>OV743429.1:12133549-22133549 GCA_928269145.1 Agriphila tristella
TTGAAAGCGCAAGAAGAAAGCGCTCGGTCAAGAGTACGATGCGCTATTGAATGCTTTGAGGCAGGCGTCAGATGAAAGAAAATATTAAGAAATGAGCTAATTCAATAATGTTATTTATTTGTTAATCTTTGTTAATATAAAGTCTGGAAACCATATACATATTTGTAAATATCGTTCCATCTGATTGATAAAGCTGACAAGTTTTTTGCGCCCATTTTTCTTGTCAGTTAAAAGACGTCATAATGGGTGGTAGGGTAAAAGAATTGACGATTTAAAAATGCTTATTATGTGAGCTTATTTAAATAAAATATATTTCACTTTCACTTTCACTTTCAAAGTGAAAGGGAACAGGAAAGCGATCGTATGGAGACACACCCTTAGTAGAATACCTTTCTCATATTGTCTCTGAGAATGCGAGTGGCTGTGTGTGTAGTGTTACCTCAAATGCTAAACTGTAAAGATCAAAATGAAACTCTTAACTAAAGCAGTAAGATGCCTTTTGTAATAAAAACCACTGCATGATTTTTTTAAGCTTGAATAGACTGGTGTGAGTTGCTCCAAAACGCTGTCAAAGTTAAAGTTATCGTCAAATGATAATGCTCCCTATTTGTTACGACAAACTTGTCAAAGGACATCATGCTGCCTAGTTTTTCTTTATCATTTGAAAAAATCGAATCGTTTTTCTTAAGTCGTACAATATTATTAAAGAAATTATTTTTTTGGATTGCTAATACGTTCGGCTAGCTAGTAACCGTAGCAGCCCTAAAGAACTATTTCGAGTCACAATCATGTAACAGACACAATCGTTTGTAACTATTTTTTATGTTAGTTGGGTAGAATTAAGGATCACAAACATACCTTATCGTTCTTAACAGTAGTAATACGTAGATTCGTGTCAAATAGAAAAGGGTTTAAATTAGGAAAATTTTAACACATCGATATTAGTCGGCTTACACAATTTATTGAATTAACTTAGTATTTAGTATAAACAAGATTTTGAAGATCTAACACAAAATGCAAAAAAATACAATTTTATTACATACTGAGCTCATACTGCGTTTTATTTACAGGAAACTCTACATGACACATGTATCTGAAATTTCACTCGAAGCCTTGAATGCTACGGAAAACGCAGTGCTACGACGTAGCTCGCTACACCCCGTAGCGAAGTAAACATGTTACTGGATAAAATTAGTATTTACACGTTTCTTTAATACTTGTGAAGTTTTAGACCCAATACGCACTGTCGACGGCGACTGTGACGTTCTATAGTTTAATTAAAATTGATGTGCACGACTAGCCGCGCAGCGATGGCTCACAGATGATTTTTATTTATTTATCTGTTTTTGTAATAAATGACGTGCCTTTATTTTTTCCTTTCGGCGGCCATGGCAACTGAGTTTCACATTGAGTGATATCATTTAGAGCTTGTAACAAGCTTGCTGGATATAAGCTTACTTATAAAAAAGGTGGGAGTAGGCCCCTTGTGAAAAATGAATTTCCTAGTTTGTTTCTCTATAATTAGTAACGATACTATTGCAACTTCTGTGCACTCATGTGCAAGAAACACTATCCATATTCAAGGTGTCGCTCGCTTGGTCGCCAACCTGGTCACCCATGTTTTTTGGTAGACTGAGACCGGGAGACTGAGTTGCCCAGCGACCGGTCGACAGTGCGTATTGGCTCTAACAAGCTCTAACTGCAAAATTCTTTGTGATTCTGTGAACCGTACTCTAAAGAGACCGATATTATGTTTTATTTCTTTGTATGTTTTGATACAATTATTTTAAAATTTAATATTTGCCGAATACTCAAACGCTACTCAACTTTGAGAGGCTCTCAAACGTCGTGGCATTAAAATGTCAGAGATATAACAAAGACAGCATGATGTTTGAGAGCCCCTCAAAGTTGAGTAGAATTTGAGTATTATTTTATGAAAACTAAGTGAAAAAATAATGATCCATGAAACAAGTGAGTACTTCATAAAGCTCGCCTCAAATTAATACCTATCCTAATATCAAATGAACTAAGTAATTATTTTTCCCACAAGTTTTTTGAACTGTGATTAAATAATGTGAGGAAATAAAAATCCTCTACCAAATGTCTTTCTTCCGTAACGGACTATATATAATTCAGAATTTGGATCGAGTCCGTCAATTATCGGTTTTAGCAGTAAATAATAATTCAGGGACAAATCAATTATTCACTGTTAAGGCACAAAATAGAGAGAGGACAGAAGTCAAGCTTAGTAGTACGAGCGCTCGAGCAACGCACACGTAGACACCCTCTCACCGACACGGAATAACCGGAACCTCAGGCTGCGTTAAAAGATAACACACGACCCGACCTCAATCCGAACTTAACTCAAACTCAACTCAACCGCAGCCCACTCTTTGAAATATATCCCTTACAATTTTGAGTTTTATGACACATTAATAATGCAACTACACACGCGCCGCGCACAACCCGAACTCAACATGAACTCAACTGAAACTCAACCCGAACTCATCTCAAACTCACCTGAATATTACACAGGAGCTTATTAATGTGTCATAAGACTCAAAATTGTAAGCGATGTATTTCAAGGTGGGCTGCAGTGCAGTTGAGGTGAGTTTGAGTTGAGTTCGGGTTGAGGTCGGGTCGTGCAGACCAATCTCAAAACGAGTTCAGGTGCGTGATGCAGTATCGTAGGTCGGTGAAAGCTGTCTATGTGAGTGTGTGCTTTGCGCGCATAGTAGGTACTATAAGCTTTAATTCTGTCCTCTCTCTATTTTGTGGTTAAGTTAACAGTGTTGCTCGCAAAAAGATAATTGCCCTAAAGTGTAGCATTATTTATTCAACGTGAAGAATTTAACAGTCCTAAGTTATAAGTACCCATTTTATTTAAAAAAGGGTAGTATTTAATCAGGTAACAATAAATTCCCATTTTGAGTATTAAAAATACAGAATATAGCGTACTGCAATACTAAGTAAACGACGGACTGAGGGCGACTGCAGAAATTGAAAATGGGTGACTTTAAAATACAAATTGAGTAACTAGTTATTCAGAACGTGTGACCAAATTACTATTTGGGCCACAACCTTAGGGCACACAAAACATTTAAAATTTGGCATATATTTAATTAAAAAAGTGACTATTTGCCTAATCGAGATGACAATACCACTTGGTATAATAGATGCCCACTCAGTATTTTTGTCACTCATTTGGAATTTTCACAGCAAACTTAAAATATTTATCTCCCATATGTAGTCTTCCGTTTTACGTATTTTTGTCATCCACTGTTTGTCGCCCGTTTAGTTATTAAGTCGCCCATAGAATAAACCGCTGCCCGGTTTAGTATTTAAGTATCCTATTAACAGTCGCCTTTAATTATTTCCAGTCACCCAATTAATTGATTCCCTTTAAAAAATATTGTGACCAAGGGCCCTATTTCACCAATTCGACATTTGTCAGAGACATATGTCGGTTAATTTTACAACTATCGTTACTTTAATTAGAGACAAGTATGTCATGAAACAGGGATATTTTTTACAAGTTGACATGTTTGTAGATTTTGTCAGTGATTCTTGACATGAGATTGGAGCTGAGTCAGGTTTACGTTATAACTGTCGACTTGTAAAAATTATCCACTGTTTCACAACATAATTGTCCCTTATTAAAGTAAAAAAGGCTGTAAAGATTGCCGACATATGTATATTGACAAATGTCAATTTGGTGAAATAGGGGCCAGGCCAACAAAGCAACAGGAGGGAGTAGTAAAAAATATGCCTTTACTAAAGTTTTTGATAGTTAATTTAATGTATGTATGTTTAATGATTATGTGTATAATAATATTATAATATTAGGATCTTTCTAATATCTAATATAAAGTACCAAAAATATTGGTGTAAAGTACCAATATTTTTGGTACTTTATATTAAATATTTATATTATATATACTTTATATTAGATATATATATTTATATATATATTAGGTACTTTATATACCTAATGGTATAGCTTACATTACATTATATAAGCATAGTAGCATATAAAAATGGCACTTTTTATTTCCTTATTATTTACTGAAATTTTACACTTCCAAGGGCAATTCAAAACTTAGGACAACACCGACTTCGATATAAATTACAGATTGGTTATTTTAACAAAGATATTAAAGCTGCTAACAATTCTTAGTGAATCAAAGATTATGAGATTTGTACAATCTAAATAGAAGTTATTAAAGTTATTCTTAAAGTTTGATTGTGAATTAATCTTTATCTGCCGTACAAATTAACGAAGAATAAGTTTATTCCCAGTTCAACCTAAAATATTGGTTATTCTAAGTATAAACTTATTCTTCCTTTATTTGTACTGCAGTAAGAAAATTTAAAAAAGAAGAAATGAATATGGTCTTATGCCTGGATATTTATTTGTTTTTTTTTTATCAATAGTTCCTGTCACCAATAACGACTCGCTAAATATAGGATCCGGACATAATAAAGAATTTTAACGATTAAACCCGCTGGGTGAACTGCCGCCAACAGGTGTTCTCGCGCTCTACACAATATCCACTAAAGCAATAACACTCGAAATAACACTTTCTTTTGAAACACTTATAAGGATAAAAGCGCGATTTTTATTGCACACATCGGCTGCCCTAAACCAAATCCAAGTATCTCATTTCAGACAAATTTTACAGGAGAGCTTAAAAACGTTATTTATTATTATTGAAAAAATGTGAAATTATGAACACGAAAATGTTAAAATATAATTGGTATTTAAAGTAAAAACATACGTACCTAAAAAAAATAGTTCTTAAAACTACCTAAGTTATAAGAACTAATTACCTATATAGTTTAGTCAGTCCATTACAAACGATTTGTAAGATCGGTAAAGTAATTTTCAGTTTATTCATTACAAACAAACAAACACATAAAAACAAATCATTTCTCCGACCGAGCCGACGCTTATTTCAGCCGCTGCCTTAACATGTTTAATAAAATCTTTTCTGACATTGACATATTTAATAACTCCTTATCAATGTTCAAAGCTAAAGTAACACAAAAATTGAATACCGTAACAACGTAACTACATCAACATTAAATAGTCTCTTTTAGTTTTCTAAATTCCGTTTATAGTTTGTTTTAATGCTACCAACTCAACTTTGTAACTTAATTAAGTTTCCTATTACCTTATCACGCACTGCGCACGGTGAATTTGAAGCAACAATCCACTACTTTATGTTACTTAGTAATATTCGGCACTGTTTTGTCTATCTAATAAGGAACCATTGTATTAACCCAAGTTTCTGTAATGACTGTTATGTGCCAAAATGAATTAAAAAAAAAATCTCTTTATAACGAAAAAATATCTGTTGTTTGCACAACAGAGACGTAGCAACAAATGCCCTACGAAACAAACAATAAAATAAGTTTTTCAGCATTACCATTATAAAATCAATACATAGAACCAAGTATCTGCTAATTTATTTTAAATACAAGTATCTCGATAAGACTTGCTTGTTTCTAAGTTGGAAACGGGAAATATAATTTTAGCGTAGATTTTGCAAACGAAAAAAGATATTTTTCCGAATTAAACCAAATTTTAATAAAATAAAAAATTATAGATGTGATTTGCTTTGCTTAAACAGAAAATGTAATATTTTTTTTTGGAAACTGAGTTACTTGACTTCTGTGTAGGGCAGCCGACATTATATTTCAACTTTGTGCCATTTTTTATTTTCAGTATAAATAGCAAGGAAATCAAAATGCAATAAACTCTTTAGCCTTTGCTAATTGATGGGGCTATAAAATGTTGATTAGAGAGATTCATTTGCTTTTTTAACTGACTTCAAAAAAATGAGAGTTTCAAGGAGGTTCAATGCGATCTCACAAATCTCACAATATAAGTTGCAAAATTGTACTTTGTATTATAATAATTTAGCTAAAAATCACCAATGCTCAAACACAACATAACATAGAAATTGTTGTTCTTTAACGAATCTTCAATATACAACATTTTTAATTTGAATTCGTAACATTGCCTATTTTCAGGTGTCTGCAAAAACGACAGTGTACGCTCGAACGCTCCACCATACTTCGTTGTAAACATTTAACGGTCCGTAAACGAAGCCAGTAGTTAAAGAGGTATTGTAACCCGGCTTCTGTAGTAGCTATGTTGCTTTTACGACTGCCAACAGGTGTGCGGAGACTGGCTGAGAGAATCTTTTAAATGGTTCATTGACTGGAGAAAATCATGTAGAATCTATAGCAAAGGAATCTGCCCCGTTACTCAAATGGCCAACTTTCTATTCGTTCGCTAATTTAAAAATTTAAACTAAGCCATGAACTATAAGACTTATTAATTGCATACAATACAACATTATTTCTGATTCACATCGGCTTGCAACCTTGCTACGTGTGACTTGATCGTTATACTTATTGCTTATTTTTAAGCTTTAAGTTAGCGAACGAATAGAATTTCGGCTATTTGAGTAGGGGGGCTGCGCTGGTATTGAAAATAAAATATTTACAGTCCACCGAGTATTTTTACTTACATACAGATTTTTGATAACTAGTTAAGTTGAAAGTTGAAGGAAAGAATCACAGAATCTACTTATTGTCCACACTACATTAATAAGTTCTTTGTTGATATTAATCTCATAACTAATCTGTGCCAATGGGTACGTATCAGAAAGTCTTAAGTCAAAAAATGCCTGAAGTTAAAATGGCGAAGTTCAAAATGCCGAAAATTTGAAAGTATAACCATTAAAATGTCGAAAGTTCAAAAAGTCGAAAACGAAAGTTTCTAACGGTCAAATGCTCATAATTAAAAAAGTCTAAGTTCAAATGAATAAAATTTGAAAATATCTAATATTCCAAATACATATAATGTAGGTATACAATTTACTTATGTGTTTTCTTCATTTACGTACCTAATTATAGGTAATTAGATTAAATAATTGAGGGTTGGCCTCTGTGCCTCCGCCGCACATTACCGTAGCCGCGCCACAGAATACATAATAGTACAAGTGCCGCGCCGCTCCCTGATTCGGTAGCCGGTAGCCGGTGCCAGTAGCCGGTGCCGGTAGCCGGTGCCGGTCGCTGATTGTAATGTTTCATGTCAAGAGCGAGTCGGTGTGACCATGGGTAAAAAAAAATCCCCGTAGTCACACTGGTGTGGTAAAACAGTATGACCACGGGTCGGTCGTGGCTGATTTGGTAGCCGCGCGAAGAAAATCCACTAATTGAGTTTGAAATAGATTTTTATCTGGCTGGGTTCATGTCGACCTAACATGCTCGTCGCTACGTCTTGTGACCTACGGTCTGCGGTTACTAAGTCCCAGGAGACTAGTTTAGACTCATTTCCGGCAGCTAAATTTGCTATGAAGCATTTCAGGCAAAGCCAAAAGACACCTCCACAGCCTCAATTAACCTCAGAGAAGGTAACTCGTTTTAAGATCCAACCCAATTCAAATAAATCATTGTGAACTTAGACTTAATAACTATTGATATTTTTACTCGTCAAAGTATTTGATACGTTTGCGTGAACAATTATTTCTCTATCCCTCGGGAACAGTATTTTTTCGGGATGAAAGATATTCTATGTCCTTTCCTGTACCTTTGACAACGTGTATGCAAAATTTCATGATGATCGGTTCAGTTTGTCGGTATAAACCTTTTCAGTCATACGGGAATCACATTTTTACAGAATGGCTCATCTACTATGACGGGAATTTTCCAAACCCCTTTCTAATGCTCACTTACATCATGAAAAGTATCCCAAAAATGGTGTCTCTACCTTCAGCCGTTAGGGCTGTATCACACATTTAAATTTTCCTATACTTTGCATACAAACTTTCATCCCCTTAGTGGTGAATTTTTAAAAATCCTTTCTTAGTACTAAAACGGTGTCTCTATTTTCAGTCGTTAGGGCTCTACGCGTATGCCAACAATGAATCAATCAATTTAGATTTTATATATCTAGATAACCAGAGTAGAGATACAATACTGTGAAGAGGGGTCACTCTGACTGACGTCACTCAGATGGGGGTTGTAATTGACAGCGCCCTGTCATTGAGCCGGATGTGCGTCACGCAGGGCCTCTTGTGGTACCTCCATTAATACACCAAAAATGGGACAGAATATTGGATGTGACTTATTATAGGTTCAGATATTCAAGTTCATTGGTTTTTCTCCGTTAAAAATATTGTACGCTAAAATGTTATAAAATTTTCTTTGTTCTTTGAATGCTTCCCAAAAATGGTTCACAATATATAATAAGCAACAATATATTTAGTCATAGAATAGATATCATTTAGTTCTGATAATTGCTATTTACAATAGTCTTAAAGAAAACTTAAATAGAGGTAGAATGTGTGTTCAACAACAGATAGTCTGTCTGTACCTTTACTTTAGGTGAGCCACCATAGAAAAAAAATACTAACCAGCCTAGGTAGACAGGTTTGTCGGTTAGTAATAGAAGGATATAGAGTACCTACGCAATTTTTTGAAGGTCAACGTAATGTAGGAACTATTTACTACCTACAGACCTCTGTAGTTAAAAACAGCAAAAGTGCTTCAAAAGGCTTCTTTATTTTTAGACTGGAACGTGCTTAGAACAAAGATCTGTAAGTTATACTTACATAACTTACAAAAATGTATAAAGGGTTATAAAGCATTCATTTGATAAACAGATAAGTAAACATTTCATTCCATAAATTCCACAGGTAAATACAGACTCATACTAATACCACAGCTCTTTCATTCAAACCCTGTTGGGATTAAGTTTTGATAACACAAAGGACTCGCGATTTTCTTCCAAGATTCCAAGAAATGTAAGCTCTTTGTAGAAACCAATAAAAAACAGTGTTTTTTATTAAATCTCTTTGAAATCTTAAATAGAATTTCAGGTCTAAATCTAGATCAATAAATTAATAGTTTAGAGTAAGCCAGTAAATTAGATAAGTTTGTATACCTACCTATCTCATCATTAGTTAAATGTCTTGCTTTTTTAAATGTAGTAGTCAAGAGCTTAAAACCTCTTTTTTTGGTTAAGCCAATTGTTAGGGAAACCTTTTAATTTTTTTTACCCTTTAATTACTTAAAAGGCTTACCAAATTAATGATAGGGTTTCCCTTTCGATAGGGTTAGTCGACGATACGCTTAACGTATTGATAAGGTTTTTGAAAACAAGTCTATGAAATACCCAATCAAACGCGGTTCATGAAATATCCAATCAAACCCCCTTCAACGGTAAGCGGTTCCGGTCCTTCGGCTCAGGTTGGACTAGGTATAAATTGCTTGAACACGTTTTAAAACCCCTTCATAAAGCCTTCATAGGGTTTCCCCGATAGGGTTTTCGGAATCGGTAAGTGCTTACCTGGGTTACCCTTTCGATAGGGTTAGTCAACGATATGCTTACCGTATTGATAGGGTTTTTGAAAACAAGTCTAAATACCCAACCAAAAACCGTGATAGCGTTGATGCGACCTACGATGAAACGCACGTAACCTATTCACTCGCTTCATGAAGGCCCCCAGATTGTACCTATCAGTACACAGACTCAGGCAAGTAATTTTATTAGTAATGTTTCTGGCAGACAATTAAAATTTGCCAAAACTAATACATCATACCTACAATAAAATCGAGCAAGCACAATATGAACAAAACATCTCTAACTTATTCTAGACTGTAAAACAAGTGACTAAAGAGGCAAAACTATAAACAGTCCATCTTATTGTAAAAATAGTTTCACCAGGATCAAACAAAGTCGTGAATCCTACAATCCGATTTTGTTTTCTTTTTTCTATCTTATTCTAACAAATAAAATACTACATATTTCGTTATTAGATCTAACCTTTTTAGGACCATGCATAGATTCAGTTTAACATTTCTATTATTATCAGCAAAGCGAAGAACATGCTCGCAGAAAGCATTTTAGTCTAAACGAATTCTATAAAGTTTGATGACGTATTTTTATCATGAAGAGTTTTTTAAAGAAATTGGTAATCAAATGAATTCCTTTCAAGGGACTTGGAATGTCGTCAACATAATTTACTAATGAAGTGAAAATGACAATCGATTCAAAATAAATTTCGAAGCGACACTGTAACAATAGTGCAAGTTTTACACAACAATAAAACTTGTATTATTGAGCAGAGACGATGCACAGCATCTGTGAGAGTGCGCCGACTTCCAGTCTAGCTACATCCTGTCAAAGTAGTCAATTGACTTACCCTTTAAGCAGTTTTCCTGTCAAAAAATCGTAAAACAGACTTACTTCCGGTTGGCGCCATTTTTACTTTCACCTGTGGAGTCGTTGTAACGAAGTGTCCTCATAGAAGTCTCTCACCAGGAGACCTTAATGGGATGCTGTGCATCGTCTCTGCTCAATAATACAAGTTTTATTGTTGTGTAAAACTTGCACTATTATCGGCATGTGACGATGCACAGCATCTGTGAGAGACGTGTTTATTAACTCCTGGTGACTCCAAACGACGCTATGTGATGCTGTTGAAGGCATGATTAACTTGAGATAACTGAAAACACATTTCAATAAATTGAAATATTGATATAACATGTGTCACTCTGTATCAGAGTTATTAGCATAACTCACTTTTAAAAGCTAGCTTTGATTACTAAATTCAAATCAAATCAATTCGAGCAGCAATCTTTTCATCTCTATGAAGGCTACTAGTTGAAAAAACAATATTATTGTACTAATTTAGGGGGCAACGGCCGAGCCAAAGGAACCTGCAGCTACGGTTATAACTGCATCATTCACATGGATTAATTTAGTTGTAGATTACTTACAGTTCATGAGGTGGCTAGGTGCACACGCTTTTAACATTGATAATATAGCCTTATTGCGTTCGCCTCATCGCCTCTGCCTGTGCGTCTCTGAAACCTTAGTTTTAAAACTCACCTCAACCAAATACAGGAAATATATTAATATTGCTATGTTTTAATTTTAACCTGTCTGTTAAACACTGTGTCCGTCTTTTACCCAAGAGCTGGACTCAGGATGATGTGGTCGCCGGCATGGCATCGCTGTAGTGGCTCGTAGATACACTTAGAAAAGTGAGGTTGAGTACGCGCCTGCCAACCCGATGTTAGAAGCAGCAGGCACTAACCTTGCGTGAAGCTTCAAATAATGTGATGTAAGCAGCTGCTGTCGGATTATGTTATATTGTATCGAAGCGAGCAAACCACCCAAATCCAAGACAGGTGGCTCGTGGATTCTCTGCTCGCTGTTTTTGAAGAGGTACAATGTGTTTCATTAGAAAAAAAAAATACATATACATTATTGCACATGACAATTTAAATGTTAATTCGTTATTTCTAACAATAATGCTCTGGATTTGTGTGTAAAATCATCCGATAAGCTAAATTCTCTTCAAAAGGCAGGTATGCTAGGAATCTAGCTAGATGGGCCTTTAGCTTCAAGATATTTATGGCCTAAATATTATCTCTACAAAATTCAACGTCTTTTTGTGTCACACTATCCCGTCACCAGTTTTCTGAACGTAGAGCTCGAACTTGTGGTGGTGGAAGTCTAACGATCTGGTCTAAGAACTGATTCTCAGTTCGCAATCTTATATTTTACATAGTATTAAACAAAATGTAAATCCGTTATTTGCATTAAGTTAAATTTGTAAGATTGTGTTGTGGGTTTTGTGATAATAAATGAAAATATAAAGAGCTCGTAGAAGGAAGTATAGAAGCAAAGCGGTACTACTACCAGATATACACTCTTGTCATGGGTGCCAGGTGGTGGGACAGGCAGGGTATCAGGCTTTGTGATCAAAATTCCTATACTAGTCAGAACTACAATGACTTCAGCAGGACGTGGGTCTTGTTTAAGGCACCGCATAATACTAACAATCTTGTGGTAGATAGTTCAGTTCTCCAACTCTCATACGGCTGCGACAATTCGATCTGGAGGAACTCCGAAAACGTGGTGCTCACCACTGGTCGTAACAGGTGCCGTCCAGACGCTTGGCTGCCCCGAGACAGCCTGTATGTTACCTTTTTATACTTATCTGGCAGGTATTCTGCTGTCATCAAGATGTTCCAACGGTCAAGGTGAAGTAGAAGTCGTCACGTCATCTAAAGATAGGGCCTGATATGGTTTACCGCTGTGAATTTATCCTCTTTGCGGTTGCAATGCTAATCTGAGTCCCCGACTCCAATTGTGGTCTGCTGCATCTGTTGCAAGGAATTAGAGTAGGGTGGAAACTTTTCACTACCTGATGGTACTCTTACGTGAGTTATTTTTAAGTCGCGTTGTACTGGTTCCGATATGTTGTAGTGGCTGCTCGGAGATTCTCTTCGTAACACGCGAAACGCGTTTGTTGAAAGTGCAGTCACTGGGAATAATACAATTTGCGAGATTCAGAGTACCCTTGACCAATTGATTTCCTCCGTAGCGACGACATACCAATGCGACGTGCGACCAGCACACAACACACAAACACGTGAGCAGTGGCAGCTGTGTGGTGCATTTGTACTCCTGACAACGGTAGGTAAGGTCGTGCTGTGCGAGCAGCGCGCGCAGGTGACGCATGGGCAACTTGGTGGTCAACGCGTGATGAGTACTTATCACTCTTCACCAATAAGATAAGCAGTGCGTTCTATCTCTTATACAGTTTTATAAATTTCAGTTTTTTGCTAGGTTCGGTTCATCTAGACTATAGTATCTATTCTCTACTATCTTACTACTATCTATCTAGTATATATCTACTAATATTCTATTTGACTGCGAGAAGTACAAGTAGACTGTAATTCGCATACCTTTTTCTGAAGGTGTTGAGCTACCCTGTTGGCCAAAGCGGTGAAATATTTCGGCGCGCACAATAGGCCAAGCGGTAGACAGACCATTCGGAGGACTCGGTGGTCGTAGACCAGCAGAAGGAACCTCCCTTGGGCCTCAAAGGTCAAGCTTCGTCATCCAGTCGCCTATTTTGAAAGAGCTCAGGAATCTGTATCTGAAAGGTCAGTTTAAATGGTCAACGATCCGTGTCACTCCTCTCCGTCAGGAACCTGGTTGAGTGAGATGAAGTCGATTCCGAATTGTCACCGATCCACTTCCTCCAAGATACCTCGCTCAATAAGCTTGTGTATCAGCCGAGACATAGCGGGCGATCGAGGCGTTTCGAAGCTATAAGAAATACTTGCTGTCTGATGGACGAGCGCAAGCTTGGGGTAAATGGCAGGCGCATTCTCGTTTGACGAGAAGGGCCTACGGAGCACCGAAGCTAACCTGCCACTGCCTCCGATACGCTCAAAGGCAGCCCCATTAGTCTTATGTTAGTGTGATTGATAGTCACCTTACCTTATCGAATGGTCATTCGTCATTCCATTTGTATTCAGAATGTAAGCACACAGTGGAAACTAATCTCAACGGCTTCAAAAAGCATCTGATAAGGCAACGCCACTGTGTGTGACTGGAAACCTGACAAACGAAGGTTTTGACTCAAGCAATTCCATGCAATAATATAATGGGCAGCACTACTGTTTGATCCGGAGACCTGTCACACTTCATTTGTTCTCATCGAATAAGTACTTACACTATGGAGGTAGCTTGCGCAGATCCTCACGAAGGTTTTTGTTAAGCCGCTTGCTCAGGATTAGCTCCTGTTCCGGCAGTTTTCGATATATTTATAATGCCCTTATTTCCGCACACTATTTACATAACCTTGTCATCTGTTTTCTAAAATCTGGAGGTAGGTGAAACTTACATAGGTCTGTACGTACATCCATGTAATAAAAAAAATATTGCCAACAATATTCACTTCAAAATAGAATAAAAATGAGCTACGTGAGACATTACAAGAGGTCATACATAACATAATCACAGGTTGATCAAATCGAAATCAATCGCTGCTAAAAGTCAATCTCTATATCAAGTTAACAAAGAAATTTAAAGTCTGAACTGAAAATAATAAACTTAAGACTCAAATATTTTTTAATCATACCAGCAATATATTGGCAGGCAAGCAGATAATAACAAAATAATTTAAAGACTGAACTTAAAAGACGAATAAGCTTAGACTCAACTTAGTTAATCGTACCAGCAATATTCTTATTAGTAGAGATATTGACGGGCTTATTACCGGAAAAAGGCAACCGGTTTTAACCGTACAAGTTGAATAGTTCACCTCCAGGTCTACGAAACCAGGGTGTGCCTTTTAAGAGTCAAAATCGTATCGAATATTTTTCCGATATTACTAAATTTTTCTAAAACCCTAGGCTCTTTATATGCTCCGAGTGAGCAGGTAGGATTTTACTCTCATTTTTTAGTTATTATTTTATTATAAAATCAGGATTCAAGAGACTGGATTCAACGTCACTGGTATCAGAATCGACCACCGAGCGATACAATTGACGGTCAAAAGCTGTAAATCAGTTGGACCAAGGCATCGGTACAGGTACGACGTTGGTAGCATTGAGGTGTGCGTACCATTATTAGCGTCTGACGCAGGCGCTGCATGCAAACTGGCCGCATTCTAGACAAAATTTTCATAAAAAACCGACTAAGACGGTAATACAGCTTTTGTAGCAATGAGCAAATGTAACACTTTTATTTTAGTCACAAGTTTATTAAGTAGTATTAGATCATAGTTCGACTCACCAAGTCTCCTGTGTTTTACCTTGCGTCCGGAAATCGTCAGCGGACGGCTCCGGGCTACAGCTATACAAACGGTGTCGAAGTTTTAAGGCACGTCTGCTATGGCTAGGAAGACGGGACTCTTCGTCGACCTCACGCTCTGCGCGTTTCGGGAGGTCAAAGCACGCGTTTGTTTCACTGACACTGTTAATTACTATTACTAAAGCATAAGCTTAGCATAAGTAAAAACTTTTCACTTTGAAATCATGAAAAAATTTCGTAGTATTTCAAAATAGATGTTGCTTCGACGAGAAGTAACGACGCTATGAGGACACTTCGTTACAACGACTCCACAGGTGAAAGTAAAAATGGCGCCAACCGGAAGTATGTCTGTTTTACGATTTTTTGACAGGAAAACTGCTTAAAGGGTAAGTCAATTGACTACTTTGACAGGATGTAGCTAGACTGGAAGTCGGCGCACTCTCACAGATGCTGTGCATCGTCACATGCCGATAATTGAAAATTACATGATTGAAATGTGTCATAAAATATTAATAAGCTTCAAGAACATTCATTTAAAATAAAGTGCTCAGTCTTGTATCAACAGTATAAAGTCTGCGATTTCTATAGGTACCGATTTTTTTTGTTGCGTTAGGAACTCCTTGGTAACTTCCTCAGGGTACTCTGATGCACGAGTACTCTATTGAGTAGTCTATGAGTATTTCGCTTTTCAGCAGTAGAGTACTTTTCATGGGAAATTTGTACAGCCCCATCTACCGTCGAAAAGCGAAATTTTCCATAGATAATTACTCTATCAAGACGCGTTTTTTCCTTTGACGGTGAAAAGTACTTTTATTGAGTTTCTCTCACTTTAAAGCCTGTAAGTATTATAATATTATGCTTTTTCATGAGCCTTATATCATTAGGATGTAAAATATATAAGTTATATTATTACAACCCAACTTCCTCTAAAATTGGTAACAAAATAAGTGATTTGCTTCTTTGTAAATGTTTCAGTAGAAATTAAATTCGCATTGGTGTACCATGTTAACTTGTATGTCACCTATACGAAAATTTATGCTTTGAAATCGTGCGTATCGGTGAAGACGTGAAAATTTCGCGAAGTCAAAGTCAAAATAAGTGTTGAAATAAACTTTAAAATTAAGCGCTTTTCAATCTTCTATATTTTCCTACCACACGTTCCAGACTCTTATAAGGTACAGTCACGTTCAAAACTAAGTATACAGTTTAAAACTTTGTCTCTTTGTGTTAGTTGTTATTTGTCATTGATTTCTGTTCAAAAAGTAATAGCCTTTAGAGTGACAAAGTTGTAAACTACATAAATTTAGACGTGACTGTACATGCCAGTGACAACGATTTTTTTTATTCTTATTTCGACTTTATCTGCGCGCTTTTTACTGCGATACCAAACTGAGCGACCTAACTTATTTAAACTTGTTTATTTTTACTTATTATTCACATACACACCTTTTTGGCACTTACCGAGACTGGCGTCGTACGTGTTCATGTATTCTGACGTCATGAACTGTGATACCAACGCGGTTTTGCCCACTCCAGCGTCGCCCAATAGTACCACTCGGTATTTCGGTATCTGCAAAAAATATTTATGTCAAAAAAATAAATAAATTAAAAAAATATTAAAAACACGACTGCCCTGCCAAAAACGAACTAAAAAGTTAAACAACAAGTGTCATTGCAGTCGGGGGACCTTATTATGGAACACTTTTTGATCAAAGTGGTCCCCCGACTGCAATGACACTTGTTGTTTAACTTTTTAGTTCGTTTTTGGCAGGGCAGTCGTGTTTTTAATATTTTTTTAATTTATTTATTTTTATTTCATACATTTTAGTGACATATTATATAGTTTTGGAATGTGCTCATCAAGGCCTTTCATTTGATGCCCATATTGTAATAATAGAAGAAAAAAAAAATTTTTTCACATTTGAAAATGGCGTCGTACAGTCGCTATATTTATTTTATCTAAAAAAAATATAACCAGTGTCACCCGGGATGCTGTAAGGATTCTAACGATACCCCATTTATCCAAATCAGTTCAGGCATTTAGAAGTTATGGTGGAATAAAGAAACTCACATACCCACAAACATACATGAACCCTGAACACATAACACTCTTTTTGCTTTGGGCAGTCGTGTAAAAATCTTTGAAAACACGCGCATTTGTTTCTCTATTCCATTAATTAAGCAAACGACAAGCGTCTCTGTTGCTTTGCTGCTTGGGCAAGATTGCTTTTGTTTGTCGGTCTGTCGGGCTGTCCAGCTGTTTTCCTATATTTCTCAACCGATTCTCGTTAAATTTTGTGAGTATTGGCATTATACAGGGTGTCCTAAAACTTTACCACATGGAAGGAAAGCACCTTAAGTATTGAAGATAAGAAATTTTATTGAAAGAAGACTACGTTTTTGCTTTAAAAAATAATGCGAACGGCATTCAAAGTTTTTTTTTAAATTGCATTCATTCCTATACAAATTGATGCAATACGTAATAATTAAAATTTAAATGTTACTTCTATTTCATGGTCTTCGTTTTGTTTAAGATGCTTAAGAAAAAATAATCTAAATCATTAACCCTCGATTGGTATCGTAAAAATAAAAGATAGTTTTTTCGATAGGTATTTAAATATATTGATTTTTTGTCGATTAAGTTTTTCGACATTTATTAAATGGCGGGGATATTGGGAAAAATCTAATAGTAGTAGTAGGCAAAAAAGTGAACACTTTAGATATTTTTGACTACTACTACTACAACGAACTATACAGGGTAATTTTGCGACCCCTTTACAAAATCAAATAATAGTTCAAGAAAGTAATAAAAAAAAATTTGGTGAGATAATTATAAATTATTTCTTTTTAAATTCACAGTTTTCAACCACTTTTTATATCCTAAAAATCTAGGCGCGCACGCTCACCGTCACGAACGGGACGCGAGCGGGGGAAGGCGAGTGGCGGGAGGGGGGCTCGCGCGGGTCAACCGTGCGACGCGCAAACGGTGACAACAATTTCAATTTGTGTAAGGAAAAGTTTGGGGTAGAAATGTAAAAAAAATATTTTTGTTTTACTTCATAAATTGATTGTACTGCTGTTATAGAATGACCTGACAAAGTTTGAAAAGGGGTCCAAAAATGACCCTGTATTGTACGGTTGTTCTTGTTTGTAATTAAATAAAGTATAGAACCGATAGCTTCAATCTGTACATATGAATTTACACATCCATAGATTATACACCGTCATTTTGTAGTCGTTTTAATTAACTTAAGGGAGTGTTCTACTAACGGAACTAAACATTTTTGCCAAAGAAACATGGGTCGAAAAACGACAAAAAAAATTGTTTTTCCCATACTAATAAAATGTTTTAGCTGTCTAGTTAGTATGGGAGACCCAAATTTTTTTGTCGTTTTTCGACCCATGTTTCTTGGGCAAAAATGATTATTTTCATTTGTACAACACACCCTTAAATTATTTAAAACGACTGCAAAATGACGGTGTATACATAGCGAGCAATCAATTTAATTAAGACGAGGGCTCCACTTGAGGGATATAGTTGCCTTAAGTTGAACCTACCTAACGGTGTTACTTAAGCCCCGACTTATAATAACATTCCGCACAATATTGTTGTAATTCCAAGCAAATCTCAGGCTTCGTACCTAATACTAACCGAAAACAATGCAGACAAAACAAACAGTGTACATTATGCTTTCACGTGTAAAACAATTACAAAAAGGTTACGAAGAAATAAAGTAGCTTACGTAAGTTATTACATAACAAAAAATCATCTTAAAAACCTACCTAACCTTCATCAAAAACTTAAAAAATAGCTTCATAAAAGCCAGACGTTGTTAATATTAAAACTACCATTAATATTAATTGGGTACGTCTTTTCATTGCATTGCACTTGCTATCCAAACATAAAAAGTTCAATTCAGATTTTGAATCATTATTCTTGCAAATGTACAAATTTCCTTTTTTATTATTAGAAGGTATTGTCTACTTTCATTTCATTCGTTCTGTGCACAAATGAAATCTACAGACAATCAGTTCGCAAACAATTCGATTGGAAGGAGCGGTATTGAGTGCAGAGTCAGCAAGCAAAATAGAAAACATGACGTACCGAGCCCCTTACCAAGAAACTGCGATAAAAATGTTTTCCCTTAGGAAATATCTGCTACAGCTACATCTGCGTTAGTGGATTTCCAGATTTTATTTCGTTGTTCAAACTCGTGGTAGGGGAAAGGCATAGCATTCGCACAATATTTCATTGACAAACAGATCGGAAAATGAAAAGTGGATGCCTCAAAATAAATGTAAAAGAAGGAGGAAAAATAAAAGCCGACGCCTTTCGTAATAAATACGAAGATTTTGATTGCTTCCACCCGAAGTCTGCTTTGATTAACATAAATTGATTGGAGTTCTGATCGAAATCGTTTACTTTCTTTAAAAGTTTGCGAGTGAAATTGATATCGGCAAACAATCGAAGTGATAATGTAAAAATAATCCTGCCAGCTTTGAGACGCCATCCATCAAGTCGCAGAGTCATGCTTATATTTATATTTTATTTTTCTTACATCTCTCTAGGTATATTAAAGCAGGAGAGAGATCGATTGACTGGCAGACATATCAGAACACAGCTTAAACTGAACCCCTCCGGATCATAGGGTCTTAATACCAAATTTTACACATGAATGTCAAAATGAAAAATTCTTAAAAATGCCTAATCCCAAAATGCTTGAAATCCTAAAATGACTTGACAACTATAACGCCTAAAAAGAAAAATGGCGAACTTGCAATTTTGCACAAGCATTTATTTTATAATGCAGGTTGCTCCCTGTATTATAAAAGGAATCTTTGTGTGAAGCATCCACGCCGACGAAGTCGAACTATAATTACTTAGAGTCTAAACTATTATTATGAATTTATTGAGCTATCGATGCCTTGCTGTTTTTGTTTTACTTATTGACCGAGCAAGCTTAAAGCGCGAGCGGAGCGTTTCTGCTTCAGCTTGGACAAAAATTCTATCTTATTCCCGGTGGATGTCTGTCCGTTTGTTCTCTTCTACAGGTCGCATTTCTCAACCGATTCTCGTGAAATTTTGTGATAATAATTATATAGAACTAGCGGCCGCCCGCGGTTTCACCCACGTGGTTCCCGTTCCCGTAAGAATATCGGAATAATAATTATTTTTCTTTGTTTTAATCTAGGCCAACTACTATCTGTGTGCCAAATTTCAACAAAATCCGTTCAGTAGTTTTTGCGTGATTAAGGAACAAACATCCAAACCCACAACCTTTCACATTTATAATATTAGTAGGATGCTTTTTAGATTTTTTTTAAATGGCGGAGATATGTAAAAAAACATATTTCAGCCGTTTTGAAAAATGTTCAAAGTAACACAACCTTTTTATGGTAGGGGTGCAAAGAAAAATTTTTTTTTTAGAAGACTCAAAAGTTCCTAATTCACAAACAAAAAAATTCTGGCAATTCTGGCCAATATTTGAGATTTGAAAATAATAAGGGTCTGATAGAACTTAAGTCTGCGTATTTGCTTATAAACAACATACAATTTGAGCTACTTTTTAACGCGAGGTCTACCTACAGCTCACGGATCCGTAAGGAAGTTTTTCGATCGACATCATGGTTTATACCATGATATCCTGCAAGCATATCCTGCAAGCATATCCTGAAAAAAGTGGAAACACTTATGTAATAAAATCAGCATAATGACTTAATGAATTAAACAAGTAATTGTCAGCAAGTATCATTATGTTGGTAAACTCACAATAAGCTCACTAATTTCACATATTAATATATATCTGGGTTATGTGAATATCAAATAACAGTATTGTGACCGCAGCTGGATACAGTAATATTTGGGGTCACAACTCGCTAATGGATATTACAAAAGATTTATTTTATATTGAAACGGGCCGACAAAAGGTTTTCAAAAGATTTAACACGCAGTATATTACCTATCGCTTTTATTACTTTTTAACCCTTTAGGGATATATGTTAGCCTGTCTATATTGTTGAAATGCGAAATTGTTAATTGAAATAATTTCGTCGCACGTATTTTCCGATTCCGGCAGGCGTAACATGTCGAACCCGACAAGGATTTTGTCTACATCGAAATTACATTTTTTGACAGGCAAACAAAAGCTTTGTCTACATAAGGTTATTTGTAAAACTTCAACAACTTTTTTAACTTACGAACTCAGTGATTTTTAGCAAGATAAAAACGTATACGTATATGTTACGGCTAATACCCGAAGTGCGGCTAAACCTAGTTCTATTAGCCAGCTAAAACTAGGTGTAGCCGATAGCTGTTGGCTAAAACTAGGTGTAACCGATCTGCTTTACTCCTGAAGGACCCGGGTTAGGTTAGAAATTTAAGGCGAGCTGTTAGGCCGGAAAACCTTGGAGTCTTTTTAAAAAAAGAAATAAACTTTAACTGTAAAAAGATTTATTTAAAGAATTAAATTGGCCTTCAGATAATTAGTGGATTTTAATAAGTTTTGTGGAAACAACCACACCGGTCGCGGGATATGGGTAGACTGACTCGAAGAGGCAGTCGCCGATACTCGTGGGTGCCCAAATTGCTGCATCAGCATAAAACTGTAGATTCAGCAATTTGGGATACAATTTTTGGATATAACACCTCCCCCCTTAAGAATAAACTTCGGGTTAGTTTTCCGAAGTTTATTAAAACTTTACAAATCTATTTCATAATTTTGACTGAACATGAGGGGATATCGAGATTTGATCCTGATTCGGATGTTTTAGCAATTTCCTTTTTTCTAAATAAAACACTATTACTGATAAGGTGGTTGTTTCCGCGTTTACAAAATAGAACACTTATTTTATATAACATAAAACTTACAATAGCTAATACTATCACTATAGTTATAACAGAATAATGAGTACTGTATTTTACAATGTGTGGGCTCTGTTGTATTTTATCTATATCTATTACAATATCTTTTAACTTGTTATTTTCTAAATTAATATCTCTAAGTTCAATATTTTTTAGTTTTTCTAAATGCCAATTTTTCATTACAGAGTGGAGTTTGTTTAAATTGCAACATGTATCATTTATAAGACTAAATTCTGTAAACAATACAGGTGAAGTGATATTTAAAATATCATTCTGGGTAAATAATACAGTACTTTTAGTATAACCGGTACAATATTTAGGTAAAGACAGAATTCCGACTCCTCGAATGTTAATCTCAAAAGATTTCTTATCTAAACAATCTAAAGTTAATTTTACAGAATTTGATTGAACAAAAATCCATTTGTTATTTGATATCGGTTGCCATAAGTCTAGTTTGCCAATTATAAATTTAGTTTTACATTCATTCGGGATTTTGTTAACAACTTTTATTAATAAATCACTCTCACAACTAGGTTTTACGTCAGACACATATAAACTTGGTACTTCACAAATATAATTGCTAGGATACAGTACATCACATTTTATTAAATTTTGTAAGGTATTATATTTAGTATTATCTTTACTTAGTATAATATATTTTGCATTCGGAATTATAAGACTAAAACTATTAAGTTCACTTATGTTATGGGGTACAGGCAAAGATGTAGTTTGGAACAACTTATATTCGTCGATAGTAACTAAAGGGATTTGTAATATAAATACAATTTTATTTCTTACATAATAACACAATACGTTAGATATTCTTTGGATAATGTTTATAGTATTAATATCTAATTGAATCGGTAGTTGCAAATTGTTCGGAAGGTGTTTATAATTATTAGTTAATTCTTCTTGTAGTTTTGCAGGTGTTATTACTGATGGGTGAATGATGTTCTGACTAGTCAACATGACGGCGTTAGTTACATCTTCTACTTGGAAAGATAAGGTAAGTAGTGCTGTTTCTAGGCTATTAAATATAAGGTTTATTTCAGATTGCGTTTCCAGAACATTGAAGACACCAGTTATGTTTTTAAGTTTCAAGGTAAGTTTCTCAATAGCTTGATTAATTTTTGCTTCATTTGTTTTTATTTGGTGTAAGGTTTTATTGTAAGAAGAAATTATAGAAGAAGTAACCAGGATATTCTTTTTCATTAGCGATGCTAGCTTCTGCTGATCGTTTTGTATTATCTCTATTGCTTCATTATATTTTAGCCCATCATTTTCATCTAGGTTACCGAATATTTGTTTAATAATACTTCCTATTCCTCCTATCCAGGCGCCACGTTTCATCCTATTCTCTAGCAAATGAGAAACAGAGTCGAACTGTTTTATTATATCATAATATCGTGTCGTTAGTGGATCCAGAATATTTTTGCATTCTATCTCTTTCATAATTCTAGCTTGCTCACATAGGAATTTAACTGTTCTTAAAGCTAAATTTATATTATCTAGATGTATATTAAAATGCGAAATGTCTACGGGCATTACGACATTTAACCTATTATTCTTAATTCTAACAGTACCTAAATAATCAAAATGTATTCCAGGCCCTGATGTTATCTGTTGAACATCATCTTGAATACTTTGGGACATTACCCAGCAAAAACCTGCCACAGCGACTCTGAAATACGATATTAATATAATTATATTCTACTTACTTGTTTACAAATGTATTATGTATACTATATTTAAATCCTATTTTAACTACTACTACTATATTACTACTTCTTAAACATTAACTTCTGCTAGTTTAAGTTCGTCATAGTGATACTTGACGTGTCTTCTATTTATGAGTAAGGTAAGTGTATTGTTACCGTTGATTTTAACAACTTTATAGGGACCTTTCCATACTGGAGATAATGCTTTGCGGAGACGCAGATGATTCTTAACATAGACCATGTCCCCTGTTTTATATTTTACTGGACTTGAGCGTTTATCGTAATAAGTTTTTGACGTCATTTTAGATTTTAATATGTTTTCGATGGCTTTTTCTCTTGAAAATTGCAGTCTTTGTTGTAGAACACGAACATAATCGCTGTATGTTGATTCTAAAGCAGTATCATAAACAGAAGAGGGAATAAAGGGTTTGTGCCCGAACAGTAATTCGTATGGAGTGTAGTTGGTTGTGCTATGGACGGTAGTATTATATGTTAACATTGCTGTGTAGACGTAGCGGGGCCAATTACTTTGATTTTCATTGACGAAAGATTTGAGATATTCTTTCAAAGTCGAATGGCTCCTTTCCAGAGCACCTTGGGTTTGTGGGTGGTACGGAGTTGACCAAAGCTGTTTTATTTTGAGAAATGAGCAGGTTTGTTTGAAAAGCTCAGCTGTGAAATTAGTGCCTTGGTCAGTCAAGATAGTTTTTGGAATGCCAAATTGAGAAATAAAATGGATAAGACATTCGGCAGTTTCTTCTGCCGTTGCATTTGGCATTGGGTAACCAGCAGAGTACTTAGTCAGGTCATCTTGGATTGTTAGGATATATTTAAGTTTATTACCACCGGCTTCAGGTAGAGGGCCTACAATGTCTAATGCGACCCGTTGAAACGGTTGCGTTGATGTTGTTGTTATTTGCATTGGAGCTCGGTTAACTTTTCTCAGAGCTTTATTTGTTTGACATTGTTCACATTTACGTACATAATTTTCTACATCACTACGCATGTTACGCCAATAGTACTTTTCTTGGATTCTGCTTAGCATCCTGTTACCACCTAGGTGACCAGAAATGGGTATGTCGTGATTTTCTTTTAGGATTCTCGGAACCTCGCTGGTACTCGGGTAAATAATAGTATTTTTATATATATGAACTGTTATTCCTGTGTTGTGGAATAGATACGTGATAATATTATATATTTTTATGAAATTGTGAGTATCAAATTGGTTGCGAAAATCAGTTATAGCAAATTCCAAGATGTTTCTTGATAATAATTCAACCTTCAGATTTTTTAGACTTTTAAAGAGATCTTCATAGCTACTTTTATCGAAATAATGGACTTTAACGAAAAGAAGAAAGTAATTAATGTTCTCATTTTCAAATGGTAAAAAGGAATTTAATTCTCTTTCTTTAGAGAGTGATTCTTCAGATAATAAGCCATTAGCAATAATTTCTGATACATAGTGATTAGACTCATCAAGATCTAGAGATGTAGGTATAACTATATTTTTTACATCAGTCTTTAATAAATTTTGGTTATGTTCTTCGATTTTAGTGTTAGAGTTAAATGTTTTACTATTTAATGTTTTCAGGCATTTGGAATACGTGTCTTCATCACTAGGACTACTTGGAGGAGACCAAGGAGGAATTGCATCAAAGTCATCGGGAATCTCGAAATCATCAGGAAGATTAAATCCACCAGGTAAGTTTAGGAGCTCAGGTAAGTCAATCAGCCCAGGACTTTCAGGATTTATAGGCGAAATATCAACATCATCCAGGTTAGTATCACCAATGGCGGCGTCACCGGCGGGGACTACTTCAGCACCTGGTGAAACGGATGGATTTTCAGGATTACTTTCTGTGGTAGGTATTTCATTTTGTACAGGGTTTACGGGGTATCTAGACAGAGCGTCTGCGTTGCAATTTGTTTTACCCTTTTTATACACAATTTCATATTCATACTCTTCTAGCTCTAGCCTCCATCTGATAAGTTTCGAGGCAGGATCTTTATGGTTAAAAAGCCATTTAAGAGGCTTGTGGTCAGTGACTATCTGGAATTTGCGACCATAAAGATATGGTCGGAACATTTTGGTCCCCCAAACAATGGCTAGACATTCCTTTTCTGTTACCATATAATTTAGTTCTGATTTGTTCAACGTTCTGGATGCGAAAGCGACTGGACGGTCTTTCCCTACTTCACCTTGTGACAATATCGCCGAAATTGCATAGTTTGATGCGTCACAGGTGAGTATAAATGGAACAGTAAAATCAGGATAGCATAGGATGGGTGCAGTTACTAATTTATTTTTTAACTGTTCAAATGCAAGTTGTTGTTGGTTATTCCACTCAAATGGTATATCCTTTTTTAGAAGATTCGTAAGTGGCTTGGCTATGCCCGAAAAATCTTGGATGAATCGACGGTAATAAGAAACTAGGCCCAAAAATGATTTTATATCCTTTTGACATTTAGGAACAGGGAATTGGCTCACTGCCTTGACTTTATCGGGATTGGGTCTTAGCCCTTGTTCACTAATGGTGTGCCCTAAATAAGTGACTTCTTTGCGAAGAAATTCGCACTTATCGGGTTGGAGCTTAAGGTTGAATTTTCTCATACGTTCAAAGACATTACGCAGCTTTTTGATATGTGTTTCTAAATCGAAGGAATAAATGACAATGTCATCAAGATATACGAAGCATTGCATACCCTGTAGGCCGGAAAGGACAGTATTCATTAGTCTTTGAAATGTCGCGGGTGCGTTTTTGAGCCCAAACGGCATCCTGGTGAACTCGAAGTGTCCTTCAGGGACACTGAATGCCGTTTTGGGTATGTCTTGTGGCGCCACTTCAATCTGGTGGAAGCCTGATGCAAGATCAAGTGTCGAAAAATATTTACTTTTCCCTAATTGGTCAAGAATTTCGTTAATTTGAGGTATAGGGTAACACTCTCCTATAGTTATATCGTTAAGCTTCCGATAATCCACTACGATGCGCCACTTTCTTTTTCCGGATGCATCAATTTTTTTTGGGACGACCCAAATGGGTGAAGACCAGGGGGAAACAGAGGGTTGGATAATTTTTTCTTGTAACATTTTTTCAATTTGGGATTTGACTTCTTCCTTGTGGACTTCTGGGAATCTGTAGGATTTTACATTTATAGGTATAGAGGAACTGGTTGAAATTTCGTGTTGAATAGCAGAAGTAGAGGTTAGATTTTCGTCTGCCAAGTGAAATATGTCAGAATATTCAACGCAAACACCAAAAAGGTGACTTGCTTCTTCGTTATTTAAGTGCGACACGCGTAATAAGTTTAGAACTTCTTCTGTTCTCTCTGATGCACTCCTCTCAGGATTTGTTAGATACAAATTTTCTTCCTCTACTGGATATATTGTGAGCAAAAGGTTAGAGCTTATAGGTATTGGACTCTCGGAAACGTTAAGAACGGATATATTAACCCTGTTGTTGGGTTTTACTTTAACTACACAATTGGATACTAAGAGAGACTCAGAAATATGTTGATCTAGTATGATACCTTCTTGTAATTCTGGATTTTTAACTGTACATTCAATTACCGTTTCTGTACGTGGTTGAATAATATAGACTGGTTCGTTAAATAATAATTTTATCTTGTGTTCGTTTATTTCCAATAAGTTTGTACTGTAATTTATTTTACAGCCGTGTTGCATCAAAAGGTCAGTTCCGATAATACCGTCATAAGGTAAGTTAATATTCTCGAATAAATGAAATTTATGAACAATATTAAGTTCTTGGTTGAGGTGGAGTTTCAGTTCAAAACAACCGAGGCTTTTAATGGTTTCATCTTTAGTGTCGATTCCTTTTACAGCTATTTTATCATCATTAAGTAGCGGCATATTTATCAAACTTTTCTTTTTCAGCACACAAACGGATGCGCCAGAATCTATCAGGAAGGTAAGTGGTGTTTCGCTGGCTGAGGTTTCAACTTTAATATGAGGTAAGTATTTTTCTCTTATTATTATTTCGTATATTTTATTAGGATTAGGATTATTAATTATGTTATCTTTCTGTTCCAGGAGACCGCGAGTTTGGGGCTGATTACCCTGTCCATGGGTCGATGGGGAGCGACCACGAGTTTGGGGCTGGTTACCCTGTCCATGGGTCGATGAGGAGAGACCGCGAGTTTGGGGCTGATTACCCTGTCCATGGGTCGATGGGGAGCGACCACGAGTTTGGGGCTGGTTACCCTGTCCATGGGTCGATGAGGGGCGACCACGAGTTTGGGGCTGGTTACCCTGTCCATGGGTCGATGAGGAGCGACCACGAGTTTGGGGCTGGTTACCCTGTCCATGGGTCGACGAGGAGTGACCACGAGTTTGGGGCTGGTTACCCTGTCCATGGGTCAAAAAGGAGCGACCACGAGTTTGGGGCTGGTTACCCTGTCCATGGGTCGACGAGGAGTGAGGACTTGTGTTTGGTGGAGTGGTGTCGACAAGGTTTATTAGACTTTGTCCCGTGCGACACCTTGACGGGACACTTAATAGTTTAAATTATTATTATCAACTTGGTTTTGGTCAAGATCTTGATTCTGGCCTTCTTCAAGGAAGGTCACATGAGGGAAGGTCCTTGGTCTAAAATTCGAAGTGGGAGGCTGAGCGGGAGTAAATGGTTGGCTACCATTATTAAATCTTCTGTTATTATTATTATATTGGCGAAGTCTGCAATTTTCAAGGACATGACCTACCTTTTTGCAATATCTGCAGAATGGTTGGTCCCTGGGTGGATTTTGATTATTATTATTATTAGTGTAGGTGTAGCTTGGCCTCGATGGAAGTCTTTGATTGTGAATTAAAGGATTCGGTGTTCTAGGTCTGGTGTTGTTAGAATTGTTATTGTTATTTCGGAAGTAAAATTGTTGAATCTTTTCTTCAGAAATAGCTTGATTAATTGCCTCATTAAGGTTTTTAGGATCACGACATCTGACGATGTTGGAAAGCCGAGGGTGTAGTCCCAAGGTAAATGTGTGAAGCGCTAACTCTTCCATCGCAGCCAACCTTCCCGCAAGTTCACTTTTCTTTGAATTTGAAATTGTCACTTCCGTTAGTAATTTTGATAAGCACGTCTCTACTCGTAACGAAAATTGGTTTACGGATTCGGTACCTTGTTTGCATTCTTGTAGATCGGTTAATAGATGGGCGTAGTGTTTCCGCTCGCCAAATTGGTTCTTTAGGAATTCTTTAAGAGAATTCCAGGAGTCGAATTCTTTAATGGAACATGCGCTTTCGGCTTTATCGTCTAACTGGCTCAAAATAAATTTAAAAACGATGTCTTCTTGTTGTGGAGACGCAAGAGAGATGGCATTATCACAATTTGTCAAAAATGCATTTAGTTTGTTACGAGAGCCGTCAAAAGGCTTAATAAATTTCAAAATAGCACTTAAGGGAGTTTCCGCTTTAGACATCTTGGATTTTGTGAAAGGACAAAAGAGAATAACACAGAATTTAAATGTAAAAATGTACCCAAAGAATAACTAAAATATTCTTAACATGTGCTTAAAATTATAAGTTGTAATATTCTTTAACACTTGCAACTAAGTAGCGTTGGAATAAGGCGACGGAAATACGTGGGCGTATAGTCTAAACACAGTCACGGCGGCCAAGGAGATAGCACGGGGAATACACGGCACTGATAATGAATTAATTAGATCACTCACAGAACAAGTTGTAGTTTCATTTGGATGATTTTCTTGATTACCAGGATTTCAGGAAAAGGATTCCTGCAGACCGCAGGAGTATACAGGCACCGTCAGCTTCCGGAACCAGGAACAATTGATGAATCTCGAAGTGAATGGATGGAGTCTACCCGGATAATATTTTTCACTTTGTACACTTTTCACCTTGCGACAGTTTTCCACTTTGCAGTTTTAAAGTATTTTGTTTTATTTCGGGGCGTTCCAGGGATTTCTGAAAATCCCACCGCTGCCACCACTATGTTAGGCCGGAAAACCTTGGAGTCTTTTTAAAAAAAGAAATAAACTTTAACTGTAAAAAGATTTATTTAAAGAATTAAATTGGCCTTCAGATAATTAGTGGATTTTAATAAGTTTTGTGGAAACAACCACACCGGTCGCGGGATATGGGTAGACTGACTCGAAGAGGCAGTCGCCGATACTCGTGGGTGCCCAAATTGCTGCATCAGCATAAAACTGTAGATTCAGCAATTTGGGATACAATTTTTGGATATAACAGAGCGCGACGCGCAGCGGAGCGTGAGCCTTAAATTTCGAGGTTATTTTTTTTAACAGACAACAGAAAAATCTTTCTTTATATCCCATGCTGCACCTAGTTTTAGCCGGCTACACCTAGTATTAGCCGCAAGCAAATTGGCTACACCTACTTTTAGCCAACAGCTAGCGGCTACACCTATAGTTTTAGCCGGCTAAAACTAGGTTTAGCCGCACTTCGGGTATTAGCCGTAACATATACACATATAAATGTCTCAGTTCCCGTCGTTCGTCGCTCCAGCCTGACAGTTGCAATAATATACCGATGTTCCGAGTGCCGCAACAAAAGGCACGTCACGCGCTATAATCCCGTATAGGGTCGCGCAAATATTACGGTACAAGACCACAGAATAACTAAGTAACCAGTATTAACATTGAAAATGTTAATGGTTTCGTGATCAAGTATAGTGCCCCAATTTATGAAATTGTGACATTTGCCTGTAGTTTCGCAGATATGAGAGGCGAGGTACGTATGGATGGGTTATTATATGTCAAAATATGTGATATGACTTCAAAGTGCAATTTGAATTCCAAAAATCGGTCGCTAACTTTTTGAGATTTTCCAAATTTTGGCAAAATTATAAATTTTTTTTCGCCAACTTGAATAGAGTTTCCCAATAACTTTTTTTGAGCTCACTATTCAAGAAACGGAAATAATTGGATTTCGGGATTGAATTAAGCTACAGTTTGAGCCAATCTGTCGATTTTTTATCACACACAGCTGTATCTTGACCATCAGCAATACGTCTACGGCCTCAAGCATGCTAATAAGATTCATACACTTAACAATACAGCCGATTTTTTCATGCTACTATTCACGTAAATAAATGTGTGAAAGCTGCGGCGAAATCGCTACTGTTGCGTACGGAAGTATATCGAAGTTGCTTTGCATGTAATATCGGCCGCATTCGGCCGGTTTGTATGAAGATTAAATACTGATAGTTATTCATACTGTGGTTAGGCTATTCGTATGAGTGCGAACGATACAAGACGACGTGAAAGGATTACTTACTGTAACATCTTTGCTCCAAGCCATTTAATATTCCTAGCTGTAGAACGAATTTAGGCAAACATCAGCCACTTTCCAGAATGTGCTCTCAATACAATACGATTAGTACAAAAGCAAATGAAATTGATATCTTCAATGACAACTTACGTAGTTTCAAAGATAAAGTGCTGAAACACGTGAATTAATTGGTCGGTTAAACTTATTAATTTAATAGTGATTCTTAGTTTAATTATTAAAATTTTGTTTGTTTCGATTTCATTTATTTTTAACTTTATTTTTATTTTTGACTATGTTGATTTGATTTTATTTGATCTGATTTAATTGAATTTAATTTAGCTTAAGTAATTTATTTTAATTTAGGTAATTTAATATTGTTGATTTAATTTGTATTGATTTAATGTAATGTGTACAATAATTGGTTGTAATGATAATAATGTATGATTGTTTTTTAAATTTAAGTAATTGGTACTTAAATTTAAAAAACAATCATACATTATTATCATTACAACCAATGCTTCCCAAATTTTAATAGGATAACATAAAAATTTTAATATGGGAAATGTTGTGTATACCAGTAATTGGTTTTCATGTATGTCCTAATCGTTAATAACTTCAAGACCCACTTGTATATAATTGCATGTAAAACTGTTGGTGTACCTTATATAAATAAATAAAATAAATAAATAAAAAACAGATACAGTACAAATTCTATACACAGGCCAAACTAACAAAAAAAATTGTTGTTCTTTTTATTCCTAGTAAAAGATTTCACTTCTGTAATATTTGAGCTGACGTATTGAAACAGGGAGATAACTCCCGACGCAATCGATAATATCGAGATCAAGTTAGAATCGAGTAAACGTCAAAACGGTTCTATGGAAACCGTTTTCAATGTACCAAAATAACAGATTTTTGACGTTTATTCGATCCTGATGTGAACTCGATCCCGTTAATTCCTGTCGAGAATAGGACGGCAGATTCGACGTCAAGAAAAAAGAAATGAAATTATTCACAGAAACAAGCTACGACTTTAATACCAGCATCTTGAATGTGTCTCTCCTATCCTAACAAATTAATATCATTTTAACCACAAGTACAGTAATTAAAAAGTAACAATAAACATTAGAAGCATTTTCTTGGCATTCCTCACAAAAACATGAACAAATATATTTTAGAAATGTAATGAAGAATGTTACATAGAAAATGTTGTGTTGCCGAAACGAATGAAGTTGTACTCCAAGCTCGCGATTTACCCCAAGTTTCTTGGGCGAAACTTTGAACGAATATGAAAGCTTTAGGGCGAACATAAGGTTGTGATACTTGAGAAAGTGAATTTATATTTTTATGAAATATAATTTTCGTATATTTTTATCAAACATTTAGCAATTACTTTATTCAATTTATTATTAATTTAACAGGTTTTTCTTGTCTAGATCCGCATCTGACGAGGGCCTTTGCCAATTAGGTACTCGGTTTATTTGTCAAGATAAGAAAACATCATCCTTTCATTACACCATTCTGACAAAATGATATCATTTTGTTAGGTGAAAAGAGGTGTCAAAATGTATGGTCTCTGGCACTCTGGGCCACGCCACGTCCATCGTCTAGGTTGCCATTTTTTACGCCTATTTCGAGTAAATTATATCATAATATTTTTTTTAGAATAAATCAATTTTGAGATTGTATACATAGACGTGGCCCAGGGCGAGACAATATGTCCTTTGTAATTTCGTAAAATCATTCCTCAAAATATTAATTTATAAATATATAAATAAATAATTCCTCAAAATATTAATAGATAATAAATTATACAAACTTCGATTTGGAGAGAATTTGAATAGAAACGTCCAAATGAATTGAAACTAATTTATTTTCCCTTTGCTAGTTTTCTATAAGTCTGATGTAACTTCACCCTTTTCAATTTCAACCCATGTTCTGTCAAAAAGCGGTTTAGTTTTGCCAAGTTTTATCATAAACTATAAAATAATCAGGTACAAAGATTTGCTGTCAGTTTCGTCGGTTATTCAGTCACTAGGAAATCCTGTATCATCTGAAACTTTACATAAGAAATACGAGTTTAACGGGCATGAGGCAAAAAACTGTCAATCTGCTTGGTCATATTAAAAATAACCTGTGCACTCACTGAATACGAAAAGTCGACGCAGGAAATTGCGAAAAAACATAAAGTCAACTCACGAAATCGCGAAAAAACATAAAATCGACGCATGAAATCGGGACTAATCATAGTACCTAATAATGTTTGGTTCTCATCAATCATACTTGGTAAACAAAGAATGAATAAAATAATTTCTTCCGTAAAGATTTTATAACGCTATACAGAAGGTTTAAAACTCAAAACGTGGGGCGCATTATTTAAGAGTTATCATCAATTTTTATCCATTTAATAAATTCGTCCGCACATTGGCCTGAACTGAAGCAAACTGAACGACCTTCCAACGTGTGGCCGCCACCACGAACTCTTGGCTAATAGGCATCTATCTTTACCATAACATTCGCCACAATGTTGGCCAACTTGTAGAGCTGGCTTAATAACATAATATAGTAATATTATGTTATTGAGCCGTCTCTACAAGTTGGCTCTCATATTTTCATACCTGATCTAAATCGTCTTCATCCGGTGTGGTGAGGCTGGCGGAGTCCACAGGCCGGTACCCTGAGCAGCAGGAGCCGTCGAACGGTGACCGGTCAGACGCCCTACAAAAAATAAAAACATTATCATGTAGTAACACAGTAACTAAAGCTAAAGCTTCATTGTTATTTACGCATCGTAAACAACGCACGCATTGCATCAAACGGATTTTTATTTTTATATGTTTTTCTGAAGGTTTCAGGTATCATGGGCAACGGCGTCGCTTAACCACTCCAAGATTAAAATCACTTGCACACCGCGCCGTCACAACATACGTTTAGTTCGTGCAGGGGCGTTACGCACACACACGAATATTTTACTAACTGATTAAGCGACGCTGTTGTCCATAGTACATGAACACAACATTTACAATCTACTTAATTACCGGAAATTTATTTCATAAGATTTCTACAACATTATTAACGATTATCATAGACCAATAATTTGGACAAAGACTTGCTAAAAGACAGTATCATTTAAAAAACCCGGCCTAACTTTTGTCCACGTTTAAAAAAGGGATGGTAATTTCGAGCATACCAAATTATCTTTTATAGGTATTCACAGGTTAAAAATAGTACTTTTTATAATAACTTCGTTCTCAGAACTTTCGTACTAAATGAAGGAAGTAAAAATCTGCAAGTCATTAAGATATCGATCGCTGGCTCCGTATAAGTTGCTCGAACTAAGCCTTCGTAACTACCCAACTTTTAAATGAACACGACCAAGTAATTACGCCTTGTGAAGATCATACGGCTTAATTTAGCCTCATGCTTTAGTCAAAATAGGTTTTTAACCGAATCCAAAAAGAAGGTGGTATATAGGTACTCAATTCGTATCTGTTTAGTATTTTTGGTTGTTCGCCAAATTCATTCATTCAACTACATAAAAAATTTTAAGGTGCCATTGCCATACCTGTAAAGGAAAAATAGTAACTCAAGATTATTTCGCTGTCCAACCTCTGCCAAAACCCAAGTTGATATTAGTATATAAGGTCCAATAACGGCTCCTTGTGAATAATGATATAAATTCTAAGTTAACTCGATCAAAATATATGGCAATTTATGTTGCATATTTGTCTCTGAATAAATCCAAACCTATGCAGTATTATCCCCTTGATATAAAAAACAAGGCTAGCCACCACCCTTACCTAAGTCTGACGCCATAGCAACAATTTAAAAATTGTTGTATTCCGGCAATTAGATGTTGTATTAAGATGAATAAATAATGAAAAATATTAGAAAAAATCGGCTCACCCGTAGCAACTTAGACGGGATTCGAACCCGCACCCTTAGGATTCCGGCCCAATGCACTACCAATTATGCTACCAAGCCACTAATGGATTTGGCGAAATTTTCTAATACTTTTTACGTTTCCGCTGAAGATCAGCGCCATCTCACCAATGTGAAGAGAACTACTTCGACATTCGATTGTAGCACCCATTGCAGGTGCCAGACAATCAATTAAGGTGAAACAGTCATATAATTTTAACTTTTTTAGATTTTTGCATTCACAATGCTATTTTTATATTAAGATGAATAAATAATGAAAAATATTAGAAAAAATCGGCTCACCCGTAGCAACTTAGACGGGATTCGAACCCGCACCCTTAGGATTCCGGCCCAATGCACTACCAATTATGTAAAGTAGTTCTCTTCACATTGGTGAGATGGCGCTGATCTTCAGCGGAAACGTAAAAAGTATTAGAAAATTTCGCCAAATCCATTAGTGGCTTGGTAGCATAATTGGTAGTGCATTGGGCCGGAATCCTAAGGGTGCGGGTTCGAATCCCGTCTAAATTGCTACGGGTGAGCCGATTTTTTCTAATATTTTTCATTATTTATTCATCTTAATATAAAAAAAAATAGCATTGTGAATGCAAAAATCTAAAAAAGTTAGATGTTGTATTCCGGCAATTAGAGGTAAGATAGCCAGTTCCTCATTGGTGAGAATTCCGGGTATAGTACGCCTTCACTTTCGGCCTTATCGTCACTTAACATCAAGTGAGGTGGAAGCCAAGCACTATCCCGTTGTAGATAAAAAAAAATTGGTAGCGAAAGCTTCTGTCAATCCCATAAATTTTCAATGGCCGAGATGATCGCTTTTTACACGACTGCCCAAAGCAAAAAGAGTGTTATGTGTTCAGGGTTCATGTATGTTTGTGGGTATGTGAGTTTCTTTATTCCACCATAACTTCTAAATGCCTGAACTGATTTGGATAAATGGGGTATCGTTAGAATCGTTACAACATCCCGAGTGACACTGGCTATATTTTTTTTAGAAAAAATCAATATGGCGACTGTACGACGCCATTTTCAAATGTGAAAAAAAAAATGTTTTTCTTCTATTATTACAATATGGGCATCAAATGAAAGGCCTTGATGAGCACATTCCAAAACTATATAATATGTCACTAAAATGTGTGAAATAAAAATGAATAAATTAAAAAAATATTAAAAACACGACTGCCCTGCCAAAACGAACTAAAAAGTTAAATAAACAACAAGTGTCATTGCAGTCGGGGGACCTCTTTGATCAAAAATTGTTCCATGATAAGGTCCCCCGACTGCAATGACACTTGTTGTTTAACTTTTTAGTTCGTTTTGGCAGGGCAGTCGTGTTTTTAATATTTTTTTAATTTATTTTTCAAATGTTTCATTTGGTAGGGCAAGAACCTTCATTGTGGAAATTATGTGTCTTTACATGTTATTCCAAACGAAATGCCACAATTTTCCGTCGGCGATCGATCGTAGTTTCGGGGTGAAAGTTGAATGGACGTACATTACCGAAAGTCGTCGTGACCCGGCCACCGGCCGGAAACAGAGACGCAAATGTATCTTAATTTTATTCTATCTAAGAAAATCTACATGCGACATCGACCTTAAAGTAGCTGAAAACTATAAGACCTTGTCACACCAAATGTTTGTTCCGTGACACAAACCTATGAACGCAGTGATTGGTACGACATGGTACTAAATTGCCTGAAATTCACAGTACACTTTTACGAGAAGATTTCGCTTGGCTCCTAATGGGAAATTTTGCATTTGTAACTAATCAAGTCAATGAACTATCTACAACTAATGTTTTTTTAATTACAAAGGTTAAGCGTTAGGCTTCAATCATATCATTACCTTAATACCCATCACACATTGTGCATCTGGATGGAGTGATTCTAGTTTTGTTATTTTATAAACAAGCATACCAAAGTTTCAAAACGTGAAAAACTAAAAACTATATATACGTTAACGAAGTAATATCTATAAAAATCTCGACGAAAAACAATGAGCCACATCATTATTACCTATTAATAGAAAAACTATTATTTAACGATTATTCATAATTGTACTTAGATCAAAACGTTTTACACTGTAAAACATGTTAAATAAATAAAAAAAAGCATTATTTATAATATTTACAGTTAAATTAAAAAAAAATACAGTTTAATATTATAAATAATTCACTTATTATACTTACTTAATTCGTAGTTGAAACATAAATGAAATAAATAAAAAATTGTAGGTATAAAGTTCGTTATTTCAAAGATCTAAGTCTTACGAATACGAAACTATGTTAGAGAAACGAGTACTTCAGTTTAGTTAGACAAAGGGGTAAGTATACCCTGGCGGGTTTTGTTCAAGAACTTTTTCCTTTTATCTTTCATTCCATTCCAGTTTGACCGTTTCTGTGGAACTTCTTTTCACGTGCCTACGGACAACGTTTGAATTGTAAACATTGAGTATTTGAGTTTGTCACAAAGGAAAGTGGACCTTATTTATGGATAAATGCCTAAAATAATACAAATATTCCTATGTAAATATTATAAGAGACGTGTGAAGTATGGTGAACAGCTCCAAGTGAATCATCTTCAAGTGATTTTATATCTTGGTAGGTTAGATGTTTAGTTCAAAGTCAAAATACCTTACCTTCCTATCTATTTGTACTTCTTACATAATGACAATGTACTTACTTTCATTTGAAATCTTGCCAAATCAAACATCATCCTCCTGTCCTTATCCCAATTTATTTGTAGTGCTATGTCTACACAAAATAAAATTTTGCGCTCGTAGAACGACCACTATTGGGGTCGGCGCAGCATGTAATACATACTGCATTAGGTTTTGGCAAAGTTTTACGGTCGGCCGCCTGCCTGACACCAACCCTCCTTGGAAATGCTGTTGTTGACAGTTTCCTCGCTGCCATTCGAGTGACCCTTTGTGCGATGGTCTGCACCGGGTCCCTAAAACTTCCCTCTGTCGTCTTCTACGATACCCACGGGATGAGATGGGACAGTCCTATTCTTAACCGGAACTGTGCGGCCATCTTGCCAAATCAAACATCTCAAAAAAAATTATCAACCACCTAAAAAAATTTTGCCTAGATAATTCTGTTAAACAATGGGAAATATCAAATCTTTTATTGCGTGCGTAACAGCGTTTCTCTCAGTATATTTTAAAAGGCAGCAGCAACAGAACGCAACATATTTTTAACCGACTTCATCAAGAGGATGAAGGCTCAAAAGGATGTTCTCAATTCGATTGTATACTTTTTTTATCGTTATTCGCGCGTATCTTCGTCATTTATGGACCGATTTTGATGATTATTTTTTGTTCGATTGAATATTCTTGCGAGATAGTCCCATTATTATTTTTTTCATATCGGTTCTGTAGTTTTCAAGTTATCCTGAAAATACTATGATTTTGCGTTAACTACCTTGACGACTTTGTTATTAATGAACCGAACTAGATGAAGTTTTTTGTGTTGGAAAAGGGATACCTTTAGTGTATTCTTTTTAACCGACTTAAAAAAAATAAGGTTCTCAGTTTGACCTGTATGTATGTATGTTTCTCCGCGATTATCTCACGTTTGGCTGAGAGGATTTTTTTACCTAATAATATATCTACACTACCTAATACAGACATTAAAAATAAAAAAATAAAAAATTGTTTAATAAACCAAAAAACCGACTTCAAAAAACCTGCCTCTAAATAGCAGGAAATAATATTCAAATCATTAGATATGCATTATCATCGTTCTAATAACGTCTATTGAAGTCTTTTGAAGAATTTCTTGCTTTTTAGAGGCAGGTTTTATTATCAGACTTTGATATTTTCGTGGCAGGTATTAATTAGTACAAAATAATCAGACGGCTTTTTCCAGGTAGGTCGTACTATTAAAAATAAATCAATTAAAATATACGACCCACGTCAAGCGTCTAGACGCTTAAATATTAATGAGTTTCAATTAATTATTCTAGTGATTTTCTTTAATTTTATTATTGTTTTCACAGCAACAGCAGCCGCTAGCCGTCCTAATTAGAATAGATAATGAGACCTTTAAGATGTTTTTGTTTTTGCTGTCAGTCACAAAGATTGTAGTTCTAAGGCAATTCTAAGGCAATGCTGTAGCCGTATTTGTTTTTTTTTATGTTTTTTGTTTACATAAACTCTATCTAGCAATTTCGGATGTTAGAAAATTATTTATTTGCCTTTGAATAGGGTACACTCTAGGTCCTAATCTGGAAAGTTTTAAAGTAAATTATTGATGTAATATTTTAAAACCTTAGTTTGATGTTATGAAATTAATAGAAATAGTTAATTTTTATTTATTTATTTATACATGTTATGGTATCGTCATTGCCACATTTTTTTACGAAACAAGATTGTAGTTAGAAGTGATGATAAAAAAATCTTTAAATGACCTGTGTTGTCAACAAAATATTGCTTAGAAGAGTTGAATAATGACACTTAATTCACAAGCAGTAATGTTATGATATTAATATTTTATTAGGTAGTTAATTGACGTAAAGAGTAGTCAGTGAAAACTTAATTTATGGTAAGTTTACCGAGTAATTTGCCGGTGGGCGTAGCTTTTAGTCCACAAATCAATTTACTAGTCGGACAATAGTTCCCAACTTTTAGCATCCAGCGGCAATTAGTTGTACATTTGCATAACTATTAGGAAACTTGGAGAGGTCGAGTAACTGCGAACTAACTTCATATTTTATAATTAATTAGCTTCTGGTCGTGACTTCGTCCGTGCCGCGTTGAATTCTAATTCTCCTGAGAAATTTGAGAATGAACAGTGGTATAATAAACACCCAGACAAGAGACAATATAAGTAGGTGATTATTGGGCGTTCTGGAACACATTCACTCCAGGTCTCTCACGTCCGTTCGATCCCTGTCGTGAAGTGTTCCAAACTGCCCAATAATCAACTCGATCGCTGTAGTAAAAATTGTTTCAGGAAGCCCAGTAATCAGTTTTAAAAATCGTGTTAGCCAGTGAAGGCCTGTTCTATAATATTTCCATGCCACATCACCTAATTCCACGAGCTCTTATAAAAGATTAGTGAAACTGCACGATTGGCATCCTCTGTGAAATTAGATCGTCTGTTTATATAATATCTATGCATCATTATTTTAAACGCATTCAATTGCAAACCTCGTAGCTCTATAGTCTTGTAGAACTGTCAGCTGATAATGAAGTTTGTAAAACAAAAACAATCTTTAAAGTTAGAGTGCCTATGTTCTCCGTTACCGACTGACTCAAATCGACATGGTAGATTACTACCAAATACAATACGCTGTGTCGTTTGTGGTCCATCAAACTGTGGGAAAACAAATTTAGTCATAAGTTTATTGCTGCATAAAGAGGGTCTTCATTTTCGAAACCTGTATGTTTATTCAAAATCCTTGTACCAGACAAAATACTTATTTCTAGAAAAAGTTTTAGATAGGGTGCCCGAAATATCATATAATAAATATAATCATAATAGTGAAATATTGAGTCCGCATGAGGCTTTACCTGATTCTATTATCATTTTCGACGACGTTGCTTGTGAAAATCAAAGTAACATAAGGGATTATTTTGCAATGGGACGTCATAAGAACATTGATTGTTTTTATATAAATCAGACTTATACTAAAATACCCAAACAGCTTGTAAGGGACAATGCAAATCTTGTTATATTATTTAAACAAGATGATATTAATTTAAAACATGTTTATGATGAACATGTTGGTTCTGATATGTCCTGGGCCCAATTTCGAAAAATGTGCTCAGCTGTTTGGAATAAGCCTTACAATTATCTTGTGATAAATAAGGATTGTGAAAGAAACAACGGATGCTACAGATTGACATTTGATACATTTATAATACTGGACTAAAATACATAACAGGTTGTTACACTACGAATAAATCACTCTCATTCGTGATTTAGAACCAAGCAGTATCCTATCTAAAATGGAGAAAAATCTGAAGCAAAAAATCGTGAAATCTGCTGCGGCTGTAAAAAGAAAAGTTGAAATGATAAAGGAAGCAAAAAATTCTAATAATATTGCCCTGGAAACCATATTTAAGCCCATAGTCGAACCACTTAACTTGTTAGCAAATAAAAATGAAGAAAAGCATCAAGGGAATGAAAAACAGTTTATGCCTTCTGTGAAAAAAAATAAGAAAGATCATTTCGATAGTTCGTCCTCATCTAGTGAAGATTTTCATGAAGATTACAGTGAAGAAGATGAAATAGATTCTGATAACAACTTACACGAAAACAAAACGCTTACAGTATCGCCTTCTGAAACTCACAATATCAGCGAGGGGTCATTCAAGTCTTTGCAGTCATCGCCAAACGTTAAAGAACATACACTATCGTGGTCAACATCTTCGGATGTAATGGGTAATATACCTTTTGGAATCAGAAACGAACGCGGAAAATTGATGCTTGGTAAAACCCGCGTCTATGATGATGGCAACATCTTAAAAATAGGAACGTACACATTGAATAAAACAGATGGATTGAAAGAGCTTTTGTTTAAAAAGAAACCAAATTTAGATATAACTACTGAAGAAGATTTACATAACTATAAACTACTTTTATTAGAAACCAATGCACACAGACGCAATTATGATTCATCCAAACCAATAAACAGCAATAAAGGTTTTAAGTACATGAACGTCATAAAACCTCTATTTAAGTTTGCTAGAAATGCAACTACAAGTGTGGAAAGTCTTTCGCATGGAGAAGGTATTAAGGTACTAAAAAAAGTTAAAAAGAATACTGATTTGGTTTATTGGGATGATCCGAACGAGTTAGTAGAACGATTAAAAATATTACTCGCCTCACGAGATGCGGGTAACACTGGCTTAGACAATGAAATTGTCGCAATTATTGAAGAACTGTGGGAAGCAGGAATAATCAAGAATTTAAAATATAAAGAACGCTTGACAGGGAAATGGATCAGTATGAAAAAGTCATCAGAGCAGCAATGAACATTGACAAGTTTGGCCATCATGTTCATAAGCGTCTACGATTAGCAGAATATATTGATACCTTCAGCGATACATTAGTGAAGTCAGATACAGGACACTACGATTTAAAATCATCAAAATTGAAAGGTTTAACGTCTCCAGACGAAGACGACGAAGCAGTAAATAAAGCTTATTTAGATAAAACAGTTCATGAACTAAGAGACGAAATAAAAAAAGTATCTCTTGATGTTAAAAAATATCTCAATAACTTGGAAAAGGTGACTTCAAATCGTTTGGGTAATTTATATTATACTAAAACAGAGATAGATAATTTGATTAAACTAAAAAATAAAAATGAGTAAAAAAGACATCGTCAATGAACTTCACAAAGCAGCAAGAAGAAATTTCCCGCGGCGATGTACAATCATAAAAGGAATAGATGATTTATGGCAAGCTGACCTTATGGATTTCCAGAAATTTGCACATTCCAATAAAGGATTCAAATACATTTTGATAGTAATAGATACTTTATCAAAATATGTGTGGGTAAATCCTTTAAAATCAAAAGACAAACAATGTGTGACACATGCGCTGCAAGAGATACTAACAAATTCATCACGAAAACCTAAATATTTACAAACTGACTTAGGCAAGGAATTTTATAATGATACTTTCAAAAAATTATTAGAAGAATATAATATAAATCATTATTCTACCTACTCTGTAAAAAAAGCTTCTATTGTAGAACGAGTAATACGTACTTTAAAACATAAAATTTACAAACTTTTTAGTTTGCACGGTCATTACCAATGGTTGGGGCAAAATTTAAATTCAGTTGTAGAAAACTATAATAATTCTACTCACCGTATAACTAAATTTAAACCTATTGAAGTCAACAAAGAAAACCAGATGGTTATAAAGTCTAACATTATTAAATCACAAAGACCTAAGATAGATCGCAAACCTAAGTTTCAACTTGGTGATCATGTTCGTATTAGTAAATATAAAGGAGATTTTTACAAGGGTTACACCCCTAACTGGTCCACCGAGATATTTGTAATAATTAAGGTAAATCATACGAATCCACCTACTTACCATTTAGAAGATAAACACAAACAGAGGATTTTAGGATCTTTCTACGAATATGAATTACAAAGAACTAAATTTCCTGATCTTTATCTCATCGAAAAAGTTATAAAAAGAAAAGGTAGAAAACTTTTTGTAAAATGGTTAGGTCTCAGCGATAAAGAGAATAGTTGGGTTGATAAAAATTCGCTAGTTTTGTAATATAAATGAAGCGATGTAATTAGATTGAACTCACTTTAAGAACATCAATGAAGGAAGGAAGTGGTATTATAAACGACTTAATAAATAACTTACCGTTTGAGTTACATATCCCTGGTTATCAGTTTTGTGGCCCCGGAACAAAACTTAAAAAACGGTTACTAAGAGGTGATCGAGGTATAAATAAATTAGATGAAGCTTGTATGTATCACGATATCGCCTATAATAACAGTGATTTGAGTGTTCGACATAAAGCTGATTTACAACTTTTGAATATGGCTAAGAAAAGATTGAAATCAAAGGATGCTGGGAAACGAGAAAAAGTAGCTTCATGGATTGTAAAAAATGCAATGAAAGCAAAACTTAAAGCTGGTGCTGGTGTTCGATCTTTTATGTCAATTGTAAAAAAAATACAAACACAAATAAAAAAATTAAAATCTAAAGACAATCGTACAGCTATAAAATACGCACATGCAGCCGCCAAAAAATTGTTTACAAATAAAAAAGGAATACGGTTGCCACGGTGTATTCCTATTCCAAAAAGTGGAGGTTTCTTACCTCTTATTCCAATCTTCGCTGGATTATCAGCTCTAGGTTCACTTGCTGGAGGTGCAGCAGGTATAGCAAAGGCTGTCAATGATTACAAGGCTGCTCAGAAAAATCTTCAAGAATCTGAACGGCATAACAAGATGATGGAAGCTGTAGCTTTAGGAAAAGGACTGTATATCAAGCCTCATAAAAAAGGAGCTGGTTTATATCTGAATCCTTCAAAAAACGAATGAAACGGCTACCCAGACGCCCTCTCACTAATTTAGATATATTAGAGCATGCTTCTGATATTCCACACTTTCGAGGAGTTTTCATGAGAGATGCACTACCTTTAAAACCACGAAAGATCGAGTGTGCTATAATAAATTTAGATAGTTCTGATAATCCCGGAACCCATTGGGTAGCCTACGTTAAGCATAATGACTACTGTGAATATTTTGATAGTTTTGGCAATCTTAAGCCACCGTTAGAATTGATAAATTATTTAAGGTACATGTCTATAAACTATAATTATGTACAGTATCAAAAGTTTGGAGCTGTAAACTGTGGTCATCTTTGTTTAAAATTTTTAAGAGACTATTGGAAATAACATTTAAATTGATAATGAAATTAAAAAACTTATCAGTACAAAAATGTCTTTCACTGTGTCAATAACTGGCAGAGGAGAATCTTTAATAACAAATTACTCGCCAACCTTGCAATTACGCGGAGAATATGAGTGTGGGCTCTTATATTTTTCAACTTTTAATTCTATCCCGAACATAGATGAAAGAAATAATAAATTTTATTACGGTAGTGATAAAGTTATCGAAATACCTGAAGGGTCCTATGAACTTCAAGATATTTGTGATTTTTTGAAAAGTAACATTAAAAATGCTGCGCTAAAATTAACTTGCAATAATAATACATTAAAAACTTGTATATACTGTTCCGAAAATGTGTACTTCGATAAAAATGATTCTCTTGGTAAAATTTTGGGCTTTGGTATGGATACAATAAAAGCTAATATAAGCACTGAGTCTCGGTATCCTGTCAGCATTTTATCAACAACTGTAGTGCGCATCGAATGTGATGTCATCAGCGGGTCATTTGTGAACGGGAAAGCAAGTCACATTATTTACGAATTTGTGCCTAACGTACCACCAGGTTATAGAATCATCGAAATACCTAAAAACTTAATTTATTTTCCCGTCAATCAGAGTTCAATCAACGCTATTAACATAAGGTTGTTAGACGCTGAAAATAAGCAGATCAACTTACGTGGTGAAGAAGTACAGCTGTATTTACACTTTAGAAAAAAATGATAAATTTTAATAAAACCCCATCCGCATCTACTGTTCAAGTCAGTTCTAAAAGATCCTCTCAGAAAAGAACACCGCTTCGTTTAAATAAGAAGCTAACCAAAAGCAATAAGGATTTTTTAAAACTACTGGGCTTGTTAAAATGAATATTTTAAATATTACTCAACCGGCATCGTACGATAACAGCATTGAAAGTTTCGAATATCATTCGTATAAACCATATGTAACGAGTTTTAACAAGAACGATGAAATACGAATACCTATTAATCAGCAAGATTTGTATGTGTTACCTGCACTCAGCAGTTTGTACATTGAGGGCGTAGTCAATGTGTATAAGTATAACAGTACTACTAAACAAAAAGAAAGAGTGACAAGTGTGCATTTTGTTAATAACCCAGCATTGTTTCTTTTTCAAGATATTCGTTATGAATTAAATGGTGTAGAAATAGATAAGGTAAAAAATGCAGGGATTTCTACAACTATAAAATCTTATCTTTCGTTGAATGAAAACGAATCGAAATGTGCAAAAGTTTGGGGCTGGTCACCTACAGGTACGACCAATGTCAACAATGGAGTATTCTCTGCATCAATACCTCTGAACAAAATATTAGGCTTTGCAGAAGATTATGAAAAAATTATAATTAACTGTAAACATGAGTTAGTACTATTGAGAAGCAATACAAATCTCAATGCTTTAAAACTAAATACCGATGAAGTTGTGGAGGATATAATAATAAATAAAATTGTCTGGCGAGTTCCGCACATTAAAGTATCAGACCGCGAAAGAATTAATTTATTAAAGCATTTAGAAAAAGATCGTCCCATTACAGTAGCATTTCGTAATTGGGACTTGTATGAGTATCCATTACTACCCAAAACACGTAAACACGCTTGGTCTATTAAAACCTCATCACAGGTTGAAAAACCACGATTTGTAGTTATTGCTTTTCAAACTAATCGTAAACATAATGCGAAAGAGTCTATGGCAGAGTTCGATCATTGCTTTATTCGTGATGTAAGAGTATTTTTAAATTCATCATATTACCCTTATGAAGGACTGAATATTAATTTTGCTGACAACAAGTTTTCGTTAATATACGAACAGTATGCAAGATTTCAGCAGTCTTATCATGGTCGTAGACCAGAGCCGTTGTTGAGTTTGAAAGAGTTCAAAGAAATTTCCCCCTTATTTGTTGTTGACTGTTCTCGCCAACACGAAACGCTAAAGGGATCAATTGACGTTCGTGTGGAAATAGAAGCAGATCAAGAGATACCTGATCAGACCGCCGCATATTGCCTTATACTGAACGACTGCATATTTGAATATAAGCCTCTGAGTAACATCGTTAAAAAACTATCATGAATAAAGATATTATAATAGTGGATGTGCAAGGTTTTAAAAATGATAAAAATGAATTCATATTAAAAGAATTAGTTATAGGCACATCTGAACACACTCAAATCTTTTTAATTAAACCTCCATATCCATTCTCTACACTGACTCTCGAAGAAAGGAAACATGTTTGGTGGATAGAAAGAAACAGAGGATACCGATGGAGTGAGGGATATATTGACTGCAGAGAATTTAAAAGACTCATTAAACCTTACCTTAGAGAACGCAAAATCATAGTGAAAGGAGAAGAGAAAGTTAAATGGGTGCGTGAATTATGTGGTCATGAAAATGTTTTAGATATTAGTGTTAAGGGTATACCTAATCTAGAAACTCTAAGTAAACTTTACTGTAAAGATATGTTTGCATACAATTGTTTTAACCATATAAAATATTGTGCTTTGAAAAATGTAATTTGTATAAGAAAATGGATATTAGAAAATAAAATACCAATGTATGATTTTTTCAATAAATAAATAAGTGTACATTTAAAATCTTTTTTTCATTTACCTACCTAATTACGTTTTATATAGAAATAAAACGACATAATTCCTTTAAAGTTTAATTCATTAAAAGGTAATTTTATTACATTCTTATTTAATAAACCTTAATTACACAGTAAAAAATGTTTTTACATTTGTACAACTAAATCTAGCCTTCAAAAATTTTAAATGTAAGTAGGTATTATCTTTAAATGTATCTCTATAGGTTTATAAGTAACTAGAGATGTTACGCATAAAACCTACATGAGAACTTTAATTTACAAAAATAATTTGATTCAAAGCTTTAAAAACTATAGCTGTAACCACATATTTTTTTTGATATGTTGCTTATTAGACCTTCCGCCTGGTCCATAATCTGGTCCATGTCTTCCGACACCACATACTGCGCAGACAGTAGGGCATCCTCCGACGAGTCACCCAGCGCTTCTTGCTCTAGGTCTACTATCTCAATTTTAATTAGACGTCGTCCTTTCTTCGGCGGGCTCTTCACCACGAAGGACTGCTGCGTGTTGTGTGAGTGCTTGAGGAAGGACGATCTCTTCTTTCGCTTCCTCTTCTGCGTGTCATACGCCGCCTTCCGTATTTTGAGCACCAACGGCGTTTCTTCGTGTGGTGGCTCTACAACCCAAGGCGGGATCATCTGCGTCCATCCTTCTAGAGGGTCCTGCGCGTTTTGTAAGACCGGAGATGGTGAGCGCAGGTCTTCTACGAGAAGCTCGGTGTTCACTGACATGGCCTGAAACAAATAATATGAGTCATATATTTAAAAGCGAACAGATTCCTATATTTATTGTGTAAATACATTCAACTTATATTTAAAAAGCAACTTACCATCTTCGATGTTCTTATGAAAATAAATATACAATTGCAGTTAACACGAATATTTATACCTTTGATTTGTGATCGTGTGAGTTTGTATGTAAACCTATAGCTGACACAGCTCCTAAAATTGGACAAGTTAGAACTTGCTCCTGATGTCGATACCTTATTATGTTATGTAAGTGGAAACGTATTGCTGACAAAGCGGCAAACATGTGCCGCGATGCAATCAGAATTAGACAAGTTAGAACTTGTTTTTTGTCATTTATATTTTATAAATCCTCGCTGGCTATGAAGTAAAATGGTAAAAGGTAATTAGATTCAGAATAAAACAACAACTTACATACATACTATTTATTTAAAGTATTACTAACGTACCTATACTAAAATATATATTATAAAATTTGTATTCATTTATTTACTTATTACAAGGATACAGAACATATGTTTTAGACTGTAAAGTGATACAAAAATAAGCATAGATTTTGCTGAACACTGCTCTTTTAATTCTGAATTCACGATTTATAAACGAATCACACATATTGATAATTATACTTATAATATACTTAAATAACAGTATTAAAAAATTGACAATAAAGTGTTCACTAGGTACTCTATTATTTTTTCAACCAGTCCAAACAAAAAATCTCAGAAAAGGCTTGATTTATGTCCCCAGGACAATGTAGATATTTTATCTTTAAGTACAATGCGTTTATCGTCATTTGAAGATAGAGCAACTTTGTTAACGGCTTGCGTAAAAATCTCGTGTTTCAAAGACTTGAATAATACATTTTTCTTTTTAAGTGACTTATTAAGAAGTAGCACTTTATTATAATCTTTAAAATCCATTTTTTTTACTACAGATTTTTTTACCCCTTTTGCCTTTTTTATCTCTTTGTCTTGAGTTTTTACACAATATAACTTAGATCTCAAACCCACGAATTCAGTGATAAGTTGCCCTCCCATCTCGTCTTTAAATAATCCAGGGACCTTTTTGTTCCTCGGAACTATATTATACTGATTATTTTCCATGTAATTGCTTGTGTCAAAGTACTGTTGAAAATTGGATTTTATGTCTTCGTAAATGTCCGTTGCCTCGATAGAGTACAAAAAACTATCAGTATCGGTGTAACATAGTTTTAAATTGGAACCATAAAACGGTTTTGTAATAGAGTAGTGGAAATCATACATGTGATTTTTGGATATTTCGAGAACAGTGAATCCTATGTAAATAGGTTTATCTAAAATCACTGAATCAGGTTTCATTTGCACAGCTACAAAATTTTCTGCGAAAACCGTACAACTATGAAAATTTGGCCTTGAAATTAATTGCTCAGCTGTATAACATTTTTTCGTTTCATTTCTGGTGTCATTCCACTTATTGACTAAATATACGCTCAATCTTTTTTCAGTATCCTCTAAAGTTTTCCCAAAAATACTGTTATTTAATAATTTGAAAAAGTCCTGTTCAAATGTTGACTTAGCCTTTTGACGCAGTTCCGTATTCAAATCTATATATTGCTTAAGAAATGGGCTTTGTTTAAATTTAATTACTCTATGAATTTTTTTTAACAGTAAACCATGTTTGAGGCACGTTTTCAAATGCACGTAGTGAATTACGTAGTAAAATTTATCGTACAAATTTGGAATCAATTTAGGGTTTTTAGAACTGGGTGGTGTAAATTTTTGGGGACAAAAAGGTAAGTCATTGTGCAAGTCGTGTAGATGCTCTGGGTACTCTAAATCTACTTCTAAGATATAACCAAACTCTGAATCATTAGGTACATGAAGAATATTAAGTTCACTAATTTCCATTTGGCTTATGAGTTCGAAATTTGAATAAGGCAAATAAGAACACATTGCATAACCATATAAGTTATTACAATCAATGTATAGTAAATAATTATCGGGCACAGACGGATCGTAATTTGATATGTACTTGTTATTTGCCTTAGCGTATCTAGTAGAGCACAAACACACACCACCACGGATTCCTTTTTGAATCATACGTAAAATTTCTAGATTTTCTATAAGTTCCAATTTTACTTTAGTTTTAAGTAACATTGCGTCAAAACTTAGGCCAGGTGCCGTCATGTAAAATGCAGGATCTAATCTGTAATTAATTTTACAAGTTTGACGAAAATTTTCAAAAACATCGGCAAGTAAAATGACATCCGTTTTAAGATATAAATCAGTATATTCGCCTAGATTTTTCAAATTGAACGTTGTCCAAACACATTGAGCATGACAATAATCTGACTCTGAAACAGTTTCACCGGTTAAACTACTGTAAAAACATTTTCGTGGTGGTAACCTGTCTTCATCAAAGCAATTCCAATTTGTCATATACTCATATGGATACATACCTTTACGTCTAAGTAAATCAAAATGTTCCATTTTAGGGAAAAAGTGATGTAAGTGAAAAAAATCATTTTTATTTAAATTTCCTGCAAGCTTTTCTAAACTAGTGCCTAAAAATTTAAATGAATCTACAAATCTAACTGGTATGTATTCCTCACGTCCTACACTAAAAAACTTTGTAAATGATATGTAGTTTTCTTTAGTTTTTGCTATAACTTTAATGTTACCCGGTGTCGCTCCCAACTGCCGAATAAATAAATGACTATCGTACCCGGATAAATTATGAAAAAATACTGGAATGAATTTTGGTACACAATATTGCAAGTTGCAGTAAGCATGAGATGCACCACGATACTTTCCTGTCAAATGACAATGATCTCTAACTTTATCGTCGAACAATAACTGATCACAAAGGAAGCAATATTTTGAATCATCAAAGCTCTTTTGCTCATCAGATGTTAGTGAAGTCATTGGAATTGATTGTTTTAAAATTTTGTGTATATTAGTTACATCTTCGCCAAGATATTCAAGAAACTTTTCAACACAATCCTGACCACGATATGACATGTATTTATTTTGAGAGCTATCATACGAACAAACAACGTAATATGCAAATGCGGCAGGCAAATGTTTTTGCAAAATGGATGTATTATTCGAGAGCAATCCATCACTACTTGATTCAGGCACTAATAAGGATTCGAAATCCGCATATATAACAAATGGCATATCTTGCATTCTATCGAAATGTTTGAATTGAATAACAGTGCCTGGATCAGGCAATACCGTCCGGACACCGCTACAAATATGAGTATTCAAATTTTGTTCGCTATTAAAAAATATCATACAATCGTCACAAAAGAAAATTTTTCCGTGATGTTTTGTTAACTGAGGTCTCAGTAATCTGCTCAAATTTTTTATTAAACAATAATGTTTAAATTCACCTTTTTCTAATAGTAATAAGTTGACATGATGTTTCTTTTTGCTCTGCGTTTTATAGAGAGGTCCAACAATGTTAGACTTGTTTGCGAGACCGTACACATTAACGCTGATTTGGTGATTATTTTTCTCGAAAATCTTAATATCTGAAAACCCAACTGGATACGTCATATTTTGAATATTCAGAACATTCTCAAAGTGAGGATATGAAGATGTTCGGTGTGCATTGTTCTTAGCTGGAAACAATGCGGCTACTATGCACCATAAAAAGCAGAAGGAGTCATTATTTTGTATGTTAATGCAAGCATGCTTTAGTTTTAAATTTCGCGGCAACTCAATAAACCGGGCGGCTCTCAATGGATTATACTTGTTGATATTAACTTCTAAGTATAAATTTCTTACAAAAGACCAACCGCTATCTTTTTCCTCAAATTCGTCAATACTTGTTACAATGGAGCTAACAATTTTTGAAAACAGATCATTAAAATCATAATTATGATGCAACACAACATTTTGACCAAAAGCAAATGATTTGATTTCACTAGCGCTAGTTTTCGGTAACTTAAACTCGGCGAAAAATTCAAAATTCACCTTAATAGAACTATAGGTTGCCTGTCTTGCAGATAACAAGTTATGCACGCGAGAGCGAAACTGAGACAGGAACTCAGCCGGCGGACACACGCTGACGTCATCCGTGTCGTCACCGCTATCAGCCATCGTCGGCACTCGAACCCTGTACGATGCGATTCGACTTCGAAATGCACTGCTTATTTTTTCAATTCCGTCACTTATTTCGATGGAACTATTATTTTTATGGATATTACTTCTCAAATGGGCTGAGAATGCTTTACTTTTAACGGATAAGTCACAAACTGTGCAATACACTGTTTTGCTTGCCATATCGTTAAGTAGGTAGTAGGAAGAATATAATAAAAGCGAATTATTATCCTAAGCTGCCAAAATCAGTGATATTTTATTGAATGGACTGGTTGAATAGGTATAATAATTCCTACTTATGTACTTATGTATTTTATTTTTTAATATTATATGTATAAACCAAATATTATTTATTTTTAGGGAATAGAGTTTAACTCATAATAAGTAAATGTTTTTTTTAAAGTTTATCTATTTATTTTATTTATTTATTTAGTACTAGTACTACTAAGTTAAGTTTTTTAAGTATCTTAAATAATATATTATAAAATTAAAATACAAAAAAAATATCCTAAAAATATAGAAGTTAATAAAAAAAAAATATCTCCTATAACTAAGTTATTACTTTTTCTTAAAGCTAAAAAATTTTCCTTCCTCGGTGAAGTTTTTTTTGCAGAGCTTGAGCGCCTCCTTAAGTGGAATCAACTCTGGAGCATCGGAATCTGCTCGATATTTCAGGGAGATTACCGCCTGTTCCCAGCGATCTTTGGGCTCCACCTTCAATATGTCTTTGGTGTTGTACACCTTTACTTCAATGTAAGTATCACCGTCTCTCTGGGCGGTGCGGCGCAGGACCCCGTCGGCGACACGCCGCGACAAGCACGACTGCAAGGGCTGGCTCTCGCTGCCTCGTCGTCGAGCCACCGCCTCTTCCTCACTGTCTGAGTCAATTTGCCACCCAGTTGACTTTGTTGCAGCCGGTGCAGATGACTTTTTTGATGTTGGCGCCTTCCTTTTTACCGCTTTTGCAGGTTTCGGCTCTTTCTTGGAACTAAAAAAAAAACTGGATATAAATAAACGACCAAAGATACGCACACATCACATATCATATCATAACTCTTAAAATATAGTGTACGTCAAGATTACATGTTGAATAAACTTAGCCATAAAATAGTAAGTATGTAAAATGTAAAGGAAAAAATATAAGTACCTAACTAATTGTTGTAAATGTAACTATAAAAGTGATATTTTAATAATAACAATCTAAGACTTAAATTTTAAAGTGTAAGTAAGTTTAATTAATACATACGTTACTTTGGAAGTCGTTTCCCCATCGGTGTCCGATTCGACGAAATCTTCCACGACCTGTTTTCTGGCGCCTTTGCTGCGCTTATTGTTGTAGTATTCGGAGTCCGACCTGCAAGTTATTATTACTAACATTAGATAATTAATAATTTACAGAATTTAAGATAAAATTTACTCCCGAATGAATTTAGATTTGATAAAAAAATATTTCCTTTTTATTTGTTACGTTTGAAACTCAAATTGAACAGAGGGCCGAGTGTAAGTTTGCAAATATGCAAACGTTACCATCGCGTTTGATATCATTGTGGTAAAGTAATAAGATCGAGATTTAAAACTTTTCACACAAACACGATAGTAACTTAAGCACGTTTACAAATTTACCTTATCGGATTAGTATTCATCACTAGAAAATCATTTAGTAAAATAACAACTTACGAACATTATGGCAATAGCACGGATCCTCGTTTTGCTCGTGTGAGTTGTACAGTGAGCTTGCGGTGATGGCAGAGCAGCTGGCTGATGGTCAGCGTGTGGGCAGGCGGGGCGCTGGCGCTGGGCAGGGGCTGGCAGAGTGCTCACGCAGAGAGAGGATGGAGCAGTCGGATGGATGACTGGCAAACCGCTGGTGACGTTGAGGCAGAGTGTCTTTGCTAATAGTGACGGAGCAGCACCACAATTTGTGACACTTATTGATCGGAAATCGTTTTAAATAGGTTGTTTTTGCTGAATCTTCAATAATTTCTTAATCAGGAGTGAAAAACATTTTATTATATTCGTGTGTTTATTATTTGAAAAATCTTCAGTTTAATGGAAAATTATATTGTAAGTAAAAAAAATGCGAAACTTTTTGTTGTTTTTTAATATTAAATATTTTATTTGACAGAGCACCACAAAAATTTATAAAATAAACTGGACCTGAAACTGAAACAGGTTCTTGTCACTCCTCATGTGATAATGATATACTTAAGTTAAACTTCAAACTAAATTTGTTCAGGATTATTTAGTTCCAAACTTTCTATTAAAATATAATGTATTAAATATAAATACGTGATGGTTTACAACCACTGGAAATCGTTATTACATATTTTACCAAAGTTAATTGTAATTATTAAGTATTTGCAAAATAAACATTTTATATTACGGAACGGAAGTAGTATCAGTTTAATGTCGCAAACTTGATATTCAAATAAGCCGACAATATGTAGTTAAGGCTATGTACATAATGGTTAAAATGGTAATGTCTTACTCTATTGATTTATTTTCACATTTGTGTATTTGAGGTATTTGAATAGTTTAAATGATTATTTTGTAATGATATCTAAATAAAGTTAAATTAAATAAGTATGAATTTCTCGTAGTTCTTGAAGTAATGAAGTTTTGAATGATTAGGTAGGCATTTAAAAACTAAGAAGCTACTAAAACAACGTGAGCCATCCTTAAATAACTACCTATCTAAAAACAATGACTACTTAAAAAATGCAAAATTTTATCTTCATCACGAAATATCCACACAAACTCGAACCCACAGCATGCATTTAAGTCAGAGATAATAACCATGCGACTTATCGCAATCATCAAATAAAATCAAACACCAGAAGAATGTTTAATTTTATGAAACTATATAATAATATCCGTAAGCGCACTAATATTACAATAGGTTTGTAATTCAAAACAAAGCTGCATTGTGTACACACGGCTTTATCAGAGCTAAGGTCTAAATCTGCATCGTTGGTTATAATCGACTGGCTTAGCGGTGGTAGTAAATTAAACTTCAACGGGTTCGATTCCCTCAGATATAATATTACAATAATGGTTCAGAAAAGTTGAGATGTTTTATGAAACTATGTTTTATATATTTTATAATTATCATTAAGTTCGCTGCGCTTTTGTCATCGTTTGTTTTAGCTTATTGATATCAGAAAGCAAGTTTAAGTAAAAATATTTATTTCAGTAATTAGCACAGTTTACTAAGCTTTATGTACCTTAATGACAAAAACTTATGTTTTTCAAAAGTATTATGTAAAAAAAAAAATGGATCAACGGATTAATTTATTGACTTTGTTTAACTTATTCTGATGTTTTGCATAAATATTTCATACTTATAACAAAAAGGTCATTGGGCATTTTGTTCGAACATTTGACCTACAGCGTACACAAACTAAATCGGGCTAGGTATGTAGATAAATGTGTCTGCTACTCAGTGGTATGGGTCACATTCTTGCAGGACACGTTTAATTTTTTATCATTATGTCACAGCACTTTAATTAAAAATAAAATAAATAAAGATAATAAAACGTTTATTATGCTTGTACCACACATTTTCACAATGCTTAAAGTAAAAACTTCTGTTTTATTAACAAAAGTTTAATAACATTAAACATACAATAAAACACTTAATGTAAAATAACTTTTTTTCTGCCGGTCGGTACATAAAAAAAATAATACATATTTTGAAAAGTGGGATTGAAACTTCAATTTGAAACTGGTTTGGTCTCTGTACGCAAACATTCATCAAGTGGGTCAAATATGCCCAATAACCTTTGTTATTTCGGTTTACAAGAGATCTAAAAGTCAATTTGTGCCCAAAAGAAAAAAATACACTTTTAACGAAACTGATTATTTTATTTATTATTAACTGGGCTTTTTGACGATATTCAGAGAATATGTGTTTATGAAATCAATGATTGTATTTCATGAAAAATTAAATCAAAAACCTTAAAAGATAATAAATATAAAAATAACGAGACAAACCGTGTGCTCTAACTAGTTTATGTTGCGAATTTATTCTCACGGTGGTAATGTGGCTTACCTATTTGCTTACCTTACAAAAGTCAATACCACTGCATAGATAAACGTGATAAGTGAATTATAATATTCAATTTAAACCATTCCTTAACTCAATGCATTATGTGCGATTTTTTTCAATCACACAGTTTGAACCATGACGCAATGCACTTGCATTCGAGTCATAGTCTTGTCGTCCGCGTAAGTGAACAGTGCAGTGCAGGTTATGAGAAAACCCGAAAACTGGATAGATGGGCGGTCACCCATCTCTCGATGGCAGCATAAAGTGGTAATCTTTTCGTTGTTTTAGGTGTCGCCAACCTAATTTGGTCACCGGCACCAGTTACCTGTTGAGTTCTTTGGAGGTATATTTGCCTTATCTTTTGAATTATCATATCTGGGTGCCAACAACCACTAGGTGAACGGCACGAGCAATCAGCCGAAGAATGATAATTTCCTCAGCTTTGGCATTGACTATTATCCGATGTTCTTAATCGTATCGTATCGTGATGGAAATTCATTTCTGAGGTGCCACCAGCCAATGGGCGATGGGCATGAGCAATCGGCCGAAGAATGATATTTTCCTAAGCGTTATGATCGAAATTCGACTTCAGGTGCCATCGACCAAATTTGGCCACTGACACGAACAATCAGTCTAAAACAAAACGATAAGTTCCATAATGTCAGCCGCCGAGTGTGATCCATTATCGGTTTAAGCATCGTGCATAAATCAGTGTTACTATATTATAATGAGTGCAATACAAATGATTTGGTGTGCAGTGAGCTTAGCAGCATGTAAGTTTTACATAAAGTATATTTTATATTTATTCATCGCGAGTAGGTAGGAACTAGGGAGTTTAACCATATTTTCATACATTTAACTGGTCTTCCTGAAACAGTTTTTACTACAGCGATCGAGGTGATTATTGGGCTGTTTGGAACACTTCACGACAGGGATCGAACGGACGTGAGAGACCTCGAGTGAATGTGTTCCAGAACGCCCAATAATCACCTACTAATATATATAACTTATTGACCGTCTCCGCTTCAGCTTGGCCAAAAATTCTTTCGTATTTCCTTCCCTATCCTAGTCTACAGGTCACATTTCTCAACCGATTCTCGTGAAATTTGTGAGCAGATTCGATAGTTAGGTTTATTTATTTTTTCAATCGAGCCAGGGGCCCTATTTTTCAATCCTTCAGCAGGTGTCGAGTTCTCTTTTGTACTGGATTTCATTCGACATTTGACTCAAATGTTTGAGATTGAGTCAAAATTCGAACGAAAACGCCAATTTGAACGAATAACTGGGGTCCTATTCAGTCAAATGTCGAACAAAAATCAGTAGAAAAGAGCGTTCGACGCCAGCCGAAGGATTCAATAATAGGGCCCCAGTTATTCGAAATTTATCAAATTGGCGGGGATATGTAAAAAACCTATTTTAGCATATGAATATAAGATTGTTGATTTCAGTCGTTTCCAAAGAGAATGTTTCGACATTGACCTCAAAAAAAATTTTTTCAGGTCAGTGCGTTTCGAAAAGTGATCAAAAATGTAACAATACTTTTGTTAGCGGTGCAAAGCAATTTTGTTTTAATTTTTTTTATTTTTAGAAGGCTCAAAACAAGAATCTTATGTTATATATAAGGTTCTTGGCTCAAAAGTTCATCAATCAAAACATTTCTGGCCAATATTAGAAATTTGAAAATAAATAAGGTTGTGACAGAACCTAAGATTGCGTATATTATTTGCACACTATTAGATACTTATTAATCGAAAAATTAATATCTATTCTGTGTTTTTTTTAAACATACAGTTTGAGCTACTTTTTAACGCAAAGTCTACAGCAAACGGAGCCACTAGTTATAAAAAAGAAAAGTTATTAACTAAAGCTAGATTTTTACTTCTTTTACATGTAATACTTATAACAATTGCCATAACGATTGGCGTCTTATCACCACTGCAACATTTTCGTATTTAGTTCAGGAAATAATTATTTATATCTAACTATATCAACCTGAGTAGCTTTATATGGGTCAAGAGTGCGTCACGCAACCCAACCATCTATCAAATCTGACATAATCTGGTAAAGGCTCGCACTCAAAGAAACAGAAAGGCACTGGCTTATGGCTACCATTGATTAGTACAGGTACCATTGATTGTTGGCGCTGTCAAAAGGAAATGCTTGGCTTTGCTTTGCAAGAGCTCCTGATGATGCTCCGTAAAGGGGCGAAACATGTCGCACATAATATTCAACATAGTATTAACTCAAAAAACGTAGTTTCGAGATACAGCGTTACAAAGATTTAAAAAATAATAGTTTCTGACAGTGAAGTATTTATGGCCTGTTTTTTATATCGTTAAAAAGCTACATTTTTCTATTTAGTATCCTTCAAAAATAGAGTCTTTGGAACTTATATGTAAGAATATACAAGTTTTTTTCTAAAACCACCTAGAGTGCAAAGAGTATTAATTTAGAAACAGGAGTAAAAATAAACAAGCAAAACAGTAATAACTTAAAATAACAATTAATTTTATATAAAATTTGACAGGTAAAACAGCATCAAGTCACAGTTAATAGTTAATACGCTCACATTTGTAAATAATTTTCTGATTTGGTATGTTAACTCGAGATGTGACACAAATTTATGTTTCGGTAGCCTCGGTAACAGGTAAGACCGTCTTAAAATGCAATCCAGACGACTTACAGCTGTGACTGTTTTACCAGATTGTAGAGAAAAAAATGCTGATTCCGAATATATAAATTACTCAAAATTATTTTTTTTGAGTTAATACTATGTTGAATATCTGTGCGATATGTAGTCAATAATAAAAACGAACTGTTTTTAACGTGCTTCAGTACAACACAAAAACTTTATTGGTCAGTCACTTGGGAGACAACGGGAAAATTTATCTTTTTTACCAAACCAGCTAGTAAAGCGACTGCTATACATGTGTATTGAGCTACAATACAGACAAAATGTCAAGCGTCTAGAGTCTAGACTAGGTATGTTACTTAGCTACTAAATGTTGACCCCTAGGGATCACATCACATCGGTCCTTTCTTGTGTACGTACACGTCACTCTATATCGTGTTTTTGTTTGTTAACCACTTACTGAAATCCCGAAAGCATTTGCTTACGTTCCATGAAAGTACTAGATATCTAAGAAGTGCCCATGTTTAATATTTTTGCATTCTAAAATATTTTTCTACCACCCGATATACAAACTTACATATTTTATGTTTATTATGTTTGATTACTTTAACAAAGAAATAAAACGAATTTGTTAATCTACAAATTCGTAAACTTTCACAAGCTTTTATTTTTTTCTTCAGAATCATTATTATCGGAGAAAATTAAAACTAATTCTTCCCAAGACCTTCTCTTTAATAATTTATTTGAATAGGCCTTGGAGTTAAGATTCCAAATGGCATTTCTTTTTTCGATTTCGTCGAAATGCAAATCGATAGAAATTTCGTCTTCGATACTCATTTTTCTAACTAGGTAACTAGATCCGTTCGTCTCAAACCGAGCGGCTCAACTGTGCGAGTCAATGCAGGTTAATAGATCTTGAACCACGCGGCTGTGGCGCGGTAGAAGATCTTGCGAGCGGGTCACGGCACGCCGCGCGGTGCCACGCGGTAATGTAAACGCTATAACACAGTTTAGTATGTTCTTGTACCGCGCGGTTGGCAGTGCCGCGCGGCACCGCGCGTTCATATGAACTTAGCCTTATAGGCACTGAGTATAATTACAGGTTTGAAGTCGCCTGTCAGGCAAGGTGGTTGCTAAAAGCACTTACCTGCTAATCGAGTTGACAAGACTATTTTAATCCGCTGGCGGTTGCAGGTGAAATCACCACTGTTGACGACTTCACCCTTGGTCGTGATGGAGAAGATCCACAAACGATATAAGAAGTTGCAAACACAAGAGTATTCTACACAGAATATCCACACATTTCAAGTAACAAAAGAAAGTTACCTGCTGTTAGTCGAGTTGACTGAAGTGTTGGATCGGCTGCGGCGGTTGCATATCGAGTCGCCACAGTTAACGACTCCGCCCTTGGTCGTGATGGAGAAGGTCCGTAACCGGTACAGGTCGTCTGACAGGCGAGGGTTGTACGGTTTCTCTGGCAGCGAGCACACGCGGGGCCGAGAGTGTTCCAACACTGTGAATGATTGTGAATGATTAGGAAACTCAAGCAAGAGTGTTTTGTGTATTTATCTATGAATAAATCTCTACCCAATTATTTCCCTCTCTCTACTAAGTCAGAGTCCTTATGCATAGAATGTGGAAGCAATGCCAATTTGATGCAATTTTGATGTAACTCGAACATTTTAAAATAACAAAGGAGCAAGAGAAACACCTATCCAATAATATTGGCATTTACGAAAGATGACACAATGAAGAGAAATTCAACCTTTCACTTGAGAAAATACTGAGAATTTTTGTTAACCAACGTAACACAAAACAAGACATTCGAGCTAGTATTCATATTGATTTCACCATATAATGCCATGTTGTGTATTTAAAATACCAAATTTGATTTCATAAAAAAGTTACGACAAGCGGCAGGGGTAAAAATAATATTAGTACTCGTAGAATTAAATATAGCATTATTTATTCTTCTTATGCAAAATATACTTTGGATTCTAATAATTAACGTTACTTTCACATTTACGTTCACAATTTACTTAAAGTCAAACACTTTAACATTCACAACTTCGTGACTTCTAAAGAATTGTTTAGTCCTAAACATCAAACTTGGAAATTCGTCGAAACCTATAGAGTGGCATAAATTGTAAGAAAGAACTTTTCTCTCTTCAAATAGCAACATTGTCGTCAAAGTTTTAATATCGTGCTCAAAAATCTAATATAAAAGTGTTCTCCTTAAAAGATTATTGATTCTGGAGACAATGTACCCGTGGCTCCAAAAGTTGCAAAGACTTTAAGGATAAAGAAAACTTTTGTTTCTTTTCATTTGAGATTAATGACGGCTTGATCCGTCTTTAGATTTTACGTTACACAGTTTATCTGCTGTTTGTCAGGCAACTCAGGCATTATTGTTTTTTTTTTGTTTTATTGATCAGTTGACCTATTCTATTCAGCAGAGTCTATAAAAACCTAGAAAATTACAGAGTGCTGTACTAAATACGCTGCCAATGTGATAAATCCTCTGCGACAACACTCGTCATTGAAACTTGGCAATGGTCCATTGTGTAACCATACTAGACATCAGACATTGATTACCAATATTACTTACTATGGGGGTGGTTGAGAAGAAAGTGGTAGAATAGGTATATGGTGCGTTATCATGAGAGATGTAGGCATCACATATCAGATAGGGTATTGTAATGATGGTTAAGTATGTATGTAATGCCTTTTTAATAGTTGGTTATTTCAAATCATTGTGATATGTTTCAATTCAAAAAGAAGGCTTATGATTATGAGGCAATGTTTTGGCCTGATACCAACCGGCATAGCACCAGGAACTCCGATATCAATTTTATTATCTTTGTTAATAATAGTGAGAAATAAAATATAATTCATATTAAATTTTATCTTTAATTTAAATTGGAGACTTACTCTAGGTCTCCACAGTACCATGATCCTTGATAAAGTAGCTATTGTAAAGACTGAGGGTAAGCCATGTAAGATGCTAGTTCCAGTAAAAAAAATATCAATTTTTTTTTCTAAGTTAATAACGTAACAAGTTTACGGCAATTTCCAATCAAATTAACTTCACGGTATGTCAACCTTCCCAAGTTAAATTAGTTTATTAACTTAGGCTTGTACGTGTACGTGAATGAATTAAAAAGCTTTAGTGTTTAATGAATACAAAGTGAGTATTTCATTAATTTATGAAGTCACAAAATGAGAAGCCAACATTATTTTTAGGGGTAACGATTAAGAAGTACACTTCACGCGGTATCCTTCGTCAATAGTAAATAGACTCTGGACCATGTAAAGTTAGTTTTAAGTAAACCATTTCTATTTGAAGAGTTGTCTTACCTGGAAGCTCTAAGAAATTGGACGTCCGCCTTTGACGACCACGCATCGTATTTTGGAAATTCAGTGGTCCTATATCTTCAACCGAGTCACAATTCGACATCGTTGACTCTCTAGACCCTCTTCTACTCGCCAAATACGCCAAACCACCCTTCATGGATCCTCTGCGCATCGGCGAGCATGGTCTACTGATACTAGTGGATCGCGTCTTCGGCGTATCGTCTGTCAAATCTGTCAAATCCGACGTTGATTTACGGCAGACCCTTGAGGATGTTGTAGTTGCTTCGTCGTCCGCATCGTGCATTATTGCAGACGGTGTCCCTGGCATTGCGTCTATTGAATCGTCAGTATGACTGGAAACTATGCTCGGAGAAGTAACGAGCCTTGGAGAGTTCACTGTGGAAGAAGAACCGTAAATTTTCCTCGTTCGGTTTGGGGACACATAGCCAGGGTTGGTGTGGATATGCACCGGAGGAGGTTTAGGCGACCGGGACTTCTCTCGGCGGCTGTGCTTCAGAGACGTGGTATAGTGGAGGCCGGTTTGGTGGGCTCTGTCAAAGTTGCAAGGACTGGAACGACCAGAATGGTTCTGAGGGAAGTTAAAGTGCCTTGGACTTATAGGGCTCCTGTGGCCGTGAGCAATTGGAGATTTTGGCGGCTGGTTGTGCTTATCATAGCTGCAGCCAGACTGGGGAGTGTAGTAGCCTGAGGAGGAAGTACTGGAGGTGATAGACGGACTTTTTTGGGGAAACACGAAATGACGGGGACTTTTAGGTGTGTGAGGTTTTGGGGATACGGGCGGGTATCCACCGGGACTGTTTACTGCCATCGTGGATCACTTCACTCGCGACGTTTTAACATTTCACTTCGACGACTACCTGCAAAGAAAACAAAAACGGGTTTGTGGAATTATGCATCTAAGCCAAGGTATACCTAGTCAATACTCCTCTTAACATCATATTTAAAGAAAAATATAATTCCTCAACAGTGGCGAGGGGTGAAATTATGGCGAAGGTAAGCCGCTCTACAAAAATGATGAAAAATGTTATGATCTGCATAGTCGATCATTGGGGTGGGATTTCCAAAGGTAAGCCTATGGGAATCGGCTTGTATGGAACCTTCGCCACTGTTCCTCAGTTGTTCCAACATCCAGCATATTGCGTAGTGTAGTTATGAAGCCCACGATTTCACCGTAAACAGATATGAAAGGTGTGGATATTGAATTGAAACAATAAAATAGGTAAAATTATATAGCAACTAATAGGTACGTCATATAATTATAGACTGTTCGAAATCTGTGCCTAATATAATTTAATAAGAAACCTTAATGTAACAATAACGAAACCTACACAATAAAGTTATAAATCCCTGTCCAAGAAAATTGAATCGTACCGTATATTGATGAAAATTGAATTTCATCAGAAGCAAATAAATTATGGATTCATGCATAACAAAAACGCGACCATGAAAACAGGCGTATAACAATGTTATTTTCACACAATAAGTTTACCCAAAGCCAATTTATGCCAAGAAGGTTTCAGATACCTTTTCATCTTGAAAATATTTTGTCAGAATTTATGTACATAAATCTATTTGTGCTAAACACTAACTCGGAAGAAATATTAATATGACGATGGATATGCCCTAAAAAGCCCTTACGCAATGAAAATAATTGTTTTAGATCCAGCTCAGAGGGAAGAGTATTCGAATATTCGAATAATTTGATCGAAACACCGGATGTGAATTTCTAAGATTCCACTAAGACCCTTGAATGTATGGCATCTCTGTCTCTTGTGACGTAATTTGCAGAAATTAAACAAATTACCTAATTCGCGCCAAATATAATAAACTATTGAAAACAAAGCGCGGTTTCCGATTTTCCATGCTCTACTCTAAGTAACAGTTTGATAATTTATGCAAGACATTATGCACCAACAGGCAATTTCGGACCAAATCGATACCAAAAAACAATCAAGTTTTTTTGGGAAATGGCGCGACCAAGACACTTATTTGTAAGTATTTTGTGATCGATCTGATCATTGTTTAGAGAATGTCTGGACATCATTTTTGTACAGTGTTTTTGAATTTAAAATCCTCTAAATCAGAGTTTACCTATGAATGAGTTCCTAGCATGACAAAACAAAAGTCGGTAGTGTTTTGTTTCTAACGGCACTTTTTTTCTAGAACACACGCTATATTTTGTGGACAACTTAGAGAAACACGGGCTGGACGAAGCCGGCCGGCGTTGCTCTATCGTGGACAAGGTCTAGTTTAATCGCTATGATTTACCATAGAAAACTTCAGTTTGAAGGTCCCTATCTACCATTAACACGTTGTACGTACTATGGGCAACGTAACAAAATTCGCGTGCGCGCGTATCGCCCTTGCACGAACTAAACGTTATGTTGTGATTGTGACGGGGCGCGGCGGCGTGCAAGCGATTTTAACCATAGCAGTCAAGTGATTAAGCGAATACTGTAGCTCTACGCTAGACACTTACAGCGCAACAGTGCAACAAAATTGCTTAACAGCAAGCAAACGTTTCCCTTATTACAACTTTCTCTGACAATGTTGATGTCAAATCTGATACAAGTGAAGTGATCAAGTGATACAACTCACAAGAGAGAGGCGGATTTCAATAAACTCTTTGATTCTCTATGGTCATCTATTTTTAACCGACTTCCAAAAAGGAGGAGGTTCTCTGTTCGGCTGTATGTATGTTTTTTTTTTTATGTATGTCCACCGATTACTCGAAGACGGCTGAACCGATTGAAATAATTCAAACGTTATTAGATCAGGTTTGTTCCCAAGTTGGTCCCATTTTTTGAAATTTTGAAATCGGTTCAGTATTTTTCAGAAAAACTTGAAAATACTGTCGTTTTCGTTACCATTTTATGAATTTATACGGATGATCGACCATATCTTCTTTGTTTATGTACCGATTTAGATGATTCTTTTTTTGTTTGAAAGAGGACACTTTAATGATGATATCATTTTGATTTCATTGTTATTGGACCTTGGATTTTAAAGATACACAAGGGAACTCTTCAAAATCAAATAGAAACTGTGTAGTGATTGAAATATTGCTAGGATTATGACAATCTTAAACAAATTAGGTATCTAACTATGGTCAAGGACGTTTTGGACTAGACTTGAACTGTGAAGGAACAACGGAACTCCTTAACAACAAACAGCACGTACAGTGGAAATTGAGTTTTTAGTGGTATTACACCACGCAAAAGTGTGAAATATAATAAAAATACATGACATCATCGCTTACATTTACATAATACCTATACATACTTTGGGTAAAAGGTAAAACTACCTAATACAGAAGGTACTTACACTGAAAAGAAAAAAATAAAAAATTGTTTCAAAACAAAAAAACCGACTTCAAAAAACCTGAAAATAAAAACAAAATTAGCTTCAAAATTAAATACCCCTAAAAAGCAAGAAATAATTTTCAAATCATTAGATACGCATATTATTGTAAATGAAGTCGGGTGGGGCAGGAGAACAACTTCTTTTTTTATTCTAGAAGCCCCACCCGACTTCATTATACGTGTTTAATTACAATGATATGCGTATCTAATGATTTGAAAATTATTTCTTGCTTTTTAGGGGTATTTAATTTTGAAGCTAATTTTGTTTTTATTTTCAGGTTTTTTGAAGTCGGTTTTTTTGTTTTTAAACATTTTTTTAAATGTAACTAGCTATAAGTAAAGTAACTACTATTATGTACCTATTCCTAAAAAAATCTTCAAGAATTTTATTGCTGCATCTATTTAGGATCTTATAATCCTACTAACTAATAATGCGAGCAGTCCTAGCAATATCATTCAGTAAAAAATTTACAGATCTCGTGCCTTTCACGACCTTCTGGTACATTGAAAATGAATTTAATGAATTTAACAAAATATTTTTATTCCTTTCTTATAGGCATTGTTAGTCGAGCGCTGGGACTCTGCCTTTCTGAGACTGTGGGCTGACCGGCACGCTAATATGTATAGCAAAATATAATGTGTGAAAATGTATAATTAATGTAATGTATTTCAATTCAAATCAAATTAATTAATTAGTTATAATACTTATTATTGTAAATTACTAACATAGTTTTTAAGGTAAATTTTTTGTAACTAACACTATGGACATCGTTTCTGAAATAAATTAAATTATTATTATTATTATAGACATTAATATTTTATTGAAAGGTAACCTAAGTACTATGTATAACTAAAACATCTGAATTTCTAAATAAATTAATCCTAATAAAAAAATAAATCAAAATCAAATGCAGCATGCGAGACTCTCGCGCCGACTTCATCATCACTCGAATGTGCGATAACAACCCTCATGTTACCTAGGCATCATCATCACACTCTCATTCTCAGAGATCGTTGTAAAAATTCATTTGGAATCGCAGAGTCACTAAGAAAGACGTGACTGATCGAGTAATTTCAAATCTCGAAATTGAAATAACAGCAACCCACGATATATAATATTTTGGATCTAGTAAAGGCCCTCGGCTTCACCTCGGGCCTCAAACTAAAACCTCTCTTCTGTTCAACTTTCGCTCAAGATTCGTTTATCCGTTTCTCTACACACAAAAACTCACTACGACGCCTAGCACGTGTACTGGAGATAATAGCGTCATCTCTTTTGCTCCTACAGTTATTGCTAACACTACTTTCTCTTTCGTTTTCACATAGTAAGCGACGTCACTTACTTGAATATGGACTTATGGAGACATTTCAGTGCAGTCACACTATGGTACCGCCCCGCGCCGCCGTATCTTACGATTTTTAAATTTTTGACTAGATCTGGAATCAGCTCTCGCTTCACGCTCTATTCACGTCATACCATCTGTTGGTTGACCTGCTAGAGCTAATCAATATCAATATCAATATTATGGTTTTAATACATATCTAAATACTTTTTTATTTAAAAAAAAAGTGGAAATAAATAAAAAATACAAAATATAAAACACTATTTCAAGCTTTGAAATATACAATTATTAAAAAACTTCAATCGAACCTACTACGTATTACCATTATCCCGCGCCGCGCACGTCGCCCGCGGTATCCCAACATTTCGCTTCATAAAGGATAAGCTACAGCCCAGACCGTAAGAGTCAGGGACGTATATATACTAATTTCAGTAGGTAGCCTAACTCAATATATCTAGGGGTTCTTTTCATTTTTTTGATATCGCTTTTCGTTTTTGAGAAATTGTCGATTTAGTGAGAAAAGACCCCGAAAAGTGTGTCATTTTTTACATTTATGCGATTTTCGAAAAAAGTTTTTGACATTTTCAAAATTTTTTTTCACCATATTGTAGCCCTTGCTGAGACGCATCTTTTGACATTTAGTACATACACGTAGACCCAAAACTCACGGGACCAGGGCAATGTCTCACTTTGGCTGAAATTTGGTACCTTAAGCTAGGGTTTCCTAAGATGACGGTGCCGTCATATTACGTCCGTAATTTAGCGGCGTAGAACGTTGTCTATGTAAACAATATGGCGGCGGCAAAATATAATACGGCGCGCCATATTGTTTACATAGACAACGTTCTACGCCGCTAAATTACGGCCGTAATATGACGGCACCGTCATCCTAGGAAACCCTAGCTTTACTGAAGTGATCGAAAAAACATTTTCAATGTTAAAACGTTACCTAGTTCAATATAAGTGTATTATTTAGAGTGTTTATAAAGTCAGTTTCTTCGGAATAGATTTTAATTCAAATAACCGAAACATTGCGTTGGATTTACCACTCTCTATCTCTTACATTTCGGGCGATAAGCGGATCCTAATTCCTAACCCGCCGGATATAATTCATCTTTTGAGAGCTACCTTCTAGAGGCAACCTTTGAGAGGGCGATCCGATCCGATATCAAACATCAAAGAGTCCGGCGCTTCTGTGCCGTTGGCGTGTCCCTCTGAGGATGCCTTGATAGTTGATGTAACTCTAATAATTGACAACATTTGAAAATTTTTGTCCTGTGTTTTTATTTATTATTTAGAAATTACTGATAAAAACAAGTGACACGTATTTTTTTCTTTTCCAAAATTTTTATTTTAAGTCTTACTTAAGTAACTTATTCATTCTAAAAGAGCGTAAGTGCAGTTTGGAAAACCTTGAAATGGTTTTCGATTTAATGGACCCAAGGGCGTCGCCCGCCCATTGCCCAGGGGGGGCAAGTTATTATTATTAAGGAAGATGAAAATAATATTAATTGTAGGTACAGTCAAAAGCACCTAGTGAATTTATTCAAGTTTATTTATGCAGGATATATCGGAAAAGCAAGTCAATTGCACGGCCTTAGGACTTTGATTACGTTGCAGTTGGCGGCTACATTTTTTAACATCAAGTGAGGTGAAGGCCAAGCACTATACCGTTGTACATAAAAAAAAGCGGCAACTCGGCCATAGAATGAGTGTGTGACCAAAATTTATAACCGCCAGCTCCTTCATAAAGCACGGAGGACAGGCGCGGTCCGAGGGGGGGGGGGTCACAGGGGACATGACCCCCCCCCCCCAAATCGTACATGTCACATAGAAAAAGCATAAAAAAATAACAAAAGCAATAACAAAAGTAAATTTTTAATTTATTAATTTCATTCCTAATTTAGTTAACTCAATTGCGCTGTCAAAGTTAAAGTTATCGTCAAATGATAATGCTACCTATTTGTCACGTCAAACTTGTCAAAGGACATCATGCTGGCTGGCAACCTCTTTTTTGGCTAACTTGTGCTTAACCGGTACTTTAACAAGCTTGTTATCGTTAAAGTTAGGTGGTGCAACTGAGCCTTAGTTGTAGAACTTTATTTAATTGGACTATGTACAAAATTATGATGTTATCATGTAAGCGCAACATTTATTATTTCAAAGAGAAATGCAGTGTACAAAAGCCGTTGTATTAGTTGTAGAGGCTTTTCAAGTTAAGTGTACTGCAAATATTTGCAGGCCATCGGCTTACGAGTTCCGATAATATTGCACAAGTTTGCTCTAATCTCTCAACAGTTGGCTTTTAGTTTGTTCGGTGAACCACTGGAGTTACGAATCAAACATTACCTATTAAATACCTTAAATCAGAAATTATACGTTTTAATAATAGTGACTTTCAGGCTTTGGGGCGAAATCGACGATGAATTATTCACAATTCAAGATAAAAAATAACCATTGTATTATTATTAGTGACCCCCTCCAAAATTTCAGTCCCACGTGGGATCCGTTAGGATTCCCAAAAAAAAACAAACAAATCTCGTGCTCTACACGACTTGAAAGGGCATTGAAAATGAATCCACCTTACTATAGATTATTTTAAAGAAATGTTTCAAAACAAAAAAAAACATTTTCAAAATCAAGTTTCCGAAAAGATTTACGTTTTCTTAAAGCCCTTAAAATTCCGCGTCTTTTGAGCCCTCATACGTCCTCGTGGCCCTAACCCTCAGGGTATCACGGGCGAGTCGCACTTTCAGCGAAAATGGGGGCCTACTGGAGCGAACGAAAAAACATTTTCAATGTTAAAATCTGGCCCAACCACCCCCTGGGAGCCCTGCTAATGCTGCCAAGAGGACGGTTGACACCAATGAATTCCTATCGGATTAGGTACGAAAGTTTTGTGTCTAAATTCTAACTAAATCTTTTTTTATTCCTCTTTTGCAAGCCATGGAATTTCAATATTGGCACAATAAAAAAATTCTGCGTGAATAAAGTCATTTGAGTAAAGTTGTCCTAAGTTTTGCAATGCAAAATTCAACAAAAAAAATAGTTTTTTTGTATTACAAGAGATATCGTGTTTTTTTTAGTAGTAGTTCGTTTAATTTTGACACGTTTTTATTAGGTTGCTTTCGCGTTTGTTTGTTTGTTTGATTGTTTGTTTGTTTGTTTGATTGTTTGTTTGTTTGTTTGTTTGTTTGTGTTTCCCCACAAAGTTTGCGGACGATTCTATCCTAACTTGAGCTAGAGACTTGAAACTTTGAACATAGGCCTGAACTGGAAGGCAATGCAATATAATGGTGTCATTGAGCTGATCTGATGATGAAGCTGGAAGAAGGCCACAGGAACTCTATGAAGAAACCATACAACCCCATCGTGGTTGGGCTCGTTAGAATCGTCTTGACGAGTACTCTAATAGGAGACGTGGTTTAGGGTCTGATGATGAAGCCGAAAGGCAATGCCATAGGAACTCAATATTGAAACCGTGCAACCCCATCAAATTTGGGCTCGTTTGAATCGTCTTGCCGAGTTCTTTGTTGGGAAATAGTTTCCAGGTTCTGATGATGGAGCCGGAGGAAGGACACAGGAACTCTTTAATAAAACCACGCTACCCCATCGAGATTGGGCTCGTTTGAATCGCCTTGACGAGTACTTTTTTGGGAAATAGTGTCCAGGGTCTGATGATGGAGCCTCAAGAAGGCCACTGGAACTCGGTAATAAAACCATGCAATCCTATCGAGTTTGGGCTCGTTTGAATCGTCTTGACGAGTGCTCCGATAGGAGATGGTATATTTTTTTTTTTTAGTCTTAGATCGTTAACTAAAAAGCAGAAAATAAAAATTTACTGAAAAAAAACTTTTTAAAACACGTTTTTATTACAAAAAAGTCGGATTAAAGTAAAAACATTAAAACGGACTAGTAAAAACAGACTAAAAAGTATAAAATAAATTTTTCTTTAAATATTTTTCAGATTATGTAGGTATATAAGGGCTATATATTTTAAAACTAAAGATTGATACGACCATCTTCCTACAGTTCACTTTTTTGCGTGTCCTTTAAACATGCCTCTTAGTGTTAATACTATGGGACATACGTATTGTCATTCTCGCAGCCCGGCAGTACTGAGGCCGCTCGATCCCGATATTTATGTGATGGTTAGAAAGAGACAGAACACCGAGCGAGCTATTGCTATCCCTGTCGTGCAAGATTAATTGTTACCCACAGTGTTCTAATTAATTTCCTAAAAATTGTATATAAAGAGATCGTTTTCGAAAATAAATGAGTATTAACTTATCATTGAGCATTTTGACTTTGTGACCACAACAGCTGGTAACCCCGACATGCCTAACGAAGAACAAGTGAAGGACGCCGCAACAAATTCCGCTGGCAACGCTGACACTGGCGCGGATGTGAAATTCGATTTGGCTGGCATCTCCATACAGTCGAAAATCCTACCTTTTTGGCGAGATCATCCGCGCGTAGCAGATGTGAAGACTTCCATTTTGGGCGCAGATTTCCTACGTAACTACAACCTTTTGGTGGATCTACGGCATAAGAAGTTGAGAGACGGAATCACTAACCTATCAATAGATTCTGTGGATTTTGACTGCAAAACGGAAACCGTCAACATCATCAGCAGCGACCACACCTACTATGATATTCTGAAGAAATTTCCTGAAGTATTTCGCCCAATGTCATTGAAGAATCCTGCAAAGCATGACGTCACGCACCATATTGAAACAAGTGGCCCTCCTCTCTTCGCCCGGCCCCGCCCACTACCTCCGGATAAATATCGAGCGGCTAAAGAAGAGTTCGAACGAATGATGCAATTAGGAATTTGTCAACCTTCGAAGAGCCCATGGGCGAGCCCTCTTCACGTGGTCAAGAAAAAAGATGGAGGTTTACGTGTATGTGGAGACTACCGCAGATTGAACGCTGTAACGCAACCAGACAGATATCCTATACCGCGAATCCAAGATTTCACCTACCAACTACATGGAATGAAGATTTTCTCAAAATTAGACTTAAAAATGGCGTACTATTGGATACCAATTTCAGAAGAAGATGCACAGAAGACAGCGATAATAACACCGTTTGGTCTATTTGAGTTCAAATGCATGACCTTTGGCTTACGCAACGCCAGCCAAACGTTCCAGCGTTTCATGCACGAAGTGTTAAGGGGAATTGAAGGCTGCTACTGTTTCGTCGATGACATTCTGCTGTATACGAGTGATGAAAAACAACACAAAGCTCTGCTACATGAAGTCCTGAAACGTCTCGAAAAATACGGAGTCACACTAAACATCGAAAAATGCGAATTCGGAAGAACAAAAATCAACTTTCTCGGATATGAAGTATCGTGCGATGGAATTTCACCCACTAAAGAAAGAACTGAAATTATTTCCAACTACCCGAAACCGAAAACTGTGAAGGAACTTCGAAGATTTCTCGGAATATTAAACTTTTATCGTGACTGCCTACCACAGCAAGCCAAACTGCAAGCGGAATTGAACACCTACCTACATAACTCAAGAAAAAATGACAAAACGCCTATCAAGTGGACGAACGAAGCAGATCAAGCTTTTGAAAAATGCAGAAAAAGCATATTAGAAGCTACAACGCTGACACATCCCGTTCCTGGCACAAAACTTTGCATCATGAGCGATGCGTCAGATCACAGCGTTGGAGCAGCTCTTCATCAGCAAGTAGATGGCACCTGGCAACCATTATCGTTCTTCTCTAAAGCGCTGAGTCCTACGCAACGCCGTTACAGCGTGTATGATCGCGAGCTTTTAGCGATATACATGGCTGTAAAGCATTTTCGTCGTTTGATTGAAGGCAATGACGTCACCGTTTTTACCGACCACAAACCGCTAGTGAACGCACTTACAAGATCACCTAGCAGCAGCGATACACCACGGCGAGAGCGACAGCTACATTTCATAAGCCAGTTCTGCACTTCAATCGAATACATACAAGGAGAAGAGAATTCAGTAGCCGACGCTTTATCTCGCGTAGAGGAGATTGGATGTCCAACATACATCGACTACAGCGACCTTGCTATTGAACAAGAAAAAGACGACGAGTTACGAAAACTAAGACAGCAATCACACTTGAAATTCAGCAACGTCACACTGCCAGGCCTCGCCAGTCCAATAAGCTGCGAGATGACCACCGGAACGCCTCGACCGTACCTGCCACTGAAATATCGTTTTGAAGCATTCAAAGCACAACACGATATGTGTCACCCAGGCGTGCGAACCACAAGATCACAAGTTGCAAGCAAATACTTCTGGCCTGAAATGAATAAGCAAGTAGCCGAATGGACTAAGGCGTGCAAGGGCTGTCAACGAGCAAAAATACACCGGCACGTTGTGACTACGGTGGGCGAGATACCTATGTCTCAAAGATTCGACCACATAAGCATCGATTTAATCGGCCCTCTACAAATATCAAATGAATACCGATACTGCGTCACCATCATCGACCGGTGCACCAAATGGCCCGAAGCTGTACCTGTAAGAAATATAACTGCCGAGACGGTGGCCAAAGCGCTGTACGAAAACTGGATTTCAAGATTCGGATGCCCTCTGCGAATAACCACTGACCAAGGGAAACAATTTGAATCGTCACTATTCAACTCGCTGCTGAAACGATTCGGAATAACAAGAATAAGAACCACCGCATACCACCCGCAATCTAACGGCCAGATAGAAAGGTGGCACCGCACTCTAAAAGCTGCATTAATGGCGAGAGGAGGAGCGACGACGTGGACCGACGAGCTACCAACAGTATTACTCGGATTACGCACTACACTACGTCATAATAATATCAGTCCGGCAATGATGACCTATGGCGCAACACTACGGATACCGTCGGATTTTTTTATGCCTACACCGCCTAAAATCGACGACACCGACTACGTACGAAGCCTACTACGAACGATGACCTCAATTTCACCGATCACTAGAACGAGCACATCGAGTTCCAAGCCATTCACATACAAAGACCTTGCTACCTGCACGCACGTCTATGTGAGAAACGACACTGTAAAGAAGCCGCTTACACCGCCGTACGATGGGCCATACGAAGTTATCAAACGATACGAGAAATTCTACAAGATACAACTACCGAGCCGCACTGCCGTTATCACCGTAGAACGATTGAAACCCGCCTATCGCATTGAAGACCAAGACGTCCAAACTACCACAATAAGCAAGACTTCGCGCGACGAAACCACTACACTACCACGGAGCACTGCCTACACAACAAGATCGGGACGAGTCTCGAAACCTACTGTGCGCTTCGCTTGAGGGGGAGTGATATGGGACATACGTATTGTCATTCTCGCAGCCCGGCAGTACTGAGGCCGCGCTCGTCTCGATCCCGATATTTATGTGATGGTTAGAAAGAGACAGAACACCGAGCGAGCTATTGCTATCCTTGTCGTGCAAGATTAATTGTTACCCACAGTGTTCTAATTAATTTCCTAATAATTGTATATAAAGAGATCGTTTTCGAAAATAAATGAGTATTAACTTATCATTGAGCATTTTGACTTTGTGACCACAACAATACTAATGGTAGGTAATAGTTTTACCAAACCAAGAGCATTCCTTATGTCGTAGGATATTCGTACAAACCGGATTTTTACCAAAAACCTAGTGTGATTGCAAAAAACCGGATAGTTCATAATTTTGAGCGCGCTGATTGGCTGACGTCAACGTTGGACTGACGGATGCTCTGATTGGCTAATGGTTACCTATAGTCCTATAAAAAGATGTTCTGTCCAATTAGACTAAATCGAATCTTAGATTATCCAATCAGCATTCAAGTATCCTATTCTCTGACAGGGGATTTTTATAAAGATTCCAATTATCCGATCCTCTACAATCGACCTAAGATTTTTGCAAAGATCCGGTTTATACGGTTATCCTACGACATATACAAGATTAAGAAATAAACAATATCTACCAAAGTATCAATCACAAAGAGAAAAAATAATTTACTGAAAACCTTATCCCAAATAATGGGAGATAAAAGATTAAGAATAAATGTGATCAATCAAGTTAACATAGTGCGTTTTTGTTAGAAGTCGACGGTTGCGCGATTCATCTTGTGCAAAACATTTTACTAGACAACCATTAAATTGATTCTAGAGATTTTCTTGTAGAAAAAGAAATGATAGTTACTAAGTAACTTAAATAAACCTAATATATTTAATGGCATTATTTTGTTCTTGATTTGTGTAACTTTTTAAGAATGAATTCTATAATTAGGAAAAACAAATTATAGGTAACTAAAGTTCTTCTAAACAATTCTTACATCTCAAAACTTAGCACTTAATCGCAGCTAAACGATTCCATTCACGATTATTATTCTAAAAAAACGTCTCAAAAGAATAACAAAGTTCAAACATAAAACTTTCAAAGACATTCGCAACTTGGAAAAGAATAAACGGGTCTTGCGGGTGTTTTGCCTCTTTATCTTTTCCTACCGCAAAGCCCATAGACTACAGAGCATATAGATGTCGCAGCCAACTAGCCGTTCAATTAACGGCCTAGGCTTTTCATTTAAGGGGGCTGTTCAATCAGCGGCCTTAATAATATCTAATTAGATGGCTAGACAAATTACTTTATACAATGACGTTTAATAACGTCACGTGCCTAGCCAAAGCTAGTTTTCTGTCACCTGGAGCAGAGCTGAGCTGCCATTATGACGTCGACCGGGGCCCTGGACTGTGCCTGGATACCGCATATAAATAAAGGTCGTGTGCTCTTGACAGATGCGCCGCTCTGGCCGTATTCGGAAACACTTGTTATTTTGCTCGAGTTGTAGATAAGAAAAGACTTAGGCGATTCTTAAGTTTAGTGCTTTTGCACCCAAATGTCATTTATTTTGTTGCGCTAAGACACGGTAATGGAAGATATCTTTTGTAACATGTTATCAGACGTTACGTGTAGGTACTGAAATACTGGCCGTAGCTTGATTTGGCCTGAGATTGTGTGTATGTAATATCTATAGCATGCTGTAAAAATGCTCGCGACTATGTGTGAGTGGGGTGCCGCGGAGCCATCATCATCGGGGGGAAAATCAACTCCGTAGAGTCAATTCCTATGTAAGTGTGCATCGAAAACTAAAATTTATTATCTCTGCTACTTTACATTTTGCGCATAATTCAATCTCGTTCGTTACATAAACACAAATACTAACACACTCTCAATTACTTATTCGAATACTTGATGGATTTAAGTTAAATCGGTTCGTCTCTTATTTTAATTAATCGCATTTTTTTTTAGTAGAGATTGTGATATAAAAGCTTGGACGAATTAACCACTGGACACGTAACGTAAGAAAAATGTATGAAATCACGTTCAACCAATTTTTGCGGGGTGAGGGGGGATTACACTTGTCAAAAAATGACAATGTTATAGGGTGATTTAGCCGGTTTCCGGCCATAATTGCCGGCCAAATATTATGGATTGTGAAACTCATACATTAGTTCTCGGCCAGGCGGCCGAGAAGCAAATGACCTCCCAAAAATGCATTTAGTTACCCGGCCATCAAATTTAAATGTATCACACCGAAAACTTTACGCGTTTAAGTCAAAATAACAGTACTAAAACTAATTTACCATACTCACACTCAATTGCGAGAAGCTTCACTTTAAATCTTCTTTAGCTAATGCTACTTTATCGCTAATGAAATCATTAAAATAATGATTTCATTAGTAAAAAGCACTATTGGCTGATCTCATAAAACAGTAAGTTTTACTTTAATGTACCTAGTCGGTGCGTAAGTTAGTAATTTTGTACTGATTGTTTATTTCCTTTGTTTTCATCTAGATATAAGCATATTATTGAAAATAAAAGAACGGGTACAGTATTCATCAACAAAAACCAAAATATCAAAACTGTTGTGAATTATATATTTTCTGGTATCTTTTGGCTTTGGAGTCAGGAATTTAAATTTTAAATTATTTAAATCATAATTTAAAATTTAAATTTACAGCATAGTACAATAAATCACTTTCGCGGCTGTATGCGTAATGCCTTTGCTCAAATAAAAAAAAACTAAAAGTTTGTCATTGGCAATGTCAACTAGTTGTCATGTGAGTCACAGTCAGCAAAAATAAATAAAATAACTATTACAACATAAACAAAGAAGATATGGTCGATCATCCGTATAAGTTCATAAAATGGTGACAGTATTTTCAAGTTTTCCTGAAAAATACTGAACCGATTTCAAAATTTCAAAAAATGGGACCAACTTGGGAACAAACCTGATCTAATAACGTTTGAATTATTTCAATCGGTTCAGCTGTCTTCGAGTAATCGGCGGACATACATAAAAAAACATACATTCAGCCGAACAGAGAACCTCCTCCTTTTTGGAAGTCGGTTAAAAACGTGGCTTGCCAGGCGGACATATGTGACGTGGCAATGGAGAATCGATTGTGCTGCACAGATGTTTGTACCATCTGGAAGGACCCTGTCGCGACACACCTACCCTGCTTAATTTTTGCCCTTCTTCCCCACGACACTACCAAGTCGCACCACTGGTAGCGTCGTGGGTGTTTTTTTCCCTTCTACTCTACCGGCCCAGTAGTGTCGTAGGTAAATGAAAAATTCCATACATATGCATTCCCCACGACACTACCATTAAAAACTTAATTATCTTCTTTAAATTACATTATCAAAATATACCAGGGTAGCATAAATTTAGAGGAGGTCAACATTTTTGAACATAATCAATTGTTAAAGTCCTTGTCCGCGCGACCTTGAGCAAGTGTAGGAGGCCTGGTTATCAGTGTTTCTTTGAGACAAAATTCTCCGGGGGGGGCAATTAAGAGGTTCGGGGGAGCTCGTCCGTCGATCACTACACTAGTTTGCCCGTCTACCTACACACAACACATTTTTCTCCGGTGGGGCACTAAGGCTGCTCCGGGGGGCATCGCCCCCCCGAAATAGTACCTGAAAGAAACACTGCTGGTAAATGGCCGAAAACCAAAGGAGGCCGGCAAATCGGCTTAGTCACCCTACTTTGTTTACATACCAAATTTTATTTATTTTACGAAAAATAGCGACTACAATAGGTTGAAATTGTGCTTACGCGTGAAAAGAAACATTTCTTGATGGCCCGCTATTTTTTTGCTGAACATTACGGAGCATTTTGCCCATTTTTGTACCAATGTTTCGCCACGAGCTCTAGCATCACACTGACAACGCAATATCGTTTACTGAGGCTATCGGTCACAGTAAGTGGCTAAGGGGTAAAGGCGAATATGGCTGTCATTTCGCGTCCAGTGGTTAATTCGTCCAAGTATAAAAGTCGTGTACTTTTATATTTCAAGTTGTCAAAACTGAAGCAAAAAATTGCTCGCGGACAATTTGTCACTATGTCAACGCCCAAAATTGATGCCAAATCACGGCTATAGTTGCATATTATTGTATACAAGAGTGCCATGGTTATTATTTTAAGGTTCAACATATTATTGTATTAATGCGCTGTCTATAAGTTATTTGGTCTGTGGTTGAACCCATTCAAATGTTTTGAATTCTCGCAGCTTCTTTGATTAGGTAATCCTTTCAACGGTTTAAATTTTCATAATAATTTGCTTAGAAACAGCTCGGTTGATGAAAGATTTCGTTTAGAGATCAGACCCATTTTACACCATTCCTCTTTGTAAAATTTTGAGTAATTTATTAAATGCGACAAAGCACTGTGTTAAAGATAATATTTAATTATATTATCTAGGCGGTGAAAACTCTGATCTTAGAAAGAAATAGAGTCACCCACCCATACTCGTATTTTCATGTGACCTTAATCTCATAATCATTACATATAATAAAACAGTAAAAAAGGGTGTCTGTACATTACATATATTTCAAAAAAAATTTGGGGCGATGGAGACATAGTAATAGAGTAAGAATTTAAAAAAAAGTGTGTCTGTTTGTCTGTTTGTTTATCTGTTTGAACACGCTAATCTCCGGAAATGCTGAACGGATTCGAATGAAATTTTTTTTGTTACATAGCTGTTAAGCCAGGGTCATAACTTAGGGTATGATTGATTTTGGAAAATAGAACACCTGACGCAGAACCATAATGGTCCAACTTTACTATAAGGAATATAAAAATGACACCTTTGCAAAAGTTGTTCAGCCTGATGAGCATTTTTTCGTTGAGGTACAAAAATCGAAGATCTGGAACACCTTATGCAGAACCTGATGCAAGTATTTTCTTATGTAACTACATTACCTAAAACTACATAACTAACTTACTACTTACTTACTAACTACATTACCTACATTATGTAACCACATTACCAACTACTACATTAGTTCATTTATATGCAAACGCCGAAGTCATAAAGTCCACGCGTACGAAGTCGCGAGCATCAGCTAGTTATTCATAAATTTCTTCGGTACCATGGGCATCTCTATTTTTAGTTTTATTTAATGCAAATTTTTTGTTCTTTATATTTGTTCATTTTCTTATTACGATACATATGTAGTAAGTATCATTTAGTTAATTTCACTTATTTCCTCATTATAACAAGAGTAGGTACCGTGAAGTAGTTATTAACCTACTTCATGAATTATACCCTAAAAGTGCTAATCAATTTTCCACGTGAATCTAACATCCACTGAGCAAGATGCTTTAGTAATGAGAAGCTTATTCAGATGAAATAAGGATCACTTACATTTGGTGTAAAGTGGTGTGAACAGAGAATGTATGGTGAAAACTGGGTCTCAAACGATTAATTTATTCATAGCTACTATTAAAGACGAGGGTCCTATCCCGACGTGACCAATTTCTATCTTAGGGTTACCAACCGTCCGGATTTGTCCGGAAATGTCCAGACTTTTAAACTTTTGTCCAGACTTTGTCCGGCTTTTTAGATTGGTCGATGTAATACTAGTTATAGAAAAAATACAGCAGTAGTGTTTGAAAGAGATGTCACAAAATGTATGGAGTCTCGGCCATGTCCATGGTATACCAAAAATTAGGTAAAGACACGATAAACAGTTTCTAATAATCCAATTTTACTAAAAAATCTCTTTTTTATTTGGATGGACCATTTTTTTTTACTATAAACAAACAAAATTACAATTGAAAGAGATGTCACAAAATGTATGGAGTCTTGGCCATGTCCATGTCCATGGTATACCAAAAATTAGGTAAAAACACGATAAACAGTTTCTAATAATCCAATTTTTCTAAAATATCTTTTTTATTTGGATGGACCATGTAAGCACAATATTAAAATATATCATAGCAGAAGATGTCGTTTTGATGCTATACACTTGTCAGTGTCAGTCAATTATTTTTGAAAAAAAAATGTCTGGACTTTTAATGAAATGTCCGGTTTTTTTGCCAGGACTTTCCAAATTTTGATATGGTAACCCTATTCTATCTAGAATCTAGGGTGACCATATGACTCATTGAGGATCAATGGAAAAAAACTTTTTTGAAGGTTTCAAATTAAAACAGATAAATCGAGCCCCAATTGGGCCAAAATGGCGAACCCCAATCAAATGGCAAACCATTTGGATCAGACTCTGCTCAAAAATGGTACTATATTCAATCAGCGCACGTGCTACAAAGCACCTCACTTCATTACGCGTGGCGCACGGCGCACCCCGCAAAAAATCACGCTGCGCTGCCAATTTTTTTTACTATAAAACAAGCACCGCGCACCGCGCTAAAAAAGGTTAGTGAATGTAACTGACTAAAAATCGCGCTGCACAGCCGTGGCCCTCCACAACGTTGTGTTGGACACTCCTGCTCTACATCATAACTAGTAAAACACGATATTTTTTTACGCTTAAAATTCTATATTATTCAGTCAAGTATTGGGTAAAATGTATTTTTTACCCAAGCTATAAGTGAATATAAAAAAAATCAAATTTCCGGGGTCAAGGCTCCAAAGTCCGGGGTTTTTACGCTTCCAGTCCTGGGCTGCAGGTTTTAGAGATGGCAGCCCTACCTACAGGTAAAAACTAATATCATTGCCTACAGGTATAAATTTCAATAAACTTGCTCACTAAGTACTATATTTTATAAAAAACCTTCAGTAAGTATCAGAGTTGAATAGAAACAGCTATTATTATCAGCTCTAAATATCTTCGGCGAAATAAATTCCTGCTTTGGTGCCAAATTGCTATTTTAACAAAGAGTATCTGTGACAAATCGACTGAAAGACTTGTCAAATCGAAAATTAAGTACCCAGTATTGTCGCCGAGGCTCAAAGTAGGCAAACGATTTTTAAAAGACCTCGATAATGACAAAATATCCCTACTAATATTAACATTATTAATGCGAAAGTCCGTTTGTTTATTTGTTACGCTTTCACGTCTTAACTACTGAACCGTTGTCAAGGGTACAGAGAAGGACATAGGGAACCTTTTATCCTGAAAAAGTATTGTTCCCGAAAGATAGCAAAAAAACTTTCCACGCAGATGAAGTCGCGGGTGGCCGTTAGTTAGCTACCTATATAATAATACAAAGGTATGTTGTTTTTGTTACGCTCCCAACCGAACGTCATGAATTTTACATAATTAAAAACCTTTTTACCCCGAATGTACTGTTACCGATCCTTACTAATATTATAAATGCGAAAGTCCGTTTGTTTGTTTATTTATTTGTTTGTTTGTTACGCGTTCACGTGAACCGATCATCATGAAATTTTGCATAGACGTTGTAGGGGTACAGAAAAGGACATAGGGTACCTTGCATCCAGAAAAAACGTACAGTTCCCGAGGGATAGTAAAAAACCTGTCCACGCAGACGAAGTCGCGGGCGGCCGCTAGTATTAAAATAACTGTTCACGCAGACGAAGTCACGATCGGCTTCTAGTTCATTAATTTTTTTAAGTGACGAATTGAATTAATATTAACTATTTATATCACACTGCCTGAAAAATAAAACAATACACTACACCTTAAATAATAGGTATCACCACAAATAAATAAACACTATTTAATAAATTGCAGTGTTGGACCGCTATTAATTGTGAATGGGTACAGTCAGCAACAAAAGTCGCTTAACACTTCACTACTTTGCCATAGCAAGTTTTTGACAGAATGTCTCACAGTTTGGAAAATGTATCCAAAAAGTTGCTATGACAAAGTACTTAAGTGTTAAGCTCACCGACCCTTTTGTTTAAGGCGAAATACACTCCAAAATCAATCGCGCGAAGGTGGGATAGTGTTCGGAATTTTTAACTTTATTATTCGAAATCCACAAAAAACGAGATGGATTTTTTTCCACTAATACTTCAAGCTATTTGCTATAAATCCTTGGGACCGAAAACACGATTTGATTAACTTTCCTCGATAGAAAAAAATCGCAAAGTTAGCTCTAATTACGCATTTTTAGACACGTTTCTTAGACTAAAAAGCTGTACCATTCAATAGTTATCCAAAATTTCATTTATCTTTTGTGTCCTCTTATTGTTCATTAAATGTGTGATGGATGCTTGGGCTCATTTTTTGAAATAATAACATACATAATTTAATAAAAATACCTAAACACAAAATTACGTTCGGTTTGCGCACTTGCATGTCTGTCGCACGGCGCCCGCGTCCCCTCAGTCGGCCGCCGAGCCTCGTCGCATGCAGACACGTACTACTTTTTGTCTGGCAGCGTTGCGATTTATTTGTGAGGAAGAAAAATGCCGAATAAGCGAAAAAAATAATAATTTCGAAGCGTAGCTTTAAAAAAACAAAAATATAGTAAATTCAAAGGGTAATTATTATAATTCTTTTATTTATTTTAAAGTAGGATCTAATTAGTAAATTCGACACTTGTAGCAACGTCTGAGTAGTGTAGCGGTTATCTACCTAAGCAACGTATGCAAGACACTGTCATCGTTCGACAAAATCCGAGTTCGATCCTAGCAAAGATCACATTTTTCTTTTTGTGTTCTTTGTTTCGATTAACTCTTTTTTTATTAATATTTTTGTTTTATATAAAGAATATTACAAAAACGACAAAATATATACGAAAAAACACATTTTCATCAATTATAATTTCACGCATTTCTTTTCATTAGTTCCGCTCAAACCTCCAGAGGCGAAGATGGCCTTTCAAATCAGTGTTTCAAAAAATTGCCACGAGTGGGCGCTCTTTTCCCAATATAATATTTTACTCTTTGAGAGAACTGATTGCAGATTGGATCACAAAAAAAAAGTAGATAACATTGTATAAGCATGTAAACATTCTATAAATATGGTAAAAACCATCAAAATCTTTGGAACTGCGGAACTCTCGCATATAAGCCGACCAGTCTCACCACTAACACTTGTACTATTATTTATTCAGTGCCACTACGCCGCCACGGGTACTAATAGTTTTTTATTTACGAGTATTATAGAAGCAACAATGACCCAGGACCATCTGGGGTGGTGCTAGAGGAGCTTCAACCAGCTGCACCTTGTATTTTAAATTTGAGATTTTTGCATTCACAATACTGTTTTTTTATACAATAACTAAATAATATAGGTAGTAGAAAAAAATTGAATCGCATCAGATCAATTCTCGGACGGGAATCGAACCATTATCTGACTTGGTAGCTCAGCGGTCAAAGTATTGTCCCGGATATCCAAAGGTCGCGGGTTCGATTCCCGTCCGAGAATTAATCTGGTGCGAGTCGAACTTTTTCTACTATATTATTTAGTATTGCACCTTGTATAATTCAGTCTCCCAATCACGGATGTTCAGACGAGTTAACAAATAACTCAATGTAAGTATATGTATATGGTAGGGTGAATACGCCAAATACCAGCCCCCCAAGGGTTTTCAACTTTGAATCTCTGATGCTACTACAATGAATTCAACATTAAATTAGTAATTTTTTTTTCTTAAACCTATGTTAGTAAGCAATACCGTAACTACTTTTTAGCCCTGTCGCTATTTCAGCCCTCTGCCTTTGAATGGGACAGTTGGTCTGGAATCTGGATGCAAACACCTTCAGGATGCCATTGCCACTGTTGACGCCGCAGTAGGGAAGCAAGTTTTTTGCGCATAATCGCATGGAATGGAACCCTGTGTGATTGTCAGCAAACATTTTTGATGGACTACAGCGAAATAATAATAATGCTCGCTTTCACCTCGTGGCTTTTTTCTTCATAATATATCGACCCTGTTTCTTGGTCAAATATATTGTAATCATGAGCAAATGCTAGACCTTATTTTAGCAGCTGCCTTTATTCGAAAAATAACTGACGATTAGATTTGGAATTGACACTGACTTATTTGTTCCTGTTGTGGTACCAGACATAGATTTTACTAAACGTAAAGATTTTTTTTAAAACAACATTAGTAATTAATACCGATAGAAATCTTATTTCTAAGCAAAAGTAAAAAAGTTTTCTATTTTCAGCCACGTAATACTAATGAATATTTTATTGTAGCTAAGCTTATTTTTGTAAGCATGTTGATAATAATAATGACGTAAATTTTTGCACTCTAAAATTTATGTAATATCATCAAAAGTTTCTGACCTCATTTTCCTTTATTCTATGTCGAATTCAGGGACATAAATTTTCGAATTTAGGGCAAAAGCGGCCGAATTAAAGAAAATTGCGTCACTCGTCAAACTTTCATTTTTTATTATTATTATTATTTTATTGTTTTTCTTGCAATTATTATAGATGATAATCATAATTTTATCTAATTTCGATGAAACTCAGTCTGGGTCACTATTTTGACAAGAAAACAGCAATGCAATGTTAAAAATATAAAAATCTTAGATGGTGGCCAACTGTGTTGTTTGTAGGCCAGTGTCGATGAAACTCGGTTTAGAGCACTATTTTGACAAGAAAACGACAACGCAATGTTAAAATTATAAAAAAATCAAAGATGGCGGCCAATTTTGCTATTTGTTGGCCTATTTCGATGAAACCCGGTTTGACTTGTAATTTTGAATGACATTAATGTTGACATATTATATTTATCACTATTATATTTTGCATGCCAGCTCCTGGTGAATGTGATGTGACCATATGAAATATTTTAAGACCCTTATGTACCGCAGTCTAGCAAATAAATTTTTGATTCGGGTTCTATTTTGACAAGAAAACAGCAACGCAATGGTAAAAAACACAAAAGGTTGAGACTCTCTCTGAAAGGCAGCAAACTCTGTTTTTAGGTTGATTTCGATGTAACTCGGTTGACAAAAGAAGAACAAATAAAAAATTGGCCGCTATCTTGGATTATTTATATTTTTAACAACATTGCATTAAAATTTTCGAATTTAGGGCAAAAGCGGCCGAATTAAAGAAAATTCCGTCACTCGTCAAACTTTCATTTATTATTATTATTTTCTTGTTTTTCTTGCAATTATTATAGATGATAATTATAATTTTATCTAATTTCGATGAAACTCAGTCTGGGTCACTATTTTGACAAGAAAACAGCAACGCAATGTTAAAAATATAAAAATCCTAGTTGGCGGCCAACTTTGTTGATTGTAGGCCGATTTAGATGAAACTCGGTTTTTGGTACTATTTTGATAAGAAAACAGCAACGCAATGTTACAAATAAAAAAAATTCAAGATGGCGGCCAACATTCTTGTTTGTGGGCCGATTTCGATGAAACTCGGTTTGGAGCACTATTTTGACAAGAAAACAAGAATAAAAAAATTAAAGATGACGGCCAACTGTGTTGATTGTGGGCCGATTTCGATAAAATTCTGTTTGGGGCACTATTTTAATAAGAAAACAGCAACGCAATGCTAAAAAAATACAAGTACAATTCATAGATTACGGCCAACTTTTTTGTTTGTCGGCTAATTTCGATGAAACTCAGTCTGGGTCACTATTTTGACAAGAAAACAGCAACGCAATGTTAAAAATATAAAAATCCTAGATGGTGGCCATTTAACCCTTTTCACTCCCATTTCATCCCCTTTGGAATTGAAATCCTAACAAAAACAAAATACGTTGCGTTAGATTTCCATCCATAAGTCTAAATTATAAATTTAGCGATTTTTACTTCGAAAATGAAGGGTTTTCTTCAATACACAACTTCATCCCCCTTTTGACCCCTTCGGGGGTAGAATTTTGAAAAACGCTGAGACCCTTATTTATTAATTTTCAATCTTCAGCCTAAACACAAAATTTGAAGATTCTAGCTTCAAAACTGAGGGACTTTCATACAAACTTTCATCCCTTATTTCATCCCCTTAGGGATGGAATTTTCAAAAATCCTTCCTTAGTGGATGCCTACACTGTATAAAGTATCTGTGTGCAAAATTTCAAGTCTCTAGGTCCAGCGGTTTGGGCTGTGCGTTGATAGATCAGTCAGTCATTCAGTTTACGATTTTATATATTAGAACATTAATATTTTATTGAAAGGTAACCTAAGTACTATGTAAGTATAACAAATAAAATCTGAATTTCTACATAAAATAACCTAATAAAAAACTAATCAAAATCAAATGCAGCATGCGAGACTCTCGCGCCGACTTCATCATCACTCGAATGTGCGATAACAACCCTCATTGCAATTGCAAACTATGTTTACCTAGGCATCATCATCATACTCTCATTCAGTTTGGAATCGCAGAGTAACTAAGAAAGACATGTGACATGACTGATGAAGTCATTTCAAATCTCGAAATTGAAATAACAGCAACCCACGATATAATATTTAATCTACTTTTCTGTATCTACTCGTAAGTACCTATTGTGGCCCTCGGCTTGGCCTCGGGCCTCAAACTAAAACCCTTCTTCTGTTCAACTTTCGCTCAAGATTCGTTTATCCGTTTACCTACACACAAAAACTCACTACGACACGCCTAGAGATGTACGCCACGTGTACTGGAGATAATAGCGTCATCTCTTTTGCTCCTACAGTAATTGCTAACAAAAAAAACATTCATATTTTTTGGCTTCAGTGCAGTTAGTTGTAACTTTTTTAACCAGGATAGATTTTTTGGTGCATAGTAAAAATCTGCCCTAATGATAATATCGATACTTGGAAACAAGTTTCAAACCTGTACCATACTTTAAAAAAAATTGGGTCACACTGCCGTGCAAACGAATAGGTAGGTAGAAAAAAGATTGTCAAGAACTTCGATTAATTCATCCAAAACACTGTAACTTGAGTTACAGTGTTTTGGATTTATAGGCCTAAATCGATTAATTTAAGTGTCTTTTATATCCCTATTTTTTTAGTTTTATATAATATATAAGGAGATATAAGCATATACATACAAAACAATGCAATATAATTTTATTTATGCTTTGTCATGCCAAAACACCCTACCTAATTCAAATTACAGTGTATTGGCTTTACTGATTCCGCGAGACAAATAGTTATCGTGTTATGGTTAGCCAAATATGTCGGACCTATCGTGCAGTAGCATTTGCCTCGGAAGAGTAGCTCTATGATAAATGGTCGTACCAGGGTCGCGTCACGATCGCTCTAAAATGTGTGCGAGTGGACGCAGTAAAAATGCATCCGGTAATTTAATTTTATTGAATCATGTACACCATTATGACCATCCGACCAGTGCTACTATAGCGTCAAAATTAAACAGTAAATCAATTCAAAAGGAAAATAAAAACTTCCACAACAAAGATCATCTTGGCGCTAATAGGCCATACGAACGTCAAGTTTAATAACACTGACAAGTATTAAAAGTTTTATTTAATTAATTAAAGTTTAATTTTTTTTATCAAAAAAGAACTGTGGAAATAAATAAAAAATACAAAATATAAAATCACTATAACAATAGGCAGTATCCCGACATTTCGCTACATAAAGGATAAGCTACAGCCTGTAACGGTTCAAAACTGAACATGTTATTTTGTCTCAAATATTTTTCGAATTTTGTTTCATATTGAGCATAATATTATTTAACTATCGAACAAGTTATTATAATAAAGAGTAGTTCAGGTTTTGAGTTAGCAATAATATCGGAAGTTCTTTTAATCTTTCACGGCGCTAAAATTCAAATATTAGTCTCTGTCTAAGTAACGACGCTAATAGGCCTAAAATTTATTTATATTTATTATTGTTTATTTATCAAATTTTATTAGAGCCTCTCGAATATCATTATAATAGTTTATTTTAGAAGATTACTTAAAAAAGGATTGAATTCGGTGTTAATTATTTTTGTAAGTTGTCAGTAGTGTCACACCACGTGATGTGTTTTAGCTAAAGAACGAAATTAAATATAGTAGGTCATTCCAGTGGATCAATCGATGAGAAATCGATTGCCAAATGGTGACTGAGGGTCGCAAGGCAAGTCCCATATTCTTTGCCAAATCATAGTTGTAAATTTAAATTTTGTTTTAGGAAATATTAGACATTAGTTAGATTTGGGGGATAGATGCAAGTTTAGTTGGCTTGGAGAATTTTGTAGCGGATTTAGTACATTTTGTTAATCGTAGGCGGTATTTGTTTAAATTAGGGTATTTTGTTATACCATGTCTTTGCTTCATGACACAGTTGAATTGGAGATTTGAAATTAAAATCGAAGTTTAATTTGATTTTATAATATGGTTTGACGTTCAGGGATAATACAGAGGGAAAGAAAAGAAATGAAACTATGTTTTATTCTGGGCGGAGTTTAGTTGACAGTTTAGTGGTAAATTGAAAACTCGAATTGTAAAATAAAAGGGGAGATAATTAATTAATAGAAATATTGTAAGGATAAATCTAGAAATATTATTAAAAAAAACATAAACAATAGTTATTGAAGGTGTAATAAGAAAGTACTTCATGGGAAAATGTGGATGGAGCCTAATAAAGTTTGTCTTGTCGTTGGGTGTTGTACGAAGAAAGATTGATATGAAGTTTCTTCGAAAGCGGGATTTTATGCTGCAGGTTTATAATTCAAATGAGGGTAGGCATTTAGGAAATGTAAAAGTAGGCGGATGAGTGTTGCCAGTTAGGGTTTTTAAAGTACCAACATTGTGATGCTAAATTGAACGGAAATTTTAGGTTTAATTGGACCAAATACTTAATGGAAAATGTTGTAATACGTATTTTAGCAAATTGATTCTAGAGGTTATGATATTTTGGGGAAGGCGAGATAAAAAGATTGAAAAGGTTGGATTATAATTGTAGCATATGGGAGGTTCAATTTGTTGTGAATATAAAATTCGTATTAATCAGAGTTCTATGATTATAGTACAATAATTTCATATGATTCTGGATAAATATGCTGAATATTACTCAAAGTTGTTAGTTTTGTTAGAAATGATGTAAGGGGGAAAACTTGTTGATTTATTTATGATTGAAACGTTATTTCATACAATTGTATGAATTGCTTAAATCAAATGTAGCTGAAATATCAGTATAGAGAAATATTTAGGTAACAGATTAATTTTAATTTGGTTAAAAATGGAGCGTCATTGTGCGCTTGAGTATAGAGAATCTTGAACATAGGAGGTCATTAGTTAGTTGAATTGTACGTTGAAATTATTGATTAGTATAGGGGTTCATTTTGTAAGATTAGTAACTTAAATATTATATTTACAAGTTGAGTAAGACAAAACTGAATTCTCCCCGTTTTTGAAGGAGAAGGGAAAATTTTAGGAACAATTTATGTAAAGTAGGGAAATGAAGGTAGAAAAAAAAGATGCTTAGATCGTGTGGGGTGAGGTTCCTGGAGTGAGTGAATGATTTTGGGGGGTTATAAAAGACGCGGCTCGAGGGAAATCGCTCTCTTTACTTTCCTCGTCGTCAACGTAGCATCAAGTGGAACCTCGGTAGAAGCCGTCAATACCCTCTTTGTAAGATAGCTTCGAACAAGTAGTATTTTTATAACGCAAGAAAACAGCAAGAAGTCAGGAAGAAAGTGCTTATTTGAGGTTTTGACGTATAGGTCCGCAACCGGGTGCGAGTCTCTTGCATATACGCTTTAATTAGGGCTTATATGGTATAAGTAAGCTTGAAATTAAAGTAGGTAGATTTTGGTTGCGAATGTTCATAAAGTAAAGTAAATTTCCCAATAAATCGAAGAAGTTTCCGAATCAAATTAGTTTGAAATTTATATAAGCAGTTGGGGAACGATAAAGGGGGTTTGATTTTGAATAAATATCAATAGTTTTGTGTCTCTAAGGGGCGTTCGGTCAATCCTCAAAGGGGTAGGTAATGTAGCATTGCTCTGTGGCGTGCAATGCGGGTTCTGTTAAAAGACACCTAGTTCAGTCACTTAATATCACCAAGTTAGCCAACTCGCTTGGGAGCCAACGAACCGAACGGCGCGCAGGAGTGTTCCTCGCCCAATCGTGGAGGATATGACTTGGTGGTGTTAATCCTCTTCTGTCAGGACTCAGCGCTGTCCCGTCCCACCAGCGCTGAGCACGTCCAAGCTGTTAGGAGAGAATTAGGCGAGTCATGCTTGCTCACGCTGTACAGATTCGGGCTTCGGTGATGGGGTAAGCATCACAAATACTGCATAGGAAATCTAAATTTAGTCGCTGGTAGGCAGGTAAACTCATTAGGTTTATAAGTTCATTGTTAGGCGCGTAGGAACAGTAGGTTAGGTTTGCATCTCAAGGCGGGAGGGAAACTTGGATGCTGGTAAAAGATTGGACGTTCTCAAGAAGGTCGAGCTGTCAGCAAGGTAACAGCAGTAACGTTAGATAAGCTAGGAACTCTTACATAGGCGAAGAAGAGGTAGGTCAATTCGCAGTGTATCAGATTTAGGTAGGCCGCAAATAGGTTGGTGTACGACAAAATGGCTGTCGAAGCGAGACATAGGCAGGTGGTGTCGAGAATGGTACCAACAAGATGGCTGCCGCAGGTCATTCAGTGGTACATAGGAACTTGACTAGGATGTGATGAGGTAGGATGATTTAGGAACGGAATCTAGGAAGCGCAGAAGTGTTAAATATAGTGAACGAAAGGTTATGTGAAACTACTGGATAGGATCCGAGGGGAAAGTATCAATCTTTCATAGTAGGCGCCTTAACAAAGATCTATTAATGCTATGACTCAGTGTTGTGAATAATTACTACGATGTGCTCAATTGAGTAGACTTTGCAAGCTCCAGTAAGTACCCACAAGTTGACCGATCCGAAGGAAAATTATCAATCTTCCATAGTAGGCGCCTTAACAAAGATCTATTAATGCTTTGACACAGTGTTGTGAATAATCATTATAATGTGCTCAATTGAGTAGACTTTGCAAGCTTCAGTAGTACCTACAGTTTGATTTACTATTAATTAGAGCTAGACAAATTCTTCTGTTAACATTGGATAATGATTTAATAGTGAAAGTTGATTCATAAATAAAGATTAGTTATTCATCTTTGAATTGGATTGGTTAAATTGAACCTGTTTTCAAATGGTCGATTACAGTTGAGATAATCTGTTTTGGTGATTGAGGAAGGAGTGCTAAAACAAGATCTGGGTGTATGGAATAAGCCCGTGTAACCATTAAACTAATGTTGAATCACAGTTTATGGAACACTAGATCATAGTTTGAGTAAACCTTTCAAATTAACAGAATGAAGGTTATGACTAACAGTGAGATAATACTTTGAAAAGTATCTACCTACTATGAAAATATTATATTGTTTAGTGAATACATTAAATTCACAAATAATAAGTTCAACATATTATCTGAGTTCAAATATTACAACTAGGTTCAACCAACTCAATTTGAGGATGAAAGAAATAGAATTTTATTGAAATCAAATATTGCCTAGTCTACTCAACATTTAATTGAAATATCGCCTTTAACTTTAAATGAAATGAACTGAAGTCAATTCGGTTTATGGTTGTATATTTATAATTTAGCCGAGATTAAGGTATGAAAAATCCGTCATAGAACTTTATTACCTTGTTTAGAATTGTCTTTCCTTCAGAATATGAGAACTATCAGTGTCCCAAGTAAATGGATAGTAATGTTGTGTCCATCTGTTATAATGTTAAACAGTCATACTAGAATTATTTATTAAAGAAAAAAATTGTAATTCAGCCATCACAATTGAAGGAGAATTCCTCATTGTGAAAACTGATAGTTCGCTTGGGAGCATTTTGCTCCGTCCTCTTTTGTTGAAACAGACTGACAAAGACCAAATACCTTAATATAGTAATACTTACTAAGTAAATTTATCATGAAAAAAATATGGCTGGCCAGAAGGGAGTTGTCCACGTATGGTGACGAGACTCATTGTATAGAGCGGGGCGGAGCTCGTACCTTAGCTGGCAAAACCACAACTGCATATCCACTACTTGTACAATAACTTAAGAAAGTAAAAGAATCCTTATTTAAAAGCGTTGAAGGTTTTATTATACTTTGATCTCAGGCGACTAAAACTCCTTAACTTACCTGAAATAATCTCTCTTATCTTAATGAATTAAGTTGACAATAGATAATTTACATTATTTAGAATAACGTCATACATGACCTATAATTTGACACTTGGCAGCGGAAGAGAATTATCCAAATTTAACTTTTCTCTATATCCCGACTTACCTCTTTTTACCTTACAGTCTATTATGGTTGAACATACCCTCTTTTACCTTATAACAATACTCCATTTAACTCATAAATTCACTTTGATCATTTCCTATCAACGTAGGTTTATTTCACTCATACTTACTTCATCAACGGAACGTAGTTGGGAACGTTTTCCCCTCTATTTATAGTATTCCCATTTATTGACACTAAAGAACTATGGGGTTTCCCTTGGTAGTATGACAAATATTAAGAATTAATATGAAGTTAAAGTAGGCTCGCTTAGGAAAAACACAGACTTAATTTCTATTTCTCTGGTTGTATCAAAAGAGCAATAACTTTCTTTTAGTGGTATTTTTATTTAGAAATAATTGTAATAGCAGGAATAATTAAAATCTAGTAATAAAAGCGAATACTTCTATTGGAAAATGAAAATCAATACTAATCACACTTTTAAAAGAATTTGGGTTCACTACTTATCACATCCAGGGTTCCTCCATTAGACATTCACAGGTCCTCTCAGATCACACAAAGCTTGTTAGTAAGGTTCTTTGTAGGTTAGTTAAGGTTGAATAAAGTAAACTTAGTAAATTGCATTTTGGAGGTTATATAATCCAGTAAAATTAGTTCCAATAGTTTAGTTAGAATCAACGGTAAGTAGTAAGCGGATTTTGATTGTCTTCCTGTCCTGTAGGTTATTAGGGTTCCACTTAGGTTTTAGTCTCTTTCATATGCCGTGATCATCTAGTTCCTTTTGTGCCTTTTGGACGGTTACATCATAGGTGCCGTGAGACCAGGATGTCATATTATTATTGCGAATCTTCAGGTTTTGTGTGGTTTGGGAGTGAGTGACTGTTAACAAGTGAGATTGTGACAGTCACATTTTGTTGCGGTGAAGTGGGTATAAAGGTTTGATATGTTAAAACACTGATTTTCTTTTCCAATGGTTGTTAAGTTATCATTCTGGTACGAGTTATGGCGATTAACTTGTCACTTTGGCTGGTCCTTGAAACTTTCGTTTTGCGGATCATTTGTAAGATCTTAGTTAAATATCTCTGAAAACAAATACACAAATAACCACTGTTTTAGGACAAATTTTGTAAAATATTTTCGATACATATAATGTTTTCATTGTCATTATAGTGCTGCCAAAACTATCGACGCCTCTGATACCTTATCGATATTTACGTAAACTATCGACACTTAGGTTAACTGTATTGCATTTGGTTCTATAGTCACCTTACACACTACGTTTGGTTACAATGATACAATTATGCAGCTAAATTATTACTTGTTCATACAGTATAGTCTCGTTTAAGGTAAATTGCGTAGTTAAGCAAATCGTATCGCGATAGTTTTATTGATATACACTATCGATAATCGATATAATTATTTTCCCAGTTCCGGTTTATCTATTCAAGTCAAATTTATTTTACTCTGTTCAAAGGTCCGCATCAAGGTCCGACCGAATCCACTTTTCGGCCATGGACCGAGACCGATTTAAAAATTGAATTCTGACTCGGATTTTATTCACTGATATGATTAAGTTAGAAAAAAAAAGGGACTTTTTTATAGATTACCACATATACGATTTTAAATGTATAACTAAGGACAACGAGAGCTTGGCGGTTTCTTATCAATCATATGTCAATACGCATCAATATTGTCATCAGGTGTCAAAGATAATTGACAAAATAATAGCATAAATCACTTTGGGGATCAATACTTCCAAACTTTTGTTCTTCTTTTGTCTATACCTAGGAAATAAAGCAGTTCATAGGATATGTTCGATTATAAAATTCTAGTCTTGTTAATTTGATGATTGCGAAGTAGGATGACAGTGATAGGTGGACTGTCAATTGAATTTACGGCTATAGCGAAATCATAGGTGCTTTGTTGTGTCAAAGCTTATGGTCACACGTGTGCACACTTTTATTTATTTTTTTTATCACTCGGAAAATCGAATAAATTGCTCGAAAGCGTGGTTGATAGGACACGGGATTTGTAGTAATTTTAGTAAATGTATACGCACGTGTGCGTAACATCATCTGTGTGAGTTTTAGTAATAGTGTGTTGTTACGTAAATGGCTGAATGTGAATAAGGTCAGGAACGCGGCCAAAGAAATTACATGTTATCGATTTCCGAACGAAACGTTAACTTGGGTATATTCCGAGTCACGATGGAATCGATGTCAGCGTTCGCGTTATCTGTCAAGCCCATACAAAATCACCGACTCGGAACGCATTTTAGTATGCTGTCATCGATTTTGGTGTGATTCGGAGTGCAGCCTTTGACAGATTCCTACTCCTTGAATTTAATGACATATATAATGAGTTTTGTTTATGCCAATAAGGTTAAATTATATTTTGTAAGATTTCAGCGTTATTTAACAGTGAAAGTGATAAGAAGGGTGTTAAAGGGGAACGATGAGAAAACGAGTAATCCTTTGTTTGTGTTGTTTCGTTAATCGGTGGTTTTTTTTTAACAAAAATACTTTGCTATTGTTGGATAATTTCATACTAGCGATTCAGAGAGGCAAAGTGCATTGGAATTTTTACATTGAACAAGTGAAGAGGTACATAATTGTGTTCTCGAGTTGAGGTCAATGGTTATTAGTTCTTTATTCGGTGAGTAAAGTTTCAATTTCAGTCATTTCAGTTAACTAGAATAACATGTAAATGTCATTGCAAAGAGAGATTCAATTGCGTGTTTACAATTTGATTGTGTGATAGGAAATTGATAATGGCAAGCTTGATAAGAGATTAGGGTTCAGTGACCATGACTTTATTAATAATTGTACGATAAAAGGGACGTAAGGGTAAGGTGGCATATGCCAACGGAAAATTAACTATGGAAGTGGACATGCAGAAGGTTTTGTCCATAATTACTTTATAGTTATACGATAACCGATTAACTCTAAGCAATTAAGAGGGATTAACGTTTTGTCATTGGCAGTTTGAGAGATGAAATCTGTCGTTGCTTTTATCACGTTTGTGGTTAACTTAATATTATACGATTGATGCGTTAGATAATAGGAGCGGCAGTAACGTTTAGTAATACTGAAGTCGTGGAGAAATTTAGGGTTAGTAAATATTGTAAGATAATCCTAGATTCAACTTACAAAGTTACACAAAAAATATTTATTAGCGTATAATGTAAAAATTAGTTTTAGAGTTTGGGTGTTATCACTAACTTCTGAATAGTAATAGTGAAGCTAGAGGGATATTAGTAGCATAGAATGATGGGGTCGTGAAATATTTTAATAAACTTTTAAAATTGAAACTAGAAAACTTAGTATGTGGTGATTAGATTTTAGTTTAACTTAGTAACCTACCTTTGAGATTGTACTATTGAAGGGATCGTGATCGTTTAAGATTTGAGTTAGTCATTTATAGATTATCATTTTGAAATATTTATCCGAGGTGAATTGATTTTGAAACTAATCGTTGTGACTTTCGAAAATTATCTAACTGGGGGTCGTTGTAGAACTAGTTACTAAGACGTTTTAGTTGTTGAAACAATGTTGAGAAAGTTGTTTAGGGAGGAATAATGTGTTGGGATTTAATGATAAGAGGAGAAATTAAAATATTTAAATCATGTAGAATAGTAATGGTAGCAAAGAATGTGATTGACGTTTTTCTGAGGATTAGATATTTAATTCGAAACGATTAGTTTCAACATTTACATAAGTCGAGTATTAGGGAGCGTGGTTTTGTGGAATCCAAAGCGGTGGATTTTTTAAAACCAAATTAGTACGGGTACTATATTTTAATTATTTGAGAGATCTGATCTCAAATAAAATAAAATAAACTGGCCAAGTGCGAGTCGGACTCGCGCGCGAAGGGTTCCGTACCCAAAACAGCAAAGGGAATCACGATTGTTGTATGGGAGTCCTCCTTAAATATTTATTTTATTCTGGTTTTAGTATTTGTTGTTATAGCGGCAACGGAAATACATCATTTGTGAAAATTTCAACTGTCTAGCTATCACGGTTCATGAGATACAACCTGGTGACAGACAGACGGACGGACGGATAGACGGACGGAGGGACGGACAGACAGACAGACGGATAGCGGAGTCTTAGTAGTAGGGTCCCGTTTTTACCTTTTGGGTACGGAACACTTAAAAAAAAGAGTTGCAAGAGCTTTCGTAGAAATTAAGTTTTTTTAGGGTAAACCGGGTAGAGTTCGGACTCGAGTTCGTTGTGCACTCGAGTACTTGTTATGAATCATTTGAGAAGTAAAGGTAGGGTTAGGATATAGTTAGCCAGAGGTTTTAGTTCGATTCAATCCTAGACTAGTGGTGGAGATGTTAAGGTTAGGAATGGAGTATTGTTTGGTTGATACTAACATTTATGTAAGTGCAATTTTTGGTGAGGAGACTATAAGTAGAATTGATATGCGGGTATTTAGGTCGGTATTGTTAGTTTAAATATTTCGCACATGATATTCGGCATGGTGTTGACTGGAAGGAATTGAATTTTGAGTTATTTATATATTCAGAATTAGCAGTTTTTCTGTACAATCTAGTAAAATTGTCGTAGCCTTAAGTCGTTTGGATTGCATTTTGAGATGGTGTTGTTTGGTACCGAGGCTATTAAAACATAAGTTAGTGTTACATCTCCAATTAACACACCAAATTAGAAAATCCTTACTAATATTATAAATGCGAAAGTTCGTTTGTTAGTTTATGTGTTTGTTTGTTTGTTACGCCTTCACGTCTTAACTACTGAACCGATCATCATAAAATTTTGCATAGGCGTTGTTAGGGGTACAGAAAAGGACATAGGGTAGCTTTCATCCGGAAAAAAAAAACGTACAGTTCCCGAGGGATAGAAAAAAAACTGTCCACACAGACGAAGTCACGGGCAGCCTCTAGTTATTTATAAATGTGAGCGTTTTAATTGTAACGTGATACCGTTTTGCCTGTCAAATTTAATATAAAATCAATTGTTATTTTTGTGTTATTACTGTTTTGGCCTATACCTAGCAGTGGATGTCGTGCGGCAGATATGATGATGATGATTACTGTTTTGCTTGTTTATTTTTAATTTAGTACTTCTTTCTAATCAATACTCTTTGCGCTCTAGAAGTCTAGGTGGTTTTAGAAAGTAGCTCGAATATCCTTATATATTAATCCTAAGACTTTATTTTTAAATTATACAAAATAGAATAATGTAACTTTTAACAATATACGATCAGGCTATAAATATTTCACAGTCAGGAATTAAGATTTTCTAAATCTTTGAAACACTATATCTCAAAAGTAAGTTTTTGAGTTGAGACTATGTTGGATGTCGTGTGCGGTTTGTTGAAAGTCTTGTAGTTTAACTAGATACAAGTAGTGATTTAACATGTGTTTCGGAGCTTTACTAGTTTTAGGTAGTGGTATAGAAAGTAGTTTGGAAGACTTTTGGTATAGTTTAAGATTAGAATAGTTTAAGACTTTAGGTATAGGTTATGAACAAAAAAAGAAAAGCCACCAACACACATTTTCTTTTCCGGGGGGGAATTTTTTTTTGATTAAATATAGGTCTAGGCAGTCGTTAAGATGATATAGATCTAGGTAGTTGGCAGGAGGTCCGACTGTGTTTAGGCAGGGTTATGAAGAGGAAAAGGCATATACAGTTAAATATACCATAATTAAAATTGATAATGAGTCAGTTACATGAAATAAGTTCATATATAAAGGGGTAGTTTAAAGTTTTACGTTAACGTAAGTTTGAAATGTGTTTTGATAGAGAACACCTTGTTTAATGTGGGAGGAGTGTAAAGCGTAGTGTATTAAGTGCGTGATATAAGATTTTTTTTCTTTCTCTCTCTCTTTTCTCTTTCGTAAAGTGTTTGAGATAATACATTTTTGCAAATGTTACATATAATTTCTTCGGGTGACAGTCAGCGTATTGAGTCTAACACGGTATAATTAATCTCTATACAATTTAGTTATTTATATTTGCATTCAGGGTGTAGTTATGATATAATCTTAGGTGGCGTGAATGTAGGCTAGTGAATGAAGACAGTGAATGCAGCGTAATAAGAACAGATGAATAGAATGAGAATCTAATATAGGTTATGAGTATGATTGGAATATTAATTTTAAAGGTTGATTAGAATGAGAGTTAGTGTGAATTAAGAGTAGATGCTAAATTTAGATTCTATATGGAGGGCTTTGGATTATAACATATGTGAAACCTGAATGCAAGCTTTATTATTGATTCAAGAGATAAGACCATCACACTGCTTTAGCGCTTCGTTTGTGCTTGCGGCCGGACTGGCGTTCTAGAGTTGACAACTTGAATTTTGTACAGTAGGACTTTTGGTGTTAGGATAGAGGAAAAAAAAATGAGAAAAACGAACACTGTTGATGTTTGTTATTGTCCTGGTGTGAACAACTGTCCGAAATTCGTACTACACAAGAAGCTAAGAGCTATGAATTGAACTCGACAACTGCACACTCTCCAAGGCGATATTAGGGTTGTTCTAGAGTCTTAAGTAAGCTTTTGGAAATATAGGGTCATTGTATAGGCTCACTTCGAACCGACGGAGTAGGCCCTGTTGGCAAGAAAGGAGTAATACTTGATTGTGGAAGGGTACAATGCACAAATATGTAGCGTCATACGCAGACTTTTTCATAAGGTTAGAAAAAGACTTATTTGTCCATGTAGGCTTACTAGGAGCTGTGGATTCACAACCCACACCTTACCGTGATTTTGTACGACTCTGGTGTTGAATATGCATAAGACGGAATTGGCAAAAGTCACATAAAACTTAAAACTCGCTTGATAACTTTTCAATATTGTCTTGGTTTAAATACACTCTACAATCTAAATCTCATTTACATTAGGGTTCACCCAACAATTCTTTGATCTTGGAGAAATAATAAAGGTTAGGGTTATTAAGGGGATGGGTTTTTTTTATTTACAAAAGGGATGTATGAGTAAAATTGAGGAATAAGAGTAGAGACGGAATAAATATTTGAGAATTGAGAAGGAAAATCCTACTCCGGATCCAATACGTAGTCTTGTCACCTGTGCAGGATTTTGGGGTCGAGCTGTAACGGTTCAAAACTGAACATGTTATTTTGTCTCAAATATTTTTCGAATTTTGTTTCATATTGAGCATAATATTATTTAACTATCGAACAAGTTATTATAATAAAGAGTAGTTCAGGTTTTGAGTTAGCAATAATATCGGAAGTTCTTTTAATCTTTCACGGCGCTAAAATTCAAATATTAGTCTCTGTCTAAGTAACGACGCTAATAGGCCTAAAATTTATATATATTTATTATTGTTTATTTATCAAATTTTATTAGAGCCTCTCGAATATCATTATAATAGTTTATTTTAGAAGATTACTTAAAAAAGGATTGAATTCGGTGTTAATTATTTTTGTAAGTTGTCAGTAGTGTCACACCACGTGATGTGTTTTAGCTAAAGAACGAAATTAAATATAGTAGGTCATTCCAGTGGATCAATCGATGAGAAATCGATTGCCAAATGGTGACTGAGGGTCGCAAGGCAAGTCCCATATTCTTTGCCAAATCATAGTTGTAAATTTAAATTTTGTTTTAGGAAATATTAGACATTAGTTAGATTTGGGGGATAGATGCAAGTTTAGTTGGCTTGGAGAATTTTGTAGCGGATTTAGTACATTTTGTTAATCGTAGGCGGTATTTGTTTAAATTAGGGTATTTTGTTATACCATGTCTTTGCTTCATGACACAGTTGAATTGGAGATTTGAAATTAAAATCGAAGTTTAATTTGATTTTATAATATGGTTTGACGTTCAGGGATAATACAGAGGGAAAGAAAAGAAATGAAACTATGTTTTATTCTGGGCGGAGTTTAGTTGACAGTTTAGTGGTAAATTGAAAACTCGAATTGTAAAATAAAAGGGGAGATAATTAATTAATAGAAATATTGTAAGGATAAATCTAGAAATATTATTAAAAAAAACATAAACAATAGTTATTGAAGGTGTAATAAGAAAGTACTTCATGGGAAAATGTGGATGGAGCCTAATAAAGTTTGTCTTGTCGTTGGGTGTTGTACGAAGAAAGATTGATATGAAGTTTCTTCGAAAGCGGGATTTTATGCTGCAGGTTTATAATTCAAATGAGGGTAGGCATTTAGGAAATGTAAAAGTAGGCGGATGAGTGTTGCCAGTTAGGGTTTTTAAAGTACCAACATTGTGATGCTAAATTGAACGGAAATTTTAGGTTTAATTGGACCAAATACTTAATGGAAAATGTTGTAATACGTATTTTAGCAAATTGATTCTAGAGGTTATGATATTTTGGGGAAGGCGAGATAAAAAGATTGAAAAGGTTGGATTATAATTGTAGCATATGGGAGGTTCAATTTGTTGTGAATATAAAATTCGTATTAATCAGAGTTCTATGATTATAGTACAATAATTTCATATGATTCTGGATAAATATGCTGAATATTACTCAAAGTTGTTAGTTTTGTTAGAAATGATGTAAGGGGGAAAACTTGTTGATTTATTTATGATTGAAACGTTATTTCATACAATTGTATGAATTGCTTAAATCAAATGTAGCTGAAATATCAGTATAGAGAAATATTTAGGTAACAGATTAATTTTAATTTGGTTAAAAATGGAGCGTCATTGTGCGCTTGAGTATAGAGAATCTTGAACATAGGAGGTCATTAGTTAGTTGAATTGTACGTTGAAATTATTGATTAGTATAGGGGTTCATTTTGTAAGATTAGTAACTTAAATATTATATTTACAAGTTGAGTAAGACAAAACTGAATTCTCCCCGTTTTTGAAGGAGAAGGGAAAATTTTAGGAACAATTTATGTAAAGTAGGGAAATGAAGGTAGAAAAAAAAGATGCTTAGATCGTGTGGGGTGAGGTTCCTGGAGTGAGTGAATGATTTTGGGGGGTTATAAAAGACGCGGCTCGAGGGAAATCGCTCTCTTTACTTTCCTCGTCGTCAACGTAGCATCAAGTGGAACCTCGGTAGAAGCCGTCAATACCCTCTTTGTAAGATAGCTTCGAACAAGTAGTATTTTTATAACGCAAGAAAACAGCAAGAAGTCAGGAAGAAAGTGCTTATTTGAGGTTTTGACGTAAGGTCCGCAACCGGGTGCGAGTCTCTTGCATATACGCTTTAATTAGGGCTTATATGGTATAAGTAAGCTTGAAATTAAAGTAGGTAGATTTTGGTTGCGAATGTTCATAAAGTAAAGTAAATTTCCCAATAAATCGAAGAAGTTTCCGAATCAAATTAGTTTGAAATTTATATAAGCAGTTGGGGAACGATAAAGGGGGTTTGATTTTGAATAAATATCAATAGTTTTGTGTCTCTAAGGGGCGTTCGGTCAATCCTCAAAGGGGTAGGTAATGTAGCATTGCTCTGTGGCGTGCAATGCGGGTTCTGTTAAAAGACACCTAGTTCAGTCACTTAATATCACCAAGTTAGCCAACTCGCTTGGGAGCCAACGAACCGAACGGCGCGCAGGAGTGTTCCTCGCCCAATCGTGGAGGATATGACTTGGTGGTGTTAATCCTCTTCTGTCAGGACTCAGCGCTGTCCCGTCCCACCAGCGCTGAGCACGTCCAAGCTGTTAGGAGAGAATTAGGCGAGTCATGCTTGCTCACGCTGTACAGATTCGGGCTTCGGTGATGGGGTAAGCATCACAAATACTGCATAGGAAATCTAAATTTAGTCGCTGGTAGGCAGGTAAACTCATTAGGTTTATAAGTTCATTGTTAGGCGCGTAGGAACAGTAGGTTAGGTTTGCATCTCAAGGCGGGAGGGAAACTTGGATGCTGGTAAAAGATTGGACGTTCTCAAGAAGGTCGAGCTGTCAGCAAGGTAACAGCAGTAACGTTAGATAAGCTAGGAACTCTTACATAGGCGAAGAAGAGGTAGGTCAATTCGCAGTGTATCAGATTTAGGTAGGCCGCAAATAGGTTGGTGTACGACAAAATGGCTGTCGAAGCGAGACATAGGCAGGTGGTGTCGAGAATGGTACCAACAAGATGGCTGCCGCAGGTCATTCAGTGGTACATAGGAACTTGACTAGGATGTGATGAGGTAGGATGATTTAGGAACGGAATCTAGGAAGCGCAGAAGTGTTAAATATAGTGAACGAAAGGTTATGTGAAACTACTGGATAGGATCCGAGGGGAAAGTATCAATCTTTCATAGTAGGCGCCTTAACAAAGATCTATTAATGCTATGACTCAGTGTTGTGAATAATTACTACGATGTGCTCAATTGAGTAGACTTTGCAAGCTCCAGTAAGTACCCACAAGTTGACCGATCCGAAGGAAAATTATCAATCTTCCATAGTAGGCGCCTTAACAAAGATCTATTAATGCTTTGACACAGTGTTGTGAATAATCATTATAATGTGCTCAATTGAGTAGACTTTGCAAGCTTCAGTAGTACCTACAGTTTGATTTACTATTAATTAGAGCTAGACAAATTCTTCTGTTAACATTGGATAATGATTTAATAGTGAAAGTTGATTCATAAATAAAGATTAGTTATTCATCTTTGAATTGGATTGGTTAAATTGAACCTGTTTTCAAATGGTCGATTACAGTTGAGATAATCTGTTTTGGTGATTGAGGAAGGAGTGCTAAAACAAGATCTGGGTGTATGGAATAAGCCCGTGTAACCATTAAACTAATGTTGAATCACAGTTTATGGAACACTAGATCATAGTTTGAGTAAACCTTTCAAATTAACAGAATGAAGGTTATGACTAACAGTGAGATAATACTTTGAAAAGTATCTACCTACTATGAAAATATTATATTGTTTAGTGAATACATTAAATTCACAAATAATAAGTTCAACATATTATCTGAGTTCAAATATTACAACTAGGTTCAACCAACTCAATTTGAGGATGAAAGAAATAGAATTTTATTGAAATCAAATATTGCCTAGTCTACTCAACATTTAATTGAAATATCGCCTTTAACTTTAAATGAAATGAACTGAAGTCAATTCGGTTTATGGTTGTATATTTATAATTTAGCCGAGATTAAGGTATGAAAAATCCGTCATAGAACTTTATTACCTTGTTTAGAATTGTCTTTCCTTCAGAATATGAGAACTATCAGTGTCCCAAGTAAATGGATAGTAATGTTGTGTCCATCTGTTATAATGTTAAACAGTCATACTAGAATTATTTATTAAAGAAAAAAATTGTAATTCAGCCATCACAATTGAAGGAGAATTCCTCATTGTGAAAACTGATAGTTCGCTTGGGAGCATTTTGCTCCGTCCTCTTTTGTTGAAACAGACTGACAAAGACCAAATACCTTAATATAGTAATACTTACTAAGTAAATTTATCATGAAAAAAATATGGCTGGCCAGAAGGGAGTTGTCCACGTATGGTGACGAGACTCATTGTATAGAGCGGGGCGGAGCTCGTACCTTAGCTGGCAAAACCACAACTGCATATCCACTACTTGTACAATAACTTAAGAAAGTAAAAGAATCCTTATTTAAAAGCGTTGAAGGTTTTATTATACTTTGATCTCAGGCGACTAAAACTCCTTAACTTACCTGAAATAATCTCTCTTATCTTAATGAATTAAGTTGACAATAGATAATTTACATTATTTAGAATAACGTCATACATGACCTATAATTTGACACTTGGCAGCGGAAGAGAATTATCCAAATTTAACTTTTCTCTATATCCCGACTTACCTCTTTTTACCTTACAGTCTATTATGGTTGAACATACCCTCTTTTACCTTATAACAATACTCCATTTAACTCATAAATTCACTTTGATCATTTCCTATCAACGTAGGTTTATTTCACTCATACTTACTTCATCAACGGAACGTAGTTGGGAACGTTTTCCCCTCTATTTATAGTATTCCCATTTATTGACACTAAAGAACTATGGGGTTTCCCTTGGTAGTATGACAAATATTAAGAATTAATATGAAGTTAAAGTAGGCTCGCTTAGGAAAAACACAGACTTAATTTCTATTTCTCTGGTTGTATCAAAAGAGCAATAACTTTCTTTTAGTGGTATTTTTATTTAGAAATAATTGTAATAGCAGGAATAATTAAAATCTAGTAATAAAAGCGAATACTTCTATTGGAAAATGAAAATCAATACTAATCACACTTTTAAAAGAATTTGGGTTCACTACTTATCACATCCAGGGTTCCTCCATTAGACATTCACAGGTCCTCTCAGATCACACAAAGCTTGTTAGTAAGGTTCTTTGTAGGTTAGTTAAGGTTGAATAAAGTAAACTTAGTAAATTGCATTTTGGAGGTTATATAATCCAGTAAAATTAGTTCCAATAGTTTAGTTAGAATCAACGGTAAGTAGTAAGCGGATTTTGATTGTCTTCCTGTCCTGTAGGTTATTAGGGTTCCACTTAGGTTTTAGTCTCTTTCATAGGCCGTGATCATCTAGTTCCTTTTGTGCCTTTTGGACGGTTACAAGCCCAGACCGTAAGAGTGAGGGACATTTAATATTTTCAAAACGTAGTCCAACTCCATATCTCTAGGGATTTTTTTCATTTTTTCAATATAGCTTTTCGTTTTTGAGAAATTTTAGATTTAGTGAAAAAAGACCCCGAAAAAGTGTGTCATTTTTCTACATTTATGCGATTTTCGAAAAAGTTCTGGACTTTAAAAAAAAAATTTTTTTACTATATTGTAGCCCTTGCCAAGACGCATCTTTTGACGCTTATCACATTCACGTAGACCCAAATCTCACTGGACCAGGGCGATGTCTCACTCTGGCTGAAATTGGGTACTTTACTGAAACTATCGAAAAAACATTTTCAATGTTAAAATTGGCCGCTATTTTGGATTTTTTTAATTTTTAAAATTGCGTTGGTGTTATAATGTCAAATAGTGCCCCAAACCGAGTTTCATAGAAATCAGCCCGCAAACAACAAAGATGGCCGCCTTCTTTGATTTTTTTATTTATAACATTGCGTTGCTGTTTTCTTGTCAAAATAGTGCCCCAAACCGAGTTTCGTCAAAATCAGCCCACTAACAAAAAAAGTTGGCCGCTATCCGCTATCTTGGAATATCTTTCGATAAAACGCTATATTATATTGTGTTTCTCTGTGCTAGGGGGCTGACCAAAGAATTTAAAAACAAAATTCAGGTCTTGGTGAGATCTTAACTTTACATATCTAACAGCTGTCAAATTCAAATTTATCAAACTTAAATTTGACAGCTGTCATCTAAAATAAAAATCTCACCAAGACCTTTAATTTTATCATAAACACCATCAGTCTAGGATGAGTACTTTTCGAGAAATTTTCCATGCAATTATTGATCGAGCTTTGTATGGAAAGTAGTTTTTTTTGTTTGTTTTCGGAAAAGTCGTAGAACAAATTAATGTTGTTGTTTATGATGTTAGTAATCTACTCCTGCAAGGTTGTTGGTGTTTTACAAATAACCCTGTGTAGTGTTTATTAATTGTACATACATCAATGTGATATTTATTAGACTATTACAGTAAATACCTTTGTAATAAAACTAGCGAATTATTATTAGTATTCGAGAACCTTTTATTATTAACTAAAACAATTTTTTGCAATTACTTTTTGGGAATCATTATTGGCACATTTACCCTACGACATCTCGCCTACAACAGCCTACAGTGCCGCGGAAGTAGCAGCCGCGCTGCGCGGGCCGCATATTCGTAAATAGGTACCCGACGCGTTAGCCACCTGAAGTTGCTTTGTAAATAGCAGACGTGTCAGACTAATGCGTCTGCTATTTACAAGACCCCGAAGTGCTTTGTAAACAGCAAACGTACCGCGTCAGTATAATAAAAGAAAATACAAAAGATGTAAATGCTTATTGTTTTTTAGAGTTTATTATAGATTTTATAAACTAACTGTCTTTTTCATAAAAACAAGCAAAGTTATAGGTTTATCAAGTGTTATTTTACTCTTTTCACAAATGATAAAGATAAAACTATATTTTAAAGGTGCAACAGCTAAAATAAAAATTATGGACTACCTATATAAATAAACCTTATATAGGTAAATATTGTATAAGCAATGTAAACATTCTAGAGTATCGTAAAAACCATCAAAAAACTGTTGGTGTCCGACAGAGGTTCGAACCGAGATCTCTCGCGTATCAGGCGAGCAGCCTCACCGAAACGACACAGTGACTTGACAGATTGCGGCAAAATTGGTCATCGCTCGATACTTTGATGCTCATCTACGTAAATACGAGCGCTCGCATGTTTACGAATATGCGCGCGGCCCCCCGCGCCTGCTCCGCCCGCCCGCTGCTTCGCCCCCTCAATATCGCGGTAGCCCCGAGCCGACTTCACCTTAATGGAGCTACTATCATTCTGGCGATACCATTTAACTTTAGCCTTAAAACTCCTGGGGGTTCCTCATTACATCTGCTTAAGACCTAGAATAACAATTAAGGCCCACACATATAGACGGAATTTCAATTCGGTATTCCGAAATGGTATCATTCCGAACGCAGTAAATCCATACAAATCTATTGATCTACCATAAAATTAAGAGGAAATTTTCCGTTCGAAATTTTTATACACTATTGATCTTCCGGTTCGGAATCCGATTCAGATTATATCTGTATGTGGCGGGCTTTATTAGAAATGTTTTATTGCTGCTATCTAAGAATATTATTGAATATCTATAAAGGGCTAACAAATCCTTACTTCTGAATAATGATAGGAAATTATTGCATCCTCATTTCACTACATAATAGTATAAAACAAAGTCGCTTTCTCTGTCCCTATATCCCTATGTATGCTTAAATCTTTAAAACTACGCAACGGATTTTGATGCGGTTTTTTTAATAAATAGAGTGATTCAAGAGGAAGGTTTACAGTTTGACCATAAAGAGTTGAAATTAAATAAAATGGAACTAAAATTTTTCAGTACAAAATTTAGTAAGTGTTGCCAATTTATTCGTGATTTTGACGTGTTTACATAGAAAGTGCCGCCCTCAATTTTTGTCAACTCTTTATGGTCAAGCTGTATATGTACAATACATGGTGTCAAATTCCACACTACACCGAAGCGAAGCGAGGGCGGGTCGCTAGTAATATTATAAATTCGAAAGTCCGTTTGTTTGTTAGGTACGCCTTCACGTCCAAACTACTAAACTGAGCATCATGAAATTTTTCATACACGTTGTCAGGGGTATAGAGATGAGAGAGAGGGGGATAGAGAGAGAAGGACATAGGGTACCTTTCATTGCAAAAAAACTCAAAAAAAGTATAGTTCCCAAGGGATAGCAAAAAACCTTTCCACGCAGACGCTTGCAGTCGCTACTTATTAATAAAATAAAAAAACAACAACACGAAACCAAAACACAAGTCTATAAAGTTCATGCTTGTATTATACCAACCTTACCTATTCAAGTTTCACAAATTGATAACAATAAGGACTCATGTTCAAGGAAACGAAACAACAGGCCAATAATGGTACACTGAATACATTAAAGGGCAAAGGTAACGAAATCGATTGTCCCTACTCCGTCCCTTAAGTGGGCCTCCTCTCTGACCTACAATGGTATCTCACGCCCTCGGAATTACTGTCGTCCTTAACCATTGAGCGAAAAAGGGTCTAATTCTGTCTAAATATAGGTTGCTACTGAATGGTTCTTAGTACCTACAGTTAGGTAAATCAGATTTGGCGGGAATTTCAGGTCTTCTTTACTGAATTTGGGAAAATTAGGTTTTAGTAACAGGCTAAGATGTCAACCTTTTATGCGATGCGATAGCTCCATAAATCCTAAACAAACTTAAATGTATAAAACATAAAGGAGACCCGTCACCCGACACATCCCATTGAAAAATTCTTAACTTGTATACGATTGAATTTGGTCTTAAAATATAGCCAATAATATCTGCTACATGAATCAAGTTCTTTCTTGTTTTTAACGAATGTAGAAAAGAGTTATTAATAGGGAATATGCATCAATTTTTTTTTTTATCAAAAGTATAATGCGTGAGAAAATCAACTGTAATATTAAAACTTTTTTCTTGCGTTTTTTTCTCGTGATATAGTTAAGTACTTGAAGTTAGCACGCAGCAGCAACCGCCGAAAACGCTCCATACAAAACGGACATGATAGGTATATGACGTCACATGTCACGTTTCAGGCGCGCGTTTACGTGCCTTTACTATGGAGTTAGCCAAGAATTTTCAATAATTTTCAATTATCTCCCTAAATTTTGCGTTTAAGTACATATGTGTCATACAAAAAATATTTCTTATTCGATATTCTATCTGAGACCCTATTTTTGAATCGCTCGGCTGGCGTCGAGCGCTCGTTTCTACTGATGTTCGTTCGACAGCTCATACATTTGATTTGATTTGTCGAACGAAAATCAGTAGAAACGAGCGCTCGACGCCAGCCGAGCGATTCAAAAATAGTGCCCCTGACTGTTAAGTGCATATTTTATATCCGAAAGTGAAAAAAAACGTTATTTTTCCCTGATTTCATCGTGTGATAAAACTAAAAGAATACATTTTTTTTCTGTTCCATCATGTTTTTATACGTGTCTGAAGCGATCAAGCTCAAATTTATCAAAATCGGTGACTTGTGCATATTCCCTATTGATGAATATTTTTTATATGAAACCTGCAACAAAAACGAGTCATCGTAAAACGTTCCGTTATCCACATTAAATATTCAAATGGAAGAAAAGTCTGTATGAAATGTAAAAACGTAACTGGATAAATTCTTTACTTGTTTCAAAATAAAAAAGCGAAATGCCAACTTGACTTCAATTTGGCGTTGACAGCTGACATTTGGTTGACAGAAACCACAGATTATTAAGTGAACAAGCACAAGCAGATTCTGAATCACATATACAAAAAGTAAATAAGTATACCTACAACTTTAGCATAAAATGTTGGGTCTCCTATAAAATAATTATTTGTAGCGTTAAATTATGAAGTGGCAGGCGAGATAAAATTAAATACGTTCGTATTATCACCCCTCCTCACAGATAACGTTATTGATTCGTCCGTGCAAAGCTTCATTGGAAACTGACAATATGTAAGTAATATAACAATACAAACCAAAACTAAATATACCAAATCTTGTAAACTCTTCATAAACCAAATCCAAATCCAACCGGATATTTACAGCCCATTTATTTTACTTTATTACATTCACAAATGTAAACATTGGTCATATAATAGGTATATCACCATAAAATAATGGGGACAGCGTATGGGGACAACGGGAAGTAATTTTAAATGGTAAATGGGGACAACGGGAACTACAAGAGATATAGATGTTAATCTTGGTCCTAATGTTACTTAAAAAAAGAAGTAATTTTTGTAAGTACTTATGGATGTGTGAGGTAATTTCCGAAACTACGAATTTATTTCAATATTTCTTTCATCAAAAGAAAGCCACGTTCTTGAGTGAAACAGGCTATATTTCGCTAGCGAAAATCCAACCCGGATATGAAATACCTACGTCTACAACGTCGCGGGTGGTAGCTAGTATGTTGATATTTCTAACCAACTTCAAAAAAAGGATGAGGTTCTTTATTCGATTGTATTTTTTATCTATGTTCGCGCATATCTTCGACATTTATGGACCGATTTTGATGATTCTTTTTTTGTTTGATTGAGTTTTCTTGCAAGATGGTCCATATTTTTTTTAAATCAGTTCTGTAATCCTGAAAATACTATGATTTTGCGTATAGTCGGGTGGGGATTTTAGAATAAAAAAAAAGTTGTCCTCCATCCAGCCCCACCTTGGAATCGCCAATAGACGTTTTTTTATTAAAAATTAAATGCGTATAGGTGATTTTACATTATTTCTTGCTTTTTAGAGCTATTTGATTTTGAAGTTGTTTTTATTTTTTTGGTTTTTCTTTAAGGAGGTTTTTCTTTTTTTTAAAAGCTTTTCTGATAATGCAATGCAACCTTGTAGAAGGAACACTTAAGCTGAACTTAAAAAAAACTTCAGCATATTCCATTACGTTCACATGAGTTGGAAAAAGTTCCACCCATGTTTATCGAGTAAGCATTTTTGTCCCAGAGTACTTTCATTCTAGAACCTCCGCAAAGTATTCCACTCTGATATCATAACAAACCTCATAAGTTTTTGTAAGGAACTTGGAATGTATTGCTGAAATATAGCTGCGTTTAAAATCAAACCATTTCATAAAAAAAAAAAAAAAAATATTGTGATAGCTGGTGGGTACATAAACAATATCAGTTATTGGAGCAACCATTTAAGTATAGAAATACTTGTGTTAGACCGCTCCGCTCTTCATAGCTTTGACAAATAAAAATTAGTACCCTAGAATTCAGAGTTTTACATATTATTTACCTAAAGTTAAAAAAAATTTCAAAACTAGTAACTAGATTACTTAAAGTTAAAAATAAAAAATAACAATTATTTCTGATATTATCCTCATTTCTTTTACTAAATGAAAAAGAAATGCTTATTTATAAATTGACTGCCCCAGAATAGTGTTGATGTTTGTGTGTGTGTGTGTGTGTGTTTGTGTGTGTGTGTGTGTGTGTGCGTGTGTATGTGTGTGTTATGTTTGTATGTGTATGTAAGTGTGTAGGTGAGTGTAGTATTTTATGTGATAATAGTTTTTATGCTTGACTTTGTAACAAGCCTTCTACATCGTTGTAGCTTATAGTCTTAAGCCAGTTGGTGACAACTTTTTTGCATTCGTGGTATGTGAGTGGATATATATTTAAGTGTTTGTTAATTGCATTATATAGATGTGCTGATTGCCAGGGATACTGATGTTTAGCAAAGCTAGTATTTACATTAACCGTTTTAGCAACCATGTAGCTCCTTCTTTTATTATAGCAACTAGGATCGTAAGGCAGAGTCTTGTGCTTCTTAAGTATTATATTTAATATATATAGTTTCCTTACAGTTAGGAGGTCAGTGCTAGAATAGAGAACCTCAGTTGGGAATCTAAATGGTTTGAAGAACATAACCTTCAAGAGGTATCTTTGAGCTCTTTCCAGATCAATGAATTTGGTTTTAGTGGCTCCTCCCCAAACTGGTAGGCAATACGTTAGAACTGATTGAGCCAAAGCAATGTAAATTTGTCGCAACAAGTTTTTATTTGCAATGTGCCTTAGTGATTTTACCTATCTACCATATTCGGCTTTATAAGGCTTTTACCAAACACCTTGTATAGTCAACGATGCTCTAAAGCTCAAATTTTTACGAACCTACTTCCATGAGGATGAAATCCATCAGGATGTCTCACACCAATAGCTGGCTTTGCTGTCATTTGTATAGTAAAGCAACCTAAAATTAAGAACTTAATTCAAACAAGCATAAATATTTAATTAAGAGCATGTTCCTAAGAAGCGGTACCCATTATTAATACAGATGGGACTAGACAATATGATGAAACCGACAGTAAACAGTTTGCGCCCTTAACAAGTTAAAGTTACAAGTAAGGATTATAACTTGCGCATGCGGTTAGTTCTTAGTTCACAACAGACAATTAATAATCTCTATATGTACCAGTCGTGCCTACTCGGGCGGTAGAAACGCGGCGGTTTCTGGCGTCTTTTAATACAATTTCTTCACAAGCAGAAAAAAAGGATTTCTTAAATCAAGAAAAGATTCTTAAATCAAGAAAAGATTCTTAAATCAAGATGTTTTGTGTCTCATAATATAGAGAAACAAATATTTTCTTGGTTCAATGCAATTTACTTTCGTTCAAAGCAATTTACTCTTGAAAGAAAGTAAAATTGCATTGAACCAATAATATATTTGTTTCCCTATATATGAGACAAAATATCTTGTTTTAAGAAATCCTATTTATCCGTGAAGAAGAAGGTTTTGTTCAGCACCCAGTGCTTAACTGACCAAAACCTTATAGCTATAGCACATTCATTGTTACTTCAATGATTTTTATTTTACAGAATTCACAGAATTTCCATTTTTCTTTACATTCAAACGTTTCAGCAGCTATATTAAATATTGTTTTTTTAAATGGTTTCTTAGACAAATTTACGATAAATTTTACGGACTAATTAAATGTATTATTTATTTTAAAAAAAATATACTTTTTAAATGGTCCGCCCAACATTGAAGGGTCATAAAGTGATAAAACATATAAGTAGGGTAATATTGGGCATTCTAGAACAGTTTCCATACAAAACACCAACACATAACGGTGTGAGGTGGGAGCTACGCTACGCTGTGCTCCGCTCCGCTCCCATCCCACCTCACACCGTTCTGTGTTGGTGTTTTGTATGGAAACTGTTCTAAAATGCCCAATATACGAATTTTAGAAATACGTTCTCACAACATGATGGTTCTATGGATGGACTATGTTTTTGTTTTGTATGGGAACTGTTTTAGAATGTCCAATGGTGTTTTGTATAGAAACTGTTTTAGAATGTTCAATATACAAAGTTTAGAAGTACGTTCTCACAGCATGAACGAACACTCATACCGTTTTGTGTTGTTGTTTTGTATGAAAACTGTTTTAGAAATCCTATTATACAAAATTTTGCATAGGTAAGTTCTTACAACAAGTGAGTAACAAACAACTCAATTACCTGCTTGAACCAGCATGCGATTCTGTACAAAAATTGTATGCACAAATTCTTGTTCAACCTTATTAGTGCGATAAAAACAAGTATATAAATAGATAAACGTCATATTTTCAGCCATTTATTTGCAATACATGCATCCTTATGGTCGAGTGTAACCTCTAGATATGAAATTTGTCAAACAAAATCAATCATTAAAAGTAGAATCCATATGTGATCCGTTACCGAATGTGTCAAAACGACATGGAAACTTATTACCCAACACGATACGTTGCATTGTCTGCGGTCCATCAAATTGTGGAAAAACTAATCTAGTAATAGGTTTATTGCTGCATAAAGATGGACTACGTTTTCACCACCTGTACGTGTACTCAAAGTCCTTATATCAAGCTAAATACCTATTTCTAGAAAAAGTTTTAGATTCGGTCCCCAATATAACGTATGATAAGTATAATCATAATAGCGAAATATTGAGTCTTCATGATGCTTTACCTAATTCAATAATTATTTTCGATGACGTAGCTTGTGAAAACCAAAACCATATTCGAGATTATTTTGCCATGGGACGTCATAAGAACATTGATTGTTTTTATATAAATCAGACATATACTAAAATACCCAAACAACTTGTTAGGGATAATTCAAATCTTATAATACTGTTTAAACAAGATGATATTAATTTAAGACACGTTTACGACGAGCATGTAGGATCAGACATGACTTGGTCCCAATTTCGGGAAATGTGTTTAGTTGTTTGGAGAAAGCCATTCAGTTACCTTGTGATAAATAAAGACTGTGAAAAAAATAAAGGATGCTACAGATTAGCATTTGATACTTTTGTAGTGTTGGACTAACGTACATAATAGTTTGTTGAGTCATGAGTTGATCATTCCTATTTAAGATTCAGAACCGAGCAGTATATTGTCTAAAATGGAGAAAAACCTTAAAGAACAAATAGTTAAATCTGCCACAGCTGTTAAAAGAAAAGTTGAAATGATGAGGGATGTTAAAATTAATGACAATATGGTATTAGAAAAAGTTTTCAAACCGATAGTTGACCCGCTTAACCTGTTAACAAACAAAAATAATGAAAAGCATCTCGAGAGTAAAAATAATTATGAACCGTTAGTGAAAAAAGTTAAGAAAAGCAATGAAGATAATGGAACGTCATCGTTTTCGTCTAGTGAAGATCCTAATGAAGATGATAGTGAAGAGGAAGAAAAAGAAGAAATACACTCACATAGTGGGATACATACCGACAAAACCCTTATTGCATCACCTTCTGAAGATCACAATATCAGCGAGTCGTCATTTAAGTCTTTTCAGTCATCACCAAGTGTTAAAAACCAGTCATTGTCATGGTCTACATCAACTGAAGTTTTTTCTAATATACCTTTCGGAGTAAGAAATGAACGCGGAAGACTAATGCTTGGCAGAACCCGCGTTTTCGATGATGGTAGTTTCCTTAAAATAGGAACTCATCGTTTGGAAAAAACAAAAGGATTAAAAGAGCTATTGTTCAAAAAGAAACCAAACTTAGATATAATCACTGACGATGACCTACAAAACTATAAATTATTACTATTAGATACCAATGCTCACCGACGCAATTTTGATTCATCTAAGCCAATAAATAGCAACAAGGGATATAAGTACATGAATATTATCAAACCTTTGTTTAAATTTGCTAGAAATCCCACAACGAGCGTGGAAAGTCTTTCAACGGGAGAAGGTGTTAAAGTATTGAAGAACGTTAAAAAGGATACTGACTATGTTTATTGGGATGACCCGAATGAATTAGTTGAACGATTAAAATTACTTCTAGCGTCGAGAGTTGCGGGTAACACTGGAGTAGATAATGAAATAATTTCGATAGTTGAGGAATTACACGAAGCCGGTATTGGTATAAACCCTAAAGAGTATAAAAAGCGTAATGCATCGGGAAAATTGAGCAGTATACTCACAATTTCGCTGAACAAAGCATCGAAACTGCAATGAATATAGACAAGTTCGGTCATCACGTTCACAAACGTTTACGATTAACAGAATATATTGATAACATCAATGACTATTTGGTGAAATCAGATAAAGGATACTATGATTTAAAATCATCTCAACTAAAAGGTCTACCGTCTCCAATTGAGGACGATGAAGCAGTGAATAAAGCTTATATGGATAAAACAGTTCAAGAACTACGAAAGGAAATAAATAAAGTGAATATTAACGTTAAACATTATCTAAATAAATTGGAAAAAGCAACTTCAGATCTTTTAGGTGCTTCGTATTATACAAAAGCAGAAATATATAATTTGATTGAAGAGAAATTAAATAAAAAATGAGTAAAAAAGACATAGTCGATGAACTCCACAAAGCAGCAAGAAGAAATTTTCCGCGGCGATGTACAGTCTTAAAAGGAATAGATGATTTGTGGCAAGCTGACCTTATAGATTTTCAGAAATATTCGAAATTCAATCAAGGATACAAATACATTTTAGTAGTAATTGATGCTTTATCAAAGTTCGTCTGGACAAATCCGTTAAAATCGAAAGAGAAAAAATGTGTTACAAAGGCAATGCAAGAGATATTAACAAGTTCAACACGAAAACCTAAACATTTGCAAACTGATTTGGGCAAGGAATTTTATAATGATGCTTTCAAAGAATTGTTAGAAAAGTATGATATAAATCATTACTCCACCTACTCTATAAAAAAGGCTTCTATTGTGGAGCGTGTAATACGTACGTTAAAATGCAAGCTTTACAAACTTTTTAGTTTGTATGGTCGTTACCAATGGTTGGGACAAAATTTGAATTCAGTAGTAGAAATTTATAACAGTACTACTCATAGAATAACAAAATTTAAGCCTGTTGCTGTCAATAAAGCAAACCAAATGGTTGTCAAGTCTAACATTATTAAGACACAGAGGCTTGAGATGGATAAGACACCCAAGTTTGAAGTTGGTGATCACGTTCGTATAAGTAAATATAAAGGAGATTTTTACAAAGGTTACACTCCCAATTGGTCAACAGAAATATTTATTGTAGTTAATGTAAAACATACTAACCCACCAACTTATGATTTACAAGATAAACACAATCAGAGGATTTTAGGGTCTTTCTATGAACATGAATTACAGAAAACAAAATATCCTGATCTTTATCTGATTGAAAAGGTTATAAAAAGAAAGGGTAACAAGCTTTTTGTGAAATGGTTAGGTCTCAGTGATGAAGAGAATAGTTGGGTGGATAAAAATGCATTAGTGTTATAGTATAAATTAAGTACTGTGATTAAATGTATCTCACTTAACGATTATCAATGAAACAAGGAAGTGGTATTATTAACGGCTTAATAAATAGCTTGCCGTTTGAGCTACATATCCCTGGATACCAGTATTGTGGTCCTGGAACAAACCTTCAGAAACGGTTACAAAGAGGTGATAGGGGTATAAATAAATTGGACGAAGCCTGTATGCATCACGATATTGCTTATAATAATAGCGATTTGAACATCCGACATAAAGCTGATTTAGAACTTTTGAATATGGCGAAAAATAGATTGAAATCAAAGGATGCTCGAAAAGGAGAAAAAGTTGCATCATGGATCGTAAAAAATGCAATGAAGGCAAAACTTAAGGCCGGTGCTGGAGTACGTTCGTTTAAGTCCATCATAAAAAAAATTCAATCACAAATGAAACAATTGAAACCTAAAGACAATCATACAGCTATAAAACATGCATATGCAGCTGCCAAAAAACTGTTTAGTAATAAAAAGGGAATACGTTTGCCTCGGTATATTCCTATTCCAAAAAGCGGAGGATTTTTACCTCTTATTCCAATTTTCGCTGGACTGTCAGCTCTAGGATCACTTGCTGGTGGTGCTGCAGGTATAGCAAAGGCTGTCAATGATTACAAAGTTGCACAGAAGAACCTTCAAGAATCTGAAAGACATAACAGGGCGATGGAAGCTGTCGCTCTTGGAAAAGGATTGTACATCAAGCCTCATAAAAAAGGAGCTGGGTTATATTTAAACCCTTCAAAAAACTAATTAAGCGGCTACCCAGACGTGCCCTCACTAATTATGACATATTAGAGTATGCTTCTGATATACCATTCTTTCGAGGAGTTTTTATGAGAGATACACTACCATCAAGACCAAGAAAAATAGAATGTGCTATACTCAATCTTGATAGTTCGGATAATCCTGGAACTCATTGGGTAGCCTACGTTAAACAAAACGATTACTGTGAATATTTTGATAGTTTTGGTAATTTACAACCACCGCTAGAGTTAATAAATTATTTAAGCAATATGTCTATAAAGTATAACTATGTACAGTATCAAACGTTTGGTACTATAAATTGTGGTCATCTTTGCTTAAAATTTTTAAGAGATTATTGGAAATAAAAATGTTTATATTATGAATCTAAGAATAAATATTATCAGTACAAAAATGTCTTTCACTGTGTCAATAACTGGCAGAGGAGCATTTCTGACAACAAATTACTCACCAACCTTACAGTTACATGGAGAATATGAGTGTGGTCTTTTATGTTTTTCAACTTTTAATTCTATCCCTAATATAGACAACAGAAACAACAAATTTTATTACGGCGATGATGGAGTTGTCGAAATACCTGAAGGATCTTATGAGCTTCAAGATATTTGTGATTTTTTGAAAAGTAATATTAAAAATGCTGGGTTAAAATTGAATTGCAATAACAATACATTGAAAACAAGTATTTATTGTTCTGAAAATATTTATTTTGATAAAAGTGATTCTCTTGGTAAAATTTTGGGGTTTGGAATAGAAACTGTTAAAGCTAACATAAGAACAGAGTCCCGCTACCCTGTTAACATTTTATCAACCACTATAGTGCGCATCGAATGTGATGTAATTAGCGGATCGTTCGTGAACGGGAAAGCGAGTCATATAATTTATGAATTTGTACCAAACGTACCACCTGGTTACAGAATTATTGAAATACCTGAACACTTAATTTATTTTCCAGTCAACCAAAGCTCGATAAGCGCTATTAATATAAGGTTGTTAGACGCTGAAAATAGACAAATAAACTTACGCGGTGAAGAGGTACAGTTGTATTTACACTTTAGAAAAAGATGTTAAATTTTAATAAAAACACAGCTACATCTACAGCGCAAGTTAGTTCTAAAAAAACATTTCTCAAAGAAACACCTATTCGGAAAAAAAATAAGCTTACTAAAGCCAATAAGGAATTTTTAAAATTAATAGGTTTGTTAAAATGAATATTTTGAGCATATCTCAGCCAGTGTCATACGACAACAGCATTGAAAGTTTTGAATATCACTCCTATAAACCATATGTTACAAGTTTCAATCAGAATGATGAAATTCGAATACCTATTAATCAGCAAGATTTGTACGTGCTACCTGCTCTCAGCACTTTGTATATTGAGGGCACTGTAAATGTTTCAAAGTATAACAGCATCACCAAACAACAAGAAAAAGTGACGAGCCCTCATTTTGCAAATAATGCAGCGCTATTTCTATTTCAAGATATTCGATATGAACTAAACGGGGTAGAAATAGATAAAATAAAAAATGCAGGCATTACTACGACTATGAAGTCTTATCTTTCGTTGAACCAAAACGAAGCCCAATGTGCTAAAGTTTGGGGCTGGTCTACTACAGGTACAATAACAGCGAGTGATGGAGTATTTTCCGCCTCGATACCTTTGAATAAAATATTAGGGTTTGCAGAAGATTACGAAAAAATTTTAATTAATTGTAAACACGAGTTGGTACTGTTACGAAGCAACACAAACCTTAATGCTTTAAAATTAAGTACGGATGAAGTTGTGGAGGATATAGCAATTAATAAAATTGTCTGGCGAGTTCCTCATATTAAAGTATCAGACCGTGAAAGAATCAATTTGTTAAAACATTTAGAAAAAGATCGTCCTATAGCAGTAGCATTTCGTAATTGGGACTTATATGAGTATCCATTACTACCCAAAACACGTAAACATACATGGTCTATTAAAACTTCATCCCAGATCGAGAAACCAAGATTCGTCGTTATTGCTTTACAAACTAACCGCAAACATAATGCGGTAATATCTATGGCAGAGTTCGACCACTGTCGTTTACGGGATGTCAGAGTATTTTTAAATTCAACGTATTACCCTTATGAAGGATTGAATATTAATTTTGCTGACAACAAATTTTCTCTAATATATGAACAGTATGCCAGATTTCAACAGTCTTATCACGGTCGTCGGCCAGAGCCGTTGTTGAGTTTAAAAGAATTTAAAGAAATTGCGCCCTTATTTGTAATAGACTGTTCTCGGCAATATGAAACACTAAAAGGATCCATAGACGTACGAGTTGAAATAGAAGCAGATCAAGAGATACCCGACCAGACTGCAGCATATTGCCTTATATTTAACGACTGTTTGTTTGAATATAAGCCCCTTAGTAACATCGTTAAAAAACTATCATGAATAATGATACTATAATAGTGGACGTGCAAGGTTTTAAGAATGAAAAAAAAGAGTTCATTTTAAAGGAATTAGTTATTGGCACATCAGAGCACACTCAAATATTTTTGATAAAACCCCCTTATCCGTTCTCTGTTCTAACTCTCGAAGAAAGGAAACATGTTTGGTGGATAGAAAGAAACAGAGGTTACAAATGGAGCGAGGGATATATTGACTACATGGAATTTAGAAGACTTATTAAACCTTTCCTCCGTGAACGTAAGATCATAGTTAAAGGTGCAGAAAAAGTTAAGTGGGTGCGAGAATTATGTGGACATGAAAATGTGTTAGATGTAAGCGATAAAGGTATACCTAATTTAGAAACTCTATGTAAACTCTATTGTAAAGATATATTTGCATATAACTGTTTTAATCATATAAAATACTGTGCTTTGAAAAATGTAATTTGTGTAAAAAAATGGATAATAGAGAATAACATTTCAATGCTAGATTTTTTAAATAAATGATTATTTAATTATTTTAATCTTTTTCATTTAGAACCCCTTTATTAGATTTCACAAATAAAACGATATAATATTATCATATAATTTTATTTATTATAAGTAGATATGGAAAACAAAAATGTTTTAAGTAACATTCTTAAAATAAAAAGTTTAAAACTACTATAGTTACCTACTTTATTTTATTTATTAACATTTTAATTCAACATCACTCATTAAACACTATAAAAATTTTATTTTATTAAAACAACGGCAACGTAGGTACTTACTTACATTGTAGTCTACATAATTTTTAACACAACGTGAATTAAACTTATAGTCTCCTCACATTTTAGAATAAAACTAAACATCATAGAAAAAATATGGTAGTCGAATACATAAAAAAAACAATAATCTCGTATAATATCTACTACATTTTAGTATTTACAAGGAGTTTGTTGAAACACTGCAAGCAGGACATATCTGAAAAGAGCAAACGTAAAGTAAGACAACTTATTTAAAAAGAATAGGTAACTAAAACAACTAGACATGTTATGTGGTATGATTCCAATTACTTACCTATTTTTATATTGAAGTTCGGAAGCTATCCCTTTGTTACACAGTAAGAGAATCTGCAAAGAAAAAGAAACTTATTTTAATTGCGATATTTATTATGTCTTTATAACACTTTTTTTCTTAGTATTCATAATTATAAAAAATATTGTTTCAGTAAGTAGAGAGGTGGTTTAACACAATATTTTAAAAGTGAAAATAAGAAAGAAAACACGAACTAGAATCTGAGATCGGATTGGTATCGAGTAAACGTCAAAACAGTACCTACAATGGAAACCATCACCATTTTCAATGTACTAAAACTAAAATAACAGAATTTGACATTTATTCGATCCTGTGAGCTCGATCTCGTTAAGAAATTCCCGTTGAGAGTAGGGGGGCTGATTTTTCAATGCCTAGATAAAGCTTTATTTAATCTAAATTATTAATTTGTTTAATAGCGTACAAATTGAAAATGTTTGTCATTCATTTGTCTGTCACATTTTTGGAATTACTTTTACATATTATATTGAGTTAATATTTAAACTAACTGATATCTGTCTACTGAGTATTGAAAAATAAGCCCTAAACTATAGCTACGCTCTGTAAATAAAAAAGTACTTACCTACTATTGCGCTCAATTGATTTCGGAACGATCTCCCATCTCTGCCGTGATAAGGAATAGCGTGTGAGCTGCATTCCGCAGCACTGGATCCGCCACATTGTATGCACTGTAACAAGCTTTGGCCACTGTTCTTCCCATCACACTTTTATTTTTATCTTGTTCGAACTGCTGGATCTCTAGTTTAATTTGGAACAGAGGCATCTCACCCCGTCCACCTGCAATGTACACGCACGATGTTTTCTCGTGATTAGACATTTTTAATTACACGCGCGCACAGCTTGAAGACTTACTTTTAAATGAATGAGCAATAATCCTCAGACACAGCTGCATAGAACGCGCAGGTGGATATGTTACACCGCTAACTCAGCATTTAACGCGTCTGTTCATGTCTTCTGCATGACTTATTTATTACATAATATTTTTTTAAAATAGGCACTACTAATAGAAACAATTTCCATTTCAACCAAGGAATCTGAACAAAAACAATGATATAATAAATTATGTATGTTTTGTAAAGCTGACAAGCTTACAATTTTTATTGTACTTTCAATTTTATTTACGAATTTACACGCTTTAGCATAATCTTTGTTGAGTTCTTCAATTCTCAAATTAATACACGATGAAAACATATTAAGAGCTTCTAAAACTAGGTTAATAAATTTTTCGGAACAACGCTTATCACAGTATAATAAAACATACAACTTAAGACTATTTTTGGTAGTGTTATTTAATGGCACATGATATGAGCCTAAAACTGTATACTCTGTATAGACTTGATTCCATTCTTGTACAGATAAAAACAAATATTCATCATCATTGAAAAAAAAAATTTGTGGTAAAAAGTCTTTCTCGGCCCACAATCCTGTTTTTATTTGTATATTGTTAAAATGCGAATAAATACGCATTGACACTACACATTCAGATAAATAACTTGCAGTCATGTTGACGAATACCTCTCACTTAAAACGACTAAACATGACTATCACAATGCCCCAATTATAATGTAAAAATGTTGTCTTATAAAACGATGTGTGTTTGTCATCATTTATTAGCTGACAAGTTAAAATTTCATGTTAATCAGATTTTAATAAGATATTTTTTACGTAATGTTTTTATTCAATACCGTATACAAGGTTATTTTTTAGTAATACAAAACCTCTCGTGGGGTTGATCAGACCGTTAAACTGAACAACTTTCATTTTGGGACCAACCTTGCAATAAAAATAACCTTGTATAAGTACTTACTTAGTACTAAATATTAGTAATCTTCAAAATGTATTTTTAACAGATGAAGATATGGTCAATTTCGCAAAAGCAAAAATTGATTTCTCAACGATAAATTATTATTTGACAACAAAGTAAAAGATAATTTTTCCAGTATTTTTTCATAAAAATGGGTGGTTATGACAGTCACCTTTTATTCGTTTAGAGACAATAAGGAAAATTATAAGGTAAGTAGTATAAAAGTAACAGCAAAAAAAGCTTTTTAAAAAAAGCAAAACCTCCTTCAAAAATCTTAAAAAAATCAGCTCTATAAAAAGCAAGAAATAATGTTCAAATCGATTAATTAAAACACGTCTATTGAAGTCGGGTGGAGCTGAAAGTATTTTTTTTTACTTATTGCATTGTTTATATTCTAAAAGCTCCACCCGACTTATTTGAACATTATTTCTTGCTTTTTATAGAGCTGTTTTTTTTAGATTTTTGAAGGAGGTTTTGCTTTTTTTAAAAAGCTTTTTTATTTTAAACATTTTGTGGTAGGTATGTAAGCAATTATTTTATAAAATAAAACATTATAATGTTTCACATTTTTCAATGGTATGTATACCCCAAGTAACTCAATTTCCACAGGAGTTCCGTTGGGCCTTCGCAGTTCAACTCTAGTCCAGAACGTCCTTGACAATGAAAGTGAAAGTGAAAGTGAAATATATTTTATTTAAATAAGCTCACATAATAAGCATTTTTAAATCGTCAATTCTTTTACCCTACCACCCATTATGACGTCTTTTAACTGACAAGAAAAATGGGCGCAAAAAACTTGTCAGCTTTATCAATCAGATGGAACGATATTTACAAATATGTATATCGTTTCCAGACTTCATATTAACAAAGATTAACAAATAAATAACATTATTGAATTAGCTCATTTCTTAATAAGTTTCAAATTTCTTAATCAATTTACAGATTTTAAGCTAAATTCAAAGTTTGAACTGGTCATTCAGTCTAGGCTGTTACAATAAATAAAAATAAAAGAAAAACATACAATTCAATATGCATTAAGATAGGTAGTCAGAAGCAGACCCATTCCCACTGGCAGCACCAGTTCACGAACATGACGCATGAACCAGCCATCTCTTCGCTCAACCATATTTGAGGGAACGTAACGACCCGCCTCATACGACACCACCGCAGAAATGATTAAAGAGAGCATGACATACTAAGACTACCTATGTTAAGGCATCGAATTGAAAATTTATATCCAAAAGCTTTTCATAGGTCTTTCACAAAACTACTGACTATAGAAAGTAAAAATATTGCAATTAAATAAATCAAAACAAGGTAAGCTATTAAGAATTATATGTTTTGAGTAAGAAGTGCCATACATACAGACAATATAAAACAGATCTTTTATATACGAGTTATACGACGCCCTTAATACAGGCAGACAGAAGCAGACCCATTCCCACTGGCAGCACCCGTTCACGAGCATGACGCATGAACCAGCCATCGCTTCGCTCAACCATATTTGAGGGAACGTAACGACCCGCCTCACACGACACCACCGCAGAAATGTTTGAAGTGAGCATGACATACTAAAGCTACCCATATTAAGTCGTCGAGTCAAGAAGCCAGAAGTACGTTTTTAAGTAGGTAGGATACTTCTCACAATTTTATACTTAGAAAAGAAAATCACGATTCGAGTTTAATTAAAGGACTTTTATCTAGACCTATGAAAGAACCCCGGACTTTTTCTAATCAATACTGAGGTATTAGAGTAATAATTAACAATACAAAAGCTATGCCCATGCCTTTTTATCCTTCAAATAATCGTCAACAGTGTAATAACCTTTACTCATTAAATTTGATTTAACAGTATTTTTAAATTTTTCCAAGGGCAGTTCTGTGACTTGTTCTGGTATCTTATTATAAAAGGTAATACATCTACACAAAAAAGAGCTTCCGGTTTTATGCAGTCTGCGCCTTGGAACAGCAAGTTTGTTCTTGTTTCTTGTATTGAGTTTATGAACATTACTATTTTTTACAAAGCTATCAAAATTTTTCTTTACATACATTATATTTTCATAGATGTATTGGGAAGCTACCGTTAATATTTTAATTTCTTTAAATAGGTCACGAAGAGTATCTCTAGACCGTAAGTTGTATATAGCGCGCACTGCCCTTTTTTGTAAGATGAATATGTTATTAATATTAGCAGCTGAGCCCCACAACAACAAACCGTAGGTCATAATACTATGAAAATAACTGAAGTAAACCAATCTTGCTGTTTCAATGTCGGTCAGAAGCCTTATTTTCTTAACTGCAAAGGCAGCAGAGCTAAGTCTGCTTGACAGGATATCGATATGAGGGTCCCATTGCAACCGCGAGTCTATAGTAATACCTAAAAATTTTGTTGAGTCAACAAATTCGACTGCTTCGCCATTTACATGTATAGTCATATGAACCTGCCTCACATTAGGAAGTGAAAATTTGACACATTTAGTTTTACTAGAGTTAAGCTTCAGATTATTAATAGTAAACCAATGCATCACCTTGGAAAGAGTGCTGTTTACATCGTCACTGCAGTTACATCCTCTATCAACTTTAAAAATTAAAGAAGTATCATCAGCAAACAGTACTATTTCACATAAGTTTTTAGTATAGTAAGGAAGGTCATTAATATAAATAAGAAAAAGCAATGGACCCAATATCGATCCCTGCGGCACGCCCATGGTAATGGGTGCTTCATAGGATTCTGTTTTATTTACAACAACTTTTTGGGTTCTCGCCGACAGATACGATTGCATAAGGCTTACTGCATTTTTTGATACACCATAATGTTCCAATTTATCTAATAAAGTACTGTGACTGACACAATCAAATGCTTTAGATAGATCACAAAATATACCAATTGCATCTTGTTTACTCTCCCATGCTTCAAAGACGTGTTTGAGAAGTGCAATTCCAGCATCAGTTGTGCATCTACCACGAGTAAAACCAAATTGTTTCTCGTGAAGTAGTTTGTTGATAAGAAAATGTGCTAATAATTGATCATAAATGATCTTTTCAAAAATTTTGCTTAGTGCTGGCAAAATGGAAATGGGTCTAAAGTTAGCGGGATCGCTTTTGTCCCCAGATTTAAAAAGAGGGATGATTTTACTATATTTCATTAAGTCTGGAAATATCCCTTCATCAACACACTTATTGAAAATAAAAGCAAGATGGGGAGCAATGGTAGTTATTATAGACTTAATTATGTGAGTTGAAATGCCCCAGAGATCTTCAGTCTTTTTTATATTTATTGAATTAAATGTTTTAAGAATGGTATCACAATTGATATGTCTAAATTTAAATATATTATTGCACTTATCAACACATGATTCCAAGAGGGAGACAGCAATTTTTGGAGATGAATTTAAATTACTGGTAGTTGCAATAGGTATTTTAGAAAAGAAATCTTGAAAAATTGTTGCCACTCCTTCATCTGACTCAATAATTTTATTGTCTGATACTAATGAGTATTCACGGTCATTATTTTTAGTTTTCCCAGTCTCTTTATTTATAATATTCCAAGTGGCTCTTATTTTATTATCTGACTGATGAATTATTGTAGATATACTTTTTGCTTTTGCTAAAGTACATACTTTATTAAACATTTTTGAATAGTTTCTTACATATTCATGAAATTCGGGATCATTTGAAATTGTTTTCTGACCATATAATTCAAACAACTTATTTCTGCTAACATATATGCCTGGTGTTGCCCAATCACTAAATTTCTTTTTAAAGTCTTTGGATTTAATAGATCTTTGCTTAAATGTTTTATCAAATTCTACTTTAATTAAATTAAATAAATCATCATAATGAGTATTGGGATTATCATTACTAGGTAAGCAAAGAGTTTTGGCAGTGACATTATTATGAAAATTTTCCAATTTATTTTTAGTTAGAGGTCTGCAAATTATATTACACTGATGAGGAACATGATGGTGCTTAAGAGAAGCTATTTGTCCGCTATGGTCAGAACGAATACAATTTATAATTTCTTTATCAAGTACATTACAGTTGCTAAAAATATTGTCTAGGCAAGTTTTAGATGTAGCAGTGATTCTTGTAGGTTCACAAAAGGTGTTTGCTAAATTGAAGGACTTAAACAAATTCAGAAACCTACTTGCAATTGAGGACGGCTTTAAGATGTCTACGTTAAAATCACCGCACACCACAATTTTTTTATTCTTTTTGATGACTAATTTTAAAACGTCCTCCATAGCGGACTCAAATTGAGGGTAGTTACCAGTTGGTGGGCGATACACACAAATCATTATCAACTGATCTAATTCCACACATGACAGTTCAACGTGTTGTTCAATAGAGAGGGATATCACATCTTTTCTTTCCTTAAAATTCATATTGTTTTGCAAAATTATCAAAGTTATCAATGGATAGGTCCTTAACTTATTTTTGATTGTCATAAACCTACCAATATTTCAATCACTGTACAGTTCCTATTTGATTTTGAGGAGTTCCCTCGTGTATCTTTAAAATTCAAAATCCAATACCAATAAAATTAATATGGTATCATCTTTAAGGTGTCTTTCTTCTTTCAAACAAAAAAGAATCATCTAAATCGGCTCATAAACAAAAAAGTAATGGTTGAAAATCCGTTTGAATTCATATAAAATGGTAACGAAAACGACAGTATTTTCAAGATTACTCGAAAACTACTGAACCGATTTCAATATTTCAAAAAATGGGACCAATTTGGGTACAAACCTCATGTTATAACGTTTAAATCATTTCAATCAGTTCAGCCGTCTTCGAGTAATCGGTGTACATACATAGTAAAAAAATATACGCGACGAATAGATAACCTCCTCTTGTTCAAATTTTTGAAGTCGGTTAAAAATTAAGAAATTTTCAATCGTTCGTGATTTTTTTTTTCAAATATGATGAGGACACTATGTTCATTCGTTTTGTTGCTTCTTTTAAATTTTTAAGCACAAGCCTTAAAGTTGCTTGCAAATTTAAATGATAATGGCTTTATGCGTTTGCAACGCTTCTTTCCTTCCCACGAGCATTTTAGTTTATTAAGACGTAAGGGCGTGTATCCATACGAATAGTAATACATAACTTGTTGGAGCTCATTATGAAGGGAATGAACTCCCTTCTCAGGAATGTTTTTTTTGTAAAGTACCTATACATTAAAAGCAAATTATGAACATGCTAATAAAGTTTGGTAAACATTAAAATTGTAAAATCTTGAAGAATATATCGACTTGTATCTTAAGGCCGATGTGCTTTTATTAGCGAAAGTTTTCGAAAAAACTTGCAAGATAAATTACAAATTAGATCATCATCCTTTTATGTAACAGCACCTTTTCTGGTTTTGATGGTATGTTAAAAACAGATGTGAAATTAGAGCTGATATTGGAAATATTAAGAATGATTCAAAAAGGTATACGCGTAAGTTTTTTTTTTTTCAAACTTATAACCCATCAAAACGTTTTACTAACTTTCTAGTTTATATCGATTGTAATAATTTGTATAGTTATGCGATGTGCGCTTGAATCATAAAGTTAGTTTTTAACATTTAAATAATATGTCAAATATAATAAGTACCATCTTATTTAGAAAACGATGTAAACTTAGCTTTACTCGAGCTGTGGTAGGTTGCATTACGTCTGATTTATTGTTGTCACTATTTTTTGCAGCACAAAGTTAATATTAGGGTTGCGCATCACATTCACGAAATCCTCGAAAAAGCTTCTTTCATGTTCGTTAATAATGTTTACAATCTAAAAAAAACAATTATCTTTATTACATTATGCATATGGACAAAAGTAACCAATAAATAATTTTAGTAATGTAGATTATTATTGTTGAATAATCTATATATAAATATAAAAATGTATCCCTTTTTCCGTGGTCAAGCCCTCACGCGTGACAGATTTCGCTAATTCATTCCTTTTTTTGTGTTTGTTATTATCAGAAGAAGGTTCTTATGAAAGAAAGAATAAGAAATTTGCGCGGAAAATTAGAAAATTTTAGAATACTTAACCACCGTCATAAATTATTTTGGACATAAAAACTTTTTTAATGTACTTAACCTTACGACGTTAGAAAATTTGTGGACAAAACATATAAAGTTTTTTAATGCAACCTCATGATGACGTTTGACATAGAGTTAACAGAATGCGTGCTGCAAATATCGTTAAAGAGGATGTAAAAAAAGAAACTGAATGTCCTTTAAAACAGATGCTTCGGTCGGAGCTATTGTGATATTTACTTGGTTATAAAGCTGTTGGGTTATAAAGTAAACGGGAACGGGAACGGTACACATATCTCTGAACCCAACTTTTTATTAATTATACCAATTCGAATTTAATATTCATAACTAAAACAGGACAACGTCTGTTGGGTCAGCTAGTACAATAAATCTACTTATTATTCTGTGTCCATAGTACAACAAATTAAGTTTAGTTTGGAACAGGTTTTTATTTTTATTTTCGTGTAACTTGTACGTGGTTATCCACATCAATATGATATTGGTAATTTTACAATATTTGATACAATTATAAAACTATATCCAATATGTACGGAACGCAAATTTATGCAACGAAATAAAATGCGCTTGTGACAAACCGCTGACCATAACTCACGGGTGTTCGACGTTCATGGGAGTTCTGAGATAGCGATGTCGTCTGATTACTGCCATTCATGTTTTGTTCCCGTATGGAGTGCACGCGTTGGTGATGATCAAAAGACACAAGTATTTTCCTTTGGAATGAGGGTCCATTCTTAGCAGTAGAACTACCACACATGTGTTATTTACAGAAATCTTATCCGGGGATACAGTCCTGGAAAGCCGGGAAGCCCCATCCAGTTTAAGTAGTATATCTTGCATTTTTTGTGATAGTTTGCTATGAACCTCACCATCCTAAAGTTGAAGATCTTGAAAATGTGTTTAGTAGATCAGAGTCGACATGTGTAAAATCATACTTTTGTGACTTTTTTTCAATCAAATCACACAAGTGTTTTCCTTTGGAACGAGGATCCAGTTTTGGTAAGTTAGAGTACATGAGATCGTATAATTTAGATACACTTCTTATTCGGGGATCCAGTCCTGAAAGCCGGGAAGCCCCATCCAGTTTAAGTTCTGTAATCATACGATTTTGTTGAATAAATAATGAAAAATATTAGAAAAAATCGGCTCACCCGTAGCAACTTAGACGGGATCCCGTCTAAGTTGCTACGGGTGAGCCGATTTTTTCTAATATTTTTCATTATTTATTCATCTTAATATAAAAATAGCATTGTGAATGCAAAAATCTAAAAGTTTATACGATTTTGTGTTCTCTATCTTACTAAAAGCCTCGACATCGTAAAGTAGAAAAACCTTGAAAATGTGTGTAGTAGATTGCATAAAATATGATCACGAACAAAACTTAAAATCATTTATTTCAGGCTTACACCCATAATCATTTTCAAAAACAGAAAACAATTTAGGCGGGTACATGAGATCGTATAATATAGATACACTTATTCGGGGATCCAGTCCTGAAAGCCGGGAAGCCCCATCCAGTTTAAGTTCTGTACTCATACGATTTTGTGTTCTTTACCTTACTAAAAACATTTAACAGAAAACAGTTTGAGTTGGAGTACATGAGATCGTATAATATAGATACACTTATTCGGGGATCCAGTCCTATAAGTTAGGAAGCCCTATCCAGTTCTGTACTACTCATACGATTTCGTGTTCTTTACCTTGCTAAAACAGAAATAAAATACGATCATGAACTAAATACAATCCTCGCGCCGGTCCTCACGGCGTAGGGGAGCGTCCTCCGGGTGGCGGATGGAGGAACGGTCGGCAGTACAGCATAGCTAATCTGTCCGGCCAGGCCCGATGGGCCCGCTGACCAACGCAGGGTGTGCTCAAATGTGAGCATAAAATGTTAGTCAACCATCTCAATGTCGGAACCTAATTGTAATTTTATTCGTTACTCGCTTCATGTTGTGTCGAAAGTATTGAAATTTGTTTCATAAAAACACCATTGGGCATTTTAAAACAGTTTCCGTACACAAAAGATCATTGGGCATTTTAGAACAGTTTCCATACAAAACACCAACACAGAACGGTGTGAGGTGGGATGGGAGCGGAGCGGAGCACAGCGTAGCGTAGCTCCCACCTCACACCGTTATGTGTTGGTGTTTTGTATGGAAACTGTTCTAAAATGCCCAATATTACCCTACTCATATAATACGCAATAAATAAAACCGAGAGGTATACAAGCTACTCTAAAAGTTTAATATGTTTATGATTTTTTATAGTATTTCGTTATTTTATTCATTACTCAACATCCCTTTTAACCCTTATTAGTGTAGGAAATGAAGCAATCTTTTATATGGAGACCCCAAAATTAAATCCTCAGTCGATGAAACTTTGCAGGGATGTAACCAAAACCTATGTACAAAGATCCAAAAACAAAAAAAAAACGATTTGTAATATTAGTAAGGATAAGGATTTAAAGCTACCTACGTCATTTTGGCGTTCCACCCGCCCGCCGCCCGTGTGGATAGCCCACAATATAAGATATTTCGTTCCTCCTACCCGTTTGGAATACCACATAGCTAATCCCACCTTATTGGTAATCTAAGACTTAGGGTGAATGTAAATTTGACTTAAAACTTTATCTTATGTTAAAGCCTTTTGTCTTAGGAACGATCAATGATAACTCCCACTTACTTTGACACAGTCAAAGGATTACCTAGTCAGTTTTTTTTTTACTGGCATATGACATCAAAAAGAATAAGTTTTTTTGGAGTTTCCGTGTAAGTTTCTGATTGTCAGTTAATTTCATAATAAATCTGCTCCGTTTTTAGGGTTCCGTACCCAAAGGGTAAAACAATTACTAAGACTCCACTGTCCGTCTGTCTGTCACCAGGCATGTCATGAACCGTGATAATTAGACAGTTAAAATTTTCACAGGTGACGTATTTTTGTAAATACTAAAAGCAGATAAAAGGGATTAAAAGTGTTTTTTTTCCTTTTTGCTCGATATTAGGCGTGAAATACTTACACAGAAGAGATGTGAAAGAGATACGGCGCAAATACGCAATCCGAAAGTCTCACATCTGCACCGTATCGCCGCCGTATCCGAGCCGCGTCGCTTCTGTGTATTTCACGCCCGATATTAATAACGGCAACAGGTAATGGTACGGAACCCTTCGTGCGCGAGTTCGACTAGCACTTAGCCGGTTTTTATTAAACCAGAAGATACTGATGCTTGTAGGTCCACCGCTCTCGCCGATTTCCATTTGTAATCAGTACAGTACCGTAGCAGGAACATCTACCAAGACAAAAAAGGGGAAAAATTGATACAGTTTTTTGTATAGGATATTTTGTATAGCGCTATCTATCTACCGCCGAAAAGAAAAATAAATTTTCTTAACGACAAATTACTCTATCGAGCACATTTAGGTACGCGCGTTTCTTTTTCTCGATGGATGTTTGTGCTAGAGGTACAATGCAATGTTTGTGATGTAGTCAAATATACACTGTTAATTTTTAAGTATTATCTAATAATGGAATGGCGTTTGCAGTCCACGTGAATGAACAACTTTTACCATTTTTTTTCGTGATTCCCTAGGCCCTATGGGGCCAACCACGGAATCACGAAAAAAAATCAGCTGTTCCATAAAAAAGTACAACATCGACTCGACAATAATGTATGGAACAGCTGATTTTTTTTCGCGATTCCGTGGTTGGCCCCATAGTAAAATTTGTTCATTCACGTGGTCCGAGCTGCCCTTTTCATTTTTAGATATACTAAAAAAATAACGGTGTATTTTTTATTTAATTTCGTCCATTTTGATGTCAGTTTATTTAAAATCAATTTCACCAGCAGCTCATTGATAAAATTATTGATACAACCCAAGTAACAAAATTTGGTACTATAAAAGTCCTGAGAACGTTTTAGGATGTGCTATGATAAGCACTATAATGGTATTGTAACCTTTACATAAGCCCAAATAGGCCCTAGTTTTATCACTGATTTGTTCTATAAACGTTACATAAAGGCTCTCACAGTAATTAATCAGCTCTATAGTTGAAAACCAAAAGATGTTTATAGTGCTATTTTGCACTGTAAACGATTTTAGTGATCTTTATTTTGTTCTTATTGTGGCCACGACATCGTGAGTGTTCCCAAGAAAACAAAATGTCATTCGCTAATTGTAATACAAAGGCCATTCTACAAAACATCACCTTTGATCGTCCATTGACCGTAACTCCAACGTAACTTGCACTTGCGAAAATAATTGTATCGATAAAATCACTATGCTGATTTCAAATTTGAGAATGCGCCTTCATAATTTTCGTGATTTATTTAAATTTAAATTAATAAAATAGGGACTAGTCCTGCCTATGGCTGCTATAGTACATACTAGCTTCTGCCCGCGACTTCGTCCGCGTGGATATTAGACGAAATCCTTTTAAGGAACCTTCAACCAGGATCCGGCCAGCCATTTTTACGCGATTAGGCGAGCCCCATCAAGCGCGCTGCCTCGCGAGGCAAGACATTTGCCGCGTGTGGCGGGCCGCGCACAAGGCTTTCAGTTCCCGTTCCCGTTCCCGCTCCCGCTCCCGTTCCCCGTTCCGTTCCCGCTGCGTTCCCGTCCCGTAAACGTCCCCTAACCGTCCCGTACGCCTTACGTTCCCGTTCTTGTTCCCGTTCCGTTTCCGTCCGGTTCTTGTTCCCGTTCCCGTTCATATCCTGTTCTATTCCCGTTCTGTTCCCGTTTCATTACAGTTTCGTTCCTGTTTCGATTCCGTTACGTTCCTGTTTCATTCCCGTTTCGTTCCGTTCCCGTCCGATCCCGTCCCGTACTCGTCCCGTACCCCTTCCGTCCCCGTTCCCGTTCCCGTCCCGTAAACGTCCCCTAACCGTCCCGTACGCCTTACGTTCCCGTTCTTGTTCCCGTTCCGTTTCCGTCCGGTTCTTGTTCCCGTTCCCGTTCATATCCTGTTCTATTCCCGTTCTGTTCCCGTTTCATTACAGTTTCGTTCCGGTTTCGATTCCGTTACGTTCCTGTTTCATTCCCGTTTCGTTCCGTTCCCGTCCGATCCCGTCCCGTACTCGTCCCGTACCCCTTCCGTCCCCGTTCCCGTACCCGTCCCGTTCTAGTTCCCGTTACCGTCTCGTTCCCGTTTTCGTTCCGTTCCGTTCCGTTCCGTTCCGTTCCGTTCCGTTCCGTTCCGTTCCGTTCCGTTCCGTTCCGTTCCGTTCCGTTCCGTTCCGTTCCGTTCCGTTCCGTTCCGTTCCGTTCCGTTCCGTTCCGTTCCGTTCCGTTCCGTTCCGTTCCGTTCCGTTCCGTTCCGTTCCGTTCCGTTCCGTTCCTTTCCGTTCCGTTCCGTTCCGTTCCGTTCCGTTCCGTTCCGTTCCGTTCCGTTCCGTTCCGTTCCGTTCCGTTCCGTTCCGTTCCGTTCCGTTCCGTTCCGTTCCGTTCCGTTCCGTTCCGTTCCGTTCCGTTCCCGTTCCCGTTCCCGTGCCCGTGCCCGTGCCCGTTTCGGTTCCCGTTCCCGTTCCCTGGATGTGCATGTCCAGGTCCAGGTCCATATGTGTCATGTCCACCGTGTTGGACTTCAAAATAAATGTCATTTTTGCAATCGTCATCCCAGAAAACCCCAATAACGACATCTATATCGATTTTTATGTTTACTCACTCCATTTACCCCCTAAAGGGTTGATTTTCAAAATAACAAAATATATATTTGCCTATTTATTTTTAGATGTGCTCCTACGAAGTTTAAAGTTGTAATGTCTATTTTATATTATTTTTCCATACAAAATTTGGACCCCATTTTCACCCCTTTAGGGGTTAAATCATGTCCACCGTGGTTGGACTTCAAAATAAATGTCATTTTTGCAATCGTCATCCCACAAAACCCCGATAACGACATCCATATCTATTTTTAGGTTTTTTTATCCCTTTTCACCCCCATTTCATCCCCTTTGGAGTTGAAATCCTAACAAAAACAATATACGTTGCTTTAGATTTCTATCCATAAGCCTAAATTATAAATTTAGCGATTTTCACTTCGAAAATGAAGGATTTTCTTCAATACACAACTTCATCCCCCTTTTGACCCCTTCGGGGGTAGAATTTTGAAAAACGCTAAGACCCGTATTTATTAATTTTCAATCGTCAGCCTAAACACAAAATTTGAAGATTCTAGCTTCAAAACTGAGGGACTTTCATACAAACTTTCATCCCTTATTTCATCCCCTTAGGGATGGAATTTTCAAAAATCCTTCCTTAGTGGATGCCTACACTGTATAAAGTATCTGTGTGCAAAATTTCAAGTCTCTAGGTCCAGCGGTTTGGGCTGTGCGTTGATAGATCAGTCAGTCAGTCAGTCAGTCAGTCATTCAGTTTACGATTTTATATATTAAGATTGGCTCCAGCCGTGCTACTAATGTGTTATCATGGCATAAACGGCAGCCATATTTTCACCGAAAACAGATTAGTCCATTAATTATTAACTTTAGTACTTTTATGTTACGCTTTAGTCTGGTAGCAGTAACATTAACTCACTTACAGAGCTATTTAGAATTTAAGTTATTTAGCGACTGCACCAGGAGTCGCTATGGTACTATTTAGTACCATAGAAGTGTTTTCATGACTTTTATAGAACTAGCCCCATAGCAATGTTGAGGGAGCATTTAAGAAGCTAAACCGTGACGTAATGGGTGTGCAAGGTACTTTTATAGTGCAGATTGATTCTGTAATAGTGTTTTCGATACTGCTACAATACTAGTACTGTAAAAGTTATTTTGACGCATTATTAGTGCAAAATAGATACATAAAAGTGGCAATAAGGTCGTCTTTAGTACTAAATAGCACTATAATCGATTTTTTCATGTCTATTACAGTGCAACACTTTAAAGATTCTTTTGTATGTTCCTGTAAGTGTTCTAAGAGCTACATTTTAGAACTTAAATGCACTTTCATATTATAGAACCAAAACGCTCTGTTGAAAACCTTTATAGCACAAGCAGTCACAACGGTTACCATTAAAGGATTACTATATCACTGTTTGGTGATAAAACGCCTTGGTTATAGAAATTTTTGTTACTTGGGAAGATTTTACGAGGCATTCTTTATTACCTACATGTTTGGCAGTTTTTGTAAACAGTTGTGCAATTTGCTCTATTATGTTATATAACATTATAAATACAAATGTATAAGCAAAGAGAGTATGTATTTTATATTTTACATCAACAGTAAACAAATAACATCACATTACTAAGCAATTTGCAATTTACAAAAGTAATATTTTATACAATTCGGACAGTCTAATTTCAGTCTGTTTGCAAACTTAGATTTACATCGATTTAGTTTAGTTGTTACTATCCAATCCTTCGGGATTGAAGTCTCTAATCCAAAGGGCTTTACTTACAGGAATATCTACAGAGACATTCGTATTTAGTGACTTTCCCAACTGTGGACTGACCACAGATTGATTAATGTTAATTTTAAGCTGTATTGTTAAACAATTTAGTAGCTGTTTAACTAAATTGAGAAGGATATCGAGTTGATAAGATGAATAGGCTATGAGGCAAATTAGATTTGAAATATAGATGTTGAATCTAAGCAACTTAAATCTATAGGCATTATTTTAATTTTTTGCATTCAAAATACAACCTAGTATTGTTATTTTTACTTTACTAGGTTGAAAAAAAACCTTTCTTAAACTTGTTGGAAAAATCAGAAACAACTTTGAACAGAAGATTTGTCTCATAATTTTCTCTGTGCCATAGCCAACTCAACTTTTTGCCTTCCGAAAATACTGCCACAATATAGTCTAAGTAGTCAAGTCTAATCACTAACTACATATTTAAATAACCTTTTGATTCGTATAACGAAATTTTATTAATAAAAGTCATTTTATGTAAGTACCTATTTTGCGTTTTGTGTAAGTAAATTTGATTATTGAAAATTATTTTCCATAACTTTATAAAAGAACTGTTATCATTACCCGTAGCACGAATAACTATCGAGAAAAAAACGCACGTAAAAAACATCAGTCGAGTAATTTTGTATGAGAAATTTGTACAGCGCCATCTACCGAAGAAAAACGAATGGAAATTTCTATAGACGAATAATAATTACTTAATCGAGCATTTTTACGAGCGTTTTTTTCCCGATAATTTTTTTTGCTAAGGGTAGGTAATGACTGATTGTCTGTCTTTCAAGGAACAAAGTGTAAATAAATAAAGCAAGAATATTACGTTTCCCATTAAGTTAAATTAGTTACAGTGTTTCTTAGATTGAAATTAGATACGAGCGGAAAATACAAAACCCCTGAAAGTGATTGACGTTTGAGAAACTATCTGATGGCTGGTCTGGCAGATTAATTTAACATAAATAATACACAATTAAAAACGAGGTAGCAACCTTGTTTTCAAATGTCCACAGAACATACTAAGCATATGTTCTAACTAAGAGGTATGTATTACAATGCCGAAGTTGAAAACACCGAATTTTACAAGACCTATGAAATCTGATTTGAATTACAATTGTGAATAGGTATATTTTAATGCAATTTAATGTCTCGTATTTGAATAATGCAGGGCTAAAATTATTTACCTATAATTTACTTACTTTAAAATAATAATGAAAATTTTGGTAGGTAGGTACAGTCGACGAAAAACCGAAAATTAAAAGGTGGAATGGTTCTTTGACTGTACGTTTACAATCACGACAGGAAATTTAATTTAAAAGACTAACGCCCGATTGCACTAAACTTAAGGATCGCCTATGTCTTTTCCTAACTACAACATGACCAAATTAAAACGGTGTCATAAACTTAGCCGTCATGTAGCTGTCATTCGCCTAGTTATCTTGGTCGAGTTGTAGATAAGAAAAGAGTAAGGCGATTCTTAAGTTTAGTGCTTTTGCACCTAAATCCGGAAGCTAAAAAAACCGAAGCTTAATTTTTTTGTCGAAGGTTAATATATACTTCTACCTATGTTCAATACCTTCAATGGTTACACGCCAGCAGTTCGCTTCTGGCACTTCGCTTCTGACATTTCGCCGGCCGCTGCTGCGGCACGCTAGCTTCGCTCGCTCGGCTCGTGCGTTTTTGGTCGCAATGGGACCTAACTTCCTCGCTCGCTAATAGACCGAAACAGACTTTCGGGATTTCGAACTATCGGCATTTTAACTTTCAGGATTTTGAACTATCCGTCATTTGATAATATTTTAAGTTTCGGATATCAACATTTAGGATTTTCGTTATTTTGAAATAAGGTGTTCTATGCGTCGATATTTCGGTCATATGTGTTATGAATTTTCGGCATTTTAATACATACCCATTCTAAGCATTTAGAACTTATGCTTATAAAAAAATCACAGATTTTGCAGTCCCCGCAAGAATCGGAGCATTGAAAATGAATACAAAAATTTACGAAAAACCAAAATCAAATCAAATGCAAAATCCTATTATATTTTTAAAGTTACCTAGGTAGTACCTATTTATTTTTACCATTGTGCCAAAGCGCCCGCTGACTGCCTCGACGCAGCCGAAATATTATTAACCGATTTTCAAAATTCCAACGAATGCACTTCTCGTCTGCTTCTGCATCTTTTAACACTATTACCATGACGATCGGTCAATAATCATAGAAGCTACATAACTTTTTAAGTACGGAAACACGGAAACACCCATTTTTCTAGAATTCCAAATCTAAAGGGACCATCCACAGGTCACAATTATTTACCGATTTTCAAAACTATTTCGCCATTTGGTAACTAATCTAATACCCTAGGACCCTTTTTTTCATTTTTTCTTAAGTCAGTTTTTTTCCGAAATATTTACAATTTAGGAAACAAACACCCCCCAAAAACCCGGATATTTTGGAATTTTGCAAAATTTCAAAAAAGTTCCCCGTAGATTTTCAAAATTCAAAGTTCACACGTGTCTCGATAAATTCCTCAACTTTTGGTATTATTTTCTTCTCGATCCTCTCAAAATACTCGGAGATATGGTCAAAAATACGTCTCAGCCGATTTGCATCTGATAACCAGTTTCAATGGTAAAAATCTTATGGTACGTTGACACGTACGCACATGGTCTACTTTTTTACTTTCAGTCGATTACAAGCTTATTTACGAACTTGTCTGTGTTGAGATCCGACATTAATAAGCTAACTTTTTTTATTCATACCAAAATCTCTATTCTACATGTTAACCCCAATCGCATAGAAACCAAACAACTTAGAGCATTAAACCATTGAATGCTCTAAGCCAAACAACCACGAATTCCAAACAAAAAGGTAGCACGATTGGGAACAAAACTCCTTCGGCATATTTTTGTTCCGTGAAAACATTCACGTATTTTGACTATCTGTTGATCCTGAACAAAAGGAAAGGTCAAAAGCACTTCTGTGGAGGATCCTTGAAGAGGCAGGTTTTAGCCAAGAGGCGACGCCTCGCATCTTATTTACTAGGTTCCCGTACCCTTACACGAATCGAATAGCACGAATAGTTATCGAAAAAATAACGCTCGTTAAAACGTTGGACTGAAAAATTTTGTATGGTAATATTGTACAGCGCCATCTACCGACAAAAAGTGGAATGAAATTTTCCATAAAATTTCATTCCGCTTTTAAACACGAGTGAGTGAGACTTACCTTTACGCGCATACCTATTTTTTTGTCGATCGATGTTCATGCTAATATTACCGATGAGTAAGTTTTTCTCTAGAGACATGGCATCCATGCTAGAGATAATAACTAATAAATAACATTTCTAAAAATAACACTGTAAATACAAAAATCTTAACGATCAAAACAGGAAACTAAAAGGGCTCCCTTTCATTTTCCTGTTTTGAACACAACATTGACGGTAAAAGTGACTCTTTAAAAGAATCTTTGAGTTTTCGTCATAATTAGTGAAAATCTACGTCGTCAGCTTTCATGGGGAAACAAAGGACACTCAGTGAATGGCCCTCAAAGCAAACCGTGTCTTTTGTCGGAGTCAGCGATATTGAAGGTCAAAAACAGTATAACACTTTTAGATGGCACCCTGAGCGAAAGTGGCGCTGCGGTGATTTTTATTTTACATTATAATTCTAATACACAATTTTAATAATGTTTTACGTGGAATTTTTAGGGCCCACAGTCTAGTATTTTTAGTCGGTATTGTTACATTCCGTCGTAGTCACTGCTAGAAGTAGATAGCAAAACTGCTAAAAGTGGCCGTTATTGACACATTTGCTATCTACTTCTACGAATGATTACTAGGGCATGTAGCGATACCTTCTAAAAATACTAGATCATGGGCCCTAAAATCTCCACGTAAAAAAATATTAAAATGTTTTTCTATCAATAACTTATTAAATAAAAACCACTGAGGGCGCCACTTTCAGTCATACAACCGCCTTAAGGCTTAAGTTACACTACACTGTAACTATTTTTAGGGTTCCGTACCCAAAGGGTAAAAACGGGACCCTATTACTAAGCCTCCGCTGTCCGTCTGTCTGTCTGTCTGTCTGTGTGTCTGTCTGTCTGTCTGTCACCAGGCTGTATCTCATGAACCGTGATAGCTAGATAGTTGAAATTTTCACAGATGATGTATTTCTGTTGCCGCTATAGAGTCTGTCTAAAAAGTCAGTTTACCTGAGAAATTATTAAATTATTTAAAAAAACTTATACTGGTAACCCTGTCGGTGCTGTCAAAATTCTAATAGTTAACATATTTTTTTATTTATTTATTTAGATGGGTATTGGTGGGGTGGTTGGGGATTTAGGTGGGTTAAAAAAATTATTTTTGAAATTACCCATGTAAACTGACTTTTTAGACAGACTCTAACAACAAATACTAAAAACAGAGTAAAATAAATATTTAAGGGGCGCTCCCATACAACAAACGTGATGTTTTTGCTGTTTTTTGGTACGGAACCCTTCGTGCGCGAGTCCGACTCGCACTTGGCCGGTTTTTTTTTATTCACAAGGGGATAGTGCTTGGCCTTCACCTCACCTGATGTTAAATGACGATAAAGTCGAAAGTGTAAGCGAAATCCCGTAAGCGAAAACCCGGAATCCTCACCACTGAGGAACTCTCTACTGTTCTAACAACTTTTGAATTGTTATTATGGCGTCAGACTTAGGTAAGATGGTGGTAGTTTACCAGGCGGACTTGAAATAAGTGCTACCATCAACCACTCTAGTTCTCGTTCTAATGAACAGTAATGTATGGTCCAGACCATACACATACAGACATGACCAGTCATGTTGTATCATTATTTTTACATCGCAACTGTCTTTCGTAGTCACACACAAAGTCACCTAGAGAATCTTTAAGCTTGGCATGTATTAGTATGTGATCTTAGCTTTACAAATTTTAAATTAAATATTTCCTTCATAACCTTTTGAAAATGTCTTATATTTGGGACTCGTTTAAATTGCGCCAAATAAGGGTACCTCGAAAAGCATTCTGCCAAAATAAAAAGAGTCATTTAAAATGCCCACGGAACATTTACGAAATCTTTAGTTAAAAATAAAAAATAAACTACGTATTACTTACACCATCAATTTGATAAAGTTATGGTGAAACTTGAAGCCATAGGTACTGAAAGCAGATAATAAAAAAACAGAAAGTTTTAATGAAGTGTACTCATTAAATTTTCAAGATAAAGTTACGTCAAAGATATTCCGTTCAGTTTAATATTACCAAACAGTCTAACGATTTATTATATATTTATTATATAAAAATAACTGTTTATATTTTATAATAGTTTTTAAATGATATCTTATCCGAACAAATTGCTGTAAGTATCGCTTCCAACGCTAATATGGTTTTAAAACAAAATAAAGTATGTACTTAACTATAATTATAGACGTGGAATGAACTTAGAAACACTTATTTGTTACCACATTATTGCACTGAACTTGAACTTACTATCAAATAAAGTCTGGAACGGGTGGTAGGAAAATATAGACGATTCAAAAGTACTTAATAATTAAGTTTATTTGAATAAAGCTAACTTGACTTTGACTTTGACTTGACTAACAAAATATCTTTCAACATTTAAAAATTCGAAACGTTCAAAATTAAAGAACACAATTAATTCCATGCCATTCTAATTACTAATGTGTTACTAATACAGGGTCTTATTTTGTCTGTCAATGTGTTGAAACATTCAAAGTGTGTTTAAATATTCACTTTCAACAAATAAAATTCAATCATTATTTATTCTGTGGTTAAAACTAACTCTTTAGAGCAAATAACACAGCACAAAGACTAATGAAGAATATACCCACACTTAGGGCTACCATCCATCCAGATTTGTCCGGAGTTTTAGACTTTTGTCCGGACCTCGTCCGGATTTTTAGATTGGACGGTGTTATACTAGTTATAAAACATAAGTACATAGCATTAGCAAAACGGCCATATTTGTTTGCGTCTCGCTGTCACTTAGGGTGTAGAGAATGTGCAAGAAAAGGAACAAAGATCAAGATTGCCGTTTGACAGTACTATTCTTATTTGGGGCGCATAGTATGTAGTCTGAGCCACGTCCAATATCAAAAAATAGGTAAAGACACGATAAACAGTTTAATTCTAATGATCCAATTTCTCTAAAATCGCTTTGTTTTTGGAGGAACCATTTTTATCTTTTGCATTAAAAAGCAAGCACTCAGCAAGCATCATAGCGGAAGAAGGTGTTATTTTGTTTGATGTTATACGACTGTCAATGTCAGTCAGTTCTTTTAAAAAAATATGTCCAAACTTTTATTGAAACGTCCGGCTTTTTGTCAGGACTTTCCAAATTTTGATAACCCTGCCCACACTACTCTAGCTTTTCTTTCGATGCCTTTTGCCGGTCCTTTATTCTACTAAATTGGAAAGCCCCTTCCTCAATAGAAGGCCCTTGAACGTTCACTGAGACTGAATCTACCCTCTTAACAATTCATCGAATGTTGAGAATAATACCGATGATGTCGAGTAATGAAATTGGCTACGTAACGTTGTTGACGATAAATCGATTACCTGTCATAATCGAATGATGGTGTATATTGATGTTTGTTTAGTCGAAATATTAATTTTGTATTTTCATTAATAATTCTAGGTACTATTACTTGAAAACATGTTGGAAATTGCTGTATTACACCTCTTAACCAGTTTTTTGTTTTAAAATTGTGTTTTAGGATCTCATGATTTTCTTGAACACAATCCAAAATCAGTAACGTCGTCGGTTGTACTGACACATTTATGATACTACAGAAGTTATCGATTGTATTACACTAATACACTTGTTACGGACAGCAAGTTCTTGTTCAATCAAGTGAAAATAGTAAAAAAGTGATTAAAATGTGATTAGCAAAAACCCGCCTGCATAAAAAGACAAGTCAAAACAAGATTAAATAGTAAAGGCAACATTATAAGTAACATGCAGTCGGAGGCATGCATAAAGAAAGTGACATTATGAATGATTTGAGTTAATGCCTCCGACTGAATGTTATAATGTTTTAATCTTGTTTCCATCTTTTCAGTTGACTTGTCTTTTTATGCAGGCGGGTTTTTATTTTTTTTTATTTATTTTTTTATTAATTTCTTTTTAGTTATTATATAATTTACGGTCATGATATACCTTTTTGAAATCCTTATAATAAGCCCTTTAATTTGACACCCATATTGCAGTATTCAAAAAAAAATTTTTTTTTCCACTACGTATAATAGCACCGTCAGCCGCCATGTTGGTTTTTGTATAACGCCACCTTCTTAAGAACACTTGGGCTGACGAGACAAATCTAACGATATGTAAATCATGGAAATCCGTTCAGCCGTTTGAAAGATATGAGGTAATAAAGAATATTACATACAAACAAGATACGCCCGAAAAACATAATCCTCTTGCAGTCGGGTAAAAAGACTGTTTACTGGACACTATACTCCAGCCAACTCGTGGAAAGAATGTTTATCAACAAACCGTATCATAACTTCGTTTTGATAAAAATATCTCAAAAACATTCTTATGACATAATTAAGTCACATAACACTATAAATGTTTAGTAATGATTGTTTTTGTTACACAAACCACTAGATTAATTCACACAACCTCTATTTTCTTGTGTTAAAACAAAAATGATAAAAAAATTCGTAATTTCTTTTAATTGATATCCCTATTCATGCACTACGAGCAGGCGGTAATAACATTTCCTGGATTTGTATTATCCCTTTCGGGGCGTTAGGACCAAGGTGCTAAAATGACCAAGGTTCTGAAATGTCCAAAGTTGCAAAATATCCTTCCAAATGAAGCTTAGTGGTAATGGTTCCTACTTTGTTGTTTCATTTCATGATATGAATCAATATTGCAAAGCTCTATTAAATAAGACATACGCCCGATTGCACTAAACTTAAGGATCGCCTAAGTCTTTTCCTAACTACAACACGGCCAAATTAAAACGGTGTCATAAACTTAGCCGTCATGTAGCTGTCATTCGCCTAGTTATTTTGGTCGAGTTGTAGATAAGAAAAGACTTAGGCGATTCTTAAGTTTAGTGCTTTTGCACCTTAACTTTCAACATAAATGTAGAGTTACATTTTAGGCGAATGCAAAGGTAACAGGTATATAGGTTAGGTATCATGAAAACCATTTATACAATAGGTACCTACATAATTTTTAGTCATTTTTCTATTAAACTGTTCAAAAAACTAAATTGTTTTTTTTTATGTTGTATCAAAAAAGGTTTTGAATACATGCCTGTCAGTGGTTGCTAGGCAACGGTTTGTCATTAAACATTCTTTCCACGAGTTGGCTGGAGTTATAAGTGCGTTACTAAAATAGCAGCAAACTAAAATCTACGGAACAAGCATTCTGCTCAAAAAATGGCACCACGCGGAAAGTACAACTAAGTGGATAGAGCTAAAAATGCTGGCATTTAATTATACAGCATAAACCCTCTGAACACTGGTTGCTTATTAGGGACCATAATTTGTATCTCATAGATATTTTCTATACTAAAGCGAAAAAATAAGATACGTTTTTTCTGCATCTTTTTACTGCCTTCTTTGCATCTTTTACACAATTTGACTATAAAGGACGTCATTTTATTTTATTTTATTTTTTATTTTAATTATTTGGAAGACCAACAGCTAAATTTAATCCAATAGGTAACTAATGTAACGCTTGGAAGCCAATTACAGGTCCTCACCGATGGAAACAATTTACAATACTAACTAAGCACTTAATAAGTAGGAATAGGTACGCATTCCACATGATAGATAATTACATAATTATGAAAACAAGATATATAAGCCAAATAATAAGTAAACAAAAAGTAGCTTATGCTTAAAAACTAATACCTACTTAATATACAGCACACTTAAAAGACTATCCGCCAAAAAACTCACTGCTCATTAGTCGCTTCAACGATGTAACGCTAATATTAAACAGGTCAATATCAAACTGCTTGGAGATTAAATTAAAGCTATTGCCTGCACGCAAGAGATACGAATTATGACGAAATTTTGAAGATGCAGATGGTACGCATATAAGGGGGTTAAATCTAAGGGGTTTCCTCGGAGCTCTAAGGGAGATCTTAGAGAGTAGCTCTGGACTATCAACTGCACCAGAAGCGATTTTCAATAGGAAGACCATATCAGAGATTTCACGACGCTTCTCCAGTGGTAACAAGTGGTGTTTTTTACAAAAAGATATGTATTGGCTAGACTCATAGTGTTCTTTGGTACGAAAACAGAGATATTTCATGAATTTCCTTTGGATATTCTCGATCCGCACTATATAGGTAAGGTACTGAGGGTTCCAGACCTGCGACGCATACTCAAGATGACTTCGAACAAATGTACAATATAAAATCTTTAGTGTTTTTGCATGTTTGAAGTCTTTAGAATTACGCATCACAAATCCGAGAGCCCTAGAAGCCTTAGAAATAATATTATTTATGTGGTCGTCAAATATAAGCTTATTGTCGTGCAGAACACCAAGGTCCCGCATGACAGTATCACGCTTCAATTTCGAGCCTTTCAAAGTATAGTCAAAATGGACCAAATTTCGTTTGCGGCTATATGTGACAACACTACACTTCGACGGATTAAGGTCTAATTGATTCTCGGCGCAATAGTTATCAAGTCTGTTGAGGTCCTCCTGCAACAGACTAGCATCGGCAGCTGAAGATATGGGTGCTATAATCTTCATATCATCCGCGAAGCATAGAAGCTGTGATACCTTGAAACAGTGTTCAATGTCATTCACGAAAACTGCGAACAATAGAGGCCCAAGCAGGGACCCCTGAGGAACCCCACTTGGAACCGTAAGCCAACTGGAGATGTAATTTTTTACGACAACAGCCTGGGACCGATTATCAATATAAGAAGATAACCATCTAAGCAAGTCACCACTAATACCGATCTTCTGTAGTTTAAGTACTAATAGATCTGGCCGAATTCGATCGAATGCCTTGCTGTAGTCGGTATATACGACATCAACCTGTGAGCCATCATCCATAAAAGAGGTGAGAGATTCATTTAACAGTACTAGGTTGGACACAACGGAGCGACCTCTCAGGAACCCATGCTGTGTGTGACTAAAGGAATGCATGAGAGCTGCGTAAAGTTGTTCGTACACAATCTTCTCAAGGACTTTAGAAACAATGCAAAGTTTAGAAATAGGTCGGTAATTAGCGACGTCAGTTCTTGAACCTTTTTTGTGTACCGGAGTGATGTAAGCACGTTTCCATACGCTTGGTACCACACCTTCTGCTAGCGACCTATTAAACAGTATGCAGATTGGAACCGCAATAGTTTTAGCGCAGCGAATGAGGAATTGAGCTGGAAGCAAATCAGGACCAGCTGACTTAGAAGGATCCAATTTCGAGAGAAGCTTTACCACGTTATCCACATCAATTTCAATACTAGTTATGTTAGCAATGGTGTCATTACAGGCAGACGCATAAGCATTAGATCGATTGGTAGGACAGTCCAGAAAGTTAGAGTGAAAGTAGGTAGAAAAAGCATCACAAATTGAGTTACCTGTGTTAAAAGTTGAATCACCAAGCTTCATACTACTGGGTATTCCATTCGTATTAGATTTAGACTTGACAAACGACCAAAACAATTTAGGGTTATTTTTCAAAGAGCTCTCGAGAGAATTAATATAACTATAGTAGCATTTGCTCTCCAACTTCCTACACCGATCCCTAAGCGTTTTAAATGATTGTTCATCAGCAAGGTTCCCATACGTCTGGAATTTTTTCAGGTATTTAAACTTTTCTCCGATAACCTTCTTCAATGCAGGTGAGTACCATTTCGGAAAGCGGCCAGAAATAACCCTCTTACTAGGAATGTACTTATCTCTTAAAGCCAAAAACACATCGTAAAAGTATTCTGTGGCAGCCTCCAGTGACCTGGATGTCAGTTTAGATTGCCAGTCGACTTCCGAAATCTCTAGGTTAATTGACTCGTAATTGCCCTTATTAAAGAGATACTTGACGTGTGGGGCACCAGCTAAGGGGACTGAGTCAGAGAACTGCAGGTCGATAGCTAAAGCTCCGTGATGCAGGTCGATCGGTACGAGTGAATCACCACTACAATCGGTGACCCGGACATTATCATTAGAAAGAACGAGGTCGAGAGTTCTACCATGCGCATTCTTGACTCCGTTGTATTGAAGAAGACCGAGGGTATTTAGCTCGTCCACCAAAAATTCCTCATCATTTGAGGTAAAATTTGACGGATCAAAGGAGAAACCATCGACATCGCTCGGAATCCAAATGATGTTACCCAAATTAAAATCACCCACTATTAAATATCTATCGCTTGGATTTCGAGCGACTACGGTGCCTAAGTTAGTAAAGAAATTTGATAATTGTTCAGAGAAGGAGAATCCTAAATTTTCGTTACATAAGTATACAACACAGATATGTAGATTGATATGAACATTACTCCCGCGCCGTTTAAGCGTCAAGGTCAGCCACAGGTCCTCAGCACTCGAGTGAAATGTCAGTTGCGGTACGACCGCCAATTTACGATGGACTCCTATCAATACTCCCCCCCCATAAATCTGGTCGGTTGCAGCGTAATTGCGATCCCGCCGCCAAACAACATAACGACTGTCAAAAAGCTCCGCATCCCTAATGCTGTCCAGCAGCCACGTCTCAGTAATAATAACAACATCATAGTTAAAAGTACATAAGTTACGGAAAAATAATGTAGTTTTAGTACGTAGACCCCGCACATTCTGATAATAGATGTTATAATTATTATTCATTGCGCTAGCCATCTATAAAAATATCAACAGTAAAGCTTCAGAGTACCAAAAATAATTTATTATATAAGTAGGAGATGCGGGCACAGAATAAATAATATCAAATTTGTACTTGCAATTTCTATAAAATAAAATACAAACAATAAAGCTACAAAGTTTCAAGAAATTATAATTAATTATAAAAATAGGGGACGCGGGCACAAAATACATACTAAAGTTGCATTACTAATTTCCCAGCAAAAATGTAAACAAAGAAACGTCACTGTCAAATTGACAAACTGACCCTGATAGTGACATTTTCAGATATTGAAAACCTTTGGTCACTTTTAAAACTTTTTAATTTGTATATTATATTTTGAGTCATTATAAAATAATGTCATCCAGGGTTATTTTAAAGTAGGATAGTAATTAGAAATTTTATCTTTATAACCTATCATAATTTTTGATGTTAAATGTTCTTGAAACGAACTGATAAGAAAACTTTTCTTAGATATTGCCTGTATGTAAACTATCAAAAATATTTAGCATAACCGCCTGCCGCCTGTTCCCCCAATACCAAAAGACAAACTCGTATTACTAATTTAAATGAAATTTTATAAAAAGACCAAAGGTTGATGTGTACGGTTTGCAGTTGATGTGTGCACAGCGTCAAAAAATGGTTTCTACTATAAAACTGTTATTATGAAATATTAAATTATATTACTCTTTTTGACGCAAAACTCATGATTCAGAATATTTATCTAATCTATTTTTATTAGGTTTGTGATGAAAAACCATGTAAGTGTGTTTATTTCTTGACTTAGCATTTTACTATTTCTTTTTGTGTTGTTCTGTTCTGGCAACACCTTTGTTTACATTTTTGCTGGGAAATTAGTAATGCGACTTTAGACGCGGGTGGGCGACTCATTGCATTATTGTAATAATAACTGCGGTGTACTATATTATACCAGCAAATAATAGTACCATCTTCAAACAAAAGAGCAAAGTAATACAAATATATAGTATAAAAATAGCTAATATAGACAAATAACGCAACTAAACAAAATTTAACTCGTGCGTGCAAGCAATTTGCAACAAAATAACAAGGTAATAAGCGAAGCCGGACTACGAGGCGTTCAAGGCCACAGAAACGTAGTAGAATATGCAGCGAACGTAGCAGATAAAAAAATAGCCGAGTGACAATGCGCGCGCTACGAGCAAACCGGTTTCGTATAAGCGAGGAGTTCGATACGGGACAATAGCGGAGCATCGTTACAACAAATACAGCAGTTATTATAAAACGTTTGTACATTATAAACAAGCATTGAGCACTATAAACATTTATAAGAATGTGAATCATTTTACACAATGGATATATGGCGCAGAGTAATAGTTTTAGGAAAAAGTAAATTAAAACGAAATGGCAATAAATTAACCAATTTTGTTTAAATCATTTTCACTGGCGATAATAAGAACGCGGGAAGTGTCATTTTTTCTTACATGAATTTTACAATATTTGACCCACACGTAACTATAGTCTTTATCCTTGGCGATTGATTTCGTTTTCGTGAGAAGTTTTTTATATTCGGGCGTAAGATGGTCGTTGATAAAAATTCGTTGAGTATTTCCCACAAAGCCAACATCTGCGGCAGTTATATGTTTCTTCGCTCGGGCAGCGGCAACGAAGTCTTCTTTAATATATCGATTGATGAAGTTTATGACTATAGATTTCTCGTTACTATTATGCAGGGGCACTCTGGCTATGTAATTAATTTGGGATTTGGGGAAACTATAGCCAACCACTTTGGTAAGGGCCTCAGCTACTGCAAATAGGTTTTCCCCAGATTTGATAGGTACACCTTTCACCTCGACGTTGTTAAGCCGCATCCATTGATCCTTCAGTGCTATCTCCTTTTTTAGGATGTTAATTTCATTGCCATACGAGTTAACGGAAGATTGCAAATTATTTATCTCGGACAATCCACCCTCCAAGTTTGTAATTTTTGTAATTTTTTTTTTGTCATTTCTAATAAACTCTGTCTTTCTATCTTTTTTCTACAATACAAACTGCAATTTGTAAAAACATAACCCTTTCTTTGCAGTCGGGTAAAAAGAACACTAACGTCAGTCACCGGGTGGGCCCGACTAAAGCTGAGCGGGCTGTACTTTTTCGGCCCCGTGGTGCTATTTTTAAGCAATATTTGTTTACAAATACACTTCCATGATTTTAGTTCACGTTTTTTGTTGTAACCACAATATATGGGCATTCAGCAAGGTGTTTTTTTACGTTACCGCTTGACGTTTCATCCTATGGTGCAAGTTGACGTTGTCGACATCGGCAACAACACTATTTCGATACTTTCTAATTTTCAAGTAGACCTTATCACACCGTAGCATGGTACATACATGAACCAATTCAAATTTTGACTGACGTTTCATTCGACCGATAGTGTTTTACCATTCGGTCAACATTGCACTTACATCGAATTCTGCCAGTGTCGGCGTATTACTTCCGTGAGCAGAGCAAACATCGAATGGAACAGCAGCCAGAATCAACAGCGAGTAATCGATACATCAACAGGCAGAAACGGTAACAATATCGAGTCAGTCGGTGAATAGTGATGTGTATTTAGGGAAAAGCGGAGTACTAAGTACTATCCATGTATCGGATGTCAGTACTAAAAATAATTTTCAACACACTTGCTCGTAAAGTGAGCCCTAACAATACATCGCTTTTAGGGCCATAAACCGAGCTATATATAACAAACGCGTGCAATAATATATTATAACACTAGTTGGTTATAGAATTAACCCTACAAAGTTAAATAAGTACCTTACTGCAAGTTCTATGCAAGTAAACAGAGCATTCCCAATTTAACCGGGTAATACAGTTTTTTTAATAACAACAAAGAGGTTTTATGTCGCTGAAAATTTATACACATTTTTGAAGTAAATAAATGTATAAGTCCTTAATTAAGTCAAACAAATATTTATTATTATCAAATTATTCATGATTCACATATTTTGTTCTAAAATATTAAAATATTTGATTTTATCACTTAAAATTATAATTTTGTAGTAGGCTGTATGTTGGCAGTATGCTCACTTACAAGGTGTTCGCAAAATATTGTTGCATTGGGCGTGTGAAAAAAACAAAAAAAAAATTCACAGATTTTACAGTCCCCGCAAGAATCCGAGCATTGAAAATGAACACCAAAATTTACGAAAAACCAAAATCAAATCAAATGCAAAGTCGTATTATATTTTTAAAGTTACCTAAGTAGTACCTATTTATTTTTACGATTGTGAGCGCCCGCTGACTGCCTCGACGCAGACAAAATATTATTAACCGATTTTCAAAATTCCAACGAATGCACTTCTCGTCTGCTTCTGCACCTTTTAACACTATTACCATGACGATCGGTCAATAATCATAAAAGCTACATCACTTTTTATGTGCGGAAACACCCGTTTTTCTACAATTCCAAATCTAAAGGGACCACCTACAGGTCACAATTATTAACCGATTTTCAAAATTATTTCGCCATTTGGTAGCTAAACTAATACCCTAGGACCTTTTTTTTCATTTTTTCTTAAGTCGGTTTTATTTCCGAAATATTTTAAATTTAGTAAACAAACACCTTGGAATTTTGCAAAATTCCAAAAAAAGTTACCAATAGATTTTCAAAATTCAAACGTTCACAGATGTCTCGATAAATGCCTCAACTTTTTGTACTATTTCCATCTCGATCCTCTCAAAATCCTCGGAGATATGGCTAAAAATGCGTCTCAGGCGATTTGCATCTGATAACCATTTTCAATGGTAAAACTGCGCGCCTTTTCCCATCATAATTATCATATTTTGTTTTTGTCGTATTTGTTGCTGTGTGGTAAATTACTTTGTTTTTTCCTCGCAAATGTGTTGAAAAACGTTGTATGAAACTCGTGAGCTCTTGCTTATTGCACACTCGGCTGAGTTACGCCCTCGCCTACGGCTCGGGCTGCAACCCATAGCCTTGTGTGCAATGAGCAACCTAAGCTAACTTGTCTCATAATGTAATATTGTTACACGTTTACATTCTAAACTTATCATCACAACGTGCAAAATAAAACTGCTCAACCGAATTTACGCTGAAGTAGGTACTATTGTTAGGTATTGTGTCCGTTATAAAACACCTTTTGTTATTAAAGGTCATGCAGGTATTGTAATAATTGTATATGAACAACCCAAAACAGTTGTATGATTGCATAAACTCTTTCGTTGTTTCTTATTATGGCAAACATCCTCCCCCTCCCAAGAGACGGGAGAGATCTGCTGAATGGACTATTGGTTATTATTGTTTCTTATGATGGGACAATTTGCTAAATAGAACAAGAGAAAAACTATGTCAATAATTATTGACCTTGAAGCGAAGCGTCTCTGCTTCAGCTTGGGCATAAATTCTTTCGTATGTCCGGCTGTCTGTTCCCACCACAGGTCGCATTTCTCAACCGATTCTCATGAATTTTTTTGTCAATTTTTTATCACACCAGTTTTTTATTTTTTTTCAAAATGGCGGAGATATGTTAAAAAAACATATTTTAGTCGAGATTTCCGGCGCTATCTGTTCTCCTCTACTGGTCGCATTTCTCTTCATGGCGACATTTTATTTTAATTTATCGCGAGGTCTACAGCTTACGGAGCCACTAGGTAGTGTTATTGTAATATCTAGAGGTCCACTCTCACGTAACCCCGTTGTTTGCCAAGCACGGAGTACGCTCAACAGCATTCTCCATTCTCAAAAAAGCAGATACCTACTCTAAGGTAAAACTACCGGTACAGTTAGATGATCGAAAAGGCTCCAAATGCCGGCTCATAACGATTCAGGGCTAATGGCACTCCGGTGTCAGTACCGCGACTCCATATCCGTTGACACGGATAAGGTTTCTTCACACTTTTCAAAGTATCTGTATCAAAATGACGAACAATAATACATAAATAAAACCAATAAAAGATTTTTTGCCATTTACTTACGTACAGAACCGCCATATCAAAGTATCTATACCGAAATGACGAACAACAATAAACCTCATGGAATTAAAAAATTCACAGATTTCGCAGTTCCCGCAAGAATCGGAGCATTGAAAATGAATACAAAAATTTACGAAAAAAACTAAATCAAGTCAAAAGCAAAATCCTATAATTTTTCTAAGGTATACTAGGTACTTTTTTATTTTTATGATCGATTGTGAAAGTGGAAAAGTGCCCCTGACTACTTCGACGCGGCTGAAATATTATTAACCGATTCACAAAAATCAACTAATGCACTTCTCGTCTGCTTCCGCATCTTTCAATACCTTTACCATGCCATGACGATCGGTCAATAATCATAGAAACTACATGTATCACTTTTTATATACCGAAATACCCGTTTTTCTACAATTCCAAATCTAAAGGGACCACCTACAGGTCACAATTATAAACCGATTTTCAAAAAAAAAATCGCTATTTTGTAGCTAAACTAATACCCTACGACCCTTTTTTTAATTTTTTCTTAAGTCGCTTTTTTTCTCGAAATATTTACAATTTAGTAAACAAACACCCCCCAAAAAACCCGAATTTTTCGAAATTTCAAAAAAAGTTACCAGCCGATTTTCAAAAGTCAAACGTTCACACGTGTCTCAATAAATTCCTCAACTTTTGGTACTATTCCCATCTCGATCCTCCTAAAATCCTCGGAACTATGACCAAAAATACGTCTCAGGCGATTTGCATTTGATAACCATTTTCAATGGTAAAAAATCGGCCAAGTGCGAGTCGGACTCACGCACGAAGGGTTCCGTACCAAAAAACGGCAAAAAAAAACACGTTTGTTGTATGGGAGCCCCCCTTAAAAAAAATTGTATTTCGTTTTTAGTATTTGTTGTTATAGCGGCAACAGAAATACATCATCTGTGATAATTTTAGCTGTCTACCTATCACGGTTCTTGAAATACAGCCTGGTGACAGACAGACAGACAGACGGACAGCGGAGTCTTAGTAATAGGGTCCCGTTTTTACCCTTTGGGTACGGAACCCTAAAAAAAATTTTTTTTACAAAACTGAAGAATTGCTTGGGTTGTATTGTATCCAATGTATTATTAATAAAAAAAACAATAATTACAACTTAAAAAAAGAAACCAAGTAAAATTACCCAAGTTAACTCGTTCGAACTTAGTTCATAGCTAAGCGAAGCTCTTAAGTATTCATACGAAATATTACTACAGTAGTAATATTAATTTAACTACCACACTAACTTTTCCCCTTTCGGGATTCATCCACAGGTTACGCAACTCTTATGGCCGATTGCACTAAACTTAAGAATCGCCTAAGTCTTTTCCTAACTACAACATGACCAAATTAAAACGGTGACATAAACTTAGCCGTCATGTAGCTGTCATTCGCTAAGTTAACTTGGTCGAGTTGTAGATAAGAAAAGACTTAGGCGATTCTTAAGTTTAGTGCTTTCACGCGTAAATGTTGCTTACTGGGTTTATCAAATAAACGTTATTAGGTATTATTATATTATTATTATTTTATTTTATTAAGGCATGCAGGATTCGACTCTGCCGTCCCATAGCACCCTATTAACAAATAAGGTTGCTATTGGCAAGTACTCATTTGTATACTATGCTATTGGGTTACAACTATTTTAACTACCAGTTGAACTTTTATTGTGAGATTGCCGACTTTATTATGTGAACTGCAAATGCTTCTAGAAAAAGGTTTTTTCCATTATTAGATTTTTTTAATTAGTCTAAGTAGGCCTCCTTGATCTCATCTATAATGTAGTTTACCTATTTCAGATTTTTCGTTTTTGTTATTTAAAAGGAACAAGACAATTGCACAGGTAAATTTAACTCTTTCATTTTTCTAGCACACAAATTAAATTTAATACTGTTAGAAAGCTCAAAGTTAATAATTTCAGTCTTACATACCAATTTCGAATGTTATGTTTAAGTAATTTTAATATTTTTAATTTAATCTTGTTTTAAGTTGCAATACCCTTACAGGGTATGTTTATGGTACCATTTACTTTGTAAGATCTCTGTAATCAACATGTTGCAATAAAGAATATGACTATGACCATCTATACTAATATTCTATGAAGTTACATGTTACAATCAGATTTGTTCAAAACGGCTATAAAGCTACAGACTATTATGCCGCTAATTTATAGCGCGTTATCAAATACACTATGCTATAATATATCACGCTATTTCGCAGGAAACGTGGGAGAGTGCGGAAATGTATGTTTTTTTATAATTATTAATATTAATAACTAATAAGATTTTAAAACAAAACAACTTATAAAGACTATAGATAATACCTAGTTCTTTGATTGATACATACACTATATATTTACACTAAACACATTCTCCTAATATAACAGAAAAGAGGAAATAAATATCTTTATATCGAAAGATCCTTATAGGGCTTCAAAGCAACGCGTTTAACGGTAATCCTATCAACACACTGGCTTTACGATTTACGCTCTATTTGTATTAGATAGAAGAGATTTATATACTTAAGTTTTTTTTTACTTTAACGCTGTGCAAATAAATCTTAACCTTCTTTTACTGAGTATACTTTTGTTATGTTATCTTTTTTCTAACGAAACGTCATTATCAAAATTAACTTCATAATCCATTAATCCAACATTAAATATTACAGCATGAAATTTATTACAAAAAAAATATAACAGTAGTTTATAAAACGATTTATTCCTCGTTTGCCCCACGAGTTTCGCCCCACATAAAAAAATCACGATTCGTCCTAAAAAATATGCCTCCTTCGCCCCAAAATAGAAATTATTAAAAATATTATTAATTTTGTCCTGGTTCGCCCCATTTCATATTACTCGTTCGCCCCACATGTTTTTAATTACCTAATTACTTGTTCGTAGGTACAATCAGCAAAATGGTTTCGTATTATTTTATATGCCTATGTATTTAACATCAATCAACTACTTCTTCTTCTTAACGTGTCGACTCGGTATATGTATAATTATATTTGTGAGGACCAGAACTCAGCCACTGATATCTGATGCATAATGAGCGGTATGGCGAGGTTTTTAATAGTATCACACGAGTGTTTAATACCTAGTTATGTGCAGTATCATACACAACTTTATCTTCACTTATACAATTTGGGATTGAACCTACAAAATAAAAGATCAAGATTAAAAAAGATGGAAACAAGATTAAATATTAAAGGCAACATTATAACATGCAGTCGGAGGCAAGCATAAAGAAAGTGACATTTTGAATTATTTGAGTTATATGCCTCCGACTGCATGTTATAATGTTGCCTTTAATATTTTATCTTGTTTCCATCTTTTCAGTTGACTTGTCTTTTTATGCAGGCGGGTTTTTATTTTTTTTATTTATTTTTTTATTAATTTCTTTTTAATTAGTTATTACTTATTACAATCATGATATACCTTTTTGAAATCCTTATAATAAGCCCTTTAATTCGACACCCATAATGCAGTATTCAAAAAAAAAAACCACTACGTATAATAGCACCGTGCATCCGCCATGTTGGTTTTTTTTATAACGCCACCTTCTTAAGAACACTTGGGCTCACGAGACAAATCTAACGATATGTTAATCATGGAAATCCGTTCAATGGCGTCGCCAAGGGTGAAAGTACGTGACCAACGTCCTAAGGCCGGTGCACTAGACTTGCTTTTCCGATAAATCCCGCATCTCAAAACATGAATAAATTCACTAGGTGCTCTTGCCTGTACCTACAATTCATATATTTTTCATCCTCCTTAATATTAACTTGCCCCCCCTTGGGCCATGGGCTGACGACGCCCTCGCCAGGAGTGCTAACACACATCTTCAATGAATCAAACGGATATTTCATAGCTCAATTAATCAGAATCGAACGTGACTTTATCAGAAAGCAATGTAACGCATGCCGAAGGATTGTTTACACTCAAAGAGAGGCTATAAAACTGAAATTTAGAACCATTCCGGTACCCAAGACCACACACCAAGGTTATCATCTGCCAAGCTAATTTGAACCATTTACCGTCGGAATAAGGTTTTGTGGTTTGTAGCGAGTGAGCTATTAATTGTTCTGCTTAATTTATTAATACGATTAGCTATTAACGGCGCTGTTAATCCAGTTACAAGAATAGTTTAATAGTGGTTTATATGCAATGTGTTTTGTTCATTTCCGAAAGACTATTTGCGGTTGCTTCGCTACTCTACTACCATATCATATACATACGAAAGTAAAGATCATCGAGTATTTTTGAAAGACTAGAAAGTACCGTCATATTTACCATGGGCTTTCGAGCATAAGAATTTGTTGTCTACTGGTTTTCTATTTTTTTTGTTTGATTTTAATCATCCATAAAATATATTGATAGCTGTATGCTTTGTTTCCTATTTGATGTACTTACCTACCTACAACTTAAGCATTTTTCCCATGAGTATCGCATGTTTAGCTACATAATGAATAAGATGGTAGTAGACTTAAGCAGACAATCTTATGTAAATCTGTCACCATTATACCAATCAACATTGTTATTATTTGTGATAGTGGTGTCACATAAATAAAAATAAGGGATAGTAATAGTACAGAATTTATCAGAAAATCACGGTTAATTATATTTCTGAATGTAAATTAACGTCCAATTTTTGATTGCAGTTACGCACACAAAATACAGCGTGGTGCGTGGTGGTGATCCGTATTCTTGATATGAAGTGTCTTGACTAGATCTTCGAGAGCAGTGAAGAAAATGAAGTGAAGCCAAGTGAACTTCTTACGTAGGTATATCCTAAAAATTGGTGACACGACAAAAAAAGTTTGAATAAAAAAAACGCACCTTCATCAACGGGGACTTAATCCAATTAACACCGCGTTAAATACTGACTCGAATCGGTAAATTGATTACGTGATAGAATCAAATTTCCGATGCCGATATAGTGATACCACACAAAATATAAAGTAGACAAAATCGAAACTAACCTTTTTTCGTAAACGCAAACATTTTCAATATGCAAAAGCAAGCTTGAACCATTCTGTGCTAAATAGTCAGTATTATAGTAGCTGCGTACAACGAACTATAGTTCGTTGGCTGCGTATGAATCTTAGTCACTAGACGAAGTCGCGGGTGGCAGCTTGTATAACTGCATTTCTAACGTGGAACGTCTGCAAGTTCCTCAGAAGTGAGGATTCCGGGTGTAGTGCGCTTGGGTCCAGTACTTGGTTTCGAATGACGCTGTAGCGACACACGTTGTGGCAAAAAAATGTCAGCGTAGTACGTTGGAGCGAATAAAAAAGCTTTCAAAAAAAAGAAAACCTCCTTCATAAATCTTAAAAAGACAGCTCTATAAAAAGCAAGAAATAATGTTTAAATCGATTAATTAAAACACGTCTCTTAAGTTGTTGTGGCAACTATGTCGCAAGTTTGTCGCTGTCGCGTCATTCGACCGTGTGGGTTTCGCTCCAATGATTTTTCGCTCCAGCGTACCACTCTGACATTTTTTCGCCACAACGTGTGTCGCTACAGCCTCATTCGAAAACAAGTACTGCACCCAGTCCGGTGCGCTTATGTACTTTCAGCCTTATCGTCACTTAACACCAGGTGAGGTCAAGCCCTATCCCGTTGTGGTAAAAAAACCTTCCATTACTCAACAATTAGGACCTTTATTCGGATTTCTCGGTTACTTCGGTCACTGTTCACTTTCAGTAAAGGTTCGAAGGATCGAGTAGCGCTTACATTGTTAGTTTCAAAATATCATGTTTCATAATATAAAGGACAAAGGTGCCTTTAATAAAACTCTCCATAAACTTTTATGTTGCTTTATCCATAAAGGGTGTAGATAGGGGTTAAAAAGGCAGTTTATTTATGCAGTATAAGAATAGTAAATGTTTGTCGTGGCACACATTATTTTATACATACAATAAAATCCTAACTTTTGACGAAACTTTGACCGCGATAAAAAGTTTTTTTATATTTTTATCCAGGTTGTAAACTATTTGTGCATCCAAATCCGTTCAGCCGTTTTAGCATGATTTAGTAACAGACATCCAAACTTTGACATTTATAATATTACTAGCTTTTGCCTGCAATTTCGTTCGCGTGATAGTGTTTACGGCAGTTAAGTTTTTGCCCGGGATTAAAAATAAGGTAAATAAAGTGAACTATTTTATGTCTTATTATTATTTGTTATGGTGGGAAATCGACGTAAAGTAATTTTTGTATCCCTCGGGAACAATATATTCTTTTCTGGATGAAAGGTGTCTGTCCTTTTCTGTATCCCTCGGGAACAATATATTCTTTTCTGGATGAAAGGTGTCTGTCCTTTTCTGTACCCCTGACAATGTGTATGCAAAATTTCATGATGATCTGTTGAGTAGTTAGGACGTGAATGCGTGACAAATAAACTAGCAAACTTTCGCATTTATAATATTAGTAAGGATAAGGAAGTATATATGCGAAGCTATCTACCGCTGAAAAGTCAACTGAGATTTATCATACACAATACTTTAACGAATTTTTAGGTTCCTACCTTTTTTTCGATGTAAGTGCTACGGAACTACTGTTACTGTCTGCGGCTACAAATTACGAGAACAGTCACAACTACGAGCATTGCTACGGCTGCTACGGTATGGAAGTAGATACCGTAGTTACCGCGATCAGCTAGTATTCAATTAAATATACTAGTGGCTCCGTGAGCTGGTAGACCTTATCGCGTTAAAAAGTAACTGAATGGGGTTGGCAACGCAAAGCTAATTGTAGATGTCGCTGCGTACGCTTGTTCCTAAAACAGTAGACGTTCAGAACAAAATGTATGGGAAAATAGTTATTTATTTTGTGGTATTTTTTTACCGAATAAGACCCATTGACCCAAAATGGATAAAAAATAGTATTTTTTCTACAATGGAAATGCCGGAGTTTAAAGCCAAATTAAGACGTTTTTATTTTTACAGAATTTATAAATTTTGTAAGTTGTTTAAAAATTAATTGATATCGCCATCGCCACGAGGTATTGAAAGCACAATAGTAGAGTAGGGTACGTGCTGTTTGGTGTATTTGCAGCGAGATGGCGCTTCTAATTTTGATCATTTTTCGAATGGTGTGAATTATTTATTTTTTTGGATAAATTAGATAAATTTCCAAAAATTGGCTTGACTAAAAAGTTCTATAATAATATAATTATCGAACCTGCTCTCTTTCACGAGAATCGGTTGAGAAATGAGACCTGTAGAGGAGAACAAACGGAAAGAAGGAAGGACATAGTACAAAATAATATTTTTTTCCCAAGCTGAAGCAGACGCTTCGCTCGCGCTCTGCGGTCGCTGGGTCTGCAAAGCAATCTACCACTGAAAAACCACTGATTTTTTTTATAGAAAATACTCTACCTATCGATTTTAGGAACGTCCTTTTTTCTCGATGATAGTGCTACGTCTGTCTGCGGCTACGAGCTACGAGAACAGTCACAACTACGGGCATTGCTACGGCTGCTACAAGATGAAAGTAGATATTATAATCACGATTATTTTTTGTAATAGGCCCTTCGTCATGACCGCGCAGTAATTGCCGATTCGCACTAAAATATTTGACAACAATGGTGTTTTATTTAATTAAATAATGACTCTTCTGACTTCGGTGAATTCTTCGATCAGGGTATTCTTGATCGAAGGACTAATTAAAAAAAGTTGTTGTCTAAAACATTTACCACAACAAATACCGAATTATTAATTAAAAGAATTCATAGAAGCATTATAGAGCAAACACCTATTATCCTGTAAAACGCGTCACTTTAACAATTTCACATTCCCGAGACGCGCGACGGTGCGAGTTATAAACTTTAACAATATAAAAGCGATTAAAATTGTTTGACGCTTATTAAATAAACTTCGCCGTGTAAATCATCAAATGTTTAAAATGTGCTTTGTAAATAATGTGAATATTCATTAAAAGACCTATCAAAACTGTTTATGACATGAAAAAACAGCTCTAAAACAATTTTTCTTTAACAACTCAAGAAGATAATTGTCAAATTTACATCAATTAGATTAGAACACTTATTTTATTACTAACGACCGCTCGCGGCTACGTGGGCAGTTATTTCTTTATCCCTCGGGAACGGTACATTTTTTCTAAACGAAAGGTACTCTATGTCCTTTTCCGTACCCCCGACAATGTATAAGCATTTAATGATGATCGGTGAGTAGTTAAGATGCGAAGGCGTAACAAACAAAAAACTTACTTTCGCATTTATAATATTACTAGCTTTCGCCCGCGTCTTCGTCCGCGTGGACATTCGGAAAATCGCTATGGAACCTTTGACCGCGCTAAAAAGTATCCATGTTTTACCACAGGCTATAACTATCTGTGTGCTATTCCAAATCCGTTCAGCCGGTTTTACATGATTGAGTAACAAACATCCAAACATTAAACTTTCACATTTATAATATTATTTGTTCCCGTTCTCGTTCTCATTCCTGTTCCCGTTCCCGTGTTATTTTTCCACAAAAAATTTGAACCCCCGTTTCAGTCCTTTAGGTGTTCAATTATGTCCACCGTGTCGTGTTGGACCCAAAAATAAATGCCATTTTCATAATCAACATCCCATAAAACCTCAATAACGACATCCATCCATATCGATATACATAGGTATAAAAAATGTATTTGTTAATTTTAATTTAAAATAATGTTTGCATGCAATTTTTGTTAATTGTTAATAGTTGAATAGGCAGATCTTTTAGAGAACTCCAGTGTACCCTTATCAAATGCAAATAAATTATATTCTATTCTAAGGGTTTATTTACCCATCTACCCCTAAGGGGTTAATTATCGGTTTCTTGTTGAAATTTCTGTTTAATATTATTTTTTCATACAAAACATGAACCCCATTTTACCCCTTTACATAGCCACTATGTTCGACTTAAATAAATGCCATTTTCGCAGTCAACATCCCATAAAACCTCAATAACTCTACATTATGTGTTTTCCAATAGGAGTGTCTGTTTCAAATATATTTGGTCATGAAAAGTCGGAAAATATAAGTTTGTATTTAAATAAGAAATTTTACCAATATCTAACTATCGATTTCGGCTATACCACTACACCGAATTTCAAGTTTTAAATATTCATTCGAAGCTGATTTAATCTTCTTTAATATTATATACAATAACATTTTCCGTCTGATGCACCGTTTTTGAGTTAGAATCAAAAATCTGAAAAAAGTGCGAAAATTTCGCGGTTTTTTCGCTTATGCACACCTCCTGCCTGCCTAGCATGACCGATTTATATCGCGTGATATAGCATTTTATCGACACTCAACTGTCAAATTCCTTTGTCTTTTTGACAGTTAAACGTGATAAAACGCTATATCACGCGATATAAATCGGTCATGCTAGGCAGGCAGAAACGGTGCAAACTAAGATTACACGTATTTAGGATCAACTGAAGCTAGTATAGTAGATTGTATTACAAGGGAGCAAAATAATATTTTTACGGCGAGGGCGCTTTTTTGAATCCAGAGCGAAGTGAGGGATTCTAGAGTAGAATCCCGAGCGCAGCGAGGGATTCTTCAGTAGAATCCTGAACGTAGCGAGGGATTCAAAGTATGTCGCCCTCGCCAAAAATATTTTGCGCCCGAGTCATATACTCTACTTTTCATCCCCTTTCTATGAGAAAATAAATAGGAGACTGTGTTTATGTAATTAATGAAAATGTTCTTTATTTAAAAAAGACACGTGAAAAGTAAAAATAATTATAAATTTATAGTTACGTTTGATACACTAGCGAAATTTTCAAAAGTTATTGTACTAAGTACGTAAGTATGTACCTACTAATTACAAGAACACAGACTTAATTCGCGCGCTTATGTTTTTTTTTTTAGTCTCCGCGCCGTCTATACAGCCAGTCAATACATACCAGCCATAGATATAGTATATATACCAGCCGGCGGCGGCGTTCGAATTCTTTGAAAGATACATGTTCTAAATTCAAATCTCTTTTCCTCCCACTAAAAAGTTCTTACCAGAAAAGAGCTATTTTGGTCCCACTTATATAGGAACAAATCATCATTTTTCGAATAGAAGGGATGAAAAAACTATTTCCAGCTTACTGGGTATTAATTCCTCAAAAAATCTAATTTTATTGGCCTATTGAGCCATCTATGATATGTAAAATTTACTGCGACAAATATCAACCCTTTGTTGAGCTCTCTATGGTATGAAAAATATACTGCGACAAAGATCAACTTTGCTGGTTTTAGTGGATCTCTGAAACATGCTTATTTTGTACTGTACCAAAGGTTTTGTTGCTGGTTACGATTTCTCAGCCACTTTTCTAGATTTTTTTTTTTTCAGCTGATAACCTGGGATATACACTGTCATTTTACAAGGTTTCGTCAAAATCCGTTCAGTGGTTTTTGCGTGATGACGGAACAGACAGACAGACAGACAGAGAGACAGACAAGAAATTTAGAAACTGTTCTAACATGTTCAGTTAATTATTTTAAGTCGCCCTGGTTGGTTTTTTTCCGAATACATTCAATGTACAGACTTTTTTGGGTTTACGATTTTATTATAAGTATAGATACGGAAAGTGATCTGTAATCTGCGTTGACTTTATAAACAACTGCTCTTATAAAATTAACAAACGCCTACCAAGTCTATTTATTATTCACGAGCTTTCGAGAGATAACAGTATGTAATAATGTAAACAATTATCGAATAACGCACTTTATATTGTAAGTCGTAAAATATATTTTTCAGTAACCACATAATAATATGAACGAGGATTTATTAACAAAAACGTCTACTTTTGTCATGTTGTATAAATGATCGTCTGCTTGTAAACTTTCATCGCATATAAATATAAACAATGGATAGTGAAGTCATTCTTACAAAACAAATCGTAAAATATGATTGAAGACAATTTTCTATTCCGTCTTGGTTTTAAATTATTCAGATTCTGAGTCATATTTTTATTAAGTACACATTATTTGCTCGTTTGGTGAACCTTTTCAATTAGTATTGGATTGATAAAAATCGTATCAAATACCACAGAACGAGAAATATATTGTGTTGTATAGTGTTTGTTCTGTGGCAAATACTATTGTTGAATTCACCAAAAATCAAGTAAAGATGCGTAGAAAAATAAAGTATTATTCTATTATTACAAGAAGCTTATACTTAGGTATGTTGTTGACACAGACCATACAACAAGTACTTACGTACCGTTGTAGAGAACAAAGTACATAAAAAAAACTTCGAATTTCGATCAATAGCGTTCGCTCAGACATTTTTAAATCTGTGATTTCACTAATGGATCTTTCACGGCCCCTGTTGTTATTTCGATGTCATTTAACGTAATTGGACGAACGATGGAATTACCTTTATTAAGTATAACCTTTCGAAGTTTTTAGATATTCTCGGAGGTGTATTCCATCGAGAAATATTAATGTAAGCAAACAAAAATTAACGAGCTGCTCTTTGATGTTTCGCATTGAGGCCGGTACTTTACAGAAAAAATACAAATAGGTAAACATGCTTCGGCTTTGGGTATAGTAGGGTTTTGCATTAATTTAGTCGTTTATTCTCGTGTATATAAGATATTAAAGTACTGTCTACGTTAAAAATTAGAGCATTATAATACTACTTTGAGTCAAAGTGTTTTTTTTTTCAATGTAATTCTTTACGGGCATTTATTGTCGTCAAAATACCATTATACCGAATACCAATTACCAATAATATTTATTGTCGTCAACTAACTCAATTTAAATTATTCTATAGTTTTATGTGTATTTTTTTACATAAATTTATTGTAAAAAAACTTCGTAGAGGAAGGACATACCTATCACAATATGAGTACTTTATTAATTTTGATATTTTAGCATTCTCAATGCTATTTTTATAAAATTCTAAATAAGGCAGGTACTTAAAAAAAATCTGAATCTTATATAATAATTCTAAACGATCTGCGACGATTAAATGCTGATTTGACGTATTCACGTTAATTTTGCGATAATAGTCATAAGGTACCAGATGGTATAGGCAGGTACTTATAGGTAAGGTAAAAGTAGGTAACCTATAGAATCCTAAAAAAAGCTTGATTTCTACTAAAAAATCCTGGCATAATGCCAAATTTTATTTGTGTTGATTATTTACTGCAAATGTACCTAGTAAATTGTTACCAAATAAAAGGAAAATATTCCTAAGGTTTTTCATGATAAGTCCCTTGTGCTACCTCTGCTTTGATGTTGTATTCATGGCATAGGGAAGGATGTAGAGACAAAATCATTAGTAAAGAACTGAAATGGTGCCCCTTATTTATTCTGATGCCTATTTTTATTTACCTATTAAATTTAATGCAGTTTAAATATATTGTATATGGTGGCGTAGAATAGAGTCGCAGTGTTGTTATGGGGGCAACAAAGCAGATAAAAAGAAATACTTAATTGGTTGGTGATTTACTGAAAATAAGTAGATAATTTCTACTAATTTTAACAACCAACACGCCAATTTGACTTTTTTTATATTGCTCATATAATGATTTGCTTGAATTTTTTAAGTTCTTGTTGAATAAATTGATAAATAATGGATTTGTAAGCTGTGTCTTCAAAGAAAAGTTTTTCATATAAAATAGAAAAAGTTTAACTGCAAAATACTATCTGTGCAGTCAGTTAAACTTAGCAATCAAGTTTAATGTTACGCTGCATTTCATTTGCAATAAAAGCATGCTGTTATTTCCCTCCAATAAATATAAAATTCTAAACTAAAAGACAATTGCACCATAAAGTATTTATTGCTCACAATAAATTCATCTCTTTTATGACACCCCAGGCAATAATGAAATAAAACCAGCCGTTCTCATAACGAGATACAAATTGATACCCCACTGCGATAACATTACGTCGAAAAATACAATGGATCAATATGATAACGCCTCCACAGTGTGATAAAAAGAACCATATGCTTCTCTCACAACACATAATATACGAAGTACAATATCTGTTAATAGATGTGTACACCACATTTTATATAAATCTCGCCTTTAACCACAGGTTCTGTATAGCATCACCCCAAAATATCAACCAAGCAACAGGTATTTTCATATACCAGAGTTTTTCCCCAAAAAAATACTTACCAGTGACAATATCCTGTGTGTTACACTGTGATCACAAAAACGGTTAGTTTTTATTATGATTTCACACAAGATTATTGATATATGTCACTGTTTTTTGAGCGAAGAGGCGACGCGACCGCCTCTCTCAGTGGTTCATTGGCTACTGAGGTACAGAATTGAGTCGGCTACGGCTAGGGACTTTCACGGGAAGAAATAGAATCCTTTCAGGTTGTTATGACTTTATGTTCTGTAACGGTGTGGCGATAGCCTGTAGGATAGCATGGTGACGTCACAGAATTTAACTTTCGAAGTCGAATAGCCGCAGGTAAAGGTTAATGTGATCCTGCATAGGAATAATTTTTTTTTATATTGAAGTTCAAGAGCCATTTGAAATGTTCACATTTAAAATTGAAGTTGATATACTAGGTACCTTAATTAAAAGATAAAAGTTTCCGTTAATAATCTTTGATTAAATTAATTTTGTAATACACATAAATACTATAGTAGGGCCACTTTAATAGGCCACATTTGACATTTGTTAATTTTGTAATACACATTTAATAACTCATCTAATAATCGAGTGACCGGTACCTTGATTACGTAAAGCTGTTGCTAACAATTCTCGATTGAAATCGATTGAAAGCGCGGTTGCATTGCTGCTTTAAGTAAGATAGTTGTCACATTGGTTCTTAACTAAAGCAGCGATGTAACTGCGATTTCTGTCAGAGTTGATTGCAACAAAATTACAAAATCACCCCCCAGACTTACGTGAAATAGCTAACTGTGAAATTCTCCAGAATTATCTACCTGGGATCCACAATCACAAACACTGGAAGTTGTGAGGAAGAGATCAGGAGACGGTGTGCCATCACACGCTCAGCCGTGGAAAAGCTCACGAAGATATGGAAAGATCGCCGCATAACTAAAAACACCAAAGTTCGATTAATGAGATGCTTAATATTTCTTAGCTTCCTATATGGAGCTGAAACCTGAACGATCCACCAAAAACACCATAAGAAGATTGATGCTCTTGGAATGTGGTGCTGGAGGCGCTTACTGAGAATAAAGTGGACCGCTCACCAGACAAATGTTTCCATGAAAGAGCTTCGTATCAAACAAAAACTTTTGTCGATTGTGCAAGTACGAATCCTAAAGATGTTTGGGCATATCATCCGCAACGAAAGCTCATTGGAACGATTGATGGTACAAGGGAGAGTGGAGGGTCAACGTTCTCGCGGCCGATCACCCACAAGATGGACAGACATAATAAAATCAACTACAAAGTGTTCCCTCACTGAATGCACACGCAGTGCCACGAACAGAGAGACATGGAGGAGTATCGAAAGCCGCAACAAACCCACCAGACAATCCATGACCACGACCACTCCACCAGGAGTGTACGACTAAGAAGAATACATAAATTCAACAAAGATTATGTAAAAATACTTGATTTGATTGAAAAATAAAATTTAGCTACTATTTGTATTACTACATCTCTAAAACATAAAATAATTTAATCGTAAACATCTCCCACATTTTAAAATACATTAAAATGATTTTCCTTTTAAAACATAATATGTATTATTTTCTCTCAGTATTGGTGAAAATCTCAACAGAATAATTCCACTTTTTCAAAGGCACAATTTTCATTTCAGGCTTTCGATCACTCGGAACTGAAACGAAAAGCGCTGTCAGCAGTGAAGCCAGTAGCGTATAAAAAACGTGTAAAAAAAAAACAGCGACGCTGTCGCTTCAGCCACAGAGTAAACTAAAAAGGTGAAAAAGTACAGGAGCCATATTTTTGAATGCCAGCGAACGGTCTTTGCAACTCATTTTCATATTTAGTGGATTTTTTCGCATTTTCACATACGTATTTTTTTTCTTTTTGATAAAAATAATTGTTTTTCAAGTTCCACTAACCACCACAATACAAGTATTATAGAGGTCAAATGGCAAGTCCCTTAGCAGAGTAAGCCACATTTTTGCAAGTGTGAAAAATATTTCATTTTGCACTATTATAGTAAACTAGCTTCTGCCCGCGACTTCGTCCGCGTGGATATTAGACGAAATCCTTTTAAGGAACCTTCAACCGGAATCCGGCCAGCCATTTTTACGCGATTAGGCGAGTCCCCATCAAGCGCGCTGCCTCGCGAGGCAAGACATTTGCCGCGTGTGGCGGGCCTCGCACAAGGCTTCCAGTTCCCGTTTCCGTTCCCGCTCCCGCTCCCGCTCCCGCTCCCGTTCCCCGTTCCCGTTCCGTTCCCGTCCCGTTTGCGTTCCCGTCCCGTAACCGTCCCGTACCCCTTCCGTTTCCGTTCCCGTTCCCATCCCGTTCCTGTCCCGTTCCCATCCTGTTCTCGTTCCCGTTCCCGTCCCGTTATATTCCCGTTCCGTTCCGTTCCATTCCGTTCCGTTCCGTTCCCGTTCCCGTTCCCGTTCCCGTTCCCGTTCCCGTTCCCGTGCCCGTGCCCGTTCCGGTTCCCGTTTCCGTTCCCTGGATGTGCATGTCCAGGTCCAGGTCCATATGTGTCATGTCCACCGCGTTGGACTTCAAAATAAATCTAATTTTCGCAATCACCATCCCATAAAACCTCAAAAACGACATCCATATCGATTTTTATGTTACTCACCCCACTTACCCTCTAAGGGGTTGATTTTCAAAATCCCAAAATATATATTTAGACGTGCTCCTACGAATTTTAAAGTTGTAATTTCGATTTTGTATTCTTTTTCCATACAAAATTTGAACCACATTTTTACCCCTTTAGGGGTTAAATCATGTCCACCGTGTTGGACTTCAAAATAAATGTCATTTTTGCAATCGTCATCCCAGAAAACCCCAATAACGACATCTATATCGATTTTTATGTTTACTCACCCCATTTACCCCCTAAGGGGTTGATTTTCAAAATAACAAAATATGTATTTGCCTATTTATTTTTAGATGTGCTCCTACGAAGTTTTAAGTTGTAATGTCTATTTTATATTATTTTTCCATACAAAATTTGTACCCCATTTTCACCCCTTTAGGGGTTAAATCATGTCCACCGTGTTGGACTTCAAAATAAATGACATTTTTGCAATCGTCATCCCAGAAAACCCCAATAACGACATCAATATCGATTTTTATGTTTACTCACCCCATTTACCCCCTAAGGGGTTGATTTTCAAAATAACAAAATATATATTTGCCTATTTATTTTTAACCGACTTCACAAAAAGGAGGAGGTTCTCAATTCGATTGTATGTTTTTTTTTTTATCGTTGTTCGCGCATATCTTCGTCATTTATGAACCGATTTTGATGATTCTTTTTTTATTCGATTGAATTTTCTTGCGAGATGGTCCCATTTAATTTTTTTTCAAATCGGTTCAGTAGTTTTCGAGAAATCCTGAAAATACTATGATTTTCATCAACTCACATGACGACTTTGTTATTTATGAACCGAATTAGATGTTTCTTTTTGTTGGGAAAGGGGTACTTTTAGTGTAGTCTTTTTAACCGACTTCAAAAAAAAAGGTTCTCTCTCAGTTTGACCTGTATGAATGTATGTTTCTCCGCGAATATCTCACGTTTGGCTGAGCCGATTTTTCTACCCAATAATATGCCTAATATAGAAGGTACTTACACTAAAAATAATAAAATAAAAAATTGTTTTAAAAAACAAAAAACCGACTTCAAAAACCTGCCTCTAAAAAGCAAGAAATAATATTCAAATCATTAGAGTCTGTCCATCCTTACTTGTCTTATTTAGTAAACAGTTTTTGACAGTTGTCATACGTCTTTTAAACTTAAATCATTATTTAAAAATATGTTAGTAACTTTATGAAATTGTTGTTAATTTATTAACAATTTATTTAGTAATCTATATGTGGAAAACCATTTGTTGTATTTTATAAATGATTATTTCAATAAAGAGTTGGGTGAAGATTGTTTACCATATAAGACAAGTAAGGATGGACAGACTTTACGCATTATCATTGTTATAACAACACGTCTATTGAAGTCGGGTGGGGCTTTTAGAATAAAAAAAGGAAGTTGTAGTCCAGCCCCACCCGACTTCAATAGACGTGTTGTTATAACAATGATAATGCGTATCTAATGATTTGAATATTATTTCTTGCTTTTTAGAGGCAGGTTTTTGAAGTCGGTTTTTTGTTTTTAGATGTGCTTCTACGAAGTTTAAAGTTGTAATGTCTATTTTATATTATTTTTCCATACAAAATTTGGACCCCATTTTCACCCCTTTAGGGGTTAAATCATGTCCACCGTGGTTGGACTTCAAAATAAATGTCATTTTTGCAATCATCATCCCACAAAACCCCGATAACGACATCCATATCTATTTTTAGGTTTTTTTAACCCTTTTCACCCCCATTTCTTCCCCTTTGGAGTTGAAATCCTAACAAAAACAATATACGTTGCTTTAGATTTCTATCCATAAGCCTAAATTATAAATTTAGCGATTTTTACTTCGAAAATAAAGGATTTTCTTTAATACACAACTTCATCCCCCTTTTGACCCCTTCGGGGGTAGAATTTTGAAAAACGCTAAGACCCGTATTTATTAATTTTCAATCGTCAGCCTAAACACAAAATTTGAAGATTCTAGCTTCAAAACTGAGGGACTTTCATACAAACTTTCATCCCTTATTTCATCCCCTTAGGGATGGAATTTTCAAAAATCCTTCCTTAGTGGATGCCTACACTGTATAAAGTATCTGTGTGCAAAATTTCAAGTCTCTAGGTCCAGCGGTTTGGGCTGTGCGTTGATAGATCAGTCAGTCAGTCAGTCAGTCAGTCAGTCAGTCATTCAGTTTACGATTTTATATATTATAAGATTAGTGTGAGAATTTATATTCAAAATGTACTAATATAAGTAAAGCTCCTTGTCACTACAAATAAATTATTGTAAACTAAAGAGAAGGGCCTCTTCTAATACAGGTTTTTTTTTTAATTTAAGAGACCCACACATTGTTAAATATTATTTGTGGTAAATAATAAAGATATTATTGATTTTAATTTTATTTGAATTAAAAGAACAAAGTATACCTTTGCTGCCCGACTTTGAAATTGTATTGACCCGACGGACGAGTGATTAGTCATATTAAATTGTCATACACGAACACAAAAAAGTCTAGGATGAAATTATTGAACATTAAACATAATTTTAAGCAGCCTAAATATTTAACTGTCATGAAAAACAGTAAAGTATATTTTTTTCTTTTTGGCTTAATTTGTATTTTCAATATGCAAATCAACCTGTCGTGCATAAAATGCTGTGCATATCTGTAATACTTATCCATGTACATATACTTACATTCATATAGCCTTAGAATAATTACACATAGAACGATAATTCCCTACAAAGCGCGCTGTCAAAAGTGAGGCAACAAAAACAGCCAAAATGGCGCATTTTTCAGATTTTTATTGTCCATTATTAAATAATTATGCCTAATAAGTACACAACAGTTTCAATTTCCCTACCTTAAAGAGATTAAGTATTATATTTTTGGATTTTAGTTACGATTAGATAACGTATGAAGGATATAAATCTGAGAACTGAGCCATTTTGGCTCAGTAAGTTATGTATTCTCTGGCTCAGTATAAGTTGCCTCACTTTGCATACAAGGACGCGGCTTCTAGGTGTAATTATTCTAAGCATATAGCTATGTAATGTGAAATAATATTATGTAAATGTACTGTGTATGTCATGCCTTATTAAACAAAATATTTTAAAAAACATAATTTTAATTTTTTTTTTTGTTTCACATGATATTTTTATAAGCCTCCATCTGAGTATTGTACGAGACGAATCGACTTTTTTCTAGTAGGTAGTTATTATTTATATGGTTAAATATATTTAAATATATAAAGATGCAAAACAATATTAGTAATAATAATCGGTTGGGTTGTACCACAGCCTAAAGATAATGAACTATCTTTCGGCTGTGGTTGTAGTATATGCAGGTTCAAATACTTTCTGTAGCTTTCCTAACATAGATTTTCATTCATCTAACAATAGATATTTCAATAAGCATGGCTCTATCACGTCAACGTTACTGCAAACACAAACAGCCCACTCAACACCAGATTACCAACATAAACACATAGTATTGCGCTATTTCTATCGACTCCATTCCGACTGGATGCATAATCGATGAGTGTGATACACACTGCACAAACATGTACCTACTGCGTTGATATTGGTTTATCTGTATGAAATCAAAGAAAGAACCAGAAATAATAAAATTACAAATTGTGTGTCTGTGGTGACTCTACCTCTACAAATATTTTTTTTTTTTTTGCACAACGGAATAGTGCTCGGCTTTCACCTCACCTGATGTTAAGTGACGATAATGCCGAAGGTGGAAGCGCACTACACCCGGAATCCTCATCACTGAGAAACCTGGCTATTTTTACTAACTGCCGGAACACAACAATTTTTAAATTGTTGTTATGGCGTCAGACTTTGGTAATATGGTGGTAGCTAGTCAGGCGAACTTGAAATGAGCCCTACCACCAACCAAAACGAGAACAAATGTACCCCCCTCCTGGGAATCTAACCCGGGTCTGCCGGCTCTTGCGTCTTATGGTGGGTACTCACTTAGGTTCGCGAACCTGGAACAGTGCACCCTAGCAAACATTTTATTTTCTCTTTGTCTATAGTGTGTACGTGTGCGGACCAGAGGGCCTAGCCAAAGTAACATTCGCCAATCTTCGTTTTCGAAACATGTATGGGATTGACATAAGATTTCGTTAACAATCGAATTTTAAAACGTCAAATCCATACATGTTTCGAAGCGAAGCGATAGCGAAAATTTGCAAATGTTACTTTGGCTAGGGGGGCAGGTTTGCATACGTGTGAAAGTGAAAGTGAAAGTGAAATATATTTTATTTAAATAAGCTCACATAATAAGCATTTTTAAATCGTCAATTCTTTTACCCTACCACCCATTATGACGTCTTTTAACTGACAAGAAAAATGGGCGCAAAAAACTTGTCAGCTTTATCAATCAGATGGAACGATATTTACAAATATGTATATCGTTTCCAGACTTTATATTAACAAAGATTAACAAATAAATAACATTATTGAATTAGCTCATTTCTTAATGAGTTTCAAATTTCTTAATCAATTTACAGATTTTAAGCTAAATTCAAAGTTTGAACTTGTTATTCAGTCTAGGCTGTTACAATAAATAAAAATAAAAGAAAAACATACAATTCAATATGCATTAAGATAGGTAGTCAGAAGCAGACCCATTCCCACTGGCAGCACCAGTTCCCGAACATGACGCATGAACCAGCCATCTCTTCGCTCAACCATATTTGAGGGAACGTAACGACCCGCCTCATACGACACCACCGCAGAAATGATTAAAGATAGCATGACATACTAAGACTACCTATGTTAAGGCATCGAATTGAAAATTTATATCCAAAAGCTTTTCATAGGTCTTTCACTAAACTACTGACTATAGAAAGTAAAAATATTGCAATTAAATAAATCAAAACAAGGTAAGCTATTAAGAATTATATTTTTTGAGTAAGAAGTGCCATACATACAGACAATATAAAACAGATCTTTTATATACGAGTTATACGACGCCCTTAATACAAGCAGACAGAAGCAGACCCATTCCCACTGGCAGCACCCGTTCACGAGCATGACGCATGAACCAGCCATCGCTTCGCTCAACCATATTTGAGGGAACGTAACGACCCGCCTCACACGACACCACCGCAGAAATGTTTGAAGTGAGCATGACATACTAAAGCTACCCATATTAAGTCGTCGAGTCAGGAAGCCAGAAGTACGTTTTTAAGTAGGTAGGATACTTCTCACAATTTTATACTTAGAAAAGAAAATCACGATTCGAGTTTAATTAAAGGACTTTTATCTAGACCTATGAAAGAACCCCGGACTTTTTCTAATCAATACTGAGGTATTAGAGTAATAATTAACAATACAAAAGCTATGCCCATGCCTTTTTATCCTTCAAATAATCGTCAACAGTGTAATAACCTTTACTCATTAAATTGGATTTAACAGTATTTTTAAATTTTTCCAAGGGCAGTTCTGTGACTTGTTCGGGTATCTTATTATAAAAGGTAATACATCTACACAAAAAAGAGCTTCCGGTTTTATGCAGTCTGCGCCTTGAAACAGCAAGTTTGTTCTTGTTTCTTGTATTGAGTTTATGAACATTACTATTTTTTACAAAGCTATCTAAATTTTTCTTTACATACATTATATTTTCATAGATGTATTGGGAAGCTACCGTTAATATTTTAATTTCTTTAAATAGGTCACGAAGAGTATCTCTAGACCGTAAGTTGTATATAGCGCGCACTGCCCTTTTTTGTAAGATGAATATGTTATTAATATTAGCAGCTGAGCCCCACAACAACAAACCGTAGGTCATAATACTATGAAAATAACTGAAGTAAACCAATCTTGCTGTTTCAATGTCGGTCAGAAGCCTTATTTTCTTAACTGCAAAGGCAGCAGAGCTAAGTCTGCTTGACAGGATATCGATATGAGGGTCCCATTGCAACCGCGAGTCTATAGTAATACCTAAAAATTTTGTTGAGTCAACAAATTCGACTGCTTCGCCATTTACATGTATAGTCATATGAACCTGCCTCACATTAGGAAGTGAAAATTTGACACATTTAGTTTTACTAGAGTTAAGCTTCAGATTATTAATAGTAAACCAATGCATCACCTTGGAAAGAGTGCTGTTTACATCGTCACTGCAGTTACATCCTCTATCAACTTTAAAAATTAAAGAAGTATCATCAGCAAACAGTACTATTTCACATAAGTTTTTAGTATAGTAAGGAAGGTCATTAATATAAATAAGAAAAAGCAATGGACCCAATATCGAACCCTGCGGCACGCCCATGGTAATAGGTGCTTCATAGGATTCTGTTTTATTTACAACAACTTTTTGGGTTCTCGCCGACAGATACGATTGCATAAGGCTTACTGCATTTTTTGATACACCATAATGTTCCAATTTATCTAATAAAGTACTGTGACTGACACAATCAAATGCTTTAGAGAGATCACAAAATATACCAATTGCATCCTGTTTACTCTCCCATGCTTCAAAGACGTGTTTGAGAAGTGCAATTCCAGCATCAGTTGTGCATCTACCACGAGTAAAACCAAATTGTTTCTCGTGAAGTAGTTTGTTGATAAGAAAATGTGCTAATAATTGATCATAAATGATCTTTTCAAAAATTTTGCTTAGTGCTGGCAAAATGGAAATGGGTCTAAAGTTAGCGGGATCGCTTTTGTCCCCAGATTTAAAAAGAGGGATGATTTTACTATATTTCATTAAGTCTGGAAATATCCCTTCATCAACACACTTATTGAAAATAAAAGCAAGATGGGGAGCAATGGTAGTTATTATAGACTTAATTATGTGAGTTGAAATGCCCCAGAGATCTTCAGTCTTTTTTATATTTATTGAATTAAATGTTTTAAGAATGGTATCACTATTGATATGTCTAAATTTAAATACATTATTGCACTTATCAACACATGATTCCAAGAGGGAGACAGCAATTTTTGGAGATGAATTTAAATTACTGGTAGTTGCAATAGGTATTTTAGAAAAGAAATCTTGAAAAATTGTTGCCACTCCTTCATCTGACTCAATAATTTTATTGTCTGATACTATTGAGTATTCACGGTCATTATTTTTAGTTTTCCCAGTCTCTTTATTTATAATATTCCAAGTGGCTCTTATTTTATTATCTGACTGATGAATTATTGTAGATATACATTTTGCTTTTGCTAAAGTACATACTTTATTAAACATTTTTGAATAGTTTCTTACATATTCATGAAATTCGGGATCATTTGAAATTGTTTTCTGACCATATAATTCAAACAACTTATTTCTGCTAACATATATGCCTGGTGTTGCCCAATCACTAAATTTCTTTTTAAAGTCTTTGGATTTAATAGATCTTTGCTTAAATGTTTTATCAAATTCTACTTTAATTAAATTAAATAAATCATCATAATGAGTATTGGGATTATCATTACTAGGTAAGCAAAGAGTTTTGGCAGTGACATTATTATGAAAATTTTCCAATTTATTTTTAGTTAGAGGTCTGCAAATTATATTACACTGATGAGGAACATGATGGTGCTCAAAGGAAGCTATTTGTCCGCTATGGTCAGAACGAATACAATTTATTATTTCTTTATCAAGTACATTACAGTTGCTAAAAATATTGTCTAGGCAAGTTTTAGATGTAGCAGTGATTCTTGTAGGTTCACAAAAGGTGTTTGCTAAATTGAAGGACTTAAACAAATTCAGAAACCTACTTGCAATTGAGGACGGCTTTAAGATGTCTACGTTAAAATCACCGCACACCACAATTTTTTTATTCTTTTTGATGACTAATTTTAGAGCGTCCTCCATAGCGGACTCAAATTGAGGGTAGTTACCAGTTGGTGGGCGATACACACAAATCATTATCAACTGATCTAATTCCACACATGACAGTTCAACGTGTTGTTCAATAGAGAGGGATATCACATCTTTTCGTTCCTTAAAATTCATATTGTTTTGCAAAATTATCAAAGATCCCCCTCTAGTGGTGGATTTCCTACTGAATGAACTAGCAATTTTATAACATTGAAATCCTGTAATTAATTCATATTCCTTAAGCCAGTGCTCAGTGACACATAAAATATTAGCATTTTTTTCAGTTAAAAAAAGTTCTAATTCTAATTCTTTGCCAGAAAAGCCCTGAATGTTTTGATGAACTATAGTTAAATATTTAGGCTTTTCCTTAGTCATTACACGGCTAGAGACTTCCTCTATTGTCTTATTATGTAATTTAAATTACTAATAAAAGAATTACTTGGGACAAATGCCAAAGTGTTATTTTTAATGTCAACAATTTTTTGCTCAATAGGAGCAGGAGTAAAAATTGTATTATTATTACTTGGAACGGATTCCAAGGTCACATTTAAAATGTCAAAACTATTCTGCTCAATAGAAGCAGAAGTGATAGCCAAGTTCTTGGCTAAATGTTTAAAATAAAATGATAGCGCTAAAGCTACTTGTCTTTTAAAATAATTTGTAAGATAATATTTATCTTTTGTCAATTTAAAATTAAATATTAATTTATTTATGTCTATTATGTGACATCTCTGACTATTATAATAAGTCATATTGCTTAATGTTAAATTCAAATTATATCTGATATTATTTTCTTCCTGTGGCAAGCTAGCACTGTAAGGTAGTGTAAACAATAGAAATTTATTTATATTTAAACTGCATAACTTATTGTAGTATGAAATGAGATCCTTCTTGTTTACATTACCTCTTTGACCAACTAATATAATTAAATTAGTATTTTCATTTAAGTTTAGAGTTATTACTTTTCTCATAATGTCATGTAGGGTCGCACCCGGTATACAATAATTTAAAACTTTTTCTCCCAATTGATTATTGAATAAGTAGCCTAAATCTTTTCCAATTTCATCACACAACATAATGTTTGAACATTTGTTAGTGGTAAAGGAATTATTTTCACTTGTGCTTGCTAAAATATTTACATGTTCAGAGATTAAGAGCTCATACACTGTTTGGTCTTGTAAATGGTCCCGAGCATCTAGGCCTGACGCTAAGGAGCTATCATTATGGGTTGAATGGTTTTCTGACAGAGAGGGGGTGGATAAACATTTAAGTGCCAGTATATATTCCCCTATCTCTTTTTTGGAACGGTCATAATTTTGGGTCATCCTGGATAATGACTCCTGTAATGAGTGAATTTTAGTATTTAACATAGCAATGTTATTTTCATATGTCAGTCTATTCTCATTGATTATAATTTGACATGTATCCAGCTTTTCAATTAGTTGTCTACGCTCTCTAATGTGACTAATATTTTTGAAAAAGTGTTTCTGCTTATTTAGTAACTTTTTTGTTTTTGAAATATACTTGTTAATTTTTACATTACTTACTCACTGTTGGTATTCACTAAACTTAATTTTATACGTAAATGTTACGTGATTCAATGGAATTAGCCACAATTATTATGCTAATAATTAAAATATTTCAAATTTAAATACGGGAGCAAAATTTGACAACTGGTGCCGTCGGTGTTGCCACAGGAAAAAACACAGTGTTTGCACCTGTACACACTATGTCGCACTGCAGTTGCAGTATAGGATAATCAAATTTTTTGGTGCAAGTTCGTGGAGCGCGGAGGTTCGCGAACCTCAGTGGGTACCCACCCTTACACGGGTGGACGAACCACGTGTTAGGGCTTGTTTGAAGTCCACCTGCCTAGCTACCAACATTGACCTAGGTCTGACGCCATAGCATTGTTGTGTACCGGCAGTTAGAGGTAAGCTATAGCTAGCTATAGCCATTTCCTTAGTATATTAACGATTACGGGTGCAGTGCGCTTTCACCTTTGGCCTTATCGCCACTAAGATAGCATCAGGGGTTCAATTAAGGCCAAGTACTAACTCTTTGTTTGTATCGTATGCAGAGCTTCTTTGCAAGTATAATTGTACAATAGAAAAGAGACATGCAATCCTGGAAATATGTTACTTTATTGACATCTATAGTGACCTAAGATACAATAATTATAACCTATCTGAAAAGAAAGGATTTTTGAAGTGTTATTAATCGTGAGAATATAATAAAAATTTTGGTGACAGTTACTTTAATACTAAACGACATACAATAAAAAACAAATAAAATCTCTCGAGATAAATGGAGTTCCAGCGACCGAATTTACGGGCGTCAGCCAGTTTTTGTATAAATGTTACGTTACTACTAAACTTACCTTAGAGAATAATAAAGTAATTCATCTCACAAATAATTTATGAATTAATTTTGCATAATTTTCCATTTTCCACGTCAACCCTTTGCGGTACCAAATACGTCAAGGTAGCTCCACTTGAGAGAAATTCTTAAATAATGCAGAAACACACGGGCGGTCATACCGAACTCAGTCGCTGAGGCTTATCTTAAATATTGTCGCATAATATATTATGCGCCTCAGCGTCGTAGCTAGGGGCTGGCAAGGAGGCAGTTGGCAGGGCGCAACCCTTGGGGGCGCACTTTACTGACCCATAGCTAGATAAAAGTCTATAAGGCTTGGAGCGCAAAATTAAAATCTTGCCAAATTTATTAAAAAATTAAAAAAAAAAGAACGGCGCTGGAAATTTTGAAGGGGATCACTAATACAACATTGCTCTTTTTATTTTGTAAATTTTTAGAAAAATTTTCTTTTTGTCGTGTACGACTTTTGGGGTGGTCATGTCCCCTGTGGCCCCCCCTTCGGACTGCGCCTGGGTGTGGACTAGCAGTCTATGTCTGAAGAACAAATGTATGTATAAAGCATGAAGTTAACGATCTTAGAGAAGTGAGAAGTTACTCGGTAACAAAAGGGCCTCGTATGTTTCCCCAAGACATTCAAGGAGGGTATGCCATCCCGCTGGAGCAAATTACTGGCCTGTCAATCACTTTCGCGCGTTCTTTTTCCTATATCACGAAGCCACGGAGTGATTGACACAGATTTAAAATGCTTATTCCATAGAGATCGAAGTCGGAATAAAGTTTCTTTTTTAGTCTCAATATGCTGTGACAGTGTTTATTTGTTTGTTATTGCCCTTGTTTTTGTTTAAGTAGTTCTTTGTACTATCTTTGTAATGTTGTGTATCGTTGAGTAATTTCAAAATAAATGTGTTTTATTTCTTATTTACAAAACTATTGAACAAATAATATTTTTATTTAAATAGTTGGAAAGCTTTGTGCCTCAACATTAAAAATGTCTGATGGTGTTAAAAACGTAATAATTACCGCGTGTGTGGTCTAGTGGTTCGCCCACCTGTGTAAAATTCAGGGGTCACAGGTTCGGTTCCCAGGAGGGAGCTACATCAACTGTACCTACTCGGTTTGGTCGTTGGTATGGTATGGCTTGTTTCAAGTCCATCTGAGTAGAAGTCCACCTGGTTAGCAGTCCGCCTGGCTAGATACTACCATCTAAAGAAAACAACATAACATAATAAATAAATATTACATAACATAACAAATTTCCAAAGTAGCTAAAGCACTCGTGTTATGGAAATCAGAGACAGCTGCGTGGAACTACAAACACCCAAACCTGAGCCAATAGAGAAAAGTTCGTTTTCTAAGTTGACCCAGCCGAGGATTAAACCCGGGAACTCAGAGGTGGCGACACCTTGAAAACCGGTTTACAAACCACTCGACCACGGAGGTTCTCAAACCGTTCGGCGAAGCACACCTCCAGCCGTGGCAACATCGACCACCCTGGTCCAGTGCCGGATTTATTAATTTATGAATAGCGTTACTGGTCTGCCGCCCCCTATAAGTCCTTGCCGCCCCTAGGCCGCGACCTACACGGCCTATTGACAAATCCGGCACTGCCCTGGTTACACCGTCCCTCCAAGAAGCTGGTACGGATTACCAGATAGCTTGGTGCCTTCGAGCATCACGGCTTCGGAAGCGCGTCTTACTCTAAGCTTGGTGCAGTGCTGCACGGAGGGGAGAATGTTGCGCACTTCCTTGCTGTGTCAGTCTAAATTTATTTTTCAGGAAACTTTTAAATCAAAATTATTTATGTTATTGTCACCTTTTTTACCTGTCAAAAACTCTATCTGCATCTGTCAACGTTGCTTCTACCTAATAAGCTTGTTCAAAAGGTTAAATTAACTTACTATTCTTTCATTATATATCCTCGTCCAGTCCTCTCGCTTTCATTTCATTCCCTGTCCTATAATTTCGGTTGCTGTGTTCCAGCAGGGTAAAAGCTAGAATAGGAAGTTTCTCTAAGTAGTAGAGGGTTCCGGGTATAGTGCGCTTCCGGCTTTGACTTTATCATCACTTAACATCAGGTGACACCACGATGCGTCAGCTTGGCCTTCATCTCACCATGAGAGGAAGGCCAAGCTGACCGTGGATGATTACAAAAAAAGTGATATATAGACCAGCCTGTGACATAGACGTCAGCCATTTTAATGTCCCCACTGCTGGGGCACAGGTCTTCCTTATGGGTGGACAAGGAGGATGGGCCATAACCCACCATACGGGCCCAATGTAGATTGTTGGGTATTGACGACTGCAACTTCAGCTGGGACCAACGGCTTAACATGCCTTCCGAAGCACGAAGGAAATCAAGTTAATACATTTTTGGTCACCCATCCCATGACCTGCCCTTGAAAAAGTTGCTTAACCTCCGCAATCGCAGGGCAGGGTGCACAAACCACTGCGCTACCGAGATCCTTAACCATAGACCAGCGTGTTCGGTACCAATACACAGTTGTATGTCCCACAGTGATATTCCAGACTGAGAGCCATCTCGACTCGAGTAAATTAAATTTGCAAACTTATCTCGCGGAGGGCAGCTCTTATTCACTTTGCGTAAACCAGATTGACCGTTGCCTGGCGTAACCGATCTCTCAGTAGCTAGGTATAGGTAGTCTGGTAACGTAATTCAGTTGTTGCAGTGCAAAAAAGCAGTATTGATAGTCTACAGTTCTGTTGTGCTAGAAATATGTACTTGTTTATAGGCAGAATTAATAAACTAGCTTCCGCCCGCGACTTCGTCCGCGTGGATATTAGAGAAAATCATTAGGGAACCTTCAACCAGGATCCGAACAGCCGTTTTTATGCGATTAGGCGGTCCCCACCAAGCGCGCTCCCTCGCGAAGCAAGACGTTTGCCGCTTGTGGTGGGCCTCCCTCTCCCTCTCCTTTTCTCGTCCTCCTCGTCTCTGACCCCTTGACAAAAGGTTCATCCCCTATTTCACCTTTTTAGGGGCTGAATCATGTCCGCCCCTAAAAAGGTGAAATAGGGGATGAATAGGGGATGTTGGACTTCAAAATAAATGTCATTTTAGCAATCACCATCCCATAAAACCTCAAGAACGACAACCACATCGATTTTTATGTTTACTAATCCCATTTATCCCTAAGGGATGATTTTCAAAATAACAAAATATGTGTTTGCCTATTTATTTTTAGACGTGCTCCTACAAATTAAGTTGTGATGTCTTTTTTATATTCTTTTTCCATGCAAAATTTGAACCCAATTTTCACCCCTTTAGGTTAAATCATGTCCACCGTGTTGGACTTCAGAATAAATATCATTTTCGCAATTGTCATCTCAGAAAACCCCAATAACAAGATTTTTCCCAGCAGAAATAATAGTCCGTAAGCCCACGACAATATTGCCTACGTCATGTGACATCCCGATGAAATGCATGGCACACGGTCGGAAAAGTTGTGCTGAGCGAGGATCAGAAGATTATCGCAGATGAAATTGGCCGGAAGCTTGAAAAATCCTTCATTTCCGGTCACAATTTTCACTGATGTCACATGACGTAAATGTAACCTTAAAATTTTGATTTGATGATGTAACCTTAAAATTTTGGTTTGAATTTGGAAACTTGAAAAAATCCTTTACTTCCAAAAGGATTTTATCAAGCTTCCGGCCAATTTTATTTGCGATAATCTTCTGATCCTCGCTCGGCACAACTTTTCCGGCCGTGTGCCATGCATTTCATCTTGATGACATATGGCGTAGGCAATTTTGTCGCGGGCTTCAGACTATAAGGAGTTTCACAGCAATTGAGCACAATCGTTCATGCTCAGCCGTCAACAGAACACACAATACAGTCCAATAGCAATTAGTGAATTCTCTTTCATCACGGAGCACAAAAGGCTGCGAGCGCGGACACCAGCTTTGTTAAATATTTCACATTCTTCCACCACTACCACGTAAATTGAAGATATTTTCCAATAAATAATTAACTGGGGCCTAAGTCTGCTATTGTCTTAGAGCATTTATGTAATGCTCTAAGGCTATTGTTAACGTCATAATCGTTTCAATTGTGTTTGAATGTTAAATGTTCTTTGACACAGTTCTTGATAAATCTTAAAATGTGTTTCGGTTTTGTGTTTAAGAAACACAATGAAGAACTGTGTCTAAAAGCATTAACGTTCAAATACAATTGAAACACGATTATGACGTTAATGCCAGTATATTCCAAAAACTCTGTCTCTGTCTTTTTCTTTACGTGTGAAGAGTGATAAAAATAACCTCACTTTTTCATTTTTTCCATGTTTTTGTTGTTATTCTGACCATAAAGTCACTTTTTGAAAAGTAATCGTTGAATATTTTTCTATATATTATAATGTCATTACCTATTTTTCTATATATTTTTCGTGAATAAGAGATTAATAAGCTTTAAGTATTATCCAAAAAATATAAAATTGATGAAAATTTTCTTTGTCTTTGCATATTTTTTTAGTCGAGTGAAGATACGAATATATCGTATTTTTAACCGTAAAATAATCAAGATCGTTTATGAAACTTCAACATATATTTTTATCTGCTCAAAATAAAGAATAATTGATTGTTTATTTTTGAATCAAACATAGGCCAAATTCGATAATTTGGAATATACTGGCCTTAACTGGGGCCCCAGTCTGCTATTGTCTTAGAGCATTAATGTAATGCTTTTGTTAACGTCATAATCGTTTCAATTGTGTTTGAATTATAAATGCTTTTTGACACAGTTCTTGATAAATCTTAAAATGTGTTTCGGTTTTGATAAACTCAAAACCGAAACACATTTTAAGATCTATCAAGAGTGTGTCAAAAAGCGTTAACGTTATAACACAATAATTGAAACACTATTATGACGTTAACAATAGCAGCCTTGGGCCCCTGGTTGCCAACTGCGACTAAGTCCGCATAGACTCTGTTCCATAATTTCTAGGTCTTTCTTTAACTGTAGCACCTCTATCAATATTCATTTTCTAATGACTATTCTAGCTACCACCATCTCATCTAAGTCTGACGCCATAACAACAATTTAAAAATTGTTGTGTTCCAGCAGATAGAGGTAAGGTAACCAGTTCCTCGGTGATGAGGATTCCGGGTGTAGTGCGCTTCCACTTTCGGCCTTACCGTCACTTAATGGTCACTTAACATCAAGTGAGGCCAAGGCCGTACAAGGCAAAGCACGATCCCGTTGTGCATTGTGCATAAAAAAAATCTGGAAGGTGTTTCTTATGAAACTTTTAATTTTGTATTTATTTTGTAAGTGAAAATCTCACCGAAGCAAATGGTAGCGGTAATAGCACCCACCCACGACATCTAAATTTAATTTTAATTAATATGTTGTGTTCCGTTGAAGTTATTATTTTCGTGGAAATACGAAATTTTTGAACTTTGGTATAGAAATTATTTTATTACAATATGTTGACCTTTTTTTAAATTCCCTTTCTAGAGTATTCCAATGGTCAGTACCTACGCTGATAATTAAACTGAAATGTATAAAATATTCAGACGATTTTATTTCTGAGTTTGAGATCATTTCCATTTAGCCTGAAATCTCTTATCGTTGTTTTCCGATATCGACTTTCTGATTACGATACTTCATTAACGGTAGGTATTTTGTAAAAATAATATTTAGTAAAAATATTTTTTAAACATATTTCAATATGCCTTCCCAATACTAGAGATTAACTAATCATAATGTTCGAGTGACACGAGCCCAGTAAATACTAACATATTACTAATAATCTATGGATGTCTGAAATAAATGTTATATTATTATTATTATTAATAACTATAGTCAGGTGGGGTAAGTGAAACACCGGGGTAAGTGAAACACCCAACCATATCTAAGAAACTATCGTAGTTTATTCTCATAGCGATGTGTCGATAAAGCAGGAATGACGAATTACTTCCCTTGACACAACACAGATATCGCTGCGATCATTAAACTAGCTAGTAAACCAAAAAGAAATTCATTAGATGTCAAAACGCAAAACATGACTGATAGGCGGGAACATTTAGGCAATCATACAAGCAAAATTAAAGAGTAATTAAAAATTTTGTTATGGAAATTATTGCACGTAAAGTATTATCTTACATGATCCAACGTCTATTTTAGATAAATCCTTCATAAATGCTTAATATTTATATTCATACCGTTAAAGGCTGATTTAATTAGGAGTACATTGCCTACACAGCTACTTTAATTGGGAGTTTTATAGCTTTACTAAACCTTGTTAAATGAACTAAACCTTGTTAAATGAAAATAAAAATAAAGTATGTTTCACTTACCCCACCTGACTATATTAGGTACTTACTTACTCATAAAATTGGGGCGTTATAAAATTCAACAGGCAAACGCATTGTATTTAGGTATTCAAGATTTTTCACTAACATTGATTGAAATCAAAAGAATCAAAATATAAGAAGACACAATCGCTTGTCAAATTTTTTGCCACCACAAATGACGTCATGAACTCGGCAAGGGACAAATAAAAATGGATAAAGCGGGGACTACGGGACACAATGGGACAATCTGAGGTGACAAGTGTCATGTGGCAATCATGTATATTCGATAAAACGATAGCTTTGCGACGGCAGCGGCCTTTTGGCTCTGACTGAAATGTCATGTCATATTTTTCTTTTGAACGTTTTATTTCTGATTTTCCTTTTCTTATATTCTGCAAAGCTAATAAATAGACATAATTAATTATTATTAACCAATTAAGTAGATATTAGAAGGTGATACCTATTCGTTAGATCGGTATAAATTACTTTCGACGAACGAAACAAAAATACAGAAAATATAACGTAAGAATTTAATAAGTTTGAATGTACCAAAATCAATTAATTGTATTAATCAGAAATATAAGTAATTAATTAGGGCTTAAGCGTACACACTAAGGCATAAAATCACTAAGCAATGATTACTCATTCATTAATCTCCGTTTTTCTATATCTTTAATGTCGATAACCTTGCAACTATTCTCACATCACACGCAATAAGCCGATATTTACCTGCTTAAGAATTACGTAAATGTAAGTGACAACCCTAAGCACATTGGGGCAACAGGTACCTCCAAATACAAGCCAAACTTTACCTTAAATTGCACATAATACAGCTCGACTTCGCTTAAAAATTTCAACAGGAAGAAAATCACAGTACCGAATTAAGCTGTAACTTGTACCGTTCGCAAGGAAAACCTTTTCATTTGTTATCAGAGTGTAAACATTTTGCTTGACTAACTCTCGGTTGGGAAGAGAAAACAGAGGGCTTATTACATAAAAATAATTGCGATCAGACGATGTTTATTTATTTTATTTTATTTTATAATTTGGCACACAGACAGATAACAGTCATCACATCATCGAGGACATGCTTAAATAAAAAAGATCTAAACTATTATCCAATAAAAAGTATGCACACAGCATGGATATTAATACGATTTAAAAAAAGTTAACAATAACAAACAGACATGTTTGCCGTTATTGAGTCTGTATTCCCGCAATATACAACTCGTTACTAAGGAGTTTATGAAATTAGGGTTTTGTATGGAGAATGTTAAAGAAGTTGCATTTCCATATTACTTACTAACATTTTCTTAGTTTATTTGACAACCATGCGACAACCAACGCTGTAGTTGACCGAGCGAGCACGAAGTGCGAGCGGAGCGTCTTTGCTTCAGTTTGGGCAAAAATTCTTTCTTATGTCCGGCTGTCTGTTCCAACCTACAGGTCGCATTTCTCAACCGATTGTCATGAAATTTTGTGAATAGGTTTGAAAATTATGTAGATTTTTTTTTGTCGAGCCAGTTTTTTTATTTTTTTCAAAATGGCGGAGATATGTTAGGAAATCATATTTCAGTCCGACATTCCAGCTCTGCCTGTTCTCCTCTACAGGTCGCATTTCTTAACCGATTCTCGTGAAATATTGTAAGCAGGTTTAAAAATTATGTGAAATTTTTCTGTCAAACCAGTTTTTTGAAATTTTTCAAAATAGCGGAGATATGTTAAAAAAAACCTATTTTAGTCCGGTTTTCCAGCGCTGTATGTTCTCCTCTACAGGTCGCATTTCTCAACCAATTCTCGTGAAATTTTGTGATCTGGTTCGAAAATAATATAGATGTTTTTGTCACGCCAATTATGTATTCTGTGGTCACGCCAGTTTTTTTAATTTTTTCAAAATGACGGAGAAATGTTAAAAAAACATATTTCAGTCCGGCTTTCCAGTGTTGTCTGTTTTCCTCTACAGGTCGCATTTCTCAACAATATTTTTTTTTTGGCAAGCCAGTTTTTCATTTTTTTTTAATGGCGGAGATAATGTATAATAAAAACATATTTCTGTCCGGATTTCCTTCGCTGGCTGTTCTCCTCTACAGGTCGCATTTCTCAACCGATCTCGGTTAAATTTTGTGAGCAGGTTTGGTAAATGTATAGAATTTTTTTGTCAAGACAGTTTTTCGAAATTTATTAAAATGACGGAGATATGTAAAAAAACATATTTCAGTCCACTTTTCCGGCTATTTGTTCTCCTCTACAGCTCGCATTTAAAAACCGACTCTGGTGAAATTTTGTGAGTAGGTTCGATAATCATATATAACTGTTTAGTCAAGCCAATTTTTCTAAATTTATAGAAAAAATATTCACCCATTTTGACAAATTATCAAAATTAGAAGCATCATCAAGCTGCGAATACTCACGTACCTACGTGTCCTTTAAAACCTCATGGCGACATTTTATTTTATTTTATCGCGAGGTCTACAGCTCACGGAGCCACTAGTCCTAAAACTTTTATGCACAAATGTTTAAAAACATTAACTAATGGCACATGTTTGTGTTAAGGCTTTAACATGCCTCAATCCGAGCGGGTCGATCCGTGATGGTGTGAAATCGAACGTAACTCTACTTACTTTGTGTTCAAATCAGTGCGCGTTCCAACGCGGCGGTTGCGTTGAGAACTAGCACCGAATTCTCAATTTTTACATGTTTTTATTAAATTTCTTCGCTTTCAAGTTAGTTAAAAAAAATCTGTTCAATTAAGATTGAAGGTATTAACATCGCCGATTTTTATGTGTTGATTTTAACATTAACGAATGTTCTGTTTCTGAGAAATTTTGCAAATAGGGCCAGAAACAGGGTCCATGGAATATTTTTTTACATCAAAGGTGGTAAATTTTTTACAAATGTTTTCAATTAAATCTATTGTGTATTATTCCAAGTACATTATATATTTTTTCCATGATAGCTTCACGCGCGTAATCTTTCAATAATTTGGATTGAATATTGGGATTTGACCCTTCTTAGCGCCTTAAATGAAAAAAATAACTATCGGCTACGTTACCTCACTCATAAATAAATAATAATAATATTTTTATAATTGTTGATATGTAGTTTGCCGCCATGATCATAATTCGAAATATTAACAAGCAACCGAAGTACGGTATCTGTGTGAGGAAAAATTAGGCATATTTAAAGCCCGAGTCTTTGAATAGGCTCCATCTTCGGCCTCTTAAAAGTATGTGATGCGGCGTAGTAGTGATTAAGTATTTCCTTTGTGATGCGGCCAAGGGGGCGTAAATAAATTACGAGAGATGTTTAAGGGGGGGAGGGGGTCGAGTCAAATCTCATCTAATCTTACGTTGGAGAGAGGGGGGGTCTCTGCAAATATCACGCAATTTTTTTTATGATTGAAACAAAAAAATATACTATTTTAGTCCATTTGATCCAAATTGTACATGCTTAAGATTTAATCTTAAGCGTATATCGTATCGTATTAACGATTAAGATCATTCACTAATTCGTTCGAAAGAAAATAATTTCATTCATACTTCGACGTTATACATCTACTGAATGTCAAACCACCATATTTGTTTTATACCAAATAGCTCAATTTAATATGAATTTACGGTACAGTGTAGCCCGTTCTTTGTTTTCGCGTAGTCGTAAATAAAAGCACGAAGCATTTTTTTTTCTTTTTACAATAACAATCCAATGCGCTTACGTAAGAAACCCACGTTCTGAAAGATCTCACGTGAGATTGGGGGATGGGGGAGGGAGTTGAATAAAATCTCACGACATCTCACTAGGGGGGGAGGGAGCTACAGAAAATTAAAAAAAACACCTCACGTAATTTATGGACGCCCCCCAAGAGTACTGAATAAAAAAAAGATTTATTCAACATTGTCCGATTATCGTGATGCTTTTTGGTATACACCTAATAGGACCTAAGGATGGTTTTCCTTGACCTTTCGTCAAGGATACATACGCATACCCTTTATTTATTCATTTTATAGAAGAAAAATTAAGCATGTTTCTTCTTTAAGTATAGTAGGAACTCAATGCCAGGTACTAAATCTGCCCGGATAAACTAAAGTAAATACTTATCGTTTTTTTTGCAAAGTTATTGTTGGAATTGATACCTCACTTTGTTCTTAGATATTTTGAAACATCGACATTTTAACTACATACCTAATAATAATTAATAATTTATTAACAATAACTATAGATACGTTACTTTCATTTTCGACATTTAAAAAAATGATGTAACTCAGGTAAATCGTTTGTCATTTTGATTTTCAATAGTGTGAACATCGCTTTTCTGTTTTAATTTTCGACAGTCATCTATAAACGCGTTTTAGTAAACCCGCAATGCTTCTCTATTGGGTAATTATAGAAATTAATTTGTTATCCGTAGTGCTCAGACTGCACAAATTAGAAATAACTTGAGTTGCAAATAATACGGGAAACTTTCTCGTGAAACACTCTATTCATTACTGAAAAGTGGACTTTGCAATGTCTACTGAGAGAAATATCCTCAGGCACAGCATGGGGGCATTTGTAGAATGGTAGTAGGTAATGAAATAACAAACTAAAAACACATACATTTTCAGAATAAACAATCAAAAGCAGACAGTCTATAGAATTAATGATTAGCTAGATTATGCTTATACTTAACCTTTTTACAAATTATTGTAGTTATAATATACCTCATTCGTTTGTTAAATATATTTTTTTCCAAAAACTTTTCCCATACATTTTGTACGGAAAAACGAAAAATCTTCTCGAAATATATTTTATTGCCAAATGATCCTATTTGTTACTGTGGTTACTGTGAACAAAATACTCTTTAAGGCCAACTGATGAATACATAAACTACGTAAGTCACACACAACATCGTCTTCACACGCAGGCACAATCTTTTACAACATTTGATCAAAACAAAAAAGTAGTTTTCACTCCTCTTGCTCTAAAAGTACGTCATTGTAAGGTACAAGAGCCAGGATAAAATAGCAAAATTACCCCTAGGGGATAAAGTTTTTTCTTTTTTAATGTTTGTCTATTACCAATGAGCCTACTAAAACGAAATAGTAGATTGTTGTACAAGACGCTAAAATGACCCATCTTTAGCGAGGGAATAAATAGAAACCGAGTTACAATGGGTTTTAGCGTCGTGTGTTACACTCTACTTTTCACTACGATTGCGAGAAAATAAAATACAATATTGAATACCTAGTTTATACTTCCGTAAACGAATCCACTCGTTTTTCTATCCTCCACTTCATAAACTTTTCATACAGTATTTAAATAAACCTTACAATGACGTACTTTTAGAGCAAGAGGAGTGAAAAAAATATTTCGGGTAAATTGTTCGTTTTTCCGTACAAAATGTATGGGAAAAGTTTTTGGCGATTTCTGTCGTTTCTAGTACTCATACATACCTTAAATGGTCCCCTAGAGTCTTTTGATACCTACATGAAATAGGATCGATTGGCATAAAAAAAATTTTTTTGGTGTTTTAGCATTTTTTTGCTAGCGGTAACTTTTTTCCAAAATCTGTGAATGCAGTTCAGAATATCTCAAAAAGTTATGGAAGGTCTCGCAGGAACGTTTTCCTCTAACTATAACGGTTAAGGTCCCGTCTCAAAATTCCACCCTGTATAAAACTCTAAATTGATAGATTCATTATTGGGATAGGTGTAGAGCCCTAACGGCTGAAGGTAGAGACAATATTTTTGGAGCGTAGATACCTTTCATTATGTAGATGAGCACTAAGAAAGGATTTTAGAAAATTCCCGTTATACAGGGTGCTACAGGTTGTTCAAGTTTGTATGAGAATTTGTATAGGGTTGAAGGTAAAGACACAATTTTTGGAGGGTAGATACCTTTCATGGTGTAGGTGAGCACTAAGAAAGGGTTTTGGAAAATTCTCGTTATACAGGGTGCTACAGCGTATTGTAGTTTGTATAGAGATTTGTATAGGGCTGACGGTAGAGACACCATTTTTGGAGAGTAGATACCTTTCATGGTGTAGGAGAGCACTAAGAAAGGGTTTTGGAAAATTCCCGTTATACAGGGTGCTACATGGTGTTTTAGTTTGTATGGGAATTTGTATAGGGTCAAATGTAGAGACACCATATTTGAAGGGAGATACCTTCATTCATGGTGTAGGTGAGCACTAAAAAAGCATTTTGAAAAATTCCCGTTATACAGGGTGCTACAGGATGTTCCAGTTTGTATTGGGATCTGTATAGGGCTGAAGGTAGAGACACCATTTTTGGAGGGTAGATAGATTTCATGGTATAGGTGAGCACTAAGAAAGGGTTTTGGAAAATCCCTATATGGATGCTACAGAGTGTTCCAGTTTGTACATATATTTTATGGGAAAATTTAAATGTGTGAAATGAGGTCTACTGATAAATACCTAGGTACATTGGTAATCCGTGACTTTCAAAATAAATGCACAACTATCTTAATCACCCAAACGCAGTTGCGGGCAAAAGCTAGTTAGGTTATTTATGTTTTTTTTTTATTTACTTTATTTATCTGTAAAGTTTTAACCGCCTCTGTGGTCTGGTGGTTCGCTCACCCGTGTAAGACTCAGGGTTCCGGGTTCGATTCCTAGGGGGGGTACAATTCGTACTCGGTTTGCTTGGTGGTAGAGCTTATTTCAAGTTCATCTTGCCTAAGTCTGACGCCATAACAACAAGTTGTGCTCCGGCAGTTAGAGGTAAGATAGCCATTTCCTCAATGATGAGGATTCCGGGTGTAGTGCGCTTCCACATTCGGCCTTATCGTCATTTAACGTCAGGTGAGGTGAAAGCCAAGCCCTACACAGTTTTGTATAAAAAAAGATAAATCTATGGGTTTATTAAAAACAAGCAATTTCTTCAAACAAAGCAAGGGAAAGTATTTATTGTAAACACTCCGGCATAAAACGTTTTTCCGCCGCGTGTTGTTATACAAAACGTTACCGCCCAAAAGTGCTTTGTCTTGAATACAAAGCATGATTCATGGCGAGGCGATCTTTGCTTGACGGAGATCGTAAATTAGGTAATGTACCTTAAGAAGGCTGTATTTAAAAAGGAACAATACATACCCTCACTAGGCTTATTTATAACACGCTAGAGAAAAAAGTCTGGATAAAACTTTACGGCAATAAATTAGGAATCTTGTTTCAGCTACAGTTATTTTTAGTTTTCTAATAAAAGTTTGAAAATCAAATGTTTTTAAGCATTCTTTAGTTTTTCTGACCCCAAACCGAAAAGCTGACTGAAATGAGATAACAATAATCACAGTCGTCACATCTAGCTTAATTGAATTTCCTTGAAAAAATTAGGGCCGAAAATATATTACTGGCTACTTTGCCGGTTCTTTTAGTAGCTACGAGTATACACGTGAGAGACCTTGCATGTGCAGGAACAACAACATTTGTTCTACGATTTTTCTAAAAACAGACAAAAAACGACTTTTCATACGAAACTCTACCTGCCGTTCGGACATTTGTATAGAAAGCCGGTTTTTTATCTGTTTTCGGAAAAGTCGTAGCACAAATAAATGTCGTTGTTTATGTTATGATGTTAGTAATTTACTCCTGCAATTGGTTGTTGGTGTTTGACAAATAACCCTGTATAAGGTTTCGATTTTCTTCATTATCTGTGCCTTGCATTGCAATCGACCTAGACAGAATAAAAAAAAACCGGCCAAGTGCGTGTCGGGCCACGCGCCGTAGGGTTCCGTAGTTACCATTCCGTCTACAAAAATAACTTTGTTTTTCACAGTGTTGGTATGAATGACAAAGTTATATTTGCGGTTTTGGAAAATATGATATATCGAAAACGAATTACTTTATCTCGTTCAAACCAATTTTTGTTGAAAGTGTTTATTAAGATCTATAGCATATATTTTTTATAGATTTTTCACTTTCTTATTTCAAAAGTTAGAGGGGGGGCACACATTTTACCACTTTGGCAGTGTTTATCTTTCTAGCGGTTGACTTTGAGAAAAAAATGTCTTAGAAACCTCAATGTCATTTTTAAAGACCTATCTATAGACAGACACCCCGCACGTATTGGTATGAAGAAAAAAATTTTTTTCAGTTTCAGTTCCATGTTGGGGAGCCCCCCCCCCCCCCCCCCCCCTAATCTTTATTTTTTTATTTTTTGTATTAAAATCGTTAAGCGGTTAACAGCTACTAAGTTTCAACTGTGTAGGTAATCCTAATACTTTCGGAATAAAATGCCTGTGACATACGGACGGACAGACAGACAGACATGACGAATCTATAAGGTGAATAAATAATGAAAAATATAAGAAAAAATCGACTCACCCGTAGCAACTCAGACGGGATCTTACAGCAACATCTTAATATAAAAAAAAATTGCATTGTGAATGCAAAAATCTAAAAGTTTAGAATCTATAAGGGTTCCGTTTTTTTCCATTTTGGCTACGGAACCCTAAAAAGCAATAGGTAATAGGACAGCTACATGCTGTCGCAAGCTGAATTAAATTATAAAATGTTACGGAACAAATTTCGTCCGCTCGGGCACTTAAAACCGAAGCTCACCTATAGAAGAGGAACTGTGTCCTACTACTAAAAGGGGTCACAATAGGTTGAGTGCGAGAGCCGTCGTTAGGGTTGTTGAGCCCGAAAGGTAGTACGGTGTCGGCCTACTTATATCTTTGTGCTAAGGTACTTTATACAAAGGTGTTCATGAACACCTTCTCAACCCAACAGAGGGCCTAGTGCGAGTTGATGTTTTCACTTTTCACTATCGAAAACTGTCGGATATGCTTCACATTATCAATACGAGTGAAAGAGACAAAACGATAGTTTTCGATAGCTACAACTAGTGACAACTAGTGACAACATCAACTCGCACTAGGCCCTCTGCAGTGTGCACCCTTAGCACGATCATAAAAAAGCGCAAAATTTCATTTCGCTTTTCGTCGATAGATGGCGCTGTACAAATTTTCCATACAAAATTACTCAATCGAATGTTTTACGCGCGTTATTTTTTCGACAGCTGTTTGTGCTAAAATTGAGCTTCTGACAATCTTCTTCTTTTTGCATCAATGTGATCACTAGTCTTTATCACAATATACTAGAGAGAGTACAGTAGTTTAGCTTAGCCTCGCGCGCTCGAACAACGCACACATGGACATCTCTCACCGACACTGTAAAACCGGAATCTCAAAACAATCTCAAACCACTTCGAGTACGTGACGCAGCGATGAGAGCTGTCTTTGTGTGTGTGCGATGCTCGAGCGCCCGTAGTACTAAGCTCAACTTCTGTTAGTCTCTCTATTTTGTGTCTTTATAATGAGGGCTTTTCACAATGACAAAAAATTGTAGGCTCGATAGATGGCGTTGATAAAAATTTATGAGTCAATGTGTTTTTTTTTACTTCGAAGAGTACTCAGGTAGGCAGGCAGATGTAACCCTAAAAAAAAATATATATCTCTTTTTGGGTAGATGTCAGCGAGCGAGCGCTTACTTGCCTCTTTGGTACAGGCTGTAAGTTAATTTTGACTCATCTCTTTCCTTCAACGCCATCTAGTGAGGCAAATAGGTAGTTACTATTTTTATTTTTTAAATGTCACTTTGAAAAGCCTTCATTAGGAGAACCCTAAAAAAACTAGCCAGTGTCAAGTTATTTTTTTAAATGTAGTTTGCTGTAGTTTGTCATCGGATCTGACGCACAGTGTTGCCAACTCGGCTAATACAAAATGTGCTAAAGTGCTGTTAAAAAAATGCCAAAAATATGCTAGTTTTTTTTAATAAGTGCTAAAAAATATGCCAAATTAATATGAAGTCTTAATCAAAATAAAAAATTCAGATTAGCTGTGTGTGTGGATGAATTACACCAAGTTTTGAGATAAACTGTCAATATCTTGATCATCATCAACTGTTATAGATGTTGAAGGCTGACAGAGAAAACTATACCAGCTAGATCAAAATAAAAAATACGTTTGTGTAGTATATATTAGAATAAAACTAGACTATATTTATTTTGAAACGTCCCAAAATATTATAGTATTTGATGCATCAGAACTATTTTTTTTAAATATGCAAGCAATACAGTTCAAAGCATGCTAAAAAGCAATGCAAAACCCTTCGAAGTGCTTCAAACTGCGAGTTCAAAAAAGCACTGCTTTCCTTGCACAACGCCATTTACATATTTCTCTTGTATTTATAAACCAAATACGCGGTCAAAAGCGTGCTTTGTACTAGATTTAGCAGTGCAGCAGATTTTTCTTTCTTAAAAGTGTTGTTTTTAAAGGTATTATGTATTATGCTAAAAAATATGCTATATGCTAAATGAATAAATAATATGCTAAACAGAACGAAAATATGCTAAATTTAGCATATAAAATGCCAAATTGGCAACGCTGCTGACGCATTCCAACGGTTCTTGGAGAGTTTGATACTTACACCAAAATTTAGTCAGCAAAAGCGCACTTATTTCAAGTAAAACTGAGAGAGAAGATTGTAACAGTAGTTACGACGTACACCAATGGCAAATTATCAAAAATAGTTTTGCTACCTATGATTTTTTTATAATAAGTAGGTAATAGCAGAATTCATCAATTAGGTACCTAGTTGCTTAGTGAAAGACGAGTAATAGGTAGGTACTTTATACTTAAAACACGTGTAGGAATTTTATTGAGAAAAGTGTTTCCCACCCCCGGCAGGATTAATGTTAAGACTCTTCCAGCGCCCGTTGCATGGCACAATCGATAAACTGTTTATCGAGTTTTTATCATATTATGAAACCTGACAAAATTATGACACAGTGAATGGTTCATTCGATAAATTATATTATCTATGTCACGATGAAATGTCAAGTGCGACTAATTATCGCGCACTGCGTGCATGATCACCAAATGATCACAATGAGCCGCCATCTTGCACAGTTTAATTAGCGCATTTTGACAGGTTGAAGTCGATAAATAGTCTACTACTCAAAGGTGGTCGACAAAAGAGCGCGACACGCGCGCAGTACAGTATGCGCGCGTGTAGTGCGATCCTTTTCTAAAACTTATCAACGCCAAAAGAACGAATTTAAAACACACTGAATGAATGATTTCTGTCGACGTGATCAAATTCTTTATCGAAGGAAGAACTTTATCGTCCTGTCAAATATGTTTCGACGCCGTTTAATACATATTTTAGTCATATCGAGGTCGATATGATATACGAACCCATGCCGCGGGCGCAGGAATTAAGATAATACTTCATTATTTTTAAGAAAATACCTTATTGAAGATGAAGGCTGCCGATTAAACGTCTTTAATCGTTACCTATCAACTAATTATTTAAAGCCTTTCAAAGGATTTCGGATAAGCCTAACTAGGTAAATGCGAAAGTCCGTTTTTTTGTTTGTTTGTTACACCTTCACGTCTTATGTAGGTACTCAACAAATCATCATGAAATTTTGCATACACGTTGTCAGGGGTAAAGGGAAAGACATAGGGTACCTTTCATCGAGAAAAAACCACTGTTCTCGAGCGATAGCAAAAACTTTCACTCCGACGAAATCGCGGGCAGTCGCTAGTACTTACTAATTTTAGTTAGTATAATAATCCAGAATTTTTTCAGTTTTTCAAGACAAACAAACAACAGCATTCGAACAAATTCAATGTCTCCCCTGCTCGTCGGACACAGGCCTTCCTTATAACCATAACCGACCACGCAGACCCAATACGGATTGGTGGGTGTTAACAACTGCAAATGCAGCCGGAACAAACGGCTTAACGTGCTATCCGAAGCACGAAGGAACTTGAGATAACCAATTCTGGTCACCCATCCCATGACCGACTCTTACAAAAGTTTTAAACTCCGCAATCGCAGGACCATGCGCTAAACCACTACGCCACCGCGATCCGTCGTGTAAACCAAATAACGAATTCCGAAAAAGTAATTACTACTGACTATATAATTATTACTACGTAGGTAATAATCACATAAGTACAGCCTGTCAAAAGTCCACTTTTTATATTGTATCGTATTTTAATAAACCCCTTTGAACAACAGAACCAGTCCTTTGCCGTCACACAAAGAATTAGCTACGAAAATTGATCGAATCGAAATAATTATTCGTGATGAATTATTCAAAAGCATTTTCATGAAGATTACTAGCCTTGTATTGTAATATTCGCCTCGTTAAGTGTACCAGAGAATTATTTGTGTAGTTAATTGAGGCTCAAATTGTCTACTTAGTAGGTACTTAACGTTGTTAACTAGTCTAAATAGCTAACATTTTACTTTATTGAAACTTCATTCAATTTCACCGGTCCAATCAACGAACTAAGATACTAAGGAAGTGTAATTCCGCTCAAAAAATAGCACCACGCAAACTAACACAGAGTGGGCGGGGCTAAAAAAGTACTAGTGAAGCACGATTTAGTAATGTCTGCCACGCGCTCGGCGACAGTCGTTAGCGTTACCACAAAAAAATAATTAGAAAAATGATTAAAATGACGTCATGTGTGGTCAAGTGGTGAAAAAGACCAAAAGAAGGCAGCAAAACTATACAGACATAACATAACATAGGAAAGTAACATATTTTTCGTTTTTTAGAAATATCTATGAGCGTATACATACAAAATATGGTCGTTATTATGCAACAAGTGTTCAGTCGCTTTGTGGGGCATAGTCAAATCTTCACATTCACTGCTATCACACATTTTTAAACAAGAATAAAACTCTCTCATGGAATTCAGTACAACAAAAAAAAGGAAAATTTAAATCAAAATTTTGTAATGCTAAAAATGGCGCGTCCTGCAATATGCAATACATAGAAAACGAGTAATCTGATGTAATCTCCTTGTTTTTTATTATTATACAGGGTGTAACAAAAACGCTGTCCAATCCGTGAAGGGATGATTAGGTAGGTACCTATAAAGATTCGATTCACGCAATCCTCTTTGATTAACGAGTGAAAATCCCTGGTTAAAATAGAATAAATAAAAAATGAAGAACTCACATTGCAACACCGAAGGCAGCAGAGTGGCACGACAAGTAGTGACGTCATGAGGTCAAGACCGTCAGATCAGAACACAAAGTAATGACAATTTCCAGAAACTATGATTTTATGCAGCTCTGAAAACAGCTTTTTAATATGGAGTTTGATCCGCGGATCATTCTGCTGGAACCCCAATGTATGAGATCTGCTGCGAAAATGCTACTTTATATTTCCACCACCAATAGAAATACATGCCTAGCAACGGTGCACTAGATTTTCCCGAACACTTTGCAGCACACCTGTATTCCACTTAATTAGTACAAATGTGGCTATTATTCGCAAACGCATTACGGATTCACTCTCACAAATGTTTTTAAACATCAACTGTAAACATGACCTCACAAATAAAAATCAAGGGGTGTCAAATCTGGAGATCGCGCTGGCTACGGAGTTGGTCCACCTCTTCCAATCCACCGTCACCCATCACCCATATTGCTAGTTTAGGTATTTGCGCACCGGTCAATAAGCATGTTAAAATAGTCTGCATTTGAAAAAGATCTTGACAAGAATAAACTTTGACTTGGTGGAATACGCTGCTATAAAAAATACATTACGAAAAACTGAGAACCTCCTCCTTTTTTGAAGTCAGTTAAAAAGGTGTCGCTATAAGAATTTTGTATTGCCAATTAAAAAATAAAAATAAAGCGACGTATTAATACTGTTGTTGTTTATCAGTCCCACCTCTAAAAGACGTATTAAGGTGTTGCTCGCGCAAATGTGATAATTATCTACATAATATGTACTTACATGTTATGAAAAAAAAATCTTTACAGAATACATTGTCTTTTATCAAGCATACCTATTTTATTACAATAGCTTGCCTAATTTTAGTCCTTCTTGAAATCATATGTCTTACCAATTCGTGACAAATAATATGATCATCATTCATCAACATCATCATTTTATAATTTTCATAAAATAAAATAACAATAAAATCATCACAGCCGAAAGACGTCCACTGCTGACATAGGTCTCCTTTAGTTTTTTAGAGCGACTAGTTACAGGCGACTTGCATCAAGCGTATTCGAGCGGTCTTTACCAAGTCGTCCGTCTACATAATAAAACAAACATTATATCTAACAAACAATAATGTACTAATTTCATAAAACAATTTTATGATGCCGCCCAGCGCGCCGTAGTAGGTTAGGTGTACTGACTGCATTCTACGTTACACCGTCCTCGCCTCAATGACAAAGGCACGACAACGGCCGAATGAGTGACACGAGGCGAGTCAAATATCCAATCATGTTTGATCTGCGTTCAAACCCCAGCCAATTAAAAACGTCATATGCGTTAGAATACAATCTAATGCCGATTATGCGTGCATTGTAATAAGGTATGTTTTTACTAGTTCATTGTTGAGTTTGCGACTTTTTGTGTTACAGAATATGTGAAGGTGCCATTTTTTATGCAATATTTGTTAGGAGTTAGGCTTCCTTAGATCTTAGTTCGTTGGGTCCAATCCAATCATCAAAAGTTTGATGTTTTGTCACAGAATAGATAATACCTACAGTACGAGGCATATCTTGAAATCGGGTGGGGATTGCGCGGAATGCGTATTTTGGGCATGTGTAGCGGTGAGGGGCGCGGGCGGCAGGAGAGGGGCGCGCGCTATTGGTCGCTCATAAGAGCACATGCGAGAGTTTATCCCCACTCCGTCGAAAAAATTCAAGATACATGCCTCGTACTGTACTAGTTATGTGACGATAAGGCTGAAGGTGGAAGCTCACTTCACCCGGAATCCTCATCTTCAACCACTGATGAACTATGCCCCCTACTCAAATGGCCATTCTACTAAAATTAAGTAACTCTAGTACCTAGTAGAATAGAATTACAATGCATGGGAATGACATAAGCTAACGCTTAGCTCCTGTCAGTCCCATACATTGGCATTCTATTCTAGTAGCGTCAATTTTGGTAGAATGGCCACTTACGTTTCGACGTTCGCTGTTGTTCGTTCATTGTTGCTTTCTAGCAGTTTAATGCTGCTAGAAAGCAACAATTTTATAAAAAAATATATAAACATGTGATGTTATTGGTGTTAATGGTGTCAACACGGTGGTAGCTATACTTAAATAGCTTAGTGAGCTTGTAACAAGCCCTACCCACCAAATCCTGGGAATCAAACCTTGGACCCTTCCGTTGTAGGTTGGATTGGATACCCAGTATACCCACTTAGGTTCGCGAACCTCGCAAATAGCGCAAAATTCGCACATTCAACCGACCCTTGAGCCAGGCGTAAAACCACTGCCCCATCCTTTATTACCCACGACGGACGGAACGGAACGGAGGCAGTATATGCGTTTGGGGTTAGAGGTTGTGCGTTTGTTTGTTTGTGTGTTTGTCTGTTACCATTTTCCTCGGAAACTACTAAGCCCATTTCGATGCGGTTTTTTGCGTTCAAAAGGTTTCATTTCAGAGCAGGTTCTTAGACATGTTTCATAGTGGTAGACCACCAGGGGACTCTGCAGCAACCAGATAAGTCAAGTTTGACTATTGCCATTTTCCTTGGAAACTACTGGGCCGATTTCAATGCGGTTTTTTGCAATCAAAAGGTTTCATTTCAGAGCGGGTTCTTAGATATGTTGCATGGTGGTAGACTACCAGGGGGCGCTGCAGCAACCAGATAAGTCGCGCTTGAGAAGTTCTCTAAAACTACTCAACTGATTTCGATGCGGTTTTCTGTAATGGGTTTGTAGGTTATCGGCGATGGTTCTCAGATAGATGTTATGGTGTTAAACCGCTAGGGGGCGCTGCAGTTATCATTTTCTCATTTATTTCCAAAGTGGTTTGACCAATTTGGATGCGGTTTTCTGTAATAGTTTTGTAGTTTGTCGGCGATGGTTCTTGGTGTTATGGTGTTCGGGGGCTGCCAATGCCATTTCTCTAAAGTAACTATAACTGAAAAATATTTGTTCATTTGGGGGCAGGTAATGGCAGCCCCAACGGATTTTTCTTGCGTTTGTAATTTATGAATAGGTAGATAAAGTATGTATAGTACCTACATTACTTTTAGTCGAGGGATTTTTGTAAAACTTATTTTAGTCTTTTTAAATAAAGAGTTACAATTTTCACCGTCGTGGGTTTTTTCAAAAATATTAATTTTGGCATTTTTACCACATTTTTTTTTAACTAATCTAATTTTTTTTTTCAAAATATCGTAACGCAAATAAGAAGTTTGGTGCCCAAAACGGTCAGAAACATTTTTCACTGCAATTCTGTCCGTGCTTTGGTGTGTAGATGCCATTAAGTTCGCGACGGGTCCCATAAGATCGGCACCACGGGGCCATAAAGTGGGCAGGAGCTTTATCACCTGTCCGAGCCATCAATACAACCTTTTGTGTACCAAACGGGTGACCACACTTGCATTTTTAGTCTGTAGGACATTTCAACAAGCTATACAAAAAAACCGGCCTAGTGCATGTCGGGCCACGCGCCGTAGGGTTCCGTAGTTACCTTATACCATACAATATTTAATACCACTATTATTTTTCGTCTGCAAAAATAACTTTGTTTTTCACAGTTGGTATGAATGACAAAGTTAAATTTGCGGTTTTGGAAAATGTGCTATATCTCAAAAACTAATGATTTTAGGTATATCTCGTTTAAACTAATTTTCGTTGAAAGTTTTTATTAAGATCTACAGCATATATTTTTTTTTTATTTTTCACTCCCTTATTTCAAAAGTTAGAGGGAGGGGGACACACATTTTACCACTTTGGCAGTGTTTATCTTTCAAACGGTTGACTTTTTTTTTTTTTTTTTTTAATATTGAATGGGTTTGCTCTTGACCCCAGTCTTGCCCAGAAAGCAAAGACAGGGTCTACGATGGAGCGAGCTTGCCCAGAAGGTGCTTATTCACTCTGGCCTTGAATAGAGTCAGGTTGTATGCGCTCGGAAACACAGACGCCGGCAGGGAATTCCATTCCATAGCTGTGCGCATTATGAAAGATGATGAGTAGCGTTTGGTACGCAGAAAAGGTATATCAACTAAGAACGGGTGGTAACCTGCAGTGCGTCTGGATGTCCGATGGTAGAAAGGAGAAGGTGGAATGAGTTCATGCAGTTCTTGAGCACACTCACCGAAGTACAATCTATAAAAGACCGATAGGCAAGCAACTTTTCGGCGGTGAGCTAAACTGTTAAGCTTAGCTGCTACCAGTTCTTCATCGCCTATTAATCTCTTGGCTCTGCGTTCCACCGAGTCCAGTGCAGCAAGTTGATATTTCGCCGAGCCATCCCATAGGTGGCAGCAGTACTCCATGCAAGACCGGACTTGAGCTTTATAGCCCAGGCGTAAAGTACCGCTTGACTTTATTTAGGACGCTCAGCTTCCTAGCTGCAGTTTGAGCCTTGGACTCGATGGAGGTGCCGAAGTTGAGATCAGAAGATAACTCCATGCCAAGAAGCTGGAGAGAATCGGTTACTTGAATAGATGTACCACGGAAAGTAGGAGTTAAGGTAAATGGACTCCTTTTCGCGGTGAACAGACATGCCTGCGTTTTAGAGGCATTGAAGCTGACGAGATTTTCATCACCCCATTGGGAGACGAGACTTAACGTCAAGTTCAATCGCTCAATCATGGCCTCTCTCATTATTTTTACCTCATCTCCACCGGTATTCGCGCTGGACAGATATCTCTCCATGACGGTACTGTCGTCCGCATAGCCAACAATGCCCGATATTAGTAGGTCATTGATGTGTAGCAGGAAAAGCGTCGCAGAGAGCACCGACCCCTGAGGAACTCCGGCATCAATCGCCATGAGGTCAGAGGAGCAGCCGTCAATGACTACTCTGATCGACCGTTCACTCAAGAAGTCGGCTACCCAGCTACAAAAGCCAGCAGGGATTCCGTACGCTGGAAGCTTGCTCAGCAGACTTGCGTGCCAAACCCTGTCAAAAGCCTTTGAGATGTCAAGCGAAACAGCAAGTGCTTCGCCGTGTTTCTCAATGGCCTCGCCCCAGCAGTGCGTCACATACACAAGAAGATCCCCAGTTGATCGACCTCGGCGAAAGCCATATTGACGATCACTGAGGAGATCGTTATCCTCTAGGTAAGTGAGCAGCTTACCGTTCAGTACTCTCTCCATAACTTTACACAGTATGGAAGTGATGGCGATTGGTCGGTAATTGGCAGGGTCGGCACGACTACCCTTTTTAGGTACTGGTTGCACATTGGCAAGCTTCCAAGACTTCGGTACGGTTTTGGACAGAAGGGAAAGGCGGTACAGACGCGTCAGTACAGGTGACAACTCAGGCGCACAACACCTCAGCACTCTTGCTGGTATGCCATCAGGACCACTGGCCTTATTCACGTCTAGATTAAGTAGGACTCTACGGACCTCTTTGTTGTGTATTGTAATCTCCTGCATCGAAGAATTACAGCGAGGTAGGGTTGGTGGTTGTGTAGAGCCAGTATCCAGACGCGAATTACTCGCAAACAGAGTGGCAAATAGATTCGCCTTCTCAACTGCGGAGTGAGCCAGCGTCCCATCGGGCTTCTGCATGGGAGGCAATGTGGGACGGCAGAAGTTAGATTCGACCGACTTCGACAAGGACCAGAATCGCTTACTACCCGGTGGATAGGATGCGAGTTTCGCCCCTATGCGGCTGACATGGTCGAACCTAGCTTTACGCAACACCCTTTTGCAATATTTTGCGGCTAAATTAAATGCTCTCTTTTTGGCGCGGACTCTTCGCACTCGAACCTTGCGATCGCGAGCTTGCACCCAGGCCTGGTATGCAGACTGCTTACGAGCTTCAGCACGAGCACAGTCTGCATTGTACCATGGTCGGGCTTTGTGATCGAGCGGTATGTCGGAGAATGGAATGAAATATTCCATTCCCTGCCGAATCACATCAGCAACCACATCAGCAGAGCAGGAGGGGTCTCCTGAAGAGAAGCATACTTGTCGCCACGGGTAAGATGCAAAGAAGGTACGCATCTCGTCCCAATCTGCCGACTCGTAACGCCAAACTCGTCTCGTGCCCTTTGGACTGTCATCCGGAGGCGAGTGGTTCGATACGGATTTCACCACACAGTGATCGGATGTACCTAGGGGAGCTGAGACCGATACCGAATGTCTGTGTGGATCAGTTGTCAGCAGCAAGTCGAGGCAGTTGGGTGTATGGTCAGCGATATCTGGTATCCGCGTTGCTTGATCCACCAGCTGAGTGAGATCTAGCGCTAAGGCGAACCTTCGCGCCTCTCTCCCGGCATGGTCAGTTTTCTGGTATGGGAACAGCCACTCCTTGTGGTGGGCGTTGAAGTCCCCCAGAAAAACAAGCTCCGCCGTTGGATATCGCTGAAGTGCAGCGTCCGTCGTCTCAATGAGGTGTTCAATGAGCTCAGTTGTCTCCTGGTCACCGCTGTGCGACCGGTAGACACCGACGTATATCGATTTTTCTACCCCAGTGTCCACCAGGAGCCACAGCACAGAAAACCCTGACTTCTCAAAGCAACGGAGACGCCTACAGCATAAGTCATCGCGAACGTACACACAGACCCCTGGATGTTTTTTGAACTTATGTTCAAGAGTGTAGCCAGGGTAGTTGAGGTACGCCGCATCCGATGGTGTTGCTATCTGCGTCTCCGTTAAGAAGAATAGGTGCGGCTTTTCGGTCTCGAGGTGGTGATGGACCGGATCGAGATTTGAGTGCATACCTCGGATATTAGTGAGGTGCACTTTTAGTGGGAGGAAGTGCCGCCGTTGTTTAATCTTGTTCTTCTTTCTTTGCTTTGACATTATAAGTTATAGTGATTTGTGGGGGATAGGATAAAAACAGTCGAGGCACTGCTCATTTAACCCATATTAGTACTTTTCGGCTCAGCTGATCCGAGGGGGAACTCGTTTGGAGACTGCGGGGACGCCCGAACCCCCCCGATAACCCTCCACCGGGTCCTCCCGTCCAGTCGCCAACTGGCACGGTGGAGCATTACGGGATTTTTCGCGAGTTGGCGGGGCAGCCTTTGACACGTGGCTAGCGCACAAGTCGGGCCCCCTACTACCTGCGGTCGGCCAACGGCTGGCACCGTGCTTCGGATCCCGCTACCCTCCAGAACGAGTTACCTGATACAGCATCACCTAAAGACAAAGACCGGTTCTAGGCAGTGCAACTGACTTAATTTCCAACCCCCAATGGCACTGGCACTCCCGCACATCGACGGAACACAGCAGAGCTGCTTGGCGCCGGACTGCGGCGGGATGGTGGTTGCGAGCCAGGCGGTTCCTTTCGGAGCCTACCACCGCTATTAAGATCTTCAGCCGTCACCACAGTTTAAAGGTTGTGGAGCCGTTGCCCGGGGTGGACCGCTAGGAGGTAGATCCCACCACCCCAACTGACTTCACTTCACTGACTTTGAAAAAAAATCGTCTTAGGAACCTCAATGCCATTTTAAAGACCTATCTATAAACACCCCGCACGTGTTGGTTTGAAGAATTTTTTTTTTCAGTTTCAGTTCCATGTATGGGGAGCCCCCCCTTAATCATTTTTTTTTATGCTCAATTCGTTAAGCGGTTAATAGAATACATCACCAAGTTTCAACTGTGTTATCTTTATACTTTCGGAGTAAAGTGGCTGTTGTGACATACGGACGGACAGACAGACAGACATGACGAATCTATAAGTGTTACTATTTTAATAATAAATAAAATAAAATAAATAAATAAAGACAATACAAACGTTTATTATGCTTCTACCACACATTTTCACAATGATGAAAGTAAAATCTTCTGTTTTATTAACAAAAGTTTAATAACATCATACATAAACTCGCACATATACTGTGAAATAACTTTTTTTCTGCCGGTCGGTACATAAAAAATTATACATTTTTTGAAAAGTGGGATTAAATTCTTCAATTTAAAACTGGTTTGGTTTCTGTACGTGAACATTCACGGGTTCGATCCCCGGCTGGGTCAATGTAGAAAATGAACTTTTCAATATTGTCTCAGGTTGTTTCTGATTTCCATAACCGTTGTTTCTGATTTCCATAACACAAGTGCTATAGCTACTTACTTTGGGATTGGATCAATGTATGTGATGCTGTCAAATATTTATTCATTTATTTATTTATTCATCCAGCAGGTCAAATATGCTCAATGACCTTTGACGTTTTTTTAGAATATATGACATGCGCTATGCCATAGCCTTCTATATCTTCCAAGCCATGAAGTGAGCAGAACGGCAACATCGCATGTGGTCAAGCACATAGTATAATATTATTTTAATAATTATTTATTATTTGTTTTTCCTATATTATCTATGTTTAAACTAGTTGTAAATTGTGATGTAAGATTATTTCAATAAAGATTTTATATTTATTATTATTATTTATTTATTAGGACATACGGTTTGAGTCAAATTATTTGAAATTTTCGGGGGTCCTTTAGTACGATGAGCATTTTGATCTAAGCCTCTCCTAGCAATAAATCTTACATCATTGGAAAGGTCTTTAAATTTGAAACACTTTATTGTATCACAATAAACTTCAACTATTAGTACTTTGAGAGTTATAACGCTCTGAACTTGACCAATTTTTTTAACATTAATGACCTAAAACTCCGAAAATACTCATAATTAGTAGAATGTATGTTTGCAGCAAATATTTATCATATAAAAACCTTTCTAATGATATATCATTTATTGCTAGAGGTGGGGTAAATCAACTCCCATAGACAATAAACCACTTTTATACTTTAATAACCTTTAACTCCAAAAGTATAAACAATTGATATAAGGTATATAAACAGCAAATATTTGTCTTTAAAAGACCTTTCTAATGATATATCATTTATTGCTAGAGGGCGTGTTAATCAACTCCCTGCCGAAGAAAATCAACAAAAAAGATGACATCTTTGACAGCCATTTTTTCCTAGTTAACATTGATATTTTTCTTATTGTTTAATATACAAAGCATTCCAATAAAGGAACTAAATTATTTTCATATTTTTAACCTCACACGATTACTAGGAAAAAAAATATCGACCTCTTAAAATTGAAATATTCCCATACATTTAGTATGGAGACTGGCCGACGACATGACCCATAGCCTTCTATATTTCCAAGCCATGAAGTTGAGCAGAACGGCAACATCGCATGTGGTCAAGCACATAGTATTATATTATTTTAATAATTATTTATTATTTGTTTTTCCTATATTATCTATGTTTAAACTAGTTGTAAATTGTGATGTAAGGTTATTTCAGTAAAGTTTTATATTTATTATTATTATTTATTTATTAGAACATAAGGTTTGAGTCAAATTATTTGAACTTTTCGGGGGTCCTTTAGTACGACGAGCATTTTGATCTAAGCCTCTCCTAGCAATAAATCTTACATCATTGGAAAGGTATTTAAATTTGAAACACTTTATTGTATCACAATAAACGTCAACTTTTAGTACTTTGAGAGTTATAACGCTCTAAACTTGACCAATTTTTTTATCATTTATGACCTAAAACTCCGAAAATACTAACAATTAATAGAAAGTATGTTTGCAGCAAATATTTATCATATGAAAACCTTTTTAATGATATTTCATTTATTGCTAGAGGTGGGGTAAATCAACTCCCATAGACAATAAACCACTGTTATACTTTAATAACCTTTAACTCCAAAAGTATAAACAATTGATATAAAGTATATTAACAGCAAATATTTGTCTTCAAAAGACCTTTCTAATGATATATAATTTATTGCTAGAGGGCGTGTTAATCAACTCCCTGCTGAAGAAAATCAACAAAAAAGATGACATCTTTGACAGCCATTTTTTCCTGGTTAACATTGATATTTTTCTTATTGTTTAATATACAAAGCATTTCAATAAAGGAACTAAATTATTTTCATATTTTAAACCTCACACGATTACTAGAAAAAAAAATATCGACCTCTTAAAATTGAAATATTCCCATACATTTAGTATGGAGACTGGCCGACGACATGACCACGAACTGACAGTAACAGACGTTGTCAAACTTATGTTCACGGCTTGCAATTATAGAAGGCTATGCATGACCACGAACTGACAGTTACAGACGTTGCCAAACTTATGTTCACGGCTTGCAATTATAGAAGGCTATGGCTATGCGCTATTGGTTGCGTCAGATAAGTTAAAGGAAACGGAAAAGCGATCGTATCGGATCGTAAAACACACCTTTAAATTAATATCGATGGAGCAAGGAAATAAAAATATCTTTAGACAGGATAGGATATTATGGACTACGGGAAAAAAGCATAGAAAAAATTCAGAGAGTTTATAATAAATTATAGTTTCGAATATTATACATTTTAATCCATTGCGGTCAACCTACACCAATTAAATGCTCTAAGAATAAATGGGTGTAATGGCACCATCAATACGTGCTAACTAGACAATATGAAATATAAGAATGCTTCTTTTTTATTTCAGTACAATAAAAGTACCAAATAGATTGCAATTTACGTTTTCCTGAATGTGTTATCGCCAATAATAATGGGGAACGTCCGAAAAAAATCAAATTGGCTGAATATTTTTCTATAGGTAGGAATAAGCTCCTTTAGTAATAGAAAAAAGTTCAGAAGAAATGTTGTAAAATTTTTGGTTGCGTGAAAAAGTTTAAAAAAATTAAAGTTTCTTCGACTTCACAAATATACAAAAGTAACAGCAGAATGGAAATTATACTTTTGCCACCAACTGCCACAACCACAACATGGTATTAAAAAAAAGTTTCAAAAATGACAAATGTCAAAACTTTTTATTTTTTATTCGTGTGGTTGTTGTGGCAGGTGGTGGCAAAGGTATATTCTCCATTCTGCTGTTACTTTTACACATTTGTAAACGTAGTGAATTGAAATGTAGGTAGTACATTTCGATGACGTATTATACCTAGTGATTATTTCCTCAGTGTTTGTAAAGTCGAAGATAGGTAAGTACTTAATTCTTTTTTATTTACGCAACGGAAAATTCTGAAGCTTTTTTCTAATACTAAGGAAGCTTATTCCTACCTACCTGTAAAAAAATATTCAGCCAATTTAATTTTTTTCAGACATTCCCCATTGACCTCTTCTCTGAAAACTTTAATAAGCTTCGTTATTATACTAAAACTGTACTTTTGATTTATGTCAAAGAAAATATTCTAAGGACAGTAGGGTTAATTCTTTATTTTCTTAGTGATAGGTACCAATAAAGAACCCAATTCCAAGTGAAACACAGTAAGTACCTAAATAGATCTTATGTACAAATCAGTTAGTGAACTGAACTGGAAACGCGGCCAATTTGCGGTCTAGATGCCCTTTGACGTGGAGGCAATATAATGGTTGCTACACATACGTGGAGGCACATAATAATGCCATGGCGTAATTACTCCAGCGGCCAAAGGAGGCTCTTACGATATGCTAATTATGTTTCAGGTGTGGGGTGCTACTGAAAGCGGTGCGTGCGTCGCAATCTCTGAAAAAGGAAACCTATGGCAGTGGCATAAACTGCAATAACAAAGCATTCGTGACGTCAGACGCGTGCCGTGTCCGCCATATTGTGTTGCGTTTACATGTTACAATTTCGACTCTATGCTGTTAACATAAGGTGTATGTAATTAAGATAAGCCGCCATGTTTAGTTGCGTTTGAATGGAGAACAATGAAGTAGGTATGTACGCTTTTTTCGTAGGTATTAAAAAACACGATCGTTGTATGGGAGCCCCTTAAATTTTCATTTTACTCTTTTTTTAGTATTTGTTGTTAAAGCGGCAACAGAAATACATCATTTGTGAAAATTGCAACTGTCTAGCTATCATGGTTCTTGAGATACAGCCTGGTGACAGACAGACAGACGGACAGTGGAGTCTTGTAATAGGGTCTCGTTTTTACCCTTTGGGTACGGCACCTACCCTAAAAATGAGATGAAGTACTAAATCCAAGTTTTATCCAAGTTCATTTAAAAAACGTTTATGACTGCCTGCGTGGTGGGTTATGGGTTATGGCACATCCTCCTTATCCACTCTAATGGGTGGATAGGAGGTTGTCTGTCCCCTGGCCCAGCAGTGGGGACATTAAAAACTAGTAGCTCCGTGAGCTGTAGACCTCACGATAAAATGTGGCTCAAATTGTTCATAATTTTCATAAATAAAATGTTGCCATGAGGTTTTCAAAGCACACAGTACGTGCTGTTAGGTATATTATTTGGAGTATTCGAAGCTAGGTAGATGGTGCTTCTAATTTAGATAATTTTTCGAAATAGGTGAATATTTTTGAGATATATTTGGAAAAACTGGCTTGATTAAACAATTTTAGATAGTAACTATCAAACCTGCTCACAAATTTTCACCAGAATCGGTTTTGAAATGCGACCACAGCCGGAAAGCCGGACTGATTTTTTTTTGACATAGGTATCGGTTTATATTTAAAACTCTGACGGAGTTTATATCGGATATAAACTAAAATACGTCATTTTAATAAATTTCGAAAAACTGTCTCGACAAAAAATCTGTATAATATATTTGAGAAATGCGACCTTTAGAGGAGAACAGACAGCGTTGGAAATTTCAGTCATTCATCTTCACCATTTAAAAAATAATGAAAAACTGAGTTGACAAAAAAAATTTTTTTTATTAATTTTCACGAAAATCGGTTGATAAATGTACCATGTAACCTGTAGACGAGAACTGGACTGAACGAGCGCTGGAATGCCGGGCTGAAAGACCTAAGTTTTTCTAACATATCTCCGCCATTTTGAAAAATTAAAAAAAACTGGCGTGACAAAAAATTCTATATAATTTTCGAACCTGCTCACAAAATTTCACGAGAATCGGTTGAGAAATTCAACCTGTAGAAGAGAACAGACAGACATACGAAAAAAATACAACCAACCATTGTGTGATGGAAAATAAATACATTTTATTATTTTAAACTTTTAGATTTTTGCATTCACAATGCTATTTTTATATTAAGATGAATAAATAATGAAAAGTAGCCCGTCTGAGTTGCTACGGGTGAGTCGATTTATTCTAATATTTTTTCATTATTTATTCATCTTAACATTTTATTATTATTATAATTTTTGCCCAAGCTGAAGCAGAGACGCTTCGCTCGCACTTCGTGCTCGCTCGGTAAAAAATAACTGATGCTGAGCCCACGATAGAAAATAAAATCATCTTAAATAAGTATTACCTTGTTCTAGTTGTATTTAGGTCACCTCACGTATCCTATTCGATGAAATGAACAGGCTGTCCCTCACGTACTTACAAACCTCCTTGCGCCAACATTCACTCGATATTTTCTTCGACATGTCGACATCCCGAGCGGCAAGCACGTCTTTTCAGAATCTGTAAAGACCAAATTGACAAGAGGACGCCTGTAATACTAAAATTTGTAGAAAGGCTTCTTTCGTATTACATTTCGTGTGAAATTAGATTTTTTAGCCGACTACAATTAAGAGGGTTATGTTTTTCGCGCGTATCTTGTGACTTGTATGTGTGTTTGTATTTAATACTCTTTATTATATTCAAAACTCTGAACGGATTTCTTTAGATTTGTCTTGACAGCCCAAGTGTTCCTAAGGAGGTGGCGTTAAAAAAACCAACATGGCGGCTGTACGGTGCTATTACACGAAGTGGATCCTTTTTTTTTTAATACTGCAATATGGGTGTCAAATTAAAGAGCTTATCATTAGGATTTCAAAAAGGTATATCATGACCGTAACATATAATAACTAAAAAGATATAAATAAAAAAAACCCGCCTGCATCAAAAAACAAAGTCAACTGAAAAGACGAATACAAGTTTAAATATTAAAGGCAACATAATAACATGCAGTCGGAGGCATAGAATTCAAATCATTTATAATTCCACTTTCTTTATTCATGCCTCCTCCGACCGAACACAAAGTAAGTACTTAGTGGCAGCGCTCATTGGTAATACCTACTCGTGCGATGTTGTTGGTGTTTTACAAATAAATAACCCTAGTAGTAGTATAGTACCTACTAATTACTTATTATACATAGTACCTAACACCCAAACCCGTCACAGAAATAAAAATTCATCATTTAAATTTCTGCCCGGCCGAGAATCGAACACTTGTCCTCTTGCGTGGTAGACCGGGATGGGGTATGTAATACAATGCCGTCGAAGTTAAAAGACCGAACTTTACAGGACCTATATGGATGGACGAAAGACTGAAAATTAAAAGGTTGAATGGTTGTTTGATCGTATGTTTAATATCACGAAAGGACATTTTACCTAAAAAAGGCAACATAATTACATGCAGTCGGAGGCATGAATAAAGAAAGTGACGTAGGTAATGAATGATTTGAATTGTATGCCTCCGACTGCATGCTATTATGTTGCCTTTAAATTTAATCTTGTTTCCATTTTTTCAGTGGCAGCGCTGTACTTGCCGCCTACATTTCCAACCAATAATGCAGCTGTATGAAGTTAAAACATCACGAGTGACGTAACTGATAAGTCAGACTGTCGAGACTGCAGATTAAATCCGCTTGCACTAGCACCAAACCCCAGCTCTACGTAATTGAACTGCGGTATATTTGTGTTGGACAGCGCTGTAGTTGCAGCCTACATCAACCAATAATGCACCCGTGTGTTGTGAGTTGTGCGGTATAAGTATGTTAGAAGTTCAAACATCACCATAATTAATAGCAATGTATCTCTGGTAAGCATACACTTGTTGTATGGGCACAGAATACATAATAGTACAAGTGTATGGGCTGTGGGTAAGCATCATTTGCGATTTTTCGTAATTGACGCTCTGATGCGAAATTGTTAATTCCTCCAATGGCATTGACGAAAAATTTACAGTCGCAATTGATCGTTACCGGCGTCCATAGAATATGAATAACTAGCGGCCGCCCGCGACATAGTCTGCGTGGACAGTTTTTTTGCTATCCCTCGGGAACTATACGTTTTTTCTGGATGAAAGGTACACTATGTCCTTTTCTGTACCCCTGACAACGTCTATGCAAAATTTCATGATGATCGGTTCAGTAGTTAAGAAGACGTGAAGGCGTAACAAACAAACAAACGGACTTTCGCATTTATAATATTAGTAAGGATAAGATTCTTGCCGGCGACCATTTAGGCACCCATTACACGGTAGGTTTTGCTGTCAGTTAAACCACAGTCACGGGCTGTGACTGACGATTAACCTACCGTGTAATGTAGTGACTGATGGTTGCATGATGTGATTTGTTCTTTCCATCAGTCAATCAGTCAAACGTAATTCATGACTGATGGAATTTGACTGACGCTTGCATGACCATGTAATGGCTGCCTTACGGCCCGGCCACCCCTATGCCACTAAAATCCATTGACAGCCAGCCGCGGCGGTCGGCGAGGCTAGCGTATTCAATAATCACTGCGCGCTATCTCGATGGCAGCTTCTCAGCTCGTCGTGACGACCCCGCAGTGGTTACCGTACTCTCTTGCCGCCCCGGCCACTGCGGCTGGCTGTGGCCGGGCCGTTACTCATCGGTTTGTCTTTTTATTATTATGGCGCTTGCCACGTAACGCCAAGTGTGTCCCATAATTTTACATACAATATTACAAAAGAAAAAATGTATAAAGAAAAAAAATTTCGCTGAGCGCCATATTTGAATACAGCTTGAAAAAGAACCAGATTTCCATAGAGGATATTGACTACGTGACAAAACCTAGGCCCCCCTCCCCCGCCCCTGTGACCAAGCTGACCCGTTAGGTCACGTAGTATAGATACGTTCCCTAACCTGCTAGTAACTTGAAACGATAAGCGACTAAACTGACGTATGAGTACGACACCATAATATAACTACCGTGTGAGTGTGACTGATGTGCGTCTGGCGAATGTCTAAATAAATTAATGAAACAACAAGTTTAAAATTATTGCAAATCATACTTTATTATTCATCTCACGTAACGTCGTTCAAATACATTTACAAAATGTACAAATATATCTCGGCACATACGATATTGTGCTAAGGTAAACTGCCTCTTAACTAAAACTTCATTAGTTAAAAATACAACTTAACATTAAGAGTCCGTACACATTTTGCCGCTGACTTTTCATGTTTTCTCAAGATTTATTGCATCTGAGTGCTTAATTGAAAAATCTGTCTCGGCCACTTTTCACAATATAAGATAACGGACATTTCAACATACATTTCAGTTCCGAGTTGCTGAAGAACAAAAAGTTATCGTTTTTGCTAGTTTAAATAACTGTTAGCGGCAGTCAGCGGCAAAATGTGTACGGGCTCTTAAAATAGGTGGCTAATTTCACTTTATTCTTTTCCTGTCCCTATTTCTTAATTATAAAGTTACTCTATTAAAAACAGTGTAAAATCACAGGTATTATACGCTTTACTAATGATAGGTATACACACCACCTACCTAAAACTCCCGACGTTTCGGCCAAGTTGCATCAGCCCGTCTTGGCGCATAATGTTCTTTTCTCAAAATGTCATTTCTCATAATGTCCTTTTCTCGAAATGTCCTTTCTCAGAATGTCCTTTCTCAAAAAGTCCTTTTCTCAAAATGTCTTTTTCTCGAAATGCTCTTTTCTCAAAATGTCCTTTTAATATGCAATTTTTTTTTTAACAAATACATATTAAAGCTTTTTTAGTTGGTCGCTTTTTGGTAATTAATACCAAGTTTAATGTTAATAATGATATATAAATAATATTTTTGACTACAAATAAATAAGATACTGGTTCATGTTTTTTTCTGATTCTATCCATCATATTTCTACAATTTTATGGTTATAATACATTACTTTATAACATTCTTGTCTGTGTTTATGATGATAATAAAAGGACATTTCGAGAAAAATACATTTTGAGAAAAGGACATTTTGAGAAAGGACATTTCGAGAAAAGGACATTATGCGCCAAGACGCATCAGCCGTATTATACCTGTGATTTTAATTAAATATACTGCAACGCGAAAGTTTAAATGTGTATAGTGAAATTAAACTTCCAATATTATATTTTCTTGGTAAGTGAAAAAGCGCGATAAAAAGTATGCTAATATTGTTACCAATTTAAATAAATATTACTTCCAGCTTTAGAAAATACAATATTTTTCATAATTGGTAACAACAAAAACATCTTGAAACGGTTCTTCAATTATTTTTACTAGCAGTGTTCCTAGTAAAAATAATTTAAAAAAAGGTATAATTAGGAAAAGCTTTTTGCATACAAAATTAATCGAGTGTTGCCATGCAACAAAATAATAGTGGGCTCTCCGTATTTTCAACTGTTTTGCAAGACTGCACAATGTTTTTAATAATGACTGTAAATTGAAAATTTTGATTTTAGGCATTCACAATGCTATTTTTATATTAAGAGAATTCATATAATTGAAAAAATACTAGACAAAAAATAGACTCACCCGTTCCCGCTCATCCTGTCTGAGCTGCTACGGGCGAGTCGATTTTTTCTAGTATTTTTTCAATTATATTCTCTTAATGACTAATGTCAGCAGCCAATGTACAAGCGCGTACAGACTGACAAACTTATCTGTAAATTGGTGAATAATGGATTGCATTTTTAGACAATAATGCAATTTTTATGTTCTCTAGCGACGCTGCCGTTTCACATAAAAGTTATTCAAATTATTGGGCCATAATATTTCTAAACGTAAAGGAACAGAGTACAAAATTGATGATCAATTTTCTTATGCTGTTTTCCGCCAGGGGGTCTCACTCCGCGCTTAAACTTTTATATTAGCCTACTGCTCGCGGCTGAATCAGTAGAGCCAGCGCACGAGGGATGTCATGGGTCAGTTGAGACAGAGCTACGCGACAGAAAGAGAAGCGCTTCGGATGTGCTTATAATAATATTCACGCAACGCTGTGCAATTTGAAATTGTACTTTATTGCCGTGCAGCGAAAGTAGCTTATTATTTGTCCTCGCGCGGATGGGCTTCTGTATGTTTAGAACTATTTAACATTCTGTGCTTGAGTTTTATTCACATAATAAAAGCAATAATTTGCTTTGCATAATTTTGGTCAAAATAGAACTGTAATCTTTGATTATCCTACTAATATTATAAATGTGAAAGTTTGTGGGTTTGGATGTTTGTTTCTCAATCACGCAAAAACTACTGAACGGATTTGGTTGGAATTTGGCACACAGATAGTAGATAGCCTAAATTAAAACATAGGATACTTTTTATCCCGATATTCCCACGGGAACGGGAACCACGCGGGTGAAACCGCGGGCCGCTAGTTTATTATAATTTGAAATGCACTCTAGCATGACTAAAAATGTGAACTGCCAATGGCTGAACGCGTACACTAGCTAACTTCAAGTTCGACTCGGGACTAGCGGCTACGTTCACACTCCAGATACGAGTCCAGGTTTTCTTCCCGGCCAGGCTTCTTTGGCGTATTTCTTTCTCTTTGGCTCGCTCGATGGCCCTGCGTCTTCTGGGGCTGAAAAGTGAATTATAATTATAATTTCTATTAAACTTAATATTTTTCTTTTCGTGTATTCTACGCCTCTATTAGGAGATAAATAGTCAAAATTTTTGGTCTGAATTGGCGAAGCGACGATTAAGATATAAGGATTTTAATATAATATTTTTAGTAAAATAATGAACCGTATTGCCAACAAACTTATAGCGATATAGCGCAGTTTTACAAGCTATTTATGACAATTCTCGAAATAGGGCGCTTCTAATTGTCGAAAAAGGCTGATTGCAATTCTCGAAACAGGTCGATTCCAATTCTCGAAATATGGGATTTCAATCCTCTTGCTTGACTCCAAAATCCATCAAATAAAGATCGAACTTTATTGGGATAAATAATAATATGTTAAAGTTGTTATATATACTACTTAATGTAATGCAAAAGTTACATAAAATAATGTTATGGAAGAGCGAAGTCTCCTGTTACGGGCATTGTATGCTTAAAAGGAAACACCGGCCACTAAATACTGTAACACAAAACTTTTTATCGAAATAACATATTTTATTGTTTTTATTATAAAACCCGAGTCCGTTACGCCAGCAGGAAAGTTGCTCCTAGAGGGAAGCGAGTTTGATGAATAATTTGTGCGCAATTCAGTGTAAATGTGCGCCAATAAAAAATTTGTGGGCCTTATACTTTTGGAATAAAACGGGAAAAACGGATTCTGCTGGGGTAACGGTGCTCCAGCAGGAAGAATCTAAACTAATGATCGGAGAGAAATAAAAGATATATGTGCGGGTAGCTTGATACTAGCAGGAAATGTGCGCCAAATATAAAATTTGTGGGCCTTATAGTTTTGGAGATATTTGATTTCCTGCTGGCGTAACGTTTTGCCAGATCCCAGATCTCGGAAACTACTAAATGTGCGATCTTACAGTAAACACATATAAGTAGCTCCTAATTTGTGCTATTTGTGCGGTAGAAAACATTTCAAAAATATTCACAGATTTTGAAGTAATCAGACATTTTCTGAAAACAGAAAAAAAATTCTAGCGCCTAAACTACCACCTAAATAGAGAAACCAAAAACGGTGTTCTATTCTTCTTATTATTTCTCATTACCATAAAAATTTTGAAAACCGCACATTTACGCGTTTTTGAATAATACCCACATGAAGGTTAGACTGACCATGTCATGACTTTGACGGTCAGCAGGATAAAAATATCAGAGACTATTTAGATCCTGGCCCAAAGAATAATCTGTGCGGTTACTGAAGTACATGCTCTGAAAATTTCAGCTTCAAATTCTTCGTATTAAAGGAAATATCAATTAAAATCCAAAACAACTGTCAGTATTCCGATTAACCGACCAAATTCGATAGACCACCAAAAAGCGACGCGTTCATACATATTGATGACCTCCTTAACTTTGTTGTTGAACAGGTTTGTACACGTCACGTCTACGTACATTTAAGTAAAAAAGTGATTTGAGTGAGTGCTTTTATTTAAATAACGAATGAAGTTATTTCTGTTTCATTTCATTTTTACTTGAATTAAATGAATTTTAACATTTTTTTAGTAGAAAAATAAAGGATGTTTTGTAAAAAAAGTAAAAAATTTAAGATGGCGGCCAACTTTTTTTTTGTGGGCCGATTTCGATGAAACTCTGTTTTTGGTACTATTTCGACAAGAAAATAGCAACGCAATGTTAAAAAAGTAATAAATTCAAGATGGCGGCCATCTTTTTTGTTTGTGGGTCGATTTCGATGAAACTCGGTTTTCGCTACTGTTTTGACAAGAAAACAGCAACGCAATGTTAAAAATGTAAAAAATTCAAGATGGCCGCCACCTTTTTGTTTGCGGGCCGATTTTAATGAAACTCGGTTTTTGCTACTGTTTTGTCAAGAAAACAGAAACGCAATGTTAAAAATGTAAAAAATTCAAGATGGCGGCCAACTTTTTTGTTTGTGGGCCGATTTCGATGAAACTCTGTTTTTGGTACTATTTCGACAAGAAAATAGCAACGCAATGTTAAAAAAGTAATAAATTCAAGATGGCGGCCATCTTTTTTGTTTGTGGGTCGATTTCGATGAAACTCGGTTTTCGCTACTGTTTTGACAAGAAAACAGCAACGCAATGTTAAAAATGTAAAAAATTCAAGATGGCCGCCACCTTTTTGTTTGCGGGCCGATTTTAATGAAACTCGGTTTTTGCTACTGTTTTGTCAAGAAAACAGAAACGCAATGTTAAAAATGTAAAAAATTCAAGATGGCAGCCAACTTTTTTGTTTGAGGGCCGATTTCGATGAAACTCGGTTTCTGATACTATTTTGACAAGAAAACAACAACGCAATGTTAAAAATGTATAAATTCAAGATGGCGGCCAACTTTTTTGTTTGCGGGCCGATTTCGATGAAAATTTGGTTTTTGGTAGTATTTTGACAAGAAAACAGCAACGCAATGTTGCAAATTCTAAAAATTCAAGATGGCGGCCAACTTTTTAGTTTGCGGGCCGATTTCGATGAAACTCGGTTTTTGGTAGTATTTTGACAAGAAAACAGCAACGCAATGTTAGAAAGTAAAAAATTCAAGATGGCGGCCAACTTTTTGTTTGTGGGCCGATTTCGATGAAACTCGGTTTTTGTAGTATTTTGGCAAGAAAACAGCAACACAATGTTAAAAAAGTAAAAAATTCAAGATGGCGGCCAACTTTTTTGTTTGTGGGCCGATTTCGATGAAACTCGGTTTCTGATACTATTTTCATTATTCATTTATTATCATTATGGCCCGTCCGCTTTATCCATCCACAAGCCAAAAGGAAGGCCTCTTCCCCAGCAGCCAGCGGGGCATTAAAAATGGCTGATATGCATGGTTATTTGTGATGCCGTCTGTATAAAATTTTAACTCATCGGCGGAAAACAATCCTGTCTCAAACTCACTCAGACGAAAGTATTTTTAGTAAGCACGACCATTTATGGCAAACTAGCTTCAGCCCACGACTTCATCCACATTTACATTCAAGAAAATCCATAGGAAACCTTAAACCAAGATAATAGTATCCTCCTATGTTGTAATCCGGCTTATTAACTATCATTTCATCCAAATCCGTTCAGCCGTTTTGCGTGATTGATTAACAATCATTCAAACAGGCAAACTTTCATATTTATGATTAAGTAGAATAATACGGCCACCTCCGAAGCGCTCGAAATAGGAATTTTTTGCTACATAAAATGGGACTGCTATTTAGCTAAGACTTAATTTCTCATTTTTTATTTAAATTATTATTAAGTTTTATACCTCAACTGAAAGCTGAATAAATGGTGATGTTTTTAAAATATTATTTGCGCTTAGTTACTGGGATGTTTTTAAAGATATTTGCTATTGTTTCCAAAAAATCTGAAAAAATAAAATTAAATACAAAAAAAGCCGCCATCTTTGATTTTTTATAATTTTTAACATTGCATTGTTATTTTCCTGATTAAATAGTACCAAAAACCGAATTTCATCGAAATCGGCCCACAAACAAAAAAGATGGCAGCCATCTTTGATTTTTTTTTTAACATTGCGTTGCTGTTTTCTCGTCAAAATACTACCAAAAACCGAGTTTCATCGAAATCGGCCCGCAAACTTAAAAACTGGCCGCCATCTTGGATTTTTTATTTTTTTAACATCGCTATGTTATTTTTTTGTCAAAATAGTACTAGAAACCGAGTTTCGTCGAAATCGGCCCACAAACAAAAAGATGGCTGCCATCTTGGATTTTTTATTTTTTTTAACATTGCGTTGCTGTTTTCTTGTCAAAATACTACTAAAAACCGAGTTTCATCGAAATCAGCCCACAAAAAAAGAAGATGGCCGCCATCTTGGATTTTTAATTTTTTTAACATTGCATTGTTATTTTCTTGTCAAAATAGTACCAAAAATCGAGTTTCATCGAAATCGGCCCACAAACAAAGAAGATGGCCGCCATCTTGGTTTTTTTTTTTTACATTGCGTTGCTGTTTTCTCGTCAAAATACTACCAAAAACCGAGTTTCATCGAAATCGGCCCGAAAACCAAAAATTTGCCCGCCATCTTGAATTTTTTACATTTTTAACACTGCGTTGCTGTTTTCTTGTCAAAATAGTACCAGAAACCGAGTTTCGTCGAAATCGGCTCACAAACAAAAAAGATGGTCGCCATCTTGGATTTTTATTTTTTTTAACATTGCTTTACCTATTATTTTCTTGTCAAAAAAGTACCAGAAACCGAGTTTCGTCGAAATCGGTCCACAAACAAAGAAGATGGCCGCCATCATGGATTTTTTATTTTTTTAACATTGCATTGATATTATCTTGTCAAAATAGTATCAAAAACCGAGTTTCATCAAAATATGCCCACAAACAAAAAAGATGGCCGCCATCTTGGAACTTATTTTTTCATTATTATTTCCTAATAATTCAATATTTATTTTATACTTAGTTAGCCCTAAATTAGTAATGATTTACAAATAAAATTTTAGTCCCTTACACTTTTAGTCGTTGCGTCAAACTGTCTAGACGAACGGCGGCTTTTGCGCCAGCACAAAGGGCGATTGAAGTCTGACTGTAAGAAAAATACTCTCTCGGCTGTGGTATTGGTATGAATACAGGCTCAAACTATTTAAAAGTTAAAACACTATTTACCCACATTTGCCAATAAGAAGTTATGAACGCGACTGTACAAACAATTTTTCTGCATAATACGACACAATAAAGAAGGTCATCAATATGTATGAACGCGTCGCTTTTTGGTGGTCTATCGAATTTGGTCGGTTAATCGGAATACTGACAGTTGTTTTGGATTTTAATTGATATTTCCTTTAATACGAAGAATTTGAAGCTGAAATTTTCAGAGCATGTACTTCAGTAACCGCACAGATTATTCTTTGGGCCAGGATCTAAATAGTCTCTGATATTTTTATCCTGCTGACCGTCAAAGTCATGACATGGTCAGTCTAACCTTCATGTGGGTATTATTCAAAAACGCGTAAATGTGCGGTTTTCAAAATTTTTATGGTAATGAGAAATAATAAGAAGAATAGAACACCGTTTTTGGTTTCTCTATTTAGGTGGTAGTTTAGGCGCTAGAATTTTTTTTCTGTTTTCAGAAAATGTCTGATTACTTCAAAATCTGTGAATATTTTTGAAATGTTTTCTACCGCACAAATAGCACAAATTAGGAGCTACTTATATGTGTTTACTGTAAGATCGCACATTTAGTAGTTTCCGAGATCTGGGATCTGGCAAAACGTTACGCCAGCAGGAAATCAAATATCTCCAAAACTATAAGGCCCACAAATTTTATATTTGGCGCACATTTCCTGCTAGTATCAAGCTACCCGCACATATATCTTTTATTTCTCTCCGATCATTAGTTTAGATTCTTCCTGCTGGAGCACCGTTACCCCAGCAGAATCCGTTTTTCCCGTTTTATTCCAAAAGTATAAGGCCCACAAATTTTTTATTTGGCGCACATTTACACTGAATTGCGCACAAATTATTCATCAAACTCGCTTCCCTCTAGGAGCATCTTTCCTGCTGGCGTAACGGACTCATAAAACCCACCTGAGTTTGGTAGAGGCGGGTGGATGTTGAGGTGTGGTTCAGGACCCTCCAGCTCCACGTCGGGTGCAGGGTTCGGGAGTGACAGACCCAATCTAAAACGCATAGAAAAAATTGTTTATAAAAAAAACAAAAAACCGACTTCAAAAAACCTACCTCTAAAAAGCAAGAAATAATATTCGTAATAATAAAAACACGTCTATTGAAGTCGGGTGGGGCTGGAGTACAGATTCCTTTTTTATTCTAAAAGCCCCACCCGACTTCAGTAGACGTGTTTTTATTATTACGAATATTATTTCTTGCTTTTTAGAGGTAGGTTTTTTGAAGTCGGTTTTTTTGTTTTTATTAAACAATTTTTATTTTTTATTTTTAGTGTAGGTACCCTGTAGGTAAATTATTTAGATAGTAAAATCGGCTCAGCCAAACGTGAGATAATTGCGCAGAAACATACGTACGTACATACGGGTCAAACTGAGAACTTTTTTTTTAAGTCGGTTAAAGAACTTCACAGATATCCCTCTTCCAATAAAAAAATAATTATCATATTCAGTTCATAAACAAAGAAGTAATACGACCATTATCATCGAGGTAATTCACAAAAAATCATACTATTTTCGCGCTTTTTTTAAGATTACTTGAAAAGTACTGAACCGATTTCCAAATTTTAAAAAATGGGACCAACTTGGGAGTTTACCTAATGTAATAACGTTTGAATCATTTCAATCGGTCCAGCCGTTGTCGAGTAATCGGTGGACATACAAAAAAAAATATACAGACGAACAGAGAACCTCCTCCTTTTTGGAAGTCGGTTAATAAAAACGAATATTATTTTATCTCACAGTTACAAATTGAGTCAAACTACGGCATTGTTTAATCCCAAGTTTTAAATCAATACAGGGTGTAGAACACAACACTTCCGAAAAAGATGCCTTATTCTGGGTAAGACAGCATTATTTTTTTCTGGGAAACACTGATCTAAACAATACCTTGCACCAATCAAGCTGAGATGCGAGCTGGGCGCGGGCAAGTCTGAGTAGAGGTTCCCTCGAGAGATCTCCTGCAGTCGTAGTGAGTGATGATGTTGAGCTGTAGATAAATAACAATTTAATCATATCACCTTCAGTAAGTAAATATTGTTTCAAAATTGTGTAGTAAAACAAAAATAACGTCATGAAAAAACCGGCCAAGTGTGCGTCGGACTCGCGCATGAAGGGTTCCGTACCAAAAAACGGCAAAAAAAAAAAACAAGTTTGTTGTATGGGAGCCCCCCTTGAATATAAATTTTATTCTGTTTTAGTAGGTACATCATTTATGAAAATTTCAACAGTCTAACTATCACGGTTCATGAGATACAGCCTGGTGACAGACAGACAGACGCACAGCGGAGTCTTAGTAATAGGGTCCCGTTTTTACCCTTTGGGTACGGAACCCTAAAAACGATTTCCACTAAAGTCCCTTTTCAGTGCAGAGGAGTAGTCTGTTTATCTTTACTTGTCCTATGCGAAGACAATCAAATAATAAGTTCTCGCTGCACGGCAATAAAGTACAATTTCAAATTGCACAGCGCTACGTTCCTATTATTATAAGCACCTCCGAAGCGCCTCTCATTCTGTCGCGTAGCTCTATCTCAACCGACACATGACACCCCTCGTGCGCTGGCTCGACTGAGTCAGCCGCGAGCAGTAGGCTAATATAAAAGCGCGGAGTGAGACCCCTCTGCCCAAAGCAACATATTCCAACTCACTGTCATCAGCGCTCTGTAGTTTGATTTTCCTCTGAGGTGTGTTAGCATTCGGCACGATGGTAGACTTGACCAGGTTCCTGAACCGACCGATGGTGGGGTCAATGTCCTCCGGGTTGATGATGTCTACTTCCTCGTTGAAGGATACGTTTCGTTTCTGTTTCTTGGGGATTCCTCCTGGCATTGACGCTGATCTCTTCGTACCTGTTGGGGGCTGTAGAGAAAATTATAATAAGACAACAACAATGAAGATCAGTAACGATTTTTGTTTAGTGGCTTATCAGAAAGCTTATGCCACGACATGATTAACTGTGAAGAAATTTTTACGATATCTCTTAAACCTGAGAAATTAAACAAGCTAAAACGTGCTAAAACACTTCTTTTGGGGGGTCCTTATGACATCTTCGAGACTTACGCGAACCTTATGTCGTACGTGATGAAGCACATTGAATTGAGCTTGGCATTTCCTTCAAAACCTTTATAACTCAACCATTTCTAAACGGATTTCAAAAAATCTTTCACTAAGTTTCATAATTATTATGAATATGTTTTTATATTATACCAATAAAACTATAGGATTCAATCAAACCTGTGTTACTGATCCTCCCTCTGCCGCGAAACAATACAAGCGAAACCGCAGTCATCCTATGGGGGTCTAGTACTGATGTCGGAAGTTTATTGACAGTTCAAAAGAAACTTATTAGAATCATTGTTAACATAGATGAATCAGACTTTGAAAAACATAAAATCTTAACGTTACCCTGCATCTATATTCTAGAGATATGTAAATTTGTTCGGAAATACCCAAATTTATACAATAAACGAGATGATCAAAACATAAAACATAATCTTAGAAACAGAAATAAATTAATACTTCCTAATTCTTATATGAAACACCATTCGTCCAGCCCGCTAGCCATGTCCATAATAAAAATTTTCAATAAGCTACCCGATTCACTTAAAAATATCAATGATGATAAAAAATTCTCAAATAATTTAAAACAATTACTTACAAAAAAAGTGTTATTACAGTATGAAGGAATATTTAGAAGATGAAAATATAGAAATATGAATGTTGTAGACAAAAAACTAAATTAAAACATTAAAATACATAAGTGCAATATAATTTAACAGAAATTAATAAATAAAATAGCTATTTATTTATTTATTAAAAGGAAGTAGTTTTTATTAATTAAGTAAATAACTCCTATTGTAATGAAACAAACATAATTAACTAATTAAAATATAATTAACTTCATTAGGTATATGATTTATATAATAATGTTTAAGTAATAAGTGTTTGCTATCTATTACTTATTGTTGTTGTGCCCGACAGGGTCCATAGTGATTAAGAACTACTGTAACACTGTGAAATGTAATAAATGATTTGAGTATTGAGTATTGAGTCATTCCGCCATGATTTGTCTTCTATCGAAGACGATATATGACGATCACATCTACTTAGCAGTCATCATCATCCCCCTACCCTTATCTCAATTTATTTGAGGTTGACGCAGTGCCAGTGCGTCTTTCTCACATTCATATCATTCTGCACACAATCCATCCATCTTTTCTGAGGTCTTCCTGTTACTTTCCAGCCATCAAAATCCATATCTATTACTCTTCAAGTAACATGCTTTTCACCTCTTCTCATAACATGCCCACACCAAGCCAGACGATTCCCTTTCAACTTTTTTACTTAGCGGTATCGCGTCATTATTTTGTTAGGTGGTGTGCCAACGGTCCGAGCCAATTGGGCGGAATCGCGCGTGAAAGAGACAGCATGATAGTTAAATCTAAGCGTTAGAGCATGCTGTTTCGCATCTAGAGGCTTACCATCAGCAAATAAGAAACCATTAAGTTCAAAAGCAGGCCTTAAACAGGACTGCTTATGAACTAAACTTGAACTAATATCGAGGTCATGGTACGAAAAAGTAATGCAGTTCAATAAAAGTCCTGTTATAAGAGCTCATAGTAAGGCCCCTGTTTCGCTTGTCGTACAACTGACAATTCATTGAACCTACTGCGGTTTCGCTGATAGTTTCGCGGCGGAGATGTGATACAGGCGTAAAATGAAACACAATAAATAACAAGAAAGCAAACAAAATATAGCTTAGTAGCAATAAATTCCAGGCATACTAGTTTCTCAAGAATGTTTGTCAAAAAAAAACGAAATTTCTGAGCATCAGGACTTGTTAGAAAGTGTGCAGAAGACTTTGGATATAATGATCACTTACTGCTACTGCGTTTGACCACTGTAAGTACCATATTAAGCACTTTTGCAAAAGAGTAAAACAACAATCTTAAAATTCTAGCACAGATTACAGAATACATAACAGTACTAATGTACATGGCATCCGCGCAAAGACAATCAAATAATAAGCTACTCTCGCTGCACGGCAATAAAGTACAATTTAGGGATGTTCGATCCGATCCGATACTTGCATGGATCGATACAATACGTTACGATCCACTCGATTTTTGTATCGATACAATAGCATTCGATCCTTTGGCGGATCGATACACATACATAGAGTATCGGATCGAAAAAATCGTATGAAGTTTATCATATTATACGCTCGACGACAGAAAAATCGCACCTCTTCGAAAATAAGTTTAGACTTGGCCACCTACTTGGCTTGGCTAGCTAACGTTTTATTTGAAAGTACATTTAATAAGCTTTCAATTAATAATTGTTTGATTTAATTAACATAACAATTACCATAATTAATCGCTTAAATCGTTATTGCTTGCGCCGCCATAAAAAGGAAATAAAAGGGGTCAATTCAAGAAATGCGGGTAAATTTGCTATCAAGATGATGGAGAAAACACACTTCAACTGTTCAATTAAAAAAGGAATACCCAAGTGGATATTATTGCCCATGAAGTTGCTTAAATATTTCAATCTAATGTTCCTCGGAAACATGAATTTCACTTAATTGATTCTTTTTAACGAGTATTACAACGGTTTCTAGAGACTGTTGGCTATGTCCGAAGGGAAGAAGTATTTATAACAACACTTACCATTAAATTAGATGACATTAAATTATCTTTGAAGAAATTTTTTGAAAGGTGCGATTTTTCTGACGCCGAGTGTATGTTTGGTTATCGATGTCGGAGCTTTTGAGGGCGGATAGTATGATCAGTTTTATCGACAAAGCCACCCACATTTTTGGGTCTGTCCCTTCTCCTGTTTGAGGGACCGGTATTTTAATTTGATTTTTATTTTCCGAATTTAAAAATCCGACAGTTATAAAAAAAAATACTTTTAGAAAGCTAATAATATCAACTAGTACATATAACTGTAGGACTTTTAAATCCGGAGAAATTAATATTTTATCTCAAATAAAAAGTCAAATTTAAAGTGTCGGTCATTCCAACGTGAGAGGGGATGGACCCCAACATGTGGGGGGTTATGTCATTAAAATTGATCATATTGTCTGCCTTTGAAGGCTCCGACATCAACCAAACATATTGTATAGTAATTACTTAGAGAATATTTGAACTTGAACTTTTCCCTTGTTTAATTAAAATACTATGGTATAGCGGGCGAACAGATCCTTGTTATTTATATAAAAAATCCTGTTATCAATTGTTGCCATATCATATTTCAATGTACTATCAAATTCGTCATAACTATTATATTGCTTTTTGTTTAGTTTGAGAACAATTTTACTCCGTTAAAAACGTTTTGTTCACTTTGACAACCAGCAACTTTTAATTTTGTTTTTGCGTACTTTAAAATTTAAATATTGGCAAAATTAAAAATATTTTTTTAATTCATTAAACATTACTAAGTATATTAGGTACCTTATATCACGTGATAAAAAAATCGACATTCCTAAAATATTTGATTCGATACTGGATCGATCCAAAAAATCGTATCAATTTTAATGGATCGATCCATGGATCGATACAATGGATTACGATCCATTGCGATCCAGAATATCGATACAAGGTACCCGGATCGAACATCCCTAGTACAATTTCAAATTGCACAGCGCTGCATGCCTATTATTCTATCTATGCGCCTTCTCTTTCTGTCGCGTAGCTCTGTGTCAACCGACATCCCTCATGCACTGGCTCGACTGAGTGAGCCGCACAGACAGACTGAGCAGTAAGCTAATATTAAAGTTCAAGCATAGAGTGAGCCCCCCTGGTTCAAATTCCGTTTTTAACTAATATTAATTTAGTAAAATGACACAAACCTTCAAAACATCAGTGCCATCATCAGTTGATATACCCAGCATTGATATTCTTCTGTTATGTGCAGTATTAAACTCTGTTAAATTCTGAAAAAAGAATAGACATTTATGATTAAATATAAATTAATAAAGAATGTGCTTCATTTGTCAAATCTTGTCAAACAAACGTGCCGGACTACAGCTGCGCCACAAAAAAAAGTTAGAAATCTGACTTATTGACTATGCCATGATGAAGACGATAGTTTGTCGGAATTTGTCGCCAAAAACCAGAATTTGTCGGTCTTGCGTTTAGGAGATATGTGTGGCGCAGCTGTAGAGACGTCTCTACAGCTGCGCCTCACAGATCTCGAAAACGGAAGGTCGTAGCGAAAATCTGATTACTCGTGTGTGCAGCCGTTAGTTTGACGGAATTTGTTGCACAAAAACCAGAGTTTGTCGGTCTTGCGTTTTCGAGATCTGTGTGGCGCAGCTGTAGAGACGTCTCTACAGCTGCACCACACAGATCTCGAAAACGGAAGGTCGTAACGAAAATTTGATTACTCGTGTGTGTAGCCGGTAGTTTGTCGGAGTTTGTCACCAAGAACCAGAGTTTGTCGGTCTTACGTTTAAGAGATACGTGAAGATACGCTGTAGAGACCTTTCTACCTGGATCTTGAGAACGGTAGGTCGTAGCGAAAATCTGATAACTCGAGTGTGTAGCCGTTAGTTTGTCATCAAGAATCAGAGTTTGTCAATTTTGCGTTTAGAAGATATGTGGGGATATGCTGTGGAGACCTTTCTACCTGGATCTTGAGAACGGTAGGTCGTAGCGAAAATCTGATAACTCGAGTGTGTAGAAAATCTGATAACTCGAGTGTGTAGCCGTTAGTTTGTCGGAGTTTGTCATCAAGAATCAGAGTTTGTCAATCTTGCGTTTAGAAGATATGTGGGGATATGCTGTGGAGACCTTTCTACCTGGATCTCGAGAACGGAAGGTCGTAGCGAAAATCTCACATATCTCCTAAACGCAAGACCGACAAACTCTGGTATTTGGCGACAAACTCGGTCGAACTACCGGCTACACACACAAGTAACCAGATTATCGCTACGACCTTCTGTTTGCGAGATCTGTGTGGCGCAGCTGTAGAGACGTCTCTACAGCTACGCCACACAGATCTCCTAAACGCAAGACCGACAAACTCTGGTTTTTGTGCAACAAATTCCGACAAACTATCGTCTTCATCATGGCATAGTCAAAAAGTCAAATTTCCAACTTTTTTTTTGTGGCGCAGCTGTAGTCCGGCACGTATCAAACAATACAATAATGACAACTCATTCTCATAACATAAATCTAAAGGCAATAAGGTCTTTGATGTATCCCTTTGCCCAACAGTGGAGAGTGGGTGTCATGATAAATAATACATTATCTTGATAAATTCGTAATTTAATGTAATTTGTTTTTTGATCATTATGTGTATCAACTATTTACTGTTAATCTACATCTTTGAAGTGGGTACCTACTCAGTTTGTTAACATAGTGTATGAAATAGTATAACACCTTAAATTACGATTGTACTTATCTTTTATCATTTTGTGTTGGTTTCAATCTTATTTATGTTAAGAAATAAATAAAATAAAATTAATGATGTGCTTACATCTAACTCAGTTTGTGTCTCCGGCAGCCCAAGCAAAGCTCCTTCCTGCTCTGTGTTGGGCAGGTCTTCAATAATGCCTCTAGCATTACCTGTGGGACGTTCTCTGTGAAAATAAAAAACTTACATTATAATTTTTCTTTCTTTCGATACAAAATTTACATTTTATCAACACTTTTTCTTTTAACTCCGACAGAATCGTCACGTAAAGCAGCGCAGCCATAGGACTCAAAAATTTAATTGAATTTACATTTTATAACAAGTCAACATTAATTAAAAAAAACAAAAAAATATATATATTAAGATTTTTCTGTTTAGATTAGGGATTCCCAAAGTGGACAATATCAACCCCTTGGGGTCGAAATTAGTTTCAGGGTTGACATAAACAAATACTAATTATTAATTACACTTAATTTCATTGGATTTTTAAAGTACTTTGGCTATGGGGGTCTGAGGTATCAGTTCATTTTGGAAAAGGGGTATCTTAGCCCAAAATAGTTTGGGATTCCCTGAGGGCCTAGTACGAGTTGATTTTTGTTCTCACTTCAATTTGCGAATAGTTAACTATCGTTTTCTCTCTTTCACTCGTTCACACACTCGCATGATTTCCTCTCTTTCACTCGATACTATTCGCAAAGTGAGGTGAGAAACACAACTCGTATTAGGCCCTCTGGTTTAGTATATTTACACAAACTAACAAAAATACATTAGCAACATAAAGACAATTTAAATATTATCTTTTTGCTACTGCAACATATTGTGTTATGTCTGTAGGTACTTCTAAGATTCAATAACTGAACTGCTTTTGAAGGTACCGAAGTTGAAAATAGGAAATACATCGTTTTACTGTTTCATTCCTCACCTTATGATATAGTTCCTTGTGGAAGCACCGAAATGAAAATTGGAATCAATTGGCAACTGAGTTGGTTTGTGCGATTCCAGACGCATTTGGCCAATATAAGTTCCATGTGCTAAAAAAAAATTATTCATGAATAACCACACCATATTAAGTACATCTAGGTAAGTTTGTAAAATTGTACTTATCTAAATTAATTTTGAATAGAAATTTGAAATTTGAAAACATGACTTTATCATTGTGAGATACACAGAGCAAAAGAAGTGAGAACTATAGTGACAGTATTTAATACTCATACATAACATATCTAAAACTGCATAAGTGACCATTTTATTTAGAGTAAAATGTAAAGTATAATGTGCAAGGGTACAATAACAAATTCCAATTCAAGGCTACCAAGATATCCAGCTACTTCAAAATTGAGGTAGTAGTTTTTATAATTAAACTTTACCATAATACACGTGATGTATGAACAGTAAATGAATGCGAAAACTGCTTCTTGAGTGTTGTTTATACGGGGTCAGTAACTTGGCAGTACAGTAATCCAGTCCAGTGCTGACTTGCTACTGGGCTTGTGTAGACACTAGTTTGAACCCAGCCCAGTGGTGACTTCTCACTCGCAAGTAGGGAATTCGATCCCGGTCCTTATTTCTGAACCCGGGATTTCGGGATTACACTTAGCCAATCCCGGGATCCCGGGATTATTTCGGGATTGAAGTTTAAAAATAAAAATATGGAAATGTTACAAAAATCGGCTCTATGAAAATAGAAAAAAATAAATGTAATTAAGCTTTGGTCAAAAATCGACGTTCTTAATATTTTTTTTACAAAATCCAACATATTTTACTTTACAATACACACCTAGCTAATCTAATTACTCTACCTAATCAACCGGAATCAAACTAAGTCTAACTTAAGTTTGACACTCTTTATATTAAAGTTATTATTTTTCAAGAATCAATAAGATATCTATAAATTTTAATAAATTTGAAAAAACATTTATCTAACAAACTATGCGAATAATTTAAATTGACACTAGACTGCTCTTAACATCGACCACGACGGCATTCACGTAAAAACCTAGTTAGTATTTAAGTAGTAAAGCTTCTACTATAATGTATAGGGATTCTGTGAGTAATTTAAGTTTCTTAGCAAAAACTTGATTGATATTTGAAAATAGTATTCATCAGTCACATAATGTCTCATTTCTCTTTAATATGAAGAAAAGTAATATTAAAGAATGTCCATACGTTCTTGATCAATAGCAATAAAACTGAAATATATCACCAACCACATAACCCAGTGATAGTTGCTGTTCTATCATTTTAGTTCAAAATAAAAGAAGTTTTATTCCAAAAAGCCATCGCAAACCCGCTGGGTTAAGTTGTGTTAATTGCTTGGAATGCAGCTTAAATGAAATACAAGCTTTTCTTGTATTATAAATTAAAAATGATAGGCGAGCATCTATTGAGAGCACTGGCGGCAGTACTGGCACTGAGCGTTTCGCTTCACGCAGTATATTTTGCTACTTTTTTTAAACTATACCAATCCCGAAAATCCCAGGATTAAGAAATCTTAATCCCGAAAATTTCGGGATTGAAAAAGGGTCGGGATCCCGGGATCCCGGTTTTCGGGATCCCGGGATCGAATCCTCTACTCGCAAGTCAATCCAGCTGACTAGCCATCCATTCTATTTTCAGGCACAGTACAACTTACTGCTGATCCTGTCTACATGTACACAGTTACTGGGTTCAAAATTCCGAGTTACTGGGTCCAGTCAATGACCTCATATAAACCAGCCCTTAATCTAAGTGACTATGTTAACCAAGGCTTAAGTAAAACAATCCAGGAATTTTGTACAACTACTTGTAAGTGATACAGCATTACAAAATCAAATACCTGTGTCATATACTTACTACTACCCAGGTCAACTAAGAATGCTCTATTTAAATCTTTATGATAAACAAATGCAGCATGCACTCTGGAACAACTGGCGTGATCGATGCAGAAGTCGTTCATTTGTGGATTCCGACCAAATAGGTAACATTTTTTCTCATCTAACATTAGTTTTTGTATTAATTTGTCTCCTTTTAACACGTCCAAATGTAATCCCGTAGGTGGTTTCCCGGCCCTGTAATAAATTTAAGTTTAATTGATATTGTATATTTTTGCAGTAAGTACTAACTTTAATGAGGTATCACATAAGGTGTTACATTCAATTTTTTATAAATAATAAATAAACCCATTCCTTTCATTAAAAATTAAGATATTTGCAAATGTGTTACGTTTGAAAGAGATACAGGCATGGACGCATCGGACCGATGTATTTTATTCTAAATTTTCGTAATAACTTACCAGCTAGGCACTTCATAATGATTTGCCATGATTGTAATCCGTAATTATAGCATTAGAGTTACAACGAATATAAGTAAATCATGATAATAAAGCAAAATTATCACAAAATGCAAGCAAGCGCCCAAGGGCCAAGCGGCAGTCGGCAGCTCGGCACAGCACAGAAATATTTTTGACAGTTCACTGACTGACGTACAGTTGACGACGTTGACGTCTACGAACTGACAGTATTTCACAGACCAGCTAGACCCAACGAATTTAGTACTAGACTAGACGATTAATCATGGCCTCTTGGCTTGTCAATCATTTACATTGCATTACCATCATCACTACCATTTGGGAGCGTGGCCCACTTTTGGATAGGCCTTTGATAGGATACCTACGTGCAGGGGGCTTACTATCAGCAAATACGAAACCATCCTTGAGCCATTCAGTTCAAAAGCAGGCCTTAAACAGGACTGCTTAAGGCCTGCTTTCAAATTAACCTTTGAGGTCATAGTACGAAAAAGTAATGCAGTTCAATATAAGTCCTGCTATAAGAGCTCATAGTAAGGCCCCTTGTCAAACATCACTCCTAGACGATGGGTGCATACATAGCCTTCTTTATTTCCAAGCCGTGAACATAAGTTTGGCAACGTCTATTACTGTCAGTTCGTGGTCATGTCGTCGGCCAGTCTCCATACTAAATGTATGGGAATCACAGATGGGAATATTTCAATTTTAAGAGGTCGATATTTTTTTTCATAGTAATCGTGTGAGGTTTAAAATATGAAAATAATTTAGTTCTTTTATTGAAATGCTTTGAATATTAAACAATAAGAAAAATATCAATGTTAACCAGGAAAAAATGGCTGTCAAAGATGTCATCTTTTTTGTTGATTTTCTTCAGCAGGGAGTTGATTAACACGCCCTCTAGCAATAAATGATATATCATTAGAAAGGTCTTTTAAAGACAAATATTTGCTGTTAATATACTTTATATCAATTGTTAATACTTTTGGAGTTAAAGGTTATTAAAGTATAAAAGTGGTTTATTGTCTATGGGAGTTGATCTACCACACCTATAGAAATGAATGATATATCATAAGAACGGTTTTCATATGACAAATAATTGCTGCAAACATTATTTCTATTAATTGTTAGTAATTTCGGAGTTTTAGGTCATTAATGTTAAAAAATTGGTCAAGTTTAGAGCGTTATAACTCTCAAAGTACTAGTAGTTCACGATTATAGTTTTACAATAAAGTGTTTCAAATTTAAATACCTTTCCAATGATGTAAGATTTATTGCTAGAGGAGGCTTAGATCAAAATGCTCATCGTACTAAAGGACCCCCGAAAAGTTCAAATAATTTGACTCAAACCTTATGTTCTAATAAATAAATAATAATAATAAATATAAAACTTTATTGAAATAATCTTACATCACAATTTACAACTAGTTTAAACATAGATAATATTATCTAACCTAGGAAAAACAAATAATAAATAATTTTTAAAATAATTTTATACTATGTGCTTGACCACATGCGATGTTGCCGTTCTGCTCAACTTCAGGGCTTGGAAGATATAGAAGGCTATGGTGCATAGCATAATTATGGTATGTTCTATTCTATTCGAAGCGTCAGAAAAATTGCGCGATAAAACGTCGAAACAACGCTAGTGCAAACGATCGCTGAAAATAGGATATCTCATCTCAGAATAGATTAACGATCATTGACACTTGCTTTTGGTCTCCCCTGAGTATATTTATTCTGTGGTTTTGAATGACTTTCGTCCACTCTCCAGTCTCCAATCAAGCACGCGTAGCATGACCAACGTCGAGATAAGATTCGACTCACAAAACAATGGCTTGTCTACACCGAAATGTCACTTTTGTCGAGTTGAGATCGAGATACTCATGCTCGAATTTTACAACTAGTAGACTCGTATTGTTCTTTGTCGTGGCCAAGGTCGTGGCCTAATGTCAAAAGTCGACAAACACGAGCTTTTCTCTTCAACTGACATTAATTTGACAGTTGAATCGGAGAAACTTGTCTACTACCCCTTGGGTAGTCGAGAAAGATTTTTCGACATTTTTTATGAATTTTAAGTTTCGCAATAAAAATAAATCTTAGTTCTCCGTGTTTATATTTTATTAAGGTAAGGCACAAACGACAAAAACAGCTGTCCGGAAAGAAAAAAAATTAAAAATTGTATTGATTTAAGTAATTCTTTTTTATTTATAATAAAAAAAGAAATAAACAAAATATTTACTAGTAGGAAATAACGAATAAGTATTTTTATTTTTTTTATTCTTAAATTTTTTCATAAGTTTTATAAATTAAAATAATACAATAAATAATTTATGGTAATAAAAGGTACCTACCTATTCAATAATATTGTCTTCTAATATTACACTTTTTTTCCTAAATTTAGTTTTTTTTCTCTCATACTTTGGCCACATAATGCGAAGAGGAGATGAAAGTCTCGAAAAGCTGGTCGTGGTTGGTGGAATAGAAGGCAAGAGAGCCCGAGGTCGTTCGCCAACCAGATGGTCTGACCAAGTAAGAGAAGCAACCTCCTCAAGCAAATTCCATCAAGCAGTAGGGACCGACCGAACCCACTTTTCGCCGAGTACCGAGACCGAGACCGAGATTAAAAAAAAGTCTCGGCCGAGACCGAGACCGAGACCGAGATTTTTGATTTTTTTTAAAATGTTACTATAAAATGGCGAATATTGATGAAAAACACATTTAATTTAATTAAAATTCTTTATTTAATCATAATAGTGCTAGGTGTACGCAAAAAAATCCGCAAATCCATGTACAGCAAAGCTGTTTGGTACGGCACTTATACTTGAGCTCAAAACAATATTTTTGACTCGAAGTTCTTAAAAAATATCTCCTTAGAAGATGAGTTATTATGGTGTAATCTTTTTTGTATGGGGATTTTTTTTCCTAAATCCTATCGTGTATGATATTGAAAGGAAGAGCTTGCTAAGCCGGTTATTGTATTACAAAACATTTTCAAAACATACAATGTTTTGGCCCCATCAGATTCGATGTGGTTTAGTTATTTTTTTGTAAAATACACCTTTAATTAAAAGATATATATTATACTCATATCAATCCTCAAGAAAGCAATTATGATTTTTTTTTATTTAGGCCCAAACTTAGAAAAAGTAGCATAGTATTTTTTTAATAATTTTTGGTTTAATTTAAAACAAGTGCTGAAATGTAATTCTGAACATGCTAAAATATATTTTTAGAAACAGCTCAGAAAGATCTTTCATTCAATATCGCACATGATAGGTTATATAACAAATAATTTTTTTTATCATACATAATCACTTAAAAGCTTTGTAATAATTAAAAATAAAAATACTAAATTTAATGTCAATATTTACAAAATTCGTTTCTCGAGGTTAGATATGAGAAAATTACATATGGTTTGAGATATATTTTATGAAAAATATTAAACCATATCGTATCTGTAGGAAAAATCCAAACTTGGAATATTTTAATAATATTTTTTTGGTATAATTTAAAACAAGTGGCTGAAATGTAACGATGTGGCTCAGAAAGCCCTTTAATTGGATACCACACATGATAGGTTGTAGAACAAAAACAAGTTTCCCATACAAAAAAATATAACAGCATAACTGCTCTCCTAAGGGAAGAAAGTTTAAGAAATGCGGGCCCAAAATATTGTTTTGAATTCAAGTATACTTGTCCCAAACAGCTATGCTGCACGCGTAGCATGACCAACATCGAGATAAGATTCGACTCACAGAACAATGGCTTGTCTACACCGAAATGTCACTTTTGTCGGGTTGAGATCGAGATACTCATGCTCGCATTTTACAACCGTAGACTCGCATTGTTCTTTGTCGTGGCCTAATATCAAAAGTCGACAAACACGAGCTTTTGTCTTCAACTGACATTAATTTGACAGTTGAGTGGGAGAAATTTGTCTACCACCCTTCGAGTGGTCGAGAAAGATTTGTCGACTTATTTTTTTTTCTGAGTTTTTAATTTCGCAATATAAATAAATCTAAATTCGTGTTTATATTTTATTAAGGTAAGAAGAGAAGTTACAGCACAAACGACAAAAACAGCTGTCCGGAAAGAAAAAAAATTAAAAATTGTATTTAAGTAATTCTTTTTTATTATAAAATTTATAAAAAAAGAAATATAATAAATATTTACTAGTAGTAAATAACGAATAAGTATTTTTTATTCTTAATTTTTTTTATAAATTTTATAAATTAAAATAATACAATAAATAATTTATTGTAAAAAGGTACCTACCTATTCAATAATATTGTTTCCTAATATTACACTTTTTCCCTTCAGTATTTTTTTCACTTTTATTTTACTTAATTTTAATTTATTTACTTAAAAACGTAAATTAAAATTATTTTCATACATTGATTTCAATATTTATTACTAAATTAACAAGTGCGTTGGTCTCTGTCATCTTTTCAAAAATCTCTCAATAAAAGGAAGGCAAACGAACTATATCCTTTTTCCTTTTAACTTTACTTCCCTTCACTAAACTTTTTCCCTTCAGTATTTTTTTTACTTTTATTTTACTTAATTTTAATTTATTTACTTAAAAACGTAAATTAAAATTATTTTCATACATTGATTTCAATATTTATTACTAAATTAACAAGTGCGTTGGTCTGTGTCATCTTTTTAAAAATCTCTCAATAAAAGGAAGGCAAACGAACTATATCCATACGGCTATATTTAACTCGGTTTTAAGAGTTTTGCGTCGTGAAACGTATAGAAAGGAACGCCCTTTAAGAGAAATGATGGAAATAATTATAAATATTTACTAGTGGCAACATTATTCTTCTCGAGCTCGAGAGAGCTTTGTCTACGGAAGTGAAAGCTTTTGTGAGTGTCTCTTTATCTTAGAACTTATTAAAAAATAAGTATCATGTTTAAACTAAATCATTTCGAATCATTTCAGATAATTTCGACGTTTATTGATGTTGAAATAAAAATATTATATTTTAAAACTCATATTTGTATTAAAAGACATAAAAAGGTTGTAAAATTCTGAGAGCGAGTCCCACCACTGTGCTCAGCAATCTAGAGGGTCGAGACGACAAGTCTTCGTAGACAAGAGTCCCGTTTGCTCATGCTACGCGTGCTGTACATCGATTTCCGGTTTTCCATTGATTTTGAGCTCGTACGTGACCACTATAAAAGACAATAAAAATAACATTCACATTAATTTGTAAAACTAAAGGTACCTATTACAAGTCGACAGCAAATTACCAAATGACCAATGTCAACAATTTTGATTTAATTTGATTAATTACAGTGAGGATTGCGTCAGCGTATGCCCTGTGGCCAACCTGTGGCATGCATAACATGCGTTAATTCCAATGACACATGCCTCAGCGAAGAGGAAAGGAAAGTGCACGAGTGTAATCTCAGGGGGGTAATTATATAATTTTGTTGCAATCAACTCTGACAGAAATCGCAGTGACATTGCTACTTCAGTTAAGAACTAATGTGACTACTATCTTACTAAAAGCAGCAATGCAACTGCGCTTTCAATCGATTTCAGCCGAGAATTGTTAGCAACAGACTTACGTGATCAACCAACAGGCCTACGTAAATAGGTACTTATAGGCCGAGATTCTCGGCCATTTTGGCCGAGACCGAGACCGAGACCGAGACATAATTTTTGGCCGAGACTGGCCGAGACCGAGACCGAGACCGAGATCTCGGTCGGTCCTTAATTGCAACAAAATTATATAATTACCCCCCTGAGATTACACTCGTGCACTTTCCTTTCCTCTTCGCTGAGGCATGTGTCATTGGAATTAACGCATGTTATGCATGCCACAGGTTGGCCACAGGGCATACGCTGACGCAATCCTCACTGTAATTAATCAAATTAAATCAAAATTGTTGACATTGGTCATTTGGTAATTTGCTGTCGACTTGTAATAGGTACCTTTAGTTTTACAAATTAATGTGAATGTTATTTTTATTGTCTTTTATAGTGGTCACGTACGAGCTCAAAATCAATGGAAAACCGGAAATCGATGTACAGCACGCGTAGCATGAGCAAACGGGACTCTTGTCTACGAAGACTTGTCGTCTCGACCCTCTAGATTGCTGAGCACAGTGGTGGGACTCGCTCTCAGAATTTTACAACCTTTTTATGTCTTTTAATACAAATATGAGTTTTAAAATATAATATTTTTATTTCAACATCAATAAACGTCGAAATTATCTGAAATGATTCGAAATGATTTAGTTTAAACATGATACTTATTTTTTAATAAGTTCTAAGATAAAGAGACACTCACAAAAGCTTTCACTTCCGTAGACAAAGCTCTCTCGAGCTCGAGAAGAATAATGTTGCCACTAGTAAATATTTATAATTATTTCCATCATTTCTCTTAAAGGGCGTTCCTTTCTATACGTTTCACGACGCAAAACTCTTAAAACCGAGTTAAATATAGCCGTATGGATATAGTTCGTTTGCCTTCCTTTTATTGAGAGATTTTTAAAAAGATGACACAGACCAACGCACTTGTTAATTTAGTAATAAATATTGAAATCAATGTATGAAAATAATTTTAATTTACGTTTTTAAGTAAATAAATTAAAATTAAGTAAAATAAAAGTAAAAAAAATACTGAAGGGAAAAAGTTTAGTGAAGGGAAGTAAAGTTAAAAGGAAAAAGGATATAGTTCGTTTGCCTTCCTTTTATTGAGAGATTTTTGAAAAGATGACAGAGACCAACGCACTTGTTAATTTAGTAATAAATATTGAAATCAATGTATGAAAATAATTTTAATTTAAGTTTTTAAGTAAATAAATTAAAATTAAGTAAAATAAAAGTGAAAAAAATACTGAAGGGAAAAAGTGTAATATTAGGAAACAATATTATTGAATAGGTAGGTACCTTTTTACAATAAATTATTTATTGTATTATTTTAATTTATAAAATTTATAAAAAAAATTAAGAATAAAAAATACTTATTCGTTATTTACTACTAGTAAATATTTATTATATTTCTTTTTTTATAAATTTTATAATAAAAAAGAATTACTTAAATACAATTTTTAATTTTTTTTCTTTCCGGACAGCTGTTTTTGTCGTTTGTGCTGTAACTTCTCTTCTTACCTTAATAAAATATAAACACGAATTTAGATTTATTTATATTGCGAAATTAAAAACTCAGAAAAAAAAAATAAGTCGACAAATCTTTCTCGACCACTCGAAGGGTGGTAGACAAATTTCTCCCACTCAACTGTCAAATTAATGTCAGTTGAAGACAAAAGCTCGTGTTTGTCGACTTTTGATATTAGGCCACGACAAAGAACAATGCGAGTCTACGGTTGTAAAATGCGAGCATGAGTATCTCGATCTCAACCCGACAAAAGTGACATTTCGGTGTAGACAAGCCATTGTTCTGTGAGTCGAATCTTATCTCGATGTTGGTCATGCTACGCGTGCAGCATAGCTGTTTGGGACAAGTATACTTGAATTCAAAACAATATTTTGGGCCCGCATTTCTTAAACTTTCTTCCCTTAGGAGAGCAGTTATGCTGTTATATTTTTTTGTATGGGAAACTTGTTTTTGTTCTACAACCTATCATGTGTGGTATCCAATTAAAGGGCTTTCTGAGCCACATCGTTACATTTCAGCCACTTGTTTTAAATTATACCAAAAAAATATTATTAAAATATTCCAAGTTTGGATTTTTCCTACAGATACGATATGGTTTAATATTTTTCATAAAATATATCTCAAACCATATGTAATTTTCTCATATCTAACCTCGAGAAACGAATTTTGTAAATATTGACATTAAATTTAGTATTTTTATTTTTAATTATTACAAAGCTTTTAAGTGATTATGTATGATAAAAAAAAAAAATTGTTATATAACCTATCATGTGCGATATTGAATGAAAGATCTTTCTGAGCTGTTTCTAAAAATATATTTCAGCATGTTCAGAATTACATTTCAGCACTTGTTTTAAATTAAACCAAAAATCATTAAAAAAATACTATGCTACTTTTTCTAAGTTTGGGCCTAAATAAAAAAAAATCATAATTGCTTTCTTGAGGATTGATATGAGTATAATATATATCTTTTAATTAAAGGTGTATTTTACAAAAAAATAACTAAACCACATCGAATCTGATGGGGCCAAAACATTGTATGTTTTGAAAATGTTTTGTAATACAATAACCGGCTTAGCAAGCTCTTCCTTTCAATATCATACACGATAGGATTTAGGAAAAAAAATCCCCATACAAAAAAGATGACACCATAATAACTCATCTTCTAAGGAGATATTTTTTAAGAACTGCGAGTCAAAAATATTGTTTTGAGCTCAAGTATAAGTGCCGTACCAAACAGCTTTGCTGTACATGGATTTGCGGATTTTTTTGCGTACACCTAGCACTATTATGATTAAATAAAGAATTTTAATTAAATTAAATGTGTTTTTCATCAATATTCGCCATTTTATAGTAACATTTTAAAAAAAAACAAAAATCTCGGTCTCGGTCTCGGTCTCGGCCGAGACTTTTTTTTAATCTCGGTCTCGGTCTCGGTCTCGGTACTCGGCGAAAAGTGGGTTCGGTCGGTCCCTAGTTGCAATCAACTCTGACAGAAATCGCAGTGACATTGCTACTTCAGTTAAGAACTAATGTGACTACTATCTTACTAAAAGCAGCAATGCAACTGCGCTTTCAATCGATTTCAGCCGAGAATTGTTAGCAACAGACTTACGTGATCAACCAACAGGCCTACGTAAATAGGTACTTATAGGCCGAGATTCTCGGCCATTTTGGCCGAGACCGAGACATAATTTTTGGCCGAGACTGGCCGAGACCGAGACCGAGACCGAGATCTCGGTCGGTCCTTATCAAGCAGTGAGAGCAACCATGGACCGAGACCGATGGAGACAAATCATAAAAGCAGCCGGTGATCACGATCCTTATTTATGACTATTACTACGTATAGAAAGGACAGATTTACGGCACAAATTGTCGCAGCGATTGCAAAGATGGCGGCTAAGCAACGCGCAGTTGCGAGCGTGAGTTGTCAAAGAAAAAGTAGCATGCACACAGATGCGACACATTCTTCATAATGATTAGGATATACCTACTTGTTTAATAATATTGCATAAAATTATAGTAAAACCCAATTTAATTAGGTAATAGGTGCATGTTAATACTAACTCGAAAAAATAAAAGTAAAAAAGGAGGATGGGCATTTAGTACCCGCACTAATAACATTCATTTGGTGTCATCGATTAGATTTTTTCCCATTTTGGGTATCAAAAATACTGAATATAGCGTACTGAAATACGAAGTGGGCGACGAACTGAGGGCGACTACAAATGTTGAAAATGGGTGACTTTAAAATACAAATTGAGTAACTAGTTTTTGAGAACGTGTGACCAAATTACTACTTAGGCGACAACCTTAGGGCACACAAAATATTTAAAAGGAAATGTATAATCCACGTTATACATTTTTGGTCCAAATATGAAAGTGCCGGCCAAAAGACCAAAGTGCTTTATTCTGATAAATTTTGTCCATCTAAGCATTTTTTATTATGGCACCGAAGCTGTAGCACCGCTTCGAATTTGTGTCAAAATGTATGAAAGGACAGACTTTTTGAACTCCATTAAAATCAAGTACAGCGGTGCTACAGCTTCGGTGCCATTATAATAAATGCTTAGGCGGACAAAATCTATCAGAATATGCTTTTTGACCGATTTTTTTACATTTGTGCCAAAATGTATGAAAAAACAGACTTTTAAACTTATTTAAAATCAAGTAAAGCGGTGCTACAGCTTCGGTGCCATAATAAAAAATGCCTAGGTGGACAAAATCTATCACTTAAATATATCACTTTTGCTTTTTGGCCGGCACTTTTACATTTGGACCAAAATGGATGATGTCCTTTGGCATATATTTTATTTAAAAAAGGTCACTTGACTATTATCCTGATCAAGATGACAAAAATACCATGTTGAGCAGCTTCAATCAGTCACATAGTTACCTACTTGGTATAATAGTTGCCCATCCAATGTTATAGGTATTACCTATGTAGCAGCTGTTGTCATTCACCGCAAATGCGTTGAATAAACTTACTAATGAATTCTAAATTCAAAAAGTCATTGGTACACTTGTAATATTATGTATTCTGTGTTGGTACGTAGCGGGGATCGAACCGGCCGGCACAGCGCCTACCCAAATGGTAGTCAACGGCCTTAACCACTATACCACCGACGATGCCAAAACTTACTACTGATGTAGGTATACTACAGTCTAAAATAGCTGAATTAAGCATTTCGCAAACAAAAAATATAACAAAAACATATACATGTGTTGAATTTTTTTTCTCTATACTGCCGAGTCAGATTTTGATGCCGCTTTGCACAAGGGTGTAGTTGAGGTATCCGTACATAAATACAACAAAAGTGTCGCTATTGGTTCATAGACCACTTCCCGTACAAATTTTCCCACTCTCCTTTCTCATAGACAATTACTCTATCGAGCACTTTTACGTGCGTTTTTTTTATCATGATATATTCGTGCTGGGGTAATGTATACATTCGAACTCGCTATCTGCCTCGCCTGCCCCGGCACTCGAGCGGGATGAGTAATTGCGGCAATGGAGCACATTTGTTCTGTGCACGGATGTGCCTCGACAGCAAAATACAGCAGGAATTTAAGATCAATAATCACTTTTTTTTTGACAAGCCCCTGGAATATTTTTCGACTAACACCGAAGTTAAGTACCTACCTACAGGGGCGGTGGTGACGGTGTCGTCCCACCTACATCATAGGCGGTTGTTAACGGTAATAGAATAATATACTTAAATTGTAAAACTGTGCTAGTTCACCTATCCTAGTTTTGTACCTACGTATACAATCTGTAATGGTTCACTTTTCATAATCTATGATTTTCATACAAAATGTCGGGTCAGTAGAAATAATGTATAAAAATTAGTTTTGGTTGGTTTATGTTGATGTTTTGTTTACTTACCGATGGTAAGTCACTCCACTATCTTTTTGCTTCACAGTGGAGTGATTTTTTCACGTCTTTAACACCCAGGATGGCATTTTTATCGGAACAATTACACCGTGCGTTCGCGGTGAGCGTTGGCGAGTGACTAAATGAGTTGAGGGCAGTTGCCCTCAACGCGTGGAGCAAAAATCGGAGCCGTAATGTCGTTTCTATGTAATTCATTTTGATGAGTTATGAGGGAACGATTAAGAGAGAGAGTTTTTTTTTACTTTTATTTAATTTTAATTTATTTACTTAAAAACGTAAATTATATAAAATTTTTAGATAATTTCGACGTTTACTGATGTTTAAATAAAAATATTACCTTCTAAAACTCATATTTGTATTAAAAGACATAAAAAGGTTGTAAAATTCTGAGAGCGAGTCCCACCTGTCTGCAGGCGCGGTCCGAGGGGGGGGGGGGGGGTCACGGGGGACATGACCCCCCCCAAAATCGTAAACGTAGAATAGAAATCTTCTATTTGACGCCTTATTTAGCAGTACCGATAGTAGGGCGATGCAAGCGGTGTGATTGCACTGGGCGCCCTCGTGTGTGGGGCGCCGAAAACGCCCGACCACCGGTCGACTATCAATCGTATATACCTGGTAATGAGCGACCAAGCGACGAATGAAACTGGCAAAAAATCGCTATGCGCTATTTTTTAATATAAACAAGCAGGATTAGTAGATGAAACTGACTAAAAATCGCGCTGCGCGGTAGTTTTTTTTTTCTGTAATAAGCAAAATTTGAAGTTTAGCAGACGAAACTGACCTAAAACTTCGCTGCGCGGCCATCTTTAAGGTTCCGCACCAAAATGGTATTTACTATAAACAAGTAAGTTTACAAGATTAGTAGTTGAAACTGACTAAAAATCGCGCTGCGCAGCCGTTTTTCTTTACTATACACAAGCAAGATTAGTAGATGAAACTGACTAAAAATCGCGCTGCGTGAAGTTTTTTTTTACTGTAATAAGCAAAATTAGAAGATTAGCAGATGAAACTGACAAAAACTGCGCTGTGCGGCCATTTTTTAATATAAACAAGCAAGGTTACAAGATTAGTAGTTGAAACTGACTAAAAATCGCGCTGCGCGGCCGTTTTTCTTTACTATAAACAAGCAAGATTACAAGATTAGTAGATGAAACTGACTAAAAAACGCGCTGCGCGGCGGTTTTTTTTACTGAAATAAGCAAAATTAGAAGATTAGCAGATGAAACTGACTAAAAACTGCGCTACGCGGCCATTTTTTTCCACTAACAAGCAAGGTTACAAGATTAGTAGTTGAAACTGACTAAAAATCGCGCTGCGCGGCCTTTTCTTTTACTATAAACAAGCAAGATTACAAGATTAGTAGATGAAACTGACTAAAAAACGCGCTGCGCGGCAGTTTTTTACTGAAATAAGCAAAATTAGAAGATTAGCTGATGAAACTGACTAAAAACTGCGCTACGCGGCCATTTTTTTCCACTAACAAGCAAGGTTACAAGATTAGTAGTTGAAACTGACTAAAAAAACGCGCTGTGCGGCCGTTTTTTACCTAACAGGCAAAATTGAAAATCTTGTAATCGCATATAGGGGGCGCCCGTAGAAATATTCAGGGCGCTGGTAGTGCTAAAACCGGCACTGCTTCTATAAATTTACAAAATTTATTAGTGACCCCCCCCCCCAAATTTCAGGCTGCGACCGCGCCTGCCTGTCTGTCAAACTGTGCTCAGGAATCTAGAAGGTCGAAGTCAAAGTCAAAGTCAAAAAAGCTTTATTCAAATAAACTTAATTATTAAGTACTTTTGAGTCGAGACGATAAGTCTTCGTAGACAAGAGTCCCGTTTGCTCATGTTACGCGTGCAGGGGCCCTACAAGGATGGACAGTGCACTGACGTCATAAACCAAAGCCAGAGTCAAAGCGAGAGAGTTAGGCGGTCCGGGGGCGGGGGGGAATTGTCTATTTATCGGGGCGCCTCGACGAATAGTATTTTTTTCTTTCTAGCGGTGCGCACCACTGAATAGCGCTTTCTCTAGGGATTGGCTTTATGCCGGTGCCTCCTTTTTAGATGTCGTAATCGTAAGTTAAATACTATTCAAATAGGTAGTAATAATTGTGTAAATGCCTCTGTGGTCTAGTGGTTAGAGCGTTGTTTTCTTGATCCAGAGGTCGTGGGTTCGATCCCCGCCGCGGGAAGTAACATATTTGAGTTGTTGTTTCTAGTTCAACTTAATCGTTAGTGTTATTTTATTGCTGTGGTGCAGTTTTATTATAATATTATACCCGCAAATTGCTAATGAACCTGGCAGCCATTTTTAAACCTAAAACACGGAAAACAATTGTAGATTTTTTTTATACCTAGACCCTATTTTATTAAAATTAATAATTCAATAATGAATATTAAAAAAACACCTACTTATTAGAATTTTATTGTTACATAAGTTTTAGTTGCAGATGATGTCAACGTGGATGTTAATATGACAAGATTCCATCGTGCGGATTTGCGGGAATAGTAATCATCTTTGGTTGTGGTTTTAGCAGATTTGTTCAGAGGGCCTAGTACGAGTTGGTTTTTTGCTCTCACTTCACTTTGCGAATAGTAAACTATCGTTTTCTCTCTTTCACTCGTTCACTCACTCGCATGATTTCCTCTCTTTCACTCGATACTATTCGCAAAGTGAGGTGAGAAACACAACTCGTACTAGGCCCTCAGTGCAGCCTGCCTAGCATGACCGATTTATATCGCGTGATAGAGCGTTTTATCACGTTTAACTGTCAAAAAGACAAAGAAGTTTGACAGTTGAGTGTCGATAAAATGCTATATCACGTGATACAAATCGGTCATGCTAGGCAGGCTGCACTGAGGGCCTAGTACGAGTTGTGTTTCTCACCTCACTTTGCGAATAGTATCGACGGCAGGACGACATGACCGTAGAGATGTCAGGCGCAAGATCTACAGCCGAAGCACGGATCATCTTTCTTATCACACAATCAGGTGATCAGTCTGCAATGTCCAAACCAAACTAGAAACGACACCTCAGACATGTTGCTTCCCGCCCCGCGGGGATCGAATCCAAGGCACCGGCCTAAAGCCAATCCCTAGAGAAAGTGCTATTCAGTGGTGCGCACCGCTAGATAGAGAAAAATACTATTCGTCGAGCAGGCCCGCCGCTAGCTGTTTGAGCGCCCGCGTGCAAGACCGATTATGCCGCCCCCTACTACGCTACGACTACCTGCTTGTCAGAAAGAAATGATTTCTTTCAAGAGCTAAACTTAATTTTAACTCTTCCCCGCGCTTAGGATTTTGTAAAATTCTACACAAGTGGGTGATTTCTTGAAAGATGCCTTTATCTTTGTACCCACGACGGACTTTGACGGACTTTTACTCTGGTTTTGGTTGATGACGTCAGTGCACTGTCCGTCCTTGTCATCGTGTTATCTTATGATATGACAAGAGGGCCTAGCCAAAGTAACATTCGCTAATCTTCGTTATCGCTTCGCTTTCGAAACATGTATAGGATTGACATAAGGTTTCGTTAACAATCGAATTTTAAAACGTCAAATCCATACATGTTTCGAAGCGAAGCGATAGGCAAAATGTTACTTTGGCTAGGGTAGGGGGGAAGGACGGATAGAGTCTAGCTCATAGACTTAGAAAAAATTTCGCTATGCTCAAGTAGACGGACAAAGGTGCGAGTGAGAAACCGATTCTTACGGCTTATGCGATGTGCGAAAAAGAGTAAAAACAAACTGACAGCTGAACCTGGTTTGACTTCATTTATCATCGTTTATCACCTTGGTGAAAAGCGTCAACAAGATTATTTTGTAATTTTGATCGCGATCGGGTCGGTTTGGCTCTCAAAGCTATATAAATTAATAATGGTGTCGTGTTCTGTGCTGGATTGTAATGTTACTTACGACAATAACCCAAATAAACACTCATTTCACAGGTAAATATGATTGTACTATTACCATTTTCATAATTCATATTTTAGTTGAATATATTCCCAAACACACTAAGTTATATACTAATATGATGCTATTAAACGCCTATTTCCTAAATAAAGGCTGATTTCTAAACATTATGTGTTAGATAAAAAGATATTATGTCCGTGAACTTGAGAAAATAAAGCGTAGATATTGATAAAAAATTATCGATATCGATACTCATGTCGATGATTTCCAATATAACTTTGTTTGTCTTTGTGAACACTGATAATTTTATTTAAAGCTGCTTGTAACCGACAGTTTTCAAATAGTAAATTATACCATTTTAAGTACTAATTTAACAATTATTTCCAGGTTTTCTGTAAATCCAGTGATTAAATTAAACTGGATAAATGTCATAAATAAATAAGCAGGGAGCCTCAAAGGAGACCTTAAGAAATTATTTAAATAAAATTGTTCAAAATTTTGTTTGTGTTTTATTTATTAGAGCAATAATACATTATGGTTATCGACAACCTAAAATGGACTTCAGTGCATCTCTAAATTCACGCACACGTTTACATATTTACAAACACTGGCTCATCTCACTTTTGGTTTCGCAGCCAAGTGAACTCTGTTCGTCTATTTCAGTGAATATTAAGTTTATGAGTCTAGCTATCGCTTTGGCTATGGCTTCGCTTTGAGTTGGGCGGTAGGGCCCCAGTCATGTTATGTCAATGTCACTGTCCAAGTGTTGTTCATAATGGCCGGTTTACATTTTGATTAGTGCTTAGTGCGAGTGGCTCGTTTAGTGTTTAGTGTTTAGCAAAAAACACGTTCGGACAGTCTCTGATTAAATGACAAAAAGCTGTAGGCTCGATAGATGGCGTTGAAAAAAATAGGGGATTCAAAGTATTTTTTACTACCAATTTTGACTTCCCTCTTACCATCAACGCCATCTAGTGAGGCAAATAGTTACTTTTCTTGTTTTAAATGTCAATTTGAAAACCCCTCATTGTTTTTTGCTAAACACTAAACGAGCCACTCGCACTAAACACTAATCAAAATGTATACCGGCCATTACAAAAACTCTGTGGTTCATGTCTGTCCAGGGTTGGTAGCTTGGGGGTTTTTTTCGCATTTTTGGGGAAAAATAACGGTCTTGGCGAAATTTTGGGGAAATGAAATCCTTGGGGAAAAGGTTGGGGAAAAATATACAAGGAAGAATTTTGGTTGGAGTATAATATTTAACTCTAATAATGTTTATCTGACCATGTTAAGCGAAGATGAAGTTTCGGAAGTTCTAAATGATTCAGTTTAGAACTTCCAATACTTCTTTATTTTCTTATATTTTCTTAGTAAACTTAGTTTTATATCTTTCAATTCGTTTTATTTCTTGTTTAACAAAAATGGGAAAAAAGTTGCCAAACGTATCATTTTGGGGAAAAGAATTCTTGAATATGGGGAATTTTCAAAATCTGGATCTACCAAGTACCAACCCATTGTCTGTCTGTCATTGAAAGAAAATATATATGAAACCAAATTGTTTGTTTCTATTTTAAGACATAATAAACGTAAAAAAAGTCAACGAACACCTAAAAATGGTTTCAAGTGAAGAAGAATCTGATGTGAAAGCTGGTGATACAGTGGAATGGGATGTGGACATGGAAATACAATTGTTCTACGCCATGGCAAATCACAAGCCGGTTGGAATAAACAAACACTTTCACATGGCTTGTATTTGGGAGAAACTCTCTAACTCTATCACGAAAGAGATTTCCACCCAAGATATATGGAAGCACTTGGAATCTTTATATGATATATCAATGCTAGATGATACTGAGCCAATTCCCTTTCCAAATGAAGAAACACCATTTAGTTTGCCGGAAAGTGAATTTGGTGCTTTAATTAAACAGAAATGCAAAGATACTACAACCGAGGATCATGAAGGTATCAAAGTCTTTTTATTATATCAATACTGCACTGAAAAAGGGTTGGCTTTAGAAATGGGGCGCCTGATTTTGGAATTAAAATATATATATCGCATTTTGGAAAGGTCATTCAGTTGATACTATTCTCCCGGATTTTCCCTTTCCCCTTTTACCCCTCCTATTTATCTCAATCTTCATTTCAGGCACCCTATTTCTAAAGATCACCCCTGAAAAATATTAATTGTGCATGCAACTAGCTAGTTAAACTATGCTTGATATTAATGATGCCTTAATGTAGATGAGCGGAGCCTGTCGCCTAAGCCTTCGACACCTATAAGCAGTTCTAAGGGCTTTGCGTCTAAAGATAACACACCTAAAGGTAGTTTTTTACTGTTGAAAACGGTTCCCTATGTATTTGCATAAAAATTTAAGGCATAATATGTCATAGCATAATATGATTTCGCCGAATGATGTTTACGCATAATATTAATTAGTCATAACAGCTTATGCATAATTTTTTTAGGCATAATCATGTTTAAGCATAATATTCTTTAGCATAAATTTAAACACGCATAATGTTATTAATGCATATTTTTATAAAAAAAAAATGAATACATTTTGAAACTTGCACATTTAAAAGCTATTGCAAAAAAATTACACTTGAAATAAATATAAAAATTGTTTGTCTCATGCATGGGGGTATGTATTTACAATGCCGAAGTTGAAAAGACCGAATTTTACAAGACCCATGGACGAAACACTGAAAATCAAATGGTCAAACGGTTGTTTGGCCGTACGTTTAAAATCACGAAAGGACATTTTAACTAAAATACTAAATCCCGAAACTTAAAAAACATAAAGTTAATTGAGAGTTACATGCCGCAGGTCGGTTCTGGCACTTCGCCGGCCGCTGCCACGGCACGCTCGCTTCGCTCGCTCGGCTCGTGCGTTGTAGGTCACAATGAAACTTCACCTCCTCCTTGCTCGCTAAGCTCGCTCGTCGTTGCACCTAATAGACCTAAACATACTTTTGCGATTTTGAATTATCAGCATTTTAACATTCGGGATTTCGAACTATCGGTCATTTAATAATCGATCTTTTAAGTTATGGTCTATTGGATATCGATATTTAGGATTTTCGGTATTTTGAAAAAAAGGTGTTTTATACGTCGATATTTCGGTCGTATGTGTTATGATGTTTCAGCATTTTAATACATACCCTTTTGCAAGAAAATAAATTAGTACGTAAAATATTTATTCTGATTGTTTTAGATTTTTATGTCTAAAAAATATTAGACGAATAGATAATATGCCTAATAACATTATGCGAAAACAAATTAGTCTAAATGATTATTATGCTTACATAAATAGTATGCCAAAAAACAATTATGCCAAAGTATTATTATGACAAAAAAATTATGCCAAATCAAATTAGGTATAAAACCATTATGCGAAAACAAGGGATCCCGTTGAAAACAACTTCTATACTGGAGACATATTATTCATTACAACTTTGTTCTTCTAAGTCCTTTCAAACTATTTAATTATGTACCTCCATAGTAAATAATTAGCTAAATAATAGAACTAGTAAAAACTAAATATTTGGATTATGTTTACTTGATCAAGAACTCAACATATAAAATGCTTAGATTATCTTAAATGCTAGCTAATTTTATTTACCTATGTAGTTAAGTTGACTTATACATGTACAATAAAAACATAAAATTTTGTTTAAGTTACATTCGAGTATTGAATTTAATTTTTTTATTTCAATAGTTTAGTTACATTTCATCTCACAAATATCTATTGTGATATCTATAATTCGGGACAAATCACACCAATCATTAATCAGTAATATCAATGTTTCTTTTATATTTAAGGACCGAGTCGTAAAGACAGTATAAGTGCACTGGCCACCAAAAGCCGTAAAGAAAGTGGGAGCTCTCATGCCTCTACCGACACACCTAGTATTAAATCTGAGAAAGATTATGGTAAGAGTATGTATTTGCTTCAATGTTTTACTAATATGCTTATTACTTTTCTTTTTGCGATACTCAGTTTCCGTAGCTCAATGTCTATTGTACTATGGGCAACAGCGTCGCTTAACCAGTTTGCAACAAAATTTGTGTGCACGCGTATCGCCCCTGCACGAACTAAACGTATGTGACAGCGGGCGCGGCGTGCAAGCGATTTTAACCTTAGCAGTGGTTAAGCGACGCTGTTGCCCATGGTACATACATACTTGTGTTTAAATGGTGATAACTTTGTTTATTATTCCAAGTGACATCAAGTACCTATATTTTTTTTCAATTGGGTCACATGATTTCTGCAACTCTTTGTGATATTATAATTAGGTATCATTTATCAAAAAGGTAATTAAGTACCATCTATGAAAATAGTTGTAGGAATTATTAAAAAATTGAGAACTAAATTTTTCAGTATGTCAAATGTGGAGCTCCTTTTTCAATGTTGACGACTCTGTATGAAATATACAGGGAGAAAAAAGCAGCCCTTGACGAGTTTCTTGCTGGTTCCTCTCGTTACAACGTCTCCCGCTTAGGGTTTGCGAACTGATGGTGTAGCTTCTATGACATTCACAAGTGCTTGTAACAGCCTAGACTGATATTTTTTTTTTAAAGTACATATTGAGCAACATGCATGTTGTAGTTAATATTATAGATTGTATTGATAACAATTTTTTTTTTCATATTTTAGATAGAAGAAGAGATTCCAGAGATTCCAATGCTTCTGGAACTAGAGATAGTTCCACTAGCAGGAAATCAACCTCTCAGAGAGATAGGACACCAAAGACTAAAGCTAGCTCTGCATCGAGTAAGTCTTCAAATGAGCATTATCGAATTATACCTACATAATTATTATTCCACCTCTTTATGTTCTGAGCTGAGAACCTAATCTCCCTCATCACAGTTGATTTAGGATCACAGCACATCATAGATATAATTTGATCACAAAAATAAATTATCTTCTGACTACCTATTCACAGATTAGGCCACATATGGCTAGTGAACTCTTTGTTCCAAGCTATTTTGCTTCCCCTTTTCTCAAACTCAACCTCTTTCATCTTCATGATGAGTCCGAAAAACAGCTATTAATGAAAAATGTCTCTGCCACCATACCATACCATGGCTGTGCTAGGAATGTGTCAGGTAAAAAAATATCTTTGGGTTGAATAGACAAGATGACATGACAAGAGAATTACATGGTTGGTGACAGAATGGTCTAGTGGGAATAGTGTCATACTTTTGAATACAAAGAATATTTTTTTCATCCCTTCTATTCGAAAAAGGATGCATTGTTCCTATATAAGTGGGACCAAAATAGCTCTTTTCTGGTAAGAACTTTTTAGTGGGAGGAAAAGAGATTTGAATTTAGAACATGTATCTAGCCGCGCCCCGCCGCCGGCTGGTATGTATTGACTGGCTGTATAGACGGCGCGGCGAACTGAAAAAAAAAACATAAACGCGCGAATTAAGTCTGTGTTCTTGTAATGGGGAGGCGAAGGCAAAGTGAATTACAGATGGCGCTTCATTCTTTGGAACAATTGTCAGTTTGAGCTTATATTGTCTTGACTGTGTATTACGTGATTTTACTTTCTTAGATTGTATTTTTTTCGGTTTTGCGGACAAACAATGTATTATATGCTAACTTTAGCTCATATAAAAGAAGAATTACGGAAAAGAAAAGCCAAAACAACAGGCAAGAAAGTTTATAGCAACTTACAAAAAATTGCTAACAAGCATTACATTTCTTTAAATTTCGTGTAAGATTTACAAGTAATCTTTTTATTTCAGATTAGAAGCATATGATTTAAATTTTAACAAAGCAACTGAGTGTGAATTTCCGTGTTTATAGTTGCCTGATGATGCCTTCTGTGCAATAGTAATTTCAGGTTTCTGTACTGGAATTTCTGTACCATCCAAAATTACACGAACCGTTTTATCATATTTATTTTATTATTCTAAGTTTCTTGAATGACTCTGGCATATAAAATTCTATTAATTCTCTGTTTGGCCCCAATATTGGGCTTATTCCATATTTGATATACCTATAAAATTCATCCAAGTTATAAATATGCTAGAAACTGCTGAGGTTGAAATATTAAAGAACAAAGCTGTTATCATTCAAATGTTGTTTTATTTTGGCGAAGCTTCATCAAATTCATGAAACATTCCTTTTGATTTATAATGTTTCTCAGGCTCAGCAAAGGAGAAAATCGAGGGAAAAGCATCTTTTTTTTTGATATTTTTTTGCCCAATATTTTTTTTGTTACTGGGAAATCGATGAACTCCAATAATTTACAAGTTACATGCATAACAATGCGGCATTTTCTCAGTATAAAATTAAAAAGTGCAATACTCCAAGAGATTCCCATATGTTTTGACACTTTCTTTGAGGCGGCCCGGTACCAAGACCAGACGCCACCTATCGGGATAAAATTGCGCTTTTCCTCCCCATTAGTACATACTTACGTACTTAGTACAATAACCTTTGAAAATCGCGCTAGTGTATCAAACGTAACTATAAATTTGTAATTATTTTTACTTTTCACGTGTCTTTTTTAAATAAAAAACATTTTCATTAATTACATAAACACAGTCTCCTATTTATTTTCTCATAGAAAGGGGATGAAAAGTAGAGTATATGACTCGGGCGCAAAATATTTTTGGCGAGGGCGACATACTTTGAATCCCTCGCTACGTTCAGGATTCTACTGAAGAATCCCTCGCTACGCTCGGGATTCTACTCTAGAATCCCTCACTTCGCTCTGGATTCAAAAAAGCGCCCTCGCCGTAAAAATATTATTTTGCTCCCTTGTAATACAATCTACTATTGCCTGATACATACCTAGCACGGTCATGATATGGTACAGTGTAGTAGGTAGAGACCTTAAAAACCACCATTTCTGTCACTATAAGCCAGGGATGCACAGACTTATGAGATCATTGGCCACTTGAGCAAATGATGAACGAATGGTGGGCCAACAGTACAAATTAAACACATAAAAAGATAAAAAAAAATCTTTCAAATGTACAAGCAAGTATTTTTACTGGCGGGCCACTGGCATATTGCCGAGCCGAGGGGCCACATGTGGCCCGCAGTCTGTGCGTCCCTGCTATAAACTAAGCTTTACTATTATTCTAAATAGTAATTGACCGAGCGAGCACGAAGTGCGAGCGAAGCGTCTCTGCTTCAGCTTTGGCAAAAATTCTTTCGTATGTCTGTATGTTCTCTTCTACAGGTCGCATTTCTTAACCGATTCTCGTGAAAATTTGTGAGCAGGTTCGAAAATTATATAGAATTTTTTTGTCGAGCCAGATTTTTTTAATTTTTCAAAATGGCGGAGATATGTTAAAAAAATAGGTTTTACGGCTTTCCAGCGCTGTCTGTTCTCCTCTACAGGTCGCATTTCTCAACCGATTCTCATGAAATTTTGTGAGCAGGTTTGAAAATGATATAGATTTTTTTTGTCACGCCACTTTTTCGATTTTTTTCAAAATGGCGGAGATATGTAAAAAAAACATATTGCAGTCCAGCTTTCCGGCTCTGTTTTTTCTCCTCTACCGGTCGCATTTCTCAACCGAATTTCGTGAAATTTTGTGGGCAGGTTTGAAAATGATATAGAATTTTTTGTCACGCCTCTTTTTCGATTTTTTTCAAAATGGCGGAGATATGTAAAAAAAACATATTGCAGTCCAGCTTTCCGGCTCTGTCTTTTCTCCTCTACCGGTCGCATTTCTCAACCGAATTTCGTGAAATTTTGTGGGCAGGTTCGAAAATTATATATTTTTTTTAAGTTGAGACAGTTTTTCTAAATTTTTCGAAATGGCGGAGATATGTAAGAAAAATGTATTTCAGTCCGGCTTTCTGGCGCTAGATGTTCTCCTCTACAGGTCGCATTTCTCAACCGATTCTCGTCAAATTTTGTGAGCAGGTTCGAAAATTACATAGATTTTTTTTGTCACGCCTGTTTTTTGAATTTTTTTATAATGACGGAGAAATGTAAGAAAACATATTTCAGTCCGACTTTCCAGCTGTCCATTTTTCTCTACAGGGTCGCATTTCTCAACAGATTCTCGTGAAATTTTGTGAGCAGTTTCGATGATTATATAATTATTTTTAATTTAGCCAGATTTCTAAATTTACCAAAAATCACCATTTCGAAAAATGTTTAAAATTAGAAGCGCCATCTAGCTGCGAATATACCTACCAAATAATACCAAACAGCATGTACCTACTACGTGCTTTGAAAAGCTCGTGAACAGTGTGGAAAAAGGGGTGGCGACATCTTTTAGATTATTTTATAAACAACATACAATTTGAGCTACTTTTTAACGCGAGGTCTACAGCTCAGGGAGCCACTAGTAATAATAGTAGAGATTTATTTGTTCCATAAAATTTACATTTCATATGATAACAAGTGTTAGTACTTAAATAAACTTAATATTTTAATTTGTTAATATTATTTCCTATTAATGCAAACCAATTATTATGTGGATCCCTTCTGGGTCAAAGCCTCCTCCATCGGTTGCCAGTTTTCTGTCCTTGGCAACCTTCATCCAGTTTGGCCTTGCGGTTTCTATTATGTCATGAGCCCACCGTTTATATGGTCTGCCTCTGTTTCTTTTTCCTTCAGGCCCCAACCATTTTGTTACCTCCAGCGTCCATCTCTTATCTTTGTATCTAAATAGTAAAAGTGTAATAATTATTCTTCCAGTATGGGATTCCCCCCTAATCGACGAGGACAGCATAGCCCGTAGAGGCAGGAGGCGGGCCAACACGTCCACCCCGCCCGCGACCACGCCGGCCAAGCGCCGCCGCACCTGACACACGCACGCGCACTCCTACCACCACTTCTTCTGACACCCGCACTACCCCTGGTCAGGATCAGGGCAGAGGGAGAGGAACCACCATCGCAATACGTATTTGACGCATAGAAAGTATAGATAGGATACTTTCAAGGACTATTATAGTGTTAGTTACGGTTAGCTAATAGATTGCTTAAAATTAGGCCTACTTGGCCTCGAAAACAAGTCAGCAGAGTTTAATCACAAGGGTAAAGACATTTTTTTGATCAATTATTAATTTTTATTTATTTTATTTGTTATTTAACCATTTATTTCAGGCAACAATGGCCCATACAATAAATACCTTAAAGACTAACATACATACATAATAAACAATCTTATAAATATTACACTTTATCACGTATTGACGGCGACGTGTTGCGTTAATGTTAATGTCGTTTAGTGTTCTGGAGTTTGGTCAACGAAAGATGAGACTCGGTTGGAAATGGAACTAATTTTGCGCCTTATTTTAAGGTTCAGTTTCCAATAAATTTCAACAGGGAAAGTGGCGCTGCCATTTCAATCTCATCTTTCGCTGACCAGACTATCTACCTACACTGTACTGTATACAGTAGAGAAAAATATCGACACCTATTATCCCCGCAAATTGCTAATGCGCCTGGCGGCCATTTTTTTAACCTCAAAAAGGAAAAAGATTTTAAAATGTTTACATAGGTACCTAGACTGTAGCTTATTGAAAATAATAATTCAATAATTAATTTATTAAATTACCTATTAGATTTTTTTTTGTTACACGTCACTTTTAGTTGCGGATGACGTCAACGTGAATGTTAATGTGACAAAGTTCCATCGCATTAGCAATTTGTGGGGATAGTATTTAAAACATTAAACCATTCAAGGCCCGGAAAATGAGACAATAAATGTTCCATTGTTGTCTGGCTGAATTCGGCCGCTAGGACTTTGATTATAGCCATAAGTTTTTGAAATAAATAGAATAGGGCTTACTTTCCTCATAACCAAGATGGTACCTATTTCAAAAGTTTTATAACAATACTAGCTTCTGCCCGCGACTTCGTCCGCGTGGATATTAGACGAAATCCTTTTAAGGAACCTTCAACCAGGATCCGGCCAGCCATTTTTACGCGATTAGGCGAGTCCTCATCAAGCGCGCTGCCTCGCGAGGCAAGACATTTGCCGCGTGTGGCGGGCCTCGCACAAGGCTTCCAGTTCCCGTTCCCGTTCCCGCTCCCGTTCCCCGTTCCCGTTCCGTTCCCGTCCCGTTTGCGTTCCCGTCCCGTTTGCGTTCCCGTCCCGTAACCGTCCCGTACCCCTTCCGTTTCCGTTCCCGTTCCCATCACGTTCCTGTCCCGTTCCCATCCTGTTCTCGTTCCCGTTCCCGTCCCGTTATATTTCCGTTCCGTTCCCGTTATATTCCCGTTCCGTTCCCGTTCCGTTCACGTTTCGTTCCCGTTCCCATTCCCGTTCCGTTCATACATACATACATACATACATACATACATACATACACTCACGCCTGTTTCCCATGGGGGTAGGCAGAGACTATGGATCGCCACCTGCTACGACCTTGCACACTTCTTTCGCTTCATTCATATCCATCAATCTTTTCATACATGCTCTGCGGTTTTTGTCACTGCGTACACCAGCCTTTTTTATAATAACCTCTATTTGGTCCGCGTAGGTTTTTCTGGGACGCCCTCGTGCAATCGTTCCTTCCACATTCGCACAGTATATCTCTTTCGTGATTCGCCGTTCCGTTCCCGTCCCGTAAACGTCCCCTAACCGTCCCGTACGCCTTACGTTCCCGTTCTTGTTCCCGTTCCGTTCCCGTTCGGTTCTTGTTCCCGTTCCCGTTCCCATCCTGTTCTATTCCCGTTCCGTTCCCGTTTCATTCCAGTTTCGTTCCTGTTTCGTTCCCGTTCCGTTCCCGTTACGTTCCTGTTTTATTCCCGTTTCGTTCCGTTCCCGTCCGATCCCGTCCCGTACTCGTCCCGTACCCCTTCCGTTCCCGTTCCCGTACCCGTCCCGTTCTAGTTCCCGTTACCGTCTCGTTCCTGTTCCGTTCCGTTCCGTTCCGTTCCGTTCCCTGGATGTGCATGTCCAGGTCCAGGTCCATATGTGTCATGTCCACCGCGTTGGACTTCAAAAATAAATCTCATTTTTGCAATCACCATCCCATAAAACCTCAAGAACGACATCCATATCGATTTTTATGTTACTCACCCCACTTACCCTCTAAGGGGTTGATTTTCAAAACCCCAAAATATATATTTAGACGTGCTCCTACGAATTTTAAAGTTGTAATTTCAATTTTGTATTCTGTTTCCATACAAAATTTGAACCCCATTTTTACCCCTTTAGGGGTTAAATCATGTCCACCGTGTTGGACTTCAAAATAAATGTCATTTTTGCACTCGTCATCCCAGAAAACCCCAATAACGACATCTATATCGATTTTTATGTTTACTCACCCCAATTACCCCCTAAGGGGTTGATTTTCAAAATAACAAAATATATATTTGCCTATTTATTTTAGGATGTGCTCCTACGAAGTTTAAAGTTGTAATGTCTATTTTATATTATTTTTCCATACAAAATTTGGACCCCATTTTCACCCCTTAAATGTCGTTATTGGGGTTAAATCATGTCCACCGTGTTGGACTTCAAAATAAATGTCATTTTTGCAATCGTCATCCCAGAAAACCCCAATAACGACATCTATATCGATTTTTATGTTTACTCACCCCATTTACCCCCTAAGGGGTTGATTTTCAAAATAACAAAATATATATTTGCCTACTTATTTTTAGATGTGCTCCTACGAAGTTTAAAGTTGTAATGTCTATTTTATATTATTTTTCCATACAAAATTTGGACCCCATTTTCACCCCTTTAGGGGTTAAATCATGTCCACCGTGATTGGACTTCAAAATAAATGTCATTTTTGCAATCGTCATCCCACAAAACCCCGATAACGACATCCATATCTATTTTTAGGTTTTTTAACCCTTTTCACCCCCATTTCATCCCCTTTGGAGTTGAAATCCTAACAAAAACAATATACGTTGCTTTAGATTTCTATCCATAAGCCTAAATTATAAATTTAGCGATTTTTACTTCGAAAATGAAGGATTTTCTTTAATACACAACTTCATCCCCCTTTTGATCCCTTCGGGGGTAGAATTTTGAAAAACGCTGAGACCCGTATTTATTAATTTTCAATCGTCAGCCTAAACACAAAATTTGAAGATTCTAGCTTCAAAACTGAGGGACTTTCATACAAACTTTCATCCCTTATTTCATCCCCTTAGGGATGGAATTTTCAAAAATCCTTCCTTAGTGGATGCCTACACTGTATAAAGTATCTGTGTGCAAAATTTCAAGTCTCTAGGTCCAGCGGTTTGGGCTGTGCGTTGATAGATCAGTCAGTCAGTCAGTCAGTCAGTCAGTCAGTCATTCAGTCATTCAGTTTACGATTTTATATATTAAGATAATAATAGTATATGTCAGAAACTTGTACAATACACAAATTACTCTGCTCATGGGTTCCCAACCAGTTGGGCGCCCCCCCAAAGGGGGCCGCGACGAACGTCTCCAGATAGTACTTATAAAAATCCTAAAAACCGGCCAAGTGCGAGTCGGACTCGCGCACGAAGGGTTCCGTACCAAAAAACGGCGAAAAATCACGTTTGTTGTTTGAGAGACCCCCTTAAATATTTGTTTTATTTTGTTTTTAGTATTTGTTATAGCGGCAAAAGAAATACATCTGTGAAAATTTTAACTATCTAGCTATCACGGTTCATGAGATACAGCCTGGTGACAGACAGACGGACAGCGGAGTCTTAGTAATAGCATATTCTACTATGGTAATAGGGTCCCGTTTTTACCCTTTGGGTACGGAACCCTAAAAATCATCATTTCTTACGGCGGGAACGGAGCCACCGATGCGTAGTGCACCTCTTGTGTTTGATTGTTGATAATTTACTTGAATTTTAATACAAATAAACGCATCTACTTATATTTTCATCTTTTGATAATAATAATGATCGTGGTGGGGGGGGGGGGGGGTGTAATAATTTTAGCATACGTTGGGTGGGGCGCACAGTGTAAATGGTTGGGAACCCCTGCTCTAGTTAGACAAACTTATATAGGGTCCTTCTTACATAGTGCACATAATTTTAAGGGGTCAATGTACTCATGCATACAAACAACTTTTACTATGGTACCAACATTAAAATCGCGAAAAAAAATCAGCTGTTCTATAGAAAATTTTAAATCGAATAGATCAAAATGTATGGAACAGCTGATTTTTTTTCGCGATTTCAATGTTGGTACCTTAGTAAAAGTTGTTTGTATGCATGAGTACATTGACCCCTTAAAATTATGTGCACTATTTAAGAAGGACCATATAAGTTTTAGATTGCCTGTAATTTACATACAAAAGCGAAGGCTACACGCATAGCCTTCTTCAATTGCAAGCCGTGAACATAAGTTTGGCAACGTCTGTTACTGTCAGTTCGTGGTCATGTCGTCGGCCAGTCTCCATACTAAATGTATGGGAATATTTCAATTTTAAGAGGTCGTAATTTTTTTTCCTAGCAATCGTGTGAGGTTAAAAATATGAAAATAATTTAGTTCCTTAAAAAAATATCAATGTTAACTAGGAAAAAATGGCTGTCAAAGATGTCATCTTTTTTGTTGATTTTCTTCAGCAGGGAGTTGATTAAAATGCCCTCTAGCAATAACTGATATATCATTAGAAAGGTCTTTTAAAGACAAATATTTGCTGTTAATATACTTTATATCAATTGTTTATACTTTTGGAGTTAAAGGTTATTAAAGTATAAAAGTGGTTTATTGTCCATTGGAGTTGAATTACCCCACCTCCAGCAATAAATGATATATCATTAGAAAGGTTTTCATATGATAAATATTTGCTGCAAACATACTTTCTATTAATTATGAGTATTTTCGGAGTTTTAGGTCATTAATGTTAAAAAAAATGGTCAAGTTCAGAGCGTTATAACTCTCAAAGTACTAATAGTTGACGTTTATTGTAGTACAATAAAGTGTTTCAAATTTAAAGACCTTTCCAATGATGTAAGATTTATTGCTAGGAGAGGCTTAGATCAAAATGCTCATCGTACTAAAGGACCCCCGAAAAGTTCAAATAATTTGACTCAAACCGTATGTCCTAATAAATAAATAATAATAATAAATATAAAATCTTTATTGAAATAATCTTACATCACAATTTACAACTAGTTTAAACATAGATAATATAGGAAAAACAAATAATAAATAATTATTAAAATAATATTAAACTATGTGCTTGACCACATGCGATGTTGCCGTTCTGCTCACTTCATGGCTTGGAAGATATAGAAGGCTATGCTACACGTCGTCGTGGTAAATACCGTGATCCATCGCCAAAGAGTACATTTTAACCATGGAAAGTAAAATATTGAACATTCCATACAAATTACTTTCCATGGTTAAAATTTACTCTATGGCGATGGATCACGGTATTTACCATGCGTGTGATTGCGTGTAGCCGTCGCCATAAACTTACTATAATTGAACGTACCTACTCGTATTTTTGTAAGTATCTGATAATAATAATGATAAAAGCTGTTGTAGTAACATTAAGATATATAATAATACAAGAGCCATAAAAATAAAATAGATTTTAATATGTGTTATAGATAGAAGATAGTTGGAATTGAATCATTTTTTGTCGTTTGGGAATAAACAAGTTATTCTTATATGTTTTTTATTTCTAATCCTAACCAGAAAGCATTTTTTTATTATTATTATTGGTGTACATCGTGTAATCTTAATTTGTGTTCTGCCCCCCTACTCAAATGACCACTTTTCTATTCGTTCGCTAACTTAAAGCTTAAAAATAAACAAATGATCAAGTCACACTTCGCAAGTTTAAATCACAGACATTGTTGTATTAATACTTATAAGAATCTTAGTTCGTTGTTGTATTGTGTGGAATTTTGGAGTACGGAACACGTAATTTTGGAGTTTTTGGCTTATTTTTAAGTTAGCGAACGAATAGAAAAATGGCAATTTTAGTAGCCCTTCAGTTCAGAAAGTAAAAAAAAATTGTCGAGTCGATTGATGATGCCATAGTTTTTTTTTACATTCTCTTTGGATGGGGGGACTGGGGGAGCACAAGGTCACAGGCTGCTGTTCTTGAAGCTTGAGCTATATTGGCATTTAAATAATGAAGTCAGTTCCTACCTCTGTATGATTATAGATTTCTTTGCCTTGCCAATATTGAAAGTGATTGGGTGCATTCCAGCAGGCTAATCGCTAAGTCATCGATCGCCATAGAGTCCATTTTAACCATATAAAAAATAGGAGAAGCTATGATATAAAGTAAACAAAAATTGAAGGCGCCACTTTTCATGTAAACGTCAAAATCACATGATCGTCATCTCGTGTGTGCCTTACTCCTTCAGGCTTGTGAGCTTATAAATCCTTCAGTGACGGATAAACAATTTCTTATTTTGGTATTCAGAACAAACGTAACGCTAGAATTTATGAATTATTGACGTTTGAACATGGTCCTCACCAAATGACGCTGAAGATCATGGATGCTGGAAATAACAAAAACTAGCTAACGAAAGTGCAGTTTCACTCCATAGATGCTCAGTGACGCAAAAATAAATAAGATTTAACATTCGAAAACCATACAAAACAGAATAGAACTCATAAAATCGTTGTTTAAACGTGGCACACACGAAACCGTATGTGCCAGTTTTCATTTGTCAAAATATCTACAACTAAACCCTTTGGAGTCAAATTAAGCAGTCTAGCAGCGTTACGTTTGATAAGTGACAGCATATAACAGTTTAAATCCGTTCGCGTAACAACACATCAATAGAAAAAGCAAAAACAATATTTCGACCCATCAGACTGTGTGGCCCACAATTAATACCGTTACGTTACGTGAATTTTGCGTTACTTAAGTTGTAAAGTAGTTTATAGTAATAAAAATTTCCGTCACTGAGGATCTAGCTTTATTTGGAACCAATCACTGCAGTTCTTACGATGCAATTCGAGATTTAAATCAGTATGTAGATCACCTAGGGTGACCACGAAGTATTTTTTTGCGGACATCGTATCGTGTTGATGTTTACTGAGACTGCAGCGTAAACAACCCACGATCACAGTTTAACTCCATACAGTTGTTAAACGCCTTTGATGTTGGACGATGCCGCTGCGTGCCGCCGCCCATGTAGGTAAGGTACTTACGTAATCAGCCGCAAATGTGCAAGGGTTGTCAAAATGTTCAAGTGCTTATAGCCCGTGCGCAAAGCGCAGGTATGTAGGTAAGTCGGTAGGTACCTATCCTACTAATATTATAAATGTGAAACTTTGTGGGTTTGGATGTTTAGATGTTTGGATGTTTGTTCCTCAATCACGCAAAAACTACTAAACAGATTTGGTTGAAATTTGGCACACAGATAGTAGATAGCCTAGATTAAAACATAGAATACTTTTCATCCCGATATTCCCACGGGAACAAGAACCACGCGGGTGAAACCGCGGGCGGCCGCTAGTATCAAATAAACTTCAAAAGTGGCACATAGCTTGCTTTTAAGTAGTTACTTTAACAGAACGGCTGCTGCGTCATTAACTAATTAATAGTGTTCGAGTCCCTAGTAGCACAGAAAATAAATTAGTAGGTACCTATGTAGGTAGGTACCACCAGTGTACTACGTAAAACTCTGGTTCAAACAAGGTTGTAGGTACCTAGCTATTTTGTGATGATAGCAACACGCACGATATGCTTATGTACCTAGTTCCTACATACCTACCAAATATATATTCATTACTTATTTCACAAATCTACTTGAAGTTATTCTTTAGCTACAATCAAATTTTACTATAAAACTGCACACGACAGGTATTATTGAATTATACAAAAAAAAGTACTTAACAGCACGAGATGATGATTGGTTAAGTAGGTAAGTAATACGAAATTACTTATAGGAATAAATAAACTTACCTCGCATCACGGGGAAATCTAAGAAATTTTAAGTCCTTGTTGTATGTCGCCGTCAAGGCACATCCGTATACGGAACAAAACAAGTGTGCACCATTATAGCCCAGTAAAAATCTACATTTAAATCGCAAAACGCGATGTAAAGCTGCATTTTTGGTATGTTATTTGGACCCCTTGAGGGAGTATGGAACCATGTTTTGCAAGCAAAAAAAAGTTGTGCTAGCTGCGTTATACGTGAAAAACTGCTATTTTATTCAGTTTTTGCAGATTTATTAAAAAACTATGAGCTTTTGACAGTAGTTGTCAACTTCACTTTGAAAGTGTATTAAATTTCAAAAAATTAAAGCTAACTTACAGCTCTGTATGTCTAATAGTTTTTGAGATATCGTCGGTCTATACGTGACACCTCGTATATGCAAATTGACCAACTTTACAGGAGAGACAAAAAACGACTTCCATGCTTGAGTTCACTACAAATCTTCAATTATTTTACTCATTTAGTCATAAAATACTATTTAGTTTGTTAAGAATAATCAAAATATATATATTTTAACATTTTAAATTATGAATTTGTATTTACGAGGTAACACTACTATGTCTCTTAATATTAGGCATCACTTACGTGGAGTCACTAACACGAAATTATTAAAATACCTACTAGGTACCTACCTAACAAACCACCTCTTTTTCGCATTAAATCTATTTTATTTGATCTCTTATAAGAGATAAAAATAAAATATAAATAAAAATATAAATATGAAAATAAAGGGATGAATGACAGATCAACGCCCAGCCCTAACCACTGGACTTAGGCACCCATTACACGGTAGGTTTTGCTGTCAGTTTAACCACAGTCACGGGCTGTGACTGACGATTAACCTACCGTGTAATGTAGTGACTGATGGTTGCATGATGTGATTTGTTCTTTCCATCTGACTGATCAGTCAAACGTAATTCATGATAGACGTGAGGCGTATTTATTGTAACAGTTAAAAACAACAGATAATTAAATGTAACTGTTTCGCCCTGTTACGAGCGCTATAAAATAACTGTTGTTCAAAGGAACAAGCGAAACAGACTGTTCTCGCCGTCTTCACTGTTCCCTGTACCTAGCTGTTATCAAAGTAACAACCGTTGCCATTGTTCCGCCTGTTACGTGGGAACAAGCGCTATCTTACTCTAACATATGGAAAGAAAAGAGACAAAGCTTGTTATTTTTACCTGTTATATAAACCGACCATATCAAAAATACATTCGACTTTGTAAATTAGTCGTGTTATCTGTTCCTATCATAGATATAGTATATTAAAAAGGGGTAGATGCGCCACCGAGCGACCGGGTGTAAGGGATAGACATATTATGACGTCAAAATATGGGGCTGCCATGATCGCAAAAAATACCCTAAAATGTAGTCGGAATCGTTACAGTATTGAATTTTTGACAATTACACCCTGTTATAATATGTGACGTAATTGTTCTTCTTTATACCTCAACAAAAAATGCTCAACTTCCTCCTATAGGAATCTCAATAAGACGATCTCGCTCTATCAAAGCATGTCAGACCCTTGGTTCCTATGTTTGTTTATGGCCTTTTTGTTTTTTGTCGCAATGGAGTTTGACTGTTTTGCCAATGTTATGTTAAAAGGTAGGTAAACGGGGTGAATTGAAATTAAATAATTTTATTTTATTGAGATTCTAAGGCGACGGCTACACGCGTAGTAAATACTGTGAGCCATCAGTATTGAATCAGGGGTCTTTTTCATAAAAGACTGAAAAAGTACAGTAATTTACCATGGTAGTAGTATATTGGGGTATAATTATGTTTTATAGTTTATAAGAAACATAATCCTACCCCAATGACAACAATGGTAAAGTATTGTAGTAAATTAACTATTTTTTATGAAATACGCCCCTGATTAAATACTGATGGATCACCGTATATTTTACCACGCGTGTAGCTATCGCCTAAAGGATGTTAAAGCTCTTTATTATTTACGTGGAATGGATGCATTCTCAGGCAAAGTAGGATATGATATGGTAGGATATGCGGGTAGGAAATGGGACATCTAGTGCTGCCAGGGAGTTAAGGAAAAGATCAGGGTTCCCAGATTGGGGTTAATTTTTCGCAATTTAGAATTTTCCTTCAGTAGACTTAAATCACCTGGTATTTCATGATTATCATCATCATCACCATTTATGTCGCCACTGCTGGGGCACAGGCAAGGGCCGAAAGAATAAAATGATGCAGGGGAAAAAAAGGGAAGGTAAGGAAACATTTGACTAGTGATCATTAGTTAAAAAAACATAATCAGACATTTATCAAAATATCTGATTTTAATGAACAAGCAAAGTTAGTAAACGAGAATATGCGAAAAAACCAACCAAATTTCAAATGTCAATATGGTCGAAAATCGCTTGCACCTGTATTTTTAACAACAATCTTTCTTTTTAAATTTCTTTAGTGAATTTATGATAACTACTGCCACTGCCATCTATCGCAATTAAAGTGAAATACTGAATGAAAGTAATGCTGCAAGCAAGTTCATTATGACATGATGGTTTACCCATTAAAAACTAGATGACGCTTGTGTGCCGTAACTACCGCGATGGAAAACAATTTTTATAATAATATTAGATTTTACGTAATTGTAATAAAGTTTAGTCTTGCTTAACAGAAAAAATAACAGTTTATGATCATAATAGATAAAAATAACAAGCTTTTTCTCTTTTCATTATGTAAGTAGTCCTTAGGTTAGAGTAAAGAAGCGCTTGTTTCACGGAACAGGCGGAACAATGGAAGCAAATTGTTACGACATGGCTGTTATTTTTGTAACAGGATGTTGAAACTGTTATTTTAGTGTAACAGGAACAGTTGTAACAGGTAGGCAATTTACCCTGTTACAACCCATGTCTAATTCATGACTGATGGAATTTGACTGACGCTTGCATGACCATGTAATGGCTGCCTTAGAGACTTGAAATTTATTACCTACAACGTAAGAATTTACTAAAAAAGGATTTTTGGAAATTCCACCCCTAAAGGTGTGAAATGTAGGTTAAAAGCTTTTATGGATAAAAATAAAAAATAGTCATGTTTACATACTTCATTGGACTATTTTTAAAAACAAATAAGCTAACTGGAGCTAAATGGAGTTTATTTTGAAACCCAACACGATGGACGTGATTCAACTCCTAACCCTTAGGGGGTAAATGGGATAAAAAAAGCCTAAAATCTATATGGATGTCGTTACTGAGTTTTAAGGGAAGTTCATTGCGAAAATAGCATTTATTTTGAAGTCCAACACGGTGGACATGATTCAACTCCTAAATCGCCTTAAATGAGTGTCTAAATTTTGTATGGAATATACGAGAACGGGGCCTTGATTTCACCCCTTTAGGAGTTGAATCACAACTCCTAAAGGGGCAAAATCGAGGTTCAAATTTTGAATAGAAAAAATATAAAATAGACATTTTGGCCTAAAAACTTCGTAGAAGTACTTCTAAACTTTTTAGATTTTTGCATTCACAATGCTATTTTTTATATTAAGATGAATAAATAATGAAAAATATTAGAAAAAATCGGCTCACCCGTAGCAACTTAGACGGGATTCGAACCCGCACCCTTAGGATTCCGACCCAATGCACTACCAATTATGCTACCAAGCCGCTGAGGGATGTGGCGAAATTTTCTAATACTTTCCACGCTTCCGCTGAAGATCAGCGCCATCTCACCAATGTGAAGAGAACTACTTCGACATTCGATTGTAGCACCCTTGCAGGTGCCAGACAATCAATTAAGGTGAAAACAGTACAATTTTTAAACTTTTTAGATTTTTGCATTCACAATGCTATTTTTATATTAAGATGAATAAATAATGAAAAAATGTTAGAAAAAATCGGCTCACCCGTAGCAACTTAGACGGGATTCGAACCCGCACCCTTAGGATTCCGGCCCAATGCACTACCAATTATGCTACCAAGCCGCTGAGGGATGTGGCGAAATTTTCTAATACTTTCCACGCTTCCGCTGAAGATCAGCGCCATCTCACCAATGTGAAGAGAACTACTTCGACATTCGATTGTAGCACCCTTGCAGGTGCCAGACAATCAATTAAGGTGAAAACAGTACAATTTTTAAACTTTTTAGATTTTTGCATTCACAATGCTATTTTTATATTAAGATGAATAAATAATGAAAAATATTAGAAAAAATTGGCTTACCCGTAACAACTTAGACGGGATTCGAACCCGCACCCTTAGGATTCCGGCCCAATGCACTACCAATTATGCTACCAAGCCGCTGAGAGATGTGGCGAAATTTGCTAATACTTTCCACGCTTCCGCTGAAGATCAGCGCCATCTCACCAATGTGAAGAGAACTACTTCGACATTCGATTGTAGCACCCTTGCAGGTGCCAGACAATCAATTAAGGTGAAAACAGTACAATTTTTAAACTTTTTAGATTTTTGCATTCACAATGCTATTTTTATATTAAGATGAATAAATAATGAAAAATATTAGAAAAAATCGGCTCACCCGTAGCAACTTAGACGGGATTCGAACCCGTACCCTTAGAATTCCGGCCCAATGCACTACCAATTATGCTACCAAGCCGCTGAGGGATGTGGCGAAATTTTCTAATACTTTCCACGCTTCCGCTGAAGATCAGCGCCATCTCACCAATGTAAAGATAACTACTTCGACATTCGATTGTAGCACCCTTGCAGGTGCCAGACAATCAATTAAGGTGAAAACAGTACAATTTTTAAACTTTTTAGATTTTTGCATTCACAGTGCTATTTTTATATTAAGATGAATAAATAATGAAAAATATTAGAAAAAATCGGCTCACCCGTAGCAACTTAGACGGGATTCGAACCCGCACCCTTAGGATTCCGGCCCAATGCACTACCAATTATGCTACCAAGCCGCTGAGGGAAGTACTTCTATAAACAAATAATCAAACACATATTGCGTTGTGAATCAACCCCTAAGGGGGTAAAGTAAAGAATATACGGGAACGGGGTGAAAATTGGGACAAACAGGTACGGAAAATGGATATCCTACAAATATTATAAGTGTAAAAGTTTAAATGTTTGGATATTTAGATGTTTGTTATTAAATCACGCAAAAACGATGGATTTAGAATGGCACACAGATAGTTTATAGCCTAGATTAAAACATAGGACATTTTTAAGGACTTAAATCTAAAACACTTATATAAATAATCTTTGGAGGTACGTACTTTTGCTTATATAGTAATACCTACTTATTACTAATATGGCAACAAATTAATTACTTATTAAACTTTGTTCTGTCCTGTCCTTGACGCTATTTTGAAATACTCTGCAGTTCCGAGTTCTCACAAAGTATAAAGTGACTCTGACAAAGCGTAGATACTAACGTACATACGTGGTCTCACTTTATACTAGATGTCACTAGGAAATTTTACGAGTTAACACCAGAAATAATGTTATCAACGTTTGTTACAAGATGTCACTACGGGTCGTTTTTTCGGCGTTTTAAGGCGCTGTAGGTAGTGAAAGTGGCGCCGCCACTACATTTATTTTTATTACGCGTAAACCAAGTCAATATTAAAAAAAACACAAGTAATAATCTCTTAAATTGTCTCTAATATTTTTTGAATATCTCTTCAACAGTTTTCATTCTTTCTGTAAGTTTTAAAATCCATTTTAGCTCAAAGTGGCCACTTTTGGCAATTATGGATTTTAAAACTTACAGAATAAATGAAAACTGTTGAAGAGTTATTCAAAAAATATTAGAGACAATTTAAGAGATTATTACTTGTGCTTTTTTTAAATATTGACTTGGTTTACGAGTAATAAAAATAAATGTAGTGGCGGCGCCACATTCACTACCACTGCGCCTTAAGACATAATTTGCAGTAGGCACTTACACGTTCCCACCAGAAACACCGTGTGAATCTTTCTGCATCAAAAGCAAAAAATACTCAAAATTGCAGATACGAGGTGTCACGTATAGACCGACGATATGATTCTTGAAATATTGACACCCACCGGCATATCTAATCGCCTACACCGTTATTTTCATATAAACATGCTCACTTCACAGTCTCATAAATAAAAAAGGTTGAGCATCTCTGCAATAATTTGTATGTTGATAGATTAGTCAGGTTAATAGAATAAACTATGTCGGGATTTACACCATGTACCTGTTTATTTTTGAGACTCCGATATTTCGGCGCAGTTGCATGCGCCATGATCACGGAAGAACTGTCGATTGTTGCGTGCGGGTAGATGTTATTGGCAGACGAATCGGTCTACCCTCCGTCTAGTTCTTTTATTACTACGTTCGATACCGGTACCACTGTCTGCAAACTCACTATTCACTCGAATTTGTTCTCGACACACGACACTCACTGTATCTGTACGCGAAACGGCACTTTTTTTATTTTTGTTGTTTTTACACAACCGGACTACTGGATTCCAGACACTCGACAATTTAAACCCATCCTCACGATTGAAATTTTTGTATTTGGTTATTTCAATCGCTTACCTGACCATTCTTGGTATGTAGTGGCGTTCTGTTGAAATAATCTGGGGGTTATGTAACTCGATCCAGTGATTTGTGTCCGAATGAATTAAATGTTCAGCAATGGCCGATTTTTGCGTATCGTTGTTTTGGACCGCTTTTATGTGCTCCTTTATACGGCATGCTATTGTGCGTTTAGTTTGGCCGATATATGAGCTACCACAACTGCAGTCGATCTTATAAACGCCAGGTTTCTCCAAAGGAAAACTATCTTTCGGGGACCGTAGACATTGCGATACCTTTTTCAATATCGCCGAAATATCGGAGTCTCAAAAATAAACAGGTACATGGTGTAAATCCCGACATAGTTTATTCTATTAACGTCAATAACCATGGAAATTTAAAACAATATATTGATTAGTCAGGTGTTCATTTCTCGAACAAATAAGTAAAGATACCTCTCAATTTATCCAAAAAGAGGAAAAGGTAAACCAATTTCCTTGTTCCATACAATGATATATGGTATTAAAATTATGCATTGCTTTATTGCATTTTTGGCACAGAATATATACTCTAACGCGAAAAGAAACGACACTCGCGCATGTATGCTCGTAAAATCGCTCGCGGCTATGTGTGCGTGTCTGGAGGCGCGCGGGGGCTGCTCGCGGCGCGCGGGGAGTGCAGCCGCTAGTCGCCGACTTACTCGGGCAAGGGTTCTTTCTACTTTCGCTCGCCGCTCGCTTGTCCCACCGCAATCCGTATTGTACCGCATTTCGCACGGACTGACTACGCGTTTAATTTACCCTCGAGACCCCCTCCGTTGCTCTGCGCAAGTACATTCGTTTTTCAACTGTATGAAGTTAAACTGTGCCACGATGGATGGAACCGAACGGAGGCGGTATATGCATTCGGGGTAAGGGTTTGCATGTGTGTTTGTATGTTTGTCTGTTACTATTTTCCTCTTTCGCGGCAACAGGTTGTGCGTGATAATTTTTATTAAAGAATTAGTAGTTAATTAAAGAGCGAGAAAATGCTTGCATGCATTGCTTGTATGCATGTTATCTGATGCAGGTTGAAAAACGTCGAAAAACAAAAAATGAAGGCATATTAAAATAAAAACAAAATCGTGGCTGACGACATGCCGTTCCACTGCAGTGAATGGCGCTGTTTACTATCCGCGTCAATTGGTAATGCGCCTGGCGGCCATGATTTAACCTCAAAAACGAAAAACAATTGTAATTTTCTCATACACCTTGACCCTTTCTTATTGAAAACTAGCTTCCGCCCGCGACTTCGTCCGCGTGGATATTAGAGAAAATCCTTAGGGAACCTTCAACAAGGATCCGACCAGCCGTTTTTACGCGATTAGGCGGGTCTACACCAAGCGCGCTGCCTCGCGAGGCAAATCGTTTGGATCGTGTGGCAGGCCTCAAAATAAATGTGATTTTCGCATTCCTCATCCAATAAAACCTGAAGAACGATATCCTCATCGATTTTTATGTTTACTTGCCCCTTTTACTTTCTAAAGGATGATTTTCAAAATAACAAAATATGTGTTTGACATGCTCCTACGAATTTTTAAAGTTGTAATGTCTATTTTATATTCTTTTTCCGTACATAATTAGAACCCCATTTTCACCCCTTTACTGGTTAAATCATGTCCCTGTGTTGGACTTCAAAATAAATGTCATTTTCGCAATCACAATCCCATAAAACCTCAAGAACGACATCCATATCGATTTTTATGTTTACTTACCCCATTTACCCCTAAGGGGTTGATTTTTAAAATCACAAAATATATGTTTGCCTTTTTATTTTTAGACATGCTCCTACGAAGTTTAAAGTTGTAATGTCTATTTTATATTATTTTCCATACCAAATTTAAATACCATTTTCACCCCTTTAGGGGTTTAATCATGTCGACCATGTTGGACTTCAAAATAAATGTCATTTTCGCAATCATCATCCCTGAAAACCCCTATAACGACATCCATATCTATTTTAGGTTTAGTTACCCCATTTCATCCCCATAGGGAATGAAATACTAACCAATAACAATAAACGTTGCGTTATATTTCCATCTGTAAGCCTAAATTATAAATTTAGCAATTTTACTTCGAAAATTAAGGATTTTCTTCTATACACAACTTTATACCCCTTTTCACCCCTTCGGGGGGAGAATTTTGAAAAACGCTGAGACACGTATTTATTTATTTTAAATTATCAGCCTAAACACAAAATTTGAAGGTCCTAGCTTTAAAACTGAGGGACTTTCATACAAACTTTCATCCCTTATTTCATCCCCTTAGGGATAGAATTTTCAAAAATCCTTTCTTAGTGGATACCTACACTATATAAGGTATCTATGTGCAAAATTTCAAGTCTCTAGGTTCAACGGTTTGGGCTGTGCGTTGATATCTCACTCAGTTAGTCAGTCAGGACTTTGAATTTTATATATATAGACTAGCTTCTGCCCGCGACTTCGTCCGCGTGAATATTAGACGAAATCCTTTTAAGGAACCTTCAACCAGCATCCGGCCAAATGGCTGGCCGCCATTAGGCGAGTCCCCATCAAGCGCGCTGCCTCGCGAGGCAAGACATTTGCCGCGTGTGGCGGGCCTCGCACAAGGCTTCCAGTTCCCGTTCCCGCTCCCGTTCCCCGTTCCCGTTCCGTTCCCGTCCCGTTTGCGTTCCCGTCCCGTAAACGTCCCGTAACCGTCCCGTACCTCTTCCGTTTTCGTTCCCGTTCCCATCCCGTTCCTGTCCCGTTCCAATCCTGTTCTCGTTCCCGTTCCCGTCCCGTTATATTCCCGTTCCGTTCCCGTTCCGTTCACGTTTCGTTCCCGTTCACATTCCCGTCCGTTCCCGCTGCGTTCCCGTCCCGTAAACGTCCCCTAACCGTCCCGTACGCCTTACGTTCCCGTTCCGTTCCCGTCTGGTTCTTGTTCCCGTTCCCGTTCCCATTCTATTCTATTCCCGTTCCGTTCCCGTTTCATTCCAGTTTCGTTCCCGTTACGTTCCGTTCCGTTCCGCTCCGTTCCATTCGGTTCCGTTCCGTTCTGTACCGTTCCGTTCCGTTCCGTTCCGGTCCGTTCCGTTCCGTTCCGTTCCGTTCCGTTCCGTTCCGTTCCGTTCCGTTCCGTTCCCGTTCCGTTCCCGTTCCCGTGCCCGTTCCGGTTCCCGTTCCCGTGCCTGTGCCCGTTCCGGTTCCCGTTCCCGTGCCCGTGCCCGTTCCGGCTCCCGTTCCCGTTCCCTGGTTGTGCATGTCCAGGTCCAGGTCCATATGTGTCATGTCCACCGCGTTGGACTTCAAAATAAATCTCATTTTCGCAATCACCATCCCATAAAACCTCAAGAACGACATCCATATCGATTTTTATGTTACTCACCCCAGTTACCCTCTAAGGGTTGATTTTCAAAATCCCAAAATATATATTAAGACGTGCTCCTACGTATTTTAAAATTGTAATTAGGATTTTGTATTCTTTTTCCATACAAAATTTGAACCCCATTTTTACCCCTTTAGGGGTTAAATCATGTCCACCGTGTTGGACTTCAAAATAAATGTCATTTTTGCAATCGTCATCCCAGAAAACCCCAATAACGACATCTATATCGATATTTATGTTTACTCACCCCATTTACCCCCTAAGGGGTTGATTTTCAAAATAACAAAATATATATTTGCCTATTAATTTTTAGATGTGCTCCTACGAAGTTTAAAGTTGTAATGTCTATTTTATATTATTTTTCCATACAAAATTTGGACCCCATTTTCACCCCTTTAGGGGTAAAATCATGTCCACCGTGTTGGACTTCAAAATAAATGTCATTTTTGCAATCGTCATCCCAGAAAACCCCAATAACGACATCTATATCGATTTTTATGTTTACTCACCCCATTTACCCCCTAAGGGGTTGATTTTCAAAATAACAAAATATATATTTGCCTATTTATTTTTAGATGTACTCCTACGAAGTTTAAAGTTGTAATGTCTATTTTATATTATTTTTCCGTACAAAATTTTGACCCCATTTTCACCCCTTTAGGGGTTAAATCATGTCCACCGTGGTTGGACTTCAAAATAAATGTCATTTTTGCAATCGTCATCCCACAAAACCCCGATAACGACATCCATATCTATTTTTAGGTTTTTTTAACCCTTTTCACCCCCATTTCATCCCCTTTGGAGTTGAAATCCTAACAAAAACAATAAACGTTGCTTTAGATTTCTATCCATAAGCCTAAATTATAAATTTAGCGATTTTTACTTCGAAAATAAAGGATTTTCTTTAATACACAACTTCATCCCCCTTTTGACCCCTTCGGGAGTAGAATTTTGAAAAACGCTGAGACTCGTATTTATTAATTTTCAATCGTCAGCCTAAACACAAAATTTGAAGATTCTAGCTTCAAAACTAAGGGACTTTCATACAAACTTTCATCCCTTATTTCATCCCCTTAGGGATGGAATTTTCAAAAATCCTTCCTTAGTGGATGCCTACACTGTATAAAGTATCTGTGTGCAAAATTTCAAGTCTCTAGGTCCAGCGGTTTGGGCTGTGCGTTGATAGATCAGTCAGTCAGTCAGTCAGTCATTCAGTTTACGATTTTACACATATATATTAAGATAAGAATTCAATAAATAAAATATTATTTACCTGTTAGAATTTTACTGTTTTTTGTCATTTTTAGTTGCGGAGGACGATGATGTGTATGTTAATTTGACAAGGTTCCAGCGCATTACCAATTGACGGGGATAGTACACGTTTCATTTATCGTTAATTTCCGATGCCGATGATTGATGAAAGGCATATACCGATGAAAGGCATATACCGATGAAAGCGAACGGACGTCTGGTGACTTTCATCAAAAAGGCACATCAGTGATGAAAGATGAATTCATAATTAGACACTTCATTTTCGATGCTTCACTAATGAAGCATCGAAAATAAACGTAAAAATGAACCATCTAATTTCGGCTTAAGCGAACGCTGGCTGACATCTACCCAGAAAGAAACATTTCAGGGTTACATCTACCTGCCTACCTTAGTACTCTTCGAGGCTTGGTTATTAAAAAAAAACACATTGTCACATACATTTTTATCAATGCCATCTATCGAGCAGACAGTTTTTTGTCATTTTGATTGAAAAGCCCTCATTAACAGGACGGTTATATCCTTTCTGTCCATCAACGTGCGTACACTGTTGTCACCCTATCTTAAAAATCTCATACAAATTGTATCATGAATTGTATTGAAACTACTGCAGTGATTGGTTCCAAATAAAGCTAGATCCTCAGTGACGGAAATTCTTATTACTATAAACTGCTTTACATCTTAAGTGACGCAAAATTGACGTAACGTAACGGTATTGATTGTGGGCCACACAGTCTGATGGGTCGAAATATTGTTTTTGCTTTTCCTATTGATGTGTTGTTACGCGAACGGATTTAAAGTTTTATATGCTGTCACTTATCAAACGTAACGCTGCTAGACTGCTTTATTTGGTTCCAAACGGTTTAGTTGTCGATATTTTGACAAATGAAAACTGGCACACACGGTTCCGTGTGTGCCACGTTTAAACAACGATTTTATGAGATCTATTCTGTTTCGTATGATTTTCGAATGTTAAATCTTATTTATTTTTGCGTCACTGAGCATCTATGGAGTAAAACTGCACTTTCGTTAGCTAGTTTTTGTTATTTCCAGCATCCATGATCTTCAGCGTCATTTGGTGAGGACCATGTTCAAACGTCAATAATTCATAAATTCTAGCGTTACGTTTGTTCTGAATACCAAAATAAGAAATTGTTTATCCGTCACTGAAGGATTTAAAAGCTCACATGCCTGAAGGGGTAAGGCACACACGAGATGACGATCATAAAATCACGAATAATTTGGCAACAGTATACTTCAACTCTTTGTGGCCAAGCTGTACTTTCCATTGTTAAAATGTATTAAGAATATTATGTTGTGATCGATGACTTAGCGATTAGTCTCTTTAAAGTTGGAATGCACCCATTGTCGATAAATGTCAAAAGTGACATTGACATATATTTATCAACAGCTGATTGAAAAAAAAAGAAAAAATACCTGTGGAATTTATTTTTTTCGTAAATCTGTGAAGAAAAGAAGTTATTAATCACACACAGCACAGCTATGGCTTTGCCTGCAGCGCAGCCGGCTGAAGTTCTTCGAGCTCATCAAAAAGATGACTTATATGAGAAGCAACTGGCAGAATCTGTCGGAAGACTCTTGCCTCCAAGACACGCTTCTAAAGCTGAACCCATATCTTCTATTCTTTATAAATCATTCACTACCCTTAAAGATCTGCAAACACTTGGCGAGGAATATTCAGGAATTGTTCAAGTGGATGAAACTTATCATAAACTGCCGAGTTTCTGTAGTCGCCTGTGCAGTATACTGTTATCCACATTTGGCGAAAGCTTGACGTCCAGACTCTTGCGTCACTGTGAAAAAAGCGTAGAAAGGAATCCATACTTGCGACCACAAGCACAAAATGCATTTATAATTGTACTTAGAGCTTTAAATTCCATGATACCTCAGATAGAGAGCGTCCATAGAGCTTTGAGCTACATCAATGGTGGGCCGTTGCAGATTGGCAAGACGGTCACTGGTATTGACTATGTGCTTGTAAGACCTGCAGCTACGGCACAATATGCCCATTTAAGACTTTTAGGAATAGTAACGTTACTACATGCTTTTGTATCATGCGGCCAGAGTTTGTATCAAGCTAAGAAACATATGGAGCAAATAAATGACATGCCAAGTGAAGTAGACAGCAACAAATCATGTGTGGCATGCTTAGAAGAAATAGCTCAGCCGTGTGTTCTTCCTTGTGGTCATATATTTTGTTTGAGATGTTGTTATGGACCTTTAGAAACCTGTGCATTATGTAGATCACCTTTTACCAAAAACACAGTGGTGCCATTGATGAACTATCATCCTGGCAGCTTATAGTATACTTCATAGGGCTTTAAAAAATCTAAGCAAGATGTGTTGAAGGCTTCAAGAATACCCTTAGGTCAGTCTCAAAAATGGCACCTCTAAATAAAACCCCACTTAAAAACTGGGTTGTTATTTTGTATTTGCAAAGTATTTTCTTCTTTGTTTCTTACTATTTAAAATGTTGGGGAAATGGGTTAAATGGTTCCGCTCAAGGTGACTGATCACCCGTCCGGCTTCACTGGTGTCCCCCCTTCTAAATAATAATTCTATTTAGGTTGAATATGAAAAAAAAATATGTGGGCATGAATTTGAAAATTGAAAAAATGTAATGGCTTTTTGTTTTTTTCATTTGGTGCCAAATTGCCGGTTTTAGTTCATGAAGCTTTATCTAGGTAGGATATTTTGGATCAAAGGTTGAAGGTTTCCAAGGTTTACATATTCTTTAGTTTTCAAACATTGTTAGAAAGGTTTAATTGGGGAACAAAATAGTGGCATTAATCATTCCTAATGTGGTTTAATTTTATTATTGGACAGGTTTTGTATTTTATAAATACCAAAGATTTATTATGCACCTAAAAATGGTGAAGGTGATTAAGTATATTTATTGTTGATAAATAAAACAAAATATTTTATACACAAATTTTATTTATTTTAAACATAAAAACCAATGTAGTTAGAAAATTAAGTTATTTAAATGCTGCTCTAGCAAGTACTAGAACGAAATTGTTACAATACAGACACCATAGAAGGAACAATAAACTACACTCATTTATATAACAAACAAAAAAATATGACTCAGTCCCAGCCAGTGAGATTCTGAACACAATAATTTTTAAAACCTAAACATTGTATAATAATAAGAATAAGTAAAACATTTTTAACTTTATTAAGAAATCCAAAACATTCAAGATAAATATCTTGGGATTTTCAAGCAATTGAAATGATAAATAATTATAATATTAAGTAACATTAGAATACTATGAAATACAACAATATTAAAATAAGTGCACATTAGCTTTTCATTATGTTAGGAATATAGAAATGGCAAGGATTCGTCAATTATTCAACTCTCAATAATTCCACATCAAAGATTAGAGTAGAGTTAGGGGGAATAACTCCTGGATGACCTCGTGACCCATATGCAAAGTCCGGTGTGCATGTCAGCCTTGCTCTTTCACCTACTGACATCTGCAAAAAAATAGTTTTAAGGTAGGGGTACTTTGATGCGTATAAACGCACCGTAAATGCGTGGAAGTTGATTCATATCAGAATATAGCAAACTGGGTTATTAATTGCGCACAAACGCTTTGCGCATATCGTCTGCTTACTGGTAAAAAATGGTAAATGCATTTTTGATCAAAAATGAGATATTAATGCAGTATTTGTAATTTTCGACGCTCTTTCTACTGGTAAAATGTGATAAGTGAAAGGACTTTTTAGTGCCAAGTTACGTAACTAAAAATATTATAAATAGCAAAGTATTTTTATAATTCTACTACGAAAACGACGTAAATCTACTTATTAATAGGTTATAATTAAATAGACACAAGTAAAATATGATGTATAACTTTATTATTTTTTCTTTGTAGATTTAGTATTTTAATTCACGACGTGTACAGTGTGGAAAAATAGATTAAATGCATTTATTTACTTTTTTTTCAACAAAAACTTCAGGCAAATAGATTTAAATACATTTATTGTTTTTTTCTTGACATTCCATTATATACCAAGTTCGTCTTTATAAACTGGTAAAGTATGATAACATACATGTGCTGTTTTTTACCAGTAGGGTAATCACGTAGCCTCTATAAATTGAGGTCTAGCAAATGATAATAAATGCATTTAACACGTTTTACCTGTAAGATCTCTAGTGAAATTCTGGCATTATACGAGTGACACGTGCGTAACTACTGCATTTACCTGATTTTATTTGTAAGTTTCTAAAAAAAATTTGTACTTACCATAATGATTTTCCATAGTAATAAAATTCCATAAAATCTGTTACAAATGAAATATACAATTTTAAAGACATAATTTTAATGTCACATCGATCAAAATATTGTACGAAACATAATATAACAGCCAACGCTAAAACCAATAATGAATACCTCAGAAATAATCAAGTATCTGGTCTCAGTCTTCCGAAGAAACTTCGTCAACTGCAGGTTATGGTTAACGGCAGGCTCATCGGTGGCAGGCAAAGACGAAAACCATCCATGGAATTCGACAGGGATAACCCCTTTATAACACATCGCCAATAGATTTTTTTCTTGGCTTTTGTTATAGGCAAAGGCTTTAGATGGGCTTGCTTCATGCGGTTGTTCCTTGTCCCTGCGCCTTTTGGTCTGTGACTTGCACTCTGGTTTCGTCCCGAGACATCGGTGGAAACAAATTCTTTGGACATGTTATAGTTAAAAACATTTTAGTTGGTTCTGACACAGTACTATAAAGAACCTACCAGTAATTCGACTCTTTTGTTGATAAACGCATGCCGCCACTGTGTAGGTATACACACAGAAACTCCGTCAAAGGTCAGGGTTGTCACAACAAAAACTACTCAAATATATCACATAAAAGTTTGAATTTGTAATAATGAAAGAATAAAAATATAATATAATAAAAAAGTTATTCAATTTGAGGGTCCCTATCAAACCTTGACGTGGATTTACAATTAAACACAGAACAAATCAGTAAGCCATTATGAGACGTTCTGGAATTTCGTTACGCTTCTTAAAACGTACACCCCTTCAAGTAAGAGAGCGCAAACTAGAGGAGATTGCGCTCGCCGACTCTGCCGCTCACTTCCCCGCGTACCCCCCATCGTTGCCCCGCACAAGTACATGAGTCGGACAACTGTTAGTAGTATTAATAAAACTGTGGTTCTGACTTGAGGTATTTAATTCTCTTTATTTTCAAACACTTGGCTGGTTGTCCATTGCAGTCTTTTGACTTAATAAAGATCGTTTCCTCGGCAAATTTCTTATCATAGAAAAAAATTGTGTTCAATTTGTTTTGTTCAACAGAACAAATTGAATACTTTTTTTTGAGTCTAGACATAGCTACACGGAAGTTGATAGTATGCACAGTAGCATTGAGTCTGCAAAAACCAGACCAAACCAGAGAGTTTAAGTACAATGATTTCTATGATCTCAAGAAATTAGCCGAGGAAACGATCTTTAATAAGCCAAAAGACTGCAATGGACAACCAGTCAAGTGGTTGAAAATAAAGAGAATGAAATAGGTAAGTACCTCAAGTCAGAACCAACTAAAATATTTTTTAACTTTGATAGAAGAAGAAGAATTTGTTTCCATCGATGTCTCGGGAAGAAACCAGACTGCAAGTAACATACCAAAAGGCGCAGGGACAAGGAACAACCGCATGAAACAAGCCTATCTATAAAGCCTTTGCCTATAACAAATGCCAAGAAAAAAATCTCTTGGCGATGTGTTATAAAGGGGTTATCCCTGTCGAATTCCATGGATGGTTTTCGTCTTTGCCTGCCACCGATGAGCCTGCCGTTAACCATAACCTGCTGCTAAACTGATACCTGGATACTTGATTGATTATTTCTGAGGTATTCATAATTGGTTTTAGCGTTTTATGGTTTTATTATGTTTCTTACAATATTTAGATTAATGTGACATTAAAATGATGTTTTTAAAATTGTTTATTTCATTTGTAACAGATTTTTAAGCTGAAAGAACTTATTACTATGGAAAATCATTATGGTAAGTACAACATTTCTTTAGAAACTTTCAGATAAAATCAGGTAAATGCAGTAGTTTTTTCGATAATTCCATGAATTTATTCCCCATGCAATTTTTTTTTATTTCATGGCTAACTTTTAATATTAGTACGTACTTTTCATTAAAACTATAAAAAAATAGTGTGAAATATAGGTTTTATTTCATATATTTCAATTACAGGTAAAACCAGTTAAGCGCACTGCCTAGATCAACATAATTATATTTTTTTGTTAAATGTCATCAAATAAGTTCTGCTACAAATATACAGAACGAAAGGTTAATATATTACCAATAATATTTCATATTACATTCTACAACAATTGAATTGAAAGATAGTCAAAAATCTATTTAAACTTTCAAATCTTATTATCTCGTTTCCACAAAATGTGCACTTAACATAGTTTACCAGTAAGCAGACGATATGTACCTACATACATACATCAAGCACAGTAATGTAACACCATTTTGCTTTATTTGTATTTCTACAATAGTTGGTGCACAAATAAAAGGCACAAGCCGTCTTGCATTTTGAAAAAGTTTCTTAACCCATCTGTGCCGGCTGTATACCCGCCTAAAAATTCTAAAAATTATTATCACCAGAGAAGATAAGAGAACAATAGAAGAAAACGTAAACAAAGTGCTGGCCTCATGGGGCCGGCTCGGCGTTGACAGAATGGCTTAAATAATTTTTAGCTGGCCGCATGCGGCCGGGTCGGCGTCAAGAAGTTAAAAATAACTGACACTGTGTTCAAATGAGCACTAAGTGTCCGGACACGAAAGTGGCGGCGGCCGAGCGGTGGCGGGGCGGCGCGGCAGCGGAGCGGCGGCGGGGCGGGGCGATGAGAACGTGGGCACGAAACTTAGCGGTCGGTCAGCCGCGCTAGTAGTGTTGTGACAGATGGGCTAAATACCATTAAGGGCCCGTGGACCTACCGATTTGACCTACTGGTAGGACCACGGTATACCACTAAAGTAACTTCTTATTTTTTTTTATTTCTATTGATGTGTCAAATGTGATGTTGCTATGGAAACAATTTCTTGTTAAATCAATACCGAAAAATATTCAAAGGACGAAATATATCCTATGCAATGATTTCAAAAGGAAGGATGAGCCCATCCGAATATTTGCTTTATGATTCTTTCATACAAGCAAAATCAGCGACATCTTTTAGATCCCACTCGAACTACTGCCATATTAGAGGTGGGCAAAAAAGATTCCTGAAGTGAACTATTTAGTTCAATTGGAGTTAAGGACAAGTTCACTCATCTGACTCCTTTGGGTTGCTAGTACTTTTAACTTTTTTTTATATTTTTATAATGGTAATTTTATCAGTTTTTCGATGGTATTAAGGCCATAAATAAAACGTAAGCATTACAAAATCTCAAACATGTTTATTTCAAATTAGATGTTTTTGTTCTTTTTCACAGCTATACTAATGTTATAAACTATTTAAATTATTAAATATAAAAAGGAAAGATTTGTTTGTTGGTTTGATTGTTTGTAATGCAAAAATTCAAAAACTAACTGAACAGATTTTATAAAACTTTCACCTATTGAAATTATCAGCAAGTAACATTAGCAGTATTTTATCTAAAAAAAATTAGAGATCCCAATAAAAATAGGAATAATGAAACGAAAGCCACAGTATATTTTTTTTTCTAAAATAATTATTGATCGGAAGATGATGACATTCGAAACATGATATTAATCGTTATGCAACTAAATAATTACATTGTCAAGGTTGATTATTAACATGCAAATTCCTCCTAAAACATAAAGCGAGGGAAAGCAAAAAACTTTCCACGCAGACGGATTCGTGGGCGGCCGCTAGTACTACATGATTATGGGAGGCAGGAGCTTCGTTTTCTGAGTTCAGTTATTTTGTTTTATGCGTGAATGCGGTAAATACTTCAATCTCAATTCGCGGTATTGGCATTGCTTTCAGCTTCCATAGTCCAGTTTTTGACATCCGTGTCATAAAAAGAGCAGAGCATATTCTTACGTTTTTAGGAGGACTGTTTTCGTTATTTTATCTACACCCATGCTTTAAATCCTCTGTAAAAGGTTCTGCAACGGTTAGCTTACTGCCACCATTACAGTATCCCTGCTGTGCCGCGCGACCACGCGCTCAGCGTTGCATAATGAAATTCAGTACAACATTATAACACTCTCGCGGAAGACATAATGACGAGGCCCCTCCTTGTCATTATGGAAGGTCAAAGTCAACACCTTTATAGATGATACATATTATGGGTGTATATAAATATCGTGGGTGTTTTTAATCCATATGTATTAATATTGTTTATTCCCAAATAAAAATAATAAAAAAATAAAAAAAATTGGGTGTAGATAGTCTTGTATGCAACTGTACATAATTAGGTATTAAAACACTCATGTGATATATTCGTGTTTTAATACCCCTCATTATAGTACAGTTGCATAAATAACTATTATGCAACTCCATATTTCTTTACGCACTAGATCATTAGGCAATCTGTAATTACTTGAATTGGAATGTAATGTAGATAATTATTTTTGCAGCAAATATGTTTCATAGGAGACATTTCTGTACGCAGTGTTCGTAATCTATCCTTTCCGTTTACTCTCGTTCTTTGAGTTAACTAGCTATGGAACTAAATGAACTAAGGATCTTTTTATATGGACTCAAGTGAACTACATAGTTCATTTGAATCCATATAAAGATCATCAAGTGAACGAGTTCATTTGAGTCATGATGACCCATCTCTATTGCCTCGAACAATAACAAGTAATAGTAAAATATTTTATAATTTATTAAAATTGTTAGACACGTAATAAAAATAATGTAAAGCTACTAACCGATGATACGATATTCCGTGTAACTTTTTATCGTTTGCATCATAATTTTTGCAATCTACAAATGCGCCATTCGCCATTTTTATGTCACGTCAGTCACCGTCTGTCTACCATAGTCTTCCGCGGGTGACTGAATCGCGTTGGCCCTAAAATTGTAATTTTAGGGCCAACCAACTGGCGTCACTTCGTAGCGACGTTGACCGTGTCCTTACGCTAGTAATATAATAAGTCTATGATCCTATGTCTAAAAATTTTATTTAGTTCGAAAAAATGGTCTAAGTATAGGCGTTAACTAGTTTCAAAACCGGATTCTTTGCTCATCTTGTGTTTTTTAAATGATGTCCAAGATGCCGACATCCATACTGAATAAATAGGTACTACCTAGTAATCAAACAGACACTATTATATTATTCAACACAACACTACTGTAATCGCGGGCTACCAAATCCAACTAGTTTGTTCATTTGTTTTCGTCGCTCTCCTCCCGCCCGTGCATCGCTCGTCGCCCCGCGCCGCCACCGCCCGTTTCGTGCGCGTCTCCATACTGTGCCATACTGTTGAATGCATCGCCGCCGCTCCGCTGTCGCGCCGCCCCGCTGCCGCTCCGCCGTCGCAGTTTTCGTGCCCGGACACTGATAGCCATCTAATAGCTAAGAAGTGAGGCTCACTCATTTGAATGTTGACACATTGTTGAGGGAGGCTTACGACCTCGTTTATATTATGACAATCTGTGCACATGATGCTGTCATGTCATTACTTGACACACTACAATGTGAGACTTCGAGAATTAAACACGCATAATGGAGAGCTTATATAAAGTGATTGTATTTTGATAGTAGCAGTTATAGTTCAATAAAGGATATGTGAACCTGAACCCTCCTAGTTTCCCTGACCACAAATTACACACATTTCGGTGAGCTCATACTATGATAAGGGCATATCTAACGATTTAAATCTTTGCAATCACGCAGAAACGGCTGAACAGATTTAGATGGGCACACAGAAGGTTTACAGCTCAGATTAAAACATAAGATACTTTTTATTCCCTTCAAAGGTTCCCTAGGGATTTTTCTAATGTCCACGCAGATGAAATTTTGGATGGAAGCTTATACTTACCTATTGTATAAACTAGTCGACCAACCTAGGGTCAGTCTAACATCTTCCAGATAAGTTCAAATTAAATTACTCGCCAGATAAAGAAATAAGAAACTTTGTTCCATTCCACTAAATTATGTTAATAGAGATGATGCTAAAGGGGTTCTTAGAGTTTAAGAAGAATATCAAAGAGAGGATCAGAGGATCGTAGTTGTTCTTACCTTAGCTAGACCCTGATCCCAACCTTTAATAACATCACCTTTTCCAAGAGTGAATTTAAAAGGTTGTCCTCTATCTCTTGAAGAATCGAATTTCTTTCCGTTCTGTAAGGTGCCAGTGTAATGCACGACTACAGTTTGACCGGGCTTAGGATAAGTTGTACCTGAAAAATAAGTTGGGACATAAAATACCATTCAGTTCGCTTATAGGTTAGGTTAGACGTAGGTTTATATTTCACGATGAATGCTCACCATTTCCAGGTGAAATTGTCTCTATATCAACTCCCATATCTTAAACTTTGAATTATTAGGTAGTATCTGAGAAAATTAGAATTTTCTAAAAAATTATCTCGTTCGTTTGTTTTGCTTGCTTGCACCACAGATTAGTTCTTTATTGCTTTCTCTGTGAGTTTAATAAATACAACACAGATTGAAGAGTACGTAGAGTATTTGACTGCGTGTCAATCATTTACATTGCATCGGCTTGATCGTCAAGGAGCAAGCTTGACAAGCACCACAGAAAAGCCAAATGATAAATGCAAAGTTTGCTTGATAGTCTAGGGGCTACAAAAGCTTTCAGAAAACAACTATACGATCAAGCATTTATTCTTGACAATCATTGGCATTGCATTTACCATTTGAGGACGCAGCCTACTTTTAAATAGGCCACGGCCACCACGGTAATCTATCTATTCTCTGGTGCTTGCCAAGCATCAGCATCACTCCAGTACCTTGATCACGTAAGGCTGTTGCTAACAATTCTCGATTGAAAGCGCAGTTGCATTGCTGCTTTAGTTAAGATAGCTGTCACCTTGGTTCTTAATAAAGCAGCAATGTAACTGCGATTTCTATCAGAGTTGATTGCAACAAAGTTACGTAATTACCCCCCTGGACAATCAAATTACGATTGACAAGCCGATCCAATGTAAATGATTGACAAGCAGTTTTGATTGCTTAGGGGGCCATACTATACTATTCTTCAATAGTGGTACTGGGGCCTTACTATGAGCTCTTATAGCAGGACTTATATTGAACTGCCTTACTTTTTCGTACTATGACCAAGAAGCTTATACCCCCCTCCAATGGAGATTGCACGGCCAGTGTCATAGTGAAGATAGAAAAAATGTCCTTGAGTGACGTGACGGCTTATTGCAACCTCTTTCTTTAGTGTTACAATACGTGTTCGTTGTTCGTCGTTCGTTCGTTCGTGAGAAACGAAAACGTATTGTGAAACGAAAAGAAAGAGATAGCAATACGCCGTGACGTCACTAAAGAGTCTTTTTTCAATCTTCACTATGATACTAGGCGTGCTATCTCCATTGTGGGTATAAGCTTCTTGACTATGACCTCAAAGGTTAGTATGAAAGCAGTCCTGTATAAGGCCTGCTTTTGAACTGAACGTTTTCTTATTTGCTGATGGTAAGCCTGTGCTGCGACGGATGACACCACAATATTTTTTTTCATGTCAGTGGACGACACAGTTGCATTAAAAAAACGAGATTAATTGACAACATTTCATTTTGAGAAAGTACTAAAATAGAAATCCATTTCGAGATTTTAGTGTTCTAAGCTCGTATATATTTTTTTTCAGAATTTTTAGATCAGTATTTTTTACGTTAATTAAAAAAATCTAAAATCTAGTCGATATAGGGAGTCTGAGATGAGTTTCTTTACCTTCTATTAAAAAAAAAAACAATGGTGCCAGCCAGGGTAATTTACCTTAGATTTAGGGTAAACATTATCCGGCACTAAGAGAAACATAAGACACATTGGCCCTTCGAGTAATTTTAAATCCCGAAATTGAAATTACAGCAAACCCCATTGAAAAGTATAGCAAATTATTTTTGTCATTTTGATAAGCCCTCATTCGCCCATGTACATGTAAGATGGGCGGAGAGTGTCCTTTATGTACGGTAGTACTTATATAATTATTCTGTGATCTAGGGTAAATTGAGACCCAGCCTAGGGTAGTGTGAAAATCTGATCTGGAAACACTGAAAAAAATCAATTTTATTGGGAAGTGTCTATTCATCGGGGCGCCTCGACGAATAGTATTTTTCTCTATCTAGCGGTGCGCACCACTGAATAGCGCTTTCTCTAGGGATTGGCTATATGCCGGTGCCTCCTTTTTAGTTGTCGTAATCGTAAGTTAAACTATTCAAATAGGTAGTAATAATTGTGTAATTATGCCTCTTAGGCTAGTGGTTAGAGTGTTGTTCTCTCGATCCAGAGGTGGTGGATTCGATCCCCGCCGCGGGAATCAACATCTTTGAGTTGTTGTTTCTCGTTATATTCAATTTAACCGTCAGTGTTATTTTATTGCTGTGGTGCCGCTTTTTATAATACTTACAAAGTGTTTCGTAAAAGCCTTATAAAGACGAATATGGAAGATAGGGATCATCAAACTGAACAACTTTTACTACGGGACCAACACTGAAATCGCGAAAAAAAAATCAGTTGTTTCATACATTTTGATATTTTCGTAATTAATTTTTGTATGAAACAGCTGCTTTCTTTTTTGCTATTTCGAAAACACCTTGTAATACTATCCCCGCAAATTGCTAATGAAACTGGCAGCCATTTTTAAACCAAAAAGAAAAAAAATGTAGATTTTTTTATACCTAGACCCTATCTTATTAAAATTAATAATTCAATAAGTAATATTAATAAAAAAATACATTAGAATTTTATTGTTACATGTAGGTACCTAATTTTTTTGTTGCTAAAGTCATCCACTTTAACGTAGATGTTAATATGACAAGGTTCCATAGTGCGCATTTTCGGGTATATTAGGTAATCATCTTTGGCTGTGGTTTTAGCAGATTTGTTAGTGCAGTGCGTAGTTTTGGTTTGTGTTTAGAGATTAAGATGCAGTTTAATTGAGATTTGAGAGAAAAGTGTTTGCACTCTCTTTTCCTTCACTCTCTAATTCCGATAGGACGGCATCAGGACGACCGACAAGACCGGAGAGGTCAGGCGCAGGATCTACAGCCGAAGCACGGATCATTTTTCTTATCGCACAATCAGGTGATCAGCCTGCAATGTCCAAACCAAACTAGAAACAACAACTCAAAGATGTTACTTCCCGCGGGGATCATCGAACCCGAGGCACCGGCATATAGCCAATCCCTAGAGAAAGCGCTATTCAGTGGTGCGCACCGCTAGATAGAGAAAAATACTATTCGTCGAGGCGCCCCGATGAATAGACACTTCCATTTTATTGTCATATTGTTATATAATAAACAAGCCTCAATTACATACGCCGATTTAGCTTCCTTACTGGGGATCCAATTTCAGATGGAAGTGTCTATTCATCGGGGCGCCTCGACGAATAGTATTTTTCTCTATCTAGCGGTGCGCACCACTGAATAGCGCTTTCTCTAGGGATTGGCTATATGCCGGTGCGCCTCCTTTTTAGTTGTCGTAATCGTAAGTTAAACTATTCAAATAGGTAGTAATAATTGTGTAAATGCCTCTTAGGCTAGTGGTTAGAGTGTTGTTCTCTCGATCCAGAGGTCGTGGATTCGATCCCCGCCGCGGGAAGCAACATCTTTGAGTTGTTGTTTCTCGTTATATTCAATTTAACCGTTAGTGTTATTTTATTGATGTGGTGCCGCTTTTTATAATACAAAGTGTTTGGTAAAAGCCTTATAAAGCCGAATATGGTAGATAGGGATCATCAAACTGAACAACTTTTACTATGGGACCAACTCTGAAATCGCGAAAAAAAATCAGTTGTTTCATACATTACATTTTGATATTTTCGTTATTAATTTTTGTATGAAACAGCTGTTTTCTTTTTTGCGATTTCGAAAACACCTTGTAATACTATCCCCGCAAATTGCTAATGAACCTGGCAGCCATTTTTAAACCAAAAAAACGAAAATAAAATTGTAGATTTTTTATACCTAGACCCTATCTTAAAATTAATAATTCAATCCTTACTAATATTATAAATGCGAAAGTCCGTTTGTTTATTTGTTTGTTACGCCTTCACGTCGTAACTACTGAACCGATCATCATGAAATTTTGCATTCACGTTGTCAGGGGTGCAGAAAAGGACATAGGGTACCTTTCATCCCGAAAAAACGTACAGTTCCCTAGGGATAGCAAAAAAACTGTCCACACAGACGAAGTCGCGAGCGGCCGCTAGTAACTAATATTAATAAAAAAATATCTATTATAATTTTATTGTTACATGTAGGTACCTAATTTTTTGTTGCGCATGACGTAAACGTAGATGTTAATATGACAAGGTTCCATAGTGCGCATTTGCGGGTATAGTAGGTAATCATCTTTGGCTGTGGTTTTAGCACATTTGTTAGTGCAGTGCGTAGTTTTGGTTTGTGTTTAGAGATTTAGATCCAGTTTAATTGAGATTTGAGAGAAAAGTGTTTGCACTCTCTTTTCCTTCACTCTATAATTCCGATAGGACGGCAGGACGACCGACAAGACAGGAGAGGTCAGGCGCAGGATCTACAGCCGAAGCACGGATCATTAATTCTCTTATCGCACAATCAGGTGATCAGCCTGCAATGTCCAAACCAAACTAGAAACAACCAACTCAAAGATGTTACTTCCCGCGGGGATAATCGAACCCGAGGCACCGGCCTATAGCCAATCCCTAGAGAAAGTGCTACTCAACGGTGCGCACCGCTAGATAGAGAAAAATACTATTCGTCGAGGCGCCCCGATGAATAGACACTTCCATTTCAGATTGGAAACGATGCCCCGAATTGGATCCTAGTTGGGGAATTTAAGGGTTGCCTCCCTAGCCAAGGCTATATAGGTAAGGCAAATGAAACTTTGATCATGCAGCCAAGTCTTCAGTCATATTTTTTTCTTTAGTTTGCATTTCTGCGGGTGTATTATTACCGGCACGTAATTTGGCAAGACAAAAGATGCGCAGCAGCTACAAACACTAAACTCGGTGCATCTTTTGTCTCATCTTTGTTTTACCAAGTTATTTATGCCGGTACCTATATCACATTATAAGTAACCCCTAGATGATCAAGCATGGCTTGTCAATAATTTACATTGCATTACCACTACCACTACCATTTGAGTGCGTACCAAAAATTCAAGATGGGGGCCAACTTTTTTGTTTTTGGCCTGATTTCGATGAAACTCGGTTTTTGATACTATTTTGGCAAGAAAATAACAACTCAATTTTTCAAATAATAAAAATCCAAGATGGCGGCCATCTTTTTTGTTTGTGGGCTGATTTCGATGAAACTCAGTTTTTGCTACTATTTTGACAAGAAAATAACAACACAATTTTTCAAATACTAAAAATCCAAGATGGCGACCATTTTTTTTGTTCGTGGGCCGATTTCGATGAAACTCGGTTTTTGGTACTATATTAACAAGAAAATAACAACACATTTTTTTAAATACTAAAAATCCAAGATGGCGGTCAACTTTTTTGTTTTTGGGCCGATTTTGATAAAACTCGGTTTTTGGTCCTATTTTGGCAAGAAAATAACAACTCAATTTTTCAAATAATAAAAATCCAAGATGGCGGCCATCTTTTTTGTTTGTGGGCTGATTTCGATGAAACTCAGTTTTTGCTACTATTTTGACAAGAAAATAACAACACAATTTTTCAAATACTAAAAATCCAAGATGGCGACCATTTTTTTGTTCGTGGGCCGATTTCGATGAAACTCGGTTTTTGGTACTATATTAACAAGAAAATAACAACACAATTTTTTAAATACTAAAAATCCAAGATGGCGGTCAACTTTTTTGTTTTTGGGCCGATTTTGATAAAACTCGGTTTTTGGTCCTATTTTGGCAAGAAAATAACAACTCAATTTTTCAAATAATAAAAATCCAAGATGGCGGCCATCTTTTTTGTTTGTGGGCTGATTTCGATGAAACTCAGTTTTTACTACTATTTTGACAAGAAAATAACAACACAATTTTTCAAATACTAAAAATCCAAGATGGTGACCATCTTTTTTGTTTGTGGGCCGATTTCGATGAAACTCAGTTTTCGCTACTATGTTGACAAGAAAATGACAACACAATTTTTCAAATTTAAAAATCCAAAAGTGCGACTTTATGTGCGACAACTTTTTTGTTTATGGGCCGATTTCAAAGAAACTAGGTTTTGTTACTACTTTGACGAAAAAATAACAACGAAATGTTGAAAATAATAATAAAATCAATATACCAGCCAACTCTTTTATTTGTAGGCTCTGGAGTACCTTCGTCAGGATTATTCATCTTGCATGGGCATTTGGGACAAATATTCTAGAAATAACGGCCAAATATCACAAACCGCAACGTTTCATTCACTAAACCAATCGCGGAAATTAATTACAGTGCACATAGATTTAGATTAAAGCGGATTTAAAACGGACGTCGACGATCCGTCTCTTACATTCTTAATCGTGGCGTGTCCCCTTCCAAACTGAAACTTCCCGCCAACCGCCCTCTTGGCCCGCCACTGTCAAAACGTAAGTGACGTTCCGTCAGAGTAAAATCTACTCTCGCCCGTGCAATGACAGCCGGCGTCACTGTCAATGCAGTATAGTAATTTCACGCTTTGAAACTAGATGGCGCTACGGTTGCGCCGTCACGGCCGGACTGACAATCGCCCGTCCTCGGGCAAACATAATTATCTAAAACTACTGATACCTTTACATGAGTCTAGTACTACGCTCGTCCACCCTGACCTGAACATTCCTCAAATTACAAAACAGCTATGCAATGATCTTTCTTAGACTCACATTATTTTTTCCTTACGATTTTGAACCTTAGAACAAACCACCTTAAGCGTCCCTCCGACCAGCTGAGAGAGTCTGGACCGGACAACATCAAGGTTAACGAAACCAACCAGATACATGCGTCCTTTCGACCATCCGTGCAACAGGCATGGCCCGGTACATAATTATCCTGGTAACTGAAACGGGAAAAGTGCGTCCCTTCGACCAGTCACCGAGAGACGTGGACCGGACAACACTACCCCGTCAACCACCTTAAGCCCGGACAAGTGCGTCCCTTCGACCAGCAAGGACCGGACAACACCGTCCTTCCGACTTAAGGTCCTTTGGCCCGGACAAGTGCGTCCCTTCGACCTCCAGGGACCGGACAACACCGTCCCTTCGACCAATACCAACACAATCCTATCAGACATGCGTCCCTGCGACCGTACTTGGACCGGACAACATTCTGACTTCGGACACCATCACAAACCTATCAGACATGCGTCCCTGCGACCATACTTGGACCGGACAACATTCTGACTTTGGATACCGACACAAACCTATCAGACATGCGTCCCTGCGACCATACTTGGACCGGACAACATTCTGATTTTGGATATCGACATAAACCTATCAAACATGCGTCCCTGCGACCATACTTGGACCGGACAACATTCTGACTGCTGATAAATGTACATCATAGCAACTTATTATCCTAAAAAAACGATGAACTTTAACTTCAACATCAAAGTTGACATGGGCTGGGCACCAGCGTCAAAATCAGAGTCAGTCGTTGATGTACTGGACCGAGTGAAAGCTGCACGAGGAGAGGCTGATAGTATCGCAGAATCTGCTGTAAGGGTATCTTATCGTGTAGAAGCTGCGAGAGGAGAGGCAGTGAGCGTAGCAGAATCTGCCGAATAGGTATCAGAGCGGTGAGGTAATATCTGTCCAAAGTTATCATCCTGATCACTCTCTAACTGTTCATCATCCGACGCCGTCACGGTATCTATTCCCTCTATAAATGGTCAGAATACTTTTTCAAAATCATTCAAGTCATTGCTATCTTTCTTTACCAGTCAAATTAGTGTCAAAAGTAGTAAAACCGGATCAGATTTCCCGTCGCATTGCGGCCACGCTTGTGAGTGGCGTGCGTTTAGCTCAAAGATGTTACTGATCTGAGCGACTTGCATACTATTGAATAAACAATCACAAGAAATGAGTATTGTTTGAACTAACTAAAACTAGTTGAAGGTCCAGCCCCTTCGTTAACTATCATCATTATCATCATCATCACCTATATCCAGTGAACGTCTAGACTAAATGCTTGCCACTCAGCCGTGACTGAATTATAACTTTACAATAACAGAAAAAAACAAAACTTTGATCTGATCACCTGACGGAAGCCTGATGGAGATCCTTGAGACATAGTGACATCGTCGTATACTCCCACCTCCTCGTCTCACACGCCGTCAAAGACACGAGTCGCAAAGATGTGCCGCTTCAGGCCGCTTGGTGATGAAGTCACTTCTTTTGATAGCACCATTGCTGTCAGCACTCTATGCCTCTGGTACATCAACTGAAACGGAGAAGAAAACACACAGTATGCGCTTCAAAACCTTGTTCACTCACATTTGGAAGATCCAATCACTTCCCAGATAATCAAACATAAACTTTGTTAAATCAGGAACTAAATTAATTTCATGATTATGAACACTGAATTCATATTCCTACACATAGTAACAGCTGCTTACTCAAATTCACCACACTATGACTAAAAGTGTAGGTACTAACGGTGTACTAACAGTGTACTAACAGTATACTAACAGTGTACTAACAGTGTACTAACAGTGTACTAACAGTGTACTAACAGTGTACTAAAAGTGTACTAACAGTGTACTAACAGTGTACTAACAGTGTACTAACAGTGTACTAACAGTGTACTAACAGTGTACTAACTGTAATTTGTGGTCAGGGAAACTAGGAGGGTTCAGGTTCACATATCCTTTATTGAACTATAACTGCTACTATCAAAACACAATCACTTTATATAAGCTCTCCATTATGCGTGTTTAATTCTCGAAGTCTCACATTGTAGTGTGTCAAATAATGACATGACAGCATCATGTGCACAGATTGTCATAATATAAACGAGGTCGTAAGCCTCCCTCAACACACCCCCTCAATCTGCTGCACATGCTGACCACCCTGACTAAAGCATTTTTCTACCTACCAGTACAACATGATAAATTTCGAATCACCTGCCAAACTCATAAACTTCTTAAATCCTTCCAAGTTACATTAACACAACTAAGGAACCTAACTTTAACCTAACCCAGACGACAAAATAATAATTTCTACACATAGGTACATTAATCCAAACCAAAGACCTAACTAACTAAACCTCAGACTAAACCACAGGAATATCAAAATAAACTTGGATATCAAAAAATGATGATTCATTTACTTTAATTTCAAATGCTTTCTAATCCCACACCCCCTTAAATGAATCATTATTTAAAGCACCCCCTTAACCAACACACGCACCCCCTTAATTAAATATTTTAACTTCTACTAAACTTCTTCATAAATATCTCTATCTTCTTCTCATAAAATTATTCATCTAAAAACTGTCTCGCTCCTACTCAACTTCTTCAATATTATAAAATTACTCCTCCTCTACCTCTTCTATATAAAATCTCCTTCTCGACATCTTCTATAAAACCTCTCCTTCTAGACATCTTCTGTATAAAACCTCTCCTTCTCAACATCTTCATTAAATTCTCCTACTCGACATCTTCTTTATAAAACCTCTCCTACTCGACATCTTCTTTATAAACCTTTACTCCCACTCAACATCATCTTCATTATAAAACTTCTTTTACTTTACTCCCACTCGACTCATCTCATCATCATTATAAAACTTCTTCTACATTTCTCCCACTCGACTCATCATCATAAAAAACTTCTTCTATTTTTCTCCCACTCGATCTCATCATCATAAAAAAACTTCCTACTTATTCATCATCATTGCATTATAAAACCTTCTTCTTCTCAACTTCATCATCTTTATAAAACTTCTTCCTCCTTATCTTTTTCACTATTATAAACCTCCTGCTCGAACTCATCATACAATAATTGTCAAAAATATCATCTTCAAAAATAAACTTATTCCAAAAAGATAAATATTACTTCACAACAGATTCCTCTCAAAACATATTCTTCACTTTTCTTCATTTCATTTACTTTCATTTCACCTTCATTTTTCTTTCTCGACTTCGTTCTTTATTTGTTTTACTGACATTAGTTTCTTTCTAGAGTTTTCTACAGTTTTCCCCTTCTTACTCAAACCTGATCCTATTTGCTGATGATTCTTCTCCAATCATGATATGCCAATTCTGTCTTTTGTTACGCCAATGTTTACTTTTCCATTCAGAAACAGTTTTCTTCAAAAAATATTTTAATCGTTTTTCCTATTTAATTTCTTCATTTTTTCCTTCACTTTCTTTTTTTGTTTCTTTTCTTATAATTTCATTTCAACCACGTAGGTACTTAGTTTCCTTAATACTTTTTTCTGTTAGCGGCGTTGCTAACGTTATTTTGTAAACAGGCAGCGTTGCTACGATGAGTTTTCAAACTCACAAATCGTTTTTTTCTATTTCCCTCCTAGTTCCCTGTATAAGGCCCATAACCTGTAATTTGTGGTCAGGGAAACTAGGAGGGTTCAGGTTCACATATCCTTTATTGAACTATAACTGCTACTATCAAAATACAATCACTTTATATAAGCTCTCCATTATGCGTGTTTAATTCTCGAAGTCTCACATTGTAGTGTGTCAAATAATGACATGACAGCATCATGTGCACAGATTGTCATAATATAAACGAGGTCGTAAGCCTCCCTCAACACACCCCCTCAATCTGCTGCACATGCTGACCACCCTGACTAAAGCATTTTTCTACCTACCAGTACAACATGATAAATTTCGAATCACCTGCCAAACTCATAAACTTCTTAAATCCTTCCAAGTTACATTAACACAACTAAGGAACCTAACTTTAACCTAACCCAGACGACAAAATAATAATTTCTACACATAGGTACAATAATCCAAACCAAAGACCTAACTAACTAAACCTCAGACTAAACCACAGGAATATCAAAATAAACTTGGATATCAAAAAATGATGATTCATTTACTTTAATTTCAAATGCTTTCTAATCCCACACCCCCTTAAATGAATCATTATTTAAAGCACCCCCTTAACCAACACACGCACCCCCTTAATTAAATATTTTAACTTCTACTAAACTTCTTCATAAATATCTCTATCTTCTTCTCATAAAATTATTCATCTAAAAACTGTCTCGCTCCTACTCAACTTCTTCAATATTATAAAATTACTCCTCCTCTACCTCTTCTATATAAAATCTCCTTCTCGACATCTTCTATAAAACCTCTCCTTCTAGACATCTTCTGTATAAAACCTCTCCTTCTCAACATCTTCATTAAATTCTCCTACTCGACATCTTCTTTATAAAACCTCTCCTACTCGACATCTTCTTTATAAACCTTTACTCCCACTCAACATCATCTTCATTATAAAACTTCTTTTACTTTACTCCCACTCGACTCATCTCATCATCATTATAAAACTTCTTCTACATTTCTCCCACTCGACTCATCATCATAAAAAACTTCTTCTATTTTTCTCCCACTCGATCTCATCATCATAAAAAAACTTCCTACTTATTCATCATCATTGCATTATAAAACCTTCTTCTTCTCAACTTCATCATCTTTATAAAACTTCTTCCTCCTTATCTTTTTCACTATTATAAACCTCCTGCTCGAACTCATCATACAATAATTGTCAAAAATATCATCTTCAAAAATAAACTTATTCCAAAAAGATAAATATTACTTCACAACAGATTCCTCTCAAAACATATTCTTCACTTTTCTTCATTTCATTTACTTTCATTTCACCTTCATTTTTCTTTCTCGACTTCGTTCTTTATTTGTTTTACTGACATTAGTTTCTTTCTAGAGTTTTCTACAGTTTTCCCCTTCTTACTCAAACCTGATCCTATTTGCTGATGATTCTTCTCCAATCATGATATGCCAATTCTGTCTTTTGTTACGCCAATGTTTACTTTTCCATTCAGAAACAGTTTTCTTCAAAAAATATTTTAATCGTTTTTCCTATTTAATTTCTTCATTTTTTCCTTCACTTTCTTTTTTTGTTTCTTTTCTTATAATTTCATTTCAACCACGTAGGTACTTAGTTTCCTTAATACTTTTTTCTGTTAGCGGCGTTGCTAACGTTATTTTGTAAACAGGCAGCGTTGCTACGATGAGTTTTCAAACTCACAAATCGTTTTTTTCTATTTCCCTCCTAGTTCCCTGTATAAGGCCCATAACCTGTAATTTGTGGTCAGGGAAACTAGGAGGGTTCAGGTTCACATATCCTTTATTGAACTATAACTGCTACTATCAAAATACAATCACTTTATATAAGCTCTCCATTATGCGTGTTTAATTCTCGAAGTCTCACATTGTAGTGTGTCAAATAATGACATGACAGCATCATGTGCACAGATTGTCATAATATAAACGAGGTCGTAAGCCTCCCTCAACACTAACAGTGTACTAACAGTGTACTAACAGTGTACTAACAGTGTACTAACAGTGTACTAACAGTGTACTAACAGTGTACTAACACTGTACCGACACCGTACCGACACTGTACCGACACCGTACCGACACTGTACCATCACTGTACCGACACTCTACCAACACTGTACCAACACTGCAGTAACACTGCACCAACAGTAAACATATTCAGAAACATTGATGCATCTACCAACTGTTAGCAGTGAATTCGAACAGAAAAGGGGTTACATTACAATTACAACAGAACAGTGCTATTACATTACCACAGAATATGACATTACTAAGAAAGATTTCATTCTGTTTTCCTTATTTTTGCACTAAATGTCAACAACAATCTCTGTTGAATGAATTCACCAACAAAAATTACTAAGCCCTTTTAATTTTAGTTAAATTCACTCCCTTGAATAATTTTGAAACATAATGAGAATTCAATCTGTACCGTTTTCATAATCACAACCAATAGAAATACTTAGTGACTTTCGTTTAAAAATAAAATCGTTACGACTGACCCTTATAAAGTGACCTTGTAGATTCACCGCGCTGGCTGCGCCGAGTAACAGGATGCTCTCGGCTTCTAATGCTGCACTCGCACCCGCCACTGCGTCGCCATCGTGCTACCACCGTTGCATCACCGTCACCGCTTGCCTGCGCTGTTAGTCACTTTGCTCAGCTCCACAAACTGTTGCCGCTGCAGTTGCACCCCTGTCGCCGCTGTAGTTGCACCCCTGTTATCTGGTGAGGCACCTGTTATCTTTGGAATCAGTCGGTACTGTGCGATGTCTTGGAATGGTACACCTTTTCATGAACAACTGCTTGAAATCACCGCATGTCATCCATCACCATAGCTTCATTACGTCGTTATGATCCAGGCACGCACGTCAACATCTTTTCTTTCGGGGTCAAAGTCAGGAACAAAATTGGCACTCGAAGTAGGCACACGCATCGCTTGTAACAAAGCAATAATATTGCGATTTGGTCAAATAGATGTCACTTTCCGTCGATCACATTGATTTTCCGTTGCACGTGTTATCACACCTCATATCGTTTGATTCACTTTTCTCACCACGTGGGACGTTTGGATTGCATCCCAACTTCTGATGTAGGCTCTGGAATACCTTCGTCAGGATTATTCATCTTGCATGGGCATTTGGGACAAATATTCTAGAAATAACGGTCAAATATCACAAACCGCAACGTTTCATTCACTAAACCAATCGCGGAAATTAATTACAGTGCACATAGATTTAGATTAAAGCGGATTTAAAACGGACGTCGACGATCCGTCTCTTACATTCTTACACGTGGCGTGTCCCCTTCCAAACTGAGACTTCCCGCCAACCGCCCTCTTGGCCCGCCACTGTCAAAACGTAAGTGACGTTCCGTCAGAGTAAAATCTACTCTCGCCCGTGCAATGACAGCCGGCGTTACTGTCAATGCAGTATAGTAATTTCACGCTTTGAAACTAGATGGCGCTACGGTTGCGCCGTCATATTTATGGGCCGATTTCTCAATTTTTCGATTTAGATGATGATGATAATTGTTACTTTTTAAGTAGTTAGTACCAAAACCCAAGTTTTATTAAAATCGGACCACGAACAAAAAATAAGCCACCATCTTGGATTTTTAATATTTTTAACATTGCCTTGTTATTTTCTTGTCAAAATAGTACCAACAACCGAGTTTAATCGAAATCAGCCCAATAGCAAAAACGTTGGCCGTCATCTTGAATTTTTGAATATTTTTAACATTCCGTTGTTATTTTCTTGTCAAAATAGGACCAAAAACCGAGTTTAATCGAAATCGGCCCAAAAACAAAAAAGTTGACCGCCATCTTGGATTTTTAGTATTTAAAAAATTGTGTTGTTATTTTCTTGTTAAAATAGTACCAAAAACCGAGTTTCATCGAAATCGGCCCACAAAAAAAATTTTGGCCGCCATCTTTTTTATTACAGAGTTCTAGTGGCCTTTTTCCGTCCGGCTTCATCATCAAACCATTTCCTATCAGAGTACTCATCAAAACCTACCTTTACATTTCCGTTAATAGTGAAAACTCATTGTTTAATCTATGTACAATAATGTTATTGTCAAGTACTGGTGACAACCCTAATCAGTGAAATCATGTCCTAATGGATTAGCGTATAGTTGGCAGACTCACCATGGAATTAGAGGGTTTTGACTAGGTCAAAAAATTGTTAGTAAATAGTGATAAATAGTGAACTATAGCATATAAATAGTGATACTATGATTCAAAAGATATTTGAGTATCTTGGTGAGGCTGCAAACTTGACGTCAAGTTGGCAGACACCTTAAGAAATACAGTTCGTATCATTATGATTTATATGCCAAAAAATTGTTAGAAAATAGTGAATCGTATACGCAAAATTTCAATTACATTGCTTCAATACAAGCCGAGATATTACGGTCTCTAAGTGGGCTGCTAACTTGACGTTTCAGGCAATAGCGATTCCAGAGAAACGGGTACAAGTTTTAAACAAATAAATATATCAAAAAATTGTTAGTGAAATTGTGATTCCTACGATATAAATAAAACAAGAATTCTTCATTGCTGTTTTCTAAAAATCGAATGTTAACTTTTACATATAATACTCTGAATAGGCTGTCGATCAATATTGAACTTTGCTCCACAGTAATAAGGTTCAAACTTCATTGCAATCATGAGGTGAGTACTATCAAGCAAAAAAGTGAGATTTATATTTTTAGCCATATCCTCGAATTATTATTACACTTGTTTTATTAATTAAATGTTGGTATCAAACAATAACGATATTCATAATAACAATAATATTCATAACAGCTATTGTTATCTCTCGGAAAAGATTGTCAATTTCTCAGTTATAATTTAACGTTAGGTGCCTATTTATGTATTAGGTTAATACCTACTATGATTAAAAAGGTAAAATAATTTTTACTTAATTATTTTTGAAATTCAAAAAGGCAAATCATAGCGTGCCAACCCTTACACTTTTAGTCGTTGCGTCAACTGTCTATTTTTACGAACGGTGGCTTTTGCGCCAACAATAAAGGCGATGATCGACTGTATAAAGGCTAGTAGGCTGTGCTGTGGTCAATACCTTACTCTTAATGGGGAATGTCCGAAAAAAATCAAATTGGCTGAATATTTTTCTATAGGTAGGCATAAGGTCCCTTAGTAATAGAAAAAAGTTTCAGAATTTTCGGTTAGGTATAAAAGTTATTAAAAATCAAAGTCTCTTCGACTTAACAAATGTATGAAAGTAACAGCAGAATGGAGATTATACCTTTGCCGCTAACTGCCACAAACACAACACGTATTTAAAAAAAAAGTTTTGACATTTTGTCTTGAAACTTTTTTTTAATACCATGTTGTGGTTGTGGCAGGTGTTGGCAAAGGTACAATCTCCATTCTGCTGTTACTTTCATACATTTGTGAAGTCGAAGAGACTTTGATTTTTTGAAATTTTTTCACGAAACCGAAAATTATAAAAATGTATTCTATTACTAAGGGACCTTATTCCTACCTATAGAAAAATATTCAGCCAATTTGATTTTTTTCGGACATTCCCCATTCAATATTATTAATTCAGGAGAAACTATTAATATTTTCTACTTATATTACTTCCTACCTACTCACATACCAACTGATACTCATTTTACTATAAATCTCACCAAATAATAATAATATCTTTATTCTACCTAATAGATAAATAGGTAGCTAACGTTAAATTATAACTCAGAAATTGACAATCTTTTCCGAGAGATGGCGCTATTGCTATGATTGTTATTAATAAATATCGTTATTGTTTGATACCAACACTTAATTGATAAAACAAGTGTAATAATAATTGGAAGACATGGCTAAAAATATAAATCTCACTTTTTTGCTTGATAGTACTCACCTCACGATTGCAATAAAGTTTGAACCTTATTACTGTGGAGCAAAGTTCAATATTGATCGACAGTCTATTCAGAGTATTACGTAAAAGTTAACATTCGATTTTTAGAAAATAGCAATGATGAATTCTTGTTTTATTTATATCGTAGGAATCACAATTTCACTAACAATTTTTTGATATATTTATTTGTTTAAAACTTGTACCCGTTTCTCTGGAATCGCTATCGCCTGAAACGTCAAGTTAGCAGCCCACTTAGAGACCGTAATATCTCGGCTTGTATTGAAGCAATGTTATTGAAATTTTGCGTATACGATTCACTATTTTCTAACAATTTTTTGGCATATAAATCATATTGATACGAACTGTATTTCTTAAGGTGTCTGCCAACTTGACGTCAAGTTTGCAGCCTCACCAAGATACTCAAATATCTTTTGAATCATAGTATCACTATTTATATGTTATAGTTCACTATTTATCACTATTTATTAACAATTTTTTGACCTAGTCAAAACCTTCTAATTCCATGGTGAGTCTGCCAACTATACGCTAATCCTAATGGGGAGGAAAAGCGCAATTTTATCCCGATAGGTGGCGTCTTGTCGTTGGTACCGAGCCGCCTCAAAGAAACTGTCAAAACATATGGGAATCTCTTGGAGTATTGCACTTTTTAATTTTATACTGAGAAAATACCGCATTGTTATGGATGTAACTTGTAAAATATTGGAGTTCATCGATTTCCCAGTAACAAAAAAAATAGTGAGCAAAAAAATATATAAAAAAAAATGTTTTTTCCTCGATTTTCTCCTTTGCTGAGCCTGAGAAACATTATAAATCAAAAGGAATGTTTCATGAATTTGATGAAGCTTCGCCAAAATAAAACAACATTTGAATTATAACAGCTTTGTTCTTTAATATTTCAACCTCAGCAGTTTCTAACATATTTATAACTTGGATGAATTTGATAGGTATATCAAATATGGAATAAGCCCAATATTGGGGCCAAACAGAGAATTAATAGAATTTTATATGCCAGAGTCATTCAAGAAACTTAGAATAACAAAATAAATATGATAAAACGGTTCGTGTAATTTTGGATGGTACAGAAATTCCAGTACAGAAACCTGAAATTACTATTGCACAGAAGGCATCATCAGGCAACTATAAACACGGAAATTCACACTCAGTTGCTTTGTTAAAATTTAAATCATATGCTTCTAATCTGAAATAAAAAGATTACTTGTAAATCTTACACGAAATTTAAAGAAATGTAATGCTTGTTAGCAATTTTTTGTAAGTTGCTATAAACTTTCTTGCCTGTTGTTTTGGCTTTTCTTTTCCGTAATTCTTCTTTTATATGAGCTAAAGTTAGCATAGAATACATTGTTTGTCCGCAAAACCGAAAAAAATACAATCTAAGAAAGTAAAATCACGTAATACTCAGTCAAGACAATATAAGCTCAAACTGACAATTGTTCCAAAGACTGAGCGCCATCTGTAATTCACTTTGCCTTCGCCTCCCCATTGGGGCATAGTGTGATCGCTACATCCAATTTGGGTTCCTAGATTGGATCCCCAGTAAGGAAGCTAAATCGGCGTATGTAATCGAGGCTGTAGTGATTGCGCTAATCTTATCTTTCTTCTTTTATTTAAAAAAAAAAACAAAACGAGTGTGAAACGGTGGATTAAAGACTGGATGAGGAAAATAAGCAGTCAAATAATTTAAATCTAATTAATGAACTACGACTTACGAACGTACGCATGCCTTGAAATCTTTTTCTCAACTAAAATATTGCCACGAATCAGAATTTCTGGAAATCCGCAATAATATTGAACAATACCTCAATATCGCACAGAAAACACACAATATTATTGTCAATATGCAAATTATTGCCAATAATATGGCTAGCCTATGGATCAGTCAGTCGTTAGCTGTCACTGTCAGACAGACTAGGGTCTGTCTGACAGTGACATGTACTGTCAGCAGTCAGACTGTCACAGAAGCGTCAAAGGAAAGAAAACAGTTGAAATCAAAACTTTATTGTATAGTTTTTATTCTTTATCGACTATTTTTTGTACATATTTCAACCGGGCGGTATTTAAATTCTTTGGAATATATTAAATTAAATCAATAAACAGAATTTGATTCCCTTCCTCTGAGGAATGGAGGTCGACGGTGTTGATACCTGCAATACGCCTGACGGTGGTAAATTCCTAAATTTGAAATCGTTTGTGAATGCTGTTCGAGAGTTTGAAGCAACTCACAGTGAGAATTCTTCGAATTTGATGAACCGATACTTGGGTGTAAGTTTTTACTGGAATTTAGAGAGCTATGTGAGTGTTTTCGTAAACGTCTTTTTTATGTGGTTTTTTTGTTGTTTTAGTTGATAGCGTCGTCTTGTGATCTGTCTATCTTCTCGCCTGGTCGTTCGGAGGTGTGTGCCTTCTTCAGCTCGCTATGGCGAGTAATGTGTGATGGGAGAGGACCACATTGGGCTGGTGTGGCGGTGTTATCCCGTGCTGCTATTGAACCTAGCGCTCGGCATGCTCTTACGCATACTTACAAGTAAGCATATTCTATCTTCGTTCTATTTTCAAGTAGTAATTAGAGTTGCAATCTAAAATATTTGTCATTATACTATCACAAATGTTTTGAAGAAACAGAGTCTTTAGGAACAAACGACTGATCAAAATGCTCAACACTGGCAAATTCTACAAAGTACCGCCACTAAGCTACTGGGGCATGAAGGAGATAATGAATGAAGGACAAAACTTGGCATACACGTTATGGACTTGACTAAAGATACTGGCCAGCGCGACCGCTGCTAGCATAACTGATATTAACGGACCTAGGAAAAAATGGACTATCGACTGAGAGACGACAACTACAATTGTGGCTGGTTTGGCTATTTTGCTCTGTAAATTAAATTCATTGTCATAAAAGTAACTTACTTGTGATCATTTCCGATGACGACGGCGCAGACCAGTGCTTTCAATACATTTATAAAGTAGAATATTCAATACTTGTAAACTACCTGTACTAATACTTATGTATAGCAGTCAGTGGCAAGGGGTGAAATTGAAAGTAAACCAATGGGAACCAGCATGTATGGACCCTTCACCACTCATGGCAGTCAGTCTTCTTGAGCTTTAACGCTAAAATCGCAAAGAAATTAGTAAAATGGAAAGAAGTATGTTGCATGTAAAAAAAAATTATAGACTACGTAAGCACTAATATTAAAAACAAGACCAAAGTCCCAGTCCAAATCTTCACTACTATAATTTTTGTGTTGTAGATTGATTAAATGAATTGTTTGTTCTTTTCAGGTTTATGCCAATATTATCAAGACTTTTATTAGACACTTTATCAAATGACAAAAGGATTAAACTCCTTTCAGTAATGCAGGTTTGTTAAAGTTGTCTATTAATTTATCATAATATTCATTATAATCTGTATTATAATATTTATTTCTAACTGAATTACAAAGCTGGAAACATATAATCGGACGAAGGACGTGGTGTGAACAGCCATAAGACATTCAGCGCACCAAATTCCTAATGGACGTCCGACAGCTTCAGCTTCATATTAGTCTATGTTTACATCTGTGACTTATGTCCAATAGTTTGCACACTGCTGTGTATTTTCATAGTCCAGTTAAAAGTCGCAGCTGTCAGCTGCATCTGTGATATGTTTCCGGCTTTAATGATTCAGAAAGTTTTAAAACCACTAAGCTTTTCATAGTATTTTATAAGCTCTCTAAAAACAAATATTTTTATTTACTTATTTGCTTTGACAATTCTTTCTTCATTTTTTATGCCAGGACATTTCTTACGGAATAAAAATAAGTTGGCAGGAGTCATATCTTTCAACCCTTATGAAGCAACTGACGGAGTGGATTACCCAACCGATGACAGAACCTCAACATCGGACTATAGGACACAAATCTCTTACGGTCCTTGTGAACATTTGTTACGGGAATTTACCAGCGATATATGCTTTGATGAGGACTGTCGATACAAAGGATTTTGTTGTGCATCTCATTAATTTGAAGGTAAAGGTACTATTTATCGAGTATTTTTTGCAAAAAATAAACCTATTAAGAGAGGCATAAAAAAGATTTCTATGTCAACTCTTCTATAATAATGTCTATACAAAAGTTGATCATTATTACTATCCTTACTAATATTTTAAATGCGAAAGTCTGTTTGTTTGTTACGCCTTCACGTCTTAAATATTGAACCAATCATCATAAAATTTTGCATACACGTTGTCAGCGGTACAGAGAAGGACATAGGGTACCTTTCATATCGAAAAAAAGTATTATTTCCAAGGGAGAGCAAAAAACCTTTTCATGCAGACGAAGTCGCGGGCAGCCGCTAGTTTATCATAAAGTACTTTATCAAGTTCTTAAGTTGAAATTAACTTTTACTTAGGTACTATGTTTTATTAAATAAAAAGAATGACACATTGCAATCTTAGAAGTGGATTATTTCCTGGAATATTTTTTTACATCAAAGATGGTAACATTTTTATAAATGCTTTTAATTAAATCTATGTGTATTATTTCAAGTAAATTATATATTTTTTCCATGATAGCTTCACGCGCGTAATCTTTCAATAATTTGAATTGAATATTGGGATTTGACACATGGTTAACGCCTTAAGGCTCGCTTATGCGAAAACATGACAACAATCTCTGTCTTTTTCTTTACGTGTGAAGTGTATGGAAAATAACCTCACTTCTGCACTTTTTCTATGCTTTTCGTCGTTTTTTCATCATTATCTTTAGCACAATTATCTTTCTTGAAGAAAGTTATTGGAGCAACTGCATAGTACAAGTGTATTTCGTTGTAGAATTCAATATGTTTCTGCTATTATTTACTCCAAAAATATGACCCGCGACAAACTTTACGTTTTCTATATAAAAATATGGCCCACGCAAACCATGTTTTCCTATTATGGACCCTTAAATGTGATAAATCGCTATATCAAAACCCCTTTCGGTGGCCATACTAAGGGGGCTGGTTTTCTATTGGTTTTTTTTACCTTATTTTTTTTTGATAGATTTTTTCTTATACCTACAATTTGTTTAGGACGGTGGGTATGGAGGTGTAGAAGTTTGTCGCCTATTGCTATGCTTGTCCGGTGTAACGCGCGGCGCTGCGTCCACCAGACAGCCCGATGTTCATAGCTACCTCAACTGCACCATGCGAACATTCAACAAGGCTATTGTGTAAGTAATTTGTATATTTCTAGTTAACAGAGAATTCTCCAACAGTTCCAAGACAGTGGGTCAACACTGATTGTCAAAATCATTCCCCATCGATCGACATTGGCCGTGTATCGCTCCCGCACGAACTAAACTTATGTTGTGATTGTGACGAGCGTGGCGTGCAAGCGATTTTAACCTTAGGCCTGGGGGGTGATTATAACGGGTGGCGCAAAAGTAAAGACCCTATTTGGTTCAGCTATAACATTTTTTCTAAATTAGAAAACTAGATTTAGGTTTTTTTAAATGTATATTTGTGCCATTAAATTTCGTACCATTAGGATTTAAAGATGATGTCTTTTAAATGGTGACCTCCAGAGTTGATACACATTTGAGCCCTATTTATGACATTTTGCATAACTTGCCGTAACACTTCCTGCGATATGTTCGTTATTTCTTGACGAATGTTTTCTTTTAGAGCTGCGAGAGTCTGTGGCTTGTTCACATACACCCGAGATTTCAAAAAACCCCAAAGAAAGAAGTCTGGACTGGTCAGATCGGGTGATCTTGCAGGCCAAGGCAAATCGCCAAAACGAGAGATAACTCGGCCTGGAAAAGCGTCCCTCACGTCCATTGACACAATTATTCCACGTTCTTGGGGAGTAAAACGGTCCATGTTTATTTTCAGTGTATTTTATATTTGTTCACTACACAATTTTCAACAACAGAATGACAGAAAATGTCATATAAAAAAAATAAAAGTATTTTCTTTAGTGCCAGTACTTTTGCGCCACCCGTTATAACTTTGTTGCAATCAACTCTGACAGAAATCGCAGTTACATTGCTGCTTTAGTTTATAACCAATGTGACAAGTATCTTACCTATCAGCAATGCAACTGCGCTTTCAATCGATTTCAATCGAGAATTGTTAGCAACAGCCTTACGTAATCAAGGTACTGGTTAAGCGACACTGTTGCCCATAGTACACTTAAATTAAATATTTCTTTATTTTCCAGGGATCAAGATGCCACCCAGTTGCTGCACGCGTATACTTTCATCAATGACCTATGTTCGGACAACAATCTTCGTAGTTTCGTTTTGACATACCCACATTTTTCACAAGCCTTGCAGGATGCTGTGAAAGTAAGTTTTCTCTTTTCATTGTAAGGCGGTTGTATGACCGAAATTGGCGCCTTCAGAGATTTTAATTTAATAAGATATTAATAGAAAAAGATTTTAACAATGTTTTACGTGGAGTTTTAGCGTCTTTGGTTAGTCTAGCATTTTTAGAAGGTATCACTACATGCCCTCGTAGTCATTCGTAGAAGTAGATAGCAAATGTGTAAAAACGGCCACTTTTAGCAGTTTTGCTATCTACTTCTAGCAGTGATTACGAGGGAATGTGTATTTGAAAAAAAATATTAAAATTGTGTATTAGAATTGTAATATTAAATAAAATTCACCGCAGCGCCACTTTCGCTCAGGGTGCCACCTTAAGTCGACATTATATGCAATACTAGCAACTTCCGCAAAAAAAAAACCGTGTAAATACACAATTTATTAAAAATCCAAGCTGATAGCCCCGTCGCAAAATATCAATTGTTATTTATAAACACACAAACTTATAATTATATAAGCATAGCAACTTCCGCAAAAAAAAACCGTGTAAATATACAATTTATTAAAAATCCAAGCTGATAGCCCCGTCGCAAAATATCAATTGTTATTTATAAACACACAAACTTATAACTTATAATTATATAAGCATAGCAACTTCCGCAAAAAAAAACCGTGTAAATGCTCAATTTATTAAAAATCCAATCTGATAGCCCCGTCGCAAAATATCAATTGTTATTTATAAACACAAACTTATAACTTATAATTATAAATTATATAAATAGATTTATGTAAATATTGATTACATTAAAATTATATTAATGAAAGTTTTTTGTTCCTACTTTTAAAGCACCTAAAACTGCCCATTCCTTATTTTTCTTTCTGTTCTGTGTAAATAAATGGTTACTGACCTGGAAAAAAAAATTCAGCGATAAGGCCGCCAATTGTTCCACTTTTGTACTTTTCTTTTCTTCTTTTCTTATCGAATGAGGAATAGTGGCCACCTCTGGTGTTAGAGTTTATCAAGCCGCCTGTAAGGCCTCTAACTTGGCTTAACGACTGTTATCAGATGACAACAACCGGGACCGACGGTTTAACGTGCCCTCCGAAGCACGGAAGCGCTCAGTTGTAATGCCACTTAACGGTCACCCATCCGACACCTAGCTGGACTGAGCGTTGCTTAACAAACGTGATCGAGTACGATCATCCTGTCAAGTTCCGCCATGAGCGCTTCGAACTTTTGTACTGTCCTTGTATGTATTTATTATGGTGAACAATAAAGTATTAATTCATGCATTAATTCAAACTTAATGACAGATAATTTATTGTGGTTTGTCATTTTATTACTTATTCTTATAATTTTGTTTCAGGATATAGACAACCTTTGCAAGATCAACCCGGATGACGCTGGTGAGCCCGAGCACCTGATCGACTGCCTGCGAAACTGCTTGAAGTTTCTTACAGTATTGGTCAGTTTAGGTAATGTTGACAATTCTCTATTTTTCTATATCGATTTTATATAAAGAAATCTGCTTTCTATCAGCGATTCTAGACATTTATGGGATATAAGTTTTTGCTAACTATAGACTAAGTTATAATAATGTTGTTACACTTTTTTATTTTTGAAGATTTTAAGCGTTCACTATCCTATTTTTTATATTAAGATAAATAATATAGGTATGTATTAGAGAAAATACTAGCAAAAATCGACTCCCTCATATCCCGTCTGAGATGTTATGGGTGAGTAAATTTTTCTAGTGTTGAGAAGTTCGTTATGGCTTCCACAAATGTGATTTTGTCAAGGGAAAACTCACAACCCATAATGTTATGAATGCGAAATTATAACTGTCTGTTTGATGGACTTTTAGGCTCGTATTACAGAATCAAACTCAAACTCAAATCTCTGCTTGAGTACAGTTAGATAGGGATGGCGCTATATGCGATGAATAGCACCATCCCTTTCTAACTGTACTCAAGCAGCAAGCAGTGCTTGAGTCTCGTCCTATAATACGGACCTTAGTGTAGGAAAGGAAGGTATTGGACCCCCACAGTAAATCCTCAGTAGGTAGACGAAACTTTACAGTATGATAAAATATCATAAATGGAACATATTTTTTAAATTATCCAAATCGTTTTTTTTTGTTTTTGGATATTTGTACATAGATTTAGGTTAATACTATATTACATCCCTGCAATGTTTCATCGACTGTGGATTTTATGTTGGGGTCTCCATACAAAAGATCGCTTAATTTCCTACACTATTTAGAGAGGTAGATTGGACCATGGAGATGAACTGGATGATGAAAAGATTGTAATTTTTTTTCCAGATCTTTATTCCCTGAGGTGTCACCACAGTCAGTTGGTGTGTGTCTGTATGAAGGCCAGTCGAGTGTGTTTGCCTGAAGCTTTGGAACTATTCGCTACAATTGTGGTGCAGTACAGAGGTTAGTAATATCAATAAATAGATATAAGTTAACATAACTCCGAAGTAAGCAGCTTAAACACTTATATGAAAATCAGAGACAACAGTGACACAAACACCTATCAACACAGATCTAAGACCAGAAATCGGACTCTATGGCCATACATACCATGAATACCAGTGTGCAAGCTACTCTGTCGCAGTGTAGATAGCGTACAGAGGTAGCGAGATACTAGCGAACAGAGGTTGCACTTTTAAATAAATAGCAACTTTTGCTCCGACACAGTAAAGTGCAATTCAGATCGCACAGCGCTCCCTTTCCTACATTAAATTCACCTTTTTATATCGTACTTCTTATCTTTTCTGACGTATGGAATTAGTCCTCGCCGAGGACGCCGAGTGCTTCATACTCACACGCGGAGTGACAGAGCTTTGACTCTATGTTAAAGGAGTAGGTTATTACTATTTCCATATTTATGTGTGAGAGATTGTTGGGGAGGGCTTTTTTGACCAAAATAAAATTTGTTCCAATTCGTGACAATATCGGATTAGAAATAATTCGAAATGTAAGTAAATCAAACGACGAATATCGTCCGATTGTCTCATTTTCTAAGTAAGCTCACAGGTTCGTAGGATGACGAACGTTTTAAACCAATATAATGACGGGTAAATGCGAGCATACATACACTTGCAGACAGAATACTGAAGAATAACAAACACGTGAGCAGGGATTGTAATACCGTTAAAAAAAAATAACGGTAAAAAAATATAACGTTAAAAATACCGTTAAAATATTTTATCGGTAAAGTTACCGGTAAAAATAACGTTAAAAATATTTTACCGGTAAAATTAACGTTAAATATAGCGTTAAACTTTACCGGTACAATATACCGGTAAAATTATCGCTAAAAAATAACGCTATTATTTGGAATAACGTTAATTTTAAAGTTTAACGGTAAAAAAAGTAAGAAATAACGTTAAAATTAACGTTATTTACTGAAATAAAGTTAATTTCAATGTAAAGTTATGTAAATTAACGTTATTTATTGACATAACGTTAATTTTAAAATTAACGGTAAAAAAGTAAGAAATAAAGTTACATTTAAAAATAACGTTATCATTCCCTGCACGTGAGTGTTCAAAAAAACTCATTTGATTTTTTTATGGAGTCCGTTACGCCAGCAGGAAAGATGCTCCTAGAGGGAAGCGAGTTTGATGAATAATTTGTGCGCAATTCGGTGTAAATGTGCGCCAAATGGAGCTCGGTGGCGCAGTGGTTTAGCGCCTGGCCCAGCGATTGCGGAAGTTAAGCAACGTTCGCAAGGGTCGGTCATGGGATGGGTGACCAAAAGTTTATTATCTCGAGCTCCTCCGTGCTTCGGAAGGCACGTTAAGCCGTTGGTCCCGGCTGCATTTGCAGTCGTTAACACCCACCAATCCGCATTGGGCCCGCGTGGTGGGTTATGGCCCATCCTCCTTACCACCCATAAGGAAGGCCTGTGCCCCAGCAGTGGGGACATCAAAAATGGCTGATGGACTGGTGCGCCAAATAAAAAATTTGTGGGCCTTATACTTTTGGAATAAAACGGGAAAAACGGATTCTGCTGGGGTAACGGTGCTCCAGCAGGAAGAATCTAAACTAATGATCGGAGAGAAATAAAAGATATATGTGCGGGTAGCTTGATACTAGCAGGAAATGTGCGCCAAATATAAAATTTGTGGGCCTTATAGTTTTGGAGATATTTGATTTCCTGCTGGCGTAACGTTTTGCCAGATCCCAGATCTCGGAAACTACTAAATGTGCGATCTTACAGTAAACACATATAAGTAGCTCCTAATTTGTGCTATTTGTGCAGTAGAAAACATTTCAAAAATATTCACAGATTTTGAAGTAATCAGACATTTTCTGAAAACAGAAAAAAAATTCTAGCGCCTAAACTACCACCTAAATAGAGAAACCAAAAACGGTGTTCTATTCTTCTTATTATTTCTCATTACCATAAAAATGTTGAAAACCGCACATTTACGCGTTTTTGAATAATACCCACATGAAGGTTAGACTGACCATGTCATGACTTTGACGGTCAGCAGGATAAAAATATCAGAGACTATTTAGATCCTGGCCCAAAGAATAATCTGTGCGGTTACTGAAGTACGTTCGTACTGAAGTACGAACTCTGAAAATTTCAGCTTCAAATTCTTCGTATTAAAGGAAATATCAATTAAAATCCAAAACAACTGTCAGTATTCCGATTAACCGACCAAATTCGATAGACCACCAAAAAGCGACGCGTTCATACATATTGATGACCTCCTTAACTTTGTTGTTGAACAGGTTTGTACACGTCACGTCTACGTACATTTAAGTAAAAAAGTGATTTGAGTGAGTGCTTTTATTTAAATAACGAATGAAGTTATTTCTGTTTCATTTCATTTTTACTTGAATTAAATGAATTTTAACATTATTTTAGTAGAAAAATAAAGGATGTTTTGTAAAAAAAGGAAAAAATTTAAGATGGCGGCCAACTTTTTTTTGTGGGCCGATTTCGATGAAACTCTGTTTTTGGTACTATTTCGACAAGAAAATAGCAACGCAATGTTAAAAAAGTAATAAATTCAAGATGGCGGCCATCTTTTTTGTTTGTGGGTCGATTTCGATAAAACTCGGTTTTCGCTACTGTTTTGACAAGAAAACAGAAACGCAATGTTAAAAATGTAAAAAAATTCAAGATGGCGGCCAACTTTTTTGTTTGTGGGCCGATTTCGATGAAACTCGGTTTCTGATACTATTTTGACAAGAAAACAACAACGCAATGTTAAAAATGCAAAAATTCAAGATGGCGGCCAACTTTTTTGTTTGCGGGCCGATTTCGATGAAAATTTGGTTTTTGGTAGTATTTTGACAAGAAAACAGCAACGCAATGTTGCAAATTTTAAAAATTCAAGATGGTGGCCAACTTTTTAGTTTGCGGGCCGATTTCGATGAAACTCGGTTTTTGGTAGTATTTTGACAAGAAAACAGCAACACATTGTTAAAAAAGTAAATATTCAAGATGGCGGCCAACTTTTTAGTTTGCGGGCCGACTTCGATGAAACTCGGTTTTTGGTAGTATTTTGACAAGAAAACAGCAACGCAATGTTAGAAAGTAAAAAATTCAAGATGGCGGCCAACTTTTTTGTTTGTGGGCCGATTTCGATGAAACTCGGTTTTTGTAGTATTTTGGCAAGAAAACAGCAACACAATGTTAAAAAAGTAAAAAATTCAAGATGGCGGCCAACTTTTTTGTTTGTGGGCCGATTTCGATGAAACTCGGTTTCTGATACTATTTTCATTATTCATTTATTATCATTATGGCCCGTCCGCTGTATCCATCCACAAGCCAAAAGGAAGGCCTCTTCCCCAGCAGCCAGCGGGGCATTAAAAATGGCTGATATGCATGGTTATTTGTGATGCCGTCTGTATAAAATTTTAACTCATCGGCGGATAACAATCCTGTCTCAAACTCACTCTGACGAAAGTATTTTTAGTAAGCACGACCATTTATGGCAAATTAGCTTCAGCCCACGACTTCATCCACATTTACATTCGAGAAAATCCCTAGGAAACCTTAAACCAAGATAATAGTATCCTCCTATGTTGTAATCCGGCTTATAAACTATAATTTCATCCAAATCCGTTCAGCCGTTTTGCGTATTTGATTAACAATCATTCAAACAGGCAAACTTTCATATTTATGATTAAGTAGAATAATACGGCCACCTCCGAAGCGCTCGAAATAGGAATTTTTTGCTACATAAAATAGGACTGCTATTTAGCTAAGACTTAATTTCTCATTTTTTATTTAAGTTATTATTAAGTTTTATACCTCAACTGAAAGCTGAATAAATGGTGATGTTTTTAAAATATTATTTGCGCTTAGTTACTGGGATGTTTTTAAAGATATTTGCTATTGTTTCCAAAAAATCTGAAAAAATAAAATTAAATACAAAAAAAAATGTTAAAAATTATAAAAAATCAAAGATGGCGGCATCTTTGATTTTTTATAATTTTTAACATTGCATTGTTATTTTCCTGTTAAAATAGTACCAAAAACCGAATTTCATCGAAATCGGCCCACAAACAAAAAAGATGGCAGCCATCTTTGATTTTAATTTTTTTAACATTGCATTGTTATTTTCTTGTCAAAATAGTACTAGAAACCGAGTTTCGTCGAAATCGGCCCACAAACAAAAAAGATGGCTACCATCTTGGATTTTTTATTTTTTTTAACATTGCGTTGCTGTTTTCTTGTCAAAATACTACTAAAAACCGAGTTTCATCGAAATCAGCCCACAAAAAAAAGATGGCCGCCATCTTGGATTTTTTATTTTTTTAACAGTGCTTTGTTATTTTTTTGTCAAAATAGTACTAGAAGTAGAAACCGAGTTTCGTCGAAATCGGCCCACAAACAAAAAAGATGGCAGCCATCTTTGATTTTAATTGTTTTTAACATTGCGTTGCTGTTTTCTCGTCAAAATACTACCAAAAACCGAGTTTCATCGAAATCGGCCCGCAAATTTAAAAACTGGCCGCCATCTTAGATTTTTTATTTTTTTAACATCGCTATGTTATTTTTTTGTCAAAATAGTATCAGAAACCGAGTTTCGTCGAAATCGGCCCACAAACAAAAAAGATGGCTACCATCTTGGATTTTTTATTTTTTTTAACATTGCGTTGCTGTTTTCTTGTCAAAATACTACTAAAAACCGAGTTTCATCGAAATCAGCCTACAAAAAAAATATGGCCGCCATCTTGGATTTTTAATTTTTTTAACATTGCATTGTTATTTTCTTGTCAAAATAGTACTAGAAACCGAGTTTCGTCGAAATCGGCCCACAAACAAAAAAGATGGCTACCATCTTGGATTTTTTATTTTTCTTAACATTGCGTTGCTGTTTTCTTGTCAAAATACTACTAAAAACCGAGTTTCATCGAAATCAGCCCACAAAAAAAAGATGGCCGCCATCTTGGATTTTTATTTTTTAACAGTGCTTTGTTATTTTTTTTTGTCAAAATAGTACTAGAAACCGAGTTTCGTCGAAATCGGCCCACAAACAAAAAAGATAGCTGCCATCTTGGATTTTTTTAGTTTTTTAACATTGCTTTGTTATTTTCTTGTCAAAATAGTACCAAAAATCGAGTTTCATCGAAATCGGCCCACAAACAAAGAAGATGGCCGCCATCTTGGATTTTTTGTTTTTTTACATTGCGTTGCTGTTTTCTCGTCAAAATACTACCAAAAACCGAGTTTCATCGAAATCGGCCCGAAAACCAAAAATTTGCCCGCCATCTTGAATTTTTTACATTTTTAACACTGCGTTGCTGTTTTCTTGTCAAAATAGTACCAGAAACCGAGTTTCGTCGAAATCGGCTCACAAACACAAAAGATGGTCGCCATCTTGGATTTTTATTTTTTTTAACATTGCTTTACCTATTATTTTCTTGTCAAAAAAGTACCAGAAACCGAGTTTCGTCGAAATCGGTCCACAAACAAAGAAGATGGCCGCCATCTTAGATTTTTTATTTTTTTAACATTGCATTGATATTATCTTGTCAAAATAGTATCAAAAACCGAGTTTTATCGAAATATGCCCACAAACAAAAAAGATGGCCGCCATCTTGGAACTTATTTTTTCATTATTATTTCCTAATTGAGTACTAATTTAATATTTATTTTATACTTAGTTAGCCCTAAATTAGTAATGATTTACAAATAAAATTTTAGTCCCTTACACTTTTAGTCGTTGCGTCAAACTGTCTAGACGAACGGCGGATTTTGCGCCAGCACAAAGGGCGATTGAAGTCCGACTGTAAGAAAAATACTCTCTCGGCTGTGGTATTGGTATGAATACAGGCTCAAACTAACTATTTAAAAGTTAAAACACTATTTACCCACATTTGCCAATAAGAAGTTATGAACGCGACTGTACAAACAATTTTTCTGCATAATACGACACAATAAAGAAGGTCATCAATATGTATGAACGCGTCGCTTTTTGGTGGTCTATCGAATTTGGTCGGTTAATCGGAATACTGACAGTTGTTTTGGATTTTAATTGATATTTCCTTTAATACGAAGAATTTGAAGCTGAAATTTTCAGAGCATGTACTTCAGTAACCGCACAGATTATTCTTTGGGCCAGGATCTAAATAGTCTCTGATATTTTTATCCTGCTGACCGTCAAAGTAATGACATGGTCAGTCTAACCTTCATGTGGGTATTATTCAAAAACGCGTAAATGTGCGGTTTTCAAAATTTTTATGGTAATGAGAAATAATAAGAAGAATAGAACACCGTGTTTGGTTTCTCTATTTAGGTGGTAGTTTAGGCGCTAGAATTTTTTTTCTGTTTTCAGAAAATGTCTGATTACTTCAAAATCTGTGAATATTTTTGAAATGTTTTCTACCGCACAAATAGCACAAATTAGGAGCTACTTATATGTGTTTACTGTAAGATCGCACATTTAGTAGTTTCCGAGATCTGGGATCTGGCAAAACGTTACGCCAGCGGGAAATCAAATATCTCCAAAACTATAAGGCCCACAAATTTTATATTTGGCGCACATTTCCTGCTAGTATCAAGCTACCCGCACATATATCTTTTATTTCTCTCCGATCATTAGTTTAGATTCTTCCTGCTGGAGCACCATTACCCCAGCAGAATCCGTTTTTCCCGTTTTATTCCAAAAGTATAAGGCCCACAAATTTTTTATTTGGCGCACATTTACACTGAATTGCGCACAAATTATTCATCAAACTCGCTTCCCTCTAGGAGCATCTTTCCTGCTGGCGTAACGGACTCTTTTTTATGGGTCAGTTAGGACGTGAATGCAAGCTTTTTGACTGCTAATTTGAGAAAGGGGCATAATGCAGAAATTCGCTTAGTTAATTTTATATTACTAAGATAAGACCTCAAAGTGGCCACGTTTGTATGTTTTATATGTTGATTGCTGTATGTATGCCTTTATCTGGTGCCACTTCTATAAATACACTGCTTTGTAGAGTATTCCAGTTTTAGGCCAGGCAGTGCCATCTCTTGACTAGTGGACCTAATGTAATTTTTGTCGACGATTTCTGAAAAAGTGTGCTATTTTAGAGACGTTGTTTTTTCCCTGTAATCATTACAAACTTTGTTTGGTTCCAGACGAAGGCCGCCTCCCGCAGGAGTTACTGTCGGTTATAAACGACGGTTTACCGGGTTTGCTAGTGCCGCCCGCTTTGGAGCCGGGCAAGGCTGGCCTGCAGTGGGTGAGTTTGATTTAAGAGCGTTTATACAGCACACTAGCGCCACCATGCGCCATTGGAAAAATATCATAGTGTGGGTGGTGGGTGGTGCCTTACACCACAATTTGGGGCGGAAAATATATAACCAAAAAAATAGCGAAAACCCTGGGCACAAGGGGGCTGATTTTGATATACATGGACTGTAATAGTATTTAAAATCATTATGCGGGGTTAACTATAAATTTTGAGTATGAAGTTGCAAAAACGCTTGTAATTATTAAGACAAAAAATTGGTTTTGGGTTAAGAAATTCTGAGGCGGGAACACACCTGGTTTAGAGACAGCCTTTCTCTTCACGTCTTGACCGGGTTGTAGCACCATACACAAGCACTTTCACTTTGAAAATTGCGGTTTGAACAATAGAAATTGTAAACAAAAAATTCGTCCCTTTGCGTCTTCAAGTTGCAAAGGTCGCACAGCCACTGAATTGTTCTCGATCATAGATTACTTATAAAAAATCCGATACACACTTCACACTTGCACCGGCGAAAACAGGGCGGCAATAGTTCAAAATGCGTGTAGGAACGGGTTGGAAAATTGACAGGATGGCAAGTGCTTTGCAAATCATTCGTTTTACATTCAAAAATAATATTACAAAGAATACGAAATTCAACATAGTGATTAAATAAAAAGAAATTGTCCTTTAGTTTAATGAAGTTTTTTTTGCGAAAAGTGACGATTTTTTGCAAAAAAAACTTCATTAAACTAAAAGCAGGGTAGAAAATATTGGTTAAGCGATAAAAAGTACCACAATGGCGGCGCTAGTGTGCTGTATAAACCCTCTTATATTGTTTTATTTTAGTTACTCTCAGTGATAATGTGGTATTTACATGGTCAACTAGCTCTTTTTATCGACAGTCGCTTGCAAAATTGAATCACAACTTCATTGGAATTAGGTTTGCAATTAGTGTGTTCTGTACTTTCTTTCAAATTACGCATTGAGTTTCAATGCAAAAGCCAAAACACACTCTGCTAAACAACTGTTTAAATGTTTTCTGAATAATAGGGTATATCTATTGTTGTTGTAGCTACAAGTTGTGGGAGCACTGTGCGAGTCCAGTGAGACACAAGAGAGGGTGATCCAGGAGGTTACCCCGGACACTTTTGAGGACACCCTCTATAGTGTGTTGCAGTATACTTCACAGGTGATTATACTTTTGTGTAATTTGTTTTTGATGTTTTGTTTAAGACAATTATTATTTTCTGCACATATAAGGGCTAAAATTGTGCAATTTATTACTTTTAATATTTGTGATTCATTCACTGGAGGCGCGGCTTGGTGCGGAATATAACAAACAGTTGACACATATTCAAGTATCGTATCCTTACAATACGATCAATTTAAGTTTGAAAACATTGTGTAAGAGGTTCATCTTTTTATATAGAAAACGTAAAGTTGTAGCCACAAAAAAACTATACGACAAGCTAATGAGATTCTCTAGTTGATACAAATATTAAATTGCGTATACACCTCACAGATAGTTTTAAAGAAAAACCGGCCAAGTGCGAGTCGGACTCCGTACCAAAAAACGGCAAAAAATCACGTTAGTTATATGGGAGCCCCCCTTAAATATTTATTTTATTCTGTTTTTAGTATTTTTTGTTATAGCAGCAATAGAAATACATCATCTGTGAAAATTCAAACTGTCTACCTGCCGTCGTTATTAATATTGAGCAAAAAACGGCAAAAAAATCACGTTTGTTGTATGGGAGCCCCCCTCAAATATTTATATTTTTATCCTGTTTTTAGTATTTGTTGTTATAGCGGCAAAAGAAATACATCATTTGTGAAAATTTCAACTGTCTAGCTATCACGGTTCATGAGATACAGCCTGGTTACAGACAGACAGACAGACGGAAAGCGGAGTCTTAGTAATAGGGTCCCGTTTTTATCCTTTGGGTACGGAACCCTAAAAAATGCTTAATTAGGCGCTCGTGAGGTTTCGGTACCGCGTATATCGGGCATGGGTACGTATCAGAATGTTTAAGTTAGAATGTCTAAACTTAAAATGGCAAAGTTCAAAATGTCGAAAATTAAAATTCAATTGGTTTAAAATGTCGATAATTATTATGTATAACTTCAAAATAGCAAAATTAAAAGTATCAATGGTCATTAAGTCTATGTTCACAATGATTTATTTGAATTGGGTTGGATCTTAAAACGAATCGCCTTCTTTGAGGTTAATTGAGTCTGTAGAGGTGTCTTTGGGCTTCGCCTGAAATACTTTATAGCAAATTTAGCTGCTGGAAATGAGTCTAAACTAGTCTACTGGGACTTAGAAACCTAGACCGTAGGTCACGAGATAGGTGCGAGGGGCGTAGCGACGAGCATTTTAGGTTGACATGAACCCAGCGCGCGAGCCGAGCGAGCGACGCGAGCGTGCCGCGGGAACGGCCGGCGAAGCGCCAGAAAAAAACTATTTTAAACTCAATAGGGAATATGCATCAAATTTTTTTTTATCTTAATCTAAAGTATAATGCGTGAGAAAATTAACTGTAATATTAAAACTTTTCTCTTGCGTTTTTTTCTCGTGATATAGTTACTTGAAGTTAGCGCGCAGCAGCACCCGCCGAAAACGCTCCATACAATACGGTAACGTCACACATCACGTTTCAGGTGTGTTTCGGCGCGTTTAATATGGAGTTAGCCAATAATCTTCAATTATCTCCCTAAATTTTGCGTTTAAGTACATATGTGTCATACAAAATATTATTTCTCATTGGATATTCTATCTGACTGTAAAGTGCATTATATCAGAAAAAGAAAAAAAAAATCGTTATTTTCTCCTGATTTCATCGTGTGATAAAACTAAAATATTTTTTTTTTTTTTTCCTGTTCCATCATGTTTTTATAAGTGTCCGCAGCGATCAAGCTCAATTTCATCAAAATCGGTGACTTATGCATATTCCCTATCGGTGAATTTTGTTCGCCTGCTACTGAATCAGTGACTGGCACCGGCTACCGAATCAGGGAGCGGCGCGGCTAGGGTGATGTGCGGCGGAGGCACAGAGGTTAACACGCAATTATTTAACCTAATTAATTAGTTACCTAAATGAAAGAAAGGCATAAATTTTGTACGTCATTATATGTATTTGGAATATTAGACATTTTATATTTTGTTCATCGAACTTAGACTTTTAAATTTTGACATTTTAAACTTTCGACATTTTAATCGTTAGATATTCAAATTTTTGACATTTTGAACTTTGACATTTTAAGTTTAGACATTCTAACTTTAAACATTCTGATACGTACCACGTGCTCATCGGGCATGCTGGTGTCGCACCGCTCCGTTGCGCCGACAAATTAGGAAATGGTCTAAGCTGACGATTTTTTGTATTGAACAGAACGGTCCAGTGGGTTTGGAGGCGTCCCAGCAAGCGGTGGTAGTGGGGTGCCGCACGGCGCTGTCGCTGGCGGCGCTGGCGGGCGCGTGGGAGGGCGCGTTGGCACGCCTGCTGGCGCACCACCAGGCGAGTACAGTAGTAGTACAGCAGTAGTACAGTAGTAGTACAGCAGTAGTACAGTAGTAGTACAGCAGTAGTACAGTAGTAGTACAGCAGTAGTACAGTAGTAGTACAGCAGTAGTACAGTAGTAGTACAGCAGTAGTACAGTAGTAGTACAGTATAGTAGGAGCTCGGTGGCGCAGTGGTTTAGCGCCTGGCCCAGCGATTGCGGAAGTTAAGCAACGTTCGCAAGGGTCGGTCATGGGATGGGTGACCAAAAATTTATTATCTCGAGCTCCTCCGTGCTTCGGAAGGCACGTTAAGCCGTTGGTCCCGGCTGCATTTGCAGTCGTTAACACCCACCAATCTGCACTGGGCCCACGTGGTGGGTTATGGCCCATCCTCCTTACCACCCATAAGGATGGCCTGTGCCCCAGCAGTGGGGACATCAAAAAAAGGCTGATGGACATGGACAGTATAGTACAGTAGAAGCAGCGAACTAAAACCTATGAAATAAGCATTCTGCTCAAAAAATGGCACCACACGAAAAGTACAACTAAGTGGATAGAGCTAAAATGCAGGAATTTAATTATGCAGCACAAAGCGTTTGAACACTGGTTGCTTGGTGACCATAATTTGTATACTCATTGATATTTTCTATACTTAAACGAAAAAATAAGATACCTTTTTTTCTGCATTTTTTTTACTGCCTTATTTGCATCTTTTACACCATTTGACTATAAAGGACGTAATTTCTAATAAACTCTCTCTTTCTATCTTTTCTCTACAATACAAACTGCAATTTATTGAAAAGAACACTAACGTCAGTCACCGGATGCGTGGCTGGCCCGACTAAAGCTGAGCGGATTGTACTTTTCGGCCCCCTGGTGCCATTTTTTAAACAATATTTGTTTGCAATTACTCTTCCATAGATTTTAGTTCGCTGAGTAGAAGTACAGTATAGTATAATAGTTGTACAGTAGCAGTACAGTATACTACAGTAGTAGTACAGTCATCATATCAGCCGCAAGACACCCACTGCTGGGTATAGGCCTCCCCTAAAGATCTCCACGACGATCGGTCCTGCGCTGCCCGCATCCACTGGCTTCCCGCGACCTTCACCCTCCCGTCGGTCCACGGAGCGTCGTCCGGTGCGCGGTCGCCATTCCAGAACCGCCCCGCCCCAAAGGCCATCGTATAGTAGTACAATAGTACAGTATAGTACGGTAGTATAGTGCGAATCACAAAAGATGACCACAAATGGCGCCCATCTTCGCATCATAACTCATGAAAAAAGACTAAAGATAGAATAATATTTCATATAGGTACATATAGATATAGTAATTTTATCATATAAAATATTATTTTGTCTGTAGGTCTTTTCTTTTATGAGTTATGATGCGAAGATGGGCGCCGTTTGTGGTCATCTTTCGTGATCCGAACTATAGTAAAATATTGTAATGTACAGTAGTAGTGCAGTACAGTGCAGTTGTAGTACAGTATCCTACTTCCTACTAATATTATAAATGTAAAAGTTTGTGGGTTTGGATGTTTGTTCAATCACGCAAAATTTACTGAACGGATTTGGATGAAATTTGGCACACATATAGTAGATAGCCTAGATTAAAACATAGGATACTTTTTATCCTCATATTCTCACGGGAACGGGAACCACGCGGGTGAAACCGTGGGTGGCCGCTAGTTAATACAATAAAGTACGGTGGTAGTACAGTATGTACAGTAGTAGTACAGTATGTACAGTAGTAGTACAGAATGTACAGTAAAGTACACTATTAATACAGGTAACGTTCCACGACCTATTCGTGTTAAAACGATAGTGTCAGTGAGAGCTCTCTATGCGTATGTGCGTTGCTCGACCGCACGTAATACTAAGCTTGACTTCTGTTCTCTCTATTTTGCGCTTCAGAGCATTTAGCACCTAATTTTAATTGCATTCGTTATCAATGGATCTCGCAGCGTAATACAATATTAGCGTTACCTCATAATATTGTTTGTAACAGGTTCGCAAATTCCTGTGCGCTGGACTAAGTAGCGGCAATGCTACGAGGCGAAGACAGATCCTGCAACTCATCAAGCATCATTACTTCCCTTCAGACCAGATGAATCAGGTAAAATTTATAACCATACTAACTCGCGTTCGCGACTTTGTCCACGTGGATTTTGTTCTTTTCATCGATTTTGGATTTGGTCCCCATCGGACAACTATTGAGAAAGTGATTCTTCGCCACAGAATATATAGTACGAGTACAGAAGCTGCACTCCGCAAAATAATTTAAATAAATACGGACTCTTGCTCCGACACATCAAGTGCAATTCAGGTCGCACAGAGCTCCCTTCTCTACAATTATGTTCGCCTATGGTTGCCTCTCTTTCTATCGCGTAACTCTTTCTGACATATAAAATTGGGTGTCTCCGGACAGACCCGCCGGCTACTTGTAGCTTCATACCTAAAGGCCTGGGCACACCGGCTGCGTAGACACGTGCGCGATACGTGCGTGTTCGGTGTGACGACCAGTAGGGAATGCCATTGAGTACAACGTCACGAGTTGCAAATGCGTAGGGTTATGCATCAGTCTACGCGTTACGCAAGCGGTGTCTGTCATTGTCATGTTTCTGTCATTACAACGTCATGGTACGTCTACGTGCACGCTTACGCATCCGGTGTGTTTCGTTAAACCGGGTGTCCCGCATTCGTGACAAGTTGTTGGGTTTTTTTCCACTTCACCATCATCTGTCCAAAAAGGCATAAAAAGAGTTTTCGATCTGATAATTGGCGGACAAAAGGACGGTCGTGAATGCACATCCTAATCCTAACTAATTATAAATGCGAAAGTAAGTCTTCTTAAATTTTGCATACACATTGTCAGGGGTACAAAAAAGGTCATAAGGTATCTTTTATATTTCTCTATCCCTCGGGAACAGTACTTTTTTCTAGATGAAAGGTACCCTTATGTCCTTCTATGTACTTACCCCTGACCACGGATGATCGATTGACTAGTTAAGACGTGAAGGCGTAACAAACAAACAGACTTTCCTATTTATAATATTAGTAAAGATTATTACTATTTATCGTAGGTGTTCGGCGACACCCTCCACAGTACTCCAGACATCCCTTCCCCCCGCCCCCCGGACGGCAGCGGGGAGGGGTCCGAGTCGTGGTGCGCGCCGAGACTCGCGCCCGCGCAGGAACACGCCGTCGACAGGCTTGTGGCTGCCTTGACTGACGCACTGCACTCCGGGAAGGTGAGTCACCTAGGAAGAATTCCATAGATCCACAGAATATCATCCATAGCTATACACATAACACAGCAGCGAAGGTTCCGAGTCGTGGTGCGTTGAGACTCGCGCCCGCGCAGGAACACGCCGTCGACAGGCTTGTGGCTGCCTTGACCGACGCACTGCACTCCGGGAAGGTGAGTCACCACAGACAACAGTACATAGTCCTATACACATTACACATGGTCCTGTAGATACCGCAATCTCCCTGTCTCTTACATTAGAAGGTTCCGAGTCGTGGTGCGTTGAGACTCGCGCCCGCGCAGGAGCACGCCGTTGACAGGCTTGTGGCTGCCTTGACTGACGCACTGCACTCCGGGAAGGTGGCTCACCACAGACAACAGTACATTGTCCTATACACATTACACATGGTCCTGTAGATACCGCAATCTCCCTGTCTCTTACATTAGCAGGTTCCGAGTCGTGGTGCGTTGAGACTCGCGCCCGCGCAGGAACACGCCGTTGACAGGCTTGTGGCTGCCTTGACCGACGCACTGCACTCTGGGAAGGTGAGTCACCTAGGAATAAGAACGTAGATCCATAGACATTGTTCAATAGACCTATAGACATTACACAACGGAGAAGATTCTGAGTCGTGGTGCGTTGAGACTCGCGCCCGCGCAGGAGCACGCCGTTGACAGGCTTGTGGCTGCCTTGACTGACGCACTGCACTCCGGGAAGGTGGCTCACCACAGACAACAGTACATTGTCCTATACACATTACACATGGTCCTGTAGATACCGCAATCTCCCTGTCTCTTACATTAGCAGGTTCCGAGTCGTGGTGCGTTGAGACTCGCGCCCGCGCAGGAACACGCCGTTGACAGGCTTGTGGCTGCCTTGACCGACGCACTGCACTCTGGGAAGGTGAGTCACCTAGGAATAAGAACGTAGATCCATAGACATTGTTCAATAGACCTATAGACATTACACAACGGAGAAGATTCTGAGTCGTGGTGCGTTGAGACTCGCGCCCGCGCAGGAGCACGCCGTTGACAGGCTTGTGGCTGCCTTGACTGACGCACTGCACTCCGGGAAGGTGGCTCACCACAGACAACAGTACATTGTCCTATACACATTACACATGGTCCTGTAGATACCGCAATCTCCCTGTCTCTTACATTAGCAGGTTCCGAGTCGTGGTGCGTTGAGACTCGCGCCCGCGCAGGAACACGCCCTTGACAGGCTTGTGGCTGCCTTGACCGACGCACTGCACTCTGGGAAGGTGAGTCACCTAGGAATAAGAACGTAGATCCATAGACATTGTTCAATAGACCTATAGACATTACACAACGGAGAACATTCTGAGTCGCGGTGCGTTGAGACCATAGACATAGAAAATTTTTCGCTATGCTCAAGTAGACGGACAAAGGTGCGAGTGAGAAACCGATTCTTACGGCTTATGCGATGTGCGAAAAAGAGTAAAAACAAACTGACAGCTAAACCTGGTTTGACTTCATATATCATCGTTTATCACCTTGGTGAAAAGCGTCAACAAGATTATTTTGTAATTTTGATCGCGATCGGGTCGGTTTGGCTCTCAAAGCTATATAAATCAATAATGGTTTCGTGTTCTGTACTGGATTGTAATGTTAGTTACGACAATAACCCAAATAAATACTCATTTCACAGGTAAATATGATTGTACTATTACCATTTTCATAATTCATATTTTAGTTGAATATATTCCCAAACACACTAAGTTATATACTAATATGATGCTATTAAACGCCTATTTCCTAAATAAAGGCTGATTTCTAAACATTATGTGTTAGATAAAAAGATATTATGTCCGTGAACTTGAGAAAATAAAGCGTAGATATTGATAAAAAATTATCGATATCGATACTCATGTCGATGATTTCCAATATAACTTTGTTTGTCTTTGTGAACACTGATAGTTTTATTTAAAGCTGCTTGTAACCGACAGTTTTTAAATGGTAAATTATACCAACTTATGTACTAATTTAACAATTATTTCCAGGTTTTCTGTAAATCCAGTGATTAAATTAAACTGGATAAATGTCATAAATAAATAAGCAGGTAGCCTCAAAGGAGACCTTAAGAAATTATTTAAATAAAATTGTTCAAAATTTTGTTTGTGTTTTATTTATTAGGGCAATAATACATTATGGTTATCGACAACCTAAAATGGACTTCAGTGCATCTCTAAATTTACGCACACGTTTACATATTTACAAACACTGGCTCATCTCACTTTTGGTTTCGCAGCCAAGTGAACTCTGTTCGTCTATTTCAGTGAATATTAAGTTTATGGTTGAGACTCGCGCCCGCACAGGAACACGCCGTTGACAGGCTTGTGGCTGCCTTGGCCGACGCACTGCACTCTGGGAAGGTGAGTGATCACAGACAACAGTACGTAGTCCTATACACATTACACAGTCTCGTAGATACCGCAATCTCCCGCCGTTGACAGGCTTTTTGCTGCCTTGACTGACGCACTGCACTCCGGGAAGGTGAGTGACCACAGATGCACGCCGGGACTCGCGATGATAGAGCCGGAAGAAGGCCACTGGAACTCTGTAGTAAAACCATGCAAACCCATCGAGTTTGGGCTCGTTTGGCGAGTGCTCCGATAGAAGATGGTATATTCATAGTCCTGAAAAAATACTTTTTTAAAAACGCGTTTTTAAAACGGACTAAATTATAAAAAAAAAATCGGACTAAAACATTAAAACGAAAAATAAATAATTATAAATAATTATTAAATAATAATTATAAAAATTTACTACACGGTAAAAACAGATTTCTTATAAAAAGACAAATTGCTTTGGCTTAAGACATATTTTTTAAATCAAAAAAATGATCCTCTCCCTATAGACGCTAGACAATAATTTCTTCGTAATAGTAAATAATATTCTTAAAAATATTTAGTTGTTACAAGAATAATAAATTTATTCTCAGACACGTGTTGTTTCGTTCAAGACACCGTTATTTTGTACAGTCAAGTAAATGTATTCTTGATACGAAAAATCTTATATTATCTCTTATAGACTAACCTTACTTAGAGTAAATTATAATTTTACTCATAATAAGTAAATGTTTAGTTGGCCTAAGTAATTACTGATTTTTGATGAAAAAATTAATGAAAAATTTGGGTATTGAACGAAGATGTATATTTTGTTGTTGTATATTAAGGTGGAGATAATTGGACAACACCGATGACTTCCTTTTCCTTGACTTCCTGACAAAAATCAAGGTAAAATGCTCGAAAGAGGAGTGGAGTCCGGGGAACCGTTCCAAGGGACGCGACACCCAGAGGCAACAAACCCGATTGAGATTGACATAACAAAATTAATTCCGACTACTTAAAGAACTAGATAAAAATCTTAACACCGCGGGTCAGACCATGATGTCAACAAACCCACTAACTTAACTCTAACTTAAGTCATCTTAAGTTAAATACATTGCTTTCTTACATTATTATTTTTTTAAGAAGAAAAGAAAACATACTCTCGACTTCAGGATAATAATCTTTGTTGAAGGATAAATTTCTCAAAGTAAAAATGTTATCGTGTTTATCGAAAACTATGAAAACGTTGTTTCAAAATTTTAGTATTTCTCTGTTTAAAACAAAATTTCCATAAGCCGAACAAAATCATTTCTCAGAACAAGAAATAAAATTTTGTTTTTGTTAAATTAAATATATTAAATTCGTACTCCAACTAATTATTAAATTATTTTGGGCCAAAAGTACATGTCTAAAAGTTAGACCGAATGTTTTGATTGAAGTAAATCTTTACTCAATTGTATAATTTCTTATGCTAGACCTAAAACGAAACAAAATTATAATGAGCACACATTTTATCTTAAATTAAATATTATGTACTTCATAAACAATAAACTTTCTCTTAATCGAAGAAAATATTTTTTGGAAAAAGGTTTATCTAAATCCAAGTAACTTGTAGTTGATTTAAGATGATTTTAATTTGATGCAAGAAGATGGACATTTCTTGATTTTAATTAAGTCAATTTAATTGATATATGTTTAAATAAGCCTTGAAACAAAAATATTTCTCTTAATCATTAAGAAAAATATTGTCTGAGTGAAAGATGAGCATTACTTTTGTTTTAAAAATATTGCATTAGCCTAAGTAAATATATATTTTTAGAATAACCAAATATTTCAAGAAATTGGTCTTTCTTATTTAAAGAAATCCTTTTTTACTGTGTAGTTAGTAAAAACAGACTAAAAAGTAAAAAATAAATTCTTCTGTAAATATTTATAACCTGCAGAAATTTTAAACCTAAAAACGTGGGGCGTATGCTAAAGACAATATGGATGATATATTTGACAAAATGCGCCCCACGTTTTTAGGTTTAAAATTTCTGTAGGTATAGGGTTATAAATATTTACAGAAAAAAAAGAAAGAGAGCCCCATCCTCACCACCTTATACGCCTCCAAACAACTTCAGAAAAATTCAGATACAGACACAAAACAACCTACTAAAATGTTAAAAATTAATCCTTTTGAAGCAATGCGACACAGATCAAATTAATTAAACAAAAATATGTTCAGACACTCTACGACGAGATTGTTAACGCCATAACCACGAGCACTGAAACAATAAAGGGAACCAAAGAAAAAAGACAAAACAAAATTTTATGTAAGGATACTAATTTAAATGAAACCTAAAACAAAAGAAATAAGAGCAGAAATAAGCAAACAATTCAAAGCTACCAGTAAATCAATTAAAAAAGATTTATGAACACAGACGAGAATGCATTGAGAGAATTAAAAAAAAAACTACCGAAGCACAAAAAGAGCCTTCAAAGAACTAAATCTACAGTATACAAATTGGATACAAAAGTTGGGTAATCAGTCAACGCAGACAAAATGCAGGAAAGACATAATAGAACACGCGACAAACTACTATAGAAACCTATATAAACACCAAAGCTGCCAGACAATCGACAGATAACACCTTAAAGATATTGTTAAAGAACCCATACCACCAATAGAAGCACAGGAAGCGTTACAGTGTATTGAATCACTAAAATCACAAAAGAGTCCGGTTTTGATGGCATTGGTAATGAAGATTTGAAGCTAAGAATCATTAATATTAGCCAGCCACCTTGCACACCTCTTCAACCAAGTAATTGAAACAAAAAATGTGCCTAAGCAATGGTGCACTTCGGATATCATTCTACTATATAAAAAAGGAAACCTCCCTAAATATAGGAAACTATAGACCAATCAGCCTATTAGGGAGCATTTACAAACTGTTTGCATTAATTGTACTAAAAAGAATATCAACTGATATTGATAACAGTCAGCCAGTGGAACAAGCTGGCTTTCGGTCAGGATTCTCCACAATCGACCACATTCATACACTGGAACAAGAAATCGAAAAGTACAAAGAATTCAATAGACCACTGTATCATGCTTTTATTGACTACAGTAAAGCATTCGATACTAGAATATTTGTAGATTTTCGGAGCACAATTAAAACAGGTCAATCTCGAACAACGGTTTATTGAAGAAGGGATTAAGTACCGTACAAAAGAAATTATGAAAATAATGGCAGCTACCCTCACACTACAATATTTATAATGTCGACTGTCATTAACCAAAAATTGAACTTAATTACGTTGTAATAAGGTTGAAGTAATTTACTTAGTACACATACATTACACCCTACCACTTATTTTACAATTTTCCTTAAACACAATATTAAAATAAATTATATAATTTCCTTAAACACAATATTAAAATACAATATTAAAATAAATTATATAATACGGACAATTCAATAAGGCACCGGATTGCCATATCTTTCCACCGGCTTTCTAGACCTAATAGAATGCTCAGGAGCGCCCACTGGTGGCGCGGCGGGCGGCGGAACTGTTATCGCGCCCTCGCTACAATCAGCTGACTCCGAACTGGGACACGAATTAATTGAAACCGGTGAACGCTTTCGAATCTGGTCTACATGCCTCTTGATAAGTTGACCGTTTTCCCGAGCTACACTATAAGTACGGGATCCTAAATGTTTTTCAATCGTACCCTTTGCCCATTTATCCTCCCCTGTGCCAAATTCTCTAACCCATACCTCCTCACCTGCCTCAAAGCTACGCGGTATTCCTCCAGCATTCCTAACCTGATTTTCCTGTGCTTTTTGTACGTTAGCTATAGTATTGTCACTCTTTCCAGTACAGAGTAGATCCAATCTAGAACGTAAATTTCTATGCTGCAACAACATGGCAGGCGATTGGCCCGTCGAACTATGAACCGTGTTACGATATGAAAACAGATAAGACTGGAGCGCCGCATCTAATTCGATTTTATCATGTAAAGCTTTCTTTAAGGCCCTTTTGCAGAGCTTAACTGCGTTTTCGGCAGCACCATTCGACGAAGGGTGGTATGCTGGGGTGAGCGTATGATTTATACCATTATTTGTCATAAAATAAGCCAACTCCCTGCTAGTGAAAGGTGGGCCGTTATCAGATACGATCTCTTTCGGAAGGCCAAACCGAGCAAAAATTTCTCTTAATACTTTAATTACGTCCCCGGCTGACGTACGAGACATTCTGTAGGCTTCAATCCATTTTGTGGTTGAATCCACTACTACAAAAAAAGTATTACTATGAAAAGGCCCCAGAAAATCCATGTGTAGCCGACTCCATGGTTCAGAATGATAAACCCAGGGCTGCGGCGGCGCGTGCGTCGGAGCCGGTGCCTCCAATGCACACACGACGCACTCGCGGCAAGTTCGCTCGATGTCCGCGTCGATACCGGGCCACCAAACGTAACTACGAGCTATACTTTTCATTTTAACTACACCCATGTGTCCCATATGTAGTTCTTTTAAAATGCAGGCACGTAACTCTGATGGTATAACCATACGATAACCCCACATGATACATCCTGAGTCCAAATATAATTCATTTCGCCTTAAAAAGTATGGTTCTATGTCCGGTGCTGGACACTTATTTGGCCACCCTGAACGTAAAAATATACTAAGTCCCGATAAGGTTTTACACTGTTTACTTTTTTCACTAACTAAATCCCTCGTTATAGGTAAAAAATCTTGAACAAAATTAACGTTAGTTTTTACTTCTCCTTCTACACTACTAGTATCGACCGGTAACCTGGATAATGCGTCTGCGCTGTTCTTTAATGTCGGTACATACTCAATATCGAACTGATACCCTGATAAAATAACCGCCCACCTCTGTAACCTACTGGCTGCCATCGTCGGTATACCTGCCTTTTCTCCAAAAATACTAACTAGAGGTTTGTGGTCCGTCTTCAACAAAAACCTTCGACCATACAAATATTGATGAAACTTTGTAACCCCAAATATGATAGCCAATGCTTCCCTTTGTATTTGCGAGTAGTTAACTTCTGCTGAACTAAGTGTGCGCGAGGCATATGCTATAGGTCGCTCGCGGCCGTCGCGCATCTTGTGAGAGATGACCGCGCCCACCCCGCTCGCGCTCGCGTCCGTGGTCAAGATGATCGGCAACTCCGGGTCATAATGAGCTAGCACCTCGCTCGAAACTAGCAATTGCTTAACCTTCATAAAAGCATCGGTACATTGATCTGTCCAAATAAACTTAGAATCTTTTTGTAGTAACTTATACAAAGGTGACAACAACATACTGATATTTTTCACAAATTTAGCATAATACATTACTAAGCCTAAAAATGAGCGTAACTCAGAAATATTTGTCGGAACTGCCCCCCTAGCCAAAGTAACATTTGCTAATTTTCGCTATCGCTTCGCTTCGAAACATGTATGGATTTGACATTTTAAAATTCGATTGTTATCGAAACCTTATGTCAATCCCATACATGTTTCGAAAGCGAAGCGATAACGAAGATTAGCGAATGTTACTTTGGCTAGGCCCTCTGGTGCTTTATCCACCGCGCTTAATTTTTGTGGACAAGTATGTACCCCTTCCTTGCTGATTACGTGCCCTAAATAAGTTACTGACTCTGCGAAAAAAGTACATTTCTCTTTTTTTACTTTTAATCCGAAACGTTGCAATCGCTCCAAAACTTTACTGAGCGTTTCCATATGTGAAATATCATCGACCCCCGTCAAAATGACGTCGTCTAAAAATACGCCTACCCTAGGCAAGTCTGCAAACATTTGTTCTAACTTTCTCTGGAAAATACCCGGACTCGACGATAAACCATAAATTAATCTATTGTATTTAAAAAGACCCTTGTGAGTATTAATCACCGTGAACAACTTAGAAGGTTCGTCGAGTTCAAATTGCGCGTACGCCTGTGACAAATCTATTTTTGAAAATTTTTCTCCCCCATGTAATTTAGCTAGCAGATCTTCTACTTTCGGTAAAGGAAAACGGTCCACTTCGAGGCATTTATTTAAAGTAATTTTATAGTCACCACAGATCCTTATAGTCCCGTCTTTTTTTATAACGGGAACGATCGGCGTGGCCCAATCCGAAGTGTCGACCGGCGTCGCGCTGCAGCTGATCCAGCGCGCGCTCCACAGGCTCGCGCAGCGCGTAGGCGAGCGGCCGCGCGCGCCGGAACACCGGCCGTGCGCCCTCCCTCACGTGCAGCCCGACCGTGCCACCAGTGAACCGACCCAGCCCTTCCTCGAACACATCACTGAATCTGGAAATTAACGAATCCACGTTGAATGACAAACTAGTTTTAACAAAATTACAATTTAAATCGGAAATATTTAATCCTAACTCATATATCCATTGTCGACCCAACAGTGGGTTTTTACCTTGATCCACAACAAACAGATCTAAGGAAATACATTTATCCCTAAATTTAACATTCGGTCTAATTTTGCCTATAGGAACAATTTTCGTACCTGTATAAAAACAAAGGACTACATTGGTTCGCAATAATGGTAAATCATAAAATTGGCTTTTATAAACATCGTAACTAATACAGGAAATAGCACTTCCGGTATCGACTTCCATCAGAATGTTTTTACTTTCTACTTCAACATATTTCATTATGGGCTTATAACAATCATAGCTACTAGTACTACTAAAATTATTTATCTGTACCTGTAACGATTCCATAGTTCCTTCCGTGCCAGAATCTTCATTTACCTCAATAGTATGCACCGAAATCTTACTCATTACGCGCGGACACACTTTCTTCAAATGTCCTTCTTTGTTACAAACTTTGCAGGTGTACACACAAAATTTACATCCATCCGTATCATGATTAGCTCCGCAAGCCCGGCAACGCCCGCGCTGTCTCGCTGCGCCTTGCGATTGTGACGATGAGGCTCCCGGCGCCGCCTGCCTTGCCCTTGCGTCGTAGCCTCGCCCGCCTCGCTGTCCCGCGCTCCACTGCAGACCGGTCTCGAAGCCCCGGCCGCGCGGCCTGCTCCCCGCGGTCACGTGATGCACCGTTGCCGGCCGGCCCGCTGGCTCGCCGCTGCTGGTGTGTGTGACGCTTTGCACTGCCGCCGCGTTCTGCTGAGCCGCCTCCATCGCTACAGCGACTCGAAATGCCTTTGATAAAGACACCGCTTCCTCCGTGAACAACCGTTGTCTAATATTTTCGTCCCGCAGACCACACACGAACTGATCTCGTAGATTATTGTCTATCTCCAGGTGAAAATCACAGTACTTGGATAACTTTTTCAGCTCGGCTAAGTATTCCGCGATAGATTCTTTATCGTGTTGCAACCGTTGACGAAATTTAAATCTCTCGGCTAGTACACTCGGCTTCGGTTGGAGGTAATTTTGCATTAAAGTTACCAGTTCGACGAACGTTTTCTTTGCAGGTTTACTGGGAGTACACAACGTCACCAACAACTCGTAACTGCCGCTGCCCATCACCGTGATCAACGTTGGCACTTTATGCTCCTCTTTGACATTATTCACAATAAAATACTGCTCCAATCTTTCGATGTATAATGTCCAATTATCCTCTTGGAGGTTGAAAAGTTCTAATTTCCCCACTGACATCTTGAATATACACCGAACTTGCACACGCGAGTTTTTAATATCGTCGCCAAATAGAATATTTGTAGATTTTCGGAGCACAATTAAAACAGGTCAATCTCGAACAACGGTTTATTGAAGAAGGGATTAAGTACCGTACAAAAGAAATTATGAAAATAATGGCAGCTACCCTCACACTACAATATTTATAATGTCGACTGTCATTAACCAAAAATGGAACTTAATTACGTTGTAATAAGGTTGAAGTAATTTACTTAGTACACATACATTACAGATACCATAAGCCATGACTCTATATGGAATGCGTTAAAAACACTTAACATAAATGAAAAATATATAGGCTAGGCACCCTGAGAAATATATACTCTAAGAGCGTTAGTAAAGTTAAACTAGAAAAGAGAGGTGGGGGGATCAAAATAGAAAGAGGGGTCAGACAAGGCGACCCCTTGTCACCAAAATTATTCATCGGCGTGCTGGAAAATGTATTTAAAAACTGAAATGGACGAAGAAAGGCATACAAATTTCTGAACATCGTTTAAGCTACCTAATGTTTGCTGATGATGTTCCTTTTTCCGAAACGCCCACCCTAGCTAGAAGAAATGATATATGCTCTCTGGTCTACCAGAACTTATTTTAGAGCTAGCCTATTTTAGAGCTCTGCCTGCCTAGCATGACTGATTTATATCGCGTGATAAAACGTTTTATCACGTTTTACTGTCAAAAAGACAAAGGAGTTTGACAGTTGAGTGTCGATAAAATGCTATATCACGCGATATAAATAGGCTTGTTTCCACTAAGAATAAATCGGCTAGCATAAGGTTTCTAATGATTAATCATGTTAAATAGTAACCAAAAAAACTCTTTTTTCATTAAAATAAATAAAGATTACCAATATTTACGGAAAATAAAATCGGCAAAATTGGCCATTTAATCACGTGACATTGAACACCAATCAGAGACGCATGACGTCAAGCCTCGCGAAACCTTTGTCGTTGCTGTCATTTTCACACACACACAAACACACAGAGGTGTATGTGTGTAGGTGTCGAACACGAATGTTTCGCGAGGCGTGACGTCATTCAAGACGCCATGACAGTTTTGGCCTTTTTCGATGTCATTTTGAATTCATTTCTTAAAACGCAAAATTCATAGGTAAAATGACTTATTTTTCTTAAAATAATATATTTTTGGGGTAAAATAGATACCAAACTCTATTTTTAAACTATTTTCCAAATTTTGTCAACTAGCCTATTGGTCATGCTAGGCAGGCTGGTCTACCAGAGCTCTAAAATAAGCTTGGAAATAAACGCCAGTAAAAAAAAATAATCAAAGAAAAACAATACAAGGTAAGGGAAAATAAATAGAATAGATAGTTATGTCTAGCAATGATGAAGAGATAGATAGAAAAATAAACATAACATGGAAAAAATCTGCCTTTCTATTGTCTAATTTCAAAATCTATCGCAATCGCTTTCACAATGTGATACATTGATGCTTCTTACTGGCACAAATTAAAAATAACCAAAGAAACGCAGCAATGTCTCACATCCATCTGTCAAATAAAAGCGATTGCGATAGATTTTTAAATTAGACAATTAGCCCCTGGTCCCAAAAAGAAATATTAAAAGGCGATTACAACATACAAATGAAGAAAACAATCATAGAAACGTGTCTCTTGCCATGCCTGCTGTATGGGTATCAAACATGGATATTTACAAACCGCACTAAAAGCAAAAATTAAAACATGTCAACATTCCATGGAAAGAAGCATTCTAAAACTAAGAAAAATTCAAAAAGTACGAAGTGAACTAATAAGACAAAAACAAAACAAACAGATGCTTTACAGTTCGCCTTAACCCTTAAATGGAAATGGACGGGACACATTTCCAGGTACACAGACAACAAATGGACATATAAAACGACAGTATGGAAGGGACCGGCGGTTTTTCACGATTGTCGAAAACCAACTTTCCGAATCGAATCGGAAAGTCTATAGTCTACGATCTTATTTTCTACCTTATCCTACCAAACTTTGTAAATGCACTGCGCTTTCCCGTCGCAAAGTGAATCGAATGCCCCTCGAATGTATTTGTAAATAGCTATATTTTTGTAATATCGGAGGATACGGATTCGAATCGAATGCTTTCGGGTAGATTTCGGACAATCGTGAATAACCCTACAGTGGGAAAAAGAAATGTTGGTCGACCCAAACAACTTTGGTCCATTAGCGTATAGTTGGCAGACTCACCATGGAATTAGAAGGTTTTGACTAGGTCAAAAAATTGTTAATAAATAGTGATAAATAGTGAACTATAGCATATAAATAGTGATATTATGATTCAAAAGATATTTGAGTATCTTGGTGAGGCTGCAAACTTGACGTCAAGTTGGCAGACACCTTAAGAAATACAGTTCGTATCATTATGATTTATATGCCAAAAAATTGTTAGAAAATAGTGAATCGTATGCGCAAAATTTCAATAACATTGCTTCAATACAAGCCGAGATATTACGGTCTCTAAGTGGGCTGCTAACTTGACGTTTCAGGCGATAGCGATTCCAGAGAAACGGGTACAAGTTTTAAACAAATAAATATATCAAAAAATTGTTAGTGAAATTGTGATTCCTACGATATAAATAAAACAAGAATTCTTCATTGTTATTTTCTAAAAATCGAATGTTAACTTTTACATAATACTCTGAATAGGCTGTCGATCAATATTGAACTTTGCTCCACAGTAATAAGGTTTAAACTTTATTGTAATCATGAGGTGAGTACTATCAAGCAAAAAAGTGAGATTTATAATTTGAGCCATGTCCTCCAATTATTATTACACTTGTTTTATTAATTAAGGGTTGGTATCAAACAATAACGATATTCATTAATAACAATCATAGCAATAGCGCCATCTCTCGGAAAAGATTGTCAATTTCTCAGTTATAATTTAAAGTTAGGTACCTATTTATGTATGAGTTAGAATAAAGATATTATTATTATTATTTGGTGAGATTTATAGTAAAATGAGTATCAGTTGGTATGTGAGTAGGTAGGAAGTAATATAAGTAGAAAATATTAATAGTTTCTCCTGAATTAATAATATTGAATTAAGAGTAGGGTATTGACCACAGCCTACTAAAGAGTAGTCTTTATACAGTCGATCATCGCCTTTATTGTTGGCGCAAAAGCCACCGTTCGTAAAAATAGACAGTTGACGCAACGACTAAAAGTGTAAGGGTTGGCACGCTATGATTTGCCTTTTTGAATTTCAAAAATAATTAAGTAAAATAATACCTAATACATAAATAGGTTAAATTAGAACTGAAAAATTTGACAATCTTTTCCCAGAGATGGCGCTATTGTTATGAATATTATTGTTATTAATGAATATCGTTATTGTTTGATACCAACATTTAATTAATAAAACAACTGTAATAATAATTCGAGGATATGGCTAAAATATAAATCTCACTTTTTTGCTTGATAGTACTCACCTCATGATTGCAATAAAGTTTGAACCTTATTACTGTGGAGCAAAGTTCAATATTGATCGACAGCCTATACAGAGTATTATGTGAAAGTTAACATTCGATTTTTACAGAATAGCAATGAAGAATTATTGTTTTATTTTTATCGTAGGAATCACAATTTCACTAACAATTTTTTGATATATTTATTAGTTTAAAACTTGTACCCGTTTCTCTGGAATCGTTATCGCCTGAAACGTCAAGTTAGCAGCCCACTTAGAGACCGTAATATCTCGGCTTGTATTGAAGCAATATTATTGAAATTTTGCGTTTACGATTCACTATTTTCTAACAATTTTTTGGCATATAAATCATAATGATTCGAACTGTATTTAATAAATAAATAAATAAATAAAAGTTTATTTAAATCATGACATGTATACAAAAACATATTTGCGTTAACAACCGTTGTAGTCATAAGACTGTGTTACAGTTATTAGCGCCCACCTCAAATTAGACAGGCATTACAGACATGATTTGAACTTAGGGCTAAAATAACAATATAAAACAGAAAAAACAGAAATTATAGAATATGTAAGTGTGTGTGTGTGTGTGTGTGTGTGTGTGTGTGTGTGTATGTGTGTGTGTGTGTGTGTGTGTGTGAATAATTGTGCATGTATTTGCAAAAATATTTATTTAATCAAGGACTCAGCTGTATCATAGTCCAGGCCAAGAAGCCACTCGCATAACATGGTTTTACATTTGTATTTCGGAAGAGGATAAATATTAAGCTTTCTATTCACTTTGTTATACAAAATAGGCGATATAAAGTCAAAATGATGCTTTACCAATACCAAACGAGAAATTAGTATATCACAGACTATGTCTTTTCTTCTTTTATTGGTCAAAATTGCCGGATCAAACGATATTAGCGTATGTTTGCGTAGTACTACATGCAATATGAATAATTTACGGATAGAAAGAACTTCCCAATAGCCATAAACCAAGTTAGTAGGGAACCTTCTTGGCTTGAAGGCCATAACTTTCAAGATGGCCCTTTGGGCCCTTTCAAGTTCCAACATCAGGGTTTTTCCAGAACCACCCCAAACCGTAACGCAGTATGACATAATAGACTGGGCGAGGGCAAAATAAGCAGTTTTGAGTGTGGCAGGATCGACAATAGCTCTTAACTTGCTAAAAACAAAGATAAGCTTTCTGATACGAACTGCAACAGAAAGAATATGCTCGGACCACGACATTAGGCTATCAACAATAACACCTAGGTATCTAATGCTGTGAGTGCGTGATATTGAGACACAGGTACAAGTGTTGTTAAAGACATCGTTACAATTATGCGCAATTAAACTAAAACTTTCATCTGGTTGAGAGGAGCGCTTGGGAGCAAAAGTTATATATTTGGTCTTATTTAGATTTAGAGTCAGTACATTTTTGGTCAGCCATAACATGACTTTTCTTAAGGCCGACTCAGCAGAGAACTGTGCCTCCTTCCAATTACTCCCATGAGCCACAATTGCTGTATCATCAGCATACATGACGATTTTACATTTTGACAGATTCAATTGGCACAATTCATTCATATAAATTAAAAACAGGGTCGGGCCAAGGACACTGCCTTGGGGCACTCCATATTCAATGGGTTCCTCATGACTAGTGTAATTTGCGACCCTGACACACTGCGTCCGTTCATTCAAGTAACTCTTGAATAAATCGAGTACAATCCCCCTTACTCCCATCTGTTGTAGTTTATCTAGAAGAATAGGGACAGATACAGTGTCAAAAGCAGTTTCTTAAGGTGTCTGCCAACTTGACGTCAAGTTTGCAGCCTCACCAAGATACTCAAATATCTTTTGAATCATAGTATCACTATTTATATGCTATAGTTCACTATTTATCACTATTTATTAACATTTTTTTGACCTAGTCAAAACCTTCTAATTCCATGGTGAGTCTGCCAACTATACGCTAATTTTGGTCCGATGACATTATCCGGGTCGCAGAAAGAGACTGGATACAGTCGGCTAAAACAGAAAAGAATTGATGCTGATGGAGGAGGCTTACACCCAAAAAGGGATCCTTAGCATAGAGAATTAATAAATACTATTCTAAACCACAAACACATTTGCTATGGATGGAATATATTATATAAGCTTAATAATAATAATAATCCAATGAACTGCATTGGTGTCAAGACTGTCAAGTTGTGATTTAGTGGATATGTTTTTATTTTATTATTTCTATAATGGCTGGGACTTCTGTCCCACATAACATCATAATAAAACTTGATAAGACATTGAAAGATAGCAACAAAATCGCCCATTAACGTTGTGGTTGGTTTAGTTGTGGTTTAGTTGTTTTTTATAGTTGTTAGGTAGAGTTGTAGAGTTAAGGGTGCACCGAGCGTCCACTAGCGCCGCCAATCAAGAAAAAAATCATTACAACGAAATAACTATGTTTAACAAAATTCTGAAACATATAAAAACTAGTATTAGTTATAAACTATTTTTGTATGCGTAAAATTCTAAGTTTAAATGCGTTCGTGTGGTTAAAATCTGGATTAACGCCTAAAGTGGCCACTTTAGGCGTTAATCCAGGTTTTAACTACACAAACACATTTAAACCAGGAAAAAAACGCATACAAAAATAGTTTACACCATTGTGTTGTGCACCCTTAAGATAAATTAATAAGGTTATTAAAAATAACAGTAGGTATACGTCTAGTTTGATCTTAACCGCAGTAGATGGCGTTACTTTGTACGAGTGACCTTGTACATGCCGACAGCAGTGCTCTCACGGCAACGCTCTTACCGCGTTTCCGGTCAGTTCAACTATTCGCCAAAAGATGTCACTATGCTGTTTACAACTTTTCCTAAACGGCGGTGTTAAGATTTTTACTGTAAGAATGACTTCTCAGGCGTTGCTTGGTTGCGGCAAGACCTTACTTCATAGGATCATTTCTATAGTAAGCTCTTCGCTAGACCTTCACACCATGTGAGGTTCCACCAGCCGCGATGAGGAGATGTGGCGCGGTGCCCTGAGCGTGAGGCAGGCGGTGACAGTTTGTCACCAGCCTTCGATGATCGTTCGCCCCACTCTTCGGAGGGGGGTGTGGGGTACTGTCGCTGTCTGAGTGGTTTTTTTATATTTTTAAAATGAAACATTATAACCTACAATAAAAAAGACCAACGTCTTGTCATACTTTATTGTTCCATTACGTATTTTTTATTGTTTGTTTATTTAGGCGGTGATACTTTGTCGCCAGCCTTTTCGCCCCACTCTTCGGAGGGGGGGGGGGGGGGGGGGATACTGTCTATCTCAGTGGTTTTTTTATGTTTTAAAACTGAAAATTAATAATTGAACAACGAAAAATTAAAAAAGATAAACGTCTTGTCATATTTTATTGTTCCATTACGTATTTTTTTATTGTTTGTTTAGTTAGTTGTTTAATTTTAGGTTAATGAGACACATTAACGAATAAAGGTTTCGTTTTTATTTTAGTATGATCGCATAATAGAATGTGTGAACTATAAAAAAACATATACACAAACAAATATTTTCTTCAATCAATTGAACTCACTTCTTTTCTTACTCAACAAGGTACGATATTTTTTTTACCTTACTCATATTACTTATAACGAAAACACTATTAGCAAATCTTATAAAGATTACTTAGGTTTTAGGTTAAATAGAACATGACACATATTTTGGTACCGTGAGTCCGTGACTTTACAAGTTTTCACTTAACACTTAACAGTTATTTATTTATATGTACATAATTATACGGGATAGACCCAATGTTACCTTTTCAAACAAAATGTACTAAAAATTGTCTCAAAAATCATGATTCGTCAAGTGAATGTTCTATATAGTCCTACTCGTACGCAAAAAAAACCGCAAATCGATGTACAGCAAAGCCGTTTGGTACACGTATACTTGAGGTAAAAATAAAATTTTGGACTTAAAAATTCTTCCCTTAGGAGAGGAGTTATGGTGTCATCTTTTTTTTGTATGGGAAAAATTTTTTTTTCTAAAACCTATCGTGCATGGTATCGAATGAAAGGGCTTGCTGAGCCGGTTCTAAAAATATATCACATCATTATATTTCAGCCACTTCTCTTAAATTAAACCCAAAAACATTTTCAAAACCTTCAGATCCGATGTGGTTAAATTATTTTGTGTAAAATATACCTTAAGAGTTACATAATATCCTCATATCAAATCACAAGAAAGTAATTTTGAAAATATCTAAATTTAGTATTTTTTTTTATTTTTTTCCCAAACTCACGTTTGTATGGGATTTTTGGAAATTGATTTTTGGTTTAATTTAAAACAAGTGCTCAAATGTAATAATGTGATACATTTTTAGAAACAGCTCAGCAAGCCCTTTCATTCGATACCATACACGATAGGTTTTAGAACAAAAATTTTTTTTCCCATACAAAAAAATGATGACACCATAGCTCCGCTCCTAAGGGAAGAATTTTTAAGAACTGCGGGTCCAAAATTTTGTTTTCACCTCAAGTATACGTGTACCAAACGGCTATACTGTACATCGATTAGCGGTATTCCATTGATTTTGCGCTCGTAGAACCACTAATACGAACGAATCTATTTATAGACTTTCTACTGATTTGTCTGCAGATATCAGATATAGCGACATCTAGCGTGATGGAGCTGTATGGCTACAAGATGACGTGCTTGGAGCAGAGGCTACATTCCCATACCGTAGCATTACAGGTACTAGTTTATTTTTACCCGACTACGGCAAACCATAACGGTGGGTTATGATTTTTCATGTATTTATTACTTACCGTAAACATGAATAATTCAGCACCGCCGGGTTTTTTCTTTTGGCATAAAGGTAAAAATAGTAGATTATTGCATCGAGCACAAAGTAATTTATTATTGCACCTCGTGCCTGATTTAGAGCCCGAGCGTTAGCGAGGGCTCTAATCTAACAGGCACGAGGGCAATATAAATTACTTAAGGCGAGGTGCATAATCTGCTTTTCTTTCAACTATTACCTATAGGAATAGTAGATAAAAGAAACTCATATCAAAGAGTTTCATTTTCTAAAACATTGTCGGCTTCATTTAGAATGTTTTCCGGAGTTAATGTGTCGCTAGATGATTCCATTTTAATTCGAAGCTGAAGCACTCAAAATCAGATAGTATCACACTTTATCGTTTCCAAAAATATTGTTAAGCAAAATTAACAAAGTTCCCGCCAAATCACTTTTTTAAATTTCTTTCATTTTTAAATCAGAGTTAGCAGCAATCATTTTTTAAATTTGGAACAAGTAGGAAACAAGTACGAATAATACACGTACGTAAAAAAAGTGTTGATATTGGCTGGCTGAATAGAGTTAATCCATTGAGATTGGCACCTTTTGGTGCGATAAAAAAAAACTGTGCAACAATGAAATTTCATACATTTTTATTGCTCTAGAGAAATAAAGACTCTCTTTGTACTGAGTTTTTAGTGTGATTGTGATGAAATTAAAGCATAGTTGGAAAAAAAAAATATTACGGCGGTTGTATGACCGAAAGTGGCGCCGCGGTGTAATTCTAATTCACAATTTTAAAAAAACTTTACGTCGAATTTTTAGAACCCATAGTTTACTATTTTTAGACCAAGGGTTGCCAACTTGTTTAGGGCTGTGATCTACTTAAAAAAATTACGTCTAAAATTTAGACGGTATAGTTATATTCCCTCGTAGTCACTGCTTTGATTAGCTAGCAATCTACTTCTAAGAATGACTACGATACGAGGGAAATAGTGATACCTTCTAAAAATACTAGACCATGGGCTCTAAAAATTCCACGTAAAGTTTTATTGAAATAATTGTCTACTAACAACTTATTGAATAAAAACCTTGTATTGTAACTAAGGGCGCCACTTTCGGTGGTATAATCACCTTAAGGCGAGATGGTAGTGAAATTGGCGCCGCCACTACATTTATTTTTATTACTCGTAAACTAAGTCAATATTTAAAAAAAGCTCAAGTAATAATCTATTTAATTGTCTCTAATATTTTTTGAATAACTGCAAAAGTTATCATTCATTCTGTAAGTTTTAAAATCCATAAATTGCCAAAAGTGGCCACTTTGAGCTAAAATGGATTTTAAAACTTACAGAAAGAATGAAAACTGTTGAAGAGTTATTCAAAAAATATTAGAGACAATTTAAGAGATAATTACTTGAGCTTTTTTTAAATATTGACTTGGTTTACGAGTAATAAAAATAAATGTAGTGGCGGCGACACTTTCACTACCACCTCGCCTTAAACGAAACTCAACAGTCCGAGTACTTTTTCATATATTTTTATTGACAGATAATTATATGGGTAGAACAATAACTTTGGTAAATTTTTTTTAGTTCATTTTTAATTTATTTCCTGTCGCTCTTGCTTTCTACTGATTCAAAAGATTTATTTTCAACAAATTTCATTTTATACACTTCCAAACATTATTTTGTCTGTTTTAGGGGGCTAGTGAGCACATGGCGTCATTGCAACATTCCCTGGCAATGTTGCAGGCGACAAATTCTTCACAACAAGACGTCCTTTATACCACACAAATGCAAAACGAAAAGTTAGTTATAATTTATTTATTTCCTTTTATCATTTAAATATTGGCACTTAGTTATTTAGATTTATTTTATTACAAAAAAAAAAATTATCTCGAGCTCCTCCGTGCTTCGGAAGGCACGCTAAGACTTTGGTCCCGGCTGCATTTGCTGTCGTTAACATCCACCAATCCGCATTGGGCCTGCGTGGTGGGTTATGGCCCGTCCTCCTTATCCACCCATAAGGAATATATAATACTTAGTAGTAAAGAAAAACCGGCCAAGTGCGAGTCGGACTCGCGCACTAAGGGTTCCGTACCAAAAAACGGCAAAAAAACACGTTTGTTGTATGGGAGCCCCCCTAAAATATTTATTTTATTCTGTTTTTAGTATTTGTTGTTATAGCGGCAACAGAAATACATCATCTGTGATCAATTCATCAGTTCATCAATTTCAACGGTCACGGTTTGTGAGATACAGCCTGGTGACAGACAGACAGACAGCGAAGTCTTAGTAATAGGGTCCCGTTTTTACCCTTTGGGTACAGAACCCTAAAAACATGGATGAGTGAATTACGAGGGTTTATACAGCACTCAAGCGTCGCCATTGAAAAAAAACTTAAAGACGAAACTTTAAAACGAATTGTGTACTTATAGTGCACTCAGAAGATATTTGTGGTACTTTTTTTAGCTTGAACAATATTTTCTAGCCTGTCGTTTAGTTTCATGCAGTTTTATTCTTGAAAGTGACAATTTACATCCATATTAATATTTACATGGAAGTAAGATATACTGATGTGTTTTACGTCTAGATTTAGATTGCAAAAATATCAAAACCTACAAAAATCTTCCTCCAATGTATAATTTGTGCTTTTTGTTTCTCAATCTGTCAACGTTGTGTTGTGTTTGATTGTCCATAGATGGCGCTGCTTCGCGTAACATGTTTTCAATAGTCACGTAATTTTCTATTTAGAAACATTTTGTTTGTAAACACAATGATAGAAATAATTTTAACTTTTTAAATTATGTAGTGGCATTCTTAGCGAAAATATTTTTCATGTAAATATAGTCATATTTTGTTCGTAGTTATAATGATACATTTTTGCAATGTTTGATAAAAACAAGGTCATTATTATCACATTATTATTTATTTGTAATATACTGTATCTTAATTTCCGACAAACTGATATAAGCATCGGTGGTTCAGTGGTAGAATGCTCGCCTGCCACGCGGGCGGCCCGGGTTCGATTCCCGGCCGATGCAATTTCTTTTTAGTTTTTTTTGTATCCTTAAAGAACAGGATACAATGTTTATATTTTCTTTTATTTTTACTAGTAAAAATAAAATATATATTAAAAAGTTAAATTAAAAACTTTTTGCGACGAACATCAAGTTAACAGATAATACACTTCTCTTCCGCGCGTACAGTTCATTAGAAATAAAACACTTTTTACGGATTACAGCGCGTATATTGGTTAATTCAGATGTTATTTTAGAATTATTTAGTTTTGATTTGTTGGTTTATTGGGTTCCGACGTTTCGACAACTTTGCAGGGGCCGTGGTCACGGGACGGACGGGACGACACGACCTGTAATTCGTAAAAAGTGTTTCATTTCTAAGTTATCAGATCTTTCTTTATGTACTTACTTTATGTATTTAATTATTAGCTCGTAGTAATTTTTTTCACCATAAAGTTGCACCAATGTCATCCTACTTATGTTTTTGGAAGTTTAGATGTTTGGATGTTTGTTATTCAATCATATAAAAACGGCTGAACGGATTTGGATGAAATTCGGCACACAAATTGTTTATAGCCCGAAGGATAGGTAACTATTGTCCCAGTCAAAGTTTCCCTAGGGACTTTCAGAATGTCCACGCGGACGAAGTTAGTCCAAAAAAGCTAGTATGTATAAGTAATGTTTTAAAACTTTTATGCACAAATGTTTAAACACTTATCTAACTAATGCTACATGTATTAAATAAAAAATAGCATCGGCTAAGTTACAACGAATTAAGTGGTCATTTCTGCTAACGAAGGAGTCACTTTTAATATACTTTTTTTAACGTTCAGAAAAAAACAGAAATATTTTTATTGCCGATAGTGTTGTGGCTGTGTCGATGAGCTGTTATGGTCATAATTCGAAATAATAACAAGTAACCGAAGTATCTTTAACGTCGTAAAAGATGTGAGAGCCTCTGTGTGTGAGAAAAAACGGCAATTTCATACTTTAGCCCTTATTTTTATTATTATTTTATTTATTGAGCACTGCCACATGGTACATAATATGACTTACACAACTTATAACTACATACAAAAATCTGATATGCACCACAATATCAGTGTGCATAGCACTTAAAATATTATCAGTGAGCACTACGGTACAGATTCAGAATTACAGAAACAGAAAAAGTTAAAAGTAATTACCAACTTACTTTAAATAAATAAACGTTTTATTTTAAATATATTGAAACTATCATCAAAAGTCGTAGAGCAAAAAGTTTTCGAATACGGTTCCTTGGATACCTACCAGGCATTTGCAGAGAGATGATGCATCTTATTAAAAATGATCATTTTTCCAGACACAAAAAGACAATAGAAGATATGCACAAACAGTTAGAAGACGCAGAGAGCACGCTCCGAGGGTTCCGCGCCAAGCTGGCTGCGGAGCGGCTCGACAAGGAGAACCAGAAGGAACACCTGCAGAAGGAGTTCAAGGCGCAGCTGGTGGTATGTACTATTAATCAAAGGAGTATACAGGAGTGAAATAGTAGTCAATAGCATTTTTTTTAAATAAGAATCTGTACCCTTAGCACGAACAGCTATCGAGAAAAATAAAGCGCGTAAAATTACTCGATAGAGAATTATCTATGGAAATTTTAATTTCGCTATTCGGCGGTAGATGGCGCTGTACTAATTTTTCATACAAAATTGCACTATTGAATGATTTTACGCGCGTTATTTTTTTCGATAGCTGTTCGTGCTAAGGGTACTGACTGCGATATTATTAACTTTAGAACAAAAATTAAAAATTCAAGGTGAAATATTAAAAAATATTAAATATTATAAGTAAAAAATTACTGATACTAAAATTATAAAACTAATGATTTTTCGTTACTTTCATGTTTTTTAGCATCTGTATTTTTTTACTTAAGGCGCTGTAGGTAGTACTAGCGACGTCAATAGTAGATTGTATTACAAGGGAGCAAAATAATATTTTTACGGCGAGGGCGCTTTTTTTTAATCCAGAGCGAAGTGAGGGATTCTCTAGTGATATTTCCCAAGTTGTAATCCGTAATAGGGAATATGCATCAATTTTTTTTTAAATCTTAATCAAAAGTATAATGCGTGAGAAAATTAACTGTAATATTAAAACTTTTCTCTTGCGTTTTGTTCTCGTGATATAGTTACTTGAAGTTAGCGCGCAGCAGCACCCGCCGAAAACGCTCCATACAAAACGGTGACGTCACACATCACGTTTCAGGAGTGTTTCGGCGCGTTTAATATGGAGTTAGCCAATAATCTTCAATTATCTCTCTAAATTTTGCGTTTAAGTACATATGTGTCATACAAAATATTGTTTCTTATTCGATATTCTATCTGACTGTAAAGTGCATTATATCCGAAAATGAAAAAAAAAAATCGTTATTTTCCCCTGATTTCATCGTGTGATAAAACTAAAATAATATTTTTTTTTTTACTTTTTTTCCTGTTCCATCATGTTTTTATACATGTCCGCAGCGATCAAGCTCAAATTCATCAAAATCGGTGACTTATGCATATTCCCTATTACCCAAGGATCTCGAATATTGCTGGGTGGATATTAAATATTAACTTTACATGACGAACTTTAATTATTTATGCTTCGATAGATAATGAACTAAGAACCTATTGCTAAAAAAAGGAAATTACTTTGCCTGATTTTCCTATAGAATAGTTCTTCAGTAGAATCCTGAACGTAGCGAGGGATTCAAAGTATGTCGCCCTCGCCAAAAATATTTTGCGCCCGAGTCATATACTCTACTTTTCATCCCCTTTCTATGAGAAAATAAATAGGAGACTGTGTTTATGAATCTGTCCTGAAACAATTGAAGCTCGAGAATCAAAACCGCCTTTCCTCTATCTGCCTGCAACGAATCCTGCGTTATTTTGGCCACATCGCGCGTAGAGATACCGATAACATAGAACGGCTCATCGTAACAGGCAAGATAGAAGGAAAAAGACCGAGAGGCAGAAGCCCACAACGTTGGCTATCTGGATATGCCAGTGAACGTCGCTTTGCATCAAGCCGAGGACCGCAACAGATGGAAACACCTAGTGAGAGACGTCCTTGCACGGAGTCACGATCCTCAACCATGGGGGAATGACTGAGGAGGAGGAGGAGTTTATGTAATTAATGAAAATGTTCTTTATTTAAAAAAGACACGTGAAAAGTAAAAATAATTACAAATTTATAGTTATAGTTCGGATCACGAAAGATGACCACAAACGGCGCCCATCTTCGCATCATAACTCATAAAGAAAAGACCTAAGACAAAATAATATTGTATATATTTAGATAAAATTACTATATCTATATGTATATGAAATATTATTCTATCTTAAGTCTTTTTTCATGAGTTATGATGCGAAGATGGGCGCCATTTATGGTCATCTTTCGTGATTCGCACTATACGTTTGATACACTAGCGCAATTTTCAAAAGTTATTGTACTAAGTACGTAAGTATGTACTAATTACAAGAACACAGACTTCACCGTCTATACAGCCAGTCAATACATACCAGCCGGCGGCGGCGTTCGAATTCTTTGAAAGATACATGTTCTAAATTTAAATCTCTTTTCCTCCCACTAAAAAGTTCTTACCAGAAAAGAGCTATTTTGGTCCCACTCTTCGAGCAACAAAGGCTTCGTTTTCACGAAGGGAGAAGCCTTAGCGATTAAACTCTATTCAAATTATTCTGGCAGTTCCGCATACCCACATACAAAAACAACACTGTAATGACGACACTCACACATAAAAAATAAAACAAAACAGCAAAAAATTGTGTACGGATGAGTCACACATCAAAATATGACACGTTTTTGACATAAAGGTCTGGGCTCAACTGTCGATGCAGCAATATCGATACGGAAAAAGGAATAAAGGTTACAAACTCAATCATTTTACGATGGGGTGAATAACAACAAAGAGGTCATTTTTATACGCTTATGAGCTTTATACAAAAAGCTCGAGAGTGTAGGTGATTGGGTTGTGACTAATGTGTACCCAGGGACGTTGGGCTCAGGATGCTGACACTGAACATCGCTCCATGACAGTACTGCCACCCAACAATTTGAATTTTGACCGACCGTTGAATGCACGGCACGAGATATGATTTCAATGGTAAAAAGTAGAGTACACAACTCGTGAAAAAAAAACTCATCTCGGTTCTTTGTATAATACTTACGGCTATTTGCACTAAACTTAAGAATCGCATAAGTCTTTCCTAACTATAACTCGACCAAATTAAAACGGTGTCATGAACTTAGCTGTCATGCAGTTATCATGCGCCTAATTATCTTGCTCGAGTTGTACTTTGGAAAAAACTAGGCGATTCTTAAGTTTAGTGCAAACGGCCGTTAGTCCCTCGAACTAAATTCCCTTTTTATTCACTTGTTGTATAATCTACTATTTCGACATTTATTTCGCGATATCTGTCTCGCTCACACCAGTGCAGAGCAAATCATGCAAAAATCTCGCAAATTAATTTGACGCAGAATCAGGGCCAGATTGACCAACACTTTATCGACAAACATTATTTAACGGTAACATCACTAAGTTGTCCATCGGCGAGAACTCGGATTTATCTAGCGACAGATCTGAAATTTGTACGGACGAGCCATGGACTAGCAGACCCGATGTCACTGAACAAATCTGACAACTAATCAAGAATAAAATATACGAATTTAATGTTTTAATGTAAATAAATAGCAATAATATGATACAAATTTACTTTCATGTGAAATGTAACACCATCTTTTTGTATACTTGATGTTCGAGACCTCTTTTATCAGCAAAAACCTCATTAAATCGACATTTTAAACAGAGCAGCGTTCACATGCGCGACTGGACTCGGTCTAGAAAGAAATCCGGGCGCAACTGGTTTTACTAATGCGTATGCCCATTTGGGCTTGTACTTCGGCAGAGGGGAACGCTTCGTATGGCTTCTCTTTCTGTAGAAGCCCGTCTTACTCTAAGGTCCCACTTATATAGGAACAAAGCATCATTTTTCGAATAGAAGGGATGAAAAACAATTTTTTTTTTATTACTCGTAAACCAAGTCAATATTTAAAAAATACTTATTGAATAACTCTTCAAAAGTAATTTTTTCTGTAAGTTTTAAAATCCATTCTTCTAGACAAAAGTGGCCACTTTGAGCTAAAATGGATTTACAAACTTTATATAAACAAAGTACCTAGTAGGTGAAAAACACTGCTTTCCACCCTAGGGCGGGAAATTGTGTAAAAAAGCTTTGTGATTATTTTTACACCACAAAAATTATAATTTGAACACCAATCGTATATGAAAGTAACACGTTTATCCCTGTTGTATCTTCTCTGTTATTAAACAAAGAATACTGAAAATATAATATTTTTATTTATTTATTGTTTCCAGAACATCGAAAATGAAATGAAAGCTCGAGAGCGGGAAGCAGAGGAAAGACTGAGGCAATCTGAAGCTGAAATAAAAACAATGCAGAAGAAATTGGAACAACAGGTTTGAATATTCTCTAACGTATTAGACTGAAAACAAATCAAATCAAAATTTATTGTGAAACACAGGCAGATATGGTTATTGTAAAAAATATAAGTTGTTCAGCTGGTTTCTGCCGTTATGGCATACAATTAAATACAATGTTAAAGTTTTAAATTAGTAGTCAAACAAATATTATTTAAGTAAGTAAAAATTATGTATCATCATATTATCATACGCAGTATTTAAAATTGTAAAATAAGAAACATTATTGATACTCACTCAAAATAGGATAAGAAAATAGATTTTAATTCAAATCATATAGGTGGTCGAATCAACTTTTTGTTGTTTTGTGGCATTTCTTAAAATACCTACGTGAACCATTTTTAAATGAAGTTAATCTGTATTTGCAAATAATCTAAGCTAATTATCTTATAGGAAAACTTAAAAGACATGAAAATTTTAACGCAATTTTAAAGCAAAACTTAGGTGACTCAAGAGACAACTTCTATTTTTCATATAAAAGCTGGGGACAACATTGTCCCATGGGTCATCTATGTATTTCTTTAAACTATTGATTATTTTTGTACATAACTAATTATGTTTTATTGGCTTTGAATCTAAATATTGTAAAATAGTGATTTTTTTACAAAAGAATTATTTAGTATTGTTTCAATTTATGAAAATTTACACATGGGTCGTATTTTTACTTACATTAAAAAGTTGATTCACCCACGTATGTACATTATTATTTTATATTATCTCCGCCATTTTGAAAAAAAATATGTAAAAATCCAGGACTTAACTATTATTTTGTTAATTTATTAGATGAATAAAAACAGCGAGTTAGCCGGCGTGCTGATAAAGTTCGAGGAGCGCGTGAAGCAGCGGGACAAGAAGCTCGAGGACGCGGCCGCCGCCGACGCCGCCGCGAGGCGCGACCTCGACCACAAGGAGACGGTCATTCCTGATTTCTTCTTCTATTCAAGCCCGCCTAGCATGACCGACGAAACACGATATAATATATCGCGTGATATAGCTTTTTATCGACACTCAACTGTCAAAATCCATTGTCTTTTGACAGTTAAACGTGATAAATCGCTATATCATATCGTGTTTCGGTGGTCATGCTAGGGGGCCAGCAGGCCTACCGCCTAACTCTCTCGCTTTGACTCTGGCTTTGGTTTGTGACGTCAGTGCACTGTCCGTCCTTGTCATCGTGTTATGACAAGGACAGATAGAGTATAGCTATCGCTTCGGCTATCGCTTTGAGCTAGGCGGTAGGGCCCCTGGAACCAAATCGTGCTAATTCTGAACGATAAAACCAAAACCGTTATGTCAAAGCCGACGACCTCCGTGGTCGAGTGGTTCGCACGCCGGTTTTCAAGGCGTCACCATCTCTTGAGGTCCCGGGTTCGATCCCCGGCTAGGTCAATGTAGAAAATGAACTTTTCAATATTGTCTCAGGTCTGGGTGTGTGTCATACCACTGTTGTTTCTGATTTCCATAACAAGTGCAATACCTAGCTACTTACTTTGGGATTGGAGTAATGTATGTGATGTTGTCAAATATTTATTTATTTATTTTTTGGTTTAGCTTTAGTATTTTCATTTAGATAGACTCCCTAGGCTTTCAACAATTTTAACAAAACAGCTCGATTCACACAAATCAGTGAAGTCACAGTTGCGACACAGTACCGCCACCGTGAAATTATACTTTCATACATTCTCTATGAACGCGTCTACACCTGGCAGTGTCAGTAACGATGACGAGACAATGCTCTCAGTGTCAGTGAACGCGCGTTCATGTGTCAAAATTAAATTATTCTCTTGACCACTTCATAAATACTTTGAATATTTTATGATTATGATATTTCCCAAATTTGACTATTTTATTATTTACAGATGATAAAACAGCTAGAGAAGACAGTAGCCGAGCGAGAGAACAGACTGTACCAACTGACTACCCAACTTGAGGAGATGAAGCGTGTGCAAGAGATGGTCGCCAAGTTGATGAGCAAGAGCGCCGCTACGCCCGCCAGCTAGCGCGCTGTTATACACGGGTGAAATGTATGTATGTTTTTATACTTATTATGCTATACAAGGTTATTTTTACTTAATACATAACCTCTCGTGGGGTTGATCAGACCATCAAACTGAACAACTTTCATTAAGGGACCAACCTCGAAATCACGATAAAAAAAATCAGCTGTTCCATACAAAAGTACAATCCTACTCCATCGAAATCAGCTGATTTTTTTTGCGATTTCAAGGTTGGTCTCATAATGAAAGTTGGTTAGTTTGATGGTCTGATCAACTCCACAAGAGGTTTTGTATTAACTAAAAATAACATTTATAATACGGGTGAAATGTATTGTATGTTATCCTACTAATATTATAAATGTGAAAGTTTGTGGGTTTGGATGTTTGTTCCTCAATCACGCAAAAACTACTGAACGGTTTTGGTTGAAATTGGGCACACAGATAGTAGACAGCCTGGATTAAAACATAGGATACTTTTTATCCCGATATTCCACGGGAACGGGAACCACGCGGGTGAAACCGCGGGCGGCTGCTAGTCTCTTAATACTTTCTAACAGACTGTGATCCTTGAACTATTAACTAATAACAACATAATTTTTAATAATTGAGGCGTCACTAATAACGAAAATGCATAATTAAATGTTGTTTTGTATTGTTTCAGGTAGTGAAAGGAGTTTATATAGATCGCAATAAAATTCTAACGGATTTTTTTACAAGATTTTCATATCAAAGAATATTAAAGCGCGCGGCGCGTATGTAGTGTAGTTTTTATATAGATTTTTTCATATTGTGTATATGAAGATATTGAGACAATTATGTGCTGTGAATGGACTGAAAATTGATAATGATATTGTGTAAAGTATTTTTATGACGTCGCATATTAAATAATTTCATCAAAATGTCGATGTTTTTTTTAATTTTAGCCACCTGTCTAAGGTACCTGAACTGACAAAGGCTGCTTAAATTATTTCGTTTCCTCTTATTCCAAAACTTACTGGAACATTAATATATATAATATAACTATTGTGGGAAAAGCTCGGGAAAACAAGCGTACATTCGCAAATACAAAGACTGTTTCATTACTGGTACAGTAACCAGACTAATAATGTAAGATGGGCTAACTGTCTATAGGACACGTACAGATTGGAGTGCGGGGTTAGGCAAGGTGGGTTAAGTTCGCCAAAGCTCTTTAATCTGTACGTGAACGAGCTTTTGATTGAGCTCAGTAGTTCACTAGTCGGATGCTCTGTAGATAATATTTGTATGAACAATTTCAGTTATGCTGATGACATGGTGCTACTGAGCCCTACTGTAAATGCCATGAGATCCTTGTTAGGCATTTGTGAAAGGTACGCTCAAATTCACGGTCTTATTTATAATACGACGAAGAGCGAATATTTGGTTTTCAAGGCCCGGGGTAAGTGCCCGTTAACTGTACCCGCTATAAAGTTGAACGGTATCGAGAGAGCGGGTTCAACAGTTTAAGTACCTTGGTCATTATGTTACCGAGGACCTTGATGACCAAGTAGATGTTGACAGGGAGCGCAGGGCGCTGGCGGTCCGCTCTAATATGCTTGCTCGCAGGTTTGCTCGTTGCAGTAATCAAGTTAAAATCACATTGTTTAAAGCTTACTGCCAATTCTTTTATACGAGCAGCCTGTGGTTTTCATGTACAAAAAGATCGCTTAATGCGTTGCGCGTGCAGTACAATAATGGGTTTAGGATGCTGTTGGGGTTGCCCCGCTTCTGTAGTGCCTCGACGATGCTCATGGAGGCGAGGGTCGATGGCTTTCATGCGATAATACGGAAGCGGGTGGCATCACTACTCAATAGAATTCGTAACAGCACCAACAGTATCCTAAATGTCATAGCTGAGAAGTATGACTCGACTGTTATGAGGGCTTTTATTCGTGTCTTGATTGAATAAAGTCGCAAGACACTGTCCAGTCATACGTAGCTTTTAATTATTATTATGTATTATTTAATTGAAATTTTTAGTCTATTCAAATTCTATTCCAATTGTTTTGCCCTGAATACTAACATAGGATTTAAGTTAAGTAATTGTTACTAACAAAAATGGATTGTAAATCTGAAATATGAAATAAATTATTATTATTATTAAACCCCCTATTGCCCGTTGACCCACCAAAATGTCCCACCAGTGGGTTCACTGGTAAGAAATAACTGCCATTTCTGTAACGGAAAATGTTAAGAGTGTGTAGTCTGCATACTAGCGGCGCCATTGGAACGAGAAAATTGTGAATTATTCTGTAGTGCACTCCGAAGAAGTTTTGTGGTACGGTCAGCAACAAATGTCGCTTAACACTTAAGTACTTTGTCGTAGCAACTTTTTTGATTAATGTTTCAAGCTGTGAGACAACTGTCAAAAAAGTTGCAATGACGAAGTTCTAAAGTGTTAAGCGACTTTCGTTGCTGACTGTTCCAATATTTTCTAGCCTCTCGTTTAGTTTAATGGAGTTTTTTGTAGATAACCGATACTTTTTGGCGCCGCCGCCGTCTCCTCGATTTGCTTCACACCATTGACCTCTATATTATATTCCACTGGATTGACTGATGTCAAACTGTTCTTGTACCTCTTTGATTTCACCATTTTGGCGCTGTAGGACGTAGCGTGAGGTACATGGTACTAAATCTAGAGAGGCACAAGAACTTTGCTGTCAAATCATACAGACAGCCAGTCAAGTTAAATAGATTTTTTTTTATTCAGGTCAGTTGCTTAATACTCATTCGTTTTTCTTAACCGAAAAGGCTAAAATGATTCCAAGGTCTTTTTGTCTCTTCAGGTTAGCAGACGTGTTCTCAAATGTGGGCCTAAATGGGGTGCGGCCTTGAACTCTTGCCTCCGACACTTTTAGACCTTTGTCTGCAACAGATGTTGTACGGACAGCATCAAAGGTCCCTTGGTTGTATGGAGGTCATTTTAAAATACCTACAGTACCTACTGATTATTTAAATTCAAAATAAGACCTAAATAACCTCTCAAGTTTAGCGCTCACTATGCAACGTGTTACAAAAAACCCCTAATGCCGAATATGGTAAATAGGGGCCATCAAACTGAACAACTTTTACTATAAGTATGTGACCAACTCTGAAATCGAAAAAAAAATCTGCTGTTTCATACAAATTTAATAACGAAAATATAGAAATGTATGAAATAGCCGATTTCATTGAGCGCAGTTTTATTGAAAGTACCTAGGTAGGTAGTTAGTTTGGTATTATTATTATTATAGGCCGACCGGTTAAATGAGTTCTCGCCCGCGGGGCACAGAGGCGTGAGGGGAGACGAGAACGGGGGTCGTGAGAGGTGCGGGGCGGCAGGCGTTCGCCACCCGTCGCCCGCATCGCCCCCGTTCTCATCTCCCCCCGCGCCCCTGTGCCCCGCGGGCGAGGACTCATTTAACAGGTCGGCCTATAGTGTGGTGGAATCACCATCATTGCATTAATTAGGTACCTACTTAGGTGCCCATCGAAAACTATCTACCTAAACGAGTGAATCGAATTCATTTGAATTTGCACTTGATAGATTTTCGTGGTACGACTTGGGTACGGCTACATAACAGGAAGAGGTCTCCTTTATTTTAGCTAGATTTTAGCAATACCTTATAACTTTCCTTTTATTGTCTCTACCGTTTACCTACCGTCAAAGTTGTACGTCGTACCCGCTCCATATACGGCCTGTTTTTGGGTCAAAGTCGACTATTTGCAGCAAGTGTCACGGACGTCTGTCGCGACCTTTATGTTTCAAAACGGGAACGTTTTCAACAAGAGTCGGGAACTTTTGTGTCCCTAACCTTTATCATTGAAAAGTGTAAGCCAAAAGTCTCGGTTTGGCTATTTCAGAATGGGAAATACAAGATGAGCCACTTTCAGCTGTGGTAAGCCTAAATAAGAGGGAAATGAGAAAAATAATTTGTATTCTTACTAAATTAGGTTTAGTAAGTTGACTAAGTGTAAGTAGGTACCTATTTAAAGAGAAGTCAATGTGTTTGGTAAAGTTTGGTGTACAATATTGTATGTATTTCGTCTGGTTCGGTTACTCGGTTATCAATCTCAGCTTCTATTTCTTAGTTTGATTTTGTGACTTCAGTTTAAATGTTTGGAGTCATTTTTAGGGTTCCGTACCTCAAAAAGAAAAAAACGGAACCCTTACCTATAGGATTACTTTGTTTTCCATCTGTCAGGTCAAGGCCCTTTATCTTGGGAACGCGTAGAGGTATCAAGTTGAAATTAAAACCAATATACTCAGATAATTCTAATATTTTTCAATTATATTAATCTTAATATAAAAATTGCATTGTGAATGCATAAAATCTAAAAAGTTTTAAAAACAATATACTCAGGTTTACAGCCCCTTGAAACTGTGAAAAAAATCAATCTTCTGAGTTAACGTTAAAAAATTGATACGGCCGTTTAGTGTACCTATGCCGCAAAAACGCATATTTCGACACTCAGGGAATCATATTATAGGGTACTTTACTTTGACAATAGAATAGAACTATAAATTTGGCATGTTCTTATTGTACAAGGGAACTATAAATTTGTAATTAAATCATAAAAAATATAGTTCGATGTGGGTTCCTTCAATAAAACAATTGATTCGATAATCTATTTATTGATTTCGTAATACAATAGATAAGTCTCGATGAAGTGAATGAAATATTATAGTAGAATCGATAACAGTAAGTAAATAAAATTTGTAGCAATAACAGCGTAAGTAGGTACTTATAAGTAACACTAAAATTAATTTCAGTGGTGACTTAAAATCTATTAAAAATCATTTCCCGACGTTTACAAAAAGTATTAAGTTCGGTAGGTACCTAATAATAGTACCTATCTAAAGTAGGTAGTCTACGAGGTACTTATACAGGGTGTCCCAAAACTTTGCCACACGGAGGGAAAGTACCTTAAATATTGAAGATGGGAAATTTTACTGAAAGAAGACTTCATTTTGTTTTTAAAAATAATGAAAACTGCATTCAAAGATTTTTGAAAAATAGCCTGCCAGGAATCGAACCCACCAAAAAGAAAAAAGAAACAAATTTTAATGACACCAATCGAAGGGGTTACTTATTACAAGGATATTTTTTTCTTAGGTAACACAGCATCTTAAACAAAAGGAAGACCATAAAATTTAACATTTAAATTTCAATTATTAGGGATTGTATCAATTTGTATGGAATCGTATGCGATTTTAAAAAAATCTTAAATGCAGTTCCGTTTCTTTTTAAAAACAAAATGAAGTCTTCTTTCAGTAAAATTTTCTATCTTCAATATTTAAGGTACTTTTCTTCCATGTGGCAAAGTTTTGGAACACCCTGTATATACTCAGATATTTATTCATTCTTCTTATTGTTTTTTTCCATCTACCTAAGTACCTAGTTACGTTATTAGTTTTTTTACTCTACTCAGCGGGAATTTATAAATTTGTTCTGATAAGAATCGGTAAAGTCTGGAACGGTGGTAGGAAAATATAAACGATTCAAAAGCGCTTCAGTTTATTTGAAAAAAGATATTTTACCGATCCCAAGGTATTACCGGAGGGCTAAGTGGGGTAGCGAAAGTTTTTTTTTCTATTTTTTCTTTTCTCTAATTAATTGCGACTAAGTCACGCATTTTAGTATTTGTAAAGATAAGAAAAGTTACTGTCGAGTTCCTATAGTAATGTGTTTACAGTGATTTTTAATATCTAAAGTTCCACAGATTGTCACAACTTTCTTATAATTGTCTGGCAAACTACATTTATATTTAATATCTTTTTCATTTTTGTATTTCTAACTTTTTTAAAGTCCTTTTACGTTTGCTTGTTATACAATACATCCTTAAATTGTTACCATGGGAGGAGGAGCTGCTGCCTGAGATACGGGTATATCCCAGTTTGGGTAGTAGTTTGTACTGCCATGCCATTGAGCCTACTTATATTTTTTGTTGTTCCATTAGCAATTATTGTTGTAAACAAGTTGTTTGCGGTGCTTACCCACAGTAGTTTGTAAAAAATTTGATGTGGATAAGATGGGTGGGTACACCTACCTACCCTTTACTGCTTTTATATTTTAATTGTAAGCTACCTACATAATAAGTTCGTAATGTATGGTTTGTGCAAATAAAATAATTCATTCATTCAAAAATAATTCATTCATTCATTTTGACTTGACTTGGTAATCACTTTGGGACGAAGCCGGCGTTGGTCGAAGGTAATCACGGTATATGAATTCCCGTAAAAAATAACTGATCTTCCTTTGATGCTTCTTTGTTTTTTGACAGCTGTCAGAACAGAAACATTGATAAAATGGGATAAACTTATTCAACGGATATTGCCTTCCTTTGCTGTGGTGGGTAGGTACCTACTAGGTATATTAACTTTATGGTACCTATGTACCTACGGAGATATAACATAAAGGTGCTCCCTCACCGGGAGCATTCGCGTGTAATGTAACGTTACAGATTTGAGCATTACATCAGTGAAGGAGGAGAACCGAGCATTACAATGCGCACCTTGTAATGATACAGTGTGTAATATCTTGATACAACTTGTAACATCAATGCGAAAGTTGAATCTATAATATTACATTATACGCGAATGCTCGTCAGTCAGGGAGGTATTATTGTAATGTAATGCTCAAAATCGAATCTATAATATTACATTACACGCGAATGCTCCCGGTGAGGGAGCACGTTTAGACATAAACCAAAACAAAAAATATTTATACTCTGAAAATAAACAACACAACTTTTGTTAGGTAACACAAAGTTTGAAGACAATTAGTAGAGTTAAGTAATTAATTTAATTAGTAGAGTACCTCTAACAAAATTTTGTACAGTAACAATCCTGAAATCGGGAGAAAAGTGTCAGCTGTACATTTTATATTGTTTCGGTACAAAAAATTGTTCATCTAGGTACAAATGGTTTTCAGATTTCGTGTTTACAATAAAAAAAACTTTGCACACCTAAAAACTGATAAATTATTCACAAACAGATAGTAGAGCTCCAACTAGGTACTACTACTTAGTTTAAATTGATTTTAAATCACCACCTTTTTAGAAGATTAATTTTAATAATATTTTGATTTCATCAAATAACAGTATAGTTTCCAAACAACAGTTTTTTTCTAAACTAATTTCTTGGTTCGAGTATTTTTTTTACTTGAAAAATTAGAAGCTAATCAAAAACTTAACAATAATGAGAACTGTCGGTACAGCATTTATAGTTGCTAGTTTGTTTAGTCCTTTGTCAGAATAACTTTTTTGACTGAGGCTTCAAACTGACAAGTTATTTTTAAATAAAATTGCTATGACAAAGTACTAAAGTGTTTAGCGACTTTAGTTGCTGACAATCAATATTCAGAAAAACCGTCAAACAATTACCATTCAGAATTAATGATTTTTTCCTTACACTGTATGACTTTTATGTAAAATAAAACAATTTTCTCGATACTGAATATATTTCAACTAGATACGCGTTTATTTAATGTATACGAGCGGAGCGACTTATAAAAAAAATTCCGAATGAAAATTGTTCGATAGAAAATAACGTTGAAAGTATAGTATAAGCGTTTTTGAAGAAACTATGTATAGAAATAAATTTAATAATTACTTAAAACTATTATTATAAAGTTAAAATTGTAATCACAAAGCGACAAAATAATTATGTAATGGTGCACCATTACATAATTATTTTGTTTAATGTTGTGTGTATTGCTAAAACATGGATAAACCACAATAATACCACATGTCATTTGTAAGTATTTTCAGTGATTTCTGGGTCTTTTATTCTATTACTACTACTACAACTACTTGTAGGGGAAAACAAAAAAAGAAATTGAAAATTATTTTTCCTTCTGTCCACAATATAAAAAGATTTCAGTAGGTAGCAATGATAAAAAAAAACGATAATTTTTAATCGTTATTTTGAGCTAGGTATAATCGTTTTAGCAATACACCAAACAGTCTGCAGCTCATTAAGCGTATTGCATCTTAATCCATTGTAATAAGTGCGAATATTGTTTACCATCACGCTTTGTGCGCTGCTTAACTGAATAGAGCCATATTTGGATACTTACATAAAAATGCAGATTTTTGGTTTGAAATAATCAAAGCTATAGGTAATGGCATGCTTAAGTAATTTTTAGTCTAATCTGCACTTTGTACATAAGCACAATGTGTTCTTATTGCCAACTCCCTTCGACATTAACAACCATTGCTGATATAGTAAGGCTTTATTTCGCATAGACTATACAAAGCCAGCAATGCACGTCAAATATAAGGAACCTAACGATCTAAATGGTCACGGAACAAAATGACAACACGAAACACCGATAAGGCAATCATCAGGTCTGTGCGTTAGTCAACTTGTGTGGAAGCGGACTTCAACCATCTCATGTCGAGAGTATACCAGATTAAAATACATTTTTCAAATAACACGTCACAAATTAAGAAGTATCAACGCGAAAGGCGGATCAAATAATAATAATATACAACCACCACCTGAGACAGACTTTTTAATCTTATCAGTTTTTTAAAGACAGCTGATTTTCAAATTGGCTTTTAATCAGCATGGAAATCTATGTCAGTGCGCATATTATAACGATTTGGTACCGACCCATACTTCATACTGATTAAAAGCCCGATTAAAGTATCAGCCGGTAGAAAGTTTGTAATGGGGTCTGTTAATTAATATGCGCGAAAAATGAACCTCTAACTATCAACCATGAAAATATCAATAGGTTCCGTAGCCGCTACGGTTACGGAACCTATTGCTACGCTACGGCTCGCTGTAGCGAGAGAACGAGACCAACTTTAAAAACTCGTGTGACATTAAACAAGCTGATTTTCATTTCGATGTGTTGTTTCTGGAAATCAAAATTCATGTTTCGTTTACATTTTAGCCGCTTCGTCAGCCAAATTAGCATATTGAATTTTCAATAACTGGTATAATCCAGAGCATTTCGGATATGTACACGCAAAATATCCTCAATTTACATATCGTTGACCTTATTTTATTAACTCGATTCACAAAAGGTAAATATATTACACAGGTTTTTGCTAATACTAAAATCAAAGTCTTAATCTACTCTATTTAATGACAAAAAATTGAAAAAACTTGCCGAGGAAATCGCGATGCACCTATTTATGAACTTACAATGTACTTATTTGAAAATATTTTACAAGTAATAACGATGCTTCATTTGGCACTTAGGTCTTTGAGTTAATCGTTATTTTACCAACGACACCATAGGATTATTCAAATACTGTTCGACAAACATTGGGCACAAGTTTTTTTATAACAAGGTATTCACAATATTTGCATTAATTGTCTAAAACTTGCACAAGCCCGAGAGCATTATTTTTCCAACAACCTCTCGCAAAAATTGAGTGTTTGATCACAGTGCAACAAATAAACAAATGTTCTATATTTTAGAACAAAATTGCTTATTAATCTCAATGTTAACAGCAATAAAAAAATACAGCAAAAATATTTCATATTCAAGAAAAGTCAAGTTTCAAATGAAAATAATTTAGTTTACCGTTTTTTCATTACACTGTGACCACATTTTGAAGAATTCGTACCTAAACCTACTTTGAATTTTGTAAGAATCACTTATTTAAAAAGGTAGGTGTTTATTTTACTATACATTTTTATTGCTCTATTAACTTCATTTTAAAACGTACGTTTCAAACAAGTCTAATTTAAAGATAATCTAAATATTTCTAAGTTCAAAACCAGAGCTACCTTTTAGTTTTAAAACCTTAAGTTTTCATTACTAAAATCTTTTAACATGCTATTGGTCTTTAATAAAATTTTATTTTATAAGTAATTTAATTATTAAATCTATTAATGAAATTACTAAACATGCATTTTTAGATGAAAATGAGTTAGGCATTAACAAAATAACTTACCGGAATTTTGCAGTTAAATATTCAGAAAAGTGCATTAGGTAGGGTCTTGTTTCTCTTTTATAATACTCGTAAGTATAAGTAAGTCACTTACAGAATGAACAAAAGCAGACATCTTCATGATTTTTTATGGCATGACTTCGTAAGAAACATTTAAGTATGCCGTTTTTCGAACACAATGAAAATTAAGGCTATTTTGTCACTATCTATACCAGTTTTACCATTACCTGAGATACAAGAAAGGGTCAACAACCAAATAATAAGAAAGCTTTCAATGCTTGAATTTCAAAAGATAAGGTACGCATTCCAAGTACCTAATAAGTACATTTTTTAAACATCTTTTCTGTTATTTTGATACTATAAATATCATTGTAAACTTACCGCCTTATTTATAAAACAAGGAAAGTTTAAAGAGGCTTATAAAGTGTTTTGTTTCTTTTTAGTTCTTTTGACAAATGATACAGATAACACGTATTGTTTCGTATTTATGTCTGAAAAAAATCAAACTGGCTGAATATTTTTCTATAGGTAGAAATAAGCTCTCTTAGTAATAGAAAAAAGTTTAAGAATTTTCTGTTGCGTAGAAATTACTTTTGTTACTTTTGTATATTTGCGAAGTCGAAGAGAGTTACATTTTTTTTTTAAATTTCACGCAACCAAAAATTCTTTTTCTATTACTAAGGGAGCTTATTCCTACCTATAAAAAATATTCAGCCAATTTGATTTATTTCGGACATTCCCCATTAAAATTGAATAATTAGGTGTTTATGAATAAGGCCGTTATTATTTGTCGCAGGAAATATTAAGTAAGTATTTAAGTACCTATTTTAAGTTCTAATCTTAACAAAGACATTGATTGTATGGTATTTAGAAGTAAATAGATTGCAATACAATACTAATCAAGAGCTAAATCAAATTAATTTCAAATATACTAAATTCAGTCGTTTAAAAGATTTTCAATTGGACAATTGTTCAGCAGATTCTATGCAAATAAATTGATTTGAATTAAATTCTCACTCGATCTGATTTCCATTACTTATTCAATTTGTACAAGTACATACATACACTTTACCAGCGATTTAACCATTTGGTAGTTAATTCAATATGTTCTGTTCGTTCTGAATATGTGAAAATATTTATTTATCAAAGCGATAGCGTTCTAAAGGAAAAGCTCTTCAGTCTGCAGTAATTGAAGTCTCGACGCCCTTTTTTACTAACACATCAATCAAGTTGTATAGTTGCGTTTCAAATGCAGTTTGAGAGGAGGTCTGATTCTATGAAAGATATCTTACATCACAATAAGCAATCCATGTGAATTTTCGTGCATACTGCATCGCCGCAATATGTACGGCATAGTTTATTAAGTAAGTACTTTACTGGTCTTTACTGCGTCTTTAACTTTCAAAGACTATACTTACAATAGATTGATGTTTTCCAGTCTTGAATACTTAGTAGTATAATGTTGGTACTCAAGGGCGTCGCCAAGGTTGGGCAGGGGGGGGGGACAAAAATTCGTTCAGACAATTAATGACGTCATTTTTTAAATACTCGACAGCCAAAAATCCTACTTATAAATACGCAAAGATTTGGTCCAGCAAAAATGGTAGGTACAACATAACGACGAGCACTAACCTTCTCTATAATCTAAGATCACAAACTCATTGACTAAAGAGCTATCTACTCAATTCCTTTATTTGTTCTAAGAGAATCTCATTGAATGCCTACTTTCATTGGTTTAAATAAGATGCCATAATAGATAGTTCCTTTCACGACAATTACAAGTAAAAATATAGTGTTCCTTCCAGAAGCGAGTAAAACTTCACCACAATACTTACAAGATATTCTTTCCGAATCGCATGCTAATAACATCATGGAAGCGTGAACTATACACAGCAATAATTCATGCAGAAACATTATATTATCAATTAGTTATAAAGTATTCACAAATAGGGACCAGCCCTGGAATTAAAACTTACTAAAGGCGTCGTTCTATAACTGGGAATCGCTCACAATGATCATGCGATGATTCTATCGCACAGCTGAGATATTGCTCTGAATTCCGTTTCCGACCGAATTGTCACAAGCAGTGAGCAATGTGACCATGTTTCCATGTCATGTTTCATTACTACATACTCTGTGTCATTGGCGGCTGAGGTGCAGTACCTATGCTATTGTGTTTTATGGAGCAAACATGATTAAAACGTGCGTAAGATAAAAAATCTAATCACACTACCCATAACTATCAAAGGCATTGAAAATGTAATTTAGAAACAATTCTTTATCGTACTGACGATAAAGTGAACGGAGCGCAGACTGACCTCGCGCGTAAGGGACCCCCTACAGCCTACAGTTTTTGTCCGCTCGCCTCCTAAGTTGGCTCAAACTGTAGCTTAATTCAATCTCGAGAGTTGAGATCCAACTTTTTCGTTTCTTGAATAGCGAGCTCAAAAAAAAGTTATTGGAAAAATCCCGATCCAAATCGGCGAGAAAATTATGAAAACTCGACAAATTTTGAAAAATCACAAAAATTTGCCGACCGATTTTGGGAAATTCAAATTGCACTTTGCAGCCCTCCGGCAGACCCACATTTTGACATATGGCCCATCTGCATACCTCTTTTATCTGCGAAACTACAGCCAACAATGTCACAATGTCAATAACAAACAATTTCAATGTTAAAAACATTCAAGTCTCATAGAGTGTTCAAAGGAGCGATTTCCAATTAGCACTATGCCTAACTGCAAAACCGTAGCTGACCTGTCAATCCATTCTCCTTTCTAATTCTGTGATTACATAAAAAGTTCTTCACTTCCATAAATTCAACATTCTATATGATACAAAGATTTATTGTCACGTCAACTGCTACGCGGTAGCAATAATTTCACATGAGAAATGTATCGGCCAGAATTATAACTTCCTTTACTGCGTTGACTTAGCTTTACCGTTTACTGTGTAAACGTAAGCACGTCTAATTGACACGCTTAGCACAAATGTATGCCAGAGATCACATAATACCAAAAAAAACACATACATTTGTATTATGTTAGTGACACATAATTATAATAATAGCCTTATTCGGGCAGCACATTATCCAAGTAACTTTAATAAAGGTTTTAAAGATTTATTGCCTCGTTGCATCACCAAAGGTCTTTGCTTACTACACCGTACCATACCGTGACCGTGCTAGGAACGTATCAGGCAAAAACATATACTTTGTATTAAAAAAGTACGACAAGTGTACGGCCGGTGACGGAACGGTCTAGTGGGAATAGTGTCATACTTTTCAATACAAATAATATTTTTTTGCCTGATGCGTTCCTAGCATGGTCATGGTATGGTACGGTGTAGTGGGCAGAGACCTTTATGGGAACATAGAAATTAATAATTTGTATTTGTCTTACTTGATTAACAAGAATGCTGGGTGAATACCCAGAAATATATACCGGGTGTCCCAAAAATTAGCCACACGGAGGGAAAGTACCTTAAATATTGAAGATAGGAAATTTTACTGAAAGAAGACTTCATTTTGTTTTTAAAAAGAAATGGAACTGCATTAAAGGATTTTTTTTAAATCGCATGCGATTGGATACAAAATGATATGATCCGTAATCATTAAAATTTAATGTTAAATTACATGGTCTTCCTTTTGTTTAAGATGCTGTGTAACTTAAGAAAGAATAATCGTTAAAAGTAACTCTTTCGATTAGTATCGTAATTTTTTTTTTATTTTGAGTGTGTTCGATTCCTGGTTGAGGCAGCCGATTTTTCAAAAATCTTTGAATGCAGTTCCAATTATTTAAAAACAAAATGAAGTCTTCTTTCAGTAAAATTTCCTATCTTTAATATTTAAGGTACTTTTCCTTTGTGTGGGAAAGTTTTGGGACAGCATGTATATATCGGGTCATTTTGAGATTACCTTCTAAATTTTGAGGAGGTGTTCAGTCCATGAACCTGAACAACTTTCTCTAAGGAGCACATGGCCAAATATGTAAAAAAAAAGACTCTCCATACAAATCAAAGAGATCACGCGATCAATTTAGTATAGGATGACCAAAATTTTGTGGCGAAATTAGACACAATACATTGTTTCTTAGAGAAAGTTGTTTAGTTTCATGGACTGGACACATCTTTGAAATTTGGATGGTAAGTTCAAAATACAAATAAATATTTTCAAGTCGATGCAATAACTTACGAGATTTTAGAATAGATAGGTACTGAAGTTTTATTTCTGGCCGCGTATATTCGCTCCCGTGAATATTTGCAGTTTCATCGTTATTAGATTGAATGACAGATCATCAGTCACATTGACTGTAACATTTACATGGCATCGGTTCTGCAGTACCACTATGCACTTAACCTAAAGGACATTGAACCTTTCTCACAAAGTTTACCAACTATTTATCACAAAAACGTTTGATGTGTCGAGAGTAGCCCACTCATTGGCAGTAGACAGTGCATGGGGTAGGATATGGAAAAGGTTGTACTACGGGTTTAATTGGTTTTTTTAAGATTACTAATATCTTCACTATTAATTTCTTGCGATTTACCTGAAAATAAACAGAGCACTATTAACAGGTAACCAGAACTTCTTATGCAGAACATAATAAATTAAAAGTGCACCCTGACCGAAAGTGGCGCCGAGGTGAATTTTATTTAATATTGTAATTCTAATACAGAATTTCAATAAAACTTTACGTGGAATTTTTAGGGTCCAAGGTCTAGTATTTTTACACTGTATAAATACATTCCCTCGTAGTCACTGCTAGAAGTAGATAGCAAAACTGCTAAAAGTGGCCGTTTTTGACACATTTGCTATCTACGACTACAAATGACTACGAGGAAATGTAGTGATACATTCTAAAAATACTAGACCATGTGGCTTAAAAATTCGACGTAAAGTTTTATTAAAATCATTTTCTAATAACAACTTATTAATTAAAACCCTCTGAGGCGCCACTTTCGGTGGTATAACCATAAGAAAGTTTTATTTATTCTTATGGTATAACCACCTTAAGCGAATGACTCGAGCAAATATTGCTGTGTTAGTAGTAACAATTGACTTCGAGACAGACAGACATAACATTCTTCCAGAAACAGAACAGGGTAAGCAGAAACTAAAGATAAATCTATAGTTCTATAGATAAATTTACGTACACAAGCATTTATAAAGATTTTTGTGTTTGAAGGAAGATTACTGGTAGTTTAAATTAAAGTTGTCAAGTACAACGGCATTTTGTGAACCGTTTTGGCAACATGACTTTTCCGAAGTATAAAAACCTGCTGAATTCAGATCTGAATGTTTCCAGACCAGATTTTGGCTCCTTTGCCGAAAATTCAAGATGGCGGCCAAAATGAAGCCTTATATCTTATTAGAACTCAATTCTGGTCGTGTGAGATGTTCTCGCATAGGGTTTTGGGGTAGCTGAACTCAATTTTGATAACCGGAAGTCCGTCCGGGTACCGGAAGTATGAGATGTGGCTCGAGGAGAGAATATTCCGCCACGCTACACTAATTAATTTTTTAACACAGTTACTAAACAAAAATGTTTAACAAATTTATTATTTTATATAGTAAAATAACTGGGCTATTCACCAGTGTTTTTTTTTCTAGGGTAAATTTTAATAGTTTTAATACTGTAGAGGATTTTCGAAAAAAAAATGGCTGAGAAAATTCCGCCGCATGATGCAAATTAGTTTTTTAACACAGTTACTAGACAAAACTGTTCAACATGTTTATTACACTATATAGTGAAATAACTAGGCTATTTACCAGTGTTTTTTTCTGAGGCAAATCTTCATAGTTTTAATTCTAAAGAGGATTTTCTGTAGAGAAATATAGAGATATTATTTTTGAATCAAGTCATTATAAGAGCAAAACACGCTTGAAAAAAATAAAATAAAATTCGGCTTGGCAACATTCAGAATCGAATTCAGCAGCCTTTTTTACATCGGAAAAGTCATGTTGCCCAAATGGTTCACAAAATGCCGTTTAAACGGTGAAGGAAGCGGATATTAGGATTTTCGTCCAGTCTATAAGTATTAAATAAATTAAGTGCATCTACATGCATGTGTCGAAATCCTTACCAAGAGTACAACTCCTCATCCCTCCACGTGTCTCAGTCAAGGTTCCCCCCATTTCGCAGGCCAGCCTTCGTTTCTGGAGGCACTTGTTTTCTGAAGCAGTCGTCAAGGAAAGACGACATCGTTCTATAAAGATGTTTCTTCACGCCTTCCAGGCTGTGACCTTCGTCGGGGTATATCTAAGACCGAAATACAATGTTAAAGTTATGTTTCAAAAGTTTTTTTACACCGAAAAGTGGTTAAATCTAAAAAGATACAAATACAAATAACAGTTGATGGAAATTAAAGTAAGTTGATGTCAATATTTTCAATGCCAAGTTAGATATTTATAGTCAATTTTGTTGTTTAACTGATGCTATTAGAATTGATAAAAAAACAACAAAGAAAGCATTTAAAGCTTAAAAAAAAATGTATGTCTTTAAACATGATAGTAAAAATATAACCAGATGCAAAATTGGTAAATCATTATGTCAAATAGCGGAAATCACTCTTTATCTTCAATCAAAGGAAGAACCAACGTCAGAGCTAAGATCATAAGCGCCCTTGGCAAATTTGAATTTTGCGCCCCAAGACTTATTTCTAGGATCATGAGCGCCCCTGGTAAAATTTGAATTTTGCGCCCCAAGACTTAAGTATTTCTAGGATTATGAGCGCCCCTGGCAAGATTTGAATTTTGCGCCCCAAGACATAGGTATTTCTAGGATAATGAGCGCACCTGGCAAGATTTGAATTTTGCGCCCCAAAACTTATATCTAGGATCATGAGCGCCCCTGGCAAGATTTGAATTTTGCGCCCCAAGACAACAAAGTGCTCCCCCCTGAGGGTTGCGCCCCTGGCAGCCGCCCCCTTGCCAGCCCCTAGCTACGATGCTGGGAAGAACATTGGCACTTATCATAGTTTTACAACGTGTTACAAAATATCCCCTAATGCCGAATAAGATAGATTAGAGACCATCAAACTGAACAGTTTTTACTTTAGGACCAATAAAATAAGTTGTTTCATAAAAAAAATAGTAACAAAAATTTCAAAATGTATGAAACAGCTATTTTTTTCGTGATTACAAAGTAGGTCCCATAGTAAAAGTTGTTCAGTTTGATGGTCCCTATCTACCATATTCGGCATTAGGGGTTATTCTATAACACTTTGTATAATTAATCCGAAATCTCACCTGTTGCCTAAACATACTGCCCTGGTCCGCCAGAGACTTGGCGAGGGCCATCGTCTGCTGCACGTGCACGTTGTCGTCGGCGGTCCCGTGCACCAGCAGGAGCATCTTGTCGTGCAGCGCCGCCGCCTGCTTCGTAACGTCAGCGTCCGCGTACCCTCGGTAGTTGCCGGTGGCGTTGGGGAAGCCCATGTAGCGCTCGGCGTATGCTGACGCTGTGGCGGAATTAAGTTTTAGACTTTTGTCATTAATTGAAAAAAACATAAAAAGGTTTATATTTTAGTTACAAAAGCTTTCATCGAGTATAGGTAGGTGGAACCTCGAAACTTAAGAATACAGGGAAAAGGAAAAGTCTATGTCGAAAAAAGCAGCAATTCATTAGTATTCGTTTAAAAACTTAAATAGTTCTATCAGGGCCGGATTTAAGGCATGACAATGGGGCAACTGCCTGGACAGAGATAAGAGACGGGCCCTCCACATAGTTTTTTAAACTTACACAACGAAAGAGTACCTATTATTACGATTTGATATGATTTCAACGAACGAAATCATCAATTATTTAGAATGATGTAGAATTTTACAAACACTAAGTGCGGAAAAGAATTTAATCGCCACACGGCTCGAAGCGTGCGGCGCGCTGCGCACGCCGTGACTAGACTTCTGCGCAAATAGTGGGTACTAAGATAATTGTATCTTTAAAGAAACCACCCACTTGTGTAGAATTTTACAAAAACTAAGCGCAGGAAAGAGTCAAAACGTCACACTGCTGAAGCCATGGTAAGATATCATTACCGTGTCGGAGCGGACTAGACTTCTACACGAGGAGTGGGTACAAGATAAAAACCACGCACTTGTATAGGATTTTATAAAAACTAAGCGCGGGGAAGAGTTAAAATTAAGTTTAGCTCTCAAAAGAAATCTTTTTTTTTCTGATAAGCTCAGTGACGGACGACTACCTAGTTGTAGTTACACGGGTGTTCAGACAGCTAGCGGCGGACCTGCTTGCAAGAAAAATACTTAGGGGCCTCCACTCCCTTGTTCTTGTTGCCCCTAGGGCCTTCACACCTCTAAATCCGGCTCTGAGTTTTATTGTCATCTAGATGAGCTGTTCAGAAAATAGGACTGTAACAATAACTTTGTCCAAAAACTGAGTTTTTAATGGTCTTACCGTAATATCGCCAGCGCACGATGGGCGTGATGGCGATCCCGCAATGGAACACGCTGAGCGGGCTGGCGAGTGAGAGCGCGGCGAGGAACCCGCCGTGCGCGCGGCCCCACACTGCCACGCGCCGCGCGTCTATGAAGTGCAGGGAGTCGCGGAGGTACCTGATGAAGATGAATGGCTATAAAAATTTGCTAATAGCTGCCAAAAGAAGAAACACGACATTGAAGAAAACTCTTAAAAAAAACCAAAGGCAGCGACTCGCATCGCAATTATTTTTTGTGAGCACGCAGTGATCCGATGCAAGTTGTGGCATCTCGTGATCATCCGATGATAGAAGATCGTAGTCATCGCAATTCTTTCGCACGTGGAGCTACCTTTAAGGTACCTACTTTCCTTTCTGTGGCAAACACTGCCTGGCTTATGGTATACGAGGGTAGTTTGATAAGTCCATGACTTTGAAAAGAAGAAATACTTTTTTATCATAATTTATTTTTGTGTCTTAAAAAGAAACTCCTCAAGGCATCTTTACACAAATATTTTTTCAAATTCGGCAAAAGATTATTACTTTGGAAACAAAAAGCTCAAGCGACTTCTAACTTTTCTTAATGACCTTGTCAACCATCTCGGCGGCGCTCATGACACCAAAACTCATCGAATGAAGATGCGAATCCTTCCTATTCTCTAGAATCAAACTCAGTGAGATATTTTATCCTACCAAACATGAATAAATGTGTTGATAAATGTCTTGGCGGGCAAAGATTTTCATCAAGTCAAAAGGTGGTGTCTGAAATGGACCCTCATTTCAGTTACCAGTTTTCAGGCGATGAAAGAAAAAAATAATGGGTAAGAACTTCGTTGGACTGAATACGCAGAGCTACAATAAGATTATGTACAGAAATAAAACAAAATATTCCGAAAAAAAGTACTTCTTCATTAAAAAGTCATGGACTTATCAATCCACCCTCGTACTCTGCCTGTCATTTGAGGAATTGTACCCTAAAAAGATTGTGTGTAACTTACTCCGCCACTTCAAGCTGGTCAGCCAGCTCTACCGTCCCGAGTTGCCTTTGTAGCGCGTGATGGGCCGCCAGCCCCCTGCCACCCCTGCCTTTTGAGGAAGTGAACTCTGAAAAGGTAGTGTGTGTAAAACTTACTCCGCCACCTCAAGTTGGTCAGCCAGCTAGACAGTCCCGAGTCGCCTGTGTAGCGCATGGTATGCCGCCAGCCTCCTGCCAGCGCACCTGATATGGTTCAGTTTCTTAGAAGGCAGGTAGTATATGTATACTACCTGCCTTCTGAGAAGCTGAACCCTAAAAGGGGGTGTGTGTGTAACTTACTCGGCCACCTCAAGCTGGTCAGCCAGCTCGACCGTCCCAAGGCGCCTGTGTAGCGCGTGGTGGGCGGCCAGCCCCCTGCCGCCCGCGCCCCGCGCGTCCACCGCCGCCACGACGGCCCCCGCGCCCGCCGCCACGCTGCACCAGTCAAGGGTCCAGCGCTCCGTCACCAGTTGCGTGCCGGGGGCGCCGTGACTGTGAAGACGAAAATTGTCAGTCACTACGTAAATTCGCGATGATCAGACGCATTTGAATTATTGGCATTGTTTACTTCGAACATTGTTGTTTATTTTGACTTGTTTTCCGGAGTAGGGTCCGACCGCGAACCATGCATGCACAATAGTAGGTAGGTATCAAGGATTTGTCAAAAGATAAAAATGACAAATCGGTTTAAAGTGGGTGATTCTTTTTGGCAATTTAATGACGAGAAATTGTTATTTCTAAAGACAACTAAAATTTTAAAGAAAGCCTTTCGCTTGCGTCGCGAGATATTCCGAGAAGTATTTGGTAGAGCTCTTTTTGTCACCCTGCAAAAGGAGATTATTTTTGTTTTTATGCTGTCGGATCATAGTAAATGCCAAAGCTCTACTTAATTCGCTAAAAATCAATACGCTACAAGTTAAACCGACTGTTTGCTGGCATCCCAACGTTCTCGTTAACGACACCAATCGTAGGCCCGTGGACTAATTAACGAAGACGTTAGAGCCGAGCAATGTGACTGATTGAGCACGCCCCACTACTCCAGTTTGATTCAGTTATTCGCAAACTCATTATCTGCTGCGGGCTTATTTCGTGAATCACGCCTGGCTTTGGCAGAATCGCGACGGCTTGAAATTAAACAGCCTCTTGGCTCTTGTTTTGCTGTAGACGTTAATATGTGGGCTTTAAAGTAAAATTTTAGTTCTATAAGTCTATACTACGTACACATTTTAAGTTATTAGTGTATTTAGGTCACATTAATAAAGAATGGTCAGTCTTCACCAAGTCGTTTCAACTTTCAATTTAACTTGCGTCATCAGACACAAGAATATTGCTTCCAAACCGGAAAAGCGCACGCTTTTCCTTTCAAGGTTCTGCCATTTAAATTTGTCGCTTTTTGAGAAGATAGGGAATGAGCTATTGAATGCCTTTGGTTGAAAGCGCAAGAGAAACGGGAAAGCGTCTGTGTCAAGAAATACCTTTATTGAATCTAGTATTGGCTAAGCACGAAGAAAATGAAAATCTCCTGTGAATAACAAAAGGTTAAGAGCCCGTAGCGTTTTGCCGCTGACTGCCGCTCTCTCGCTCGCACATTTCATGTTTTCTCAATATTTCTTAAATCTGAGTGCGTAATTGAAAAATGTGTCTCTGTCACTTTTCGCAATATAAGATTACAGACCTTTTAAAATATATTTCAGTTTTTTGTTGCTAAAGTACAATAAGTTGTCGTTTCTAACAGTTACTTGAACTGGCAAATACGATAACTTTTTGTACTCCACCAACTCGAAACTGAAATATCTGCTGAAATGTGTGAAAAGTGGCCGAGACACATTTTTCAATTACGCACTCAGATTTAAGAAATATTGAGAAAACATGAAATGTGCGAGCGAGAGAGCGGTAGTCAGCGGCAAAATCGCTAAGGGCTGTTTTCATCGTAGGTCTGCCCCGGGTCACCACCGGGGCCACCGGGGTCTGCCCCGGTAGAAAGCAGAGAAACTTCACTAGAAAAAGAAGAGTAATGACAAACTTTTCAAATAAAGTTTAATACAATTTCGACACAACTATGATTCATACCCCGATAATATCGAAACTTCACTCAAGAATATAATCAAACTATTAAACGACATCATACTGTGTTATTGCCTAAATTTCAAGTCAAGAGCCTCTTAAATTGAAGTGGGACTCGGATTTCGAGTGGCATTGATATTAATTTTAGATGGTACGAGTATCTTAAGTGAATTAAAAATTAATCTGAAGGTCTAAATAAATACGCTCCAATGTAGAATCCTACAATCCCAGATTCCGATATGCTCTATTAGTTTCCGTTATAATATTGATAGCGTCTTTATTTTATATTGTTCGAGACGAGCTGTTTAAATCGATAAAGTTCGGTTTTAAACTACGAGGAGAGCAGTTTAGCGGGACTCATTTCGACGCGGACCTACTCAGAGTGAATAGTAGATGCATAACGGTCGTTTCTACTGCATTTCGGCCAGATAGGTTTTTTATCACTGTTTAAATATCAAAATGACTAGAATATTTTCCTCAAAATGGGCCTCGTCAATAATAAGGCGGTAATGGACCTATGACGCGCGATATATTATTTCCTTGTTATGATAATACCTATAATAGTTTCAATAATAATAAAACACTTTTTATAGATAATTTAATTCAGGTGTTATTTGAGAGTTATTTAGTTTGCATTTTTGTTTTATTTTTATTTTTTCCAACAAAAATTTCCGATAGGTAACTTTCAAAAAATTCCCGACTCTTCAGTTAATTTTTTTCTTTATAAAATACGGGTGCAAGAAACTCGTCATCAAACTTTTACTGTCGACTTTATCTACCCTGCCTCAGTTTGTTAGCTAACTCGTAATCAGTCAGAGACAGATTCTGTCACTTCAATCCCAACAATGGTTGTTAGTTCAAAACTTACTACAAACTTACAAAAAGCTAAGGGATAAAGTTTATATGTTGAGAGTTATCCCGAGCTACGCACTTATTTGAAAAACTCTTTAAATATTTTAAAGGCAAATTATTTCAGATCCCAGATAGACATAGGTACCAAAATGAATAGGTACTATATAAGTACAGTTAGATAAATAATTGTTTAACCTGGATAAGGATTATGGACCAGCGGCCTCTAGTTCCTAATACAAGGCTTTTGATGTCAATTATCTGAAGTGCGGTGAGCGTTTGGACCGTGCAATGAAGAGAGAGAATTCGCTAGTCGCATCCGCCGCCGCCGCACGCTATCCGCCCCTTCGCATCTCCAGACCGTTGTTAGAGGCGCCTTATTTAGAGATTTACATGGTTAATTTTGCAAGGGATAATTGATTCGATTAGGTTGTATTCGATTATTATGTATTTTGGTATATTTGGGAAGGTCAGAGCGGGAAAATGCTCAAGGCCTTTTTGGCTGTAGTAAATAGATTGGTTATATTTAGGTATTTAAGGTACAGGTTAGGAAGGTAAGGGAAAACAGATACGTATACCTAACCTACGTACTACGTACATAAGCATTGGAAAGTACACACGACGGCACATTCCCATACCACAGTACAACCAAAGGTTATTATACTGTGCCCATACATTAGAACATAGCCTCAGAACATGTTTATCCCAGCCAGCGTCGGAGTCATGAGCGCCCCTGGCAGGATTTGAATTTTGCGCCCCAAGACTTATTTCTACGATCATGAGCGCCCCTGGCAAGATTCGAATTTTGCGCCCCAATACTTATTTCTAGGATCATGAGCACCCCTTGCAACATTTGCATTTTGCGCCCAAGACACATTTCTAGGATAATGAGCGGCCCTGGCAAGATTTTGCGCTCCAAGAGTTATAGACTTACTAGCGGCCGCCCACGGTTTCACCCGCGTGATTTCCGTACCCGTGGGAATATCGGGATTAAAAGTATCCTATGTTTTAATCCAGGCTATCTACTATCATTGTGCCAAATTTCAACCAAATCCGTTTAGTAGTTTTTGCGTGATTGAGGAACAAACATCCAAATATCCAAACCCACAAACTTTCACATTTATAATATTAGTAGGATAGGATTTTCTAGCTATGGGTCAGCAAAGTGCACCCCCCTGAGGTTGCGCCCCTGGCAGCAAGAGGGGCCTCTTGTACAGCCCCTAGCTACAACGCTAATCCCAGCACTATGAATTTATAACTTGCTGGTAACTGAAAAAATCTATATTAAGATGATTAATAAATGAAAAATATTAGAAAAAATCGACTCACCCGTAGCAACTCAGACGGGATTCCGTCTGAGTTGCTACTACTAATATAAAAAAAAAGCATTGTGAATGCAAAAATCTAAAAAGTTTGAAAAAATCTACTTCACTTATCTATAGTTCTTAGTTGGTTGTATAGTTTTCTATTTCGATTGAGGAAGTTTGTGTATAAGTATAATTTTCGACAATTTGTATGATATTATGTATAGTAAAGTAATAGTACTTTGGCAGAAGTTACAAAAGTAACTAGATACAACGCTAACGTTACTTAAAGTATCATATTTGGTGATTGATGGATACTCTTAGGATAAGTGCTTACCGGACATCGCATCAATAACAATATTGCACACAAGTGCGCAAGGTTAAATATAGGCACAGAATAGATATAAGTACTATCGTACAGAAAGAAAACTCTCCGCCCCGCCCCACAATCAATTACTGCACCCCACCGCGCGAGTTCGTGTGCCGAATCGTGTGCTCATTCAATAGCCCTAGAATGGCCCTAGACTTCACGCACACAGTTGCGCGTGTGCAAAAAAGGTCACTGTGTAGCGTCTGTGTAATAGGTAGTTGAAACGAGGCGCCTGTATGGAGTGCCCAGGGTGTTATGTAGGTCTTCATGTCGTGTTTCTTACAACTTGACAGCTGTATGGGGTTGTAATACTGGGGTTGCAGAAAGTTTTAGAGGATTATTCACAATTTCAGCACCAGGGGGTACTTGGTGACCTGATCCTCTATGAGTGAACAGGCTTGGTAAACCGGATGTGGTCTAAGGTGCAGCTTGCTTGCGCAGGAAATGACCAAGGTTCAAGGTTCTAGTGCATTACTCACACTTTGAGCACCAACGGGTACTTGGTGACCTCATCCTCCCTGAGGCCCGGCGGCAGTAGTAGGCGGACCCTGGCCGCGTGGCCGCTCGATAGTTGCACTGAGAACGTTCGAGGAGTCGGCAGTGCTACGGACGCTAGCCGCTCCTGTCACAAAAAATACACTGAGTTAGTAAAATCGCCTCACATGGTAAGTATTCTCTCACCAAGGTTCTGTTCTGTTAATCGATCGTCGCTCGTAAAGAGGTTGCCGTTGCCGGAAACATTGCCTTAGGGTTGGGAATATTCCCAATATTGCCGGAAACATTCCCAATATTGCCGGGAATATTCCCGCACGGCGCATCTCTAGTCGCGCGTCGTCTTTCTCAAATATTTTTTGTAAAAATTTTCTAACAGAACAAGCAAAGTCTGTCAGGTGTTCAGTTAAGTGTTTCATAAAATCTAAATCATTATACGTAATACATTACGCAGAGCTTTATAATAGATACCTATTGTACTAAAAAGGTAGGTACTAAAATAATACCTGTATGCTACGAGCCTCATGAAAATGTTTTTACGAGTTTGACTAAACAACGCGCCGGCAACAAAGGAAGCTAAATGAAGATGACTCACACATTTCATATAAAACATGGCGATTAACGTAAACACTAGGTAATGAATGTGCGGTTGGAATTTCGGCTTTTAGTTCTACAGACACCTACAAAGTGATGTTGCTGGAATTTTACTGTTGAGTAAAAACAATACACTTTTTATTATACAAACGAACTCGTCTTTAATCGTGAATTTTATCAATCGTTTCATTAACTTTTTCTGACAGTTGAAAGGAATTTGCTTTAAAAAAAAATAACCAATATTCTGCCTTCTCGAATTTTTATCTTTTGTTATTTGAAGGTATTTTCAACATTAATTTCAAAATTATCCAATTAGGCCCAATTAGCCTCCGGACTTGTGTAACTGTCAATGCGCCTATTAAAGTAACTGATTTTATGAAAAAGAAGAATAAAATCGGAAGTTTGGTTTAAAAATCTCTTTTCTCTTCAAATACCTTGACCAGAGTGTTGTTCTCCAAGTACATGAGCATTCTGGGCTCCGGAAGCGCTATCTTATGAAGGCTGGAGGTGGGCACTCCAGGTCCCAGGCATTCCAGCACGAAGTACGCCGACGACGGACTGAAGTGGGCTTCGTGGTATAGGCATGGTACATTCTGGGGCATCCCTTCTGGCGGACAAAAATACCTATTATTTTTCAAGACGGACGCGACCAGTGGCCCAGTGGCTCTACCATGAGTTGGTGTAAACTGTTTTCGCTACTGTAAGCACAATCGTTTTCTCTCTTTTACTCGCATTGACTGTGAGCAGTATATCCGATAATTTACGGTAGCGGGAACAGTTTGCATCAACTCATGGTAAAGCTACATGTCTTTATTGCTTTGCCAACCTTCACAAAACCATTACGTATATTGAGGTCACACAACAGAAAGAACTCTGATCCCAAAAATTGATAAACAAAAAAAAACCGACTTCAAAAAACCTGCCTCTAGAAAGCAAGAAATAATATTTAAATCATTAGATATGCATTATCATTGTTATAATAAAAACATGTCTATTGAAGTCGGGTGGGGCTATCGCTAAGAACTCGGAAGATCAGTTCTTCCGTGATCATGGCGCATGCAACTGCGCCGAAATATCGGAGTCTCAAAAATGAACAGGTACATGGTGTAAATCCCGACATAGTTTATACTATTAACGTCAATAACCATGGAAATTTAAAACAATATAATTTTTTTTATTTTTTATTTTTAGTGTAAGTACCTTCTGTATTAGGTAGTGTAGGTTAGGTATACTAATTAGGTAGAAAAATCGGCCCAGCCAAACGTGAGATAATCGCGGGGAAACATACTTTACCTTACAGGTCAAACTGAGAACCTCCTTTTTTGAAGTCGGTTAAAAATGTTGCTAAAGAACACCAAACGACTCGGGTCATTACGAAAATATTGATTCAGAAAATCTAGGCAGATTTTGCTGCTTTGTTAGCGGTCACCCTAACCTGAAGATAGTGTAACACACATCACAAGATGGCATCATCGAATTGCTAACCTTGACATTTCACATTCCTCTGTTGATTGAAAAGCTATTGTTAGCTATTATCGTCTGGTTGGAGTTATATTAACAGCAATCCCTTTATAATAATCATTAGGTCATTATCGTTAGTCTAAGATAATAAGATTGCATTCAGGCGTTATTATCGGTTTCAGCGAGATCAATGGATCCGAAACAATTGAGCTACAAATATTTGAACAGGATAATGGAATGATTAGCACCAATATTAACCACCTGCTAACTAATCTTAAAATATTTTGCATTGTTATAGTAACTACTTATTAGCATTTAATTCAATAATTGTAAAATTAAACCTGATGCCAAAACACTGAGATAATCATCATACAATTAAAGATTTTGTATGAAGAAAAAAAAAATAAATTAAAAAATTAAAAAACCCGCCTGCATAAAAAGACAAGTCAACTGAAAAGATGTAAACAAGATTAAATATTAAAGGCAAGGTAATAACATGCAGTCGGAGGCATGGATAAAGAAAGTGACGTTATGAATGATTTGAATTATATGCCTCCGACTGCATATTATTACCTTGCCTTTAATATTTAATCTTGTTTACATCTTTTCAGTTGACTTGTCTTTTTATGCAGGCGGGTTTTTTTTTATTTATTTTTTTATTTATATCTTTTTAGTTATTAATTTTTATATATTACAGTCATGATATACCTTTTAGAAATCCTTATAAGAAGCCCTTTAATTTGACATCCATATTGTGGTATTCTAAAAAAATTTTCCACTACGTATAATAGCACCTTACAGCCGCCATCTTGGTTTTTTGAAACGCCACCTTCTTAAGAACACTTGGGCTGACAAGATAAATCTAACGATATCTTAATCATAGAAATCCGTTCAGCCGTTGAAAGATATGAGGTAATGAAGAATATTACATACAAACACAGAAACTTACAAGATACGCGCGAAAAACATAACCCTCTTGCAGTCGGGTAAAAAGAGGCAATCTCAAAAACTTATCCTCCCGTTTGGATATTCGCAATTTAAGGTCTTCCTAAAATTATATTTTAAAAACCAATTCTAACTTGCTTTAATGCTTGTAATGAGCCAAAATTAAATAACTTATTTTGATTTTCAAATATTTTATTAATAAGAGATGTGAATTGGGTTAGAGCAATTTAAAGTTGAAATGATCAAAGCACGGGGATGAACGCGATCACCCAAATTTGATGACTCTGCACGAATTATAAGACTTGCAGAAAAAAAACGGCCATTTGACGAGATTCTTGCCGGTTTTTTTGTTACAAAGCTTGCGAACCATTGGCGTAGCTTCTTTGTTCAAGTGCTTGTTACAGCCTAGACTGAAAAATTATTTTGAATTTCTTCAGATTTTAGCATACCCTAAGTCAGCGGTTCTCGATTTCTTTTGGCTACGGAACCTTTTTGGTTCACTATTTTTGGGCGGAACCGTAGCTCAAGTAAAAAGTAAACTAACTTAACTAACTGTAACATTGTACTGAGACTTTTTGGTTTGTCATCTTGGAAGTTAGTTTGACTTTAAAAGAAGGACTTTTAAAATATACAATATTTATTTAGTTAGAACCAAAAGATAAGTAGGTATATAGTTAAACTTATCTTTATCTTGAATTTATAAACTCTTTAATTTTTGAGAGCTTCTTACGGAACCTCATTCGGGAACCGCTGCAAGTGACGTAATTTCAATCATTTTTGGACGTCAGAGTTTTACCTGGATGTTTCTTCTTCTTCTTCTTGGAAGGTGGCGGTGATGTCGCCGGAGGCTCTTCGTCCCAGTCGGCATCCCAGCTGCTGTCCCCGGACGACGCCAGGCTGCCGTAGTACTCCAAGTTTATCGCTGGCGATGGCTGGGACAAAACGACCAATCAAGCAAAGATTTCTCAGCAGACGGTATAACAAACCAAATGTAGCACCGTCATTCACTGTTCTTGTCTGTTTGAAAAGTGGATATTTTTGGTTGAAATATTTCAGTAACTACGATTATTGTTGTCAAATAAGTGATGATGTAGGAAACAGAATTACTAACACGACAAAACAGCATAAAGGTCTAATTAATAATTTATTAATAAAAGAAATTCTAATAAATAAAAGGAAACAACAAAAGAACTTCAATAATACAATACCTACAACATGACTGTATGTATTTATAGTAGTAACAGTATTCATTGCTGTAAGTACTAATGGTTTTGAAACATATTTCACGAAAAAAGTACTATTTTCTTCTTTGGTTAAACAGAAAGTGGAACGGGTAAATGTATGACTCTCTATGAGTGTTTTACCTGTGAGTTACAAGTGACGCAGTAAGGAAACAGAAAGTGTTACACTTTCGTAGTAGGTAAGTGTTTGACTCACTGTGAGTGTTTTACCGGTGCTGTGAGTAACAAATGATACAGTAAGGAAACAGGAAGTGGAACGGGTAAATGTATGACTCTGTGAGAGTGTTTTACCTGTGAGTTACAAGTTACAAGTGACGCAGTAAGGAAACAGAAAGTGAACCGGGTAAGTGTTTGACTCACTGTGAGTGTTTTATCTGTGCTGTGAGTAACAAATGACGCAGTAAGGAAACAGGAAGTGGAACGGGTAATTGTTTACTCTCTTACAAGTGACGCAGTAAGGAAATAGTAAGTGGAACAGGTAATGTTTGACTCTCTGTGAGTGTTTTACCTGAGAGTTACAAGTGACGCAGTAAGGCAACTTCTGCGGTGACCCCGGCCGCGGCGGCTCCGACGACACTCTGTACAAGTGCTGCTGCCCTGGTTTACCCTCGGGAATGCCCAGGTAGTATCTGCCAACGAAATACAAATATCAGCAACAGAAATGCTGCAAAAACTGGTTTGAAGGTAATTTTGGGGTCGGGTGATCCTTAGCTGGTCTATTAGAAACACTACATTTTCATCTTCTCCATTAGAAATTGCTTATGTCAGCTCTACGCCCCTCTATTTCATTAGTACATTACATACGCCTCTCTTAAGAGTTTGGTACTTAATAGTTAATCGGAATTAACTTCAGAAAGAAGGACAAATGATGTAGGTACTATTTGTTTTATACTGATAAATCACTGGTGTAGGAAATGAAGCAATCTTTTGTATGGAGACCCCAATATTAAATCCTCAGTCGATAAAACTTTGCAGGGATGTAATATAGTATGAACCAAATCCTATGAACAAATATCCAAAAAAAAAACCGCATAGGATAATTTAAAAAATATGTTTCATTTATGATGATGATCATGTATGATGATCATTTACAAGTATGATAGTTTATCATACTTGTAAAGTTTTGTCTACTGAGGATTTACTGTGGGGGTCCACTACCTTCCTTTCCTACACTACACTGTTATGTACCAGGACTTCATAAACTTACATGTGCTGATTTTTATGGTCCCAAGCAAGCAGTTTGACCACGTCAAAGCTGCCGTGTGTTAAGGGCAAGGCTCTTGGGCCGTGCGCGTTGTGTTCTGTTCTCACTATATGGCGGAATAGGCCTGCTGGTCCGTCTCTGATTGGGGCCAGGGTCACCAGTGCCCCTCCCCCCGCTGACCAGAGGGGGGAGGGCGCTGATTCCACCCAGCCGTCGTTGCTTGAAGATATCCTGTATACCTGACGAGCAGAGTACTAATTGTAGCGGTTTGGACTTTGCACTTATATCTCGCTGTTTTATTTATTACCTACTTCTTTCTAACCCGGGGTACATATACGTGGGTCACCTAGGTGTTCCACGATTAATTATATGTATGTACGATTAGTTTTTGCCATTTGACGAGGATACGATACACAATAATACACACATGTATGGATCAGATTTAAGAATTCCCAACAATTTGCACCGTTTGTACGTGTAGCATTAAAAATAAAATTATAACCCGGTCGAGTTAACTCGGGGGACCTGAAGCGCGATAGACCCCTCTCGTTTTCTCCTTGCCTCACGCCACTGCTGTCGTCATGGCAATAGCTTAAGTACATTCGATAGCGATAATTTATCGATAATCTATCGAAAACATTCAAAAAATTGATGACGGTGGCGTAAGGAAAGGAGAAAACGAGAGGGGTCTATCGTGCTTCAGGTCCCGAGTTAACTCGACCGGGGAAAATAATAATTTGTACACTATAACAAATTATTATTTTTTAATGACTCACCTCCAAGCAGTACCACATGGGACTCTTACACACTGACACCACTGAGAGGTTCTGAGTTCTGGTCAGCCACACCACGCACACCTCAGTCAGCGACACCCACTGCGCGCTGGTGAAGTAGTAATCCCTGTCAAAAAGAATCATCATATCAGCCGCACGACCCCCACTGCTGGGTATAGGCCTCCCCTAAGGATCTCCACGACGATCGGTCCTGCGCTGCCCGCATCCAGCAGCGCACCGATCGTCGGTCCACCTTGTCGGGGGACTACCCACGGAGCGTCGTCGTCCGGTGCGCGGTCGCCATTCATTCAGTCAAAAAAGACAAGTCAACTGAAAAGATGTAAACAAGATTAAATATTAAAGGCAACATAATAACATGCAGTCGGAGGCTAGCATAAAGAAAGTGACGTTATGAATGATTTGAATTATGCCTCCGACATGCCTCCGACTGCATGGTCTGCATGTTATTATGTTGCCTTTAATATTTAATCTTGTTTACATCTTTTCAGTTGACTTGTCTTTTTATGCAGGCGGGTTTTTTAATTTTTTTATCTATGGTAACACACACTAATGTTCATAAACTCCTAGCAAAAGCTATGCAGCTTTAGGCTTAATTTACTGAAGGCGAAGGGGAGCCTCTGAAAGCGAAGCGAATTTTATGGTACAAAGCATAATGAGTCCTGGAACTGAAAAGTTTTAATTGAATCTTTTTATCAGTATAAAACGGTACACACTAAAACCCTTAAAAAGTAACAGAAACGCAAAACGATAATGCCAGAAAGATAATCTGAAACGAGAACATTCTGAAGGTTTTCCTGAAGGAAAAACTTAGGTCATTAATTTATCTTTTTGACAGGCCCAGCCTTCCTTCCTCGAGTTTCAGCTAAATAACTAAATCTGAACAGACTTTTCTTGAGGTAAGCGAACACGATGCGCAACTGCGACACGACAACCCATATAAATACACCAATGTAAGTATTTGATTAAATCAGGCGTCACTTGGTGGAAATTCCAAACAATTTTCCAACAAAAGAAAGACAGGTGCAAGGTGTGTTGCTTGACAGGTGAAAGGTGTGTTGAAAAACAGATGCAAGGTGTTTATTGTACTCTGATATTTTGTGGTGTGCATGTGCATATTTTTTTTGCATCTTGCATATATTTTTTGCGGAAGTAAGCTACATATTTTTTTTTCAAATCAAAACACTTGTACTATTATGTATTCTGTGTCAAAACACCAACGTTACACCAATCGCTACTATTTGATAGTATTATAACACAACATTACAAAAATACGAGTAATCCCGAATAAGGTATAGAACTATCAAACTGAACAACTTTTACTAAGGGGCCAACTCTGAAATCGCGAAAAAATCAGCTGTTTCATACATTCTAATATTTTCATTATTAATTTTTGTATGAAATATCTGAATTTTTATCGCGATTTCAGAGCTGGGTCCCATAGTAAAAGTTGTTCAGTTTGATAGTTCTATACCTTATTCGGGATTACTCGTATTTTTGTAACACATTGTATAATACGAGTGTTTGATTATAAATATAATATTAATATAAATTATAATTCAGGGCTTCAAATACCGTTAAAAATTAGTAACGTTATCGATGTACTTGCATCGATAACGGTAATAAAAATTTAACGTTAAAATAAATAACGTTATTAGTAACGGTAAAATTGATAACGGTAAACAGAATATTAACGTTATTTTTTCGTTCCTTGGTAACGTTATGAGGGAACATGCATCAATTTTTTTTTTCAAAATCAAAAGTATAATGCGTGAGAAAACCAACTGTAATATGAAAACTTTTCTGTTGCGTTTTTTAACACGTATTTATTAGGTTGTTTGTGTGTTTCTCCACAAAGTTTGCGAACGATTTTATCCTAGCTTCCCGATGAGCTAGAGACTACTTTGAACATAGGTCAGAACTGGAAGGAAATGCAATATTATAGTATCATTGAGATAATCTGATGATGAAGCCGGAAGAAGGCCACAGGAACTCTATGATGAAACCATACAACCCCATCGTGTTTGAGCTCCTTAGAATCGTCTTGACGAGTACTCTAATGGGAGATAAAGTCCAGGGTCTGATGATGAAGCCGAAAGGCCATGCCATAGGAACTCAATATTGAAACGGTGCAACCCCATCAAATTTGGGCTCGTTTGAATTGTCTTGACGAGTTCTTTATTGGGAAATAGTTTCCAGGGTCTGATGATGGAGCCGGAAGAAGGACACAGGAACTCTTTGATAAAACCACGCTATCGCATCGAAATTGGGCTCGTTTGAATCGTCTTGACGAGTACTTTGTTGGGAAATAGTTTCCGAGGATCTGACGATGGAGCCGGAGGAAGGCCATAGGAACTCTATAATAAAACCATGCAACTCCATTGAGTTTGGGCTCGTTAGAATAGTCTTGACGAGCACTCCAATGGGAGACGAAGTCCAGGGTCTGATGATGAAGCCGAAAGGCCATGCGATAGGAACTCAATATCGAAACGGTGCAACCCCATCAAATTTGGGCTCGTTTGAATTGTCTTGACGAGTTCTTTATTGGGAAATAGTTTCCAGGGTCTGATAATGGAGCCGGAAGAAGGACACAGGAACTCTTTAATTAAACCACGCTATCCCATCGAAATTGGGCTCGTTTGAATCGTCTTGACGAGTACTTTGTTGGGAAATAGTTTCCGAGGATCTGACGATGGAGCCGGAGGAAGGCCATAGGAACTCTATAATAAAACTATGCAACACCATCGAGTTTGGGCTCGTTTGAATTGTCTTGACGAGTTCTTTATTGGGAAATAGTTTCCAGGGTCTGATAATGGAGCCGGAAGAAGGACACAGGAACTCTTTAATAAAACCACGCTATCCCATCGAAATTGGGCTCGTTTGAATCGTCTTGACGAGTATTTTGTTGGGAAATAGTTTCCGAGGATCTGACGATGGAGCCGGAGGAAGGCCATAGGAACTCTATAATAAAACTATGCAACACCATCGAGTTTGGGCTCGTTTGAATCGTCTTGACTAGTTTTTTGTTGGGAAATAGTTTCCAGGGTCTGATGATGGAGCCGGAAGAAGGCCACTAGAACTCTGTATTAAAACCATGCAACACCATCGAGTTTGGGCTCGTTTGAATCGTCTTGACTAGTTTTTTGTTGGGAAATAGTTTCCAGGGTCTGATGATGGAGCCGGAAGAAGGCCACTAGAACTCTGTATTAAAACCATGCAACCCCATCGAGTTTTGGGCTCGTTTGAATCGTCTTGACGAGTGCTCCGATTAGTGATGAAAAAGACTCAAGTCTTTTAAGTCTTAATAAAAAGACTCGCCTCCGTTTTACGCGACTCAAGTCTAACTAAAGTGAAGACTCGACGTTCGAGTCTTTTAAATAAGACTCAGTTGTATGTTAAAAGACTCAAAAACTCAAACGACTCAAAAGACGAAAACGACTCGAGCTGTTTTTAAAAAGGCTCACGACTGAGTCGTCTATCCAAATACATAATGCTCAACCTTTAAGGTTCCTAAATAAGTCTAGAAAAAAAAATATAGACGATTCAAAAGCGCTTAATTAACAAGTTTATTTAAATAAAAAGATTTTGACAAGAAAATAACGCAATTTTTAAAATACTAAAAATCCAAGATGGCGGCCAACTTTTTTGTTTTTGGGCCGATTTCGATGAAACTCGATTTTTGGTACTATTTTGACAAGAAAATAACAACGCAATTTTTAAAATACAAAAAATCCAAGATGGCGGCCAACTTTTTTGTTTTTGGGCTGATTTCGATGAAACTCGATTTTGGAAAATATATTGACACGAAAATAACAACGATATTTTTGAAATATTGAAAAATCCAAGATGGCGGCCAACTTTTTTGTTTGTGTGCCGATTTCGATGAAACTCGGTTTTTGGTACTATTTTGACAAGAAAATAACAACGCAATTTTGAAAAAAACAAAAAATCCAAGATGGCGGCCAACTTTTTGGTTTTTGGGCCGATTTCGATGAAACTCGATTTTTGGAAATATTTTGACACGACAATAACAACGCAATGTTTAAAATATTGAAAAATCCAAGTTGGCGGCCAACTTTTTTGTTGGTAGGGCCAAATTTGATGAAACTCGGTTTTCGGTACTATTTTGGCAAAAAAATAACAACGCAATTTTTTAAATACTAAAAATCCAAGAGGGCGGCCAACTTTTTTATTTTTGGGCCGATTTCGATGAAACTCGGTTTTCGGTACTTTTTTGAAAAGAAAAGACCAACGCAATTTTTAAAATACTTAAAATCCAAGATGGCGGCCAACTTTTTTGTTTGTGGGCCGATTTTGATGAAACTCGGTTTTTGGTACTATTTTGACAAGAAAATAACAACGATATTTTTAAAATATTGAAAAATCCAAGATTGTGGCCAACTTTTTTGTTTGTGTGCCGATTTCGATGAAACTCTGTTTTTGGTACTATTTTGACAAATAAATAACAACGCATTTTTTTAACTACTAAAAATCCAAGATGGAGGCCATTTTTTTTTGTTTTTGGGCCGATTTCAATGAAACTCGATTTTTGGAACTATTTTGACACGACAATAACAACGCAATGTGTAAAATATTGAAAAATCCAAGATGGCGGCCAACTTTTTTGTTCGTGAGCCGATTTCGATGAAACTCGGTTTTCGGTACTATTTTGAAAAGAAAATAACAACGCAATTTTTAAAATACTAAAAATCCAAGATGGCGGCCAACTTTTTTGTTCGTGAGCCGATTTCGATGAAACTCGGTTTTCGGTACTATTTTGAAAAGAAAAAAACAACGCAATTTTTAAAATACTAAAAATCCAAGATGGCGGCCAACTTTTTTGTTTGTGAGCCGATTTCGATGAAACTCGGTTTTTGGACCTATTTTGACAAGAAAATAACAACGCAATGTTTAAAATATGGAAAAATCCAAGATGGCGGCCAACTTTTTTGTTTGTGGGCCGATTTCGATGAAACTCGGTTTTCGGTACTATTTTGAAACGACAATAACAACGCAATTTTGAAAATACTAAAAATCCAAGATGGCGGCCCACTTTTTTGTTTTTGGGCCGATTTCGATGAAACTTGGTTTTTGGAACTATTTTGACAAGAAAATAACAACGCAATGTTGGACATATTGAAAAATCCAAGATGGCGGCCAACTTTCTTGTTTGTGGGCCGATTTCAATGAAACTCAGTTTTAAGTACTATTTTGACGAGAAAATAACAACGCAATGTTGGAAGTATTAAAAAATCGAAGATGGTGGCTAACTTTTTTGTTAGTGGGCCGATATCGACGAAACTCGATTTTTAGTACTATTTTGATAAGAAAATATAAAACTAAAATTCCAAGATAGCGGCCAACTTTTTTGTTTTTTGGGCCGATTTCGACGAAACTCGATTTTTAGTACTATTTTGACGAGAAAATAACAACGCAATTTTTAAAATACTAAAAATCCAAGATGGTGGCCAACTTTTTTGTTTGTGAGCCGATTTCGATGAAACTCGGCCGCCATCTTGGATTTTTCAATATTTTCAACATTGCGTTTTTTTTTCTTGTCAAAATAGTTCCAAAAACCGAGTTTCATCGAAATCAGCCCACAAACAAAAAAGTTGGCTGCCATCTTGGATTTTTAGTATTTTAAAAATGGAGTCCTTGGCCCTCGGTATCGGATTTTTTTTAGGTTTTTATTAAGTATTTTATTTTATATTTATTTCATTATAATTCTTTATTTTTGTTTCAATTTTTTTCCTAATAAAAACTTTTATTTTGTTTATTTTTAATTTCAATCAGATCAATGTGCTGAATTTGCTGATATGTATCAGTCAGTCAGTATATTGGTTGGTAAACGCCTCTCATGACTTACGTTACGACTCCCGAAGCCACAAGGCTCGAGTCTTTTAAGTCCTTTAAACCTTTTAAGAAACGACTCAGCTTTCGAGGCCTGAGGTAAAAGAGCTCGACTCAAATTAGTCTTGAGTTACGAGTCTTTTGACTCAAGACTTAGGGTTTAAAAGACTCGTCGAGTCGTGAGGCGTTCAAATGAGGCGAGTCTTTGCAAAAGGACTTAAAAGACTCGAGTCTTTTTCATCACTAGCTCCGATAGGAGATGATACTTTTTATAGAACAGCAGATTTTTTTTTGCGAGTAGGAGAGTTGGCCCCATCGTAAAAGTTGCTAGTAATCATGAGCGGAACCACCCCACGGCGGGAACCAAATGATTAAAATTTCACCCTGTATACCATTTTTCTCAGATTTTTTTTTCTATCGATCTATAAATATACGAAATACAGAAATTCGCAAAAAAATTGTCGATACGATCCAGAAATTTTCGGTCATAACGTCTTGCGAACGGTAAATTATCAACGTAAAAACCAAATGTTTTGTTTTTGTAGTTTTGATAAGATGTAACGACTATTATTTTTATCAACTCGGGGCGTAAAATTCAACGTTAATTGTAAATGGTTTTTACGACTCAATATTTATAATATTCTTCTAAGGAAATGGTTTATACAACCTTAATTAGCTTTTAAGGTAATGGTTTATACACCCTTCAGGTAGGCATCAATTGTACAATAAAAAAACGCTTAATGCTATGCGCATAAGGTACAGTTTTGTATGGCATTAATTTTTGGTTTCGTTCGCATCGATAACAGCGGAAATAATTTAAACGTATTATCTGGATAGTGTTTTAATATTAAGTGTTAACGCAAATTTATTAAAAAATTAAAAGAAAGCAATGCACAAGTTTGAGTACCTACATTCGGTACGAAGAAGTTTATTGCGATTATACTCTACCTACCTACCTAATAGGAGTAGTAGAAGTTATTATACTGTGGTAGAAGGTATCTTGCATTACGGATGTCGGCAAAATGACAGATAAATTATTTATACTTCTATACAACGTGTTACAAAAACACCCCTAATGCCGAATATGGTAAATAGGGACCAACAAACATCAAACTGAACAACTTTTACTATGGGACCAAATATGAAATTGCAAAAAAAAATGTTCATCAGGCTGAAAAACTTTTGCTAAGGTGACATTTTTATATTTTGTATAGTTTCGCTGGATTATTATGGTTCTGCATCAGGTGTTCCAGACCTTCGATTTTTATACCTCAACAAAAAATGCTCATCAGGCTGAACAACTTTTGTAAAGGCGTTATTTTTATATTCCTTATAGTTTAGTTGGACCATTATGGTTCTGCATCAGGTGTTCCAGATCTTCGATTTTTATACCACATCAAAAAATGCTCATCAGGCTGAACAACTTTTGTTAAGGCGTTATTTTTATATTCCTTATAGTTCAGTTGGACCATTATGGTTTTGCATCAGGTGTTCCAGATCTTCGATTTTTAAACCACAACAAAAAATGCTTACCAGGCCGCACAACTTTTGCTAAGGTGTCATTTTTATATTTTGTATAGTTTAGCTGGACTATTATGGTTCTGCATCAGGTGTTCAAGACCTTCGATTTTTATACCTTAACGAAAAATGCTCATCAGGCTGAACAACTTTTGTTAAGACGTCATTTTTATATTCCATATAGTTTAGTTGGACCATTATGGTGCTGCAAAAAGTGTTCCAGATCTTAGATTTTTATACCACATCAAAAAATGCTCATCAGGCTGAACAACTTTTGTTAAGGCGTTATTTTTATATTCCTTATAGTTTAGTTGGACCATTATGGTTTTGCATCAGGTGTTCCAGATCTTCGATTTTTAAACCACAACAAAAAATGCTTACCAGGCTGCACAACTTTTGCTAAGGTGTCATTTTTATATTTTGTATAGTTTAGCTGGACTATTATGGTTCTGCCGTGTATGTGCCGGCCTAGAATAGCACTACCCCCTATCATCCCGTGGGTGTCGTAAAAGGCGACTAAGGGAGCATAGCCTTCAAGAGACGGGCAGCAGCGTCTCCAAAAAACCTTGGCCTACTGCGATCGCCAACCCGCCTGCCAAGCGTGGCGATTATGGCAAACCCCCCCCCCTCATGCACAATGGATCAAAAAATTGGCCCCCAGTCCCCGGCAGCCCCGCTATTCCTAGCTACGGTAGCGGCTACGGTAACGGCGGGGCAGGGGGTGCTAAGAATCCCCGGGTGCGGCTCGGCTACCAACAACGACGACAACTGCACCTGGCAACCTATAACACGCGCACACTAAGGACCGACGCGAAGTTAACCGAGTTGGAAGAAGTTATCAGCAAGGTACACTGGGACATTATCGGCTTATCTGAAGTCCGAAGAGCGGGAGAGGACTCGATAATCCTCAACTCCGGTAACTTGCTTTACTACCGGGAGGGCGACCAACAGTCCCAAGGTGGTATCGGGTTCATCGTCCACAAGTCCCTTGTCAACAACGTGACTACCATCGGAAGTGTGTCGACCAGGGTGGCGTACCTTATACTCAGAATATCCAAACGGTGTTCGCTGAATGTTATACAGGTTTACGCACCGACCTCGACACACCAAGATGACGAAGTGGAGGCTATGTATGAGGAGATCTCTAAAGCCATGCATAGCTTCAAAACCCACTACACTGTTGTGATGGGGGACTTCAATGCAAAGTTGGGGAAACGATGCGGTGATGAGCTGAGAGTGGGGCAATTTGGAGTTGGGCAACGGAATGACAGAGGCCAGATGCTGGCTGACTTTATGGAGAAGGAGAACCTCTTTATGATGAACTCCTTCTTCAGAAAGCCGGAATGCCGGAAGTGGACCTGGGTCAGTCCGGACGGTAAAGTCAGAAATGAGATAGATTTTATCATGTCGACAAAAAAGCAAATATTCAATGATGTCACTGTGATCAACGCTGTTAAGACGGGGAGCGATCACCGATTGGTACGTGGCACATTGAATATCAACCCAAAGCTGGAAAGATCTCGACTGATAAAATCAACAATTCGACCATTGCCGGCCCATATTCAAAACCCCGAGAGCTTTCAACTCGAACTCCAAAACCGCTTCGAAGCCCTTGAGAACAGCATAGATGTGGACGATCTAAACAACATGGTGGTGGATGCTGTCCGTACGGTAGGGTCCAAGCTCTTTAAGACCCGCCGTCCCAAGATAAAGAAACTCTCCGACCACACACTCCTACTCATGGATAAGAGACGTGAAATGAGGCTCCAGAGTTCAGTAGATGCTAATCGTTATCGGCAGCTTAATAGACAGATATCTAAGTCTTTGACGAGCGACCTTCGCCAATTTAATACGAATCGTATTAAAGAGGCCATCGAGCGGAATAAAGGCTCCAAAGTGTTCGCGAGAGATCTGGGGCCCTATTTTTGAATCGCTCGGCTGGCGTCGAGCGCTCGTTTCTACTGATTTTCATTCGACATATGGCTCAAACGTTCGAAATAGAGTCATATGTCGAACGAAAATCAGTAGAAACGAGCGCTAGACGCCAATCGAGTGATTCAAAAATAGGGTCCCTGTCTATTGGGCAAAGCCAGATGACGAAGCTGAAAACTGACGACGGACGCATCATTTCATCAAAGCCTGAAATCCTGAGGGAGATCGAGAGCTTCTATGGGCAGTTATATTCCACGCAGACACCTGTTGAAAGCAAGGCTAAAGACCCCAGAGCCAAGCTTACCCGACACTATACCGAAGATATCCCGGACGTCAGCCTGTGCGAGATTAGTATGGCTCTCAAACAGCTAAAAAACAACAAGGCGGCGGGTGACGATGGAATCACTACAGAACTTCTGAGAGCGGGCGGTGAGCCGATACTCAAAGTCCTCCAGAAGCTCTTTAATTCCGTCATCGTCCAGGGCAGAACGCCAAAGACATGGAACATAAGTGAGGTGATCTTGTTCTTTAAAAAGGGTGACAAGTCCCTCTTAAAGAACTATAGACCCATCTCGCTTCTGAGTCATGTCTATAAGTTGTTTTCGAGAGTCCTTACGAATCGTCTCGCTCGCAAGTTCGACGACTTCCAACCTCCCGAACAAGCCGGGTTCCGAAAAGGCTTTAGCACCATAGACCACATCCATACGCTGCGGCAGGTTATACAGAAGACTGAGGAGTATAATGAGCCACTTTGCTTGGCGTTCGTGGACTATGAGAAAGCCTTTGATTCGATTGAAACCTGGGCGGTGCTGCAGTCTCTCCAAAGGTGCCAAGTGGACTATAGGTATATCGAGGTGTTGAGGTACTTATACCAAAATGCCACCATGACGATCCGAGTACAGAACCAGAGCACAAATCCTATCCAACTGCAGCGTGGTGTGAGACAGGGAGACGTTATTTCTCCGAAACTGTTCACAGCTGCGTTGGAGGACATCTTTAAGCTCTTGGACTGGAAAGGACTCGGCATCAACATTAATGGCCAGTACCTAACACACCTTCGTTTTGCCGATGATATAGTCCTTATGGCTGAGACCATGGAAGACCTGAACACAATGCTCGAAGATCTCCGTAGTGCTTCCCAAAGAGTGGGTCTTAGGATGAACATGGATAAGACGAAAATTATGTCAAATGCCCATGTTGTACCCTCTCCAGTTCATGTTGGGAACACTACACTTGAAGTTGTTGACCATTACGTATACCTAGGACAGGCAGTCCAGTTAGGTAGGTCCAACTTCGAGAAAGAGATCTCTCGTCGAATCCAACTCGGGTGGGCAGCATTCGGGAAGCTTCGAAAAATCTTCGCGTCCGACTTACCTCAGTGTCTCAAGACGAAAGTCTATGAACAGTGTGTGTTGCCAGTGATGACTTACGGCAGTGAAACGTGGCCGCTAACTATGGGTCTCATAAGGAGGCTCAAGGTCACTCAGCGTGCAATGGAGAGAGCCATGCTCGGCGTTTCCCTACGTGATCAAATCAGAAACGAGGAGATCCGCAGGAGAACTAAAGTAACCGACATCGCTCGAAGGATTGCTCAGCTGAAGTGGCAATGGGCGGGACACATAGCGAGAAGAACCGATGGCCGTTGGGGCAGAAAGGTTCTGGAATGGCGACCGCGCACCGGACGACGCTCCGTGGGTAGGCCCCCGACAAGGTGGACCGACGATCTGGTGGAGGTCGCGGAAAGCCAGTGGATGCAGGCAGCGCAGGACCGATCGTTGTGGAGATCCTTAGGGGAGGCCTATACCCAGCAGTGGGTGTCGTGTGGCTGATATGATGATGATGATTATGGTTCTGCATCAGGTGTTCAGAACCTTCGATTTTTATACCTTAACGAAAAATGCTCATCAGGCTGAACAACTTTTGTTAAGACGTCATTTTTATATTCCATATAGTTTAGTTGGACCATTATGGTTCTGCAAAAAGTGTTCCAGATCTTAGATTTTATACCACATCAAAAAATGCTCATCAGGCTGAACAACTTTAGTTAAGGCGTTATTTTTATATTCCATATAGTTTAGTTGGACCATTATGGTTCTGCATCAGGTGTTCCAGATCTTCGATTTTTATACCACATCAAAAAATGCTCATCAGGCTGAACAACTTTTGTAAAGGCGTTATTTTTATATTCCATATAGTTTAGTTGGACCATCATGGTTCTGCAAATAGTGTTCCAGATCTTCGATTTTTATACCACAACAAAAAATGCTTATCAGGCTGAACAACTTTTGTTAAGGCATTATTTTTATATTCCTTATAGTTTAGTTGGGCCATCATGGTTCTGCGTCAGGTGTTCCAGATCTTCGATGTTTATACCTCAACAAAAAATGCTCATTAGGCTGAACAACTTTTGTTATGGCGTTATTTTTATATTCCTTATAGTTTAGTTGGGCCTTTATGGTTCTGTATCAGGTGTTCCAGATCTTTGATTTTTATACCACAACAAAAAATGCTTGTCAGGCTGAACAACTTTTGCTAATGTGTCATTTTTATATTCCTTACAGTTTAGTTGGGCCATTATGGTTCTGCATCAGGTGTTCCATTTTCCAAAATCAATTATACCCTAAGTTATGCCCAGGCTTATCAGCTATATAACAAAAAAAAGTTTTGTTCAAATCGGTGCAGTAGTTTAAAAGTTATGCACGTACATACAAACAAACAAACAGACAAAAATTCCAAAAACTATTGTTTTGGGTTCAGTATCGTGTACTTAACATGTAGCAATTACTTTTTGAAAAAATATTGAATGTACAGAATTGGCCTCGTTACGATTTTATTATATGTATAGATTCTTGTGGTAGTACAAAAAAGGTTTTAAGTTGCAAGAGACATGTACGGCCGGCAGCGGGCGAGCTGGCAACGTCGCGTAACAGAAAATAATGATACTAATTACCGGTAAAAATAACGTTATTTCTTGTAACGGTATCTAGTAACATAACCATATTATAACGTTAAATTAATGTTATGTTACCTGGTAACGTTAAAAAAAATAACGTTATCAAGGTATCATATTGAAAATAACGTTACGTAACGTTATGTTTACTGTTAATTGGTAACGTTATAAAGCCCTGTTATAATTATAAAAGATGAATAGAATAGAATAATCTTTATTGCTTTAAACTGTGTTACAAGATGGAAGAGATAAAATTAGTAAGTATCAACAGTTTACCTTATCAGGCATGCAACTAACAATTCAATTTGTCTTAAACTCTAAATATTCATTTAGGCTATAAAAAACATTATTATATAGCCATGTTTTTAACATCTGTTTAAATTTAAAACCTTCTAATGTTTTAATCTCTGTTGGCAAATGATTAAACACTTTAATACCATATATAAAAGTACTTTTGTAGTATACGTTATTTTTGACAATAGGATAATTCAGATTATGTTTATATCTATTACGTTGGCTACGAAGAGATTTTGTACAGTTATAGAGTTCCATATTATTTTTAATAAATGTACAAATTTCAAGTATGTAAATTACCGAATATAATGGATACAAGAGTCTTTGCCCGCTTCCGTTCACTTGCACGTAAAATTCATCATTCCGCTTGAGATAACTACAAGTTCGGCAGTGTTAGCTATTGAATTTGCAGAATTACTCGAACTAATCTATCGAGCAGCAGCGATTCAAAGTTGCTCAATGTTTACATCAGTGATAATCGCAGAGCGTGGTAGTGTGCCTTTAAGAAGAGGTATATTGAGCTGACTTTATACAGTGATGGAATGTTTATATTCTTCCTCTTGGTAAGTAGCTTCTCGTCTAAAACTTTGCTGCCAATCATGATGAATGTTCTTGATTTGAACAATTTCATAATGATGTTCCATAACTCCCTTCTGAAGTAGGGTAGCTACTTTAAAAGAGTTGGTAGAAAAAGTGTTTGCTTATTTTTGGTATTAGGACTTTTAATCAATTTTGATAAATCATTAACAATAATTTGGACTCTCTATGTTTTTAGAAATACAAGACATTTTAAAAGTAATTTTATCCTTTCAAAAGCAGCAAAAACTACTGAACGGATTTGGTTGAAATTTGGCACACAGATAGTAGATAGTCTAGATTAAAACACAGAATACTTTTTATCCCGGTATTCCCACGGGAACGGGAACCACGCTGGTGAAACCGCGGGCGGCCGCTAGTTTATAATAATTTTAAATGACTATGCTGCTGGGTTGGGATGAGATTCGCTATATTGGCCTAGGTTTTTGATTACTGATAAGTACTAACCCTTCTTCCAAGATGGCCTTGGGTGGCGTGAGGTGCCTCGTGCGTATGTGCTTGGGGTCTGCGATATCGGCTACCGTGAGCGTCACTGTAGGGTTGTTCGTCCCTGGCTTTGGGTACCGCACACTTCTAATCTCGGGGTATGTCTGTGAAGAGAAGATTTTGGTTAGGGCTTGAGGGTTTTTAAAGGAATCTGCTATGAATCAGTTTTTTTTGCACAGATAATATTGAGGGTCTGCTCTCTGCGTTTATATTAAAGCTAGTGTAGGTCCCGTAGAATCTAACCAAAAAAAAATAAGCGTAGATACCTAATACCCAAAAAATTGGCTTGGTTAGGGTTAGAGTTTTATTAAAATAGTAGAGAAATTCTAAAAAAACTTCCATAAATCCTATTGGTAGGTAATTCGTCTTTACATTAATAGCACGTGTGTCATGCCATAGCTAAAAATCAATGATCAGCTTTATCATAAAAAGTATATTATGACGAATGAATCAGCAATCAATGGATGGAATGGATTACTGCCAAATTACTGCAAGTTTATTGTAAAATTTCATATAAGCATGCTGCATGTATGCTCTTCAAGATACTAAATCATGATTGAACTGTAGTTCTCGCTTCTGGAACTTGGCTGGTGGCCAGCGCGAGTAGATAAAACTTTGGAAACACGAATAACTTGTCATAACATTGACGTTCAATAAGTTCAGAGTAAATTGCATACAGAAAATGAAAAGCATTTTATTTGGTTGTTCAACTCGAGACGGTCACCTGTTGATTTGTGTAGCTTCCATTCTTATGACGCTATGTTCATTCTGTGTAGGTATAGGGCCGACATGGTAACGACTCGGTGTGTTCTATATGTGCAACAAATAATTGTATAGGTATAATCTTTTCTTGAAATACATAAAGCAGCGACATTAGTATTATTTTTTCTCTTCCTAAAAACAAAACAAATATTTTTCAAATGAGCACGGAAGATCAGTGAAAAAAAAAAAAAAAAAAAAAAAAAAAAGGTAGGGCTGCCATCTCTAAAACCTGCCGCCCAGGACCGGAAGGTTAAAAACCCCGGACTTTGGAGCCTCGACCCCGGACATTTCATTTTTTTTATATTCACTTTTGGCTAGGAAAAAAAAAATCGAATACTTGACTGAAAAAAAAAGAATTTTAAGCCTTTTTTCGCAAAAAATAGTGTGTTTTACTAGTTATGATGTAGAGCCGGGGTGTCCAACACAATTTTGTGGAGGGCTATTTTGAAACCGTAGCGGGCCAAAATAAATTCCTAAACAGCCAGGGGCGGCCAGCAAATTTTTTGCGGGGTGCGCGGTGCTTGTCTATAGCCAAAAAAATGGGCTGCGCAGCGCGATTTTTTGCGGGGTGCGCGGTGCTTGTATATTATAAAAGAGAAAAATGGGCCGCCCAGCGCAATTTTAGCGGGTATTGCGCGGTGCTTGTTTGTAGCAAAAGAGAAAAATAGGCCGCGCAGCGTGATTTTCGCGGGGTGCGCGGTGCTTGTTTACAGCAAAAAAAAAAGGGCCACGCAGCGCGATATTGTGCTGGGTGCGCTGTGCTTGTTTATAGTGAAAAAGAAAAATGGGCCGCACAGCGCGATTATTTGTGGGGTGCGTAGTGAAGTGAGGCGCCCAGTAGCACGTGCGCTGAATGAATATAGTAGGTACTTTTTTGAGCGGAGTTTGATCCATAACCCGGACTTTAATTATAGTCCGGGTTTTCCCCGGACTACAATCAGAACCCCGCCCGGACGCTCCCCGGACGCCCTCCAAACTAGGACAAATCCGGGGAAACCCGGACGGATGGCAGCCCTAGTGTTAGGGCACACTTTGGGTGCCTTAACTTATGCTGAGTGTGAGCCTTTTTTGTGTTCCATTAAGACTAAGCTAATAAATAATTAAGAAGATAATTAAATATTGTGTTACTTAATTTAGTTCATAAAATAAATTATTTTTCTTTCTTTCTTTCTTTCAAAATCTGATTAATAATTATAACTAACCTTCAATAATAAAGCAATGATGTTAACAGCACGATCCCTTTAATTTTTTCTGTTACTTTAACAAATGAACACGAACTTGACAATATCTTCTAATGTTATTTATAACATTAGATAAGTCAACATAAAATTCTTAATTCTCCCCTACCTTGGAAGGATCATCAGTGTCCAGGGCTGCGCCGTACCAGGGATACTTTTGTTCGTGCACCAGACTGTCGTTGAAGGTAGCGTATAGCACCATGTGGCCGTCCGCTGACATCCATAATGCTGTACGGGATTTGAGGATCTCTTCTGCAACAAAGAGAAGACATAGGAATTTGATACCATACAGAATAAAAAAATTGTTATAATGTCACATAATGGCCGTGCAATATTGGCTCAATATATCGGTATGGTAAAAGGGATTACAAAGGAATTATCTTCAATGCTATTGACACATAATAGAGTGATTTGAAGACTATCATCCTTTCTTTCCTTACTAATATTATAAATGCGAAAGTCCGTTTGTTTGTTTATTTGTTTGTTTGTTTATTTGTTACGCCTTCACATCCTAACTACTGAACCGATCATCATGAAATTTTGCATACACGTTGTCAGGGGTACAGAGAAGGAGTATATAGTACATAGGGTACCTTTCATCCCGAAAAATAGTATAGTTCCCGAGGGATAGCAAAAAATCTTTCCACGCAGACGAAGTCGCGGGCGGCCGCTAGTAATATTATAAATGCGAAAGTCTGTTTGTTTGTTTGTTTGTTACGCCTTCACGTCTTAACTACTGAACCGATCTTCATGAAATTTTACATACACATTGTCAGGGGTACAGAAAAGGACATAGGGTACCTTTTATTCCGAAAAAAGTATTCTTCCCGAGGGATAGCAAAAAAACTTTCCACGCAGATTAAGTCGCGGGCGGCCGCTAGTAACTAATACTAATGTTCATAGAAGAGCTTACATCTGTTTTACAAGTAGAGAAGAGACATTAGGGGTCGTCCATTAATCACGTGAGGCTCGAAGGGGGGGGAGGGGGTTCAGAAAAAATCACCAAATATCACCAAGGGGGCGGGGGGGTGTAGTGAGATATCACGTGTATTGATTTTTTCTCTAAACACTAAATTTTAGGACGGAAGGGGGAAGCTTAGAAGCTTAATTTTCCAGAATTAAATTTGATTAAACCTGTTATCCTATTTTTAAAGATAATATTTAGATTTTTTAATTACCTATACTTAGTAGTACCAAAAAAATACACGTGATTTTGGGTAGGGGGGGAGGGGTAATCTAAAACCTCACCACGTATCACCATGGGGGAGGGGGGGTTAAAAATTTGCGAAAAAAACATCACGTGATTAATGGACGGCCCCTTATATAAATAGCTGCTGGCATAGGTATCTACTCGTAGGTCGCGTTAGAGTATATATTCTGTGTCGTAGGTGAGCGTCACAAATAATATGACACAGATAGAGTAGTTCACTCACCCGCCCTGGCAATCAGGGCGTGTGAAATGCAATATGGATTGGTATGCACCAGCTAAAAGGAGTAAGGTTTTGCTAAGTAGAGGAAAAGTGCTTTCATTTCAAATACTATCAGTAGTAGCAGAATATTTTAACGGCTGTGCTGTGTGATCCCACATAATCCCAGCAGAGGCAAACCATCCTTACTATACTACATATACCTACTATAATATTATAAATGCAAAAAGTAAGTTTGTTTGTTTGTTACGCCTACGCAACCGATCATAGTGATGCATACAAATTTTCAGGGCTGCAAAGAAGACTTTAGGGTACCTTTCGTCCGGGAAAAAGGATCTGTTTCCGAGGGATCGACAAAATACTATCCTCGCAAATGAAGTCGCGGGCGGTCCCTAGTGGTTATTATGAATACATGATAATTAATTTCACGGTAATAATTTGTTAATGGTTGTTTATATTCTTATTGACGAATTCTACTTGTTTTTAAGAACATGTAAGCCCAAAGTCAGCTTATTTTGGCACTAGATGATAAATAATTGTGGACAATCTAATGGCCCGTATTTTCTATAACTATTTTATGTTACAGAATGTACGCACGATGATTTCTCATCCGTGCGACTTGTTGCAAATAAACTAATTTATTACGGTCAGTATGACGTCATACCGTTATAGCATGCCAATATTGCACTTGACCGATCTATAGGATGATCCTAATCCTACTAATATTATCCTACTAATATCCTACTAATATTATAAATGTGAAAGTTTGTGGGTTTGGATGTTTGGATGTTTGGATGTTTAGATGTTTGGATGTTTGTTCCTCAATCACGTAAAAACTACTGAACGGATTTAGTTGAAATTTGGCACACAGATAGTAGATAGCCTAGATTAAAACAAAGGATACTTTTTATCCCGATATTCCCACGGGAACGGGAACCACGCGGGTGAAACCGCGGGCAGCCGCTAGTAATACAATATTATCTGGATTGAGAGTGAGTCATTCCAATGCGTAGATATTTTTACACGCAGATTCGTACAGTACTATGAAATGTAGTCTACAGTTTTTACCCACTCCACGTCGCATTTTCCCCTATTATACAGGGTAATTTTGCGACCTCTTTACAAAATCAAATATTAGTTCAAGGAAGTAATAAAAAAGAATTTGGTGAGATAATTATGAATTATTTCTTTTTTAATTCAAAGTTTTCAGTCACTTTTTATGTCCAAAAAATTTAGGCGCGCACGCTCACCCTCGCGCAAGCGGCGCGAGCGGGGGAAGGCGGGTGGCGAGAGGGGGACTCGCGCGGGTCAAACGTGCGATGCGCAAACAGTGACAACAATTTCAATTTGTGTAGGGAAAAGTTTGAGACAAAAATGTAAAAAAAAAATAAAAACAGCTGCAGTGCTGCTGTTATAGTATGACCTGACAAAATTTGAAAAGGAGTCCAAAAATGACCCTGTATAATAAAACATATTTTTTGAGATAAATCATCCTGTTTTGGAGAAAAATAATTTAAAATGGTGGGTACCTACATAAATGTTGTAACTTTTTTTTTATTTCAACCTTTTTAATCACGACCGACCCCGGATTTTTTTTACCCGTAGTCACACCGGTGTGACTACGGGTAATTTATCCCGACCCGTGGTCACACCAACACACCATTGCCCAAATTTGCTTCTATAACCCTGATAGTGATTTCAATATTTTCAATATTTATAAGTAGGAAGCTTGCGCCAGCGTACAGGCAGAAACGCGCCATTTTCATAAAATCATGTACTGTTTGTTACCCAGCTGAATTCTATACCAAAATAAAAAAAGAATTTTCGCCATACCTACCTATTTGTGATTGATAAGTAGGTAAGTAACTGTCTTTTGATTTCATACTTAATATTCAACAATTTAATCATTCGCAAGGTTAGTTCTAAAAATTAAAATAAATTATTCATTTATTAAGCCGTTCCTACAAACTTGAAGTAACTTGGTACTTTAATCAATAATTCAAAGATAACATTCAGAACAGCAGTGTGGTAGGCACAAGTTTCCGTGTCGTGACCACAATCTGCGGTGACCGAACTACCTACCTCAGTTTTGGTCATAACAGTCGCCAGCCTAGTTCTCAAATTGTAAAGGCAAATCGAGGGCAAATCTAAGCCCCGAAATTTGGCTTTACAATACCTTATTTTCATTAACTTTGTTATTTGTGATTTAGTAAGGTTTGTCACTTACAGTGTTATAAAACATTCTTGAGCTTAGGTACTTTAAATAAAAACGTCTATTGAAGTCGGGTGGGGATTTTAGAATAAAAAAAAATTGTCATCCATCCATCCTCACCCGACTTCAATTTACGTTTTTTGTGAAAATTTAAATGTGTGTATTGGTGATTTTAACATTATTTCTTGCTTTTTAAAGCTATTTGATTTTTAAGCTGTTTTATTTTTATTTATAGGTTGAACTTACTTTAAATAAAAACGTCTATTGAAGTCGGGTGGGGATTTTAGAAAAAAAAAAAATTGTCATCCATCCATCCTCACCCGACTTCAATTTACGTTTTTTGTGAAAATTTAAATGTGTGTATTGGTGATTTTAACATTATTTCTTGCTTTTTAAAGCTATTTGATTTTTAAGCTGTTTTATTTTTATTTATAGGTTGAACTTACTTTAAATAAAAACGTCTATTGAAGTCGGGTGGGGATTTTAGAATAAAAAAAAATTGTCATCCATCCATCCTCACCCGACTTCAATTTACGTTTTTTGTGAAAATTTAAATGTGTGTATTGGTGATTTTAACATTATTTCTTGCTTTTTAAAGCTATTTGATTTTTAAGCTGTTTATTTTTATTTATAGGTTATTGAAGGTGGTTTTTCTTTTTTTAAAAAGCTTTTTTTACTATCAATATTATAATAAAAGTTACCTACTTAAAATCATCCATAAAATAAAATAATGCTAGCGCGCAATTATCTTTTCAGCGAGTTTTATATAAAAAATATGTACAAAAAAGCAATTTTGTTTCCTTGTTATGATTCAGTTTCGATACGCGAGTGTAGAAATATCCATTTCAAGCCGCAATAAAAAACGGTATTGGAGGCCCCTTCAAACTTCAATTGTAGCGAATGATTCATGCCTCTATTGCTCTGTAAACGAACCGGGTTAGTATTGCTAGGTATTAAAAATACAATCATTTGCATGTGTAGTTTGACTTTCTGTTTTGGTTATATGAAAATTTTTGAGATTCATTTCTAAGATTTCCCCGCGTAGATAACATTGTAATAAATAAAGAAAAAAGTTTGTAGTCTCAATATGAATGAATGAATGATTTATTTGCACAACCAGACATTACAGAATTATTACGTAACTAGCTTCCGCTCGCGACTTCGTCTGCGTGGATAGTATTTTGTCTATCCCTCGGGAACAGTTCCTTTTTTCGGGATGAAAAGTACCCTATGTCCTTCTCTGTACCTCTGACAACGTGTGTGTAAAATTTCATGATGATCGGATCAGTAGTTAAGACGTGAAGGCGTAACAAACAAACAAACAAACGGACTTTCGCATTTATAATATTAGCAAGGATATAACAAAATGAGTGTTTAATAATTTTCTTTTATTTGTAACCTTAGAATAATTACACCTCGAACGATAATTTCCTACAAAGCGCGCTGTCAAAAGTGAGGCAACAAAAACAGCCAAAATGGCGCCGTTTTCAGATTTCTATTGTCCATTATTAAATAATCATGCCTAATAAGTAACAAAACAGTTTCAATTTCCCTACCTTAAAGAGATTAATTATTATATTATTGGATTTTAGTTACGATTAGGTAACGTATGAAGGATATAAGTCTGAGAACTGAGCCATTTTGGCTCAGTATAAGTTGCCTCACTTTGCATACAAGGACACGGCTTCTAGTTGTAATTATTCTAATTTTGAAACCAACAATCAACTTAAAGTTTTCATTTAGTGACTGTCTAGTCTAGTTAAAATGTACTGAAACATTATACTGAAATCTTGAACTTTTCAAATCAATACTTTATCAGCAGAAATTATCAATTTGTTTTCGAATGTAAATGATTTCATTATATTTAGGTATACAATACCCTTGTACGGTAAAGTATGTTACGTGATACTAGCTAAACTTTAATTTAGTCTTGAAATTAATCTAGATTTCATCAAAGTCTTCGCAGCGAGGATATTTCACGGTGATTTCATTTGCTTCGCAGTGGAGGAAATTAACCCACTCCGATTTGCCTATTAATTCGGGTGACTCGGTCATACCTACTACCTCTACCAGTATTCACGATTGCCATATCAGTTGGTAGAACGAAGGTAATTTCCTTTTAGGACGGATAAGGAATTTAGTTGGTTCAACTAACTAACTACAAATTGAAATTGAAAGAGCGATTGAGTTTCTAGAGTTTCAGATAGCTCAAAGAAATTGTCTTGCTCTCTACTGAAATCATACCGTCTCTATTATGGTAGGTAGTGGAAAAAACAGAAATCCTGAAATACTTTTGCGAGGTAACGCTTTAGAATCAGGTCAACGAAATATGAGTCTCGGTTGAAAAAGGGACTAAATTTGCACCTTATTTTAGGTGTCAGTTAACCTCTACATGTTAATTTAACAGGGAAAGTGGCGCCACCATTTCAGTCTCATCTTTTGTTGACCAGACTTAGTATTTAGACTTACTATTATATATTCTGTGACAGGTGATGGCTTAGAGCATTCAAAAATGCTGCAGTAATGATGGTTTTAAAGTAGTCTTGGCAGGACCGGATTTTAGAACTATGGACCCCTAGGCTCATTCTGTGGTGCGGGCCCCCCGTTTAGTAGTAATCTTGTAATTTTGTAAATCTATTGTATAATATGACCGTATCTTGAGGAAAAAAACGGCCGCGCCGCGCGATTTATAGTCATAGTTTCATCCACTAATCTTGTAATCTTGTCTATCTCTTGTAAAAAAAATGGCCGCGCAGCGCGATTTTTAGTGTGTTTCAGCCACTAATCTTGTACTCTTGCCTATCTTTAGTAAAAAAAGGCCGCGCAGCGCGATTTATAGTCATGTTTCATCCACTAATCTTGTGATCTTGCCTGTCTAAAATGAAAAAAAAACGACCGCGCAGCGCGATTTTCAGTTAGTTTCTTCCAATAGTTTCGTAATCTGTGGTTTTATCCGCGTAATTTAAAAAAAATCAAATATATTATGTGGTGCGGGCCCCCTTGTGGTGCGGGCCCCCTTGTGGTGCGGGCCCCTAGGCTGCAGCCTATGTAGCCTGCGCTTAAATCCGGTAGTGAGTCTTGGTGTTTCGGCAGTTTGTGTCATTGAGTTTAATTTTGCATTTTCCGGCTAAAATAACGGAAGGATGAATCAGGAAATGCATAAAAAACTAAAGTTTACATCCGTACCTAATCATTTAATTACGGTTTGACATGCTTCTAGTTATGCATTAATACTTAGTACAAGACGTGAAAAGTATTTTATTATAATATAATTAGTAACACGCGAAAATCTAAGAAGTAGAAATGGATTAGACATGTAATAGAAAAACTATGTAAAATTTACTGTTCTGGGAGAAGGTGTAGGAACACTGAGTAAGTAGGTAAGTATTTGTTAATCCGTATTAAATAAATAACCCGCTGTATCTAATACTATTAATAAGCTTGGCGGCAGATATTTTGCATCGAGAGCACTCGGTCATTCACACGACTAATTTGACTTATAATGCAGTTTATATGCAATGGTACCGAAACTTTTTGCTTAGTTTACAAACTAATACTTCGTTAAGGGCCGATTTTTCAATCCTTGGATAAAGAGACCAATAGTTAACTGAAGAATAAAGTTATTAGTCTCTTTATTTATCTGTTAAGTAATTGTCAATTTTTCATTATTTTTCAAGGAATATTTATTCTATGAATAACTAACTGACCGAATATCTCATCTGTGGAAACGCTAACTTCACGAAGTTGAAACAAATATAGACAATGAACGAATGTTAGAACAGGACAAACTATTTCTTTGATTTTAGACATCTGGCAATCAGTCAAACAAAAGAAGGGTCCGCCGTCATTCAACAACATGAGGTTGTTTGGATGTGCTGTGGACGCCGTGGTGTGGTGTTTTTAATTGAGATTTTTCGATTCAAACTAAGTATGTAATTAATTACTTATAATGGAAACCAAAAAAAATCTGCGAAATTCAATCTAGGATTCAAATGCTTGTGAGTTTAGTTTAGTACTATTATTTATTCTGTTAGTTCCTGAGAGGTATGTTCCTACAAGCAAATAATAAAATAATAGATGTAAAAACAGAAATTATTTGTTTTTTTAGTTCCTATCAAAGAATGTGCAGGGAAGAATATTAAAACTTCTCTCAACTCGGGTAGAATTTCATCAATTCATTCTTTTTTTACTACTTGGATTCATATAAGTAACTCATTTATTATAACTTCTTCCTCAATAGGGAATATGCATCAATTTTTTTTTAAATCTTAATCAATAGGTATAATGCGTGAGAAAATTAACTGTAATATTAAAACTTTTCTCTTGCGTTTTTTTCTCGTGATATAGTTACTTGAAGTTAGCGCGCAGCAGCACCCGCCGAAAACGCTCCATACAAAATGGTGACGTCACACATCACGTTTCAGGTGTGTTTCGGCGCGTTTAATATGGAGTTAGCCAATAATCTTCAATTATCTCCCTAAATTTTGCGTTTAAGTACATATGTGTCATACAAAATATTATTTCTTATTCGATATTCTATCTGACTGTAAAGTGCATTATATCCGAAAATGAAAAAAAAAATATCGTTATTTTCCCCTGATTTCATCGTGTGATAAAACTAAAATAATACATTTTTTTTTTCCTGTTCCATCATGTTTTTATAAGTGTCCGCAGCGATCTAGCTCAATTTCATCAAAATCGGTGACTTATGCATATTCCCTATTGCCATCTCGTCAACCGTTTTGAAAATATCAACTTTACAACAAAAAGCACAAAAACTAACCTCAAACTTACTGTTTATCTGTGGAATAAGGCGTTACCTGGCCCTCAAAGGGTCAGATATAATTATTCCTCAGATAAGAGAGTTATTCGTCGAATAAGGCCTATTTGACGATTGAAAAACAGATGTTTTTGCTATCTGTTGAATAAACCCTATCTATCTGTTTATCTGAGGATTGAAAAATCGGCCCTAAGAAAAAAAAAACATCAAATTAATTAACTTCTTTAAAGAAATTATGACTGTATTTCCTGCAAATCTAAGTAGTGCGAGTCAGCCCCTGCTCTCGAGTACTCGAGCTCACATCAGGATCGAATAAACGTCAAACATTTGTTATTTTGCTCAACTTTGGTTCCACTGATAATGGTTGCCATGTTTTCCATTGTACCGTTTTGACGTTTACTCGATACCATACCAATATTCGATCTCAGATTCTCGTTCGCGTTCGGGGAGTAACGCGAGTAACCCCCCAGATCTAAGTACAGTAGGTACCTATATAATATTTAGTGATATTATGTTAAACCATAAACATAGAAAAACTATTTCTATGTCGACTAATATAGCGTCGACCAACTACAGACAGAACAGTTTTATTCCCAGGTCTACCAGAAGCCTAAATGCGGTGTTGAGTGACTGTGAGCTTGATATCGACGTATTTAACTGCAGCTTAAATTCTTTTAAAAGACTTATTGAATATCTCTTTATTTAATAAAAACTCATGCTGGTATTCTGTGCATCGCACGCACATAGAATTAAGTACTTTTATTTGTTTATATATAAAAAAAAGTCTATATAATATTTAGTTATTACTTTTAAGTTTCTATATTGTCACTATAAGCGGAAACCTATAATTAGCTCATTGTTTCCTACAATGTTTCTACACTTATTTGTACAGCTGCTGGTTTTCCATGTAATAAATAAAATAAAATAAAAATAAAATAAATAAAATATGTGTTAAACCCTTAGAATAATTACACCTAGAACGATAATTCCCTACAAAGCGGCAAGCGCGCTCTCAAAAGTGAGGCAACAAAAACAGCCAAAATATTAAACGGACAAGTATAAACAAACTACCCAAGTAGCAAAATTCTCCTGTAGTGCACAGTTTATAGGCTCACAGCACTAGTACCTCTCTCTTAGTGGTTCCAGGTTTTACTACCAAGCTTATAACAGGTTACACGGAGTTCGTTTGGGTTTATAGTACATCTATTCTTATATGTTGACTTATAATCGTGTACAGAACGAAATTATAGGCGCAATAAAGGCTAAGATGGCCTATAAAAGTGTTGCATATGTGTAAATACACTTGAGAAAACTTGCTCCAGTAAGTTACACTTATAATCGCCTAGAAGAAGTAATTATAAACCCGCTATAAGTATCATACGCCAGTAATAGTAATTTAGAGAACTAAATGCACTTAGAACCATTTGCATTTGTTACTTGACCTTATAGGGGTGTATGAGTCAACTTTATGTGCCAATTATAAGTGAATTAGTTCTACAGTGGTTTCTTCTAAGAGTAAGTGTACTTGGTATTATTGTGGACTCTCGAATGCTGTTATAGACTTGATTTCTATATAAAGGTTTCTTGTAAAACTGTTAGTGTCCAAAGATATCTTCGTGAAGTCCATTTAAGCTTTTAATATTTATCGCATCTTCACGGCCATTTTTTCGTCACAATATGGCGCGACAATGCTGTTAGAACTAATATTATTTTTAAACATTACTTAGTAAATACGCCATGTTCACAAGGCAAAACACAATATACTTCACCGAAAATACTTACGCGTTTGCCGTGCAAACATCTATGCACGTATAATATTACGTGCGAAATACTTACTTGTTAATACATTATATTATATAAAATAGATAAACTTTACTTTATTTTTTTATTTTTTTCTACAACTGACACAATACAACAACAATTCACAAATGTTTGAAGTAGCTAGTAATAGAAGCGTGGAGTACGTTACACGCCTGCCTGGTTCCATTAGATGCTCATAGCTGGCTTCGCAGGAGCAGATAGTTCTGCCTAGTCCAACTATAAGTGTATTATTGGTCTAAGTGGTGCTCGCCAAGTCTACTAGGAGTGTTTTATTAGCAAAAGTACGCGTATAAAATGGGCCCTTTTCCGTGGTTATAACTTTTTACTAGCCTGTTATAGACCTGGCCCCGTAACCACTACAAGACCACATTTTGTTACTTGGGTAAAAAGTAAAAAATAAATCCTTCTGTAAATATTTATAACCCTAATAACCTATACCTACCTACATAAATTTTAAACCTAAACATTTTAAACCAATAAACGTGGGGCGCATGCTATAGACAATATCGATGATAAATTTTACAAAACGCGCCCCACGTTTTTAGGTTTAAAATTTTTAGGTTTAAAATTTCTGTAGGTAGGTATAGGTTATTAGGGTTATAAATATTTACAGAAGGATTTATTTTTTACTTTTTAGTTTGTTTTTACTTGTCCGTTTAATATTTTTAGTCCGATTTTTTTGTAATAATTTAGTCCGTTTTAAAAACGTGTTTTTATAAATTTTTTTTTTGCTTTTTAGTTAACGAGCTAAGACTAAAAATATACCATCTCCTATCGGAGCATTCGTCAAAACGATTCAAACGAGTCCAAACTCGATGGTGTTGCATGGTTTTATTACAGAGTCCCAGTGCCCTTCTTCCGGCTCCATCATCAGACCCTGGAAACTATTTCCCAACAAAGAACTCGTCAACACGATTCAAACGAGCCCAAACTCGATGAGGTTGCATGGTTTTATCACAGAGTCCCAGTGCCCTTCTTCTTGCTCCATCATCAGACCCTGGAAACTATTTCCTAACAAAGAACTCGTCAAGATGATTCAAACTAGCCCAACTCGATGAGGTTGCATGGTTTTATTATAGAGTTCCTACGGCCTTCTTCCGGCTCCATCATCAGATCCTCGGACACTTTTTCCCAACAAAGTACTCGTCAAGACGATTCAAACGAGCCCAAACTCTATGGGGTAGCGTGGTTTTATCATAGAGTTCCTACGGCCTTCTTCCGGCTCCATCATCAGATCCTCGGACACTTTTTTCCCAACAAAGTACTCATCAAGAAAATTCAAATGAGCCCAAACTCGATGGGATTGCACGGTTTCAATATTGAGTTCCTTTGGCATGGCCTTCCAGCTTCATCATCAGACCCTGGACCTTATCTCCCATTAAACTTCTCGTCGAGACGATTCTAACAAGCTTAATCACAATGGGATTGTATGGTTGCATCATTAAGTTCCTGTGGCCTTCTTCCAGTTCCATCATCAGATCAGCTCAATGACACCATAATATTGCATTGTATTCAAGTTCTGACCTATGTTCAAAGTTTCAAGTCTCTAGCTCATCGGAAAGCTAGTTTAAAATCGTTCGCAAACTTTGCGGACAAACAAACAAACAAACGAGAAAGCAACCTAATAAAAACGTGTTAAAATGGCACCGTTTTCAGAGTTTTATTGTCCATCATTATATAATCATGCCTAATAAGTACAAAAGAGTTTCAATTTCCCTACCTTAAAGAGATTAAATTATTATATTATTGGATTTCAGTTACGATCAGGTAACGTAGGTATGAAGGATATAAATCTGAGAACTGAGCCATTTTGGCCCAGTATAAGTTGCCTCACTTTGCATACAAGGACACGGCTTCTAGGTGTAATTATTTTAAGGTGAAACTATGTTATACAGTCTCTATGGTTCGAAACGAAACAGTTGCCTTCTGTGATTCGAATTTAAAAAAAAATGGCACACAACGACCAACGACAGAAACAAAAGAGTAAATGTTCACTTTTGTTCGCTATTCTGTTTGTGAATTCAGGACTGGCGGCTCTTCTTTCTGCGCAACAAGAAGCACTGACATCGCTGAGTGAAACGTGTGCTGATTGTATTTTTTCTTTTATTACGAAACAAAACTCTTTGGTCATTTCTTTCTTTAACTAGATATTTTTTTTTGTTTTTGGCGCCATTTTGTCGAGTACGGTTTGGTGTCTATTTTAATTACAGCTCGCGCGGCGAGTTAAGAGCGCTCGGCAAATGTAGAGGGGGTATGCGCAGTAGGAATTTGTTATTAAAAAATGATACTGCGCATACCCCCTCCAGACTGCCGAGCGCTCTTAACTCGTCGCGCGAGGTATATTTGAAAATTGATTCAAAGTGGATATTGTGTCTTAAAATTGGTGCAGTTTTGTGGTACAAGTGTCTACGCAACTGAACAATATGTGGGATAATTGAAATAGGCGCGATCTTGGTTGTGTGAAGCTGAGACTTTTATTGTAGTGGTAGCTACCTCGGCAGAACTTAAGTTCTCGTTACCGAGTAAACTGTCTTGATATACTTGTTGCCAAATGCTCCAAGCAGCATTGGAATGCAATGCATCCGCATTCTAATTATTTATTATAATTATTTATTATTATTAAAACACAGATTAGAACAAAGTTTTCTTACATTTAACAGTGCTATACAAACCTATTTAGGTTTTACCAAGCACTGGGATTTATTAAAAAATTAAGATCTAAGTATAAATTAGGTAGGTAAAGACTAAAAATCTTTGATTAGGCACTATAGTACTTACTTCTGGTTTAATTTAACAATGAACAGTGTTCATATTAAATTACAACGAGATATTGATTTGAACTAATCGAACTAATCTTATAATAAAGAACAAAATATCCGTTTATAAATTGTGAAGGTAAAGTAGGACACTTTTTTATTTCTACTACCTTCCATATTGGCCCAATCAAACGATGTTTGCATTACAGAAACGAGTGAGTAAACATAAACATAATGTAAACTTAAACTGAAACAATACCTACCACCGAACTATTAAACACTTGACACTGGCAAAATTACTTCCAAGAGGAAAGTAGATTGCCAAAATAAAAATAGAAGAAGAAGAAGAAGATATTTTTTTGAATGACAAAATGTGTTTTAATCGTGTTGAGTAAGTAATTCCGAACAACTCAACTCAAAACCCATTAAATCGACAACAATCTTTGAATTATTATATGTTTAGATAGACAGTCGAAGCTACGAGCACGTTGAGAAAAATTCACAGATTTTACAGTCCCCGCAAGAATCGGAGCATTGAAAATGAACACCAAAATTTACGAAAAACCAAAATCAAATCAAATGCAAAGTCCTATTATAAGTTTAAAGTTACCTAGGTAGTACCTATTTATTTTTACGATTGTGTGAAAAGCGCCCGCTGACTGCCTCGACGCAGCCGAAATATTATTAACCTATTTTCAAAATTCCAACGAATGCACTTCTCGTCTGCTTCTGCATCTTTTAACACTATTACCATGACGATCGGCCAATAATCATAAAAGCTACATCACTTTTTATGTACGGAAACACCCGTTTTTCAACAATTCCAAATCTAAAGGGACCACCTACAGGTCACAATTATTAACCGAATTTCAAAATTATTTCGCCATTTGGTAGCTAAACTAATATCCTAGGACCTTTTTTTTCATTTTTTCTTAAGTCGGTTTTTGTTTCGAAATATTTACAATTTAGTAAACAAACACCCCCCTAAAAACCCGGAATTTTTGGAATTTTGCAAAATTTCAAAAAAAGTTACCAGTAGATTTTCAAAATTCAAACGTTCCCACGTGTCTCGATAAATTCCTCAACTTATAGTACTATTTTCATCACGATCCTCCCAAAATCTTCGGAAATATGGCCAAAAATACGTCTCAGGCGATTTGCATCTGATAACCATTTTCAATGGTAAAATATCAGCTAAGTAACTGTTGGCTGATAAAAACACACGCGCATTGCAAGAAAGCGACCGGGGACCCGGCCATAGTTTTTATTTCAATACTCTTTGGACGCAATTATGCTAAAAATGCACACCTAAAAAGTTGGCCTGTTTGGTTTAGTACGTCAAAAGCACAACACTCTATCTAGACATAAATATAATCAAAGAGATTAATAAATATTTATTCAGGCGGGAATCATAAAGGAAGCCCTACAGACAGAGCTGATCTCATGCTGCGTTTCTCTAATCTGGCTTCATCCTGCCTGCCCATCAAGTAAAAACGCATACGAGTTTATTTTAGAAAAATACACCCACAACCAAGAATATCTGATGTCGGCAAGGAATACTAGAGAAACCGTTCGGATGGACACCTGTTTACCCACAAACCATGATGCCGACGTCGGCAAATATACAGGGTGTCCCAAAACTTTGCCATACGGAGGGAAAGTACCTTAAATAGAAAGGAAAGTAACTGAAACAAGTCTTCATTTTGTTTTAAAAAATTATTGGAACTGCATTAAGTTTTTTTGAAAAAACGCAAACGTAGGCAACTTTGCATCAATATTTTATCGAACCAGCCTTACTATTGTCTAATTTCAAAATCTATCGCAATCGCTTTCATTTAACAGAACATTGCTACGTCTTTTTGGCACAAATAAAAACGTATCAAAGAAACGCAGCAATGTGTCACATCCATCTGTCAAATGAAAGTTATCGTCTAATTAATTTCTATTGTCTAATTTAAAATCTATTGCAATCGCTTTCAAGATGTAATACATTGAAACTTCTTTATGGCACAAATAAAAACTTACCAAAGAAATGCAGCAATGTGTCACATCCACCTGTCAAACGAAAGCGAATGCGATAGATTTTTAAAATTAGACAATAGCCCCCTGGGGGCTAATTGTCTAATTTCATAATCTATCGCAATAGCTTTCTGGGTGACATTGATGCTTCTTTTTGGCACAAATAAAAACTTACCAAAGAATTATGCAGCAATGTGTCACATCCATCTGTCAGATGAAAGCGATTGCGATAGATTTTAAAAATGAGATAATAAGTAGGTAGATGCACATGCCCTACTCCTCAAAGATAAGAAATTTACGCGTTTAGAACATTAATCCACCGAAACAACTCTGGTAACTTTCATTTATGAGCGTTTGTTGTTTACTATTAGTCAAAGTACCTCATAAGATAGTTTTATGATATTTACTCCATTAAACACTTTATGCGATTTATCTTGTTTTAACATTTCGCTACACAAACTATAAGTTCCTTCATTATACAACGTGTTAATGAATTAACGCAAAATGAGAAAACCGTTTCTTCGGACCATCAAACTGAACAACTTTTACTATGGGACCAATTCTGAAATCGCGAAAAAAAACAGCTGTTTCATACAAAAATTAATAACAAAATAATAACTGTATGAAGTAGCTGATTTTTTTTCCGCGATTTCAGAGTTGGTCCCATAGTAAAAGTTGTTCACTTTGATGGTTCGAAGAAAGTTTTCTCATTTTGCGTTATTTCATTAACACGTTGAAGTTATATGCAGTTCTTTTAAAGTCAATAATCGGTATAATGTAGTCTAAACATATCGTTACACTAACGGCCGCCCGCGGTTTCACCCGCGTGGTTCCCGTTCCCGTGGGAATATCGGGATAAAAAGTATTCTATGTTTTAATCTAGGCTATCTTCTATCTGTGTGCCAAATTTCAACCAAATCCGTTCAGTAGTTTTTGCGTGATTGAGGAACAAACATCCAAACATCTTAACATCCAAACACACAAACTTTCACATTTATAATATTAGTCGGATTAAGGAGCCGTTCAAAGTCAAATACACATTTTTGAACAACGATTTAACACAGTATTACTTGATTTATCGGTCCCAAAAAAATAATGTAGTAGTATATAGTAGTAAGTAATGTGATTGATAGAAACATAACAGCTAAAACTTTTCTCGGTTGAAAAAAAATCATAAAGTGACCTCTAATTTCGTAGTTTTCAGTGTTGTGCTAACTAATAACACAGCTAAAGTGTGCCAATAATAAACCTATAATCTTGTAACTTTAATAAAAAATAAATCCTTAGCTAGCTCTCTAGTTTTGTGACTGACAGTGTATTAAAATAAGAAATAATTTATTAGTTATTTAATAAAAATATTATAATGTTTTAACTTTTAGATTTTTGCATTCACAATGCTATTTTTATATTAAGATGAATAAATAATGAAAAATATTAGAAAAAATCGGCTCACCCGTAGCAACTTAGACCCGTCTAAGTTGCTACGGGTGAGCCGATTTTTTAGATATTTAGAATATTAAATCACTAAAAATAACACTGACATGTTACATTTTAGGGGTTTACTTTAGTTTAAGTATCTCTCAAGATGATTTAATGATATTTAACCGTATTAATAGTTATTTATGCAACTGTACTATAATGAGGGGTATTAAAACACGAATGTGATAATAGTATCACATGAGTGTTTTAATACCTAATTATGTACAGTTGCATACAAGACTTTATCTACACCCATTTTTTTATTTATTTTTATTTGGGAAACAAATAATATTTTAATACATATGGATTAAAAACACCTATGATATTTATCTACACCCATGATAATTATGTATCCTCTATAAAGGTTTTGACTTTGATTTTGTCTTTGACTTTCCTCCCCTTCCTCGTCATTATGTCTTCCGCAAGAGTGTTATAATGTTGTACTGAATTTCATAATGCAACGCTTAGCGCGTGGGCCTGCGGCGTAGCAGGCCCTCCTCCCGCTCGGATACTGTAATGGTGGCAGTAAACTAACCGTTGCAGAATTTTTACAGAGGATTAAAGCATGGGTGTAGATAAACACTTTAATGATTATATGCCTCATCCCAACAAGTTTTAAGTTCCTAACTAGGTATCAGTTCTTTATTAACACCATAAAAATTGATATTTTCTATGTAAAATATAAAACCACGGAACACAAGGAATGAAAAAAACATCGAAAGCAATGCAGCTGTTAAAATGATCCATAGAATACCAGTAGCATAATTAAAATTTTACATCTCCCTCGACGAAAATCCGCTCTCTCCCTTTAATGCGGTAGTCTCGGAGCACGTCCTAAATCTGGTATCTTTATATCTGGAATGAAGCCGCTGAGCGGAGGTCGTTAAGATAAAACACCAGGTTCCTCTCATTTACAACGCGTAACTGAATAAAACGGCCGTTCCCAAGAGGGTGAAGATAGACGTCTCTTTAGGACATATTTCTTAAGTTCGATACTTCCAGAATTTAAATGAGGCCGAATATTCTTAAAATAGTAGGGATAGAGTATTAATGACTTCTAAAGGCCATCGTCGACTAGGAACGCCGCGTTGCATTGAATCAGATTGCACTAGTTCATCTGCTAGGCAGCGAACTAAAATCTATGGAACAAACGTTCCGTTCAAAATCAAGTGGGCGTGGCAAAAACCCCTCTTTTCCGTAGCTCCATTGGACGTCCCATCGATGGGGACAGTGGAAAAAATATTTTTTAAATACATACGATAAAATCAAAGTTGGTACCTACATCTCTACAGTTTAATTGTTCCATTGAAAAACTGTAGTGGAGTAAAAACTATTTTCGGTGGCTCCATTAGTCAATGGGACCACGGTTAAATTATTTTTTCTGTTTTCTTATTTCCGTTGTCCCGTCGATGGGACCTCCAATGGAGCTACGGAAAAGAAGGGGCTAAAAATGCTGGCATTTAGTTATGTACAGTGACTGACTACTGGTTGCATAATAGCGACCATAATCTCATAGATATTTTCTTTACGTTTTCTCTGCTTTTTTTACCTTCTTTGTGTATGTTTGTAGAACGCTAATGTCTGACACCGAGCGTGTGGCTGGCCCGATGCAGTGTCGGTTGGAAGACCTTATTTCAAAAACCACCTTATCTATAATATAAAAATGAATCGCTAAATGTCTTGCTAAGCGCAAATCTCGAGATCAGCTGAACCGATTTCGCTAATTCTTTTTGTGTTGTGTTTGTTATTTATTATCAGGAAAAGGTTCTTATGAAAGAAAAAATAAAGGAAATGAGCGGTTTTCTGACAGCTGAGAATTTTAGTATATTTTTATGTTGATAGATGGCGTTATTCAACTAGGTAGGTTTTTTTTAATTTTTCCTAGCAGCTGAGTATACCACTGAGTATATAACACTCGATACTGGCAAAAATTACTCCCTGAAGAAAAGTAGTTTGCCATAACCATGCCAAAATTGACTGTCAAATTGACAAAATTCTTTGCTTTTTTCTGAAAAAGTTACGTACAACGACTGTACGTAACTTTTGAACAACGACATCTAGCCGTCTATTAAGTACTACTTTTTTTTCTTAAACTGCCTTTTGAAAACCGCTCATTGCGAGGAAAACAAGATTTTTTTTTATTTTTTAATGTAACCTTATGACGTTTGACATAGAATTGACGAATTGACAGAATGCGGGCTGCAAAAAAACTGAGTGTCGTTTAAAATTCGAATTCAATATTCTTAAATCATAACTAAGGACAACGTCTGTCGGGTCAGCTAGTATATAATATTATTTAAGTCGACTAGAGCCTTAAAACGTGCGCCAGGCGCTTCGAGACTTGTACTATTATGTATTCTGTGCTATTAGCAGAAACAAATGTATGAAAAGCGATTCCGCAGTTAGAAATTCAAATAGTGTCTGAAGTTTACGACTTTTCACCTCGCCATCAAAGTGATGTATTTTTGTACGATTATTTTAGATCAAAGACAAAAGACGGTCGATTGAAGTAAACTTGCGGCTGTTTACACGTGGAATGTTTACACTGTAAATTCGAATCACTTTTATTGTTCAGAAAAACATGTTATTTTCCATTGAAAGGAGAACCGATTTAAGCCTGATTCACACACATCAGTGAAGTCACAGCTCTGTCACAGTACCGCCACCGTGATAATTATTCTTTCATACATTCTTTATGAACGTTTCCACACCACACCACGCACGCACTGGTCGGTGTCAATGACGAGACGAGACGCGTGTTCATCGAGAAATATGAAAGCATAATAGGGAATATGCATATTTTTTTTTTTTAAATCAAAATCATTAGTATAATGCGTGAGAAAATTAACTGTAATATTAATCTTCCGTTTTTTTCTTGTAATATAGTTACTTTAAGTTAGCACGCATCAGCTCCCGCCGAAAACGCTCTATACAAATATGTGACGTCACTTATCACGTTTCAGGTGTGTTTCGGCGCGTTTAATATGGAGTTAGCCAAGAATCTTCAATTATCTCCTTAAATTTTGCGTTTTAGTACATATGTGTCATACAAAATATTATTTCTTATTGGATATTCTATCTGACTGTTAAGCGCATTATATCCGAAAATGGAAAAAAAATAATGTTATTTTCCCCTGATTTAAGCGTGTGATAAAACTAAAATAATTCAATTTTTTATTTTTCTTTCTGTTCCAAAATGTTTTTACAAGTGTCCGCAGCGATCAAGCTCAATTTTATGAAAATCGGTGACTTATGCATATTCCTTATTATCACGGTGGCGGATTTTTTTGCCGAAACTGTGACGGAACTGTGACTCTATTGTTATGTGTGAACCAGCCTTCAAATGGACTAAAACTTTTACGTTAAAAAATATGTTGGAATTACTACTTTATACTGGCTAGTAAACTTCTCGAAAACATCAAGTTTAATTCGGGACCAATTTTGTCAATGCACAAGCTATATTTTTGGCATATCAACTTTTCAATATTATAGTTCTTAATGCGTGGATTATAATACATCCGCCATTCTTTATTTAAGAAAATAAACCAATTAAAAAATTCACAGATCTCGTACCTTTCACGACCTTCTGGTACATTGAAAATGAATTTAATGAATAAAACAAAACAAATTTTATTTTTACGAGTACTCTACTGCGCTTACTTACATGCTCCACGCAAATTTCGCTTCATAAATGTTAAGCTACAGAATTATCCTTTCATGTTACGTACCTCTTATATTTTTTTTAATAAGCCCAATGTCATTTCTCTAGGTGTATTTATATTTTTGTCCGATATCGCTTTTCGTTTTTTGAGAAATGTTTTTCTTGCCGAAACCAGGAGAAAATCGTTCGCTTTTCTTAGAAATTTGCGATTTTCAAAAAAGTTTTTGATATTTTTCAAAAAATTTGTTTTCAGCTTATAGCCCTTGCCAAGACGCGTCATTTGATATCCCAACCATTTACGCAGCTCTAATATCCACGATACCGGGCGATGTCGCACTTTGAGCCTATACAGATGCCTAAAAAAAAACATTTTCAATGTTAAAAAACTTAAAACATACCTTCATACAGCCAATCCGGGACCCCATTGTGTATGGTCCCCGGTACCCCGGTCTCCGTGACCCTGTACCCAGTCGAGGACCTCGGGGCTGGTCTGTAGAAGATGTCGTAGTCTTTCACGGTGATGAGGCCGTGGCCTTTGGGGGTCCAAGTGGCCATTAATAAGGGGGGTCCTTCTGTTATGACCCCCCCTATCTCGTCAGGAAGCGGCGTTAGGGGATATGACTCCCTGAAACAAACGAAGGTCGTCAGAAAAATGGGAAGGTTCAAAAATTAGTACCTAAGTGCTTAAATATATATTCTCCAAAAGTTAATCCATCTAATTCCAGTCTTATATTATAGCTACATTTCTATCAGCTTTGTGCAGGCAATGCGATTGAATGAGCGGTTTTCAAAAGGCAGTTTAAAAAAAAATATTATAATCCGCGCGCGATGAGAATGGTAAGGGACCTTGTCAAAGTGAGTTGAATTGTATGAAAAAATAATTTGTACAGCGCCGCGCTGCCGCGTCAGCCGTACCGTGCGCGTCTCAGTTCCAAAAGGTATTATACCATTCTCATCGCGAGCGGATTATACCTAAAAGACGGCTAGATGTCGTTGTTCAACTAAGTAGGTTACTTTTTAAGAAAAAAGCAAAGGATTTTGTCAATTTGACAGTTATTTTTTCTTCTTCTTATTTTTGTTATGGCAATCTACTTCTCTTCAGGGAGTAATTTTTGCCAGTGTCAAGTGTTAAGTAATTCAGTGGTATACTCAGCTGCTAGGAAAAATAAAAAAAAACCTACCTAGTTGAATAGCGCCATCTACCAACATAAAAATAAACTAAAATTCTCAGCTGTCAGAAAACCGCTCATTGTCAAAAGACATTGATACTGCGTCAACTTCAGAGTGCTTATATACAGGGTGTCCCAAAACTTTGCCACATGGGGGGAAAGTACCTTAAATATTAAAGATAGGAAATTTTACTGAAAGAAGACATCATTTTATTTTAAAAATTAATGCGAACTGCATTTAAAGATTTATTTAAATATCGCATTACTTCCTATACAAATAGATACAATACGTAATCATTAAAATTTGAATGTAAAATTTCATGGTCTTCCTTTTGTTTAAGATGCTATGTTACTTAACAAAAAAATATCCTAATGAGTAACCCTTTCGATCGGTATCGTAAAAATAAAAAAAAATGTTTTTTTTATAATTTGGTGGGTTCGATTCCTGGTTAAAGCATGCGATTTTTCGAAAATCTTTGAATACAGTTCCAATTATTTTAAAAATCAAAATGAAGTCTTCTTTCAGTAAAATTTCCTATCTTCAATAATTAAGGTACTTTTCCTCCGTGTGGCAAAGTTTTGGGACACTCGGTATACATAATGCTTACAGCAAGGTCTGTAAAATTTTCTCTTTGCCATAATTTTTTTGAGAAGTTGCTGCGGATCACTGTCTATTGTCAATTTAATAGCATTGTAATTATTTCATCTTTAAATTATTTTATTTTAGTTGATCTTTACCACAAAAGTTTGATAACATAAAATACTTTAGAAAACGTTAGAAAATACTTAGATTGTTTTTTCTGACTCAATAAAAGGACGAAAAATGTAAATAAAATTTATACTTTTATAATATTTATAATATTAGCTCACATTAACAAAAAATTTTACTTATTAATGCACCTTAATATTAGCTCCCAGCTTAACTATTTAATAAATACCTCAAAACGACCGCAACAAAGAAAATGCCAACAAAGATATTTTAGCGCTAACATTAGAAAACAAAATTCCTCATTTAAATTTTATGCAAAGAAAACGAACCACAAGAAAGCGTATTTTTCTAAGTTTCGGATCTCTTCGGATTTTAAAAATAGAACGGTGGCACCTAGTTTTTTTTTTTACGTTCTCTTTGGGTGGCACATAATATTATATACTCTAGCTATAGCTAGACGGTGGGCTATTGAATTTTTTGGTTGAAAAGGCGGTAAAAATAAGTTCTTTAATTTAAAAATAAAACCTTTTTTGACAGCGTGTAAAGCGGGTTATTTACAATACTAGTGGATATATTTTATGTATTACATAGTAGATTGTACAACAAGTGCATAAAACTCACCCGACGTATATGAATTAGTCAATGGACAGTCAAGTCGTGGATAAAATGGGCTTTATGTAAAGTTATACACTCTGCTTTTCACTTCGATTGTAAGAAAATAAACAGCAATATACCAAAAAAAGTATTAAGTATAACATGGATTATGTATAAAAATAAAGAAATAGAATGCAATAACAACTTTATTCAACGTAATTTAATTGCGTGAGTGGCTTTTTACCTGACGTGACGACCTTTGTCTTAGAGTCTGAGACTTACGCCCGATTGCACTAAACTTAAGGATCGCCTAAGTCTTTTCCTAACTACAACACGACCAAATTAAAACGGTGTCATAAACTTAGCCATCATATAGCTGTCATTCGCCTAGTTATCTTGGTTGAGTTGTAGATAAGAAAAGACTTAGGCGCTTCTTAAGTTTAGTGTCTTAAGTTAACTTTATGCATTAGGGCATGAAAAGCGATTTTATGCAGCCTATATACACCCAACATAAAGACGAACTCGCGAAGTTTATCGCATCAAACCTATGATTTACATATTTTTTATGAAGAGAAGAAAAAATAATCACGTCCGATTTGAAATAATTAACGCTGATTTACATTGATCCAGTTTAAACATTCAAGAGTAGAGGTACATGTAATGTACTGTAACTATTTAGTCAGTGCCTCTACTGGTCCGTTTTTTTTACTGGATCAATGTAAATTAGGACTCTGCTGGCTGGATAGGATCAATGATATTAAAAAAAGATTTTAGTTTTTTTTACATTCTCTTTGGGTTAGTAAAGTACATTAATATATAATTTAAACTTATAGGTAAGTAGTATTGATTTATATTCGACTAGCGGCCGCCCGCGACTTCGTCTGCGTGGAAAAGTTTTTACTATCGAGGGATAACACTTAAGGGAACAATACTTTTTTTCGGGATGAAAGATTCTGCCCGACAACATGTATGCAAAATTTCATGATGATTGGTTCAGTTCAGTAGTAAAGAAAGCATGAAGGCGTAGTAACAAACAATCAAACAAACGGACTTCAACGGACGGACTTTCGCATTTATAATATTAGTAAGGATAGGATTCAATTTTCCTACAAAACAAATATGTTCGGTTTGATCGAGTCTAGAGATGAGCGTAAGAGGATACCTCGTGGATTTTCATGGTTTTCAATTTAGATTTAGTCCTATTGATCCTACTACTATTGTTCTAATTTTGGAATATGTTAAAATAGACTAATAACAAAATTTTTTGATCAAGCTCAAAACATGAATGGAAACAATTTTCTCGATAGAAAAAAAATCCAAAGTTGATGCCTCTCATATCATTTTTGCAGTACTGTAAGCAAACGGACTCATAGTTTGAACTGAAATTATGTTAATAAGATAAGTAATAAATAGTTCCAACTTTTGATAAAACCAATTTTTTCAAAAATAATTTAGTTTTTTAATAAATCAACTATTTTCATAATGTCGCTTACGTTATTTTATTTCGGAATGCGTGCGCTATTGTTGTCCCTTTCTTTGCGCTGGGAAGCTATATTACTTTACCTCTTTGCACCGAAATTTCAGACGGCCGCGAGCCTTCCTTGAGGACAGACCTGTGCTTGAGCGCTCCAAAAATTTACCAGCCAAAACACGTAAAATGACAGTATACTGACAATGACAGTTTTAATTTCTCTCATATTTCAAAGACAAAGAGTCTCTAATACTTATCCAACCTATTTTTAGGAGATGAAAATTATCAACAGAACAAACCTTCCAAGAGTCGCCATTGCGTAACAAAACAATAAACTAATAAATATTGTGAAATAAAATTTCTTTCCCGACCCGTGGTACAACTTTTAACTTTTACAAGTTTCGATCGTGAACAAATATTATTATTTTGCAGAATCATTAGTCTCTTTACGCGACAACGGCAAAGCAAAAAGAATAGCAATAATAATAAATAATCTCAAAACGAATACTTACGTCTCGCATTATTACGTTATTTATTTAGGCACGCATCATGCGCACGCTATAATAAGTAGGTATCTAACAAAGTGACATAAGCTGTTTTATAGATGAATAAATAATGAAAAATATTAGAAAAAATCGGCTCACCCGTAGCAACTTAGACGGGACCTAGATGACCATAAAACAATATTCTAGAGCCCATATCTACGTTTTATTTTAGCTTCAAATCTACCCAGTGGTGTCGCCACCAGTTCAACTTTAATAGCTTACAACTCGAAAACGTGACGTTTTAGGCGATTATGTCGTTAACAATTCTTGTTCGTATTGGTACTATAGGCCGACCGGTTAAATGGTGTGCGTTACCCCAGCAAAAAGTTGTGCTTTAGAGAGATGAGACCTTATCAGATAATTAGTGTGTCATGAGGAGAAATTTGTTTACTAATAGCAAAATTTGTGTGAATTGTAGTTTTAAGATATTTAAGAAAAACAGATTTTGCTGGGGTCACGTTCTAAACATTACCCTTTTCAGCCTGGAACCAAATACATGAATAGATAGCTTTTGTTGCATGGTAAATGTTAGCAAATAGCAAAAATTGTGTGTGTTATGGTTCTTGAGTTATTTAAGTTTTTGCTGGGGTAACGTTTTGGGATTTCCCAGATCTCGAAAACGGTTCAACGCAGAAGTTTGAAAAAAATACCACTAAGAGACCTTAATTTGTTTAAATTTGTTTAAACGTTAGTTTTTGATTTGGTTGTCGCAAACCAACGTAATTAAATAGTTTCTAAAAACAGAAAAAACGAATTTGCAAGTAAACTAGTACACTTATAATTAAATAAACAGCTGTAAAAAATAGCCGTGGTAGACACTTATTACGTCAAGAATTTTAGGTTTTGTAACTTTACAGGATATAAAGATATAAACAAATTTGATAAATTTTAGACCGGTCGTGCTTTAGCGATCGAATACACAGTTTCCATAACATTAAGACACATGGCATACATTAAACAAATTTAAGTAATTCATTAACATTCCTTCCTGTTAATTTCAGCTTTCAATTACGCCTATCATGAAAGTTTTAACAAAAACAAGATTGAGACAGCAATTCTTGAATAAGCCGACCAAATTGTAAAGGTCACTAAAAAGCGACCGCACCATACGTACGGGTTATCTTCGCAAATTAGCAGCTTAGCATCCGATGTTTTGTACAGTTATGAAGAAAAGTGTTATTCATATTGCAAAGATTTTACTAGTTTTCTATTTTATAAATTAATATCGTGTTTATTAATATCAAAGAATACATTTACGCGAGTAATAGTAGTTTTAAAGAATGTAATGAATGATTCACGAAAGTTAAAACTTTGAAGGCACTCAACCATAAATAAATGTAAATAATAATCTAAACCTAAGTAGGTAATAATCTCGGTAAGCAATTTATAGTGTGATTTATTGGTCAGTATCAATATATAAATTTATAGTAATTTATTGCTTCTGTTTGATCAAACCAAATGTTTTATTTTAATACCAAACCTACTCATGTCAATCCAGTGACCACTATGTTTGACAGGTAAAAACATTTACCCGTAAGTTTTTACGGGAACTACCTCGCACTTTTTTCATATATATTTTTTACCGCTTAAACCTTCCCCTGGAATACGACAAACATTTAAAAACCAAAATCGGCCTAGCCAATCGTGAGTTTTCCCGATACTTATTTTATATTTAAAGATAATCCGACCAGCAAACTTTTGTACGCAACTGTACTAACAAAAGATCCATAGCATCCCGTTCATTTAAGATGGTTACGCTAATGAATGGCGCGGTCGCTTTTTAGTGACCTTTACAATTTGGTCGGCTTATTCAAGAATTGCTGTCTTAATCTTGTTTTTGTTAAAACTTTCATGATAGGCGTAATTGAAAGCTGAAATTAACAGGAAGGAATGTTAATGAATTACTTAAATTTGTTTAATGTATGCCATGTGTCTTAATGTTATGGAAACTGTGTATTCGATCGCTAAAGTACGACCGGTCTAAAATTTATCAAATTTGTTTATATCTTTATATCGTGTAAAGTAACAAAGCCTAAAATTCTTGACGTAGTAAGTGTCTACCACGGCTATTTTTTACAGCTGTTTATTTAATTATAAGTGCACTTGTTTACTTCCAAATTAGTTTTTTCTGTTTTTCGAAACCATTTAATTACGTTGGTTTGCGACAACCAAATAAAAAATTAACGTTTAAACAAATTAAGGTCTCTTAGTGGCATTTTTTTCAAACTTCTGCGTTGAACCGTTTTCGAGATCTGGGAAATCCCAAAACGTTACCCCAGCAAAAACTTAAATTACTCAAGAACCATAACACACACAATTTTTGCTATTTGCTAACATTTACTATGCAACAAAAGCTATCTATCAATGTATTTGGTTCCAGGCTGAAACAACTTTTTTTGCCAGGGTAATGTTTAAAACGTGACCCCAGCAAAATCAGTTTTTCTCAAATATCTTAAAAACTACAATTCACACAAATTTTGCTATTAGTAAACAAATTTCTCCTCATGACACACTAATTATCTGATAAGGTCTCATCTCTCTAAAGCACAACTTTTTGCTGGGGTGACGCACACGTTAAATGAGTCCTCGCCTGCGGGGCACAGAGGCGCGAGGGGAGACGAGAACGGGGGTCGTGAGAGGTGCGAGCGGCAGGCGTTCGTCGCCCGTCGCCCGCATCGCCCCCTACATACAATAATACAACACACGCGCAGAAAAAGAATGGGATTGAAAATGGCGGCTCACCACGCTTACCACAACAAGTGTGAATGAGAGAGCGATAGGTGTGGCGTATAGTGTGCGAGCGGGATGTGTTTATGAACGACGTCAAGTGCGTTGTACAATGTTGTATTTTCAGCCAACTATGTTTGAAAAAAAACTCGACAGTAATGGATTCTCAAAGGAAATTGCTGGTGGCTAAAACTCGACAATAATGATATCCCATACAACTTTGCTGCGTCACCATCGGAGGAGCGCGGCAACCTCGACTTTGTTCAAAGAAGGTTGTCAAAATAATTACCATATTACAAGCTTTTTTGAGTAAATTCAATAATCTTCATTTTAAACACAACATATTGCATAAAATCTGTTTAATTAAATTTAGCTCCTACGGGGAGGGGAGGGGGGGAATTATGTGTTTAAACCCAATGGTCGGGCTTAAACGCGTCTTTTGCCCATTTCTCTTTATGTGACATTTTGAATGGCCTATTTTTTTTATGTGGGTAGGCCAGATAAAAAAATGTGAGCAAAGGTGTGTGTTTCGCCGTGCCGAGCTGTGACGTCACTAAGGGTTTTTTTACATTTAAATGAAATGTAAAAAACCCTTAGTGACGTCACATTCTCCATTTCTCCATAAATATTGCTTTAAAAATTCTAAAACTATTTTTCTCGCACTTCTGAAGGGCAAAACTAGAAACGATGGCGTCACATATTTTACGATTTATATCTAGTAATAATTATTGAATTGGAACTGACGAATTTAGGACCCCTCCACACGTCGTCGACCCCCTTAACGTGTGACGTAATTTATGGATGGCCCCAAATGGACCTCTGTCGCAAAAGTTACAAATCTGTTTTTCGCAAATGTATTGAAAAACGCCGAATGGTACAACTTTATTAATAATAATAGTATTTTTTTACAATTAATAAACTATTGTTAGGTATTTGTATTCATTTTCATTTTTCATTCAATTTGAAGATACCTAAATTATCAAAGAAAATGTTCTAAATACAATGTATTGCGACTCCATCGTTTCTCTATTCTTCTTCTTTAAACTTTCGATGAAACCTCACAGGCATTTGGCGCGAAAATCAAACTTTACGATTGAAGGCAGAATGTCATTATGGGATACGAGGGGTGAGTGGGCGGTGCCTGTAAAAAAATTTTTTCACGAGGCGTCGTCTTAAATAGACGGACTAGTTCAATCAACCGGTCGACGTACATGCAACGGATAGACGGTCCACTCTTCTCCGATCGACTAGTCGAATTCGTGGACGGCTAAACGAGTAGACTCTGTTTTCGTATCAACGCACAAATAGACGTCGACGCAAAAATTTGGTCGTTTATTACTAAACTTCGTTTGGCCGACGATCGGTCGTTGACTGTTCTCTTCGTTGAATGAAACGTAGACAAGGATGCCGATAGGGTTATTTCGCGAGCGCGAAAGAGCGAGAATGCGTTGGACTGGACGGTCGGACAATTTTGCACACTGTTGCATGAACGATGTCGCTTTTTGGATTGTTGCAATGAGGTACGGGGGCGGCGTCGGAGTACACTTGCGTGCAAGAGAAATCACCTAACTTACTTGTTAAGTTGTTCCATGATTCTTTTATAATATAAGTTTCATACTAGTTTCTTATTCTTATTTTATATTATACTAAATTAAAGTCGGCTTTTTCAACTGTAGACCAAATGGCTGACTATAATGTCAAAGATACAATTATTTTTTATTAAGAGTTTATTGTTGTTTATATTATTATGATTCTGGTTTAAATTAAATTAAATCATTTCATTATTCCTATTCAGACAGTCCTAAGCCTGTAAAAGGATGAAGAAAAGATCATATTTTCATTAATTTTATTTCATAGACAGAAAGTAAAAATTACTATAATATATTTTATTAAATATGAGTAAGTACAGATACCGGCATATAAATTGGCAAGAGAAAGTTGAGACAAAAGATGCGCAGTAGCTACAAACACTAAACTCCGCGCATCTTCTGTCTCAACTTTCTCTTGCCAATTTATATGCCGGTATCTGTACCTATCTCGAAAATTTTGATTGTTTTGATTTTTAATACATGATATTTTAAGCAAATAAACATTTTTCGGCCGGTCTCTAGCGTTTAAAAGTAACGTTAACAATGTAGAAAAATCTCGGCAATATGTGTTGTGTGTGCACGCACTATTCGACGTTCGTCGTGACCGTCGTGACCCATTCAATACACCGCGTCTAAACTTTCTGCAACGTCTTACGTCTAGTCTAGGTAGGCAAATAACCTAGGTTGACCCGTGGACTAGTCGACGATTTCAACTAGTTGATCGACTAGTCGATGAACGAAATTGAACGGTCTAGTTTCGTCGACGATAAAAACGTCGACGACCCATGCCTAATCGAGTCTAGCTAGCTCGGAAACCGATCCCAAAAACACTAGCGAACTAGGGATGTTCGATCCGATCCGATACTTGCGTGGATCGATACAATGCGTTACGATCCAATCGATTTTTGTATCGATACAATAGCATTCGATCCTTTGGCGGATCGATACACATGCATAGAGGATCGGATCGAAAAAATCGTATGATGTATTTATCGTACTATATACAATATGTTTGGTTATCGATGTCGGAGCTTTTAAAGGGCTATCCCTTCTCGTATTTGAATGACCGGCATTTTACTTTTTATTTTAGATGGCCCTGCCGAAAAGTATTAATTTCCCTGGATTTAAAAGTCCTACAGTTATAAAAAAATACTTTTATAAAGCTAATAATATCACCTATCAAGTAAAAAAATATGTAAATTTTTTACTTGAATACGTTATAAAAAATAATATTTATATTATTCATATAAATAATATGGATCTCTTCGCCCGCTATACTATAGTATATTAAACAAGGGAAAAGTTCAAGTTCAAATATTCTCTAAGTAATTACTATGCAATATGTTTGGTTAGGGATACCGGAGCTTTTAAAGGCAGATAATATGATCAATTTTAACGACAACCCCCCCCCCCCCCCCCCCCCACATTTTGGGGTCTATCTCCTCTGCTATATTACTATTCATTTGCTAAAAACAGCAATATTCACCAGTACATTACTATTTATTTGCTAAAAACAGCAATATTCACCAGTTTAATACAAAAAATAAAGATAAACTTGCCGTTCCAAGATTTAGGCTTGCAAAAACAAGAAGTTCATTTATGGGGAAAGGCATAGCCTTTATTAATAAAGTTCCACAACAAGTGATTGATCTTCTTTTGCATTAATTTAAAAACCATGTTAAAAAAACACTCATGGGTAAAGGTTATTATAAAGTAGACGATTATCGACGCAGGCAGCGCAGGACCGATCGTCGTGGAGATCCTTAGGGGAGGCCTATACCCAGCAGTGGGTGTCGTGTGGCTGATATGATGATGATGATGATTATCTTAAAGATCAAAATGCGTGGCAATGATGTAACACATAACTTGCCACTATAAGTACTTTGTTGAAGTAATGTATAAGTCTATTCTATGTTGTTGCCAATAATCCTGTCACCCTGTTGTAATTATCTGGTAACGATATATTCAAGTTTGTAAATATCGTTACTTATGGCTGTTACAGCTGATAAGTTTCTTGCGCCCGTTCTTCTTGTCAAGGTCAAAGTCTGGAACGGGTGGTAGGAAAATATAGACGATTCAAAAGTACTTAATAATTAAGTTTGATTGAATAAACTTGATTGACTTGACTTGACTTGACTTCTATTGGAATGACCGGCATTTTAAATTAGACTTTTTTTTTAGATGGCCCTGCCGAAAAACATTAATTTCTCCGGATTTAAAGATCCTACAGTTATAAAAAAAAATACTTTTAGAAAGCTGATAATATCGACTATTAATTAAAAAAATAATTAAGTCAATTTTTAACTTCAATACGTTATAAAAAATTACTGAATTAAATTTAAATCCTAAATTAGTGTGCTAGTTTTCAGTTTCTCTCATAGACCTTATAAAACTAGGATTTTAATGTGCAATTTTTTTGCATTTTTATAATACACAGGAATATTATCTACAAAACGACATCAAAATCATTGCTCTGAGTTGCGTATTTCGAGAGTTATTAATGTTTGAGTATGACCTTTACATAACCGAAGTTACACACATACACATTACATAACTGAAATTTTAATTTTGTTTTTGCGTACTTTAAAATTTAAATATTGGCAAAACTAAAATATTTTATTAATTTATTAAACATTACTAAGTACATTAGGTACCTAATATCAGGTTTATAATAAAAGGTGATTAAAAATTCGACTTTTCTAAAATATTTAATTCGATACTGGATCGATCCAAAAAATCGTATTAATTTTAATGGATCGATCCATGGATCGATACAATGGATTACGATCCATTGCGATCCAGAATATCGATACAAGGTACCCGGATCGAACATCCCTATAGCGAACTAAGTCGCGGGCAAAAAGCTTATCTTGCTAACTTTTTGTCTGTCTGTCTGATGAAAAATGTATTAAACGAACCTTTAACTAAAGTCATGAACGAACCGATAGCGCGGTTTAGGGCCGATACACCGCCATCTAGTGACAACCATTGCAAACATACTTTTGTTTCAGTTTTCAGTGTAAGTAGTGTAACCAACCACTGACAAACACCATAAACATGAACTTCAAAATTAAATTCACATAACAGAAACATGGAAATCGGAAAGTTCCCCAAAAATGGGGTTTCCCGAGTTCATAATCAAATTCAAAACAAGAGCGAGTGCGGTGTAGAATAATTATTGTAGTTTTACGTCAGCACCATCTCTTGACAGACAGTAGAACTAATGTTATTTTTGTTAATGATTTCTGAAAAAGTTTGCTATTTATTAAAGACATCATTTTGTTTTTTCACACATCCACGTTTGACTTTATTTGCACCTAAAAATGACATGTATAACAATAAAATTCTAATAGGTATTTTAATAATATTGATAAATTATTGAATTTTTAATTTAAATAGATAGGTACCTTGTTTTTCGTTTATGACGTTAAAAAATGTCCGCTAGGTCCTTCATCAATTTACGAGGATATTACTACTAGTACTAATTAGCATTTAAAATGGACGTTTCTTTGCGGGAATAATATTTTTTTTTTTTACTTTCGACACATTCGGTAAAGAAACGGTTTCTTTTTAATTTTTCATTAAAAGTCGAAAACTATGCAGCCTAAAAAATGTGCCAACAGCGCTCTTTCATAATATGATACCCCACATGCCCTAATGTGCTAGTAGCCCCATTTCGAATTTTTCAGTCCTTGTTGCAAAAAGAAAATATTTCTTTCTTATTTGCAAAATACCTAGTTGGACAAATGTCATCTAAAACTTTGAGCATTAGTTGATAACTTTTATTAGTTATTAGTATTCTGTGAGATGGACTGACAGAAAGACTGAGTGGCACCATAATCCTTCCTTTTTAATATTGTTACGGAACCCTAAAAAAAAAGAAAAACCGCTTTCAAAAACTGAAAACAAAAACAGCTTAAAAATTTAATACCTCTAAAAAGCAAGAAATAATATTCGAATCATTCGTTACACATATCAATATTAATAAAACACGTCTATTGAAGTCGGGTGGGGCTGGAGGACAACTTCATTTTTTTCTTAAAGCCCCACCCGACTTCATTAGACGTGTTTTATTAATATTGATATGTGTAAAGAATGATTCGAATATTATTTCTTGCTTTTTAGAGGTATTAAATTTTTAAGCTGTTTTTGTTTTCAGTTTTTTGAAGGCGGTTTTTCTTTTTTTTTTAAAAAGCTTTTTTATTTTCAACTTTTTAGTGGTAGGTATGTAAGCGCAGCGTGTAAATATTTTTTTACTTTATATTATAATATTTTCGATGGTAAAATGCCCAGAATTCAATTTCCAAATTTACGCTGTTTATTTTTGAGGAGTTCCGTTGTGTTATCGTAGTCCAAGTCTAGTCCAGAACGTTGCATCGCAAACCATGATTTGGTTTGTTTTGGATTGCCATAAACTTACCAAAACCTAAATCACTTTACTTATACTATTTGATTTTGAAGAGTTCCTTTATGTATCATCGAAGTTCGAAGTCCAATAACAATGAAATTAAATTGTAACCACTCTTGAAGTATACCCTTTCAAATAAAAAAAGAATCATCTAAATCGGATCATAAACAAAGAAGTTATGTCCGAAATTCCATAAAAACTCGTGCGATGGCGAGCTAAATAATTGATATTTTTCAGGATTATGAAAAAACTACTGGCCAGATCTCTGTAAAAAATTTATGGGACCACACACGAACTATGTTCTTTGAGTTAAAAAAAGAATTGTACAAATCGGGTAACAACTGACGAAGCTATGTTAAAACATACATAAAAAAAAAATTAAAAAAAAATACCGTCGACTTGAGAACCTCCTCCTTTTTTTTTAAAGTCGGTTAAAAAGACCCATTATAACATGGCTTTTAGTTACATTAGCTCTTTTAGCGCTTCACGCTTTCTGTAGCGCTGTTCTCCAGTAATATCGTGTAATAACTCTCTTTACGCGTGTGCATTATGTATCTGCTTTCCTATAGGGATGTTCTTAAGTAAATGTTTGGGAACAACCTTTTTTGCAGTCGACTAAAAAAAAATATAGCACATAGTCCAAGAAAGTCGTAAGATTTCAGCTTTCCGCCCATGAGACGAGCAACTTTTGTCTCCGCAACTAATTTGTCTCGGCTGTCGCGTCGCTACGTGCGCGCACTTTCATACAAACCCGTAGACTTGATGTGAGAGATAAATGAGTTACATTACACCTCATTATTCTCATTACAAAATTATTATCAGTGCATTTTAATTGTAATTTGTTTCTCTTAGGAAACGAAACAGTATTAAAGATAAATGAAGGTAATTTTCAATAACGATATTCGAAGTCAAATTCAAATAAGCTTTATTCAAATAAACTCAATTATTAAGTTCTTTTGAATCGTCTTAGATATTTTCCTACCACCCGTTCCAGACTTTTTTAGCTGACAAGAAGAAGAAGAAGGCGCAAGAAACTTATCAGTTGTAAGCTGTAACAGCCATAAGTAACGATATTTACAAGCTTGAATATATCGTTTCTTTTATATCGTTATTATAGCGGAGATAACGTAAGCTAGTGTTACCCACGTAACTTCCTCTCTACCAGTTCTGCAGCGGTAAAATGCATTTGCGTAATATGGCAGGGGTTTAGGTTAGCATGAGGATTATCATAAGAACAAAGTTTTAAGCACGGTAGGAACCAAACGGTAAAAAAATTACTGGTAGGTATAAAGTTTGGGATGAAATCTTGGACGAATGATGAAATTCATGATGAGTTCGTACATCGATTCCCACCTAGTCCATTACATTTAAAAATAAAAAAAATTCTCATGCTTCGAAACTTTTGAAAGCGTCGGTACCTAGCCTTGGATCTGGCGGGAAATACACTCGGTGTCAGAAAAATCGCACCTTTTAAAAAATCTTCAAAGTTAATTTAATCCTATATAATTTAATGGTAAGTGTTGTTATATGCTACTTCCCCTTCGGATATAGCCAACAGTCTCTAGAAACCGTTGGAATACTCATCGAACGAAATCAATTACTTACTGAGTTTCAGTTTCCGAGCAATTACATTGCCTCATTTTTTTTGCAATATTTGAGCAACTTCATGGGCAATAGTAACCGTCTTGGGTATTCCTTTTTTTAATTGAACTGTTGAAGTTTGTTTTCTCCATCATCTCGATAGCGAATTTACTAGCATTTCCTGAATTGACCCCTTTTCTTTTCTTTTTATGGCGGTGCAAGCAATAACGCTTTAAGCGATTAATTATGGTAACTGTTACGTAAATAAAATCAATCAATTATTAATTGAAAGCCAATAAAATGTACTTTCAATAGATATGAACATTTACACAATCAAATGTTAGCATTAGCAGATGGCCAAGTCTAAACTTATTTTTGAAGGTGCGATTTTTCTGACGTCGAGTGTTCAACAATAGATTTGTAGACCTCTGGGAACAACTGACCCATTTAATGCCGGATTTACATGCTGGCCGTGGCTCGGCGAGCGACCGCCAGCTCCGAGCTACGGCCAGCCTCGGCGAGCCTCGGCGATCGCTTGGATGCCATTTACACGCTGGCCGTGGCTCGGCGAGCGACCGCCAGCTCCCAGCTTCGGCCAGCCTCAGCAAACCGGCCAAGTGCGAGTCGGACTCGCGCACGAAGAGTTCCGTACCAGAAACGGAAAAAAACACGTTTGTTTTATGGGAGCCCCCCTTAAATATCTATAGTACATATTTGTTGTTAAAGCTGCAACAGAAATACATCATAATATATGTGAAAATTTCAACTGTCCACCTGTTGTCGTTACTAATATCGAGCAAAAAACGGCAAAATAAATTACGTTTGTTGTATGGGAGCCCCCTTCAAATATTTATTTTATTCTGTTTTTAGTATTTGCTGTTAAAGCGGCAACAGAAATAGGTTAGGTACGTCATCTGTGAATATTTCAACTGTCTAGCTATCACGGTTCATGAGATACAGCCGGTGACAGACAGACAGACGGACAGCGGAGTCTTAGTAATAGTGTCTTAGTAATAGAGTCTTAGTAATAGTGTAAATGCCTATTTTAATACGTTTATTTTTATAAAAAAAAACAAAGGGAGCGAAAAGTTCATCGTAGAAGATGGTGGATGATAAAAATCCATATAAACCGCAACAGGTAACAAGGTATCACAATCAAAATATGTTTTCATAATGAATAAATTATGTAGCTACGAAGTATTATTTCGTATTGTTGATACGCGGTCATACACAGCGCAACATAAATACACCCGTACGGCGCGAGCTCTTGAGCGACACTGACTGAAGAACGGCCAACATGTAAATACTTCGCAAGCGCTTGCCGCCAGCTCCTTTGATCTGTGTTCAAAAACCGACACGGGCGCGGATCGGCGGCCAACCTACGCGAGCCTAGGCGAGCCTACGCGAGCCAAGCCGTTCACCTGTTTACACGCTGGGCGCAAGGTGGAGGCTCGCCATGGCTCGTCATGGCTCGGCCAGCATGTAAATGGGCCATAAGAATATAAGTATTTCTTAAAAGATAAAGGTTGCTGGAACTGCGAAAGTCGAAATATCTTTGGCCAGTTTACCAGTAATTCCTTTTTTTCCCGTTGATTTCCAATCGACCAACTATTGGTGAAACAAAACACGTACGATGTTTCGATATATCTCCAACATTGGTGTTCGCGCCGATCTGCGCTCCACGCTCGGGGCGAGAGGCGAGAGGGGAAATGCCACCGCTCGCCGCCCGCGCCGCCACGCCGTCGCCGCCCGCTCCACGTCTCTTAACACATTGGCCCTCTGACCGCCGTCTGCGAACGACGGGCTTTATTTATCTCACATAACTTTTCCCTTTGCTGAATCTACCATACAAAATGTATTAACCTTTCTCAGTATCAATAAATATTGTTTCTATCGAACTTATGTTTCATTGCGAACATAAGTACTGGCGACCGTGACAGGACACACTGCAGACTCGTTCTCGGTTCTAGGTCAGCCATTCTTTCGTCGCCGCCGCGTGGGAACCCGCGCCATACAAGAACGGGGCGACGCCGTCCGCCGCCGAAGCCAACCACGCAACGTCGGGTTATCGACGCTGCCGTGCTGTGGAGCGAGGGTGACAGACGAGGCGCCGGAATCCGGAACACCGCACCGAACGGGCACGTGGCAGCCAGGCTGAGGCCGCCCGCCAGCGCACCGTGCCGGGCCGAATCCACCCGCATCCGCTGCTGCATCTGCTTGCCAAGGGAAGTGCCGTGAGCCCCAATTCCTTCCCATCTAAATTAATCTCCTAACCTAAATATTTTTTGTGTGGTCGAATATTCAGTCTACTTACAGTGTGTCACATCATCAAGTGTGAGTGTGTGGTACCACGTCAGGGCAACGCAATCCCATGTGGAAAACAAGGCCAGTCTTATCCAGCTGTTTTTTCTGTTTCGCACACCTTATTTTCTTTGAAATATTTACCTAGGTACCTACCTAACGAATTTCTTACTTAAAATTTAACGAATTTCTCTTAATGTAATCTGATACATAGTTGCTTGTTTCGCAATTTCATTGTGCTAAGCTAGTTAAATAAAACCACATAGTTTCCCAATTTAAAATAATTACCTCATGCATTTTGTTCAAACATTTTATTTGAGAAGCACGTAAAGCTCATTTCTAGTGCTCGTAAATTACCCGCTAGCCTTCAACATTTCTTTATTTTGCACCTTTTGCCGGCATAGCACGCACGCATAATCATAATCAAATTCTCAATCAATAAGTACCCAAGCTCGCCATCATATATAACGCCTTTAGCCATTCCGCCATTTGCAATTTCTTTATTTTGCACATTCCAGCGCGACCTGAGTTCGCGAGCCATTCAAGCGGCTCGCGTTCGGTCGGCACCTACCGGTGCACATCGTAGCTTCTTGGCCGCTTTCGCCTCTACGAGCCACTCCGGCGCCACGTGCCGCTCGCGCGCTCGCGCTGCGTTGCATCATCCACCCGCTTCGCTGGATTAATAAGGGGCGTAAGCCGTTTTGCTAATTTTTTGATTTTCTGACTCCTTTTGCGGTTTTTCCCTATTGTTTTGTTTTGCTTTTAAAATTCGAATTTAAATTTAAATTTTGTCTTACCGTTTTGTGTAACTATACAACATGGACAAAAATCCTACACTTACTCTTAGTCCTTCAAAGTCTAAATCTAACATCGATACCGAGCTTACCCAGCTCGCTCAACTAAAGGTAAAGCGAAGTTCCATCAAGGGACAAGTTACTAGATTTGCTAATTATTTATTGAAAATTAATACGGAGGAACCGCTCGAGGAAGTAAAGGCTAAAGAATTATCCTTGAAATTAACCAGAATTATTGAACTTCTGGCGAACTTTGATGAGCTGCAGACTCGCATTGAGGTTAGTAATAGTAATAATTTTGCTGCTGAATTTTCTGAACGGGAAATTATTGAAGATGATTTCCATTCATCTATTGCAACTGCACAATGTATACTCGACAAGGTCGCGCCTTCCAATGAAATCCCACTCCTACGCCCTCCTCAGTCTGAATCCGCACATAGTTGTCATCAGTGTGGACCGGTGGGCTTTCAGTTACCACAGATAAAAATTTCCAAATTTGACGGCTCTTATTACAAATGGATGGAATTTAGAGACACGTACACTTCTCTCATACATAGTAATGAAAGAATCGATAACATACATAAATTCCATTACCTCAATTCTTATTTGGAAGGTGAAGCCTCTCGAGTAATTTCTAACCTTGAGGTTTCAGCCCTCAATTATATTGAGGCCTGGAATCTCCTGTGCGAACGTTATGACAACAAAAAACAGCTGATAACTAACCATTTAAATTGTCTCTTTAACATTGATCCCATACAGCGCGAATCTGATAAATCCTTACGATTTCTAAGTGACCACGTTACTAAAAATTTGCGAGCACTCAAAACGCTCGGCCAACCTATTGAACAGTGGGACACTGTTGTCATACATTTAATGTCAACGAAATTAGATTCCAATTCTTCTCTGAAGTGGGAAGAATATAAAAGTAAACTTTCTGACTTACCCACTTTAGATAATTTTAAATTCTTTTTAAAGGAACGCGCTGATATTTTAGAAACGCTGTATCGAGCTAAAACAGATAAACAGTTTAAAAATAAACAAGAGACTACTACTAAAAAATCTTTTCTAACTACAGATAAACAAACGGTCCACAAAGGCGGACCGTGCACCATTTGCAACAAGGACCACAGAATCTACGACTGCGTCAACTTCAGGCGCATGTCTGTCGACGAGAGGTGGGCTCAGGTTTCCCGCCTCCAGCTGTGCCACATCTGCCTGCGGCCGGATCACGAGTCGCGCCGCTGCAAGCTAGGTGGCTGTCGTGTGTGTAAGGGACGTCACAACACATACTTACACAAACACGCAAACACTACACGAACACATTCTAACCCCTCACCTGGTAGCGCTAGCATGGATCAGGGCACTTCTTCTCTGACTCACAGTCAGATACTACCCCCTACTTCCGCCGCTACTATGGCATCCGCTGAACCCAATGCAGAGGCATCCCGTACCTCCATTGCTAACTCTTCTCTGTCCAGCAGTGAAGTTATATTATCCACGGCTCTAATTGAAATCATAAATCCTTGCAACAATAGGATAGAAACAGTAAAAGCTCTTCTTGACTGCGGCAGCCAGTCTTCTTATATGAGTGAAAGTTTGCAACGACGTCTAAAACTGCCCAGTCAACCCATAGTTGCCACAACCATTGTAGGCATCGGCAATACGCCACTAAAGTGTACTCCCGACCGGTGTACAGCTCAAATCAAATCTAAACTTAATGATTTCAAGCTTAAAGTAGATTTTTTAGTATTAAAGGAAATCACCGATAACTTACCAAAGAAATACTTTGATATTAATCAATTAAATATACATACTTCTATTAAATTAGCTGACCCTACCTTCAATATTCCCTCACAGATAGACGTATTACTAGGTGCTGACATTTTTTGGAATATTTTAGGCAATCAACGTAAACCTCTAACCGGTAACAAGCGAGCTTTCCTAGTTTCATCCAAACTCGGGTGGTTAGTTACCGGCTCTATAATGAGCAACCCTACCCCTAGGCCAGTTACTCATACTAATCTCTCTCTAACCGATCTCTCTACCCAAATGACAAAATTTTGGGAAACTGAAGAACTTCCACCAGAAGTTAACACCTCTGGTGCCTCACCCTCACGAGATCCAATCGAACTTCACTTTGTCGAACATACTTACCGTCAAGATGACGGACGCTTTGTAGTAAAGCTACCTCTTACTGATTCTCCAGATTATTTAGGTAACTCTTACCATATGGCCAGAAAACGGCTCATCAACCTTGAAAAACGATTTAATAAACAACCTGAGCTCAAACAAATGTACACAGATTTCATCAATGAGTACGAGAGTCAAGGCCATCTGTCTGAAGCCCACTCTCTCTCTAAACCCTACTTCCTACCTCATCATGCCGTCCTTAAAGAGGATAGCGAGTCCACAAAATTACGCGTAGTTTTTGACGCATCTTGTCCAACCTCATCAGGTTACTCTATTAATGACATACAAATGGTAGGCCCCAATATTCAAGACTCATTGTTTAATATTTTACTCAGGTTCCGCCATTACAAATACGTTTTGTCAGGGGATATTGAAAAACAGTTTAGACAAATTTTTATTAACGAATCAGATAGAAATTTACAAGTTATATTGTGGCGTGAAGATGAAAGTCTTCCCATACGATCTCTAAAATTAAATACACTAACATACGGCTTTGCTAGTGCGAGCTTTTTAGCCGCCAGATGTTTGTGGCAACTAGGGCAAGACTGTAACGACCATCAAGTTCAAACTATTTTACAATCCGACATGTACTGTGACGATTTGCTGACCGGAGCTGATAGTGAATCTGCCCTACTTCACTTACAATCGGCGGTATCAAAAGCACTGGCCGCCGGTGGCTTCAACTTACGCAAGTACAGATCTAATTCAAAGGAGCTCCTGCAATCAGACAGTATAAATCTTACAGACAATCTTGCTTTAAGTCAATCTTGTAAGACTCTTGGTTTAGGATGGAATCCAAACCAAGACTCATTGCACTTTACCTTCACTGATATTAACAGTGAAACAGTTACTAAAAGAAAAATTTTATCAATCACATTTGGTATATTTGACCCTTTGGGCTTGTTGTGTTTGTGCACAATAAAACCAAAAATCCTCATGCAAAAGCTTTGGGCAGCCAAGGTGGGATGGGACGACCCTGTACCACCAGATATTCAACGTTCATGGTTACGCTTTTTCAATAATTTACACCACATCAAGAATCTATCGATTCCCAGATACGTACTCACAGGCTCGCCACCTACAACTTTAGAACTTCACTGTTTCTGTGATGCTTCCCAGGCAGCATTTGCTGTCTGCATTTATGTAAAATCAACTTCTAGCTCTGGTGAGCAATCTGTCAATCTACTATGTGCTAAGGATAGAGTAGCCCCAATGCACCCCAGTAGTACGCCCCGCTTGGAGCTTTCGGGGGCCCTGCTCGCGGCTAAAGCTTACGCCGCTGTCATAAAAGCTCTGAGAAAGCCAGTCTCACGAACCATATTCTGGACTGACTCCACAGTTGTCTTAGCTTGGCTAAAAACTAATATCCCCAAACTAAACTTGTACGTGGCCAACAGGGTCGCGACTATAAATGAACTAACAGAAAACTGTATCTGGCGTTACGTACCAACTACTAATAACCCAGCTGACTTGGCTTCGCGAGGCGTAGACCCCCAGCACATATCTAGTGCCTCATTATGGTGGCATGGACCTAATTTTTTGCTTCTGGACGAATCAAGGTGGCCTTCCCTCCAATGTGATACACACGAAAGCTTACCAGAAACCAAACTTAACTTGACTACCATGCTCACCACTTCAAAACATAATCTACTCGACTTAGATTTTACAAGATTCTCTAAGTTCAAAAACCTACAGTACACTGCTGCATTCATACTTAGATTCATAAATAATTGCAAACCCAATCATACGAAACTATTAAACACATTTAGTGCAACCGAACTACACAACGCTTTCACTTTATTAGTCAAACTTTCACAACACGAAACATTCAATGATGTACTCACGACTCTACAAAATAAAAAACATATAAATCCAAAATCAGCGCTCTCTTCTCTGACACCCTTTATAGACTCTCAGGGCATCCTGAGAGTAGGGGGGAGGCTCGATGCTTCCGAATATTGCTACGATAAAAAGCATCCCATGCTACTCGACTCTAAACACCCACTCACTATATTACTTTTTGAACGTGAACACTTACGTCTCTTACACGCAGGACCGCAACTTCTCTTATCTTCCATAAGGCAGACAGTGTGGCCGGTTGGAGGACGAAACCTAGCGCGCTCCACGGTCCGCCATTGTGTCACGTGCAAACGCACAAAGGGTGAAACTATGAAAAACATCATGGGTAATTTACCGTCGCAACGCCTAAACGCCGACTTTCCTTTCATATCCTCCGCTGTTGATCTCGGAGGCCCATATTTAATAACAGACAGGCGTGGGCGCGGCTGTAAAATAACCAAATGTTATCTATGTCTTTTTATATGTTTAAGGTACAAGTGTGTTCACTTAGAGGCAGTAAGCGAACTCTCTAAGGACGCCTTCATTCTGGCGCTACGTAGGTTTATCGCCAGACGCGGTAAACCTACTGAATTGTTTTGTGACAACGGTCGTAACTTTGTCGCAGCTGCAAAGGAAATTAGTCAATTTGTAAATCATAATGCTAACGCCATTAGTGAGTTTGCAGCTGAGCAAGCAATTAATTTTAAATTCTCACCGGCTTACGCCCCTAACTTCAACGGCTACGTAGAGGCAGGCATAAAATCTGCAAAATATCATCTCAAACGCATCTTAGGGAACACACATCTCACATTTGAGGAACTGTCCTCACTGTTTAGTCAGATTGAAGCGATTCTAAATAGCAGACCACTCTGCCCTCTCTCTCCCTCACCCAATGATTTTTCCCCGCTCACACCAGGGCACTTTCTCGTTGGCAGGCCTCTGATGTCGCTACCAGCTCCGCCACTGCACGACTGCAACCCTAACCGTCTGGACCGCTACCGAAGACTGGAACAGATACGGCAACACTTCTGGCGCAGATGGTCAACGGAGTACCTATCCGAATTACAACAGCGTCGCAAGTGGCGGGAGCGCCGCAAGGACCTGTCATTGGGAGAACTCGTGCTCGTCAAGGAGGATGGCCTGAAGCCGTTGCACTGGCTCATGGGACGCGTAATAAAGCTTTTCCCCGGTAACGATGGAGTCCCCCGTGTAGCCGACTTACAAACAGCTAAAGGAACAATTAGACGGGCACTCAACAGAATCTGCCCCTTGCTTTCATCTGAAGATAGTTGAAAGCTGAGCTTTCAACGGGCCGGAGTATGTTCGCGCCGATCTGCGCTCCACGCTCGGGGCGAGAGGCGAGAGGGGAAATGCCACCGCTCGCCGCCCGCGCCGCCACGCCGTCGCCGCCCGCTCCACGTCTCTTAACACATTGGCCCTCTGACCGCCGTCTGCGAACGACGGGCTTTATTTATCTCACATAACTTTTCCCTTTGCTGAATCTACCATACAAAATGTATTAACCTTTCTCAGTATCAATAAATATTGTTTCTATCGAACTTATGTTTCATTGCGAACAATTGGACTACAATAACACAATTGTCCAATTTTGTAAGTACCTGGGTGCAGTCAGTGGATTCTCTCACGTGACGCGTGGATGCAATACCAATGGAAACAACTTATTATTCTTCGCTACTCGTTCGGAGACGAAAATTGAATTGGTGACTGGAAATTGGCACGAAAATATTGTAGTGCAAAATATTTCGTTTTGTGAATTTCGTCATAAAGAACAGTTGACATGACATACATGAATAAATTATAAAATTAACTTAAAACATTTTTTTTAATATTAATTTCTGAACGTCTTTAAAAATTCATCACTTGAGGAAAGGCTCACGAGCAGCTGCACTTCCCGAGACCACGGCAGCTGCAAAGGTGCCGAAACGTCGGGAAAATAAAAAATCAAACCAAATACCAACTAATTTATGACGACCTCCGTGGTCGAGTGGTTTGCACGCCGGTTTTCAAGGCATCACCATCTCTTGAGGTCCCGGGTTCGATCCCCGGCTGGGTCAATGTAGAAATAGTTATTTGTTATACAAGTGACCAAAATCAATTTGTGCTGCGAGTGGCGACTTTAAATCACGAACTAGCGAAGTAGTCTAGAATTGAATCACGAGCGTAGCGAGTGATTCTAATATAGACTACTGAGTACAGTGAGTGATTTAAAGGCACGAGGCAGAACAACATTTTGGTCTCGTGTAAAACATACAACTATTCACCTCGACCAGCGAGAAAATTTTCACGTGACTTTCCTGGTAAAAAAGCTTAATTCAGCATTAGAAACTTGTTCACTTAACTCTTTTGGAGTTAGAAAACTATCTTCATCGTTGGACACATTCATTTTTGTAATTTATCACAAAAATAATTCAATCAAACCTATGCTGAAAAATTTTATTCATAGAGTCAGTAAAGTAGATTCTCTTTGTTTTGATTACATTACGTTGTGTTTTTCTATTATTCATTAATATTCCGTCTTATTTATTTATTTATAATCATAAAACATATAATTTGTTAATAAATTTCATTAATTTTTCTTATTTCGTATTTGTTTCATACATGTGACCTCATTACCTCCATACTCTTTGGTGTGGCGTGTAAATAGCCCACCATGAGGTGGCTTCCACCGGTATAATGTTTGAACCCGATGTCGGGTATGAGGTAACAAAGGTCGCCTAAACTACGCCCACTTACCTCCAGGATCATGAAGAGCAGTTCAGCATCGCGATGCTTGGCGCGCAATTACGGCGCTCTCCAAATATTCCTGTTTTTCTTTTATTCACTTTTTCAAAAAACAGCACAAATAAAATCCGTTCACAGGGAAAAAATCACACATTGACAAGGGGCGATCTTTCTTCACCCAATGCAAGACCATAGATAAAGAATAAATGGCCAGCACATCTTGCGGGCATAGATAGCATGATCCCACAGAATAATGAGCGCAAAGGTTCCCAATGACACCTCATACACATTTCATTCATAAAATAATCACAGAATAAAAATAATCCTTATGCGCCTAACCATGCTCCCCGCCTTGGAAGTTCGCAGAAGTTTCAAAACAAAAATAAATTACAAACATAATCATGGCAACATAACATAGCATGCACGCAGTTTATATTAAGGCTAACAGAATGGCCAAGCTTCATGGCTAAGTCCTAAACAAACTAAATTACAACTAAATATAAGATACAGAAAATTATTTGACAACATCACAATATCAACATTTGACAACAATATGAGTAGGTATAAGATATAATTTTACAATAGGACGCTTAAAGATCCCGAAACTAGTTTTCACCGTCGCTACTCGAATAATTCCGCCCGACCCAGAATGAATCTCCGTAATTACACCTAAAGGCCAGTTCAAGGAAGTGGATACTCTGCACTGAAAGTACCACAAATTTCTCGGCAGTCATAATATTATTGACTACTCCAGAAGAAGGCGAGATTATTTTAATAAATCGGAGGACGTACACAACAATCCGTAAAAGTTTATCCCACCCGGATATACGCTGAGCCAATTCTATCAGAGCCGGGGGTTCACACTGAACCGTTGCAGTCAGCACACTAACTTTGTGCTCAGGCAACTCGGCAGTTATGGTAGGTGAAAAGGCTTTCATATGCCAATTTGACGGAGGGCTACGAATCCATGATGGGCCGTTCCACCATAAATCATGTGAAGCGAGTTGGGAGGGAAGCATCCCCCGGGAAAGACAATCACTTGGACTCTCACTTCCTGCCACATGATAAAAGTGTTCAGGAGGCAGATTCTCTTGACATTGAGCGACGCGGTTACTTACAAACACCGACCAACGATGCGGTGAAGAATGAATCCACGAAAGCGCAATAGTCGAATCAGAGAAAGCATACGTTCCCGCAATGGGTACACGCGCTTGATAAGACTCTTGAACTGTCCGTATTAGTTTGGACATCAAGACGGCAGCACATAATTCCAAACGTGCGAGTGTGGTCACTTTAGTGGGTGAAACCTTTGACTTCGCACAAAGTAATCTGACAGTAATATTGCCCACGGAGTCAGTGGTGTGTAAGTATAAGACACAACCATAACCGTTCATACTCGCATCACAAAACGCCACAATAAGTACCGTACGATCGTTAAAGACACCTATATGACGTGGGATTTTCAAAGATGAGATGAGAGGAAATTCCTGCATAAGCGCCGAGAATTTTCGTATAACACTCTCAGGGGGAGAATCATCCCAATCTATGTTGCATAACCATAGCTCTTTAATAAGCAGCTTGGCGTACAAAATTACAGGGGCCATCAAACCAAGGACATCAAATAAACGAGCAACCACAGAGAGTATATTTCGTTTTGTACATTTCTCTTGGACGTAAGAAGTCGTAAAGAAGAAGTTGTCATCGGCTGGTTCCCACGAAAGGCCTAACACCTTCAAGGTATGGTTAGAACCATCATTCAAATCCACTGCACTGCGGTGGGAGTCGGGAAGGTTTTCCAGGACTACATGAGAATTACTTGTCCATTTGACCAGGTCAAAGGCACCGGCCTTGAACAGCGAGATTAATTCTCGAGACAAACGCACGGCGCTGACTTCATCCGCAATAGAATAAACTAGATCATCCATGTACAACCTAGACTCTGCCACCTCAGCAGCTTCCGGGTAATGTGATCTCATGTCATCAGCCAGCTGACGAACAGTTCGCATTGCTAAGTATGGGCTTGATTTGAGACCAAAGGGGACCCGATTAAATTGAAAGGTTCGTATGACTTCGTTCTCCGAAAAACGAAATAAAATCCTAAGATATTTACGGTGTTCATACGGAACCAAAATCTGTAAATACATCTGCTTAATATCAGCAGTCATAGCGACTGGAAAAAGACGAAAGCCAAGCAAAAGCAGAAATAAATCGGCTTGCAAATTAGGGCCAATATGAAGGACATCATTTAGTGACAACCCTGTATGCGTTCTCGCACTAGCATCGAGCACGATCCGAGGCATGGGCTTACCCGGATGGGTGACAGCGTGATGCGGGATGTAGTATCCTTCCTCCGTCACCTCGGATTCAGGAACTTCAGACAAATAGCCCTTTTCAATATATTCACCGATAACACTATTATATTTATCTCGTAAATCTGGTGACTGTTTAAATCTCCGCTCCAAAGCCATAAATCGCCTTTCGGCAGCAGTGCGAGAGTTACCCAATTCCTTCGGGTTCTTGCAGAATGGTAAAGCAACCGAGTACCTACCACCCTCCCCCCGGGTGACCGACGAAACAAACAAATTTTCACATTCCGTCTCCTCCGGACTCATAAACTTCATGTTAGGTAATTCTTCTAATTGCCAAAACTTCTGCACCATATCATTAAGTGAAAGTGCGCAGAGCGACGTAGAAGTATTAATAAGAACATCACTTGGGAAATCACCCATCAGCACGTAACCGAACGCGGTCAGCAAAGCAGGAGGTGCACTGGTACCAGATATGACCCTATTCCCTAAATAAATGTATGGAAACAGCTGAGCACCCAGAACGACATCCACCGACCCGGGAACGTTCCATGTCAGATCGGCGAGGGGAATCCCTTTCAAATAACCCATATCACCCGTGTCCACATAATAAGCAGGCAGCTGATCGGTGATACAGTCGATCACTAAAGCATGTATAGTGTACTTATTATCCGTATAAACACGGGACTCAATATCCAAATAAACGTATCCTAAAATCGGCTGAGACGCTAAACCAATTCCTTTGACAAAAGAGTTACTCAGTGGAATTATTGGTAAATTAAGCGATTTACAACAGTCCATAGTAATTAAATTATTTTGCGAACCGTTGTCTATCAAACAGCGGATAATTCTCCTATTATTGCAATTTTTTATTTTAGCATAAACTTGAGCTGTCGATAGTAAAATCGTAGAGTTTGGTCTTACTTCCGCACTTAAAGACAAGGAAGGGGTAGCCGGGGTACCTAAAATAGTCGGGGTACCCGAACTAGGTGGGGTACCCAAACTAGGTGGAGTACCCAAAACCGAAGGGGTCCCCATAATAGATGGGGTACCCGATGGGGTATTCAAAACACACGGGTTCAATCCTACGCCGGGTGCGGAGAGAGGCGACGCTGTCGGCAGCGAGGCGACGGACGGCACCGACGACGGTAAATAAGGCAACGACCCTTCAATGGTTGCGACGTGCGACGTATAAGCGTAAGTATTTTTCCGACCATTATTACTCTTGGTATCGAAGTGTAAGAGGGTATGATGACGTTTTTTGCATAATTCGCAAACAACCGTCGACCTACATGACGTTACGGTATGCGACCCACTAAGACAACTTACGCAACCCTGTTTCGATTTAATAAAATCAAATCGGGCCTGGGGTGAACTCAAACTTTTAAACTGTGAACAAGCATTAATTGAATGATCACTTGTATTGCAAAAAATACAAGACTTCCCCGACGTGTCATTACTCGTGACAAACGACTTGTAAGTATTAGGACGGGCTGCCGCAGCCGCCACAGACGATGACGCTTTATTAACACCACCGCTCGAAGACCGTGACGAGTATGAAACATTAGACCGTTCTAAAATTTTAACTTGATCTTGCACGAAAGAGATTAATTCGCTATAAGAAGGAATGTCCTTATGACGCACAGATAATTCGAACGCTTGAACAGTTTGAACATCGATCTTCCTTAGAGCACAATGCAAAAGTATGAAAAATCGATCACATCACTAATATTCAGTTGTTTTAAGGCCAACACAGATGCTGAATATTTTTCAATAAAATAATCAAGACTAGCTGCCGTATTCGAACAACTTTTCGCATCGAGAATATTGTTAAGATAAAGTGTACCTAATGCACGCACATCTTGATATTTGTTCACCAAGCTATCCCAAATAATATTATAGGTTTCACCCGAGGGTACAATACCCGCGGTAGCCTTAAGCGCGCCGTGGGTTAATTTCCCTACTAAATACTGCACGCGTTGCGAGTCAGACAGCTGTGTGTTATTGTGAATGTTGGACTTAAAAGATTCGTAAAATTTAGGCCAGTTTTCCGTTTTGCCGTCGAAGTTCGGCAGTTCAATCGAAGGAAGCTTAATGGTGCATCTAGGATTATGATCGCCGGAACTATTCGATGACGACGGTACAATTGATTGCGACGACTGAATAATGTTATTTCGAACGCGTTTTACAACAAAGTACAAATCTTCAAAAGCAGTCAAAGGCTGATAGTCAGGCAGAAATTTCGAATCCAACGTAAGCTTACGGTCATTTATGTCGTCAATTATAGACTCAAATTGCCTTCGCATTTCATCGATTATTTCAGACTGAGCCATGAAAGTCTCGTTATTTCGGGACGCAAAATTCGATACATTGTTCGCAAATCTATAAAGATCATTCATCCGCGAAAAAAGACGTTCCTTTTTTGCTATTAATAAGGTAAGCTGTTTATCAGGTAGTTCAATGACGGAATCAACCGAATCATCACTTGATTTCGACATTTTTATAAAGAAATTACGCTATTTAAATGCGAAAATAAATTAAAAGTAATTACGCTATTTAAATGCGAAAATAAATTAAAGGAAATCACACGCTATTATAATGCGAAAATAAAATACTTAAATCAAATTACGCTATTACAATGCGAAATTATACTAAAATAAATCACCCGCTATTTCAATGCGGGAATACCCTAAAAGAAATCACGCTATTACAATGCGAGATTTAATTTCGAGTAAAAATAATTTTATTCCGTAAAATTTTGTATCAATTACAAAATGGCGGTAAGTACGTAGCAAATTCGCGAATTTTACCAATTAATACGTAATCATCCTGCGAACATCCAACGTACCAAAAAACTTAAAAGCTGGAGCATGGTATCCGCTCAAAGGACCAAAAGATGGTGTGGCGTGTAAATAGCCCACCATGAGGTGGCTTCCACCGGTATAATGTTTGAACCCGATGTCGGGTATGAGGTAACAAAGGTCGCCTAAACTACGCCCACTTACCTCCAGGATCATGAAGAGCAGTTCAGCATCGCGATGCTTGGCGCGCAATTACGGCGCTCTCCAAATATTCCTGTTTTTCTTTTATTCACTTTTTCAAAAAACAGCACAAATAAAATCCGTTCACAGGGAAAAAATCACACATTGACAAGGGGCGATCTTTCTTCACCCAATGCAAGACCATAGATAAAGAATAAATGGCCAGCCTTAGATTAATAAGACCCAGATACCTAGTCCGCGTCCGTATGGTGAGGCAACTCAAACTGAGCCAGAATGGCTAAGTATGACTATTCGGCCCGCCATTTCTCAAGTGATATTCGTGTCGAACACAACTCCCGAAAATTTCAATAAAAATGAGGGTTTGCGCAATGAACGGATGTCACAATCAGGTCACATTACATCGAAAAAACACTAGAAAGATTGTAGATAACATTTCACGTCTAATTAACGTGTTTTCACTTACATTTTTACGTAAATCATTCATCAAAAATAACTATATTTGTCACTTCATATTTTATGAAAATGTTGCCAGTACGGGGAAAAAATTTCCTCCGCATTTACTTAGTTGATCAATTAAAAGTTAAACACATCTCAATTACATAATTAAGATTCCACGCAATTCGACAACTACTTATCTACTAAAATGGTTGCTAGCATTGAAAAAACGCAATGTTCTCATTTGAAAAAAATTATATGATAAAAAATATAAGATGGCGGCCAACTTTTTTGTTTGAGGGCTGATTTTGATGAAACTTGGTTCGGGGTACTATTATAACAAAAAAACAGCAACGCAATATTAAATATATAAAAAATCCAAGATGGCGGCCAACTTTTTTGTTTGTGGGCCGATTTCGATGAAACTCGGTTCGGAGTAGTATTTTAACAAGGAAACAGCAACGCAATGTTAAAAATATAAAAATCTAAGATGGTGGCCAACTTTGTTGTTTGAGGGCCGATTTCAATGAAACTGGGTTCGGGGTACTATTTTGACAAAAAAACAGCAACGCAATGTTAAAAATATAAAAAAATCCAAGATGGCGGCTAACTTTTTTGTTTGCGGGCCGATTTCGATGAAACTGGGTTCGGGGTACTATTTTGACAACAAAACAGCAACGCAATGTTAAAAATATAAAAAATCCAAGATGGCGGCCAACTTTGTTGTTTGTGGGCCGATTTCGATGAAACTCGGTTCGGGGTACTATTTTGACAAGAAAACAGCAACGCAATGTTAAAAATATAAAAAATCCAAGATGGCGTCCAACTTTTTTGTTTGTGGGCCGATTTCGATGAAACTCGGTTCGGAATATTATTTTAACAAGGAAACAGCAACGCAATGTTAAAAATATAAAAAATCCAAGATGGCGGCCAACTTTGTTGTTTGAGGGCCGATTTCGATGAAACTTGGTTCGGCGTACTATTTTGACAACAAAACAGCAACGCAATGTTAAAAATATAAAAATTCCAAGATGGTGGCCTACTTTGTTGTTTGTCGGTCGATTTCGATGAAACTCGGTTCGGGGTACTATTTTGATAAGAAAATAGCAACGCAATGTTAAAAATATAAAAAACGGAACCCTAAAAATGACAAAGGGTTGATAGCGGTGAACTATGTTTTTGGGTTTATTTCGATGTAACTCGGTTGAAAAAAAAGAAAAACAAATAAGAAAAGCTCCCATACCACAAAAGTGATTATTTGCTGATTTGGTACGGAACACTTCGTGCGCGAGTCCGACTCGCACTTGGCCGGTATTTTACTTTGCGTTGCTGTTTTCTTTTAAAAATAATACCCGAAACCGGGTTTCATCGATATCAGGCACAAACAAAAATTTAGATGCCATCGTGGATTTTTTTTTAACATTTCGTTGCTATTTTTAACCGACTTCACAAAAAGGAGGAGGTTCTCAATTCGATTGTGTTTTTTTTTTATCGTTGTTCGCGTATATCTTCGTCATTTATGAACCGATTTTTATGATTCTTTTTTTGTTCGATTGAGTTTTTTTGCGAGATGGTCCCATTTAATTTTTTTTCAAATCGGTTCAGTAGTTTTCGAGAAATCCTGAAAATACTATGATTTTCATCAACTCACATGACGACTTTGTTATTTATGAACCGAATTAGATGTTTCTTTTTGTTGGGAAAGGGGTACTTTTAGTGTAGTCTTTTTAACCGACTTCAAAAAAAAGGTTCTCTCTCAGTTTGACCTGTATGAATGTATGTTTCTCCGCGAATATCTCACGTTTGGCTGAGCCGATTTTTCTACTCAATAATATACCTATAATAATATACCTAATATAGAAGGTACTTACACTAAAAATAATAAAACAAAAAATTGTTTTAAAAAACAAAAAAACCGACTTCAAAAACCTGCCTCTAAAAAGCAAGAAATAATATTCAAATCATTAGATACGCATTATCATTGTTATAACAACACGTCTATTAAAGTCGGGTGGGGTTTTTAGAATAAAAAAAGGAAGTTGTACTCCAGCCCCACCCGACTTCAATAGACGTGTTGTTATAACAATGATAATGCGTATCTAATGATTTGAATATTATTTCTTGCTTTTTAGAGGCAGGTTTTTGAAGTCGGTTTTTTTGTTTTTTAAAACCATTTTTCTTGTTAAAATAGTACTCTTAACCGAGTTTCATCAAAATCAGCCCACAAACAAAAAAGTTAGCCGCCATCTTGGAATTTTTATATTTTTAACATGCGTTGCTGTTTTCTTGGAAAAATAGTGCCCTAAATCAAGTTTCACTAAAATCGGCCCGTAAAACAAAAAAGTTTGCCGCCATCTTGAACTTTTTGGAACATCGCGTTGCTGTTTTTTTGTTAAAATAGTATCCCGAACCGAGTTTCATCAAAATCGGCCCACAAACAAAAAAAGTTGACCTCCATCTTGGATTTTTTTATATTTTTAACATTGCATAGCTGTTTTTTGTTAAAAAATTGCCCCAAATCGAGTTTCATAGAAATCGGCCCAAAAACAAAAAAGTTGGCCGCCATCTTGGATTTTTTATATTTTTAACATTGCGTTGCTGTTATCTTGCTAAAATAGTACCTCGAACCGAGTTCCATCGAAATCGGCCCACAAACAAAAAATTTAGCCGCCATCTTGAATTTTGTATATATTTAACATTGCGTTGCTGTTTTTTTGTGAATATAGTGCCCTGAACCGAGTTTCATCGAAATCGGCCCACAAACAAAAAAGTTGGCCGCCATCTTGGATTTTTTATATATTTAATATTGCGTTGCTGTTTTTTTGTTAAAATAGTACCCCGAACCAAGTTTCATCAAAATCAGCCCACAAACAAAAAAGTTGGCCGCCATCTTGGATGTTTTATATATTTAACATTGCGTTGCTGTTTTTTTGTGAAAATAGTGCCCTGAATCGAGTTTCATCGAAATCGACCCACAAACAAAAAAGTTGACCGCCATCTTGAATTTTTTATATATTTAACATCGCGTTGCTGTTTTTTTGTTAAAATAGTATCCCGAACCGAGTTTCATCAAAATCGGCCCACAAACAAAAAAGTTGACCTCCATCTTGGATTTTTATATATTTTTAACATTGCATAGCTGTTTTTTGTTAAAACATTGCCCCAAATCGAGTTTCATAGAAATCGGCCCAAAAACAAAAAAGTTGGCCGCCATCTTGGATTTTTTATATTTTTAACATTGCGTTGCTGTTATCTTGCTAAAATAGTACCTCGAACCGAGTTCTATCGAAATCGGCCCACAAACAAAAAATTTAGCCGCCATCTTGAATTTTGTATATATTTAACATTGCGTTGCTGTTTTTTTGTGAATATAGTGCCCTGAACCGAGTTTCATCGAAATCGGCCCACAAACAAAAAAGTTGGCCGCCATCTTGGATTTTTTATATATTTAATATTGCGTTGCTGTTTTTTTGTTAAAATAGTACCCTGAACCAAGTTTCATCAAAATCAGCCCACAAACAAAAAAGTTGGCCGCCATCTTGGATGTTTTATATTTTTAACATTGCGTTGCTGTTATCTTATTAAAACAGTACCTCGAATCGAGTTTCATTGAAATCGGCCCACAAACAAAAAAGTTGACCGCCATCTTGAATTTTTTATATATTTAACATTGCGTTGCTGTTTTTTTGTGAAAATAGTGCCCTGAATCGAGTTTCATCGAAATCGACCCACAAACAAAAAAGTTGACCGCCATCTTGAATTTTTTATATATTTAACATTGCGTTGCTGTTTTTTTGTTAAAATAGTACCCCGAACCGAGTTATATCAAAATCAGCCCACAAACAAAAAAGTTGGCCGCTATCTTGGATGTTTTACATTTTTAACATTGCGTTGCTGTTATCTTGTTAAAATAATACCCCGAACCGAGTTTCATCGAAATCGGCTCTCAAACAAAAAGTTGTCTGCCATTTTGGATTTTTATATTTTTAACATTGCGTTGCTGTTTTCTTGTCAAAATAGTGCCCCAAATCGAATTTCATCAAAATCGGTTCATAAACAAAAAAGTTCGCACCATCTTTAATTTTGAAATTTTTAGCATTGCACAGTCGACATCTTATTTAAAAAATATATATAATATATAGACTTTCTGTTTAAACTCTAGCCCATCTCTAGTTTTGACAAGCAGACTCTAGTTACATGTAAATGGTGAAATCTACACAATCGCAACTCTAAGTACGACGATGGTTTCAATTTCCCTACTTTTAAGGGAAAATTTCATGTACTGGTAACATTAGTTTTTTGCTGTGTGCGTTTCGTCGAGCGTAAACACAAGCACCTTACGCACACATAAATTTCATTTTTGCCTCACTTTTGACAGACCGCCTTTTAGGATACTATCATTCTTGGCTTTATTATTCTAAGTGGCCAGCACATCTTGCGGGCATAGATAGCATGATCCCACAGAATAATGAGCGCAAAGGTTCCCAATGACACCTCATACACATTTCATTCATAAAATAATCACAGAATAAAAATAATCCTTATGCGCCTAACCACTCTTTATTTCGAATTATCAACCTTCTTTTTTAACAATCCTTATTTAAAACTCCTTGGTATATCCGTGCATTTTATTTTTTTACTTTTTAATCCGTGTATGACACTATAAAGCACTCTATCTATCCTTTTCTCACATATCAATTTTACAAGTGTCATCCTTGTCACTTTATTTGTTTTTTCTTTATTATTTTAAAAGTTGGTGTTAGAAATTAAAAAAGCACTTTGTCTCACGCTCGCAGCAAAAATCGATTTTGCTGCGAGTTTTTACGCGCCAAAAGCACCCTTTTCGTGCTGGAGAGGTGAAAATGAACTTTTCAATATTGTCTCAGGTCTGGGTGTTTGTCATACCACCGATGTTTCTAATTTCCATAGCACAAGTGCTATAGCTACTTACTTTGGGATTGGAGCAATGTATGTGATGTTGTCAAATATTTATTATATATTTAATTAGGTACCAAAGTACTTTCAATAAAACCGCGTTATCCGTTAAAAAGTCTTCTCAAGCGCGTAAGCTTGAGAAGTGAATCTAACGACATTATATAAGCGAAATATCCACTGATATTTCGTTCAAGTACCAAGTCACTACTTGTGAATGAAATTAGCACATGAATATGAACATAACTCAGAAGACAGCAGAAAATAAATGAAATCTTTGAGTTACGTTCAACATTATATTATTTTTTGTCGCATTTGCAAATGTTATAATTAATGTGCTACGTAAAAAAAACTTCTACGCTTTTTAACTCGGCTGAACATCGTTGTGAAAAATTTTGTTCTATTATTTTATTTGTACGGAAAACTGCTAAGTGGCAACCCTACATGCAGATAAACGATTGTTTCGCAAATTAATTCCACTAATAAGCAAAAGCAAAACTTAATTCTAGTGTAGGGTTGCCATTATGGAGTTTATCATAAAGATAAACATTTAATTAAAGTGGTAGTTTTCAGGAATAATTTTCCGGGGTTGTGTTGTATTCATGGTACCCTGTGAAACCTATCTGAATGAATGAATGAATGAATAAAATTTTATTGACACACATCACACTTACATACCAAGAAACAGCAAGGAACAACAAACAAACAAAAAATAAAAACAAAACCAACTAATTACATTAAAAATTGTGTGACGGGCCAATCAGGACCCTGCCTCAGCATATGCTGTTACGGTATGAGGTCGTCACACCGCAACAGCGCTGGTATTCTGACAGGGCCTGTGCGAGGAACGTTAATCGTACGTACCTAATCGACCATATTAATAATTTTTTGCTTTTTTAATTACAGCTGTAATGAAGAAAAAAAATATGTATATAATTTTATATGATAATAAATATTTAAATAAAGTAAATTGTATTAAAATAAAATATTCACATCCACACTACATAAATACAATATCCGCACAGTACAGATATTAGTTTTTGTGATAAAAAAAAAAAAAAAAAACAATATCTATACTGTGGTACCAGAACAGACTAGTCATAGATGATGACGAGAAGTACCAGTGAAGCCCCGTGCAAGGGATATCATAGAGGCGTTCACAGCTAAATCTAATGCTATCCACCAGACGTGAAAACCGAGTTGTAAGTAGGCGTACTAAAATAACATTATTTCTATGTAAGCTGGAGTGAAAGTAAATATTTTTTTAAGCATCTTTTAAATGTATTGATTGTTTTAAGGTCACGCAACGGCGGCGGAAGATCGTTCCAGCAATGTGTGGCTGCGAACCTGAAGGACCCGCGGAAAGCCACAGTACGATGACTTGGTGTCGCAAAGATGTTTCTGCAAGATCTTAATGAATTACCAGTATAACTTTTGGCCCAAGTGAGTTTCTTATGTAAATATATAGGTTTTCCTGACTTAAGGACACCAAACATTAAAGTGGCTAGATGAAGCTTTCTACGGGCCTCCATTTTCAGTAAGTTAGCACTATTAAGGAATGGGGTCACATGAGACCGAGGTGGCACAAAGAAACAGAAGCGTGCACAGGCATTCTGCACCCGCTGTACAAGCTTAACTGTTCTGGCTAGAAGACGTGGACCATAAACGATGTCACAGTAATTAAGTTTCGAAAGTATGAGTGATTCACAGAGTGTAATTCTAAGCTGCTCATGTAAATATGGACGTATTCTGTAAAGTAGTTTAAGGCGGTAAAAACAACTGCGAACACACTCAGTGATGTGGCTTTCGAAATTTAAGTGGCTGTCTAGAGTCAGACCCAGGTTTCTACATTTGTCCACACGAGTAATGCTTTCTCCATATAACTGAATGTTGAGGCTCTTGTTATCCAATTTTTGAAGTTTACTTTTAGAACCTATCACCATAAATTTTGACTTTTTTGGGTTGAGGACCAGGCAGTTCGACTCACACCAAGCAGCTATTCTTAATAGGTCGCTATTAATCTTTGCCATAGCATTATCCACATCACCAGGGTCAAAAGACAAATATAGTTGTAGGTCATCGGCATACAGATGGTGGTTGCAGTGTTGAATGCTCTGGATTAAGTCTGCACTGTACAAAATGTAAAGAATGGGGCCAAGTATGGAGCCCTGTGGAACCCCACGTTTTACAGGAAGGAGAGATGAGTCCGATTTGGCACCGTGTGTATCCTGAAGTTGTACATACTGTTGCCTTTGGGTCAAGTAGCTTTCGAACCATTTTACCGTGGCTGTGTTCACTCCATAGTGGGAGAGCTTGGACAACAGTAATGTGGTATTTAAAGTTTCGAAAGCACGTGAAAAATCCAAAAGCACAAGAATACTGACACTTCCTTGATCCTGGGCTGCGAGTATGTTGTCAACTACATCAGCCAATGCCGTAGCAGTACCGTGACCCTTGCGAAAGCCAGACTGATAACAGGGCAAGATATTATTTTCTTCCAAATATTGAGTGAGTTGATCACAGACCACTCGTTCCAAAACCTTGGACAAACATGGCAGGATGCTTATGGGATGGAGATCTTGAAGAGATGATGGTGGGCTGACTTTAGGCAAAGGCTTAATGACTGCTGTCTTCCAGGTGTCTGGGAAGGTACATTCTGCTATTGACCTGTTGATTATAACAGTGATGGCATACAGGGTACATGGCAGTGTCAATAGTAACATGTCTAATGAAAGTCCATCACAGCCCTGAGCATTCGATTTGAGGTTTCTGATGATTTTAAGCACACAATCTTCACTAACAGGCTTCAGGGAAAGTGTGGTAGAACTATGTCTAAGATACTCAAAATACGTAAGCTGGGAAATTGAGACATTGTTATGACCAGGTGCGCTGAGGAAGTGAGCATTGATGGTGTCAGGGTTGTCAAAACACGGAGGAAGTTCGGATGGTTTTCCATCGGGCAGCACTGTGTTTTTTAAGTTTTGCCACAGCCGCTTAGGATTATTTTTATTAGAATTGATGTGTAAATTAAAGTAACATCTCCTTTCCTGTACAATGGCTTTTTCTACAAGGCCTTTCATTTCTAAATAAGAGGCTTTATGTGAATCGGTCTTATTTTTTTTGTAGGTTTGTAGATATGTGTCCCTAACATGCATCATAGATTTCACCGTGTCTGTGATCCAGGGGTGAGAGGGGTGCTTAAATCTACGCTTTTTAACTGGGGCATGCAAATTAAATAAATTTATTAAACAAGAATTAAAATTTTCCACTAGCAAGTTAACATTTTTTGCTTTGTTAAAATGGCTCCAATCAATTTTATCGAGATCAGTTTCCCATTGACTCTGAATTATATTTTTTAAAGGCCTATATTCCACCCACCGAGGACAAAACTTCTCTTTTTTAATTTTAAACTCTGCCACCACCATAGCATGACCTCTGAGATCAGGGCAGATTCTGACTGTGACCTTTGATGTGCGTGTGTCAGTGGCAATAATATCTAATAAACTTTGGCTGTGATCCGTAAAATGAGTTGGTTCACTTACTAACTGATTCAAGTTCATGGTCTCAAAGAACTGTAATAGTAATCGTTGCCCACTGCCACTGTTGTCAACAAGGAGGTCTATATTAAAGTCCCCCAATAAAATAAGACCGTCACATCTAGTAAAAGAGGAGATGGAATCAGTTATGGCGTCCAGGAAGAGGCTGAGATCCAGCCATTGTGGTCTATAAGCCGTACCTATTATGATCATTTTGTTCAGCAAGCGTACACTCAACCACATTTGCTCTACTGATGGTGTAATGGGGTGAGGGCATGTACGCACATTAACGCCCTTACGAACGTAGAACCCTACTCCACCACCTCGCCCACCTCGAATATTGTCCGGCCGTGGTGTGTGCCGCAGACTATAACCGGATAACCTAGGTGCTTTGTCGTCCTCTCCCGACCTCAACCAAGTCTCATTTATGGCCATAATATCTGGGTTTAGCTCCTCCATTGCCACCAGAAAGTCCTCATGTTTTGTGGAGAGAGATCCGGCATTAAAAATACCAACTTTAAAGTTCCTATTATTATTCATTTGTTATATTAAGTTCGATGTTTGTCCGCTGATACATCGTTTTATGTAAAAAAATAGAGTATGTAAAATAAAATAAATTATGTAATAAGGATGTGAATATGAATAATTGCATTTTGTAAATATAATTTTGTATGCCGTTAACTAAAAATATAAGTAGACGGTGAGAGTTACCAATTATTGTGTTAATAAGAATATTGAATTCTGAATTTAAAATAATGTTTAACTGTGAAAAAGTATTTTGTAAAATAAATTTTGTAGTAAAAAGATACAGTATTTTTATGTTTACTAATGGCCCCTCACACAAGAAAGAAGTAAGAAGTACAGAAAGCAGCTTATTGACAACATAATATACACTTGAAAGCAAAGAAGGTACGACAATGACAGTTACAGACATAATGTTTTGATGTATGATAAACACAAAGAAATAAGGCAGGTAATATAAAATTAAAAACAATTTCCAGGTTAGACCGAGTCATGCAGATTGAGAACCAAAAATGCGCGCCAAGTCTTCTTCAGAGCGAAGCCGAAAGGCTGGTTTACCATCACTTTGGCGAGCGAAAATACGGCCCTGTTTTGTCCAGGAGTATCGCCAATTCAACCTGCGGCACTCCGTACGAACCTGGTTGAAGAGCAGACGGTTCGCTCGAGTCAGCCGCTCGTTGATATAAATGCGTCCCCCCTGTGGAGATTTTATGTTACGGCGGACGCGGGCGGCACGCAGTACCTCGTCTCGCAGGTGCCGGCGCGTTAGTCGCACCACAATGCGGCGCGCGCGGCCACCCTCAGCAGGGGGCGCACCCACGCGTTCCGCGAACACTACGTCGCGATCGTCCAACGTGACGCCCAGTTGGGCGGCCAGTGCGGTGACGGTGTGCGTCACGTTCTCCCCTTTCTCCTCAGGAACGTGGCCGATGTCGAGATCAGCCAGTAGCGCCTCTTGGTCCCGTTCATTTAACTCGAGGCTTAGCGCAGCAACCGTACGCTCCAGCTCTGGTACGCGTCCGGGTCCATCTTCAGTCCTGCGGCCCTCGAGCGCTTCCAGACGCTGCTCCATGCCACTCAGTCTCTTGTCCATGTCGTCCAGCCGCTCCGTCAAGGTTGTAATCGACTGTCTCAGCAACATCGTCTCGTTTCTGAACTCGCGCATTTCAGCCATGCACTCGGCGAACACCCGACGAAACTCCACCATACATCATTTGGTGGAAAACGACCAGTATCTTCGGCTCCAGGGCTGTCCCCAAGGGAAGATATGGCATCAGTGTACGCCGCTAGTGGGGAGCTGGCAGCTGAAGGCCCACCTGGTGTTTGGATATTATCTCCCTTCCGTGCTCCCTGCTTACAAGTCGGACAAACCCAGTCCTTGTTAATTTGGGCTTTGTCTGTCTGAGCCAGGCACGCCTTGTGGTATTTCAAAGAGCATGAACTACAAGCAGCGGCACCTGCCGCCGCCAAGAACTTTCCGCATGCACCGCACTGTGGCATGGCTCGTACCGGTGTCGTAGTAGCTTAGAGTTGAATATCGCCGATGCTAGATGTCGCTGCGCTGTGCTTATTGTATTGTTTGTATAATTACTATGGCCACAATATAGATGGCGCTAGATGGCGAAGATTTAATAAATAACCTGTTATGTGGGTTTGAGTATGATTTTCAATTTTTAAATTACCCTCTTAGTAACAATCTGTTACTAATTGCTTAAGCAAAAACACCAAAAAACACCACAATCCGATAGAAAATCAGCGCGCCCACAATTGACCAGCTGCACTAACACTTCACAATGCTTTACGAAACGGATTTAGTACTCGTAATGGTATTTAGAAAGATAAATTGTAATTAAAAGCCGCACAGTATGTTGACCAAACGTAGTACGAAACGCTCCTCCCATACCCTATCTACCATATTTGGCTATAAAGGGTTATTAACCAAACACCCTGTTTGTTTATACAGGGTGAAATCGAAAACAGTCGACAAATGTGGTGTAGACTCGTCAAACTGAACAACTTTGTCTATAAGGCCAACTTAATCAGAGCAAAAAATAATCAGCTGTTCCATATATGGTTGAGCGAAGCGATGGCTGGTTCATGCGTCATGCTCGTGAACGAGTACTGCCAGTGGGAATGGGTCTGCTTCTGACTACCTATCTTAACGCATATTGAATTGTATGTTGATTGTAAACTTTGAATTTATCTTGAACCCAGTAATTTGATTAAGTAATTTAAAATTCAAATTACTTAAATGAAATAATGATATTTATTTGTTAATCGTTGTTATTATAAAGTCTGTAAACAATATACATATTTGTAAATATCGTTCCATCTGATAATGTTGACAAGTTTTTTGCGCCCATTTTTCTTGTCAGCTAAAAAACGTCATAATGGGTGGAAGGGTAAAAAAAATTACGATTTTAAATGCTTATTATGTGAGCTTATTTAAATAAAGATCTTTTTTTTTAAAGAGCATTCATACATTTTGGTCGAGTAGATATTGACGTTTTCTATGGAACAGCTGATTATTTCCCTCATTCCTCTACGATCCACCTACTAGGCTCCACCGGTGGATCGAAAGATATTTTTTTACCTCTTCAATCCACCTTTTTTGCTTTGATTAAGTTGGTCCCATAGACAAAGTTGTTCAGCTTGACAGTCATAAAAGAGCATGTAACATTTTTGGCATACCCGCCATTTTTAAAAAAATCTGAAATTTTTCGCAACTGATAAAACGTGTCAATCCATAGAAAACGTCAAAATAAACATAAATTATTGATTGTCATATTGTTGTGAATTATCCCGTCTTCATCTCCCGAGATTTAATTTGTTACAAAGTAGTAGCTCTGCTATACGCTTGCACTATATCGCACGTCTTCAGCGCTATAGGAAGGAAAAAGAAAGCAATAGCTACCCCCTCTCTGCCTCCGACCAGCGCTGCCCGCCGCCGCGTCAACCTCATTCTTTGTTGCGCGCGCGCGCAAGACGCACGTCGGTCATCACAAAAATATTACTTTTTTGTTTAACTATAGTCTTAAAATCAGTGAAATTATAAACGTGAATTAATTCATGAAAACGGTAAAATACCTTCACTATGCAAGTGATACGAATGTTGAAGGTAGACTCACAATTTATCTTTTCTCTTAGTGATGAAAAGTATGCAAGTTATTCACAAAGTAAACTGCCTTATATTTGCCTCGAGTCAATACGAGATATTGACCAATGGTACATTTTTCCCGAGCCAATACGTGATATTGGCCAGTGAATTTTTTTTCCCGAGTCAATACGAGATATTGACCAGTGATACTTTTATGCGTTAATACGAGATATTAACCATCATTTTACAATAAACTGCCGAATACTTGCCTCGAGTCGATACGACCTGCTTTTGTGAGTTAATGTCTTAATAACGAATCCTTCGTATATTATGATTGAACTCAACTTACAGGTAAGTTTGTTTAATCATTATTAACCGCTTCATATTTTACAAAATATGAATAGATTTGCTGCTGTTAACTGCAAAATATTTGCTTTGAGTCAATACGACATACTTGCTTTTATGAGATATTTTTTCCCGAGTCAATACGTGATATTGACCAGTGATAAGTACTATTATGAGCTAATACGAAATATTAGCCGTAATTTTATAAAACATATATACCTAGATTTGCTGACGTAAACTGCAGATTATTTACTTTAAGTCAATACGAGATACTTCTATGTGTTAATACGAGATATTAACCGTTATTTTACAAATATTAATAAGATATTTGCTATCAAAAATGAAGGCCTAATAATCTTTTTCGTGAAACATCAAAATTGTTGTCACTGATACAGGTATGTACAAGTACTTTTAAATGTTTCGGTTTTCTCGAACAACATTATAAAACAAAATTCTGATTCCTTTTTATTTTTTCTTCGAGAAAAATCAGCAATGATGTTGAACATCAAAATACACTCCCACAAGTGTTAAAGATGCCCTTATGGTCAGTAAATTAAAAAAAAAAACATTACCGGCAAATTCATCTCCGATTCGTTGAAAATGAATCATGCTATTATCATGTATTATGCCACTACTGAAAATCGTTCGAACAGTGTCTTTAAAGACCGTCAGCGCGACGACACCTACTGCTCAGTTCTCTCTAAACTTGGGGTCTGCCACAACAACCACAACCATATCTTGGAACACAAGCAGTTGAGCCGAGGTGACGGACAACAATCAGCAGGGCCAGTTTAACGTGTTTCATCAGCCTTGCGGCACCTACCTGCAGCTTCCAGCTCCAAGGGCTACCCGTGATCACCACCGTCGGCACCGTCGCGCTACCGGATCAGAACAAAAGGTCAAAAAGTCTGTACCTTGTCTGTATTTTTAGCTGGTCAGCTAAAATACGTTCTCGATTCGAGTAAAAACTATCAAACGACCGTTATGTGCTTGAGGTTATTTTCCAATACTAATCCTAAGTATTCAGTTAGTTAAATTAAAAAATAAACAAATATATTTTATTTTCTTTACAATAGAAAATAGAACATGTGGGTACTTTCTGAACATTTTATGGAGGATGCTAGAACGACTTAACTCATAACATGTGTCCTGATAATGTCATGGCACAACTATTAGTCCTTGAGAACGGTTGCTTTCACGCACAGCGCAAAAAGTATTGAAGACTAGCGGCCGCCAAGAAAATGTTTCTTGCTATCCCTCAGGAACAATATTTTCCTTTCAGGATTAAAGGTACCGTATGTCTTTCTCTGTAACCCAGACAACGTGTATAAAAATTTCATGATGATCTGTTCAGTGGTTGAGACGTGAGGGTGTAACAAACAAACAAACAAAAGGACTTTTGCATTTTTAATATTAGTAAATATGTTATTAAGTCAATAAACTTCATGAGTTTTGGGTCTTATTCTTTGGCTTTTTCACAGCACTACACAGAATCATCATCTTTACTAGATTTTTAAACCAATAATTTAACCCATTAATTACAGGCTTCAATGCCCTATTAAGATGACACTTATGTCTGGGTATTAATTACCAAAATTTCTCAAATTTTCAAGTATTAGAAACTATAAAAACAATGATTCTAATATTTAAGATCCTCATTAACTATCAAGAAAGTCCCAGCCAAACATGTAAATTCTTTGGCCTTGTATTGAATTTCTAAAATTAGTAGTATATTGACAAATAAGGACAAACAAAATATTTTTAGAAGAAGTTATTAAAATCAAATAAAATACATTTTAGTGACTTTGTCAGATACTTGGGAACTATTACAGGAGTTTGTACTGTGGTAGCATTACTATTTTAACACTTAAAATTTTAATATTGGACAAGCTTAAGGCTTGTACACATTGAGCATTAATGTTTAACTATTTAAAATAATGAATATAATAATTACGTATACATCGTACTATGTACCTTGTCAACTTTGTATTGTATGGTGGAAAAATAATATTTGTTTTTCTGATACGTTTAAATCAATATGATAAACGAATAGTTTTCAATACTTTCTCCATTGCTTTGACAATAAGACTGCGCAGCAGCCGGTCAAAGTGAGACAATATAAGATTTTGCACAAACCAGGAATAATTGCTGCTCATTAATGACCTGGATCTGCTTTTTGTTATAAAATTCTTCGCATGCCGTGCGTATACTAGCACCGATGGGCTGCTACCCGATGGGCGGCGCCTACCACTTAGGGATGTTCGATCCGGGTACCTTGTATCGATATTCTGGATCGCAATGGATCGTTATCCATTGTATCGATCCATGGATCGATCCATTAAAATTGATACGATTTTTTGGATCGATCCAGTATCGTATTAATTTTTTTAGAAAAGTCAAATTTTTAATCGTACTTTATTATAAACGTGATATTAGATAAGTACCTAATGTACTTAGTTATGTTTAATAAATTAATAAAATATTTTTAATTTTGCCAATATTTAAATCATAAAGTACGCAAAAACAAAATGAAAATTTGCTGGTTGTCCAAGTGAACAAAACGTTTTTAACGAAGTAAAATTGTTCTCAAACAAAAACAATAGATACTATAGTTATGACGAATTTGATGGTACATTGAAATATGATATGGCAACAATTGATGAGATATTTTTTTAAATAACAAATTTGGATCTGATAGGCGATTGCGTAAAGTCAATCGTATTCATTTGACAGTTCATATTGTATCATAATATATGTCATCCCATACAAATTGCAGCCGATGGAATACGATATGAACTGTCAAATGAATACGATTACCTTACGCAATTGCACCTCTGTTCCCCCGCTATACTATAGTATTTTAAACAAAGGAAAAGTTCAAGTTCATATATTCTCTAAGTAATTACTATATAATTATAATGCGATAAATTGAGGAGCTCGGTGGCGCAGTGCTTTAGCGTCTGGCCCAATGATTGCGGAGGTTAAGCAACGTTCGCAAGGGTTGGTCATGGGATGGGTGACCAAAAATTTATTATCTCGAGCTCCTCCGTGCTTCGGTAGGCACGTTAAGCCGTTGGTCCCAGCTGCATTTGCAGTCGTTAACACTCATCAATCCGCATTGGGCGTGGTGGGTTAATGGCCGACATGCGATAAATACACCATACGATTTTTTCGATCCGATCCTCTATGTATGTGTATCGATCCGCCAGAGGATCGAATGCTATTGTATCGATACAAAAATCGAGTGGATCGTAACGCATTGTATCGATCCACGCAAGTATCGGATCGGATCGAACATCCCTACTACCACTGCGGCTGTGCTAGATATAGCTGGGACGCGCACCACGCCGTCTGTCTGCAGGTGCCTATACTGAAGTTTTTGTTGTATATTAATAACACCACTGCCATTTCATAAATGAATCGAATTAGTTGTGTTCATTGCTTGCAATTAAATTAAATTGCTAAATTGCTCGCGAGAAATGGCAGTGTTATGATTAACAATAGGCGTAATAACGCCTCCCCAGCTTTATTTTTCCTTACTTATTTAAAAAAAAAAAAAAACTTATTTTATTGTACATGACAAAGCCAAATGACATAATAGCTATCACAGCCATGGTTTCTCAATGAAATTAAATAAAAAATAAAAGTTTTTTATTTCTGCAATTACACAATACATTAAATAAACTTATATTATTAAAGCTACCTAGTAAACATAATAATATACTTGTGACAGGCAACTCCATTCCCTCGTTGAAACCTTAATCAACTTGCTGTTAAAGAAATAGCAATGGTAATAGTCACAACAAACGTTAATTTATTTTTATCTGTTCGCAGAAAGAAACATCTTCCTCGCTGTCAGTTTTTCTGGCTGCATATTATAAGGCAAACGTTCCTTAGAAAACAAGTTTCTTTAGTCAAGCGTTAGAAGTGTCTATTGATACCTTGCCTCAGTATTTGAATAATACTGCAAGCAAATCTATATTTTTATTGGAAATAGTGCCAAGAAAGAATATCTTATTTTATATAAATTAAAGATTTTATAGGATTTCTAAATAACTGCTTTCTAAACGAATCCCAGTATACAATCATTGCTCAGATATCTCCTAATTATTTTAAATCCATATCAGCGGCAATGGTAACCTAAAAAAAAAAAAAAAATTTTTTTTAGATTTGTTTGTTACACTACCGTTACATTACCGTTACATTACATTACCGTTAGATACCGTTGGATCTTACAATAGTTTAAGTTTACCTGTTGAACTTACTTACTCCCAAATAACTTACATTTTGAACAATTAAGCACACATTGGTCACCTTGTTAGCCTTGGCTACAAGTGAATGAATACAGATCATGTACTTAATTCAATTAAGCAACTCAGTATTGTATTATATTTTCTGAGGTAACACAGTAAGATTTGGCGAAATAATTTATTATTTAAAATTTAAATGACAGATGTTTAATCACATCTTCTGTAAGTCTCAACTTGTTGAACTTTCCATTCTTTGAGTTTTTATTTCTGTAATAAAATTATTTGTGTTATTAATAAAAATATCTTAAATATTATCGCCCTTATGAACTAACACAATCCCCACTCCCAAAAAAAAAAACTTATCAATGCTGCCTCGTCACAAACATTCGGCCGATTGATAAAATTTATAATGGAGGAATGTTACACCGGTTTTTTTTTATTAATCTCATTACCTGTTTATCATGTTGTGTGACATGTGGTTACATCGGCGCGGCGGCCAAGTTGCTGCCATTTGTGACGAAAAATTTGTTCAATTACTAGTCTGTGTGTCGAATTTTCTGTGGATGCTATTCGCAATCTGCTGTTTGGACTGGACAATCGATAATATTTGCGAGTTTCCAGGATACGGGCTCTAATTTTGCAGAACCGACATTGTAATAAAACAATTTTTTATCATGTTGCAGTTGCAGTGCAGGAGCACTGACTTATTTTTATCTTATTTAACTAATCCTTATAATAATTTAATGTGTGTTCACTTAACCCTTGTTTATTTATATAAACAAACAAAGGTTCCTCTAATAACATTGATATCTTCTCTAAACATCCTACTTTGTAACAAATTAAATCTCGGGAGATGAAGACGGGATAATTTAATGATCAAACGAACTTACCCTAAGTGAAGTTCGATCTTAATTATCCCGTCTTCATCGAAGAGATTTAAAGTCCCAACCCGCCCTTGCTAGTTGTTTGTTTAACAACCGTATCCCTATAATAGATGGAGATATCAATGTATTTACTTACTACTCCAAACTGAATGAGGTTGACGCGGCGGCGGGCAGCGCTGGTCGGAGGCAGAGAGGGGGTAGCTATTGCTTTCTTTTTCCTTCCTATAGCGCTGAAGACGTGCGATATAGTGCAAGCGTATAGCAGAGCTACTACTTTGTAACAAATTAAATCTCTTCGATGAAGACGGGATAATTAAGATCGAACTTCACTTAGGGTAAGTTCGTTTGATCATTAAAATGTATTTCGGACATATTCAGAGCAAAATAGTCTGTTGCAAATTGAAGGGTTTCTTTCTTGGACGAATAAGGTTTCTTTCTATCACGATAATTTTTTAAAGTCCCAATATCTCCGAAAGTATACATTTAAGGACAACTTGACAATAAATAATTCATGCTTATTTTGATGTTTTTATCGATTAAAACTAGTTTCATCAGTTGCGATGAATTTCCGTTTTTTTTAATAAGTATACCAGACTCCATACTAAAACGTTACATACCATTTGCCAAGTGTTCAAAAGATCAGCCTGTAGATTTTGGATCGGCAGCGTACCCGAAACTTTCCGACGAGCGTACGACCGGGCAGGACCGCAATCAGAACGAACTTTAAATGAAATCCAACTAATTAACATGCGTCCTTATACGTGCATGGAAATGAGGGTGAACAACGTATGTTGTAATGAGCAGTTTCGAAATTAAATGAATCGCATATTGCAGAAAAGGCATAAGTCCAACAAAATATATAAACAAACTTTGATAAACGGAACGTTCCATACTCATAGCCGAAACAAATTATGCAAAACACTCCGGTACTATGGGCAACAGCGACGCTTAACCAGTTTGCAACAAAATTCGTGTGCACGCGTATCGCCCCTACACGAACTAAACGTATGGTTGTGACGGCGCGGCGAGCAAGCGATTTTGACCTTAGCAGTGGTTAAGCGTCTTTGTTGCCCATGGTACATCTCTCGAACATTAAACTATAGGTACAGTTTGTCCAGAACGGGTACAAATTTTTATTCTATGCCCTTTTTCACTTGATTTCCCAAAGTAAATTTAAAATGGGCTAGATTTCTTCACAATGACAAAAAACTGTAGGCTCGATAGATGGCCTTGATAAAAATGTGTGTCAATGTGAATTTTTAATTCAGCTTCGAAGAGTATCAACTCCATCTAGTGAGGCAAATAGTTACTATTTTTTTTATTTTTAAATGTCACTTGGAAAAGCCCTCATCAAGAAGCTTATACCTTGGCCCTCATTCAAATTACCTACAAAGGTTATGAAGAATATCCTCTTTAAAAAAAGATGCATTTTTTAAGTGTTAACATATTTTCACTTCTGAGCTTTCAATGTTAATATATTGGTATGGGAAAATAATAATATATTTGGTTGGAGAAATAATATTACACATGAATATGGGAAAAATATAAAGTACCTACCTATTAATGTGAAAAACTGTGTGCATTCGGGTACACATATGGATGGTATTGTTTTGCGCGTAGCATTTATTTCATGATAAAAAAAGAGAGGAAATCTTGAAACTGAGAACTCCGACCCATTAATCTTTTAGAATGCTGGTCAGATCAGTTGGGTGCAGGGTTGGAAAAAAAACAGTTTTTACCATTGAAAATGGTTATCAGATGCAAATCGCCTGAGACGTATTTTGGCCATATCTCCGAGGGTTTTGGGAGGATCGAAATGAAAATAGTACCAAAAGTTGAGGAATTTATCGAGACACGTGTGAACGTTTGAATTTTGAAAATCTACTGGTAACTTTTTTTGAAATTTTGCGAAATATCAAAAATTCCGGGTTTTTTGGGGGATGTTTGTTTACTAAATTGTAAATATTTCGGAAAAAAAAACAGACTTAAGAAAAAATGAAAAAAAGGGTCCTAGGGTATTAGTTTAGCTATCAAATGGCGAAATAATTTTAAAAATTGGTTGATAATTGTGACCTGTAGGTGGTCCCTTTTGATTTGGAATTGTAGAAAAACGGCTGTTTCCGTACATAAAAAGTGATGTAGCTTCTATGATTATTGACCGATGGTCATGGTAATAGTGTTAAAAGATGCAGAAGCAGACGAGAAGTGCATTCGTTGGAGTTTTGAAAATTGGTTAATATTATTTTGGCTGAGTCGAGGCAGTCAGCGGAAGCTTTTGGGACACGAGGCGGAGCCGAGTGTCACAATCGTAAAAATTAATAGATACTACCTAGGTAACTTTAAAAATATAATAGGACTTTGCATTTGATTTGATTTTGGTTTTTCGTAAATTTTTGTGTTCATTTTCAATGCTCCGATTCTTGCGGGGACTGTAAAATCTGTGTTTTTTTTTTTAATTTTATAAAACAAACAGTTCAAAATTTTTTAAACAAGTGTTTTTTTTGTTTTTTATGTTCTTTTTTACTTATTACTTTAATCCATCACTTTCAAATCAATTAGACCTGTAATATTAAATTTCTAGACTATTTTCAAATTCGCCTTAGAATAATTAGTAAATATTTACAAAAAATGATTTGTTAATAAACATATTTTATTTTATATCTCTTATAAATACTGAACGCTTTACTTACATACACCTTGTAAATAGGTACTACCTATGTTCTCTAATGTTCATTAATAATAAGGGAAACTCCAATATACAAGGTGTTTGGTAAAAGCCTTATAAAGCCGAATATGGTAGATAGGGACCATCAAACTGAACAACTTTTACTATGGGACCAACTCTAAAATCGCGAAAAAAAAATCAGCTGTTTCATACATTTTGATATTTTCGTTATAAATTTTTGTATGAAACAGCTGATTTTTTTTTCGCGAATTCAGTGTTGGTCCTTTAGTAAAAGTTGTTCAGTTTGATGGTCCCTATCTACCATATTCGGCTTTATTAGGCTTTTACCAAACACCTTGTATAGGATGGAGGAACCAGTTATCGACAAAGACCAGTCTGCGATTTTTTTTAATCGGTGATATAATGGTTAATACCTACTTAATTAAGATTTGTCATCATGGCAAAAGATATCCGATAACATTACACTTTTTACTGTCATTCTATGTATTTTCAGTGAAATCTGATGTTTTAAACATATTTTTGGGAAAAAAGTGCACTAATTTACGAAAATCACCATTTATTCTGAATTAATAGTAGTTTTAAACCCTGTTTTTTTCTTAATGTTTTTAACATTGTTTAAAACTTGTTTTAAACTGTGTTTTTAAACACTTAATAAAAACATAGTTTTATTTTACATTGTTTTAAACACTGTTTTAAACACGTGTTTTAAAACAACTTGTTTTAATCATGCCAACCCTGGTTGGGTGTGTATATAGCGATCTGAATCTCCTCCATTCACTCCTTGGATAGCCATCATCAGATCACAGCACAGTACATCCCTGGCAGGAAACCAAGGCTTCAAAGTTACCTCGTTTGTATGAAAATAACGTCTGTATCCCTAGACAAAGTTGATGTGTGTATATTTTTTATCGTGAAATAAATAAGTAAGATTAAATTTTCATGAAAAATATTTATGTTAAACTAGCGGCCGCCCGCGGTTTCACCCGCGTGGTTCCTGTTCCCGTGGGAATATCGAGATAAAAAGTATATCTACTATCTGTGTGTCAAATTTCAACCAAATCCGTTCAGTAGTTTTTGCGTGATTGAGGAACAAACATCCAAACATCTAAACATCCAAACCCACAAACTTTCACATTTATAATATTAGTAGGATTCATTTCGAAAAGTACATTTCACTGTTTAAGAAATAATAATATTACGAATAAAAAGATATAATGGTGGAAGATATACCGTGTTTGTTCCTTAAACAATGTTATCATTAAACATCCGCAGTGCGTAATCCTGGCAAATTAGCCATGTTCCCGCATTCGAGTATTTACGCGTATTACGGGGAAATGGCCTCTGAAATCTGAGAGAGCCGTACGTAACCACAGTATAGCGTAACTTAGAAACTAGTCTCTGTGATGATGGTGTGATAGAAGTTTATGTCGTTAGCACATCAAATGAAGACGACGAAAAAAACAAGAAATGTCAGTGAGAAAATAGATTTTTACGCTCTGATATTCCTTGTTTTTAGCCAGATGATGAGTGTTTTTGCTAAATATTAAATAAAAATTTGAAAAATCTTACAAAAAGACGCTAGGAATTGGTAACTCAATATCTGAAAAAAAACATTCCTTGTCCTTCCCGCGTGGTCGTTTGCAGTCCCATGTATATTTGCATGTAGCATGCAGTAAGCATGGTATCACTAAAGTAAGATATTCTTTGCCACACTGTATTCACTGCAAATGGAATGCACACACTTCTTCACAAACTGCGTCTACATCGCACATGGACTGTATTTAGTCTTTACTGTTATATATAATCATTTAGGTTTTGTTTTACAGGTTTCAAATAATCCCTAATAACGAATTTTGACAGACACCTTAAAATTTGATCCATTTTTTCAAATTAAACAAGAAGATAGTGCTATTAGAAACTGTAAATTTCAACCAAATGTGGCGAAGCTTTCATAAGTTTTGTGAGTTTTCTCTCAAACAATTTTGAGTTACTGTTTCGGAGCTCTATTATGTTACTCCCGTGAAATTTGAATATGTAAGTACGTACGTAGTAAGTTGTCGATTATGTACCGTAACACAAATTGACAAAGGGTGTTGGGTTTCGGGCAAACTATGGGGTTGAAGTTTACATTCATTTTCATGAGAAAGCTGATGACTTCGAAAGTTTTACTAGCTTTTGCCCGTGACTACATTCGTATGGTTTTCGTTTTCCGCGGGAATTTTCATAAATCATTTTAACATTAATTACTTTATCAATCCATTTATTTAATTTCATTCTCCAAGGTATGTAAGTATTTATTCCATCTTTACCAAAAATTTACAAAATTTGGTCAGCACTTTTTGCGTGAAAACGTACCTACTAACATTCAGAGTTACTTTCGCAATAGTATGGACACTCTAATTTTTATTATTGAATATGTTGTTATTGTGAAAATAATATCTGCATGAACGGATTAATAAAACACAACACACACAACTAGGTAACTAATGCTAACACAGGAGGATTTTTTAACAGTAGATAAATTTTGTGGTGTGGGTTAAACCGAGCAAAATGATAATCAGCTGTTCCATTGAAAACGTCAAAAACTACTCATGAACTACTCGGTCAAAATGTATGGAACAGCTGATTATATTTTGCTCTAAGTTGGTTAATAGACAAAGTTGTTCAGTTTGACGATCTTACCCAACTAACAATTTATCGTCGTACAATCGTCGTACAAACGTTATCTTATTACCACTAGTCGCAAAAGCTAGGTCGCACTAACGTTATAATAACGTTTGCTCAACGCGAAAAGGGCCCCATTTATACGACCAACATTGTTGTTTAATGGTCATACAAAAGTCACAAGATGATTTTGTTAACGTCATTCAAAAGTCGTATGAACGTTATGGAATTACCGCTCATCGTACAGTTGTCGCATCAAAACGTTACAACGACTCTTTCGTTATATTGTGGTCATACAGATGTTTTTGAATGACGAAAACGTTTTATTTGAGTCAAGTCACAACACCTGTACGACTGATTTTTAATGTTCGTTAGTGGCTCGTGTTTGTGGTAATGTTTCGAGATCCGAGTGCAAAATAAATCAATAAGTACAAGGCTATAAAAGGTGAGTTCTATTTAACTTTCATATTATCTTACTGAATGTCTCTCATACCGTTTAGTTCGACTGGGAATTAAAGTTTTATGATAATATACCTATGTAAATACTATTCATATTTTCATGCCCCTTCGTAGTTTTGCGTTTAACACATAATATTTTACTTCATAAAATTATGTTTGATTCTGAAAATGTCAGCCATGTTAATTTTGTCGCACACTTATCTCTTTATGACGTTAATAAAGACCAAAAGTCGTTCTGAGGTTATTTGATGACCAAGTAAAGACATACAATACGCCATTGCCGCTAACTGTTAGGGTTCCTTAAACAATTAAAAACCCTTTTTTGATTATGTCAATATTAACCAAAATAATTATTTTAATATATTGTTTTAAATTTCCATGGTTATTGACGTTAATAGAATAAACTATGTCGGGATTTACACCATGTACCATATGTACCATGTACCAATACAAAAAATTCAATCGTGAGGATGGGTTCAAATTGTCGAGTGTCTGGTATCCAGTAGTCCGGTTGTGTAAAAACAACAAAAATAAAAAAAGTGCCGTTTCGCGTACAGATACAGTGAGTGTCGTGTGTCGAGAACAAATTCGAGTGAATAGTGAGTTTGCAGACAGTGGTACCGGTATCGAACGTAGTAATAAAAGAACTAGACGGAGGGTAGACCGATTCGTCTGCCAATAACATCTACCCGCACGCAACAATCGACAGTTCTTCCGTGATCATGGCGCATGCAACTGCGCCGAAATATCGGAGTCTCAAAAATAAACAGGTACATGGTGTAAATCCCGACATAGTTTATTCTATTAATTATTTTAATTTTTTTTTCAGGCCAAAACTGGTCGTTGTATAAGTTCAGTGCAGATTATATTCAAGTACTTATCTAAATTTATCTGAACCATGATTAAAAGATTAAAGGATCTCTAAGGATTTTCTCGAATGTCCACGCGGGCGGAAGCTAGTACCTACTGGTAGGTAATACGTTACGAAAAAAGCTTACCATGTTACCACAGCGGATCCACCAGGAACACTTTTAACAACGTCAACTGTAATCCAAATTAAATTCACTTTCATATAAGAACATAAATCATTTCAACATTTAGGTAGTTACCTACGTACTGATAAAAATTAAATATCGGAAAAAAACATACACAATATTTTTTTATAGGTAGTAAATAAAATAAATATTGATACTGAACCTTCTTGTTGTTCATGTGATGTACACTTTTCTTCTTCAACATTTGTGACTAATGCCACAGTTGTTGGTGTTGTACTTTTTAATAACAGGAAATTTCGTTTTACTTTCCTTTTGAAAGCTCCACTACGTATTTTGTTTTCTCCACGAATTTTTTGCTTCCATTTTTCGTATTTGATTTATCATATGTTCCGTAAATATGGCGGCCAAGTCGTTTTAAAGTCAAAACTTGACTCAAATGCGACTACAAGGTTTATTAAAGTCAGGGCATGGCATTAAATGGACATCACGTAATACAAAGGTTATATTTGAGTCGCAAAAAACCACCAAGTCATATAAATGTCTCAAATTGACTTCTGTATAACAAAATAGTGATAGTTTTATAAACGTCACTGTAAAAACGTTTATACAACTGCCACATTATATAAAGGTCGTATATAGGTTTCTCAAACACCTAATTTGGTCAGTTGAAAACGTCTAACGGACTGTAACGTTAGTACGACCATAGTACGACTATTGCGTTGTCGTATAGACGTTTTAGCTAAAACGTTAATGTAATGTCGTATAGTTTAGTCTTACCGACGTTGCTATGACCAGTTTATTATGACATATTCGTCGCACGACTAAAAAGTTAAATTTAAGACGTCAATACGACCTAGAAGTCATCTCATTACTATTATAAGACTGCTATCCAACTTAAAGTCGTAAAAGACAGAGCTTATATGACGTTTTTGCTTGTTGGGTAGCCACACCACAAAAAATAGAGTAAGATAAAAAAATTGACGACTGTTTGCACCCTGTATATTTCTATCGCTTACAAGAAGCTTATGTCCAATAGTCCGTGAGCCCGCGACAGTATTGCCAGGCTAGGCGCACTCCGCGGTTTAGGTACGAAGCTACAAGTAGCCAGCGAGTCCGTCCGGACGGACTAATTTCAGAGGCTGCCGCGTGCCGGCTGGGTCGCACGTTAGCAGTTCGATTTCGATAATCATGTCACTCGCCGCGTTCGCATATTGCCGCGTCGGTCGTTCGTTCTCACGTTTGTGATATATAACCAAAATGAAGGCATATTACATCGCAATGGGCTGCCTTAATACTAATAATAAAAAGGATCCGAACCTCACGTTTTTCACACTTCCAAAAGTTCCAAACGACATCGAAACGTAATAATAGTGCTTGTCTACTACCTAGTTAGTATTTAGTATCCGTTACGTAATACTGCGTACTTGTCTTATTTGCTAAATAATCTTCACCCAACTATTTATTGAAATAATAATTTATAGATTACGAGTAGGTAGGTACTTACTTACCTACTTTCAAAATAAAGTAAATTATTAAGGACAATTATTTGATTTCGTAAAAAAGCAAATTGCCTCAAAGTTAGCATGTATAGCTTGACGTGGCGTTGACTGTACCTAGCCTAGGTTTTTTGAAACGTATTTAAGTACCTACACATTTTATTTCACAAACACATAACTTGTAATAAATTAAGTACTTATTATTTAATTTATTATTTATAAGAAGAAACCCTAAAGTCGTTAGAAGAGATAAGGGCTTCGCGATAGAAAGAGAGGCAACTTCTAGGTGAATATAACTGTAGGTAAGGGAGCGGTGTGCGACCTGAATTGCACTTTATTGTGTATGGGACAGAGACGCTACTTATTTAAATGACTTTGCGGAGTGGATCTTCTGTACTTGTACTATTATGTATTCTGTGGTATTGCCTAAGTCATAATGTCATCACGATGAAATGCATGGCACACGTTCGGAAAAATTGTGCTGAGCGAGAATCAGAAGATTATCGCAAATAAAATTGGCCAGAAGCTTAAGAAAATCTTCCACTTCCGGTCAAAATTTTATGATTATATTTACGTCATATGATATCAGTAAGAGACCCGTGTTATAATTTAGTTTTCAATCGTAGAGAGAGTAAACATAAGTCTGTTAGTTCTGAAATGTCCGGAATAACTTAAACTTAACATTTTTGTTTTTTAGTCATATGACGTAGGCAATACTGTCGCGGGCTCACGGACTACAACTAAATCGAGAAAAGTATGTAATTCGATGCAACTACATATAATTAATTAAAAAACTCAATGTTTTTGTTCCAAGTAGCCCTATAGCCTAATTCTTTATTTAAGGTAGTACTAAATTCCAGTTCTGTTCTGTGTCTCGAACTTTCAAAGCAGGCAATAAAGCTGCCAAAGATAGCGGGAAGTTAATGAAATTACCTAATTAAATTAGTGTGAAACTGAAACTCATTAGATGCCAAAGTTAAAATACTCCGGATTAATTTGTGACTATAGTAAGATAGAGAAGAATTGAGACAAGGTAAGATCAAAAAACATGATCTCTATAGAAAGATAAAAAAAAATGAAACACGCGCGAAGCGGACGGTTTCGTTCAGGCGAGAATTGACACGTATTGATAATCAAATTATTCGAATATTTTTTTTTTTTGACAACATCACATACATTGCTCCAATTCCAAAGTAAGTAGCTATAGCACTTGTGTTATGGAAATCAGAAACAACGGTGGTATGACACACACCCAGACCTGAGACAATATTGAAAAGTTCATTTTCTACATTGACCCAGCCGGGGATCGAACCCGGGACCTCAAGAGATGGTGACGCCTTGAAAACCGGCGTGCGAACCACTCGACCACGGAGGTCGTCTAGGTAAATAGGTAATATGCATAAGTCACAGAATTGAATTTGAGCTTAATCGCTGCGGACACGTATAAAAACATGATGAAAAAGAAAAAAATGTATAAGTATTTTAGTTATATTACACGATGAAATCAGGGAAAAATAACGATATTTTTTTTCATTTTCGGATGTAATGCACTTCACAGTCAGATAGAAATGGAATAAGAAATAATATTTTGTATGACACATATGTACTTAAACGCAAAATTTAGGGAGATAATTGAAAATTCTTGTCTAACTCCATAATAAACGCGCCTGAAACGTGATGGGTTATGTCAAAAATCATGATCGTTTTATATAGAGCGTTTTCAGCGGGTGCTGCTGCGTGCTAATTTCAAGTGACTATTTCAAGAAAAAAACGCAAGAGAAAAGTTTTAATATTACAGTCGATTTTTTCACGCATTATGAGTATACTATTCATTTTGATAAAAAAAATGATGCAAATTCCCTATTGTTTTACGTTAGTATATATTTTCTTTGCTATTGTGGCTTAAATAATGCTTTTTGGATAGAGTTAAAAAGAACCAACTCGATGTTTTTTTGTCATAAAAACTTACTTGACAAACAACTTCATAAAAAATCGGTTCCATTTTTAAAATAAAGTAGCACATAGTTCTAAGTGGTTCTAAACCGGAACTCTGAAACAACCCCTCAAGGTCAAAGTCAACAGTTTAACCGACTGGAATAAACCAACTCATCTTTTTGCGGGAAACCGAGAGTCGGTCGGGGCCGCAAAAAATAAAATTCCCCGGGGGACTGACAAGCAAAAAGCTGGTTGAAATGTACTATGAAATGAAAGACGTTATCTAATTTTATGAAGGCTCAGTATTTCAGCTACTTTACAGATGGAACTGAAACTTGTTTATATCAAAGACATTTTTGTGCCAGACGTACCGAAAAAGGTTGATGTAAGTATAAGTTCTATTATGTAGGTAGCGTTGTAGAACAATGTAAAGCTGTAATTGTACCTAGTGAGTATATTAAACGAGCGAGCGCGAGGCGTCTCCGTTTCAGCAGGGCCTATGCCCTAGCTGAAACGGTTGGGAACCCATGTTCCCACTGGTTGGGAACCCATTTTCCCAACCAGTGGGGCGCTCCCCCAAAAGGGGGTCGTAGAGCTATCCAAAGGGGGGTGCGACGAGCGGAATTATATTTTCTAGTTTCTGGTTTTCTACACATCTAGTTATATTTTCATCCTTTATTAATATGTCTGGTGAAGGGAGAGGGGGAGGGGAGCGCGCGCGTACAGGGTAAACTGCTGGGAACCCCTGAGCTAGGGCAAAAATGCTTTCATATGGACATACGAAAGCATTTTTGCCCTAGCTCAGGGGTTCCCAAAATGCGACCACAATGCGACCAAATGAGACCAAAATGCGACTTGTAGATGAAAAAGCCGGACGGCTGTTACTACAGGTCGCATTATAATGCGAGCAAGTTCGATAATAATATGGAATTTTATTGTCAATTCAGTTTTTCAATTATTTTTCCAAATGGTGGAGATATGGAGGTTGAAAACGTAAAAAAACACTTCAGTCTGTAACCATGATTTAATATGACTAGCTAAGGAATAACGAGGATGGACGGGGCGTGTGTGAGATGTCTGATGATTGACTGTATTGTTCAGGGCTTGGATGTTTAATATAAGTGTGTTCAACAACCAGGCAGCCGTAACTATCACTTCAAGAACACTGGGCGAGACAAAATACTGTTTCTTATGTGTTGCAGATAACTTCTAGCTATTAGTGTCCCCGCACACACGGGCACCACGCCACAACCACAACTCCACAAGACGCCGCCACTGGCCTATTTCTGTGGTTTTCATACATCGCCGCACACGGTAAAGTCCATTCGCTTAAGAGCTTATTAGATCATCCTGAATTAAGGATACGGAATTCAGAGTCCGATTTAGGACGAGAAATTCAGTCGCCAATTAGACCGTCCTGAATAACGGATCCGATATCACAGCTTAACGATCATACAGTAGTTACACGAATGTACTTGCGCAGAGCAACGGAGGGGAAAATACAGTGACCGTAAAAATACATGTAGGTAGGAGGTATAGGTAGGTAGTAGGTACAGCTTGACCATAAAGAGTTGACAAAAATTGAGGGCGCCACTTTCTATGTAAACACGTCAAAATCACGAATTATTTGGCAACACTGACTACATTTTGTACTGGGAAATTTTAGTTCCATTTTATTTAATTTCATCTCTTTATGGTCAAGCTGTTCGTGTCATTTTCAATGCTAATCTAGGTTTATTAATGTAGGTACTAGTATGTAATTTGCGAATAACTCATCTAATAACATACCTAAAATCAAGTTTAAAAGCAAATACCAACAGATGACAGCTGTCAAACTTAAAACAGCAATTTTTACGACTTTTAAACGACTTTTACACAAATTAAAAAAAGTATAAAAGATTAAGGGGGTATGGAAATGAATTACATGGAACTGACGGAAAAAAAATCATCTAACCTATACGTGTGGGGTACCTATGGATAGGTCTTTAAAAATGACATTGAGGTTTCTAAAAGTATTTTTTCTCAAAGTCAACCGTTTAGAAAATATACACTTTCAAATTTGTAAAATGTGTGAGTCCCCCCCCTCTAAGTTTTAAACTAAGAGAGTTAAAAATAAAACAATAAAATATGTTGTAGATCTTTATAAACATTATTTACGAAAATTGGTTTAAATGAGACATATTTAGTAGTTTTAGAGATATAGCACATTTTCCAAAACCGCAAATATAACATTGTCGTTTATACAAACACTATGAAAAACAAAGTTATTTTTGCAGATGAAAATTATAGTGGTATTAAATAAAGTACTATGGACGAAACCCTACTGCGCGTGGCCTGACACGCACTTGGCCAGTTTTTTTTAATTCAAAAAAGCAAATCACAGATTGATTATGCCGTTATACACTTAGTTTTGTCGTTGCGCTAACTGTCTATCTAGACGAACGGCGGCTTTTTTTTCACCAACATAAAAAGCGTTGACTGACTGTATACTCTTTAGGCTGTGGTACTACTGTGTCGGAGCAGAACGTCCTGAATGCGATTACACTGTCCTAAGTGCTTCCGATTTAGCATCCTTAACGCCGGAGACCATTTGCTATCCTAACTAGGATCCTAACTAGGATCCTACCTTCCTGAATGCAATTACACTTCTCTGAATTAAGGAGCGACTTCATTCCGGATCCTTAATTCAGGATGATCTAATAAGCTCTTTAGATAGTGTCGCCCTTTTATCGCGCCGCCTTTGCACGTGCCGTGCCGCTTCTTGTCAAAGGATGCCGCCGCATAAACAAAGGATACCGCGTGCGGCATACACCCGTAAGTGAATTTGGATTTTGGCAGTTTACATAGCAGTGCCGTAGTGAAAGGTTGTGTTTGTTACCGGTATTCTTGTCTCTGAACACAAGTGCTTGCGGGTGTACCGACACTATCAAAGCGAATGTATTTTAAACGCCGGTGGTCGCCACACGCTACAAATGTCGCTTCTCGTTTCTTGTGGCAGACATTGGCCTACCTTGTGGCTGTCGCGCGCTTCAGCTACTTTTGCAGCCACTTCTAGCTTCTAGTGGCGGCGGCGTTTGTGGTTGTGGCGTGTCGCCCATGTGCGAGGACCCTTAACGTGGCAAGTAAGAAATAGAACGTGTTACGCAATATACGTGTACCTACGATTGTCGGTGTATTTTGTTGACGTTCTAGTGGGTTTCGTGTTTATTGCTGGATAGACACGCAGTGCCTACGCACTAGGTCGTAAATGGAATATTGGGCAGGCTGAATATTGCTTGTATTCTTTGAGAAGTTACCTACATTATTTGCTCCAACTTAGTTCGTACAAATATGCCATCAATTACTAGGTACTAAACGTTTTGTTCCTATTGTTCAGACAAAATGGCGGCGTTGCGGGATTAGACTTCTATTACTACCGCTTTATTGTGACACAGCACAATGGACAAAGACCCCGAACATGACAACTGCTTGCTGATGACAACGATTTATTCGACTTGCCCCAAAAATGGGCAAGTCAAATAAATCGTTGTCCGATTGATGCCCTAAAAATGGGTAAGTTGAATAAATCGTTGTCCGATCGTTGCCCTAAAAATGGGCAAGTTGAATAAATCGTGGCCTATCATTGCCGTAAAAATGGGCATGTTGGATAAATCGTTGTCTGATTGTTGCCCCGAAAAGTCGAATAAATTCAATTAAGCCTTGTGTGGCTTTAGCGTTAAGACAACAGAATAAGAGGACAAAACTTTTAGCTTACTCACGTGGTGAGTATGTCGTAGACGGTGTACCGAGCGAGGAATGAGTGGCGGTGTATCTTGCTGACGCTCTGGGCCAGCAGCAGGAACCGGCGGTCGGCGGACACGGTGAACGTTGCCGGCTCCAGCACTCTCTGTAACAAAGACACACTCGCTTAAAGAAAAGAAGCTGGAAAGTTTAGTCAGGCGGACAAAGATCTGCTCGAAGCAAATCGCGGATTTCGTTGCGCCACATAGTAAAGCAGTTTTCACCAATGGCATGGTGACGAACTTGCACTTGACCTGGACTGTAAACTTTATTAAAATACTTAAGGCCAGTATATTCGAAATTATCTAAATTGGCCTACTTTTGATTCAACTATAAACAATCAAATATACTTTATTTTGAGCAGATAAAATATAATTATGTTGAAATTTCATAAACGGTCTTGATTATTTTACGGTTAAAACACGATATTCGTATCTTCACTCGATTATAAAAAATGCTAAGACAGAGAAAATTTTCATTAATTTAATATTTTTTGGATAATACTTGAAGTTTATTAATCCCTTATTCACGAATTACATATAGAAAAAAGGGGATGATGACATATCGAAGAATATTCAATGGTTACTTTTTCAAAAAAATACTTTTTTATGCTCAAAACAAGAACAAAAACATTGAAAAAATTGAGGTTACCTGCATTACTGTTCACACGTAAAGGAAAATACAGAGACAGAGTTTTTGGAATATACTGGCCTTAGGTAAAGATATTAAACATTGGGAATGGAATTGGTTAGATACTAGACAATATGGAGAACGTTGACTTGACTGAGGAAAGTCAAATAACTTTGCTACTCAAAAAACTGTATACAATCTCAGGAAACGAAAGATGGTTATGAATATTTCGTTAGGAATGATAAAATAATACATTGATTATTGGATTTTATTTTGTTCAGGAACAGTAGGGTCCAAAAAGGTGATATCATTAGTGCTCATTGTCCTTTTTTAATTGAATCATGCTACTCAAATAAATCTTGGTTAACAACTCTTTTCAACGTTTATACCTCACATATCGTAGGTATACAAATCAGTTAACCCTAGAATGATCGCGAAGCATAATTAGCATTGAATTGACTGGCAATGAAAGGGATCCTTTATTGACAACGAACTGCAAGGAGGCGACCAGGAGACGTGAAATAAAAGTAACTGACTGCGATCAATAACAGTTTATTGGTGCGCTGCATGCGCTTATATATTATGAGGAGAGATGAGTGTGTGTGAGTACATATTAATTAGTACACACACTACACCTCCCCCCTAAAAAAGAAAAAAAAATGTTTACTTATCAAGAGATTATACGGTCGGAGAGTCAGGTTCGGTATACCTTTTTTTTTGTAAAGTACATTTATCTAAAATTTCAGATTTTTATTACATTTTATTCAAGATGAATTTCGAACTTCTAACATTATTATTTTCTTTATCACGCTAATTACATAAATTCAACCAAAACTTCATTTTTTAAGTACAAATATAGATGTTAGTATTATATAAAGTCATATTTAAATGATTAATACTGATATAATTTAGAAAAAAAAACAGATTGAAATAATTAAGTATGAATTTTGTATCAATTAATTAATTAAAGTTGCATTAAATTCTAACAAAATCTACGCAGTAGGTAAGTAGACTCAAATATAAAAAAAATGTTTTACACATTAAAATAAAAAGTTGTAAGTAAGTAAAAAAGTGTATGACTATACTATTAACTAAGATACTTAATATAAAATTTATTTGATGCAAATAATATCGAAAATCTATTTCGTGTTACATTAGAACATCTAAAATTTTGTTACCTAATCATTATGGTAATATATCAATACACAGGTCCTTAATCTTCGTTCTGTAATTTTATGAGAAAAGAAAGGATTATTATCAATTTCATTACCAATCACAATACCTAACGAAAATACATAATTCTTGATAAAATATTTTATGCACGTTATATTCCAGATTATCAAATTATCAATTTACTAGCATCACTATGTCAGTGACAACCTTAAATTATTTAACTTTTATTTATGTAGTTTACCAAAAATATTCGCATGAAATTCTAAACACAAAAATAGACACACTAAACGAATAATAATATTCAAATACATTATACATGTAATTTTTCTGATTTATACCAGTATAAGTAGATTGCACAGACTCATATTCCATAATAATAATAAAAGCCTTAATTTTTTTTTACGAAAAAACAAAATATTTTCCTCTCTTCTTTTATTCGATAGCTGTAAAAGGTAACTAAATAAAATTTGAACTTTAAAAATCACTTTACTTTTATTTACTTATTTATTTTTCTTTCACAAATAAAACATCGAATTCAAGATAGTTTTCGCTAACATACTTAAACAACATTTTTTCTAAGTAATCATTCCTCATTTTAATTCTTCCCTTTTATTTAAAAATTATCTTTCATATTTCTATTCATCACATTTACAAACAAAATATTCCTTCCTTCAAACCTTATAATCAAATTATAATCATTCATCATCTTCCTGATATAAATGTCCTCAAACATTTCTTATTTATCACATAACCTCCTATTTTGTATAAATTATCCTGTGTCAATAACAATATTCCCATATAATATATTTACTTCACTTTGAATCCTACTCTTGCTCGTTATAATCTCCATGATTCATAGTAACACTATCGGTACACTATACACATTTCATATCACCTACTAGGTACTCACATATCATAATTCGCCCGGCGCCGGCGTACTTTCATTTTTATTTAACTCATCATTTTTGGTACATACTTTATCATATTTATTTATAGTCGACTTCATCATCATCATAAAAATGGACAATTGCCATTTTGGGCTGTGGCCACAGCTCACTTATTAATGGGGGCAGTTTTTTAAGTTCTCGGACTCCAACAAATCTCACAGAGGAAATCTCGTTTCGCACCATGATCGACTAGAAGGATCTGACACCCCACGTATGTACCATTATTAATAGGGTCATGAATTAAGACACATACTAATTTGGTCTCCAAACAGGATTCAAAGGGGAATCTCGTTCACACCTTGATGCAACTGAAGGACCTGAACCCTATAGTACCTTTCCTTTAATGTGTACCGTATAATCGAGCTTTTATCTTAACCATTTCATTCCAAAACCTATCAAATAAACTAACAATCCTAAATTGAATATAAAGTAAATAAGAGATTCATCGCTTTTGGGTGATCAGTCCAATTGCATGTGAAACCTTATAAACCGTATATTCCCTAACTTCTATAAATAAATCCTTATCATCATTCCAAATCCTAAAAAAAACGCATCACATTACCTATACCTAAACCTTGCTGTACCTAATTGCAAACTAAAGAGCTACAAAAAGATTTTTAATACGGCTACATTAACTTTCCTACAATATTCCTAATACCTATAAAACCTTTCCTTTATTCTAGTCATAGACCATGCTTTCAAACTGTTCCTCGTAACTTTTTCCTTTCAAACCTCAACTATAATTTCCACAAATCTCAATCATTCCTCAACAAAAACTTTCACATTTGAAACTAAATAAGTTGTTTTAAATTTTCTTTCCCATCAAGTTAATACTCGTTATCTTTCCCTATTATAACAATGTTTTATATTACAGCTTAACCAGCAGACCCGTGTGATATTTTGTGACGAGATTAGTGTTACTGCATCAACTTGCATAAATGCAGCTGCGCTACTCTTTGTAAGCTGCCGATATCGAAATACAACACTCTACATTCCAATACCTTGTTTGTTAAGTTAATCAAAACAATATGATTACATCACTTCTAATAAGAAATAATTTTGTCACATGATAATTTACTACCGATATTATTGAATTGAATTGCGTATTTACTAAACTTATACTGAAACAATAATCAGGACAAAATGAAAAATAATTTCACTATATAACTCGACACTAATAAAAAAAAATTATAAGAATACTATTAGTTAAAATCAAATGTCTTTTCAATAGTACCAAAATAGCTTACCTAATCTATATTTTTTTTTCATTCTCTAAAACATAAAATAAGATTACTTAGATAACTTCACTACCAAAACGAATAAACTACATTTATATCGAGCGTTTATTTACTCACTATACGTAACAAAATGATACATAAATAAAATATAAGTAATTGTTATTCGTAAAAATTAGAGCGCAAACAAATTTTGAGTATACGAAAAAGTAATGAAATCTATTTTTTTGTCAATGTCATATAACTAATAAATTCGTAAATAAAATGTTGTCTCTCGGTATTATTATTGTCAGCAAACCTTGTAAGTAAAATGAATTTTGTACGAACTATGTTGTCTAACTTTCTCTATTTAAAATAATAAGCTTCTAAACAGAAAATAGTTACTAATTACTTGAAACTACATAAATACATAAGTAGGTACATAGCATAGACAAATATGTGCTAAACAAGAAAACCAAAAATTTTTAATAAGATAGCTTAGTAATTCACAATTTCATAATGATAATTTTCAATTTCTCTGAACAAGTTACGTACTTTTTCTAAAGAAAAGTGGAATGTTTTTCAAATCTATTGAAGTTATTTTTTAAATTTTGTTAAATGAGTATAAAACTACGTCATCATGAGAAATTGTAATTGTATTACTTAACTTGACTGAAGGAAAATAGTAATAATAATATCAAATATTAAAATATAAAATATCAATGTAGGGATAAAAGAAGGTTTTTAACAAAAAATAAATATAAACCCTACTTAACGGAAAAAAAACTCCTGTTTATGCCGTTTTTAAACCCTTTCGATAAAAAAAATATTTGAACATTACTTAGTTTACGATGAATAAACAAAAAAAAAACTCAAACGATATTTAAATTCTTTTGGTTCAACAAAATCATACATGCAATATCACACGTGTCGCTATGTCAGCAATTTCGATGTCGTTCACATTGAATGCAATTACGAAATCCAAACAAAATTTTATCTACTTAAGCAAAAGATTTAATTTCTAAATGACATCCATTTATATCATTCTAATTGATTGATGTAATAAAACTTTCAAAATAATATAAAATACCATAGCTACAAAATGTATCTTTAATACTTCGAGACATAAAAAAAAATAAATCCATTATTTATCCTAAAATTATATTATGTGAACTCGAATTATTAATCAAACACAATCTCCACAAATGCAAAATAAAGTTACCTTTATCAACCACGCTGAATATCTGGAAAACTTTGGTACTTATACTGTGAAATAAAAAAATAAACTTGAATACCAACACCACTAAAAATAACTAACTTCTCATTGTTTTCTGTGCAATCAATCGTATAAATCAGAAACTTAGAAAAAAATAAACATTATCTACGAAATATTTTTTTTTCTCTACTTTTAATCAAATTATGATACTTGTACTCCGAATATTTCTACCTTATCATCAACAACAATACCTAATTGATTAAACATGTTCATTAATTATTAAAAAAGGAGTACTAAATACCAAATAAAATATTAAGATCAAATTAAAATAAATTCTTCTAAATGTACTAAATATTTCATCATGTAAAGGGCAAATACATTTTAATCATAATTAACGTTAACTTTATTTTGTCCAAAACAAAAACAAAAAATTCTTCTCAACATTTTAAAATTAAAGTTAGTATGTATTATTTTACAAAAGGGACAACAAAATATCCAAAATAAACCATAAACTTGAAAAGGATCTTTGAGATAAAGGGATTTCTGGCTCATTTCCGAAGTTCCGTCTTCCGCTGCCCACTGCTTGGCTGCTCTCAGTTGGTAAATTCAGCTCCTTCCTCCTCTAATGAATGACACCATCATCTGCCGGCTGGTCCACATCCGACACCATCGTCTCCCGGCACCCTGCTCTGTCTCTCCAACCTCATCAGCATCACAGCAACAACACTTTTTCATAATTTTTATTCAGATTGTTCATAATGATTGCTTTGAGTTCATTAATTTACACGTGAAGAATTTATTTTCTTAATGATATAATATATATTTTTATATTACTACTATATTTATTGATTGCTAATTAAGAGTTTATAACTAGACTACATTTTATTTTAGTCCTTTATTTATTTTGGTAACACCACATCACAAATAGTAACCAATTTATAGTCCATTTTATTTATTTCTATTTATAGTCCCATTCTTTTTTTTCACTTGATAACAAAACCGGCTGCACAGCGCCGCCAACTAGGCGGCACTGGCAGGGTCGCCATGCAAGGAGGCGACCAGGAGACGTGAAATAAAAGTAACTGACTGCGATCAATAACAGTTTATTGGTGCGCTGCATGCGCTTATATATTATGAGGAGAGATGAGTGTGTGTGAGTACATATTAATTAGTACACACACTACAGAACGACTCATACTCATCTAAATGACGACTATTGATGACCACCATTAGGGTTGAAAGGGTGACCGCTAAATGGGACCGAATGATGACGACGGATCCTTTGATCGTTTATCAAGGTTCGGTCATTTATGTGTGGTGTACGGTCACACGGCATTCTCCTGCTCGTTAATTAAAGTTTATACACCGTTATTTTTTAAGTAGGTATATCTAAAAATGAAATGGGGATTGAAGACCACGTAAATGAACAACTTTTACTATGGGTCAACTACGAAAACTCGAAAAAAAAACAGGTGCTCCATACATTACAGTTGAGTCGATGTTGTACTTTTCTATGGAACAGCTGATTTTTGTTCGAGATTTCGTGGTTGGCCCCATAGTAAAAGTTGTTCATTTACGTGGTCTGAAATCCCCATTTCACATTTAGATATACTTAAATAATATATTATACTTTTAAGGTGTATATTTCTATACAATACTAAATAATACCTTTAAACTAGAAAAAATAATATCGCACCAGATCAATTATTTTCGGACGGGAATCTTATTGAATGTCAAGGTAATTCCTCACATTGGTGAAATAACACTGGCTTGCAGTGTAAGAGTGGGATATACTAGAAGAAATTCGCTAGTCACTCGGTAGCTCAGCAGTCAGAACATTGAACCGGAAATCCGAAGGTCGCGGGTTCAATTCCCCTCCGGGAATTGATCTGGTGCAAGTCGTATTTTTTCCAGTATATTATTAAGTATTATATAAAAATAGCATTGTGAATGCATAAATCTCAAATAAAAAAAATCATTTCTGTACAACTGTCTAGCCTAACCTAATACCTAATAATGACCTAATAATAACTAAAAAATAAAAAATATTAATTATTATTATAGAAACCGCCAAGATGGTGGTTCTGTCAGATGTTTGCTAGAAGAATCGACATGGAACAGTAGTTGGAGCCACTACCACAGAATATATAATAGTCACTACGGCTATGCACGCGACCACAGCATATGACTAGACCCCCCAGCTTCTTTGTTCTGTTAAAACCGTTGTCCCTAGTGGTGAGCATCAAAATGTCATTAGTGTCAAAAATGGCTGTACTGTACTTAATCGTAGTTCCATTTTCCACCACTGAACAGATAAGTCAGTCTGTAAATAATACTACTGCCACATTCCCCCTTTCTTCTCGTTATTCTTTCTCACCATAAGCTTTGCGGTTGTCACGATTTAGTACACTCCATTTGCCAACAAACAGACATAACTTAAAAACCTCTTTACTTATACATCTACATATTACTAATAGGTACTTAGACAAGCACTACGTCTATACAATAATATCCCCTGGGTAAGATATAACATAATGGTGAAATGGACTCTATTATAAACGAAAAAAGGTACACATACAAATACCACTGTGTATAGAAAGCACAATTCAAGCTTCACTAGGTTTGCTATGGTTCAACTATTTCTGAGATCAATTCTACATACAGCTGTCCACAATTCTCCAGCTGATTTCAAACCTTAACATGTTAGACTGTAAGCAAGGCCGTCTTTAACCTATTTGAGGCCTTGGGCACATTAGGATAATGGGGCCCCTATGACCTTGACTTGGGTTACCATCAAAGTAGGAGAGGATGCCTGTATATGAGGCACAAAATGACAGATTTTTTAGAAAAAATCTTATCTAGGAATAACAAAAATCGGCCGCGAAGCGCGATTATTAGTCAGTTTCATTCACTAATCTTGTAATATTACCTGTCTTTAGTGAAAAAAACGGCCGCGCAGCGCGTTTTTTAGTCAGTTTCATCAAATAATCTCGTAATGATGCCTGTCTAAATTAAAGAAAAACGGCCGCGCAGCGCGATTTTTATACTTAATCGGTTTTATTCACTAATCTTGTAATCTTGATAAGAACAATTATTGTATAATCCATAAAAGTAACTATTTTAGAATATTAAGTTAGTGATTAAAAATCTATGTGGTTTGAAAAGGATTTTTTTTCGTAATATAATAAGCATCCGTTATCATTAAGCGATCTGGCAAAAAACAAGGGGCCCCTATCGATCGCGGGGCCCTGGGCAAGTGCCCAGAGTGCCCAGTGGGAAAGATGGGCCTGACTGTAAGATCAATTCTGTGTGTATATATTGTTGTTATCCAGCTGTGCTACTAACTGTAGTATGTATAATCACCAGCACCTTGTTGACTTAAGCCACCACAACATGTAATTTTTCTTAAATTGGAACCGCGCACCGGACAACGCTTCGTGGGTAGGCCCCCGATAAGATGGACCGACGATCAGGTGAAGGTCGCGGACGTCGCGGTCCGTCGCTGGATGCGGGCAGCGCAGGACCGATCGTTGTGAAGTTCCTTGGGCGTAGGGTTACCAGATGACAGGACTTTTCCTGACATGTCAGGAATTTAAGGCATCCGTCAGGAAAACAGGGAAAAACTGTAGCTGTCAGGGATTTTTGAAATCCCGAAAACTGTAAGTATTCCTTAATGTGAACACATAATTTGTTAATCATTTTAGTGAGCAAAAAATTTCAAACGTCAACTAAATTAAGAATGTAGGTGTACAAAGTGTCAGGAAAACTGAAAAGTCATGGAAAAAGTCAGGAAATCTCATTATTAGATCTGGTAATCCTACTTGGAAGAGGCCTATACCCCAGCAGGTGGGTGTCGTGCGGCTGATATGATGATGATGTTTGACAATTAGGTTAAAAAACTATTGGAAAATTTTCAGTTTTGTAAAGCCAGAGCTGCTGTTGACTGTACATTGATCTCTAAATATTTCAGACGCTAAGGTCGCGTGTTTGAACACACCGAGTCATCACGCAATCGCCGAATTAGAGAATCGAATTATAATAACTGAAATTCGATAATTGGAAATGAGAAAGCGAAACCTACTTTTGTACAGTAAACGGTTCGCTATGTGTGCGTTAATTTCATCGAATACAATCGAACAAAATCGATACCACCTGTTCATAGAAAATGAAATTGGTTCTGTGTTGATTGAAAGGAAATTGCTATTGTCGGTGTTTCAGTTGCATGTCTTTTTAATTTTTTATGGACGGGTAGGTAGAAAAATTAAAGGCATCAAAGCTTTGTTCGGAGCGAAAGAAAATTCAATACAATAAAATTCATTTTTATATGTCCCTATATAGATAGGTAGACTATAATTAACATAATTATAGTTAAATCTAGAAAACCTTTGTTTCGATACGACTGACGTATTGAGTACATGTAGAGTTACTTTTAGGTCAATTTTTTTGCGAGGTGTAAAAACAGTTTTAAAAGACGTAAATCCAAGCTAACTATGAACTAAAGAAAATAATATATGTTTTAATGACTTAGCCTATTTCGTTCCCAAATTCTAAGATTTTTTTTCTTGGAAACGCAATCAGATGGATTGTGTAAAAAAATAAACAAATCTGCATATGCTCTATTTCAATTATCGAAAACTGTAAATCGCTCCTCGGTGCTAGTATCATATCACGGTCTCGTCGCATCAATATTAAGATTTGGTGTTATGTTCTGGGGGAATTGTAGCGAATTGTCTTAGAGCAATAGCGGGTATAAGCAGTCGAGAAAGCTGTAAACCATTGTTTAAATCATATAAGCTTTTGACGTTTCCATGCATCTATATTTTGGAAATATCTTTATTCGTCAAATCAAATTTGCATCTTTATAAGAAAGTATCTGAAACACGTAAAAATCCTACAAGAGCTCAGTATTTATATGACCTAATCACTAGCGGATCCAGGGGGGGGTTAAGGGGCTCAAGCCCCCCAAAAATCATTTAGGTCCACCCCAACAAATCTGTTGATTACCTTGGTAAAGCCTGCCCTCACCTACGTTAAGCCCCTCCCAAACCAAAATTCTGGATCCGCCACTGGACCTAATAATACCGAAACACCGAACTGCATTTCTTCAAAATAGTTTCCTACTCATGGCACCTCGACTTTTTAATAAGATACCGAATAACATCAAGCTGTTATAAATTATCAGGCCTTTAAAAATAAATTTACTGAATTTTTGATTTAAAAATCCTATTACTCCGTAAAGGACTATTTAGATGGTAAGACGATATTTTGATAATATTAATTGTATTAATTGACATTTTAATCTGAATTCCATTCTTATTTTGTATTTATTTCTCGCTTACATTAATGTTGCATGTCAGAAGACATGGCTGATCGAATTCACTAATTACTATGTTATCTCTTACTACCTACCTGTATTCGCAATAAAATGATATGATTTGATTTGATTTGGTCATTAGTGTAGGGAGTATAATTTTTAATTTTATTGACATTTTTATTACTTATTATTGAATTGTATTGACATTTTACCTACTAATATTAATTATTGTATTAAATGAACCCGAAAATGCATGGAAAATATTTAAATTATTTTTAATGGTGTCCATTATTTTAATGTAATGATGATTAATTTATGATTTTAATAATGTATGATAACTTTTTTAATGTACCTATAATTTATTAACTATTTTGCCTTTTTGCATGCTGAAATATTCAGCGAAACATGATGAACTTTTTTATTTTTTAACATCTACATTGTATCATACCGTGTTTCTAGCAAAATAAAATTTATGATTTATGATTTATGAAAGGAAGGTAGTGGACCTCCACAGTAAATCCTCAGTAGACGAAACTTTACAGTATGATAAAGTATCATTAATGAAACATATTTTTTAAATAATCCAAATCATATTTTTTTGTTTTTGGATATTTGTACATAGGTTTTGGTTCTTACTATATGACATCCTTGCAAAGTTTCATCGACTGAGGATTTAATGTTGGGGTCTCCATACAAAAGATCGCTTCATTTCCTACACTACATCACTACTTAATAATATAAATGTGATAGTCCGTTTGTTTGTTACCCGATCATCATACAATCTTATATACAAGTTATCAGGGGTACAAAGAAGGACATAGGTCCCTATGTCCTTAGTTTTTTTATAACTTCGAAAAAATAAAATTATGATTTTTTATTTCAAATAATTGATAATAAAGTTGTTTGAATTTGACTTGAGATTTTTCAGCAACGAACTAAGTTAAGCGTTTAATATATAAAATCACCATGAGTAGCTGAATTTTGCTGTATTAGAAATAACTGGAAAAATAAAAATATGTAGTTGAGGAGATGAGAGAAATTCTCGGATAAAATTTTCTCGATATTATTAAATAAGGTTCAAACGATTCCCCGTTTTATGGAATGAAAGAAGTATGAGCCACTCAAAGTCGACTTGAAAATATTTTATAGCTTGTACGTACATACTTAATTTGTTTCTATAACATAGAAGTATGGATGATAAAATGATAAAAATGTAGTAAACGATATTATTTTTACTGTGATACGGTTAATAAATCAATTCCTTTTCAAAACCCGACTATTCAGGAAAGACGAAAAGTTTTAATGCTTATTAAATAGGTAATCGAATCTAAACCAATGTAATGTGGTTCTAATGTAAGTGTCACAAGGGCAATTTTATTGAATAGTATCTATCAATATAGAGTAGCAGAAGATTTTGATTAAAAAAAACATATCGAAACGGATATCTTTGTTCGAAAACGGAACGTGACTTAAGGCCGATTTAAATAATCTATCTTTTAAAGATAGGCCTACTATGGATCTGTTACTAGTAACTGTTGTTAATTCCCGTCAATAAACAGCAATATCTAGGCAACAAATCTTTAATAAGCCTATCTCTTACTGAGGAGTTTAACGGCTGACTTCAATAACTATTGAAGTCAGCCGTTAAACACGAACACTGTCTGTCTAAAAGTAATGAGTCAGTACTAGTTTACCACACATCATTTAGTTTCGCATTGCTTCCAAAGCCAGCCGTGTGAACCTTGCGTTTGAAACAAATGGCCTCCATTCAGACCCAAATCAATCAATCTTTGGTATTCCCCAGTGGAACTACTAGTACGTGCTGTTAGCTTCGAAAATGGCCCGAATAGTTCACTTTGTGATACCAGCACCAAATTTGAGTATGTTGTTAAACATGTTATTCTATCTTAAAAACCGTCGGGAGCCCACCTGTAAAGTGCCTGGATCCGGAGATATGACGTCATCAAAATGGCCGCCATATTTAAAAAAATTGAGATTAATTATGATTTTATAAGCTCTATATCATGTGTGGGATGTTAAACGAAAGGTAATTAAGTGTTCTATAATTCTATAATACACAACATCAGCGGAATAGTACAGTTACGAAATATTTTAAACTATATGGAAATTTAATACACAAAAACTCCCCATTTTTTACCATTGAAAATGGTTATCAGATGCAAATCGCCTGAGACGTATTTTTGGCCATATCTCCGAGGATTTTGGGAGGATTGAGATGAAAATAGTACCAAAAGTTGAGAAATTTATCGAGACACCTGTGAACGTTTGAATTTTGAAAAACTACTGGAAACTTTTTTGGAATTTTGAAAAACTCCAAAAATTCCGGGTTTTTTGGCTGGTGATTGTTTACTAAATTGTAAATATTTCGGAAAAAAATCCGACTTAAGAAAAAATGAAAAAAAGGGTCCTAGGGTATTAGTTTAGCTATCAAATGGCAAAATAATTTTGAAAATTGGTTAATAATTGTGACCTGTAGGTGGTCCGTTTAGATTTGGAATTGTAGAAAAAAGGGTGTTTCCATACATAAAAAGTGATGTAGCTTCTATTATTATTGACCGATCGTCATGGTAATAGTGTTAAAAGATGCAGAAGCAGACGAGAAGTGCATTCGTTGGAAGTTTGATAATCGGTTAATAATATTTCGGCCGCGTCGAGGTAGTTAGCGGGCGCGTTTGTGACACGAGGCGGAGCCGAGTGTCACAATCGTAAAAAAATAGTAACTTTTGATTTTAAGATTTTGCATTCGATTTGATTTTGGGTTTTCGTAAATTTTTGTGTTCATTTTCAATGCTCCGATTCTTGCGGGGACTGTAAAATCTGTGAATTTTTTATTTAAGTAACCATAATTATTAATCTAATATTTTTAATGGCCGACAAAAAATATGTCCACAAACTCCATTTAATACAGATTTGAAAAATTATAACTTTTTAGCACCTTTACTAACAATAAATAGCGAAAAAAAATTCGAAACGTCGCGTGCCGTCGATTTCATTTATAGGTAGAATAAAATAGTAGATTGTTATACAAGACGCTAAAATGACCCATTGCATACGAGGTAGTTTTATTCCCGAGCTTTAGCGAGGGAATAAATAGAAACCGAGTTACAATGGGTTTTAGCATCGTGTGTTACACTCTACTTTTCACTACGATTGCGAAAAAATAAAATCCAATATTAAATACCTATAGTTTATACTTCCGTAAACGAATCCACTCGTTTTTCTATCCTCCACTTCATAAACTTTTCATACAGTATTTAAATACGCAATTTGTGATTGACGGCAAAAGATTAAAATTATTTCTATTCTATTACTTACTTGCAGTCACACAATTCAATCAGTTTGGAATTAGAGAAAAATTCTAAAGATTTCGCGCCAGTGCCTTTTTTAATTTCTACTTATAATAGCAGCTAAGAAACACAATGCACGCATTTTAAACTAAAAGTCACAGAGTATAAATAAGTCTATGATTTCACCGAAGAGATCGCTGCTTTTAGTTCCATTTTCAAAAATCGAGCGAGTTTTCATTCGTAATTATGAATAAAGACTTTTTCGTTTTAGTAGGTTCATTGGTAATAGACAAACATTAAAAAAGAAAAAACTTTATCCCCTAGGGGTATTTATGCTATTTTATCCTGACTCTTGTACCTTACAATGACGGACTTTTTGAGCAAGAGGATTGAAAAAATATTTTTTAGTTTAACAATATGGGTATCCAATAAAAGCTAATAAATAGCCGATTCCAAATATATATACATTGTGACACTTTAATGTTATGGTTTTGATAGAAACTTAAAAAAACATAACTCAGAAATGTGAAATTTTGGTAATATATTAGAAAAACAAAAACAAAATCAGTCAATATCGACACAAAAAAGGCAAAAATCACAAACGTGCATGTAATTACATTTTTTTACATGTTATTAAGTCCCTTGAGTACATTTATACCCAAGTTTACAACCCTAAAACCTTGTGCTGCGGCTCAAAAAACATGTCACTAGTTTCAGTTAAAAAACTACCTTAAGGAAGCATTTTTCATGTTACTTTGTCATACACTTTTGCAAAGGTAACTAAATTTGCTACAATTTCAGCTTAACCCGTATAGTGTAGGTCCATTGGTTGCGGAGACACAGCTAGTCATAGATGGAAATTTTTCACAGAACCATAGTTGACTAGCTGTGTCTCAGCAACCAATAGAGCTAGACTATTTCGGTTAAGCTGAAATTGTAGCAAATTTAGTTACCTTTGCAAAAGTGTATGATAAAGTAACTTGACAAACGATTCCTTAAGGTAGTTTTTTAAAGAAACTGAAACTAGTGACATGTTTTTTGAGCCGCAGCACAGGGTTTCAGGGTTGTAAACTTGGGTATAAAGGTTTTCAAGGGACTTAATAACATATGAAAAATTGGAATTACATGTGCGTTTGTGATTTTTGCCTTTTTGTGTCGATATTGACGGTTTTTAACATTGAAAATGTTTTTTCGATCGCTTCGGTAAGGTACCCAATTTCAGCCAAAGTGAGACATTGCCCTGGTCCCGTGAGTTTTGGGTCTACGTGTATGTACAAAATGTCAAGGGCTACAATATGGTGAAAAAAAAATTTGAAAAAGTCAAAAACTTTTTTCGAAAATCGCATAAATGTAGAAAAATGACACACTCTTTCGGGGTCTTTTCTCACTAAATCGACAATTTCTCAAAAACGAAAAGCGATATCGAAAATGAAAAAAACCCCTAGAGATATAGTTAGGCTACCTACTGAAATTAGTATATGTCCCTGACTCTTACGGTCTAGGCTGTAGCTTATCCTTTATGAAATGTTGGGATACCGCGGGCGACGTGCGCGGCGCGGGATAATGGTAATAGTACTGGATGGATTGGTACGATTGAATTTTTTAAATAATTGTATATTTCAAAGCTTGTAATAGTATTTTATATTTTGTATTTTTTATTTATTTCCACATTTTTTAATAATAAAAAAGTATTTAGATATATATTAAAACCATAATATTGATATTGATTAGCTCTAGCAGGTTAACAGATGGTATGACGTGAATAGAGCGTGAAGCAAGAGCTGAAAAAATGAAAAAAAATGAAAAAATATTTATTCAGTATCTTTTAAGTACATTACATAACATATGGCTGAGGCCCCTTTTAAGTATAAAACCTGTGTTAAGAGCCCCGCTCCTTCTAAGATTACAAAAGATACATTTGTTGTTTCAATGTTACATTTTTATGTAACTGCTAAACTAAAATATAATATTTTTTTAAGTTTTAAATGTATTTCAATGTGCGTTTATAAAATAATATAATGCCCTTAGTTATAGTTACAAACAAACAAATTGCGTGGAGTTGGTTTTTTGTATAATCATGTGGGTTGTGTGCTTGCTAAATAAAGTGGTGTAAATAATTGTAACGGGTTCGGTTAATTGTGTGTCTGTGTGCGTGTGTGTGTGTGCGTGTGTGTTTTCAAGAAGAGTGTGTGGGTGTATGTATGTGTGTTTGTGTTTGCAGTTGTGACGAATTTCTTTTTTAATTATTTTTTTAATTATTATTTTACTAGTTTTATTAGATAAGATTCTCTATTTCATCATAATTTTTAGTCTGTAGCCAGTTTTGTAATGTGTGCTTGCAGGTTTTTAATGTTAGAGGGTGAAAGTTAAGAATTTTATTTATTCTATTATAAATGTGTGCTGAATGTACCGTGTACTGTCTCTGGGCGTAAACAGTTTTTACATAATCTACAGGTGCTACGCTCACAACAGTTCTTTTGTTTTGTGTTTTTGGATCTAGTGGAAGGTTTTTGTGTAATTTTAAAACGGCGTGTAGGATATAGAGTTTCCTCACAGAAAGGAGGCAACATTGAGAATATAGACTGTCGGTTGGAAACCTATAAGGTTTGAAATATGTTATTTTCAACAAAGATCTTTGAGCCCGTTCCAATTCCAAAAATTTTGTTTTTGTGGCTCCACCCCAGATTGGGATGCAATAGCTGAGGACGGATTGAGCCAACGATGTATATACTTGTTCTAATAAATCGGTATTAGCAACATGTCTGAGAATTTTAAAGACCCATGAAAGTTTCCGAATTCTACCTATTAGTAAGTCAATGTGCGCATGCCAAGTTAGACGTTGGTCGACCATTACGCCAAGATATTTAATTTTAGCTACTTTATCTATCATAACGCACGAACAGTTTTGGTTAGTATGATTGTTACAAGAGTGAATTTTGATGTGGAACTTTGAGTCAGGTTGAGTGCTGTTATAATTTGTGAAGCAAATATATTTAGGTTTGGATGCATTCAGGGTTAATAGATTACTGTCTAACCAGCGGGCTATTTGGGCAAGACCTTTTTGAGCGAGAGCATATACATCATCCCATGTTGACCCTAAGAAAACGACAGCGGTGTCATCTGCATATGAAAAGATTTTCCCATCACATATATCCAAGTTGCAGAGGTTATTAATGTAGATCAAGAAGAGAGTGGGTCCCAGAACGCTTCCCTGGGGCACTCCATAGGTAATGTCTACTAGCTCGCTAATGTGGTCACCGATTTTAACGCATTGCTTACGATCATGTAAGTAGTCACTTAACAATGCCAGAGGGATACCTCTGACCCCTATTGATTCCAATTTGCGTATAAGGGTGGAAACGGAGATGGTGTCGAACGCCTTTTGAAGATCTATAAAAACTGTAATGCACTTTTTACTCCTGTCAACATTTTTAGAAATGTGTGACGTCAAGGCAATTATAGCATCTTCAGTAGAGACCCCTCTTCTAAAGCCGTATTGGGAGTTCGATAAAAGTTCAAATTTATTTAAGTAGTTAATTAATCTATTATTAATATTTTTTTCCAATATTTTTGACAAGGCTGGTAGGACTGAGATGGGTCTGTAGTTGCAGACGTCGTCTCTATCTCCACCCTTATGTATGGGCGTGACTACGGCCTTCTTAAGTGAAGTCGGAAAGATGCCCTGCGTTATACAAAGATTTGCCAATTGAGCAAGTATGGGAGAAATCTCTTTGCCAATTTGCTTCAGAAATGTTGTTGAGATACCATCCCAGCCCGCAGCACTCTCTGATTTTAGCCCCATTAAAATTCCATATATTTCGTCAGGGTCTGTTTCCAAAAAGACAAAGGAGGAGGACCGTTGTGGAGCGGACAAATATTTGAAAGATCTATTCTGAATTGAACGACGTGTTATAATACTATCAGCCAAGGAACTGCCAACATTTGCAAAATGACTATTTATATATTTTACTGATTCATTAGCGGTCGGTTTAGAGTTTAGTAGTTCTAAGTTACTTGTTTTATTTTCTTTGCGGTGAGTAATATTATTTATAGATTTCCAAAATAATCTAGGATTCTTTTTATTTTTATTTAATTTGTCTCTATCATAATTTCGTTTCAATGTTTTAATCAAAGTGTTGCAGTGATTACGATAACGTCTATATGTTATTTTTAAGATTAAGTTTTTTGGGTCAGTTTTTAGTTTTTTCTGCATATTGTTTCTGTTTCTAATACAACGGAGAATGCCCACTGTAATCCATGGTTTTATTATACGATTTTTACAAGGAATTGTTGTTGTTATTGTACTTGTCAAAATACACTGTCTCAATCGACTAATAAATAGATCAGTGAGAGCATTGGGATCGGTATATGATAGCAAGTCTAGAAAATCTATACCTTTAAAAGATTCAATCGCTTTATCAAAGTCGATTGAGGTCCTGGTTTTCGATAAACTTCGTTCATGTACTACATTGGATAACTTTAGAAAAATCATGCTGTGATCAGTAATTGACGTATTCAAAACATTTATATTAGCTGAGTTTTTATTTTTATCTAATTTTAATATGGAATGATCTAAACAGTTTTTGCCTCTAGTCGGTAAAGAGCTGATTCCAGATCTAGTCAAAGATTTAAAAATCGTTAGATACGGCGGTGCGGGGCGGTACCATAGTGTGACTGCACTGAAATGTCTCCATAAGTCCATATTCAAGTAAGTGACGTCGCTTACTATGTGAAAACGAAAGAGAAAGTAGTGATAGCAATAACTATAAGAGCAAAAGAGATGACGCTATTAACTCCAGTACACGTGCTAGGTGTCGTAGTGAGTTTTTGTGTGTAGAGAAACGGATAAACGAATCTTATCGTGTATTATTATCCAAAATATTATATATCGTGGGTTGCTGTTATTTCAATTTCGAGATTTGAAATTAGTCGATCAGTCACGTCTTTCTTAGTGACTCTGCGATTCCAAATTTTACAACGATCTCTGAGAATGAGAGTGTGATGATGATGCCTAGGTAAATATGAGGGTTGTTATAGCACATTCGAGTCATGATGAAGTCGGCGCGAGAGTCTCGCATGCTGCATTTGATTTTGATTTATTTTTTATTGGGGTTAATTTATTTGGGGGCGTCCATTAATTACGTGAGGCATTTAGGGGGGGGAGGGGGTCGAGCCTAATCTCACCCAATCTCACGTGGGGGAGAGGGGCGGGTCTCGGCAAATGTCACGTATTTTTTTTCTGCAGGAACAGTATCGCGAAAAAATTGGTGAAATAAAGTTAAACATTTTTCATACTAAAATATGGCTAAATCCTAAACAATAATGTTTATTTAAATAAATGCAAAGCAAGTAAGCACAGATTAACGTAATCACACTAAAAAATACACGTTTTGAAAAATCTCACGTGAGATTTATAGGGGGGGAGAGGGTCGAGCCAAATCTCACGACATCTCATCAAGGGGGGAGGGGGAGTCGAAAAATCGCCAAAATCACCTCACGTAATTTATGGACGCCCCCTTTAGAAATTCAGATGTTTTAGTTATACATAGTACTTAGGTGACCATTCAATAAAATATTAATGTCTATAAGAAAAGAATAATAAAATATTTTGTTATATTCATTAAATTCATTTTCAATGTACTTACCAGAAGGTCGTGAAAGGCACGAGATCTATGATTTTTTTTTGTTTTTCTAATAAATTACAAATATTTCACATTTCTGAGTTATGTTTTTTTAGTTTCTATCAAAACTATAACATAAAAATGTCACAATGTATATAATATTTGGAATCGGCTATTTATTAGCTTTTGTTGGATACCCATATTGTTATAACTAAAAAATATTTTTTTATTCGACCTATAAAAGAAATCGTCGGCGCGCGACGTTTCGAAACTTTTTATCGCTATTTATTGTTAGTAAAGGTACTTAAAAATTATAGTTTTTCAAATTTGCATTAAATGGACTTTGTGGACATATTTCTTGTTTGCCATTAAAAATATCAGTTCAATAATTATGGTTACTTAAACTAAAAAAATGGGGAGTTTTTGTGTATTGAATTTCCATATAATTTAAAATATTTTCGTAACTTTACTATTTCACTGATGTTGTGTATTATAGAATTATAGAACACTTAATTACCTTTCGTTTAACACCCCACACATGTATATAGGGCTCATAAAATCATAATTAATTTCATTTTTTTTAAATACGGCGGCCGCCATTTTCATGACGTCATATCTCCGGATCCAGGCACTTTACAGGTGGGCTCCCGACGGTTTTTAATATAGAATAACATGTTTAACAACATACTCAAATTTGGTGCTGGTATCACAAAGTGAATTATTTTTACCCTAACAGAAGGGACTATACATTCTCTGTCCACCTGAAGCAATGTACGGAGAGGAAAATAGAACCTTCTTATAAGACAAAGGAGAATAATGGTCTTTAAAAAGTTTTTAAGTCTAAAGAACAAAAGAATCAAATGAATTAAAAAGTATTGTGTCTTCTTTCTCATTCTTCTTCTGGCAATACTTTTGCCAGTTTCAAGCGTTGAATACAGTTTAGTCATATTGTTTCGGTTTGCATTAGAATGCGGGTACGTCGCATTCCAATGTGTTATATCATAGCCTTCTTCATTTCCAAGCCGTGAACATAAGTTTGGCAACGTCTGTTACTGTCAGTTCGTGGTCATGTCGTCCGCCAGTCTCCATACTAAATGTATGGGAATATTTCAATTTTAAGAGGTCGATATTTTTTTTCATAGTAATCGTGTGAGGTTTAAAATATGAAAATAATTTAGTTATTTTATTGAAATGCTTTGTATATTAAACAATAAGAAAAATATCAATGTTAACCAGGAAAAAATGACTGTCAAAGATGTTATCTTTTTTGCTGATTTTCTTCAGCAGGGAGTTGATTAAGACGCCCTCTAGCAATAAATGATATATCATTAGAAAGGTCTTTTAAAGACAAATATTTGCTGTTAATATACTTTATATCAATTGTTAACAATTTTGGAGTTAAAGGTTATTAAAGTATAAAAGTGGTTTATTGTCTATGGGAGTTGATCTATCACACCTATAGAAACGAATGATATATCATAAAAAAGGTTTTAATATGACAAATATTTGCTGCAAACATACTTTCTATTAATTGTTAGTAATTTCGGAGTTTTAGGTCATTAATGTTTAAAAAATTGGTCAAGTTTAGAGCGTTATAACTCTCAAAGTACTAATAGTTCACGATTATAGTTTTACAATAAAGTGTTTCGAATTTAAATACCTTTCCAATGATGTAAGATTTATTGCTAAAGGAGGCTTAGATCAAAATGCTCATCGTACTAAAGGACCCCCGAAAAGTTCACATAATTTGACTCAAACCTTATGTTCTAATAAATAAATAATAATAATAAATATAAAAATTTATTGAAATAATCTTACATCACAGTTTACAACTGGTTTAAACCATAAACTTAATATTCACTGAAATAGACGAACAGAGTTCACTTGGCTGCGAAACCAAAAGTGAGATGAGCCAGTGTTTGTAAATATGTAAACGTGTGCGTGAATTTAGAGATGCACTGAAGTCCATTTTAGGTTGTCGATAACCATAATGTATTATTGCCCTAATAAATAAAACACAAACAAAATTTTGAACAATTTTATTTAAATAATTTCTTAAGGTCTCCTTTGAGGCTACCTGCTTATTTATTTATGACATTTATCCAGTTTAATTTAATCACTGGATTTACAGAAAACCTGGAAATAATTGTTAAATTAGTACATAAGTTGGTATAATTTACCATTTGAAAACTGTCGGTTACAAGCAGCTTTAAATAAAACTATCAGTGTTCACAAAGACAAACAAAGTTATATTGGAAATCATCGACATGAGTATCGATATCGATAATTTTTTATCAATATCTACGCTTTATTTTCTCAAGTTCACGGACATAATATCTTTTTATCTAACACATAATGTTTAGAAATCAGCCTTTATTTAGGAAATAGGCGTTTAATAGCATCATATTAGTATATAACTTAGTGTGTTTGGGAATATATTCAACTAAAATATGAATTATGAAAATGGTAATAGTACAATCATATTTACCTGTGAAATTAGTGTTTATTTGGGTTTTTGTCGTAAGTAACATTACAATCCAGTACCGAACACAACACCATTATTGATTTATATAGCTTTGAGAGCCAAACCGACCCGATCGCGATCAAAATTACAAAATAATCTTGTTGACGCTTTTCACCAAGGTGATAAACGATGATATATGAAGTCAAACCCGGTTTAGCTGTCAGTTTGTTTTTACTCTTTTTCGCACATCGCATAAGCCGTAAGAATCGGTTTCTCACTCGCACCTTTGTCCGTCTACTTGAGCATAGCGAAAAATTTTCTAAGTCTATGGTTTAAACATAGATAATATAGGAAAAACAAATAATAAATAATTTTTAAAATAATTTTATACTATGTGCTTGACCACATGCGATGTTGCCGTTCTGCTCAACTTCAGGGCTTGGAAGATATAGAAGGCTATGGTTATATCCATAGAAATGTAAATAAACAGGTGATCCGAAAACGAATGCATACATTTTATATGAGATACGTAAAATATGACTTAGATTCATTAAATATGACTATATATGGCAAAGGAAATTAATAAACTATGTTCCATACTGTTTTCTTCGTCGATAAATGAATAAATGTAGCGAATTTGGTTTTAGAGAAATGTGTGGCAATATCTTATTTACCTGTGAAAAGTGTGATTACTTGGATTATTTCTTTTTGTCACATCACAATTAAGTACTTAGAGCACAAGACACCATGGCTCCACGATACCTTTATTTTAAATTCTAATTAAGATTAACAAATATTTTAAACAAAAAGTGATTGCTCATTTGCTTGGCGGGACGCTATGGGCTCTTACTGTAAAAAATATTGGCACATGTCACTTAATCCTTTGTCTCTTTTTTACATAGACCGTGTCCGTATGATGTTAACTTCTCTTTTCCACGCTTTGTTGGTCTTCTTGAGCGCAGCGAAAATTTTTCTATGTCTATGGTTATATCCGCTTTTGTTCTACTTTTGGCTTATTACATTATTGGCATCATCCAAAACTGTAAGTAAGTTTATTATTACTAGCCTAAAGCTAGGGTTTCCTAGGATAGCGGTGCCGTCATATTACGGCCGTAAAATAGCGGCGTTGAATGCTGTCTATGCAAACAATATAATAAAAATAAATAATAATAAAATAATAAAATAAAATATTTATTTATTTCTCCCCTTTACATAGGTAAATACAAAATACAAAGGTTTCATACAATTTTATAAGTGATGGGGGACAGGAGTCCAAACTAGGTAAACCCCGTGCTATGGAACTCCTGGCTCCCGTCTCTCAAACATTGGGATATTTCTTAAATTTAAGTAAAGTTATAACCTGTTTCACAGTCTGTGATTAAGTTATATGGTTAATTTAATACAAAATGGTAACATAGTTTATATGTATGAAAATTGTAGCAAAAATACTACACTAATACCAATTGTAGCAAAAACTTATTTTAGCTGAAGCGGACTTTGTGAAACAGGCTTTATTTATGATATTCGGTAGGAGCGTAAAAAGACTTAAAAAAAGGAAGGTAATTACAATTTTTAATTATGTAGAAAAAGAAAGAAATCAGTAAGTACACTACTTAAAAAATGCCAAATATTTGTATTCTTTGTTATTATTTATTTAATTTTTGATATAATATTGTTAAATATTTAATTTTACCTAATCTGAAAAAGAGTATTTTCAACTTTGCAAAAAATCCTCTGTTTCATCATAGTTACGAGAATGGAGCCATGATGTTACCACATTTTTACACTTATGTTTGGTTAAATGATAAACTTTTTGTAATTTGTTTACTTTATTATACAATCTTCCACTCAGATAAGTAAAGAATCTACGAGCAAAACATGTTGACGAATTGGGTGTGGGGCAAACTATATGATTTCTTCTCGTGTGCGCTCTTTCATATTCAGCTGTGAACTGTGTTAAGGAGTGCTGGCGCAGAATAACGTTTAGAATAAATAATTTTCTGACAGAAAGAACCTGAATATCATTATATAAAGACACAGTCGGGTATAATTTAGGCTTGCTGAAGGCAACCTTCAAGATAAGTCTTTGAGCTCGTTCCAAACGAAGCATGGATGTTTTATCTGCACCTCCCCATGAGGAGATACAGTAAGAGAGAAGAGACTGGCAGAGGGCTTGGTAAATGTTTTTAATGAGCTTCTGGTCAGGGATGTGCCTTAATTGTTTGAAAACATATGTTAGTTTTCTAATTTTTTGAGAAAGGTTATTAATATGTTCATGAAAATTTAAGTTTTTGTCGATGATTACTCCTAGGTATCTTATATTATCTATCGAGGAAATTTCCGGGCACGAACATGGCAGATTAGAGTGACATGAGTGGGCCAAAATCTTCAAGGAACTTGTGGAGTCATTTGGAGAGTTTCTGATGGTAAATGGGATAAATTTAGTTTTTGCGGCGTTTAGTGTCAGACAATTGAGATTAAGCCAGTGACATACCTTGCTAAAACCCAGTTGAGCATTTTCATATACTTCCTCCCACGTGTCACCGAAAAAAGTCAAAGCTGTATCATCAGCATATGTCAATATTTTACAGTTTTTTATTTTAAGATCACAGAGCTCATTAATGTAGCAGAGAAAAAGCGTTGGGCCAAGTATACTGCCTTGCGGTACTCCCGAAATAATAGGGCAGTCATCGCTGACAACACTACTGATTTTTACATGTTGGGTTCGGTTTGTAATGTAATCTTTTAAAAGAAGCAGCTGGTTTCCTCTAACGCCAATGTCTTCTAGCTTTTTGAAAAGTATGGGAAAAGAAATCGCATCAAATGCTTTTGCTATGTCCAGGAAAATAGTGATACATTTCTTTTTGCTATCTAATCTTTCAACCAAAAATTTTAAGTACTCATGTATTGCGTCATCAGTGGAGCGACCCCGTCTAAAACCATACTGATTATCAGAGAGTAACTTATTTTTTTCAAGAAAAGCTAGAAATCTCGTGTTTATTATCTTCTCTAAAAGTTTGGAGAGAGTTGGAAGGAGTGATATTGGTCTATAATTTCCTACGCAGTTTCTACTTCCTGCCTTGTAGATCGGGATGACCTTAGCCTTTTTTAAACAGTCCGGAAAGATGCCCTCATCAAGACACCGATTAAACAAATGGGTCAAGGTTGGTACAATGTAATCTTTTATTGATTTAAGCACCTGTGCTGATATGTCATCATATCCCATAGCACAGTCTGTTTTTAAGTTCATAATAAGTCTGCCGACTTCATCTTCATTTGTGTTAAGAAGAACGAGCGAGTCTCTTTGTGTGTTTGCCGTTTGACCAGTTGTAGCAAAACTCTGACCAACGGTAGCAAAACTTTTACCAATTGTAGCAAAAAAGTTATTTACCTGATTTACTGATGACTTATTAGATTCACATATATTCAGAAGTTCTAAAGGTTCATTCTTTGTTCTATTTAAATTAGTTATTGATTTAATGGTTTTCCAAATTCGTTTATTATTGTTTTTTGATTTTAAGAGTTCCTGTTGTTCATATGTTTGTTTGGATTTTTTTATTATATTTTTCAAAAAGTTTCTATAGCGTTTATAAGTAGTCTGTAGTATTCTATTATCCGGGTCCTTTCTCAGTTTACAGTGCATGGCATCCCTGTTCCTAACACATCTTAATAAACCGGTGATAATCCACGGTTTAAAAGTGATTTTATTCCTGGGTAATCGCATTATGACCGAACTATTCAAAATCAAATTTCTAATACTTTGTTGAAGCAAGCACATAGCTACATTTATGTCACATGTATCTTGAATTTTACTAAAATCTATACCTTTGCAATCATTTCTGAGCCTATCATAGTTTATTTTATTTTTAGTTCTATGCTGTAATAAATAATTTGAACTCTTGAACTGTACACAAAGGAGTACTGGATCGTGGTCAGTAATAGAAGTCTGTAAAATGAAAGTACTCGTGGGTAATTTTGTTTTTACTACAGTATGATCCAGGCAGCTGTTTTTTCTAGTTGGAGCATAATGAGTCGGGACAAGGCCACAGTAGGTCAACATGTCAAGATAATTACTAGAGTCATTATTAATTTCAGCGATATTTATGTTAATGTCTCCTACCAGGAAAATGTTTTTAAAAGATGATAAACTACTTAGAAGACTTTGCAGTGAGGACAAAAATATATCTATGTTATTAAAGCAAGGTGGTCTATAAATAGCAACTATCACATATTCGTTTCCAAACTTTATTAGCAAGCAGTTTGCATTAGTCAGTGAGTATTCCTCCACGGTATAACTTAGATCATTGTTTACATAAACCACAACTCCATCATTTTGATTAAATGTGAAATTGGTTTTATAATTTGAAAAGCCATCCAGGACGGGCAAATTGTTATTACAAGAGAGCCAGCACTCACTCAACACAATAATATCACATTTGATATTTAAATTAGAAACAAGTGTACACAGACTATCAAAGTTATGATTTATGCTTCGTATATTTTGTTGCAAAATTTTGAGGTAATGATTTGGTGTTGACAAATGAGATTTGCATTGGTAAGGCTCACAGATAACCGGTCTTATTATATTGATATCATCATCAATATAACATTGTTGGTTTGTTTTGTCAGCGAATTTTGTTTTAATTGTTAGTTTGGATGCAATTATAGGATGTATATTGAAAAAGCAGAAAAAGGAACACTATGTAAAATTTTCTGTTAGGGTAGAGTATTGGTTTTAAGATTGAGTAGGCATCAAGTTCATAATGTGTTGTTCTCATAGTCAAAAAAGGTGGTAGGAAATAATGTGTGTATATATGGTTATATTTTTTTATCAATAAAAAGTTAAAGGACACTGATATTATGTTAATCAAGTATTTAGAGTGGAGTTTGTTTATCCAACCAAGCATAACTGTCATAATTTCGAGTTGTTCAGTTATTAGAGACAAAACATGATAAAGGTAGAAACAGAAGTATGTCAGGCAGAGTGATCTACTTATAAAACTATCAGAATAATAAACATTCTTAATGGATACTGATGCTATATGATGCTAATATGGCGACACCGTAACGTCAGAAACCGCGCCATATTGTGTACATAGACAACGTTCTACGCTAAATTATGGCCGTAATATGACGGCACCGTCATCTTAGGAAACCCTAGCTTTAGAGCAACGCCGGCGTCGTCCGTAAGGAAGCCCACCATGCTCTAAGCTTAGAATAATTACACCTAGAACAATAATTCTTTACAAAGCGCGCTGTCAAAAGTGAGGCAACTAAAACAGCCAAAATGGCGCCTTTTTCAGATTTTTATTGTCCATTATTACATAATCATAATTAATAAGTACAAAACAGTTTCAATTTCCCTACCTTTATGAGATTAGTTATTATATTACTGGATTTTAGTTAGGATTAGGTAACGTATGAAGGATATAAATCTGAATACTGAGCCATTTTGGCTCAGTATTAGTTGCCTCACTTTGCATGCAAGGACACGGCTTCTAGGTGTAATTATTCTAAGGCTCTAAGTTACTAGCAGCCAGTATCGAAAATGGTGTCGATGGTTATAGCTTCCTCGACACCTAAAGAGGTTAGAGTGTGTTCGAAATTCAACTTCCATACCGTGACTTGAAAATAGAGTAACGTAACCTAGTTAGTTACCTTCAACTCGAAACAATAATCCACTCAGATTAAGTATTCTGCCACACGCTCAGGAATGCCACCCTTGCGTCGTAACTCGAGAACTGCCGTGTTACCGGGCCATCAATCCGAGATGCCTGATCAATGGTCCGGAATGCTCCGGAGTTCTGCCAGTTACGACCGACATTCCGGACGATCCCCAAGAACATAATCGACCACCGATAGAATTCTATGGGAATTGTGTAAGGTTATGTCATTGAAGGCGTTCTTTATTAGTTGAGTATTCGATTTATTTAAGGCGCGGTTTTAGAGTATATATTCTGTGGCGAGGTGGTAGTGAAACTAGCGCCTAGGTAGTGAAATTTTTATTACTCGTAAACCAAGTCAATATTTAAAAAAAGCTCATGTAATAATCTTTTAAATTGTCTCTAATATTTTTTGAATAACTCTTCAACAGTTATCATTCATTCTGTAAGTTTTAAAATTCATTATTGCCAAAAGTGGCCACTTTGAGCTAAAATGGATTTTAAAACTTACAGAATGAATAAAAACTGTTGAAGAGTTATTCAAAAAATGTTAGAGACAATTTAAGAAATTATTTTATGAGCTTTTTTAAATATTGACTTGGTCGACTTGACGAGTAATTAAAATAAATGGAGTGGCGGCATTAGTTTCACTACCTACAGCGCCTTAAATATACTATAATTTAGTGAATACATTGAAATAGTTTTTGTATAATTTAATAGTGTAATCCTTGAAGAAGAGATTTTCTTTATTTATCACGTCTCTCGTTCGTATCAATTTAAGGGTTTTAAACTTTTATTCTGAAAACTTTGTATTTGTTTGATTGCTTTAATTTGTATTATTTGTAAAACTTTGTAGACTATCAATTATTTTGTGTACAGACACAAAATAATTAATAATCTACAAAGTTGTCAGGTACAGACCTAGCATATTAATTAGAAAATGACTAGAATATGAGATATGAATAAACAAATGTATTAATATTTTTATAACTTTACTGCAAATAATACTAAATAATATACTTATTAAATAAATAAATAAATCTTTATTGAAATTATCTTACATCAATATTTACAACTAGTCTAAACAAAGATTATAGGGAAAAGAAATACAATGTGCCTGAACTAGGTTACCCTGTGTTTCAGGCGAAAAAAGGACTTACAAAACTACTTCAAATTATTAAACAATAAAATACAACGTAATTAATAATTATACGATAAATAAAAATAAAAAAGAAATCGCAAAAAGAGCTAAAACAATGGTTTTTTTATATAAATCTACTGTATCAAGAAAAAAATGGATTCTTTTTGTACTACAAAAATAATTCTTCTCGATATGGTTGTCAAACATTACAATTAGACCCGCCCTGCGTCATCAAAATTGTTATCTAGATATAGAAAAAATACGACTCACACCAGATCAATTCTCGGACGGGAATCGACGGGAATTGACTGCAAACGTTATTATAACACGAAAACACCTATTTATTTCCTTCCGTCGCAGAACGTCCCTTTCGCAAAATCTCCCCTGGTCGTAAAAAGTCCCTTTCGCAGAATGTCCCTTACGCAAAACGTCCCTTTCGCAAAATATCCCTTTCGCAAAACGTCCCTTTCGCAAAATGTCCCTTTCGCAAAATGTACATTTCGCAGAATCCCCCTAGTATCAAAAAATATCACATCAAAAAGTTGACTGTTATGCGATTTTCAGAGTGGTACAAGGGGGACATTCTGCGAAAGAGACGTTTTGCAAAAGGGACGTTTTGCGAAAGGGACATTTTGCGAAAGGGACGTTCTGCGACCAGGGGACATTTTGCGAAAGGGACATTCTGCGACGGAGCCATTTATTTATCCAAGACAAATGTTTGTCACGTCTTAATGACATTCGTATAAACGTTAGCCTCTCAGAAATTTACACACTCACGCCGATAATAATAAAGTATGGAAATGAATAAGACGAAGTGATAAATTCAGATGAGAAGGCAACATGAAAATAAATAGCTCTGGTGATTAATTTAGATTACGGGCCGCTGAATTACGAAGCGTTTTTTTCCCATTCTTTACTACCTACCTACCTACAACATAATTTGTTTTGAATAAATTGTCCTTTGTTATTAGACTAAGAGCTAGCCCCAGAAATAGGTGGACAAATTTACAGAGTGACGAAATCACTCTAGTTAGTTATCCAATACTATCATTATTAAACAGTATTAAACTGTTGAATTGGGCACCTGGCAGATTTTCAGTGGTGGGGGTGGGAGTGGTTGAGCAACAAATGGGCTAAAAAGCGATTGAAGGTATACAATTTACAGAGCTCTGGATTTGGTTTGCTACAATAGCAAGCCAATCATGTATCTAAATCGAATATAAAATTTCCATGAAATTTTGACTGGTGAAAAAGTAGTGTCAGGCGGCATCAAAGGTGCACGAAAAAGTGGTAAAATTCGATGCTTTGCATGTTGTACCTTCATCGCTTTTCAGCCCCTTTGTTGCTCAACCACTCCCACCCCCACCATTGAAAATCTGCGAGGTGCCCGGATCTGTTAATAATGGTAGTATGGAACTAACTACAGTGATTTCGTTGCTCTGTAAATTGTCCACCTATATTTGCTTAAATTATTTGCTTTATTATTGCGATGTTATGTGGCCTTTTTTAACATTATGCAATTTAAAAGATGTTTCTGTTGCCATTATCTCTAAGGGATCCCTTGTTTTCGCATAATGCTTTTATACCTAATTTGATTTGGCATAACGGATTTGGCATATTTTTTTTTGTCATAATAATACTTTGGCATAATTGTTTTTTGGCATACTATTTATGTAAGCATACTAATCATTTAGACTAATTTGTTTTCGCATAATGTTATTAGGCATATTGTGTATTCGCCTAATATGATTTAGTCATAAAAATCAAAAACAATCAGAATAAATATTTTTACGTACTTATTTATTTTCTTGCAAAAGGGGTATGTATTAAAATGCCAAAAATTCATAACACATACGACAGAAATATCGACGCATAAAACACCTATTTTCAAAATACCGAAGATCTTAAATATCGATATCCGATAGACCGTAACTTAAATGATCGATTATTAAATGACCGATAGTTCAAAATCCCGAAAGTTAAAATGCCGATAATTAAAAATCCCGAAAGTCTGTTGAGGTCTGTTAGGTGCGACGACGAGCGCGCGTAGCGAGCGAGGAGGAGGTTAAGTTTCATTGCAACCTACAATGCACGAGCCGAGCGAGCAAAGCGAGCGTGCCGCGGGAGCGGCCGGCGAAGTGCCAGAATCGACCTGCTGGAATGTAAGTCTCAATTAACCTTCTTCGGGATTTAGTATTTTAGTTAAAATGTCCTTTCGTGATTTTAAACGTACGCCAAACAACCGTCCAACCATTTGATTTTCGGTGTTTCGTCCATGGGTCTTGTAAAATTCGTTTTTTTCAACTTCGGCATTGTAAATACATACCCCTAGCCGTGCATGAGACAAACAATATTTATATTTATTTCAAGTGTAAAATTTTAGCAATAGCTTTTAAATGTGCAAGTTTCGAAGTGTATTCATTTTTTTTGTTTATAAAAATATGCGTTAATAACATTATGCGTATTTAAATTTATGCTAAAGAATATTATGCTTAAACACGATTATGCCTAAATTAGTTATGCCTAAAAAAATTATGCATAAGCTGTTATGACTAAATAATATTATGCGTAAACATCATTCGGCGAAATCATATTATGCTATGACATATTATGCCTAAAAATTTTATGCAAATACATAGGGAACCTATCTCTAATACACGTATCTGAGTTTTATGTAATCTTAAATTTTCCTGTCGAAAAAGCTTTTTCAAAGTCTTTCTTTCGTCCTAGGCTTTCTAATAGGCTAGTCTAGCCGTCACCAGCAGAACAATGAAGTAAATTGAAGTCCAGCCAACTAGTGGACAAAAAGACAGGTACTTTATTCCGTTAACAAGTCACCAAAACGATATCACATACTTACCGTCACTATTTAAATACTAGATACCTGCCCGAAAGTAGGAACAGGAAAGGTAATGAAACATCGAAAAATAAGCAAAAATCCAATTGGAACTAAATATTTATATAACATCTGAATAAATAATATATGCGCTGTAATTCGTAAAAGTTTTTTATTTATAAACAACAGTTACATAAAAAATATACGCGACGAATAGATTTAGAATGTAAGCTGGCTCTACTGATTAGCACTGCAAAACATACGTGTTACTAGCAACGCTATACAGCCTCTTGGATTTTTCGTTAGCTTCATAATAAATAACAGTGAGTTTTATTGATATAACAAAATGTAAAAGTAGTTGACAATAATACAGGCAGTAGGTATCAGCAATAAGTATTCGTTCATGCCCTATCCCCATCAACTAGTATTACCACAGAATACATAATAGTACAAGTGTGTATTGCCCAGATTGAGCGTGTTATCTAAAAGAAAATGTTTTTGGCATTGTACCTTGGTTAATTTGATCGTATCGTAGGTACACATAAATGTAACAAAAAATATAATTCTAGGTGAATTAATTCAAACTAATACTATTTTAACCACTTTACCTAAATGCTAAGAAAAATAGATTAAATACATTTCTTTTGTAATATTACATTATAAGATCACAAGTAAAGTCAGCAACAGTTATACGATTTCAATACCCTGTCACTTTCTGATGTTACACACCGGTATTACACAGCGGAGTATCGCCGATATTTATAGTCACAGTGATAAATATAGAGTGATCAAGTGACGGCTCGCCAGTCACCTCCCTGCGAGCTTCATTGGGCTCGTTATTTATTGAACGATCGGCCATTTTTCTTTTTTTGTAAATATTTATGTATCATTTTCCGATAGCTTTTGTTTCGGTCGAAACGTTTGGACAGTTTGTTTCAGGTACGGTATTTTCTTTCGGTACAGACCATACGCACAGCAAACTTATAATGTATACTGTGCCATACGTTTAAGAACCAAGACCATCTATCTACACTTTTGGCGATTTTTACTACTTATTAATGCAGTTCTTTTTATGGTTAACTAGCGGCCGCCCGCGACTCGTCTGCGTGTAAAGTTTTTTCTTATCCCTCGGGAACAATACTGTTTTTCGGGATGAAAAGAACCCTATGTCCTTCTCTGTACCCCTGAGAACGTTTGTGCAAAACATGATGATCGATTCAGTAGTTAAGATGTGAAGGCGTAACAAACAAACAAACAAACGGACTTTCGAATTTATAATATTGAGTGAGTATTTACGCATCGCTTCCTTTAATCAGTTAACTTCAATTCGCATTAAATAAGGAGTAATGAGAAAAAAACCAATACCACCTAAGTTACGTGACGTAATAAATTCTTCATTATTTCGACTCCTAGTCGACTTTTTGTAGATAGATGACCTTGGTGCTTAAGCGTCGCAGGTTGCATAAAGACATTTTTTTTTACAGATAAGGACTTTAGCTTTCCTCGCATGTGAGGACGCAAAATGAATTCAAGTTTAGGCAGACGCTTAGCTAGACGCGAAGTTAAATAGAGCTACTTGTTAAAAATTACAATAAAACCAATATAATTGAGGGAAGTAAACGTGATTATATACCTAAATCGTTTGTCTTACTTACCTCAAACCGCAAGAAATATTCCTTGAAATTCTAATTGTTATCGGGCCAGTTTCTAACTGTCACCGTTTAACTAATTTATGATTAATTCTCGCAATATTTTAGCAAATTACGCAATTTGAGTAAAATATTTGCGGAATCCTTTGCCAATTTAAATTTACGTAAAGTATTTATTAACTGGTGAAAGCCTTTGGGTTTTGGGTCGCAAATACCTATAAACAAATATTTGGAATTATTGAAAATATGCACTTTATTATGGCAGGTGAATTTTGGAACTCCTTACTCATTAAGAACGTATTTTTATTGTCGATATAAATTCAACGCATAATAATTATGTATATTCAAATAGAAATTATTGGTGAAAATAATCAAATGAAAATTATCTTGATGGAAATTTTTTATGATAGGTTTCGATCGGTGCGCACTAGCTATAAAGGTGCCGAAATGTCGGGAAATGTAAAAATCTAATAAAAATCCATCAAAACATCAAAAAAACTTTAAATAAAATCTCGATAGTATCCAAAAGTGTTATATTTCAATCAACCCTATTTGCTCATGCCAAATTTGTTTCACTCGACAACTACTCAAAATGACCACATTGTCAAAATGTTGTAGTTAGTAGTCACAACATGTGCCAACCTTAGGCCGCTTATCCACTAGCGACTAATATGCAATAATTTCTGTCAATTTTCGACTTTACTAAGTCAGTATATAGGTATTAATAGGGTAGATAATATCCGACAGCGCTGCCGCAGCGACGTATTTAACGCTGCCTAGCTATAGCTAGTATATCTGGAAAGAATTTACATCCTCATAGCGCTCATCTGCACAGTTTCACAGTTTCGCTAAACCTCTTCTCACCTTCAGATTTATCTTCTGCTTGTGCTCCTTATTTTTACAGTGCACACGCTGTTCAACTGATTTCCTCTCCTATTCCTTCTATGTGCAATTGTACCTACACATGCTGTATGAATGTGGAATTTACTCCTAGAGGGTATCAGTAAAGCTTCAACTTTGACATCTTTTGGTGACAAATTAAAGTCAAAGTCAAAGTCAAATTAGCTTTATTCAAATAAACTTAATTATTAAGTACTTTTGAATCGTCTATATTTTCCTACCACTACCACCCGTTCCAGACTTTTTTAATTAAAAGGTATTTCCTTTCCTCTAATAAGTATTACAAAAGACCAACAACATCGCATGAGTAGATTACTAACATCATAAACAACAAAATTTGTTCTACGACTTTTCCGAAAACAAAAAAAAAACGACTTTCCATACAATGTCCGAACAGCTGATCAAGTTTTGTATGAAAAGTCAGATTTTTTTGTCCGTTTTTGGAAAAGTTGTAGAACAAATGTTGTTGTTTATGATGATAGTCATCTACTCCTGCGAGGTTGTTGGTGTTTTACAAATAACCCTGTAAAATTAGCATATTTCCAAACTTTTCAATCACTGCAAAAGTGTTCGTTATCACATCGTTCGCTTCGCATCGCTGAGCACCTCGCGCACTAGTGGAAATGCAGCAATTTCGTAGGCAATGGGGCGCGGAAAATCCACTTACGGACAAATTTGGACTTACGGTCGCCGCCGGGAGTTGGCCCAAACGGGAAACTTTGGCCGCATCTTCGTAATGTTTGTAGCTACGAAAACATACATACAGTAATTGATATCGAATAGTTAATCTGTAATGCAAGTTTCTGTATTGTAATTCAATGATGAACCGTATATTGTAATACGTACGAGTACTAACAGATTTGGTGATTATTTACCAATTCTAGGGAACTATGATTTTTTGGTGTGTAAATCTACTAATTCCCATTGTAAAGTGCAGGACAACGAAAAACAAAATAATTTAAAATAGGTACGAGGTACCTAATTGAGTTTATGTAAAGTGGAAAAACGTTTGTAGACAATTGTTAAAAATTATATTTGAAACTGAAACTCAAAGTCATGTGTAGGCTGTTAGAAGCTAAGCCATTAGTTCGCAAACCCTACAAAACTCGACTACAAAACCCTAAAATACTCGAAAATACATACTTACCTAAGTATTTCATGTGGTACTATTTGCAATCTTATTAACTAAATTCACTACACAATCTAGAATTGGGATGTTGACTAATGAATAAAATAACGAAATACTAATAAAAATCGTAAACATATTAAACTTTTAGTGTAGCTTGTATACCTCTTGGTTTTATATATTGCATATTATTTGTTTTATGACCTTTCAAAGTTGGGTGGACAAGTCCATTTAAAAAGTATAAAATTTATTAAAATAAATGATACCTTTAATTAGTTCGTAACATGTATAGCAAAGTCTAAGAAACCATTTTGATAAATACAATATTTAATATAGCTGCCGAACAAATTTCGAACGCGTTGCGTACGAACTACTGAGGCGTGACGTCATAATTCAGTAGGTAGCCATTAGTATGGAGCGTTTTTTGGCGAGTCCATTTGTGTGCATTTCACACTGTGATATCTCGGGCAGTTTTCAAGCTAGGGAAATAATTATTTTACCAATGTTTCTTTTTTTGAGAGGTTATTTATGTAATATAAAATAAAAAAAGTTGTCAACATCCCAATTCTAAACATAGAAGTTAACTTAAATAAAATCAACAAAAGTCGTTTTGTCGAGTTGAGATCGAGATGCCTGTTGGAATTAAAGTTTGAAAAAGTCTAATTTTGAAAGATGAACAGCTAGCTTTTAATTTTGTAAAAACTACATTGGCTTTTTTAATTAACCTACCTACTTATTTATGACATAGGTTGTAACACTGTTTTTTTCACCTATCCTTACGGTATCAAACATTTGATTTTAAAGTACTTTTTATAGCGAAATTCTCGCTACCTATAGTCTTGTAGGTTGGACAAGGAACATTAGGTATTAGATGTAGGTAAGAGTTTAGATAGGTTTTACAAAACACACATAGTGTTTTCACATAGCTTTTGATGTGTTTAGTGTTAGTTTATTGCATGCAAATTTCTACCTTTATTTGGGTCAATTTCCAGTAGTTTAACGAATGTCGGTGATTGTACCACACACTTAGGCATTCGGGCATTCACTTGAATTCACTTTAAAACATCATTCATAAAGAATTTTGGCGCTTTTCAATAATTAAAGCAAATAAACTTTCTTGTTTACATATCTCACAGCTGTCTTTTCAATTGACAAGTGACAACTGTCAGATGTGACGTTTAGCGTTCCGATTCCCGCTAACTGAATGTTTCGGACCAATTAATTTACACTTTGGTGATAAAATCAAATAAATAAATATCACCTATTTGTTATTTTAATTAAATAAGGTAAATGTTAATGTCTCGCATGCTAGTTAAACGTTGTAATATTAATATTCAGACAAAAGGTAAGTAAGTTCAGGGAGTGCGATTGTCTATGGTGTGTCTTTTGTCGATGGTACTCATTCGAGAGAATTCTAGCAAACTCGGTGGATTTCCGCCATATCACTTTTTCGCCTGTGTCATTCAGAGATGCAGGAAATTTTCGTCATGTGAAGTGAAACCCAATCTATTTTTTTTTGGTGGGTTTCTATTAATTTAATGATGCGTTGAGCATCCCTTTAAGTGGTGAGTGTTATAATAATACGAATCTAATTATTTGTCCGTTTATACCAATGGTATCCAGATTGTAACCTCGTGTCGTATTGTTCTCAGGGCTCCAGCTCATCAATTTATATTTCATCATGTCTTTCATGAGATAACCTGTGATAATTAAAGCCCAAATTTGGTAAGTTTCTCAACCTTGTTATAATGTTAGTTGTAAGGAAAACCTCATATTCAATGTTGGACAATTTGGTGACTTTGATTTTTTATTACAGGGCTCCACAGTTTTACCTCAAAATTTCAAGATATAAGTACTTCCAGGGAATACTTCCAAGGTTATGGTTTAAGCTCGTTTCGATGTAACGTCGTCTGTGCAGCGGCTTGGCGAGAATTCCGTGCCATGATGTCTCATTAAAATCAGCGCGACGAGCACATATTAAACCGTACCATTACCATGGATTTATAAAACTAACCAAGGTATTCCTCAGCCTTCTTTTATTATCATCGCGGCAGTGTTTCTGTAGTATGTACCCGGTGAAGTAATTAACGTTCATATCTAGTACAAAATGGTGTTTAGATGACATGTTCAGACTCAACCCGGAGCAGGTCAACAGCCAATAAATGTACCTACAGTCCTGTTTCAAATTTATTTAGCTTCAGCGTAACTGGTTCATGAGCCAGAATGTATAAATAATTCTATTTTACTATGAATGTCTTGTGTTAAGATGATAAGTAATAGGTATCTTTGCATAAGTTTTTTTTGAGTACATATGTGTTCGGTTCTTGACGGTCATCCAACTTGAGAGATATGGTGACGTTTGAAAACTTATTTCAAATGCGGAACCGGCCTCTTAATCTGTCTGACTAACGGGAAACGAATAGATATGCCCTCACCTTTACTTTTAAGGGTTTATAGTTTAAATCCCTACTTCTTTATATGGTTTTAATTTTATAATGAACCCAAGGGTATTGTTTTTGTAATAAATGTATGGTCTCACTTTAACCTGTTAAGGGTCCCTGTTAAACCATTTGCCCTTCGTGCGGTTTTAACATTATAATGGGTTCTCCAGGTATTATGTATTAATATAAAATGTGTGACTTCATTTTAACCCTTCGGATTCTTCGTTAAACCATTTATACCCCATGTGGTTTTAAATATTTTTATGACTTATTTTCTGCGAATCGTTGTTAACTTGGTATTAATTATACAACGTGTTAAATAAATGTTTATATCAACGTAAATATTGGTTTGATTTATTAAACTCACTTTGTTTCGATCTGTGGACAATTTATCTTTTAATTTTTAACTTTCATTGATATCAACGGCGCCCAAAATCATAATTGTTCCATGGATGACTGAGCCACGCGAATCCACATAACCCCTTTGCTCTACCGACTAACATTTTCCGTGGGGTAATTTCCATCTATACCCCGGGGTAAAATTTTTCCCATTAGAGTGGCGTACCCAACGTGTGGCCCAGAAAAGTGAGATTAATAATTCAATATTTTAGTGCTTTATTTAATGTGAATTTAATTTTTTTTTCATTATGGCTGAACTGAATTGTAACGTTGATTTTTTGCTCGGGGAAGAACTTGAACATGAATTATCCGCTCTTAAAGTCTCTTTTGATGAGCATAGTAGTGCTGACCAATTACGGCACTTTTTAATGAATACCTTGATACTAGCTCATAGGGGTAGCTTAGAAATTCCTTCTGCGGCTGTTTTTAGTAGTTCCAAATTTAAAATTACTGTTAACCTTTTATTAAAAAGTTTTCGCTCGCGTCTGTTTAGTTTAGAATTCCAATTATAAGACGGGTTCTGTATATATATCATTTCATAATGAGCACCTTACGTCTCGTTGCAATGCATCTCACCCAATTTTGTGTTTTATATATTTGTGTTCAAAATTTTTAACCCAATTTGGGGGACACTAGGTCATATTTGTCCATTTTGGCATATGGCGTCCCTGTCAGTGGTTCATTTGTTGTGCGGGGGCACAGTAGTGGCGCTTGAAACCCCTTTATATGGCTTTAGTTTCAAGCCTGCCCTTGTGTTACCTTTAGCATGATGCTGTTTCGTCGTTGTTAGTTGGGTGGGTTATGTTTTTGTTGGTTTTTGGTGCATATGTATACTGCGTTCAAAATTTTTAACTCAATTCGAGGGACACTAGTTCATATTAGTCTGTTTCGGCATATGGCGTCCCTATTGGTGGTTCATTTGTCGTGCAGGGTCACAGTAGTGGCGCTTGAAACCCCTTTATATGGTTTTAGTTTCAAGCCTGCCCTTGTGTTACCTTGTGCACGATGTTGTTCTTTCATTGCTAGTTAAGTAAGTTATAACTTTGTTAGTTTTTAGGGTATATTTTATCCGTGTTACATCCGTAGGTCTTATCGCATTTGTGTAAACCACCAATGATACCAAGGATGGTAACATTTCTGTTTTCTTTATTATGATGGCGTGTCGTCTTGTGTGATGATTTGCTTTTGCCTTTGTTGTGTGTTTTAAGGGATGTTGGATTTCCACTCCTCGCACTTTACTTTTAGAAGTCACTGTTTTGCATACTTCAATTTTTCATGTAATTTACCCATGTTTGCAGATTGGTAAATTACGTGCTGGTTTTTGTTTAACCAACCTGTGTTTAACACTGGTTATGGCTAGAACCTGGATTAGCTCTCCTTTTGTGTTATTGGGTCTATGAAACGGTTCTACCTTTTTCCATATTCACTCTTATGAGGTATTTATTAGGTTTCCCTTGATATGACTCAAGCTTTCTTTGTCTAAGTTTTGAGTCTTGAGGTGGTTTATCTTTAAGTAGGATTAAGGTCTGTTTTGTTCAATTTAGGTTGTAGTTTTAGATTTCGTCGTTCCTCCTGACGAAAAATTTTATTCAAAATATTCATTTTGAATAAAATTTTTCTTTCCCAACGAAGACGGTACTGTAACACTGTTTTTTTCACCTATCCTTACGGTATCAAACATTTGATTTTAAAGTACTTTTTATAGCGAAATTCTCGCTATAGTCTTGTAGGTTGGACAAGGAACATTAGGTATTAGATGTAGGTAAGAGTTTAGATAGGTTTTACAAAACACACATAGTGTTTTCACATAGCTTTTGATGTGTTTAGTGTTAGTTTATTGCATGCAAATTTCTACCTTTATTTGGGTCAATTTCCAGTAGTTTAACGAATGTCGGTGATTGTACCACACACTTAGGCATTCGGGCATTCACTTGAATTCACTTTAAAACATCATTCATAAAGAATTTTGGCGCTTTTCAATAATTAAAGCAAATAAACTTTCTTGTTTACATATCTCACAGCTGTCTTTTCAATTGACAAGTGACAACTGTCAGATGTGACGTTTAGCGTTCCGATTCCCGATAACTGAATGTTTCGGACCAATTAATTTACACTTTGGTGATAAAATCAAATAAATAAATATCACCTATTTGTTATTTTAATTAAATAAGGTAAATGTTAATGTCTCGCATGCTAGTTAAACGTTGTAATATTAATATTCAGACAAAAGGTAAGTAAGTTCAGGGAGTGCGATTGTCTATGGTGTGTCTTTTGTCGATGGTACTCATTCGAGAGAATTCTAGCAAACTCGGTGGATTTCCGCCATATCACTTTTTCGCCTGTGTCATTCAGAGATGCAGGAAATTTTCGTCATGTGAAGTGAAACCCAATCTATTTTTTTTTGGTGGGTTTCTATTAATTTAATGATGCGTTGAGCATCCCTTTAAGTGGTGAGTGTTATAATAATACGAATCTAATTATTTGTCCGTTTATACCAATGGTATCCAGATTGTAACCTCGTGTCGTATTGTTCTCAGGGCTCCAGCTCATCAATTTATATTTCATCATGTCTTTCATGAGATAACCTGTGATAATTAAAGCCCAAATTTGGTAAGTTTCTCAACCTTGTTATAATGTTAGTTGTAAGGAAAACCTCATATTCAATGTTGGACAATTTGGTGACTTTGATTTTTTATTACAGGGCTCCACAGTTTTACCTCAAAATTTCAAGATATAAGTACTTCCAGGGAATACTTCCAAGGTTATGGTTTAAGCTCGTTTCGATGTAACGTCGTCTGTGCAGCGGCTTGGCGAGAATTCCGTGCCATGATGTCTCATTAAAATCAGCGCGACGAGCACATATTAAACCGTACCATTACCATGGATTTATAAAACTAACCAAGGTATTCCTCAGCCTTCTTTTATTATCATCGCGGCAGTGTTTCTGTAGTATGTACCCGGTGAAGTAATTAACGTTCATATCTAGTACAAAATGGTGTTTAGATGACATGTTCAGACTCAACCCGGAGCAGGTCAACAGCCAATAAATGTACCTACAGTCCTGTTTCAAATTTATTTAGCTTCAGCGTAACTGGTTCATGAGCCAGAATGTATAAATAATTCTATTTTACTATGAATGTCTTGTGTTAAGATGATAAGTAATAGGTATCTTTGCATAAGTTTTTTTTGAGTACATATGTGTTCGGTTCTTGACGGTCATCCAACTTGAGAGATATGGTGACGTTTGAAAACTTATTTCAAATGCGGAACCGGCCTCTTAATCTGTCTGACTAACGGGAAACGAATAGATATGCCCTCACCTTTACTTTTAAGGGTTTATAGTTTAAATCCCTACTTCTTTATATGGTTTTAATTTTATAATGAACCCAAGGGTATTGTTTTTGTAATAAATGTATGGTCTCACTTTAACCTGTTAAGGGTCCCTGTTAAACCATTTGCCCTTCGTGCGGTTTTAACATTATAATGGGTTCTCCAGGTATTATGTATTAATATAAAATGTGTGACTTCATTTTAACCCTTCGGATTCTTCGTTAAACCATTTATACCCCATGTGGTTTTAAATATTTTTATGACTTATTTTCTGCGAATCGTTGTTAACTTGGTATTAATTATACAACGTGTTAAATAAATGTTTATATCAACGTAAATATTGGTTTGATTTATTAAACTCACTTTGTTTCGATCTGTGGACAATTTATCTTTTAATTTTTAACTTTCATTGATATCAACGGCGCCCAAAATCATAATTGTTCCATGGATGACTGAGCCACGCGAATCCACATAACCCCTTTGCTCTACCGACTAACATTTTCCGTGGGGTAATTTCCATCTATACCCCGGGGTAAAATTTTTCCCATTAGAGTGGCGTACCCAACGTGTGGCCCAGAAAAGTGAGATTAATAATTCAATATTTTAGTGCTTTATTTAATGTGAATTTAATTTTTTTTTCATTATGGCTGAACTTAATTGTAACGTTGATTTTTTGCTCGGGGAAGAACTTGAACATGAATTATCCGCTCTTAAAGTCTCTTTTGATGAGCATAGTAGTGCTGACCAATTACGGCACTTTTTAATGAATACCTTGATACTAGCTCATAGGGGTAGCTTAGAAATTCCTTCTGCGGCTGTTTTTAGTAGTTCCAAATTTAAAATTACTGTTAACCTTTTATTAAAAAGTTTTCGCTCGCGTCTGTTTAGTTTAGAATTCCAATTATAAGACGGGTTCTGTATATATATCATTTCATAATGAGCACCTTACGTCTCGTTGCAATGCATCTCACCCAATTTTGTGTTTTATATATTTGTGTTCAAAATTTTTAACCCAATTTGGGGGACACTAGGTCATATTTGTCCATTTTGGCATATGGCGTCCCTGTCAGTGGTTCATTTGTTGTGCGGGGGCACAGTAGTGGCGCTTGAAACCCCTTTATATGGCTTTAGTTTCAAGCCTGCCCTTGTGTTACCTTTAGCATGATGCTGTTTCGTCGTTGTTAGTTGGGTGGGTTATGTTTTTGTTGGTTTTTGGTGCATATGTATACTGCGTTCAAAATTTTTAACTCAATTCGAGGGACACTAGTTCATATTAGTCTGTTTCGGCATATGGCGTCCCTATTGGTGGTTCATTTGTCGTGCAGGGTCACAGTAGTGGCGCTTGAAACCCCTTTATATGGTTTTAGTTTCAAGCCTGCCCTTGTGTTACCTTGTGCACGATGTTGTTCTTTCATTGCTAGTTAAGTAAGTTATAACTTTGTTAGTTTTTAGGGTATATTTTATCCGTGTTACATCCGTAGGTCTTATCGCATTTGTGTAAACCACCAATGATACCAAGGATGGTAACATTTCTGTTTTCTTTATTATGATGGCGTGTCGTCTTGTGTGATGATTTGCTTTTGCCTTTGTTGTGTGTTTTAAGGGATGTTGGATTTCCACTCCTCGCACTTTACTTTTAGAAGTCACTGTTTTGCATACTTCAATTTTTCATGTAATTTACCCATGTTTGCAGATTGGTAAATTACGTGCTGGTTTTTGTTTAACCAACCTGTGTTTAACACTGGTTATGGCTAGAACCTGGATTAGCTCTCCTTTTGTGTTATTGGGTCTATGAAACGGTTCTACCTTTTTCCATATTCACTCTTATGAGGTATTTATTAGGTTTCCCTTGATATGACTCAAGCTTTCTTTGTCTAAGTTTTGAGTCTTGAGGTGGTTTATCTTTAAGTAGGATTAAGGTCTGTTTTGTTCAATTTAGGTTGTAGTTTTAGATTTCGTCGTTCCTCCTGACGAAAAATTTTATTCAAAATATTCATTTTGAATAAAATTTTTCTTTCCCAACGAAGACGGTACTGTAACACTGTTTTTTTCACCTATCCTTACGGTATCAAACATTTGATTTTAAAGTACTTTTTATAGCGAAATTCTCGCTATAGTCTTGTAGGTTGGACAAGGAACATTAGGTATTAGATGTAGGTAAGAGTTTAGATAGGTTTTACAAAACACACATAGTGTTTTCACATAGCTTTTGATGTGTTTAGTGTTAGTTTATTGCATGCAAATTTCTACCTTTATTTGGGTCAATTTCCAGTAGTTTAACGAATGTCGGTGATTGTACCACACACTTAGTGCCGATTTCACCGTTAACCGAGTTAAATTGAACTTGGTTTTACTTGAGCGAGTTCAGAAATTCGTTTTGATCGCGGTCTACGTTGCACCGGTTTCACCGTCTTCATTTTGATAACCGTAGTTCAGCTTTGACAAAGAATGAAGTTGCGTTCAAAGTATTGCAATTAAAGAAATTTTCCCTACATAAATGGGAAAAAAAATACAGATCATGATATTCTTCGTGGCGCAAACCACATTCACTCGTGGTGTGAACCCTGTGAAACATACCTACTCAGTGAATTTAAAGAAATAGGCTACGCACTTATTCATTCATTACCTACGCAAAAAATAAATTTCAGGGTCAGTTGTCAAGAACGTCAAAAACAAAAGTAAGTAATGAAAAATTTGATGTCAAGTTTACGGCGGTCTTTTTAAATTTAGAACAATAAACAGCATGTAAAGAGTTGACAAAAAAGGTCGCCACTTTATTTTTCAATAACTTAAAATTTTTATTATTTTCCAATAATTTATAACAACTTTCTTTTGCATAGGTCAACACTTCAAAATCACATTGACTATCTTTTGTACTTAAAAATATTAGTTCCATTAAAATTCTTTCTGGCCCAAGTATAATTTTTAATTTTGAAATGATCGAAATTATTTAGGGTAAAACTAAAACTTGGTAGTGGAAACACTGACTTATAGTCTCTTTGATTTTTGTCAAATTTCTCTATGGAATTTGTTTTTGTCAGTTTGTCAATTTTAAAACAATGTTTATCTGATATTTTTGAGTTTTATGCAGTATTTTTATTTTCCGCAGTGATATTTTGCTCAATTGTTTATTTCGAACGGATTGTGGATATAATAATTTAAGTACCTAGGTACTGAATACATGTTATTTAAGTAAGTGTCGTGAAACTTGTGAATTGTGAATTTTTTACATGGTAGGTAATAAATCAGTGAAATAAATTGTTGTCCGTTTTTTCTTTATTATTATTAGTTGTATGTAGAAGAACTAGGTACGTAGTTAACGGGATATCTACTAGCATAATAGTAAAAGTTAGGTAGGTCATAGGTAAGTAAGTGTACTTTACAATATTCTATTATGTTTTGATTTACGGTGCCTATAAAACATTATTAGGCATTGGATTCATAATGTTTTGAACGCTTATTATTATAATGGGTGTTTAATTACTGTTTTTAAAGGCGCCGCTCGTAATTCAAAACATAATAAACTCGAGAGCAGAAAAATCGCACCACACAGGCCTATTTTCATACAAACGAGGTAAATTTGAAGATCTGGTTCTCCGCCCAGGATTAAACGGGCTCTGATCTGATGATGGCAAATTAAGAAAGGTGGTTGAGGAAAAAAGATGAATAGAAAAAAGCTGAATAGAGCATTGGCATAGCTAAGGCTCTATTCATCTTTTTTTTTATTCAAATACGAAAAGAATATTTCTTTCCACTACTTATTTCTTTCTATGCAATAATCAATTCTCCCATGTTCAACGTACATACCTACTCCACAATCATGGCAATGAAATAATATTATCTACCACTGAACTATTCAACATTTGACACTGGCAAAAATTACTTCCAAGAGGAAAGTAGATTGCCAAAACAAAAAAGAAGAAGAAGAAGACATCATGGCAGACAGATGACAGACAGTTCTTGAACGTGTTCAAACCATAGATAAGTTCAAATACGCTAACCGTCGTAAATCGGCCGTTCAGAAACTGAAACCAAGTTCAAAAGTTTAAGCGCGTGAGCTGAGGTTAACTCGAATTGAGCGCGTTCAATTTAAGCGGTGAAATCGGCTCTTAGGCATTCGGGCATTCACTTGAATTCACTTTAAAACATCATTCATAAAGAATTTTGGCGCTTTTCAATAATTAAAGCAAATAAACTTTCTTGTTTACATATCTCACAGCTGTCTTTTCAATTGACAAGTGACAACTGTCAGATGTGACGTTTAGCGTTCCGATTCCCGCTAACTGAATGTTTCGGACCAATTAATTTACACTTTGGTGATAAAATCAAATAAATAAATATCACCTATTTGTTATTTTAATTAAATAAGGTAAATGTTAATGTCTCGCATGCTAGTTAAACGTTGTAATATTAATATTCAGACAAAAGGTAAGTAAGTTCAGGGAGTGCGATTGTCTATGGTGTGTCTTTTGTCGATGGTACTCATTCGAGAGAATTCTAGCAAACTCGGTGGATTTCCGCCATATCACTTTTTCGCCTGTGTCATTCAGAGATGCAGGAAATTTTCGTCATGTGAAGTGAAACCCAATCTATTTTTTTTTGGTGGGTTTCTATTAATTTAATGATGCGTTGAGCATCCCTTTAAGTGGTGAGTGTTATAATAATACGAATCTAATTATTTGTCCGTTTATACCAATGGTATCCAGATTGTAACCTCGTGTCGTATTGTTCTCAGGGCTCCAGCTCATCAATTTATATTTCATCATGTCTTTCATGAGATAACCTGTGATAATTAAAGCCCAAATTTGGTAAGTTTCTCAACCTTGTTATAATGTTAGTTGTAAGGAAAACCTCATATTCAATGTTGGACAATTTGGTGACTTTGATTTTTTATTACAGGGCTCCACAGTTTTACCTCAAAATTTCAAGATATAAGTACTTCCAGGGAATACTTCCAAGGTTATGGTTTAAGCTCGTTTCGATGTAACGTCGTCTGTGCAGCGACTTGGCGAGAATTCCGTGCCATGATGTCTCATTAAAATCAGCGCGACGAGCACATATTAAACCGTACCATTACCATGGATTTATAAAACTAACCAAGGTATTCCTCAGCCTTCTTTTATTATCATCGCGGCAGTGTTTCTGTAGTATGTACCCGGTGAAGTAATTAACGTTCATATCTAGTACAAAATGGTGTTTAGATGACATGTTCAGACTCAACCCGGAGCAGGTCAACAGCCAATAAATGTACTTACAGTCCTGTTTCAAATTTATTTAGCTTCAGCGTAACTGGTTCATGAGCCAGAATGTATAAATAATTCTATTTTACTATGAATGTCTTGTGTTAAGATGATAAGTAATAGGTATCTTTGCATAAGTTTTTTTTGAGTACATATGTGTTCGGTTCTTGACGGTCATCCAACTTGAGAGATATGGTGACGTTTGAAAACTTATTTCAAATGCGGAACCGGCCTCTTAATCTGTCTGACTAACGGGAAACGAATAGATATGCCCTCACCTTTACTTTTAAGGGTTTATAGTTTAAATCCCTACTTCTTTATATGGTTTTAATTTTATAATGAACCCAAGGGTATTGTTTTTGTAATAAATGTATGGTCTCACTTTAACCTGTTAAGGGTCCCTGTTAAACCATTTGCCCTTCGTGCGGTTTTAACATTATAATGGGTTCTCCAGGTATTATGTATTAATATAAAATGTGTGACTTCATTTTAACCCTTCGGATTCTTCGTTAAACCATTTATACCCCATGTGGTTTTAAATATTTTTATGACTTATTTTCTGCGAATCGTTGTTAACTTGGTATTAGTTATACAATGTGTTAAATAAATGTTTATTTCAACGTAAATATTGGTTTGATTTATTAAACTCACTTTGTTTCGATCTGGGGACAATTTTTTTTTTAATTTTTAACTTTCATTGATATTAACGGCGCCCAAAATCATAGTTGTTCCATGGATGACTGAGCCACGCGAATCCACATAACCCCTTTGCTCTACCGACTTACATTTTCAGTGGGGTAATTTCCATCTATACCCCGGGGTAAAATTTTTCCCATTACAAGGTAGGTACTATTAAGTACTAGAGATGAGCAGAATTTATGATAATGTTCAGCTTAAAATATGCTTTAATATCCGCAATGTGTCCCCCAGTCTGTGGGAAATGGGCCGTGCAAATATGCTTGTGAACTAATTTTGTCTTATCGCCATCCGAGAGTCGACTGAGAGATTGCCTCGCAGACGAGTAAGTTTTCAGGGTTTACTTGCAGTTTGTTTTTACATAATGCCACAGAATAGATATAAGTACTACGTACGTACAGAAAGGACACTTCCCACCCCGCCCTATAATCGTATGCCGAATCGTATGCTCATTCAGTCGTGTTTGTCAACTTATTTTGATATTCAATCAAAGCAATGCGTCGTAACTTTATTGATAATTTTAAACCAAAAAGTTCGAATTATGTACAGTACAAACTGCACGGTAGCCCTAGGGCTACACACACAGTTGCGCGTGTACAACAACGTCATATGTTTATAATGGGGCGCTTGTATGGAGTGTCCGGGCTGTGATAATAATGTGTTCATGACCCCCAAGGATCTCCACGATGATCGGTCCTGCTTGGCCCGCATCCAGCGGCTTCCCGCGACCTTCACCAGATTGTCAGTTCACCTTGTGGGAGGCCTAATCATCGGGGGCCCATGATCATCAGCCATTTTTCTCATTGCTGGAGCACATACTTTAATGGTTTCACAGTTTCGCTAAACCTCTTCTCACCTTCAGATTTATCTTCTGCTTGTGCTCCTTATTTTTACAGTGCACACGCTGTTCAACTGATTTCCTCTCCTATTCCTTCTATGTGCAATTGTACCTACACATGCTGTATGAATGTGGAATTTACTCCTAGAGGGTATCAGTAAAGCTTCAACTTTGACATCTTTTGGTGACAAATTAAAGTCAAAGTCAAATTCAAATTAGCTTTATTCAAATAAACTTAATTATTAAGTACTTTTGAATCGTCTATATTTTCCTACCACTACCACCCGTTCCAGACTTTTTTAATTAAAAGGTATTTCCTTTCCTCTAATAAGTATTACAAAAGACCAACAACATCGCATGAGTAGATTACTAACATCATAAACAACAAAATTTGTTCTACGACTTTTCCGAAAACAAAAAAAAAACGACTTTCCATACAATGTCCGAACAGCTGATCAAGTTTTGTATGAAAAGTCAGATTTTTTTGTCCGTTTTTGGAAAAGTCGTTTTGTCGAGTTGAGATCGAGATGCCTGTTGGAATTAAAGTTTGAAAAAGTCTAATTTTGAAAGATGAACAGCTAGCTTTTAATTTTGTAAAAACTACATTGGCTTTTTTAATTAACCTACCTACTTATTTATGACATAGGTAGGTACTATTAAGTACTAGAGATGAGCAGAATTTATGATAATGTTCAGCTTAAAATATGCTTTAATATCCGCAATGTGTCCCCCAGTCTGTGGGAAATGGGCCGTGCAAATATGCTTGTGAACTAATTTTGTCTTATCGCCATCCGAGAGTCGACTGAGAGATTGCCTCGCAGACGAGTAAGTTTTCAGGGTTTACTTGCAGTTTGTTTTTACATAATGCCACAGAATAGATATAAGTACTACGTACGTACAGAAAGGACACTTCCCACCCCGCCCTATAATCGTATGCCGAATCGTATGCTCATTCAGTCGTGTTTGTCAACTTATTTTGATATTCAATCAAAGCAATGCGTCGTAACTTTATTGATAATTTTAAACCAAAAAGTTCGAATTATGTACAGTACAAACTGCACGGTAGCCCTAGGGCTACACACACAGTTGCGCGTGTACAACAACGTCATATGTTTATAATGGGGCGCTTGTATGGAGTGTCCGGGCTGTGATAATAATGTGTTCATGACCCCCAAGGATCTCCACGATGATCGGTCCTGCTTGGCCCGCATCCAGCGGCTTCCCGCGACCTTCACCAGATTGTCAGTTCACCTTGTGGGAGGCCTAATCATCGGGGGCCCATGATCATCAGCCATTTTTCTCATTGCTGGAGCACATACTTTAATGGTGGGTGGATAAGGAGGATGGGCCCCTCTCTATCAGAGTAACCTTTTCGCTGAAAGACAATTCATGTTGGATGACTTAAAAGCAGAGTGCCCGTCAGCAGAGAGTCAACTCAGCCAGAGTTGTATAATAAAAGCAGAATGAGCTAGTAGCAAAACGTCTGGAATTGCCATAACAATCAATGCGGATAAGAGGGTAATCTCACCGCAAGGTATTATTCCCGAATCCCGATATACCAATCCTCATTTTCTCTCAAGAGTTATCTACATCAAAATCGAAGAAACAAGAAAAGGGGGAAACAGGAATAACCCTACTACTGATAAGGACATGCCCTTTCTTACAAAGTGCCAATTTCCAACGGCAGTAGTTCGCGTTGTCGTTTAGAAGTGAGTGGGTTGCGACTTGCGATGCGACAGCTATTAAGTATTCTGTGGCGGCGGCGGCAGACAAGGGTTAAGATCGCTATCGGAAAAAAATAGACACATGTTTTACTCTGTGGCAGCCCTGGCATAATGCACTAGGAACTGTTTATTTATAGGGTCTGATAGACCACAAAAAGAGATCCTTTCTGTACTTTACGCATTTATCACAGTTGTTCAACCAATAAGTAAAACACCATAGGTAAGGTAGGTACCCATAAGTGACGGCCACATAATTAAGGACGACAGTCGATTTTTATAAAAACGAGGTAACTTTGAAGCCTTGGTTCTCCGCCAGGGATTGTTGGATACATAATGACTAATATATAATAGGTAATAAATAAATAAAAAACGTATGCGTAACCGCAGCAAAATGTTGCGTCTTAGAGAAATGAGAGTATTACAGATAATTAGTTCATAGTAAGATGCAATTTGTTTAAGTATAGCAAAATGTGTGCAAGTTGTACTTTCGAAGTTATTCGAGAAAAACTGATTTTGCTGGGGTAACGTTACCCCAGCAAAATGTTTTTAAAAAAAGGCGTTTAGCCTGGAACCAAGTACATCAAAAGATAGCTTTTGACGAGTTGTTAATGAATACCAATAGCAAAATCTGTGCATCTTATAGTTTTTGAGATATTCAAGATTTTGCTGCGGTAACGTTTAGGGATTTCCCATATCTCAAAAACTGTTTGTCGCAGAAGTTTGAAAAAAATACCAGTTATAGGCCTTAATTTGTTTAAATTAGTTTAAATATAAGTATTTCGATTCATCAACAGATATCGATATCATTAATTGTTTTTTAAAAACTGGAAAAAATCGATTTACTCCTAAACTAGTACATTTGAAAACAAATAAAAAGCAATTACATATACCTATGATCTACCCCTTTAAGGTGTACAAATCTGGATTAAAAAACTTTACGCGATATGAAGATATAAAGAGATTTCATCAAATTTCAAGCTACTTATCAATTTTCTACTTTGGCGATCGAATACGCAGCTCCCTATGAATACAAAACGATAGACTATAGTGAACACATTAGTGTATTTTGTTAAAAAACATCCCTGAAAGTTTCAGCTTTAAATCTCTGATGGATTAAAAATTATTCAAAAACCAAGAAAGTGTCAGCAATTCTCCTATAAACCGACTAAATTACGGAGGTTACGAAAAAGCGATCGCGCCATACTTGCGGATGTCCTACTGAAATTAGCAACCTAATAACCGATATATAGTACAGTCAAGCAGAAAAATACCTATGTAGCCGAAATTTAAATTGTTTTATGTAGAGGTTATATTATTACTTTAGCTATTTTCGACTACATTCGTTAATAGCAATACTTACCTAATAACTACCAGATTTTTAGACCAGAACTAAAAAGAAACGTGGTTCAACCTATCTAATAGTATTAGTTAATTGATGAATGCGTTTAACGAGTACTTTTGTAAAATAATAAAAAATATTCTTAAATTTGAGATTTTTGCATTCATTGTTTTTTGTTAATTAAAAATTTATCAAACGTCACGTCACGGCATCCAACACGAGATTTTCGCATTTCTTTCTCTTTTGTCATGTCACTATGTAGTTGTCCCTTTTTCTATAAATGAAGGACCCAGATGCAGAAGTCCGTACTTTTTCATCTGATAACACCAACGTGTAGAGCATGCCCAGATGCAGAACTCCTTTAGTCCAAAAACTGAGTTTCTCAATAAACCAAATTTAAACAGAAAAAAATCACTGAAATTTTTCTACTTGGTAAAAGCCTTAAAAGCCGAATATGGTAAATAGGGACCATCAAACTGAACAACTTTTACTATGGGACCAACTCTGAAATCGCGAAAAAATAATCAGCAGTTCTTTACATTTTGTTATTTTCGTCATTAATTTTTGAACGGAACAGCTGATTTTATTTGCGATTTCAGAGATGTAGGTAGGTTATTGAGGAAAATCAAACTTCACCATAACATATTATTATTATACTTTTTAATAAAATCAACATTAATCAACCGGATTCAGGTCCCAAACTCTTGGACTTAGTCCTTTTTGACCCTTATTTTAAGGACTTAGGCACTTTGGTTACATATTTGGTGGATTTCTTACAAAATATTGTGGACTTAGGACTTTCACACTAAATGAAATATTGAAATATCGGTCGGAATTAAGTACCTACTTTATAATATAAAATAAGGTAAATTAAATATTTGTTGTAATAGCGGCAACAGAAATGCATCATCTGTGAAAATGTCAACTATCTAGCTATCACGGTTCATTAGATACAGCCTGGTGACAGACAGACAGACAGACGGACAGCGGAGGCTTAGTAATAGGGTCCCGTTTTACCCTTTGGGTACGGAACCCTAAAAATTAGTCATTGACACAATAATATTGCATTGTCTTCCAGTGCTGGACCTATGTTCAAAGTTTCAAGTTTCTATCTTATCGGTAAGCTAGTATAAAATAGTTTGCTAAAGTGGACAAACAAACAAAGAAACAAAATCTTTTTATACGCGACTAGGGCATGGAATACCGGAATGATTTTCATACCGGTATTGATACCGGTATTGAAATTTCAATTACCGGTATACCGGTATTTCGGTATTTTTTTAAAAACTGCTAGTTACATACTTTTTAAATGGTTCTAAGAACGATTAGTAAGTCTTGTTTGTGGAGAGTGATAAAAGCAATTTTCTACGCTATATTTTATGGCAGAAACTCCACAAAATGAGTTATTAAAATAATACCTAGGTAATTAAGAATACTAAAGAAAATACGTTATTTGATTCAATTATTATTGAAATCTACAAATATCAAAATTTCCATAAAGAAGATGGTTAGAGAGTACCACCAGCTTGGGAGTCTTGGGACCCTATAATTCATCAACTAAAATCCCATCCCAAATCACACACTGCAGGATCTAAAGATACAGTTAGTTTGTTTTGTAGATAGGGATCAAAAGGGAGGTCGACATAACCTCTCTGAGTTTTTTTCCGCCAGTTCTTTCTCTGAGAGGCCTCCTAATTTGTGAACTGGTGGTAGATTCAGTAGCTAGATCGTGTTTTCTGGCGCAATATAACTCAAGTAAAGTATTTTGTTCTTTAAAAATGGGAATAAGCCCCTTTTAAAAAACTAGACCCGTCTCACTTCTGAGCCATGTCCTTACGAATCGTCCGTCACGCTCGCAGGTTTGACGACTTCCAACCTCCCAAACAAGCCGGGCTTCGAAAAGGCTTTAAAGTACCATAGTATAGAGTTCTATACCACAAATCCAACTGCAGCGAAGTGTGAGACAGGGAGACATTATTTCTCCGAAACTGTTCACAGCTGCGTTGGAGGATATCTTTAAACTCATATTCTGGAATGGACTTGGTATCAATATTAATGGCCAGTAACTAATATTTGAGTGTTAGGGGCTATGCAGCTCAAGTTGAGCCCAGCGGCTTCCAAGAAGTCGAGAATCTTCCTGGTTTTAAGAGTTTTAATTTCCTCTGGGTCGATTATGTGTCGTCCCAGATGGATGCTACGCCTGTAGATTAGAGGTCCACAGCCCACAGCCACATAAGAGGTGCTTGGGTGTTTCCTGCTCCTCGTTACAATATCTGTGGACGTCAGTATCACTCAATAGGGAATATGCATCAATTTTTTTTTTATCAAAATCAATAGTATAATGCGTGAGAAAATCAACTGTAATATTGAAACTTGTCTCTTGCGTTTTTTTCTCGTAAAATAGTTACTTGAAGTTAGCACGCATCAGCTCCCGCCGAAAACGCTCTATACAAAACGGTGACGTCACACATCACGTTTCGGTGTGTTTCGGGCGCGTTTAATATGGAGTTAGCCAATAATCTTCAATTATCTCCCAAAATTTTGCGTTTAAGTAGATATGTGTCATACAAAATATTATTTCTTTTTCGATATTCTATCTGACTGTAAAGTGCATTATATCCGAAAACAAAAAAAAATATCGTTATTTTCCCCTGATTTCATCGTGTGATAAAACGAAAATAATCATTTTTTTTTATTTTTCTTTCTGTTCCATTATGTTTTTACAAGTGTCCGCAGCGATCAAGCTCAATTTTAGGAAAATCGGTGACTTATGCATATTCCCTATTTCATATGAAACAGGTGTCTGTTTAGTTTGCAGTGTCCAGTTAAGGCTGGCTAGTACCTAACACACCTTCGTTTTGCCGATGATATTGTTCTTATGGCTGTGACCTTGGAAGACCTAAATACAATCCTCGAAGATCTCCGTATTCAAAGAGTGGATCTCAGGATGAACATGGATAAGACGAATATCGTGTCGAATGCCCATGTTGTGCCCACTCCAGTTCATGTTGGGAACACTACACTTGAAGTTGTTGATCATTACGTCCTAGGTAAGGACAGGTAGTCCAGTTAGGCAAGTCCAACTTCAAGAAAGAGATTTCTCGTCGAATCCTACTCGGCTGGGCAGCATTCAGGATGCTTCGAAAAATCTTCGCGTCTGACTTACCTCAGTGTCTCGAGACGAAAGTCTATATATAAAGATAATTTATCTATATTAAAAGATCATTTCCGGTTAGTGGTCGTTAACTATGGGTCTCATAAAAAGGAGGTCTGAAGGTCACCCAGGTCCCAGCATGCATTGGAGAGAGCCATGCTCCGCATTTCCCTGCGTGATCGAATCAGAAATGAGGAGATGCGTAGGAGAACTAAAGTAACCGACATCGCTCGAAGAATTGCTCAGCTGAAGTGGCAGTGGGCGGGACACATAGCGAGAAGAATCGATGGCCGTTTAGGCAGAAAGGTTCTGCCCCCCTAGCCAAAGTAACATTTGCAAATTTTCGCTATCGCTTCGCTTCGAAACATGTATGGATTTGACGTTTTAAAATTCGATTGTTAACGAAACCTTATGTCAATCCCATACATGTTTCGAAAGCGAAGCGATAACGAAGATTAGCGAATGTTACTTTGGCTAGGCCCTCTGGACTGGTGACCGCGCAACGGACGAAGTTCCCCGACAAAGTGGATCGACGATCTGGTGAAGGTCGCAGGAAACCTCTGGATGCGGGCAGCGCAGAACCGATCGTCTTGGAGATCCTTGAGGGAGGCGGAGATCCTTGAATAAGACCAGCAGTGGTCGTCGTGCGGCTGATATGATGATGATGAAAACATTAAACGAACAACTAAAAGGAATATCATCAAATACCATCTAGATAAGCTATATGCATGCAGTGTTTTGCGTAGTTGATTTAGTGGTGATTTTTTCTATAATCATGATTATTCGTGATTCGTTGAGTTTTCATATCGTAAACTCATCTGCAGTATGAACAACACTGTGAACCATAGAAATTGAACGTTCTGCATAGTATTTAAACACCCTTGCAAAAATATACAGCTTTTTTCGAAATACCGAAATACCGGTATTTTACTCTCAAATACCGGTATCAAAATACCGAAAAAAATGTCCGGTATACCGGTATTTCGGTATACCGGTATACCGGTATCCATGCCCTATACGCGACTGTACAACCTAAAAATGACTATTATGCTATTTTTTCAGATGGTTGCGCTCAAGTATGGCGCGATCGCTTTTTCGTAACCTCCGTAATTTAGTCGGTTTATAGGAGAATTGCTGGCACTTTCTTGGTTTTTGAATAATTTTTAATCCATCAGAGATTTAAAGCTGAAACTTTCAGGGATGTTTTTTAACAAAATACACTAATGTGTTCACTATAGTCTATCGTTTTGTATTCATAGGGAGCTGCGTATTCGATCGCCAAAGTAGAAAATTGATAAGTAGCTTGAAATTTGATGAAATCTCTTTATATCCTCATATCGCGTAAAGTTTGTTAATCCAGATTTGTACACCTTAAAGGGGTAGATCATAGGTATATGTAATTGCTTTTTATTTGTTTTCAAATGTACTAGTTTAGGAGTAAATCGATTTTTTCCAGTTTTTAAAAAACTATTAATTATATCGATATCTGTTGATGAATCGAAATACTTATATTTAAACAAATTTAAACAAATTAAGGCCTATAACTGGTATTTTTTTCAAACTTCTGCGACAAACAGTTTTTGAGATATGGGAAATCCCTAAACGTTACCGCAGCAAAATCTTGAATATCTCAAAAACTATAAGATGCACAGATTTTGCTATTGGTATTCATTAACAACTCGTCAAAAGCTATCTTTTGATGTACTTGGTTCCAGGCTAAACGCCTTTTTTTTTAAACATTTTGCTGGGGTAACGTTACCCCAGCAAAATCAGTTTTTCTCGAATAACTTCGAAAGTACAACTTGCACACATTTTGCTATACTTAAACAAATTGCATCTTACTATGAACTAATTATCTGTAATACTCTCATTTCTCTAAGACGCAACATTTTGCTGCGGTTACGCATACTAAAAAACCGCGAAAATAGTATTAATTATTAAAATGTATAAAAATCCTAACACTGATAATTCTGATCCTTACATCTCTTCAAATTTTGATCTGATCCGTTGGGGTGTATAGAGATCTGGACCTCCTCCATTCACTTCCTGGATAGCCATCATCAGATCAAAGCTCGGTCAATCCCTGGCAGAGAACCAAGGCTTCAAAGTTACTACCTTTTTATGAAAATCGACTGGCGTTCTTAATGTGGCCACCACTATTATATCAAACTAAGTAAGCTGATACTATCTATAATACTGACGACCTCCGTGGTCGAGTGGTTCGCACGCCGGTTTTCAAGGCGTCACCATCTCTTGAGGTCCCGGGTTCGATCCCCGGCTGGGTCAATGTAGAAAATGAACTTTTCAATATTGTCTTAGGTCTGAGTGTTTGTCATACCACCGTTGTTTCTGATTTCCATATCACAAGTGCTATAGCTACTTACTTTGGAATTGGAGCAATGTATGTCATTTTGTCAAATATTTATTTATTATTTATAATAATAACAATATATTTTGGGTTAAAATTTGGGCGATTAAAAGTTGGCTGGAGTACTTTCTGTGCTGATATTTACTTTTGCAGGTTGGCTATATTTCAAAAATTGATGGGCATATTATTGTAATATAATATTACAACTCAGTCGAGTTAACTCGGGACCTGAAGCACGATAGACCCCTCTCATTTTCTCCGTTCATCACGCCACCGTCGTAAATTTTTTTAAAGTTTTCGATAGATTATCGATAAATTATCGCTAACGAATGTACTTATGGCATGACGACAGTGGCGTGCGTGAGGCAAGGAAAAAACGAGGGGGGTCTATCGCCACAGAATAACTAATAGTACAAGTCTATCGCGCTTCAGGTCCCGAGTTAACTCGACCGGGTTATACAGACTTTATTGCACAAAAAACATAATTAAAATAACATTAGTGCTTTTCTACTTCTCTCAATACCTATAGCGCTTCAGCTTTAGAGATTGTCTTTTTCAGGCTATTTCCACTGAGAATTTTACTACTGTCAGACAAAAAACCCTAACGACTAGGTTTTATTAGTGTTGGTTGTAGCCGGGGGCAAATGGAAAACTCCAAAAGGGCGTGTTTACTTCTTGTTTTCTTTCCATTAGCGTTTGAGCGTCGGCGCCCATCATTAGTAAGGGAACGGGGTGTGCGGTGGATTTCGAATTCATTGTTTGTTACAAAGTTAATACATAGATATAGAGAATAGAGGTTATTATAAAAAAATTGTTTTAAAAAACAAAAAACCGACTTCAAAAACCTGCCTCTAAAAAGCAAGAAATAATATTCAAATCATTAGATACGCATTATCATTGTTATAATAACAACACGTCTATTGAAGTCGGGTGGGGCTGGAGTACAACTTCCTTTTTTTATTCTAAAAGCCCCACCCGACTTCAATAGACGTGTTGTTATTATAACAATGATAATGCGTATCTAATGATTTGAATATTATTTCTTGCTTTTTAGAGGCAGGTTTTTGAAGTCGGTTTTTTGTTTTTTAAAACAATTTTTTATTTTTTTATTTTTAGTGTAAATACCTTCTATATTAGGTATATTATTATAGGTATATTATTGGGTAGAAAAATCGGCTAAGCCAAACGTGAGATATTCGCGGAGAAACATACATTCATACAGGTCAAACTGAGAGAGAACCTTTTTTTTAAGTCGGTTAAAAAGACTACATTAAAAGTACCCCTTTCCCAACAAAAAGAAACATCTAACTCGGTTCATAAATAACAAAGTCGTCATGTTAGTTGATGCAAAATCATAGTATTTTCAGGATTTCTCAAAAACTACTGACCCGATTAGAAAAAAATTTAAATGGGACCATCTCGCAAGAAAACTCGACCGAACAAAAGACGAATCATCAAAATCGGTTCCATCGGTGAGGACCTGTAATTGGCTTCCAAGCGTTACATTAGTTACCTATTGGATTAAATTTAGCTGTTGGTCTTCCAAATAATTAAAATAAAATAAAATAAAAAATAAATGACGAAGATATGCGCGAACAACGATAAAAAAAAAAAACATACAATCGAATTGAGAACCTCCTCCTTTTTGTGAAGTCGGTTAAAAAGGCTGGTGTACGCAGTGACAAAAGCCGCAGGGCATATATGAAAAGACTGATGGATGTGAATGAAGCGAAAGAAGTGTGCAAGGATCGTAGCAGGTGGCGATCCATAGTCTCTGCCTACCCCCATGGGAAACAGGCGTGAGTGTATGTATGTATACCGTGTTAGAGTTTGGTCAACGAAAGATGAGACTCGGTTGGAAATGGAACTAATTTTGTGCCTTATTTTAAGGTTCAGTTTCCATTAACTTAACCTTTAAACGTTAATTTAACAGGGAAAGTGGTGCCGCCATTTCAATCTCATCTTTCGTTGACCAGACTCTATTACAAATAATTTTTAAACACTGTTTAACTTAGACACCCGTTTAAAATGTGATGCTTTCACTTTTTTGACAATATTGTTTGAAAGAAACAGTATCACATTTAAACAGGTGTCTAAGTTTAACAGTGTCTTGTAAATCTTTTGTAATTATACGGTTAAGCTAGGGTTTCCTAGGATGACGGTGCCGTCAAATTACGGCCGTAATTTAGCGGTGTAGAACGTTGTCTATGTAAACAATACGGCGCGATTTCTGACGTTACGATGTTGCCATATTGTTTACATAGACAGCATTCAAAGCCGCTATATTACGGCCGTAATATGACGTCACCGCTATCCTAGGAAACCCTAGCTTTAGTGTTTATGTTCGCCCAGGGCCCTGTTTCATATACATTTTACCTAGTAAATTACAACTTTGGTGTTCATTGCGTCGCCAATTTGAAACTAGAAAATTAACTACTCACAAGACATCGCAATGTATGCTATTTACCGTAGTAAATTACAAATTGTTTTGTTTATGAAATAGCCAGAAATATCCAGTAGCTGAAAATCGACCAACTGAGGAAAACGTATGGATTTACACGACGACGACGTCTCCAAGATTTTATTATTGTTTCAATGGGAAGCCTATAACATAAACTTATTTAAACGATTTTGGTAAAGGTCCTTCGGTTTACAAATTTCATTTGAAATGGTATCATCAATTCGTTTTGCCGCAGACATCTGAGTAAGCAGCAATAAATATGCTAATGTCATTTACACGGCAGACAGCAGAACAAGGACCACGTGTGTTCGCTGTCAAAGCAATTAATTAAAGGTCAGCCTGATGTGTTGGATTATTGGAATTTGGACGGGGAAATTAATTAAAAGGTTTGTCTTTCACCCTTAATTTAAAACCAATCAGCATTGGGCCCAAATGGTGGATTATTTTTATAGGGTATTAAAAGAGTAAAAAAATATTCTATGAAGACCAGAGAAAGGCTTCATAGAGCGTTCCAAAAATGTCCAAAATTAAAAACTCGCACCCCAACGTGTTAAGTAGTCCCTAGACCATGGGTAGCCAAACCACGAAGTCCCAAGGGCCAGCCAGGCCCTAGCTAGGGCATCGTTCCAACATACTGTAAATAACAGTATGTTGGTTCGATCCAGTCGCTTTCGCGGGTCGGATTGTTGGTGCTCGCGGGCCGGTGCTGGCCCGCGGGCCGTAGTTTGGAGACCACTGCCCTAGACGATCAAACATTTCTAGGTCTCTGATCGAAGGCATTTCTTATCAATCATTTACATTGCGTACCACTACCAGTACTACCATTTGGGAGAGTGGCCTACTTTGATAGGCCACACGGTACCTAATCTATCTATTCTGTGGTGCTTGTCAAGCATTGCTCCTAGACGATCAAAATGTGATTGACAAGCTGATGCAATGTAAATGATTGACAAGGAGTTTTTAGGGGGTGCATTAAGTTAAATAAGAGGGAGAATACTTACATGATCAGTCTGGCTTCAGTAAATTCCATCAGTCTGTACCTATAGGTCTGTATACTTTGAATTTTGACCAGTACCAGACTGATGGAATGAACTGATGACAAACTTAGTATTCTTCCTATAAAAGCTATGCGTGGTAGTGGCAGTGGCGAGGGGTGAAATTGTGGCCAAGGTAAGCCGTTCTACAAAAATGTTGTGATCGGCATAGTAGATGGGTGGGCTGGGATTTCTGGAAGGTAAACCAATGGGAATCGGCTTGTATGGACCCTTCGCCACTGCGTGGTAGTGTACCCGCTGTTTTCGTTTGTTCTAAGCTTTTGGTCGTTTGTTACTCCTTGGTTTTATCGTTATCCATATAAGTAGCAACAGTTCTTTATTTACTTTTCATCTTTACACAAACACGTCAAGTGGTATAATATCGATTCCAAGACCAACTGTCAAAGTCCTCGGCAAATGGTTTGAGTAAATATTACGTTACGTCTCGGACCAATTTCAGCTTATCGGTGTTTTAGGGGTCTACACCGAGTGCACTCGATTGAAGATTCGGGCCGTAGGTACGAATATCATCAAAACTTCGGGCAGAACCGCTCTTGATTACATTCGGACGAATAAAATGTTAGTAAACCGAAGACTAGGATCTAGGAGCTTGATGGCGCAGTGGTATTGCGCCTGACCCAGCGATTGCGGAGGTTAAGCAACATTCACAAGGGTCAGTACCTAATGCGATGGGTGACCAAAAACTTATTATCTCGAGCTCTTCTGTGCTTTGGAAGGCACGTTAAGCTGTTGGTCCCAGCTGTTTTTTCAGTCGTTAACACCCACCAATCCTCATTGAGCCCGCGTGGTTGTTATGGCCAATCTTCCTTTTCCACCCATACGGAAGGCCTATGCCCCAGCAGTGTGGATATTAAAAATGGCTAAAGGTCAAACCAAAGACAATTATGGAGAGAGCAGTAACTGTTATGTTGCTATAGAAACCATTTTGTTAAATCTTTATAATCCATCTTACGGATGAGATGAGGACGTCCGTACATCGGGAGCACTAACGCCTGAAATCGGCCTCCCGAAACTAAAGCGCCGAGAGTAGGCCCCCAGAAGGCAACATCGCAGGACGTGTTTTATCGTTGTTAGTTTAGCGTTAACGGCGGCCACGATAATACACGTCAATGGGTTTGTTTGTGAAAGAGAGTACAGAATTGTTTGATATCGATTTGTAGCTTTATTTCAACTTGTATTACGTTTTTACTTCTGAGATTTACTTTACGCACGTACCATACATTTGCGTATTGGGATTCGTAAAACTTCGTTTTCTCGAAATTCGTTATTTCAATAATATACTTAGACTTAAAGTGTGTTAACCATAAGAAATGGCCGTTAGATGCCAAGTGTACCCCAAGCTATAGAATTTGTATTGTCTGGGGTCGGTGACACGTTAACGTTAAAATATTTTTTTCCAAAGTTGCGGTTCGGAAATAAACTATATAACTAAGTACAACTCATGAGAAGGGCCTTTACTAAGTTATCGTATAATGAAGATAAATAATTAAAAACCATCTTTAGAATAAACTGATCATGGCGCATGCAACTGCGCCGAAATATTGGAGTCTCAAAAATAAAAAGGTAGGTACAGTACGAGGCATATATCTTGAAATCAGGTGGGGATTGCGCGGAATGCGTGTTTTGGGCATGCGTTGCGGTGAGGGGCGCAGGCGGCGGGAGAGGGGCGCGCGCTATTGGACTTGTACTACACTCGACGTCAGAAAAATCGCACCTCTTTGAAAATAAGTTTGGACTTGGCCACCTGCTATTGCTAGCTAACGTTTTATTGTGTAAATGTTGATATCTATTGAAAGTACATTTAATGAGCTTTCAATTAATAATTGTTTGATTTAATTAACAGAACAGTTACAATAATTAAACGCTTAAAGCGTTATTGCTAGCGCCGCCATAAAAGGAAAATAAAAGGGTTCAATTCAGGAAATGCGGGTAAATTCGCTATCGAGTTGATGGAGAAAACCCACTTCAACAGTTTAATTAAAAAAAGGAATACCCAAGATGGATACTATTACCCATGAAGTTGCTCAAATATTGCAAAAAATGAGGCAATATAATGTTGCTCGGAAACTGAATCTCAGTAATTGATTCCGTTCGACGAGTATTCCATCGGTTTCTAGAGACTGTTGGCTATGTCCGAAAGGGAAGAAGTATATAACAACACTTACCATAAAATTATATAGGATGAAATTAACTTTGAAGAAATGTTTTGAAAAGGTGCGATTTTTCTGATGCCGAGTGTATTATGTATTCTGTGCTACTGCTATTGGTCGCTCACAAGAGCACATGCGCGAGTTTATCCCCACTCCGTCGACAAAATTTCAAGATACGTGCCTCGTACTGTACATGGTGTAAATTCCGACCTTGACATAGTTTATTCTAATAATGTCAATAACCATGGGAATTTAAAACAATATAAAAACAAATACTGATATGAGTGGTCCTGATTTTTTTAATGTGTTAGATTTTGTATTTGGAAATAACCACGCTTACCGTATTCAGTTCCCGTCCGAAAACTATCAAAGGCTCGTATGTGACAAAACCGATTCCGCTTGAAGTTTCAGGGAAAGTTAGTGAAACAGTTTTATGACTGTTTTGAAGCTATTATGGGGCTAGTTGGTTATAGTTGCTTGGAGCCGCGGTTTACGTGTGTACGGGCGTACGTTAACGATTGAATGTTTCACTTATGGAGCTTAAACTAAGTACCTAGAGTCATTTATTTTAATGACTGTTGGTGAATTACTTAGATTCAACACTGACGACATGAGAAAGTAAAGTAAATGTTGTACCTGTTCACATTGATTTTGTTGTTGACCGAGCGAACACGAGCGTAGTTACAGAGCTAGTGACAAAATACTGCAAGAGGTATCTATCTCAAGGCCCATCATTCAATATGATATAGTCAGGGAATGATAACGTTATTTTTGAATATAACGTTATTTCTTACTTTTTTTACCGTTAATTTTAACATTAACGTTATGTCAATAAATAACGTTAATTTGGATAATGTTATATTAAAATTAACGTTAATTTGGATAATGTTATATTAAAATTAACGTTATTTTAGCAAATAACGTTAATTATAACGTTACTTCTTACTTTTTTTACCGTTATTTAAAAATTTACGTTATTCCAATTAATAATAAAAAATACTTTTTAGCGATAATTTTACCGGTACCTTTGTACCGGTAAAGTTTAACGCTATAATTAACGGTAATTTTACCGGTACTATGATTTTAACGTTATTTTTACCGGTAAATTTACCGGTAAAATGTTTTAACGGTATTTTTAACGTTATTTTTTATCGTTATTTTTTTAACGGTATTTCAATATCTGGATATAGTGTTTAGGGTGTACATAAGTCAGCACCTACTCGCTAGGCCAGGAAGTGGAACACCTGGCGTCAGCACGCTTTGAAATATGTAAAATTCCGACATGCTCAAGACAAGAGTTATCTCAAGGTTCAAAGGAGATGTCCCAGCGTTGCCCCAGTTTCATTTTATTTAATTACTTTCATAATTGAAAAATGTTAATTATATTTTATTTAGGTATCAAGAATTGTTTTATATTTAGAAAAACAATTACAAAAACATTAAGTTGTTTTCTGAAGTATTTTGTGAAAAAATGTAAGTAAATAGTACTCTAATGATAAAAAACTGTGATTTAAAAGCGTTTTAACTTAAAAATCTAACTTTGTAATGCAGAAAATAATTATCAATGTGATTCTAGAGTAAAATACCTACTCTGACATACTACTTTGATTAAGACGCGATAGACTTTCATTTTTTGAGAATGGTGGGACAAATGACATAGGCGCGATGGGACATGTCTTTTGGGAGAATTGAGAAGGTAGTCAGACCGCACTATCATGGAACATGCCGAGCCAGCACGCCACGTAACTTGTCACAATGTCAAGGTCAGAGAGCTTCCTCGAGGCTGTAAATTCGGATACTGCTTAATTATTATGCATAATTTATGAAAAATAATCAGAGCACAAATTCATGGAACATAAGCAGTCAGCAGTCGCTCAAAGCGCTTGAAAGTGTGCTGACGCCTGGTGTTCCACTTCCTGGCCTTGTATTTTCTCTCCCGTGAGTACTATTAGTTATTCTGTGCCCGTGACACTATTATCTAAACGCTAGTAGTGCTAAGGAAGATATTATTCTCCTGCGACTCAACAAACCCTAAAATCATTTATTCCAAACACGGCACTACCTGAGCAAGTGGCTCTATTTTCTCTAACTAGGACTAGAACACTAACTTTAAAAAAAGTTTAAATATTCACATGAATCAGAGAAATAACATCGGCTTAGTATGGGGTTGCACAACATTTTTTGATGTATTTCAAAGTTTTTCTTATAGAAAGTGGATCAGTTTCATGGATTAAACACATCCAGCAAGATTGTTACGTGATTTACACCTTTTACTTCTGAGGCATGGCCTGAGGCTGGCCATTGCACATATTTACGCAAAAAGGATCATATCCACCCACATAGATACCAGGGGAGTCTTTGGGATGATATCTTTAATTTCGAAAAAGCTGGATCTTTTTCGAAATACACAATATTTAACATAACGACGACGACTAGATTCCACATAATAATATGTGGTTTGTTATCTAGTCGACATTAAAGATATCCTCCCAAAGACACCCCTGGTATCGATGTGGATTGGATCATTTTTGCGTAAACGTCCAATTGTATATACTAGAAAGCATAAAATACTTACGAAGGTTGTGTTGGCCATGAGGGTCTTTGAAGTCTGGTTGGCTGCAAACATGAGGCTGATGCCGCCCCACGCGTCACGGTACACGAATTCATCTCCTGAAACAAGATAATAAGTTTCAATACTAAATAATTTACAAGAAAAAATACGTCGCGCACCAGATGTCAATCTCAGACGGGAATCGAACCCGCGACCTTAGGGAGTCTGGTCCAGTGCTCTGACCACTGAGCTATCGAGTCACTGTTGTTCTCATGATTACAACGTATTTATGGACATTAAGTTATTTATTTTGGAGAGACCTATTATTTTCCGATTTATTGACAGTTTTTTCTGCCTATTTTTGTTTTTTCTAATTTTGTTGCCTATTTAATATTAGATAACAAAATAAAAAATAAAAAAAATAATTAAAAGGATTTTTTTATCATTATTATCCATTTTCTCAAATACCCATTTGTTCTTACGTAAAAAATACTTATGTACTTGTAATCAGAATTTTCCGGGTTGGGATTTTTTTCACAATTTTTCCCAAGAATCTTTATGTCCTAAGAAACAAACCCTGAAAATTTCAAAATGATATCTCAAAAAAAGTTTGCTCAGTAGGCAGAGGTTATACCCCGACCGAAAGTGGCGCCGCGGTGAATAAAACTTCTCGTGGAATTTTTAAGGGCCCATAGTCTAGTATTTTTAGATGGTATGATTACATTTCCTCGTTGTCACTGCTAGAAGTAGATAGCAAAACTGCTAAAAGTGGCCGTTTTTGACACATTTGCTATCTACAAACTTCTAAAAATACTAGACCATGGTCCCTAGAAATTCCACGTAAATTTTAATTAAAATTCTTTTCTATTAACAACTTATTGATTAAAAACCTCTCAAGGCACTACTTTCGGTGGTATAGCCACCATAAAAAATAAGTTAATGTAGGTATTTGCTGTCCTTTGGACTAAAATCAATTTTCCGTATTTGCTTTTACGGACACACAACAAACAGTATTTTATGACAATACAAACTTTGTTACTAATTGAACAGCTTCAATAAAATATTCAATGTAATCTAATCAGCTAAAAAGGTCTAGGCTGCCACAGTGCATAAATAAACAGTAATTATAGTAATTTGCTATTACATAATGTAGTTGTAATTACAAAACTGACAGAAAAGTTTAGCATGGAAAAGCAGCATATGCCTTTAGGCGCATAATATCAGAAACGCAAAATAGCCGATTCGCATAATATGAGATTCTTATAATAACAGATTCTCAAAATAGCCAAAATTGTACATATACCTACGGGCAAAAGTGGATCGCCACGTGTTCTAAACTAGGTAAGGTATCTTGTTAGCGTTTCTGCAGCACTTTTATAATAATAATAATTAAATTTTATTAACACAAGTTACAAAAACAAAAACTTTTAAAAACAATTTAGATAAAACCTTAACATTATACAATTAAAACATTTGTAGCGGTCATACAATGTTGCAAGTGTTAATTCAACAAAACCGACACGCGAGGGTCACGGGGATCAACTCGCCAGTCGCCTATAATACCGCGCCGCCTCGCTAGGTCAAGTTAGGTTATTTTAATTACTTCTGTAGAGAATCTTTTTAACGTGTTAATGAATGAACGCAAAATAAAAAAAAAACCGTTTCTTCGAACCATCAAACTGATCAACTTTTACTATGGGACTAATTCTGAAATCACGAAAAAAATTATCCGCTGTTTCATACAAAACTTAATAACGAAAAAATAAAAATGTATGAAGCAGCTGATATTTTTTTCGTGATTTCAAAGTTGGTCCCATAATAAAATTTGTTCAGTTTGATGGTCCGAAGAAACAGTTTTCTAATTTTGCGTTCATTCATTAACACGCGTTATATATTATATGTGATCGAAAACACAGCGTTGATTTGAAGACGCGTCATACAGATTCACCTTATCTCCCACTAATGTACAAAGATTTTTAAGTCACTCACCAATTTTCCAGACCAAACCTTGCTTACTCGTCTTCTTTCACCTTGCTAAGCTCTGTGGACAGTGACAGATGACAGCTGTCACCTGTCAGTATCATGTCATAGCGTTTTTAAGATTTGCCGCGATACCACGTGCAAAAGTTTTCTCATAACTAAAAATTGTTATAAAGTGCAGTTTTTGTTGAATTTATAAGTGAATTCAAGAATTCTAACAATAGTGCTGCTTGTTTGGTAAGCGTTTACGACCTTACTAATTAAAAGAACGAGATGGTGATGCTTACAGGACGTGTTTACATGTTACCGGCATACCGCTGCTTCGGAAATGAAGAGAACTAGCTGGTACAAATTGGTCCGTGACAATAGTCATGCGACTGTTCTCGTTCATCAGCGGATGATGACACGAGGGAACATTCGGGCCCTATTATTATCTCGGGCCCACATAGATCTCCCTCTCTTAATTAAGTGAGCGGAGTGCCGAATGAAATGACCAATTGCCCACCATCTCGTTTTCGTGAATTAATACCGAGTTATTTATTACTCGGAGGAATAACAGCTCTTTGGTCAAGTTGACCAGTTGTATTATAGCTAAGACGCACCCAGTTGATCATTGGTGCCATAAGTTTATATTGACACAAAACTTTTTTATTTTGATGTGAGTACCTATCATCAACTAATATTTTGAATATGAGAAATTGAGAAACCTAGTTTTCTCACAATAGAAATAAACTAAGTAGGTATTTGAAGTGTTAATCTGCCACACCAAACTGATTTTTGGTTTCTTTTTAAAGTCTGTTGAACTGTTCTTTTTCAGTAGGTAGTAGGTAATCAGTACAATCAGAGGCTCTTAGCATAGCTGGTCTAACATAACAAGTGTGAACTTACAATACCAGGACCTCCTGAAATAATCACAACAGAATTTCTCGCATTGAGCTGCAACTCAGCCAAGTGAGTTAGACACTTCTTATTTACACTTTCTTAATATCCTGGCATGAGTTGCTGGAGTACTCTACAAGATTAGGCAACTGTTGTACAGATAGAAGAAAAAAGTGAGTGTACAAAAAATTAGAAAGTTGAAAACTAAGTAAAGAAGTATTCCTCTAGCCGCAGATTATCTACCTATTCATTAAAGTAGTTCCATTTCGAGATGTGATTCTCAAACTTAAACAGAGTGTTGCATAGGAGTCTATCTAGTACCAGGGCTGTGCTAGTACCGTTAGATAGATTATGCTTGATAAAAATTTGGAAATTTTACATTGTAGTGTAAGTAATAAGAACCTAAGTATAAATAGTATAATATAAAGAGTCAGCTTTAATTATGTTATTGGATAGAATGAAATAAAAATTACCTTGATTGAGGTTACAAAAAAAAAAAAAAAAAAAAAAAATGGTCCGAAGAAACAGTTTTCTAATTTTGCGTTCATTCATTAACACGCGTTATATATTATTAAATCTTTCCAATACGCAAACGTTTAATGACTGCAAAAATAAATTCGTATGAGACGATCTTTACCGAACGAATGGAAGTAATATTGTCAACAAAAATGGAATAGTCAACGAAATCTAAAAAAAAAATGTTTTCACAAAACGTATAGTGACGTGAACCGCCCCTCAGAGGAACACAGTTTACTCTCTTATTTGTGTACTGTGGCCGATAGGGTACTCTATTTGTTACATAAGACCGCCGCCGTCACCGCGCTACAAACAAAATGGAAACACAAACAACCCATACCACCCCATACTAAAGATTTACACAGAAAGTTACAGGGTTTACTTAGTTACTTAAATAAATAAACATCCCATCAAAAACAAATTTCATATAAAATGTTGCCAAGACTAGAACATATGACTCGCACTGTCAAAAAGTTATCAGACCTCATATAGAGCCAAGCTTCTAACTCTACAAGCCCTAACTTCTCAAACTCTACACCAGTGGTTCTTAACCTTTTTGGCTGGCGACCCAAAGTAGAAAAATATTTGAAGTCCGCGACCCTAATCTTAATATTTTATTTTATTTTCCAGTGACAGGTACTAAAATGACATGTTATTTATTTTTGACTAGTGGCCGCCCGCGACTTGTCTTTTTGTTTTTTTATTCAGTTTCATCCACTTATCTTATAATATGCCTGTCTATCGTAAAAAAAACGGCCGCGCAGCGCGATTCTTAATCAGTTTTATCCACTAATCTTGTACTTGCCTGTCTATAACAAAAAAATTGCGATTTTTGGTCAGTTTAGAATGGGATTAATAATAAATTTGAGAATACTTTGTGTTATGACATCAATCGAATAAAAAATAAAAATATTCGCAATTTAAAACGTAACATTTTATCACTTTTTTAAGTCTTTGGGGGCCCGCGACCCAACCCAATACCTCTCGCGACCCCAATTTGGGTCGCAACCCGACGTTAAGAATCGCTGCTCTACACCTTAGTCAAATTATGTGGCTTGGCCATTTCGCTACATTCACATGGGCGTTAGGTGAAAAAATTATTCACTGTTCAGCCACATTATTTTGACTACACTGAGAAAAAAAACAACAAGTTTTCATGTTGCCAGCAACATTATTTTTGGTTAAAATAGCGCCAATCTGCTCTTTGGTTAAAGCTACAAGTTTAAACTTGTTAAATCGGCCAGGTTGATTTAACAAGCAACTTATCATGTTATTTTGACATTACATCAGGTTGAATCTACGTTAAATTTTCTAGTTGTTGTAACATGACAAGCTTGTTGATTCAGCAGTTAGCTTGTTAATTTATCTTGTTGCTCTAACATGTTAAAGCTTATAGTTTTGACCTGATTGACACGTGATTCAACAAGCTATTTATCATGTTATTTTGACATTACATCAGGCTGAATCTACGTTAAGTTTTCTTGTTGTTGTAACATGAAAAGCTTGTTGATTCAGCAGTTAGCTTGTTAATTTATCTTGTTACTCTTACAAGTTGAAGCATATAGTTTTAACCTGCTTGCCACGTTGATTCAACAACCTACTTATCATGTTATTTTGACATTACGTCAGGTTGAATCTACGTTAAATGTTCTAGTTGTTTTAACATGACAAGCTTGTTGATTCAGCAGTTAGCTTGTTAATTTATCTCGTTGCTCTTACAAGTTGAAGCATATAGTTTTAACCTGCTTGCCACGTTGATTCAACAACCTACTTATCATGTTATTTTGACATTACGTCAGGTTGAATCTACGTTAAATGTTCTAGTTGTTTTAACATGACAAGCTTGTTGATTCAGCAGGTAGCTTGTTAATTTATCTTGTTGCTCTAACATGTTGAAGCTTATAAATTTGACCTGCTTGCCACGTTGATTCAACAACCTACTTATCATGTTATTTTGACATTACGTCAGGTTGAATCTACATTAAGTTTTCTTGTTTTTATAACATGAAAAGCTTATTGATTCAGCAGTTAGCTTGTTAATTTATCTTGTTGCTCTTACATGTTCAAGCATATAGGTTTGACCTGCTTGCCACGTTGATTCAACAACCTACTTATCATGTTATTTTGACATTACGTCAGGTTGAATCTACGTTAAGTTTTCTAGTTGTTGTTACATTACATGCTTGTCCTATCAACGTGTTGCTTGCTATGTTTACTGGTTGAATCTGCATTATGTGCTTGTTCTATTTACAGTTAACTTGTTGCTTTATCTTTTTGTTATTACATGACGTGGTTGTTTCGTTAACAATTTGCTTATTGTGAGATCTTGTTGAATCTGCATTTTGTATTGTTATTTTCTCCACAGGTAGTTTTTTTTATTACCTGCCAAATTTTGTATACCTACTTGCTCAGACCATTAATCTGAACAACTTTTGATATAGGGGAACAACTCTAAAATCACGAAAAAAACAGGTGTTTTATACAAAAGTTCATTACTTGACCAAAATGTATGAAACAGCCGATTACTCAACGTGATTTCAGATTTGCTCACGTGAAAATTGTTCAGCTTGACCGACTGAGCAAGTATACAAAATTTGGCAGGTAAACAAAAAATCTACCTAGAAAATAACAGTACAAAATGCAGATTAAGCAAGATCTCACAACAAGCAAATTGTCAATGAAACAAGCAAGTCATGTAATAACAGAAAGATAAAGAAACAAGTTAACTGTAAATAATAATAATAATATGTATACAAAATTTGGCTAGTGATGAAAAATCAACCTGAATATTTTTTTTACGTTTTGTTCACCAGAAGGAAGATACAAAAACAAAACATAAATGACTAGAGATGTAGGTACAAAAAACAGATTCAAGCTCTCGAAATAAGCCAACTATGAATGAAACAAGCAAGTTATGTAACAACACTAAGACAAAATACTTAACTGTAAGCAGTACAAACACAATATCAAAACAATAATTATTGCAAACAAACAAATACGGATCTTATATGTAGAGAAAACAAGATGAATTATTATTATTGGGGTGGAAGACACTGTCAATAATATTGTGATACTGGTCTATCACAACATTTCAAATTGTTTTGATAATATGCGTGTATCACGCCATAAAATTGATAGTGTAATCCGCCCCAATAACTACTGTTAAATAATATTTTTTATGGAATCTCCATAATAACACTCTTTTGGACAACACCAACAAAATGCAACAGTAGGTAGGTATATATTTTTAAATTTTGATTAAACGCAATCCAGTTTTCTGTGTAGTTATCCTTAAATATAATTGTAAAGAAAACAAATAAATTGAGATCTCATTTATTTATTTAAAAAAAATTACAACACTTTCTGTTTCCACTTTTACTTCTCAGTTACACAAAACCGCACTGAGACACTTTCAGCACATTCGAAAAAATAAATCAAAATCTCACAAAAAAGTGTGTTTTTATAAAATGCCCCGATAACATTACATTAACATGTGCATACTCATAATACTGCTACCCACAGTAACAACGCAGCATTAGTTTTTGACTCTGGTTTACTATCTGAAATAGAAAAAAATGAGATAAGCAAAAAAAATTGTTGAACTTCTGGATAGAAATCGGTTTGGTTGTTTGTTATTAAATATCCTGGTGGCTACATACAAACATTTATATTATGTTAAGATATAATATACACACATCAACTTTGTCTAGGGAGGAATACAGGTGGAACGGTAATTTTGAAACCTTGGTTTCCTGCCAGGGATGTACTGTGCTGTGATCTGATGATGGCTATCTAGGGAGTAAATGGAGGAGATTCAGATCGATTTATGACTTACCTAGTGTAACGTACTCTGTTACAAGGTTAATAAAAATTTGATTTGATTTGATTTGGAGATTCAGATCGCTATATACACACCCAACTAATTTGACCAGCATTCTAAAAGATTGAAGGACATGTTTAAAAAATATATTTTTAAAAACACGTTTTTAATATGGATGAGTAAAAACAGACTAAAATGTAAAAAATAAATTCAAATTTAAATATTTATAACCCTATCCCTACAAAAACTTTAAACCTAAAAACGTGGGGCGCATTTTGTAAAATTTGTCATCCATATGGTCTTTAGCATGCGCCCCACGTTTTTAGGTTTAAAATTTCTGTATGTATAGAGGGTTATAAATATTTACATAAGAATTTATTTTTACTTTTTAGTCTGTTTTAACTAGTCCGTTTTAAAAACGTGTCATTAAAAATATTTTTTTCAGTAAATTATTATTTTCTGCTTTTTGGTTAACGAGCTAAGACTAAGAAAATACCATCTCCTATCGGACCACTCGTCATGACGATTCAAACGAGCCCAAACTCGATGGGGTTGCGTGGTTTTATTACAGAGTCCCAGTGGCCTTCTTCCGGCTCTATCATCAGACCCTGGAAACTATTTCCCAACAAAGTGCTCGTCAAGACGATTCAATAGAGCCCAAACTCAATGGGGTTGCATGGTTTTATTATAGAGTTCCTATGGCCTTCGTCCGGCTCCATCATCAGATCCTCAGACACTATTTCCCATTAAATTACCTGTCAAGATGATTCAAACGAGCCCAAACTCGATGTGGTTGCATGGTTTTATTATAGAGTTCCATTGGCCTTCTTCCAGCTCCATCATCAGACCCTAGACACTATTTCCCAACAAAGTACTCGTCAAGACGATTCAAACGAGCCCAATCTCGATGGGGTAGCGTGATTTGAATTAAGAGTTCCTGTGTCCTTCTTCCGGCTCCATCACCAGACCCTGGAAACTATTTCCCAACAAAGAACTCGTCAAGGCGATTCAAACGAGCCCAACGCGATGGGGTTGCACGGTTTCAATATTGAGTTCCTATGGCATGGCCTTCCAGCTTCATCATCAAACCCTGGACCTCATCTCCCATTAGAGTACTCGTCAAGATGATTCTAACGAGCTCAAACACGATGGGGTTGTATGGTTTTATCATAGAGTTCCTGTGGCCTTCTTCTGGATCCATCATCAGATCAGCTCAATGACACCATAATATTGCATTGCTTTCAAGTTCTGACCTATGTTTAAAGTTTCAAGTCTAGCTCATCAGGAAGCTAGTATAACATCGTTCACAAACTTTGCGGACAAACAAACAAATGAGAAAGCAACTTAAGGCGGTTGTATGACCGAAAGTGGCGCCCTCAGAGGTTTTTATTTAATAAGTTATTAATAGAAAAAGATTTTAATAATGTTTATCGTGGAGATTTTAGGGCCCATAGTCTAGTATTTTTAGAAGGTATCAATCACTACATGCCCTCGTAGTCATTTGTAGAAGTAGATAGCAAATGTGTCAAAAACAGCCACTTTTAGCAGTATTGCTATTTAATTCTAGCAGTGACTAAAGGTGCGTCCAGATATGTTCTTTTGATCGTACCGTACCTCCGTTCCGTACCAGCGTTCCGATCAAATAAGTCTGGACGCTACTTTTGCCCGTTCCGTACCTCCGATCCGTACCACCGTTCCGATCAAACCGCCGAACGTCGCCGTGATCACGTCCAGACTAGCGCCGTACCGTACCTCCGTTCCGTATCAACGTTCCGATCCAATAGTACAGCAGCCCGTAGTAAATTTAAATTACGAAAAAGGTTACCGTTTGCCGTTGTGATATCGTTATTTATTACAAAATTATAGATACTTTAACAGATCGCAACCCGCCGTAACCTTTATTTGTATATCTCCAAAAATGATTATTTTTTTATTTTTCGAGGTTAATCACATGGTTTAGCTATTGTCGTGTTCTACAGCGCTATCTGTGTATGGCTACTTTTCACAGTCTAACTATTATCAGTGGCAATCAAACATAGCGCTGTAGAACACGACAATAGCTAAACCATGTGATTAACCTCGAAAAATAAAAAATCTCATTTTTGGAGATATACAAATATAGGTTACGGCGAGTTGCGATCTGTAAAACTTGGGTTAAAGTATCTATAATTTCATAATAAATAACTACATCACAACGGCAAACGGTACCTAACCTTTTTCGTAATTTAAATGTACTACGGGCTACTGTACTACAACCTCCGAACGTCGGCGTCGCCGCGATCACGTCCAGACTAGCGCCGTACTATCCCCGTCAATTGGTAATGCGCTGGAACCTTGTCAAATTAACATACGCATCATCGTCATCCGCAACTAAAAATGACAAAAAACAGTAAAATTCTAATAGGTAATATAATTTATTAATTATTGAATTCTTATTTTCAATAAGAAAGGGTCTAGGAATATGAGAAAATTACAATTGTTTTTCGTTTTTGAGGTTAAAATCATGGCCGCCAGGCGCATTACCAATTGACGCGGATAGTACCGTTCCTCCGTTCCGTTTTTCCTTTGAACGGGGCGAAAAAACCGACTCGCGATGGATCGGAGCGTACCTGTCGGCGATCGAGACGGCGTACCTCCGCACCGTTCCGAACATGCGTCCAGACTAGCGTTCTTTGTTCGCGACGCTCAAGAGCGAGAGATACGGGTACGGGCAAAAGAGCGAGAGATTCGAGGTGGATCGGGGCGTACCTGTTCGGCGAACGGAACGGCGTACCTCCGCACCGTTCCGAACATGCGTCCAGACTAGCGTTCTTTGATCGCGACGCCGATCGGAACGGAGGTACGGTACGGGCAAAAGAACATATCTGGACGCACCTTAAGAGGGAATGTAACGATACCGTCTAAAAATACTAGACTGTGGGCCCTAAAATCTCCACAATAAACGTTTTTAAAATTTTGTATTAGAATTATAATATTAATTATAATTCACCGCGGCGCCACTTTCGCTCAGGGTACCACCTTAATAAAAATGTTTTGAAAAAACAGCGAAAATAGCATGAAAATGTATGGAAATCCTGAAACTGAGAACTCTGACCTATTAATCTTTTAGTATGCTGATCAGGTCAATTGGGTGTGTATAGAGAAGTGAATCTCATCCATTCACTCCCTGGATGGCTATCATCAGATCACAGCATGGTACATCCCTGGCAGAAAACCAAGGCTTCAAAATAACCTCGTTTGTATGAAAATAATACCTATATCCCTAGACAAAGTTGATGAGTATATTACGATATAACGGACATACATTGCGAACAGCTGCAATGCAGTAGGGCAGCAATTGAACTTTACAATTCTCACCTTACTTGTACATGTGTGACCATAAATCCCGACGATCTCATAAGTGAGACCCATAAATAAAAATGAAGAGACTTACCACTTAATGGAATCAATAGTTTGACGTCTTGTCCTTCAACTGTCTTTTAACCGTCCTTGTCTTCTAACTCGGATTCAGCCAATCTGACAATGCTTTTTTGGTAGATGATAATATTTGAATAAAAGAAGTCCTTGTTGTTCTTGTACATGTGATTAAAATCTTGCAACAGCTGTAATGAAAGATGTTAATTACAAAACACCCATGATGTCGTGGACTCTCTCATGGAGATATTCGTAAAAAATTATATGGTTGCAAGACAAAGCTAAAAGATTAATAACAATACCTAGTCGTCTACCATGAATTTCTTCACTATTAATTGATGTTAACAGTGTCTCCTCGTTAACTCCTCGATTTCCTCCGCTAGAAGATCCCTTCTAAACGTCTGGCTATACGACTTATCAGTGTCTGGTCAAGTAAGCCTTGATTTTTATGGCCACAATTTAACATCGCTTTCCCATCAATGGAACTTTTAAGTAATTTCACCTGTAATTATCAATTATGTATACATATCAAAAATACTAGCTACTGTGACTTCATACGTGCAGTAATGTTTTGCATTAGGTACCACTATTGAATTTTTAGATTTTAGGCATTCACAATGCTATTTTCATATTAAGATAATTAATTCAATAGAAAAAATAGGTATTAGAAAAAGTCGACTCATCCGTAGTAGGTACCCGTCTGCTCTTTACATAGTTCATAGTTCCACATAGAGTTTACTTAGTGTGCTCACAGACTACAGACTTTCTATCGGCCGACAGTTTAGTCAGGCTCTCCAATCAGTATGAAGAAGTATGCAAGTGCGCACACTACAACGATTCAGTATCGGCTGATTCTTCATACAAAACCAACTATCGGGCCAACTATCGGCCGATAGAAAGTCTGTAGTCTGCGGGCAGGCTTAGTATTCTTCGATTCCTTTTTACTTACCTGATCCCTCAGTATAACAAGGCCCTGGTCATCTCATTTTGATTTTGAAATGAATTGTGTTCGTTCATGATGTTATATAAGTACTGTAAATAAAAAAACTTATTTTTAAATTATAACACCTTCATATACAATCAAAATCTTCTGTAACAAGACATTACCTATTTAGGAAAAGAAAACTAAACTTGTGTAATGCATTTAGTAACAAAGTATTCTTTCATCAACATAAGAGCCGCACTCTTGTCAGGTAATTATAAAAAAAAAGCTGTACCTATGTCATCAGACCAAGATCCTGGGGTTGGGTCGCTATTCTATCAAAGTAACTTCCTAGGACTGTAAGAAAAAAACCCAACCTAACTTTTGTATTAAGAGGTACCTATTGCTTTATTTAAGTAAGTATTTTGTAAGACAATAAAAACTAAAAATAATATAGCTTACTTTTCACGCTGAGCGGGAACTGCATGAGCTAATTTGATTACAGGCAATGAGGCAAGGGTAGGAAAAAGTAAATTCTTCCGTCTCCGTCCTCCATGTGAAACTGGACAGGTGGTCTTCAAAATTTACCAATCTACTCGTTTCTTCAAAAGCTTTTCTTTGCTTAAATTCTAAGAGGGGAGGTACAAGACACTCGATGATCACATAACCGAAGAGAAATAGGCATCACAAGTTACATATTTTAAACCGAGGAAAATCACAAGTAACCGGCACGGCACTCCATTATTCGACACACAAAGTCAGACACAAAACCCGCGTTCCGAATCACGCTCACAGCGCTGTTAGCGCGTATCCGACCAAATTAAATAGTCACAAAATATTTCACAAATAGGGTATTTGTGTACCTTCTTAATTTAATGGATTATACGCTAACAGTGCTGTTGCCGTGATTTGGAACTAGGCAAAAATGACATGACGAAAGAATCGTAAGCGTATCCGCTAACCAACGACATTTCCACCAATAAGATAACGCGATTTGCGTGATATGATCTTTTTATTGGTCGAAATATCGGTGACGTCACAATAGCAGCGCATCCGGATACAATTTTAACATTACGACAGGTTCTTTCAATGAGTTGTGATAGTCTAAGAGGTCACGAGATTTTTGGCTTTGTTCCAAAGAATGAAGCGCCATCTGTAATTCACTTTGCCTTCGCCTCCCCATAGATTGGATTCATTTTTAACCGACGTCAAAAAAAATATTATCGACTTCAAAAAAAAAATATTAACGGACTTCAAAAAAAAAAAAAAGGTTCTCAGACCTTTATGTATGTATGTATGTTTGTATGTTTGTCCGCGATTATCTCGCGTTCGGTTGAACCGATTTTGATGCAGTTTTCAGAAAAGTATTTCTTATACTTAGGAGAAGGTTTTGGTATTTTAACCGACTTCAAAAAAGGAGGTTCTCAGTTTGACCAGTACGTATGTATGTATGTTTGTCCGCGATTATCTCGCGTTCAGCTGAACCGACTTTGTTGCGGTTTTCAGAAAAGCATTTGCTACATTTAGGAGAAGGTTTTGGTATTTTAGCTGACTTCAAAAAAGGAGGTTCTCAGTTTGACCCGTATATATGTTTGTCCGCGATTATTTCGCGTTTAGCCAAACCAATTTTGATGCAGTTTTCAGAATAGTATTTATTACATTTAGAAGCAGGTTTTGGTATTTTAAACGACTTCAAAAGAGGAGATTCTCTTCTCAGTTTGACCCATATGCAAAATGCATGTCAAAGCGATCTTACACTAAAAAGAAAAAAATGTTTTAAAAAACAAAAAACCGACTTCAAAATCCTACGCTACCTCTAAAAAGCAAGAAATAATATTCAAACCACTAGATACGCATTATCATTGTAAATAAAACACGTCTATTGAAGTCAGGTGGGGCTATCAGAATTAAAAAAGTTGTCCTCCAGCCCCACCCGACTTCAATAAAAGTGTTTTATTTACAATGATAATGCGTGTCTAGTGATTTGAATATTATTTCTTGCTTTTTAGAGGTAACGTAGGAACGTAGTTTTTAGTCGGTTTTTTGTTTTTTAAAACTTTTTTTATGGGTTGTAGAACTTGAAGAGTGGTCCCCTTGATATGATGTCGGTCTGCCTGCTCTCAGTTGTTGCAACTTCGAGTTATAGCGTTTATAACAGGCTTCATTGTTACGAAAAAGCAACGATCAGAGAAATGATCGGTTTTAGTACCTATTTGAAGTATGGCGTCTCTAAAAAAAAATACTAACCGATAGAAATATTTATTCTAATGAAGAAATGTCTTAAGATATTTTTACGAATAGATTGGCCGGAAAAAATACTTAATGTTTTTTTTTTTGTATGGAGTGAGACATTCAATGTGCTCTTACTACGGCCAATTTCAAATTTTTATTTGTAAAGGTTTGCGCCCAGGGGAAAATAACGTTTTTTTTTCATTTTCGGATATAATGCGCGATAGAAAACTATGGTTAAACCTGTTGTCAGATCTTAAACAGTTTGTGAAGGTTCATTTAGAGCATTAATTAGGTGCAAATGGCATTGTAATATTAACGTTAGGTGCAAGCGACAGAAACCTTATTGTTCTTCCAACAATGTGTCGCATTGTATAAACTACGTAATTTTAAGGTATATATTAAATATTTAAAAAAAGAGTTATTCAATTACAATATAAAATTATTGGCAAAAATATGACGATTGCATATTTTATAATCACACAATGACAGTTATGTAAACAATAGACATTTATAAGTGATTTGCTTTTTTTTGATAAATAGAACTTGATTATTTACAATATATGTCTAATTCCCCAGCATCGCACAAAGTAAAGGAAATGCTTTGCAGAAAGTGTAGCTGCCGGAGTAAATTGTGTAACACTAAAAAAATGAGGGTAATTATAAAAAGCTTAGTAACTACAGAAAACAATAGGTATTTTTCCTTTCGCCAAATCAGACTCTAAAATCATAAATGCTAATAACTTGTTTTTTTTTTGTTTTTACATAAGAAAAGCATTAGACTGTGTTCTGTCAGAGCGTAACAAGTGAAGAAGACTTATTTACAGTTACTATAAGTGAGCTTACTAAAGAAGTTGGTGAGGTTAATGTCATTTGCCTCACCGAAACATTTATTGTTCTTTCCTGTAAGAATTTGTTACAATTAGTTATAAAAGAAGTCAAACTGCATTAAATTGTAACGTCGGCAAACCTTTTCAATAAATAAACGAAGAATAATTCAGAACAACACCTTCATATACCCAACCATTAAGTTGCGGCAACCTGTTGTAGAAATTAACAACGTAGGGATCGTTCATCTATATACTATTAAGAAATAGGACACTTGAAATTCCGGTGGCCACTTCATACACTTCTGAATGATGTGCAGTAAATGTGCACTATAGTTAACATTTATAGAACTACTACAAAAATTTAGGATTTCTTAATATGAATAGAATCTTTACTGATACGGTATCACATACGATATCACGCTCTAATGTTTGGAACGCCGTTAGAGCGTTTGGTTTGTGGATAGGTTGCACTCGTAGCGTATGTTCTGAACGCAACCCAGGAGTGCGTTCCGTGGCTTCGCACGAGTGCACTCGAGCGCACTCCGGTGCGCGCTCTAACCGTTGCGTGGTTCGGTGAAATTTTACCCTGACAGCTGTCAGAGCGTAGTTTCACCCGTTCCGTGGCTCGGAGCGCAGCAACCAAAAAACCATCAAAATGGATGGTTGAAAAACGCTCTGACGTTTGTCTATACAAAGAAATGTCAATGACATTGGCATTATTTTGTATTTTGATGTTTTTGTGTCTTAGTATCAAAAATTTCATGGTTTCTAATAAAAATACAGATTTTTATTTGATTTAGTATAAAGGAACGTTTTAATTATCCGTATTACAAGTATAAAATGAAAACTTTGTACCTAAAGAGGTTATAAAAACAACTCGTTCGTTCCGTCGCTTGGTTGCAACCCAAACGGGTTAAATTTTAACCAAACAACTACACCCAAAGCGACGGAACGCAGCCCAGTTGGTTGAAAAACGCTCTGACATACCGAAACAGCTCTTAGAATCCTGATAGATCAGTTGTGTGTGTATTGCGATCTGGACCTACTCCATTTATTCCCTGGATAGCCATCTTCGGATCACAGCTTGATAAATCCCTGGCGGAGAACCAATGCTTCAAAGCTACCTCGTTTTTATGAAAATTAACTGGTGCTGCAAATTATCCGTCCACCACAGGAATCAAAGAACCTGTCAGTAGGTAATTCAATAGCATGAATAACAATATTTTTAATTACAATTACTGTTTACACAAATACACAAACACACAGACCTAAACATTCGATATCTGGGCTATTTTGTCACACAATAAAATATTGATGATTTTAGTTTCTGCTTGTTTCTATCGATGTTCATAAATACAATTTTTATATCAACTTTAAAGCGGCACAGGCCTTATTTGTAATTTTTTTAGTAGAGCTCAAAATAAATGTTTTTAAATATCATTATAAATCTTAGTTTTCATCGTTATAATTTCAAAAACTTTATTATTTTTTGAATATTTTATTAATCTAAGACCTAATTGTTAACTTTTTTTCCTTCAGCATTGTAAAATAATGTCACTCGTACTATTCCAGTTTGTAATAACCCGCCTGGGCCTTATCCCGCTACACCTTGTTATTTCGGTTGCATTGTATTTATTAGGTAAAAAAACTTATCCATAGTAATAATAGTGACCAAAAATTTTGTGGGCTAGTGTTAAAATTAATTAGAAAGTAAAAACAATCAGTATATACTTAAAAATTACGATTTTATACTGTTTGAAAGTCCTATATGTATTGAATGGACAATTTTGGACGTGCGTTGATAGTGTAGGATACAATAGTAAACGTGTGAAATATTGACGAAGAAGTAGTTTTGAGGCGGAAACAAATAGGAATAGGCTGTAAGAGCACATTGAATGTCTCACTTCATACAAAAAAAGCATTGAATATTTTTTTCCGGTAAATCTATTCGTTTTAGACAAAAATGATTCGAAGTTGTAACCACTGAGACCAGGCAGACCGACATCATTCACATTAGGGGACCACTCTACAACCCATAAAAATGATGAATAAATAATGAAAAAATATTAGAAAAAATCGACTCACCCGTAGCAACTCAGACGGGAGTTTTTTTCCCTTCATACTTTTTTTTCTAATATTTTTTCATTATTTATTCATCTTAATATAAAAATAGCATTGTGAATGCAAAAATCTAAAAGTTTAAAACCATAAAAATGAATCTAACCTTTTCCTCGATCGATACTAAAAATCTCGTTACCTCTTAGTCTATCATGTCTAACTTGTTGATTGTCAGGTGACCTTCATAGAGCTGGCTGGGCTGGGCGGCCATCTTGATAAATGAATCGGTTAGACATGCGCAAGTACTCTATGAAGTATGCAATAATTGCCATATTACATGACATTTCGACATGACACTCGGTACAGTACTCTAATTAGTAGGTACAGTACTCATGATATGAAGCAATGCCATATTGCATGACTTTTCGTACTGTGTAGGTAATATGGCATTTAAGCATTAGATACCTACTCAGTTTGGCCTAATGTACGACGTAAGTCTTTGATTTCCCTTCATACTTAAACCTGATTAAAAGATGCTCCTAATCTCTTAAAAATGGGTTTCCAGGCTTAGAACTGGCAATATTCATAGATCTCAAGCACTAGCGCCACGCCATGTTTAGTGTAATGTAATGTGTCATGCTAAATTTTGCCGGGTAATAGCTACCTACTGTCACAGTCACAGTAGGTACGCGGTCAAGTCTATTACGCTGACACGACCGCGTCACCGCGTACCTACTGTGACAGTACAGTACCTAGGTACCTATTACCTGGCAAAATTTAGCATGACACATGACATCGATTTGGTTCAGTTAAAAGACCGTAGGTAGAGGTACCTATGTGGCTGCGTTTTTGAGTTAGGTACACATTACAGTGTAGGGTACCTACCTACTTCAAAAATGTAAATAAAAGAGTTTGCTTGGGTTTTTTATCATGTCTGCCATTTAAACTAATGGTCACCATCATCCTCAAAACGAAGGAAATCGAAACGCAGACATGCAGAGCGCTGCATTTTCACGGGATGTTTAGTAGGTAGGTAGGTACCTACCTAGGTACCTAGTAAAGGTTGAAAAAAACAATCTCTATAGGTACCTACGTACTAGTACCTACCTACCTACTAAATCATATGATCATGATTCTAGTTGCGTCCATTCGATTTATTGTCTCATAAAATACAGAAAAAAATAGGTAGGTAGGCCTACTTACTTAGTGCTATTTTTTTAGTGTGCTCACACATTTTTGTCGCTGCATTTAGGACCTAAGCAGAACTTTTTTTTTTAATTCACACAATAATAATTGTTATTCGTCCGTTTTTCATGGTATGAAAAATATATACTTATATAGGTATATGAATTTGGTAGGTATACGTTTATAGGTACAAGTAGGTAGGTACAAGGTGTTTGGTAAAAGCCTTATAAAGCCGAATATGGTAGATAGGGACCATCAATCTGAATAACTTTTACTATGGGACCAACTCTGAAATCGCGAAAAAAATTCAGCTGTTGAATAGGTAGGTAAGTAGGTACCTACCTACCTACTTTTGATATTTTCTTTATTAATTTTTGTATGAAACAGCTGATTATTTTTTTCGCGATTTCAGAGTTGGTCCGTTGGTAGGTACCTAGGTACAATAGTAAAAGTTGTTCAGTTTGATGGTCCCTATTACCATATTCGGCTTTATAAGGCTTTTACCAAACACCTTGGGTGTACCTATGTATATAGTAGGTAGGTTACGTACCTATATATATACTACCAAAAATATGAAATATTACCTACTAAATAATACCTATACCAACCTATTGAAAGTAGGATTTTTGTTCCGCTTAAACGCCTCATCGGCTGCACGAATTTGGATGAAATTTGGCACACAAATAGGTAGGTACCTAGGTAGTTTACAACCCGAATTAGACCAAAGAATACTTTTTACCCCGAGTTTTTAATGAGTGCCCCAGGGATTGCGATTTTCATGCGCAGCATAGATAGGTAGGTTAAGTACCTAAGTAGGTAGGTACCTAGTTAAAACAAAAATCTGCATTTGATAAATCACAGGTAGGTAGGTCCCTAGGTCACCTAACACCTATAGCAGCTGTGTCTCTTCGATTTCCTTCGTTTGGACGATGATTGTGGTCATCAGTTTAAAATGGCAGACATGATCAAATGATTTAGCAAACCCGTTTTTTACATTTTTTAAGCGCTGTCAATGAGGGCTTGTCAAAGTACCTAACATTTAAAAAAATATTTGCCTCACTTGATGGCGTTGAAGGAAAGAGATGAGTCAAAATTAGCTTTTAAAAATAAACGGCCTGTGGCTGTAGATAGGTAATCATCGATGTTAACAGAGTCTGCCAAAATCTTGGGCCCCCGCCCCCCAGCTCTCTAACTACCTACAAGTGTTTCGGTCGCATAGGTAGGTACCATGGGCAACAGCGACGCTTAACCACTGCTAAGGTCAAAATCGCTTGCACGCCGCGCCGTCACAACCATACGTTTAGTTCGTGGGGGCGATACGCGCGCACACGAATTTTGTTGCTAACTGGTTAAGCGATTGATCATAGTACCTAACTAAATTATTGTGTCTCGATTTTGGGTTGAACTCGGTTGAAGGAACTGTGTGAAAAAGTAATAGGTACTATTCAAACACCATTGAAAAACGATTTTGAGGATATCATTAGCAGACTTGAACCCCAGGTACCTAGGTACTTAGGTAGTCTAGTTCAATTTTATTGGGTTGTTCACCAACTGGACACAAGAGACTGGACACGCGAGTGTCCAGTTAGTGAAATTCAAAATTAGTACCTATCACTTCTTATCTGGACACGCCAAGATTGTGACATAGTGAAACATTAAATTAAATCACATTTATGTTTTCGCGAACTTAGTGAAGACCAGATTTTCAAAAAGTGAAGGTCTAGGTGTCGTGGTTTTTTTTCATTTTACAGAAAAAACTATTACAGATGGGAGAAAATTATCAAAGAAGAAGTTAATTTACATTAAAATTTCGAGACATCAATGCTAAATTTATAACGATACGATAAGTAGTTTTTTTAAATACAGCCTTCGGCAATGTAGTACAGGCCCATGGTTTATTGATACTAGTATGTACTTGTTTGGTATGTTTTTCTGAATACAAAAAGTGCAATTCCCTCTTTCTAAGGGTATGGGGGAGGGAGCTTTGACGTAGCAAAGATAGCGGCTGGTCAATTTTATTTAGCGGTATTTCTAGATAACTACTGATCAGATTTACTTCAATAAGGTGTTGAATGAAAGGAAATGTAATGCACTATTTGTTTTATCCGTACGTTCATGTAAAACTAATATCAAATGAAATAATAAAAAAACGATATTTTGCCAAAAAAAATATCTCGGTAACCGTTGGGATTATTGAAATTTACCATCACACCATCACACCCCATACCTTATCCAGCATCCGCAGCAGTCACACCGCAAGCAGAAGCACAGCAGCCAGCAGCCTTCAAGGTCCATCGCAGCATCATTGACGACGCTTCCTGGACCTTCGGCAACTCTCGACGGCATTATCCCGACCTGGTCTTCGCAGCCCACGACTGGAGCATCACTGGGCCCTTACTCCGGCGTGGCAGCTCTGCGCACCTCACCAGCAGCTCGGACCTACCGTCACCTTCCACTGTCCCGACTTACCGTGGACAGGTCCCGACCCACCGTGGACACGGATCTACCTGCAGCACTGGCGGACGCGCCTTCCTTCACCCCACAACGTCTCGATTCACCGTAGACTGTCTCGACTTACCGCAGACTGGGGCATCTCCTGCAGCACCCTACTCTGGCACTTGCATAGCTCTGACGCACTGACAGCTGAGCTTGGACTACCCTTGGACTATCGACCTCCGGTCTCAGGGGGGGAGTGATGTAGCGGCATCTATCGTACCGCCGCACATACCTACACATGGTTGCAACGAGATTCATCACCATGTGACTAGATGGCGCTAGTGTCGAATAAACACAAATGATTAGTAAGGAATAGCACCTCGTAGTATGGAGCATATATGGAGAAACCTACACCTCGCTATCGGAGTTTTCTCAGCCATCAAATACAACTTCCAACCATCATCGGTTGGACCGCGGTCCCCGGGCTAATACCACCCAGCCCGGAGGAATATCTTCCACTTTGGCCTTTCTATCAGTGGCTACCTCTCCATACCCATACTTACCATACTTCATACCTACATTTATATTAATAAACAGTTCATAATCATTATTTATTGAGAAAGAAATTAAATTCTATATGTAATAAATAAATAAGTAAATAAAATAAAAATAATAAAATAAAAAATAAAAATTAATATAAAAACGATTTATTTCGGACAACTTCAATCCATTTTGTTAGTAAAAGACTTAAAACTATGTTAGTATTCTATTTTTAGAAATGATGTAATTTTATCAATCATAAAACCAATCAGGGGACACTCACTATTGGCGATCTCTTCAAGGACGCTGTGACTGCTGCCGCGCATTCTGCTTAACAGTGACGCCATCTTTTTTCGCATGATAGCTTCGAAGCTATCCACACCCGCTAACGCGAACATTGCGGACGCGCTACAAAACCGCGGCAGCCGTAACAGTGCCCTAAACGCATTGTTGTATTGAATACGCAAGGCACTGTACGCCTTTTTGGTATAGTTGGTCCATAAGCTGCTTGAGTAGAAGGATGAGCAGTATGTTTTGAAAAGTGTAATTTTAATAGCATCCGTGCAGCGACTAAATCTGTGTACCAACATATTCGCCCTGACCGACAGTGCCCTACGTTCCCTTTCGATGTCTTCATCGTCTTTAAGGTCGTCAATAACGATGTGTCCAAGATATTTAAATTTATAAACTCTATCTAGGGGTTCATTATATAATGTTATAGGGGGTACAACTTTAGGACACTTACTGCCAGCCTTAAAGACCATGAACTGCGACTTTTTGGTATTGTACAGCAGACCATGTGAGACAGCAAATTTCTCACAAGCACCGAGTAGAGCTCTCAGCGCACAGACCGAGGGTGCCAGCAGGACCATGTCGTCCGCGTAGCTGATGTTATTGACGCACACGTTGCCGATGTGGCAGTCGACATGCATGCTGCTGAGCTCCCTGATCAGTGCGTCCACTTACAGGTTGAAGAGCCTCGGGGAAGACAGCCCCCCTTGCCTCACCCCGCACTCCATCCTGTACGGCTCGGAAAACTTGTTCGCCCATCTCACATAGTTCATCTGATTACCATACCAAAACTTAAGCAAATCGGTGCAGCCATCAGGTAAGCCAGCATCATTTAGTTTACGCCACAAAATGTCGTACGAGACAAGATCGAAGGCTTTGCTGAGATCCAGGAAACAGGCGTACACCGGTGTACGCCTGTCCGTATAATATTTGACAGTGTGCTTTAAGCTCATTATGGCTGTTTCTGTCGATAGGCCACGCATGAAACCATGTTGGCCATCATGCAGCTCAATGTGGTTTTGTAGAATAGAGTCGAGCACACGGTCAAATATCTTGGCTATTGTAATGTGTAATGTAAGTAATAGATTGCTGAAATGAAACATTTAGTGATAATGGATTAGACTCGCGTCCAACCAGTTTTAGCACTCGACGTACGCCGATACCTTTATAGCCCTAACAAAAAATGTTACTATAGATATTCCAGGTAACACGGCGAGATAGTCAATGACTCCACTATATTTGCAAAATATTAAAACATGATATTATATATCCTTAATAAGCTAGACCACCTCATGAATAATGCCATCCGTTTTGTATTTTGCCTTCGCAAATATGATCACGTTTCGTCGTACAGGTCTCAGCTTAAATGGCTTCCTATTCGTCAACGCAGACAGTTACGGCTGCTCTGCACTCTCTATTCCATTCTTAACAACCCTCATTCTCCTGATTACTTAAAATGTAAGTTTCAGCATCTCTATGATTCTCATGATCGGCGCCTTCGCTCTGCCAATTCTCTTTCTCTATTCACTCCTCTCTTTCGTTCTGGGTATATGTCCGACTTCTTCACACTGCAAGCGACGCGTCTTTGGAACGGTCTCCCAGATTCTATTAGAAGAGCACCCAATAAGTTTTCTTTCAAGAAACAAGTTCATACACATCTGTTGGAGGGCTAATGCCCGTGATGTGACAGGGTCAACGTCACTACTTATCCAAACTCAGTATTTGGTGTATATAATGTATTATATGTAAGTTCATATATATATATATATATATATTTATATACATATATATTTATTTAAATGTAAGTTTATTATTATTATATATTTCTTTATATATGTATTGATTAGTGTGTATCGATGTATCTTGTATGCATGTAAATATCATTGTTCTTTATTTGTGCCGCATTCGCGTTTATCTGTTTACTGTTGGTTGACTGGTAGAGAATGCTATTAGCATTAAGTCCGCCATTTGTACCTTACTCAATGTATTTGTACAATAAAGATTTATAAATAAATAAATAAATTATCATCGATAATCAAACTGAGTTTTCTAAACCAACCCTGTATATTTATATATATATATATATATAAATATATATATATATATATATATAGTGCCGTGTATGTACCGGCCTAGAATAGCACTACCCCCTATCATCCCGTGGGTGCCGTAAAAGGCGACTAGGGGAGCATAGCCTTAAAGAGACGGGCAGCAGCGTCTCCAAAAAACCTTGGCCTACTGCGATCGCCAACCCGCCTGCCAAGCGTGGCGATTATGGCAAACCCCCCCCCCCCTTATGCACAATGGATCAAAAAATCGGCGGGGCAGGGGGTGCTAAGAATCCCCGGGTGCGGCTCGGCTACCAAAAATGACGACAACTGCACCTTTTTTTTTTTTTTTTTACCCAGGGAAAATGCCTTCGCATACCACCCCGCGCGGGAAACATGACGACAACTGCACCTGGCAACCTATAACATGCGCACACTAAGGACCGACGCGAAGTTAACCGAGTTGGAAGAAGTTATCAGCAAGGTACACTGGGACGTTATCGGGTTATCTGAAGTCCGAAGAGCGGGAGAGGACTCGATAATCCTCAACTCCGGTAACTTGCTTTACTACCGGGATGGCGACCAACAGTCCCAAGGTGGTGTCGGGTTCATCGTCCACAAGTCCCTTGTCAACAACGTGATTACCATCGGAAGTGTGTCGACCAGGGTGGCGTACCTTATACTTAGAATGTCCAAACGGTGTTCGCTGAATGTTATACAGGTTTACGCACCGACCTCGACACACCAAGATGACGAAGTGGAGGCTATGTATGAGGAGATCTCTAAAGCCATGCATAGCTACAAAACCCATTACACTGTTGTGATGGGGGACTTCAATGCAAAGTTGGAGAAACGATGCGGTGATGAGCTGAGAGTGGGGCAATTTAGAGTTGGGCAACGGAATGACAGAGGCCAGATGCTGGCTGACTTTATGGAGAAGGAGAACCTCTTTATGATGAACTCCTTCTTCAGAAAGCTGGAAAGCCGGAAGTGGACCTGGGTCAGTCCGGACGGTACAGTCAGAAATGAGATAGATTTTATCATGTCGACGAAAAAGCAAATCTTCAATGATGTCACTGTGATCAACGCTGTTAAGACGGGGAGCGATCACCGATTGGTACGTGGCACATTGAATATCAACCCAAAGCTGGAAAGATCTCGACTGATAAAATCAACAATTCGACCATTGCCGGCCCATATTCAAAACCCCGAGAGCTTTCAACTCAAACTCCAAAACCGCTTCGAAGCCCTTGAGAACAGCATAGATGTAGACGATCTAAACAACATGGTGGTGGATACTGTCCGTACGGTAGGGTTCAAGCTCTTTAAGACCCGCCGTCCCAAGATAAAGAAACTCTCCGACCACACACTCCTACTCATGGATCAGAGACACAATGAGGCTCCAGAGTTCAGTAGATGCTAGAGACAGATATCTAAGTCTTTGACGAGCGACCTTCGCCAATTTAATACGAATCGTATTAAAGAGGCCATCGAGCGGAATAAAGGCTCCAAAGTGTTTGCGAGAGATCTGTCTATTGGGAAAAGCCAGATGACGAAGCTGAAAACTGACGACGGACGCATCATTTCATCAAAGCCTGAAATCCTGAGGGAGATCGAGAGCTTCTATGGTATGGGGTGACAAGTTCCTCTTAAAGAACTATAGACCCATCTCGCTTCTGAGTCATGTCTATAAGTTGTTTTCGAGAGTCCTTACGAATCGTATCGCTCGCAAGTTCGACGACTTCCAACCTCCCGAACAAGCCGGGTTCCGAAAAGGCTTTAGCAACATAGACCACATCCATACGCTGCGGCAGGTTATACAGAAGACTGAGGAGTATAATGAGCCACTTTGCTTGGCGTTCGTGGACTATGAGAAAGCCTTTGATTCGATTGAAACCTGGGCGGTGCTGCAGTCTCTCCAAAGGTGCCAAGTGGACTATAGGTATATCGAGGTGTTGAGGTACTTGTACCAAAATGCCACCATGACGATCCGAGTACAGAACCAGAACACAAATCCTATCCAACTACAGCGTGGTGTGAGACAGGGAGACGTTATTTCTCCGAAACTGTTCACAGCTGCGTTGGAGGACATCTTTAAGCTCTTGGACTGGAAAGGACTCGGCATCAACATTAATGGCCAGTACCTAACACACCTTCGTTTTGCCGATGATATATAGGTAGTCCTTATGGCTGAGACCATGGAAAACCTGAACACAATGCTTGAAGATCTCCGTAGTGCTTCCCAAAGAGTGGGTCTTAGGATGAACATGGATAAGACGAAAATTATGTCAAATGCCCATGTTGTACCCTCTCCAGTTCATGTTGGGAACACTACACTTGAAGTTGTTGACCATTACGTATACCTAGGACAGGCAGTCCAGCTAGGTAGGTCCAACTTCGAGAAAGAGATCTCTCGTCGAATCCAACTCGGGTGGGCAGCATTCGGGAAGCTTCGAAAAATCTTCGCGTCCGACTTACCTCAGTGTCTCAAGACGAAAGTCTATGAACAGTGTGTGTTGCCAGTGATGACTTACGGCAGTGAAACGTGGCCGCTAACTATGGGTCTCATAAGGAGGCTCAAGGTCACTCAGCGTGCAATGGATAGAGCCATGCTCGGCATTTCCCTACGTGATCAAATCAGAAACGAGGAGATCCGCAGGAGAACTAAAGTAACCGACATCGCTCGAAGGATTGCTCAGCTGAAGTGGCAATGGGCGGGACACATAGCGAGAAGAACCGATGGCCGTTGGGGCAAAAAGGTTCTGGAATGGCGACCGCGCACCGGACGACGCTCCGTGAGTAGGCCCCCGACAAGGTGGACCGACGATCTGGTGAAGGTCGTGGAAAGCCAGTGGATGCAGGCAGCGCAGGACCGATCGTCGTGGAGATCCTTAGGGGAGGCCTATACCCAGCAGTGGGTGTCATGTGGCTGATATGATGATGATAAATATATATTTTTTGTACCAGCTATCTATACACCGTCATTTTGCAGTCGTTTTAATTAACTTAAGGGTGTGTTGTACCAATGATAATAAACATTTCTGCCCAAGAAACATGGGTCAAAAAACGACAAAAAATTTTGGGTCTCCCATACTAACTAGACAGCTCAAATATTTTATTAGTATGGGAAAGTCAAATTTTTTTGTCGTTTTTTGACCCATGTTTCTTTGGCAAAAATGTTTAGTTCCGTTAGTAGAACACTCCCTTAAGTTAATTAAAACGACTACAAAATGACGGTGTATAGGTACCGTTTTTAGTACATGTAATCATGTGCAACGTTCAGAATTATGTTAAATGGTATTATTTTCTTTTTTAAAAGTCTAATACGCAAGAAATAACATTTCCATTTTCTTATTATAATGCTTTAAACATCTACATGTGTTAATAACGGGTGTAACAAGACCCTCAAAGAAGCCGAAGTCCACGTATTACGCCCATCATCAGGATCATTTTTGTCTTTTAGACTATACCTGGGAAACCAATACCTACGAAGTTATTGAAGGTCAAAGTAAAAAAAAAAATATTTTATTCGTTATTTCCTAATTTTTGTCTACAGAGAAACATTATCAAAATTTTTAGTATTTCGTAACAAACAATGGCTTCAAAACGTCATCACTCAATGTATCTCATGAGCACGCACATAAACATTGCCTTTTAACTCGGCCGCATACAGCGGTGTAGCATTCACTCGCAGGCGCGGTCTTTTGCACGCGTTACATTGCGTGGTAATGTATGCAATGCTTTTTTAACACCAAAAATGAAAATCGTTTCCCAGCAATAATTTTGAACAGAAATGGTCCTGATGATGGGCAGAACACGTAGACCTCGGCTTCGTTGAGGGTCTTGTTACACCCGGTATACTAATATCGAGGACGAATCTGAAGTATAATTAATGATTAAACGAACTTACCTGTAAGTGAAGTTCTATCATAATTATACGAAGGATTCGTCCGAAGATATTAGTATAGAGTCCCACCCTCCCTACACATTATTGTAAATTACAATAACTGTTTACCCAATGAAGAAAATGAGGAAATATCATAGGATTTGGACTTCAAACGAAATGAAGTGGTTTGTGTGTAGTAGTGACGGGGCAAACTTGGACCGGAAATGTCAAAATATATGTCAATTTTAAGTCGAAAACCTTTTCTTTTTAGGTTTTTTAGATTATTACTTTAAAATAACGTACTAAGTGGTGATACGTATGCAACCGGTACTACATGTGTTAATATACTAATATCTTCGGACGAATCCTTCGTATAATTATGATAAAACTTCACTTACAGGTAAGTTCGTTTAATCATTAATAATTCATTACTCTATGAAACATGAAACAAAAATTAATGAACATCTTTACACTATTTTCCAAAACAAAAAGGAACAGTAAGTATAAGCTTTTACGCATTTCTTTCTGTAAATTCATTGTTGGCCCGGCGACGTACTGTACTGAATAAGGTGGTAAGGGCCGATACGCTCGAGATCTATAATGGAAATTACGTCGTATTATATACTTTTGTTCGTGCATGTCAGTGGTCAGCGTGTTAATAAAGTCGTTAATGATTTTACAATTAAAACGATATCGTCTATAATTTGTATTATACATTTTCTTCATTATTTCATTACCTATTTAATATTATGTCTATAATTTAAATTGTGTTAGATTGGTAAAAAATTAGCTTTCATTTGACATATTGGACGCCTGTTTTGGATCACTGTACGCTGAAATATAAACAAATTAGCTTCTTTTATTTCTCCTGAACAATTAGATATTTTATATAACTGCTTTCTTGCCCGGGGCCAGCAATATAAGCGGTATTTCTAAATAACAACTTACTGAACCGATTTACTTAAATAAGGTGTCCAATTAAAAAAAATGTAATGGGCATTATTTGATTTTATGATGTATGATGAATATTAAAACAATGTATAATTATCATGCTTTTTACTAGTAATTTAATAGAATACCAGTCCAGTTACATAAAATGAGATTCTTCGTACCAGTGGCCCTACCTGAGTTGAGTTTTGAGAGAATTTTGAGTTTCACCAACTGGACACACGTGTGTCCAGTTCTCTAATATCTTTGCACTTTTAAACATTGTCGTACCTAGTACTTACCTACCTAATTTTTGTGACAATTTGTACAGAAAGTTAAAGACGATGTCAAAAAACTTAATGCGACATAGTCCAAAAATACACAGATATTATTGAACTCGACCGTACGTAGGTACCTAGGGATATTATCTCAACATTGCGTTTGAATAAAAAGCGACCGTGTACCTAAGTATAATGAGTTTATTTGCAATAGAAACCTAGGTAAACTGTTTTTAACTGGATTGGTAGGTATCATCGAAATTGGAAGTTTAATATTTTTTATTTTTCTATAAGTAGGTATTAACTACCTATGTAGAAAATAAGGAACCATTCTGACTGTTATTATGAACTCGAAAAGATGAATGAGTACCTATAATGGCGCATGCGCATAGTGTATGTGTATTTTTTGGAAAGGATTATGCCGATTTTTCTATACAAGCTAGGCCATGATGCGCATTGATGAAATTACCAATATACTAAAGTAATTTTATACTGATTGCGTGGGAAGAATGTCATTAAAATATAATGCGGGAGAAAAGAGAAATCTCAATCTCAAGGAGCTGTTTACAGTTATAATTGTTTGACATTTTCCTATTATAGGTATGACATTTCAAACTCAAAGTCAATGAGATATGTATGGTTAATGCGCATCATGGCCCAGAATCCGGCATGATCCTTTGAGACATTAGGTAGGTACCTAGGTAGGTACCTACTAAAAAATATCGAGGTTGTTACAAATGACCTTCATTACAAAATAATTGCAGTTTTTTTACCTGCCGCCTCCTCTGTAATTTATACTACACGCAGCAGCGCGTCAAGACAAGTTCAAGAAAACCGACCAAGTCCGAGTCGGACTCGTGAACCGAGAGGGTTCCGTACCATCGCACAAGATTTAATACTAAGTAGATAGGGTTACCATCCGTCCGGATTAGTCCGGGTCCGGACATGTCCGGACTTTTAGACTGTTGTCCGGACTTTGTCCGGCTTTGTAATTTGTCCGGCATTTAAGCCGGCGGTCCGTAAATTTAAGTTTGGCCGATGTTATACTAAGTAAGTACGTAGGTACACAACAAAAATACATCATGGCGTGGTGGAAGATTTCATTTTGATGCTATACTTCAGTTACCTACTTAATCAGTAAGATCTTTTAAAATGAAAATAGAAATGTCCAGACTTCAAAACACAACATTTCTCTATGAATTTATCAGAAAATACCAAAAAGTTAAAATATACCCGAAACGTCGGTTAGCGACCACTTTTATCAGTTTATGAGCACCGATAAGCTGGTTTGCGGCCACTGTTTTCATATTAAAAATATGCCAATAAAAGCATGATAATTAATTTAATAATAATTTTAATGCAAGCCCCCTGTTCTTTTATTGTCACTACCCTATGACAGTCCTACATCATGCAATCAAAGTCTTGTTGGGTCGGTTTTTAATAGGGGAAGTCTGCTCCCCAAGCCCCCAGAGCAGATAGAGGAACCTCCTGCGATGCGCCGCGTCCAGGAGTAGGTACCGCCCTTTGCATCTGACCCTTGATTTAACCAGCGAGCGAAGGTCTCTTTAAGGTGTTCATTCCTCGCTATTAAAACCGTTCGCCTATTAACGATTGGGACAGTGATCTTTGAATCAACATGCCACCTGGCGGTCACCTCATGAACCAAGTGAAGATATATTTGCCTCCGCCTTTACAAGATGTAGAGGAGCACTACCTGGCGCTTGGGTCAATTCAACAGCACGATATTAGGTTTTGGCTACAGTACCTAGTCCTGTTCCTGTCCATGGAGACAGACAGACCGATCCTTAGTTATACCTAACGGACAATAAACCCATAAATACCAATCAGTAATCTTGTAGATCCTATAGTGGGAATGTAAAATCGAAATGAGCAATGTTCATAATAAGGTATGATGGTACTTTAACAAGTACCTACATTTTTAAATAACGCCTCGTTATTTCAACCGTAGTACCTACTACGGTTACAACAACGGAAACAACGTTACTTAACGTTGTTTCTACTAGATATCATTTAACAAGGTACACAGTGTAGTTTCAACAAATTATATTGTTATAACAACCAAACAGTCCTTGTGGATTTAACAAGATGCCAACTTGTTACTGTTACAAGTTTGTGTATTATGTTTTAAATTCAACAAGTACAAATTGTTTGATTTTACTAAATCGGCAATGTCAATTTTAAATGACGCCATCTTATTTCAACCGCTGTAACGTTGTTTCAACAGGATAGCATTTTACAAGTTACACAGTGTAGTTTCAACAAATTATATTGTTATAACAAGCAAATAGTCCTTGTGGATTTAACAAGACGCCAACTTGTTACTGCTACAAGTTTGTGTTTTATGTTGTTACTTCAACAAGTACAAACTGTTGACCATATATTGTTGATTTTACTAAATTGGCAATGTCAATTTTAAATGACGCCATGTTATTTCAACCACTGTAACGTTGTTTCAACAGGATAGCATTTAACAAGTTACACAGTGTAGTTTCAACAAATTATATTGTTATGACAACCAAACAGTCCTTGTGGATTTAACAAGACGCCAACTTGTTACTGCTACAAGTTTGTGTTTTATGTTGTTACTTCAACAAGTACAAACTGTTGACCATATATTGTTGATTTTACTAAATAGGCAATGTCAATTTTAAATGACGCCATGTTATTTCAACCGCTGTAATGTTGTTTCAACACGATATTATTTAACAAGTTACACAGTGTAGTTTCAACAAATTATATTGTTATAACAACCAAACAGTCCTTATTGATTTAACAAGACGCCAACTTGTTACTGCTACAAGTTTGTGCTTTATTTTGTTATTTCAACAAGTACAAATTGTTGACCATATACTGTTGATTTTACTAAATCGGGAATGTCAGTTTTAAATGACGTCATGTTATTTCAACCGTTGTAACGTTGTTTCTACAAGATACCATTTAACAAAGTACATAATGAGGTTTTAACAAATTATATTGTTATAACAACCAAACAGTCCTTGTGGATTTAACAAGACGCCAACTTGTTACTGCTACAAGTTTGTATTTTATGTTGTTACTTCAACAATTACAAATTGTTGATCATATACTGTTGATTTTACTAAATCAGCAATGTCAATTTTACATGACGCCATGTTATTTCAACCGCTGTAATGTTGTTTTAACAGAGATAGCATTTAACAAGATAGACTATGTAGTTTCAACAATTAATAATGTAATAACAACAAACAAGCATGCTTATTTAACGTGATACCAAGTTGTATCTGTTACAAGTTCAAGTTTTAGTTGAAGCTACAAGTCGATTTTGTTAAATCAACATGAAGCAGGTTGTTTTAAACACATTTTTGGTTGTTTCAACTAAATACCCGTTAACAAGTTTAATCTTGTTCTTTGTACAAAATCGACTTGTAATGTTAACATTGCGTTTGTTTCCATTAACAAAAATAATGTTATTTCAAACTGAAAACCACTTAACAAGTCAAACTTGTTCAAATTACGAACCCGATTTCTCTCAGTGTACGCTGTAGAATAATAAATAAACTTAGTTTATTTAGTATTTATTTAAAATATCGAATGATAACCTCTGCTCGAGAGCATACTTTTTTGAGAGATTTTGGCGTCACCGTTTCTGAGGTCAAGTTTTGTGTTAAAATGTTAGGGTTTGTATGATTTTGACCATCCCTAATCAATATTTGATTAATAAAGAGAACCATCCTTGTCAAAATATGATGTATTCTTATATCATATCTGTGCCATCCATTCCTTTAAATGAAATACCGGGGCGGCCGATTTTTCGCGAGTGCCATCCACCCCTTTAAACATCGAGACACAATTTTTAAACTTTTAGATTTTTGCATTCACAATGCTATTTTTATATTAAGATGAATAAATAATGAAAAATATTAGAAAAAATCGGCTCACCCGTAGCCGTCTAAGTTGCTACGGGTGAGCCGATTTTTTCTAATATTTTTCATTATTTATTCATCTTAATCGAGACACAAATCACCGGGGTGGATGAAACTATTTTTCCCATCGGTTCCGCCACTGGGATAGCCACCGGGGAGATTTTCCGAATGTCCACGCGGACGAAGTCGCGGGTATCAACTAGTCTATATATACAAAAATAAATCCGTATTTCCCTTGGTCACGCCATCAGGCGTGAACGGCTGGACCGATTTCGCTAATTCTTTTTTTGTTTTGTTTGTTATTATGAGGAGAAGGTTCATATGAAAGAAGAATTTAAGAAAATTGCGCGGAAAATTAGAAAATTTAAGAATTCTTTTAGCCACCATATACAATTATTTTGGAAAATATAAACTGATGTAACCTTATGACGTTTGACATAGAATGACATAGAACTGTCGGGTCAGCTAGTTTCATATAATTTTAAGAAGTGATTGTTCAACACGATTTTAATAGGTATTCGGTCGAAACTCACATGCGTAGTAAACTCGGTGAATTATGTTAGTTTCGAGTTACGTTTGTTGGGCTTCGTTAGTGGACAAGCTCCGATTGGATCTTCCTGTTTGTGAATCGTTTTTCGCACTTTTGCCTACAACTTATACTAGATTATGACACTTATGGTTTCGTATGTAACTAAATAAAACGTTGTGATTACATTTAGCTCAGTTATTGAACAAGATAACCCTAGCAACAATTATTGACCAAACGAGCGGGAAGTGATTGCGAAGCGTCTCCGTTTCAGCTTGGGCAAAAATGCTTTTGTATGTCTGTCCGGATTTCCGGTTGTCCGTCTGTTCTCTTTCTCGTAAAATGTTGTGAACAGATTCCTTAATAATTTTATATATTTTTGTCGATTCAGTTTTTCAAATATTTCCAAAATGGCGGAGGTATGAGCAAAATTATATTTCAACTATTACGAAAAATGATCGAAAATGTGACAAACGCGAGGTTTACAGAGCCACTAATTATTATTATTGGTTTTGCTCGCATCACGGCACGATTGTCCCATTTGACACGCAAATGCAATTTGCGTCGGATCAATCAACTGTGTTTATTATTGACATAGTGTCTGACTGAGCTACGAGTACTTAGTTTATATGGAAATTGAAATTGGAATATAAATTCTATCACATTTTTTCTACTATTTAATACAATATTGGCTGTGGTAACCTGTGTAAGGTTTTGGCTTAGACCTATGGCATAGCTTTTTTAAAAGCGCTTCTAACAAACATAATAAATTTTTTTTTTTTATTGACTGTTAATAAGAATATAGCATTTAAATATTATATCCAAGTAAAAAATATCATTAGCATAGACTGAACAATTTCATCAGTCAATCTATTGAAGTGATTTAAAAAAAAATATAAACATAACAATCTTATCTCGTAAAAATCTAGTAGTACAGTACAATAAAGAACATACCATATTATTAAAAATAATATTTGGGTACAGAATAATAGCGGGGAATATTCTTCTTCAGATAACCCTCCCAAATTTCCGAGCACAATGGTTTCCACAAAGCCCGATTAAACAAAACGCACATCCATCTGTTAGCGATTCCCCAAAGGCGGCAAGATAGCAACAACGAAACGTGGCAGCTTTTGTGACAGAAATACTCGAGAATTTCACGTGAAAGTTGGAAACTTTGATGATATGTGATATCAAACATTGCAGACAATATTTTGTGCAAATGTTGTTTAATTTGAATTTTAACCAAAAATACCTTTATAATTGCCTTTATTTTTAAATAAAGTGTAAATTGATAGAGAAAGGGAAGAATTTCTCTCATAAGAAAAATATTACTAGCGGCCGCCAGTGGCTTCACCCGCGTGGTTCCCGTTCCCGTGGGAATATCGGGATAAAAAGTATCATATGTTTTAACATTTAACAAAGTTTTAACAAGGGCGTCCCAGAAAAACCTATGCGGACCAAATAGAGGTTATAATAAAAAAGGCTGGTGTAAGCAGTGACAAAAACCGCAGGGAATGTATGAAAAGATTGATGGATGTGAATGAAGCGAAAGAAGTGTGCAAGGATCGTAGCAGGTGGCGATCCATAGTCTCTGCCTACCCCCATGGGAAACAGGCGTGAGTGTATGTATGTATGTATGTATATGTTTTAACTGAGGCTATCTACTGTGTTCCAAACTCCAACCAAATCCGTTCAGTAGTTTTTGCGTGATTGAGGAACAAACATCTAAACATCCAAACCCACAAACTTTCACATTTATAATATTAGTTGGATTATTACTTAATCAGAGTAAAAACAATATATACATTCGTTTAACACTCTTTAGTTAGAGGAACCAATGATATTAGAATGTGAGAGGAACTAAGTTCTATTACGAAGAAAAAACTAAATTCTAGTTAGGTAAGTTCGCGAAAATAATGCATGTTATGAGAAGCATTCCATCTCAATTTTTAATATACATTAAAAGTTTTTTTTACCTATGTATGTAATAAATAACGTTGTTTAATTACCAGAAATTTAATTTTACACACGAGCAGAGCAGAGGTAACTAAAGGGGTTCTATCATAAAGTATTCAAAGCGGTTAGGTACACGATTTCCTTATTTTATTTATTTATTAATTTAGAACAGCATTATCATACGTATTTCATTTACAATAACAAGAACAATATAAAGATTTATTTTTAACTAAAATATATTTAAGTAAGAACATAGTTACATTTGCGTCGATGAAAATAATTGATATTGAAATAAGCTTTCCTGCCATTTTCTGTGCCACAACAAATCCAATAAAATAACAATTACCATGTTACTGTCAGTAAGCTCAAAATTGGTTGCGTAAAACTCGTAAATTGTTCCGTATTTAATGTGATTTATGCTATCGACGGCTGCACGAAAACATGCCTTATCAACAAAATAACATCAGCCAGGACACAACATGACAACCCAGCTCGTCACGAATGAAAAATACACGAAAGAATTTCTATCAGAGTAGGTACTTATTTTTTTATTATTTAAGACTATTAAATCAGACAAAAATACCTATAACCATATCTCGATGCCTATAACACCATTTTGTTCATGTCCGTCTCCATGAACCAATTTATTTTAAACCAAAATTATCATTTTTTTTGCTGTGGGAATCTTACGTGTTGATGAGTTGCTCAGCATTGTCAGTCATGAAGAAAGAAATGTACCTTATGAGCCGATCGTACAATATGCGGCGTTATCAAGAGATAAAATATTAAAACTGTGAAAAAACCTTCTAATTTCTAAACAGTTTTCAGCATAATATATATGTGAGAGAAGAAATAAAGATTTATTCTTATTCTCTCTTCTTAGTTTTAGGTCGCGCGGCGAGTTATGAAAAACGCTACAACATTCTGTCGGGATGTATTTGATAGCACTTTAAATTTGATGAAAACTAAATTTTATAAAATTGTATATCAGCACTTTAAAATAACGATAGACCTATAATTTAATATTATCACTACAAAAATAATGGTTTGCACTATAACAATTTTGTCAGCACTTTAAAATAATAATAGATCTATAATTAATATGATTACTACAAAAATAATGGTTTGCACTATAACTGTGTCCCAACTCCAAAACCATAAAATTTCTGTCAAATGTCAAACCATGTCAGACTGACCACTGTTAAAATGATATGGCAAGATAATAACAACTTGTGGCAAAATGCATACACGCCATCAGGTCGGTTCTGGCGTTGTTGGTTGCAATGGAACCTAACCTCCTCCTTCCCGATATATAATTATACTCTTTGCCTCCTCCTAAGCTCCTCTCTCGCCGCCGGCTCGTCGTCGCACCTAGTCGTCTGTTTACCAGTACTAAAGTTATAAAATTAATTTGTATGGTGCAAAGTATTAATTTTAAAGTTAGGCAATTAAAATGTATAGTGCAAAGTATTAATTTTAAAGCTTAGCATATTTATAGTGGAAACCATTATTTTTAAAGTTCATTCAATAAATTATGAAGCTAAACATTTTAAAGTGTATTACATAATTTTTAAAGTGCATTTATATATTTCGCGGCAGCGTTCATCGCAGCTACGCACTGTCGCTACAACGTGCATCAAAATATCGTTCTGACGCTCTTTTTAACGGACTTCAAAAAAAGGAGGAGGTTCTCAATTCGATTGTATGATTTTTTTATCGTTGTTTGCGCATATCTTCGTCGTTTATGGACCGATTTCGATGATTCTTTTTTTGTTCGATTTAGTTTTCGTGCGAAATGGTCTTTTTTTTCAGATCGGTTCAGTAGTTTTCAAGTAATCCTGAAAAAACTATGATTTTGGGTTAACGAACGACCTTGATGATTCTATTTACGAACAAAATTAGTTGATTTTTTTGTTGAAAACGGGATACCATAAGTGTATTTCTTCTAATTTCATTGACATTGAACCTTGGACCTCAAAGATATTCAAGGGAACTCTTCAAACTCAAATAGGAAATGTATAGTGATTGATATATTAGTAGGCTTATGAAGGGAACTCTTCAAACTCAAATAGGAAATGTATAGTGATTGATATATTAGTAGGCTTATGAAAATCCAATACAAAACGAGCTATGGTCTGTGTGCGACGTTCTGCACTAGACTTGGACTATGAAGGCACAACAGAACTCCTTTGAAAATTGAGTTATGGGCATTTTGAAAATATTTAAAGTTAAAGAATATTACACGCTTAGGCATACCACAAAAAAGTTGAAAATAAAAAAGCTTTTACGAAAAAAAAACCCCTTTCAAAAACCTACTAATAAAAACAAAAACAGCTTAAAAATTAAATAGCATTAAAAAGCAACATTTGCAGCATTTAGGGTCAGCGCTCATAACTCGCCGCAAAAGACCTTATACTTCAGGATACAGGCTTTACGGTTACACGGAAAAAGTTACAGGCTCAGCTAATAATAAATAGATACCTAGTACGCACTCCGTGTAATGTGATAAGGGCACCCTTCTCGAGTAAACATTTGGGCTTTAGCCACCGAGACCTCAACAAACATGTGATGGAATAACATCAAACCAAAATATCATTCCTTAAATTAACAACTTGGTACTGAAATTGCAAGGGACGGGTAAAACGGGTGTGCCTTTTGACAGAAGTAAGTGTTTTGGTACAAGATATTTGTTAGCTTTAATTATCCATTCTTTCTTATAATGGTTGATTTCACTAGTCCTCTTTTGGACCAAAATCACTCCAATAATTTAGGACAGATTTTCGATCAGCTATATTTTGAATATGGAAATTTTGCAAGTAACTTGTTAAAAATGCACGCTCCAAATTTGTTAATAATAAACAAAATACACGGTAAATATTAATAAAGCTAAGAGTATTAGCCCCAATTGCCAAAAGTCATGAGTTTTTTTTCATATAATAATCGTATAAAGTAGAATTGTGAATGAATACACGGCTATATTTATATCAACCTGGAAAATGTTAGAGGTATCTTGATAAAGGTTAATGCAATAGATTTCAAGAAAAAAAATGGTTCATTTTATTTGTTAATCTTTAAATAAAACATAAATGTTGTTTTGTCGGTCGGTTCTGAACCCATTAAAGTAGGAAGGGAAAATTTGTACCAACTGATGCGTCCGAATATGCGACGACATTGCGATTTTGTAGTCATTCATCGTCTTATCACGAATATCCGTGAAAGTGGCGTGTTTATAGGATATTTTGTGAGGTTTCACGAATTACCCTGTCGAGTTTTTTTTTTTTTTACTTTTATTCTACTTCATATTGAGTTAAGACGGCAATCGATCCTGAAATTTTCCTGGGTGATAAAAAATAACCGTGTTTACAAATATCACTGTGTTTTTAAATTTTTAGTTCTTTTTGCATTCACAATGCTTTTTAGGGTTCCGTACCAAAAGGGTAAAAACGGGACCCTATTACTAAGACTCCGCTGTTCGTCCGTCTGTCTGTCTGTCACCAGGCTGTATCTCATGAACCGTGATAGCTAGAAAGTTGAAATTTTCACAGATGATGTATTTCTGTTGCCACTTGTAAGGGTCCTGCGTGAACCTTCTCACATTTAATAGTAAATGATAATTGATAAGGTAGAACGATCGATGTATGATAAATAAAACCGTCCCGTTCGAGTGTTAAAATGTCACTGATTTATTGCATTATAAAATCTGATTATTTTACAAATTGCACGCGCTTACGAAACGCGGCGAAAATGACGCGACCTTAAAATTATGCTTACATAGAGAAAAATATGTATGTACGATCAACAACTCGTACATCCTGCGCCTCCAGGAGAAAGGCAATGATACAAGATCTGATAAGTCGCGAAAAACAAAAACATATTATGCCAAATTTACTTAATTATGCCATATTATGCCAAATTATATATTATGCCAAATTTACATATTATGCCAAATTTACTTAATTATGCCATATTATGCCAAATTATATATTATGCCAAATTTACATATTATGCCAAATTTACTTAATTACTTATATAATAGTAAATGCAAAATTAAAAGCAAATAACATAAAAGCAATGATAACATTATTATGTTTATTATATGATAACAGCTAGTTCATACAAAATATTACTTTTAGTACAAGTAATTGAAAATATAAAGTGAACTGTATTTACTTAATTACTAAGTGGATGACATCTAAAGTTTAGTCCTCTTAGTCCTCAAATCTGACCGAACGACTCGTCATAGGAGAGATAGAGGTAGATTTATCGATACTCAACACTGATTGTCTGATTTCACTAGGCGTGTTTTTAATACCCGGCACATTCACAACTACTTCACTAACATCGCTTTTACGCGGTACGTTCACAAACACTTCACTAACACTATCGATTGCCCCTGTGTCGGTGGTGGCGGTGGTACCGCCCTCTCGCGGATCGCGAGATGCCTCCGCGCCCGCCGACTGGCGCGCACGTCGCAACCGCAGCCGTCGAAACACGATGATGCCGGCAGTCAAAACCAGCAAGCCGACGATGATATATCCGAGACTATAATGATGAACATCGTGTATTCGCAACTCCGTATTTGATTGTTCCTTTACGTTAGATATTTGTGCCTTCAATATGTCCCAATCTTCTTTATGATTCTCGAGCCTCGGGATATTGATGGAGGAAGTATTCATGATATCGTTTAACACAGACGAATGCGGAATTTCGAGCCTTTGGTTGATATTTACTTTATTGGTGTAGTAATTGTGTGAATGTAATACGAAATCATTGCCCTTTAAAGTACACATAGGTCCTAAGTGAATGACCCCGCTACCTGTCATCGTCTGTGACGTAATTCCAGCTGGACAAATTATGCGGACGCTGCATTGCTCGCAACATGTAAACAGCCACTCATTATCGGCGTGTAACTTAATCCAGCTCTCCTTACAATTTAATTCCTCGGACTTGCACGGCGATGAATCAGAGCCGCCGTCAATTAAATTGATATCACAAATCGATTGTTTTATTTTAGTGCTGTAGATAGGTTTATTTAGAAAACATAATAACTTTTCTGTAGAAAAGTGACGACAAGCTTGAAGGTCCAAGTCTGATAAAAATATAAGTGAATCCTTATTGATATTAAATCCAATATAAGGATAGTTCGGAATCAGATGATAATATCGATCTTCTCGTTTCTCAAGGATGCTGATGATCTCGTCTAATTCAAAAACTTCGTTATTCAATACAGGTATTTTGATCTCAATGATAAGAAATTTGTCGGTAACTCTCGCAGCAACTCTCAGTAGCTTATAAAAATGAATGATATTTGAGCCGTCTAAAGGTAGTACTAGATCTCTTTGCAGACGTCCCGATATGATATTTATTTGTTTCTGCAGCTGCTGCAGTGATAAAAGGTTTGTATTGATACGGCCGTCATTTATATCCGTCACGGTGCCAATAAGGGTTTCTTGAATGCGTCGAATGTTTGATATGATAACGTGGGCTGCTAGTGACGAATACGTTATGTACGCGGATTGTGACGTAACCAAACGAACTTGATTTAATTCTGCAGTCACATTGTTTAAATGATCTTCTATAAGAGAAAACTGTTTTTGCATGATATTTTCGTGTCTCTTTAATATGTTATACTCGGCCTCTATTACGATGGTTTGATTATGAAGCAAGGTTTGCAAATGATTCTCATTTTTCTGTATACGCTCTATGTCCTTTTGATATTGATCGGCAAACCTCTCATCTAGGATACCAAACAATGAGTTAGCAATGTAACCAACACCATTTATTAATCCTCGTTTTAATCTCCGGCTAAATTGATTCCTTAACAGCTGATTATAGTGGTCTATTTCATCGAGCTCATGTTCCAGTTGTAAAATGACACCTTGATAATCGTTTGACGAACAACTTTCCTTGATATGCGTTGCATATTTTTGTATATTATATAGACCGTCCCAGTAGGTACTCATATTATAATATACTAGCTTCCGCCCGCGACTTCGTCCGCGTGGATATTAGAGAAAATCCTTAGGGAACCTTCAACCAGGATCCGACCAGCCGTTTTTACGCGATTAGGCGGGTCCCCACCAAGCGCGCTGCCTCGCGAGGCAAGTCGTTTGCCTCGTGAGGCGGGCCTCGCACGAGGCTGCTCGCTTGGTGGGGACCCGCCTAATCGCGTAAAAACGGCTGGTCGGATCCTGGTTGAAGGTTCCCTAAGGATTTTCTCTAATATCCACGCGGACGAAGTCGCGGGCGGAAGCTAGTTTTTTACAATAATCAGAATTGGTCCAGAGATATTAGTAGGTATCTCGTCCCCGTCCCTGTCCCCATAAAAGCTCAAAAACGACATCCACATCGATTTTCATGTTTACTTACCCCATTTAGGTACCCCTATGATTTTCAAAATAACAAAATAGGTATGTAATTGCCTATTTATTTCTAGACGTGCTCCTACGAATTTTAAAATTGTAATGTCTATTTCATATTCTTTTTCCATGCAAAATTTGAACACCATTTTAACCCCTGTAGGGGTCACATCACTATTTCAACCCCTGTAGGGGTTAAAATCATGTCCACCTTGTTGGACTATAAATTAATGTCATTTTCGCAATCACCATCCTATAAAACCTCAAAAACGACATCCACATCGATTTTCATGTTTACTTATCCCATTTACACCTAAGGGATGATTTTCAAAATAACAAAGTATATAATTGCCTTTTTATTTTTAGATGTGTTCCTACGAATTTTAAAGTTGTAATGTCTATTTAATATTCTTTTTCCATACAAAATTTGAACCCCGATTTCATCCCTTTAGGGGTTAAATCAAGTCCACCGTGTTGGACTTCAAAATAAATGTCATTTTCGCAATCACTATCCCATAAAACCTCAAAAACGACATCCATATCGATTTTTATGTTTACTTACCCCATTTACCCCCTACGGGGTTGATTTTCAAAATAACAAAATATATGTATATTTATTTTTAGACGTACTCCTACGAAGTTTAAAGTTGTACTGTCTATTTCATATTGTTTTTCCATACAAAATTTGAACCCCATTTTCACCCCTTTAGGGGTTAAATCATGTCCACCGTGTTGGAATTCAAAATAAATGTTATTTTCGCAATCGTCAACTCAGAAAACCCCAATAACGACATCCATATCGATTTTTAGGTTTATTTACCCCATTGCACCCCCATTTCATCACCATGGGGGTTGAAATTATACCAATACAATATGCGTTGCGTTAGATTTCCATCCATAAGCCTAAATTACAAATTTAGCGATTTCTACTTCAAAAATAAAGGATTATCTTCTAAACACAACTTCATCCCCCTTTTCACCCCTTTGGGGGTAGAATTTTGAAAAACGCTGAGACACGTATTTATTTATTTTCAATCATCAGCCTAAACACAAAATTTGAAGATCCTAGCTTCAAAACTGAGGGACTTTCATACAAACTTTCATCCCTTATTTCATCCCCTTAGGGATGGAATTTTCAAAAATCCTTCCTTAGTGGATGCCTACACTGTATAAAGTATCTGTGTGCAAAATTTCAAGTCTCTAGGTTCAGTGGTTTGGGCTGTGCGTTGATATCTCACTCAGTCAGGACTTTGAATTTTATATATATAGATAACGAGGTTCCATTCATCTCGAATGTGCTGAATGTTTGATATTCTATCAAAATAAATAGTTTGATTATTATTTATAGGCGTGATAATAACACCTTGTTGTCCTTGTTGTATGCTGGGTGATATAAAAAATGATAAAAACATAAAGAGGCTCAAAAAGAAATTTTTGAGATTTGAGTTCCGTCTAGTACGACGAGGCCCAGGGCGCAAGGGCTCTTCCCTACTAGGGGATGGTGATGTTGGTTCTTCACCTTGCTCTTGCGTCACCAAGGGTACTAATTTGATAACAGGTCTTTTTATGATGTTGTTTTTGGTTTTCAATGATACGACCCTGACTTGTCCATCCTTTCCCGGGTGTAACTCTTGTACTCGGCCCATGGCCCACTTCCCGGGGGGTAGGTTGTCTTCCTTCACCAAAACGATGTCATTAACATCGATATTTTTATTCGTCGTTCTCCATTTAGATCTCAACTGAAGCTGTTGCAGGTAGTCTGAAGACCAACACTTCCAAAACTGTTTGTTTATAGCCTGGACGAGCTGCCATCTCTTTGATAAGGTCATTGATTCGGGCTCTGTTTGAGGTTTTGTGAGTAGCTGTCCACCTATTAAGAAGTGTCCAGGGGTTAATACAGGATCTTCAGGATTTTCAGTCAGAGCGCAGAGTGGTCTTGAATTTAGGCATGCTTCCACTTGATGTAAAACGGTGATAAACTCCTCATACGTCAGTTTCTGTTCGCCTATTACTCGTTTGAGATGAAACTTTAAACTTTTTACGGCGGCTTCCCAAAGGCCACCAGCATGAGGATAAGACGGAGCGTTGAAGTGCCACTCTATGTTCATTTCTGCGATGTTGTCAAAGAAGTCCTTATTGATAGTAGCCTTTATCTCTTGATATTCCCTTTTCAGCAGTTTATTGGCGCCTACGAAGTTCGTTCCATTGTCACTGTAGACATGACTTGGAACTCCACGACGTGAACAGAATCTTCGAAATGCAGCGAGAAAAGATGGTGTGCTCAGGTCTGCAGCGAGCTCAAGGTGGACGGCCTTTGTTGATAAACATATGAATACTGCTATGTATCCCTTTGTGGTGCGCACGCCTCGACCTTTATTGATTTTGAGGTCCAAGTGTCCAGTGTAGTCGATTCCACAATGAGTATAGGGTCTGGATGGTACTACCCTTGGCTGTGGTAGGTCTGCCATGATTGGTTGATATTTAATCTGACTGAACCGACGACATCTGACACAACGTCTTAATTCTTTCTTGACGGTTGACATTCCACTAACAATCCAATATTTGTTTCGGATATATGAAAGTGTAAGGCGCGCTCCACCATGTAACGTTGTGATATGCGCCTGCTGTATGATGAGCTCAGTGAATCTATTGTGGCCGCTTAGTATGATAGGGTGCTTTGCCGACCAGCTGATGTCGGAATAGTTCAGGCGGCCACCAACTCTCAATAATCCATTCTCATCTATAAAAGGACTTAGGCTCGCTAATTTACTGTTTTTATGCACATGTCCCTTTTCTCTGATATCTGATAATTCCTTACTAAAATCCATAGCTTGTACCGTTTTAGTGATAATATTATAAGCATTATTTATTTCATTCAGTAACAATGCTTTATCTGATGACATGTTACACCGGTTTCCTGTAACATGTCATCAGATAAAGCATTGGTTTCATTCCAGTAATGAAACGCAACACTCTCGCAATAATTCTAACAATAAAGGTAATTGAACTGTATTTATTTAATAATTCAATTATGAGTTCTGACTGATTTTGATATAAAGCTGCGTTCACACTATGAGCGATTTTCTTAATTTCTATGTCCGGCTCTAAATATGACTGTTCTGAAATGTTTTCTGATACTGATGATAATAGCCATTCTGGCCCTTCCCACCACAAACGGTTCTCTGATAATTGCGCGATTGTGACTCCTCTCGTAGCACAATCTGCAGGATTTGCTTCTGATTGTACATAATTCCAGTTTTTCGGTGGTATAACTTCCTTGATTTGTTGTATTCTATTAGCAACAAATTGTTTCCATCGGGACTGATCGCCATGAATCCACCCTAAAACTATCATTGAGTCCGTCCAGGCGTGGATGTAAATATTTTCGCTTGGTAATGCATCCCTGATCTTGTTCATTAGCTGCGTTAATAAAAGCGCGCCACACAACTCAAGTCTTGCTAGCGATACCTTTTTATTAAGCGGTGCTAACTTAGTTTTCGCTGCTATCAAACGCGATGTGCGCTCGCCCTTATCGTCGGTCGTAACACAGTATATGGCGCAAGCGTATGCTTTTGCTGATGCATCACTGAAGCCGTGTATATGATATTCGTGTTGAATGTTGCCCAAATAACGTGGTATTTCGATGTTAATGATATTTTTAAATTCGTTGCGCAATACGGTCCATTCTTGAATGATATCTGATGGTAATTTTTCGTCCCATGATACACCTGTGACCCATGCCTTTTGGAATAAAAGTTTAGCTTTAATTGATAATGGTGATATCCATCCAATCGGGTCGAAAATTTTCGATATACCTGATAAAAATTCCCGTTTGGTATGATGTTTTAGTACGGATGCTTCGAATTTGTTATCGTAGGTAAATGAGTCAGACGAAGGGTTCCATTTCAGACCTAATGTCTTTCGTGATTCGGAACAACGGAATTCATAAGGGCTGTTTAATTGATTGCATGATAAATCTTTGACGAGCTCTTCTTCGTTACTCGACCATTTACGTATGTTCATCCCGGCTCCACGTAAGATGTTAATTAATTGCGTTTGGATTTCTTTCGCAATTTCCAATGAAAAATGACCTCCAAGGTAGTCATCCATGTAAAATGAGCTATTTAAAGCCGCAGCTCCCAAAGGATATTTATCAGCGTCATCTAATGCCAGCTGTCTGAGTGTTCTCATCGCTAGGAACGGCGCAGCCTTGGTTCCATAGGTCACCCTTGTTAGTTGATAATTTAGAAGAGGTTCGTCACCAGAATTGCGCCAAACGATTGATTGTAAATTTTGATAATCATCACGAACGAAAATCTTACGAAACATTTTCTCTATGTCCGCTGTCATTACATAGCGATGCTGGCGCCAAGTTATGATAAGGGTCTGCAGGTCCGCTTGCAAGTTGGGTCCTTGTTCCATAACATCATTTAGACTATGACCAGTTGATGTTTTAGATGAGGCGTTAAACACTACTCTTAGTTTAGTAGTTGTTGAATCTAACTTCAGCACGCCGTGATGTGGTAGATAGCAAGACGGTCCCTCAGTATTGGTGCTCGGTACCATGTGTCCTAAATCCTGATATTCCTGCATAAAATCCTTGTAGCTTTCGGAGAACGTCATGTTGTTTACCATTTTGCGCTCCAGCTGATAAAATTGGGCTACCGCTTTCGGTCTTGATGAGCCGAGCTGCTTCTCAAAATCAGGTTTCATGGGGAGACAGACTTCATACATGCCGTTTTCCAAGCGTTTGGTGGTTGATGAATAAAAGTCTTCACAAAACTGTTCACCAGATGTCACATTTGTATCGGAAGCTGAGATCTCTTCCATTTCCCAATATTTGCTTAAATCTGATACATCATTAATCACCACATTACAACTAAATGTTTTGACATTCCCTGATAAAATCCAGCCCATTCTAGTCTGCTGTGCAATGGGTGACTGTGATGGTCCCCTGATAAGTCCGTCCATTAATATTTGGGAATATACACTAGCATCTAGTAATAGGTCAATGGGGCCCGAGACGTTGTAGTCTGGGTCTGCTAAGTTGATATGCTGCAAGTGTGACCATGATTTTTTCGTAAAAGAATTGTTTGGTAAATTATTAATAACCCTTGATATAATTAAAGCTTGGGTGGTAAAGCTGTAATCGCCGTAGATGGAATGGCATTCTACACAGGTTGGTCAAAAGTTCTGTTACTGAGTTTCTTTATCGATTACTGGCCATTAAAACAAATGAAAAGAAAAAATAAAAATGACATATTATTGACAGTTTTATAAGCTATAATTCCATACCACACGTATATCATATTTTGTTTATTTTACCATGGAATGGGGGTTGAAGGAGAATCGTGTCGCTGTAATTGCTCTGCACAAATGTGGGCAGCCACCGAATATGATTTTCAAGTTGCTACAAAAGTTGAAAATCAACAAGCAATTTATTTATCGCACTATCCATAGGTACAGTAATACCTTGACCGTCGATGACCGAAAAAGATCAGGAAGACCACGCACCGTTCGGACACCAGCTGTGATCAAGGCAGTGAAGGCGAGAATCACGAGAAATCCCGTCCGGAAGCAAAGTTATTGGCAATACAGATGACTGTGAAGAGAAGTTCCCTTAAAAAAATTATCAATGATGACCTTGGGCTTCACGCTTACCGTAGACGAAAGGGCCATCTGCTAAACGCACGATTGAAGGCTATGAGGTTAGCACGAAGTCGCGCTCTACTAAAGCGGTACGCACAAAACGGCCATCGAAAAATCTTGTTTACTGATGAAAAAATCTTCACAGTCGATGAAAATTTTAACCGTCAAAATGATAGAGTATACGCTAAGAATAGTAAAGAAGCCAGCATGATTGCTCCGAGGGTCCAACGAGGTCACCACCCCTCATCAGTGATGATTTGGCTGGGGGTGTCCTATTCAGAGCTAAGTAAGGTTCATTTCTGTGAAAAAGGTGTGAAAACTGGCGCTAGAGTCTATCAAGATACCGTTCTGGAACCTGTTGTCAAACCCTTAAGCCACACTTTATTTCAAAACCAGCCATGGGTCTTCCAGCAGGACTCTGCCCCTGCGCACAAAGCAAAATCTACACAAGCATGGTTTCGGGCTAACAAAATTGATTTTATCGCGCAGGAAGAATGGCCATCCTCCAGCCCAGACTTAAATCCTCTGGATTATGCCATATGGCAACTTATTGAGGAGAAAGCATGTGCTAAGCCCCACATGAATCTCGACTCTCTTAAGCGCGCTATTCTCAAGGCAGTCGCAGAATTGGATATGGTGGTAGTTCGTGCTGCCATCGATGACTGGCCTCGTCGTCTAAAGGCGTGTATTCATGCCAGAGGCGGTCATTTCGAATAATTTTAATACATGATAATCTTAAATATTTGTGCTTTCATTTGGTATATAATTCATTGTAGCATTATTTGTAAATTTAGTATTATTCATGTTTTCCATAGTTACAGAACTTAGTAACCAACTAGGTATATTAACCATCCCCCTGCTTTGCTTGGATCCGTGGCCAATGCCAGAAACCGACGCATGATACTTATGACGCTGCAGTCCTAACATCTGCACTGCATTTTCTGACATTAGGGAAATCTGCGACCCTTGACTAAAAGGGCACGAAGAGTGATAAATGAACCGTTATCTGATAAGATCCTTAATAAAACAGTAGTCAATAATATTTCTTCATTTTCTCCAGCGACATAATTGACATTATGCTGTTTGATATTTTGTTTATTTTCTGATACGCTACTTTCAGGACGCTGCTGGGATGTACATGTAGTTGGTTCGGTATTGTTTACAAATGCTTCATGAAGCAAAGAATTGTGGTCACCCTTGCATTCCTTACACCGTTTAGTTGAAAGACATGGATTTTCATAATGCTTGTATAAGCAATTCTTGCACACTTGATATTTCGCAATTATTTTCAACTTCGCGGCGGGTGTCATGTTAATGAACTTCCTGCATTGAAATAAGTTATGATTAAAATTGCAGACTGGACATTTCGTTGCTCGTGTATGATATGTTTTGCCCTGATATTTATCACGATTGAAGTTTTTGGGCAAATAAAATGGTGACCTTGGGTTGGTTACATGCTTTGATAATGTTGGTGGTGTAGTAATCTCTCGCTCTTTCTTATGCATAGGCTCGAGTGCCGTAAATTTGGTCTCTAAAAAGGAAATAAATTCCTGTAATGCCGGCAAATCACGTGGTGATTTCCTTGCTTCCTTGTAGTCCTTCAATGTTTCGCTGTCTAGCTTTTTTGACAACAGATGAACGAGGAGAGGATCCCAAGTGTTGGTATCCACACCTAAGTTGTGAATGGCGTGAATACACTCTACTGACGTGTCATGCATCCTTTTAATCTCATAAGCTGACTGCTTTTGCACGTTGGGTTGATTAAGCAGCGTCTCGATCTGATTGGTAAATAGCAGCTGTTTATTATCGTACCTATGTACTAAGATGTCCCATGCCGCAACATAATTTTCAGATGATATGTGCAGGTGTTGGATTAATCGCTCCGCTTCCCCCTTTACCTTCCCTTTCAGATGCTGCATTTTTTGTGAGCTGGTAAGGGAGTTATTGTTGTGGATGGCTTCGCTAAAGAGATCGTAAAAGGTTGGCCACTGAGAGTATTTTCCGGTGAAGATCGGTATCTCAAGTTGCGGAGTTGAATGGTGAATATGAGCTGTGGATGATAATTTACGGTTGAGTGCCCGTTTCACATTCTTAAATTCCCTTTCGTAGGCAGCGAATTCCACTTCATATTCTAAGTCTTCACCTTGGAGAATATCATCAATTTCCAGATGTTGGGTCTCAATAACATTCCAGCGGCTCTGTATCTTGCGGAGCTCATCTTCAAGTTCCCATTTTTCTGATATTTCTTCAGGATTGATACTATTCATCAAGCGGCTGAGGGCCCTAAAGTTGGTACGTTGCTTTGATAATAACTGAGTCACTGCTGGCGATGGGGTGATCGTAGATTTATCTTGCTTTTGGTAGCTAAGCAAAGTATGCTGAAGGGCATGATACATTTCCTTTGTTCTTTCAAAATGATTTTCCGTATAATATACGACATTCTTGTCTTCGCATTCCAATGATAATCGTTGATGAATCTGCTCGAATTCCTTCCAAAGTTCATTTAGTGCATTGATTCTCCGTTGTAAATATTCCGGCGTTTTTCTGCTCGCGGAATCCTTCCCGAAATTCGTCTTGATAGCTATGATAGATTCAATGATATTGTTCTGACGTGCTAGTAAATCTTCCATGATGATAAATGAAAATAAAAATAAAAAGGAACAATCTTACTTCAATCGGAAGCTGAAGCGGAGTTGCGATGCGACGCTGGTAACCTGCTTTACGAGCGAACCTCCTGGCCCACCAGTATGTGCAGTGATAGTAGCAGGCGATTCCCGCCAAGGGATGATACAGGAACAGCAAGCCTCCTGGCCCGCCGAGAGATGATGCAAGGATAGCAAAGCCTCCTGGCCTGCTGATGCTGATACAGGGATAGCAAGCCTCCTGGCCTGCTGAATGCTGATGCAGTGAAAGCAAGCCTCCTGGCCCGCTGAGAGTTGATAAATAGTGCACGCACAAGACGTATCACTATGAGGTCACTGTGTTTATTCACTTTGATTTTTCACACAGAAAACTAAGTGTAGGTAATTAACCACTTTTTTATGTAATTTGATAAAGTCTACACTAGGTCCTGCTATTGGGAATTTACCGCGCGAAAAATCAAATAGCCGAAGGACCAAAAAAAATGTAAGGGTCCTGCGTGAACCTTCTCACATTTAATAGTAAATGATAATTGATAAGGTAGAACGATCGATGTATGATAAATAAAACCGTCCCGTTCGAGTGTTAAAATGTCACTGATTTATTGCATTATAAAATCTGATTATTTTACAAATTGCACGCGCTTACGAAACGCGGCGAAAATGACGCGACCTTAAAATTATGCTTACATAGAGAAAAATATGTATGTACGATCAACAACTCGTACACCACTTTAACAACAAATACTAAAAACAGAATAAAATAAATATTTGAGGGGGGCTCCAATACAACAAACGTGATTATTTACCGTTTTTTGGTACGGAACCCATCGTGCGCGAGTCAGACTCGCACTTGGCCGGTTTTTTTATAACTATGTAACTGTGTGTTTCTCATATCTTTCTCAAAATTATTGTATTCTATTACGATCCTTTGATATTATGCGATAATCGTTAACCCCTCTGTATACAATATTCGTATACGATCCTATTTGTGTAGACGATAATCGTCACCGCACACACGTCGCATATTTCAGCCACATAGCGCTATGAATACAATGCTACGGCTTGAATACTAAGCAGCTGATTAAATTTTGATGTGTCCATGAGATAATCGATTGACTGTGACGCCATTTCGTTTGAAACATAAACAGAAAGTACACCTATTATTCATTTTTAATAAACTTTTGTGGTAAATGATAAAAAGGCTTAAAGTACTGACTGAGGCAAAGAAGGATCGTATATATTCTATAACTAACCTCCGCCCGCGACTTCATCCGCGTGGATAATGGAAAAATCCCCAGGTAGGTAGGTATCCCTTTTGCCGGCAATATAACAGGCAACCAATGATAATGATATCCTTAGTGTATGAAAGCTAGTACTACGGAGAGTTCAAGCTTTTTCCCAGATTCTACCCACCCGAATTATTGATGATTTTAAGTTAGACCTCAAGCTACCAAACTGTGGAAATCCCATCAAAATTCATTATGCGGTTTTTGAGTGATTCGGGCACAGATATTAAGAATTTATTACTGATTTATTATATTATGTATAGATAGAGAACATGATGTAAGATTAAATATAATTACATTCACTGTATCAGCAGCAAAAATAATAGTATCCAAATTAGGTAATAATGTTGGAGGTGCGGATATTCCTGGCACAAGTATCTTTATACTTAAAAGGTTTATCCAACACATTGTTTAATTTTACATACCTTGTGAAGAAATAAATATATTTTGATTTTGATTTGATTTTGAATGTTGTTATTACAATAATATTACAACTACGTCTGATACATGAATAATTGAATGGTAAAATTGGTAGTACCCAGATTATTACTAAAGTTAAATGAAGAAGGGAAGAAGCGATGAGTTAAAATTTATCACAGTATTTACCAGAGTAATATTTACACCAGTCTATGGAAGCATTCTAGATTCATTATGTTAATAAAAGCCTACCCCAGTACTCAGAGCGTCTGGCTACGCTATAAATGCCCCTTTTAAATTGCACTTTCAAGATTAAGGCATTAAGTACTCCAGAAAGGTATTTAAAAAAAAGGTTCATTTCCCAGAACCTCATAGCTCTGACTGTGACCTTGTTAGCCTATTGTTAGATAACCTTTGTTCTCTTGAAAGAATTCAGCTTCACAATAGAAAAACCGACCGCAATTTTTTAGGTATTAAGAAAAATTGTTTCGGTAACATTCAAATAATCGCTATACATAAATCATATATCTTTTACATTAAAGCAACTGATTGTTTAATTTCAGCACAGAATAGATATTAGTAGTACTGCTTTTAGTAAAAAAAAATCACAGATCTCGTGCCTTTCACGACCTTCTGGTACATTGAAAATGAACTTATTGAATTTTGTAAAAAAAATCTTTTGTTAGAATAAGTACTTACAATACTTTGAAATCACAGCAAAGCCATGAACAACTTTGGATCTACTTTTCTGTGATTCGTGTGTATGAAATTCATATAAAAATATTGCATTGTTATAAACATTACTATTTTATTGAAAAGTAGTACTACTATAACCTAATATTTCTAAGATTTGTTTTGAAGCCCTCGGCTTCGCCTCGGGCTTCAACTACGTCAAACCTCCATAGCAACTCAGTGACGCAACGCGCATCTAAGGAGCGCACTTTCCGAAATTACGCCAACACGCTATTTTGAGCCTCTGAGGCTTCAACCATTCATGTAGCCTTAAAACTTACGACACCAAGGCTATGTCGCACTCTGAGCGAAAATGGGGGCTATACTGAAGCGATCGAAAAAACCTTTTCAATGTTAAAGGTTAAACTACAGGGCAAACCCTTAACCCAATCGTCTTTGTTTTAGGCTCAAATTGTAGCTGACTAAATTGTTCAGAGGAGTTTTTCTCAAAATTTTGATATAATTCTTCGTTTCCAAAATATCGAGCGCCAAAATCAAAAAATCGGGGAAAAAATAGTTTTTTTTCCACTATTTCGGCCATAATATTTTTCGTTTTATATATTTTCGAATAATTCTTTTTGCACCTTGCAGCTATTGTGAATACGCGTCTTTTGAGTTTTAAATATCCTTCTTCACAACCCTCTGAGATATAAGGGGTCGCACTTTTTCGTGAAAACGGAGCCTATACTGGAGCGAACGAAAAGACATTTTCAATGTCAAAAGCAGTGTTTCTAAGTGTAACATTAACCTGAGGATTTTTATTAAATCAAACGTTTTCCCTATTAGTTAAACGATTAATGCCTTAACTCAACACCCTGTAAAACTTCTTTTCACACTTTTTGATGTAAAGCGCGACACTCTCCAATTAGAGTAGGCGTTGTTAAACTTTAATTAATTATTTTCAAAGGCTATTTAATAAACGGTTCACGTGTTTGCAGTCATTAAAATTTTAATTGGACATTTTGCTTTTTGGTAAGTAAAATCTGTTAACACTCCGCTTTTTGATGACTGCGTCAATATTTACTGTTTTCGGTTATAAAATATTTGATTTATTGGTTTTGTTCTACTCCTATAAAGGGCTTTGAGGCCCGTATTTTTTTTGTGATCATACTTGAGACACAGAATATATAATAGTACTCCTGAGATGCTGTTCCTATAAAAGAGCCAAGGGCGTCGCCAGCCCATGGCCATGAAAGTGAAAGTGAAAGTGAAATATATTTTATTTAAATAAGCTCACATAATAAGCATTTTTAAATCGTCAATTCTTTTACCCTACCACCCATTATGACGTCTTTTAACTGACAAGAAAAATGGGCGCAAAAAACTTGTCAGCTTTATCAATCAGATGGAACGATATTTACAAATATGTATATCGTTTCCAGACTTTATATTAACAAAGATTAACAAATAAATAACATTATTGAATTAGCTCATTTCTTAATGAGTTTCAAATTTCTTAATCAATTTACAGATTATAAGCTAAATTCAAAGTTTGAACTTGTTATTCAGTCTAGGCTGTTACAATAAATAAAAATAAAAGAAAAACATACAATTCAATATGCATTAAGATAGGTAGTCAGAAGCAGACCCATTCCCACTGGCAGCACCAGTTCCCGAACATGACGCATGAACCAGCCATCTCTTCGCTCAACCATATTTGAGCCTCATACGACACCACCGCAGAAATGATTAAAGAGAGCATGACATACTAAGACTACCTATGTTAAGGCATCGAATTGAAAATTTATATCCAAAAGCTTTTCATAGGTCTTTCACTAAACTACTGACTATAGAAAGTAAAAATATTGCAATTAAATAAATCAAAACAAGGTAAGCTATTAAGAATTATATTTTTTGAGTAAGAAGTGCCATACATACAGACAATATAAAACAGATCTTTTATATACGAGTTATACGACGCCCTTAATACAAGCAGACAGAAGCAGACCCATTCCCACTGGCAGCACCCGTTCAAAAAGAAAAGCAAGTCAATTGCAAGGCCTTAGGACTTTGGTCACCTACTTTACAATTGGCTACATTTTTTACACGAATACACGACTGCCCAAAGTAAAAAGAGTGTATAATGTGTTCAGAGGGTTCATGTATGTTTCTGGGTATGTGAGTTTCTTTATTCCACCATAACTTCTAAATGCCTGAACTGATTTGGATAAATAGGGTATCGTTAGAAGCCTTACAGCATCCCAAGTGACACTGGATATATTTTTTTTAGAAAAAAAAAATATGGCGACTTTACGACGCCATTTTCAAATTTGAAAAATATTTTTTTTCTTCTATTGTTACATTATGGGCATCAAATGAAAGGCCTTGATGAACACATTCAAAAACTATATAATATGTCACTAAAATGTGTGAAATAAAAATAAATAAATTAAAAAAAATATTTAAAACACGACTCTACTGCCAAAAACGAACTAAAAAGTTAAACAACAAGTGTCATTGCAATCGGGGGACCTCTCTGATCAAAAATTGTTCCATAATAAGCTTCGCTGCTCCCCCTGCTCACCTTTGGCGACGCCCTTGAGAAGAGCATCTCAAGTATGATCTCAAGATAGCTCTCAACGTTTGGAGAGGCTTCTAAATACGGTCCAAGTGTATTTAGTATTTTAAATTAGATTTATACGGTTTTATTACAAACTATTTTGATGCTTAAGATAAAGTTAATAACCTAAATTACTTCATTTGTAATACTAATTAGCAAAGTTAAAGAATACTAAGAGCTTTCTTGGCCCTATCGTTGTTTTTTGAGGTACTCCTGTGATACAAATTTGGCTTAGTCAAAGAGACACGTAGCTTCTTCAATTTGCGCGAAACGTTTCCAAGTTGAAATTAATTATTTTCAGTAGGTAGCTCACTCTAACACAGTATAGATAAATACCAGTATTATAACTACATACAAACTGGGCGAAAGCGGATCGACGTGACAGACGACGCGCCAAATATCTCGGTATACTTGGATACACAACAGTCGCAATTTGTCTTAAGTACGGACAAGGATACACCGTTATTGTCCATTGTAGTTGGTGTTGTTTGAGAAAAAATATCCGCGTAAAGTATGCCACAAGGTGATCGAATATATATATATATTGTTCAGTGAATAGGTGTAATGAGCAACTTTAAAGCACTGAGATACAAGTTTGTGTGTTTTATAAAGAAGCGCTGCTCTTACCAAAGGGCACAGATTGGTATATATTTATAGTTTCACCGGGTAAAAAAAAATCGGTGATGCTCTGGCGGCGTTCAAAAATACTTCAGTCATTTGTTTTGTTGCGCTAGAAGGTGCTTGGGAATGAGGGCTTTTCAAAGTGACATAAAAAATAAAAATAGTAACTGCTTGCGTCACTAGATGACGTTGATGGAAAGAGAAGTGTCAAAATTGGCTTTTAAAAATTAAACGACCTGTAACAAAGAGGAAAGTAAGCGCTCGCTGGCTGATATCTGCCCAAAAAGAAACATTTTAAGGTTACATACGTTTCGCGCAAATTGAAGATACACATACATTTTTATCAACGCCAATCTATACATATTGAGCCTACAGTTTTTTTGTCATTTTGAAAAGCCCTCATTGGAACCGCTACAGTATCACAGACATATCTCGATATTTATGTCTGTGTACAGTACCTATTAACTTTTGCTCGGTTCGGCCCGAAATTGCATGTACGTAATGTCAATGTGTGCTCAGAAACCACGATTTGTTCCGTGCGTCCTTTTTGTGGCCGATTGGCCATAGGTATCTTACAAGAGTACTGGATAGACGATATAGAACTCTGTTCTCTTATTTATTCTGTGCCTCTACTACACGTCAGGCCTTCTTGGCAATAATTAAATTTGGTTTTACGAGTCCTGCTTGTGTCACTTTTAGCACATAAGAAGCAATTAACAGGCAAATTGGTTGCCTTCGCCTTTGTATTGAAAGTAATTAGCCTGTTTGATATGCAATGAAAAATGGTATGTCACAGGTCGGTGAAAAATAAGACAGTAAGTTTTCTTATCGTTCGATACACACACATGTTATTTGATCCCCCCCCCTCTTTTTTTTCCATTGATTTTATTTGATTTCGAGTTACTAACAATTGTACCGTTACTGTCACTGTATTAGATATCTACAAAGTGGTATTTCTGATGCTTATTATAGAATTTTAATGAATGTAAGTGATTTTCGTACAATATAAATTAATGTCCAAAAATAATGTGGTTCTGTTAACTTTACAAAAACACAAAATGCCTAATAACTTTTTACACATACATAACAGTCCCTAATTGTTGCAAACTGAGACAATATAGTTCAATAAAAAGTTACAAGGGTCTTCTATCGTCATATAAACAAGATAATGTTTCGGGACAGTCCAATAAAACGTATATGGGTTGGAGTTAAACACCACTCTTATAGCACCATATTTCGTGTCGTTGAATTTAAGAACAACAACTGTCATACATGAGCTACAATAAAAATGTAATAAAACACTATACGAATGACGGCGATTTGAAGCGATTTAGGTTACATTGACAACATTGCACAAGTTTATAACATATCGCTAACGATGTATAACGCAATGTATCTCATCTCAATTACTCAGTCCTGATATTGAGAACTATACGAATAAAAGAAATTGAGACATATTCATAAGCCTTCGATTGTCATAAGCCCAAACGGGTACCAGATTTTTTAATTATATTATAATTTATAACACAAATAAAGTTTGCAGAAGTAAAATAAATACATAGATTAAGATAAAAAAATATTTAAAAGAAGAATTTTAGTTTAAAAATGACTGAGTTTAATATACATGAGGTGTTGCAGGTACTTAAGAATAAAAACTTTTAGTTTTATTCAAAAAGTTTAACTTAAAAGGTTAAACACATGCATATACATACAAAAATGGCCCGTAAAAACTAACGGACTGAAAATTTCTCTACGAGAATACACATCTGAACGCTCTCCGGCTTTTCAGGAAAAAAGTAACGAACAACAAAATGGAACATGAAAAAAATATTTAACCTAGCCCGTTGCAGTGAAAACTGACTGAAAAATTTAGCTTGCATTTGTTGTGTAAGGACTTTTGTAAAGTAAATGGGACGTTTGGATCTTCTTTTTATTTAAGAATGAACTAAAGTTTTCTATGTAAAAGAAATATTTTCAGACTGACCTAAAAAGGATAAAAAAAATTAGAAGACGTAGTTTTCTTTTAGGTAAAAATACCGCACTCAATGAAAGTAAAGTACACTTCATCCTTTTATCAAAAACAAAAGCATACATAGATTGAAAAAAGGTAATGTAGTTTAAATAGCTTATAAAAAACTTTTACTCTGTAAAACAAAGCTTGACCTAAAAATGGTCATTTAAAACTCTTTCAGCGAAGTAGATATTGCTGAAATAAAACACTATTTACGGATACAAGCATTCTAGAATAGTGCCTACCTACAGGCGTTAGAAGTAAGGATATCACTGAGTTTATAATAAAAGTATATTTACTTCAATCTGTGCATAAGGATTTTTGATAAGTAACCTATGTGCCAAGCGATTTTTATTAAATTGAAGGGGCATCTCGCATCTCTCTTGCCATTTCTAGGACTGGCCTTAAGTGTATAAGAATGTAAGTGTGTTTTTAACCAAGCTAAAATAAATTAACTACTTGACAACAAGTCAAAGCTTTCGCACAGCGTATTTATTATTTCAGATTTGCAGAAATAAATTGATATACCTTGGCGAGTCTACTGTTAAGAAAATCGCATCAACCAACGACTCGGAAACCAATACGAAACGACATATTGATCGAATAAACAGGGCGTACGCGCTTCAGACATGATACATTGAAAATCACTGCTATTTTACTCGTGATTTATTGTTGCTGATATTTTCACACGTGATTTATCAGAAAATGTTACCATTTAGGTACCAATAAATAAATAGAACCGACCAATCTGCGTTTGATAGTAAAAGACTGCTTTTCCGCTAAAACTTTGGTTTTTACGATATGTTTTAGATACATATTGATAGGACTGCATTGTTAATATTCCCTGCTATATAACTAGTATATTACTGCTTCTGTTTCCTCTTAATCAATATGTCATCAGAAGTCAATACACACACACACACACTTTTTTGTCTCGATTTAATTTAATTCTTTAATGTAATAATTGTTTTTTTTTTAATTTAATTGATTAATGTCTTAAATCGTTTTTTTCTATGTAACTTCTTTTAGATAAAATGGTTAAATTACTAAAAAACAAAAACAATAAATTTAAGGTATTCCGGCCATTTCAGAACTGACAGACTTAAGACGGTGGGGTTCCGAGACGGACTGCAGACTGCAACCGCACGTTTCGCTACGCTCCATATTGAACGGTGTTGTTATGATTAAACGGCTCAATGTGACGTGTGCGGAGCAAGTGTCGCTATGCGGTCGCGACACTTCTCCGCTCACTTCAATTTGGAGCGTAGCGGAACGTGCGGTTGCAGTCTGCAGCCCGTCTCGGAACCCCACCTTTATGTTTACTCTCTCTACGATTGAAAACTAAATGATGACACGGGTCTCTTACTGATGTCACATGACGTAAATATAATCTTAAAATTTTGACCGGAAGTGGAAGAAGATCTCAAGCTTCCGGCCAATTTTATTTGCGATACTTAATCTTCTGATCCTCGCTCAGCACAACTTTTCCGACCGTGTGCCATGCATTTCATCGTGATGTCATATGACGTAGGTAAACTATCGCGGGCTCACGGACTACTAGAGGCATCGTCGAAAAATTCCGACAATGCCAGTAATGCCACTCTAGTGACTCGATAGCTCAGTTGGAAAAGCATTGGAGTAAACTTCCAAAGGTCGCGGGTTCGAATCCTGCCACCTTGGTGGCGTGTCGATTTTTGTTCTAGTATATTATTTAGTCTTGAATAAAAATAGCATACTGAATGCTAAAATCTCAAATTTAAAAATTATACCTTCAGTGTAAAACCTTTGAAAGGTATACAAACACGATGAATATTTAATACAAGTTTTTAATCACTTGTGCATACAATAACGAGTATTCTCTTGTTACCCACCGCGAGTCACTACATAATTCAAATTACCTTTATTATACAAGGTCCAAGTTAAACACAGAACGAGAGGTAAAAAGCCACCTGAATTATAAATACAGGACGGGGTCATTGGCAGGTTAAACATACTACGCTTTTGGGCTTTGTTTACGGACTTTAATAATAAACCAGAACTTTACATGAAAGCACATGTAGGTATAACACTATCGTAGCTTGATACTTTTTCAATACATTATTTTGTACACTAAAATAAAGCTTAGGTTGATGTTTTACTAAGCTTTGTTAGATGTACATCCGTTTTTGAGTACCTAACTGTATTATTCAGAGTGCGTTCGTTAAACTAGGGCCAAAGTTAACATGGCGTTAGACTGCGGACTAACGCCATTTTAGCGCAAATCGTATTCAGAGTGACAGTTTAACGTTTAGTCCCACCGTTTAAGGATTAAATGGTGTAGGTATTGTGATTGGTTTACAAGCATTAAACCAGGTTTTGTTAGAACAGTCTTGCACCCCAGTTTTGTGAAACATCTCTGAATAAGACAGTAAAAGTTTAACGGTTATCCAGTCATTAAATTTTTAGGTATATATATAAATAAGTCCTGAAAATTTAATAAATAAATAGTATTTAAACTTTTTTCAGTGTTACCACAATGGCTTTCAGTTTTTTTTAATTCTGAAAGGAAAATGAGTGATAGTAAATCCACTATCCCCTCTTTTCCTGGTTGCCACCACCTCGATCGCCGCCACTGGTGACAATACGGATTTTTTTTACTGTTTGCCAACCAGAGGTGGCTAAGACTAAAATCTTTATTACCGGCCTAGCATGCTCACCACGGCTATTTGTGAACTACTTTTATAATATTGCCTGTCGTAAGCTTGTCAATTTCATTCAATACTGTATGTGAAAATTCAGCGTATGATTTTTATTAACTTTTACACAAGTTACTTGCACACTTCTCAAACTATATTAACTCCTTAAATCTTCCGTGACCTCGGCAGCGGCAAAGGTGCCGAAACGTCGGAAAAATCAAACCAAATACTAACTAATTAGGTACCAACGTACTTTCAATAAAATCGCGCTAGTATAAGTTAAAAGCAATAAAAAATTATAATATCTTTTTTAACATGGATTTTTTTTAACAAAAGCTTACGATGTGTGTTTATTTTTATTTTGAATGTTTAAGTTAGCGAACGAATACAATATTGGGCATTTAAATAAAGCAGAACATAACATTAGCACAGACCCAGCTCGTCGGTCACATAACTTCGAAACAGAAGGCCGGATCTACTCAGGTTTAACGACGCGTGAGCTAACCGCGACTCTTAACCGGCGTTAATTACTCACCAAGCTCGGGTAAACTGCTTAAATTGCCGCTATTTTTAACGGCTGCTTTTAGGCATAAAATATAAAGTATCTACACAGAAAAGCCGATCGAAACAAATCACTGTTTTCTGTACACGCTCACATAGACATTAATAGAGAATCTCGGGCCAAACCGGACAATAAGTGCAGTAGCAGTTCCCGAGTAGTTAGAAACTACTCGGAAACTGCGTAACTAAATAAATTAATGTAGTGTTTTCGACTATACGGCCAGAGCGGCGCTTCTCTAGAACACATACTTAGCGCATTCGTGGTGCGATCACTTGCCACTTCGATTCCTATAGTATGTTCTAAAGAACCTTTTTGTAGAATATGAGATATAAATAAGTAAGAACCATAATGTATTTTGACCACTCCCTAGGTTGATTTTCACATTTTTCTGAAATACTTACACTACGTTATTTATACTAGTGACATTTTGCGAGTTACCGTTTTGAAAAAAAAATTGTAATGTTTTCGCCTTATGCAAGCCTTCATTTTTGTATAAGAGATTTAACCGCCTCTGTGTTCTAGTGGATCGCCCGCCCATGTAAGACGCAGGGTTCGATTCCCAGGAGGAGGTACATTTGTATTGTACTCGATTTGGTAGGGCTAATTTAAAGTCCGTCTGGCTAGCTACCACCAACTTACCTAAGTTACCAATTTGGGTAAGATAGCCAGTTCCCTAGTGATGAGGATTCTGGGTGTAATGCGCTTCCACCTTCGCCCTTATCGACACTTAACATCAGGTGCGGTGAAAACCAAGCACAAACCCGTTGTGTTTAAAAAAATGTAAAATGTTATAAAATCATAACATCTTATAATAATTGAACATGACGATGACGTAAGCTTGTTTACTTTTGCTTCTAATATTACATTAAACAATAAAACTAACAGTCTTTCTCAAAACAATTAAACTTTGACCGACCAACTACAATAATTACAGAAAAACTTGGACAGTAAAACACAATTTATGAGCAAACTAAAGCCGTTCGACCAACTGCTATGCATTCTTTATGTAGGCTAGGAGACTGGCATCGTCTCATATAAATTTTATCCTCATAATTTACATATATTATGCAGTGACCCTGCTCATTAAAAAGGAGTCCAAATATCAGGAAGAGCCATAAAAGTGATCTAAATTCGTGGATAGTAAACACAAATGCGTATGCAAATTTTTACTCGCTGCAAGAGTTTTTGGATGAATTGTCTTAGAATAATAATGATAGTAGGTATACAACATCGTGTAATGAAAAGACGGTTGTACAGACTTCGAATTTTGCAATATTATAGGTATATTGAAGAAAATATAATTAGAGTATTGCTGTTAGACAAGACTCTAACAGGCAAATAAAATTCGAACAACTCATACCAAATTACAAAATTAATTTATAGAACTACGGCACGGGTAGGTCACAGCAACGTACCCATGTTTTAAGTCCTAACTAGCTACTTTCTAAAATCGCTAGCATTGATAGATGTATAAAGTGTGAGTTATAATATTGCCAAAAAAAACATTGTACAAATGGTGCAAAATCGTTAACTTTATAAGCAACTTGGCATCTTATTGAACTAAAATATCAGTGCCTATCTCCTGGACTGGCAATTCGAGCGAAACCAGATGTGCCCAAATGGACGACCGCATTTGGATTATATGCCGTCTGAGTTATGGCACAGGATGATCTTTAAAGCCTTCCGTAGATAGTTTATATGATTTGTGGAAGAACATAAAAAAGTACCTACACATCTTATAATACAGAAGCAGATATCTCATAAGATTATAGTACAGACGCAATATTTTAAGCAATGCTGATATCCAAGAATTCAAATAAAATTGTAGTTACATGAAAACGACTTTAGCTACGTAGCTAAGCTGTGTTGTGAGCGAGATCTAAGCTAAGGTATAAAGACCTGTAACCATTTCCACAAATAAGTGGTGAAACGGAACTGGTAAATTGTAGCGGATGACTTGGTTGGTAGAAGGGCTTATTTCAAGTCCGCCTGTCTAGCCACCACCATCTTTACCTAAGTCTGACGCTATAACAGCAATTAAAAATTGTTGTTTTCCGGCAGTTAGAGGTAAGATAGCCAGTTGTATGAGGATTCCAGGTGTAGTGCACTTCCACCTTCGACCTTATCGTGACTTAACATCAGGTGAGGTGAAAGCCAAACATTATCCCGTCGTACATCAAAAAAGACTTGTAACTACAATTCTTAGAACGCATCCTTCCAAAAACAAAACTTCGTTGGACCCATTTCCGCCAGTGCTAACTGCTACGGCTTCGTTCGTAGCAATCTCGTAGCAATGGGAGTCCATTAGACGTCGTAGCCATTCATGCTACGTCGTAGACATTGGCCGGTGTCGTAGACGTAAGAGCTATCTTCTCTTGCCTTTTATTATTATTTGGGTAGTATTTAATCGGGTAACAATAAATTCCCATTTTGGGTATCAAAAATACTGAACATGGCGTACTGAAATACTAAGTGGGCGACGGACCGAGAGGGCTATAACAGATATTCAAAATGGGTGACTTTAAAATACAAATTGAGCAACTAGTTATTCAGAACGGGCGACCAAATTACTATTTGGGCGACAACCTTATAGGGCACACAAAACATTTAAAATTTGGCATATATTTTATTTAAAAAAGTGACTATTATCCTAATCGAGATGACAAAAAACAAACAAACGAGAAAGCATTCCAAGAAAAACGTGTTAAAAATACCATGTTGGGTTGGGCAGCTTAAATCAGTTATATAGTTAACTATTTGGTATAGTAGTTGCCCACTCAGTATTTTTGTCACCGCTAACTTAAATTATTTATCACCCACATGTAGTCGCCCGTTTTAAGTATTTTTGTAATCCACTGTTTGTCACCCGTTTAGTAATTTTGTCGCCCAAAAAATAAACTGCAGCCCGGTTTAGTATTTAAGTATCCTATTAACAGTCGCCTTTAATTACATCCAGTCACCTAATTATTAATTCCCTTATTATTTGTATAAAAAATACGATGTACCTAATGCATGTTATTGTCACTTGCGTGTATTATCGTACCATGTACAACATATTTTTTTGTATATACGAAAGCCGAAACACGGGTCACATATTTTCATTTTCAGGATCAGTATAAAAAAAATGATAATAATACCTTAAAAACTCACGAAGTTACACAAGCTTTTTGTGTTGTCCCGTTAGTAGGGTGTGCGTTAATTATGGTTTTGTAAATACAGGGTGTATTTGTACCCACTCTCCAAATTCAGTCCATGAAACTGGACAGCTTTCTCCATGAAACATGTGTCGAAATACGCCATAAAATTTCGGTCACCCCATTCTAAACTGATCGCGTGATCTCTTTGATTTGTATGAAAAGTAATTTTTTTACATATTTGACCCTATGTTTCTTAGAGAAAGTTGTTCAGTTTCATGGACTGAACACATCCTTAAAATTTGGAGGTGGTTACAAATGCACCCTGTATAATTTAGTCTAAATATAACAAGATTTATGAAATACTAGCTTCCGCCCGCGACTTCGTCCGCGTGGATATTAGAGAAAATCCTTAGGGAACCTTCAACCAGAATCCGACCAGCCGATTTTATGCGATTAGGCCGGTCCCCACCAAGCCCGCTGCCTCGCGAGGCAAAACGTTTGCCGCGTGTGGCAGGCCTCGCACGAGGCTGCGCGCTTGGTGGAGACCGGCCTAATCGCATAAAATCGCCTGGTCGGAATCTGGTTGAAGGTTCCCTAAGGATTTTCTCTAATATCCACGCGGACGAAGTCGCGGGCGGAAGCTAGTTTATTACAATAATCAGAATTGGGTCCAGAAATATTAGTAGTATCCCGTTCCCGTTTCTTACCCTTTTCCGTTCCCGTTTGGTCCCGTTCCCGTTCCCGTTCCCGTTCCCGTTCCCGTTCCCGTTCCCGTTCCCGTTCCCGTTCCCGTTCCCGTTCCCGTTCCCGTTCCCGTTCCCGTTCCCGTTCCCGTTCCCGTTCCCGTTCCCGTTCCCGTTCCCGTTCCCGTTCCCGTTCCCGTTCCCGTTCCCGTTCCCGTTCCCGTTCCCGTTCCCGTTCCCGTTCCCGTTCCCGTTCCCGTTCCCGTTCCCGTTCCCGTTCCCGTTCCCGTTCCCGTTCCCGTTCCCGTTCCCGTTCCCGTTCCCGTTCCCGTTCCCGTTCCCGTTCCCGTTCCCGTTCCCGTTCCCGTTCCCGTTCCCGTTCCCGTTCCCGTTCCCGTTCCCGTTCCCGTTCCCGTTCCCGTTCCCGTTCCCGTTCCCGCTCCCGCTCCCGCTCCCGCTCCCGTTCCAGTTCCAGTTCCCGTTCCCATTCCCGTTCCCGTCCCCTGGGGCTGAATCATGTCCACAGTGTTGGACTTCAAAATAAATGGCATTTTCGCATTCCTCATCCCAAAAAACCTCAAGAACGACATCCACATCGATTTTCATGTTTACTTACCCATTTACCCCCTAAGGGATGATTTTGAAAATAACAAAATATATGTTTGCCTATTTATTTTTAGACATGCTCCTAAGAATATTTAAGTTGTAATGTCTATTTTATATTATTTTTCCGTACATAATTTGCACCCCATTTTCACCCCTTTAGCGGTTAAATCGTGTTCACAGTGTTACAATTCAAAATAAATTTCATTTTCGCAATCACCTCCCACAAAACCTCAAGAACGACATCCATATCGATTTTTATGTTTACTTACCCATTTACCTTTTATTTATTTAAGGGGTTGATTTTAAAAACCACAAAATATATTTTTGCCTATTTATTTTTAGACATGCTCGTACGAAGTTTTAAGTTATAATGTCTATTTTACATTGTTTTCCATACCAAATTTAAACCCAATTTTCACCCCTTTAGGGGTTTAATCATGTCGACCGTGTTGGACTTCAAAATTAATGTCATTTTCGCAATCGTCATCCCAAAAAACCCCAATAATGGCATCCATATCTATTTTAGGTTTATTTACCCCATTTGATCCCCATAGGGGTTGAAATACTACCAATAACAATATACGTTGCGTTATTTTTCCATCCATAAGTCTAAATTATAAATTTAGCGATTATTACTTTGAAAATTAAGGATTTTCTTCTATACACAATTTCATCCCCCTTTTCACCCCTTCGGGGGTAGAATTTTGAAAAACGATGATACACGTATTTATTAATTTTCAATCATCAGCCTAAACACAAAATATGAAGATCCTAGCATCAAAATTGAGGGACTTTCATACAAACTTTCATCCCTTATTTCATCCCCTTAGGGATGGAATTTTCAAAAATCCTTCCTTAGTGGATGCCTACACTATATAAGGTATCTATGTGCAAAATTTCAAGTCTCTAGGTTCAATGGTTTGGGCTGTGCGTTTATATCTCAGTCAGTCAGGACTTTGAATTTTATACATATAGATTGTATTTGATTCTATTACTGATTCTGAACAAACAGTTTTCAGGTTTCGTATATACTAAAAATAACCTTGTAGATATACATAATTGTTAACACCGTTGCAACTTGTAACTTGCAATAAATCTTGAAATCTCAAAAACAGAAATAGTAAGTACAGTAGTAATAATACAAAAAATATACAAACTATTAGTTTATGAAGTTATTGAGACAATCTCTATATCCAAATGTATCAGACCAACAAAGCCGCAAACATAGCAAAATCTTCGAAAACATGAGATGGGTGGAAGACAATTTGGACCGGAAACTGTTTACTTAGAAAACAGTACATGCACACAAACTGCGTATCAGCCGACGGCACACCAAACTATACTCTTGAGTTCATCTTTATGCCTTACGTAATAAAAGCTGTTTTCGCAGTTCAGTTGTTTAACTTGATGTGCTGTTGCGTGTACTTTTGTAAAGCTATGGAATAAAATATGTTTGCCCGGAAGCGGAGTGAAAATCTCCATTATACAAAGGGTCGTAAAAATTTTACATCTCGCGACTTTCTCGAGGCGATTGATTCGAATGACTTTTACATCTATTTTAACTCTGGAAGTGGCTTTTTTGGTTTTAGTGGTTTTATTAGTAGGGTAGTTGACACAACCAATGAATTGAACTTTAAGAATAAGAATAAAAAATTAATACTTTTAAGAACTTTCATAATGCGATATCCAATATAGATTTCATCAATCCTTACTATATATCCTTACTTTCAAAATCCTTCCTCATTTTTAGGGTTCCGTACCCAAAGGGTAAAAACGGGACCCTATTACTAAGGCTCCGCTGTCCGTCTGTCTGTCTGTCTGTCACCAGGCTGTATCTCATGAACCGTGATATAGCTAGAAAGTTGAAATTTTCACAGATGATGTATTTCTGTTGCCGCTATAACAACAAATACTAAAAACAGAATAAAATAAATATTTTAGGGGGTCTCCCATACAACAACCGTGTTTTTTTTTTTTTGCAGTTTTTTGGTACGGAACCCTTCGTGCGCGAGTCCGACTCGCACTTGGCCGGTTTTTTTTAATGTAATGATAATATTTCAGAGCATAAATGAGAAAAATACTTTAACTTACGGTTTTATTTTGACTTAGGACTCAATGCCCTGATAATAGTTAGGTCAGTAGTGGCACTCATGTATGGCGAGGTCAAAATTTGTCATTAGATGAATTCACTTGGCACATATGTAGCTTAGGTAAAACTGATCTGATTTAGCCCGGTAGCCATCCGCCCCCCCTTGGCAGGTAAGGGGGGGTGGCATTCAAAGTTTCGCGCCGCCGCACTTCAGAAAAAAAATCATATCTCTTTCAATATACCTATAACCTTGAGTGTGGTATCATAATGTGATAAATCAGAGAGAGAGAGAGAGAGAGAGAATTTTTTTATTAACACAAAGACCACACGTTACAATAATTCAATAAGAAAAATAGTGTAGAAAAATAAACATAATAATATGAAATAAGTAATTACAGTTCACAATAATAAAAACGTGTTAAAAAACAGGTCTAAGGCTAACTAGGACCTACCTCAGCTTGTGTTGCCATGACACGTAAGTGTCACAGCAACGCTGGTATTCTGGCAGGACCTTTTTTGCGCGGCAATACGCGGTATGCGCGGACACGTAATATTACAATGTGACAAACAGGATTTTACATACATAATTACCAAAAAAAAACAAAAATTAAGTAAAAGACACGGACAGAATTAATTTGCCTTAACAATAATAATTAAATACAAAAAAATATATTATTTAACATGGATTTTACTTTCCTATTTGAAATACAAGCAAGTGCAAGCAAACGTCGAGCAAGTAAGTAATGAACAACAAAACACGAACTAATACCAATGCAAATAAACATGAAAGATTGTCATGCTACTGCAAAAAAAGAAGCTGTGATTGTGATTGTGAGTACAGCTCACCTCCAGGTGCCGAAGACCATCTCCAGAAGCGAATAAGTGGGTTGGGAATAAACTTTGGGCACAGATAACTTTGGGTAAGTCTTTTATCTATGAGTCCTACCAAATCAAGGATGAGGAAGCCATTTTTGAGACATTTAATGTACAGTTTCATAGAAAAAAAAGTGATATATATTACTATATTGACGACATTATCAAAATCAGTTTGCTATTTTTTTTATTCAACAGTTGGTATCTTTGAAAATTAAAATTTTATGCAAAGGAAAAAAATACTATCTTAAGGTACATTTATTCAGCTTTAAATACATATAAACTTATATATAGTTATCATACAATATCTATCTGACAAAAATCGAACATTGTATGCGAAGCTGTTTCCAAACGTCTTTAATTTCAAGTTAAGTTGGTTTTTCATACAAATAGAGTACAAACTTAACTTTGCGGCCAATTGATGTTTATGTTTCGACGGTCTTATAGTCTCTCTCAGCTATCGTACAGTCTAATTTATACTTAAATTTTTTTGTGGAAGTCATAACGACAATCGAAAAAAATAGACAGACTTGATCTCAGAATGAGGAAGTCACAAAACGTCGACGCGACGTGGCGTCAAAAGATCAGCTCAAAACGATCAGGTTAGGAAAACGTCCTATCCTACCATATTAAGTTTACAGTGCAAAAAGTGTTTAAATCATAATAGGACAGGTACCCTAAGAACCTAGGTATACAAATATATCGTAAAGATAAAACTACTGTTGCATTGAGTATTTTTATACACTCGTGAGCAGAAAAATGGAACAACAGCCCTATTTCATACAAACAAGGTAATTTTAAAGCTTTGGTTCTCCGCCCAAGATTAAACGGGGTATTATGTGATGATGGCAATTTAAAGAGTGAATGGAGAAGGCATAGATCGCAAAAGAAACCCAACGGATCAGAAGAGTCGTTTACACCAGAGACCGTCTCTAGAGTGTTGAGTGTTACATTTTCCATACTTAAAAATTTTCGCTTGATATTTTTTTAAGTTCAACCCTGAGCTAAATGACTTATCTAATCCGTTCGATTTCTTTAGCATTATAAGTCTCCGCCATCCATTCTTTAAACTGCCATCATCAGATAACATCTCGTTTAATCCTGAGCGGAGAACCAAAGCTTTAAAGTTACCTCGTTTGTATGAAAATAAGCCTGCTAATCATTTTTTTCAGCTCAAAAGTGTATAAAAATACTAAATGCAACAATAGTTTAATTTTTACGATATATTTATATGCCTAGGTCCTTGGGGTACCTAATAATTATAATTTAAACATTATTTGCACTTTAGACTTAATTTGGTAGAATATTTTCCTACCTGAGTCGTTTTGAGATCTAATCTTTTGACGCCACGTCGCGTCGTCGTTTTAGGACTTGCTCGTACTGAGAACACGTATGTCTAATTTTTTTCAATAGTCGTTATGACTTCCACAAAAAGATCTAAGTATGTATTAGACCGTAGGATAGTTAAGAGAGATTGTAAGACCGTAAGAACATAAGCGACAAAATATACCAAAGTTAAGTTTGTATTCTATACATTTTGTATGAAAAAAACAACTTATATTTGCAGTTGGAAATTCTTGGCAACACTGTCACATACTGTGTTCGATTTTTTCCAGAGAGACATTGTAAGATAACTATATTTAAAGTATACATATTTTTAAAGCTGAATAAGTGTACTTTAAGTCAAATTTTTTTTTCTCTGCACAAAATTAGTATTTTCAAAGATACTGACTGTTGAATAAAAATAATAGCAAAAAATTTTTTGATACTTTTAGCAATATATTTGTTTTTCAATGTCTATAAAATTAAATGACTCAAAAATGAATTTCTTTATGCTTGCTACAGAGTTAAGTTTGTGTTCTATACATTTTGCATGAAATAAAACATCTAATACTGGCTCTTGGAAACGTTGGGAAACACCGTCGCATCCCATGTTCGATTTTTTTTCAGATAGACATTGTACGATACCTATATATAAAGTATATTTTTTTTAAAAGCTGGATAAATTTGCTTTAATACAATATTTTTTTTCTTTGCACAAAATTAGTATTTTCGAAGATACCGCCTCTTAAATAAAAAAAATAGCAAAGAGATTTTGATACTATCCGTTATATTTTACCTTTTTTCTATGAAACTGTACATGAAATGTCTCAAAAATGAGTCCCCTATCCCTAATTTATCATAAAATGATACCACAGTCGAGGTGATAGGTATATTGAAGGAGATATGATTTTTTGTCTGAAGTGCGGCGGCGTGAAACTTTGAATATCACCCCCCACTACCTGCCAAGGGGGGGAGGATGGCTACCGGGCTAAATCAGCTCAGTTTTACCTAAGCTAAATATGTGCCAAGTGAATTCATCTAATGAAAAATTTTGACCTATTGCCACTACTTCCTAGGCTATAAAGTTTTATTCGTTTGATAACGTATTTTGCCGTCAAATTGAAAATAGACAATCATTTTCAATTTGACTATTGGCAAATTTTTTGATTGACTTTTATGTTATTCGGATTATAATTTAACTGACTGATATCTGTTATCTGAGGATTAAAAAATCAGTCCTTAATTTAAGAAATATTACAATAATATATAAAATGAACCAAGTGCTCTTACTACTGAATAAATTAATTTGAAATTGATTGATTGTGAACCACTTCCAGTGACAAGAACCCTAGTTCAGTGTCCAATACCTTCTCAAGATCGTAACCTTTTATACCCATTTTATTGTTTCCCCAATGTTGCACGTCTTGAAGTCACAGTAGATGAGAAAGCAGAAAAATACGTCATCGAACGACTGTCTGGATGTTTAACAAGTATATCGGCCGTTTGCACCAAACTTAAGAATCACCTAAGGTCTTTACCAGAGTACAACTCGACCAAGATAAGGCGCCTGACAGCTAATTTCATATCACAGTTTTAATTTTTGAGTTGTAGTTAGGAAAAGACATAGGCGATTCTTAAGTTTGCAAACGGCCGTAAGGCCCGTGTTTATTAACCACTCACGTTGACAAGCTATCTTGAGATTATACCTGAGATGCTCTCCTTATAGGAACAGCAACTCAGGTATGATCTTAAGATAGCACTCAACGTTGAGAGAGGTACGGGACTAAGAGTGTCAACAGAAGCAGAAGTATATACAATTTGTAATCGGTTTGGTTGGTGGTAGGGCTTATTTCAAGTCCGCTGGCTAGCTACCACCATCTTACCTAAGTCTGACGCCATAACAACAATTTAAAAATTGTTGTGTTCCGGCAGTTAGAGGTAAGATGGCCAGTTCCTCAGTGATGAGGATTCTGGGTGTAGTGCGCTTCCACCTTCGGCCTTATCGTACATCAGGTGAGGTGAAGGCCAAGCCAATAGCACTATCCCTTTGTGCATAAAACAAGTCATATTATTATTGTATATGTTACGGCTAATACCCGAAGTGCGGCTAAACCTAGTTTTAGCCGGCTAAAACTAGGTGTAGCCGCTAGCTGTTGGCTAAAACTAGGTGTAGCCGATTTGCTCGCGGCTAATACTAGGTGCAGCATGGGATATAAAGAAAGTTTTTTCTGTTGTCTGTTAAAAAAAATAACCTCGAAATTTAAGGCTCACGCTCCGCTGCGCTTCGCACTCGCCTTAAATTTCTAACCTAACCCGGGACCTACAGGAGTAAAGCAGATCGGCTACACCTAGTTTTAGCCGGCTAGAACTAGGTTTAGCCGCACTTCGGGTATTAGCCGTAACATATATACTAAATACCGTCTTCTCGTCCACTGTACCTTGTTTTGAGTCAAAGCTCGGTTTACTACCGCTGGCTGGTAATCGGGTGATTGCGTGCGAGTCGGTTGTCGTTGTTATGTAAACGGGTACCTCTTTATTGGGCAAGTGTAGGAAATCGATTTGTGGTAGATCTTATCATTATTCATTGGGCTTTGTGTGAGTGAAGCTTTTGCGGTCTCGACTTTGAAATGCTTATTGACGTGGACTTGTTATTTTGTTTGATAAGTGAATAGGTAGGTCAATATTGATTAAATGACATGGAGTGGGATTCCGGGTATAGTGTGCTTCCACCTTCAGCTTTATGTCATTTAACAGTGAAATAAAGGTAAAACCAATGAGCCGTAGTAGATAAAAAACCGGACAAGTGCGAGTCGGACTTGCCCACCGAGGGTTCCGTACTTTGTTGGTATTTAAATAAAGACTATATTTTTATGATTTAATTACAAATGAGTTTTCAGATTTTTCCCTGCACTTGTAGTATATAAGACGATATTAATTGCCTTGCATAGTTCTAGGTCAACATGAGTTTTGGTTCCCCTGAGAGTGTTGAAATACCTAAACTAATTTTGCGGCATACTTAAACAGCCGTATCTTTTTTATATAATCTTAGAAGTTTGATTTTTTTACAGCTTCAAAGGACCTTAGACCGGTATGTGGTTTTAATTTCAACTTGGTAATTCCTGCACAAAGAAAAATAACAAAGTGATCCTATAAGGCAGAGGTGACCAAACGATCGATCGCGATCGACCGGTCGATCGCGAGAGGTTTTATAGTCGATCGCCAAGGATAACAGATTTGACACTTTGCACCCAATGTAGTTTTACTTATGCAATTTTTTTAACAACGGTCAAAATGTCGGTCTTTTATTCATAAATTGTTGCTAGGTCGATATCCTTAAGAAAAAATATGGGCACCCCTGCTATAAGGGTTCCGATTTTTTCCGTCTGAGGTACGGAACGATAAAAATGAGAAGATATCTTTGATTTCGTAAAATTTAAAGACATTTTATAATAGATTGATTATTTAAGTTAGGTATTTATAATATACTATTAATTAAGCTGTCTCACCTCTCGTTACAATTTGATAATAACTATAATAACAAATAATAAATAGCGAAAGTTATTTCAATTTATTACTGAAAGATCGTTTAAGCGAGCTAACCACGAGTTGTATTCAAACGATATAAACTCTACTATTTAACTACACCTGTTAAAGTGTTCATTACTAAAATAAACTAGGTGAAATTAATACAGTGCAAGTAGCAACTAGTTTATTCAATAATTGTGTGCACTGGCCGTAATTTAAAGTTGGCCCGGTCGCCTACGACGCCTTTGAATGAGAGTTGTGAACATAGGGTTGCCAATCTTATGTTATTATGAGTCGTAGAAAATGTTTCTTTTTTTATCAAAATTTTAAAGTAGAACAAATATAGGATAAATAATGAAAAAATATTCTGGTTGTAAACATGAAATATGGCTTTGTTAGTTGCTAGTAGGTGCAGTAAAAAAGGCCTTCTCAGTTTTTTATGTTATTATAAATACCACCGACTTTTATATCTATTTTACTAGTGATCATAGCAACTACCTACGTTAGGAAGTTGCATCACGTTTTCCTTCCAATTTATATTGTTTAAAGCAGCAAGCAGACATATCGATTACATTTATTTTTTTATGTACTAGAGGTCATTGCTTCGACCTTCATCTCACCGTTAAATCTTTATTGAAGCCGAAGGTGGAAGCGCACTATACCCGGAATCTCAACCACTTAGGAAGTGAGGCCCACTACAAAAACGCATCGAGATAAGCGTACGATGTTCGTCTCACTGCGTGACTCATGTATCCTTACTAAAATGCGAAATTCCGTATGTTTGTTTGTTACGCCTTCACGTCTCATCTACTGAACCGATCATCATGAAATTTAGCATACACGTTGTCGGGGGTACAGAAAAGGACATAGGGTACCTTTCATGCAGAAAAAATGTACAGTTCCCGAGGGATAGCAAAAAAACTGTCCATGCAGACGAAGTCGCGGGCGGCCTCTAGTACATTATAAGGTTCAAAATCAAGTAAATCGATCAACAAACATCATCCGACTATTGCGATTCTTTTACGTAATAAGCTTTCTACATGGCAATCTTACCAGTGAATGCATCCAGCAACCCAATCTGATGATAGAGTATCGAAAATGTTAATGCATCCTGCAACCCTATTCAGGGTAATAATAATGAAGCGCAGTAAATAACTTAAAAAGACGGGCGAGCTGAAAGGCAACGCGATTCAAACCAGCGCAGATTTCATGCATGACTTGGGTAGGTGCGGGTTAAGCGGTCCACTTCGTGCGGTGTGCAAGGCCCTTGACGCAAAGCTTTGGGATACATTTCAAGATTTCAGGGTTATTTCTTATTCTACATACAATATTTGCAAGGGGCCGCTCAGTACGATACTGAAATGTTTGTTTAAAGCCCGATTCACACATATTAGTGAAGTCAATATTCCGGCTCACTACCGATACATGCTCTATGAACACGCGTTCACTGACACTGAGATCGCTGTCTTGTGACCTGACACTGACAGGTGTGAATTGTGACGGAACTGTGACTTCACTAATGGGCGTATGAAATAGGAGTAAGTCGAATAACTTAAAAAAAATAGGACTCATAGGTACTATTCGATTAGATTAGATTCACTATTTCATTGTTAAAATACGTTATAAATTGTTATAGCTTTTTAGGGTTCCGAAGTTAACAAGGAATCCTTATAGTTTCGCCATGTCCGTCTGTCTGTACAGTGTGTGTCAAACTGAAAGTGGTGCCGAGTCGATCGAAGCAGGAGTTACACAATAAGGGAGCAGTTTACATACATAGACCTAACTTTGCCCTCATCACTAAGAATCAATTTGTAGTCATTCAATATTTAGTAAAGCACAGTTTGATGTAGAAAATCCTTGGCTACACTGAATCTTCGTGTCACAGCATCGGATTTACTTCGCACGTTTTATGTTGGCAGAATTGCAAATTGCCTTTTGCACCCAATTTCCTCTATAAGCCGCCTGCATCGGCTAAGCCCTGTGCGCTTGCTTAATTTATGGGAAGTGCAACTTCAGTACGAATTTCACGAAAATAAAAAATAATTACTTATTTAGTACCTACTTTGTATGTACTTACTTGGAAAAGAGTGTTGCAAAAAAATCTCAAACTATATTATGTAACTAGCGGCCGCCCACGGTTTCACCCGCGTGGTTCCCGTTCCCGTGGTATAATAAAAAGTATTTTATGTTTTAATCTAAGCTATCTACTATCTGTGTGCCAAATTTCAACCGAATCCGTTCAGTAGTTTTTGCGTAATTGAGGAACAAACATCCCAACCCACAAACTTTTACTTTTATAATATTAGTAGGATTAATTAATAAAGAACAAAAAAATACACTATTTTCAGTTAGATATTTTTAATTGTGAATTATATTCGTTTTTATTTCAAGAATAAATAGCTGGGCGACCAAGCTTTGCTCGGTTATTACTATTTATTGTAATATGGTGGTGTTTAGATGATAATCTACGTTGTTATCTCAAACATTAACTACATTTTTTTAAACTTGCCTAAAAACAATAAAAATTAAAAACATAACATATAAACTTGAACATATAAAAAAATACAAACGTAAGTCACCGAGCGGGATTCGAACCCATAACACTTGTTTCTTGTAGTCCGCGTCTTAACCCGCTGGACCAGACGGACAGTGGCTGCCTGCCAGCCACTGTCAAATACAGCGACCATATTCTGCGTCGAAAGAAAAACGCATGAAAACTCGAAAACACGTGTTTTCCCAAACATACAACTAATCTGGATCGATTGTTTACCCCCGAAAACCCCCATATACCAAATTTCAGCGAAATCGTAAGAGCCGTTTCCGAGATCACAGAAATAAATTTATATACATACATATAAATAAATATACAAGAATTGCTCGTTTAAAGGTATAAGATAAAGACAATATATAATAGACATGTGAAAACAATCAGACAGTTAATTATTCAACTATTCCATTAACAAACTTGAATTTGTTTAAAAACAAACTACAAAACTCTCACAAAAAGAGGTCTCGTATGCCTTTGACTTTATTAAAAAAAAATTAAGCTAACCTCTTTGAGCGAAACTTTTTTTAAATTAGTGCGAAAACCGCGCAACTCTGTAATGGTCTCGGCATAAATGTATTTCGTCGGCATTTTCCACCGGGCTGGCGAAATACAAACTTTGGAGCGATTTTACTAACTTTTCAGTTTTTTTTATATATTAATTAACGAAAGGGTTTTCCCCCGTTTCCCACGAGCCATGTCTATGCTCGTAATTAATTAATAAAGTAAGTAATGTAGTTTAATTTTAGGAAATTTTGCATATACTAAAATTAACTTCTGAGATTAGCGCGTGTATGAATTAAAATAAAACAGGTTTGACTAGCATAGTTTATTAAAGGTCTTTTGATATTATATGTTATAGTCAAACCCCGAAGTTCAGGCGCTCTCCTAGGTTTGCCTAGTCAAACCTCAGGTTTGACAAGAAGGCTTAGTCAAAGTACAAAACTAAAGCGTATTTCGGGCTTTTGATAGTCAAACGCCGAAACTCGATACGATCAATTATACTCTATACGATAAGATCAAAGCGGGGTTTGACCATTCAGACTTAAATAAGGGTCAGAATATGTTATTTTGTATGTAAATATGTTAAAATACATTCTTTAGAGTGAAAATGTAACTAAATTAACAATGTTCCTGTGAAACAAAGATTTTTTTGTCTGTTAAAAAAAAATAACCACGAAATTTTAAAATTTCTAACCTAAACGTGACCTACAGGAGTAAGGCAGCTTTGACTAAATCTAAAATCGGAAATGAATGCTGTTTCTCATACATATTTATGTTAATCTTTGTCAAAGCTGCCTTACTCCTGTAGGTCGCGTTTAGGTTAGAAATTTAAGACGATCGCGAAACGCAGCGGAGCGATCGTCTCAATTTTTTTTTATATTTCTCAAATTTCAAATTCAAATCAAATTTTTTTAACAGACAATAGAAATCTTTGTTTCACAGGAAGATTATTAATTAAATTTAATTATCACTCTACATAATGTGTTTTTCATACTTTTAAATACAAAAGAAAAACATATTCTCTACCTAATTTAAGCCTGACTGGTCGAACCCCGATTTGATCGAATTGCGTTTTGGTGTTTGACTGTCCAAGTTAGTCTCTCCTAGGTTTGGCTATAAATGCGTTAGTCAAAGCCCGAAACACGCTATTAATTTTGGACTTTGACTAAGCCTTCTTGTCAAACCTGAGGTTTGACTAGGCAAACCTAGGAGCGCCTGGACTTCGGGGTTTGACTATAACATATAGATTACTTTTTCAGGTTTAATGACACATTCGTATACTTTTATTTCAAAAAAATAAATTTAAGTTTGTTAGTGAGTGTTCCTGGATTTTTATTGTATTCCTTTATCATTCTTTTGTATTCAAAATTTTATCTCATCTCGTACGTTGTTACGAACTTTATAAATTAGTTATCGCGTCAAGATAAATTCTGGGCGTACCTTAAAACGATTGTTGTACGCGAGGCGAAGAATTTAATAAATAATAAGACGGACGGCCAATGTCACCAAGTTTGCTCGTTTTGTAAGGAACATTAATTTCTTTTTGAGAATTTGAGAGACAGGTTGGAAGAGAAAGTATTTTTGGTTATACTTCATTACATTGTGATATTTTTAACGACTGAATTGAGTTATGGTAAGTACTTATTACAGGAAATTATATGAACCGGAAATAGATTATTGATGATCAAACGAACTTACCTGTACGTGAAGTTCGATCATAATTATACGAGGTGGTCGTGTGGTAACACATACGAGCGATACTACAAGTGTGAATATTACTAAAATTGAGGACGACCACCGAAGTATAATTAACAATATTACGAAATAAGAAAGAAAATGCAATAAAAGTAAGTTTTTGATTCAACTTCATACAGCGTGAAATTTTAATCATTTTGTTCCACTCATTACAAACAACTTTTACTATGGGGCCAACTCTGATATCGCAAAAAAACAGCTGTTCCATACATTAAAGTCGAGTAGGTATTGAGTTTTTTCGCCTTATCTGAGTTTGCCCAATGGACAATACGACAAAAAAATAGCATGACCTGCCCCCCTAGTCAAAGTAACATTTGCAAATTTTCGCTATCGCTTCGCTTCGAAACATGTATGGGTTTGACGTAAAATTCGATAGTTAACGAAACCTTATGTCAATCCCATACATGTTTCGAAAGCGAAGCGATAACGAAGATTTGCACATATTACTTTGGCTAGGGGGTCAGGTTATTTGCGTTTCGAAGAGAGAATGAAAAAATAGATGACCCATATTTTTTTGCTTGTTGCTTGTAATCATGAGTAGAACCACCCCACTGCGGGAACCAAATGATTAAAATTTCAGCGTATTTATTTAAACTTTTTCGCGTATGAAAGTTAGTTGCATAATAAAAGTTGCTAGTAATACTTTAACAAACTGCAAATAATACTGACTCAATTATGCTAACGGCATGTAATTTAATAGAGCAATGTCCTATGTTTGCTTATATACTAATAGATAAATATTTTTTTGGTCGTCATGTGATTCGTCTATATATGTACAATCCGGTACTATTTTGTTCTGTATTATACTTTACCTATCTACGGTTTTAGTTATACTAAAGAAAGGGCATTTAAAAGTACCAGGATCGTATAAACCGTAGGTGTAGTCTGGTCCTATTTCAAAATGCTGTGGATTTTACAGTTTAGTGACGTGTGGAACAACCCAGTTATGTTTCTAACACATATATTATTCAGGTCGCATAGCATTGCAAACAGTTGGACTGTTTTGCATATGTGAAGTAAGTTTACTTATTAAATTCTTATTCACAACTAGATTTGTTTTCATAAGAAAGCTGCTATCTCTTGCGTTCAGTCCCTGGGACCTTATTCTAAATGTTTAACTAAAAACATGAAAGCATTTGCAGTTTGCATTCTCCTGATAAATAATGTATACATTAGTAGGATATATGATAGAAAATTAAATTAGGATTGCGTTACTGGGTCAAATAAGAAATTGAATAAATAAATACGTAATGCATAAATACGTTCAATCGTAGAAAAATATAAAAAAATAAATTCTGAACATAGCTACCACAATTTTTCATATATTTCCCATTAGCGGAAGCAAAGCGTAGCAATATTACGTTAAAGGTACATTAATTATAATTTATTCTCCTTAGGGAAAACGTACTTGAGACGGAACGGTTATGGCGAAAGCAGTAAACGTTATTTGGCCCTAAATAATAAGATTATGGCAGACCTTTGTGCTATTATTTCATATTTTATTCACTCAACCAACCAGTTGTTTTTCATAGAAAAATTCAGAATAAAATATCTTTTTTCGGGTTTTTTGTAGGTAGGTAAGTAGTAAAAGTCATGCCTACCTCAAATACAAGTGCTTAATCTAAAATGAATATTATTTATAACGAGGCATTTAATATCCTCTGTTGGGGCACAGGCCTTTCTTCTCTGAACAATCAGCCCCAAGCGCTGGCAGCCGGAGTGCCGAATATTAGGAAGACTTGGGGCAGGAGTTTAGTTTCAGTTCAAACTAAGGTGGAAGAGACCGAAAGTGAAAGTGAAAGTGAAATATATTTTATTTAAATAAGCTCACATAATAAGCATTTTTAAATCGTCAATTCTTTTACCCTACCACCCATTATGACGTCTTTTAACTGACAAGAAAAATGGGCGCAAAAAACTTGTCAGCTTATAATCAGATGGAACGATATTTACAAATATGTATATCGTTTCCAGACTTTATATTAACAAAGATTAACAAATAAATAACATTATTGAATTAGCTCATTTCTTAATGAGTTTCAAATTTCTTAATCAATTTACAGATTTTAAGCTAAATTCAAAGTTTGGACTTGTTATTCAGTCTAGGCTGTTACAATAAGTAAAAATAAAAGAAAAACATACAATTCAATATGCATTAAGATAGGTAGTCAGAAGCAGACCCATTCCCACTGGCAGCACCAGTTCACGAACATGACGCATGAACCAGCCATCTCTTCGCTCAACCATATTTGAGGGAACGTAACGACCCGCCTCATACGACACCACCGCAGAAATGATTAAAGAGAGCATGACATACTAAGACTACCTATGTTAAGGCATCGAATTGAAAATTTATATCCAAAAGCTTTTCATAGGTCTTTCACTAAACTACTGACTATAGAAAGTAAAAATATTGCAATTAAATAAATCAAAACAAGGTAAGCTATTAAGAATTATATTTTTTGAGTAAGAAGTGCCATACATACAGAGAATATTAAACAGATCTTTTATATACGAGTTATACGACGCCCTTAATACAAGCAGACAGAAGCAGACCCATTCCCACTGGCAGCACCCGTTCACGAGCATGACGCATGAACCAGCCATCGCTTCGCTCAACCATATTTGAGGGAACGTAACGACCCGCCTCACACGACACCACCGCAGAAATGTTTGAAGTGAGCATGAAGCGGGGCCCTCCAAGTTTAATTGGTAGGTGTAGATGGCAGCAAATTCAGCTGGAACCAGAACTAAAGGCGTGCCTTCTGAAGCACGATGGCTCGAGATAGTGAGAAAAAGATTACCTATCCGATGACCAACTATAGCAATGTATTGCTCAGTCGCCGCACGAATTAAAACTATTTCAAAAGAATAATATAAGGTGTAACCAAATTATTTTTCAATACTGAAACAGGTGATGGTGTTGCGTAAATTGAATAACTTTCTTCAAGGAACATAGGTCGAAAAAAATTTTTTTTGCCTTTCCATAGTATGTCAGTCAGCTGACTAATACATTTTGTATGGATGTATATTTTTTTAATTTTTCGACCTATGTTCCTTGGATAAAATTGTCTATCAATGACCCGTTTCAGTATTGTTATATAATTTGGTTCCACTTTAAATAAACATACTTATATTTTTTTATTATCAATCTTTACATCTTGTGTAAAGTTGCTGCCCAAGTTTTCACCATTTCAGCGGTGTCGCCGAAATGTAATGAAAACAAGTTGAAACGGGCGCAGTTATCACATTAATAATTCACAACAAGTTGCGATAAGAAATATGGAAATACGCAGACAACCCAGGGGAACACCTCGCTGGGTGTAATGTCCGGATTAAATGAGGACAGTTTTTGAACCCAGAATACCAAGACAGTGACAGTAAGCCAACGAGCCAGTAACTCTTAACAGCAAGGCTTCATGCAAGCAGAACTTGCATTATCTCAAAGCTAGTACAACCCGCGCAAATAAAGAATGGGTTTAGAAATGGCGTCGTTCATATTCACTTCTCGCTCGCACACTAAACGCCACACCTATCGCTCTCTCAGTCACACTCGTTGTTGTAGGCGCGACGAGCCGCAATTTTTAATCCCATTCTTCGTAGGCGTAGCCAGGCCAGTTTTTCGGGGGGTCGGTCCATGTAAAAAAAATACTTGACAAAAAAATCTTAATAAGTCTTTATTTCGGGGGGGGGGGGGGGAGGGGTTGAACCCCCAAATCCCCCTCCATGGCTACGCCCATGCCATTCTTTATCTGCGCGGGTTGTGAGCTTGTAAGTGACTTCATCTCTAGGCTAGTAAGCGGGAGAGCAAGCATATTCCAAGCCAGGACAGAAAGCCTGAGCAGTACTACTGGCTTGCTGGATCTGAGGCTGGTTTACTGAAACTGGCTAGTTTTCAAAATAATCCTATGCTAAGTCACCTACAGTTTTCCATAAAAACAACTAACAAGAAACTACCAATTTGTTTAAAATTTAATCTTATTTTCGCTGAACTCTGGTCAAAGTTGAAGCACCTAGTTCTAAGTTTCACCTCCCAGTAATATTTGCTGAATACGTAAACATTTTCAGCGCTGTATCTGCATGATGCCATCAAAAGCATCTTGAAATGCATGCTGCCATTGTTTATGCATGCAGCAATGCGCGGCTGAGGACCTGCAAATGTCGACCTCCTGTGGCATTATGCTAACCTGGTACTTTATTAAAAGCATCAATCATACATTACTAAAGCTATGTAAAATTTAAACCACATTTAGGCATAAATCGCTCTCAACTTGGAGAGCTATCTTGAGATTATGCATATGAGATGCTGTTACTTTATGAACATCTCAAGTGTGATCATCTCAAGATAGCTCTCAATGTTGCAGATCCTTTGATAACAGGTGAGATTTCTTGTAGTAAGTGTATTGATATTTTTTATGTCAATAATCCATGGTTTAATTTACCCAATGCATCTATTTATTTATGCCACGCGACCAGTGGGACTGCGGATATCGACGTGCGCAAACACGCTGCTTTTATGCTGACATTTATTGAAGTTTGTAGCAAATTACTCACAGGACAACATTTTAGTTTTGTTCTAAGTATACTTTTCATTGGTTCCAACGTTCCAATTGTGGTTAACAAATTCGATAAAAACTTTTCCTCTTTCCTCTTATTCAAAAAAGTTTTCAAGAGTCAATTTGGACTGAAAACAATTGTTTGAGTGGTATGCGCCGAGTGCGGGCCATTAGTTCTGTACACAAACGGATGGACTACCCTTTTCTGCGTTTGGTTTGTAATATTGTATTCAGCTTGTTTCATTAGTACCTATTTCAGTCGCAAATATTTTCTCTACCAAAAAAACTTGTTTGATTTTAAGGGTTCCGTAGTCAAGTCAACAAGGAACCCTTATAATTTCGCAATGTCCGTCAGATTTCTAAAGACCATTTTGCGATTCAGGGATCCGTATGAGGAATACAAAACGCTGAAGTGCAAAATTTTGTTAGACACAAGTGTGAGTCCCTAAGAAAACTATTATAAGTCGACGAGTAATAGTCGAAATACGGAAAAGTTTTCGTAGGTAATTTTTTATCGATGAGTTAGGTAGGTACTTAATTATAACTAGAGACCCAAAATATGCATGAAAATGTATATGCAAGAAAAATAGCTAAAATATACACGAAAATCCATAAGAAGGGCCAAAATATGAAACATGAAATAATAAAAAAATACGTTTTTTAAGGTTTTTCTTATCCTTAAATTTAGTATTACTCAACGATAAGAATCGCATTTGCGAAAATATCAATAACAAAATTTATTTGAAATTGAAATTTACCTTTTCAAATGTATACGTACGACTAAGTATTGTTCCAAATGTTCTGAAGGCAAATTGTGTCTATGATCTCTTAATTATATTTTTGTAAGCGGAGAGAACCATCCTACGTCCACTAAGGCATGCACTAAGGTGATTGGGCAGAATTTAAATTTGAGTGCTATTGTTTGGACATGTTAGACATCTGAACGATGAACGAGATCTAGCGTACCTAAATATGAATGTTTTCCAAATTTTTTGCCAAAATATGCAAATACCACTGAAAAGGGGTTAAATATGCAAATGCAAATTGCAATATGCATTTGCATATAATCCGGTCTCTACATAACATAAGTAGTGTAAAACAGGGAGTAAATAAGTTTATAGTCAATGGTGTGGTATGAGGTTACTACGGAACCTTCTACTACATGCACTGGCCGATTTTTATTGTCTAAGACAGGAGTGAAACTTATAAAAAATATACATCTTTTATATTGTGCTATGAATGTTTATATTTTTCTTTGACATATAATATAAAGGGAAATTTTGGGGATAGTAGATAAATAAATACAAAATTACCACCATTTTCTTTCTCTAACCATTTTCCTTTACCTTTTTCTTCTGAATACACGTTCGAATAAGAGTCTCCCATTCCCATCTTTTAGTTAAGTAAGAAAGAAATCATAACAAAAACTCATAACAGACGTTGAATAAAAACAGTAACGAGATGGGTTTTCTATTATTTTAAAACTCGTTTTCTACCTACAACGTTATAAAAGAAAATAACTCTACAAGTTGGTGCATCGTAAAAATGCATCGTACCGACCCGAGCTGCCGTTCTGCGAGCAATTATGACTAAATTAAATGCAGAACTTTTGCAACAAAACTGCATAGAGTAACGTTTTGATAAAGTTTGTACAGACACGGCAGTCGGAACAATAATTAAATCTTTCATATTTAAACTAGTGGCAGCTCGCGACTTCGTCTGCCTGGAAAGTTTTTTTCTATCCCTCGAGAACAGTACTTTTTTGGGTGAAGGTAAAACTATGTCCTTCTCTGTACCCCTGGCAACGTGTATGCAAAATTTCATGATGTTTGGTTGAGTAGTTAAGACGTTGAAGGTGTAACAAACAAACAAACAGTGGCGGATTTACAGTCTTGGCCGCCCTAGGCCGAATATCTTGAAGTATTGCCTGTCTAGCTATAGCTAAAAAACGGCCCCACTTACTACGCGTTCACTTCATTCTTGCCGCTACCTCCCGGCCCGCTTCATCATTCCGCACCCCCGTTCCGTCCGAGTTACAATCTGACAAGCTTTTGCCGCATTTAAGCTGAGTGAGACAGGCGTTTTTGTATTTCACGGATGAAACCACATATTACAATATTAGTGAATGAAACTGATTAAAAATCGCGCTGCGCGGCCAATTTTTAGCTACCTATAGCTAAACAGGCAAGATTTCAAGATATACTACGCGTTCACTTCATTCTTGCCGCTACCTCCCGGCCCGCTTCATCATTCCGCACCCCCTGTGTCGCCCTCCCGCGCGCCTCCTCAGGCGACGCCGGGGGCGCGGAATGATGAAGCGGGCCGGGAGGTAGCGGCAAGAATGAAGTGAACGCGTAGTATATCTTGAAATCTTGCCTGTTTAGCTATAGGTAGCTAAAAATCGGCCGCGCAGCGCGATTTTTAATCAGTTTCATTCACTAATATTGTAATATGTGGTTTCATCCGTGAAATACAAAAACGCCTGTCTCACTCAGCTTAAATGCGGCAAAAGCTTGTCAGATTGTAACTCGGACCACGTTTTAAGATTATAAAAAAAGCAAAAAAAAACAGCAGTGCCGCGCGATTTTTAGTCTGTTTTGTCCTCTAATGTTGTAATCAGTGGTTTCATCCGCGAAATTTAAAAATGCCTGTCTCTGCTTTAATGCCGGCCGCACACCTGTAAAATGCCTGTCAAATGCGGCAAAAGCCTTTCATCAGTCCTATCATCAGTCTATTTTTCGCCTCGCTTGGCCGCCCCTAATATCTGGCCGCTCTAGGCCCGGGCCTACATGGCCTTAGGGTAAATCCGCCACTGCAAACAAACAAACTTACTTTCGCATATAAATTAGAAAGGATTTATTCTCTGTTGGTGTGGCTAAGCAAAGTAAATAAATAATTACTTTAGTAACTGCTGTGCAGATTGTGAAAAAAAATTGCAAACGGAGTTATGACGATTTTTTTTTCAATTTTAACACGGAAGAGATTTTAATTGTGAAATATTTAATTTTAAGGCAGGTTACAAAACTCTCAACTAATGAAAGAAATACCTCAACAGACCACGAATCACAAGTTACAACAAATTTTTTGAGTCATTTCCTCTATAATTTTATCTTATTAAAATATCATTTCCTTCCCGATTTCTAATTTGACTTTAGGCAATTCATTTATATACAAATAATAGAATTAAGTAGGCAAAAATAATATGCTTTACCATCAAAGACTCTGCTGTATTTTAATATTTTAATCTATGCCAAAGTTATTTCTTACTTATTAAGGACTTTAATAAGCCTTGCAACACCGGGCGGTATGAAATTAAACTGAATTTTGAACGAAGTTGGAACGTAGATTAAGAGGAATCTTCAACTCAATAACTATCAAAAGATGTGTTAAGTTTTAAGTAGGTAGTATTTCATACATTCATTGAAATTACTTCCATTGAGCTAGGACGATGTAGCAACTTTAATATCATGATAAAGGTTTCTATTGATTTCTGTCTATGTTAGCTTGACTTTAGCCACTTTCATTTTAACCCCATTCAAACTCAAAACTCAAACTCAAAATAATTTATGCAGTCTAGGCTGTTACAAGCACTTGTGAAAGTAATAGAAGCTACGCCATGGGGCTGCTTTTTCTCCCTGGATATTTAATACAGAGTCGTCAAAATTTAAAAATGACCTCAAAACATTTAAAGTTAGGTCATTTTATACCAGAGATAATGAAAAATATTAAATAAGTTATTCAATAAGACGCATTTTATAATATTTTTTCTTGTTTCCTGCTTTTTATTTTAAGGAGCTAGTCGGCTCTTGCCAACTCGTCACCAAATTAAACAAAGATAATTGGTCCAAAAGCATCTCGTAAAACACTTAAAGTGTCAAGATAGTCAGACAGCCCAAGCAAACGGATACTGAAACTTCAAAGCTGTCTCTGAATAATTCACAAAAGTTCACAAGAACAAAGGAAAGGCTGCTGTGATCACTCCGAGTTCTGACACAGAAACGCTATTACGACCGTTGTGGACACAGAAACTACATCTGAGGTTTTAATGCCGAGTTCTCACTGAGTTTTGGTGTTGCATGACGGTTGAAAATGTTCATCCAATCCGTATAGGCTTCTTGGCCTCTACCAAACATCTTCGTCATCATCAGCTCACTTCACTGCGGAGTGAGCAGGACAGATATCGCTACAGAAAAGTATCGACAATATTTTGTCGTTCGTGGTGTGGAGCTATGGCTATGAGAATCCCTCGCCACCGAAAACTAATTTGATTTATTTAGATAATGTTAATAGAATTCGTAATTTTAATATAGTTTAGGCTTTTATTACATTAAAATTAAATGGGCTTACTCTTGGCCACATTCGAGAACCATAAGGCTAAGGAAGAGGCGACGATGTAGCGAGTTTGCCCAGAAGAAGCATATTCAATCGGACTTTAAATATCACTGACTCAGATCTAATAAAAAAGTAAGATGGAGCGTTGCGAACAATGAAGTGAGGTCGGTTTTTGATGGTACATGTGTGCGTACAAGGAGGCGGGCGGGGGTCGGGCGGCAGGGTTTTATATGGAAAGCCAAGGTAGTAGTTTCGTTACACGTGTGTGCGTGAACTGTGTATGTACACAGCCAAGGTGTAGTTTTACAGGCCTTACCGCTTTGTGCGGAAGACTCCGTCTTCTTTTTTTATTTGGTCTGAGATCACTGAGTTGTATGCTTGCGAAAATACAGACGCAGACAGGGAATTTCGCTCCTTAGTTGTGCGCATTAAAAAGGATGATGAAAAACGCTTCGTGTGCATGCGTGAAATGTCAACCAAATAGGGTTAAAACCCCGCCGTGCGTCTGGACGACCGGCCGATGGTAGAACGGGGATGGCGGAATGAGCTCATGCAGCTCAAGAGCACACTCTCCGAAGTATAACCTGTAGTGTACCGCCAAACAAGTGCCCTGTCATATTGCTACCCTCTTACAGGGTGTCACATAAACTGTAAACTTATGTAAATTATTTGGACTACATGATATGTAATAAATAAAACAAGGTGCCATTCCATCTGATAGGCACCAGATCTTCGGTCAGCAAGTCCTGTATCTTTAGCCTCCATCCTTTAACCCTGGGACCTTCATCCGGTGAAGTCAACGTCTGCACGCAGATGACGATGAGCGCCAGTACTGCCACGATCACCAGGTATGCTATAAGGATCCCCCTTCAGTTGGTATCGATATTATTGCTTCGTACTTACCAGATATCCAGGTGCCGTTCCACCTGATAGGCACCAGATCTTCAGTGAGCAGGTCCTGTATCTTCAGCCTCCGACCCTTGACCCTGGGGCCTTCATCGGGCGGAGTCAGCAGCACCACGGACGTGACGATGAGGGCCAGCACCGCCACGATTACCAGGAGTGCTATAAGGATCCCTCGCCAGTTGCGCTGGTTCGTAGCGCCCACCACCAACTTCTGGAACGAAGGGTTTTGGTTAGATTTCAAGTAGATTTGATTACTTTTGAAATATGATTGATGTTCACACAATATTTCTGACTGAACTTTGTATATGGTATATGGTAAGTCAGATTGAATGGTTTGTTTAGTATGCAATACCCGAATTTGGTATCTTACTAGTAATAAGTAGAAAACCGGTAACGAGAACGTACTCCGATAACATGGTCCCGCCTGCGGCACCGCATTTTTTCTCATATTTTCATTACACAATATGTATTGACTGAGGTGATCTTTTTCACGTACATTGGAATAAACGACATGGAAGTTAACTTCTGCAATTTTTATTGCTCGTCTAACCCTAGCTGTCTACCTATGAACATCGTAAAGGTAGTCCAGAAACCCAATGAAACGGAAGTAAAATTATTATTACTACTAACGGCCGCCCGCGGTTTCACCCGCGTGGTTCCCGTTCCCGTGGGAATATCAGGATAAAAATTATTCTATGTTTTAATCTAGACTATCTACTAATCTATCTGCCAAATTTCAACCAAATCCGTTCAGTATTTTTGCGTGATTGAGTAACAAACATCCAAACATTTAAACATCCAATATGTAAACCCACAAACTTTTATATTTATAATAAGTATAAGTAGGATAAACACGTGGTTGTTGTATATGTTATAGTCAAACCCCGAAGTCCAGGCGCTCCTAGGTTTGCCTAGTCAAACCTCAGGTTTGACAAGAAGGCTTAGTCAAAGTACAAAACTAAAGCGTATTTCGGGCTTTGACTAATGAATTTATGGCCAAACCTAGGAGAGACCAACTTGGATAGTCAAACGCCGAAACTGAATACGATCAAATCGGGGTTTGACCAGTCAGACTTAAATTAGGGTCAGAATGTGTTATTTTGTATGTAAATATGTAAAAATACATTCTTTAGAGTGAAAATTTAACTAAATTCACAATCTTCATTTGAAACAAAGATTTCTGTTGTCTGGAAAAAAAAATAACCACGAAATTTAAGACGATCACTCCGCTGCGCTTCGCGATCGTCTTAAATTTCTAACCTAAACGTGACCTACAGGAGTGAGGCAGCTTTGACTAAATCTAAAATCGGAAATGAATGCTGTTTTTCATACATATTTAGGTTAATCTTAGTCAGAGCTGCCTTACTCCTGTAGGTCACGTTAAGGTTAGAAATTCAAGACGATCGCGAAGCGCAGCGGAGCGATCGTCTTAAATTTCGTGGTTATTTTATTTTTAACAGACAACAGAAATCTTTGTTTTACAGGAAGATTATTAATTTAATTGAATTATCACTCTAAAAATGTGTTTTTCATACTTTTAAATACAAAAAAAAAACATATTCTGTACCTAATTTAAGTCTAACTGGTCGAACCCCGATTTGATCGAATTGCGTTTCGGTGTTTGACTGTCCAAGTTAGTCTCTCCTAGGTTTGGCTATAAAGGCGTTAGTCAAAGCCCGAAACACGCTATTAGTTTTGGACTTTGACCAAGCCTTCTTGTCAAACCTGAGGTTTGGACTAGGCAAACCTAGGAGCGCCTGGACTTCGGGGTTTGACTATAACATATACAGTCTGTCGAGAAAGTTATAAAATTACTATCTTTGTCATTGTCTAAACAACACTTAACTACTTGATATGTAATGCAACAACCACGTGTTTTAAGTAAACATATTTTCACTTTACATGCTCGTAAAGTTCGTCTTTATGTTGGGTATAGGCTGCATAAAATCGCTTTTTATGCTCTAGTGCATAAAGTAAAATCTTCGTCTAAGTCTCAGACTTTAAGACAAAGGTCGTCAGGTAAACAGCTACACATGCAATTAAACTTCATTGAATTAACTTGTTATTTCATTCTGTTTTTTCACTTTTTTTTTTTTGAAAACGGGTATACATTTTATTGAAAGACCTTGTTTTTTTTTAATTTTTGAATATGGGTATCAAATGAAAGGCCTTGATGAGCACATTCCAAAAAAATATATTTTGTCACAAAAAATAAAGAAAAAAAATTTTGTTTTTCAATTTTTGAATATGGGTATTAAATGAAAGGCCTTGATGAGGACATTCCAAAAATATATATTTTGTCACAAAAAATTGAGAAAAAAAATTTTTTTTTCAATTTTTGAATATGGGTATCAAATGAAAGGTCTTGATGAGCACATTTCAAAAATATATAATTTGTCACTAAAATGTTAAAAATATTTTTATTTTTATTTTTACATTACTTATTGTTGTTTAATTTCCTCACAATCGAAGTGAAAAGCAGAGTGTATAACTCGTACATAAAACCCATTTTACCCTCGACTTGACTATCCACCCTCGCCTGCGGCTCGGGTGGATATATATCGTCTCGGGTAAAATGATGCGTTTTATGCACTTGTTGTACAATCTACTATTTACTCAAAAATGCTTGTAATATGGTCATTATTTTGACAACCTTCTTTGAACAAAGTCGAGGTTGCCGCGCTCCTCCGATGGTGACGCAACAAAGTTGTATGGGATTTCATTATTGTCGAGTTTTAGCCACCAGCAATTTCCTTTGAAAATCCATTATTGTCGAGTTTTGTTTCAAACATAGTTTTTTGTAATTTTAATAATTTTTAACATTTTTGTCATTTTGGTCCAAGTCTTGTATAGTGCTTTACTCAAAAATGTAAAAAATGTCAGAAATGTCAAAAATTACCGAAATGACCATTTTTGACATTTTCGTTATTTTTGTCATTTTTGACATATTTTATTTAACACTAGCTTCCGCCCGCGACTTCGTCCGCGTGGATATTAGAGAAAATCCTTAGGGAACCTTCAACCAGGATCCGACCAACCGTTTTATACGCGATTAGGCGGGTCCCCACCAAGCGCGCTGCCTCGCGAGGCAAAACATTTGCGACGTGTGACAGGCCTCGCACGAGGCTGCGCGCTTGGTGGGGACCCGCGTAATCGCGTATAAAACGGTTGGTCGGATCCTGGTTGAAGGTTCCCTAAGGATTTCCCTAATATCCACGCGGACGAAGTCGCGGGCGGAAGCTAGTTTATTACAATAATCAGAATTAGGTCCAGAGATATTAAGAGTATCACGTTCCCGTTTCTTTACTCTTTCCCGTTTCCGTCCCCGCCCCCGTTCCCGTTCCTGTTCCCGTGTCCGTCCCCGTCCCCTTGGGCTGAATCATGTCCACCGTGTTGGACTTCAAAACAAATGTCATTTTCGCATTCCTCATCCCATAAAACCTCAAGAACGACATCCACATCGGCTTTCATGTTTACTTACCCCATTTACCCCCTAACGGATGATTTTCAAAATAAGAAAATATGTGTTTGCCTATTTATTTTTAGACATGCTCCTACGAATTTTTAAGCTGTAAACTATGTAATGTCTATTTTATATTATTTTTCCATATATAATTTGTACCCCATTTTCACCCCTTTAGCGGTTAAATTGGACTTCAAAATTAATGTCATTTTCGCAATCACCATCCCATAAAACCTCAAGAACGACATCCATATCGATTTCTACGTTTACTTAGCCCATTTACCCCCTAAGGGGTTGATTTTCAAAACCACAAAATATATGTTTGCCTATTTATTTTAAGACATGCTCCTACGAAGTTTTAAGTTGTAATGTCTATTTTATATTGTTTTCAATACCAAATTTAAATCCAATTTTCACCCCTTTAGGGGTTAAATCATGTCGACCGTGTTGGACTTCAAAATAAATGTCATTTTCGCAATCTTCATCCCAGAAAACCCCAATAACGACATCCATATCGATTTTTAGGTTTATTTACCCCATTGCACCCCCATTTCATCACCATGGGGGTTGAAATTATACCAATACAATATGCGTTGCGTTAGATTTCCATCCATAAGCCTAAATTACAAATCTAGCGATTTCTACTTCAAAAATGAAGGATTATCTTCTAAACACAACTTCATCCCCCTTTTCACCCCTTTGGGGGTAGAATTTTGAAAAACGCTGAGACACGTATTTATTTATTTTCAATCATCAGCCTAAACACAAAATTTGAAGATCCTAGCTTCAAAACTGAGGGACTTTCATACAAACTTTCATCCCTTATTTCATCCCCTTAGGGATGGAATTTTCAAAAATCCTTCCTACACTGTATAAAGTATCTGTGTGCAAAATTTCAAGTCTCTAGGTTCAGCGGTTTGGGCTGTGCGTTGATATCTCACTCAGTCAGGACTTTGAATTTTATATATATAGATTTTTGACATTTTTGAGTAAAGCACAATACAAGACTTGGTCCACAATGACTACACTGCTGGCCACGCTATGATGGCCTTAAGCTGAGCTTAACTACGCTCTCGGCCTTCAACCTTGGTCATCATTGCAGACCGCGCTGTGACGGCCTGGACCTGCGCTAAGCTACGCTATCGGCCATCATCATCGCGCTGCCAGCAATGCAGTCATTATTGACCGCGTCAGTAATGTACCATGGGCAACAGCGTCGCTTAACCACTGCTAAGGTTAAAATCGCTTGCACGCCGCGCCCGCTGTCCCATACGTTTTGTTCGTGCAGGGGCGATACGCGCGCACACGAATTTTGTTGCAAACTGGTTAAGCGACGCTGTTGCCCATAGTACTATTAATGCAACAACCACGTGTTTTTATTAAAAAATATTTTACTTCTATTTCAAAGCGATTGAAACCGCAGTTACATTGCTGCTTTAAGTAAGATAGTTGCCACATTGGTTCTTACTACAGCATCAATATAACTGCGATTTGTGTCAAAGTTGATTACAACATTGCCACATGAGTAAAGAAATTTTCGTTAAGGCCTACTCAAACCTGACCGGTATCCTATACCGGTGGCGGTAACGGTATACCCGACCGACATCCCGACTTGGTTTATTTCCAACTCGAGTCAACCCGTTTCAAAATTCGTGTAACTCGGTTTCAACTCGAGTTGGCCAACCGGAGTTGGCTCGCGGGTCGTAGCGGGTTGACCCGTTAGTCAACTCGGGTCGGCTAACTCGAGTTGAATTGAAACTGAGTTACGCGAATTTCCGTAGCTCTAAGCGGGTCAGACGGAGTTGCCTAATCGGGTTGGAACCGACCACAGATGGTCAGCAACTGTAGAGACCTTTACCTTTTTTTGTTCATAGATTAGATACTAGCTAAGTAGGTTAGGTCACAAATTAAAACAACCTAACTTAGGTTGTTTTAATTTGTTTATGACGATATTGTGATTTTGTTTGGAATTTGGGTAGGTAAGGTTAGGTAAATACTTCCCAAACCGTTGATTTCTTTTTCCGACTGGATGACATTGTCTCAAAGTTAAACACGACACAAAACACTCAATACAATTACGAAGTAAAAGAGCTTATAAAAACTGAACTTTAATATTTGTCTATCCAAACATTAAAATAAACAAAACAAGTAAACAGTAAAATATGAAAATTCGCCGGTAGTAAGAAAACAGAACTTCGGGTGCTACGGGTCAACTCGGATTAGATCGGCCAACTCCGCCGCCGCCGCCCGCCGGCATGGCGGCGGCGGCGGAAGCGAAGGTGCACAACTCGATATAACGGGCTGACTCGAGTTCTTAACGGGCTGACTCGAGTTCTTAACGGGCTGACTCGAGTTGACCCGATACAACTGCAACTCGAGTCAACCCGGGTCGGAACTCGAGTTGGCCCATCACTAATCCCGACCGGTATTTTGTATGGCATTAACGCAGCTGTTGCGGAACACCTTTGAACAGCGCGTTACTGCATACCCATCGAGATATTGTTACCGCCACCGGTACAGGATTCCGGTCAGACTTGAGTAGGCCTTTACTCATGTGACAATGCTACAAAACCAGTGGCATTGAAAAAACTTATATACTACTGTGTCAGTGGACTGGACTACCTCTATGTATATCCGAACGGTTTTTGTTTCAATGATCCAAATCGATTTAAATCTTTGAATCTATTTCAAAGAAAGAACATTATTAGTACGCACATCACGGTCCCAGTGAATAAATCACTGCTAAAAGTCAGAGTGTACCAAAACTCACTCGGAGTATAACCCTTTTTTTTCTCGTGCATTGTTAACCACGGCATGATGAATTGACCGTTTCCCGCACGCGGCGCGCTCGTATCAGCTCCAAAGTTCGATATATGGTGTAATATAGGGTGATATTATTTTAATAAATTACCTAACGAAGCGAATACAGGAGGCTAAAGTAGGTAATGATCCATTGAAATGGTAATTTTAATGTTACTTCATTATTTATGAACAATACTAATAATAATTTATATCTTATTTACTATTATTATTTTCGTTTTATTCAGTAACATTTTTGTATTCATTGAAAAATATCAATGAATTTGCAAACTACTTGATCACGGAAGTCATCTAATATTGATTTGCTTCTGCTCGTCTAACATAATTTATTTTTACTTTATAAAACCGACTTCAACCTACCTCTAAAAAGCAAGAAATAACATTCGTAATAATAAAAACACGTCTATTGAAGTCGGATGGGGCTGGAGTACAGATTCCTTTTTTTATTCTACCCGTAAAAGCCCCACCCGACTTCAATAGACGTGTTTTTTATTTCTTTATTACGAATATTATTTCTTGCTTTTTAGAGGTAGGTTTTTTGAAGTCGGTTTTTTGTTTTTTTTAAACAATTTTTATTTTTTTATTTTTAGTGCAGGTACCTTGAAGGTATATTTATTTAAATAGTAAAATTGGCTTAGCCAAACGTGAGATAATTACGAAGAAACATACATACATACGGGTCAAACTGAGAACCTCCTTTTTTAAGTCGGTTAAAGAACTACACAGATATCCCTCTTCCAACAAAAAAATATTATCTTATTCAGTTCATAAACAAAGAAGTAATACGACCATTATCATCGAGGTAATTCACACAAAATCATACTATTTTCGTGCTTTTTTCAAGATTACTTGAAAAGTACTGAACCGATTTCCAAATTTTAAAAAATGGGACCAACTTGGGAGTTTCCCCAATGTAATAACGTTTGAATCATTTCAATCGGTTCAGCCGTTTTTGAGTAATCGGTGGACATACACAAAAAAAACAAATATACAGACGAACATAGAACCTCCTCCTTTTTGGAAGTCGGTTAAAAAACTAGGTGATTTTGTTCAAGAAACGAATATAAACTGTTATAGTACACTTGTTTATATAATTTTACACCCTGTATACCTATTCAACAAAGAGAATACACTGAACGTTATATTTTAAAGCCTTTCCTCGCTTTTTGCCCATCGCCCATTTTACAGCGCTGCGCATATCCGAAATTGGCCATCGGATGTTCAATATAGCACAAAATACGTACCAATGTGTACTCAAAAAACGATATTCTTGTCTAACGACCATTCATATTGTTCAATACAAAGCATACATTTATTTTTAATGAAATTTAATTACATATTATCCAACAACGTGGGTATGAAATACAATACACTTTGTGGGATAGAATATTGTAGTTATAACATCGCAGTTAAATGGTTTTGAATCAAAATGACAGTAAAATTATTAGAAACTGAATTGTTGAGAAAATAATACAAAAAAATGCGTGTACGTAAAACTTGTCGTTTAAAAATAAGCTTACTATGTTTTAAACGTTAAGGATTTAATTTAATTTATTTAATAGGTAGGTAAGCTAACAGCCCTATACAATTTATTATATAAAAAACATTCAAAAACAAAAGATCACATGGATATCAAAAGGACGCGCATTCGATTCTTGTCCGAGCCAATAGAGAAGAATATCAAAAATCGTTTTAAATCCAACAAATCAATAACGATTTTCCCCAACAGTACAAGGTTTAAGCCTAATATTAACACAATTTATCTTCCACCCAAATAAATCCGACACAAAACCTTAATCATCACCTTAAAAAAGTAAATCTTAACACAATGGTTTAATCTCCCAATAAGGGCCTTAAGCTCCGTAAACCAGAGACAAAGAGTCGTCAATCACCGGACAAGATACTGCCGGCCGAGTAACAGATCGTCCGGTTCTGTACGGGTGTGTCCGGTCAGATTACGGACATAATCCATCGGGTGAAGCGCGCACCGCAAAAACTTTAGGCTGATCGTACATTAGCGAACGCTTTAACGTCATACAAAGATATTGTATGGATTAACGTAAGTTTACGTTAACCATCGATTTTCAAAATGAAAAAATCAAACAGTTTATAAAATGAAATTCGTATCGTTATCGTTTTACAATTGGGATTTTGGCGACAGGGGTACGATTATGGTAAAAATACTGGAGCAATCACACTTTATTCTGACGGATAAAAGCAAAACCATTTAGGTTTGAATCATTTATGTATTAGTTACCTAAATATCTTTGTTTTAGCTTTAGAATTCTCATTTAAATTGTAAAAGATTGGTATCCTAGGCTCCCTAAGCATAGCGTTTAACAATTTTAACAAAACTAAAGTGTCTTTTTAGGGTTCCGTACCCAAAGGGTAAAAATGGTACCCTATTACTAAGACTCCGCTGTCCGTCTGTCTGTCTGTCTGTCACCAGGCTGTATCTCATGAACCGTGATAGCTAGACAGTTGAAATTTTCACAGATGATGTATTTCTGTTGCCGCTACAACAACAAATACTAAAAATATGATAAAATAAATATTTAAGGGGGGCTCCCATACAACAAACGTGTTTTTTTTTTCAGTTTTTTGGTACGGAACCCTTCGTGCGCGAGTCCGACTCGCACTTGGCCGGCTTTTTTTATAAACGAAACTGAAACTGTAACAATTTAGCTTTGGTTTTATCGTTAACAATAAGCGCGATAGGGTCCCTGATGTGACTGATGTGATGTCCCTCTTGTGAAATAATAGTTTGTTATAGTTAGTTGCTGCTTGGTAGAATAAATTAACTTTCACGGTTTTGTCGCTACAACGTCATGGTACGTCTACGTGCACGCTTACGCATACGCTTACGCATCCGGTGTGCTGGAGCCTTAAGAAAGGTACTAAATTTCACAGTACCTACACATTATTATGTTCACTATGAAGTTATGATGTTATGTTCAGTACGTTTACTATGAAGAAGCCGAGCAACTGTTAAGATGCGAATGCTATAGTCACGTCACGATGTAACATTATCTAAATTAACGTTATTTATTTACATAACGTTAATGTTAAAATTAACGGTAGAAAAATTAAGAAATAACGTTATATTTAAAAATAACGTTATCATTCCCTGTCTGTACATAATCGTATTTATACTACTTTCTCAAGCGATAGTTGCCAATGTGCGCTCAACCTTAGCATTTGAAAAGGCTAGGATTTATGACTAGGGTTGACAAATTATGTCTTATATTTTTTATAATATATGCGGAAGAATATGTGGGAGTGATTGATGGGATAACGGTTGACAGGGATGAATATACAAGGTTATTTTTAGTTAATACATAACCTCTCGTGGGGTTGATCATCAAACTGAACAACTTTCATTATAAGACCAACCTTGAAATCGCAAAAAAAAAACAGCTGTTACATACATTTCGATGGAGTAGGATTGTACTTTTGTATGGAACAGCTGATTTTTTTTCCATGATTTCGAGGTTGGTCCCATAATGAAAGTTGTTCAGTTTGATGGTCTGATCAACCCCACGAGAGGTTTTGTATTAACTAAAAATAACTTTGTATACATAAGATAAACTATATAAATAACAATTTCTATAGCGAATAAGTTTTGAGAACAGTATTTGATAGAATATGAAAACTTTAATGAAGAAGTAACAATTTTTTTCTCATTCAATAGATAAAGAAAATAGCGTCATGGATGGTTGACAACATGCAGTGACACCCCTGATGATGTATCTATTTATACTTAGATAGTGACCGTAAACTAAAAAGTGTTTGCTTACTTTTTTATAACAAAAAGGGCAATAAATATATCTTTCTTGAAAAGCCAAGTAGAAGATTTAAGATAAAGCAAACGCTATTTATCAACCAAAACAATATTGTATATTTCATAACTTTAACAGCACTTGGCTCAGACTTAAGTCCCAAATATTTTATCATTGAACCAACAGACTTTTACTTGTTGCTATGAAGTTTAATTTTTTACCTAATGGTATTATTAAACGTTTTTGTTTTTATTGAGCAGAATGTTTGTAGCTCAACTTTTCACTTCGTTTTTATTATGTGTGACAAGGTTTTTTATCACAATATTAACAAAATAAAGGAGTAAAAAGGGTACAGAGAAAACTCAATTTAAATCATTTTAATTTTGTACTTAAAAATACTTGCTTACATAAAATCTCTCGTTGAAATGAATACAGCTTATAGTTTCTGTTTTATATTTTTTTAACACTGCGCCCCTAATGTATTGATACTCAATCTGCGCACAACGCGGTTGGCTACCAGTATGTTACCATACAATCTGTGAATGTAGTTGTTGTTGTCCCATAAATAAATTAAAAAAAAACAATTGACGGTAACGTTTCCGAGAATACAGCGAGAGTGAATTAGGTAGGTACCTACCTATCTAATTTTGTTTGTGGTTTAGTGACACTAAAGAACACTAAAGAAAGAGGTAGCAATAAGCCGTCACGTCACTAAAGGACCTGTTTTCAATCTTCACTATGGCATATGGCCGTGCAATCTCCATTGGAGGAAGGTATAAGCTTCTTGACCTTTCCCTACTACGCCCGAAAGCGCCATCAAACTCTCTCTTCTCTTCTTTGTCGTTTCGCTCTTGGCAGAGCGGTCGTGGTCACGTTGAGGCGTCCGCGTCATCAAACTGGCCAACAAGTTTAAGTGTGGAGACAATCTATGTAGTTGAAAACAACGTGTTGCTAAAACAAAGTCAAAGTTAGTCACAATATTGATCTACTCTAGAATCGTGTAGGCAGTTTAGTGCTATTAGCCACGACAAAAAATAGAAAGAACAAACAAAAATTAAGTGGCAATATACTCGATGAGCATAAAAGAGCTAAGTATACGTAATATAAGTCTGCATGGTAAGGCCCATTAGGCTAACGGCCTCTCCTGCTAACGGCCATCGCCTTATCAAGGGTCCTTTAGACCCCCAATCTAAGGATTTCGTTCGGAAATTTCGTGGAAATATAATACGGTAATAATCAACAAAGGTTTTTGGGCTTTGAAATATTATATTTTTTTCTGTAGTACTGATACTCTTACATTATGATGGTTGTAAGTAAATATAAAAGTATTTAATATTTGCAATTTTCAAGTTACTATGAGGCATGCATTGAATGGTTACATTGCGGATAAACAGTCGTAGTATAAACTTCCGAGTTCGATTACAAAACGGATCAATAAAAAAATGTGGATTTGTGCCAGAAGGATCGTTACTCGCTAGTTTTGATTTAGAACGGATTTGGGTGAAATTATGCATACAGATAGTAGCGATTAAAACAGGATATTTTTTATCCCGGTGAAGGGTATCCTGGGATTTTCCGAATATCTGTGTGTGTCGGTGTAAGCCTGTATTAAATTATATGGTGCGTTTATATTGATACCATAGACTTAGAAAATTTTTCGCTATGCTCAAGTAGACGGACAAAGGTGCGAGTGAGAAACCGATTCTTACGGCTTATGCGATGTGCGAAAAAGAGTAAAAACAAACTGACAGCTGAACCTGGTTTGACTTCATTTATCATCGTTTATCACCTTAGTGAAAAGCATCAACAAGATTATTTTGTAATTTTGATCGCGATCGGGTCGGTTTGGCTCTCAAAGCTATATAAATCAATAATGGTGTCGTGTTCTGTACTGGATTGTAATGTTACTTACGACAATAACCCAAATAAACACTCATTTCACAGGTAAATATGATTGTACTATTACCATTTTCATAATTCATATTTTAGTTGAATATATTCCCAAACACACTAAGTTATATACTAATATGATGCTATTAAACGCCTATTTCCTAAATAAAGGCTGATTTCTAAACATTATGTGTTAGATAAAAAGATATTATGTCCGTGAACTTGAGAAAATAAAGCGTAGATATTGATAAAAAATATCGATATCGATACTCATGTCGATGATTTCCAATATAACTTTGTTTGTCTTTGTGAACACTGATAATTTTATTTAAAGCTGCTTGTAACCGACAGTTTTCAAATGGTAAATTATACCAACTTAAGTACTAATTTAACATTTATTTCCAGGTTTTCTGTAAATCCAGTGATTAAATTAAACTGGATAAATGTCATAAATAAATAAGCAGGGAGCCTCAAAGGAGACCTTAAGAAATTATTTAAATAAAATTGTTCAAAATTTTGTTTGTGTTTTATTTATTAGAGCAATAATACATTATGGTATCTACAACCTAAAATGGACTTCAGTGCATCTCTAAATTCACGCACACGTTTACATATTTACAAACACTGGCTCATCTCACTTTTGGTTTCGCAGCCAAGTGAACTCTGTTCGTCTATTTCAGTGAATATTAAGTTTATGATTGATACATATTACCATACTGGTCTCAGAAAAGAAGTTTGACGTCATCTCCTTTCACCCTAAAACATAACTAGAGCGTACAGTATTCTAGCAGCAGATAATCTATAAAAAACTGGTTAGGGTAAAGCCTCAAAATTACCGTTCGAGTTGAAACGATCGTCAGGCAATTGATCATTCGACGTGACACTCCGCGTTATTACAGGAACGTGACGTAGTCGAAACTCATAGTCACATTACGGGGCCTTTTGTACCCGCCTGATAATACGTGGGGCAATTTATATACCCCGACAACGAAAGGTTAATTTTAAACCATAGTGTGAATGAAAACTTAGGATAGGAAAGTGTAAAACAGAAAATGAAATAAAGGTCAGGTTGTTCTTAGTCATCACTATGTTTAGCACTAAGTTCTATTGTTAAGTCTTTCTATGTATTTTTCACTTTTGGTGTTGAATAAAGAATTATCTAATCTATGTCACCTTTTTCCACTGGTTGGATGACACATAATAGTATAATGATAATTACTATGTGGGATTTCATTAATAGGGTTTATCATTTCAATCCAAGTTCTATTGAATATCATTTCGTTTACAACTGCGTTTAAATAGAAAGAAATATTGGAATTTCTATTAACTAAATGTTAAATGCGAGACTACAAATAATAAAAAACCTTAGAGGGTGGAAATCAATTGTTAGTTCCGTTAAAAAAGATAATGATATGTATATTATTTCGTAGAGCTATGTAGGATGTAAAAGCTTAATATCTGATATAAAGTTTAAAGTTTTTTTAAATAGCAACATTTTCTCAATTTATTCCGCTATCGCAACCGATCTACAAACAGCGAGCTAAAGCTAATCCTTATTAAATAGGGTATAACAGCGTGTCCCTAACATTATTTAATCGGCGCCCTAACCTTAACAAACAAAATAAAACCTCCCGCACACGGGCGGAAACGGTTTAGTTTCTTGCACGAATTCACAAATCGTTCCACGGTTTTGTTGACACAAACATTAGGCCAATGAAAACATCCGACCACAGAGCTAGGAATGATTTAGCGGTGGCAGGTTTTTGCCGCAATATACGTTGCGTACGTGAATTGAATAATGTTTTGGGCGGCTGTGATGAATTGAGACGTTATTGAGTTTTGTTGTTTTGTACGAACCATGGACTGACTTATTAACCTATACTGAATAAACACCCACCAATCCACTTTGGGCCCTATGGTTATGACCTATCCCTTTATCCCCCATGATGATTAGTCAATATTAAAGTGATATTAATTAAGTATTAAATAAAACACGTATAATAATAACTAATAACTTCTTCAAATATGCTTAATTACTTACGAAATATTGATAAAACAATAGTCATAAAAAATATCCACTGTCGTATTAAAACATTAGGTACCTAATGTATTTTTTAAAAGAGATTTTACATAAAATAACTAATTCGTTGAATTATTTAAAACAAAGCACTTACTTGTGAAATAACCAACGTTATTCATACTAGTATTCATTGTATAAATATAACGGTCACGTTTATTTATTCCACTAATAAATATTTGAAGAAAGGTTCATATTTGCGAATATGGGCAATGTTTGTGATGTACTCCAATATTTTACGTAGGTTCTGTTTTTGCACGTCCATTTACTATTCAAATTGGCAAATATATTTGGCAAACCCATTTCCATCTTTATTTATTCACATTGACCTAGGGACTTGTTCATAAAATATGCGAGTTCGAATTTCGTCCAATATTTGAAGATATGCTATTAATATTCAGTGTGTACGTCGTTATGTTTAGATGGTTTTGAGTATACTATTTGAATTTATGTATTAGACGTTTTCTTAAGTTTATTTTATTATAAAACAGTGATATTTTTGGAATTGTAGCCTCTTTTAATGTCACACATGATTTAAAATAAGATATAATTTCAAACTTTAATAATAATAATAAAAATGATTCACAATTGAGTCATGTAGAAGCAAAGGCAGCAACATCCAGTTTTTGTAAAATGGCGGAAATCAATGTTTTTGGTTTCGAAGCTGTGCAGTTTAGCACTATGGGATATTGCTGTTTTTGCTACAAATCTATTATTTAAATGGCGATTTATATGAGTTGTTGCTGTTTTTGCTGCAAATTATAAAGTCAAACGATGAAGCTGATTTCGCATAGCAGACTGCATTCAAAGTTGCTATAGTGAAAAAAGTGGATGTTGCTGCATTGGTTTCGAAGCAGTGCAGTTAAGTACTATAGGATATTGCTGTTTTTGCTGCAAACCTATGACTTTAATTGTGATTTTTTATGAGTTGTTGCTGTTTATGCTGCAATATTATTAAGTCAAACGATGAAGTCGATTTCACATTAGCAGACTACATTGAAAGTTGCAAAAGTTAAAAAAGTAGATGTTGCTACCTTTGCTTCTATATGACTCAATTATACATAATATAAAGTTATTTCATTAAATAAGTGCAAACTATTCAAATCTTATTAGCTCTATAGCATGTTTGAAAACACCGTTAAAGGAAATTTTGTAACTTTATGGTGTGCGATGTGAAAACAATCTTAATCAGTAAAATTTCCTCTCAGTACAAAGCACCATCGGTAATCGAAGAGATGTGGAAAAGAACTGCTGTTATATTACTAGCAATCTTCTACCATGCGGAAGGGAAATTGGGCTCTGATGAAGATACTGACGATTCCGGTAAGAGTACATTTTGAGCTATGCAATAAGGGTCAAAATCCTATGTCACATTAGCGGAGATAAAACGTTCTGAGACTTGTTTTATTGCAAACAGTGTAAAAAAGTAGACGTGTTATTGAAAAATGACAAAGCTGAAAACCATAGTAGGTTGCATAACTTCGAAGGCATTAAGAATAACTTTTTGTATGGAAACAACAACAAAATCTGGAAAATAGGCTGTATACAAGGATATTTTTAGTGAAAACTGATTTTCAGAATCAGTAATAGAATCGATTGCAATATTTTTTATATCTCTTATATAAAAGTGAAGGGGTGACTGACAGACTATTGCCCAGCCCAAACCACTGAACCTAGAGACTTGAAATTTTGCACATAGCTTCTTTATACAATGTAAACACCCACTAAGAAGGGATTTTAGGAAATTCCACCCCTAAAGGGTTGAAATGGGGTTAAAAAGTTTGTATGGAAAGCCTAAACCATTGAACCTAGAGACTTGAAATTTCGCACATAGATACTATACACAATGTAGACACCCATTAAGAAAGGATTTTTGGAAATTCCACCCCTAAAGGGTTAAAATGGGGGTACAAAGTTTGTATGGAAAAGAAAAATTAAATAGACATTTCAACTTGAAACTTCGTGTGAGTACTTCTAAAAACAAATAAGCAAACACGTGTTTCGTGGTTTTCCGAAACTCAACCCTTTAGGGGGTAAATGGGGTAAAAAAAGCCCAACGTCGATATGGGTGTCGAGGTTTTATGGGATGTTGATTGCGAAAATGGCATTTATTTTTAGTGGTAGACATTATTCAACCCCTTAAGGGGTCAAACGGGGTTAAAAATTTGTATGTAAAAAATATAAAATAGACATTACGACTTGAAACTTCGTAGGAGTACTTCTATAAACAAATGATCAAACATATATTTCGTAAATTTCTGAAAATCAACCCCCTAAGGGGTAAAATGGGGTAAAAAGCCCAAACTCGATATGAATGTCGTTATTGAGGTTTTATGGGATGTTGGTTGCGAAAATAGCATTTAATTTTAAGTCCTAAATAGTGGCTTTGTTTTAACCCCTAAAAGGGTAAAATGGGGTTCATGCTTTGTATGAAAAAATAATATTAAATAGACATTTTGACGTGAAACTAAATTAGAAGTAGGTACTTACTCCTCAAAACAAATAAGCAAACAAATCTATATGGATGTCGATATTGAAGTTTTATGGGATGTTTATTGCGAAAATGGCATTTATTTTAAGGTCAAACACGACACGGTGGACATTATTCAACACCGAAAGCACTGAAACTGGGGTTCAATTTTTTTATGGAAAAAATAATACGGGAACGGGAACAGGAATGAGAAAGAGAACAGTAATAATTATAAATGTGAAGTTTAATGTTTTGATATTTGTTACTCAATCACGTAAAACCGGCTGAATGGATTTGGAATAGCACAGATAGTAATAGCCTGTGGTAAAACATGGTTACTTCTTATCTCGGTCAAAGGTTAAATAACGATTTTCCGAATGTCCACGCGGACGAAGTCGCGGGCAAAAGCTAGTCATGTTATATTTTTGCTAAATAATATTTACAAAACCCTACTAAGGACAAAACAAAAATCTTGTAACATCGTGAGTTTTTAAGGTATCATTATTATTTTTTATACTGATTCTGAAAATAAAAATATGAGACCCGTGTTTCGGCTTTCGTACCTATATACTTATGTACAAAAAAATTATGTTGTATGCATAAAAAAATAGTTTTGTTTTAAGTCATACGACAATCGTACAATTTATAATTTCTAAGGTTTACGCGCGTACAAGAATTTAAATATAGCGCGGTTTTATTGAGTCCTTTGGTGATTATTAGTTTTTGATTAGATTTTTTATATTACCCGACGTTTCGTGAGAAAACATTATGGGTACCTACTAAAGTATTAATAGAAATTAAAAACGCGTGACGTGTGATAAAACCAATTTTCCTCACGCTGTATTGTCATCGAAAGCACACATTTTCGAGCAAGTATTGAAAAAGTAATCTATGTCCTTCTGGCCACAGGTCCGACGGCCTTTTTCCTACCGATCGGATGACATAAACTTTTTCCTGTTGGTTCGATTAACTAATAGGACTATTGAAACTATCATTTTTGTCAATGTACTATTTTTTATTATCTTTTCTATGTGAAGTATTGCGTTTATCTAAGAAGGAATACTTACAATTAACTTCTTCAACTTGTATGCCTTTGCAATTTTCAACTTCGTATCTTTTAAACATGTCTAGAAATGTTAAACATGATTAAACATTCATACCAACACGTCTGCAGAAGGGTGGCAATGTTGCGCAGTCACATGGGACATGTTTCATGGAACTTTTGTCGCTTAGTGAAGTGTTACAAACTTAATCCGCAGTAGTTGTATAAGATACATGCAAATATAACCGTAACAGTACGTTTTCAAACTGGAGATTTCTATTTAAATAAAAAGAAATAAAATACTACATCTCGTTACACAGCTTGGTTCTTACCTTTAAACAATATTGAAACAAAAAAAACCAGTAGGTAAGTAAGTTAATCCACCAGGATTTACTCCAAAAACCCAACCACGATAATCGAACAGTCATTAGAGCGTATTTTTAATCTCATTCTAACGTGTTTGCAAAATTTGATCATGATCGATTGAGTAGTTAAGACAAGACGCGGAAGAGGGAAACAAAACAAACTTTCGCATTTATAATATTAGTAGGATTTAGGATTTTCATTATTTATTTATTTGGAAATCGTTATTGTAATAACAAAAGGCGTACTAATGGCTGATTTTAATAATCAAATCTATCTTCAGTGAGAGAATAGGCCTTCTATTTATCTGTTACTATACCCTGTTCGTCGAATCAAGCTAGCAAAGCGCTGTCTCTTTCTCAAATTTGCATACAAACTATAAGGACAACAAATAAGCTAGCGCCGCCCACGAGCGCCCGCGACAGGTAAAAAATCGTAAGACGTGTTCATACTGCTAAATTGCTAATACAGGGTTAATAAGGAATTTTAGATTGGGTTTTCTTTCTTTTCAATTACTTAAACATAATTTTAGTTTAAAATAATATAATTAAGACAGTAACTGCGTAAATTAAAATTATAATATTAAAATATTAGGTTTATATCATAAATATTATATATTACATTATACTTAAACTGTACTTTGGTGTTAAATAGTTAAATGAACAACAATAATTAAAATTATAATAACTTAATACTTTAAAATATCACGAAAATCTAATGACATATTTTATTAAACTTTTCATACATTTATTTCTTTGATGGTTAAGTAAATGCCAGACTATATGAAATGTGATATATCTTTATTTATATTTATGTGATATTCTAGAAATGTTAAGGTCTTTATCAGATACCATTAAAATATCGTTAAGTATGAAAATATCGTTAAATATTTTGGTTAGACCTTATGGTTATCGAAGACTGTACGCGGGAGACGTCTGAACGGTCCGGAGGGCAACGACAGACTAATTGTGAGTCACATTGTGAACGCGGTCTTACCCTCTTATCTGCGTCCAATCGTGTGCAAGCGCATCTTTTCCGTACTAGCTTCATTCGGCGAACAAGCCTGAACAAGGTATAGGCAACTGTTGTTATTTTCCGTCATTTAACAGAAATATCTAGGCAACAAATCTTTAACAAGCCTATCTCTTGAGGATAGGTTTTTGAAATCGGCCGTTAGAGACAACATCATTATATTAAGATAATTAATATTAATTTCTTCACATTGATGAGATAACGCTGGCTTACAGCGGAAACGTAAAACTTACTAGAAAATTTCGTCGCTCCCATTAGCGACTCGGTAGCATAATTGGTTAGTGCATTGGGCCGGAATCCTAAGGGTTCGGATTCGAGTCCCGTCTGAGCTGCTACGGGTGAGTCGATTTTTTCTAGTATTTTTTCTATTGAAATATTTTTCTATTAAAATATTATTTTATCTATTAAAATATTTATCTTAATTAATATTAGAAAAAATACTAGAAAAAATCGACTCACCCGTAGCAGCTCAGACGGGATTACACAAAAGCATTAGTTCAAAGTTCAAAATTTTTATTACACATGTAGTACCTAGTTATTACAAAAACAGAAATTACTTTGTTAAATAAAATTGCAGTGAACCCCGACCTAGATGACCTGGACAGTAGTGAAAGAGTGGGCGCGTCGGTCACCCAGATCGTGCAGCACCCGTACGCCACTACCCTGCTGAAGAACGACTCCTACGTGTGCAGCGCCATCGTGCTCAACACCAATTGGCTCATCACCTCGTCTAAATGCTTCGACTCGTGAGTAAAAACTGTGTATCGTCATCACATCATCTATCTAGGCAGCAACGTAAGATCAGCGTCGGAAAGTCGGAATGTCGTGACGTGACACATCGTTATCACATAACATCTATTTAAGCAAGAACTTTAAGATCAGCGTCGGAATGTCTGTGACACCCGACACGACACATGTTTGTCTTATTAGGTCACTTTTATTTTATAATTCAATGTAACTTCTCCTGCTGCAATAAAAAACGTGTTTCAGCAGTTGTGATCCCTTATCATCATTTAACATCAGGTTAGGTGAAGGCCGAGCACTGCATTGTGCATAAAAAATCTAAGAAAAAGCACTGACTGACATACAACTCATGTTTTATCCACAATGGAAAGAAATAAAACACTTCTTAACGGATACTAGCGCGGTTTTATTGAAAGTACTTGGGTAATTAGTTGGTATTTGGTTTGATTTTTGATTTTCCCGACGTTTCGGCGCCTTTGCAGCTGTCGTGGTCGCATATAAGCAAAATCTAACTCTCGAGTTTTGATGGTGATCTCTGATTGGTCAAGAAACTCAGTAGTTAGGTTTTGCGCGCAAACTCTAACTCCCCAGTTTCGCGCTAGTTCGATAGTGATCTCTGATTGGTTAAAACTGAGTAGTTAGGTTTTGCCCGCAAACTCTAACTATTGAGTGCGCATCCACCAATTAGCGCGCTTCAAAATTCAGTTGTCAATGTTATTGTATTTGAACACGACTGTGGTAGAATATTTTTTTTAAATGACTTCTAATCTTTCAAGTTTTTGCGAATATAATCCATTATACCCAGATCTGAACGCAAAAGTTTTTTTCTGCTAAACTAAATATTCCTTGCCTATAAAATTGACGTTTTGTATGGAGAATTTTTAACAAGTTGCATTGTTTTTATTTTAACATTTTCACAATTTATTTAACAACTGTGAACGCTATTGCAACAAAACTTTTCTGTAAGTACAAATGTTTGAACATTAAGATAACCTAGGCAACATAACTTACTCGAAAAAAATAAGTTTACATTTTTGCCAACAAAAAAGCAGTCACAGAACACTCAAATTACATCCAATTATAAGCATAGCCTTGAACTTGATAGTTATATAGCCGTAATATCCAGGAACTGATAAATAATTTAAATCACTGAAGTTATATGGTTCTCTCTGTGTGAGAAAAAAACGCCAATTTCATAATTATAGTTTGGAAAACTGTGGCATATGCTAAGTTTTCCAGTGTATCCATATGGATACAAGAATGCTGAATAAAATTGACGAAATGGATTGTCAAGAAAACCAAACCTGCGTCGCAACGAATCATAAATTGCAAGTTAGTATCTACTTAAAGTGCATTTATTCTTACTTGTCCTATTTAGTTGCGCTATGCCGTTGTGAATTTTGCCTGAAAACACGCTTTGGTGGATGCCAGAATCATCGACACGATGAAGAAGAAGACTTCTCCTGTGTTTGGGTTAAAACTTTTGAGAATAAACAAAATAATATCGTTTATCTGTAAACATCTTTTTATTTCAGTAGGTACAGCCAGCAACGGAAATTATTGAACATAATTTGATTTATTTTTTTCCTAATCATAATTAAGTGCCATAAATTACTGATGAAAATATATTGCAAAACATCTTGTTATAACTAAACTAGCAAAGTCCCTGAAATCAGTTATACCATTACGCGCTATACATTACTACTGGCAAAAAAAATATAAATGCGAACTCAGTAGTTAGACTTTGCGGGCAAAACCTAACTACTGAGTTTTTTGACCAATCAGAGATCACTATCGAACTAGCGCGAAACTGGGGAGTTAGAGTTTGCGCGCAAAACCTAACTACTGAGTTTCTTGACCAATCAGGGATCACCATCAAAACTGGAGAGTTAGATTTTGCTTATATGCGTCGTGGTCACGGGGACACAATGTGAGAAGTGAACACAATGGAAAGTTCAAACGAAAAAACGGGTCAGTGCTTGGCTGATGTTTAATGATGATAAGATTACATGATCAGTCTGGCATCAGTCCATTCCAACTGGTTTTGTTAATTTTTTCAGACTGAGATGATCAAAAATTTGTGCCCAGACTGATGGAATGGATTGATGCCAAATTACCCTATATATAAGGATCTGGCTAACTTTATCTCAAACTGCCGGAACAGAACAACGTCAAACTCAAAATTGCAGCTTGGTGTTCAATCATTTATTTATGAAATTTAAGTATAATTACGAGTACCTATAACGTTCACTCACAGCGTTATTAAATTAATTAAGATGATTTTAGTATGAAAAAAGGCAACTTCTAATAATAGAGTCGTATAGAATCGAAGGCAACAATATTTATTTTGTCAAAAATGACTTATTGATACAGCAGCATTGCAAATTTTAAACGTCATCGACTGGTCAACCGATTAATAATAAAAAGCGGCCATTTCCTCTAGTAAATTGGATTGCAAATCTCTTATTAGAATCAAAGACGGCATTATTTTATACAAAATCCACAAAATTCCGCCATCCTGATTTTTTATTTTTCAATTTACCATAAATTAGTAAAATCGTAGATTGCCGCCTTTGATTTATTCTTCATATCAAACGGGAAATTTTAAAAACTGAATATTGTTTTAACTTATTTTAAACGACATAATGAAATCAAATGCCAACTTACATCTAAATGTGGACTACACCATAAAGTTAGTATTAATTACAGAGGCCATTAATTTGGTCCGTTATAATCATCCCAGGGCAAACAGTAAACTCAATTAAAGACCTTTAACTTTGGTGTTAAGATTCAAATTAGCGATATCACTAGAGAACCCCCGCAAATGTACAAACATTTTACTTGTAAGTCGGTTCGAGTTTACCAAAAGTCTTTGGAAATCCGATAATCTGCCGCTTCGAATATTCATTATTTGTTTAAAAGTCAATGTTATTTTTAAATTTGAGATTTTTGCATTCACAATGCTATTTTTATACAATACTAAATAATATACTAGAAAAAATACGACTCGCACTAGATCAATTCTCGGACGGGAATCGAACCCGCGACCTTTGGATATCCGGTCCAATGCTCTGACCACTGAGCTACCGAGTCACTAGTGACATCGTCGAAATTTTCCTAGTATATCCAACTCTTACGCTGTTAGCCAGCGTTATTTCATCAATTTGAGGAATTACCTCGACATTCAATTGAAATATCTTTCCAGATATTTTCAATGTTATTTATTATATAGGTACATAGAATTCATTGAAAATTCGGACAAAACTTTTCACGAACTTACATAACGGTCCAGAGGGCCTAGCCAAAGTAACATTCGCTAATCTTCGCTATCGCTTCACTTTCGAAACATGTATGGGATTGACATAAGGTTTCGTTAACAATCAAATTTTAAAACGTCAAATCCATAGAAATGTTTCGAAGCGAAGCAATAGCGAAAATTTGCAAATGTTACTTTGGCTAGGGGGGCAGTTTTGCAATTTGGTATAATGTTTTTTTATCCACAACAGGATAATGCTTAGCCTTCACCTGATGTTAAGTGACATTAGGACCGAAAGTGTAAGCGCACTACACCCGGAATCCTCACCACTGAGGAACTGGCTATCTTAACTAACTGCCGGATCACAACAATTTTTAAATTGTTGCTATGGGGTCCGTCAGACTTAGGTAAGATGGTGGTAGCCAGCCAGGTGGACTTGAAATAAGCCCTACACCGAGTACCGAATATCCAAACTACTTGAATATAGTGGCTTAAATAGTTTAATTTGATTTGTAACCGTAGCTGTTGTTCACTTCAATATTTATAGCAAATAAAATAAGTATAATAACTGACTTCATAGTAATTTTACTGCCGCCGTTGGATCGCCCATGACCTACAATAACCATTTTTTTTAATTTCCGGCCTTTGGAATTTCCCCGTCTCTGAAATCACAGTTTATAAAGTCAAAAAGACTGGCTTTAGAAGCGTTCTGTGTAAATAAAGCTTTATTTCATGGTATGACAAACAATTCAATCTAAATTACTTCGTTTGTAGCACAATTGTTTTTTAATTACTAAACTGACTTTAAAGTGACATTGACAAAGGGCTGGTGTACCTAATGATACTTCCTTATACAGGGTGCTTGAGTCTCCATAAATAATTCCATTGAAGAGCCTCGCCCAATATGCTCCGGGCAAAGGGTCTACGTTGAAAGAAAATCCCGGGCTCCAGGCATATTGCGCCCCTACAAATCGTGTACCGATATAGGTCACTGGCGAATCTTTACAATTATTGTGGTACAATTAATAATCGGAAGCGCTAAATATTCGGATAAGAAAGAGTCTTTAAAAGTCTGAGATTCGACAGTCAGTCGTTCTTTTCCTTTAGTTGCAGTAGTTCGGGTGTTAGTCCAGTTAACCGTACTAATGCAACTTTTTAGTAGCAGAAGTCCGGTTGATTTAAATCACCGAACTGTTGATACTAATATGTGTATATAGTTCGGTTGTTAGTCCGGTTAACAGAACCAGTATGACCAGGTATGAGGATATTATTATTTGTTAATTCATTTGCTTAGTTAGATTGTCTTATTAATAACTAGCTTTTCAATACTCAATATTTTATTTGCAACCATAATGTGTGTATAGAGGATGGTACATTTTTATATATAAGAGCATTATGGACCCTGTCGGGCACGCAAAAGGGTAATAAAAGAGAAGAGAGGAAACGCTTAATATAAAAGAAAGCTACATAAAATTAAATCAAATTAAAAAATAAAGTTGTGAAGATTAGAATGTTAGACAAGACGTTTTGAATTATTATTGTATTTATTTATAAATTATTTGCTGGTGTTATCAGTTAAATATTCATTTATGCTATAATAACATTTAGATAGTAAATATTTTTTCAATATTTTTATGAATATGGGGTATTTATTTTCGTTAATTATTGATTCTGGCAATTTATTATATATTTTCATTGAAGAGTGAAATGTACTTTTAGATGTTAGTTCAAGTCTGGAACTGGGAATTATTAATTTGTTTTTGTACCGTGTTTGTCTCGACGTTTAATATAAAATTCCATATGTTTGCGTACAAACTTCTAAAATGTACCGCAACTTTGACCTTTGATCAGGACCAAAAATACGTATCATTACTTTTAATCCAATTTGTCTGTTCTGCCATTTTGCGTGATTGAGTAAAAAACATCCAAGCATACAAACTTTCATATTTCTAATATTAGTAGAATTTTGAATTAAAATAGTAGATTTTCTTAATGTTGATACCTAACATTAATTTACAGATATAAACAATAATTTCACTCGGAAATCAAGACTCAAAAAAATATATCCTTAGTTCATATGAACGATGTATAGTATTTAAAGTATTTAAATTAAGCTTACACCGTGATTGCAACCCGATTGTTAACTACTTAGCTTTTTCGAATGCTTTAGTTTTTTTAAATGTCATCATCTTAGCTTTTCATAAGTTATAGTTATTTCTGCATCAAGCTGGCCGTATGACTAACACCCACCTAAAGAGTATATAAATCAATGAAAATATTCTTAAAACCTCACTCGCAACATCTATTCACTTGCACCATACTTTCACAAATAACTTTTGCACATGGATATTCATAAACAAGATACGCGAATCGAGATGAAAGGGGTAATCGGTACTAAATAAGATACCCATGGATACTGATCAGATTAACCTTTTTTCTACTCGATACACCTTTTAAACCTCGTCGAATCGAAATTCGCTAAATCGTTAACACGCGTTTGATCGATGTTCACTGATTTTAAATGTAACGGGTACCTACATATTTTTTTTTCTAATTACTAGTTAATCCTGTTGAAAGCCTGCCTATGTCAAATTAAATAACATTGCTTGAAATGTAGCAAAACTTTTGGAAAAGTTTTTCATTACAGTTTCAAGCATATGCTCAAAAAAAACCTGTTTGAACAGCCACTTTTACAATATACTCGTACTTCTAAAATTATACAGTACTAGCGGCCGCCCACGGTTTCACCCGTGTGGTTGCCGTTCCCGTGGGAATATCGGGATAAAACTATTCTATGTTTTAATCCAAGCTATCTACTATCTGTGTGCCAAATTTCAAGCAAATCCGTTTAGTATTTTTTGCATGATTGAGGAACAAACATCTAAACATCCAAACCCACAAACTTTCACATTTATAATAATTTATAAGGATTTGACGTTGGCAAAATTTACTGTTTCACGTAATTTTACGTGCAAACAGTAAGTAAATGAAGGCAGCACCGAAAATGTCTTAAAACCACAAATGAACCCTCACATGGCATTCAGAACAAAAACGGATCCTTGCGTACCTTTGTACGACCCTGTAGGATTGATTGACCCGCCAGGGCCCTATTCAGAGATTCGGGTCAAAGGTAAAATGAATCAGCTCTTTTAGACGGAAAAATTGAAAGCGTTGTGAAAAGGGAACGGTCATTTTCCACCGATTAAGCTTAAAACGCCATTTTGAAATTAGAATGTCATTAAATTTTCTTAAGTATGATTTGAAACTCAAGTGAATAAAACGAAAACAATGTGATAATAGTAGATTGTTATACAAGACGCTAAAATGACCCATTGTATACGAGGTAGTTTTATTCCCGAGCTTTAGCGAGGGAATAAATAGAAACCGAGTTACAATGGGTTTTAGCGTCGTGTGTTACACTATACTTTTCACTACGATTGCGAAAAAATAAAATCCAATATTAAATACCTATAGTTTATACTTCCGTAAACGAATCCACTCGTTTTTCTATCCTCCACTTCATAAACTTTTCATACAGTATTTAAATAAATGATTTGTGCTTGACGGCAAAAGATTAAAATTATTTCTATCCTATTACTTACTTACAGTCACACAATTCAATCAGTTTGAAATTAGAGAAAAATTCTAAAGATTTCGCGCCAGTGCCTTTTTTAATTTCTACTGTAGCAGCTAAAAACCACAATGCACGCATGTTAAACTAAAAGTCACAGAGTATAAATAAGTCTATGATTTCACCGAAGAGATCGCTGCTTTTAGTTCCATTTTCAAAAATCGAGCGAGTTTTTATTCGTAATTATGAATAAAGACTTTTTCGTTTTAGTAGGTTCATTGGTAATAGACAAACATTAAAAAAGAAAAAACTTTATCCCCTAGGGGTATTTATGCTATTTTATCCTGACTCTTGTACCTTACAATGACGGACTTTTTGAGCAAGAGGAGTGAAAAATAATTTTTAATGCATATCTTGAAGTAAAGGTGTAGGAAAGTACTCTATTTGTGCCTACATTTTATGCTTATTGGCTTTTAACTTTTAAGAAACATCACTTATTAGCTTAGTTAATTTGCTATCTATATTTGAATAATACTAATCATCCTAATTCAAGTCAAATGAGGTGTCATTAAGCCGCAAATGGAGATTGTGATCGTGCTACCCACAGAACATAGAAATTTTCTTTATTCTCCTATAACTTTACTCAGTACATACAGTTTTACCAACAGAATTTCAGTTAACAACCCATCGATCATTTTCAGAAGCATGAGTACATTCGTTTGCGGTTTCGCCAAAGTGTTTTCTTGTCAGTTTAAAAGATGGTGCATTTATCAAGACTACTGGGTCTGGTTTATCAAAAGTGAAAACTTTGAGAGTTCCTCGAAAAATCACCTTAAACGCTAAATGATTCAGATTTCAAACTCTTTCACAAGCAAGCTATACATCTTATTTTAAGCGTTCCGTAACGTTATACTTTTGGGACAATTAATAGTTATTTATGCAACTGTACTATAATGAGGGGTATTATAAACACCAATGTGGGTTTATCACAAATTATGTCCAGGCTTTATCTACAGTGTAGATTCTACACCCATCATATTATGTATAATTTATAAAGGGTTTTGACTTTGAATTTGACTTTCCTCCTCCTCCTCCTCGTCATTATATCATCCGAACGAGTGTTATAATGTTGTATTGAATTTCATATTTACTCTCCGCGCATGGGCGCAGGGAGGAGCGCGACATTCTCTCGTTCGGATATTGTAATGTTGGCAGTAAGCTAACCGTTTCAGAACTCTTTATAGAGGACTAGCTTTTGCCCGCGACTTCGTCACAATCGCGTGGACAATCGGAAAATCGCAATGGGACTTTTGACTGAGATAAAAAGTATCCATGTTTTACCACAGGCTATACTATATGTGTGCTATTCCAAATCCGTTCAGCTGGTTTTACGTGATTGAGTAACAATCATCCAAACTTTAAACTTTCACATTTATAATATTATTAGTTCCCGTTCCCGTTCTCGTTCTCATTCCTGTTCCCGTTCTCGTTCTCATTCCTGTTTGCGTTCCCGTATTATTTTTTCAGAAAAATTTAAACCCACTTTTGATGTCCACCGTGTCGTGTTGGACCCTAAAATAAATTCCATTTTTGCAATAAACATCCACCGTGTTGGACTTCAAAATGAATGCCGTTTTCGTAATCGACATCCCATGAAACCTCAATAACGACATCCACATCGATTTATGAAAAAAAAGTATGCCTAAGTGCTTGTTAATTTTAATTTAAAATAATTTTTGCACGCTATTTTTATGGTTGAATCGACAGATATTTTAAATACCTTCAGTGTACCCTAATCAAATGCAAATAAATAATATTATTTTCTATTCTATGGGTTTATTTACCCCTATCTACCCCTAAGGGGTTAATTATCGGAAAGTCACAAAATACGTGTTTGCTTTTAAAAGTTTTTAGTTTTTAAAAGTTTCACGTCAAAATGTATATTTAATATTTTTTTTGTACAAAACATGATCCCTATTTTAACCCCTTTAAGGGTTAAAACACAGCCACTAAGTAGGACTTAAAAATAAATGCTATTTTCATAATCAACATTCCATAAAACCTCAATAACGACATCCATATCGAGTTAATGCTTTTTACCCCATTTACCCCTTAAGGGATTGTTTTTCAGAAATTTACGAAATACATGTTTAATCATTTGTTTATAGAAGTACTCCTACAAAGTTTCAAGTCGTAATATCTATTTTATATTTTTTTCCATACTAACTTCCCCAAGAACCCCATTTGACCCCTTTAAGGATTGAATAATGTCTACCACTTAAAAATAAATGCCATTTTTGCAATCAACATCCCATAAAACCTTTATTTTTTCTTAGGTCAGCGCCATCTGTTGATTGGTAATGGAACAAATGAATTTTTTGTTTGTGTTTTGAATTTCTAAAAAAGTGTATTATATTGAGACATTGTTTTATTTTTCCTGTAATCTTTACATAAACTACTATCACATAGAATTATTTCAGATTTTTCTCTTTGCAAATTTCGGAGATAGGGGGGGACGGTATTTTTTTTACATTTTTCATCATAAGTTGAAAACTATGCGGCCTAAAAAATAAAAAAGTAAATGTTTTAAAATGTGCAAGCAACGTTATTTCATATGATACCCCACATGCCCTCAAAAGAATTATATTTTATTTCTTTCTTATTTGCAAAATAGTTGGGCAAACGTCATCATAAACTATTCCAAATTTAAGGTTGATACCATTAGTAGTTCTCGAGATCTCCAGCTGTGACAGACAGACAGACATAGTCACACCATAAGGCTGCCCTGTGAGGCACAATTAGTGTATCTTGAGATACACTAATTAAGCTTAACAGGTCTTATTGAGATCGTCTAGCCCCCTTCTATATGGGGCACTTTAAAAAAAAGGGACTTTGTTCCTGAAATTTTTCAGGAACAGGCCTGCCACATTAGTGTAACTCAGGAATTGTAAGCGCGTGTTACGCGATCGCCGTGTAATTGAGTTACCACAGATGGGCATAACAGGTGCGCGCGCCAGCTAAATGTTTCTATCTAGAGTAAATTATAGATACACGTTATAGGCGAAACAAACCAAGTCATTAGCTATTATATTATTTTATTTATTTTTTGTTTAAAATGTGCTGTTTTAATAACTTGCTATGGAAGTCTATAGATTTGTTCTTTATTTTGTAGCCAAATAGTCTGTTTTTGTTGGGATTGAAGACAATTTTTGTTATGTAGCCATAGGAAGATTTATTAAAATATAGTAAGACTGAATATTTTTCTAAATTTTTATGTTTTTTTTACTGGACTGAGTAGACTTATAAAAAATATAAAACTAAGGATTTGTTTTTATTTTTATTCATAGAAAATATTATTAATATACATTTTTAATAAAGCAATTTAAATTTTATATTAAAGTGAAAGTCAAATATGCTGGGTGGAAAATAAAAAAAAACTTAAGATTGATTTATTTTTATTTCTAAATTTTTTTATAAAATTATTATTTAAGAGTTGGTTAGTTTACCTTTTTACTAGGCTGGGTGTACTTTTATAAAATTTTGGGTGTACTGTATGTAATGTTCTTTTATAAATATTTCTTTTATAACGTTCTATTATATTTATTATATTGTCTAGGATGTCGTTTAACTACACCTAGGTATTACACCTAGTTTCAACTTTCATTGATATAAAAAAATATAAAACTTGGGAGGTTCTATTCATTTTTTTTTTAAATTACTGGGCCTTTACTTTTTTTTACTGTGCTGGGTGGGCTTTTATAAAATATATAAAAGTTAGGATTATTTTATTTATTAAGTGTATTTTTAGGAAATATCCTTAATAGTATTATAAATGCAAAAGTCCGTTTGTTTGTTTGTTTTTAACGCCTTCACGTCATAACTACTGAACCGATCATTATAAAATTTTAGATACACGTTACCAGGAATACAAAAAAGAACATAAGGTACCTTTTATTCCGAAAAAAACTATGGTTCCCGAGGGATAGCAAAAAAAATTCCACGTAGACGAAGTCGCGGGCGGCCGAAGTAATATAAAAAAAATAATAGGTATTACTTTTTTACTGGGTTAGGTGGAATTTTATGAAAATTAAAGAACTTAATATTATTTTTGTTTTATTAAACTATATTTTTAGAATATATAATAAACATAAATTTAAAATGTTACTATTATTTTAATATTACTATTTAAAATTTATATATATTATGTTTTATAAAAAATATAAATTAAACAATTCTACGTGTTTTAATTTTTATAAAAGTCCACGCAGCCCAATAAAAAAAGTAAAAGTAAAAGCTTAGTAATTTTTAAAAAATAATAATAAAATATTTTCAAATTTTATATTAACATTAGGTTTTTATTATCACTTTACCTAATCTGTTGCTATGATTTACTAGATGATTTATTATAATATTAAAATTTGTACCTTTTTATTAATTAAATATTGTGTTATTTAAAGATTTCATTGATTATTAATACTATTTCTATTTTGCCTACACCGTGTTACTCCAATTACAACTGATAGATTTGTCTCAGTAGACATACAACTTATTGCGCGGATCGCGTGTAACTTAGATACACGCTCTCGCGTAACACGATTTGTATGGAATTTGAATTAAGCAATAATTTCAAATCGCTGTTAGAAATTATTTAATTAAGATATTGTAAAAAAAACACAACGGCCTTGTTTAAGAATCTTTGCTTTATTTATTGGTTATTTTTATTTCTTAAATTTATAAATAGTGTAGACATAAGAACGAAAAAACTAGTTTTACCTTTAAACGCGTTTTTCTCAAAACTTGATGCAAAAAGTTACACGGAATGCGCGTCACAGGGCAGAAGGGTTCCTTTTTACCATTTTGGTACGGAACCCTAATAATAGTTTTTACTTTAGCTTTAGTCGGACTCGCACTTGACCGCATTTAACTTTTGGAGCTTGAGTGCTTATCAGCTTTGAAGTTATTTCATGGCTTATTGTTCACTTAGTTCATAAAGTTTAAACTAAGTTTAAGATCACTTTTATCTGTACTGTAGTTGTGAGATTAAAGTAGCAACCTTAAATCTAATAAGAGTTAAGTATTAAAAAGGTATTAGGTATTTTAAAATATTTTTAAACACCTGTTTAACTTAGACACTGTTTAAATGTGATGCTGTCTCTTACAAACAATATTGTCAAAAAAGTGTCAGCATCACATAGTGTCTAAGTTATAGAGGTGTTTAAAAATAATTTGTAATAACACCTCTTATGTTTTTTCAGTTTGTAAAATTATACATTTTTTTGCTTGTAAGTTAGTACGAATTGCTGACAGAAACATATTTCTGGACTTTGTCAAACAGTCCATTACGTTATGTTGGTATTCCATTCCTCCAATCTCTTTGATCAAGTCTAACTAGAACAAATAAATTGGATGACTTCATCCAATATACGTCATAAGAAATCAAATCTTGATCAAATCTTTGATCAAATATTGTACAAAGAAATTGGTGGAGTACAATGACCTCTATATATTCCACGAAAAAAAATTTTCAGGTCAGTTGGTGAGTAAAATAACTATTATATGTGCGGTGTCCATCTAGTAACATATACGCGTAGTCAACTTCAAAATCATACTACTACTTTATTTTCTGATTATCGGCTTACTTTGGCCAATTTTAATGGAGGAATTTCTCCGAAAATTATTTGATAATGCAGTATCAGCACAGAATAAGTAAACTTAATTATATTATAAAAGTACTAAACGGTAGCATGATAATTAGTGTCAATATTAACCATAAAAATAGCGCAGCGAAAGTTTTTCTAAGTCTATGATATTAACACATGATCACGAGTGTCTATGCATAATTTTTGGGGCAGCCGGCTCGGGGGTAAACAGTCTTCTCCAAGCTCCAGGCTTATTGTCTAATTTCAAAATTTATCGCAATCGCTTTCAGGATGTGACACATTGATGCTTCTTTTTGGCACAAATAAAAACTTACCAAAGAAATGCAGCAATGTGTCACATATATCTGTCAAATGAAAGCGATTGCGATAGATTTTGAAAATTAGACAATAAGTAGGCAGGTCTAAGTTGGAGATATCACAGGCGTATGGGCAACAGCGTCGCTTAACCAGTTAGCAACAAAATTCGTGTGCGCGCGTATCGCCCCTGCACGAACTAAACGTATGTAGTGACGGCGGGGCGAGTAAGCGATTTTAACCTTAGGGGTGGTTAAGCGACAGGGTTGCCAATGCCCACAGTCTGGATTACCCAAAAACCTGACTGAAAATCCCCAAATTTGGGGAAAACAATATCAAAATTCCCCACATTTTCCCCACAAATTTTCATTAACGAAATACAAGTTCTGTTCATATAAATTAAACATATTTATTACAAAATCTACTTCTAAATACCTAAAAAAAAAGTAGATTAAAATTATGAAATAACACATATTTAATGATTTTAATCCACTTTTTGTAGTTCTTGTTGCAAGTTTTTTGCAGTTTTGATTTTTTGATTAACGAAATCACTAGTACGTACATGGACGAAAACATTTTTGGTAAATAAACAAAAACATTTGTAGCGTTTATATTAACGTGTTTTGATAAATGGATTTGTGGAATAATTATTTGCATAAGGAAAATGCTAGTTTTTAATAGGCGATAAACATGGTACTGATGGTTATGAAAGTTGCTATTAAATAAACTCTAAAAAACCTTTCTACCTACTGGATAAGCTGAAGCCGAGTTAAACTCAATCTAAATAAACATAATTTAGAAATACTTCAAACTACTTTTATTACTTCCAAGTTCAGTTCTAGTGTAAATGTCTAAAAACCCTAATTCCCCGCATTTTCCCCACATTGACGCTCTCCCCACAAATTACCCAATCGGACTGAAAATCCCCGCATATTGGGGAATTCCCCACAGATTGGCAACGCTGTTAAGCGACGCTGTTGCCCATGGTACATCATCGCTGTGAGAAAAACGACGCAAGTCAAACTCTCATCAAACAAGTAATAAAGGTTTCAATATCAAATCGAAACATTAGTGTGATATTGATAATAGCATAATAATTATAAATTTGATATTACTCGTACATACATAATTGACGACCTCCGTGGTCGAGTGGTTCGCACGCCGGTTTTCAAGGCGTCACCATCTCTTGAGGTCCCGGGTTCGATTCGATCCCCGGCTGGGTCAATGTAGAAAATGAACTTTTCAATATTGTCTCAGGTCTGGGTGTGTGTCATACCACCGTTGTTTCTGATTTCCATAATACTTTGCGATTGGAGCAATGTATGTGATGTTGTCAAATATTTATTTACTAGCTTCCACCCGCGACTTCGTTCGCGTGGACAGTCGAGAAAATCCGTAGGGAAGCTTTAACCTGGATAAAAAGTGTTATATTTTTTAATGTCCGGCCTTGCTAGGTAGCCCGCTTGGTGTGGACGTGCCTTGCTCGCGGCAGGCCTCTGGTGAGCGCGTACGCGACCGAGTGCGATGTCAGGCCACGTGAGGCCTGCCGCAAGTGGCAAACTCTCTGCCTCGCAAGCGAGGTACGACCACACCAACACCAAGCGTACTGCCTAGCGAGGCAGGACGTTAAAATATAGAATACTTCGTATCCTGGTTAAAGGTTCCCTTAGGATTTTCTCGAATGTCCACGTGGACGAAGTCGCGGGCGGAAGCTAGTAATATAATAGAAAGCGGGCTTATATTTTACCGCATGCTCGTGCATTTTGTTTCTGAGAAATTACAAAAGAAAGGAGTGTGTAATGTATGACTTAAATTTACATGCACTAACGATCAGATGATATAATAACATTTCATATAATTTCATTTGACATACCGATCAAATAATATAACTTACGGTTAATATAATTTCACTTGACCTAAAAACATGTGATATAAAAATTATTTGACACAATAATCATTTGCTCTAATTAACAGATGATATAAAGCACATTTCATATAACATTCATTTACTCTATTCAACATTTAAAATAGTTTTATTTGACCTATGATTTAAATGCTATAAAAAACAAACATAGCCCAAAAATATGATTTCATTACTTATATATTTTTATCTACACCCATACTTTAAATCCTCCATAAAGGGTTCTAAACAGTTAGCTTACTGCCAACATTACAGTATCGCTCCATGCATGCAAGCAAGCATGCAGCATGCAAGCAAGCATGCAGCATGCAAGCAAGCATGCAGCATGCAAGCAAGCATGCAGCATGCAAGCAAGCATGCAGCATGCAAGCAAGCATGCAGCATGGAAACAAGCATGCAGCATGCAAGCAAGCATGCAACAAGCATACAAGCACGCATGCAACATGCATGCAAGCATGGTGGATGGTCAAAACACTAACCTAACCTAACCTACTGGTAGGTGCATTAAAAGTTTTTCTTTATAGCGGGGGGCCTCAGGCCCCCCGACCCCCCGAGCAGGGGGGCCAGCCCACCTGCACCCCCCGGCAAGCATTTTGCAAGCAAGCAAGGAAGCCTGCAAGCATGCAGCATGCAAGCAAGCATGCAGCATGCAAGCAAGCATGCAGCATGCAAGCAAGCATGCAGCATGCAAGCAAGCATGCAGCAGCAAGCATGCAGCATGCAAGCATTGTGGAGAGGCTGCTAGTGGTCAAAACACTAACCTAACCTAACCTACTGGCAAGCTACATGCATGCTTGTGTGCTTGCTTGCATGTCTAGTTATTGTTATGTTATAATATATATGTATTCTAATAGATGTTAGTACATTAAACATTAGTGGATTTGATAACTAAGCAAGCATCATAATAACAAAAGCTAGTTATTTCTATTTTATAGTAAAAGTTGATTATAACATGTAAAATTAGATCAAATGATATGTATATGAAATGTAAGTTAGATATAAAAGCAATATATCAAATGATACTTATGGGATATAAACGTTAGAGCAAATGTAAATATGGCAAATAATAATGATGACAAATAAATAATTGGTTAAATAAAAATTATGTCATTTATTTTTAGGTCAAATAAAAATTAGATGAAGTCAACGTTAGTGACATTGAAATTAGATTAACTGTTTTTATGGCAACCAAATCGCACCCAAAAGAAAGACCCAAAACTCGACGGGTTATTGTTTACTTTTAAGCCATTGACCACTTTACCGTGCCAGATGTGGAAACACCAGGTAGTCGGTCGTTCTAACAGTATAATTCCCCAAAGATAATTGTGACAACGAATTCATCGTAAACTCTTCTTAAAATCTTAAAAGGCGAATATCTTTTGATTGAGTGAACCGATTGCAATGAAATAAAGATTTGATTATTTTGCAAAATACATAATATATTTGTATGTAAACATCATTACGATTGGGATAGCGCTTTTTAAGTTATTAGCGCACAAACATACAGAGAAACAGACAAACAGATAAACAGACAAACAGACCAAAATTCCAAAAATGATCGAAATTGGTTCTATAGGTTGTTATTAAACACCCTAACCACTTTTTTTCAAAATAATTTATTTGTACAGACACAACTTTTCTACAGCTTTATTATATGTATGGATTTATTTATTTATTTATAATTCCCCTACCGATCGGCGTTTCTAATACTTATGTAAATTAAAACCAACATGTTGACAAACAAAAAATTGTTGATATATTTTTGTAAATTTTGAGATTTAGATTTAATTCATAATATTTTAGTTATTTAAAATACTTATATTTTATTTGACGGTTTAACGGATCCAATCATTGTCGGAGAAATCTGACTTGGGCGGATAAAGCGGCCTACACAAAGCCCTGCAAACAGGGCTCTACATTCAGTGCTTTGAGTAGGTACGCCACTTAAATAGAATAGTCTTCCCCAATACGTCCCTGTTCCGTTCGCTAATGTCTCTACCCCTGACCGTGGTTTTGTGCGCAGGGACGTCATCTCCTCGTATGTGACCCACAAGAACCTCGGCAATTTCACCATCCGAGCCGGCAGCTCGTACAATAATAAAGGAGGATCGCTTTATAAGGTAAATAAATTTCATTGTTATTTCATTTATTTCAGACAATAGGGAATATTATGCATAAGTCACCGATTCTGATAGATTTGAGCTTGATCGCTTCGGACAGGTATAAAAACATGATAGAACAGGAAAATAAAAAAATAAAATGTATTTAGTTTTATCACACGTTGAAATCAGAAAAAAATAACGTTTTTTTTTTCAATTTCGAATATAATGAACTTAGCAGTCAGATAGAATATCGAATAAGAAATCATTTTTTGTATGACACTTGTACATAATCGCAAAATTTAGGGAGATAATTGAAAATTCTTGGCTAACTCCATAGTAAACGCGTGCCTGAAACTTGACATGTGACGTTATAACATGTCCGTTTTGTATGGAGCGTTTTCGGCGGTTGCTGCTGCGTGCTAATTTCAAGTAACTATATCATGAGAAAAAAACGCAAGAAAAAAGTATTAGTATTACAGTTGATTTTCTAACGCATTACACTTTTGATTTTGATAAAAAAAAATTGATGCACATTCCCTATTACAGTCCATAGGGTTAGTAACAATAATCTTAAAGCTATTAAGGTCAAGCCACACAGCGGGCGTGACGGGGCGCGGCGTGACGGGGCGCGGCGCGACGGGGCGCGACGGGAGTTCACACTGCGGGCGTGATCACGCCTACGTTTCGCCCCGCCGCCCTTCCTATCTGTATTCACGCTCGGCGCGACGGCGGCGTGACGGGACGGGACGCGACACGTCGCGCCACGCCGGCCTGTGTGACGTCGTCCATAATATCTAGTACATTACAACTGCTCAGCGTCACGTCGCCGTCCCGTCCCGTCACGCCACGCCCGCTGTGTGGTTTGGCCTTTATTATTAGTTACATAAAAAATGATAAATTAGGATAAATAGATATCATCGACCTGTGTCAAGTCAAGTCTATAAGCCTGTGATACAGCGCCGAGACCTACCGACACCAAGACGCTGTTTACATATGAAAATAGACCTTAGTTAAATAGAAATATGGTATATCTCAATAAAATGAGCGGTCGCGGAGGAAACAAACTAATGTCGCCTCAGCGGCGACACGGGCATTTTGGGGTGTGTTATATGTCGCCGCTAGGTCGACACGGGCAGATGACCGGAAATGTGTATTAATTATGTGTATTATCAGCTCTTAGCTTTAGTAATAATAATTCGACTTTTCATAGTAAAACACGTGATATTGATATTGCACTTATCTGTATGGTACTACAGGACTGTATGGACTATCGCGTTATGTCTGCTTCACATTGGCCCAAACCTTGTTCAATTTATCGTTCGTTGATGCTTTTGAAAGAACCTCTTTGAAACATTTGTTACAAAACAAGCAACGTACGATGACTTAGCCAATATTGTGGCCAAAGTGTGGAGCCGACATTACACGAAACGCTCTTTAATACAGGGGTAAACTTAAACTTATTAAATGGTAAAGATAGAATAAAAAGAATAAAAGTTGCATACACAAAAACAGTAAGAAAAGTTAGATACTTGTATTTCAATGAAAATAAGTATACAGCATTCTTATAATAACATACAAGAAAAACAAACCTATTACAATTGGCGGCATGCTCCTCAGGGTTGTTTTCACATAACAACCATAAATCTGATGAAACAAGACAAGATGTCTGCCAATCGTTAGTTATAGCTGACAAATATGAATTGCCTTGACATGTCAACTCTATCGTGATGGTGATCAATTAATAACAAAAATAAGAAATAAATATACATACGCTTTTACTTAATCGTGGTACAGTACGATGCAAACATCTTGACATTTATTCGAAGGAGTGGGGATAATTTCGCGCATGCGCACTTGTGCGCGACCAATAGCACGCGACCCTCTCCCACCACCCGCGTACCAATTTTAATAACAATATTAGAAAATAAAATAAAATACGTTACGAGGTAAACATCTTGACACTTGTACTTCCCACATCCCTCAGATTTCGCCACATCCCTCAGCGGCTTGGTAGCATAATTGGTAGTGCATTGGGCCGGAATCCTAAGGGTGCGGGTTCGAATCCCGTCTAAGTTGCTACGGGTGAGCCGATTTTTTCTAATATTTTTCATTATTTATTCATCTTAATATAAAAATAGCATTGTGAATGCAAAAATCTAAAAAAGTTTAAATTGTACTGTTTCGTATGTATTATACGGCGATGTGATATTTTGGGAAACGCTTTTTGCCCAAACATTAGTAATCCATGTTTGCCTCGTACTGTACCTAGTTAGTGTTTGGTTATTTCTTGGTAATGTTTTCTCCTTCGGCCGTCTACGAAACCCATGCTACGTAATGCTACGTTTTTTCGTAGCAAAATAAATATTATTACAAAGAAAAATAATAAAATATTTCTGAAACTGGTCTAAGTTTCAGTTTCTTCTTACGAGACTGGTTTCGTAGAAAATAAACTATTCACTGATTGAAATAATTTCATGTAAATATAAGGGCTCTATAAAGGCAATTTCATAATAAATCACCAAAATCTTAAAAAAAAATGAATTTAATTGAATGAACATTGAATTTTGGTTTTCAGATAAAAATGCTGATAAACAACTTCGATATGAAGGTATCAGCGATCAAGCTGCAGGCACCATTAGTGTACGGGTCCAGGGTCCAACCAGTGCACCTTCCTAAACTAGAAGACGAGCCAACCTTGGGGTACCTAGCGTCTATCGTGGCGTGGACACCTAGCGGGGTAAGAAGATCTTTCAAAAGTGTACCAAATAAAGATGCTGATAAACAACTTCGACATGAAGGTGTTAGCGATAAAGCCGCTGGCGCCATTAGTGTACGGGTCCAGGGTCCAACCAGTCCACCTTCCTAAACTAGAGGACGAGCCAACTTTGGGGTATCTAGCGTCTATCGTGGCGTGGGTACCTAGCGGGGTAAGAGGATCTTTCAAAAGTGTACCAAATGTTTCACTGATGATCCACTGTTCTACTTTCATAAATTGAGGATCGGGATACCCTTCTTCTTCTTGTCGATGCAGACGGTTTCAGCAACTCTCTCAACGTCTATTGCGCCTATTTTGCGTGTGAAGGATATGCGGCCGGATCACTCCAGCCAGCCCAGCTCAGCCAGGAACGCTCCAAGGGCTTTCACATTCGTGATCGCTTCCTGGACGCTGCCCGGCGAGCCGAGGTACCTCGCCCGGTAAGGGGCCACCCCTCTGCATTCCAGCAGTACGTGGGCGGCTGTTTCTTCTTCCTCCATGCATCCTCTGCATAGGGGACTGTCCGTGACACCTAAGTTAAAAAGAACAGTAATAGCACCTGTTACCAGGCGAATTTGCTGTCTGCACAGTTGTTTCAGGGCCCTGGACAGACGAGCGTCCACGTGATTCAGGATACTCGAGTATTTTTTTTGTGCACAACAGGGGGGCTACTCAAATGGCCACTTTTCTATTCGTTCGCTAACTTAAATCTTAAAAATAAGCAATTAATGATCAAGTCAAACGTCGCAAGTTTATGTAAATCACAGACATTGTTGTATTGTACAGAATTGACAAGCCTACGACACGTTATTTTGGTGTTTATGGCTTATTTTTAATTTTTAAGTTAGCGAACGAATAGAAAAGTGGCCATTTGAGTAGCCCCGCTTGTCATGCTTAGTCTTCACCTCACCTGATGTTAAGTGACGATAAGGCCGAAGGTGGAAGCGCACTATATCCGGAATCCTCATCACTGAGGAATTGGCTATCTTAACTCAAACTACCAGAACACAACAATTTTTAAATTGTTGTTATGGCGTCAGACTTAGGTAAGATGATGGTAGCTAGCCAGGCGGACTAGAAATAAGCCCTACCACCAACCAAATTGAGTACAAATTGTACCCCCCTGGGAATTGAACCCGGGACCCCTGCGTCTTACACGGGTGGGTGACCAAAGAGGCGGATAGTATCTAGTGGTATGAAAATTTAGTGAAAATTATCAATTTTATTCTCAAGTAATTTTAGTGTTTATTTCAGTTAATGGGTAGGCGAAGGCAAACTGAATTACAGATGGCGCTTCAGTCTTTGGACCCTTTGTCAGTTTGAGCTTATATTGTCTTGACCGTGTATTACGTGATTTCACTTTCTTAGATTATATTTTATTCGGTTTTGCGGACAAACAATGTATTCTATGCTAACTTTAGCTCAGATAAAAGAAGAATTACGGAAAAGAAAAGCCAAAACAACAGGCAAGAAAGTTTATAGAAACTTACAAAAAATTGCTAACAAGCATTACATTTCTTTAAATTTCGTGTAAGATTTACAAGTAATCTTTTTATTTCAGATTAGAAGCATATGATTTAAATTTTAACATAGCAACTGAGTGTGAATTTCCGTGTTTAAAGTTGCCTCATGATGCCTTCTGTGCAATAGTAATTTCAGGTTTCTGTACTGGAATTTCTGTACCATCCAAAATTACACGAACCGTTTTATCATATTTATTTTATTATTCTAAGTTTCTTGAATGACTCTGGCATATAAAATTCTATTAATTCTCTGTTTGGCCCCACTATTGGGCTTATTCCATATTTGATATACCTATCAAATTCATTCAAGTTATAAATATGTTAGAAACTGCTGAGGTTGAAATATTAAAGAACAAAGCTGTTATAATTCAAATGTTGTTTTATTTTGGCGAAGCTTCATTAAGTTCATGAAACATTCCTTTTGATTTATAATGTTTCTCAGGCTAAGAAAATCGAGGGAAAAGCATCTTTTTTAATATTTTTTTGCCCAATATTTTTTTTGTTACTGGGAATTGGGAAATCGATGAACTCCAATATTTCACAAGTTACATGCACAACAATGCGGCATTTTCTCAGTATAAAATTAAAAAGTGCAATACTCCAAGAGATTCCCATATGTTTTGACACTTTCTTTGAGGCGGCCGGGTACCAAAGACAAGACGCCACCTATCGGGATAAAATTGCGCTTTTCCTCCCCATTGTGCAGTAAATATAGGCTCAGTTGCACCACCTAACTTTAACGATAACAAGCTTGTTAAAGTACCGGTTAAGCACAAGTTAGCAAAAAAAGGAGGTTGTCAGCCAGCATGATGTCCTTTGACAAGTTTGACGTGACAAATAGGTATCATTACCGTTTGACGATAACTTTAACTTTGATAGCGTTTTGGTGCAACACGTGTGAGTTGAGACTTTAACAAGCTTGTTATCGTTAAAGTTAGGTGGTGCAACTGAGCCTTAGTGTTTTTCCTGCAGCACATCCGCGTGGTGAATACACCAGTGATAGAGTCATCACTGTGCGAACCCTACACCAAGATGCTACCTGGAAACTATATTTGTACGGGAGGCGTGCAAGATCCTAACAGGCATTTTTGTAGGGTAAGAACAGTTTTTCAGACGATAACACACGACCCAACTTCAACCTGAACTCAACTCAAACTTAAATCAACTACAGCCCACTCCTTGAAATATATCGCTTATAATTTTGAGATTTATGACACATTAATAAGCTCCGTTATATTTGGTCGATGTAACTGCAAACTCCCCGCACTCAACCCGAACTCAACTCGAACTCAACCCGAACTCAACTCAAACTCAACCCGAACTGTCCTCAAACTCACCTGAATATTACACAGGAGCTTATTAATGTGTCATAACATAAGATTCAAAACTGTAAGCGATGTATTTCAAGGTGGGCTGTAGGTAGTTGAGGTGAGTTTGAGTTGAGTTCGGGTTGAGGTCGGGTCAACACAGGGAGAAACACATACAAACCAGTAGTCGACGCGACATGAGGCGGCGACGCGTCGCGGCTTCATGTCGCGTGTCGCGTACCTCCAACCAGGGCTTTATAACGTTATCAATTAACAGTAAATATAACGTTACGTAACGTTATTTTCAGTATGATACCTTGATAACGTTATTTTTTTTAACGTTACCTAATAACATAACCTTAATATAACGTTAAATTAATGTCGATAACGTTAAAAATAACGTTATTTTTAACGGTAATTTTTTAAATATTGCGTATTCTAGGTAGGTATCTCTACTAACTAGTACCTACCGCAGAGACTGATTACGTCACGGCGGCGTCAACGTCAATTACACATTGCTTTTAAATATTTTTATACAGTAACATAATAACGTTATCAAGGAACGAAAAAATAACGTTAAATTCTGTTTTACCGTTATTAATTTTACCGTTATTAATTTCCATTTTTAACGTTATTTTTTTTAACGTTACTAATTTTTAACGGTATTTGAAGCCCTGCCTCCAACTTGCATCTTTATAATAGACGCCCGCAGTTTCCATCAGTCAATCACTGTATAACAACTTTCAGGCTATTTAACTGGATGACAGCGAGGAGCAGCGCGACGTCCCACTATTCCCAATATCCATTGCAATGACAACGTATTACCAAAGAAAATATACACTGTATTACCGTATTACCATTGCAATGGGTAATTGGAATAGTGGGACCGACCCGCGACAGCGTGATGGAGACAGGTGGTGCGGGCGCGCTTTGATTTTGCCGCTACCCGTACAACAGCAACCGTTTCTAGTAGGGAGGGGGGGAGACAAAACTTATCTCTAACAAAATTTGCCACTCTAAAGTTTAATATTTCGCAATCAAAAGTGGTCTCTTCACACGCCGACAATATATTTAAAATACCTCTCATGAGATATACAGGTTTACGCACCGACTTCGACACACCAAGATGACGAAGTTGAGGCTATGTATGAGGAGATCTCTAAAGCCATGCATAGCTACAAAACCCACTACACTGTTGTGATGGGGGACTTCAATGCAAAGTTGGGGAAACGATGCGGTGATGAGCTGAGAGTGGGGCAATTTGGAGTTGGGCAACGGAATGACAGAGGCCAGATGCTGGCTGACTTTATGGAGAAGGAGAACCTCTTTATGATGAACTCCTTCTTCAGAAAGCCGGAAAGCCGGAAGTGGACCTGGGTCAGTCCGGACGGTAAAGTCAGAAATGAGATAGATTTTATCATGTCGACGAAAAAGCAAATATTCAATGATGTCACTGTGATCAACGCTGTTAAGACGGGGAGCGATCACCGATTGGTACGTGGCACATTGAATATCAACCCAAAGCTGGAAAGATCTCGACTGATAAAATCAACAATTCGACCATTGCCGGCCCATATTCAAAACCCCGAGAGCTTTCAACTCGAACTCCAAAACCGCTTCGAAGCCCTTGAGAACAGCATAGATGTGGACGATCTAAACAACATGGTGGTGGATACTGTCCGTACGGTAGGGTCCAAGCTCTTTAAGACCCGCCGTCCCAAGATAAAGAAACTCTCCGACCACACACTCCTACTCATGGATCAGAGACGTGAAATGAGGCTCCAGAGTTCAGTAGATGCTAATCGTTATCGGCAGCTTAATAGACAGATATCTAAGTCTTTGACGGGCGACCTTCGCCAATTTAATACGAATCGTATTAAAGAGGCTATCGAGCGGAATAAAGGCTCCAAAGTGTTCGCGAGAGATCTGTCTATTGGGCAAAGCCAGATGACGAAGCTGAAAACTGACGACGGACGCATCATTTCATCAAAGCCTGAAATCCTGAGGGAGATCGAGAGCTTCTATGGGCAGTTATATTCCACGCAGACACCTGTTGAAAGCAAGGCTAAAGACCCCAGAGCCAAGCTTACCCGACACTATACCCAAGATATCCCGGACGTCAGCCTGTACGAGATTAGTATGGCTCTCAAACAGCTGAAAAACAACAAGGCGGCGGGTGACGATGGAATCACTACAGAACTTCTGAGAGCGGGCGGTAAGCCGATACTCAAAGTCCTCCAGAAGCTCTTTAATTCCGTCATCGTCCAGGGCAGAACGCCAAAGACATGGAACATAAGTGAGGTGATCTTGTTCTTTAAAAAGGGTGACAAGTCCCTCTTAAAGAACTATAGACCAATCTCGCTTCTGAGTCATATCTATAAGTTGTTTTCGAGAGTCCTTACGAATCGTCTCGCTCGCAAGTTCGACGACTTCCAACCTCCCGAACAAGCCGGGTTCCGAAAAGGCTTTAGCACCATAGACCACATCCATACGCTGCGGCAGGTTATACAGAAGACCGAGGAGTATAATGAGCCACTTTGCTTGGCGTTCGTGGACTATGAGAAAGCCTTTGATTCGATTGAAACCTGGGCGGTGCTGCAGTCTCTCCAAAGGTGCCAAGTGGACTATAGGTATATCGAGGTGTTGAGGTACCTATACCAAAATGCCACCATGACGATCCGAGTACAGAACCAGAACACAAATCCTATCCAACTGCAGCGTGGTGTGAGACAGGGAGACGTTATTTCTCCGAAACTGTTCACAGCTGCGTTGGAGGACATCTTTAAGCTCTTGGACTGGAAAGGACTCGGCATCAACATTAATGGCGAGTACCTAACACACCTTCGTTTTGCCGATGATATAGTCCTTATGGCTGAGACCATGGAAGACCTGAACACAATGCTCGAAGATCTCCGTAGTGCTTCCCAAAGAGTGGGTCTTAGGATGAACATGGAAAAGACTAAAATTATGTCAAATGCCCATGTTGTACCCTCTCCAGTTCATGTTGGGAACACTACACTTGAAGTTGTTGACCATTACGTATACCTAGGACAGGCAGTTCAGTTAGGTAGGTCCAACTTCGAGAAAGAGATCTCTCGCCGAATCCAACTCGGGTGGGCAGCATTCGGGAAGCTTCGAAAAATCTTCGCGTCCGACTTACCTCAGTGTCTCAAGACGAAAGTCTATGAACAGTGTGTGTTGCCAGTGATGACTTACGGCAGTGAAACGTGGCCGCTAACTATGGGTCTCATAAGGAGGCTCAAGGTCGCTCAGCGTGCAATGGAGAGAGCCATGCTCGGCGTTTCTCTACGTGATCAAATCAGAAACGAGGAGATCCGCAGGAGAACTAAAGTAACCGACATCGCTCGAAGGATTGCTCAGCTGAAGTGGCAATGGGCGGGACACATAGCGAGAAGAACCGATGGCCGTTGGGGCAGAAAGGTTCTGGAATGGCGACCGCGCACCGGACGACGCTCCGTGGGTAGGCCCCCGACAAGGTGGACCGACGATCTGGTGAAGGTCGCGGAAAGCCAGTGGATGCAGGCAGCGCAGGACCGATCGTCGTGGAGATCCTTAGGGGAGGCCTATACCCAGCAGTGGGTGTCGTGTGGCTGATATGATGATGATGATGATGAGATTGACGGTGGAGGTATACCTACTAAAAAAATGTTTATCAAAATTTTATAGTACAGTACGAGGCATATAACTTGAAATCGGGTGGGGATTGCGCGAAACGCGTATTTTGGGTATGCGTAGCGGTGAGGGGCGCGGGCGGCGGGAGAGGGGCGCGCGCTATTGGTCGCTCACAAGAGCACATGCGCGAACTTATCCCCACTCCGTCGAAAAAATTTCAAGAACGTGCCTCGTACTGTCTGTACTAATGGCCTCTGAGCTAGGCCGCGGACGGACAAAGTTTGATACAGTTGGACAAACTCCGGACATAACATAAAAAGCTTGTAAAATGGGGTGTATGTGATTCGGCCCGGCCGAGGGTGATGAAATGGAATCATCAACACGACGAAGAAAATTACACCTAAATAATTATAGTTTACAATGTTTAAAGTAGATGGCGGTGTTCTCTTCTAAATCGCGATATGACTTAGTTGTAAAGAACTAAATAATATCTGAGTACTTAATTAAATTACAAGGTGTAATAAAATAGCACGTAAAGCACGTTTACTAATATTTGGAAAACTGACGTGAATATCAGCGTCGGTTAAATTCAACTAAATCAATCAAACTTCAAAATCTTCAAATCTATTTTCTTTCTCTCAGTGTCCTGTCCACAGTTAGGACTAACTTAACCAAGAGTCCTATCTCAATACTAAAGTTTTTTGGAGAGCATTTCCTTTGAAATGCTTTTAATTTTAAACTAGCGCACACCTTAGGGTATTTTACCCTAAATTTAGGGTATTTTCACACGTTTAGGGTAATTTTTAGGGTATACAATTATTTAGGGTAATTTTTAGGGGAAAAAAATCGAGTGACATTGTATGAATTAAGAAAAAAACCAGTGAAGACTTTTTTGTGTTTTTTTATACAGTCATGTCGTGTTGGAAATATAAACAATGGATTTATTCCAGGATTTCCAGGAAGATTTATATAGATATATATTAAAGAAAAAAGTTTAAAAATAGATAAATTCAGTACAATTCGTGTTTTATTTTAGAATAAATGTTTAGGGTAAAATATTTTGAAAAGGGCCCAATTTAGGGTAATTTCACAAGGAGTCAGGGGAAAATCAATCACGGACATAACTTTAGGTTAAGTTGCAAATATAATATAAGTTAATAAAGATTTTTATTACAAATTAAATTAGCGGTCTCCCGCGAATTCTCTGCGTGGAAAGTTTTTTGCTATCCCTCGGGAACAATACATGTTTTCGCGATGAAAGGTATCCTATGTCCTTCTCTGTACCCCTTCTTCTTCTTATCAGTGCAGGCGGTTTCCGCAACTCGACGTCTATTGCACCTATTTTGCGTCGGAGGATGTGCGGCCGGATCACTCCAGCCAGCCCAGCACGTTCGTGATCGCTTCCTGAGGCCGTATTACAAGCTCTTAAATCCTGCCAGGTTTATAAATTGCTGTAGTGACATCTCTTTCTCGTCGTATAGCAAATAAAAGAGATAGATTGATAGCCAGTCAGAAAACTGCCTGGAAATAAGAGGCCATAATACGGCCCCTGGACGCTGCCCGGCGAGCCGAGGTACCTCGCCCGGTAAAGGGCCACCCCTCTGCATTCCAGCAGAACGTGGGAGGCTGTTTCTTCTTCCTCCATGCATCCTCTGCATAGGGGACTGTCCGTGACACCTAAGTTAAAAAGATGTCTGTTAAATTTTCCATGGCCAGTAATTTTTTTTTAAATTTCAGTTGCGTTCTGCACAGTTGTATCAGGGCCCTGGATAGACGAGCGTCCACGCGCGGTAGTGCGAGTTTCGCCTGTCTGCACGAGTCCAGCGAGCTCCAGTTCTGTTGGTGTAGTTCTATGGTGCGTTCACGGATCTTACTTGCAAACCAGCTGGTCGGGATAGGCGCGAACGGCTCTGGGCCAACAGGCATCGAACCAGCTGCGCGTCTAGCCAGTTCGTCGGCTGCATCGTTTCCCCGTGATCCACTGTGACCTTTGATCCATTGGATAGTAATAGTATTAAGTGCACCTACTGTATTTAAGGCGTGGTGACACTCAAGTAAAAGGCTCGATGTGATGCGACTGCCCTGGAGAGCCTGTAGAACGGATTTGCTGTCAGAGAGAATTAAGATGTCGCGGTCTTTTACCTCCCTTGTTTCGATTTCCCGAGCCGCCATTATTATGCCCACGCATTCGGCCTGAAAGACCGTATTGTATGAGCTTAAGGGGGATGCAATTTGTATGTTCTTCTGAGAAAACACCCGACCCTGTGCCCGATGAGGTCTTGGAGCCGTCAGTGTAAATCAGGAGAGCCTTGTATCTTTTCTTGGAGCTGATGTCGTCTATCGGTGTATTCTGTATTTTTTGTCAAAAATGAAGGTTGGCTTAACTTTGTCGCATGGTGCTTCAATAAGAGGGGTGTTCAGCCAGTCCTCCAGTAGTCCACTGACTGAGATGTTTTACCCTCTCGAATTTTAGAGATCCCAACATTTGTTTTAGTCTTAACGCTGTTTTGGCTGCCTCCTGTTGAATGTGCAGGTGCAGTGGTGTTAGGTTCAGCATTACCTCTAGAGCAGCTGTGGGAGCTATGCTCATGCATCCAGTGAGGGCGCAGCAGGCCTGACGTTGTAGTCCCTGTAGCTTTTTGGATCCAGTGGTTTGGGAGGCTTTTGGCCACCATACTACAGATCCATAGACCAGGGGTTTTATGATCGTGTTGTATAGCCAGAGGAATAGTTTGGGTGCTAGACCCCAACGTTTGCCAATCATCTTTCGGCACTGCCATAAAATGATGCTGGCGGACTGCGTTTTGTACTCCAAGTGTCTGTTCCAATTAAGTTTGCTGTCTAGGATTATGCCTAGGTACTTTACATCGTCAGAGAGTTGTAGTGTAGTTCCAACAGGTTCAAACAATAACATTGTATATTTAATAAATATTATCATTAAATAAAAAAAAACCGGCCAAATGCGAGTCGAACTCGCGCACGAAGGGTTCCGTACCAAAAAAACAGCAAAAAAAAAATCACGTTTGTTGTATGGGAGCCCCCCTTAAATATTAATTTTATTCTGTTTTTATCATATGTTGTTATAGCAGCATTAAAAATACATCATCTGTGAAAATTTCAACTGTCTAGCTATCACGGTTCATGAGATACAGCCTGGTGACAGACAGACAGACAGACAGATGGACAGCGAAGTCTTAGTAATAGGGTCCCGTTTTTACCCTTTGGTTACGGAACCCTAAAATAAGAAGATGCTTACCCAAACAATCAATCATAGTTTCATTTAACGCGCCGCCGCTCTCCTCGCGTTCAATGAAACTCCATAGCGCAAAAGTTTTGCGCGTTTGGCCTGCGATTGCACTAGTACCTAAGCAAACTATCACTTGGGTTTATCATGAGATGAGATGGATGGATACCAAAAATGTATGATCCTCGAGATCAACCTCCGTCGGGCTTCGGAAGGCACATTAATCCATTTCCAGGCTTCATTTCCACTTAAATTAACACTCACCAACCTGCATTGGATAAGTATGGTGGGTTATGTTCCATATCTATCAACGAGGAAGACCCAATACCATCTTTACCATAAGGGCACATGGGACCCGTGCCCAGGGCTCCCATCCTCAGGGGGCCCCGAAGTACCGACAATTTCTCACTCATTTATACTCAAAAAAAAATTCGGGCAGATACACATTTTCACAAAAAACAGTTACATTTCATAATAAAATAATCAAATAATTCCTAAGCTTAGGTGCTTCGTATTTTATACGGTTGAAAAATGAAAGCGTAAGGAAGGGCGGGGCAATTCCGTCAGCGGGGTAATTCCGTCAAATGGCTATAAAACCTTTAATTAAACTCTTAATCAGTACTGACATCTATGTACAGACAGATAGAGAATTTATTTTTACATATGAGGTATACTAGGTGGCGCTATTAGCGTGTAAGCTGTCTGACAAGCATCATTCCACAGTCACCATTTTTTTGACAGTGTTAACCAAAAACGCTCCTCAAGTTTATTTTCATTTTAGGTGGTTTTTGTGGTTTTTTGTAATCTTATCAAGGTAAGTGGCGATATTATTAGCTAGAGATTATTTGTAGACCATTAGGTTTAATCCTACGCTTCCATTTCACAGTGCTATTGAGTCTGGCGTTATTAACCGCAAAAATATTAAGGCGGGGTAATTCAGTCAGATTGAGTTGACTTAAAAGCTCCATCGTTTTTTTATGAAGTTGCATTGGTTTGTTTATCGATTATTATGATCTCATCCGTAAAATATATGAAAAATTGATGAAATTGACGGAATAGCCCCGCGAAAACTTTAAAGTTTTTTTCTTCAAACTGAACCATAGTAACGCTCCATAAAGTGCAGATTCTAATTATTACTGTCGTCAGTATTATATATTTCCATTTTACTCGTATATTTCCAAGTTTTACCAAAAAAGCTTCATAGATGGCTTGTACAATGTACTTTGACGTAATTACCCCACGCGGGGTTATTACACCAGAATACAGATTTTACAAGAAATTTGCTGTTTTTTCAAATTTCAATTTGCCATGTATTTTCTGAACTGAAAACATGATAAATTGATTAACAGATAACGACTCTCTTAGATACGCTTATTAAATTTACAGTAGCTTTATACTAGACGAGATTATAGAGTTCTAATCTTTCGACCTCTTTTTTTATGACGGAATTGCCCCGCCCTTCCTTACATATAGCGTTTATTGTCAACGATTTTCACGCAACACCGCGTAAGAGTGAACAGTGATTTTTTAACTTTCCAAATGGCCCCCAAGGGCCCCATGGCAAATGTGCCCAAGGGCCCCAGCACAATTTAATACGGCCTTGGGAAGACCTGTGCCCCAGTGGCCAAAATGTGGCCTAGTTTTTAAAAAGAGATCGAATACCTAGAAATCTTATTGGAATAAAGTTTTGAATATAGAAAATTTCCACATCTCAGCTACAAAGCTAATTCAGATACTCTAAGAAAAGTTTTGCCTTTTATATTTCAATTCGATGAGAGAAATCTAGGGAACGTTTCTTATTGCAAAGATTGCGTTGAAACTTCAGATATCAGTGCATGCAACTGCATTGTATTTTACGAGAACATTATTGAATTATAAAGATTTTATCTCTTTCAAGCAAGCTGCGAGCTGCGATATTGTAGGAACTTAGTAATAAAATACCCCTTCATTTAATCTGTGGCTTTTTACTGCTCCAGCATTTTAAGATCCATAAATTCGCTATCAATTTTTGTTACATAAATATCAATTTTGATATAGTTTAACAGATGTTGATAATATTTTAATTTTTTAGAGGTTACATAACAATGATAAGTTAATAAATTGGATATATATTAAATTTCCGAAAATTCATAGCATATACGACCGAAATATCGACGTATAAAACACCTATTTTCAAAATACCGAAAATCCTAAATGTCGATACCCGATATAAACCGAAACTTGACAGATCGATTATTAAATGACCGATAGTTCAAAATCCCGAAAGTCTGTTTAGGTCCATTAGGTGCGACGACGAGCGAGCGTAGCGAGCGAGGAGGAGGTTAGGTTCCATTGTGACCAAGAACTCACAAGCGAGGGAAGCGAGTGTGCCGTGGCAGCGTCCGGCGAGGTGCCAGAACCGACCTGCTGGCATTGTAACCCTAAAATTGACCGTTGGTTTTTTAAGTTTCGGGATTTAGTATTTTAGGTAAAATATCCTTTCGTGATTTTAAACGTACGGTCAAACAACCATTCGACCTTTTAATTTTCGGTCTTTCGTCCTTAGGTCTTGTAAAATTCGGTCTTTTTAACTATACTATAAAATAGCATTGTGAATGCAAAAATCTAAAAGTTTTAGGACATTTTACGTAAAAGACTAAATCCCGAAGCTTAAAAAACCGAAAGTTAATATACCTACGTTCTGTGCCCCGAACTACTTAATACCGAATTACGAATAAGTCAAAAACAACAAGCTATCATAATTATAAAAGGCTTTGTTTAGATTTTGCCTGAAATGCTTTATATCAAATTTAGCTGCTGGAAATGAGTCTAAACTAGTCTACTAGGACTTAGAAACCGTAGACCGTAGGTCACGAGATAGGTGCGAGGAGCGTAGCGACGAGCATGTTAGGATGACATGAACCCAGCGCGCCAGCCGAACGAGCGAAGCGAGCGTGCCGCGGCAGCGGCCGGCGAAGCGCCAGAAAAAAAACTATTTTTACTTATTGTAAAAAGAGAAAATAAATGCGTTTTATTATTATTATGTGTCTCCGGCTTGGATTTTATTATTATTTTTATTATTATTTCTAACTCGATTGGTAGATTTTGTCAAAATAATGACCATTTTACAAGTAAAACAAATTAACCGCAACGCCTACTTTTATAAATGTACTCGTATGTGTTTGTGTAGGTAGAGTAAGTTATAAGTATCGACATTTTAACTTTCGGGGTTTTAACCTTTCGGGATTTCGATCTTTCGGCATTTCAAACTTTCGGGATTTCGAACTTTCGGTCATTTAATAATCGATTTCGATCGATAAATTTGGGTCATGCAATAACTATTGTCCATGAAAGTAGCTTAATTTCCGCAATATCAACCGAGCGCAACTCTTTCATCAAGCTCCTCCGTAACCTGAACTTAGCTGTCAGTCTATCTTCAGGCTGGATTTAGTCCACGACCGACGGTGAGCGCTGAACGCCGGACCAAATTTGTGTTTAGTGTTACGCTGACAAGAATACCGACAGAACACATTTTTCCCCTTGCGAAGAAATTGTTGCAATAAAAACTACTCTTCAGTCAGCCAACCGACAGACGCCGAGTGGACGAACTCGACCGATGGGCCCCATCAACGCGACGTAGCTGTACACGCGTAGGTAATAATCAGCGTTGCACTGAAGCTGTTGTACTTTCGACCGACGTCAGCGCTGACCATCGGTCGTGCACTAAATCCAGCCTCAAAGTCAACATTCACCTTCCAATTGCAGAAGGACAATGGTGGAGCCGTCATTCAGAACAACACGCTCATCGCAATCTCAACATTCCTCCATACATGCGCTGTCTACACCAAAATCCATGCCTTCCCCAAAGTCGCAAGTTTCGCAAGATGGATTGACTCCGTAATATGGGACGAAGAAAATCGTCCTTCATCAACTACAGAACAACCTGCTAAAACCACCACCAACGCCACTGAGGCTACTTTACAAACGGAAACATTTTTCGCTGATCCAAGGAAATTCTTACTAACGTTACCCTTCGACCCTATAAATGTACCCTTAGAACCGGCGGAAGACAACTCAGTAATACCAAGAATGAGCCTATACGAATCCTACCTCCAGAGCTTGGCGAAATCCAAAACATCTACGACGCAGAACCCAAAACAATTAGCGATGGAAAAGAGAGCGTGGATGCAGAAGTTTGGGAAAGCAGCGCTGATGATGCCGCAGTTCGCCAAGAAATATGACGCTTATGAATATAACTAGAGATTCCTATATCGTGTTAAGTGATTATGGAGATTTGACCATTCCAGCCGAGACTACGTCTGGATCCGAAACAATAAACATTGTATGTCAAATGCCATACAAGATTCTATGTAGATTTATTGATAGCTTCTTTGCTTTGAAACTTTACGGAGAAAAAAGCTAAGTTCAAAGATGTTGGGAATGATTTACTTGATTTTTTCTTGTCGACAACAGCGCCCCTAGCCAAAGTAACATTTGCAAATCGCTATCGCTTCGCTTCGAAACATGTATGGATTTGACGTTTTAAAATTCGATTGTTAACGAAACCTTATGTCAATCCCATAAATTTCGAAAGCAAAGCGATAACGAAGATTTGCGAATGTTACTTTGGCTAAGCCCTCTTAACAGACTGATTCTTAGAGCATTCAATTGGTTAAATGCTCTAAGGACTGATTATTCTAAAGATATAAAAAAAAATTTAGTTCTCATAATAAAAAAACACTGTGTAGTGTAATATTAATTAACATTGATCTTCATAATGTTTCACTACAAAAAAGCTCTGAATTCTTGAAACTAATTTCATGTCGGTACAAACAAAGAAATGTATAATCTCGAGTGTTTATTTAAGTAAGTATGTAGGTATTGAATTGTAAAATAGTGGAAAAGGTGGTGAATGTTCAACGTTACGATTGCGAGGATTGTAAATAAACTATAGAAGTACTTGTTTTAGAATTAAACATGCTAATTATACACTTGTTACATTTATTTCCATATCCCATGCTAATTGAAAAACTAATGAATGGATGGATCTTCTTTTAAGGTTTACTGAATTCCATATTAATTTCATTTTTTGCCCGTGCCCGTGACATTAACTGAATGGTATACTACCAATAGTGTCATGGGTTATTTTTCTTTCCCGTGACTCTACTGGTAGTGCCATGGGTAAAACTTTATCTCCCATGACACTACTTTTATGTACAAAAATGGTGCTTACAACCAAAAATCATATGCGAAATCTTACACTGCAATTATTTTTTATTAAATGTTAGTAAAACTTCACATCATTTCTATAGGGAATTGTGTTGGTTTAGCCCTCTATCTCTATTCCGAATAAAGTTACAATGTCACTAAGGCTCCGAGAGTGTCATAAAATATTTGAATAGGCTTACATTAAGTGCGAAGTAACGTTCAAAGGACTGACGACACATAAAAGTTATGACTACTAGCTAGGTCTACCGAAATAGGCCACCCAACTATAAATAATAAATATTCGTCACAAAATATAAAGATGTTATTATTTCAAGGTATGACTTCTTCACAAAATATATTATTGTAATTTTAACAAATACCTTATAAGTACACTAGCGACCCGCCCTCACTTCGCTTCAATTCCTTTCTTTTTGCCAAATGCAACCATCCAACAACACCCAAACAAAAAACAAATACCTTACAGTCGTCACCCACCCATTCGCTCCAAAATTCCGTCAAAGAGAATGTAAAAAATTCACAGATCTCGTGCCTTTCACGACCTTCGGGTACATTGAAAATGAATTTAATAATTGAATTTTATAAAAAATATATTCCTTTCTTTGAATTTTATTAGTACTTACAATATGTACTTTGAAATCACAGCAAAGCCATTTTCTGTGATTCGTGTGTATGAAATTCATATAAAAATATTTCATTTTTATAAACATTAGGTACTATTTTATTGAAAGGTAGTAAGTAGTAACTATAACCTAAAATATATAAAAAAATCTAAGATTTATTTTCAGCTACGTCAGCTTAAGTCGGGTTTCCTGCGCTTAATTTTCAACAAAACATTGTTGGCAAAACATTATTTTCACAACATTATTTTCAAACCGCACGTCCGCTGCGCCTAGGTTTTGTTTTGAAAACATGTTTTGTTGAGAAAATTTGCGTCCAATCACGGCTCAGATTCGAAAATGAGTTCCGACGAAGAAGACGTGGTAGCTGTAATGGAAAAAGTGGATTTAGTTCTCCAAAGAAGAAACAGAAACAGATTCCGGGTAGTAAAGTAAAGTAGCGGTCTTTCCCTGACCAAGTTAATTAAAAATAAAATAGGTATTCTCCTTATTCCACTCCATCACTAAGACAATACACAAATCACACAATGGCACACGAACGCAGGCGAGGCGTCTGCATTTAGTGAGCGCCAACCTTGGACGAATCAGTTCGTCCAAGGCGCCAACACAAAATGAGTTACTTCCTCTCCCCGCAGGCGAGAGCGGGGGATGTTTTCCGTTCGTCATTCGTCCAAGGCGCCAACACAAAATGAGTTACTTCCCCTCCCCGCAGGCGAGAGCGGGGGATGTTTTCCGTTCGTCATTCGTCCAAGGCGCCAACACAAAATGAGTTACTTCCCCTCCCCGCAGGCGAGAGCGGGGGATGTTTTCCGTTCGTCTCGGCAAACAATGTTTGTGCTTTTGCTCAACAAAACTCATAGGCCACGCCCCCAACATGTTGAGAAAACATTGTTGTGATGTTTGAAAACACCAAAATACGGCGCAGGAGACGCGGCTTTAGCGACGCGACGCGCATCTAAGGAGCGCGATTCCCGAAATTACGCCTACACGCTACATATTGTAGCCCTCGTTGATACGCGGCGTCTTTTGATTTGAGGCTTCAACCACTCATGTAGCCTTAAAACTTACGACACCAAGACAATAAACCCGATCCAATATTTTTAACCGACTTTAAAAAAGCAGGAGCTTGTTTCTCTGTTCGTCTGTATATTATTTTTTAAGGCTGAACTGATTTGAATGAAGTTTGACACACAGTTTATAGCCTGGATTAAATTATAGGATACTTTTTAACCTGGTCAAAGGTTCCCTAGGGTAAAATACTTTAGTAAGTACTTTTGAGAAATTTATAAAAAATATAGCCCAAATTTATTTTTAACTAGTTTCCGCCCGCAAGTAGGTACATCTGGGTGGACATTCAAAAAATACCCTAAAAAACTTTTTAAAAAATACAAAAAAATCGGACTAAAACATTAAAACGGACTAGTAAAACAGGTTAGTTTTAAAATTACTGTTGGTTATAAATATTTGCAGAAGAGTTAATTTTTTACTTTTAAGTCTGTTTTTACTAGTCCGTTTTAAAAACGTGTTTTTATAAAGGTTTTTTTTTCATAAATATATTTTCTGCTTTTTAGTTAACGAGCTGAGACTAAAAATACACCATATCCTATCAGAGCTCTCGTCAAACAAGCCCAAACTCGATGGGATAGCATGGTTTTATGAATGAGTTCCTGTGTCCTTTGTCCCACTCCATCATCAGACCCTGGAAACTATTTCCCAACAAAGTACTCGTCAAGACGATTCAAATGAGCCCAAACTCGATGGGGTAGCACGGTTTCAATAAGTTCCTATGGCATGGCCTTCCAGCTTCATCATCAGACCCTGAACTTCGTCTCCCATTGGAGTACTTGTCAAGACTATTCTAAGTCTTGTTCGTCAAGAGTTCCTGTGGCCTTCTTCCGGAATTATCATCAGATCAGCTCAATGACACCATAATATTGCATTGCTTTCAAGTTCTGACCTCTGTTTAAAGTTTCAAGTCTCTAGCTCATAAGGAAGCTAGTATGAAATCGTTCGCAATCTTTGCGGATAAAAAAACAAACAAAAAAACGAAAAGAAGAACAATCTCTTCCTTTTTTGAAGTCGGTTAAAAATATTGGATCGCAGTTTATTGTGGTAGATTGTCAATCTACCACAAATATTGTGGTAGATTGACAATCTCGCACAAATATTGTGGTAGAGGTGGTGTGGGTGGGCAGCCTTAGTGCCCCCCCGGAGAAAAATGTGTTGTGTGTAGATAGACGGGCAAACTAGTGTAGTGATTGACGGACGAGCTCACTATATTTTTTGCAATTTATTGAAAAATACTTTTTACCTCTATATTATTACTATACCAGGCTATAAACTAAACTATACATGTATGTGTGCCAAAGTTCATCAAAATCAGTTCAGCCTTCTGAATCTGAACTGATTTGGATGAAATTTGGCACTCAGATAGTTGATAGCTTGGTAATTTAGTATTATAAATATCGATATTTGATTTTACATACACAGCGCCATCTAACCCTAGACAACTGATTTTACTAGGTACTTACTTTTTGAAATAGATAAGTAGGTACTTCTTGTACGCAGACCCATCACAGAAATTAAAATATATCATTTCAATTTTGTCCGGACATCGAACCCGGGACCTCTTGCGTGGTAGACTGGCATGTTGAATACTGCACCACTCAGGTCATCGATCGATATCACGCGAAAATTAATGCAAAAAGTTGGCAACCCTACCAAAGACCACCGTGGATCGTGATCTACCAAGATCTACTGCGATCCAGATCTCGCTGGATTGACCGTGTGCAAACCAACCGCATCAAATTCCATCAATCTGTGGTTTTGATTGGCCTGTTTCTCGAAAGTCACAAGTTTACAAGCCTCAATATGTCACAAGGACTTGTAAATTCTGTTTCACGAAGGAAAATAACAAGCAGGGAACAAAATTTACTCTTAGATAACAAGTGATTCTTTTTCAGTAACAAAATAGTTGATATATGATTGCAATAATGACAAATGCACTGGCTGATAAGATAAATATTTTATAAATATCTGTCAATGTCGCTGACAGTCTCTTAAAGACAGTAAATTGACAACTATCAAAGCACTTAAATGGCCGCCAACTTGTGATTCTGGTATTCTACAAGAGTAAAAACACAAGTGCTTTTAAAAAGTGTTTCACAAAAAAATTACAAGTCTTGTAAAATAACTACTAATAATATGCCATTTCACGAGTTCGATTGGATGATCTCTCTGAAAAATGACAAAAATACCATCTCAGTATTTTTGTCACTCATTTAGAATTTTCACTGCTGACTTAAATTATTTATCATCCACATGTAGCTTTTTATTTTATTTTTGTAATCCACAGATTGTCGCCCCTTTAGTTATTTTGTCGCCCAAAAAACAAACCGCTGCCAAGTTTAGTATTTAAGTATCCCATTAACAGCCACCTTTAATTATTTCCAGCCACCCAATTAATTAATTCCCTTATATTTTGTTTTAAACATATTTTGTATAAAACATCACGAGAGTGATGCAGTCACCACTTTATCATTTCCCTTTTTATTTTATGTAATGGACAATAATTTATAATTTCAGCATGTAGAATGTTTAAATACCGAAGCTATAAGATTTTGACCTGCTCGTTTTGTTTTTACTAGTATATTATTAGCGGTAGATAAACATTAAAGAGTCCCTCGACACTGCTAGCAAAATTTCTAAAAGTTACAAGTTACAAGTGTCAACGTAATTTTTTGAGAAACGTAATTACCGTTACACGTGTAAATATTTGCTTGTGAAGTTGATCACTTGTAAAATATTTTATTCTACATATGTGTAAAGTACAGTTTCGTGAAACGCTACGCTTGTAATTTTGTTGTTTTACAAGCGTTTCTATGGTTACACACTTGTATTACAAGGCTTGTAGCTTTCGAGAAACAGGCTACGATCACACCAGATTGACGTGTGTAATGGCCGCCTATGTCAAAACTAGCGTAATTCCGTTTCCGTTCCGTTCGAGTCCCGTCCCGTCACCGCGGTGCTCGGCGCGCCGCGCGGTAATGTAAACGATATAACACAGTTAAGTATGATCTCTTTTGTTGAAATCCGTTCAGCAGTTTTTTCATGATTGAGAAGCAAGCAAACATCTAAACATCCACATAATATTACTTTATTAGTAGGATGTGAACAGAAAAAGTAGAGTAATTCTGCTGTTAATTAATAATTCTATTTGCTCTTACTTAATGCTGTGTCTATATTAAGATTTTATAAGAAGAATATCACAATCAGTCAGCTTACTACTACCAAATCGTGAATAGGACATCATAAGGAATTTATAAAACTTTACGCTTTAGAATTTTACAACTGATTAAAAGTACTAGCTTAGAGCTTAGAGCAACGCCGCCGGCTTCATCCCGAAACGCCGCCCGCCGGCTTCGTCCCGAAAAGGTTAGAGTAATAATAACTATTATCTATGGAAAACATCATTTCGCTTTTCGCCGGTAGATGGCGAATGCTTCAAAGAGGTTCTTTCAAAAGCATCGTATCTGCGAGTTTTGCGAATATGTAGTGCAGCCATAACAAGTTATAGTTTACATTGTTTACAGTAGATGGCGCTGTTCTCTTCTGAATCGCGATATGGGTAAGTTGTAACGAGCCGAATAATAACATTGACATCATTGACTTCACTAGAAAATCATTGTCTTTTACAAACTGTAAACAATTTTTGGAGAACTGTCGCGAATTTAGGCGGTGGTTCAAGTACAATTTCAAAGTGGTCTTGCTCGAACCTACCTAACCTACCGCCCTGTGGCCCTACCATGAGTCAGTGTCCACACCTTAGGGTATTTTACCCTAAATTTAGGGTTTTTTCACACGTTTAGGGTAATTTTTAGGGTATAAAATTATTTAGGGTAAAAAATTCGAGTGACTGTATGATAGAGTTTGATTTTTTTGTGTTTTTTTATACATTCATGTCGTGTTGGAAATCTAAACAATAGATGTATTCGAAGATTTATATAGATATACGTTAAAGAAAAAAGTTTAAAAATAGATAAATTTACTAAAATTTGTGTTTTATTTTAGAAGAAATGTTTAGGGTAAAATATTTTGAAAAGGGCTCAATTTAGGGTAATTTCACAAGGAGTCAGGGGAAAATCAATATTAGAGGGTGGCAACACTGCCATGATGAGTTGTTGCAAACTATTTACGTTACCGTAAAAAATATCGTTTTGTCTCTTTCACTCGCACTGACTGTGAGCAGTATATCCGATAGTCTACTTACGGCAACGTAAACAGTTTGCATCAACTCATGGTAGGGCCTACCATGAGTTGATGCAAACTGTTTACGTTACTAGGGCCCCTGGAGTCGTGATTTTTAGGGCTACGTGAACGTGAATAGTTAAGTTAACCCTGGAACCCTACCCTGGGTGCTGTAGCACCCTGTGGTAATTTTAAATGCTAATATTTTTTTCAGTATTAGCTTGACTGTTATGGTTATTTTTCTATTCTCCTATCAGTTTGTGTGTATTATTTTGTGTTAGTTGTCAATTGGATATTATCCCGGCAAGTAATTTAAATAATTAGTGCAGGGTGCTCCAGCACCCATGGGTAGTAAAATAGGTCATTATCTAAATAATTGTTTTGCGTGTGTTTATTGTGATTATTAGTTTTGATTTTCACTTTTATTAGTCAGAAATATTTTTTCATGTTATGCAGCTCATTATAACAAAACGATGAGTACTAGTAGCGGTGTTTTTCTCGACGACAAAATTATTGAGCGGTTATTGTGCGAAAAGAACGATGAAAATGAACTTTACGTTTGTAGTGATGCATCTGACAACGAGATGTATTAAATTATACAAGATTTTCATGGAACATCGTCACCAGACTCGGAAGATGGTAAACCTTATTAAGTTTGCGAAATAATAATCAGCAACGTGCAAGCCATGCTGCTACAACGAAGGCTCGAAGAACGAAAAAATTGAACTACTTTACACACAAATATCTGTCAAATTATATGCGAAATTTTGAAAAAGACAAATATTTCTGAATCTTTACCACCTGGCCTTTTGAAACAGGGGCGATGCAAATTATTTCCATTCAAAAATGACCGCGAAATTAAAAGTTTTTGCAGCAAGTGCAAAATGCCTATCTGTGGGGAGCACCAAATCAAAATTTGTGTTAAACGTGTAAAATAGATAACATATTACTAATTTATTAATTTTCTATGTTGATTAAACCTAAATAAAAATAAATAAATCATTAAACATGCTGAAAAACTTTTATTTACTAAAATATCACTATATACATAATATGGGTGCTCCAGCACCCTGGGTAGGAAAAGTCCACTCTGAATATGTGTAGGGTTCTAGGGTTAAGGTTTCAAAAGATGTATCTCGGCAAGGGCTACAAAGTGGTGAAAAAAAAATCGAAATAGTTCAAAATTATTTTCGTAAATTGCAAAAATATAAAAAAGACGCATGTTTGCGGGGTGTTTTCTTACTAAATATATAAAAATGAAAAAAAACCCCATGCGGTATTGAGCTGGGCTACATTTAAAAAAAAAACCTGACCTCTTTATCTCTTACGGTCTAGGCTGTGGCTTTACCTTTATTTAGCAAAATTTGTAATATGCGCTGGAGGCGCGTGGCGCCGTTAGAGTATATATTCTGTGGTGGCGCTAAAGTACAATGAGAACAATGAGATTGTCACCTTTCATACCATGTGAAATGCAAATAAAATTATACCTATTATTATTATTAATGCCATCTGCTCAACACGCCCCGGGGGCTAATTGTCTAATTTCAAAATCTATCGCAATCGCTTTCAAGATATAATACATTGATGCTTATTTTTGGCACAAATAAAAACCTACCAAAGAAACGTGGTAATGTGTACAAACATACACTCACGCCTGTTTCCCATGGGGGTAGGCAGAGACTATGGATCGCCACCTGCTACGATCCTTGCACACTTCTTTCGCTTCATTCACATCCATCAATATTTTCATACATGCCCTGCGGTTTCTGTTACTGCGTACACCAGCCTTTTTTATAATAACCTCTATTTGGTCCGCGTAGTTTTTCTGGGACGCCCGTGTGCAATCGTTCCTTCCATATTCGCATAATATATCTCTTTCGTGATTCGCCTTTCATTCATCCTCCGGTGCATTCCTTTCTCAATTCTTGTCGCTATATCATCTTTCAGACCACACCTTTTACGAATCACCTCATTGCTTACTCTATCACTCAATTTTACTCGGCATATTGTGCATAATGTGTCATATCATAATGTGCCATATCCATTTGTCAAATGAAACCGATTGCGATAGATTTTGAAAGTTAGACAATAAGTAGGCAGGTCGATCGCCAAAAAGAGTGTCGCCCGAAATATTAATACGTTGAATGTAATAATTGGTTGGTTATTATATTTTAATTGGTTTCATATAAGAATATTAGTTGTCTATACAACATGTTACAAAATAACCCCTAATGCCGAATATGGTAGGTATTCGGCATTAGAGGTTAATTCCCATAACTTTTACTATGGGACCAACGCTGAAATCGCGAAAAAAATCAGCTGCTACGAAAGTATCAAAATGTATGAAACATCTGTTTTGTTTCGCGCGTTATTTTTTTTCGAAAGCTCTTCGTGCTACGGGCATAAGAGTTTTATTTATTCTTATGCTACGGGTACCTATTTAGCCTCCTTATGCATTATTTAGACTCGCTTCAACCCCAAAGACAGACTGCTATTAGGCACAATCAAATATTCACTGTAGTGCGTTGTGCAGCACTTTTGCTTTAGATCTACCGACTTCTCTATTTGATTTAGCTTACGAAAAGAATCTAAACTTTTGTTTATTTTTTGGAAATTTTTCGTTGCTTTTTATGTTGTGATGTGATCCTAGCTTACAATAAATTCGAAAATAAAACAAACTATTTTGTCAAAAAACCTCTTTCAAAAACCTAAAAATAAAAACAGCTTCAAAATCAAATCACAGCTCTAAAAAGCAAGAAATAATATTAAAATCACCAAAACGCATTTCTATTTTTAATTAGAAACGTCTATAATTGAAGTCGGTTGGGGCTTTAGATTCAGATTCAGATTCATTTATTCACACGAAACACGGTATACAGATGTTAAAATAAAAATATGAAGTCCAAACATGTTTCACTAAAATTAGTATGCGAATGACAAATTAATTATCCACTAATATTAAAATACAATAAAAATTATTAAATTAAAATTAAAATTATTATATTAAAATTATTACTACATTAAATATTAATTATTACGTTGTTAGATTTACATATTATAAATTTACATGTCATAAATGTTCCATGTCAAAAAACATAATATTAAAATAAAGAGTCATTTTAAATATTCTTCAACAGAATAGAATGACTGTTCCTGTAGCCATAATTTTACGGTTCTACGGAACCGTGTTTCTGGAAGAATTTTAAACTCATTGGGTAGCGCATTAAATACGTTGACACACATAGCCGCACAATTTTTTAAATAGAGTTTAGTCTTTGGTCTGATACTGTAAGTAAGTTTGTCAGAATGCCTTGTGGATCTCTGCGTAATGTCTTTAAATTTAGTAAACAGATGATTATTTGATTTTACGAAACAAACTAAATTTAAAATGTACATACATGGCAGTGTCAAGATACGCAATTTTTTAAATAAAAACCTACAAGTATCATCTGGTGCCAGTCCATACATAGCTCGGATACATTTCTTTTGGCCGATAAAGGCCCTATCAGCGTCTGTACTGTTACCCCAAAGCAACAGGCCATAATCCAGCACTGAATATACATAAGCATAGTACGCTATAATTAATGTATTATGCGATGTTGTCCGTCTGAGTCTACTGAGAAGATAAATGTAACTATTTAATTTTGTACATACTTTATCAATATGAGCTTTCCAATTCATGTGATTGTCTAATATAATTCCTAAAAACTTCGTTTCAGTCACCTCTTTAATATCTTGCCCATTATACTTTAAATTAAAATTATTAGTTGAAGCACCGTAATTAATAAATTGTATGAAACATGTCTTGTCGAAATTAATACATAAATTATTACACATGGTCCAATTTTCAATTCATAATTATCCATGTCAATATCATTCTTAGTTGTCACTATTACTGAAACGTCATCTGCAAACAAAACACATTTACTTTCTATTGTGTTAGGTAAGTCATTTATATACAAAATGAATAGAATAGGTCCAAGTATAGGTCTAAATATATAAGTATTTTAATAAGAAACGTCTATAATTGAAGTCGGTTGGGGCTGGATGGAGGAAGACTTTTTTTATTCTAAAATCCCCACCCGACTTCATTAGACTTTTTTTATTAAAATTGAAATGCGTATTGGTGATTTTAATATTATTTCTTGCTTTTTAGAGCTATTTGATTTTGAAGCTGTTTTTATTTATAGGTTTTTGACGGAGGTTTTTCTTTTTTTAAAAAGCTTTTTTATTTTCTACTTTTTTGTGGTACGTGTAATTTTTTTTTTACTTAATGTAATTCAAAACGCCCATTACTCAATTTCCAAATTCACGCTGTTTGTGTTAAGGAGTTGGTGTACCTTCGTAGTCCAAGTCTATTCCAGAACGACGCAGACCATAGCCCGGTTTGTTTTGGATGGTCATAAACCTACCAATATCTCAATCACTATTCATACCTATTTGAGTTTGAGGAGTTCCCTCGGATATCTTCGAAGTCCAAGGTCCAATGTCACTGACATTAAAAAGGACTACACTGGACTTAGAGCATTCAACCAAGTAAGGAGACGCCACTAGCACTAATTTGTTTACGAAAAAGTCTGCCACTTTCCGCGGGGGACGAGGTAATGCACACACAAATAGTGTTAAACACTAATGCATTTTCGGACACGTCACTACGCACGCACACGACAAAATTATCAAACACTAGCTTAAACCTTACGCACACAAATACATACACACATAAAAACCAACCTGTCAGTACACGAGATGACGTCATTTTCATGTAAACGGGGATAGTGCTTGACATTATCGATATTTTACTCTCGATACCTTCGGCTCATATTTTTAATTTGCTAAAAGCAATAGGTAATAATTGTGCGAGTACGTTTAGGTTTCCACGAAACATGTACGACAACGACAACGAAAAATAACGTTATCCTTTTACACACTAGATGTTTCCAATCTTTTTTTAAATGAAAAAACACTGCCATTCGGCATTTTTAGCTCCCGTCGTTTCGCGTGTACGATGATCAGCTGAATGGCGCGGAACTCGGGTCAACTAGTTTTATATAACGAGTATGATCGGCGCTCATATACCTTTGACAGAGGGGTACGCCTGACAGTGGCGTCTCCTTAATTGGTTAAATGCTCTAAGACACTGGAGGTATCCCTTTACCAATAATAAATCATCTTATTCGGTCTTGGACGAATTAACCACTGGACACGTAACGTAAGAAAAATGTATGAAATCACGTTCAACCAATTTTTGCGGGGCGAGGGGGGATTACACTTGTCAAATAATGACAATGTTATAGGGTGATTTAGCCGGTTTTCAAATATTATGGATTGTGAAACTCGTACATTAATTCTCGGCCAGGCGGCCGAAAAGCAAATGACCTCCCAGAAATGCATTTCGTCACCCGGCCATCAAATTTAAATGTATCACACCGAACACTTTACGCGTTTAAGTCAAAATAACAGTACTAAAACTAATTTACCATACTCACACTCAATTGCAAGAACCTTCACTTTATATCTTCTTTAGCTAATGCCACTTTATCGCTAATGAAATCATTAACATAATGGTTTCATTACTTTGTTGCTTAGAGTAAGACGGGCTTCTTTACAGAAAGAGAAGCCATACGAAGCGTTCCCCTCTGCCGAAGTACAAGCCCAAATGGGCATACGCGTTAGTAAAACCAGTTGCGCCCGGATTTCTTTCTAGACCGAGTCCAGTCGCGCATGTGAACGCTGCTCTGTTTAAAATGTCGAATTGATGAGTTTTATGCTGTTAAAAGAGGTCTGGAACATCAAGTATACAAAAAGACGGTGTTACATTTTACATGAAAGTATTTTTTTATCGTATTATTGCTATTTGTTTACATTAAAACATTAAATTCGTATATTTTTTTCTTGATTAGTTGTCAAATTTGTTCAGTGACATCGGATCTGCTAGTCCATGGCTCGTCCGTACAAATTTCAGATCTGTCGCTAGATAAATCCGAGTTCTCGGCGATGGGCAACTTAGTGATGTTACCGTTATAATAATGTTTGTCGATAAAGTTTTGGTCAATCTGGCACTGATTCTGCGTCAAATTTATTGCAAGATTTTTGCATGATTTTCTCTGCATTCATGTGAGCGCGACAGATATCGCGAGATAAATGTCGAGAAATAGTCACGGCGCTCATCCTAGCCCGGCTGGTTTATACGATATTAACCTACTTAACCTACTTAAGGTTTATACTAGTCGGTCAGCTGACCGACTATGGAAGGGCGAATAAAATCGTTTTTCGACCAAGGTTCCTTGGAGCACACTATGTACCAAATGGCCGATCTAGCTGGACAATATTATTTTAGACTTAAAATGAGTTGTAAATGAAATGTTTTGATGCCTTATTTATCATATATCCCGTACCGTGCCAATACCTGTTGTCATTGCTGTTCCCGTTCCCGTATTAATGTTTCATATAAAATTTGAACCCTCTTTTCAGCCTTTTAGTTGAATTTCGAAATATCCTTCCTTATTCGTTGTATATGTTACGGCTAATACCCGAAGTGCGGCTAAACCTAAGGGTAAAAACGGGACCCTATTACTAAGACTTCGCTGTCCGTCTGTCTGTCTGCCTATCTGTCTGTCACCAGGCTGTATCTCATGAACCGTGATAGCTAGACAGTTGAAATTTTCACAGATGATGTATTTCTGTTGCCGCTATAACAACAAATACTAAAAACAGAAACAGAACAGAACAGAAAATATTTAAGGGGGGCTCCCAATTCCCATACAACAAACGTGATTTTTTGCCTTTTTTGGTACGGAACCCTTCGTGCGCGAGTCCAACTCGCACTTGGCCGGTTTTTTTAACAGACAACAGAAATTACTTTCTTAATACCCCAGGTAGGATAAATGTACAAATAGGATCTTTACAATTAATATCCTAGTATGATTATCAAAAACCGGACAGTTAGAATCTGAGATTTTTGCAATCGTCCGAGTAAAGTTTAGGGTTTTTTACAAAATCCAGCGTAGGTATTTGATGTATTTAGATAACGATCATTTTTGGCGCACTGACCGACTATGTTCCTTGGAGAAAGTTTTTTTAGTGCACAACGGGCTGTGCTTGGCCTTTACGTCACCCGGGGCCGTACCGACTAACGAATCGATTATCGAAAAGTCTGTCGAGTTTCAACTTAAAACAGAAAAAATCAAAGTAAGGAATTTCGTCTTGTACTTTCTGTTGACGTAATTTGGAAGATTTCGATGTTCGTGTGACATCATGAATTGGGGCTCGATTTATCTGTTTTAATTTGAAACCCAGCAGACTTTTCGATAATCGATTCGTTAGCCGGTATGGCCCCTGATGTTAAGTGATGATAAGGCCGAAGGTGAAAGCGCACTACACCCGGAATCCTCATTGCTGAGGAACTGGCTATTTTACCTCTAACTGCCGGAACACATTTTTTTTTTGATCAGACAGTTCATATCGTATTCCATCGGATGTAATTTGTATGGGATGACATATGTTATGATACAATATGAACTGTCAAATGAATACGATTGACTTTACGCAATCGCCTAACTGATTGTCTTTTACATATTAAAATTAATGAAATACTTCACAAGATATCTAATGTTGTTAATAAGATGAGATGATGAGATAATGATGTAAATAATGATTTAACCGATAAATAAAGATAATTAAAATAATAAAGATTAATAAGTACGTAAATTTGAGTTTTTTACCTTTATTCCTTTTTCAAAATTTATCGATATTGCTGCATCGACAGTTGAGCCCAGCCCTTTATGTCAAAAACGTGTCATATTTTGATGTGTGACTCATCCGTACACAAATTTTTGCTGTTTTGTTTTATTTTTTATGTGTGAGTGTCGTCATTACAGTGTTGTTTTTGTATGTGGGTATGCGGAACTGCACTTGTGTGCATTTTCCCCCCCCGCAAAAAATGCCAGAATAATTTGAATAGAGTTTAATCGCTAAGGCTTCTCCCTTCGTGAAAAACGAAGCCTTTGTTGCTCGAAGCTTTGTTGCATCAAACTACTTTAGGCTAAAAACTTAATCCTTTAACTAATGAGAGCCTTAAACATTGTTGCCAATAATAAAGTTAAAAAATGAATGGGATGACCGAATGGTTGAATTTTGTTTTGAAAAGTATTCGAAGTTTGTATATAAAATGGCCAAAAAAACGCGTTTGACACATAGTATGGTTTGACAACTTATTTACCTAACCTTTGAATAAAAACTCAATATTTAAAACTGAATGTTTTTTTATTTCTTAGTATACCTACATATAAGAGAAAAATCAACATCTACATACTAGGAGAATATTGTCGCGATATTGTGTTTACAAGGGCTGATCGCACAGATGTGTCATTTTGATGTGATGTACCAGGGGCAGTAGAACTGTCTTTGTTCGCCAAATCAGCTAGTCCCATCTGGAAGAACCCTGTCGCGAATAACCGCAAAGTGATCAGAAGCTGGATAAGACCACAAACGGCCTTACTCCTCAGGGTTTGTGGCTCCAGATTGAGGCGGTCTCGAAGCAGCAGCGCTGCCTTCTTTGAAATTCGGGAGCGCAGCCGGAATTTTTCTCCGTCATGTTTTTCGAATAAATTTATTGGTGGCGACAAGGAACATCTTCTGGATCCGATAATGACGATAGGCTGGTCGGTCAACGACGTATTTGGCGAAAATACAAAGTAAACACGATGTGAAATTGGTTTAATGGCCCGTCATCGACCCATTAAAAATTATACCTCTTTTCTTTCCTACAATACTTTAATGAAACATTAGGATTTAAAGTGGCACTAAAAAGATAAAAATCTTTCTTGCAATTGAGTGTCAGTAATAAAAATTATGTGTATCAAACCGTAAACAATATTGTAACTTACCTTCCAAAAAACTCACATGCACAATTTTTTTGCTACTTTAACGACACACCTACCGTAAAATTTTCGCCCTTCTTACCCACGACACTACCAAGGCGCACTACTGGTAGTGTCGTGGGTATTTTTTTTCCCTTCTACACTACCGGCCCAGTAGTATCGTAGGTAAATAAATATATGCATTCCCCACGACACACTACCATTATAAACTTAATTAACTTCTTTAAATCACATTATCAAAGTACCAGGGTAGCATAGATTTAGAGGAGGTCAACATTTTTAAACATAATAAATTGTTAAAGTCCTTATCCGTGCGACCTTGAGCAAGTGAAGGAGGCCAGGGGCCGTACCGGCTAACGAATCGATTTTCATAAAAATCTGCTGGGTTTCAAATTAAAACAGATAAATCGAGCCCCAATTGGGCCAAAATGACGAACCCAAATTCATGATGTCACACGAACATCGATATCTTCCGAATCACGTCAACAAAAAGTACAAAACGAAATTGCTTACTTTGATTTCTCTGTTTTAAGTTGAAACCCAGCAAACTTTTATGAAAATCGATTCGTTAGCAGGTACGGCCCCTGGTTATGTTTCCGAAATGGCCGAAACCCAAAGGGGGCCGGCAAACCGGCTAAGTCACCCTACTTTGTTTATATACCAAATTTTATTTATTTTACGGAAAATAGCTACTATAATAGGTTGAAATTGTGCTTATGCGTGAAAAGAAAGATTTCTTGATTGCCCGCTATTTTTTTTGCTGAACAAGACGGAGCATTTTGCCCATTTTTGTACCAATGTTTCGCCACGAGCTCTAGCATCACACTGACAACGCAATATCGTTTACTGAGGCTATCGGTCACAGTAAGTGGCTAAGGGGTAAAGGCGAATATGGCTGTCATTTCGCGTCCACTGGTTAATTCGTCCAAGTATTCGGTTCATAAATTAACAAAATCGTCAAGGTAATTAACGCAAAATCATAGTATTTTCAGGATTAATTGAAAAATAAACTGATTTGAAAATTTTATCGAATTGAGAACCTCCTCCTTTTTTTGAAGTCGGTTAAAAAGGAGTTTAATATTTAATTAAATTTTGCGAACATATGAGAAACGGCTGGATGTGCTTAAACTTACAAAATTGAGAGACTGCAGGAACTGTGTAGATCTAATTCAGTCTTACAATATAGTTAATGGATACTATGTATGACCCCCCACGATCCGTAACCTCAAGGGTCACAGTTTTAAGCTAAGTATTTCCATCGCACATAACAACCCATGCAATAATTTTATAAGCAACAAAGTCGTCAAAGAGTGAAATAAACTTCCGGATATGTAGTACTTGCCTCCAACGTTAATCAATTAAAAAATCGACTGGACAGATATCTTAATAATAAACAACAAAACTATAAATATCAGGATACAGGCGTTATCATTTTCAGTTGCAATAATTGCCTGTTAAAAATAATAAAAACTACATAAATTTTGTGTTTCTGGTTCGGTGGCTATTTTAATTATTTGCAAAATGATTCATAGTGGATATTGTCTCTTAAAATTGGTGTAATTTTGTGTTACAATACAAGTGTCTACGCAACTGAACAATATGTGGAATCATTGAAATAGACACGTATGAAAAGTACGTACGTCCTGAAAAGCTGAGACTTTTATTGTAGTGGTGACTACCTCGGCAGAACTTACCGAGTAAACTGACTTGATATACTTGGTGCCAAATGCTCCAAGAAGCATTGGAATGCGATGCACCCGCATTCTAATGCAAACCGAAACAATATCAATGAACCCGATCCAACACTTGAAACTGGCAAAAGTATTCCCAGAAGTGGAGTAAATTGCCAAAACAAAAAAAATAAGAAGAAAAACAACATTTTCAAAGTAAATAATGCAGTGGCTGAAATACTTACCAATCACTTTTATGACGTGATTTTTTACAAAAAGGTTTTTCTTTATACGTATATGAGCAATTTTCAGATCAGTGTTCGCTATATATGAGGTAGTTTGTATGCACCCTATAGGGAATTCGGGTCAACTTGAAAATATTCGGCAGTTTACTAGAATTTGTCAATATTGACAAGAGAGGTGTAACTAAATGTAGGGTGACTACAAAATGTTTTGTTGCGTGTCTAAACGGAACCTATAAATTAACAGCGAATACAATAACTCCCACTGGCGGTGACGTAAAATGGCTGCCACAATAATAAATGAGCTTAATTGTAAGCCATAAACTGCTGGCTGCAAATGTAAAACTAAGTCAAAGCAAAATCGTTATTAATACCTTACAAATTATTGATTAATTACAGATTCTTTGCTTTTTTTAATGTCTATAGGTGGGTACCCAACCCACATAGGTTCGCAAACGTCGGCGCTCGGCGAACTTGCACCAAAAAAAATTTTTATTCTGTGCTGCAATGCAACAGTACGCCCTATTGTGTACGTACACATTATTGGTCAAAGTGAAATAAAATTGTTGCTATAGCGCGCTGTTATAAGTAGGTACGCGGAGTGTAGAGGTTCGCGAACCTAAGTGGGTACTGGGTTAAACCCAAAGGGCTACTACTTTATTCAACAAGTGATTCTCATCACCACCTCCTGTAGGTACTGTATGTACCATAGACATAGAAAAATTTTCACTACGCTCAAGAAGACCATCAAACCGTGGAAAAGAGAAGTTAACATCATACGGACACGGTCTATGTAAAAAAGAGACAACGGATCAAGTGACATGTGCCAATATTTTTCTACAGTAAGAGCCCCTAGCGTCCCGCTTAGCAAATGAGCAATCACAGTTTGTTTAAAATAATTGTTAATCTTAATTAGAATTTAAAATAAAGGTATCGTGGAGCCATGGTGTCTTGTGCACTAAGTAATTGTGATGTGACAAAAAGAAACAATCCAAGTAATCACACTTTTCACAGGTAAATAAGATATTGCCACACATTTCTCTAAAACCAAATTTCGCTACATTTATTCGTTTATCGACAAAGAAAACAGTATGGAACATAGTTTATTAATTTCCTTTGCCACACATAGTCATATTTTATGAATCTAAGTCATATTTTACGTATCTCATATAAAATGTATACATTCGTTTTTCAGATCACCTGTTTATTGACATTGTTGTTCTTTGACATTCTATTTCTATGGAATGTACCCTTTGCACGAACATCAGAATCTATCGAGAAAAAACACCTGTAAAAGTACTTGATAGAGTAATTCTCTATGGGAAATTTCATTTCGCTTTTCAGGGGAAGACGGCGCTATATACTAATTTCCTATATAAAATTATTCGATCGAACTTTTTAAGCGCGTATTTTTCTCGATAAATGTTCGTGCTATTTATGGATACTGATTGTTCAAGAATTCCCTTCTATTATGCTCTGGAGGTTGATGGCGCAGTGGTTTAGCCCAGCGATTGCGGAGGTTAAGCAAGTTTCGCAAGGGTCAGTCATGGGATGGGTAACCAAAAATGTATTATCTCGAGCTTCTCCATGCTTCGGAAGGCACGTTAAGCTGTTGGGTGTATTTGCAATCGTTTATACCCACCAATCCGCATTGGGCCCGCGTGGTGGGTTACGGCCCATCCTCCTTATCCACCCATAAGGAAGGCCTGTGCCCCAGCAGTGGGGACATCAAAAATGGCTATGGTCAATCATGCTCTTTGTGTGCTTAATACAAGAACTTTTTATTCTTGCCATTACTTTTGTACGATGTCCATAAATTTAAAAAAGCAAATAAATCCCATCTAAGAATGTATGAAGCTTCCATAGTAACTTGTAGGTAAATCTCTCCGTTTCGGACGCCTAAAAAAAGGTTTACCCTCGTCGATATGAGGCTGTTTATATGCAATACAAGTTCTAGGATATTGGCTCAGTTGATCGAATCGGCGGCACTCACTCGAGTAGCTCAAGGAATTTGTCAATATTCCACTCTGCGAGAAGGATGACCGTAAGATAGAATATTATTAGGATTTACCTCTTTATTCAATTTTTACGAGAAAAAAAGATTGAGTCCGAATAATTTTATCAGCACTCATTAATAGTTCATTTTTGAGATGATTTACTCAAAGTAATTGCCTATCAAAATTTATACAAGCTTATTTTTAGTTAATACAAAACCTCTTGTGGGGTTGATCAGATCATCAAACTGAACAACTTTCATTATGGTACCAACCTTAAAATCGCGAAAAAAAAACAGCTGTTTCATACATTTCGATGGAGTAGCTATTGTACTTTTGTATGGAACAGCTGATTTTTTTTCGTGATTTCGAGGTTGGCCCCATAATGAAAGTTGTTCAGTTTGATAGTCTAATCAACCCTACGTGAGGTTTTGTATTAACTAAAAATAACCTAAAGTGCTGTATACGCCTATAAAGGCAAATCATTATTCTTTGAATATCTATGCTAATTTGTTATACAATGTAAAATGATTTTGTCGCTGGTGTATCTTAATCAATAAATAAAATAAAAATAAATAAACCTTGCATATCAAGGTTATACAAGTTTACAAAAGGTAACTGTAATCTATGAAACACGAAAGAAAAGCAATTGTCTTGACTATTAAAGTATGAATCCTTGCTTTAATGTAAAAAATATCTTAGAGCTTTTGCGCATCAAGCACTCAAGTTGAGATTACTAATTTAATAATAAAATTATTTAATTTCATTAAAATATTTAAATAATGAAACTTGGAAAAATACGGCGCGCGCCATTTTCGTCTCTCAGTCGATTAAGCAAATTGTTTTCTTGTCATTAAACGCCAACGATCGGTGAAAAAAACGAAAAAAGACGTTAAAAGTCTCAGCTTTATGAGTTTCACTCAATTGTTTAAATTCGTTCATTTGGCAAATAAATTGTTAGCTATTAAAAGAGACTACAGAGTGTTCAATTGAGAGAACGAAATGAGATCTATTATTCTAGAAATGGATTGTGCTTTGTTCATTCGTTACGTAGGTACTATGGGCAACAGTGTCGCTTAACCAGGGTACTTATTGTCTAATTTCAAAATCTATCGCAATCGCTTTCAAGATGTGATACATTGGTGCTTCTTTTTGGCACAAATAAAAACTTACCAAAGGAATGCAGCAATGTGTCACATCCATCTGTCAAATGAAAGCGATTGCGATAGATTTTCGATATTAGACAATAAGCCCCCAGTTTGCAACAAAATTTGTGTGCGCGCGTATCGCCCCTGCACGTACTAAACGTATGTGACAGAGGGTACGGCGTGCAAGCGATTTTAACCTTAGCAGTGGTTAAGCAACGCTGTTGCCCATGGTACATAGGTAAGTATTTTTAATTGCTATTTATTTGAATTTTCATTAGCATTCAAATTTAGCTGTTTAACGAAATCAAAATAAATTTTAAATACATGTTTACCAAAAGAAGTGTCACCCCAGCTTTATTTTTCAATGTACCTATACTTATTTGAATAGGTTATTTTTTTTTCACATGACTAAACAGATTTTAGAAAAAAAAATACAATTTGTTTTTTATATGTGTCGTGACCTTTTTGTTATTGTTACCTGTGTATAGAACTACAAATACAACGGCAAGCTGGGATTCTACGTTTTTCAATAAATAAGTATTACCTCACTTAACCATTCATTTTCCTTTTTTTCCTTTTTTTTGTTACGAAAGTGTTAATATTTCAAGTTCCTTTTTCAAACTTCGACTCCCAAGTGCCGTACGACAAAGCGAAAGGCGCTCATCGAAGCTCTATTGAGCACAAGGCTCAAATTACTCACTATGTAAATCAGGATTCCCGGGTAGATCCGAGTTGGCGGCAATATGGGAAGTCCACTATTTGAATTGAATATTTATAGACGTTCCCACTTCTGTCCGCCTGGTACTGAGTACGGAAATTCTGATAGAAATTCCATTGATGTTCGACCGTAAGTTTTCCGTCGATTTTTCATATAAAGCATTAAAAAGGTGAGCAGTGCTTTACCTATACATTCTTGCTTATTTTCTGAACCTTATAATTTCCTTGCAAACTAGTTACATTGCTTAGATTAGATCTTTTTTCCCAAACAGTTTGGCTTTTTTATATCACACTATCATAGACCTTACTGCAATATTGAATGTGTCTATTCGATGCAATTTTATTATTGTTCTTCAGTTAGTACAACCGTACCCACGTAGCGAGATTTTTTATTTTTCTTATTTAACATAATATTAATCATAATAGTTTTTCACTTCTATTCAAGGCCAGTGCTTAGTCCGACGTATTTTGAGATGTACCTATCTGCTTCCATTATGGCATTCAATTTATCGTTATCGACTCTTGGTGCTAGACCGAGCTCATTGTTGATATCAAAATTTCCAGAACGGAAACGTACTTAAATTGGTCTATACACTACACGTCATCGATAACTCTCGTACTTCAACTCTTTGCTCGTAATCAATAATAACCGCGCATTTTTATTTTTTCATGGTCACAGAGAAACAACGTAGTGAAACAACAAGAAGCTTATACCCACAATGGAGATTGCACGCCTAGTATCATAGTGAAGATTGAAAAAAGACTCTTTAGTGACGTCACGGCTTATTGCTATCTCTTTCTTTTCGTTTTACAATACGTTTTCGTTTCTCACGAACGAACGAACGACGAACAATGAACCCGTATTGTAACACTAAAGAAAGAGGTTGCAATAAGCCGTCACGTCACTAAAGGACATTTTTTCTATCTTCACTATAACACTGGCCGTGCAATCTCCTTTGGAGGGAGGTATAAGCTTCTTGTGAAACAACGATAAAAATAAAAAATAAAACAACAAACGACGGAAATACAAATGAAAATCAGATTTAAAAAAAGAAAAGTAATATATTTAGAAATTATATTTCCATTTTGAATACCAGTACAAGAAATATATCTTTTCACATTCATCAGAAATCAAAAGCGGCAATTTCATATGTAAACAACCTATGGAATTTGACCTGAAAAATAGCGATCAATTTATATGGACAAATCCATGGACAAATCACTTATAAAAACGTAACCAAAAAAAATACTATAAAACGAAATGCACAATTTTAACACCGAACATTTGAAACAAATAGCTATTATGTTATCTCCAATCTTCTGTGTATATCGTATTTGATTTGGAAGATTCAATTATGGAAATCATGTTAATCATCTGCTGTCAGCCTAAGCGTTTGTCTTCGTTAACGTCTCCCCTTATAATTGTGTTTACACAATCACCATCTAGAAGTAGACTAATGGTGTGTCACATTGATCGTTGTAAGCTTCGATATGGTGAAATAAACTCTTTCATCATATCAGCCGCATGATACTGGGTGACTATAGGCCTCCCCCAAGGATCTCCACGACGCACATAGGGGTATCAGTATGAGGAAAGCTGATCAAAACTAAAATTTATTAATTTTAAAATCGGATGATTGTGATGACTTTTAGGGCTAGTGGAATAGATGGTGCATCAAACGGCAGTCATTTTGAGACGCTATTATAAGCGGTTGATACACAGCTTTAGTCGGAATCTCGTCTTCGTTTAGATTTCAGTTCTTGGAACTTTGAAAAATACACACTTTTATTCTACCTATATGTTTTTGATACTTTGATTAAGTAAAGATTTTTGATATGGATATTGAAAATGAATACCTTCATTTTTAGTCTATTATTAACCATAAAACCGTAACTCAGGACACAATTTTTAAGCTTTTTTGATATGTGAAAGTTTATAGTAAAATTTTAATTTGTTTGGTAACTTTTTTTACAAAATAGTATAAAAGTTATATTTCCAAGTTCGTCCGAGTAAAAAATTAAAAAGACTATTAATGCTGACTATCTCAAGGAGTGATCTAAAAAGAAAAAAGTGGCGGAAATTTGGCGTTTTATTTAATGTTTTTTTATATACGAGGTGTCGCCAATTGTGGACTTCATCATTGCTGAGTGTTTATTGTATTGTTTTCCAAAGAAAACCATCAATGTTCTTCTGCCACCAAAATCTGCAACAACTTTAACTCAAAAAAAATCCATAAGTGACTATAAAGACGATGAGCTCACTGAGAAAAGCTCGTGCAACGAATCAGACTGAATTTGGTACTATGGCATCAAATTAGTTTTTAATAAAAATCTGGTGTTGTTTTAATTTCTAATTTTATTTAAGTTTCTGTTGGTAAAAATTGCTAATGTAAAGATTTTACTGACATAAAAATATAAAAAGAGTTTTGATCAACTTTTGATGTCAAATACCCCTATGTGCGACGATCGGTCCTGCGCTGCCCGCATCCAGCGGCGCACCGCGACCTTCAACAGATCGCCGGTCCACCTTGTCGGCGGCCTACCCACGGAGCGTCGTCCGATGCGCAGTCGCCATTCAAGGACCTTTCCGCCCCAACAGCCATCGGTTCTTCTCGCTATGTGTCCCGCCCATTGCCACTTCAGCTGAGCAATCCTTCGAGCGATGTCGGTTACTTTAGTTCTCCTGCGGATCTCCTCGTTTCTGATTCGATCTCGCAGGAAAGCGCCGAGCATGGCTCTTTCCATTGCACGCTGGGTGACCTTGAGCCTCCTTATGAGTTATGAGACCCATAGTTAGCGACCACGTCACAGAATACATAAACCGTAGCGACAACACCACACGCTGGACCTTATTTAACACCTAAAGGACTAAAATGGGGGTTCGGATTTTTGATAGAAAAATATAATATGGGAACGGGATCAGGAATAAGAACGAGAACAAGAAAGGAAACTATTCATATTATAAATGTTTAAGTTTAATGTTTAGACGTTTGTATGTTTGTTACTCAGTCACGTAAAAACGGCTGAACAGATTTGGAATGGCACACAGATAGTTATAGCCGGGGTCAAAAGATAGGTACTTTTTATCTTGGTCAAAGGTTCCCTAGAGATTTTCCGAATATCCACGCGGACGAAGTCGCGGGCAGAAGCTAGTCGAAAATAAACTCGCTAATACTAATTTGAATTTAATACTTAACCAATATGTATCGGAAATCCACTGAATTTGACAATTATTTCTACTCTAGTCAACGTTTGTGATTTTCCCAACACGCCTATTAGCTGACTATTCAGCACCTAAATCACTGGCAAATTCAATTTTAATATCACTATGTGCGTCCCATTTGACGATGACTATTACATATGCAAAACGTACGCGACTCATTTCCGACAGGCGGCCATTTCGAATAACGAATGTCTCCATTTTGTGAAAGCACAATCAACGTGATGTCACAGAGTATTGAACGTACTACACTCGACGTCAGAAAAATCGCACCTCTTCGAAAGTAAGTTTAGACTTGGCTACCTGCTATTACTAGCTAACGTTCTATTGTGTAAATGTTGATATCTATTGAAAGTACATTAAATTTAATGAGCTTTCAATTAATATTAGTTTGATTTAATTAACATAACAGTTACCATAATTAAACATTATTGCTTGCGCCGCCTTAAAAGGGAAATAAAAGGTGTCAATTCACAGGAAATGCGGGTAAATTCGCTATCGAGATGATGGAGAAAACACACGTGTAACAGTTCAATTAAAAAAAGGAACGAGCAAATTCATGGGCAATAGTGTCCATCATGAGTATTCCATTTTTTTATTTAACTGTTGAAGTGTGTTTTCTCCATCATCTCGATAGCGAATTTACCCGCATTTCCTGAATTGACGCCTTTTATTCCCCTTTTAAGGCGGCGCAAGCAATAACGCTTTAAGCGTTTAATTATGGTTACTGGTATGGTAATTAAATCAAACAAATATTAATTGAAAGCTCATTAAATGTACTTTCAAAAAATATCAACATTTACACAATAGAACGTTAGCTAACAATAGCAGGTAGCCAAGTCTAAACTTATTTTCGAAGAGGTGCGATTTTTCCGACGTGGCGAGTGTATGAGCAAACGATTAACGACGAAGAGTTTATTTGACATTCATTTGGTATTAATGAAGACTGCTATTTAAAAACAAAATAACTAAGTACTTTTATTAAAATAATAGTCTAGAGTGCGGTTTTTAGTACAACATTAGATGTAATAAATTCGTCTTGCTTGTTTAGAAAGCATTTGTTTTTGTTGTGAAAGTGTTTCATTAAATTTAATTAAAAGCAAACATAATAGGATTATGTCTTCAACGTTCTGTGAATGTGAGAATGGATGAAGGTCGACGGTCACGAAGCATTTGCTTGACGAGGGTCCTTTAATCTTTCGTCCTTTACGCAGGTGTACTATCAACGTAAAGTCAAGCGTAACAATTTAAATGGAAAGACAATGTAAATACATCTCTTTTAACCTTAGCGCTCCGCTCGAGTAATTTTCTCGCTGTATCGCATCATGAATGGTGCATATGACACTAATTAGTTTTATGTAGGTATGTTGTGCCAAGAGTTGATAAATACTATGGAGACCAAACACTTAATAAACAGCTACCCTATTTGTTAAATGCACTTCCACAAGAAATAACTTGTTTGGAAAATAAAAAACTACTTTAAAAATAAGTTACAACAATATTAACTAGATAACATGTATAAAAATAAATAATAAAAATGGTTACGTTATACTATTATTATGTCTTTTACTTTTCAATATTATTATGTTAGTGAGCTCTTCACTCGCAGACAAACCATGGAAATAGTTTTGCGGGGAAAAATATGTACTTAATAGATAACAGGTTGAAAAAAAATCTACTTCACCATGCTTTCCTTGTTGGTCAGCATGTCAAAAAATTGATCAATTTTATTCTAGAATTGAATTGTTTACAAAGAAAGTAAGCCCGCTACATAACAACTTTTATTACTAGGATAGCATTAACTTATCAGAGTGAGTAAACAGTCCCCCAACAAAAAATATAGGCGCGCGTGCCCTCCAGCGTGATTTACGCAAAGCCTCCTACCCCCGCATGAGCCCCTGGTACTCCTAAAAACTATTCACGCAGGCCGAATGAAATCCCAGTTCTTTATGTTCCCTTTTTATAAACAGGATTCTAAATTGAAAACAATGCTTTTTGTCTTCATCTTCACGAGACGGAAATAGAAACGTTAGCAGGTTTTCCATTTATTTTTTTCGGTTTTGTGTTCTAAAAAGAGTTAAAAGCGTTATCAACTTCTGTTTATGCTGCCACATAAATGTGGGTAGTTAATTGTATATCTTGAATTCTCACACCGCCTGCCACCGAGCCTATTAAACAAATAAGTAAGATCCCTAAAGTAATAGAGAAATCCTGACACGATAAACAAACAATAACTCACTCTCCACAGATAAACAAGCCACAAATTAATGTATTCGGTAACTTGAGCGGAAAAACAAAGGAAAAACTAACCTCTTCCCGCCACTTTTTTCCTATTTTCAGAACAATGGAAGGACGCACCACATAAGCTTGAAATACAAACATTGTGACATTCGGACATTAAAGAGTGTATATTATATAATAAATAACAAAAGTTGGTAAGAAAAAACTACGTAACATATAAATACTAGCGTATTAAACATTTTCGATTATTTTTCAAAACATGTTTAACGCAAGAACTTAATAAAAGGAGGAAAGAGGCGTACCGAGGGGGGGTGGGAGCAGGGAGGGGCAGCTGCCCCTCCCCTAGATTTTGTTTACCTCCAACTAACTATCAATTGTTATCATATCAATAAAGGTTCTTATTTGTCATACTATATGTTTGATATACAATAAATACGCCCACAGTTTAACAATTATGTTAACTGTGGTACGCCCATGAAAGCATTGATATTTAATTTTAGAGCAATCAAACATAGATAAAGCTTAGCTATGTGCCAAGACATAATGGTCTAGCTAGTCGTTAAAACAAAACCACAGAGCAGTAGCATTGGCAGACTTTCAACATTATATCAAATTGAACTCGATATTGTACTGCATTTGTATTTATAGCCAGTTATTTCCTGTATTGCACACAGCTGTATTACGGTTGTATTGAGGTGCTATGATAAGGTACAATGTTTAAATTAAATTTCCTTCCTAGCTTCATTAAGAAACTAGCTAACCCGACAGACGTTGTCCTGTCTTAGTTATGATTTATGAATATTGAATTCCAATTTTAAACGACATTCAGTTTTTTTACATCATCTTTGACGATATTTGCAGCCCGCATTCTGCCAATAGGCATGTTGACTATTTTTTTATTTATTGTTACATAATTTACCCCTAAAAAAAAGAAACATTTGTATAAGAATTATTTCACTAGCATGAAAACTGCCCGAGATATCACAGTTTGAAATGCACAAAATTGGACTCACCCGAAAACGCTCCATACTAACGGCTACCAAGTTATGACGTCACGCCTTCCTACGTTGTATGCAACGCGTAAGAAATTTGTTCGGCAGCTATATTAAATGTTGTGTTTATCAAAAGGGTTTCTTTGACAAATTTGCTATAAATTTTACGGACTAACTAAATGTATTATTTATTTTAACAATTTTTATACTTTTTAAATGGACTTGTCCACCCAACTTTGAAGGGTCATAAAACAAATAATACGCAATATATAACACCAAGAGGTATACAAGCTACTCCAAAAGTTTGATATGTTTACGATTTTTATTAGTATTTTGTTATTTTATTCATTAGTCAACATCGCTATTCTATGTCAAACGTCATAAAGTTATTGTCCAAATTAAATTTTATATGGTGGTTAAGTATTCTTATTTTTTTTAATTTTCCGCGCAATTTTCTTTATTTTTTCTTCTATAAGAACCTTCTCCTGATAATAACAAACACAACAAAAAAAGAATTAGCGAAATCGGTTCAGCTGCTTTCGAGATTTGCGCTTAGCAACACATTCAGCGATTCATTTTAGAAGATGAAGGCAATTTAAATACGAAAGCGGGCTCGATGATGCAGTGATAAAGCGCCTGGTCCAGCGATTGCGGAGGTTAAGTAACTTTCCCAAGGGTCGGTCATGGGATGGGTGACCAAATATTTATTATCTCGAGCTCCTCCGTGCTTCGGAAAGCACGTTAAGCCGTTGGTCCCGGGTGCATTTACATTCGTTCCCACCAATCCGCATTGGGCCCGCGTGGTGGGTTATATAGGCTCATCTTCCATATCCACCCATAAAGAAGGCTTGTGCCCCAACAGTGGGGACATTAAAAATGGCTGATGGTAACCCATACATTGCATAAATTTCTGATCTAGCAAACTTTATTTAATACAAGCTAAGTAAGCTATGAGTATTCCTCTACAAATCAAATGTATCTTGTCACGCTAATTCGAGCGCAAATTGTTAAACCGTTGGATAGTCGTAATTGGCCTACACAATTGTTAAATATGTTTGTAACTTTAAATGATATCGTGCTGTGTACTGTCCCTAATAAATAAAATAATAAAAAAAATACAGACAAAAAGAAATCGCATAAACGACGCCAAAAGATCAACAATTTTACACACAAAAAAACCGGGCAAGTACGTGTCGGGCCACGCGCCGTAGGGTTCCGTAGTTACCTAATACCATACGATATTTAATACTACTATTATTTTTCGTCTGCAAAAATAACTTTGTTTTGCACAGTGTTGGTATGAATGACAAAGTTATATTTGCGGTTTTGGAAAGTGTGCTATATCTCAAAAACTGATTATTGTATCTCGTTCAAACCAATTTTTGTTGAAAGTGTTTATTAAGATCTACAGCATATATATATTTAGATTTTTCACTCTGTTATTTCAAAAGTTAGAGGGGGGGGGGACACACATTTTACCACTTTGGCAGTGTTTATCTTTCAAACGGTTGACTTTGAATAAAATTCGTCTTAGGAACCTCAATTTTTTTTCAGTTTCAGTTCCATGTATGCGTGGGGGAGCCCCCCTTAATCTTTTTTATTTTTGTTTTAAATTCGTTAAGCGGTTAACAGAATACATCTACCTACCAAGTTTCAACTGTGTAATCCTAATACTTTTGGAATAAAGTGGCTGTGACATACGGACGGACAGACAGACAGAAAGACAGACAGACAGACATGACGAATCTATAAGGGTTCCGTTTTTTGCCATTTAGGCTACGGAACCCTAAAAAGCCGAATCGAAAAGCCTATTTTTTGGGAGCCGGGTAAAAATAACATTAAGATCCCAAGGGGATAGTGTTTTATGACTGCCTTGGTTGCTAGTGCTAGTTTTATGTCCGCCATAGAGATGCCCGCAATCGTACCTATCTAATCTTTCGCCATAGCAACAATGCTATGACCTTGTCCAAACGTGGCGAATTCATTGCGAATAAACGCGGATAGTAACGTGGTACAGTCTATAACTCTGAGACAGTGAGGCGCGTCCGTTTACATTGTTCGCTAGAAATTCATTGACAGTAGTGTAAAGATTACTTTACGTGTAAAATCTATGCGAATTCACTTGGTCTATTTCTTCCTTATTGCGTTCCGGCAATTATTAGGGGGGTAAGGTAGAAAAATCCTCTGTAAAGGATTTCAGGTGAAGTTTGTCTCACAATCTCACTTTGATTCAGATTACAAAAGATGACATTTCTACATAAACTTGAAACTAATATTATCACTTTACTATTTAGAAAAACATTTGAACAAACAAACGAAAACTAATACTAAATAATATAAGTACTAGAAAAAAATCGACTCGCACCAGATCAATTCTCGGACGGTGATCGAACCCACGACCTTTGGGTGTCCGGTCCAATGCTCTGAGCGCCGAGCTACCGAGTCACTAGTGGCATCATCTAATTTCTTCTAGTATATCCAACTCGTACGCTGCAAGCCAGCGTTATTTCACCAATGTGAGGAATTACCTCGACATTCAATTGAAATATCTTTCCAGATATACAACTGATAAAGGTGAAATATAAAATCTCAAATTTCAAAATTACGAGTATAAGACTCATAATTTTAAAATTTGAGATTTTTGTATTTACAATGCTTTTCTTATACAATACCTACTAAATAATATACCTACTAGAAAAAATAGCATTATGAATGCAAAAATCTCAAATTTCAAAACGGAAACAAAGTTTAAACAAAGATATTTTACTCTGAAGTCACTTGCCAAGAGTGCGCTGCGTGTAACAGAAGTGCGTAGAAATTATTTATGGGAAAGTTGTGTTTATAATTTTTACGTACGAGTACGTGCACATTAGTAGGTTCAGTATAGGTAGTAGAATTGATAGTGAGCTATCAATAAACAGCAAAACAGTAAATATTTTCTGTGGCAAAACTTAGCTGTAGGCCTGTAAGCGACATGATTCAGAAAAGCGTCGCTCTGCCAACGTTGGAATATTTTTTCTATTCATAGAAAAACTGATTTTTTTTCTCGCAGCATCCAAACTATACGGGGTGGAGAGGCAATGCGACAATAAATGAAAACATTGGTGACACTAGTTCATAGGAGTATTTTGATACTAACCAATAATTCCTAGGAACGAAAAAAATTCAAACAAACTAAATAGCATGAAAATTAATTGTACTGAAAACAGTAACTGAAAAATATTTCCTGTGACTTGATCTTGAGGATTTTTTATGCAGACTGGGAGCGTTCTGACCTATACGACATTTAATTTATTGTCGCATTGTCGTCTCCAGGTTGTTTAATTATGTGTTGTTACTGTTCAAACAATGCACGATCTGAGCAAGCATACGAGCACGCCTATACGCCTAAGTACAAAAGGTGACTCGGCGCAAAAAAAGCGCAAGAGTTCATTGCAAGACAGCGGATCAGGGTCGTAACTAGGGGCTGGTAAGGGGGGCGGCTGCCAGGGGCGCAACCCTCAGGCAGGGACCGGATTAAGCCCTTAAAAACTCTTTCGTGCGTTTGAGTTTTAAGTATTTACAGAATGAAAACAAAATAAAAAATAGGACAAATAGATTCTTTGACAGGAAAACCCTATTCGATTTCCAAACATAATAATCATAGCATCATGAGAATACGTGATATCGTAGATCCAAATCGAAAGTGTTCCAATCCTTGCCCTCAGGGGCGCACTTTGCTAATATAGCCCATAGCTAGAAAATAAGTAGTCTTTGGGCGCAAAATTCAATTCTTGCCAGGGGCGCTCATTATCCTAGAAATATATTTTAAAAGCGCAATATTAAAATCTTGCCAAGGGCGCTCATAATCTTAGAAATGTCTTAGGGCACAAAATTCAAAACTTGCCAGGGGCGCTCATGACCCTACCTTCGACGCTACCGAGGATCAACGCATTTTCGAGAGGTTTCGTTAAAGTTTCTCTCGGATATAAGTACTAGAAAACCACCAACACAAGAGAATATCGTTTCATTTCATCAAACATTTATGAACAGAGAGATTTATCGGAGTCGGCAAAACCTAGGACAATGGTTCTAGAGCTTTTCTGCTGTCGTAAATGTTCAGGCGGGCTAGTTTATATAGAAAATTGCATTATTTTTCTTTGGCTGGCGCTTTTTGATTTAGAACCAAGACATAATGATACTTGATCCTGAATGTTCTTGAATTCAATTTTGTCCTTAAAAACTAATTCCAAAGCACAGTGCCGAATCTACCTGTTGGCATCGAGATTGAGCGCATAAATTAGTATTATAAATTTTGACTATACCGAAGATATCCCGGACGCGATATTAGAAATGCCTGTGGGGTACAGACACTACCTGCTCTGTACCGCTCTGGGTTTTTCTAACTAATAACGTAAGAAAAAGCCTGTGTGTTTCAGAGCATCGCTTGCTCTGGAGCGCGCGGGGTTTTTCGACTAAAAATTTAATAATATCACCGTAAAAAGCCTGTGGAACACAGACAATTCAGAAAATTACAGTTGTGGTTAAAGTATTCCTTCTTCATGTTTCGGTAAATTATGTAGAATATTAAAATAGTGATTTATAGTCATATCCTACTATTAATATTAATTTATTGTGTATGTTAAAATATTTATTCTCTTAAACCCATAAAAATGGCAGGCTATGCTAAATGGGATGAAAGGCACACAGATAGTTTTATTTAACCTGGATTAAAATATAGGAGACTTTGGTTCCTAAGAACGTCGCGGGCGGTAGCTTGATAGAGCGCATTTTCAAGTTTCTTGGATAATTAATAAACAATACCTAATTATGTTTCATTGTATCACTAATCTGACATAAGTAATATTTGGTGATACTTAATGTGTTTTTCATTTCGAATTATTATTTTTTCATTAATATTTTTGTTATAAATAAAGAATATTACAAAAAAGACAAAAAAACACATTATCAGTGATTATAATTTTCTTGTTAACAGAAAAAGCCAGCAAGATTCTTTATTTCCAATATTACAAAAGTACTCTTTGATGTGGGTATACAAGACAGCACGTTAAGTTAAACAGTTGAACTCCCAAAACAGCTTTTATAACGTACGGCATAAAGGCGGTCACAAGGTCAAGTACCTATAGTCTAAATCTGATGTACCTATAGTCTAAAACTGTAGGTACAAACATTATCAAACGAAATAAAAAAAATGAAATAACGTTCGGCTGTTAGTTATTGCACTCGGAAATTGCGAAAAACTAACAAAATACTTTTCTTTTATAAAAATATAAATTTTTGTAAAACTCTCAAATAATATTATTTATGGTAGGATATTTTCAATTCCCTACACACATTACACACATTTTTAGGTAAGGTAGGTAAAATGAAAAGTTTGATTGTGTTATGCCGTTTTCGAGAAATTTTGCAAATTACGATAAAACAGCTGTTCTTTGGGGATTTCTTTCTAAAAGGACCTACCAAAAATAAATTATGTCCCATGTTTTTTTGACGAGTTAAAAGTTTTTTTGATAAGAGAGATTTGATATTTTAGTTTAATATCCAAGTTTCACGATACTTAGTGCCTTACGCGTCTGTATCGCTCGGGGTATTTATATTTAGAAAATCACTGTGGATCACAGCGCAAGGTGTCTGTGTTCCACAGGCTTTTTAGGATGATATTATTAAATTTTTTGTTGAAAAACCCCGCGTGATACAGAGCAAGCGGTGCTCTGAAACACAGGCTTTTTCGACGTTATTAATTTGAAAAACCCAGAGCGGTACAGAGCAGGCAGTGTCTGTACCCCACAGGCATTTCTAATATCGCATCCCGGACGTCAGCCTGTTCGAGATTAGTATGGCTCTCAAACAGCTGAAAAACAACAAGGCGGCGGGTGACGATGGAATCACTACAGAACTTCTGAGAGCGGGCGGTAAGCCGATACTCAAAGTCCTCCAGAAGCTCTTTAATTCCGTCATCGTCCAGGGCAGAACGCCAAAGACATGGAACATAAGTGAGGTGATCTTGTTCTTTAAAAAGGGCTGACAAGTTCCTCTTAAAGAACTATAGACCCATCTCGCTTCTGAGTCATGTCTATAAGTTGTTTTCGAGAGTCCTTACGAATCGTCTCGCTCGCAAGTTCGACGACTTCCAACCTCCCGAACAAGCCGGGTTCCGAAAAGGCTTTAGCACCATAGACCACATCCATACGCTGCGGCAGGTTATACAGAAGACTGAGGAGTATAATGAGCCACTTTGCTTGGCGTTCGTGGACTATGAGAAAGCCTTTGATTCGATTGAAACCTGGGCGGTGCTGCAGTCTCTCCAAAGGTGCCAAGTGGACTATAGGTATATCGAGGTGTTGAGGTACTTATACCAAAATGCCACCATGACGATCCGAGTACAGAACCAGAACACAAATCCTATCCAACTGCAGCGTGGTGTGAGACAGGGAGACGTTATTTCTCCGAAACTGTTCACAGCTGCGTTGGAGGACATCTTTAAGCTCTTGGACTGGAAAGGACTCGGCATCAACATTAATGGCGAGTACCTAACACACCTTCGTTTTGCCGATGATATAGTCCTTATGGCTGAGACCATGGAAGACCTGAACACAATGCTCGAAGATCTCCGTAGTGCTTCCCAAAGAGTGGGTCTTAGGATGAACATGGATAAGACGAAAATTATGTCAAATGCCCATGTTGTACCCTCTCCAGATCATGTTGGGAACACTACACTTGAAGTTGTTGACCACTACGTATACCTAGGACAGGCAGTTCAGTTAGGTAGGTCCAACTTCGAGAAAGAGATCTCTCGTCGAATCCAACTCGGGTGGGCAGCATTCGGGAAGCTTCGAAAAATCTTCGCGTCCGACTTACCTCAGTGTCTCAAGACGAAAGTCTATGACCAGTGTGTGTTGCCAGTGATGACTTACGGCAGTGAAATGTGGCCGCTAACTATGGGTCTCATAAGGAGGCTCAAGGTCACTCAGCGTGCAATGGAGAGAGCCATGCTCGACGTTTCTCTACGTGATCAAATCAGAAACGAGGAGATCCGCAGGAGAACTAAAGTAACCGACATCGCTCGAAGGATTGCTCAGCTGAAGTGGCAATGGGCGGGACACATAGCGAGAAGAACCGATGGCCGTTGGGGCAGAAAGGTTCTAGAATGGCGACCGCGCACCGGACGACGCTCCGTGGGTAGGCCCCCGACAAGGTGGACCGACGATCTGGTGGAGGTCGCGGAAAGCCGGTGGATGCAGGTAGCGCAGGACCGATCGTCGTGGAGATCCTTAGGGGAGGCCTATACCCAGCAGTGGGTGTCGTGTGGCTGATATGATGATGATGATGAATTTTGGCATATCAAATTAAATGCAAATTATAACTCGTCATATTTAATAAATAGGCAGGCAGGAATACTCATAACGTCTAGGTTTAAAAAAATATTTTTAAACCTAGACGTTTCGATTTCATATAAATCAGCTCTTAGGCATAAAAACAATCCTTAATAAATAGGCAGGCAGGAATACTCATAACGTCTAGATTTAAAAAAATATTTTTAAACCTAGACGTTTCGATTTCATATAAATCAGCTCTTAGGCATAAAAACAATCCTATTAGGCCGATAGCTTAGCCAATAGCAAAATATTACTATTCCCGCCAATTGGTAATGCGCCTGGCGACCATTTTTTTAACTTCAAAGGGGAAAAACGATTGTAAAAATATTGTTGTATGGTCTGTGACTTTAACACAATCATAATGAAAGTGATAATTCAATAAATGCCTATTAGAATTTTCTTGTTTCAAGTCAGTTAGTTGCAGATGACGTTACGTAAAATGTTAATGTGACAAGGTTCCTGCGTATTAGCAATTGGCGGGGATAGTACAAACTCGACTCAAAAAGCTCTTAATTTGACAAATGTTACTGTTTAGCAAAATTAACGGAGCAAGAGTTATTTACGACGTACTCAAGAGAGTAATTCATTAACATGTTAACGAAGAAACTTAGAAAACTTATTCTAACTATTACGTTCATGTAAATTCAGAATGTGATAAGCTCTAATGGCCGGTATACATTTTGATTAGTAAAGTGCTTAGTGTTTAGTGCACTGTTTAGTGTTTAGTGTTTAGTGTTTAGTAGGTGATGTCCCATACTGTTTAGCATACGCTGTTTAGTACAGGCTTTGTTGGTATGAACTAAACACTTAACAGTCCTGTCCAGACGTGCTTAGTGCGTGTTAAGCTGCAAGTGAGGGGTGAAGGCGGGACGTGCGGGACGCGCGGGAGGAGCTACTCGCAGAAAAAATAGAACGCGCTTCTAAACACTGTACTTCGCTCGCACTAAACACTAAACACTAAACAGAGACTGTCCGAACGTGTTTTTTGCTAAACACTAAACACTAAACGAGCCACTCGCACTAAACACTAATCAAAATGTATACAGGCCATAAAGCGCAGTGGTTTAGCGCCTGGCCCAGCGATTGCGGAGGTTAAACAACTTTCGCAAAGGTCGGTCATGGGATGGGTGACCAAAAATTTATTATCTCGAGCTCCTCCGTGCTTCGGAAGGCACTTAAGACGTTGGTCCCGGGTGCATTTGCAGTCGTTAACACCCACCAATCTGCATTGGGCCCGCGTGGTGGGTTGACCAATCCTCCTTATCCTTATCCTTACTAATATTATAAATGCGAAAGTCCGTTTGTTTGTTTGTTTGTTACGCCTTCACGTCGTAACTACTGAACCGATCACCATGAAATTTTGTATACACGTTTTCAGGGGTACAGAGAAGGACATAGGGTACTTTTCATCCCGAAAAAAAAATGTCCTTTTCGAGAGATAGCAAAAAAACTTTCAACGCAGATGATGTCGCGGGCGGCCGCTAGTTCTTACTAATATTATAAATACGAAAGTCCGTTTGTTTGTTTGTTTGTTACGCCTTCACGTCATAACTACTGAGCCGATCATCATGAAATTTTGAATACACGTTGTCAGGGGTACAGAGAAGGACATCTTCTCATCTTCTTTTAAATATATCTGGTTCAAAGATGGTCTAATTCGTGCACGTAAGGAACCACAAGCAAAGGTATTTATTATTAGAGGTGAAAGTGACATTAAAAAGTTACTATTGTGAATTCATTAATTACCTACCTATTTAGTCTGTTTTCACTTCTCTTTTATAATGGATTGTGACATAAACGATAACATAACTGAACTAAAAGACTGTACAAACCTAAAAGATTTTTTTCAAGTAATACCTAAACATAAAAAAATCACTTGTATTCATTTAAACATAAGATCACTAATTAAGAATTTTTCGGCCTTGTTACAATGCATAGAAATCCATAAAAATCTAATCGACGCAATTATAGTCACAGAAGCGGGTATCTCTCCACATCTTATTTCACTGTTCGATATTGATGGCTACACAGCTCACACAAAGTTAAGACCGAAGCGCAAAGGAGGAGGCATTATAATATATGTTAACAATAAACACTCATTTAAAATCATCGAATCGGTAACATTTAGCTTTGAACCACTCTTGGGCACATTATCTACTGCATATGGCTGTAATTATACTTTGTGTGCACTGTACCGACCACCAAATCCTAAGAATAATAAACGAATTTTCCTAAATCAACTCAATAACACCGTGGGGAGATACGCGTCACTGGATAACTTTATACTTATTGGCGACACTAACATTAACATTAAATGTAAAGACAGCATACGTTCTGCATATTTGGACGCAATGAGCGGCCATGGTCTGGCCTGCGGGATCACACAATACACAAGAGTGGAAATTCGTTTAGGGGTAACTACTAAATCTTGCATCGACCATATATTTGTGCGATCCAGCAGACAAGATCTGTACTCGGCAGCGCTCGGCACCGTACTGGCCGACCATCGTATGATTGTGCTATCGTGTATTGTTCCGCAGTCATCGGTTATACAGGCGGTGCCTAAAGTAATAAAAAGAATTGATAATAAAAAACTATATTGTGAGTTGGAAAAAGCTGACTGGGCCGAAATTGATAAATTAGAATGTCCACTCAAAATATACGAAAGGTTACAAAATAACTTTAGCGATTGTTACGACGCTTCCTCGTACGAGATAACAACGAAAAACTGTAATAGTAGGCAACCATGGGTAAGTGATCATATTAACAACTTATGTTTAAAAAGAGATACACTATATACGAAATGGATTAAGAAACCCAGTAATATGTTGATTGCTTTAGAATACAAGAGAATGCGTAATAGAACAAACAAAATCGTTACTAATACTAGAAATAAATACATAAAACGTTGCATTTATGAGTGTAAGGGTGACATTAGAAAACTGTGGCAGTTATTAAATTCCTTGACGGGAAAAATATCAAAATCAGTTGATGAAATGTTAACAAAATCGTTCCATAAACATAATATATCTAATAAGCAGATAGCGGACAACTTTGCATTGTCTTTTCAGAAAAACGTTAGAGATATCCTGCCCAACTGTACTCAGCCAATATTAGACTCAAGTAGTTACAAAAAGCCAGCTGAAGTGTCTATTCGTTTTAAGCCTGCCACAGTAGACAATATACACAAAGTAATTAAATCGTTTAATAGCAAAAAATCACCTGGTATTGATGGCATTAGGCCAATAGATATCATAAGTCTGGCTAAAAAAATTGTTATTCCTCTAGTTAAATTAATCAATAATAGCGTTAACAGTTCTAGGTACCCTGACGATCTTAAGAAAAGTATTATTCGTCCTATATATAAGCAAGGTAGTCATGGCGATTACTCTAATTATAGACCAATTTCGATATTGCCTATAATAGATAAAGTTACTGAAAAGTTCATTAGTGGACAAATCCAAGAGTTCTACCATGATAACAATATACTGTCACCTAACCAATATGGTTTCCAACCCAAGAAAAGCACAACGTTACTTCTGTCTAAGTTCACTGATGATATCAATTCCCACTTAAATGAAAGAAAACAAGTACTTATAGCTTTTATAGATTACAGCAAAGCCTTTGATACGCTGCGTCATAGTACCTTATTGGAAAAGCTCGAGATGACAGGAATAAGGGGTCCATTGCTTAAGTGGAGTTCCGACTACCTTAAAAATCGTACTTATCAGGTAAAAGTTACTGACACATACAGTGACACTAAAAATGTCACTGAAGGCACTGCTCAAGGATCAGTCCTCGGTCCTTTACACTATTTAGCATATGTTAATGATATCAACAACATAATTAAGAAGTGCACAGTGTACCAGTTTGCGGACGATACCTGTTTAATAGCGGCAGACCGTGACATACGAATTGCGCAAAATCATCTTCAGCATGATTTGTCACTGCTAAACGATTGGTCACATGATATGGGACTTGTACTAAACGGGAAAAAAACTAAACTCTTGCACATACATTCAAGTCACAATCATACAAACCATGACGTCTCAATAGTAATACACAATCACGATTGTATGCACAATAAAGTATCATCCTGCCAATGCAAACCAATAGAAACGGTGCAACAGCAAAAATATTTAGGTCTAACAATTGACAACCGTCACAACTGGGGTCCTCATGTCGAATCTGTGTGTCAAAAACTTCGTGCTCTATTAGCTAAATTTGTCATAATAAAAAATAAGGTACCGTTCCAAGTTCTATTGATCTTGTACAAAACATTGGTAGATCCTATAATCTCATATGGAATTTCAAGCTATGGACGCACCTTTAAAACCTATTTAGATAAAATATATAATCTACAATTACGAATATTAAAGCTTATAGTTTCTAAGAAAGTAAAAAATATATATAAAGATAAGTATGACGAACTCTTTAGGTACTGCAAGGTCATGTCGGTTCATGACAAAGTGAATTATGCAATTCTAACTGAACAACTCGATAACGTTGTTTCCTTGCCGAGGATTAGTCATAGAATACAAACAAGACAGATCACGCAGAAGAAACTTCTCAATGGTCGCTCAAATAACTTTTACGGAAAGAGAAGTTTTTCTTGTCTTCTTCCTGCGATAATTAACAATTTACCCAAAGAATTACGGGTTATTCTGGATGATCATGAACACAAAAGTACGAAGCTAAAACTGAAAAAATATTTTTCTACTAAAAATTTGCCTTAGAATTTATCGTATTCAATCAACAGTCAGCTTTTTCCTAACATCATCCTGTGCACGCGCGTCGACCGTGACCATTCACTCCTTACTTTGTGATTCACACACTAACTTCGTTCTATCGAGCCCTCCTCGGCTCGGTAGGGTAATCGGTTGCTAGACTGATGCGCGCACGACGCGAGTGAACAGCATTGTACTTGCCAGTTGGACCTTTTTGTTCTACTTGTTTTTATCAACAATTTTTACTAATGAATATCAACAAATTTTACTAATGAAAATTACTGACGCAAACCATCGGCGTTTTTAGATAGGGTCTAACTGGCCAGGACAATTAAATATTGTGCCTATTATTTTTTTAATCTTAGAATAATATATACCTATATATGTTTTTTTTTTATTTATAGTAATGAAGCAAATTGTATATTTTTTTTTTCAATACTGCTTAGTTATATTTGTATATCTTTTTTGCCGATTACGCAGTGACTGGACAAACCTAATCGGGTTTTAGTCACTCGGTTTTTCTAAAAATTGTATGCTCTTCTATGTATAATAAATAAAAATAAAAAAAAAAAAACATAGAGTACCTTTCATCCCGAAAAAAGGTTTCGTTCCCGAGGGATAGCAAAAAAACTATCCACGCAGACGAAGTCGCGGGCGGCCGCTAGTCTAACTATAAGGAAGGCCTGTGTCTCAGCAGTGGGGACATTAAAAATGGCCTATGGTCAAATGACCGAGTGTAGCCATCAGTGGATTATGGTTTGGGTTCAGAGATTTAAATCCAGGTTCTTAAAAATCAAATAAATTCTGCTCCTTATTTAATTTTGTGCAACTCCAGCATCTGTCGCAATCGCTATAAAAATTCACAGATTTCGCAGTTCCCGCAAGAATCGGAGCATTGAAAATGAATACAAAAATTTACGAAAAAACAAAATCAAATCAAAAGCAAAATCCTATAATTTTTCTATTATTTTTACGATCGATTGTGCCCCTGATCTGCCACAAAAGTGCCCCTGACTGCTTCGACGCGGCTGAAATATTATTAACCGATTCACAAAAATCAACTAATGCACTTCTCGCCTGCTTCCGCATCTTTCAAACCTTCACCATGACGATCGGTCAATAATCATAGAAACTACATCACTTTTTATATACCGAAATACCCGTTTTTCTACAATTCCAAATCTAAAGGGACCACCTACAGGTCACAATTATAAACCGATTTTCATTTTTTCTTAAGTCGGTTTTTTTCTCGAAATATTTACAATTTAGTAAACAAACACCCCCAAAAAACCCGAATTTTTCGAAATTTCAAAAAAGTTACCAGCCGATTTTCAAAATTCAAACGTTCACACGTGTCTCAATAAATTCCTCAACTTTTGGTACTATTCCCATCTCGATCCTCCTAAAATCCTCGGAACTATGACCAAAAATACGTCTCAGGCGATTTGCATTTGATAACCATTTTCAATGGTAAAACATTACCTAGGTAATTGTTTCTTCTCATGTATCTCAAAAGCGAATCTTGGCGAAACCTTAGAATAATAACTGGTTTGGTTGGTGGTAGGGCTTATTTCAAGTTCGCCTGGCTATTGACCACCATCTTACCTATGTCTGACGCCATAACAATAAAAAATTGTTGTGTTCCGGCAGTTAGAGGTAAGATAGCCAGTTCCTCAGTGGTGACAATTCCGGGTGTAGTGCGCTTCCACCTTCGGCCTTATCGTCACTTAACATCAGGTGAGGTGAAGGTCAAGCACTTTACCGTTGTGCTTAAAAACATAACACCTAGAACGATAGTTCTGTTAAAACCGCACTGTCAAAAGTGAGGCAACTAAAATTAAACCATGGCTCATTTTCCAGATTTTATTTTACATACGTTACCCAATCGTACCTTTAAGTACCTACAAAACAGTTTCAAATTCTTTACCATTAGGGGATTAATCACTATTTTATTGGGTTTTAGTTACGATTAAGTAACGTATGAAGGAGCTCAAGACTTAGTTTTATATAGTTGCCTCACTTTGCATAAGAGGACTAGGCTTCTAGGATTTATTATTTCCTAGAAGCCTAGTCCTCTTTGAGAGCCCCTCAAAGTTAATTAGCGTTTCAGTATTCGGCCATAAGGGCCAAACCCTATTCAAATCTGCCCCCCTACTCAAATGGCCACTTTTCTATTCGTTCGCTAACTTAGAGCTTAAAAATAAGCAATGAAACGATCAAGTCGTATGTTGCAAGTTTATGTAAATCACAGACATTGTTGTATTGTATGGAAATGAAAAGCCTACGACACGTAATTTTATATTTTATGGTTTATTTTAAATTTTTAAGTTAGCGAACGAATAGAAAAGAGGCCATTTGAGTAGCCCTCCTGATCGATCAGTTATTTTTAAGAAAATTACGAACATTTATCCAAACCTGCGTCGGCTTGGGGGCTGGGAGAATTCGCCGTCTCGTCCCCTCAAACGATATTTCATCAAACGAAGTCAGAAATTGAAGTCGTTTTAAATTGCCTTACTATAGTCTAGACTGGTTTAATCATTGATCATTAATTAGTTCATTAGGTGCCATTTGGCAATTTGACTGCAGCACAGACGTTCATTAACATTTACAAATACCACTGAACCCAAATAAATAGGTACTACAATACATTTAAATTACCTTCTCGACACAAACAATGAAACAAATGGAGCTCATAAAGGCTAATTTGATCTGCGTCCCAACTGGAAATTTCATTCAGTTTATTATATGTGCGGACTGCCGATGGCAGTTCAATTAAAGCTCTTAATGAGTTGGTTCACACTTTGGAGGCCGGTTCGATTCGATATGCCATTTTGATTCCTTATATCACTAAACATCAAATAGTAGTAAGTAGGTACTTTGTTCTCCTTTTAGTCTAATAAAATTAGATACAAAAATGCGTTTTGAGGAATTATTTCCCAGTAAGCTGGAAATAGTTTTATTAGCTTCAGTTGATCTTAAATACGTGTAATCCGAGTTTGCACCGTTCCAGGAGGTGTGCATGACTTATGGGACCCAAAAAAACGCGAAATCTTCGCACTTTATTCAGGTTTTTGCTTCTAACTCAAAAACAGTGCATTGGACGAAAAATTTTATGCATACAATATTAAAGAAGATTAAATTTTGCGTCGAATGAACATTTAAAACTTTAAATTCAGTTTAGTGGTATATCCGAAATCGATAGTTAGATATCGGAAAAATTTCCCATTTAGATACAAACTTACATTTTGCGACTTTTCATGAACAAATATCTTTGAAAGAGATACTCCTATTGAAAAACCTATTAAATAAAAGTTTTAGAAAATTTAATTTCACGTTATAATATAGACACCACAATTATCAAATTCAGTCATTTTGAAAGGCAATTTGGCACCAATTCAAAATCAGTTTTTTTCTAAGTCCTAAGTATTATAACGTTGTTTTTTATTGTTTCGTAGATAATGTATCGTATCTTCTCTTACGAATAACCACACACAGAGACACGAACTTAGAAAAAAAACGATTATGAATTGGTGCCAAATTTAGTCTTTCAAATGCCTGAATTTGGTAATTGTGGTGTCCATATAACGTAAAATTTAACTCTCTAAGGGCGGCTTGCACGAGTGAGTTAAATCTCGATTTAGTAAGATTTAAAGTCGGTTTAAACTTAAGTCGAACTTATCGTATTGCATGGCGTCGATTTAGAGTTAAACTAAATTTAAATTTAAGCCGGCGTTGTCGGCAGTTTAAGTTCCTAATCTTGGCTTAAGTGGGTGTAAAATTTTATTGATTTCATATAAGTATTATGAATTATTGCGAAAAATGAGCATGTTTCTGAATTATTTGAGTGATAGCGATGATGAGTTATTATCTGACGAAAACGGTTTAAAGTTGTTAAATCTCGATTGTATTATCAGATGACGTTATTTATTGGTTGATCTCTCTGATATTACGTAAAAATGGATTTATTAGCTGTGTCAGCGTACGATGGTCATAATTTTATATCAATGACGAGGAAATCATGCAATATTTAGAAAACTTGTTTTTCTCCCGAACTATATTTATTGTAGGTGATACCTATATTAAACATGTTACAAGATGACGAATTCTTGAAAAGATTCCGGTTAGGTAAGTAAACACAGTGCAACCACTCCTCCCCAGTAAAATTATTCGTAATTTCCCAAATACCTACTAAAATTCGCCCGCAATTTTAACTATAAAACAAATAACAAAGAACGTCACTTGAACCCCATTATTTATACCTACGTTTTTTATGATTTGTCAAACCATTTGCTGCTTGCTTGACCTTTTTTGTAACCATCTGTTCTTTTGTTTTCTATGAACGGCGAGTGAATGATGAGCTAAATCTTGGTTTAGTTAAGTCGAATGTAATTTAGGATGTGCAAGACAACTCTGGTGGGATTTAAGTTAAACCGAACTTAGAGCTAAATCTAGTTTTAACAAAATCGAGATTTAAGAAAGTTTCGTGCAAGTCGCCCTAAAACTTTTATTTTTTGGGTTTTTCAATAGGAGTATCTGTTTCAAATATATTTGGTCATAAAAAGTCACAAAATGTAAGTTTGTAAATAAATGCGAAATTATTGTTTTTTTTTGTCTGGTCTTGTAATGCTTACTTTTTTATGTTTAAATTTGAGATTATAATTTATTTTTACGTAATATTTTCAATCAGAAATAATTTATTGTTCTAACCGCCGATGACAATCAATTTATTAATTAATTACTTTACAACCATAGACTAAGCAACTTACTTTAATAGACTTATAACTAATATAAAAGAACTTAAATTTACTAAACTTCAGTCCCCCGTGACCACGGCAGCTGCAAAGGTGCCGAAACGTCGGGAAAATAAAAAATCAAACCAAATACCAACTAATTATCAAAGTATTTTCAATAAAACCGCGCTAGTATCCAATAAAACGTGTTTTATTTAATATGAAAGAGCTAAAACAAAATCTCAAATCAATACATTCTTAAAATAAACTGAAAATATGCTGAATTCAACAAAGCGTATGAAAACACTACTGAAATTCTGAAACTAAACTCACATACATTTATGAATAAACTTTTCTCAGCTATAAATCAGACATTGACCCCTATGATGGGATTGTTTGGGCTCATCGAACAGCAGTAAAAAAACGGCATGACCTACTTTCATGATATATGTATTAAAATGAGTGCAATCGATCAACATATAATATTTTCTTCAGTCGGCATCGGAAGTGATCGCTTTAGGACCATACACTTATGAAATTATTTTATACACCTAGGTTTTCGTTATATATGTTATATAGCATCGCTCGTCGCTGAACAAAAGACGATCTTAATAATGCATTGCTTCACTTCTGTGAAACAAAGAAAAAAAGGGATTCATTTACATTCGAGAAAATTCCTAGGGAACCTTTAACCAAGATAACAGTATCCTCCTACATTTTAATCCGGCTTATAAACTATCTGTGTTCCAAATTTCATCAAAATCCATCTAGCCGTTTTGCGTGATTGATTAACAATCATCAAAATAAACAAACTTTCACATTTATGATATCAGTAGGATACGGCCACCTCCGAAGCGCTAGAAGTAGGAAATTTTTGCTACATAAACTGGGACTGCTATTTAGTTAAGTCTTAATTTCTCATTTTTTATTTAAGTTATTATTAAGTTTTATATCTCAACTAAAAGCTGAATAGATGGTGATGTTTTTAAAATAATATGCACGCTTAGTTACTAGGATTTTTTTAAAGATATTTGCTGCTATTTATAAAAAATCTGAAAAAATAAAAAAATAAAATGCATTTAAGGATTGATTTTTTTATAAAAACCTGTACATTTTGTATTTTTTTTTATTCATTATCAACACTTAAAGTGTCTTCTATCCAAAAATAATAAAAAAACCGGAATCGAATGAGTAGTTATCTTTTATTTTAAATTTTTTTGTCTGAAAACGTACTTTTGGTAAAAAAATACGTAATTTCAATTAACTCAAAAAATATTAATTTTTTGAGGAAAAGTTATATAACAAAAAATATTTGTTTTGACCTCATTTATAACCCCTTAGCAGGAATACGTCATATTTCCAGTGACCCTGTATAAAAGAGCAAAATCGATATCAACATATATCATTTAGCAAACGAGTGCATAAAATATCAGGGGGTTTTCATACTAAATTGAGCTAATACTACTTCTATCTACTTCTATGTTCTGTGCGTTGCTTTGAATTTGAACTACAGATTAAATTATGGAATAATATAAAAACGTTAATTGACGCAATAGGAGCTAAACCTGTTATCTGTAACCAGTGATGTAAAAATATAAAAAAAAACGATATAAAACAACAACCTGTGACGGAAACAAATAGCTTTGAGATAGGTACTGTATTTTTTTATCTCATAATTATGGAAGCTGCGAGCTTTTAACAAAAATGGTGCCTCCAATTTTATTTTAAAAAGTCCAATTTAGGCTGCGTTCAATCCAATTTTGGCACATAAAATTAAATTGGTAGTTTTAAAAATGGGAATTTTAAATGGTTTTAGTAATGTAATCGGACTCATCATTAAATGTGATAAATTAGCAAAGAGCTCCTTTAGAGGTTATATCGGCCAAAAAATTCTTTCGATAGTCTTGGTTTGGTTATGGTTTGGTTATAGTTTTGCAAGCCCTACGCTGTAGACCAGGAGCCCTATTTTTGAAAGGCGGCGGGCGCTCTTACCGCTCATTTTCATCGCATGCGAACAAACATACCTGACCCTGTGACGTTCGTCGTTGTAGTCTATGTAGTCGACGGTGTAACATAAGTAACAATATGTAATAACACTTTCCAGTTTTGGCCATTGGGTTAGATATTATGTTTGTGACACTTTATTATTTACTACACTGAAAACTTCTGCACATTTCCAAGTTAGACCCCTAGCCCAAAAGCAAAGACAGGGTCTATGATGGAGCGAGCTTGCCCAGAAGGTGCTTATTCACTCTGGCCTTGAATAGAGTCAGGTTGTATGCGCTCGGAAACACAGACGCCGGCAGGGAATTCCATTCCATAGCTGTGCGCATTACGAACGATGATGAGTAGCGTTTGGTACGCAGAAAAGGTATCAACCAAGAACGGGTGGTAAGGTAACCCGCTGTGCGTCTGGATGTCCGATGATAGAAAGGAGAAGGTTGAATAAGCTCATGCAGCTCTTGAGCACATACACCGAAGTATAATCTATAAAAGACCGACAGGCAAGCAAGTTTTCGGCGATGAGCTAAACTGTTAAGCTTAGCTGCTGCCAGTTCTCCATCGCCTATCAATCTCTTGGCTCTGCGTTCCACCGAGTCCAGTTCAATGTACTATGGGCAACGCAACAAAATTCGTGTGCGCGCGTATCGCCCCTGCACGACCTAACGTTTTGGTGACGGCGCGGCGTCAAGCGATTTTAACCTTAGGGGTGGTTAAGCGACGCTGTTGCCCATGGTACACACAAACTTAATGAATAATCCTATGGTATTACCTCGTCGTCGAACGCATCAGCGTCGGCCATCGTGACTTTCTTGCCGGTAATTTTGACGTCACTTCACTGCCACCGTCACAAATTCATGTCACACCACGCTTCTCGACGTCACAAACACTCGGTAACACTGATTTGAACTGCTTTAAACATTATTTACGCGGCCATGACCTGAAACAATACAAAAAAACGTTGTTAATTGAGATTTTAGCATTGACTCTGCTATTTACCATAGGGTAGTATTTAATTGGGTAACAATATTTCCCATTTTGGGTATCAAAAATACTGAATATAGCGTACTGAAATACTAAGTGGGCGACGGACTGACGGTGACCATAAGAATTGAAAATGGGTGACTTTAAAATAAAAACTGAGTAACTAGTTATCAGAAAGGGCGACCAAATTTCTATTTGGGCGACCACCTTAGGGCACACAAAACATTTAAAATTTGGAATAAATTTTTATTTAAAAAAAGGCGACTATTTTAACAAATCAAGATGACAAAACAAAAACATCGCAAAAGATATTTTTTGAAGCCCTCATATAGTTACCCACTTAGTTTAATAGTCGCTCACACAGTAATTTTGTCACTCATTTAGATTTTTCATTGCCAATTTAAATTATTTGTTTCCCACATATAGTTGCTCATTTTTATTTCTTTCTGTAACCCACAGTTTGTCGCCCTTTTAGTTATTCTGTCGCCAACAAAATAAACCGCTGCCAGGTTTAGTATTTAAGTATCCCATTAACAGTCGCCTGTTATTTCCTGTCACCCATTTAATTAATTTCCTCTACTATATATATAATATTAAATAATATGCTAGAAAATTATGATTTCCTGCCTGAGAAATGTAGGTAGGTAAGTAGCAAGAACTTAATCGAGAAAAAAAACGCGCGTAAAATATACTCGATAGATATGTTCTTGCTAGGTTTGTTATGGTGTTTATAAAAAAGTATTAGGTACCTACCCTTAGAATAATTACACCTAGAACGATAATTCCCTACAAAGCGCGCTGTCAAAAGTGAGGCAAAAAAAACAGCCAAAATGGCGCCGTTTTTTAGATTTTTACTGTCCATTATTAAATAATCATACCTAATAAGTACAAAACAGTTATAATTTCCCTAATTATTATATTATTGGATTTTATTCACGATTAGGTAACGTTTGAAGGATATAAATCTGAGAACTGAGCCATTTTTGCTCAGTATAAGTTGCCTCTTTTTGCATACAAGGACACAGCTTCTAGAAGTACCTACTTAAGAAAACTGTTCATTTGACCATTAAACCTTAGTATCATAACCGTAATTTAAATTAATGCGAAGCAATATATAACTCTTATAAGACTTTAGCCTGTTTTCATTTGCGAGAAAACGCAGATGCGCCGCTGGAAACTGTAGGTAATCTATATTTCATGAATATTGGCTTCGTTTACTGGTACTGAAAGTAGATTATTTCTAAAGCTTCATTTTGAAATCTAGCATGATGTTTTCAGGCTTGTGACACTACGATAAAACTTGCTCGATGAGCATGTCTTGCATGGAGATGAACCATTATACACACGATGTATAAATTTTAAATAATAGCAAAAAATACCTTTTATTATTTTCTTTAAAACCGTGATAGTGATACAACATTTATTTACTCAACTGAGCTAACGTTTGTTACCTATATAGTGTTTAAGTATACAAAAATATTAACAAATAATTAATTTTTAAATTTGAGATTTTTGCATTCACAATAATTAATTATTTACACAAATTTTTATTTGACCATTAAACCATAGTAATTTAAATAAATGCCAAGGAAAATCAACCCTCGCAAGACTTGACAAGTTCTCATTTTGCGAGAAAACGCAGATGCGCTTTTGTAAATCTATATTTCAAGAATATTGGCTTCTGAAAGTAACTATATAGATTTCTATATTGTTTGTGGTACAATCAGCTTCGAAAGTAGCTTTACCCTTTTTCATAGCAACTTTTTGATTAACGTTTCAAATTATTGGCAAAAAAGTACTATGGCATAGTACTAAAGTGTTATGCGCCTTTCGTTGTTGCCCGTACCGTCGCTATTTCAACGTTTCAAATTTTTCAGCTACGTATCTACTATCTATTATATCTATCGGGTCATTTTGAACTTCCCATCCATTTAAGGATGTGTACAGTCCATAAGCTAAACAACTTTCTCTAAGGCGTTGGTCTGCAACAAACGCCGGTAGTGACGCTGGAAGCCGCGTCCATCGTCCCAGACGCCGGACGCGGCTTCCAACGTCACTGCGATGGTCACTCGGAACTGTTTTTAAGTTTCGCATACGCTCAATGTAAACGGACGTGAGCGATTAAAATATGGGTGACCTGCATACCCACTTTAGGTACTTACCAAAGTGAAGATAGTCATGAATGTCAGTACTTACCTACTTAAATATTAAGTAGATTTTTATCGCATAGTTCCTACGCAAGGTAAATAAATACAAAACCTTAAAACAAAGTACCTAGGTACCTACGCAATACAAAAACAAAATAGGTAGGTAACCACCGCAAGTGAATAAAACGGATTCTCACCTGGTTGACCAATATCCAAGCTTATTTCTTCCCAACGTTTGTGTTTCAACATATTAAGATGATTAATAAATCGGGTGAGTCGATTTTTTCTAATATTTTTCATTTATTATACATCTTAATATAAAAAAAATAGCATTGTGAATGCGAAAATATAAAAAAAAAACAATTTCAACATATTGTTTTTATTGCTGGCATCGTAATAATATGAAACTATGTTTCATTTAACTATTTCTATTAGTACTCCGCCTAGTTCCTAACTAAATTTCCTAAATTTCACCATTTCCAGAATGACCGCGCGACATAAACGCAGCATCCGTGTACGCCAGAATGCTCCGAAACATAGAAAAATCAAATCACATACAAACCGCGTTCGGGCGTATAATGAGTAAGACGACTTACTTATTTGATTTTACTATGTCCGAAATGACTGCGTAGGCGGCGTACGGCCTACGGACGCGGCGCACGGCGCTCGTGCGCGGCGTCAGGCGTGTGAGAGAGACCACACTAGTACATTTCCATAGTAAGCATTCGTAGGCCGCGTACAGCGTTACGCCGGACGCGACCTACGGCGTTTGTTGCAGACCACCGCCTTAGAAACATATTGTGTCGAATTTCGCAACAAAATTTTGGTCATCCCTTACTAAATTGATCACGTGATCTCTTTGATCTGTATGGAAAGTAGATTTTTATTTTACACATTTGACCATGTGTCCCTTAGAGAAAAGTGGTAAGTGGTTCAGTTTCATGGACTGAACACATTCTCAAAATTTGGATGGTGAATACAAAATGACCTTGTATATTTTTTCAGTTGACATAATAAAAACAATTATAAATCATGTGACAACATAGGATAGAAATGCGAAAGTTGACTTACATCCGGCGTGGCATTGTAAAAAGCTGATAAAGGTACTTTGCAGTGGCGAAAGGTCCCGGCTTACCTTTTAGAAATCCCACCCCACCGATCCACTATGCAGATCATAGCGATTTTGTAGAACGGCTTACCTTCGCCCTCAGATCAAATAAAAAAGAAAGATGGAGTGTTGCGAACAATGATGTGAGGCCGGTTTTTGATGGTACATGTGTGCGTACAAGGGGGCGGGCGGGCGGTGGCTGGGCGGCAGGGTTTTATATGGAAAGCCACGGCGTAGTTTCGCTACACGTGTGTGCGTGAACTGTGTATGGACACAGCCATGGCGTAGTTTTACTGGCCTCACCGCTTCGTTCGGAAGACTCCGTCTTACTTTTTTTATTTGGTCTGAGCCTTCGCCATAATTTCACCCCTCGCCACTAGTACTTTGATAATTTACTTTATGTTGTGACTAGCTTCCGCCCGCGATTTCGTCTGCGTGGATAGCATTTTGTCTATCCCTCGGGAACAGTTCATTTTTTCGGGATGAAAGGTAACCTATGTCCTACTCTGTACCCCTGACAACGTGTGTGTAAAATTTCATGATGATCGGTTTAGTAGTTCAGACGTGAAGGCGTAACAAACAAACAAACGGACTTTCGCATTTATAAAATTACTAGCGGCCGCCCGCGATTTCGTCTGCGTGGATAGTATTTTGTCTATCCCTCGGGAACAGTTCATTTTTTCGGGATAAAAGGTAACCTATGTCCTTCTCTGTACCCCTGACAACGTGTGTGTAAAATTTCATGATGATCGGTTTAGTAGTTAAGACGTGAAGGCGTAACAAACAAACAAACGGACTTTCGCATTTATAATATTACTAGCGGCCGCCCGCGACTTCGTCTGCGTGAAAAGTTTTTTTGCTATCCCTCAGGAACAATAACTTTTTTCGGGATGAAAGGTACCCTATGTCCTTCTCTGTACCCCTGACAACGTGTATGCAAAATTTCATGATGATCGGTTCAGTAGTTAAGACGTGAAGACGTAACAAACAAACAAACAAACGGACTTTCGCATTTATAATATTAGTAAGGATAAGTAAGGATAAGATACTATACTGTCACAATAAATACCAATTTTTATTTTAACTAGTTATAATAATATATTTTTATTAATGTAATGAAACCTTTTAAAAGTAAAGTAGGTAATCAAAGTTTACGTAACATTTTTAATAGTAGGTACATACATTTTTTTACGAGACCGACCAAGATGAAAATACTTTTTTAGTAGAATAATAAAAATATTATGACACTTAAATTCCTTAAGAGCAAGGCTTTACGAGGTTGCCTAGAGTGAATTAATTTCTCTCCAGTGAGAAGGATTAAATACAAGGAAATTTAATTAAAAAGTCTTAGGAAAAACAGCGTTCTCATGATTTATTTGTTTATTAACAAGTACTTAGTTACTGACATAGGGTTCTAAGTTTCTGTAGTCAAGTAGCACAACGTAATAAAAGCTGTTTTCATAGTTCAACTGTTTAACCTACCGTGCTGTCATGCGTACATCTATACATAGAAATCTATAAGAAATGGATATTATGCTAACTTATTGAAACTGCGAAAATGATAAGTGAGATCTATCAACTGGGAAGAAATCGTGCGAAATCCAACCTTAACCCAAAGGAAAAATTATTAAACTGAAGATTTGTTCTTTCATTTACCATTTATAAATGCGTCAGCAAAATCTGTTTTCAGTAGGAAAGTGAAAGTGAAAGTGAAAGTGAAAAATACTTTATTTAATTAAGCTCACATGATAAGCATTTTTAAATCGTCAATTCTTTTACCCTACTACCCATTATGACGTCTTTTAACTGACAAGAAAAATGGGCGCAAAAAACTTGTCAGCTTTATCAGATGGAACGATATTTACAAATATGTATATCGTTTCCAGAATTTATATTAACAAAGATTTATAAGTAAATAACATTATTTAATTAGCTCATTACTTAATGAATTTCAAATTTCTTAATCAATTTACAGGGATCAAGCTAAATTCAAAGTTTGAACTTATTATTCAGTACAGGCTGTTACAAGAGAGGTACGGTAGGTACCTACCCCTCTAGCACGAACATCTATCGAGTAACTGTTATGAGAAATTTAATTTTCTTTTCGGGCGGTAGGTGGCGCTGTACAAATTTTCCATACACATTCACACTATCGAATATTTTACGCGCGTTTTTTTCTCGATAGATGTTCGTGCTAACAGAACTTAATAATGGAAAAGTTCAGTTCAGTTGCACGAACATCTATTGAAAATTGTACGGGAAATTTGTACAGCGCCATCTATCACCGAAAAGCGAAACAAGATTTTTATAGACAAATCTTGTCCTATATCAAGTACTTTTGACGTTCGTGCTAGGGGTAGCATGAACAGCTATCAAAAAAAAATACGCGCGTAATTTGTCCAGTGCCATCTACCGACGAAAAGCAAAATGAAATTTTCCATAGAGAATTACTCTCTCGGGCGTTTTTTTTTTCTCGATAAGTAGTTGGGGTACAGAAGAAGAAATATAGGATATTGTAGCTCAACCCGTAATAATAATGTCATATCATCTGCCACTAGACCACAGAGGCGGTTAAGGTTCGGTTAAGGATGACGGTGCCGTCATATTACGGCCGTAATTTAGCGGCATCGAACGTTGTCTATGTGAACAATACGACGTGGTTTCTGACGTTACGGTGTCGCCGTATTGTTTACAATTTTACATAGACAATATTCAACGCCGCTATATTACAGCCGTAATATGAAGGCACCGCTCGCTATTCTATGAAACCCTAACTTTAAAACTTTTGCCTGCGACTTACAACAAGGCAACCGTTTTTATACGAGTATTATTTGTTAATTTATTATTATCATTTATTATTGCCGTGTTGTTGGCGGAAAAGCGACTTAAGGTAATTTTTGTATCCCTCGGGAACAGTAGGATATTTTTTCTGGATTAAAGTTACCCTATATCCTTTTCTGTACCCCTGATAATGTGTATGCAAAATTTCATGATGATCGGTTAATAGATAGTTAGGACGGCAAAGGTGAAGGTAGGCGTAACAAACAAACAAACTTACTATGCGAGCCAAATAAGAATAGGACTGCCAAAACGGCCATTTTTGTTTGCGTTTCACTTCCACTTTAGGGTGTAGCATGTGCAAGAAAAAGAAAAAGATCAAGATTGCCGTTCGACAGTACTATTCTTATTTGGCGCGCTTAGTAATTTCGCATCCTGTTGAGCATCTGTTGAGTATATCGGTAGACTTTAACATTATCTAGGTAATTCATCAATGCCCGCGCGGCCGCATGCGGCAGGACGACAATAGAAAATCTATTGTGTCTCATTTTCCGGGCTTTGAAGTGCTAAAATTATAAATGTAACTTAATTATAAATGTATAAAGTACCTATCAAAATATTACTAAAGAGTAGATGAAAATTTTATTATGTGTCGCAACACCCAAAGCTTTGAAATAAAATACTTTGAGATTCTCTTTAATTAATTTTACTTTAGACATTAATAACGAGGTGTTATTTTTTCCTTTTTCATAAATTATTCATAACATTTTGGGTCTAGGGACTTAACAACGGGAAAGGTGTCGATTGTTTTAAGGCGTAAAAAATTTAAAAAATATAAAACTCTGTATAAAATATAAGGGTTAATTAAAACCAGCAGTTTATGTTAAGTTTTAGTGAATCATCATAAATAGGTACAATTTGGACGACGTAGGTAAGCTAATAAATTATATTCATAATAGTCATAAAACATGTAATAAAAAAGTACTTGAATTGACTGCCCGATCAAGTATTCCAAATCCAAATCGGTAAAATTCATCTTATAGCGTTATTTTTACGAAACTATGGCTGCATGACTGGTCACACGAAACAATGTTAAAATTATATTTTTACTAAGAACATTTTATTTCCTCGCATTTCGTGAGAAAAGTATATACAAGCCTTGTACTGGAAGCTATTTGCATTGCAAAATTTTTTTCACAGTTAATCATGTGGTGGTATAAGCTTTCTAATTAGCCACTAAACAAAAATCGTTAGTGATCCTCATTGCCCATCGGGAGATTTTTTTCTGAAAGAATTACTGAATATGAACTGACTAAAATTTATAACAACTATGTAGAGATACACAATCTCTTTTATCACACGAGATATATTTTTTATTGTACGTTTCATGAGCGAGGAAATAGTCATTAGCTAGTAGCACCTCGCTGGTGGTGAGACAAATGTCTAAATAAGTTTTTCATTATCTACTGCCGTTTCCCTATTCAAATATTCTCCAAGTTCGGCCGAAGTCGGACTGAGATAACAATCGAAACTTTCATTTCCCATTATTACTTGAACTAAGACACTAGAAACTCAAAAGTCTGGATCTTGAGGGATTTTAGAGCCCATTTTAATATCTATCGCAAGGTTACGTTGAAAAATTATATTTAAACATTGAAATTAAAAAATATAAGGTTGATTTTGGTTCTGGTAACTTGCGCATGTAAAATTTTGTATTTGCGCTCAAGAACTTTTTCAAGTTCTTAATTTTATTTCTCAAGAGGCGCCCTCATCTTAATTCAATTTATTGCTCGCTAAGTACATAATATATCGAAAATTCATATGTACAGATTTAAGCTAGGTTTTTTTAGTTTATTTACAAACAATAACCTCTGTAAAATATAGTTCGTTGTAGTAGTAGTTAGCAAAAGAGCAAACAGTGGAGTAGAGTTGGAAAGGTTTGTCTATTATTCATATACCTATCTGTAATTATGTCACTAGGACATGAAACATCACAATTCGCTATCTGTCACTATCATCCAAGGAATGATAACGTTATTTTTAAATGTAACGTTATTTCTTACTTTTTTACCGTTAATTTTAACATTAACGTTATGTCAGTAAATAACGTTAATTTAGATAACGTTACATCGAAATTAACGTTATTTCAGTAAATAACATTTTAACGTTATTTCTTACTTTTTTTATTGTTAAACTTTATAATTAACGTTATTCCAATTAATAGCGTTATTTTTAGCGATAATTTTAACGGTACTATTGTACCGGTAAAGTTTAACGCTATAATTAACGTTAATTTTACCGGTAAAATATTTTTTACGTTATTTTTACCGGTAAATTTACCGATAAAATGTTTTAACGGTATTTTTTATTTATCGTTATTTTTTTAACGGTATTTCAATCCCTGCTATCATCACATCACTAAGACAAAAAAACACATCCTGTCTAAAACTCCTCAAATTCATCAATCAACTGAAAATATTTCCCAACTTCAGCCGCGATTCGTTACTTGCAACTTACACTTGCTCCATCAAGTTAGACAAGTAAGTTAACTTATAAGAGGGCCGAAACTCCGACTGCGATGGCATAAAGTCCCAGCCTCCATTGTGCGACTTGCACAATTTGCTGCAACGTTAACGAGGCAACTGAACTTGCGCTTATCTTCTACTTGAAGTCAGCTTTTGTCTGATTTGAAAACATGGACTCATTTCTTAGGTGGCTTATGAAAGCGAGATATAGTAATGAGAAAACGACGCGCGCGAGAGCGAGACCGATTTGGCAGATAAGGCGAAAAAATCCATATAGGTAATAAAATTGCTGTGTCCGTAGTAAATGACCATAGACTATAGAGAAATGTTCCTACACGATTCTGAATATATGATGATACAAATAAAGCTCAGAGCAACGCGACTTCCACGTTGTTCTAAGAAATAAAGCAATATCAACTTGTATACCTAATGTTGTTTCTAAACAAACTCAAAATTTTGAAATTTTTAAGAGGTAGGTTATTTTCAAAATTAAAATGTATCGAGCCAAAATCATTGAGTCGTCTTCTGGTTCAATACGTGTCTGAATAAAGATTTCAGATCCGTAGAATTTTGCAGCGACTTCACTTATTATTTGCCTCCATGTTTGTGTTGTGTTGCCAACCGTGGTCTAAAGCGTGTGGAAGTAGTAGAAAAAGTAGTAGAAGGACAAAGAAAGCAACCTCCACAGAAAGACAGTGAGTCGAGAGCCAACCTTCATCATTAAGTTTCCCAATGAATTCGAACCAGCAACCGTATGTTTCACAATAGATAATTATTGGTTATATTGGTGGTATATAGTGTAAAACGATTTCCCACTTCGGAAAAGCTAACCATGTTGTCAAGTCAATCCTCTAACTAAACCTATATACCCTAATCCTTTATCGAGAAAGCCTCGACTTACCCGATACTTTACACAGCTACCACTAACTTAGCACAGGGATTGGGTTCCGGTAAATATTGTTGTAAAAGAGACTTTCTGGCACCTGACAAGGGATAAACTCATCGGGAACCGTGGGAAAACCTTCACCGGTCCTATCTATACATAGGTACTAACAGCACAAAATATAAAATCTATCTGATAAGGTCGTTTTTCAGAAAACCAACCGCTCGCCCTGCCCGCTGCTGTTATGAAAAATAGTGTACTTACAAGCAGTGTAAAGTCCGTTCACTTAGATAGTGTCGCCCTTTTATCGCGCCGTCTTTGCACGTGCCGCTTCTTTTCAAATCAAAGGATACCGCCGTATAAGGCCATCTGCTGCCTTGAGCGGGATCCCGCCGCGGGTACACGGCGCGGGAATATACATAGATTGCTGGTTTTTGACGGACAGATGCTTGCGCAGTGCATGAGTAAGCTCTAATCTATGTCGCCCCGCGCGCGTGTCCCGCTTAACACAGCGGAGAGCTTAAACAAAGGATACCGCGTGCGGCGTACACTTGCAAGTGAATTTGGATTTTGGCAGTTTACATAGAAGTGCCATAGTGAAAGATTGTGTTTGTTACCGGTCTTCCTTGTCTCTGAACACGAGTGCTTGCGGGTGTACCGACACTATCAAGCGAACGGACTTTACTACAAGCTACTTGACCACGGATGGAGATCTTATGGAATCTTGTGTGTTTAAACAATAGAGTTAAATACATAATATACCTAGAGGAAGAAGGTATACTAACTTTATTTAAACGCAGTTCGTGTTGACGAGTACGAGGGGTGAAATTATGGCGACGGTAAGCTGTTCTACAAAAATGATATGATCTACATAGTGGACCGGTTAGGTGGGATTATTAAAAGGTAAGCCGATGGGTAGCTTGTATGGACTTCGCCACTACTAATTACAGTGTTTGGTAATAGTCTTATAATGCCAAATATGGTAGATAGGGACCATCAAACTGGACAACTTTTACTATGGGACCAACTCTGAACGCACGAAAAGAAAATCAGCTGTTTCATACGAAAATATCAAAATGTATGAAACACCTTATTTTTTTCGCGATTTCAGAGTTGGTCCCTTTAAAAGTTGTTCAGTTTGATGGTTCCTATTTACCATAATATTCGGCTTTACAAGACTATTAATTACCAAACACCCTAGTATTAAAACACACCATAGATTATACCCAATAAATATAAATGAATAAGTTTTAAAATAGATATGAAAAAAGATCCCAAGAGAAGAGGCCATAAATCTTTTTACTTACAACTTTAAGCACAAGGTTTAGTAAATAAGTAACGCTCTCGTAAACTTCAATCAAGTTAATACTTAAGTCTTAGTTAATTTTAATCCTAGTTCCAAATTGTTTAACGCCTGAATTAAGGCCGTGCACAAACTTAGTAACTGAAGCCGAAGCAACACAAAACTTTTTTCAAGGATCAGAATTTGTGGTTTACTGGTGTTCTTTCTCTTTTCTTCTCTCTTCTCTTTCAATAATGTTAAAAGTCGTTTAATTCATCGAACTTTCTGAGATAGAATAATTATAATAAAAACAGTCGATTTATAGTTCGCGTGTTTTGAAACAGTTCAATTAAATGATGATGATGGATTAAAGCCACATCACACTTTTTAAGAGTTTTTCCCATTCGATCCACTGTAACTGATCCACCGAGAATTAAAAATCCCAACCGATCCCCTTATTTATAGTTTTCGATTCCCAACGGATCCCCTCGTTGTATTTCTAACCAAGAAAAGGTAGGTCAGAAGAAAAAGAAGTATAAAAATCAAATATTAATTTATTGAGCAATTATTTTTAATGTAATAAATAAATATCACAGAATCAGATTTGAACATCAGTATCACTGTACCTACAAAAAATAAGCTAATAAGTACTAGGGTATCAGATGGGAATAAACAGAAATCGGCGATTTTAGTGGAAAGCCTAGTTAGATAGTAATAATTAATTAATTACCTAAGTTTATTATTCACGAATATTAACTATTACTTTAAGTAAATTACCTAACTTAAGAAACAACGTCTGGCGATTGGTTTTATAAGGTGGTCTTTTCGGCAACAAATACCTCTACACTACCAGTTAAAGAATTTACCGTAGCGACAAGCATCGTCAAATGTGCGTAAGCCCTATATCTCCCACTTATAAATAAACAACAAATCTAGTTGTTTACTACACTTTCAAGCTGAATGAGAATGCAAAATGAAGAAAATGAAGAATGCAAAGCAGCAATGAGACAACTAGGTTGGTAGGTTGTGATAATTACAGTATCTTCGCAGGCAGTTAGACACGATAATGCCTCATTTAACTGGGAATAAGGGATAAAACAATGTAGGTTATGTAGGTCGTCGTTTCCTTACTGTTATTTCCTTAATGGAACGTTAGGAATTCTATAGAAATATTAATTAAGAATTAGTCTATGGGTATTTTACTGTACTTATGTAATGTTTATCCATAGGTACTAAATGTAGTACACCTAATCTATACATGTGAAAGTACTTAACTCAGTCTTTCTGTTACATTTTCACGATCAACATTGCTATGCAATCAACTCAAATATGTACACAAGCATTATGGACTCTACACATGTGGAGGTCCGGCTGGAAGGATCGAACGTGGAGGCGCGGCCTTCCAGCCAAATCTTTACGTGTTTAGGGAGTAGGGAGAGACCAGCGGCCTCCGGAGGCCGCGCCTCTTCCTACACATGTAGAGATTTGTTCCATTAGACTGGAGCACAGCACAACCCGGACACTCCATACAAGCGCCGCGTTTCAACTACCTACCTATTACACAGACGCTACAACACAGTGACATTTTTGCACACGCGCAACTGAATGCGTGAAGTCTAGGGCTATAGAATGAGCACACGATTCGGCATACGAACTCACGGGGTGGGGTGAGGTAATTGATTGTGGGGCGGGGCGGATAGTTTATTTTCTGTACTGTAGTACTTATATCTATTCTGTGACTGGAGCACACTTGCAGCATGACATTAGGCACCTGAACTGCACACAGTCAGTGTAGTGGCTTTCACATTTGGTTTGTTTGATTGTTTTGCTTTTTCATCATACTACTACTACATAAGGTGTAACAAAATTATGAAATTATACTGAAACAGGTGATAGTGTTTCTAAAGCTGAACAACTTTCTCCAAGGGACATAGGCCGAAAAATGAAAGAAAAATCCATATTCGCATACAAAATGTGGTCATCTGACCGGCTTACTATGGAAAGCCGAAAAAAAACCTCCTCAAGCATGTTCCATAGCCTTATGAGACAAGTAATGTACTATGAGACCGATGGAGGCAAATTATCAAAGCTGCAGCCATTGATCACGATCCTCAGAATAATGAATAGAAAGGAAGGGAGAGATACTTAAACATATAATGGCCAGATAATTAAGAACACCAAACTATTTTCAATTACATACAAGCGAGGTAACCCCAAGGATTGACCTAGCTGTGATCTGATCATGGCTATCCAGGGAGTGAATGGAGGAGATTTAGTACAGATTTAGTACTACGAACAGCTATCGAAAAAAATAACGCACCTAAAACATTCGGTAAGAGTATTTTTTTGTTTTTTTTCTCCATAGATGTTCGTGCAGGGTACAGATCCAACTGATTTGATCAACATTCTAAGAGATATAAGGATAATTAATTATGTTTAAAAAAACTTTAAATGATAGATAGGCAAGCGCTTGCTCGTTATCACACTTGATGGTAAACGATGATGTGCCTTCTTGTCAAAGACGGTTTCAATATTGAGTTCCTATGGCATGGCTTTTCGGTTTCATCAACCAGACCCTGGACCTCGTCTCCCATTAGAGTACTCGTCAAGACGCTTCTAGCGAGCCCAAACACGATGGGGTTGTATGGTTTCATCATAGAGTTCCTGTGGCATTCTTCCGGCTTCATCATCAGATCAGCTCAATGACACCATCTATATATATAAAATTCAAAGTCCTGACTGACTGAGTGAGATATCAACGCACAGCCCAAACCGCTGAACCTAGAGACTTGAAATTTTGCACACAGATACCTTATACAGTGTAGGCATCCACTAAGGAAGGATTTTTGAAAATTCTATCCCTAAGGGGATGAAATAAGGGATGAAAGTTTGTATGAAAGTCCCTCAGTTTTGAAGCTAGGATCTTCAAATTTTGTGTTTAGGCTGTTGATTGAAAATAAATAAATAAATGTCTCAGCGTTTTTCAAAATTCTACCCCCGAAGGGGTGAAAAGGGGGATGAAGTTGTGTTTAGAAGATAATCCTTTATTTTTGAAGTACAAATAGCTCAATTTGTAATTTAGGCTTATGGATAGAAATCTAACGCAACGCATATTGTATTGGTATAATTTCAACCCCCATGGTGATGAAATGGGGGTGCAATGGGGTGAATAAACGTAAAAATCGATATGGATATGGATGTCGTTATTGGGGTTTTCTGAGTTGACGATTGCGAAAATAACATTTATTTTGAAGTCCAACACGGTGGACATGATTTAACCCCTAAAGGGGTGAAAATGGGGTTCAAATTTTGTATGGAAAAACAATATTAAATAGACAGTACAACTTTAAACTTCGTAGGAGCACGTCTAAAAATAAATATAAGTACATATATTATTGTTATTTTGAAAATCAACCCCGTAGGGGGTAAATGGGGTAAGTAAAAACATAAAAATCTATATGGATGTCGTTCTTGAGGTTTTATGGGATAGTGATTGCGAAAATGACATTTATTTTGAAGTCCAACACGGTGGACATGATTTAACCCCTAAAGGGGTGAAATCGGGGTTAAAATTTTGTATGGAAAAAGAATATTAAATAGACATTACAACTTTAAAATTCGTAGGAACACATCTAAAAATAAAAAGGCAATTACATATTTTATTTTGAAAATCATCCCTTAGACCCCTAAGGGATGATTTTGATGAATGGGTAAGTAAACATGAAAATCGATGTGGATGTCGTTTTTGAGCTGTTATGGAGACAGGGACGGGGACGATATACCTACTAATATCTCTGGACCAATTCTGATTATTGTAAAAAACTAGCTTCCGCCCGCGACTTCGTCCGCGTGGATATTAGAGAAAATCCTTAGGGAACCTTCAACCAGGATCCGACCAGCCGTTTTTACGCGATTAGGCGGGTCCCCACCAAGCGAGCAGCCTCGTGCGAGGCCCGCCTCACGCGGCAAACGTCTTGCCTCGCGAGGCAGCGCGCTTGGTGGGGACCCGCCTAATCGCGTAAAAACGGCTGGTCGGATCCTGGTTGAAGGTTCCCTAAGGATTTTCTCTAATATCCACGCGGACGAAGTCGCGGGCGGAAGCTAGTAGTCCATAATATTGCATTGCCTTCCAGTTCTGACCTATGTTCAAAAGTGTCAAGTCTCTAGCTCATCGGTAAGCTAGTATAAAATCGTTCGCAAACTTTGTGGAGAAACAGACAAACAAACAAACGAACGAAACGTACACACAAACGAGAAAGCAACCTTATAAAAATTAGTATAAATAATTTGCATAAAAATGTATGGAAATCATGAAACGGACAACTCTGATCTTTATATCTCTTAGAATGTTGATCAGATCAGTTGGGTGTGTATAGCGATCTGAATCTCCTCCATTCACTCCCTGGTTGACCATCATCAGATCACAGCTAGGTCAACCCTTGACGGAGAACCAAGCCTTCAAAGTTACCTCGTTTGTATGAAAATCGACTGGCGTCCTTCTTAATAAAATAATCTGGCCACCCCTGTATGTATGTACCTACTACATCAAGACAAGATGTATCACAGATCATTAAGGGGCCTCGAACAGAGTATTTGCGTTTCATTTCGTTAAGATAATAACTTACTACGGCTTATATTGCTTTAGGGTTGGGGCGGCGAATATTAAACTGACGATCGAGTTATTCTGTAATTTGTTGAAATTGAACTGGGATCTTAGTTAAGGAACGATTTATAGGCACTACCTTATTTATTTGACATCAATGAATCGATTGAAACCTACCCAGTTATTCCGGACCTTAATTACAAACTTGTCTTAATGGGATCTAAGACTATTTACTAGAAAGAGGATAAGACAATAAAATAGCGGCTAATATAATAATAATGACATTAAAATAGAAGAATAATGAACTTATCGAGACATTTTTATTTCCCTCAAGCAAAGCTTTTAACGCCATTTTAAAAGTACTTATCAAATTGGAAGCGAGTTTACTGTCAGGCGTAAGTGCCTTTAGTGTTAAGGCTGTCTTACGTTCTTATTGAACAAATGAGAAAAACTATAATTGACTCTGAAAGATTAATTAAACTGTTATTTTTAACCAATCATCAGGGACAATATGCTGTCAGTCACAATATTAGGTTATGTAGGTACTGTAACATCATTCAAAATCTACAAAACAGAACAGAATTAATGGCTAAATCAGAATATGGTGGATAGGGACCAACAAACTGAACAACTTTCACTATGGGACCAACTCTGAAATCGCGAAATAGAAATCATGAAAATAACGAAAGAATGAAAATGTATGAAACAGCTGATTTTTTTCCGCGATCATATGGATGTTAATAACGCCTGACATGAATAAAAAAAAACAAATGAATGCTCTAAGTATAAGGATGTTAATAACGAAAAACAAAACATAAAGCTGAAATGACCCTTTTAACGTAACATAAAGTCTGTTTGAATAAAGCGACTAAAACAAAACCAATTACCATATTGACAAATGGATGGACCCGTAAAATACCGAAATGATCCATAAATTCCAAATTCGTCTCCTAAAACATAAAGCCCTACAAATTACTCAACCAACCTTATTTCTCGATTTCTGAGAAAAATAATTAAATACGGTTGTCGTAACACAAAGTATAAAGTACAAACAGAAGCGCCGTTTAAGAATCGCTTTTCGAATCAAATATTTTTTTTATTTGCAACTAAGTATAGTGTTGCGTAACATCAAACTTCATCATCATCATCATATCAGCCGCACGACGCTCTCTGCTGAGTATAGGCCTCCCCTAAGGATCTCCACGACGATCGGTCCTGCGCTGCCTGCATCGACTGGCTTCCCGAGACCTTCACCAGATCGTCGGTCCACCTTGTCGGGGGCCTACCCACGGAGCGTCGTCCGGTGCGCGGTCGCCATTCCAGAACCTTTCCGCTCCAACGGTCATCGGTTCTTCTCGCTATGTGTCCCGCCCATTGCCACTTCAGCTGAGCAATCCTTCGAGCAATGTCAGTTACTTTAGTTCTCCTGCGGATCTCCTCGTTTCTAATTCGATCACGCAGGGAAACGCCGAGCATGGCTCTCTCCATTGCACGCTGGGTGACCTTGAGCCTCCTTATGAGACCTATAGTTAGCGACCACGTCTCACTGCCGTAAGTCATCACTGGCAACACACGCTGTTCATAGACTTTCGTCTTGAGACACTGAGGTAGGTTGGACGAGAAGATTTTTCGAAGCTTCCCCAATGCTGCCCACCCGAGTTGGATGGATTCGACAAGAGATCTCTTTCTCGAAGTTGGACCTACCTAACTGCACTGCCTGTCCTAGGTATACGTAATGGTCAACAACTTCAAGAGTAGTGTTCCCAACATGAACTGGAGAGGGTATAACATGGGCGTTTGACATAATTTTCGTCTTATCCATGTACATCCTAATTACCATATTGACAAATGACCCACTCTTTGGGAAGCACTACGGAGATATTCGAGCATTGTGTTCAGGTCTTCCATGGTCTCAGCCATAAGGACTATATCATCGGCAAAACGAAGGTGTGTTGTACTGGCCATTAATGTTGATGCCTAGTCCTTTCCAGTCCAAGAGCTTAAAGTTGTCCTCCAACGCAGCTGTGAACAGTTTCGGAGAAATAACGTCTCCCTGTCTCACACCACGCTGCAGTTGGATAAAATTTGTGTTCTGGTTCCGTACTCGGATCGACATGGTGGCATTTTGGTATAAGTACCTCAACACCTCGATATACCTATAGTCCACTTAGCACTTTTGAAGAGACTGCAGCACCACCCAGGTTTCAGTCGAATCAAAGGCCTTCTCATAGTCCACGAATGCCAAGCAAAGTGGCTGATTATACTCCTCAGTCTCCTGTATAACCTGCCGCAGCGTATGGATGTGGTCTATGGTGCTAAAGCCTTTTCGGAACCTGGCTTGTTCGGGAGGTTGGAAGTCGTCAAACTTGCGAGCGAGACGAATCGTAAGGACTCTTGAAAACAACTTATAGACATGACTCAGAAGCGAGATGGGTCTATAGTTCATTAAGAGGGACTTGTCACCCTTTTTAAAGAACAAGATCACCTCACTTATGTTCCATGTCTTTGGCGTTCTGCCCTCGACGATGACGGAATTAAAGAGCTTCTGGAGGACTTTGAGTATCGGCTTACCGCCCGCTCTCAGAAGTTCTGTAGTGATTCCATCGTCACCAGCCGCCTTGTTGTTTTTCAGCTGATTGAGAGCCATACTAATCTCATACAGGCTGACGTCCGGGATATCTTGGGTGTAGTGTTGGGTAAGCTTGGCTCTGGGGTCTTTAGCCTTGCTTTCAACAGGTGTCTGCGTGGAATATAACTGCCCATAGAAGCTATCGATCTCCCTCAGGATTTCAGGCTTCGATGAAATTATGCGTCCGTCGTGAGTTTTCAGCTTCGTCATCTGGCTTTGCCCAATAGATCTCTCGCGAACACTTTGGAGCCTTTATTCCGCTCGATGGCCTCTTTAATACGATTCGTATTAAATTGGCGAAGGTCGCTCGTCATAGACTTAGATATCTGTCTATTAAGCTGCCGATAACGATTAGCATCTACTGAACTCTGGAGCCTCATTTCACGTCTCTGATCCATGAGTAGGAGTGTGTGGTCAGAGAGTTTCTTTATCTTGGGTTGGGTTTGGTCCATCATCAAACTTAGGTAAATCCATTCTTCGTGATTTCGAGATATTTTACGAAAATCGTTTCTGACCGTAACTTATGATTTGAAACCAAAAATAATGTTCTATGAGAAGCATAGACAATAAACAAACGCACAGGCATAAATTCGTTCGTTTGTTAAAAAAATGAGATTTTAGGTTGGATTTACCTCAGTTTGTAATAACACTACGAAATTTACCCATATTTGATAAAACTTAATGGATTTTTGTTAGGCCGCTTGCGGGCTTGGGAGGCTACTCACATACTAAAAATCTCACATAGTTGTGAGTTGCCACCAAACCTGATTTGTAGTGGTTGTTTCACTGAGTTTTATGATAGTTGACTACTCGTATATTTCTGATGTGGTTAAATCACACTGATCATGTATTGGTCTACAAACATCACATTCTACAAACGTCACACGAGTTTAAAACACCACATTCCAAACATGTCACTTTTTGTTTTGATATGGAAAAATAACATTTTCAATCACTTTCATAATATTTTTTTTGTATACTCAATCAATTGTGGATATATATTTTTCGCTTTTTCTTTCTTTCTTTTATTAATTAAAACGTCTCCAAAGTACCAGGATCACATAAATATAAAGAAGGTTAATTTTCAAAAATAATTTTGTAAAAAAATATTATGAAGGAAAGAAAAAAACGAAATAAATAAAAATGCATACAATAATATTATAGTAATTAGTGATAATATATAAAAAGTGTTTTTGAAAATTATAAAAGTTAACCTTCTTTATATTTATGTGATCCTGGTACTTTGGAGACGTGTTAATTACGAAAGAAAGAAAAAAACGAAAAAAAAAATATGTACAAAATCCAAAAGTGAGCAAATAAAAAAAATATAAATAAAGTGATTGAAAATGTTATTTCTCCATATCAACAAAAAAGTGTCATGTTTAGAATGTGGTGTTTTAAACTCGTGTGACATTTGTAGAATGTGATGTTTGTAGACCAATACATGATCAGTGTGATTTAACCACATCAGAAATATACGAGTAGTCAACTCTCATAAAACTCAGTGAAACAACCACTACAAATCAGGTTTGGTGGCAACTCACAACTATGTGAGATTTTTAGTATGTGAGTAGCCTCCCAAGCCGCTTGCGGGCCTTACTTGGCGACACAATTTTCAATATTATCCATCGATCTGCCTGGAAACATTAATAAACTTTAAAAAACTGAAGACACACTAACATTCTCTCGACAAGAAAATGACTGACGGCCATTTTGAATTATACAATCATTATACTCAATACTCATTGGTTCAGGAGGATTTATTTCCATTCGATAAAAACGTCTTGATGGATTTACTTTTGTTAAATAAAATACCTCTATTTAATTCGCATATTTCTCAGCAATCGTAAGGATCTACTCATATTTGTTTAAATTGACTAAAAGTTTTTTTTTTACAATTTAGACATCAAAAACTCTCAAAAAGTTGTTAGAGGATTTACCTAAGTTTGATGTTACGCAACATTAGTATAAATATAAAGAGAGATGTTACAATAATATAAAGAAGTGCTTAACATTCTGAATCAATCTGTAAGGAAACCAGTAATAACATTAAACTCCAACGAGACGATCAGTGGGCAGTCCTAGAACGTAACGTAACATATAACGTAATATATTTCAAGGATATCACTCCTAGATAAAATACTGTCACTTATTTATTCTGTGGTATAATGCTAATGACATAATTTGTTACGCAGCACGGTTTTTTAATACTCGCCGAAAGCTATGTTTTCAAGATCCCCTCTTTATAAAAAATCAACCCAATTAACCGAATTCCTTTTACATAAGGCTCAAATTACAATGGCAGGATAATTCCAGATTCATTTGGAGCTTGAAACAGGAAATTGCAGGCTTTTGTTTTGTGGTATTCTTCGGCATTAAGGTTTATTTTCGCATGTTCTCGACACAAGAGATATATTTGTCACTTTTGTGTTTAATTACGTTATTTTATTGGTATCTTGTAAATTTTTTATCTCGATAGGTGTGCATAATGCGATTAAATGAGGATCAGTAACTATTTATGTTTAGTGGCTTATCAGAAAGCTTATGCCACCACATGATTAACTGTGAAAAAATTTTTACGATATCTCTTAAACCTGAGAAGTTATACGAGCTAAAACATGCTAAAACTGTTATTTTGGGGGGTCCTTATGACGTCATTGCGACGTACGCGAACCTTATGCCGTACGTGATAAGGCACATATTGCATTGAGCTTGGCATTTCCTTCCCATTTCTAAACGGATTTCAAAAAATATTTCACGAAGTTTCATAGCTATTAATATGATTTTATATTATACTAGCTTCCGCCCGCGACTTCGTCCGCGTGGATATTAGAGAAAATCCTTAGGGAACCTTCAACCAGGATCCGACCAACCGTTTTATACGCGATTAGGCGGGTCCCCACCAAGCGCGCTGCCTCGCGAGGCAAAACATTTGCGACGTGTGACAGGCCTCGCACGAGGCTGCGCGCTTGGTGGGGACCCGCGTAATCGCGTATAAAACGGTTGGTCGGATCCTGGTTGAAGGTTCCCTAAGGATTTTCTCTAATATCCACGCGGACGAAGTCGCGGGCGGAAGCTAGTTTATTACAATAATCAGAATTAGGTCCAGAGATATTAAGAGTATCACGTTCCCGTTTCTTTACTCTTTCCCGTTTCCGTCCCCGCCCCCGTTCCCGTTCCTGTTCCCGTGTCCGTCCCCGTCCCCTTGGGCTGAATCATGTCCACCGTGTTGGACTTCAAAACAAATGTCATTTTCGCATTCCTCATCCCATAAAACCTCAAGAACGACATCCACATCGGCTTTCATGTTTACTTACCCCATTTACCCCCTAACGGATGATTTTCAAAATAAGAAAATATGTGTTTGCCTATTTATTTTTAGACATGCTCCTACGAATTTTTAAGCTGTAAACTATGTAATGTCTATTTTATATTATTTTTCCATATATAATTTGTACCCCATTTTCACCCCTTTAGCGGTTAAATTGGACTTCAAAATTAATGTCATTTTCGCAATCACCATCCCATAAAACCTCAAGAACGACATCCATATCGATTTCTACGTTTACATAGCCCATTTACCCCCTAAGGGGTTGATTTTCAAAACCACAAAATATATGTTTGCCTATTTATTTTAAGACATGCTCCTACGAAGTTTTAAGTTGTAATGTCTATTTTATATTGTTTTCAATACCAAATTTAAATCCAATTTTCACCCCTTTAGGGGTTAAATCATGTCGACCGTGTTGGACTTCAAAATAAATGTCATTTTCGCAATCTTCATCCCAGAAAACCCCAATAACGACATCCATATCGATTTTTAGGTTTATTTACCCCATTGCACCCCCATTTCATCACCATGGGGGTTGAAATTATACCAATACAATATGCGTTGCGTTAGATTTCCATCCATAAGCCTAAATTACAAATCTAGCGATTTCTACTTCAAAAATGAAGGATTATCTTCTAAACACAACTTCATCCCCCTTTTCACCCCTTTGGGGGTAGAATTTTGAAAAACGCTGAGACACGTATTTATTTATTTTCAATCATCAGCCTAAACACAAAATTTGAAGATCCTAGCTTCAAAACTGAGGGACTTTCATACAAACTTTCATCCCTTATTTCATCCCCTTAGGGATGGAATTTTCAAAAATCCTTCCTTAGTGGATGCCTACACTGTATAAAGTATCTGTGTGCAAAATTTCAAGTCTCTAGGTTCAGCGGTTTGGGCTATGCGTTGATATCTCACTCAGTCAGGACTTTGAATTTTATATATATAGATTCAACTAGCTTCCGCCCGCGACTTCGTCCGCGTGGATATTAGAGAAAATCCTTAGGGAACCTTCAACCAGAATCCGACCAGCCGATTTTATGCGATTAGGCCGGTCCCCACCAAGCGCGCTGCCTCGCGAGGCAAAACGTTTGCTGCGTGTGGCAGGCCTCGCACGAGGCTGCGCGCTTGGTGGGGACCGGCCTAATCGCATAAAATCGGCTGGTCGGATTCTGGTTGAAGGTTCCTAAGGATTTTCTCTAATATCCACGCGGACGAAGTCGCGGGCGGAAGCTAGTTTATTACAACAATCAGAAGTGGGTCCAGAGATATTAGTAGTATCCTGTTCCCGTTTCTTTACCCTTTTCCGTTCCCGTTTGGTCCCGTTCCTGTCCCCGGTTTCCGTTCCCGTTCGCGTTCGCTTTCGAGCGATCGCGTTTGCGTTCCCGTTCCTTTCTCGTTCCCGTTCCCGTTCCCGTCCCCTGCGGCTGAATCATGTCCACCGTGTTGGACTTCAAAATAAATGTCATTTTCGCATTCCTCATTTCATAAAACCTCAAGAACAACATCCACATCGATTTTCATGTTAACTTTCCCCATTTACCCCCTAAGGGATGATTTTTTATTTTATTTATTAGGTATACCAACAAAGTACATGCAGAAACAATCTTGAAACATACATTTGCTATCTTTGGCCATTGCATGACCTTAATAACAGGTACACACAGCATTCAATTTTTATAACGTGCAACACAATCAAAACGGTATCTACCTACCTACTCATAAAAATGCAAAACAAAAATAAAAATAAAAGTTAAAGCAAAAATTAAACAACTTAAAATTAAAAATCTTAATAGATTTTCAAAATAACAAAATATATATTTGCCTATTTATTTTTAGACATGCTTCTTAGAATTTCAAAGTTGTAATGTCTCATCATCATCATCATATCAGCCGCACAACACCCACTGCTGGGTATAGGCCTCCCCCAAGGATTTCCATGACGATCGGTCCTGCGCTTCCCACATCCAGTGGCTTCCGGCAACCTTCACCAGATCGTCGGTCCACCTTGTCGGGGGCCTACCCACGGAGCGCCGTCCGGTGCGCGGTCGCCATTCAAGAGCCATCGGTTCTTCTCGCTGTGTCCAGCCCACTGCCACTTTAGCTGAGCAATCCTTCGAGTGATGTCGGTTACTTTAGTTCGCCTGCGGATCTCCTCATTTCTGATTCGATCACGCAGGGAAACGCCGAGCATGGCTCTCTCCATTGCACGCTGGGTGACCTTGAGCCTCCTTATGAGACCCATAGTTAGCGACCACGTTTCACTGCCGTAAGTCATTTTATATTATTTTTCCATACACAATTTGCACCCCATTTTCACCCCTTTAGCAGTTAAATCATGTCCACAGTGTTGTACTTCAAAATAAATGTCATTTTCGCAATCACCATCCCATAAAACCTCAAGAACGACATCCATATCGATTTTTATGTTTACTTACCCCATTTACACCCTAAGGGGTTGATTTTAAAAACCACAATATATATGTTTGTCTATTTATTTTTAGACATGCTCGTACGAAGTTTTAAGTTGTAAAGTATATTTTATATTGTTTTCCATACCAAATTTGAACCCCATTTTCACCCCTTTAGGAATTAAACCATGTCCACCGTGTTGGACTTCAAAATAAATGTCATTTTCGCAATCGTCATCCCAGAAAACCCCAATAACGACATCCATATATATTTTTAGGTTTATTTACTCCATTGCACCCCCATTTCATCCCCATAGGGGTTGAAATTCCATCAATAACAATATTCGTTGCGTTAGATTTCCATCCGTAAGCCTAAATTACAAATTTAGCGATTTGTATTTCCAAAATAAAGGATTATCTTCTAAACACAACTTCATCCCCCTTTTCACCCCATCGGGGGTAGAATTTTGAAAAACGCTGAGATACGTATTTGTTTATTTTCAATCATCAACCTAAACACAAAATTTGAAGATCGTAGCTTCAAAACTGAGGGACTTTCATACAAACTTTCATCCCTTATTTCATCCCCTTAGGGATAGAATTTTCAAAAATCCTTCTATAGTGGATGCCTACACTGTATAAGGTATCTGTGTGCAAAATTTCAAGTCTCTAGGTTAAGCGGTTTGGGCTGTGCGTTGATATCTCACTCAGTCAGTCAGGACTTTGAATTTTATATATATAGATAAAACTATAGGATTCAAACCTGTTACTGATCCTCATTGACACTAGACAGTGATTTGCAACAACTCAATGATGAGGATTCCGGGTGTATAGTGCGCTTCCACCTTCGGCCTTATCGTCACTTAGCATCAGGTGCTCTTCTCTCTCTCTCTTTCTCTCTATTTCTCTCTCTCTTATGGCTATGACATAATACAACACTAAGGCTGGCCACACACAGACGTAATCCCGTTACGGAATTCCGAACGGAATTTCGACAATGTATGAAGATTCCGTACGGAAAAATCCCGCATGTGTGTGGCAGGCCCATAGATTTTGTATGCAGTTGCTGCGTTCGGAATCACGTATGTACGGAATTCCGTAACGGGATTCCGTCTGTGTGTGGCCAGCCTTGGATCTAATAGAATTTCAGAATTTGGAAATTAAAAATTAAAGGTAAATTTAAATAAAGACTGAGCTGAGTCTCAACAAAAACAATCTTAAATTACGAATGGTAACTGAAATCCGATATAATTCCCCAAACATGAAAATAAAGTTTTTTCATTAATTCTGTTAGGGAAACCGGCAATCAAACAGTTGTATGCGTGTCAAAGTTGGCCGAATTAACGGAATTAACGACAAAACAAGTTTCTGATCAACTTTTAATGATTTCCCCGGGGGACTGGAATTAGCAATATACATACGCAGAGAGAATACATGGTCGCAATCGCAAACACCCAAAATAACGTGATTTTACTATAGCCTCCTAAGGTCCAGCAAGAGTTCTAGTAAAAAAATTAAATAAAATTTGGCCGAATCGACTAAAATTGTTATTTATGCAACTATATAATGAGGGGTATTCAAACACGAATGTAGGTTAATCTTAGTATTAGGTGATAATAGTATCACATGAGTGTTTTAATACCTAATTATGTACAGTTGCATACAAGACTTTATCTACACCTAATTTTTTTATTTTTTTTATTTGGGAAACAAGGATTAAAACACCCATGATATGTACCTATCGTCTATAAAGATTTGACTTTGACTTTGTCTTTGACTTTCCTCCCCCTCCTCGTCATTATGTCTTCCGCAAGTGTGTTATAATGTTGTACCGAAGTTCATAATGCAACGCTTAGCGCGTGGGCGCGCGGCGCAGCAGGAGCTCCTCCCGCTCGGATACTGTAATGGTGGCAGTAAGCTAACCGTTGCAGAACCTTTTACAGAGGATTTAAAGCATGGGTGTAGACTTAGAATAATTACACCTAGAACGATAATTTCCTACAAATCGCGCTGTCAAAAGTGAGGCAACTAAAACAGCCAAAATGGCGCCGTTTTCAGATTTTTATTGAGAGATTTTATTAAGAGATTAATTATTATATTATTGGACTTTAGTCACGATTAGGTAACGTATGAAGGATATAAATCTGAAAACTGAGCCATTTTGGCTCAGTATAAGTTGCCTCACTTTGCATACGCGGACACGGCTTCTAGGTGTAATTATTCTAAGGGTGTAGATAAAAGCAATGAAACGACGACGACATGAGGTCTTTATGACTACTGAGTTTATTGTTAAATACAACGTTATTTAATTGTTCTTAAGCCAATTGTGAAACCAATTATGATGAATTAACAATTGATTAACATATTAATAATGATAAACCATTTTTTAAAGCACAAGCCAAAAATTTCAAAAAAGTTTCAGTTGTTTCATAGGTAAGTATATATTACCAGAGTTCAAATAACATTATTGCTTAATTTTTGTAAGACAGTTGTAATTAATCATAGTAAGCATTTTTGTATTTTTAAAGTTTTCACCCTAGGATAAGACCTAGGATCAGATAGATAGACCTAGGATCCTAGGAGACCTAAGATCAGAGTCACTACTGTCGTCAATTTAAGGTACCGTGGATTGGGGGTACTTTAATCAGTTTTGAAATTCAAATGGCCGTATTTTCACAAAAAGAAACGTACCGAAAACGAAAAAAAAGAGAGTATCGGTTTTTGACATATTTTTAGAATACAGTAAGAAAACAAAACTTTAATCATAACTTTAATCTGCTGAAGAACTCTAAACCGATTATGGGGCTTCTTTGATCACCCTATATTTTATAACGGGATTTGAAAATAAACCCTTAAATAAGCATAATAAAAAATGAAAATAAAAAAGCTTTTTAAAAATAGCACAACCTCCTTCAAAAACCTTAAAAAACAGCTCTATAAAAAGCAAGAAATAATGTTCAAATCGATTAATTAAAACACGTCTATTGAAGTCGGGTGGGGCTTTTTTTAAAAGCTTTTTTATTTTAAACTTTTTTGTGGTAGGTATGTAAGCGATGATTTTATGAAATAAAACGTTATGTTTCACATTTTTCAATGGTGTACCCCGAGTAACTCAATTTCCACAATAGTTCCGTTGGGCCTTCACAGTTCAATCCTAGTCCAGAACGTCCTTGACAATAACAATATTTCAATCACTGTACAGAGTGTACAGTGTACAGTTCCTATTTGATTTTGAGGAGTTCCCTCATGTATCTTCAAAACGTAAGTCCAATACCAATGAAATTAATATGGTATCATCCTTAAGATATCTTATTTCAAACAAAAAAAATAATCATCTAAATCGGTTCATAAACAAAAAAGTAATGGTTGAAAATCCGCCTGAATTCATATGAAATGGTAACGAAAACGACAGTTTTTTCAAGATTACTTGAAAACTACTGAACCGATTTCAAAATTATTTCAAAAAATGGGACCAACTTGAATACAAACCTCATGTTATAAAGTTTGAATCATATCAATCGGTTCAGCCGTCTTCGAGTAATCGGTGTAAATATATATAAAAAATATATATACGCGACGAATAGATAACCTCCTCCTTTTCAAATTTTTGAAGTCGGTTAAAAATCGGTCCGCAGATTTTTGCGTTAAAGGTATTCATATATGTATATTGGGGTTATTTTGAATAATTTAGTCCGTTTTAAAAACATGTTTTTTAAAAATATTTTTTTCAGTAAATTTTTATTTTATGCTTTTTAGTTACGAGATAAGACTAAAAATATACCATCTCCTATCGGAGCACTCGTCAAAACGATTCAAACGAGTCCAAACTCGATGGGGTTGCATGGTTTTATTACAGAGTCCCAGTGCCCTTCTTCCGGCTCCATCATCAGACCCTGAAAACTATTTCCCAACAAAGAACTCGTCAACACGATTCAAACGAGCCCAAACTTGATTAGGTTGCATGGTTTTATTACAGAGTCCCAGTGCCCTTCTTCCTGCTCCATCATCAGACCCTGGAAACTATTTCCCAACAAAGAACTCGTCAAGACGATTCAAACGAGCCCAAACTCGATGGGGTTGCATGGTTTTATTATAGAGTTCCATTGGCCTTCTTCCGGCTCCATCATCAGACCCTGGACACTATTTTCCAACAAAGTCCTCGTCAAGACAAATCAAACGAGCCCAAACTCGATGGGGTAGCGTGGTTTTATCAAAGAGTGCCTATGGCCTTCTTCCGGCTTCATCATCAGATCCTCGGACACTATTTCCCAACAAAGTACTTGTCAAGACGATTCAAACGAGCCCAAACTCGATGGGGTAGCGTGGTTTTATTAAAGAGTTCCTATGGCCTTCTTCCGGCTCCATAATCAGATCCTCGGGCACTATTTCCCAACAAATTACTCGTCAAGACAATTCAAATGAGCCCAAACTCGGTGGGATTGCACGGTTTCAATATTGAGTTCCTTTGGCATGGCCTTCCAGCTTCATCATCAGACCCTGAACCTTATCTCCCATCAGAGTACTCGTCAAGACGATTCTAACAAGCTTAATCACAATGGGGTTGTATGGTTTCATCATTAAGTTCCTGTGGCCTTCTTCCAGTTCCATCATCAGATCAGCTCAATGACACCATAATATAGCATTGTATTCCAGTTCTGACCTATGTTCAAAGTTTCAAGTCTCTAGCTCATCGGGAAGCTAGTTTAAAATCGTTCGCAAACTTTGCGGACAAACAAACAAACACACAAACAAACAATCAGACGAGAAAGCAACCTAATAAAAACGTGTTAAAATAAATTACTATAATATATATTATTCTTGAGAAGGTCAGATCAGAAATACCAAAACATGCTAGAAGCTTAGTAAGTATTCTGAACAAGTTTTAATAGTTTGAGGTCCAGGGTACGGTGTCTTAACGACAACTAACTACTTTAGTTTAGTTGCACTAACGCTTCTTTGAGAAAACTTACATTGTCTACTTAAGCATTCCAGTCAGTATCGGAAAGAGTTTCATTAGTTTTGTCATTTGAAAAAAGGTAAATAAAGATCTTGTTATTTGAAAAAAAGTAAATAAAAATCTTGTAATTTGAAAAAAAAGGTGAAAAAGGTTATTTGAATTTTAAAATAAAAACGGACTAGTAAAAACAGACTAAAAAGTATGAAATAAATTCATCTGTAAACTTATATTTATAATCTACAAAAGTTTAATGATTGTATTGCTATTTCATCTTAATCGATTGTCTGGAATCTGTAAAGGTGTTGCATTCGAATGTCGAAGTTGATTCTTCACATTGATGAGATAAAACTGGCTTACAGCGGAACGAAAAAAGTATTAGAAAATTTCGCCACTCCCGCTAGCGACCTGTAGCATAATTAGTTAGTGCATTGGGCCGGAATCCTATGGGTGCGGGTTCGAGTCCCGTCTGAGCTGCTACAGGTGAGTCGATTTTTTGTAAGATCTTGTTCAGTGAAATTACGGGTTCGCAAAATATTATATGGTAATAAGCTGTAATTTTGCAATCTGACTTTGATGTGATTATAAAACACTAATATAAACGAATCCAACAAAATTTACGAATACAAAAAAATACAGCGTAGTTGTAACTTTTTTTTGTTGGATTTACATTCACAATCAAATTATAGTTCCAAATCAAGCAAAAAGTAAAGAAAGTATGTAATTAGCAATTTTGCTAAAGCAATTAAATAAACTAATATTTTGGTCAGTTAAGTAAAAAAAAATTTGTGAAAATTAGTTGGATTCATTTACAAAATGACAGCTAGCCATTTAATGCCTGGGCACACCGGATGCGTAGACACGCGCGTGGTCACGCGTGCGTGTACACGCGCGTAGTCACGCACGTAACCCCCTGACACACCGGGTTACGCATACGTCTTCGCTTACGCATACGCATACGCAACGCAGCCTGTCCCTTGCGTACCCAGCGGGCACACCGGATACGTAGACACGCGCGTGTACACGCGCGTAGTTACGCACGTAACCCCCTGACACATACCCAGCCGCTGCGGCAGCCATACTTTTTATTCTTGTGCACGATGTCTGATGATGTGATTCAAGAGTGATTCAAGAGGAAGGTTTATAATTATGGCATCGTGTGAAATTCCACACCACACCGAAGCGAAGCGAGGGCGGGTCACAAGTCCTTTTTTTGCCAAATACGACCTTTGATTTGATTTGATTTTTTTTTCGGACATTCCCCATTCCATAATACATTATTTATTTTGTTAGAGCTCATAAGTTTATCCAGTGCTTTCGATGCTAGGCTTCATATTTCTACACACATAAAACCTCAACTTATAATTCACCTATACCTTCCTCAGGAATCACTATCATTTGGTGAAAATCGCATGAATATACGTTTAGTAGTTTTTGAGTTTATTGCGAAGCGCAGACACATACAGACGTGGTAAGGGACTTTGTTTTATAATATGTATGTAGTGATATCAAGCAATTGATGACTAGTTTAAATTCATAGAAGTGACGAAGTTCTCTATTTGTAAGAAAAAAAGCAAATTTCATAGGTGGGGGACCCGAACAAAACAACTGAATGCGTAGTCACGCGCGTGGTCACGCGCGTAGTGACGCGCAGGAAAGATACGTGCGTGTTCGTATTTGTTCGGTGTGACGTCAAATAGGGAATGCCTTTGAGTACAACGTCATCAATGCGTTCCGCTCTGCGTAAGTACGCAGCCTGGTTGTCTCATGAGAGCTGCAATGCGTAGGGTTACGCATCGGTCTACGTGCACGCGCACGTTACGCAAGCGGTGTGCCATGTCTCATAAAGTTTCAGGCATTACAACGTCATAGTACGTCTACGTGCACGCTTACGCATACGCTTACGCATCCGGTGTGCTGGAGCCTTTAATCTAACGATCAAAAGAAGAAAGACGGTATTGCAAATTATTTCTATTTCGTCATACTAGCTCCCGTAATTTTACTGAACTAATATTAATAATCTAAAAACGTGGGTCGCATATTGTAAAATGTATTATCAATAATGTCTTTATGCATTATTTATGGCATGCGCCCTACTTTTTTAGGTTTAAAACTTCTGGAAAAAGTCTATTTCAAAAGTCAATAATTATCATAGTGTAAAGTTAACTTTACTTACAATAGTGTACTTTACACTATGATAATTACCTATTGTCTTTTGAAATAAAAAATACATTCTGTAAAATCGAACACATTTTGACCAAATAGTTACGTTTCTAATGCGATTATTATGATGTAAATATACGATGCAATCAATGTAATTAAATTATCTGAATTAAATCTTATTACATTAAATATTCTGCGGTCACTCATGTCCTCTTGTAAATGTTTTCAACACTAACTTAGTTTCTATTAAACTCTTATTTGAGAACTTTTTTTATATGTACAAATGTTTTTGGCTATCTAATTGGCTATTCCCGCAAATTGCTAATGCAGGACCTTGTCACATCAACATCCACATTAACGTCATCCGAATTTTAAAATGACATGTGACAAGATAATTCTAATAGTATAATTTAATTCTTCTTTGAATATAGAATTTTTAATTTCATTGCATTTTCATTTCATAATTATAAGTATTAATTATTGAGTTATTATTTTCTAGGTATATATTTTTTTTACAATTGTTTTTCGTTTTTGAGGTAAAAAAATGGCCACCATTCGCATTAGAAATTTACAAGGATACTTTGTACAATTCTACAAAACGCTTATTATTTTATTCCATTTTCCATTACATAGAATGGAAAAGTAAAAGGCGCATAAGCTCCGTACAGCCAAGACTTTTCCTTAAAAATGTTTTCAAAAGGTTTTCGTCTTATATACTCAAGTAAGAATTGTAAAGAGCTTCTTAGAAAGTAATACAAAGCTGGATAACATTCATTTTAGAAAACCTAAAAGATTTTATGCTTTTTAATGACCTATCTTTTAAAAGAAGGACCTATATTTTAGATTGCCTGTTAATTTCGAGTTTTGGACCGATTTGACGAAGCGCGTCCTATAAAAATTTGGCATGACTATTCCAGTTTTTTAGGGTTCCGTACCCAAAGGGTAAAAACGGGACCCTATTACTAAGACTCCGCTGTCCGTCTATCTGTCTGTCCGTCCGTCTGTCTGTCTGTCTGTCTGTCACCAGGCTGTATCTCATGAACCGTAATAGCTAGACAGTTGAAATTTTCACAGATGATGTATTTCTATTGCCGCTATAACAACAAATACTGAAAACAGAATAAAATAAATATTTAAGGGGAGTAGGATATCCAATCCCGCATCAGAATCATATAAATCACGCAGGATTTTTTTATATTAACATCCACGTTAACGTCATCCGAATTTATTATAAAAATGACAGTGACAACAAATGTGATTTTTTGCCGTTTTGGTACGGAACCCTTCGTGCGCGAGTCCAACTCGCACTTGGCCAGTTTTTATATTTTTTTTATTCTCTTTATTTTTATTATGTCCAGTTACTTGAAGCGTATTCTATCAAATCTCTTCTGCTTCCTATTGAAGCTCTTTGAACCTTGTACCAATGTATCCTTATTTCAAAGATACCACGAGACGAGATATATTATACCTACCTAGTACCACCTACGTATATTTTTGAACGAGCAAGCGTGAAACGCGAGCGAAGCGTCTCTGCTTCAGCTTGGGCAAAAATTATTTCGTATGTCCTTCGGAATGTCCGTCTGTTCTAGTCTACTTGTCGCATTTCTCAATCGATTCTCATGAAATTTTGTGAGCAGGGGCCGTACCGGCTAACGCATCGCACTTCGGAAATTCTGCTGGACTTCAAATTAAAACATATAATTCGAGTCCCAGTCGGGCCAAAATGACGAACCCCAATTCATGATGTCACACGAATAGTACAATGGTATTCTTTACTTCGATTTATCGTTTTAATAAGTTGAAGCTCGGCAGACCCTCCGAAGTTCTAAAAGTTAGCCGGTATAGGGCCCCAGGTTCGATAAATAAATATATAGAACTTTTCTGTAGTTCTGTTCTGTTCTTTTCTGTAGCCAGTTTTACGATATTTTTCAAAATGGCGGAGATTTTGCTGTGTGGCGTTTTGTATTCATAACACAAACAAACCCATTTCTTTAGCGGTGCAAAGTAAATCATTTTGTTGTTTATTTTTAGAAGACTCAAAAGTTCAAGATTAATAAAAACATTTCGGGCCAATATTCGAAATTTGAAAACAATAAGGTTGTGACAAAATTTATGACTTCATATTTTACTTCTTTTTAAACAGAGCCACTTTTGACGCGAGGGCTACAGCTCACGGAGCCACTAGTTTAATAGGTTCCGAGCGCTTGTTCGCTTGACGTTGATAAACGTTGTCTGTTCTTGACGGTGCTAACAGAATTTACGGAAAGCACTTTGAGGCATCGATCGTCGTTTGTTAATGGACTTTACCAGCACAAAATAAAAAGTCTGTGTGTTTTAGGCACAGTCGGATTTTAATTAGGAATTCCGAAGCTGAATAATTCCGAACGCAGCTAATCCAAACAAATCTCTACCATATAAAATATATGCGGTAATTTTCCGTACGAAAAAATCATATACTGAACAAAAATTTCTTTGTTCTGTGTACTGAACTTGTTCTGTGTACTGAACTATAACAACTTGAACAGTGATGGTCCTGCAGTACCTATATTTGTCACTGATAGCCTCACTTAGAAAGCTAGAAAGATTAACGGCTAACGCAGCTGCAAAAAAGACCTTTCTAGGACCAACAACTACGCATTTTGCTGGACTAACTATGGCAAAGTATAGGTATATGAGGAAAAAGAAAACACAGTGGCCACATACAGACGGAATCTGATTCGGAATTCTGAAACGGAATATCGATAATGTATGAAAATTCCGAAGTGAAAGATGACGCATGTGTGTAGTAGGTCCATAGATTTGTATGGATTTGCTGCGTTCGGAATCATTCCGATTCGGAAATCCGTATACAGTGTGTGGCCTGACTTATTGGTATACCGTTTCAGAATATTGTTTTAGATTTCGTCTGTATGTGACGGGCCTAACACTGAAGGTCCGCTCCTACCGCCTTATCGTAATCGCTTTCATTTGACAGATGGATGTGATACATTGCTACTTTTCTTGCTAAGTTTTGCTAAGAAGAAGTAGCAATGTGTCACATCCATCTATCAAATAAAAGTGATTACGATAGCCATGTAAGTTAGGCGGTATCGAAAACGATACCTACCTGCAGTCATTTGTTTTGTTGTACCAGGTTAGAAGGTACGTAGCACCACAGATCATAGAACAATACTACGTACGAAGCAAGAAGCTTATACCTCCCTCCAATGGAGATTGCACGTCCAGTATCATAGTGAAGATACTCGTAGAAAAAATGTCCTTGAGTGACGTGACGGCTTATTGCAACCTCTTTCTTTAGTGTTACAATACGTGTTCGTTGTTCGTCGTTCGTTCGTTCGTGAGAAACGAAAACGTATTGTAAAACGAAAAGAAAGAGATAGCAATACGCCGTGACGTCACTAAAGAGTCTTTTTTCAATCTTCACTATGATACTAGGCGTGCAATCTCCATTGTGGGTATAAGCTTCTTGGTACGAAGGCAAATTATGAGTTACGCCATAGACATAGAAAAATTTTCGCTGCGCTCAAGAAGACCAACAAAGCGTGGAAAAGAGAAGTTAACATCATACGGACACGGTCTATGTAAAAAAGAGACAAAGGGTCAAGTGACATGTGCCAACATTTTTACAGTAAGAGCCCCTAGCGTCCCGCCTAGGAAATGAGCAATCACAGTTTGTTTAAAATATTTGTTAATCTTAATTAGAATTTAAAATAAAGGTATCGTGGAGCCATGGTGTCTTGTGCTCTAAGTAGTTGTGATGTGACAAAAATAAATAATCCAAGTAATCACACTTTTCACAGGTAAATAAGATATTGCCACACATTTCTCTAAAACCAAATTTCGCTACATTTATTCGTTTATCGACGAAGAAAACAGTATGGAACATAGTTTATTAATTTCCTTTGCCATATATAGTCACATTTTATGAATCTAAGTAATATTTTACGTATTGTTACGTTCCAAGGGTGCTTAAATGAAACTAGACCCTTGGTGTAAACAACAAAATTTATTTGGGCGTGGTCCGAAGTGCCCGGTACAAAATTACAGTTTAACGGTTTTTTATGCTTTCCCGGCCAGGGTTGGTACTCTCCTGGTTCCGCCGAAGTGAGGTCCGGGCCCAGAGAAGAAGGGGTTCGTATGGGGTGATGTTCACGCTGCGGAGGTCGTAGGGTCGACAGTGATGTCCCAAAATGTGGAAGTCGTCGCCCTTATGACGGCAGCAGGCGCGAACGGTGGTGGACGTCAAACGATGGGGTATGGTGTACGCCACACGATGGACCCTGTAATTAGGTCGCATTAGGAACCAAACTCCGTTGTCTCCTCTGATCGTGGCCATGGCAGGAAGTGGAGAAGAAAGTACCCGGGCCGTATGAGTGATGTGTTTTGCCACAATCAGATCGGAGTTACAATCGGAGTATAAATAATAATGAAATTAAGTTTAAACACAGCTTAATGAGCTCAAACTACAAAAAAAATAACTAATACAAGTTGCAAAAGCATTATTACAAAGATCTAAATTCAAATTGACGGTTACGTTATTTTCAAAATTCAAATTTTCTACATTCAAATCGGACGCTAATTGAAGAAATACTTGTTCAACACTTACCAATACATGGGTTTATGCACTGAATGTAATAATTAATTACAGTAGCACCGATAAATAAAGGTGGAAAATATTTTACGACACTACGCGATGTCCGCAATGTTGTTATGAGCATAAGACGAACGCGGGTCTGCCTCAAAGAACAAATTCGGAGTGACGAAGCGAATGCAACAGCCGGCCGCAACAACCGCGGTGCGGGTCGAGGGGAGAGGAAACTCAACAAACGGCCCGTTGACCTTGAACGCGCGGACGCCGCTGAGCGCAGTGCGTGCATTGATCGATGTCTAATGAATTTTGTATTTATAAATAATAAGTATTCAAAAACATAGTTTATAGACTTGCGCAAATAATATAAATAGGTATGATAGTTAAAAAATTAAGGTTTAATTTAATTTTAATAGTAAATTGTAATTTATCAATTAGAAAAAATATGTAACAACGTTACAGTATCTCATATAAAATGTATGCATTCGTTTTCGGATCACCTGTTTATTGACATTGTTGTTCTTTGACATTCTATTTCTATGAGTTAAGCTTACCTTACTATACTCGACAGCGACTGTAGTTGACATTTGTAAGAAAAAATTTAGTTTAGTGTAGGTAGTTACTGCCAGAGGCATTGTTCAAAATTGCATACAAAATTGCTTAATACAGCTATCGAGTAGGTAAAGTAAACGTACCTACTGTACAAACTCAATACCTACAGGCACTGAAAATTAATTGTTTGTGAACAAATAATCAAATCTCTGTTCAAAACTCGTTTCCAATATTGAATAAAAGATTTGTTATCACATCGTTAAGGGCACACGCACACGAGGTAATAGTGAGAGTTTCCTGTAAAACAATATTTTATAGGTTTAGCATTTTATATAAAATTTCATGTAACATGCCATTTTGAAAGCGCTATATGGTTCTATGGTATTGAATGTTGATTAGTTTTTTTAATGATAAGTAAATTTTGAGTTTATGTTTTATTTTGCATTTCCATTAATAATGAGATTTTTTGTTGAAAATTCACGAATAGAATTATTTGCTTTTAATCTACAGATTTTTTGATAATAGCCTTATAAAGTCGGATATTGTAGATAGGGTAACATACACATTATAACCCCGAAAAATTATTATAAAATTTTCTTATATGTATGGAAACATTACAAAATTACTTACAACCCTAGAAGTTAATAGAATAGTCTATTATTATAGTACCTATTCGATAGTCAATCCCATTAATGGACAAAAGCAAAACACAATTTTGGTCTAGGGTTGCCAACCTTGCAGTTTGTCATATAACAAAAAAAACTTTTTTCGGAAAAGTGTTGGTTTTATAATAATTTTCCGGGGTTGTAGGCATAGTAACCCTATCCACCATATTCAGCTTTATAAGGCTATTACCAAACACATGACATAAAGTAGAGATAGGTAAGTTAGCAAGACAATTTCAATTCCCTGTCCTCTCTTACCTAAGCATTGACAGTTTATATAAAAACAATCATCATCATCAGCCTATCATCGTACACTGCTGAACATAGGCCTTTCCGAGTGCACGCCACTGAGCACGATCCGCGGCTATACTCATCCAGTTCTGCCAGCCACCTTGCGAAGATCGTCGCTCCACCTTGTCTGAGGGCGTCCCACACTACGTTTGTCGATACGCGGTCTCCACTCAAGAACTCGTCTGCCCAGCGGCCATCGGTTCTACGGCTAATATGGCCGGCCCACTGCCACTTCAGCTTGCTAATCCGGTGGGCTCTGTCGATGACTTTAGTTCTTTGTCGGATCACCTCGTTCCGGACCTGATCTCTCAAAGAATCTCCGAGCATAGCCCTTTCCATAGCTCGCTGCGCGACTTAAAATTTGTGAACCAGCCCTACAGTGAGTGTCCACGTTTCCACGTTTTCCGAAAAACAATGTAGATACTTACTTAAATATATTTCTTAGATTGAATAAAATAATATCTATCAAACAAGTGTATCTTCGGCCTTATAGTGTGGCTGTGTAGGGAATAGCTGCTTTATGAATTATTTATGTTAGCTTTCTTACTCGCACTTGCAGTAGCTGCATATGCCCGTTCTTTTCTCAGAAATCTAAATAAGCTTAAGCGATAAAGGTTTTATTGAAAATCGTATCGGATGAAATATGATTATACGATAGTGAAGTGACATAAAGTGCCTGATTTTCATTATACAGCAAATAAAAACGACTGAACAGATTTAAATGAAATTTGGCACAGATTTATAGTTTACTAGCGGCCGCCCGCGACTTCGTCTGCGTGGAAATATTTTTTGATATCCCTCGGGAACAATACTTTTTTCGGGATAAAAGGTAGCCTATGTCCTTTTCTGTACCCCTGACAACGTGTATGCAAAATTTCATGATGATCGGTTCAGTAGTTAGGATAGAAGAGCTTACGTATAGAGGATTTTATAGAGGAGCTTGAGGGCGCAGTGGTTTAGCGCCTGGCCCAGCGATTGCGGAGGTTAAGCAAGTTTCGCAAGGGTCGGTCATGGGATGGGTGACGAAAAATTTATTATCTCGAGCTTCTCCGTGCTTCGAAAAGCACGTTCAGCCGTTGGTCCCGGGTGCATTTGCAGACGTTAACACCCACCAATCCGCGTTGGGCCCGCGTCCGTCCACCCATAAGGAAGGCCTGTGCACCAGCATTGGGAACATCAAAAATAGCTGACGGTCTTATAGTTTATAGCCTGGATGAAAATAGAGTAATATCTATTATGAGATACTTTTTATCCCGGCTGAAGGTTCCCTAGGGACTTTCCGAATGTCCACGCGGACGAAGCCGCGGGCGGAAGCTAGTGGCAAATAAGTTCTCTTAGAGCACGAATATATATAGAGAAAAAAACGCACGTATAAAAACTCCATAGAGTTCGATTTTAGGGAAAATTTTTACAACGCCATCTGCCGCCAAAAAGCGAAATGAGATTTCTCGTAGAGAATAATAATAGGTAATTAGGGCTTTTCACAATAACAAAAAACTGTAGGCTCGATAGACGTCGTTGATAAAAATGTGTGCCAATGTGAATTTTTTGCTAAGCTTCGAAGAGTATCAACACCATCTAGTGATTCAAATAGTTACTATTTTTAGGCTTCGAAGAGTATCAACACCATCTAGTGAGGCATATAGTTACTATTTTCATTTTTAACCGACTTCCAAAAAGGAGGAGGGTTCTCTGTTCAGACGAACAGAGAACCCAAAAAACAAATATACAGACGTATATTTGTTTTTTTTTGTATATGTCCACCGATTACTCAAAAACGGCTACACCGATTGAAATGATTCAAACGTTATTACATTAGGTAAACGCCCAAGTTGGTCCCATTTTTTTTAATTTGGAAATCGGTTCAGTAGGTACTTTTCAAGTAATCTTGAAAAAAGCACGAAAATAGTATGATTTTGTGTGAATTACCTCAATGATAATGGTCGTATTACTTCTTTGTTTATGAACTGAATAAGATAATTATTTTTTTGTTGGAAGAGGGATATATCTGTGTAGTTCTTGAACCGACTTAAAAAAAAGGAGGTTCTCAGTTTGACCCGTATGTATGTATGTTTCTTCGCAATTATCTCACGTTTGGCTGAGCCGATTTTACTATCTAAATAAAATACCTACAAGCTACCTACACTAAAAATTAAAAATAAAAAATTGTTAAAAAAAACAAAAAACCGACTTCAAAAAACCTACCTCTAAAAAGCAAGAAACAATATTCGTAATAATAAAAACACGTCTATTGAAGTCGGGTGGGGCTTTTAGAATAAAAAAAGGAATCTGTACTCCAGCGTCTCCAGCCCCACCCGACTTCAATAGACGTGTTTTTATTATTACGAATATTTCTTGCTTTTTAGAGGTAGGTTTTTTGAAGTCGGTTTTTTGATTTTTTTTTTTAAATTCAAATGTCTCTTTAAAACGCCCTCATTAAATTACTGCATGTTTTTTATACGCGTGTTTTTTTCTCAATAGATGTTCGTGCTACGCGTACATTACCCTTAGCACGAACAGGGCCCCTATTTTTGAATCGCTCGACTGGCGTCGAGCGCTCGTTTCTACTGATTTTCGTTCGACAGCTCATACCTTTGAGTTGATTTGTCGAACGAAAATCAGTAGAAACGAGCGCTCGACGCCAGCCGAGCGATTCAAAAATAAGGCCCCTGGTCGAACAGCTATCGAAAAAAATAAAAACATTCGAAGAGTAATTTTGTATGGGAAATTCAAACAGCGCCATCTACCGCCGAAAAGCGAAATAAAATTTTTCAAAGACAATATTACTCTATCAAATACTTTTACGCACGTTATTATTTCGATAGCCTGTTTTTGTTAAGGTTACTCACAATCTTGAAAATTAAGAATTCTATTGTTTGTAGTCCATCAGCCATCTTTAATGTCCCCACTGCTGGGGCACAGGCCTTCCTTATGGGTGGATAAGGCGAACGGGCCATGACCCACCACGTGGGCCCAGTGCGGATTGGTGAGTGTTCACTACTGCAAATGCAGCCGTGACCAGTGGCTTAACGTGCCTTCCGAAGCACGGAGGAGCTCGAGATAATAAATCTTTGGTCACCCATCCCATGACTGACCCTAGCGAACGTTGCTTAACCTCCGCAAACGCTGGGCCAGGCACTAAACCACTGCGCCACCGAGCTCCTCTCGATTTTTTGTAGCGGCTCCAGCCTCCCTACTCAAATGGCCAACTTTCTATCCGTTTGAACGCTACGCTTACTATTAAAACTTTTAAATAAGCAGTAAACTACAAGGTGTTTGGTAAAAGCCTTATAAAGCCGAATATGGTAGATAGGGACCATCAAACTGACCAACTTTTACTATGGGACCAACTCTGAATTCGCGAAAAAAAATCAGCTGTTTCATACAAAAATTAATAAGGAAAATATACATATACATACGCTCACGCCTGTTTCCCATAGGGGTAGGCAGAGACTATGGATCGCCACCTACTACGATCCTTGCACACTTTCGCTATGTTTAAAAAGCAGATTTTTATTTTGCGATTTCAGAGTTGGTCCCATAGTAAAAGTTGTTCAGTTTGATGGCTAGGCTTTTACCAAACACCTTCTATAAAATTACCTGCCGTAAGTTTGACAATTCCATACATCAAAGTCTCTGATGTACATAAGTTTGGGACATGTGATTTAAGGATCATTCACACAGCTCCGGCGCGTCAACGGCGCGTCACCGGCCCGTCAACGTCAAAAATATAGTTACATACAAGTTGTACTACACTGTTCACACACATCAGTCATGGCGCGTCAACGGCGCGTCACCGGCGCGTCAACGTCAAACGCATATTGCTACGGCATGGCGGCATGCCGGCGACGCGCCGGTGACGTGACGGCCGGCGCGTCACCGGCACGGCGCGTCGCCGGCGACTCACCAGCAAGGCAAACAGGGTTGCTACTTTTTTGTTTAAATAAATTATTGGTAGCTTTAATCGGTTTAGAAAATTACACTGTGGAATGGAAATAAAGTATTATTTATTTATTTCAACTTTGAAAAACATTTACTTTTACTAATATTTTGGTAAATTTATTAGACTTAATTTACACCACCAGTCTAGGATTTAATTACAGATCACTAGACTATGTTTTCCTACCTTCACTTGTTTTACGACATTTATTTGTTTACCCGAAATTCACCCACATTGTTGTATTTTTATTAAAAATCAAAATTTTTACCATTACTAGAACTTAGTTGAACAGGTGAATTAAGTCTCATAAACTTCCCAAAATATTAACAAAATTAAAAAATAAAATGTTTTTAAAGTTGAAATAAATAAATAATACTTTATTTATTTCCATACCACAATGTACTTTTTTTCTACCTATTATAACAACCAATACTTTATATAAAAACAAATAAGTGGCAACCCTGTTTGCCTTGCCGGGGACGCGCCGCGCCGGTGACGTGACGGCCGGCGACGCGCCGGTGACGTGACGGACGGCGCGTCACCGGCACGTTACGCCGCCGGCGATTCACCGGCAAGGCAAACAGGGTTGCTACTTTTTTGTTTAAATAAAATTGTGGTATGGAAATAAAGTACTATTTATTTATTTCAACTTTGAAAAAAAATTTTTTATTACTTTTGTTAATATTTCAGTAACTTTATGAGACTGTTTTTTTTAACTAGAAAACATTATCTAGTGATCACTAGTTAAAAAAATGAAAGCAAGCGATTTTTGACCTTATTGACATTTATCGAAATCACGGTTTTTAATGAAAAATCAAATCTAGTAAACGAGAATATGGCAAAAAACCAACCGAATTTCAAACGTCAATAAGGTCGAAAATCGCTTGCACCTGTTTTTTTAACAAGAAAACGTTGTCTAGTGATCACAAGTTAGAAAAATGTGTGCAAGCGATTTTCGACCTTATTGACATTTATCGAAATCACGGGTTTTAATGAAAGATCAAATCTAGTAAACGAGAATATGGCAAAAAACCAACCGAATTTCAAACGTCAATAAGGTCGAAAATCGCTTGCACCTGTTTTTTTTAACTAAAAACATTAATCTTAAATAAAATAAAGAAGTAATGTAAACTAATGAACACCATTTTATACTTTTCGAGCTTAGAACTGTCTATAAGTTCGAAAATAAGTTTCGTAATAAGGTTGAAAATCGCTTGCACTCGTTTTTCTAACTTGTGATCACTAGACAATGTTTTTTAGTTAAAAAAAACAGGTGCTAGCGATATTCGACCTTATTGACGTTTGAAATTCGGTTGTTTTTTTGCCATATTCTCGTTTACTAGATTTGATCTTTCATTAAAACCCGTGATTTCGATAAATGTCAATAAGGTCGAAAATCTCTTGCACACATTTTTCTAACTTGTGATCACTAGACAACGTTTTCTAGTTAAATAAACAGGTGCAAGCGATTTTCGACCTTATTGACGTTTGAATTTCGGTTGTTTTTTTGCCGTATTCTCGTTTCCTATTTTATTTTTATTTTATTTTATTTACTTAAGGCACAATTACAGACAACAGATAGAAAAAAACATACAAAAATATAAGTTAAGATTATCAAGGTTATATCTGAGCCCAATTATAAAAGTGCACAGCATTTACAATAATTTTACCAAATAATAATTAAAACACAATTAGGAAAATAAAACATTGAAATTGAAATATACAAAATAGAGAAATGCCAAAAACACGTTACTTAATCAAATAATGTCTAAACAAAAAAAAATGTTATTAAAATTTATGACAGTAGCGGCATCAGTGACTTCTTGAATGCAGGGACACTACAGTTAAAAAGATCAACATCAGTACATATTTCATCTTTCATTAAAAACCGTGATTTCGATAAATGTCAATAAGGTCGAAAATCGCTTGCTTTCATTTTTTTAACTAGTGATCACTAGATAATGTTTTCTAGTTAAAAAAAACAGTCTCATAAAGTTACTGAAATATTAACAAAAGTAATAAAAAATTTTTTTTCAAAGTTGAAATAAATAAATAATACTTTTTTCCATATCACAATATACTTTTTCTTTACCGATTATAGCAACCAATAATTTATTATAACAAAAAAGTAGCAACCCTGTTTGTCTTGCCGGTGACTCGCCGGCGACGCGCCGTGCCGGTGACGCGCCGGACGTCACGTCACCGGCGCGTCCCCGACATGCCAAACAGGGTTGCCACTTATTTATTATAATAAAGTAAAGTACATTGTGGTATGGAAATAAAGTATTATTAATTTATTTCAACTTTTAATACTTTTTGCTTTTGGTAATATTTTGGTAACTTTATTAGACTTTTTTCACCTTTTCCACTAAAGAATATTTTTTAGTCGTTTACACGGATCAAGCTGTAAAGTAATCTAGTTAAAATTAAGTTGTCGGCTTACTAAATTTTCGCATGTAAACAGCCAATAAGTAGTAAATTGGCCATTTAGTGGGCAAGTGATTAAGTAAATAGAATCTAGTCTATTTTTTGGACAAGTAGGTAACCACGCCGCCCACAACTTTAAAGTTGAAATAAATAAATATTACTTTATTTCCATACCACAAAGTACTTTTTTCTACCTATTATAGCAACCTATACTTTATTAAAACAAAAAGTAGTGGCAACCCTGCTTGCCTTACCGGTGAAGCGACGTTGACTTGACTGAAACGAGCCGGCGACGTGCCGGCGCCGGTGATCTGAACTGCTTGTTCACACACATTTTTGACGTTGACGGACGGACCGGTGACGCGCCGGTGACGCGCCGGTGACGCGCCGGTGACGCGCCGGAGCTGTGGGAATGATCCTTTAATCATCTATTACCCAATATTAAGCTTTAAAAGTAAGCGTAGCGTTCAAACGAATAGAAAGTTGGCCATTTGAATAGGGGGCAGGAAAGAATACCTTGAATATTAGCAATGTTCATATTATTTTCCGATAATTGGGAACGGTCCGTTCATTTCATTTCCACCTGGCAATCTGGAAATATCTCGGCTTTCTTTTGTTTTAGGACAGCCTGCACAGAATTCATATTGAATGATTAAATAAAAAAATGGTACTGATTGAAGGTTACCTTCTTAATCAGCGTTCAACTGTTATGCAGTAATTTGTTAAAGTTCATTAGATGTTATTCTGTACCCCTAGCACGTAAATACAGCTATCGAAATAAAAATTATCGCGAGTAAAAGCATAGGATAGAGAAATTAAATAAAAAAAATCGGCTAAGTGCGAGTCGGACTCGCGCACGTATAGTTCCGTACCAAAAACAGCAAAAAAGTCACGTTTGTTGTATGGGAGCCTCCCTGAAATATTTATTTTGTTCTGTTTTTAGTATTTGTTGTTATAGTGGCAACAGAAATACATCATCTGTGAAAATTTCAACTGTCTACCTGTTGTCGTTATTAATATCGAGCAAAAACGGCGAAAAAATTACGTTTGTTATGTGGGAGCCCCTCTTTAATATTATTTTTTTTCTGTTTTCAGTATTTGTTGTTGTAGCGGCAACAGAAATACACCATCTGTGAAAATGTCAGCAATCTAGCTCCACAGTTCATGAGATACAGCCTGGTGACAGACAAACAGACAGACAGACAGACAGACGGACAGCGGAGTCTTAGTTATTACTAAGGTCCCGTTTCTACCCTTTGGGTACGGAACCCTAAAAAGGTTCTAATTTGAAGGTTACCTTCTTAATCAATGTTAAACTGTTATGCAGTGTTTTGTTTAACCTCATTGGATGTTATTCTGTACCCCTAGCACGTACATACACAGCTATCAAAAAAACCGGCCAAGTGCGAGTCGGACTCGCGCACGAAGGGTTCCGTACCAAAACAACAGCAAAAAATCACGTTTGTTGTATGGGAGCCCCCTTTAAATATTTATTTTATTCTGTTTTTAGCATATGTTGTTATAGCAACAATAGAAATACACGATCTGTGAAAATTTCAACTGTCTACCTGTAGTCGTTATCAAAATCGAGCAAAAAACGGCAAAAAGATCAGGTTTGTTGTATGGGAGCCCCCCTTAAATATTTATTTTATTCTGTTTTTAGTATTTGTTGTTATAGCAGCAACAGAAATACATCATCTGTGAAAATTTCAACTGTCTAGCTATCACGGTTCATGAGATACAGCCTGGTGATAGACAGACAGACAGACAGACGGACAGCGGAGGCTTAGTAATAGGGTCCCGTTTTTACCCTTTGGGTACGGAACCCCAAAAATTATCGCGCGTAATAGCATACGATAGAGTAATTACATAAAAAACCGGTCAAGTGCGAGTCGGACTCGCGCATGAAGGGTTCCGTACCAAAATACGGCAAAAAAAACACGTTTGTTGTATGAGAGCCCCCCTTAAATATTTATTTTATTCTATTTTTAGTATTTGTTGTTATAGCGGCAATAGAAATTCATCATCTGTGAAAATTTTAACTGTCTAGCTATCACGGTTCATGAGATACAGCCTGGTGACAGACAGACAGACAGACGGACAGCGGAGTCTTAGTAATAGGGTCCCGTTTTTACCCTTTGGGTACGGAACTCTAAAAAGGTTCTAATTTGAAGGTACCTTCTTAATCAATGTTCAACTATTATGATGCAGTGTTTTGTTAAAGTTCATTGGATGTTATTCTGTACCCCTAGCACGTACATCTATCGAGAAAAAAAAACGCGCGTAAAAGAATAATTTATCTTCGGCAAATTTTGTTTCGCTTTTCGGCGGTAGATGGCGCTGTACTAATTTTCCATACAAAATTACCGTAACGAATGTTTTTACGCGCGTAATTTTTTTTGATCGCTGTTCATGCTAAGGGTGCCGTCCATCAGCCTTTTTTTTTTATGTCCCCACTGCTGGGGCACAGGCCTTCCTTATGGGTGGTAAGGATGGGCCATAACCCACCACGCGGGCCCAGTGCGGATTGGTGGGTGTTAACGACTGCAAATGCAGCCGGGACCAACGGCTTAACGTGCCTTCCGAAGCACGTAGGAGCTCGAGATAATAAATTTTTTGGTCACCCATCCCATGACCGACCCTTGCGAACGTTGCTTAACTTCCGCAATCGCTGGGCCAGGCGCTTAACCACTGTGCCACCGAGCTCCTCTGGGTACCGTACAAGCCATTAATGGCTATTTATACTGGCTTATTTTGACAAAATTAAATGCCAAAGTAGGTAGAGTCTGTCTAAAAAGTCTGTTTACATGAGAAATTATTAAATTATTTATAAAAACTTATACTGGTAACCCTGTTGGTGCTGTCAAAATTCTAATTGTAAGCATATTTATTTATTTATTTAGATGGGCTTGGTGGGGTGGTTGGGGATTTAGGTGGGTAAAAAAATTACCTTTGCAATTACCCATGTAATCAGACTTTTTAGACAGACTCTAGGTAACTAGGTACTAATGGTACTATGGGCAACAGCGTCGCTTAACCAGTTAGCAACAAGCGAAGCAAGCACGGCGTGCAAGCGGTGGTTAAGCGACGCTGTTGCCCATGGTACATGATTTGAAATAACACCAAGAATACACTATACAATTTTCACTGGATTCTTGACTCAGATTTCTAGGCACAACTAAAAGATAAAGTAACTTTATTGCAATGTTTAGAACACTTGTTGTCCACCAGACACTACCAAACAGCATCATTCTTCAGTTATTGACCATAAATTGTCCGTCTCGGCTTTGTAGAGATCATAAATTGAGTGTGTCTATATATCAGGAATCTGTGGTCGGATATACGAAAGGAAAAAATAGAGTTAGGCATTTATTAAGAGTTAGTAGAAACATTTTAAGAACGAAATGTGACCGCAGCGTTATTTACAGTTATTTATGCAACTGTTGTATAATTAGGGGTATTAAAACTCGAATTTGATAATAGTAGTATTAATAACGTTCTGTGATAATAGTATAACTTGAATGTTTTAATACCTAATTATGTACAGTTGCATACAAGACTTTAACTTTGACACTGGTTGTTTTAATGTTGGTAAAAAGCTAACTGTTTCAGAAACTTTTATAGAGGATTTAAAGCATTGTAGATAAACTTTTGTAAAGCTGTTTTTTTTGTATTCTCTTTAGACCTATTTTAAATTAACTTATAAGCGAAAGGTCACTCAATTATTAATTTACTGACTAAACACAGAACTTAAAAGAAGTTTATAAGAATTTATAAAGTAAGTATATTTAAAAGTTCTATGTTTATGCTGTTTTAGACAAAGGTTATTCTGCTATCAAGTTTACGCGCTCACTAGACATGCAATAAAACACTTTTTAACGGATACTAGCGCAATAAAATCACGCTAGTATCCGTTAAAAAGTGTTTTATTTCAAAGATTTTTATGGTTTCTAATTTAAAATAAATGGGGTAACATGGATGTGAGCAACGCAGAACGCAGGAATTTTTTGGCAGATAAAGAAAATTACAAAGTATAAGTTATTGGCTAACGAATATTATTGTATTATTTTATAATGATACATTTATCACATACCTATCAAATAGTTTGCTAATAACAAAACCAATAATACCATCGCGACACGACAAACACCATAAGATATATTGTGTCCGCTTATTACATTCCCTGCTAAGGGAAACATTAAATCCATGAGTTATAACTTTCGCATGTAAATATTGCAGTAATGTCTATGATAGTACGATATAAATTCAGGGGGGTTACTTTCGAAACACGAACGAGGTTCTGAGATCGAATTGGTATCGCATAAACCTGTACCTTCAGTGAAAAGAGGTATAACTCTAAAAACATGATTTTTGGGAAATTGACTTTAAAGTTTAAAAAAATCCTACTCTTTGTCTGAGATAGATAAAATAAAATTAGTGCTTGTAGACTGTAGATAGTTATGCTAGCTTTGTTTTCTTGTTTAATTTACAGAGAAAAGTTTAACAGATTTTTCAGTATTCAAGAAAATGTTCAGTTATATCACTTGGCACATTTATTTATTTTGTGTATATTGATATAATAATACTTCTATCATTTTACACCAAGCACATCTGCTTTTGTGTCAAATGATACCTTACCTTTACTTTTTGTGTCAACTTTTTTAATTGTAGGTTTTTTTTCAAGTTGTCGAAGAAACATTGTTAAACAATCTCTAAATATGAGTAATTAGAGTTTTGTTTTGTTGAATCGTTTAAAAAATTCGAATTATATCAATTTACACAACTATTTTGAAAAAAAACGATGTGTAAATTGTTTCAACTCTTATCATTAACGATATAACTACTATATTTATTATGTGAATAGTGATATAATTCGTGAAAAATAAATAAAATATTAAATAGACACCAGCAAATTAGACGAATCATCTTCATATCAGCCGCACGACACCCACCGCTGAGTATAAGTGATGTGTATGCGAACCTCCCTCAAGGATCTCCACAATAATCGATCCTGTTCTACCTGCAACTAGCAGCTTGACGCGACCTTCACCAGATCGTTGGTCCACCTTGTCAGGAACCTATACCAATGAAGCGTCGTCGTCCGGTGCGCGGTCGCCATTCCAGAACCTTTCAATCCCATCAGCCATCGGTTCTTCTCGCTATGTGTCCCGCCCACTGCCACTTCAGCTGAGCAATTCTTCAAGCGATGTAGGTTACATTAGTTCTCTTACGTATGTACTCAAGTTTTGGTTCGATTACGTAGGGAAAGGCCGAGCATGGTTCTCTTAAGAAATCCATAGTTTCACTGTTTCACGTTTCACTGCCGTAAGTCATCACTGGCATCACACATTGGTCATAGACTTTAGTCTTGAGACATTAAGGTAAGTTAGACGGAAAGAGTTTTTCAAAACTACCCAAATGCTGCCTATCCAAGTTGGATTCGACGAAAGATCTCTATCTTGAAGTTCGACTTACTTAACTGGACTGCCTGTTCTTCCTAGTTATACGTAATGAACTACAACATCGAGTGTAGTATTCCCAATTTGAACTAAAGATTGTACAACATGGGCAATCGACAAATTTTTCGTCTTATCCATGTTCACTCTAAGACCTAATCTTTGGGAAGCACTACGAAGATCTACGAGCATTGTGTTAGTATTCAGTTTAATTCAAACTAGATACTTTTAATACTCTTTTTTCGTTTGTCACGCCAAATTGTTTACAAGTACGCTATCGCGTTCATAGGTACCTCGTATAATCACAGGTTTGAGTAGAACTAAAAGTCAACTTTTAAGAAAATATCATCATTGTAATTATTTTATTGTATTTCGCCCAAAAATAATAATTCAATGGATTCAAATTAGAGCTTGACGACAATGGCCACTCATTCGTACCGATAGAGCCTGGTAAATTGTTAAGTTTTATTGTAATAATTGTCATTACCTGAAGGCGCAGAGTACTGATGGAAAATACAGTTTTTGCTGTCAAAACAAGCGGGTTTCTGAAATGGTTTTGACACACATCCACACTCTGCGGCAGGTTGTATAGAACACCGAATAGTAAAAACTGCCACTTTGCTTGGCTTTCCTGGTCCAATCAAAGCTTTTAATTAGAAAGCTTTTAATTCGATCGAGACCTGGGCGGTGCTGCATTCTCTCCAGAGGTGCCAAATGGACTAGATGTATATCGAGGTGCTGAGGTAACTACTAACTAACATATCGGACTGATTACAGAACCGGAGCACAAATCTCATCAAAATTTAGCATTCGGGAAGTTTTTTGAACATCTTTGCGTTGAACCTGCCTCAGTCTTAGGACGACCGACGTCTTTGGCCAGTGTATGTAGACAGTGAGAGTCATGACTTATGGCAATGAATCGTGGTTAGTTTCTTTGCGTGATCGAATCAGCAATGAGGAGATCCTTAGGGAAACTAAGGTAATCGATATCGCTCAAAGGATAGCCCAGCTGTAGTGGCAGTGGGTGGGAAACATTGCGAGAAGAACCGATGGCCATTGAGATGGAAAGGTTCTAGAATAGTTACCACGCACCGGGATGACGCTTCTTTTACTTCCGACTAATGATTTGGTGAAAGTCGCGGGAAGCTGCTGTGTGCGGGCAGTGCAGTGCATGACCTATCGTTGTGGAGATCCTTGAGGAGGCCTACACCCAGCAGTGGGTGTCATGAAGTTGTGTACCATTGATATTAGCAGCACGACACCCACTGCCGATGAAGAAGATGCTAACTTAGTTAGTGCATATTGATACAATTCATTTTATGCATCGAAGCAATCTCACTCTTATTTTAAGCAATATAGGTCAGATATTGTCCAATCAATAACAATTTAGATCATTATAAATTAAATGGCACAATCCATTATGCTTTGTGTAAAGTGATACAATTTACGTTTCGCTTCATATTGTTCGTGTCGCGAACTCTCGAGTGTAGTAACCGTAGCTCAGGAACGTCGGTGTAACACTGAGGCAAACAACACAACACAATGTCGTGTCCATGCAGGCGGCGGGGGAAGGGTACGAGAGAGAGGAGGGAGATTAAGAGGTTGCGGGGGGATTTTAGGCAGTTATATCAATTTACACAAATAATAATCAAACGTTTTACTTCTTGTATTCTTGTATTTTTTGATATAAGTCAATTATATCATTTAACACCTTTCCCAAGTTTATGTGATTATTGATATAATTGAAATTATATCGATAAACACGAAGTAAAAATTCATTATTTTTTAATTTTCAGTGCTATAAGTCGAGTTGAATCAATGTGCACAAACTAGCATACTGTGAAATTATATGTGTGTATTGATATAATTCTAGATAAATCACTACGCACAAGTCAAGTCACTTGTTATTGAATTGTGTATAAAGTATTAAATCGAGTTATATTTATTGACACTATTTTTTTTTAAGAATAGTCTCGGTACACTTTGTTTAAAGTAGAGATATATTAATTTACACAATTTTTTCCTAAAAAAACACAAAAAAATCAGCACTTATATCACTATGCACAAAACTTATTTCTGTTAATATAAGTCATATAAATACGCCAATTAGACATAAAAAAAGCTAATTTTTCAACGATTTGAATTGTGAAATAAAATCAAAATCGATACAACTCGAGTTAGATCAGTTTTCACTGAAGGTACAGAAACGTCAACAATCTGTTATTTTAGTACATTAAAAAAGGGTTGCCATGGTTTCCATTGTACTGTTTTGACATTTACTCGATACCAATTCGATCTTAATTCTGTATGAACCTCGTTCGTGTTCGAAAGTAACCCCCAGTTTGAAAAGACAAAGAAAATGACTACCAAAACCAAGTAGGTTTAATTTGTCATGGGTAAAACACACTTTAATATATTAATTTAATATTTCTTTATGAGACATAATTTATATTTCACAGGTTCCCATTTAAACCCACTTATTTGACAAAATTTCATTTAAATTCTGTTTAATTCTTCGATTAATGTGAATAGTGCAGAGTGCTAGTCCGAACCGAACCCTTAGCACAAACAGCTATCGTAAAAAGCTTTTTAAAAAAAAGAAAAACCGCCTTCAAAAAACCTGAAAACAAAAATAGCTTACAAATTAAATACCTCTAAAAAGCAAGAAATAATATTCGAATCATTCGTTACACATATCAATATTAATAAACACGTCTATTAAAGTCGGGTGGGGCTGGAGGACAACTTCATTTTTTAACCGACTTCAAAAAAGGAGGAGGTTCTCAAGTCGACGGTATTTTTTTTTTTATTTTTTTTTTTTTATGTATGTTTTAACATAGCTTCGTCAGTTGTTACCCGATTTGTACAATTCTTTTTTTAACTCAAAGAACATAGTTCGTGTGTGGTCCCATAATTTTTTTACAGAGATCTGGCCAGTAGTTTTTTCATAATCCTGAAAAATATCAATTATTTAGCTCGCCATCGCACGAGTTTTTATGGAATTTCGAACATAACTTCTTTGTTTATGAACCGATTTAGATGATTATTTTTTTATTTGAAAGGGTATACTTCAAGAGTGGTCACAATTTAATTTCATTGTTATTGGACTTCGAACTTCGAAGATACATAAAGGAACTCTTCAAAATCAAATAGTATAAGTAAAGTGATTTAGGTTTTGGTAAGTTTATGGCAATCCAAAACAAACCAAATCATGCTTTGCGATGCAACGTTCTGGACTAGACTTGGACTTCGATGACACAACGGAACTCCTCAAAAACAAACAGCGTAAATTTGGAAATTGAGTTCTGGGCATTTTACCATTGAAAATATTATAAGATAAAGTAAAAAAATATTTACACGCTGCGCTTACATACCTACCACTAAAAAGTTGAAAATAAAAAAGCTTTTTAAAAAAAAAGAAAAACCGCCTTCAAAAAACTGAAAACAAAAACAGCTTAAAAATTAAATACCTCTAAAAAGCAAGAAATAATATTCGAATCATTCGTTACACATATCAATATTAATAAAACACGTCTAATGAAGTCGGGTGGGGCTTTAAGAAAAAAATGAAGTTGTCCTCCAGCCCCACCCGACTTCAATAGACGTGTTTTATTAATATTGATATGTGTAACGAATGATTCGAATATTATTTCTTGCTTTTTAGAGGTATTTAATTTTTAAGCTGTTTTTGTTTTCAGTTTTTTGTTCCTTAAAGCCCCACCCGACTTCAATATACGTGTTTATTAATATTGATATGTGTAACGAATGATTCGAATATTATTTCTTGCTTTTTAGAGGTATTTAATTTGTAAGCTATTTTTGTTTTCAGGTTTTTTGAAGGCGGTTTTTCTTTTTTTTAAAAAGCTTTTTTATTTTCAACTTTTTAGTGGTAGGTATGTAAGCGCAGCATGTAAATATTTTTCACTATATATTATAATATCTTCAATGGTAAAATGCCCAGAACTCAATTTCCAAATTTACGCTGTTTGTTTTTGAGGAGTTCCGTTGTGTCTTCGTAGTCCAAGTCTAGTCCTGAACGTTGCATCGCAAACCATGGTTTGTTTTGGATTGCCAGAAACTTACCAAAACCTAAATCACTTTACATATACTATTTGACTTTGAGGAGTTCCCTTGTGTATCTTCGAAGTTCGAAGTCCAATAAAGATGAAATTAAATTGTGATCACTCTTGAAGTATACCCTTTCAAACAAAAAAAGAATCATCTAAATCGGTTCATCAACAAAGATGTTATGTCCGAAATTCCATAAAAACTCGTGCGATGGCGAGCTAAATAATAGATATTTTTCAGGATTATGAAAAAATTACTGGCCAGATTTCTGTAAAAAAATTATGGGACCACACACGAACTATGTTCTTTGAGATAAAAAAAGAATTGTACAAATCGGGTAACAACTGACGAAGCTATGTTAAAACATACATAAAAAATAAAAAAAAAAATACCGTCGACTTGAGAACCTCCTCCTTTTTTTGAAGTCGGTTAAAAATGAACATTTGACTTCACTTTTCGGCGATAGATGGCACTGTAAAAATTTCTCATTCAAAATTACTCTATCGAATGTTTTTACACGCGTTTTTTTCCGATAGCTGTTCGTGCTACGGTTATTCCGTACTCTGTGAATTCTTGATGGGTTTAAAAAATAGGTACCTACTAGACCAGCGGTTCCCGAATTCTTTTAGCTACGGAACCCTTTTTGTTTTTTTTTGGTGGAAACCTAGCTCAAGTATTATCCCCGTCAATTGGTAATGCGCTGGAACCTTGTCACATTAACATCCACGTTGACGTGATCCGCAACTAAAAATGTTATAAAACAAGAAAATTCTAATAGGTAATCTAATGTATTAATTATTGAATTATTATTTTCAATAAGATAGGGTCTAAGTATATAAAAAAATACAGTAGTTTTTCGTTTTTGAGGTTAAAATCATGGCCGCCAGGCGCATTACCAATTGACGGGGATAGTAAGAAGTAAACTAACCAGGGTAGCCAGGTTGCCACCTGTAGGAACAGGAAAGTGGGTACAAGCGGGATTTTTTTTTTTGGGTCTATTTTCTAAATGTACGTTGAAATCATTAAAAATGGCAGCAGTTAAGCTACTGTAGAGTCATTAAGATATAAAATATTTATTAAGTTAGAACAAAAAGATATCTTGAATTTATAAACTCTTGAATTTTCACGGAAAGCCTCTCACGGAAACCCAGGGTTCCGCTGAACCCCATTCAAGAACTGCTGACCTAGACCTACCAACCTTCTACTATTTCAGAATGTGGGATAGAAACTAAATAAACATAAAAATAGTTACAAAAATCTAAAAAGTTTAATTTCAATAACATCATGTAAAAAATTCCAAGGCTAAAAGAAGAAAAATAAAATTTATGATTCCTACTAAACTTGCCTATCATAAAGTTCAATTGAATTCAAATTGTTTTCGTTTTCTCTCCTCGTACCTGGGAGTTCGCTGGTACTCATTATGCAAGGATTGGATGCTCTCGAATTTACAAGTATAATGTACGAATAATGAACACCCCTATAGCACCGGCGGTTCCCCGGGGAACCGTGACGACAACAGAATCTGTCAAGCACCGCGGGTTCCCCGGGGAACCGCGCGACCGCGCGCAATATTGTACCTTATTGTGAATGTACTATGGCTTAGATTTGAATGTAATGTTCTGTGACGCCGGTGCTTATCGGATATCGCGATATCTTAAGCCCGGGCTAGAGGGGTTAAATTCAAGTAGACTGCGTTATTATGAGAATCCTTCCTTTCTGAACAATATTGACGTTTGTTAAATATCATAGTCCCTCAGATTTGACTAATGATGTTTTAATTTGGAATTACCGATTAATTGAGTTTTTGAAGTGTACTTCAGAAACAAAATTATAATGAAATTAAGAAAATAAACGCAATCGATATGAATACCTTTTAAAAAAGCGTAATGTTGAACTGTTTGTTCGGTTCGTTTTTACACCTAAACAGCTGAACCAATTGTGATATGTTTTGATATAAAATAGATTGAAGCTTTGAGAACTCGACATAGGCTACTATTGTTACTGAAATTCTAATAGGAAACCAAACACAAGTCCAAACAGCAAAGCTAGGCCAACTACTCGTAGATCAGCCTTGCGTTGGTACCTATATAATTGGGTATGTAGTTAATAAGGTACTTAGGGTGATGGAACCAATAGTAGACCAGTCACCAAAGCTGACCAAAACGGGGTTATATTGCAATATTGAAAAAGCAAAATCATGCAAAGTTGGTAGTTTTTGGTTTTCCAATAGTGGGAGCTCTATATCTGTCAAGCCTCATATAAATTTGCTTCTTATTATTAGTGGAAAAATGAGAATTTTCTTGCTGCAACAATGGCACTGCGTGAGTGGTCAAGATTTTTGCAATATAAGTGATGTTTATCCAAAGGATGACCAGGGGGGTATTATAACCTCTTAAAACTTGTCAGTTTTCTCATTGTCTCTTTTTCTCCATGCGTGTCTTTTGTTACTATACAGCGAGAAACAGACACATTGATAGTCATTCAGGAAACTGACAAGTTTTAGGAGGTTGGAATACCCCTCCAGTCCAGCCTGCCTAGCATGACCGATTTATATCGCGTGATAAAAGTATTTTATCGACACTCAACTGTCAAATTCCTTTGTCTTTTTGACAGTTAAACGTGATAAAACGCTATATCACGCGATATAAATCGGTCATGCTAGGCAAGCTGGGTCATATTTTGAATTAAACATGGTCAGGCTTTAGGGTTAAATATTTGTACAGGTGTTAGTTGTATCAAAAAGATAACCACAGTAGAGGTTTTCTTTAGCTTGAATCATTAAGCTTTTGCTACGCCATTAGGTCAACTAACTCCAAGCTGTTTCATTTGCAATTTTTTATCGTTTGGCACAGCTGTGATGGCTTTTTTTGTTTTTATTTATGGTAAGAAAAAAACTTAAGATTAGTATAGTTCATTATGATTTCATACTAATTATATCAAAGTGTTTCGTTTAACATCTTAGGATACGTAACTATGAAAGGTAGTTTTGCAAATTAATCGACTATTTGAAGTGGTCAGGTATTGGGTAAAGTAGGTGGTCATCTATTGGTGAATTGGTGGTCAGGTTATGGGGACTTTTTATTTTTTTAATTTGGACAGGCCTAAGAAAAAATCTATTGTAACATCTCAGTAAATGTTTGCCTCATTTGTATAAGTATGTATCTAAGAATCATGGTGCCAAAGGCAGCATCGCTAAAATGATAACTGCGACCGTAGTGACACAGTGACCGTAGTAAAGTCAAAATCCGCTTAAGTGGTTCACTATTGGTTCCATCACCCTATAATATAGGTAATAAAATCAATGTTGTTTTATATTTCCGTACATGCGGACTCATATAGCTCATAGAGTGTATGAAGCTTAATTACATCGCTTCTTCAAATTTATAGCAGCCTGGTAGGAGGCAGGGGAGTTGTTTTTCACACGACGCTTTTCCTTCGCAGGAAGCAATTACGCTCGTACGAAGCACGCTTTGAGCTCGGAACTCTTTAAATTCTTTACAATTTCTGTTGCCCTGGTACTTCAGGGGCGGTATGTATGTAATTATACGAAGCATATAATTTTTTATTTTCATATTTTAGGAGAATTGCTGATTTTATGACACGCGTGGCATAATATGCTCGAAAATGTTGTCAATTAATTTCGTGGTCGAATTTAGTAATTTATAGTTGATTCTAAATTCTAAACTAAACCGATAACATTGTATAATTGTGTAATTCAAAATCTTAATCCGCTGTATTCAAAGTAAGTTCGAGAAGTATGAAAAACTAGAGGCGGCCCGCGACTTCGTCCGCGTGGAAAGTTTTTTGCTATCCCTCGGGAACAATACTTTTTTCGGGATGAAAGGTACTCTATGTCCTTCTCTGTACCCTTGACAACGTGTATGCAAAATTTCATGATGATCGGTTCAGTAGTTAAGACGTGAAGGCGTAACAAACAAACAGACTTTCGCATTTATAATATTAGTGAGGATAATTTCTCTAACTTTATGTGATTGCGTAAAGTCAATCGTATTCATTCATTTGACAGTTCATATTGTATCATAATATATGTCATCCCATACAAATTGCAGCCGATGGAATACGATATGAACTGTCAAATGAATACTATTAATTACCTAACGCAATCGCACCCCTGGACCTTACATAAAATTTCATAAATCCTGTAGTTCTTTAATAAGAATTTATTTATTTATTAGTATTAATAAACGTCATAAAGATTGTCTATCGGAAAATGTAGCAAAATATCAGCTTCTTTTCTTGCAGAAAAATAGTAAGAAGGCAAGATTAATGACATAAACTAAATAGTTTTTTTACAAAAAATACAAGTAACCCTTATCGGGAGAAAGTTTTTTAAGCGAACAAGGTTGCTTGGTTTATATCCACTTAAAAAAACTAACTTACATTTGACAGAAAAAGTTCTTAGCGCGAACATCTATCATACATACGGGTCAAACTGAGAACCTCCTTTTCTTGAAGTCAGTTAAAAAGAGTTACACTAAAGTTTCCCTTTTCCAACCAAAAAAAATCATCTAATTCGGTTCATAAATAAGAAAGTCGTCAAGGTAGTTGATGCAAAATCGTAGTATTTTCAGGATTACTGGAAAACTACTCGACCGATTTGAAAAAAATATATATGGGGCCATCTCGCAAGCAAACTCAATCGAACGAAAAAGAATCATCAAAATCGGTCCATAAATGTCAAAGATACGCGCGAACAACGATAAAAAAACATACAATCGAATTGAGAACCTCCTCCTTTTGTTGAAGTTGGTGAAAAATCGCGCTTAAAAGTACTCGATAGAAAATTTTCTATGGAAAATTTAATTTCGCTTTTTGGCGATAGATGGCGCTGTGCAAATTTCGCATACAAAATTACTCTATCGCTAGAATGTCAAAGAACAACAATGTCAATAAACAGGTGATCCGAAAACGATTGCATACATTTTATATGAGATACGTAAAATATGACTTAGATTCATAAAATATGACTATATATGGCAAAGGAAATTAATAAACTATGTTCCATACTGTTTTCTTCGTCGATAAATGAATAAATGTAGCGAAATTTGGTTTTAGAGAAATGTGTTGCAATATCTTATTTACCTGTGAAAAGTGTGATTACTTGGATTGTTTCTTTTTGTTACATCACAATTACTTAGAGCACAAGACACCATGGCTCCACGATACCTTTGCTTTTATTACCTATACCTTTTTTTAAAATTCTAATAAAGATTAACAAACATTTTAAACAAACTGTGATTGCTCATTTGCTAAGCGGGCCGCTAGGGGCTCTTACTGTAAAAAATGTTGGCACATATCACTTGATCCTTTGTCTCTTTTTTACATAGACCGTGTCCGTATGATGTTAACTTCTCTTTTCCACGCTTTGTTGGTCTTCTTGAGCGCAGCGAAAAATTTTCTATGTCTATGCTATCGCCTGTTTTGACTTTGCCGTTCGTGCTAAGGGTAGGTACTGATTCGGAATTAAGAAACTGCATAAGTATCGATGATTGTACGATTTCGAACTGAAAATTACTGCATGACTGTATGTAGTAGGTTCATAGATTTGTATGGATTTGCTGCGTTCGGAATGATTCCGTTCCGGAATTCCGAATCAAAATTCCATCTTTATCTGGCGGGCCTCCTTTCTCAACGGCTCAGTAAGTTTTCGTTTCTGTATTTTTTGTACGGGCTCGATACTTTGTCTGTCAGTATCTTTTTAGGCTTCTTAGATAACTCAACAAATTTTGTCGATTTTTAGTAAGTAAGTAAGTGTATAGACTATAGATAGATAGATAGATTGAACCATAGAAAAATACATAATAATAGGCTATCGCAAAATTATATATCGGAGGGCACTATAGGGTTGAAAATTCGTATGGAGACGGAACAAAGTCTGCGAGGCCACAAGAGCGGTTCAATCAATTCAACCCTTGGGTAGTAATTTAAATCTTTCCGCCTGATTGTCCAAAGGTACCCAAACTGTAGGATCACTTGACATTTGAGAATCTTTGCTTCCTAACTTTCGCGAATTATCTCAAGGATTACAAATTAATATTCGGAATGGGGTTTTATTCATGAGGTTGCTCGTTTCTTGATCACTTTCGACTTATATTTTATAAAAGATTTTAAGAAAGTAGGTTTTGACTATGTAAAAATGTAAAAATTCGGAATCATAAATGAGTTACTGAAATTATAAACATATATTTTGAAAAAAGTTATCGGTTCAAAAGTTAAATTAAATTTTTTTTTATCCTTTATTTCTAAATCTTAACCTAGTTACGTCATGTCATGTTAAGTCATGAAATAAAACACTTTTTAACTGATACTAGCGCGGTTTTATTGAAAGTAAGTACTTTGGTAATTATAATATAATAATCAAGTAGTAGTATATTATAAATATAAATTGAATATAAAAATCAAACCAAATACCAACTAATTACCAAAGTATTTTCAATAAAACCGCGCTAGTATCCGTTAAAAAGTGTTTTATTCCATGTCTAGTGAGCGCGTAAGCTTGAGAAGTGAATATGAACTTAGTAACCAAGTAGTCAAAATATTTGCTATAATGTCTTTTGCTAGGCTTAAGAGCTTATATCTATGGCTCAGCCTTGGTTTTCCGGATAAATCCCAATTAGCTGACTTGGTAGATAATTTCATTAAATTCTGATCCATTTTCAATAAAAAAACGGAACCTACAGTGAAACAGGCTTTAACAGGGCTTTAAGGAATTACTTTGTACTAATTGGCTAAAATTCATTTCCTTTCTTTAGAGTTATTGCGTAGGTTTGAAATCTTGATAATTCGAAGCACAAATTCAGAGTTTGATTCTAAAAGGTTAACTACTTTTTAGAAAGGAAATTATCAGCGTGAATTACATTATGAGTGTTAAGCATACAACGAAAGCACAAAGAAATATAATTAACCACAAATTACCAATAAAAAGTTATTTTTAGTTCATTGAAAACCTCTTGTGGGGTTGATCAGACAGTTTCATGCATTTCGAATTTTCGATGGAGTAGGCATTGTACTTTTGTATGGAACAGCAGATTTTTTTTTCGTGATTTCAAGGTTGGTCCCATAATGAAAATTGATCAGTTTGATGGTCTGATCAACCCCACGAGAGGTTTTCAATGAACTAAAAATAACCTCGTATAAAGTAGACTCTGTCTACTTTATAATTTAAGTTCTGAGTATATGACATTTACTTATATAATTTATTTCCACTAGACAAAGTTAATAAAACAAGAATTAAGGATAGGTACAACTTTATGTAGATGTACTGGCAATCACGGGCTTCAGACAGTATAGGCACTTAGGCAGTATAGGCACAGTACATATATAAGTTTTTTCAAACAGTATGAGAGCTCCATGGAAACGTTCGAATTTGACGGCTGACGTCACTCTAAGAGCTCTAAGCAAAGTTCGCAGTACTTTGGTCAGGGTTGTGACATCGCGTCGGCGTCGCAGTTGTTTCCATAGCGTTCGCGCGAAGCATTCCACGAGACGGCCGGAAAATGCCAACCCTAGCGATCCGACGGAGTGCAATGACAAAAGGGCCTAAGTGACGTTAGCTCCTCTACTGTTTGAAAAACTTATATATGTACTGTGGTATAGGCTTTGATTAAACATATAAATAATCAAAGAGTACCTATAGCGTAGGAAATGATGTAAGTGCGTTTTCGAATACGGCCGATCCTAAGTAATAGAAGTGACAATTTGTCACCTGTCATGACATTTTCATATCCATTGCGGGAAACAATTGAAAATAGAACAAACGACTCACAGCTACACCGCAATGTAAAACAAACTGTCATGACAATGAGAGGTTTTCAAAGTGACATTAAAAAAATAAAAATAGTAACTATTTGCCGCACTAGATGGCGTTGATGGAAAGAGAAGTGTCAAAATTGGCTTTTAAAAATAAACGGCCAGTACCAGACGCTCGCTGGCTGACATCTGAAAGAGAAACATTTTAGGGTTCTACCTATCTGCCTGCCTACCTGAGTACCTACTCTTCGAAGCTTAGTAAAACAAATCACATTGACACATACATTTTTATCAACGCCATCTATCGAGCCTACAATTTTTTGTCATTTTGAAAATTACAAAGACAATTTACTTAGTTTACGAGTAGATAGTTTGACGAGTATATTTTCTATATTCAAAGTTATTGACGCAATGGAAACATTTTTGTTATGACAATTTTTTCACGTTTGACCCAGTACCCGTAGCACGAACCTCTATCGAGAACAAAACGCGCGTAAACAAAGATAGAGTAGGTAATTTTGTATGGGAAATGTGAACAGCGCCATTTCGCCGAAAAGCGAAATGAGATTTGACAAATCCTCTATCGAGTACTTTTACGCGCGTTTTCGTGCTAAGCGGCGAATGGTAAGCGGCGCGACTAGGGTTGCCAACCCTACTATATAATATAGTATCCTACTATATTGAAGGCTCGCCTACTATATTTTTTGAAAAAATATATAGTAGGCAAAACTACTATATTTTTCCAAGTGAAAGAATTACACAAAAGCAACAAAAAAAATATTACTTATATGCACATAAGTACATAATTGCATAATATTTTTTTTGTGATTAAACACTGTTGTCTTTATGGTTGTTGATATGAAAATGTACTTTTAAGTATAAAAAATGCAACTTCTTAAAATCCTCTATACAAAACGGCAACCTACTATATTTTTTTGGACTTTTTCGCCACCTACTATATTTTTACACAAAAAATCTTGAAACTACTATATTTGATCCAAAAAAAGTTGGCAACCCTAGGCGCGACTCTGTGTAGTCTAAAAACACTTTATATTTTGTATGTAGCCCAACCGAACGATGCGAAGTGAACACATTTCAAATTCTGTTTTGGATTTGAAAAGCAGAATTAAAATCTTTGGTACAGATTATTTTAAACAAAATACAAAAGCTCAATAGTACACATTTGAATTTCAAATTAATTCATAGCCTAGTTTCATTCAACCTTTTTTGGCAGGCAACCTTTTTTAGTGTTCAGTATGAAAATTCTAAAAATAATGTTTCAAATCAACTTTTAATGTGTTTTTTTATGGAATGTCTGATTTTTTTATTATTATTTCTTTAAATTTCAGAAAACTACCTAACAAAAAAAAAGTACCTACCTATAATTCAGGAAATAGCTTGTACATTTTCTGAAAAAACCGGCCAAGTGCGAGTCGTACTCGTGCACGAAGGGTTCCGTTTCCGTACCAAAAAACGTCAAAAGAATCACGTTTGCTGTATGGGAGCCTCCCTTAAATATTTTTTTTATTCTGTTTTTAGTATTTGTTGTTATAGCGGCAACAGAAATACCTACATCATCTGTGAAAATTTCAACTGTCTATCTATCACGGTTCATGAGATCCAGCTTGGTGACAGACAGACAGACAGACGGACAGCGGAGTCTTAGTAACAGGGTCCCGTTTTTACCCTTTGTGTACGGAACTCTAAAAATACTGTGTGAGAAAGGCAAATAAATGTTAAAAGGTGATTAAGGTCTTTAAGAGCAGTCAATTCAATACATTAAGTTATGGGCTATTTCTAACACTGGATGGATTTTTAATAAAGAACTGCCTAAATTAATGACAGTCAATATCAAACTACAGTACTTACCTAGTAATTTGGTTAAAAACGTATTAAAATATATATTTAATTATTTTATTAGGCATGGTTTGGAAATTTTGTGAATGAGAATGCAAATATTTAATAGCTACACTCAAAGAAAAATTCAGAAACCGACTTAATTTCTTGTGGAACAGTGTCTTTAATTCTGATTTTTGACCCTAGGGCAGAAAACCAAAATTCGTTTGTAGAACGCGTTCCCACATGACAGTTTTGCACTTTTGCCCGCAATAATGTCCCTGATGGTTAGACTTCTATCGAGTCTCTTGTTCATGCCATAATGCCAGTGAACAATGCACTGTTCCCACAAACACAAAATGGGACTCTTTCGTAAATAAAAGATGCCTTCTCCAACAGTACACGAAAAGAACCTCGTTAACATTATGAAAAGAGTATTCTCACCTGTAGCTATTCGTTCTCTTCGCTCGAAACCTTCATTCACATCACTCACTCAAAATTTTAATTTCGAATAACTACGTTTGGCTTTTTGAATTGAGAACGGAGCCGTTTTTTACTAAGAGGTTATTTGTTCGATTGCTGAACGGACAGCACACGCGACGACGACCGCCCGGCTCGAACACCGCCGTTCGACTGAAGCTGCCCCGAGCTAACCTTTTCCCGGTTTTCAGACGGGGTTGCTAGGGCGGGAAATGGTTTTCCGCGCGGATGAAATTCGTTGCGTTCTGTCCGTGTTGTGCGCCGAATGAAGTTAGAATTGGAAAACATTACATTTGGACCGGTTAAGCTGACGTCATAGTGTTTTGATGTTCGTCTGTTTTAGTTTCATTATGGTAACGGAATCGCCCACGAAAAGATTTATCGTTCATTCAAATTAGACAACCATTCAGATAGTCGGCAAAAAGCTCTTTCAAATTTTTCTTGGTAATGTTGTCGTCATTGTGATTTTCTTGGTAATTTTAGTATGCTATTTTTTTTTATCTTTGAATTTATCACTAAATAATATACTAGAACTTAGATAACTAGACTTGCTAAGGGTACAGTACCCTTAGCACGAACAGCTATCGAGAAAAAAACGCACGGAAAAGTAATCGATAGAGTATAATTCTCTGTGGGAAAATTCATTTCGTTTTTCGCCGGTAAATGGCGCTGTACAAATTTCCCATACAATATTATCGTTTGTAGGGTTCCGTACCCAAAGGGTAAAAACGTGATAGACTCCGCTGTCCGTCTGTCTGTCTGTTACCAGGCTGTATCTCATAAACCGTGATAGCTAGACAGTTGAAATTTTCACAGATGATGTATTTCTGTTGCCGCTATAACAACAAATACTAAAGATGTAATAAAATAGTTAAGGGGGGCTCCCATACAACAAACGTGATTTTTTGCCGTTTTTTATTCGATACTAGCGGCCGCCCGCGACTTCGTCTGCGTGGAAAGTTTTTTTGTTTTCCCTCGGGAACAATATTTTTTTTCGGGATGAAAGGTACTCTATATCCTTTTCTGTACCCTGGCAACGTGTATGTAAAATTTCATGATGATCGGTTCAGTAGTTAAAACGTGAAGGCGTAACAAACAAACAAACGGACTTTCGCATTTATAATATAAGTAAGGATTAATAACGACAACAGGTAGACAGTTGCAATGTTTACAAATTAATGATGTATTTCTATTGCCGCTATAACTAGGTACAAATACTAAAACAGACTAAAATAAATATTTAGGGGGGGTAGGTTAGGTACTGAGTTGAGGGTATATTGGGAATGTTTTAATATGTTAAATACATGATTAAATTATTTATTAGTTACATAATGGTTATTTCATTATAAAGTTGTCTGAAGTTTATTGACCAATGGGGGTCTGAAAAAAATGAAATTAGCTGAATATTATTTTATAAGTGAGAATAAGCTTCCATAGAAAAAAAACTGAATTTAGGTTGCGTGAAAAAATAAAAACATGTTAAAAAAAAGCTTTAAAAAAAGCAAAACCTCCTTCAAAAATCTTTAAAAATAGCTCTATAAAAAGCAAGAAATAATGTTCAAATCGATTAATTAAAACACGTCTACTATTGAAGTCGGGTGGAGCTCTTTATAGAGCTATTTTTTAAGATTTTTTAAGGAGGTTTTGCTTTTTTTTAAATAGCTTTATTAATTTAAACTTTTTTGTGGTAGCTATGTAAGCGATGATTTTATAAAATAAAACGTTATAATGTTTTACATTTTTCAATGGTATACCCCGAGTAACTCAATTTCCACAGGAGTTTCATTGGGCCTCGCAGTTAAACTCTAGTCCAGAACGTCCTTAACAATAGATAAGTAGGTAGGTATAGAAAATTTAATAACGAAAATATCAAAATGTATGAAAACAGCTGACTTTTTTCACGATTTCAGAGTTGGTCCCATACTTGAAGTTGATCAGTTTGATGGTCCTATCTAGAGTCTGTCTAAAAAGTCAGTTTACCTGAGAAATCATTAAATTATTTAAAAAAACTTATTCTGGTAACCCTGTTGGTGCTGTCAAAATTCTAATTCATCATCATCCTCCTGTCCTTATCCCAATTTATTTGTAGTGCTATGTCTACACAAAATATTTTTTTGCGCTCGTAGAACGACCACTATTGGGGTCGGCGCAGCATGTAATACATACTGCATTAAGTTTTGGCAAAGTTTTACGATCGACCGCCTGCCTGACACCAACCCTCCTCCTCGGGAATGCTGTTGTTGACAGTTTCCTCGCTGCCATTCGAGTGACCCTTTGTGCGATGGTCTGCACCGGGTCCTTAAAACTTCCCTCTATCGCCTTCTACGATACCCACGGGATGAGATGGGACAGTCCTATTCTTAACCGGAACTGTGCGGCACCTAATTCTAATTGTAAACATTGAATTTTGAAACACAACATAGAATTTTGACAGCACCAACAGGGTTACCAGTATATGTTTTTTTAAATAATTTAATAATTTCTCAGGTAAACTGATTTTTTAGACAAACTCTACCACATTCGGCATTAGGGGTATTTTTGTAATGCCTCATTTAGATATCGGCGAACAAACTCGTCGAATAACTTGCCGAGTAATTCCTGCACGAATACAGACCCGATTATATATTTTTCTATATTCAGTGAACATAGAACTTTCAGAAATGGATGATGTGCGACTTGTTGCTACGGCTTCTTGCATATTTAAATGTGTATAGACTTATACAAGTAAAATCTAAACGATGTTTTGGGTCTCATATCACGGGTTCTCTCTGGTAAGCTTCTATAAACTTTAAAATATTCTCATTAGTCTAATCTATCGCAAAAAAATCAGGACCGATCGTGACAAAGTTCGTGAACAATGACGATAGTGTAAACACCGCTGCCAATACATACGAACAATCCTTTGATCCGCGTAAATGCCTAGTTTAGATACTCGCCGAGCATAGACGAATAGACACGAAGACGAGTATGTAAACACCATATTCGGCGGGCTGATTATCTAATTAAAAACCACCTAGCGACTGGTTGCAGTTCACAGATGATCGTGATCCATTGCTACTTCTTTTTGGGTTAAATAAAAACATACCAAAGAAAAGTGGCAATGTACGTCAAATGCAACCGGTCGCTAAATAGTTTCTTTTTAGATAATCAGGGTGCGGGTATATTCGGTACTCGCCGCGAATATTCGTCTGTTCTTCGCGCGCGGTGTCAGTTTTTTGACGCGAATCAAAGGATTATTCGTATGTATTCGCGACGGGGTGTTTACATAATCGTCATTGTTAACGAACATCACATTGGTTGCACAATGATTGAAAATCTATTAATGCGCTTGGATCCGTTTAATGAAGGTACCCATTGCAGAATTAAAGAAAGAAGAGATTCGCTAATAGTGTTGTTAAAGATGAATAAATAATGAAAAATATTAGAAAAAATCGACTCACCCGTAAGACGGGATCCCGTCTGAGTTGCTACGGGTGAGTCGATTTTTTCTAATATTTTTCATTATTTATTCATCTTAATATAAAAATAGCATTGTGAATGCAAAAATCTAAAAAGTTTAAAAGTGTTGTTAAAGTTTTACTTTTATAAGTCGATATACATTTAATGTGCGTGAAGCCGAAACAGCAAGTCGCACGTCATCCATTTCTGAAAGTTCTATGTTCACTGAATATAGACGAATATATAAACGAGTCTGTATTCATACCCGAATTACTCGGCGAGTTACTCGGTGAGAATGTTCGCCGATAATCTAAATGAGGCATAAAAAAATCCGACAGCGCACGGAGAACGGACGAGTTTTCGCTGCGAGTACCGAAATACCCGAATATGGTGTTTACATACTCGTCATCGTGCCTATTCGTCTGTACTCGGCGAGTATCTAAACTAGGCATAACACATGTGTTCGTGCTAGGGGCACAACAAAACCAACCAAGTAAGTAGGTAGGTAGGTACGCAACCCAAGTAAATTAGGAAAAAACCTCTGAGGCCATCCACAATAATTTCAGTTCCAATTTTACCAGAAGTTATTCACACCAAAAAAACGAATGGTTACAAAAGAACAGCTGCTACGTAAAACCACCTTATTCCGTCGAGATAAAGTCCACATAAACTACAAAGTGGCACGTCTCATGTGACGTCAATTGTACACAATAAAACAGCGAAGTGTATTTACCCCGAAACGCGGGTTATTTTCCCAGTTCCCCAGTTCCCCAGTGACACCGACTTCTTTTGTTTGTGCCACCTAATTGTAGACAGAAGCACCGCTCCGAACAAATCGTGATTTTCCGTGCACGCCACGCACACATAGATAGGGTTGCCAACCCTACTATATAATATAGTATCCTGCTATATTGAGGGCTCGCCTACTATATTTTAAAAAAAAAAAAAAATTGTAGGCAAAACTACTATATTTTTTCAAGTGAAAAAATTAAATAAAAGCAACAAAAAAATATTACATTTAAGTAATTTCATAATATTTTTTGTGATTAAACACTTGTCTTTATGGTTGTTCAATAAATTATGAAAATATTAGTAGGTACCTTATTAGTATGAAAAATGCAACTTCTTTAAAATCCTCAATTTTTATTTTTTTTATTTTTAGTGTAGGTAACTTGAAGGTATATTATTTAGATAGTAAAATCGGCTCAGCCATACGTGAGATAATTGCGAAGAAACATACATACATACGGGTCAAACTGTGAACCTCCTTTTTTAAGTCGGTTAAAGAACTACACAGATATCCCTCTTCCAACAAAAAAATAATTATCTTATTCAGTTCATAAACAAAGAAGTAATACGACCATTATCATCGAGGTAATTCACACAAAATCATACTATTTTCGTGCTTTTTTCAAGATTACTTGAAAAGTACTGAACCGATTTCCAAATTTTAAAAAATGGGACCAACTTAGGAGCATCGAAATGTATTTCGGTGCTTAGGAGTTTACCTAATGTAATAACGTTTGAATCATTCCAGTCGGTTCAGCCGTTTTCGAGAAATCGGTGGACATACACAAAAAAACAAATATACAGACGAACAGAGAACCTCCTCCTTTTTGGAAGTCGGTTAAAAAGAGCCAAAAGGTAAGGTAGGTTGGTAGCTTTCCGCTCGGCGGCGGTAAAAAAACGCGCGTTGAAAAAAGTTTCACATTTCACTATCGAAAACTATAGGTCGAATCAAATTATCGGACGCGGCTTACTGCCGCGGCTGATCTGAGGTGTGCAAACTATCGGATGTAAAGTCTGTCCATCCTTACTTGTCTTATTTAGTAAACAGTTTTTGGCAGTTGTCATACGTCTTTTATACTGAAATCGTTAATTAAAAATATGTAAGTAACTTTATGAAATTGTTATTTATTATTAACAATTTATTTTGTAATCTATGTGTGGAAAACCAATTGTTGTATTTTAAAAATTATTATTTCAATAAAGAGTTGGGTGAAGATTGTTTACAATATAAGACAAGTAAGGATGAACGGACTTTAAGCTTCGATTACATACGCCGATTTAGCTTCCTAGCTAGGAACCAATTTCGGGTTGCCACCCGTATTATATAATAAAATATTGTACAATAACATCGATTTTAAAATTGAATTAACACTTTAACGGAAAAGTAAACATTGTTTAAGATTGTAGATGAGAATAGAAAATAAAAAATCATAAAAAATGTTGACTTTTCCGTTATTTGTGCAAATTTACTGTTAAAATTGAACTTATTTATACGGGTGGCAACTCTAAATTGGCTCCTAGTTAGGATGCTAAATCGGCGTATGTAATCGAGGCATTAGTAGGTCGCGGACGTAACCATAGACTAATATGACGTCATCGGACGTCCGATAGCTATCTGGCACACAGGATGTTATTAGAGTGTGCACACTTATCAGCCGCGGCAGTAAGCCGCGTCCATAAGCCGCGTCCGATAATTTGTTTGGACCTTATCGGATATGCTGCTCATAGTCAACGCGAGTGAAAGAGATAAAATTATCGTTTTCGATAGCGAAAAGTGAAAACATCAACTCGTACTAGGCCCTCGGAGCGTGCTACGGCCAGGTGAGGTGGACCTTCTGTAACTTTTTATTTTGTTTGTACCGTCCAACTGTGAGTGATTTACAGCTTTTGAATTGTTTTCTCGTTTCAACTTTAGGTGGGACGATAATCTTTCTCCCTCTTTGGACTTGTTGATTGAATTTGATGTTGTTTTTATTATTCACTTTTTAGGGCGAGAAACACATAATATAAAACTCAATGCATGCATAGCACCACAATACTTTAATTTGCATATTGTTAACCGACTTCAAAAAAGCAGGAGATTTTCAATTCGACTGTTCTTATTTGTATGGATAGGTACCTATATTATCTGTAACATATTTCGACGTAATTTACGACTATAAATAAATTATTTATGTAAATGCATGGATGACTGGATGCATGAACGCATCCATTCATCCATTAATCCATGCAATCAATGCATCCATTAATGCATGTGACGGATTTTAAGTAAAGCTTTTTTCCAATAATTGTATTTTTGGCTGTATGAACATTTGCCTTTGCCTTACACGTTCAGATAAATAATGTTTGGTAATAGTATGATCAAATCATGTATTGTTTAACATTTCATTTCGATTCAGTTCTTATAAAAATAATGTAAATATCTTATACATATCTTAGCAAGTTTTAAATAAGTTACCATTTATTATATTTGATAATTTCACGATAGTTAGTCGTAACGCCTATCATTGGCTGAACGTATTTCCAAGAATTTAAGTAAGACTACAGTAATGAATATAACAATTATTGTAATTCATTGCGATTTAGTTTAAAAAAGATTCCAACGTAATTGTTTTATAAAATATTATCTCTGATATTACTTTTTCGTACAAATAGTATAGTCGATTGTGATTGGTTGAAAAGTGGTGTGAGGGGTAAACTTTTTGTGTTTAATTTAGTGGGTAGGTATTTAAGGAATGGAAAATTGAGCATACGTTTCACTTTAAGGTTGGAGCACTACGGGATTTAAGTTAAGTAAATTCTTCATTGTATTGTGTTATTTTGAATTAATTGTTTTGTGTGTGAGTTGATTGTTTTTCAAAGGCTATCCGCTGTTAATTTTCATTCCCAATTTTATGATTATTCCGATTATTTGTAGTAATAATAAGTAAAGTACATTATAGACAGATTTCTTTTGCATTTGCTTGGTAACTAGTATCATAGTTTAATAAAGAGATTAACTGATAACTTTAAGTTTATATTGTTGTAGTTTGTAACGATTTAATTGTAAATATCTGATTTGATAAAGCTGACAAGTTTCTTCCGCCTGTTCTTCTCTCAGCAAAAAAAAGACGTCCGAACAGGTGGTAGGTTAAAAGAAATTGGACGATTCAATTTAATAAACATTACTTTACTTAAATTGATTTATTTTGTTTTAATTCTCTCCATGTTTCTGACCATTTCTGACACATGCAATCCATGCATCCATTCATCCATGCATGCATCTGTCCATGCGTCGATGCATCCATCTATCTATGCATGCATCCATGCATTCATCCATGAATCCGTCCATCCGTTCAACCATCCATGATCATACATACCTACCATTATCTTAAAATGTACGAGTATTGTGTTCTATTTTATCCTTTAAATATTAAAGTGCCAATCACTGTGGGTGTTTCGATAAGTAAAACATTGAATATAGCATGCAAAAAAAATACTAGAAAAAATTTAGGTACGAATAACAAAACCTAAAGTAGAGTTAAGAGCCATATGACGTATCGACTGTGATTTTTGGTTAAAATGGGGAATTTTGGCGTTGTCGATCTCAGAAACAAACATACATTAACAATTTTGACTTATTGAATAGTGCAGAATAGCTATTGGAATAGTTCGTAGCGGCCTCGCTTTTTGTAAATTTTGCTTAACTTTTTAATTAAACCCAAAATTGCAGAGAAAGATTTTCATAAAATGCGCGAGGGCACGTTTTTGAGCTCATGGATTGGACTACTGTTCTAAAGAAATGAAATAAAAAAAAATTGAATGTTATTTCTTATATAGTAGAATAGTTCATAGCGGCCTCGGAATTTTGAAATATCATTGAAATAATATAGAAAAAAAATCTTATTCTAAACCAAAAAACTTCGAAAATCGCTTTGAGTTAACTGTGAATTTCTCCTATCTACGAACATATTATTGAGCAAAATTTATACCCAAATAATTGTTACTTCATAAGGAATAAAGATTTAATAATTTTTAAGCATGAATTTGTTATTTGAATTCAATAATAATGAGAAATGTAACTGCAAAATTACTACAAAATGCGATGCACCCACCGTCAAATATTTTACTCTTTGTCAGTACCGCGCGAGCGCTCCTCAGTGTTGGACGTGTGTCGAATTTCTGCGTCAGAGGCACGTTCTGCAGACGAGTGCGGTTGTTTCATATTTCGCTATTGTGTTAGGATTCGGAACGACCGAAGAACTTTTAATTAGAAAAACTTAGTTTTCCGTTTGGAATACGAATAATTTAAACTTTCCTATATTCTAAATCAAATAAAATGTTTTTCTGAGGAGCACCATAAAATTTTAATAACAGAAACACAAAAACATGATCAGGGAATTGAACGCGCCTCAGTACTAGTCTGTAGTATAGTGCGACTAATAAGATTTGATCATCTAAGCACAGTACAGGCACAACCTAAAGATAGTTCATACAGTCGATCATCGGAGGCGTCTAGACAGAGCAATTGTGCGGGGTGGTGCGGTATAGGAGGGGGTGGGAGGGCCCGAGAGGCCATACTTTGGCAATGTATGCATCTCGGGCCCTATCCCGACAGGGCTTACGCTTTCGATTGGGTTATATTTATATTGATTGAAAATTGTATTTGCATTTTTTTTAAGTTGGTGTCATGAAAAGTATTTTTGGCACGATTTTGATGTTATATTTGGAATTCAAAATGGCGGCCGCACATTGCTGTATTTGTTTATACTGGTGTATTTTTGTTTGTGGGCCGATTTCGATGAAACTCGTTTTTTTTTACTATTTTGACAAGAAAATAAAAATGAAATGTTAAAAAACTAAAAAATCCAAGATGGCGGCCATCTTTTTTGTTTGTAGGCCGATTTCGATTAAACTCGGTTTTTGGTTCTATTTTGACAAGAAAATAACAATGCTTTGTTAAGAAATAAAAATCCAAGATGGCGGCCATGTTTTTTATTAGTGGGCCGATTTCGATGAAACTCGGTTTTTGGTACTATTTTGACAAAAAAACAACAATGCTATGTTAAAAAAAATAAAAAATCCAAGATGGCGGCCATCTTTTATGTTTGTAGGCTGATTTCGATGAAACCCGGTTTTTGGTTCTATTTGACAAGAAAATAACAATGCCATGTTAAAAAAAATCCAAGATGGCGGCCAACTTTTTTGTTTGTGGGCCGATTTCGATGAACCTCGGTTTCGGGTAGTATTTTTAAAAGAAAACTGGAACGCAATGTTGATAATGACAAAAATCCAAGATGGTCGCTAACTTCTTTATTTTTCTTTTTGTTCAGCAACAGCAACAACAGCAACGCAATGTTGAAAATATTAATAAATCTCAAATGGCGGCCAACTTTTTTTTTGTGGGTCGTTTTTGATGAAATTTGGTTTTTGGTACTTTTTGACAAAAAAATAACAATGCTATGTTAAAAAAAATAAAAAATCCAAGATGTCGGCCATCTTTTATGTTTGTAGGCAGATTTCGATGAAACCCGGTATTTGGTTCTATTTTGACAAGAAAATAACAATGCCATGTTAAAAAAAATAAAAATTCAAGATGGCGGCCATCTTTTTATTTGTGGGCCGATTTCGATGAAACTCGGTTTTTGGTACTATTTTGACAGGAAAACAGCAACGCAATGTTAAAAAAATAAAAATCCAAGATGGCGGCCAACTTTTTTGTTTGTGGGCTGATTTCGATGAACCTCGGTTTCAATTACTATTTTTAAAAGAAAACAGGAACGCAATGTTGATAATGACAAAAATCCAATATGGTCGCTAATTTGTTTATTTACCTTTTTGTTCAGCAACAGCAACAACAGCAACGCAATGTTGAAAATATTAATAAATCACAAATGGCGGCCAACTTTTTTGTTTGTGGGTCGTTTTTAATGAAATTCGGTTTTTGGTACTATTTTGACAAAAAACAACAATGCTATGTTAAAAAAAAACCAAGATGGCGGCCATCTTTTATGTTTGTAGGCAGATTTCGATGAAACCCGGTTTTTGGTTCTATTTTGACAAGAAAATAACAATGCCATGTTAAAAAAATAAAAATTCAAGATGGCGGCCATCTTTTTTATTTCTGGGCCGATTTCGATAAAACTCGGTTTTTGGTACTATTTTAAAAAGAAAACAGCAACGCAATGTTAAAAAAATAAAAATCCAAGATGGCGGCCAACTTTTTTGATTGTGGGCCGATTTCGATGAAACTCGGTTTCGGGTACTATTTTTAAAAGAAAACAGGAACGCAATGTTGATAATGACAAAAATCCAAGATGGTCGCTAACTTCTTTATTTTTCTTTTTGTTCAGCAACAGCAACAACAGCAACGCAATGTTGAAAATATTAATAAATCTCAAATGGCGGCCAACTTTTTTTTTGTGGGTCGTTTTTGATGAAATTTGGTTTTTGGTACTTTTTGACAAAAAAATAACAATGCTATGTTAAAAAAAATAAAAAATCCAAGATGTCGGCCATCTTTTATGTTTGTAGGCAGATTTCGATGAAACCCGGTATTTGGTTCTATTTTGACAAGAAAATAACAATGCCATGTTAAAAAAAATAAAAATTCAAGATGGCGGCCATCTTTTTATTTGTGGGCCGATTTCGATGAAACTCGGTTTTTGGTACTATTTTGACAGGAAAACAGCAACGCAATGTTAAAAAAATAAAAATCCAAGATGGCGGCCAACTTTTTTGTTTGTGGGCTGATTTCGATGAACCTCGGTTTCAATTACTATTTTTAAAAGAAAACAGGAACGCTATGTTGATAATGACAAAAATCCAATATGGTCGCTAATTTGTTTATTTACCTTTTTGTTCAGCAACAGCAACAACAGCAACGCAATGTTGAAAATATTAATAAATCACAAATGGCGGCCAACTTTTTTGTTTGTGGGTCGTTTTTAATGAAATTCGGTTTTTGGTACTATTTTGACAAAAAACAACAATGCTATGTTAAAAAAAAAACAAGATGGCGGCCATCTTTTATGTTTGTAGGCAGATTTCGATGAAACCCGGTTTTTGGTTCTATTTTGACAAGAAAATAACAATGCCATGTTAAAAAAATAAAAATTCAAGATGGCGGCCATCTTTTTATTTGTGGGCCGATTTCGATGAAACTCGGTTTTTGGTACTATTTTGACAGGAAAACAGCAACGCAATGTTAAAAAAATAAAAATCCAAGATGGCGGCCAACTTTTTTGTTTGTGGGCTGATTTCGATGAACCTCGGTTTCAATTACTATTTTTAAAAGAAAACAGGAACGCAATGTTGATAATGACAAAAATCCAAAATGGTCGCTAATTTGTTTATTTACCTTTTTGTTCAGCAACAGCAACAACAGCAACGCAATGTTGAAAATATTAATAAATCACAAATGGCGGCCAACTTTTTTGTTTGTGGGTCGTTTTTAATGAAATTCGGTTTTTGGTACTATTTTGACAAAAAACAACAATGCTATGTTAAAAAAAAACCAAGATGGCGGCCATCTTTTATGTTTGTAGGCAGATTTCGATGAAACCCGGTTTTTGGTTCTATTTTGACAAGAAAATAACAATGCCATGTTAAAAAAATAAAAATTCAAGATGGCGGCCATCTTTTTTATTTCTGGGCCGATTTCGATAAAACTCGGTTTTTGGTACTATTTTAAAAAGAAAACAGCAACGCAATGTTAAAAAAATAAAAATCCAAGATGGCGGCCAACTTTTTTGATTGTGGGCCGATTTCGATGAAACTCGGTTTCGGGTACTATTTTTAAAAGAAAACAGGAACGCAATGTTGATAATGACAAAAATCCAAGATTGTAACGGACCCCCCCCCTATCTAGCTATATAACTAAGTACCTATATACCTAGCTACCTATCGGGGACATAAATCCAGGTCTCAGGCAATAGGAGTTTACAAGCACCATACGGGTTATCCGTACCATGACACCGAGTGTATTAGTAGGGATAAATACACCCAACTAATCTTGGTCATCGAAACCAAGTAAAAGCTTTATCTATTAAAGATAAAATAAACTTAATTAAATTTATGGCCATAAAGTGATCGTTAAGTAGTAGGACCTCTACGTTGTGTAAAATTAATTCAGCAACCCAAAATCTTTTAAAGGTAAGTTTAAAAGAAAATAAATTAGTGATTTCAGAAACGCTTGCATAGAATTTACATCTTATAACTAATAAATATACATATAAATAATAAATAAATAGTATAACAAGTAATTTTGTATAAGTATTGTTTAGTGTAGATAGTATGAAAGGATATTAGGAAAATTATAACCAACATCAAAGACCAGACCAAATCAGTCTTTGATTTTGGTAGCCCATCTTCCACCAATCCCCAAGGGCTCTCCAATCCACGCCAGTGCGATTAAGCACAAAAGTTATTTTTTAGCATTAACCATGATGCATCAAATACAAAATGGAATAGGTTAGATGGAATGAGAAAATCTGATTTCTCAAATAAATATGTTTGGATGAAAATACTTCCAATCCAAAAGATGTTGTCCCATCTTACTGCCACTATGTAGTCATACAGATAATGATTATGTAGCCCTTAGATAGAACTATACAGAACGTATCCAAGGAACTACAAGTGTTGGTGTGCCAAGCTGCGAACAGACGAGGTTTTAGTGATATCTCATCTGAACAGAAAGGAGTCTGCGCTACCAAGATTGTTCAAAATGTAATCTTCAGGTCAATTTCATCGTTAGTGATGAAAGACAAGAATACAATCTACTTAATCGTAGTGCACTCAACCGTCAGTCAGAATAATATTTGTATTGTGTAACTTCTCGGTTAAACATAAGCATGCAGTCACTGCGAAGCATTCATTAAATTCCTCCACTGAGATTTCTCAGTATCCAAAGAATTTAACTACTGGCTAAGACTCAACATACATCAAGCTAATGCTCAACAGAGAATGATAAAGTAAATTAAAGTGATTTGACTCAAACCACTGTTGTAAGTGTTGATGTATTTATGTGAAGAATTAATCTGTATGACACACAGCAATTGCAGTATATGAGAGAGCATACAGTCAAACTGGAAATGTTGTTCAAACCGTTATTGAACAAAATAAATATTTATATTATATTTCAAATATAAATCAGGCATTCTCAAAGGAACGGTAGGGATAAGAATAGACAAGGTTTTGTCAGAGATAAATAATACTCTATGAGTAATATTCACTTTTTACTCAAACCAATACCGCTGTTATGAGCTTAGCCATCACTAATAAAATTAGTCATAGGAATATTAATCCAAATATGGTTTCAATATAAAATTGACACGGGGTGGGGATGAGTTACTTTGTTTGTCTTTTATCCCAAGGGACTTGGCTTGATTAAAGGCAACGCAAAGCAAAACTATAACTGAACAGTTTCTAAAGCCTAGAAATTCAACAGAATATCTTGGCCTAGTCCTTTGTTTAGTAACAGTCCTAGAATAGAATATGATTATGTCAGTTTACACAGGTATTCTGGTGGTCGGTCAACCTAACCCAGAGTTATGCCTTTAGGTAAACCTCCACATCTCATAAATATTAGACTCTTACTAATCAAATTGTTGAGAACACCAAAACCCTTGACAAACAATCAAATTGATTATCGTTCAATGGCCCTAGTATTAACTGATACTATGTACCACATAACTAAAATAAACACAAAAGATTTACTTAGCGATGAGATAAGCACACATCGTAACTGAACTAGGAAACCATTCAAGGAACCCTAAAATAAAACAACTGATGCATTAAAATCATATTTGGACCATAGACCCAGATAGACTTCAATAAGTTAAATATTATTATTATAAATTATGGCAGCTCAGCATTACCTCATTTCTGTAATTAAGTGCCAACCAGCAGGTCCAATAGCACCTGATTACAGAAACTACACAACAATTCATTACCTCAACTTGAGATTTCATCGGCTTCAGTCGAATGACCAAATACTGAATCCACTCAAGTCTACACTATATGTATTGTTAGGAGTGTATATGAATAGTGTGATATGTGTAATAAAATATCTGCACAAATATTATAATAATAAAAGCAAAATAAATCATATTTTATAAAAATATGAATTTAAAGCGATGAAATCCGTCAAACTCAAAGTTAGCCGTTTCAACTTTCTGATAATTATTATAGTAAATACTATATAAAAGAAAGCTAATCATATGAGTTTAACAGTATTACACCCTCCAATCAACTCAGAAAAATGAAATTCAAGATGTAATTCCTGAACTTCTTCGACCAAGTTGATCGACCAAACTCGAATCCATTAATGCCCACAAAATATATTACTTTATATGTGCATGAGTAATGTATGGTGTATGTGACTATATTTGCATAAATATTATAATAATAAAAGCAAAATAAATCACATTTTAAGAAAATAAGTCTTGTATGAACGGCTATCGCTTATTCTCAAATTTGATTATTTCAAATTACTAGCAATTACTCTAGCTTATACTAGATATAAAGAAATTATTTGCATAAAAACAGCGACAACAAATTCATACAAAGCTCCAAAAAAATAGATTTTAAGAAGTAAAATAGCACAGCGGGAATTCTCATTATGAAACTTTAAAATTTGTAGTTATTGAGAAATGGATCTTCCAAAATAGCACTATTTCAGTTTAATGATGACTATTTAAATAATTTAGACATGGAATAACACTCTCTAGTTAAAATTTTCTCCAGCACAAATTTTAATTTATGAAATTTAAAGAGTCTGAAAAATTAGTCGCAAAGCATAAAACATAACACACACAACTTTGAATAAGCCCTAAAAATTTCCCTAGTATTATATGAACAGATTTCTGGACAATCAATACCAAGATTAATATCATACTGTAAAATTGTATTTATTGCGTTGCAATAAAATTTTAAAGAGAAAATGAACAGAGATTTTGTCCAAAAATCGATCATATCCTAATCTTACATACTACACTTACCCCGAATTATTTATTGGTAAATAAATAATTTCCCAGCTGCTGAAAACCACTGAAATTCACTTTTGCTATTATCTAGAAACAGCCTGAATAAATCTCATTTCTTCAAAAAAATAAATTAACCAAGCATTAGGTAATTTTTTAATGATTTCCTTTCGCTTTTTACAACAACATGTAATAAACGATATTTTTGACATTAAATATGAAAAATTTATGTTTCAGGCAATTTTCTAGAAAATTGGCTAGTTTTTCACTATACACACGCGACACGAAATTCAGGCTTTATTTGGAGATGCTACGAACGGAATCATCGCGATCCAAATTTCCGTCACCTGAATTGATTACAAAATAAAAACCAAAACACTTTTCTATTCGCGAACCGCACAAACTAAAATAGAAAACACTTTTCGCGACGCGAAGAGCTCAAAACTTGTCTTCTAAAACAAAATATCGTCGATTTTGTCGAGACCGCGAAGTCAAGCTCTCTCTCTACCTACTTTATAATAAGCAATTTCTAGCTTTATGAGAAACAAAAATTAATTCAAACAAAAGTTACTCGAAGTTTTGATTTTAACTGAATCTGCTCGGTATTTTGACACTAAAACCTTGTACAGAAAATCCATCTCTAACATCAAGGAAAACGTCATTTTTTCAAAAGAGAGACATTTCCAGACCAGCACAGAGCAGTTATTCTGCACAAACTTCAGGAACCATCCAAGGCATCATGACAATCTGGCCAGAATTGCCAATCACCCCCAGACATTCCATCAAAACACAGACCAGCATACAATTTCAAAACAAAATTTTGAACAAATATAATAATAAATTGCTTACCATAAAATCAATGAATTTACCTACCTACAAAATACGAGTTATTTCTATACGTAAAATATTTAAAAACGACAATAAAAACTTATGGACAAGGGCTGTCCTTAAAACGCGATTTTTAAACATTAATTCCACTAATAAAATAATATTACTTCTAAACACGTTTATGCAGTAATTCCAGCATTATTACTTCTCGGAGGTTAAAATTAAACTGACCTAGAGCAACGATCGGTAGTCCTATAAATACTCAAACCCACCGAATCTTCTAGAACATAAAAACCGTTATTTCTCTATCGTACTCCCAGGGGATTCCCCCATTGTTCTCACGATTTTTCCCAACAATGCTCAGTGTTCCCATACTTTTACCCTACAGTGAATTATTTATTTTATAATAAATAAATTCCTAGTGGCTAAATTATTGCATTTCAAATCCAGGAACTAAGACAAAAATACAACAAAAATGCTTTTAAACTAGATCCCGAACAATGTCCGACAATTTCAAAGCTCTATCTAATAGAAAAGGCAAAATAAAAAATTACAAATATAAAAAAACTTAAATACATGAATAAATATTAAAATAATATATGGATAAATACATAAATAATAGAGTGACACTACACAACTTTTGAAAACCCTTATTTTTTATTTCATTTTCCCTATTTCCGTTATTTTGTAAATAAGTAATTTAATCTTTACTCGACAGTCCTCTTTCATTATACAATGTGTTCATTAGGACAATATTAACTATAATTATCCTTTTTTTTATCAATTTACACCCAATTTTTAAAATTTATCATCATTTGAACTTTCAACAATATTAGTACCAAAGTTCATAAATTTCCCCAAATCGTTGTAATCAGTAAAAAGCGAGCAACATTTACATATTCTAGGCAGATGTGAGTGAATGGCAAGACTAATTTGCTGGTCTCTAAAAAAAACAGAACAAATACTTTGACACGTAGGGTTGCCAATCATATTCTTAAAATAATTATTATATTATTTTTTTCACTACATTATACTTTTTACTTATTGAAACAATAAAAAAACATAAAATATTGTTTTCAACGTACTTTACTAGTATCCATAGATTGGAGATTGCTATTTTGCAAAGCATTCGCTTCCATTCGACAGTCCAAATCGTTTTCCATCAGTTGCAATTTGTATGAGATGACTTATATTATGATACAATATCAATTGTATGCATTTAAAACAAAGTATTGGTAATTTTCTTTAAAATATTATTTACGTAACGTATTTCATAGATACCATATCAAATTTTGACAGCCTTAATTCGAATGGTAAGACCGAAATTTTGTCTATTGTCAATACTGACCTCCATTAAATACTGGACAGGGTTCAATGTCGACTTGGCTTTTCTAACTCAATACGTATTTTACCTATAATATTTTATTTTAACATAAACCTTTACAAATTGGAGCATCGATTAAATAAATAAAACATATCTTTCATCCTAAAAGTAAGTTCTCTATACAACAAATTTTTACCATATGTTCTGTGATAATACAAAATAATAACAAAATACATTTAATTGACTAAGTTAAATAAATTCTTTAATAAAGTGTATCATTTTAACGTTTGTTTGTTGGTTTTATGTACTAAAGCAAGGTTTCTATACGTTTCAGGAAAAATATGCAAGTGTTTTGTGAAAACTACAGTTTGAAAATATTTACCTACAAGGATTTGATACTCCATAACAGAATTAATCACATTTATGATGCTTCAACAATAAAACAGGTAATAAATTAGTATTTTGTACTGTAATTTCTTATCCATTCAAAAGTGTCTTTGTTAAAAAATGACAATTTTTAGTCATTTTTCTAACCTATTTTTAATAATATTTTCATGCATTTTAAGAAATAATTTACACATCAATATAATAAGGACACTTTGTATAGATCAGATTAGCTTCAACATTAGAAATTGATTATCAATTAGAAAAGTTCTAAGCATTTCTAAGATGACTTAAATTTTCAATGTTTTTATCATCAAAAATTTTATTTTTGAGAAATACTCAAAAACTAAAGAATCTTTTAAGACAATTCTTATGTTGATTTAATGTATTAATGTAGTATATACAAATATCATAAGCTTTCAACATTTAAAGCATAATAACAATTAACTTTTTGAAAAATAGTAATATTGATCATCGGTGAAAATCTCAAAACTTGATTTTTGTTATTGTGAACTGATTAAGTAACAGATTCTGCTCAAACCAGTTTACTTATCATTAGTACCATTAGTGTGTTAAAATAGAACCAAAACATACTCAGATTTAAGTAGTATTTTAAAGAAAAATTTAAAATTGAAATAATTGTCAATTTCTATACTCCTTCATTTTGATGTTTCAGAGTACCATTCCCTTTATGGCTTGTAATGATGGTCTGGAAACATCAATGCTATCTACACATCATCAACAATGAGGAGAGTCGCTCCTGATCAGAAAACCATATGAAAATGACAGAAAGGACTGAAGAAAAATGAAGAAAACTGATTACTAGTTTCCATTGTTTGAAAAATCATATTACTATGATTTTCCAAGTAACTCTTTGTCTGTAAATTATTGTAGTCTTTTTTAAGTGTATTATTTTACTCGTTCCTGATGCATTTGTAATACAAGAGGATAATAAATTGATTCAACCAAACCAATTGTATAATTTTTATTGGGTTTTCATCAAAGCGCCATCTATACAATATCCAACGTACTCCCATTCTGTAAATCTTTGTAACAAAAAAGTAAGCAAGAAAATAGTTCCAAATAATTCCTTAAGTGGCTCTGATTGCTATACAAACTACCGCCATCTCTATATCACGAACACAACCTATAACCGCCACCTGGTGACGAGTAGCACACATTTCTAAATAATCTAGGTATGGTTTTAATAAAGTTTAATCCTTTTATAATATGTTAACTAAAAATTAAAGAAGCATTGAATTTTATTATGCATAATTTTATTGTGATAGACACAATATTACAAAGTATTTTCGAATTATTTGGTAGTACAAATTACTCATACTCCCTCTGGTGGTAAGTAGAAACACTTTAAGTACCTTTTATTTTTACGTTTTCGATAAAATGTTAATTGTTTATAAATAACCAAATATAAATAATTAAAATATTTAGTTTTAGTATATATTATTTTATTGTGATAAATATGAGTTTATAATCTGTTGTTTTAGTTATTTCTCGAGCGTGGAATCATACATGCGCCACCTAGCGGAACAAGCGAGTAACAGCTGGAGAGATCAGTGGAATTCAATATAGTTTACAACATGAATATTATTATTTATTCATTAAATCAATGAATAAATCAAATCTACATTAGTAATAGGTTATTAAACTATTAAAATTAAAGCTGTTTAGTCAAAATTGTTTAAAGAAAAGTTTAAATTTCATACTAAATTTTAATTCCAACGTTCCTACATTACAGTTGTTTTAGAATATTAAAAGCAGATTTATAGTAGTAAATCTAAGAAATACTAGTAATAAACAAAAAAAAATCGTCACTAGGCGAAGGTATACTGTCATGTACTATATTTCTATTAGTACTATATAGAAGTGCCTGATAAAAAATATACGGCAAACCTTCTTTCCGTTGAAATAAAATGACATAATTTTGAGGCAATCGAGGATTGGATTGTCACAAGATGGTCGCTAACTTCTTTATTTTTCTTTTTGTTCAGCAACAGCAACAACAGCAACGCAATGTTGAAAATATTAATAAATCTCAAATGGCGGCCAACTTTTTTTTTGTGGGTCGTTTTTGATGAAATTTGGTTTTTGGTACTTTTTGACAAAAAAATAACAATGCTATGTTAAAAAAAATAAAAAATCCAAGATGTCGGCCATCTTTTATGTTTGTAGGCAGATTTCGATGAAACCCGGTATTTGGTTCTATTTTGACAAGAAAATAACAATGCCATGTTAAAAAAAATAAAAATTCAAGATGGCGGCCATCTTTTTATTTGTGGGCCGATTTCGATGAAACTCGGTTTTTGGTACTATTTTGACAGGAAAACAGCAACGCAATGTTAAAAAAATAAAAATCCAAGATGGCGGCCAACTTTTTTGTTTGTGGGCTGATTTCGATGAACCTCGGTTTCAATTACTATTTTAAAAAGAAAACAGCAACGCAATGTTAAAAAAATAAAAATCCAAGATGGCGGCCAACTTTTTTGATTGTGGGCCGATTTCGATGAAACTCGGTTTCGGGTACTATTTTTAAAAGAAAACAGGAACGTAATGTTGATAATGACAAAAATCCAAGATGGTCGCTAACTTCTTTATTTTCTTTTTGTTCAGCAACAGCAACAACAGCAACGCAATGTTGGAATATTAAAAAATCCAAGATGGCGGCCAACTTTTGTTTTTGGACCGATTTCGATGAAACTCTTTTTAACACGTTTTTATTAGGTTGCTTTCCCGTTTGTTTGTGTGTTCGTTTGTTTCTCCACAAAGTTTGCAATCGATTTTATACTAGCTTCCCAAAGAGCTAGAGACTTGAAACTTTGAACATAGGTCAGAACTAGAAGGCAATGCAATATTATGGTGTCATTGAGCTGATCTGATGATGATGCAAGAAGGCCACAGGAACTCTGTGATGAAACCATAAAACTCCATCGTGTTTGGGTGTTTCCTTACATAATTTACTTACTGAATTTTTGAATTTCAGGCATTCACAATACTATATTTATATTAAGATATTTAGAAAAATACTAGAAAAAAATTACACACCCATAGCACCCATCCCGTCTGAGGTGCTTAGGTGAAACGATTTTTTCTAGTATTTTTCTAATATATGAATTAGCTGAACATAATTAACTTCTTTCCGTCTCAAGATTATATTACACAACTAGCGGCCGCCCGCGGTTTCACCCGCGTGGTTCCCGTTCCCGTGGGAATATCGGGATAAAGAGTATCCTATGTTTTAATTCAGGCTATCTTCTATCTGTGTGCCAAATTTCAACCAAATCCGTTCAGTAGTTTTTGCGTGATTGAGGAACAAACATCCAAACATCTAAACATACAAACATCCAAACCCACAAACTTTCACATTTATAATATTAGTAGGAAGTAGGATAGTAGGATATGCTTATTATTACATATTATTAGACTTTCCGGCAACTTTATTATTAGAACTAATTTTATTATAGGTACACAGTATTAGAAATAAGAATCATTTATCCTATACCTTTAAACGAGCAATTCTTGTATATTTATTGATTTATATGTATATACAGGGCCACTAGAAATATGATGTATTCCTGCTAAAGGGTTATAGATGCGGTCAAAACAAATAGTTTTTGTATTTGTATTTAACTTTTTCTCGAAAAGTTAATAGTTTTTGAGTTAATTGAAATTAAGTTTTTTTTACCAAAAGTACGTTGAACTTAATTAAAATGACAGGAATTAAACGCGTGCAAACTACGATAGGTATTTTCACACCTACCTATTTTCCCGACGTTTCGACAGAGTTGCATCGGTCGTGGTCACGGGCTGACTAGAGCTGCGGTGTTACGCCTCCTCCTCTTCGGTGGAATCTTCATCCACCGTCGAACAGTTTTTCCAACTACCGCCGCAAACAACACTGACGGTGTCCCTATTTCGCATAGCCGTATTCTGGTAGTTAGCCGACCGCGAACAAAGAGGTAGTGCGTTTGCAAATACTGGATTCCACACTGCTGATAATTTGTGGCCATCTTCCCGATTGAAGTTATTTGGATGTACGTTTTCAGACACAAACATTTTGAATAAAAAACCAGAATCGAATGAGGAGTTATCTTACTACTCATTCGATTCTGTTTTCTTATTATTTTGGAATAGACAACATTCTAAGAGTTAATAATGAATAAAAAAATACCAAAAGCACAGGTGTTTATAAACAAATCAATCAATCATTAATGGCATTTTATTCCAGATTTTTTGGAAATAGCAGCAAATACCTAAAAAACTTCCCAAGTAACGAAGAGTGCAAAATGTTTAAAAAACATCACCATCTATTCAGTTTTCCGTTGAGGTATAAAACTTATTAATAACTTAAATAAAAAATGAGAAATTAAGACTTAACTAATAGTAATCCCATTTCATGTGGTAACAAAATCCTAGGTCAAGCGCTTCGGGGGTGGCCGTATTATGCTACTTAAATCATAAATGTAAACGTTTGCTTGTTTGGATGTTTGTTAATCAATCACGCAAAACGGCTGAACGGGTTTGAATGAAATTTGGTACACAGATAATTTATAAACCGGATTAAAACATAGGAAAATACTTTTATGTTGGTTAAAGGTTCCCCAGGGATTTTTTCGAAAGTCAACACGGATGAGGTCACGGGTGGAAGCTAGTTTGCCATAAATGGTAGTGCTTACTAAAAATACTTTCGTCCGAGTGAGTTTGAGACAGTACAGGACAGGATTATTTTCCGCAAAATTTTATACAGACGGCATCACAAATAACCATGCATATCAGCCATTTTTAATGCACCTGCTGCTGAGGAACAGGTCTTTGTTTTTTTTTGTTGTGGGTTGTGGATGGATAAAGCGGACGGGCCATTACCCACCACGTGGATTGGTCGGTGAAAACGACTGTAAATGCAACCAGGACCAATGGCTCAATGTAAGGTACTGTCAGCAAAGCTATGAGCTGAACACCTTAAGTTTCATTTCTAGATTGAGTAGTCCGTATTGTCTTGCATTTACCCAAAAGTCACAAAAGCATCTTTTGTATAAAAACAATGGAGGCAGGTAAATACGAACTTTTAGTTCCAGCCTTGCAAGTGATTTATTTTCAAACTGTTAAGGTCATAACTTTGCTGACTGTACATTGAGTTAATACCGACCAATCCCTATCCTACCGGCCAAAGTCCATCTGGTCTAACGGGTTAAGACGGGGGCGGCAAGAAACGACAGTGTACCGGGTTCGAATCCCGCTCGGTGACTTACTTTTTTTTTTTTTTTATATGTTCTAGTTTATGTATATGTCGGAAATTAGGTCAGACATCAGAAGCAAAAATGCAGTACTCAGTGACAGTAATTTTTTTAAACAATTATACCAATCACGACACTACTATAAAACAATGGCAGCAACTAAAATAATTATTTGAAGCAATAATTATAATTATCACTACGCCAATATATAGTGGCAGTCCGAAAGGCCAGTGACAGTCGGAGTGGTTAGACAACGGTCCGTGCACCAAGACGCATCTAACAGAAATGCGTGCCGACTGCCGAGTGAGCCTGAGCGATGCGGCCGCTTTTATAAGCAAGAGTGGGGATAACCCCACCTGACCGGTCGCACCGCAAGCCCGTTCGAGGCGATGACGTCAGGGCGCACGTGCCGCTAGCAAGTCATAACGCCGTCTTTTCACGCCGCGCCGTCATATATATATTTTTTTGTTTTAAGACAAGTTTAAAAGAAATTAATATATACAATAGAAATAATTTCTACTAATAATTGTAGAGTTCTGCAAGATCAGATCTTAAAGGATATTTTTGTGTGGTCTATTGCCATTTAGCAAAGAGTTTTGAAATAGGTGCCTGGCTAGCATCGCATGCTAGCCAAGCAAGCAGAGGCTGAGTGAGCACCACAGAATAAAATGTACACAGCACATCACAGATGGCGATACTACCACCATATTACAATAAATAATAATAACCGAGCAAAGCTCGGTCACCCAGGTACTAACTATATTAAATGTCCATGTGAAGCCAAACTACCCTGCTACTCAAATCTGACCAGCACGACGAAGCACCAACAATCCAGCCCGCGAAAGCGGCTAGATCGTAGTATAGTATAACATACTGTAATTTACAGTATGTTGGTACGATGAGCTAGCTAGGTCCTGGCCTTTGGGACTTTTTATTTTTTATTTATTAAATTACAATAATAATAATACATTGTTACATTTCTTATAACACTGTCACAAAAACCTATTTAGGTTTGACTTCGTGGAGTAATTAGTCTGGCCCTTAAGCTAAAAAGTTTGGCGACCCATGTTCTAACTAAGCTATAGTTTTAATCTAAAACGAAAAACTTCCTTTGCTAGATATGCTTTATCTAGGTAATATTTTTTTTTTTAAATATATCATCTGTCTCATTTATGGTATCATCTTCCTATAATCTGTTTCTTCACATGCAAATCCATGGCAGTCTAAAAATGTGCGGCATGGGGATAACAAATTACTCCATAGAAATACTAACAAACATAAAACTTTGGGCAAAGTATCAAAATCGCTTGGTCATAGCTTCAACACAATATTGTGAACTCGTGAGTTGTCGTTAACGCTTCAGTATGTCTTACTAGTCTGTGAATATACGCAGAGTGCAGATTTGTCATATGGCTCTTAAGAATGAAACGAAAACGTTTTTTCAAGTGTAATATTTTATTTAATCTGAATTAGGTACCCTATTTGTGTGTAAACAAAAACATTAGGTAAGTAGGTACCTGTAAAAAAAATCTAACTAGTGATTGGCACCTTGGCACTTAATAATATGCCAAATAACTATTACACTTTTAGAAGCTATTTAACCAATAGCCGGCACATGGTAAATTGAAGTCTTCAACTTCAATAAAAACAAAACGGGGAAAAATATTATTGAAAACTGTAATATAATTTATAAAAATAGTAATCAAGGTATTTTGCACCTCAGAAAGGCAAAATATTAAAATCCATCCTAATACCTATTCCTTGACAAATTCGATTTTGCTAAAATAGGTACAGGTTTCGTTTCGTACCTACTCCTTCTATGCAACTAGTAGCGACATCTAACATGATTTTATACACTAGAAGTTTTACTTTCTGTCGATAGATGCCGCTTAATGCTGTAGTTGAAAGATGAAGACCTTTTTGTACGTGTGCTCTCGGTTATTTTTCAATAATGTCTAGTTGTCTAGTGGTTGATAATAAAAATAATTGTTATTAAAGTTGGAAAGTAAACGAATAACAATAATGAAATAATCCATGTAGGTACTCAATATTATTTATTATTCTCTGTTACGTTTTTACGCATAATATTTTTTTCTTATTTTTATAAGCAGTTTTAATTCAATTTTGTTAACATTGTTATCATGTAAGTGTGAATTGCTCAACGGAGTTTCCATTCCATCCAATTTTCTATATTAAAGTCTGTCTATAAAGTCATGATGCATAGCCTTATGCATGATGACATAAAAAAAGTAGCAACACTGTAGTGTCGTCCCTTTCAAACTAATCAGTGTAGGGTGTGAAGGGCCTACACACAGCAAATAGATTATCCAACAGTATTTTATCAGGGGCCTATTTCATAAAATAATGGTACCTAATGATGGTTGTTTATTGGGGTAGAATTTATATTTCTTATTTATTATTAAACCTAATTCTACCCCAACTAGTGGCTCCGTGAGCTGTAGACCTCGCGTTAAAACGTAACTTAAATTATATGTTTTTTTAAAACAAACAACACAGAATAGATATGTTTTTTCAACTAATAAGTACCTATACTAGTCGTGATTGGTAAGTGATTGACAAGCCGTTTTGATCATCTAGCTAAGACGATCAAAACGGCTTGTCAATCACTTACATTGCATTTACGTGCTTGACAAGCCGTGCTTGATGAGCCGTTCTTAACAAGCCATGCTTGATCATTTAGGGAGCAGCTTGTCAAGCATTTACATAATCCATTCTTATAAGGATTATTTCTAGAAGACACTTGGGTACATGGTTAGGCTCACATACCCTGTATGTTAAAAAAGTTTTTTTTTATCAGAGCTTAGTTAAGTTAGAAACAAATTATCGGATGTGGCCGATGGACGCAGCTGACAGCCGCGACTGATATATAAGGTCCTTCTTAAATAGTGCACATAATTTTAAGGGGTCAATGTACTCTTCTCCTGTCGTAACAACAAAAAAAAGGGGTCAATGTACTCGTGCATACAAACAACTTTTACTATGGTACCAAACCAACATTGAAATCACGAAAAAAACTCAGCTGTTCAATACATTTTGACGTATTCGATTTAAAATTTTCTATGGAATAGAGTAGAATGGAGTCACAAAAATCGACTATACTTTAACGTCGCTAAATGTTCCCTAATGTTATTTACGTCGTCACGACAACCTCAACAATTTCAATATTGTGTAGACGGAGCTCCTTTGCAACGTGTGACAGAGCTGAGGGATCTGGGGGTTCACTTCACTGCAGATCTAAACTTTCGAGACCATAAATAGTGAAAGTCTGCAAAAGGCCTATCGAAATCTAGGGTTCGTTATGCGACAGTCTCAAGGCTTCACAAATATAAATGCCATACGAGCATTGTACGAAGTACGAAGAAGTAGTAAAAAGTCATCTGGAGAGTAATGCTTTCGTCTGGAGTCCTAATGAAATAAAATATAAATTAATGATGGAGAGGATACAGAATAAATAGGTACATAAGATTCCTTTATCAAAAACTTTATGGCGTGTATCCGTTCTACGACGACCGGTATGTGACGATAAGCATTTCTGTGCCAGACCGGTATGTGTGGTGACGTCGGCGACCGCCATTGTTTGCTATACCGCGCGGGCGCACCAACTTGTTAAAAGAAGCGCCTCTTATTCGAGCATTGCGAACATTAAATAAGGTTGTCAATACTGTTGACGTATTCTGTTATATTTGTGTAGACGTATTCTGACGTATACGCTCATTGGATGACTTCACGAGATTTGCTCTGTTTGTGCTGCCTGTGTTGCAGTCAAAGTTAAGGTAATTTGGCATTAACATTTTAAATTATATACTTAATACATTGTCCATAAAATCATAATATTAATTATACTTAATTATATTTTGTTTACTCTATCGCATTGGGTGTACCTGTAAAGATAGATGTGTGTTATAAATAAATAAAAATAAAATAATGATTAAAAAAAAACCTACCTTTACCGCGGTCACTCACAAGGGTGCAAAAGTTTGTACATTGTACGAATGTTTGCACGTATGTGAAGAGCTGTCAGAAATTTATTCGCAAAATGGGTTCGCACACTCATATGCGAACCCATTTGCACTTCCACCTACACTTGTTCTTGTTCTACAAAATAACCTTAGCATTTGACTTGACAGCCAACTATCTCAGATCTTAAGTCTGTGGTCATGTAAAACGTTTGAAGCATTGATAGAAAAAAAATCAGGTCAATGGTTTGAAGCCATTTAATTTACTTGCGGACGTTTTCGTGACAGAAAATAATTCAAAAATTATTGCATTTTTTTAGGTGAAACTAATCAAAATAGACTTTATTAGTTTATATTATAGTTGAATATGCTTTTTTATGATATTATCTGAAAGGATCACCATAATTTGTAGTATATTTTCGATGTGGTCAAATAGTACCCTATTGTAAAATTAACTTATACTCAAACACTATTATGATATAAATAATTATGATATAAATTCAATAATTATTTTTACAAAATTAGCTATTAGAATTTTTTTGTTTCATGTTATTTTTAGTTGCGGATGAGGTTGACGTAGATGTTAATGTGACAAGGTTCCTGCGCATTAGAAATTGGCGGGGATAGTACACAGGTGGCGCGCGGCGGTGGCGATGCTGCGCAGTGCGTATTTAGGCGCGAACAAGTTAAATTTTTCGGTTTTGGATACATTTTTGACTCGTGGTCTCACAATAAATAGTGCCTATGAACTGTGCGTAAAAAAGAAAGTTTTCTTTGCCCTTATAATCTGCATTTGGAAGATTTGTTTTGGTAACCCTGTTGCTTGACGAGTTTTCATCAAGCACGTACAGCTTGACCATAAAGAGTTGACATTAAATAAAATGGAACTAAAAATTTTCAGTACAAAATATAGTCAATGTTGCCAAATTATCCGTGATTTTGACGTATTCACATAGAAAGTGGCACCCTCAATTTTTTTTTTACTCTTTATGGTCAGCCTGTAATCCATCATTACGTAGTTGTGCACGTGCTTGATGTCAAGCCGTCAAGCACAACTTTTAACTAAACGATCAAAATGTGATTGACAAGCCGAAAACGTGCTTGACAAGTCATGCTTGAAGTTGGTCACGTCTATTGTTAATATTAATCGCATTTTATATTAGATGTACTTACAGATTGGCCTTAAAGTGTCGACAACAATTTTATTGTGGACGCCAGTTTCTATGCAAACACGCTAAAATAACTTATAACTTGGCAACATTTACTATATTTTGTTCTGAAAATTTTTTAGATCCATAAGCCGACGTCTACACACGTGGTAAATGCTGTGATCCATCAGTATTTAATCAGGGGCCTTTTTCATAAAAGATTAGTAAATTTACTACAATAATTTTCCATTATTGTTATTATATTTCTTATTAATTATAAAACATGATTCTACCCCAATAAACTGCTAATATGGTTACTGTACTTTTCATTATTTTATAAAATAGACCCCTGATTAAATACTGATGGATCACAGTATTTACAACGCGTATAACCGTTGCTTTATATTATTATATTATATCATCACATCAAACAAGTTGCCTCAGGCACTGAATATATATAACTCGTCTGCAATAGACGCAAAGGCCATAAGTAGTAGCCGTCGCTTTATATATTACTACTTTTTTCTACCTGTACAAAAAGTCATCAACATTTAAATCATTTTTATCACAAAAGAAGTGTTTAGATGCGGGCACCTTTGTTTGACGCCACGCGTTAGTACACTTGTTAACACGTCGTCAGAGGGCCTAGTACGAGTTGTGTTTCTCACCTCACTTTGCGAATAGTATCGAGTGAAGGAGAGGAAATCATGCGAGTGAGTGAAAGAGAGAAAATGATAGTTAACTATTCGCAAAGTGAAGTGAGAGTAGGGATGTTCGATCCGATCCGATACTTGCGTGGATCGATACAATACGTTACGATCCACTCGATTTTTGTATCGATACAATAGCATTCGATCCTTTGGCGGATCGATACACATACATAGAGTATCGGATCGAAAAAATCGTATGAAGTTTATCATATTATACGCTAAACGACAGAAAAATCGCACCTCTTCGAAAATAAGTTTAGACTTGGCCACCTACTTGGCTTGGCTAGCTAACGTTTTATTTGAAAGTACATTTAATGAGCTTTCAATTAATAATTGTTTGATTTAATTAACATAACAATTACCATAATTAATCGCTTAAATCGTTATTGCTTGCGCCGCGCCGCCATAAAAAGGAAATAAAAGGGGTCAATTCAAGAAATGCGGGTAAATTCGCTATCAAGATGATGGAAAAAACACACTTCAACTGTTCAATTAAAAAAGGAATACCCAAGTGGATATTATTGCCCATGAAATATTTCAAAAAATTAGGCAATCTAATGTTGCTCGGAAACTGAATTTCACTTAATTGATTCCATTTAACGAGTATTACAACGGTTTCTAGAGACTGTTGGCTATGTCCGAAGATAATAAGTATTTATAACAACACTTACCATTAAATTAGATGAGATTAAATAATCTTTGAAGAAATTTTTTGAAATGTGCGATTTTTCTGACGCCGAGTGTATGTTTGGTTATCGATATCGGAGCCTTTAAAGGCAGATAATATGATCAATTTTATCGACAAAACCACCCACATTTTTGGGTCTATCCCTTCTCCTGTTTGAATGACCGGTATTTTAAATTTGATTTTTTATTTTCCGAATTTAAATATCCTACAGTTATAAAAAAAATACTTTTAGAAAGCTAGTAATATCAACTAGTACATATAACTGTAGGACTTTTAAATCCGGAGAAATTAATATTTTTCGGCAGGGCCATGCCATCTCAAATAAAAAGTCAAAATTAAAATGTCGGTCATTCCAACAGGAGAGGGGATAGACCCCAACATGTGGGGAGTTATGTCATTAAAATTGATCATATTATCTGCCTTTAAAAGCTCCGACATCGCTAACCAAACATATTGTATAGTAATTACTTAGAGAATATTAGAACTTGAACTTTTCCCTTGTTTAAAATACTATGGTATAGCGGGCGAACAGATCCATGTTATTTATATAAAAAATCCTGTTATCAATTGTTGCCATATCATATTTCAATGTACTATCAAATTCGTCATAACTATTATATTGCTTTTTGTTTAGTTTGAGAACAATTTTACTCCGTTAAAAACGTTTTGTTCACTTTGACAACCAGCAACTTTTAATTTTGTTTAATTTTTAAAAAAATTTTTTTAATTCATTAAACATTACTAAGTACCGTGGTTGTGGGGGTCTTCGACACTGAGGTAGTTATCGACAGTTTATTTTTATTTCTATCAAAATAACAAGCAGTATTTATATTTTTATACTGACAACACTACATTTTGTCAAAATTACATTGCCAATGGTATTTTGACAACTGTCAATCGATTTTGGCATTTTGCTTACAAATGGCGGAGTTTTAATTAGCACCGGCCGGACCACTTCTCGAAAAATCCTGAATTACTAAGGAAATCGTTAAGGTGGCGAGTCTACTTTATTGTTTGTAACACATCTGCTTTGTTTGGTACAGAAGTGAGCTTATATTTTCAGATTTAGAAAGGAATTGTGAGGACAATTAAACATAAGCTATTACATTGCACATTGTTTTTATTTATTTTCAATGCTGGTGTTCATTACTGATGCAATAATTTACGAATGTTTAGTAATAGACAGTGTCGAAAAATTAACTTTATATTACATTTTTTTGTTGGTGATTTCATATCGTTCTTTATAATAAGACAAATCGATTTGTCATGGAAAATCTGGATTTGCTGATTTTTTACTAGTAATCGACATGTGTCCATAACTGGTTGTTCATAACTGGTACTCTACACTTTTTCACAGATGGCACCTACCCCATGCCAAATGAAATGAGGCAAGCAATCGAAACTGTTAGAAATAACAAAATCAACTCACTTATGTTCCATGTCTTCGGCGTTTTGCCTTCGACGATGACGGAATTGAAAAGTTTCTGGAGGACTTTAAGTATCTGCCTTAGAGCATTTATCGGCTTACTGCCCGCTCTCAGAAGCTCTGTAGTGATTCCGTCGTCAGCGCCGCCGCCTTGTCGATTTTCAGCTGTTTGTGAGCTATACTAATCTCGAACAGGCTGACGTCCGGGATATCTTCGGTATAGTGTCGGGTAAGCTTGGCTCTGGTCTGAAGTCTTTAGCCTTGCTTTCAACAAGTGTCTGCGTGGAACATAACTGCCCATAGAAACTCCCGATCTCCCTCAGGATTTCAGGCTTTGATGAGATGATGCGTCCGTCGTCAGTTTTCAGCTTCGTCATCTGGCTTTGCCCAATAGACAGATCTCTCGCGAACACTTTGGAGCCTTTATTCCGCTCCATAGCCTCTTTAATACAATTCGTATTAAATTGGCGAAGGTCGCTCGTCAAAGCCTTAGATATCTGTCTATTGAGCTGCCGATAACGATGAGCATCCGCTGAACTCTGGAGCCTCATTTCACGTCTCTGATCCATGAGTAGGAGTGTGTGGTCGGAAAGTTTATTTAGCTTGGGACGACGGGTCTTAAAGAACTTGGACCCTACCGTACAGAACTGTCTGGATACTGATCCACCACCATGTTGTTTAGATCGTGCACATCTAATAGATGTGGACGATCTAAACAACGAAGCCCTTGAGAACAGCATCGAACACAGCTTAGAAGTGGTTTTGAAGATCGAGTTGAAAGCTTTCGGGGTTTTGAATATGAGCCGGTAATGGTCGGAGCGTAGATTTTATCAGTCGAGATCTTTCCAGCCTTAGGTTGATATTCAATGTGCGCACGTACCAATCGGCGATTGCTCCCCGTCTTGACGGCGTTGATCACAGTGACATCATTGAATATTTGCTTTTTCGCCGACATGATAAAATCTATATCATTTCTGACTGTACCATCTGGACTGATCCAGGCCTACTTCCAGCTTCCTGAAGAAGGAGTCCATTATAAAGAGATTCTCCTTCTCCATGAAGTGGGCCTGCATCTGGCCTCTGGCATTCCGTTCCCCAACTCCAAATTTCCCCACTCTCTCATCTCATCACCGCATCATCGTTTCCCCAACTTTGCATTGAAGTCCCCCATCACAACGGTATAGTCAGTTTTGTAGCTATAGGTAGGCTCCACTTCGTCATCTTGGTTCTCAGTGTGCGCGTGTATAAGTTGCCAGGTGCAGTTTTCGTAGTTGGTGGTAGCCGAGCCGCACCCGAGGATTCTTAGCACCTCCTGCCCCGCCATTACCATAGCTGCTACCAGTATGGCAGCATTAATCATACTCGGGGGGGGGGTTTGCCATAATCGCCACGCTTGGCAGGCGGGTTGGCGATCGCAGCAGGCAAGGTTGTTTGGAGACGCTCTGCTGCCCGTCTCCTGATGACTGTGATCCCTAAGTCACCTTTAACGACACCCACGGGATGAGAAGGGGTAGTGCAATTCTAAGCTGACACATACACGGATTTCATTTATTGTTATTTCATTTTTTCCATGTTTTTAATTTCTTACTCTTCATCACATGCTAGAATGGTCCACTGCTGGAACATAGCTCTCCCAAAGCAGTTTTTTTCCAAAATTACCAAGCTTGGCAGGGGTACCTACTTACTCACATCTACTCTGTGGCAGCGCGCTAGCGGTCACACACACCACACGTCGACATTCGTCTTTATTCAGAACAAAACAACGTCTTGGGCTCCAATAATTTCGTCCATAGTGTCGATCATTAGGTGTTCATTACTAATACATGTGTGTCGATTACTGGTGGTCCATTACTAATGTGTGTCGATTACTGGTGGTCCATTACTAAATTTGAGGTGTCGAACACCGACACATTGTTTTTTTTTTACAATATATATTTTTTATCGTAAGATACGTAAAAGTGACACAAATGGAAGCAATATACCGTTTGTTGATTATATGTCTTTTAATATTCAACGATCATTATAGGTCTAACATGCTTATTATGTGTTGTATACTTTGTCAAACTACGCAACTCCCTTAAAGTGTCGATAACTGCCACAACTACGGTATATTAGGTACCTAATATCACGTGATTAAAAATTCGACATTCCTAAAATATTTGATTCGATACTGGATCGATCCAAAAAATCGTATCAATTTTAATGGATCGATCCATGGATCGATACAATGGATTACGATCCATTGCGATCCAGAATATCGATACAAGGTACCCGGATCGAACATCCCTAAGTGAGAGCAAAAAACCAACTTGTACTAGGCCCTCAGATGACATCCACAGGCTGATCATCTAAACTGAGCGACTGAACTCGATTCCTGAATTATTTCGAAATCGTAGCGCGACCGAGTCACTGGTTTGGCATTATGTATGTATGCAATCGCTGATTAGTTCAAGGCGGGTCCATAGCTCGTGTTTTGCTCTACACAAACAACAAAAACATCTACACAAAACATTGTTTCGCGAAACATTTTTGTGTAGAGAAACAATGTTTTTGCTTTGGAAAACACGTACACAAAACATTTTGCGCAGGTCGAGGGGCAGGGTATAGTCTGTTAGGGTTGCCAACTTCTTTGCATCAAATATTTTCAAAATTTTTAGTGCAAAAATATAGTAGATGGCGAAAAAGTCCAAAAAAATATAGTAAGTTCCAATTTTGTATTGCGGATTTTAAAGAAGTGGCATTTTTCATACTTAAGTAGGTACTAACATTTTCATAATTTATTTAACAACCATAAACACAATTATTATAAAATTACTTATTTGCATAAGTAAAAAATTTTTGTTGCTCTTGTTTCATTTTCACTTGAAAAAATATAGTAGTTTTGACTAGGTACTATAGATAATGGCAGGCAATGGGGGGCAGGGTCTCCGCGTCCGTAGGTATAACCTGAAAATGCCCTACACGTGCCCCCTGGTTGGTGCTAAATGGAGACAACGCCGAGTATCGGGCGGCGGTTAACTAACCCGACCCCCTCTAGCAACCCATGCTGGAGGTGGCTTCCACAAGCCATGAGGACAATCAAATCCCCTCTAAAAGTGTGGAACTCGCCAAGACGTGTGGCCGACGTGCCGCGGGTACCGGGCTATAAAACTCCATGATAAGTTCCTCTAAAAAATGGCCCTTAGTCCCCAGCAGCCCCGCTAGCCCGAACCAAGGCAGCGGTGTCGGTAACGGCGGGGCAAAGGGTGCGAAGAATCCCTGGGTTCGATCAGGCTGCCATACCAAACTGACCCTGGCTACCTACAATATACGGACTATGAGTACGCAAGCGAAAATTACAGAACTTGAAACCGAACTAGAGCAAATCAACTGGGACATAGTAGGGCTGAGCGAAGTGCGCAGAAAGGGAGAGGATACGCTGCAACTGGACTCAGGAGACCTACTCTATTACAAAGGAGACGAAAATACATCATACGGCGGTGTAGGGTTTATTATAAAACAACACCTGAAAGCGCACATTGCAGAGCTCGCAAGTATATCGCCACGAGTTGCCTATCTAATTCGTAACATCAATAAAAAATACGCACTGAAACTCATTCAAACATATGCACCAACCAGCTCTCACGATGACAGTGAGGTAGACTTACTCTACGAAGACATTTTGAAAGCTATGAGCACAGGACAACGTTGCCACTATCAAGTAATTATGGGTGACTTCAACGCGAAAATTGGTCAAAGACGTGACAATGAAAATAGTGTGGGATTCTTTGGCATAGACCGGCGAAATGTGCACGTGGTCAGACCCTTGTAAAATTTTTGGAGGCAAACAACTTATTTGCCATGAACACCTTTTTCAAAAAGAAGCCTAAACGCAAATGGACGTGGGTAAGCCCGGACGGCAAAACATAAAATGAGATTGATTTCATCCTGTCTGACAATAAGCAGATCATACAAGACGTAACAGTGCTGAACAAGTTCCAGTGTGGCAGCGATCACAGACTTGTACGAGCGACTATCGTTTTGAACACAAAACTCGACAGATTGAAACTAGTGAGAAGACCTCTGGGGAAATTGCACATACCGGAAGGAGTCGACGAAACATTTCAGAACTCCTTGAGTGATAAGCTTAAGCGCAAGGCAACCGAGCATTTTGAGGACAACCTCCAAACGAAGTATGCTAAGTTTATCAGTACCGTAAGAAATGAAGCCATCCAGCATTTCCCCAAAGTACCCAGGTTTAAAGACCATGTTTCAGACCGAGTGCAACAACTGATGCAAAAGGAAAAGAGGTAGCTAACGAGGACTTCAACAGTGAAATGCACAGGGAGCTGGGGGGTTATTCACGATTGTCGGAAACCAACTTTCCGAATCGAATCGGAAAGTCTATAGTCTTCGATCTTATTTTCTACGTTATGCTACCTAACTTTGTAAATGCATTGGGCTTTCCCGTCTGAAAGTGAATCGAATCCCAGTCGAATGTATTTGTGAATAGCTATATTTTTGTAATTTCGGAGGATACGGATTCGAATCGAATGCTTTCGACTAGATTTCCGACAATCCTGAATAACCCTACAGAACAAAGAAATCCATAAGACACTCAAACGAGATACCCGGAAAAGAAACACTGAACGCATACAAGAACTTATAAAGAACAACAAAGGCCTCAAAGTGTCTCAACGTGCAAATGGAGTAAAGCATTTAAACTCATTAAAGGACGCAAACGGTAACATAACCAATAACTTCAGGGATATCCAAAAAATCACCAAGGATTTCTACAGTAGTCTATATGCATCCACAATACCCAAACCGACTTACTTTGATCCACAGGACAAACGTGCTCGACTAGTACGGCCTTACACAGAGGACATCCCAGAATTTAGTACGTACGAGATTAAGCAAGCACTGAAACAACTTAAGAAGTCCAAAGCACCGGGAGAAGATGGTATCACATTAGAACTTTTAAAAGCTGGTGGAAGTTCGATTGCAAAGGAGTTACGACTACTGTTTAACGATGTTCTGTTCAATGGGGTGGTACCGGAAGACTGGACTAATAGCATCGTTGTGCTTTTCCATAAAAAAGGGGACAAGACTCAGCTGAAAAATTACCGGCCGATATCATTACTTAGCCAGGTATATAAAGTGTTCTCGAGAGTCCTCACAACACGACTGACGCGGATATTGGATGAACACCAACCTAAGGAACAGGCCGGGTTTAGAAAAGGGTTTGGATCCATAGACCATATCTTTACATTACGCCAAATAATACAAAAGTCGGAAGAGTATAAGAAACCACATTTTCTTGCGTATTCCCTTGGATTATGAAAAAGCATTCGATTCCATCGAACACTGGGCTATAATACAATCTTTAAGAAGATGCCACATTGATGACCGTTACACACAGATCCTTAAAAGCCTATACAAGTCGGCGACTATGAGAGTTCAGTTAAAAGAACACACAAATCCGATACCCCTAGCACGAGGAGTCCGACAAGGCGACGTGATATCTCCAAAATTATTCACGAACGCTATGGAGGATATTTTCAAGACGCTGAACTGGAACGATGTGGGAATAAACGTAGACGGAGCTCCCCTAAATCATCTAAGATACGGCGATGATATCGTCCTCATAGCTGAATCGAGGCAAGATCTGCAACGCATGTTGACGGAATTACACCACGCGTCACTCAACACGGGATTGAAAATGAACATGGATAAAACCAAGATCATGGCTACAGTCGATCTAACGCTGCAACCCATAACTCTAGGCAATAAGCAGCTGGAACAAGTCGAGGACTATATCTACCTCGGACAACGCATTAAGCTAGGCCGCGACAACATGGTAGCTGAAATAGATCGACGAATTCAGCTGGGTTGGGCAGCCTTTGGAAAGCTGAAGAAAGATGTTTTTAAGTCCAAGCTACCACAGTCACTTAAGACCAAAGTTTACGACCAATGTGTTCTCCCGGTTATGACGTATGCTTGCGAGACCTGGCCTCTAACCGCAAATTTGGTAACCAAACTTAAAGTTGCCCAACGGCATATGGAGCGTGCTATGCTCGGTATATCGCTTCGAGACAGGATCCGAAACGAAGTGATTCGAAAACGGACCAAAGTGGTTGACATTGGGTACCGCGTCGCAAAGCTGAAATGGGCTTGGGCTGGCCATATGTGCCGCCGCAGTGATGATAGATTGAGCAAGTGCGTTTTTATCTGGACACCTCGCACTAAAAGAGGCGTAGGCAGACCACCAGCCAGATGGTCTGACGATATATCAACAGTCGCAGGACTACTCTGGCCTAGACAAACACAAAACAGGGCTGCTTGGAGGACAATTGGAGAGGCGTATGCTCAACGGTGGGTGGATATGCGCTGAAGAAGAAGAAGAAGACTATAGATAATTAATAGGCTAACATAAAATTCTAAATTGTCAACACTGAAGTTTTGTCTATACAAGCCACGCAATCGCTGTGGACGGCGTGTGTAGAGAAACAAACAATGTTTTGTGTAGATATATTTGTTGTTTGTGTAGAGCAAAACATGCGCCATGGACCCGCCCTTATGCTCGTGAAAATCTCCATAGAAACTAGCGCCACTGGTAACCGGTGAGAGCGACTGAAAAGTCTTTTTACCGAAACTAGTCTGTGACTGTGTATGTGTGTGAATATGTGTTCTGTGAACATAACCTCTTTGTTTTCCCTTCGTATTTTGTAAAAAAAAAATCTTATACAAAATTGCTAATACCGTGTAGGTATTAAAGGACAGGCCTTTTGCTTTACATTATAGCAATTTTATTTTATTTTTTTTAGAGGTAACGAGGTCACGTGGCATCAGACAAATGTGCCCGCACCTTTACCATTTTAGGATACGACCGGAAGTAGTGATTACAGCGCCCTTGCGAGTGAACTTCACAAACTTGTCTTGACGTAGCTCGTGCCGCAAGGCCGCCGTTCCGTTTTGCCGCCATTTTGTCTGTGCGCTCGTCTCTTGTCTATAATTTTCGGATAGTTCGTCTTTATGGGCAAGGTCCGTAGATAATTTTTCTCTTTGGATAGTACCTACCTTTTGTGGTCTTTGATTAGAATTGCTAATTGTCAAAACAATGGAGTTAACAAGGGATTTAAACTTATTTTTCAGATATTTTTGGAATAATTATGAGCGTGGTGACGTAAAATGGATGCGTGGTCTGACCTGTGTCGATGCTGCCTCTCGTCAAATTGCACAGTTTCATTACTCGATACCGATAAAAACGTTAAGTTGCAGTTCTTAGAAATAACTACTGTAGAGGTAAGCTGTGAGAATTTAGACTCTTTTTTATTTATATATGTATCCTCTTTGCTATCAACTATTTAGTATTGGTGTCATGGACAAATTTATAGAACCGATTTGAATTTTTTATCATTTGAAGTGTACATAACCTATAAAATTGACATCAACCGAATTTCAGCAAGTAAATAAGTTCGACATAATTTCCGATTATACATCGAAAATACATTAAATCTATTCGAATATTGTAGGTAACTTTAACATTACTTTTGAATTTGATATCACACTAATCAAAGTGCAGTGTTTCTCAAGAATGTTACTGATTAAAATATCAATATTTTCAGGTGAAACCTGATGACGGTCTACCACAAAAGTTATGCGCAGACTGCTATGCTATTTTGAACTCTGCCCACCAGTTTAGAAATCAGTGTATCAAAATGGATACAGATCTAAGACAACAACTTAATAATTTAATTAATCAAACTAAAGAAGCCTCGTTCCAGAAACTTGGATTTAGTGATAACTTGAATAATTGTGATGATGATATAGGCAATGATCCAATGAAACAACTTGAGGCTATCATTAAATCGGAGCCGATTGATAGCGATGATGATTGCTATTATGTGTTAGTTATTGATGAACCCCATGATAAAAACCAGAATGTAGAAGAAGTTAAAAAAGAAGTGATTCATCCAAATATAAAATTTGAAGATGTTGACACCACTGAAGAAAATGAATCCACAGAAATGGATGAAGCAAATGTAGATCCTCTAGAACAGGAGCAACATAGTGAGCATCATTTTGAGAATACTGTAGACTCTTTCCTCGTCTCCAACCCTAGAATACCACCAAATGTTCCATTAACAATTTTGGAAAATGAGGAAGAAAGTCAAGAGAATGTTGATAACTTCAACATGATGGATACAGATACTCAAGACAGTAATTCTCAAGAAGTAGTGCTACAGGAAATTGAAGATTCCCAGGACAATACCAATTTGATTGAACATTATGCAGGTAACCCAAATAACAACAAAAATTTGATTAAAATATTAACAACAACTTCCAGCGATGGAACTATTATTTTAAAAGGTGCCGATGGTGTTGAATATTTGGCTAATTCTCAGCTCATTTCAACTGCTGATGGAGAGCAGCTCGATCAAGAGGAAATAATCTACTGCGAAGGAGATGATTCATCACAATTTCAAATTCTGAAGTGCGATGGACAAGAATTGGTTATTGAGTATACGGATGACGGACAAATTGCAACTGTGCTGCAACAGGAAGATGGGACATTCCTATGCGATTGCGGTGCAGAATTTGAAGACTTGGCAGAGTATGAAAAGCATCAATATAAGCACAACCCTGCCGGAGATTATTTATGTAATTTGTGCGGTAAAGGGTTTGAAACTGCAGAGATTTTAACTGGTCACACATTACTTCATAGTGTGACATGCTTGTTGGTCACATGTCCATTTTGTAGTCAAGTTTTTAGAAGGAATGCGCTCACTCAACATATCAAGTATGGCCATAATCATGTTAAGCCGAGATGCAATGTGTGCACGAAGACGTTTGCCAATCCAAACAACTTGAAACGTCACATGATGATCCATACAGGTGTTCGGGAGTTTGAATGTGATATATGTTTTAAGCGGTTTCACCAAAAAATCACTATGCAGACCCATAGACTAACACATGTGAACCCATTTTCTTGCAATCAATGTGATGAGACTTTTGATAACAAAGAGTCTATAGCCTCACACAAAGAGAGTGGAGAATGCTCAAAGTCTAAAGTTATTAAAGTGAAAAAGGAACTGATGAAGACTGTCAAACAAGAGATTACTACGACTGTTGGGAAGCTTCTAGGATATGCATGCTCCCTTTGCAAGAAAATGTTCTCATTAGAATCGGCGTTAGAGCAACATGTGGAGGCCACACATATGTTAGACCCAGCCGAATTGCTTTGTTCGGACTGTGGTGAAGTTTTACCTTCTAAGAAGGAAATGCTGTCACACTTAGCTACCCATAAGACTGTTAAATCGAAGTTAGTGAAGAGGTTTGAGTGCAGTATTTGTGGCAAAGGGTGTTCCAGCCAAGCAATGCTTATAATGCATGAAAGAGTTCATACTAATGAGCGACCTTTCCCATGCCAGTTATGCTCTCTCCGCTTTAAGACTAAAACTCATCTTCGCACTCACCAACTCACTCACACGAGAGAGAAGAAGTTTGGATGTTCTGTTTGCATGAAGTTCTTTGCACTGAAAGGGAATTTAGTCGTTCACCTAAGAACTCATACTGGAGAGAGACCGTATATATGCTCAATTTGCCAAGAAGCATTCATCGACTCTAAATATTTGAAAAAACATAAATTAAAGAAGCATTCTATTGACAATGTTCCTTGGAATGAGTACTAGTAAACTTATCCAAGATATATCATTTTTAACGACCAATTTGAACAATCTATCATCAGTGAGAGCTATTTATACAATGGATCTGTTACTAAGCAACAAATCTTTAGTAAGCCTATCTTTCACTGAGGATAGGCTGCAATTGGCCGTTAGTCAACATTTAGACAATCTTTTCTTTCTTTTTCACAAGCTTTGTAAAATATACGGCCTGATAGTTTTATTTATTATTACTTAAAGCTGGAATGCTTTTATTTTAATTTATTTGATTACCAAGTGTTGCAAGTTAAAAACACCAATCGAAAACCTCCTTTTCAGGCCAAATTTTGTATGTAAATATAAGGAATTAAGCATAATAAGTTAAAACTATTAATACATTTTTAATAGATGTAAATATTTTTATTGCAAAATTGTTAAATATTTAATCTACTTGAATTGTCCTCCAAAGTGCGTTTCTTTAAATTGTTATTACTGACAATAGGATAAAATTATTTTAAAAGTTGTATCCATCTTTGGTGATGACTTTCATCTCATAGTTAAAATATGCTATAACTTGTGTAATGTTTTTCTTTTATAGCAATAAAATCAGTGCAAAGTAGATCTTTTTTATTTATACAGCCTTTATGTAGATTAATAATAATATCTTTATTTCAGGCAATAAACCCATACATTAAATTAAAATTTAAAATTAAATCGAGACATAGACTTAGAAATTTTTTCGCTATGCTAAAGCTATGCTAAATGCTACTTTCAAGAACAATGTCACAAAGCATGGCAGGATATTTTTTCTGATTCACAAATCGTCCACCAGTCGACCCACTACCACTAATTTGGCGCTAGTGTAGATGTAGACCTGTCATTTTGTTTTCTATAATTTTTTTGATGTTGGAAGCGATTTTTCGTAAATATATATTTTTCTTTCGACACATTTTGATTTTCTTCAATCTATAATTCGTTTACTGTCTGACTTCCAAAATAATTATAATATTAGTCCTACTAATATTATAAATGTGAAAGGGCATTGGGTAACTAACTATGGACATGTGGCGTCATCATTTTTAGTAGCGGCCACTCTTGGAAGTTATTTTTTTATAAGAACAGTTCAATAGAAACAAGTTTTAGTATGGAGCTCATATAGCTAAATGACATCGGAGCCGAGATATTAACCTTTTTATTCTTCAAAGAAAATCAACGATTTAAAGCATTTTCCTTACCAAACTAATTCCTAAAGCATATTTTCATCATCATAATCATTATATAAGCCGCATGTCACCCAATGCTTGGTTTAGGCCTGCCCCGAGGATCTCCACAACGCTCCAGCGCTGCCCGCATCCACTCCGGAAATCATTCAAAGATCTTCGAGCATTGTGTTCAGGTTTTTCAACACGAAGATGATGAAACGAAGATGTGTTAGTCATCATCGTCATATCAGCCGCACGACACCCACTGCTGGGTATAGAGCTCCCCCAAGGATCTCCACAACTGTGCTGCCTGCATCCAGTGGCTTCCCGCGACCGTCACCAGATCGTCGGTCCACCTTGTCGGGGGCCTACCCACGGAGCGTCGTCCGGTGCTCGGTCACCATTCAAGAACCTTTCCGCCCCAACGGCCATCTGTTCTTCTCGCTATGTGCCCAGCCCACTGCCACTTATGCTGAGCAATCCTTCGAGCAATGTAGGTTACTTAATTTCTCTTGCGGATCTCTTCATTTCTGATTTGGTCACTCATGGAAACGCCGAGCATGGCTCTCTCCATCGCACGCTGGGTGACCTTGAGCCTCCTTATGAGACCCATAGTATAGCGAACCACGTTTTACTGCCGTAAGACATCACTGGCAACGCAGACTGGTCATAGACTTTATCTTGAGACACTGAGGTAAATCGGATGCGAAGATTTTTCAAAGCTTCTCGAATGCTGCCCACCCGAGTTGGATTCGATGACAGATCTCTTTCTCGAAATAAGAAAAGTTTCATGCTATACATGCAGCTGCGTCCATGCTTCGTTATGATTGTTTCCTATTACAAAGCATTTGCGTATGCGATATTGCAAAGTGATTGCGTAAGTTTGACGGTTTTTCTCTAGAGTATCCGACATCATTCGTTCAATAGTCTTTGGGCTACGATAGCCAAATTGAAAATGTGTTTAATAGCCACAACCGACGAACTGCGGACGACTATCGTGACCAAGTGACTGCGTTACGCAATTGCGTACGTTATTTTCGTAATAGGCTCTCTGGAGCGGGTACAACATGGGCATTCGACATGAGTTTCGTCTTATCCATATTCATCCTGAGACCCACTCTTTGGGAAGCATTACGGAGATCTTCGAGCATTGCGTTCAGGTCTTCCAAGGTCTCCCTGTCTCACCTCGCTGCACTTGGCTAAGATTTAAGCTCTGGTTCTGTATTCGGATCGACATGGTGGCATTTTTGTATAAATGAGACGAGACGATTCGTAAGGACTCTCGAAAACAACTTATAGACATGGCTCAGAAGGGGGATGGGTCTGTAGTTCTTTAAGAGAGACTTGTCACCCTTTTTAAAGAACAACATCACCTCACTTATGTCGATGACGGAATTAAAAAGCTTTTGGAAGACTTGTCGATGACGTAGTTCATATGGCTGAGCATGAGACTTTGGAAGACCTGAACATAATGCTCGAACATCTTTGTGATTTCCAGAGTGGATGCGGGCAGTTGTGGAGATCCTCGAGGAAGGCCTAAACCCAGCGTTGCATTTAGGCAGCTTATATGATGATGATGATGAGAATATGCTATAAGAATTAGTTTTGTTAGAAAATCGTTGATTTCCTTTGAAAAATACAAAGGTAAATATCTCGGCTCCGATGTCATTTAGCCATATGAGCTCCATACTAAAACTTGTTACTTTTAAACTGTTCTTTCGAAATAAATAACTTCCATGAGTGGCCGCAACATTTGAGAACGACGCCAACTTTACCCAAAGCCCTTTGTGGGTTTAGATGTTTGTTCCTCAATCACGCAAAAACCAAAGAGAATAATTAATCACGACTGAACGGATTTGGTTGGAATTTGGCCCACACAGGAGATAGCCTAGATTAAAACATTGAATACTTTTTATCCCGATATTTCCACGGGAACGGGAACCACGCGGGTGAAACTGCGGGCGGCCGCTCGGGCACAGAATAAGTAATAGTACAAAGTGTGCTCGGGGATAAATTTAATGCCCATATAAAGGTCTCCAGTAGCAGTAGCGCCACCAAGCGGGATAAATTTTGTGACATCCGCATCCCGCCCAGAATCTCCACCCTGTAACAGCTTTTTGTTTTTTTGGGTTGAGGGCAAGAAGTTTGAGGGTGACAAGTTATAAAAAAATAACGCGCGTTAAAACAAATATTCGAAGTTTTGTATGGGAAATTTGTACAGCGCCATCTACCGCCAAGAAGAGAAATGAGATTGCTCAGACATCTATCGAGCACTTTACGTGCGTTTTTTTTCTTGATAGACGTTCATGCTAGGGATACAATAAAGGGTTGTGAATTTGAGAAAGATCCAAACCATGGTAGGATATTTCCTATATTACTAAAGTACTCTATGTAGGCTATTTGCAGCAGAGATAATTTAATACTACATCTAGGTCTTGCAGCTGGTAGAATATTTTTTTTTAATGACGGTGCCATCTGTTGCTGGTAAAAAAAACTAAAGAAAAGCAGGCAGAGTATACCCAATTTCCATCCCAATTATTATTTAGTGTACAAATTATTATTAATTTAATATTATTTATAAAAAATATTTAAGAAAATATACCTAGAAAAGAATATTGAGGTTTTTTTGTTTGTCTGCAGCAAGAAAGACCAAGAAACAAAACCACCGAAGAATCAAAGCACATAACTTATTTATTCTATGCTACTACTACCTAACAGATGGCAGCGGTGTGGTGATGTGGAAAATCTGTTTTTTTTAATGCTATAAATAACACCAAAAAGAATGTTCAGTTGATTTTTTAGTTAATAAATACCTAAATTATTTTTAAAGTATATAAATAGACCTGCACAAAAGAAAATCTCATTAGAGCACATTTTATTGTTTTTGCTCCTACGCAATAGATGGCACTGTACGTGGCTGAATCAAATTATTAAACTTAAGTTATTTAAAACAAGTTTCATCTCTCTTCTCACTAAAAATATGTACCTAACTATTTATTTTTGTGAAAACAGGATATTCGATATAATCGCATCAATCAATACTTGCCAAATAGTGCCATGCCAATACGGCATTTCACTTTCCGTCGACCGAGTAGCGCCACCTATATAAAGTTCAACTTCTTTTGTGACAGTGCAGTGACATTATTGGATTTTAATAATCAAAAAATAGAAGTCGGGGACTTTTCCGTACTGTGATATACCTAACCTAATGGCATAAATAATAAAAATAAGCATTATTTTAATATAGCGATCCTTTTTCGTGATGCTAAAAAGCTCTCAAGGCACACTCATCGCTGTCCAAGTGGCCACCAATATATGACTCAAGGAGACCTTACTTTCTATTCTTGACGGTATGAACTGTGATCGTGAGTGGTCACAAACAATGAGACCACGCCTCACATCATAATACCCGCCTTTGAAGCGAGTCTATTAACGCCTGCTGTTCATGTCAGCCTGGTATTAAAAATGAAATTTCGAGAAAAGTTTTTATTATAAAAAAAAAGTTGGAATCGTAGTCGCTCGCCGTGCACTGACTGGCTCATAGAACCGACTGAGTAATAAACTAATGTTTGGTTTCGTTCGTTTCGTAATTGATGTTTTGATCTTTCAACTAGGTACTAAAACTGATAGATAACTTATATTTACTTAGTTGACTACTATTTGAAACTATTTATATTACTCAAAATAACAGTTAAGGCTAAAAAAGTTAAGGCTAGTGCCCTAGGGCATAGTTAGTGCCCTATATTAAATTTATTGCTCGCTAAGTACATACTGTATCAAAAATTCACACGTACCGATTGAAGTTATAGTTCTATACATATAAAACTCTAAATTGATTGATTGATTCATTCATTCATTGTTGGGATAAGGAGCCCTAACGGCCAAAGGTAGAGACACCATTTTTGGAGGGTAGATACCTTTCATGATGTAGATGAGCACTAAGAAATGGTTTTGTGAAATTTTCGTTATACAGGGTGCTACAGGTTGTTCAAGTTTATATGAGAATTTGTATAGAGCTGAAGGTAGAAACACCATTTTTGGAGGGTAGATTCCTTTTAAAATGTATGTGAGCACTACGAAAAGGGTTTTGGAAAATTCCCGTTATACAGGGTGCTACAGAGTGTTCCAGTTTGTACTTGAATTTTTATGACAAAATTTAAATGTGTGAAATGAGGTCTATATATAAATACCTAGGTATATTGGCAATCCGTGACTTTCAAAATAAATGCAAAACTATCTTAATCACGCGAACGAAGTCGCGGGCAAAACTAGTAGTTTATAAAAAAACAATAAAGTCTTTATAAAAATATGTATAGTTCGGTTTTAGGCAAAAGGCAAGAGGACTTTGTGTAGGTGCACTACACAAAATTACCTTACCATCCAAATGTTAAGGATGTGTCCAGTCCAGACTCCAGTCCATGAAACTAAACAGCTTTCTCTAAGGCTGGCCCCAGACCTACCGGTTCCGTTTCTTTGCTTTGCTGTGCTACCTTGCTTGAAAGACCGCCGGCCAACCAGGGTAATTTTCAATCTATCGCATTTTGGGACTAGACCAAATTGGCAAGATAGCCATTAGCTTGGTTTTATCAAATATCATCGCCTGGATTGCGAAGTAGGAAGCTTTTAGGAGATATGCCACCCTGAACATGGACTCCGATCGTTAAAAATAACTCGATCGCTTATTTATACAAGATGTTTGGTAAAGCCTTATAAAACTGAATATGGTAGATAGGGACCATAATAAAACTGAACAACTTTTACTATGGGACCAAATCTGAAATCGGGAAAAAAATGAACTTTTTCATACATTTTGATAATTTAGTTATTAATTTTTGTATAAAACAGCAGTTTTTTTTTTTTTAAACGAAAACTAAAACTTCTCATCGCACCCCAGACGACGATATTTGATAACACCAAACTAATGGCTATCTTGCCAATGTGGTCAGGTCAAAATATGCGATAGATTGAAAATGAGCCTCTTGACCGGCGGTCCATGGTAGAACAGCAAAGCAAAGAAATGAAACCGGTAGGTCTGGGGCCAGCCTAAGAATCATGTGTCGAGTTTCGCCACAAAATATTTGGTCATCCCATACTAAATTGATCACGTCACGTGATCTCCTTGATTTGTATGGAATATCCATATTCCATACAAAGCAAGGAGATCACGTGACTCGATTTTACATATTTGGCCATGTGTTCCTTAGAGAAAGTTGTTCAGTTTCTTGGACTGAACACCCTCAAAATTTAATAAATTAAATTATACTTAACTAGGAATTGCAAGAACATTTTGTGGTCTCATCTATCCACCACCAAAGCGCAGATATTATTATATGCGTATGAGCGGGTTTATTTATCAGGTTCAGATTCCGATAGATACCACGATATTACAATAAAAACATTCTAATATCATTGGATAGATAGATCTGTGGGGTCATACAGGGCCATTTACCCGGCTAGTCAAGGACCCAGGCGGACGCTTTGATAATTATAACACAGATTAGATTAATATCTAATCCTGTGCAGTGCTATCGAACGATAGCACAGAACTGCGATAGTGTTGAGTGTTGAGAGACTCCTCCTTGTCTGCCCTTTACGCCCCACGGAGCGTAACAGCAACGCGTGAAGTACCAGGTGGACATAAGTCAGCTGCAGCGTAAGCATACGGATAATTCAAATCATGCACGCCAGCAAACCAACAGAAGGTTTTTTTGGTTGGTTTCTTTAACTTGTGTTTCTATTCACCCCAACACCACTGTGCAGAGTACCAGGCACGCATAAAGCTACTGAAGTAGCCTTAGTACAAAATAGGAGGAGCGCGCGCTGCACGCCAGTGGCAATTTTGAAATACTAATGACACCAAAGGTTTAATTCAAAGTTATGACCATATTAATTTGGTACGAAATTAAATATTATAATGATACCAAGTTTTTATTCATGGATGTCACCAGATTAATTGTGATTTATTTATAATTACAAACTTCTTCAACGCCACGTAGGTCACTTAAAGGGTTACTGCCACGAGATAATAATTAACGGAAGAGAGGGCCCAGTTTTTATTATAATACATATTAGGTATTGTCATGAGTTTACAAAACTCTTATCTATCAAACTCATTTTCTCACATTAAAGTATTGTGCTTTGCTGTATGTAAATTATTTATTAATGATAAGTTGTAATGGCCGATATCCCCATTAAAATCACGACGAGCGAGACTATGCGTATGCCATACCTATAACAAAATCAACTCTACGTAGGGTTGCCAACCCTACTAAGTAAGTATAGGAAGAGGGCTCGAATAAGTACTATGTTTTTTGAAAAAATATACACCATCATTTTGTAGTCGTTTTAAAGGGAGTGCCTCAAAATTTTGCCAATGTTCCTTTCGGCGCCAGGCGTCTACTTATCAAATAGCCAATTTATCATTCCGACATCAAAAAATGCATCATACAGCCGCGCGTGCCGTAATATTACAAAACAAGTAACAGACGGTAGGTACCTATGTATTATGAATGATACGGTTTCATACGTACGACGAGTCATACACATAGGTACCTAGTACAGTACCTACATGTATCTGTTTTCAGTAAAGATAGGTAGCCAATGATATATTTGTAGATAGCGCAAAGATTTCATACAACATACCTAGAGGTCTCGTTCGTTTTTAATAATTAACAGATTTAAAGTGTGAGACGCATAGGTAATTTACTATGTCGCATACGGTAACATATTAAACTTAACTTAATGACACTGAGATAATTTATAGGTATCTACCGTATCTACCTAATACTATTATATATTCTGTGCCGGCACCACTAGCACAGAATATATAGGTAATGTAATGTGCCGGTGCAGTTACAGGTCAAGGTCAAGGTGTGATTTAAATATTGTCAATTTTATCGCGGAACACTCTTCAGTCATTCTGCCATAATCTGTATTTATTATGTGGAAGTTTTCATACTGTCGACGTTTATATGCCGTGTTAGTGCGTGTGTACACCAGTATACATACATACATATAATATAGCGTTATATGGCGTACAAAATACGGCCGATGTCGATGTCGGCAGCGGTGGCGGGCCGCGCCGCGCCTCGGGTGAATCATTGGGTAATGTAGTGTTACCACGACTAGTTCTATTTGATACTTTGTATTTTCTGTATACTTCTTATTCCATAATCATAATTTTTATAAATAGTATATATAAATAGTACACCCCAGGCAGACACTCCATATAACAACCCAGTATAATATAACTTCCTATTACACAGACACTACACTACACGTGCAACACTGTGTGTAAAGCCAGTAGTTTGTACTGTATGAGCGGCGTAAAACTTTACTCTTAAAAAACCTCTTTCAAAAACCTAAAAATAAAAACAGCTTCAAAATCAAATAGCTCTAAAAATCAAGAAATAATATTAAAATCACCAATATGCATTTCAATTTTAATAAAAAACGTCTATTGAAGTCGGGAGGGGCTGGATGGAGGAAAACTTTTTTTATTCTTAAATCCCCACCCGACTTCCAGTGTTTCAATTTTATTTAAAATGAGGGAGATATGTAAAAATAATATATTTCATTCCGCCTTTCCGGCGCTGTCTGTTCTCCTCTACAGGTCATATTTCTCAACCGATTCTCATGAAATTTTGCGAGCAGGTTTGAAAATACTATACAATTTTATTTGTTTTGCCAGTTTTTTTTAAAAAAAATCAAAATAGTGGAGATATTTACAAAACCTTATTTCTGTCCAGCTTTCCAGCGCTGTTTGTTCTCTTCTACAGGTCGCATATCTCAACAGATTCTTGTGAAAATTTGTGAGCAGGTTTGAAAAATGTATAGTATTTTTTTTGTGTAGCCAGTTTTTCAATCTTTTCTAAAATGATGGAGACATGTAAAAACAAAACATTTCAGTCTGGCTTTCCGGCGCTGTCTGTTCTCCTCTACAGATCGCATTTCTCAACCGATTCTGTTGAAATTTTGTGAGCAGGTTCGATAATAGGGAACATGCATAAGTCACCGATTTTAATAAATTTGAGCTTGATCGCTGCGGACACCTATAAAAACATGATTGAACAGAAAAATAATAAATAAAATAAAATATTTTAGTTTTATCACACAGGTGAAAATAGCGAATTTTTTTATTCATTTTCGGATATAATGCACTTAACAGTCGGATAGAATATCGAATAAGAAATAATATTTTGTATGACACATATGTACTTAAACGCAATATTTAAGGTGATATTTCAAAATTCTTGGCTAGCTCCATAATAATGCACCTGAATCGTGACATGATTGACGTCACAAATGTTGACCGTTTTGTATAGTAGAGCGTTTTCGGCGGGTGCTGCTGCGCACTTACTTCAAGTGACTATATCACGAGAAAAAAACGCAAGAGAAAAGTTTTAATATTACAGTTGATTATCTCAGGCATTATACTTTTGATTTCGATACAAAATCAAATTGATGCATGTTCCCTATTATCTAGAATTATTTAGTCGAGCCAGTTTTTCCAAATTTATCAAAATATATTTACCCATTTCAAAAAACTATCTAAATTAGAAGCTGCGAATACTCCAAATAATATACTAAACAGCACGTACTGTGTGCTTTAAAAACCTCATGGTAACATTATATTTTTGTACAATTTGAGCCACTTTTTATTGCGAGGTCTACAGCTCACGGAGCCACTAGTAATAGTAATGAATGTAATGACAGTTTTTTAAGTTATTTTAACATTGAAAATGTTTTTTCGATCGCTTCAGTAAGGTACCCAATTTCAGCCAAAGTGAGACATTGCCCTGGTCCCGTGAGTTTTGGGTCTACGTATATGTACTAAATGTCAAAAGATGCGTCTTAGCAAGGGCTACAATATGGTGAAAACAAATTTTGAAAAAGTCAAAAACTTTTTTCTAAAATCGCATAAATGTAGAAAAATGACACACATTTTTGGGGTCTTTTCTCACTAAATCGACAATTTCTCAAAAACGAAAAGCGATATCGAAAAAATGAAAAACGCCTAGAGATATTTAGTTAGGCTAACTATTGAAAATAGTATATGTCCCTGACTCTTACGGTCTGGGCTGTAGCTTATCCTTTATGTAGCGAAATGTTGGGATACCGCGGGCGACGCGCGCGACGCGGGATAATAATAATACGTAGTACGATTGAAGTTTGTAAATTATTGTATATTTAAAAAACTTGTAATAGTGTTTTATATTTTGTATTTTTTATTTATTTCCACATTTTTTATAAATAAAAAAATATTTAGATATACAAGGTGGAAATTTTTAATGCCACCTGGAGGGGAAGTACTCTAAACAATGGAGATAGCAAATTTCACTCAAAGGAAACATTCCTTTATTTTTGAAAAGAAACATAACATCATTCAAAGATTTTTTAAAATACGCTTCCCACACCCAGGAATCGAACTGGCTAAAATTCGAAAAAACAACACCCTGTACTTTTAGTATATCAATCGTTAGGGTCAAACATAAGGATCAAATCTCTCTAACAAACATGGTAAATTAAATCAAAGGAAAACCATTAAATCTTAACTTATTTTAATTGAACGAGAAAAAACTTATTTTATTAGTTGTTCGAAATGGGCCCCATGTTGCTGGTATTTCCCTGTTCCTTTTCCAAATGTAAAATTCCATAATTTAGTTATGTCTCATCCATCTAATAAATAGTCTGCATTACAAACATCTTATCGAAATAGTTCTACATCAAAGATAATTTATTGTGAACTAGGTACCTACTAATAACATATTGGATCATTCAGTAAAAGTGTTTTATCTTGTCTTTTATGGTTTTCCTTGCATTTAATTTACCATGTTTGTTAGAGAGATTTGATCCTTATGTTTGACTCTATCAATTGATACGATAAAAGTATAGGGTGTTGTTTTTTCGCATTTTAGCCGGTTCGATTCCTGGGCGTGGGAATGATATTTTTAAAAATCTGTGAATGCAGTTTTGTTTCTTTTCAAAAATAAAGGAAAGTTTCTTTTGAGTGGAAATTGCTATCTTCATTGTTTAGAGTACTTTCCCTCCAGGTGGCATTAAAAAATTCCACCCTGTATATTAAGACCATAATATTGATATTGATTAGCTCTAGCAGGTCAACAGATGGTATGACGTTAATAGAGCGTGAAATATTTAAAAACCGTTAGAGACGCGGGGCGGTACCATAGTGTGACTGCACTGAAATGTCTCCATAAGTCCATATTCAAGTAAGTGAAGTCACTAACTATGTGAAAACGAAAGAGAAAGTAGTGTTAGCAATAACTGTAGGAGCAAAAGAGATGACGCTATTATCTCCAGTACACGTGCTAGGCATCGTAGTGAGTTTTTGTGTGTAGATAAACGGATAAAAAAGAAAGTTGAACAGAAGAGAGGTTTTAGTTTGAGGCCCGAGGCGAAGCCGAGGGCTTCTACTAGATCCAAAATATTATATATCGTGGGTTGCTGTTATTTCAATTTCGAGATTTGAAATTACTCGATCAGACACGTCTTTCTTATAGGCCAATCATTTTAGAACTTTTTTGCGGAATTAATTCCCAGTAAGCTGGAAATCATTTTATTAGCTTCAGTTGGTCCTAAATACGTGTGATCCGAGTTTGCACCTTTCCAGGAGGTGTGCGTAACTTTTGGGAGCCAAAACCGCGAAGTTTTCGCACTTTTTTCAGGTTTTTGCTTCTAACTCAAAAACAGTGCATCGGACGGAAAATGATATTGAATACAATATTAAAGAGGGTTAAATTCTGCGTCGAATGAATATCTAAAACTTAATAAGATTCGGTTTAGTAGTATAGCCGAAATTGATAGTTAGATATCGAGAAAATTTCTCATTTAGATGCAAACTTACATTTTGCGGAAGAAAAATCTGTAGAGGTTGCATACCTGATGACCTGCAGATGCTGATCCTGAGGACCTCATTTCAGCAGGTCAACTATTCCTGGCAGCTCTATATTCCCCTAAGGCCAACGAGACACCTTGGACAAAATCCGCCACGAGATATTCTCAAAATTAGTCAAAAACGTAACATTTAATCTAACAGACCGATGGATCCTCTCATTTGGGGTTGGAAAAGGACAAACCTTGGTCTGCTCCCCACAATGAACACCAAGGATCCAGCTCCAGCTGAAATCCTCAACGCAGTTTCCTGCGGATGTAATAAGGGGTGTACAGTGGGAAGTGCAACTTGCCAGAATGTAGGCATTAAATGCTCAATGATTTGCCTCAACTGCTACGGCCAGTCCTGCTCAAATTCAGCACCGTTGGAGAATGAGGGTATGTCCCACATGCCGATTGCCGTAGAAGTAGAAATAAGTGACGACAGTCCCTTTGAAGACGATCCCGATGAAGAGCGCCTCGTTATGCCATCCCGTCTTGAGAGCTTCATAGATGAAGGGCCGTCGACACTTAGCGGCAGCTAGCTAAGTGTGGTGTCCATATAACGTGAAATTTAATTCTCTACAACTTTACTTTATGTGTTTTCAATAGGAGTATCTGTTTCAAAGATATTTGGTCATGAAAAGTCGCAAAATGTAAGTTTGTATATAAATGCCAAATTTTCCCGATATTTAACTATTGATTTCGGCTATACTACTAAACCAAATTTCAAGTTTTAAATGTTCATTCGACGCAGAATTTGATCTTCTTTAATATTTTATGCTAAAACTTTCCGTTCGACACACCGTTTTTGAGTTAGAAGCAAAAACCTGAAAAAAGTGCGAAGATTTCGCGGTTTTTTGGCTTCCAAAAGTTATGCACACCTCCTGGAACGGTGCAAACTCGGATTACACGTATTTAAGACTAATTGAAGCTAATTAAACTATTTCCAGCTTACTACTGGGAATTAATTCCTCAAAACGCATTTTTTTAACCTTATTTTATTAGGCTATTAGTGACTCTGCGATTCCAAATGAATTTTTACAACGATCTCTGAGAATGAGAGTGTGATGATGATGCCTAGCTAAACATGAGGGTTTTTATCGCACATTCGAGTGATGATGAAGTCGGCGCGAGAGTCTCGCATGCTGCATTTGATTTTGATTTATTTTTTATTAGGGTTAATTTATTTAGAAATTCAGATGTTTTAGTTATACATGTACTTAGGTTACCTTTCAATAAAATATTAATGTCTATAAGAAAGGAATAAAAAAATATTTTGTTAAATTCATTTTCAATTTACCAGAAGGTCGTGAAAGGCACGAGATCTGTGAAGTTTTTGAAACAATTTGAACTACGCGAGATCTTCACCACAGCTCACGGAGCCACTAGTATTTTAACTTATGAACGTTTCATAAAAATATTCCCAGTACCAAACCACTAGCGCCGCAGTATACGTGTCTGTGCGCGGTGAGTGGCGCTCGGGCGCGCGGCTGCTTTGTTCCCTGGCAGCCGCGCTCCGCCTCGACGCCGCCGCTCAGGGCTGCCTCCAAACGTTTCACTTTGTTCCCGCAATACGTCAATAACGTTACCTAGAGTTGAAGGCTAGGGAGGTCAACCGTAGACGGGTGGGATGAAAATAAATAAACTTTAGTAGAATGGAAAATAAAAACATGAAATAAAATTATTTGTTGATTGCAACATTAGCAGTTAGCACAAATGACTTTGAAAAATAACAACAAAATAGATAGATTGAACAATTTTTTGTTCAATCTGACGACAATCATTTAAAACATGAAGTAACGTAGTAAGACAAAGTGTGAGACAACCTCGATCCAAGCTAGATACAGCATAATGCTACAGTACTGGCTGGAGCTGGATAGACATAATAAAAAAGTACCAGTATTAATAATAACACGATTTAATTAAAAAATATATTTTTACCTATATTAATAACATGGATTAAAAATTTATTAAAAACTAGCGATAACATAACATAGGTAACACGTTTAGTATTACAATAATAAGCTATTGCACGGATACAATACATACAATTTAATTTCTACGTGTGATAGTATCCCGTTGTTTTAATATATCTTTTTTAACAACGAAATAAACGATAAAATATGCAAAGAGAATTCCTACACGCTCTAAAATACAGATTTACAATACAAAGCATAAATACCTATTGTAAAGACAACAAGAACTGGAACAAACTTTGGAACAATATTGCAATACAAAACACAACTCCTTCTTTTATCTTAAACGTGTTAAAAGAGGGATTAATGAGATGATTAGTCAATTGAATATACAACAACCATTTATAATATCTAAGGGTGCTCCCACACAGCAGTTATATAACAAATGTTATGCATGCAACATTCTCTAACTTTTTTCGCTTAGATTTTGTAGCAAAATGTTACACACTGTTATAGAATGTTATCGTGTTACACAATGTTATACCTATAACGTTATATAACTGCTATTTGGGAGCACCCTAAAAAGCTAAAAAAAAATGTAAAAGTAATCCATCCAAAATCATAAGAATAAATAAAACTGGCCGAAATGGCAACCCTGCTCGAACCGGGGCGGGCCGATAACAATATCGCTGAGTGCGCGCGTCGGGCGCTCGCCGAGTGTCCGCTGCCTAATTTTACTCTGTTGCTGACGCCTGCGAGCGCTGCGCCCCTGGTACCCAGCGAGGCGGAGCGACCTGCCGCGCGACTCTGTGCATTCATTAAATTGTTAGAAACTCCTCGATAAACGGCTAGACTAGACTTTATAATAACTAGCACGACCACAGAATGCACGACTTCTTCCGCGCGGACATTCGGAAAAATAATATGGATCAAAGGTAGTTTTATTTTAATGCAGGCTATTCTGTGTGGCTTTATCCGTTCAGTCGTTTTTGCATGATTGAGTAACAAACGGACAAACTAGGCAGGCGACAAATTGAAGATTATTTTCACACAAAATGTTTGGAAAAAATAATAATAGTTAAGTTGTTTTGTAGAATCTAACTTCTTGGTGCCTTTACTGTTTTGCAAAGTTACATTTTGATAAAAAAACTTTGATTTAACTTTGTTTCTTAATTATGATATTGATAATATCATACAAGTGAGCGAGTTTCATACGACGTTTTTACAAATACAATAGTTATTTGTTATACAAGTGACCAAAATCGATTTGTACTGCGAGTGTCGACTTTAAATCACGAACTAGCGAAGTAGTCTAGAATTGAATCACGAGCGTAGCGAGTGATTCTAATATAGACTACTGAGCACAGTGAGTGATTTAAAGTCACGAGGCAGATCAAAATTTTGATCTCGTGTAAAACATACAACTTTTCACCTCTACCAGCGAGAAAATTTTACGTGAGTTTCCTGGTAAAAAGCTAAATTCAGCATTAAAAACTTGTTCACTCAACTCTTATGGAGTTAGACAACTATCTTCGTCGTTGGACGCACAATTTTTTTGTAATTTATCCCAAATCTTCATCGTTGGAATAGTTCGATAAAACCTATGCTGAAAATTTTTATTCATAAAGTAGATTCCCGCCGTTTTGTTTTACATTATTACGTTGTGCTTTTCTCTTATTCATTAATATCCCATCTTATTTATTTATGTATAATCATAAAACACAAATTTGTTAGTAAATTTCATTATTTTTTCTTATTTTATATTTATTTCATACATGCGACCTCATTTCGTCCGTACTCTTTATTTTGAATTATCAACCTTCTTTTTTAACAAATCTTATTTAAAACTCCTTGGTATATTTATCCGTGCATGTTATTTTTTTACTTTTTAATCCATGTATGACACCATAAAGCACTCTATCTATCCTTTTCTCACATATTAATTTTACAAGTCGCATCCTTGTCACTCTATTTCTTTTTTCTTTATTATTCTAAAAGTTGGTGTTAGAAATTAAAAAAGCACTTTGCCTCACTCTCGCAGCAAAAATCGATTTTGCTGCGAGTTTTTACGCGCCAAAGGCGCCCTTTTCGTGCTGGAGAGGTGAAAAATAATTTACCACACAGCGATAAAATTAAATACGATAAAATCAAAATATGGAAACTATAGGAAAAGTCGCGCAGGTTTTTTTCACGCACCCAATGAAAGAAAATTCTGCGAACAAAGGGATGAAGTTAGCAATACAGCATACTTCAAAAGATGCGCTCAGCGCTTTGAAGATGGTTACTTCTTTTGTACATTGTTAAATTAATCGCATTGTATATTGTGTCGCATAAGGTTTCTGCCTTAATTTCGTGAAGTTTCGCCTTGAACGTAAAAAACTTTAAAAAGTAAAAAAATCTATCGAGAGCAGAACCACAGTTTTAATTAATTGAATGAAAATAACATTCATTTTCGCAGGCCATCCGTAGTCAACTCCAACTAAATACCAGGGTAAAAGAAATCGCGCAGAGCTCAAACCGCTGGCAGAACTGCAGAAGCAGAAAAACCGCCTCGTCGAGTCGAGTGTGGTCGAGTGGCGTGGCGAGATGAAATATATCTTCCCGGGAGCTTCCGTGTCAGATAAACCGAAAGGGGGGAAGGGGGAGATCAAGCCGCGCCGTGCCAGTGGTGGTGGCTCGGCCAGTTAAGTAGGTGTCAGTAGTGAGTGACAAATCGGCCGAGATATCGATGCAATAGATTTTTCTGGGAAGTTAACATGTAACAGTTGAGAAGAGGCTGTGTGTGTGTGAATCATAATCTTGCTACAAATACGATATTATCTTGAATGTTGCATAGAATAACAAAAAAACCGGCCAAGTGCGAGTCGAACTCGCGCAAGAAGGGTTCCGTACCAAAAACGGCAAAACAAAACTGTTTGTTGTATGGGAGCCCCCCTTAAATATGAATTTTGTTCTGTTTTTAGTATTTGTTGTTATAGCGGCAACAGAAATACATCATCTGTGAAAATTTCAACTGTCTAGCTATGACAGACAAACGACAGACAGACAGACAGACACACAAACGGACAGCGGAGTCTTAGTAATAGGGTCCCGTTTTTACCCTTTAGGATGTATTCTGTGCTTTAGGTACGGAACCCTAAAAATGATGCATGTCAGCCCTGACCAGCCAAAGCTTATTTTGATATTAAAAAGAAAAGTTTTTTTTTTACTTTTCTTTTTAATATCATACCTATTTATATAAAACGTTACACTCTCTGTTTTTTTGGGCAGTCGTGTAGAAAGAGATTCATGATTAGGTTAGGAAAGGCGTTTTCTGAATGATAAGGATACTTAACCAGTACCCAACTGTAATTTATTGCATCTAGTATTATAGCTTTGAAATAAAATAATTTGGTCGCAATGGAAATAATAAATGATTTGCATTTTTTACGGAACAAAATTATTCTACAAAAATAAAGGTTTTAGAACGGTTTATTAGTACATCAAAGCCAAGGACGGGTAGTCAGCATTTACATTGACGAGGTTTGAAGCTCGAGCCGTAGCCGAGGGCTTTAATTATTCGAGGCAATGTAAATAGCTTCCCGTACAATACAAGGTTTGTATGGTGCTTTTCTCAAGAAATCCGAAAAAATATTTTCTCAGTAAAAATGAATTTTTTCAATTGGTTTGTGTGGCGATGTGAAATAATCAGTGCGGGAAGTACCTAGGAAGTGCGCGGGAAGTGGGTATTGAAATTCATTTCCGCACTGATCACCAGACCGCCATGCTAATGTGGAACCTCCAGCTATCTTTTTTTCAAATGTTATGCGTATATTTCAGAGCATAAAGGTACCCACATATCCGGGCCGCGCCCGGGCCGTGCTGCGTCCGGGCTATTCTTATGATCCGGGGCCCAAGCTATGCTGGGCGACTATGTTATACATAAATGCCAACGTATTTTGAACTCCGGATCCTGAACGAATCTACACGAAGCCACAGAATAAGTAATAGTACAAAGTACGAAGCCACCGATGACGGAGCTCATCGTTTATTTGTTTTACATACAGTATGTTAGCATGATCAACGTAACTTGGGCCCTTGACACGTCGCGGCCTCATATGTGGGGATAGACCTAAGTAAGAAAATATCAATTTGTCAAAAATCACTTTTGTTGTATGGGAGTCCCCCTTGAGAGGTGAATAAATTTGGTTTTGTTGAAAAGTATCGAATTCGATAATATCGACGTAATTCATCCCTACCCTAGTGTTTGGCCCGCCCGGCCCGAGCGCGTCCCCCTGCGGTACCCCTGGCTTCGCTTGTCCTTGTCCTTGCGTCGTAGTTCTGTTGACAAACAAACACACACAGTTGCACACACATAATAAATTATTTATGTTTAGTGTGACACTGTTGCACACCTGCTAGTCTACAAGTTTAGCCGTATTCTGATGATGCAAATAAAAAATAAAATCACTAGATTAGATAGGTAAGTAAGCGGTGTGGCTTGAGTGTAAGCGTGTAAGTTTTTGAACGTATCAGCCCCCTAATTTTGTAACTTTGATGCAATCAATTCTGAAAGAAATCACAGTTACATTGCTGCTTTAGTAACAACCAATGTGACAACTAACTCACTCAAAGCAGCAATGTAACTGCGTTTTCAATCGATTTTATTCGAGACATATTAGCAACGTAATCAGGGGGCCTCTGATGTCTGTCTGTCCACCTTCTTACTGTGAATTCTTTAACAACCAGTCACCAGTGATCAGAAAATCTTTACACACACACATACACGCACTTTGAACTCTCCTTGTTTTGAGCTCAAGATTTTAATAATTTGATTGTGCCTAAGTTATTGACCGAGCGCGCACGAAGTGCGAGCGAAGCGTCTCTGCTTCAGCTTGGGCAAAAATTCTTTCGTATGTCCGGCTGTCTGTTCCAGCCTTAGAGTTCCAGCCTAGAGGTCGCATTTCTCAACCGATTCTTGTGAAATTTTGTGAGCAGGTTCAAAAATTATATAGATTTTTTTTGTCGAGCCAGTTTTTTGAAATTATTTAAAATGGCGGAGATATGTTAAAAAAACAGATTTCAGTCCGCTTTCCAGCTATGCCTGTTTTCCTTTACAGGTCGCATTTTTCAACTGATTCTCGTGAAAATTTGTAAGCTGGTTTGAAAATGACATGCATTTTTTTTGTCAAGCCAGTTTTTTAAAATTTTTCAAAATGGCAGATATATGTTAAAAAAACAGATTTCAGTCCGGCTATCCAGCGCTGTCTGTTCTCCTCTACAGGTCGCATTTCTCAACTGATTCTCGTGAAATTTTGTAAGCAGGTTTGAAAATAATATAATTTTTTTTTGTCACGCCAGTTTTTTGAAATTATTCAAAATGACGGAGAAATGTAAAAAAAAACATATTTCAGTCCGGCGTTCCAGTGCTGTCTGTTTTCCTCTACAGGTCGCATTTCTCAACCGATTCTCGTGAAATTTGTAAGTGGGTTTAGAAATGATAAAGATTTTTTTTGTTAAACCAGTTTTTTTGAAATTTTTCGAAATAGCGGAGATATGTTAAAAAACCTACTTCAGTCCGGTTTTCCAGCGCTGTCTGTTCTCCTCTACAGGTCGCATTTCTCAACCGATTCCCGTGAAATTTTGTGCAGGTTTGAAAATTGTATAAATTTCTTTAATCAAGCCAGTTTTTATTTTTTTTTTAAATGGCGGAGATAATGTAAAATAATCAAATTTCAGTTCGTATTTCCGGCGCTGTCTGTTCTCCTCTACAGGTCGCATTTCTCAACCGATCTTGGTGAAATTTTGTGAGCAGGTTTGATAAATATATAGTTTTTTTTTGTCTTGACAGTTTTTCGAAATTTGTTAAAATGACTGAGATATGTAAAAAAACATATTTCATTCCAGCTTTCCGGCTGTTTGATCTCCTCTACAGGTCGCATTTCTCAACAGATTCTGGTGAAATTTTGAGAGTAGGTATTAATAAGCCAATTTTTCCAAATAAAAAAAAAATACTTACTCATTTTGAAAAATGATCAAAATTAGAAGCACCACCGTCAACTCTGGCATCTTGACCACATTTTTTTCTTATTTTTCAAATAACTATGATACCGACAGGTTTTTTTTTATTTTTTATGATTTGTTTATGACAATAATACATTCATAATTCATTTTAACTATTAATTTCTTTAATAAACCTTGCAATTGGCGTTCTAGACAAAGAAATGTAACAGAGGTCAAATTGACACAACTTTGGCATCTTGACCTGTACATCATTTCTCGTAGATTATTGCATTTTATTTCCGATATTTGCGATATTTACCACCTGTTTAAACATGGTAACCCTTTTCGAAATTTATAGAACCTAAAATCTGGCAATACTGGATACTTTGGCAAGTTGCTCTAACATTCAGCACGATTTTCATACAAATCATTTGTGTTATATAGGGCTGTCACAAATACAAGTAGGTTTCAAAATACTATGAATTACTTGAAAATAAAAACTAGGGTTTGCCTGCGACTCTGTCCGCGTCCTGAGGGAATTAGAGGTTTTCCTAGGTTAAAAAGCTACTTTTAGAGACTATGGAGACAAGGGATCCCTGAGTTTTAACTCAATTAATCAATCGCGATGTGAAAGATTACACCGATCAGTCGCTCCGTTGCAACATAAAGAGCGTACAAACAAATAAACACACTTTCACATTTATAATATTAAATTAGGAATTATAGGATCAGTGAACTACTTTTTATTTTTAATTTCGTGTCAACCATTTGTGTCAACCCTAGGCATAGGTCAAGATGCCCATATGCAGACACGGTCATGTTAGTAGAGGTTAGGTCAAGTTACCAACTTGACCTAACCTCTACTAACATGACCAACGCAAATATTTCGGCAGACTGGACTGAAAACGGATATTTAACAACCTAAAATTAATCTACGGGACTTACTTCATAACATATCAAAATTATACTCATGTGTGATCAGTAGTTTTTGCTCTGCAAACAGAATTTTCACACACCAGCAAAAACACGTTTTGTCCCTGTCCGACTTCGAAACGCCATATTTGATTAAACAACAGTGTTACCACAGTGAAAAAACTTTATGTTGCCACTGATAAACATGAAAACCTACTACTGTCAAAAATATATCTCAATCTATAGTGGACCACTCACGGGCAAGTTGCTTATCGAACGTCAAGTTGCCAGACTTGACGGCATCTAGTTTTTTTTTATTAGTTTTAATAAGTAAACATTGGTGGCACAAAACAAACCCAACACCGACGAAGAAAATAAAGACTCAGTTCTTTACTAGCTGCTGGCTGTGCTGGCTGGTTCGCTTGACAGCGACGACGTTGGACTTACGTGGTTTTGCTTTTAATCTTCAACCAATTACTAGGATAACATGACTAATGAGGAAGTTTAATGGAAAGAATACAGACAGACAGAGACACGCCTGTCACAAAATCTTCTGTCGCCTACTTTATACTAACTATCCTTCTGCTAGTTTATGTTTGCCTTGTGTTTTCGGAGTGAATAAACCGTATGTGCGGGGTCATAAGAACAGCAACGACGCCAAATCGGCTCCAGTCGGTTAACTAACCGGAGACCTTGATCGAAGCCGGAGCACAAAAAAAATCGATAGAGTATTATTATTTTATGTTTATGTACAGACAGCGCCATCTACCGCCGAAAAGCAATATGAAATTTCCCAAGAAATTAATTACAATAAACGAGTGACAAAGCGACAAGTTTGGCGTCTAGTGTAAGAGCGAGAAGTGAATATGAACGACGCCATTTTAATCCCATTCTTTATCTGCGCGGGTTGTAATGAATTATTTATTATTGTCCTGGGAAATTTCATTTCGCTTTTCGGCGGTAGATGGCGCTGTCTGTACAAACACATACAAAATTGTTCGCCAATAAAACCATTTGTAAAAATACCTAATGGCAAAAACTTTAGACAACAAACAAAACTTTAAAAAAATCCGATTTTCTCTTTCGGTCGGCTCGGCTGCGCTAGTCAATAGCATGCGCATGATTTTCCTTTGCTCAGACAGCACTGAAGTGACATCGCGAGATGTCCGACAAATAGTCGCAGAACTCATGCTAACCCCGGTGGATGGAGAAGACGACTGCCAAGGAAAGGAACCCGATACGGGTCGATTTCAAAGGGTTGAAACTAACTCTCGGAGGATCCCAGAAACATAAAGGTGGTTTTAAACACAAAGGTGGTTTTAAACACAAACCGCCGATACTTAACCACAGAATACATAATAGTACAACTTAACCTCAAAAGTACATTTTAGGGTTCCGTACATTGGCGGATCCAGGGGGGGAGCCAAGGGGGCCATGGCCCCCCCCACAAGACCGATTACCTTTTGCGGATAACATTAAACTTGCATTGAAAATTAGTTTTTAATAGGTTAAATATACTTTTTATTTCTTATTATTTAAATGTTTTTTTGTAGTTAGTGTCAGTGCCTCTAACTTTATTTTTTAACTATAAAACGTGGCCCCAGTAGGGTAGTAGGTAGGTTTTACGGTTTCGATTCGAAAGACGGGCTGGTGCTAAGCTGAGACAGGCATTTTTAACCGACTTCAAAAAAAGGAGGAGGTTCTCAAGTCGACGGTATTTTTTTTTATTTTTTATTTTTTATGTATGTTTTAACATAGCTTCGTCAGTTGTTACCCGATTTGTACAATTCTTTTTTTATCTCAAAGAACATAGTTCGTGTGTGGTCCCATACAATTTTTTCAGAGATCTGGCCAGTAGTTTTCTCATAATCCTCAAAAATATCAATTATTTAGCTCGCCATCGTACGAGTTTTTATGGAATTTCGGACATAACATCTTTGTTTATGAACCGATTTAGATGATTCTTTTTTTATTTGAAAGGGTTATACTTCAAGAGTGGTCACAATTTAATTTCAACGTTATTGGACTTCGAACTTCGAAGATACACAAGGGAACTCCTCAAAGTCAAATAGTATATGTAAAGTGATTTAGGTTTTGGTAAGTTTATGGCAATCCAAAACAAACCAAATCATGGTTTGCGATGCAACGTTCTGGACTAGATTTGGACTACGAAAACACAACGGAACTCCTCAAAAACAAACAGCGTGAATTTGGAAATTGAGTTCTGGGCATTTTACCATTGAAAATGTTATAATATAAAGTTCAAAAATATTTACACGCTGCGCTTACATACCTACCACTAAAAAGTTGAAAATAAATAAGCTTTTAAAAAAAAAGAAAAACCGCCTTCAAAAAACCTGAAAACAAAAACAGCTTAAAAATTAAATACCTCTAAAAAGCAAGAAATAATATTCGAATCATTCGTTACACATATCAATATTAATAAAACACGTCTAATGAAGTCGGGTGGGGCTTTAAGAAAAAAATAAAGTTGTCCTCCAGCCCCACCCGACTTCAATAGACGTGTTTTATTAATATTGATATGTGTAACGAATGATTCGAATATTATTTCTTGCTTTTTAGAGGTATTTAATTTTTAAGCTGTTTTTGTTTTCAGGTTTTTTGAAGGCGGTTTTTTACCATTGAAAATGGTTATCAGATACAAATCGCCTGAGACGTATTTTTAGGCCATATCTCCGAGGATTTTGGGAGGATCGAAATAAAAATAGTACTAAAAGTTGAGGAGTTTATCGAGACACGTGTGAACGTTTAAATTTTGAAAATCTACTGGTAACTTTTATTGGAATTTTGCGAAATTCCAAAAATTCCGGGTTTTTTGGGAGATGTTTGTTTACTAAATTGTAAATATTTCGGGAAAAAAACAGACTTAAGAAAAAATGAAAAAGGGCCTAGGGTATTAGTTTAGCTATCAAATGGCGAAATAATTTTGAAAATCGGTTTATAATTGTGACCTGTAGGTGGTCCCTTTAGATTTGAAATTGTAGAAAAATGGCTGTTTCCGTACATAAAAGTGATGTAGCTTCTATGTTTATTGACCGATCGTCATGGTAATAGTGTTAAAAGATGCAGAAGCAGAACAGAAGTGCATTCGTTGGAATTTTGAAAATTGGTTAATATTATTTCGGCCGTGTCGAGGCAGTCAGCGGGCGCTTTTGTGACACGAGGCGGAGCCGAGTGTCACAATCGTAAAAATAAATAGGTACTATCAAGGTAACTTTAAAAATATAATAGGACTTTGCATTTGATTTGATTTTGGTTTTTCTTTGTGTTCATTTTCAATGCTCCGATTCTTGCGGGGACTGTAAAATCTGTGAATTTTTAATTTAGCGGGTCTCGCTGTGAAATCTCGCCTAAATACTCCAATCACTCACGCCTTGCTTCGCAAGCTACTCGTCCGTCCAGATGAAACCATATATTACAAGATTAATGGATGAAATTGGCTAAAAATATGGCGCTGCGCGGGACCCGTTTTTTTACTACAGACAAGATTAGTGGACGAAACTGACTAAAAATCGCGCTGCGCGGCCGTTTTTTAATATTATAATAGGCAGGTAAGAGTATAAGATTAGTGGATCAAACTATCAAAATATTGCGCTGCGCGGCCGCTTTTTTTTTACTATAGACAGGCAAGAGTACAAGTATAACGGATGAAACTAACTAAAAATGGCGCTGCGCGGCCGGTTTTTTTTCTAAAGACACAAGATTAATGGATGAAACTGACAAAAAATCGCGCTGCGCGGCCGTTTCTTTTACTACAGACAGGCAAGAGTACAAGTATAACGGATGGAACTGACTAAAAATCGCGCTGCGCGGCCGTTTTCTTTTACTATAGGCAGGCCAGCGCAGAAGATTAGTTAATGAAACTGACAAAAATGGTGCTGCTTTCTCTCTTTTTAACTATAGACAGCAAAATAATAGATGAAATGAAACTAAGAATTGCGCTGCACTGCCGTTTTTTTACTATAGACAGGCAAGATTAGTGGATGAAACTGACAAAAAATCTCGCTTTGCGGCTGTTTCTTTTACTATAATATCTAATATTGTATGAATTTATAGGTACTATAATTTACTCTTAAATGCACCAAAACTGCTCTTAAATTGAATTTTAGATTAATTATAGTGTAAATTTGATGTGAATATAATATTAAAAGCATTCGAAAATTGCAACTTACAGTTCGAATCACGAAAGATGACCACAAATGGCGCCCATCTTCGCATCATAACTCATGATGAAAAGACTTAAGACAAAATAATATTGCATATTCTTATAGATATGTATATTTTATTTAAATATATGAAAATTATTATATCGTCTTAAGTTTTTTCTTTATGAGTTATGATGCGAAGATTGGCGCCATTTGTGGTCATCTTTCGTGATTCGATTTGTAATCATTACTTTACTTCGTCTATCTTGATGTTGGACAGGTTTCAAACTCAACTCTCAGAATACTGACCAGGAACCCATAAACTTATAATAGTTTATTTATATTATTTAATTATGTCACAGTTAATAAACATCTGAAAACTTGCGCAAGATAAATATGCAATTATGTTATTATTACATTACTTTGGTTAGCTTAGTTCCTTTTTGTAGTAAGTAGGTTTTGAATAAATCGCGGGAAAATATTATTTGAATACATACCAAAAAACAAGAAGATTCCGAAGGTTGACGACTTCTATGGTCGAGTGGTTTGTACACCGGTTTTCAAGGTCTTGTCTAGGGTTTCGTTCCTGGGATCCCGGTCTCGGGAACTCCTGGGAAAAATTTCATTCCCGATCCCGAGAAATATGCACCGAAATCCCTGGAGAGACGGGAATAAATTACAATTAAAATGCGCTGCGTTTTACCATAAAAAGTAAAGTAGTGGCGGCCATAGTTGCCACCTTTAATAATAATTATGGTTCTTCCAACACAGGCAACGCCATCTGACACATAAAATGCGAACAATTAAATTAACTGAAAGCACGAAAGATTATGCTTCCAGCAACATCATTGAATGACATAAAGACCACAGATTCAAGAAGGTCGCATTGTGGTTGGACATAGCTGGTTTTGAAACTCAACTCTCCGAATAGTCACCAGGATCTCATAAACTTAAGTAGGGTGATATCACTGATATCTTAACTTTTTGATAGATTTCGCGAGGTCAAATCCGTGCGACTGTCAAAACTATGACTCGTCGTTTGCTCGTCGTAGACAAGATTATTTTATTATGCTTCCAGCAACAGCACAGCATAGAATGACATAACGACCACAGATTCAAGAAGGTCGCATTGTGGTTGGACATAGCTGGTTTTGAAACTCAACTCTCCGAATAGTAACCAGGATCTCATAAATTTAAGTAGGGTTATATCTAAACTTTTTGATAGATTTCGCGAGGTCAAATCCGTGCGAATAACTGTCAAAACTATGATTTTAGCTTTATGTACCTATGTACATACATACATACATACATACACTCACGCCTGTTTCCCATGGGGGTAGGCAGAGACTATGGATCGCCACCTGCTACGATCCTTGCACACTTCTTTCGCTTCATTCATATCCATCACTCTTTTCATACATGCCCTGCGGTTTTTGTCACTGCGTACACCAGCCTTTTTTATAATAACCTCTATTTGGTCCGCGTAGGTTTTTCTGGGACGCCCTCGTGCAATCGTTCCTTCCACATTCACACAGTATATCTCTTTCGTGATTCGCCTTTCATTCATCCTCTCTAAGTGACCAAACCACTGGAGCATTCCTTTCTCAATTCTTGTCACTATATCATCTTTCAGACCACACCTTTTGCGAATCACCTCATTGCTCACTCTATCACTCAGTTTTACTCCGCATATTTTCCTCAACGATCGCATCTCTACCGCATTTATTCTGCTTTCATTCTTCTTCTGCCATACCCAAGATTCACTTCCATACATCAGTGTCGGTACCAGCACTCCGTTATGAATAGCCATTCGCGCCTTTGCAGAAACGGTTTGGCTACTCATAACCGAGTGTATAGCACCACTCACCGAATTTCCTTTCTTCACTCGTCTTTCTATGTCTTCCTCACTCTTTCCGTCCCTTGTGAACAAACTCCCCAAGTATACAAACTCACGGACTTGTTCCACTTTTTCGCCACCTAACATTACCGTACAGTCAGTCATTTCTTCATCTCTCTCAAACACCATCACTTTAGTCTTAGTTACATTCACTTTCATCCCTTTTCTCACAAAATCTTCATTCATAACCGACATCATTTCCTGCAACTCTTGCGCAGAAGACGCAAGAAAAACTTGGTCGTCAGCGTAGAGAAGGCACTTGATTTGAGTCCCATTCATCACAACCCCACAGTCACGTTCTTTCAGACCTTTCATACAACTGTCCAAAAACAGATTAAAGAGCCATGGTGACGCAACACATCCCTGTCTGACACCCCTAGAGATGCCAAACCAGTCAGTGTATACGCCGTCAATCCTGACGCATGCACGGGAATCCTCATAGAGAGATTTCAGTGCATGAATCAGTCTGCTCTCCAATCCGTATTCGGACAACACCTTCCATAGCTCATTCCTGTCAACTCGATCGTAGGCCTTCTCCAGGTCCACAAAGGCACAGTAAACCTTTTTGTGCTTAGCCAGGTGTTTTTCGGTTAAGCACCTCAAGGAGAAGACCTGATCCGTGCATCCCATTCCCTTTCTGAATCCCGCTTGCACATCCCAAATACTCTGATCAGTTTTTTGCATCACTCTTTCAATCAGTACCTTTGCATACAATTTACTGACAATGCTGAGAAGACTGATCCCGCGGTAGTTTTTAGCATCCTGCCGTGACCCTTTCCCTTTGTACAGCGGCACGACCACGGCTTTACGCCAATCTTCCGGCACTTTGCCACTGTTCCAACATTTATTAAAGATCAGGCACAGCCAGGACGCAACCAGCTCTTTCCCACCTCTCAGCATTTCAACAGTAATTCTGTCATATCCTGCTGCTTTCCCTTTTTTCATGCTCTTCATTGCACTAATAATCTCATCCATATATATATCTGTTTCATCCACTTCTGTCTCTTCCTCGTCTTCCACCCTTTTATCCGAGGCTTCTAGCATAGAGCCATCCGCCTCAAACAAACTCTCAAAATATTTCATCCACTCCTGTAGTACACCTTTTTCATCTGTCACTAGTTCACCTTTTTCATCTCTTATCACATTCATTTTAGACTTATGTGATCCACTTCGAGACGTTTTCACTTGTTTCCAAAACAATTTTATATTGTCTCGAAAGTTATCACAGAGTTTGAAGTCACACTTTTCTTTCATCTTTCTCTTTTTTTCGTCTACTTTTTCTTTCACTACTTTCTTAATCCTTTTAAACTCCCTTGCAACTGTATCAACATCCTCTTCTGTAACACTTGCATTCACTCTTTTACTGGCTTTGATGGCCAGCAGATCCTGCCATACTTTTTTCTTTTCATTCACTATCTGTCTTACCTCACTATCCCACCAGTTTATTGGGGGAGCATTCTTCCTTTTACTCACTCCACATATTTCCTCAGCTGTTTCAGTCACACCTTTTTTAAACTTTTCCCAAACTTCCTCAAGCTTGCCATCTTTCACTTCAGCCACATTTCCCAATCGTTCTTTCAATTTGCACAAATATGTCTTTTGCACTTCCACTTCATCCAGGTTCTCAACTTTTACTCTAGTCAGCTCCGTTGTTGACACTGTGGGACGATGACGCCAACTTTTGAACAGACCACTAACCCGAGACACTACAAGAAAGTGGTCTGTTCCAATGTTACTACCCCTAAAGACCCTGGTGTCTACAACTCTGCCCTTCAGTCTTTCATCAACAATCACAAAATCGATCATACTCTTCTTTTCCCCTCTCTGCCAAGTGTACATATGAATTTCCTTGTGGTCAAACATGGTGTTCGTTACCACAAGATTCTTTTCTAAACATACCTCAATCAAACTCCTGCCATTATCATTTACTCTTTTGTCTCCATATATTCCTAAAACTCCCTCACATCCCTCTCTTCTCACACCTACCCATCCGTTAAAATCTCCAAGCATAACTATCTTTTCATTATCTTTGCATTCATTCAAGATGTCTTCCACACTTTTCCAGAAATCCTCCTTTTCCGTTGCTGACTTGGATATATCGGGAGCATACACGCCAATGACGCGTATCCGAAGTACCTATGTCTAGATTTTAATTGTTTTATTTTGATGTAAGATTATTTCAATAAAGATTTTATTATTATTGTATCTCGGCTGGAAACTCTCGGGACGAAGCCCGGTCCTTTTGCCAGGCTTGCGTGGGGACATGGGTCCAACACGTAGAGGCCCTTTGAGACTGTTTTAATATAATGTGAAGTGTGTGAACACGCAAAAGTGCGCAGACGGAAGCGGACCCCGGCAGGTACATAAACTATTGCGAGTGTGAGAATACATAAAAATAAATAAATGGGCTATTGGATGAAAGGATAGTGGGTTGGAATACTGGGCTATGGGGTGAGATTACGGACTTCCGCCTTTTCCTACATCTCACAAACTCGAACCATCGGCGGAAGGTGGCTCGCCGCCCGCTAGATGGGCACCCCAAACTGGTCAGCAATCGCCGACCGGGGCGCAACACCGGTGCGGGCAACTCAGGGTGTAGAGAGGTGTACACCGCTTTCTACCCACTGTACAAGGGACAGTGTGCCAACTCGCGTCTTACGCATGTTTCACTTCCACCCTGCGAGCGTATAGCTCTAACGACTCTACCCTGGACGGCCGTTGAAGGCGAGCCAGGGGCGGGAGTCCGCAGGCCCCCTTGGGGCCCACCCCTGCTGCGGGGACGAGGGCCTGGATCGACTCCCGGGAGCACTCGGGTCCGTGGTGTCGCTACTCACCAACAGCTCGCCACAAGCTGCCCTGCGGGCTTATTATTATTATTATTATTATTCGCTGATGATTCGTCGTTTGCTCGTCGAAGACAATTATTTTATTATGCTTCCAGCCACAGCACAGCATGGAATGACATAACGACCACAGACAAGAAAGTCGCATTGTGGTTGGACCAAGGTTGGACATAGCTGGTTTTGAAACTCAACTCTCCGAATAGTAACCAGGATCTCATAAATTTAAGTAGGGTTATATCTAAACTTTTTCATAGATTTCGCGAGGTTGAATCCGTGCGACTGTCAAAACTGTGAATCGTCGTAGACAAGATTATGGACCGTCATTCTACACTTCTTTTAAGTTCACTTGATTGAAATGTTATTGGCTTTTGTAATAGTCCTTAATCCTAGTTTTTTAACCGACTTCATCAAAAGGAGGAGGTTCTCAATTCGATTGTATACTTTTTTTTTATCGTTGTTCGCGCATATCTTCGTCATTTATGTGCCGATTTTAATGATTCTTTTTTTGTTCGATTGAGTATTCTTGCGAGATGGTCCCATTTTTTTTTTCAAATCAGTTCAGTAGTTTTCAAGTAATTCTGAAAATACTATGATTATGCATTAACTACCTTGACGAATTTGTTATTTATGAACCGAATCAGAGGAAGATTTTTGTGTTGGAAAAGGGATACCTTATTCTTTAAAACCGACTTAAAAAAAATTAGGATCTCAGTTTGACCTGTATGTATGTATGTTTCTCCGCGATTATCTCACGTTTCGCGGAGCCGATTTTTCTACCTAATACAGAAGGTAGTTACATAAAAAATTGAAAAATAAAAAAATGTTTAAGAAACAAAAAAACCGACTTCAAAAAACCTGCCTCTAAAAAGCAAGAAATAATATTCAAATCATTAGATAGGTACGCATTATCATCGTTATAATAACGTCTATTGAAGTCGGGTGGGGCTTTTAGAATAAAAAAAAAACAGCCAAGTGCGTGTCGGGCCACGCGCCATAGGGTTCCGTAGTTACCTTATACCATACTATATTTAATACCACTATAGTCTTTCGACTGTAAAAATAACTTTGTTTTTCACAGTGTTGGTATGAATGACAAAGTAAATTTTGCGGTTTTGGAAAATATGATATATCTCGAAAACTAATTACTATATCTCGTTCAAACCAATTTTCGTTGAAAGTTTTTATTAAGATCTATAGCATATATATTTTTTTGATTTTTCACTCTCTTATTTCAAAAGTTAGAGGGGGGGGGGGGGACACATTTTACCACTTTGGCAGTGTTTATCTTTCAAACATTTTAAATTTTAGAAAAAAATGTCTTAGGAACCTCAATGTCATTTCTAAAGACCTATCTATAGACACCCCGCACGTATTGTTATGAAGGAAATTTTTCGTTCCATGTATGGGAAACCCCCCCTTAATCTTTATTTTTTTTTTACTTTTGTGTTAAAATCGTTAAGCGGTTAACAGAATACATCTACTTACTTACCTACTAAGGTTCAACTGTGTAATCCTACTTACTTACTTTCGGAATAAAATGGCTGTGACATACGGACGGACAGACAGACAGACATGACGAATCTATAAGGGTTCCGTTTTTTGCCATTTTGGCTACGGAACCCTAAAAAGAAAGTTGTACTTCCCGTACGTAACGTACGGTACGTTCGTACCCCACCCGACTTCAATAGACGTTATTATAACGATGATAATGCGTACCTATCTAATGATTTGAATATTATTTTTTACCATTGCCACTCGAAAAAGTGCGTTTAATTCAACGATAAGAGTGAATAAAACGCTGTTTTATTCACCGAGTGAATAAAACGCTGTTTTATTCACCGAGTGAATAAAAATATTTTGAATTTGGAACAAGCGCGCATCGTATGAATTATGTACAAAAAAAATATAAAACGTGCTGACAGTATGGAGCTATTCCATAGATAAAGCCATAGTTATACAATTAAATAAAAAAAAAATATCTCGCCAATTTTATTTAGGTTCTTTTTAGTGTCTTATCTTTGGGTTCTTTTCTAAAAAAATATCTCGCCAAATTAATTAGGTTCTTTTTAGTGTCTTATCTTTGGGTTCTTTTCTTTATATTAGAGGGAAATTAGATGTTCAGTCTTGCATCAGTCCATTCCATCAGTCTGGTACGATCTTCAGTCTGTAAAAATTCAAAGTCTATACAAACTGATGAAATGGACTGATGTCAGACTGATCATGTAATTTCCCTCATAGCATGGTTGTTTAATGTCTTATATAATGTTTAATAGTTTCACTATTTTCTAACGGTTAAATTACCGATTACCTATCTAAATAATACAATTTGATAACTATAAATAGGTACTATAGGTGTAAGTACTGCTATTATGTTTTCTCGCAGTCAATGGTAAAAAGTAGAGTACACAACTCGTGAAAAAAAAATTCATCTCGGTCCTTTGTATCCCTCGTTTCGCTCAGGATTCTACTTTTGAATCCCTCGCTACGCTCGGGATTCAACTCTAGAATCCTTCGCTGCTCTCGGGATCCAAAATAGTACCTCGAACTAAATTCCTTCTTTTTTCACTTGTTGTATAATCTACTATCTTGCTTTTTAGAGGCTAGGTTATTTGAAGTCGGTTTTTTGTTTTTTAAACAATTTTTTAAGGTAATATTACAATATTACCTTAAAATTTGTGCTGTTTGTTTCCCTTAACTAAATAAACACGTAATACACGTTGGAGTTGTTCAAAATAATAAACTATTTTTGATAATAATTATTATTATTAAAAAAGTATACCTACTAGCTATAAAAAAGCTTATCACAGTAATTGTAATTAGAAGTAATCGTGCGGAGATTTTGTATGTTTGTGGGATTGCAGATGTTTTAATAAATTAATACGATAATCTTGTATGTATATGTCACCGTAAAAGCCCGTTTTTAGTTAAAACCCGTTTTGACTAGTCAAAACTAGTTTGAACTAAGTGCCATTGTAAGAACTAGTTTTACCTAGTCAAAACTAGAATTTACTAAAAAGTGTATTTCAATTTCAGTTAAAACTAGTTCTTACTGAGAGCTTTAGTTAAAACTAGTATTAGAGAATCTTGTTTGGAGAAATGACTCAATCACAAGCGAATTGAATCGAATCGAACCTGCTTTATTCCTGTAGGTCCTGGGTTAGGTTAGAAATATAAGGCGAGCGCGAAGCGCAGCGGAGTGTGACCCTTAAATTTCGAGGTTATTTATTTTATGACAGACAACAGAAATATTATTTTTCTATAATAACTGACAGCAAACGTACCTACGTTTGACGGACGTACCTACCGTACCGTCAGGTAACATCTCTCGACCAATCAGAATTAGGCACGATGAAGTTTGACCTAGCTCGAAACAGTTCTTACTGAATCAGTTTGTTAAAACGCGTTTTGACTAGTCAAAACTAGTCAAAACTTTTTACTGTAACATATATAAACTTACTACCCAAGTAGCAAAATTCTCCTGTAGTGCACAGTTTATAGGCTCACAGCACTAGTACCTCTCTCTTAGTGGTTCCAGGTTTTACTACCAAGCTTATAACAGGTTACACGGAGTTCGTTTGGGTTTATAGTACATCTATTCTTATAAGTTGACTTATAATCGTGTACAGAACGAAATTATAGGCGCAATAAAGGCTAAGATGGCCTATAAAAGTGTTGCATATGTGTAAATACACTTGAGAAAACTTGCTCCAGTAAGTTACACTTATAATCGCCTAGAAGAAGTAATTATAAACCCGTTATAAGTATCATACGCCAGTAATAGTAATTTAGAGAACTAAATGCACTTAGAACCATTTGCATTTGTTACTTGACCTTATAGGGGTGTATGAGTCAACTTTATGTGCCAATTATAAGTGAATTAGTTCTACAGTGGTTTCTTCTAAGAGTAAGTGTACTTGGTATTATTGTGGACTCTCGAATGCTGTTATAGACTTGATTTCTATATAAAGGTTTCTTGTAAAACTGTTAGTGTCCAAAGATATCTTCGTGAAGTCCATTTAAGCTTTTAATATTTATCGCATCTTCACGGCCATTTCTTCGTCACAATATGGCGCGACAATGCTGTTAGAACTAATATTATTTTTAAACATTACTTAGTAAATACGCCATGTTCACAAGGCGAACAAAAATTGAGATGTAAAACACAATATACTTCACCGAAAATACTTACGCGTTTGCCGTGCAAACATCTATGCACGTATAATATTACGTGCATAGATTGTACTTACTTGTTAATACATTATATTATATAAAATAGATAAACTTTACTTTATTTTTTTATTTTTTTCTACAACTGACACAATACAACAACAATTCACAAATGTTTGAAGTAGCTAGTAATAGAAGCGTGGAGTACGTTACACGCCTGCCTGGTTCCATTAGATGCTCATAGCTGGCTTCGCAGGAGCAGATAGTTCTGCCTAGTCCAACTATAAGTGTATTATTGGTCTAAGTGGTGCTCGCCAAGTCTACTAGGAGTGTTTTATTAGCAAAAGTACGCGTATAAAATGGGCCCTTTTCCGTGGTTATAACTTTTTACTAGCCTGTTATAGACCTGGCCCCGTAACCACTACAAGACCACATTTTGTTACTTGGGTAGCTTCCGCCCGCGACTTCGTCTGCGTGGATAGTATTTTGTCTATCCCTCCGGAACAGTTCCTTTTTTCGGGATGAGAGGTATGACCTAAACACCACCATATTACAATAAATAGTAATAACCGAGCAAACATCGGTCACCCAGGTACTAATATTAATATTGAATGGACAACATTTCATTTTGAAAAAGTACTAAAATTAGAAAACCAATTTGAGATTTTAGTATTCTAAGCAAACAAAGTCAATTCGACATATTATCACTATTCTATTTTTGAGAGGTTGTCCATTTTAATAACGTAAGTAACGTAATAAGTAAATAATATACTTAAACTATCTACCTATTTATGTTTATGGGTTCCTTGATCAGTAGTCTGAGTGTTAATTTCATAACTAACATTTAAATAAATTTTGCCTAGCATCAAGAAGCCTTTATTGACACGTTACCAATGTTTATGAGATCCTGGTAAACTATGAGTTTCAAAGCCAGCGAGTCTACCGCGTAACTGGACACGAAAATTCAGACATAATTTAAATTTTGAAGTCGCAATTTTTTTTTAGCTGATTTCAATGATCTCTCGCGCGCTTCGCTTTGCTTCGAACCGAAATATCTTTTTTTTTTTACTTCACGATGTTCGTATTTTGTCTGAGTTTCTTTATTCCATCACACACAACTTCTAAATAAATGCCTGAATAGATTTGTCTCTGTGTGAATAGGGTAATCGTTAGATTCTTTTACATCACTCAAAGTGACACTAGCAATAGCTTTTTTGAAAAAAAAAACTATGTATGGCTACAACTACTTGTACTATTATTTATTCTGTGATACAACGCCATTTTCGTATGTAAAAAAAAATTTTTTTTTCTTCGATTATTACAATAAAAAATTTATATGGCAGTCATGTAATTAATATATTTTTCACCTCTCCAGCACGAAAAGGGCGCCTTTGGCGCATAAAAACTCGCAGCAAAGTCGATTTTTGCTGCGAGCGTGAGGCAAAATGCTTTTTTAATTTCTAACACCAACTTTTAGAATAATAAAGAAAAAAGAAATAGAGTGACAAGGATGCGACTTGTAAAATTAATATGTGAGAAAAGGATGGATAGAGTGCTTTATGGTGTCATACACGGATTAAAAAGTAAAAAAATAAAATGCACGGATATACCAAAGAGTTTCAAATAAGATTTGGTAAAAAAGAAGGTCGATAATTCGAAATAAAGAGTATGGACGAAATGAGGTCGCATGTATGAAATAAATATAAAATAAGAAAAAATAATGAAATTTACTAACAAATGAGTGTTTTATGATTATACATAAATCAATAAGATGGGATATTAATGAATAAGAGAAAAGCACAACGTAATAATGTAAAACAAAACGGCGGGAATCTACTTTATGAATAAAAATTTTCAGCATAGGTTTGATCGAACTATTCCAACGATGAAGATTTGGGATAAATTACAAAAAAATTGTGCGTCCAACGATGAAGATAGTTGTCTAACTCCATAAGAGTTGAGTGAACAAGTTTTTAATGCTGAATTTAGCTTTTTACCAGGAAACTCACGTAAAATTTTCTGGCTGGTAGAGGTGAAAAGTTGTATGTTTTACACGAGACCAAAATTTTGATCTGCCTCGTGACTTTAAATCACTCACTGTGCTCAGTAGTCTATATTAGAATCACTCGCTACGCTCGTGATTCAATTCTAGACTACTTCGCTAGTTCGTGATTTAAAGTCGACACTCGCAGCACAAATCGATTTTGGTCACTTGTATAACAAATAACTATTTCATCTCTCCAGCACGAAAAGGGCTCTTTTGGCGCGTAAATACTCGCAGCAAAATCGATTTTTGCTGCGAGCGTGAGGCAACGTGCTTTTTTAATTTCTAACACCAACTTTTAAAGTAATAAAGAAATAAAGAGACAAGGAGAGACTTGTAAAATTGATATGTGAGAAAAGGATAGATAGAGATCTTTATGGTGTCATGCATGGATTAAAAAGTAAAAAAAATAAAATGCACGGATATACCAAGGAGTTTTAAATAAGGATTATTAAAAAAGAATATAAGAAAAATTAATGTAATTTATTAACAAATTAGTGTTTTATGATTATAAATAAATAAGATGGGATATTAATGAATAAGTGAAAAACAAAGCGTAATATAAAACCAAACGACGGAAATCTACTTTACTCTATGAATAACATTTTCAGCATAGGTTTGATCGAACTATTTTTGTGATAAATTGCGAAAAAACGAGTGCGTCCAACGATGAAGATAGTTGTCTAACTCCAAAAGAGTTTAGTGAACATGTTTCTAATGCTGAATTTAACTTTTTAACAAGAAAGTTACCTGAAAATTATCTCGCTGGTCGAGGTGAAAAGTTGTATGTTTAACACGAGACCAAAATTTTGTTCTGCCTCGTGCTTTTAAATCACGAACTAGCGAAGTAGTCTAGAATTGAATCACTTGAGCGTAGAATTGAATCACGAGCGTAGCACTCGCAGCACAAATTGATTTTGGTCACTTGTATTACAAATAACTACTTTTAAATTATTTATTTTTGTATCCGAAATCCGATCATACAAGAAAATATACTACCTCACGTAACGATACAAATAAATTTTGTATAAAGCGGCTAGCAAAAAAAAAACTTGCCTGAACTTCATGTCTATGTAAAGTTACGCGGTAGACCGGCTGGCGTTGAAACTCATACTGACCAGGGTGTCATAAACATAAGTAAATGTGTCTAAAAATTCTTGATGATAGGACATAGCTGGTTTTGAAACTGAACTCTCAGAATACTGATCAGGAACCCATAAACATATATAGCTTATTTATATTATTTACTTACGTCATTTGATTCTACTATGCTTACGTCGTTAACATATTAATAACATCTGAAAAAACCTGCCCATGATAACTATGAAATATGTGTAAATCTCAGATCAAATAAAAAAGAAAGATGGAGCGTTGCGAACAATGAAGTACGAGGGGGCGGGCGGGGGCCGGGCGGCAGGGTTTTATATGGAAAGCCACGGCGTAGTTTCGTTACACGTGTGTGCGTGAACTGTGTATGGACACAGCCATGGCGTAGTTTTATAGGCCTCACCGCTTCGTTCGGAAGACTCCGTCTTACTTTTTTTATTTGGTCTGAGGTGTAAATTATTTTTACATTACTTTGATTAGCTTAGTTCTGCTTTTTGTAGTAAGAGGTATTAATAATGATTTGTTATATTAAAAATGAATCGCTGAATGTCTTGCTAAGCGCAAATCTCGACATCCGCTGAACCGATTTCGCTAATTCTTTTTCTGTTGTGTTAGTTATCAGGAGAAGGTTCTTATGGAAGAAAAAATAAAGAAAATTGCGCGGAAAATAAGAAATTTTAAGATATACTTACCACCATATATAATTTAATTTGGACTTTACTTAGGCGGCAACTCACCATGTCAAATTCTCATCCAAAGGTGAGTTTCCACCTTTTAAAAAATTTGGTGGTTAACTCAGCCATTGGCTAGAAAAGCCTTGGTGAGATTACTACTTCAGAATTTAGAGGTGGTTAGCTCAACCAGTTTATATGGAAATGTTTCCTTACCTATTATGACGACATAAAAAATAAGCAATAAAGAAAAACGGTACATCCATATTCTATACATATAAATAGAACTAAAATGCCTGTTTATATTGTCAAAATAACAGCTTTTTATGAAATAAGTACATATTAAATTATTATAATATTTGGTATGAAGTAAATATTTTTATTTTATTTTATTATTGTCTGTCTGTGTGTGTGGACTAATTAACCAAACGCTTTATGCAAACCAAAATTTTAATTTTAAAATCTAGAAAAGGACAAAAAATACCCAGACACAAACGATTATCATTTTAATATTTGTCTTTAGCTTTAGGTGGGGAGCAAACCTTAGGTTTGCTTTGGTTTGGCGCAGTAGGCGCGTAGAATCTAGTCTTCTTCCCAGTCGAATGTTCCCTAGGAATTTTCCACACGCGAAAGAAGTCGCGCGCGGGCAGAATTTTAAAATATAAGATACAAATATTATTACAATAATTTATTATACGCAATAATATTTATACCAGGTCAGTTCAGGATCAAATCCACGACCTCTGGGCCAATAGGATTAGTATCACTGCGCCATCGGGATCGTCCGTGTATGTATAGGTATTTTTTTTTTAATAATTGATATATACTTTATGCTAATAGTTTAAAAAATATAAAAAATTCATTGATTATTTACTAATGGTCACCCTGTTATTAATAATTACCATCTGCAAATTATTGTGGGTAGTCGTAAAAAAAAATTATAGAACGTACAAACTTACGAGACGTAAAGGTAGATTGTCATTCGGATCTTCACGAATGAAGTGGAACTATTTATACGCAATTAGGTAGAACATTTAAATTTGTCGACAGTTTAAAATACTTCTAATCATCTATTGCTTTGTGTTTTTGTGACGCAAACGAGGTATGTAATTAAATAAATTACAATAATCTTAATTAGTTAGCTTTATTGCTTGTTTTTGTAACAAGTATTTATGTTTATTTATTGTTTTTCTATGTTTTTTCAGGGCACACCTTATTAGCAATGGACACTGAAACTACGATGGATCACGACTTTACCATCATAAGTTCACAAAGAGGCGGACAAGTTTTGTTGTTTAATGGATTTAGATACAACTTGCGGTACATCAACAGCAATGGCCATTCTATTTGGCGTTGTGTTAAAATTAAAAACAAATGCACAGGTACTTTGGTGACTAGCACCACTATTATAATAAAACAGCAAAAACATACATGTACTCCAGATATTAATGGTAATGAGATCAAACGAAGGCTTCATACATGTATGCAAAGAGTACGAAATGAATTGACTCCAGTTCCCAGTATTTACGCAGATACTTTAGAGAGTATGAAGGATGCTGGCATAAACTTACTGACAAAATTACCTGACTATGGAAATTTAAAAAAAAACTTTCTATAAGCACCGAAATAAAGCAATCCAGGCACAAAAAATACGATTTTTTAAAATGGAAGAAGTAATGATCCCTGGTGCCTTTAAAAACTTCTTGTTAGCAGATTATTGCTATGATGGCTCAAGGGTATTAATTTTCGCTAGTGAAGAGGGACGTGAAAAATTAAAGGAAGCTAAAGAAGTGTACTGTGATGGCACCTTCAAAAGTGCGGTCCCACCATTCAAGCAGCTATACACGATCCACGTTGATCTTGGCAGTACTAATGACAATCACATGAATATAATTCCTGTGATTTATGCGTTGTTACCCAATAAACAACAAACAAGTTACGAAACTATGTTCAAACTAATTAAACGTCAAGTTCCTGAATTTAAACCTAATTTGTTTATTACTGACTTTGAAGTAAGTGCCATGTCTGCCATACGTAAAATATTTCCTGGTTCTAAGTCCCGAGGCTGCTTTTTTCATTTTAGCCAAGCCGTATGGAGAAAGGCTAAGCAGTTGGAATTGACAAAATCAAAACTGCATAAAATACATATAAGGAGGTGTATAGCTCTGGCTTATTTACCAAGGGAATTTGCAATTGACGGTTGGTTATATGTTTTAGGTGAACAAATAAAAAAAGACGCTAATACTACAAAATTTAACGAGTATTTTGAAAATACTTGGATGAATTATAAAGCTTATTTAAGTGACAAATGGTGCTTTCATAATGTTCAGTATAAGACTAATAACGCAACAGAGTCGTGGAATTCCCGACTTAATAAAAAAATTAAACCTAAACCTAATATTGCTGTATTATTACAAACTTTGACCAAAGACGCTGATTATTATTTTACATTTTGGAAAAAAAATAACTATATTTCGAGACGTACCGATGAAGCTATTTTAAACCAAAAGACCATTGACCGTACTTTACGCGAGTTGACAGACGGTGAAATAACCTTAGGACATTGCATAGAAAAATTAAAATAATATTACTTACCTTTCATTGCAAAATTATTTAATCAAATGATTCTTTCGGAACGGATCTCATAAATTATTATTTGCCAATTAACAATTAATTTTCATAATAGCTTTAAGTACGAATTGTTTTTCTATACATTTTGTTTTACTATTTATGAAAAGTTGCAATGATTTTTTTTCTATATAAGATTTTTTTTTTACAATAATTTTGTTTTGGGAAAAAGTTGCAATGATTTTTTATTTATTTTTATTGATTTTAAGGTTTTTTTACAATCACTTTGTTTTATGTACGAATAAGTTGCAATATTTTTTAATATATTTTAATTGATTTTGAAGGTTTTTTACAATCATTTTGTTTTAGGATAAAGTTGCAATGATTTTTTATTTATTTCTATTGATTTTGAAGTTTTTTAAAACAATCGCTTTGTTTTAAGTAAGAATAAGTTATATTTTTTAATATATTTTAATTGATTTTGAAGGTTTTTTACAATCATTTAGTTTTTCGAAAAAGTTGCAATGATTTTTATTTATTTTTATTGATTTTTAAGTTTTTTACAATCACTTTGTTTTAAGTAGGAATAAGTTATATTTTTTAATATACATTTTAATTGATTTTGAAGGCTTTTACAATCATTTTGTTTTCGAAAAAGTTGCAAAGCTTTCTATTTATTTTTATTGATTTTGAAGTTGTTTTTTTATAATCATTTTTTTACGAAAAAGTTGCAATATTTTTTTATTTATTTTTATTGACTTTAAAGGTTTGTTTACAATCATTTTGTAAAAAAAAAATCCTAATAGTCCTGCAATAGTTGTATGACATATTTGTATGATGATTGTAAGTTTTCAGGTTTAGTTCAAACAGTACTTTTTTGTTGATCATTTATTTAATTATAACAATATTCATGGAAAACTACCTGTTAGTTCAGAAACATTCTTTTTTGGAACACATTTTATCAATTAAGATCCTTTTATTAAACTATTATTTAAAAAACATGCGTTTGGTTTTTTTTTCTATTTTCCTATCTGCTAGTGAAGTTCCCGTCAAAACGTTCCAGGCGTTTGGTAAATTAGTCCACACGCACAGACACACACACACACATACACACACACACACACATACACACACACACACAAACACACACACATACCAAATATGTATAATATTTTCATATGTATTTCATAAAAAGCAGTTATTTTGACAATATAAATAGGCATTTTAGTTCTATTTATATCATGATTTATATGTATAGAATATGAACGTACCGTTTTTCTTTATTGCTTACTTTTTATGTCGTCATAATAGGTAAGAAAACATTTCCATATAAACTGGTTGAGCTAACCACCTCTAAATTCTGAAGTAGTAATCTCACCAAGGCTTTTCTAGCCAATGGCTGAGTTAACCACCAAATTTTTTAAAAGGTGGAAACTCACCTTTGGATGAGAATTTGACATGGTGAGTTGCCGCCTAAGTCGTAGAATTTAATATTCATAAAGAAAACGAAATTTTCTATATTAGCTCAGGTTTGGGTGTTTATAGTTCCACGACCGTTGTCTTTGATTTCCATACACAAGTTACAAGCTCTATGGACTCAGAGCAATGTTTGTGATGTTGTCTAATTTATTATTATTGACCGCTTTAGCTTCGGCAATAAATTTCAAATCATTTTAGATAATTTTGATGTTTATTTACAATGTTTTGTTACTCACGTTTTGTATCAAAGGCTTTATAGATAGTAATTGTACTGAGAGAGCGCGAAGCGTCTCTGCTTCAGCTTGAAAAAAATTCTTCTCAACCGATTCTCGTGAAATTTTGTGAGCAGGTTCGATATAGATTTTTTTAGTCGAGCCAGTTTTTAGTTTTTTTTAAATGACGGAGATATTTATGTGAAATAACATATTTCAGCCCTTTCGTTTGGAACTACTGGTTGGAATATCAATATTATTCTGGGAGCAGAGGTAAAATTAATTTTTTGAACTACATAATTTTGAGCTACTTTTTAACGAGAGAGTTTATATTGAAATAAGCGGTGACGGTGCTTGATGGGCAGCTAGGTTGGCGAGGTGTTGGAGGTTTTGCTTTAAATCTTGAACTGAATACCAGGTTAACATAACTCATAAGGAAGTGAAACCATCAAGAGTCTTCCGTCTTGTCGACAAAATATAATTATGTATTTTAACCTTTTGCTATTTTATGTTCGCCTAGTATTATCGGAGTGAATAACCGTGTGCCCGACCGCCTTACTCAGCTTTCGTTTATGACGTCATGCTGTCCGTCTGTCTCAGTCATACCATATCATAACAAAATGACAAGGACGGACAGTCAGTGACGTTAAAACTATAGCAATTTGTAAAGCAATCTATGGTTTTGATTTTGACAATGATATTGACATTTGAAACAACCAATCATACTAGAACATTCGCACGTGTGTGGCGCCATTGGTTACTCAGTCAGTATTCACCCACAACGCCATCCACAAAATAGTAGGTATCTATTTTATTTATTTTGTGAACGGCAGCAAAAGCACTAACATGTGGCAGCAATTGCCTTTAAGTTAATTTAATTACCTTATTAATTAATTTACGGATGTTTCAATTCTGAAATTGGACTTTCAGAAGAGTCTGATCACGCCCAGCGACCACTCGATCCAAATATTTGGTTACAAACGACTTCAAAATGAAAGTAATCTTGTAACAAACACACTACATAGTCCCTTAATATGGTGCCATCATTGATGTAGGTATATCAATAAACAAATGCAAAGTTTCAAAGAAGTTGTGGTGATTGGTATACTGTTGAAATAAATAAATAAAACCCCAATTAGGCAATGCAACTCTGGTAGCCGTCAGGCAAAGTAGCGGATGGTTTTAAACTCAACTCTCACCAGGAACGCATAAACATAAACAGTTATTTTTATTATTTACTAGCTGCCCATCTCGGCTTCGCACGGGTGGCGCCATCTGTAAGTCATATTGTAATTTAAAATGACGGAAAGGAGATTTTTTTTTACATGTATCCGTACAATTTTTTGAAAATTATCTTTTAACCAAACCCTGTCCATACAGACGTCGGTACAGACGTTCTCTGATTTGTTTGTTTGTTCTGTTCTGATAATGGCGTGTGTTATTATTGTTATTAATTACCTGTCAATCTCTCCAGGTTACCAGGTTGTCTGGAAGAAATGGCTTTCAGCGATAAGACTGCCCATTTGTTTAATAAAGTCCATCCATTTTCATCGTCTTAAATATGTGTATGGCTACTTTTCATAGTCTTACTATTGTCAGTGGCAATCAAACAAAGCTGTAGAACACGTCCATAGCTAAACCATGTGGTAAACCTCGAAAAATAAAAAAATATCGTTTTTGGAGATATACAAAAATAGGTTACGGCGCGTTGCGATCTGTAAAACTTGGGTTAAAGTATCTATAATTTCGTAATAAATAACTATATCACAACGGCGAACGGTAACCTTGTTCGTAATTTAAACGGGGTACTGTACTATTAGATCAGTTTGCTGGATCAAGACAAGGTTAGGACATAGACTTAGAAAAATTTTCGCTATGCTCAAGTAGACGGACAAAGGTGCGAGTGAGAAACCGATTCTTAAGAGCTTATTAGATCATCCTGAATTAAGGATCCGGAATTCAGAGTCCGATTTAGGACGAGAAATTCAGTCGCCAATTAGACCGTCCTGAATAACGGATCCGATATCACAGTTTAACGATCATACAGTAGTTACACGAATGTACTTACGCAGAGCAACGGAGGGGAAAATACAGTGACCGTAAAAATACATGTAGGTAGGAGGTATAGGTATGTAGGTAGGAGGTATATGGCCGAATACTCAAACGCTAATTAACTTTGAGGGGCTCTCAAACGTCGTCCTGTCGCATTAAATGTCAAAGATATGACAAAGACAGCATGCTGTTTGAGAGCCGCTCAAAGTTAAGTAGCGTTTGAGTATTCGGCCAATAGGTATGTAGCTAGGTTGGTAGTAGGTACGTGTCATTTTCAATGCTAATCTGAACCAGGTTTATTGATGTAGATACTAGTTTGCGTGAATTTGCAAATAACTCATCTAATAACATACCTAAAATCAATTTTAAAAGCAAATACCAACAGATGACAGCTGTCAAACTTGGGGTCGAGGGGAGCCCAAGGGGGGCTGGAGGGGGGTCGAGGGAGGCTCTAGGGTGGTCGAGGGGGGTCGATGGGGGCTCGAGGGTGGCTCGAGGGGGTGTCAAGGAGGCTAGAGGAGGATCAAAGGGGGGGTCGAGGGGGGCTAGAGAGGGGGTCGAGGTGGTGTCGAGGGGGGGCCGAGGGGACTTGATGAGGCTCGAGGGGGGCTAGAGAGGGGATCAAGGGGGGCCCGAGGGGGGCTTGAGGGGGGCCCGAGGGGGGCTTGAGGGGGGCTAGAGGGGGTCGAGGGGGGTTCGAGCGGGGCTCATTGAGTTTGGAATCGAACCTGCTTTACTCCTGTAGGTCCCGGGCTAGTTTAGAAATTTAAGATAGTATATAATTTAAGATTAGATTTTTTTTAGGGTTCCGTAGCCTAATGGCAAAAAACGGAATCCTTATAGATTCGTCATGTCTGACTGTCTGTCTGTCTGTACGTCTATCCGTCCGTATGTCACAGTCACTTTATACCAAAACTATTAGAATTACACAGTTGAAACTAGGTAGGTAGATGTATTCTGTGAACCACTTTACGATTTTTACACAAAATTAAAAAAATATAAAAGATTAAGGGGGGCTCCCCATACATGGAACTGCAACGAAAAAAAAATCATCAAACGTATACGTGTGGGGTGTCTATAAAAATGACATTGAGGTTTCTAAAAGTATTTTTTCTCAAAATCAACCGTTTGGAAAATACACGTACTTCCAAAGTGGTAAAATGTGTCCCCCCCCCCCCTCTAAAAATCGGATAAAATATACCGGGTGTAACAAGACCTTCAACGAAGCCGAGGTCTACGTATTCTGCCCATCATCAGGACCATTTCTGTACAAAATTTTTGCTGGGAAACGATTTTGACTTTTGGTGTTAAAAAAGCATTGCATACTTTACCACGCAATGTAGCGCGTACAAAAGACCACTTCTGCGAGTGAATGCTACACAGCTGCGTGCGGCCGAGTTGAAAGGCAACATTTATGTGCGTGTTCATGAAATACATTGAGAGATGACGTTTTGAAGTCATTGTTTGTTACGAAATACTTAAAATTTTGATAATGTTTCATTGGACAAAAAGTAGGTATTAACGAATAAAATAAGATTTCATAGAAAAAATTGTAAAAAAAATTTGACTTTGACCTTCAATAACTTCGTAGATATTGGTTTCCCAGGTATAGTCTAGAAGACAAAAATGATCCAGATGATGGGCGGAATACGTGGACTTCGGCTTCGTTGAAGGTCTTGTTACACCCGTTATGTTGTAGATCTTAATAAACGCTATCAACGAAAATTGGTATATAATTAGTAGTTTTAGAGTACCTAGCACATTTTGCAAAACCGCAAATATAACGTTGTCGTTTACAAACACTATGAAAACTAGACGAACGGCGGCTTTTTTTCGCCAACATAAAAAGCGTTGACTGACTGTATACTCTTTAGGCTGTGGTACTACTGTGTCGGAGCCGAGCGTCCTGAATGCGATTACACTCTCCTAACTGCGTCCGATTTAGCATCCTTAACGCCGGAGACCATTTTCTATCCTAACTAGGATCCTAACTAGGATCCTACCTTCCTGAATGCAATTACACTTCTCTGAATTAAGGAGCGACTTCATTCCGTATCCTTGATTCAGGATGATCTAATAAGCTCTTTACGGCTTATGCGATGTGCGAAAAAGAGTAAAAACAAACTGACAGCTGAACCTGGTTTGACTTCATTTATCATCGTTTATCACCTTGGTGAAAAGCGTCAACAAGATTATTTTGTAATTTTGATCGCGATCGGGTCGGTTTGGCTCTCAAAGCTATATAAATCAATAATGGTGTCGTGTTCTGTACTGGATTGTAATGTTACTTACGACAATAACCCAAATAAACACTCATTTCACAGGTAAATATGATTGTACTATTACCATTTTCATAATTCATATTTTAGTTGAATATATTCCCAAACACACTAAGTTATATACTAATATGATGCTATTAAACGCCTATTTCCTAAATAAAGGCTGATTTCTAAACATTATGTGTTAGATAAAAAGATATTATGTGCGTGAACTTGAGAAAATAAAGCGTAGATATTGATAAAAAATTATCGATATCGATACTCATGTCGATGATTTCCAATATAACTTTGTTTGTCTTTGTGAACACTGATAGTTTTATTTAAAGCTGCTTGTAACCGACAGTTTTCAAATAGTAAATTATACCAACTTAAGTACTAATTTAACAATTATTTCCAGGTTTTCTGTAAATCCAGTGATTAAATTAAACTGGATAAATGTCATAAATAAATAAGCAGGGAGCCTCAAAGGAGACCTTAAGAAATTATTTAAATAAAATTGTTCAAAATTTTGTTAGTGTTTTATTTATTAGAGCAATAATACATTATGGTTATCTACAACCTAAAATGGACTTCAGTGCATCTCTAAATTCACGCACACGTTTACATATTTACAAACACTGGCTCATCTCACTTTTGGTTTCGCAGCCAAGTGAACTCTGTTCGTCTATTTCAGTGAATATTAAGTTTATGGGTTAGGATAAAAGATAATTAAAAAAAAAACATTTCGGAAAAATGTAAAAAAAAATGTTTTTCCGTCATTTTAAATCGCAATAAACTAGATACCTAGCTCAGAATACATAATAGTAGCGCACTGCGCAACCCGTGCAAAGCTGGGATGGGCAGCTAAGTAAATAATAAAAATAACTGTCTATGTTTATGCGTTCCTGGCAAGAGTTGAGTTTTAAACCATCCGCTACTTTGCCTGACGGCAACCGGAGTTGCATCATTGGGTTTTATTTCAACAGTATACGGATACCACACCACCACAACCTCTTTGAAACTTTGAAATAGCTTAGCTAAATCAATGATGCCACCATATCACGGGACTATGTCATCTTGTGGTGTGTTTGTTACAATATTTTATTTACTTTCATTTTGAATTCGGTTAAGTAATTAAATATTTGGATGAACATGTAATAAGTAATCGATATCAGCCAAATAAGCAGCAGTAGTCACGTGTAGTGTCAGTGTCACTTCACTGGTCGTGATCGGTTTCTTTCACAGCCAGTACAGGCACGCGACATAATGAGATTTCCTGACTTTTCAGTTAATTTCCTGACACTTAGTACACCTATATCTACATTATTCATTTAGTTGACGTTTGATATTTTTTTCTCACCAAAATGATTAACAAATTATGTGTTTTCATTAAGTACATAAACTTAGGGGCCATCCATAAATTAGATCATACGAATTTCATGATTTTTGACCCCCTCCCCCGTCCTTGTCACAGCTGGTCACATTTATGAACCCCTCCCCCCTCCCTGGTGTGACGTCACATATTTTACAATTTTACATCTTGATATAATTATTGAATTAAAACAGCAGTTTCGCAATTTAATTTATTTCAATTTAAATGATTTTTAATTGTGACGTCACAAAATTTAGGACCCCTCCCACCCCCTTGTCACACAATGTCACATTTCGTCAACCTCCTCCCTCCCCCTTAACGTGTGACGTAATTAATGGATCCTTGACAACTACAGCTTTTCCCTGTTTTCCTGACAGATGCCTTAAACTCGTGACATGTCAGGAAAATTCCTGTCATCTGGTAACCCTAGTCTTTTCTGAATTCTTCCAATTTCAGAATTGAACCATCCGAGAAAGTAAATTAATCAATAAGGTAAATAAATTAACTAAAAGCAGGTGCTGCCACATAAATGTTAAGTGCCGTTCACTAATATTGCTATAGTTTAAGACGTCAATGCACTGTCCGTCCTTGTCACTGTGATATGACAAGGACGGACAATGCATTGACGTCATAAACGAAAGAAAATATTTTAAAATCTAGTGATTGACAAAAAACTACAAAGGTACAAGCTATTAAAATAATAGTATGCTCCTTGTAAGTAAATTGAAGTTATTTTAACAAAACAGGGAGAAATATTATTGAAAAATGTAATTTAATTTATAACAATAATTATTAGGGCATTTCGCACCTCTATGAAAGTCAATACAAGGAAGAACAATTAATTTTTCCATACCTCTTCCTTCTTTAAATCAAAAAGTTTGATTCTTGGAAAGTCAATTACAAAACTTTTGAACTTTTTTTGTAGTGCCAGATTAAAAAAAAATAACAGAGTTGTATGATTTTGCCATTACAATAATTACTTATAATTCTGCAACGGTGTTATAACAAAAGATTTCAAAATACCTGTTTAACCTAAGTTAAAATAACATTTTAAAATACCTGTTTAACTTTGGTATTTTAAACTGTTTAAATGTGCTGCTGTCTCTTTCAAACAATATTGTCAAAAAATCGGACTAAAAACATTAAAACAGTGTCTAAGTTAAACAGTGTTTAAAAAAAACTTTTGTAATACCTAACACCGAAAGGTTTTGCTTTCTATCTCAAACCGATTACTAGGATAACATAGTTGAAAAACAATATTTTTACAAATTTTCTCTTGCTTCTGCCAGCTTATGTTCGCCTAGTATTTTCGTAGTGAGTAACCGTATGTGCGGGGTCAATTGAAACAGCAATTTACTAACGTTGCCGTTGTGTTGTGCAAACTGGGAACTGACACGATTATAATTTATTGAAAATATTTTTTACATCGTCGTTCCGTTGATAATATTTTATTTACCATAAGTACTTAATGAGATTAATTTATCTATATCTAAAATTGTATACTACCTATACAATTTTAGATATAAATAAATACAAAATACCCGAACAATATACATATATTAATTCTTCTTTATTTAGATTAATAATAACAAGTAATAATAATATCCGCGCTATCTACTACGATTCGATCGCGATCCGCGCACGCGCAGCATAGCTACCGTTACAAAGTTGCTACGTGGTTCTATTAACCTTATGCTTACCTGGTATTTTAGAACGGAATAACCTGTGTGCAATGTTGGTTGTAAACTTGTATTGTTGATTGTAAAATTGCGTTGCGATTGTGCGTTGCGGTTTTTCCGAATCAGGTTATTTTAAAATGCATGTGTTAGCGTAACCCGCTTAATCTGTATTTTATTTTCACAGATCATTTTTAAATTGGAAACTGTTTGTTAGATTTATTGACATTGACATATGACAGTACGGTATTGGTGATGGGCTCTTTTTTCCGCATTTAGACTCCTATTTGGTCCGTTATGCGTGATATGACAGTACGGGCGTATGGCAATATCGAGGCAGTCAACGAGAGGGTAGGACGACTAGCGGACGTGTGGCGGTCTGGCGAGTAATAAAACAAGATATGAAACTGGAAAGTGAATACTAGAACAGAATGATCAAAACAGTTTGTTATCGGATCATCTAATCAAACTAAAAAAATGGTATGCTTCAAAAGTGAGTATGTTCATAAATTCAGAAGCGGAAAAACCAACTTGGCCCACAGGTATGTTTCTTAAATACAATTAAACTAGTTGCTTTTAGTTGGCTTAAATTGAGCCGCTCAATATAAATAGTCACATAAATAGATACAATATTTAAAGCCAACACAACTCATTGAATTTAGAAATCGATCAGTTATTTGTAAAACTTACAATTTCTATGGTTAAAATCCGGTACTTACCTTCGACATAATGAAGAAAGACTAAAGTATAATCTTAAACCTCTTAAAATAGTTGAAATACTTACTTTATTCTGAGAACTAAGTATTGGTACTTACATGAAATTGTAACCTTTACAAGGATGTGAAAAAAAAACATACTTTTACTTAAGATGCCTCTAAGATAGACATCACAGGCGTTACGACCCATCGGTCATCGCTGTGAGAAAAGCGTTGTTAGTCGAGTAACCCACTGCTTCTACCTACAATTAAACAAACAGAACTAGTATATCAATTGCTTAGTACAAAAACTCAGTGTGTTATAGTGGAATAACCACTGACTTGTTGACTCCAATAATAACGTTTCATGTAGGTAATTATGACAGTCTTTTCTGGTGTATATACATTAGAATCTACATAGATATTAATTGTATAACTTTGTAGATGTAGACTAGGCAATATTACTTTATTTATTTTTCATGTTTTGCACAGTACTTTAAAGTGCTACTTACTGCTAATAGTGTTTAATCTACAAGTTAGTACTAATATCAGCTCAGAATTTGAAAATATCCTCTCAAAAGTAATGAAAGTAATACCTATTAATGAAACTGACCTCTTAAGAAAGTAAGCTTAAAGTACCTATTAATTTCATCCATAATGGTAGTACTCACACTGGGTATCCGGAAGTATAATTCTAACAATGAATGTAGGTACCTATATTTATTATTAACAATACGAATAACTTATCTTGTGGAATTATTTTGAAAATATATTTTCACAAGTTCCGAATTACTAAAAAATTGTTAACTTTGTTATTTGGCGGGATACTATATACTTTCTTTTATTGCTTATCATTCTTACTTTTATTGGTTTTATTGTCTTTATTGTACAATACAGTAGTACAAAAGGCAGGCTTAATGCTAATTGTATTCTTTACCAGTCACCCTTTCGGAATAGACCGAAATAAGTATTAGTTCTATTAATGGAAATTAATGCGAATTTCCGTTGATTTCATTAGCATGCTAGTTTTCATAATTGGTATGCTAATTGCTATTACTATGCTGATTGCTAATATGATTCTTAATGTGATTTTTAATGACTAATACAATTTTTAAATTATGTTTTTTTAATAATTATGATCGTGAATAGCTCTGATAAAAATCAGAAGAAAATTCAAAAGAAATGCGTGTGTTTTGTCACTACGCAAATTAGTGTTTGCCTTCACCAAAATGAATTGATGATAACGATAGTGATGGTGATGATGAAGGTGAATTATGTTGATGAAGGTGATGATGATGATGAAGGTGATGATGATGATGAAGGTGATGCTGATGATGAAGGTGATGATGATGATGAAGGTGATGATGATGATGAATGTGATGATGATGACGGTGATGATGATTATGACTGTGATGATGATGATGAAGGTGATGATGATGGTGAATGTGATGATGATGATGATGATGAAGGTGATGATGAAGGCGATGATGAAGACGATGACGAGTATGACGACCATGAAGGAGATGATGATGATGAAGGTGATGATGATGGTGAATGTGATGATGATGATGATTATAGTTAACGTGATGATGAAGATGATGATGGTAATGTGATGATAAAAATGATAAAGATGCATTTCTAATCAAAATTAATCATAGAAACACAAGCATTTCACTTTAAGCTCACAAATGTGTTCTCTTATCTCTCAGTCGATCGTATTCATTCGATAAATCATCATCGTCTGTCGTCAACTGTCGGAGATGAATCAGACAGTTCGCGTGCGATGCGAACCAACGTTGTCGTACTATTCCATATCGGAGACGAACTCATTCGCAATATACAAATAGCACTAGCAGATATTTCACGCCGCGTGCTAATTAGAGCGGTCGGTCGTATTATTTCATATGATAGCAACAGGATGCGAACGCAGACGATTTCGCGCAGTTCGATGATACATAGCATTCATTATTTTTGGCAACTATGATTAATTTAATGAATGCAAATGGACGATGAGCAATTAATTATTAATGATAATGCATATTATTCCGTTATTATTGAGTACTATTATCGTACAACGCCTTTAGGCGTAAATAATAGACTACTAAAAAAAAAACACGTATTTAGTAAGAAGTGAAATATGCTACATAATGTAGTGATCCACTCGGTGAAATATGCTACGTAATGTAGTGATCCACTAGGTGAAATATGCTACCTAATGTAGTGATCACTCATTTATACAGGAAATATGCTACTGAATGTTGTAGTGATCCACTATTGAGAGTAACTTTGTTCGTTTAGGAAATATGCTACGTAATGTAGTGATCCACTAGGTGAAATATGCTACCTAATGTAGTGATCACTCATTTATATAGGAAATATGCTACTGAATGTTGTAGTGATCCACTTTTGAGAGTAACTTTGTTCATATAGGAAATATGCTACGTAATGTAGTGATCCACTAGGTGGAATATGCTACCTAATGTAGTGATCACTCATTTATACGAGAAATATGCTACTGAATGTTGTAGTGATCCCCTATTGAGAGTAACTTTGTTCACATAGGAAATATGCTACGTAATGTAGTGATCCACTAAGTGAAATATGCTACCTAATGTAGTGATCACTCCATTTATAAGGTTGTAAGTATTAATTGAATGCAACAATAAATGTTATTTTTATACTATTTAAATTAAACACTTTAAACATTGGTTTAAAATTGGTCAAAATCATAGCTTTGGGCTATCTGCTGCAGTTTAGAGTTTATATGTCTAAGTTTTAAACCTACATTACTATGCTTGAGTTTACCGTCTTGGCCTCGGTGTATCAAGCTTACATAATTATAGGCAAAACTATTGTCGATGTGTGTGCCTAGCGACCTGTAGCAGAGGTTTCTATTCTGAAACCTATTTCGGGCACCAGTCCCTCGCAAACATAGAAACTCTCTATGTTGTAGCTTAGTTGCCATTAGAATTAACTTCCATCAATTATGACGGGAAAATAAATAAACAATTTATTTCTATTATTTTATTATTGATACAGGATAAACGCTACTTAATAAAAATAAAATAATTTTATTTCCGATTTACATCCATATAAGATTAGCAACGATAAAACACCTTATGAGCTATATAAACAATGTTCTCTTCTATTAAGTACGGAGCATCCGATGGTGGTTTTAGCAAGCTCAACAATCGATTAATGTAGCGATCCAACCAGTGAAATATGCTACTCAATGTAGCGATCACGCTGTTTATACAGGAAGTATTGATGTCTATGTAGTGATCCACTTAATTACGTGCAAAAAGAAATCCACTACTATAGTGTAGTGCTCATTCTCTTTATTGACAAACATACTACTTATTGTGTAGTGTTTCACATGTATTGTGAAATATAATACCATATGCAGCGATAAGTCTAGCAGAATACTATAAGTTTACACCTGGGTTATATTGAACAGAATATATGCATGTGTAAGTAGTAAGTTCAGTAAAAAAAAAAGGGGTTTCAAGTTAGACATCGCAAGAAAGAAAACAATACATGAGAAAAAAGTTTTCAAAAGTTCTTATGCTGATTCTAAATAAGCACCTTTGTTTCTTTCTGACAGCTAAATGTCCTATTTAAGCGAAATCAAAATACACTCATATGATAAATTATTGTTTAAATCCTTTTACCTAATATATAAGTAAATGTTTAGATCGCATACTTGGGTACATAACACAGGGGTTATTGTTATCATAATATCAGCCGCACGACACCCACTGCTGGGTATAGGCTTTCCCCAGGGATCTCCACAACGATCGGTCCTGCGCTGCCCGCATCCAGCGGCTTCCCGCGACCTTCACCGGATCGTCGGTCCACCTTGTCGGGGGCCTACGCACGGAGTATCGTTCAGTGCGCGGTTCCGGAACCTTTCCGCCCCAACGGCCGTCACGTCGGTTCTTCTCGCTATGGGTCCGGCCCACTGCCACTTCGGCCGAGACATCCTTCGAGCGATGTCGGTTACTTGGTCATTGGTGTACGACACATAAATATAATTTTTTGAATGTACCGTATAAATAAAAATATAAGAATAAGGGATTTATAATGATATAGTTAAAATACTAGAATATCCTTATGATCATCGTATTATCATAGATCCTTTATTTATCTGAATATGGTCAATACAGTTAATGTTTTATCATTATGAAATTCTCCATATTTTACTGTTATTTCAGTGTAGTATTTAAATCAATTTAAAAAGTTGTATAGCCTACTTGTTTATCTCATTAAATTTCATAAAATTATAACTAACATCATAAATAAATCGTGATATACTTAGTCGACTCGTACTACAATAAATATCATAATAATAATTTGGATGATAAAATTTCAAATTTGGTAGTTTCGGTATAAATAATAAAATTGATAATTTGAGAAATAATAAACCCGTATATCAGTTAGTACACTTTTATCCATTAGAACTCAACTGTTTCAGAAGGATGACCGAACGGCCGTATGTGTACAAGCTGGACTTGGTAGTCAAACGTCAATGTGCATCTTTTGATCGGATCAGATATTGTTACATAATATTGTTCCAAATATGGTTGTGGTAATGTATTTCGTTTAAAACGTTACAAATCAGAGATGTTGCTTTCTTATAACTTCAATAACATTTTAATGATTTATCGTTATAAATCCTTAATTTATGTTAACCTTAAGAGCTACAAGAATGTGATATCGGCTTCTGTAAAGTAAAACGGCAAAAAAAAAAACAGTACAAAAAATATTTAATAAAATGCAGACTTATCATCATTTGGTAGTCCGCGGATAGACTGCATGCAATTAACTTATAATCTGTGACTGAGAAAAAAATCAATGAATGACATCTCTCAATTAATTTTAACTGACGTCCCTTCACACGTAGATCGAATGATGAGTCTTTGAGATGCATTTTTATTAATTTTACTTCATCGAATTCAATATTTGGAAGTTGTTTTTTAAACAGATGCCTAAATAAAATCCAATTAAGTTTTCTTTTGTAAGTACAATTATCATGTTTTCGTCAGGTGCTGAGTGCAGGTAGCATCATATGCATGGAGTGGAGCATAGCGCTATTGACAAAAGCTATTGTCTGTGGTAGTAACTATTCAGAAGCTATATTTAAGTTTTCCCTTAAAGTGCCTAGACCTACCATTTTATAATAATTGCTTTTACGAACACATATCAGGAACTATAAGTTCCTGAGGTTTTCTATGATAATCAGAAACAACGTATTTTCTTCCTTTTGTTATGATAAGTTTGTAAGGGTTTCTGGCAACTTATTATAAATACGTATTGCCAACATAAAAAAAAGATTATTAAATACAATGTCAACCTTTGAGGTGGTATACGCAACATTTTTATTTTCGCCTCGTATATTTGGCAATGTTATCTCAGCATTAAATATAACTTTATCTACATTTATTTTGTAGAAGTTGCCTATTCCTAAATACGTATACTGACATGGCAGAAGAAGAATACTAAGGTCCCAGTTCCAAGTAACCGGTAATTTAAAGGCCCTGTCCACATCAACAGTAACGTTATAAAAAAAATCCATATCGGAGCAAAGAGCATCGGCAAAAAGAATACGTTGTTGCTCTGTTATGTCAGGAAATTTTATTTAATATAAATTAGAAAGAGTAAGAAAGAGGGCCTAATACATTTCCTTGTGGTACTCCTACATTATTTATACTGTACGCCAACAATAGTTTATTTCCATATATATTTTAGATATTTTGCCGATTGCCCCTGATAACTTTTCTTATGCAGACTTTCCGTGATTTTCCTGAGAAGTTGAAAACAGGCCAATGATGTGTATCTATTCTCTCTGATTTTATAAAGTTGCTAGAATTAAGAAAATATATAACCTGTCTGCAAATACCATTTCAAAACTTCTGAAATTACTGATATTAGGGTAATCGTCTATAATTACTAACTCTTCCTTCGGTCTGCTGCTATGCAGTGGCTCGATGACCGAATGCTCTACATGAGATGGGAAATAACCTTGACCAACAGATACGTTTTATAACTTGTACTCATGGTACGACTATAAACCTTACAGCGTTTCTTTTGTAATTTGGTTAATTATACCATCATATCCCGCAGCTAGAGAATTCTCAAGACCCATTGTTATTTTATGTTGTAAACTTCTTTTTATTCGTCGGCCTAAGAAATATTTCTTTCGGTGAAAATGTAAATCAGTTATAGCATCGCCAAATTATTTTATTCGTCAATATTTATTAAATTCATTGCAAATGTCATTAGGACTACTTGAAAATTTATTATTTTATTAATTCAATGTAGTCCTTATCAGAATTTCAATGATTCAATAATTCAATAATTGACCTGGTTATATTTCCAATAATATCTACGATGCTGCTTTACATCATTGCTAGACTTTGCAATATAACGCATATTATTGTGCTTCTGTGACTGAGAGATATTTACTAAGTGTAAAAGAGTTTTAAATATTGTGTTTTAAGTATAGACGACAAGGTAAATTTGACGATGTGAGTCTACATATTAGATACTTTGGTCTTTTATTCGTGTAGCACCTTCAGATACCTTTAGTTCGCCATTTATTTTTAACTTATTTATTTATTTTTATTATGACTTATGGAAAATAAGAGAATAGTCTTACAGGAGTGACTGATGGCCATATCCGCAATTTGTCCTCCAAGTACAATAAATTTTTCGATAAGGCAAATGACATGTACTTCACCTACCTCTTTAGTAAGCTCACTTATAGTAACTGTAAATAAGTCTTCTTCACTTGCTATACTATGTTCTAACTAACAGAATACAATCGACGGTTTTTCTTATTTAAAAAAAAGAAGACCAAGTTATTAGCATTTGTGATTTTAGAGTTAGACTATTGTTCTTTGTAGTTACTAAGCCTTTCACAATTACCTTTATTTTAAGTGTTACACAATTTATTCTGGCAGCTACCCTTTCTGCTAAGCATTTACTTTACTTTATGCGATGCTAGGGAATTAGACGCCTACTGTAAATAATCAAGTTATATATTTATCAAAAAAATCAAGTCACTTAAATATAAATTTCAATTGTTTACAAACTGTCATTGTTTGATTATAAAATATACAATTGTCATATTGTCGTACAATAATTTTATGTTGTAATTGCATAACTCTTTAAATATTTAAAATATGACCTTAAAATAATTACGCAATACCTAGTTGGAAGAAAAATAAGGATCCTATCGTTTGCACTGAACCTAACGCTAATATTACAATGCCATTTGCACCCAATTAAGGTTCTAAACCATTGCAACTGTTCCAGATCTGACAACAGGATACATCGTGTTTAACTATAGTTATGATTCCACGCGGATCGTCATTCATAATATGTCTCCGAGAATTATATTATTAATATATATAGTCTTATATTAAGTTAGTTCCTTGATCTGGAATCTCAAAACTAAAGTATATTTCAATGAGTTTATTTCGTATGTACCTATGTAAAGTAATCTATACATGAGAACTGATATGATGCATTATTATTGTAATTTTCACCTTGAATGCGTAGCATAGTGGTATACATTATTGTAGTGTTTGTATAAGCAATAATAAATCTAGGAATGATCTTACCGTGTAATATGTTCCATATTAACAGTTTTCTCAAAATGAAATCCAAAACATTGTAGTTTCCACTATTGATTTTATATTTTAAGTCATTATTTCATCATAAATATTACAGAATAATCAATGAAATTAATGATAATAATGATAAACAATGAAATCAATTTGGATTAATATGACTGTAATTTCTGTACGTTTAGCGAGCTAGAATAGGTGGTTTTAGTTGTGAATATAGTTGTTAGGTTTAGATCGTATAGACACACAATATTATTGTGGCTCCCTACTCAAATGGCCGGGTTGGAATAGGGACATTCCAAAACCAGGACGGCCGTCTGTTAGCGTAACCCGCTTAATCTGTATTTTATTTTCACAGATCATTTTTAAATTGGAAACTGTTTGTTAGATTTATTGACATTGACATATGACAGTACGGGCGTATGGCAATATCGAGGCAGTCAACGAGAGGGTAGGACGACTAGCGGACGTGTGGCGGTCTGGCGAGTAATAAAACAAGATATGAAACTGGAAAGTGAATACTAGAACAGAATGATCAAAACAGTTTGTTATCGGATCATCTAATCAAACTAAAAAAATGGTATGCTTCAAAAGTGAGTATGTTCATAAATGTCAGTTAAAGATCTCGCGTTTGTAACATTTTTGAATATTTTTTTGAAATGGCTGAAATAAGTTTACTTTACGCTCTCCGCTATTTTGTAATATTCGCAAACTTACTCGACAAAAAATCCGTATATTTTACGAGAGTCGGTTGAGTACTGCGACTGTGTAAAGGAAAGATATGAAAGCATTTTTGTCCAAGCTGAAACGGAGACGCTTCGCGTTCGCTCAGTCTATTAGTGCTCTGTCAGCTTTAGGCTAGGTGCGCACTGCGGCATTTGGCCGCAGCGACAAAACACCGCGCGGCGAATCGCCGCAATTTTATGTTGTGTTTGCATGTTATAGCAAGTAGGTGCGCGCACAAGCGGCGAATTCGCCGCTACCCCCAAAATTCTGCGTCCGGTCACAGAATATTGGCGGCGCGGCGACCGCATGTTTGTTGTAATTAATACTATTTGTACAGGCAGCGGCGCGCGCATTGCGGCAAAACACCACTAATGGGGAGGAAAAGCGCAATTTTATCCCGATAGGTGGCGTCTGGTCTTTGGTACCCGGCCGCCTCAAAGAAAGTGTCAAAACATATGGGAATCTCTTGGAGTATTGCACTTTTTAATTTTATACTGAGAAAATGCCGCATTGTTATGCATGTAACTTGTAAAATATTGGAGTTCATCGATTTCCCAGTAACAAAAAAAATAGTGGGCAAAAAAAAATCAAAAAAAAATATGCTTTTCCCTCGATTTTCTCCTTTGCTGAGCCTGAGAAACATTATAAATCAAAAGGAATGTTTCATGAATTTGATGAAGCTTCGCCAAAATAAAACAACATTTGAATTATAACAGCTTTGTTCTTCAATATTTCAACCTCAGCAGTTTCTAACATATTTATAACTTGGATGAATTTGATAGGTATATCAAATATGGAATAAGCCCAATATTGGGGCCAAACAGAGAATTAATAGAATTTTATATGCCAGAGTCATTCAAGAAACTTAGAATAATAAAATAAATATGATAAAACGGTTCGTGTAATTTTGGATGGTACAGAAATTCCAGTACAGAAACCTGAAATTACTATTGCTCTGTAGCCAGCAGTTTATAAAAGTTGCATAACATTGTTTTTGTCACAATTTGCAATCATCAGGCAACTATAAACACGGAAATTCACACTCAGTTGCTTTGTTAAAATTTAAATCATATGCTTTTAATCTGAAATAAAAAGATTACTTGTAAATCTTACACGAAATTTAAAGAAATGTAATGCTTGTTAGCAATTTTTTGTAAGTTGCTATAAACTTTCTTGCCTGTTGTTTTGGCTTTTCTTTTCCGTAATTCTTCTTTTATATGAGCTAAAGTTAGCATAGAATACATTGTTTGTCCGAAAAACCGAAAAAATACAATCTAAAAAAGTAAAATCACGTAAGACACAGTCAAGACAATATAAGCTCAAACTGACAATTGTTCCAAAGACTGAAGCGCCATCCTTAATTCACTTTGCCTTCGCCTCCCCATTTAAGTCAGTCTGATGAGAGCGTTTGACTGATCAAACGCTCTCATAGGTAGGTAGTAGGGTAATCTCTGAAAATTACCTACTACCTACCTATTCTCCGTTTCGAATACGAATTTTTCAGGGTATTACAAAGATACAAACACACAACCACTAACCCCAAACGCATATACCGCCTCCGTCCCGTTCCGTCTTATTCTCTTAAGACAGAATACAGTTGGTAAAATTGACCTTTTATTAATCTATTGGCTCACTAATATAATAAGTCTATGGTTTTTCTTCTTCTTTATTTATTATTTTGTAAAAGGAGTGCAGTGTTTTAATTATTACTTACCAACGACATAAAGTACGTTTATTCCGAACCTAACCCCAAATCCTAACCCCCATGGGGGTTAGGTTAGGAAAGCATTATTACTGTTAACTTAAGGGAAACCTATTATTGGCTACACCAGTGTTTTTCAATCTGTGGGTCGCGAAGCCTTACTCGGCGGGTCGCCGACTGAAAGAAAAAGGCAAAGTTCTAACACTACAATAAAAACACAAGTTATTAACAGGCAAGATTACAGGGTTACCTGGATGAATCTGACTATAAATCGCGCTACGCGGCCGTTTTATTTACTATAAATAAAGAAGCAAAATTACAAGATTAGTGGATGAAACTAACTAAAAATCGCGCTACGTGGCCGTTTTTTTGCTATAAACAGGCAAGATTACAAGGTTACCTGGATGAAACTGTCTAAAAACCGCGCTGCGCGGCCTTTTTATTTACTATAAAGATACAAGATCACAAGATTTCTGGATGAAACTAACTAAAAATCGCGCTGCGCGGTCGTTTTCTTTACTATAACTATGACACAAGGGGGTCGCCAGAATTTTTCAACTTGTAAAGGGGTCGCGAAATCAAAAAGATTGAAAAACACTGGTGTAGCGTGCTGCCTGTCGCTCCAGGAGTCCTGAGCTCTTAGTTTTAAGCGTTTATTCCGAACCTAACCCCAAAACCTAACCCCTATGGGGGTTAGGTTTTGGGGTGAGGTTCGGAATAAAGGGTTTTGTTTTTAAGCTAGTTTTAATTAGTTTAAGTTTCTTAGGGAATAAGCATAGACTTATTATATTACTGGAATAAGTATTTTTGGCCATAACTTTCCAAATTCTTTGTAAATAAGCATTTGCTTGGCAGCAATTTATTCGTCTTTTTACGGCGATTCTTATTAGGTTTGTAGTTTCATCCTTTTTCATAAAATTTTATTGAATTTCATACATAAATTTCATACTTAGTGGAAAAGTGAGGTTATAATTTTGTATTTATTTTGACAGCTGCTTGTTTACAAGTGACAGCTAAGTTTATTTGCTTTTTTCAATTCTACTCACACTTCGCGTAGGTTGTCTATCAATTTATTGGCCATCCCGCTCTTTTGTATTGCTGCCGAGCGAATACACGAATTCCCATTTTGAAATGCTGTATTATTTTTCTTCTACATTTTTCTTTCGGTTTTTTTAAATTTACTGTGAGTATAAAAAGATTGTCAAACCTACTACGTGGCTCAGTCAGTCTTCGAAATCTACGTGGCTCAGTCAGTCTTCGAAATCTACGTGGCTCAGTCAGTCTTCGAGATCTACGGTGAAAACAAGTAGTGGCCGTTCCCGGGCCTTACAAGAAGGCCCGCGCCGCGAGTGACAACTAATAGTTCTACGGGTGCTGCGAGTCTCCAACTCCTGCTGGTCAGCACCAACTATCCTACTGCTGAAACGCTCCATCTGTGGCCAGCCTCCGTTCATCTGCGCTCCATCTCCGGCCTGTCTACGCTGCTCATCCACGGTACCACTACGTCCCTTCTGCGTCCCCTCTCCGCGTGCTCGTCGACGGTTTAACTACGCCCCTTTGCGCCTCCTCTCCGCGCGCTAGATTACGTTCCCCTGTCCCTCTGCAAGCCTCTGAAGATTCGCCACTTCCCCTATCCTCCCTCGTAGCATTTAAGTTCCTTAGCTTCTTGTCTGTTAGGTTTAGTGTAAATAAATGTTAATTGTACCATATTTCCATCTTTCTACTTTGCTCCTTAACTAGCTAGATACAATCCTTCTACTCTAGGTAGGCTCTCTATTTTCCCCTCTTCTTTGTAACGCTACACTGGGCTACACTAACTAACATAGTATCTAATATTAAGTAATTTTATTAATACGCTGTTGGTTTTCTCAATAAAGTAAAATGATTAAAAAAAAACACAGGCTACTTCTATGAAATCCATTTTGCTTGTGCCACTCACGGCAAAAAACGCGCATTTTCGCACCGTAGTTGCGAAACACCGCAGCGGTGTTGTGGCCGCTGCGGCCTTGGCCGCAGTGCGTGCCTAGCCTTAGACCTCGCTTCTTTATATCTCCGCCATTTAGAAAAAAATATAGAATCTTTAATTACATAGTCTTTACTCTATGAATATCTTTAAGTATTGATATTTTTAAAAATTAAAATCTCTTTAGTTTTACACTACGATGTGTTTTCTTTTATATCCTATCATATTTATTTATTTACGATCATAAAACGCTAATTTCTTATTTTATATTACTCTTTATGTCGAATCATCAACCTTCTTTTTCAATGGTTTATCCGTGTATTTTATTTTTTATACTCTGTGTATGACAACGACAACATAAAACATTCTATCTATCCTTTTCCTTACATTTCAATTTTACAAGTCTCATCCTTGTTACTCTATTTTTTTTTTTGTTTTGTTATCAAAAGGTGGTGTTCGCAATTACAAAAGCATTTTGCTGCAAAAATCGATTTTGCTGCGAGTTTTTACGTGTCAAAAACTCTCTTTTCGCTGGAGAGGTGAAAATGTATTTTGCTAATCTCAAGAATTTTATATTAATATTCTGCTAACCTTCAAGTATAACGCCATCTATTGTTGAGGGGCGAAACAATCAACGAAGCGCAAGCGCACATACTGAGGTACGATACGTCATTCGTATCAAGGAATTAACTCTTTGATGGTTCTGTTCTCCTAGTATAAGTCGACATTATGAAGCAACATCGAATCGATTCAATCGATTGATCATCGTCGGTGATCTCGTCTCTACTATAAATTGTCAACAGCAGACGCAACACTAAAAAAATAATCTTTTATAACTAACCACCACACTTTACTTCAGCCACTACGGCTACGAGCTACGACTAGCGAGTATTAACTTATAACAAAAAATATTAATGACATGAATGATTTTAGATTTGTGTGATCTACTTAAAATACAGATTATATTTATGTAAAATTGGACTTTTCTTTACAAACTTACTAAGGCATAATTTTCTTAGCAATTTTTTTACTTTATAAGATAAATTATAAGATAGATTATTTAATAAAAATGGTGGTTGAATTTATTATCAATTTTTAGCCGGATAAATCTAGGTTTAGCCGCACATCGGGTATTAACCGTAACAGATAATCAAATCACTGATTTCATCTCAGTTAAATAAGCAAGTATTAAAAAATCATTGATCCAAAATCATGGCTAATGTGTTCATCAAGTTCCTAGGACCACATAAGTTCGAAAGAATTATTAGTGTGACTAGCGAACATTTCGGCGAGCAATCGAAAAGAAAAGAATATCAACCTTAACGTTATAAAAATAAAAACCAATGATTTTGATATTTTTTTATTTCCCAAAGTTCAAGGAACTACCTTCAGTAGGTACTGTGCGATAAGATGCGAGGAATTCGGTGGTGCTTAGCATGTGGAGAAGAACAGAACTCATATTAATGAAAGATAAAAACAGACTTTCTTTCTTTCAACAAGTTTAAATATAAATTCAAGAGAGATAAGATTGGAATCATTGGAATGGAAGTGGCGCCCCCATCGCTGCCACTCCAACGGTCAACGTATATCTTGACAACATTCTACGTCGGTCGGTTTACGGACCTCTTCTTGCTACATGGGCGCCTAGTAACATGCGCACATTTCGCGCAAGAACGCCGGCGCGTGCGCATCGTTTCGTGCTCAATGCGCGCGCACGTGACACTTAATTTTGTAAGGTCTTATGCGGCACGTAATGATTATGAGAAAACGAACCTAAAGTGTTTAGGCGTAGAGGTAAAATTTACAGATTTCGCGCTTCTCGTAAATATCGGAGGATATTAAAAATGAACATCAAAAATGAAGTTAATATTCTAGTGTAGAAGATTGATATTTTATTAAATTAGTACAATACTTTGAAAACATACCAAACCCATAAACTTAATGAAAAAGAAAGGCACCTCTGATGTGCAAGAAATACACAAAATAAAATCTACAGATCTCACACTACGCGCTGTCTATAACTATCAAAGGTATTGAAAATGAATAGTAGAAATACACACACCCATTACACACACAATCTGATCACGCCAGACCGCGCCAGACTGACAAAGATTGACAGAGATTGATTGTGTAACGTTGTTCGCGATCTGTTTCAATCTGGCGCGGTCTGGCGCGATCGGGCGTGATCAGATTGTGCTGGATTGTCAATCTACGTCAATCTGGCTTGGTCTGGCTTAGGGTTGGCACCTTTTTTTCGGGGTAATAGTATTATTTTCAAAACATTTAAACATTATAGTACTTACTTTTGGGATATTTATAAAAATGTAGTACACATTTATTTTATGTATATGAAAAAACGGTTACATTAGTAGATTATGACAGTGTGTACAAATCACTTATGGCGATGGACAGTTCACGTTTCAATATCTATAAAGATCCAAATACTCTTGTAAATGTTTTGATCCAGCTTATAAGGACGGAGCTGCTCAAAAATACCATAATAAAATCATCTTCTAGCGGTAAAAGGACATTGAAATCGTGGATGACTATCGGAGTACTTCGGTGTATTAGACTGAGAAATAACATGCAATCAAAATTAAAACTAGAGCCTTATAATGAAATATTAAAAATTACTTTCAAAAGATTTCGCAATTTTTGTGTTAATTTAATACGGAAACAAAAGAGACTTTATAGTAGGAAAAAAATTGAAGAATCAACAAAAAGCTCCAAAAACCTCTGGACAGCAATTAATGAAATCACTCATTTTAAGGCACCAAAAACTTCCAACGCTCATCTTCTCAGACTAGCAAATCATCCCCTTGATGCGATTAACCGGGTTAACCAGTTCTTCGTCAACGTTGGTAAAAATCTGGCGGAAGAGATAATAGTAAATTTTGGTCCACAGTGTGGTGCGCCGGCTTTGGTTAGTATGCAAGGGTCTTCGTTTGTATTACTAGATACCGACCCTCAAGAAGTAAACAGTATACTCATGGGGCTGGACTCTGAGAGTGCATATGGATGGGACGGCATTCCTACTAAACTATTAAAACACTGCCGAGACTTCATTGTCCCGATCGTGAGTCAACTAGCCAACCTATGTTTTCGAACGGGAGTTTTTCCTAAGGCTCTAAAGCGCTCTGTTGTTACGCCTGTGCACAAGGGTGGGGACACGAAGGACGTAAATAACTACCGACCCATCTCTGTGTTGACAAGTATTTCTAAAATTATAGAAAAGCTTATAAACAAAAGACTCTTAAGTTATTTGACAAAATATAACATATTATCGAATTCGCAATATGGTTTCAGAAAGAATTTGTCGACACAAGACGCTGTCGTTGATCTCACAAAGTTAATTGTAGAGAAGGTAGATAAAGGAAATAAGTGCCTTGCTGTGTTCCTTGATCTCAAAAAGGCATTTGATACGGTTTCTGTGCCTATCCTTGTGCAAAGGCTTGAGAGGATTGGAAACAGAGGTACTGCTCTTTCATTATTCCAAAGTTATCTCACGGAAAGAAAACAGGTTGTTAAAATCGAAAATCTTAAAAGTAATGAAGAGAGTGTCTCATTTGGAGTCCCACAAGGAAGCGTACTCGGTCCGACACTCTTCTTAATTTATATAAATGAACTGTGTAGTTTGCAAAGCACTGGGGGGCAGATTTTCTGTTATGCTGACGATACAGCCATTGTTTTCTCAGGCTCCTGGGAACATGTTCGCTCAGCTACTGAATCTGGCATCGCAATAATATCTAATTGGCTTAACGCAAATCTTCTGACCCTAAACACAGCCAAAACAAATTATATTTGCTTTGCTCCTAGCCAAAAAACACAACCAGGGGAAAATTTTAACATAAGAATTCATGTGTGCAAATCTCAGGCCCATGAGAACTGTGAATGTAATTGTTCCTATATCAAAAAAGTAGAAAAGGCACGATATCTTGGAGTTATGGTAGACCAGAGGCTGTCGTGGCATCCGCAAATTGAATTGGTTATAAACCGAGTTCGGAAACTTATTTGGATTTTTAAATCACTGCGTCACGCTATGACAAGTAAGCTATTAAATAAGGTATACATTGAATTGGTGCAGTCTGTTATAGAGTACTGCATTCCGGTTTGGGGAGGAGCCACAAAAACAATGATGCTAAATCTTGAAAGAGCACAAAGATCCCTTATAAAGGTAATGTATTTCAAACCATTTAGATATCCCACTGACAACCTTTATAAGAAATCTGGATTGCTATCTATTAGAAAGTTATATATTTTGAATACAGCAATGAGATTTCATAAAACATCACCTTTTGACCCCACAAAATTAACTAGAAGACGAAAAGATATTGTGGCTAACCCCCTTCCAATTAATACTGCGTTTGCCAGACGTCAATATTCCTCACAGAGTATTCACATTTATAATTTTATTAATCGCTCTTTGAACATATACCCTAAGAAAAACTACGAGTGTAAAAATAATATAGTAGAATGGCTTAAAGAATTGACATATGATAATACTGAAAATATTCTGGAAAGATTGGAGTAAGATAATGAACACTAGATACTTCTCTTATAAATCAGACACACGCAGATATACACCACAGATACAAACAAATACACACACACACACACACACAAACACGCACACACACACACGCACACAACACACACACACACACACACACAGAGACACACACTTAATATTACTTGTTTAATTGGAACGATAGATAACTTTTTACTACTTTTATAGATTTTAGTTTTATGTGATAAAATTGTACACTTCAAAATCTTTATTTTATAAAACTTCCTAATTATTACCTTTCATGTTGTACTCAATAGTTTTAATCTAGCACTAAGGCAAGAGCGAGTCACCTCAACACGAGTATTTATATTACTCTCTGAGGCTGTCTCAACGCATCTTTGTAATTGAATTATTGGGTAATAAACTATATTTTATTTTTTTATTTTATTTTTTATTTTTAACTAGCTTCCGCCCGCGACTACATCCGCGTGGGTGGACATTCGAAAAATCATTAAAAAACAAACATACAAACAAACAGAGAACTTGCAGTAGTCTGCTCATCGCAATCTACTGCTATCCGATACATGTTTTTATAAGGCTGAACTGATTTAGATGAAATTTAAGGCACAGTTTATTAGCCTAGATTAAAACATAGGATTCTTTTTATCTCGGGCAAAGGTATCCTAGGTATTTTTTTTAAACATTGTAATTAATATGTAGTACCTAAGTACTTACTTTCAGGAAATTTATAAGAAAATTAGCGGCCGCTCGCGACTTTGTCTGCGCGGAAAGGTTTTTTGCTATCCCTCGGGAACAATACTTTTTTCGGGATGAAAGGTACCCTATGTCCTTCTCTGTACCTCTGACAACGTGTATGCAAAATTTCATGATGATCGGTTCAGTAGTTAAGACGTCAAGGCGTAACAAACAAACAAACAAACGGACTTTCGCATTTATAAAAATACCCTATAAAAACATACAGACGAACAGAAAAACAACCTCCTGCTTTTTTGAAGTCGGTTAAAATATCGGATCGCAGTAGATCTTGGTAGATTGTCAATCTACCACAATCTACCGCGATCCGATGCAAGTAGATTGTGGTAGATTGTCAATCTACCATGGTAGACTGACAATCTAGCACAATCTACTGCGATCCGATGTTTTTAACCGACTTCAAAAAAGGAGGAGGTTCTCTGTTCGTATGTATATTTGTTTTTTATGAAGGCTGCACTGATTTGGATAAAATTTGGCAAACAGTTTATAGTCTGGATTAAAACTTATGATATTTTTGATCTCTGTCAAAGGTACCTTAGGGATTTTTATTTTTTTAAACATTGAAATTAATTTGTAGTACTTTTGGGAAATTTATAAAAATATAGCCCATAATTATTTTTAACTAGCTTCCGCCCGCGACTACATCCGGGTGGACATTTGAAAAATAGCCTAAAAAAACATACAGACGAACAGAAAAACAACCTCCTGCTTTTTTGAAGTCGGTTAAAAAATCGGATAGCAGTAGATCTTGGTAGATTGTCAATCGACCACAATCTACCGCGATCCGATGCAAGTAGATTGTGGTAGATTGTCAATCTACCATGGTAGACTGACAATCTAGCACAATCTACTGCGATCCGATGTTTTTAACCGACTTCAAAAAAGGAGGAGGTTCTCTGTTCGTATGTATATTTGTTTTTTATGAAGGCTGCACTGATTTGGATAAAATTTGGCAAACAGTTTATAGTCTGGATTAAAACTTATGATATTTTTGATCTCGGTCAAAGGTACCTTAGGGATTTTTATTTTTTTAAACATTGAAATTAATTTGTAGTACTTTTGGAAAATATATAAAAATATAGCCCATAATTATTTTTAACTAGCTTCCACCCGCGACTACATCCGGGTAGACATTTGAAAAATACCCTAAAAAAACATACAGACGAACAGAAAAACAACCTCCTGCTTTTTTGAAGTCGGTTAAAATATCGGATCGCAGTAGATCTTGGTAGATTGTCAATCTACCACAATCTACCGCGATCCGATGCAAGTAGATTGTGGTAGATAGTCAATCTACCATGGTAGACTGACAATCTAGCACAATCTACTGCGATCCGATGTTTTTAACCGACTTCAAAAAAGGAGGAGGTTCTCTGTTCGTATGTATATTTGTTTTTTATGAAGGCTGCACTGATTTGGATAAAATTTGGCAAACAGTTTATAGTCTGGATTAAAACTTATGATATTTTTGATCTCGGTCAAAGGTACCTTAGGGATTTTTATTTTTTTAAACATTGAAATTAATTTGTAGTACTTTTGGGAAATTTATAAAAAATATAGCCCATATTTATTTTTAACTTTATTTCCGGCCGTGACTACATGCGCGTGGGCATTTGAAGAATCCCTTAAAAAATATACAGATGAAAAGAGAACCTCCTCCTTTTTTAAGTCGGTTAAAAATATTGGATTGCAGTAAAAGATGATGAAATTTGGCACACAGTTAGTTTGGTACCCTAGGAAGTACCTTCTCTATGTACCCTATTTTTAATTTTTAAAGGAAGCTAGTTAAAAATAAATGAGGACTATATTTTTTCATAAATTTCCCATAAACCTACCTACTATATTTTTGGCAATGTTTTGAAAAATACTATTTTACCTTGATGTTATTACTATACCAGGCTATAAACTATACAAGGTGTTAGGTAAAAGCCTTATAAAGCCGAATATGGTAGATAGGGACCATCAAACTGAACAACTTTTACTATGGGACCAATTCTGAAATCGCGAAAAAAATATCTGCTGTTTCATACAAAAATTAATAACAAAAATATCAAAATGTATGGAACAGCAGATTTTTTTTTCGCTATTTCAGAGTTGGTCCCATAGTAAAAGTTGTTCAGTTTGATGGTCCCTATTTACCATATTCGGCTTTATAAGGCTTTTACCAAACACCTTGTATATGATGTGTGTAAAATTTTTTCGATAATATCACGCGAAAATTAATGCAAAAAGTTGGCAACCCTGCCAAAGACCACCGTGGATCGTGGTAGATTGTCAATCTACCAAGATCTACTGCGATCCAGATCTCGCTGGATTGACCGTGTAACGTCGCAAACCAACCGCATCAAATTCCATCAATCTGCGGTTTTGATCAGATTGCACCAGATTGACGTGTGTAATGGCCGCCCCCTACCTGCCTACAGTTTCCCGCACAGACATAAATGTCTGTGGTTTCCCGCTTCATAAGATGGCTCAATTTTTCCGTTTCTTGCATAGCGAGCCGAAAAAAAGTTATAGGGAAATTTTCGATTCAGTCAAGGAAAAAAAAATATTTTGACTTTTGGATGGAAAATCTCAAAAAGTTACCGACCGATTTTGGAAATTAAAATTGCACTTTTAGGCCTAGGCCGCACTAGGGCTAAACCGCTGTGGTTTTTAATCGCGTGAATTTGTGAGTCTAGAAAACTAATACAAGCGGCCGCACTTGCGGTTTTTTCCCGCGACTGATTTTAAAACCGTGGAATTTTACTGAATGCTCGCGGATAAAAACCACAGCAAAATTTGTAATCCATAGAACTTAGTTGGCGCGCACACACTGCGTTTAACCGCGGGCGATTTTTAGGTCAGTATTCGGTAGACTGTCGTGAAGAGCAGTGGTTGCATTGGCGCGATTGCAACTATGTCATCAACCGAGTCGGAGTCTGTTTCATTGTAAAATCATAAGATTTTACAAATTTCAATTTGTAAAATCTTATCGAAACTGGCCACTGACATTCTGTAGTAATTCAAACATTTATCAGGATGTTCTCTTAAACTTTGATATTTCTTATGAAAGAAACCTTTCTCGCATCTACGGCTAGTGAGTGGATGGATCGAATATTTGCGAAATTTACGCTGACGTCTTCTCTTTCTATTTCTTAGTATCAGAGGAACAACACATACTGCTATCTTGAAATCCATCTTAAATTCACGGGCCGTTTGGCGGTTTTTAATCGTAGTGTGTGCGTCTCAAGCGGTTTCGCGGTTTAGCGATTAATCGCTAGCTGGAAAAAACCGTAGTGCGGCCTCAGCCTTAAGTCACTCCAGCAGACGCACATTTTGACATAATAATATGGATGGCCCATCCGCGTACGTCTCAATATCTGCGAAACTACAGGCAAATGTCACAATTTCATAAATCGGGGCACTATACTCGATAATGAAAACAAACATTTTCAATGTTAAAAAATATTGTCATAAGCAACTTACAAATAGAAGTGAAATCTCATGAAAAATGTAAATGTAATGTAAAATTTTCTACATTTGGATATTTTTGTTATTCATTTTTGTATGAAACAGCTGTTTTTTTTTCGCGATTTCAGTGTTGGTCCCATAGTTATCAGTTTGTTGGTCCCTGTCTGCCATATTCGGCTTTATAATGCTTTTACCAAGTAGGTATAACAGAAAAGTAATGAACAGTGAATAAATTGTTCACCTTACGTCCATGTGAATGTAGCAAAATGGTAGTGTCTTGACAAGTTTATCTGTGAAATCCTCAGTCTAACCATCAAAAAGTTAATTGTAATTATTTATGTAGGTACTTCTGCGAAATTACTTGAACTAAACAAAATAGAATCGTGATAAAGTTACGTTCCATTCTACAAACTCAACCGTGTGTCGGTCGCTGTGATTACCTCTGCACCAATTGTTCCGTGGCGTGCGAAGTAGCTACAATAATCCGTGTGCCGCGCATTACCCACGATATGGCTCGCAACAATGGCGGCTGGCGCTCGCTACGCTAGCTACCTACTCACACTACACGCGTTATCGCGCGAAGGACAGGGCATCATCGCGCGGGCCGATCGCCGATTGTTTTGCGGGCAATTAGCGCCGCCCGCACGTGCCGCTGCCGGCCCGTCCCAGACGGGATTCTCGGCTCGGCAGTGCACCGCGCGCGCCCCACGCGAGCGGCCGTTTTCATTGGGTCTGTGTCGTGCTGTCCCGCAACAAAATACGCGATTACGTCGACCGCCCGCCGTCAGCCCACCTCTCCATGCCTGGTACTTTTTTGTTCTGGAACGCGTTGCTTTTTCTCATTCTATAAGGACCACCTGTTGAGCGGAAATTGTATCCTTTCTTCACTGATACCGATTGCCCTTACCTTTATATGTACTTTTATCTAACTATGTAAGTAGTTAGGTGACCATAAACTTCGTTTTGGTACAATTTGAAGTTTTGGCATAAACAAACACTGTTCAAGTAACTATACTCTGTAGATCTATAAACACTGTTACAAAAATATCCAGAAACTCTTTTTAAGCTTCAGTAACCTTTTCAAAAGCTAGTTGAAACACATGTAGATAGGTAGTCAAACATAAAATGGCAGGTCTGAGGTACCGCACTCTGCCCGACCAAACTTTCTGTACAAGTCCTTTTAGGCAGCAAACTTCACAGTCAAAGTTCGTATTCAGAAAGTTGTACGCACGAGTCCCAGAAGTTTTGCGTTCGACAACTTTTCTCGAAAACAATCGTAGAGCGATCCCCAAACGTTCCGTTCCAAAACAAAAGAGACACGAGCATTGTTGAATGTTATGTTTTAGTGGTGGAGTGATGATTAAGGATGTATTAACTGATAGTGAAGTTGAAGTGTGAGACAGTGACAGTCAAAATGGCTGCAGCAATGATAACGGACAGAGGACTTCGTAAAATGTTAACACAGGAAGCTATACCAGAAAAAACGCCTCGTAAGCCGTCGAAGCGCAAATCGGCAGCGAGCAGCTCGAAGAATGACAAAAAGAATGAACAGAACAACAATAAAAGACCGAAAGTGCAAACTGGAGATCCTAAACTGGATCTTTTTTCGACTTATCAACCTTGGGTAATCCAAACTTACGGAGATTTGGCGAAAACTAAAACTATAACACTAAAGAAATATGCCAGGATCTTGCGTACACTGCGTGGTGAAGAATGTAACAGCTCTGACAGTTCGAAGTTCAGATTTTGGGTGAAGGCGAAGGGTTTTCATGTCGGGAAACCGCCAGGATACGAAGCAAAGCCAGCAGATGGCATTGTGTGTCGATACAGCGTGGTGGATGCAGACGGCTGCGCCAGGGGTCCTGATGGTATGGAAATATACTCCGGATCGCAGAACGACCCTCCATTGTACATTCCTACGCCTCCACTTAAGGTAAGTTTCTGAAAGCGAAAGCATCTATTTACTTTTGCTGCGATGCGATGACAGCCGGTTGCGTTCTGCTACGGGACGGGAGCGGCCGGCCGGCGCGCGGGCGGGCGGCGCAAGCGCAGTAACAGAGACGATTCTCTATTTATTTCGCACCGCACGTCAGAGAAACAGGTGACTTTAGTAACTAAAATACTAGGCGTACATAACGCCTTTGGAGGTGTATTTCATGAAGTAACTACTGCTAGTATACAGACAGCGCAAAATTCAATCGTTCCGGTCGGCGTCCAAGCCCAACCAACGTCACTACCACTAGTCGACCAAAAATCCCCTAACTCCTAATCCCTGTAGGATTGCATTGCATCGTTCCATTTGTTTTGTATTTTCTGTTGAATTTTCCGTATTTTCTGAAGTAGAAACATTATTTTTTTCAGTGGTAGACAAAAATTTACGAAAAACCAAAATAGAACTGCTTGATCTTAATTCGTCCCCAACTCCCCACTTATTTTCTCTCTGATGCTTTAGAATTTGAGACAAACCCTACTCAATAATTAACCAACCACAATACTGAGCCACCAAGCACAAGGACAGGTGAAGTGTGCCACCGCAGTACCAGGCTCGCATGACGCCGCAGAAGATTAGACGTCATTATCGCGACGCGCCCAAACGCGCATTCATCACCCGCCTTCATTGCCATCTCTGTGCCGCGGGCGTTCGTGTTTTGTGGTCTAATTTGATAGGCGATCGCGTCTGCGAGTGACTGTTTGTAAATTAAGTTAATAGAGCCAGCTTTTATATAAAACACAGGTTCTGTGAATAAAATAGTATGTAAGTATTACGTTATGATCTGGAGAACTATTGCCGTGCCTGCCACCATTGAGCATTTCGCTTGTAGTAGGGTTGCTAAAGGCAACTTACTAAACAAGTAAAATAAATTAAAAAAATATTAAAAACACGACTGCCCTGCCAAAACGAACTAAAAAGTTAAACAACAAGTGTCATTGCAGTCGGGGGACCTTATCATGGAACAATTTTTGATCAAAGAGGTCCCCCGACTGCAATGACACTTGTTGTTTAACTTTTTAGTTCGTTTTGGCAGGGCAGTCGTGTTTTTAATATTTTTTTAATTTATTTATTTTTATTTCACACATTTTAGTGACATATTATATAGTTTTGGAATGTGCTCATCAAGGCCTTTCATTTGATGCCCATATTGTAATAACAAAAGAAAAAAAAAATTTTTTCACCTTTGAAAATGGCGTCGTACAGTCGTCATATTGATTTTTTCTAAAAAAAATATAGCCAGTGTCACTCGGGATGTTGTAAGGATTCTAACGATACCCCATTTATCCAAATCAGTTCAGGCATTTAGAAGTTATGGTGGAATAAAGAAACTCACATACCCACAAACATACATGAACCCTGAACACATAACACTCTTTTTGCTTTGGGCAGTCGTGTAATAATAGGGGTAACATGCATGATACTAAAGTGTCACTGACTTCACCATACCTGGTTAGGTCAGTCCTTCTTCAGATGCGTCGAAAAGTTCTTACTTTGAATTTTCTGGAGACAAAGAGGCTTTCCAACCTGAATTTCTGAAACAATCCAACTGTAATGGTCATGAGCTGATTGAGAAGGAGTTGAATATTGAATCAGATAAGGAGTAACATATTATCCCGTTAGGAAATGTTATCCATTAGATGCAATCTAATCTAAACGCTATTGTTGGAGACACATTAGAATCAGAGCAGATTAATTATTTCGTATATGGCAACACCGGTAATCTGTCCCAAGTGGGCCTTCTTGACACGGCTGCTGCTCGCTCATTCATTATCAACACAGCCAATAACTCCGTACAGAGGGACTGTGGCCATTTGCAAATCTAACACCTTTGGACTGGACAACACAGCGCTGCCTTATCTTTATTCAAATAAGCGCTTTTGTATCGTCAATATTTTCCTACCAACTATTCAAGACTTTTTCTTAGCTGACAAGAATAATGGAGGCAGAAAGCTTTTCAGCTTTGAAATAAGAAAAGGAACCATGTAGCAAACCAAAGACAAATAATTACCTATTTGGATACACGATGACGTATTTTTTGTCTATCCGATAGAACTTTTTACGCACCAAACCTTCAACAGAACTTGAAACCACAAAATAGACTCTCTCTATTTTGTGTTGAAACTTTGACGTTAAATTACGATATACCCATTTCGGCTTCAACCGGGTAATAAGTAAGTATGTCAATTTCTCCAACATTCTATAAAGTCCCGAGAGCTTCTGAAATAATGAAATGCAGATAACACCAATTAAACCTTTTAAACCCCATGCGAATCGGTTTAACTGAGACCAGACCCAGCTGTTGTCTGTTCTGAAATTCGATTACAGACTTTTGCAACATTATATATATATAAATTGCGATAAATCTACAAGAGGAATTATAATAAAACTTCGTGAGAAGACCTGGTCGTCCAATATTATAGCAGACCACTTGCAATGCTTGACAACTATGGTTTTCCATGCTGTAAAGCATTTTAACACGTATCAAACTAATTCAAATGTTCCACATGTGCCTAGAAAGAGGAAGACATGTCGTTGAGTCGATAGAAACATCATACGTTTGGCCAAACAATATTATTTTAAAGGGTGTAATGAGATAAGAAAAGTTTTTTTTACGAAAACAACCCCTCGGGAATCTCGGCGTGGACCATCCGAAGGCGTTTAGTGGAAGAGAAGTTGTTTAGGAGGATAGCCAGGAAGATACCGATGTTGACATTGCGCCTTAAGCAAGCCTGTATTGCTTTTTGTTAAACGTTATGAAAACTGGACAGCCCGACAGTGGAAAAAATTCACAGATTTTACAGTCCCCGTAAGAATCGGAGCATTGAAAATGAACACAAAAATTTACGAAAAACCAAAATCAAATCAAATGCAAAGTCCTATTATAATTTTTTTCATTTTTTCTTAAGTCGGTTTTTTTTCCGAAATATTTACAATTTAGTAAACAAACACCCCCCAAAAAACCCGGATTTTTTGGAATTTTACAAAATTCCAAAAAAAGTTACCAGTAGATTTTCAAAATTCAAACGTTCACATATGTCTTGATAAATTCCTCAACTTTTGGTACTATTTTCATCTCGATCCTCTCAAAATCCTCGGAGATATGGCCAAAAATACGTCTCAGGCGATTTGCATTTGATAACCATTTTCAATGGTAAAATATATTTTTTCTGATGAAACTAAAATAAACAGGGTGTGCTCTGATGGAAAGCAATAGTTACGGCACCCTTCGAAAAAAATATTTGACCCTAAGTTCACAAAAGTGACATTAAAGCATGGCGGTGGAAATCAGGTGGAGTCAGGCCTGTTAGGCTCATAGAAGGAAAAACGGATCAGTTCCAGTACATAAATATACTTACTGGAGGAAACGATGTTACTCTATGCTGAAGCCGTCCTTCCGATCATTTGGATATTCCAGCAAGATATTGACCCAAAGCATACTGCACGTTCAGTAACGGAATTATTTGACTCACAATCTTTTTGTCTTAAATTAGCCAGCTAACAGCCCGGATTTAAATCCGTTTGAACATCTTTGGTGTGAATTTAAGAAAGAGGTTTCAAATAGTAAGTGTGGCAATTTTAGAGTCTTTTTTAGAAGAATAGAACTCTGTTTCACTTAAAATTGTCAAAAATTTATTGAATGAATGCCTCGCTGGTGTAAGGCAGAAATTAAGAGTCGTGGACATGCCACTAAATATTAAATTAGACTAAAAAGCATTAAATTGCCTTGTTTAACGTAAGTTCTTTTACTTTGTGTAACTTCATTGACTATAAGTTTCATCTGATGAATATTTTATTGAGCGTTCTTAATTATTTGTCCAGCTTAAGTTGTATGCAAATTTGTTAGAATTGAAATAAACGTACATTAGTAAATAAACTCAAGTGTAATTTATATTTGTACTCCTAATAAAGTTTGCTTTATTCATGTACCTATTTTATAACACAATAAATTACTTCTGAGAAGAAACACGATCGAGAAATCACAGGTCGTAGTGGAAATTTATTGAAACTAAAAATCGTTCTTAATTATGTGGCCACAACGTATGTCGTAGGATAATTGTACAAATAGGTTTTTTACAAATGTCCTAGTATGATTGTAAAATACCGGATAATTAGAATCTAAGATAGATTTTTGCAATGTTTAGGATTTTTACAAAAATCCAGCGTATCTTAGGTAAATCGCCAATGACCATCACTTTGCGCGCGCTGATTGGCTGACGTTAACGTTCCCCGCGTTCCAAATCACGCCAACAGCGCTGTTAGCGTATAATCCATTAAATTAGGTAGCTACACAAATACCCTATTTGTGTAATATTTTGTGACTTTTTAATTTGGTCGGATTCGCGCTCACAGCGCTGTGAGCGTGATTCGGAACGCGGGGGTTATGGACTGACGGATGCTCTCATTGGCTAACGGCAACATTGCTGCGTCCATTGTTATTATTGTCAAATATTTCTCCAGCGTTTTGATCTAATTTTACGTTTTTTTATTTAAAAAAAGAAAACTGAGTGCTCAAATCTATCAAGAGACATTAATATACGATGAGTGAAGTGAGTGAGTTGGATATTATTCAAATGCTGTGCTCGATCAGTGCAGTCAATTTAGAGGTTAAGTATAACCGAAAAATAACTTTTCTACACAGAGCTAAGAAAGTTCTACAGCGCTCGTCAAAATGTTTGTGCAAAACCTTGTAAAAACTTAAATTGAAGAATTTAATTCGGCAAAATAACGAAATAATCCCAAAACCCATCAGCAATATGTTCTGACCAATCAGATTGATAAAATAATAATAAGGTATAAATCGTCTCTAAGACTATCCTATCAGCATTCAAGTTTACAATTATCCGAAACATACTGGGATTTTTACAAAGATCCTTAAAATTTCTCAGACGATTGCGAAAATGTATCTTAGATTACAATTATCCGGTTCTTTACAATCGGCCTTGGATTTTTGTAAAGATCCGGCTTATACGATTATCCTACGACATATACAACCCCAAGGCGAAACATTGAGGTAACGCACTTCATAATAATTCTATGAAACTGAATGTGAACTAGTAGGACCCCATGAACCCCGCCGATGCTGTCGGCTCAAATGTCCATCAGCCATTTTTAATGTCCCCACTGCTGGGGCACAGGCCTTCCTTATGGGTGGTAAGGAGGACGGGCCATTAACCCACCACGCGGGCCCAATGCGGATTGGTGAGTGTTAACGACTGCAAATGCAGCCGGGACCAACGGCTTAACGTGCCTCCCGAAGCACGGAGGAGCTCAAGATAATAAATTTTTGGTCACCCATCCCATGACCGACCCTTGCGAACGTTGCTTAACCTCCGCAATCGTTGGGCCAGGCGCTAAACCACTGCGCCACCAAGCTTCTCTAGCGGCTCAAATAATAAAATGAATTTCCCAAAAAAGGATATTTTTTGGGAATCGTTGGAAACCTACCCGTCTAATTTGGGGTAGAATGGGATTGTGGGATTAGGCCCTTTTCTACATAGTGAGTTAGATCCCACTGGCATGTGCCATCGCATCAATATGTTAGTATTTTCTAGAAACTAGGACATTCAACAAATAAACGACTGGCAAGTGGCAATGCTGATATACGATAAGTATAGAAATATATCAACAAAGTATACGTAGTATTGTTGTATGGTCTGTGAGACACTTATACAAACGGGGACATTTCAACGTTTCATCGTGGCAAGCCAGCCAAGTAGATAGAAACTTCTTTCTACAGTACAGGTGCAGATTAGATATTACTACTCGTGCTCCTATCCGCTATTTCTAGTTCTACTCATGGCGGGAAATCACAAAAGCATCACTTTACACACCTCCGATATCTACACGCGCGGCGCGACCATACCGTGTTTCGTGGCTGTGTGAAATTTTAAACAAACGCTCGCATTCAATTTATATTCGCCGGGTGCCCGGTTAGCAAAAACGAGAACAATGGCGGCCACACATAGACACCGCACGATAATGTGGGCGATAAGAGGCGATCGATGCCACTACACCGTGGTCGTTCGATTCAACAATCTCCCATCACTTTATGCTGCCCTGGTTCAGAGAATCGTATCGACTGTATCGATCAATTCATTCGAATAGTTCCGATTTTCAATCAGCGTGGTGCTACCGGTTGGTCTTCTTCACTCAAATAGAAACAAAGCAAGGGAAAACTTTAAGGGAATCAGTGATAAGAGAGAAAGAAATCATTCAGCATAGTTTATTATAAATAAACTATGAACGATAAGCTTATCAAGCAAGGCCGAAGCAAAGTCGTTTAACCTTATACATATACTGCTTACGACTACAATTTTTATTGATATTTTTACTTTGAATGCTCAATTGAAATCACGTACCTAAACACAATCATTCTTTCTGGCTCTGCTATTTTCCAAAATTAAGAAACCAAAAACCTCAATCCTTGTAAAGTTAAAAATTAGCAGCCGCCACAATTAATGACCTAAATCCGTGGTATAATTCATCAGCGATCGGGCAACACCGTCCTCAGTGACAATACTGATTAAAATAAATGCCATGGCGGGCCGTCTGCCATTCCTTCCTACCCCGGGCGTCCGCATTAAACGCTTGTTAGCGAAATACCTTTTAATTCCTAGAATTTATGAGCTCCTAATCTGCGCGGTAATAGAGATAAATTTGTGGCTTTTGAAATCGGACCTTTTTACTTTATAAGCCATCATTAAAACATTAATTGTGGTTTGGTTAGTTATTTAGAGTGATATCAGAAGACATATCTTCTGATTTCTCTAGCTAGACATTCTAGCTAGGGTATACACCCGTATTGCGTAAAAGAAGAAGTTAGATAATGCATTTTGGTTATTATCATACAGTATCAGAAACTGTTTGGGGTAAAACGGAACAGATTGTGTCTATTGTAAAACTATTAAAACTACTAGACGCAGGTTTAGAGTTTTACAATACCTAAATGCTTAAGTTTTTGTTATAAACAATTTGATACATAAGCAATCGAATAAACCTGGAGAAGATGTGATGATGAAATAGAGGCAGTATTTGAGCTATGTCCTTTTATAACTACGAACAATATGATGCCATAACTTCACCACAGAGTTCCACACCTACGTATCCTACTTACCACAAACCCGCAGAGTTGATTACACGATGACACGACGAAAATAATAAAAAAACACCTCGGCCAACAGCGGATGCAGTCGTCGGTCGTCGCTGCGGCAATTAAATTATTCCGTATCATCGCACCCGACGCAAGCGGGGCGAGGGCATATGGCGCGAACAGCTTAATACACAGAAAAAAAAGCAAAAATTCATATTTCGAATTTACAAACAGGCGCGGTTTAATCAATGATTTAAATTTGGAATCCAGAGAAAGCGGTCCGCCTCTGTAATTTATACCGTCAAATGGAATTCTAAATGATCGCCGCCCGACACCAAATGAGGTGAAATATAATTTTCAGTGACGAGTGACGGGACATATTCGACCTTTATCGTAATTTTATAACTATCCGAACCGTTCACTTTTTATCAGTCCTGATTTACATTTATTTATCCGTTTCAATTTTAATTGTCTTTTATTTGTATTTGTCAAACATATTACAACTTTGTAAACCTGTTTTATCGATTCAGACTTCTCTTTTGAGCAGTCTTCATTTCTTCTTCTATTTTACCACTTCACTCTGTCTTCGACACAGATATTAATCTGTGGTCTGCGACATCTATTATCTATTTTAAAAGCACTTCCACAAAAGTAGTGCTTCCTACTCCACTTTATATCTTCACCATGTCTTGGCAGTTCCCTGCATTTTCCATAGGGGAGAGAATCTGTCGTGATAAATTACCATCGTATTCCCGTCGATTGGTACTTATGCTATGAGACCTGATCCTGACATTGCAGTCTTCTTTAAGATCGATTCGTATTATAAATATAATACATTTTGATTGCACCTCATCTTATTAAAAAAATTCAAAATGTCATTTTTTACAAAGGCCACTGGAAAGCAAATATTCTTTATATTTTGTGGTTTGATGACCTTTAATTTGGGTTTATCATCAACTTCCCACCTCAGATCAAATAAAAAAGAAAGATGGAGCGTTGCGAACAATGAAGTGAGGCCGGTTTTTGATGGTACATGTGTGCGTACAAGGGGACGGGCAGGGTTTTATATGAAAAGCCAAGGCGTAGTTTCGTTGCACGTGTGTGCGTGAACTGTGTATGGACACAGCCAAGGCGTAATTTTACAGGCCTCACCGCTTCGTTCGGAAGACTCCGTTTTACTTTTTTTATTTGGTCTGAGCTTCCCACTTCATGATACGATTTGATTTTCTTGATTGACTACCTATACCTATTCGGGTAAATTGCTAATTAAATTGTGTCGTCTGGAAGGACTTTTAGCTTCAAAACAAAATTCAATCGTATACAAGCAAGAATCTTATACAAGTTAAGCATTTTTGTGCCGATTCTCCTTTCTAATAACTACAGCAATCTAAAGTAGTTCTAATTTCAAAACGTGACGTGGCCCTACTGACAGAGGCAACTTAACCGGGCGAACTTTATAATCGCGTCGGTCGGTGTGGCCATTGTAAAAATTACCCCATAAATCGGGCGGGCCGGGCCGCTCCCGACGACTGGCGGGCACGGGTCGTCGTAAATTACACTCGGGGAGGGATCGGACGGCCGCGACATCACAAAGGCGCGGCGAAAAAATATAGATAAGCCAGTACTGGCGCAGGGCTGGCACCGCGCCATGTTGTTATTATTTTGACAACGCTTTTGGTTAGATAAAAAGGTTCGCATGTAATTTTTGTTATTCAGTTCTTGAGATTTTTAAATAGGCCTTTATTTTCGTTAGTGCTCTACGGCTTTTACAACACTGGCTTATTTTCAAGACTAAGCGGAGGATTACTAAGGGCAATTATTTTTAATAAAAGCTAGCTAAGAGCTAAACTAGACTTATTTGCACAAGTTGTCTCACGTATCTAATCTACGTATTTATTTACAGGTTTTCGTATATTATTATCAACAATTGCTGTGCTGGGCAGACCTTGACACTATTTTATGACAAGATGCAAACCCTGTTATGTAGTCGCAAATAGTCGCAATAAGCCATTGGTTTCCATGGACGTAAGTGGAAAGCCAGAGGCAAATGGGAATTGAATAGCACTGTTGTTTCCTAATGCTTACACATTTAGAAAATGAACATTTCATTATGTTGCATTAAAGCAAAACTTCACGTTCTAGCACAGAAAAAACAGTTTTGTTTAATGAGTTGCTGGTTGTAGTGTAATCTGCGTAAGCGAAATGCTATTTTTAAGGAATATATGGTTAAAGTGGAAAAATATCATATATAGTCAGGTGGGGTGAGTGAAACACCGGGGTAAGTGAAACACCTAACCATATCTAAGAAACTATCGTAGTTTATTCTCATAGCGATGTGTCGATAAAGCAGGAATGCCGAATTACTTCCCTTAATACAACACAGATATCGCTGCGATCATTAAACTAGCTAGTAAACCAAAAAGAAATTCATTAGATGTCAAAACGCAAAACACGATGTTTTTTTGATAATTCTTTAAAACTGGACCCTATTTTATGAGAACTTGATACATTTTGGATATTAACGGTTAAACATGATCCTTTTGTCCTGTTTTTAATTAAATGGACACAATATTTAAAGCTACTTTGGCCACTGTTTCACCTCCCCCTTGTCAGGGGTAAGTGAAACACTTCTTAGCTTTTATATTCTTTTCGTGATTTTGTTGCTTAATGCAAGTCTTTAGATATTTATATTCATACCGTTAAAGGCTGATTTAATTAGGAGTACATTGCCTATACAGCTACTTTAATTGCGAGTTTTATAGCTTTACTACACTGTCGGAGAATGAGGCGCCATCTATGATTTCTGGGAAACATGTGCCTGCATCCTGTATTGTTGTGTGTCGCGCGATCATGCAACGGCAGCCAATCAGAAGCGTCCTCGATCGCGTCATATTCTAGGGCACCAATCGCGGGTGCGCATTTTGTACCACCATTTTATATTTTTCAAAATTAACTTACACTTCTATCGCTACCTTTGTATTGAACACAATTTTTATTACATTTTTCGAAAACCAAGAATTCACGTTTAATTTTCACGCTAATCCTTCGACCCAGTCCAAAACCTGGACATCTGGTCCTTCGAGCCGGATAAAAAGGATCAACGACCTGTAAATCAGCTGGACTGCTCAACCATCCGACTCCAATTTCTCTGGACTACGCACGGGGTATCTATCAATCCAGCCAGGGAGAGAGGACTGCCGCAATCGAGACTCGAAAGTCTATGTTTTGGACATCTCGACGACAGACAGGAGACGCTAAAAGTGGTACGGCCAGCCATCCGCAATATTCCTAAAACCTTGGTTTTCACTTGTGTTAATAGTTGTGCATTTCACCAATTCCAGTGTGCTTACGTGCATCTTGCTACCTGCTCGTTTGAGTGATCAGCAGAGTGCCGCTGCTAGTACCTACCTGCTGCATTCGCAAGATCACCATAAATTGTAAGTACTCCTTATTTTTCACTGACTACCGAGATGGGCAATGATGAAGAGGTTAAAGCCAGATCAAAATCCCCTTGCAAATTAACTATTGACAGTATCAATGTGCCGTCTGAGCTTCTAAATAGTTTAATTAGAAAGCGAGGCGCCGTAAAAGGCAGGCTAACTAGATTCTCTAATTACTTAGATAATGTTGAAGCGAATAAAGTGTTGTCCGAAAAATTACGTGTCGATTTGAAATTTCGTGTCCGTGGCGTTACTGCTCTATACGCTGAATTTAATAGTCTTCAAACTCAAATCGAAGAAATAGTATCAGAAAGCGAATTAGAAAATCAATTATCACAGCGCGATTTGTTTGAGGACTGTTATTACGGCTTATTGACCAGGGCAGAGTGTATGTTGGGTACAGAGCCGGTTGCTGAAGGTTCTAGGTGTAGGGGCGTACAGCAGCAGGCGGTCAAACTTCCCACGGTTTCAATTCCTGCTTTTGGGGGCGATTACGAGCACTGGTTAGAGTTTCGCGACACTTTCCTATCGCTTATTCATAATTCCACTGAAATAAGTGACATTCAAAAATTTCATTACCTGAAATCAGCATTAAAAGGCAGCGCAAGCTTGGTAATCGATTCCTTAGAGTTTTCCGCCGCCAATTACGCTATTGCATGGGAGCTTTTGTTAAACCGTTACAACAATACTAATTTACTTATTCACAATCACGTAAAGTCTATTTTTTCCATCCAAAAGCTTACCAAAGAGTCACCCGCAGCATTAAGGCTTTTAATAGACACCATTTTAAAGAATTTGCGCGCACTAAAATTGCTTGGTGAGCCCACGGACTCCTGGGACACCTTAATTATTTACATTATTATCACTAAATTAGATACCAGCACAGAGCGCGAATGGGAGCAATATAAATGTACACAATTGAACCTTAATCACGACGGTGACTCCAAGGTAACCTTGAAAATTGATAATTTACTCCAATTTTTAAAACGCAGAGCTGATATGCTAGAAACATTGTTAGTTTCGCACAGTAAAAGCAATAATCATAATCATAATGTTTACAATAAAAAACAATTCACACACGAAAATGTCAAAGTGCACTGCAATGTTTCTAGCAATAAAACACAGAATAATCAGCAACGCGCAAATACTTTTCCTTGTGTAATGTGTAACGGTAAACACCCACTTTATTCCTGTCAAAAGTTTTTAGATTTAACTATTGATTTAAAACTTGATTTAATCGTAAAACACAAATTATGTAAGAACTGCTTGCGTTCGGGTCATACGGTGAACGATTGTCGATTCGGGCCTTGCAAAAAATGCAATAAAAAACATAACTCGCTCATACACAGTGACGAATTAAATGCAGCTCCAAGCGCAGTCTTACTATCTGCGAGTCCCGTTATCAATGAGCCGACGGACGGCGCGAACGCATCGCGCGCCAGTCAGCTGCTCGTGACGTCGTCACCTCTCGCGCCTAGTTATACGGATACCGCCGCAATTTGTGAAAAGGTTAAATCTATACAGTTAACTCAAGTGCATACCGATACGCGTGATCTATGTGTGCAACCTGTTTTGTTGTCGACTGCTATAGTCGAAGTTGCCGATAAGCATCATAATTATCACGTAGCGCGCACGCTATTGGATAACGGGAGTCAGCGATGTTTTATTACGAAATCATTTTGCGAATTATTAGATATCGAAGTAATACAGTCCGCTCATGAAATACGAGGTGTAGGTAATTCTGTGTCACAGTCAACGCAGATTTGTGACATAGAAATAAAATCACGCGTCAATACCTACTCCACTCGCATAACGTGTTTTGTTCTACCACAAATAACATCATCACTGCCAGCTGTTAACATACAAAGCGCACAGTTCAGTATTCCTGAAAATGTTCAGCTAGCTAACCCACATTTTTTGGAGTCTCAAAATATAGATTTATTAATAGGCGCAGATCGATTTTGGGACTTACTTATAGAAGGTAAAATTCGTTTACCTAATGGCCCGGTCCTCCAAAACACACAATTAGGATGGATAGTTTCGGGCTCTTTAAACATAATTAATACACACAATAATAAATTTGTTCATTGTAATTTTACACAGTCGATAGACATGCAACTGCGTCGGTTCTGGGAGCTTGAAGAACTACCTAAGGTTCAGAATGCGTTTAGTGAGGATGAGTTGGAATGCGAAAAATCTTTCGTAAACAACACGACACGCGATACTAGCGGAAGGTTTTGCGTTCGAATTCCGCTCAAAGAAACAGCTGATTCTTTAGGTAAGACGTATTCTCAAGCTGAGCGGCAGTTTTTAGCATTAGAAAGAAGACTTGATCGCACGCCCGAGTATAAAAAACTATATTCGGAATTTATTCGGGAATATATCGATTTAGGTCATATGACACCCGTAAATTCCTTTGGTGATCCGCATTATGTCATGCCACATCATGGTGTATTTCGAGCTCATAGCACTACCACTAAGTTACGCGTCGTTTTTAATGCTAGTGCCCCGTCCACCAGTGGGAAGTCGCTCAACGATATCCAGTTGGTGGGACCCGCGATACAAGGCGATCTTTTTGCTATTTTATTACGCTTTCGGCAATATAAATACACAGCCTGTGCGGATATCGAAAAAATGTATAGGCAAGTACTTGTATCACCTGACCAAAGGGACTTACAATTAATACTTTGGCGCGATGACTCATCACAGCCCATCGGCGTCTATCGCTCAAATAGGGTTACATACGGAACCGCTTCCGCAGCATTTTTAAGTTGTCGTTGCTTAAAACAATTAGCGGCCGAATGCGATGACTGTGACGTCAAAGGGGTAATAAATGACAATTTTTATGTTGATGACATGGTTCTGAGTCATGATGACAAAGCTAAATTATTAGAAATTTGTGAAAAAACCGCGAAAACATTAGAATCGGGGTGCTTTCCACTACGAAAGTGGATATTTAATTTTAACACTAGTGACCACGACCAATCATTGGTACCTTTACCCCACTGTGCAAAAGAATTAAAGTTAGATGAAAATGTTCATAGTAAAACGCTTGGCATTGGGTGGTTTAACTGTACTGATGAGTTTTTTTTCACAACTGGGTTTGAAAGCAATTCTACCCCTTTAACAAAAAGAATTATTTTATCGACTGTCTCGCAAATATTTGACCCATTGGGTATTCTTAGTCCTGTCGTAATTCTCGCAAAGACTTTACTACAAAAGCTATGGTTGTTAAAGGTGGGATGGGATGACCCGGTCCCTAGTGACGTCACACGAGCGTGGGAACGGTTTGTTAGTGATCTGTCACTTTTAAATAGTATTCGTGTACCGCGACACGTCGTAGGCGAAAATCCAATTAGCATTGAGTTGCACATTTTTTCAGACGCATCGCAAATAGCGTACGGTACATGTATATATATTCGCACTGTTTGCGCAAATCAGGTAACTGTTAGATTATTATGCTCTAAGGGCAAGGTCGCACCCTTGCACCCTGTCAGTATCCCCCGATTGGAACTCCTGGGGGCAATGCTGAGCGCTCGTCTTTATAACAAGGTTCGCGAGTCACTGCAACTTCACTTTAACCTAGTTATGTTTTGGACAGACTCGACAATAGTGTTGGGGTGGTTACGTATGGCCCCTAACCTACTAAAAACGTTCGTTCAAAATAGAACCACGGAAATACACGAATTGACTAAGGAACTTCCGTGGCGGCATGTAAGTGGAAAGGACAACCCTGCTGATCTGGTATCACGTGGCGTTGGCTTAACTGACCTTTCTAAAGCATCATTGTGGTGGGAGGGTCCGTCATTCCTTCGCGATCCCGAATTTAGTCCTGAAGCGACCCCGAACTCGCGTAATTTTGAGATCGATACGCAGGATCTTCCAGAACTAAAACCTAGGAGTGTACACACGTTGGTAGCAGATCAGCAGCCCGGCGCGTCACTATTCCCTTTCCACAGGTTCTCTCAATTTAACCGCATGATGCGCGCAACGGCGTATATGTTGCGATTTATTTATAATGCGCGCAATAAAGCCAACAAAAAAACCGGCGCACTCGATGTTGATGAATTGAGAGATGCTGTGAATACTTTAGCTAGACTTTCACAATTAGAGTCGTTTCCAGACGAATATGCGTCATTGTTAAAAACAGGAAGCTTAAAAACAAAACACAATTTAAGTAAATTAAATTTATTTATTGGGGATGATAAATTGATACGAGTTGGCGGTCGCATCGATTACTCACCTCATTTCACATATGAAAAGAAACATCCCGCGCTCATATCTAGTAAACATCACTTTTCAGTGTTGCTCTTCCGCTACGAACACAAGCAGCTGCTGCATGCGGCGCAACAGGCGCTGCTATTTGCGCTGCGCGAGCGCTGGTGGCCGGTAAGGGGGCGGGATCTCGCAAAGAAGGTAATACATGAATGTATTATTTGTAAGCGCTTAAAGGGCAAAGTTGTCACTCCTCTTATGGGAAATTTACCTTCGGAGCGAATCACGCCAACTTATCCATTTGCGCAATGCGGGGTCGATTTTGCGGGACCGGTGCTCGTGTTGAATCGCAGCGGGAGGGGGGCTAAAACCGTAAAAGCCTATATATGTTTGTTTATTTGTTTTGTCACGCGCGCAGTTCACCTAGAACTTGTCAGTAATCTTTCATCAGACGCATATTTACTCGCTTTAAAGCGATTTATTTCACGGCGTGGCAAACCGGAAGTAATTTTTTCGGACAACGGACGAAATTTTGTAGGATTAATGAACGAATTTAGGAAATTTTTAAATAATTGTTCGGCCGAAATATTTGAATACGCTAGTAGCCAACAAATTAAATTTAAATTTATACCTGCCTACTCTGCTCATCACGGTGGTCTCTGGGAAAGAGGAGTACAGTCATGCAAGTACCATATCCATCGCGTGGTAGGCAATGCACACCTAACTTTTGAGGAGTTAACCACATTATTAACACAAGTGGAAGCCGTCCTCAACTCTCGCCCACTGAGTCCCTTGTCCTCTGATCCTCATGACCTCGCTCCCCTCACGCCCGCTCACTTCCTTGTTGGTCGTTCACTCACAGCGCCTGTGACTGCTGCTGATCTGCAGTCTACGCCAGTTCACCGCCTCAATCGCTACCAGAGGGTGGAGCAGCTGCGACAGCACTTCTGGTCACGGTGGAGCAAGGAATACATTTCTGAGATGCAGACAAGGACCAAGTGGAAGCAGACCATAGAAAACCTACAACCGAACACGCTTGTTGTTATCAAAGACGACAACCTGCCGCCGCTGAAATGGCAAATGGGTCGTGTGGAGCGCATCATACCGGGCAGAGACGGCATCGTGAGAGTGGCCGACATCCGCACAGCGTCTGGTGTTGTCAGGCGCGCTGTCACCAGAATCTGTCCCCTCTTTCATGACGAGCAAGCGACTGATTCAGCAAGGGTTTCGTAAGCTGGTGCTTCCAAGGCCGGGGGCATGTCGGAGAATGAGGCGCCATCTATGATTTCTGGGAAACATGTGCCTGCATCCTGTATTGTTGTGTGTCGCGCGATCATGCAACGGCAGCCAATCAGAAGCGTCCTCGATCGCGTCATATTCTAGGGCACCAATCGCGGGTGCGCATTTTGTACCACCATTTTATATTTTTCAAAATTAACTTACACTTCTATCGCTACCTTTGTATTGAACACAATTTTTATTACATTTTTCGAAAACCAAGAATTCACGTTTAATTTTCACGCTAATCCTTCGACCCAGTCCAAAACCTGGACATACACCTTGTTAAATAAAAATAAAGTATGTTTCACTTACCCCACCTGACTATACATTTGTTTCTTTTGCGTTCCTTTTTCCGGAATATTATTATGCGGTGTGCTTGGTGAGAAGTTTGTTTACTCCTGTGTTAGCGTCCTCGCAGACTACAGACTTTCTATCGACCGATAGTTGGTTTTTATATGAAAAATCGGCCGATACCAATTCGTTGTAATGTGCGCACTTGCATACTTCTTCATACTGATTAAAGGCCTGATCCAACTATCGGCCGACAGTTTGGTTTGTAGTTTGCGGGGACTCGTACAATCCAAAATACATGAATCAGAAATATAATCATTAATTATAAATTAATTGACAACCCTTAAACATTCGAACGGACGGACGTGCACAGACGCGGCGGCTGTGGGAAGCGGTCGCGCGCGGCTCGCAACCGGTCGTAATCTAGGTGTGAATCGAGCTGTGTCTTCATGTGACCGCTTTGCGAGGGCATATGGCGCCCGCGCGTCGAACCCATGAGTGGGCCGGTAGTTGACGAAGGCTGAGCGTCATTTATTTTACTCGTTTGTTATTTATTACTTTGGATTTAGAGAAACTCTAACCAACATTTTATTTTGACGACCGACCGGGTAATGCACCCTAGACACGCAGTATGTTTCAGCCAGCCGCCTTAGGGTTTATGGGGCGGCAGCTGATTCTTTTTAGTAGATTCATTGTTAAAAAGTTCAAAAATCCCAAATGTGGATGAATTTTATTTTATACCACCTGAGTCCATAGCTGAATCTAACATGTATGACATGACATGACAAACTGACGTTTACTGCATCATCATCAATACGCAAACGTGAAAAATAGCGTGACAAAACTCGCATTGCGGGCGTTTTCCCCGCGGCAGAGCACCAGGCTCGCAGCGGTGCGCGGAGATATAACTCGTCACCGGGCGGTGGCGGCGGCCGCGGCGGGGCGGGGGGTAATGCCCGCGCGGGTAATTGGTTCGCGCCGCCCGAGGCGAGCCCGTAGTATCGCGCTTTAGTACGGCGCCCTCCGGTGTCGAGTCACGCAGCGAAGCTATGGAGTCGCCTGTAGACATTTATTTTTTGTCCCTATTTTCTTTTTTTGTTTGAAAGTTCGAAAATTGGAGAATTGGCTACATTTCCTGAGCTCTTAGTATTTACAACAGCTTTTACATAGCGCACCGTTCAATAACGTGGTCCTCTAAATCAATTAACTCGATAAATACGTCAAATATAAAGATAAAAGCAAGTCGCAATCATAAAAAAATAAGAACATTTGTATAGATTTTAAATAGAACAGGAGATAGAATACTACCCTGTGGTCCTCCAGCAGAGGGATATATCCATTAGAATACATCCTATTACATACCCATCACTTGCCAGCGACTGTAAAGATAATTAGAAAACCCGTAGATTAAAGTGATGCTGCCGAGACAGTCAGATAATGGAATTATTAAGCAGGTGATCATGATCAACCAAATAAAAGGCTTTGGAAAAATCTATCCGATCTATGTCAGAGATCAACCGGGGCGCGGCGTCCACGGTAGAAAGGAAACTACATTGAAGTTACATTGGTGGTTGGAATAAATAAAAGAGAAGACTTGTTTATTAGCAGCTGCCACTAGAATCCTAACTATAGTTAGAGTATGCTGCATAAACCTTCAAAAAGAGGAGTAATCACGTCTCCAAAGAAAAAAATGTAAACAAAAAAATATTATTGTCGACTCCACGGTACTTCACGCGGCTGTTTGTCATGCCCCGAGTTATATGTATGTAGGGGCCACCGGCGCGCCACTTTATACATCCGACGAACGCTACCTACTGCCACCACAGAGTAGAAACGTCGCAGGTGCGACCGCGTATTATGTATTCTGCGCTATGGTGTAGGGCTACCAAATACATTATTTAGTGTAAATGGGGAGTTTGTTAACTTTTCACGGTTAACATTTTGATTCCGCTATTTGGTATTAGAGTATAAATAAACGCGTTTAAGACGTTATCTAACGTCAATGGGTTTCATGCTTTTCTTGATGACGACGAAGATCGAATTAATGGATTCGATTCAATCAATCAAACTAGAGAAGATAACGAACGATTTCAACAAAAAGAAATATCACAAACTAAGACATAGTGATTATTGTGGTCAGTGTCACCAACCTAAGAATGTGAAGACTTTTATAAAATATAAAGTCAAAAAGGAGTTTTCTTTCACAGACAGACGCGATGCATGTCGTTTTGACCTTGTATTTTTATACAGATAATGTGTTCATAAAAGTAATATATTATAAAGTCCACAATACAACGTAAATTCGTCACATTATCGGTTCAGCTGAAGCCATCAAACGGAAACTTTAGCACGCAGTATACCCATCTTAAAGTTACGTAGTCCTAGCCGTGGTTATGACCTCATATACTTACGTGCAAGCTTTACAGTAGCGTTAAGGGCTACCTTATAAAGATACGTATTAAGTTCTTCTAGGATATAGGGGCTGACTAAGACCCGAGTTCACCAACTACTGTAACAACCAATTAATTTTTAACCAACTGTTATTGACATTTTATTTTCATACGTAAAAACGTCAAAAGAGACGGTTGAAACTTAATCAGCTGTTTAAATGTTGGTGAACTTCAGCCTAAAGTTTCTATGAACTAACGAATAGTTTTGTCCATTGATTCCACAGAAGTAGTGAAAATGTATTTGCATAATGCTGCCCCCCATCTCTGCAACGCAAAAGCTTATTAAATAATTTTCTGATCTTAAACGCATGTGCATAAAATCCATCATTAAATTAATGTAGCCCCATTTCGGAAACTTTTTACAGCATTCACATCCCACACCTTCACTGCGATCATTTGCCAAAGACAAGCGAAGTCCGACAAACCACCCATTGCAACCAATTTTAAAATGCTCGTTTCAGATTATCGTACTATATGTTCGTTATGCATCGGTCGCTAGCAATGAGCTGTGTCAGCATCGTAAGCAGTATTAACAGTAATGTAACGGTTTCGTGTCGTATTCATCTGTTTAGGCCAGGGATTTGGACCCGGGCACCCACGCCACTTCGGGCGGACAATTAACCGCTTGCTACTTACTCGCTGTGGTCTCGTTATATTTTATTTCGCGAAAGTCTGCTTTCCGCTCATTTCGTTCGAGGGTTGACACTTTGTCACACAGTATTCAGTTTTATTATTTTGTTTGATCGCAAACGCACAAAGAGTAAAAGCGTTTATGAAGAAAATTTTACATAGTAACGATATTGATGATTATCTATATATATAAAATTCAAAGTCCTGACTGAGTGAGATATCAACGCACAGCCCAAACCGCTGAACCTAGAGACTTGAAATTTTGCACACAGATACTTTATACAGTGTAGGCATCCACTAAGGAAGGATTTTTGAAAATTCCATCCCTAAGGGGATGAAATAAGGGATGAAAGTTTGTATGAAAGTCCCTCAGTTTTGAAGCTAGGATCTTCAAATTTTGTGTTTAGGCTGATGATTGAAAATAAATAAATACGTGTCTCAGCGTTTTTCAAAATTCTACCCCCAAAGGGGTGTAAAGGGGGATGAAGTTGTGTTTAGAAGATAATCCTTCATTTTTGAAGTAGAAATCGCTAGATTTGTAATTTAGGCTTATGGATGGAAATCTAACGCAACGCATATTGTATTGGTATAATTTCAACCCCCATGGTGATGAAATGGGGGTGCAATGGGGTAAATAAACCTAAAAATCGATATGGATGTCGTTATTGGGGTTTTCTGGGATGAAGATTGCGAAAATGACATTTATTTTGAAGTCCAACACGGTCGACATGATTTAACCCCTAAAGGGGTGAAAATTGGATTTAAATTTGGTATTGAAAACAATATAAAATAGACATTACAACTTAAAACTTCGTAGGAGCATGTCTTAAAATAAATAGGCAAACATATATTTTGTGGTTTTGAAAATCAACCCCTTAGGGGGTAAATGGGCTAAGTAAACGTAGAAATCGATATGGATGTCGTTCTTGAGGTTTTATGGGATGGTGATTGCGAAAATGACATTAATTTTGAAGTCCAATTTAACCGCTAAAGGGGTGAAACCATCTGTATTTATAACGCGATCAGACTGTTACTCTATTTAGTGTGCTCCAGTCTTAAAATTATCGTCGTCTATGGCTCAAGCCTTAATTTCTATATTACCTAGTGTCAAATATTTAAAGCCTAGCTAAGGCCTATTTTATATAAGAGGTAAGCGGCGACTTATCTCCGCTTTTCACTGTAAATCTGCCATAAGGACTTGCAACTGCTTTATCTTAAAAACCATGTTCAACAAAGGTCACGTTTGGGTCAACCCTGCAGTGTCGACTGTTTATTTCGAGAGAGCGGCCAAGCGGGCGCGGCGGGCTCTCGACTGCGCAACGGGACGCATAAAACACGGCGCGCCGCCCGCCGTGTGTCGCCCGTTCTCTGTGTGTCGTCGCGGATATTGTGACACCTAGTGAGAACACCGGCTATCGATGTTTTGAATTTGGAACGTTCATCGAACTCATTCAAATTTCAAATTATTGACTTCCTTGGAACGCGATTTCACTCTTTTGAACCGCGTGCGCCTTTCAGGCGGATTACTTGCTGACTGGCGTGTAGTTTTTTTTGGGAGCCGGGCGGAGTGGCTGACATAATCTTGCTTTTTCACTATCATAACATAACATACACGTGTTACAAAATAACGCCTAATGCCAAATAGGGTAGATAGGGACAATCAAACTGAACAACTTTTACCATGGGTGGGACCAACTGTGAAATCGCGAAAAAATAATAGGTAAGCTGTTTCATATAAAAATTGATAACGAAAAATTTAAATGTATGAAAACGCAGATTTGCGATTTCAGAGTTGATCCCGTAGTAAAAGATGTTCAGTTTGATGGTCCCTATCAACCCTATTCGGCAATAGGGGTTATTTTGCAACACGTTGTATATGTATGAAATCTTACTAAATTAGTAACTTTATGTTATTTTACCTTGTACTATTAGTTATTCTGTAATTTTACTCAATGCTCTGTCTCTGAAATATTGGACCGTTGTCACCATTATGTGCCTAAGCTACTTTTCAGCATGTTTATTTTGAAGGTATAAATTAATTTTCTTATCTTGAACTTCAAAAAGTTCAAAACAAACCGTGCACAGCAGCAATCTTAAAACCGGAAAACCGGGTCAACATAATGCTGTAACTTTCGTGTTGTCACGAAGAACATCAACGTTTTTATTCCAAGACATTGTCTTAAGTCAAGACCTTATCCTTCGTTGGATCAAATTCAAAATAAAGAGTCGCCCGCCTACATTGTGCCTCAAAATTATTTGACCAGTTGGCCCATGCATAAAATACGGCTATTAGCAGAGATTTTATAAGTTAAGTTACGCTACGTTACGTCTGTTATTAGCGTACAGGAGGGACTAGATTTTTGCGTTATGCGAAAACATTTGTCTCTGTCTTATTCTTTACGTGTAAAAAATATGGAAAATAACCTCTCATCTGCACTTTTTCGATGATTTCTGTTGTTTTTCATCATTATCTTTATACACATTTATCTTTCCTGAATAAAATCTATTGGAGCTACTACACAGTATCTTAAAGTGCATTTTGATGTAGAATTCAATACGTTTCCGCTATTTGGTCCGAGTTTCCGCTATTATTTACGCCAAAAACATGAACCTACGCAAGCACTTTTGATGATATTCTGATTTTTTTTACAAACATCTGTGAGGTTATGGGCCCTTGATATTTTGAGATTTTAGCATTCACAATCATAATGCTATTTTTTACAATACTAAATAATATACTATAATAGAAAGAATTCGACTCGTACCGAACCAGATAAGATCATCGGATCATTTCACTTAAAAAAATCAAAACTTCTCAAGCTCAAAAGTGCCGCAGCAAAACTATCGATAACTTCCAAATGCACTTCACGTGTGAACTCGCAATGGCCGCGTATCTCGTAAACACTATCCGAGTTCGCCATAAAAATGCGACTCGAAACGGCCGTGTCTGAGTTAACGATCGTCGTCGTTAGCTACATGCAGTTATTGACGCTGGAGACGAGGCTCGACCTCAAGCCATGACTCAGCACGAGATGATCGTTCAAAATATAGATCGTCCGTGACACGTTTTACAAAATGTACCGCCAAATACTCAAACTAATCTTAAAGTTAAGGCCACCAAAAAAGTTGTCAGATTTGACAAAAACTCTATGAAACTGTCAGCTTCCTTAAAGTTAAGGAGACCTTAACTTAAGATTATAACCAAGAAGCCTTTGAGTATTAAAATTTGGCCATTAACCGCTCTGTGGTAGTGCTTACACGGGTGGGGTTCGATTCACAGTTTGTACTCGGTTTGGCCTGGCTATCTACCATAAACAATTTAAAAATTGTTGTGTTCCGGCAGTTAGAGGTATACTGCCCGAAAACGAGACAAAAGATGCGCAGTAGCTACAAACACTAAACTCAGCGCATGTTTTGACTCATCTTTGTCTTGCCAAGTTATATGCCGGCACCTATAAGATAGCCAGTTCCTCAGTGGTGACACGAAGTTAGTAGTGGCGGGCGACGCTCCGCCAGATTTTGTGGTGACGAGGATTCCGGGTGTAGTGCGCTTCCTCCTTCGGCCTACGTCACTTAACATCAGGTGAGGTGAAGGAAAAGAACTATCCCGTTGTAAAACGAATATTTTTACAATGATTTTTGTGAATAGTCCAAAAGTTTTACAACTCGTAGCGTCGTAGCGTGTCGTAGTCGTAGTCGTAGCAGTCGTAGCGAATTTTGAGTTTTGAAAGTTTGATTATGATTATGAGGGCTAGTTACAGGTTTCGGTTCAAGTTTTAGTAAACTTAGGTGTTTCATAGTTATTTCATTGAATCTATTCCATTTTTAACCGATTACTAAAAGGGGGAGGTTCTCTGTGTTTCTAGATGTTTGGTTTTTTTGGTGTATGTCCGCCAACTACTCAAACTATTTCCCGAGTTAGTCCTATTTTCTAAATTTAGAAATCGGTCGGGTGGAGTGGAGGTTTAAGAATTAAAAAACAATAAGAAAATTTTACTTAACTTTATAATACTGTGCTATTAGTATTTTGGAATTGAATATCGTCTTATGCTTTTTAGAGCTGTTTTACTAACTAAAAGTTTGAAGATGGTTAAGTTTTTTTTTTAAGTTTTACCCTAAAAAATGCACTAGTACTTGCTGTATGGTTTGAGACCTAATTTAAATGACGGGGATGGGAGTGACTTGCTTGACCGACGTAAATAAGTTATACCCATAAGTTGAAAACAATGACATAATTATCTTCCCAGTTCCCTTCTAAAATTAATCAACATCGAGGTTACCGCGCATTGTTTTAAATGATATGCCAAGATGAGCGGCACAAAGCCCTATATTAAAAAAAGAAGACTTCTGTGCATGTACAAGCCTGCAATCAGTCGCGAGCCATGGCGACACCACTCAGCGCCGCTCGTAAACGTTATCGGCCGGCCGTCGATCGTAAAAATGCGACGTAAAATGGCGAACGTGCCTCCCGCCCCGCTTGGTGTCGGCGTTCGTCGGCCGTTCTAATTTTGAATTTATTCCGCGCCAATTCGAAATTCGAATTGTATACGGAATTAGAAATGCCAGTTCGAAATTTAAAATGTTCGTTTAGTACAGACAGAACAATGGATTTGGGACCTTATGTATAATGGGTTTTTTATTATGCACAATACATGAACCTGTAATATCGAACGAATGTTTAAGTTAAACCACTTTTGAAACAATCGTTAAATCGAGGTATTTCAGTTACGGCACCTATCTGAACGGCACCTCCTGAACCGGACCAAAAGCATTCCAGTTACCTACGGCACCAATTGGTGCTGTTCGAAAAATGAATTTGAAATATTATTAAAGCAATCTAGTTACGGTACCAATGGTTTAAATAGAGGTGTTAACTAAAAAACATCGATAATAGTTCAGTTTTTTATTATATTTGAATGGAAGACATTATTTTGAAGTAGGTTAGTATTCTAGTAACAACTAATACAGCAAATTCTCTTTTCACCTCTCCAGCACGAAAAGGGCGCTTTTGGCGCGTAAAAACTCGTAGCAAAATCGATTTTTGCTGCGAGCGTGAGGCAAAGTGCTTTTTTAATTTCTAAAACCAACTTTTAAAATAATAAGGAAAAAAGAAATAAAGTGACAAGGATGAGACTTGTTAAATTGATATGTGAGAAAAGGATAGATATAGTGCTTTCTGGTGTCATACATGGATATACCAAGGAGTTTTAAATATGGATTGTTAAAAAAGAAGGTTGATAATTCGAAATAAAGATTATGGACGAAAATGAGGTCGCATGTATGAAATAAATATAAAATAAGAAAAATTAATGAAATTTATTAAAAAAAATCGTGTTTTATGATTATAAATAAATAAATAAGATGGGATATTAATGAATAAGAGAAAATCACAATGTAATAATGTAAAACAAAACGGCGGGAATCTACTTTATTAATAAAATTTTTCAGCATCGAACTATTTTTGGGGATGTATTTAATAGCACTTTACAGCTATAAAATTGTATATCAGCACATTAAAATAATAATAGACCTATTATTTAATATTATCACTACAAAAATAATGGTTTGCACTCTAACTGTGTTCCAACCACAGACAGTGGTCCCAACCATTGGTCCCAACTCCGAAACCATTTAGTTTCTGTCTAACTATGTCAGACTGACCACTGTTAAAATGAGATGGAAAGATGAAAACAACTTGTGGCATAATGCATATACACCATCATCGGTCCGGTCGGTTCCGGCGTTGTTGGTCACAATGGAACCTAACCTCCTGGGCTCCTCTCTCGCTGCGCCCGCTCGTCGTCGAGTTGTCGCACCTACACGTCTGTACCAGTGCTAAAGTTATAAAATTAATTTGTATGGTGCAAAGTATTAACTTTAAAGCTAAGCAATTAAATTGTATTGTGCAAAGTATTAATTTTAAAGCTTAGCATATTTATAGTGGAAACCATTATTTTTAAAGTTCATTCAATAAATTTTGAAGCTACACATTTTAAAGTGTGTGTATTTTTGTGATAAATTACAAAAAATGAGTGCGTCCAACGAAGAAGATAATTGTCTAACTCCAAAAGAGTTGAGTGAACAAGTTTCTAATGCTGAATTTAGCTTTTTACCAGGAAACTCACGTATAAATTTTCTCGCTGGTTGAGGTGAAAAGTTGTATGTTTAAGCACGTGATTCAATTCTAGACAACTTCGCTAGTTCGTGATTTAAATCGGCACTTGCAGCACAAATTGATTTTTGTCACTTGTATAACAAATACCTATTTCACGCTTTTTTTTGTTGTTGTGCGTTGTTAATTTATATTTCTTAAATCTGTCTGTCTTACTTGTCTTATTTGGTAGAAATTATTCACCCAACTCGTTATTGAAAAAATCTATTATAAAATACACCAAATAGTTTTCCACACATAGATTACGAAAGTAATTACTAATTAGTAGTCACAATTTAATTTAATAAGGGCTGATTTTTCAATGCCCAGATAAAGCTTTATTTCTTCGATAACGTATTATACCGACAAATTGAAAATGATTGTCATATGTTTGTTTGTCAATTTTTTGAATGACTTTTATGTTATTCGGATTATAATTTTACTGACTGATATCTGTTATCTGAGGATTAAAAAATCAGCCCTAAGACCACATAATTTTTAAATGACGTATGATAACAGTAACTGTCAAAAGCTGTATAAAGCGAAATAGATAAAAGTAATTGGTTAGGTCCTTCAGCCGATCTAAGTTCTAACTAATACCAATAAATAACAACATATTTTTGGCCACCCATCCTATTCAAGCCTTAACGAATGTTGCATAGCGAATGAGTCAATAAATTTGGCCATCTCGAAATTATTTTCAACCATCAAAATCTTAACGATGAATTTTGGTGTCTACAAAATAATGGCCACGGTAAAATTTCTAATTCCAAAGGAGATAAAACAGCGGTGCTAAAGCAAACGAAGTGAATTAAATTTCTGACGCTTTTCAAACACCTTGATTACTTCAGTGTTTGTTAAATGAAATGTTTTTAAAGGCACACATTGAAACTGCTTTTTGGAAAAAAAACTTAATTCAATTTTTTACGAGTTGCATTAAATTATAATAGTAGTTATTAATACTTCGTTGATTTTTTGGTAAAATAAAAATAAAATTGCTTAATTATTTAATCGTATATTTTGCTTTCTGAAATACGTTATACATACACAGACTACCCCAATCATTACTAGTATAAACACGGTGTTTTGTATATTTTTATATTCAAGCATTAATTCGACACCGAAGAACGTCTCCCTCCATCAAATTAATTTGGCACATATGTGTATTTAAAATCATAGACACAAAATAGAGGTAGCAGAGGGTACCTGAATGATAGCAGAGCACCAAACGGTAACCAACTAATAAATTGTTTCTTTTCGAAATTCAAAAATCTTTTATACGTGTCGCATAGAAACTGTTCAGCAAAAACTTCGGGTTTAAAAAAGAACCCTTTTCAAAATTAGAACGCCTAGGGACGTGACAACTGCGGACCGGGCGGCGAATTCTCACCCCAATGGGGAGGCGAAGGCAAAGTGAATTACAGATGGCGCTTCATTCTTTGGAACAATTGTCAGTTTGAGCTTATATTGTCTTGACTGTGTATTACGTGATTTTACTTTCTTAGATTGTATTTTTTTCGGTTTTGCGGACAAACAATGTATTATATGCTAACTTTAGCTCATATAGAAGAAGAATTACGGAAAAGAAAAGCCAAAACAACAGGCAAGAAAGTTTATAGCAACTTACCAAAAAAAGCTAACAAGCATTACATTTCTTTAAATTTCGTGTAAGATTTACAAGTAATCTTTTTATTTCAGATTAGAAGCATATGATTTAAATTTTAACAAAGCAACTGAGTGTGAATTTCCGTGTTTATAGTTGCCTGATGATGCCTTCTGTGCAATAGTAATTTCAGGTTTCTGTACTGGAATTTCTGTACCATCCAAAATTACACGAACCGTTTTATCATATTTATTTTATTATTCTAAGTTTCTTGAATGACTCTGGCATATAAAATTCTATTAATTCTCTGTTTGGCCCCAATATTGGGCTTATTCCATATTTGATATACCTATCAAATTCATCCAAGTTATAAATATGCTAGAAACTGCTGAGGTTGAAATATTAAAGAACAAAGCTGTTATAATTCAAATGTTGTTTTATTTTGGCGAAGCTTCATCAAATTCATGAAACATTCCTTTTGATTTATAATGTTTCTCAGGCTCAGCAAAGGAGAAAATCGAGGGAAAAGCATATTTTTTTTTATATTTTTTTGCCCAATATTTTTTTTGTTACTGGGAAATCGATGAACTCCAATAATTTACAAGTTACATGCATAACAATGCGGAATTTTCTCAGTATAAAATTAAAAAGTGCAATACTCCAAGAGATTCCCATATGTTTTGACACTTTCTTTGAGGCGGCCCGGTACCAAGACCAGACGCCACCTATCGGGATAAAATTGCGCTTTTCCTCCCCATTAGGGTCGGCTATCTAATGTCCCCAAGTTGGCCTGCACCGGACCCTTAGCAACTCCCATGGGCATAGAATATCTCTAGATAGGCGATAGTTCTTTTCTCGTATTTTAGTTGGTGTCTTTTTTCATTGAATCTGTTTGCGTGACTTATTATACAAAACAAGTGTACAATGAAAAAACCTCATATAAGACCCGACCTAAGGTAAACCCAAATTGATCAGAAAAAGGTACAATAGTTATCTAAGTATAAAAATAATTGTCTTAACTAAATAAACCTAACTGAGATTCTTGTTTCATGGGCCAAACTGATCACTACTCGACAAGTTTTCAGCATTAAACAAATAACTTATTTTGTTTTTATATCTCTGATTTAAAGTTACTTTTCCAGCGTCTCTATTGCCGCGCCACCCTGGGTCTTCGTGTCCCGTGTCCCGGGCCGCTCTATCGAGTTACGACGGGGCTGCGTTTAATTCCATTCCCGAATTCGTCCCTTTCTTTATAGGGCCCGTAACAAAGGCCTTAATGAGACGCACACCTGATCTCGTAATGTCTCTAAAGTTGGATTTCTAAAAGTGGAGTAGGTAATTGGACAATTTTGTGCTTTTACTTGTCGTTATACTTCTGAGCTTATAGGTAGATGGCGGGAATAAAATGATTAAACAATTTTGTGCTTTCCTTGTCGTATATCTCTGGAGCTTCTCGAGCTGGAGAAAAAAAAAGTCTGAAACGGGTGGTAGGAAAATATAGACGACTAGCTTTTGCCCGCAACTTCGTTCGCGTGATTAAGATAGATGTGCATTTATTTTGAAAGTCACGGATTACCAATAGACCTAGGTTTTTATCAGTAGACCTAATTTCACACATTTAAATTTTCCCATAAAAAAAAATATGCACAAACTGGAACACTCTGTAGCACCCTGTATATAGGGATTTTCCAAAACCCTTTCTTAGTGCTCACCTACACCATGAAAGGTATCTATCTACCCTCCAAAAATGGTGTCTCTATCTCCAGCCCTATACAAATCCCAATACAAACTGGAACATCCTGTAGCACCCTGTATAACGGGAAGTTTCCAAAATGCTTTCTTAGTGCTCACCTACACCATGAAAGGTATCTCCCTCAAAACTTGGTGTCTCCATCTTCAACCCTATACAAATTCCCATACAAACGGGAACACCCTGTAACATCCTGTATAACGGGAATTTTCCAAAACCCTTTCTTAGTGCTCATCTACACCATGAAAGGTATCTACCCTCCAAAAATGGTGTTTCTACCTTCAGCCCTATACAAATCTTCATACAAACTGGAACACGCTGTAGCACCCTGTATAACGGGAATTTTCTAAAACTCTTTCTTAGTGCTCACCTACACCATGAAAGGTATCTACCCTCCAAAAATGGTGTGTCTACCTTCAGCCCTATACAAATCTCCATACAAACTGGAACACGCTGTAGCACCCTGTATAACGGAAATTTTCCAAAACCCTTTCTTAGTGCTCATCTACATCATGAAAGGTATCTACCCTCCAAAAATAGTGTCTCTACCTTCAGCCGTTAGGGCTCCACGCCTATCCCAACAATCAATCAATTTAGAGTTTTATATGAATAGATTCAAAAGTACTTAATAATTAAGTTTATTTGAATAAAGCTTATTTGACTCTGACTTTGCTTATATTTTAGGTAGAATGACTTGTCGCGTTGAATTAAGAATGAAGTTACACTGGAACAAAAAGTTTAGATATGAGCAGCCAGTGTGACATAGCTATTGTATTGTTTTTTTCTATGAATGAAAATACCTGCGAATGCGCTATACACTTTCGCAATTGAAAGACTTCTAAAGAGAACAAATATTAAACTAATAATACAATTTTATTACAATGAAATTCTTAACTATACAGTCTCCGCTTAACAATTAAGTATTAAAGAATCCAACTTTGGAAATTCACCTCCCATCACTGAGAAAACATCACAAAAGGTAAATATTATCGTTCCATCCCAGCGCATTAGAATTAGCATAAAATAATAAACAGCTCGGTGTCTACACTTAAAAGCACCTATGGGGCTCAATTCTTTCACTTGGAGCTACTAAGCAAGACTGTGTAAGACTATGAGGGGTACAATGCAAGTGTAACCATTGTTTTTTTTATCTATTTTTATTAGGCTTTTACCTATTTTAGGTATGACAGCCTCATCATACCCTAATCATACCCCATCATAACTAACACTAAACAACCATAAATATCAGAGAACACTTGGGTAATTGATACAGAAACATATTAAAAAGTTTTTTAAACACCGCAGGTTGCTGGTCTGATGGTATTGTCAGAAATTTTCCTACGTCTAATCTATTTATTTTATGTTTCTGTATCAATGACTCCCTCGCCTAGGGTCACCAGATCGAATAATGAGATTTCCTGACTTTTTCCCTGACTTTTCAGTAAATTTCCTGACATTTTGTCACCTACATCTACAATCTTTATTTAGTTGACGTTTGATATTTTTTTTTCACCAAAAGATTAACAAATCTTACAATTTCTGGGATATACAAAAAATCCTGACAACTACAGCTTTTCCATGTTTTCTTGACAGATGCCTTAAATTCCTGACATGTCAGGAAAATTCCTGTTATCTGGTAACCCTATCCCCGCCCCACTGTATTTGACCCATTATAAGAGCATGTGATGTGATTATTATGGGTTTTCAAGGGTTATGTGGTTAATTTCATATGCAATTTCGCGCAGCTATGTTAAATAACAAAATGATGCGTTCGTAAAGTATGTGTTAATTCGATTGTTTTGTGGTTCGGTAAACTTTATTTTGTGCGCTGCACAAAATGTTCAATCATTTCCTTCCACTAAATCATTAGTTCCATATTATTTGTTATTGTTACCCTTCTCAATACCTTTGAATGCTAATCAGTCTATTTTTAAACAATTTGAAGTCTTATTCCAGTTTTTCGGCTTAATAATTATTTAAAGTAGGTTAAGTAGGTACTTTCCAAGATGTTGTTAATTATATCCGTGCCCGTAGAACCCACAAGATACCCATTTATGGTGTTTTATTTCGACGGAAAATTTGACGTCTTCAAAATTTTGATAATTTTAGGAAAACTATAAAAAATAAACTACTTAAATTCTATTCTACATTCTACTTCATATATTTTCCACAAAGCTGAATTTATAGCGCAAGAAATAATAAATACCTACACAAGTGATACTGCACATTATTCATTCTGTGGCGACATCACTCGGGTGGCGGGATTGTCACACAGCCGAGATTGTGGGGTGCGGGATCAGTCCCGGGATTCATCTGGAATTCTAGAGTTACAGCGTTATCAATGTGACGGGTCGCAAATACGGCTAAAGGGGCCGCGACGCGGTCACGTCACGTATTTTAGTGCTTCAGTGGTGCGATATTTCGTGGGTTGCTGATGTGTTTTGTAAATGATATATTTTTGTTGGAGTATGTTGAATTTTCTTACTTTGTAAGAGATATTTATGCAAGAGTGTGAAAAAGAAAACGTGAACTGCGATAGAACTTTATCAAACAAAATGCAAAGTAGAGAGCAATTTATTACCATAAAAAATGTTTCAGTTTAAATACGTTAAATAATGGATTTTTAATAAGGTGTGTGCACAGCAGATAAGATATGAAAATGTATTAGTAAAGTCAAAATTTGCCAAGTAACTGTTATCGAGTCTTCAAACTTCCAGAATATTATAGAGAGATATAAAAACAATAGATACATACCCTCCTACCTACGACAAAATAAGTAAACTGACCAATGTCCCATTTTCGTCGTGGGATGTGGCCGGATGACCCGGGCGATACATTCGCCCGAGTACGTGAGGTGTCCCATCCCTAATCCACTTTTAATTTTGATTAATGCCCCCGCGCGAACGTGTCGTTCCAAATTTAAACTTAATGGTTAAGTTGCCATTTTGTTTTTCAACACCTAATCAAAGTGAACGATATTGAGCTTAATAAATAGCAGTCCATGATAAGCTGCTACGAGAAACTCTTTTATTTTCACAACTTTTGGTGTTTGTAGCATCATGACAATTCTATGGCTTTCAGAATCATTAATACTTAGATACTTACCTACATACAATTAAGTTGGTAAACATTTTAATATCTGCAGTACAGTTACGGGCTAACTAAGGAACTTTTCTTTGTTGCAGGTAAACAAATGCGCCAAGTATCTCTACCATTAGGAGAAAATACTAGGAGCAACAATGCAATTTCGCGACTAGAAAGTACCAAGCGCTCATAACCTGACAGCTGCTGTAAGTTAGCGGGCGGGGCGGACGCGGAGCGGCTTCCGGGCGCACTTCCTAAAGGAAATAGGGCCCGTTCCGGAGCGCCCGCTCGCCTAATGGCGCGTGCCTGTACTGGCTGTAATGTCATGCCACCCTGGTAGTCGCGCTCGTTAGCCTCGGCTTTTTACCCCTGGGGCGAATCCTTCTTTTTCTCTTTTTTTGTTGCCTGCTTTGTTTTATAAAAGAAAATCTTTCGCAGCCGTACCACTCGCAATTTGACAAGTTACAACGGCCGAATACTCAAATGCTTCTTATCTAGTGGCACCCTGACGGAAAGTGGCGCCGCGGTGAATTTTATTGAATATTGCAAATTCTAATTAACAATTTTAATAAAACTTTACGTGGAATTTTTAGGCCATATTCCCTCGTAGTCACTGAACTGCTAGAAGTAGATAGCAAAACTGCTAAAAGTGGCTGTTTTTGACGCATTTGCTATCTACATCTAAAAATGACCACGAAGGAATGTAAATAATACTAGGCCATGGGCATAAGAAATGGGCCCTAAAAATGTCATGTAAATTTTTATATTCTAATAACAACTTATTAAATAAAAACCTCCGATGGCGGCACTTTCGGTGGTATAGCCACTTTAACTAAAATTAAATTCTACCAAAACTGACAATAATAAGTAATTATTTGAAAATAAGGACCATAGCCATACATAATAACTGAAAATAATATTTTGAGTAAATACTCAAGCCGTAAGTTATTCAATCTTATAAGTAGATATTTCTCACATCCATATAATTTTCTATAGTAATCGTTCACAAAAATCCTCCGAGAGCAAGCAGAGATACCTAGAATTCATTTTCCAAAAGCTATTTTACCGAACTGGCACTCAATAACGCTCAAGCGGCCCGCTAAAAGAAAGGTGTGAAGCCAGCCAATACATAAAGGCTACATAACAACGTATTCTACGTAGCGCCGCGCCGCGCGCCGGCCGTAGACATAAACACGTAGATATTACAAGCGTAGCGTACGGTCGTACGGTAGCCGGGCGGGCCGCGCCTTTAGCACAGCGAACGACTGCGGGCTATACAGCGCTGGAACTTATTTGATACTTTATTATAATTTTACCATTGAAAATGGTTATCACATGCAAATCGCCTGAGACGTATTTTTGACCATATCTCCGAGGATTTTGAGAGGATCGAGATGAAAATAGTACCAAAAGTTGAGGAATTTATCGAGACACGTGTGAACGTTTGAATTTTGAAAATCTACTGGTAACTTATTTTGAAATTATGCAAAATTCCAAAACTTCCGGGTTTTTTGTGGGGTGTTTGTTTACTAAATTGTAAATAATTCGGAAAAAGAATTGACTTAAGAAAAAATGAAAAAAAGGGTCCTAGGGTATTAGTTTAGCTATATACCAAATGGTGAAATAATTTTGAAAATCGGTAAATAATTGTGTCCTGTAGGTGGTCCCTTTAGATTTGGAATTCTCGAAAAACGGGTATTTCCGTACATAAAAGTTTTGTAGCTTCTATGATTATTGACCGATTGTCATGGAAATAGTGGTAAGGATGCAGAAGCAGACGAGAAGTGTATTCGTTGGAATTTTGAAAATCAGTTAATAATATTTCGGCTGCGTCGAGGCAGTCAGCGGGCGCTTTTCGTAAAAATAAATAGGTACTACCTAGGTAACTTTAAAAATATAATAGGATTTTGCATTTGATTTGATTTTGGTTTTTCCTAAATTTTTGTATTCATTTTCAATTCTCCAATTCTTGCGGGGACTGCAAAATCTGTGAATTTTTGACTTGTAATTTAAATTAATAATTGGAGGCGGAACAATTATGTTGGAGAGAGTTTTAATATACAATAAAATTGTGTGTATATTATAAATATGATATGGTATGGTAATCAAACTTTTTCTTATACACGCGAAACGTCAAACTTCAAATTTACTAACGTACACTTCGCACACAATCCTCTAATCTAACGTGATATTCTTACATATTATTCGCATTATATCACGATAATTAGCAAAATGAAATGTTTATTTTTAGCTTATTATCAGTAAGATCGTTTGTGATCAGAAAGTATAATCGTAAAAAGTTGTAAATAAGAATGAAATCTATATAAAATACAAGTAAATCAATTGGGTCTGAATAAAAAAAACATGAGATTGGATCAGTGCTTAAACCATTTTTTAATGATTAACTATTATAACAGTGTAAAGTTATAATAATTAATAATATTCCTGCCACATATTTTTAGGATATTTACGTATAATCAAAGTTGCTACTTTACTTTTACTGGACTATTACTCCGTTTTTTGTATTGAAGCTCTCGTGATAACGCTCTCATCGTAGGGGGGCGTCCATTAATCACGTGATGTTTTTTCGGCCAATTTTTAACCCCCCCTCCCCCCTAGTGATGCTTGGTGAGGTTTGACGTTAACCCCCCCCTCCCACCCCTCGAAATCACGTGTATTTTTTTGGTACAAAATAATGTCAACAATTTTCAGTACGAATATGTCGCGGTAAGCGGGGAAATCGTCTTGGTAACGGTGAGCCTACAATCACACGCAGTTTTCGGTTAAAAGTCACGCGTTTAACGAAAACAATTAATACACGTGATATCTCACTACACCCCCCCATCCCCCCTTGTGATACTTCGTGATTTTTTCAACTACCCCCCCCCCCCCCCCCTTTCGAGGCTACGACCCCTAGGTAGTGTCCCCACACTACGACTCCGACAGTCGTGTTACTCGTGTTACCGTTTTTTAGGGTTCCGTACCCAAAGGGTAAAAATGGAACCCTATTACTAAGACTCCGCTGTCCGTCTGTCTGTCTGTCTGTCGGTCTGTCTGTCTGTCACCAGGCTGTATCTCATGAACCGTGATAGCTAGACAGCTGAAATTTTCACAGATGATGTATTTCTATTGCCGCTACAACAACAAATACTAAAAACAGAACAAAATACATATTTAAGGGGGGCTCCCATACAACAAACGTTATTTTTTTGCCGTTTTTTGCTCGCTATTAAATAACGACAGCAGGTAGACGGGAGAAATTTTTACAGATGATGTATTTCTATTGCCGCTATAATAACAAATCCTAAAAACGGAATAAAATAAATATTTAAAGGGGGCTCCTATGCCCCAAACGAACGTGATTTTTTGGTCCGGAACCCTTCATGCGCGAGTCCGACTCGCACTTGGCCGGTTTTTCTTAGGATAATTTCAGTTTTTAAATACATTCAGAGCGCCATCACAAAATTGTTGTCAAAGTAATATGCTATTACAGTGCAGTTCTTGTAACATTACAAAGAAGAGGGGAAGATAGAGAGCCTACCTAGAGTAGAAGGATTGAATCTAGCTAGTTAAGGAGCAAAGAAGAAAGATGGAAATATAGTACAATTAACATTTATTTACACTAAACCTAACAGACAAGAAGCTAAGGAACTTAAATGCTACGAGGGAGGATAGGGGAAGGGGCGAATCTTCAGAGGCTTGCAGAGGGACAGGGGAACGTAATCTAGCGCGTGGAGAGGGGTCGCGGAAGGGACGTAGAGGTACCGTGGATGAGCAGCGTAGACAGGCCGGAGATGGAGCGCAGATGAACGGAGGCTGGCCGCAGATGGAGCGTTTCAGCAGTAGAATAATTGGTGCTGACCAGCAGGAGTTGGAGACTCGCAGCACCCGTAGAACTAGTTGTCACTTCGCGGCGCGGGCTTTCTTGTAAGGCCCGGGAACGGTCACTACACGTTTTTTCACCGTAGATCTCGAAGACTGACTGAACCACGTAATAGGTTTGACAATCCTTTTATAATTACAGTAAATTTTGAAAAACCGAAAGAAAAATGTAGAAGAAAAATAATACAGCATTTCAAAATGGGAATTCGTGTATTCGCTCGGCAGCAATACAAAAGAGCGGGATGGCCAATAAATTGATAGACAACCTACGCGAAGTGTGAGTAGAATTGAAAAAAGCAAATAAACTTAGCTGTCACTTGTAAACAAGCAGCTGTCAAAATAAATACAAAATTATAACCTCACTTTTCCACTAAGTATGAAATTTATGTATGAAATTCAATAAAATTGCATGAAAAAGGATGAAACTACAAACCTTATAAGAATCGCCGTAAAAAGACGAATAAATTGCTGCCAAGCAAATGCTTATTTACAAAGAATTTGGAAAGTTATGGCCAAAAATACTTATTCCCTAAGAAACTTAAACTAATTAAAACTAGCTTAAAACTAAGAGCTCAGGAGCGACAGGCAGCACGCTCCTGGCACTGCAACCTGCACCCTATGCCCCGGTTCGAAAGGATATCCTTTGGAATAATTTAGTTCGATGTAGTAATAACACGTTACAGACAGCAGAATTATGAAAAGGACCAATTTAAGTTCTTTTCTTTTCCAAAACTACGTCATACTGTGCACACTGCAAGTCTAACTTAGCGTAGTTGAAATTGTAGTGAAATGTCTATACAATGTTTGTTAATTACTTACATTTTAAAATACACATTTGGTTATTAAATGAGAAAAGTCTTTATACAACGTGTTACAAATAACCCCTAAATGCTGAATATGGCAGATAGAGACCATCAAACTGAACAACTTTTACTATGAGAAGACCAACTCGGCAATTGCGAAAAAAAATCTGTTGTTTCATACATTTTGATATTTTCGTTATTAATTTTTGTATGCAACAGCAGATATTTTCATCGCGATTTCAGAGTTGGTCCCTTTAGTAAAAGCTGTTCAGTTTGATGGTCCCTACCTACTGTATTCGGCATTAGGGGTTATTTTGTAACACGTTGTTTATTATCATAAATGCTTTATCGCTTGTTTATTATAAATATCAAGCTAACCAAGTCACTGTAGGTTCGTCAGTGGCTCTCAGCCGCCTCCCACCGCCCTCATTACCGCGAAGATATCCCGGGAAATGGCGTCAAACCGACATAACTTGCATCCATATACATATAAGCGTATACAACGCTCTTTATGAGAAGCTGCGGATATTAAAACTAGCATATACTAACTAAAGTATGAGGTTTTGAATCTTATATATGTTACGGCTAATACCCGAAGTGCGGCTAAACCTAGTTTTAGCCGGCTAAAACTAGGTATAGCCGCTAGCTGTTGGCTAAAACTAGGTGTAGCCGATTTTCTCGCGGCTAATACTAGGTGTAGCCGGATAAAACTAGGTGCAGCATGGGATACAAAGAAAGTTTTTTCTGTTGTCTGTTAAAAAAAAATAACCTCGAAATTTAAATTTTTAACCTAACCCGGGACCTACAGGAGTAAAGCAGATCGGTTACACCTAGTTTTAGCCAACAGCTATTGGCTACACCTAGTTTTAGCCGGCTAGAACTAGGTTTAGCCGCACTTCGGGTATTAGCCGTAACATATATACAATGAAACTTAACTATAATCAAAAATAAAAATAAAGATGAAATATCTAGCGTTATTTCACTAATAATAACATTGACAATAACGCGTGAAAGCACTAAACTTAAGAATCGCCTAAGTCTTTTCTTAACTACAACTCGACCAAGTTAACTTAGCGAATGACAGCTACATGACGGCCAAGTTTATGACACCGTTTTAATTTGGTCATGTTGTAGTTAGGAAAAGACTTAGGCGCTCCTTAAGTTTAGTGCAATCGGCCATAAGTGAGTTATCTAACTCATATCTAGTGTCTATCTTCTAATTATCTATTGGGCTAGAAATACGCTTAATACAACGAGGCCACAACCAGAGTTAACTCGCTAAGATGATTGATAACGTCTAAAGATTAGACAACTAGTTTTGTCTACTAAGGACATTTATGAAATTATTACTTAGAGATTTCTTGGAAAACAAATTAAACTAAATGATAAAAGTAATCCCAATCATAAACAATTAATAAATATATATAATATTAATAATATACTAGAAAAAAAATCATCTCGCCACCAGATAATTTCTCAGGTGGCTCAAAACAGCCCATTCCTCTACGATATACACCGAAGAGGTTCCACCGGTGGGTCAAAGAATATTGTTTTTCCTTTTCGATCCACCGGTTTACGAAAAAAGTGGATTAGCACTGTGAATACTAAAATCGAATTTTTTAAAGTGTTTATCCTACTAATATTATAAATGTGAAAGTTTGTGGGTTTGGATGTTTAGATGTTTGGATGTTTGTTCCTCAATCACGCAAAAACTACTGAACGGATTTGGTTGAAATTTGGCACACAGATAGTAGATAGCCTAGGTTAAAACATAGGATACTTTTTATCCCGATATTCTCACGGGAACGGGAATCACGCGGGTGAAACCGCGGGCGGCCGCTAGTTTTTCATATATTTCTTCTATGGCCCTTTGGGGCCCTGTTTGGACAAGTAGTTATCAGGTCTCCACCACACATCGCCATCGCCACTTCCTTAGCAGAATCTCCTCTCTGGTATCTGGTTAGCTACCTCCCTCAGCCTTGCGTTGGCCCTAAACTCCAAATAGAGTCATTATAATATCAAATGAAGCAATATCCGGTCAATGACATTTTGAGAAAAACGATAAAATATTTTTATTTTATTTTTGACTAGCGGCCGCCCGTGGTTTCACCCGCGTGGTGCCCGTTCCCGTGGGAATATCGGAATAAAAAGTATTCTTTGTTTTAATCTAGGCTATCTACTGTTTGTGTGCCAAATTTCAAGCAAATCCGTTCAGCAGTTTTTGCGTGATTGAGGAACAAACATCCAAACATCCAAACCCACCAACTTTCACATTTATAATATTAAGTTGGATTGATACTACAATGTCGGGTTTGTTAACTCTCTTTTCTATCTGTTACTAACTCTCTTTTTTAAACAGTTTTTTGTATGTATAAAATATTGCCACAGTTAATGTGTATTGTGTAACCAAAATACACAATGTCAACAGATTAATTAAAAGTCATTTTTAAATATTTTTTGACTGTGAGTGGGTATTGCCGCCTTTTTTATTTATTATATGACTAATATCAGGGCAAACAATACATTTAAATTTGAAATAAAACACTTTTACGGTTAACAAACACGATTTTATAATTTGCTTTATTATTCGAAAAAGTTTATTCATTTATCCCAATATCCCTCTTAAAACAAATTTTGATTGATTGACCTGCGGGTCTATCTGCTAAAAACAATGAAGAAAACTGTCGTTTGACAGTACTTATGTGATTAATTGGTACTGCATTTTGACATGAATAAAAACTTATCAAAGAAAAGTTGCAATGTATCACATCCATCTGTCAAATCAGAGCGATTAGGATAGAATGTAAGTTAGCCGATAGAGCTCCTGAAATCTGCCTTTCTATTGTCTAATTTCAAAATCTGTCGCAATCGCTTTCAGGATGTAATACATTGATGCTTCTTTTTGGCACGAATAAAAACTTACCAAGGAAATGCAGCAATGTGTCCCATCCATCTGTCAAATGAAAGCGATTGCGATGGATTTTTAAATTAGCCCCCAGGGGGCTAATTGTCTAATTTAAAAATCCATCGCAATCGCTTTCATTTGACAGATGGATTCATAATTCATTTATTTGCTAAATATGGTACATACAAGTTTTAATAATAATTTTTCCAGCATATTCTGTCAAATGTTTCGACATGCAAATACTTAAATTTAAATAAATAATACAATTTTATTACATGATGTCAACAAATAATATAAAAAAATATCACCAAATTAAGAATTATATTAAATTATTGGGATGTCAGCAAAAGAAATGTCAAAAGTTATAATTAGTGTGCAATGTCAATAATTTTATCGTTTAGGAAGTCATTAATACAATAATATAAATGTTATGTATAGGATGAGACACATTGCTGCATTTCTTTGGTAATTTTTTATTCATGCCAAAAAGAAGCATCAATGTAGTACATCTTGAAGGCAATTGCGATAGATTTTGAAATTAAACAAAAGAAAGGCTGGTTGTGACACTTATCTTGACGAGCAAATGTGAGTGTAATTTATCTTTATTCTCTACCTCCATAATATAAACAAAGACAATGATATGAACGAAAGTTAGTTAAAACGACAGACAGGGAGAAAACATAAACAAGACTTTTTAACTCAATTCTCATTTTTTTCATAGTTGAATGTTAAATTCAGAAATTTCATAAAATAATCTTGCTTGTATCAATCACGTACACAAAAACAAAAGAAGAACACTATGTTCCGTTTACTTACAATATTATAGAAAAAAATAATGATGATCTTGTATAGCATGAAAAAAAGAACCCAAAGAAAATAAACAACTCCCCTACACATCATTCATTACATTAAAATAAAACCTTTTAAAAAACGTGCATGCTCCCTAATTTACATCTAATTATGCTGAGGTCAGCGCCGGGGTATACGTGTCCGAAACGTGTGCAGATGTCGCTAACATCGCTACTTCATATAAGTATGTATATCTGGCGCCAAAATTCACCTGGTGTTGTAGAACACTTTAAGTCTGAGCGGTAGAGTTCATTTTGGCTTGGGGAATTTTTGCAAAGACTGTGTCGGGCGAACGCGACGAGTAGCGAATGTCCTGCCCTCTCAAGGATCACGGTCGCCCGGTTGGCGTACATAGTAGGCGAGTTCTAATTCCGAAAATCAAATTAAATAAAAATATTTTAATTACACTTTTATTTTCACATGGACCGATGAGTTTGATACTTATTTATTGCTGGTTATTTTAAAATAAGAAACATTAAATTGGATTCATAAAATTGTAATTTAATTTCGATGTTATCTTTCTTTAGTTTTTTCAAAGATAAGAAGTTAATAAACTCTAACAATTAATAATCTAAAACTTAAAAAAATATCTGGAATTCTGGATCATATTAATTTATGTGCCATCTATCCAAATTGCCAAATAGTTTTGCAAATTTGTTAAACTTTATTAAGACCGTGCCTCGTGAAAAAACTTAGATTTTAATTATTTACAAAAACATTAATAAAATAAAATACTGACTTGATATTTCACACCATACCACATAATAGATATAAGTACTAAACGATAAATAAGTGCGCTTAGCAATCTAATTAGAGTAATTAGCTTTGAAAAATCTTATGGCGTTTTGACTAAAAGTTGAAAATTTTCGTATTTAATTTTACTTTTATCGTGAAAATTAAGAAGTGTGAGTTCTTAACAGAACAGTTTCACGTGAGAACTATTATTTCAAGTGTAAAATTAACAATGTTTGAGTAGTCATTACCTTGTTTGTTATTGTACTTATATGTATTTTTTCAAATTTCAATAAGGCGGTGACCTTTAACAAGGCGGAGACCTTCTTCAAGGACCGAGCTACCCTACACAAGTTTTTTTATGTATTTAACTAATTTGAAAATTTGAAAATTTTCAGAATTTCGTTCAGGATCTAATAAAAAAATAAGTGATTTTATTTATTTTGCAATTTATCGCCTTGGTTGAAAAGTTTTGGAGTTGGAATACGCTCATAATCTGATTGATATCAATAAAACCTGCCAGATGAGCGTGCAATCAGCTTTTGATTATCAGCACCTGTCTGCACTTGGCATTACTAATGACCGGTCCAGGCATCCTACTGTGTACGACCACCGGCGCGTCGCCGTCGGCCACAAATCTTCCGTTTCGCTCGGGCCTGGCCACCGCGGTGCGAGAGCAACAGCACGGTCCACAGCACGCGGCTGCGTGAAGCCGGCTACTCCCGAAATAGCCCCCCGCCGCCGGCCCCGACCATCGACGTGCTTTTAGTATGCTGCGCGCATGCGAACCGCCCGCACCCTTCTGCGCTCCTAGTACCGACGCCGGCTAGCCGCGAATTGTTTTAACAACAAAAAAACGCAATTCCATAAAAAAGCATGCTGTGAAATCGATTTAAATACAAAATGGTGGCCATTTTAGCCAACCCCAAATGGAGTGAAGACCTCACCATACAAATGATAATCGAGTACGAGAAACGCGAGTATCTATGGAATCCTGTGTCGGAGAATTACAAGAACAAGAAAATAAGGGAGCAGGGATACGTCGAGATAATAAATGCGTTGAATCTAGTCGACGTCACTGTTAAGGAATTGAAAAATAAGATAAAGAATATACGGTCGTCGTACAGCGTGGAGCTGAAGAAGATTCGCGCGGCGCGAAAGGCCGGCGCGCATGCGTACCGGCCCAGCGTCACGTGGTTCGAGCACGCGGACAGGTTTCTGCGGGCGATCGTCACACCGAGCTCCGTAAGACTATTTTTGTTTACGATCGCGACACATGCGCCGTAAGGCTCTAGTCTAGTTTGATGTATCTGTTCTTTCTTTTTAAAACAGGTGGATGCGAGCTTGCTGGAGATTCCAGCGAGCGACGACAGCGATGCAGTGCAGGATCTAAGCGAGCGAAAATCTCCAGAGAAGAAAAGTCCAAGGAAGCGTCGTAGTTCAACTCGTTCGTCGACTCCTTACGTACTAAACACGCCATCACCTCGACCGAATACACCTTTCGGGTTGAATCAGTCATCTAGTCCTTTTGGTATTCTTCCACCGGTGACATCTGCTCCGTTCTTGAATCCTCCAGTGGGGATAGCGACACCTCTTACGACTTCCCTCGCTACAATTTATCCTATACCCACTAAACAAAAGAAGGTGAATTATGATGACCGTAATGGAGAACATTCTGACGGGCCTCAGGATTTGTCCCAGCATTCAGAGAGCGGGAACGAAAATGAGTTCGAGATGTTTGGGAAGTTAATCGCTAGTCAGCTGAGAAAACTGCCGTTGAGCCTCGCGTTGGACACTCAGTTGAAGATCCAGACCTTGGTGAACGCGGCTAGGATACAGGCGGTATACCAGCAGTATAGTTATGCTGGACCATCGCAAGAAGCGTTGTCCGTTCAAGCTCTATCAAATGGAATACTAGCCAGCATGGCTACTCAGAGCAGTTACGCTTCTAGAGCTGCTATCGGAATGAGGAACGATTCTCCAGAAGACATGATTAGAGAAATCAAGACAGATTACTCTATGTGCTCAGAAGCAGAGGACTAAAATCCTGGAGTGAGCGAGCGAAGAAATACCTCATGGAATAATCCCGTGATTTAAAGAATTTATGTTGCTCATTATGAAAGTATACAACTTAGATACTACGTCAGATATATGTGTCAATATTATAAATGTGTTTTAGATATGTGATAGATGTCTAGACTCCAGATATTATGAAAACTTAAATGAAGCAGTACAAATTCAAGCTGTCTAAATGAAAACAGTATGTTTTTTTTTCACGGAAAAAGTTTTGGAAGCTAGTCATTATGATATATATTCATTGATGTTTATATGTAGATCTCAATGTTTCGGCTGTGTTAGTTATATTTTATTTAAATTGTACGGTACATATCTAATTATATTTGATTTTAGGCGAAAATTTTTGGGAGTTACCTCTATTTTCTTTACTTTATACTGACTACTTTAATTTTTTAATTGTTGCACTGTGTTACAATTATTTGTTAGGCTTCTAGCTGCCAAAAATATAATGTTTTGTCTCTTACGAGTTCAAAATGTTCGTGAACAAAACGCTTTAAGTATTAGTTACCAATAAATATTATAATTTATTCAAAAAATTACAAAGCATTAATCAAATTGGGGATTTTGGGAAAAACGTGCAAGACCGAAAAAAAAATTTACGTACGATATAATTTGTGAATGATATTATGTATTATAATATCTACCTAATTATAGTTATGTAAAGGTATATAATTTGAGACTTTTTATTTTTTAATTGACATTGACAACTCGAAATTAAGTGTATACGATGACTAATAAGTTTTGATAGTTGAAAACTTTTAAAATAATTTTACAAACCTTTTTATTGTGTAAAAAAATTCAAAATAATACGAATTTATTTTAAGTGTGATAGAATAGATATTATATGTGTTACAAATTGTGATTACTGTTTATTAGTAATGCATGCGTATAGAGTAAGAAATGATGAAATACCTCAAAATAGATCCAGTATATCTATAGATAATGTATTTGGAATATATTTTAACTGTTGTTCGATGTGCCACAAATAGATATGTAAACAGAATGTGATTATTGAAATTAAATATTTTATAAATGTCCTAAAATTCTTGCTTTTAATACAAAATTATAATGACTGTAACACTTTTACCACACTAATTATCTCAGATAAAAGCTAAATCACCAAAATCCAAATCGCTATCTCCGAAACGTAATTCGCAGCAAGAAAAAGTGCTTAAAAAGGCCAACTCCCAATCTTGGAGAAACCTCCAGTGACTTTTCACAGTTAAGCCCCTATTAATCTGGTACGTTCCAGGCGTCCGGAACCCGATTGTCTGTTCTGATTTCCAGACGGTTTTTTGCCGTTAACTAAGGAACCTTATAAAGCCACGTCTTTTATCTCCCAGTAATTTGATTGGATCGTTAAAGCGATTATGAGATCAGTGATTGCGTGATGAATAGCTAAGGTATTTCTTTGAAGAAATTATAGTTTTTGCTATCAAATTAGAAAGGAATTGTTTTGCAAAAACTTTTGTGTGTAATTTACTTTAACATGGAGATTGTGAAATTACTCTATTACTCCAAATACAAAAATATTATTGATAACGTGGATTGTTATTAGAATTATTGGAAGATTTGAAAAAAAAAACATTTATAAATAGAGTCTGGGCAGCGAGACGTATCATCTCCCGCGGCTAAAAAATTTTGAAACTTTATTCCCTCAAAATACTGCGAAAGATCAATTTTATCATAAGTACTAACACAAACACGTTGACAAAAGTCCAAGCTTCTTTCTTATCGAATGAGGAATAGTGGCCACCTCTAGTGTAAGAGTTTATCAAGCCGCCTGTAAGGTCTCTAACTTGGCTTAACGACTGTTATCAGATGACAACAGCCGGGACCGACGGTTTAACGTGCCCTCCGAAGCACGGAAGCACTCAGTTGTAATGCCACTTAACGGTCACCCATCCGACACCTAGCCGGACTGAGCGTTGCTTAACAAACGTGTTCGAGTACGATTAGCCTGTCAAGTTCCGCCATGAGCGCTTCCAGCTAAAAATATATAATGAAAATATAAAAGTCCAAGCTAAAAATATATAATGAAAATATAAAATTAATATTTCGCAGTACTTTGGGCGTAGAAAGTTTCAAAATTTTACAAATGCCGCCGGTTTGAGATGACACGACTCGCTGGCCAGACTATCGCCAATTTATTCATAAAGTCAACCTACAAAAATACGTAACTTCTGAATAATTGTTTATTAGTCAAACCACACTAACTGTGAATCTTTAGTCATTGATTAAGGCTGGCCCCAGACCTACCGGTTTCATTTCTTTGCTTTGCTGTTCTACCATGGACCGCCGGCCAAGAGGCTCATTTTCAATCTATCGCATATTTTGACCTGACCACATTGGCCATTAGTTTGGTGTTATCAAATATCGTCGTCTGGGGTGCGATGAGAAGTTTTAGTTTTCGTTTTAAAAAAAACTGCTGTTTTATACAAAAATTTAAAACGAAATTATCAAAATGTATGAAACAGTTCATTTTTTTTCGCGATTTCAGATTTGGTCCCATAGTAAAAGTTGTTCAGTTTTATTATGGTCCCTATCTACCATATTCAGTTTTATAAGGCTTTACCAAACATCTTGTATAAATAAGCGATCGAGTTATTTTTAACGATCGGAGTCCATGTTCAGGGTGGCATATCTCCTAAAAGCTTCCTACTTCGCAATCCAGGCGATGATATTTGATAAAACCAAGCTAATGGCTATCTTGCCAATTTGGTCTAGTCCCAAAATGCGATAGATTGAAAATTACCCTGGTTGGCCGGCGGTCTTTCAAGCAAGGTAGCACAGCAAAGCAAAGAAACGGAACCGGTAGGTCTGGGGCCAGCCTAAGTGCTTTTACCTTCAGCACGTGTTCGCTCCTAGCATCGCATGGCATTGCGTCAGGTTCGGCTGACATAATAGCTAAGTAATTGATGAACATGTCCTCATATGTCTTATTAGGGACATAGGGCTCTCAGAAGGGACCTCCACTTCCACTTCTTCCGGTCTTGTGCGGCCAGCCTCTTTTTCAACTGAGCGCCTCCGGTGGTATGAGGGCGGCCGGGTTTTCTCTTGCCATGCGCTTGCCACTTTCGGGATGTGGTTGTCAGGTCTCCGTAACACATGACCAATCCAACGCCACTTTCTTAAAATAACCTAAGCAGCTAAGCAATTACCCGTTGTATTTGAAAAACATAGAGATAATATGCTGTATGTATGTACCTATGTAAGTAAGAAATGTTTATATGAATAGCATTGGTGTCTAAAATCAAACAAGGCATAATAACATTTCATATCTCCGATTAATACGGGCCGCATCTTAAAAAAATAACTTAAATTAAAAAGTAGGTAAAACAAAGTAAATTCAAATTATGAAACCTCCGCGCTGATAAGCCCCTACAAAGCGTGTCACACAAGTATCAACATCATGCGATCCGAGTACGAAACGCGTTAAACCCCAGCGGAATATTTAACATAAATAACGAGACGCGATCCGGCGCCCGGCCGCCGTCCGGTCCGGTTCCGGTAATTTACGGCCGGACGGCTCGCCCACGCTATCGATCATGGCGCGGATGGGTTTGCGGCTGTATTTTTTTTGTTTATCCAGCTTTTGATTATTATTACTCATTACGAGGGAGGAGTGAGTGAAAGGAGAATAGATTAGAGGTAATGTTGATAAAATCTATGATTACCATGCACCTAGAATTGATCATGGGTCTCCCAAACTTTTTAGCATAAGGGCCAGACTAACTCCTCCACGAACTCCCAAGGGCCAGGATCCAGCTAGCTCATCGTACTAACATACTGTAAGTTACAGTATTGTTGGTACGATCTGGCCTGCTTTCGCGGGCCGGATTGTTGGTGCTCGCGGGCCGGAGCTGGCCCGCGGGCAGTAGTTTGGAGACCCCTGACTAGATGATATTCGTGATAAGTATCTCATGGGAGCTCGGTGGCGCAGTCGGTTAGTGCCTCGCTCTACGATTGCGGAGGTTAAGCAACTTTCGCAAAGGTCAGTCATGGGATGGGTGACCAAAAATGTATTATCTCGAGTTCCTCCATGTTCCGAAAGCCACGTTAAGCCATTAGTCCCTGGTGCGATTTCGGTCGTTAACACCCACCAATCCGCATTGGGCCTGGTTATGGCCCTTCCTCCTTATCCATCCATAAGGAAGGCCTTTGCCCCAGCAGTGGGGACATTAAAAATAGCTGATGTCAATGATGTACGTATCTCACAAACGAAAAACCCATTGAACCGGTCGAACACATAGGATCGCTGGAAGTTGAATTTCTTTACCAGTTTGGTTTAATCTTGGTTTAATGATATCTTTCCTGTCCATGTATCTTTCCATATTTATGGTATTTGGATTTTAAAGATGACAGTCATGTTTTTGAAAAACTTGAATTTGCTCATCGTGAAATGTATATAGCGAGGAAACGCTGCTGTGGCTATTGATCATGATCCAGACATTTGACAATCTGCCTAAGTACAGTACTTTGAGCCCTTTTGGCATCATTAAATATTTCGCGCAATAATGACCAAATAATGATGATGATATCATTTCGAAATAAATATTTAAGTAAGGTAGCTTTGCAACGTTTACATATTTCACACAATTATATTAAATTTTTTGTAGTATATTTAAATATACTATAAAAAATTGACTCGCCCGTTCCGAAACACCTTTATTTTCTAGTATTTATTTATCTTAATTTAAAAATAGTCTTGTAAAATGCAAAAAATATCTAAAATTTTATAATTAAGTAAGTATACATTACTTTTGTTGTAGCCGTGGGAAAATCGTGAAAGGATATTTAATTGTTTGTTAGTGTTTAAGTACAAAAATAAGGGACCAATAAATATAACGGACAACATTAAGCCAATGTTTAAGTAATTTTGAGTTGGTCCTCCTTCCGGTAAGGAGTCAAAAAGTAATACCAAGGCACCCTACTAATTTGGTTTTCCTTCCGGTAAGGAACGGAGTTAAAAAGTATTAGGTACCTACCTACCAATGTACTAAAAGTTTAAAATTCATGAACAAAAAGAAAACTCTCTCCCCACAAGAAATTATACATTTCGTAAATAAGTTATTAAAACAGGTAAATCTATGCAAGGTATGCAGCTTACAATTATCGCATGCATTTCTGTGTTCGCATAATAATGCACAGAATTAAGCTTTTGCATTTCGCGCCATTCCAGGAAACGCTTGCAGCGCCATTTCGACATTCAAAATATCACAAAATGGTGCGCTAACTAATAGGGCTGTGACCCCTGTGACAAATTATTGAGTTTGAAACTATTCAAAACTGGCACAACATCAACCGAACTTTTTTTGCTAAGTTTGTTTCCAGCCGCATTCCTTTACAAAGCTAATTAACGGGCTTAAAACACTCGTTAAGAACTAAGTAAATAAAAAACAACGGTAATTAAACTACTTTTTCGAAAACATACGAAAAATCGACTTTTCATACAAAACTCGATCAGTCGTTCGGACATTAAACATTTGTATGGAAACTTTCCATTCCATTTTCACATTTTGTTCTATGACTTTTCCGAAAACATACAAAACATGGACTTTTCATACAAAACTCTGTCAGCTGTTCGGACATTTATATAAAAACTTTGCATTCCATTTTCATATTTGTTATACGACTTTTCCGAAAACATACAAAAATCTACTTTTTAATCATTTCAAAACTTGATCAGCTGTTCGTACATTTGTATGTAAAGTTTCCATTCCGTTTCCAAAACTTGATGGAAAGTTTCTACATAAATGTCCGAACGGATGATCGAGTTTTCTATGAATTCGAATTCGATTTTTTTTGTATGTTATCGGAAAAGTCGTAGAAAAATTCTTGTTTTTTATAATGCTAGTGATCTACTCCTGCGAGGTTGTTGGTTTTGCAAATAACCTTTTAATAATTATAACCAATTAAACAAAAATCTTCAGGTGACAGTGACAGCCCTGCCCGGGAATAGAACTCGGCTCATCGTCATTTGCATTTATTATTATCGAGATCGGCGCGTGAGCGGCTCCAATTATTATGATAATATGCCTCGAGACGGGTGCTTTGTGTGTGCAGTTCCGCCGTGTTCGCCTGATGGGACGGTTTGTCTGTCTGTCTGTATACCAAGGAAGATGAAAGACCATTAGTTGCATTGCTAATGATAATTTCTATGCGGTAATGTAAAACTAATAATAATAACTTTCCTGTTTATAACTTTTCGTCACACACATGTGTATAATCAATTCGTCTTTCATTTGAGATCCTAATTTGAGGAATTAACTTACCTTATAACGGTGGCTACCCCACCGAAAGTGGCGGCTCTGAGAGGTTTTTATTTAATAAGTTATTAATAGAAAAAGTTTTTAATAATGTTTACGTGGAGTTTTTAGGTCCCATAGTCTAGTATTTTTAGAAGGTATCACTACATGCCCTAGTAGTCATTCGTAGTACCTAGATAGCAAATGTGTCAAAAGCGGCCACTTTTAGCATTTTTGCTATCTACTTCTAGCAGTGACTACAAGGGAATGTAACGATACGGTCTAAAAAATACTAGACTGTGGGCCCTAAAAATTCCACGTAAAAAATTATTAAATTTGTGTATTAGAATTATAATATTAAATAAAATTAACAGCGCGGTACCACTTTCGCTCAGGGTGCCACCTTAAACGGCAGTTTAAAAAAACTGAAACAAGTGGCAACATTTTGAAGTTCTTCGAGCAGCACAGGGTTTTATGGGTTGCAAAACTTGCAAACTTGGATGGATGGACTAACAACATTATTTAAAAATTGTAGATAGGTGCAAGTTTGCGCTATATCATGTTGTGACTGCTACATGGCTACCAGTGGCGAGGAGTGAAATTATGACGAAGGTAAGCCGTTCTACAAAAATGCTATGATCTGCATAGTGAATCGGTGGGTGGCATTTCTAAAAGGTAAGCCGATGGGAATCAGCTTGTATGGACCCTTCGCCACTGATGGCTACATGGATGCTACGGGTGAGCGCAAGAAACTTATCAGCTTTTAACAGAAATACATAGTAGGTAAGGTAGGTAATGATATTCACATACCGACATACCGACTAGTAAAGTTCTATAAGTAGGTACCTACTTAAACCGAATTCAGTTTTTTGTGTAAGTAATGTACCCACTTACTTGTATTCTGTTGTAATGTCACAGAATTAGGTAATGTCTAAAAATACCGGTCCTACAATTTCACATTTCTGTCAATATAGGGTTCACGAAAAGCTCACCACAAAAATTGCAGACAACCATTGTCTGTTCCGTGGTGGTGTCGATAGCGGGACGGGACGTGTGAAGGCGTGCGAGTGGGACATGTGTGCGAGAGGGACAGGTGATGGCCCATGGCGTGGCGGCTGGCAGGACACCCGGTGGCCGGTAGCGGCGACCGACCGCTATGTCCTGTACGAGGGTTGAGTGGAGTTGATACTTTTAGACATATTTTCTTTGTAAATAATCATTATAGCTTTAGAAAACATTTTATTTTCTGTATTGCAAATCGTTTTTTTAATAAATAATTTGACAATAACCTCCTACTTTTAAATTTTTTGAAGTCGGTTAAAAAAAGAGATTGTAGTATATTATTTTGAATTGTTTATAAGATAATGTATTAATTTATGGGTGCTGTAATAAATGATATATTATTTCATTATAGTATACGATCATGACCATTTTCAGGTTTATGATTTAAAATTGTTGATTTCAATCTTGCTGGAACCGATAAGAAAAGATGGCGTTTGTCAATGTTTTTATCAGAACAGGCATTGTAAGTGTGTTGTTTACACCAGGCCAAAAAAGTTCAAATATAATTACATTACTTTTTCGCCAATATCAAACAAAACCCAATACTCTTAAACCTAAAAGCACAAATCAATATCCAAGCAACATCAACTGGCCATAAATCACGACATTCTTTATTACAACCACTACTTACTGAAGTTTACATCGTCGCCTCTTTATAATAATTGCCGAAGCGCTGCCGGCTACGATAGGGATTACGCCCCCATGTACGAGGGGTGACACCCTCCCCCACAGGGGGGCAGGGGACGGTTGCCCTGCTGGCTTTTTTCGCGCGCTTGCACTTCGCCCGTTCGCCGCAGAAAGTGGAACGAAGTGAATATTGAATTATGAATTAAGATATGAGCTGGGTGGCGATGGCGTACTTGTGAATGTACGTGCTTTTTTGGTTATCCTCTTTCGCAGAGGTATTTTTTTTCTCGAGTTGCGACACGTTTTTTAGACGAGATGATTATTGTAGTTAAGAGTTCAGTTGAGATATTAACAATTGTTTTAATGTAGCAAATGTTTTGGATTATTAAACTATTGATGAATAATATTAATTTCAGTAAGTTATATAAACAATTCCAAAAGTTGTCAGTATCAGGATACCAAAGACAAGCATCAAACATTAATGGGCGAGTCCATTAAGAACAGTCCGGCACTTCGGTCGGGCCCTTCAATAGTTTTAAATATTCAATAGGACCGCACAAGTTCCTTTGTTTTTCCCCAGATTGTTGCCAAGTCCGTTGAGTTCGTGCCAAAGATTACATTTTTCAGCTTATACACTTGACGCCCCCCGTATCTTTGAGATTAAGCGTACATTTTTCCCTCCGCTTTGATATTACACGCCATTTTCCGCTTAAAATCAGGGCGTGTTTTATCTATTCCAAGTAATGCTGACTGTTTTAACTTTTATTAGGAAATATAAAAAAAAACTTTTTAATTTTTCCTCTCAATTCATTATTTTTTATCAGTGACATTTGCTTTATGCTAATCTGTATTCACGCCAGTGGTATTGTAACGAAGGGTTTCTTTGATAAGTTGGCTTGGCTCATATTCATCAATGGGGTTTGATAGTCAGAAAACGGAAGAATGTAGGTACAGTCAGCAACGAAAGTCGCTTAACACTTTAGAACTTCGTCATAGCAACTTTTTGACAGAATATGTCTCACAGTTTGAAACATTAATAAAAATGTTGCTACGACAATGTACTAAAGTGCTCAATGACTTTCATTGCTGACCGTACATACCTATTCAAGTTTTTACGAAACAAGGCTTTAGGTTAATCGGTTTGAACTTTCTGCATGTAAGTATAATATCGAGAATATCTGCCGCAGTTCTTCACAGGCAGGCCAATAGAGCCATAACGAAACAAAGCGTGCCGGCCGCCCGGACAGAAACCAGTCCGGCCAAATTAAATATGTAGTAGGCGGCTCGCGCCCACCGCAGGGCTGTCGCTGCCTTATTTATACCGTTTTATTTCACAGCTGCCGACAATGACGACGCGACGGACGACCGACGGTGACAAGTTACACGCCGGCGGCAAGAAAAGGAATAAAATAAAACTACTATCTACTACTAGAGCTTGAGGTGGTTGGTATGGATTTTATTGAAAGAATTGAATATATCTTTTAGATTCATGGAATCCAAAAGTCAAATATACATATATCCAAATCCAAGCGAGAGCTTTAATCAACTAAATAAACAACTAAAACTTGGTTTCCTTGCCAAACTTTGGCAAACTTTGGCTTTACTCATAAATTCTAACATTGAAACAATTTTTAAAATTTCTTTCGTATTTAACTTACTTTTAATAATGACTAGCGGCCGCCCACGGTTTCGCCCGCGTGGTTCCCTTTCCCGTGGGAATATCGGTATAAAAAGTATTCTGTTTTAATCCGGGCTATCTACTATTTGTGTGCCAAATTTCAACCAAATCCGTTCAGTAGTTTTTGCGTGATTGAAGAACAATTATCCAAACCCACTATTACAAGAAGTAGAATATACTTAAAGCTGCAAAGCGGCAAGAATTCATTTAAGCCTTTAAAAAAACTAAAATTGAAAAGTGTTTCTTGAGCCGTTGTTTTTAAAGCACAGTGAGCGACAGCAGTAACTGAGAAGCAGATAGGAAAAGATTGCGTAATAATACTTTAATACGTTTACTACTATTATGTATTCTGTGCTATAAACTTTGACCCGTAATATGCACGATGTTTTTTTTTATCATCGATATTAAAATAGTAGAATGATTCAAGTTAATAGTTATCATAACAACCGTTAAAGGGAGTGCTTGGGTGATAATTTTATAAATAAGAAATAGTTTTAACACTTACCTATCTACGCATTAATTAATTGATGTGTTAATTAGAAAAAATATATTTGTTTAATTAAAACTGGATTCAGGTTTCATGTTGAAATAGTAGAGGAAAAATCCAGGTAAAGCGGTTTGGCTTCAGTCGCTGTAATGAAAGGGAAAAGCAATTTTAAATGCAATGGCACAGGCAATGGTGTCTAGGCAATGTAATATGTATGTAGTAGTGGCCACTGGCTTGAGCGGTAGGGTTGTCACTAGAGATTTATTGCTTATAAATGAGACTTAACATGCTAAAACCAGAATCTACAATACAAATATGAAAGTACATATTGATGTATTGTCTATGTTCTTTCAAAATAAATATGTAAAGAAGTCAATTCCAATGTTACAGAAGCGAGCTAGGGTTCAACGTTCTCAAAATAGTCTACTACTCCTATGTGTTTCTAAAAAAAAAATTTATCTTTATTTTTAATTTGTAATAGTTTATTGTAATCGCATATGTTATCGATTTTATCAAATGATATTGAACTAGATTTAATGAATTTAACAGCAACTTTTTCACAAAACCTGTCAGTTTTTTATCTATATTTTTAAGCTAATTGGCCAAACTTTGTAAAAGAAAACAGTATCTTCGATAAAAAAAAGTGCAGCATTAAACATTAACACATCAATTGAAGGGGCGCGGATAACTGGACGCCGCAAAGGCCCGACCTAGCGTTGTAGGCCCGTAGGGCCGTAAATATAAAAGTAGCTCCGCCTGGATAGAACCAGTCCGGGCAAATTAAATATGTAGGAAGCGCGCCCGCTCGGGCAGGGCTGTCATCCTGTTTTTTGTGAAAGAAATCTAGGGAAAATGCATCAATTCATTGCATCAATTCATTTTAAAAATACAAGTAGAGCTGTTTGTGTAATTGGATTGTTTTTTGTTCTCATCTTAAATCTTATCTTTCTTCTAAATAATGATCTAATATTATCTCTATTGTTTTCATCTATTCAAATTGATTATCTATCATATTATATTTTCTTGAAACTTCTAAGTTATAACACAGATTACATAATACTATGGTTATATTTAATTATTTTCTCAGTTAATTCTTACCTAACTGTATTGTCATTCATTAGATAACTGTTCGTTTACGCGTTCTCTACTAAGTAGAGTTTGATAACGATTAACATAATGTGGACGGACTGTATGGTGACTTGTGATATCAATAATAAATAATTGTCTTTTGTTTGTATTGAATTAAAATCGTTAAGCTAAAATTATTACAACATAAGAAACAAATGAAAAATACTTTACCGTAATAGTATACTTGTAAGACATTTAAATTAAGCTTATCAATCTGGTTTAAATAAAAAAGCTACAGTTATGTAACAAAACTGTCCATCTTCACAGTAATCCTAGCGTAGGTGAAACCCTTTTGTAGGCACCGGATCCTTGGCAACAGGCTTGCGGAGCCATAACGAAACGTAATGACGCCAGCACCCACACCGAACCAGTCCGGGCAAATTAAATATGCCAGAGACGTCTCACACCCGCAATACCAGGGTTGCCTGTAATCCTGTCAGCGCTGCGGGTGTGACGATTTGATTATACTTGTGTGAAAGTGTGAGTCTTATTTCTTTTTCTTCAAACCTAAATACGATAAACAGTGCAGTTCCCTTATCTAGATTATTACTTGTTTACAGGTAAACTCAATCGATGTAAATTTATATAGAAAATTTAAATCCCTTATTTTTACGTTTATGGAGCATGCGTTGCATTGCATACTAATTATTACTTTAAGAATGGTTTGATGATAATAATAATGTATTTATTTGTTTCATTAATCAGGAGCAGTTGTCTGTGTATTCTAGGTGATTTGAATTTCTATTAGTAGTTACAAAGTCTGTCTATCTATTTTTATATATAGTGACTCGATGTTACTAAATATAAAAATAGAAATGTGTATTTTAGAAATATTAATCTTAATTTAATATTAAAGGTGGCCGAGTGTCAGCCCTGCCACTAATGCGCGCGGCGAGCAGTGAGAGCCGAGCCGTCATTAGTGCGGGTGTTAGCGACCGCGCCGCTCGGGCACACATTTCAAACAATCCCAAGCCTGGGCCGATGTTTTTTCCCCCAACCTCAATTTCTGCGTGATTCATAAATTTTTGAGCCATACGAATATATAAGTACGATACGACATTCTAGTTATTTGACAACGCCTCTACAATACCTAATATCACACATAAAATAAACCATGTTTCCTTTCCAAAAGATGTAACTACCAACTTTATTAGTTTAAGTTATTGTGTCATAGAAATCAGAAATACAAACTACCTACAGTTTCAGAGTTATTATAAAACAATTTAGTAAAAAGCAGGATTCCTTATGATTTGACCGATCTCTGAATAACTGACATAACACTGTTTCAATTGCATCTTGGTGAAAAAATGAAAATTATATTGCTATTAAATTACTTAATAGCAACTGAGACATCAACATCCCTTACTAAACAGTTTCCATGGATTCATTTCGCTATCAGGTCATCCCGATCATCAATAAATAAATCGACTGAATACTGAATATTCAAAGCAGTCGACAGCCCTCGCTGAGCACAGAGCGCCGCCGCGCCGCTTCGTCATTAGAGCGGGCGTTAGCAGCCGCCGCCGGGCCAGACATTTTTTATGCAGCCCGCAAGCCACGCTTTTTTCAACGCTCTGCCTGCACCATTGGGGATATATAGCCACCGCTGCTTATAGTATACGCATCGCTATTGCTACTTACACAAAAGTTGTTATTATTTTTCATGTCACTCCCGATTGTCAACTATTTAACTTTCTCGTTCCGTTTTACACAGAATAAGAGTTATGAGTTTCTGTTTATATCGCTGACGATTGTCGATTGTGTTTATAGATGTCTGTGCCTAAGAAATGATATTTGGCGATAGAGTTTTTTATACTAAATCCATAATAATTATGACAAACGTACATACAATGCTATGAAAAATTGGTAATTAATTCTTATCGAAAATAGATATAAAAAGTAATGCTTGAAACTTTTTTCTATGCTTACGTTTTGGTATGTTTGTTATTTGTTTTTAAATATAAACAGGTTTTTACCGCACTGCCAAACCCTGATAAGCATGATACACAACATTTCCTCGCCGCTCGCGTGTCACGCGCTAATTGTATATCCCACACTCCCGGTGATTTATGTGCGTCGCTGTGGCCGCGCCCAGTGCCAGTAATGCTATGATACCGAGATTCACGTAAAATATGGCAATGCTGGGATTTAGCGAATTTATTTGGCTTCTACCGTGAATTCCATCATCAAAGTTTGTCAGCGTGACGTTCATGATACCGATATTCACATATATGGCTATATTGAACAAATCCATTTGGTTTGTCTGCCTGTAATCACTAAAAAAGAGACAAATTGAGAATATAAAAATAAACATATAATGAAAATCTAACTAACTGAAAGAAACTAACCTCATTCATAATAAACTAGCAGCTGCCCGCCGTTTCACCCGCGTGGTTCCCGTTCCCGTAAGAATATCGGGATAAAAAGTATTCTCTGTTTTAATCTAGGATACATACTACCTGTGTGCCAAATTTCATCCAAATCCGTTCAGAAGTTTTTGCATGATTGAGGAACAAACATCCAAACCCACAAACTTTCACATTTATAATATTATATATAATCAATAATCAATGATGAAACGTGTTTTCTATCTGTGATTAATTAAATACTGCTCACTTAGTAGGTATTTTCAGTTCAAACATTTACTTTTGAACCCGCAATGTGAGTTTTGTGTCTGTCTGTCAGTAAATAATTTCAATACCAAACTGAATATGCAGCGATCCTAGGCCTTAAATAGTATCTAGTCTGAAAAATATAAATGGCAACACTCCCAGCCAGAATTTACGCCTACATATATCACTCGCTAGTGATATAGCGACATAGCCACGAGATATATATCCCGCAGAGGAGTTACAGCGAGTTCAAGCCGCGCCAGCTGCTCAGTGTTGAACTGTGATCAATTACACCCACTATTTTGACGGAGTGCTTTTGGTGGAGGAAAATAATGGAATAAATTTGGGACTCTCACAAATATTGTTTTGTAACAAACGTATGTGCACTCACTTATTATTTTACAAGTGTAACACAAGTGATAAAGTAAATAAAATATTAGTCATTAATTTTATAAAAAAGAGCATTTTTAATGTTTCGAAAATTATTCTTATTTTTGTAGTTGATTCTGTAGATATATTTAGAGATATATACAACTTTTTCGCTTAGCGAATTTCAATAATGTTTTAACTAAAGTACGAGTATAAAATTTGATTTTTTTTTTTATCATATACGTGAACTTCCAGAGCAGTCACAATTACGTGGTTTTGATAGGAATGAAGAAGAAACTATCAAACAAGCATAATAACCAGGCCACCATAAACCGCAGCTGTTATTTTTACGGCTCGCAACTAAACTCATAAATCATAGTACCAAGACGCGGCGGGCGAAGTACACGGCAGTCGACGGCCCATTTAGCTGGGTCGGTGACAAGGTGACGCTCGCTCGCCCGCGGGCGATATAGCGCGGCCCGTATCCTGTCGTGTTCGCTCGATATTCGAGCTCTATACACTTTATGGATGCCTAGTACATTGGGTGGATTACTACACGCTTCGTAGACTGCATCGGAATCTGTCTCCTTTTTACAAATATCGTAGATTTGGCAGCGTAGCGAGCGTCGTTGGTAGCGTGTTCAACATATAGAGTGCTACGTTTCTTTCATTAGTAGGTATCAAAATACTGTCTACTTATATTTTTTTAAGATAGTAAACTTTGTCCTGTAAATTAGCTTTCCACTTATTTTATTGAATGTAATGTGTTATATGGTTCGGGTTATATTTTGAACCAAATAAACAATCCTGCTTAATATTCTTCAGCTACGCCTACGCTTACATTTTTACGTATGGCAATCCGCATTTATGAACTTATGGAAAAGATAAATGAAGCAATTGCGATTCTTTGGCACGTCCCATCGGCATTTTTATAAAGTCTTGGCGCTCACCGATAATATATCTCATATATACTTATATGAGAAGTTATATTACACACTCTTTATTGAAGCTACACGAAAAGATTTTTATGTACATAAATCAAGTTCATTGGCTCGGAAGTGTCGTGTCAAACATAAAGTAAAGGTACATTCCAGAAAAGTTTAGGTCTCACATTAATTGTCGTCAAAATTTGAAAAAAAAGGCTTTGAATAATAAAATCCGGATTTATCAGAAATTTGAAAATCCGGATTTTTCTGTCATTTTCGAATTTCGAAATATCCGGATTGCAATGCCTAATTAACTTATACTCGCATGGGGCTTACTTTCCAGTATTCGCCATCTATGATGAATCTTATCACCTACATAGATGTAGGTGATAAGATTTTTGCATCTGCAATCAAAAGCTTTTCAATATAAAAATGTAAGAAAACCACCTAACATACCTTTACCGCACTGCATTTCAGAATATATGAATCCTAACCAAATTAATTGAATCCTAACCAAAATATCAAGGCGTCGTCTTTAGATCTTGCTAAAATCATCTGTCAGTTAGTTGGAGCAAAATAATTTTGTGCGCGCCAGGCCCTCCGGTCTCCAGTGCCGCCAGGCGCGCGGCGCATAAATTGAGTTAGGACTGAGTTCCACCGACCTACGTATAGTATACCGGTATAACGAACCATTATATTACCCGCGCCAGTTTGATGTGAGGGTGACGACGCGACGGTTTCGAGTATTTGGGTTGGGACTACTAGCAGCGAAGCATCATTTGACCCGGCATAAAAAAGGATAAAAAGTAACCTATAATATGTTAATCCAGGTCCTAATCTGTCTACCAACCAAATTTTATCCAAATTCGTCCTGCCGTTTAAGTGTGAAGAGGCAACAATTAACACTCACACACAAACTATCGCACTTAGGTAAAATATTATTATAGTAGGATTTTGAAGCGACGTGCTACGAAGAATTTTAAATACTTAGTTATCTCGCATGCTAAGGAGGTGGTAAATATTAATCATATCAAGTATTTAATATGGATGCTTATTAAACGATTGAAGATAAACTAAGTAATTAAATTATTGCTACCAACACCAATTATAAACTAACATGAATGAAAGGTTAAACATCAGTTCCTGTAGCACGAACAGCTATGGAAAAAAATTAATGCACGTAAAAACATTCGATTAATAAAAACAATTTTGAATGAGGAATTTGTATAGTGCCATATAAATACAAATAACTTTAGTTGCTGTAAGTAAATTTGGTGATTATATATCGTCAAAAAGCGAAATGAATTTTTTCATTAACTAATTACCAAAAGATGTTCATGCTAGGGGTACCTACCTAGTCTACCTACTAATCATAGCGAATCTAAAATATTATGGAAAAGCAGTTTTTTTACATAAAAACACATTACACTCTCTGTTTTTTGGCCAGTCGTGTAAACATGGGCAGCTTTTAATTAATATAATTAAGCCGTCCCATGAGAAATTTTTTTATAAAAACTGCTCAACGAATAGCAGTATAGTGAGTGTGTCAAATTAATTACGCACACATTGTGACATTTATCTTATCGTCATGATAATTGACATCTTCAAATACGATGAGTTCTCAAGAACGCAATTTTCCTGTCGGGATAACATACCATACCCGTTGGAAGATCCTTTCTGCGAATTGTTGACTCAATCTAATATCTAGAAGGCGTTTGTTATTTTCAACAAACACTGGACGCTTTTTTTTATCTAATTTCTGACTGAATCTATAGCCGGACACATACAGACGGAAACCCGATTCTGAATATCGATAATGTATGAAATTTCCGTACGGAAAAATCCCGCACGTGTGTGGTAAGTGGTAGGTCCATAGATTTGTATGGATTAGCTGCGTTCGGAATGATTCCGATTCGGAATTCCGAATGGGAATTCCGTCTTCATGTGGCCACTCTAAAATCTTAGTTTTAAAAACGGCACAGATTAATGAAATCATCAATATTAGTTACGAACTAAGCCTTAGTAACACTACTAACTTGAGTTGGGTGCAAGCAAATTATTGTATTAATCACACTATTAAAAGTTATTGTGCCATATCTCTCTCTGATTGCTCTATTGCAACTATTCATCGATAAACACGCATTCCGAAATGTGAAAAAATTAAATGTAAAAAAATAATGTAAAAAAAAAATATGAATATCCATATTTTATAACAGAAATCAAGAGCTATAGCAACTTCACGTAGATATTTATTACAATTTACATGTTCGTAACATAATATTGTAAAATAAACTGGATTATTCAGCTTTATTGTTATTATTAATTATCATATTTTGTTCATTCGAATTTGAATTTCATCTCTAATTAAGTTCAAGTAATTATCTATAAAAAAAAAATTTAAGATTCAATATATTTTTCTCAGAATAAAAATATAAAATATTATCAAGTATCAAGCTTGTTCATTCGTGCTACACGCCCGCCGCGGCAAGCACGCGACGAGACGGGCCGCGCGCGATCCCATGTCACATCATGCCGCGCGGCCGCCCGCCCCGCCCGGCCCGCCACGCCATGCCATCGCGTCACGGCGGCGGGCGGCGGCGGCGGGGCGGCGCGACGGCCCACGACCATGAACCAGGGTTGCCTCTGCATGCCGACTTATATTAAAATAATACATTTTTTACATCAAAAAATAACATAATCCTACTAATATTATAAATGCAAGCCTTCACGTCTTAACTACTAAACCGATCATCATGAAATTTTGCATACACGTTGTCACGGTTACAGAGATGGACATAGGCATTCATTCCGGAAAAACGGTTATTCCCCAGCGCAGGAATAACAAAAAACCGGCCAAGTGTGAGTCGGACTCACGCACGAAGGGTTCCGTACCAAAAAACAGCAAAAAATCACGTTTGTTGTATGGGAGCCCCCTTTAAATATTTCTTTTATTTTGTTTTTAGTATTTGTTGTTATAGCGGCAACAGAAATACATCATCTGTGAAAATTTCAGCTTTCTAGCTATCACGGTTCTTGAGATACAGCCTGGTGACAGACAGACAGACAGACAGACGGACAGCGGAGTCTTAGTAATAGGGTCCCGTTTTACCCTTTGGGTACGGAACCCTAAAAACTATCCACGCAGACGATGTCGCGGGCAGCCGCTAGTATGTTTATAATATTATAAATTGTGACCAAAGCACAGAATTTTATTATATCAAAGTGCGCATTTTGTGATTCATAATTACCTGAATATCAGGTAAAAATATGAAAACTTTGGTATGAAAACGTGTTTTCACTATCACTATTTATTATTATGAATTTTATTTGATGCTTCTTTTTAGGGTTCCGTACCCAAAGGGTGAAAACGGGACCCTATTACTAAGCCTCCGCTGTCCGTCTGTCACCAGGCTGTATCTTATGAACCGTGATAGCTAGACAGTTGAAATTTTCACAGATGAGGGGGGGCTCCCATACAACCAACGTGATTTTTTTGCCGTTTTTTGCTCCATATTGATAACGACTACAGGTAGACAGTTGAAATTTTCACAGATCGTGTATTTCTATTGCTGCTATAATAACATATGCTATAAACAGAATAAAATAAATATTTAAGGGGGGCTCCCATACAACAAACGTGTTTTTTTTTGCTGTTTTTTGGTACGGAACCCTTTGTGCGCGAGTCCGACTCACACTTGGCCGGTTTTATTTTTTAACTTGTTAAGTGTAAAGTAAATCGATTACACAAAACAACCTCTTCTTGTGGGTACTTCCTGACCTGAATATCGAAAGCTTCTTGACTTGACCTACCGAATTCCTCGTTTGAAACTACGAGTATTTTGACTTGTGGAAAACCGCAGAAGTTTTGACTGAGGGCAAACCCAGCAATATTGGTCGCTCCAAGTTTACCTCCTCATACCTCATACTCTTCTGGTACACCGATAAAGTTTGCTCAAATCACATTTTAGACGTGCGTGATCTAGCGATTTCAAGAGAGCGTGATCTAATGTGATTTCAAGACGAGTTCAATCATCGAGAAGTTGAGTAATCAGACACAAGATTAATACTATAGGTATTAGGTGTTAGAAAAAAAACCTTCGGATTGTCACAGAATAGATTATAAGTATTTACTACCGTCTATTGTTTAACATTCGCATTAGGTAATTTTCGCTAGTCGTTGTCTAATATAAATAAGCAAACATATTATGTATTGGTGGTACCCAACGATCTCGGAGAGATCGTTGGTGGTACCCGTGTGATTTTAAAGAAGTTTCACGTCAAAACGTTGTTTTATGAAAAATCTTAAAAATATTTTTTTATTAAAACACTGCTTAGACTAGGTAATAAAAAATCGGTTGCGGAGATGCAAGCAAGTTTTCGCGAGATAACGCGTTCGTCTTCAGACTGGTTTCATAACTCCTATGGAGTGATGATTTCCTAGTACAATTCAAAATCTTGAGAAGTAAAATGTCGTATCTGAAATGATGCTGCGTTCGGATGAGATGAAATGAGATGAGATGTTGTGTGTGTGTATAATACATATTTTCAATAGATTCTTTATATGATAAATTCGTTACAAGTCTGTACTGGTTAAACTTGTGTTTGATTATTTTATGATTCTGGGCTTTTGCTCGACCATAGACTTTTTTTAAGACCAATTTTTTAGCTCTCCAGTAAACATTGCAAATAAATTGACAATATAGAGTGATCAGCTGCGCCTTCACTCGAGAATGTAAATTGGCAAAGTGAAAACGAAATTTTACAGATTACAATTAGTTGCCGTAGAACAGAACACTGTCTGTCGATTTATTTATTAATTTAATCGCATTTTAATTACGAGTACAATTCAATTAAGTCGGTATAAAATTGAAACTGTTAAATTATGCCAAAAGTGGCTGGCTGGATGATCATCACAAACATCGAAAATATGGCTAAACTACATACAATCTGCGGGCTAGAAAGAAAATTATCTTGGCCAAAGTAACCTCCATTTGCCGTTCGAGCAAACTACCAGGCGAGCATGAACAAAGAGTAGTTGCGGCCTCGCTGTGTCGCATTAGCGCGGCCACCTACATAATTCAGATATAATGACTGCCTGCACGGTTGCTTACATACCTCGCCATTAGCGTCGCTCGTACATACAGGTAGGTGATATATACGTAAATAGTAAGATTTTTAGATGTATTTATTAATGTTAGTTGGCTAAATGGCGAATAAAACGCCATCTGGCATCTAGTAACGATAACTAAGCGGACGCTGATACTCCTACGCTTACGGATGAAACAGATTTTTTGGATTAAAATTTAAATCTTTCGTTTTGTTTTCTTTTCATCGCCAAGCCACGCTCCAATCAGAGTAGGGAAGTACCTTCTCTAATTAATGAGTAATTTTTAATCATTGAAATTGTAGCCGTGGCGTATGACGTCACGGCCGGGGAGGTTGGGCGAAATGAGGTCAGTGTAGCGGTATTGTCCAGACAGCTTTGAAGGATTTACTCCGTCTTAGTGAAGAGATGCTCTTTAGGTGTAGGACATGGTGCATTAGAAAGATGAATGATATAGCGGTAATAGTGCGTATGATAAAATAAAGAAATAATCTTTTGGGAAGAGTTCGTATCAAGCCATTTTACCAACCACAAAAAGAGTCTATTCAACAGACTCAAGAACAGACTGAAAAGTAAACTTACGGCATCAGGATCTACTAGTCATGATGAATTCCTACCCGACGACAAAAACATTTCTGTAAAGTAGGTACCCATGATTTGAATTCCCTAGTTGGTGGATTGGAGAGGAGAAAATTGTATCCATCGATCCACAAGTGGATCTTGGCAGTAGATCTAAGTGAACGGAGGGTAAATTCGTCCATCTATTGCGTTTACTTACTAAGACACTGCTTTTATACGTCAAATGCGCGTTTCGCCGTTGTCATCTGGATTATGATGACTTCTGATTTATTGTTGGACAGTCTCGGTCTTTTGGTATCGTTATTTTAATTTACTCAGTACGTGTGTTTAGATATTCATCTTAAGATCAAACCCACCAACCACCCATGACCTAGCGAACATCTAGATGGCCTCCACCGCGCGTACTAACCATTTCATCTTAAGATCCGTGATACTCTGTCAAATATCGAAAATAAACTATATTCTCGCTGCTCCCATCACCACATTCACACCCAAGCCCATAACGGGCGCCGCCGCCGTCTTCCCGCCCCCGCCCCGCTCATTACCGCACCCTGTTGATTGATTGATTCATTCGCGCCGCGGCGATAAGTGTTCAACTTAGCTTGTTTCACTTGTTATCAACTCTACCCTAGTTTGCTACCAAGAACTACCCATATACGTGGGCTGTTCCGGAAAGTAATTAGTGAATCGAAAAATTATAAGAATTTTCTAATATTCAAAATATAAAAACGCATCTTGCGGAAGGTCGAAAAAAAGCCGTCTAAATTTTTCGACGGCCTCATATTCTAGAAGAATTATCGACACTAGTCCACTGCTTCCAAAAAATACCGTTATATTTTTTTATAACGCACCTCTTGTGAACAACTTTTTTGAGTTACTCATCCTCTTCAAACATTGCTGGTTTGAGAGAGGATCGTTTACTGTGGATCCAAAATTCTCCTATTATTAGGATTTAGAATACACATAGTGAAGTTTCTCGTCTGAACTTTTCCAAATTTATTCTGCACTTCATCAACGAGATTTTTGCTGATTTCTGAGTTAGTGAGGTAACCGTCTAGGGGCAACCTTCGAGATTTTAAGACATTCATGCAAGATAGTGGAAACGTCCTTGATTCAATCTTCAGTTTAGCCCGAATCTCTCAATACCTATATAATTTGCCTATATTCCTTAAAAAGTCACGCTACCCTGATGAAATTTTATGAGTAGCCGCAGACCATGGTCGTCTAGAAACTTCTAAAGTTCTTTCAATACACGTTTAAATGTAAAAAACTGTCGCTAACGGAGGAAAAGTTTTACAAAAATCAGTGTGTACATTTTCGTAAAGGTAAGCCATTGTTTTAAGCATGGCAAATTATCGCACGAAAAGCTCGCAAGACGTCCATTATTGCAAAAAAAAGAGTGACAGGTTAACTTTAAAGAAATATTTAAAACAAACCATGGAAAGTTGGGCAGTGATTTTCAACAAGGATATTTTTATTGAAATTATCCGCCAATCAAAAATAATATCAGGAAACAAAAGATTATATTTATTTTGTGGCTAAACATTTTTGGAACAGCCTAGTTACGTATTTTTGTAGTTTTTTTTTACATTTGCGAAAGAATATTGGAATGAAACGACTGTTTTTGTTTTGCCTTATGTACCAGAATATGGAATATGAACTAGATTAAAGTCTAATCTAAAATACTATAATTATCAATAAAAAAATGTTCGATGTAATATTCTTGCATTATTTGGTATTTTTATTATTCTATATTAACAAAATATTTATTTCATTTCAGGTATAAATAAAGATGCGTGTTGTGTGGAGTTGGGTAAGCTAATAGTAATTCTAATTTGTATACGATTTTTTAATTTTTGCCTTAAATACTCCTTTCCAAATTTAATGCCCGTACTTATACGTCAATGTACATAAAACCAGTACTATTAACCAAATGATGTGATGATACTAAAAGAAGAGATAGTGTAGTGTTGCTAAAACTGTTCAACATACTCCAAGGAACATAGCTCAAAAAACGTTTTTTTTTCGCCTTTCCATAGTAAGTCGGTCCCGCTGACCAATACATTTTGTATTGGGTATGAATTTTTATTTACGTTTTTCGGCCTATATTTCATGGAGAAAGTTGTTTAGTTTGTTGCAATACCATCATCTGTTTCAGTATCATCATATCATTAATTGGTTCCACCTTAAGTATACATTCGTTCCATGTTTGTCTCTTGTGGTGCTGTTGTCTGATGGATGACAAAGATTTTTTAGTTTAGAATATTTTCAAAATAGGTATTTGTTGGTTGAACATGAATATTAATAGAAACTTAATAAGTACTGAGGAGTTCTCATTGTCATACGGCTGGCTGACGGCTACAGTGAGTTTCTATGGCCCTTCAAAATTGGTTATTCATTTCATGTAGTTAGGTACTTAATTGACCGAGCGAGCGCGAAGTGCGAGCGAAGCGTCTCTGCTTCAGCTTGGGCAAAAATTTTTCGTATGTCCTTCTGGCGGTCGTTCCGGCTGTTCTTCCGGCTGTCCGTTTGTTCTCGTCTACAGGTCGCATTTCTCAACCGATTCTCGTGAAATTATGTGAGCAGGATCAATAATTAGGTGTATAGTTTTTTTAGTCAAGCTAGTTTATCGAAAGTTTTCCAAATGAAAATAACATAATAATAATAATAATAAAAAAACATGATTTCATCCGTCTCGAAAAATGATCAAAAATGTAACAAAACCTTTTTTTTAGCGGTGCACAGCAAATTTTGTTTTTTATTTTTAGAAGACTCATTTCATCAATCATTACTTTCCTGTCGAAGCATTTCTGTGTTATTTGTTTTAAAAAAACATACAATTTAAGCAATTTTTTTACACGAGGTCAACAGCTCACGGAGCCACTATTTATTCTTATGCCACTAGTTAAGTTAAGTAATGATTACTTACGAGCTAGCTATACATTGGCGCTCTACGAAGGTAGGTATGCTAACCACAGAGTTCCACCACAAACATCGCATCTGAAGAGTTTTAGTGGCCATGAAATCTTCGGCGAGCGTTGTCGTTATTCGCCGTATCGTGGCCATAAAGCAGGTTGTAAACTGAACCGTGGCTGTTAACAGCGCACGTAAAGATATTTTCTAACAACTCTGGCGGCCATGCTGTTATAACACCCTGGCTTTTGGATTGGAAGCGAAATGAAAATGTTTTTTCTCAAATATGCTTGGAAATTCTAACATCATTTTGACAACCTTCCTATGGAAATTTATTTTGACCATGTTTAGTGGCCCGCAATGTTACTATGAAAACTCATATTTTTCGTGTAAGTACCTATGTTAATTAAAAAAATGGACCGATCTTTTTCAATGAAACACGAGCACAGAATAGATAATGACCAAAGCTAGGAGGTGACTCATCAAAAATTTTATTTAATTATAACTGGCTTTGAAAATGAAAATTTCCGAATCACGATAACAGAGCGCCAGAAAATATGCTGCTGTAGGTATGCATATTTTGTAAAATCGAAGTTCTTAATTTCCGAGTAACTTTATGTATCAAATCTGCAAAAAATCACAAGCTTGACGATTATAATCATTTCATCTTACGTAGGATATTGCAATTGACAACATTTCAAAATGTTTGTCCTATGTTTTTATTTGTTATTTAGAAATTACTGATGAAAACAAGAGACACATATTTTTTTTCTTTTCCAAATTTTTATTTTAAGTCAACATAATTATTCATTCTAAAAGAGCGAAAGTGTCGTTTGAAGGATTTCTGGCGGACAATCCTTTGCCCATATGGATAAAAATAGTTATTTGTTATACAAGTGACCAAATCAATTAGTGCTGCGAGTGCCGACTTTAAATCACGAACTAGTGAAGTAATCTAGAATTGAATCACGAGCGTAGCGAGTGATTCTAATATAGACTACTGAGCACAGTGAGTGATTTAAAGGCACGAGGCTGAACAAAATTTTGGTCTCGTGTAAAACATACAACTTTTCACCTCGACCAGCGAGATAATTTTCACGTGACTTTCCTGGTAAAAAGCTTAATTCAGCATTCGAAACTTGTTCACTTAACTCTTTTGGAGTTAGACAAGTATCTTCATCGTTGGACGCATTCATTTTCGTAATTTATCACAAAAATAATTCGATCAAACCTATGCTGAAAAATTGTATCCATAGAGTAGAGTCAGTAAAGTAGATTCCTGTCATTTTGGTTACATTCCGTTATATTTTTCTCTTATTCATTAATATCCCATCTTTTTTAATTATTTATAATCATAAAACTCTAATTTGTTTATAGATTTCATTAATTTTTCTTATTTCATATTTATTTCATATTTATTTCATACATGCGACCTCATTTCGTCCATAATCTTTATTTCGAATTCTCAACCTTCTTTTTTAACAATCCTTATTTAAAACTCCTTGGTACATCCGTGCATTTTATTTTTTTACTTTTTAATCCATGTATGACACCATAAAGCACTCTATCTATCAGTGGCGAGGGGTAAAAATATGGCGAAGGTAAGCCGCTCTACAAAAATTATGAAAAATGTTATGATTTGCATAGTAGATCATTGGGGTTGGATTCCCAAAGGTAAGCCGATGGGAATCGGCTTGTATGAACCCTTCGCCACTGCTATCTATCCTTTTCTCACATATCAATTTTATAAGTCTTGTCCTTGTCACTTTATTTCTTTTTTCTTTAATATTTTAAAAGTTGGTGTTAGAAATATAAAAAAAACTTTGCCTCACGCTCGCAGCAAAAATCGATTTTGCTGCGAGTTTGTACGCGCCAAAAGCGCCCTTTTCGTGCTGGAGAGGTGAAAAATACATTTTGACGTCAACCTGTCAACCTAATTTATATCTATCTTCGAGTTGAGTGAGATACCTACTGTTTTATTTCGTTTCATCAATTTAAATGAAAAAACATTAATTAAAGAGAGTAATTTACATACTATAGATAAGTACATACTTGTGCACATGAAATGTGACGTCATTCACACCGTAATTAAGTCCACAGGATAAATAAAGCCGGCCCGAGTGCCGATGGCGTGACGCGCCCGTCCGTAATTGAACGTGGATTAAGCACGAAGCGGCCATCTTGTATTTTCGATGTAGGTAGGTGTCAATTTGTTGTTTTCACCCTTTAATGTTTGTTTACCTGTCTCTACCTCTTCCTATTGAACGCTTTGAAATCCATCAACTTATACAGATTGTAGGAACATACTGTGTCCCTACACCGAAACAAACAAAAATGCAGGCCATAGTTCAATGTGGTTTTCCGGCTGCTTATGAAATAAATAAGAAATATAAATAGAAATAGACATTTATTCGTTCGAAACACGGTAGGTACAAATTCATCTTATAAAATAGGTATATATTATTCTAATAGATAGTCGCGGCTTTTTTGAAGCATGAATTTTGCGCGTTAAGGGCAGTATATTGCAAATTAACTTATTTTTGATTCAGTTTTAAACAATCAAGCATTATTTATTTTGAGCAGATAAAAATATATGTTGTAGTTTCATAATCGAACTTGATTATTTTACGGTTAAAAACACGATTTTCGTATTTTCACTCGACTATAAAAATGTGCAAAGACAATGAATATTTTCATTGTTTTTTGAATAATACTTAAAGATTATAAATCTCTTACGCACAAATAATATATAGAAAAAAAGGTAATGACATATAGCAGAATATTTTACGGTTACTTTTTCAAAAAGTGACTTTATGTTTATTTAAAAATTAATATATAATAAAACGCACGACGAATCTTGGTTTAGTAGCCTGCGAGGCGTCGTCGGCGTAGGACCTGTGTCGTTTTTGCTGCCGCGCTGTGTTCCCCCTCTCGCGTCTAGTCGATTGAGAATCTTTTAGATACTCGAAGAGTAGTATAAGACTTGGAAACGCAGTAGGTAATCTAAGTGTAAAATTTTATTTAGTGTAAATTACCAATTTAGTTTAATTTGTAAATGCATAGAGTAGGTAGTAGGTATTTGGATACAGCAACCAAGTACAAGCTAACGCGTAATTAATTTTGATGACTTTTAAGAAATAAATACTTATCTATAAATAAAATATAAAATAAAAAATATACCTATCGTATAATTTATAAAATGGTTGACTTTGCAATGATTTTACTTATATCGGAAGATGAAGAAGAAAACTAAGTACAGTCAGCAGCATATCAAGCTATAAGTACAAAACTGTCAAAAATCTATAATGAATTTTGAACCTTAAACTGTTCGACTTAAAGTTTAAAAATGATTGAAGTAATTTGACACATTGTGGAAGCCCAGCATGCCGTTGACTGTACCGTAAGGCTGCGTTCAGACGATAACGCACGACCCAACCTCAACCCAAACTCAGCCCAAACTCAGCTCAAACTCAACTCACCCGCAGCCTACTCCTTGAAATACATCACTTACAATTTTGAATCTTATGACACATTAATAAGCTCTTTTTTTATTTTGTCGATGCAACTGCACCCTCCCCGCGCTCAACCCGAACTCAACTCAAACTCAACCCGTACACAACCCAAACTCAAATCAAACTCAAACAGAACTCACTTCAAACTCACCTGGACATTACTCAGGACCTTATTAAAGTGTCATAAAACTCAAAATTGTAAGCGATGTATTTCATGGTGGGCTGTGGTTGAGGTGAGTTTGAGTCCGTTACGCCAGCAGGAAAGATGCTCCTAGAGGGAAGCGAGTTTGATGAATAATTTGTGCGCAATTCAGTGTAAATGTGCGCCAAATAAAAAAATTGTGGGCCTTATACTTTTGGAATAAAACGGCAAAAACGGATTCTGCTGGGGTAACGGTGCTCCAGCAGGAAGAATCTAAACTAATGATCGGAGAGAAATAAAAGATATATGTGCGTGTAGCTTGATACTAGCAGGAAATGTGCGCCAAATATAAAATTTGTGGGCCTTATAGTTTTGGAGATATTTGATTTCCTGCTGGCGTAACGTTTTGCCAGATCCCAGATCTCGGAAACTACTAAATGTGCGATCTTACAGTAAACACATATAAGTAGCTCCTAATTTGTGCTATTTGTGCGGTAGAAAACATTTCAAAAATATTTACAGATTTTGAAGTAATCAGACATTTTCTAAAAACAGAAAAAAAATTCTAGCGCCTAAACTACCACCTAAATAGAGAAACCAAAAACGGTGTTCTATTCTTCTTATTATTTCTCATTACCATAAAAATTTTGAAAACCGCACATTTACGCGTTTTTTAATAATACCCACATGAAGGTTAGACTGACCATGTCATGACTTTGACGGTCAGCAGGATAAAAATATCAGAGACTATTTAGATCCTGGCCCAAAGAATAATCTGTGCGGTTACTGAAGTACATGCTCTGAAAATTTCAGCTTCAAATTCTTCGTATTAAGGGAAATATCAATTAAAATCCAAAACAACTGTCAGTATTCCGATTAACCGACCAAATTCGATAGACCACCAAAAAGCGACGCGTTCATACATATTGATGACCTTCTTTATTGTGTCGTATTATGCAGAAAAATTGTTTGTACAGTCGCGTTCATAACTTCTTATTGGCAAATGTGGGTAAATAGTGTTTTAACTTTTAGTTAGTTTGAGCCTGTATTCATACCGATACCACAGCCGAGAGAGTATTTTTCTTACAGTCGGACTTCAATCTTCATTGTGCTGGCGCAAAAGCCGCCGTTCGTCTAGACAGTTTGACGCAACGACTAAAAGTGTAAGGGACTAAAATTTTATTTGTAAATCATTACTAATTTAGGGCTAACTAAGTATAAAAAAAATATTAAATTAGTACTCAATTAGGAAATAATAATGAAAAAATAAGTTCCAAGATGGCGGCCATCTTTTTTGTTTGTGGGCATATTTCGATGAAACTCGGTTTTTGATACTATTTTGACAAGATAATATCAATGCAATGTTAAAAAAATAAAAAATCCAAGATGGCAGCCATCTTTTTTGTTTGTGGGCCGATTTCGACGAAACTAGGTTTCTAGTACTATTTTGACAAAAAAATAACATAGCGATGTTAAAAAAATAAAAAATCCAAGATGGCGGCCAGTTTTTAAGTTTGCGGGCCGAGTTCGATGAAACTCGGTTTTTAGTAGTATTTTGAAAAGAAAACAGCAACGCAATGTTAAAAAAAAATCCAAGATGGCAGCCATCTTTTTTGTTTGTGGGCCGATTTCGACGAAACTAGGTTTCTAGTACTATTTTGACAAAAAAATAACATAGCGATGTTAAAAAAATAAAAAATCCAAGATGGCGGCCAGTTTTTAAGTTTGCGGGCCGAGTTCGATGAAACTTGGTTTTTGGTAGTATTTTGACGAGAAAACAGCAACGCAATGTTAAAAAAAACAAAAAATCCAAGATGGCGGCTATCTTCTTTGTTTGTGGGCCGATTTCGATGAAACTCGATTTTTGGTACTATTTTGACAAGAAAATAACAAAGCAATGATAAAAAAATAAAAAATTCAAGATGGCAGCCATCTTTTTTGTTTGTGATTGTGGGCCGATTTCGACGAATCTCGGTTTCTAGTACTATTTTGACAAGAAAATAACAATGCAACGTTAAAAAAATTAAAAATCCAAGATGGCGGCCATCTTTTTTTTTGTGGGCTGATTTCGATGAAAATCGGTTTTTAGTAGTATTTTGACAAGAAAACAGCAACGCAATGTTAAAAAAAATAAAAATCCAAGATGGTAGCCATCTTTTTTGTTTGTGGGCCGATTTCGACGAAACTCGGTTTCTAGTACTATTTTGACAAAAAATAACATAGCGATGTTAAAAAAATAAAAAATCCAAGATGGCGGCCAGTTTTTAAGTTTGCGGGCCGATTTCGATGAAACTCGGTTTTTGGTAGTATTTTGACGAGAAAACAGCAACGCAATGTTAAAAAAAATTAAAATCAAAGATGGCTGCCATCTTTTTTGTTTGTGGGCCGATTTCGATGAAATTCGGTTTTTGGTACTATTTTGACAGGAAAATAACAATGTAATGTTAAAAATTATAAAAAATCAAAGATGGCGGCTTTTGGCGCGTTTTGTAAAGTTTCTCATCTATATTGTCTATAGCATGCGCCCCACGTTTTTTGGTTTAAAATTTCTGTAGGTATAAGTTATTAGGGTTATAAATATTTACAGAAGAATTTATTTTTTACTTTTTAGTTTGTTTTTACTTGTCCGTTTTAATATTATTAGTCCGATGTTTGGAATAATTTAGTCCGTTTTAAAAACGTGTTTTAAAAAAATACTTTTCTCAGTAAATTTTACTCTATACAATGCCTTTGCTGCTCGCTTGGTGAGGACCCGCCTAATCGCGTAAAAACGGCTGGTCGGATCCTGGTTGAAAGTTTCCTAAGGATTTTCTCTAATATGCACGCGACGAAGTCGCGGGCGGAAGCTAGTTTATTGCAATAATCAGAATTGGGTCTAGAATATTATTATCCCGTTCCCGTTTCTTTACCCTCTCCCTCTCTCTGCCCCTCTCACTCTTCCTCTCCCTCTCCCATACTCCTTTCCGTCCCCGACCCCTTAACAAAAGTTTGATCCCCTATTTCACCTCTTTAGGGGCTGAAGCAAGTCCACCGTGTGTGTTGGTCTTCAAAATAAATGTCATTTTCGCAATCACCATCCCATAAAAGCCCAAGAACGACATCCATAACGATTTTTATGTTTACTTACCCCGTTTACCCCCTATGGGATGATTTTCAAAATAACAAATTATGTGTTTGATTTTATTTTTAGACGTGCTCCGACGAATTTTTTATGCTGTTGTAATTTCGATTTTATTTTCTTTTTCATCATGTCCACCGTGTTGGACTTCAAAATAAATGTCATTTTCGCAATCACCATCCCATAAAACCTCAAGAACGACATCCATATCGATTTTTAGGTTTACTTACCCTATTTGTCCTCTACATACATACATACATACACTCACGCCTGTTTCCCATGGGGGTAGGCAGAGACTATGGATCGCCACCTGCTACGATCCTTGCACACTTCTTTCGCTTCATTCATATCCATCAATCTTTTCATACATGCCCTGCGGTTTTTGTCACTGCGTACACCAGCCTTTTTTATAATAACCTCTATTTGGTCCGCGTAGGTTTTTCTGGGACGCCCTCGTGCAATCGTTCCTTCCACATTCGCACAGTATATCTCTTTCGTGATTCGCCTTTCATTCATCCTCTCTAAGTGACCAAACCACTGGAGCATTCCTTTCTCAATTCTTGTCACTATATCATCTTTCAGACCACACCTTTTGCGAATCACCTCATTGCTCACTCTATCACTCAGTTTTACTCCGCATATTTTCCTCAACGATCGCATCTCTACCGCATTTATTCTGCTTTAATTCTTCTTCTGCCATACCCAAGATTCACTTCCATACATCAGTGTCGGTACCAGCACTCCGTTATGAATAGCCATTCGCGCCTTTGCAGAAACGGTTTGGCTACTCATAACCGAGTGTATAGCACCACTCACCGAATTTCCTTTCTTCACTCGTCTTTCTATGTCTTCCTCACTCTTTCCGTCCCTTGTGAACAAACTCCCCAAGTATACAAACTCTAAGGGGTTGATTATCAAAATCACAAAACATGTGTGTGCCTATTTATTTTTAGACGTGCTTCTGCGAAGTTTAGAGTCAAAGTTTTAATTTTATATTCTATTTTCCATACAAAATTTGAACCCCATTTTCACCTCTTTAGAGGTTACATCATGTCCACCGTGTTGAACTTCAAAATAAATGGTATTTTCGCAATCGTCATCCTAGGAAACCCCAATAACGACATCCATATCGATTTTTAGGTTTATTTGCCCCATTTCACACCCATTTCATCCCATAAGTATTGAAATACTAACAGTAACGATATACGTTGCGTTAGATTTCCATCCATAAGCTTAAATTATAAATTTAGCGATTTTTACATAGAAAATGAAGAATTTTCTATTCATAAAAATAATTCCCTTTTCACTTCCTCGGGGGTAGGATTTTTTAAAAACGCTTAAACACGTGTATATTAATTTTCAATCGTCAGTCTAACCACAAAATTTGAAGACCCTAGCTTCGAAACTGAGGGACTTTCATACAAACTTTGGACCCCCGTTTCACACCCTTAGAGGGTGAGTTTTGAAAAACTCTTTCTTAGTGCACCCTTAGACCTCATAAGGAATCAATGTGCCAAATTTGGAGTCTCTAAACCCAGCGGTTTGGGCTGTGCGTTGATATGTCAGTCACCAATCAGTATCTTCTTTTATAATATTTAGATGTATTTAATGGTATGTATTAATGTATTTTGTATGCATGTGAATATCATTTTTCTTTGTTTGTTCCACATTCGTGTTTATTGGTTTGCTGTTGGTTGACTTATAGATAATGCTCTTAGCATTAAGTCCGCCATTTCTACCTTACTTTATGTATTTGTACAAAAAAAATTATGAATAGATAAATAGTACCTAATAAATTGTACTATATGGTACCAAATAAATTGTACTTATCAATATCAAATTAATAGTAATAAATTGTACTATATAGTACCTAATAAATTGTACTATATGGTACAAAATTAATTATACTTATTAGTATCAAATGAATGGCACCAAATAGTACCTAAAATGTACTACTAATTTCCAAATAAATTGTACAAATTGTACCTATAAAATTGTACTATATGGTACCGAATAAATTGTACTTAATAGTACCAAATGAATGTCACTAATTTGTACCAAATTAATTGTAAGTAATTGTAGGTAAGATGGTGGTAGCTATTCAGGCGGCCTTGACTTAAGCCCTACCACCAACCAAACCGAGTACAAATTGTACCTCCCTGAGAATCGAACCCGAGACCCCTGCGTCTTACACGGGTGGGCAAACCACTAGACTACAGAGGCGGTTGCCTCTATGGTCTTACTACTGCATAATGCATAATAATTCCTTAGCCAAACATCAATTTATATCAATAACAACGTGCATTGCATGTATTGCAGATCAAATCATGTAAGAGTATTTTTTTTATTTTTTTTTCGAAACTCTGCCTGTTTTAATAATTGAATGAGGTACAAATTAAGTACAATTTCTGGCCATTACTATGAGATCAATTGGAATCTGGTACAGCGTGGCGTCGCCAAGAAGTATACTTCCCAACGTCCGTTGCATGTATTGCAGGTCAAATAAGAGTAGATTTAAAAATGTTTTTTATCGAAACTCTGCATGTTTTATTTATTGAATGGGGTACAAATTAAGTACAATTTCTGGCCATTACTATAAGATCAATTGGAATCTGGTACAGTGTCACGTTGCCAGGAAGTATACTTCCTGGAAACGCCACAATCAAGTGATTTTTTCTCTGAAACTATCAGAAGTACAATTTTTTGAGTTAAGGTACAATTAGGTACATTTTATGGTCTTTCATTTGAGGTTATCTAAAAATCTCTACGCCATGGTGGTGTTGCTGGGAAGTATAACACAATAAGAGTGAATTTGCTTTGCATCAAACAATTCGATGCGCTTCGATTCGGTTGCAGCATGAATTGACCCTAATATTTGATTACTCGTTTTTGGAGGTCCCTTTTCATCGGCAAATTATTAAAAAAAAAGTTAAAATAAAATATCGGTCACACAAAAAAAGCTTGTTGTGAGTGCTCAAATATGTTTAGGTACTTATTTGTAGATAATTATATTGGCAGTTGAGATGACACTCCACTAACGAATTTACTCAATGAATTCATTGTTTATTCACATTCAAGTAGTTAATTCAAACTCAGAGACCATACAACAAGTACCTATTCGAACTATAATATTCGAATAAACAAAAATAATTATTTACTTCGAATTAACTACCTAGCTACCTATAATTTTATTGTGTGTGTTAAATGTATTTTTTACCTAGTAAGTACCCATACCCATCATACTTATTTATTGATTTACAACATTATTGATAACAATACATAAACATAAAAAACATAATTATTTAGTTCGAATTATCAAAATAAATATCGCGCGTTCACGCAGTGCATGAGAGTTGACAGAGCACTAGATTCGGCACATGAAATCGCGGGCGGGGAGTGTCCTTTCTGCACGTAGTAAATATCTATATTCTGTGGCTTGGTCTGCGGGGTCAGAGAACACAGAGAGTTCATTTGAAAATGCGTTCGCGCGGCTCGCTCCGCGGGGAGAGAGGTAGCGCTAAATGCCTACTACGCTCGAGTATACTGGCCTTAAGTAGGTATACACCGTCATTTTGTAGTCGTTTTAATTAACTTAACGTGTGTTGTACCAATGAAACTAAACATTTTTGCCCAAGAAACATGGGTCAAAAAACGACAAAAAAATGTTGGTCCTCCCATACTAACTAGACAGCTAAAACATTGTATTTGTATGGGAAAGTCCAAAATTTTTGTCGTTTTTCGACCCATGTTTCTTTGGCAAAAATTATTATTTTCATTAGTAGAGCACTCCCTTAAGTTAATTAAAATTACTACAAAATGACGGTGTATTTCTGGCAATACTAAACTTAGGTGGGAATGTAATTATATTGTTTGACAACTGACTTTCTGGTAATATCAAAAAGTTAATATTACCTTAACTTTATGGGTAATAGCCGTAAAATTGAAACTAATTGATAATGGGGAATGTCTGAAAAAAATCAAATAGGCTGAATTTTTTTTTAATACTTCAAGGCCCGGAAAATGAGATTTTCTAATGCTGTCCGGCCGCATGCGGCCGCGCGGGCATTGATGAATTTTAAGGTAGGAATCTAGGAATGAGCTCCCTTATTAATAGGAAAAAGTTTCAGAACTTTTGGATGCCTGTAAAAATTCTAAAAAAAGAAAATCACTTCGTCTTTGAAAAAGTACGGGAGTAACAGCAGAATGGTGATGATAATGCTTCCTTAGCCACCACCTGCCACCAACCACTCTATTAATGAAAAATATACCTGAAATTCATAAAAGAACATGTTGATACTTACCAAACCCACCACGCCACCTCAACCCAACCAATAAAATAGGTTACCAATTTTACCCATTTAAGGCCCGTATTTATAATCCGCTCTCAACGTGGAAAGCTATCTTGAGATGATACCTGAGATGTTGTTCCTATAAGAAGAGCATCTCAAGTAAGATCTCAAGATAGCTCTCAACGTTGAGAGCGGTTTATAAATACGGACCTAAATGTGCTCACAGAAGCTACGAACTACGCGACCGTAGCCATAAGAATAATTCTTATGCCGTAGCTACCTTCTTGTATTGACGAACAAATGACAAAAAGTCTTAGAAAATTACTAAAACGTTGTGATTAATACAAGCGGCCGCCCGAGGTTTCACCCGCGTGGTTCCCGTTCCCGTGGGAATATCGGGATAAAAAGTATTTTATGTTTTAATCTAGGCTATCTACCATCTGTGTGCCAAATTTAAACCAAATCCGTTCAGTAGTTTTTGCGTGATTGAGGAACAAACATCCAAACATCCAAACCCACAAACTTTCACATTTATAATATTATAATAATATATAGTAGGATGCTCAGCTCAGCTCAGTGTGAGTAAGACATTTGAAGACATCGTAGTACTTATTACGTGTTAGTATTTAAGTATGTACTCTTCGCTGGAGATTTGGTATACAACCTGCGTTGCTTCTTCAAGCCCTGAAAATGTCTATCTACCATTTTCTTTATCGTATATCCCTAGTCATGAATCCTATCTAGCCTTTTACTGCGTTATTCAAATTATTCCTATCTCTGCCGCTATCACCATACATACTCCTACCGCCTACCTACTGTGTGCGTTATCGCGGCATTACAAGCGGTAATCTCCATGCGCGATTGCTACGCCTGTTACCTCTCGAAATTTATGGGTGCCTGGTGTCGGTACGGCTGGTTATGCCGTCATGCTGACATTTTTTTTTATCTTTTGACCTATGCGAGTTTTTTTTATTGTTTTTTTTTGTTTGTGTTTTTTTTTTATTTAGTCAAATTGTCAACAGTGTTATTGTTTAAGCTCTGCCTAAGATAATTCTAAATTACTGTTTAGACGTCAAGATTTCAGTTAATAGTCATTTATACTTAATAATAAATCACCCGTGAACGTTTTTATTGCAATATTGTGTAGCCTACAGTGTTTGTTGAATCTAAAGTTGAAGAAATTGTAAAGTATAAATCATCGAACGTTGTCTACCGCCGCCTGACGGCGCAGTGAATCGCCATACAAGTGCAAAGGAGTTTCGCGCATCACTGGCCGTTTCGCGCTCCCCGTAAGGCCCATAACCGTGTGCTGCGTCTTGCGCCGAGCAAGTGACGTACCCCCGCCGGCGCAGATACTCATGCGCCGAAGATAAGGCTCGCACAGAACGGACACTCGCCGAATACCGGATCGTTGCCTCTGAGAGACAGCAGCTAAGATTTCTGTTTTTTTTTTTTACTCCTTTTTTCTATACGGAACAATGAAGTTTGCTTGTTGCAATTCGACTTCAGATGATAGTACCGAAATAGTTACCTGTATGAAATGTAAAAATAATTTTCATTCTCAATGTATTGTTTCTACAACTAACAAAAAGGAGTACTCTCAAGGATCTAAGAAGCCCTGGTTATGCCCTAAGTGCTCTGCTGCTCAACCTAGACAACCTAAGAACGATAATACACCTGTTAAGTCTAGCAGCGGTAATAAAGCTAATTATATGGAAAACATTACTTTGCGAAGGGGTGGTTCTGTGTCACAGGAACAAGTACACCCTTATCAACAGGATATTAGCACCGAAGATAATTCTGCAGTGGGTCAAGCTGACAGAGACCTACCAAAAATGATAGCTGAACAACTTAAGCTATCGTTACGTGCAGAAATGCCTGTAATTTTAAAGGAGCTCCTGAGCACAGAGCTTAAAACTTTATGTGATCAAATATCGGATCTAAAGACATCTGTAGAATTTTTAAATAAAAAATATGATGATGTCCACGTGCTGCTCAAATCACGCGAGGAAGAAAACAAGAAACTTAGAATTAGCAATGAGAAGCTTCAGGTCACAGTGAAAGATTTTAGTAAACGTATTTCAGCCTTGGAACAGTATGGACGCGAGACCAATGTTGAAATACATGGACTTCCCGAGTACAAAACAGAGAACATTGCTCAAACATTGATACAAATTGGTAAGGTAGTCTCGCAACCCATAGATGATGGTGATATATTGTCATGTTTTCGTGTCGCTAAGTCAAACAACGACATTTCTCGCCCACGTACTATTGTTGCAAAGTTGCGTAGCAGCCGTTGTCGCGATGCTTTACTTGCAGCTGTATCTAACTATAACAAAACCAACAAGACAGACAAATTGAACACTAGTACAATCGGAATTGGTGGAGATAAACGACAATTATATATCAGCGAACATTTGTCACCCGAAAGAAAATCTCTTCATGCAGCCACTAGAATTCGAGCAAAAGAACTGTCGTACCGATACGTATGGGTACGCAATGGAAAAATTTATGTTAGGAAAACTGAGACTACTCAAGCTAAGCAAATCCACAGTTTGGACTGTCTGAAAGCTTTGGAATAAAGTTGTTATGCTCCCACTTCAAAGTAATTACATTATTGCTACCACCATGTTCACAATCTACTATCAAAATTTAAAAGGAATGCGGACAAAAACAAACGATATCTTTATCAATGTGCTCAAATGCAATTATGACGTAATAATCTTTACTGAAACTTGGTTGAATGAGAATATTCATAACAACGAGATTTTTGACGATAGATATATAATATATCGCCGCGATAGGAGTAGCTCTGAGTTCAGTATAAAAAAAGAGGGAGGAGGCGTTCTGGTTGCTGTAATGAAAACAATTTCAAGTGTACGCCTTAAGGACAAAGAAAGTAATTGTGAGGATCTTTGGGTGGCAATTGATATAAACATTAATAAAACATCTAAAAAGCTTCTCATTTGTGGTCTATACATGCCGCCACCAGTGAACTTGAATCATCTTCAACATTTTCTTCTGAATGCCAGCGATGTTACTAGTGATTTTGATAATGTGATATTGATCGGTGACTTTAACATGAGCTTCATTTCGTGGAGGGATGTGAATGGTGATGGTATATTAACTGCTGAAAATTATCACAATAAGTTGGGATTCCCTTTGGTGGACTTTATATCTCTGTCAGGTCTCAATCAAATAAATTCCATAACCAATAGCCAGGACAAGATTTTGGACTTAGTTTTAACAAACATACCCTGTACAGTCAATAAACCTAATACTCTCCTAAGTAAGCTGGACCCTTTGCATCCTCAACTAGAAATTGTTATCAAAATCGATGTGGATGTTGCATGTAATAATTTAAATAATGTATCTCGAGTTAACTTCAATTTTTTCAAGGCTGATTATACTAGAGTTTCAGAAGCTTTAAGTTGTATAAACTGGACTCAAATCTTATCTCAGTGCTCTAATGTTGATGATATGGTCGCAATATTTTATGAAAAAATTAATTCAATTATAGAAAAATACGTGCCTAAACGTAAAACTCGAAAGGATATATACCCACCTTGGTTCACTTTGGACTTAATCAAATTGTTAAAAGAAAAGGAAAAGTTAAGACTTAAAGTTCGCAAATTTAACAACCCGCGGGACAGGTTCGAGTTTGAGATGATCAGAAATCGGTGTGATAAGTTTATTGGAGTCTGTTACAGAAATTACATCAGAAACGTGGAATGTAATATTAGAAAAAATTCGAAAGCCTTTTGGACATTCGTCAATAGTAAAAAAGGTGGGTCTAATAATGTACCGTCTGTAATGTATAAAGACAGCAGCCATCGGGACACTGCTTCAAATGGGTCTGATATCGCAAATTTATTTGCTTCTCATTTTTCGGGGGTCTTTAATAAATCACAATTACCTGATGATTCTTGGTCAGTCAATGCAACGGATTGTGCAACCTTGGGCTCTCGTCTTGGTCGGATAGTTATTAATGAGAAAACAGTGCTTAAACACTTGAAACAGTTGAATTCGAATAAGTCTACAGGTCCCGATGGTGTTCCTCCACTTTTCATTAAGAGATGTGCCCGATTTTTAGCATTTCCACTAAAAGAAATTTTTAATAAATCTTTATCTTCTGGTGAATTTCCCACCGTATGGAAAGAGGCACGGGTAACTCCTGTATATAAAAAGGGTGAAAATGATAACGTACAAAATTATAGGCCAATCTCTATCCTTTCCATTTTCGCCAAAGTTTTTGAGGCTATTATCTGCCCGATCATTACAAGCCACACAAGGAACCAAATAGCAGTTGAGCAGCATGGGTTTCAATGTAAAAAGTCGGTTATTACTAACCTTACGTCGTATTTGACCCATGTCATGGAATCGGTTGACAAGGGTGATCAGATTGATGTTATATATACAGACTTTGCCAGTGCGTTCGACATGGTAGATCATAACATCTTGATTGCCAAATTATATCATCAATATGGCATCTGTGGTTCCTTGTACGATTGGTTCAAGTCATACCTGAGAGATCGCAAACAGACAGTGGTAATAAAGGGCTATGAGTCTGAAAAATATAGTGCTTCGTCCGGAGTTCCACAGGGCTCGCATCTGGGTCCAGTGCTTTTTCTGTTATTTGTCAATGATATTGTATCTTGTATAATGCATAGCAAATGCTTGCTTTTTGCTGATGACATGAAGGTTTTCCGGCCTGTCAAAACTTTAGCCGATGTAGATCTATTGCAATCTGACCTTTGTAGGGTTCAAACGTGGTGCAACAAAAACCGCATGTCTTTAAACGTGTCAAAATGTCAACATATAACGTTCACAAAGAAAAAAAATCCATTAAAATCGATTTACAGAATAAATGATGAGATAATTCAAACAGTTTCTCAAATACGTGACTTGGGCGTTATACTTGATTCTCGGTTATGTTTTGTTCCTCATTATGATGCTATTGTATCTAAGGCAGCTAAAGTGTTGGGATTCATTAAGCGGACTACAAAAGACTTCAGACATAATGACTGTAAGATATTACTATTTAACTCACTAGTTCGTAGTACTTTGGAGTATGGCAGCATAATATGGAATCCTATGTATGAAGTTCACTCGGCCCGCTTAGAGTCTATTCAGCGATCCTTCACTAGGCACTTGGTATACAGGACCCCTGGTCTCAGCAGTAGGTGTGCCTACGAGGATAGACTTCGATTGTTTTCGATGACTACATTAGCACAACGCCGGAGAATGCTAGATCTTACTTTTTTGCACAATGTTTTAAATGGTGAATCTGTGTGTCAGGATGTTCTTGATCGTGTCAGCATTAATGTTCCACGCTTGTCTTCCCGTCGCTGTTTCCCGAGCTCTTTCTTTAGTGTCCCCAAAAGCAGAACCAATGTGGGTAAAAACGCACCCGTGTCGAGAATGATAAATACCTACAATAGCTGGCATAAAATTTTTGATATTGACATCTTTCACGACAGCTTGCGTAAATTCAAATTAAAGATATTGCAGACCCGTAAACAAAATTAGCTTTAATCAGTATTTAATAAAATATATCATTAAAAATATCATTAAAAAAAAATTAAAAATATCATTAAAAATATCATTAAAAATATTATTAAAAAAACATGTTATAAGTAGTATTTACATTTTACTTTTTGGCTTTATTTGTATTTATAATATGTTAGACTAACATTTTAAAACCTTGTTGCAAATTAACCTTTTGTACAAATGCTGTGCATATCTGTAATAGTCATTATACACTAGCTATGTAATGTGAAATGATATTCTGTAAATGTACTGTGTACATGATGTTGATGTGCCTTATTAAATAAATTTAATTAAATTGTGCAAAAGTGGTCCCAGTCAGTGGCGTGCCTAGGGTCTGAGATCAGGGCAAGCCCAAAGACCAAAAGCTCAAAAAAAAACACAAGTTTCAAATCTTGTACATTCTTCGTTTCTTGACGACGAGTTCAATAAAAGCACACTGTTAGCATGCACAATACCTACTAAACGGTAATTTAGAAACACGTCAGTAATAATGTCATGCCTTCAGTGGCTTTGAAAAAAGCCGTTTTTTTGCTTGAGCGAATGTATGAATATTCATGAAACAAAATAAGTGGCTAAAATAAAAAAATACAAATTAGTTTACACGTTATTCACTTATATTCTAAATCAAATCGTCTATCTTTCTAAAGGAAAGATTTTATTACATTAGAGTAAAATGTTGGTGAACGTTTTAATTCTACCAACAGTTGTTTTAACCAATGAATTTACCTTTTCCTCGCCGATCAAAACTTTTACACATTTTAATCCTTCACAATCACAAGGAACAACATCAGCCGTCGATCTGAACTCTGACATCTTTTTGTACAACGAAAAACACTAATTTATGCAAAACAGAACACTTTATCAAACAAACATTCGCTCAAACTGACAAAACACCTGTCAAAAGTTACTACTCGACACAGGTGAATACGTGCCGCGCGCCAAACTAGATATCGCTGCTTAGCCCGTTTGCGCTACGCAGCCATTGGCCGGATTGCACAAAATCCGCGCAGGGATTGGCCCGATCGTGAGCTGGCTGCTGTATCCGCGGCAGTCGGGCGGCCGGGCGGCCAGGGCCGGGTCATCGTACGCACTTGTAGCTATGTTCAATAGCAAGCATGCTTTGGCTCGGATTGATAATTTTTCATAGAATCTATAGATACTTGCAGTAGTATGTATGTAGTGGTGTACCAGTTCGCTAACGTGAGAAGAGTACGGATATATGAATTCGCGAAGCCCGGTTGCAAGCCAACGAGTGCGAGAGAGATGTAGTGCATAGAGTTGATGTAGTGTATTGTTCGATTAATACGCTATATTATGCAGTTTAACGACTTTACTGTCGATCGGTTGTTTGAAAAATCGAATCTTTGGTTGATTTTGATTGAAAATTTACGTTCGTGAATATAATTTTGTTGTTGTCATTAATTGAGATTGTAGTAGTGTACAGCTTGACCATAAAGAGTTGACAAAAATTGAGGGCGCCACTTTCTATGTAAACACGTCAAAATCACGAATTATTTGGCAACACTGACTACATTTTGTACTGAGAAATTTTAGTTCCATTTTATTTAATTTCATCTCTTTATGGTCAAGCTGTAAATAATATTTTGTTAGGGCAAGCCGGGCTTTTAGGCTTCTATGGAGGTACCGCCACTGGTCCCAGTAGCAGTAGTTTCGGTGTGATTTCGTTTATAATTATCATTTTGCTTGTTTATTGGATATAGAAAAGAATAGTACATTACAGTCGCGGTCTATAATGACTGCCTTGCTGGCAGTGATGATGAAGGTCGAAAGCGGAGCTTAGCGCAGGTCCAGGACATACTAGCCGGCCCCCTCCTGTCGGATCAGAGAAATCTTGACGGGTGGGCCGGAAGGCGATAAAACCGCGTTTCCTCATACAAAATAATGCCATCACACACAGCGCGGTCAGCATTGCATTGCTAACCTTGATGGACAAGCTGGAATACAGACTAAGTACTAAGATTGACTTCTGTCCTCTCTTTATTTTGTGGTGCTTTTCAAGCTGCGAATGTGTTATACAATGATGTGTGTTGTGTATGCATTAAGCAATAACACACAGCACACTTACAAAATTACAAACCACTAGCACACCAGTGCCACCAACCCTAGCAGACAAAGGCGGCCTTACATAACGCGCGGGCACGGCCCGCTGCGTCGCGCCCGCGCCCGTCCCGCCCGCGTCACGTTACAAGTGGCCCTCGCACTAATGACGTACTTATCCCGCCGCCATCCGATGTAGGGCCACCATTTTCTACGGTTTGGCGGGAAAAACGGTTTTTCATAGGTACTTCCTACAATTTATTTGTTTAAGTAATGCCAGAAGTTGACAGTCTTCGATTCTTGTCCGAGAATTGGTACGACTTGCTGTCTGTACTTTGAGTTGACGCATCTTTTCGCTATACAGTACAATAATGCTTCATTTATATCACGCACTACCTAACCGATGTTTTTTATTATTGGTATTTTGTGATATAAACACATGGGTGGGCAATAATGTCCTTATTGCTGTAACGGATATTATTTATGTATCCCACCAAGGGTCGAAATTATGGCAACACTGAGCAATCGCAATTCCGTCGTCGTCGCGCCCCCGCGCCGTGTCGCGTCGAGCCGCTACGAGCGCGCCATTTTCGCGCGCGAACTCTCACTTACACAGGGTTGTCAAAAGTTTGAAAATTATTTTTGCTTACTTGATTTTTCAAGTTTGTTCAGTGGAGACCATTAAAAACACATGAGGGTCTTGATACTCTCGCTTCTGCTAAATGTTTACGAAATAATCGTGGCTCAGTGGTTCTTTTTACTTAAACACAAAAAAAACAATATTATTGAAACATTATTGAGACATAATTGAACACCTCTTCAATATTCCCATCATACTTTAAATAATCTTGGTGATAAGTCCTTTAAGCCAATGCTCATCTTTAAAGCCAAGACACGAGCACGGGTCTTACTCTTAATAGCAAAGCTTTATATATCTAAAGTTGTATAACGTTTTTCAAACCAACCGCAACCCTATTCGGTATCATTTTTGCGTGTGAAGTCTCCCTTATAAATGGCGGGAGTTATGACCGCGTCCCGCCATCACCCGCCTTTTAGCGGGCTCGGAGGCCGCGCGGCGCGGGCTTCGTTGTCAAATTGATTCCTTTTGTGTGTCACAAGTCTCGGCAGTCCGCAAGTTATGGCGTCTCTTATCACGAGAGGGAATTTTGCCCTAGAAGCCCTTCGCAATTTACGCCTGCCGTTACTACATCCAGGACGTGGGCTTTGGTATAAATATACTCAATACTCACATCGAAATGAATTACATAGAAACGACATTACGGCTCCGATTTTTGCTCCACGCGTTGAGGGCAACTGCCCTCAACTCATTTAGTCACTCGCCAACGCTCACCGCGAACGCACGGTGTAATTGTTCCGATAAAAATGCCATCCTGGGTGTTAAAGACGTGAAAAATGTCACAGAATACATGCCACTGTGAAGCAAAAAGATAGTGGAGTGACTTACCATCGGTAAGTAAACAAAACATCAACATAAACCAACCAAAACTAATTTTTATACATTATTTCTACTGACCCGACATTTTGTATGAAAATCATAGATTATGAAAAGTGAACCATTACAGATTGTATACGTAGGTACAAAACTAGGATAGGTGAACTAGCACAGTTTTACAATTTAAGTACCTATATTATTCTATTACCGTTAACAACCGCCTATGATGTAGGTGGGACGACACCGTCACCACCGCCCGGGTAGGTAGGTACTTAACTTCGGTGTCAGTCGAAAAATATTCCAGGGGCTTGTCAAGAAAAAAAGTGATTATTGATCTTAAATTTCTGCTATATTTTGCTGTCGAGGCACATCCGTGCACAGAACAACTGTGCTCCATTGCCGCAATTACTCATCCCGCTCGAGTGCCGGGGTAGGCGAGGCAGATAGCGAGTTCGAATACCCCAGCACGAATATATCGTGATAAAAAAAACGCACGTAAAAGTGCTCCATAGAGTGATTGTCTATGAGAAAGGAGAGTGGGAAAATTTGTACGGGAAGTGGTCTATGAACCAATAGCGACACTTTTGTTGTATTTATGTACGGATACCTCAACTACACCCTTGTGCAAAGCGGCATCAAAATCTGAATCGGCAGTATAGAGAAAAAAAATTCAACACATGTATATGTTTTTGTTATATTTTTTGTTTGCGAAATGCTTAATTCAGCTATTTTAGACTGTAGTATACCCACATCAGTAGTAAGTTTTGGCATCGTCGGTGGTATAGTGGTTAAGGCCGTTGACTACCATTTGGGTAGGCGCTGTGCCGGCCGGTTCGATCCCCGCTACGTACCAACACAGAATACATAATAGTACAAGTGTGCCAATGACTTTTTGAATTTAGAATTCATTAGTAAGTTTATTCAACGCATTTGCGGTGAATGACAACAGCTGCTACATAGGTAATACCGATAACATTGGATGGGCAACTATTATACCAAGTAGGTAACTATGTGACTGATTGAAATGCTCAACATGGTATTTTTGTCATCTTAATCAGGATAATAGTCAAGTGACCTTTTTCAAATAAAATATATGCCAAAGGCCATCATCATTTTGGTCCAAATGTGAAAGTGCCGGTCAAAAAGCAAAAGTGATATATTTAAGTGATAGATTTTGTCCACCTAGGCATTTTTTATTATGGCACCGAAGCTGTAGCACCGCTATACTTGATTTTAAATAAGTTTAAAAAGTCTGTTTTTTCATACATTTTGACACAAATTCGTAGCGGTGCTACAGCTTCGGTGCCATAATAAAAAATGCTTAGATGGACAAAATTTATCAGAATAAAGCACTTTGGTCTTTTGGCCGGCACTTTCATATTTGGACCAAAAATGTATAAAACGTGGATTATACATTTCCTTTTAAATTTTTGTGTGCCCTAAGGTTGTCGCCTAAGTAGTAATTTGGTCACACGTTCTCAAAAACTAGTTACTCAATTTGTATTTTAAAGTCACGCATTTTCAACATTTGTAGTCGCCCTCAGTTCGTCGCCCACTTCGTATTTCAGTACGCTATATTCAGTATTTTTGATACCCAAAATGGGAAAAAATCTAATCGATGACACCAAATGAATGTTATTAGTGCGGGTACTAAATGCCCATCCTCCTTTTTTACTTTTATTTTTCGAGTTAGTATTAACATGCACCTATTACCTAATTAAATTGGGTTTTACTATAATTTTATGCAATATTATTAAACAAGTAGGTATATCCTAATCATTATGAAGAATGTGTCGCATCTGTGTGCATGCTACTTTTTCTTTGACAACTCACGCTCGCACTGCGCGTTGCTTAGCCGCCATCTTTGCAATCGCTGCGAGAATTTGTGCCGTAAATCTGTCCTTTCTATACGTAGTAATACATCGATGAATACTCAATTCATTTTTTTATTCCATAGTGTTACAGTACAGTAGTTCTTATAATACTATTAGATAGATTAGATCATTAGATCACTATGGACCCTACGTATGGTACATAGTCAGACGAAAAATTCGTAGAAGTGTGGGAATCGTCGATGAAAAATTATTTCGGACAAAGTGTCTGAAATTATTTTGTCTGGGAGACGTCGTCGTTAGTAACTCGGTACCTACCTATCTGCAAGATGTAATAAAGATACATCGTTCACGTTATTTCCATTAAAAACGGTGTAAAAGATCTACCGGCGAGCTAAATTGCCACAAATAGGTATTTAACTTTGTACTTTACTTTAGCCTGACCATAAGGCTAATATCCTCCAGTACAAATATCAATATCCTGTCAGAGGGCCTAGTGCGAGTTAATGTTTTCACTTTTCACTATCGAAAACTATCGGATATACTGCTCATAGTCAATGCGAGTGAAAGAGAGAAAACGATAGTTTTCGATAGCGACAAGTGAAAACATCAACTCGCACTAGGCCCTCAGATGCCTATCCAATGAATGACAGGGATGACCAAGTCAGTAAATAGTGTTTGATGAATTTGCAATACATATTCTCTGTAGGTACTGTACTAAAACACCAGAGTTTTTGACACTACACTTTCTTTACTATGAATCATCTGCAATTATAGGCACGACGATGCCAAAAAACAGTCCATACAAAGAACACCCCTTCAAAACCGCCACATGTTAATAAAACCCTAGATTTTTGGTGTTTCCACTTTCCAACTATCTACTTTTTCGGACATAGTTTTTTTTTTCAAATTAATTTTTTAGATAGAAGCAGAATGTTCATAAGAATCTTGTCAGTGGAACTAAAAAGAAATTCTCGGTTTCTCGCTTCTTCAAAGTAAAGAAAGTCAAAAAAGTAATGCAATGGAGAAAAGGTATTCTCAAATTTATACCTCGTGAACAAGAAACACATGACTAGGCGAGCAGAAGTTCAGTAGCGGCGTCGGTCGCTACGTAGGCAGGCACTGAGATGCGGATAACTTATTAAGATGTGGCAGGGCTGTCGCTTGCTATCAATATTTTATGATACTGTAAATCCTCTGTGTTCGTATGTAAATATGCACCCCCACATTGAAGTTTTATTACCACTCAAGAAGAAAGTAAATTAATTTGGGATTTTCAATTGGTTAGTGCAGCATCATAAATACAGGAATGGTGACCGCATACCGGACGACAAGGTAGAAAAGGGGTAGTACGGACCACCAGGTGAAGGTCGCGAAAACAGCTGAATGTGAAAGATCAATCGTCATGAACACATTAATGAAGATCCATAACTGAGGTCTTTGTCCAGAAATAAGTGTTGCAGCTGATGAAAGCTTCTTTTACAAAAATCTTTCTACTACCATTAAATATTTACAAGTCGTTTTTATAAAATAAATATCCGTATCATGTATCTGACAGCCCTGGCGCTAAGTGGAGTCGGGTACATCTGTGTGCGGGAGCGCCGACAGAATCACCTGGTCTCGCAATTTTACGAGCACCGCCGCGTCGGCCGCCCCGGCTGCCTGCTAAGCTAGTGATGTGGTAAAAAATATTTAATCGATAATTCATTTTTAACTTTAAAAATACTCACTTTTTGTAAGTGAACAAAAATGCTAGGTAAAGTAACTTATCTCGATTTATGCCCACACTGCTGAGCATAGGCCTTCCATTTAGATGGATATGGAATATAAACTAATAATCCACTGCGCAGGGTCAACCGAGGGCTGATTGATGGTGTTAACTATAGCTGGAACCAACATCTTGACGTGTCTTGCTTTTTAAAGCAAACATGAATTTTTGGTCACCCTTCATACACCAGACCAGCACGCGTAGCATGAGCAAACGGGACTCTTGTCTACGAAGACTTGTCGTCTCGACCTTCTAGATTGCTGAGCACAGTGGTGGGACTCGCTCTCAGAATTTTACAACCTTTTTATGTCTTTTAATACAAATATGAGTTTTAAAATATAATATTTTTATTTCAACATCAATAAACGTCGAAATTATCTGAAATGATTCGAAATGATTTAGTTTAAACATGATACTTATTTTTTAATAAGTTCTAAGATAAAGAGACACTCACAAAAGCTTTCACTTCCGTAGACAAAGCTCTCTCGAGCTCGAGAAGAATAATGTTGCCACTAGTAAATATTTATAATTATTTCCATCATTTCTCTTAAAGGGCGTTCCTTTCTATACGTTTCACGACGCAAAACTCTTAAAACCGAGTTAAATATAGCCGTATGGATATAGTTCGTTTGCCTTCCTTTTATTGAGAGATTTTTGAAAAGATGACACAGACCAACGCACTTGTTAATTTAGTAATAAATATTGAAATCAATGTATGAAAATAATTTGAATTTACTTTTTTTAGGTAAATAAATTAAAATTAAGTAAAATAAAAGTAAAAAAAATAGAAAAGGGAAAAAAGTGTAATATTAGGAAACAATATTATTGAATAGGTAGGTACCTTTTTACAATAAATTATTTATTGTATTATTTTAATTTATAAAATTTATGAAAAAATTTAAGAATAAAAAATACTTATTCGTTATTTACTACTAGTAAATATTTATTTTATTTCTTTTTTTATAAATTTTATTATAAAAAATTTTATAATAAAACTTAAATACAATTTTTCATTTTTTTTCATTCCGGACAGCTGTTTTTGTCGTTTGTGCTGTAACTTCTCTTCTTACCTTAATAAAATATAAACACGGACAACTTAGATTTATTTTTATTGCGAAATTAAAAATTCAGAAAAAAAAATAAGTCGACAAATCTTTCTCGACCACTCGAAGGGTAGTAGACAAATTTCTCCGACGCAACTGTCAAATTAATAAGCTCGTGTTTGTCGACTTTTGACATTAGGCCACGACAAAGAACAATGCGAGTCTACGGTTGTAAAATGCGAGCATGAGTATCTCGATCTCAACCCGACAAAAGTGACATTTCGGTGTAGACAAGCCATTGTTCTGTGAGTCGAATCTTATCTCGATGTTGGTCATGCTACGCGTGTTGACCAGCACAAGATTAAAACTATCTATAACTAGGAAGAGTGGATGGCGGCGCGCTGTCCACGCGCTGATCACTATTATTTTCACATACCAATTTACAGTGGCAGTCACATAATTAAAGACACCAGACGATTTTCATACAGCAAACGAGGTAACTTTGAAAACTTGGGTCTTGGGTATGGAAATCCTGAAACTGAAAACTCTGATCCTTATATATTTTAGAATGCTGATTAGATCAGCTGAGTATGTAAAGCGATCTGAATGCCCACCATTTTACTCCTTGGATGGCCATCATCAGATCACACCTATCACCTAGGTCAATTCTTGGCGGAGAACCAAGACCTCAAAGTTACCTCGTTTATATGAAAATTTACTGGTGTCTTTCAATATGTGACCGCCACTGTATGTATGATGATAAACTGTATAAGTCCTACTCGTACGCAAAAAAAAAACGCAAATCGATGTACAGCAAAGCCGTTTGGTACACGTATACTTGAGGTAAAAACAAAATTATGGACCCGCAGTTCTTAAAAATTCTTCCCTTAGGAGAGGAGTTATGGTGTCATCTTTTTTTTGTATGGGAATTTTTTTTTTCTATAACCTATCGTGCATGGTATTGAATGAAAGGGCTTGTCGAAGGACCAAAATGTTGGTGAGCTAAAATGGACTGTACGTGATTTTAAAGGATGATAATGATGGAAACACCCAGTTTTTAAAGTTTAGCAATTTAATTAATAGCATTAAATAAACAGGCAAAGATTTGACACTAAAGTATTGACAACAGACACACAGGAACACAAAAGACCATAAAGCTAATGTAACAAAAAGGTGGCATCTCAGCCAGTCGCCAACAATTATATTTCAGCCACTTCTCTTAAATTAAGCCCAAATACATTTTCAAAACATACCAAGTTTGGGCTCCTTCAGATCCGATGTGGTTAAATTATTTTGTGTAAAATATACCTTAAGAGTTACATAATATCCTCATTTCAAATCACAAGAATGTAATTTTGAAAATATCTAAATTTAGTAATTTTTTCTAATTTTTTCCCAAACTCACGTTTGTATGGGATTTTCGGAAATTGATTTTTGGTTTAATTTAAAACAAGTGCTCAAATGTAATAATGTGATATATTTTTAGAAACAGCTCAAAAAGCCCTTTCATTCGATATCACACACGATAGGTTTTAGAACAAACATGTTTTTTAATTATATATAATCACTTTGTAAAAGCTTTGTAATCATGAAAAATTTAAAAAAAATACTAAATATCAATATTTTCAAAATTGCTTTCTTGAGATTAGATATGAGAATATTACATATCATTTGAAGTATATCTTATGAAAAATAATTCAATCATATTGTATCTGTAGGAGCCCAAACTTGGTATGTTTTGAAAATGTTTTTTGGTTTAATTTAAAACAAGTGGGTGAAATATAACGATGTGATATACTTTTAGAACCGGCTCAACAAGCCCTTTCATTCGATACCATACACGATAGGTTATAGAACAAAAAAAAAATTTTCCCATACAAAAAAAAGATGACACCATAGCTCCGCTCCTAAGGGAAGAATTTTTAAGAACTGCGGGTCCAAAATTTTGTTTTCACCTCAAGTATACGTGTACCAAACGGCTATACTGTACATCGATTTGCGGTATTCCATTGATTTTGAGCTCGTAGAACCCCCACTATATGCCACACAGTGACACACGCTGAAAGTCCATCTTTGGCGTTAGTCGCGAGGCGTTGCTGGTCTGGCTAACGGGACGGTCCGCTGAGGCGGCTAATGGTCTATGATACTATTAGCAGTGCGCCCACAACTGAATGCATAAAATAAAATAAAGGTTTTAATATCGTAAAATGCACAAAGTCGACTCAAAAGTGATCAGATAAACAAAAACAAGTATTTATCGATATGCCAAACTTACCCCTTCCTTACCGCTCGACTCCCGTCCCGGGCGAGGCGATGGAATTAAATCGCACGCACGACACTTCCGCCCCCCTCCCCCACGCCCCTGGCGCCGCGGGCTTTGAGTTGCTCCGTTCAGTGCTAGGGCTGCCACTGATGTGTACTGGAAAATATAAACTTAAAGTTTTATTGCAATTACTTTAGAGGTTGGTCAGAGCTCAGACAGCGGCGACGAGAGCGGTGGGCGATGCGATGATGTGATCAGTGCCCCTACTGTTTGCATCAACTCATGGTAGAGCTACAGTTGTAATGTCGCGCGAAGCGAAGATGACTCAGCACAGCAGCGGCGGTCTTTGACTCTACTTTAGGTATCATATTAACTAGTAATACATTGCAAATGAGAGCAGAATACCAAAAGTGTAATTTTAAGCTATTACCATGCTGACGACGTGCAATTGAACTACATTACATTTAGCGGAATCGAGGCCCCTGGGGGTCAAATCTGCTAATGTTTTCGTCAAAATCGTAGTTCAGTTGTGTTTGAATGGTAATGCTTTTTGACACAGTTCTTGTTTCTTAAACCCAAAACGGAAACATATCGTGTCTTGATTTCGGGTTTAAGAAACAAGAACTGTGTCAAAAAGCATTACCATTATAACACCATTGAACTACGATTTAGAAACGAAAACATTAGCAGACTTGACCCCCTGGTCTTTGGTTCTTGTAATGTTAACGTATTAATAGTGACTCAATGATTTTTAAACAGTATTACTTTTTGTGATTGATAAAGCAATGCGATTGAAACACAATTGAGATACAATTGTTACGTCAATATTAGCAGAATCGAGGCTGCCCATAACCGTTGTTGTGTTGAAACTCGAAACATACAGATGTCGAGATTTCATTCCATGGGCCGGCTTTAATTGTAAATGTTTTTTTTATTAAATATTACTATACTTCTTATTGCACTAGCACAAACAGCTACAAAGGTAGAAAATGATGTGAAAATAAAACTCTTGATTTATAAACATTTAATTCATTTTTTCTATTTCAATATTAATACCGGCCGCATGGCAGCCCTGCCCCACAGGCGGTTTTGTGACTGATACGCGACGCTTGTTGCCCGGGAGATGTCGGCTGCTCATGTAGACAGCCCCAGAGTGGTACACTACACAACATGTATACAGAATGTATGAAATGTAGATATATTAAACTAAGTAGGTAGGTACATTTTACTTGCAGAAGCTGAAGTTCCTTGAATTTGATACCATATTTTATTATATTACTAGCCTCCGCCTGCGACTTCATCCACGTGGACTTTCGGAAAATCCCTATCGGAACCTTTGATATGTGATAAAAAGTATCCTATGTGTTAATCCAGGCTATAAACTATCTGTGTATCAAATTTTATCCAAATCTTTTCAGCCGTGTTTGCGTGATTGAGGAACAACAATTTTACACGTTGAGTTTATGCCGATTTCGACTCGTTGTACGGACTCCCTGATATTGACCCCTACTTGTTTGAAGGTTGTAACTTGTAGCACAGGTTGTAATTAAAACAAGTCCCTTGTTTAACTGTTGTGGCGGAAGGTTTTCGCCTTGCCACCCCTAGGCGTAGGGATGGTACCTACGTGGTGGTTCTCTAATGTGCTTACTTTCTTGAATGTGGCTTGTGTGACTTTCCCAGGAAGTTGCTTTGATGAGAAATAGAAACTATTTTTGTGACGTCAGATTGTGGAGTCTCCTAATCTGATCTTTGCCCTGTTTATCAAAACTTACAAGTCTTGTACTTTTTAAAAACAAGCATTTTCTTATGAAATTAATTATTCCACAAATCCGTTTATCAAAACACGTTAAATTATACGCAACAAATGTTTTTGTTTATTTAACTAATATGTTTTCACCCTTATTATTATTTCGGTAATCAGAAAGATCCAAACTTGTAAAAAAACTTACAACTTGTAAAAAAACTCAATGGAAAATCCTGAGTATTTCTGAGGGTGTCCGGCTACTCTCCATTCCGTCTGACAATTTTTACAAGTGTCGAGCATAAATTATTTGGAAAATATGAACTTGTAAAATTATTAATGTAAATTTTACTTGTAGCTTGTAAGTTTTGATAAACAGGGCACAATAATTTAGGATCAGCAGGCCTATTTTGTAACTCAACTGACAGCTTAAAATGATCATCACTGATCTAAGTTGTAAGTACATTGCTGCTACAGTAAAAAACAATGTTATGACTCTCTACAAAAACCCAGCATGTACTTAAAACTTGGATCAGTGATGATCATTTTAAGCTGTCAGTTGAGTTACAAAATAGGCCTGCTGATCCTAAATTATTTGTGGTGGTCGCGTCGCAGTATGTCTTTTGCAGTCGCTTCTATTCTTGAATTTTTGCTCCTCATTTATTCATTTTCTTCACATTTATATCATTTTGCATACAATCCATCTCTTTGGTGGTCTTCTTCTTCATCTCTTATCCTACCGATAATGTCCGTTACTCTTCTGGCAACATACTTTATCCATAAATTATAAAATTATGTCCTTAAAATCCATAACAAGATTATTAATGGAGGCCTACAGGCCTGCAAGATCGTACGATTGTACTACACATATAGAGATTTGGCCGGATACTGTTGGCCTTTGCATGTGGATGGCCCTTTATGGAGGCTACACATGCACAAGAGGCCGCGCCTTATGCTACACACTACACATGAGATCTGGACGGAAGGATTAGGACAATAATAGTCCGGGCCAGCAGGTCTATCGGCTAAAAATAATGAAGTTAACATAAGCTTTGATTTGACAGAAAGATGGATGTGATGCGTTGCTACATCTTTTTGGCATAAATAAAAAACTTACCAAAGAAAAGTAGCAGTGTATCACATTCAATCCTTCTGTCAAATCAAAGCGATTACGATAGCTAGATAGATAGATAATGTACGATAAGCGATATAGCCCCTGTGCATATGCAGCCCCTATAGGCTCTCCACATGCACACTTGCACACTTACTTTCCGGTTGTGTGTAGAGGAAGGCGGCGGGCCTCTCAGCTCTCCGTACGGATCCTGCAGGCCGGGCCTGTGCATGTGGAGGGCCCATAAGCCAGGCGGTTTATTTTTTTCACTATTACTGTCTGTACCTACCTAGCAGTCCTACAACTTACAGCCCTGGGGACGCATTTTTGAATCATTCGAAATGTGAATGTTAAATTCATGCACGAAAGCAAAACGTATACGAAATCAATTTCGATTGCTCCCAATTTTACGTATTTTTGAAACAATAGAAATGAGTGTTGCCCTAAAACTCGATTCTTATAAAAAAATTCATTTCACGCAGAAAAAATAAAAACAGGAAAGCCATAACTCGTTGATTTTAAAAACCGGTAATGAGTTACGGGGGAACGGAACGTAAATTAAAAAGATATAATGTCATTGTCTGTCAGTCATTTGATTTTGATATTTCTCTCTCTCTCACATCATTTACTGGTAGAATATCGAAAACGAGTGGGTCGGACCACTCGTTGCAAAATTCACGAGTATGAATATTCAAAAATAGCGATTTTAGAGATTCGCATACGAATCTTGCGATTTCATACACGATTTGGAATTCTATTGATTCAAAAATAGGGCCCCCAGGGCATTCGCAGGTTGTCATTCCCTCTAGCGCCGGGTGTCGTTCGTTTCCGCGTTTTAATTGTGTCGTTACTTTGTCTTATTGTAAGCTTTCTTATTGGTTACTAGACTTGCAACGATCACGGTAACGGCTTTGTGCTCAACAAGGATATATTTTACATTTTAATTAAGTTAAACATTTCGCATTGGTATAGTTAGGTTTCGGTCAAATGAAATGTAAGATTTATATTTTGTTTCGTTGAAATAACTTTGACCGAATGTATTCTGGAGATTTGGTAGTTCTTATTATTTTTTATAAGTACATACAAATATACTTAAAAGAGCCGAAAACACCCGTAAGTAATGTTAAAAACTATGAACTAAAACCAAAATCAACCTCATATTACATAACAGGGTTGACACCTTTAGGAACATAAGAGTCAGGACAAGGGCGGCGCGGCGGCGAGCCGCGAAATTTTTTTGTTTGTTATTAAAGTACTCAAAATCTATGGCACCCATTACACACACAATCTGATCACGCCAGACCGCGCCAGACTGACAAAGATTGACAGAGATTGATTGTGTAACGTTGTTCGCGATCTGTTTTAATCTGGCGTGGTCTGGCGCGATCTGGCGTGATCAGATTGTGCTGGATTGTCAATCTACGTCAATCTGGCTTGGTCTGGCTTAGGGTTGGCACCTTTTTTTCGAGGTATAAGTATTATTTTCAAAACATTTAAACATTATAGTACTTACTTTTGGGATATTTGTAAAAATGTAGTACACATTTATTTTTAACTAGCTTCCGCCCGCGACTACATCCGCGTGGGTGGACATTCGAAAAATCATTAAAAAACAATCTAGCACAATCTGCTGCGATGCGATATTTTTAACCGACTTCAAAAAAGGAGGAGGTTCTCTGTTCGTATGTATATTTGTTTTTTATGAAGGCTGCATTGATTTGGATGAAATTTTGCAAACAGTTTATAGTCTGGATTAAAGCTTATGATATTTTTGATTTCGGTCAAAGGTACCCTAGGCATTTTTATTTCTTTAAACATTTAAATTAATTTGTAGTACTTTTGGGAAATTTATAAAAATATAGCCCATATTTATTTTTAACTAGCTTCCGCCCGCGACTACATCCGGATGGACATTTGAAAAATACCCAAAAAAAAAACATACAGACGAACATAAAAACAACCTCCTCTTTTTTTGAAGTCGGTTAAAACATCGGATCGCAGTAGATTGTGCTAGATTGTCAGTCTACCATGGTAGATTGACAATCTACTATGGGAGAACTACCTAGCTGAAGGGAAAAATATACTTTTGATTTAATGTTTCAAATTTAATGTTTGTAATTTTTATTTTGACATGTTTCCATGGGGTACGTATCAGAATGTCTAAAGTTAAAATGTCTAAACTTAAAATGGCAAAGTTCAAAATGTCAAAAATTTGAATGTCTAACGATTAAAATGTCGAAAGTTCAAAATGTCAAAAACGAAAATGTCAAACGGTCAGATAGTCTAAAATAAAAATGTCTAAGTTTAAATGATCAAAACTTAAAATGTCTAATAGTCCAAATACATATAATGACGTATAGAATTTACTTATGACTTTCTTTCATTTAATAATTAGGTTAAATAATTGCGTGAATGTGCCTCCGCCGTACATCACCATAGCTGCGCGCTCCCTGATTCGGTAGCCGGTGCCAGTCACTGATTCAATAGCCGGCGAACAAAATCCACCAATTGAGTTTGAAATAGTTTTTTTCGCTGGGTTCATGTCAACCTAACATGCTCGTTGCTACGCTCCTCGCACCTATATCATGACCTACGGTCGGTGTACGGTTTCTAAGTCTCAGAAGACTAGTTTAGACTCATTTCCGGCAACTAAATTTGCTATAAAGCATTTCAGGCGAAGCCCGAAGTCACCTCCACAGACTCAATTAACCTCAAAGAAGGCGATTCGTTTTAAGATCCAACCCAATTAAAATAAATCATTGTGAACTTAGACTTAATGACCATTGATATTTTAACTCGTCAAGTATTTGATACGTTTGATACTTTGAATTTTGCTATTTTGAAGATAAACATTATGATTTTTGACATTTTAAACCATTTGAATTTTTGACATTTTGAACTTTGTCATTTTAAGCTTAGACATTTTAACTTTAGACATTCTGATACGTACCCGTTTCCATGCGTATTTTGTATTGCTATGCTACGGGCCTCTCTCATTAATTCCGCGACATTTTTATATTTACTTACGAATTCCTAACAAGGCATGTCTTTTGCCATTCGGACAGAGCAACGATTTCTGACATTAGATCATATATGGGAAAATTCTCGCTCAACATAAGCATTTGAAGGGATACAACCTTAGAGCATTCAATGGTTTAATGCTCTAAGGATACAACGCAAAATAAGGCATTTAACTTGTCCTTTATTCTTTTAAGTATTTGGACCCATTTGCATTAATACTTTCATTTTGATCGCGTGTTATTATCAAAAATCGGGACAAAACTGACGGATCGTCGGGACGCGGGACAATATCATCGAAATCGGGACTGTCCCGGCAAAATCGGGACGGGTGGCAATGGCAACCTTGTGTAGTGTGATAAACGCGCTATAAATAGCTATAATTAATCACTTAGGTCAAATGCTGATGCTATATCTTTCTGCTAGGTATTAGTAATTTTCTAGCTGCATAGGACAGTCTCGTACTCTCGGTGTCCGTAAAATTAACTGCCGCCCGCCGCCGACCGCACGGCATAAAATATTACCGCTCCCACGTTTTCGCATTTCCACTGCAAAAACCTTCATGCGGTCAGAAATGCGGGAAAGCTTTTAATACCCATGTACTTTATCAGCATCTGCATTAGGTCGAAAGTAGCACGCGTGGTCAGCTAGACCGCATCCTATACGTAATGCATGCCGTGTTACACCTACCTTTTTATGTTTTCCTGGTACTTAGGTGTGCTGCTGTCCAGCTAGTGAAGTAAAAAAAAAACAATTTTATGGGACAGTGGTGGGTGAGTGAGGTGACAGACCAGCTCTTTAAGTTGAATCCAATAAGTAAAATGAAAGTTTTACTTCGAATTCGTCTTTTATTGCTTAATATCAAAATGGGTAATACGTTTCTTTGGTGAATCAAATTAAACAACATTAGGACCAACTCTGAAATCGTGATAAAAAATCAGCTTCATTATTATTTTGGTATGAGACAGCTGATTGTTTTTCTTTATTTCATAGTTGGTCAATTCTTCAGTTTGCTGGTCCAAAGAACGAAGAAACGGTTTTCCCATTTTGGGTTTGATCTATCAATTCCTAAAGTTTCTACAATAAACTTATTCGCTCTTTGGTACGCCCATATTGTGATTTAAACCTGTCGTCACATCGTACGCTTTTTTAACCCTAAGTTTAACCCGTATTTAGCGAATATTATGCGGATCCGGATGTCTTAAGTAATTCCAGTAGTAGATAGACGGTCGGTTCCCTTTTTCGGTTGGTGCTAAAAATTGCAATTAAAACGTTTATTTTGTTACAAAATAACTGTGGGAGGGATCACGTTTCGTCTTCTCCGCCCCGTGCCCGTCACGTCCGGGGTTTTTCCCGTTACGTATACAGCGACCTTAAATTTACCTACCTTCTTGCTAATAATTATAACATTTCTACAGTGGTAGGTGTGAATAGAAACCACAGTATAGATAGATATTAAGAAATACCCTCATTGGATCGGTTCTATCTAGCTCATATTATTCACTTAGTTAAAATTAAAAGCTAAACGAAAATAATATTATATATGATTCACAATTACAAAAATAAAACCAAACAATTGCTAAGAGCATTGTGCACTCACGCCGCCAGACACTAATAAAGTCATAACAGAAACACCGAACTAAACTAAGACATAACCGCGAGATGCAGAAAAAGATGACTAACGGCTTTCACAACCCAAGTTCGGAGCACCGAATAATTCCGGTTATAATTTAACCCGTTCGCGTCCCGCTTGCCGTTTATACCGCGCATTAACCCGACGACGACGGCCCGGGACGGCAAATACCGCCCGCTGGGTAGGTGACAGGGGCGGCGCGTGTCGGGTGCGATGAAGGCTGACTGACAGGGTTGTTACTTGTAGGTGATAGCTTTAATAAGTAACATTAAACGTGTTTTTGTATAATAATGCGTTATTTAGGGCTAATGTTCTGATTTAAAATACAGAAAAAATATTCTCATTTTTGTTTTGATTCAAATGATGTCTTTATTATCCGGGCATGCACCCGGTTCTGTTTATTTATACAAATTCTTACACAGAACCGGATATACCCGGTTCTTTGTATGAATAACAGAACCGGGTGCATGCCTGTTACAGCTCGCGCAACATAACTTGAACCTGCGCGTCGTACGATTTTTAGGCGCAACTGGGTAGGGGGTATGAAGCGCGGGCCGCTGCTCCCCGCGTAACCATGGTAACGGATGTGCCGCGCGCTGCGCGCCCGCACACCACCCGCGAGTGTCTTTAAGGACAGTCGAGTGCTAAGTTTAATGTGTGGTTTTTCAAACGTTAAAATGCCGCCGCAAAGTCGTTTAAGCAATACATTTCTGAAGCGACAAACGAGACAAATGGTTTATAACGTATATTGTTTTATCAAAAAGGATTATAGTGGATTAACTAAAGGCCAGATTCAAACAAATAATTTGTAATTAACTAGTATGATCGTACTCGCTGCATTTTCATTGTTCACATTCAAAGATTTAATAAATAAGTACAGCTTGACCATAAAGAGTTGACAAAAATTGAGGGCGCAACTTTCTATGTAAACACGTCAAAATTATGAATTATTTGGCAACACTGACTACATTTTGTACTGAGAAATTTTAGTTCCATTTTATTTAATTTCATCTCTTTATGGTCAAGCTGTAAAACTAGGTATTTCTTTATTTAATTTTACTAACTAAACTTAATTCGCTCTTAAAAATTTTGTGAGCGTCTGTACCTGCGCAGATCGGCGCCATCTTGGGTCAAGTTATGTTGCGCGAGCTGTACTTAAGAGGGTTTATGCAACACACTAGCGCCCCATTGGAAAAAAATAGTGCTCAATCAAAGGGTAAGTTAAGAGATATAAGTTTCATTGTTAATTCTATCAATAAAACTCTGTTAAACTAAACGACAGGCTAGAAAATATTGTTTAAGCGATAAAAAGTACCACAAAGCTTCTTCGGAGTACACTAGAAGAACACAATTCACAATTTCGTCTTTATTTAAGCACTGTTTTTTTTCCATTGGCGGCGCTAGTGTATTGCATAAACCTTTTAATTGGTGAACTAGATAGATGGTGAAAATTCTGATTCTGAACTATCAGATAGCGTTTTTTAAATGATAAGCAATTCTTTCTTAAATATCTTACTCTTGTACATTTTCTCAAAAACATCAAGCATCTAATGAAATTCAGATATTGGTTGCTATCGCTACACATAAATCCGTATAAATCGCGCACCCTACATTCGTAATTTTATCAATGTGAATTGCGCACACCCTAAATTCGTCATTTTATCTATGTGAAATGCCAGTGTCAGTCTGTTGTCAACCCTGGCGTACAAACATCTCACAGAGAAATACCCACCGCGCAAATATCCCGGCGGGCGGCAAATATCGCCCCGGTTTCCTCACTCGGCGGGCCAGGGACGGATCCAGGAGGAGAGGTGGGTCTAGTTATCAATGCTCAATAAATGTGATGAAAAGTAGTAATTGTACCTACCATAGACAACAGCGTCGCTTAACCACTCTTATGGCTAAACACGATCTTTAATTAGAATCACATTTTTTTACTTTATATTGAACTTTACTAACGAGAAAACTTAACGAATGAATATTACTATAAATTAGTAATATTCATTCGTTAAGTAAAGATCGTGTTTAGCCATAAGAGTGGTTAAGCGATTTGTTTGGTTTAAAAGCTAAATAAAGTGTTGAATGTTTTCTTGTCACGTTTTAATCAAACGTCCATTTCAAATTAATCTTATCTTATTGAAGAGAGATTAAAATTAAATTACAATTTTTTTGTAAACATTTAAATTATTAATAAACAGAAATGAATAATGTTTGCTTTTGCATCAATCTAGCATCAACATCTTGCGATCAATCAAGTGTTTTTAGTAGAAATTTATAGATTTTAATTTTGCTAATGATAAAATGAAAATTCTAATAAAATGCTTAGCGTCCTACATTGCATAGTTATTTTTCTAAGGAACAGTATAACTAAAGAACATTAATGACATAATGTCTTATGCTTTAAACACAAAATATTACTAGGTATCTAAAGTTGTACTTTTTTAATGTGTTTTGTCTTCGATCATCTATTCTGATCGCAGTATTTTGTGGTTAAAGTAAGTTCGGCGCCGAATTAGTTAAATCTCACTCCCCTGAAGCCGTATCTGTCTAGACTGTTCGGCGCCGCCTGTTCGTCAAATAGTCCTGGGAAGTGACAGTTTTTACCGCACCCTTATTTCTCGAACAATAAAGGCCAAAATCTTTTACACCACAGAGTTCCGTTGTATTTTACGTCCTGACACTTCGAAACCAGGGCTTTATCTTATGAGATATTGAGTCTAGAATTCTTTGGAGTTTCACCACATTTCTGTATACAGCTTCTATTTCATAAGACCTAGGGTTGGGACTATCTTGTTCTTTATGGCTATGTAATTAAGGTTGATATTGATGTCGCTTGTACGTGCTTTTTGTCTGTTTGGTAGCGCCTTGTTGAATATTGACTAAGTCCTACGGGTAGCCTCTTGCAGTTTTTTTTTGGTCAGATGTTTGCAGAAATACCGTTTTTACAAAATCAATATTTACAATCCAACGACGCTGTATTAAATTTTCTGAATATACTAATACCACATGATTAATATTTGTATGAAAAATAAAAAGTTGAATCAATAAATTGGATGACTGATAAAGCTAACAGCCGCGGCCACTTAGCTTTGATTAATCAGAGTATTGGTTGGCACACAATATCTCCGGTAGTGTATTTTGGCACAAAACTGCCAAAGCAAATAAATGGGGGTTTCTACTTGAACTTTTTGTAAATCCAAATTCAGAATCCGAAATTAAGATTTAAGACCCTCAGCTTCAGTATGAACTAGAGTGGGTTTATTGAAACAATAGTTATTTGTTATACAAGTGACCAAAATCAATTTGTGCTGCGAGTGCCGACTTTAAATCACGAACTAGCGAAGTAGTCTAGAATTGAATCACGAGCGTAGCGAGTGATTCTAACCTATAGACTACTGAGCACAGTGAGTGATTTAGATTTAGACGAGGCAGAACAAAATTTTGGTCTCGTGTAGAACATACAACTTTTCACCTCTACCAGCGAGAAAATTTTCAAGTGACTTTACTGTTAAAAAGCTAAATTCAGCATTATAAACATGTTCACTCAACTCTTTTGGAGTTAGACAACTATCTTCATCGTTGGACGCAGTCGTTTTTTTGTAATTTATCACAAAAATAGTTAGATCAAACAAACCTTTGCTGAAAATTTTTATTCATAAAGTAGATTCCCGTCGTTTTGTTTTATATTACGCTTTGTTTTTTTCTTATTCATTAATATCCCATCTTATTTGTTTATTTATAATCATAAAACGCTAATTTGTTAATAAATTTCATTAATTTTACATACCTATTTTATATTTATTTCATACATGCGACCTCATTTCGTCCATACTCTTTATTTCAAATTATAAACCTTCTTTTTTAATAATCCTTATTTAAAACTCCTAGGTATATCCGTGCATTGAATTTTTTTACTTTTTAATCCATGTATGACACCTTAAAGCACTCTATCTAATATCTATCCTTTTCTCAGATATCAATTTTACAAGTCTCTCCTTGTCAATTTATTTCTTTTTTCTTTATTATTTAAAAAGTTGGTGTTACAAATTAAAAAAGCACTTTGCCTCACGCTCGCAGCAAAAATCGATTTTGCTGCGAGTTTTTACGCGCCAAAAGAGCCCTTTTCGTGCTGGAGAGGTGAAAAATAATTTAACTAAAGTTAGAGCACACACAGGAAATGATGTTTGACCATGTGAAACCTAATACGTAAAGATACCTACATTAATATATGCATACATATTAATGTAAATAGATGCCTTTACGTATTTGGTAATGAACTTCATATATTTAACATGGAATCAATAGTAGTAGTGCCGCTGACGACAACTTATTATTTTATAATCCGGCAAATTGAGTATCTACCTAATAATATCGTATCGACAGCACAAATGACATCCCTGTTATAGACTTTGACCCCGGTAACGGAAACTGCCCATCCGGGGTGCATCGATCATGAAATACACTCGACTAGAAAAGGGTTAAGATTAGTCGCGGAAAAGAATTTGCGAGACAGACAGAGGGTTGACTGGCACTTGTGATTTATGTCAAAATCTGAAGTTTTATAGGGTACCTAGTTCAAAATTCACCGATTTATTTTTATCTTCTTAGGTAGGTACATTTAGATAAGTATTTAGGGTACTTAAGTATTTATTAATATTCAATAAATCGGTTCCTTTAAACAGCTATTTTGCCTATAGCGTAAGTAACCTAGGTAGTAGGTACTTATTTAAAATCTAGGATTTGATTGTGACATAAATTGTTTCATTTTTTAATTTCACAGTAGGTACCTATACCTACCTATTTAGCTAGGTACTGTCAGCAAAGCTATGAGGTTCATTTCTAGATTGAGTAGTCTGTATTGTCTTGCATTTACCCAAAAGTCACAAAAGCATCTTTTGTATAAAAACAATGGAGGCAAAGAAAGACGAACTTTTAGTTCTACTTTCAAGCGATTTATTTTCAATCCGTTAAGGTCATAACTGGGACGTTATTCTTTTTTATCGACAATCTGACCGGCAAAAAATTATATTTGTTAAAAAAGTAAACATGTGATTTGTTTAGTAAAAAGTGATTGAAATTATTGCCTTGTTATTGTAGATTTCAAAAACATATAATGCATCGAAGTATTACTTGTAATTTACGTTTTATTTCAAATTTTGTAGGAATGGTTTAAAAAAAGTAACACCTCAGTCACAAAAACATTATTTTTTTATTTCTTATTTAAAATCAGATCTTCAGTTTCTTATTACTTTCTTATCAAGAATATAAATATTTATTTTTATCTAGCTTCATTGGAAGGAATTCTTAACATAAACATTTTTTAAAAATTATCCAATACCACTCTGTCACATATTTGCTTCTTAAGACAAAAAACTATTTAATATTATGGAAGTCGCCCATAAAGTAACTTGAAAATCTAGTGAACACCTTTATTGTTTAGTATGTAATACTAGAAAACGTTATTTTTGTAAATATTACCAATGAAGTGGTTCATACTGTAAGGGAGTCAGGAATAACGAGAGGAAGGGCATCGGCTACCATCGCCAATGTTCGGGTGGTTCCGGAAAGCACGGCGTGTGCCCTGCGATCTACGATCTCTATATAATTAATTTATTTAGTCACGCTTGGACATCATCAGAGACACATGTGTTTTCTTATTCGATCTAATTATATTTTGCCCTGTAAAGGAAGTGAATTACTAATATAGATATTACTTAAAAGTTTATTCAAGTTTATTTCTCTCCATAATTAAGTTCTCCTTTTAGCTCAGAAGTGGCATGAATTTGTTCCCACAAAAGTGTTTTAAAAAAAAAAATCGAATAAGAACGCAAGTGTCCCGATCCCGAGGCGTGATTACCGTAGGTAATGTGAGAGTCGCTGTGTGAGAGCCCTTTGTTTGGCAGCAACACGCTGAGTTAGCGCCTAGTGGTCGCCGGTCGGCGCGTTTGTTATTGTTACGATACTCTTACACTTCGCTCACTCGCGCCGCCGTGATAATACATATTGTATTTGCCGCCGTTTGTGAAATAAGTTTTTGTTTGCTGTGGTCACAGATCATCTGTGGTGATTTCTTTCATTGTGCTGTGTATGCAAATATGGATATTAATAAATTAGTGGAGCGATTAAAATCGCTGGAGAAGAAAGTTTACGGCGTTCCCGGGAGCCCTAATGAAGATGGCTCGCTGACGCCACCATTACCGTCGTCGCTTTTGAGCGGTGACCAGAGTTCTGTTCGACATCCAGTGTCGCCGGCGACGGCCGTGGGTAATACCACAGGCCCCCCGGCCCCGGCTCAGCAACCATCGACATCGAGATGCGCACCGAGTGCCCCGGCATCTGCGACATGTTCCGGGCATGGTGCGGTCGCATTGACGCCGGTGGAGTATGCCTACGTACCGCACACCGTGGTGCCGCCAACGAGGCCAGCTATGTCGGCCGGATTATCCGGCTTGCTTTCAGCAACAGCGTGTGCGCCACCGCAAGGTACCGCGCACCCCGCGCACCAACAAGTGCTCCCCGCGTGCGCACCGTTTGATGAGGTGACCAATGGAACTGGGTATGCCCTTCCACAATCACAGCTACGCTACGTAGGCCGCAGTGATCCCATACCTGAGTTCGACCCTCAAAAATCCATAATTAGTATGGAGAATTGGCTGAAGAAAATCGAAGGACTTTCTCACATGTATGGCTGGGATGAAAAGACGACCATATTTAATACATCCTCAAAATTGAAGGGCTATGCCCGCCAATGGTTTGACCAAATAATTGATATAAATATGACATGGTTAGGTTTTAAAGCTCAACTTATGGTTGCCTTTCCATCCCGGAAGAGTAAATTAAATATGTTACGAGACTTAGTTAATAGTATTAGAAAGCCCGGTGATGATTTTATGCAATTTTATCATGACAAACTGGCTCTGGGCAATGCTTGTGGTCTTCCACCATCCCTCACAACAGAGATTATTATAGGGACAATCGGGAGCCAAGTGGTTGAAATTGGTGCTGTCTCGGCGGCTTGTAATGAGCCAGATAAATTATTAAATTATCTGTCTTCGTTACGCACCGCCGCTGAGGTTAGTACCTCAAATACGACATCTAATTATTATACCCCAAAAGGAGTACGGTGTAGTTTGTGCAAGCGACGGGGTCATATTTCATCCACTTGTCGTTATAAACGTGACAAGTCTTTGTGTGCTATTTGTCATAAGCCGGGTCATGTAGCCGATAAGTGTTTCCGCAAAGTAAATAGATGCTCGTACTGCGGTAAGCCGGGTCATATTAAAGATGAATGTTTAAAGTTGAAAGCTCGTAATGCTAATAAAAACCCTGCATCAACTGTATCACAATCGGTAAACGCTATAAATAACGAAAATAGATCTGCTAGTGCCAAATATTATATGATTGTAAAAGTAAATAACTCTCCGGTAGAGGCGTTTATTGATTTCGGTAGCTCATGTATAACGATTACTCACTCCGTTGCGAAACAGTTGAATATTGAAATTCTACCTTGTGTTGCTAACTGCGTTATTGGCGGGTTTGGTGGCTCTAAGATTACACCAATAGGTGAATCTTATGGGCGTATTTGTGCTGATGAAGCGTCGTGTGAGACTCGCGCGTATATTGTACCGGACTTCGCTCAAGATATTGGTATGATTGTCGGGCAACCGTTTACAGATTACCCAAACGTTTATATTATTAAGACGCCGACGTCGTTAAAGATGTATAACGCAAATAATTTATGCGAGTTACCCAGTATATGCGAGGATGCCGAGCATATTAAGTTTATCCCAGACGGTAAAATGACTTTGTTACCCGGGGTGAATAAAATAGTGGTATTGTGCGAAGAGGTGATTTTTGGTGAAGCGTCTGTGCGTCGTACGGAACATAAATCTCCTAGGGCTGAGTGTGTCATCCCGGAGCATAACCTCGAAATTATTGACGGCAGAGCTATAATGAGAATAATAAATGTTAATAAAAATACCATTGACTTACCGGTTAACCAATGTGTTGCCCGCGCCACGATAACTGACGGCCGCAAAACTTATAAGATAGGTGATAATTTAGGTCCTGATGTGCTTGCCGAGCTGGAGTCTATCTTAAATGAATATTCGGAATGTTTTTCTAATGTCAATGATGGCAAAATAGGTAGATGTTCAGTAAAAATGCATATCGAACTGACCGATAAGGAGAAGGTAATATATTACCGGCCTTACCGCATGTCGGCTAGTGATCGCGATAAAGTACGTGAAATAATCAGTGACCTCTTAAATAAGGATATAATAGAAGAGTCTACCTCTCCGTACGCCAGTCCGGTGCTGCTCGTTCCTAAAAAGACAGGGGAGCCGCGCATGTGCGTCGATTACCGCGCACTTAATAAAATAACAAAAAAAGAGCGCTACCCTTTGCCACTTATACAGGATCAATTGGATCGCTTGTCTAAAGCTCGCGTTTTCTCTTGTCTCGATATTTTGTCCGCTTATCATTGTATAGAATTAGACGACGATAGTAAACATCTCACGGCGTTTATCACGCCGAACGGACATTACCAATACAAGCGAATGAGTTTCGGTCTCGCGAATGCGCCATCCGTGTTCCAACGCGCTATAGATGAGATACTTGGGCCACTTAAGTTTGAATTTTGTACCGCGTATTTGGACGATATATTAACATACTCTAGTCAGACGGATATTGCTTTACAACACTTAAGAGCAGTATTAGAACGCATTCGTGATTCTAAAATGACTCTCAGACTCGATAAATGCTCGTTTCTCGTTTCCCGCGTGGAATATTTAGGTCATGAAGTTAGTAATGGTGAAGTAAAACCAGCTCAGCATAAATTAAATGCTGTTAAAGATTTTCAAGTACCCGAGAACGTACACCAGGCAAGACAATTCATGGGTTTAGCCAGTTATTTTAGGAAATATGTGCGTAATTTTGCCACACTCGCGCGACCTATAACTTTACTTACAAAGAAGGACCAACCATGGACCTGGGGCGCTGAGCAGCAACAAGCCTTTGATTCTATCAAAGAAACATTAGTGAGCCGCCCCGTATTACTTTTATTCAACCCCGATTACGAGACGCAAGTACACACGGACGCGTCAAAACACGGTCTCGGGGGTATTTTATTACAAAGGCCTCCTGGTGGTTCGTGGCAACCAGTCGCGTACGCTAGTCGTCAAACGACTACCGCAGAGCAACGCTATCATAGTTTTGAGCTAGAAACATTAGCTGTCGTAATGTCATTGCAAAAGTTTCGAGTTTACCTGATCGGTATAAAATTTGTGATACTCACCGACTGCAACGCTTTGCGGTGGACATGGTCTAAGCGAGATCTGAACCCCCGTATTGCGAGGTGGTGGCTCGAAGTTCAAGGCTATGACTTTGACGTGGAATATCGTGCTGGTAAGTCTATGGCTCACGTGGATGCGTTGAGTCGCAATCCCGTGGAATCCGTAATGCGTCGCGTAGAAAAGGACCTAATACAAAGCATGCAAGAGGATGACGACTCAATCCGTCTCACAGTGAATCAGCTTAAGGATGAGCTTTCCGTCGGTAATATCAGCGGTTTAGCACGAGACTACGTACTTGATAATGGCGTACTGTTTAGAAAAATTAATAATCAAAATAAAGTAGTCGTACCCCGTCAATCTCGATGGTCCCTCGTACAAACATTCCATGATAATAATGGGCATGCCAACTACAATAAAACATATGATGCTATGAAAGAAAAATACTGGTTTGGTGGCATGAGGCGTTTTGTTCAAAAATATGTTGGTGGTTGTATATCGTGTCAATACGCCAAGAAACCCACTGGTCGTAAGGTAGGACTACTACACCCCATTGAAAAGGTGGCTGTACCATTCCACACAGTACACGTGGACCACCTCGGCCCATTCTGTAAGAGTCCATCAGGCAAGATGCATATTTTAGCAATCGTCGACGCTTTTACTCGTTTTATATGGATCGAGGCGGTCCGCGATACTAGCTGTGCAGGAGTGTTAAAAACATTTGACCAATTCATTAAAACATTCGGGTTGCCAAGCCGCATTATTAGTGACCGTGGTAAAGCATTTGATTGCCACGACTTTAAAAAGTACTGTCGTGATAGGCAAATAAAACATGTTATGACAGCAGTTGCTAGTCCGAGGGCCAACGGCCAAGTAGAGCGGTTTAACCGCTCCATATTAAATGCTCTAGTCGCTTATGTCGGTGAAGATGAGCAAAATCGTTGGGAAGAGTTTTTGCCTAAAGTACAATTGGGTCTTAATTCTAACGTTAATGTTAGTACAGGAAAGTCTCCATTAGAATTGCTGTATGGTTTTCGTCCGCGGCTCGCAGGTGACATTGTCGTGCCAATAAGGTTCGATATTACCGCAATCTGAGCAGGTGCAGTAACTCGATCGCAAGAGGCCGCCCGACAATCTAAAGCTTCCTTTGATAAGAGGAGACGTGAGGGCGTCCCATTTAAACAAGGAGACCTTGTTCTTGCGGAGCGCAAAGTATTTAAAAAAGGACTTCGTAGTGGCAAGCTTATGTCACGATTTGACGGTCCATATGTGGTACGCAAAGTATTGCCTCACGACCGATACTTAATAGCAAGCACTAGTACTCACGGTCGTCCCTATAAAAATGTTCTTGCCAGGGATAAATTGAAACTTATGCAGTATCCTCCTGACCTTGACTCAGACTAAACTATTTTTGTATTTTTTATAACAATTGATATGTGTGCCATTTACGAAATATTGAGAAAGTTGAAATTGTATTTGTGATTATGATTTTAACTAATATCTTATAGATGCAGCTTCAGCTACGGGTAATGGGTTACCAAATTGTTGTGTAGTTTCTATATCAAAATAGTAGTAGTTAAAATTTAATGCTTTAGTAGTTATTTTTCATACGGTTAAGTTCATTGTTCATGGTAGGATTTAGGACTTAGATGGTTAGTTTATGGTAAGACTTATAGTTTAAGAATTAGGAATTTAGAAATTTATGTAGGATTTAGAATTAGGAACTTATTATTCGTGGGGAAGATGCATTTAAAGTTGTGATTTTAAATGAATGATTGTTGCTATAATGCGTGATAGAAAGATAAGTGTGGTGTTAAAAACATGTTTTATATTGTTTGTCAGTTTGCTGGTGTGATAAAATAAAACTGTGAATGGTTAGGTTATCAGACTTTTGTTATGATTATGACCCGACCAAATGGACAATACAAGTTTATTAAATGAGGCATGTAACAATTAACTGGTCTTTTAATGACTAAGTCGTATCATATTTTAACTATAATGCTTATAAAGCTACTATATATATATAAAATTTATTATCCTAATTCCCGGCCGGGTATAGACAGGCAACCACTCGGTGTTACGTTGATAAATTGAAGCTTCCATGTTGGTAACAGATACACTGTGTCGTTACCGTCAACAGACATGTTTTTCTACGTGTCGTTTATAGATGACAGATAACCAGGGTATCGGCGCCCCAGTTTAAGGTTCTCAAAATCCACATTCATGTCAGCAGTGATCTGTGGCCCTGGCGTCGTCATCTGACAGATATCTGGTCGTCGTCACTCAGCTAGTGATAGATGGCGGAAGGTGTCGTCTTTGATAATAGATGATCCACGCAATTATTATTGTTTTTTTTTCAGTCAGATAGCTAATGATGGTGGTCGACTGATTGAAATTTATTAATTAAATCTGCTGATACTATAAACGTGGGCGTCATTATCTCTACGACAGATACATTCACAAGAGTCGTCAAAAGCGCCGGACACATTAAGAAGTGGCAATACAAAAATACTGCATCCTATAAGGATATAGCGTTGTACAGTGAATAGTACATCACATCATTATTTTTTTCTCTTCTCCTCGTTGTACATTTTATCATAAAGTAATGCTTTGTAATGCGGCTGTTGACTGTGCAAGGTTGTCCAAGGCACATTAATACGTGCCGTCACTAACGTTTCTTTACAGCAGTGACAGATCACCTCAAGAGGTGTCGTCAAATACTTGCCTCCTAGCTACGCGGGACGCGCAGCATCATCAGAATGGCCGACTGTAAGGGAGTCAGGAATAACGAGAGGAAGGGCATCGGCTACCATCGCCAATGTTCGGGTGGTTCCGGAAAGCACGGCGTGTGCCCTGCGATCTACGATCTCTATATAATTAATTTATTTAGTCACGCTTGGACATCATCAGAGACACATGTGTTTTCTTATTCGATCTAATTATATTTTGCCCTGTAAAGGAAGTGAATTACTAATATAGATATTACTTAAAAGTTTATTCAAGTTTATTTCTCTCCATAATTAAGTTCTCCTTTTAATACATTACTTTGAACTTAAATTATAAGGGGGACAAAATTGTGGCAGAGTGGTTAACGAAGTGATGGAGTGGTGTAAATAATGTTAACCCGCCGAACAAAGTTAATTGTTTAGTATGTAATACTAGAAACGTTATTTTTGTAAATATTACCAATGAAGTGGTTCATACATTACTTTGAACTTAAATTATAAGGGGGACAAAATTGTGGCAGAGTGGTTAACGAAGTGATGGAGTGGTGTAAATAATGTTAACCCGCCGAACAAAGTTAACCTTATAACAATTTTTAATTTAGAAAACAATAACAAATTATAATATTTCCTTAAAATGTTACTACTTAAATATTTCAGGGTTAAGTTTCCTTTTTTCACGACACCGCTCGCACTTGCTGTCTTTCAGCCGCAGATAATGCCATTTTTTCCATTTACTTGATGGTAACACCTTAAATTAGCAAAATATTCGACGATATAATAACCAACATAAGAAAACTAACAATCATCTATTATGAATATTAACTAAGGCTCTAAGTTCCATACAAAAATGACCACTCCGTCACGAGTTATGTACCACTACGTCACATTTTTGTGACAGAGTGCTTCGTGACAGAGGTGTAAAATAGTAGTGTTCGAGATTCTCAGCATTTTCCTAATTATAATTTACGCATAAAACTGGGCATATATGAAATTTTTGTCAGGAATCAATAAAATAATATTAAAACACAGAAATTACAATAACATTTAGAAGTAGTAACTTACGTGACAGAGTGGTCGCTAAATAAACACACGCACCTCCTTTATCTGTTTGCGAGCGACTGACTGATATTGCCGGGGCATAGGGACGCATTGCGTGGGTCCAAGGTAGAGGGGGACTGTTCTCTTGTCTAGTGACCAAGGTCAAAATTGCTAACGCACATTATTTTGTACCATAAAATGAGTGACAGAAGGTAGCAACAAAAATCATATACGTCGGGAGACAGCCAATAAAATATTTTTTTATTTAATAATAGAAACATTAAAAAATATTTCTTTTTATTAATTTAATAACAAAGGTGAAGTAGTTCAGTAAATGTTTTTAGATGGAAACTTTCAATGTAATTTTTTTACGAGAGTAGTTTGTTTACATTAGTGGTCATAGAGGGACACACTTTATTTGTATGTAAAACACCTCCGTCACGCTTTTTGTATACTATGTCACACTAATTTTGAAAAAAATATTAATAATTATAATCTAGTTTTGAGGATATTATAATTATTGCTTGTCAAGTGTATTTTTATAAAAAAAAATAAGAAATGTAGTATTTAGGAGCAATATATTTATTTTTTTGCGGAGAAGACAAGTCATTGTCGATAAAAAAGAAGAACGTCCCAACTTTGCTGACTGTACATACCTACATATTTTGAACTCCACATTTTTCGATATTATTTACTAGTTTTATTTAAAAACTTTATTCATTCCATTTTTAAAAAAAGGTCGCCTGTCGCGCTTCCAATAAGCAATTTGTTGACTGGATGGCTCGGCACGAGAGTCGTGCGCTAACGGCGAGCATTGCCGACTCGCTCCGAAATTGCCAGTTTTATGAAACTGGCGGCAGACGCCTTTGATGAACGCCCCCGCGTAATAATATCCCTCGTGTCGGCCAAATGGGAGTAACAGAAGGCCTGCTCTGAAAAAATATGACGTTTGTTTCGTTTTGCTGACAGTTTGCGCAGTTCTTCCTCGTACAAGTGGACTCTTGAGTGATCGGGATCATTTGATGTTCCACTCTCGAAAACCAAGTCTGCTATTGTTAACGATATAATCATGTCTAAATTGTAAAGCTTTTTGGCATAGGTACCTAGTTCTTGTTTCTTAAGGATTAAGTGGCTACTGGGCCCAGGGACCAGTAGCAAGTGGACCAAGTCTGCTGCTAATGTTAACGTCAAAATCGTGTTTCAATGTTGTTTCAATGGTAATGTTTTTTTAAACCTAAAATCGAGACACTAATTATGTTTCTTAAGCCCAAAACGGAAACACATTGTGTCTCGATTTTGGGTTTAAGAAACAAGAACTGTGTCAAAAAGCATTAATACCATTGAAATTGGAATACGATTTTGACGATAAAATTAGCAGTCTTGCTTGACCCCGTTGTCTGCCATCGTCTTTGTTTTCGGTGAGCGAGTGCTAACTAACCACTCTGTTTGGGATTGGGTTTTTGGTTTGGGTGTTTTGGCCCAATGACGCTAATAATTTTCAAAGACAAAACAAAAACCAAAAAATATTCACTTTAGTTATGTCAACATTGTTGAAAACTATGCCTAGGGAGTCTAGGATGCCTATCTTGAGCAATTTAAATAAGAAGTCTAAAGCTAGACTAAAGATTTTTAGATATAACCTAAATGACAAGGTATAGCTTTTGGTTTTATCGTTGGGCCTATCTTATTGCATTGGGCCGTTGGGCCTTATGCAATTTGATAAAAATGATGCCCTTCTGACTTGTGCCCTAAACATTTTCGAGTTTATGCCTTTTCTCACTCTTCGGCACCCTGAAGTTATGAAATAATAACGCAAAATATTACATACAAGCAGAAGCTGGGTGTCTTAAAAATGAATATTGGTTTCCGTCGCTCGTCGAGCGCGGTCTTTATGAGGGGTCGAGTCGAGTCGAGTCGAGATGACTGATCGTCGATCATCACCTCACCTACATACCTACATACATTGTAGTTATTGCTATATGGCATTAGGGTGATACCGTGTTAAGGGCGAGGGTTTGTAGCTGCTGAGGGTTATAATTTGGTAGATGTGGTCGGTTCAATACAATTGGAGAGTGCTTGCTGTAAGTTGACAATAATTTCTATTGGGAATTGAGATAACCGTGTGGCTCAAGAGAATCCGTTTCTGACAGCTTTTACAAGTTCCTTATGTCTTTCTGACAGATTTTACAAGTTCCTTATGTCAACTTCAATGAATATTTTCCACTAACCGGAAACATAAAGGAACTTGTATACTTAGGTATCTACTGCCTGTCACTATCCGTAGCGTAGCACGAACTGCGAGGTAGGTATTGAAAAAAATGCGCGTAAAAAAATTGTGAGTAATTTTGTATGGGAAATCTCACTTCGCTTTTCGGCGGTAGATAGCGTTAAAGATTTAAATCTTTGGATAGCGCTGTAAAAATGTCTCATACAAAATTATTACTCTATCGTCTTTTTCTCGATAGCTGTACGTGTTACCACTACACTGAGATATTTAAATTTCAGTTCCCTTTAATTTTTCTGAAATTATTCACAATTATTTGTAAATAACATTACCTACTTTACTATCGCTTTGTAACTCAATTAACTTTGAAGTAAGTTTTAGGAAACCTGTGCGTACAGCTGTGACCTGTGATTTAAGATTAAGGTATTTACTTAAATGGTCTACTGACTACCTACCTACTTGTTTTTACAGATTAAATATATTAGTCCGATTTATTATCTGCCCGTTTTACCCACATCGATACAAGATAAGGAAGAACGGTTAGCGATAACGTCTTCGCAGTGCAACAGGTGGTGGTTTATTTACGGGGAGCGAAGCGATACACATTATGCTGTATAGGTACGATCGTACGATGTAAATGGACAATTCAAAATACCCAGTCCCTTCGAATTAACATATTTTGATGGGCAATCTACTACTCTAGGTATTTAAATAAAAATGAATCGCTGAAATGTATTTAAGCGCATAACTTCAGTATAGTTCGAATCACGAAAGATGACCACAAATGGCGCTCATCTTCGCGTCATAACTCATGAAGAAAAGACTTTAGACAAAATAATATTTCATATCCATATAGATATATGAATATTATTTAAATATATGAAATCTTATTTTGTCAAAAGTCTTTTCTTCACGAGTTATGACGCGAAGATGGGCGCCATTTGTGGTCATCTCTCGTGATTCGAACTGTACGTCTACTCTACCCTTAAAAAAAGAATTACCTATCTAATTTGGTGCAGTTGTTGTCGTTCAGTGATGTGGTGGATTGTAGCTTCATGTAGTTTGTATAGGTTTTATATTTCTACTCTATCTTGTATATTTTCTGCTTTACTTTGTTTCACTTCTTTTCAAATGAGAAAATTGTATGTATTTGCCGAAAAGTCGCCTTGTTATTAGCTATTACCTTAGATTACAGTCCCTTTCCTTTATAAGTGCCCTTAGCATGAACATCGATAGAACATTATCTGTATGGAAAATTTCATTTTGTTTTACAGCGATAGATGGCGCTGCACAAATTTTCCATACAAAATTACTTTATCGAATGTTTTCACGCGCGTTATTTTTTTCGATAGCTGCTCGTGCTAAGGGTATTGATACTGAACGACAACGACTGCATCAAATTAGATAGATTACCTAATTCTTTTTTTTGTTGTGTTTGTTATTATCAGGACAAGGTTTGTGTGCAAGATAATTTTCAAAAAATTGTACAGATGACGTAATCATTTTTTCTCCTTGTAGTTTAGCATTTAAAATAGGTAGGTAACTAGTAAGTACTAAAAAATACATAATAAAAAATATGGTTATTAATTTCGCCTATTTTCACCATAACCCTAATCTTGCAGTTGCATCGCAGTCGCACTAGGTAGATAAGTGCCTATATCGCACCGGTCGCTGGTCGTGATCGTGAAACGTAAAGGCCCGCCCCGCCGCCGCCCGCCCGACTGATTACGCCCGTTCGTTATTATTATCGCGCCCGCCCGCCCCGGTCGCGTCGGCTAGCGGCTGTCCGGTTCCGGAGCTATCCGGCTGTCCGGCTGCCGACTTACCCCACCCCACAAGAACCCAGACAGGCTGTCATTAATGTGTACCGTTTCTTTGTGGGTGCAGCAATGATTTTAAAAGTCATTGGGTTCCAGCTTTAATTTACTAATTTCTTGGTTCAATCAATGATAGTGATACCAACAAAGATATATTTTGATACATCATTGTATTGTAGTGATAACTTTTGGTTTTATACCTACAGATTTAGGTAGGTTTACCTCGAAATTAAAACGTTTTTGTTTAGGTCAAATTATATTATAATAATGACATTTGACATTATTTCTCATTCTAATGTTTCACTGCCTGTTTCTAACAAAATATTCAAAAAAACATTTCGATTTTACGCGATAAAGACGTTGTTAGCGCCATCTGTATTTATTGTTATATTGCAGCGCCATCGGCAACTACCGGGGGGAAGCGGAAGTTTGTACTTTTGCCACTGCTACTCCCCGCTAGGTGTCGCTGTCTTTCAATTAAACGAATTTAGAAACTCACGTACCTAGATGGCGCTCACTAGTTAATCGTCGGTCGGCGCCATTTCTACATTTCTATTTATGCACCTCTCTTTCTCTTGCAGAATGCACCAACTCAAGAACCTGTCTACCGAAAAGTGGCAATTGTTGAAAATTTCTTCGATATCATCTACACAGTCCATGTTGAACTTGAAGGGCGACCTGGAAAACATGCAGGGCAAAAGCGAACCTACAGAACTGTAAGTGTTGTTTATTTTTAATTTATTTTATAAAAGTATTTAAATGTGCACTGTGACAGATAAATAAAAAAGGTATGTTTGGAGATACTGAAGATTTTGTTTTTAAACTAAAATATTGCCATCTAGCATTTGTAATAGGAAACATTTGTAGAACGAGTAGCAAGCGAGTGGTTTTGCATTGCGCAATGATAAATAAACTACATCCAAGATGTCGCTAGTAGTCAACTAAAATTTTATTACCTATATAAAGATAATAAGAATTTTAGAAAAAGATCGTCGATACTTATTGTAAATATAAATTTAAACTTGGTGCAATTCAAATTCAATATCTGGGGCATTTTTTTGCTATTAAGAGATGGCGCCACTTGGTAAAATAATATACGGTTGTCCACCATGTGGCCTCCATTGGCTCAATATTTTGAAAGTGCAAACAAAGTTTTTGCAGTTTTGCTAATTTATTAAAACTTATCCACCAAACACTATCGATTAGTAAAAATTGAAATTATTTTAGTTTAATACCTAGGTAGGTAGGTACCTACTTACCTACTTAAATACATAGGTATAACGTTTAATATTTTTATTAGTAAATACTACCTCCCTACTAACAAAGCACTTTGCTCATATAGGTATGGAAAAAATTGTACAGCGATATCTAGTTATATACCACTATTGACCTGAAAATACTAGTCAGAAAAAAACGCGCGAAAAAAAATTCAATAGAGTAATTTTGTATGGAAAATTTGTACAGCGCCATCTACCGCCGAAAAGCAAAATGAGATTTCCCATGGACAAATCCTCTATCGCTGCGGTTCCCGAATTCTTTTGGCTACGGAACCCTTTTTGGTTCACAGATTTTGGGCGGAACCCCAGCTCAAGTAAAAAGTAAAATTAATCAAACCTTCAGGAAACTTTTTGTAAAAAACAGGACAAGAGGGCGCGAAAAATTTTTGGAATATGGAAAAAACTAATTATTTCCATGCATTTTTTGTATTGCTACGAGCCTCTCTCATTAACTCCGCATCATTTTTATATTTACTTATGAATTACGAACAAGACATGTCTTTTGCAATTCTGCTTAGAGCAACGATTTTTGACATTATAACGAAAAAACCTCGCTTAAGAGCGCTTATTCTGCACACTAGCGCCGCCATTGGAAAAAAAATGATAATACCCAAATAAAGACGAAATTGTGAATTATCTCTCTGGAGTGCACTCCGAACTTACTTTGTGGTACTTTTTATCACTCAAACAATATTTTTGGGCCTGTAGTTTAGTTTAATGGACTTTTATTGCTAAAAGTGGCCACTTTTCGCAATAAAAGTCCATTAAACTAAACGGTAGGCTAGAAAATATTAATTAAGTGATAAAAATACCACAAAGCTTGTTCGGAGTGCACTCCAGAGAGCTAATTCACAATTTCGTCTTTATTTGAGTATTATCATTTTTTTTTTCCAATGGCGGCGCTAGTGTGCAGACTGCGCCCTCTTAACATAAGCATTTGCAGGCAGTATGCTTAAGGCGCGGATACAACGCAAAATAAGGCATTTAACTTGTTATCCTTTACGCTTTTAAACATTTGGCACGTTATTCAAATCTTGTAAAAGTAAAGTTTGACCTTAAAATAAGATTTTTTTTAAATATAAAATATTTATTTAGTTAGAACAAAAAGATAAGTACCTATAAGTATACTCGTACCTATCTTGAATTTATACCTAAACTCTTGAATTTTCGCGGAACCCCTGAGAGCCTCTCACGGAACCCTAGGGTTCCGCGGAACCCCATTCGGGAACCGCTGCTCTATCGAGTAGGTACTTTAACGCGCGTTTTGTACATCTTACTACTCGATGGGCCGACTTGGTAAAAATATTTTAATCGTTATTTAGAGACCTAAAAAAATACTTTTCGTAATAAACCTGCATTTTTATTGGAGAACATGACAAAACCAGACGGCGGGCGGGTGATCATTAATAATGATGTTATAATTGATAAGTAAATAATTATCTACAATAACAGAAAGGAAAGATACGTCTCGCTTGTAACATCATTAATTGTAGAACTTACATTTTAACATAATACCGACATCTTTTTTGCGGAATATTTTAACTAAGACGAAGACATACGAAATAAACAAAACCTCACACAACCGTAACTCAGTTTCCACGTTCTTATCTAATCACGGATGTTTTCGCCGACAGATCACGGAGACCTACGCGTTCTTGCCTCGGGAGGCCGTCACGCGCTTCCTGACCGGATGCGCTGAGTGCGCGCGGCGCCCGCGCAGCGCCTCCCCTCCCCCACTCCCCACCCCATCGCCCTCCCCCACCAGACACCCCACTTACCTCCCTTTCTTACCCCACTGCGCTCCAGACTACACCCGGAACTGGGAATCCGAAATAGACGCTCAGAACTTTTACGAGCCGAAATTTGACTATAACGATCTACAACCATTAAAGAAGATCGAAAGCCCGAAGCCAGTGGAAGAAGACGAACCTACTTACATAGAATTAACATCGAAAAAAGTCAACGGCTTCGAGTCTACCCCAGCGTTCAGTAGAAGTTCTCCTGAAGAACCGGCTTTTAGAGAAGAAGAACCAGTTAGAACTGATCCTGAAATCGACAAGGATGACAACAGTCTGATAGATGTTGAAGACGTCAAAACTGACAGCCCTGCCCCTGTGACAGAACAGAAAGAAGATGAATGCAATAACAAAGAAGAGTGTACAGCAGAAAGTACTAAGGCGACAGAAAACGTGGGAGTTAAAGATAAGACTGAGTGTAAGAAGGAGAAAAAATATAACCCGTTGGATGTTGCGAACTTAACGGCGAAAGATCCGCCCAAGTCGAAGTCGCCGCCTAGAAAGAAATTACTGCCGACGAGTTTAGAGTATCCTAATACTTTTGGGAGGGTTCCAAAACCATGGAGGCCAGATGGAGGGATGTTCTATGGAGGAGAGGAAATGGACTACAGCGTGCCTATTACGACAGCGTACTTGAAACATATGAGGAGTATTGCCTTTCAAGAAAGAATGGATGCTGAGAATGCTGAGAATAAGGTAAGTTATTATTTTTAGAAAATAAGCTCTGTAGCCCCTGTAGTATGACGAGCTAGAGATAGATTTTCTGATAACATCGAAAATATAGGTAGACAAAGGTTTTGTGTAGCTGTCAATATGATAATCGATCTTTTTCTCGATTTCGTCATAATTCATACTACGCCTGCAGAAATGGAATTGCTGTGTTAAAGACATCGTCTTCATTTCTGTGAGAATGAAAGTAGTATCTTTGGTAATTTAAAGGTAATAAGATAAGTTTTTCGCTATGCTACACGTTCGTCAGTAATCATAACCCGTGAACGGTCAAAGCATTCCAAAACAAGTTGGAATAGATTATTTCGGAACAAATTCAAAACTGAACAAACATATGATTTTGCGGGTTGTGCCTTTAACCCTGCCTGGCTTTAACTTGTTCAGAACTGGCAAAGCTGGCGGTCGGGACCCGCAAGCTTGCCTTTGTGAGCGGTCTAAACGACCCCGTCCATAACTAGCACTCGCCATTCCAACTGAAATATTATAATTTGGGTCACTTATTTGTGCCTCGCTGTTCATGTAAAAAAATATTCAGTAAATGTTTTGGACATTCCACACTTTTCTTTGTCTTCTTTAGATTGTACTATGTCTTTCTGTGGTGATTGTCATCGAAATGTATTTTCAATGGTGATTGTAAAATATTTTGAAAACATGTAAAGAAAGAATTACGAGACGAGTAAAAATATTTGAAGGAAAATAAACAAAAGGTACTTACAGTTTCAAAATACATAGCTTGCTTTGTAACAGTATTATTATTATTGACATGTACAAGGTAGGTAACTAAGCTTAAATAACATTATTTAAATAAAATACATAAGTAGTTTAAAAAGATGATCTGACAGCAGGCGGTTGAATTTGACCTTACCGACGACAAACAATGTTGATTTCAGTAAAATCTTTCAGAATTTTCAATATTGAATTAGTACTAACAAAAGGACGTATAAATCTAAAAGTACCAGGGTGACAGGATTTATAGGCGTTACAGCACCTGACGTAACCCTGCACCTCGTCCCTTCGTCCGAATCGACCGATTGATTCGTACAAAGGACGGTCGAGCCATAATCGTCGGGCGCATCTTTTCTAACTCATTTTTCTTAGGGAGGTAAGGCAAGGCACAAAAAGATATGCCCGAGAAGTGGCCAAGTAGATTTTCTTGTGAAGACTTTTTGCTCTGGCACTAAGAGTGATTTTTGGCTTGAAATAAATCTCGGATATTTATCGCTAGTTTTTGGACAAAGTGGGGTGGTATCGTTAAGTTAAAGTACTGGGAGGGCTGCAGCGAGACGAGTGTGTCCGGGCACGAAAATGGCGGCGGCGGGGCGGCAGCGGGGCGGCGCGACAGCGGAGCGGCGGCGATGCATTCAACAGTATGGCACAGTATGGAGACGCGCACGAAACGGGCGGTGGCGGAGCGGGGCGACGAGCGATGCACGGGCGGGAGGAGAGCGACGAAAACAAATGAACAAACTAGTTTGATTTGGTCGCCCGCGATGACAGTAGTGTTGTGTTGAAACATACATATAATAGTGTCTGTTTGATTACTGGGTACTTATTTATTATTATTATTTATTTAAAAATATTTTACAATAAATATATCTAATAGGGTCAGTTATTCTACGGGACATAATAACCTATAAAATTCAGCACTGTGATATATCTAATCAAATTTTATATTTTTCGGTATTAATTTAACAAGAAATTGTTTCCATAGCAACATCTCATTTAAAACATCAATAGAAATAAAAAAAATAAGAAGTTTCTTTAACATACAATTGAGGTTTGTCACTACGATATTCTAAAAAGCCCTAGTCCAGTAGGACCACGAGCACATAGTGGTATACCGTGGTCCTACCAGTAGGTCAAATCGGTAGGTCCACGGGCCCTTAATGGTATTTAGCCCATCTGTCACAACACTACTAGCGCGGCTGACCGGCCGCTAAGTTTCGTGCCCACGTTCTCATCGCCCCGCCCCGCCGCCGCTCCGCTGCCGCGCCGCCCCGCCACCGCTCGGCCGCCGCCACTTTCGTGTCCGGACACTCAGTGTCCGGGCACGAAAATGGCGGCGGCGGGGCGGCAGCGGGGCGGCGCGACAGCGGAGCGGCGGCGATGCATTCAACAGTATGGCACAGTATGGAGACGCGCACGAAACGGGCGGTGGCGGAGCGGGGCGACGAGCGATGCACGGGCGGGAGGAGAGCGACGAAAACAAATGAACAAAGTAGTTTGATTTAGTCGCCCGCGATGACAGTAGTGTTGTGTTGAAACATATAATAGTGTCTGTTTGATTACTGGGTACCAGTGTTGGGCGTAATTAATTACTTTTGTAATTAAATTACTAATTGAATGAAAAGTAATTGAATTACATTAATTGAAATTACATGTAATTGAAATTAATATAATTCAACTACATAAATCACTAGTAATTCTAATTACAGTAGTTTGTAATTAAAATTACTCAATTACTTTTTATGGATAACATAAAAGATAAATAAAATTGAGCTGTTGATCGCTTGCTGCCCGCACGCAGCATATCACAACCGATGCTTTTAGTGCATGTGTGGCTTGTTACTGCACACAGGTATCCCTTCTCGCGCCTCCTCGCGTGCACCTACCCTCTCTTCGTCGTACCCGTCGCGTCAGTGCATCGTTGGCAGTGGTTTCGCTACCACATACTCAAATCGCTCGCGCATCTCATTTGCGCATCTCATTATTTTGTGTTTTTGCGACTATTTACCCAATTAAATGGCTTCCAATGCTGAACCAAATGAAGATGACACAAGAAGTGAGGAAATATTGCCCTGCATCTTTGATGGCAAGTTTTTACCTTTTTGCCCGGTGAATCTACAGACAAAAAAAGAGTGGCACGGTGTACGTTATGCGCACCAAAAGAAGTTAAAATTTGTGGATCTCGTAATGCGACTTCTAATTTTGTTACGCATTTAAAGAGAAAACATGGCGAAGGGACCCTAAATGAATACATAAACTACTCAAAAACGCACAAGAGACCAAAAAGGCATTCGTCTAGTTTGGGCAATACCCAGTCGTTATTAAGTCAAGACGACTTTAACCGTCATATTGCTAATTATTTTATTCATTCCATGAGTCCACTGCAAAACGTCGATAATCCCTATTTCAAAAAAAATTTTGATTATCTGGAAGTAAGTAAATCCGGACTCACTGTTATGAGTCGCAGAACACTTGGGCGATGCATTAATAACAGTTATGAGAAGACACTAACTGATTTGAAAAAACAGCTACAGGACGTGAAAACTGTTTGTACTACAGCAGATATTTGGTCTGGCAAAAAACGAAGTTTCTTGGGTGTGACGTGCCACTGGATAAACTTGAATTTACAAAGAGTTTCCGCTACTTTAGCATGTCGTCGTTTTGCTGGTACTCATAGTTACGACAGGATTGCTTTGTTGCTGGAAGGTATCCATACTGAGTTTGATTTAGACTGTCAAAAAGTTTTGGCAACTGTCACTGACAGCGGAAGTAATTTTGTCAAAGCCTTTAAAGAATTTGGTTCGGAAGAAGAATCTTACAATTTTACTGACGAAGGATCTGAATCTGAAGGAGAACAATCTATTTCTGTAGTTAGACAAGAAAGCGGCACCAGTAGCAGTAGCAGCTCAAATCAAGTGCTTATGTATCCATTGAACGACTTAGATCCATTGTCATTATCAATGGAAGATGCGACTACCGACGAATCAGCATCGTCGCCGCCATCAATTCGACAGTTACCATCTCACTTAAGATGTTGTGCTCACAAATTGAGTTTGTGTTGCACTTCGGACAGCAACAAAGTTTTGAACGCCCCTAATACACCAATTTCCATAATGCATAACCAAATTTTGAAAAAATGTACTACATTATGGAATGCTGCTAACCGACCTAAATCTGCTGAAATTATTCAGGGGATCATAGGGCATACACTATCAAGACCTGGAACTACAAGGTGGAACAGTGTTTATGACAGTTTAAAACAAATAGCGTCAATCCGTACTAAGAGTGCACAATTACACCTAGCTCTAAATATAAAAAATCTATTACTGGAAGTTGATTTTCTATACATTGATGAATATTTGAAGTGCTCAAAGCCTATAGCTGAAGCCCTTGACATTTTACAGGGTGACAAAGATTTATTTTACGGCATTGTACTGCCTACATTACTCTCACTGCGAAAAAAATTGACAAAATTGTCTGAGGAAAATTTTAATTACTGCAACGGATTGGCAGTCCAATACCTAGAAAGCGTCAATGAGAGATTTCAAGATTTTTTTTATTTGTTTACACCTACGGGCAATAAGGCAGTAATTGCAACTATTTCTTATCCTCGATTCAAGGATTACTGTTATTGAGCAGCAGTACCATCGCAGAATAAAAAATATGTTTAAACAACAAATAGCCCTAGAAACTCAAATTCTAGAGGAAACTGCCAGAGAATCTACGAGCACAAGCTCAAAGAAAGATGATGATTCATATTTTGTTTTCGATACAGATTCTTCTGAAACTGAATTGACTGAATCACTCCGTTCGACAAGACCTGAAATTCTTATGTCCAAGTACCTAGCTGATCCGGATAAAGACACTTCAATGTTAAACAGACATCCTGAGATTAAGCAGGTGTTTATTAAGTATAATACGTTAATGCCGTCATCAGGCCCTGTTGAGAGACTGTTCTCATATGCTACAATGATTAATTTACCAAAATCCCACAAACTTTCTGATCAAATGTTTGAACAAAGAGTGGTGTTAAAATCTAATTTTAAGTAAATCACGTTTTGTTTTTGTTTAAAAATCATATAATTTCTGATCTGTTTCATAAATAAACATATTTGATAAGTAATTTATCGTATTATTTAAAATACTACCTTAACTTTAAAAGAAATTATATAAGTAGTTGGGTAATTACAATTACCAATTACAATTACAAATTGTAATTGTTAATTGAATTACTTTTTAATAATTTCAAGTAATTTGTAATTGAAGTCGCCAATTACAATTTGTAATTGTAATTGTTAATTTGTAGTTAATTACATTTTGCCCAACACTGCTGGGTACTTATTTATTATTATTTATTTATTTAAAAATATTTTACAATAAATATATCTAAAAGGGTCAGTTATTCTACGGGACATAATAACCTATAGAATTCAGCACTATGATATATAATAAAATTTTTTTTTTTTTTTTTTTTTTTTTTTTTCTGTGTCACATGATTAAATTTATTCAACAACAGACATTAATAATATGACAAACAATTACAAATAAAATATTTCCACTAACTCACCTGTTCGAGGCAAGGTACCTAAAAGACTGGCGGCATTGCCCCTTTGAATCGCTAGGCTTATGCGCTGAGCAAAATAGTTGCCAGACTTTCGGTCTCCTGTTGCCTCCAACAGGCGAGCAGTTAGGTCCTTTAAAAACAATTTTGCATTTGGACCCCAGGGGCCCATTGTCTCCACTGCGAAAGGGAGGAAAACGTATGTCTCCCCCAAGTCCCGGTATTTACGTGTTTTGTTACACTCTGCTGTGATTGCTGCCGCACAAGATTGACCTGATGTAGCGTCAATGTGGCACGGGGCCAAAGTATCCACACAGGTGGCGTCCCAAACTAAAGTCCTTCCCATGCTCCAAGGCACAAGTGACATCCCGTCAGGCCTCCTGCCGTCCGACCTCAACACCCCACTAGGCTCTAGAACAGCAGGCACACCGGCAGTCACCAACGCTCTGCGAATGATATCGTTTAGTGAAGCATGCCTACTCATACGCCCTGCACTCCTTTGACACGAGAGACCGTGGTGGCCCAGCTCATTCACCCACTCCCCACATCGACACCGATGAGGTTCGTTTGCCCTGGTCCCCAAACGGAGAGCTATTGATAGGGTGAGGGTGCACTTGTCTAATAGTGTGCCGATGTTGGCAGAAGGGTAAGCTTGTAACCACAGGCCCGACTCCCTTTCAGATACTGCCAACAGTCGGGCGCGATCCACTGCGTTGTCACATCCTTCTAACAAAGACTGGAAAGTCTGTCTGCAGAGCGGTTCGTCCCACTGTCTCTGTGAATGTGAAATCGATGGAGTATCCCCTGGGCAGAGTGACAGCCATGCATTCTTCGCCTCCGAAAGTCCTAGAACCCCAGCGGAACCCAAGGAAGGGTTAAGAATACTACCGCATAGGGATTCCGAAGCATGTACGGAAGACAGAAATGCCGGCAAAGCTATCTCCGACACCCTCCTAATACCGATTCCACCAAAACGCACAGGTAGGGAGGCCTGTTGCCACGCAGTGTCACTTAGCGTACAGTTTAAAACTTTAGTAATTGTATCCCTAATGAGATCATCAAATTCCGTTAAAAGGCTCGGATGTTTCCAAAATTGGGAAACACGCAGATAGTAAGTAAACCTGGGGACGAATAAACAAAATTTTATAATAAAAAGAGCCATGTGCGCATTCACCTCAATCAAATTTTATATTTTTCGGTATTAATTTAACAAGAAATTGTTTCCATAGCAACATCACATTTAAAACATCAATAGAAATAAAAAAAAATAAGTTTATTTAACATACAATTTAGGTTTGTCACTACGATATTCTAAAAAGCCCTAGTCCAGTAGGACCACGAGCACATAGTGGTATACCGTGGTTCTACCAGTAGGTCAAATCGGTAGGTCCACGGGCCCTTAATGATATTTAGCCCATCTGTCACAACACTACTAGCGCGGCTGACCGGCCGCTAAGTTTCGTGCCCACGTTCTCATCGCCCCGCCCCGCCGCCGCTCCGCTGCCGCGCCGCCCCGCCACCGCTCGGCCGCCGCCACTTTCGTGTCCGGACACTAAAAAATATATAAATGTAATGTTTAAGATTCTCATAAAGAATACTTAAGTATAAGAATGTTATAAATAACCTAAAAAGTTAGTTTATTTTTCTCAAATTCAGGGAACTGAAAATATTAAATTTCTTGTTTCCGCCAAAAATAGCAAGTTAAACTTTTGTTTTTTATGGAAATGTATTTTTGTTTTTGGAATCCTTAATTTAGAAGTCTCGTTATTTTGATCTATGTTTGTCACAATTAATTTGTATTAACTTTTGGTGAGAAGACCGAAATCGAAAGCATTTTAACTTTATAAAAGAACTGTTTTACATCCCTAACGTTATTTTTAAACCTGTCAATTGCAACTGTGTTTAAAAGCTGTTGCCACATTCGGTATCCAACTTCGTCCCAATCTTAATTGACACTGCAAACAAGCCGAAACTAAACGCTACGTACCCAACTAACAAAAAGTTTACGTCTGACCTTTTTCGTGTGGCGCCCCCTCTGGGGTCAGTGAGGGCCGAGGGTATCGTCCCTCCGACCCCAGGCCCCCTTCGCAGTGCGACTCGTAAGATTGATTGGGGCTCCTTCAGTCCATTGCCGACCCCCTGCGGGATATTCGACCCAACCCCCCTTTTTTCTCTGCTGAGGGTTAGATGGTAAAGTTTCTAGATGTGGCGCCGAAATTTGGAGATGGCGGTTGTATTGTAGTTGTATGAATTTGAACTTATTGTATCCTTTATTTCCGTTTTTACAAATTCGTTTCATCGGATTTTTGTCTCGGCTGATATTTGTTTCGGCGGATTTTTGTTTTGATAGAAAAGTACTTACAATCATAACAAAAATCTGTCAAAACGCGATATATCACAAAAAAATTACGAAATGAAAATAGCGCACGCTATTTTATAAATTAAACCAAATATAATTATTATTTATACATATTTCAGCGGTAACTTTGTTACTTACTTAAGAGCTTATTAGATCATCCTGAATTAAGGATCCGGAATTCAGAGTCCGATTTAGGACGAGAAATTCAGTCGCCAATTAGACCGTCCTGAATAACGGATCCGATATCACAGCTTAACGATCATACAGTCGTTACACGAATGTACTTGCGCAGAGCAACGGAGGGGAAAATACAGTGACCGTAAAAATACATGTAGGTAGGAGGTATAGGTATGTAGGTAGGAGGTATAGGTATGTAGCTAGGTAGGTAGTAGGTACGTGTCATTTTCAATGCTAATCTGAACTAGGTTTATTGATGTAGGTACTAATATTTGCATATAAAAGATTAAGGGGGAAAAACGGAAAAAAATCATCAAACCTATACGTGTGGGGTGTCTATAGATAGGTCTTTAAAAATGACATTGAGGTTTCTAAAAGTATTTTTTCTCAAAATCAACCGTTTGGAAAATATACACTTCCAAAGTGGTAAAATGTGTGTGTCCCCCCCGTCCCCCCCCCCCCCCTCTAAAAATCTGATAAAATATATGTTGTAGATCTTAATAAACACTATCAACGAAAATTGGTTTGAATGAGATATAATTAGTAGTTTTAGATTATATTTATTAAGAGATATAATTAGCACATTTTCCAAAACCGCAAAAATAACTTTGTCGTTTACAAACACTATGAAAACTAGACGAACGGCGACTTTTTTTCGCCAACATAAAAAGCGTTGACTGACTGTATACTCTTTAGGCTGTGATACTACTGTGTCGGAGCCTAGCGTCCTGAATGCGATTACACTGTCCTAACTGCGTCCGATTTAGCATCCTTAACGCCGGAGACCATTTCCTATCCTAACTAGGATGCTAACTAGGATTCTAGCTTCCTGAATGCAATTACACTTCTCTGAATTAAGGAGCGACTTCATTCCGGATCCTTAATTCAGGATGATCTAATAAGCTCTTTACTACTTTTAATAGAATTTTTAATTTAGGAACCGCCCTTACAAATTTATAACTTTTTTACAAGAAACTTTTGACGAAGATGTGATTATACTTTGCGGCACACTTAGAGAGATAAAAATTTTTTTTTTATTTCCTATACCCTAACGTAAATAATAGTAAGTCTTTTATGAATTTGATACGCACAGTAATTAAAATAGTCCATATTTGGTTAGTGTTAGCTTTTCCAGCACGAATAAAAGATTTATTATTTTATTTTATTACTTTATTATTTAATTTTGTAGTATCAATTCTATTTTCTATGGATTTTCTATGTACCTACTAGCAAATAAAAACCAATCATTCTACATGTATTATGATTTATGATATTAAAATGAATAGAAATATACACAAATGGTAGAGAAAATCAAATAGATTGTTGCAACTCCAAGTCTGCTAAAAAACTTGTGTTTTGGAAATTCGAAAGAATGATGATAAGAAAATATATTTTTCACCTCTCCAGCACGAAAAGGGTGCTTTTGGCACGTAAAAACTCGCAGCAAAATTGATTTTTGCTGCGAGCGTGAGACAAAGTTCTTTTTTAATTTCTAACACCAATTTTTAAAATAATAAAGAAAAAACAAATAAAGTGACAAGGATAACACTTGTAAAATTGATATGTGAGAAAAGGATAGATAGAGTGCTTTATGGTGTCATACACGGATTAAAAAGTAAAAAAATAAAATACACGGATATACCAAGGAGTTTTAAATAAGGATGGAGGCAATGAGGTCACATGTATGAAACAAATATGAAATAAGAAAAATTAATGAAATTTATTAACAAATTATGTTTTATGATTATAAATAAATAAATAAGACGGAATATTAACAGGGTTGCATGATTTAAATCAAGTTGATTTAAATCACGATTTTATTGCATGATTTTTTTAATAAAAATCACTGATTTAAATCAAAATCCGAAAAAGGAATTAATTTAACGCTGGTAGTGCATATTAATGAACTGTAATGTTCGAAAACAATATTAATACAAAGTACGATAAGTGTAAGCTAAGTTATTTATCGCAATAAAAACCAACAATCAAATATTCGATTTTTGTGGCAGTAAAAATATACTTAACAATAATGATTAGGTACTTTCATTCATTACATGCAATGCAAGTAGCATAGACAGACAGATACAGATAATTCATTTTCGGAAGTCTATACAAATAAACACTCGAAACTTAAATTTACTCAAATCGTTTTTTCTGCTCAATGTGACATTTTACTTTTTTGGCGGTGTTGCCAGCACTATACATCAATTCTACCTAAATAGAAATGTTGCCCACAAGAAAAACTAGGGTAATGGTTGCAAAACCTAATAAAAATAAAAAAAATCAAATAAATCATAAAAATCACGATTTTTTTAAAAAAATCTGATTTTTTTGATTAAAATAAAAAAATCATGATTTTTTGCAACCCTGAATATTAATGAATAAGAGAAAAACACAACGTAATGCAATCAAAACAAAGGATCTACTTTACTGACTCTATGAATAAAATTTTTCAGCATAGGTTTGATTGAATTATTTTTGTGATAAATTACAAAAATGAATGTGTCCAACGATGAAGATAGTTTCCTAACTCCAAAAGAGTTAAGTGAACAAGTTTCTAATGCTGAATTAAGCTTTTTTACCAGGAAAGTCACGTGAAAATTTTCTCGCTGGTCGAGGTGAAAAGTTGTATGTTTTACACGAGACCAAAATGTTGTTCTGCCTCGTGCCTTTAAATCACTCACTGTGCTCAGTAGTCTACATATATTAGAATCACTCGCTACGCTCGTGATTCAATTCTAGACTACTTCGCTAGTTCGTGATTTAAAGTCGGCACTCGCAGCACAAATTGATTTTGGTCACTTGTATAACAAATAACTATTTCTTCATTGTTCTGGAATCGAACCCAGGAGCTTGCGAAGCCGGGGTTCGAACCTAGCTAGGATTGTCATTGTCTAGTGGATAGTGGTCAAATCCCAGTCACATCTAGAAGTTCATAAACACCCACCCCCTTTTTTGTAGCAGGGGCTGTTAATAACACAACAGGCTATTTTATTCGCCGACCGCCACTTGCGGCGTGCGGCGCCTTTGATGTCCGAGATTAGAAGTTTGCTTAGTTCTGGACCAGCACGTTATGTGGACAATGCGAATATTTGATGCGTCGCCATTTTGTTCGACTGTACTTCTATTTTGAATGCTCTGGCACGTGTACCTATTCAGTTTTTTTGTTAAAGTTGGTCAAAACTTCTAAGACTTCCGCGCGTACAGTTCATTAGAAATAAAATACTTTTTATGGATTACAGCGCGTATATTGGTTAATTCAGATGTTATTTTAGAATTATTTAATTTCGATTTGTTAATTTTTTGGGAATTTCGTTCTGAAACTATCATACTTACTAAATAATTCTATTAAAATCAATAACCATTGTATTTCTTTGACAAGTTTGTTACTGTCATGAACTAACCTATTTAAAAACGATTGTAAAGGTATATTGACGAACTTGTTTCTAAATGCAGTTGTCAATCTATCAATCAATACAATTCTCAATCAGCACACATAATAATATGGCCTTAATAACATAATTACATAGAGACGATCAGTAACTTTATAGATTTGATATTTTTTTGCAAGGCATAGAAAATTGGCTGCTCTTAGATATAACCCAGTCGAGTTAACTCGGGACCTGAAGCGCGATAGTCCCCTCTCCGTTTCTCCTTGCCTCACGACACTGTTGTCATGCCAATAACGTAAGTACATTCGTTAGCGATAATTTATCGATAATCTATCGAAAACTTTCAAAAAATTGACAACGGTGGCGTGAGGAAAGGAGAAAACGAGAGGGGTCTATCGCTCTTCAGGTCCCGAGTTAACTCGACAGGGTTGTATAATAAAGTAGTAGCCATTGAATGAAAATATCAGACAACCAATCTGTCCTTTGATTATTACACTTTTGACCTACGCCGGCTCCGCGCCGCCGTCATTGTTATATTACCTACGTCGCTCTCGTGCTGGGGCCCTATTTTTGAATCGCTCGTATGACATTGTGTTGTCGCATGCGACTTAAGTCACACTCGTCTTCCAAGTCGCATGACGCCGACTTTCCGTATTTTTGAATCGTTCGTTTCCGTGCTGCCAACATAATACGAAATGTTGGATTTTATCCGTTCCATGCAGAATTTAGAGAAAACTGGTAACTACCACAACGAAAACGGAACGTAATATCCATGTTTCTATTGGCTGTTAAACAAAAATCTTTGCTTTTAAGTAGAAACAAATATCGCTCGTCGTGCCGTATCGCTCGACTGTAAACGAGTGGGTAGGGGCACTCGTTGCGGTCGAGCGATTCAAAAATATGGAAAGACAAATTTCGAACGAAAATCAGTAGAAACGAGCGCTCGACGCCACGTCGAGTGATTCAAAAATAGGGCCCCAGACCTCTAAAACTGTGCGATATTTTTCAGATAAATACCTACCTACTCTTACAAAACTTTCAATTTTCAACCAACTAGTATTTTTTTTATCAAATTCTTGTTTCTTTACTGAAACATGACATCAATTGATTAATCTGTAATGTAAACTATCAAAAGTATCTTAAACCTCATTAACTGGTCATCAAATTGATCACTAATTTCAAAAATTAAAGTACGTTTATGAAATACCTATTATCAATATTCTTTAAGATACCTAGATAGATGTTAAATATTTTATTTTTATTTTTTTATATTTCATTTAAAAAACTGTTTAATATTGTCCCTAAAAGTAAATACCGAAGTTACAATATCCTAACTGCGATTCGGCCAAATGAAAATCTATATAAAAACAAATAATTAAAGAATGACGTCAATAAACAAAATTATTGATTCGCGTACACCGCCTGACCTTGAAAACTGACGTGATTATTGTCCCCTTGTGATCGATTCTGAGTTTTAATAACAGAGGGTCTTTTTGACCCCATGTTTCATCCGAAGGGTTACAATTCATTTATAGGAATTTGTCTTTTATAACGGTGACGCGAGAGTCGATAATTGTTTGTTAAATAGTGATCTTCATTAAATTAGACTTATTTAAACGATTTTGCACTTTATTTAGTAGGAAGTAGTAATTTTTACGCGTGAGTTTATAAAGAAAGAGTGATGTCATAGTGTGGTCAATTTGTTTCTTATTTTACATAGATAATTTTAATTGTAAGAGGAATGTGATTGATGTTTTAAGCTTTTTGTTTTTATTACTAAAGTATTGGTAACACAACTAAATGTTTAGTAGTCGATTGAGTTTTTTTACGCACGTTTTTTTCTCAAAGTTGTTCATGCTACGGGTACAGTATCTATAAACAGCCCTTCATTAAAGCTACGTACGCACTGACAGGTAGCTTGCTTAGCGCCTCGTGCCTAGCGAGTCGCCTAGCGTGTAGAGACTAGCGAAGACGCCAAACGCGCAGTGCGGACGGTTGAGAACAAACATAAAAGAACATTCCTTTCACTTCGCTACGCGCTAGGCGACTAACTAAGCTCTAGGCACTAAGCAAGCCGTCTATTAATGCGTACGTGGCCTAACAGGTAAATTATCAATAAATAAAGAAATCCATGGACAATTTCACACAGCGCCATCTAGCTCCAAACTAAGCAAAGCGTAATATGGGTGCTAGACAATTTACTACTTTTTTAAATATACTAACTATACATAGTAACACCCAGACCCGTCACCGAAATTGAAACTCATCATTTCAATTTTCTACCCAGCCGGGAATCGAACCCGGGACCTCTTTCGTGGTAGAACGGCATGTTGCCCACTGCACCACTCAGGTCGTTAGCAGTAGCAGGTGACAAATAAGTTAGACGAAGTTCATCTGACATCTCCGTAGACCAGAAAATGACGTTTTCCGATGAAAACAGTCCAACACTATGATCTAACCAGCCTTTTTTTTTTCTATGCCGAGGAAAAACGCATTTACGCGCTTCCCCTCCCGCAGGTGAGCGAGAGGGGGGTATGTGGGACTCGCCAGGAGGGGACCGCAACTTCGGCGTTGCAGCTCCCTCCACGACCGCCTCCCGTAATTCCACCAAGTCAAAGCTCGGTGGAATCCCAGGAGGAGGGAATACCCACTAAAAAACCCCGGCACCTGCCCACTCGCCGCCAAATGTCATCATCCGTAGGGCTGTATGAGGGTCCGTGAGGACAATCTCCTCAACGACAGACGGCCTGCCCGCGTCCGGGCCTCCTCCGCTGGGAAATGGCCGGGCAAGTTTGGCGATTTCCCCCATCTCATCAGGACCGTGCAAGGCGGGCAGTGGTTCACCTCCCACTGCCTGCTTGGCCCTGACTTCGAGCGGCCACCTCCGAAGAGGCTTTCGCTCCCCTCGCGCGTACTGTCTAAATGGTTTCCGTCTTTATGTTAAACATAAACACGTAGTCCCTCTTAGACCTCCGCAATCGTTTGAAAGGGTTCTAGGGGATGCGCCACCCGCGCTTTCCCCTAGTCCCCAAGATGTGCAACCAAATAAGGCTTTTCGTCTTCGACACGCTAGCCTGTAAGGCCCACGGTCTGTGAGCAATCATCTCCGAAGAGACGTTCGCTCTCGTCTCGCGCGTACTATCTAAAAGATTTCCGTCTCCATGTTAAACATAGACACGTAGTCTCTCTTAGACCTCCGCAGTCGTTCGAACAAAGTTCAGGGTAAGCGCCACCTGCGCTCATCCCTGGTCCCTCGGTGTCGGATTATTAGCCGCCAGCTGTAAAAGAAGCGCAAAAGAATCTTTTACAGAGACGCCCAGGGTGCACCGGCCCTCCCACTGTCTTTCCCAGTCCACGGATGCACTGGGACAAACAGCCTGCCAAGCTTGGAGATTAAGGCAAGGCAACTTCCTCCTAAGTAGGGTAACCAGGGGGGCTACTCAAATGGCCACTTTTCTATTCGTTCGCTAACTTAAAGCTTAAAAATAAGCAATTAAACGATCAAGTCACACGTCACAAGTTTATGTAAATCACAGACATTGTTGTATTGTACGGAATTGACAAGCCTACGACACGTAATTTTGGAGTTTATGGCTTATTTTTAATTTTTAAGTTAGCGAACGAATAGAAAAGTGGCCATTTGAGTAGCCCCGCTGATTGTATCTCTAAAAGTAAAGTACTGACATTTTGATAGTTATCCGGCTTACGACAACACATTATATTGTAGATATATATATCTAGAACAATAATCATCTATTTATTAATGAAATAACGTGTAAAATTATTATTTCAAGCACTTAGACAAAAATAGAGTTAAGTTTTTAGTTTTCTTTATTTAGTTTTAGTTGTTGATTGAGCTTAAGGCTTGGTTATATGCAGAAACATTTATCTCTGTCTTTTTCTTTACGTGTAAAAAGTATGTAAAATAACCTCACATCTGCACTTTTTCGATGTTTTTCGTTGTTTTTTCATCATTATAATTATCTTTCGTAAAAAAAGTTATTGGAGCTACTGCACAATACGTTAAAGTGTATTTTATTTGATATAAAATTCAATACGTTGCTTCCGCTATTGTTTACGCCAAAAATATGACCCTACGCAAGCGCTTTTGATTATATTCTGATTATTTTTTACAATCGTCTGTGAGGTTTATACGCAATTTAATAGTGAAAGTGAAATATATTTTATTTAAATAAGCTCACATAATAAGCATTTTTAAATCGTCAATTCTTTTACCCTACCATCCATTATGACGTCTTTTAACTAAAAAGAAAAATGGGCGCAAAAAACTTGTCAGCTTTATCAGATGGAACGATATTTACAAATATGTATATCGTTTCCAGACTTTATATTAACAAAGATTAACAAATAAATAACATTATTGAATTAGCTCATTTCTTAATGAGTTTCAAATTTCTTAATCAATTTACAGATTTTAAGCTAAATTCAAAGTTTGAACTTGTTATTCAGTCTAGGCTGTTACAATAAATAAAAATAAAAGATAAACATACAATTCAATATGCGTTAAGATAGGCAGTCAGAAGCAGACCCATTCCCACTGGCAGCACCAGTTCACGAGCATGACGCATGAACCAGCCATCTCTTCGCTCAACCATATTTGAGGCAACGTAACGACCCGCCTCATACGACACCACCGCAGAAATGATTAAAGAGAGCATGACATACTAAGACTACCTATGTTAAGGCATCGAATTGAAAATTTATATCCAAAAGCTTTTCATAGGTCTTTTACTAAACTACTGACTATAGAAAGTAAAAATATTGCAATTAAATAAATCAAAACAAGGTAAGCTATTAAGAATTATATTTTTTGAGTAAGAAGTGCCATACATACAGACAATATAAAACAGATCTTTTATATACGAGTTATACGACGCCCTTAATACAAGCAGACAGAAGCAGACCCATTCCCACTGGCAGCACCCGTTCACGAGCATGACGCATGAACCAGCCATCGCTTCGCTCAACCATATTTGAGGGAACGTAACGACCCGCCTCACACGACACTACCGCAGAAATGTTTGAAGTGAGCATGACATACTAAAGCTAATCATATTAAGTCGTCGAGTCAAGAAGCCAGTAGCACGTTTTTAAGTAGGTAGGATACTTCTCACAATTTTATACTTAGAAATGAAAATCACGATTCGAGTTTAATTATAGGACTTTAATACTTGTAGTTACTAGAGAATCTCTTTAGCTTGTTGTATGTTGGTTTGCGTGGCTACAACTTTACGTTCTCTATAAAAAACATGACCCCCGCAAACCATGTTTTCCTATCATGGACCCTTAATTAAGGTTTGCTTTACTATAATGTGTATTATCCCAAAAAGCCTGATATTTTCCGATTCCGGCCGGAATCCTGCCTGACAGCGACTAAAAAAGCCTGACATGTCAGGACAAATCCTGACGTATGGTAACCCTACTCCCAAGGGAGAGGCCTGCGTCCTGGAGTAGACTGTGTAATGGGTTGTTATTACCTTTAATAACCTAATCTGATGTAATACACAAGTAATGGAATAAAAATTTAAAATATTTGAAGGTTTTTAAACTTAATTTTTGGCAGCCTTTTTTAGCCGCCATTTTGTTTTCTTATTGCAACTGCAATCCGTATCTTTTACCGTTTCGGCAGGCCGTTGACCATCTTCATAAATGACTGAATGCATTTCCTCAAACGTGGCTGAACCATCTCGATTAATTTAGCTTTTAATAAAAAAAAACCGCATTGAATTACGTACAGACAGACAAACATAGGCTTCAAACTTATAACACACCTCTTCGAGCAGCGTCGGGGGTTAAATATACTTATGTGAAATAAAAATCTGCAGACCCTATATTTTAAATCAGTTTGTGAATTTTCCATGAAAGAGTTACTTTAATCTTAATCCATTATAAGAGCACACCGAGCTTCCACTAGAGCCGTCAATCGAGAAAAAAATCATGACAACGAAATAACTGTTTAATAAAATACTGAAAAAAAAAACTGGTGTTAGTTATAAACTATTTTTGTATGCGTTTTAAATGGGTTTGTGTACAATCTGGATTAATGCCTAAAGTGACCACTTTAGGCGTTAATCCAGATAGTACAGTCAGTGGCACGAATCATAAAAAAATTTCGACGGAGTGGGGATAAGTTCGCGCATGTGCTCTTGTGAGCGACCAATAGCGCGCGCCCCTCTCCCGCCGCCCGCGCCCCTCACCGCAACGCATACCCAAAATACGCGTTCCGTGCAATCCCCACCCGATTTCATGATTCGTGCCACTGACTATATCTTGGGAATCGACCCATGAACGGACTACCAGACCACAGAGGCGGTTAAAATTCCAAGGATTTATGTAGGCGTTTTGATCTGTTTTCATTTGGTGCGTTGTTTTGTTTGACCGTAGGGTTTCTCTTGGGACAGCACGTGTGAGGTTCTGTTGGTCAGCTCTGTTTGTTTTTCAGGACAATTTTTGCCTCTATGATTTTAAAGGTTAAATTCTACCGATATCCTCTGGTACCAGTTCTTTTTCTAGCGACCGATGACCTCCGTGGTCTTGTAAACTTAATTCATGGTGTCGCTATATCTGAGATCCCGGGTTCGATCTCCGGATGGGTCAATATAGAAAACTAACTTTTCTATATTGTTGTGTACCACCGATGTATCTGATGTTTAGCTTTGGAATCAAATGTGTGTGATTATTTAAAATTACTTATTTATTTTTCGGGTTCCTTTTATGTCTTTTGACGAACGGAACCCAAATACACTCACATATAAAACACACACAGAAATAGTATTTTCCAAGTTGCGTGTAGACACCTCGTGTTCGCAAGTTACTAGGCCCTCATAGCGAGCAAGGAGGTGGGTGGCGGATTGCGCGGGTGACCAGTTTTCGGTTTATTAATAAGTTTAAAAAAGTACTGTCTTTTCACGTAAAAAAAATGCGCATGCTTGCAGCAAAAATATTATGAACACAACATAAGTATCTAATAGGTTTGCAATCTTTCCTAAATCTAATAAAAATTCAATGTAGAACTCTACCTTTACATTAGAAAAAGCAAATATTTACTTCTTATTTGCTTGTTTTTGGCGATGTTATAGTAGAAACATATTTAACTCTAAGGGTTTATGAAAACCATCGATTCATTACTCTGATTAGCATTTTCGTAAAACTATTACATTATACTAAGAATAGGATACTTCTGCATTACGTACGACTGCGTTTCTAGTAACTCCACTTAACGGTGAAACATAGTCGCACTAGGTATGCTTCTAGTACATGTGTGGATTTACAACGGCGCCCTGCAGGCGGCAAGCAGCCGACTAATTCCCTTAAAACTCTCCGTTGGCTCTGTTCGCCTGGTGGCGACGGTAAGTAGGGTAAATGACAACGGGGTGAAAACCTACCCCCCTACGGGGTATATTTGTGAGACCCACCCCTTTGGCAAAGCACGCTTTACCAGGAATTCTGAAATGAATCCCGTTTTAAATGAAACATTTTATAATATGTGTGCCTGTGAAAAACATTGAACACTACTAAAAGGCAGTAGTGTTTAAGTATCTCTGTTCTTATGGTGGCCACACACGTTACGATAAGTCGCTGGCACACTGAGAGGAAAGTGTTTTTTTCACTTGGATATTGCCTTCACTTTACCGACCGCAGTAAATAATACCAGTTTGAAGACTATTACCGCAGTAAATATTCCCCGTTACAAAGTACAGAACAAACTAAAAATTTTGGCGTCATTTTGACGTGAATAATTAACTGCAGTACGTATTAGTGTCAAACTCGAACATTTCATCGAAAGTCATGCTTCTGAGGATCCCATCTTTATTTTTTGTATATTTTATAAACATAGTATACAGCTCATGCTGGCATCTCAGTCCCAATAAATGTTTTAGGGTACGTAAATCATTACCGACTCCAACCCCTGAAGACGGTTGACGGGGAGCTGTGAAATGAAATGGACACGGCATGTCATACTATATCCCAGGGGTTGCTCATACTTTTTCTTAAGGAGATCGACTTAGCAAAAATTTATGACTAAGAGATCGACATTTTGACCATTGAGCCCGACAAATATTTATCAAGTCACCGTTTAATCCACCAAATATTTATCATTAATAATTTTAGCTATCCTTGGCGATCGACCTTAAACCTTTCGCAATCGACCCTAGGGTACCTCTGCTATATCCTTTTATTCTACTAATATAAATGTGAAAGTTTGTATGTTGGACGTTTTTTATTCAAGCACGCAACGTCTGAACGGCTTTGGACAAGACTTGGTAGACGATTGCGATTTACGAAACTTGGCAAAGTCTGGATTAACTTATAGGTTGATTTTCATCCCTTGTTCTCGCGGGATGTTTGAAGTTTAGACCGCGCGGGATGTTTGAAGTTTAGACCAACGAAGTAGATATATCTCTAAAAAATCCGATTGTACACATTCAAACCATATTATTAAATTGGAAACTTAGAAACAAGAAAATTAATAAATTTTAGAATTTTTAAATTTTGGTCATTCACAATGCTATTTTTAAATTAAGATATAATATTTATCTTATATAATACTAGCGGCCGCCCGCGGTTTCACCCGCGTGGTTCCCGTTCCCGTGGGAATATCGGGATAAAAAGTATCCTATGTTTTAATCTAGGCTATCCTTATCTTTACTAATATTATAAATGCGAAAGTCCGTTTGTTTGTTTGTTTATTTGTTACGCCGTCACGTTCTAAGTACTGAACCGATCAACATGAAATTTTGCATACACGTTGTCTGGGGTACAGAGAAGGACATAGGATACCTTTCATCCCGAAAAAAAGGTATAGTTCCCGAGGGATAGCAAAAACCTTTCCACGCAGACGAATTCGCGGGCGGCCGCTAGTCTTCTATCTGTGTGCCAAATTTCATCCAAATCCGTTTAGTAGTTTTTACGTGATTGAGGAACAAACATCCAAACCCACAAACTTTCACATTTATAATATTAGTAGGATTTAGCTTAAAATAACGATTTGTCTTATAGAAAACAATGGAATACAGTTAGTCACATTTTCTTCTCATGAAGTTATAGGTACTTATATTCAGAGGTGTGTCGTGAGTATTTTTTCTCGATCAAATTTCCTAAGTAGGTACCTACCTACCTAATTCTTTTTTTTAGCGAATTATACCTACTTAACTAAATACCTACATTTCTGGATTTAAGGATTCCGTAACCGGTTCAGTTCCGCAACAGTATGGTGGCGGTGGCATAAAAACTGCCTTGGTAATTAGTTTTATTTTAATCGTTATAGGAACTTAAAACTTCAACATTTTCTCGACTTTCAAATAATTTGATGCATTTTTTTACGTTCTTCATATACTTAACATGCATAAAGTAATATTTAAATAGAAAAGTTTAATGTTGAGACACAACTTACGTTTTTTGGTTGCTATTCAAAGTTCAACCTGCCACATCCTGTTCCAAATTCAAACTCAGAACATGCTCCTTGCTACAGACTATCGCACACGAGGCCTCTACGGGAGCCGAGTCCCGTCCTCATATAATCTCCTCCCCCTAACCTGCGTGCCGCTCATGATGCCCTCGTACTTTGTTGTATAATGGGGAGGCGAAGGCAAAGTGAATTACAGATGGCGCTTCATTCTTTGGAACAATTGTCAGTTTGAGCTTATATTGTCTTGACTGTGTATTACGTGATTTTACTTTCTTAGATTGTATTTTTTTCGGTTTTGCGGACAAACAATGTATTATATGCTAACTTTAGCTCATATAAAAGAAGAATTACGGAAAAGAAAAGCCAAAACAACAGGCAAGAAAGTTTATAGCAACTTACAAAAAATTGCTAACAAGCATTACATTTCTTTAAATTTCGTGTAAGATTTACAAGTAATCTTTTTATTTCAGATTAGAAGCATATGATTTAAATTTTAACAAAGCAACTGAGTGTGAATTTCCGTGTTTATAGTTGCCTGATGATGCCTTCTTCTGTGCAATAGTAATTTCAGGTTTCTGTACTGGAATTTCTGTACCATCCAAAATTACACGAACCGTTTTATCATATTTATTTTATTATTCTAAGTTTCTTGAATGACTCTGGCATATAAAATTCTATTAATTCTCTGTTTGGCCCCAATATTGGGCTTATTCCATATTTGATATACCTATAAAATTCATCCAAGTTATAAATATGCTAGAAACTGCTGAGGTTGAAATATTAAAGAACAAAGCTGTTATAATTCAAATGTTGTTTTATTTTGGCGAAGCTTCATCAAATTTATGAAACATTCCTTTTGATTTATAATGTTTCTCAGGCTCAGCAAAGGAGAAAATCGAGGGAAAAGCATCTTTTTTTTGATATTTTTTTGCCCAATATTTTTTTTGTTACTGGGAAATCGATGAACTCCAATAATTTACAAGTTACATGCATAACAATGCGGAATTTTCTCAGTATAAAATTAAAAAGTGCAATACTCCAAGAGATTCCCATATGTTTTGACACTTTCTTTGAGGCGGCCCGGTACCAAGACCAGACGCCACCTATCGGGATAAAATTGCGCTTTTCCTCCCCATTAAAGCTTTATTGTTATTATTATACATTGCTCTATATTTTGATATTTTTTTTACTTATAAATTATTCGACAAAATCATTAAAATTTAAAGACCAGTTTATTATCATGTAATTTTTCTGATCTCATTTCTCTGGCCGTATACGTATACATATACAGGGTGTCCCAAAACTTTGCCACATGGAGGAAAAGTACCTTAAATATTGAAGATAGGAAATTTTACTAAAAGCAGGCTTCATTTTGATTTTTAAAATAATAATGAACTGCATTCATAGATTTTCGGAAAATCGCATGTCTTAACCAGGAATCGAACCCACCAAATTAGAAAAAAACAATCTTTTATTTTTACGATACCGATCCAAAGGGTTACTTATAAGGATTATTTTTTGTTAAGTAACACAGCATCTTAAACAAAAGGAAGACCACGAAATTTAACTTTAAAATTTTAATTATTACAATATTGTATCAATTTGTAGAGGAATAAATGCGATTTAGAAAAAATATTTAAATGCAATTCGCATTATTTTTTAAAATAAAACGAAGTATTCTCTTATTAAAATTTCCTGTCTTCAATATTTAGGGTACTTTCCCTCCATGTGCCAAAGTTTTGGGACACCCTGTATATTCTTTATTCATAAATGCGCACTATATAGCAAGCAACCGCCTCTGTGGTCTAGTGGTTCGCCCAACCGTGTAAAACACAGTGGATCAGGGTTCAATTCCCAGGGTGTATCGGAAAGGTTTCATCATCTAGGTATTATTTGGTAAATATTCGCTAAATAATTAGTCATGGCAAAATTTAATTGATTCGAGCTAATAAGTATTAATAAATAATATGAACGAATATAATAAATGTGGCGAATATTTACTAAATGGATTAACGTTTTATTGTTCTTCTAAAAAAATGTTTTTGTAACCCAGCTGGGTTTAAACCTGAAACGTCCATAAACAATAAATACCGGCCAAGTGCGAGTCGGACTCGCGCAAAAAGGGTTCCGTACCAAAAAACAGCAAAAAAATCACGTTTGTTGTATGGGAGCTCCCCTTAAATATTTATTTTATTCTGTTTTTAGCATATGTTGTTATAGCAGCAATAGAAATACACGATCTGTGAAAATTTCAATTGTCTACCTGTAGTCGTTATCAATATAGAGCAAAAAATGGCAAAAAAATAACGTTTGTTGTATGGGAGCCTCCCTTAAATATTTATTTTATTCTGTTTTTAGTATTTGTTGTTATAGCGGCAACAGAAACACATCATCTGTGAAAATTTCAACTGTCTAGCTATCACGGTTCATGAGATACAGCCTGGTGACAGACAGACAGACAGACAGACAGACGGACAGCGGAGGCTTAGTAATAGTGTCCCGTTTTTACCCTTTGGGTACGGAACCCTAAAAAGGATAAAAGTATAGGCTCATTTTATATTCGAACTCGTCAACTAATCATGAAATAAAAGGAAATAAATATAATAGGCACGCTTCAATATAATTGTTAGCTACCTCAAAGATACCAAAGAACTCAAAAACAGGTTTATCAAAAAGCTCGGTAGTTAGATTTAGCGCGCAAACTCTAACTACCGAGTTTTTCGACCAATCAGGGATCACTATCGAAACTCAGGAGTTAGATTTTGCTTATATGCATCCCGTTGTGTATAAAAAAATCACGTTATGTATGTATGTGCCTCGAAAGTCATAACTCGTAGACGCGTAGCAAATAACGCCCTGCTACGGCTCTCCTACGCGCTACGTCGTAGCACTCTCGTATTTCGTAACACAGTTTGTTACCGAATTCCCGGATTCGCATAATGGCTACTTTATGAAATGGTAAAAAAGAGGAGTTCTGTGGTGCAGGGATTTAGCGCCTGGCCCTGCGATTGCTGAGGTTAAGCAACTTTTGCCAGGGTCGGTCATGGGATAGGTGACCAAAAATGTATCATCTCGAGCTCCTCCGTGCTTCGGAAGGCACGTTAAGCCGTTAGTCCCGGCTGCACTTGCAGTCATTAACACCCACCAAACCGCATTGGGCACGCGTGGTGGGTTATGGCCCATTCTTCTTATCCACCCATAAGGAAGGCCTGTGCCCCAGCACTCAGCAGTAGGGATATTAAAAATGGCTGCTGGTCAATAAAATAAGTATGTGCGTTCATAGAAGGTGTGTGGAAAAAGTGTATTTGAGTTCACTTGAATTTCTACACATTTAATATTCATGACTACCTACTTGAAGTTGATTTGTGTTTTTTTTAATCAAATTATGTTACCAAATAATTTCGTGAGATCAGCCTGTAACTATTACACAATGGCTGCGATGCCGCAAATTCACATAATCGTTTGTTCTAACTTGTTATAATAAACCGCATTTGCTATTAGTTTTACGCACACACTGCGGAGCAACAATGGTATTGAAAGGGTTGAGTCTAAAATCTTTGGTGTCACTTTTTACTGAGAAAGGAGTACTTAAAAAATGTATCATGTAAATGCCTACTTTGTTTGTGTTAAATGTTCCATTAAACAACGTGTTTGCTATGCTTTCGTATCTTTCCATCTTGGTTGCTTACGAGTTTTGACACGATTTGGATCTATTCAAAACATTTTTCTAGCCAATAAAATTATTTTGCAAGGCATATAATATTTTAATTTCATAATTTCACCGGTTCGATTTACAACTGAATTTTGCTAAAACATTTTCAATTATTATGTAATATGTCATTGATATGGCAATGTTAAGAAACAGAGTCAAATTAAATTCAATTAGCTAACCATTTAGCTTCCTTAATCCCCGAGATAAAAACAAAAGACTATAATTACTCTCAGTTAATCTGTTTGTAACTAACAATAGCGGTTGTCAACGTACAGGGCTTGTGAAGGAGAAAATAAAAAAATCATTTGTCTTCATCTATCAGGTCCACGGGTTTCGCTGTCCTGTCCCTTTTGATAGACGTGGCTACGGAACTTTTTCTAGGGATGCCCCCCCTTGGACCGAGGGGGGAGGGAGGGTTTTCTATTAAATAATCATTTCGGACCCGTCGTGTAGGTGCGCCCGTTATTAACTCTTACAAATTAGTCCTTCTCTTACTTATGGGGACCTGGTAGATTTTTAATGTTTTTTGTTTACTTATCTGTTTTTTTTGAAAAAAAGATAATGGTGGCCCATCTTTCTCTGCTAAATTTTAAATTAGACAACTGTCAAAATTAGTTCCTTTTTCCACCACATGCTGGCACAGTATGTGCATGGTGATAGTAAATAAATATTCCTGGCGTTCTTAATAAAAAAGTCCGGTAGAGTTTGTAGATAAAAAATATATTAGATTGATTCAACTCTTGGGCGAATAAACCGCCAAGATTCTACTAAAGGGCAATGAAATTCCACTGATGATTATAAATCACCAAATATGTACCGATTTCAAAAACGAATCTAAAACAAACCCAGCCAACTGGAGAAACTAAAAAATACGAACTTTTTGCTTGTTTCTATGTTTTTATTTCCAGCTTCATTTGAAAACACCAAGCACATTTGCACTTTTCAGCGACTACATTATGTAATCGTAACAAAGACTTCACGGTAACACAGAATCGGATCGCTTCCACTCGAGTGCTGGGTTCAGGGTATCGGTCCGCAAGGTTGCCCCCCCTGCCAGGGGACCAGGGGTGGGAGGGATGAAACCTCTTAATTATTGTCACATATGAGTTATTTAGATATTGACGCGACTCAAGCCCTCGAGTATGGGGGCCCTCGATTATTTCGGGCGACTTCTTGCGGTGTTATGATGTCTTGGTACTTTATGTATGAGTTGCAAAGAGTATGCCATAATAATTGGTACTATGTATGAGAGTATGCCATAATAATTGGTGCTATGTATGAGTTGCTTTAATTAACATAGCATCAATAGAGATAACATATTTAATCTTATTTTATATAAGTTGTATTATTTTATCGTAAAAAGGGGAATTATAGTGATCTTTTACTTAACTCTACTTACGAGGAACTTTATAATATCTAGCAATAATGTAAATGATTACTTTTAACTAGACTCCAATTTTGCATTGCACGCAAATGAGAAGAATCAGAGAAGAATTTTGCCTGAAAAAAATATAACTGTCACATCTGTCATTATATTTTAACATCATGTCATTATAAACACTTATTATAAGATTGAATTATTAAGTGATCTGCGGCAACTTCAGAGCGCTTTGGGTGGCACATGGTCAAAAGTCAGTTTTTTGCTGACGCAGACCCAGTTTCTATAAACGTCAAATTGATGAGTTGTCAATACCACGCCGAATGCATACCAAGTGTGATGTGATTACTTGTTTGAAATATGAATTTGCTGATCTAATGACTCTCATAACAATTTTATGTATTTTCAGTAGTTGGGTAATTCTTTACCCACTGATAAAATATTATTAAATGTAATACAATACAACGTGTTTAATAAATGAACCCAAAATGGGAAAACTGTTTCTTTGAACTATTAAACTTAACAACTTTTACTAAAAGACCAACTCTGAAATCGCGAAAAGAAAATCAGCTGCATTTTGATATTTTCTTATTAATTTTTGTATGAAATAGCAGATTTTTTCGCAATTTCGCAGTTGGTCCCAGTTTAAAAGTTGTTCTGTTTGTCGGTCCGAAAAAATGGTTTTCCCATTATGGGTTAATTTATTAACACTTTGATTTTCCATCATTCCATACGTATTTTATGAACAAAAGGTTTTTGACGTTAGGCATATTAATCGTTGGCGTAAAGCAAATGTTATAAGTTTTATATCCCCATAAAATAGCGAGTCTACTTTTTATAGTTCCATAAAATAAGAACTTTTGGTACATAAAAAAATCCTTCCACTTTTATCACATTTATTAACATTGGAAAATAGATAGCTGATTAAAATGATAACAGTATTTAACAAATGTCTTCTGATACTAGGAATTTGCATAATTGTGTTGGTGATTTACATACACCAATTTATTTTCAGTTCTTACACCTATCGATAAATAAATTTGATTCCGAATAACCAATACACCGATGCCAATGGAAACTAAATTTAAAAAAGAAAAAGTCAAGACCTGTGGCGCGTACCCTTTCACGCCTTTGTCGATTAGCTGCCTGCCGTACCCATATGACAACAAACGAAATAATAGTGTAATAATCCCACTTCGCGATAGTGTAGCGACTTTAATTTTCCAAATTCACCTGCCGTTTATGTAATTCGCCCCCATACATGTGGCGCCCCCTAGCCACCCGGGAGTCTAATGTAAGGTCGAGCCGGGGGGTACAGCGACGCTCACGAAAAGGAAAGGGTGGCTACAAGCAATTTTTTTCTGATTTTTTCCCCTCCGCCCTTTTTTCCCCGATAATACCCTAATGGTCGCTCGCTTCCTTTTCGGAGGATTTTTTTTACGCCACCGAAGATCGAGGCGTATTTTTTACTCGCTCGTAATTTCCTCGTTTCCCGAAGAAATGAAAAATAAACGACGATTCCTTTATTGACACGTGACTCCAGTTGACCGGCGCGCCCGGGAAGCTGCGAGCGCGGCGGAGATTGCCGTTTAAAAAGTAAACTGTCACTTATTGAAAAATCAAATGTCTGCGGTTGGGGTTTTGAATACCATAAGTAAGACGTATTACTTTTAGTACTATTAAAGCCTTTACGCCGAGTGTTGGGTACGAGCTTCATGCGTAGGGGCATAAACCATACGCCGACGGACGTAGACAGTACATTAGTTTTATTCACCATCGATAAATTTCGAACCCGTACCACCCTGCATAATGCATGCAGCGAAAAAGTAGGGAAAATAGAGAAAAATCGAGGAAAATCTCGCCCCCTTCGGCGGGGATCCTTGGGCACCACCTACTAGGCGAGCAGGGGTGCGTTGGAGGTTAGGACGTCCGCTCGGCTAAGATTAATACTGAACAGTTCGCCCGTCCGACGCCAAGCTTTCATTAAAAATACTGGGGACCCTAATCGCTGCGTCAGGCTGTATTAAGAATACCCTGTGTTGAGAACTCTATGATACACGTGTCATTTTACACTGGGAGTATAATTTATTTTACAATGTTGTCCGAAAAGATCGGTCTGAATCGGTAAGAGTTCATTCATGTTTCTCAATTGGGGATACATTGCAATTTATACCATTCTACTCATTTTATTATTGTTTCTGAACTGCATTTGGTATAGTTTTCATTCAAACATTCATTGAGAATAGCTCTTAAATTGTAATATGTCATACAACGAATAAGTGTCCTTAGATGATTTCAACCCCACATTCGCCAACTTCCGTTTTGGCCATTTCTTGATTTGCCAATTCCAGCCTAGGACATGAATGTGTACTTGCTTTGATACCAATTTCCGCAATACCATAGAAAAAAATGACTATCAAGGCAGCATAAGCAATGCGGATAAAAAAAACACTCGTGTCCAGTAAGCGTTCCCTCTTGCATGCGCTGCGGTTATTATTTCTTAGCAGCGAGCTACACCCTATGTCCCCCTGGTAAGTATACGCTCTCTACTAACTACTAAGCGGGACTGTTTGTAGGCAAAAAGTACCTCCCCCCCCCCCCCCCGCCTCGCTTACGCTTTTAAACCTCAAGCGTCCAAGTGCGGGGAATATGAAATTTTCGAAATGATAAAGCCGGTAAATAATAACTGCTAGTACGCCGGGCACGCTGGCCGTCTAATGTACTAACTGCAAAAAAGCTTCTAAAAAATTAAAAATAAAATGTGTCGGTTGGTCCTTTTATATTATTTAATATTTGTACAGTAATGAGGAGCTCGGTGGGGCGCAGTGGTTTAGCGCCTGGCCCCGCGATTGCGAAAGTTAAGCAACGGTCGCAAGGGTCGGTCATGGGATGGGTGACCAAAAAAATTATTATCTCGAGCTCCTCCGTGCTTTGGAAGGCACGTTAAGCCGTTGGTCCCGGCTGCATTTGCAGTCGTTAACACCCACCAATCCGCATTGGGCCCGCGTGGTGGGTTATGGCCCGTCCTCCTTATCCACCCATAAGGAAGGCCTGTGCCCCAGCTGTGGGGACATTAAAAATGGCTGATGGAGTACAGTACTGCCATCCTTACGATAAGTGCAATAACTCGGGTTTTTAGGCTAACTGACTTAAGTGCATATCCGTAAACAGGAAAATGAGCTCTATATTATCTCCTTAGATGTTTTTTTTGTATTGTCAGTAAATTCGGTTATTTTGTTAAGCATAAATGCAATATCTAATATTACCATTTGTAAGTTGCATATCATAAACGAAATAACTTGAGTTATGGCATAGTTAGCTATAATATTTTTCGATATTACTAAAGATAAACACAATAAGTCTAGTTTATTGTACTTATGATTAGCGCATTTATTCAATTTAGGGCACATTTACTAGTCATTAGCGCAACAAGTAAGAGTTCATTAAACTATTTTGCTAGTAAAAACCGCAATAACTAAGACATTTATTGCACTTATGGTTAGAAGAAAACTACAGGACATACAGTTTTTGCAACTCAAAAGTGCAATAAGTCGGTTAACTAATGACAACTGCAATAAGTAATCTACTTATTGCGGTTATGATTAGTCACGCTTTATCAAAACAATAATTAGTCCTAAAGATAAACACATTATTGTATTTTTAATGACTATATAACTATATAAACAAATATAATGCATTTCATAAAATTCTGTATCATTTTATCTGTCGTATATTAAAAGTTTCCAGTTAATATTTATAATAGTTACGAAGATATACACAAAACAAAATTTTGAATATTTAATTGCGATTATCTCGAAAGTAGCCAAAACCAAGTTATTGCACTCTTCATAAGAACGGCAGAGTAATATTTTGATCCTAAGGTCGTCGTTTAGGGCGGGATATCGCTTAGTAAAGAAGTATTTTCATTGCTGTTGTTGGGTATACAGGGTTACTTGTAAAACACCAACAACCTTGCAGGAGTAGATTACTAGCATCGTAAACAACAATTGTTCTACGACTTTTCAAAAAACAGACAACAAAGATCGCATTCGTCTTTCACGTAAATACTTTTCAGGAAGAAATCAATAGAAAATCCTGTTTGCCGAAATCCTATAATTCTAATAGGTGTACATACATTTTTCACTATAGGGCCTCGATCATCATCTACCTACGAGTAATACCTACTCGTTGAGACCATTCCGATGAGCCCAAACATGCCATATGCTGTGAGTTGTTGAGGGGTTGGGATGCTGCAGCATCAGCTCAAGGTTACCATTACCATGTTATGGAATTACCACCGAAGTAACAGTACACCTTTGATTATTGGATATGGTACTGGTTATTCAGACGACGGTCAGTTTTCATCTTACTTATTATCTAAGTGTTTGCCATAAAATAATCGCAAGTCACACAATTATTTAATTAAATTTAAAGCTAGGACGTCATTAATTGCTGATTGGTTTACAAAACGGCTATTTTAGCCAAAAAAACCATTTTTCAAACAATAAACTACCTATTTGTTTTAAATAATATGCATTGCTCTTACTGAAATACTACCTTCCTCCTTTGCCTACACGTAATGTAAAAAAATATACGAACATTACTAGTGATTAGATTTTGTTGCAGTCGGTACCGAGGCAGCAGCGGGGTTCGTGTGTCTGCTTTCACATTTCCCACTCGCAACGTAAGGCGGGGTACAGAACACCCCACCGCCCTCTGCGCTCCTGGAACCTACCACCCGGTTTTTATTCCTTCCTGCCGGTCGAAAGTAATCAATTTGACTTAATTAATTAAGAAAAAAGCGTTGTCGACGTTTAGCGGGTCAAAGTTGCTTGTACATTCCATTGTTTTTCTAAACATGAGTATGAATTGCGCGGTAAAAAAGGAAATTCTTTCTTTTGTTATTTTGAATGCCTTCTTTCTTACAAACTACTGTTCTACTTGTTTTATGGAACGAAGTTTATTCTAATCTAATTTAGTGTTACCATAGGAATAAACATTTTTCTTCACCCTGTGGTGTTAACTACAAAAGATTTTTGAACTAGGCGTGTATTTAATTTAGACACTGTTAGGGGTCGTCCATTAATCACGTGAGCCTCGAAAGGGGGGGGGGGGGGGGGTAGTTGAAAACATCACGAAGTATCACAAGGGGGGACGGGGGGTATAGTGACATATCACGTGTATTAATTTTTTTCGTTGAACGTGTAACTTTTAACCGATAACTGTGTGTGATTGTTGATTCACCGTTACCAGGACGATTTCCCCGCCCACCGCGACATATTCGTACTGAAAATTGTTGAGATAAAAAAATACACGTGATTTAGAGGGGGGGGGGGGGGGGTTAACGTAAAACCTCACCATGTATCACCAGGGGGGAGGGGCGTTTAAAAATTGGCCAAAAAAACATCACGTGATTAATGGACGCCCCCTTACGATGAAGCTATTACTTTTTTGAAATTAAAGAGGCACCATCACATATAAACGTGTCCAAATTAACATAGTTTAAAAAAATTGTACTAAGTTAAATAATTCATTTTCGAATTAGCTCTTAATCCATCTTTTAATTATAGGGCGGCATGGTGAACGACAAACATGTTAATTTCCCCTGTATAATGTGACCCAATTTCTGCCTAGTACGTTGGCTACAAATACTTTTCCCTCTAGTTTCTCGTTCGTCCGATATTGTCGTTATCTAGTTAGCTCCGGGTGGACGAGGGTTCGAAGGGTCCAGTAAGTACCAGGACCGCATATGTAGGTAGAAGCCTCGCGTGCCCACACCCGCTATTTATAAACGTTCGCAAAGCGTAGTGTAAATGAGGGATTGCGCTCTTGCACGCTGATACCAATTAGGGCTCATGAGATCCTAGTACCTATAGTAAGTTTTCATTGGTTTTTCCTCGTTTTTCTTACAGTATACAGCAGTAATCAGTGGATTTACGGCCAAAGCCAAAATTATTAATCAATCCATAGATTGGGATGATGGGCCTTCTTTTTAAAAAGCCCAAAATAGTAGATTGTACAACAAGTGCATAAAACGCATCATTTTACCCGAGACGTATATATCCACCCGAGCCGCAGGCGAGGGTGGATAGTCAAGTCGAGGGTAAAATGGGTTTTATGTACGAGTTATACACTCTGCTTTTCACTTCGATTGTGAGGAAATTAAACAACAATAATGTAAAATATTAAAAAAAAACAATTTTTCTTTAATTTTAGTGACAAATTATATATTTTTGGAATGTGCTCATCAAGACCTTTCATTTGACACCCATATTCAAAGTTTGAAAAAAAAAATTTTTTTCTTAATTTTTTGTGACAAAATATATATTTTTGGAATGTCCTCATCAAGGCCTTTCATTTGATACCCATATTCAAAAATTGAAAAAAAAACTTTTTTCTTAATTTTTTGTGACAAAATATATATTTTTAGAATGTGCTCATCAAGGCCTTTCATTTGATACCCATATTCAAAAATTGAAAAAAAAAAAAACTATTTTTTATAAAAAAAATATAATTTTGGAATGTGCTCATCAAGACCTTTCATTTGATACCCATATTCAAAAATTAAAAAAAAAAAAAAAATTTTGTGGCAAAATATATATTTTTGGAATGTCCTCATCAAGGCCTTTCATTTGATACCCATATTCAAAAATTGAAAAAAAAAAACTTTTTCTTAATTTTTTGTGACAAAATATATATTTTTGGAATGTGCTCATCAAGGCCTTTCATTTGATACCCATATTCAAAAATTTAAAAAAACTTTTTTTTAATAATATAAAATATAATTTTGGAATGTGCTCATCAAGGCCTTTCATTTGACAACCATATTCAAAAATAAAAAATAAATATCAAGGCCTTTTAAAAAAATTTATACCCATTTTCAAAAATAAAAAAGTATAACACAACAAAAAATGAAGAAACAATGAAATAACAAGTTAATTCAACGAAGTTAAATTGCGTGTGTGGCTGTTTACCTGACGACCTTTATCTTAAAGTCTGAGACTTAGACGAAGATTTTACTTTATGCACTAGAGCATAAAAAGCGATTTTATGCAGCCTATACCCAACATAAAGACGAACTTTACGAGCATGAGAAGTGAAAAGATCTTATTGAAATAATCTTTACTATAAAAGTCAAAGTGTGAGTTAAGTAAAATAAACAAGAGCTATGTATGCTTGCTTTTGACGTTTAAAGACAACGGTTTCATGTCCACACAAACAATGCCCCGAAAACGAAAGAACGAAAATAATAACGAGTATTATAGTGCTTAGGTAGCATTTCCACAGTATACATGCGAGATGGAAGCGAAATACATACCAACCAGTCAAACTTCAAAAATAAGTTTTACGCCCTTAAGGTGCCGGAACTGTGACTTCACTGATATGAGTGGGCTCAAAAACTCGACCAAGATAATTATGCAAATGTCATTGCATGGCAGCTAAGTACAAATCTAATGACACCATTTTAATTTGAGTTATAGTTAGGAAAAGACTCAGGCGAGTGTTAGTTTTTACAGCACACAAACTTGTTATTTAAAGTCGACTTTTACTTTTCGATAGTCATTTTTCTCATTTCACGATTATTGTTCTGAGTTGAACACACATCAACGCCCGGAAAACGAGACTCATTAGATTTTCTATTGTTGTCCGGTCGCCGGCGACCGCTCGGGCGTTGATGAATTAATTAACTTCTGCTACACTCACATAGTATGTCACGGTAACTAGTGACAAGCGTATAGTTTCACATCGCTCATCGCTTAGCTACTGGCGGTGGACGACCACCCTAACGCCACCCAAGCCCCTATGAGCCGAAAGTTTGAGTTATAGCTCAACGCTCGTCTTGCGTAGAGCGATGATATCGCTATGGAGGAAATTTTCTTAGGATTTCTTTGTTTCATTCCGCCTAACTAAAGTATTGACTCCAAAATATTCTTTTAAGTGGGTTTTTGCTTGGGTTTGATATAAACGGTGATGATGTATAAAATAACGGTAAATTCGGCTTTATGCATTGTTTAAAATAACAGTGAAGCTAATAAATTATTTAAAGCTATTATTTATTCTTACGTATTTACTTAACAAACATTTTATTTTTCCGGTAAAATATTTTTTCTTGAGTGCCTCAAAGCGATTACCAAGTACACCCATCCATACCGAGACGTCACATTTCAAAAGGGGCTGCTAAGCGTATTCGACAACAAAATCACTGTTCAGACATCCGCCTATAAAGGGCTATAATAAAGGCATCCACCGCAATTCATACAGTTTCATACTTCACCCCACGCCACCCCCAAGGCCCTTATAAATTTTACCTTAAAAATCCGCAAATTCGGGACTACGGCACGGCTGGACCTTTCCGAAAAGGGTCTCCGAAAGGGATTTGCCTTGGGTCCGGGACCGGGCATTCGAGCCCACACTTATACAAAATGTCCAATATAACCCTCGAGGCCCAAACATACCTAACCACGGACCTAAGCGCCGTAATAATGCGACAAACTATTTTGCCTAGATCTCGTTTAAGCTGGGATGCGTAAATTCGTATATTTTATGGCAAAAAACTTAAATAAATACTGGGATATTAGCCCTAAGTCGAGCGTAGGTCGCAACGCTGTGGCGATGGCGTAGATAGCCAGAATTGTTAGTTGCTGCCAACTTTTGCGATCCTGGTATCAGATAAACTGTGACATGTTACAGTTTAAACTAGAACTGTCCGTCTGTCCGTTTTTGAGTTCAATTAATGCATAAATTTCAGAATAGTGCTTTGTTTTAACGTCGCTCGTTGGACAACCAAATGAAGAAAATTATAATCCACAAGGAATAATTATTTATTACTTAAGTAATAAGAAAAAATCTGGTTGAAATTGAATTTTAGTCCCCCTAGCATGATAGCAACCACCGAAAAACGATATATATCGCGTGATATAGCGTTTTATCGACAACTGTCAAAATCCATTGTCTTTTGACAGTTAAACGTGAAAAATCTCTATATTATATCAACGTTTCGGTGGTCATGCTAGGGGAGCTGCTTGCCTAGCTAGGATAAAAAGATCTATCTACTTTACGCCTGCGACTTCATCCTTGTAGACTCTCGGGAACCTTTGACCAGGATATAAAGTAGTATATTATGTTAATCTAGGTCCTGATCTGTCTATAAACCAAATTTCATCCAAATCTGTCCAGCCATTTAGGCGTGGGCGTGAAGAAGTAACAAACACACACATACACAAACATTAGTATATATAAATACTGTTATAATGTAGCAGGATAAAATAATAATGAAAGAATCAAGAAAATGTTCTTGTACTCGTAGTTACATCACATTATTTTTGTATAATTAAAAAGGTTTCACAAACCTCTTTAAAACTGAATTTTTGTCTACAGACCAAAGTTTTTGATGCAATTTTTCAAACGTTTCACAGTCTTTCATCACAAGACGATGCACACACACATAAGGGGTGTCTACAAAAAGTTATAATAACATTAATGTAGGTTCTTTTGACAGCTAGCCGTCCGTCGTTAGCAGCCCTGTGCGCTGTATCTTGTCATAATCTTTTAGGGACGTAGTAGTGACGGCAGGGAATATCGATAAAAAAAATATTTTGTAAATTCCCAATACTAGGAATTTCTATCTTACATAATATGCTAACGATTTTATTAAAAGTTTTTTCATTATTTTATATTAAAATTATGTAACATTACTATGGTTTCCATAATTTAATTATAGTCAAGTTGCGATTTGTTTACAAGTAATTTTAAATAAAATTCGAGTAGGACTCGAAACTTGGACTACTTCTCGACTACACTACTTCTAATAAGCTGACAGTTTTACTAAAGAATAATGACCACTAATGATTCCACATTTCAGGCCCTTTGCCTCAAAAAAATAAAATCAATATCAATTTTTTTATTCATAACGATATACTTAATTAAAACTATGTATCTCTCGTTTCCTGAGATTCAAGAAACTTTTATTGAGTGGCTAATTCATCTGAGTTATCTTAATCAATGCAATCCATATAATGCGCAGTACTTTTAATCCAATAATATTCTTTTTTCATTCCTTATGATATAATTTGAAACTATCTTTCGTTTCCTGAGATTGCAGACAGTTTTATTTATCTCAGTCAACATCCTCCATTATTGTCTAGTATCTAACTAACCTCAAAATACTAGGTATGTACAGATGTTACAAGTGTCATGTTATGTTTTGTTTCAATGTTTATTAATTTCGAGATGCTTCGTCCTTTTTTAAGGGTCGTACTTCCAGGGTATCCATATCAATGTTTTAACTCTTTAAATGCCAACCTGCGCCCGCTGCATGGCACAATCGATAAATGTTTATCGAGCTTTTTATCATATTATGAAACCTGACAAAATTATGACACAGTGCGTGGATCATTCTATAAATTATATTATCTATGTCACGATGAAATGTCAAGTGCGACTAACTATCGCGCACTGCGTGCATGATCACCAAATGATCACAATGAGCCGCCATCTTGCACAGTTTAATTAGCGCATTTTGACAGGTTGAAGTCGATTAATAGTCTACTACTCAAAGGTGGTCGACAAAAGAGCGCGACACGCGCGCAGTACAGTATGCGCGCGTGTAGTGCGATCCTTTTCTAAAACTTATCAACGCCAAAAGAACGAATTTAAAACACACTGAATGGATGATTTCTGTCGACGTGTTAAAATTCTTTATCGAAGGACAAACTTTATCGTCCTGTCAAATATGTTTCGACGCTGTTTAATACATATTTTAGTCATATCGAGGTCGATATGATATACGAACCCATGCCGCGGGCGTTGATATGATAACTATATTTGTACAATAACATCAACTATTAAAGGGTTTGCGGATTCTCGAAAGATAATTTCAACTAAACATTTTATCGTGACAAAACATCGACTGCCACCCCGCACGGCTCACCGCATCACTAATTACGGCACAGACGGCGCCGGGTCGCGCCAAGGGTACGGTCCTCGACAGAATTTTTTCCCCAACACCCACCCACCCCCCTTCCTGTCCCTCCCGGACCCTTCTTAACATTTCCCTGGCTCCAAGGCACAGAAGGAAGACGCCTCGCTTATATGGGTCCCTGGTACCTACCGCTCGGGTTATATACTTTTTTAGGGTCGCCCAGACCCTTTGAGGCTTTCGAGTTAGGGACCTACATATCCCCTTTTCAGGACCGTCCTGACCTTTTAAGGGTTAGGTGCTTTGTTTCGGCTACATATAAAAGTTGGACTATAGTGTTATTTGCGGATGTAAATAAGGTGGTTTGGTAGAAATAGTGGACGATATTTTTCTATAAAAACTTTGACCTATTGGTGTTTCGCTTGACCTGGTTCTAGCCATTTAAAACGTGACCTTTTTAAGTCGAACAATTTTATTGAAAACTACTTTTCTATATTAGGTACTGTGAAAAGCGATGACACAAGTACCTACTAGAAATAGCAGATTCAAGTCAAGTAAAATATCAGATGTTGTTGCATTTAAACAACTATTGGATATAGACAACATATACATAAAAGAACTGATGACTTCAAATAAAAATAATATGTTCGTTTTAGATGGGTTAATTGTAATTTCTATTGTCTTTCCATTCTTCGCGGCGTAATAAACTAGTTATGCAGATTAATTGTAAATATATCAATCTGCGTTTCATGATAATGGTACATAATATGTAGGTATATCAGTTTTTACGAGACCACATATAAACTAAAAATCGTTGTACTTGTCGTCTGTATTTACAGCGGTGCCGTGTCAAATTGTGATAATTATATTAATTATTATGCATTTAGGTACATACACGTATCATTGGAGTCATGGTAATATGATACTTTATCATGTACCTATTATATTCTGTATCAGTCGGAAAATGATGCTACAGACAAACGGCTACTTTCAGAAATGTTTTCCTTTGTTACTAGAATCGGTATCTAAGTCGTTTTTAGGGTTCCGTACCCAAGGGATAAAAACGGGATCCTATTACTAAGACCACTGTCTGTCGATCTGTCTGCCTGTCACCAGGCTGTATATCTCATGGACCGTGATAGATAGACAGTTTAAATTTTCACACATGATGTGTTTCTGTTGCCTCTATAACATCAAATACTAAAAACAGAATAAATATTCCTCCCATTCAACAAACGTGATTTTTTTGACGGAACCCTTCGTGCGCGAGTTCGACTCGCACTTGGCCGGTTTTTTGTCTTACATTTCACAATTTTCTATTTTCCTGTAAAATGAGAATTACAGAACAGAATTCAGAGCAAACTGCAGTGCACCGACACGGCAAATATCACATGCCCGTCACCAATGAGCGCTAAATACTCCTGACAGTCACGCGATACCTAACATGCCCTACACGTAAATTAGGGCACACAGTGACTTATCGCGGATTATTCTACTTTATGCGGCGTCGGCCGTGTGTGCCTCTACCTCCCTTAAGTGGCTGTCACGAGGCAAAAGGCGAACAAAGTAGCTGTAGGATAGCCCTGCGCCGGGGGCAAACTTTGATACCCTGTGGGGGCGACCACCCACCTACCCACGTCTTTGAGCGTAACTTTGGCGGGAAAACCCCAAAATTCAAGTTGCCGCGCCGCCGCGCCGTCCCGATTACGAGTTGGCAATATCTTTGAAATTTTCTGCTCTCCTGGTGGCTTGGGAATTTTGGGACCGCTCCAGTTTCCAACGGTTTCGGTTTTACAAAATTTCAATTATATAGAGAGCTTCAGAAACTATTCGGAAATGTCTTGTTTAATTTTAAATTACTAAATTAGCTACGTCTTCATTTATACAGGTCATTCTAAACTTACCATCCTTTCGAAGATATGTCGTCCATGAAACTAAACAACTTTCTCCAAGAAACATAATGTGTCGAATTTCAGCACAAAATTTTGGTTATCCCATTAAATTGATCAGGTGATCTCTTTGATTTGTATGGATAGTCGTTTTTTTTTACATACTTAGCCCTGTGTTTCTTACAGAAAGTTGTTTAGTTCCATGGACTAAACACATCCTCAAAATTTGGATGGTGAATGCAAAATAATATATATTTAGAAAATAATTACAAAAACAACAAGTACGAATTATCTTGAATATTTTTAATTGTCGAGTAAAAAATATTTAAAGTTGTATTGTATGTGATTTTATTTAATATAGTGATAAATAACGAAATGACAATAATAAAAAAACAACTTTCTAACAAAGTAAACGTCAATTTAAATCTGTACTTAAATAAATATATTTTTTTTAAATCCAATACTTGGATGTAAAATCTTTAAGTTTTTTAACCCTACTTGTGTACTACGTTGATGTCTTTTATTTGGGAGCACATCTTAGGAATCTTGTTATTTTAAGATTTTAAACGTCGCCGTTATAAAATGGTTTTACTGTAAGTATAAGTACAATAACTTTATTGGTTTAGTTTCTTACCTCAAATTAGTTCATTTGGAAGCATTGAAATTGAAATCTATACTCTTTTAAATTAAAAAATAAACCAAAATGTTTATTTACGTTGAAATAAATTTTTTGTATGATTTGTCAAGATTGTAATAATTTTTCTCTCGATGAAACGAATACGGAGATGGACATGGGAATGGGACAAGCCAGTGTCAGTACTAGGAGCAAATCTACTGCGGATGTACCAGGGGTGCATACTTAACAGGAGCTGGCCGTCAAACCACGGAACCCGTTTCATAAACTTGAATAGTGGAAGTTTAAGCTTCTAGCTCCTTGAATGCACTCTTGTACGAGCAACCTTGCGTATAATTTAAATAGATGGTAGAGATAGAAATTGCTATTCGATTCGAAATCAATATTTTTTTACACTGAATACAATTGCCATAACAAAAATACATTAATTATAAAATATTTATAAAGAAAAATATTTTTTCACTTTCACAATCACAAAAAAATGTTGTAGTTTTTTCTAGTACCTAATCTGTTTGTTTTTTATGTCTTAGGGCCTGAAACCACAGAAATCTAAATGTAGTTCTACAACTAAACCAAAATTGATGAATTTTGGTAAAATGCCCTTGGCGTATGACTTAGGCTATTATTATTTCTGAAATGGCAACTAACGAAATTCCAATAGCTACGTGGACAAAGTCGTAGCGTCGGGTAGCGGGACTAAATCCGACCAGGAGCACAGCAACGCTCACAGTACTGATCAGTACCCTTAGCACGAACAGCCATCGAGAAATCTTACGCGCGTAAGAAAATACTACTCGAAAACGTACTCGATTCGAAAGCTAGCAAAATCGGCAGCACGAATTTTACAGAGCTGGCTAACGTCAACTCGATAGTAGCGATAAATAAAGCTAACCTGACACAATCCAATTATCAATCCAATTGAAGCAAGGTGCGTTCAAAAACCATGTTATATATCTATGTAAATCATAAATATGTAAATTAAAATTCAATCAAGTTGTTTATCATCATAATTTTACATTTATTATTCTTATTATTAATAATACAACTGTTAACAATATTAATTTCATTTAATAACTTAAATTAATTTGCAAATATTATAATATTTTTTATTTTGTGCATGATTTTGCCCATGCTTTCGAACGGTCAATGCACCTTGCCCGTGATTGGTTTGAAAAAGAAGAGTGTCTCTATTCTTTCTCTCTTTCTTTCTCATCCTGTGATTTAATGAAAAATATAACCTAAAATAGCCATTTCTTTATTTTGTTTTTGTCTAAAATGATTTATCTGTGTCGGCTAATAAATAATACAATTGCGAGGAAATGATATTATGACCTAGAAGTAAACTACAATGTTTCATAGTTTCATCAAATTGTTCTAATTGAAGATTTTTTATGAACTTGAAGAATAACAATGGAATATCGTCAATGAATAATAAATTGTTTACAGATAAACAATAAAACCTTTGGACGTGCTATGAAAATATGTGAATTTCATCGGAATTAGTGCCTAGTGTTTGAAGATTCGACAAATTAGAGACTTTAAGTTTGCATTGTTATACCTAGTTAGTTTTCGTCATAGTTATAAGGTCTTATTTTTTTAATATCTAAATGAATCATAATTAATTAACTGTATCCAAACTGTGTGATGTTGTGTCTCAAAACAAATATTATACGTATAACACCGTATTCTATAGTTTTATTTGAGTTTTGTAGGTAAGTTCTAAAATATTGCTAAAATAAAGGTATGGTGGGTGTGGGGGACACCGTGGATAGCGTAAAATGACGAGATTTTTATTTCACAAATTTCTATGTCTAATGAGAACAATTTAAGTTATATTGCCTGTGGATAATTCAGTAGACATGTCATAGTTCTCAAATTAAATTTTTGTTACTACATACATGCTTTTAAAATTTAATAATAAATAATACAAAGTCGCTCGAAAAGTCTCTCACTGAAAAAATGTCAGTGAGTAAGTTGTCGATAGCCAGCTTGCGAGTGTCTCGATACCGTATGTCAAAAGTGGGTTTGTGCTACCGATTTCCATACAAGTTGTAACTTTACTATTCGATCTCGATTCGAAGGCTGCTCGTTACCTTATGTCAAAATGTTTCGTGCTTCCAAATCTTAGTTCCGTTTACGGACGTAGTGGCGCTGTACTTATTTCCATACAAAATTGTGAGATTCGAGTAATTTTACGCGCGTTATTTTTCTCGATAGCTGTTCGTGCTAAGGGTACAGTACTAGGACGGCATCATATCACGCTTACATTTTATTGATACCAGGGTAACATAGTATGAAATATTAATCCTCTCAGTGCTATAATAACAGCCTCTTCATAAGGTGGTTAGTGGTTATGTTATACCACCGAAAGTAGCGCCCTCAGAGGTTTTTATTTAATATTTTTTTTTATGGAAAATTATTTTAATAAAGCTTTACGTGGAAAAATAAATTCACCGCGTCGCCACTTTCGTTCATACAACTGCCATAATGTTGAATTAAACAAAGGCATATCATAGAGTTCAATAAATAAAATTTTCAATAAATTTTGGCGATAGTTTCTTCTTATTTTCTTCTTATAAAGGAAAAAAAGCTATTTGGAATGCCAAGTCAAAGAGAATGTAAAAAAAAAACTACGTTTTATGCCAAGTCTCCTTGCTGTTGGAATAAAAAATTGATAGACTGCGCGGTGCATTGGGCCGTGTGCAGTAAAACGAACGAATAAAAAACACGCTACGTACGTTAACTACGGCAGATTAATTAAAACCTCTCCGAGTAACGTATTCACAAGTACCGGGCGCGGCCAGCAGGAGGTGCGATAAACTTCTTCGTAAATAAGCAAAGTAATACTGGAAGAGGAATTACCGCCTGCCCGCTCTGGTGCCCGGGTAAGGCAACCGGATATTTCTTTTAGCTGTCCAAAGAACCCCCCGGTCATAATGCCCTAGTGGGGGCCGAGGGGGGCAGATATAAAGATACAGACCCCCACTTATCCCGGGACCATACCCGGTCCTTTTGCTTTTATAGGGGGTGTGTATAAAACCGAATCGCCCGGTTTTAGCTGTGCTAGACTGTTACGAGCGGGGCCGGCGGCGGTGTGGTCGCATTATGCCAACGGAACGAGACTATATCTGCTGAGGGTATGCGGCTCGGGTACTTAGATACAATGTTTCGTAGGAGCCTCCTTCATTTATTAGCCTAGATGACGACCGCTCTGAGGGCCAATAAAATGTGTATACGGCCTAATGGTAAACAGATACTGATTCTTCTCAAATGTCGAGTTTTCTTCCCAATAAATTGTATGGACACTGATTTTTTACTCCTCGCTTCATTTGCGTCTAAACTACAGATAAGGAAATTTATGTCGGCGGCAGGGTTTCGCTTCCATAAGCTACTTTATGAGGTTCCGAATAGATGTCCCTCCGATATCTTTTATGTAAACAGATCGTAGGTCAGTTTCGTGCTGTATTTATGCGTCCCTTCGGCAGTCGGGGGGATAGTAACTTTGCGATATTAATTTCTCGTCTTTATTACTGGGGCGACATGTGCAAGATGAAGGTAACTATGTTTCATTATTCGAATGTTAGAGGGCCCGGGTGGCTCCTCGAGGCGGGGTGAGGGAGGGGAAGCCGTATAAAAACGACAATTTCCTCTAAACGCGCCGCGCCCGCGCCCGCGCCTGTGGCGCGCCCTAGCTACTAATTAACTGCCACAGCGGTTATGTCACCCTGGTACCCTTGTTTGTGGGGCGTTGTTATTTTTCTGAAGGCTGACTGACTGAAAAGTGACTGTGCTTTTTTAAAACCCAGTTCATGTCTAACTAAAATATAGTCAAAGTTTCATACAGAGTGAAAAACTTTGAAGCACTAAGGGTACCGACAAACCCCTAGTAACCTAGTGGTAATCAAAACCTTGACTTTGTATTTAGCCATATCATCACGACCATCATTACCTATACATTGTTAAAAACTTATTACCCTTCTTGGTAGTCAGTTGTCAGACAGACTGTAATTATTTTCTATCCTTCGGGAACAATAGCTATCTACTTTTTTCCTGGATGAAATGTACCCTATGTCATTTTTTGTGTTCCCCTGAAAACGTGTATGCAACGTTTCGTGATGATCTTTTGAGTAATTAAGACGTGAAATCGTAACAAACCTACAATATATGTCATTCTAATCATTGCTTTTATGACGACTTGCCCTCGCTTCGCTTCAGTTCCTTCCCTTTTTTTGCCAAATGCGACCTTCCAACAACACCCAAAAAGGACACAAACAGTCGTCACCTCCATTCGCTCCAAAAGTCTGTTTCCGTCCCATTCGAGTCCCGTACTGTCATCGGTGTGAGAAACGCGCTAGAATTTACTAAATTTGACTAAAGCAAAACCGTATGATGAGACTGATTAGCAAGAGAGTGGTTTTATGCGCACAGAACATAGAAGTAGAATTTTTTTTCATTGTTCCGTGCTATCGCCCATGAAAATGTCAATATTAAAATTTCGACGTTTTTGACAAACATTTTGGTGGGTTCGTCGTTCTACGCTTCTTGTTGCAAAACCACGCAAATCTGAGGCAAAACTAAACAGCCTACTATACTTATTGTCTAATTTTTAAAATCTATCGCAATCGCTTTCATTGGACAGATGGATGTGACACATTGCTGCATTTCTTTGGTAAGTTTTTATTAGTGCCAAAAAGAAGCATCAATGAATCACAACCTGAAAGCGATTGCGATAGATTCCGACTGATCTTCTTTTCATCACATAAAAGTGACAGCATCAGTTTTAAGCGGTATAACTTTTTAACTTAACTTTTTTCCACGTAAATAAGCGTGTTACTGAAGAAGCGCAAATAGTAGATTGTTATACAAGACACTAAAATGACCCATTGCATACGAGGTAGTTTTATTCCCGAGCTTTAGCGAGGGAATAAATAGAAACCGAGTTACAATGGGTTTTAGCGTCGTGTGTTACACTCTACTTTTCACTAGAAGGCGAGAAAATAAAATACAATATTAAATACCTAGTTTATACTTACGTAAACGAATCCACTCATTTTTCTATCCTCCACTTCATAAACTTTTCATACAGTACCTATTTAAATAAATGATTTGTGCTTGACGGCAAAAGATTAAAATTATTTCTTTCCTATTACTTACTTACAGTCACACAATTCAATCAGTTTGGTATTAGAGAAAAATTCTAAAGATTTCGCGCCTTTTTTAATTTCTACTGTAGCTGCTAAGAAACACAATGCACGCATTCTACGATCAAACACTTAAAGTCATAGAGTATAAATAAGTCTATGATTTCACCGAAGAGATCGCTGCTTTTAGTTCCATTTTCAAAAATAAAATGAGAAACAGTATTAAGTCGAGCGAGTCTTTATTCGTGATTATGAATAAAGACTTTTTCGTTTTAGTAGGCTCATTGGTAATAGACAAACATTAAAAAAGAAAAAACTTTATCCCCTAGGGGTAATTTTGCTATTTTATCCTGGCTCTTGTACCTTACAATGACGGACTTTTAGAGCAAGAGGAGTGAAAAATAAAATTTTGCGCTCGTAGAACGACCACTATTGGGGTCGGCGCAGCATGTAGTACATACTGCATTAGGTTTTGGCAAAGTTTTACGTTCGGCCGCCTGCCTGACACCAACCCTCCTTGGGAATGCTGTTGTTGACATATTTCCTCGCTGCCATTCGAGTGACCCTTTGTGCGATGGTCAGAACCGGGTCCTTAAAACTTCCCTCTATCGCCTTCTACGATACCCACGGGATGAGATGGGACAGTCCTATTCTTAACCGGAACTGTGCGGCATACACACGAAACTAAACATAGTTTCGTGTGTGTGACGTGGAAAAGTTAGCAACTTACATCTAAATCTTTTTGAAATTATCTGTGTCTGCCAGTTATTGACCGAGCGAGCGCGAAGCCGAAGCGTGTCCGTTTTAGCTTGGGCATTAATGCTTTCGTATGTCCGTCCGGCTGTAAGGCTGTCCATTTGTTGTCCCTACAGGTCGCATTTTTCAACCGATTGTCGTGTTGTGAGCAGGTTCTATAAAATTGATTTCATTGTCGTTTTAGTTTTTCAAAATTTTACAAAATGGAGGAAATATGGGAGATTGCTGAAATAAGTCAAAGTCAAAGTCAAAGTCAAATAAGCTTTATTCAAATAAACTTAATTATTAAGTACTTTTGAATCGTCTATATTTTCCTACCACCCGTTCCAGACTTTTTTAGCTGACAAGAAGAACGGGCGCAAGAAACTTATCAGCTGTAACAGCCATAAGTAACGATATTTACAAACTTGAATATATCGTTACCAGAAAATTACAACAGGGTGACAGGATTATCGGCAACAACATAGACTTATTATATTACTTCAACAAAGTACTTATTAGCAAGTTATGTGTTACATCATTTCCACGCATTTAGATCTTTAAGATAATAATCTACTTTATAATAACCTTTGCCCATGAGCGTTTTTTTAACATGGTTTTTAAATTCATGCAAAGGAAGATCAATCACTTGTTGTGGAACTTTATTAATAAAGGCTATGCCTTTCCCCATAAATGAACCTCTAGTTTTTGCAAGCCTAAATCTTGGAACGGCAAGTTTATCTTTATTTCTTGTATTGAACTGGTGAATATTGCTGTTCTTAGCAAATGAATCATAGTGTTTCCTTACATAAACTAAATTATCATAAATATATTGGCCTGCCAAAGTTAATATATTTATTTCTTTGAACAATTCTCTCAAGGTATCTCTCCGCCGTAGATTGTATATGGCGCGAACAGCTCTTTTTTGGAGTACAAAAATATTTTCAATACTGGCAGCTGAGCCCCACAATAGCAGTCCATACGACATTACGCTATGAAAATAACTAAAGTATACTAACCTTGCCGTTTCAATATCAGTTAAAAGCCTTATTTTCTTAACAGCGAATGCCGCTGAACTAAGTCTACTTGACAAGGCTTCAATATGTGGATCCCATTGCAGTCGAGAATCTAGTGTGATACCTAGAAATTTTGTGCTCTCGATAAACTCGACTTCATCGTCATTCAAATTAATATTTAATTTTGTCTGCTCAACATTAGGTAATGAGAATTTAACACATTTAGTTTTTTTGGGGTTAAGTGCTAAATTATTACTATTAAACCAGTATGAAACTTTAGAGAGGGCACTATTTACTTCGTCCGAACAGTTATTACCTCTGTTTACTTTAAAAACTAAAGAAGTATCATCCGCAAATAGTACTGTTTCACATAAATTATTCGCGTAGTTGGGAAGGTCATTTATATAAATTAGAAACAGCAATGGGCCCAATATTGATCCCTGTGGCACACCCATATTGATGGGGGCTCCAGTAGATTCAGTTCTATTAATCACTACTTTCTGAGTTCTATTGTACAAATACGATTTCATAAGACTAACTGATTTATCAGAGACACCATAATGTTCTAGCTTCTTTAATATGGGTAGCTTTAGTATGTCATGCTCACTTCAAACATTTCTGCGGTGGTGTCGTGTGAGGCGGGTCGTTACGTTCCCTCAAATATGGTTGAGCGAAGCGATGGCTGGTTCATGCGTCATGCTCGTGAACGGGTGCTGCCAGTGGGAATGGGTCTGCTTCTGTCTGCTTGTATTAAGGGCGTCGTATAACTCGTATATAAAAGATCTGTTTTATATTGTCTGTATGTATGGCACTTCTTACTCAAAAAATATAATTCTTAATAGCTTACCTTGTTTTGATTTATTTAATTGCAATATTTTTACTTTCTATAGTCAGTAGTTTAGTGAAAGACCTATGAAAAGCTTTTGGATATAAATTTTCAATTCGATGCCTTGACATAGGTAGTCTTAGTATGTCATGCTATCTTTAATCATTTCTGCGGTAGTGTCGTATGAGGCGGGTCGTTACGTTCCCTCAAATATGGTTGAGCGAAGAGATGGCTGGTTCATGCGTCATGTTCGGGAACTGGTGCTGCCAGTGGGAATGGGTCTGCTTCTGACTGCCTATCTTAATGCATATTGAATTGTATGTTTTTCTTTTATTTTTATTTATTGTAACAGCCTAGACTGAATAACAAGTTCAAACTTTGAATTTAGCTTAAAATCTGTAAATTGATTAAGAAATTTGAAACTCATTAAGAAATGAGCTAATTCAATAATGTTATTTATTTGTTAATCTTTGTTAATATAAATTCTGGAAACGATATACATATTTGTAAATATCGTTCCATCTGATTGATAAAGCTGACAAGTTTTTTGCGCCCATTTTTCTTGTCAGTTAAAAGACGTCATAATGGGTGGTAGGGTAAAAGAATTGACGATTTAAAAATGCTTATTATGTGAGCTTATTTAAATAAAATATATTTCACTTTCACTTTCACTTTCACTTAATAGTGTTTGATGATCAACGCAATCGAATGCCTTAGAAAGGTCACAGAAAATGCCAATTACATCTTGCTTTTCTTCCCAAGCATCAAGAATATGTTTGAGAAGTGCAATTCCAGCATCAGTAGTACTTTTACCCTTGGAAAAACCAAACTGATTTGTATGAAGTATATTATTGTATGTGAAGTAATCTAATAATTGGGAATATATAATTTTTTCAAATATTTTACTAAGTGCTGGTAGTATAGATATTGGCCTAAAGTTAACTGGGTCACTTTTATCCCCAGATTTAAAAAGAGGAATCAATTTACTATTTTTCATTAGATCAGGAAAGACCCCTTCGTCAATACATTTGTTAAAAATAAAAGCCAAGTAAGGGGCTAGTATATCAATTATTGATTTAATTATGCTTGTTGACATGCCCCAAAGATCTTCTGTTTTTTTAACATTAATTGTTTTAAAAGCTTTAATGATATCTGCACTATTTATATATTTAAAGGAAAAACTTTCATTGCACTTATCAACACTAGACTCCAGAAGGGAGACAGCGATGTTGGGACAAGCACTAAGAGTACTGGTAGTTTCTACAGGTATTCTAGCAAAGAAATCTTCAAAAACTTTAGCGACCTCATTGTCAGACATTATGGTTTAATAGTAATAATTTAGCACTTAACCCCAAAAAAACTTTTTGGGGTTAAGTGCTAAATTATTACTATTAAACCAGTATGAAACTTTAGAGAGGGCACTATTTACTTCGTCCGAACAGTTATTACCTCTGTTTACTTTAAAAACTAAAGAAGTATCATCCGCAAATAGTACTGTTTCACATAAATTATTCGCGTAGTTGGGAAGGTCATTTATATAAATTAGAAACAGCAATGGGCCCAATATTGATCCCTGTGGCACACCCATATTGATGGGGGCTCCAGTAGATTCAGTTCTATTAATCACTACTTTCTGAGTTCTATTGTACAAATACGATTTCATAAGACTAACTGATTTATCAGAGACACCATAATGTTCTAGCTTCTTTAATAGTGTTTGATGATCAACGCAATCGAATGCCTTAGAAAGGTCACAGAAAATGCCAATTACATCTTGCTTTTCTTCCCAAGCATCAAGAATATGTTTGAGAAGTGCAATTCCAGCATCAGTAGTACTTTTACCCTTGGAAAAACCAAACTGATTTTTATGAAGTATATTATTGTATGTGAAGTAATCTAATAATTGGGAATATATAATTTTTTCAAATATTTTACTAAGTGCTGGTAGTATAGATATTGGCCTAAAGTTAACTGGGTCACTTTTATCCCCAGATTTAAAAAGAGGAATCAATTTACTATTTTTCATTAGATCAGGAAAGACCCCTTCGTCAATACATTTGTTAAAAATAAAAGCCAAGTAAGGGGCTAGTATATCAATTATTGATTTAATTATGCTTGTTGACATGCCCCAAAGATCTTCTGTTTTTTTAACATTAATTGTTTTAAAAGCTTTAATGATATCTGCACTATTTATATATTTAAAGGAAAAACTTTCATTGCACTTATCAACACTAGACTCCAGAAGGGAGACAGCGATGTTGGGACAAGCACTAAGAGTACTGGTAGTTTCTACAGGTATTCTAGCAAAGAAATCTTCAAAAACTTTAGCGACCTCATTGTCAGATTCAAAAGTTTGATCACCAGTTTTTAAACAGAAGGAATTTATATTGGATTTTGATTTGCCCGTTTCTTTGTTAATAATATTCCAAGTAGCCTTAATTTTATTGTCAGCTAATTTTATTTTATTTGCAAAGTACTTGGACTTTGCTAAGATACAGACTTCTCTGAATGTTTGTGAATACTTCTTGACAAATTCAATGAAGTTAGGATCACTAGAAGTAGCTTTCTCTGCATAAAGTTCGTATAATTTCCTTCTGCTCTTATATATGCCGGGTGTGGCCCAGTCACTAAATTTCGTACTATCATTACATTTGATGACTTTTTGTTTAAAAGTTTTACTAAATTCAGTTTGAACTATGCTAAATAAATGATTATATAGGTTATTGGCTTCAAAATTTGGTTCTGGTAATGTTTCAATTTTACTTGTGACATTGTTTCTGAATTTTTCAATACAGTGTTTTTTTACTGGCCTACACATTATTTCCCGTTTAGGCGGAACATGATGGTGCTCAATGGAGGATAATTGTCCACTATGGTCGGATTTAATACAATTTAAAATTGATTTATCTGAATATTATCTAAGCAGGTTGCCGATGTGGGTGTGATACGCGTTGGTTCATTAAAAATATGTAGCAAATTAAATGATTTAAATAGGTTTATGAACCTACTCGACAGTTTGGCTATTTTAGGGTCTAAGATGTCGACATTAAAATCTCCGCAAATTGCGACTTTTTTATTCTTCCTACAAGTTATTTTTAAAACTTCCTCCATAGTGGACTCAAACTCAGAGTAATTCGCTTTGGGGGGTCTATATTCGCTTTGGGGAATACTATAATTATTTGATCAAGTTCCACGCACGATAACTCAACGGTTCGTTCAATTGAGAGGGATACTACATCTCTACGCTCTTTACATTGTAAACTATTGTGTAGAATAATAAGTGAACCCCCTCTTATAGCAGATTTCCTACTAAGCGAGCTAACAACTTTATAATTATCTAAGCTTAAAAGTAATTCGTGCTTTTTCAACCAATGCTCAGTAACACATAACACATCAATATCTTCAGAGTTTAAGAATAAGCTTATTTCTAAATCTTTGCCAGAAAAGCCTTGCATATTTTGGTGTACAATTCTTAAACACTTTGGCTTTTCTATTGTTAAGTCAGGGCTAGAGGATGCCTCTATTGTCCTAGACGGTAATTTAAATGTGAAAAAATATTATTACTTGAACTAAGTAAAATGTTATAATTATTTTTATTTGGAACAGATTCCAAAGTTGAATGACTAATGTCAATAGTTGACTGCTCAATAAAAGCAGTTGTTTTACTAGCCAGATTATTGGCTAAATGTTTAAAATAAAAAGATAGCGATAATGCTATTTGTCTCCTAAAAGAACTAGGCAGATAGAACTTATCTTTTGTCAAGTAAAAACTATTGAATAATTTATTGATGTCAATTATGTGCAGCTGTTCACTATTATGAAAGGCTACCGTATTCAATGTTACGTTCAACTGATACCTAAAGTTATTTTCCATTTGTGACACACTTTTGCAATAAGGGAATGTGAACAAAATCACTTTTTTTACTTTTAAAGACAATAAGGAATTACAATAAGCTATCAGTTGGTGTTTGTTCACATTACCCCTATTTCCTATCAAAATTATCAAATTAGTGTTTTTATTAAATGTTTTTTTAACAATAATTCTCATCAAGTCATCCAAAGTTGACCCAGGCATACAATAATTAATTATGTTTTCCTTGGTGTGTTTTTGAATTAATTGGCCTAAATTCTTACCCATCTCATCGCAGAACATAATTGTTTCACAACAGTTTTTGTCAGAAGATGGATTATTTTTTGTTGAGTTTTTCAAAGTTTAAGTTAGTTTAAGATTTCTCGTCACGTATTCTTCAACCGATTCTCGTGAATTATTGTAAACAGAGCCAATTAAGATGATTTATAATTGAAAAATATTATAAAAAATGGACTCACCCGTAGCAACTCAGATGCTACGGGTGAGTCGATTTTTTCTAAGTTGAATGTTTTAAAAGTTTAAAACAGAGCCAATGTCACATTTATTAATTTTTGCTATCGCTTCACTCCGAAAAATTTATGGATATGACGTTTTAAAATTCGATAGTTAACGAAACCTTATGTCAATCCCATATATGTTTCGGAAGCGAAGCGGTAACGAAGATTTGCAAATGTTACTTTGGCTAGGGGGTCAGGTTATATCAAATAGTTTTTACAGTCGATTCAGTATTTCGAAATTTTTCAAAATGGCGGTAATATAAGGCGAGGTGTACAGCTCTACAGAGCCACTCTATTATGACAGCCTATGTATCCAAAGAGGTACAAAGATAAGAAACAATCTACATTTACTAAATTGATTAGTACACCTAGGTATTGAAATTGAATACTAAGCGATAGAGTTCTATAAATAAGAATTATTATTACCTAAATGTATTAAAATATTCTATATCAATCAACTATGAGCCTTATTGCTCGATAGCAAAGACGATTAACAAATATCACTATACATATAAGTACCTACTGATACCTTAATGGGTATAGTAATTCTACACACAGTATAGAATCTTCGTGACACACGAATTTAGATCTTAATGCGTTAGGATTAGGGTGTTTCATATATTTTGTGTTGTGTATATCTAATTGTATGCTACCTGTTTAGTTGTACTGATTATTATGATCTGTTGCTTGTTAATGTTGCAGACAGTTAAGCCGAATAGGGAATAAGTTAAAATGTTCGTCATAGCTTTTTTTAACTGAATAGAAACTATTCTAGCACATTCATTTAGTTATATTGAATTGACGAACTTAGAGACGATTTTTAGGAGAGAGGCCAAATCAAACAAGCCTATATACATAAAGGCTGCATGTAATAAATACGACGAATATAGCTAAAAATACTTATATGAATAGCTAAAGAAAAGAGTTTGTCTCAAAATATCAGATTTGAATATTATATTACCTAATTTTTTGCAGTAATAACAGCCGCGTAATGCTTACTACTAACAATATAGTTACAGTTTTCATAGTAAATGAATCGATGATTTCTAAAAGGGCACTTGTCCATATATTTCAAAGATTATGTTTATAATAGGTCTTTACCTATGAAATTGCCGTATTGCAGTACAGACTTTTTCAAACAAAAAAAAAGTTTTGATTGGCTATGAATTCTAAATTCAAATTAATTTTGTTTTAAAAATATGACATTCTATTTACAAAATCAGTCTTTTGTTTATAAAAAAAAAACAAAAACAAAAAAAACAAAAATATCTTTATTATTTACTACAAGTAATTCTTTACAATGTATGGGTCTCTTCTTTTAAGTTTGTAAAAACCTGTATTAGAAGAGGCCCCTCTCTTTAGTTTACAATAATTTATTTGTAGTACATAACTAGGAGCTTATATTTGTATTTTTAAATATAATTTTAAATTACTTTACTATTAAGTATTAACATAACTTTACATGCTATCCCTATTCAAATAATATTGTGCATATACATATACGAGGTCATTCTCAGCATATACGAAACCCTAGAACTGTTTGTTCTGAATCAGTAATAGAATCAATTGCAATATTTTTATATCATGTTATATTTGACTAAATAATATTTACAAAACCATAAACAAAACCATAATTATCACACGCCAAACTAAAATGTTTCGCGCGCACAACACAAAAGAAACTTGTAACTTCGTGAGTTTTTAAGGTATCATTATATATATTTTTTTACACTGATTCCAAAAATGAAAATATATGACCCGTGTTTCGGATTTCGCACATACAAAAAATAATGTTGCATATTATATTACTTCCTTATACTCGAAGGTATACTTAAGTAAAAACTAAAAGAAATAGTGATTACTTTTATTTTGATACAAGATTTTCTACACTTTCATAACTTTGCAATTTTAACCATGATGATAATTTCTTTTTACATGTAAGGTAAGGTAATGAAAAAATATTTAATATTCTATTTATTTTATTATAAATTGACACAGATTGAGCTGAAAACTGTTTCCGGGCAAATGCTGTTTTGGTAATTTTGACGCAAACCACTGTATTTGCTTTACGTTTACTTAATAATTTAGGATCAAAAGAGTAATTTTTATGTAAATAAAGAATGCACTGCTGTACATATAATTTCCTAACAGACATAACATTAGCTTCTTCATACAACATACTAGTGCCAAACATTCTCTTCTTACGTAGGATCACTTTTAAAATCATTCTTTGTGCACGTTCAATATTAATAAATTTTGTTTTGTAGGTACCACCCCATATAATTATACAATATAGCAATAAAGACTGGACAAGACTTTTATAAATATAAATAATAAGTTCTTTATCTGCAACATCACGTAAGTGTTTAAAAAGCCAGATAAGCTTTCGTGCGCGATTTGCTACTGCGTTAAGTTGTGGGTACCATGATAAATTCTTATCCAGCATGACACCTAAATATTTTGTTTGGTCAACACGTTCAATTTTGTGACAGTTACAGTTGTAAGAATTGTCATTTCTTTTACATGAATGTGCAGTTATGTGCAAATTACTCTCTGGCTGAAAAGAATCACGGATTGAAAAGGTAATAAAGTTGGTTTTGGACATATTAAGGGATAACAAGTTCAGATTTAACCATTTTATAACTCTAGCTAATCCAGACTCAGCTGTAGCAAAAACTTGTGGCCAGTTGTCACCATGGAAAAGCAGAGCGGTGTCATCCGCATACGAAAAAACAGATCCTTTAGTAAGTGTCAAGTTAGTCAAATCATTGATATAAATCAAAAAAAGGGTAGGACCGAGGACGCTACCCTGTGGGACACCATAGTTGTTAGTAATGATTGCATTGCTATATGTATCACTATCAAGTTTGACTACCTGAGTACGATCCTGAAGATAATCGGATAGTAACGCATGAAAATTTCCTCTTATTCCGATTATTTCGAGTTTATGGAGAAGAGTGGGGATAGAGACGGTATCAAAGGCCTTTTTAAGGTCTAGAAAAATACACAGAGCTTTTTTCTTATTGTCAAGATGTGCTGTTATGTTTCTTGTAAGATCCAAGATAGCATCTTCAGTACTTATTCCTGTGCGAAAGCCATATTGGTTCTTTGATAAGATACCAAAACTATTAAGGTAATTTAGCAGGCGACTGTTTATTAATTTTTCAATAATCTTTGATACCACAGGAAGCACTGAGATGGGCCTATAATTATTGATATCGCCTCTATCTCCACCCTTATAAACTGGGTGTATAATTGAGCGTTTAAGATCATTTGGAAAGACTCCCTGCTCAAATATAAGGTTGCCCAGATAGACTAACAGAGGAACAAGTATTGGCCTAGCTAGTTTTATGAACCTAGTCGGGATCCCGTCCCATCTAGCGGCAGAATCTGTTTTGAGGTTATTTATAATAGAATTAACTTCGTACGGTTCTATTTCAATAACCCCAATGGAGCCAATTTGAGAAGGTATATTGTCATAATCGTGGGTTTCGGGTTGGAGATTTGGTTGTATTTGATCAGCTAATGATTTCCCCACGTTATTAAAATAATTGTTGATGTGGTCAGCAGAATCTGTAGAAGTACTTTTTAAATTTAGAATTTCGACGTTTGTCAGTTTCTGTTTGTTATGATGATTAGAATTTTTTTTAATACAATTCCATAAGGTTTTATTATTTCCTTTCGCTTTATTTATTAGATCCCGTTCGTATTTGTTTTTCAACTTTTTTATCAGTTTATTGCAGAAGTTACGATATCTTCTGTAAGAAATTTTTAAGACTTCATTCGTTGGATCTTTGCGTGTTTGTTTTTGCAAGTTATTCCTGTTTTTAATGCACCTTAAAACACCCTCAGTTATCCATGGTTTTAATATTCTTTTATTTCTCGGTATTTTAACAGTTTTTGTGTTTTCATTTAGGCAGTGAGTAATAATTTCAATTAGTTTATTTGCAAATAGATTTGCATCCTTGATATTAGTTAAATCAGATAGGTCCTTTGCTTCTAAAGATTTTAATGCATCAGAGTAGTTCACAATAGATTTGTGACTAGAAGGAGTAGTATTGGTAAACTCAGTATTTGAGTAAAGGTATGATAAAACCATTTTGTGATCTGTGATGGTAGTATCTAAGACTGCCACTGCAAACGAAAACTTTTTTAACAAATCTAAGCTTATAAACATGTGGTCTAGAGAACTATTAATTCTAGTATTCAGTCTATGTCCTGGTTCTAGACCGTGTGAAGCCAACATGTTGAGGTAATTGTTTAGCGATTATTTTTTAGCGTTGTATTTTCATTACATTTCAACATTTTTCCTCATAATGGATACTTCGAAATTTCGTGTAATTATGGAATATGAGTTCCGTCGTGGCACCAACGCGGCACAAACGACACGTAACATCAACGACGTTTACGGAGAGAACTGTACAAACGAACGTACAACCCGTTATTGGTTTGCTCGGTTCCGTTCTGGGAATTTTGACTTGAAAAATGAACCTCGTGGTCGTCCGGAAACTTTGGTCAACAATGATGAATTAAAGGCGATTGTGGAAGCAGATGAATCGCAATCTACAGCTGAGCTGGCAGCAGCTTTTGATGTTAGCATCAAAACAATATTGGTCCATTTGCGACAGATTGGCAAGATAAAAAAGCTTGATAGATGGGTGCCCCACTGCTACTTCACGACAACGCGCGACCCCATACTGCACAACAGACCGTCTCTAAGCTGCATGAGTTGGGTTTGGAAGCTCTCCCTCATCCGCCCTACTCACCAGATCTTGCGCCTACCGACTATTACTTTTTCCAAAATTTGGACAACTTTTTAGCGGGAAAAAATTCAATTCCCGAGAGGCAGTACAAAACGCCTTTGAAGAGTTTGTTGTCTCCCGTCCAGCTGATTTTTTCAAGAAGGGCATCCATAAACTGCCACAGCGTTGGCAAAGATGCATTGATTGCAGGGGTGATTACTTTGAATAAAAGAAATAAATAAGTTAAAAAAAAAATACTTTAACTTTTTCAAACAAAACGGCAATTTCATAGGTAAAGACCTAATATTTGCTTTCATTTTGTGTAAAAAGGTACGCCATCGAATTATTCGGTTAGAACAAAAGAGGCACTTGTCTTTTGTTGGTTCGTCTCCTGCAAAATTTTCAACTACAGAACAAAGTTTGACAAGTGCCCTTTTAGAAATCATCGATTCAAATGTTTCAGAGACAAGACAAAGTGTACTAAAAGCCTTATTGGCATATTCATGAAAAATTTAACAAAACAATGCTTAAAGTTACTGAAAACTTTTCAAAGTCCCCACTTGACCTTGACCTAAGAATTTCAAAATCCTAAATGTTGGTACGTTTCAGGCAAGCTTAGAAATATCTGATGTCTCATTACTGACTGTAACATGTTCATGTATATATTAACATATACAGATATCTTGCTTGGCGCGCGTGGCAGGTGGATTCGTGCGAAATCCCGGGAACGGAGGAAAAACATATAACATTTTATATATGTGATTATTACGTAACATAGCAGCATATTATATAAAAAAAGCATTTATCTTATTGGTGGCATAAAAGCAAACGTTATTTCTTACTTTGCTGCTGTTTTCAAAAGCATCACTCACTGTTCACTTCTCAAGCTTATGCGCTCACTAGACATGAAGTAAATAAAATACTTTTTAACGGATACTAGCGCGGTTTTATTGAAAGTAGGTACTTTGGTAATTAGATGGTACATGGTTTGATTTTCCTAACTTTCAGTACCTTTGCAGCTGCCGTGGTCACGGCCCAACTAGCATTTTGGTAATAAGAATTGGTGTTAAAAGAGTTATTTAAAAGTGATTTTTGCAAGCAAGAGTTATACAAAGGTTTTAGCAATTGGTGTTAGAGCACGCTCTAACCCCTTACAACCTCTTATTTAGGCACACGTCTTACAGCGCTATAAGTAATAGAATGGTTATAATGCTCACTCAATATGCTCAATAGAGTGGCGTTAGTGGCAAACAATTTTGTGTGTCTATATTGGTGGTATAATATAAATCTTGCTACCTCAAGCACTTTAAAGTCTGTATTATGGTTACAATAAAAACTATTGGTGGTACACAAGTTCTAAAGTTTGCTGGTATAATTTGTATAGTAATATAATAGTTCTTTTTCAGGTTCATTTTTTTCTTGGAGTTACTTTATGTATCCTGATCAGTGTTGATTAGCAACTCAGGGCTGTAGCGAGTTTTGTTCTTCTATAAGTTTTCATTATTTTAGATCCAAAAGTGTTACTTTATTTCATTCAATTGAATTTATGATATCGTCTCAAAATGATGTACAACTAAGGAAGTGAAATTAAGATTGTCAATAACTCCGTTGGTCAAGTGTGATTTCTTCATCATATGGCTAAGATTTATTGCGAGTGCTACTTTATTGAGTAAATAATATATGTTTTGCATCTCAATTTTGAAGGGCCTTGAAAATAAGTGATATTTGAATTAAAAATAATTTGCATTTTATCACGCGGGACATACACTCAATACACATTTAGATAAAAACACGATATTGGCTCTGTATTTTACAGTTATTGTGTATTGTAGTAATAATATTGCGTTTTAAAATCAGAAAATTATACAAAAATGTGTTTTAAACTAGTTTTTTTTCTGAATTATTTTTAGGTTATGTTTGATTTAGCATGGCGTCTATTCCTTATTACCCTAGGTTCCTATTATTACTATTTTTGAACAAGAAGTGCTAGATGGCCTGTACTTAGAACTATTGTTGCACTTGTAATACCAGAACAGGGTTTTAAAGGTAATAACAGTACAAGTTTAAAGTGTTTGGTTTTACTATGGTTCGACTTGGATGTAAAGGTAGTGGTATTTTAGGGTGACGTTTCTGTTCACTGACTGACTGACACTGACACTTTCGTTTTATCCACGTACTCATGGCAAAAGTCACAAAATTCTGACTACTTACAGGTATCACTGTAATTTGCATGTATTAGATCAGAAAACATAACATTTAGAGGTTAGAGACATTATACATCTATAAAAGTAATATTTTATATTTTTTATGATTTCAAGTGAAAATAAGAGTTACAATGGTTAAGTTGCATGTTAATATTGCTTAAAGTAGCATAAAAGTAAATTTGAACCCCGCTGTAACGATTAGGGCTCTAAAAATAACTCCATAATACCAATTGCTATCATATATAGGGGTTACTGATTACTAAATTAAGTAGCTGTAAATAGGTTGCGATTATTACTTTTATATCAACTTAGGTGGTAAAAATATTTTTCTAACTACTTTCAAGAGCTCTTGTCGGTAGAAAGAGTTATAAGAAACTATATAATATATACTTAATTATAATTATAATATTACTTTAAGTATTTTCTGATACTAGAATTTATAAAAGCAGGTGCTATGATGGTTCCGACTATACCGTTTTTACCTCCTTAAGTAATATTACGTTTCCTAGCTAAGTTAAGTGGCATTTACTTAGCACTCTTTAAGAACACTTGGAAATAGTGAGACTTAGTAGAAACCTTACTATTACCTTAGGTACTTATTGTTACTTGAAGTTACAATACCTAGTGTTACTGTGGTTCAGCTTTTCTCTTTTATACCTCCCTAAGTCTTATTATGGCTTCTTGCTACTGTTACTCATCTTGATGAGTTATTTAGTTATAGTCATGACCATTGAACAAACAAAAGTTTTACTGGACGCTTTTATATACCCATTAAACCAATACAAACGTTAAGAAATGTGGAAATTAGCGCCAAAATGTTTGTTGGGGGGGGGGGGGGGGGACCAGTATTATTAATGAAAACAAACATAACTCTATTTAATTCGATTCATCTATACATATAATAAAGCTGTAGAAAAGTTTTGTCTGTACAATGAAAATATTTTGAAAAAAAGTGGTTGGGGTGTTTAATGATAACCAGTAGCTAAGCCATTTCTAACATTTTTGGAATTTTTGTCTGTTTGTCTGTTTATCTGTTTGTCTGTTTATCTGTTTATCTGTATGTTTGTGCGCTAATAACGTAAAAAGCGCTAACCCAATCATGATGATAATTACATAAAAATATACTGTGTATTTTGCAAAATTTTTTGCATTGTAATCGGTTTACTGAATCAAAAGATATACGAATTTAAAGTTTACGATGAATTCGTTGCAATAATATCATCGGGCGAATGATACTGTTAGAACGACCGACCAGCGGTGTATCCACATCTGGCACAGTATAATGGTCAATGGCTAAAGTAAACAAAAACGTGTCGAGTTTTGGGTCTATTATGTTATTTCTCAGAAACAAAATGCACGGGCATGCAGTAAAATCAAATCCCGGTTTCTATAAAGTATATTATTTTCTACTTCGTTCGCATGGGCATTCGATAAAATCGGTAGGGAACCTTTAACCAGGATAAAAGTATTATATACTAGCTTCCGCCCGCGACTTCGTTCGCTAGGACATTCGAGAAAATCCTTAGGGAACCTTCCTTAGGGAGCCTCGCTAGATAAACATAGAATTATTTTATCCTGGTTAAAGGTCCCCTAAGGATTTTCTCGAATGTCCACGCGAACGAAGTCGCGGGCATCAGCTAGTCCGAGAATAAATCGCTGAAAAAGCTATTTACAATGCGATTAATTTGACAATAAAAAAAAACTAAAATAAAACAAAGTAAGCAACAAAGACAAACAAAATGTGCCACTTTATTTACCAAATACCGTTTGAGCATCGCGCAGATTGAACCTAGGACCTTTGGGAATAGAACCGAACTGAATCAGACACTGAAGATTTCGTGAAAATTCCCATGACATTCTATGAAATGACATGAATGAGTCGCAGGGGTCTAAAAACAAGATGGCATGAAATATTTTTAGCCGACTTCAAAAAAAGGAGGAGGTTCTCAGTTCGTCGGAATGTTTTTTTGGAACCTTGTAAACCGAAAATTCTGTAGCATTAATCGCTTATAGTTACTTTTAAAAATTCTTGCCAAATTGCTTATTTTTTTTTTAAAGATCGTTGTTATTTTAATTGCGATAATCATTGTAATTTATGATGTAAATAAACTATTTTTATTGTTAAATGTGTGTATATAGTCTTCTATTTCGAATTTTAGCAGCATTTATTTTCAGGAGAATTCAGTTTTTTGTTCATATAATGATTAGTAAGTCCTGAAATACGTAATGAAATTGAAATATATTTTATTTAAATAAGCTCACATAATGAGCATTTTTAAATCGTCAATTCTTTTACTCTACCACCCATTATGACGTCTTTTAGCTGACAAGAAAAATAGGCGCAAAAAAATTGTCAGCTTTATCAGATGAAACGATATTTACAAATATGTATATCGTTTCCAGATTTGATATTAACAAAGATGAACAAATAAATAACATTATTTAATTAGCTCATTTCTTAATGAATTTTAAATTTCTTAATCAATTTACAGATTTTAAGCTAAATTCAAAGTTTGAACTTGTTATTCAGTCTAGGCTGTTACAATAAATAAAAATAAAAAACTTACAATTCAATATGCGTTAAGATAGGTAGTCAGAAGCAGACCCATTCCCACTGGCAGCACCCGTTCACGAGCATGATGCATGAACCAGCCATATCGCTTCGCTCAACCATATTTGAGGGAACGTAACGACCCGCCTCACAGGACACCACCGCAGAAATGATTAAAGAGAGAATGACATACTAAGGCCCTTCTTACATGGCGCTACTCAAAATAAACTAGTTTCAAACTCTAATCACCAACTAGTTACTAAAACGTCACAGCACTAGTATTTGAATGGCGGTTCGTACACGACGCTACCAATCACAAACTGGTTTGGAACGCGTCAGTAACTAATCACCCAGCGACCGGTCATGCAGTCGCGCGTCGACTGATTACTAATGGAAACTGGAAACTCTGCTGCGGTTCAGTGAAAATTAATGACCAATTAGTAAATATACAATTTGTCCAAGAAGTGGAAAAGCATCCGTGTTTGTATAATTACACATTAAAAGAGTATTCGCGTTGGGATGTGACCGAGAAAGCTTGGAGTGAAATGGGATGTAGTCTGATGAAGTATAGAAGTAATAACTCCTCATCGCTCGAATCGCTAGCCATTTCAATAATATCCCGAAACAACACACACACCGCGTTGCGTGTAGGTTTCAAATAAATTTGGTAGTGCCGTGTACGAATCTTTGTCACAAACTAGTTTGTAACTGTAATTACTAACTGGTGTCGTCAGGTTTCAGTAGCGCCGTGTAAGAAGGGGCTAAGGCTACCTATGTTAAGGCATCGAATTGAAAATTTATATCCAAAAGCTTTTCAAAATGTAACGTAGTCCTGAAAGTGCACTAGTGACTGTTGGGCTTATGAGCTAGTAATATGTCAGTAGTTTTAACAGTGAACCTATCGTATTGGTTGTTGAAGAGATTTCCCTTTTCAATAGGTATAGATGTTAGCGGTGCTGTTTTAAATTCATCTTACCCATCATCAACGGGTAGTAATAATTGTATTATTAGCTCTATCGAATTGAACCCGAAACTCATAGAGAAATATCTTTCACGTTTAGATGTATCGAAGGGCGGAGGGCCTGACAACTTACACCCATTATTCTTGTCGCGTTGTGCCAAGCAGTTGGCTTTTCCTATTTACAGATTATTTTCATCATCTTTATCCCTTGGTATCATGCCTGAATATTGGAAACGTTGTTTGGTGCTGCCTATTTTTAAATCAGGAGACAAACACAATGTAAAAAACTATAGAGCAATCTCCAAACTCTCAATTATACCCAAAGTCTTCGAGAAGATAATTTTTTATACTCTGTTTCCTGCAATAAGACCCTATTTGATTGTTCAACAGCACGGTTTTATTAACAAACGCTCAACTGAATCTAATCTCTGTGAGTTTTTAGATGAGGTCCTTGTTTCTATGGATGGAGGGTCTCAGGTGGATGCCGTGTATACTGATTATTCTAAAGCTTTCGATAAAATTTCTCACAATTTACTAATTTCCAAAATAGAATTGATCGGTATACACGGTGACCTTCTGAGATGGCTAATCTCCTATCTGCGTGACAGGTCTCAAGCGGTTGCCGTTAAAGGATTCACATCTACTTATGTACCCATTACCTCGGGGGTCCCCCAGGGATCTCATCTCGGCCCATTGCTTTTCAATATTTTTATTAATGACGTCGTTAGTTATCTTCAAAATTCAAAAATACTACTTTACGCAGATGATACTAAAATATTTCGAGAAATTAATTCGCTTACTGATTGCCAACTCTTGCAAGATGATTTGAACCGTTTATCTCAATACTGTATAGTTAACAATCTTCACTTAAATATAGAAAAATGTCATATAATTTCGTATAGCAGGAAAAAAAATCCTGTATATTTTGACTATCGTCTACAAGATAGAAATCTTCTAAGAGTTAATGAGCTGAGAGACCTGGGAGTATTCCTGGATATTGAGCTTTTGTTCACTTCACACATTGATAAAATAACCGCCAAAGCCTATAAAATGTTAGGATTCATTTTTCGTCAAAGTGTTGATTTTAAAAATCCTCATACCCTGATTTTACTTTATAACGCTTTTGTTAGATCCGTATTAGAATATGCTTCAACTGCTTGGAATCCTCAATACTTAACTCATATTGACTCCATTGAGAAAATTCAAAATAGGTTCATTAGGCGATTGAAATATAGGTATCCCCAATTTAACCTTGATGACATCTCATCCTTAAAGCTGCGAAGGGATCAACGCGACCTAATCTTTTTATATAAAATAATTAATGGCATAGTCGAATCACCTTACCTAACGAGTAAAATCTTCTATAAATGTAAAAAGATAGGTCTTAGATAATAATAATAATAATAATGTTTTTATTGACACCAATAATTACACAACAAAGTTAGGTAAAATCACAATAAAATAAAAGAACTGTGGGTAGAACTTAAAATATTGGGCGGAGGGCCTATTACAAAAAGAACCACGATAGCCGGACGCGATTCGTCGCCAAATTTACTCGATATTGAACCGTATTCGTGAGATGATAGTGTCACGGAGTGGTACGAACATCGCACGCTCACCGCGATGTCATCACGCAATAGGCCCCCAGGATACAGCTGTGACTACTAAAACTAGGAACATAAAATATTTTAAGATTTTACCTGCAGATAATGCATAATGTACATTATTTTGTGCACACAATTTGCAAATTATTGATAACCAAACTAGGCCGAGCCTGTATTTTAGCTACCAATTTCTCCCAAATGTTCAATTTGTGCACATTTAATTATTCCAATGACTATATACTAATAATTATGAGAAATAAAATAAAAATGAAAACAGTTTTTTTATAACTTATGGGCCTAAAAACCTACATATTTTTAATTTACAAACTCAGCATTTTATTTTACATTCTAACGTGCAAATGTACATTGTATGGAAATTTATAACTAAGTACGAGTATGTCTATTTCATTATGGTAAAATCTACTCAAACATTTGCACCACCTCGTTGTCGCACCAATTATGCCAGAAACCGCTTTATAATTAGATCATGTAGTACTTATAATAAGACTTACCAACATGTTGACATATTTGGCCTTGAATATCGTAAATTTAAAAAAACAATTTGTGAATGATAAATTAGTTATATCGAAACTAATTAACTTCTTAAGTACAGTCTCTGAAAACATTATTTATAGTACAAATGTACAGTCAACAGCACATTCAAGTAAATTTTTTGTGGGAATCTATTTTGTAGCCATATTCGTTGTAAACTTTTGGTACCTACCTTAGCGTTTATGCTTGGGTTTAGTTTCTTTTCTACCTTTTTGTTTAAATTAAGTAGTTGTTACTGCTCTTAGTAAAAAAAAAAAATACCTTAGTTTCGGTTTCAACCTACCTAATATTTTATTTGAGTTCACTTGATTGAAATGTTATATCCTGTTGTGGAAACTGTTTTGGCTTTTGTAATACTCATCAATCATAGTTCTTAAGGTAATATTGTATGCTGTTTGTTTACCTTAACCAAATAAATAAATAAATAAATAGCGTTTTTTTAAGTATTCTAAGTGAAATTATTATGAAATTGTAATGAAAGGAAACGCTATTACTTAGTCATCTCACGTTTAAAATCTCAGCCTATTATAATTTCTACATTAATTCTTACAAAAATAAAGCGTGAATTAGGGTTTGTGAAATAGTAGTTTAGTTTTACCTGCGACATAGAATTTCATTTCCCGTAGGATTTTTGAAAATAATGAAAGCCTATATCCTTCTCCATTTGTACTTTAAGTTTTTTGTATTTTAATTTAGTCAAGTCATTATTGTTGTATTGCAAACCTTCAACTTTGTTGTAATTGTTGGTTTGACTGTGTTGTTTCTAAATGGACGTTCCGTCGGCGTCGTGGACGGAATGTTAAGCCATTTGTATCAACATGTTCATTATTGTCGATAGATTGCGTTGTATGTACCCAACGCACATAATGCTGAATCGCGGTGTTTCGATTTTTTGGTGATTTATATAGTATTATCGATGCACTCTATCTATAATTTATTAATCTTTTAATTATCTATTATTCTACTTTTTTATCTTACTCTATGCTATTTATAGCAGCTTCTAGGATGGACAATATCCTATCCTATCCTAAGAACTAGGATAGAAGTCAAACTATCGAGTAGTTAGAGGTACCTCGAAGGATCTCGATTCTCGTTTTTTGGGTTTCGATACCTCTTATCTTAGTCGGACGGACTCGAGTCGAGAATCTCGACTCGAGTCCGTCCGACTAAGACAAGAGGTATTGAAACCAACATAACAACCCACTCATCCATTTAAAGTCCCATCCATTCATTTCACTTTGGGCGCCGATATACAGAACTTTACTTTTTTGGAAATCGACAAAAACCTACTTTTTTTAACTGAAAAATCGTGTTTTCACAGAAAATATCCGATACCTCGAGATCGGGGCCGCATTTCAAAAATATTAAAAGAAGCACCTCGGCATTGAACCAAGGAACATTTTAGATCATTATACTTTTTTCGATATTGGCGACGGTTGAGGCTGTAGAGGTGCCCTTAGCCGCGAGTTTTGCGCGGCGCGAGGTGCGATATCACGCCGCGGGCGGCTCGCGTGTGGCCACGAGGACGTATGAGTCTTATACGTCTGAGATACGCTCTCATATGAGAGCTCAAAAGACGCGGAATTCGAAGGGCTTTAAGATGATGTAAAAATATTTTGGAAAAGTTGGTTTTGAAAAAAAATTTAAAATTTTCGACCGAAAAATGACGCGGGATCTTACTGAAAATTGAAATCGACGAGTTTCAAAATACATTGTGAAGCTTAATTTTGGGAAGCGCGCTCCTTAGATGCGCGTCGCTGAGTTGCTTTGGAGATTTGATTTGACGTTCTGCAAAACAAATCTGAGAAATTTTTATATTTTTTAGGTAGAGTAACCTTTCAATAAAGTAGTAGGTAATGTTTATTACAAAAAAATATTTTTATATTAATTTCATACACACGAATCATAGAAAAGTAGATCCAAAATTGTTCATGGCTTTGCTGTGATTTCTAAGTATCATCTCTCTATCTATCTATCTATCATTTGCATTGTGACCTGCCGCGGCAGATCACGGGCCGCGGCAGGTCACAATGCAGAGAAACACGGAGAGCGGAGCCCGCAGCAGGTAACATTGCAGAGAAACACGGAGAGCGGAGCCAGCAGCAGGTCACATTGCAGAGAAGCACGGAGAGCGGAGCCCGCAGCAGGTCACATTGCAGAGAAAAACGGAGAGCAGAGCCCGCAGCAGGTCACATTGCAGAGAAACACGGAGAGCGGAGCCAGCAGCAGGTCACATTGCAGAGAAACACGGAGAGTGGAGCCCGCGGCAGGTCACATTGCAGAGAAACATGGAGAGCGGAGCCCGCAGCAGGTCACATTGCAGAGAAACACGGAGAACGGAGCCCGCAGCAGGTCACATTGCAGAGAAACACGGAGAGCGGAGCCCGCAGCAGGTCACATTGCAGAGAAACACGGAGAGTGAAGCCCGCAGCAGGTCACATTGCAGAGAAACACGGAGAGCGGAGCCCGCAGCAAGTCACATTGCAGAGAAACACAGAGAGCGGAGCCCGCAGCAGGACACATTGCAGAGAAACACAGAGAGCGGAGCCCGCAGCAGGTCACATTGCAGAGAAACACAGAGAGCGGAGCCCGCGGCAGGTCACATTGCAGAGAAACATGGAGAGCGGAGCCCGCAGCAGGTCACATTGCAGAGAAACACGGAGAGCGGAGCCCGCAGCAGGTCACATTGCAGAGAAACACGGAGAGCGGAGCCCGCAGAGGTCACATTGCAGAGAAACACGGAGAGCGGAGCCCGCAGCAGGTCACATTGCAGAGAAACACGCAGAGCCGGGCCTCAGCAGGTCACATTGTAGAGAAACACGGAGAGCGGAGCCCGCGGGTCACGGTGTATAGTAAAGAATTTGCGCGTAGACTCACGAGAAACAGCCGGAACTTTAGCACTGATTGTTTGACGCTTATAATTTTTAGTCCGTTTTAAAAGCGTGTTTTTAAAAAAGATTTTTATTTGTAAATTTTTATTTTCGGCTTTTTAGTTAACGAGCTAAGATTAAAAATATACTATCTCCTATCGGAACACTCGTCAAGATGATTCAAACGAGCTCAAACTGGATGGGGTTGCATGGTTTTATTATAGAGTTCCAGTGACCTTCTTCCGGTTCCTTCATCAGACCCTGGAAACTATTTCCCAATAAAGTACTCGTCAAGACGATTCAAATGAGCTTAAACTCGATGGGGTTGCATGGTTTTATTACAGAGTTTCAGTGGCCTTCTTCCAGCTCAATCATCAGACCCTGGAAACTATTTCTTAACAAAGTACTTTTCAAGACGATTCAAACGAGCCCAAACTCGATAAAATTTGAGGGTGAAATCAAAGTCATTGGCAATCTTCCTAGCTCAGAATCTAACCGCGATATATACACTATGTACGAAAAGAGCGTGACCGGCAAATTTTAATGAGAACCTTAGAAATATCAAACGGTAAATTTTTGATGCTTTAATATTAATACGGCGTCCAATCTCCTTTATTGTCCATAATCGCTTGGCATCTTCGCGGCATACTTTTCACCAATTTTTCAGTAAAGACGTCCACGCGGATTTCAGACCACGAGTAAGGTCAGCAACGGTTACTGCATTGGTTGCCCTTAGTTTAGGTTTCATCCACACCCAAATATTTTCAATTAGATTTGCATCAGTGGTCTGTAAGGGCCAATCCAACACATCAATATCACGCTCCGCTTTCGAAGTAGTGCAGAGCCGACTTCGGTATTTTGGGTCATTATCCTCTTGCAGAATCCAAAAATTATGGGAAAACTTATGTTTTTTTACAAAGCATTTTAGGATAATGATTGCTCTATTCAGCCTAATATTTATTTTTTTAAGCTGCATACTAAAATTTTAAAATATACTGGTCACGTTCTTGTCAAACACACTGTATTTGTATAAACCGAACATCGATTTTCGAGAAAAATTTACCCGTGTTGGGAGCATTTGTACGGCTCGATTTTCCGGACGACTTACAGGCAATTTTAGTCAAATATAGCTTTTTATTGACAAACGCTTGCAAAATCAAATCGCCACCTAATTGAAATTAGGTTTGCGAGTCGATTTTACAAGCGATTGTCAATAAAAAGCTATATTTGACTTAAATTGCCTGTAAGTCGTCCGGAAAATCGAGCCGTACAAATGCTCCCAACACGGGAAAAACTCCCAAAATCATGAAGAAAGTCGCCTGGAAAATTGAAAATCCCTCACTGATCATTGAGAAATACACAAAGTAAATTATTATAAACCCTTATCTATGAATTTGCGGGTTTTTTGACATTATCATTACTCACGGAGGGCTGAAATATCAAGAATACATATTATTATGTGCTAAAAGAATAATAACTTAGGCAAGATTTACTTCTATAGTTAAGCAACTACATTATACCTCGTTTCCGGTCCGAAATGACGTACATAATACGAAACCGTGCGGTCAGAAAATATACGAGTAGGTATATATATTATTTAATTTAAGTCAGCAGTTTTTGTAATGAATGGAATATTAAAATTGGAAAACAATTTGAAGTAGTCTCTATGTTTTCAATTAGTAATGGGACTCGAATCAAAAAAATGTATTTGAATCGATTCGAATCACCCGTCAATCGTCGATTCGAATTTGACGATGATCGATATGATGATTCGAATCAGTGTGATGATCCGAATGATTCGAAATAATTGAAAAAAAAAATCTTAGATCTTTTAATAAATTATAGTAATATAAATTATAGAGACATACAAGCAATGTACTCAATAATAGTATACAAGGTGTTTGGTAAAAGCCTTATAAAGCCGAATATGGTAGATAGGGACCATCAAACTGAACAACTTTTACTATGGGACCAACTCAGAAATCGCGAAAAAAAATCAGCTGTTTCATACAAAAAATAATAACGAAAATATCAAAATGTATGGAACAGCTGATTTATTTTTTCGCGATTTCGGAGTTGGTCCCATAGTAAAAGTTGTTCAATTTGATGGTCCCTATCTACCATATTCGGCTTTATAAGGCTTTTACCAAACACCTTGTATAAAACAAAATGATGGTTTGTTATGCCATCAAAGATTTGAAAGAAAAAAACTGATTCGAGTTCCAACGATGATTCAAATCAGCCAACCAATTCGAATCAGGTGATGATTCGAATCAGCATAAATACTCATTCGAATCAAGCTTGGATTGACGTGAATCGAATCATTCGAATCAATTGTGATTCGAGTCCCATCACTATTTTCAATAATTATGGCTGCGTTCTGATGTTTTAGTTATGAATTTGCTCCTTTTATACTTATATCAATATGTCGCATGTACTTATGTATATGTGTCAACAAAATCACTTCTTCCTTCAAACATGTCTGTCGTACTTATAGATAACTACCGTAATCACAGTAATGAGAGAATCTCGACACAATTTCGGATTATACATAATGTACATACATTAATTTATAATTTATGTATCATCCCCGATGCACTTATGTACTTGTACAGTATTTGAGTATGTACCTCGAATATTAACACCTTTGTGTGCGTGTCATTACTAACATACATACCTATATACAGATAATTATCTGCACCTACTATGTGTTAATGTGTTAGTAGCAGACTGATTTTGGGTTTGTTATCTTTATCTTGATAGTTTACGAAAAGACAGGATGCATATTTTCAGTGTACCTACTATCCGAGTTAGGAGTTTTTTTAAATGTTTTTTTAATCACAGAAGATCTTCTTCGTAACTCGTCTTGAGTTTTTGTAATTTTTCCAGAATTTTTCGTCAGTAAAAAAAAAATTCATCAAGTACCAGGCGATCATAAACAAGCAGTGATTTACAAGCGATACTTTTTTCCTATCGATTGTCTCCACATTGAGCGCTGAATGTGCGTGTGTTTCGAGTGTCATTGATGCATTTCGTTATGGGGCCGAGGGGGGCGATGATGGGGTCGGCCGGGCGGCCGGACACCGGAGTTCGAACGCACCTCGTTCGGCCAGTGTGCGTTCGGTAAGCGTGGGGACAGGACGTGCGTCGCGCGTCTATCTAACTTACTCGCGAAACTCGATCTGCTGACTTCATACTTATACAAACCTAAATATTTACGTCAACGCAGCGGATTTTGTGAACTAATAAGGTTTGCTTTTCACGTGCTTCGATTTAGCGTTTTAGCGTGTTTAATAAAAGTTGCAATTAGGCAGTCGGCGCGGGAAGTTTATCATCTTGACATTCTAGTTTTTGCTCAGTGCAGGTATGAATAAACACTGTCAGAGTCAGGAATGGACATAGGAACTCACAATGACTAAGTAAGCCTTGGCATTAGTACGCGGTGACAGCAAAAAATGTAATTAGCCCATCGATGAGGCTATCGTGTCGTGACTATAAGTTTCTTTAGTCACGCCAGTTTACACAAGGCATTGTTTTAGTCAATTTACGAGTATCATCTGCATTTATCTTAAGGATCACAGATTTTTTACCTTAGTACGAAAAGCGAATTGCAGACATTGTTCACAGGAAAATGCACCTTTAGAAAACTACTTATTACATTGTTTGATTCGTTTATATTTATATTTTGAAGTTACTATCCCAGGCTTGCAGACCCGTATTGGAGTTTGTATCATAATATAGGATTGTGAAAGTAATTTTCGAGTGCAAGCGCGCGTCGAACTAATCAAATCGTTCACGGTCCTTACTTCGTTGATAACACACTTGCTGTTGTGCTATGTTGCTCTGGTATTTCACATTATTTTTTATTTATGTATTTCTGGTATTTTGTGCGCACAGCTATCTTCATTGTGACATCAAGGTTGACTTCGTTTAAATCAATTAGCTTGGATGCTCATCGAAATGGTTTCAGAGTATTCTTGATATTGAAACCCGCTGTTTGATTGACAACTGACCCAGTTCAATGGTAGATTCTACTATGCCTAACAGGCAAGAAGGACTAAAATAGAATAAAGGATTTTTATATTTACAAATACAAGCTTTTCTCGCGATCGCGACCTTGAATTGTTGAAACCTTTTAAGTTTTAACTACGCCCAGAATTCATAGCTGGTAACGGTTTTACGGCACACATTTTAATGAACTTTATTTGAAATGTAGGTTGTATTATGTTCTATAGGTATTATAATTTTAAACTTAAATCTACCTGTTAAAATGTGATCTGACTCGGAAAGTTGATGATTGTTTTTCGAGTAAAAACTAGTAATTTTTATTAACCTTTGTTTGGTTAGAATTTACATTACTTGATTCAGCAGTTACATTTCCACTAAAGAAAATAAAATCACTACCAGGGCAACATAGCATTACAAAAGTAAATCTAACCGACATAATTTTCCGCAGCCATCAGCAACGGCACGAAGCACATTCAGCCACGAAACTCGCGCACATAAAACATACCATAAAGGCCAATCCCGGGCCTAATTCGCAGGCTAGTTATAAAAACGTTACGGGCCACCGTGCCCAAAGCTATTACGCGGCCGTGCCGTTATCGCGAAGGAAATAGCTGCCAGTGCAGTGACCGTGCGCCTGGTTGCGTTTTCCATCTCAACTAAACCTATGGTGCTTTGGCGACGATTAAAAATTTTAAAACTATCTGGTTGGATAACCTTTTTTTCAGTTTCAATATTAGTTATCGATTCTTTTGTTAAAGAGCAATTTTTTGGCATTTGACGAGGATAAACTAAATATTTGCGAAAAAACCTGGATATTTTTTGTAAATATTAATACTTACGAATAATATATCAATTAAATTGTATCTTTATCGGGTGTTTTTACAGAAAAAGTATTCATTTTTCTACAATCTTATAAATCTCTTATCAAAGCATTTTCAAAGAGCGAAACTTATCTAATAAAGGGCCTAGCTTTCCATTCCAGATAGATTAATTCTGTCAAGTTGTTAATTGGAAGTTAACCAGAACCTGTGAAACTTTTACTTGTAGGTTAAACAGTATTTTTTAATTTTTATGTTATACAATGCATTCGTAGTACCTACCAGGATCGTATAAGGTGTTGGAGTGGTCTGACAGTGTCGCATAACACGCATTCTTGGCCGCGTGCAAGGCAGCTGCATCTAAGCCTAGTCAGAACGACAGATGGTTACTAGATATTTAGAGTTAGAGTTTCTTTGTCTGCTTTTCAGGAAAATTTTGTCTCTACAGTCTCTAGTAAAGACAAGGAGAGAAAAATTATTGTGTTTTTTACTTAACGCAAACGTATTCCCACTGCTCAATTATTCGCAGTTGGTTAGTTTAGTTGAGTAGCAGCAGTAATGTAGAGCAAAAGGGTAATTTTTGATGTTTTAAAATTAGGTCAACCGTAGATTAGAAGTTTGTCGTTCATTGAAAATGTTGAGCTAACTTAGAACCTTGTCTGTCATATTAACAAGTGACATACATAACATGTCACTGTCACTCTCCTTCTCTGTTATTTAATTTGACACAGTACTTTAGCACTTTGGTGCTCACAGTTTTTTAGGCCGACTGTACAGTGAAAGCTTCAGTTTAGTCATTGTTTCGTTTCTAGAGTCGAGGGTGCATTATAATATTAATTTTATTTTGCAAACAGCTATTCAAGTCAAGTCAGTTTTTTCATGTAGTTCCACTCCAACTAGTCAATAGTTTATTCACAAATGTCCATTTCAATGACGACCTGAGTGGTGCAGTGGTTAACATGCCAGTCTACCACGCCAGAGGTCTCAAGTTTGATTCCAGGCAGAAATTGAAATGATTAATATTAATTTCTGTGACCGTTCTGGATGTTACTATGTATAATAAATATACAGGGTGTCCCAAAACTTTGCCCCACGAACGAAAAGTACCTTAAATATTAAAGGTAGGAAATTTTACTGAAAGCAGACTTCATTTTGATTTTAAAAATAATTTGAACTGCATCAAAAGATTATTGAAAAACGCCTGCCTTAACCAGGAATTAATCTGACCAAATATCAGAAAAGAAAAACTTTTTTTATTTTTACGATATCTCTTAAAAGGGTTACTCAACAGGATTATTTTTTCTTAAGTAACAAAGCATCTTAAACAAAAGGAAGACCATGTTTAACATGTATTTTTTTATTCTTACGTATTGTATCAATTTGTATCAAATTGTATGCTATTTTTTCAGGTATAAATGATCGAAGAAATTTTTGAAAAACCTTTGAAGGCAGTTCCATTTCTTTTTAAATACAAAATGAAGTCGTCTTTCAGTATAATTACCTACCTTGAATATTTAAGGTACTACTTTCCCTCCGTGTGGCAAAGTTTTGGGTCATTCTGTGTTGCTGGCTGTGACAGACTGGGACAGACGGACGGACGGACTGAACAATCTTATAAGGGTTCCTAGTTTTACTACGGAACCCTAAAAAAATTAAAATAAGATATGACAGTGATAGTACATATTTTGTATCTTAGCCATATTAAATAAGATAGACTTCACTAGCTAAAAACACCTGAAAAAGTATAATTTGCCAAAATTTTACCACAGGGTGAAATCGAAACAGTCGACAATATTTATGGTGTGTTAGACCGTCAAACTCAACAACTTTTTTATGGGACCAACTTAATTTTTGATTAAGTTGCTAAGAAAAATTTCAGCTGTTCCATACATTTTGGTCGAGTAGATAGATATATTGACTTTTCTATGGAACAACTCATTATTTTTTGCCCTGATTAAGTTAGTCTCATAGATAGACAAAGTTGTTCAGTTTGAGGGTCTAAGCTACTCCACAAAGTCGACTGTCAAAAAATCACACTGTAGTATTTCAACTGTAAGATTACGAATAAAACCGTATATACAGTTAGATAGGTAGTTTGCAATTTTTTTCCGTTTCTCTGTAACGTAATCCGGCCGTTTAGTTGGAAATGGTGCTTTTATCGCACGATGCAGCAAAAGAGCCCTTTGCGATCTAATCTATCTAAGCTCCACGCCAGTTCTGCAATCCTGGTACTTTTTCTCAGAAGCATCTGCTTACAAACAAAAATAGCCTTTACATTTTTATCATTTCAAGAAATAAGTTGAGAATAAAAATGGTCTTCACATATTTTTATTTTATCCAGAAATAACTTGAGATTAGAATTTTCTTTTCTAGTAAGATTAGTCGTAGTACCTCACCGTTTTTGCAGGCTATGATGTGACTACCTATCTTTACTTTGCTGCAATTAGGTAACCCATTTTTAATAACGTTAAAATTTAATAATAATAAAATTTAGTAAAATAAAAAAAATAAAAGTAATTTTAATAAAATGCTTGATTCAGACATTTCGGAACTGTGCATTTTTGACGAAACTAATTAAATTGTAAGTAGTTAAAATATGATGTGATTCACGATTGTCATTTTCTAAAGTTAAATCTAGCTTTTGATTACATTGTCCCATAGCTATTATAAAAAAAAGATTATTAGGTCAACACCATAGTTAATCACCCCATTTTATTTCCAACCCAAATACACTGTAAGTAACGGTAGCTATTCTACATCGAATGTTCATTGAAATCGCACAAACAGGGGAGTGAATGGCCTTAACAAAAAGTTGCCTCTTTTCGAAAATGAAATACTCGTTTGCAGTTATAGGGATGCACCTTATCGCATCATGCGTAATTACATATCGATATTTGTAGCGCAACCAATTTTAAGATGGAAATAATATAATCGATTGCGCGTAACTGTTGCGGGACCAAATTGAAATACTTACTTTTCTGTTGTTAGCCGCAGAAAATAGATGTTTTTTTAAACTTATGGTATTACTTGGTTTAGTTAGAAAGTACCTACAGGGTTATTTACCGAAAACTGAAAAAAAAAGTTGACTTTCCTCACAAATGACCCGATCGAGCTTTGTTTGCAAAGTATTTTTTTTTTGTCTCTTCGGAAAAGTCGTTAAACAAACGTCGTTGTTTACGATGATAGTAATCTACTCCTGCGAGGTTGTTGGCGTTTTACAAATAACCCTGTGTATGTGAAAAAAAGAGCTAATATCCTTAGAAATAAATATTTTTTTACGGATTACATTGCTTATATTGGCATTAATTCAGATGTTATTTTAGAATTATTTAGTTGCGATTTACTGGTTTTTTGGGTTTCCCTACGTTTTGACACCTTTCCAGGGGCCGTGGTCACGGGAGGACTAATATAATATAATGGATTAATATCATATATCTTATTTTTGAAGATTTTTAATGTATCCGTAGTGTCATTACCATGAATAAAGTATGCGTCAAAAATGTGTTATTGTTTTATGCTGCTTTATAGACCTATGTAAATAATTTTAAAAAGTTTTATAGAGTCAATAATAAAGTAAAAAAAAGGATATCAGACACTAGCATTCTTGGAACTATCATTTTTACAAGGTGTTTGGAAATATCACTATATGGTAAATAGGGACCATCAAATTGAACAACTTTTAGAATTGGACCAACTATAATCGCGAAAAATCGCGAAAAAAAAATCTGCTGTTTTATACAAAAAAATATTGTTTTTGTATACAACAGCCGATTTTTTTACGAAAATATCAAAATGTGTAAACCATCTAATTTTTTTTCATCATTACAGAGTCAGAGTTGGTACCATAGTCAAAAATTTTCAGTTTGATGGTCCTTATCTACCATATTCGGATTTATAAGGCTATATCCAAACATTCTGTATTTGTCTATCGATATTTCGATCCGTGTTGCATCCCTACTTGAAACTGACCTAACACACTACAAACAGGAGGCGCTCCCCTCCGCGCGTTTTTTATTTACATTTATGGCTGAATGGGCGCGTTTCGTTGGTCATCGTCTATTCCTTTGCTTAAAAAAGTTGCGTGAACTTTTGATTTGACGCCGGTTCGCAAGATTTTTATAGGCCGTTTGATTGAAACCAAGCTGAATTACGGTTTTCAGGTCGTGTGACATACATTATTACTAATGTGTAGGTAAACTTCTTGAGAAATTAATTACCAAACTATGAAATCGATTAATTCGTCGCAGTTACTAATTGCAACTTTTATGTGTTCACATTTATGTTTAGGTCCAATTAAGTATGTTGTTTACTACGTCAAAATTGAATAAGTAAAATCTAAGCATTTTAAAAGCAAATTATTATTTATTCTTAATCAGCAAAAATATTGCATCACGCTGCACAATGATGGGGTCAACGCACTGAAGAGAAACAAAATTAAAACCAAAGACAAGAGTGCTGTGTAAACGACCAAAAATAATTTCCAAGATGGCAGCGAAAAGAAAAGCTGGCGCCCTGCTGCAGCACGTCCTGCCAAAGGTAACTTTTAAGTTTTATTTTACTTTATTCGTAGATAAAATCAGCCACTCTGTATCCCGTATACGTTTTAAAAACCAAAACAACGGAACTTCTCACGCGCTGCAGGATCGTAAGGAAGAGAGGTCTTGTTGTATTGGACACGATAAACATGCCAAGGCTGAGAACGAAACGATGTGCTGTGCACTCATAGTATAATATGGCAAGCTCCCCATGCTACCTCACAGTCACAAGCTACTATAAAGTGTTGAAAAAATGGTATAATTAAAGGAATTTATAATGACAATGTGTAATGCTACCAATTTGAGATTGCCGTGGGCGCGGTGGCCGGTGGGAGTAGCTGATGGTCCTCGGATTGCGGTCGGGTTGCAGACGTGGCATCGAAATTGGCGCCAAAGTCAGTTTTCCCGCCGCGGGCGGTTCGCCTTGCAAAATGGCGTCTCGAATGACACGCGGCGACGCTCGATAAGATTAGAGTGGACGTGCCTGGTTCCTAACTGGCAATAAAATTAGGGTCCGGATAAGAGCCTTTGAGCTATGATTAGGTTAAGTGGAATTTACTAAACTAGTAAGACGAAGTTGCTCTGCTTGTTTTATAACCAAATGACATCATCCATTTTGGTCCAAATGTGAAAGTGTCGGCCAAAAAGCAAAAGTGCTTTACTCTGATAGATTTTGTTCATCTAAGCATTTCTTGTTATGGCACCGAAGCTATAGCACCACTATACTCGATTTTAAATAAGTTCAAAAAGTCTGTTTTTTCATACATTTTGGCAAAAATTAAAAAAAGTCGGCCAAAAAGCAAATTCTGGTAGATTTTGTCCGCCTTAGCATTTCTTATTATGGCACTGAAGCACTATTTTAGTTGAGTTCAAAAAGTCTGTCTTTTCATACATTTTGACACAAATGTGAAGAGGTGGTGCCACATTAAAAAATGCTTAGATAGACAAAATCTTTCGGAATAAAGCACCTTTGTGTTTTGGCCGGCACTTTCATTTTTGGACCAAAAATGTATGAAACGTGATATCCTTTGCGTTGGATATTTCAGTTGTTATTTTTTGTAAAAACTAACTGAAAGTACTTATCCTTTTGCTAGAATAATTTGAGCGTTTTATTTTAAATTTTGCAAAAGTATGTATTTTATAGTTTACTTCAATAAATTTCAGTAATTTTCAGTGAAAATAGATATTCCATGACCGCTATTTAATTTACAGTGGTTGCATTGTTAAGCCTTCTGTGTTTTGAATTAATTATAAGTGAACGTTGCAAATACTGAACATTTAGTCCACCGACCAGCCGTTGCATTTACCGCATCGATTCGTATAAAACCGTCGGTTTGCATTTATTTAGTGCTGGAATAGGCAGCGTATAGCTCAGGCGTATTGGTCAGGTAGTTAAAGCTTGGGTAATTGGAAATTAACTGTGCGATGCACATTTTAAATGGATAATTGAGTGTTTAGAAAATGCACATCTGTCGTTCCCATTCTTTGAAGTAAGACAAATACAATATTTAGCAATCCTAACTAATTTTCTAAATGCGAAAGTAAGTTTCTTTGTTACGTTTTCATGTCCTATCTACCTACTTAATCAATCATCATGAAAATTTGCATACACATTGTTGGGGTTATAGAAAAGGACATAGGGTTTCTTTCATCCAGAAAAAAGTGCTGTCCCTGAGCGATATAAAAATAACTGTACACGCATACGAAGTTGGGGCAGCCGCTAGTATGTTAATAAAGGCTGTTTCTTGAAATATCTTTGTCAATTGGTTAACGTGTCTTTTCCAATTTTCACATTCAATCATTCTTTCTCTACCTACAAATATTGTATTAAATAGTCTCAACTACAACATTACATCTAAACAATATTAAAGAAATATTTTGACAGAATTTGATCGTAGGTCATGCAGGCTTAAAAAAATAGCAAGCTTAAACTTTTAAAACTCTATATTATATTTCTGGATACTAACATAAAAATATATTCATCGTTTCAAAATGGTCAACAAAAAATATATTAAACAGGGAATATCCACATTAAGATCACTCGCTTGACCAGTGAGGCGCCGGGTGACCTTGTACGTACCTAGTCTATGCCTAGATACGGTGCCTAGGTCTCAGTTGCGCCTAGAATTCTAGACTTTAGCCTTGCCTGTTGAAAATGTTTAGTAAGTACTTGGTACGCTGCGGGTTTATGTTAGTTTAAGTGTACTTACACAATTTTTACTCAAAACATTTTCTCGCAATATACCTAATGTTGCGAGACAATGTTTTGAGTAAAAAATACAACTGATAATCGAAGAAAAAATGTGTTTATCCCAGGTATTAGTAAATTATAAAAGTCATCGCTTAACATTAATTCATCCTAAACCTTTCAAATATTTGTTTAAACATTATTCATTTGCGATTTAAACTGGTTAAATCAGCTGTCATTTTCATGAACTACAGGTTAATTTACTTTGACAACTGTTTGCCTAAATCACTGGATAGTTCGATCTTTCTCAAATACTTTGGCCTAAAGTAATAAAGTAACTTAAGGGGGCGAAACGCTTGAAGCGATTTTTATAGTTAAATATTTCGAAATTATTGACAACATTATCGTTTTAAATTGGGATGTATTTAATAGCACTTTAAATTTGATGAAAACAGCTATAAAATTGTATATCAGCACTTTAAAATAATAATAGACCTAAAATTTAATAGTATCACTACATAAATAATGGTTTGCACTTTAAAATAATAATAGATCTATAATTTAATATTATCACTACAAAAATAATGGTTGGCACTTTAACTGTGTCCCAACCATTGGTCCCAACTCCGAAACCATTTAGTTTCTGTCCAACCATGTCAGACTGACCACTGTTAAAATGAGATGGAAAGATGAAAACAACTTGTGGCATAGTGCATATACGCCATCAGGTCGGTTCTGGCGTTGTTGGTCACAATGGAACCTAACCTCCTCCTGGGCTCCTCTCTCGCTGCGCCCGCTCGTCGTCGCCCCTAGACGTCTGTTTACCAGTGCTAAAGTTATAAAATTAATTTGTAAAGTGCAAAGTATTAATTTTAAAGCTAAGCAATTAAATTGTATAGTGCAAAGTATTAATTTTAAAGCTTAGCATATTTATAATGGAAACCATTATTTTTAAAGTGCATTTATATATTCCCCTTTTAAATTTATAACTAACTAGCGGCCGCCCGCGACTTCGTCTGCGTGGAAAGTTTTTTTGCTATCCCTCGGGAACAATACTATTTTTCGGGATGAAAAGTACCCTATGTCCGTCTCTGTAGACCTGAGAACGTTCATGCAAAATTTCATGATGATCGGTTTAGTAGTTAAGACGTGAAGGCGAAACAAACAAATAAACAAACAAACAAATAAACAAACAAACAAACTGACTTTCGCATTTATAATATTAAGTAAGGATTATTGGTTGGCACATCAGTAAAAAACCACAAAATTGGAGGTCACTTTACGGTTTTTTTTCTATCGAGAAAAGTTTCAGCTACCATGTTTCTTTCGGTGATATAATTGAGTACTATAATCTACTTTTTTACATTTTTCTGCGACCGATAAATTAAGTAATACTGTGTGAAATCCTTGTTCAAAAATGTGTATTTGACGTTGTAAGGCCCTTTAGAGCAACATCAAAGGGTCTAGAATTATTTATCCATTGGTAAGACTCAAAAGCAGTCCGACTGACAGTTGACAGGTCTTATCTTAAACCTAGATGTACAGAGATCTTGACCAAAAGCGAAACTAGCTACTTAACTTCGGTCATTTTGAAGTCCTTAAAGAGTTTGAATCCACTTAGGTAAACGTGTCAAATACTATTAAACCCTCCTATACGTACGTAATGACGAATAAAAATTGCAATTTTCAAACGTTTCTAACATTATATTTACATGCAAAAACGGCCCAATTTACATTGTAATTAATCTTAATGCAGTTTTGGTGCATTTAAAATTATTTGATACTGTAAATTGCATGTGAATATAATATTAGAAACATCTGAAAATTATACAGTCATTTCTTATTCGTCTACAGATATAAGGGTAAAACTTTGTAGCAAATCTGCCCCCTACTGAAATGGCCAACTTTCTATTCGTTTGAACGCTACGCTTACTATTAAAACTTTGAAATAAGCAGTAAACTATAAAATTACGTGCCGTAAGCTTGACTATACCATACAATACATCGAAGTCTGTGATTTACATTAGTTTGCGACATGTGATTTAATCATCTATTGCTCATATTTAAGCTTTAAAAGTAAGCGTAGCGTTGAAACGAATAGAAAGTTGGCCATTTGAGTAGGGGGACAGGATTCTTATTCTATAATACTTGATTTTGATAAAACTTGAAAGTTTTTAAAATGAATACAAACTTACCGTACTTACTGAAAACTTCTTAGAAAATAAAAGAACCGCCAAACAAGTACTGATAGTAGGTGTTTTCCAATTTTATAAGTGATATTAAACTTAAAACGATAATGTAACAGGAAATATCTCAATCAAAAAGAGAAACAGCTCTTCTTTCTTCCTAATAGGTATTTCTTGTTAGAAAAAAAAATTACATTAAACGACGCACAACTAGAGTCGTAGAGTAGGTAGAATCTGAAAACGATTTTTTTGGTTTAGAGACTTTTTCTATTCCAAAAGCGTAATTGATTTGTAACCTCTCTGGCAACTTAGGTATTTTTTTATTTTTAACTATTCATGAAACTTGAATAAAACCATAGCCTTCTTCATTTCCAAGCCGTGAACATAAGTTTGGCAACGTCTGTTACTGTCAGTTCGTGGTCATGTCGTCGGCCAGTCTCCATACTAAATGTATGGGAATATTTCAATTTTAAGAGGTCGATATTTTTTTTCGTAGTAATCGCGTGAGGTTCAAAATATAAAAATAATTTAGTTATTTTATTGAAATGCTTTGTATATTAAACAATAAGAAAAATATCAATGTTAACCAGGAAAAAATGCCTGTCAAAGATGTCATCTTTTTTGTTGATTTTCTTCAGCAGGGAGTTGATTCACACGCCCTCTAGCAATAAATGATATATCATTAGAAATGTCTTTTAAAGACAAAGATTTGCTGTTAATATACTTTATATCAATTTTTAATACTTTTGGAGTTAAAGGTTATTAAAGTATAAAAGTGGTTTATTGTCTATGGGAGTTGATCTACCACACCTATAGAAATGAATGATATATCATAAGAAAGGTTTTTATATGACAAATATTTGTTTCAAACATACTTTCTATTAATTGTATTCTTTCTAGTATTTTCGGAGTTTTAGGTCATTAATGTTAAAAAAATTGGTCAAGTTCAGAGCGTTATAACTCTCAAAGTACTAATAGTTGACGATTATAGTGATACAATAAAGTGTTTCAAATTTAAATACCTTTCCAATGATGTAAGATTTATTGCTAGAGGAGGCTTAGATCAAAATGCTCATCGTACTAAAGGACCCCCGAAAAGTTCAAATAATTTGACTCAAACCTTATGTTCTAAGAAATAAATAATAATAATAAATATAAAACTTTATTGAAATAATCTTACATTACAATTTACAACTAGTTTAAACATAGATAATATAGGAAAAACAAATAATAAATAATTATTAAAATAATTATACTATGTGTATTACACTATGTGCTTGACCACATGCGATGTTGCCGTTCTGCTCAACTTCAGGGCTTGGAAGATATAGAAGGCTATGATAAAACCGATTTTTGCAACAGAAGGAAAACGATCGGACTCCGGTTACCAGGGCGTCATAAGTCGCAAGGTCTGTGCTGTGCATTATTCAAAGCAGCCTGCATTCCGAGTTCGCACGCTGATTAGCTAAGCAGCAACGCACCATCAGAATGACCGAGGCAATAGTTTCAAATTTCGAACTCGATTTAACCAAGACCGCAACAACGACACAACACAACCAATTTTATTACAGAAGGAAAAACTTCTTGTTTTTTTCCGAAATTTCAATACTCAACTGAAGTTACCAAATTTTTTTAGACAAAATTGTTTTACCATTTAAGTAATTGAATGATAAGTTATTCTTTGTCTTAAACTTTTAGATTTTTGCATTCACAATGCTATTTTTATATTATAAGAAAAATATTAGAAAAAATCGACTCACCCGTAGCAACTCAGACGGGATTCGAACCCGCACCCATAGGATTCCGGCCCAATGCACTACCAATTATGCTACCGAGCCACTAATGAATTTGGCGAAATTTTCTAATACTTTTTACGTTTCCGCTGAAGATCAGCGCCATCTCACCAATGTGAAAAGAATTACTTCGACATTCAAAAGCAGCCCCATTGCGGGTGCTAGACAATCAATTAAGGTGAAACAGTTATATAATTTTAAACTTTTAGATTTTTGCATTCACAATGCTATTTTTATATTAAGATGAATAAATAATGAAAAATATTAGAAAAAATCGACTCACCTGTAGCAACTCAGACGGGATTCGAACCCGCACCCTTGGTAGTGCATTGGGCCGGAATCCTAAGGGTGCGGGTTCGAATCCCGTCTGAGTTGCTACGGGTGAGGCGATTTTTTCTAATACTTTTCATTATTTATTCATCTTATTCTTTGTCTTTTGACCTCAACTCTATTAGAAAGAATAACGAATGCTTTGACTATTTGAAAATTCTATTTAATAAGTTGAAAATCTAGTAAAATGAGTGAATTGAAGTGAATTGGGGTCTTATCAACACTGAGTAAAAAATATGTTATTTGGATTAAGTATGCTTTTATGTGATAAAATAAAATGAGCGAGGCTTTCTGTAATATTTCCAACAGAATACTGACAATTCATTATTTTTGTTCTTTGGCATCAATTGGTAATACCGGTTGTCTATAAATTTTTTGAAAACTTTTCTACTCATCAGAAGCACAAAATACTTAAGTATATTGTGTTGTGTGATCTATTTTGTGTCATCGCGTCGTAAATCTTTACATTAAATATCTCCAATTCTCCATTATATTCACTGATTTGATACAAATTTATCTTCTATCAAGAGAGATAAAAATTTATGATCACGAAAACCAAAATATCATAAAGATTTAAAACAGGGTTCTTTAATATGTAGGAATTGTTTCCCTTTTTCGTTATTTTACTCTCCTTAAGAAAAAAATATATTTTATTCAAACGGCCAATTTTGAAGAAAACACCCGTCTTTTGTTGTAACAAAGAGCGCAGTGGCGCCGCCCTCGCGGTCGCCACCCGCAACAGCGCACAAACACTTTTATGCGGGCACATAAACTACTAGGCACTAATAAAAGTCAGCTTATGCCGCTACTAGACACCAAGGAAGCACGCACTAATTCCATTTTCGCCCCCCAATTTATATCTGTCACTTTTGGTGCCATGGTCGGTGCGCGTAAAAATATTGTTTTTACTTATCCCTGGGGGGCGGGGGTTGCCCCCTTGTAGGGGGCGTAATTACTTGAGCATCCAGCCCTGGCTAGAATTATAACGGCTTGGCCAAGCCGCCGGTTTTTGTAAGGCGTAGGGGATTTTTCTTAATCTGAGCTAGACTGGGGTTTTGCCAAAATGGCGGGTTTTGGGTGTGTTGATGTATGTTTTCTCGAGTGAATGATGGATGATGGACGTGAATGAAACTTTAGAATTCAAGTAGGCTACTTAAGAACCGAATTGTATTAAATTAATACAATCTGAATAGGGTAAAAGTCCAAAGAATTAATGCATACTAAGTTACAATTATTTTATACTAGCGGCCGCCCGCGACTTCATCTGCGCGGAAAGGTTTTTTGTTATCCCTCGGGAACAATACTTTTTTTCGGGATGAAAAATACTCTATGTCCTTCACTGTACCCCTGACAACGTGTATGCAAAATTTCATGATGATCGGTTCAGTAGTTAATACGTGAAGGCGTAACAAACAAACAAACAAACGGACTTTCGCATTTATAATATTAGTAAGGATAGGACTAGCGGCCGCCCGCGACTTTATCTGCGTGGAAAGTTTTTATGCTATCCCTCGGGAACAATATTTTTTCGGAATGAAAGGTACCCTATGTCCTTCTCTATAACCCTGACAACGTGTACGTGCAAAATTTCATGATGATTGGTTCAGTAGTTAAGACGTGAAGGCGTAACAAACAAACGAACAAACAAACGGACTTTCACATTTATAATATTAGTAAGGATGTGATATTTCTTATTCGAAAACATGTGGTAAGGGTTAAGTTACTTATGATTGTAACGTCGGGTTACGGAGTTGGAAAGAAAAATAAGGTGTTTTATTCGTGTTTACTTTAAGTTTCTTTATCCTTATCAATATTAAATTATAATATTGAATTGCAAAATATAACTTTGTGCTTAAGAACCGTCGTGGATCTTTCTGAAAAACTATGTTCAGCTTTTCTGTACAATTCATTTGTGGTTTTTTTTGTACCTACTTACTAGCAGTAGTAGCCCGACTTCTACCCAATTTTTTTTACGTGTATCGATGTCGTATTCTTTAGCTAATAATATTTCAATGTAAGATGTAATAAATGAGTTGCTATGCGAACACCCTTGTAGGCAGTATAATGGTAAATTTAAACCGCGTTTGTAAACCTGTACGTCATGGAGCATCGGGGGAGCAGAAGTGTCGAGGAGGCCTCACGCACTCCTACGTAGCTATCCATATTTAGTACCTACCTTCAGTTTATCACACTTCAAAGAGCAGCTACGAGAGCGCGAGTTGTAACCACCGTCTCCCCTGATACCCCCGTAACTACGAAGCTTTGAAAATTCGCGATGCTTTTCGAGTTTAGACGGGCCCCCGTTCGGTTTTTCGAGGTCGCTTGCCACCCTACGTAATTCGAGTATCAAACACCACCTCCGCTCTTATGCGAGCCTAGTACACCGACGCGGTTTCTGCACCTAGTTCGCGTAAACCGCCGAATATGGGTTTAATTATAAGGTTTCGTGGCTCCCCTAGTCTTATTAAAAATTCATTACTGCATTCAGAGAAGCGATTATTCAAATCACAGTTTTTAATGAAACTTATTGTAATCATTCATGAGACTACTACTGCTGAAACAAAAAAAAATCGCATGACACAAATCTGAATTATCAAAAGATTTTCATAGTTGCTCATTTTTAGTGTAGCAGGAAAATTAAAAATAAAAGTTGGTACGTAACCTACGTCTTTAAAAACAAAAGTGTTTAGAGTTTTCTTGTACTTTTCAAGCAGCATTCAAATAGAACTTGGGGTTATTTTGGCAAACCCGAGTTTAATTTTCTTCATGCAGAGTTAAAGAACTTAACACTAAAGCACTTTCTAACTTACACCAACTTCATGAAAAGGAAACTTATCATTTTTGCCATAAGTAGCAAAATTATATTCAGTTTATTTTACGTTTAATATTGCTACATGATTAACTCTTTGCACTGTCTAGCGAAAACTACTTCTACGAAAATATTATAATTTTGGTAAACCCTCCTAAATTCCTCTTTGTCCGGTAGCGTAACCACACGTGGAATACCACGAGGAACAAGGGGTCCCCACCTATGAAATCGACGTAATATATGGAGATTTTTTAACAAATTGCATTTTGTATAATTTATTTAACAACCGTAAACGCTATGATAACAAAACTTTTATGTAAAACATTTTGAGCATTAATCTAACTTAAGCAAAATAAATTAAGCGAAAAAATTAAGTTTAGGCTAAGTTACAACGGATAAAGTGGTCATTATCGCTAACAAAATAAAGGAGTCACTTGCAGGATATATTTTTTAATGTTAATAAACAAAATAAATAGACTTTATGCTGATAGTTGACGGCTATGGTTGATATAATACTGCAAGCAACTGTAATTTTTTTAGAAGTTATGAGGTTCTCTGTGTGTGAGAAAAAACACAAATTTCATAGGTAAGGACCCAATACTATAGTCCAGTCCCGACTAGGACTTATGCAGCTGCTTGCCTTCTACGGTCGAACTCAGAAATAGCTGAACACTTTGTCACGTTGTACCAGTGATTGCGCACATCGTATGCAACATAGACAACAAACTTTAGGCTGAAAATAAACAAATAATATATTCTAGGTAGTCACCTGGATGTATCGAGGCACCTAGCGCGCTGGTTGCGAACATTCGTTAACGTTCGTTTTACTTGGTTACATATCTAGGCTCTAAGCACTAATCTAGGCACCTTTCGGTGCGCAGGCAGCCTTACAGTTAGTTTTGAAGAACCTAATCAGGGGTTCAGCTACTTTAAAAAAATCTAAAGTTCCAACAAACACCATACTTTATTAGTTCCTAAGCTAGCTACCCATTATGTCATGGTGGTGTCCAATCCAAGGCAATTTTTCCTACATCCCTAAGGCGGTGGTCTGCAACAAACGCCGTAGGTCGCGTCCGGCGTAACGCTGTACGCGGCCTACGAATGCTTACTATGGAAATGCACTAGTATGGTCTCTTTCACACGCTGTGACGCAGCGCACGAGCGCCGTGCGCCGCGTCCGTAGGCCGTACGCCGCCTACGCAGTCATTTCGGAGCATTCTGGCGTACACGGACCCACGTTTTTGTCGCGCGGTCACTCTGGAAATGGTGAAATTTAGGAAATTTAGGTAGGAACAAGACGGAGTACTAATAGAATTAGTTAAATGAAACGTAGTTTCATATTATTATGATGCCAGCAATAAAAACTAAGTGTTGAAACACAAACGTTGGGAAGAAATAAGCTTGGATGTTGGTCAACCAGGTGAGAATCCGTTTTATTCACTTGCGTAGGTACCTACCTATTTTGTTTTTGTATTGTGTTGGTACCTAGGTACTTTGTTTTAAGGTTTTGTATTTATTTACCTTGCGTAGGTACTCTGCGATAAAAATCTACTTAATATTTAAGTACTGACATTCATGACTATCTTCACTTTGGTAAGTACCTGAAGTGGGTATGCAGGTCACCTATATTTTAATCGCTCACGTCCGTTTACATTGAGCGTATGCGAAACTTAAAAACAGTTCCGAGTGACCATCGTAGTGACGCTGGATGCCGTGTTCGGCGTCTGGGACGCTGGACGCGACTTCCAGCGTCACTACCGGCGTTTGTTGGAGACCAACGCCTAAAACCCCTTTTTCATGTAAATCGTACTGAAACATTCCCAGTCTTGTAATAGATTTATTGTTTATTTTTTGCTGCATGGAATATCCTATAGTGGCTTGGTGTCTGATCGTAAATTTATGTTCAATAAAATAGTTATTTTTTTGATTCACAACGGGATAGTGCTTGGCCTTCACCTCATCTGATGTTAAATGTCGAAGGTAGAACTACTACACCTGGAATCCTCATTACTGAGGAATTGGCTATCTTACCTGTAATTGTTGTTTTTATGGCGCCAGACTTAGGTAAGATGGTGGTACCAAGCCAGGCGGACTTGAAATAAGCCCTACCACCATCCAAACCGAGTATTTTACCTCCCTCCTGGGAATCGACCCCGGGACCTCTGCGTCTTATACGGGTGGGCAAACCATTAGACCACAGAGGCGGTGAAATCCTCGGCAGTAATTTCAGTATTTTTAAGCTTTTGTCAGCAAGTTTGGTTTGAAAACTTACTTTCAAGGTCCTTTTTAGATGGACAATGGAAACTGGGAGTGAATGTTATTAATTTGAATTAATCCTACTTGCATTCCCTTGCAGAAGTTTGCTTGCGTTAACATAACTGTAGTTTACTGAGAAATGTGGCTTACGGCCATACATATAAAGTTCGATATGTAACCAAATTTTTAGTAAAATATGTCACAAGCTCAGTAAATGTGATGTTGAGCTTTTTACAGGTTCGCTTCGCCATTACTGTTATTCGGCGATATATTTTTACTTAATACCCGGGAATCGTCATTGTTCGATGACATCGTCCGGCCCGGTAAATCAATGCTGCTATGTATTACGTATATAAGTCATCGCTTATATGCCTATGTACTACTAGTACATAGCGAGCGCCTGTATTGGTATAGTACGCGTGTACGTAGATAATCTCGTCATAGCTCGCACCCGTTATGGTATTACTGTGTGTGGGCGAAGGGGGTTGTTTGGGGCGCGGGTGGGCCCCGCGAGTGCCGCAGGGTGGCGCTGTCCGCTTTAAAAATACCGGGGCGCAGCTCTACGCGAGGAAGCCGTTCATTTGAAAGACCGCGAAGACTTCCTGCCCGCCTCTGCGATCCTAGTACTTATGGGCAAAATGGCGAACAAAAAAAATAAGAGAAACCAGCACCATAGGAGCTTTGAAACTTTTTTGGCTCAAACATAGCTAAAGCTAAACGAAAGAGCTAGATATTTATATTGCAAAGTTTATTTCAGGAAAATTTTCTAACAAATTTAATTATGTAAACAATTTTATTCATGTAGAACGTAGAACCTTTTGGCAAAAGAAAACAAAAGACTGAACTAACTTTGCCATTACATCTCTACTGGTATATTTAAGCACCATCGTATTTACCATTTGTATTAAGTACTTACATCACAAGATCAAAACACACATAAAACCTCTTCATAATGTCCTAAATTGTGGCAACTGGCAACTATATACAACTTTCTTGAGTTCATCAATTTTCTAATAAGCGGGTAAGTACTGAAAACTGATAAATGCCCGTGCCTTAAATTTTTACCTAGTTTCCTGGCGAAAAAATGTCTTATTGTTATGTAAAGTTGAATCACAATCACAGAACCATTATGTTATGGTATTAGAATAACTGCCGCATCTTTATAATATAAATAACTTTACCGAATTTTATTTCGATACAATACATGGTTGAAGCTTGAGGTTACATTACTCAACATGATAGATTGTCATATTGATCACATAATGACGAGTAGTTACTGTCAACTGATCTAAAGAACCTTTATTATTGTTCCCCGAACTGGTCACAGGAACCAAAGTTACCGGTAACTTGATCAATATCCGTCATTTTCGTATAAATATGTAAGAAAGCGATAAGGATGCGACCAGTCGGTCATTATCGATAATCGTGGACTTTGACGTTGGCGCGTTCGAAAATTTATTTTGTTCGTATTTTCATAATTGGGCGCGGGTGGACGGGCGCTGGGTGGTGCCGCGGGCGTCATCGCACCCCTCGCGTGGGTATTTAATGATTATACGCTGACTGCCACCTGATTGCTGCGCTATGTCGCGCTGTCGATGATTGTTTGTCGATACATTGAACTATCGATGCTTTAGTAACACTAAGGCCGGCTTTAGTAACACTTAAAACAAGCCTTAGGCCGCGAATACACCTGCAAGAACTTCTGCGAGAACTGACACTGACAGCCACACACAGTAGCTTGTTAACGCTTGACAAACTGTCACCAGTGCATTTGCTATTAGTTAATTAGTAACACTTAAAACAAGCCTTAGGCCGCGAATACATCTGCAAGAACTCCTGCGAGAATTTACACTGGAAGCCACACACCACAGTAGCTTGTGAACGCGTGACAAACTGTCGCCAGTGCATTTGCTATTAGTTAACACTTGTAAGCTATTACCTGATAGGCTGTGAGACACTTCTTGCAGAAGTTTTCTTGCAGAAGGTTTCTTGCAGGTGGAAACGCGGCCATAAGATGAATGCTTTGAAAACATCCAGCATTACTTTTTGCTATTATTTTGAATCATTAAATTGTAGAAAACAAAATAATATTACGCAAATTACTAGCTTCCCCAGCCCAATTTTTCAGCCTAATAATGTATTTCCACTATACCAAGAAGTATTTCAACTTTGTAAGACATTTGCAGTTGAAAATAGTTAAGAATATTTAGAAGTATCCGTATAACTTTTCCTTTAGACTTATATTATTGGCTCCTCTCAAAAATTAAACAGTGTTTTACTCACTTGAGGTAAGTAATTTGTTCCCTCAGGGAATTTTAGCTTACCGCCACTGAATTATCGAGTATCGATAAAGTTTCCAGGGGTCCCACCGCGCGCTCGCGGGGTGGCGGCACTACACGGTAACAGGCGGGTCGCGGGGGTATATAGCCCATGTATCAGCACATACCAGGCCCTCAGCACATAACCGGTGGTGGATTCCCGAAATTTTGCAGTTATTTTGTATCGAAAACTAGGTTATTCAGCGATTTATATGTCTATCGTTATTTATTGTCCCGCCGAACCATGGATGTGAAGAATTACATTTGACGGCCCCACGTTCATCTGTTTACAAGCTTATTGCTAGACGTTTTCATACATTTATTACAAAGCTGTAAGGTTCAAAATTTTCATAACAGATTTCAATGGATCTTTAACCCTCTGGTCTGTCCTATTTTCGGAAAATCTAATTTTGCACTGGTTGCTAGATTCAATTAAAGGATTTGTAATAATTATATAGTTTGCACTCAAATTTATGCTCACATTAAAACTTAGATTTGTGTCATAAAATGTTTTACGTGAATCAACTGGGAGGAAGAAACTTTTAGCAATGTCTGACTTCAAAGTTTATTGGGGTTTTAATAAATAAATTACCAGTGGTAATTCATAGATGTTTCTCTTTAATGATTTCTAATCATGCCATTTTCATTTGGCTATACGGCTCAATTTTCTTATAAAGATGTCATAAAATTTTACTATTCGCCATAAAAGCTCAAAAACCAGTTTCGAGTGCAGAAGTTGCGCCTAGTATCTATAGGCAAACCGCGTTAGGCGTCTAAGTACCAGGTGCACATAGCTTGTTAGGAGTTAGGTGGGGTGACAAGCAAGATATCGACCGTCTTGAGGGCGGTGGCCAAGGACCGCATCTGCTATGCGGACACTATATCCGTTGACCCTACGTATAACGCCTATGTGGGTATGCTTGCCTAGTGCACATACGTTGGTATTGCAATTTAGCATGTAATTAATTACGGCTCAATGACAGATAAGGTGCAGTCGTGCGTGTGTACTGCGTGCCACACATTAGTTATGACAATTACATTTTAGTTTGACACGTATCAGTATGTCAGCTAAAGACCACATTGCTAGTAAGACCTATAATGACTTTAGTTAAAGCTGAATGTAAATGGAGCGATCTATGGTTTCAGAGCTAAGGTTTTATAGTTCATATCTTGACGCTTATGAGCATATTTTCCAAAAAGGCAAAGTTCAGTTAATACAGTTTAGCTTGCAAACAAAAGTTTTGATAAACTTTCACAATATGACAGTTCTGATTTTTTTTAAATACTGAAAGCCTTTATCGTATCGCAGACATAATACAATTTTAGAAAAAAACCGGTCAAGTGCAAGTCGGACTCGCGCACGAAGGGTTCCGTACCAAAAAAACAGCAAAAAAAACACGTTTGTTGTATAGGAGCCCCCCTCAAATATTTATTTTATTCTGTTTTTAGCATAATTATGTTGTTATAGCAGCAATAGAAATACACGATCTGTGAAAATTTCAACTGTCTACCTGTAGTCGTTATCAATATCGTGCAAAAACGGCAAAAAAATCACGTTTGTTGTATGGGAGTCCCCCTTAAATATTTATTTTATTCTGTTTTTAGTATTTGTTGCTATAGCAGCAACAGAAATACATCATCTGTGAAAATTTCAACTGTTTAGCTATGCCTGTCTACTACAGCCTGGTGACAGACAGACAGACAGACGAACAGCGGAGGCTTAGTAATAGGGTCCCGTTTTTACCCTTTGGGTACGGAACCCTAAAAAGGGACACAGTTACAAAAGTTCAAATAATTGTTCACCCTTTCCTTAAACTCCTAAGCACTGGAACTATTAAATTTTTCGAAAATTCATTGAAATTTAGTTGAACAGAAATGATATGACGAGAAAAATAACTAAAAAAAATCTAAACTGTAAAAGTAAGTAAGTACATAAGTTTTCCAAAAAACTAAAAATCATTCTTTGTTTTCACATAAAAAAAGAGATGTTACGAGGTTGAAAGAATAGAGGAGAATTTTTCTCATAAAGGGAAAGGCGAATTATCAATAAGTTTCCCACGAATAGTTAAGTGCATATTTTTATAGGATTTTTTAATCTATAATTTTATTACATCGATTTGCATTTATATTAACTAGGTATGTAGACCTATTTAATTTTGAGCTACTTCTACTAAAAAAATTAATTAAATATACCAAAGAGTTACTGTACCATACCTACCTCGTACATAAGTGAAATTCTAAAATCAAGTTCAAAAATAAATGCCACATGCAACTCGAAAATAAAATTATTATAACCATTCATAATTTTTTGCTCATAAAAACACTTGAGTTTCTAACGATTCATTTTGTTGCCAACTGCCAACTCACTTACTGTAAAACGTAAAAGTTTTATAAAAGACTATGAAATAAAATAAGTCACACCGTACCAACTTTTTTTTACAAAGACAGAGAGTAGCCTAAATTTACCGTTAAGTGGCGATTTCACAAGAACTTATCTTCTGATTTAATAAAAAAATAAAAAAATCTTTCCTATGAATTATTTCCTATGATAGTTTTAATCATAATTTAATAAAATAAGTAGTACTCCTATGAACTAGAGTGTCACCAATGTCTTCATTTGTCGTATTGTCGTCTCCACCCCGTATAAACATGAATTTATTTGGTTAGCTCTCAGGCCTACTGCAGGCTTTGTAACGTTACAAAGAAGAGGGGAAAATTGAGAGCCTACCTAGAGTAGAAGGATTGTATCTAGCTAGTTAAGGAGCAAAGTAGAAAGATGGAAGTATGGTACAATTAACATTTATTTACACTAAACCTAACAGACAGGAAGCTAAGGAACTTAAATGCTACGAGGGAGGATAGGGGAAGGGGCGAATCTTCAGAGGCTTGCAGAGGGACAGGGGAACGTAATCTAGCGTGCGGAGAGGAGGCGCAAAGGGGCGTAGTTAAACCGTCGACGAGCACGTGGAGAGGGGACGCAGAAGGGACGTAGTGGTACCGTGGATGAGCAGCGTAGACAGGCCGGAGATGGAGCGCAGATGAACGGAGGCTGGCCGCAGATGGAAAAAACGTGGATGAGCAGCGTAGACAGGCCGGAGATGGAGCGCAGATGAACGGAGGCTGGCCGCAGATGGAGCGTTTCAGCAGTAGGATAGTTGGTGCTGACCAGCAGGAGTTGGAGACTCGCAGCACCCGTAGAACGATTAGTTGTCACTCGCGGCGCGGGCTTTCTTGTAAGGCCCGGGAACGGCCACTACTTGTTTTCACCGTAGATCTCGAAGACTGACTGAGCCACGTAATAGGTTTGACAATCTTTTTATACTCACAGTAAATTTTGAAAAATCGATAGAAAAATGTAGAGGAAAAATAATACAGCATTTCAAAATGGGAATTCGTGTATTCGCTCGGCAGCAATACAAAAGAGCGGGATGACCAATAAATTGATAGACAACCTACGCGAAGTGTGAGTAGAATTGAAAAAAGCAAATAAACTGTAGCCGTCACATGTAAACAAGCAGTTGTCAAAATAAATACAAAATTATAACCTCACTTTTCCACTAAGAATGAAATTTATGCATGAAATTCAGTAAAATTTTATGAAAAAGGATGAAACTACAAACCTAATAAGAATCGCCGTAAAAAGACGAATAAATTGCTGCCAAGCTAATGCTTATTTTCAAAGAATTTGGAAAGTTATGGCCAAAAATACTTATTCCCTAAAAACTTAAACCAATTAAAACTAGCTTAAAACTAAGAGCTCAGGAGCGACAGGCAGCACGCTACAGCTTTAAGAAAGAAAGAAAGAAAAGACATTTATTCTGGACATACACAACGAATACACAATATGACAGTACAAGAAATAAACAAAAAGAAACAAATTACAAAGACAGTTTAACTAACACATTGTGCAACGCTGCGATGCCAAAACAATAAGTAGTCAGTAGGTACTTACTCAACAAAACAAATGCTAACAAAAGACGGACGAAAATAATAATATTGTGCTGCTTGTTGTAAATCAACCCCAAAAAGTTTCAATAACAAAACTGAAACTTATCAAAGTTTAAAAAGTTGGAACGAATGAGTCTACATTCGCAAACTTGCCAGCAAATTGGTGGAGTCGCACTGGCCACTTGTTGAGCGAAATCTTCGTATGTTTTCGCGAGTCGGCGCTCGGGGCGTTGAAAACAGCTTTGTTTGCATATTTCTACCTCATGTTGTGGGCTAAACGTTCTATTATTTGGTAAAAGTTAAAAGATGTTGAATCGAAATTTTCCTTTTTGATTAATTTATATTTCAGATCTATGTTTGTGGGCCGGACCATTCTATTCTTTAATAAAAGTAAGAAAGAAAATTGGTGTTGTTTTTAAATCATCCCTTTTCAAATTCTAGGCTCTGCCACTCCATTTTCACGCATTAATAAAGGTAATAAAAAAAATAATTCATTGCCTAATTTAAAATCTTCTTTTAGCGATTTATTTAATCTTCTTTGTGGCTTAAATGAAAATCAGATTTGGCACTAATTTTGTATTAGCTTCGACAGGTCCATGAGCTAGAGTAAAGATTTTTTTTTCATTTCGTAGCATCTTCGTCTTAATTTATATTTCTACGACTTGTGTAAGTTAAAAAATAAGAAAAAAAAACTCTTTGACTTTACAAATGTGCAAAAGTAACAGCAGAATGGAGATAATACCTTTGCCACCACCTGCCACAACCTCATCACAAATGAAAAAAAAAAATTGAAACTTTTTTAATAACATGCCAATTTGATTTTTTTCGGACATTCCCCATTTAATTTAACATAAAGTATATATTGTCGGTATCAGCCACTTTAATGGCGTATGTCGGAGGTAGGAGCACCTTAATTTGTTTGATTAATAAAAAAAAATGAGTAACTTTGATCAACTACTCCATATATGTACTAGGATATAATACACGCGGAGGTGGTACCTATATTTAGTGGGTTGTCCATTTCAAGCACTATCGATTTGCGCGGTGCGGAGCGTTGACCCGGAGAGGGCAGCCGGCCGATTCGCTAATTTATTAATTATTTAACTAGCGATCATACGGCATGCTGGCCGAAACCATCCAAAACCGCCCGCCCGGTATTTCTGCCGGGTCCACACGAGTGACAAAATAGTTTACTTCTATTGCAGTCATTTTAAGAACATCTTAATGGTGTAAACTCGCATCGCGTTCCATTTTTAAATTTTCAATACAAATGATCAAAACAACTCTGCGCGAGCCGTAATGAGGTCGAAAATTTGAGGCCTTTGAAAATTCCTATTAAATTATTAAATAGATATGAGTATATACAAAATACGCAATACAATAGACAAATACCTCATTATTCATAAGAAAAATAAAAAAAAACTTTAGAATTTGTAAATAACAGTAAAAAAAACATGTCAAAGTGTACCGATTTGAGCATTTTTTAATATTTTATTTTTCCATGATTTTTTTTTTTTAATTTTCTCTCAATAGGGAACTCCTTGACAATATTAACAATAAGTAAAAAAATATATATGATTCGTATTCTTATTTGTTACAGCTGAAACGTTTGTGAAAAATACCTCTGACAAGCAAATTTGAAATTCCACTTTAACAGATTGTCTTCGTTTTAAAATACCTGATATTTTTTATGTTTTTCTCTCTATACGGCACTAATTTAAGAATTTTGTTTCCTAAAACTAAAGCTTACATTAATAGTAATGCTTTTGATTTTTTAGATAGCCTGTTTGGAAAAACGCAAATTTTCTTGAAATGCGGATATACAGTCTTAATAATTAGTAAGGAATAATTTATACGGGATCACTGGAAATATGACGGATAGGAATACGTCATATTTCCAGTGATCCCTTAGCAGGAGCTAAGGGGTTGTAGATAAGGTCAAAACAAATATTTTTTGTAATATTACCTTTTCTCAAAAAGTTCATAGTTTTTGAGTTAATTGAAATTAAGTAATTTTTCACCAAAAGTACGTTTTCAGACATAAAAATTTTAAATAAAAAATAACTAGACGTTCGATTCCGGATTTTTTGTTATTTTGGGATAGAAAACACTCTAAGTGTTGCTAAGTGTTGATAATGAATAAAAAAACTACAAAAAGTACAGGTGTTTATAAAAAAATCAATCCATAAAAGCATTTTTTATTTTTATTTTTTCAGATTTTTTAGAAACGGCAGCAAATATCTTTAAAAAATTCCTAGTAACTAAGCGTGCATAATATTTTAAAAACATCACCATCTATTCAGCTTTCAGATGAGGTATACAACTTAATAATAACTTAAATAAAAAATGAGAAATTAAGACTTAAGTAAATTGCAGTCCCATTTCATGTAGCAAATATTTCCTACTTCGAGCGCTTCGGAGGTGGCCGTATTATCCTACTTATATTATAAATGTGAAAGTTTGATTGTTTGGATGATTGTTAATCAATCATGCAAAACGGCTGAACGAATTTGGATGAAATATGGCACACAGATAGTTTAAAATCCGGATTAAACACAGGAGGATACTATTATCTTGGTTAAAGGTTTCCTAGGGATTTTCTCGAATGTAAATGCGGATGAAGTTGCGAGCAGAAGTTTGCCAGAAATGGTCGTGCTTACTAAAAATACTTTCGTCCGAGTGAGTTAGGACAGGATTATTTTCCGCCGACGAGTCAAAATTTTTACAGACGGCATCAATAATAACCATGCATATCAGCCATTTTTAATGCCTTTATGCCAGGCCTTTCTTTTGGCTCGTGGATGGATAGAGCGGACGGGCCATACCCACCACGTGGACCCAATGTGGATTGGTCGGTGTTAACGACTGTAAATGTAGCCAGGACCAACGGCTCTATGTAAGGTACATTGTGTTAACACCGACCAATCCGCATTGGACCCATGTGGTGGGTTATGGACCGTCCACTTTATCCATCCACGAGCCAAAAGAAAGGCCTGGCATAAAGGCATTAAAAATGGCTGATATGCATGGTTATTATTGATGCCGTCTGTATAAAATTTTGACTCATTGGCGGAAAATAATAGTGTCTCGAAACTTACTCGGACTATATCGTATTTTTAGTAAGCACGACCGTTTATGGCAAACTAGCCTCCGCCCGCGACTTCATCCGCATTTACATTCGAGAAAATCCCTAGGGAACCTTTAACAAAGATAATAGTATCCTCCTATGTTTTAATCTGGCTTTTAAACTATCTGTGTGCCATATTTCATCCAAATACGTTCAGCCGTTTTGCGTGATAGATTAACAATCATCCAAACAAGCAAACTTTCACATTTATGATATAAGTAGGATAATACGGCCACCTCTGAAGCGCTCGAAGTAGGAAATATTTGCTACATGAAATGGGACTGCAATTTACTTAAGTCTTAATTTCTCATTTTTTATTTAAGTTATTATTAAGTTGTATACGTCATCTGAAAGCTGAATAGATGTTGATGTTTTTAAAATATTATGCACGCTTAGTTACTAGGATTTTTTTAAAGATATTTGCTGCCGTTTCTAAAAAATCTGAAAAAATAAAAATAAAAAATGTTTTTAAGGATTGTTTTTTTTATAAACACCTGTACTTTTTGTATTTTTTTATTCATTATCAACACTTAGAGTGTTTTCTTTCCCAAAATAATAAAAAAACCGGAATCGAACGAGTAGTTATTTTTTATTTAAATTTTTTGTGTCTGAAAACGTACTTTTGGTGAAAAATTACTTAATTTCAATTAACTCAAAAACTATGAACTTTTTGAGAAAAAGTAATATTACAAAAAATATTTGTTTTGACCTCATCTATAACCCCTTAGCAGGAATACGTCATATTTCCAGTGACCCTGTATAATAGTTAGTGATTTACTTTGTTTACAATTAAATTTTTCTTTTGTCTCCAGGATAACCTCACTCCAGAGCCATCCGATATGAATGATGACGACAATTTTTCCAGTAAGTATTAATTCAAGTTTATAATAAAACAAATTTATAAGCAGCCACTTGCATCAAATCAACTGAACAATAATGGTATTTTATGAAAAACAAGCTGCAAAATTGGCAAAAAGCTGCCATAAAATACCGACCGATTGGCTTTTGTTTATTTTCGAAAGTTTTAATTCTAAATTTGAAATTGATTGGCGAATGTGATCTGGTGCAGGTCAGGCCCTCGCGAAAGACGCTGAGAAGTTGAAAATGATGTTGCTTGCATGGAATTACCACAGCCAAACGCAAGGTAAAACACTTTTTAATAAAGTATGTGAATGATAAATGTAACAAAATAATATCCTTTGGCGAAAAATATAAAAACTGGATTCGCTAGACATTGGCGTGCATAATTTCCACGGTAGCAGGAGGCTTGCTGGCTATTTTTATAACACGAAGCCATATCGAGAGAGTGACCATGCACCAGGGGCGCAGACGAACGCAGGCACCTCAAATTATTTATAGGCGGTTGCTTGTTCGGGTTGACATTTAGAGGCAGATGCGCAAGTCGCTTGCGGGGGCAGCCAGTGCCTCCTCTTAATTTATGCCATCTTGGTAACTAGGCACATAAATGAAATACTTAGGCATTCGATTAAATGACCAAATGACTAAAAGATGCAAAAAAGTAAATTGTCAGCTAAATTAAATTGATTGAAGTCAAGTATGACGGTCATATTTATGTTATATGGGCTAGTAATTTGTGACTGAAATCATAAAGTAAAACTCGATTTTAACAGATGTTGTGGACGACATACCTATATTTTTAGCAGGTACTTAATCAATAAAATAAAGAAATAATAATTTTTAATTTGCATGCGACATGTTGACTTGCAAGTTGCAATTGTATGTAATATTATAAGTTCGAGATCATCATTACAGTCATGTCAGCTGCACAAACACAAAATACATCAGTAGGTAATGTCTGGTCAACGAAAGATGAGACTGGTAAAAAGCGGCAAATTCAATGGCAACTCTGATTAAAGTCGGAAACATAGTTTGGATACTTGTTATTTATCATATTATATCAAGAATAAAAACTTTGTAATATGTTACTTATTATAATGTCTTTTATCTCGTACTAGCGACAATTTAAAGGCGTGAAAAACACCTAATTTTATCGACAAAAAATCCAGAGAAATTTATATTTTTTGGGACGGTCATCTAAAATTATGGTAAAATTTAAAACGCCGGTCAGCGTATGAACAGAAGAGAAAATAGACCTCAACATGTGGGTGTTTTTTTCGATAAAATTAGGTGTATTCCACGCTTTTAAATATTCGCTACAAGCAAGATAAAAACACTATTCAACAAGTATCAAAACTATATTTCCGACTATAATAAGAGTTGGCATATGCCTTGTTTTTATGAATTTTCCGCCTTTTTTCAGTCTCATCTTTCATTGACCAGGTTCTATACCTAGGAATTATGAAGCTAACCATAAAATTGAAGCCAATTAATTTATAATCAATTGTGCAAGCATTATTTAACGACGGCAGATAAATCGGTGGCTGATTTTAACATTGAAAATGTTTATCAGTTTTCATGGGGGAGTTTAATTCAGCTACATTTTCGAATAGATAAACAAAAGGCAGTGGTGTCAAGAGCTTGCGAGGAATTGTATGGTACTAAATTTTCAAAAATCGGACCATAATATTATTTGGAAAATCGTAAATGGTGGAAAAGAAAGACAAATTTTCCCGTTTTTCGGAAAAGTAGATTATTCTGAAAAAAAACTCCCAAAGTTTTTTTGGTATTGCGCATTTCATGCCCCAGAGGGTTAAGGCGTGAAATACACAGAAGAGATGCGGCGGAGACAAGGCGCAGATACGGCGGGGCGATACGTGTATTTCCTTTGCCGAAAACATCCGAAAGTCTCACATCTGCACCGTATCGCCGCCGTAACCGAGCCGCGTCACTTGTGTATTTCACACCTAAGGTAGCTACCGTAATACCACAGATAATATAATACTATACTAGCGTAATACTAACCCCCTTTACCCAAATGGCCATTCTTCTAAAATTAACCTTAATAGAATGTAATATAACTAGCGACCAGCCGCTTCGCTTCGGTGTAATTTGACACCTTCCTCTTGAATCACTGTATCTATTAAAAAAACGTATCAAAATCTGTTAAAGATCTAAGCAAAAGCATACATAGGGACAGACAGCGGGAAGCAAGCGAGCTTTGTATACTATGTAGTGATGATAGGGATTGACAGGAGATTAGCTTTATTACATGTTTAAGTAATTCTATTCTCCTAGCGTTAATTTTAGTAGAATAGCCATATGAGTACAGGGGCAGAGCTTCTTTAAACAATTAGTGTGCCCGAGACTACAGACCAAACTGTTGGCCGATAGTTGGAATCAGTATGAAGAAGTATGCAAGTGCGCACACTACAACGATTTGGTATCGGCCGATTCTTCATACAAAACCAACTGTCGGCTATCGGCCTCATCATTTGGTCATCAGTTTGGTCTGTAGTCTGCGGGCACACTATTTCTTATCAAAAAAAGAGTTTATAATATGCTAAATTTGCCGTCCGGCACTTGCAGGCCGCAACGGCGAGCTGGCGGACAGCGGTGCGGACAGCATGGCCGACTTGTGGGCGTCGTACCACAGCGCGCTGGGCCTCGGCAGCAAACCTCCTAAGCCCCCTACCCCCCTGGCAACCGGACACTCGGTGAGTTTTAAGGTTGCGCAGCGTTTCATATATTATTACCTCTTTTATGTAGCTGAATTTTCTTTCGGCTATCTAGGTAGGTACCTTGCTTTCATTTCATTCAACGTGAATTGTCTTTCAGCGAAGAGGCCATTCTGATAGAGAGGGCAAATGAGTCACTGTTTTGCTGAAGGGTAACAATTTCAGGGTGCAAAGATAAAAAAAAATCTTAACTGATTCCCATGACCACTTTCTTCCATCACAAAGTATAATACCATCGACACTCACGTTTTAAAAACAGGAACCTTTCTAGTTGGAGGTTTGTGTATCAAACAAATTACTGTGCGTGCATCTAACACAAGTTTACTATTATTAAAAAGACTTTCCTAAAGAGAAAAACTTGAAATCTTTGCAGAATCTGGATATCCATTTGATTTTACACGATTTTTCGTATTCAGTTAAAAGATTAATGACATTTTTTGCGGTTTTGACGTTGTTTGGGCATTAGCATGAGATATAACAGACCTACCTAGACATGCTGAAATTTTCGCACGAATTTTGATTGTATTACCACCTTTCCAGAGTCCAATTCACGTTGGGTCGGCAACTCCCGGGGTGGAACCTGCGTCAACGCACGACGAGACGTCATCGTCCGACCGCACTAAAGACGACGACGATGCGGGCGCCTCGGACGACGATAGCGATGACAGAGTCGACCCCCAGCATCACGACCCAGAGCGACTTAAGGCTTTCAATGTAATGAAGTTTGACGTGTTTTGAATAAGAAACTTATGATTGTTTTGAGTATATCAGCCTCCCTACTCGAATGGCCACTTTTCTATTCGTCCGCTAACTTAAATCGTAATAAAAATAAGCAATTAGAAAAAATCCGCTGTTTCCATACATTTTGATATTTTGGTTATTAATTTTTGTATGAAACAGCAGATTTTTTTCGCCATTTCAGAGTTAGTCCCATAGTAAAAGTTGTTTAGTTTGATGATCTCTATGTATTAGTTTTTTTGTAACACATTGTATATTTTAATACTTAAAAAAACTGGTTTAATTAATTTTCTTAAAAAAATAAATTGTTAAAAGTGCTGAATTAGCAGTTTTCAAATGGAGTAATTTTAGGGTTATGATATGATTATCTATTTTGATAATGTGGTTTCTAAATTGTACAAAGATGACATTCAGTTGAAACTATCATTACGTGGTTCATGAATTTTAATAAAACGAAAGGTTTTAACAATGCCAATTTCATTTACAGATGTTCGTACGCCTCTTCGTAGATGAAAACCTAGATAGGATAGTTCCCATATCCAAACAGCCTAAAGAAAAGATCCAGGCGATCATAGATTCTTGCACGAGACAATTTCCGGAGTTTGCCGAGCGCGCTCGGAAGAGGATCAGGACGTATTTGAAGAGTTGCAGAAGGAATAAGAAGGTCCGAGGCGATGGACCGGCCTCTGGCAATGGGAGCAGCGCGGCGGGCACTGGCAGCGCGTGGGATTCAGCGGTGAGGGTCCGATCTCTGCTTGATTTATGTTTGCCTGGTACTCTAGGTGAAAAAACATACTTAATAAAAATTAAAATGTTTTTATGATATGATAGAATGACCTAAGTAATAAAAATTATATCAATCTTAATATTTAGTAAGCATTAATTTTAATCAAAATTAAATCTCAGCAATTATTATCTATGTACCTAAGTATACAAGAAAGAATCCTATGACTAACGCCATCCATTATGGAGAGGATGTATAAATTACACTGTGGTCGTTTCTAGTTTGTTTAGATTACCGTAGTTTTTGTTAGTCTAAGGAAAATAGGTTACTACCGGAAGATTTTTGTTTACCCTATTACTTAGGTAGGTATGTAGTAGTAATAGTAACTAAGCTAAGTTCCATTTTTAAAAGCAAACTAATAAATTGAGCCAAGTGCACGTGACATAACCTCATCCGCTGTCGCGCAGGTGCGGCCGACGCCGGCGCACTTGACCTCGGTACAAGCGGAACACATCCTCGCGCAGGCGTGCGAGAACGAGAGCCTCAACGCCAAGCGGATGCGCCTCGGGCTAGACCCCGTGAGCCAGCCCATGCCGACAGTGCCCACGCCCATGGTGAGTAAAACACTATTCAATAGGTAGATCTTAAAGATAGAACACATCCTCGCGCAGGCGTGCGAGAACGAGAGCCTCAACGCCAAGCGAATGCGCCTCGGACTAGACCCCGTGAGCCAGCCCATGCCGACAGTGTCCACGTCCATGGTGAGTAAAACACTATTCAATAGATAGATGTTAAAGTTAGAACACAACCTCGCGCATGCGTGCGAGAACGAGAGCCTCAACGCCAAGCGAATGCGCCTCGGGCTAGACCCCGTGAGCCAGCCCATGCCGACAGTGCCCACGCCCATGGTGAGTCAAAGTCAGTTCCGTCTAGTTAGCTCCGTCACATCGAATAACAATAAATAAAGAAAGCATCATGTTCAGTTTGACTTCTTTAGTTAGAATTTTTTCTCATTCCGTTTTAGATCCTATGATAATAGGATCCACGTAATCCCATTACTCAGCAGTCACTGTGATAGTATTCGCTACTTTAAAAAAATAATGATATATTATACTACAGCGCAACGTTTGAAACGTACTGTACTAATTTATATGACTTGTTAACGAATCTAAAGTAAACACTCTTGCCGGCCGAGACACCACGAAACCGGCTGAGTGCGAGAGTGTACAGGGTTGTCTCGTACCCGGGGCTCTCGTGCGAGACATTCGGATTAGGATGGGCGAGAGCACTCGGGCGAGAGCGTACTATCCCCGCAAATTGGTAAAGAATCTGGCGGCCATGTTTTTAACCTCAAAAATGAAAAACAATTGTAAAAGTTTTAAATACCTAGACCCTATCTTAAAAATAATAATTAATATATTAAATTACCTATTAGAATATTATTGTTACATGTCATTTTTAGTTGAGGATGACGTCAACGTGTATGTTCATGTGACAAGGTTCCATCGTTTAACCAATTTGCGGGGAAAGTACAGCCGGCATTACAAACGTCACCGTTACCCCCTCAGGCTATAGATACAACCGCGACGTCGGGCGTGGCCAGCTCGTTCCTGGGGCTGTACAGCGGCGCCATCAGCAGCCCCGCGGCCGCCAGCCCCGCGGCCGCGCGCCCGCCCGAGCCCGCGCGCCCCGCGCCCAGCCCCGACACCAGCGCCATGCTCAACAACAACACGCTCAAGCTCGACAACGCCAACGGCAGCGCGGGCAGCAAGACCGCGAGGTAACTATGCGGTCACATCAACACACACACACACACACACACACAGTACCATCAGCAGCCCCGCGGCCGCCAGCCCCGCGGCCGCGCGCCCGCCCGAGCCCGCGCGCCCCGCGCCCAGCCCCGACACCAGCGCCATGCTCAACAACAACACGCTCAAGCTCGACAACGCCAACGGCAGCGCGGGCAGCAAGACCGCGAGGTAACTATGCGGTCACATCAACACACACACACACACACACACACACAGTACCATCAGCAGCCCCGCGGCCGCCAGCCCCGCGGCCGCGCGCCCGCCCGAGCCCGCGCGCCCCGCGCCCAGCCCCGACACCAGCGCCATGCTCAACAACAACACGCTCAAGCTCGACAACGCCAACGGCAGCGCGGGCAGCAAGACCGCTAGGTAACTATACGGTCACATCAACACACACACACATCACACGCACACAGCCACACACATGTAAAACATAAGCCAGAACCTACTCGCCCCACGCTTATTTCCGACGCCGCCGCCATGCTCAACAACAACACGCTCAAGCTCGACAACGCCAACGGCAGCGCGGGCAGCAAGACCGCGAGGTAACTATGCGGTCACATGAACACACACACATACACACACACACACATAAATACAGACATGTAAAGACACAACCCAGAATCTACTCGCCCCACGCCCAGCTCCGACGCCGCCATGCTCCATAATAATACGCTCAAGATTGATAACGCTAATGGCAGCACTAGCGGCAAGACCGCTAGGTAAATATACGATCACATTAACACAAACATACATACACACACACATCACACGCAGACATTCCACACGCCCACGGTTCACACCTCAAGGCTGGTTTACATTATCTTAGTCTTTAGTAGAGTGCTTTAGTGGAAACATGTAAACGGTCGTCTTATGACTAAAAAGAGTACCTAACGTTCTAGTAGCCTTTCTACTCGCTTTCCAGTAGCACCCTCTGCGCGCCCGCTCACCCCCCGCGCGATATTTTACTCGCACTCGCACTGGAAGCATGTAAATCGACATTCTAGTAGCGTCTTTAGTAGAGTGCATTTGCCGGTGAACGCATGACGTGTAATTGAATTAAATAATAGGTATTAGGTATGGCGAAAATGGCACTATACTGGAAGCGTGTAAACGATCACTGGAAAGGCACCAAAACTACTAAAGCACTCGCATTCGAATCTACTCGCACGCTACTAAGCACTCTACTAGATACTAAGATAATGTAAACCAGCCTTCAGACAGAACACAGAACTGTGATCTGCGTTTCACACATAAACTTACACACACACACACATACACACACACACACACGCACACATGCACGTAAACGTCCAAATCGAAACGTAATACAAGCTGGAATCTATTCGCCCCGTGCCCAGCCCTGATAATGGTATACTGAAAAATATAAGATCAAGATTGAGGACTCTAATATAGTACAGACAACAAAACCACCTATATCTACCCTCACATTAACACATACATAAAACACACACGCAGACTTCCCATGAAACTATTTATTAAGATTAGTAAATAATAAGATAAGTAAATTAATAAGATCAGTAAAGATTGAATGATGTTTCCTTGCAGCCCAGCCTCGTCTCCCGCCCCTTTGTTTCGGCCATCATTCCCAAGCACCTTTGGCACTCCGCAGACATTTGGAAGACAAAAGTAAGTTATCAGTCTGTAAGCCCGCGACAATATTGCCTACGTCATATGACATCACGATGAAATGCATGGCACATAGTCGGAACGCCACGGGTCTCGTACTGATGTCACATGACGTAAATATAACTTTAAAATGTTGACCGGAAGTGAAGGATTGCCTTGAGCTTCCGGCCAATTTTATTTGCGATAATCTTCTGATCCTCGCTATGCATAACATTTCCGACCGTGTGCCATGCATTTCATCGTGATGTCATATGATGTAGGCAATATTGTCGTGGACTTACAGACTACTTATATGGTTTAATGACAAAACCTTTATCAATATTATATCTTTTACAAGAAATAACTTTCAATAACGGATCGGTATTGTCTTTTAGCACCAGCACAAGTTCAGCATCTGCTCTGTCAAGTAGCGCTCTGCTTTCAACACTGACGTCACTGCCACCAACAGGTAAATACATTTCTAGCGTTGAATATTTTAGATTGTCGACAGCTAATGAATATTATTATTTTGTAGATACCGAAATAAATAAATAATAAAAAAAATTACGAGGATCAGTAACGATTTTTGTTTAGTGGCTTATAAGAAAGCTTATGCCACCGCATGATTAACTGTGAAGAAATGTTTGCGATATCTCTTAAAACTGAGAAGATATACGAGCTAAAACATGCTAAAACACTGTTATTTTGGGGGGTCTTTATGACGTCATCGCGACTTATGCGAACCTTATGCCATACGCGATAAAGCGCATATTGCATTGAGTTTGGCATTTCCTTCAAACCCTTAATAACTCAACGATTTCTAAACGGATTTCAAAAAATCTTTTACTAAGTTTCATGGCTTAATATGATTTTATATTATATCAACAAAACTATAGGATTCAAACCTGTTACTGATCCTCATTCTTGAAACAAAATGACCTCCATAGGAAAAAACGAGGAAACAATCGTTTTAGCTACAAGTAAATCTAATTTCCAGTACCTAAGCCCTACTCAATAGTAGTATTATTACAAGTTTAATAGTACATAAATTCAATACTAAAAACACAACTTGAAGGTGTCGGAGTAAATGCGGCGATGGCTGCGTACCAAAGTGCGCTGCTGTCGGCGATGGCGGCTCACACGCACACATTCCCCACTAGTCTTTCCGGTGAGTATTTTCAACTCAACTCTCCATACACATACCGGCATATAAATTGGCAAGAGAAAGTTGAGACAAAAGATGCGCAGTATCTGAAAACACTAAACTCCGCGCATCTTCTGTCTCAACTTTCTCTTGCCAATTTATATGCCGGTATTTGTACTAGGTACTCAAAAGAAAATAGGCGCCACTACAATAGTTCCGTACAAACGAGCTAAAAGGTTTTTTAAATAAAAAATCAATTTGATTTTATTTGAGTTTGATATTGTCTGAAAGCTGTAATCGTCAACTTGCAGACTTTGCTGTCAAATCAACTGTATAATTCTTCCTAATTACTTTGTGGTGTCAGCACAGAATACATAATAGTACGTGTCAGTTAGTGTGTCCGCGCAGACTACAGACTTTCTATCGGTCGATAGTTGGCCGATAGTTGATTTTATATGAAGAATCGGCCAATACCAAATGATCGAAAATCAAAATATCGAACACTGTACATCGAACGCTCAAAACATCGAACGGTTAAAACATCGAACGGTTAAAACATCGAACGTTCAAAATATCGAATTTACAAATAATCGAACGATCAAAATATCGAATGGTTAAAATATCGAACGCTCAATACATCAATACAATGATTAATTTATCGAAAATTTATATTTTACATAGTTTCTTCCATCATGAACAAACCAGTAGATATTTCAATGAAATTTCATAAAACTTAATTTCCGAACGAAGCTATTGCGTCAAATAATTTTTGTTCTACCCACTAACGGAGTAATATTTTGTAAACAAAGCAGTTTATTTATAACTACATAGCAGCAGTCTTGTTTTATCAGTTTATGTGTGAATTGAGTATTTTTGTGCTGAAAAGTTAAAAAATTTGGAGAATAATATTTTTCAATAAATTAATCATTCGATGTATTGAGCGTTCGATATTTTAACCAGTTATCGACTGGTTAATTGATCGTTCGATTATTTGTAAATTCGATATTTTGAACGTTTGATGTTTTGACCGTTCGATGTTTTAATGTTTCGATGTTTTGAGCGTTCGATGTACAGTGTTCGATATTTTGATTTTCGCTCATTTGGTATTCGATTTGGTAACCCCTTCATACTAATTAAAGACCCGACCTAGGGACTCTAAGTCCCCGCAAACTACTGACCAAACTGTCAGCCGATAGTTGGGTCGGGCCTTTTCTGTATGAAGAAGTATGCAAGTGGCACACTACAACAATAGACTATTTGACTAATTTTGGAAAACCATTTTAAATTATTCCTTATTACGTAATAAGCGCACCACATTGATATTTCAGGAAAGATCAATGTATTTCATAAAAAAAACAATGTTAAAGTTTAAAATTTTAAAACCGCGCCAAAAACGCGGACACGAGACTTGTTGACGTCACAAGCCTTACAACATTGTAATATCCTTAGCCATTTGACAGTCATGAATCGCGGATCCTAAGTCTATGGTCGTGTCAAACGCCTGAAGCCATATTTATTTACAGGCAAGTGACGTCATCAGTCAGCTTAGAGTGTTTTCGCCACAGGAAAAAAATCAAAAATTATTGCATTTTTCTAGGTAAAATTAATCAATTAATAGACTTAATTTAGTCCATATAATAGTTGAATATGTTTTTTTACGCCATTATCTGTTAGGATGACCATAATTTGTAGTATATTTTCAATGTTGTCAAATTGTCTATTTGGTATTGGCCGATTCTTCATATAAAACCAACCATCAACCAACTATCGGCCGATAGAAAGTATGTAGTCTGCGGGCACGTTTAGTATTGCAAAATGTATTTTTGTATGAACCTCCAATTTCATTCTATACTAACTGACCTAAGGCGAATAGGAGATATTATAGAGTAAATTCGACAATAAATTGTGCAAATTGATTTTTACAGCTTTTTCTTCCAACACCTAAAACTTTTCCTCCCGCTTTTTAGTATGATGCCACGTGGTTCTCTTTGAACACTGCCCGATGAGAGCCACAGAGCAAAGAAAATTAAATATAAGGAGTAAACAAAAATAAATAAAAGATGGTATGGGTTTAATGGTCTATATTGTTAAAATTTGGTTTACACCTTACATAAGAAAAATTCCAAAATACTAGCTTAGCGATAGGGGTCGCTTTACATGGGTACGATTTGGTTGGTGTGCGTTGGGCCGCAAAAGGTAAAAGTTACAGTTCTACGTCAAGAAACCGAGCCCTACATGGAGATACCACGGTTCACTAAAAGAGCTAAATTGTAGTGAAAGTTACACCGACCTCATGTGTCCGATATGATGACAACTTCTAGTTATTAAGCTCCTGTGAGTCCTGGATGAAATTAGGACTCGGTGGACAGCAATTTGTTCAGGCCGGTGACGTGGCCGTGGGTGGACAGCCCAGAAGGGTGACAAATTTCGTTGAAAACATCAACGGAACACTATAATTGAATTTCCCAATGCTGAAACAAACGTGTGGGATTAGCCAACTGAAAAATAGAAGTCCAAACGTTGTGGCCAGGCAACATGGCGGCGTGGCGTGGGATAAGTATGCTCGCTGTTCTTACCAGGTTTTCGCTGAACAGAAGCCTGTTTAGCTGATCTTTAAACCACCTGCTCCCGCCTCCCGATTCGATATTTCTCAACGACTCAAATGCCTGAGGTAGGTAGGTATAAAATCGAACGGCTTTCACCTGAAATTCGAGAAATCCCATGAAAACACGCTCCGACATTTTCTGATATGCCGGATCAAAAAAAATAGATTATGGACTCACCTGATATCAAAAAATAACCACCATGGGTTTTAACTGCGACCTCAGTCGCTTTCCTGGCTAAAATGTAAATGCCTCTCCCCAAAATGAATCCTTTACAAATCAACCTGACATTTCTTTTCTGAAAAACTGAAGTTTGGGTTTGGGGTTGCCCGAACCCGCCTCGAGACTCCTTCCAAAACGTTTCGTTTTCCACAATCCCACTATGAATTGAAATTAAAAATTGACCAAATATTTTTGTAAATAAAATTTAACCTACAGAAACGAATACTTGTGCATTTGTCGACTATAAAACTTTTGGACAAAACACAAAGAACTGTCACTCGACGCTTCAATCTGCAAAAAGGTGTTTGCGCATAACTTCATTAAAAGTGTCAGATAGAAGAATGTGACGCGAAATGGCAACACCGCGGCTCCAAAATCAGCCTTCCTATTGGGCGTTGTTGCTATTCGTCGAAATCAAGAATCTTATATTCGTATTGGTCGAAATCATGACACGCCGCACGCGCCATTTTCTATCGTCAAATTCTCTGCAAAACTGAAGCGAATATTGAGAGACTTTGTTCTGTTTTCCAATGTTTATTCATTTCAAAACCTTATTCAAATACTAAAAAATTCGAAAAGACATTTATTAAAGTTGCGGCTGCTACACACGTCCGCCAATGACGTTAAGGGGGAGGTGCCAATTCCTGTAAGGTACTGAAAACTACCATTTCGCTTCCGCGCCAAAATTTAAACTTGGTGTCAGAACGCAACGTTACAATACCCCCTCTCCTGAAAAAAAGGCGCTGCCCTCAGCGTCCTCAAACTACAAATCCTACTACTAACACAAACCTAGAAAAAAAAATCTATTGAATGCTACGATTCAACGAACCATGTCGACCGACAACCCAAAAAAAAATATATATATATACCCTGGACGTACAACCCGTCACCCTAGTGACATCACATTTGACGACACAGGACTTCCACTTAACGAGACAAAACACAAAACAACACCGCACAAACAAAACATTTACAACTCAAAACCAAGTTGTAAACCAAACAAGGAGACGAAACTACGCTCCTAAAAAAATTGTAGCATTCACCAAATACGCAAATGCCTACAGTTGTTGTGACTGTACAACAACTAAATATTCAAGATTAAAAAAAAATTGTGACATAAATTTCAGTCACCCAAATAGCAGAAAAAAAACATGCCGGTTTCTTCCATAACGAGTCGTTTCAAAATTGGAGTATGAATTGGAAAAAAAAATATAAGTTTCACTACCTGCCAAACAGCAAAAATAAAAAAAATATCAAGATTTACCCGAATCTACACCTAGGTAAAAAAATAGATTCGAAACTCGTAACAAAAAGTGAATTCTAACTCATTAGAGATTGAACCACACAAAAAAACTAAACCAGTCCTCCATCTACCTATAGCTTGGCTACCGGCAATTCCCTGCTCTTTCACACCCAAATTCCTCCGCATGCAATCGTCATTCATTCGTTCATCACCATTTGTCCTTTCATACCTCACCATGCAAACCAAAAGTGTTACAGTGAAAATAACTGTAAACACCACACACAGACATACGCTTCGTGTGCCAAATTTCGTGTATTTGACACACTACTAGAGAAGATGTAATAAGTGCCCTAAGCTTTTAAATCCTTAATGTGCCAAGAACCTATAGATTGACCATCAGAAACCCTTTCCAAATCATACACCAAAGGCGATAAAACTTTTTTGACCCTACATTTCTCAAATCTAGGTGCCAACTTTGCCATTTTAAATTTTTGCGCATCACTCTGAGTAAATGTTCTCTTCCACACAACATCACCTACAGAAAATTTAGCCTCTCTTCTTCTTAAGTTATAGTGAGTGGTGTTCTCAGCATGGGCTTTTAATAAATGCTCGCGTACCTCTTCGAAAATGGTCTTTAAATTGTGAAATTCACCGGCGTATTCGTCCCTAGGTACCCCAGGTTCGTATTCCTTATCTGTGTCCCTATAAAAGGTACCACTGATGACTGGTTCCCTAGCATGTACTAGAAAAAATGGTGAAAATCCAGTGGACTCATTCACGGCACTATTAATTGCAAACTGAATTTTTGGCAATTGTTCATCCCATGTACGATGATTATCTTTAACGTAAGAAGCAACAGCTGTCATTATGGTTTTGTTGTATCTTTCAACCAAATTTACTTGAGGTGTGTAACGCGGGGTAAAATGGAGTTTCGGAACTTTATAACGTTCGAGCATTTGGCGGAACTCAGATCCTGTGAATTGCACTCCGTTATCAGCAATTACAGTCTCTGGAACGCCGTGTACTAAAATTACGCGTTGTTCCAAGTTTTTCACCACCTCCGCACAAGTAGCACGTCTCATTGGAAAAATTAAACAATATTTAGAAAAGCAACAGGTAACTACCAAAAGATAAACAAAACCAGAACGAGACCTTGGCATTGGACCGACGATATCCACGGATAATACCTGAAATGGTTTATGGCAGACTTTCGGTTGACCCATTAAACCTGGAGTTGCCTTCTGTGATGGTTTGTATGCGGCGCAAGTGTCACAGTGTTTGATGAAATCAACGATGTCCTTGTACATTCCTGGCCAATAATACCGTAGACAAAGGCGTCTATGGGTTTTGAAAACTCCCAAATGAGCCGCTGTTGGTTCACAGTGGTTCTCCCTAATAATGGCCTCTCTCTGATCCTTCCGTACTACCAGCTTCCAATCAAATTCACTCAATAAACTAAATTTACTTTTTGAAAAACGATACAAATTACCATCCTTTACACAAAAATTAGGAAAATTAAGTGGATGCGACTTACAACCATTAAAAATTTTATCAAACCACTCGTCCTCCACAGAGTTGATCACGTTTAAGGTGTTAGCGTCCATAAGTCTGGATAACGCGTCTGGAACCACATTGTCTGTGCCTTTCCTGTGCTCAACCTGAAAATCGAATTGAGACAGTCGACAAAACCAACGCGCCAGTCTACCTGAAGGGTTCTCCAGCTTAGTAAACCATTTAAGAGATGAATGATCCGTGACAACTTTAAAAGGACGAGATCCCAAATAAGGTTCAAATTTCTCGACCGAAAATAAAACAGCTAAGGCTTCCCTTTCTGTAGCACTGTAATTTCTCTCTGCTTTATTTAAAGAACGACTTACAAATGCAATAGGGTGATCATGTCCTTCAATTTCCTGAGATAACATTCCTCCTAACCCATATGAAGATGCATCACAATGTACAGTGAAAGGCTTACCAAAATCTGGTACAGCTAAAACCGGTGCTGTAACTAGGGCGTCTTTCAAAGTATTAAAAGACTCTTCGGCTTCCTGTGACCAAGAGAAGGGTGGCGCATTCTTTCCACTACACGTCAACTTATTTAGTGGTGCGGCGATAGTCGAAAAGTTACGAATAAACCGTCTATACCAGGAACACGTTCCAAGAAACATTTTGACCTCACGACTTGAAGTTGGAGTAGGAAAGTTCAAAATTGCGGAAACCTTCTCCGGATCCGTTCTCAGACCGAATTCGTCTACAACGTAACCCAAATATTTAATAGAACTTCGGAAAAATTTAGATTTTGCAAAATTAATAGATAAATTAGCTTCCTTAAGCTTGTCAAACACCCGTTTTAAAAGTAGTAAATGCGTTTGGAAATCAGAACTACAGATAATAATGTCATCAACGTAACAGTAAACTGTTCCGTTGTCAATATCACTGCAGAACCCGTGACCCAACAACCTATCCATCAAACGTTGCTGTCTAGCCGGAGCTCCGCAGAGTCCAAACGGCATCACCTTAAATTTGAAGATACCTCTTCCCGGAACAGTAAAACTAGTCTTATCCTGCGACTCAGTTTGGAGTGGAATTTGCCAAAAACTGGAGCTTAAATCTATCGAGGATAAGTACCTAGCCTCCTTAAGGCTGTCAAGTATCTGAGGCATGTACGGAATAGCATATGCATCGCCCTTGGTAACGGCGTTAAGCTTCCTACAGTCAAGACAGAATCTCCAATCGCCACTCGCCTTCTTAACTAATAGAACGGGATTATTCCACGGACTTTCACTAGGTGTTACAACGTCTAATTCCAGCATTCTATCCAACTCGTCATTTAAGGCTTTCTTCTTTTCCGGCGACAACGGATACTGACCTATCCTAATAGGTATGGCCTCTCCCGTATCAATAACATGCTCAGTTAGAGGGGTCCTTCCTAACCCAATCCTTTCTGAAGAAATTGATTCAAAGTCTTTCACCATTGAATCAGCCAATTCTTTTTGACTAAAAGACAAACTATTATACGACTGAATACTATTTATTTGTTCTGAGTGAATTGAACTACAATTATTAAAAAATGATTTAGGAGCGTTCCTATAATCTATTTGATCAAAAATGTTCTTTCCTAAATCGAAAGATCTCCAAAAATCACAACCTAGTATCACCTCTGTGACTATACTAGGAATCACCAAAAATTTCACTACCCGGCTAATTTTACCAAAAGTAACCGGTACAAAAATAAACCCTAAAGATTCTAGTTGAACTCCATTTGCAACACTACACGACCTGTCTACACGCTCCTGAAGTTCAAACCCAAACTTGATAAATTGTTTATGTGCATTGTTCCCTAAAATTGAGATACAAGCACCTGAATCTAATAAACCAATAATTTCAAAATCATTCACTTTAAATTTTAAATAAGGCCTAACATCATTTTCACTAGGTGCGAAGAGAACCGAAGCGATGCTACGAAAAGATTTAAATTTACCCTCACTATCCACTAAATTATTACCTCGGTTCTCACCAACTAGTTTTTTGTCTGTGGTGAACTTTTAAAACTTGTGCCCTTACTGCAGTTCGGACACGATGTGACAGTAAAACCTACTTTGCCACATTTGAAACATTTTATATTTTGAGGTGTCACTTTACATAATCTGAAATTGTGGTTACCCTTGCCACATTTATAACACACTCGTTGGTTTGCAAAAGGCATTGAATTAGAATGAAACTGTTGTGATGTTGTTGGCGGTCTACTGGTGTTGTGTGTTGCTACATAATTGACTTGTTTTGCTTTACCCTTATAGCAAAATTCTTGACTCAGAAAATTCGACTTAGTCGGTTCAACAAAAAAATCCGAACGTTGGCGAGCAGATTCAAGTTTACGACATTTTGTCTTTAAATCGGAAATTGTAGTAATATCTAACAAAGCTAACTGTTGTGAGAAATACGGTCTGATGTTATGCAAAAGGATTTCAAGCTGCTTCTCCTCCGGCAGTGGTGATTTCAGTCTGTTGAATAGGCATGCCATTACTGAAAAATAAATGTGTGTTGGCTCCTCCATTCCTTGTGTTCGTGAACGGATCTCACCCAGTAACCTGTAATCATAATCGACCGGGTCAAATTCTTCGAGCAACAAAGATTTCAGTTCTGCCCAACTGTCAACCTGACTTTTAATGCCACGATACCACAGCAAACCCTGTTCTGAAAACAACTGAGCGGCTGAGTTGAACAACTTGCCGTCAGAAACACCATATGAAATTTGGAGCTCGTCGACACGTTCCAAAAATGAGCGTGGGTCTGTGGTCCCGTTGAATCTCAAGTTCCACTTTGCCACATTCCTATCACCAGAACATTCTGCAACTGCTACTACTGGCACCGGTTCAACCTGGGTATCGCTCTGATCCGGATGCTGTGCTCTTGTTGACAAGAAAAACTTTTCAGAAACTGACAATAAAAACTCAATTGCGCCAGACAACTCTGCCTTTTGTGACAAAACAGCAGGGTCATCCGACACAACTCGCAAAAGCCTATGATGTAAGTGTCGTACCAAACCACGGCATCTGCTCAAACAATGTGCTGTAACAGATTTTTCACTAAGTTTTGCTTTTAATTCTTTAATTTTATCTGAAATAATTTTAAGTTCCGAACCACTTTCAAACTCTGTTTCTGTGATTACCTCAGAGGGACACTCAATAAGAAGCTGTTTTAGTTGCTTCCTCAACAAAGGAACCGTAGAAGTCGGTGTTTCAGACCTAATTGTCACTTCATAAGTAAGTTCATCTTTTAAAAGAGAATGTACTAAAATTTCTAAATCCATCGTTAAGAACTGGTGGTATTTCCTTCACAATTAATTTAAATAAAAGGTAATATTAAATTATCAAACACTAAATCAGAGAAAACACAGTATTCAAGAAAATTATTTGTAATTGTATTGACCACAACGACACACCGCTTGTACAATATTGTAATATTTTGTAAATTTTCACCCAAATGTATAAAATGTAGGTAGTTTTAACAAAATGTATCAAATTTATAAACCAACTGTATGAACTTTTAAATTTAACAAAATGTATTCATTGTAAAAACAAAATAAAGTTTTAAGTTGAAAACTGAAATCTTTCCTTTGAAAGTATGAATGTGTACACAACACTAGTTTGTTACCAAATGTAAATCTGATATTTATGTCTGTTTAGTTACAGTTTTACATAAAAACAATATAACTTGAAGTTAACTTTTAAACATGAAACATGTAGGTAGATACCTATACATATAAATCTTAGTTTTATAAAAACATATAACACATAACATACAACATGGAACAAAAGCTTAACACTTAAAAATTAAAGGAAATGAAACAACCACACTTGTGTTTTTTTTTCACTTTATAACATTCACAATAGCAGCACACCACAACATAAAATTACAAAACTAGAACGCGTGGTATTCCAATCCTAAAAATCAATTTAAATCTATGCCGCTACTGTTAAAAAAACAAATTCCTAATAAAATGTTCCAAAGAAATTTATTAAATTGAAAAACAATTCTTTACTGTGGTTATGTTGTTCAAGCAGAAAAAATGATCTTAAATGTTATTCGCTCAATAATTATGAACTAAATATTCTTGTTTGAAAAATATATTATGACTCTAAGTTACACAAAATACATAATGACTCTACCAAATACTTTCAAAAATATGATTCTAAGTTAAGCAAAAATATATACCTACCCTCTTTTCAAAATCAAAAAAAATAATATGACTCTACTGTAAACTTTTATTAAAACAAAAAAAACTCCCCTACTCTCTCCTACCCTCTCTCAATCTTTCAATCGTACTAAAATCATTCCATAAGTAAGCCAAAGGTGTGGGCCAGGACAAATCTTACACACACAATATTCCCTGCGGTCCGGGCCCAGATATGAGAAAGATGGGGAATGTTGCTGACCAACACACACCAAACAATATCTTTAAATAAATGTGGGCGCCATTTGCCACGTGGTTCTCTTTGAACACTGCCCGATGAGAGCCACAGAGCAAAGAAAATTAAATATAAGGAGTAAACAAAAATAAATAAAAGATGGTATGGGTTTAATGGTCTATATTGTTAAAATTTGGTTTACACCTTACATAAGAAAAATTCCAAAATACTAGCTTAGCGATAGGGGTCGCTTTACATGGGTACGATTTGGTTGGTGTGCGTTGGGCCGCAAAAGGTAAAAGTTACAGTTCTACGTCAAGAAACCGAGCCCTACATGGAGATACCACGGTTCACTAAAAGAGCTAAATTGTAGTGAAAGTTACACCGACCTCATGTGTCCGATATGATGACAACTTCTAGTTATTAAGCTCCTGTGAGTCCTGGATGAAATTAGGACTCGGTGGACAGCAATTTGTTCAGGCCGGTGACGTGGCCGTGGGTGGACAGCCCAGAAGGGTGACAAATTTCGTTGAAAACATCAACGGAACACTATAATTGAATTTCCCAATGCTGAAACAAACGTGTGGGATTAGCCAACTGAAAAATAGAAGTCCAAACGTTGTGGCCAGGCAACATGGCGGCGTGGCGTGGGATAAGTATGCTCGCTGTTCTTACCAGGTTTTCGCTGAACAGAAGCCTGTTTAGCTGATCTTTAAACCACCTGCTCCCGCCTCCCGATTCGATATTTCTCAACGACTCAAATGCCTGAGGTAGGTAGGTATAAAATCGAACGGCTTTCACCTGAAATTCGAGAAATCCCATGAAAACACGCTCCGACATTTTCTGATATGCCGGATCAAAAAAAATAGATTATGGACTCACCTGATATCAAAAAATAACCACCATGGGTTTTAACTGCGACCTCAGTCGCTTTCCTGGCTAAAATGTAAATGCCTCTCCCCAAAATGAATCCTTTACAAATCAACCTGACATTTCTTTTCTGAAAAACTGAAGTTTGGGTTTGGGGTTGCCCGAACCCGCCTCGAGACTCCTTCCAAAACGTTTCGTTTTCCACAATCCCACTATGAATTGAAATTAAAAATTGACCAAATATTTTTGTAAATAAAATTTAACCTACAGAAACGAATACTTGTGCATTTGTCGACTATAAAACTTTTGGACAAAACACAAAGAACTGTCACTCGACGCTTCAATCTGCAAAAAGGTGTTTGCGCATAACTTCATTAAAAGTGTCAGATAGAAGAATGTGACGCGAAATGGCAACACCGCGGCTCCAAAATCAGCCTTCCTATTGGGCGTTGTTGCTATTCGTCGAAATCAAGAATCTTATATTCGTATTGGTCGAAATCATGACACGCCGCACGCGCCATTTTCTATCGTCAAATTCTCTGCAAAACTGAAGCGAATATTGAGAGACTTTGTTCTGTTTTCCAATGTTTATTCATTTCAAAACCTTATTCAAATACTAAAAAATTCGAAAAGACATTTATTAAAGTTGCGGCTGCTACACACGTCCGCCAATGACGTTAAGGGGGAGGTGCCAATTCCTGTAAGGTACTGAAAACTACCATTTCGCTTCCGCGCCAAAATTTAAACTTGGTGTCAGAACGCAACGTTACAATGAGAAAAAAGATGAGCTTTTTGCGTCTTTTTTTTAATAAGAAATAGAGTGTTTTGCTTGCCGAGTAGATGTTACATTTGTTGTTTGTAACATTACGCATTTATTACGAGTACCTATATTAGTTACGTTCGCAAGGGTCGGTCATAGGATGGGTGACCAAAAATTTATTATCTCGAGCTCCTCCGTGCTTCGGAAGGCACGTTAAGCCGTTGGTCCCGGCTGCATTTGCAGCCGTTAACACCCACCAATCCGCATTGGGCCCGCGTGGTGGGTTATGGCCCATCCTCCTTACCACCCATAAGGAAGGCCTGTGCCCCAGCAGTGGGGACATTAAAAATGGCTGATGGACCTATATTGAGTAATATAAATGTGTTATGCATCAAGGAATCACAGTTGAAAATATTCGTTCACAGCCCCAACAGATCTGTCGCTGAAAACCACACCAACACCTACATCGCTCCACGCCACACCCACTGTGTCTCTATCCGCGACTGGCACAGCGTCGTCTACCAAAACACCATTACTATCCCATAAACTATCCGGCGCAGAAGTAGGCGCGGTTAGGCAACTAATCACTGGCTACCGCGAATCCGCAGCTTTTCTTCTACGCTCAGCCGATGAGCTAGAAACACTCCTCATGAACCAACCCTAGGACTCAACCAAATCCAACTTATCAGATATGCTTGGATTTAAATTCGGATACTTCTAAATTGTGACAACTTTTACTGGTGCGTGCCGATAAAGCCCAAGAGTGCGCACAAAGTAAAACTTTGGACTTTAAAATAAATTAAGTGGGAGATGATTGGATACGAATTTTGATACATTTGGATATGATAATTGTGGGTGATACATTGAAAGATTCAAAATTGTATAATATTTGTGTTTTGTTTCGCTTCAAACAAAAAATGCTGCTGTATGTTTGAGGATGTTATGATTGTGTTAGCTCGCGCCATTAAAGAAAGGAATCTAAAATGGCGGCAATATAGGATAGCAGTTATCGTATTATTTCAATCTGACAACTAAAACCAAATGATAAACTGCGTGAGATGGCAGGATTTATCATTTTCCAACCTACCTAGTTATTCACGTCAGGTTGGATGTTGGGAATTTTGTATCATTTTCCAATTTACCTCAAGTTGGAAAATGGGAATATAAATTATCTTAACAATTTTTGTTCCCAACTCAACCTGTCACTAATATACTGTCAACATTTATAGTCGATTACTTTACCGCATTTTTGACAGGTTGAAAGTTGAGAATTAAATTTGTTAAGATAATTCCCGTTATCCAACCTGCGGTAGATTGGAAATGACACAAAAAAATCCCAACTTCCAACCTGGGGTGGATAGCTAGGTTGAAAGATGTGAACCTTTAAGACGATGGCACGATAGTTGCCGCCATTTTAGATCCCATTCTTTAATGGCGCGAGTTATACAACAATAATTGTTTCATGTCTGTTATTTAAGACATAACTTAGTAGAGTAAGGTGCAAAAGCACTAAACTTAAGAATCGCCTAAGTCTTTTCTTATCTACAACTCGACCAAGATAACTAGGCGAATGACAGCTACACGACGGCTAAGCTTATGACACCGTTTTAATTTGGTCGTGTTGTATTTAGGAAAAGACTTAGGCGATCCTTAAATTTAGTGCAATCGGGCGTAAGGCTTTCTTATTAAAAGATGCCAATTCAATGTTACGTTAGTGTAATATTCGTTTAGAAGTACAAATACTTTTTTCTGTACCACTATTGCAATAGACAATTTTTCAATAGTTTCAATAATACACTGTGCAGTAGAGTAAATTTCGTATTTATTGGGTCTTTGTTTCTGAAAGAAATTCACTATAATTACAAATTGGCAATACTTTTCTCGTGTATCTAGATGTATGGTGCTTGTTTCTTCACATTTCAGTGTTGCCAACTTGTAAATCTCTAAACAAACATCCTTGTCCAGCATTAGGAAATAGGTAATTACGAGTTATACTCTTTTACTCGTAAGTCCAGTATGTCTATTTTGGCGAACGTACAAAGGTGTCATAATTAATATAAAGAATAAAAAATCTACGTGTTGCCATTTAAAACTCGTTGGAAGAGTACAAAATTATTTTTGTGTATAATTAGATGTAAGGAAGAAAATCAGGGAGTTTCTAGTGTTAGGTTAAAAATTTCGATTTCTTGCCTGGTGCGTTAAAAAACTAGGTAATATTTATTAGGGACATTACATTGTGAGACATGCTTTGGACCGTTGGCTATAGGTAAACCTATCTTCGCGTTTTAACATACTGAAGTAAGAATTACACCATTTCACTTACACGTTAAATGATCTGATTAAGGTTCTAAAGTGGCATTTTAGATATAAGAAGCACGAATTTATTTGTTGTTTTGTACTATATTGATAGTACAGTAGTTGTACTTATATGATTAATATATTTCTAATTTAAAATATTTCTTCCTTTTTTAAATTGAATAAATAACACTTTTTCGTGTTTGTCTCATACAAATCAATATGTCCTGCAACTTTAATTTTTCTTTACTTATTGCTTTGCTCATTACAGGGACATTTAATTATGTTCTATATTTATGTCTATTTGTTACCATAGATTTTATGGCCAAGTACTATAGATAGGTATAATTAGTATTACTGCTTTACGATGTACAAATTAAGGTTCAATTCTCTGTAATAATTGAATCAGTTTTGAAAAAGTTTCTTTATGTGGCCTATGTTGTTTCATGCGGAATTTCAATAACTAGGTATACCTCGTAATGTTACAATCACTGTTTAATTATTTTAACGAAATAACTAGAATAGTTTTGTTTTAAATCTGGCCAGTGTTAGTCGATGTTTCCGATTTATGCAACTACACTTGCCTGCAAAACTAAGTACTACAGAGGTCTATTTTCATACAAACGAGGTAACTTTGAAGCATTGGTTCTCCGCCCAGGATTAAACGTGGTGTGATCTGATGATGGCCATCCAGGGAGTGAATGGAGAAGATTCAGATCCCCATACACACCCAATAGATCTGATCAGCATTCTAAGAGCTGTAAGGATAAGAGTTATCAGTTACAGCATTTCCATACATTTTAATGCTATTTTCGTGGTTTTTTAAACATATCCAAACAGCTCTTAGAATGCTGATCAGATCTATTGGGTGTGTATGGGGATCTGAATCTTCTCCATTCACTCCCTGGATGGCCATCATCAGATCACACCACGTTTAATCCTGGGCGGAGAACCAATGCTTCAAAGTTACCTCGTTTGTATGAAAATAGACCTCTGTAGTACTTAGTTTTGCAGGCCAGTGTATTATAGTTTTCGATTGATAAGTTGTAAACAATATAATAATAGAATAATTAAACGACATAAACGCTTATTATGTTGCTACTAATTTTATTGCTTCATTGTTTTGAACCATTATGGATGAGCCTTGATTATTAGCGTTGGCCAGTAGAATTCAAGGATTTATAATACGCTCTGCATTTTTAACCAATCGCGGTCGAGTGAGGTTTGGATGGCCTTTCCATAATGGTGCAATATATTTGAAGTCTGCAATTGAAACGTATGATAGTTTCTACAGTTTGCCAATTTCTCAATAGGATAAATGCTTCTCGCCAGTTTTTAAATAAAATTGTAAATTCACTTTTGAATATTAAAATTGCCAAAGAGACGAATTGATTTGTGTATGTACGTGGAATTGCTGATTATTTTTTTATGTATCTGTACGGAATATTGTTTTAGATTAATTTAAGCTTAGTTTTATCTAAAAAAGTCATTCCAATATTTTTCTAAAGAACATCATCGGTGCGATAGGAAATGCAGTAGTCATTGTAAATGGAAAATATGTAAAAAGTATGTTTAGAATATTATAAAATGTTGATTAGAAATACGTGAAATTGATGTTGGGATAACGAAAAAAAACGAAAAAGGTGGTAAAACGTTGAGAAAATGAATTTGTTAGACATTAAAGTATATTATTACTTATTAGAGATGTATAAATGGTTTACAATTATTATTATTATTAGTTTGAGATAATAACAAAAATGAAGTAAAAATACAAAAGGCGATTGTTACTATTAACGATATGAGAATTTAGTTATAATTTTGCAATTTCAAAATGTGAGTTTTACAATTTTGAGAAAGAAAATATTAAATATGCTCATATAAGAATATTCGTTTTATTTGTGATTCATACCTAACCTAGCATTCGCCTTACTTTGATCCACGGTTCAATTTAAAGGCAAAATATCTAGGTTTTTTCTGTTTTATCTCAGGTGTAGGTCGTTTCACAAAACCTTAATAAAAAACGGACTCAAAGATTTAAAATAATTATCTCTCCTGTAATTCTAGCCCTATACAGAAGAATTTCTGGTTTTATAAACAATACAGTGTGTCCAATGTAGTTTAACCCCCTTTCTGGGTTGCACTTTATTGAGGGAAACTGTAGGTAGGCATTTTTGAAAAAGTCTTTCTGCGAATGAGTCCCAAGTAGAATAGGGTATTTCACGAATAGGGCATTTCTAGAATGAGGTATTTCGTGAATAACGCAATAAAGCACTGCAGGACATTTTGCGAATAGGTCCTTTCACTACTAAGCCGTAGTAGGTGTTTATAGATAAGTTCGTATTTAATGAACTGCCTTACATGCCACACCATATTGGAATAATCCATGGATTATTTTAATACCTCTCCTTACTTGGCTGTCGTGATTACCAACACCGGACTCCCGAACACCAATGCTCGCCATTCTTCTGGATTGACACCACGTTTGGAAATTCTTCGACCAATCAAACAATCAATCTTTGGCTGCGTTTATCTACGAAAAAGGGGATAGGAATATTTAAGTATTAATAAAACCAAACTTGAACCCAAATCTTTATTTTATCTACAATAAACTTCTAGAACTAACGACCTAATTTGGGTTTTTTGTGACTCCTTAACCCTTTGCGCTTTCTTAGTCTGTTCCTGAGTACACTGGTTCGCTTGAGCGGTTTGCTATCGTTTTTCGAACCTTTCTGTTGGTGTTTTCTAGGTCTAGTGCTTAGTCGTTCTTTCATTTTATTTGCGTGTGACACATTAGCGATAGGACGTTCTTTGAACCCTTTATTACTTTTCTTATCTTTCGTCTGGCGTATTTCATCTTTGAAATGTTTCGGAGTTAATGTTGACTTCGGTTTAACAGTGTTTATTGTACCGTTAGGCTGTTGCTTGATAATTTTACCTATTTTACTCCTCTTGGTTGTATTTCTTTTGATATTTTCTTTTTTCCTTTCTTTTCCTTTCGCTACGTTTTCTCCTTTCTTGGTATTTTTCGGTTCTGGTTCTGTGCCGTAGGCGGATCGCTTCGCCCTGATTTTTGTTACGGCGTAATCGTCGAGAACTTTCTTAACTCTCTTCTGCGAGCTATACTGGTCCACTGGAAAGTATGGGCTGGATGGTACGTGATAGATCATCTTTTCCATCGATGCGACGACGGCTGGGAATACCGTATACCCATCGTGTTGTAAAGATGGTTTCTTAGTCGGAACGTTCGGTTTTGCTTTTAAGAACCTTCTTGAAATCAGTTTTGGCATCATTGGCAAAACACTGGAGTGGTAATGATGCTGTTCATGTCCAGAAAAGTGGCTTGCAGCATCGTTTATATAAATAAGAAACAATAAAGCAGGTAAAAACTTCATGCTCTAAGTCGCTCACATGAAGTGAAACTATAAAGATTTTATTATTTTAGTGATGGCAGTTTCAAACGATAAGTTATTATTTTACATGGTGCAATATTATTTGAAGTCTGCAATTGAAACGTAGGTACTATAAGTAAACGTAGGTATTTCTACAGCTTGCCAATACAATAAAATATGATTCTTGCCAGATTTTAAACAAAATTGTAAATTCGCTTTAAATATTAAAATTGCCAAAGAGACGAAGCGAGTTGTGTATGTACGCGGAATTGCTGATTTTTTTTATGTACGAGTCCTTGTACAGAATATTGGTTTTAGATTAATTTTTATCCTAGTTCACATGTGGTCCACCTTCACGGGTATTTCTTTCTTTCCGGTTTTCGGTCGGTCGAAAATCAACTAGGTATGAGCACGGCACATGTTTAAGAAGACCCGTCGCGTCGATTTTACTAACTAAAGGATTGATAAAAAATAATTTAAAAAAAAGCACCAAGAGAAGGGTAAATTTATATTTTTAATGCAGTACAGGGTTTGGTCAGAAAGATTCGTATGACCCTCGGCTTGTCCTGAAAGCCAGCAGACAATGGGTTTGGAGAGCAATACTGACTGACATATTTGAGCACAACAGTTTGCCGATGACGTGATTCTTCCAGCTGAGACCTTGGAAGACCTGTACTTGTCTGCACAGGTTTCCGCTGTTTTAAGGTCTCCCACGTGTCCCAGGACACACTTTGCCTCCTTGGACGCTCGGATTTGGCGGACTTATCAGCCGTGGGCAGATAACTTTCGCCAACAAACGTGATATGCCCTACATTTATTACTTAGGTACTAGGCCGCCCGCGGTTTCACCCGCGTGGTTCCCGTTCCCGTGGGCATATCGGGATAAAAAGTATTCTATGTTTTAATCTAGGCTATTTACTATCTGTGTGCCAAATTTCAACCAAATCTGTTTAGTAGTTTTTGCCTGATTGAGAAACAAACATCCAAATCCACAAACTTTCACATTTATAATATTAGTAGGATTTTATACTTTTAGACCGTTTTTTTACACTTTTTATTCCGTTTTAAAAACGTATTTCTGCTTTCTAGTTCTGTCTACTTCTGTGTTTTTTTTTCCTGTTGCCTTTTCCGACTCCATCATCAGACCCTGGACACCATCTTTCATCAGACTACTTGTCAAGAAGAATCAAACTAGCCTAAACTCGATAAGGTTGTAGAGTTCCTGTGTTCTTCCAGCTCCATCAGCAGATGTCTCAACGATACCATAATATTGTGTGAATAAAGAACTAAATTGCTTTTGAATAACCCTTTAATAAAATTCATCAATGTCCGCGTGAAAATCTATTGTTTCTCATTTTCCGGGCCTTGAGTGTTAATCTTTAAGTTTTTTTTCCTAGGTAGGTACCTCGTTCCAGAACGGAATTTCGATTTTTTTAACTACACAATTATCGGGCCTGGTGTATACGATGCAAAATTAATTTAAAACGTTTTAACATTAAGCGGTTAAATATTGGTTTAAATATTTTGTCTAATGACGTTACAAATTTATGAAATAAAAAAGATCTAGGACACTTTCGTCAGATTCCTTTTTCGTCAGATCAAAATATAGGCTGTTTTTTTTCTGACGAAACCGGAGTTTTAGTCAGATTCCGCTTTCGTCAGAAAAAAATTAAGGCTGTTTTTTTTCTGACGAAAACGGAGTTTCAGTCAGATTCCACTTTCGTCAGAATTTTTTTTCTGACGAAAACGGAGTTTTAGTCAGATTCCACTTTCGTCAGAAAAAAATTAAGGCTGTTTTTTTTCTGACGAAAACGGACTTTTGGTCAGATTCCGCTTTCTTATTTTTTTGCCCTCAGGACGACTTTGTCATTTTCTTAAACTTGACAGTTTCCAAACTTGTCTTATTATTAACTCGGCTCTTTCTAAGTTGGTCTCTTTCTTAAACTTGACACTTTCCTAACTCGTCTTATTTTTAACTTGGCTCTTTCTTAGTTGGTTCTTTTGCAATATTGACACTTTCCTAACTCGTCTTATTTTTAACTCAGCTCTTTCTACAATTTTCTAACTCGTTTCATTTTTAACTCGACTCTGTCTCTTTCGCTGTTTTTCCTCTCTTCTTTGCCGTGGTCCACCGGATCATTTCACCTAGGTGAACCACGGACCATTATTTACAAAATAATGTTTTGATATAAAATAAAATAAATAAAATTCAGTCAAAAGTACCAGGGCAACATAACTTAAAAGGAGTTATTTCGATTTATATTTTTGAAAAATTAAAGAGCTAAAAGAAGTCTTCGCAGTATGAAATCAATAACTACAATCTAATTAACATTAGTAAGTACTTATCTTTAATTTATTCTAAACCTAAAGCACCATAAAATTAAGAGTATTTTTTTCTCATTTTTTAATTAACTAAGTGTACAATATTTATATAATCTTTGACTGTGTATAGAAAATAAGTAAGTAGAGCGGAGTCTCCTGGCACAGGCATCTTTTTGCTTAATAGGGGGCTTTAATAATTTTTGTTATTTTAGTCATAAGAAAGTGAATAAAAAAAATTTATTTAAATCAAAATAACTCCTCGTAAGTTATGTTGCCCTGGTACTTTTGACTGAATATAACATTTCACATGCCCTACCCTACCTACCTTATAGTAATGAATCGAACTTCATTCGCAAACTTTGTGGACAAACAAAAACAACCAATCAAACAAACTAACAAACGAGAAAGCAACCTAATAAAAACGTGTTAAAATGACGAAGTCATCCAGACAAGTTTAAGAAAGAGACCAAATTAGAAAAAGCCTAGTTAAAAATGAGACAAGTTAGGAAAGTGTCAAGTTTAAGAAAATGACGAAGTCATCTAGGAAAGAGACCAACTAAGAAAAAGCCGAGTTAAAAATGAGACAAGTTAGGAAAGCGTCAAGTTTAAGAAAATGACGAAGTCGTCCGGTAGGTTTTTTTGGAATGTGCACATCAAGGCCTTTCATTTGATACCCAAATTGTAAAAAAAATGTTTTTACGTTTTTTTTCTGTTATATAATGTGCACTTCAAAGCCTTTCATTTGAAAGTACTTTGTAATTAGTTGGTATTTGGTTTGATTTTTGGTTTTCCCGAGGTTAAAAAACCGCGCTAGTATCCGTTAAAATTGTTTTATTTTATGTGTAGTGAGCGCGTAAGCTTGAGAAGTGAATATATAGTGACCACTTAGGAAAGTGACGACTTTTGGGAAGAAGACAATATTAGGAAGATGACCGTGGTTTTTTCTCCAAAGTCAACAGAGAAAAAAAAAACAAAGTTTAATAAAAAAATATTTAAAAATAAAGTTTTATCTACCCAAAGAGGAATTACGTTTTCGTCAAAAAAGCAGCACATATTTTAACCTTGACGAAAGCGGAATTGACTAAATTGTAACGAAAAAACTAAGTTTTTTCTGACCAAAGAGGAATTCCGTTTTGGTCAGAAAAAAAACAGCCTATATTTTTTTCTGACGAAAAAGGAATCTGACTAAAGTGTAACGAAAAAAACTAAGTTTTTTCTGACCAAAAAGGAATTCCGTTTTCGTCAGAAAAAAAACAGCCCAGATTTTTTTCTGACGAAAAAGGAATCTGACGAAAGTGTCCTAGATCAAAATGCGACTTGCCTTTCCGTAATAATTTCTTAAGCTAAGTATAAGGTCATTCTTAAATAGTCCACGAAATTTTAAGGAGTCAATGTACTCATGCATACAAACTACTTTTACTATGGTACCAACTCTGAAATCGCGAAAAAAAAATCAGCTGTTTCATACAAAAATTAATAACGAAAATATCAAAATGTATGAAACAGCTGATTTTTTTCGCGATTTCAGGGTTGGTCCCATAGTAAAAGTTGTTCAGTTTGATGGTCCCTATCTACCATAATATTCGGCTTTATAAGGCTTTTACCAAACACCTTGTATACTTAGCTTAAGAAATTAGGTATTACGGAACGGCAAGTCGCATTTTTTTATTTCATTTATTTGTAATAAGTCATTAGACAAAATATTTTAAACCAATATTAAACCGCTTAACGTGGTTTAAAACGTTTAAAATTAATTTTGCATTATTCTAATTGTGGAATGGTTAAGTGCGAAATAAAAAAACAGCATACTCTTAATCATTATAAATTATAATGTATATTTTAATAAATACGCATATCAAGGTTGTTTTCAGTCAATCCTAAAAAGAATAAAATAATAAAATATAATTAATCTTTATTTTAAATATTAAGGATCATTCACACAGCTTAGTCACATAACGGTCAGTCCAAAGAAAATGTAATTAATCACTACGTTTTAAGAGACGGGACTTCATACAAAATTTTTGACATGCGAAATGTTAATACAGGGTTTTTCGATCGCTGCCAACAACAGTCATGCATAAGACGAAAGTACGAAATTTCAAAATGGGTGTAAAAAATAGTAAATATTCTAAACTATTTTATACCGTTTTGAAATCCCTGAATTAATAAAAGTTTAAGCTTGGTCGTGCTACAGAGGTAATCTTACCAGCACGACCTTCGTATCTCTATGATCCTCATGGTAGGAAATTCTCATAGGTGTAAAAAATGGTAAATATTCTAAGCTATTTTATGCTGTTTTGAAATGCAGGAATAACATGGAAGTCTACATGGTCGTATTAGGAAGCATTATTTCCAGCACGTCCAGTGTATCTCTTAGATCTAGTAGGTAAAAAATTTCAAAACAGGGGTAATAAATAGTAGAAAATCCAAGCTATTTTTTACCACCTAAAGATATGAGAAAATCATCAATGGTCGTGGCAGGAAGAACAACACCAGTCTTCAGTACAAGTTTTGACAATCACGTGACGCGTCAGTCACCGGAGAGTCAATACTTGACTGACCGTTGACGTGACTGAGCTGTGTGAATAATCCCTTAAGTATTTAATTAATGTATTGACCACGTGGTCGTGGTTTTAAACCGTTTTCAAATTTAAAACCGGTTTAAAAACATGGATTCTGGTTTAAAACGTTTTATTGCAACTATAGTCTTGATACGCTATACAGTAGGTAAGTATCCAATATTTTAACAGCCATTCAAATTTTTTCGTTAAGGTTTTATATAGCCCAAATGCACGGGTGGTTCAGTCTCAGTTCGTTCGGTCCAAGCCTCAGTTGGGTATCTATCTAGGAATGGATTATGCCTTTCCTCAGCCATCAAGTATCTTGATGCGTTCGTTATAAAGTCCATATTCGATTGCGATGCCAGATACGAGAACATAGCAGGAAATCGTTCCGTACCACAGCTGTAAAACGAAATAGTACATTACATCCGAGAACGGGAAGCTAGCGATTGCATTGTCGAGGATGGTTTGAAGCCCGAGCCGCAGGCGAGGGCTTTAATCATTCGAGGCAATGCAAGTAGCTTCCAGTACAAGGTTTGTATAATACTTTACTCACGAAATGCGAGGAAATACAATTTTCTTTGTAAAAATGTGATATTTAAATTGGTTCGCGTGGCCATGTTTACTGACCGGTCATGCAACCATAAAGTTTCATAAAAAGAATGCTAGCTGATAAGTTCTACCTATTTGAATTTGGAACACTTACTTCCCGCACTCAGTGCGGGAAGTAAGTATTGAATTTCATTTCCGCACTGAATTTCAAATTTAGAATGTGATGAACCAGACCCCCACGGAAATGTTGAACGCCCCGCATTCTTTTTTCAAATGGAATGATAACATTTCAGAGCATAAGTGAGTAATAGTACATTACATCCGAGAACGGGAAGCTAGCGATTGCATTGTCGAGGATGGTTTGAAGCCCGAGCCACAGGCGAGGGCTTTAATCATTCGAGGCAATGCAAGTAGCTTCCAGTACAAGGTTTGTATAATACTTTACTCACGAAATGCGAGGAAATACAATTTTCTTTGTAAAAATGTGATATTTAAATTGGTTCGCTTGGCCATGTTTACTGACCGGTCATGCAACCATAAAGTTTCATAAAAAAATGCTAGCTGATAAGTTCTACCGATTTGAATTTGGAACACTTACTTCCCGCACTCAGTGCGGGAAGTAAGTATTGAATTTCATTTCCGCACTGAATTTCAAATTTAGAATGTGATGAACCAGACACCCACGGAAATGTTGAACGCCCCGCATTCTTTTTTCAAATGGAATTATAACATTTCAGAGCATAAGTGAGTAAAGTTATTTTATTTTATTCAGGACAACAAACAGCGGTACAATACATATTACAATTATCATTTAAATAAACTAGTACTCGTTGCACCACCAGCACCGTTATCCCCATCTTAATTATAGTTAATATTATAGTTAAATGTTTGTATTTAACACACACGGTGTGCTTGCAAAATGGCGATAGTATTTGGTGGATAAAAATATCTTAAACTAGCGGCCGCCCGCGACTTCGTCTGCGTAGAAAGTTTTTTGCTATCCCTCGGAAACAGTACCTTTTTTCGGGATGAAAGGTACTCTATGTCCTTCTCTGTCTCCCTGACAACGTGTATGTAAAATTTCATGTTGATCGGTTCAGTAGTTAAAACGTGAAGGCGTAACAAACACACAAACAAACGGACTTTCGCATTTATAACATTAGTAAGGATTTAAAAAAAGGAAAACCTCCTTCAAAAACCTGAAGAAAGAATACCTAACAAAAAAGGTTTTTAAAAACAGAAAAACCTCCTTCAAAAAACCTGAAAATAGGTTTTTGAAGGAGGTTTTTCTTTGTTTTTAAATGCTTTTTTTGTGGTATATTATGCGTGTTACTCTTAAGGAATCCCTTTCCCAACGAAAAAATATAATGTGAATCGGTTTATAAAAAACGATGAAGTAGTCGTTCATACAAAATCATCAGGATTATTAAAAAAATTACTAAACCGATTAGTATGAAAATTACACGGGATCATCTAGGTCAGGGGTGCCCATACTTTTTCTTAAGGAGATCGAACTTGCAAAAATTTACGATTAAGAGATCGACATTTTGACCGTATAACCCACCAAATATTTATCGAGAAAAGAATTGTATAAGTAAAACTACATTGGGTGCATAAACTGACAAATGTGTTATCCTTGGCGATCGACCTTAAAACCTCTCGCGATCGACTGTTTGGGCACCTCTGATCTAGGTAAAGCACCCTCAGCGCATGTCTAGATACCCTTTCAAATGAAAAGAATTTTGAAAATCGGTTTACATTTCCAGGAGATATAGAGGAACAGATATACAAAAAAAATTGTCGAATTGATAACATCCTCCTTTTTTTGAATTCGGTTAAATATAGCTTCAAAATTAACTAAAAAGCAAGAAATAATATTCGACGGAAGCTCGGGGTGGGCTCGAGGGGGGCTCGAAGGGGGCTCAGGGTGGGCCAGAGAGGAGGCTTGGGCTTGGGGTGGGTTCGAGAGGGGCTTGGGGTGGGCTCGGAGGGGACTCGGGGTGGGTTCGAGGGGCTCGAGAGGGGTTCGGGGTGGGGTCTAAGGGGCTCAAGGTGAGCTCGAGGGGGCTCGGAAAAGTGTTATCATATTAAAGGGGTAGACACAAAAGCGGGGGGACAGGGGGCATAGCCCCCCGCAAGGAGGGCTCGGCCGGCGAAGCGCCAGAAACGACGTTTTTGTACGTGAAACTTCCATGCTCTCGTCTTTTACACACATTGCCGGCTGCGTATCAGGTATTGTATACAATGCCTAGGCAAAGTATAAAATTTATATTATTTCAGGCATTGTATACAATGGCGAAACACATTGCCGGTAGCAAATATATTAATACGAATGTATTCCGCTAAATATATTTTTATATAAATTACGATTATTTCGTAACATTGTTTGTTACGAAATACATAAAATTTTGATAATGTTTCTGTAGACAAAAATTAGAAATTAACGAATAAAATAAGATTTCGTAAAAAAAAAAACTTTTTTTTTACTTTGACCTTCAATAACTTTTTAGCTATTGGTTTTCCAGGTGTCTGAGAGACAAAAATTATCATGATGATGGGCGGAATGCGTGATGGACTTCGGCTTCGTTGAGTGTCTTGTAACCCGTTAATAATATGTAATAAATATTTTTTATTACATTTCATAACTAGGTATTTAGGCATCCTTCTTTTTGTTTTTGTTTTTTAAATACTTAATATTTCTTTATTTTAAATGTTAAAGGTCATTGGGCATATTTGACCTGATTTGATAAAGTTTTAAACTGAATAAACTGAATAATTCAATCCCAATTTTCAAATAATGTATTATTTTTTATGTACAGCCCGGCAGAAAAAGTTATTTTACATTATGTGTGTGACTGTGTGTGTGTGTGTGTGTGTGTGAGTTATTGTTATAAAACATTTGTTAATAAAACAGAAGTTTTTACTTTCAGCATTGTCAAAATGTGTGTTACAGGCATAATAAACGTTTGTATTTTCTGTATTTAATTATTTTATTTTATTCATTGTTGAAATGCTATATATAATGATAATAAAATTAAACATGGCCTGCAAGAATGCGACCTATACCAATGAATAGCAGATACAATGGGGATGGCAACGCAAAGCTAATTGTAGATGTCGCTGCGTACGCTTGTTCCTAAGACAGTAGACGTTCAGAACAAAATGTATGGGAAAATAGGTATCATTTTGTGGTATTTTTTTACCGAAAAAGATTCATGACCCAAAATGGATTTAGAAGACTATTCTACAATGCAAATGCCAGATTTTAAAGCCAAATTAGAACGTTTTTATTCTTACAGATTTTAAGCAATTTTTTCGATAACCCGATTTTTCGGAAATTCGTAAGTGCCAACATTTTTAAAGCCTATTACACAGAATTTAACCATTTTTAAGCTAATAAAATGTTTTTTTAAGTAAAAGTCCTTTTTTTCATAGTTCTCGTGGAACAAGCGTACGCAGCGCCATTTTGACAGTTGCCTTCCCCATTATCTACATACTTAGCCCTATTTCGTTTGTGTACGCCGTTGTTCGAACAAAATGCCCAATAACCTTTCATAGTCTTTCTTTTATATAAGATGCTGTGTATTGTACTTACAGTTTTCGAATACCCCAAGAAGCTAGGCCCCATAACACCCCGTCACTCACTGCTGGAGCGCCTGTGTCTCTCTGCAATCATATGACGCACACAAATAAAAAAAAATGCAAAAGATACGAATAATTGACCAAAAAAGGACGCCCATTTCTGACCTGTCAAAATGTTTGTTTTATCAATTATCGTGTATATAGAAGTAATATATATATCTATTCTGTGTTAATATAGCTCATAAAATTGCATTTTTATTGTTATTTAAAAATTGCAATTGCAACTATAACATACCTACGCGTCTTTCCGCTTCATCGGGGGTTAAAAATAAAAATTGTACGTACGGCAATGTACGGTAAATTGCCTGCTGTGTTTGACGTTATTTTAAAATCAACGAACATGACAGGCGATGTACCTCTACTACCATTATTCCTCTACTCTCTAGCTATACTTACAGCACAGAATTGATATAAGTACTACCGTACAGAAAGGAAACTCTCCGCCCCGCCCCAGAATCAAATCTCACCCCACCCCGCGAGTTCGTATGCCGAATACGGAAACGAGCATACGGCTCGTTTAGTCGTGTTTGTCAATGGCAACTTATTTTGATATTCAAAGCAATGCTTCATAATCACTGACGTCCATAATGGACGTCAGTGATCGTAATCGTAACTTTATTTACCAAAAATCTCGAATTATGAATTGAACGCCGCCGCTCACAAAATGCACGGTAGCCCTGGACTTACACACACAAAAACGTAATCTGACGTCATCTATTTATAATGGCGCGGTTGTATTCCGGGGTCTAACAGCTAAGATAATGTAAACCAGCTATTAATATTTTTTTTTACTAACGGTGCACGGAGCTCGCCTGCCGACTTGCGTGAGGCAGATAAAGTTATTGGTGACCATGACTCCGAACCGCTGCGTCACGTTGTTACATTTGCTCCTTGGCATCACCCGAGCGTGGTACATCTGCAGCGACACTGATTTCTTGTCGATCACTCCATCTCGCTAGGAAAGTCAAATCATCGTCATCATCACAGCCTACAGAGGTCAGCTCCCTAAAATGTTCGTTCACGTCACATTCACGTCCTGGCACGGGCCCAGCCTCAAGGTGCTCGTGGTGCAAGCGCACCGCACGTCATCGCCCACCAGAAGTACGCCATAAAGGTCTCTACCGACTACACCGTGCCATACCATGACCACAGTTAAACAATCCTTAAACTGTGCCATGACCCTGCTAGGAACGTATGGGACACGAAAAGCAACACGATACGCTCTACTGTGCCCATTGAAACGGGTCGACGGCGTTCTGTGTCCGTATACATCCCGTATGTTACCCGTATGGTTGCCCGTATGCAACATCCAGAACCGATAGGAATCCGTTTCATCATACGCGGTTACAATCCGTATACTCACCGGCTCGGCAACGTCACCTGTCATGCACAGAGCATCAGCACCAGCAAAATATTCTCGCCGACAATTTGACGCTCCGTGCATGGTATGGCAATACAGTTATTTATTTGAAACCTACACGTGCATGACCAATGACGGAACGGTCTATTGGGAATAGTGTCATACTTTTCAATGCAAGAATATTTTTTTGCCTGACACGTTCCTAGGACGCTCATATTATGGTACGGTGTAGTGGGTAGAGACCTTAAAGCTGCTCGCTTGGTAAGTCTGCATGACGACTTACTGAAACTTCATTTATTGACATTTTACTGTCAAAAGACGGATTTTGACAGTATCTTTGACTAATCGCGTGTCGTGGTGGGTTATTATGGCCCAGCCTATCTCATCGTAAGGAATGCCTTGGGGGTTGTTCACGATTGTCGGAAACCAACTTTCCGAATCAAATCGGAAAGTCTTAGTATTTTCGTAATATATCTGAGGATACGAATTCGTATCGAATGTTTTCGAGTAGATTTCCGACAATCGCGAATAACCCTAAATGTGCCCAAGTCAGTGGGGACATTTAAATGGCTGTTGCCGATTTACTCACTCGTTCAGCTCCCCAGCTGGTCACCCAAGCGTCTTCAAAAGGTGGCATCATGATGCGGTTGGGCAGATCCACAGCGTGCAGCTTATTAGAGAAACTGAGGGTCAGAGGCATAGATAATAATAGCATAGTGCAATAGTAATACAATATTTTTTCGTATAGTGAGGTCAACTAAGGAGTTGACCTCGGGACCGGGATCAACGGCTTAACGTGTCTTCTGAAGCACGGAGAAACTCGAGATAATAAATTCTTGGTCACCCATCCCATGATCAACCGTTGCGAAACTTGCTTAACCTCAGCAATCGCTGGGCCAGGCGCTAACTAAACCACTGCGCCATCGAGCTCCTCGTGAGATTAATAGGAGTTATTTATTATTTAAGGCGTTCTTGTCAAGTGCGTGCGGTGCGGTCAAGTGGGCTCTCAACACTACCTCGCAGGCGACAAATGCCTAAATTTTCACTACTGAAAGTGCGGTACTGTAGGTAGTATTGTCGTCATTATCATCGGAGAGACAAAGGTGTCTCGGCCGTTGGTCCCGGGTACATTTGCAGTCGTTAACAACCACCAATCCGCATTGCGCCCGCGTGGTGGGTCCCATCCTCCTTATCCATAAGGAAGGCCTGTGCTCCAGCAGTGGGGACATCAAGAATGGCTTAATGGTCAATACTCACATAATCCTCTCGTTTAATAACGCCAGTGCCACATCGTTGTCTGGATACGACCGGATGCTCCAGGAAGGGTGTTTGATCACCTCCTGAATTTTCACCACCTTTCCCCCTCTATCAGCGTGTTGCGAGCCGACTCGCACACGTAGCCGACTAATGCGATTTGATCTGAAGAATTTTCAACATTTTTTTATACACATGTACCTGTTTACACCATGTACCTGTTTATTTTGTTTATTTCGCAGTTGCATGCGCCATGATCACGGAAGAACTCACGTAAGGATAAGAGTTTTCAGTTACAGCATTTCCATACATTTTAATGCTATTTTCGTGGTTTTTTTAAACATATCCAAACAGCTCTTAGAATGCTGATCAGATCTATTGGGTGTGTTGGGGATCTAAATCTTCTCCATTCACTCCCTGGATGGCCATCATCAGATCACAACACGTTTAATCCTGGGCGGAGAACCAATGCTTCAAAGTTACCTCGTTTGTATGAAAATAGACCTCTGTAGTACTTAGCTAGTGTATGATGATCGTTGAGAAGAGGTGAAGGCAGAAGGCGTAACAAAAAAAAATCGTTTTCGTGAATAAACATTTATAAAACTTACAGCAAACTATTGAGATAACAAGAAGGTTGTAATGCAACTCATGTATTGTATGAGTAGGTACCTAAAAATTACGTGCTTGGTGAGTTTTCATGTTAGTTGGCTACGAATGATCCGAATGATGAGGCTATTAATGTACCGCCTTAAATCCCACACCATTTTGATATTGTCCATGGATTATACCATTTATACCTCTACTTACTTCCACAAACAATTGGCCGTCGTGATTATTAACACCGGACTAATTAGGGCTCCTGCACACCAATGCTCGCCATTCTTCTGGATTGACACGACGTATGGATAGTCTTCGATCAAGGCATCCCGCGCTGCTATCAATCTTCGGCTGCGTTTACCTAAGAAAAACGGGATAAGAATAAGTATAAATGAAACTAAAATTAAACCCAAAATATCTTTATTTCATCTACAACAAACCTTTAGAACGGCCTAATTTGGTTTTGTTGTGACTTCTTAACCCTTTGCGTTTTCTTAGTCTGTTCCTGAGTACACTGGTTCGCTTGAGCGGTTTGCTATCGTTTTTCGAACCTTTATGTTGGTGTTTTCTAGGTCTAATGCTTAGTCGTTCTTTTATTTTATCTGTGATCGTCGACACATCAGCGATAGGACGCTCTGTGAACCCTTTATTACTTTTCTTATCTTTCGTCTGGCGTATTTCATCTTTGAAATGTTTCGGAGTTAATGTTTGCTTCGGTATAACAGTGTTTATTGTACCGTTGGGCTGTTGTTTGATAATTTTACCTTTTTTATTCTTCTTAGTTGTATTTCTTTTGATATGATCTCTTTTCCTTTCTTCTTTTCCTTTCGCTACATTTTCTCCTTTCTTGGTATTTTTGGGTTCTAGTTCTGCACCGTGGGCGGATCGCTTCGCCCTGACTTTTGTTACGGCGTCATCATCGAGAACTTTCTTAACTCTCATCTGCGAGCTGTACTGATGGTCCACTGGAAAGTATGGGCTGGATGGTACGTCATAGATCTTTTCCATCGATGCGACGACGGCTGGGAATACCGTATACCCATCGTGTTGTAAAGATGGTTTCTTAGTCAGAACGGTAGATTTTTCTTTTAAGAACCTTCTCGAAATCAGTATTTGCATATTCTTCTTTGGCGAAAAATTGGACCGGTAATGATGCTGTTTAGGTCCAGGGATTTGGCTTGCAGCATCGTTTATATAAATAAGAAATAATAAAGCAGGTAGGGCCTTCATGCTCTAAGTCGTTCACATGGAGTGAAACTATAATAAATATTTTATTATATTTGTGATGGCAGTTTCAATTCAGCGATAAGTTACTATAGATTTTACTAGCGAAATATAAATTCAAAGTGTAATGGAAATTTTGAAATACTTTGTTAGGTTTAATTCAGTTATGATTTGTGTATTTTACATGTTGTTACTATATTGAAAGCGATTCTGATAAAATTATTACATATTGAAATATTATAATATATTAATCTGAGATCGAATTAGGGGCTTATCGATTTGTTGTGTTGACATTATATTATGAACTCATTCTTAACGACATTTCACTTTATATTGCTAACGAAATGAAAAATAAACTTAAAAATAAACGATGAGGCGAAAAAATAAAAAATCACGGATAATTAAACTTTTTTTTTATTTAAAGAATATTGCCATTGTAAAGGACCAGATAATTGGAATCTAATATAGATTTTCGTAATCGTCCGAGCAATTTTTAGGATCATAGTAAAAATCTCAGTATGTTTCGGCCAATTGGAAACATGGATAGCTGCTCAATCTACTCATATCAAGCGCAAGTTCGATTGTGTATGGAGTACTGCTCTCTTATTTCGGATGGCTCTGCCAAATAATCAGCTCCAGACGCTTTAGTCCATTGAGCGGAGGGTCAAGAAGCTCATCGGCAACGACAATCTTTTCTGTTATAAGCTCAAAAGCCTCGAGCAAGGTTGCAAGCTTATTGGTTTTTATCAGATACATATCGGAGTGTGCAGCGGAATGGCATAACCTAATTCCGCCATCTCCCTTCTTCCATCGGACAACCAGACGTACGAATCTGCGTCACCGATTTTTGATGGATATTCCAAGGACCCGCACTAAACGTTTTGCTTCAAATTTTATCTTCCGTAGGTACCGCTAGAGAGTGGAACTTCTTGTGTCTCTGGTTAGCTTTTGTCCGATTGGTATAATGCGTGTATTCCCATTGTCCCCATGATTTTGTCCCCATTGTAGGGGTCTTCAAGTTGTGAGTGATTAGGTAACTTCAGGCAAGCGCGTTTCATTGTACATCACATCACATCATCGCTTACCACCAGGCGTGATAGCGGTCAAGCACTTGCCTATCGAAGATAAAAAAAAATGATGATGAGATAATGTAAGTCGATTAATAGCATCTTCTTCAGCAAGAAGACTTTGAAAAGGTGATAATCGGTTAGGTTAGAGTAGAACTGTGACCAAAATAAAGAACCCTCGAAAATAAAGCCAGAACTCAACTCTTGGTATAGCCGCTTTGCAAAACTCGGGTCAAAATAATAAAAAGAACACTCAAATAATTACAACAATAACAAAGAGTGCAGAAATGTATCCGTTACCCAATAAGCGCATCCGTCAATCCATAACGTTGACGTCAGCCAACCAGCACGCAAAGTGATGGTCATTCGCGAATTACAAACTCAAGATACGCTGGATTTTTGTGATAGGTAATCCTAAAAATTACTCGGACGTTTGCATAAAATTATCCGATCCTTTACAATCATACTAAGATTACAATGATCCGATCTGTACGAAGATTCCAAAACACAGAAAGGTACGTATATTTCATCATATCCAAATGCTGCAAAACAATCACTGCTAAAAGATAAAAGGTATTCCTTATGTGTTAAGACTTCATCATCTCCTCTTATAACTAGTCTTTGGGTGCTATTTTCTTGTACGTGGCCAGTTGCACCGCCAATTGATGCAATATAACCTTCGCCGACGGAGCGTCTTCGGTGGGCTGTGCGCGAGAGAGACGGACGACTCTCCCGCACTCTCTCACGAAGTATTCCAGCTCGTTCTCAATTTGGCGACCATCGCCTAAAAACAAGAGGCTCCTTATAGTTTTTTTGATAACAAACAGCTGATGGTGATCTCTTGTGGAGCTGTCATTCGCACTAGCGGATTTCTGGTCAGTTCCTTCGATGATCCAAATGTAATGACAACGATTTCTTATAAACGGAGCTTTCTCCGTTATATCATTTACCGAATGTGTTAGACAACTTCTACTATGTGACCAATTTTGAAATCGCAAAAATTAATCAACTAGGTATTTCATACAAAAAATTAGTACTTACAGAAAATATCAAAATGTGTGAAACAGCAGATTTTCTTTCGCGATTTCGGAGTTGGTCCCATAGTAAAAGTTGGTCAGTTTGATCCCTGTATTGTATACCAATATATAAGTTTTTTCAAAAAGTAAAGAAGCTCCATGGAAATGTTCGAATTTGACGGCTGACGTCACTCTAAGAGCTCTAAGCAAAGTTCGCAGGACTTTGGTCAGGGTTGTGACATCGCGTCGCAGTTGTTTCCATAGCGTTCGTTCGCGCGTAGCATTCCACGAGACGGCCGGAGAATGCCAACCCTAGCGATCCGACGAAGTGCAATGACAAAAGGGCCTAAGTGACGTTAGCTCCTCTACTGTTTTGAAAAAACTTATATACAGGATTATTTGTAAAACACCAACAACCTCGCAGGAGTAGATTACCAACATCATAAACAACAACATTTGTTCTACGACTTTTGATAATTCGTTAGATTTTACTTTTATACAAAAAAATATACCTACCATTTTAATTTACCGTTCGTATGTTCATAACTCTACTCGCGGCGCGCGGAGCGCCTGGTGCACGCGACCCGCCCGCCCGCCGCCCGCCCCTCCGCCATCCATAGACGTAAAAAGTGTCGAACAGTACAATAAAAACTTGAAAATTCATTTTTAGTCGTCGTCGTCGTCGTCGTCGTCGTCGTCGTCGTCGTCGTCGTCGTCGTCGTCGTCGTCGTCGTAGAACAAATGTTGTTGTTTATGATATTCGTAATCTTCTCCTGTGAGGTTGTTGGTGTTTTACAAATAACCCTGTATATATTGTGGTTTGATGGTCCCTATCTACCAAATTCAGCATTAGGGGTTTGGTATAATAGTACTAAACGTACACTGTCCTGATTTTTGTGTGCCGCTGAGTGTATATTTTGTGGTTGTGGTTACCTTGCCCCATCCTGTTAGCTTCCGGCTGCAGGCACTTGTTGGCGAGGCGCGCAAGCTGGGACTTCTCCGAGCTGAACGCCTCGTCAAGGTCGAACAGTTCAAGGGGAGGGGGCGGCGGTTCCCGGAACGTTGGGGGGAACACCTGATCAACCCAAATATGAGAGTTAGCCCACAACACAACTTCTTTCTTTTGTTCGTTTTTAGGGTTCCGTACCCAAAGGGTAAAAACGGGACCCTATTACTAAGCCTCCGCTGTCCGTCTGTCTGTCTGTCACCAGGCTGTATCTCATGAACCGTGATAGCTAGACAGTTGAAATTTTCACAGATGATGTTTTTCTGTTGCCGCTATAACAACAAATACTAAAAACAGAATAAAATAAATATTTAAGGGGGGCTCCCATACAACCAACGTGATTTTTTTGCCGTTTTTTGCTCCATATTAATAACGACTACAGGTAGACAGTTGAAATTTTCACAGATCGTGTATTTCTATTGCTGCTGTAATAACATATGCTATAAACAGAATAAAATAAATATTTAAGGGGGGCTCCCATACAACAAACGTGATTTTTTTTGCTGTTTTTTGGTACGGAACCCTTCGTGCGCGAGTCCGACTCGCACTTGGCCGGTTTTTAGGGTTCCGTACCCATAGGGTAAAAACGGAACTGTGAATTCTTCCTAGAAAAGAAGAGCACGACAAAACATTTATCGACTTATTGATTAGCTTGCGAATTATAGACTATTTCTTGATAAAAAAAAATGCTACTTACAGCTAATTGCAATGGAGGGAATGGTGTTTCAAATTGTGGCGCGATCAGACGCAGCGGCTCGTGTTTAACTCCCAGAGCTTCATACAGTCCTAGTACTTCAGGTACTGTAATAAAATGGTTATAATAAGTACGGTCGAGTCCATTAATATGTTAGCACTTTTGACAGTTCGTCAACCTTTATGCCTTTGTATTCAAAGTCAATATCCTGTCAAACGTGCCAACATATAAAGCCTTGTCCACACTTGTATCATTTTGGCGTATCAGATCACCGTATCTTTGACATACATCGTCTCTTTGATACAGTATTACTCCAACGTACCACCAACCAAACTAGCGATGTATGCTAAAGATACGGTGACGGTGATCTGATACGCCAAAATGATACAAGTGTGGACAAGGCTTTAATGGACTCGACTGTACAAACTGAAATGAGGTCATCACTATAGTTTTTGTTCGTATACCTACAATAGTGGCTCTATGCGCTGTAGACCTCACGTTCACTTCGCGTTGTGACTTTTTTGACCACTTATCAAAATGGCTGAAAGATGTTTTTTTTTTCTTGAAAATTTTCGAAAAACTGATTTGACAAGAAAAATCTACATAGATAATTATTGAACCTGCTCATCAATAGACGCACAGCCGGACAGACATATAAAAAAATTTTTGCCCAAGCTGAAACGAATACGCTTCGCTCGCGCCTTGCGGTCGATCAGTCAGTAACATAAATCTCGATATACTTACCCAGGTCTGTGGTCAATATTAATATTGTCGCCTCTAAATTGGCTTAAAACTTAACCGTTAAGAGTTTAAGGCCGTTAGAATAGTAGATTATACAACAAGTGAAAAAAGAAGGAATTTAGTTCGAGGTACTATGTTGGATCCCGAGAGCAGCGAAGGATTCTAGAGTTGAATCCCGAGCGTAGCGAGGGATTCAAAAGTAGAATCCTGAGCGAAACGAGGGATACAACGGACCGAGATGAAATTTTTTTTCACGAGTTGTGTACTCTACTTTTTACCATTGACTGCGAGAAAACATAATAGCAGTACTTACACCTATAGTACCTATTTCTCCCTGTGAAAATGTTCCTTGACCTATTTATAGTTATCAAATTTTATTATTTAGATAGGTAATCGGTAATTTAACCGTTAGAAAATAGTGAAACTATAAGTTTTCCAATGACATAAAAAAAAACATGCTATGAGGGAAATTACATGATCAGTCTGACATCAGTCCATTTCATCAGTTTGTATAGACTTTGAATTTTTACAGACTGAAGATCGCACCAGACTGATGGAATGGACTGATGCAAGACTGATCATCTAATCTCCCTCTAATGTAAAGAAAAGAACCCAAAGATAAGACACTAAAAAGAACCTAATTAATTTAGCGACATATTTTTTAGAAAAAACCCCAAAGATAAGACACTAAAAAGAACCTAACTAAAATTGGCGGGATATTTTTTTTAATTTAATTGTAACTATGGCTTTATCTATGGAATAGCTCCATACCTATACTTTCAGCACGTTTTATTTTTTTTGTACATAATTTATACGATGCGCACTTGTTCCAAATTCAAAATATGTTTATTCACTCGGTGAATAAAACAGCGTTTTATTCACTCTTATCGTTGAATTAAAGGCACTTTTTCGAGTGGCAATGGTAAAAAGGAAATTTTCGAGAATGGCGTAGATTAGGCTTTTAGGGTTAATAATGAGACTGTAACAAACAAATAATTTTCACCTAACTGCATATACCTACCTACCACAGAATAAATTCCAAGACACATACTGAAACGATCACTGCGATACTTACACTGCGCCAAGTTAAGTGAGAACAGCCTCCACGTGAATAATGCGTGTGGGTGCAGGGGAGTGAGGCGCGGGGGCGGCGCGGTGGCCGGCATCGGCAAAGGGATCGTGCTCAGCCACAACACGTCTCCTAGGGTGCGGTACTCGTTTACCTGCCCAACAAATATAAGGGAGTCTTAGACCAAATAAAAAAAGTAAGACCGAGTCTTCCAAAAAAAGTGGTGAGGCCTGTAAAACTACGCCTTGGCTGTGTACATACACAGTTCACGCACAAACGTGCAACGAAACTACACCTTGGCTTTCCATATAAAACTCTGCCGCCCGGCCCCCGCCCGCCGCCCGCCCCCTTGTACGCACACATGTACCATCAAAAACCGGCCTCACTTCATTGTTCGCAACGCTCCATCTTACTTTTTTTATTTGATCTGAGAAGGAAGTCAACTCGAAATTAGCTTTGTGGTGGAAGTCCGAGACGAACTGCAGAATGCAACTGCACGTTCCGCTACGCTCCAACTAAGTGACGCGACCGCATACGGTCCTATACTATACCTATACGGTCGCGACACTTCTCCGCTCACTTCAAATTGAGCCGCCTTTCATAACATCATCATCATCATCATCATCATATCAGCCACACGACACCCACTGCTGGGTATAGGCCTCCCCTAAGGATCTCCACGACGATCGGTCCTGCGCTACCTGCATCCACTGGCTTTCCGCGACCTCCACCAGATCGTCGGTCCACCTTGTCGGGGGCCTACCCACGGAGCGTCGTCCGGTGCGCGGTCGCCATTCCAGAACCTTTCTGCCCCAACGGCCATCGGTTCTTCTCGCTATGTGTCCCGCCCATTGCCACTTCAGCTGAGCAATCCTTCGAGCGATGTCGGTTACTTTAGTTCTCCTGCGGATCTCCTCGTTTCTGATTTGATCACGTAGAGAAACGCCGAGCATGGCTCTCTCCATTGCACGCTGAGTGACCTTGAGCCTCCTTATGAGACCCATAGTTAGCGGCCACGTTTCACTGCCGTACGTCATCACTGGCAACACACACTGGTCATAGACTTTCGTCTTGAGACACTGAGGTAAGTCGGACGCGAAGATTTTTCGAAGCTTCCCGAATGCTGCCCACCCGAGTTGGATTCGACGAGAGATCTCTTTCTCGAAGTTGGACCTACCTAACTGGACTGCCTGTCCTAGGTATACGTAGTGGTCAACAACTTCAAGTGTAGTGTTCCCAACATGAACTGGAGAGGGTACAACATGGGCATTTGACATAATTTTCGTCTTATCCATGTTCATCCTAAGACCCACTCTTTGGGAAGCACTACGGAGATCTTCGAGCATTGTGTTCAGGTCTTCCATGGTCTCAGCCATAAGGACTATATCATCGGCAAAACGAAGGTGTGTTAGGTACTCGCCATTAATGTTGATGCCGAGTCCTTTCCAGTCCAAGAGCTTAAAGATGTCCTCCAACGCAGCTGTGAACAGTTTCGGAGAAATAACGTCTCCCTGTCTCACACCACGCTGCACTTGGATAGGATTTGTGTTCTGGTTCTGTACTCGGATCGTCATGGTGGCATTTTGGTATAAGTACCTCAACACCTCGATATACCTATAGTCCACTTGGCACCTTTGGAGAGACTGCAGCACCGCCCAGGTTTCAATCGAATCAAAGGCTTTCTCATAGTCCACGAACGCCAAGCAAAGTGGCTCATTATACTCCTCAGTCTTCTGTATAACCTGCCGCAGCGTATGGATGTGGTCTATGGTGCTAATGCCTTTTCGGAACCCGGCTTGTTCGGGAGGTTGGAAGTCGTCGAACTTGCGAGCGAGACGATTCGTAAGGACTCTCGAAAACAACTTATAGACATGACTCAGAAGCGAGATGGGTCTATAGTTCTTTAAGAGGGACTTGTCACCCTTTTTAAAGAACAAGATCACCTCACTTATGTTCCATGTCTTTGGCGTTCTGCCCTGGACGATGACGGAATTAAAGAGCTTCTGGAGGACTTTGAGTATCGGCTTACCGCCCGCTCTCAGAAGTTCTGTAGTGATTCCATCGTCACCCGCCGCCTTGTTGTTTTTCAGCTGTTTGAGAGCCATACTAATCTCGAACAGGCTGACGTCCGGGATATCTTCGGTATAGTGTCGGGTAAGCTTGGCTCTGGGGTCTTTAGCCTTGCTTTCAACAGGTGTCTGCGTGGAATATAACTGCCCATAGAAGCTCTCGATCTCCCTCAGGATTTCAGGCTTTGATGAAATGATGCGTCCGTCGTCAGTTTTCAGCTTCGTCATCTGGCTTTGCCCAATAGACAGATCTCTTGCGAACACTTTGGAGCCTTTATTCCGCTCGATGGCCTCTTTAATACGATTCGTATTAAATTGGCGAAGGTCGCTCGTCAAAGACTTAGATATCTGTCTATTAAGCTGCCGATAACGATTAGCATCTACTGAACTCTGGAGCCTCATTTTACGTCTCTGATCCATGAGTAGGAGTGTGTGGTCGGAGAGTTTCTTTATCTTGGGAAGGCGGGTCTTAAAGAACTTGGACCCAACCGTACGGACAGTATCCACCACCATGTTGTTCAGATCGTCCACATCTATGCTGTTCTCAAGGGCTTCGAAGCGGTTTTGGTGTTCAAGTTGAAAGCTCTCGGGGTTTTGAATATGGGCCGGCAATGGTCGAATTGTTGATTTTATCAGTCGAGATCTTTCCAGCTTTGGGTTGATATTCAATGTGCCACGTACCAATCGGTGATCGCTCCCCGTCTTAACAGCGTTGATCACAGTGACATCATCGAATATTTGCTTTTTCGTCGACATGATAAAATCTATCTCATTTCTGACTTTACCGTCCGGACTGACCCAGGTCCACTTCCAGCTTTCCGGCTTTCTGAAGAAGGAGTTCATCATAAAGAGGTTCTCCTTCTCCATAAAGTCAGCCAGCATCTGGCCTCTGTCATTCCGTTGCCCAACTCCAAATTGCCCCACTCTCAGCTCATCACCGCATCGTTTCCCCAACTTTGCATTGAAGTCTCCCATCACAACAGTGTAGTGGGTTTTGTAGCTATGCATGGCTTTAGAGATCTCCTCATACATAGCCTCCACTTCGTCATCTTGGTGTGTCGAGGTCGGTGCGTAAACCTGTATAACATTCAGCGAACACCGTTTGGATATTCTGAGTATAAGGTACGCCACCCTGGTCGACACACTTCCGATGGTAATCACGTTGTTGACAAGGGACTTGTGGACGATGAACCCGACACCACCTTGGGACTGTTGGTCGCCCTCCCGGTAGTAAAGCAAGTTACCGGATTTGAGGATTATCGAGTCCTCTCCCGCTCTTCGGACTTCAGATAACCCGATAATGTCCCAGTGTACCTTGCTGATAACTTCTTCCAACTCGGTTAACTTCGCGTCGGTCCTTAGTGTGCGCGTGTTATAGGTTGCCAGGTGCAGTTGTCGTCGTTTTTGGTAGCCGAGCCGCACCCGGGGATTCTTAGCACCCCCTGCCCCGCCGTTACCGTAGCCGCTACCGTAGCTAGGAATAGCGGGGCTGCCGGGGACTGGGGGCCAATTTTTTGATCCATTGTGCATGAGGGGGGGGGTTTGCCATAATCGCCACGCTTGGCAGGCGGGTTGGCGATCGCAGTAGGCCGAGGTTTTTTTGGAGACGCTGCTGCCCGTCTCTTGAAGGCTATGCTCCCTTAGTCGCCTTTTACGACACCCACGGGATGACAGGGGGTAGTGCTATTCTACGCCGGCACATACACGGCATAACATTACGGTTCAATTTGGAGCGTAGCGGAACGTGCGGTTGCAGTCTGCAGTCCATCTCGGACTTCCATCACCTTTAAAAGTGTTTTGCCATTGAAACAAATACGATCGATGCCCCCTCTGGGTAAGCGGTCGCTTTCTCGACGCACCATCACCTAGGTGAAATGTGACGTCTGCGCCGTCCTCTCCCCTGAGGGAGGCGGTAGCTTTGATCGGTCGAGGGTTCGTTGCCTTTCCGGGCATGTAACCAGTTTCTAAGGCGGTTATGGGTTTAGTCTGTCTGACATAACCATCAAAGCTGGCTTACTGGTATCCGATGTGGATTTCCCCCTCCTTTTCCCCGCTGGGGAGGGTGCTCCGAACTCCTATGGCTGACAACGAAAAAAGACCGGTTCCCAAAGACCGGATCCTAGCGTCCTTAGTCTAGATCAGGGGTGCCCATACTTTTTCTTAAGGAGATCGACCAGCAAAAATTTTTGACTAAGAGATCGGTATTTTGACCGTTTAACCCACCAAATATTTAACAAGAAAAAAAAATGCATAAATAAAACTACATTGGGTCATTAGTTATTCTGTGATTGGATGCAAAATGTCAAATCAGTTATCCTTGGCGATCGACCGCAAAACCTCTCGCGATCGACCGTATGGGCACCTCTGGTCTAGATTAAGGCTCCATGTAGATTGGAGGCAGTCGAAGCCCGACTGCAGCTCAACAGGAGGTCGACCGAAGCATGTAGTACGTGAAAGTCCAAGTACTTTAGGATGGGACCGCTCTAACTATAAGTCAAGAAACTCTAGTTTTTCTGCATGTCACTCACGTTAGTCCTCCTGAGTTCCTTGACTCAGCAGGCCATCCAAATGGTTATTTTTTTAATGTCAATCGCTTGACCGCTGCCACGCCTGGTGGTAAGCGATGAAGCGACCTACTGTGAAACGTGCTTGCCTAGAAGTAATCCTATTCTCTCGCGACTGAAGGCTCCCAGATTGACCTATCAAGAAACAGATTTTTGCCGCCGTAGCCGTGGAATGGAAATTGATTATGGAAAGCATCGGATACGGAATGTTTTCGTGTTTGTGAATCAGGGCCCTGGATTGGACTTTTCAAGGATTTAGAAGAACCCACAAGAAACTCTTGAAAAGTGCTACTTTTCCCATAGCTTCACTGACTTTACTTACGTCAGGGTCTTCCACATCGACAGGGTTGAGGTGCAGGTCGGTTAGGCCGCCCAGGTGGTTGAACACCAGTTCTCGGATCAAGTCGTTGCATTCGCTCTCCAGGTATTGGTCCGCGAAGAAGTGGCCTGAGCCGATCACAAAGAGTTTGCCTGAAATGAAGAAAAGGCTTTCAAGATAAATTCAATAAAATTTCTTTTATTTTAATCTAACTGTTAAAAAATTGGTGAAAATTAAGTGCGTTCCCGTTTCCCATTCAATTCAAAATTTTACGACGACGTCACGCCTTGAAAGATGAAAGTATTATTTTTCATCCAGAAAGTCTGAATAATTAAAGGAGAAATTGACAGACATTCAGCCTTCCAGGCTTCTATTCAGATTAGAAATATAAGATTTATGATCATTGGCGTATCTAGAGAGGTATAATATAAGGTGTAGGTATTTTGTAAGTATAAAAAATTTAAAATTCCATGCGGGTGAAGCTGCGTATGAAAGGTTGTCGCTACATAATCCAAAGTTCCAAATGAGTAAACTTCTTCTGAGTGAGTGAAGTAGTGACTGAAAATGAGTAAAGTCCTTCTTTTTAGGGTTCCGTACCCAAAGGGTAAAAACGGGACCCTATTACTAAGACTTCGCTGTCAGTCTGTCTGTCTGTCACCAGGCTGTATCTCAAGAACCGTGATAGCTAGACAGCTGAAATTTTCACTGATGATGTATTTCTGTTGCCGCTATAACTAAAAACAAAATAAAATAAATATTTAAAGGGGGCTCTCATACAACAAACATGTTTCTTTTGCCGTTTTTTGCTCGTTATTAATAACGACAACATGTAGACAGTTAAAATTTTCACAGATGATGTATTTCTGTTGCCGCTATAACAACAAATACTAAAAACAAAATAAAATGAATTTTGAAGGGGGCTCCCATACAACAAATGTGTTTTTTTTTTGCCGTTTTTTGGTACGGAACCCTTCGTGCGTGAGTCCGACTGGCACTTGGCCGGTTTTTTTATCGTATGAGGATTAGTGACCACCACCGGTGTTAGACTTTATCAAGCCGCCTGGGAGGCCTTTGACCTGGGGCCATATTATGACCTCTTATTTCCAGGCAGTTTTCTGACTGGCTATCAATCTATCTCTTTTATTTGCTATACGACGAGAAAGAGATTTCACTACAGCAATTTATAAACCTGGCAGGATTTAAGAGCTTGTAATTATAAGAGGGCGCTGCTCTCACGTAAACATCTAGCTCTACGTATTTTATTTCGTAAAAATAATTAAACTAGTTTTAACTCAGTGGTAATGTTTTAATTTTATAGTAAACTGTTTAAATGTTTAAAATATCTCGGCAAAGCCTTCTATGTATCCAAAAAGAAATGTGTAAATAAGTTTGGTGATAAAAAGTGACATCAAAACATTTAAATACTGATGAAACATGGTTAAAATAAACTTTTGATATGGTAAAAAGTGAACACTAATAAAAAAACTTTAGAATATATGTGGAAAAACGAAAAAACTACAGTGAATTGATAATAAGTGAAAAACTTTTTTGTTGTTTTGTTTACCGCCGTTATTTATTTTGAAATTGCTTCCCTTGCCATGAACTTATATATCGGCTCAGGCATCACTTCATCAGGGTTATTCATGGTTACTGCGTGGGTGTACGGGCGAAAGTATCACAGTTCAAATAGTAATAAGGCCGGTAGTATAGTAAAATATGAAACTACACTTTTATTGTAGAAAACGAAGAACTAATCATTTAACACAGTACTTAATAACAATCACATTAATTAAACAGAACACAATCAAATGGTATAGATCAACAACGGTTCGTCGATTTCCCGGTACGCGGCATAAAAAAAAACACAAGAGATTTTCTGTTTTACAAGTCTCGATGCAACATGGCCGTTCCATTCCTGTTGCCACAGACTAAAGCCGTCGCCACCATAGATTCGACGCTCCGTCAGAGTAGCGTGACCTCTTGCTCACTCTCGATCCAACCAGTATTTATCAGACGCGCCGTCACGGCCAGACTGACGTACGACCGTCCTCGGGCGTGTATCTTCATAGATTCCTGTAACAATACAAATCATCCGCTCGTCTATCCTGAACTATAGGTAGGTAGCGAAAACTCATGACCATCCATGATGTGGAAACAAAATAAGAAGATAAACCATATTATACACCAGAAACATAACAACAGCACATCTGGTCCCGACCATTGAATCCAACAACCAACCTCGCAAGGTGTGGTTGGCCCGGATATCAGCGTCCACGTGACCCAGACAGACCGTCCAACATAATTGTTCATCTGGCCCCGACCATCGACTCCCTTCAACCAACCCCTTAAGGTATGGTTGGACCGGATGTCGTGTCCACTTGACCAGCATAAACCACCTCACCTGGCCCCGACCATCGACTCCCTTCAACCAACCCCTCAAGGTATGGTTGGTCCGGATGTCGTGTCCACTTGACCAGCATGAACCACCTCACCTGGCCCCGACCATCGACTCCCTTCAACCAACCCCGCAAGGTATGGTTGGTCCGGATGTCGTGTCCACTTGACCAGCATGAACCACGTCACCTGGCCCCGACCGTCGACTCCCTTCAACCAACCCCTCAAGGTATGGCTGGCCCGGATGTCGTGTCCACTTGACCAGCATGAACCATCTCGCCTGGCCCCGACCATTGATTCCCTTCAGCCAACCCCTCAGGGTATGACTGGCCCGGACATCAGCGTCCTAGTGGTCAGGATAAACTATACAATACCGTACGCGAGCAAGAGCATAAGTAGGTAGCTATTAAGTCAAGAGCAAGACACCATTGAGTAAGGGTACATACCTAACGATTACGAATCATCTTGTTCAGTGGTGATTTCAACCTCATATCCAACGTCTAAAGTCTCAGGATCAGAATAAACACTAAGTGTGTCGGAGCCTGCAGTTAAGGTGCGGGAATCGGTGGACATATTGTCTGAGCATACGGTCAAGTCATTGTAATTAGCAAGCCTACTATCATCGCAGTTGGTATTGTCAAGTGCATCTTCCGGATCATCTAGCGCCGTCTCGGCCTGTTCATTGACATTTAATAAACTACTTGCCATTTCCACCAAACCCTCCTGTCCCTGCGGTACTAAACGTAAGTTCTCATGTGCATACTTATAAATACGATTGGAACCACTAAGACTTTTAAGTTCGTATCGGTCATGATCTAGTACCGCGGTTATAACGAACGGCCCTTTAAACTTTCTATCTAGCTTGGTTTGGTTACGCTCACTATTTTTTATAAAAACGTAATCACCTGCGGAAAATGGTTTAATTGCTGCTCGTCCTTTATTAAATCGCTCTACTTCTGATGCAGCTGCCTTTTTAATATTAGAAGATGCATCGTTTCGTATAAAATCAAGGTCTAAACGATTTTGTTGATCTGACCCTTCTGGATTGAGTTTGGATATACCTAGCGGTTGTGCACGAATCCCAAACATCAGTTCTGTTGGTGAATATTTAGTCACAGTCGATTTAGTGCAGTTTAAAGCAAGTTGTATTTTACCTAACTCATCCCGCCAAGTCTTATTAGGATCATTCTCTACAATGGTTAGTAAACTTTTGAGTGTTCGCATCACACGTTCCACTTGGCCATTTGCTCTGCTAGACCCAGTTGCAATAAAGTGGAGATTTATATTGTGCTCTGCACAAAACTTTTTAAAATCGGCACTGCTGTAACACCGTCCTTGGTCAGCTATGACGCGTTTTGGAGCTCCAAATAAACACACAGCTTTCTGTAGTGCTTGCACGGCACTATTCGCATCAAGAGATGAAGTATGTTCTAATATTACATACTTCGTAAAAGCATCAATAATTACAGAGCAATATTCCTTATTATCACTTTTCCCGCTCAGTTTTCCCGAAAAGTCGATGTGTATTGTATGCCAAGGCATAGAAACTTTTGGTATCGGATGAAGCTGAACGGGTTGAGCTCCTGATGGCCCCTTCGAAGCTTTACATACGATACAGGAATCAATGAATTTACGTACACATTTGGACATTTCCGGAAACCAATACTGCTCATAAAGTTTATCCAATGTTTTATCCGCGCCCAAGTGTTGAATTTCAGTATGGATATGATTTATGAGAGTCCAAATAAGGGAACGTGGCACTACCGGTAGCCACGTGGTAGTTTTGTTTCGTGAAACTTTTCTGTACAATATATTATCTCTGACGTCATAGGTTCCAGCAACAGAATCAGGCAAACCGTGATTACTACATTTAGAAATAAGGTCCTGTACTTCGCTATCACGTTTTTGCTCAACACTGAGCCAACCTTGATGGAGCTCTACATACTGAACTGATTTACTTTGGATTCCTTTACATGAACTGGCAGTAGTATCTAAGTCGGGCTGAGGATTTCGCGACAAATAATCAGCATGTTCCATCCTTTTTCCTTCTCGATATATGATTTCAAAATCATAGGCCTGTAAATAAGCCCACCAGCGATGCACACGTGGTGTAAGGTCTGTTTTGGACTTTGAGGCTTTTAGCGAATTGCAGTCCGTGAATACAGAAAAATGTCGACCATACAAGTAGTGACGAAAATGCTCTACCGCTCGCACGACTGCTAACGTCTCCAGTTCGTACGAGTGGTAACGAGATTCTGCGTCACTTGTACGCCGGCTGAAATATTCAATAACATGGGGTAAGTTATTTTTCTTTTGGATAAGTATCGCACCATATCCTTCAGAGCTTGCATCTGTATGCAATTCGACGGGTAGCTCTGGATCGAATATTGTCAAAACTGGTTCAGAGGTTAAAATTCGTATTATTTCATTACGTATTTGTTCATGACTTTCTGACCATTTGATAGCACCCTTTAATTTTGTTAACGGATACAAAGGACCGACTATACGAGTGAAGCCAGGTATAAATTTTCGAAAATATGAGGCTAACCCTAGAAATTGACGTACATGTGTAGCGGACTTGGGTTGTGGAGCATCAATCAAAGCCTGGATTTTTCTCGAATTGGGCCTTACCTCCCCTGACTGAAGAGTATACCCCAGATAATCAATTTTGTTTTTCATGAATTTACATTTACCCAAATTAAAAGAAAATCCCGAATTAGCCAAAACCCCTAAAACTTCATCTAAACGTTTCAGACCCTCCGAAACATTGGAAGAGTAAACCAAGACATCATCCATATAAACTAGCGGCTTTTCAGGCAAATGAATTAAAGCTTTTGTGATACTCCTCTGGTAAACAGAAGGAGCATTGCGAAGTCCGAAGGGCATTGTTAAATATTCGTATTGCCCCTCGGGAGTTACAAATGCTGTCTTCTCTACAGACTCAGGGTGTACGGGTATCTGGTGGAAGCCAGATGCCATATCTAAAGAAGAAAAGAAACAAGCTCCCGCAAGTTGGTCAATTTGTTCCTCGATACGAGGTAAAGGGTAATGTTCAGGTTGGGTGTTAGAGTTAAGCTCCCTAAAATCTACGCACATCCTGTCCGTATTATCTTTTTTCTTCACCAACAATATCGGACTAGCAAAGGGAGAAGCACTTTCTCGGATTACTCCTGCGTCTAACAGTTGTTGAACTTTTTCCCTTACTATCTGCTTCTCTACGGGTGCAAGTCTGTAAGGACACCTTTGTACGGTTTTGTGTGGATCTATTAAATTAATTTTAAGCTCTCCCGTTTTAACACGGCGGGTGGGGATGCCTTGAATAAAGTGATCTGAATATTTGTTTAAAATGGATATCAGCAAATTTTTATCTTTTCCCTGTAAATCTGTATCAATTTCAGTAAAATCAGTTTCATTTGAAACCGTCACACATAAATTAGATTGTTGTTGAGTATAAAATATAAGACCATCATTATCAATTTTCACAGAAATGTCATTAGATAGGATATCCCTACCAATAATTACATGATCAGAAATAGCATCATTAGGTACTATGTGAAAAAGCAAACTAACAGAAAGTTCACCTATTTTCACCTTACTTTGAATTTGGGTTGTACTATGTACGTTATTACTATCACCACCGATACCACTAAGATAGACAAGACTCTTACGCACAGTACCCGGAAACTGGTCTGATATGGCTTCTTTCAAAAGAGAACACGATGACCCGCTGTCAAACAAAAAAGAGACTGACTCACCGGAAGATGTTGTCAAAGTACCTCTCGACGGGAGACGTTCACATTGGTTAACTTCCTTGACCGTAGCTCCATTATTGTTCCTCTTATTTGGGCACGCAGTTGAGACGTGGCCAGGTTGCCTACAAGTGTAGCATATCACCACTGTTGGTTTCTCTTGCTGAAGTGTCAGACTAGAAGCAGCTTGTCTGTTGGTACTAAAATCATCACGGCGCCTTCTGCAATCCACCAGCCGATGTCCATGAAATCCGCAGTAGCGACATTTACCAGTAAATTTTTCACTCATACGCTGTCGCTTTGATTCTGGTTCTTCCGTTTCTACAGCGTCCGAACGTCGTTTCAAGGTCACACCACCAAGAATGCGAAACAAGTGTGCTCTTGTAGAAATCATTTGAGAGTTAAGTTCACGGCGTATTATAATATCCTTTGAACACAATATCGAAATAACAAATCCGGTAATAACTTCTTCGGGCATCACTGTTTTCGGTATTCGCTCAATGAGGTTCCATAGTCGAAGAGCAGATTCAGTGGCTGTTTCTTTGATTCCTATTTCAAACCTCATTATCTCATCAAAATAATCTTGAAAGAGCTTTGGTTTCGAGAACTTGGCGATTAAAGTCTGTTTGATTAGGGTCCATGTCAATTCGTAAGGATTTATTTTAGTAAGACATGTGGCTGCACGGCCTTTTAGTGCACTCGACAGCGCCATGAGCAAATCAATCCCGTCCAAGTGTTTATTTTGTACAATTACTTCTGTAACATTGCACCATCCTTCAATATCGGCCTCTGGATCATCTGGGTCAAATTGTAATAACCGTGTGGTAGCATTGACAGTTGTTGACATCTGGGGTGCCGCCAAAATACGGGATAATAATGCTTCCATGTTACTTAAAAGATTTGGTGTTGGAGCATTAGTTTCATTGGATTGGTTTTGCTCATTAGATCCCACAACTGATATCGGCTCAGGCATCACTTCATCAGGGTTATTCATGGTTACTGCGTGGGTGTACGGGCGAAAGTATCACAGTTCAAATAGTAATAAGGCCGGTAGTATAGTAAAATATGAAACTACACTTTTATTGTAGAAAACGAAGAACTAATCATTTAACACAGTACTTAATAACAATCACATTAATTAAACAGAACACAATCAAATGGTATAGATCAACAACGGTTCGTCGATTTCCCGGTACGCGGCATAAAAAAAAACACAAGAGATTTTCTGTTTTACAAGTCTCGATGCAACATGGCCGTTCCATTCCTGTTGCCACAGACTAAAGCCGTCGCCACCATAGATTCGACGCTCCGTCAGAGTAGCGTGACCTCTTGCTCACTCTCGATCCAACCAGTATTTATCAGACGCGCCGTCATATATAATACTAATATTACCAAGTGAAAACTTATGCAACGCCATCTTCAAACTGCATAAAGAACTATAATTGCTACGATTTCCAAAAAAGCATTCCAGCAACCCTTTTGCTTTGTGCTTTTGTTTATTGACTTTTTGCTCCTTCACCGCAAGATGTCGCTCACATGTAACAAATGCAGAAATGATATCACAAATCGTGATTTTATATTATGTACAGAATGTCAAAATTATTACCACTTGGACTGTACCAGTATTGGGGAAAAAATGTTTTATTTGATGGCAGTTGAACGCAGGAAAAACTGTAAATGTGATACCTGTAGTTATAAACCAAAGTCAAACACCGTCACCGTAAAGTCTAATATACCTACGAAAAATTCCTTTGAGTCCCTAGAAGTAATAGAACCTACACTAACAGAACAAGAAAATACAAATTTTATCACTTTCCGAAGAAATAAGAAACAAAAATCGTTGCCTGACTTGTCGGCGTCCTATTTATCTCTGAACGACTCCTCTATTCATAATTTAGATTCAATAATTGTAAACAGTTTACAAGATGTCGCTACTAGCGGAAACAGTGTGGTTGATGAGTTAAAAAGAGAAATAAGTAGTTTACGAATGGAATTACGATCGGCAAATCTGGAGATACAAAACTTAAAAATAAAAAATGCCGAATTATTAATAGAAAACCAAAACCAAGAAAAGGTGATAAAACTTTACAGTTCAAATGACATTGAAGACTCTAACTCCAGTATACGATTCGACGGACAGCACAATGACATGTCTACTCCCTTAAACAACAACTTAACCACCAGAAAAAAGGTTACTACTACAAAGAATTGTCAATTAAAAGTTTTTGATGAACACAAAAAACCAACTTCTTTGGAGATTAATAAGACTGAATCCTCTAAGCAGTGCTACCCACATGATAAAATAAAGCCAAAGCTGTGCTTAATTACTAGCATTGGCCACAACCAAACATCTACATTCACGAGGGAGCGCCTAGCCGAAAATAATGAATGCTGCCACTACCGTATGCCAGGAGCTAGTTTGGAACGACTGACCAAAGATCTACAAAAAAAACTTAAGGACTTTACTCTTTATGATTTTTGCGTTATAATTGTAGGTGAAACTGATTTTACAGTTTCGAAAAATTATAAGGATTTAATTCAAATGTTAAAGCAAAGAATATTGGCTGTGCAACATACTAATGTCATAATATGTGTTCCTAACTTTAAGTATAGCTTTACCTCAAGGTTATTTAATAATAGAATTGTTTTATTTAATAATTTATTGCATCAAGATAACAAAATAGATGAATACTGTTTTATCAGTTGCCAGTATTGAAAATATTTTCGTACTCCAAAAAAGAGCTGTTCGCGCCATATACAATCTTCGGCGAAGAGATAGCTTGAGAGAATTGTTTAAAGAAATAAGCATCTTAACTTTGGCAGGCCAATACATATATGAAAATTTAGTTTATGTAAGGAAACACTATGATTCATTTCCTAAGAACAGCAATATTCACCAGTTTAATACAAGAAATAAAGATAAACTTGCCGTTCCAAGATTTAGGCTTGCAAAATCTAGAAGTTCATTTATGGGGAAAGGCATAGCCTTTATTAATAAAGTTCCGCAACAAGTGATTGATCTGCCTTTGCATGAATTTAAAATCCATGTTAAAAAAACGCTCATGGGTAAAGGTTATTATAAAGTAGATGATTATCTTAAAGATCAAAATGCATGGAAATGATGTAACACATAACTTGCTACTATAAGTACTTTGTTGAAGTAATATAATAAGTCTATGTTGTTGCCAATAATCCTGTCACCCTGTTGTAATTATCTGGTAACGTTATATTCAAGTTTGTAAATATCGTTACTTATGGCTGTTACAGCTGATAAGTTTCTTGCGCCCGTTCTTCTTGTCAGCTAAAAAAAGTCTGGAACGGGTGGTAGGAAAATATAGACGATTCAAAAGTACTTAATAATTAAGTTTATTTGAATAAAGCTTATTTGACTTTGACTTTGACTTTATATTAGACACAAATAAAAATCTCGAATATTCCTATAATATGTTTACAAAGTACTCTGGAAAAGTAAATTTCAAGGGTATCCAAATAATAATAAGAGATTTAATTAAATTCATGTCAGATATTACTTGTGATACAAGTTATGACTCATACATAATAAATAAAAAAAGATATTATACCAGCATCTTGTCCTGTAAGTCCAATTAAAAATAATAAATCATCTTCGTGTCCTCCTACTCCAAGTGTTAATAAAAATCAGTCCTTTCGTATCTTCACCGAATGTAAGTAAAAGTGATTATATACAGCCAAGCAAACTATGTAACTTAAATATCTTCCATCAAAACATACAAAGCCTAAGAGCTAAGCTCAGCCAGTTAGAAATTATGTTGACTAAAGATAATACCGACATCTTATGTTTTAGTGAAACTTACCTTAAAAGTCAAAATGTAAGCACCATTCAGTTACCAGGTTATAAGCTGGCAGCTTCCTTTTGCAGAAATAAATCACGAGGAGGTGTAGCTATATATGTTAAAAATAATATAAATTTTAACTCTTTACATTGTATAGAGTCACTTAGCATGTACTTTAATATGGAATGTTGTGGTATATCTTTGCCAGAATTGAACTGCATTGTTATATGTGTATATAGAACTCCGGACTCAAACTTTAATATTTTTATAAAGTCACTAGAGTCACTATTGCAGAAAATTGTAATACGATCCCAACATGTAAAAAAGAAAGTAATTATAACAGGTGACTTTAATGTTAACATCCTTGAAAACAGTAAACAAACTGCAGTATTCAAAAATACTTTACTAAAATATAATTTAACTTTAACAATAAATGAGCCAACAAGAATAACTTTGCGATCAAAGACTTGTTTAGACAACATTATAACCAATTTTAAGAAATATTCTGCGAAAGTTTTACACCTTGGATTGTCGGATCACTCTGCCCAAACTATAAGTGTACCATGTAATCAAGGATTTGTCGAAAAATATTGGTTTCGGTATAGAAGAAACGTAGATAAACATCTAACCTTTTTTCTTAAACATTTGTCTCAGTTGAGTTTTTCTGAAGTTTTTCAATGCCATGATGTTCAATCAGCTTATAGCACATTCATAGAATTATTTAAACTGATTTTTGATTTATGTATACCTAAAGAGAGATATAAAGTTACTTATAATACAAAATCGAATTGGCAAACAAAAGGTATAAATAGGGCATGCAAGATTAAAAGAAAACTCCATTACAATATATTCCACAATAAAAAATCTTCTTATTCGAACTACTATAAAAAATATTGTAAAATACTAAAATCAGTGATTCGTTCTGCAAAACAAAAATATAATATATCATTTATAAATAAAAGTAGTAATAAAAATAAAGCAACATGGAATTTAATAAAGAAGCAAACTACACCACAAAATACCTTTTTGAGCACTATAGTCAGGAGGCAAATATTTAATAAGTCGTCTCCTTCACGATTTTCGTCGGACTCTCTTCTATATACCTAAAACTGGTATGTATGTGTTCCTTGTGCTCTACAAAACACGAAACTGACGGTTTTAAGAGGAGAAAGTGGGGACACGCATAGCTATGACGTCACAAAGATGGCGCCGACCGTAACAAGTTTTTCTTCATTTCTCGAGTTTTATTGCATCAATTTCGTTGTTTGATATGTCATTTGAAAGGTTTTATAATTGTCTATGATTGCTCTTTTGAAACCTACTAATTTAGTTTTGTCGTTTTTGAAATATTAACAAAAATATGATTTTTTTTCATAAACTTTTTATTATTTACAGGTTTAAACTAAATATAGAAAAAGATTTGTGTACCTAAGTTTGTAATTTTATAATAAAAAATAAAGTGCGTTTTCATATCTTCTCAAAAATATAAATATCATTGTAGTGCAATAATAAACAAACAAGTTGTTACCAATTCTGTAAGGAGAGTACTTATATTTTTTTTCATTTTCTTTTTATTTAATGAAATTTTTCTTCATTTCTCGAGTTATGCTTCATCAATTTCAATGTTTGATATGTCATTTGAAAGGTTATATAATTGTCTATGATTGCTTTATTGACAGCTACTAATTTAAGTTTGTCGTTTTTGAAATATTAACAAAAATATGTTTTTTTATACACTTTTTCTTATTTTCCGTTATAACTATAAATAAAGAGAAACATAAATGTGCCTAAGTTTGTTAGTTCATAACAAAAAATAAAGTCCGTTTTATTACTTTCTCAGAAATATAAACATGATTGAAGTGCAATAATAAACAAACAAGTTGTGACCGATTCTGTAAAGAAAGTACTCATCTGATTTTTTAAAGTTCTTTATTTCATCAAGTTATTCTTCATTTCTAGAGTTCTACTGCATCAATTTTGTTGTTTGATATGCCATTTGAAAGTGTATGTAATTGCCTATGATTGTTCTTTTAAAAACTGCTAATTAGGTTTTGTTGTTTTTAAAATATTAACAAAAATATGATTCATACACTTTCTTTCATACACTTTTTCTTATTTACCGGTATAACTAAATAAAGAGAAACATAAGTGTACCTAATTTTGTATGTTTTTAACAAAAAATAAAGTCTGTTTTATTGCCTTCTCAGAAAAATAAACATGGTTGTGGTGCAATAATAAACAAACAAGTTGTGACCAATTCTGTAAAAAAAGTACTCATCTGATTTTACCGCCGTTTTCACTATTGATTTTGAAATTATAAGTATTTAAGAGCTGTGAAAAAGAAGCTGTGCTGTTTACAAATTACAGTATACATATAATATACGTTTACTTTTATATGTATTATAATATCACACATCAAGCAATTTAGATGTACTTTCTAAGCTATTATAAAAACAATGTACAAAACCAAAGTATTATTTATTGTAATTACCTATAATAACAGTGCAAATAAAAACTATTCCCAATCACTTATTAAGTAGGGAAATGATGAATGAGATAATGTGTTTAGTGAACAGAGCATAGCAAGCAACATATAAGTACTACTCATCAACATCAAGAAAGTTTTGCTGATTAAAACATAATTAATTCTTTTCCAATCCTATCATACGTTTTTGCTTTGAGCGTGCACAGTCGCATTTCGTCGTCCGGCAGTCTGTCTTACACTGGCACGATATGAGCTCGATATATTGCAGACATATTGGATGGAGGTTTCAAGCTTGTGATGGGAATTAGGGAATTGTTATATAACCTCCAGCCACAGTTTTCTGGTAAGAGTAGGGTTTGGATCGGGATATTCGCAGTTTTCCAAATAAGTCTGGTAATTAGCTCTGTGTAGATGGTGCTTCTGACTTCTCTAGAAGCTGGTAATTAAATTACCACCGGTTTTCTCAAATGTTAAAAACCTAGACAAACTGAAATTACCAAGATATCAAGCTCATATCGTGCCAGTGTAAGACAGACTGCCTGACAATGAAATGCGACTGTGCACGCTCAAAGCAAAAACGTATATTGAAAGGAGTATGCCATATTAGAAAATAAATATTTTAATCAGCATAACATTATGGATGTTGATGAGTAGTACCTATATGTTGCTTGCTATGCTCTGTTCACTAAACTCGATAATTCAATTATGTCAACATTATCTCATTCATTATTTCATTGTTATTTTCTATTTTGTACAATGTGATTTACGTAAAAATAAGTAATTTTCATTACACCTTGGGAATAGTTTTTATTTGTACTATTATTAATATTACAATAATACTTTGTTTTGTATATTGTTTCTATAATAGCTTAGCTTATATTACTTCTAATTTACTGGATGTGTGATATTATAATATGAATATCCTACTATAATATTATAAATGTGAAAGTTTGTGGGTTTGGATGTTTAGATGTTTGGATGTTTGTTCCTCAATCACGCAAAAACTACTGAACGGATTTGGTTGAAATTTGGCACACAGATATTAATTAGCCTAGATTATAACATAGAATACTTTTTATCCCGATATTCCCACGGGAACAGGAACCACGTGGGTGAGACCGCGGGCGGCCGCTAGTATGAAATTATATTACATCTGATATTATAATAAAAAAGTAAACACATATTAGATTTATACTTTAATTTGTAAAAAGCACAGCTTTTTCTCTTAAATACTTATCATTTTCAAATCAATAGTGAAAACAGCGGTAAAAATCAGATTCGTACTTTCTTTACAGAATTGGTCACAATTTGTTTGTTTATTATTGCACTACAATCACCTTTATATTTCTGGAAAAGTAATAAAATAGTCATTATTTTTGTTATTCATAAACATACAAACGAAGACACACTTATGTGTCTCTTTATTTAGTTATACCGGTAAATAAGAAAAAGTGTATGAAAAAAACATATTTTTGTTAATATTTTAAAAACAAAAATACTAAATTAGTAGGTTTCAATAGAATAATCATAGAACATTACATAACCTTTCAAATGACATATCAAACATTGAAATTGATGCAGCCGAACTCGATAAATGTAGAAAAACTTGATGAAATAAAGAAGAAATTGAAAAAACTAGATGAGTACTTTCCTTACAGAATTGGTAACAACTTGTTTGTTTATTATTGCACTACAATGATGTTTATATTTTTGAGAAGATATGAAAACGCACTTTATTTTTTATTATAAAATTATAAACTTAGGTACACAAATCTTTTTCTATATTTAGTTTAAACCTGTAAATAATAAAAAGTTTATGAAAAAAAATCATATTTTTGTTAATATTTCAAAAACGACAAGACTAAGTTAGTAGGTTTCAAAAAAGCAATCATAGACAGTTATATAAGCTTTTAAATGACATATCAAACAACGAAATTGATGCAATAGAACTCGAGAAATGAAGAAAAACTTGTTACGGTCGGCCGCCATCTTTGTGACGTCACAGCTATGCGTGTCCCCACTTCCTCCTCTTAAAACCGTCAGTTTCGTGTTTCGTAGAGCACAAGGAACACATACACACCAGTTTTAGGTATATAGAAGAGAGTCCGACGAAAAATCTCAAAATGCTTCGTCGCCACCTAACTACTATACAAAATCTGACTGAGGATGACGGTACAGATGTCTCAGATGTTTATAAAATTGCAAACATTTTTAATCAACACTTTGTTATGCCAGCGTCTGACACAAAAAATAATAAACAAAAAAAAACATTTAACACGAATAGTTCGATCAAATCGCACTCCAAAACTCTCTTTCTAACTCCTGTAGATGAATACGAGCTCAAAAAAATTGTCATGAGTTTAAGTAATAAGCGGAGTTGTGGTTACGATGATATACCGGTTAAAGTTATTAAAAGTTCATTAGAAATTATAAGCAAACCTCTTGTATACATCCTTAACCTAATGATTGAATCTGGAACTTTTCCTCAAGAATTAAAGACAGCAAAAATCAAACCATTGTTCAAAAAAGGTAGTAAAAGTAGTAAAACTAATTAAAGACCAATAGCTTTATTAACTTGTTTTTCCAAAATATTCGAAAAAATTATTTATCTTCGCCTTCTCAACTTTTTAAACAAGTATAATTTACTCGATAAAAACCAATTTGCTTTTCAGAAGCAAAAATGTACAACGCATGCAATATATAAAGTACTTAAGGAAATATGGGAATCATTAAACAATAAAACTACATGCATTGGTCTGTTTCTTGACATGTCCAGGGCATTCGACTGCGTAAGTCATGATATTCTTCTCCAGAAATTAGAAAACCTAGGTTTACGAGGTCTAGCTTTAAAACTTATTAAAAGTTACCTTACAGACAGAACACAATTTACAGTAATTGATTCATATAATAAAAATAGTAAGACATTTGAAGAGATCCAATCTAGTACTGAACATGTCACTTTGGGATTACCACAAGGTAGCATCCTTGGACCCCTTCTGTTTCTAGTATATGTGAATGAACTGCCAAATATCACTGAGAACCTATGTGTCATGTTTGCAGACGATGCTACTATTTTTATTCCAGATAAATATAGAAATAAAACCACCTTTGAAAATCACATAAATAAAGTATTAGAAACTACTACCAGCTGGCTTAAATCTATAAACTTAAACATTAATTTATCCAAAACAAAATTTATCCAATTTAGAAATAATCGATCTTTTTCATACAATCTTGATATATCTGAAAATAGTACAAAAATAAATGAAGTAGACGAAATTAATTTTCTTGGTGTTACCATCGATGCTAACTTAAATTGGAAAGATCATATTTTAAAAATAAACCAAAAGATTGCCAGTTACTGTTATGCGCTTTCCATACTAGCCGAAACAACATCGGTGGATGTAGCCAGAGCTGCATATTTTGGTCAAGTTTATCCGCTGTTAATTTATGGCATTATATTCTGGGGAAATTCTGTAAACGTTGAATCAACTTTCCTCTTACAAAAAAGGTGTTTACGAATTATTTATCATATGTATTCTGATGAAACACTGAGAAACATATTTAGGGAAAAAGGTTATTTAACGTTGACAAACATCTTTATTCTAGAATCTGTAATTTTTGTAAAACAAAATCCGAATTATTTTATTAATAAAATCACTTCCCGTCCCAATACCCGCAATAAATATAAACATGACCTATGCATACCAAGAATAAATAACCATTTATACCATAAAAGTGCCTTCAGCACGGGCATTAAAATATTTAATCATTTACCTGCAGATATTAAGGCTCTAGATTTACCAAAAATCAAACACGCACTTAAAAAATGGCTTATCAATAATGTATTTTACACTTTAGATGAGTACTACGCATCTAAACACTAATATATTTCGTATTTTATAGTTTTATCTATTAGTTTTAGTTTATAAGATAAATATTGCAAGCCCGTTATGGGTATACTGTTGTTACCTACTAATCTGCAATGTAACCTGCAAAAAATTGTACACAGTTTCAAGCAATAAATATATTGAAAAAAAAATTGAATTGAATACGGCCTCTGACTTGGCTTAACGACTGTTATCTGTACCCTTAGCACGAACAGCTATCGAGAAAAATAACGCGCGTAAAATTACTCGATAGAGAATTCTCTATGGAAAATTTAATTTCGCTATTCGGCGATAGATGGCGCTGTACTAATTTTTCATACAAAATTGCACTATCGAGTAATTTTACGCGCGTTATTTTTCTCGATAGCTGTTCGTGCTAAGGGTACAGATGACAACAGCCGGGACCGACGATTTATCGTGCCCTCCGAAGCACCGGAGTTTTTAACCGCCTCTGTGGTCTAGTGGTTCGCCCACCCGTGTAAGACGCAGGGGTCCCGGGTTCGATTCCCAGGGGGGTAACAATTTGTACTTGGCTTATGTCCAGTCCGCCTTACCTTACTTAAGTCTAACGCCATAACAACGATATAAAAATTGTTGTGTTCCGGCAGTTATAGGTAAGATAGCCAGTTCCTCAGTGATGAGGATTCTGGGTGTAGTGCGCTACCTTCGGCTTTATCGTCACTAAACATCAGGTGAGGTGAAGGCCTAGCACTATACCGTTGTGAAAAAAAACACGGAAGCGCTCAGTTGTAATGTCACAACGGTCACCCATCCGACACCTAGCCGGACCGGACGTTGCTTAACAAACGTGATCGAGTACTATCAGTCTGTCAAGCTCCGCCATGAGCGCTTAAAACTCCAAACTAGCCTCCATTCTTCTCCGAAGTGTACTTGGCGGCGACCAGTCCCTTGACGGGGTAGCAAACGTCGCTGCTGGACAAGATGGCGGCGGCGTGTTGCTACCTACATAATCTAAAGTACCAAATGAGTAAACTAGCCTCCAGTCTTCTCCGAAGTGTACATGGCGGTGACCGGCCTCTTGACGGGGTATCAAACGTCGCTGCTGGACAAGATGACGGCGGAGGGGTTGCTACCTACATAATCTAAAGTACCAAATGAGTAAACTAGCCTCCAGTCTTCTCCGAAGTGTACATGGCGGCGACCGGCCTCTTGACGGGGTAGCAAACGTCGCTGCTGGACAAGATGACGGCGGAGGGGTTGCTACCTACATAATCTAAAGTACCAAATGAGTAAACTAGCCTCCAGTCTTCTCCGAAGTGTCCATGGCGGCGACCGGCCTCTTGACGGGGTAGCAAACGTCGCTGCTGGACAAGATGGTGGCGGCGGGGTTTCTACCTACATAATCTAAAGTACCAAATGAGTAAACTAGCCTCCAGTCTTCTCCGAAATGTACATGGCGGCAACCGGCCTCTTGACGGGGTAGCAAACGTCGCTGCTGCACAAGATGGCGGCGGCTGGGTTGCTAGCTACCTACATAATCTAAAGTACCAAATGAGTAAACTAGCCTCCAGTCTTCTCTGAAGAGTACATGGCGGCAACCGGCCTCTTGACGGGGTAGCAGACGTCGCTGCTGGACAAGATGGCGGCAGCCGGCTTCTTCACGGTCAGCGTGGCCCCGTAAGGGTACACGAAGTTGGGTGTTGCGGGCTCCTCACTATAAACACGATCATGATCAAAAATTCAGCAAGAAAAAAATAATGATACGGGAATGAAACCTGTGTCATTGCTTTCGGGCCTTCGTTGCTCAGTTTAACCACCACAAAATAAATAAGAGGTTTATCTTTGAGGACTGTAATTAATTACCGTGGTGTGTGGGCACGAAATAAGCACCAGGTGCTCCGCATCCGGACGAATAGGTACTTCACACCTCCACACGCTCACCCAAATCTCGGTGAATGTAACAAACTATACGTTTGTTGATTCTTTTGAAAAGGACATCTTTGACTCATTTGTAACAAGATACGCCACATGTCGTTTTCACTTGGCGAGAAGTGCTGGCATCATAAATAAGCCAGCGTTATTTCATCAATAAAGAGGTTCCCGAGACCTCAACTATTTGTTGAACTTTACATAATTTCACACTGTGAGAATTACACTGATTGAGTAGTGCTTACATAAAGCAAAGCATTGAAGCAGGTGAAAAAACTAAAGACTTTATTTGGTAGCAAAGTTACTTGCAGATAGTCGTCGGATTCGCTGGTGTAGTTGGGCATCTTCATGATGCTCTTCAGAATGGCCCTGTTCAGGATCCCGTTGGAGATGTGGCACTCTTTCGGGTGGTAGAACTTGTGGTACTTGGCTCGTACCACGCAATCTGTGAACAGTACCATGAGTTTTTTCTACAACTGTACAATTTGCATGAGAATCTGCACAGCGCCTCTATTGGGCAGTAGCGGAACTAAAATCCCTTCATGTTTGATTATGATTACCTGTGGCTAAATTACCATTCGTTTCAGAAAAAAAACATAAGTATTTAAGTGATTAGACATAGGTAGGTATTTTTAGTAGGTACTTAATAGATTCTTACTTATTTTTGAACTTTTGAAATAGCGTTAACGTTCAAATATGGGCGTCTTTATTTTCGAAGCAACACTAGCGCCACTCCCGGAAAAATAATTACCGTGTAAAATACACAATTTATTAAAAATCCAAGCTGATGGTCCCTAAAATATAAATTGTTATTTATAAACACACGAACTCAGTGCCAAATATTTTTTTATGTAATGGAGCTAGTCTTGTATGTAATGTCGAACCACCTTGAAAGGGAAGGGAGCTTTCGAGTATTTCAGACCAGTGTTTCTTTCATACAAAATTCTCTCAATTAAGAGGTTCGGGGGAGCTCGTCCGTCGATCACTACACTAGTTTGCCCGTCTACCTACAGACAACAATTTTTTCTCCGGGGGGGTACTAAGGCTACTCCGGGGGGGCACCGCCCCCCCGAAATAGTACCTGAAAGAAACACTGTTTCAGACCAACGAACTAAAGTTTCATAACTTTAAGTCACACTTTTAAGACTCAATAAATTGATTACTTATTTACTCACCATTGTTAACAACGATTCCATATTCCTCCAAGAAGAAATTTATATTCGTGTTCATCTTCTCCTCTCCTCCATCTGTCATGATGACCAGCACCGAATCCCCCCTCTCGACGACGCTCTTCATGCTGGCTAGCTCATCATCTGTGAACGCGTTCTGTGGTCCTGGTATCACGAGGATCTTTACGTCTTGCAAAATGTTCTCTGATAACTCATCTCGGTTACTAAAATTATACTTACATAGATTAATAAGAAATGCTCAGCTGAAGTGGCAGTAGTGGGCTGCATGGACACTTAGCGAGAAGAACCGCCGATGGCCGTTGGAGCAGAAACGTTCTAGAATGGCGACCGCGCACCGGATGACGACGCTCCGTGGGTAGGCCTCCGATAAGGTGGACCGACGTGAGGGTGAAGGTCGCGGGCAGTTCAGACCCCCTAGCCAAAGTAACATTTGCAAATTTTCGCTATCGCTTCGCTTCGAAACATGTATGGATTTGACGTTTTAAAATTCGATAGTTAACGAAACCCTATGTCAATCCCATACATGTTTCGAAAGCGAAGCGATAACGAAGATTTGCCGATGTTACTTTGGCTAGGCCCTCAGTACCTACCCGTAGCACGAACAGCTATCGAAAAAAATAATAGTGCAATTTTGTATGAAAAATTAATACAGCGCCATCTAACGCCGAATAGCGAAATTAAATTTTCCTTAGAGAATTCTCTATCGAGTAATTTTACGCGCATTATTTTTCTCGATAGCTGTTCGTGCTAAGGGTAGGTACAGGACCGATCGTCGTGGAGATCCTTGGGGTAGGCCTATACCATAACCCCTCGTTTTCACCAAGGTATAATACTCGTACATGTATAATACAAGTTTGATGCAATTGTTTTGATTTTTGTTCTCATTCATATACCTAGGTACATGTATAAAACATGTTTTATACAAAACTTGTCGCCTACGTGTTCAAAACTTTTAGTTGCCTACATGGTTGCCTTGTTGGTTACACAGTGTGAACGAGAAGAAGGTTTGAGACTGTTGCAATCCTACTAATATTATAAATATGAAAGTTTGTGGGTTTGGATGTTTAGATGTTTGTTCCTCAATCACGCAAAAACTACTGAACGGTTTTGGTTGGAATTTGGCACACAGATAGTAGATAGCCTAGATTAAAACATAGGATACATTTTATCCCGATATTCCTACGGGAACGGGAACTACGCGGGTGAAACCGCGGGCGGCCGCTAGTACATGTATAAAACAAAATATACTAAACTTGTTTGCAACAAGTATTCTACAAGTTTTGTATGAAACAAGTATTAGACATGTTTTTTGGTGAAAACGAGGGGTAGGTAAGACTCTTATGTCTGTCTATACCCAGAAGTAGGTATCGTGCGGCTGATATGATGATAATAAGAAACTTAGCAATCGGACTTAAACATACAGTATTTTCATCCAGTCAACTGTTGACATTGAGCACAAAAACCCAACACTATCTGTTTGGAATGGAAGTCTCTTTGATTAGTAAATTATGGTAAAAAATAGCACTAACCTACTGACTGGCCTTGTTTTATTAACATTACCGTAGATTATAACGATCGTTTGTTCATTGCGTCGCCAATTTGAAACTAGAAAATAAACTATCTACTCATAGACACTGCAATGTATGCGAATTACCGTAGTAAATTACAAATTATAACGTTTATGAAATACTTAGGACTTAGGCCCCCAGCCATTATAGGAAGACATCTACCTGACACCATACCTTGGTTAGAATAAACCTGTCGGCTCCACAAGTTAGTCCAAACCTTGGCCAATGTTTCGTTCGTTCATTGATGCTTTTGAAAGAACCTATTTGTTATAAAACCGGAAACGTACGATGAATTATTTGGCCATATTGTGGTCAACGTGTGCGGCTGGCATTATTAGTCCAGTTTTTTATTATTTTGAATAATGGCCGGTATACATTTTGATTAGTGTTTAGTGCGAGTGGCTCGTTTAGTGTTTAGCAAAAAACAATGACTTAACACTAATCAGAGACTGTCCGAACGTGTTTTTTGCTAAACACTAAACGAGCCACTCGCACTAAACACTAATCAAAATGTATACCGGCCATAAGGCGGTAAGATTTGTGTGTGAGCAGTGTTAGCATATACCTACTGTGTACATCACGACATTCACGAAATCACGATCACGACACGAAATCAAGTGACTTCATAACTTACATCATTACTTTCCACGTACTTTTCAGTTTCCGGTGCAGCATCTTATAGTTTTCATTGATCTTGAAGAGCTCATTCTTGGATATGTCGAATAATATTGTATTTACAACTGCTTTCATTGTTAAAGATTTTATTTTCTTTACTCATTCATAACTTGCCCATTCACAAGCTTTGTGATAGTAAACGTAATGTTGACATTCTGTTGCCTAGCAACCGATTTGTTTGCTTCCGTGGTTTTTGTACCTTTTTAAATCCATATGTTTGTTGCCATCGTTTCTCTGTCTACGGTTGCCATGGTGTTTTATTCAAAGGCTTAGACCACAGTATAGAATTCTGCTTCCTGTTTTATAAGGTAAAGCTTACATACATACAGTCACGCCTGTTTCCCATGGGGGTAGGCAGAGACTATGGGTCGCCACCTGCTACGATCCTTGCACACTTCTTTCGCTTCATTCACATCCATCAATCTTTTCATACATGCCCTGCGGTTTTTGTCACTGCCTACACCAGCCATTTTTATAATAACCTCTATTTGGTCCGCGTATGTTTTTCTGGGACGCCCTTGTGCAATCGTTCCTTCCACATTCGCACAATATATCTCTTTCGTGATTCGCCTTTCATTCATCCTGTCCAAGCAAAGAATATGAATATAAGATTCTTGTGTCCAAGTGACCAAACCACCGGAGCATAGAAAAAAATTACTCTTAACAGAGCACCGGAGCATTCTTTCATAGAGTACATTATTATACTAGAGACATTCTTTTCTCAATGAGCGGTTTTCTGACAGCTGAGAATTTTAGTTTATTTTTATGTTAATAGATGGCGTTATTCAACTAGGTGGGTTTTTTTTTTATTTTTCCTAGCAGCTGAGTATACCACTGAGTATTAACACTCGATACTGGCAAAAATTACTCCCTGAAGAGGAGTAGTTTGCCTTAACTGTTTTTTCTGAAAAAGTTACGTACTTAGGTACTTAGTTGAACAACGACATCTAGCCGTCTTTTAGGTACTACTTTTTTTCTTAAACTGCCTTTTGAAAACCGCTCATTCTTGTCGCTATTATCATCTTTCAGACCCACTGACATCAATTGACAACATATCAAAATTTTTATCCTGTTTTTTTATTTGTTATTTAGAAATTACTGGTGAAAACATGAGACACGTATTTTTTTATTTTCCAAAATTTTTATTTTTAAGTCAACGTAATATTAATTTGAAAACTTATCTATTCTAAAAGAGCGTAAGTGCCGTTTAAAGGATTTTTGGCGGACAATATCCTTTGCCCATATGGATAAAAAAAAATCATTATGACGTCAACCTGCCAATCTAATCTATCGACGGTAATGACCTTGTAATGACGTTTGTTTGTTTATCTTTTGCTCGAGGTTGTTTTCTTTTATTGTCGCTATTTTTACCTTATTTTCAACAATAATTAAGTAATTAATAAATTTAGTTTAGTGTGAGTTGCACCAAAACGCTGTCAACGTTAAAGTTATCGTCAAATGATAATGATACCTATTTGTTACGTCAAACTTTGTCAAACGACATCATGCTGGTTGGCAACCTCTTTTTTTGGCTAACTTGTGCTTAACCGGTAATTTAACAAGCTTGTTATCGTTAAAGTTAGGTGGTGCAACTCAGCCTTAGTATTACACTGTTTCTGATAATAAAAAAATAAAAAAATAATAATAATAAATAAAGATATTCGTAAATTAGATTCCATAATCTCATGTGTAGTTCCTGCCTGCAAAAATACTGTGATTTGTTGAGGGAGGTTTCTAACCTATATGCTCTGCTCTATGGTACATTCGGAATTCAAGTGAGTTTGATTATGTCAATCTGCCTGCACATCTGTAGTTTGACGTATTCATTGTAAAGCCGTGGTATCGAAAGGTTGTCATAGAGTTATATTAGGAAAACTATCTGTTGAAGTGTGATAATCTTAATATATAAAATCGTAAACTGAATGACTGACTGACTGACTGACTGACTGACTGACTGATCTATCAACGCACAGCCCAAACCACTGGGCCTAGAGACTTGAAATTTTGCACACAGATACTTTATACAGTGTAGGCATCCACTAAGGAAGGATTTTTGAAAATTCCATCCCTAAGGGGATGAAATAAGGGATGAAAGTTTGTATGAAAGTCCCTCAGTTTTGAAGCTAGAATCTTCAAATTTTGTGTTTAGGCTGACGATTGAAAATTAATAAATACGGGTCTCAGCGTTTTTCAAAATTCTACCCACGAAGGGGTCAAAAGGGGGATGAAGTTGTGTATTAAAGAAAATCCTTCATTTTCGAAATAAAAATCGCTAAATTTATAATTTAGGCTTATGGATAGAAATCTAAAGCAACGTATATTGTTTTTGTTAAGATTTCAACTCCAAAGGGGATGAAATGGGGGTGAAAAGGGTTAAAAAAAATCTAAAAATAGATATGGATGTCGTTATTGGGGTTTTGTGGGATGACGATTGCAAAAATGACATTTATTTTGAAGTCCAACCACGGTGGACATGATTTAACCCCTAAAGGGGTGAAAATGGGGTCCAAATTTTGTATGGAAAAATAATATAAAATAAACATTACAACTTTCAACTTCGTAGGGGCACATCTAAAAATAAATAGGCAAATATATATTTTGTTATTTTGATAATCAACCCCTTAGGGGGTAAATGGGGTGTGTAAACATAAAAATCGATATAGATGTCGTTATTGGGGTTTTCTGGGATGACGATTGCAAAAATGACATTTATTTTGAAGTCCAACACGGTGGACATGATTTAACCCTTAAAGGGGTGAAAATGGGGTCCAAATTTTGTATGGAAAAATAATATAAAATAGACATTACAACTTTAAACTTCGTAGGAGCACATCTAAAAATAAATAGGCAAATATATATTTTGTTATTTTGAAAATCAACCCCTTAGGGGGTAAATGGGGTGAGTAAACATAAAAATCGATATAGATGTCGTTATTGGGGTTTTCTGGGATGACGATTGCAAAAATGACATTTATTTTGAAGTCCAACACGGTGGACATGATTTAACCCCTAAAGGGGTAAAAATGGGGTTCAAATTTTATATGGAAAATGAATACAAAATCGAAATTACAACTTTAAAATTCGTATGAGCACGACTAAATATATATTTTGGGATTTTGAAAATCAACCCCTTAGAGGGTAAGTGGGGTGAGTAACATAAAAATCGATATGGATGTCGTTCTTGAAGTTTTATGGGATGGTGATTGCGGGAACCGGAACGGGCACGGGCACGGGCACCGGCACGGGAACGGGAACGGGAACGGGAACGGGAACGGAACGGAACGGAACGGAACGGAACGGAACGGAACGGAACGGAACGGAACGGAACGGAACGGAACGGAACGGAACGGAACGGAACGGAACGGTACGGTACGGAACGGTACGGAACGGAACGGAACGGAACGGAACGGAGCGGAGCGTAACGGAACGGAACGGAACTGAACTGAACGGAACGGAACGGAACGGGAACGAGACGGTAACGGTAACTAGAACGGGACGGGTACGGGAACGGGAACGGAAGGGGTACGGGACGAGTACGGGACGGGATCGGACGGGAACGGAACGGGAACGGAACCAAACGGGAATGAAACAGGAACGTAACGGGAACGGAACGGGAACGAAACAGGAACGAAACTTGAATGAAACGGGAACAGAACGGGAATTGAACAGGATGGGAACGGGAACGGGAACAAGAACCGGACGGGAACGGAACGGGAACAAGAACCAGACGGGAACGGAACGGGAACAAGAACGGGAACGTAAGGCGTACGGGACGGTTAGGGGACGTTTACGGGACGGGAACGCAGCGGGAACGGAACGGGAATGGGAACGGGAACGAAACGTGAACGGAACCTGAACGGAACGGGAATATAACGGGACGGGAACGGACCTGAACGGAACGGGAATATAACGGGACGGGAACGGGAACGAGAACAGGATGGGAACGGGATAGGAACGGGATGGGAACGGGAACGGAAACGGAAGGGGTACGGGACGGTTACGGGACGTTTACGGGACGGGAACGCAAACGGGACGGGAACGGAACGGGAATGGGGAACGGGAGCGGGAACGGGAACGGGAACTGGAAGCCTTGTGCGAGGCCCGCCACACGCGGCAAATGTCTTGCCTCGTGAGGCAGCGCGCTTGATGGGGACTCGCCTAATCGCGTAAAAATGGCTGGCCGGATCCTGGTTGAAGGTTCCTTAAAAGGATTTCGTCTAATATCCACGCGGACGAAGTCGCGGGCAGAAGCTAGTATGATATAAAGTGTGAGAATGCTTAATAAACGCCTGTATAAAAGTCTCCTGGTCTCATTGCCACAACCCTTTAGGTTATGGGCCACACGCTAAAGGTTGTGGCCCTATAGAGACCGGGAGTGAAAATAATAAGAGAAATAGTGAGTTTTGCATTTGAGATGATTATTTTGAAATAACATATAACTGACAGAGTTGCATAGAGGCCTTAGCAACGGAGTTTGTTGACAAAATAGTGTTGCTAAGGGCAATGAAATGAAAGTGTCAAATAATATAATAAGTCTATGGTGTCAAATAATGATTACAAATAAAATAAAATGAGGAATGATTTAAATTATGAAATGATTAAGCTGGTGAAAATCTTATGAAGGTGAATTTTATCTGAATTTAAAAAAATTGAATTTGAAATTACACTTTTGGCCGTGGAAAGTAGTATGATGAAGAAAATATGGTGAGAATAAATGGACTGAAGATGAACAAACAAGAGAAGAGGAAACAAGTTAAAATTCAACAGATAGGAATGAAGGGTGTCGAGAAGATGGAGAAATAGAAGGAAATAGAAGTTTTGGAGAAACAAGAGATAGAAAAACAAATGACAGTCAAACGAAGGTAGAACAAGTGACGGTGAAACAAATGAAAGTGAAGAAAGTTATGGAAATTTTTATTATTTTGTGAAGAACTGTTTTTTGGAATAAGTTTATTTTTGAAGAAGTCTTTTGGCGAGTATTTTATGATGGAGGAGGTCGAGCAGGAGGCAAAGAATAGTCGAGCAGGAGTTACATGATGATGAAGTTGAGAAGAAGGTTTTATAATGTAATGATGATGAAGAAGGAAGAAGTTTTTTAGGATGATGAATCGAGTGGGAGAAAAGAAGTTTTTTAATGATGATGTGTCGAGTGGGAGAAAAATGTAGAAGTTTTATAATGATGATGAGTCGAGTGGGAGAAATGTAGAAGAAGTTTTATAATGATGATGAGTCGAGTGGGAGAAATATAGAAGAAGTTTTATAATGAAGATGATGTTGAGTGGGAGTAAAGGTTTATAAAGAAGATGTCGAGTAGGAGAATTTAATGAAGATGTTGAGAAGGAGAGGTTTTATACAGAAGATGTCGAGAAGGAGAGGTTTTATACAGAAGATGTCGAGAAGGAGAGGTTTTATAGAAGATGTCGAGAGGGAGATTTTATATAGAAGAGGTAGAAGAAGGAGTAATTTTATAATATTGAAGAAGTTAAGTAGGAGCGAGAGTTTTGAGAAGAATAATTTTATGAGAAGAAGATAGAGAATATTTATGAAGAAGTTTAGTAGAAGTTAGAATATAGAATTAAGGGGGTGCTTGTGTTCGTTAAGGGGATGCGTTAAATAATGATTCATTTAAGGGGGTGTGGGATTAGAAAGTAAATGAATCATCATTTAAAATGAAATAATTTTGATATCCGAGTGTATTTTTGTGATATCCGCGTGTATTTTGATAATTCTTTGGTTGAGTTTAATGTTTAGTTAGTTAGGTCTTTGGTTTGGATTATTGTATGTGTCGTCTGAGTTAGGTTAAAGTTAGGTTCCTGGGTTGGGTTAAAGGTTAATGTAACTTGGTAGGACTTAAGAAGTCTATAAGTTTGGCAGGTGATTCGAAAGGACATGTCCTAATTTGGGCCACGTCTATGTACACCATCCTCAAAGATGGAGAAAAATATGCTGATTCTGAGAAAAATACAAATAATTTTATAGAATGCATGGTTAAATGGTTATTAATAAAAACAGATCAATATTTTTTACTTGAAATAAAGCGTCAAATATGGCAACTCTCCGTTAAAAAGCCGTCAGTGGGCGCATTCTGCCAGACAAATCGTGGAGTCATCGATTGCCATTTTTAACCATGGAAAGTATAGCGATAGTGAGTGTTTCTACACGGTGCAAGTAGCCCGCGCAACTTGAGCACTTGCGCAAGTTACATGCCCCGCGTGGAAACACGTAAAGCGGGTCTAGCTCCATAGCATTGTACACCCGCGCAAGTAACCCGTGCCTCAACGTGCGCAAGATACATGCACCGTGCAGCACTCTTATCGCGCGACCGACGAGCGAGTGTAGGAGGCCTGCAGCTTGATTGCTTTGTCTATTTTTTGGTTTATGACGTCAGTGCACTGTCCATTCTTGTCATCGTGTTATGATATGACAAGGACGGATAGAGCATTGCTTTCGCTTTGAGATAGGCGGTCTAGCTGCCGGTATTGTTCAATATTTTACTATCCATGGTTAAAATGTACTCTCTATGGCGATCGATGACTCAAAGATTTGTCTGGCAGAATGCGCCCATTGTCACTGTCATTGAGTTCAACCTACTCTGTGCTGTGGGTTGTTGTTAACACAGACGTACCTATAAGGGCCGCGTTCCGAATCATGCCAACAGCGCTGTTAGCGTATAATCCATTAAATGAAGTAGGTACACAATAACCATATTTGTGTAATATTTTGTGACTATTTAATTTGGTCGGATGCGCGCTAACGGCGCTGTGAGCGTGATTCGGAACGCGGGGAAGAAGTTGTTAACATCTTCCGCCATGATGCTTTTTTATGCGTTTTTGCATTTTGTTTTATGTTCCTTCCAGAAAACAAAGCGATTTTAAAGAAATTGAATAATTAGAAACTGTTTATCGTGTCTTTATCTATTTTTTGGTATACTGTACAAAGACGTGGCCCAGACCTCATACATTTTTGGACATCACCTTTATCCTGATGTTGTACTGGTAGGTAGAAAACTGTTTTAGTCAGTATGGTCAGCATGTGCAGCAGATTGAGGGGGTGTGTTGAGGGAGGTTTCTAACCTATATGCTCTGCTCTATGGTACATTCGAAATTCAAGTGAGTTTGATTATGTCAATCTGCCTGCACATCTGTAGTTTGACGTATTCATTGTAAAGCCGTGGTATCGAAAGGTTGTCATAGAGTTATATTAGGAAAACTATCTGTTGAAGTGTGATAATATGATATAAAGTGTGAGAATGCTTAATAAACGCCTGTATAAAAGTCTCCTGGTCTCATTGCCACAACCCTTCATGATTGAATGCCCAAACAAACACTGTTTTACGTGCCAAACCAAAGTCTACACGTTTACAAGTGGTGTGTTGCTTTAAAGTTTTATGGAAATTGAAACTAATGCACTTCAAAACAAACTGTATTTATTAAACAAATTCAAACGTACACAATATATTTTTATTTCTAAAAATAAAATGTTTCGCAGAAGAATTCAGCTTATGCAGCATGATGAAGTCCATTTTGGTAAGGTTGCGACTGTCTGCTATTAACAATCCTTCAGAAAACTTGATATTATATTTCGATAGATGTTAAATTTAACCAAAATACTAATTCAAGTTAAAAATATCATGAATACATTCAAAACAAAACTAATCAAAGTGAAAAATATTTTGATTCTTGACACAGACTTTGACATAAATTGTAACCTTGACAGCGACAGTTTTTATGATTATTATTTTATTAAGATAAAATCACACAACTTTTTCACACAAAGGAGTTAAATATTCCTTTATCTCGATGATACAGTGTTTTTTCTACATAATATTTCGTTAAATTATTGATCAAAAGCCCCGAAAAATTATGTACGGTGTCAGAAATTGAAAAACCTCGAAATGGTTTTCGATTTAAGGTACCTTGTAAAAAATGAAAACATGTCAATTACACAAGTACGCTGGACAGGCTATTGTCATGAAATGACAGCAATTTTTTGTGCCGATTTGAAAATCGCCATATTGGCGCTGAGTGCAGTAGATTCTGCTCTCAGGAGGAGTGAGTGTACTTGGAACTAATTAGTTCCAAGTACACTCACTACTGCCATAGTAGAATCTACTGCTCTCAGCACCAATATCGCGATTTTCAAATCGGCACAAACGATTTCGAACATACCATAGATACCTACACCATAGAGGTCGGAAGCCTCCCGCAACACACCCCCTCAAGCTGCTACACATGCTGACCATCCTGACTAAAACACTTTTCTACCTATCTGTACAACACTGTGATAAAATTTCTATACACACAACCGAAACGAACGATCTAACTAACTAAACATCAGACTTAACCAAAGAATTATCAAAAAACACTTGGATATCAAAATCACTTTTTTTAAATGATGATTCATTTACTTTCTAATCACACACCCCCTTAAATGAATCATTATTTAAAGCACCCCCTTAACGAACACAAGCACCCTCTTAATTCTATATTCTAACTACTACTAAACTTCTTCATAAACATCTCTATCTTCTTCTGATAAAATTATTCTTCTCAAAACTATCTCGCTCCTACTCAACTTCTTCAATATTATAAAATTACTCCTTCTCTACCTCTTCTATATAAAATCTCCTTCTCGACATCTATATATATAAAATTCAAAGTCCTGACTGACTGAGTGAGATATCAACGCACAGCCCAAACTACTGAACCTAGAGACTTGAAATTTTACACACAGGTACCTTATACAGTGTAGGCATCCACTAAGGAAGGATTTTTGAAAATTCCATCCCTAAGGGGATGAAATAAGGGATGAGAGTTTGTATAGAAGTCCCTCAGTTTTGATGCTAGGATCTTCAAATTTTGTATTTAGGCTGATGATTGAAAATTAATAAATACGTGTATCATCGTTTTTCAAAATTCTACCCCCGATGGGGTGAAAAGGGGGATGAAGTTGAGTATAGAAGAAAATCCTTAATTTTCAAAGTAAAAATCGTTAAATTTATAATTTAGGCTTATGGATGGAAATATAACGCAACGTATATGGTTATTGGTAGTATTTTAATCCCTATGGGGATGAAATGGGGTAAATAAACCTAAAATAGATATGGATGTCGTTATTGGGGTTTTCTGAGTTGACGATTGCGAAAATAACATTTATTTTGAAGTCCAACACGGTGGACATGATTTAACCCCTAAAGGGGTGAAAATGGGGTTCAAATTTTGTATGGAAAAACAATATTAAATAGACAGTACAACTTTAAACTTCGTAGGAGCACGTCTAAAAATAAATATAAGTACATATATTATTGTTATTTTGAAAATCAACCCCGTAGGGGGTAAATGGGGTAAGTAAACATAAAAATCTATATGGATGTCGTTCTTGAGGTTTTATGGGATAGTGATTGCGAAAATGACATTTATTTTGAAGTCCAACACGGTGGACATGATTTAACCCCTAAAGGTGTGAAATCGGGGTTAAAATTTTGTATGGAAAAATAATATTAAATAGACATTACAACTTTAAAATTCGTAGGAACACATCTAAAAATAAAAAGGCAATTATATATTTTATTTTGAAAATCATCCCTTAGGGGTGAATGGGGTAAGTAAACATGAAAATCGATGTGGATGTCGTTTTTGAGCTGTTATGGGGACAGGGACGGGGACGAGATACCTACTAATATCTCTGGACCAATTCTGATTATTGTAAAAAACTAGCTTCCGCCCGCGACTTCGTCCGCGTGGATATTAGAGAAAATCCTTAGGGAACCTTCAACCAGGATCCGACCAGCCGTTTTTACGTGATTAGGCGGGTCCCCACCAAGCGAGCAGCCTCGTGCGAGGCCCGCCTCACGCGGCAAACGTCTTGCCTCGCGAGGCAGCGCGCTTGGTGGGGACCCGCCTAATCGCGTAAAAACGGCTGGTCGGATCCTGGTTGAAGGTTCCCTAAGGATTTTCTCTAATATCCACGCGGACGAAGTCGCGGGCGGAAGCTAGTCTTCTATAAAACCTCTCCTTCTCGACATCTTCTGTATAAAACCTCTCCTACTCGACATCTTCTTTATAAAAACTCCCTCTCAACATCATCTTCATTATAAAACTTCTATATTTCTCCCACTCGACTATCATCATTAAAAACCTTCTTCTATTTTTCTCCCACTCGATTCTTCATCCTTAAAAAACTTCTATTTTTCTCCCACTCGACTCATCATCCTTAAAAAACTTCCTCCTTCTTCATCATCATTACATTATAAAACCTTCTTCTTCTCAAATTCATCTTCAAAAATAAACTTATTCCAAAAAATAATTCAACTAATGGAAAGTAGAACCGTTTCATTCCATTTATTTTCTCTCGACTTCATTTGTTTTATAGTATGTTTGTTTGTCGTTTATTCTACTATCTCTTGTTTCTTTAAAACTTCCATTTCCTTCTATTTTTCCTTTCTCCATCTTCTCGACACCCTTCATTGCTATCTGTTGAATTTTGTCTTGTTTCCTCTTCTCCTGTTTTGTTCTTCTTCAGTCCATTTATTTTCACCATATTTCCTTATCATACTTTCCACGGCCAAAAGTGTAATTTCAAATTCAATTTTAAAATTCAGACAAAATGTACCTTCAAATTCAAACAAATTTTTCCTTGTTCTTCTTCGTTTTCCGGCCATAAAAGTCACTGAATTATTTATTATTTTTGTGAAGAAGTGTTTTTTTGGAATAAGTTTATTTTGAAGAAGTTTTTAACGAGTATTTTATGATGGAGGAGGCAAAGAAAAGTCGAGCAGAAGTTATATGATGATGATGAAGTTGAGAAGAAGAAGGTTTTATAATGTAATGATGATGAAGAAGGAGGAAGTTTTTTAAGGATGATGTATCGAGTGGGAGAAAAAAATAGAAGTTTTTTTAAGGATGAAGAATCGAGTGGGAGAAAATAGAAGAAGTTTTTTAATGATGATGAGTCGAGTGGGAGAAAAGTAGAAGTTTTATAATGAAGATGATGTTGAGAAGGAGTAAAGGTCTATAAGAAGGTGTCGAGTGGGAGAATTTAATGAAGATGTTGAGAAGGAGAGGTTTTATATACAGAAGATGTAGAGAAGGAGAGGTTTTATAGAAGATGTCGAGAAGGAGATTTTATATAGAAGAGATAGAGAAGGAGTAATTTTATAATATTGAAGAAGTTGAGTAGGAGTGAGATAGTTTTGAGAAGAATAATTTTATGAGAAGAAGATAGAGATATTTATAAAGAAGTTTAGTAGAAGTTAGAATATAGAATTAAGGGGGTGCGTATGTTGGTTAAGGGAATACTTTAAATAATGATTCATTTAAGGGGGTGTGGGATGAGAAAGTAAATGAATCATCATTTAAAATGGAATGCTTTTGATATCCGAGTGTATTTCAATAATTCTTTGGTTTAGTCTGATGTTTAGCTAGTTAGGTCTTTGGTTTCGGTTGTATGTGGAGAAATTTTATCATAGTGTTGTACAGATAGGTAGAAAAGTGTTTTAGTCAGGATGGTCAGCATGTGTAGCAGATTGAGGGGGTGTGTTGCAGGAGGCTTCCGACCTCCATGGGATATCTATGGTATGTTCGAATCTCAAGGTTGACAATCTGCCACACCTGTCAGTCGATAGTTTGACAATACGAATTTGGGCTCAGCTAAGAGAAGATGTAATAAATTTATAATGTGAAAAGTGGTAATAAAGAAGCGAATAAAAGTCTCCTGGCTTCTCATTGACAAAATCCCAATAGACCACACCTTTTACGAATCACCTCATTGCTCATTATCACTTAATATAATTAGGTGAAGCTTGACTGGAAAAAAATTAAAAAATAACTTGTTCGGAGGCGCCATATTTAGACATTGAAATTTTAATATTGTTTTTATTTTATTAGCGGCCGATTTTAATAGGTAACCTATCCTCCCTCAGTAAGATATAGGTTTACCTACTAAAGATTTGTTGCCTAAATATTTCTGTTAGGTGGGAAATAACAGTTGCCTAGTAATAGTAGGCCTATCTCAGATAGGGTTTCCTAGGATGGTGGTGCCGTCATATTACGGCCGTAATTTAGCGGCGTAGAATGTTGTCTATGAAAATAATGCCGCACGGTTTCTTACATATTACAGTAGTGTCACCGCGCCGTATTGTTTACATAGACAACATTCAACGCCGCTATATTACGGCCGTAATATGACGGCACCGCTATCCTAGGAAACCCTAGCTTTACTGAAGATATATTAAATTAGTGTACCATGTAGCATCTAGTCCCACTAGGTCATGTCCTCATTAGGTCATGTCCTCACTAGGTCATGTTGTCATTTTGTAGGAGTAGGTACAGTCACGTTTACGCCTATAAATAATTATAAGGCTTAGAACTTTGTCACTATAGAAGCTAACTATTACTTTTTCGAACAGAAATCAATGAGAAATCACAACAATGAAATCGTTATTTGATAACATATTTTTAAATTTGTTCAATAACCAGTATTTTCCTTAATAATTTTTAGAATATTCAATATATTCTTGGGTACCTAAAGCATTTTATGGGTAATAATAAAACAGAAAAATAAATTGTCAAATAGTATAATTTTATTTACAACTCGAATAACCATATTTTTTCGATTCGAAATTTGTATTCCTATTACGTTAAAATAAGAATATAATATAAGCCGTTCTACAATAAGCCTATCTCTATTTACAATTTCGTTATAAGATAGTTAACGTTACAAAATAATATTGCTATTTTCCATGAAAACGGCATCATTTCGAGACTCAGTTTTCATAGAATTAAGTTGACTGTCTGAATTACAATTGTTCGCAACATTATGCATTTTTATATTGTCTAATTCAGAGGGCCTAGCCAAAGTAACATTGGCAAATATTGGTTATCGCTTCGCTTTCGAAACAATGTATGGGATTGACATAAGGTTTCGTTAACAATCGAATTTTAAAACGTCAAACCCATGTTTCGAAAGCGAAGCGATAACGAAAATTTGCAAATAGTACTTTGGCTAGGGGGGGTAGGGGGGCAGGGGTCAGGTCTAATTTATGGAGAAAGATAGTATTTTTTACAAACTACAGGGTGAATTTTGAACACTCGACAAATTTTGTGGTGTGGTTAGACCATCAAACTGAACAACTCTGTCTATGGGACCAACTTAATCAGACCAAAAAAATTATCAGCTGTTCCATAGAAAACGTCAATATCTACTTGACCAAAACGTATGGAACAGGTGATTATTTTTTGGTCTGATTAAGTTGGTCCCATAGTCAAAGTTGTTCAGTAAAGGTCAGTGGGCGTATTTGACATATTTGACCTCCTTGATGAAAGTTCGCGTACAGAAACCAAACCAGGGGGCTAATTGTCTAATTTAAAAAATCTATCGCAATCGCTTTCATTTGACAGATGGATGTGACACATTGCTGCATTCCTTTGGTAAGTTTTTATTTATGCCAAAAAGAAGCATCAATGTATCCCATCTTGAAAGCGATTGCGATGGATTTTGAAATTAGACAATAAGTACCCTGTTTTAAGTTGAAGAATTCAATCCCACTTTTCAAAATATGTATCATCTTTTTATGTACCGAACAGCAGAAAAAAGTTATTCCACATATGTGTGTGAGTATATGTTTAATGTTATTAAACTTTTGTAAATAAAACAGAAGTTTTTACTTTCAGCATTGTGAAAATGTGTGCTAAAAGCATAATAAACGTTATTATTGTCTTTATTTATTTATTTTAGAAATCATATGATAAAATGATAAAAAATAAACATTTTCTGCAAGAATGCGACCCATACCACTGCGTATCAGGTACATTTATCTACATACTTAGCCCTATTTCGTTTGTGTACGCCGCAGGTCAAATGTTCGAACAAAATGCCCAATGACCTTTGTCGTCTGTTTTCGATTTCACCCTATAGTTATCATAATTGTTAGTTTCATTTAGAACCACTTTCACAGGTAACAGATAATTGATAGAAATTGGAACTATTTGAAATTATCTAGAAGATAGGTGTTATCCGTAATCTCTGAAAGGTTTATCATTTAGATATGTATAATGTTGCGAATAAATGTAATTCACATGTTAAAATATGAAAATCGTGATATTACACATTTATCTATAAATTAAATGAACTAAATTATAATAAATATAATTTTGATAACACAGCCAGACTTAATTTCGACGTTGGACATAATATAAAACGGAAAAATTAAATAGATAAAAAAATCATTGAGCTTTAATTATTTAATATTGTGCTGTAATTTTGGCAAAATCTTCAGACGGGTTACGCACGCTACGCATCACGCTCCGTCATGCAGATATTAGTAGAAAAATAACGCGCGTAGATACGTTGTTGGTGTTTTAGGCACCCATTACACGGTAGGTTTTGCTGTTAGTTTAACCACAGTCACGGGCTGTGACTGACGATTAACCTACCGTGTAATGTAGTGACTGATGGTTGCATGATATGATTTGTTCTTTCCATCAGTCAATCAGTCAAACGTAATTCTTGACTGATGGAATTTGACTGACGCTTGCATGACCATGTAATGGCTGCCTTACGTCTTGCGTGGTTTCCTAAAAACTTGGCACTTTACATACTATTAGTTATTCTGTGACTTTACGTACAACTTTAAAGTATGCATTCAGGCTTTGTCCAAGATTCAGGCATACATAATGCAGTGTAATGCGTAGTGTGGATGAATTCTATGATTGCTATTATTTTATATGAGATTCGTATAAAGGACCGGCTGATTATCTAATTAGAAATCACCTAAAGTGACCTGTCTCGTTTAACAGATGAATGTGATACATTGCTACTTCATTTTGGGGTAAGAACAAACATACCGAAGAAAAGTAGCAATGTGTGTCAAATGGCAACCCTAGAGACTATGACGTGTTTCAGACTGTGCGTGCCAGATCTAAGAAATTGATTAAAGCTTGTTACGATTCTTACGTCTCTAATGTTGAGGAGTCTTTGAAGGAGTCTTCAAAACTATTCTTTTCTTTTGTTAAAAGTAAACGATCCGGCCCTGCTATCCCTGACACTGTCACGCTCGGCAATAGGTCTGCCACTGGCGGGGAGGCTGCTGCTGAGCTGTTTTCTGAGTTCTTCTCGTCTGTTTTCGAGCCGGACACTAACGGCACTACACCTAAAGTTAAAGAGTCTTGCATATCTTACTCCCTGGGTGAGGTGCTTTTGTCAGAGGAGGAGATTTACAAGAAGTTGTTAGCACTGGACATTAACAAAGGGGCTGGCCCAGATGGCATTCCTCCGTGCTTCATCAGGCAATGTGCGGCTACTTTGACTGGGCCGCTCTGCATAATATTTAATAAGTCTCTGAAATCAGGGGGCTAATTGTCTAATTTCAAAATCTATCGCAATCGCTTTCATTTGACAGATAGATGTGATACATTGCTGCATTTCTTTGGTAAGTTTTTATTTGTGCCAAAAAGAAGTATCTATGTTCTGTCAAATGAAAGCGATAGCGATAGATTTTGAATTTAGACAATAGGGAAGCTGGTTCATTTCCTAGTGTTTGGAAGGAGGCACATATAGTGCCAATACATAAGGCAGGTGATCCTAGCGATTGCACAAATTACAGGCCAATTAGTATACTGTCGTGTTTTGCCAAAGTCTTTGAATCGTTGGTCTACGCTATACTGTTTCACCACTTGCAACCATATATTTACCAGCAGCAGCACGGTTTTGTTCCTGGAAAGTCTACTGTCAGTAATTTACTAGAGTATACTAACTTTATTAGTAAGACACTCGGAGACCACGGTCAAGTTGACTCTATTTACACGGACTTTCAAAAGGCGTTTGACAAAGTCAGTCATAGAATCCTGATTGCCAAGCTTGACTCAATGGGCGTGCATGGATGTTTGTTGCGCTGGTTGAAATCATATCTTTCAAACCGTAGTCAACTGGTGGTTTTGAAGGCCTACCGCTCGCAGCCAGTCCCCGTAACATCAGGGGTTCCGCAAGGCTCCCATTTAGAACCATTGATGTTTGTTGCTTACATTAATGACCTCATTCCAAGACTGAAAAATTGTTCTCTGTTATACGCAGATGATCTAAAAATTTACTGCTGCATAAAGTCTGTTAGAGACTGCATTCAGTTACAGAGAGACATCGATACTGTCAGCGACTGGTGTAGGGCCAACAAAATGAGCCTTAGCACAGGCAAGTGCTCCGTCATATCGTTTACCCTAAAAAAGAATCCTGTCCTCTTTGGCTATGCGATCGACGGGATGCCTTTGGAGCGTAAACTTGTGGTGAAAGATCTGGGTGTCATCTTTGATAGCAAATTAAGTTTCAGTAATCACTGCGAGGCAATATCTAAGAAGTGCAGCAAGCTTTCTGGCTTTGTCTTTCGTGTTACAAAGGAGTTTAGATCCCCGAGGAGTCTGCTGCTGCTCTACAAAACACTCATAATGAGCCAGCTCGAGTATGCCTCTGTAGTGTGGTCACCACAATATAATAAATACGTAGATATGCTAGAGTCAATTCAGAGACGTTTCCTCAGGATCCTAACATTAAGGTATGGTAAAAAAAGAGAGCTCACAACGTACGCAGAACGATTACGCTATTTCAACTTAAAGAGTCTCGAGAGCCGACGCAAGGTGCACGACCAAACCTACCTTCACAAAATCGTACACGGATCACTACATACCACTCTGCTATCACCTCAGAATACCTACGAAATCATCAAGGCATGATCGTCCCTTCTTTATTCCATTCTGCGGTACGAAAGTCTCATTCCACAACCCCATATTCAGAATGTGTCGCGAACATAACACTCTGCTTAACCAGTTAGACGATGTGCCTGATATCTACGCTTCCTCGCTCAATAAGTTCAGAAGTTCACTACATAGGCTGGTTTGGTAGACTATTATTGATTTATGTTCAATTTGTATTTGCTCCATTTTATTTTATTTTAATCAATCAAATTTAATTGTACCCATCTTATATTTTTTTTTATCTGTTATAATGTATTAATTTGTTTTTCCTAATTTAATGTTGTAATGTAATATAATTTTAATCAATTTAATTTAATCTAATCAAATCAATTTAATCAATATGCAACTTAATTTATTTTATATAATTTAATTAATTGATGACTTGTCCGATTGATCATGTTGTTCACACATGTTGTTGGAGTTGCAGCCTACCTGCTTACTTTTTTGAAATGTTGTAGTCTATATAATGTATTTGCTGTAAATCTGTTTTGTGTGACAAATAAAAAAATAAAAAAAAAATGAAACCGGTCGCTAAATAATTGCTATTTAGATAATCAGCCCGCCGGAAAACGTTCAAACACGTTTGTCAAATATTTGTCGTGTTCCTTGGCCTTAGGGTATTTTCCCCTAAAATTTTACTCGAATGCGAGGATAAACAAAATAAATGACAGATAGTATTCGTGAAAAGGAGTTTTTGCTGCTATTTATTTCACGACTCAAGAGATTTGCCGTAATTATAGAAGATAAAATCCTGAGATTACATAGATAGAATATATATCTGGAAAAAATCTCCTAAATTTGGGGAAAATTCTCTTAAGGTCAAGGTACACTGTCAAATATTTTGACAAACAGTTTAAACGTTTACCGGATCCTTTACTCGCATGGGTCATAAATACATAGGTACAGTTACTCATAGCACAGTGAAAATGTTATCTTTCAGTTTGGAAATAAATTCTAAACTATTTATTTCTGGCCCTATGCGAGCAGTTATTTTCATGTAAGTTTACAAGAACAGTATCTTTACCTGAGTGCGATTGTACAAAAGGGTAATATTGTGCTTTTGTGTAACGTAAAATTATAAATTTTAAAACCTATCAACATGTACTTTTAATTACCATTTAGAAACAGTTAGAAAAAGGATTTTGTGTATGTTCAAGTGAAATAACAAGAGTATGTTAAAACCGTTAAAAATATGAAATAAGAGAACTGCTTATTTCAAAAGATCCATTAAATATTAAAAGAAAATAAGATTAAAAATAAAAATATCGACTCTGAAAATTATCTATAAATACATTGTCCTAATTTAATCTGTACATAGAATTTAATCTTACTAGTAGGAATGCACTTACATTACTCTGCGCAGACATTTTCTACAGTACATAAATTGTATATTTACAGGAATTAAATGTAGTTTTTTTCGTACATTTTGAGCTAACTTTGAGCTTTTAAACTAAATGATAGCTTTATAAGTTAACTAAACTATCTAAGAATGGCTTTAAACTAATAAATGTGTACTTAAAAAGAGCCTTTTTGGGCTATTGTAAAAATATACTTGATAATTGATAATTACCAACTTACGTTAAGACGGGCTAAGCTATTTTAAATCAGTATCATTTTGATTTTAAAAAATGAATTAACAAGGTAGGTACGTAGGTAGTACTTATTTAAAATTGTGTTTACAACAACCATATTTCTATTCGAACAAAGAAAAGAACAACTACTTATTATACTGCATTAAAAAAAATAAGAATTTTCTTTTTTCTGAATGAACAAATTACAATTAAAAAAAACTAAACAGAGATATGTACCAGTACCAGGCAATCAGAAACTCCCAAGAGTTACCAGACAATCGATCCCCAAACTTGAACTTCCGCGCGACGTGTACCAGGCGAGCAGCAAATCATAAGAAGCCCATATCGAGTGCGTTGTAGAGCGCGGCGATGTCGGAATGGCTCGATACTCTCCAGAAGGGATAGTTCTTGGCTTTGGCCGCTGCTTCCTCGTCTTGTCCGTCCCCGATCACGACGTATGTGCACCGTTCGCCGAAACGTTGCTTTATTTTTTCGAAACAGGTTTCTTTACCTAAAAAAATAATTATTATTTGTATAGTTCACTCAATGGCTCAAAAGTGCGCGAGCGGATACATACGCGCCCGCATCCGCAGAAAATTATTAGGGTGCTTAGGGTGTAAACATACTAAAAGTTTTCTCGTATAGGTGAGTGGGGAGGGCGGGTTCAAAGGTCTCACTTTTCGGTTTTTAACCGACTTCAAAAAACAAAAAGGAGGTTCTCAGTTTGACCTGTATGTATGTATGTTTGTTCGCTATTATTTCGCGTTTGGCTGAACCGATTTTGATGCGGTTTTCAGAAAAGCATTTGCTACATGTAGGAGAAGGTTTTGGTATCTAACCGACTTCAAAAGAGGAGGTGGTCTTCTCAGTTTGACCCGTATGCATGTTTGTCCGCAATTATATCGCGTTTGGCCAAACCGACAACTTTTTAGGGTTCCGTACCCAAAGGGTAAAAACGGGATCCTATTACTAAGGCTCCGCTGTCCGTCTGTCTGTCTGTCTGTCTGTCTGTCCGTCTGTCTGTCTGTCTGTCTGTCACCAGGCTGTATCTCATGAACCGTGATACCCAGACAGTTGAAATTTTCACAGATGATTTATTTCTGTTGCCGCTATAACAACAAATACTAAAACAGAATAAAATAAATATTTAAGGGGGGCTCCAATACAATAAACGTGTTTTTTTGCCGTTTTTGGTACGGAACCCTTCGTGCGCGAGTCTGACTCGCACTTGGCCGGTTTTTTTTTATTCTAAAAGCCTCACCCAACTTCAATAGACGTGTTTTATTACAATGACTAGCTTCTGCCCGCGACTTCGTCCGCGTGGATATAAGACGAAATCCTTTTAAGGAACCTTCAACCAGGATCCGGCCAGCCATTTTTACGCGATTAGGCGAGTCCCCATCAAGCGCACTGCCTCGCGAGGCAAGACATTTGCCGCGTGTGGCGGGCCTCGCACAAGGCTTCCAGTTCCCGTTCCCGCTCCTGTTCCCCGTTCCCGTCCCGATTGCGTTCCCATCCCGTAAACGTCCCGTAACCGTCCCGTACCCCTTCCGTTTCCGTTCCCGTTCCCATCCCGTTCCTGTCCCGTTCCCATCCTGTGTTCGTTCCCGTTCCCGTCCCGTTATATTCCCGTTTCGTTCCCGTTCCGTTCACGTTTCGTTCTCGTTCCCATTCCCGTTCCGTTCCCGCTGCGTTCCCGTCCCGTAAACGTCCCCTAACTGTCCCGTACGCCTTACGTTCCCGTTCTTGTTCCCGTTCCGTTCCCGTCCGGTTCTTGTTCCCGTTCCCGTTCCCATCCTTTTCTATTCCCGTTCCGTTCCCGTTTCATTCCAGTTTCGTTCCTGTTTCGTTCCCGTTACGTTCCTGTTTCATTCCGGTTTCGTTCCGTTCCCGTTCCGTTCCCGTCCGATCCCGTCCCGTACTCGTCCCGTACCCCTTCCGTTACCCTTCCCGTACCCGTCCCGTTTTAGTTCCCGTTACCGTCTCGTTCCTGTTCTCGTTCTCGTTCCGTTCCGTTCCGTTCCGTTCCGTTCCGTTCCGTTCCGTTCCGTTCCCGTTCCCTGGATGTGCATGTCCAGGTCCAGGTCCATATGTGTCATGTCCACCGCGTTGGACTTCAGATTAAATCTCATTTTCGCAATCACCATCCCATAAAACCTCAAGAACGACATCCATATCGATTTTTATGTTACTCACCCCACTTACCCTCTAAGGGGTTGATTTTCAAAATCCCAAAATATATATTTAGACGTGCTCGACTACGAATTTTAAAGTTGTGATTTCGATTTTGTATTCTTTTTCCATACAAAATTTGAACCCCATTTTTACCCCTTTAGGGGTTAAATCATGTCCACCGTGTTGGACTTCAAAATAAATGTCATTTTTGCAATCGTCATCCCAGAAAACCCCAATAACGACATATATATCGATTTTTATGTTTACTCACCCCATTTACCCCCTAAGGGGTTGATTTTCAAAATAACAAAATATATGTTTGCCTATTTATTTTTAGATGTGCTCCTACGAAGTTTAAAGTTGTAATGTCTATTTAATCTTATTTTTCCATACAAAATTTGGACCCCATTTTCACCCCTTTAGGCGTTAAATCATGTCCACCGTGTTGGACTTCAAAATAAATGTTATTTTTGCAATCGTCATCCCAGAAAACCCCAATAACGACATTTATACCGATTTTTATGTTTACTCACCCCATTTACCCCCTAAGGGGTTGATTTTCAAAATAACAAAATAAATATTTGCCTATTTATTTTTAGATGTGCTCCTACGAAGTTTAAAGTTGTAATGTCTATTTTAAATTATTTTTTATACAAAATTCGGACCCCATTTTCACCCCTTTAGGGGTTAAACTATGTCCACCATGGTTGGACATCAAAATAAATGTCATTTTTGCAATCGTCATCCCACAAAACCCCGATAACGACATCCATACCTATTTTTAGGTTTTTTTAACCCTTTTCACCCCCATTTCATCCCCTTTGGAGTTGAAATCCTAACAAAAACAATATACGTTGCTTTAGATTTCTATCCATAAGCCTAAATTATAAATTAAGCGATTTTTACTTCGAAAATGAAGGATTTTCTTCAATACACAACTTCATCCCCCTTTTGACCCCTTCGGGGGTAGAATTTTGAAAAACGCTGAGACCCGTATTTATTAATTTTCAATCGTCAGCCTAAACACAAAATTTGAAGATTCTAGCTTCAAAACTGAGGGACTTTCATACAAACTTTCATCCCTTATTTCATCCCCTCAGGGATGGAATTTTCAAAAATCCTTCCTTAGTGGATGCCTACACTGTATAAAGTATCTGTGTTCAAAATTTCAAGTCTCTAGGTCCAGCGGTTTGGGCTGTGCGTTGATAGATCAGTCAGTCAGTCAGTCAGTCAGTCAGTCAGTCAGTCAGTCATTCAGTTTACGATTTTATATATTAAGATAATGCGTATCTAGTGATTTGAATATTATTTCTTGCTTTTTAGAGGTAGCGTAGGCTTTTGAAGTCAGTTTTTTGTTTTTTAAAAGGGATGTATTTAATAGCACTTTAAATTTGATGAAAACAGCTATAAAATTGTATATCAGCACTTTAAAATAATGATAGACCTATAATTTAATCGTATCACTACAAAAATAATGGTTTGCACTATAACAATGTTGTCAGCACTTTAAAATAATAATAGATCTATAATTAATATTATCACTAAATACAAAAATAATTATTTGCACTATAACTGTTCCCCAACTCCGAAATCATTTAATTTCTGTCAAACCATGTCAGACTAATGAGATGGCAAGTCTCATCAAGTCGGTTCTAGCGTTGTTGGTCGCAATGGAACCTAACCTCCTCCTCAGCTCCTCTCGCTGTGCCCGCTCGTCGTCGCACCTAGTTATCTGTTTACCAGTATTAAAGTTATAAAATTAATTTGTATGGTGCAAAGTATAAATTTTAAAGCTAAACAATTAAATTGTATAGTGCAAAGTATTAATTTTAAAGCTTAGCCTATTTATAGTGGAAACCATTATTTTTAAAGTTCATTCAATAAATTTTGAAGCTAAACATTTTAAAGAGTGTTTCATTATTTTTAAAGTGCATTTATATATTCCCCTTTTTAAAACAACTTTTGGACTACACAGGACGTCATTTCTAATAAAATCTCTCTTTACATACACCGGGCGCGTAGCTGGCTAAATGTTGTGCGAGTTGTCATTTTTTGGCCCCGTGGTTCCATTTTTTAATAATAATTTGTTTACTGTAAAAATAACTTGAATTTGACTTTTATTTAATGGATATAAGACTCATTATCCTTCACTTCCAGACGCTTCCCTTCGCCTTTGGTGTAAACTGAGCCTACAAGAATACACGTGTTATGTATTACTAACCTGTTTTAGTGGCAGAATATATGTTTTCTATTGGGAAAACGCCTCCTAACCCGAACAGTAGTACTTTAGCAAGCGCGGGCACCAGTTGCGTTGTCGTCACTAGCACGTTTACGCAGTTCTCTCTGTAAATGATAAATAACATTAGTATTTAATTTTATTTAACATTAGTGCTGGCAACATCTGTTTTATAGTACCGGCCACGGCCTTCAAGCGGCGGCAAGCGGAAGCGGATTCAATAATCATTGCGCGGTCGTGATGACGAGCTGAGAGGCGGATATCGAGATGACACGCAGTGTTAACTGGGCTATGAAAATAAACTAAGGTATGCAAACTATTCGACGAAAGTCGCCCGTCGGACGTCCAATAGCAATCTGGTGTGCATAGTCAATAGTCGACGGAAACGCACGAAAAGTGGAAGACTTTAACTCAATATGAATCCCAAATATACAAGACGAAACTAATGATGATCATGATGTTTACGGATTTGGCTACGGTTTGATTACGGACCAGGGGCCCTATTTTTGAATCATTAGAATTCCAAATCGTGCATGAAATCGCAAGATTCGTATGCGAATCCCTAAAATAGCTATTTTTGAATATTCATACTCGTGAATTTTGCAACGAGTGGTCCGACGCACTCGTTTTCGATATTCTACCATAGCCCCAGTCGTAGGAAGCAAAAAAACGAAGAATACGGCTATCCATGAACCAAAGATTTCCTTCGGTAGGATTGATCCTTGGGTTCCTAAAATGGGTTTACGAAGTGGAGCCACCTGGATTTTTCAAGCAGGTGGGGGGAGGGGGGAATTCTGCCTTAACGAAGTCCGAAGTTAATAACTGCCTAAGTTTAGATACTAAGCCAAGTTTGGTATCATTTTCGGATAAATCAAAGACGTAGAATTCATTTCTGGTATAAAAATTGCAATTTATTAAGAAGTTTCCTAAACATTACACAATAACCAGTATTTTTTTAACTACATTTTTTTTTTACTTTAAGTCACCGTAAATATTAAACTGATGTTCTTATTTGCAAACAAAAAATACGTAAACAAAGCTTGTAGAATAAAGACTTGAAAAAATATAACTTACATTTTTTTTTATTAACAATTAATAGCGAAAAAAAATTTCACTGTCGCGTGTCGTCAATTTCTTTTACACCTTTGGAAATATTAATATTTTTTATCATAACAATATGGGTATCAAATGAAAGATAATAAATAGCCAATTCCAAATATATATACATTATAATACTTTTATGAAACTGTTTTGAAATAAACTAAAAAAGTAGAACGCGGAATTAAAAAATATCAGTAAATTATTAGAAAAATTAAAAATGCCAGTCAATACCGACAAAAAAAGGCAAATATCACAAGCGCGCATGTAAGTACGATATTTTTCAGATATTGTTAGGTACCTTGAGAGTAGTTTTACCCAAGTTTTAACCCTTGGAAACCCTGTACTGCTGGAAAAACTTGGCACTTGTTTCAGTATTTTCGAAAAAAGCGTCTTTCAGGTATCTCTACTCTACACTTTTATAAAGCTAACTAAATTTGCTACAATTTGAGCCTATCACAAGCAAGTTTCGAATAGATATTTAAAATATTTAATAAAAATAATAACTTCCTTACAACGGTAACGAAGTTTTTTTTTAATTAGCCAAAACAATAATATTTTCTTTTATTATTATTTTAAAAATAAAAGGATAATCGGGCTCCTACGAGGTATTTTTCTTTTTTCAATATTCCAATTTGTGTATTTAATGGCAACTTTTTTCTTTAATCAAGCGAGTATTTTATTTTTGTTTTTTTTTTTTTTTAATAGTTTAACAATTGAATCGTACAAATATGAATCCAAAAATGAATTCGACACCCTAAATTCATACGAATATGATATCAAACTGGGCATAACAACTTAACTAATACATCTATCGAGATTGGGCTGAAAGCCAAAACTTCAAAAAATTTACTACAATAATCGTGGTGGCTCCACTTCTTATATCCATCCTAGGGTCCTAAGGACCAATCCTACCAAAGGAAATCTCTGGTTCACAAAACGCCGTATTTTTCACCCTACTGACGCCACTACCAGTAGAAATGACGTGAGAGAGAGAGAAATATCAAAATCAAATGACTGACAGACAATGTCATTATAACTTTTTAATTTACGTTCCGTTCCCCCGTAATTCAATACCGGTTTTTAAAATCAACGAGTTATGGCTTTCCGCTTTTTATTTTTTCTGCGTGAAATGAAAAATGTTCTAAGATTCGAGTTTTAGGGCAACACTCATTTCTATTGTTTCAAAAATACGTAAAATTGGGAGCAATCGAAATTGATTTCGTATACGTTTTGCTTTCGTGCATGAATTTAAGATATATTTCGAATGATTCAAAAATGCGTCCCGGCGTGTATCATGTTGAGGCACTTGCAGGCGAGCGTGAGCCAGTAGTCGGTGGCGTGCTCTAACTCCGCGCGTACACTGCTTGTGCCGCATAGTGATGATGTTAGTACGGACCTGGCGTGTATCATGTTGAGGCACTTGCAGGCGAGCGTGAGCCAGTAGTCGGTGGCGTGCTCTAACTCCGCGCGTACACTGCTTGTGCCGCATAGTGATGATGTTAGTACGGACCTGGCGTGTATCATGTTGAGGCACTTGCAGGCGAGCGTGAGCCAGTAGTCGGTGGCGTGCTCTAACTCCGCGCGTACACTGCTTGTGCCGCATAGTGATGATGTTAGTACGGACCTGGCGTGTATCATGTTGAGGCACTTGCAGGCGAGCGTGAGCCAGTTGTCGGTGGCGTGCTCTAACTCCGCGCGTACACTGCTTGTGCCGCATAGTGATGATGTTAGTACAGACCTGGCGTGTATCATGTTGAGGCACTTGCAGGCGAGCGTGAGCCAGTTGTCGGTGGCGTGCTCTAACTCCGCGCGTACACTGCTTGTGCCGCATAGTGATGATGTTAGTACGGACCTGGCGTGTATCATGTTGAGGCACTTGCAGGCGAGCGTGAGCCAGTTGTCGGTGGCGTGCTCTAACTCCGCGCGTACACTGCTTGTGCCGCATAGTGATGATGTTAGTACGGACCTGGCGTGTATCATGTTGAGGCACTTGCAGGCGAGCGTGAGCCAGTTGTCGGTGGCGTGCTCTAACTCCGCGCGTACACTGCTTGTGCCGCATAGTGATGATGTTAGTACGGACCTGGCGTGTATCATGTTGAGGCACTTGCAGGCGAGCGTGAGCCAGTTGTCGGTGGCGTGCTCTAACTCCGCGCGTAGTTGCAGCCATTGCTCGCGCTTCGCGGTGCCCAAAAGTCCGCCCACACTGCAATAAAAGAAATCATTATTTACCCACCGCGACAAATTCGTACTGAAAATTGTTGAGATTATGTTGTACCAAAAAATACACGTGATTTGGGGGGGGGGGGGGGGGGGGGTAACGTAAAACCTCACCATGTATCACCAGGGGGGAGGGGGGGTTAAAAATGGACCAAAAAAACATCACGTGATTAATAGAACGAACGAAAAAGAACAACTCTTCTTATAATTACTGTGAAAAACTTACCTATTCCTATAATTATTGTAAGTGTCCTTTATCTTCCTGTATCTGAAGGCCAGTTTCCTCATCCAGTCCACTCCGCCCCTGACCCCCGCACCAGGCGCGCATAGCCCCGCAGCAGGCGCGGCGCCCGCATGAAATCCGTCCGCGGAGAAATTGTATGCGGACAAGTCTTGGCCGTTGTCATCTGCTGCTACCGCGTCTATGTGCTCCTGGTCGCAGTCCTGATGAAACAGAGGAATTTAGGTTTAACAGATAACAATCTTTTGGTTAAATTAAAAATGGAACAGAATTTGTAGGAAATTATCTGTCAAGTAATTTAACTGGAAGTAACTTGAAAGTTATGTAATTGCCGTTCGCATTGTTTCAATTACCTTATAGTTTATTCTCATTTTACACCATAGCCTAAAAAATGGTTGTATCTTATAGTCCATTAGCCCGCGACAGTATTGCCTACGTCATATGACATCACGATGAAATGCATGGCACACGGTCGGAAAAGTTGTGCTGAGCGAGGATCAGAACATAGTCTGTCAGTTCTGAAATGACTAAAAAACAAAAATTTTAAGTTTAAGGTATTCCGGCCATTTCAGAACTGACAGACTTATGTTTACTCTCTCTACAATTGAAAACTAAATGATGACATGGGTCTCTTACTTATGTCACATGACGTAAATATAATCTAAAATTTTGACCGGAAGTGGAAGATTTTCTCAAGCTTCCGGCCAATTTTTTTTGCGATAATCTTCTGATCCTCACTAAGCACAACTTTTCCGACCGTGTGCCATGCATTTCATCGTGATGTCATATGACGTAGGCAATACTGTCGCGGGCTCTATATTGTCTTGACTGTGTATTACGTGATTTTACTTTCTTAGATTATATTTTTTTCGGTTTTGCGGACAAACAATGTATTCTATGCTAACTTTAGCTCAGATAAAAGAAGAATTACGGAAAAGAAAAGCCAAAACAACAGGCAAGGCAAGAAAGTTTATAGCAACTTACAAAAAATTGCTAACAAGCATTTCCATTTCTTTAAATTTCGTGTAAGATTTACAAGTAATCTTTTTATTTCAGATTAGAAGCATATGATTTAAATTTTAACAAAGCAACTAAGTGTGAATTTCCGTGTTTATAGTTGCCTCATGATGCCTTCTGTGCAATAGTAATTTCAGGTTTCTGTACTGGAATTTCTGTACCATCCAAAATTACACGAACCGTTTTATCATATTTATTTTATTATTCTAAGTTTCTTGAATGACTCTGGCATATAAAATTCTATTAATTCTCTGTTTGGCCCCAATATTGGGCTTATTCCATATTTGATATACCTATCAAATTCATCCAAGTTATAAATATGTTAGAAACTGCTGAGGTTGAAATATTAAAGAACAAAGATGTTATAACTCAAATGTTGTTTTATTTTGGCGAAGCTTCATCAAATTCATGAAACATTCCTTTTGATTTATAATGTTTCTCAGGCTCAGCAAAGGAGAAAATCGAGGGAAAAGCATCTTTTTTTTGATATTTTTTTGCCCAATATAATTTTTGTTACTGGGTAATCGATGAACTCCAATATTTTACAAGTTACATGCATAACAATGCGGCATTTTCTCAGTATAAAATTAAAAAGTGCAATACTCCAAGAGATTCCCATATGTTTTGACACTTTCTTTGAGGCGGCCGGGTACCAAAGACCAGACGCCACCTATCGGGATAAAATTGCGCTTTTCCTCCCCTTTCCAAATCTAAAAGGACCACCTACAGGTCACAATTATAAACCGATTTTCAAAATTATTTCGCTATTTGATAGCTAAACTAATACTCTAGGACTCTTTTTTCCATTTTTTTTTAAGTCGGTTGTTTTTCCGAAATATTTACAATTTAGTGAACAAACATCCCCCAAAAAACCCGGAATTTTTGGAATTTCGCAAAATTCCAAAAAAAGTTACCAGTAGATTTTCAAAATTCCAACGTCCACACGTGTCTCGATAAATTCCTCAACTTTTGGTACTATTTTTATTTCGATCCTTCCAAAATCCTCGGAGATATGGCCAAAAATACGTCTCAGGCGATTTGCATCTGATAACCATTTTCAATGGTAAAATCAGCTGTTCCATACATTTTGATCTATTCGATTTTAAATTTTCTACGGAACAGCTGATATTTTTTTCGCGATTTCAATGTTGGTAGCATAGTAAAAGTTGTTTGTATGCATGAGTACATTGACCGCTTAAAATTATGTGCACTATTTAAGAAGGACCCTATATATTACAAACGTGAGAACGAACGACCGACGCGGCAATATGCGAACGCGGCGAGTGACGTGATTATCGAAATCGAACTGCTAACGTGCGACCCAGCCGGCACGCGGCAGCCTCTGAAATTAGTCCGTCCGGACGGACCCGCTGGCTACTTGTAGCTTCGTACCTAAACCGCGCGCGGAGTGCGCCTAGCCTGCTATTACTTAGAACTTATCATCTATTCAGCCTAGTCTAACTAGATAATGGAAATAATGGAATTAAATCGTTGTACTGTGAAGAACCAACAAAAACTTGATAATGGCCGATTCTCCTTAAAGGAAAATATTGTAATAAAAACTATGACCACGTCAAACTAATTAAAATGTGTGTATTTTGTAATGTTCTAATAAATAAAGAATCAAAGGTTATGTAATGAAATGTTCTAATAAATAAAGACTATTCTATTCCAAGTTATGTATAATAAACAAACCTCAACGTCATTGAAGAAGAAATGTGTGTCAGCTAAGCTGAATATCATCTCCTCCATCCTGAATCCTAATTGAATTATTTGTTGCGTATCCTGTAAAGAAGAGATTCATTATTTACAAGATAGGGTAGATAAAATGTGGAAAAAAAGTACTTAAAGAGATTGTCTAAGTCATTGGAACCACCATGACAAGGTTTTATATCTTAGAAACAATAAATAAAATAAGTACTACCTGCGCAGATAAAGAATGGGACTGGAAATTTTGATTAACCACATTTTCAATCCAATCCCATCCTTTTTCTGTGCAGGCTGTACATAAAAACTGTATAAGGTTATTAAGAGGCATATTACATTTCGATTGTGATTTTTGCGTAAAATGGCCAATTTTGGCGTTATCGATCTCAGAAACAAAAATGCATTAACACTTTTGACTTATTGAATGGTGCAGAATAGCTATTGGAATAGTTCATAGCGACCTCGCTTTTTTGAAAATTTGCTTAACTTTATAATTAAACCCGATATTGCAGAGAAAGATTTTCATAAAATGCGCGAAGGCACTTTTTTGAGCTCATGGATTGAACAACTGTGCTAAACAATTGAAATAAAAAAATGAATGTTATCTCTTATATAGTCGAATAGTTCATAGCGGCCTCGGAATTTTGAAATTATGTTTAGAATATGAGAAAAAAAATCCCAATCAAAAACCATAAAACTACTAAAAAAGCTCAGATTTAACTGTGGATTTCTCCTAGATACATTATTATTATTCATCATCATCATCATCATATCAGCCACACGACACCCACTGCTGGGTATAGGCCTCCCCTAAGGATCTCCACGACGATCGGTCCTGCACTGCCTGCATCCACTGGCTTTCCGCGACCTTCACCAGATCGTCGGTCCACCTTGTCGGGGGCCTACCCACGGAGCGTCGTCCGGTGCGCGGTCGCCATTCCAGAACCTTTCTGCCCCAACGGCCATCGGTTCTTCTCGCTATGTGTCCCGCCCATTGCCACTTCAGCTGAGCAATCCTTCGAGCTATGTCGGTTACTTTAGTTCTCCTGCGGATCTCCTCGTTTCTGATTTGATCACGTAGAGAAACGCCGAGCATGGCTCTCTCCATTGCACGCTGAGCGACCTTGAGCCTCCTTATGAGACCCATAGTTAGCGGCCACGTTTCACTGCCGTAAGTCATCACTGGCAACACACACTGTTCATAGACTTTCGTCTTGAGACACTGAGGTAAGTCGGACGCGAAGATTTTTCGAAGTATTTTACGTAAAAAATATATTATTATTACGTAAAAAATATATCATAATAATCTTTAGTTCATAAGAAAATCTAATTTCATACTTTTATTTGTTGTTTGTACTTGTGTGGCTTTCTGTGTATGTTCAAAGTTGACTCTAAAAAAACGTTCACCAACTTTAATTTTCCATTCTAACCCTTTAACTCTGCAGTGAGTCATCATATTACTTTTTGTCGCGGACACATATAAATGTGTTTAGTAGACCCAAAGGTTTCTCTAGGTTGTATCGCTAAAATCCGTCAAAATCGAAATTTCGACGAAAAAATGTGATAGGGCCCTTAAGCAATCTGTTGTTTCAATATGTCATGATGATTGCGTATCTTTCAGGCTGGCCCTAGACCTACTGGTTTCATTTCTTTGCTTTGCTTGAGGCGTGTTCAGAACCTACGCTCCAAGTGCAACTTTACGCTCTAACGACGTTCCAAACATTAGTGCTTAGCAACTTTTTAACCATCAAAATCGGTCTTTGAAAACCGCTCTGACGTTTATCTATACAAAAATTGACAATATCATTTGACAATATTTTGTATTTTGATGTTTTTGTGTCTAAGTTTCAAAAAGTTCATGGTTGCTCTTCAAAAAAAACAGATTTTATTTGATTTAGTGTATAAGAAAGTTTAAATTATCCTTATTCTAAATGGAAAACGAAGACTTTGTATGACTTATGACATCTGAAGTTAAAACAACAAAAACATCCAAACAAACGCTCTCTCTACACACACTAATAACCTAGCACATCTAGAAAAGTGAATGATACAATCTACCTACACAATACTACAACGATGCATTTATTTAGAACATTATTATAATAAGCAAAAAAATCATGCTCTAATCATATACCCTCCGTTTTGGCTTCGCCGTAGTCGGGTAAAAAGTAAGAAACAAGAAAATATTCATAAAAAGGATAACCATCGTCGCATGCCACTTTGTCCTAGACACGCACAGCACGGGCTGGAGGTGGCATGCGACTACGGTTATCCTTTTTATGAATATTTTCTTGTTTCTTACTTTTTAGAGCACGATTTTTCCGTAGTCGGGTTTTAGTTTTTAAACTTCTTTTTTATTTTAAATATTTTTACATACATACATACATACATACACTCACGCCTGTTTCCCATGGGGGTAGGCAGAGACTATGGATCGCCACCTGCTACGATCCTTGCACACTTCTTTCGCTTCATTCATATCCATCAATCTTTTCATACATGCCCTGCGGTTTTTGTCACTGCGTACACCAGCCTTTTTTATAATAACCTCTATTTGGTCCGCGTAGGTTTTTCTGGGACGCCCTCGTGCAATCGTTCCTTCCACATTCGCACAGTATATCTCTTTCGTGATTCGCCTTTCATTCATCGTCTCTAAGTGACCAAACCACTGGAGCATTCCTTTCTCAATTCTTGTCACTATATCATCTTTCAGACCACACCTTTTGCGAATCACCTCATTGCTCACTCTATCACTCAGTTTCACTCCACATATTTTCCTCAACGATCGCATCTCTACCGCATTTATTCTGCTTTCATTCTTCTTCTGCCATACCCAAGATTCACTTCCATACATCAGTGTCGGTACCAGCACTCCGTTATGAATAGCCATTCGCGCCTTTGCAGAAACGGTTTGGCTACTCATAACCGAGTGTATAGCACCACTCACCGAATTTCCTTTCTTCACTCGTCTTTCTATGTCTTCCTCACTCTTTCCGTCCCTTGTGAACAAACTCCCCAAGTATACAAACTCACGGACTTGTTCCACTTTTTCGCCACCTAACATTACCGTACAGTCAGTCATTTCTTCATCTCTCTCAAACACCATCACTTTAGTCTTAGTTACATTCACTTTCATCCCTTTTCTCACAAAATCATCATTCATAACCGACATCATTTCCTGCAACTCTTGCGCAGAAGACGCAAGTATAACTTGGTCGTCAGCGTAGAGAAGGCACTTGATTTGAGTCCCATTCATCACAACCCCACAGTCACGTTCTTTCAGACCTTTCATACAACTGTCCAAAAACAGATTAAAGAGCCATGGTGACGCAACACATCCCTGTCTGACACCCCTAGAGATGCCAAACCAGTCAGTGTATACGCCGTCAATCCTGACGCATGCACGGGAATCCTCATAGAGAGATTTCAGTGCATGAATCAGTCTGCTCTCCAATCCGTATTCGGACAACACCTTCCATAGCTCATTCCTGTCAACTCGATCGTAGGCCTTCTCCAGGTCCACAAAGGCACAGTAAACCTTTTTGTGCTTAGCCAGGTGTTTTTCGGTTAAGCACCTCAAGGAGAAGACCTGATCCGTGCATCCCATTCCCTTTCTGAATCCGGCTTGCACATCCCAAATACTCTGATCAGTTTTTTGCATCACTCTTTCAATCAGTACCTTTGCATACAATTTACTGACAATGCTGAGAAGACTGATCCCGCGGTAGTTTTTAGCATCCTGCCGTGACCCTTTCCCTTTGTACAGCGGCACGACCACGGCTTTACGCCAATCTTCCGGCACTTTGCCACTGTTCCAACATTTATTAAAGATCAGGCACAGCCAGGACGCAACCAGCTCTTTCCCACCTCTCAGCATTTCAACAGTAATTCTGTCATATCCTGCTGCTTTCCCTTTTTTCATGCTCTTCATTGCACTAATAATCTCATCCATATATATATCTCTTTCATCCACTTCTGTCTCTTCCTCGTCTTCCACCCTTTTATCCGAGGCTTCTAGCATAGAGCCATCCGCCTCAAACAAACTCTCAAAATATTTCATCCACTCCTGTAGTACACCTTTTTCATCTGTCACTAGCTCACCTTTTTCATCTCTTATCACATTCATTTTAGACTTATGTGATCCACTTCGAGACGTTTTCACTTGTTTCCAAAACAATTTTATATTGTCTCGAAAGTTATCACAGAGTTTGAAGTCACACTTTTCTTTCATCTTTCTCTTTTTTTCGTCTACTTTTTCTTTCACTACTTTCTTAATCCTTTTAAACTCCCTTGCAACTGTATCAACATCATCTTCTGTAACACTTGCATTCACTCTTTTACTGGCTTTGATGGCCAGCAGATCCTGCCATACTTTTTTCTTTTCATTCACTATCTGTCTTACCTCACTATCCCACCAGTTTATTGGGGGAGCATTCTTCCTTTTACTCACTCCACATATTTCCTCAGCTGTTTCAGTCACACCTTTTTTAAACTTTTCCCAAACTTCCTCAAGCTTGCCATCTTTCACTTCAGCCACATTTCCCAATCGTTCTTTCAATTTGCACAAATATGTCTTTTGCACTTCCACTTCATCCAGGTTCTCAACTTTTACTCTAGTCAGCTCCGTTGTTGACACTGTGGGACGATGACGCCAACTTTTGAACAGACCACTAACCCGAGACACTACAAGAAAGTGGTCTGTTCCAATGTTACTACCCCTAAAGACCCTGGTGTCTACAACTCTGCCCTTCAGTCTTTCATCAACAATCACAAAATCGATCATACTCCTCTTTTCCCCTCTCTGCCAAGTGTACATATGAATTTCCTTGTGGTCAAACATGGTGTTCGTTACCACAAGATTCTTTTCTAAACATACCTCAATCAAACTCCTGCCATTATCATTTACTCTTTTGTCTCCATATATTCCTAAAACTCCCTCACATCCCTCTCTTCTCACACCTACCCATCCGTTAAAATCTCCAAGCATAACTATCCTTTCATTATCTTTGCATTCATTCAAGATATCTTCCACACTTTTCCAGAAATCCTCCTTTTCCGTTGCTGACTTGGATATATCGGGAGCATACACGCCAATGACGCGTATCCGAAGTAATCCTACTTTGAGTCTAACCCAGAGAAGTCTGGGACTAACACACTCATACTCAGTCATGCATTCTATCATCCTTTCCGACAGCAGGAGTCCCACGCCCATACTCGCATGCTCATTTTCGGCAACGCCCGACCACAGAACTTTAAACGGGCCATGTTCTGAGACTCCTTTGCCCTTTCTTTTCGTCTCGTTCACGCATAAAACATCCAACTTCTTTTCTTCCATAATCAAACACACCTCATCCATTTTCTCCTCCATCGCTCCACATACATTCAGCGTAGCAAAACGGGTCTCCGATGCCCGCTTTTCGCCCCGAGAGGAACAAGTTACGCGTGATGAGTGGCGAGCTCTATCGCCGCAGCCAGGTTTATTAAAAAAATTTGAAACCATTTTGTTCCCACGATTAGCTAGGGAAAGACAACTGTCCACCACACAGAGCCCCGCGTGTGTGGTAAGGCTATTTACGCCTGGAGGGCACCAATTTCCAGGGTGGCACGCTTATGACTAGGCACGCCCCTAGCCATGCAGCCATCGGCACGGCAGACCTTAGCTTAGCGGAGGGGAAGGAATAGGATTAGGATAGGGATGTGAGGTGGGTATAGGAGTGTGTAAAATGGGACGGATCAGGGTACAAAAAGGACACCGTTGCTGCGGGGGGGGGTTGAGAGGTTGCAGCAGCGGAGGCTGAGGGTCCGGGGGCGCTTACCCGTACTTGTCATAGGGAAACCGGACAAGTCCTCTGAACTTATATTTTGAGTTGTCAATAGGGTGAAAGCATGCAAAGCCACGGGCAAAAGCTAACAATTTATATATTTTTGAAAAGTGCTCATTAAGCCCTTTCATTTGGTACCCAACACGGCATTATTAAAAAATATTTTTCTTTTAATTCATGTCTTTAACTCCTCTAGAGGGCGCCACATTCAATTTAATGTAACGTCATATAGCCTATGTTCATTGGACGATTAAGACGCTTCTTAAGATACCTCATTTGTCAAATTATAACAAGTAGTTTAGAAGTTATGAGGGAACAGATAAATTTACAAACATACATACACACAGGTCAAAATCATATACCCTCCGTTTTGGCTTCGCCGTAGTCGGGTAAAATATAAGACTTACTTTATTGTACTTAGTAGCATAAGTGCCAGTGAGTAGTGAGTGGAATATGATGATAGTCTCATCCAGGTCCCAGATGAAGACTCTGTCCGTGGCGGGCTCGGGGACATGCTGCGCTGGTGAGGACGATGTGTTCCGCCTGCCTCGGCCACGGGATCTGCTTGCTGTGCTCTCTCTGAGAATATAATAAGCTTAGATAAGTTCAATATTTGTTTTCTTTGTTCTAACTATTATTTACACACAATTGAATAATGCAAAGCTATATTTATTGATGCCTATATTTCTTGTGAATATGTTGACTGAATGTTTTTACAATTACAACTAAGAGGTTATAACTACAAAATATTATGAATTTACTTATCATCTTAGAATAATAACACCTATTATAGAAGCAGAGTTATTGTATGTGAAGTGAGGCAAAAAACTGAGCCGAAATTGCTATTTTCAAACCTATATCCTTCATATGTTACTTAATCTTAACTAATATCTGATATAAAACAGAACTAATACCTTACGTTGGGAAATTGAAACTTTTTTGTTCTTATTAGCGTATGAAAGATAAAAATCTGAAAACTGAGCCATTTTAGCTGTTTTATTTGCCTCATTTTTTAAAGTGAGCTTTGTAGGGAACTATCGTTTGAGGTGTTATTATTCTATAAATTATCTGACAGTCCGAGGATAAAATTATTCAAAAGTATGGTACCAAATGTAGTGAGACCATAAAAATTTAGTTGTTTATGAGTATTATATTATGGCTATAGATACAGACATAATAAACAAAAGATAAGGCTCTTACCCTGAGTTTTCCCTGCATCTTCTGCTCGCTGGATGAATTTCACTCTTTATTGGTGACAGAGGACTTGTGTCAGTTAATGCTGGCAGCATTGACGATGGGGAATCTGCACATTATATAAAACATTAACCAATTAACATAGATTCACAAAAAGTGAAAGCAAAGTTCGAGTACAAGATTAAAGAAAAACATACTATTGTCACTATCAGAATCTGGCCAGTAGTCAGAGTCATCATTAAAAGCCCTTGTGGAGTTATTTTCTGAATCGCTATCATCCATTTTTCTCCGTTTATTGGGATAATAATCGTTTTCTTTATTCATTCTGCAACAGTGTAACTTCCAGCGGATTTCAGTAACAAAGCACAAATAAAACAATACACTATGTACTCTTTTTGCTACAACGATGTTAATTTACTTATTTTTTTCATTAGATTATTTAAAATTCGCAATATATTCTTGAAAAACATTAATAATTATTCAGTCAGAGCTGTAACATTAGCATATCAACAAACAAACGTCAATGTCAGTCAAATTTGTCTGTGATATGTCAATCAAATGTCACATGAGTTTTGTTTTAGACCGCGTTCCAAATCACAATGAAAGCGGTGGTGTTAGCTAGCGCTCGAATCCGACCAATATTTTAATAGTCACACTATATTTTGTGTATCTATTGCATTTATATCACTGACGTCCACTATACAAAGTACGCGTGTGATTTATATGGCTTCGCGCTTACAGCGCTGTTGTAGTGATATGGAACTAAAGTTTGCTGCTTCGTTTTGGATGCGTTCGCGGTTCATAATTTCTATTACGAGTTTGTTAGGAAAACTCATACCTGTTCTACGGGCTAGTTAACTATTTCCATAAGTTACAATGTACTCTATGGGTTAACAAGTTAATATTTGAAAAATAAAATGGGCTTTAAAACGAAGACCAGAGAACCTGTTTTTGTATTTTGTTTCGCATTTCACATACAAACTAGAAACTATACCTGATAATGCTCCTCCCAAGTGGTAAGAGGTGTGTCCAGCACTGCCACTACTGCTCGGGGAGCTGACGTAGGGGGAATAACTGGGGGTTGCGTAGTACCCGCCATACTGGGCCACGTTGTGCTCCGCGTACCCTGCCGCGTAGCTGCTGTAGTCCTGGTAATATTGAAATACATAGGTACTTTAAATTACAAACTTAATTTCATTTAGTACAGTACTAGGAACGTATCTTGAATTTTTTTCGACGCAGTAGGGATAAGTTCGTGCTCTTGTGAGTGACCAATAGCGCGCGCCCCTCTCCCGCCGCTCGCGCCCCTCACCGCTACTCATACCCAAAATACGCGTTTCGCGCAATCCCCACCCGATTTCAAGATACGTGCCTCGTACTGTACCTACTGTAAAAAATGGGTCACGTAGTATGGGTACGTTCTCCTATCTGTAAAAGTCCTATGGACCCTTTATACCTACTTACTATTAAAATATACCCTAAAATGTGTCTTCACCATATTTTTGTAGTGGATTTAATAAATAAGTAATAGTGGATAAGAAAATAAAAGTTTTTTCCTTTCTATTAAAGGTTTGCAAGATTTATGTAAAACTTATGTTTGATTGCTTTTATTTCCAAAAGCTATGCAAAAACCAAACTTCTAAGCAGTAGGGAGGGAAGGAGTGCATTATTCCCTCGTTTTGTAGGAGTACGCGTACGGCGAAGGGTTGCGTCCCGAAACCCGTACATGCCACCCACGCCCCGCTTAAAACCCCTGGTATTGCAAGACATGCAAGAGACCTTACGTTTAATTGCTTTTATTTCAAAAGCTTTGCAATAACCAACCTGCTGTGCAGTAGGGAAGGACTGCGTTAACGCTCCATTGTACGAGGAGTACGCGTACGGCAAGGGTTGCGTCCCGAAACCCGTACTGGACACGCCGCCCACGCCGCTTAAAGCTCCTGGTTTTGCAAGACATTCGAGAAACCTGTTTGGTTGATTTCATTTTATAAGCCATGCAAGAACTAACCTACTGTGCAGTGGGGAAGGACTGTGTTAAGCCTCCATTGTACGAGGAGTACGCGTACGGCGAGGGTTGCGTCCCGAAACCCGTACTGGACACCAACGCCTCTCATAACCCCTAATTTTGCATGACATGCGAGAAACCTGTTTGATTGCTTTTATTTCAAAACCTTTGCAATAACCAACCTGCTGTGAAGTAGGGAAGGACTGCGTTAACCCTCCATTGTACGAAGAGTACACGTACGGCAAGGGTTGAGTTCCGAAACCCGTACTGGACACGCCGCCCACGCCGCTTAATGCTCCTGGTTTTGCAAGACATGCAAGAAACCTTATGTTTAATTGCTTTTATTTCAAAAGCTATGCAATAACCAACCTGCTGTGCAGTAGGGAAGGACTGCGTTAATCCCCCGTTGTACGAGGAGTACGCGTACGGCGAGGGTTGAGTCCCAAAACCCGTACTGGACACGCCGCCCACGCCGCTGACGCCGTACGCACTCAGATACGTCGGCGTCGCTTTACATGACGACCTGTGCAAAACAAGTGACATGATAAAGCTTGAACAAGAAAATAAAAATTTCGCCACTTTGGCGACAAATAATTACCTACTGTAAAAATAAGTACCTACCTACTTATTTCCCGTGACCACGGCAGTTGCAAAGGTGCCGAAAAGTCGGAAAATCAAAAGTCAAACCGAATATCAACTAATTACCTACCTACCAAAGTACTTTCAATAAAACTGGATGGGTTTTTGTAGGAGGCAAATGGTGAATGTGAGTTCAAACCAAAATACAGAATTACGAACCCCTAAAACAATAATTATTTGGTAATAAAACGACTTTCAATAAACTGTAAGGTCAGAGCGGGGAAGACCGGCATATAATTTGATAAGTTGAAAGGTTTTTAGCATATCTCATAAATGTATAAACTTATCACTATTCCTTATATAAAGGAAGATAGAGTAATTCAAAAACTACAAAGGACAACTAGATAAAACAATATTAAGATACAATTTCAAAACAAAACAATGGTTTTTTAAAAACGCAGACGCAGACGGTCTTCTCCCGCAATTTGGGGTAAGTCGGTCTACTAGCAATATTATCAAAAATAAGATGTTTATTCGTATCTATTTATTACTATGTACTTCTTCATTGTGTAATTATGACATTTAAAACTTTATTTTATGTCTAATTAATGTTTTGATTCGAATAAATGGCATTTAACATTTTCAGGGGTAAGTCCGTCATAGAATAGAGTTCAGGGGTTCTAAACATTTTAGATTGTGTAGGCACCTATCCTTCTAATATTTTTCAACGGTATACTATGGTGGTATGGGTATGATGAATGTGACAAATTATTTTAAAATCATGAGAAGAATAAAAAAATAACCCAGAATTAATTAGTTTTTTTTAGTATGTAAGAACTAAAGTAACAACTAGGGCTTGCAAATCGAATATTCGAATTATTCGAATATTCGCCTTATTTTGGTATTCGAATACTTAAGTCGGTGAAATTCGAATATTCGAATATTTTCTACTTTGTTAGATTTAGGCAAAAGACATTAATTAAAAACCCGAATAGCATTTGTGAGCATAGAATGAAGCGATCGTTAACGTTCACTTTCTCGTTTATTTATTTGTTGTTTGTTTGTCCACAATTTCAAACGATTTTAATCTAGTTCCCGATGAGCAAAAGACTTTAAACTTAAAACATAGGTCAGAATAGGAAGACAATAAAGTATTATAGTGTCATTGAGCTGACCTGATGATGGAACTGGTCACAGGAAATCTGTAATAAAACCATACAAACCCATCGAGTTTAGGCTCGTTTGATTCGTCTTGACACGTACTCTGTTGTGAAGTAGTGTCCAGGGTCTGATGAAGCCGAAAGAAGGCCACAAGAACTCTGTGATAAAACCATGCAACCCCATCTGGTTTGGGCTTGTTTGATTCTTCTTGACTAGTACTCTAAAAGGAGATGGGTAACGGTTTCAAGGATCTGGTGATGGAGCTGGAAGAAGGCCACAGGAACTCTGTAAATAAAACCATGTGACCCACATGTTTGTACTAGTTGATTTGTCTTGATGAGTACTCTGTTAGGAAATAGTGACCAGGGTCGGATAATGGAGCCGGAAGAAGACCACAGGAACTCTGTAATACTTTACTTTATTGCTGACACTAAGCAAATAACACAAACATTTTAAACATTGGCACTAATGATTAACAAAATACATTTTATTTCTTCTTGGCGTTAGTGAGCATCGTGTCTTGCATTGCAACTCATAGGCCTCTCCTAGCTGTTTCCATTTTGTTCGATCTCTTGCTTTTCGCGTCCAAAGTGTTCCTCCAGTTTTCATAATATCATCTGCCCATCTTTTGGTTTGTCTTCCTCTTTTCCTTTTCCGTCTCTCTGTTATAATTTTGTTCCATTTTTTCTTGCTTTCTCTTGCCATATGACCCGCCCATTGCCATTTTAACTGTCTTATTTTCCTTATTATATCTTCTACTTTCGTTTTTGTTCTCATTTCCTCTGATTTTGGCCGGTCTTTCAGCGTTACATTTATTAGGCTTCTTTCCATGTTCCTCTGGCATGTTCTGAGATTCAAATAGTGTTTTTGAGTCAGTGCCCATGTTTCACACTCTGTAATAAAACCATACAAATCCATTGAGTTAGGGCTCGTTTGATTCATCTTGACAAGTATTCTGTTGGGAAATAGTGTCCAGGATCTGATGATGGAGCCGGAAGAAAACAACAGGAATTCTGTATTAAATTCCACCCTCTCACGGGCTAAGCGGTACTTCTCAGTTCTCACCCAACCAACTGCTTCTGTTATACAACGCGCAGATTCGTCCAATCATGGAGTACTGTTGTCACCTGTGGGATGGTTCTACTAAGTATCAGCTTAAACTTCCTGAATCAATTGAAAGCAGATTGAAAGCTAGGAGGCTCATCGGTAACTCAAAATTGGCCGCGGCGGAACTTCAGAGCCTTAGTCACCGTCGCAAAGTTAAAGAGTGTGCGAGGGAACTGCACAAGCCTGTTCCTCTGGCCCATTTCCACCATCGGGGTACAAGACGCAGGTTAGCATATCACCCTTCCTTACATAGTAGATGCTACAAGGGTCCGTATCAAGCACTTTGCCAATACATTTGACTGCTGAAGAATGGATTGCGCTGCTACTCATATGTTCCCCGATAGTTACAACCTTTGTCTCTTCAAGGTAACAGTGAATAGGCATTTCTTGGGCAAGTGTGCTACACCTTAGACCACATCCTGTTTACCAAGCAAGATGGTAGTCAAATGCCTGCCCAGTTTCCGATAAAAAAAAGAAACCATACAAATTCATCGAGTTTTGGGACGTTTGATTCGTCTTGACAAGTACTCTGTTGAAAATAGTATCAAACCCTGGTGTGGTGGTGAAGTCGGAAAACACCAGAGAAAAAAAGCACAGATTAGACAAAAAAACAAAAAAAACGCGTTTTAAAAACGAACTAAAAAGTATATAAATCGGACTCAAGTCAAAACATACTTATAAAAACGGACTAATAAGTATAAAATAATTACCCACGTAAAGATTTATGGCCCTATAAAGAAGTTTTAAACCTAAAACTGTGGGGCGAATGCAAAAGTCAATTGATGACAAATCTTACAAAATGCGCCCTATTAAACGAACCATTTAACGTTGGTTTAATTTCAAAAATAAACAATATTTAATAATTACGACCACCTGTTTTACTCTACAGAAATATTCGAATAATATTCGAATATATTCGAATACCTCCTTAAAAAAAATTCGAATATTCGAATATTGATTTCGTCGAATATTTGCAAGCCCTAGTAACAACCTTAGAGATTCATTCAAACTTATATTTTATAAATAATTTAAATCTTTAAGGTACACGTTTCTATAAAAAAAACAATATTTGTATCACGTATTTATAAAATAATAAAATCAACATTTTATGTTTTGAGATCATTAATGTAAGCTTCTTTAAAACTTATATAAATTATTTTAGCCTGATGTCATAAGCATAACAAATCACAAAATTATTATTAGACATAGTATTGGAATTCGACATAGTAAGGGGAAATGTTTAGAACCTCTGGCTCGAGGCTAGACCGGCATATGACGAACTTGCCTCTCTTATGCTGTACGGACTTCCCCAATCTTATATTTTGAGGTAAGCAAACTAAATTGGCAAATAACTCCATAATTTATAGCATTATTCATATTTCAATCAAATAACAAGCTTTAGGATATCATATTTACAATCAACTCACCTCTTACTACTATTCAAGCACTTTAAAACTCTCAGATAATTAGATTTTTCTAAGACACCTTACATTCACACGGTGAGTGAAAAAATGGACCTAAATTAAAATGGCATCTATGAATGTTAAAGACCTCGTAGCGACATCTATTATAGAGATGTAGAACCGTTATGAAATATTGTTTATGGGACTAATAACTAGTTTGCGATACTATGCTAGAATCGGGTTTTAGATGGACTGTTTGGTCTTACCCCCTAGACGGTCTTCCCCGCTCTGACCTTACAACTTTTTGACATGATAATCCTTAAGCAATTTAGGCGATTAACTTTATTGTTTGGGGGACACTTGGTAGGCATTAGGTAATTTGCGATTGTATTGAATTGCATCGATGCTGTACCCTTAGCACGAACAGTTATCAAGAAAAAATAACGCGGGTAAAATTGTTCCTCCTCGATATTTATTAGGTACCTATTTATCTATGGAAAATTTCATTTCGCTATTCAGCGGTAGATGGCGCTATACAACATTTTTGTGCAACGCCATCTAACGCCGAAAAGCGAAATTAGATTTCCCATTGTCATTACTTTGTCGAGTATTTTTACGCGCGTATTTTTTCTCAATAAATGTTGGTGCTAGGGGTGCCAAGTAAACTTGCCTATTATTAGTGTTGTGCGGCGACGGGTACGCAGCGTACGGCTGGTTGTACAAGGTTGATCCGACGTATGACGAGGCAGCTCCACCCCCGCCATACTGTTGCATACTGAAATTCAAATAAAAGCGTCTAGAAATGAGTCTATTTATAGCGAAGGTTCAAAAGTTTTCGCATTTGCCATGAAAATGTAGATTTAGAACTGAGATCAAAAACTCGCGAGCCGTACAAACACTGGCTGCAGCAGCAGCCGGCGAAATGCCAGAAACGACGTAAAATTTATTTTCAATTGCTTAAATTTCATCCGTTAGTATGCAGATTAACTAGGTAAAGTGCGGAAATCTGCTAGGTACTTTAAGAAAAAATAGCACCATAACGGACTCTAGCAGCTAATCTGTAGATTTAAGTTAATCGCACATTCGCGCACGAAATACGTCCGTACTTTAGCGGTGACATTATTATTAACTGCCATTTGAGCCATTCTTAATAGAAAATCTATTGCTTGCCACTTAAGTACTCCACATAGCAGGCATAAGGTCTTAAATCTAGTTAAATTGATGTACTTATATCGTTGCTATCGGACGGAATGAGAATTTATGGTAACCACATTTTGAAGAATGCTTAATTAAAATAAATTCTGACCATAATTGAGAGGCTCATTGAAATTGATTGAGATCGCTCGTCACCACTCACTGCCAGAATGAATGAAGAACTTTGTTAATTCATTAGCCATGAAATTCATTTTATAGCCAGTAAATTCAAACGGACCATCAATTGCGTTGATGACCATAAACCTCATGTTGAGGGAACAGTAAAATTGAGAATATAGGTTCCAACGGCCTTAAATAAAATAACGTTGTCGATTGAAAAAGAAAAAAAAGATGCGGGAAGTAAATTGTCCATCAGCCATTTTTTTAATGTCCCCACTGCTGGGGCACAGGCCCAATGCGGTTTGGTGGGTGTTAACGACTGCAAAAGCAAGCCGGGACCAATGGCTTAACGTGCTTTCCGAAGCATGGAGGAGCTCGAGATAATAAATTTTTGGTCACTCATCCCATGACCGACCCTTGCGAACGTTGTTTAACATCCGCAAAAGCTGGGCCAGGCGCTAAGCCACTGCGCCACCGAACTCCTTAGAGAAGTAAATTGACAAGTTAACAATTGCACAGCCGTAAAAAGTTGCCGCAATTTATTCAGTTTCCGCAAACTATGCGTTCGTCCGGCTTCTTCCAATTATTTGATTTAAGTAAATAATCAATGAAGGAAGTGTGGCATTAGGTACTGAATTTTGGATATCCGCCCTTGAATGGCTTCTTCGTACAACGACCCGGTGAATTAGTCGCTCGTCAGCTACAATCGTTGATTGAGATTTATGGATGTAGATTAAACAATGCTTTTTACTTATTATAATGCACTACTACGGTTCTGTTCTTGTATTAAGTCTTAAATTTTTTTAAGGCGTGGAGGTAGTAGAACTAGCGCCACCACTACATTAATTTTTATTACTCGTAAACCAAGTTAATATTTAAAAAAGCTCATGTAATAATTTCTTGAATTGTCTCTAATATTTTTTGAATAACTCTTCAACAGTTTTCATTCTTTCTGTAAGTTTTAAAATCCATTTTAGCTCAACGTGACCACTTTTGGCAATTATGGATTTTAAACTTACAGAATGAATGATAACTGTTGATGAGTTGAGTTTAAATATTGACTTGGTTTACGAGTAATAAAAATAAATGTAGTGGCGGTGCTAGTTTCACTACCACCTCACCTTAAAGGTAATTAAGTAATTTGTTATTGTGAAATACTTAAATATAGCGTCCTTGAAGAGATAGCCAATAGTGAGTGTCCCCTGATTGGTTTTATGATTGATAAAATTACATCATTTCTAAAAATAGAATACTAACATAGTTTTAAGTCTTTTACTAACAAAATGGATTGAAGTTGTCCGAAATAAATCATTTTTATTTTTTATTTTTATTTTTATTTATTTTTAAATAGAATCGACACAGCTTTAGTAGGTAGGTAGGTACTTATACTAAGTCCAGTTTTAAAATGTAGGTTTATTATTTTATCAAATAGGTAACGCAAAATAATTCTTGTCTGTAGCGCAAAAATGCTAAATTTAAAAGCACAATGTTGTAAAATATTACTGGGGAGAATTTAGTTACCTACCTACGTAGGCGTACCTAGTGAGTTTTTACTGGTTTTTCAATAACATGAAAGTAAATAGAATTTTGAATTGTCGGTGTCATTAATAGCCCAAGAAAATTGGAATGCGATGCAACCGCATTCTAATGCAAACCAAAAAAATATCACTCAAGTCTTCCCCTATGCAACACTTGAATTAAAACTGGCAAAAGTATTCCCTGAAGAGGAGTGAATTGCCAAAACAAAAATAAGAAGAAGATTTGATTGATCATTTACATTTTAAGAACTTTTCTACATTTAACTAAGGAATGTAGAAATAACTTTATGGACATATTTTTTAATTGGTAATTATTGTCTCTTTTATAGACGATATTATCATAATGTTGGAAATTAATGACAGTGGCAACGTACGCCACACCTTTAAACCTTTAAAACGTATTAATTATGCATAAACATTTCGTACTAACGAAGATAAAGCTTCTTTCTTAAGCTAGGGTCTCCTAGGATGACGGTGCCGTCATATTACGGCCGTAATTTAGCGGCGTAGAAAGAACGTTGTCTATGTAAAAAAAATAGGGCGCTGTTTCTGACGTTACGGTGTCGCCGTATTGTTTACATAGACAACATTCAACGCCGCCGCTATTATTAGGGGGCGTCCATTAATCACGTGATGTTTTTTTGGACAATTTTTAACCCCCCCTCCCCCCTGGTGATACATGGTGAGGTTTTACGTTAACCCCTCCCCCCCCCCTCTAAATCACGTGTATTTATTTTGGTACAAGATAATCTCAACATTTTTGCAACAACACAGTACAAATATGTCGCGGTGGGCGGGGAAATCGTCCTGGTAACGGTGAGTCAACAATCACACGCAGTTTTCGGTTAAAAATCACGCGTTCAACAAAAAAAAATTCATATACGTGATATCTCACTACACCCCCCGTCCCCCCTTGTGATACTTCGTGATTTTTTCCACCCTCCCCCCCACCCCCTTTCGAGGTTCACGTGATTAATGGACGACCCCTTACGGGTTTACAGCCGTAATATGACGATACCACTATCCTAGGAAACCCTAGCTTTAGCGAAAGAAAGAACAATACCTAAGTACTTACCTAGTTATTTAAGTAATTTTAGAAAAATCTTATCTTCCGAAGGTATATGAATGGCCAAAACTGTTATAGGCATGCATGTATCAAAGATACCTACACCTATCATGATACAAAAGTACCTAGGTGTAATTGATTAGTTTCAAAATAGTCAATCAAGCAAAGCATTGGTCAAGGTTAAAATATTGACAATAATTGTATATAACAGTCTGATTAACATTATTTTAACTAGTTCAGTCTGAAAATGTGTTGATAGTGTCAAATGTCATTGAATCATCAAAATTTGTTAGGTATAATTTTCCCTTGTTTCTGCGTTGAATGCAACTTGCCATTGACTGATATTCATTCAATATTGTTATAAGCATAGATGTTATAAGTATGTAGGTAATTTTTGTGCGGATGTAAGCACCTACCTAGTTGTGATTTTATTAGGCAAAATAAAAAAAAACCTATAAAATCTTCTTGCTTAAATTATTGCGTTCATTTAAGGCCGGGTACATAGCGCGTGTTTTGCCCTACACAATCAACAAAACATTGTTTCGCGGAACAAAATCCTCATACTTTTTTTTGTTGAATGTTGAGATGTTTTTGTAGATTGTGTAGAATAAAACACGCGCTATGGACCTGGCATAATAGTGTAACGATGTACAGTCAACCACACGTCAGACTATACATGTTGATCTTGAGTTGAGATTGAGACCGCCTGTAATAAGAGCTGTTTTCGTACATCAACTGTTTTACTTACCGTGATGTCGCTCGTACAAATGTGTTCAACTACTTTTGCTGAGGCCGATTGTACACAGGTTGGTCAAAAGTTCTGTTACTGAGTTTCTTTATCGATTACTGGCCATTAAAACAAATGAAAAGAAAAAATAAAAATGACATATTATTGACAGTTTTATAAGCTATAATTCCATACCACACGTATATCATATTTTGTTTATTTCACCATGGAATGGGGGTTGAAGGAGAATCGTGTCGCTGTAATTGCTCTGCACAAATGTGGGCAGCCACCGAATATGATTTTCAAGTTGCTACAAAAGTTGAAAATCAACAAGCAATTTATTTATCGCACTATCCATAGGTACAGTAATACCTTGACCGTCGATGACCGAAAAAGATCAGGAAGACCACGCACCGTTCGGACACCAGCTGTGATCAAGGCAGTGAAGGCGAGAATCACGAGAAATCCCGTCCGGAAGCAAAAGTTATTGACAATACAGATGACTGTGAAGAGAAGTTCCCTTAAAAAAATTATCAATGATGACCTTGGGCTTCACGCTTACCGTAGACGAAAGGGCCATCTGCTAAACGCACGATTGAAGGCTATGAGGTTAGCACGAAGTCGCGCTCTACTAAAGCAGTACGCACAAAACGGCCATCGAAAAATCTTGTTTACTGATGAAAAAATCTTCACAGTCGAAGAAAATTTTAACCGTCAAAATGATAGAGTATACGCTAAGAATAGTAAAGAAGCCAGCATGATTGCTCCGAGGGTCCAACGAGGTCACCACCCCTCATCAGTGATGATTTGGCTGGGGGTGTCCTATTCAGGGCTAAGTAAGGTTCATTTCTGTGAAAAAGGTGTGAAAACTGGCGCTAGAGTCTATCAAGATACCGTTCTGGAACCTGTTGTCAAACCCTTAAGCCACACTTTATTTCAAAACCAGCCATGGGTCTTCCAGCAGGACTCTGCCCCTGCGCACAAAGCAAAATCTACACAAGCATGGTTTCGGGCTAACAAAATTGATTTTATCGCGCAGGAAGAATGGCCATCCTCCAGCCCAGACTTAAATTCTCTGGATTATGCCATATGGCAACTTATTGAGGAGAAAGCATGTGCTAAGCCCCACATGAATCTCGACTCTCTTAAGCGCGCTATTCTCAAGGCAGTCGCAGAATTGGATATGGTGGTAGTTCGTGCTGCCATCGATGACTGGCCTCGTCGTCTAAAGGCGTGTATTCATGCCAGAGGCGGTCATTTCGAATAATTTTAATACATGATAATCTTAAATATTTGTGCTTTCATTTGGTATATAATTCATTGTAGCATTATTTGTAAATTTAGTATTATTCATGTTTTCCATAGTTACAGAACTTAGTAACCAACTAGGTATATAGCAGCCCCCCTAGCATGGCCGGCATAACACGATATATATCGCGTGATGTAGCGTTTTATCACGTTTAAATGTCAAAAAGACAAAGGAGTGTGACAGTTGAGTGTCGATAAAATGCTACACACGTGATATAAATCGGTCATGCTAGGCAGGCAGGGGTGGCCAAACTTATGACTTGCAAGGTCTACTTGCAGGCACGTATCCAAGGGGGGGGATAGTTGGGATTTATCCCCCCCTGAAATCCAGAACACACAGTACAGGACTAAATTAAAATTTAGCGGGCGAGGCACTCTCCGGTTTGCGGGATGCAGTTGTCCCTCCCCGAATTAAAAGTCTGGATACGTGCCTGTCTACTTGTGTTAAAAAATATGTCTTGCGGTCGATTGCAAGTTAAAGTTTAAATGTTATCAAGTTGTTTGATAAATATTTTATATTTTCATATTTTTCTATTCAGTTTATTGAACACTTGTGTTGTGGGCTAACTGAATCGTTTTCGCGGTCGACCGGTAGACCGCGGTCGACCTCTTCACAGTAAGGGGTCGTGAGCCTCGAAAGGGGGGGGGGGGGGGGGGGGGTAGTTGAAAAAATCACGAAGTATCACAAGGGGGGATTTCAACTGGGAATGTGTGTGATTGTTGACTCACCGTTACCAGGACATATTCTTGCGTACACGTGATTTAGATGTGGGGGGGGGGGGGGGGGGGTTAACGTAAAACCTCACCATGTATCACCAGGGGGGAGGGGGGGGGTTAAAAATTGGCCAAAAAAACATCACGTGATTAATGGACGCCCCCTAAGTAGGTATATTCTAATTTAGTGTTAATACATACCTATTGTAATACTGGTAGGGCAGTGAGCTCTGCTCATAGGGCAGTGATTCTCCGTACAAAGCCACTTCGCCTTCGCACAGCCCTGGGCTGCGCACCTCGCTCTTGACTCCACCTGGTTGAAATATATGAGCGGTCACGGGATTTTTGGTAACGATCAAGGAAAAGGTTAGATTCATTTTCATGGGTTGTAGAGTGGTCCCTTAATGTGAATAATGTCGGTCTACCTGCTCTCAGTGGTTGCAACTTCGAGTTATAGCGCTTACAAGATCATTGTTACGCTATAATTCGAAGTTGCAACCACTGAGAGCAGGCAGACCGACATCATTCACATTAGGGGACCACTCTACAACTCATTAAAATGGATCTAACCTTTTCCTGGATCGTTACCAAAGAGAATGTAAAAAAACTAGCATTTACCAAAAATCCCGTAATCGCTTAGACATAGTATTTATTATTCCGAATTATATTGAAAATATTTCAGTATGTAGGTAGTAAGTAGCGTTAATTTGGGTTATTCTTCCAACATTTCGGAAGCGCTCAAGGCGGAGCTGAAGCGCTCATTGTAGAGCTTGACAGACTAATAGTAATCGATCACGTTTGTTGAGCAACGCTCGGTTCGGTGTCAGATGGGTGACCGAAGGGGCACTATAACTGTGCGCTTTCGTGCTTCGGAGGGCACGTTGAACCGTCAGTCCCGGCTGTTGTCATCTGATAACAGTCGTTAAGTCAAGTTAGTAGCCTTACAGGCGGCTTGATAGACTTTAACACTAATCCTTAGGTATATGATAAGAAGAATTTGGGTTATTTACCTGCGCTATCCTCATTCATCAACCAGGCAACCGCAGACGATGAGGAGGTCGAGCACAAGCCGCCAGAAGACGTCAGCGGCAGGGCCAATCCACCCAGAGTAGTGCTCGTAGTGCATCCGTTAGTCACGCCGCAGTTCTCCACCTCCGAGCTACCAGGCAAGCATAGGCTGTCAACAGCTGACAGACACAGAGCCGAGTTCGTTGAACTCGTCGTGTTCTGGAACAGCGTTGACGAAGTAGCTACAAGCAGTGCTGGCAATGCTGCATCTTGTAGTAGCGACGGAGGGGAGTCGGAGGTCGATTCGGACTCGCAAGGACTTGTGTTGACTTCCCCGGACAATCTGTAAAAGAAGGCATTCCATTTATTTTTCCTCCGCCGTCCATTTGTTGACTTATCCGTAAACCCGACTTTAAAAAGAGCCGTCTGTTAACAAAACATTGGAAATAAAAAATCCATTAAAACCGCCTCCCGTTTGTTTACGAAGACGATTCTTTTTGTAAACAACCACTTATCTGATGTCTTAATTTCGGAAGGAAGCGATCACGTTAAACTATTAAAAAGATCATTAAACGGAAACTTAAGCGTTATTTGAAATCATTTGATTCGGATTTAACTCTGAAAGTGTTTCATGGCCACAAAAAAACCACATCGGTTTGATAAGATAAATAAAGTCAGCAGATTGGTTCAATTAAAAGTTTCATAAATAAACGAAATCACTCGCTGTTTACTCTTAATTAGTGTCATTAAAGCAAACCACCCAAATCAAATAACAGATGCCTGACTGTTATCTCGTGTATTAGTGGATTTATCTAACAAAATGTTTACACGTGTACCGATTAATTTAGCTCGTTATCAACGTCTGTCGCCGCCTTCGTGCCATCAACTGTCACATGTGACAGTTTGCATGACGACGATCGGTGTTTTTGATCATCATCACTTTTACTAGACTAGACAATCCTGAATTAGAAGAAATGTTTATCATCATCATCATCAGCATCATCAGTCATTTTCATGTCACAGGTCTTCCTATTAGAAGGACAACTAATACAATGTGCCCAGTCAAAAAGTGCACAAGCGAAAGGACGTAAGACTATGCTCAAAATCGTAAAAAAACTGTTTTTTTTCCTTTTCTTAATGGAAAAAATGGAGTTACCGGCACGTTTTTAAGAGAAAAATTACCACAGAGCACAGAGGAGACGTTAGCTTCTCGTGAAAAAAATTTTTTACAGGCACCGCCCACTCACCCCTCGTATCCCATAATGACATTCTGCCTTCAATCGTAAAGTTTGATTTTCGCGCCAAATGCCTGTGAGGTTTCATCGAAAGTTTAAAGAAGAAGAATAGAGAAACGATGGAGTCGCAATACATTGTATTTAGAACATTTTCTTTGATAATTTAGGTATCTTCAAATTGAATGAAAAATGAAAATGAATACAAATACCTAACAATAGTTTATTAATTGTAAAAAAATACTATTATTATTAATAAAGTTGTACCATTCGGCGTTTTTCAATACATTTGCGAAAAACAGATTTGTAACTTTTGCGACAGAGGTCCATTTGGGGCCATCCATAAATTACGTCACACGTTAAGGGGGTCGACGACGTGTGGAGGGGTCCTAAATTCGTCAGTTCCAATTCAATAATTATTACTAGATATAAATCGTAAAATATGTGACGCCATCGTTTCTAGTTTTGCCCTTCAGAAGTGCGAGAAAAATAGTTTTAGAATTTTTAAAGCAATATTTATGGAGAAATGGAGAATGTGACGTCACTAAGGGTTTTTTACATTTCATTTAAATGTAAAAAACCCTTAGTGACGTCACAGCTCGGCACGGCGAAACACACACCTTTGCTCACATTTTTTTATCTGGCCTACCCACATAAAAAAAATAGGCCATTCAAAATGTCACATAAAGAGAAATGGGCAAAAGACGCGTTTAAGCCCGACCATTGGGTTTAAACACATAATTCCCCCCCTCCCCTCCCCGTAGGAGCTAAATTTAATTAAACAGATTTTATGCAATATGTTGTGTTTAAAATGAAGATTATTGAATTTACTCAAAAAAGCTTGTAATATGGTAATTATTTTGACAACCTTCTTTGAACAAAGTCGAGGTTGCCGCGCTCCTCCGATGGTGACGCAGCAAAGTTGTATGGGATATCATTATTGTCGAGTTTTAGCCACCAGCAATTTCCTTTGAGAATCCATTACAGTCGAGTTTTTTTTCAAACATAGTTGGCTGAAAATACAACATTGTACAACGCACTTGACGTCGTTCATAAACACATCCCGCTCGCACACTATACGCCACACCTATCGCTCTCTCATTCACACTTGTTGTGGTAAGCGTGGTGAGCCGCCATTTTCAATCCCATTCTTTTTCTGCGCGTGTGTTGTATTATTGTATGTAGGGGGCGATGCGGGCGACGGGCGACGAACGCCTGCCGCTCGCACCTCTCACGACCCCCGTTCTCGTCTCCCCTCGCGCCTCTGTGCCCCGCAGGCGAGGACTCATTTAACGTGTGCGTCACCCCAGCAAAAAGTTGTGCTTTAGAGAGATGAGACCTTATCAGATAATTAGTGTGTCATGAGGAGAAATTTGTTTACTAATAGCAAAATTTGTGTGAATTGTAGTTTTTAAGATATTTGAGAAAAACTGATTTTGCTGGGGTCACGTTTTAAACATTACCCTGGCAAAAAAAGTTGTTTCAGCCTGGAACCAAATACATTGATAGATAGCTTTTGTTGCATAGTAAATGTTAGCAAATAGCAAAAATTGTGTGTGTTATGGTTCTTGAGTAATTTAAGTTTTTGCTGGGGTAACGTTTTGGGATTTCCCAGATCTCGAAAACGGTTCAACGCAGAAGTTTGAAAAAAATGCCACTAAGAGACCTTAATTTGTTTAAACGTTAATTTTTTATTTGGTTGTCGCAAACCAACGTAATTAAATGGTTTCGAAAAACAGAAAAAACTAATTTGGAAGTAAACAAGTGCACTTATAATTAAATAAACAGCTGTAAAAAATAGCCGTGGTAGACACTTACTACGTCAAGAATTTTAGGCTTTGTTACTTTACACGATATAAAGATATAAACAAATTTGATAAATTTTAGACCGGTCGTACTTTAGCGATCGAATACACAGTTTCCATAACATTAAGACACATGGCATACATTAAACAAATTTAAGTAATTCATTAACATTCCTTCCTGTTAATTTCAGCTTTCAATTACGCCTATCATGAAAGTTTTAACAAAAACAAGATTAAGACAGCAATTCTTGAATAAGCCGACCAAATTGTAAAGGTCACTAAAAAGCGACCGCGCCATTCATTAGCGTAACCATCTTAAATGAACGGGATGCTATGGATCTTTTGTTAGTACAGTTGCGTACAAAAGTTTGCTGGTCGGATTATCTTTAAATATAAAATAAGTATCGGGAAAACTCACGATTGGCTAGGCCGATTTTGGTTTTTAAATGTTTGTCGTATTCCAGGGGAAGGTTTAAGCGGTAAAAAATATATATGAAAAAAGTGCGAGGTAGTTCCCGTAAAAACTTACGGGTAAATGTTTTTACCTGTCAAACATAGTGGTCACTGGATTGACATGAGTAGGTTTGGTATTAAAATAAAACATTTGGTTTGATCAAACAGAAGCAATAAATTACTATAAATTTATATATTGATACTGACCAATAAATCACACTATAAATTGCTTACCGAGATTATTACCTACTTAGGTTTAGATTATTATTTACATTTATTTATGGTTGAGTGCCTTCAAAGTTTTAACTTTCGTGAATCATTCATTACATTCTTTAAAACTACTATTAATCGCGTAAATGTATTCTTTGATATTAATAAACACGATATTAATTTATAAAATAGAAAACTAGTAAAATCTTTGCAATATGAATAACACTTTTCTTCATAACTGTACAAAACATCGGATGCTAAGCTGCTAATTTGCGAAGATAACCCGTACGTATGGTGCGGTCGCTTTTTAGTGACCTTTACAATTTGGTCGGCTTATTCAAGAATTGCTGTCTCAATCTTGTTTTTGTTAAAACTTTCATGATAGGCGTAATTGAAAGCTGAAATTAACAGGAAGGAATGTTAATGAATTACTTAAATTTGTTTAATGTATGCCATGTGTCTTAATGTTATGGAAACTGTGTATTCGATCGCTAAAGCACGACCGGTCTAAAATTTATCAAATTTGTTTATATCTTTATATCCTGTAAAGTTACAAAACCTAAAATTCTTGACGTAATAAGTGTCTACCACGGCTATTTTTTACAGCTGTTTATTTAATTATAAGTGTACTAGTTAACTTGCAAATTCGTTTTTTCTGTTTTTAGAAACTATTTAATTACGTTGGTTTGCGACAACCAAATCAAAAACTAACGTTTAAACAAATTTAAACAAATTAAGGTCTCTTAGTGGTATTTTTTTCAAACTTCTGCGTTGAACCGTTTTCGAGATCTGGGAAATCCCAAAACGTTACCCCAGCAAAAACTTAAATAACTCAAGAACCATAACACACACAATTTTTGCTATTTGCTAACATTTACCATGCAACAAAAGCTATCTATTCATGTATTTGGTTCCAGGCTGAAAAGGGTAATGTTTAGAACGTGACCCCAGCAAAATCTGTTTTTCTTAAATATCTTAAAACTACAATTCACACAAATTTTGCTATTAGTAAACAAATTTCTCCTCATGACACACTAATTATCTGATAAGGTCTCATCTCTCTAAAGCACAACTTTTTGCTGGGGTAACGCACACCATTTAACCGGTCGGCCTATAGTACCAATACGAACAAGAATTGTTAACGACATAATCGCCTAAAACGTCACGTTTTCGAGTTGTAAGCTATTAAAGTTGAACTGGTGGCGACACCACTGGGTAGATTTGAAGCTAAAATAAAACGTAGATATGGGCTCTAGAATATTGTTTTATGGTCATCTAGGTCCCGTCTAAGTTGCTACGGGTGAGCCGATTTTTTCTAATATTTTTCATTATTTATTCATCTATAAAACAGCTTATGTCACTTTGTTAGATACCTACTTATTATAGCGTGCGCATGATGCGTGCCTAAATAAATAACGTAATAATGCGAGACGTAAGTATTCGTTTTGAGATTATTTATTATTATTGCTATTCTTTTTGCTTTGCCGTTGTCGCGTAAAGAGACTAATGATTCTGCAAAATAATAATATTTGTTCACGATCGAAACTTGTAAAAGTTAAAAGTTGTACCACGGGTCGGGAAAGAAATTTTATTTCACAATATTTATTAGTTTATTGTTTTGTTACGCAATGGCGACTCTTGGAAGGTTTGTTCTGTTGATAATTTTCATCTCCTAAAAATAGGTTGGATAAGTATTAGAGACTCTTTGTCTTTGAAATATGAGAGAAATTAAAACTGTCATTGTCAGTATACTGTCATTTTACGTGTTTTGGCTGGTAAATTTTTGGAGCGCTCAAGCACAGGTCTGTCCTCAAGGAAGGCTCGCGGCCGTCTGAAATTTCGGTGCAAAGAGGTAAAGTAATATAGCTTCCCAGCGCAAAGAAAGGGACAACAATAGCGCACGCATTCCGAAATAAAATAACGTAAGCGACATTATGAAAATAGTTGATTTATTAAAAAACTAAATTATTTTTGAAAAAATTGGTTTTATCAAAAGTTGGAACTATTTATTACTTATCTTATTAACATAATTTCAGTTCAAACTATGAGTCCGTTTGCTTACAGTACTGCAAAAATGATATGAGAGGCATCAACTTTGGATTTTTTTTCTATCGAGAAAATTGTTTCCATTCATGTTTTGAGCTTGATCAAAAAATTTTGTTATTAGTCTATTTTAACATATTCCAAAATTAGAACAATAGTAGTAGGATCAATAGGACTAAATCTAAATTGAAAACCATGAAAATCCACGAGGTATCCTCTTAACCAAGCTATAACGTCTCCGCCTAATTTAAGAATGTCATCTCTTAGATGAATGTTCTAACCTGGACCAACTGCTATTTTCTAAAAATACTTATTTAAAAATCACAATATTTCGCTATTATCTTTAACACCTGCATTCGGAATTAGCAGAACCTTGACTAATAAGTAATAAAAAAACTGATTGAGCGCTGTCATTTTAATGGAAGTCAATTTTAATACTTAATATGCATGACATAATATTAAATTAGTAAGTTTCTATACATATAGGTAAGTAATAAAACTGTGAATTCTAAATGTTTGTGCGCGAATCACGCAAAAACCACTGTATGGATTTTGATGAGCTTTTCGTTTGGTAGGTTGGGTGGGGTCCAATCCAACTTAAAAAGTCATGTTTCATCTAATTCGGGTGGGTAGAACTAGGGAAACAGCTTGAGCTCTTCGTAGTACTGGTTTTCATACACTCTAGTGTATGAAAATTAGGACTCTAGTGTATGAAAACAAGTTTAAATTATCTCCTCTAGGAGGCAATTTAAACTGGACACCATATTTTTCTACTTTATTGTACACGAAGTCGCGGGCGGTGGCTAGTTTTCTAATAAGATTCATATTGTTCTAAAACGAATGACCGATCCATAATTTTGCGTAACGGTTAGAAACATGTAAAATGGATTTAATAGGTAATTAAACGTAATTTATTCAAAACTAAGTATTTTAAATTTTAATACTAATCCCCGAACGTAGCACCTGTGGTATTATTTGACTAATATTTTTCTTTTTATTGAAATAATACAAGCCTAATGAGTCACAGGTATCTATGTGATAATATTAGCGTATTGGTTTTCTAACAAGGTGATGATGACACTTTTCGTAGATTTACAATGAAATTCGACAAAAAAAAACAGAATCTCTTAAATAAATCCCTGTTCAGTGAGAAGTAGTAAAGTTTTGTTTTCGAATAGTCTTTCTTCTAAGGTTTTCAATAAGAAAGGGACTTTTTGTCAAATATTTTTTTATACCTCTCTTAATCGTTCCCTCATAACGAGGATCGTGATCACCGGCTGCTTTTACGATTTGTCTCCATCGGTCTCGGTCCATGGTTGCTCTCACTGCTTGATGGAATTTGCTTGAGGAGGTTGCTACTCTTACTTGGTCAGACCATTTGGTTAGCGAACGACCTCGGCTCTCTTGCTTTCTATTCCACCAACCACGACCAGCTTTTCGAGGCTTTCATCTCCTCTTTGCATTATGTGGCCATAGTGAGAGAGAGAGTGAGAGTACGCGATGTAAGCAGATAGTGGACAGCCGAGTCTAGACATTTAATTGTGTTAGGATAGATACATTTGTGCGTTTGGCCGTTTGGCCTTCCTTGAAATATTGTTTGGAAATCCTAGTGTTTATGTAATTTTAGAAATATAATTTTGAAAATAAAACAACTACCTACTTATATTAGTTTCGATCAAAAGGTTTTCTAATAAACGTTAAGGTACCTACCATGTAAGATTTTAATTTTCCATTTATATAACGATGATATTAAAATTGGAATGAAATATTTGTAACGTATTAATTATTCTCAACGTTTCTATTCAGCAAAATTATAAATCAGCTTTTTTATGATTATGTATTAATAATTTATAATATGAATATCGATAGGACAATCTAATATTTGTATTTTTACTGTTAACTTTTACTATGAAAGTTGTAGGTAGCAAGCTTTCTGCTAATCATTAAATTATTTGTAAACTAGAAACTGAGTCCTTGTATGTAAAATAAGGCAAATAAAACTTACCCAAAATGGCTCAGTTTTCAGATTTACATCCTTCAATCGTAAGTAAAATCCAATAAAATAGTAAGTATATCTCCTAAAGGTAAGAAAATTGAAATTTTTTCGTTCTTATAGGCAGGTACGATTCAAAGTCAAAGTCAAATAAGCTTTATTCAAATAAACTTAATTATTAAGTACTTTTGAATCGTCTATTTTTTCCTACCACCCGTTCCAGACTTTTTTAGCTGACAAGAAGAACGGGCGCAAGAAACTTATCAGCTGTAACTGCCCCATTTAGGCTCAGTTTTATTTGCCTAACTTTTAAAATGCGCTTTTTTATGAAGTATCGTTCTAGGTTGTTATTATTCTAAGTTTGTAAATAGTACAGAGTACAGATAAATAGGGAGATTTCCATTCTATTCGTTTGAACGCTACGCTTACCATTAAACCTTTAAAATAAGCAGTAAACTATAAAATCACGTGCCGTAAGCTTGACAATTCCATATAATACCTACATCAAAGTTTGTGATTTACATAAGCATGCGACATGTGATTTAATCATCTATTGCTCATACTAAAGCTTTAAAAGTTAGCGTAGCGTTCAAAAGAATAGAAATTTGGCCATTTGTGTAGGGGTGCTAGTTTACTTATTTGAGTACTTATCACAAAGCACAAAGACAGCATTGTAAATGGAATCAAATTCTTATTAAATTCGTATCACAATTTATTAGCGGATGTTAATATTACAATAATTATAAAACTCTCCGTGTAGAACACCATAGCCTTTGTATAGAAAAAAGGAGCTCCTGTTTATATTAGTTCGCGCCTTTTTCAAGTGTCACTTTGCTTTTTGCCGCCACTTCGAGAGTCCATCAAACAACGCTATCGGATATCAAAAGAACGAAGTGGGGCGGTATTCTTGGTTATGTTGGCAGTATTGTCACTATTTTTTTAATTGAATGCTTTTTAGATGTTCGGACTCTTTTCTTTTCTCGTAGCTTTTTTTTTAATCGCAGTAGTTATCGTAAATACGCGTCAACTGTTTCTAACAAAAGACTTCAAAGGTTTTTAATAGTTGCTTGCTCTAATGTGACGTACTATTCCATATGGTCGGGTAATTTCTTTTTAATTGTCACCGTTTTATGTTGACCCATAAAGTTACAAATAACTTAAAAATTTTGAGATGTCGGTACATTCCACTCTGTTTTTTTCATTTGTCTCTACATTATTTCAAAACATGTAGGTATTACTTTCTTAATAATAACACCTAGAACGATAGCTCTCTACAAAGGGCACTGTCAGAAGTGAGGCAAATAAAACAGCCAAAATGGCCCCGTTTTCAGATTTTTGTTCTCCATAATTACCTAATCATACCGAATAAGTACACAAATCAGTTTCAATTTTCCTACATTTATTAGATAAGTTAGGTACTACTTATATTAATGGATTTTAGTTACAATAAGTTAACAACGTATGAAGGATATAAATTTGAAAACTAAGCCATTCTGGCTTAGTATTAGTTGCCTCACTTTGCATACGAGGACACTGCTTCTAGGTGTTATTATTCTAAGCTTATATTATAGTAAAGACTACAGATTATTAAATTCAATGCATTTTTGCTTTTCTCTCTAAAATTTAAATAAATACCGTACCTTTATTTACGTAATAAAAATCTAACTTAACCATCATTTTTTTTTGATACAATTATACAGTTCACATATTTCTCAACTACTTAATTTGTAATTTATAAAACTTGAATACACTTTATGTTAGATTCAAAGTATTCAAACTACAGATCGCGTGTTAAGTTGAACAAGCATTCAACTAATCCCGTAATAATAAATGAAGGCAAAATAATAAACTGGTGCCCTAGCCCACAATGGCGGCACGCTCCACTCGAGAAAACATAAAACCTCTTTGTGCACGAGGGTTCCGTTCTACTAAAGAGGTGACAAGTGCAATTATGAGTTAAACATTATGGAAAACAAAAAAAATATGTAGATGACAGTCTAATAAACTGACATTAATTACAGTTAAGTTGAGGACTTGAAATTAATGTCATTCATTCATTGTAAAATAAAAGTGCTTTTGCTATGTAAGTATTTCAGAAAGAATACCGAGCTAGCATCAAGTTTGTAAAAAAACATGATAAATAAATAATAACGGTAGCACAGACAAAAAGCCTCGGAAGACAAGAGCTCGTGGAAAATAAGCTTTCAGATAATTCTTAGATTAAAAATTTTTGTTTTAATCTAGGGAATTTTTGCAAAAATTAAGTTAAGTTCTCGAAAAAATAAGATACTTACCCCGTTTACGAATAATTTACTTATGTTTTGCAAAGTTTTGAGAAACAAAAAGCAAAAGAACAATGACCATTTCCCATACAAGTTTTGACCCGTAAAATAATTTCATGCGCTATATTTCTTCTCTATACACGATAATTAATAAAATCAACATTTTATGGGCGTCCTTCTTTCTTCACATTCTAGAACCCCTTATAAAATTGTTGTCAGGAAATTATATTGTTAAACCGTTCACCGACTAATTAGGGGTTCCTAAAACACAGTAGCCCCTCATTCGGTCGCCATTTGGTCTCCACGTGGTGAGTCCGTTCAAAGATTCTATTATTCGCGCCTTTTTTGTAGCCAAAAGTTGGGTCAGAGCTTTGCAGATGGCTGTGGCCATCAAAAATATGACACGATGACAAATGGAAGGGTTTAAACAGATGATACATAATTATTCATCTCTGTTTAGAGGCATTTTTTTTATTATGCATAATTTTAAGGCGACTTATATGGTAGCGTCGCTACCGCAAAAAATAATTACCGTGTAAATTTCTTAAAAATCCAAGCTGAAAACACGCAAACTCAACAAAATAATTGTTTGCAATTTTGATGGTCAAAAAAAGCTAAAACGGCCGTCCTTTTATTTTTCGTTGAGAAAAACCATAATTAATTATCTGTCATTAAGTTTGTGTGTTTATAAATAACAATTGATAGGTAATTTGCCAAGAGATCATCAGCTTGGATTTTTTAATAAATTGTGTAAAACACGGTAACTGATATTTTTTTGCAGGAGTGGCACTAGAAGCAAAAGAGATGTCCCAAAATGTATTGAGTCTGGGCCACATACAGTGTACCGAAAAAATACACGAATATACGATAAGGGGGCGTCCATTAATCACGTGATGTTTTTTTTGGCCAATTTTTAACCCCCCCTCCCCCTTGGTGATGCATGGTGAGGTTTTACGTTAACCCCCCCCCCCCCCCCCCTCTAAATCACGTGTATTTTTTTGGTACAAAATAATCTCAACAATTTTCAGTACGAATATGTCGCGGTGGGCGGGGAAATCGTCCTGGTAGCGGTGGGTGAGTCAACAATCACAATCACACGCACTTTTAGGTGAAAAGTCACGCGTTTAACGAAAAAAATTTATACACGTGATATCTTACTACACCCCCCCGTCCCCCCTTGTGATATTTCGTGATTTTTCCAACTACCCCCCCCCCCCCCCCTTCGAAGCTCACGTGATTAATGGACGACCCCTAAACTGTTTATTTTCTAATTAGGTATCCAATTTCAAATATGTTTATTTTCTATTAGATATCCAAAATCGCTTTGTTTTTTGGTTGGAACGAACGAACCTATAACTTGTGTATCAAACACATAATAAATAAGTATTTATCACTGCGGAAGATGTAATTTTTACCCCTCTATTTACAATATAGACTATCTAATCATAACACCACTTCTATTCTATTGATTACTAAAATCATTTACTTCATTTAAGTATTTTAGATATACCTAAGCTCCCATATTCTTTGTTCATTGTTGTATTTACGTCCTTTTAACTAATTACCTTATTTACTAAGTCTATTTATTGTATCGTATCATCTAAACTTTGCAGAGTCCTTTAAACCTTTGTATAGTAATTAAGTAATAGTTTTGTTTTCTTTTCTCATGGCTCATTCCCTATAAATGTTCAAGTTCCTTTAGAAATAAGTTAGTTATAATTCAAACCAAATCTATGTAACACCAAATTCTTGTCGTGTAAAAAAAAAAAATTTTTTTTGGACTAGTTTTCCATCGTCGTTGGTCGGTAGAATCACGATGCGTGTGCCGTAAGACAAAAAGTTGAACGCGTAAATTCAAATAAAGGACTAAAAATCGCCGAAGTTCGACACGCGGTAGCCGAAGGCTTTTAAAAGGCTTCGTCGAACCTGCAAAAATCGTAGTGATAAAGCTCAGGGCGATCTAAATATATTTGTGGTAAGTGGCTAAACTTATTCGCTCTGTTTCCTAAATCCCAAATCATATTCCTAAATCCTTTATATCTTCTACTTATTAAATAATTTTATTTATATTAAGTACTATATTATTCTAAAATGGCTTCTTCTAGCGTAGATACCAAAATAGTTATCAGCCAGGAAGTTCAAATACCAGCCCTCTTGCAATTAATCCCAGATTTCAACACAAACGATGCTTCTCAGGTGTATAGATTCATTCGTTCATGTGAATCGGCTTTCGGTCTTGCAAATGTTTCTCAGCAAGAAATATTATTAGTCTACGCCCTAAACAAAATCACAGGTCCTTATTCGTCAGACGTGCATAGTAATCAATACCAGAATTGGCCGGAATTAAAAAAAAACCTTTTACAAAAGTTTTCACTAACAGAATCATTTGCACTTTTAAACATAGAACTTCAATCAATGCTCCAAAAACCCAGCGAGTCTGTTACTGCATATTTTAATAGGGTGGACCATTGTCGAAATAAAATCTTAGAAAAATTATCAATCGAGAATAAAGATAACTCACTATCCGGTCGCATAATTACAACAGAAGAGACCGCGTTAAACGTTTTCATTAATGGATTAAATTCAGACATAGGCATTATGTTACGAACTAAAGAGTTCAATAATCTCTCTGACGCCGGTAATTTTGCAATGCAGGAGGATGAAATCCGAAAAATGAACAGTGCTAGGCAAAGCCTATGTGTCAATTCAAGGCACACACAAAAGCCGACTAGGCCGCCATTCATTCCAAGATCAAACCCTGTCCCATCTGTACAACAGTCGCAGCAGAAAGTATGTAATTATTGTAAAAACACCGGTCATCTTATCCAGGAATGTCGCAAACGGGCTTACAATAATTCGGTCAGAATACAACCCCAGTGCGCATTACCTGCATCTCAACATCACAACAATAATATAAACTCGCAAACAGCCATGAGCACGGGTGTGCCCATGGAAACCGCTTCAGTGCTTTACTCGCTGCCCTCTCATGCTAAAGAAGAAAGCTCTATCTCCATATCCGATGAATCAAGGAAACTCATAATCTACCGTGGATCTAAAACCACCATTTATCGCTCATGAATCCCTCTTACTTTTATCAAATGAATTCGATATATTTTATACAAAATATTTCAACTTTCCTAATGTTCTTTCTACTAGATCATATTTAAAAGTTAAGTTTATTACTGAAATATCTCATTGGTACTTCTGACGTCATATGCCAAACATTTCAATGAATGTATCGATATGCTCGAGAAGCGCAAACTCAATTTAACTTCCTTAATGATATCAAATCCATTTGGATTTGATATCATTAAAGAAGTTTCATTAAAGAACTTTCAGGACATTAAAAAAGTTAAATGACACATTTTTTAAATTTCTTACGATAAACAAATCATTAACAAAAATATTGATAAATTAAACGCATATCTTAAGAGGAGCTCTGTCACTATTTTCGATGTCAAAGTAACAGTAGATATTTCTACTATTTCAATTTAATTTCTAGAATTAGTCACTAATCTTGAAAATTATTTAAATAACTGCTTAGTAAGCATTCTTTTCGCTAAATGTAACATCATTTATCCTTCTACAAACTACATCAAAATCTACTTTTATTTAACTATCCTAGGTCCAACAAACAATTAGTACCTATGTCCCGTAAATCGAAAATATTAATGAAATTTTTGATTCATTACTACTCCTTGCATAATATGTATTTTCTAATGAGTGTTTCTCTAAATAAGATTTTCCTTTAGTAAAACCCGAATCCTTAAAACTACACCATATACATATCGTCTGCTTACTGGTAAAAAATGGTAAATGCATTTTTGATCAAAAATGAGATATTAATGCAGTATTTGTAATTTTCGACGCTCTTTCTACTGGTAAAATGTGATAAGTGAAAGGACTTTTTAGTGCCAAGTTACGTAACTAAAAATATTATAAATAGCAAAGTATTTCTATAATTCTACTACGAAAACGACGTAAATCTACTTATTAATAGGTTATAATTAAATAGACACAAGTAAAAGATGATGTATAGCTTTATTATTTTTTCTTTGTAGATTTAGTATTTTAATTCACGACGTGTACAGTGTGGAAAAATAGATTAAATGCATTTATTTACTTTTTTTTCAACAAAAACTTCAGGCAAATAGATTTAAATACATTTATTGTTTTTTTCTTGACATTCCATTATATACCAAGTTCGTCTTTATAAACTGGTAAAGTATGATAACATACATGTGCTGTTTTTTACCAGTAGGGTAATCACGTAGCCTCTATAAATTGAGGTCTAGCAAATGATAATAAATGCATTTAACACGTTTTACCTGTAAGATCTCTAGTGAAATTCTGGCATTATACGAGTGACACGTGCGTAACTACTGCATTTACCTGATTTTATTTGTAAGTTTCTAAAAAAAATTTGTACTTACCATAATGATTTTCCATAGTAATAAGTTCCACCAGCTTAAAAATCTGTTACAAATGAAATATACAATTTTAAAGACATAATTTTAATGTCACATCAATCAAAATATTGTACGAAACATAATATAACAGCCAACGCTAAAACCAATAAAGAATACCTCAGAAATAATCAAGTATCTGGTCTCAGTCTTCCGAAGAAACTTCGTCAACTGCAGGTTATGGTTAACGGCAGGCTCATCGGTGGCAGGCAAAGACGAAAACCATCCATGGAATTCGACAGGGATAACCCCTTTATAACACATCGCCAAGAGATTTTTTTCTTGGCTTTTGTTATAGGCAAAGGCTTTAGATAGGCTTGCTTCATGCGGTTGTTCCTTCTCCCTGCGCCTTTTGGTCTGTGACTTGCAGTCCGGTTTCTTCCCGAGACATCGGTGGAAACAAATTCTTCGGACATGTTATAGTTAAAAACATTTTAGTTGGTTCTGACACAGTATTATAAAGAACCTACCAGGGCCTCGATTCCGCTATTTTACAACAAATTGCTATGTCGCAGACACGCCATTGATTTGCTTACGCCATTGATCTAAAAACGGTATTCTACTAATTTTGAGAAAAACGCCGTCAGCATATTGCTGGCATGTCGTTGGCATCGCGTCAGCTCGAATTCAAACCACAAAGAACACAGAGTAGATTATATAAGAGTGGCCACACAAAGACGGATTTCCATTACGGAACTCCGTACATCTTTTTAACCGACTTCAAAAAAGGAGGAGGTTCTCAAGTCGACGGTATTTTTGGGGTAAAAAAATATACGAAAGAAAAGTAGCAATATATCACATTCATCTGTGAACTGAAACCGGGTGCTAGATGGTTTTTAATTAGATAATCAGCCTGCCGAACGCAGCTAATCCATACAAAATCTACGGACCTATAGGTGCCGGCATATAACTTGGCAAGACAAAGATGAGACAAAACATGCGCCGAGTTTAATGTTTGTAGCTACTGCGCATCTCTTGTCTCGTTTTTATCTTGCAAGTTACGGGCCGGGCAGTATACCACACACATGTGGATTTTTTTCGTACGGAATTTTCATATATTATTTTTAATATTTTACATATTATTGTACTTATATTTCGCTGATCCTGCATTTATTCGTCATTCGTCGATTGCTTTTTTCGACGGAGTGGGGATAAGGATAAGTTCGTGCATGTGCTCTTGTGAGCGACCAATAGCGGACGACCCTCTCCCGCCGCCCGCGCCCCTCACCGCAACGCATGCCCAAAATACGCGTTCAGCGCAATCCCCACCCGATTTCAAGATATATGCCTCGTACTGTACAGAAAAGACACTCCCCGCCCTGCCCCAGGATCAATTACCTCACCCCACCTCGCGAGTTCGTATGCCGAATTGTATGCTAATTTGGTCGTGTGTCAACTCTCATGCACGGCGTGAACGCGCGATATTTATTTTGATAATTCAAATCAAATATGTTCTTTGTTTATTGTTTTCAAAATAAGGATTTTGATAACAATAAATTTATAAATGTAATATTGTAGTACTAATATTATAAATGCGAAAGTCCGTTTGTTTGTTTTATTTTTATTTGAGAGCCATTTATTACAGAGAATAACAATGGAACTAGCACACCTGGGCTAGTTTATTGCACAAAAATTTGGAAAAAGTATTTTCTTAAGTTATTGCTCATTCATGACAAAAGAACAATACGGGTCATTAGCACACCTGCGCAACCTTGGGATTCAAAATTCAATACACAATAAGCCAGGTAATTAAGTGAGCATATAGTCACAAGTAAGAGCACGTCTGCAAAGTACGGGGAATATGAGTGAGTAGACTGAAAAGTTCTCGTACTGTGTACACCGCCTTAGCACAGTTTAACGAATTCTTACTGTGGCCTTAGCGTTTATCTCTGACCAATCACTGTTAAAAAATTGTGTGAGTGAGATAGCGCTCTACTAACTCGTTTCCGTGAACAGACTATAGGTATAGTTCGGATCACGAAAAAAGTACTTTGTGATCACGAAAGATGACCACAAACGGCGCCCATATTCCCATCATAACTCATAAAAGAAAAGACCTACGGACAAAATAATATTTTATATATTTAGATAAAATTACTAGGTACTTATATCTATTTGTATATGAAATATTATTCTATCTTTAGTCTTTTTTCATGAGTTATGATGCGAAGATGGGCGCCATTTGTGGTCATCTTTCGTGATTCGCACTATACTAGCGGCGTCAATACATTTATTTTTATTACTCGTAAGCCAAGTCAGTATTCGAATAAAAAGGTAAGATTCATTTTTTTTTTATAATATTTTTGTTTATATAAAGATTTCATTATTTATTCATCTTAATTATATAAAGAATATTTCAAAAAGACAAATAAATATAATAAAGAAACAAAATACACATTTTCAGTGATTTTAATTTCATGTCAGTAGTTCCGCAACGATTTCCAGAGGCGCTAGTGGTAGTGGCCTTTCAAATTACTTTACTCTGTGGTAATCAATCATTCATAGGTATTTAATTTTTGTCAAAGTTGGAAATAATCACCAATTTAATTTGTATTTTTCAATTCTGTTATTCTATTTGCTAAGAAAATACAGATTTACCGTTTTTTGGGCTATAAAAGTATCCCAAAATATGAACGTCGAAGACAATGGCAAGACGCTATGCGATGCAATAATCTCACGACAATCCTCACGGAATATAATCAACTTCATAGGTTTGTTGCACATAATCTCCTTAATATTTTTGTGACTTGTGGATAATAGAATTTTGTGACACCATACTGTGCTTTTGTAACGCGTTCAAGTGCCCCCTTTTCTTTCTGTGAAATGCTCAAAAGTTGATGGATAACCTCAATCATACAATACACTCGCTTCAACATTCTTTTTCTATTTACTTACAGGATTACCATAAACAGTCAAGCCACAAGTTGTGCTCTCAGTGTTTGCTTGGACTCGAAAAAGTGATGTGACTCAAAGAAGACTGAGGGCCAAGCACGGTGATTTACTGAGACATTTGAGTAAATTTGATGCAGATGCAACAATATCCGTCTCAGTGAATGTTCCTGATGATTAATGGAAGTTAAAATTGCTGATAAGTTGAAATTGGAACTCAAAATGCAACAGTGTCCAATGCAGAGTGCCTTTTTTCAGTCGGAACTTCGATCAAGAATACTCTAAATGTCCGGTCAGAGTCTCAACAATGGTACCTCAAAATCCAGAGTCCCACTTACAAACTGGGCGCTTATTTTGTACAAAGTAAGTTTTATAAAAGACGTGATTTTGAATAAAATAAGCTTATTTTGTACAAAATAAGTGATATAAAACCTAAGTTTTACAAAATAAGCTACCGCTGAACACTGGGACGAGGGATGCTATGTCGATGTGCTGTTTTTGTGTGCTGTTTTAGTTCATGAAGCGTTATCTAGGAAATTTTTGATCAAAGAGTGAAAGAAGAAGCCAGACAGTCATTCTGAGTGGTGTCTATTTGCCTTTATTAGCTAAATGACTTTATACATTTTGTTACTAAGTTACTGAAATAAATAAACTTTTAATTTATCATTGAGGTTTTATTTCCTTGTAGGTAGGTAGGTAAGTACTCAAATAGCTCCTATACAAATAGTATAGATTTAGTTAGTCTAAATGAAGCCTGTAAAATTTCCTATTTTCAATATTTAAGTTATTTTCCCTTCGAGGCACAGTTTTGGTACACCCTGACTAAATTTAAAAACATTCAACGGAAACCGGAGCAGTAAGAAGAGTTCTCGTAGTGTCATCATCACAAGGAAATCCAGCTGGATCAAAGAAGGGCGCAGTTTGTTGAAACAGCTATGGGTGGAATTCGCCAATATTAAGGTGATTCCCTGACCGAAAGTGGGGTTTAATAATTTCTATAATAATAATTTTTATAATAATAATATTTAATAAGTTGTTAATGAAATTAATTAACCCCACTTTCGGTCAGGGAATCACCTTAATATTGGCGAATTCCACCGCATTTTGATAAAACTTTTCGTGGAGTTTTTAGAGCGCATAGTATTTATTAGCATAGTATTTTTAGAAGTTATCACTACATTCCCTCGCAGTCATGTGTAGAGGTAGATAGCAAATGTGTCAAAAACGGCCACTTTTAGCAGTTTTGCTATCTACTTCTAGAAGTGACTATGAGGAAGTGTAATGATACCGTCTAAAAATACTAGACTATGGGACCTAAAAATTCCATGAGTAGTTTTTATTAAAGTTGTGTATTAGAATTACAATATTAAATAAAATTCACCGCGGCGCCGGCGCCACTTTCGGTCAGGAAAGCGCCTTAAATTAACAGGGTTGTTGAGCGCCTTAAATAAACGGAGATATGATTTCCGCGATATCTTTGACTACGGATTAACTGAGGTGGAACATTTTTATAAACTCTGTGTCCGGCAAAACAACCATAAGGGTCGATATTCCGTCTCAGTAAAGCTCTCGCTCGACAGCATTGTAGCCTCTCGTACTCGTGCCGACGCTGTTCCTCCCTGTAGGCCAATTCTAAATACCTCCCATTATTAAATGTGATACGGCATTGTTGTTTCATATCACTTTTACCTGCAGAAAGTAAGAGAAAACGTATTGCTGCACAATTGCTTCTCGATGGCCAATTTTGACAGATGGCGACGATGCCAACGCTATCGGCGCAAACGTCAAATAGGAGGAGAATACATATTTATGTGGCCGTGCTGGCGCTATCGTGACGCCATTGGTTAATAGAATCCCGAATTGTATCGATAGCGGCTACCCAGCCGCTGGGTAGCCGCTATTCAACTCTCAAAACAGGAGCAGAATACCAAAAGTGACATTTTATGCTATTGCCATGCTGACGACGTGCAATTGAACTACATTACATTTAGCGGAATTGAGGCCCAGTAATCCGACTCTTTTGTTGATAAACGCATGCCGCCACTGTGTAGGTATACACACAGAAACTCCGTCAAAGGTCAGGGTTGTCACAACAAAAACTACTCAAATATATCACATAAAAGTTTGAATTTGTAATAACGAAAGAATAAAAATATAATATAATAAAAAAGTTATTCAATTTGAGGGTCCCTATCAAACCTTGACGTGGATTTACAATTAAACACAGAACAAATCAGTAAGCCATTATGAGACGTTCTGGAATTTCGTTACGCTTTTTAAAACGTACACCCCTTCAAGTAAGAGAGCGCAAACTAGAGGAGATTGCGCTCGCCGACTCTGCCGCTCACTTCCCCGCGTACCCCCCATCGTTGCCCCGCACAAGTACATGAGTCGGACAACTGTTAGTAGTATTAATAAAACTGTGGTTCTGGTTCTGACTTGAGGTATTTAATTCTCTTTATTTTCAAATACTTGGCTGGTTGTCCATTGCAGTCTTTTGACTTAATAAAGATCGTTTCCTCGGCAAATTTCTTGAAATCATAGAAAAAAATTGTGTTCATTTTGTTTTGTTCAACAGAACAAATTGAATACATTTTTTTGAGTCTAGACATAGCTACACGGAAGTTGATAGTATGCACAGTAGCATTGAGTCTGCAAAAACCAGACCAAACCAGAGAGTTTAAGTACAATGATTTCTATGATCTCAAGAAATTAGCCGAGGAAACGATCTTTAATAAGCCAAAAGACTGCAATGGACAACCAGTCAAGTGGTTGAAAATAAAGAGAATGAAATAGGTAAGTACCTCAAGTCAGAACCAACTAAAATATTTTTTAACTTTGATAGAAGAAGAAGAATTTGTTTCCATCGATGTCTCGGGAAGAAACCAGACTGCAAGTAACATACCAAAAGGCGCAGGGACAAGGAACAACCGCATGAAACAAGCCTATCTAAAGCCTTTGCCTATAACAAATGCCAAGAAAAAAATATCTTGGCGATGTGTTATAAAGGGGTTATCCCTGTCGAATTCCATGGATGGTTTTCGTCTTTGCCTGCCACCGATGAGCCTGCCGTTAACCATAACCTGCTGCTAAACTGATACCTGGATACTTGATTGATTATTTCTGAGGTATTCATTATTGGTTTTAGCGTTTTATGGTTTTATTATGTTTCTTACAATATTTAGATTAATGTGACATTAAAATGATGTTTTTAAAATTGTTTATTTCATTTGTAACAGATTTTTAAGCTGAAAGAACTTATTACTATGGAAAATCATTATGGTAAGTACAACATTTCTTTAGAAACTTTCAGATAAAATCAGGTAAATGCAGTAGTTTTTTCGATAATTCCATGAATTTATTCCCCATGCAATTTTTTTTTTATTTCATGGCTAACTTTTAATATTAGTATGTACTTTTCATTAAAACTATAAAAAAATAGTGTGAAATATAGGTTTTATTTCATATACTTCAATTACAGGTAAAACCAGTTAAGCCTACTGCCTAGATCAACATAATTATATTTTTTTGTTAAATCTCATCAAATAAGTTCTGCTACAAATATACAGAACGAAAGGTTAATATATTACCAATAATATTTCATATTACATTCTACAACAATTGAATTGAAAGATAGTCAAAAATCTATTTAAACTTTCAAATCTTATTATCTCGTTTCCACAAAATGTGCACTTAACATAGTTTACCAGTAAGCAGACGATATATTCTATTCCTGTCCAAAACCCCAACTCCTCATTCTCTACAACTATCCTATACCAGAGCATAAAAACCTAGCCACGAACCCAAGCGGCGAGCACTACGTATCTATACAAGAACAGCGATTGCAAGGCATACGCTGAAAGAAGAAGTCTGTCGTTATTACGTCGTCTACAACGCCGACACGACACACGACCAATCGAGCTGAAAATCCTTCAGCATCTCCAATAAAACCTGCACAGCTTCAACATTAACTGCCCAGATAAATACTTTCTAACCTCTAGAAGACAATTGCAGATGGTTGTATATTCTTAGCAATGCAACGCAATGCCAGATGGATGTTAGTAACGCAACGCAATGCATACTCCAATGTAACAATCAAGTTCGACATCGACCCAGAATCATCACCCTTAAAGAAACTGCAAGCTCTACACACTGGTTACAGTACCTCTATCTGCATATCAAGAAAAAGAAGAAAATGTCACTTTCCCAATCATAATTCCTGACATCAGAACAGATTATTACTTCGAAAAAAAAGTTTCAACTACTGCTTCAGACCATCATCACGAAGACAGCACCAGAAGACTCATGTCTTTGGAGACATCAACCAATGGAGACGCAATCTCGATGTCAACATCAAATCACACTACAATGCATCTCCGACGACGAAAGCGATGACCCTTTGACTTCGACCACATCAAGATCAGGCGCTACCGCTTTTTATTCTAAAGGGGGAGGTGTGTTATACCTAACCCCTATTCTATTTACAATATTTATGTAAACTAACTAATCATAATACCACTTCTAAGTATAATATTGTTTACTTCATTTAGGTACTTTAGATAAAATCTCCCATATTTATTGTTGTATTTATTGTACATCCTTATAACTAATTAAATTATTTACTCTATTGTATCGTATCGAATTATATAAACTTTTCAGAGTCCTTTGGACGTTTGTATAGTAATTAAGTATATAATATTTTGTTTTCCTTTCTCAGGACTCATACATAAATGTTCAAGTTTTTTTTTGTATAAGTTAGTTATGATTCAAACCAAATCTATGTAACACCAAATTCTTGTCATAAATAAATATTTTATTTTTTTAAATTAGTTTTCTACCAATATGAAAAATAAGTAAGAACCTGTAAAACTCATTATTTTAAAGTCCCGAATGCCGGTAATTATGCAGTTTCAAATTGCACACATCTCAACGTTTAATAATAGACAGGACATAAATAAAACTTTAAAGAAAAAACTACTGAAAGGGAATGCAACGCGATACTCCAGATCCTGTCTGTCAAACTGTAAAAAATACCATACAACGGAACGGAATTGCTCTAAAAATTGATTTATATCAGTTAAAAGGTGCTATTTTGGAAAGTTGAAAAAAGTTAAAAATGTCATGTTAACCACTAATTAACCTAACTCCGGTTTGGAATGTGGCGTCGCATACCAAACAACATTTATCTTAATGTTTTTCATGTCGAGCATTTTTGGATGTTGTTAGTTCGTGTTTTGTGTACCAAACATTAATAAAATTGATCGTTCTCGGGTATTTCAAACTATAGGTAATCATTGTTCATTAATAACATGTAAATTAATTTTTGAGAGAAACATTTTGACTCTTTGTTTTTTTGGGTAAATTCTTAAAAAAATGGATAGAAACTAGGTTGAATATTGCAAAAACTACACTTCAAATTATTTCCATAAAAAATAAACAATACGTCCTCAGTCCTCACAGGTGCAATTTCAAACGTCAAAAACTCCCAAACAAAAGGCGCTCTCGAAATTCTGCACATCTTCATATGCCTCGTTGTAATATAAAACCCCATTGTGCCCCTCACTCACTTCCTTTGATCGGGGCGTGATAATTTGTGCCTGCAGATAAACGGGCGTGTATACGGGAGTTTTATTAAGTAGCTCTTTTCACGGCAATTGTGTGCCGACAATATGGGGATTACGCGGGATTACGGACCCTTGTTATTGTAAGGACTGTCAGCGTGAGCTTTAATTTGAAAAATGCATTGGTTTTGAGTTTTGTTAGCTAAACATTTGAAATCATCAAACAGTTTTGGTATAGGTAAGTACGTTGTAAAGTGTAGTACTTAAGTAATGAATAATATGTGCAATTTAATTTACCGTACAAGAGGTGCGGTAAAATAGACGAAGCGTGTATGTAGATACCTTAATCATTGGCCTAATATGTGACTCGTCTTTTTTAGAAGTTTAGAAAACTCCGTTGGTTCTTATATAAAGCATTAATTAGTAATAACATAAGCATATCATATTGAATTCAGAAAATATTTTTTTGTAGCTTTTCTTAGTGAATTTCCAATTTAATTAAGGATTTAGTTCTATTAGGGAATCAAAAACTAAGGCCCTAATAGGATTTAGCAGTTTTACGGTGTAAGATTTTCTGTTGGTAAAAACCAGTGTTTCTGGTGGTACATCATTGCTCGCATTTTTACGCGAATATAGTTGTTATTCCTAAACCATACGGTACATAATACCCAACCACTACAAAAGTAAAATTTTGCCCAAAAATAGACTTGGCAGGTTAACGAAAAAGACTTCAATTCAATTGTACGGAAAATATATGTACCGTACCAAGTTTTTGATAAGTAATCAAAGAATGATAGCATAGAAAAAAATGAAATAAAAAAACACACAGTAAAATAACCAAAACTGAACGTTGCTTATTAAAATCGTCATGCAGGACACTGTTAGTACCGTTAGGGGGCGTCCATTAATCACGTGATGTTTTTTTGGCCAATTTTTAACCCCCCCTCCCCCCTGGTGATACATGGTGAGAAATAATATGAACAATTTCAGTACGAATATGTCGCGGTGGGCGGGGAAATCGTCCTGGTAACGGTGAGTCAACAATCACACACACTTTTCGGTTAAAAGTCACGCGTTCAACAAAAATTAATACACCTGATATCTCACTACACCCCCCCGTCCCCCCTTGTGATACTTCGTGATGTTTTCAACTACCCCCCCCCCCCCCCCCCTTTCGAGGCTCACGTGATTAATGGACGACCCCTTACGTACTACGTTTTTTTAGGTAGATGTTTGTTTAGCACAAACATCTACCTAAAAAAACGCGCGTAAATGTACTCAATAGAGTAATTATCTATGGAAACTTTTATTAAGTTTTTCAGGGGTAGATAGCGCTGTACAAATTTCCCGTACAAAATTACTCTACGAATTTTTCACGCGCGTTTTTTTTTCTTTAAATATGCTCGTGCTACGGTACAGGATTGCCAACATGACAAAATATTCGCAAACTGACGAAGAAATTTCATTACTCTGCCATAAAACGATCAAACGAATAATTTATTTAAAAGATAAGATAAGATTAATAATTGCAGTGAATATTAAAACTTCATTTTAATGGTCTAAAATCAAGTATAAAAATTCGTTCCTTACCTATCAGGCACATCTGTGTTTGGGTCTGTTCTTGGCCTTTTTGCCTGTAACAAAACAACAGCAAATTATTTTTTGATAAGAAATGAAGGAATTAGTGGTTTAAGTATGAAATTGCCGTTTTGTATGGAGAATTTTAAAGAATTTGCAATTTCTAACATAGCCATAATAATTTAACAATCATGAACGTTAATATTTTAAAACATTGATGCAATAATGTTTAAACACTCAGCTAACTTAATGCCTTATGTGTTAGATGAAAAAAAGTATATGCTAAGTTACAAAGAATTAAGTGGTCACTTCTGCTAACGAAAAACGGAGTTACTTTTAAGATACTTTTTTAAAGTTCAGGAAAGAAAATATCGGCAATTTCATACTTATACCCATATTATACATTGTACTAATATCGGGTCATTTTGAACTTACCATCTAAATTTCAAGGATGTGTCCAGTCCATGAAACTAAACAACCTTCTCTAAGAAACATGCCACAGAATTTTGGTCATCTCTAAGAAACATGCCACAAAATTGGGTTAAAATGATTTGATTTGTATGGGATAGTCGTTTTTTTTACATATTTGGCCATGTGTTCCTTAGAGAAAGTTGTGTAGTTTCATGGACTAAATACATCCTTAAAAATTTGGATGGTGAATACAAAATGACCCGGGGGGTAATTACGTAACTTTGTTGCAATCAACTTTGACAGAAATCGCAGTTACATTGCTGCTTTAGTGAAAGTGAAAGTGAAAGTGAAATATATTTTATTTAAATAAGCTCACATAATAAGCATTTTTAAATCGTTAATTCTTTTACCCTACCACCCATTATGACGTCTTTTAACTGACAAGAAAAATGGGCGCAAAAAACTTGTCAGCTTTATCAATCAGATGGAACGATATTTACAAATATGTATATCGTTTCCAGACTTTATATTAACAAAGATTAACAAATAAATAACATTATTGAATTAGCTCATTTCTTAATGAGTTTCAAATTTCTTAATCAATTTACAGATTTTAAGCTAAATTCAAAGTTTGAACTTGTTATTCAGTCTAGGATAAAAATAAAAGAAAAACATACAATTCAATATGCATTAAGATAGGTAGTCAGAAGCAGACCCATTCCCACTGGCAGCACCAGTTCCCGAACATGACGCATGAACCAGCCATCTCTTCGCTCAACCATATTTGAGGGAACGTAACGACCCGCCTCATACGACACCACCGCAGAAATGATTAAAGAGAGCATGACATACTAAGACTACCTATGTTAAGGCATCGAATTGAAAATTTATATCCAAAAGCTTTTCATAGGTCTTTCACTAAACTACTGACTATAGAAAGTAAAAATATTGCAATTAAATAAATCAAAACAAGGTAAGCTATTAAGAATTATATTTTTTGAGTAAGAAGTGCCATACATACAGACAATATAAAACAGATCTTTTATATACGAGTTATACGACGCCCTTAATACAAGCAGACAGAAGCAGACCCATTCCCACTGGCAGCACCCGTTCACGAGCATGACGCATGAACCAGCCATCGCTTCGCTCAACCATATTTGAGGGAACGTAACGACCCGCCTCACACGACACCACCGCAGAAATGTTTGAAGTGAGCATGACATACTAAAGCTACCCATATTTATTTAGTTAGTAAGAACCAATGTGACAACTATCTTAACTAAAGCCGCAATGCAACCGCGCTTTCAATCGATTTCAATCGAGAATTGTTAGCAACAGCTTTACGTAATCAAGGTACCGGTATGAGGTTATGTAAGTATATTAATTAGGTACCTACATAAAAAAACAATATTGCTAAAATCTTATCAAAAATATTTAAAGCAATTAAGTTTTTGCAAATTAGAAAAAAATAGTTACCACAACCAGCAAGACATAATACAGAAAGTTATTATTTCCCAACATATTCACCAGGATCAAACTTATCAAACACCAACTCTAAACTAATGATGTTAGAATAGTTATTCTACTTAATTACCAAACTAGGGTGATAATAGGTACATTATAAAATTATTAAAATTTAAAATAAATAAAAGGTAAAATTATAAAATTATTACTGGATATCAAAAGTTTTAAGTGACATTAACAATAATAGATGCATCAGACAAAAGCTCGGAAAAACAGAAATCGCATTTTAGTAACCTTTATCAATGAATAAGACACTTTTTCGAGTAGCGATGGTAAAAAACATATTACGAAATGACAATGCTTGTATTTACGGCATGAAACCAAACATTTCCAACTTTCTTGGAATCATTATTGTGTCCCTGAAGAATGGGTCATGAACAATCTATCAATCAACGGGCTTTGCATGATTCTAATTTTTCCGCTAGGGGAAAAACAATAAGGAAATTGGGGCTAGTGAATGGAAAGTTAGCATTTTATATGTTCTTCTTTTATTCGAATTTTGAATAGATTTAGTTTTACGCGCTATGCAGATTTCTGATTAATCCGCTACGCCGTAACGGCTACGGGAAAAAAATAATATTGGAAATCGAATAAAGTTACAACTTATTTTAATTAGAATTATAAAAAATAGGTTCCCACTATTTATTCGTTTGGTTTCACTTACTTCATTATAGCTAAGTACAATGTTATTTATTTTTGAACTAAAGCGTTATAAAGTTAAGGCTCGCCCCAGACCTACCGGTTTTATTTCTTTGCTTTGCTGTTCTACTATGGACTGCCGGCCAAAAGACTCATTTTCAATCTATCGCATATTTTGACCAGACCACATTGGCAAGATAGCCATTAGTTTGGTGTTATCAAATATCGTCGTCTGGGTTACGATGTGAAGTTTTCGTTTTAGTTTTTAAAAAAAAACTGCTGTTTCATACAAAAATTAATAACGAAATTATCAAAATGTATGAAACAGTTTTTTTTTCGCGACTTCAGATTTGGTGGTTGGTTTGGTGAAGAAACGGTTTCCCCATTTTTTTAGTTAATTCATTAAGGAACCATAAAACTGAATAACTTTTACTATGGGTAAATAACTCCGAAATCGCCAAAAAATATCGGCTGTTTCATACTTTTGATTTTTGTATGAAACAGCTGATTCTTTTTAGCGATTTCAGAGTTGGTCCCATAATAAAAGTTGTTAAGTTTTATTATGGTCCCTATCTACCATATTCAGCTTTATAAGGCTTTACTAAACATCTTGTAAATAAGCGATCGATTTATTTTTAACGATCAGAGTCCATGTTAAGGGTGGCATATCTCCTAAAAGCTTCCTACTTCGCAATCCAGGCGATGATATTTGATAACACTAAGCTAATGGCTATCTTGCTAATTTGGTCTAGTCCCAAAATGCGATAGATTGAAAATTACCCTGGTTGGCCGGCGGTCTTTCAAGCAAGGTAGCACAGCAAAGCAAAGAAATGAAACCGGTAGGTCTGGGGCCAGCCTAACATATCCCTTTTTGCGTCGAGGGCTGTAGGTAAGTATAAATTAGTGCTTTTACTTTTTTGAACAGCCACAACAAAGTGATTAAGTTCCAAACTGTGTACCTATATATTTTTAGACGCGACTATAAACTACTTAATTATGATATTCATTTATGTATTACCTATTAAAATAATCAAGTCCATTATACCATTGCAAAAGTAACAACCGTTTGTTATTTTCTTGTGAAAGTAAATAGTCGGCTGTTTACAATACGATTAAATTGACAGACAGTGATCTGCGGCAACTTCAGAGCGCTTACGTTACAAAATTTAAATAATCTATCTTCAGTACCAAATAGGCCTACAATGGATCTGTTTCTAGGCAATTTACAGAACGACGAAATCCCTCTTGTTAGTGTGCCATACTATCATTATTAATTGATCCGGGCACTTGGCAGATTTTCAGTGGTAGGGGAGGGAGGGGCAATCGCTTTTTCAGTCCCTTTGTTGCTCACCTACTCCCTCCCCCACCACTGAAAATCTGCCAGGTGCCCGGATCTGTTAATAATGTTAGTATGGCTAACTAACTAGAGGGATTTTGTCGCTCTGTAAATTGTCCACCTATTTCCAGGGCCTTAGTATATTAACAAAAATATCTAGGCAACAAATCTTTAGTCCACCTATCTCTTAATGAGGATAGGTTATTGAACTCAGCTGTAATCTGTAAAATTTGCTCATTACCGTAAATTCTCGAGTAAAGTTGCAGGGGACCACTGTCTTTTGTCAATTTAATCTCATAGTATTTCTTCGGGACCCTGCTAAACATTAAAGTGTTCAAAGTGACTCATCAAACTTAGGTACACTTGGCATAAATCACAGGCAGCTATAAATGTCACTCAGGTGGTTCACTAATTAATAATTTACACCTCAGCGCAAGTTTTATAGCTTGCTCGTTTAAATCAAGATTGATCACTGACGTTTTATATATTCTCGTCTATGAATAACCACATTTTGTAGCCAAAGATTACCTTCTTCTTGTTTCTTTTTAGTATGGCACATTTTAAATATGGTAGTGTGATGTAGCAACATCACATTCGGACTTTTTCGGCTGTTCTATGGTCGATATTAGCAAAAGAAAAATCATTATTTCGAACGAAATGAAACATTGTTTTACTTTTCGGCTCACTCTTGTTATTGCGCCGGCCGGGCCCTTCTGGTCGTGTGTAAAAAAGGATAAAAAGTCCATTCAGTTTTATTGTAGTTAGAAGGGCGCAGTACACACGCCCTTCGATCAAGAATACGCTAAATGTCCGGTCAGTCAGATCAGAGTCCCAAAAACGGCACCTCGAAATATCGCCCCACTATCAAACTGGGTTTTTATTTTGTACAAACTATTTTCTTCTCTATATGGAAACAATAGGTAGTAATTTTTATACAGATGAAGAATTCATGTGGGGATTCAAATTTCAAATTTTCAATTCGCTTTTTGTGTCAGTCGGTGGCACATTTGCATGCCGTTTTCTAGGATATTTTTGATCGAAAGGTAATCGCCCCTTGATTACGTAAATCTGTTTGAAATTTGTAAGTTTCAGATGCTAACAGAGTACTCTGCGAGCCACACGCATAACGGACCAAATGAGAGTCTAAATGCGGAAAAAAGAGCCCATCACCACTCTGCGAGCCACTGAAACAAACAAATTTCATTAATTTCAAACGATTTCAAATGGTTTTAATCGATATCAATCGAGAATTGTCAGCAACAGAGTTACGTAATCAGGGGGCGTTCTCAGAGATACAAAAATCCGAATCGTTGCAACTCAATATCCATAATTTTAGAAGAAGATACTACCTCAATTAAGTATTTTGCTATTTATGGCTTTTGATTCTAGTTTAGTAGAAATCACTGCTGCTTTCATAAGAAAAACTCAAAAATAATAATAAAAAAAACTTAAAAAAAGCAAGACCTGCTTCAAAACCCTTAAAAAAACAGCTCTATAAAAAGCAAGAAATAATGTTCAACTCGATGAATATTGTTTATTTATATTCATTGGTTATATGCCAATGAATATTGTTTATATTCATTGGTATATTAGAATATGAACAATACAATAAGTTAAAAAATTACTTTCAGCTCTATAAAGCTGAAAGTAATTTTTATATATGTATAGCGCTTTCCTCCTTTTTTTTTTTTAATTTGGTTAAAAATAAGAAATACGCCATTAATGTGATAAATAAACAGAAACGCAGATCATCATAACAGCCGCTCGTCACCACGTCTTAGATAGGTAGTCGTCCTAGATTTTTGACATAGTAAATATCGATTTTTGATTTGATTTTTTGAGATTGTATTTATGCCTTCAAAATACTAGAAAACACAAGACCAACCCAGAAAAAATAATAAAACAAAATCAAACTTAACCAATTTAAATTCCACCCAAAACGTAGTGAACGGTTGACAAAACCGAGTTTTTTAACAAGATGGCCGATAACGGTCTTGCCATAAATAATAAAGGCCCTAAACGTCTCCGAGATCAAGATACGGTAACGACATTAATAAAATTGGTCCGGATTAGGGAGGGCGCCACTGTCTTTATTTGATATACGGATAATAAGCGATATCGATTTGGTTTTTTTTATTATAGAAGTTAGGTGGCAAAATAGGAACGAATATCATCCGTCGGTCAAAATAATAGATCTTATTCTTATTATTGTACTAGGCAATCATAAATCAAGAAGAATTCTAAAATCGCACGTGGCAAAAGACAAACTTCGCCATCGAAATATAGCACCAATGATGGGATCGACATTTGACGTTTAAAATAATAATAAAACACGCGTTGTAAATTCGGGAAAATTAATTAATTAAGGTGACAAAAACAAATTCGATAAGTACAACATTTATTTGTTTTTTGCATATAAAGATAAGTTATGAAGAAAAATGCAAACAGCTCTTAATAACTCCGTGCTCAATAAATTCCGACATTCTCCTGATCTGCCCAGGCCTTAGAGTAAGACGGGCTTTTCGTGACAAACGAAGCCTTTTGTTGCTCGAAGGCCCAGGCAGATCTCGATCGGCCCAGTTTAACGATTGTACCACGACATACAAAGCGAAATAATCAACTAAGATTGAATGGAAACTCAAGGGAAACTCATTGATTTAACTAATTCTATTACCCTGGTCAAAGTTCAAGATTCTCCATCGGGAATACCAGGGCAGCATATGTCAGAGGAGACGCATGTGAGAAAGGGAGTAAATCACAGCATTCCACGCGAGGTGTGAGGCCGGCCGATCGCGATAGCGCGAGCTAATTTATACGTTTTACGCGGCGACAACGCGCCTGCGCGCTTCGAAGCTCGCGCCAGGGTGTTCCTTTTTGTGAAATATTTAGACAAATATTTTAGTACAAGCCTCGGCATGTATCTTTAGCGGTGAGCTGAAGAAGCGTGATTACTGCGCATGTTTGCAGTAGGTAGCCCCGTACCACGTCTTCCACCAATGAGACCCAAAAAAGACTTCTGCGCATAAAATGTCACCGCTAAAAATGCCGAGGCTCGTACCTCGTCAATTTTCATTATACAGTTTTTTTTCTATCAAACTTAAAAAAATAACACAATGTTACACCTCGACATATCGATTGCGAAATGAGGTTTCCAGCACTAAAGGAAATTGTTTTTCACGGAAAAAATAATCTTAGATACCTATTTAAAATGATTAGGTACGTATAAGTCTTATTTGCGTGTATTGTACCAAGTTTAAATACTTTTTGTGTATAGGTAGTTTTTTAGTTACCAATCATAATTAAATTCTTCTATTTATTTATTTGCTCTTTTATATTGATTTTGTCAGCTGCTAATTTGATTGAATACATAGTAAAAAAATATCCTTTAATTCAATTTTGAAACGTCCTTTATTCTAAACAGGCACCGAGACAAAACGCTCCTTTATTTATATGTAATTCGTTTATTGTTTTATCTCACTTTATATTTACGATCGGGGACTTCTGCCCGGCCCATCGCGCGACATATAAATTTTCAAATTTATCTGCCCCCATATTTATGGGTTATGCCCGATAATACTCGAGATACTCGGTAATATTAATTCGAACTCTTTCGAATCGTGTGAAGTGTCAATTTTAAATTGTGATTTATTTTAATGACGACACTTTTTATTGTTTTCGAGCGCCCGTCATTTGTTTGAGCGTTGCTTTTCGAAGTTTTATCAACGCCATAATAATTGTCCGTACATTTTTCATGCAAACAAGTTAAAAACAGTTTGAAAGTCGAGTTCCAATTTTAAAATTATTTACTTCGAATTTACTCGATGGTAGCCGTTTTGCCTGCACAATATTTTATTAAAAAAAAGAACGTTCTATTTTCGAATTTTAAATCAGACTTAATGCTATCTTGTGCAAACGCAATAGTAATCGCGCTCGATCGTTCGATTTAAGAGTTATCGAGACAAATCTTTCTCGATAAATCGTTTGTCGAGAGGACAAATTCGTTTTCTCGGTGCATTCGCTGGGTGGTACGATGTCGCCTCTTGTAAGTTTGTTTCAATCGTCCACAGCGATAAAGCGCTTTGTTAACACGATCTGATTTAAAAATAGAACATTGTTTAAATACCAAAGTAAATCCTTTTTTTCTTCGTGATGAATTTAGACTTTTTGAGACATTGTAATGTAAGACGAGTGTTTTAGAAATAATGATAACTCTTTAGTAGTTTGTAGTAGTTCTTCTTAACTTTGACAAAGAATTTAGTTGATGGTAATGGTTGTTTTTTCGAGATTAGAAATAGTAAATAAGTAAGTATTTATTCCATTAATCATTTATCCCCATTTATTTTTAAATTAATTTAATTAATTTGTAACTAAAGCTTCATTTTGTAATCTAATGTAAGTACTGTACTTGTACTTTTAGATTGTTTTGGCAAACTAGCTGGTTATCGTCAATTGTTTCGGCAAATGAAAAGGTGATTTTTTTAGTCTGATTATTGTCACCATAGTTTTCTTTTGAACCGGAAATTATAAAGAGCTTTACTCCGCTAAACTAATTGTGTCATTGTTCTGCCATACCTAAAGTCTACATCCATCAGTCCGCAACCTGCCACGTTCTGAAAGCCAACTCCTCCTCGACGATTATGATAGCCTGGTATCAGATAGCTAACGACACACTGTCCCGTAGGTACGACACCACACTCGCGCATTACGACTTTTTAATGGCCCCTAAAGATTAACGCATGAATGGGTAACATGAGATCTGACGCCGTTCAACATGAACAAACATAAACATTTTGTCCATCCTTATGCTTGGAACAATAAAATTTGGTGTTAGTTACGATGGACACCGTAGCGAGATAAGGAATTAATTAATTACTTGGTACGCTTGTGTGGCCAAATGTACATTACATACCAAAGCTTGCGTGCAAACTGCAAATACGTACATGCTTTACGAGGTGCGGAATCGACATAGGTACATAGTGCTGGTTATATTATAACTCTACATTATTTATACCTCAATCATACTTTAAGAACGATTTCGATTCTAATTTTAAATAAGTTGAATTACCACTGAGTACATTTTAACCATGGAAAGTAAATAAACTTCTACCAAGTTATTTTTAGTTAATACAAAACCTCTTGTGGGGTTGATCAGACCATCAAACTGAACAACTTTCATTATGGGACCGACCTTGAAATCGCGAAAAAAATCAACTGTTTCATACATTTCGATGGATTATACTTTTGTATGGAACAGATGATTTTTATTCGTGATTTCGAGGTTGGTCCCATAATGAAAGTTGTGTCAGTTTGATGGTCTGATCAACCCCACGAGAGGTTTTGTATTAACTAAAAATAACCTTGTATACAAATTACTTTCAATGGTTAAAAAATACTCTACGGCGATCGATGACTCAAAGATTTGTCTGGCAGAATGCGACCAATATCTTTTTAAGATTAATGCAAATTTGAATATCGAATTTACTTTTTCTTTTTTCAAATTTTAGTGATGTGGTCCAACGAACGTCTATGAAATCATAACTCTATTGTTTTCAGGTATATAAAAAGCCTTTGTTTTTATGTATGATTGAGGTTGATATAACTCTGACCTTCGGCTCAGGGTCCAAGCTGCATCTTGGCGAGGTTCCACCGAGGTAGGAGCACGGCATCAGCGTCACCATGGTGCTAGCCGTACATCCCGACACTTATACACAACACTTTGACAGTTCGAGACTCACACTGACAGTCTTTTGAGCGGGAAACAGTTTTTGAGTCATTTTGCGCTTATCGTTTGTATTTTAACCACATTGAGTTCATATAAGTCTTCTTGTACTTTGATTTTACACAATCCATATCTGTTTCGAATCTACAATAAAAAATATTTGCCTCAAAAATCTAGGTATGATGTGAGAACAAAAACGCCTTTTGTTTTTGTATTAATATTAAATGTACAGTACGAATAACACGAAAATGTTGTCAGCGATAATTATCACGCTAGACTGGCAGCTAGTTATTGAAAGGCTGTTAGTCATCGCCCTACAGCGGTCAAGATAAAAAAATACTTATGAAAAAAAAAACTAAAATAAAAGAAAAACTAACAGCCAGACCACCCGCGTGGGTCCGTCAAATTTGAATGTCGAACCAAAAACGTGTTCATCAACTTGTCAAATTGAGTTTGACGTAATTGGGAACGGAACGTTTTTGTATTTCGCGGCTTCCTCGCCGCTTCTGTTATTGAAATAATATTATTTAACGTTTTTTTTCAGAATTTCTGTATTTAATATTAAATAACTAGTCCTCAATTATAGTTTCTGTTTCTAACATTAAATTAAGCCCTCAAATGCAAAGAAACTTAATTGCACTTACTAACGCACGCGTGTTACTATTAGCAAGTAAATAGAAGAAAAGAATTTCAATATTCTATTAAATTAAAAGTTGTGGGTATACTGAGTCTTCGTATTTTATTTAATACGAAGACTCAGTATACCCTGATTTATTTACTGATAATTTTCAATAAAAAAGTCAATCTTTAATAAGATTCAACCAGGATAGGACCCGGCTAAAAATATGCAAAGAGTTTTTCAAAATAGTATCATGCTTTTGCATGCATTCAATTAAACGAACGAACTATTTAGCAGGTATAGTAAGTAAGTACTTCTACAATATTTAATTAAAATCCAAAGCAACGCTTCCGTTTAAAACCTTTTTTGTTAACAAGAAGCTGTACTGTCCACTTCAATTAAACAGCTTGTCCGATTAAAAAAGAACAAAAAACTACAAAGTTTACGTTCCGTTCCACGCTACTACATTAAAAATGGAGATGGTATTAAAATAAAATATGGTTTATTAAGCAAGTGGGTGTTTGTTTTTGAGCTGGTGGGGGGCTACACAGTAGCGTTGGCATCGCTGCGTGATACGGAATGGTAGGGTGTCCATGCGAATGCCACCTAGTCATTATCCTGAATTTGTTGATAATTTTAGGAGATAAAATCTTTTATATCTTTCATTGGCAGGGCTCTATCAAATCTTAATCCAAACTTTATTACTTTCTCAAAGAACTCTATATAAGAAAAATATAATTGATTAGAAGAAGAAGTATTGTATCAGTTAGATTCTATCTAACTGATACAATACAGCTATCGGAACAACATCTTAACGGATTAAAAGTTAAATAATAATTGCTAAAATGTTGCTACATGAATCATTCAATAAGACATGTAGAGTCAGACTCAACACAGAGTAGTCTTTACAAAAAATAATTTTGATTTTTTTGGCGCCATTTTGTCGAGTTCAGTTCGGTGGCCATTTTAATTATTTGCAAATTGATTCATAGTGGATACTGTCTTAAAATTGGTGTAATTTTGTGTTACAAGTGTCTATGTAACTGAAAAATATTTGGAATCATTGAAATAGGCGCGAACTGTGGTCGTGTGAAGCTGAGACTTTTATTGTAGTGGTGACTACCTCGGTAAAACTTACCGAGTAAACTGACTTGATATACTTGGTGCCAAATGCTCCAAGCAGCATTGGAATGCGATGCACCCGCATTCTAATGCAAACCGAAACAAAATCTCTGAACCAACCAACACTTGAAACTGGCAAAAGTATTCCCCGAAGAGAAGTGATTTGCCAAAAACAAAAATAAGAAGAAGAAAATATTTTGAATTAAGAACAACTAGGTCTTCTTTTCTAAAAAGTTTCGTTCAAAAAGTTTGAATAACTTAGCAGACTTTTTCAAGTTTATTAAGAATATATTTGTCCCAAATATAATACTTGGTGAGCTACCTTCCCCAAGGTCTGTCTTCACAACGGGGGGCAAACAACACTTTACATTATCGTTCACCGCACGACAACACACTTTTGCAGTCCACATTATCGAACAACACCTCTAATCGTCATAATTATAGAGTCTATTATTGCTATTAAATCGTTATTAGAACAGCAAATAAAATGTGGTAGAGCCCAAAACACATTTCACAAATCACTCAATATCTGTTTTGAGTATAGTTTATTAATTATTGTAATAGCCAATCTGACATCATTTGGGTTGTATAACGTAAATATTGAATCGATTACTGTTTTACTATGGATGTAGAGAAAATGTGTTGCAATTTTTCTATCACTGTTGTTTTAACATTTTCGTTTAATGTTAAAAGAAACTACATATTTATTATTAAAATATTCAAATAACGTTATTCTATCTTAATAGAATTATTATAACAACTTGTATGTACCATATTTTAGCAAATAAATGAATTATGAATTATCTTATTGACGTTATTTCGTTGACAAATCTTCGTTAATTCTAAGCTAGAGCCCATTATACAGGGTTATTTGTAAAACACCAATGACTAACAACCTCGCAGGAGGATATTATTACTAACATTATAAACAACAATATTTGTTCCTTTCGGCGCCAGCTACAACTTTAAAAAGACAAAAAAACGGCTTTCCATACAAGTGTCCGAATAGCAGATCGAGTTTTGAATGAAAATTCGTTTTTTCTGTCTTTTTTAGGAAAATCGCAGAACAAGCGTTGTTGTATGATGTTAGTAATATACCTGCGAGGTTGTTGGTGTTAATAACCCTGTATAAAGTATAGCTTGTATCTTATACCTTTAAACGAACAATTCTTGTATATTTATTTATTTCTGTGATTTCGGAAACGTCTCTAACGATTTCGCTAAAATTTGGTATATGAGGGTTTTCGGAGGTAAACAATCGATCTAGATTAGTCTTATGTTTGGGAAAAATCGTCATGTGTTTTTATTTCGACGCAGAATATGGTCGCTAATTTCGTCCTGCCAGACGCTGGCCGTTTGATCTAGCTGGTTAAGACGCGAACGGCCGAAATGTTACAGGTTCGAATCCCGCTCAGTGACTTACTTTTGCTTTTTTTATATGTTCAAGTTTATATATTTTTTTTATTGTTTTTAGACAAAACAGTATAAATAGTTATTTTTTTTATCAGACCTAATTCAATTCCAGTATTAACTGCGCACAAATTCAACACCATTAAACTATTAACATATTCGTCTGCTGGCCAGTATATCACACTTGTCGATACTAAATACGGACCAGGCCGTCCAAACTAGGGTTGCCAACTTTTTGTGCATCAAATATAGTATTTTCAAGATTATTACGTGTAAAAATATAGTAGATAGCAAAAAAGTCCAAAAAATATATATAATAGGTTGCCGTTTTGTATGGAGGATTTTAAAGAAGTTGTATTTTTCATACTAACCTACTAAACATTTTCATTTATTTAACAATCATAAACACAAGAGTTTAAACACTAAAAATATAATGCTTATGTGCATTATAAGTAATAAGTTTCTGCTGATTTTGTTTAATTTTTCACTTGAAAAAATACTGTAGTTTTGCCTACTAATATATTTTTTCAAAAAATATATGTAGTAGGCCACCCCGCAATATAGTAGGATACTATATTATATAGTGATGACTTACGGCATTGAAACGTAGTCGCTAACTATGGGTCTCATAAGGAGGCTCAAGGTCACCCAGCGTGCAATGGAGAGCGCCATGCTCGGCGTTTTCCTGCGTGATTGAATCAGAAACGAGGAGATCCGCAGGAGAACTAAAGTAACCAACATCGCTCGAAGGATTGTTCAGCTGAAGTGGCAATGGGCGGGACACATAGCAAGAAGAACCGATGGCCGTTGGGGCGGAAAGGTTCTGGAATGGTGACCGCGCACCGGACGAGGCTCCGTGGGTAGGCCCCCGACAAGGTAGACCGACGATCTGGTGAAGATTTCCGGAAGCCACAGGATGCGGGCAGCGCAGGACCGATCGTCGTGGAGATCCTTACGGGAGGCCTATACCCAGTGGGTTTCGTGCGGCTGATATGATGATGATGTTATATAAGGTGGTACCAAATTATTTAATGATACATTAACAGGTGATAGTGTTGCTTAAACTGAACAACTTTCTCCATAGAACATAGGTCGAAAAACGAATTTTTTTTTTCGCCTTTCCATAGTAAGTCGGTCAGCTGACCAGTACATTTTGTATGGGAGCATGAAAATTTTTTATCGTTTTTCGACCTATGTTCCTTGGAGAAAGTTACTTAGTTTAAGCAACACTATCACCTGTTTAAGTATCATCAGATCATTTGGTACCACCTTATATAGTAGGGTTGGCAACCCTAGTCTAAACGCAAATATGCAAATGCACATCAAATATTATTATTCGTCAAATAAAATTGCTAGCGGCCGCGCACCGTCCGATCGTCGCCGTCGATCGATAATTTGATTGTGTTTACGATCGAATTAAAGTCAATTGCTTGTACAAGTCGACTGTTCAACTGATTTAGTAAGATTAACTCCGTTTATACTTACTAACAATGTTTATTTTTAGATGAGATACAGTTAAGAGGTTGGTTAAGAAAGAAAGTCTAAGTATTTGATATTTTGTTCAAATTTGAAATTCGAATTAGAAGCTCTTCTAGGATCGGTGTGAATGTTGTGATAGATTCCTAACATTTTATGCAGTCGTAATCTCAAGGAAGAAAATCTGAGTATTTGACATTTTGTTTCAGCAAAAAATAAGTATTCTTTCTGTAAACCTAACAAATGAAGCGCTTTTTGATATTTAAATAAATAATAATCTTTAAACAAAATAATAATGGATTCTTTCTGCAATTTTTTATAAAAGATTGATGAAGTACAAAAATCACAATAACAAAATGAATCACAAAGTAAATAAAAAATACACACTTCTTAAAGCGAACTTTGTATATTTCTTTTACGTAAATATATTCATTTGAAATGTTTTCGCATTCCAATTTTAAAATTGTTGTTACTTGTACTACAGGAATACCAACATTTCAAATTTCGAATAATTTTAAAATAAGAACGTGCTCCGAACAAGGCCTATAATAACGTAAGGGCCGGACCGAACCGGTCGTACGGTCGCCGATACCATCGATGGTTCTGTATTAGGCATAAATTTATCGATTAGCATCGGGACACGGATTTGTTTGTATTATAAAATGTCTCTCTAATCGATAATCGAAAAGGAATGTAGATTGTGTCCATTGCGAAAAGAATTTTCGGATTCCTAATTAGTTAATAGATATTGATGTTTTGATAAGAATAATTATGACTTAGAGTTTATAGAAAATTATCAAGTTTAAGGATTTATTTTAGTAAAGAAGTTGTAATGAATTCGTAAATTGAGGAAATGTTTTACCAGATTGAACAAGTTTCTTTCTTTATTCATATAATTTGTTTACGTAAATTATGTCCTTAGGGATTTTTTTAGTTTTTTTTATTTTCTTTGTCAATATGATTTGCAAGAAGGTCTTGCATATGTAGAACTATATAATTAGTGTGGAATGGGACGTAAGGATGAGTGAAAGAGAGCATGTTAGAAGTAAGATTCCTTTTTTAATATAATATTGTTTACTGTGACGCAGTCAAGGAAAAGAAAGACGTAAGACGATTGTAAACGAAGTGATATTATATCACTTCGTTTACAATCGTCTCGAAAATGCTGAACAATACTTTATTTATTATAAATAAAGTATTGTTCAGCATTTTCGAGTTTTGCTCCAATCCTATTACCGTAAAACCCTATAACTTCGCCTGCTAAACTAAACTTCGCCTAAAAAAAAGAAACTTCCATATCTCGGGAAATTAAATAGCAAAGTCACTTTTTTGAATTTGGTAATAATCTTTCGTTTGTTGTGGCAAAACTGCATTCTACTGTCTATGGAAACTAGCTGTCAATTTGAAGCAGTTGCATAAAAAGTCGGAATTTTCGCGCGTGATTTTCGGCAATGTCCCCAAAAAGTCGTCTATTGTGTTCATATTGAAAAAGTTTAGATTTTAATATTTATGCATTGTAACATATAGTCAGCTAACTAAATACAAGATATCATTTTATTAACTATCACATATCATGGACTAAATTGGTCAGGCAATGTTAGGTAACTGTTTGACAACACAGGAGTTCCAAACTTCGCCTGACTACATTTTGCTATATTCGTTATTTTATTACTGCAATAGAGCATTTAGCTACTTTTTGATAATCATAGAGTTATGAAATTATGTTTCTTTTTTAAAATTTGTGTTTAGTGTCAACCAAATCTGAGATTTGTATTTTTTATTGGTAAAACGCATCCAAACTTCGCCTACTTGACAAAAAGTAAAAAAATACTTTGGCGATATTGAAATATAGTTCATATTCCTATGCATCTGCATATAGTGGCTAAGCCCTTTTATTTTGATGCTACCAATTCCAATAAGTACCCTTAATTCCGATGGTAGGCGAAATTAGGAAAAGCTACTCAACTTCGCCTGGATTTTCAACGGTCAATTTCTTTCAATTTTCTCACTGTACATAGTTATTCTCAAGGTCACTCAGCGTGCAATGGAGAGAGCCATGCTCGGCGTTTCTCTACGTGATCAAATCAGAAACGAGGAGATCCGCAGGAGAACTAAAGTAACCGACATCGCTCGAAGGATTGCTCAGCTGAAGTGGCAATGGGCGGGACACATAGCGAGAAGAACCGATGGCCGTTGGGGCAGAAAGGTTCTGGAATGGCGACCGCACACCGGACGACGCTCCGTGGGTAGGCCCCCGACAAGGTGGACCGACGATCTGGTGGAAGTCGCGAAAAGCCAGTGGATGCAGGTAGCGCAGGACCGATCGTCGTGGAGATCCTTAGGGGAGGCCTATACCCAGCAGTGGGTGTCGTGTGGCTGATATGATGATGATGACATAGTTATTGCAACCATAGACAAAAAGATCATCGTTGATTTGATAACATGCAATCGTTGCGATTCAATGACAAACGATAAACAATGAATTGGCGAAAATTAAAAAAAATCTGTTAAAAGCAGGCGAAGTAAGGGGGTTTGACGGTACACAATTGTTTATTTATCAAATTCTTTATCAGCAGTACTTTGGATCTAGAATCTATATAGACATTCAGTATCAGTAGGTATAGGTAATGACTTATGGATCCCTAGTACGTACCAAGTTTTTAATTTTTGTTTTACAGTACTTACTTCAAGATAAAAAATGGGCATCGGCTAACTTCGAATTTTGCTTTTCTTAGAAATGACGTTGATATCTTATTTCATTGCAATAAAGTTGAAATTGTAAATTACTTTTAGGGCCAAACTACTTTTTGTTAATTGTCTTTGTTATGTTAGACAATTGTTTCCGATGTTTTCCAATCATTCTTTATCTAAAACTCTAAAAGTACCTACTGTAAAACTTGCTTCTCAAAATGTAATTTATTTCAGTGTGGTTGATGGAAACAACAAAGATTGCGATTTGATAAGCGTATCAATGAACGATGATAGTTTTGTGAATTCAATATTCTTTATTTTTGCTATTGCCAAAGATAATTTACATGAAATTAAATTGTAGATGAGTACCTTTTCGTAATTAATTAAGAAACACTGGTCCTAATACTAATATTAATGTAATTCATATGGAGAATCTATCTATCTATAGAATGTTAAGCATGGAGCATGAAACATAAAAAAATACTTTTGTAGTTCTGCGTTCTGCAAAGTGAACCCCAAAAAATGGTCGGTCGGACACAATAGCCCGCCGAAAATTGCTGCGCAGACAGCTGTACGATTTGAATGTGGAACATCGTCCTATCTCCCTCCCGCGCCCCGCCCACCCGCTGTCACGCCCCTTCCGCCTGCCAAACTAAATTTGAAATTCGAATTAGAAGTTCTTCTAGGATCGCTGTGAATGTTGACTTGTGATAGATTCCTACCATTTTATGCAGTCGTAATCTTACCGCAATGTTTATGTTTTCTTACCAGCACAGAATACATTGTAGTACGAGTTTACTACAGCTGGTTTCTGTAATCCTGGTGATAGTTATGATTATTATAACACTAAAAGAACATTTATTATACAATTTGATTTAGACTTTACCTATTTGGTTGGGGTTAAAATTTTTGGGTTACGTCTGTTCTTCTCTTACAAGTCGCATTTCTCAAACGATTCTGGTGATATTCTGTTAGCAGGTTCAATCATTATACAGGTGGTTTTTGTTTTTTTTTTAAATGACAGTGATACTTATAGGGAAATTTGTATATTTCAAGTATTCGAAAAATATTAAAAAAAATCACAAACATGAGTTCTATAGCTTGCTCAGAGTCACTAGTATAGAACTTGTTGTAAGTAAATTTCCATGTCAAATATGAAAAAAAGTCAACTATCCATCCATAATGTGATTAAAATAAAAATGTGCACAAATGTGACGTCATCCTGTCATACTTCAGTACAATTTATATGTATTTATAGAAAACTGACACTTATTTTAATCGCATAGTAAGTGAGGTCTGATATGGATTTCTGCTATTGCCACACTAACGGCAAAGGCCGTTGATTATTGCAATTAATGAACCTTATGCGTATAGAAATAAGGAAACTTATGGCCATAATTATTGTCATATCACGGTAGTGTGGCCGTAACATTACACGCAATGATGGTAAAATTGCCATCATTTCGTAGAGAAAATGTTTAAGAAAAAATCATTTTTACTTTAGTTCTTTTAACAACCTAAGTTATGAATTTTTATTTTCAGTGAAATCTCAATGGAAATAATAACGCGTGGAAATTGATTCTAAAAATCCCTAAGTAAACTTTTACTAGGATAAAAAGTATTCTATGTTTTAATCCAGACCATAAAATAAATATCTGTGTGTTTAATTTCACCCGTTTTTGCGTGATTGAGTAACACACGTACAAAACTCCAAACACAAATTTTCACATTTATAATATTAATAGGAAATAGCATTATCTCTCTGATCTAGTGTTGTAAAAAAATAGTATTTTTTCTAACGTGAAAAAAAAAGAAAATATGTTCTTAAAACAAAACGTAATATTTTGTTGAACAAATAATCGCGTCATACAAATCATCATATTGGGGAAAAATAAAATGAGATCTGGGAAAAAATAGAAATCCATATCTGGAGACACTGACGAAGAATAAAACTCTAATATTATTATTGATTTGATTAAATAAACAATCATTTTCCAAAGATTGAATTTTTAGAAAATAACAAATTTAGAAAAAAAAGAAAGTTGTTTTGTTTCATGTTACATCACTACTCTGATCTATAGCATTTATTCGAACCTCTACGTGTAGTATTTGCAGTACATAGGATAATCGTTTATTTACGTTTGCTGTTTCGAAGGTGGGTGTCTAATGAGTTCGTTGGCTCATGACATTTTAACAGCCTGCATTGTTATGTTATCCTAGTGACACATTTGCAACGTTGTTACGATAGTCTCCTCTACTTGACAGACAGACAGACCAGTCCTGCAAACTATACATTTATGGACTACTACAATGTGAGCCATCAAAATAATTTAGATAAGTACATCAATGTCTAGTTACGGCCAAGGCAAGGAATAGGTAGTACTTTTCTCAAATAATGCGTGGAAATTCAAAAATATTTTCATCACTCCCATTTTCCTCGTTAACACATTACGTTACATTACACGAATTAAAATCAACGTTCAAATGATGCTCATTTGTTGTTTTATCACTTAATCGTGACTTAATATTTGATTTTGTTCGAAATTAAAATATAATCTTTGAAACCTTTTCGTCTTTTGGTGAAAAAGTTGTTGGTTTCCATTTTTAAATTATAAAAGTTTTCTTGCCGGCCGCTGCTCAAATGCATTTATCTCGAAGAAGGTTGTCAAAATAATGATCGGATTTCCAAGTAGGTAAATTCGAGAAAAAACCTATTTGCCGGTTTTATGAATGGAAGTAAACTAAAATAAGTTATAAAAATCGAAGACTTTCGAGATAATAATCGTCTTTATTATGACATAAGTAAATAAAATCATGCTTCGTTTGTAACTTTAATCCTTACTATCCTTCTAATATTATAAATGTGAAAGTTTGTGGGTTTGGATGTTTGATGACACAAAAACTGCTGAACGGATTTGCTTGAAATTTGGCACACAGATATTTTATATTTCGCACACAGTTTATGGATTAAAAAGGTTCAAGGTCAAAGGTTCCCTAGGGATTTTCTGAATGTCCACGCGGACGAAGTCGCTGGTTGAAGCTAGTTAATATTATAAATGCGAAAGTCCGTTTGTTTGTTACGCCTTCACGTCTTAACTACTGAACCGATCATCATGAAATTTTGCATACACGTTGTCAGGGGTATAGAAAAGGACATAGGGTACTTTTCATCCTGAAAAAAGGTATTGTTCCCGAGGGACAGCAAAAAACTTTCCACGCAGACGATGTCGCGGGCGGCCGCTAGTACACACTATATTTCAACATCGATTGAAATAGTACTATGTATAGGTACACCTACAATTATGTTATCGAGCAACTCACTTTTTACACGACTGCCCAAAAGGAGTGTAAATTTAACAAAGTAGAATTTTTAGGATAGGACAACAAACAAGTCTAGTACTTTTGTGAGTCAGTACAAGGCATGCAGACGCTGCTAGGCGATCCACGAATGTTGTTTACACTAGCCCATATCGGGTCGAACGAGACACCTAACGCTTACGACTTCTGCTCGCCTGGTGGTCGCGAACCAAATATGATGATGTCACAGTTTATTAACGTGACACGTTGGTACCTAACTGAAATAAGTTTAGGTAGGTACATACAACTATTTCGGCATCACAAAGGTTTTTACCGGATTTTGTAAACAACATGTTTATTACATTCAACAGTCGTGATAGGATGGCTAAGTCATGGTAAAATTAGTGTTCTAAATATTTAACCAAACAGACCAGTCTTTATTAAACTAATACATGAAAAAACGTTTCACTTTGAGATGAATAAATAATGAAAAATATTAGAAAATTTTTAGAAAAATATAGAAATATTAGAATAATATTAGAAAAATAGCATTGTGAATGCAAAAATCTAAAAGTTTAAAGTTTCACTTTGAATTTAATCTTAGATTCATATTGTTCACTTTAATTTCATCACGCCGCGTTCCCAGTATTTTTCGTAAGATTAGTCTCTTTTACAGTAACATACCTACCTATATAGACTTACAGGTATGTAGTTAGATAAATTAATGTAACTGTGCGTAGTGCTGCTATTACTACAATCAATTTCAAGAATTAAGTAGTTAATCAAGAATTCTAAGAACTTAGTAAAAAGAAAGAAACACGACTTTTACGTTCAATCAACATTTACAACGAACGACTAATTATGGACAAAATACATGGCATACGTACACGCTTAATATCGCTCTAATCCGAATCTTATCTAGCCGGGTGTTATAAATAACTAAAATGGAGATTATCATCAGGTATGCTCACAAAAACGAGGCATGAATCAGATTTAGATAACTAGCCACGTTGAAAGGGACCCAGATTGTAATCGTATCACTCACCTCTTACACATTTTTGGGAGCCTGGTACATTGTGTGAATTTATAATTCTTTTGATTCTTTACGAATAGGAAAATACTTCATGATTGAATTTTGTCACTTTGTCATGTTTTGAAACTTTGTTCGCGCGCGAATTCCGTTGGGTTTTGCAGATTCAAGTTAACATAAATTTTCATCGATAAAATAGAGTTGGTCCCATAGTAGTTGTTCAGTTTCTAGCATATTTGGCATTAGGGGTTATTTTGTAACACGTTGTTTAGCTATTAGCATCTTAGTATTCGTTTTGGTAATACATAGTACCTAGCTGTTTTGTACGAAGACGCGTATGTATCAATTTTATTGATTTTCCCGCAATAATTAAGATTTTGTATTTATGCTCATAAAATGCGTAAAAGTGTGTCTACTTAGTATATTTCATAAAAAAAAAATTAAATATCAAAACGGTTCCAGTAAGCAAGCAAAGCTAAGCAAACTTACATTTTACTAAGATATCTGGCACTTATCGGTATTAAAACAAAATTCGAGCGGAACTACCGAAACATGAAAAAAGTTTAAACTCATTAGTCATCAAATAATCGGTGTGTTGTGAATTTGAATACCGTACAGTTAAAACAAACACATCCGTTCTTTGCGTTGATATTCGTGGACGCGTACGAAAAACATTAGTAAATGTTGTAAGCAGCTTTTGAGACTTATTATTTTGTGGATGAAGAAGGTATTGTTTGAACTTGAGCTTAAGTAAACTTTAAGTAAAAGATTTATTTTCAAAAAATTTCAAAGAATGTTTTATTAGGTATATTAGCTTTATGTCGTACCTATATCTTTACAAATTAGATACATTATATAGCTTTGTAAGTACATATCATATATTTCAAATTATTTATTTGTTAACATGAATTCTGAAAAGTATTTGTAGAAATGATCATTATTATGAACAACTTTTTATCAAACAATGCTGAAATCGCGAAAAAGGTTTCAATTTTTTTTTATACATTTTACTAGAGTTCACAGAAAACAAAAAGTTGTTCATGATGCAACTCTATATGACTCTATACCAGGCCTCCTTCACTCGCTCTAGGTCGCGCGATAAGCACCTACCGCTAGCCGTTCGTGCGAACGAACAAGTGAGCAAAGGGCCGCCACACGCCCGCCGCCGTACAAGCGCGGCATCTTACTGCCTGCGTAGGTATTGGCTCTTCATAATAGTAACAATGTGGAATCGACATTACTGTGCCGTATACCGATGTCAAAAACAAAAAACCAAAAAAACATTGTCGTTTTTCACATTATGATATACGCTACGCAGTTCATTTGAAAGAAGACAACCTTAACGTTGCGTCATTAGAAAAGGTAAGAGCACGCGATAGAAAGAGAGGCAACTACTAGGTGAATATAAACTGTACTGCAGGCCATTGCGCGACCTGAATTGCACTTTATTGTGTCGGAGCAAAAGTCGCTATTTATTTAAATTACTATGCGGCGTGCTGCTTCTGTACTTTGTACTATTACTTATTCTGTGTCTATACTACAAAATTATTTTCAGATAATTTATATCATAAATAATATTGTGTACTATATCTTTGCAAAGGATTATCTTTTAGAGATGCGATAAATTGAATGTGAAATTGTAAACTAAAGAGTAACTAAAGAGTACCCTATGACTTGTACATTATTTAGGCTGTAAGTACAAGCATAGCTTGTATCATCGTAACTTTAATAATGAAAGTTTCCAATATAAACTACCAGGCTAATATAAACAACTAGGAGGCAACATATCAATTAAAACAACACGCCAGAGAGTTCACTAACCATACCTTCAGAGAAATAAACGACCCATCGCGACGAATGACCATAGGGTCCACAAGCCACATGTGGCCACAGATTAACGAAAAGAAAAACAAAATTAATATCCATCTTGCATCTTGCTCTTGTAGGTGTGAAATTTATATAATGTTTCCCTTTCTGACGCTCAACGAAATCATTCTTGGAAGTGGCGGTTGGCGCACGCGCACAATGCTGGTGTTGTGCACACGGATTCGAAATTCGAAAAAAAAGAATGGTCGGTCGGTTTGTGCCAAATCGTTTCGGTTTAATTTCTATTAGCATGTGGCCAACTTGACGTGAAAGGTTAAGGAGTTTGACATTAAATCAATACAAAAGTATCTGAAATGTTGCCCTATTTAGATTAAAGTATACTAGTTAACTCATAGATATAGTTTTTACTTGTTTTTATGGGTATTCTAAGAACATAATACAGAGCTACCTTACTCTACATCACATTGACGACATATTATGTCGTCAATGTGATGTAGAGTAAGGTAGCTCTGTTTTTACACTTCCAGAAGAAAAAAGGGTAAATCTACGCGAAATCGTTGCGAGTTTGATATAGAGTCATGAACTATTGCGATCACATGTTTAAAATTTTTACAGACTTTTCTGTGAACATAAAAAAATGCAATGTTATGTCATCATGTTTAAGATTGTGTACCGACAAGTTTGAGAAAAATAGGTTAGAGAATAGCGAAGGGAAAGGATGAAACATACCCCTGAAAATGAGATTCCCTTATATTTTTACATTCGGCCAATGGAGACTAGGTATTTCATATTTTATTTGAATTTCAGTAAAATGTATATTAGCAGCGTTAATTTTCAGGGTTGTTTCCATACAAAAGTTGATTAATGAACTCTACAAAAAATGGTTTTCAGATTTTATGTTATCAAAAAATAACGTTGTATTGTATCAATTGATTTGTTTTAAAAACAACAGCAATGTTTATTGCTTTTTACCCTGCGATAGAAGAAAAACACTTCGTTTATTTCAATAAAAACACAAACACGAAGCATATTTTTAGCATTAACAAAACCCCACAGATTTATTGTAGGAAAGGAAGGTAGTGGTCCTCCACAGTAATCCTCCGTAGATGAAACTTTACAGTATGATAAAGGGTCATAAATGAAACATATTTTTTAAATTATCCAAATCGTATTTTTTTAGATATTTTTGTACATAGGTTTTGGTTCATACTATATTGCATCCCTGCAAAGTTTCATCGACTGAGGATTTAATGTTGGGGTTTCCATAAAAAAGATCACTTCAGTTCCTACAATAATTCTTTAGAAGCGTAAATCAATTAAGGGTACAAAGGCAAAACAAGAAACGTCACAAAAACAGAGTTTCGAGTTTGAAACGTAGGGTGAATATGCCTATTACCAGCCCCCCCAAGGATTTTTCAACTTTGAATCTCTGTTTTTACCACAATTGCTATCTTAAAAATATTTTTGATACAGTTTTAGGTAGGTTGATTCATCTTTATTACGAAAATAGTACTTAGTTTTACGTAGTTTTGTGGGAAAAAAATAGAGAAGCGTTTAAATGTCCGAAGGGCGAAAAAGCCTAATTCCAGCCGCCTTTGCCCTAATATTTCTCCCTAATTCCAGCCGGGTACAGGGTGTTCTAAAATAATACAACCATGTTAGTATAAAATAAAAAAAATATAATTTGGTAACTCTCAATAGTGATAATAAAACACTAAAGGCTATAAACTATGATTCCCATAGCAAGTCATTGAAACTTACACCTCTCCTGTAGATATTAATCAATTTAGAATATAGGTACATATATTAAAAATGGCGTAACAAAAAGTTTTTGCTTTGGTTTTATAAACATATAATCAACGAGTATAAAATCGTTTTAATTATTTGAAACTTTTTAAGCGTTTTCCAAGAAGTGGAATTCAATATATATTTTTTTATATTGAATTTATTTTCTGTTTCTATGAGTGAAGAAAAGTATGATTTAAATTATTATTACTTTTTACATCTAATATTAAAAAGAAAAACAAAATAATTAAAGTCATATTTGAGAACACCCTGTATATTGCCGTAAAGTTAGATGACCGGCTGGAGTTAGGTTCTCATACATATCCTAATATCAGCCCCTAATTTGCAGAACAAATAACTAAGGAAATGAACATTATTCACCCGGCTGTAATTAGGTCATTGGGTGCAGGGTTAGTAATTCTAGTGAATAGCACTACAAATTCCAATCTTGAGACGAGCAAATTAAGATAAATTTGATTTCTTAAACGAAAGTTAAATACCCAATACCAGCCCCGGCTGATAATAGAAAGTTATTGAAAATCACCTAGTCAAACTCCAGCCCCCCTATTTTTTTCGAAATGAGTAAATTTAATTACAAACTAGTAATGTCAAAACGCTATATATCTAATCTATTACTAGTGTCAAAGCTTAAAACCTAAAAAAATTGCATCTTGCCTTCGTAAACACACTTCCCAAAGTACGCATCGATCGAGCTTTTATGCTGTTTTTCAAACATAGTCACCTCTACTCGGTCCCGGTGAACATTATTGCTCGTTGTGTAAGTTGTAGGTGACGTGACGGGGTAATAGTGATTTTCCAACTTAGAGGATGAACTAGCGGTGTGGCTCCATTAAACAGTTTCCGATTTTCACTGTTTTTTAATGAAAGCAAAGCAAAAACTTTTGGGGGCTGGTATTAGGGGGGGGCTGGAGTTAGGCATATCCACCCTATATAGTTACCACTAAAGTACGAAATAATACGTTAAAATGCAATTTTTTCCTTAAAGTAGCAGATTTCCGCAATTTACCTAGTTAATCTGCATATTAACGGATGCTATACCGTTAAAGTGCGGAAGACAGGGAGTGAAATAAACAAAGCATCAGGAAATTTAAGTTAAAGACACCTCATCATCATCATGTCAGCCGCACGACACCCACTGGGTATAGGCCTCCCCTAAGGATCTCCACGACGATCGGTCCTGCGCTGCCCGCATCCAGTGGCTTCCGGCAATCTTCACCAGATCGTCGGTCCACCTTGTCGGGAGCCTACCCACGGAGCGTTGTCCGGTGCGCTGTTGCCATTCCAGAACCTTTTTTCATAGGTACTCCCATACAAAGATATCTATTGAAAGTAAATATAAAAACCGGACAAGGGCGAGTCGGACTCGCCCACCGAGGGTTTCGTACAAATTTAGGTAATGTAGGTACTTTAAGAAAGATTATTTTTTATGATTTAAGTACAAATGTTTTCAGATTTTTCCCTGTACTTGTAGTATTATTTGCCAAATTTTATAGTTCTAGGTCAACGGATTCTTTTGAGTGTCGAAATATGCGTTAAACGTGGCATAAACGGCCGTATGTTTTTTTTACGTTAGCTTAGAAGGTATTTCAGAGTTTCAAGGAACTGTAGACCTGAGTATTTGGTTTTAATTTCAATTCGATACCTCCACGCGTTCCTGAGATAAAGGGTCTTGACAGACAGACAGACGGACAACAAAGTGATTCTGTAGGTATTCATTTTTTTCCTTTTGAGGTACGTAACCCTAAAAACGTCGTTTCTAGCCTTAGAACATTTAATGCTCTAAGTTTCTAGCGCATTACCGGCCGCTGCCGCAGCGGACACCATTTTTAAACCTCAAATACCAATCAAATACATAATGTATCAAAAAACCCTGTCAGATCCTGAAACAGGTGATAGTGTTGCTGAAACTGAACAACATTCTCCATGGAACATGGGTCGAAAAAGGAAAAAAATTGTTCATACTCCCATACAAAATGTAGGTATTGGTCAAAAGGCGAAAAAAAAAAGTTTTACGATCTACACTGGCCTGCAAAACTAAGTACTACAGAGGTCTATTTTCATACAAACGAGGTAACTTTGAAGCATTAGTTCTCCGCCCTTCTCTGGATTAAACGTGGTGTGATCTGATGATGGCCATCCAGGGAGTAAATGGAGAAGATTCAGATCCCCATACACACCCAATAGATCTGATCAGCATTCTAAGAGCTGTTTGGATATGTTTAAAAAAACCACGAAAATAGCATTAAAATGTATGGAAATGCTGTAACTGATAACTCTTATCCTTACAGCTCTTAGAATGCTGATCAGATCAATAGGGTGTGTATGGCGATCTGAATCTTCTCCATTCACTCCCTGGATGGCCATCATCAGATCACACCACATTTAATCCTGGGCGGAGAACCAATGCTTCAAAGTTACATTGTTTGTATGAAAATAGACCTCTGTAGTACTTAGTTTTGCAGGCCAGTGTATATTCCTTGGAGAATGTTGTTCAGTTTAAGCAACAATCACCTTTTTCAAGATCTGAAAAGGTTTTTTGATACACGTTTGTATAGCCCATATCTCAGGTTTGACACGTCTAATGAAGATTCACCCAAAAAGAAAAAAATATTTAAGTTTACGGTTACAGCAAATATGATTTAGCCCGTAGCGTAGAGCGATCGCCCACCGGTGTTGTAACGTGAGCCTTCGCAAAATGGCCGCTTCGACATTATTTAACCTTTTATTAATGAAGTGTGCTGTGTCCTCTTTTTACGGCACGAGCTGGTTAGTGATGTATCGTGTGTCGATAATTAGCGATGCCGATGCCACCTTGCGGGGCGAATTTGATAGTACCAGTTGCAACTAAGCGGATGAGAGACTGAAGTCCAAAAATGAAACATTTGGCTTTTATACTAAGAGCTAGCCCCGGAAATAGGTGGACAATTTACAGAACGACGAAACCCCTTTTGTAAGTGTGCCATACTATCATTATTATAGACCCGGGCTCCTGGCAGATTTTCAGTGGTGGGGTGAAAGTGGTTGGGCAATAAAGGGCTGAAAAACCGATTGAAGGTCAGGCATCCGGATCTATTAATAATGATAGTATGGCACACTAACAAGAGCGGTTTCGTCGCTCTGTAAATCCTATTTCCTGGGCTAGCTCCTTAGTCCATATGGTTTTGAAGTGAAAAGTTCAAAATAAAATTGCCTTGTTTTTTTGGATTAGAACAAATCTTGTCGTTTCAGTTCTATACCTACTGAAAAAACGTTAGGTAAAATTTACACTTTCTTTCTTACGTTTAATTCAAACATACGCTTTTATATCTTTGAAGCATTTATTTCCAAGTCATGAATGATGCAATTCTTATTTATGCTTTCTATTCAAAGTGACAACAGAAAAGATTTGCTAGGAATTTAATGATTAATGTAAGTTAATTTTTGCAATATTTTTGTATTTCCTGGAAATTTCAGTTTTCACGCGTTCACTGAACTCACTAAATTTAGACTTGGGTTATAACCGTTGCGGTCACTTTTTTGCCGAAAGGTAGATCATAGGTTTTGGTTCACTTTACTGAACGTTTAAGAATGAGCCATGAGCAATGAGCAAAAACTGCTCTCAAGTACACATTAATATCTTCCATCCAGTTTGTAACGATTCATTTAACTCATTCATTCGTAAATCATAGACACGAGACGTCGACATGTCCATGTAACTGGATCCTCGACTTAGGACAATGTTGTGACGACGAATCACATCCGTGACAAATCGGACATGTGCTGATTTTAGATAATGCTATATTTAATAAGTACCTAAATAATGTCGGTATGATAAAAGGTAACTCGTAGACTAGGCGCCTATCAAACAATATTTTCAATTTTTTATTGTTTGGAATGTAATATTTTTGCCTTACTAAAAATGTTGACAGATACAGTGAAGGTAGTCAACTCACTGACTGCCGAGGGATGATGGACAAACAATATTTCCATTACTTAATTGGTTTTCAATCACTTGCGTCTGGTTTAGGTATTATGTTAAATAATAAGGTTTCCTGTCAAATTGTTGCAACAATTAAGGATTTTTGAAGTCAAGTCGAAAATAAAAAATGCCAACTACGTAAAAAGACATTCCATTTTTCACGAATACCTTCTTCAAGCCTTTATCGAAGTATAAAAACATAAGGCGTTATTAGGGTTAATAAAATATGTAAAGTATAAATTTTAGAAAAATTTTGATTTGATTTTGAAAATCTTATTTAAACTATCGACAAACATCTTTCCCATCCCTACTCTGGAGAGTTCTGCTTGAATGAACTAAGCGATCCCGACGCTCCAGGCAGGACCAAGGCTGGAGCTAGCGCGGTTCGGAGAAAATGCCACCACAGCACGCCTCGCCGCGCGCTAAGGACGTACGGACTTGTCGATGTTTTTTGAAAAAAGATTTAATTTAATAATTTATACTGACGTTTGGTGAGTGCTGAGGTTTCGGAAAAGGGTTTTGGCTAGTTTGGCTCACGAAATCTATATTGATTTAGTAATTACATACAACTAAAGTGACCGACATCGCTCGAAGGATTGCTCAGCTGAAGTGGCAGTGGGCTGGACACATAGCGAGAAGAACCGATGGCCGTTGGGGCGGAAAGGTTCATGAATGGCGACCGTGCAGTGCACCGGACGACGCTCCGTGGGTAGGCCCCCGGTGGACGCGGGCAGCCGTTGGATGCGGGCAGCGCAGGACCGATATTCGTGGAGATCCTTGGGGGAGGCCTATACCCAGCAGTGGGTGTCGTGCGGCTGATATGATGATGATGATGATTAGATTGAATACATACCATATTTTTTTACTAAGAAATATACTCATATTCTTCACTCATTTTAAAATAGGTGTTAAGCAAGTCTTTATACCGTTTGTGTCAACTTAACTATTCACTTTACTTACTTGATAACAAACCTTTTAATTATATCGAATGGGAGAATTTGAGATTGACCATCAGCCATTTTAATGTCTCATCCCAGCTGCTGGGGCACAGGCCTTCCTTAGGGGTGGATAAGGAGCTAGGGTCATAACCCACCACGCAGGCCAAATGCAGCCGGGACTAACGGCTTAACGTGCCTTCCGAAGAACGGAGGAGCTCGAGATAATAAATTATTCCATAACCGACCCTTGCGAAAGTCCGCAATCGCAGGGCCAGGCGCTAAGTATAGTTGACCAAAGACCACCTTTCTTTTGAACAGATTTGTGTAACAGTTATGTAATTGGAAAATATCAGAAACGTCTGTCGTTTTTTTCAATCTAAAGTTCAATGGGAAAATAATAACAGAAAGAAAAATAAAAACTCTATGCGGCACACAATAAAAAAAAACTATTTTTATTTATTGTGAGCATGAATATTTGTGAGCAATATTTTTCTTTCTATTTTTTTAAGTTTATTTGTGAGCATGATCGAAATAAACAGATATTTACTTAGCTATGTAGAATAAAAATAAGTTTCCTTAGGTACAACAAATAAATTGTTTTAAAAGATAGGTATCTCTTTTGAATAAGTCCGATTTCCAACAGTTCATTGAAATACAGTTAACCGTCTGTTTACAAATGGCGTTCGATGTTTTAATTTTGACATTTCTACGAGTCAAAGTTTCCAAAATACGGTAACATTTGTTAAACACACTTTATTATTTAATTGTTTAGATTCCCGATGTCGTTTCGCCGACCGTTTCTGTTTTGTCTTTGGTTAATCTTTGATTCAAATAAACTCACCATAACTAGTGATGTGTTGAAATTATTATTAGGTAAAAATAATAAAATAAAGAATTTTTTTTAGGTTGTTAAACAGTTTTCATATTTTTTTTATAATTTAAATTCAAATAATATTCATTTCATTCATCGGCTCCTTAAATAAATTCAATTTAAATTAAGAATCGTAAAGTAAATACTAAAACAACCTAACAAAAGTGTCCAAAAGTGGTTATGAAAGTGTTTAAAATAATAACAAAGAACTAAACATAAAAATTAAAGTGTAAATTATTAAAATAACTGAAGCTACCAATAGTAATAAAAAGTGACGCTGCCCGGTGAAATTAGGCATGATCTAATCAAAATACGTAGTGCAAAACGTTTTCACAGTTTGGCGATTAGTGAAAATACTGTTATTAGTGCTAAAACAGAAAAAAATATTAAATTAACAACCTCAAAAATTGCTAAACCATCTAAGTAATTAACGCCATCTATTAAGTGCGACTAAAAACATCAACTATAGACTGTGATTACGCCATCTAGCAACTACATTCAAAAGAATATTGTAATTAGATTATCGAGCAAAGCAGTTCAATACTGCTACAGATACATTACAAACTCCTAGCTGCTTCTATTGCATGCCAATAGAGGGCGTGGCTTCAGCAAAATGGATGAAATTAAAAATATGCTAAGAAGTATACAAGAAGAAATGAAGCAACAAAAAACAGAAATGTTAGAAATAAAAGAAGATATAAAAAACACTATCAATAACAATATCAACGAGAAATTTAAAAACATAGAAATGAAAAATGAGATTATCGAAGAAAAATTAGAATTACAGAAAAAATCGATAGAAAACTTCGAAAAATTTTCAAGAAGAAAAAATTTATTATTTTTTGGAGTCGAAGAAAATGAAAGAAGCTATCATGATTTAGAAAGAAAAGTACTTGCTATTATAAATAATGAAATAAAAGTAAATTGTGACAATAATAGTATTGAGTTTTTAAGAAGAGTTGGTAAGAAGAGTGATAGAGTCAGACCGATTGTTGTAACACTTCTAACAATGGGAGTTAAAATACGTATACAAAAAAATAAGAAAAACTTAGATAAGACACCTTATTACATCAAAGAGGATTTTCCATTAGAAGTACGAAATAAGCGTAAAGAACTGCAAATAGAACTAGAAAAGGAGAGAGAGCAAGGAAAAAAGGCATTTCTAAAGTACGACAAACTTATAATACTAAATAACGAAAACCAAGCTACTCAACCAACTAGAACTTACAACAAAAAAAAAAGAAATCTGTCAAAATCACCTGAAATTACAACATATACTACTTCTAATGGGACACAGAATAAGAAACAACCTACGAAAATTAACAAAACAAATAACATGAGCAATTTTGTTTTGAAAAAACCAACTCTGACCTCTCCAACTCCAAAAAAAACATCTCCGACCCCAAACTCCAACCAAGTCAAAGAATAGCAATCAAAGGCAGACCCTCTCAATCTGCCAGTACGGCTTGTCACCGCGGGACACACAGACTACAACCCTCCAACTCCCTCCGAAAAACTACATATATGCACTTATAATACTAGATCACTTTTGTCTGATGAACGACTACAAAACTTTAAAGAAGCTGTTTCTGATATGAAGTATGATATTATTGGCTTGTCAGAAATAAGAAGAACTGGATATAATATCATTGAAGATCATGAACATATTTTCTGTTACTATGGTGAGACGAAAGGTCAATACGGCGTCGGCTTTCTTATAAAAAAGAAACACAAGCAATATATTGAAAGTTTTATCGGAATATCCGAACGGATTTGTATTTTAAATCTCAAGTTTGAAAACTCATTGCTCACAATCATACAGGTTCACGCACCAACTATTAGCGCAAGCGATTACGAAATCGGAAACTTCTATAATCATCTCCAGCAGATTCACTGTAAATATAAAAACCATAAAGTTATTTTAGGCGACTTCAATGCCCGCGTTGGTCAACGTGTAAAAGGCGAGGAAAGAATACTGGGTAACTACTGCTATGGAAATAGAGACAAAAGAGGTGAAACATTGCTTCAGTTTTGTTGGGAAAACAACTTTTATATAGCAAACAGCAAATTTAAAAAGAGAACAAAAAACATGTGGACGTGGCTCTCACCAAAGAAGAGAAAGAGCCAAATAGATTATATGTTAACAAATAATATGAAAAAAGTCACAAATTTTGAAGTAATATCAAAACTGTCGTATCCAGGTGATCACCGCCTCATTAGAATTACCCTAAATATGACATTAGTAGAAAAAAGTAGAGCAAAATTTAGAAATAACAATAGTAAACTAAAAAATATCGACGAAAAAGAACAGTATAAGAAAGCCTTAATTGCAAATATTAGCAAAATAAACATGGAAGATAATGAAAATGTAGAGTCAGCCTACACTAAGATTAAGAAATCAATATTAAATAGCTTAGACTCTGTTAGAGCTATAAAACCAACCAGGCGTGACACCACATCTGACCATATAAAAAATCTTATTGCAAGAAGAAACGAATTACAAAAGAAAAATAAATTAAACTTTGAAGAAAAAAACGAACGCACCTACCTCTACAAAAATATTTATAAAGTAATGAAAAGAGAACGTACAGAACAGAAGATAAAAATAATTGAAACACATCTTAACACAACAGGTAGTCTGAAAAAGGGGATGAAAGCACTGAACAATACCAAAGAGTGGATTCCTTGTCTTAAAGAACGCTCTACTGGTCACAAGACGTTCTCTAGACCGAAAATAATTGAAATAGCAACAGAATTTTACAAGAACCTATACTCGTCAAAAACCACAACACAAGAAAATCAATCGCTCTACCAAGTCTCTACAACTGTTGACCAATTCTCTACTTCTGAGGTAATGAAAAGAGTAGAACGCTTAAAGCCTGACAAAAGCAATGGACCAGATGGCATCCCAAACGAAGCACTTACGACAGGCAAAATTCTTTTGGTACCCTACATAACAGCCCTATTTAACAAAATTTTAAATGATAGAGAAATACCAAAAGAATGGGCCGAATCAGACATAATCCTACTTTACAAAAAAGGAGATCCCGCCGACATTGGAAACTATCGACCAATTAGTTTACAGCCAAATATTTATAAACTTTTTGCTTCGTGCTTAGAAGAACGCTTGGCAGTCTATATAGAAAAATTCCAACCACCAGAGCAAGCAGGCTTCAGAAAGAACTATTCCACGATAGATCACATCCACACCTTAGAATTGGTTATAGAAAAATTTACCGAACATAACACCCCACTCTACCTAGCATTTATAGACTACGCAAAGGCTTTCGACTCTATATGTCATAACAGTATGTGGAAAGCTCTTTATGAGTGCGAAGTGCCATCCGAAGTCATAGAAATTATAAAAGATATATATAGTAAAAGCGTAAGTCGTGTAAAATTAGAAAAACGAGGCTCTGATATAAACATATGTAGAGGCGTTAGACAGGGAGACCCGCTCTCACCAAAAATCTTCATCGCTGTTCTCCAAAGTATAATGCGTGGCCTAAACTGGGAAAGAAAAGGTATAAATATTAAAGGAAAATACCTTAGTCACTTACGATTTGCTGACGATATTGTGATTTTCTCTGAAACAGCAACCCAATTAGAAACTATGGTTAATGAACTGCACAAAGCGAGTAAAACAATCGGCCTAGAACTTAACACCACTAAGACAAAAGTCATGACCAACCACTTAACAAAACCAATCAAAGTCGAAAACACAGTATTAGATTATGTTCAAGAGTACGTGTACCTGGGCAAACAAGTTTCTTTCTCTTCAACTAGACATCAAGATGATCTAAACAGACGTACTAACATCACTTGGAATAAATTTTGGGCACACAAAGATATTTTGAAATCTAATCTCCCTATTAGACTCAAAAAGAAAGTTCTAGATTCATGTCTGCTGCCATGTCTCACCTATGGCAGCCAGACCTGGATATTCAATAACCAGACAATAAATAAAATACAAGTTTGTCAAAGGTCTATGGAACGTAGTATATTAAATATAAAAAGAAAGCACAGAAAAAGGAACACAGAAATAAGAAAAATCACAAATGTAATCGATGCCTTAAAACATTGTAAAAAACTGAAGTGGAAGTGGGCTGGTCATATTGCACGAATGGACAAAGATAAATGGACATACAGAGTAACCACATGGAATGGACCACCACACAAAAGAAAGAGAGGTAGACCAAAAAGGCGATGGTTGGATGAGATAATTGAAGTGGCCGGTAAGGACTGGGAAACGAAAGCGAAAGACAGGAAGACTTGGAGCGGAATGGAGGAGGCCTTTACCCGATGAGGGGTCCTTAATATTCTATTTTAATTTATTTATTTAATTCTAATTGATTTTTTATTTAGACAATTTTAATTATTTAATTTTAATGATTTTTTTAATTATTTATTTTTTTGAATTACAATCAATTAATATTATATAGTAAAGCATGCAATTTAATCACATAAAAATTATTATCAAATTCTAATTGAAATAAAATGTATATTTTTTATTAAGGAAAATAAAAGGCTATAATAATAATAATATTCATTTGTTGGTGATAACTATTTCTTTTCACTTTATTACTACTTAGGTAATTTTTAAGTGCATGCAACGGATGACTCTTTCATTTTTTGAATGCGGCGGCTTTGCAAAAATTGCGTTAAAATATAATTACTGTGTTAGTTCGTTCGTTACTTTAGTTTTAAATACTAATCATTAGTAACGAAATGCTGTTATTAGTGACATCTAAAATGTATGGTAACGTGGGCCTTCTTTGGAATATTTTTCAGTTTTGTGCGTTTCGTTTCGTTTGTTTGCGGAATACTTCTATAACTACGAAACCAATTTAAAAAATATTTCGGCTTATAATAGTTAGATACATTAATTCAAAACATTGGAATGCCCATAATATAGAGGCATACGGCTGATTTATGAAAATGCAAATAATTATACTGGTGCCTGCTAAAACAGCCAAACCAGAAAAATAGATGTAAATTTTTTGTCCAACCAAGAAATTTGCAGTTTAGGTACCTTTACCTACTATTACTACTACATATTAGTAGGATGAACATTTTAGAAACACAAAACTTCAATAACAAAAATAAACATTATGATTTTTTAAATGATCTGCTAATCATTTTCTTTTATGTTGACCTTCTTGAAATGTTTTTGCACAATTTCCAATAGGATTCAGCATATTTCTGTAGTATTGTCAATCTTACTAAAGTTCCTTGTACACTTTTAATGTTATTTTTGGAAAAAAAGTGCGGGCAAAATACGTTTAAAAGAAAAGATTTTTAAACTTTAATTTAATTGCACTCCTTTTTTTAGCAGTCGTGTAAAAAGCAAATGAAATAATTGTGTTTTATATAATGCATAGCTATAAACCAAATTACTGTGCTTAATTTTTTTATACGGATTAACAGACAGTCAGCTGCTTAAATATTAATATAATATTTCCATAATATAATTTTTAAATTTATTATAATGGTTTAAAATAATAATAATAATAGTTAACATATTTTTAAGTCGTAGGTATTAAAATTCTTTAAAACATACAGAACAAAATCGACTCATCCGTAGTACCTCGGACTACGGATGCTACGGGTGAGTCAATTTTTTTTATTTTTTCTAATACTTATATTCATTATCTTAATACAATTGCATTGTGAATGCCTAAATCAAAAATTCAAAACTGAATTAATTTTTGCATACTGCAATATTTTGATATGAAGTGATAATCTTAGTCATTTTTATTAAGAAGTTTAATACTGTTTCCATAACAACGGTAATACATAAAAAAAACAATAACTCGGATAAAACGGATAGATAAAGTGTACACCAATTTCCAGTAAGTACCTAGAATTTGTATTATTAAGTACAAAACAAATAGTTTATTTTTTTGAGAAAATACCTCAGTATTTGTAAAAAAGCCTACTCTATGATTCATAGTTTGCTGGTAATAGTTATACTTTATTTGCATTTTACTGTCAATGGATGAAATTAAATATGTCATGATATTTACCTTCATTTGCGATGCCGCTTCATCGTACATTATAAATTTTGATTAAAAAAACCTAACACAGACATTATCCAAAACATGCTTTTTAAATGAACCGTCATGCTCAAGATTTAATTTCCACACCACCACAAAATTCTCCATTAAATTGTTAATTTTTCATTCTCAAACACCTCACTTACCTAATTATGAATTTTTAATTTCTCCAATTTTTAACACCTTATTTCAAAATAACGCTTTTTAAAAACACAGTTTGAGAAAAAAGCACAACACTAGACAGTCACTGTTCTTAATTCAAATTTCGATGTCTCGTATGTTTTACAAAGAGGTTTTGTTAATTCCGGTTTCGATTTTACGTGCCGTAAGTTAAGCGCGAAGGAAATAAAAAAAATATCGGTAAACAATTGGACAACTAACAAAGCTGCGCTTCGTAGCTATCCGAAGCTGTACTGAAATTCTAAACCCCGACTTCGGTGTCCATATCGCGCACCCCCCATTACTGAATTTCGTTTGATTACCAAAACATCTTAACTGCAAATTGTTTGTAGGAACTTTCAACCTTACTCGGTTAAGACAGGGGTGATTTTTTTACCATGTTATAATGGTACAACCAACCTTTTTGGTAGAACTGTTACCGCTACAAGGCTATGAGAACGTATAATTTAAAGACGGAGCTGGGAGTCCAACCGAGTATCTATGTTCGTCTCTCTTACACTCGGTACGTTTGTTCCGCAGCTTTTTGTTGGATTTCTCATTTTATTCGCTATTCCTCGTTGTGTAGGTATTATTTCGTGAATTAGATTCTGTGGAGGTGTCATATTTTCACGTACCTGATGATCGGCAGAATGGCTCTGGAAGCAGGTTGTTTATAAATTATATTTTTAATTTACTTGTTATTGTTCTTGTGAATAAAGCTCTTTTGATAACGCGCGACTTTTATTGAAATTTAAGACTTTTTTCATGGTGAATGTTCTTTGAAATAATCAATTGAGAGAGATGATGCTTCGGAATTTCCTGAAACTTATCTCGTTCTTGAAGGGATAGTGCTTGGCCTTCATTTCACCTGATGTTAAGTGACGATAAGGCCGAAGGTGGAAGAGCACTACACTTGGAATCCTCATCATCAGCCACACGACACCCACTGCTGGGTATAGGCCTCCCCTAAGGATCTCCACGACGATCGGTCCTGCGCTGCCTGCATCCACTGGCTTTCCGCAACCTCCACCAGATCGTCGGTCCACCTTGTCGGGGGCCTACCCACGGAGCGTCGTCCGGTGTGCGGTTGCCATTCCAGAACCTTTCTGCCCCAACGGCCATCGGTTCTTCTCGCTATGTGTCCCGCCCATTGCCACTTCAGCTGAGCAATCCTTCGAGCGATGTCGGTTACTTTAGTTCTCCTGCGGATCTCCTCGTTTCTGATTTGATCACGTAGAGAAACGCCGAGCATGGCTCTCTCCATTGCACGCTGAGTGACCTTGAGCCTCCTTATGAGACCCATAGTTAGCGGCCACGTTTCACTGCCGTAAGTTATCACTGGCAACACACACTGGTCATAGACTTTCGTCTTGAGACACTGAGGTAAGTCGGACGCGAAGATTTTTCGAAGCTTCCCGAATGCTGCTGGAATCCTCATCACTGAGGAACTGGTTATCTTACCTCTAACTGCCGGAACACAACAACTTTTAAATTGTTGTAATGGCGTCAGACTTAGGTAACATCGTGGTAACTAGCCAGGCGGACTTGAAATAAGCTCTACCACCAACCAAACTGAGTACAAATTTAATGTACCTTCCTCCTGGAAATCGAACCCGGGACCTCTGCGTCTTACTCGGGTGGGACAACCACTAGACCACAGAAGTGGTTAAAGTTAGTCTCTACAGTTGTGAAACTTACGGCTACAGGTTCGAATCCTGTTCGAAGGACCATCAATATGGGCAATGATTTAAGAAGCGTTTAAGAAGCGTTTATTCATAATTTCTGTGTCTTAGTTTTTTACTTAATAGGACAAGTACCTTAGGGTACTTGTCCTATTTATCAATAACCTTTGACAGTATTGTCATACCTACGTCTTTTAAAATGTTATTTAAAAATATGTTGTCTTATTAAATCAAATTGTCACTGATAAGTAATTAGTTATTTCTTTCGTAATCTATATGTGGAAAACCATTTGTTGTATTTTATAACTTACTAGCTTTTGCCCGCGACTTCATTCGCGTGATTAAAATAGTTTTGCATTTATTTTGAAAGTCACGGATTGCCAATATACCTAGGTATTTATCTATAGACCTCATTTCACACATTTAAATCTCATAAAAATTCATGTACAGACTGTGGAATACTCTGTAGCACCCTGTATGACGGGAATTTTCCAAAACCCTTTCTTAGTGCTCACCTACACCATGAAAGGTGGTGTACCTCACGTACTCCAAAAATGGTGTCTCTACTTTCATACTGCAACACCCTGTAGCACCCCGTATAACGGGAATTTTTCAAAACCCTTTTCGTAGTGCTCAATACATTATAAAAGGAATCTACCCTCCAAAAATAGTGTTTCTACCTTCAGCCCTATATAAATTCTTATACAAACTTGAACAACCTGTAGCACCCTGTATAACGAAACTTTCACAAGACCCTTTCTTAGTGCTTACCTACACCATGAAAGGTATTTACCCTCCAAAAATGGTGTCTCTACCTTTATACAAACTGGTACACCCTGTAGCACCCTGTATAACAGGAATTTTCTAAAATCCTTTCTTAGTGCTCATCTACATCATGAAAGGTATTATCAAAGGTACATCAGCCTTATACAAATTCCCATACAAACTGGAACATCCTGTAGCAACCTGTATAACGGAAATTTCATAAAACTCTGTCTTAGTGCTTCCCTACATTATGAATGGTATTTACCCTCCAAAAGTGGTGTCTCTACCTTCATACAAACTGGAACACCCTGTATAACGGAAATTTAACAAAACCGCTTACCTACACTATGAAAGGTACCTATCTATCCTCCAAAATGGTGCCTCAACTTTAGCTCTATACTAATTCTCATAAGGCATTGTGACAAAATATTTAAAAAATACTATTGTGTTATTAATGTAAATTTCAAAATTACTGTGATTTGGGTGGACAAAGTGTTGTGAAATCATTTTTGGTCATTCAAATTAAATGTGGAAAGTAAAATCTATTCAAAAAGTGAGTTTAATATTGGTTATATCAGGGTTTGTTTACTTCTTTTTTAGTTGTAGTTTTATTGTAAAACAAGAAGATAAAGCTACTTTAATGGTTTTACAAAATGATAATAAACACACATAATTGTTCCTGTATCGCCAGTAATAAATTAAATATCGTTTTCAGACAGATGACAGAACCTACATTATTTCTACTTTTTGCCACCATGAGCGCTGCGATCGATTATGATACCCCACCTAAAACTTCACAGGGAGCTTTTAGTTTTTGGACTAAAATATATTATTTCTACTTAATTTATTCAACGAAGTAATTACCTACTGGATATTTAAAAAGACTACCAGTCAAAATACATTTATGTTTTTATTACAAAAGAAAAATACAAAAACATTATTGTACATAAAACAATTTTTTTTGCATGGAAAATAAAAAAAAATCGCTTTTACTGCCATTTACTCCTTGGGACTGAGAAGCATTTGATTTTAAAGTGATCGCAAATTTGCCGGACCTGAAAAAAAATAGTGCCACTTAATGAAACATATTTTGTATAAGTGCATTTAAATAATGACAATTAAGTACTAAAGTTTTCTTATTGAAAACTTCTAGGTAAGTACTTGTTTCCTATTAAAATAGCATTTTAACAAATTGCTGAAAATTTGTTAAATTCAGGAGTTATATAGTATTAATTAAATACAAAATAAAAATTCGAGTTACACTCTTGTAGAATTACAGCAGACATGATAATCCTATAGATAGGCGATTAACACTTTAACTTCCGCAGAACCCCAAACATATGTATGCTCTAGGCATTAATGTTCTTGCGATTGCATTGCATCGATGCTGCATATCATTTTGCTATCGCATTTTGAGGGTAGCAGCAACAACGCCGAAACACGAAAAAAATATTTCATACTCCCATATAAAATGTCAGGTCAGCTGACCGACTTAATATGGAAAGGCGAAAAAAAACTCCTTTTTGACCTATGTTCCTTGGAGAATGTTGCTCAGTTTTAGCAACACTGTCACCTATTTCAGTATCTAACAGGGTTTAGTTGCATATTGTATATGGGGAACTTAAAAAAAAACATTTGATTGAACTACACTCACCACACAAACTCCATAATGTACATGTCCAGCTAAACTCAGCATCAATAAAGTGTACATAGTAGCTATCTCCAGGTGGGGAAGGTAGAGAGAGATAGCAACACCTGCAAGAAGAGGCCAGCACATCCAGCTGATGACGTCACACTTCTGCTTGCCCATACTTGCTACAATGAGCCGGGACTGAAAAAGGTTGAATTTGATAAAGATCTCTGTAAAAATGGCAAAATCTGCTATATATAAATGTTTTTTCCGGAGGTAGATTGCCCTGTATATTTTATACAAATAAACACATATCAAAACAAATTCTTTGAAAATTGTTTTGTTATTTCCTGTCTGAGAATAAAATGAATGAAAATTCAGCACAATTTCTAAAATTCTAGAGATTTGGATTTTATATTTTCTTGGGTGGGATAGCTTGTCTTTAAATTGGAGCCAACTTTTACTTTTTACTTTAACTCCTTACTTTTCATTCGCTACCATTATTACTTATTATTTCAGTTTCAGATTTATTATTTCCACAGAATACAGCAAGAGGTTTTGTCATTATTTCTTTAGTGTAAAAATAATTGCGTTCAGTACCCTTTAGCACGAACATCTATCGAGAAAAAAATGCGCGTAAAAGTACGCTATAGAGTAATTATCTATGGAAAATTTCGTTTCACTTTTCAGCGATAGATGGCGCTGTATAAATTTTGCCGCTGGGGCAGACGAGTTCTTGAGTGGAGACCGCGTATGGGAAAACGTAGTGTGGGATGCCCTCACACAAGGTGGAGCGACGATCTTAGCAAGGTGGCTGGCATAAACTGGATGAGTATAGACGCGGATCGAGCTCAGTGGCGTGCACTCGGAGAGGCCTATGTTCAGCAGTGGACGATGATAGGCTGATGATGATGATGTACAAATTTTCCATACAAAATTACTCTTTTTTGGGTCATGCTAAGGTTACTATTATACGAGTATTTATACTTACGGCAGTATTACTAAAGAGAATTCCATAAATGAGAACAAATGCTTTAGGATCGTATTCGAGAATATCGTTTGGTGATTTGATCGCCCACACCAGGAGTGCAGCATGAATGAGGAGTAAACACCAGATCGGTCGTATCATATCCAGCACTGATTTGTATATTGCCTTCTTGTCTTTTATCGCTCTGTAAATAATAGGAATGTATTTAATATCACTTTAAATTTGATGAAAACAGCTATAAAATTGTATATCAGCACTTTAAAATAATGGTAGACCTATAATTTAATATTATCACTACAAAAATAATGGTTTGCACTATAACAATTTTGTCAGCACTTTAAAATAATAATAGATCTATAATTAATAGTATCACTACAAAAATAATGGTTTGCACTATAACTGTGTCCCAACTCCAAAACCATTTAATTTCTGTCCAACCATAGCCTTCTATATCTTCCAAGCCCTGAAGTTGAGCAGAACGGCAACATCGCATGTGGTCAAGCACATAGTATAAAGTTATTTTAAAAATTGTTTATTATTTGTTTTTCCTATAATATCTATGTTTAAACTAGTTGTAAATTGTGATGTAAGATTATTTCAATAAAGTTTTATATTTATTATTATTATTTATTTATTAGAACATAGGGTTTGAGTCAAATTATTTGAACTTTTTGGGGGTCCTTTAGTACGATGAGCATTTTGATCTAAGTCTCCTGTAGCAATAAATCTTACATCATTGGAAAGGTATTTAAATTTGAAACACTTAATTGTATTACTATAAACGTCAACTATTAGTACTTTGAGAGTTATAACGCTCTAAACTTGACCAATTTTTTTAACATTAATGACCTAAAACTCCGAAAATACTAACAATTAATAGAAAGTATGTTTGCAGCAAATATGTGTCATACAAAAACCTTTCTTATGATATATCATTCATTTCTATAGGTGTGGTAGATCAACTCCCATAGACAATAAACCACTTTTATACTTTAATAACCTTTAACTCCAAAAGTATTAACAATTGATACAAAGTATATTAACAGCAAATATTTGTCTTTAAAAGACCTTTCTAATGATATATCACTTATTGCTAGAGGGCGTGTTAATCAACTCCCTGCTGAAGAAAATCAACAAAAAAGATGATATCTTTGACAGCCATTTTTTCCTGGTTAAAATTGATATTTTTCTTATTGTTTAATATACAAAGCATTTCAATAAAAGAACTAAATTATTTTCATATTTTAAACCTTTCACGATTACTGGGAATAAAAATATCGACCTCTTAAAATTGAAATATTCCCATACATTTAGTATGGAGACTGGCCGAGACGACATGACCACGAACTGACAGTAACAGACGTTGCCAAACTTATGTTCACGGCTTGCAATTAAAGAAGGCTATGGTCCAACCAACCATGTCAGACTGACCACTGTTAAAATGAGATGGCAAAATGATTTTAACGTCCTCCTCAGCTCCTCTCTCGCTACGCCCGCTCGGTTGTCGCACCGACTCGTCTGTTTACCAGTACTAAAGTTACAAAATTAATTTGTATGGTGCAAAGTATTAATTTTAAAGCTTAGCATATTTATAGTGGAAACCATTATTTTTATAGTTCATTCAATAAATTTTGAAGCTAAACATTTTAAAGTGTGTTGCATTATTTTTAAAGTGCATTTATATATTCCCCTAAATAATACTATGCTTTTATAAGGTTAGGTTTGGGTAGGCCTCCGACAAGGTGGACCGACGATTTTGGTGAAGGTCGCGGGCAGCGCAGGAGCGATGGTTGTGGAGAACCTTGGGGGAGGCCTATACCCAGCAGTGGGTGTCGTGCGGCTGATGATGACGATGATGTTGATTTAGGGTTTTTTGTAAAAAATCTTGCAGGGGTAGATTTCTAACATCCTGAACAACAACATTTTTTTTTACGATTTTTCTGACATTTGAATACCATCTGTTCGGACATTTGAATAGAAAGTTATTTTTTTGTCTGTTTTCGGAAAAGTCGTAGAACATGTTGTTGTTTATGATGTTAGTAATCTACTCTCTAAAACTCTACCATCTGTTCGGACATTTGAATGGAAAGTCGACTTTTTGTCTGTTTTCGGAAAAGTCGTAGAACAAATGTTGTTGTTTATGAAAACCCTAACAAACTCGCAGGAGTAGATTATCAACAAGTCTACTGCGAGGTTGTTGGTGTTTTACAAATAACCCTGTACCTATATTTCGCATATTTTACCATTGAAAATGGTTATCAGATGCAAATCGCCTGAGACGTATTTTTTGCCATATCTCCGAGGATTTTGGGAGGATCGAAATGAAAATAGTACCAAAAGTTGAGGAGTTTATCAAGACACGTGTGAACGTTTGAATTTTGAATATCTACTGGTAAATTTTTTTGGAATTTTGCGAAATTCCAAAATTTCCGCGTTTTTTGGGGGATGTTTGTTTACTAAATTGTAAATATTCCGGAAAAAAAACCGACTTAAGAAAAAATGAAAAAAAGGGTCCTAGGGTATTAGTTTAACTATGAATTGGAATTGTAGAAAAACGGCTGTTTCCATACATAAAAAGTGATGTAGCTTCTATGATTATTGACCGATCGTCATGGTAATAGTGTTAAAAGATGCAGAAGCGGACGAGAAGTGCATTCGTTGGAATTTCGAAAATTGGTTAATATTATTTCGGCCGCGTCGAGACAGTCAGCGGGCGCTTTTGTGACATGAGGCGGAGCCGAGTGTCACAATCGTAAAAATAAATAGGTACTACCTAGGTAACTTTAAAAATATAATAGGACTCTGCATTTGATTTGATTTTGGTTTTTCGTAAATTTTTGTGTTCATTTTCAATGCTCCGATTCTTGCGGGGACTGTAAAATCTGTGAATTTTTGTTTTTAGAATGAAAACACATAATGTAAGAATAGAAAAGTACTTACAAATGTACATTATAATAAGCAATAGGCAAGGTGGTGAAGAGCCCTGTGGCGTGGATTAAAACTTCCAAGAGATGGGCGTACTTGAATCCATAGATTGCGGTATGGAACACCCGAGGGCCATACAGACCTTGTACCAGGAATAATATCGTAGAAAACTGGGGAGAGAATTAGATTTGCTTATTTTTTTTTAATCTTAGTGAAGTTTTTATCAGATTGCCTGTTAAATATTAAAAGCAATATAAGCACATTCCACAATAAAAGATTTCATGTTGGTGCAATATGAAAACTCATTCTAAAATTAATTACGACGAACTTCCGGAAATATTCTTAATAACTTCCAAAATTACCAGCAACTTTGGAAGTTTGCAAAATAGATTTATTGACTAAGAAAAACTTGGAATACTTTGAACCTTACTTACTGTGTTATTATTACTATAGGTAGTTCAAGAGTTAAAGAGTGTGGCAGGAAGTTGAGGTAACTTTGTTCGACTATGAAAATTAATTTTTTAGTAATTAAAACTCATAAATTTTGCAATTTTCGAGTCTTATCTTCAAGAGTTGAGGTTACACTTGGTTTACAAATCAAAAAAACTGGTCCTTGTCTTGCATTTTTTCGAAGTCACAGCTGATTATGTGCAAAAAGCGGCCAAAGACGGCGGGTTTCACGGTATCTAATTATTTGGCTCAATATAACGAAATTATTGTACCTAATTGTAAGCAGACATATATGTTTTTAAACTTCCAAAGTTGCCGGAAGTATTGGAAGTTTTCAGGAATACTTCCTTAGAAGTGGAACCTTTCCTGGATGTTTTCATGTCTACTCTACGCATACGCGAAGCAGCTAGAAGTTTGACAAACATTTTTGAAAGTCGGTTAAAACTAGATAGCATTGTGAATTATTTATTAACTTACCCACATACTGACGTCATATCCCCAAGGGAGATATAAAGACCCTGTATTATATTTTTCCCAATAAGAGACGAAAAAGTTCAGGGTTATACTCATAATTAGTATGAAACATCTGAAAAAAGAAAAACCAGAGTGTATCGAATTAATTACATAAGATTTTTGAGGTAAAAATTATAAAAAACGTAATGTAATAGAATTATGAAAAATATGTTAGCTGATTCATTTGGGCAGTGCAGCAATAACAAAAGATGCAAATATAATTTATAAAAATATTAAAAACCCGACTGCCCTGCCAAAAAAGAACATCCAAACCCACAAACTTTCACATTTATAATATTAGTAGGATGTTAGCTGATTAATCTGGACACAGCTGTGCAGCACTAACAAAAGATGCAAATATAATTTAAAAAAAATATTAAAACATGACTGCCCTGCCAAAAAAGAAAGAACTAAAAAGTTTAAATTGCAGTCAGGGGACTTCTTTGATCAAAAATTGTTCCACAGAACAGTCCACCCTGACTGCAATGACTCTTGTTAATTTAACTTTTTAGTTTGTTTTTGGCAGGGCAGTAATTATTTTTAATATTTCTTAAAATTATTTATTGATGAGGAGCTCAGTGGCGCAGTGGTTTAACGCCTGGCCCAGCGATTGCGGAAGTTAAGCAACGTTCGCAAGGGTCGGTCATGGGATTGGTGACCAAAAGTTAATTATCTCGAGCTCCTCCGTGCTTCGGAAGGCACGTTAAGCCGTTGGTCCCAGCTGCATTTGCAGTCGTTAACACCCACCAATCCGCATTGGGCCCGCGTGGTGGGTTATGGCCTATCCTCCTTACCACCCATAAGGAAGGCCTGTGCCCCAGCAGTGGGGACATCAAAAAAAATGGCTGATGGACAAGAGAATTATGAAAAATACTAGCGGCTGCCCGCGGTTTCACCCGCGTGGTTCCCGTTCCCGTGGGAATATCGGGATAAAAAGGGAAGATCCTATGTTTTAATCTAGGCTATCTACTATCTGTGTGCCAAATTTCAACCAAATCCGTTCAGTAGTTTTTGCGTGATTGAGGAACAAACATCCAAACATCCAAACATCCAAACATCTAAACATCCAAACATCCAAACCCACAAACTTTCACATTTATAATATTAGTAGGATGTTAGCTGATTAATCTGGACACAGCTGTGCAGCACTAACAAAAGATGCAAATATAATTAAAAAAAAATATTAAAACATGACTGCCCTGCCAAAAAAGAAAGAACTAAAAAGTTTAAATTGCAGTCAGGGGACTTCTTTGATCAAAAATTGTTCCACAGAACAGTCCACCCCGACTGCAATGACTCTTGTTAATTTAACTTTTTAGTTTGTTTTTGGCAGGGCAGTAATTATTTTTAATATTTCTTAATAGTAGTTTATGAAACTGACACATAAAGAGGGGTATTAAAACACGAGTGTGAGTCAATTTTTTTTTCATATTTTAAAGCAAGAATAAAAAAACCTACAAAATTCAGTAAGTATAACAAAATGTAAAAATTACACTATCCCGATGTGCAGTAAAAAAAAGTTCCAAGTATGTTACTTGGAACTTAACCAGATCCTGTGACAGACCTTAAGTGTCCAATATTGTTACCAAGTGTTACCTAAACACGCTGACAGTATACTCGTGTTCTCTTCCGAAGATCGTCATAAGGGCGTAGGGTATCAAGAATACCACGTTGGAGTCTAGACCATGGTCGAACAGCTCTCCTAGGGGACCCGATACCCCTATGCGACGGGCTTGCTTGCCGTCTATGCCATCTAGAAAATGTAGAGATTTATACAGGGTTATTTGTAAAACACCAACAACCTCGTAGGAGTAGGTTACTAACATCATAAACAACAACATTTGTTGTACGACTTTTCCGAAAACAGACAACAAAAATCGACTTTTCATACAAAACTCGATCAGCTGTTCGGACATTTTGTATAGGAAGTAGTTTTTTGTCTGTTTTCGGTAAAGTCGTAGAACAAACAAATGTTGTTGTTTAAGATCTTAGTAATTTACTCCTGCGAGGTTGTTGGTATTTTACAAACAACCCTCTAACCTCGTAAGTCCTAGCGTACTTTACAAAGTACAAATTGTTACTAGTCCTTCAGACCTGACAATTGAATTCCATAGCATAAGAATAAATAAAACTTATTTATTCTTAAGACTCAATTAATTTGCCATCAATAAAATATACTTGGTTATATGCATACATTTTATGGCAAACGTAGTGATATATTTGGGTAGTAATGACACAAAACTTTGCTAGTTAAAATTTGGTGCACGCGTGGCCTTTTTGGGGTATACACGCTGAAATGAAGGTGGTTCCACTCATTATTATAAGCAACTTTTACTATCCGGCCAACTCTGATATCCCATAAAAATCAGTTGTTCCATACTTTAAGGTCGAGTAGGTATTGTGCTTTTGTATGGAACAGCAGATTTTTATTTCGCAAATAGCCCCATAGTAAAATTTGCTTGTATTTATGAGTGGAACCTTCCCAATGCGGGAACCAAATTATTATTTCACGCTGTATATGGATAATTGCGGCATAGCTATTTGTAAAACACCAACAACCTCGCAGGAGTAGATTACTAACATCATTAACAACAATGTTTGATCTACGACTTTCCGAAAAAGACAAAAAAATATCGTTTTCATACAAATCTCGATCTGTTCAGACATTTGTAAGGAAAGTAGATTTGTCTGTTTTCGGAATTTTTTGTCTGTTTTCGGAAAAGTCGTAGAACTAAATGTTGTTGTTTATGATGTTAGTAATCTACTCCTGCGAGGTTGTTGGTGTTTTACAAATAACCCTGTAATTAAATATTAATAAAGTTACGTTTGTGTTCAACGGAAAAAATGTGTTTCATCGTGATTTAAAAAAACTGCTTCGCAATTTTTTTTATTTCACAGTAACTTACCCAAGTTGTAAGCAAAGAAAAGGAACACAGCACATACAGTGAAGACCCAGTTAGGAATCACTTGTGTGTCATTCCGCACTGGCCCGTAACATCCATAGTCGTATATTCCAACGAGAACAGCTAAAGCTACCACCAGGAGGAAACCAGCGAAAGTAAGCACATTAGGAGCTACCCATTTTGGTAATAACTGAAAGAAAAAAGTTCTGTTACAAAATAATTGTTCTGTAAAGGAACTAAAAAAACCGGCCAAGTGCGAGTCAGACTCGCGCACGAAGGGTTCTGTACCAAAAAAAACTGCACAAAAAACACGTTTGTTGTATGGGAGCCCCCTTAAATATTTATTTTATTCTGTTCTTAGTATTTGTTCTTATAGCGGCAACAGAAATACATCATCTGTGAAAATTTCAACTTTCTAGCTATCACGGTTCATGAGATACAGCCTGGTGACAGACAGACAGACAGACGGACAGCGGAGCCTTAGTAATAGGGTCCCGTTTTTACCCTTTGGGTACGGAACTCTAAAAACGGCCAAGTGTGAGTCGGAATCGCGCACGAAGGGTTCCGTCAAAAATCACGTTTGTTGTATGGCCCCCTTAAATATTTATTTTTCTGATTTTAGTATTAATTTTGTTATAGCGGCAATAAACTGTGAAATTTTCAACTGTCTAGCTATCACGGTTCATGAGATACAGCCTGGTAACAGACAGACAGACGGACAGTGGAGTCTTAGTGATAGGGTCCCGTTTTTACCCTTTGGGTTCCTAGCGGCAATAAACTGTGAAATTTTCAACTGTCTAGCTATCACGGTTCATGAGATACAGCCTGGTAAAAGACAGACAGACGGACAGTGGAGTCTTAGTGATAGGGTCCCGTTTTTACCCTTTGGGTTCCTAGCGGCAATAAACTGTGAAATTTTCAACTGTCTAGCTATCACGGTTCATGAGATACAGCCTGGTAACAGACAGACAGACGGACAGTGGAGTCTTAGTGATAGGGTCCCGTTTTTACCCTTTGGGTTCCTAGCGGCAATAAACTGTGAAATTTTCAACTGTCTAGCTATCACAGTTCATGAGATACAGCCTGGTAAAAGACAGACAGACGGACAGTGGAGTCTTAGTGATAGGGTCCCGTTTTTACCCTTTGGGTTCCTAGCGGCAATAAACTGTGAAATTTTCAACTGTCTAGCTATCACGGTTCATGAGATACAGCCTGGTAACAGACAGACAGACGGACAGTGGAGTCTTAGTGATAGGGTCCCGTTTTTACCCTTTGGGTTCCTAGCGGCAATAAACTGTGAAATTTTCAACTGTCTAGCTATCACGGTTCATGAGATACAGCCTGGTAACAGACAGACAGACGGACAGTGGAGTCTTAGTGATAGGGTCCCGTTTTTACCCTTTGGGTAAATGTTCGGTCGAAAACACTACTGGAACATCTCCAAAATAGTGTGTTTTGGCGTTAACCTTACTAGAAGAAACGACTTTGTACCGGTAGAGAATTTATTAAATTCGATTTTATTTCGTTAGATTTTCAAATTCAATGAAACAAATCAAAAAATTTCCACTAAAAATATTACATTGCTATAGTAAAAATCTGATAATAAACTTTTTCACGATACGTAGCCAAATCAAACCTCAAGATTTGTAAACATTATGTCAACATTATTAACCATTCAAATTTATAAAAAAAAGTTTTTTCTATCTAAAATATCTAAAAATTTAAGAATTTCCATTTTTTAAAAGCTTGGATTAGGATTGTTCCGGTTTTCGACCGACGAAATATCATGCGGCTCATTTTTTAACCGACTTCATCAAAAGGAGGAGGTTCTCAATTCGATTGTATGTTTTTTTATCGTTGTTCGCGCGTATCTTCGACATTTATGGACCGATTTTGATGAATCTTTTTTTGTTCGATTGAGTTTGCTTGCGAGATGGTGGTCCCATTTAATTTTTTTTCATATCGGTCAAGTAGTTTTCAAGTAATCCTGAAAATACTATAATTTTGCATCAACTACCTTGACGACTTTCTTATTTATGAACCGAATTAGATGATATTTTTTATTAGAAAAGGGATACCTTAGTGTAGTCTTTTTAAACCGACTTCAAAAAAAGGAGGTTCTCAGTTTGACACGTATGTATTATGTATGTTTCTCCGCACCGCGATTATCTCACGTTTGGCTGAGTTGATTTTTTTACTTGATGATGATTTGAATATTATTTCTTCCTTTTTATTGGCAGGTTTTTTGAAGTCGGTTTTTTTGTTTTTTAAATAATTTTTGTATATTTGACTAGCGGACCCGTGCGACTTCGTCTGAGTGCTCAGCCTTTTTTCTATTCTTTGAGAACAGTACTTTTTCTGGGTGTACATACAGATAGAAGAGCACTGTACCCCTGACAATGTGTATGCAAAATTTCATGATAATCGGTTGAGTAGTTGAGACGTGAAAGCGTACTTTTTGGTAAATAAAGTTACGAGATGCATTGTTTTGAATATCAAAATAAGTTGACGTTGATAAACACGACTAAACGAGACACGATTCGGCACACGAACTCGCGGGTTGGGGTGAGGTAATTGATTCTGGGGCGGGGCAAAGGGTGTCCTTTCTGTACGGTAGCACTTATAGTTATATCCATCGAGATAAGTTATATCTATTCTGTGTTTTTACTATAACACGTACCTTAACGCTGGCATTCCAAAACGGATGCATCACATAATTACTTAAGGGGCTGGTATCTATTGAACTGTACTGAAAAAAAACGAAAGTTTGTAAAAGATTGAAACATGAAATATTTAACAAATATTTTTTTGGAAAAAGATGGGGTCCTAAATGCATTGCTACAAAAACTATGTGTATGAAATTATTTTCCCACTTAACGTCATGTGATCAATTTTATGCTCAAATATAACAAAATACTTAAAATGTATCCTATGTATCTATACACCGTCATTTTGTAGTCGTTTTAATTAACTTAAGGGTGTGTTGTACCAATGAAACTAAACATTTTTGCCCAAGAAACATGGGTCAAAAAACGACAAAAAATTAAGGTCCTACCATACTAACTAGATAGCTAAATCATTGTATTTGTATGGGAAAGTCCAAAATTTTTGTCGTTTTTCGACCCATGTTTCTTTGGCAAAAATGATTATTTTCATTAGTAAATCTGTCTCGCTTAAGTTAATTAAAACGACTACAAAATGACGGTGTACATATATGTGTAAAAAATGTCTAGGAACATTTACTTATCTCGAACTCGAAATCTTTTAACTAGAGTCGCTCAACAACACACACACACACACATACACACACACACACACACACACACATACACACACACATACACACACACACACACACACACACACACACACACACACATACACACGTACACGCACTCGTGATATCTCTTAGCTAGATTTTTACTACCTACTTCACATAAGATTACAAAAATAATTGTAACAATATAAAAAAATTTATAAACAATCAATCAAATTACAAAGAAAAACAATTTGTTATAATATATAACTGTTATCCATAGGGAAGTAGCGGGTCATTCCCAATACAAGTAGGTATCCTCAGATTACTTACAGGGAAGTCTCAGCAATTTTTGTAACTAAGATTACCGAAATAAATGATTTTTTATTAAAATTTTTATTTAAATATCTTCGATCAGATAGATACCTATCAAATATAGCTAAAGTCAATGATAATATAAATTCATTGGCTATAGTCTGATTATTCTAACTTTTCCTAAGCTTGTCCTATTTTATTTGGTAAACAGGTTTTGACAGTCATACGTCTTTTAAATTTAAATAGTTATTTAAAACAAATATGTCGTCTCATTAAATGAAATTGCCACTTAAAAATTAGTATTTTTTGTAATCTATGTGTGGAAAACCATTTGTTGTATTTCAAAATTGATTTTTCAATAAAGATTTGGGTGAAGATTGTTTACCAAATAAAACAAGTAGGTAAGGAAAACAGACTTTACAAGAAAATTTACATACTTAGAAGAAAAAGAAAGAAAAGATTTCTTAGCCTCAAAATTGAATAAAACAAAACAACAAAGAATACACGATATACACAAAATAGTAGCTACACATAAAAATAATCATTATTTACCTTGTATGAGTCGAAACCTCGTATATGCTTTTTACTCAAGTACTTATAATTAAATAATGTCTCCATAATTAACTGCTAAAAAAATACGTAGGGTCAGTTGATTATTTACATTATGAAAAGTTTTACGTAACTTAATTTAACACGCACATTCTAGCATTTTTTATGTATTTTCAAGTATCAGGGTTAGAATGATAGTTAATACTAATAATAATAAATAAGCAAAAGACGAAGATAACGCTGTACTTCAAGATAAAGAATGGGCACTAAATAGAGAAAATATATAGAAGTCCAAAAAGTATATAAAAGTCCATCCATTTTCATATGGTCTTAAATCTGTGTATGGCTACTTTTCATAGTCTTACTAGTTACGATCTGTAAAACTTGGGTTAAAGTATCTATAATTTCGTGATAATATCACAACGGCAAACGGTAACCTTTTTTGTAATTTAAATGTACTATGGGCTACTGTACTATAAGGCAAAAACAAGATGCCCATCCTTTATCTTGACGTACTAATTACGTACGAATCTGACAATGTATTACGTCACACGTCGTCATTTCTGTCAGTTTTATAGGATGACGTCACGCATCTAGTCTTTTAACAATCTCTGTAGTTTTTAAATATTATAAGTTAAGTACTATATATTGAAGTTTGCTTACCGATGAAAAGTTTGTTGTAAATAACACAAGCACTAACAGCTATGGCATATGTTCAAAGGTTTATACTTAAGCAATAGAATTCAATAATGATGGAAAAATCCACAGAATTTGCTTGGAATTATATAATAGATCCAACCATAGATCGTAGGATCCAACTTGATCCAGTTATTACACTGAATGTGAATCTGAATTATTTAAGTGTGAATTTATCAAACAAACAAACCTGATTAGATAAAAGCTTAGGTATACTGGTCACCATTTTGTTTGCGTGTTATTTTAAAATTAAGTTACTTATTACTGTTGACTGACTGACTTTGTTGACTGCCCAATAAATAAATAAAAAAAATATTGTGTATAAGATAATTGTTATCATTTATACTTACGTGTTTTTTTCTATTTTCGCAAAGTAAACAATATTTTCTCTTATCTAAATTACCAAGCGAGCATAACAACGCAGGAGTATCAATCAGATCGATACGACACCTGTGCGTTGCCATGACGACGGTCGGAGGGCGCCACCCGACACGGGCGCGTAATTTGAAATTCGAACCGCGCCGATAATGTCTGTTGCCGTCCGCCATTTCCCAACGAATTACGCGTAATTTTGTATAGGGATGTCTTTTTGTAATTAAATCTCGTCTGAGTTATTGGCGGGTAAATATAGAAGTGAAGGGATCCTTTATAATCTTTAGTTTATAACAAGTAACTAACTTAGTTATTTGTTTCGGGTGAAGAATACCCGAGCAGTTGTCTCACAAAAACAATAATGGAAATTACTCGTTACTCCATCTTTGAAAACAAATCAAATAACTACAGAGAAACCTACCTACTTTTGCAATAAGATACCAGTTGCAAATGAAATTCCAAATTCATCATAATTTAAACCATCAAAGATCATTTTGTTATAGGTATAATACAAGTAGGGTTACCATCCGTCCGGATTAGTCCGGACATGTCCGGACTTTTGGACTATTGTTCAGACTTTGTCCGGCTTTGTTATTTGTCCGGCTTTTTAAGATTAGGCGCTGTAGTACTAGAAAAAACCTAAATAGCAGTAGTGTTCGAAAGAGAAGTCCCGAAATGTATGTAGTCTGGATCTGTCTGTGAAAATGTCCGGACTTTTATTGAAATGTCTGGCTTTTTGTCAGGACTTTCCAAATTTTGTAATGGTAACCCTAAATACAAGTGACCAAAGTCAATTTGTGTTGCGCATTTCTTGGCCATACTTGTCAAAAGTAATGTAAATACTTAACTGTTGTTGGATAAATAAAAAGTAACAAGAAATGCAGCAAAAGAAAAATAATGTGTGTGTAAGAATATGTAGTCTGTGATAAGTAAGTACTTAAGTAATGAATATTTTCCAGTTTCAAAGAATTTAAAAATGTAACCGAATTTCGTAAGAAATGATCTGTCAAGTTATAAGTTAATGTAATTTATCTGGAACGTGTAAAACAGGTCTTAATAAAAAGGCAAAATTAAAGTATCCCTACAAAAGTGTAAGGTTAAAAGGTCAAAGTGAAAGTGTGTAAGGTGAATTTAGTGATTGTTACCAGTGCAAAAATTTTGCTATCCGTGACTTTTGGTCCACAGTACCGTGGTTTGATAAAGTGGAATATGTGTCAGTCGTCGCGCCATTTCCGCCACAAATTAATGTGTTATTAAACCACTTTTTATGGTCTGGCATAAAATGGCCTGTTTTGTGATTTCATGCAGCTGCATCTGATTTTCATGATTTCGGATTTTGTTAACTGCCGAAAAATTACTTCTGTACCCGTGAAAAAAAAATACGCGCGTAAAAAAAACATTCGATAGAGGAATTTTGTATGGGAGTCCAGCGCCATCTACCGCCGAAAAACGAAATGATATTTCTCATAGACAGTTACCGATAATACTCTTTCTAAGGTGGTGCATTGGTTCACTACCAATAATTTAAAACTTAATTCTGATAAAACTAAATATATAAAATTTTCCCTTCCAAATGTGAGGCAGGTTACTTCACATATAAGCATAAATGGCGAAACAGTCGAGTTGGTTCATTCCACAAAATTCTTAGGCTTAACTTTAGATTCAAATCTTCAATGGGATCCTCATAACGATGCCCTGTCGAATAAACTTAGTTCTGCCGCCTATGCTGTAAAGAAAATAAGGCTCTTGATTGACTTTGAAACGGCAAGATTGGTTTATTTTAGCTATTTTCATAATGTTATGACCTATGGTTTGTTGTTATGGGGCTCAGCTGCTAGTATTGATAACATTTTTATTCTTCAAAAAAGAGCAGTGCGCGCAATCTATAACCTACGGTCTAGAGACTCACTTCGAGAACTTTACTGTTTAAAGAAATCAATATACTGACCGTTGCATCTCAATATATCTATGAAAATATAATGTTTGCAAGAAAAAAAATTGACACTTTAAAAAAAAAAGTGATGTGCATAACTTTAATACAAGAAACAAGAATAAACTTGCTGTTCCAAGTTTCAGATTGCATAAAACAAGAGGCTCTTTCTTGGGTAGATGCATTGCAATGTATAATAAGATTCCAGGTACCTAATATTACAGAATCACCATTAGAAAAATTTAAAGATACTGTTAAATCTATTCTTATGAGCAAGGGGTATTACAAGATTGTTGATTATTTAGATGACAAAAAAGCATGGGAGTAAATTGCTTTTGTATTTACATGTTTACTTAGATATGGTCTTTGTAATCTCTCTCTGTGTGTGTTTTTAATTTTTTAATTTTATTTTTATTGTGTCTGGTAGGTAACGATATAATAAATTGTAAATATCGTTACTTTTGATGAAGCTGATAAGTTTCTTGCGCCCATTCTTCTTGTCAGCAAAAAGACGACCCGAATGGGTGGTAGGGGAAAAAAACTGGACGATTTAAAAGAACTTGTAATAAGTCTATAAAAATATTTCTATTTCTATTTTTATTTCTACCCTTACTATCTATCCAGTACTTTTACGCGCGTTTATTTTCTCGATAGCTATTCGTGTTAAGGATACTGTACCCTTAGCACGAACAGCTAAAGAGACTACTTAAGAAAGATACCACTTAGGAAACTGACCACTTAGAAAGCTAAAGAGACAACTTAAGAAAGATAATACCACTTAGGAAACTGACCAAATAGAAAGGTAACCATAACCACTTAGAAAAGTGACGACTTTGGGAAGAAGACAACATTAAGAAGATGACCACGTGACCCTGAGGGAAAATAACGCGCGTAAAAATAAATATCCGATAGAGTATCTTTGGAAAATTTCATTTCGCTCTTCAGCGTTTGATGGCGCTGTACCCCATACAAAATTACTATATCGAATGTTTTTACGTGAGGTATTTTTTTTGTTTTTTTTATATAACACTTACGAAAGTGTACCTACCATAGACATAGAAAAATTTTCGCTGCGCTCAAGAAGACCAACAAAGCGTGGAAAAGAGAAGTTAACATTATACGGACACGGTCCGTAAAAAAAAGAGACAAAGAATCAAGTGACAATGTGCCAACATTTTTTACAGTAAGAGCCCCTAGCGTCCCGTCTTACAAATGAGCAATAACAGTTTGTTTAAAATATTTGTTAATCCTTACTAGAATTTCAAATAAAGGTATCGTGGAGCCATGGTGTCTTATGCTCTAAGTAATTGTGATGTGATAAAAAGAAAAAATCCAAGTAATCACACTTTTCAAAGGTAAATAATATTTTGCCACACATTTCTCTAAAACCAAATTTCGCTACATTTGTTTGTTTATCGACGAAGAAAACAGTATGGAACATAGTTTATTAATTTGCTTTGCCATAATATAGTCATACTAGCGTCCGCCCGCGGTTTCACCCGCGTGGTTCCCGTTCCCCGTTCATATCAGTGGGAATATCGAGATAAAAAGTATCCTATGTTTTAATCTAGGCTATTTACTATCTGTGTGACAAATTTCAACCAAATCCGTTCAGTAGTTTTTGCGTGATTGAGGAACAAACATCCAAACATCTAAACATCCAAACATCCAAAGTCCAAACATCCAAACCCACAAACTTTCACATTAATAATATTAGTAGGATTTTATGTATGTAAGTCATATTTTACGTATCTCATATATAAAGTACACATACGTTTTTCGGATCACCTGTATAGTGACATTGTTGTTCTTTGGCATTCTATTTCTATGGTACCTACATTCGCAGTTCAACAACAATATAAAGCCTGGATGCTTGCCATACCCGTTGACCTGAGGCGTAATTACGCAAGGGTTAGAACCTTGTATTAGAGGTTTCACAAAAGCCCCTCATTGGAAAGGACCATGCATGCCCATCAAAAATATAATCATTTCAATTACTATCCAACGTTCCTTGGACCATTTTAATTTACCTAATCGTGTGGCATAGTATGATTATTTGTAGGATAATTTACATTTTATAATATTTATAATTATTAACATTTATAGGTCAATATCCAGGTCACGTAACCAGTCTATAGGTGCTGGTTAGGACATTTTTGTAGATTTCCCGTGGATTCACACCATTTCGATGCTAAAGGGAGAGGAAAGATTGACGAGAATTGAAAAGGCTAACTACTGCTCCTGTTAGTAAATCTAAAGATTCCAATGGTATGTGGGAACAACGGGCTTACAATTTATCCATAAATCCTTGATATTTTTTATTCTACCGATTAAAATAAGTCACGTTATGGACACATACACATTATGGATTATTATCCATAATTACTAAAATACATTTATCGTATCAGGGCCGCAGACTGTGGAGGAGCCCAACTAGACTGGGCCATATTAGCGTGAATTAGTGAGGCCGTATCCATTTGCATCGCACGTGACTGTCTGTCCGAGCGTCTAGTCGCCTCATCAGGCCTGGACGAACCAACTAATTTGCCTAAAACGCGAGCCGAGGCAGGAGAGTGAGCGATGGCGGCGGCGTGAGAATTATTTGCAGTTGATTATGTGGTCCTAGTAAACCTATCTGAAAGTCGATGGGTTTGTTTGTAGAGCGTTTGACTAACTTGTGCTTATTCTACTTCGACTTCAATAACAGTATCTCTGGCACGAGCATCTATCGAGGAAAACAAACGCGTGTAAAATAACGCGATAGAGTAGTTGTCTATGAGATATTTCAATTCGCATTTCGTCGATGGTGCTGTACGAATTTTCCATACATAATTACTCTATTTTACGCGCGTTAGCTGCTCGTGCTACGGATCTGAGGGCCTAGTGTGAGTTGATGTGCTCTAGACTCTCAGAATAGGTAACTTTGTTAAAAAACATTAAGAAATACCTAGATAAAAAAATACAAGTGAGCTCCCCAAAATCCTGTAGTGGAGGGGTTTTGTATTGATCAAAATGTCAAAAATAACATCTTATCGACAGACCTTTTGTTTTTAGTCATGTAGTAGCATTCTGGCCTTTGAAGCGGCCATTTCCTTGTGGCCAAACTAAAATGCCACAATAGGCAATGGTTAAAAAAATAAAGCCCTTAGCTAAAGTAAAAGTGTTAATTATTGTTTTGCGGTCGCTTGGGCCACACGACAACCATTAGTCTGTCGGGCCGGATGGTCTCAGTCTCACACCTATTTACGTTTCCTCTTGTACGCGTCTGCACTCCTAGTACCTCTGATCAACTTTTGTCCCCTGAAGTACTTTGTGGCAGGCCCGCCGCTAGCTGTTTGAGCGCCCGCGTGCAAGAGATCAATTTTGCCGCCCCCTACTACAAGTAGGTGATTTCTTGAAAGATGACTTTATATTTGTACTCACTCCTTATGTAGAAGTCTAGTCGCGGCGTGCGAAGCGCGCCGCTCGCTCCAGGACATGTGGCGATTTGACTCTTCCCCGTGCTTAGTTTTTGCAAAATTCTACACAAGTAGGTGGTTTCTTGAAAGATGCTTTTATCATTGTACCTAGGTTCTTCTTATGTACAAGTCTAGTCGCGGCGTGCGAAGCGCGCCGCGCGCTCCAGGACATGCGACAGTTATGTTTGGACAAAATCATTACAATCAATGGATGGTGCAATGATTTTGTCCAAGCGCGATGAAAAATCAGGGGCCCTATTTTTGAATCCTTCGGCTAATTTTATCATTCATTTGAGTCAATGTCGAACGAAAATCAGTAGAAAAGAGCGCTCGACGCCAAAAATTAAGCTTTTAATTTATTATGTAAATAAATTAATTATAGAATTAATTTAAAAGTAATATTTTATATTTACAGGGGTAGTCTTTAAATTAAATTTTCCAGCCGAAGTATTCAATAATAGGACCCCAGGTCTTGAATGAAATCCAAGCGGAGTTCGGTTTAAACTCAGAAAATCCAGTCTAGATCCCTATCTATCCCCGCTGCCAAAACACGATGCGAAGCGGTATAGGCAAGAAAAGTAAACAATTTATTTCTAATAAATTATTTAGCTATGGGTCATTCTCGGCATAGCCGCACAGAAGGAGCCAAAGAGCTGCATGCAGCTCGCGAGCCGCGGTTTGCCGCTTGCCGCGGTTTGGTCTTCACAAGTGGGTACAAGGATAGATACATCTTTCAAGCTTCCTGAATATTACGTATTGGATCTGGCGTCGCCTAGGTTAGGGGCTGGCAAGGGGGGGCGTCTGCCAGGGACGCAACCCTCAATTTGCTGACCCATAGCTAGAAAATACTCTATAAGTCTTATGGCCGATTGCACTAAACTTAAGAATCGCCTAAGTCTTTTCCTAACTACAACATGACCAAATTAAAACAGTGTCATAAACTTAGCCGTCATGTAGCTGTCATTCGCTAAGTTAACTTGGTCGAGTTGTAGATAAGAAAAGACTTAGGCGATTCTTAAGTTTAGTGCTTTCACGCGTTAGGACGCAAAATTCAAATGTTGCCAGGGGCGCTTATTATCCTAGAAATTAGTTTTGGGGCACAAGATTTGAATTTTACGAGATTTGCAAGATTTGAATCTTGCAAGTGTAGCTCATGATCCTAGAAATAAGCCTTGGGGCGCAAAATTCAAATCTTGCCAGGAGTGCTCATATCATCACCCTTCTTCGGCCCTAGCTTCGACGCTTGGATCGGTCGATTTGCCGCCCCCCTAGACGTGCCGCCCGCGTGCGGTGCACGCCTTGCACGCCCGCTTGCGGCGGGCCTGCTTTGTGGAACCTAGTACTATGGAATTTTAACAAGAATCCCATAAGACAGAACAACCCATGATTTGATTGTTGATTCTCACTAAAAAAAACTTGTTGAGGGTTTAAATTGCGAGAAAAGGTTTTCCGACGTAGATTTAACAATCAGGGTCAGGAATCAGAACTACCGATAGCGTTGCTTCTTCTCTTCACGTGAGAGAGCAGAGCTTCAGAGCTTAAAGCAATCTATGCAAAATGAAATAGGTAGTTATTTATATAAGAGTCCCACGATAACGGACATCGTACGTAGTACAATAATTGCCATCTGCACATGACATCATGATGCAATATCGCAATTAGCCAGGACGTGTTGCACTCAATTGGTACGAAATTAATTTATTAATGTATGCGCTAGCTAGAGCAACCGCTGACTTATTGCGCGTTTAAACTGTTTCAATTGACGTTTATAATTTCTGTAAATATTTTAATAAATATCATATGAAGTTAGTCGTGGCTGTACGGAATGAAAGGAGAGCAAAAATTTATGAACATATTTTTTAAATAGGTGAAACATAAATAAATAAAAATAAACTCATTTGTTGATTTTTGTTTCAAAATTAAAAATGAAATATTAAGAATGAAGCATAAGTGATTTGTTTATCCGTAATTCTTAGAAGCCATGAATGTTCTTATTATGGCTAGTTCTGAAAATAACTTCGTATTGAGTTGTTAACGTTACGACGCAATTTCAATTACTGATGTGTTGTAGGGTGATATACAATCTAAGTGATTAAGAAATAATGATTTAATCAAAATTCTCATTAAAAATATGTTTCCGCTATTATATTGGCATAAGTGATTTGTTTATCCGTAATTCTAAGAAGCCATGAATGTTCTTATTATGGCTAGTTCTGAAAATAACTTCGTATTGAGTTGTTAACGTTACGACGCAATTTCAATTACTGATGTGTTGTAGGGTGATATACAATCTAAGTGATTAAGAAATAATGATTTAATCAAAATTCTCATTAAAATTTGTTTCCGCTATTACATTGGCATAAGTGATTTGTTTATCCGTAATTCTAAGAAGCCATGAATGTTCTTATTATGGCTAGTTCTGAAAATAACTTCGTATTGAGTTGTTAACGTTACGACGCAATTTCAATTACTATGTGTTGTAGGGTGATATACAATCTAAGTGATTAAGAAATAATGATTTAATCGAAATTCTCATTAAAAATATGTTTCCGCTTCACATCATGCCTTACAAAAGCAACGTAAATGTATCAAATTGACATAAGCGTTCGCATACCATGGTCTAATAAAACAACGTTTTTTTTTTAATTTCAAGTTTATAAATCTTTAATTTATAAAATCTGAATCTGTCTATAGAAAGGAGCTGATGTCACCATCTTTACTGTCACCATTCTGAGGTTAAGAATTTGATATAAAAAATTATATATATACCCATTAGAACTAAATATAAGTATCAGTAATTTCTCCTTTTTTTCCTTCCTTCATGGTAGTGAAGAGAAGACAGAATTTCTGGACTCTTAGAATGAAGGAAGTTCAAATGCTTCCCTTCTTGATTAAAAACGAGCAATTAATTTAAAAAGACTCCTTTAATTTTTCTTTTTAATTTAATTGCTTCAACCCTAGTTTACATTGTCGTTGGATTGCTCGCTAAGCAAACAAATTAGCTTCGAACCAAAACACAGCTTGTCGTTTTGTTCTCATTGAGATCTCAGAATCGGAGCCTATTTTTACAGTGTGTTTACGGTTTTGGTCGGATTTTAGAGGCTCGTGGCGTACCGAATGGAATTTTCATGGAATGTTGAAGTTTGTTTCTTTAGGTCACGTATTTTGATGATTTTGTACATAGAAGTAAGGTATACTAAAAGCTGGCCCCGGAAATAGGTGGACAATTTACAGAGCGACGAAATCCCTCTAGTTAGCCATACTATCATTATTGACAAATTCGGGCACCTCACAGATTTTCATTGGTGGGGGTAGGTGTAGTTGAGCAACAAAGGGGCTGAAAAGCTATTGAAGGTATACAATTTACAGAGCTCTGGATTTGGTGTGGTATTATAGCCAGCTAATCATGTATCTAAATCGAATATAACATTGCCAGGAATTTTGATATGTGGAAAAGTAGTGCCATGCGGCATCAAACTTCGGAGCCTTGGGCCTAGGGTTACCAATACCATCCATGTATGGGATGGGAGGATGCCTTGCGAGGATGCACGATTTTTTAGAGAAATGCCTGTTCATAATTTAAAAAAAAAACAGCCACGCAGAAAGATTTTTAATCAGTTTTATCCACTGATCTTGTAATTTTGCCTGTCTATTGTAAAAAATGCACGTCACGCTCGCTACTCTATAGGTGACAATCTCGGTCGTCGGACCGAATGGATTTAGATGAAATTTGGCACTTAGATTGTTTATAGCCTGGGTTAAAACATATTTATACCGTTAAAAGGTTCCCTAGGGATTTTGCTCTGAATACCCACGCGGACGAAGTCGCGGGCGTAAGCTAGTTTTTAATACTAATACTTTCTATCCTAACATGTCGCGTCACGCTCGCTGCTCCATAGGTGACAATCTCGATCGTCGGACCGAACGGATTTGGATGAAATTTGACACTTAGATTGCTTATAGCCTGGATTAAATATATTTATACCGTTAAAAGGTTCCCTAGGGATTTCATTCTGAATATTCACGCGGACGAAGTTGCGAGTATAAGCTAGTTTTTAATACTAATACTTTCTATCTAACATGTCGCGTCACGCTCGCTGCTCCATAGGTGACACAGTCACGGTCCACCTGCTGGTGAAATCAATGTCTAGAAACACAGGGCTCATGTTGCGTGCGCCGGCGCAGAATCCGTTAGAGTATGTACAGTCAGATGCAAAGCAAAAGTGTAAAAAAATTATTGATAAAGGTATGGTGGATTAGGTGATCGGGCAAGGCTACGAGAGAAAAAATTTGACAGTGTCAAATGTTAGTAGCTAGTGACATTTCTGGAGTTTCATAAAACTTATTGACATTTGTAGAGGGAGAAATTTATTATAGGTTCTATCCAATTGAAAAGTGTGAAATTTTAACCATTTGGTTCCCGCAGTGGGGTGGTTCCATTCATGATTACTAGCAAGTATTACTATGGGGCCAACTCTGATATCACGGAAAAATCTGATATAACAGCTTTTCTATTCAAAAGCGCAGTACCTACTCGACCTTAATGTATTAACAGCTGATATCTTTTTCGTGATATCAGAGTTGGGCCCATAGTAAAAGTTGCTTGTAATCATGAGTGGAACCACCCCACTGCGGAAACCAAACTAGTAAAATATCAGCGTGTATTTGATTTTATAAAGGTTTCTCTACATTCATATTTATATCGGGTCATTTTGAATACCAGCCAGTCCATGAAACTAAACAACTTTCTCTAAGAAACATGTGTCAAATTTCGCCAAAATTTTGGTCATCCCATACTAAATTGACCACGTGATCTCTTTGATTTGTATGGAAAGTCAATTTTTATTTTACATATTTGACCATGTGTTCCTTAGCGAAAGCTGTTCAGTTCCATGGACTGAACACATCCTTAAAATTTGGATGGTGTGTTCAAAATGACCTAATATATTTTTTCTTAGAAATATCTACAGGTTACAAAGATGATAAATCGCACCAAAAATAGCTAGGAATGTCTTAAAAACGTTAGATTTAGTTTTGCGTAACGTTCCGAAAATATTTGCAAAAGCTAAGTATTTTCAGCATCAAACGGCCTGCCTACATTCAAAAAACCAATCACAGGCAGACAGGCTATTAGAACATGATTCGAACATTCTAAATTCGAATGTCCGTCAAATGACAGCTGTCAAAACGGAGTCACGGCGCCGCTCGGTGGCGTCCGGTTACCGTCGCTCTGGCGCGCACCGGCCGTGACCGGAGCGTCGCAAATTGAAAATACCATTTCCGACACTGAAATAAATTCAATTTATCATGTCTTATTAGGATACTTTTAGTTTCTGACGACAGCAAAAAAATGACGCATACAAACATATTGAATGCTACGCGAGTGACAATAGACGGTATCCGCTGCAACTTCACCCGAGTATGTCAAATAGTTTACAGATTAAAATACGTCGTTTTATACAGCAAGCTCTGAAGTTGGTCACTTCTGTTGTGCCTAAATTGTTAAATAATTAATTCCATTGACATCCGATTAATCTGACAATGCACGATAACCTACATCAGAGAGCTTGTGGTGGTACTATGGGCAACAGCGTCGCTTAACCAGTTTGCAACAAAATTCGTGTGCGCGCGTATCGCACCTGCACGAACTACACGTATGTGACAGCGGGCGCGGCGTGCAAGCGATTTTAACCTTATATTTATTTTTATATTTATATTATATTTATTTATTCAAACATGTCTTAAAAGCTAACAGACGTCTCCATCCAAAGCGCTTATAAGATTAGATTACAAGGTATATAACATGCTAACATATTATCTAATATTTATGTCAATTAATTAAAATAATAATGTCAGAAAATCTTTTACAATTATAAAATGTCAAAATGCACTGCACAATACAAGGTCATCATTACATTAATAAAATCAATGTCAGAGTACAGTAATTAGTTAAGCGACGCTGTTGCCCATGGTACAGTGACTATTTCCTCTGTGACAATACGGTGTAATTTTATCTGTTCGCACCATACATTCTCGGATAGACTGGTAGAAAAATCTGAAATTGCTCCTGCTTTCCACAGTTAACGGCATTTAGTGAATCTTTTTGCCACCGGATTTACAACGCACGTGACCGGACCGGAATTAATATCTTCAAACACTGCATAAAATGTTAGAAAACCTATGACACTAGACTTAACAATACCTTTTTCACCAGAATGTCAAGAAGCTTTTCCAAATAAAAAACGACAATTGACAATTTGACACTACAACCTACAACTATTTCACAACAATGTGAAGTAGCTTCTCCAAATAAACATCGCCGATGTAATCACACAAATTAGGCGTGAACCATAAAGAATAACAAGCTATATCCGTAATAGAATAGCCCAACCCTCGGGGCATGTGCTCAAATCATCGGGTATAATGACTACCCCGCAGGGGTTCGATTAATTCGATATGACGTGTTTTTGTTATAAGATTTTGACAACCCTGAGGCGTAGATTAGTATTGATACTGGATGGAAAAAAATATTTTTGTCCAGACCTAGAATAATTTGACCTCTTTCGATGAAACGGAAATAAGTTACGCAAATTAAAAACAAAAACGTGTCTTAAGCTAGGGTTTCCTAGTATGACGGTGCCGTCATATTACGGCCGTAATTTAGCGGCGTAGAACGTTGTCTAAGTAAACAATATGGGACACCGTATTTTTTACATAGACAACGTTCAATGCCGCTAAATGACGGCCGTAATATGACGGCCGTAATATGACGGCCCGTCATCCTAGGAAACTCTAGCTTTAGAAACAATCCTCATAGATTTTAGGTGTGCAGAAATTGCAATAAGTGACATAATGTAAGCTTGTTTCACATTTTAGTACAAGCGAGATACATTGTAAGTTTGTACTGATACACGTTGAACAAAGAATTGAATACTTATCATGTTTTATTTTACTTATAATTTAGTGCTCTTTGCGTTTCTATCAACAAAACCAAGAAGCTTATACCTGAAACCCTAACAACAATAACACTTAAATTAATGGATGCCGAGATAAAAACTTTATAGTGTCATAAATCCGTCCATATGACCACAAATCTGCGTAACTTATTTTCCTATTTAATTTGCGTAACTTATTTCCGTTTCATCGAAAGAGGTCAAATTATTCTAGGTCTGGACAAAAATATTTTTTTCCATCCAGTATCAATACTAATCTACGCCTCAGGGTTGTCAAAATCTTATAACAAAAACACGTCATATCGAATTAATCGAACCCCTGCGGGGTAGTCATTATACCCGATGATTTGAGCACATGCCCCGAGGGTTGGGCTATTCTATTACGGATATAGCTTGTTATTCTTTATGGTTCACGCCTAATTTGTGTGATTACATCGGCGATGTTTATTTGGAGAAGCTACTTCACATTGTTGTGAAATAGTTGTAGGTTGTAGTGTCAAATTGTCAATTGTCGTTTTTTATTTGGAAAAGCTTCTTGACATTCTGGTGAAAAAGGTATTGTTAAGTCTAGTGTCATAGGTTGTCATAGTGTGTGTTGCCAGTGATGACTTACGGCAGTGAAACGTGGCCGCTAACTATGGGTCTCATAAGGAGGCTCAAGGTCGCTCAGCGTGCAATGGAGAGAGCCATGCTCGGCGTTTCCCTACGTGATCAAATCAGAAACGAGGAGATCCGCAGGAGAACTAAAGTAACCGACATCGCTCGAAGGATTGCTCAGCTGAAGTGGCAATGGGCGGGACACATAGCGAGAAGAACCGATGGCCGTTGGGGCAGAAAGGTTCTGGAATGGCGACCGCGCACCGGACGACGCTCCGTGGGTAGGCCCCCGACAAGGTGGACCGACGATCTGGTGAAGGTCGCGGAAAGCCAGTGGATGCAGGCAGCGCAGGACCGATCGTCGTGGAGATCCTTAGGGGAGGCCTATACCCAGCAGTGGGTGTCGTGTGGCTGATATGATGATGATGACCACAAATCATTGACGACACGTCATTACTATGTACCCCTTTAGTTCATTAACTAAATTAAGTCACTTGTTATTCAAACAATTTGTCCGATCATAATCACCCAGATCGGGCGATGGAACGCCCCTCACACATTTGCTGTGAAACACATAAGTTACGGTTTGTGGTTGTTAAATTCAATCATAAATCTCTCTTTTTTTGACTTATGTCCGAGTCGACGAAGTAAATGAATGGTTCTCAATAAATTTCTAAAAAAATTGTTAAAAAAAAACAAAACACCGACTTCAGAAAAACTACCTCTAAAAAGCAAGAAATAATATTCGTAATAATAAAAACACGTCTATTGAAGTCGGGTGGGGCTGGAGTACAGATTCCTTTTTTTATTCTAAAAGCCCCACCCGACTTCAATAGACGTGTTTTTATTATTACGAATATTATTTTTTTATTACTTTTTAATTTATTTTATTATTACGTAATAATAAAAACACGTCTATTGAAGTCGGGTGGGGCTGGAGTACAGATTCCTTTTTTTATTCTAAAAGCCCCACCCGACTTCAATAGACGTGTTTTTATTATTACGAATATTATTTCTTGCTTTTCAGAGATAGTTTTTTTGAAGTTGGTTTTTTTGTTTTTTTTAACCACTTTTTTTTAGTGTAGGTACCTTGTAGGTAGGTATATTATTTAGATAGTAAAATCGGCTCAGCCAAACGTGAGATAATTGCGAAGAAACATACATACATACGGGTCAAACTGAGAACCTCCCTTTTTTAAGTCGGTTAAAGAACTACACACACAGATATCCCTCTTCCAACAAAAAAAAATATCTTATTCAGTTCATAAACAAAGAAGTAATACGACCATTATCATCGAGGTAATTCACACAAAATCATACAATTTTCGTGCTTTTTTCAAGATTACTTGAAAAGTACTGAACCGATTTCCAAATTTGAAAAAATGGACCAACTTGGGAGTTTACCTATTGTAATAACTTTGAATCATTTCAATCGTTCCAGCCGGTTTTGAGTAATCGGTGGACATACACAAAAAAAACAAATATAGAGACGAACAGAGAACCTCCTCCTTTTTAGAAGTCGGTTAAAAATGACCTTTTATAATATTGGAGCATGGACGCTAGTACATACATACAAACTATTATTTATTCTGTGCTCTAGAATTTAATATCTGAGTTTAAACTTCATAAAAAACAATAAGAAACGAGGAGATCCGCAGGAGAACTAAAGTAACCGACATCGCTCGAAGAATTGCTCAGCTGAAGACTTGTACTATTATGTATTCTGTGGCTGAAGTGGCAAAGGGCGGGACACATAGCGAGAAGAACCGATGGCCGTTGGGGCGAAAAGGTTCTAGAATGGCGACCGTGCACCGGACGACGCTCCGTGAGTAGGCCCCCGACAAGGTGGACCGACGATCTGGTGAAGGTCGCGGGAAGCCAATGGATGCAGGCAGCGCAGGACCGATAATGATGATGAAAAACAATACTGTGTATAGATACCTTAATCAGATGCGAAGAACCATCTAACAAAACAATATCAAATACTAATGTCCGTCTGTCGTCACTTCAAACATCGCTGTTCCCGTTGATATAATCGCGTGGTATCGTGATGCGATTTGTCGCCACGAATCGCTTACGTTATCGCCTATCGCGGGCCTGTCACTCCGCCCGCCCTCTTAGCTTAACACGATACGAACGGCTGAGCTGGGTAAAAACCCGGTAAATGGTATTTACCTAGGACTAAAAAGTCTTTATAAATTCATACTAAAAACGTAATGATGATGATTAAAAATGGTTGTCGTTTTTACCATTGAAAACCATTTTCAATGGCCTGAGACGTATTTTTGACCATACGTCCAAGGATTTTGAGAGGATCGTGATGGAAATAGTATCAAAAGTTGAGGAATTTATCGAGACACGTGTGAACGTTTAAATTTTGAAAATCTACTGGTAACTTTTTTTGAAATTTCGCAAAATTTCAAAAATTCCGTGTTTTTTGGGGGGGGGGGGGTGTTTGTTTACTATATTGTAAATATTTCGAAAAAAAATCTGACTTAAGAAAAAATTGAAAAAAGGGTCCTAGGGTATTAGTTTAGCTACCAAATAGCGAAATAATTTTTAAAATCGTTAAATAATTGTGACCTGTAGGTGGTCCCTTTAGATTTGGAATTCTAAAAAAAACGGGTGTTTCCGTACATAAAGAGTTATGTAGCTACTTTGATTATTGACCGATCGACCGATCGTCATAGTAATAGTGTTAAAAGATGCAGAAGCAGACGAGAAGTGCATTCGTTGGAATTTTGAAAATCGGTTAATAATATTTCGGCTGCGACGAGGCAGTCAGCAGACTCGGCTCCGCCTCGTGTCACAATCGTAAAAATAAATAGGTACTACCTAGGTAACTTTAGAAATATAATAGGATTTTGCATTTGATTTGATTTTGGTTTTTCGTAAATTTTTCTATTCATTTTCAATGCTCCGATTCTTGCGGGGATTGCAAAATCTGTGAATTTTTTTTCTACACAGGTTGTCTGGGAAAGCATGTAAGTAAATGGAAAACAGGAAATCAAAATTGCTCTAGCTGAGAATCAAATCCGTCCCACAAGATCGCGTCACCAATTCACCATGAAAATCATGACAAATCTCCTCGTCTTAATTAAAATAATATAATAACTGAAAAAGTTGTCATATCGACTTCCTAGATAACTTTTTGACAGAATTAGCTCTACATTACTTGTTGCAAGCAACGAATGCAATCAATATAAAAAAATCTCATTACCATCATGCCCTATTATTAGACTTCACTACATAGCATAAAACAAAGAGCTTCCCGCTGTCTGTCCCTATCTACATATGCTTAGATCTTTAAAACTACGCAACGGATTTTGATGCGGTTTTTTATCAGATAGACTGATAGAGTGATTCAAGAAGAAGGTTTATCTGTATAATATATGGTGTCAAATTCCACACTACAACGAACGAAGTGAAGTGAGGGCGGGTCGCTAGTTAACTCTACAGACATGTTCTAAATACAAAATGTCCAGTTACTCAGTTGTACTTCTGCTCAGCCAAATCCCACGGGGCAAGTCGATTTGTTCTCGCTGTAACCTCACACCGCGCGATATGGGAATAAATTAGCGAAGTTTTATCGCACGCCATCGCGGGAGGTGTACCCTCTGGAGGGTTAGTTACGGTTTATTAAATTTGGCCTATGAGGAGGTGTAAATTATGGGATGTTATGGTTCGGGGTTGGTTTTATTGGTTTGATCCATGTTTATTGTTATGAATCGGAAGATTGGATAAAGATAAGGTAGAGTAGAAAAAGACAATTCAAAAGTACTGCTAGTCAATTTGAAATTTTATTTATTTCTTCGTCAAAATTTGGATTGCTAAACTTTTAATTCCGTTAGTAAAATATGTTTTTGTTTTTTTTTTGTAAAAAATCTATAATTGAATATCTTTTTAGGAAGCCAGGTATTTAATTTTTATAAATAACTCTACAATCTTGTGCATAATATCAAATTACATATTTCCGGATTTTCTTGTTAGTTTTAAAGGATTTTCATTAAATAATATCGAAAGGAAGAATTCTGTACCTTCAGTGAAAAGTGATCTAACTCGAGTTGTATCGATTTTGATTTTATTTCACTATTCAAATCATTGAAAAATTAGCTTTTTTTGTGTCTAATTGGCATATTTATAGGAGTTATATTATCAGAAATAAGTTTTGTGCATAGTGATATAAGTGCTTACTTTTTATGTTTTTTTTAGGAAAAATTTGTGTAAATTAATATATCTCTACTTAAAACAAAGTGTACCGAGGCTATTCTTTTAAAAAAATAGTGTCAATAAATATAACTCGATTTAATACTTTATACACAATTCAATAACAAATGACTTGAATTGTGCGTAGTGATTTATCTAGAATTATATCATTACACACATATAATTTCAGAGTATGCTAGTTTGTGCACATTGATCCAACTCAACTTATAGCACTGAAAATTCAAAAATAATGATTTTTACTTCGTGTTTATCGATATAATTTCAATTATATCAATAATCACATAAACTTGGGAAAGGTGTTAAATGATATAATTGACTTATATCAAAAAATACAAGAATACAAAAAGTAAAACGTTTGATTATTATTTGTGTAAATTGATATAACTGCCTAAAAATCCCCCCGCAACCTCTTAATCTCCCTCCTCTCTCTCGTACCCTTCCCCCGCGCCTGCATGGACACGACATTGTGTTGTTTGCCTCAGTGTTACACCGACGTTGGTTACGACTGCGACACTTTATACACTTTATAATTATCTATATTGTTATTGATTGGACAATATCTGACCTATATAGCTTGAAATAAGGGTGAGATTGCTTCGATGCATAAAATGAATTGTATCAATATACACTAACTATTCACACTGTTGTATGTTGTATTTAGACAAGAAATTAATTAGTATTCGATTTCAGTAGTAAACATCTTCTTCATCGGCAGTGGGTGTCGTGCTGCTAATATCAATGGTACACAACTTCATGACACCCACTGCTGGGTTAAGGCCTCCTCAAGGATCTCCACAACAATAGGTCATGCGCTGCACTGCCCGCACACAGCAGCTTCCCGCGACTTTCAACAAAACGTTAGTCGGAAGTGAAAGAAGCGTCATCCCGGTGCGTGGTAACTATTCTAGAACCTTTCCATTTCAATGGCCATCGGTTCTTCTCACAACGTTTCCCACCCACTGCCACTACAGCTGAGCTATCCTTTGAGCGATAGTTTCCCTAAGGATCTCCTCATTGCTGATTCGATCACGCAAATTCGCACGTTTCATTGCCATAAGTCATGACTCTCACTGACTACACACACTGGCCAAAGACGTCGGTCGTCCTAAGACTGAGGCAAGTTCAACGCAAAGATGTTCAAAAAACTTCCCGAATGCTAAAGTTAGATGAGATTTGTGCTCTGGTTCTGTAATCAGTCCGATATGGTGGCATTTTTGTTAAAGTCTTATACCTCGGCACCTCGATATACATCTAGTCCATTTGGCACCTCTGGAGAGAAAGACTGCAGCACCGCCCAGGTCTTGATCGAATTAAAAGCATTCTAATGAGAAAAGCTTTGATTGGACCAGGAAAGCCAAGCAAAGTGGCAGTTTTTACTATTCGGTGTTCTATACCACCTGCCGCAGAGTGTGGATGTGTGTCTATAGTACCAAAACCATTTCAGAAACCTGCTTGTTTTGACAACAAAAACTGTATTTTCCATCAGTACTCTGCGCCTTCAGGTAATGAAAATGACTACATAATAGGTACTTAAAAATTTACCAGGCTCTATCGGTACGAATGAGTGGCCATTGTCGTCAAGCTCTAATTTGAATCCATTGAATCATTTATTTTTGGGCGAAATTGTAGCTCAGGGCAAGTAGAAAGTATTTATCACCCAATCTTGAAACTGGATCCACATAAACGAGCTCTAATCAGAGAATGGAAGAGCAATACAATAAAATAAATACAATGATGATATTTTCTTAAAAGTTGACTTTTAGTTTTACTCAAACCTGTGATTATACGAGGTATGAACGCGATAGCGTACTTAGGTAATAATCGAGTGATTTCAAAAAGTATATTTACTACGCATTGTGTATAGATCTTTCTGTATTATTTTTTTGGTGGTAGAGTCTGGTTCCTACGATCAGCAATTTGGCGTGACAAACGAAAAAAGAGTATTAAAAGTATCTAGTTTGAATTAAACTGAATACTAACACAATGCTCGTAGATCTTCGTAGTGCTTCCCAAAGATTAGGTCTTAGAATGAACATGGATAAGACGAAAATTAAGTCGATTGCCCATGTTGTACAAACAAGCTCTAGTTCATGTTAGGAATACTACACTCGAAGTTGTAGTTCATTACGTATAACTAGGAAGAACAGGCAGTCCAGTTAGGTAAGTCGAACTTCAAGAAAGAGATCTTTTGTCGAATCCAACTTGGATAGGCAGCATTTGGGAAGTTTTGAAAAACTCTTTCCGTCTAACTAACTTACCTTAATGTCTCAAGACTAATGTCTATGACCAATGTGTGATGCCAGTGATGACTTACGGCAGTGAAACGTGAAACAGAGAAACTATGAATTTCTTAGAACCATGCTCGGCCTTCCTCTACGTAATCGAACCAAAACTTGAGTACATACGTAAGAGAACTAATGTAACCGACATCGCTTGAAGAATTGCTCAGCTGAAGTGGCAGTGGGCGGGACACATAGCGAGAAGAACCGATGGCTGTTGGGATTGAAAGGTTCTGGAACGGCGACCGCGCACCAGACGACGCTCCATTGGTATAGGTTCCTGACAAGGTTGACCAACGATCTGGTGAAGGTCGCGGCAAGCCGCTAGATCCTTGAGGGAAGCTTATACTCAGCGGTGGGTGTCGTGCGGCTGATATGAAGATGATTAGTCTAATTTGCTGGTGTCTATTTAATATTTTATTTATTTTTCACGAATTATATCACTATTCACATAGTAAATATAGTAGTTATATCGTTAGTGATAAGAGTTGAAACAATTTACACATCGGTTTTTTTCAAAATAATTGTGTAAATTGATATAATTCGATTTTTTTTAACGATTCAACAGAACAAAACTCTAATTACTCATATTTAGAGATTGTTTAACAATGTTTCTTCGACAACTTGAAAAAAAACCTAAAATTAAAAAAGTTGACACAAAAAGTTAAGGTAAGGTATCATTTTACACAAAAGCAGATGTGCCTGGTGTAAAATGATAGAAGTATTATTATATCAATATACACAAAATAAATAAATGTGCCAAGTGATATAACTGAACATTTTCTTGAATACTGAAAAATCTGTAAGACTTTTCTCTGTAAATTATACAAGAAAACAAAGCTAGCATAACTATCTACAGTTTACAAGCACTAATTTTATATTATCTATCTCAGATGAAGAGTAGGATTTTTTTAAACTTTAAAGTCAGTTTCCCAAAAATCATGTTTTTAGAGTTATACCTCTTTTCACTGAAGGTACAGAATTAATTTTATAATCTGACAAGCAGCCCTTTGTATTATTTTATTAAAATAAAAGAAGCTTTTAAAATAGTATATATTAAATTTTCTTTTTTTTTGTCACACGTAAGAGTTTCATAACTTTAATGATTTTAAATATGTATCAGTTGTTTCATAATAGCCACCTATCATATGTTTTGTTGTTAATATTAAAAACTTTTTCTTCTTAGAAGCGAATCCTCCTTTTGATAGTAAAAATGTCAATTTTCTGCAAAAAATCCCTGAAAACAAGATTTTCTCACAACATAATTTTGTGATTGACTTCAGTAAATCCAAAACTCTTCAATGTATTTTAGCCGTGTCTAATGTTTTAATTACACTGGTCAACAAAATTTTGTAACAAGAAAGGTGCTATCTAATTTTAAATTACCTACCTATCCTCATTTTATCACCATATTTATTTTGATTCCATCAGGTCTAGTTTTCGTGTTACAGCTACTTCCCAAAAAATTAAAAATTAACCGTTTTTGTTTCACTTTCGCATTCAGAGAATTTATTTATTTGAAGAGCTAAGTGTTTTGTTCTGTTTTTGGAGTTAAGTGATTCTTAAATAATGTCAAGAAAGTGTAAAAATGATCCTGACAAAATCTGTGGTGACATTACTTTCAAAACTTAGCGAAGGAATTTGACACCATTAATAACTAAGTTATATGAACAGTATTTTGGCTTTGCCATCGGACAACAAGACAAACCGTGGGTTCCAGTTGTGTTACATGTGTGGGTATTCTCACTGGATGGGCGAAAATATCTCGATCTATTCCTTTTGCAATCCCTATGATTTGGACGGAACCAACGAACCACTCATCTGATTGTTATTTTTGTCTTACTGATACAAAAGGTATTACAATTAAAACAAAAATTAAAAGTATCCAGACCTGCCATCAGCTAGAAGACCGATCCCTCACAGTGAAGATCTACCGGTTCCAGAACCACCTCAAACTAGCGATCTGGCCGATACGCCAGAAATCGAAAGAGACATTGAATCCTGACTTTCAAGAAGCTTCCCCGTCTTCATCTAATGAGCCACATCTTCTATCACAAAGAGATCTCAATGATGAAAGATGATATATTTAAAGAAAAGATAAGTAATTTATAAAAATCAGCTTGGGAATATTTCATGAAAGTAACTTCCAATTTTCTAGGAAATCATCGATCAAGTGACTAAATGTATTATCGCGAAGCTTTTATCTACTTATAAGGCTTTGGGCTGTAATATGTCGTTGAAAATACATCTTCTTTAATCACGTTTAGACTTCTTTCCTGAAAATTTGGGCACCGTCAGCGATGAACACGGTGAAAGATACCATTTCTACCATACCAAATGTACATTTCTGCCATAGAAAAAAGATATCAGGGCAAATGGAGCCCACGTATGTTAGCGGATTACTGTGGGACATTGACGAGACGTTCCTGAAGCAAAATACAGAAAAAAATCATAAAAGTAAATTCATATTAATGTTGCAATAAATCGAAATAACTTCTTTTTGTTGATAAAAATTCAAAATTTCAAAAATGTTATAAAATGTTATTACAAAAAAACTATTCGTGTTTAAAGCATTTTAATTTTATTTCTAGTATCCTTATCCTTGTCCTAAACATAACTAGACAAAAGTTTTCATGTTACATTCAAAAGTTGTTTTTTTGTTGACTAGTGTTATTTAAAAGCTAATAATTGCTAAACTGTCGTCACTTTTTATCTGTAAAAAAATAGTTTATTCTATATGTGAATAATTGTAAAATTAACAAACTAGCCATGTGGTCAGATAAGCGTTTATAAATACGCTATAGACTATAGAGACATAATTATATCTATTCTGTGGTAGAGCTAAATGCAGATTTTGTAAAGTATCAATTTAGCTTCCCAATTTTTGCCTTGCTGCAAATGAAAACATGCGTTGCTGTAAATGAAAAGTGATGTTTTCATTTGCAGCAACGCATAATTGACTCTAAAATACGCAAATAAAAAACTTTTTTTTGCTTTATCATGATTGATTAGAGAACACAAGAAAAATAATTACTTTCATGTTTTATAAAGTTTTTTAATCAAACGATGTTAAAGTTATATTATGTCTGTACCTTATTGTTTCAATGATTTGATTGTAATATCGTTGACTTGTCTTATTTAATAAATTGTTTTTGACAGTTGTCTTACGACTTTTAAGTTAAATCGTTAGTTGTTTATTATATCCCACCAATAAACAATTCATGTATAATGTTGCCAAGACTCCATATGGCTCGCACTGTCAAAAAGTTATCAAACCTCATGTAGAGCCAAGCTTCTAACTCTACAAGCCCTAATTTCAAAAACTCTACACCTTAGTCAAAATAATGTGGCTCGGCCATTTAGAAAAGGTAGGTAGTGCCCTTGCCCTTCGCTTGGTTGTCTTGGCTGGGGCACTACGGTGCCCCCAGATTTTGTAAGATCATGACGTGTAAAACCATTTGTTGCAATTTACAAGCAATTATTTAAATAAATAGGTGAAGATTGTTTATCAAACAAATAGAACAAGTTAGGATAAACACAGACTATAGTTACTTATGTTTATTACGATATATTCAAGTTTGTAAATATCGTTACTTATGGCTGTTACAGCTGATAAGTTTCTTGCGCCCGTTCTTCTTGTCAGCTAAAAAAGTCTGGAACGGGTGGTAGGAAAATATAGACGATTCAAAAGTACTTAATAATTAAGTTTATTTGAATAAAGCTTACATGACATTGACTTTGTTTTTTAGGTTTACCCATTATTTAATTGATTTTTTTTGTCATTTAGCTCCATACTTGTTTACGTGTAACATTTATATTTATTTCCCATCCCCTACCAGGACCACATCCTGCCCCTGAAGGCATTTACAGGGTTTCCCTGTTTCCACTTGGTGGCCATGATGTATTGTGGTTAAGGAGAACTGACAGGAAGCCCTTACCTATAGGCTATAAAGTAGCTGAACATTTTAGTACTCTGTCATACTAAGTAGAAAGCTTGGTTAGTAAGCTGCAATATCTAAAATTTGGAGCGACAAAAAATTTAAGTGTTCTGAAACTTTTGTAGTCGACCGTACGTAGTAGTGGCCACTTTCATTTTAATACCATTTTAGAACTAATTAAATAGGAAGAATGAAAAGTATTTGAGAGTTATTCTAAAAATACTTTCTAAGAGAAATTAAATCGGTTATTTCTTTTTACAAGTTGATCTAAAATAAAATATATTGGTGACGACAGTGGGCAGTGGGTCGAACAGTTTCATTACCGAATGTAAAATGTAACTAAGCCTTATTAGGCTTAGTTACATTTGTTTTGGGAAATAAAAAAAGATTATATTTCCCAAAACAAAAAAATAGTTTGAGGCGACACAGTCCCAGTAAGTACCGTGTGGTCAATTTGTCAATAGACAGTTTTTGGCTGCAACTCCACTAGATAATGTATGGCAAAGAGAGAGAAAGAGAGTCGTTTTGTAGCGCTCTGAAGTTGCTGCAGTTGACTAAAGATCTATTGTCAAATCGCATTGTAAAGAAATACTTGTGTTAGGGATGGTTAGGGTGTTTTGCTCCTAACCTCAAAGTAGGGATGAACCTTAGTTTCTTTTGCGTCCTTAACTTTAAAATGAAGAGACAAATAAATCAGTACAGTAAAACATTCCCACGGTTGTGCTGAGCGTCATGTTTTAGTTAGCGATTGTGCTATTCACTGAGGATTGACGATTCGGCAAAATTAAGCCAAAGAATAAACAAAAGACTGGACAATTCTTTGATAAAATCATAGCAAGTGCCTACAGATTTTATGACTAGTGGCTCCGTGAGCTGTAGACCTCGCGATAAAAAGTGGCTGAAATTGTACAAAAATAAAATGTTACCATGAAGTTTTTAAAGCACACAGTACGTGCTGTTTGCCAAACATTAATACAAATAACATACCAAACAGTGTTTGGTATATTATTTGGAGTATTCGCAGCTAGATGGTGCTTCTAATTTAGATAATTTTTCGTAATGGGTAAATATTTTATTAGATACATTTGGAAAAACTAGCTCGACTAAATAATTCTAGATAATTATCGAAACTGCTCACAAAATTTTACTAGAATCGGTTGAGATATGCGAATTGTAGAAGAGAACAAACAGCGCTGGAAAGCTGGACTGAAATAAGATATCTCCGTCAATTAAATAAATTTCGAAAAACTGTCTCGACAAAAAATTCTGTATATTTATCAAACCTGCTCACAAAATTTCACCGGGATCGGTTGAGAAATACGATCTGTAGATAAGAACAGACAGCGCCGGAAAGCCAGACTGAAGTATGTTTTTTTATATGTCTCCACCATTTTAGAAAAGATTGAAAAACTGGCTATACAAAAAAAAACAATACATATTTCAAACCTGCTCACAAAATTTTACGAGAATCGGTTGAAATATGCGACCTGTAGAAGAGAACAAACAGGGCTGGAAAGCTGGACTGAAATAAGTTTTTTTAACACATCTCCTATATTTTGAAAAATTTCAATAAACTGGCGTGACAAGAACATTGTATAGTATTTTCAAACCTGCTCGCAAAATTTCACGAGAATCAGTTAAGAAATACGACCTGGAGATGTTTTTTTTTACATATCTCCGCCATTTTAAATAAAATTGAAAGACTGTCTTTAATTAAAAATTCTATACAATTTTTGAACTTGCCCACAACATTTCACGAGAATCGGTTGAGAAATGCGACCTGTAGAGGAGAACAGACACTGCTGGAAAGCCGGACCGGAATATGTTTTTTTAATATATCTCCACCAATTAGAAAAAAATAAAAAAACTGGCTTGACAAAAAAAAATATTATTTTCAAACCGGCTTACAAAATTTTACGAGAATGCAAAATGTTACAAAATGCGACCTGTAGAGGAAAACAGGCAGAGCTGGAAAGCGGACTGAAATCTGTTTTTTTTAACATATCTCCACCATTTTGAAAAATTTAAAAAAAAGGCTTGACAAAAAAAATTTACATAATTTTCGAACCTGCTCACAAAATTTCACAAGAATCGGTTGAGAAATGTGACTTGTAGGCTGAAACTAGGGTTGCCAACCCTACTATTATAATATAGTATCCTACTATATTGAAGGCTCGCTTACTATATTTTTTGAAAAAATATATAGTAGGCAAAACTACTATATTTTTTCATGTGAAAGAATTACACAAAAGCAACAAAAAAATATTACTAAGTACCTAATTGCATAATATTTTTTTTGTGATTAAACACTTATATTTATGGTTGTTGAATTATGAAAATGTTAGTACTTTTAAGTATGAAAAATGCAACTTCTTTAAAATCCTCCATACAAAACGGCAACCTACTGTATTTTTTTGGACTTTTTCGCCACCTACTATATTTTTACACAAAAAATATTGAAACTACTATATTTGATCCAAAAAAAGTTGGCAACCCTAGCTGGAACAGACAGCCGGACATACGAAAGAATTTTTGCCCAAGCTGAAGCAGAGACGCTTCGCTCGCACTTCGTGCTCGCTCGTTCAATTATGACAACAATAAGAAACAAAACATCTGTTAAAGGAAAAACTCCTTTCGGCACCAGGCGCTAAGCGTCTATTTATCAAATAGCCAATTTCTCATTCCGAATAATTCCCAATGAAATATCATCGCAGCTAGCCAACCTAGCAATTATCTTTACATTAAATGGCGAAATAATTACTTTATCGAGTAGTTTTACGCACGTTTTTTTTTTCTCGATACTTGTTCGTGCTAGGTACTGACCGATATTTGATCTTTGACAACATGCGTCAAGATCCAAAGTCAAGGTCACAATATTTCGCACAACAATACCTAATCATAGCATGGATGGCGTGTAAAATGATTGCAAAACTAGGCCAATGCGCTTGCACATGACGGAACAAAGTGACGATTTCCGAGAATACAGACGTTATAGGTATCATTTTGTTTTTAATTTCCTATTTTCCGATTTACGCAGTAATTTATTTTTTTGTGAGTTGCAGAAAATTCCGCTTATTTTTCAAATGCGGTTGGTATTGATGTTTTTTGTTTATTAAATGAGTATTATTACGAAATAGATTTGAATGTTCTTTTCTACTGCGTAATAAAATAGGCAGGTATGTCTCAATGATTTCCAAAGTTAATAAATAATATAAAATAATAAAAATATTTAATTAATAACGAAAATATAAAAATGTATGAAACAGCTGTTTTTTTTCGCAATTTCAGAATTGGTCCCAAAGAAAAGTTGTTTAGTTTGATATATGGTCCCTATCTATCATATTCTGGCTTAGCCATTAATTCTGTTACACTTTGTATAAGACAATGCTATTCTTCATAATAAATCTATTTCATAAATAAAAAGACGAAAAATGAAAATTAACGAATCCCATTGGATAACAAATTGGCAAAGTAAACGGAACCTTACGAAATGTTGCTAACAAACCTAATTTCACTAAAATCGTAAAATTAAAATTTGAATGTTTTAATATTATGTCGCCATTGATACTGTACCAGGACAAAATAAATACCTAAGGAGCGTGTCGATCACATTATAATAATACGGCCCGCAGGCGCCGCGCGGTCAGCGCTGACTCAAATTCATCGGAAGTGCATTCTGTTGAGTTATGAAAACCTGGTACGTACCTACGTAACATTGAATGTTATTTTTTAAATAAAAGATAACGATGTTGATTTGCTGTTGTTGTAGATGTATTATTTATTTTAGATTTTAAATGACTTACAATGCGTTTTATTAAATTGATAGTAGACAGTGATTCGCTGCAACTTCACTTGAGAATGTATGGCAAAGAGTAAATACAGATTAAAATAAGTCATTTTTCACTGCAAGCGCTCTGAAGTTAGTCACTTCTGTTCTTAAACACATTGTAGTAAAATGGCTGAAGGCGATAGCTAAGATAAAACACCGTTCAACTGCTTTTAAAATATTTTTATTTCTCGCGAATATAATCAATGTTACTTGCACCGGGTCGTCTTCTAGAATGAACCATAGGACAAAACACCAGCGACCATTCTAAAAATTCAAATACAAAATATTTTTCGTCTGTATTTCTTTTTTTAATGCTAAGCAAATGCCAAAAAGTTTGCTTGCGACGCCAGCCAGGGCGTCACAGTAGTAAAGTAGTTTATAGCTTATTATGTAGATCAATGTAGATGGTAATCGAGTCTCGGCCATTGAAGCATTACCTATTAAAAATACAAAAAGTTACTGTATAAACTTTTGTTAAGTAACTTAGTTTAGGTTTTGTTCGGCCATCAGTCGATTTAATAGCGGGGTACCTACTATCACACTTCGCCGAATTTTTTCAATATTATTACCTACCAAAACAGATTTTCTATGGTTATCATTATGTTAACATCAAATAAACAATTTGTTTCTTTTCTCTTCTTTTATGATGAGCAGTAAAAATTTCCTCGACGATCTCAAACAACTTATCTTAATAAAGAAAAATTATATTTTTTTATTCCTAAATAAAGTATAAACCATCGAGTGAGCCGTACGTAACTTAATACGTTCGGAAACCGGATAGCAGACAGTATGGCGCGGCCTTAAGTTTTCTTTTTAATTTTAATTTTTTTGTCTTGTAGAAAAAGCTAAAGGACTTTTATCTCGGTGCGTGTTTTATTTTTTTAAACGGACCTTTTTGTAACGTGTGTGATCTCAACGGTTGACGGACGAATTGTTTTGGTGGTTTGAATCGATTCTTTAAAATTGTTTAAAAACAAAAAAACCGACTTCAAAAAACCTGAAAATAAAAACAAAATTAGCTTCAAAATTAAATACCTCTAAAAAGCAAGAAATAATTTTCAAAACATTAGATACGCATATCATTGTAATTAAACACGTATAATGAAGTCGGGTGGGGCTCCTAGAATAAAAAAAGAAGTTGTTCTCCAGCCCCACCCGACTTCATTATACGTGTTTAATTACAATGATATGCGTATCTAATGTTTTGAAAATTATTTCTTGCTTTTTAGAGGTATTTAATTTTGAAGCTAATTTTGTTTTTATTTTCAGGTTTTTTGAAGTCGGTTTTTTTGTTTTTAAACAATTTTTTATTTTTTTTTCTTTTCAGTAAGTACCTTCTGTATTAGGTAGTTTTATCTTTTACCCAAAGTATGTATATTATGTAAATGTAAGCGATGATGTTATGTATTTTTTTATATTTCACACTTTTGCGTGGTGTAATACCACTAAAAACTCAATTTCCACTGTTCGTGCTGTTTGTTGTTAAGGAGTTCCGTTGTTCCTTCACAGTTCAAGTCTAGTCTAAAACGTCCTTGACCATAGTTAGATACCTAATTTGTTTAAGATTGTCATAATCCTAGCAATATTTCAATCACTACACAGTTTCTATTTGATTTTGAAGAGTTCCCTTGTGTATCTTTAAAATCCAAGGTCCAATAACAATGAAAACAAAATGATATCATCACTAAAGTGTCCTCTTTCAAACAAAAAAAGAATCATCTAAATCGGTACATAAACAAAGAAGATATGGTCGATCATCCGTATAAGTTCATAAAATGGTAACGAAAACGACAGTATTTTCAAGTTTTCCTGAAAAATACTGAACCGATTTCAAAATTTAAAAAAATGGGACCAACTTGGGAACAAACCTGATCTAATAACGTTTGAATTATTTCAATCGGTTCAGCCGTCTTCGAGTAATCGGTGGACATACATAAAAAAAAAAAAAAAAAAACATACATACAGCCGAACAGAGAACCTCCTCCTTTTTGGAAGTCGGTTAAAAAGTTGATGAGGCGGATGCGTCTGTCGATTCGATATCAGTAGTTCGATGCCTTATCCTACTATGTTATGCGTGCCTGGTACATTGTGCCTGTTTGATGTAAACTTATGCCAATATTTTTACGCTATCGATAAGTATGACACAGAAAAAAATCAGAAGCCGTAGCACATTGACTTCTAGAAAAAAAAAATTCATGTCAGTGCCGTAGCACGAAAAGCTATCGAGAAAAAAAACGCGCATAAAAAAACGATATTGACAATTTTGTGCAACTAGCTCCTATGATAACGATCGACACGGAATAAATACCTACTACGTGATTAATTTAATAGTAATAAGTGTTGTGTAAGTACATTACAAACTATGTACCTAACTAAGCAAATAAATATAAAAAAAACTTATAAAATATTAAAAAAAAAAATCGTTTCGTGTGATTTCTGACATTGTGAAGTTGAAAGCACCCAAAGGAAAAATACAACTTAAGTAGGTATTACATCTCCATGTATCGCAAAGAAAAACTAATAATGGATTTACTACTCGTAGCACCCACATGAATAAACTTGTGAATGTTTGTCTGTCTGTCAGCCGGTACCTCGAAGCCCGAACCCTTTTGACATGACAAATATTTTTGCCACTCGACACCAAACGCACCAACTCAAAGTAACGCGTTTCCTTTTTAATGATCTACACCGAAATAGAACTTTTCAATTTGACGTTAAAGTTATTTTTAAAGTCGTTATTTGTGCTTAAATTAAGTCTTTTGAAATGGCTGATCGGTGAATGTAGTTTTTTTTAAACTAAATTTAAGAATATTGTAATTCATAAGTATTTAGTTTTATCAATACGTACTCGTACTACTGAAATAATGTAACATATTCGACCTAATCCTCAATGTACGAGGGTGGATTGATAAACAAGTCCATGACTTTGTAATGAAGAAACACTTTTTTGCCGAATATTTTGTTTCATTTGTCTACATAATCTCATTGTAGCTCTGCGTATTCAGTCCAACGAAGTTCCTACTTCTTTAACCCATTTTTTTTTTCATCGCCTGAAAACTGGTGACTGAAATGAGGGCCCATTTCAGACACCATCTTTTGGCTTGATGAAAATCTTTGCCCACCAAGACATTAATTCATGTTTGGTAGGAGAAAAAAATCTCACTGGGGTTGAATCTAGATAATAGGAAGGATTCGCATCTCTATTCGATGAGTTTTGATGTCATGAGTGCCGCCGACAGGGTCGACAGGGTCAATAAGAAAAGTTAGATGCGCTTGAGCTTTTTGTTTCCAAAAGAAATAATCTTTTGCTTAGTTTTATTTAATTTGAAAAAAAATTAGTGTAAAGATTCCTTAAGGAGTTTCTTTTTAAGATACAAAAATAAACTATGAAAAAAAAGTATTTCTTCTTTTTATAAAGTCATGGACTTGTCAATCCACCCTCGTATCAGTACGTTTAGCACGAGCATCTATCGAGAAAAAAAACGCACGTAAAAGTACTTGACAAAGTAATTCTCTATGGAGAATCTAATTTCGTTTTTCGGTGATAGATGGCGCTGTACAAATTTCCCATACAAATTTACTCTATTGATTTTTTTGGGTTATTGTAAACTCGTCCCTGAAGATAATTCGTTACGCACGTGATTTTTTTCGATAGCTGTTTGAGCTAAGGGTAGGTACTGATGTTACTAAAATTAGTAAAGAATACATACATAAAGTCTGTCCATCCTTACTTGTCCTATTTAGTAAACAGTTTTTGACAGTTGTCATACGTCTTTTATACTTAAGTTTGTTAATTAAAAATATGTAAGTAACTTTATGAAATTATTATTTAGTATTAACAATTTATTTTGTAATCTATGTGTGGAAAATCATTTGTTGTATTTTATAAATGATTATTTCAATAAAGAGTTGGGTGAAGATTGTTTACCATATAAGACAAGTAAGGATAACCAGACTTTACAGAGCATATTTTCAGCACTTTAATTTAAATTCTTCTGGTGAGCAAAGAAGTCTCGAATGGGTGGTAGCAAATTAATTAATTACTCAATTTCAATTTATTTTCAAACAATATTGTTTTTCGAAGTTTCTAATTCTTGAGTCTATCATCTTATCCATCTTCAATATAACTTTTGGTTATAATGTTTGTATGTAAAACAAAAATATAAGGTCGATTTTTACTACCCCGCCTCATAAAAATAAAGATTTTTTTAGTAACATCGTGAAATAGGCAAAGGAAATTTATTCAGCCGTCCTGTAGAGAGCCACCTATATCAGGAACACATGCCGATGCCCAATACGAACTAGCAACCGAAAAGTGTAACGGAGCGAGAGTCTGCCGGAGAAATTCGATATTTTTGCACGAAATTAGGGAATATTGTAAAAAATATTGTATTTTTCTTACAAACCGTCCGAGCATGTGCGTTGCGGTTTTGAATTACGAATGTTGTAAAAAAAAAGTATTTTTTATCGCCCGTCACCTTTCCGTGAAATATGGATGAATCGTAGAAAGGGTCAGTGGTTATTGTTTTTTTTTTTGGTTTGTCAAAAATTATTGTCGTTTGTTAACCCTTTCGTATTGAGTGACCTTTTCTGGAGTACACAATGTGTTTTATTGAAAAGATGTTAATCAATATTATTGTGACCTTTGGATTTTTAAAATTAACTGCATTGTTATGGGTCATGACTTCATGAGAAACATTTTATTCAATAAAAATAAAAAATTCCTAGGTAGTTGAGTGAAATTAACCAAAGAAACGGATATTGTATTGTATTTTTTTATGAATATTGTAAATCTTAATAACGACTTGGAACTTTTTTCACACGTTACTATTGTATTCATTCACCTTGTTTAGAATATAAACTACTTTACATAAAATCAATTTCTAAGACAAACCTCGTTAAAACGGAAAGGTATGGAGTAAAGTAAAAAAATCATACTATGAACACTTATTAGTTTAAACTTATTAATAGTAACTCTCCACAGGAAACTCGCTTTTAATATTGTACGACATTTCTAAACGCATCTTCACGCCTGGCAGTTTTCAATTAGGGCCCATTTCGAATTAAAACTAAAGCAATCTTCACCGGACACAGCTGTGATGCTTCTTAGCACTATTTAGTTTAGTTCTGTCTTGTTAGTCATTCATTACATTACTAATGTCATGCAGCAATAACAAAACGCTTTTCAGCCAATGAGTATTTATTTCTCGGCTTTAAACCTTCGTGGTAGAAGCTTCTAACTTTTTTCTTAAACGTAAATGGCGGCTGGCAAGCATCCAATATGAACGGTGCCGCGCGAGTGAGATGTCAATCAGCTGTCAACATTACGTCCCGACTTCCTATGCGCTCCTGGTACATCGAAATGTAAATGTAAGAGTTTTCAGCCTGAATGTTTTCTGGTCTGTTTGCGTGACAGGTTGAATAACTAAATGCATTTTGATAAATTAATTTACAAATTAAAAATACTTGTGGGTGTTGATTGTTTGTGGGGTTCCGTAAAGATAGCATCTTCTAGAGCAGTGGTTCATCATTACGTACTCCTCCAAGAAAGAATACAAACTCACGTTCCCCTTTATTGCACCCCCGCAAGAATACACAAATTTTAGTTAAGATTATTGTTCCGAGTAGGGGGTACCCGTACCACTAATGTGGAAACAATGTGGAAACATGTTACTGTTCTAGAGAATAGAAGTAGGTAGGATACTACCACTAGGATACCTATACATCACATCAGACTTTGAACAGTTTGAACCTGATTTTAAAGTAACTAGCAGAAACCGGAACAACAACGGTACCAGTACCAAAAGTACCCAAACTTGTGAAGATATAGAAAAGTTAGTTTTCCCAAGTTTTTCCCCAAATACTGGTAAACTTCGATCAAAGCTGAACTACTATCTATATTCATATGAAAATACATAATATCATTACAAAACCTAAGTTAATAAATCTGATCCCGTGGTTCACCGCACACGCCTGTTCACACGAATATCGAAATCAAGTTTTCTATAATAACCACACACCCACATTTTATGAATTTTGATAATTATAATAGCTCACATCACATTAAAATTTTGTGAAGAGTCCTATGTGATATACTCGTAGAAATCGTAGTAAGTATATTAATGATCCTAAGTTCTTGGTATACGCATCAAGTAAATTAAACCTTGGAAATATACACGGCACTATTTATTACACAGAACTATAACAAAATTACGATCGTCTATTATTTCACTTTTATTTTGAACCGACTTCAACAAAAGGAGGAGGTTCTCAATTCAATTGTATGTTTTTTTTAACCGACTTCAACAAAAGGAGGAGGTTCTCAATTCGATTGTATGTTTTTTTTTATTGTTGTTCGCGCTTATCTTCGACATTTATGGACCGATTTTGATGATTCTTTTTTTGTTCCATTGAGTTTGCTTGCGAGATGGTCCCATTTTTAGGGTTCCGTACCCAAAGGGTAAAAACGGGACCCTATTACTAAGCCTCCGCTGTCCGTCTGTCTGTCTGTCTGTCTCTCTGTCTGTCTGTCTGTCTGTCTGTCACCAGGCTGTATCTCATGAACCGTGATAGTTAGACAGTTGAAATTTTCACAGATGATGTATTTCTGTTGCCGCTATAACAACAAATAACTAAAAACAGAATAAAAAAAATATTTAAGGGGGGCTCCCATACAACAAACGTGTTTTTAGGGTTCCGTACCGAAAGGGTAAAAACGGGACCCTATTACTAAGACTCCGCTGTCCGTCTGTCTGTCTGTCTGTCTGTCTGTCTGTCTGTCACCAGGCTGTATCTCATGAACCGTGATAGCTAGACAGTTGAAATTTTCACAGATGATGTATTTCTGTTGCCGCTATAACAACAAATACTAAAAGCCAAACAAAATAAATATTTAAGGGGGGCTCCCATACAACAAACCTGATTTTTTTGCCGTTTTTTGCTCGTAATTAATAACGACAACAGGTAGATAGCTGAGATTTTCATAGATGATGTATTTCTATTGCCGATATAATAATAAATACTAAAAACAATTTAAAATATTTATTTAAGGGGGGCTCCCATACAACAAACCTGTTTTATCCCGTTTTTTGGTACGAAACCCTTCGTGCGCGAGTCCGACTCGCACTTGGCCGGTTTTTTTTGCTATTTTTTGCTCCATATTGATAACGACTACAGCTAGACAGTTGATATTTTCACAGATCGTGTATTTCTATTGTTGCTATAACAACATATGGTAAAAACAGAATAAAATAAATATTTAAGGGGGGCTACCATACAACAAACGTGATTTTTTGCTGTCTTTTGGTACGGAACCCTTCGTGCGCGAGTCCGACTCGCACTTGGCCGGTTTTTTTTTTCAAATCGGTCGGGTAGTTTTCAAGTAGTCCTGAAAATACTATGATTTTGCATCAACTACCTTGACGACTTTCTTATTTATGAACCGAATTAGATGATTTTTTTTTGGAAAAGGGATACTTTAGTGTAGTCTTTTTAACCGACTTCAAAAAAAGGTGGTTCTCAGTATGTATGTATGTTTCTTCGCGATTATCTCACGTTTGGCTGAGTCAATTTTTCTTTATATACCTAATACAGAAGGTACTTACACTAAAAAATAAAAAAAATGTTTATAAAACAAAAAAACCGCCTTCAAAAAACCTGCCTCTAAAAAGCAAGAAATAATATTCAAATCATTAGATATGCATTATCATTGTTATTATAAAAACACGTCTGTTGAAGTCAGGTGGGGCTTTTAGAATAAAAAAATAGGAAGTTGTACTCCAGCCCCACCCACCCGACTTCAATAGACGTGTTTCTATTATAACAATGATAATGCATATCTAATGATTTGAATTATTTCTTGCTTTTTATAGGCAGGTTTTTTTAAGTCGGTTTTTTTTTGTTTTATAAACAACTAGCGGCCGCCCGCGGTTTCACCCGCGTGGTTACCGTTCCCGTAGGAATATCGGGATAAAAACTATCCTATGTTTTAATCCAGGCTATCTACTATCTGTGTGCCAAATTTCAACCAAATTCGTTCAGTAGTTTTTGCGTGATTGAGGAACAAACATCCAAACATCCAAACCCACAAACTTTCACATTTATAATATTAGTAGGATTTTATTTTTATTTTTATGATGAAATCAAACTCAAAAGAGGTTAGTTTGTATTCAACCTCATGGTTAATATCTACCCTTTTTTCATAAAAAATTAAAAACTTCAAACTCAATAAGTTAAAGGTCACGATAATTTTCTCAGGGGTCACAATAAATCTCTTTAACCCTTTTTGCTAAAAAAAACACAAAAGTCCCCAATTCTTAAGCATTTGAGCAAAAAGTAGGTATCAACAGAATAATAAAAACTTAAAAAGTATTGGTTTCTTTGGTAACAATGTATTGTGTGATAAAATACGAATGTATTGTGTGAAAATTACGTTATAAATATCCTATCTTGACTTTTTTGTAACTTAGGGTAAGTTATAAAAACCAATTAGAATAGTACCACATGAGCTGATAGAATAAAATTATTGATCACAAGTATAACCTGTTTTATTCCGATTCCAAAGATAATTTTATTTTTATTTTATTTGAAAACCAACAGCGTTACAATTTATTTTAACTACTAATTCTAACCATTAGTAAGGCCAATTACAAGTTTTCCATAAAATTACGTTACTTAGTCAATTCCAAACAAGAAATTAATACAATAATGCAATGGTAAGACAACAGTCGCAAAGTTATTAGTCAACACTCTATACTTAATTAACTTAAAAAAGAAAATCACTTGTTATACTTATACTAGGTATATCATTCATTTCATTTCTAATTCAGATTCATCTAAAATAAACACATTTTTATTTATTATTTTAAGTATTTATTAAAATGTCATGCCAAAAACTTACAGATCATTATAAATATTTTATTTTTCCAAGAATTTGTTTTTAATGTTGATTTTAAAGGCTGTCTTAGAAAGAGAAAATATGTCAAGCTCTCCAAATTCCTTATTGTAAGTATGGGGAAGGCGGACCAATATACTATTGCGAGCATAGTTAGTGGCACATCTAGGGACATTAAACAGGGGAGTGTGTCGCGTACGGCACCTGGGTGTACAGAACCCGATATTCTCAACCAATTCGGGACAGTCTAAGTTTCCGTTAAGAATATCATGAAGAAAGCTCATATCCAACAAGAGTCGACGTTCCTCAAGCGTCAGGATGTTATAAGTACGACATGATTCAATGTAAGAATTGGCTGAGTTGCGCAAGCGATAGTCTAGGTAGCTAACAATAGTAGATTGTTATACAAGACGCTAAAATGACCCATTGCATACGAGGTAGTTTTATTCCCGAGCTTTAGCGAGGGAATAAATAGAAACCGAGTTACAATGGGTTTTAGCGTCGTGTGTTACACTCTACTTTTCACTACGATTGCGAAAAAATAAAATACAATATTAAATACCTATAGTTTATACTTCCGTAAACGAATCCACTCGTTTTTCTATCCTCCACTTCATAAACTTTTCATACAGTATTTAAATAAATGATTTGTGCTTGACGGCAAAAGATTAAAATTATTTCTATCCTATTACTTACTTACAGTCACACAATTCAATCAGTTTGGAATTAGAGAAAAATTCTAAAGATTTCGCGCCAGTGCCTTTTTTAATTTCTACTGTAGCAGCTAAGAAACATAATGCATGCATTTTAAACTTAAAGTCACAGAGTATAAATAAGTCTATGATTTCACCGAAGAGATCGCTGCTTTTAGTTCCATTTTCAAAAATCGAGCGAGTTTTTATTTGTGATTATGAATAAATACTTTTTCGTTTTAGTAGGTTCATTGGTAATAGACAAACATTAAAAAAGAAAAAACTTTATCCCCTAGGGGTATTTATGCTATTTTATCCTGGCTCTTGTACCTTACAATGGCCTACTTTTTGAGCAAGAGGAGTGAAAATTTCTTTTGTATACGCTCTAAACTAGTCACATACACAGCATACCGAGGTGACCATATGGGACTTGCGTATTCAAGTAAGCTCCGAACGTATGCAAAGTAAATTGATTTTAGTGCATGAGGGTTATTGAAAGACTTACACACGCGTAAGACAAAACCTAGGTTTTTAAAGGCTTTCGTAGCTATACTATCTATGTGACCAGAGAAGAGCATTTTCTCATCGAGGACAACTCCTAAATCGCGGACGTTATTACTAACATTGATTTTTACACCATTGAAGTTGTACTCATATGTTATGGGTTGTAATTTACGAGTAAAGCGAACACATAAGCATTTATTAACATTAATTGAAATTTTATTTTCCTCATAATATTTGGTTAAATTATTTAAATCAGATTGAACTTTTTCACAGTCATGCAAATTATTAATTTTGAAAAATATCTTTTTATCGTCCACGTACTATGGGCAACAGCGACGCTTAACCAGTTTGCAACAAAATTCGTGTGCGCGCGTATCGCCCCTACACGAACTAAACGTATGGTTGTGACGGCGCCGCGTGCAAGTGATTTTGACCTTAGCAGTGGTTAAGCGTCGCTGTTGCCCATGGTACGTTAAATGTTTAGTAAATGTGAAGCATTTATTTATATCGTGGATATATGCGTTGTAGAGCAATGGTCCCAAATGTGATCCCTGGGGAACCCAGGCCGGAATACCTTAAACTTAAAATTTTTGTTTTTTAGTCATTTCAGAACTGACAGACTTATGTTTACTCTCTCTACGATGAAAACTAAATGATGACACGGGTCTCTTACTGATGCCACATGACGGAAATATAATCTTAAAATTTTAACCGGAAGTGGAAGATTTTCTCAATTTTTTTTTCTCAATTGGCCAATTTTATTTGCGATAGTCTTCTGATCCTCGCTCAGCACAACTTATCCGACCGTGTGCCATGCATTTCATCGTGATGTCATATGACGTAGGCAATACTGTCGTGGGCTCACGGGCTATTGTTTGGTCTAAATCCTTTTACAAAATGTAATGAAAAAAACTCTTTTCACGTTAATTTTCGCATATACTCCCTAATGTTTGCGCTCATCCCCCGAAAGTACCAGGGTGGTATGAGTATAGCGGCGGTCGGGAGTGGCGAGCAAACAGACGGGGCGCCGGCGAGGCGCGTCCGGCCACCTGCCAAAACCTCAGTCTGGTGGCTAGTATACAAAAGTACCGTATTATGTAAAAAGCCTGCCTTTTAAGAAAACCTTTTTTAACGTACTTTCAAGTCTCCTAGTCTTGAAAATATCATCTTTTTTTACTGGGCAGGCGTTTGACTCTTGCCTTGAAGAGACCATGGTTGTAACTATCGGGGAACACATGAGCAGGCAGCGCATTCCATTCTTTAGCAGTTCACATAAGAAATGTATTGGCAAAGCACTTGGTACAGACCCTTGGAGTAAGTATTATGTAAGGGTGATATGCTGACCCTGCGTCTGGTACCCCGATGGTGGAAAGGAGCTGGAGGAACATATTTTTACTGTTGAAATAGCGTTTGGTTGTAGTTTACAATGCGATTCTTGCGAGGATACACACTTGGCAGGCAGGATAGTTAACGAATATAGTAACGCAACAAACGATAACATTGACAAAATATTATTCAGTCAGCCATTATGATTTTTATTATAGAGACAGATATTCATAGGCCATTAACAATGGTTAATGGATGGCCAAATGAATATTCACCGATCAATCACAGTACTAGCCCCAAAAGCCGCCATTACGCTGTTTGCTCTATTAAAAGGGGCAAAGGAAACAAACAAGAATTCCTCCCTTTATTTGGTAAGTGCCTACTCGATATTAATGTGCATTTTAATATAAAAGTTGGTAACGGAATTATTATAGACATTAAGAAAAGAACGCAGGAATTTTGTCATTGAAATTAAATACGCACAAAGCACTTTTGTCTTTTGGCCGGCACTTTCATATTTGGACCAAAAATGTATGTAAGGTGGATGATGTCCTTTGCATTGTTTTGCAACTAATTATTTTATTTTATTATTTAACTAGCTGATGCCCGCGACTTCGTACGCGTGGACTTTATGACTCCGGCGTATTCTTCTAGTTTAATATTAATTTTATTATCCTAATCCAGATAATGTGGACCCCTCCGATAAAGTTAAACCTTCGATAAATAAAGTACCCCACTAACCCCGGTTATATAGTTACTTACGTATGCTAGTAAATAATGTATGTAAATTAGTAAATACATAAGGCCATTTTAGTTTACACCATTTTAGTAAACACAAAAGTTTTCAATGATCAAACGGTTTTTGTTGTTGTAAAAAATAATAATAGCGAAAAATTTTCTAAGTCTATTATTACTCTTTGGTTTAAGGCAAAATCATTATACTCTGTTGGTTAAAAAAAATAGAAGTACTAGGATTCCATAAACGCTGGGAAATCAATCAGCAACTTCAGCACGCGTACCTACCAGATGTACGGGTAACCTGATATACAGGCTGTGTTCGTTTTTTGTTTGCCCGCGCGGAAAGTGCTTTCCGGTCGGGATGTGCCAGCCTTTCGACTGTAAGGGTACTTTTTGCTCCATTTTAGCTTTGAGTAGTCGGTGGATTGGCTACCACTTTGTTGCTTATAGACTTGCGATTATTTTGCTATACAGGATTTATGTACCCTTACTTTTTTTTAAAAGTAAATATAGATAGCTGAAAATCAAATGGGGATATCAGACCACTTCGGCAAACATACAAAGATAGCAAAACGTGTGCATAGTTGATAGATTTGCGTAAAAGACACTCTCTTTTCATTACGCGCGTGTATGTATTTTAGATAGGTGTATACTTAAAAAATAACCGTGTAAGTATAGTGGAATTACAAAAAAATAGTAATTTTTTGTTCGCACTTGACCTTCATCCTACTTAACTGATAATTCAAAGAGTAAGGATGAAAGTGGTACCTAATGCGAAGAAATTTCTATTTTGCCTGTTATTGCCGGAATTTTAATAAACATTTCTATTATATTGCTGCAGTCTCATTAATAATACAATTGTTTTGTTACGATGTGTGCAAAGCTAACTTGTAGTACCACAAATCTTAGGGTATAGTGTTTCATTTGGTCACGATACGGAGGTAATGAAAACCTTAAAAAATCAAATGCCTTATATTTTAATCGTTATGGAGAGAGAAAATCACTGTACCCAAGAAGCCTTGTGAAAGCCTCTTTCCACACACGGCTCCCACAGGAAACTCGTCGGTCCCGCTACGCGGTGTCACATTTCGGCGTCACGTGACCGTTACGACCGCTGACCATTTTATGCTCTAGCTACTTGCACACACTGGTACAGACGCAAACAAACCAACTTTATCCCAGCAAACTCATGGAAATAATGTTGAAATACAAAATTTTATGAAATTTTCGTAATTGTTTCACTAATAGGAATAACTACGTTAAGATTCAGCGAATGAACGTACTATAGGTATAAATCATTAAACTTGGAAAACATAAAGTAGGCTATCAAATCACATCAATTATTATCAATTCACATATAAAAAAACCTAATAATAAAAATATTTGGGTAAGAGTCGGGCTATTATACTGTGAATTCGATGATTTCCAATGAAACTAGTAGGTACCTTATATTTAAAATATAAATAAAGTAAATTGTGAACAGCAAAACTGAACATACTTTCTCGGAAAGTTTTTAGTCTCGAAATTAATTTGGTGAAATTGAACCCTAAGAAATATTAATGTAAAAATCCAGCCAAGTGTGTGTCGGGCCACGCGCAACGTTCCGTCAGTGTAACCTATCCCGTCCTAACTTAAACGATTTTAAACACAAAGTTATTTCTGCAAAATTTGTTTTGTAAATTATATGAGATAACACGTCTTAGGTAAAGTATGTACTTTGTTTTAACAAACATTCTTTCCGTAAGTTGGCTGGAGTATTTAGTTCAACTTTTCTCTTTAAATAATAAAGCCGTGTTGAGCTCTAAAATGAACCCTCAAATAAGGTGTTAAAATAAGAAAAAATTAAAACCATTTTTCCCAGCATCACTTTGGGTCACACTGCCCGCGTGTGACGGCCCGCTGCGGTTACCTCGACGCGTCGACGGCCTGCGGTCACGGTGGCTGAAACTTAGAACATCATGTATATAATTTGTACCTGTCCATTCAAATAAGGAACTTATGTCAATGGGTTAAAGTTGAGGTTTGAATGAAAGTGTGCAAGTGATGTTACTATGTAAGTAATAACAGCATTCAACTTTTGCATTAAAATCATATTGTTAAAGGCTTCCGCGATTTTCTTATGTTACTTAGTTAACAACTTATTTATTAGTAAAGAAGTTTTTATCTATGGTCTAAATACTGAAAACATAGGTAATAAATAATATTTTACTTAAGATAAAGAAGCCTATTAACTACGTGTAGAATAGCTACGAGTATTATAAGCAATATTTTGTTACAAATGACAGAAATAAAGTATTTATTATTAGCAATCTTACGATAATAGATGTGGCAAATATCCCTACAATAACACGACCACGCCATTTACGACACGCGTCGCTCTTTGGATTTAATTATTCGAAATTCGAATTCGGTACCCCTCGCGCGAGGTTTAGCTCTCCTCGTTGACTATGTTACCCTGGTAATTATTAATTTCTATAGAAATGTGGTTTGAGAAAAAATATTTGAATTTAAGGCTCCCTTACGCGAAATCATTTGTCTCTGTCTTTTTCTTTACGTGTAAAGAGTATGGAAAATAACCTCACTTCTGCACTTTTTCGATGTTTTTCGTTGTTTTTTCATCATTATCTTTAGCATAATTATCTTTCTTCAAAAAAAATTATTGGAGCAACTGCACAGTATGTTAAAGTGTATTTTGATGTAGAATTCAATACGTTTTCGTTATTATTTACGCCAAAGATATGGCCCGCGACAAGCGCTTTTGGTGATATTCTGATTTTTTTCTACAACCATCTGTTAGGGTAACACACAATTTTATGATTGTAGCAACTAGATAAACTCTTTAGCTTGTCGTATGATTTTTTTGGTGGCTACAAGTTTACGTTTTCTTTATAAAGGAATGGCCCGCGCAAACCATGTTTTCCTATTACCGCCCCTTAATGAAATACGAAACTGCTAAACTTACAAATTAAGCTCCTTTATCGTTTAACTTAACTATCAAGACGTCGCTTTTTTCTTCTTATTTTAAGGAGCGTACGGTCAATATTTCTATTTGCGAGCGTAGGTGTAGTTAAGCACTTTTATTAATTATGGTGTACTATTATTGCATTATTCTGTATTGAATCGAAGAAGATTAAGAAGATAAAGCCTTCTGGGTCGGACTTTCTTATGTATTTAACTAGAATCATAATTAACCGACTTCAAAAACTTGAAAAGGAGGAGGTTATCTATTCGTCGCGTATATACTTTTTTTTATATGTATGTACACCGATTACTCGAAGACAGCTGAACCGATTGAAATGGTTCAAACGTTATAACATGAGGTTTGTGAAATTTTGAAATCGGTTCAGTAGTTTTTAAGTAATCTTGAAAAAACTGTCGTTTTCGTTACCATTTTATATGAATTCAGGCGGATTTTCAACGATTACTTTTTTGTTTATGTACCGATTTAGATGGTTATTTTTTTGTTTGAAAGAAGACACCTTGAGAATGATACCATAATAATTTCATTGGTATTGGGCTTTGGATTTTGAAGATACATGAGGGAACTCCTCAAAATCAAATAGGAACTGTGCAGTGATTGAAATATTGGTAGTTTTATGACAATCAAAAACAAGTTAAGTACTCATTTATTGTCAAGGAGGTTCTGGACTAGGGTTGAACTGCGAAGGCCCAACGGAACTCTTGTGGAAATTGAGTTATTCGGGGTATACCATTGAAAAATGTGAAACAACGTTTTATTATATAAAATCATCGCTTACATACCTACCACAAAAAAGTTTAAAATAAAAAAGCTTTTTAAAAAAAGCACAACCTCCTTCAAAAACCTTAAAAAACAACTCTATAAAAAGCAAGAAATAATGTTCAAATCGATTAATTAAAACACGTCTATTGAAGTCGGCTTTTAGAATATAAATAATAATAAGTAAAAAAAAATACTTCCAGCTCCACCCGACTTCAATAGACGTGTTTTAATTAATCGATTTGAACATTATTTCTTGCTTTTTATAGAGTTGTTTTTTAAAGTTTTTGAAGGAGGTTGTGCTTTTTTAAAAAGATTTTTTTAATGTTTTTGATTTTACAGTTACGTAAATTATTTGTATTTTTTATGTTCCTAAAAATAATTAAACTATTTAAATAATACCTATTTGTTCTTTTTTCACCTACCACTGGAAATCTTTTCACCAAATTCGAATTTCGAATTTTAATGCCAGCCACGTGACTCTCTTTGTGTTTTGACAGGTGATTTGGCGCGCATTTAGCATCTCGGACGCCATGATGCATTGTATCACCAATTTATTTATTCCCCCTTGTTAATCTTAAACCATATTTCGTACTAGATAAAGCCGGAAATAAGTAGACTTTTGGAAATAATTGTTTGATTTTGTTTAGGGGTTGCAAACAATGTTCGAGTCACGTGACTTAAGCCATTAATGTCCAAAATCCTATTAATTGAATGGGAAAATCTTTAGATTACAGCTTCGTTATTCTGAGGAATTAAATGGTCCATAGTATTTTACTCTAAGTACTCTAAGCATAGAGTAGGTAAGGTATATAAATGTGAAAGTGTGTATGTTTAGATGTTTGTTACTCAATCACGCAAATATTAAATAACAGACTATATTTTGTGCTTTATGCCTGGTTTATACGGGGTCAGTAGCATGGCAGTACAGTAACCCAGTCCAGCGCTGACTTGCTACTGGCCTCGTGTAGGTAGACCCAGCCCAGGAAGGTATTACAACCTCTTAGAACGTGCCGGACTACAGCTGGGCCACAAAAAAAAAGTTGGAAATCTGACTTTTGACTATGCCATGATGAAGTCGATAATTTGTCGGAATTTGTCGCCAATAACCAGAATTTGTCGGTCTTGCGTTTAGGAGATACGTGTGGCTCAGCTGTAGAGACGTCTCTACAGCTGGGCCACACAGATCTCGAAAACGGAAGGTCGTAGCGAAAATCTGATTACTTGTATGTGTAGCCGGTAGTTTGTCGGATTTTGTCACCAAGAACCAGAGTTTGTCGATCTTGCGTTTAGGAGATATGCGAGAATACGCTGTGGAGACTTTTCTACCTGGATCTTGAGAAAGAAAGGTCATAGCGAAAATCTGATAACTCGAGTGTGTAGCCGTTAGTTTGTCGGAATTTGTCACCAAGAATCAGATTTTGTCGATCTTGCGTTTAGGAGATATGTGAGGATACGCTTACGACCTTTCGTTCTCGAGATCCAGGTAAAAAGGTCTGCACAGCGCATCCTCACATATCTCCTAAACGCAAGATCGACAAAATCTGGTTCTTGGTGACAAAATCCGACAAACTACCGGCTACACATACGAGTAATCAGATTTTCGCTACGACCTTCCGTTTTTGAGATCTGTGTGGCCCAGCTGTAGAGACGTCTCTACAGCTGAGCCACACGTATCTCCTAAACGCAAGACCGACAAACTCTGGTTTTTGGCGACAAAATCCGACAAATTACCGGCTACACATACGAGTAATCAGATTTTCGTTACGACCTTCCGTTTTCGAGATCTGTGTGGCCCAGCTGTAGAGACGTCTCTACAGCTGAGCCACACGTATCTCCTAAACGCAAGACCGACAAATTCTGGTTTTTGGCGACAAATTCCCACAAATTATCGACTTCATCATGGCATAGTCAAAAAGTCAGATTTCCAACTTTTTGTAGTGGCCCAGCTGTAGTCACGTCCTCTTAGAACTTGCCAGGTTTATGAATTAATAGTAACATCTCTTTCTCGCTGTATAGTTAATAAAGAGACGCACTGATAGCCATTCAGAAAACTGACAAGTTTTAAGAGATTGTAATACGGGGCAGTGCTGACTTCTCACTCGCAAGTCAGTACAGCTGACTGGTCACCCGTACTATTTTCGGACACAGTACGATTTACTCCCGAATCTCCCGATCCTCTGTCTACATGTACCCGTTACGGGTCCGAAATTCCGAGTAACTGGGTTGGGTGTGGGTCCAGTCACTGACCCCGTATAAACCAGCCCTTAGTCAACTACCAGTCAGTGTTATTAGTACCTAAGTAGCTACATTTTGTAGAAGTTATTTTTTAACCTATTTATTTACAGTCAATAGTGACGTAATGAGGGCTTTTCACAATGACAAAACTGCAGGCTCGATAGATGGCGTTGATAAATATGTATGTGTCAATATGATTTTTTTACTAAGCTTCGAAGAGTACTAAGTACTAGTACTCAGTACTTAGGTAGGCAGTCAGATGTAACCTCAAAATGTTTTTCTTTGGGCAGATGTCAGTCAGCCAGCGAGCGCTTACTTGCCTCTTTGGTACAGGCCGTTTATTTTTAATTAAAAGCCAGTTTTGACACTTCTCTTTCCATCAACGCCATCTAGTAAAGCAAATAGTTACATTTTTTTTAATGTCACTTTGAAAAGTCCTCATTCACGACGTCAATAATATTTCATTAAAAGAGGTTGTATTCTTAAAACTGTGTACGTTTGCCAATATTTGCGTGGCGCTACTGCAAATATCGGTGCAATTTTCGGCTCGAGTTAAAGTCAGTGAGCTGGTAAACAGTGCAGGCAAACAGTACGCGCCGACTACTCGGATGGGTGGCCAAGAAAGTGGACCGTTAACTTTATATTGATTTTGTATTTCATTTACTGGTAAATTATGAAAAAAGGTTGACTTTAGTCAACTCGCACATGATTAAAATATAAGACTGTCACGTGACTGAACTAAGCCTTTTTCAGATATTACTAGAAAATAAAATACAATAGTATTTTTTTTATTTATTACCCGATTGCCCAAAAAGAAGTGTATATGTGTTCAGGTTTCATCTATGTTTTTTACACGACTGCGCAAAAAGAAGTGTATATGTTTTCAGGGTTCATGTATGTTTGTGGTAATGTGAGTTTCTTTATTCCACCATAACTTCTAAATGGCTCAACGGGTTTTGATGTAAGGAGTACCGTTAAAATCCTTACATCATTCCGAGTGACATTGGTTATATTTTTTTTAAAGTCAACATGGCGACTTTACGACGGCATTTTAAAATGTGTAAAATAATTTTTTTCTTCAATTATTACAATATGGGCATTGGGCATCAAATGAAAGGCCTTAATGAGCACATTTCAAAACTATGTATAATTTGTCACTAAAATGTGTGAAATAAAAATATATAAACTTAAAATAATTAAAAACACGACTGCCCTGCCAAAAACAAATAACAAGTGTCATTGCAGTCGGGGGACCTCTTTGATAAAAAAAAGTTCCATAAAACGGTCCCCCGATTGCAATGACACTTGTTATTTAACTTTTTAGTTCGTTTTTGGCAGGGCAGTCGTGTTTTAAATATTTTTTAAATTTATTTATTTTTAACGGTTCATTTTCATTGCCATCGGAGCAGTCAGCATGTACTGTTTAATGTTGAATACAAATGTACTGATTATGAATTAATGTTGAATACTAACTTATTACTCTATTATTAACCAGAGACGTTATGGATATATTATTTTCGGATCTGCCCCCTAGCATGACCGACGAAACACGATATAATATCACGTGATATAGCGTTTTTTCGACACCCAACTGTCAAAATTCATTGTCTTTTGACAGTTAAACGTGATAAATCGCTATATAATATCGTGTTTCGGTGGTTATGCTAGAGGGGCATAATACGGATACGGGTATAAAAATAATATTAAGTAAGTATTTTGATTTCGGATACGGTTACGGATATGAAATTACTAGCGGCCGCCCGCGGTTTCACCCGCGTGGTTCCCGTTCCCGTAGGAATATCGGGATAAAAAGTATCCTATGTTTTAATCCAGACTATCTACTATCTGTGTGCCAAATTTCAACCAAATCCGTTCAGTAGTTTTTGCGTGATTGAGGAACAAACATCCAAACATCTAAACATCCAAACATCCAAACCCACAAACTTTCACGTAGTATAGGATTTCGGTTTATCCGTTAGTTTCGGATAGTTTCGGTTACGGATTTTTTAAGAAATTGTAAAAGTAGAACTACCGTGTCGGCTCGGTTCGACAGAAAAACCTGTCATAACATAACGTATCTCATAGACTCTACACTTGTACTATTATGTATTTTTTAACACCTTTGCTCGTAAAGCTAATGTAATTCCACCGGTTTTAAATATGTAAAGCGGGTCATAAAAAACGCGTGTGTTACCAAAGCAAATAGTTAAGTTATAGTCCATACAAATTCCATAACAGTATTATTTGCCATTTCAAAAATGGAACTGACTCCAGCTAGTCTGTTTATCCGTTAGTTTCGGATAGTTTCGGTTACGGATTTTTTAAGAAATTGTAAAAGTAGAACTACCGTGTCGGCTCGGTTGGACAGAAAAACCTGTCATAACGTATCTCATAGACTCTACACTTGTACTATCATGTATTTTTTAACACCTTTGCTCGTAAAGCTAATGTAATTCCACCGGTTTTAAATATGTAAAGCGGGTCATAAAAAACGCGTGTGTTACCAAAGCAAATAGTTAAGTTATAGTCCATACAAATTCCATAACAGTATTATTTGCCATTTCAAAAATGGAACTGACTCCAGCTAGTGAGCAGCGCGCTGTTGCTATTCAAATTTCGAACTAATCGCCGCGCGGCGCAAGTCAGTAGACAGTGTGCATTCACAGATTGAGTTTATTTAAAATAAAAATAAAAACAGTTAATTCGGTAATTTAAAAAATTTTTTGAAAACAAAAAAACCGACTTCAAAAAAAATCTGCCTCTAAAAAGCAAGAAATAATATTCAAATCATTAGATACGCATTATCATCGTTATAATAACGTCTATTGAAGTCGGGTGGGGTACGAACGTACCTACCGTACGTACGTACGGGAAGTACAACTTCCTTTTTTTATTCTAAAATCCCCACCCGACTTCAATAGACGTTATTATAACGATGATAATGCGTATCTAATGATTTGAATATTATTTCTTGCTTTTTAGAGGCAGATTTTTTTTGAAGTCGGTTTTTTTGTTTTTAAACAATTTTTTATTTATTTATTTTTAGTGTAAGTACCTTCTGTATTAGGTAATGTAGGTAAGTTATAATATTTAGGTAGAAAATTCAGCTAAGCCAAACGTGAGATAATCGCGTGAGAAACATACTATATACAGGTCAAACTGAGAACCTTTTTTTTGTAGTCGGTTAAAATGACTACACTAAAGGTATCCCCTTTCCAACACAAAAAACTTCATCTAATTCGGTTCATAAATAACAAAGTCGTGGTAGTTGATGCAAAATCATAGTATTTTCAGGATTACTTGAAAAGTACTAGACCGATTTGAAAAAAAATTAAATGGGACCATCTCGCAAGCAAACTCAATCGAACAAAAAAAGAATCATCAAAATCGGTCCATAAATGACGGAGATACGCGCGAACAACGATAAAAAAAAAAACATACAATCGAATTGAGAACCTCCTCCTTTTGATGAAGTCGGTTAAAAACTTGGCTGCATGCTCTAACGTCTTTGCCAACATTTTCACGCAGCCACGGCAGAAAATAATCCATTTTTCTCAAATTTTCTTTTCTTTGTACTTGTATTGCGAATATCTAAAAATGTCAACTTTCAATAATGAAGATGAGCAATATATTACTTCAACTCCACCGGATATACTAACAGAAGCGCGAACCGCATGCGACAGCTTGCTGCCGTCAATATCCAAGGACAGATACATAACCACGTATGAAAATTTCTTGAAGTGGAAAAACATGAAAAATGCCATTTTCCGAAAATGTAGTTTTTTTTTCTGTTTCCTCGCAAATGTGTTAAAAAACGTCGTACGATATACGTGCGTATTGGTTATAACGCACTAATATCGTAATGTACTATTGTAACTCTACATCTATCCGAAATTATCCGAAAACTTTATTTCGGATTCAGTTATGGTACAGCTCGCGCAATATAACTTGACCCAATTTTTTGTACCACGTGACTTGCGCACTACAATTTTTGTACTGATAATTACTACTGCGCACGCCTCATTGTCTATGGTTTGGGTCAAGTTATTTTGCGCGAGCTGTACGGAGAGTTTTTTTTTATTTCGGATATCTGATAGTTTCAATTACGGTTACGATTACGAAGCTCCTTAACCATTATTGTAATTTTAACGTAAATGGTTGCATTTACGTGATTTAAATTCTCTACACCTTGTATAATAGAATAGCTACAGATAAAAACGAGCGCTACACATAATTCATTGGTTGACTGGTAGAGAATGCTTATTTATTTACAAAAAACCCAAGATTAAGTTTTGGCAATAGTTATAAAAACTCAAGTAAAATAAACAATATTTATATATATAAATGAATCCCTATTTCCCTTGGTCACGTCACTCACACCATCACGCGGCGCGTGAACGGCAGAACCGATTTCGCTAATTCTGTTTGTTGTGTTTATTATTATTTTATTAAAATACATAGGTAAGAAAATAAGAACCATATAAAATTATTATGACGTTTGACATAGAATTGACAGAATGCGTGCTGCAAATATCGTCAAGGAGGATGTAAAAAAACTAAATTTCGTTATTCATAACAAACAGGACAACGTCTTGTCGGGTCAGCTAGTACCTAATAAAAATATGATTTCCTAATAAGAAAAATATTTACGAGATAAACAATGTACTCCATAACTTTTTTAAATCACGTTTCTAATCCACAATACAAACACGGTATCATAAAACCATGGTGTGTTTTACTTTTGTTTTTCATAGACAAAAAATTCAAATAGGCACGTTCTAAATTCAAACTAAATTATGTAGTAGAAACGTCACGTAGAAGTATTTTTACGCAGGTATCACTTTACATGGATGTCGACGCGATGGCAAGCTAAAATAACGGCGCACAGTGGACTAGTTTTTCAATAAGACGGACTTAGGACTAAATTAACAAATACTGAGGGCCTAATACAAAAAGCATCGCGATAAGCGTATTATGTTCGTCTCACTCCGTGGCACTATTGACTCACGAATAAGGTTCAATATTATGTAAACTGAACGACGCATTGCGTCCGACTGTCGTGATTATTTTTAGTAATAGGCTTTCTGATTGACCTTTTCACTATACCACTAATTCTTATAAAAATCATTACTTTTAGCAACAAGAGTTTAGGCGAAAAAATACTTAGTCTTAGGCTCATATTATAAAATCAAACTCAAATCTAAGCTTGAGTACAGTTAGAAAGGAATGGTGCTATTCATCGCACAAAGCGCCATCCTTTTTTAACTGTACTCAAGCAGAGATTTGAGTTTGAGTTTGATTCTATTATAATACGAGCATTTTAGAAGAGAGAATTTTAGAAGAATGACCATTTGAGTAGGCTCTACTACTACTGGGCTACTAGCGTTAACGCTAGTAGAATAAAATGTCAATGGATTGACAGGAACTAAGCGTAAGCGTCATTTTAGTTAGCTTTTATGGTATTCTATTCTACTAGCGCTGATTTTAGTAGAATGGTCATTTGAATATAGGGGCAGGACAACAGTCAAACTTTATATTTCGTAAAAAATATTCAGCTGTTTTAGATAATTACAAACAACTATTGTTAACTATAAAATTTAACCTAAGAAATCAACGACGAAAGAGGGAGACTACGAGCAGAAATGTACCGCCAAGAAACTCAGCTGTGATATTTGTAATTCTCATTTTTTGTTTATTCAGAGTCGTCAACTGAAAGGTGACCTCAGTGCAGACTCAGATATCGTAAGGTCAACTTAAATCATTTTATCCTTATAAGAAGAAATGAGAACTTCTCCTATATTATTTGATCCAAAGTCCAAATTTTTGGAAAGTTGGACCACTGTGCGGCGCAGAGACAGCCACTTGGGTTATCTGATCTTATTGTTATGAATTTACAATACAAATAAGATAAAGACAAGCAGTTTGTGTTCTAAAAACATTGTGTATATATTTGTATTATAGTTTTATGCCAACTTCATGATTCTGGTTTGCATTGAATACTCGACTCGAATTTCTGGAATCGAAGGCAAAATTTTTTTTGTAAAGCATAATTAGTGTTGATATTGTGATTGTCGAACCGCTTATTTCAAAGCCAATAATATTTGTATAGTGTTGGGATTACAAATTATTAAAAAAAAATGTAGTGCTATATTTTTTAATAACGCGGTTGATTAAAAAAATGACAGCCTACTTAATTCATTGTGAGTCTCAAAACAAAAGTACCTTTAATAAAAATCGTAAACAACTTCTACCAAAATCTGAAGGCACGAAGTGCTCGGGCGGGATTGGGTGTTTCGTTAAGATTTATTGTATACTTACTTAACAGAAAAGTAATTAACAGTGAATAAATTTTTCACTTTACGCCTATGTAAATGTAGCGAAATGGCCAAGCCACATATTGTTGTAGAGTTTGTGAAGTTAGGGTAAGGCGTGTAGAGTTAGAAGATTGGCTTTACATAAGGTCTGATAACTTTTTGACAGTGCGAGCCATATTGGTTCATTTTGCAACATTTTAGATGAAGATGTTTTTGGTGGGATTGGATTATACTCTAGACTTGACATATAAATAAATTGCTTAAACTTAACCTTAGCCTAGACTAAATATCGAACTCGGCACCTTCACTTATTGCGACTCAATGTGCTGACTCAGTTACTCGCTAGCGAATATAAATAAAACAACCTTTATCTTTTAAAATACATTTCTATGCTATTTCTGCAAGATCCTTTTATATTTACCATCCAAATTTTAAGGATGGGTTCAGTTCATGAAACTAAATAACTTTCTCCATGAAATGTCGATTTTCGCCACAAAATTTTGGTCATCCCATACTAAACGCGATCTTTATGGATTTGTGTGGATAGTCGTTTTTTTACATATTTGGCTTTCTCCATGAAATGTCGATTTTCGCCACAAAATTTTGGTCATCCCATACTAAACGCGATATTTATGGATTTGTGTGGATAGTCGTCTTTTTACATATTTGGCTTTCTCCATGAAATGTCGATTTTCGCCACAAAATTTTGGTCATCCCATACTAAACGCGATCTTTATGGATTTGTGTGGATAGTCGTTTTTTTACATATTTGGCTTTCTCCATGAAATGTCGATTTTCGCCACAAAATTTTGGTCATCCCATACTAAACGCGATCTTTATGGATTTGTGTGGATAGTCGTTTTTTTACATATTTGGCTTTCTCCATGAAATGTCGATTTTCGCCACAAAATTTTGGTCATCCCATACTAAACGCGATCTTTATGGATTTGTGTGGATAGTCGTTTTTTTACATATTTGGCTTTCTCCATGAAATGTCGATTTTCGCCACAAAATTTTGGTCATCCCATACTAAACGCGATCTTTATGGATTTGTGTGGATAGTCGTTTTTTTACATATTTGGCTTTCTCCATGAAATGTCGATTTTCGCCACAAAATTTTGGTCATCCCATACTAAACGCGATCTTTATGGATTTGTATGGATAGTCGTTTTTTTACATATTTGGCTTTCTCCATGAAATGTCGATTTTCGCCACAAAATTTTGGTCATCCCAAACTAAACGCGATCTTTATGGATTTGTGTGGATAGTCGTTTTTTTACATATTTGGCTTTCTCCATGAAATGTCGATTTTCGCCACAAAATTTTGGTCATCCCATACTAAACGCGATCTTTATGGATTTGTATGGATAGTCGTTTTTTTACATATTTGGCTTTCTCCATGAAATGTCGATTTTCGCCACAAAATTTTGGTCATCCCATACTAAACGCGATCTTTATGGATTTGTATGGATAGTCGTTTTTTTACATATTTGGCCTTGTGTTTCTTAGAGAAAGTTGTACAGTTTCATGGACTGAACACATCCTCATTTGGATGGTGAATTTAAAATGACCCTGTATTTTTTTAAACGGAACCTAAGATAACACATCCGAAAATCTCTACTAACAATAATATTGTTTGTGTATGTCCAGCCGCCGGCGGCATTGTTTCGTGCGTTAATCTGTTTGGCGTCCTTGCGGTGAAGGTTCGAGTCCCGGTTGAGTCAATAATGTACTGATCGACTTACCTGACGGGTCTAAGTGGGCTTTGTAAGCCTTGTTAGCTGTTCACCCAGTTCAATCTTAGTTAAAAATAGTTTAAAGGGGCGTACACGACGGTGGAAGAAAGGAGATCGGTGGAAATGTGCCTAAACCATTATTGTGTCCATTAGATTTAGTACGTAAACTTCGCCATGTTAAAAATATCGTTTTTTTATTGATTACTAATAAACTATTTTCATATTCTGGAAAACTGTTAATCACAAAAATAGAAAACTAGCTCAGGTTTATTTTTATTATACACAGGTTGGTCAAAAGTTCTGTTACTGAGTTTCTTTATCGATTACTGGCCATTAAAACAAATGAAAAGAAAAAATAAAAATGACATATTATTGACAGTTTTATAAGCTATAATTCCATACCACACGTATATCATATTTTGTTTATTTCACCATGGAATGGGGGTTGAAGGAGAATCGTGTCGCTGTAATTGCTCTGCACAAATGTGGGCAGCCACCGAATATGATTTTCAAGTTGCTACAAAAGTTGAAAATCAACAAGCAATTTATTTATCGCACTATCCATAGGTACAGTAATACCTTGACCGTCGATGACCGAAAAAGATCAGGAAGACCACGCACCGTTCGGACACCAGCTGTGATCAAGGCAGTGAAGGCGAGAATCACGAGAAATCCCGTCCGGAAGCAAAAGTTATTGGCAATACAGATGACTGTGAAGAGAAGTTCCCTTAAAAAAATTATCAATGATGACCTTGGGCTTCACGCTTACCGTAGACGAAAGGGCCATCTGCTAAACGCACGATTGAAGGCTATGAGGTTAGCACGAAGTCGCGCTCTACTAAAGCAGTACGCACAAAACGGCCATCGAAAAATCTTGTTTACTGATGAAAAAATCTTCACAGTCGAAGAAAATTTTAACCGTCAAAATGATAGAGTATACGCTAAGAATAGTAAAGAAGCCAGCATGATTGCTCCGAGGGTCCAACGAGGTCACCACCCCTCATCAGTGATGATTTGGCTGGGGGTGTCCTATTCAGGGCTAAGTAAGGTTCATTTCTGTGAAAAAGGTGTGAAAACTGGCGCTAGAGTCTATCAAGATACCGTTCTGGAACCTGTTGTCAAACCCTTAAGCCACACTTTATTTCAAAACCAGCCATGGGTCTTCCAGCAGGACTCTGCCCCTGCGCACAAAGCAAAATCTACACAAGCATGGTTTCGGGCTAACAAAATTGATTTTATCGCGCAGGAAGAATGGCCATCCTCCAGCCCAGACTTAAATCCTCTGGATTATGCCATATGGCAACTTATTGAGGAGAAAGCATGTGCTAAGCCCCACATGAATCTCGACTCTCTTAAGCGCGCTATTCTCAAGGCAGTCGCAGAATTGGATATGGTGGTAGTTCGTGCTGCCATCGATGACTGGCCTCGTCGTCTAAAGGCGTGTATTCATGCCAGAGGCGGTCATTTCGAATAATTTTAATACATGATAATCTTAAATATTTGTGCTTTCATTTGGTATATAATTCATTGTAGCATTATTTGTAAATTTAGTATTATTCATGTTTTCCATAGTTACAGAACTTAGTAACCAACCCTATCTAAAAAAAACCTTTATTATTAGTTTCAAGATTTGGTTTATTAATGGTAGACATTGTAAAACTGCAAAATTAGAGGCCACTCTACAATTAAGTATTTTCTACTAAGAAACATTTTAGCTATGATGTTTCTGCCAACCACATAACTGAGCACTATAGTCTACTATCCAAATAATTTTTTGAGACTGATAAATCAAGTAATACTATGTGAAATCGTTTCTCAATTACGTGTAGTAGGTACTTCGCATGGTACGGTCCCTAGAATCGTAAAATTGTAGAAGGCACCTAATAATTATTCTCATTTTTTAATTTTCGTTTGTAGCTGTTAATTTCTGTGTTTTTGTGACTACTCTACCTGCTGTGATATAATTAAGCCTTAATTAGCTAACTTTTTAGAATTTGGTACCGTATTCTTTTTATACTTACGAAATTCAAAAAAGTTGCACAATACCTACACAATACAACGTAGGTTCTTTTTTACTAATAAAATCTTATGATTGGTGTATTGCATAAAAAAATGCCATGGCCAAAGGTTTCTTAATTTTTTTGAAAATTTGTATAATTTCGATCGTCGAAAAAGACTTACAGAATTTTCCATAATTTTTACAATAACTTTTTGCTATACATATACACTGCCTACTTATTGTCTAATTTTCAAAATTTATCGCTATCGCTTTCATTTGACAGATGGATGTTACACATTGCTGTATTTCTTTGGTATGTTGTTATTTGTGCCAAAAAGAAGCATTAATGTATCACATCCTTAGGGCCTAGTGCGAGTTGATGTTTTCACTTTTCGCTATCAAAAACTATTGTTTTCTCTCTTTCACTCGCATTGACTATGAGCAGCATATCCGATAGTTTTCGATAGACTCGCACTAGGCCCTCTGAAAGCGATTGCGATAGATTTTGAAATTAGCCAATTAGCCCCAATATTTTTCCCTTTATCGCAACACTATGAATTTTGAACAGTATTTAGTTTTTTTCATAGCTACTTTTTTTCGTAGTGAATCCCTTCAAAAAGTCTTTACCATCTTTACTCCCACACTATAAGCTATTACCCGCGTGTATTGTTTGCGCGCCCAAACCAACTGTTTGCCCTCAAACTAAACCTAATGTATTACGTAGAGTTGACATAACTGTGCGGAGTGGTCACAAACAATGTCTGAGTGGAATATAATCTACATTAATACATCCATTGTGCATTTACTTTATCTGTCTTATTCAGAGTGCGTTCGTTAAACTAGGGCCAAAGTTAACATGGCGTTAGACTGCGGACTAACGCCATTTTAGCGCAATCGTATTCAGAGTGACAGTTTAACGTTTAGAGCCAATTTCACCATTGATTTTAAACGCGCTTTGTCAAAAACCAAGTTTAAGGCTGTCACTGTCATAACAACAAAGTAAAATTTGTTGCAAAAATGTACAATTATGTTATAAACAATGCCTTGTTAAATCTTGATTCAATTTTTTTAATGACCTGGTGAAATTGATTTTTGGAATAAACGGGGAACGGGGTATCAAACTCGACACTTAAACTACATTACGTAAAACGTGAATTGATTTTAAACGCGCTTTGTCAAAAACCAAGTTTAAGGCTGTCACTGTCATAACAACAAAGTAAAATTTGTTGCAAAAATTTACAATTATGTTATAAACAATGCCTTGTTAAATCTTGATTCAATTTTTTTAATAACCTGGTGAAATTGATTTTTGGAATAAACGGGGAACGGGGTATCAAACTCGACACTTAAACTACATTACGTAAAACGTGATCTTAATCGCGTTTAAAATCAATGGTGAATTTGGCTCTTAGTCCCATCGTTTAAGGATTAATAAAAGGTGCATTGTGATTGGTTTAGAAGCATTAAACCAGGTTTTGTTAGAACAGTCTTGCACCCCAGTTTTGTGAAACATCTCCGAATAAATAATATGGCTTTAATGACAGTTTTAAGATTTTCTCGCGTTCGTTACAGTGGTTTTTCTTTTTTTTTGGTTGGCGATCATATAGCGCGTCTGTGCCCTTCATGAACAGCTATCGAAAAAAATATCGCGCGTAAAAATATTGGATTCAGAAATTTCTATATGGGAAATTTATCTACCGCCGAAAAGTAAAATGAAATATTCCATACATAGTTACTCTATTTTTCTTGTTCGTGCTACGGAAATTTTCCAAAATCCTTTCTTAGTGCTCACCTACATCATCTAGCATTTAAAAATGGTGTCTCTACCTTCAGCCGTTAGTGCTCTATCACACATTTCAATGATTATTTTCATATACAAATTCCCATACAATCCCCTATTTCATTAATTTAGGAGGTGAATTTTTTTTACCTACCAAAATACTTTCAAAAAACCGCGCTAGTATCCGTTAAAATTTATTTCATGTCTAGCGAGCGCGTAAGCTTGAGAAGTGAATAAATCATAGAGTTTTATCAGGAGTATAAAATATAATGAAATTATAAGTATTGTTGTATTTCCTTGATAAAATATTACCACAGCCGAGAGACAGAATACTCTCTCAGCTGTGATATTACCGTGTTCTCAATTTCGAACGCATCTACTCTATGAGTGACTTTTTAATCTTTTTATTTTCTTTTTCTTTTTATTGGCGAGGGGAGGTGCTTCCTAAAAGGTTTCACTGTCGGTGTACATTCCCCATTGTTTTCGACTAACTTCCCGCCCCTAAGGAAAGGGTTTGGGAAGCCGCACAAATTAGCCTGACTTTTGTTTTGTAAATACAATTTTTAAGCGTTTTAAGAATGTTAGCGCAATGGAAAAGGAAAATCGTCTATTTCGATTTAGATATGTCGCTAAGATGAAACAGATAAAAGATTTGGTAATGAACGCAAAACACCATAACCTACAGAAGTTTTAAACCCAAAAACGTGGGGCACATTTTGTAAGATTTATCATCAATTTGTCTTTTGCATGCGGCCCACGTTTTTAGGTTTAAAACTTCTGTAGCTGTATGTATCTTAATATATAAAAGAAGATACTGACTGACTGACATATCAACGCACAGCCCAAACCGCTGGGTCCAGAGATACCAAATTTGGCACATAGGTTCCTTATAAGGTCTAGGGGTGCACTAAGAAAGGTTTTTGAAAACTCACCCCCCAAAGGGGTGAAACAGGGGTCCAAAGTTTGTATGAAAGTCCCTCAGTTTCGAAGCTAGAATCTTCAAATTGTATATTTAGGCTGACAATTAAAAATTAACATATACGTGTCTAAGCGTTTTTGAAAATTATACCCTCGAAGGGGTGAAAAGGGGGATGAAGTTGTGTAAAGAAAATCCTTCATTTACGAAGTAAAAATAGCTAAATTCATTATTTAAGCTTATGGATGGAAATCTAACGCAACGTATATCGTTATTGTTAGTATTTTGACCCCTATGGGCATGAAATGGGGGTGAAATGGGTTAAATACACCTAAAAATAGATATGGATGTCGTTATTGGGGTTTTCTGGGATGACGATTGCAAAAATGACATTTATTTTGAAATCCAACATGGTGGACATAATTTAACCCTTAAAGGGGTGAAAATGGGGTTCAATTTTGTTTGGAAAAAGAATAGAAAATAGACATTACAACTTTGAATTTCGTAGCAGCACGTCTAAAAATAAATAGGCAAACATTTTTTTTGTAATTTTTTTGGGTCAATGGGGTAAGTAAACATAAAAATCGATATGGATGTCGTTATTGGGGTTTTCTGGGTTGACGGTTGCGAAAATGCCTGCGTTTCATACATTGCCGGTGACACATACACGTAGACCCAAAACTCACGGGAGCAGGGCAATGTCTCACTTTGGCTGAAATTGGGTACCTTACTGAAGCGATCGAAAAAACATTTTCAATGTTAAAAATCGACTCACCTGTAGCAACTCAGACGGGATCTGATCTGATTATTGTAATAAACTAGCTTCCACCCGCGACTTCGTCCGCGTGCATATTAGATCAAATCCTTAGGGAACCTTCAACCTGGATCCGAATAGCCTTTTTTTGCGATAAGGCGGGTCGTGCGAGGCCCGCCACTCGCGGCAAACGTCTTGCCTCCCCTTATTCCTCGGAGATAACCATGGCCAGATAACTGGTTATCTGTGAAGAATTTTTTTCTTCCCATATAACCGGTTATCTCTTAGGAATATATTTTCCTCGCAGATAACTGTCAAAATAATTAGTTATCTGTGAGGAAAATTTATTCCTAAGAGATAACTGGTTATCTCCGAAGAATACATTTTCCTCGCAGATAACTGTTAAAATAAATAGTTATCTGTAAGGGAAATCAATTCCTAAGAGATAACTGGTTTTCTCCGAAGAATACATTTCCTCTCAGATAACTGTTATAAAAACTTGAATGCGTTATAAAAAAATAGTAAAATAAATTTTAATCCGAAATTAGTGCGCTATTTTAAGCTTTTCTTTACAGATCTCAAAAATTAGAACATTAATGTGCAATTTTATTGCATTTTTATAATACACGGGAATATTATCTACAAAACAACATCAAAATCATTGCGCTGAGTTGCATATTTCGAGAGTAATTGTTGTTTGAATATGACCCTTACATATATATAAAAAAAATTTTTTCGAAGATGAACAATTTTAAAATCATTTTCATCAGTTTTTAAATTAATTTGATAATTTTATCTGAAAAGAAATGCATTCTTCGGAGATAACCAGTTATCTCTTAGGAATTGATTTTCCTTACAGATAACTATTTATTTTAACAGTTATCTGCGAGGAAAATGTATTCTTCGGAGATAACCAGTTATCTCTTAGGAATAAATTTTCCTCACAGATTACTAATTATTTTGACAGTTATCTGCGAGGAAAATATATTCCTAAGAGATAACCGGTTATATGGGAAGAAAAAAATTCTTCACAGATAACCAGTTATCTGGCCATGGTTATCTCCGAGGAATAAGGGCTTGCCTCGCGCGGCAGCGTGCTTGTTGGGGACCCGCCTTACCGCGTTAAAAAGGCTGGTCGGATTCTGGTTGAAGGTTCCCTAAGGATTTTCTCTAATATGCACGCGGACGAAGTTGCGGGCGGAAGCTAGTAGGGTTATAAATCTTTAGGTGCGAAATTATTTTAAACTTTTTAGTTCGTTTTAAAAGCGTGGTTTTTTTAGTTTCAATTTCAGTAAATAATAATTTTCTGCTTTTTTAGTCTTTGCTTTGTTAACTTTTTGCTGTGGCTTTTTTCCAGCTTCATCATCAGACCCTGGACACCATCTCCCATCAGAGTACTTGTCAAGACAAAAATTCACAGATTTTACAGTCCCCGCAAGAATCGGAGCATTGAAAATGAACACCAAAATTTACGAAAAACCAAAATCAAATCGAATGTAGTCCTACATATTATATTTTTAAAGTTACCTAGGTAGTATCTATTTATTTTTACGATTGTGAGTGTCCGGACACGAAAGTGGCGGCGGCCGAGCGGTGGCGGGGCGGCGCGGCAGCGGAGCGGCGGCGGGGCGGGGCGATGAGAACGTGGGCACGAAACTTAGCGGTCGGTCAGCCGCGCTAGTAGTGTTGTGACAGATAGGCTAAATACCATTAAGGGCCCGTTGACCTACCGATTTGACCTACTGGTAGGACCACGGTATACCACTAAAGTAACTTCTTATTTTTTTTTATTTCTATTGATGTGTCAAATGTGATGTTGCTATGGAAACAATTTCTTGTTAAATCAATACCGAAAAATATTCAAAGGACGAACTCTGAAATCGCGAAAAAAAAAATCAGCTGTTTCATACAAAAATTTATAACGAAAATTTCAAAATGTATGAAACAGCTGTTTTTTTTTTTTTCGCGATTTCAGAGTTGGTCCCATAGTAAAAGTTGTTCAGTTTGATGGTCCCTATCTACCCTATTCGGCTTTATAAGGCTTTTACCAAACACCTTGTATATCCTATGTCTAAAAATTTTATTTAGTTCGAAAAAATGGTCTAAGTATAGGCGTTAACTAGTTTCAAAACCGGATTCTTTGCTCATCTTGTGTTTTTTAAATGATGTCCAAGATGCCGACATCCATACTGAATAAATAGGTACTACCTAGTAATCAAACAGACACTATTATAAATTTTAAACTTTTAGATTTTTGCATTCACAATGCTATTTTTATATTAAGATGAATAAATAATGAAAAAATATTAGAAAAAATCGGCTCACCCGTAGCAACTCAGACGGGATCAATATATAGATCCCGTCTGAGTTGCTACGGGTGAGCCGATTTTTTCTAATATTTTTTCATTATTTATTCATCTTAAGACACTATTATATTATTCAACACAACACTACTGTAATCGCGGGCTACCAAATCCAACTAGTTTGTTCATTTGTTTTCGTCGCTCTCCTCCCGCCCGTGCATCGCTCGTCGCCCTGCTCTGCCACCGCCCGTTTCGTGCGCGTCTCCATACTGTGCCATACTGTTGAATGCATCGCCGCCGCTCCGCTGTCGCGCCGCCCCGCTGCCGCTCCGCCGTCGCAGTTTTCGTGCCCGGACACTGACACTCGGCTCCGCCTCGTGTCACAAAAGCGCCCGCTGACTGCCTCGACGCAGCCGAAATATTATTTACCGATTTTCAAAATTCCAACGAATGCACTTCTCGTCTGCTTCTGCATCTTTTAACACTATTACCATGACGATCGGTCAATAATCATAGAAGCTACATCACTTTTTATGTACGGAAACAGCCGTTTTTCTACAATTCCAAATTTACAGGGACCACCTACAGGTCACAATTATTGACTGATTTTCAAATTATTTCACCATTTGGTAGCTAAACTAATACCCTAGGACCTTTTTTTTCATTTTTTCTTAAGTCGGTTTTTTTTCCAAAATATTTACAATTTAGTAAACAAACACCCCCCAAAAAACCCGGAATTCTCGGAATTTTACAAAATTCCAAAAAAAGTTACCAGTAGATTTTCAAAATTCAAACGTTCACAGGTGTCTCGATAAATTCCTCAACTTTTGGTACTATTTCCACCTCGGTCCTCTCAAAATCCGAGATATGGCCAAAAATACGTCTCAGGCGATTTGCATCTGATAACCATTTTCAATGGTAAAAAGGACAGTTTCTCAACCAAAAACTACCTCAATAATTATACACGGCTGATCACATTTGGACACGAATTCTATCCAATCGACCATAAATACGAAAGCAGCAAATAAATACCAATGACGTAACCCAAGAATGTACGTATTGAGTTACTAACACAAAAGGAATACTTAATGCGAAAGACACTTTTCTCAATATCAAATGATGCGTGTGCCATCGACTACAGTAAAAGTGTTTCAAGCACTCTTCACTATACTCGACTCGAAAGTACTTCGTATTGAGCACTTTTTCCGCAAACTAAACAAATTCGTTTTTATAACTGAACGCAAAAAAAACACCAAACTTTTGTTACGGCATCGGCAGTTAAAGTCGCGTGGACTATCTTTAAATGTATGCGAATAACCCAGTTTTCCATTTTAGCCACCGGCAAATGTAATGTTGTTGAAAAAAGTTCAGTCACCCGTGTAATGTGATGATTGTTAACAAAACGCAAATCCTAAAATGGCGCGCATTGTCCAGTGGCGCCAAAATTTGCGTCACACGAGAACGAGACGCATGGTGGACGCATGTCTGGAGCCTTGCCATTTTTTGCTACTTTATTTCCAGTGCAATTTAGTGCATTTCGTTTGGGTAATTGCGTTGTTTTGTACGGTGTTTTCATATCGCATTTACCTAAGTAGGTATAGAGGCCTACTTAGTATTTTTGTGTAAGCAGCTCTTAGGTGATTCATGGTTGTTTATAACTATGGTAAAGAGAAAATTTTCAGATTAAAATAAGTCGCAGGCTATGCTCTGTAACACACAGGCTTTTCCGACGAACTTAGTTCGACAACAGTAGACATTGTAGTGTCGGACCCCACACGCATTTCTAATATTGTTCGCACATCACTGTCTTTGTCAATTTAATCACATTTTACCTATGAACATAAGTATTATTGAACTTAGCAAGAAATATTTGCTTAAGTAGTTCAAATAGTTTAAAATACGTCGCTGCATATTCTTGAGTGTCACTATTGCACTGTATTTGATTACACAAATTCAATCGAATGCTTCAGAGGTTGAAAGCTCTCAAAATGTAACTTTGAAAGCTGAGCAAGCTAGCACAGAGCTTATTTTATGCTAAGTCAAAGTCAAAGTCAAAAATAGCTTTATTTAAATGAATTCAATTATTAAGTACTTTTAAATCATCCATATTTTCCTACCAAATAAATATTACGTCTAGTTTAGATAACCATATTAAGGTGGTTAGTACCAAATGATGTGATGATACTGAAACAAGTGATGGTGTTGCTATAACTGAACAACATTCTCCAAGGAACATAGGTCGGAAAACAATTTTTTTTTCGACTTTCCATAGTAAGTCGGTCAGCTGACCAATACATTTTGTATGGGAGTATGTTTTTTTTTTCATTTAAGACCTATTTTCCATGGAGAGTTTAGTATAAGCTACACCAGGTATTACCTGTTTCAGTATCATTACATCATTTGGTACCACCATATATTTCCATCAGTTTCTCTCTACCGGATTACCGATATTACCATTTCAAAAAAGTTGTGAGTAAGTATACCTATATAAAATAAAATAAAAGTTTACTAAAAAGTACTCTAAAACTTCGTTACTTGGGTACACTAATAATTACAATAATGGTGTAAGTTAATTAATATTGTAAAGCTGATTTATTGAATTACAAAAAAAAGATAATTTCTTACAAAATGAGTATAAGCTAGGCCTATACCCAGCAGTGTGTGTCGTGCAGCTGATATGATGATGATGAAGATGATGAGTACAAGCAATATTCCGAGGCTGGAACCAACCTAGTAGGTATTAATAATACCTGTATTTGGCAGCACCGCTCTCAACAAATTAAGAAATAAAAAAATAAACTTATCGAAACCAGGTGGTTCAAAAAATCCGCCCTTATCCGTGTCAGAGATTATTAAACTTGTTTTGTCTAGCATAATAGCCAGTTTTATTGTGTAATAGTTGACTATCGTAGCCCAAAGACGATTGAGCGAATGATGTCGGATACGCTAGACAGAAACTGTCAAACTTACGCAATCACTTTGCGATATCGCATACGCAATTGCTTTCACCGAAAGTTATAATTTTTTATCATGAATTTTCTAAAATAATTACAAAAGTTCGCCTAAACTAACTGCAGTAACTCCCGGTCGATATTTTGATTTAACTACGTGAATTATCCAACTGAGGCAAAGTGTAACCGGATACGACCGCTCATTCTGTCCTCCTCTAACACAAAACGTATGCTCCCTATTGCCTGGATAGATAGTAATGTTTTATGCAGTAAAGAACCATTTTACTATGTTATTTTGAATTTATTTAATACTAAATCATATACTAGAAAAGAGTCGATTCGCATCAGATCATTTCTCAATCAAAATAGCACTCTGAATGCTAAAAACTCCAAAAAAACGAGTTAATATATTAAAGTTATGATTTTAAACGTTTTTTTCGATCCAGTAATATTTGCGTATTGAAAAGAAGTAGGAATAGTAATAAACACAGTAACAGTTGAGCTACACATACATATACTTCAATCGCTAAGAGGGTTTAAAGAAAAATCTTAAAGTAAATTCACTATCACGAGTTCACGACGTTTTTCGATTTTCTATCCCTAGGGAACAGTATTTTTATTCTTGGATGAAAGGTACTTAACTCTTTTTCAGTAACCGTGATTCGCATTTAATAAGTACTAAGCTTTACGCCTACAGGTTCACCCGCGTAGACTACAGGTTATAATCATGCGAGCTTTCCCCAATTTTCCATCATCATTCTGAGGTTCCATCTAATCCGTACCTACCAAATTTCCTCAAAATCAGTCCAGCGGTCTAGGCGTAAAAACCTAATAGACAGACCGACTGCATTTATAATATTAATGTGGATGGATTAGTAAGGATAGGATTTTTGTATATAAAAAGAATGGATATTGAAGAAGAAATTGCATAGGAATTTAAATTCCACGCGAACGAAAATGTGGAGCGAAAGCTGTACAAAAAACTACAATGTTATCCTACTAATATCCTACTAATATTATAAACTAGCGGCCGCCCGCGGTTTCACCCGCGTGGTTCCCGTTCCCGTGGGAATATCGGGATAAAAAGTAGCCTATGTTTTAATCTAGGCTATCTACCATCTGTGTGCCAAATTCCAACCAAATCCGTTCAGTAGTTTTTGCGTGATTGAGGAACAAACATCCAAACATCTAAACATCCAAACCCACAAACTTTCACATTTATAATATTAGTAGGATGTGAAAGTTTGTGGGTTTGGATGTTTGTTCCTCGATCACGCAAAAACTACTGAACGGATTTGGTTGAAACTTGGCACACAGATAGTAGATAGCCTAGATTAAAACATAGAATACTTTTTATCCCGATATTCTTACGGGAACGGGAACCACGCGGATGAAACTGCTGGCGGCCGCTAGTTTTTAATAAATCTAACATTTCCATCCTGCATGACCCCATCCAGCAAGGTGCAGATCCCGGCCCTTACAATCACTTACGCAATTGTTTAAACAATGAGACTATAAAGTATCACGTTACCGACCTAAATGAACAGCCTCTTTGTCCGCCATGGGGGTTGCTCTGTTGCTCTGGGATGCGCTTTTTGGGGCGGGCGGCGGCAATTATTCTGTTTTTTTTATTAAGATTTTAGAATTAACAATGCTATTTTTATACAATACTAAATAATATACTAGAAAAAAAATTAACTCGTCATCAGATCACATTCTCAGGCGAGAATCAAACTCGCGACCTTTGGAAGTCTAATGCTCTTTCAACTGAGCTACCGAGTCACGTAGTGGTTTATGTCAAAGACAAAGTCAAAATATCTTTATTCAAATAAACTTAAAAATTAAGCGCTTTTGAATTTTTAATATTTTCATACGTTTCAGACTTTTTTAGCACTTTTAGTAACACTGTTATAGTTACAGTACGTTTCGCAAATTAAAATTGGATAAAAAAATTGCTTCGTCTCCGGCGCCAAGTCGCATACGCTTGAATAAATAGATCCTTAAGGATTATCCCAAATCAGCAAACTTACCAACGAATACGGCGAAAGAAATGAATTCAAACCGTATGAGAAAGGCAGAGCCGGATTTAGAGGTGTGGAGGCCCTGGGGCAACTAGAGAGTAGAGGCCCCTAATTATTTGTCAAATGAGTTAAATAACATATTTCTTGCAAGCAGGGGACTAATTGTCTAATTTCAAAATATTGATGCTTCTTTTTGGTACAAATAAAAATTTACCAAAGAAAGCAATGTGTCACATCCATCTGTCAAATGAAATGATTTTGAAAATTAGACAATAAGTAGGCAAGTCCGCCGCTAGCTGTCTGAACGCCCATGTGCAATAGCGATTATGTCACCCTAAACTGCGACTACCTCCTATACTGAGCTTGTCAGAAAGAAAAGATTTCTTTTGAGAGCTAAACTTAATTTCAACTCTTCCCCGCGCTTAGTTTTTGTAAAATTCTACATCATTCTAAATAATTGATGATTTCGTTGAAACCCAGCTTAAATCGTAATATTAGGTACTCTTTCGTTGTGTAAGTTTTTTTTTAAATGAAATTTATATGGAGGCATTGGAGGCCTGGGCAGTTGCACCGGGTGCCCTCCCTTAAATCCGGCCCTGGAAAAGATGCAAAAACAAGCTAAAATACGCTACAAAAGCGAAATGTTGATTATAATGTTTTGGCCAAAAACTGTTTACGCTACACTTACCTACCTAAAAGGTTTTTGGTTATGAGTATTGACAGGTTTTAGATAAACATTGGTCGAAGAAAGTTACTACTAATTGCAATTTCTTTTACAGCTAAATTAACATTTACAAATTAGTTAAACAAAAAAATCATGTTACTTAATGCGAAGAGTTTTGATGAATTTCAACTGTGAAAAATTATTGAAGGTGCTCATCTAAATATTTTTATTAAGGTGGTACGTCAAGCTCAGTAGTGCCACCAATGGAAATAAATCATTTATGTTTTATCAAGGGCTTAGAATAAAAGTACTTATCAAAACTTTTAATCTAAGCCTTTGATAAAACGTAATTGATTTATTTCCATTGGTGGCGCTACTGAGCTTGAAGTACCACCTTAAGGGATATTTCTCATCTCTAAAACTATATAAATAGTAAAATGTGTATTGTTTAGTTTAGTACAATTTGTAAGCTATTTGTAATTAAATTTACAAAAGAACCGACTCATTAAGAAGTTGGCTAAAGGCATCTTAGATTAGAAACACTGTAATTATTTGTATGAAAACTTATTCTCATAAAAATCAACTGTAATATTTTGGGTAGGCAGAAAAATTAAACGGAAATTAAAAAAAGCAAACAAGCGTGCGATTAAGATCGTTCAGCTTTAGAAATTACAAAATCCCATCGTTCCGCATCATTTGCCGGATGCGTTATGACGTATTGCGAAAATTTCACAAATCCGACCACACATACGGTGGCTCTTAAAATCCATATCAAATAAACCAAAATCCAATTTGGTAGCATTGCGGCCAACTCGTGTGTAAACACTCCATGCGGGTGTTATGTGTGGCGTGTGGTATTCTTAAAACCGCAGATGCGTATCCGAACGCAACTTGCTTTTTAAGAGATTCGAATTTAGAATGTGGTAGGTAGGTTAGTTATTTTTTTCTCTTCGGCGCCCATCGGCGCTGCTCTAATTTCCCTAAATTGTTTTTTCTTCCCAAAGTCATGGACTTATCAAACCACCTTTGTAGAGAAATTTAGTAGGTTTAATATTGTAATATGGTAATTTTGCCTCTCTTTCAAAAGTAATTGTCTATATTCAACTTCGCTTTGAAGTCAGAAAAAGTTGACAGAAAAAAGTAGCTAGGTGTATGAGGTATAAGAGTTTCTAATTTCTAATCAAGTAGGTTACTCCCGCAATCTTGCAAGACAATGTAAAAAAATCTTTTACTCCTGAAAAACTTTAAAAGAAACCTAATGTTTTCTACTTAAAAACAGGCTTAGACACGCTTGATTATCACCGAAAAAGTAAAAGAATTGAGTATGAGAATAAAATGACATTGTCAATACAAAAACGCTTTATCACGGTCGATCTAAAGATATTCTACATTCAGTATTGTACTTTCATTTTCGCAAAAAGGTCATTATTCTGTGTTGTATGTCCCTTTGTCCTTTATCTGTTGTGAGCTTAAGGGATTTAAGCAGAGGTGCAGAAAATCTTTTTAAAACGGCCCGAATTTTGCTTTTTATTTTCACCGAAAGTAGTTTTTTTTATCATCTTTCAAGGCTGCATAAATCTGGATGTTTGCCGAAAAATGATGTTTTCACCTCTCATGTACGAAAAGGGCGCTTTTGGTGTAGCGAACTAAAATTTATGGAAATGTAATTGCAAACAAATATTGCTTAAAAATGGCACAACGTGGCGAAAAAGTACAACCCGCTCAGCTTTAATCGGGCCAGCCACGCACCCGGTGACTAACGTAAGTGTTCTTTTCAATAATTGCAGTTTGTATTGTAGAAAAAAGATGAAAGAGAGATTTTATTAGAAATGACGTCCTTTATTGTCAAATGGTGTAAAAGACGCAAACAAGGCAGTAAAAAGATGCAGAAATAACGTATCTCATTTTTTCGTTTAAGTATAGAAAATATCTATTATACAAATTATGGTCGCTAATAAGCAACCAGTGTTCAGACGCTTTGTGCTGCATATTTAATGCCAGCATTTTTAGCTCTATCCACTTAGTTGTACTTTTAGTGTGGTGCCATTTTTTGAGTGGAATGCTTATTCCATAGATTTTAGTTCGCTGTTTTGGTGCGTAAAACTTAGCAGCAAAATCGATTTTTGCAGCGAGCGTGAGTCAAAGTGCTTTTTTAATTTCTAACACCCCCTTTTGAAATAAGAAAAAAGAAATAGAATGACATGGATGAGACTTGTAAAATTAATGTTGTCATACACAGATTAAAAACTGTAAAAAAAATACACGGATATACTTACCAAGGAGTTTTTAACAAGGATTGTTGAAAAAGAAGGTTAAATGATTCAAAAAAGAGTACCAACTTATGGACGAAATGAGGTCGCACTCGCAGCACAAATTGACTTTGATCTCTTGTATAAAAAATAACTATTATGTACTTACTTACCTAATTATTAAATGAAAGGCTTCTTAATGACTTTATAAATGATCACAGAATGGATATTAATAACGTAATAAAAGAGCCACCTATTAAATTGCTGATTAGCTTGATTGATTTTCAAGAAGTTGGATATTCATACTAGCAGCATGCTTAAACTATTTTATGTAAGTAGTGTAGGTAACTACAAAAGGTTTAACATTATTACTTAATTATAAAATTATTGATAAGTTGTTTTTTTAACAAAAAAATAAGTCCACCTATTTGTTAAAATAAAATCGAAAAAGTACACGTAGATTTTATGTTTTCTGCTCTCAATATTGGAGCAATAATGGAGGTGGCTCGCAATTTTTTCGCCCATGTTTATTTTCGGCCATCAGGCGCCATATTGCAAATATTCGTCTAGTCCTAACACAACATTTCAACCGCCACTTTCCGAGAAGAAAGTGAGTTCGTTTTTACGAGTTATAAATAAGTATACTTACCTACATTTGATTTTACTATGCTTAATAAATGTTTGTTTTTAACGAAATAAACCATCTTTTGATTGGTACATATGTCTCATTTTCTTAGGCGGGAATCGAACCCGTGCGCGACGGGGCTTATTGTCTAATTTCGAAAATCTATCGCAATCGCTTTCATTTGACAGATGGATGTGACACATTGCTGCATTCCTTTGGTAAGTTTTTATTTGTGCCAAAAAGAAGCATCAATGTATCACATCTTGAAAGCGATTGTGATAGATTTTGAAATTAGACAATTAGTACCCTGGTCAATCAATATCACTATAACTACCTACATAGTATAAAACAAAATACTTAGTCGCTTCCCGATGTCTGTACCCATGTATGCTTAGATCTTTAAAACTACGCAACGGATTTAGATGCGGTTTTTTTTTAAATAAGTAGATAGCGTGATTCAAGAGGAAGGTTTATTTGTAACCTAATAATTACATGGTGTCAAATTCCACACCACACCGAAGCAAAGCGAGGCGGGTCGCTAGTCATCAATGAAATACAAAATAATACTTATACTCGTAAGTATAAGAATTCGGAAATTCCTTTTCTTTCATTGAAAATATCTTACGTAACTTTCTAATAATAGCGTCTTGAAAGACAATGCGTAAACAGCTCATCACCCACTTACTTAAAGCGAATTAACTAATTAATTAATCTAATTAATATTGTATCTCGTTTCAATATCAAAATTAATGGGTATTTTGGTATTAACATAGAATAATTAAGTAGGAGAATTAACTAAGTTCTTAAGCCTCGATTACATACGCCGATTTAGCATCCTAGCTAGGAACCAATTTCGGGTTGCCTTGCCACCCATATAAATTAGTTCAATTTTAACAGTAAATTTGCACAAATAACGGAAAACTCAACATTTTTATGATTTTTTATTTTCTATTCTCATCTACAATCTTAAACAATGTTTACTCAAAAATTCAAAATTCAAAAATTATTTATTCAGTCTAGGCACTTGTGAATGTCATAGAAGCTACGCCATCGGTTCGCAAACCCTAAGCGGGAGACCTTGTAACGAGAAGAACCGGCAAGAAACTCGTCAAGGGCTGCTTTTTTCTCCCTGTATATTTCATAAAGAGTCGTCAACATTGAAAAATGAGCTCCACATTTAAAGTGAGGTCATTTTCCATCACAATAATTAACAAAAGTTTGCACACAATGGGTAGGTAGGTTGAAATTAAATTCTACTAACTAAATACTACTAAGTAATGAGAGTAAATAACTTTCAACTAGTTGAGAAATCACTGTGCCTGCTACTCGAAAGTGCACCTAAGTAGGCAAAATTTACCAAAAAAAAACCACATGTTACAAGACATAAAAAAAAATAAAAAAAAAATGCAATCCTTACAATTCAATATGCGTTAAGATAGGTACTCAGAAGCAGACCCTTTCCACTGGCAGCACCCGTTCACGAGCATGACGCATGGACCAGCCATCGCTTCGCTCAACCATATTTGAGGGAACGTAACGACCCGCCCCACACGACACCACCGCAGAAATGATTAAAGAGAGCATGACATACTTAAGCTACCCATCCTAAGGCACCGAATTGAAAACTATTATCCTAAAGCTTTTCATAGGCCTTTACTTACAAAACTACTGAATATAGAAAGCAAAATGATTGCAATTAAAAAAAAAATGAAATCAAAACAAGGTTTAGTTATTAATTTAAATTTTGAGTAAGAAGTGCCATACATATTTATAATATTAATCAGAAAAATAATATATATAAATATACGACGCCCTTAGTACAAGCAGACAGAAGCAGACCCATTCCCAATGGCAGCACCCGTTCACGAGCATGACGCATGAACCAGCCATCGCTTCGCTCAACCATATTTGAGGGAACGTAACGACCCGCCTCATACGACACCACCGCACTTGTACTTATCCGTTAGAGTGTTAATTCAATTTTAAAATCGATGTTATTGTACAATATTTTATTTTATAGTACGGGTGGCAACCCGAAATTGGTTCCTAGCTAGGATGCTAAATCGGCGTATGTAATCGAGGCTTTATAACTTAGTATTAATTACGTTACGTAGTAAGTATACTGACACCTACATTTAACTAATTGATTAGGAAATTATTGTGAAAATAATTGTAAGTAGGTATAAATAGGTAGGTCAGTAGGTAATGTTATCAAAACGTAATTTAAAGAAGCTTTAAGATGACTTGAAGTTATTTTTTATTATACCAGAAGATCAAGAAGCTTATACTTACCTCCCTCCAATGGAGATTGCACGGCCAGTGTCATAGTGAAGATTGAAAAATGACTCTTAAGTGACGTCATTTCGTTCTACAATACGTTTTCGTTTCTCACGGACGAACGAACGACGAACAACGAACACGTATTGTAACACTAAAGAAAGAGGTAGCAATAAGCCGTCACGTCACTAAAGAAGCTTTTTTCAATCTTCACTATGACATATGGCCGTGCTATCTCCATTGGAAGGAGGTATAAGCTTCTTGGACCGGATCATAGAATATGAATATAAGATTCTTGGACCGGATCTATAAAACTGCCAAGTATTTTTTTTTAATGTCTACTTATTTTTTTTTTATTTCTATTTCAAGTGAGTGTTGGATTGGAATGTCAGAAAAATGACCTATTATAACATTACGTACGGACCACCAAACTGAAATTTTTTTACTACGGGACCAACTCTGAAATTGCGAAAAAAAACAGCTGTTTCATACAAAATTTATAACGAAAATATCAAAATGTATAAATAACTGTAATTTTTTCGCAATTTCAGAGTTGGTCCCAAAAGTTGTTAAGTTTTATGGTCCAAAAACGATTTTCCCATTTTGGGAAAATGAAATGAATAGAATGGAAAGCGCAATGTGCTACGCGCCTGAGGGTTTTCCAAAAAAAGTGTACCCCCCACTTTTGGGCTGTCCCCCGTGTTTGAAGTTTAATAATAAGAAAAATTATAGGTATCTTGCTAATATAATGATTGCAGTGCATTAAAAAGACTCTAAACTAGGTATTCAACCAATTATTTTACCAATACTTTGCATAATATTAAAAGAATGACCATTTTTAAAAACTAAAGTGTCAGTTTTTGGCGTGTCCCCTACTCGAGTTCTTTGATGGTAGAAGCGATTCTAAAAACTTTTTGTACTGGGGTACCGTGAGATTTTTGTATCGTTTGAATGTACTCTTAATCGCCTATTGTCGACAGTAGTTAATAATTTAAGCCTTATTGCCATTAAATTACAGTTTGATTTCCAAAAAAATCTTAATAAGTGATACTGACCGGACATGTCAGGTTGGTCACGCTAAAAATTGCCATTTGAAAATTTACTAAGACTATTTTAGTTTTTGAAATGGCAACATCATCCTTTACATTCACCAACAGTCATTTTAAAAAAGCTAGTTTTCTGTTACGTTTCGAGTAAACGCACGTGTTTTAGTGAGTGCCACGGCCGTCAAGATTTTTGGTGTCGGATTTGAGACACGTTGTCTTCAAATTCAGGTTAGTTTACAACATTTAAATATTTTTAGAAGATAAACTATATTCTAATGTACTATTATTTACATTTGATACCAAACGTGAGTAAATGTTTTCATCGGAATATAATTTTGAATATAGTATGGGAAGAGAACGTCACGTCAGTTTTGCTACATTTTGCCTCGTGACCTACAGGCTGACCAGCAAAGTCGCAAAACCGACACTGTAAGGCTGAGACTACATGTAGGACTTCTATTCCTGTACATAAATCTGGCTGGTATCCTGTGGGAATGTTCGCGTATAAAGAAGAATAATTTTTCAGGAATGTTTAGAAGCGGGCCTACTAAGTGTTTTAGAGTTGGGTGGGCATCCCGCACCTTGTATGATGATCAGATACGACGTCACAAAAATAGATGTACAATTTTTTTATTTAAATCTACCCTGTGAGGGATGTGTCTCATTCTAGGCTTTATATGTAGAATACATATAATGTGGCAATCTATAATATTTTTACTAATTACTCTAACGAATTATTAGAAAATGTCGAAATGGATGAAATTAATGGATTTTGTAAAATAATATGAAATGACTCAGTATATAATAAACGATAATATTAAATATAATCCTTAATTTTCATTTAATACACGTACACTGTGATCAGTTTTCTCTTGAGTGTAAACCCAGCCTTAGAAAATTAGCCTGTCGGATTTGTGACTGTCCCTGTTTTGCGACGAGGATATTTTCACAGTTTTTACTAAATGTCAACATGAAGGGGAACAAATAATTTGGATGCACTATTTAAAATGCCTTCAATTATCTGGAATAAAATAATCACTTTACCGATTAAACTACATATTTATTAGTTATTGCAAAAGTAATGGTTACTTTGACATCAAATGTGACAAAACCGACATTAAAACTACCGTAATTCGTAACTTATTGATTTGATGACTTCAGTGTTCTATTTTTCAAATAATTTTAATGATAAACATCTTAACCCAAATAAAATCTTTACGTTCTTCTTGATATTTAGTAGATACATTAGCTTTTAAAATAGTCGCAAAACTGACAGTTTGTTTCGACAGTGCTTGATTTATTTGATGATTTTTCGTAAAAAAGATAAATCAGCAAATAATAAAGTATCATTCTATATATTATCATGTTTCTCAATAATATTTAAATAAAACAAATATCGGAAATTGTATTTCTAAAATAGTAACATCAATTTAGTCATAGTACACTTTATTTTGAAAACCCTCGCCTACGAAAATGCTACAGTGCATCGGCCCAGTCAGGCCCAGATAGTTTTCGGAATCAAATCCTAAATAAAAGTAAGAATTGATTTTATTATTCTACTTTGAAGATTTTGACCATTTCTTTAATTATGTTTACCTATGTAGATAAATTGCCCATATTGTATTTTGGAAGTTACTAGCTTCGGCATGAAAAACAAAAGAAAATACTTCTGGAAAACCGATATCGCAGTCAAGTACGGAATTTCATGTTCTCCATTCGAAATTCAAATTCAAATGGATTCTATTTAGGGGCGTTGTCAAACTAGGCGTTATCTCAATCCGCCAATCACAGCCCAAGGATCACCCTCCCAGGATAACGCTCTTCTCCTATTGGTCAAAACAAGAAACAAGATAATGTTATCCTTGCATCCTATAATGATCTGTCTCTGTTCAACAACTTGGTGTTCTGTCTTTGTTTCCCTTTACGAATTAGAAAGGGATGTCGGGGTTATTGACGGATGTGATTCTTGGTGGCTGGTAACTGGTATCTTCATTGTTTTATTCTATTGAAGAGCCGTTATAATGTTATCCTAATTCCTAATCCTACTAATACATATTATAAATGTGAAAGTTTGTGAGTGAGTACGGATGTTTGGATGTTTGTTCCTCAATCACGCAAAAACTAGATACTGAACCGATTTGGTTGAAATTTGGCACAGACATATAAGCTCTTTCAACGTAGCCATGACTGGCCAGTGATTAATAAGTCTTTGCTTGTCAATGGATGGTTAAGGCTTTAAACGATATCTTGAAGAGCTGGGCATTTCAGGAAACTCGGGTTCTCGATTATCTCCAAAAACCTTGGTCGACCCTAGGGTCGATGAGAGATAGCCTTCGGCCCCACTTCTACAATTGTGTCAAAAAAGTTCGGTAACTCGTCACTGTAGGTAATGTATACCAATTACAGCGTGAAAAATCACAAAAGTCGATGAAAAATACATTTAAAGTTATGTTACGTGCAAAAAATTGTACTAATAACAAAGAAATACTCATATTATTCTTACTGACATTCACAAAAGCTGGGACTGAAAAAAGGGTTAAAGGTAAAAGCTCGTCTCTCGCACAATCGTGTGAGATCGAGCCCGTTCGTATAGAATAAATAGTTTTTAAACAAAATTGAATCTTGTAAACCCACTGACCTGAATTTTTTTTTTTCTATTTAACTGGACTGGTTGTCTGTATGATTTGACAGCAAAGTTTTTGTGCCTATTTGAAACGCCTCTAGCGTCTGTTACTAAATGGTTGCCATGATGGTCTCTCCAGACACAGACTTTAGTAGGGTGAATATGCCAATTACCAGCCCCCCCAAGGATTTTTCAACTTTGAATCTCTGTTGTTGCCACAATTGCTATCTTAAAAATATTGTTGATACAGTTTTAGGTAGGTTGATTCATCTTTATTACGAAAATAGAACTTAGTTTTACGTAGTTTTGTGGGAAAAAAATAGAGAAGCGTTTAAATGTCCGAAGGGCGAAAAACCCTAACTCCAGCCGCCTTTGCCCTAATATCAGCCGCTTTGCTCCCTAATTCCAGCCGGGTACAGGGTGTTCTAAAATAATACAACCATGTTAGTATAAAATAAAAAATATATAATTTGGTAACTCTCAATAGTAATAATAAAACACTAAAGGCTATAAATTATGATTCCCATAGCAAGTCATTGAAACTTACACCTCTCCTGTAGATATTAATCAATTAAGAATACACATATATTAAAAATGGCGTATCAAACAACGATATTACGTATCAAAAAGTTAACTTTGGTTTAATAAACATATAATCAACGAGTATGAAATCGTTTTAATTATTTGAAACTTTTTTAAGCGTTTTCCAAGAAGTGGAATTCAATATACATTTTTTTATATTGAATTTATTTTCTGTTTCTATGAGTGAAGAAAAGTATGATTTTAATTATTATTACTTTTTACATCTAACATTAAAAAATAAAACAAAATAATTAAAATCATATTTGAGAACACCCTGTATATTGCCGTAAAGTTAGATGACCGGCTGGAGTTAGGTTCTCATACATATCCTAATACCAGCCCCTAATTTGCAGAACAAATAACTTAGGAATTAAACATTTTTCACCCGGCTGTAATTAGGTCATAGGGTGCAGGGTTAGTAATTCTAGTGAATAGCACTACAAATTCCAACCTTGAGACGAGCAAATTAAGATGAACTTGATTTCTTAAACGAAAGTTAAATACCCAATACCAGCCCCGGCTGGTAATAGAAAGTTATTGAAAATCATCCAGTCAAACTCCAGCCCCCCTATTTTTTTCGAAATTAGTAAATTTAATTACAAACTAGTAATGTCAAAACGTTATATATCTAATCTATTACTAGTATCAAAGCTTAAAACCTAAAAAAATTGCATCTTGCCTTCGTAAACACACTTCCCAAAGTTCGCATCGATCGAGCTTTTATGCTGTTTTTCAAACATAGTCACCTCTACTCGGTCTCGGTAAACATTATTGCTCGTTGTGTGAGTTGTAGGTGACGTGACTGGCTAATAGTGATTTTCCAACTTAGAGGATTAACTAGCGGTGTGGCTCCATCAAACAGTTTCCGATTTTCACTGTTTTTTAATGAAAGCAAAGCAAAAACTTTTGGGGGCTGGTATTAGGGGGGGGGCTGGAGTTAGGCATATCCACCCTACCATGTCCCTCACGCTATGCTCACGCTACGTCCTACAGCGCCAAAATGGCGGAAATCAAATAGGCACAAGAACAGTTTGACAGTAGCCAGTCTAGTGGAATATATATGTCAATGTGTAAACCACACAATCGTGTAAGGCCACGTCTGTACCCTTAGCACGAACAGCTATCGAGAAAAATAACGCGCGTAAAATTACTCGATAGAGAATTTTCTATGGAAAATTTAATTTCGCTATTCGGCGATAGATGGCGCTGTACTAATTTTTCATACAAAATTGCACTATCAAATGATTTTACGCGCGTTATTTTTTTCGATAGCTGTTATTGCTAAGGGTACTGAAAGGGATAGACAATCCTACTTAGCGCGAATTTCAATGTCTTCTCTACTCTATCGTCTCTATCTACTTACATCAAAAAAGGCATCAGCAGATATGGATGGGGAATTTGGCGTCTGTGGCGGTAAACGAGCAAATACCTACTTAGGTAGGACCTAGGTACAGTCAGCAACGAAAGTCACTTAACACTTTAGTACTTTATCATAGCAACTTATTTTGACGGAGTGTCTCACAGTTTGAAGCCTTAGTCAAAATAGTTACAATGAGAAAGTACTAGCGTGTTAAGCAACTTTCGTTGCTGACCGTACCTCTACATAAGTACCTCCATCGTCGGCGACGACGCATCCGCCGATGCATCTGGCGATGTGTAGAGGAGACTTAATCCAAGCCGAATTAGCCCCCCCCCCCCCTCCCCCCCAGTCCCCTAAAGTGAAAAAAGCGAACTTTGTTTTTATTTTTATATTATTTTATAAAAAATACATCCAGGCTTAGGTATACCTAATACAGACTAGGAAATCACAAACATCAGCAAGTTATATAACATGACAGCATCATACCATAAAACAAAGTAGGTAAGTAGGGTGAATATGCCAATTACCAGCCCCCCCAAGGATTTTTCAACTTTGAATCTCTGTTGTTGCCACAATTGCTATCTTAAAAATATTGTTGATACAGTTTTAGGTAGGTTGATTCATCTTTATTACGAAAATAGAACTTAGTTTTACGTAGTTTTGTGGGAAAAAAATAGAGAAGCGTTTAAATGTCCGAAGGGCGAAAAACCCTAACTCCAGCCGCCTTTGCCCTAATATCAGCCGCTTTGCTCCCTAATTCCAGCCGGGTACAGGGTGTTCTAAAATAATACAACCATGTTAGTATAAAATAAAAAAAATATAATTTGGTAACTCTCAATAGTGATAATAAAACACTAAAGGCTATAAATTATGATTCCCATAGCAAGTCATTAAAACTTACACCTCTCCTGTAGATATTAATCAATTAAGAATACACATATATTAACAATGGCGTATCAAAAAGTTAACTTTGGTTTAATAAACATATAATCAACGAGTATGAAATCGTTTTAATTATTTGAAACTTTTTTAAGCGTTTTCCAAGAAGTGGAATTCAATATACATTTTTTTATATTGAATTTATTTTCTGTTTCTATGAGTGAAGAAAAGTATGATTTTAATTATTATTACTTTTTACATCTAACATTAAAAAATAAAACAAAATAATTAAAATCATATTTGAGAACACCCTGTATATTGCCGTAAAGTTAGATGACCGGCTGGAGTTAGGTTCTCATACATATCCTAATACCAGCCCCTAATTTGCAGAACAAATAACTTAGGAATTAAACATTTTTCACCCGGCTGTAATTAGGTCATAGGGTGCAGGGTTAGTAATTCTAGTGAATAGCACTACAAATTCCAACCTTGAGACGAGCAAATTAAGATGAACTTGATTTCTTAAACGAAAGTTAAATACCCAATACCAGCCCCGGCTGGTAATAGAAAGTTATTGAAAATCATCCAGTCAAACTCCAGCCCCCCTATTTTTTTCGAAATTAGTAAATTTAATTACAAACTAGTAATATCAAAACGTTATATATCTAATCTATTACTAGTATCAAAGCTTAAAACCTAAAAAAATTGCATCTTGCCTTCGTAAACACACTTCCCAAAGTTCGCATCGATTGAGCTTTTATGCTGTTTTTCAAACATAGTCACCTCTACTCGGTATCGGTAAACATTATTGCTCGTTGTGTGAGTTGTAGGTAACGTGACCGGCTAATAGTGATTTTCCAACTTAGAGGATTAACTAGCGGTGTGGCTCCATCAAACAGTTTCCGATTTTCACTGTTTTTTAATGAAAGCAAAGCAAAAACTTTTGGGGGCTGGTATTAGGGGGGGGGCTGGAGTTAGGCATATCCACCCTACCTAGGTATTTAGTTATAAAAAACAAATAAGTAGGTACCTACCTACCTATTCGTTATCGAATAAGGTAAGGTACCTACCTACTTATACGTTTTATGAAAGAATATGATAGCTTGCCTAATTTTTCAACACACTTGCTCGTAAAGTGGGCCTTAATACATCGCTTTTAGGACCATTAACCGAGCTATAACAAACGCGTGCTATAATTATAAAAAAACTATTGCGTTATAGAATTATCCCTACAAAGTTAAATTTACCTTACTGCAAGTTCTATGCGAGTAAAGCATTCCCAGTTATTTTTTTTGTAACAACAAATGTGTCTTTGGCTAGGCATTTTAGCCCAAAATAAAGTCTTTTGTGTAACCATTAATACTAGCGTTAAAATAGTTTGTTTGGCAGAGACATCTCATCATCCTCCTACCCTTATCCCAATTTATTTGGGGTCGGTGCATTGCGTCCTTTTCTTCCATTCCTTCCTGTCGTCACTCGTCATCTCCTCATCCACTCCCTTCACATTGATATCATTCCTCACACAATCTAACCATCTTTTCTACGGTCTTCCTCTTGCTTTCCAGCCCTCAATATCCATAATCCATATTCATTACTATTCTAGTAACATGTCTTTCATCCCTTCTCATAAGATGCTCAAACCATTGGCAGAGACATCTAGTGGGACTAAATATCATCACACTATACAACAAAAAGCATGCTTTACTTACCACTGTTGCTGCCAAATGCTTAGTGTAGTTTTTCTACTAGACGCTAGATGGCAGAGCTATAAAACTTTTATGAATTTTAAATGAAGTGAAATCTCATTGCTAAGTCAAATCCTATTTTTGTAGTAGGTAGGTATGATTGGATTTTGCGTTTTTTTCATAATAGAGCTGCTATTTTTATTAATTTGAAAGTAAAAACCATTTAAAACTGGCAACCCAAAACTGACGCGTGTCTATTTGCCTCATCGTGAACGGAACGCGGACGTGCCAAATGTCAAATGACGTATGACTCTCTGACTTTAGCTTGACGTTTTGATTCACTTCACTTTTTTAATACGTGTCAAGCTGTTTTGTACGCGTACGGGCTTTAAAGCCTTTAATTTTAGGATTTAACTGTAAGTACTCTTTATTTTAATTATTTTTACCAGCAAAGCTAACAGTGCTATGTACTGCGACTATCGAACCACAAAAAACAAGTTGCTAAAAGTGTTAATAATCCTCTTTCTACCTGCGTGAAGTTTATCAAGTTTTCTCGATAATCTCCTTCGTTTCGTGTTGAAATTCCAATTTGTGCCGGTAATATACCTCGTTAAATACCACATGGTTTATCGCGATATCTTATTTCTGCGCAGAAACCGTTTCTGTGACGAAATCATCTATATCATTACAAGCTGTGTAAACATTTGGTTTGTTTTTGCAAATTCTCACTCCCATTGGAACTTGTAAGCATTGTGTCCTTGTAAACAGGTGATTAAAGTGAAAATTCGCCTAATCTAGTCGTTAGTTAAATGTTATCATTTATACGAAGGTTGGTCTTCAGTCCTTTCGTGCATTTGTTTACTACGCCACGTCTTGTAGTGACCATCGCCTCGTAAGCGATTTTAATAGGTAGTGAAAGTATTTTACTTTTATACTCAGACCAACTTTCGTTAGGTAATTAGTGCCCCAGTACTTACTTTAACATAATAGAATTAGTGAAAATGTTTAAAACTATTATGTGTATCCTGCGTAACCTCTCAGTAAATATTTCTGAAGTTCCATATGTTAAGTTGTGTAATAAATATTTATTACCATCTTTTTTCAGGACAAATATACATTCACATCAAACAAAATGGCACCAAAACAGAGAATGCGTATTGCCAACGAAATGGCGAGCAAGAACATCACATTGAGGGGAAATGTCCCTAAGACCACAAAGGTATGTACTTATCTAATTTAAGATGATTTAATTGTATTACTACTTATTATTCATATTCATCAGCAAACTAAAATCTATGGAATAAGCATTCTGCTCAAGAAATGGCACCACACGAAAAGTACAACTAAGTGGATAGAGCCAAAAATGCTGGCATTTAATTATGCAGCACAAAGCGTCTGAACACTGGTTTCTTATTAGCGACCATAATTTGTATACTCATAGATATTTTCTGTACTTAAACGAAAAAATAAGCTAAATTTTTTCTGCATCTTTTTACTGCCTTCTTTGCATCTTTTACACCATTTGACTATAAAATACATAATTTCTAATAAACTTTCTCTTTCTATCTTTTCTCTATAATACAAACTGCAATTTATTGAAAGAACACTAACGTCAGTCACCGGGTGCGTGGCTGGCCCGACTAAAGCTGAGCGGGTTGTACTTTTTTGGCCCCGTGGAGCCATTTTTTAAGCAATATTTGTTTGCAATTACACTTCCATTGATTTTATAGGGAGTTTGCTGATATTCATTGTATTTTATACACCATCATTTATCTATCATAGCTAACCGAATAATTTTATTGTAAGTGATTGAGTTCTAAAAGGAACAGGAGTGCTATGTATAACCAGTAAAACATCTAAAAATGTTAATAATAATTAATTAAGGCATCAACGCTCGGAAAATGAGACTTAATATATTTTTCTAATGTTGTCTGGACACCGGAGGCCGCATGGGCATTGATGTATTTATGAACTTATGTGTATAAATCTCATCAACTAGGTTTTTCTATTTTGAGTCTCAATAAATCAATAGAATACACTTTGTTTATAATAAGTAGAGTATCAGTATAAAATGTCTTGCAGAAAAATGGTTTTTATAATTTTCATTATTATCATTTCTGTAACAGGTTTTGTCTATCAATTTTGTAGTTTAATTGTTTATTACATGGTAAAATGTTAGTTTTTCTTTAATTTTATTCCAAACAACCATTTGAATAACAAACTTTCACTTTACAAAAGTGAGATCCAATGAGGTAAATGGTGAAATCTATTTGACTATCCATTTCTGCTTAAGTAAGATACTACTGATACTATCTACAGATTCACTTTATTCATTGCTCAAAAGTACATTGCAAGAAAACAAAATCTACTCAACCGATACCTCTGTAATCTTAGTTTCTCAATTACATAATATTTAGTTACAAATATCTGAACTCTTAAACTTTGTAGTCAATCAAGAGACTGTCTTGATATATTTATAATTTATAGTTCTTATCTCTTCCTCACATTTCAATATTATTATCACCTTTAAAAGTTAACAACCGGTCTTAGATATCGGTATTGAGTTTAGTTATATTGACTACTATTAATGACTTAAGTCATAGATTTTAAAAATAATTAGATATCCTTTGATCAGAATCCTTATTATTTGATGGGGATTTACCATAATGTATACTTGAGTATTCAAAAAGTTTATGATTTTAAATCCCTGTTACCCATCATCGGGACAGCTCAAGCGACTATAGCGACTACAGACTTTGATTCGTTATAACGATGCCATATTTTTTTTAATAATAAATACTTTAGTGCTTAACAAATATAAAGAGCCTAAATAAAAATATGAACACATTGTTCACACATGTTCATCAAAATTAAAACACACTTCTTTATAAAATCAATTTTACTTAATAGATAAAAGATTGCTAATGTTTTTGCTTCTCTCTAGGCCTTATCATAATCAGACAGATTAATATAATCAATTGAATAACATTGAACATTGTTATTTAAACGTCATATTATAAACTGATTGTCTTAACCAGCTGTGGCATTGCGAGAAAAATATTTTTCTATAGATAAAATATTTATTTTGATTTTGCACTATAGTTACATTACCTAAGAGTTCATTTTACTATTGCTGCATTTATAATAGCCATGGCATGTCGAATTTGTTGCATTCTTTGAGTTATATGTAATGGAAATGTTTTCAAATATCACACATTGTTTATACACGATTGATTTGTGATTGTGTTTCAAGTGGAATATAGTAATTAATTAAATTTTTTCTTGACTCAAAACTAGTTAAACCAGTTTTTAGATTGAAGTGGTTAGTGTTATTAAAATGTGTTTTGAAATAACACTATTAAGATTCATAATCATAATGGACTTTAATATTCAAAACTTGAGTACTTATAGTTTGTTTGCATATGTTTGCTTAATAGAAGGTTATTTTTTTTTAAAGTTGATTGACAAAATAATTATCCCTTGGTTCGCATAAGACCGGATTCGGAAAAATGTACTTCCAACGCTTTGTCCCGGATTAAACCATAAGTGACTTTTAAGCAAAGGTCATTGGACATATTGTTCGAACATTTGACCTACGGCGTACACAAACGAAATTGGGCTAGGTATGTAGGTAGATAAATGTATCTGCTACGCAGTGGTATGGGTCGCATTCTTGCAGGACATGTTTCATTTTTTATCATTAAATCATAGCATTTCAATAATAAATAAAATAAAATTAACAAATAAAGACAATACAAACGTTTATTATGCTTGTACCATACATTTTCACAATGCTGAAAGTAAAAGCTTCTGTTTAGTTAACAAAAGATTTAAACTCACACATATAATGTGAAATAACTTTTTTCTGCCAGTCGTTCGGAAACTTAGGTGCAGAACGTCAAAAGCGCAAAATGTCAAGCCATCGGAAAACGTCAAAGGAGCAGAATGTCAAAAGAGCAAAACGTCCAAAGCGCATCATGTCCAAGGAGCAAAACGTCAAAGCGCAAAACGTCAAAAGCGCAAAATGTCAAAACATTCCAATTATGAGATTTACCAAACCACCATGATTTAAAACTTATTTTAATTAATTGAAATTCATTAATAAATAAACAACGAAAATAAAATTCATCTCAAGCTTACACGCTCTCTAGACATGAAATAAACACATTTCAACGGATACTAGCGCGGTCTTATTGAAAGTACTTTTGTAATTAGCTAGCTGGTATTTGTAGGGGGCAGGCAGCAGCGCTCCAGTGGAACAGAAAAATAGGGTTTTCTTCGTCAACCGTTTATTATTTTAGCACAACATTTCTTCAGGTATTGTTAGGACAGGAGCCTTTTTGTGACAGTCAAAACAACAGTCACATTTGAATATTATTGACATAAAAATGTTTCTTAAATCAATAGGCATATTACATGCGACCTATTTCCACACGCCCCCTTAATATGCATATTCACAGAAATTAAATACATCTTAAAACAAAAAGAAAGTATTACAAAGGAACAACAACTTTAGCAAAAATAAACAATTAACAGGTAATACCTAAACCAGACATGCACTTGTAGTGCTTAGCATTAGGCAAACCCTTGGTTAAAATATCAGCAAGCATAGAATCAGTAGACAGGTACGACAATTCTATGCTCTTGTTGTCCTTTAAAATACTCCTTATAAAATGGTGCCTTATATCAATGTGCTTGCTACGAGAATGGAACATCGGATCATTTGCAAGACATATCGCCCCCTGATTGTCTACATGTAATGTAATCTGTGAAAACTTACCTAACCCAATTTCAGTTAATAAGCTATTGAGATAAACAGCTTCTTTCATGGCTGATGACAAGCTCACATACTCGGCCTCACACGTGGACGTCGCGACACACTTCTGTTTCTGCGATTTCCACGATATGCAGCTGCCTGCTAACACAAAAACATATCCAGAGTAAGAACGTCTATCTATCAAACATCCTCCCCAATCCGAATCAGAATACCCTTGCAATGACTTGCCTGTTTTCTTAAATACAAGTCCGTATTCTATCGTTCTTCTCAAATAACGCAGAACTCGTTTCGCGGCCTTCCAGCATTCTTCATTGGGACAATTCAGAAATTGTGCCAATTTTGCAACACTATTTGTGATATCAGGCCTTGTTCCTGTTGAAAGATACATCAAGGAACCTATAACTTCCCTGTACGGGTACTGTTCGCCCTCACTACATTTGTCTTGGGAAAATTTTACTTTGGTTTCCATAGGCGTAGAAACTGGACGACAATTATCCATGCCATATTTTATCAACAAGTCTGAGATATATTTTCGCTGTGACAATCTAATGCCATCGTCACATTTGTCAAACTCTATTCCCAACATGTACTTGACAACTCCATAGTCTTTTAATTCAAACTCGGTGGCCAGTGACTTTTTAAAGTCCTCAATATAATCTCTTTTCCGACATGCGATTTGAATATCATCAACATAAACTAAAACAAAGAGTTTTATATCAGAATCTATGTCCCTAAAATAAAGACACGGTTCATTCAACGATTGTCGCAACCCCATACGTTTTAGTTGCTCATCGAGTCGTATGTTCCACTGACGACCAGCTTGTTTGAGTCCGTATAACGACCTTTTCAGTCGGCATACGTCGCCTCCAGCCTTTAAATCGTCCAACATTTTCTTAACTCGTTCATAAATATCGGAACCTTCTGTTTCTGTCTCTATCAGTTTAAGTAAACATTCCTCTAAAAGTTCTGGCACCTTCATGTAGATGTTTTCTTCTAAAAATCCATTCAAGTAAGCCGTGTTAATGTCCAACTGATGAATCTCTAGGTCTAGCTCAACTGCAAGTGCAGCTAACAATCTAACTGTATCAAGCCTGACGACAGGAGCAAAAGTATCGTGGTAGTCAATACCATACCGCTGGCTAAAGCCTCTTGCTACAAGTCTCGCCTTTTTCTTCTCAGTTTTGTCCACATTCAGCTTAGTTGTTAAAACATATCGACAACCTACGACATCACGATTCATGGGTTTGTTTACTATTTCCCATGTGTCGTTCTTGACCAGGCTTCTTACTTCCGATAATATAGCAGTTTTCCATCCTTTGCATTCACTGCTTGACAAAGCCTGTTTTAATGTCACTTCCGCGACCCCAGCAAAGTCTTGACAGTCCGTAAACTCCTCAATGGATTCACTACTATCAGTTGTAATTGGTTCTGGTTGTATATTTGGTACCATCTGGTACACTTTTCTTGGACGCCCAACATGACCTCGCTCTATACGCGGTCGACCTGGACCTCTCTGTTGGATCAAGATGCGATGGTCCTGCGATTATCTCGGGTTCTTCGACTGGCTGATGAGTAATGTCAGCTATCTGTTTCGAATGGAATTCAATTTCAACTATACCTGGTCGATTCACGTTGGTATTCAAATCTTCAGCTTTCAGTTCAAATGGATCTATCTTCAAGCTATTATCTTCGTTTCTTTCACTCTTCATTCCGTGAAACTTCACATCTCGTGACACTATCATTTTCGTTGCTGTGGTAACCATATTCTGTAGCCTTTTCGATCTCTTGGATATCCTACGAAGATTCCTTCTGTACTTCGTGGAGCAAACTTATCTTTCCCCTGTTCTTTGTCCAATACATGTACCTTTGATCCAAACCTCTCTAAATAATTTATCTTAGCAGGTCGGCCAAACCATCTCTCAAAGGGTGTGTCTCCTTCAAGACTGCGCGTTGGACATCGATTTCTGACATGGCATGCCGTTACAACAGCATCTGCCCAGAAACCTGGCGAAAGACCAGACGAAATGAGCATACATCTCGCCATTTCCACTAACGTACGATTTTTCCTTTCCGCTATCCCATTCTGTTCTGGAGTTCGAGGACAGGTTAATCTTCGAGATATGCCTTCATTCTTCAAGAACTCATCGAATTCACGGTTACAATATTCGCCACCGCCATCTGACTGAAAATATTTTATTTTCTTGCCGGTCAAATTCTCGACGTAATTTTTGTATATTTTAAACACAGTAAATACTTCACTCTTTTTACTAAGTAAATATACTTCACACCATCTTGTATGATCGTCAATGAATGTAACAAAGTACCTCGCGCCACCTATGGCTTTGTGTTGCATTGGTCCAACAACGTCTGAATAAATGATCTTTAATTTTTCATCACAAGGGCCTTCAGATTTCAAAAACGGTAACCTACTCATTTTTCCACTCATACAAACATTGCAATCGTACAACTTTACAATATCTGACATTTTGACACTCATACCAGATTTATTTAAAAGTTTAACAAGATCTTTTGCATTTAAATGTCCTAATCGTTCATGCCACAAACATACATCGACTTCTTTCTCTTTATCAGAAATCACCGACACTATTTCACGGTGTTCCTCTATTACGTAATATAAATTACTTTTTCGATTTGCGACTAGCTTAGTGTTACCATAGCTATCTTTCACACTAGCTACATTACCTTCAAATGTAACACTATAGCCTTGATCCGTAATTTTCGCAACTGAAATTAGGTTACATCGCAAATCCGGAACATAAAGTGTATTGGGCAATTGAACCACAGTTTTAGAACCATTATTACATGTAAACAATCTTACTGTACCTTTGCCTCGTATATTTGTACTTGCATTTGTTGCCAAATTCAACTTTGATGACATGGGTAACATCGTGTCACCAAATTTACTTGCGTCGTTGCATAAATGTGACGTACATCCACTATCAATGATCCAATTTCCACTCTCATTGCTTGCAGCCTTATCATCTGAAAAACAATTATAAGTTACAAAATCCGAATCATAAATATCACTGGCCGTACCATACGTTGACACTAACTTAGAAGTTTCTTGGCGTTGACCCTTATTCTTCTTCATATTACATTCAGAAGCCTTATGACCGTGCTGATGACATTTGAAACATTTGTATTTAAATTTCAAATCCTCTTCAACTGTACCTCTCTTTGGTTTAAAAGGTTTCTTCCCTTTTACAAGAAATGCCTTATCTACATTTTCTTTCTGGTGTCGGGAACTTCCTTCCTCCAAAATCTTTACCTTAAGCGTTTCTGGATCTGGCAACGAATCTCTAGACTCTATAGCACATCTAAAGTTCTCGAAGCTAGACGGTAAACTATACAGCAGCATAATTGAAATCAAATCGTCATTCATTTCTATTCCCATGTCAGCTAATTTGCATCTGACATCAAAAAATTTCATGACATGTTCTCGAATGTCACCACTTTCCTCCATTTTGTAAAGCAATAATTCTTTTAACAATGTCGCCTTTTTCGCAGGTCCTTTTGATGCATGTATGCCTTCAAGTTTCAACCATACTTCTCGCGATGTTTTGCATCCTCGCAGGTGCCTCAGTTCATTAGGGCTGATCGATAGGATTAGGTCTGACTTTGCCTTTGCGTCACCTTTATCCCATTGAGTGGCTAAACCTGGTTCTGCTGGTCTTACAAGGCTGCCATCCACATAGCTCCAGGCATCATTCTTTATAAGAATTGCTTCCACCTGAATTTTCCATGTTTCGTAATTTTCTGGAGTCAATTGTTCTATTTTCACGGTTGACATTTTCGCGAAATCCTTGATTTTCTATAGGTGGCCCATAACCACTGTAGGGGGCAGGCAGCAGCGCTCCAGTGGAACAGAAAAATAGGGTTTTCTTCGTCAACCGTTTATTATTTTAGCACAACATTTCTTCAGGTATTGTTAGGACAGGAGCCTTTTTGTGACAGTCAAAACAACAGTCACATTTGAATATTATTGACATAAAAATGTTTCTTAAATCAATAGGCATATTACATGCGACCTATTTCCACAGTATTTGGTTTGATTTTTATTTTCCGACGTTTGGGCACCTTTGCACTGCAATTTATATAAAAAAACATTTTATTTTTATTTATTAATTAATGAATTCCAATTCATCAATTTAAGTTTTAAATCATGGTGGTTTGGTAAATCTCATAATTGAAATGTTTTGACATTTTGAGCTTTTGACGTTTTGCTCCTTGTTCATTATGCGCTTTGGACGTTTTGCTCTTTTGAGTTTGATCCTTTGACGTTTTGCGATGGCTTGACATTTAGTGCTTTTGGACGATAAAAAATAATACATATTTTGAAAAGTGGGATTGAATTCTTCAATTTAAAACTGGTTTGGTTTCTGTACGCGAACTTTCATCAAGCAGGTCAAATATGCCTAATGACCTTTAATATTTAATTTTATACACAAGAAATAAGATTCTACACCCTCGCAAATACATATATCATCGTAGGTATACTTATATAGATTTGCGCAGCATTTTTGCAGATTGTTTGGGTTCTATACTATATTATTGTTTATTTTTTTCAGGAAAAGGAAGACCAGTACCCCGTCGGACCCTGGCTCCTAGCTCTCTTCATCTTCGTAGTGTGCGGCTCAGCAATCTTCCAAATCATCCAGTCCATTAGGCTCGCATAAACCATGACCACCACCTACGTAGCTAGTCGTGTTTCTCTTTCACTCATACCCATTTGTGCGAGACAAACATATAAACTAAGCTACGACTTCAAACTATTTCATTTTTAATTAAGGCAACTGTAATATAGACTTTTTGCATAGAGTTTGTATATTTCATTCTCTTTTTTTGGGGTGGCAATTAGAAACACTTCAAGCCATACAACCATAAATAAAACACGTGTATTAAAGGTTCTAATACCTTTAATTTACACCATAAAGTTAATTAATTCCTTAACTTTATGATTTACACAGAACACCTAAACTGCGCGGTGTGCGTAGCTTGAAAATTGCATCGTTATATATTTAGTCTGTGTAAGTGCAGTTTTTTAATAGTTAATATAATCTCAATGAAGACATGTACGTACTCTATTCTTGTATATTGTAAAAAAATGAAATTAATATTAGGTAAGAGGGAATCCAGCATTTAGGTGATAATTTTTATTATTTTCCATTCCTACGGTTCTTTTGAGACCAAGTGTTAGACGCACAACATAATTTAAAAAAAGAATTATGTTTATTTTAACTGTTTTTTGTTTGAGTGTATAGTTCGATTTTAATATATAAAATCAAATTATTTCAATCCGCGCCAATGACGAAATTGTTTGTCGGTTATTTTTAAATTTTAAATGTAATTTATTTGATTTAATACAGTATATTTGTCATAAATTATATTTGTATTTCTTTTTATCGCCTTTGTTCATAAAGGTCGCTGTACACGTAACGTGTTTTTCCCGGACGGAACGGGGCGATTTCTTGACATCGTTGCATACAAAATAGAAGGTGGTACCAAATGATGTGATGATACTGAAAAAGGTGATAGTGTTGCTAAAACTGAACAACATTCTCCAAGGAACATAGCTCGAAAATAGTTTTTTTTCGACTTTCCATTCCAAGTTGGTCAGCTGATATGAAACTTTTCGTTTTTCGACCTATGTTCCATGGAGAAAGTTGATTAGTTTAAGTAAAGACGCTATTACACAAGGAAAGTTTCTTGCACGCAAGTTGCAAAAAATTTAATGCAAAACTAGAAAAGCAAAACTTGTTAGAGGCGAGGCTTGAAGCATCTGTTTAGGTACACTAGGGCTCACTAGGCAACACAATTATTGCCAAGAAAAAATTGCCACTTGCGTGCAAGAAACATTTCTTGTGTAACAGCGTCTTAACACTATCACCTATTTCAGTATCATCATATCATTTGGTACCGTAAACATAATATACACGGACGGGACGGGGCATGGATGGAACGGAGAATAATGTATGGAGCACAGCACGTACCGTCCGGAGCTTAGAGCAACGCTGGCTTCGTCGGTAAGGAAGCCCGCCATGCTCTAAGGTCCAGAGTTTTTTCCCCGTTACGTATACAGCGACCTAAAATACATTGAACATGAGCCCAGTTTATGCTAGACCGGGCCGTGCCGTGGCCGAGGCCCAAGCTACGTTAGACATGCTAATATTATTTATAATGACCAACGCACTTTGAGCCCCGTGGCTTCGGAAGCTGACCAACAAGTACAACGTAGCTTGGGCCCCGGACATGGCCGGCACAGCCCGGCAAAGAATGAATTGGCTTTTATGTTCGAGGTATTTTGAATAATATCTAATTATGAATCTTATCCAATTCAAATAGAACTGAATGAGTATGTACATACTATGCTCTATTTTAATTTTACAAATAATAAAATAAAAAGAGCTTAAGCATTGTGTTTACCATATGGCTTGTTTACATAGTGCGAGCTAGCGTACGAGCCAGCCTGCCAAGTAGCTGCACGGCAGTAACTAGCACTGTTTAGACGTAACTTACGAGTAACTCGTACGTGCTAGTTGGACAGCAGGGCCCAATTTTTTGAATCCTTCGGCTGGCGTCTGGCGCTCTTTACAAACTTAACTGACCTGACCCCCTAGCCAAAGTAACATTTGCAAATTTTCGCTATCGCTTCGCTTCGAAACATGTATGGATTTGACGTTTTAAAATTCGATTGTTAGCGAAACCTTATGTCAATCCCATACATGTTTCGAAAGCGAAGCGATAGCGAAGATTTGTAAATGTTACTTTGGCTAGGGGGTCTGACCCCGAGTTACGTAACTCTGTTGCTAATTCTCGATTGAAATCCATTGAAATCTCAGGTGCATTACTGCTTTAAGTAAGATAGTTGTCACATTGGTTCTTACTAAAGCAGCGATGTAACTACGATTTCTGTCAGAGTTGATTGCAACAAAGTTACATAATAGGGATGATAACTAATGAATAAAATAACGAAATACTAATAAAAATCGTAAACATATTAAACTTTTAGAGTAGCTTGTATACCTCTTGGTTTTATATGTAGGTATATATTGCGTATTATTTGTTTTATGACCCTTCAAAGTTGGGTGGACAAGTCAATTTAAAAAGTATAACATTTATTAAAATAAATAATACCTTTAATTAGTCCATAAAATTTATAGCTAATTTGTCTAAGAAACCATTTTGATAAACACAATATTTAATATAGCTGCCGAACAAATTTCCTACGCGTTGCATACAAACTACTCAAGCGTGACGTCATAATTGAGTAGCCGTTAGTATGGAGCGTTTTCGGGTGAGTCCAATTTTGTGCATTTCAAACTGTGATATCTCGGGCAGTTTTCATGCTAGCGAAATAATTCTTTTACCAATGTTTCTTTTTGTTGAGAGGTAATTTATGTAACATAAAATAAAAAAATTGTCATCATGCCTATTACCCCCCGGTATCCAAAACTGAAACTAAGTGTTAACCAACATAAGAATTATTAAGTAGGTTACGCCGTCGTGTATAGACGACAGCGACGCTATCATCGAGTCAGATAAGTTTAAAGAGAGCTCGACGCCAGTGGAAGTATTCAAAAATAGGGCCCCAGCTCACATTCGAGCTACTTCAACATTTTTTGTTTTCACTCGCCTTTTCGCCCGGCAGCAACTCGCTCAGCAGCAGCTCGGTCGTCACTCGCATCGTTTGGACGCGTTCGCCAGTAGTCAGTAGCTCGCTAGTGCCAGCCGGACAGTTGTCACGTTCACTCTACATCGCGACCACTCGCAAGACTGGGCAGCAGTTACTTGTATCCTTTAGACAGCTAAGGCGCGAGCTGCTGGCGTTCGAGTAGACAAGCCGAGTAGCAGTCTACTAGCTAGGCAGCAGCTCCCACTGTGTAAGCGGCTCATTACTTATCATTGTGACCTGCGCTGCAGCAAAGATAGGTATCTCAGGAATAGACAACGATAACAAACAAGCTTTCTATACAGTGCGCTTGGACGAAAGTGGGCACGTCTTGCTTGACTGACGTTCTTTATGCAAGATGCACCGCACCACAAAATATCAGTGCACACAATACCTGCATTTAGCAAGACGGCAACACACCTTGCACCTTCACCAAACGTGTTGTCTTACGCACGATCTAACTCCTGAGAATGCAACACGTGTATAGTAGCCTAATTGGTGAAGGTGCAAGGTGTGATGCTGTCTTGCTAAATGCAGGTACAAAAAAAAATGATATTTTGTGGTTTGCATACCTGCATGTGCATTTTTTATGGGCGGGCGGGCGGTGCAACTTGCATTTACATATTTTTTGCGGAAGTAGGTAAGTTACATTTAAGCACTTCTTTTTTCACAATGACTGACATTGTTACGTCTTATTATAAGGGTCAGTTTCCAACGAACTATTAATTATAATAAAAGGAAAGGTGGTGATGGGCGCTACCATTGGGAGTTGGAACCCCTAGCACGAACAACTATCGAGAAAAAAAACGAGCGTAAAAATCGATAGAGTATTTATCTATGGAAAAGTTCATTTTGCTTTTCGGCGGTAGATGGCACTTTACTTTCCCATACAAAAATAGCCTCAAAAGTAAATGGCTCTAAAAACTGGAAATAAAATATTCAAATCTGCATAATGACTAAGTTTGTATGCATATCTTTGAAATCGGGTGGGGGGAGAAAGGATTTTTTTTATCTTTAACTTCAATCATGGGTTTTAAACAAGACATTGTTTAAAATTAGATATGCGTACAAACTTTAGAGTTAGTAATTATGCAGATTAAATATTTATTTTTTATTTCTAGCTTTTTATAGCCATTTATTTTTGAGGCTATTTTTGTTAGGTTATTTTTAAGGTTTTTGTAAGGTTTAGTTTTAAAAAAAATCTTTTTATCGCACCAGTGAAACTCTTGGTATTGAATAATTCCAATGATCATCTATGGTCCTCATCATCAGTTCCACGCTTCACCAAAATAGTACTTACCTTACTTTCCGAAAGCAAATGCTAAAGTTACTTAAGAAAATACCAAAATCGCTATACCTAGGTGTGCCTATAACATTTGAAGAGTTCTCTTGATTTCTCAAGGATCCCATCATCAGATCCTGACCTCATGACAATGGGACCAACTTAGAAGTATATAATTTATAGTGTCGTGCATGGATTAAAAAGTAAAAAAATAAAATGCACGGATATACCAAGGAGTTTTAAATAAGGATTATTAAAAAACAAGGTTTATAATTCGAAATAAAGAGGATGGACGAAATTAGGTCGCATGTATGAAACAAATATAAAATAAGAATTTTTTTTGAAATTTATTAACAAATTAGTGTTTTATGATTACAAATAAATAAATAAGATGGGATATTAATGAATAAGAGAAGAACTAAGCGTAATATAAAACAAAACGACGGGAATCAACTTTATGAACAAAATTTTTCAGCATAGGTTTGATCGAACTATTTTTGTGATAAATTACAAAAAAACGAGTGCGTCCAACGATGAAGATATGTAGTTGTCTAACTCCAAAAGAGTTGAGTGAATATGTTTCTAATGCTGAATTTCAATGAGCTGAATTGAGCTTTTTAACAGGAAAGTCACGTGAAAATTTTCTCGCTGGTAGAGGTGAAAAGTTGTATGTTTTACATGAGATCAAAATTTTGTTCTGCCTCGTGCCTTTAAATCACTCACTGTGCTCAGTAGTCTATATAAGAATCACTCGCTACGCTCGTGATTCAATTCTAGACTACTTCGCTAGTTCGTGATTTAAAAACGGCACTCGCAGCACAAACTGATTTTGGTCACTTGTAAAACAAATAACTATCTCAAATCGGTTCAGTTTTGTCTTCGAGTAATCGAGTAACATACATAAAAAAAATAAAAAAAAACAAACATTCCGATGAACTGAGAACCTCCTCCTTTTTTGAAGTCGGTTAAAAATTACTCTATCGATTTTTTTTACGCGTGTCTTCTTTATTAGCCCAGTAAAAATCTACATTTAAATCGCAAAACGCGATGTAAAGCTGCATTTTTGGTATGTCATGATACTCCCTCAAGGGGTCCAAATAGACCCCTTGAGGGAGTGTGGAACCATATTTTGCAAGCAAAAAAAAGTTGTGCTAGCTGAGATAAGATGAAGTGTTGGCGTTTGGGGATGCTTCAAGTAAAACCAGTAGATTGTAGTAACATGTTGTATTGACGGGTGTTACAACACAAGAGAGCGATTATTACTTATTACAATTTATTTAACTAAACTAATTAGTAGGTCATCAGCGACATACGTCATGTTGCAGAGCGTAACGTTAAGTTACGGTGCAAGTGTTAATTCGGCTATTACACCTTCCCCGAAAGTCAACCTTTACCCCCGGAGAAGAAGAAAAAAAAATGTGACGTACATCGTTGAGGATCCTTCTATTACTCTAAATAAAAAAAATATTATCTTAATTAAGTACACATTTTTTTTAAAATACAAATAGGTAATTCCATTAAGTACAAAACAATTTAGTATTATTCTTATGAGCTATATATTCTTTATTATTTTTAAGAATTTTAACATTAGGTGACATATCCTCTAAAACTAAAAATGGACCATTCCAAATGGGATCTAACTTATTTCCAACTTGATTTTTAACAAGTAAAAAGTCACCGGGTTTGTATGTTAATGTATTAATTTTCTTATCGTATGTTAGTTTCCTTTTAATCTTACTTAATAACAAATTATTCTTAGCATCTACCTGTGCTTTTTGCAATCTATATTTAAATTCCTTAGGATAACTATCGTAATTATAAAGAGGGTCGACAGAAGTTTTTAAATTGGATGGTAAATTACACAATTTTCCGAAAACTAACTCATGAGGAGTGTATTGTGTCTCTGTATGAACTGTGGTGTTAAAAGAAAAACACCAATAACTTAGCCAACTACTCCAATCAGTTTTGTTATTACTACACATTATTCTAAGATAAGCGCCTAAATGTTTATGTGTGTTTTCTAGTGCTCCCAGTGTTTCATGATGGTAAGCAGTAGAATTTATTTTTTTAACTTTCAATAATGTACACACATCTGTAAACACATTACTCATAAACTCGGTTCCCTGATCAGTTATGATCTCCTTTGGGACACCATAGCGCAATATAAAATTATTTACAAATAACCTACTAACTGATTCTGAATCTTTCCTTTCTAAAGGGTATGCTTCGACAAACTTAGTTAAATTACACTGAATAGTTAATATATAAGTAAAATTAAAATTATCTTTATCTAGGGGGCCCACTAAATCTAACGAAATTCGCTCCATCGAAGTGCTCGGAGTCGTAGTAATCACCATCGGTTCACGGGTGTTCCTATTTGTGTGTTTTTGGATTTGACATTCCTTACACTTATTGACGTAATCATTGACGTCACGGCTCATGTTTGGCCAAAAATAATATTGTTTAATATTGTTCATCATCCTATTAACACCAGCATGGCCACTGGTTGGCAATAAATGAAAATCATTCAGCACAACTCTAATTTCATCTGAGTCATTTAACTTTGTAACATTTTTCGTTACGAGAATAGGAGGATAATCGCATTTGCGCTCTAAAAATTTATTTAAAAATATCGTATTTTCTTTATCTTTCACAATTACTACCTCGTCAATATTTAGTTTTTTGCAGAATTCTTCTAAGTCCCTCGCTAACACGCCTACGGTAGATAACGATCGGGATATCAGATATATGCAAAACTTAGAAGGCACATACACAAAGTTACCTTTATTGCTTAATATTTCCTCATTTTCTTTCCTATATGCATTTCTATTCAATAACAATTCTATACAATGTCTTGGTCTTTTGAGAATTTCCACAGTTTTCGGTTGATCAGGCCTAGAACTAGTGGAAGCCTCAGTTGTCAAGTCAGTATGGTTGTTGTCGTTATGCAATGTTAATTGTTTACGACTTTGGGCTCTCGTCGTGACTGATACAACGTGTTCTCTCATATTTTTCAAATCTTTACTGTTAACCGGTAGCCGGCTCAATGCGTCTGCAGCTGCATTTTGCCGTCCCGGGATATATTCGATGTCAAAATCGTATTCTTCTAAATATAATCTAAATTTAGTTAATCGACTCGATGGATCAGTCATTCCGAAAAGATAAATTAATGGTCTATGGTCCGTTATAATTTTGAACCTTTTGCCATAAAGATAAGGTCTGAAATGTTTAGTGGCCCATACTATCGCTAACAGCTCTAACTCAATCACTGGATATCGCGTTTCTGCTGGTTTCAAGTTACGACTGGCGTACGCGACAACCTTACCGTTGCTATTAGACAGTACGGCGCCTAAACCTATCTTTGATGCGTCCGTATTTAATATAAAGGTGTTATTATCTGAAAAATCCGGGTAATCTAAAACTTGAGGGCTTACAAGTGCCTCTTTTAATTTCAAAAATGCAGATTCACATTCAGGGCTCCAATTAAATTCGACACCCTTTTTTGATAAATAGTTTAATGGATAAGCTATATCTGCGAATTTATAAATGAAACGTCTATAATAATTTGCAAATGCAACGAATCTCTTGACGTCTTCTGTACTTTTCGGTCTTGGGTAATTCGTCAAAGCAATAACTTTCTCAGGATCTGGTTCGACTCCCTGTGAAGTTATTTTGTGACCTAAATACATAATTTCCTTTCGTAAGAATTCGCACTTTAATGGATTAAGTTTCAGATTACTACTCCTAAATCGTTCTAAGACACTAACTAAGTTTTTATTATGGTCAAAAATAGAGTTTCCTATTACTATACAATCGTCTAAATAAATGAAACATTGCCTATAATTTAGACCTGACATGGCTATAGTCATAAGCCTTGAAAAAACACTAGGACTTGTCTTAAGTCCCATAGGACAACGCTTCATTTGGTACATTTTATCGGTAGTAAAAGCAGTGTATTTTCTGGATTTTTTATCTAAGGAAAGTTGGTAATAACTTTGGGATAGGTCAAGTTTCGAAAAATAAACACTACCTGACAAAGTATCTAAAATTTCTACTATGTTCGGTAATGGAAACTTGTCGTCAACTATTCTGTTATTTAACTGTCTGTAATCGACTACTAATCTCCATTTTTTCTCTCCATTTTTGTCCGATTTTTTAGGAACAAGTAAAACAGGGCTAGACCACTCTGAAGTAGTCTCCTCTATAATGTCGTTATCGAGCATTTCCTGAATCTGTTTTAGAACCTCCTTTTGCAAAGCGTTTGGGATTCTGTAAGGCTTAACGTACACTGGACTCGTATTATCTTTTAACTTTATAGAATGCTGTAACAAGTTTGTAGTACTAAGCTTGTCTCCTGGCAAGTGAAAAACGTCAGCGTACTTAGCACAAATCTTTTCAATACTTAACTGTTCATCTTCATTTAAGTATGAACTCAAGTTAAGCAACCCAAACAAAGTTTTTACTCTATCGACACTTATTCTTTGTTTGTCGAAACTACATTCGTCGAAAAAATTTAAACTATGATATTCTAAACTTGATAAATCTATCTGTATCTCGCTATCATTAGTATTTAAAATACGTATGGGTATTCGACCATAGGTAGGTTTGGAAATCAAACCCGCAACAAATACACCTTTTTGTATTTCTTGCGCCAGTGTGACACAGTCATCGCGTTGACTGGTAGGGATGTATTTGATAATTTCACACCGTGGCGGAATAATATGAATAAAACTACTGTTATTATTATTTATAGATATCTCGACACTACAACTATTATGACATAATGATAAAACGTTATTCCTATAATTAATTATCGCTTTGTAACGCTGGAAAAAGTTTTGACCTAATATTCCATCAGCATAACAAGTCAAATTCCTAAACACATAAAACTTTTGATTACAAACTAAACCATTAAAATTCAAATCTAAATAAATATATCCTTCCGAGACTAAATTTCCACTAATACCCTTAATATTTATTTCTTCTTTATTCATACTTTGCAATAAATCTGGATAACTTTGAAGCCATTCGTATTTTAATACGCATAAACTGGCTCCACTGTCTACTAATAAATCAATTAAATTATTACCTATCTTACAGTTAACTATGCTCGTATTGTTATAACTAAAAATGCCATAATTTAATTTAGGAACGAAAAAACTGAAACCGATTAGAATTATTGCATTGACCTACATTGTCATTATGTTGCACTTGATGAATCCGCGGGGCGGGCGGGGCGTTTCGCGAGCCTCGCGCTGACCGCGCAAAATACTGCGTGGTGCGTTTACCTCTACCTGTATTATTCATAGCAGGTTGCGTCATATTATTTATATGATTGTAATTATGACTTCGAGAAAAATAAATGTTTCCCTGACCACGATTAAAAGATTGACCCCTAACCAACGGGTACTTACCTCTGTTGTTATTAAAATGGTGAGCACGATAGGGACGGTGCTCCAGCGAATAATGAGCAACCTGATCGTGTCCTGAAGCCAAGACTTGTTCATCGATAGCTGTTCTAATGGCCTCTGACAAAGATGAAAATTGCCTCGAAGCAATTATGGTGCTAAGTCGTGTGTCCGATAACCCATCAGCGAATCGCTTTATCGCCGTCTTCTCGTTCAGCGATCTTAAAAATTCGAACTTGCTATCATCATTATCTGCTTGCGTGATAGTCAAATTCACGAAAAGATCCTCGATTTCGGACCCAAACGATTCTATGGACCTACGTCCCTGTCTTGTACGAAATAGCTTGGCCTGAAGGGCTTCTGACGACTTCTTAGGAAGTAAAAATTTTCGCATGTCAAAAACAAGATCTGCTACGCTAGCATATGCGGACTTTAATCTTAATTGAGCGCTAGATGATAGTCTCGTTTTTAAAACAAAATTCACGAGTAACCCCTGTGATTCCTCATTAATAAGAGAACTGTACATATTAATACCATCTATTAATTTTTTCGTGGTATCCTCTTGTCCCGTCATGTTGGGTAACAAGGCGATGGCCGTTTTGATATCAAAACTTGACTTTGCCATTTTGCTAGATAATAAACTCTTGTGGCCGCTTTCAATAACTTTAGCTTCGGAACTATTACTACTACACGGCTCACTCACTAATTGTTTAATTTTACTATAAACTAATTTGATATCCCCAAGTAACGAATTAATTAAACCTACTTCGGAAGAATCTAATGAAACTAACTTTAATTCCTTATTCAATTCAGACACAATATACTCAACGGTACTATAAAGATTTTCCGCTTCCTCAAATTTTTTAAAACCTATTTCCTTCTGTCGTCTCTCTGGACCTAATTTAACTAAACTTTCGCGTATATAATTAAACTTTTCCAGTAATTCTCTTAACTGTTGAGACATGCTATATTACTTTAAACATTTATGTATTTACTATATTGCAAAGATAATTTTTAAAATCAAATACTCTAACTCATATTTTAGTAATTAAATAACTTAACATAAAAATACCGTAAATAAAATGTAAAGTGACGCAATAGTGCATCGCAGCGATGTGGCGAGTCGTGGCAACGTCAATCATGTCGACAGCTCGATGCACGTAGGCAGCTGGATGTAGAGCGAAGGTGGCAGCACGTGGCACGTTGGCAGGAAGTTGGCTGCTCGATGGTTGGGCCGGGCTATACCCTGGACTCCATGGGCCGGGATAATCCCTGGACTCCGCTCCAACTGGGCCGGGCTATACCCTGGACACCATCCTGGACCCGTACGCTTCTTTCTTCACGTGTTAAATTCTTCTATCTTCTTTAAATTGTTTTCAAAATTGTGTATCTTCTTATTTTTAGGCCTTCATATTTATACTTCTTTCTTCAAATAATGTATTTTTAAACTTCATTTTCTTGATATAATATTTCATTTTCTTTCTTCAACAAGTCCAAATGCTTAATGCAGGGTCGCCATGAGATAAGATGAAGTGTTGGCGTTTGGGGATGCTTCAAGTAAAACCAGTAGATTGTAGTAACATGTTGTATTGACGGGTGTTACAACACAAGAGAGCGATTATTACTTATTACAATTTATTTAACTAAACTAATTAGTAGGTCATCAGCGACATACGTCATGTTGCAGAGCGTAACGTTAAGTTACGGTGCAAGTGTTAATTCGGCTATTACAAGCTGCGTTATACGTGAAAAACTGCATTTTTATTCAGTTTTTGCAGTTTTATTAAAAAACTATGAGCTTTTGCCAGTAGTTGCCAACATCACTTTAAAAGTGTATTAAATTTTAAACAATTAAAGCTAACTTTCAGCTCTGTATGTCTAATAGTTTTTGAGATATGATGCTTGAAATATTGACACTCACCGGCATATCGAACCGCCTACACCGTTATTTTCATATAAACATGCTCACTTCACAGTCTCAAAAATAAAAAAGGTTGAGCATCAATGAGCAGGTGCTCATTTTTCGAATAAAAATGTCAAATAAGTATAGATACCTCTCAATTTATCCAAAACGAGGAAAAGTTAAACCAATTTCCTTGTTCCATACAATGATATATGGTATTAAAATTATGCATTGCTTTATTGCATTTTTGGCAAAATTGAGAGATGTCTATGCTTATTTGACATTCTTATTCGAAAAACGAGCACCTTCCTAAACTTTTAAACATACAAACCATTGCAGAGATGCGAATACTTTTATATTTATGAGACTGTGAAGTGAGCATGTTTGTATGAAAATAACGGTGTAGGCGGTTAGATATGCCGGAGAGTGTCAATATTTCAAGCATCATATCTCCAAAACATACAGAGCTGAAAGTTGGCTTTAATTGTTTGAAATTTAATACACTTTCAAAATGAAATAGGCAACTAATGTCAAAAGCTCATAGTTTTTTTAATAAAACTGCAAAAACTGAAAAAATGCAGTTTTTCACGTATAACGCAGCTAGCACAACTTTTTTTGCTTGCAAAACATGGTTCCACACTCCCTTAAGGGGTCCAAATAACATACCAAAAATGCAGCTTTACATCGCGTTTTGCGATTTTAGGAAAAACATTTGTAAGAATTTACTGGCCTATATACTGGATCCTGAACCCAAAAAAATAAAACAAATAACTTTCAAAAAGTTTTTTTAATTGTGTCACCATATTCATATTTCGGTGAAAATTTGACATGGATTTGGAACTTACAACGATTTTTTTATTTTACACAACTTTAAATCTATATAGTACAATCAATTTACAAAATTGTCATATTGTGATATGTGTGACATTAAACTAAAATTAATAAACTTTGAGCACCAAATTATAGCACCGATTGTGTGTGATGAGATGATAATGTGTTAGTGGATTGGGTGTGATTTAAAATGTTAATAATTATGTGATTTTCAAAAAACAATAATGTCATACGTAATTAAGTACGAGTAAGTAAAAGTAACCTTTAAAGTACTTGGTTAATAAATATTTAGTTACAGTTACAGCTAGTCCTCGTAAGTAACTAAATAATGACTAAGTAAAAATTCCGTAAAACTCTAGGCGATCCATAATTTATTACTGTACGGAAAATACTCTTTGCGCGTTTGGCACGACAAGTTGTATACGTTGTCACATCAAAACCATCTATAAGTTATTTTATTATGAGTTATAAAAGTCCTGGATTCCCATAAAAATTAGGTATTAACTCCGAATTTCATTACCGCATTTTTTTTGCTGGTCACAGGGTCACAGATCTAAGGTTACCAGCAATTTATTTTTGCGAAAGTTTAGAACTGTGACCGGCAAACCGGCAAAAAGGAAAGAAAATCGCAGTGAAATTCGGGCGAGTACCTAACCCTCCACATAAGAATTCTTATGCCCTCCAATTGAGGCATTTTTGTGAAAATCGCTTTTTATGACTATTGAGCATGGTCAATTTATGATGGCAATCAATATTACCTGTACATTTTATGAATTATTTTATATAAATATATATTGGTATTAATAAAATAAGATTATTTGCAAGTAGGTACTAAGGAACACGTTAGCGTATCCCAAATTAAGTTCATCAATAAAAATTATACATCATGTATCAAGAAACCCTGTCAGATCCTAAAACAGCTGATAATGTTGCTGAAACTGAACAACATTGTCCAAGGACTCGTGTTCGAAAAACTATATTTTTTTTGCCTTTCCATGGTAAAGTCGGTCAGCTACCAAATAGATTTTGTATGGGAGTATATATTTTTTCTTTTTTCGACGTCTGTTCCATGGAGAATGTTGTGCAGTTTCAACAACACTACCACCTGTTTCAGGATCTGACAGGGTTTTTTGATACATGATGTATAGATACCAAATGTGTTAAAATTTAAAATTGAAATCGGTCCAATATTGACATTATTTGAATACTAGGAAGTTATTGAGTGCTATTGACTGATTATTTTTGATCAATATTTTAATTGTGTACTAAAAATTAAACATCTAGGTATAAGTACTGCTAAAAGACAAAAATGACTGTATATTTTATTAGGTGCTATAAATTAGTTAAGTACCTACTTAATATTGTGCTCGAATGGTGTAACTAACACTAAGTAAAATCTATTTTTAAGAAAAATAAGGCACATTTTTTCTTAAATTCACAGAGGCTCTCTGCAACTTTAGTCTTAAACTTAATAACCTTTACTTAGGTAGGTACAGTTTATATCGAATATGTTTCATAATACAGTGCCAAATGAACTTTGAAACAATTTGTACAGTAGGTAGTTAAAGTTGATATTTCTCTACCTACATATTGAAATTAATTCAAAATATTTATTTATTAAGTATAACAATAAAATCCATGGTCTGCATCCGTGGAAAAAATGTGAAGTGCCCTACCCTAAAAATACATTTTATTTAGCGTTGTCATCGTTGAGCACATAATTATAATAAAAGTGCTTTTTACATAAACCTGGTACACTTTGTGTCAATAAATGTAATAGTAAATTAGTCTTAATATCTAAAATAATAGGTAAAGCTGTCTAAAATAGTAATAATAAACAACTAGTTAACACATAACAATATAGAGATACCCATCTATATAATATGTGGTTTTAACTTATTTCGATTTGTTTCGAATTAACAAAAACTGGCATAATATTTGCCTTAGTTTAAAATTAATTGTCATGAAACTAAAGTTATTCGGAGTAGAGAGAGACCTTATTGCCGTATCGACTTTTTAGATCAATTATTTATAATCTTACAACACATTTTGGTGTTACTATCGTTGTGACATTATGTAATTTAACTAAAACTAACTATTTTAAAGTATCGTAGATGGCCTCGCTGGGATATGTACCATTCAAGTGTATGCTGTTACTAAAACTCACATTGTCTTTAGTCAACATCATATCAGTCGGTTCTATCGTCTGATTTTCTATTTCATTAGGATAATCGTCCATGTTACTTGTTATTTCCAACCTAATTGCATGGTTTTTCTGTTCAGAGTTTTCCACTTTGTCACGCTCCCAAGAATTGACAGCTATCGACACATCATTCTTACTCCCCAAATCGTCAATATCACTAGAAGCCATACTAGAATTGTCCAAATCGAAATCTGTAGTCTTCTCAATAACTACCACTTCGATATGTCTGAACGGATTCTCCTGATTCTCAATCATTTGCCTCGCTCTCTCATCGTTTCTTATAATAACTTCTTTCTTAACATTACAAATCACAGGGTCTGTAGCTAACACATCAATGTTGTTATCATAGTTTTCTTCATCACTAGTTTTATTACCATTTGGCGTGCAAATTTCTGCGTAAATGTTATCAGAGCTAGCATCTGAGTCTACCTTTTCTTCTTCTATTTGAACGGCGTCTGCTACTTGGCCATAAGGTAAATCTTCTATAACCGGCAATTTACGCTTCTGTATTGAAGATATAGATCGCCTAATTTTAACTTGAATGCTTGGCTCTTCTTCCGATATGTCGACTGGTGTTAGATCTTCTTCTATTTCAGATTTAGGAGTCGGTGCTCTTGGTTTGTCGATTTTTTTCCTGAAGTTCTGAAGTTTTTCTGTCTCTGCTGATCTTTCTGTTTTAGTCGGCATACTGTTGCTATTATTTCCTTCTTTTTTCTCATTAGGTTTTTTAGGATGGAGCAAATTGGAAGTAGATTTGCTGAGCACTCGTTTTGTTTTAACGTGAAATTCTGAGCAAAGTTTTTCTGTGATGAAAGAATGCTGTTTGGAATTTATTTCGAAGTCGCTATCGTTGTAAAGCGATCCTACCCCAAACATGTTTATTTCTTCACAACTTTGGATCTGGTTGTAAGATTCTGATTTGACCATTGCCTTTTCAGGTATTAAGTCAGGCTGTATCCTCTGTCTCCTTTCCAAGTTTGTTGTTGATTTTGTAGCCATTGATTTCTTTAGCATATTTTCGTCAAGTGACTTTAGTTTACGTCCTGAACTTGAATCACTTTCCATGGAGCCACAGTAATTTATTTGATCCACGCTTAGATTTTTACGTTCATGTTTCATATTTATACCGGAGTCCTCATCGGTAGTATAAGCACCATCAGGCATGCCCGTCTGAACGGAAACAGATTTTGTCAGGATTGGTTTTTTGTGATTGGAACTACATTGGCTTGTTCCCATATCGGACGAAGATGTTGTGAGACTTTTATACGAGTGACTCTTTTCAGCTGTACTATCATTTTTTCTAGTTGCACCGAATTTATCTTCAATTAGTTTCGCCATGTCCTGGTACCTTTCTATAGAACTATGCTTTTCCGCTAATGGGTCAAAGGGATCTTTAAAATCTCTATACTTTTCATTATTCTCGATAGCCGTAATTTTTTCATTAAGCTTTTCTGTGCTTTTGAGAAGTTTTATATTTTTAAACCATTTAGTTTTCTTCTGGCCAGAGTCTTCTCTAAACACATGCATTTTGTCATTCGTATATTGTTCTTGATCTAGTTTTTCTTCACTCTTCGTGTCATCTTTGCCCTCGTCGTCACTGTAAACATCATAGTTCATATGTTCCAGTTCGTTTTTACTTAAAAATATGATGGATCCTTCTGTTTCATCAGGAATATCTTTGAGGACCTTCTCACTTTTCCCGAAAAGTCTGGATGTGTCAATTTTAAGTCCCTGTAGCGTGAACTTTTTCTCTTTCTCAAACTTGACTGGTTCGTGATCATCCTTCAAGAGATCTTCGGCGGTCTTCGCTTTTCCAAAGGCGGAGTGGTTGGCGTAGGAGATTTGCCTGATCCAGTTGTCAACATTGAGTTGACAGAAAGTTAGAGCTTTTTGTAGGCGCGCGGAGAGGAACATTCGCTTCTCACTCTCGAAGCCGAGTTGGGTGCGGCGAATCCTGATATTTCCATTAAGGGGGAGGAGTTGTAGGGCTTCCTTGGCGTGGTACCGAGGGTCCACCTGCTTACTTGGGCTTGAAGGCAAGCCGTTGTACTCAGGAAGTGTGCACATCACCAGTACCGGCTCAGTAACTGCAGCTCGAAGCAGAAGGTCGTCTGGAAACCGAAATACTTTGATTAAAACACGTGTCAGTATTTTTTTGTAAATATCTATTAATATTTTAACTTTATGTTTAATTTAGACATTATGGGCGACTTATTATTTTTTAGAGCGATTCGCTTCTTTTAATGTCGCTGTTCACATAGCATTTGTCCACCGAAGTCATCGCCTATTTTCTGAATTTGAAAGTTTTCAACCCACCTCCAACATCATGCGCCATCTCAATGGGCACGGTGCCAGCCAGCAGTCTGACCCGCGTCGGCAGCTGCCACAGACTGAGGAGATGGGGTAGCCGGTGAGCCCTGGTACCCGCGTCAGCAGGTGGGGGCGTCACCGGCCCCTCCCCCGCCGTGTCCCACTCCGCGGGCGACAGCTCTTCAGGGCACACTTCGTACAGCTCCCCTTTGGTGTTGATTGGCACGAACAACTCCTGGAATGTTATGAGAGTCTGGTATTAAAACTGTGAAATAAATTAATGTGATACGGCAGTTTGGTACAATTGGTAGTGATCCTGTTTACAGTGCCTACTGCACTGAGGGTTCCGAGTTCAACTAATGTTCGTAGGGGCATATTTTTTAAGAATTAAATCCCGTTTCATGAATGTACACTCATATTCCATTTATAGAATAGAACAAAAACAGAAGTTCCTATAGTGCAAATGCCTGCCCGTCTGAATAAAAAAAATCAGTGACTCGGTAGCTCAGCAGTCAGAGCATTGGACCGGATATCTAAAGGTCGTGGGTTCGATTCCCGTCTGAGAATTGATCTGGTGCGAGTCGTATTCGTTTTTAACTTCAGTGTCATACACACTCGCTTATAAATCAGCGAAACTAATTTTACACCGTCATTACGTCCAAACTGATTTAGCAGTATAAGTAAGAAACGACACGACACAAGGCTAACCCCTTGAATAATGATAATGACCACCGACAAAACATACTATACTTATGTTTAATGTCGTAAACTCTGTTCGCGTATTGTTGGGCCCAACATTTACCTAACAAATAGCCGGGGGGCATGAGCTGGCATTACAGCATACCGCGCAGACCTCCTAGTAAACACTGAGTTATGACTAAATAACATTTACAACTAAAGATTTCTTATGTAGGTACTACTTATTTACAACAAGGAGTCTTATGCTTTAACTTATACCACTGATATCAATACCTATCCCTAGCACAAATATCTTTGAGAAATAAAACGCGTGTAAAAGTATTGTCTAATTATGAAATTTTTGAAATTTATTTTCGCTTTTTGGGGATAAATGGCCCCATACAAAATTACACTATCGATATAAGATTAAATTATTATTTTGCTATCGAATACTTAGGTTTGTGTTTTTTGTGTAAAGATAAACGCTTAAAGAAAGTTAATATATAAATAAATAAATATGTATATGTTACGGCTAATACCCGAAGTGCGGCTAAACCTAGTTTTAGCCGGCTAAAACTAGGTGTAGCCGCTAGTTGTTGGCTAAAACTAGGTGTAGCCGATTTGCTCGCGGCTAATACTAGGTGTAGCCGGCTAAAACTAGGTGCAGCATGGGATATAAAGAAAGTTTTTTCTGTTGTCTGTTAAAAAAAAATTACCTCGAAATTTAAGGCACACGCTCCGCTGCGCTTCGCGCTCGCCTTAAATTTCTAACCTAACCCGGGACCTACAGGAGTAAAGCAGATCGGTTACACCTAGTTTTAGCCAACAGCTATCGGCTACACCTAGTTTTAGCCGGCTAGAACTAGGTTTAGCCGCACTTCGGGTATTAGCCGTAACATATACATAAAAGATCAACAAGAACGGCTTCATGTTTCGTATGATAACTACCATTTTTGACAGTAAAAACTTTACTATGCAATGTTTTAAAAAATGACAACCTGTCTACCCAAATATACTAAACTAAACTAAACCTCCATGATTACCTATAAACATTTTAACGAATTATTAATTAAAAAGTATTAGATTGCAATTATTTATTGCCTTTCAACTTCGATCCAGAATTAAGTCTCAAAAATGGCACCTCAAATTGCGTCCCACTTACAAACTGGGTGCTTATTTTGCACAAAGTAAGTGATAAAAGATGTATTTTTGTACAAAATAAGATTATTTTGATATAAAATGTGAGTTTGTACAAAATAATAGGTGATTATGTAGGTACAAAATAATTTTCGTTAAGCGTTATCTAGGACAGAGGTGCCCATACGGTCGATCGCGAGCGGTTTTAATTTTTTTCAACAACGATCAAAATGTCGATCTCTTGGTCATAAATTGTTGCTAGGTCAATCTCCTTAAGTAAGTTCTTGATCGAAGCGTTTCAACGATACCTACTTTCAGTATGCTTGTGAATAAAGTTTGATAAATGCCCCAATATCTTTTGTTTAGATACATACAGCTTGACCATAAAGAGTTGACAAAAATTGAGGGCGCCACTTTGTATGTAAACACGTCAAAATCACGAATAATTTGGCAACACTGACTATATTTTGTACTGAAAAATTTTAGTTCCATTTTATTTAATTTCAACTCTTTATGGTCAAACTATACCTGCCAACTGATTCATCATAGTCAATACAAAATAAAGTTCTTTCTTCTTTGCGCTCTAGTGTCATTAAACCCACATCGTATCGTGTGGTCTAAAACCGTCCTCGATATGTCTGTGTTTTACGAGCGCAGTTCGCTAAACGCATGCATCATCACGGCGCACCTTATTGTTTGCGCGTACGCACAACTGACGTGCCCAGACGGCATTACCATACCATTCATATGGCAGCATTGGACGGATTCACTGAGGTTATTGAATCTATGGTATTCTTTACGACCGGGAAATGACCGGGAATATTTTCATAATATTTGAGATTAAAAGAAAACGTGTTTTTTTTGTTTTCAACATAACTGTTATTGATTTGCCTTAAATATGAACCAGCCTCCTTTCTCAAATGGCCACTTTTCTATTCGTTCGCTAACTTAAAGCTTAAAAATAAGCGATAAAATGATCAATACCCTTAGCACGAACAGCTATCGAGATAAATAACGCGCGTAAAATTACTCGATAGTGCAATTTTGTATGAAAAATTAGTACAGCGCCATCTATCGCCGAATAGCGAAATTAAATTTTCCATAGAGAATTCTCTATCGAGTAATTTTACGCGCGTTATTTTTCTCGATAGCTGTTCGTGCTAAGGGTACAGGTCACACGTCGCAAGTTTACGTAAATCACAGACATTGTTGTATTGTATGAAATTGACAAGCCTACGACACGTAATTTTGGAGTTTATGGCTTATATTTAATTTTTAAGTTAGCGAACGAATAGAAAAGTGGCCATCGGAATAGTCCCCAAGAGCAGATTTTTTTAATATTTCACGAAAAAGCAGCTTTAGTTATTTCTCAAAGCCTAGTGAAATATTTTCACAGCTTTCGCTACTCGACAATAGATGGCGCTAGCTGTTCTTAAAAAGCTCAAATTGTTGAGATTACACAAAAATCTTCACATAGCCCGTAAAAGTTTATTTCAACACATTCGATTCAAAGAATATGAAGTACCTGTCTCGAATAATGTCAAAGACAATTGGGGCAGCATGTATTATGATGTTATCAGATGGTTATTTCATTAAAGCACATCGGAGGCGGCGTGATTAATAACCACCTAACAAAGACCGTTTAGACACCTGAAACTGGTTTAGTTTTTAACCCAAATTAAATCTGTGATGCAACTTTGAGAAGTTGCACACTCGCGATTTTTTTAATGACAATGTTAGGTACTTACACATCTGTTAATACAATTTCAAATAAAATTATAATTTGGACCTATACAGGGTGAATTTAATTTTTCTTATTTTTTGTTTATTTGAATATAGCACAGTCGAAAGAATGAAATCCTAATAATTTATATAGCAATTTTTGAAGTGTTATTCTTGTTTTGTTAAAATCTATTTCTTGTAGCATATTTTGTCAATTTTCCCAGAAAAAGAGAACAAATATGTTCCTTTCCATAAAAGAAACGAAAAACCGAAGTCTAGAGAAAATTAATAAACTTTCTTTCATAAAATCTACTTTTCCATAAATTATTACCATCCCAGAAGATATCTATGATTGTTAGCTTCGTAAGTGTGTCGTTGATCTAATCGCAACTAGATTTGTCTCAGCGATCGTTGCTCAACCGATTGTCTGTACGTCTGCATATTATGTCGACAAGCGCCTGCGCAAGGAGTCGTCAATGTTTGACCTTAAGGAATTGTTAATTGATAAGAATTGTTGTTGGCGATTTGTCTTTTAATCATAGACAACTTGTTGACTAAAATACTTAGTTAAAAGTTTTAAAATATTGAAATTTTCCGCATTTATTGTATTTATTTATAGACTCTATTTTTTATATTTAGGACTCTTGCTAAGTCCTCTGGATAAGTGCCACTTTAGCAAAGACAAAACTAGCATACTTTTTCCTTAACAATCTTCGATCATCAGTAAGTTATAAATAAAAAAAGCAGAAGGTAGTAAAATTTTACTTTTCTTAAATCAGCGGAAGGAAGTTAGTGACTCTACCAATTTGCTTCAATGGAAAAGAGTTTACATTAATTCTCATTTCATTTTCGTTACTAGTCATCCTAGTTTCTACAAATTTAAAATCAGTATGTTTTTATGATTCTGTCGACGCAGAAAAGATATGACTCTACGCTGATTATTTTAATAACGTAAATCGTCAACAGATGGCAGCATTGAGGAAAATCATTGATATCTTACAAGTAAAAATGTTTTTGGTTAAAATCATATAGTAATATGCAGAATATTCATATCAAAAGATTGGCTTTTGTAGTGAAACTTTGATGTATTTATTTAATTTAAATTAAACACTAGATTCAAGACAAAATTTAATATTTTCCTAAATCGCAGTATCAAAATTTTTAAGTTTGTTTTCTATATAAGACAAAATTTCAGCTCGTTAATTGTGTCTATTGAAAGGAGAGACGGTTAGCACTCCCCTTGACAAGGATGGAACACATAAATTGGTTAAGGCACTAATTAACCAATCATTTTTTAACAGCTACGTACAATAATCACAAAATCCTATGGGAGTTTATCACTCTTTTACTAATTTGCAGAGGCTCCAGAGCATTTTTAATCATCAAAACTACCAGCGTATCATGATTTGGTAGCATACGACTATTTGACTGTAAACTTTCTACGATATTCAGGTTTCTTCAAACCAATGTTCATGTAATACCAGTTAGGTCCATACATATCGGCTTCTTTATTCAAGTTCCTTTCCTTAGTAGGTTTTGTAGAGAGCCATGTTAACACAGCATTCTTGCCATATTGCTCCAAATCAAATATACCATGATGTGATATAACTGTGCAATCTGGTTTCAGAACCAAAATATGCGGTACAGATGTAATTTGGTACATATACATGAATATAACTACTAGGGGATCATGAGCTTTAAGAGTAAACCAGTTTGCTTGCTTATTGAAACTCTCTTTCATCTCTTCTTCAGTTTCATCAAGAGGTACGTATATTACTTCTATTGGTAAATTGTTATGTTTAACACTTTCGTAGATCTGGTAGAACTTTTCGATGATTCCGCCCTTGTCTGCCCCTTTGCTGTTGAAGAGTAGGACGAGAACATCAGTGTTTTCTTTGATCCATTTTGGAGAAACAATCGTGAACCTCTTATTGTATATTTCAGCGTCTTTTAACCAGTCGTATGATCCGTAAGGCATCGTCATAATTGTAAAAACTAGATAATCAAGCAAATTAACGATTCGTATCGTGTTGCAAAATTTTGACAACTATGTTATGATTAAAACGTCCCCTCTGAATACCGACCATAGACTTGTTATAGATCATTGACCATGGCATGTTTTTCAAAGAGGTTTTAAGTTGAAATATGAATAGTATTTATTAGACTATGACAATTTTTCCGATTACTAAAGTAATAGGTAATAAGAAGAAGAAGAATTCTAAAGAAGTACTTAGGTATCTTTTTTTATTATGTTGAATTCTTACTATTAATCTTTGTTATTATAAAGTCTGGAAACGATATACATATTAATTTTATTAATTATATTAATTTATAATATCGGTCCATCTGATAACGTTGACAATTTTTTGCGACCATTTTTCTTGTCAGCTAAAAGACGTCATAATGGGTGGTAGGGTAAAAAAAATTGACGATTTAAAAATGCTTATTAAGTGAGCTTATTTAAATAAAGATCTTTTTCATTCATTTATTCATTTGTTCATTCATTCATTCATTCTATCTTTACCATACCATGAAGTGTGTTATCATGTCATGGTATTTTTTGTTTTGTAGAGTGTTAAAAGACCCATAAGACTTGCTTCGTGATAAAAAATGACACAGAGCCCTAAGCAAGGTTTCCTTTTAAGGCTCAACCTGACCGAAACAATGGCATTGACTCCAGCAACCTTAAAGCTTCACCAGACCAACATCAAAAAAACTTTAAAACAATAGCAATAAAAACCAGATTCAAACGAAAACACTTGATCGAATTGTAAGGTAACTATGTCAAGCTCATGGTGCGCCAATTTACGCGAACAATTTAGAGATTGTCTATCACGTTTATTGCGAGGTGTTAAAGTTTATTTTAGAGTGAAATATTGTTTTGTCGTAGCGAAATTATATTTTTGCCAGTTCGTGTCTTGCATAAGATATATGGAATGACCCACAGTCAGATGTCAGTACAGATGTAATATCAGCCCTATTTAATAGCATTTTTGCGCATACAAACTTAGACTCTATTGTCAGCAATTAAAGTAATTTTTTCAACTTCACGAAAATGGTAAGTAGTAAAAACGTGACCATAAGTTGCTATCCATCTTGGCATACGATTATACTTTACAATTTAATGGGACACTGGGTGTTAAATATCCCTTATAGGCTCCACTTTTTAATAATTGTGAATTACTTTAATAACTGGTTATATAAAAAGCTATCTGTTTCAGAAAATTGCTTTCCTATCATTTTTGTTGGTAATTTGACATAATGTAAAGCTCGTTCGGTTAGATAGTGTCGGTACACCTGTAAGCAAATGTGTTCAGCAGTGTCAGGCATACCGGCAAGTTTTTAGTAATGTTACTGATAACGGTAAACAATATCGTTATCGGTATATCGGTACCATAGTGTGCGGGCGGGGGGAGGGGGGGTCGTGTTTTTAGATAACGGTATCCGTCCCTACTTGTGTTTATTGTAATAAAATACGAATACAAATAATACACACAAGCGAGGTGGAAAGAGAATTTTAATGAAAAATTAAATAAAAAAAATTAGACTACCTACTATCTTTCATCACTTGAAGTGTGTTATTATCACCTGTATTTATAATAATAGATCGAACATCATCACGTAATCCATACCAATATATCGATTTTCTTCTTAAATTGCGTGATCTATACATCTTTTGTGTTTACATGTTTTACAAAACACCCGTCTTTTTTTGTTGGTTCACTTAAAGTTTCATCTTGAGGCACTTCACTATCCTCCCAAGGACGAAAAATCTCTTTTAGTATACGTAGCAGAGTCAACAAACACAACCTTTCAATACGGCGCGGAGCTTCGATGTAAACTGCAAAAATCCAAATTGACTTGCGGGTGTACGCCGCACGCGGTATCCTTTGTTTATGCGGCGGCATCCTTTGACAAGAAGCGGCACGTGCAAAGGCGGCGCGATAAAAGGGCGACACTATCTAAGCGAATGCGCTTTACTTCAACAAAGAGTGGAACATTTACACTCTTGTATTACCTACCTGTTAAAAAACAATGTGGCTATAAAATATAACGCATTTCCCTTTACTACTAAGTAAGTATGCATACTATTACTTTTTGGCTACTTTCGTTACTAACAATGTTTTACCTACACCAGCAGTTTTCTCGTCAAAAAAGGTTTCCTGTAAATTTTCAAATCTAGGTAACTAGGTATTCATTTTCTCACTGAAATATGATCATTACATTTGAAAAACGAACGCGGAAGACCTATGTCGTGACTTCACGTTCTAAATTTGAAATCCAGTGTGGAAATGAATTTAATTACTTCCCGCCCTGCGGGACGGGCCCTTATTTAATGCGGGAAGGTAAGATTGAAAGATTTGAAAGTATTGTAAAAAATATTTTTATAAAACTTTATAGTTTCATGACAGGTCGTTTCACATGGCCACACGACAATGTAAATACTATCTTCCCGCGCTCGCCTGTAATGTACTATTTTTACTTTCTTTTATTTCAATTACGTTAATATAATAAATAATACCCACTTTATTAAAGGAATGTAAAATAATGACTTTGTTTGTTGAAAATTATCGACGCATTGTAGGAAAGTAAATTATAGGCGATTTAACATAATCGCTGCGAATGGTGTCAAATTCGGTACGTAATTGCATAAAAGTGGAGTTATTATTTATTAGTACGGTAATACGTACGATGTACCATAAATAAGACATTAGTTTTCACAAAAAGATGTTTTGGAAATCCTATTGGTATTACACTGACTTTTTTACACGACTGGAGTGCCCAAAAAACAAAGAGTGCAATGTGTTCAGGATTAATGTATGTAATGTGTTGTCTATGTATGTATGTTTCTTTATTCCACCATAACTTTTAAATGCCTGAACAGATTTGTATGTGTGAGTATCGTTAGAATCCTTACATCACTAGGAGTGAAACTGGCTATAATTTTCTTGAAAAAAGTTAATATTTCGGCAGCAGTACGTCATTTTGTAGTGTGAAAAATCTTCAATGAAGTTTACACTATGGGTATCAAATGAAAGGCCTTGATGAGCACTTTCCAAAACTATATAATTTGTCACTAAAATGTATGAAATAATAATAAAAAAACGACTGCCCTGCCAAAAACGAATTAAAAAGTTAAATTGTAAGTGTCATTGCAGTGACCTCTAGTTCTGTGAAATGTGTTTTCTATAGTAATTTTTAATTCTTTTTTAAACATGTATTATATTGATGAAAATTAAAATCATCAGTTAGCTTAAATTTTGAGTAGGTAGGGTTGCAAATCGCGACTGTTAATATCTAATTAAATGATTGACTAAACTCAAAATAAAAACCATATTGTTTGTGTACGGCCGAATACTCATACGTTGCTTAACTAAAATCTTAGTCGAGGCCACCTTAACCTTTAATCCCAACAAAACTACGAGAAGGGTACAAGGGAAAAATGATCATTGTCAATTTCATCTTATTTCGAGAAAATTTTATTCTTAAGTTCCTATCTATTGGATCTTCATCGATATTCAACATTTTTTGCAGTTTTCCACAGTTATTTTAAAGGATATTCATCGTTTTTAGCCTGTCCCTCTAACAGTTGATAGCTTGGAAATTAAAATTTTTTTTGCGTGTGTTCTGATGAAAACGAAACTATTTTCGATTTACTTTCAAATTATGCCCATACCAAAAGAATAAAAAAATAACATCCATCATACCCTTCGAGGTAAGCGACTTTCCAGATTGTTTTTATAATATATTAAATATCATTGACCTTATGCCATAAAAATGTACAAAGATGTGAAAACGCTTATGCCATTCCATACCCTATTTCTCTATGTTAAAGTTTATTATCAACTATTTTCTTTCGCAAAAGAAATGATTGTCTAGCTTTCGCAAACCGAGTTCTGTTTGCGTTTTATTAAGCATTATATTCTGGGCAGTAAAGGCCAGTTTTCTTTGAAGTGGCTTTTAAATTAACTGGGTACTGAGTCCTGCTGTGTTGCCAGGAGTTCTCCAATAAAAAAGGTTGAGATTATAATGTTCTTTGAAACAACTTTTTTATTTTTTGACTTCATATTCGTGCAGTGTTGCTGATTGGAATTTAATTTCTTCGACGCAGACGTGTACAGCGTAGATAATTTTACTTACTTTTTATTTTAGTATTTTATTATTGGTGTTTTGTTGAAGCTAAAATTACTTGAGATATTGATAGGTTGATTATGCAGGTACGATCGTAGATGTTATTTTATTTAATTTTTTATTGCTAGAAAATGCTGTCGAATGAAAATTAGTATGTAGTAGAGTGCTCGAGGCCTTTCCAAAATATGACCACTGTGCTGTTACCCATTGTTTATTCTAAACATTTTTTGATGTTTCATTGGCAATAAAAAATTAAATAAAAATATTGTACATACATATTTTCTTTCAAATATTAAGTGAATTAAGGTATAAAGACTATATACATTATAGGGTTATTTTTAAAGTATATCTAAAAATGAAAAGGGGTTTTCAGACCACGTTAATAAACAACTTTCACTATGGTGCCAACTACGAAATCGCGAAAAAAAAATCTGCTGTTCCATACATTATAGTCGAGTCGATGTTGTACTTTTCTATGGAACAGCTGATTTTTTTTCGTAATTTCTTGGTTGGCCCCATAGTAAAAGTTGTTCATTTAAGTGGTCTGAACACCCCTTTTCATATTTAGATATACTTAAAAAATAATCGTGTATAGTAGATAGGTAAATCTGTAGGCTAATAAAACTCGTCAAAAAGTCACTAAAAAGAAAAAGAAGGAAATGACTAAAAATGTTCTTTGTTTTTTTTTTATTGATCGAAGTCAAAATATTTTTTTCTATACATAATATCTACTATACTTAGCCAGTAGTCAGACACAGTGTGTCAAATCCTACCCCATACCTAGAGAAAGGTAAAAATATACCTACCCAAGATTCTTGACCTACCCCAACTCGAACATCTATGGAGAAAAAAAAAACGCGCGTAAAAGAACTCTATAGAGTAATTGTCTATGGAAAATCTCATTTCGCTTTTCGGAACTAAAAAGTTTCTAGCTGCATTGTTAGGTGTCTGTGTTATAGTCAAACCCCGAAGTCCAGGCGCTCCTAGGTTTGCCTAGTCAAACCTCAGGTTTGACAAGAAGGCTTAGTCAAAGTACAAAACTAAAGCGTATTTCGGGCTTTGACTAACGAATTTATGGCCAAACCTAGGAGAGACCAACTTGGATAGTCAAACTCCGAAACTCAATACGATCAAATCCGGGTTTGACCAGTCAGACTTAAATTAGGGTCAGAATGTGTTATTTTGTATGTAAATATGTAAAAATACATTCTTTAGAGTGAAAATGTAACTAAATTAACAATCTTCCTGTGAAATAAAGATTTCTGTTGTCTGTTAAAAAAAAATAACCACGAAATTTAAGACGACGTGACCTACAGGGCCCTATTCAATAAAACTTACAATCCTACAAATTTGTCAATAAGTGACATATTTGTCAAGTTGTATGACAAGTGCTGTTCAATAAACCTTACAATTATGTAAGAATTTTACAAGTAAACATCTTACAAATATTACAATTATAAATGCTGTTCAATAAACGTTTACATATGTAGAAAACGCCTGTAGATTTCGATGACAATATTGTATCTACAAATTTGTAGTTGTAATTTACAAATTACATAAATTTGTAAATTGTTGTTGTCCATCAGCCATTTTTATGTCCCCACTGCTGGGGCACAGGCCTTCCTTATGGATGGATAAGGAGGACGGGCCATAACCCACCACGCGGGCCCAATGCGGATTGGTGGGTGTTAATGACTGCTAATGCAGCCGGGACCAACGGCTTAACGAGCCATCCGAAGCACGGAGGAGCTCGAGATAATAAATTTTTGGTCACCCATCCCATGAGCGACCCTTGCGAACGTTGCTTAACCTCCGCAATCGGTGGGCCAGGAGCTAAACCACGGTGCCATGCGCCACCAAGCTCCTCGAAATTTTTGTTGAAGATTCTTAATTAACGAGGATAGATTTCAAAAATCTTAGAATGTCAAAATAATCGATAGTTGCCTTACTTACCCTAAACTTCTCATTAAATGTGAAATCAGTCACATCAAAAGAAAAAAATATTATGTTTTTAAATATTAACACGTTTTTTTCTTTGTCGTTCGATTAGCACGATTTCATCGTTATCATTCCTTTACATACTGGATTATGGTAAAAAAAGCAGCTAAAACAAAAAAAAATGCCGGGTTATAAAATTTTACCGAAGGTGAGGTCACCTGTCAGAAATGTATTACAATTCTACAAATAAGTAAACTTGTAAATACAATTATGCGTTCAATAAAGCAGTTTTTCCTACAAATTTGTAAATTGTCACCTGTAACAGGAAAATGTTTATTGAACAGAAATATGTAAAAATGTAAGTACAATTCGACAAATATGTAAATTTTCCACCATTACAAATTTGTAACTTGTATTTTTTATTGAACAGAAACTTGTAAAATTGTCACCTGTCACCTGTAATTGTAACTTGTAAATTGTAAGTTTTATTGAATAGGGCCCTGGAGTAAGGCAGCTTTGACTAAATTTAACATCGGAAATGAATGCTGTTTCTCATACATATTTAGGTTAATCTTAGTCAAAGCTGCCTTACTCCTGTAGGTCACGTTTAGGTTAGAAATTTAAGACGATTGCGAAGCGCAGCGGAGCGATCGTCTTAAATTTCGTGGTTATTTTTTTTTAACAGACAACAGAAATCTTTGTTTCACAGGAAGACTGTTAATTTAGTTACATTTTCACTCTAAAGAATGTGTTTTTCATACTTTTAAATGCAAAAAAAAAACATATTCTGTACCTAATTTAAGTCTGACTGGTCGAACCCCGATTCAATCAAATGGCGTTTCGGTGTTTGACTGTCCAAGTTAGTCTCTCCTAGGTTTGGCTATAATTGCGTTAGTCAAAGCCCGAAACACGCTATTAGTTTTGGACCTTGACTAAGCCTTCTTGTCAAACCTGAGGTTTGACTAGGCAAACCTAGGAGCGCCTGGACTTCGGGGTTTGACTATAACATCTGCACTGGATGGACTTCGCTACGGTAACATTTTTACGTTTTGCATTGTCGAGAGGACTCGTGACGGCGAGCGGCGTTGATTAATCGACATTAGCCAGCCAATAAAGCACTGCTCTGTATGCGCCGGAGTCGATCGGCGCAAGTCATGAGAGGAAGCGGGTAGAGAGAGTATATTATCGGTCGATACAACATAACAAAGAAAATGTATTTCTTTATTCCGTGGTCGGTAAGCGATACACCAAGCTAAGCTATTAAGCTTGGTGTTTTGCATATTGGTCGGTAAAAGCTAAATTGATCTCATCGATGGGGAACCCTTTAGATATGGCGACACTTAATTCGCTGACCTGCCCCCTACTCGATTCCCCTTTCTCGCGTAAGTGGCTTGTTAAATAAAATAAAATAATGTTTAGGTATGTATTAATACAACATTTCGCTGATTGTCATTGGTTAGCAATTTAAAAATATCTAACTAATGATCAATGTCAACGAAAACAGAGGGTGGACTACGAAAGTTGTCAAAACACATTGTAATGATAAATAGTTTGTAATAAATAATAAACTGGTTGGCGGTAGGGCTTATATCAAGTACCTACCTACCTACGCCTAGCCGTTAGAGGTAAGATAATTATCCAGTTCGTTCGACAGTGTTGAGGATTCCAGGTATAACAGCGCATCCACCTGGTCTTATGGAATAGGAAATTTAGTTTATTCTTTATTATTATAGGAATTTTAATTCCTAACTCCTAACACTTGTACCACAACAATATATTACGTTGCCAGACTATAAAATCAGTGCAGCCTTCTGCATGGCTCCACTGTGTTATGTATGATTGGGCGGGTTTATGTGTTCTGTGCCCTTAGTACGAACAACTATTGAGATAAAAAAACGCGCGTAAAAGTACTCGTGAGAGTTATTCTCTTTGGGAAAATTCATTTCGCTTTTCAGCGGTTGATGGCGCTATACAATTTCCCATACAAAATTATTCTTATTGAATTTTTAACGCGCGTTTTTTATATCGATAGATGTTAGTGCCACGTGTACTGTATTCATTTACGTCCCTATTAAAAGACGACTTTACATCAAAAGTCGTTAACGAAATGGCTTGAAACATATCGAACGATTTACCTACTGATTTTATTAAAAAATTTCTTTATATTCCTTCTTTTATATAAGTTACATTATATTTTTGGACCTCCCATTCTAAGTCGATTACGTTATGTTTCCAATTTGTATATAATATGATGAAAATAAAAAAATACTTATTTCAACCTATGCTTCAGAGAAAGTTTAACATGTATAGTCATCATCGTCACATTTGCAAAGAATGTGACGATGATGTAATTGAATACGTTTTCAAAACATCAACCCACATACTACTCCGCTTAAACCTTGTGGAGTGAGACCATTATGAAAATATAAAAACCGGCAAGTGCGTGTCGGGCCACGCGCAGTAGGGTTCCGTAGTTACCTAATACCATACCATATTGAATACAAAAATAACTTTGTTTTTCATAGTGTTTGTATGAGTGACAAAGTTATATTTGCCGTTTTGGAAAATCTGCTATATCTCTAAAAGTTATCAATATATCTCGTTCAAACCAATTTTCGTTGAAAGTATTTATTAGGATCTACAGCATACATTTTTTTTAGATTTTTCACTGTTTTATTTCAAAAGTTAAAGGGGGGGGACACACATTTTACCACTTTGGAAGTGTCTATCTTTCAAACGGTTGACTTTGAGAAAAAATCGTTTGAGAAACCTCAATGACATTTTTAAATACCTATATCTATAGACACCCTGCACGTATAGGTTGGATGAAAAAAAAAAATCAGTTTCAGTTCCATGTATGGGGTGCCCCCCTTAATCTTTTATTTTTTTTATTTTTATGTCATAATCGTAAAGCGGTTTACAGAATACATCTACCTACTAAGTTTCAACTGTGTAAACTTAATAGTTTTTGAATAAAGTGGCTGTGACATACGGACGGACAGACAGACAGACGGACAGACAGACAGACATGACGAATCTATATTATAATTTTTTGCCATTTTGGCTACGGAACCCTAAAAAGAGAGAGAAAAAAAAACATTTCAAACACGACAATCAAACTCCTATGCTTGCTAATGATACCGCTCGCACTCACACCCGACCCTACTAACAAGCGTTAGAGCATCATTAAACGCGGGAAATCATTGTAATGATACGATTAGGACAGTTATGTGCTCACGTTACGACAAGTAAAGGTGGTCTGACAACAACTGCGATTTGTGGCAGCGAACTTAACGACCAGTCGGGAGCGCTAAAGTTCCTTATTTATGCCCTTCTAGCAATAAAATTGGTTAATAAAATTAATCAAAATGACAAATGAGATTCGTATAATTATTCTCTTCCTTACGTTAACAGACTGTACTATCAGAAAATGGTTGTATACATTTATGTATTGTCTACAAATAAAGCAAAATAGCTAGCATCAAGGTTATTGGATCACCATGATGATGATATTTAGTGCATTTAGTTACACAAAGATAGACACGATATCCTAAGGCAATGTAATGCCGCTAGGTGGCGTACTAACTAATAAAATTTATCAGAAAATCTCATGTACCGATCGAAGAGGTATATTGTAGTTTATTTAGAAACTATTCTGACGTGACGTGTATAACTGCTCAAACCCTTAGCTTTCGGTACCACTTTGTCGCACGCAATCGCTTGTCGCAACACTGTTGAGGTTACCCTGACATTTTTCGCTACGTTCTGTATAAAGTATTGTATTAAAGAGTTTATGAAGACTAGGTATTAAATGCTGTTAATTTTAATGTTATGGTTTAATGATAAGTACCTAGGCAGCTGTGCCTATGAGTACTAGTTATTCTTAATAAACTAAATACACCGTTTCGCGAATCCTGGTAGGAAGGGGTATTATGTTGATATTCACATTTATTTATTTCTATATGTCATTTAGTTCATACTATCACAAGTTTTGCTTAGTTCCGGTTTAAATTATTGGTCGTGATTTGTCTCGAAGGTTTTTTTTTAATATTTGGTATTGTATTTTAATTTACCTATTTTATTTAATAGCTATCTTAAACAAATATACGGATGTTGATACTCACATTCCCTTGCGGATCTATAAGCTGAGCGTATTTGGGCGCCTTCGCCTTGCTGCCGTCCGCGAACACGCCCGCTAGTCGCAGCGGCGTGCCCGGCCGCGCCGCCGCCCGCTCGTACTGCGCCCCCACCCTGCCGTTCTCTGAAAAGTAATATACCATTTTTAATGCTACCAGCTTGGTATGATGCGACATCCCTGTTCAAGGTCGTAAAAATAACATTCGATTCAGTAATTTTGTGTGGAAAATTAGTATACAGACAAACCTGCTGTTAGGTTTTGCGAGGCAAATTGTAAAATTGTGTACCTAACTTTTTAATAATAAATAAAATAATAAAAATAATAAATCTACCGCCGAATAGTGAAATATTTTTTTCCATAGATAAATTACTCTATCGAGTACTTTTACGCGCGATAGATGTTCGTGCTAAAGGTAGGTACTGTACGGTCGGCAACGAAAGTTATTTAACACTTTAGTACTTTGTCATAAACTTTTTTGAATAATGCTTCAAACCGTGAGACACTGTTGAAAAAGTTGCTATGACAAAGTATCAAAGCGTTAAGCGACTTTCATTGCTGACTGTACTTTGATTGACCATCTAACGAATATGCAAAAACTAACTACACCTGTCTAGAGCAAGAATCTTAATTGTAGAGTAAAATTTCCAAGTATGTAGTTATTTCTTTGCTAGTTTAGTGATTTTTTATTCGCAAATGGTCACTAAATTCAAATACGTATCCTATTGACTTCACAACTTGAAAAAAAATACATGGTTTACTTGTTAAGAAGCTGTTATTACAATATAAATGCATTTCTTACTGCACATATTAAGGACATTACCTATATCTATTTGACCAATCGCAATAGGATAATTTGCATCACTCACTTACAAAGAACCTGCCAAATGCACAACCCGCACAAATAAAGAATGGGATCAGAAATGGCGTCGTTCATATTCACTTCTCACTCGCACATTAAATTGTGGTCGCCATTTTCAATCCCATTCTTTATCTGCGCAAGTTGTATCATGGGTAACAGCGTCGCTTAACCAGTCTGCCTAGCATGATCGATTTATATCGCGTGATATAGCATTTTATCGACACTCAACTGTCAAATTCCTTTGTCTTTTTGACAGTTCAACGTGATAAAACGCTATATCACGCGATATAAATCGGTCATGCTAGGCAAGCAGCCCCCCTAGCATGACCACTGAAACACGATATATTACCTAATGGACTGTCATGCCATAACTAAACATATTTACAAACTTACATTACAATATTATACTCATCACATCATGCACGCACTCACACTCACACACGATACACACACTCACACTCACACACTACATCTTACTTTTGTCACAGAATATTAATAATAGTCTTTGGTTGCCTTATTGTTTTAATACTACTCGTAGTTCCCTATTCATTGTTTTTTATTTTATTTTCTATTCTTAAGTCGTCACATCAACTTATTGGTTACTATTGTTACTATGTTATGATACACAACTATATGATAATTAAGTATGTTTTTAATCCAAGGTGGGAGGCACTGGTGACCTGTATTACGGGTTTAAAAAAACCTATTTCCGGCGCCAGTCTCTTACACTAAGGGTTATTATTGCATTCATCGTATATGACATCATAGTAATTATACCTGCATTTTGTATCATCTAACATTGATGTAATGTAACCTTTGTGTGAAAGACGAATAAATAAATTATTTATTTATTTATTTATTTATATGATAAAGCGATTTATCACGTTTAACTGTCAAAAGACAATGGATTTTGACAGTTGGGTGTCGATAAAACGCTATATCACGCGATATATATCGTGTTTCGTCGGTCATGCTAGGAGGGCACGTTAAAATCGCTTGCACACCGCGACGTCACAACATGAGTTTAGTTCGTGCAGGGGCGGTACGCGCGCACACGAATTTTGTTGCTAACTGGTTAAGCGACGCTGTTGCCCACAGTACAAAGAAAATTCCCTCTAAAACCTTTTTCTCACCTCCAGCCGGCCTCGCTCGGTACGCGGAGATAGCGCGCGGAGACACGAGCGCGAACGCTCGCGCGCGCAGCAACGCCGCGATGGAACCGCGCGCCGACGCCAGCGCCCCGCCGCGACAACCGCACGCTGAAAACCATCCTGGGGAGAAAACAAATTAATTTCAGTCAGAAAACTGGGGAAAAGAGTCATAGTTTTTATTGTGGTGGTTTTACACAGCTGCAGCTCAGGTAGAGTTTCAACTGGGGCCCAAGTTTGCTAATTTACAAACGGCAATTAGTTACAAACGTAATGGCAACGTAATGAGGTTGCGTCGTGATCGCAAAACGGTAGCAGACTTGGCCCCCTGAGCACTCTACCCTTAGCACGAACACCTATCGACAAAAAAAGTGCGCGTAAAAGAAATCTGTAAAGGAAAAGCTAAATTAATTTTTTTAAAGACGAATGCGGTCGGATTCTTGTTGAAGGTTCCCTAAGGATTTTCTCTAATACGCGGACGAAGTCGCGGGCGGAAGCTAGTAATATTTTATGTGATCTGTTACTCTATCTTGATTCTTGGTGCTTTTAAGTGCGTTTTTTCTTCTTGATTGATGTGTCATAGAATATGATCATGAGGTTGATTGATGTTCGCACTAGGGGCACAAAATAAATAATTTAGCACTTGTTAGGGGTACAGTTTCTGGCAACCAAGTGTCAATGACAGTAGATGTTAAAGTACGGAATACACACTATGACTTTATATTACTTATGTAATAAGTATATTTTTTTACCAGTCTGCAGGACGCAGCAAAATACGAGGCCGTATGTGAGCTTAGAAATACGAGTACCTTAAAAATTAAGAACAAAGAGAAAATTCAGTTCCACTAAAAAAAATTTTTATAATTTTCTAACAAATTGCACATGATATTCAACATAGCCTTAACTCAAAAAACGTAGTGTTGAGATAATATAGTGTTTCAAAGATTTAAAAATCATAGTTCCTGACTGTAAAGTATTTATAGCCTGATTGTTATATCGTTAAAAAGCTACATTTTCAAAACTTAACTCTTTTGCTCAAAACTCAAAATTCAACTTTTTTGAGTAAATAATATGTTAAATATCATGCACGAAATATCTTACGTACAAATTATAAATGAAAATTCACAACTCAATATCTTTTATTTAGACAAATTATGAAAATTAAGTACTTATTTGTATTTAAAATTAAAGCAAATAAAGTTTGCTTTAATTTTAATCTTTCGCAAGGACAGCCGAAATATTTTATGGATTTCAACGCAATAAGTACCTGGTTTCCATAGAATGCATGCAACCACCAAATCAGGTTAATGCTTATCAAACAATAAATTTCGCCGAGCCACTTCCTATTTGCTGATATCTTGCTTCGGACTAACTTAATTTTCTCTCGTTGTCAACTGTCGGATTGTATTCGAAACAACATTATAAAGTTTACTATCTGCTGATTGAAATACAACTGTGAAGCTGGGGTACACTGCAAGTGCTGCGCGAAAGCTAAGATGTGAAACTAAGCGGAAAAAACATTAAGTACAGGCTCAAACTGTCAGTCAAAACTGTAACAGTAGTATTACAGTCTCAAACCGTACAATTATGATAAATTCAACACTCATAGAAGTTCAATAATATTTTTTTTTTAATAAAAGGCATTCAAGTGAATTTGCAAGTAGCAAGTTTGCAACAGCAAGTTACAGCGTTTTTTGCACTGCCCCTAGCATAACCACCGAAACACGATATAATATCGCGTGTTATAGCATTTTATCGACACTCAACTGTCAAAATCCATTGTCTTTTGACAGTTAAACATGATAATTGCTATATAATATCGTGTTTCGGTGGTCATGCTAGGGGCCAAAATGGAAAATCATATTAAGTTCTTATTGCTCATTATTCTTTTGGAAACGTCCGTTCGTCGAGTGGTTTTTTTAGGCCTCAATAATATTACGCAGCTTTAAAAAAGCCTTCAAAGTATTAAAGCCTTAGTCACTATATTTTATCATGAAATAAAACACTTTTTAACGGATAGGTACTAGCGCGGTTTTATTGAAAGTTCTTTGGTAATTAGATGGTATTTGGTTTGATTCCGATTTTCCCGACGTTTCGGCACCTTTGCTGCTGCCGTGGTGACGAGGGACTTAGGCTACTATTTTATCATATCGCTTGTAGTGTGTACAAACTTTACCAATAATCCCGTTCGAATAATCTACATGAGCTCAGTAGTTCCACTATTACTGAATTTGTGATACCTCGGCACCGAGTTTATTGAATTACTGAGCAAGTTTCTCCAGATTGGGCTGTATGTAACCCAAGAAACGTAATTTTAGTCATAAATTATACTATAATCTAACGTGTTTTCACGACAAAACTGAGTCATAATAATATAGTAAAATCTAATAAAATTCTACTTCACGACGTAGACAAATTCAAAAATTTCTTCTGTCAATCGCAAGATAGCTATAACCCGGTCGAGTTAACTCGGGACCTGAAGCACGATAGACCCCTCTGGTTTTCTCCTTTCCTCACGCCACTGTCGTCATGCCAATATCGTAAGTTTGTACATTCGTTAGCGATAATTTATCGATAATCTATCAAGAACTTAAAAAAAATTGACGACGGTGGCGCGGCGTGAGGAGAGAAGAAAACGAGAAGGGTCTATCGCGCTTCAGGTCCCGAGTTAACTCGACCGGGTTGTAACTATCTTTTTCATTTTCAACTCTCGAAACCATTTACGGGAATAAGTAAATTAACCCTATGTCGAACCGACTTAATTAAGGTCAGGTTAGCCAGTTAACCCTTCAGTTATTTACGATGTTCGCAGAAACCATGAGTCCATCCGTTTTGTTTTTTGCCTTTTTAAGTATTTAGCTAGAAGACGGTCTGAATGGAGTTTCATTTTAATTGGACGATAGAGTATTTGATAAGAGTGGTCGTAGCAACGGCTGGGAAAGCTTGGAACCTGGTTTAATTCCTGCGAGTGGCAAATTTTGGTATGACAAACAATGGAAACAGATAGCAAGATGAAGAGAGAGGGTGGCCTCAAAGAATCCATATAATATAGATTCTATACAAGGTTATTTTTAGTTAATACAAAACCTCTCGTGGGATTGATCAGACCATCAAACTGAACAACTTTCATTATGGGACCAACCTTGAAATCGCGAAAAAAAAATCAGCTGTTCCTTACAAAAGTACAGTCCTACTCCATCGAAATGTATGGAACAGCTGATTTATTTTTCGCGATTTCAAGGTTGGTCCCATAATAAAAGTTGGTCAGTTTGATGGTCTGATCAATCCCACGAGAGGTTTTGTATAAACTAAAAATAAGGTTCTATAACAGAGGTGCCCAAACGGTCGATCGCGATCGACCGGTCGATCGCGAGAGGTTTTAAAGTCGATCGCCGACGATTACAGATTTGACACTTTGCACCCAATGTAGTTTTACTTATGCATTTTTTTTTCAAAAACTGACAAAATGTCGATCTCTTATTCATAAATAGTTGTTAGGTCGATCTCTTTAAGAAAAAGTATGGGCAACCCTGTTCTATAATGACCAAATACAAGACAGTATCGAAAAACTGTGGCAGTGTGGAGAGTAAAGTGCGTAGAAGAGACTCCACTGCTGTCAAGAGCCAATATGAATGATTGAACAACATTTTTTGTACTCCATTGAATCTCGCACCTAGATGCGAGATCGGTTCTAGGTGATACCAACCAAATTTGGCCACTGAGACGCACAATAGGTTTAAAACAAAACGATAAGCTCCATCCCTGGTTTGGGCTAAAGATAGAAGAAGTCTTGTTAGTAAAGACAATTTTTAGGAATATTTTTTCTAATATTTTATGTTAATACAAAACTTATTGTTACTTTTTCAGTTCAGTTAAGTCACCTGTTGATACGATCAAGAGAAATAAAATGGGATCCAATAAGTACATGAGTTTGCTGCGCCCCAGTATACTATAGATAGCGAAAATTTTTCTATGTCTATGGATTTGACAAACAACATTAATATCTATCCTATCTAATATCGTTTCTTTTTCAACTAGTATCAATGAGGGCTTTTCAAAATGACAAAAAGCTGTAGGCTCGATAGATGGCGTTGAAAAAAATAGGGGATTCAAAGTGTTTTTTTCGAAGAGTACTCCGGTAGGCAGGCAGATGTAACTGACCTCCTTGTATAATAGAGGTCAGTGCAGTACATGCTTACTGGCCGGTTGATTGGCCGTTTATTTTTAAAAGCCAATTCTGACTTCCCTCTTACCATCAACGCCATCTAGTGAGGCAAATAGTTACTTTTCTTTTGTTTAAATGTCAATTTGAAAACCCCTCATTCGAACTTTATAATTCAATCTTTAGTTCTCACAACACAGAATTATGTTTTGTTCAAAAAGGTTAGATGCTCATTCGCCCAAAAACTCGCCCGCAATTTTTTTTTCAGTTTTTTTTATTCGGTTTGTAATATTATACTTCTTGTCACATAATATTTATGTGACAAGAAGCGTGTGTCAAGTCCATAGTATTCTTGGTTTAAGGCTCGCTGACACTGCCGTACCTGCCATTAACTGCGGCCGCGCCCTCAAACTACATAAAGCGGTTGTTACCCCAAGATGCGCGCGCGCCTAAGTTCAACCGACCAGCGCACACTCTCACTCTCGCAGGCTAAGTTACGAGCAGAGCAAATCATGTTTACGGACGTGAATAACAGATGTCGCTTTCTTTAAAATTTCATACTGCTTGGAAAATTGTTCGTGATTATTTTATTGCCGAACATAATTATAATTTGCAGTTTTTTAAAGAGATAAAAAGCTCTAAAAATGTGTATTTTCTTAAGTAGTACACATGCAATAAAGACGCAAAGAAAATTGCAAAAAATTAATAGATTTTTTTTGTGAAAATAATGTTTTTATGAAATACAAAACTATAAACGGTTTCTGACATACTTATCGGTGTTTTATCGGATGGAGTACCTATGTATGCTTTAATAATACTCTACATAAACCATTTATGAAACCATCTTAAAAAAATTAATTTAATAATTTTAACAACTGAATTTTTAGAAGAAATTAGAATTAAAATAAAGTATTCCTGTAAAATCTATGTGAAATGGAATATAAAAATCTCATAGTAGTTTTTGACCTCCGATCAATAGATGGCGTTGTTCGAATAAAACGTTAAAGCTGCGAACAGATGGGTCGGTTTAAAAGAAAAAGGACGAACTCAAGTTTAACTACCGATCCTTATCACTCTCACTCTCGAGCTATGCTATAATATTTACAGAGTAATGGCAGCTAATAGAGGTTTAATGTAAAATGCAAGGATAAATGCAATGGTTGTGATAAAAGCTTATTAAACAATGTACCTAGCTATGGTTTTTACAGATAAAGTACCTACTGCCAATTAAAGTTAAAAATAACTTTAGAACAAACTTAACTAATAATTGTATTATTTTGAATAGTCTTGTTTGTTTTACAACGTTGATCTATAATGTTAGTTTCTCAGCAATAGTGTAAACAGAATTAAATAATTTTAATGACATGAAAACCGAAAACCATTTTTTGGAAATGTTGATTATGGGAGTCAATAATGAAATAATTATTCAAGATTTTCTTAAAAATGGAACTAAACTACAAAATCCTTTAAATTAATTAATTTAACATTAAGTACCTATTTTTTTATTAAAACTTTTTCGATCCCATAATCTCTATGCAATAAAATTACTCTGTACAGGTATCGCTCAACGTTTTATGGGCAATTTTTATGGGTTGAAAAAAAAAGACCGGAGGCCGTGCTGACCTTTCCAAGGTCGACGGCTCTCCCCCTCCCCTCCGCCCGCTCCCCGGCTGCCCCGTCGGGGTAGACAACCTGCTTCTTTGGAACTCAAATTTCATTTCGACCTATGTTTAAAAGTTCTGTACATGTGATTACCTTAGAGTGGCTTAGAGCAACGCGGCTTCGTCCGTACGTCTATTTTTTGTATCTTTTTAAATTTTAAAATGAGGTTTTCTATTTCCTTTGACATATTAAAGAGAGAACATTACCTTAGCTCTCTACGTTAGCCCCTTTGAATCTGACATAGGGTAGTATATTTAATATTTTTATGTATGTATGTATATTATATATAAAATTATTTATATGTGTATTAATGTTTGTTATTTATCCTTAAATTAAATAAGTAATATATTTGCATTTTCAACCTTAGATCTTTGCTTTGTTGCCGACACATTTATAGTTCTAACACCCTTACCGGTTGACTGTTAGAGAATGCCTTATGGCATTAAGTCCGCCATTTGCTGTAATTTTAGCAATAAAGTTTAAATAAATAAAATAAAATATTAAAGTTTATAAACGGTGTAGCAAACTCTTTTGAGTTTGTCATTTCATTTAATTTTTTCGCTCCCGACATTACTTTTATTTATTTAAGGCCTCTATGTACCTGAAAGTGGCGTCATCATAATATTTATTGCTCGCAAAGGACACAATGTATTGAAACTTCACATGTACTATCCCCGTCAATTGGTAATGCGCTGGAACCTTGTCAAATTAACATACACATCAACGTCATCCGCAACAAAAAATGTCAAAAAACAGTAAAATTCTAGTAGGTAATGTAATATATAAATCATTGAATTCTTATTTTCAATAAGAAAGGGTCTAGATATATAAAAAAATACGATTGTTTTTCGTTTTTGAGGTTAAAATCATGGCCGCCAGGCGCATTACCAATTGACGGGGATAGTACAGATTGACGCTAAAGGTTCTTTAGTTTATTTACAAACAATAACCTCTGTAAAATATAGTTCTTTGTAGTAGTAGTAGTAAGCAAAAGTGCCAAAAGTAGCCACTTTTTGCTTACACGACTGCCCAGAGCAAAAAGAGTGTATATGTGTTCAGGGTTCATACATGTATGTTTGTGGGTATGTGAGTTTCTTTATTCCACCATAACTTCTAATGACTGAACTGATTTGGATAAATGGGGTATCGTTAGAATCCTTACTGCACCCCGAGTGACACTGGTTAATTTTTTTTTGAAAAAAACAATATGGCGACTGTACGACGCCATTTTCAAATTTGAAATAAAAAATGTTTTCTTCTATTATTACAATATGGGCATCAAATGAAAGGCCTTGATGAGCACATTCCAATGTCACTAAAATGTGTGAAATAAAAATATATAAATTAAAAAAATATTAAAAACACGACTGACCTGCCAAAAACGAACTAAAAAGTTAAACAACAAGTGTCATTGCAGTCGGGGGACCTCTTTGATCAAAAATTGTTCCATAATAAGGTCCCCCGACTGCAATGACACTTGTTGTTTAACTTTTTAGTTCGTTTTTGGCAGGGCGGCAGTCGTGTTTTCAATATTTTTTTATTCTAACTACTACTACTACAACGAACTAAATAAACTATAGAACCTTAGCTTCAATCTGTACATCTGAATGTTGGAAACATTATGTACTTATCGAGATATAAATTTAATTAAGATGGGGGCGCCACTTGAGGGTGATAGTCGCCTTAAGGTCACGTACGCACCGACAGATGGCTTGCTTAGCACCGAACGCCTAGAATCTAACGCTAACGAATGTTCGCAACCAGCTAGGCGACTAGCGAAGGCCAGTGCTGCACTGCACGATAGGCACCTTCGCTAGTCGCTAAAGGCTAGGTGACTATCTATCTAGGCTCTAATCTAGGTCTAGGTCTAGGCGCTAAGCAACCCATCTGTGTCGGTGCGAAAGTGGCCTAAATGTTGCTTCTCTTTTCTTATTTTTTAAGCTTTTTGTGATGTTTTTTTTGGGAGTATCTACAATTTAAATTAAATACAATGTAAGGTTTAAATAAATTTGTAATTAACGATTGTGTGTTCGAAAATATGTATTGTTTATTGCCAAATGAGAATTATGAAATGTGGTACGTATTCTTAATTCTTAATTGGCAAATTCCATTTATAATGAAATTAATAAAACTTGTAAATAACATTAATACAGAAAACTATGTTGTAATAAACACAAAGCTATTTTTATTCTTAATTTCATTTTAATTACGATATCATAATGGAGTTTGATCAAGTGTAGTCCGAATCGAAGTGGTCCATTGCACAAATTGTTACACCGACGACGCTCGCTGCTTGCGCAATCAAAGTAACCGTTTTGTTATAAAATTATGTCGAATGTAATTCGGACTGCATAAGCATTGCACTCGTAAACTGTGGGCGGGATGGAATATATTAAAAATATTAATATAAGTATGACATGATATTTAACCAGTCTGCTTTCGAATTAAGACATTGTAACTAGATAGTACCAACGTTGATGATTGGTAGTAAAGCATTATAAACTCAATAGAATTTACATGTTAAACTCTTTATTTTAAAAACTTTTTTACGAGAAATAAAGAAAATTAACTTTGAATGGAATTCACAAAAATCTACCCATAAGCAAATAAAAAAGCTTGCATAAAAATAAGGTAGAGGCGCTTTGCCCCAAAACTAGGAAAAAAAACATGAAATCTCCCCACAATTTATAGAAATATTGGTTGTATTGTATTATTATTGTTGTATGGTGCCGATGATATAGTCCTTATGGCTGAGACCATGGAAGACCTGAACACAATGCTCGAAGATCTCCGTAGTGCTTCCCAAAGAGTGGGTCTTAGGATGAACATGGATAAGACGAAAATTATGTCAAACGCCCATGTTGTACCCTCTCCAGTTCATGTTGGGAACACTACACTTGAAGTTGTTGACCATTACGTATACCTAGGACAGGCAGTCCAGTTAGGTAGGTCCAACTTCGAGAAAGAGATCTCTCGTCGAATCCAACTCGGGTGGGCAGCATTCGGGAAGCTTCGAAAAATCTTCGCGTCCGACTTACCTCAGTGTCTCAAGACGAAAGAAAATCTATGAACAGTGTGTGTTGCCAGTGATGACTTACGGCAGTGAAACGTGGTCGCTAACTTTGGGTCTCATAAGGAGGCTCAAGGTCACCCAGCGTGCAATGGAGAGAGCCATGGTCGACGTTTCCCTACGTGATCGAATCAGAAACGAGGAGATCCGCAGGAGAACTAAAGTAACCGACATCGCTCGAAGGATTGCTCAGCTGAAGTGGCAATGGGCGGGACACATAGCGAGAAGAACCGATGGCCGTTGGGGCGGAAAGGTTCTGGAATGGCGACCGCGCACCGGACGACGCTCCGTGGGTAGGCCCCCAACAAGGTGGCCGACGATCTGGTAAAGGTTGCGGGAAGCCAGTGGATGCAGGCAGCGCAGGACCGATCGTCGTGGAGATCCTTAGGGGAGGCCTATACCCAGCAGTGGGTGTCGTGTGGCTGATATGATGATGATGATGGTACATACATACAATTTCACATTTATGTCCTAATCCTCATTATGACCCCTTGTTCTTCGGAGATAACAATGGTCAGATAACTGGTTATCTGTAAAGATTTTTTTCCTCCAATATAACCAGTTATCTCTTAGAAATACATTTTCCTTGCAGGTAACTGTTAAAATAAATAGTTATCTTCAAGAAACAAGGGAATGGATTATGACATTATTATTTTATTTTTATAGAGTACCATGCAAAACAAAAATAACATTTTTGTCGTTCAAATAAACCTCAAACGCGTTGAAGTCTTTTACTCTGACTCCTAAAAAAGTAAAATAAAATACCCAAATCATTGTTGTTATCTTCATGATTTCAATCCGGTTCTTTATCATTTTTCAAAGTACTTAGTTATTTCAGTAGTTTATTAATGGCATTTTGGTTACTGACTGCAAATGCAGCCGGGACCAACGGCTTAACGCACGGAGGAGCTTGAAATAATAAATTTTTGGTCACCCATCCCATGACCGACCCTTGCGAAAGTTGCGTAACCTGCGCAATCGCTGGGCAAGGCGCTAAACCACTGCGCCACCGAGCTCCTCCTGATGAACCATAAATGTGGAACGTCCCGTATTCTTTTTTTTTTAAATGGAATGATAACATTTCAGAGCATGAGTGAAAAAATGCATTTTCTCGACTTTCAAATAGTAAAAATCCAATACACGTTGGTAAAGCACATTATTTATAGTATTCTATCAATTTCTATCCAATAGGATAGAAATGAAATATCATTACTATATCAATTAATCACTCACCGCTAATCTATCTTACCTTTGAACCGAAACGCAACAATGTCAAAGTTGTTGTTATATTGGCAGTCAAGACAAGAAGATTTACCGTCACTTAACTGTAAGGACCTCATAATGTCTCAGCGTGGGATTTGGGAGGGTACTTAGTACTAAGTGCTGGCAGATTGCTGAAGTAAATTGTACTAAATGGGTAGTAATGCGGGCGTAAAGATAGCAAACAAAGTTACGTTAAGGCTTTGTTAAGTAGATTTTGTGATTGATATAAACATAAAACATTTATAATATTAATGCAACTATAAAGTAGGTACCATAGGCAACAGTGTCGCTTTACCACTGCTAGGGTTAAAATCGCTTGCACGCCGCGCCGTCACTACATACGTTTAGTTCGTGCAGGGGCGATACGCGCGCACACGAATTTTGTTGCTAACTGGTTAAGCGACGCTGTTGTCCATAGTACCTACCAGTGGCGAGGGGTAAAATTATGACGAAGGTAATGCGTTCTACATATAAATGATATGATCTGCATAGTTGGATTGGTGGGGTGGGATTTCTGAAAGTTAAGCCTATGGGTGGGGATCAGCTTTTACTTCACCACTGGTACCTACTGACTCTTACAAACTATAGCTTCAATAAAGTTTCTGAGCAGATTTACTATGCAAAAAATCCTATACCTATCAACTTTTTTATAAATGTGAAATTAGATGTCTGTTTATTTTAAGACACCGATTAATTTTTATAAGAGAAAATTAATTTTTTAGCTTAGTCCTCATAACACTTAATAGTTTTTAGTGTCAGCCATGAATGTTAGACACTATAAACTATGCAATGCAAAAATAATATACATAAACCGCAAAAACATGATTTTCTTCAAGAAGAGAGTGCCAGAGATTGTGAATTGTCCATCCTAATGCTATAAGTATTCTTTAATAGGTAACGGTAATGGTAACGTTTTCCCTATGGAAACTTTAATAACATCCATTATACATAATAAAAACTATTGTCTTAAACAATGATGAATCTAAAAAAGGTTTTATTTAGACTAGAATCTCTGTCCTTCGTCGCTTTCTTTTAAAACATCAGTTATCCTAGCACGAACATCTATCAAGAAAAAAACGCGCATAAAAGTATTCTATAGATAGAGCATGTATGGGAAATTCAATTTTGCTTTTCGGCAGAAGATAGTGCTCTACAAATTTACCATACAAAATTACTCCATCGAATGTTTTTTTCGTGCTACGGGCTAGGGTACAGTTCGCACACCTACGCAACATTTTGTGCGATTAGTAGTTAATATAATATTCTATTAAGTTCTTATTCGGTTATACAGCCCGCCCACTTATTTAATTACGGAGTATTTTATAACTTTACTGATTTGGGATTCAAATGCTATTTGAATTGTCAGTTGTACATCAGCACCACGAAACAGGATAATTTTGCGACCTCTTTACAAAATCAAATATAAGTTCAAGGAAGTTAAAAAAAATGATGAGATAATTATGTTTGATTTCTTTTAAAATTCAGAGTTTTCAGGCATTTTTTATATCCTCAAAATCTAGGCGAGCACACTCACCCTCGTGCACGGGACGCGAGCGGGGGAAGGTGGGTGGCGGGAGGGGAGCTCGTGCGGGTCGACCTGCGCGATGCGCAAACAGTGACAACAATTTCAATTTGTGTAGGGAAATATTTGGGATAAAAATGTAACGAAAAAAAAATTCTTCATAGATTGATTAGTACTGCTCAGCTGTCTGTTATAGAATGACCTGACAAATTTTGAAAAGGGATTCAAAAATTACCCCGTGTTAAAATTTATAATCTCCGAAAAGTGGCCAAAAGACTAAGAAATCTTGAAAGAAAACATGAAATATGCGAGCGAGAGAGCGGCGAAACGTGGACGGCCTCTTAAGTCACACGCCAATCTACATTGGGCCTGCGTGGTAGGTTATGGCACGTCCTCCTTATCCACCTGTAAGAAAGGCCTGTGCCCCAGTGGGGTCACAAAATGGCTGATGTGCAATAGAGCTTCAAGGATCCACAAAGCTCACCTCGCCCAGATGTGGCATTGCGCATTACACAATCGCCCCGCCTACCGCGGGTCACGGTGTGATAATAGTTTGCATACCGGGAAGCATTATCAACACCGATGCTATACATCAGGACTTTCTCTGACCAACACAGAGCATTGTCAGACTTATAAACTAGGAGATAGAGAACAAAATCGAACTTTAGAAAGAGCGTAAGTGCAAACACTCACTTCAATTCTATTATCTGCAACTTTAGCACGAACACCTATCGAAAAAATAAAGCGCGTAAATCATTCGATAGAGTAATTTTGTATGGGAACTTTGTACAGTGCCATCTACCACCGAAAAGCGAAATGAATTTTTTCTAGTAAATACTCAAAATTATAAATCAATACTGGTACCTACTGAAGCATGATTCAAAAGACGTGCTAATTTGGAATGTAAATTTGCGATTGCGATAGTAAAAATGAGTGACATAACAACTTTATTGAATTTTATTATTTTAACGATTTTACGTTTATTAAATTCCCTATCGTTATTTCGCAATTTTTTTCGCAAATAACAGATAAAACAAAATTTTATTTTGGCTAATTTCCTTACACATTTAGTAGTACAATACATAATGTACAATAGTATATAACAGTGGCAAGGGGTAAAATTATGGCAAAGGTAAGCCGTTCTACAAAAATGTTGTGATCTGCATAGTGGATCGGTGGGGTGGGATTTCTAAAAGGCAAGCCGAAGGGAATAGGCTTGTATGGACCCTTCGCCACTGGTATGTAGGTATTGTAGGTATACTATTTTAGTATGACATTTTTCACGAATCACTAAATAGGAAATTGAATTTGAGTAAGTGCATCAGCACCCTTAGGCACAGACACAGATTAAATAGGTTTCTAGGGCCTGGGGCCTAACTTTATTCCTATAAGGAGGTTTAATTTCTCATACGGAGTAAAAAGGAGCAGAGGTCATTTTACTCTACTACTTACACGTAAATCTAATTACAGTACAAGGCTTGTATGGCGCTTCGCTTTTCTCAAGAAATACGAGGAAATAAAATTTTCTTAGTAAAAATTTAATTTTTAAATTGGTTCGTAAAGTTTCGTAAAAATAACGTTAGCTGAACGAGTTCTACCGTTTTGAATTTGGAATAGGTAGGTACTTGTTCGGGAAATGTATTGAAATTAATTCCCTGCACTGAATTTCAAATTTATAACGTGACTAGCGGCCACCCGCGGTTTCACCCGCGTGGTTCGCGTATTCCCGTGAGAATATCGGGATAAAAAAGTATTCTATGTTTTAATCTAGGCTATCAACTATCTGTGTGCCAAATTCCAACTAAATCCGTTGAGTAGTTTTTGCGTGATTGAGGAACAAACATCCAAACATCTAAACATCCAAACCCACAAACTTTCACATTTATAATATTAGTAGGATGAACCGACCATCACGTTTCAGAGCATAAGTGAGAAAAATAATAGACAAAACCAGTCGATTGCGTAATGCCAAATGTCTATTAAAGTATTTATTCAGGAACGTTTAGTAACCACAAATCTGCAAATAGTTCCCACTTTATGAAAGCTGCCAATTGTTTACCCAAATAGTTAATGTTTGTTTGACATGTTATCATTATACTGTTAACTAAACACACAAACACGCGGAACAGTAGTCAACTAAACATAAACATTAGTATGTGTCAAGAGTGGTCGCGAGATCGATTCCGACTTTGGGTTATCTAACTGTCAGATTGTCTTCGATCGTACAGAACATTAATCATAAACATTTGGAGCGCAGTTGTCAAAGATTAAAGTGGAGGTTATAGAGTTTTGCCTCTGAAGTAGCATTAACTATTAATAGCTACTACCGAGTTATATTCCTAGTTAAACATCGAAATAAAAAAAACTTAATATCAAATGACTTGTTGGAAAAATTACAAATGTAAACTTTGCTAAAATTGGGAACCATGACGACAAAAGGTGGAATATTTAAGTATTCGTTTTTTTAAATTATCATTTGTTTGCTTTAAAGCTCTAGGGAAATTCATTCACAGTATAAAAATATATATATATAATATAATATATAATATATAAATATATTTAATCCTCATAAATTCAATTTTATTCTGTTTTAAGAAGGTATAGTTTACGAACAGAAACAAAATATTTATTTTCTAAAAAAGCTGTCAACAGTTTTTGATGTCAAGGCATCTAAAACATTAGTAGGTATAGCCAGGCATTTCTCTGTCAAAATCCATATAATAATTAAGTTTACAATGGACTGACGATCTGGTGAAGATTATAGGAAGCCACTGGATGCGGCCAATCACGATCATCGCTCGTGGTTATTCTTGGGGAAGGCCTTTGCCCATCAAAGAGCGTCGTGATAAAAGAAATACTGGCTTATTCCGTTAATCCACCCTTAAATAGCCACCCTAGGACGGATACTCGGAAAACGCGTGTTCATCTATCCACCCCATCATATTATCAAGTGTGATGGGGTGGATAGGTGAACACACGTTTTCCGAGTATCCACCTTAGGGTGGCTGTTTCAAGTTGGATAAACGGAATAAGCCGAAATATTCATGTAATTTTTTCAAAAGTTTCACAGTATTTCCGCCGTAAATACTCTCTGCATACTACACATGATTTGCCCATAAGCGTAGACCAAATCGTGCGTAAACAAAGGTAGTATTGTTTACATCTCAGATAATGTTACATCAATCTGCGCACGCGGCTATCTGATGAAACCGACTGGTACCGCTGATCGAATCATTGTTCGATTAAAGCAACAAAAAAAAACCGGCCAAGTGCGTGTCGGGTCACGCGCCGTAGGGTTCCGTAGTTACCTTATACCATACCATATTTAATACCACTATCATTTAACACACAAAATAACTTTGTTTTTCAGTGTTGGTATGAATGATGTTTGCGGTTTTGTAAAATATGATATATCTCAAAAACTAATTACTTTATCTCGTTCAAACCAATTTTCGTTGAAAGTTTTTATTAAGATCTATAGCATATATTTTTATAGATTTTTCACTCTCTTACTTCAAAAGTTAGAGGGGGGGAAGACACACATTTTACCACTTTGGCAGTGTTTATCTTTCAAACGGTTCACTTTGAAAAAAAATTGTCCTAGGAACCTCAATGTCATTTTTTAAGACCTATCTATAGACACCCCGCATGTGTTTCTATGAAGGAAAAAAATTTTTTCAGTTTCAGTTCAATGTATGGGGAGCCCCCCCTTAATCTTTTTTTTTTTGTGTTAAAATCGTTAAGCGGTTAATAGAATACATCTACCTACTAAGTTTCAACTGTGTAATCTTAATACTTTTGGAATAAAATGGCTGTGAAATACGGACGGACAGACAGACAGACATGACGAATCTATAAGGGTTCCGTTTTTTGCCATTTTGGCTACGGAACCCTAAAAACACTGTTTTACAAACAAGTTCAGTTATATACAGCACCTTGCATTCAATTGATTGCGTATTTGATGCAATAACACATTTTGTAAATACGATATTTGTTATTTCCAAATGTTCTATAGAAATGTTAACTGTTCGTTTATTCAGCTATTCTTATTATTATACCTTTAGCTATAAATAAATATTTGTTAAATCATATGTTTAAAATAGCAATCACATCATTTGTCATCTATCACAGTTAATAACTGTGATAATTGTTTCTGGTAAGCATAACATAAGTATATTTTGAATTTTACTTAATTAAGTCTGGTATTTCAACGATTTTTAATTCTGTTTTATTTTTCACAGTTAACCTTACATCTAAGTAGGTACTATTTTACGTATTTGGGCAAATGAAAATACAAGTACATATAAGGTAACTTAAAGTAACTAGCTAGCGTAGTCTCATAATTATGTTCCTTAAATTGAGGTTGTTACCCGAATATAACAGCTCTCTATTCACAAACTGTAGCTGTGTTAGCTTAACAAATCCGTTGTTTGATCTATAACGGATTATCTAGAATATCGTAACGGTAAGCAGAACCAAAAGTCATCTTTCACTTGCAGTAACTTTGTCCGAGCTTACGGTTTTGTTAAATTTTCAATATATACTTATGAGAATACTAGCGGCCGCCCGTCACCCGCGTGGTTCCCGTTCCTGTAGGAATATCTGGCTAAAAAGTATTCTATGTTTTAATCTAGGCTATCTACTATCTGTGTGCCAAATTTCAACCAAATCCGTTCAGTAGTTTTTGCGTAAATGAGGAACAAACATCCAAACCTATAAACTTTCACATTTATAATATTAAGTAGGATTCTAAAAAGAATATTATCTATTGTACCTATCACTATTTGTTTAGTTTTTTTTTTATGCACAACGAGACAGAGCTGGCCTTCACCTCACCTAATGTTAAGTGATGATAAGGTCGAAGGTGGAAGCGCATTACACCCGGAATCCTCATCACTTAGGAACTGCCATAGTACCTCTAACTGCCGGGACACAACTATTTATAAATTGTTGTTATGGCGTCACACTTAGGTAAGATGGTGGTAGCTAGCCAAGCGGACTTAGCATGAACAAAGATTTAAAATCTTCTCAAATGGCACATTAGTAAATAAATAAAAAAATGAAATTAATTAATTTTATTGTAAAACTTGTGGGTACATAAACAATATCAGTTATTGGAGCAACCTTTTTTAAGTAAAGAAATACATGTGTTAGGGGGCTCCGCTCTTCATACCTTTGACAAAAATTAGTACCTAAGAATTCAGAGTTTAAAATATTATTTACCACTTAGTTATAATTTTGCAAGAAAGAAACTAAATTACCTAAAATAATAACATTGTTTACTAATTACTAAAATTATTGTTGACCTAATTTCTAGATATAATAAAATCAATCTTCTTTACTCTTCACCTAAAGTCAAACTAAATAATATCTCTGTCAGAATAGAATAAGACAAAAGACTCTAACAACAGACCATCTTTATAGCATCCTTTACGAATAAAAACGAAACAACGGCTTTATCTTCCGGAAGCTCTCAGAAACGTTTTTATCCCGAGTTGCGCCGGCGCATCGTATTTTGCAATTTGCGCGCATGGATCGGCGCGCGATTTGACACGCGCGGGCATGGCCGGCCGTTACGAGTGATCTGTACTTTAGCTGATGGTATAAATGCTTCTGTTGGATTGAGATCGGTTGGTACTATTCAGTTCCAGATTATAATTGATACTGATCTACCACCGATGTTGGTTGGGGCGGGCGGTTCTGGAATGGCGACCGCGCACCGGACGACGCTCCGTGGGTAGGCCCCCGACAAAGTGGACCGACGTGAGGGTGAAGGTTGCGTGAAGCCACTGGATGCGGGCAGCGCAGGACCGATCGTCGTGGAGATCCTTAGCGGAGGCCTATACCCAGCAGTGGGTGTCGTGCAGCTTATATTACCATACCTAGGTAATAAACTATTTCACAAATATTTTTACACATATTTTGGTTTAATTGAACATGAACATGTTCAACATTATAATTGAACATGCCTATGAAATTTTTGGCAACTAAATAAATGGGGACTAAATGAAACCTGTTAAGGTTCCTAAGAATAAACTGCTATGTCTTTGGACTTCAAAATAGTCACTATTGGGTGATTTTTAGACACGAGACAAATTTTCCAGGGTGAGTTCAGTCCATGAATCTAAACAACATTTTACGTCAAAAACTTTGGGCCACTCCACACTAAACCACGTTCTTTTTTAAATTCGTATTAATAGTCTGATGTTAGTGGCTGTTTCGGAAAAATAGAAATGGTCCAATTGATATTCAAGTCATCACTACAAAGTAACCTGTACAAAAAAATACTCGACAATGGACTAAACTCACATTCAGGGCCTATTACACTTTTTACTATTTACTCACGAATTAAGTTCAATATTAAGAAACTTGAACGATGATTCTTTTTTGTAAAAGTCTCTCAGAACTTCGTTGCTCATTCTTGATAAACTTTACGAGCTTCAAATAATCGACTCAAGATAAAATCGCGAAGTTTGTGCATATTTCACCTATATCTTTGGCTGGAACAATATTACAACGAGTGAATCCGGCTTTTACGTAATATTTTTATCAGATCGAGTACCAATAGTCATAACATAACACGTATAAGCGATTCGCCCACGCATCATTGTTGCATTGTTGCTACTCGATCGATGGAAACTGTTAAGATGGGAACATTTGTTTTTGCAACGAATTATGTCAGTCGGTTACGAAGTTCCGCGATTTCACTTACCTTTCTTTGAGTTTTGTGGGTGGACCTTATATTGACGTACTCACTTTTGAAGCATACAATTTGTTTAGTTTGATTAGAGGATCCGATAATAAACTGTTTTGATCATTCTGTTCTAGTATACACTTTCCGTTTTCATATCTTGTTTTTCACTCGCCAGACAGCAACACGACCGCTAGTCGTCCTACCCTCCCGTTGACTGCCTCGATATTGCCATAAGCCCGTGTTGCCATATGTCAAAGTCAATAAATTGACTAATAATTTCCAATTTAAAAATAATCTGTGAAAATAAAATACAAATTAAGCGGGTTACGCTAACAGACGGCCGTCCTGGTTTTGGAATGTCCCTATTCCAACCCGGCCATTCGAGTAGGTAGCCACAATAATATTGTGAGTCTCTATATGATCTAAACTAACAACTATATTCACAACTAAAACCACCTAGTCTAGTTCGATAATCGTACGGAAATCACAGCTATTGTAATACTTATGAATTTCATTGTTTATCATTATTATTATTAATTTCATTGATTATTCTGTAATCTTATGGTGGAATAATAACTATTAAAACATAAAATTAAATAAATACATAATAGTAGAAACAACAATGTTTTTGATTTCATTTTGAGAAAACTGTTAATATGTAACATATGACATGGCAAGATCATTCATAGATTTATCGTTATTGCTTATACAAAAGCATTTAAAGTGAAAATTATTACAATTACATACATCTTATAACTTCCCATGTATGTAAATAAACTCATTGAGATATATAGGTACTTAAGAGATTACGGATCATGAAACTATAAAGAGTAGTATAGAGGAAATACATAGGTAGGTGATCTTCGGAAACATAATAATGACAATCCGCATGGATCATAACTATGGTTAAACAAGATGTATCCTGTTGTCAGATCTTAAACAGTTTGTGAAGGTTCAGTTAGAGCATTAATTAGATGCAAATGACATTGTAATATTAACGTTAGGTGCAAACGACAGAAACCTTATTGTTCTTTCAACAATGTGTCGCATTGTATAAACTACATAATTTTAAGATTTATATTAAATATTAAAAAAAGAGTTATTCAATTACAATATAAAATTATTGACAAAATATGACGATTGCATATTTTAAAATCACACAATGACAGTTATGTAAACAATAGACATTTATAAGTGATTTGCTTTTTTTTTGATAAATAGAACTTGATTATTTACAATATATGTCTGATTCCCCAGCATCGCACAAAGTAAAGGAAATGCTTAGCAGAAAGTGTAGCTGCCGGAGTAAACTGTGTAACACTAAAAAAATGAGGGTAATTATAAAAAGCTTAGTAACTACAGAAAACAATAGGTATTTTTCCTTTCACCAAATCAGACTCTAAAATCATAAATGCTAATAACTTGTTTTTTTTTGTTTTTACATAAGAAAAACATTAGACTGTGTTCTGTCAGAGCGTAACAAGTAAAGAAGACTTGTTTACAGTTACTTTAAGTGAGCTTACTAAAGAAGTAGGTGAGGTTAATGTCATTTGCCTCACCGAAACATTTATTGTTCTTTCCTGTAAGAATTTGTTACAATTAGTTATAAAAGAAGTCAAACTGCATTAAATTGTAACGTCGGCAAACCTTTTCAATAAATAAATGAAGAATAATTCAGAACAACACCTTCATATACCCAACCATAAAGTTGCGGCAACCTGTTGTAGAAATTAACAACGTAGGGATCATTCATCTATATACTATTAAGAAATAGGACACTTGAAATTCCGGTGGCCACTTTATACACTTCTGAATGATGTGCAGTAAACGTGCACTATAGTTAACATTTATAGAACTACTACAAAAATTTAGGATTTCTTAATATGAATAGAATCTTTACTGATACGGCTGTCTATAAAACGAGTTAAAATATCATAGGCACTTTGCGGTGATTGGAACTTTAATAATTGTTGCTTAATAATATACAAACTATAAAACATAACTAGTCTTCTGTTTAATAGTAATAAAAATAAATAAATAAATAATAATCTAAGTATATAACATAAGCTACTCGAAAAATATATGACTGGATATAATCACCGAAAAGTAATATTAGAACGATTAAGTTACTGATCAAAACGTATGGGATATGAGTAAGGGAAACATAGAAACATTTAGAAAATTTATAAATTCTCTATAATATAATGATGTACTTGGAAGACAAATTGCGGATATGGCCATCAGTCACTTTTGCAAGGCTATTCTGATATTTTCCATAAGTCAGAATAAAATAAATAAATAAGTTAAAAATAAAGGGCTAACTAAAGGTGTCTGAAGGTGCTACATGAATAAAAGTCCTAAGTATCTAATATCTCGACTCACATTGTCAAATTAACCTTTTCATCTACACTTTACACTTAGAAAATATATCTCAATCACAGAAGCACAATAATATGCGTTATTTTTTTATTTTATTTTATTTATTATTAAGAGAAACAAACAGCTGCTTTTACTCAGGATGACATGTATGAATAACAATGCAATAGCCAATACAGTTTCCACAATTAGCATTAGCAGACATGCAACAGTATTGAACTATTATTCGACTTATTTATAGTTATACTTAACTTACTTAAAAAAAATACAATAAGTGATACAAATATTGATGTTCGTACATATATTATGATTAAGCGAATATGAAAACACAACAAGGTTACCTGCAACAATCGCTAGCAGTTATTATTGCAAAGATTTACAAAATTATCTATTTAATGGACAACAACTTTGTCTTAAAAGATTTAGTATTTTCAAAAAATATATCAATATCCTTAAATTTGTTATTATAATTCCTGCATGCGCGAACCAAAAATCTATTTTTAGCATATTTAGTTTTACAAAATGGAATTCTAAAAAGTGTTTGCGTACGTAAGTTTTGTTTTGAACAATATAGTGAAATACGGCTTAATAAGTAAGGAGAATCAACCTGGTGATTTAAGACTTTATAAAGAAATACCTGATCACGTATTGATCTACGATTGTCCAGGGGCTTCAAACAGTTTTTAAAAGTGTTTTTAAATTTATATTTTAATCTTTTTATAAATTTATTCTGTATACGTTGGAGTGCATATATATGCGTTTGATACTGTGGGTTCCATACTACAGATGCGTATTCGAGCGAAGATCTTACGAGCGCATTATAAAGTAAACATAAAGTACCTGGTGCCTGAAATGTACCACATTGTCTAAATATAAAACCAAGCATCCTATAAGCCTTTGCTGTTACGTTGTCAATATGACATTGGAACAACATTTCACTATCGAGCGTAACTCCCAGGTCTCTCACCTCGGTCACCCTAGGTAGTATTTCATTATTTATTGAGTAAGTGTGTACAATCTTTTTCTTTTTTCTGGTAAAAGATATAATGTTGCATTTTTGTGTATTTAAGAAAAGTTTATTAGTTTTGCAATAATCATGTAATGCATCTAGATCTTGTTGTAAATCATAACAATCTTCAATCGACTTTATTACTTTGTATATTTTTGTGTCGTCTGCATATAGTAAACTATTTGAGGAACGGAAACATACATTTATATCATTTACAAATATGTTAAAAAGCAAAGGACCGAGATGGGAGCCCTGGGGCACGCCCGACGTGATAGGGATGAAAGTAGAAGTATGTCCCTTGACTGCAACGGCTTGACTTCTATTTCTTAGATAAGAATCGAGCCATCTCAGGAGGCTGCCGTGTACACCAACTGATTCCAACTTTTGGATTAAGATTGAATGAGAAATTTTATCGAACGCTTTGGAATAGTCAGTGTACACGGCATCCACCTGGTGGCCCTTGTCCATAGAGTCAAGAACAAAGTCTACAAACTCGCATAGGTTGGATTCAGTTGATTTTTTGCTAATAAACCCATGCTGATTGTTCATTATTGATGATCGTATCAAGTTGGATAAACAGTCGCATACTATTTTTTCAAACAATTTTGGGATTATAGATAGCTTTGAAATTCCTCTGTAATTTTGAACGTCATGAATATCGCCTTTTTTGAAAATAGGGGTTATTAAACTTTTTTTCCATTGGGAGGGAACACAAAGTCTAACGATGTATGAAAAGCAGCATCGTAGAATATTATTAGAAACGTAACCAGTACAAATATTGAATTATTGAATCATTGAAATTCTAATAAAGGCTAAATAGAATTAGTAAAATAATAAATTTTCATGTAGTAATCTAAATGACATTCGGAATGAATTTAATACATTTAATAAATATTGACGAGTAAAATTATCTTGATAATGATTACTAAAGACGATGCTATAACTGATATACAATTTCACAGGTCGACAGATAAAAAAAGGGAGTTTACAACATAATGATGGGCCTTGAAAGTACTTTACCTATGGGATATGATGGTATAACTAACCAAATGATAAAGGTAACGCTGTAGGGTTTATAGTCATCCCATTAGTACAAGTTATAGAATGTATATGTTCTCCAAGGTTATTTATTTCCCATCTCTATTTGATAGAGTATTTGGTCATTGAGCCACTGTACCGAAGTGGACCGAAGGAAGAGTTAGTAATTATAGACGATTACCCTAAAATCAGTACTCTCAGAAGTATTTTGAAATAGTACTTGCAGACAAGTTATATAACTTTTCTAATTCTATCTAATACCTTTTTGAAATCAAGGATCCATAAAAAATCCATAAAATTAGCTTGCTTTCATCTTATTAAGAAAATCACGGAGAGTTTTAATATGAGGATGCATATTTTAAAGTAAAGTTATCTAAGGGACGATTGACAATGAGTGACGGACGATCTCAAATATCTAAAAATAGGGGACATAAACTATTTGTCGGCGTACAGTATAAATAATGTGGGAGTACCACAAGGAAATGTATTAGGCCCTCCTACTTTTCTAATCTATATGAATGACTTTTTCTGACATTTTGCCGATGGCACAACACTTATTATAAAAGGTTGTGAGCTTGTGAGAATCTAAACTGAAAGAAATCGCAATCACTATCCCTGGCAGGTTATTAAATGGTTGAATAATAACAACCTAAAAGAAATATAGATAAAACAATATATATGACATTTAATTATAAACCATAATTTAAAGAAATAACTTCTACATGAATTATAATAACGAGAAAAGTTATGAAATAACCATGACAAAGTTCTTAGGTGTCATAATCGATGACGAGTGTGGTTGGAAAGTTTGATAGATTTGATGGTAAGCAAAATTGACAGACTCCTCTTTGGGTTAAGGTGAGTAAAAGAAACAGCATCAAAGACTGCAGCCTACCATGACTATGTAGCATTGGTGCTGCGTTATGGAATTATTTTATAGGATTACTCTGTTGATGTGGATAAAACCTTTAAATTACAAAAGAGATGCATTAGATATGCATGTGAGGCCGGTGACTTGGATTCTAACAAGCCCTTATCCTGGGACCTTAGTATTATTTTTCTACTATATCAGAATACGTATTTAGGAATTGGCAATTTCTGCAATATAAATGTAAATAAAGTTCTATTTATTGCTAAAATAACATTGCCAATTACCTATATGCGACGAAAATTCAAATGTTGTGTATTCCATCTCAAAGGTTAACATTGTATTAAAAATATTTTTTTTGGCAATACGTATTTATAATAAGTTGCCAGAAACCCTTAAGAACTTGTCATAACAAAATGGATCAAAATACGTTGTTTCTGTTTATTATGGATAACGCAAACAACATACACCATGAACTTATAGTTCTGAGCAGTATGTGTTCATAAAAGATCCGATCATTATAATATGGTAGGTCTAGCTAGATACGTTAAAGGAAAACTTCATTATAGCTTCTGAACGGCTACTACCATAGACAATAGCTTTTGACAATAGCGCTGCACTATGCTCCACTCCGCGTTCTTGCGTATGATACTGCCTGCACTTAGCGCATTGTTTTTTTTCTACAGTTACAGATTTATATGTTCAATGCATGCAGTCTATCCACAGACTAATGAGGACACGTTTTATTAAATATTTTTTTGTCTTTTGTGTTGTTTTTTTCTTTTGTCATTTTATTTCACTTCTTATTTTATTATATAGCTACATAGCTACACAGTAATATAATAGCTACAGCTACATTCTTGTAGCTCTTAAGATTCACTCAAATTAAGGATTTAAAATAAAATGATAAATCATTGAAATGTTATTAAGTTGTTACAAGACAACATCTCTGATTTGGAAAGTTTTAAACGAAACACTTTACCACAGCTAATTATTTGGAACAAAATTATGTGACAAGATTCCCAATCCAAAGATTCCCATCAATACGTTTGATTACCAAGTCCAGCTTGTACGGCCGTTTGGCCATCCTTCAGAAACAGTTGGATTCTAACAGATAAAAATGTACTCACTACTACCTATACAGTAAATGATTTCTCAAATTATAAATTTTGTAGTTTTTGCCGAAATTACTAAATTTATACTGAAATTTTCTAATATTATTATTCTGACATTTTATTGTAGTGTAGTATGAATCCTTTCGGAACGTTCAATCCGTTTCCCAAAACATCCGATCCAAAATCATAGTTTCCTAAAACATTTATTTGTTATGTGTAACATGTAAGTTATAATTTTGTGAGAATTAATGAAATTATCAAGTAGAAGTTACCACTTTTTAAGTTGATTTAAGTTTCTACACCAAAATAACAGTAGAATGTGAGGATTATAATTTCATATTACAAAACATCAACTGTATTGACCATATTCAGATAAATAAAGAATTTCTGTTAAATTAAGATGATTATAAGGATATTCTAGTATTTCAACTATATCCTTATAAATCTCTTATTTCTAGGTTTTTATTTATACAATATATTCGAAAATTATATTTGTGTCGTATACAAATGAGTGTGTTGTATACCTATGTCATTGTCATCACATGTCAACATGTGTTGTATAGATATTTAAGTCAAATAAACATTCACTTTTACCTATATATTAGGTAAAAGGATTAAAATAATAATTTATTATATGAGTGTGTCCTGATTTCACTTAAATAGGACATTTAGCTGTCAGAAAGAAACAAAGGTACTAATTGAAAATCAGCTTAGGGTCTCTTGAATTGAAAACTATTTCTAATGTTTTGTTTTCTTTCTTGAGATGTCTAACTTGAAACCCCTTTTTATTTTACTGAAGTTACTACTTACACACTCATATTTCTATTCAAAACAACCCAAATGTAAGCTTATAGTAAATGTCGCTAGACTTATCACTACATATGGTATTATATTTCACGATACATGCAAAGCACTACACAATAAGTAGTATCTTTGTTAATAAAGAGAATGAGCATGTAGCGGCATCTACCGTACCGCCGCACATACCAACACATGGTTGCAACAAGATTCATCACTATGTGACTAGTTGGCGCTAGTGTCGTATAAACACAAAGATTAGTAAGGAATAGCACCTCGTAGTATGGAGAAACAAATGGAGTAACCTACATCTCGCTAACGGAGTTATGTCAGCGAAGCAGCATATATACAACTGCCAACCATCGTCGGTTGGACCGCGATCCCCGGGCTAATACTACCCAGCCCGGAGGAAGATCTTCCTACTAATGGCCAACCTCCTCCATACCATAACTTACTACCATACCATACAGCATCTGCACAAGCACTACACTTATAGTAGTAGATCTTTTTTTCCATGTAATTAGTGGATCACTACAACAGACAGAATACTTCCTGTATAAACAGCGTGACCATTGACCACCACATTAAGTAGCTCATTTCACTGGTTGGATCACTGCATTAATCGATCTTTCAGCTCACCAAAGCCAACATCAGATGCTTCATAGAGGAAAATATTGTTAATATAGTTCATAAAGTGTTTTAACGTTACTAATCTTATAGAGATGTAAATCAGATTTTTATTTTTTATATATATATATATATATATATATTTAATTAGCATTGATCCTGTATAAACGGGTGATCACTACATTAAGCAGCATATCTCACTATGCGGATCACCACCTACATTAAGCAGCATATTTCCTGTATAAATAGAGTGATCACCACATCAAGTAGCATATTTCACAATATGAATCACTACAATAAGTAGCATATTTCCTGTATCAATAATAAAAATAAGAATAATAAAATGTTTATTTATTTTCCCTTCACAAATAATAGTAGTTAAGTCTAGTGGCAACCAAGCTACCACAAAGGTTTCTATAGTTGTGAGGGACTGGGGCTCAAAATAGGTTTTAGAATAAAAATCTATGTTACAGTTCGTCAGGCCCACCCACAGACAATAGTTTTGCCTATAATTATGTAAGCTTGATACACCTAGTTCAAGACGGCAAAATTAAGCATAGTATCGCAGGTTAAACATGTAAACTAAATTGCAGCAGATAACCCAAAGCTTAATTTAATATAGTATAAAAACAACATTTATTATTGCATTAAATTAATACTTACAAACTTATAAATGGAGTGATCACTACAGTCATTAAGTAGCATGTTTCACAAGTGGATCACTGCATTCAGTAGCATATTCCTTGTATAATTAGAATGATCACTACATTATGTAGCATATTACCTGTATAAATAGAGTGATCACTACATTAAGTAGGATATTTCACTATGTGGATCACTACATTGAGTAGCATATTTCCTGTATAAATAGAGTGATCACTACATTAAGTAGGATATTTCACTATGTGGATCACTACATTGAGTAGCATATTTCCTGTATAAATAGAGTGATCACTACATTAAGTAGGATATTTCACTATGTGGATCACTACATTGAGTAGCATATTTCCTGTATAAATAGAGTGATCACTACATTAAGTAGGATATTTCACTGGGTGGATCACTACATTCAGCAGCATATTTCCTGTATAGGCGGAGTGATCACTACATTAAGTAGGATATTTCACTGGGTGGATCACTACATTCAGTAGCATATTTCCTGTATAGGCGGAGTGATCACTACGTTGAGTAGAGTAGTGTTTAGGCGCACTTGGTCCACTTCTCATTTGGTCCACTTGCCGAAAAAACACCTCTTTCGCATTTGGTCTATTTCCCAGAATATCCGTTTCGCATTTGGTCCATTTCGCGGAACGTCCATTTTGCATTTGGTCCATTTCGCGGAACGTATATTTCACTGGATGACTGGTAAAGAATACTATTAACATTAAGCCCGCCTTTTGTACTATTATATTGTACAATAAAGACAATTAAATCAATAAAAGTAAGAATTATAAGCAATAAAAGAAAGTAGTATCCCACCAAATAACTAATTTGGAAATTGTGAGAAAATGTCTTCAAAATAATTCCACAAGATAAGTTAATTCATGGTTAGAATTATACTTCCTGATATCTAATGTAGGTACTACCATTATGGATGAAATTAATCTGTTACTTTATGTTTACTTTCATTAATAATTCTTTCATTAAAATTATTTTTTCTCTGTAATTTTGTATCCTACTTTAATTTCTTCTGAGGGAATATTTTGAAATTCTGAGCAGATACTAGTACTAACTCGTAGAATTAGATACTATTAGCAGTAAGTAGCACTTTAAACTATTGTGCGAATCATGAAAAAAAAATATGTATAAAGCAATATCGCCTATAATAGTCTACAGCTACAAAGTTGTACAATTATTATCTATGTAGATTCTAATGTATGTACACCAGAAAATACTGTCATAATTACCGACAAGAAAACTTATAATTTTGTAGTCAACAAGTCAGTGGTTATTCCACTATAACACCGTGAGTTTTTGTAGTAAGCAATTGATAACCTACTAGTTTTATCTTAGAGGCATCTTAAGTAAGTTTTGTTTCACAGCATTGTAAAGGTTACAATTTACACTAATACTTAGGCCGCAGACTAATAAGCGCTTACTCCTAACAACTATTACAACTATTTTAAGAAGTTTTAAAGTTAACTTTAAAGTCTTTCTTTATTATGTCGAAGGTAAATACTGGATTTTAACCATAGAAATTGTAAGTTCTACAAATAACTCATGCATTTCTAAATTCAATGGGTTGTGTTGGCTTTAAATATTGTATTTATGTGACTATTTATATTGGGCAGCTCAATTTGAGCCAGCCTAAAGAAACTAGCTTAATTGTATTTAAGAAACATACCTGTGGGCCAAGATGTTGGTTCCCGCTTCTGAAATTATTGACGTACTCACTTTTGAAGCATACAATTTGTTTAGTTTGATTAGAGGATCCGATAATAAACTGTTTTGATCATTCTGTTCTAGTATACACTTTCCGTTTTCATATCTTGTTTTTCACTCGCCAGACAGCAACACGACCGCTAGTCGTCCTACCCTCCCGTTGACTGCCTCGATATTGCCATAAGCCCGTGTTGCCATATGTCAAAGTCAATAAATTGACTAATAATTTCCAATTTAAAAATAATCTGTGAAAATAAAATACAAATTAAGCGGGTTACGCTAACACTTATAAGGATATTTGGTTATCAAATATAGTTTTTATTATTCAGAGTTTTTAGGGCACAGTGTTGCACTAAACTATTAGTGTTATTAATACAAACATATGCATGAACAAATAATAAATTTTTGTGTTGTCGTCAAAAAACAAGGAATAATCATAAGAAAGAATTGTAGGAAAATAAGTAGTTCTCATAAGAATCAAGGCTTTCATTTATCATTCTCTGTGTATCTCTTAGTTGGTTCAAGTGTTAATAACTTGAAATCCCAGACTTTAAGGTGGCTCTTATTAACCTATGCCACCCTGGTAGCCACGCTTTCTCAGCACAAAATCTTACTTACATTTTATACAAAGAGTTACATTACTATATCCATGTATGTGTGTATGTATGTGAGTTTTAGTACTGTTTCACAGATTCTGAATAGACCCATCTTCTTATTTAACTTAAAAAAATAACAGAATTCGTAAAAAATAATCAGTCAGCTATAAATAACATCAGGAAAATAATTGGTTTCTTTGGTATTCGTTTTAAACATTTCTTTCTTTAAATTAGTTCATGTGCTAGATTCAATGTAGGCTTATTAAATCTAGATTCCCAGACTTTCATCAGGTTGTTCCTATTAACCTATGCCACCCTGGTTGCCGTGGTTTCATAGCACTAAAGCTCTCTAAGTTTATTGCAAAATGATGCAACAATAATTAACAATAATTGTACGTATTTATGCAGCGTTTAGAGCAATTGAGCGTAGGTTCGAAATGCGTTATGAAATTACGTGTTTAAACATTTATTACCTACTATTTAATTAATTGTATGTAAAGTTGCGGACAAATTAAGCTTTATATAAGTTAAAAAAGTTGGGTTAAAATGACAGAATTACTTGATTAATAATAACACATTTGATTCCAAATCTACGTATTTTGTTGGTGCACTCTAATTTTTTGATTACCAACTGGTCTTATGCAAAAAAAAATACACATCTTATGACTTAAAATAGGGTAAATAGCGCTTAGGTTGTACACCAAAGTGTGTGGCTATTGATATAGCTTCTGTTTTGAATATGAAGACTTTTAAATTATCAATAGATATTAAGAATTCGCGGAATCTTTGCCCGGAACCTGGCTAAAAGCAGCAAGCTATCTAAACTTGACTTATCTGCCTTGAACTCATTGTGCGACGGTACCACCTTTCACTGTGTTTTGTATTCTAACAGCGACACTTCCGAACCATTCATAAATCTAACATAACCCACTTAAAATAGAGATCAAAATACATTGAACTTTTTAGGGGCTATTGCACTTATGTTACAGTTCAATAATAATTTTGTTACATTGTGATGACAGCTACGAATACAATCACACATACTAAAACATCATTTGCACTTTATTTATTACACAGTAAAGTTCAAATTTAAATAGCTTAATTTTTTTTAAACGCGGTCAAACGATTTTGGTAATAAATGAACCGTGTATACTTATCATTATCTCATGAATAAACATTAGAAAGTTGACGATTGCTCATAGATTTTTTATTAGAAGATTATAATAGTGATGTAACAATAGCATATATTACTGTATCATTAAGATTTATCTATAATACCTTCGTGAATAGTATGTAATTTTCAAGTCAAGAGGATATCCATATTGCAACATTTAAGTGCTTATAACCGATAATCGATCGTTAGATTAATCGATGAATAAGGCATTTTATAATTTTTATTTTTTCATAAATTATTTTACTTTTGCAGAACAATGGAATAGTTTGTATTTAAGATTTTTTTAAATTACTTAATAGCAAAAACTAAACAGGCTAAGAAGTTACGTTAAGTACAATAGGACTTAATTAAGTAAACCTAAGTTTATTTAACCAAGTGCTTTTTTAATCTGTACGACTGAAATGTTTAAAAGCTTTCATAAATAAAATATGTCTTAGCAAAAACTAAACAGGCTAATATAATAAGTAACGTTAAGTAAAATTGCATTTAATTAAGTGAACCTAAGTTTATTTAACCTAAGTGCTATTTTTATCTGTACAACTGACATGTTGAAAAGCTTTCATAAATAAAATATGTCTGAATAAAAGTTAAGGTTGTGAAAAAGATGTCAAGTTCCATCTTGCTTGATAACATTTTCAGGAAATTAAAATTAATTTTAATGGATTTTTTGTAAGAATGTTTCTTTAGCCCTTTTATATCTACAATCATTCAACACAACGAGAGTTTTTGCTCACGTTCGTATACCTAACTATAAATCCATCAACCATAGAAACATGCGCAGTAGCCATTTACACTAGGAAACTCTATAAACCGCGCAGAGCCATTGACATTTTATGTCTCTAGTTTACGCCTCAGATATTTTACTCGAAAAAATTGTTTTAAAAAACAAAAAACCGACTTCAAAAACCTGCCTCTAAAAAGCAAGAAATAATATTCGAATCATTAGATACGCATTATCATTGTTATAATAACAACACGTCTATTGAAGTCGGGTGGGGCTGGAGTACAACTTCCTACTTTTCTACTTTTTAGAGGCAGGTTTTTGGAGTCGGTTTTTTGTTTTTTAAAACAATTTTTTATTTTTTTATTTTTAGTGTAAGTACCTTCTATATTAGGTGTATTATTTGGTAGAAAAATCGGCTCAGCCTAACGTGAGATATTCGCGGAGAAACATACATTCATACAGGTCAAACTGAGAGAGAACCTTTTTTTTGAAGTCGGTTAAAAAGACTATACTAAAAGTACCCCTTTCCCAACAAAAAGAAACACCTAATTCGGTTCATAAATAACAAAGTCGTCAAGTTAGTTGATGCAAAATCACAGTATTTTCAGGATTTCTCAAAAACTACTGAACCTATTTGAAAAAAAATTAAATGGGACCATCTCGCAAGAAAACTCAATCGAACAGAAAAAGAATCATCAAAATCGGTTCATAAATGACGAAGATACGCGCGAACAACGATAAAAAAAAAAACATACAATCGAATTGAGAACCTCCTCCTTTTTGTGAAGTCGGTTAAAAATAACCTATTTTCTACTGACTGATCGGTGCCCAGTGCCACATATTACATTAAAAAAATATTCTCATGGAAAGCATCTTTTAGATAACTGTAACATTAGAATTATATCTCAGGCGGTGCCTTTTTAGGTAATGTGTCGCAATAGAGAGGACATGAAGTTATTTTTATTAGTGATACACGATTTTCCTGCACTGCTTCGGTCTCCTTACTACGTTTGTAATGGCAAAAACTTTATAATGGCTTCGACTGGTTGCGGTAGTTTTTCTTAGTTTATGGTTCAATTATATTTATAGTGGAATTATACCTGTGTGAAAAGATGGTCGAATACAATTCACTGCAATTTTAATTAAAATAGAGTAACAGATAACATTTTTAATTAGTACAACAACACAATAGAAAATACATGTTCTGCACAATATTTATTGCTACGATGGAGGGGATCATTATTTTATTATACTTTTTGTAACTTTACAGAAAAGTTGGTGAAAACACTTGAAGTAGCTAGTTTAAAAAATACTTACGACATCTAATATTTTGTAAAGTTAGCTTATTTTTTTTGTTTTTCACCACGGAATAGTGCTTGGCCTTCAATCTCACCTGATGTTAAGTGACGATAAGGCCGAAGGTGGGAGCGCATTATACCCGGAGTCCTCATCACTGAGGAACTGACTATCTTACCTCTAACTGCCGGAACACAATCAATTTTTAAATGATTGTAATGGCGTCAGACTTAGGTAAGATGGTGTTAGCTAGCCAGGCTGACTTGAAATAAGCCCTACCACGAACCAAACCGAGTACAAATATGTTTAAGTAATAATTAATGAAATCCATTGCGTAATCCCCATCACCGCCATAGAAATTGCATTAGGAAAGTATCAGGAACACATAAAGCAGTAGGACGTTCACACGTTGAGCCGATTGTTGCTAGTTCCCTGAGTGAAAACACCCGGATGTGTCGTCGATAGCGTTTATCTAGCTCACTTGTTTTTATGGGAGCCTGGTATTTTTAGCCTGCTTTGTTTTAGTTTTTAAAGGAGATAAGCATTGTTGTTAACAAGTTTTTAACTAATCTATGGCATAGTTGTTTGACCTAAATGAGGTATGTCAACGGAAGGTGAAAATATAAAAAATCGACGACATTCAAAACTGATTTTAAACTTAAAGTCCCAGACATAAGGCTCAATATCTTATGTTTAAGACTAGGCCTCTACTGTCAAACTGTACCTAAATAAAGTATGTCTTCGTTTCCTGTTACTACATTGGTCTACGATAATCGCACTTCTTCGTGATATAGATCGTTTCAAGCAAAATAAAAAAAACTTAAATATTTTGGACAGGTCCGGTAAGTTACCGTAAGGTGATGAATCATTTACCTTACGGTAACTGCCTGGTTTGGATGATTTTTATTCGGCAAGTTACTTTTGAATGAAGGTCATAAGCTACGCCCAATTGGTTCAGAAATAAGTATGCTTTTAAGTAGTATTATTATAATAATACTACTTAAAAGCACAGATTACTAAATTGTTAAACAGGTTTCACTAACTTAATATCATTGCTAAGCTTTATTTGTGATTTAGTATAGTAAAGTTCGTCTTTATGTTGGGTTCACAAATCGCTTTTCATGCTCTAGTGCATAAAGTAAAATCTTCGTCTAAGTCTCAGACTCTAAGGTAAAGGACGTCAGGTAAACAGCCACACACGCAATTAAATTTCGTTAAATAAACTTGTTATTTCATTCTGCTTCTTCATTTTTATACATCTACAACCTTTTTGCAATATGGTTCCTGTTTAATTTCCTCAAAATCGAAGTGAAAAGCAAAGATTTAGAACTCGTACATAAAATTCATTTTAGGCACGTCTTGTACAATCTACTATTTCATTGATCTTCCGCCATTTTGGAAAAAACTGGATGTTACGTCCTTTGCTTCTATAATTATGTCTCTTATTTATATCTATCCGTTAAACTTTTGTCAGTTTGTACGGTATTTCGGTTCAGCTCGGTCCATTGGACAAATATAAAGGCATTCTTGTAATCAAAGTCAAATGCACTTGTTAGATTCAAATTGATAAGAGCGACGCTAGATATGGCTCACGCAACCACTATACGTTCTGAAATGTATTTTTAAAAATAAGTTTTTGTAAGTATGTCCATCAGCCATTTTTAATGTCCCCACTGCTGGGGCACAGGCCTTCCTTATGTTCCTTACGTGGATAAGGAGGACGGGTCATAACGCACCACGCAGGCCCAATGCGGATTGGTGGGTGTTAACGACTGCAAATGCAGCCGGGACCAACGGCTTAACGTGCCTTTCGAAGCACGGAGGAGCTCAAGATTATAATTTTTTGGTCACCCATCCCATGACCAACCCTTGCGAACATTGCTTAACCTCCGCAATCACTGGGCCAGGCGCTAAACCACTGCGCCAACGAGCTCCTCGCCTTCTAAGTATGTGTGTTGGTAATCAACCAGGAGGAAATACAAAACTCTTTAAGCTGCTGGCTTCTTCCAGAAGATACTAGACTTCCTGGACGCCGCAGGCCTTAAAGAGTTATTATAATAGGGAATATGCATCTATTTTTTTTTAAATCTTAATCAAAAGTATAATGCGTGAGAAAATTAACTGTAATATTAAAACATTTCTCTTGCGTTTTTTTCACGTGATATAGTTACTTGAAGTTAGCGCGCAGCAGCACCCACCGAAAACGCTCCATACAAAATGGTGACGTCACACATCACGTTTCAGGTGTATTTCGGCGCGTTTAATATGGAGTTAGCCAATAATCTTCAATTATCTCCCTAAATTTTGCGTTCAAGTACATATGTGTCATACAAAATATTGTTTCTTATTCGATATTCTATCTGACTGTAAAATTCATTATATCCGAAAATGAAAAAAAAATATCGTTATTTTCCCCTGATTTCATCGTGTGATAAAACTAAAACAATACATTTTTTTTATTTTTTTTCCTGTTCCATCATGTTCTTATAAGTGTCCGCAGCGATCAAGCTCAAATTTATCAAAATCGGTGACTTATGCATATTCCCTATTAGGTGGCAAGTCACAATAGAGTCGTTTAGGTCACTCTGTGACCGTGACTACAACTCCATCAGAGCTACAGAGCCCCTAACACTAAAATAATAATAATAATAATGTGTGTTGGTTTAAGGTTAGTCGACCGAAGCATAAAATAAATAAACCGAATCAATCTAATACTACGAGTATCATGTTGTGTTTTGTTAACTATAATAATTATATCGGCGTAAATACAACTTACGATATTTTGACAAGTAGTGTCAAGTACCTAATTAATACAGTATATATACTATTCTATATTATATAATTACTTCTTAACGATAATTTGAAATTGATATTCTGTACTAAGAACTTATTGATAACCTATCAACAGTCCACTATAAAATATTTATAAAAAGTTTAGTAAAAAAACACTTTAAATTTTTATTTGTTAAACATTTTTGCCACATCCAGGGGTTCTCAGCCGGCGTTCGATTAGCATCGTGGCGTAACGTAGATTCAATTGTGGCCTTATCAGATAGAGATGCGGCGTAGCGGGCCGTGCACTACTATCAAGGGTATCTGATCCGAGTATCTTTTTTACGATTTTATGAAACCGGAACAAATATCGAAATCAGATGATCGGCTTTGTGTAGGTCGGTAACCCTGGGGTTTACTATGAAATCAGAACAGCGATAATTACTTTAAAATATTCGTAGTAACAAAGTTTTATCGAATTTTTTTCCATTCTACTTAGATTTGTAAGACTTACGCAAGAGTGTCGCCAGCCCATGGCACAGGGGGGCAAGTTAATATTAAGGAGGATGAGAGAAAAATATGAATTGTAGGTAAAATCAACTGCACCTAGTGAATTTATTAAAGTTTTGAGATGCGGGATTTATCGGAAAAGTAAGTCAATTACACGGCCTTAGGACTTTGGTTACTTTGAAGTTGGCTACATTTTATTAACCTCTAGGTGGGGGCGGCTGCTATAATTATATTTATCTACACTCACAACGTAATGTTCCAAATATGAATTCAAAAAAGGTAATATAAATACGCACTTTATTTTCGAGGATAGGTAAAATTAAAAAATAAACTCATTACGATGCAGTCAACTGCATCATAAAATAACTTTTTTTCTCATTACGATACAGGGCAAATCCAAAAAGAAGCCAGTGCCGTAACATTAAAAAAAAACAACGATATTTTCCCACATATTTTCATTGATTTAAATGCACTCTATGGTAATCGATGACTTAGTGCGATTGCACTGATCTCTTTTTTTTTTTCTAATAGAATGCGCGCCATTTCTAAAGCATTTCAATTAAAGTTTTTATTTCAATTTTTACATTTTGTTATACTTACTGAAATTTGTAGGTTTTTTATTCTTGCTTTAAAATGTGAAAAAATGGACTCTGCCCAAGGAAACGACTTATTACAAGGTAGGTACCTAGCTAATACAAACAAAGTCTCTCTCTCTCTTTTCTAACGTTGATCTTTTATTTAGTAGGTTCAATCCCAAATGTATGAGTGTAGATAAAGTAGTGTATGAAACTGCACATAACTAGGTATTAAAACACTCGTGTGATACTATTAAAAACCTCGCCTACGGCTCGGTTTTTAAACACACACTCGTGTTTTAATACCCCTCTTTATGTGTCAGTTTCATAAACTACTATTAATCAATTAATAATTAATAGCGCCGCTTTAAAGCGGTTTGTTTGCATCATTGCAATTAATAGAAATATCGCGTTGTCCGCGCCGCGCCGCACCGCGCCGCTGTAGTGGGTTTTTACAGAGGTCTGGGCACTGACCTGAAAAAAAATTTATGGTTTGGGGAACGAACTGAGTCGCCCCTGATGCGACTTCGCGTTTGCCCGCCTACCTACACATTTTTCTCCAGGGGGGCGCTAAAGATAGGGTTTCCTACGATGACGGTGCCGTCATATTACGGCCGTAATTTAGCGGCGTGGAACGTTGTCTATGTAAACAATACGGCGTGGTTTCTGACGTTACGGTGTCGCCGTATTGTTTACATAGACAACATTCAACGCCGCTATATTACGGCCATAATATGACGGCACCGCTATCCTAGGAAACCCTAGCTTTAGGCTAGTACCAGAAAAAACTAGAAGAACACTTTTACCTTATGCGATCGCAGACGACAAGACGTACAAGGTAAAGGTATATCGTAAATGATTTATTTTACACCCTATTGTAGTGTAACAAACGCACACTTACTCAAGTGGAAAATCCTTATTAACCAAAGCTTTTTTACACCAAGTAGTAACATGAGCCTTTGCTCATGAGTTCAGTGAGCAAGGCAAGGGTCATCTCAAAGCCGTTTCAATCAGAGCGAGACGGACACGGCGCACGCGCAAGAAGCATCCTGACGTCACAAACTGCTGTTTTCAAAATTATCGTTTTATAAGATTTGATGCTCTATTGTTTCCTTCAAAAAAGTTTTTGAAAAAAGAACATGTTCTCAGACAATAATTAAACTCTTTCTTATGCAACTGTAATCACCGCCTAAGTTTATTTCTTTTTTTTTTAAACGAACTCTGGAAAAAAGATAAGTCATGAATTTTGTCTTAATTTTTTCGTCAGCCTATTCAGACATTAGATTTTTAAATGAAATTAATATGTGTATTCATGTACATTAGACAACTAGCTTAATATTACACAATAAATCGTATCCTAGTGAGTTATAAATCTTTTTTCCACCAACTAAGTAAGTTATAAGTTGATATGCGCATAATTTAAGTACCTGTCTAGTAACATAACACAACTTGTTATGTTTCCAGGCTTATTAAATGCTCCGTGACTTTTGAGGTAATTATGTATTAGGAAAACATTACACACTATATGTAACAAAGTACTAGGCCATCATAACGTGTGAGCGAGTTAAATCGATCATTGCGGTACGTAATAATGTATGCACGAAGAATATGAACTCTAAGTTTCAGAGAATAAGGTGTATTTGGTTTTTAGATTGTGTATCTTACTAATGGTTGGTTACACATAATATAATAGCGTGATTCTAATGGACAAGTGTTAGCAATAAATTTGATAAAATCGTTTCTAATCACTTTGCTTGAATCAATGATGTATTCTGTGCTTGAATGAAGAAAAAATGTTGATGACAGCGGGTGGTAGGAAGTAAAAAGTTTATTTAATTATGAACCTTAAAGCTTACTAGAGTAACTGAAGTCTAAGAGAATAACTTTTTGCACTGAAAAACTGATAAGTGTTAGGTAATTCGATATTAAGAAAAAAAGGAATCGGATGGAGATCCTACATCCAAACATACAAACTTGAAAAAAATATTATTTTATATAATTTAATATTGTAAATAAGTTTTATTTTAGTTAATTCACACAAAAAAATATCAAAAAGTTTATTGCTTCTGTTTTAAGATTAGAAGTTTAGAGAAAAAAGTATTTTCACGAATTTAGCACTTTTGGAAAAATCGACAACACTTCCGCTTTACCCGCTTTACCACTCCTAAGGTAAAAATTGCTTGCACGCCGCGCCGTCCGTCCCTAACATACAATGCGATTAAATTGACAAAATACAGTGATCCGCTGTAACTTCACTCGAGAATGTATGGCAAAGAGTAAAAATCTTTTGTACCGCAAGTGTTCAGTACCCTTAGCACGAACAGCTATCGAGAAAAATAACGCGCGTAAAATTACTCGATAGTGCAATTTTGTATGAAAAATTAGTACAACGCCATCTATCGCCGAATAGCGAAATTAAATTTTCCATAGAGAATTCTCTACTTACCCTTAGCACGAACAGCTATCGAGAAAAATAACGCGCGTAAAATTACTCGATAGAGAATTCTCTATGGAAAATTTAATTTCGCTATTCGGCGATAGATGGCGCTGTACTAATTTTTCATACAAAATTGCACTATCGAGTAATTTTACGCGCGTTATTTTTCTCGATAGCTGTTCGTGCTAAGGGTACTGAAGTTCTCGCAGACCACTGTCTATTTTCAATTAAATCGCATTGTACGATTAGGGGCGATACGCGCGCAAGCGTATTTTTCTGCAAAAACGTGGTAAAGCACGTAAGTTGCCGATTGTACGTTGATAATGAAGGTTTCTCTTTTCTCAAAAGGTAGTAAATTATTATTATTAATAACAATATTAATTTGTTACACATCCACACTTTTGCTACCAAAAACCTAACGGAAATATTAACAATTGATATAATTGCTATACAACATCCATTTCCTTCATTTATAACATTAAACAAAGAAGTGAAGGTTGCAGGCTTCCTGATTTCAAAAATACCTAAAATTAATTTGTTTGTAACTTCCTATAACATTTAAACTTAAGATTGTTCTTGAGCCGTGAATGACTGATGGTTTGAGGTAGTTTAATTTGGTCTGATAAATTTAATTAAGTAACTTTTACATAACAGCATAAAACCTGCCTTTCAAGTAGGACAAGTTTCAGCCTTTTCATGTTTTTGCCTTTTGTGTGGTTTAGTTGTAACATGAAAACGCGAATTGTTGAAGATACACATGAGAACTCAAATCTAGTGACCGACCGAAGTTTCGGTTTCGGTTTCGGCCAGTTTCGGCCAAAAAAAACTAGTTTCGGCCACAGTTTCGGTTTCGGCCAAATATTGGCCTTGGATAATGTAGTCGGCTTGGGCTTTTAGAACAAAAAAGTGGTCCTCCAGCCCCACCTGACTTCAATAGACGTGATTTATTAAAATTTAAATGCGTATCTCGTATCTAATGATTTGAATATTATTTCTTACTTTTTAGAAACAATTTTGATGCGGTTTTTGTTTTAAGGTTTTTTGAAGGAGGTTTTTCTTTTTTTTAATAAAATAACTGTAATTAGACACACCGCTCATGTTTATAAATCGTGGTAAAATCTCAAAAAAAAAGAAATCAATACGAATATAATATTTTTAAATGATTCAGGTAAGTAAAGATATTGTTTATTTATTGAAAACAAAAATACAAAGCAGGTAGGTAGGTACTAAACAATAATGAATCATGAACGATCGACGTGGAGATCTGCTTCACGACTATTGGGGTCAATACGTGGATGATTTTATTCGTTTTGCGCGAAGGTCGAATCGTACTATTTCATTCACTGCATCGTAAGTAAATACAAAAAGTAGAGAATCTTATTCAATATTTAAATAACGATTTATAAACGAAATACGTTCAAGGTGCTTCCTCGCCGGCATTCGCCTGTAGTGTCATTTCAGATTCAATTTTGACCACCTTACGCACGTTACAATTATTTACTTATGTGTTACAATAACAGATCATACAACAATACGTAACAAAACTGCCTCCCTGGTTGACGAACATTGTGCTTGTTGTAATGTAGGTATCATTCGAAATTCAATTTTGAGCGTCTGTCATTGCCAAGGAAATTATAAGTATTTAAAAACACAGAATATAATATTCTTGAAAAATCATAGGTAGTGTGATGCCATGTAGTTTGACTGAGCAGTTTAGTCCTTACAAGTGGTCCGCATTTGCATTGATGTTACAAGTTGTATTAAATTTAATGTAATACTCGGTTCTCCTCCCTCACTGATGTTATAATGCTCGAATCTGTAACGTTACATTACAGGCGAATGCCCGGACAGGGAGCAGAGGAGCACACACTTTGTCCATAATATTATGATTGACAGCTGTCAAAAATGAATCTATCGAACATCGTCCGTTAATTTATCATGTTTGTATTGGATAGTTTGGTTTATCATATTCGTTTACATAATGCACTTCGATAGTGAGGATATCATAATTTACATACTTCACACGGTAACACTTTTGACGGCGCAGCGAACTACTAAAATGTTATGTAAGTTGCAAGCTATGTAAAATCATAGAAATAAAAAATGGTCCTTTTCTTAAGTTTAGTATTATGTTATCAGTGCTTGCTTAACACTTGACATTATATGATTTGAAAACACATTGAGTTTTTTCCAATTTGCGAGATGCAAGTTGCAGGGTACTTGATTACACTTACCAATAAAATTATATTTTGTATACTTTTAACATGTTATTAAAAAACTAAGAACGTACCTGTAACAAAAAAGAAAAACATTAATGATAATAAAGATTAGGTTCTTAGGTTCGTAGTTTGGGCATAACGAGAGATAAAGTAAGACCGCACAATATTCTAGTGCAAATATTTGTAGAAGTGATGAAGGCACTATGAACAAAATTTACATTGTTGCAATTGAAAATCCTAACTGAACTGAAAATCTCTGCTTTCTTTCCATCTGTCTATAAAAATAGCACGTTTTATTAACCGACTTCAAAAAAAGGAGGAGGTTCTCAAGTCAACGGTATTTTTTTTTTTATTTTTTTTTTTATGTATGTTTTAACATAGCTTCGTCAGTTGTTACCCGATTTGTACAATTCTTTTTTAACTCAAAGAACATAGTTCGTGTGTGGTCCCATAAATTTTTTACAGAGATCTGGCCAGTAGTTTTTTCATAATCCTGAAAAATATCAATTATTTAGCTCGCCATCGCACAAGTTTTTATGGAATTTCGGACATAACTTCTTTGTTTATGAACCGATTTAGATGATTCTTTTTTTATTTGAAAGGGTATACTTCAAGAGTGGTCACAATTTTATTTCATTGTTATTGGACTTCGAACTTCGAAGATACATAAAGGAACTCTTCAAAATCAAATAGTATAAGTGATTTAGGTTTTGGTAAGTTTATGGCAATCCAAAACAAACCAAATCATGGTTTGCGATGCAACGTTCTGGACTAGACTTGGACTACGATGACACAACGGAACTCCTCAAAAACAAACAGCGTAAATTCGGAAATTGAGTTCTGGGCATTTTACCATTGAAAATATTATAATATAAAGTAAATAGTAGATTATACAACAAGTGAAAAAAGAAGGAATTTAGTTCGAGGTACTATGTTGGATCCCGAGAGCAGCGAAGGATTCTAGAGTTGAATCCCGAGCGTAGCGAGGGATTCAAAAGTAGAATCCTGAGCGAAACGAGGGATACAAAGGACCGAGATGAAATTTTTTTTCACGAGTTGTGTACTCTACTTTTTACCATTGACTGCGAGAAAACATAATAGCAGTACTTACTAACTACTTACAATAGTACCTATTTATAGTCATCAAATTTTATTATTTAGATAGGTAATCGGTAATTTAACCGTTAGAAAATAGTGAAACTATAAGTTTTCCAATGACATAAAACAATGACAACAAACAACAATAATGCTATGAGGGAAATTACATGATCAGTCTGACATCAGTCCATTTCATCAATTTGTATAGACTTTGAATTTTTACAGACTGAAGATCGTACCAGACTGATGGAATGGACTGACGCAAGACTGAACATCTAAAAAGAAAAGACACTAAAAAGAACCTAATTAATTTGGCGAGATATTTTTTTAGAAAAGAACCCAAAGATAAGACACTAAAAAGAACCTAAATAAAATTGGCGGGATATATTTTTTTTTTATTGTATAACTTATGGCTTTATCTATGGAATAGCTCCATACTTTCAGCACGTTTTATTTTTTTTGTACATAATTCATTCGATGCGCGCTTGTTCCAAATTCAAAATATTTTTATTCACTCGGTGAATAAAACAGCGTTTTATTCACTCTTATCGTTGAATTAAACGCACTTTTTCGAGTGGCAATGGTAAAAAAAATATTTACACGCTGCGCTTACATACCTACCACTAAAAAGTTGAAAATAAAAAAGCTTTTTAAAAAAAAAGAAAAACCGCCTTCAAAAAACTGAAAACAAAAACAGCTTAAAAATTAAATACCTCTAAAAAGCAAGAAATAATATTCGAATCATTCATTACACATATCAATATTAATAAAACACGTCTAATGAAATCGGGTGGGGCATCACTCGATTGATGTGTTTAGGATTAAAAACTCATATTATATTTGCAGAAAAACATTTATATTGAAGAAAACGGTTTAGATAATTTTACATTTTATGTCACACACACCAAAATCAAACTGACGTACTGCCAAGACCATAAAGCTAATATTTTATACTCTCAATTGAATTACACGTGGTATTATAAAGACATGAACCTATAAATCTAAACATTCCGCCCACCAAAAGACTTGTCTTTTAATCATTTTTAAACTCAAAACAGTATAAAATTACCGCCCACCGTGAACAACAGAAACATATGAAACTTAGTGAACAAAAAAAATAATTAGTAAAAGAAAATTAGACCACATCACTAATGTTTAAACAAAAAAGCACAACTTGTTACATGGTCTCTTGCAAATACCATTCTTGGTTTTTATTGTAACCACTCTCGTTATGCCATCCTTTCCTGGATGCTTTTCTAAAATCCTGCCCAGTAACCACTTGGCAGGAGGCATATTATCTTCTCTAATGATGACAACGTCATCTACCGCTGGTTCTCGTTCTTGTTTTGTCCACTTAAATCTTTGTTGCAAAGTGGACAAATATTCGTCAGACCATCTACGCCAAAAATCGGTAACCATTTTTTGAGTCATTCTCCACCTTGAAAATCCAGCAGTATTGATTTGTGTCAAGTTTTCATCGGGTATAACTATCAAAGGTTCTCCCACTAAGAAATGACCCGGAGTCAATGGGAACGGGTCATCTGGGTTGTCACTAAGGTGAGTTAATGGGCGAGAGTTTAGACAGGCCTCAATTTGTGAGAGCACAGTAGATAATTCCTCAAAAGTCAAGGTGGATTCTCCTATAACTCGTTTCAAATGGGATTTGGTTGAGCGTACTCCTGCTTCCCAGAGACCACCAAAATTTGGTGCGTGTGGTGGAATGTAATGCCAGGCGGTCTGTTCTTCTGCCAACAATTTACTCAATTCTCCAAAGCCGTGATTAGCTTTTTCGAACATTTGTTGAAGCTCTTTATTGGCGCCAACGAAGTTGGTCCCGTTATCGCTATATAGATCTCTACAGGCACCTCTCCTTGATACAAACCGACGAAATGCGGCTATGAAGCCTTTAGCTGTAAGATCTGATACAGCCTCTAGATGTATAGCACGTGTCACCATGCATATAAACAAACATACGTATCCTTTGTACGACTTGGACCTCTATGTGTCGGATGCGAAAAAAATGAAGTTGTCCTCCAGCCCCACCCGACTTCAATAGACGTGTTTTATTAATATTGATATGTGTAATGAATGATTCGAATATTATTTCTTGCTTTTTAGAGGTATTTAATTTTTAAGCTGTTTTTGTTTTCAGTTTTTTTGGTTGCTTTCTCGTTTATTCGTTTGTTTCTTTGTTTTTACTTAAGCTAATAAATTTAATAGAATTGACAACATTTCAAAATATTTAGGTACGTGTTTTTATGGATATGAAAATTTATCGTTTTTTAGGCAACACGTATTTTTTCTCTCTTAGTGCCTGATAATGTTAACCCTAAATCTAGGGTAAATTACCCTGGCTGGCACCACTGTGTTTTTTAAATAGAAGGCAAAGAGACTCATCTCAGACTCCCTATATCGACTAGATTTTAGTTTTTTTTTAATTAACGTAAAAAATACTGATCTAAAAATTCTAAAAAAAATATATTTGAGCTTAGAACACTAAAATCTTGAAATGGTTTTCTAATTTTAGTACTTTCTCAAAATTAAATGTTGTCAATTGTTTTTACTTACTTTAAAATCTTAATTTGCATTACAAATGTTAATGAACGATTCAATTTATTTTTCGTACTACTGAAAATGAAGTTGCTACTTTTAATATTTAAAATAGGGCTTGTATTAAAAATAGCAACTTCATTTATTCCAAGGCTCGTCCTAGGAGCTCTGTCAACACAACCAGCATACTTACTCTTGTGAAATTTCCGTGCGGATTTAACAAACGGACGACTGTCACCATTCTATGCTAATTAACCATTGTAAGGCCTAATTGACAATTAGTCGCACTAAACACTGCCGTGGTAAAGTTGCCATAACATTCTATAGCAGACGTTTGACCTAATACTTTATAAACTTAGTATAAATCTAAAAATATTTGAAAGCATGGTGTTATTTATAAGAATTTAAGTAAAATTACGCCAATGCTAGAATAGATGATGATAATGAATATTTCAAGAAAGAGTTTTCAAGATGGCATGTTCATTAAAGGAACTTAGAACCAGGGTTGCCATGTGTTCGGTATTTTACCGAACCGTTCGGTATTTTAGCACTGTGTTCGATATGACAAAAATACCGAAGTATGAGCGGTTCCGTATTTTTTTCTAAATACGATCTGTCAGATTTGATGCAATCGGCAATCGATGTTCTCGCTTTGGGCACGCGCTCACTGTTTTCGAGCCATTTTGTGGTTTGCGAATGACGTTTTGCATCTTTGCATGACGTTTTCCATCTCTTTCACGTTATTATTAGGAGCTCTACCGCGTAACTACCTATAATATAATAATGTTTGTTTGTTCTTTGCAACGAAGTTGGTCTCGCCAATTGTCTACGATGGAGACAATTAAAATACGAATATGTAGTATACTATAGTGTATTGCAAAATTTGTTACAAAAATGAAAATGGCGGTTGTGTCGAAAGCGTGTCCTTTCGAAAATTTCAATTTTCACGAATAAAAGACCTGGCAACCTTGCTTAGAACATGTAGGTAGGTACCCTTAGCACAAACATAGAAAAAGAAAATACGCGTAAAACAACTCAATAGAGTAATTGTCTATGAGAAATTTAATTTCGCTTTTCGGCGGTAGATGCCGCTGTACAAAATTGCACTATTGAGTACTTTTACGTGCGTTATTTTTCTCGATAGCTGATCGTGCTAGGGGCACTGAAATCAAGCTTTCAGATATTCTGGGGGGAGCGAATCAAACAGAACGTTGAAAACGCACAAACTACTCTTAGGTTCCTAGACTCACAAACAGAAAGCCATTTAAGCTGTTGGCGTTAGGTTGGGTCGGGACAGGGTCGTATTTACTTAGGTCATAAAAACAAATACAGGTATATACAGATTTTAGGTATTCTGGGGTGAACTAATCAAATAGAACGTTGAAAATAGCATAAACTACTCTCAGGTTCCTAGACTCACAAACAAAAAGCCTATATCGGGTAATTTTGAACTTACCTTCCAAATTTTAAGGATGTGTCCAGTCCATGAAACTAACCAACTTTCTGTAAGAAAAATGTGTCAAATTTCGCCACAAAATTTTGGTCATCCCATACTAAATTGATCACGTGATCTCTTTGATTTGTATGGAAAGTCGATTTTAATTTTACATATTTGACCATGTGTTCCTTAGAGAAAATTTTTCAGTTTCATGAACTAAACACATCCTCAAAATTTGGATGGTATGTTCAAAATGACCCGATATAAGCTGTTGGCGTTAGTCGGGTTGGGACAGGATCGCACAGAACATAGAAGTAGATAGAAGTAGTATGAGCTCAATTTAGTATGAAAACCAGTGTAACCAAACAAACACATTAAAAATCGAAGCCAAGCCCCCCACTCAATAGTTACATGCTACGCACACACACTTTGTGAACACATAATTGGATAAAAAGTAAAAATGTATAATATCCAGAAAGCCATAAATCACAAAGTTTATTTATTTAGATTCAGTCGTATTGCCATAGCAACTTGGTTCCAAATTAAATAATACGTATATTTATAATGCTGCTACTCATCCGCTAGATGGCACAAGCTAATTTTAATGGTGCGATTTACCACCTTATTTATTAAAACATAAAGTACTTTAAGAAAATTTAATGAGTTAAGGGAGACCGGGTTGGTTGACATTCTTCACTTAGCTTATCCTAAATATTTTCATATCAATAATTCGTGTAAACCCTATTTCATAATTCGGTGGAATCCTGACATTTCTTAATTACTAGGCAAAAAATATTTGAAATTCAAAATTCAGAAACCCAAATAAAATAAATATATCGGATATCGGATGTTTCGAAAAGCAACACTTACAGATAGATACCTCTATGGTGAATTCCACCACCATCCTTTACAGTTAGCTACCTACCATAGGGAAATATTTGTTTCGGAGAGTACGCGGGAATTATAAGTAATCACCCTATTTACAGCAAATAAAGTTATTTGTATTTATTTGTATTTGGGATCTGTGACCAACAAGACTTGACAGCTGAGCTTCAGCATGACAAGCACGTTCTGCGTAGTAACAAATTGTCAGTACCACGCCTCCCCTCCAACCCAGAAACCGTGTCAAGCCAGCCATAGTAGAACGACGACCTGCCATTCTATCTTACATGAAAGGTGTCATTGACAAGATTGTAGGTATTCTGAAGAGTGTGTCTATCAAGACCTCAAGCCGACTAGGAAGATAAACCAACTCTTACGACCTGTCAAGTGCAACATCCCTTTTCAAGGTGCAGGCGCTAGGCGTCTACAAACTAGATTGCTACTGGGCTCTCTTACATCAGGCAAACAAAGAAAAGTATAGGCGTAGAAGTATATGCGCGTTAAAGAACTTGCCAAGTTATGTGCCGGCACCTATACCTATCGAGTTAATTTCAATAGTTTATTTAATAGTACTTTCCACCCCGCACAAGTTCAGGGGGTCAAGTCTGCTAATGTTAACGCCAAAAACGTGGATCAATGGTGTTGGAATGGTAGTGCTTTTTGACACAGTTCTTGTTACTTATACCCAAAATCGAGATACAATGTGTTTCCGTTTTGGGTTTAAGAATCACAATGTGTTTCGGTTTTGGGTTTAAAAAACAAGAACTGTGTCAAAAAGCATTACCATTCAAACACCACTGAACCACGATTTCGACGTTAACATTAGCATAATTGACCCCCAGGAGTGTAGTATTCTAAATCTAAAAATAAGTAAAAAACGTTATTTTTATAAAACTTTATGGCTACATGACCAATTTCAAAATTACATTTTAACTAAGAATTTTTTTCCTCTCATTTCTTGAGACTTCGCAGCCTATAGCAATTTTCATTAAATTGCCTCGAATGATTAAAATCCTTGATAATAAAATGCTAGCTTCCCAGACTCGCCTATAACGTACTATTTAAGTTGACTAAAATTCCGTGCTGTTTTTGCGTGTTTTCAGTGGTGAGTGTATCAAATCAACTGTTATTTAGACGTTTATCAATGGGGAGGAAAAGCGCAATTTTATCCCGATAGGTGGCGTCTGGTCTTTGGTACCCGGCCGCCTCAAAGAAAGTGTCAAAACATATGGGAATCTCTTGGAGTATTGCACTTTATAATTTTATACTGAGAAAATGCCGCATTGTTATGCATGTAACTTGTAAAATATTGGAGTTCATCGATTTCCCAGTAACAAAAAAAATAGTGGTCAAAAAAATATCAAAAAAAATATGCTTTTCCCTCAATTTTCTCCTTTGCTGAGCCTGAGAAACATTATAAATCAAAAGGAATGTTTCATGAATTTGATGAAGCTTCGCCAAAATAAAACAACATTTGAATTATAACAGCTTTGTTCTTTAATATTTCAACCTCAGCAGTTTCTAACATATTTATAACTTGGATGAATTTGATAGGTATATCAAATATGGAATAAGCCCAATATTGGGGCCAAACAGAGAATTAATAGAAATTTATATGCCAGAGTCATTCAAGAAACTTAGAATAATAAAATAAATATGATAAAACGATTCGTGTAATTTTGGATGGTACAGAAATTCCAGTACAGAAACCTGAAATTACTATTGCACAGAAGGCATCATCAGGCAACTCTCCTCCTCCTCGCGTCGTATTCCTCATTACTGAGGGTCGTGAATCCCCCGATGGGAAGTTAATTTTTCTTTGACGATGCCCTTCCATCGCTGTCTGTCCTTAGCTTCATGGAGTCCATCGTGTAGCTTGGTGTTCAGCGTTGAGCGGATTTGGTCAGACCACCTAGTTGGGCTTCGACCTCTCGGTCGTTTGCCATCGACCTTGCCAGTGACCATCAGTTGTTCGAGGTTGTGTCCGTCTTTTCGGGCGATGTGACCGAAGAATTCCAGAATCCTTTGGAGACAGGAAGTGGACAGCCTGGTTTTAATGTTGAGCTCTCGAAGGATAGACTCGTTTGTTCGGAATGCAGTCCACGGTATTTGTAGCATCCTCCTCCAGCACCACATCTCAAAAGCGTCAATGCGATCTCGGTCGGCCTTTTTTAATGTCCACGTTTCCGAGGCGTAGCTGAAGATGGAAAACACTAGAGAGTTAACCAACTTAATCTTTGTTTTTCGAGATATGTTCCGGTCTCTCCATATTCTCTGCAGTTGGGACATTGCGCTCTTGGCCATACCGATACGCCTCCTGATTTCCCCTTCACAAGAACCCGAATTGCTGATTTTAGCACCCAAGTAAATGAATTCGTCTACCTTCTCGAGGGGCAAGGCGCCCGTCATGTGGAGTGAGTTGGTGCGGTCTACTACCATCAGCTTAGTTTTGGAGTGGTTGATTTTCAGGCCGAGCTCCCCACTAACTCTTTCCATTTTGTCAAGGAGGCTTATCATTTCAGCTTCATTCGAAGCCAAAAGAGTCGTGTCATCGGCGTATCGGAGATTTGTTATTTTGGTGCCACCTATTGTGACGCCACCCTCCCAGTTTTCAAAAGTTCGTCTGATGATGTATTCTCCGTATACGTTGAACAAAATGGGGGACAGGATGCAACCCTGCCTTACACCTTTCTCAAACATAAAGGGTTCCGATGATGTTCTATCGACCTTCACAACACCCTGATTGTTCTGGTAGAGTGATTGAGTCAGTGCCACTAGATGTTTAGGTACTCCAAGTTCTTTAAGTACTTTCCACAGGGTTGACCAAATTACACAGTCAAAGGCTTTGCTGTAGTCAACAAAACACAAGATCATAGGAGTGTTAAATTCGTAGGACTTTTCGATCAGTTGGCGGACATTTAGAATTTGTTCGTTCAGGCAACTATAAACACGGAAATTCACACTCAGTTGCTTTGTTAAAATTTAAATCATATGCTTCTAATCTGAAATAAAAAGATTACTTGTAAATCTTACACGAAATTTAAAGAAATGTAATGCTTGTTAGCAATTTTTTGTAAGTTGCTATAAACTTTCTTGCCTGTTGTTTTGGCTTTTCTTTTCCGTAATTCTTCTTTTATATGAGCTAAAGTTAGCATAGAATACATTGTTTGTCCGCAAAACCGAAAAAATACAATCTAAGAAAGTAAAATCACGTAATACACAGTCAAGACAATATAAGCTCAAACTGACAATTGTTCCAAAGACTGAGCGCCATCTGTAATTCACTTTGCCTTCGCCTCCCCATTACTTATAAATTTTTTGCTATGGTGATAATACTTTTCAACTCTTCACAGTCATATTTTTTCTCGGTCTCCCCTATTGAGTGACATTTCCGCAAATTTTAAAAGGAAAATATCAGTTGAATTTTTAAATAAAATCAAAATTAATTAAATAAAGCTCGCCTCCGATATTTTATGCACCCTATTGCTAAATGATATATGTGGATATCGATTTTGCTCTTTTATATAATGCACCTCGGCATTTTTATATTATTTTTGAAGATTTTTTTTTGGCGTTCGTTCATACGACTGACGGAGCAAAATTCAAAGATGTGCGGAGCTTCGCAGATATGATGTTACACGGGTGCCGCCCACATGCGACTTCTACTGGGGGAAAAATAAATTCTTTGTTCTGTGCAGGATCGTATTTATTTAAGCTTGAAACACAAATTCATTTTTTTATAAAGTCAGAGATTTTCATTTAGATTAGTGCTGCAGATATTATCATGGTGGACTGTTGTCGGCTGGTTTTGTCGGAATCAACCCCAAGACCTTTGACATGGTATCCATACTGTACACGCCGTGTAGCATATCTTTACATAAAACAATTAGAATTTGCTATGTATATGTAAAGACAGCGCGCATTTCCAATAAGTAATATCTAAGCAAAGCTCTTATCACAAACAGCATATTGATACAATTTAACCGATTCTCAATTCTATGATGAAGGTCATTGGGTCAATTGTTCTGTGAGTCTCGGCGGAGTAGTGTTGCGTAAGGCCACTGAGGAATCAAGCCGGTTTTGCTTCCAGTACCAACCAATATAACCCAATACTCGTTGATATACGGTACCGTTGATCAGCAAATGTGGATAAGGCACTTCTTTCTTTTTATATTAACTTTAAAAACACCCTAGAATACCGTATCATTAATTATCAACCTTTCCAATTACAAAACTCTGATTTTATTTATGTTCTAGCGACCACTTCGTCCACGTTGACAGTTAAAATGTCCCCTATGTCTTTTTCTGTATCCATGACAACGTATATTCAAACTTTCAAACTGATCGGTTAAGTAGCGTAACAAACAAATAAACTCACTTTCGCATTTTTATTACCTACATTAGGATGCATACATACAGATCAGCTGTAGTATGACATAAATAGGTCGGTGGATTACATGAATTACCCTAATTACCCGATCAAAATCTCGCCCGATGTTTGAAAGAGACGAGATAGTTTTTCAGCACATACTTGAGGAAACCTCAGGTTGGGAAACTTTCATTGTATCGTGATCTGATTATTTATATGTATATTTCTAAAGGAACAGATTTGAAAGAAGAGAGGGCTCTTTTGCATTTTGGTCATTATACTTGTGTCTGCGTTTTTTTTTCGATGAAAGTATAACGCCAGTATTATTTTATTCTGTGGTATTGTATAACTCTAACAGAAGCAACCGGATTGCGAAATATAATAAAAATAGTTAATTAAGTAGGTACTTACGTTATTTTATCATTTGTGCTAAAATTTTTACGTATGATTTTTTGTACTACTTAATATAATATTTGCTGACTGTTATCAGTGTTTCTAACATCCCTGTCGGCCCGGTTACCCCGCTCGAGTAACGGTCCGTAACGAACTGGGCTACTGTGGTAAACTGACCGCAGTTAAAACAAACACATTTTAAAATTATGCATCCATTTAAGCAGTAGCAATCTGCTACGTGGATGACTTAAGATTTTCTGAGTTCTGTTGTAGTTAGGATTACCAGATGACAGGAATTTTCCTGACATATCAGGAATTTATGCGTTCGTCAGGAAAACAGGGAAAAACTGTAGTTGTCAGGGATTTTTGGAATCCCAAAAAGTGTAAATACTTAATGAAAACACGTAATTTGTTAATCATTTTAGCGAGAAAAAATACCAAACTTCAACTTAATGAAGAATGAAGATGTAGGTGTACAAAATGTCAGGAAATCAGAGAAAAAGTCAGGAAATCTCATTATTAGATTTGGTAACCCTCGTTGCAATGTTTAAAACCTACTATGGCATTACAGTATTACCTAAATACTGAGTAAATAGTATTCATTTTTGGTTCTCAAAAGTATCTAATAAAATTATCATAAATACTTTTTTCTTTGCGCCAGCATTTCATTCATAATTACAAAACGGAAGGATACTTACAAAAAATACCTATAGTCCGTAAGCCCGCAACAATATTGCCTACGTCATTTATGACATCACGATGAAATGTTAGGCACACGGTCGGAAAAGTTGTGCTGAGCGAGGATCAGAAGATTATTGCTAATAAAATTGGCCGGAAGTTTAAGAAAATCCTTCACTTCCGGTCATAATTTTAAGGTTATATTTACGTCATGTGACATCAGTAAGAGACCGTGTTCTCTCTTTACGATTGAAAACTAAATGATGCCACGGGCCTCATACTGATGTCACATGACGTAAATATAATCTTAAAATTTTGACCGGGAGTGGAAGATTTTCTCAAGCTTCCGGCCAATTTTATTTGCGATAATCTTCTGATCCTCGCTCAGCACAACTTTTCCGACCGTGTGCAATGCATTTCATCGTGATGTCATATTAAGTAGGCAATATTGTCGCGGGCTTACGGACTATTACGGTATCGCTTCATGCTACTATATGCAAACTAACTGTATGTACATAACTTAGATTGTACAAACAATGTATAAATATTTACAATGCATAATATAGTAAACGTATGGTTTATGACACTATCAACTGCGGAATTGTATCTGATTAAATCAAAAGACACAATATTCTGCTTATTAAGGAAAATACTGCATTTCAATTAGATAAACGGCGTAGTTATTTCAAACTATCAACTATATATAACTTTTAAATCAAAATATCTTTTAATAACCAACGTCGACTAATAAATTCAATGTTTTTTCAGTACTTATTCAACAGATTTTTATATTATAATTAATGTAGGTAAGTAATACCTATCAGTGAAATAATGTCAGAGGAAAACCTTATTTTTTAGAAACTAAGATTGGAAGTTACTGTTTGAAATTTCGAAGAACTTTATCAATACTTCGAAGTTCAAATCTCTCAATTCTATTTTCAAATTTAGAGACGAAAATCTGCTAAAACCGTATGAATCCTGTCCCGATGATGATTGTAGTGACATGATACATAACACGTTTTTTCCATCTATTCTATAGTAGAAAGCCTAGAGAAATTTACTAGATAATTGGTTCCCAATTAGTTTTTTCTACGTAGGTACCCCAAGAAAGACATCAAACTCGCGTAGGTACCCCTTTTATTGCAGGAAGGAAGGATAAATAAAAAAAATAAATCACATGTATGAAATCATGTAGATGAGATTGTTGCGACCCCTTTATGCAATCTCTTGTACCCCTGGGGGTGCGTACCACTAATTGTGAAACACTGGACTAGATACTCTCAAATATTTTGTAACAGTTCTACGAAAGCAGATTCACATCTGCAATTATCTTCGGTAATCTAATTTCATCTTGCATCGGATCGAGATTTCATAACCCCATTATAGACCTAAGACCTAGGTTCACTGGATACACTAATCAGGGATAATTTGGTACTTCCTAGTTGTGTAGAATTATCTTTGCGAAACTGTTATTCGATCTGATTTTGCTAATCATTAGATAGTACTGATGTAAAGTTAGTAATGAAAGTTATCCCATTATGAAGATTAGATTAGAGAAACGGGAACCTTGTAAGCATCCTATTACGAGATAATTTTGTACAATAGGTTATACATAATACGTTTCAATCTAAAAATTCGACTCGCACCAGCCGATGTCTTCTATACGTTATTTAGTATCCACCACAGTACAAGATCTGCTTAGTTGTGGACTAAATAATTGTTATACAAAACTATTTTCTAGTATATTTATAACATACTAGAAAAAATACGACTTGCAACAGATCAAAATTATTCTCGGACGGGAATCGAACCCGCGATCTATGGATGTCGGTCCAATGCTCTGACCGCTGAGCTACCGAGTCACTAGTGGTATCGTCAGTATATCCTACTCTTACGCTGCAAGCCAGCGTTATTTCACCAAATGTGAGGAATTACCTCGATAGGTAATTCTTATCTTTGATGATAGCTTTATAATTTATTTTTAAATTTGAGATTTTTGCATTCACAATGATTTTTACACAATACTAAATAATATACTAGAAAAAATACGCCTCGCACCAGATCAATTCTTGGAAGTGGATCAAACCCGCGATATTTGGATGTCCGGTCCAATGCTCTGACCGCTGAGCTACCGAGTCGAGAATTTGTTGTGAGTTGTCCCAAATTTATTATTTTGTTTGTGTTCCATAAACAATTGAAAAACCTTCAACAGACTGTACTGTAGGCGACTGTGTCGTCGGCGCATACGCAAATCATTTCTGTCATTAGTCATTTCATTGATCACGCTTTCCATTTCACTTGCGCCGGCACCGGAACGGTTGACTTTTCCCTCTGTATTTTTTTACATTTTAAATGCAAATGTTTATCAACGGAAAACTAAAAGAAAAGTTAATTTCATTTTAACTACTCTACAAAACCGGAAACTACAAAAAGTAGAGTACTAGCTAGTACTAGCTACTATTTTTTTAGCTAGTAGATAATATGTCACCACACGAAAACCTTTAAAAGACCTCTTGCATATAACAAAATAGCATATAATTTACAAATAACATTACAAGGTGATTTAAAAATCACGTGACATGAAGGTTTACTATTTATATGTGTTCAGTCCACAGAACAAAGAAAAAGTTTTCTCTACTTCTATGTTCTGTGGTTCAGTCCATGAAACTGTTTTTTTTTTCTCTAAAACAAGGTCAAAGTACGTCAAAAATTTGTCCCCACCCAATAGAGTTGGTTACGCTGCGTATGAGAAACCTATACGTGGTAATAGTTATCTCTTAAAAAAAATAAAGCGTTGAAATTGGTATTTTTTATTTTTGGATGGTGTTTGTTGGATGGATTGAACACCTTCAGGGGCCGTACCGGCTAACAAATCGATTTTCATAAAAGTCTGCTGGGTTTCAACTTAAAACAGAGAAATCAAAGTAAGCAATTCCGTTTTGTGCTTTTTGTTGACGTGATTCGGAAGATATCGATGTTCGTGTGACATCATGAATTTGGGTTCGTCATTTTGGCCTAACTGGGGCTCGATTTATCTGTTTTAATTTGAAACCCAGCAGACTTTTATGAAAATCGATTCGTTAGCCGGTACGGCCCCAGGATGGTGTTCAATCCATGAAACTGATTTTTTTCTCTGAAACAAGGTCAAAGTACGTCAAAAATTTGTCCCCACCCAATAGACTTGGTTACGCTACGTTACGTATGAGAAACCTTTCTGTGGTAATAGTTATCTATTAAAAAATAAAGCGTTGAAATTTGTATTTTTCTACAAAATTGAACAGGTAAGTACTTATTTTTCTAAGGCCAATGCCAAAACTCAAGGCAAGAGATAACACTTTTTCTACTATCATAACCATTAAACATTATGTATTCTAACGCAATACTTAAAAGCGTATAATTACGCGATTGAACAATCTCAAGCAATCATAAAGCTCCATCGATAGGGATACCCCTTATTTTACACTACATAAGGCTCAAAACTGGAAAGACAGTGTATTTCCACCATCTTTGTGTAATTATGCAGAAGTTATCGCATTTAGTGGTAATTAGTAAAAGATAATGATCTAATGGGCCGGTGAAATCTAAGGTCGTTACGGTTTGTTGACGCTACCTCATTGAGCGCAAATCAAATGCAAAGTCCTATTATATTTTTAATGTTACCTAGGTAGTACCTATCTATTTATTTTTACGATTGTGACACTCGGCTCCGCCTCGTGTCACAAAAGCGCCCGCTGACTGCCTCGACGCAGCCGAAATAATATTAACCAATTTTCAAAATTCAACGAATACATTTCTCATCTGCTTCTGCTTTTAACACCATTACCATGTCAATCGGTCAATAATGATAGAAGCTACATCACTTTTTATGTACAGAAACAGCCGTTTTTCTACAATTCCAAATCTAAAGGGACCACCTACAGGTCACAATTATAAACCGATTTTCAAAATTATTTCGCCATTTTTCTTAAGTCAGTTTTTTTCCGAAATATTTACAATTTAGTAAACAAACATCCCCCATAAAACCCGGAATTTTACCAGTAGATTTTCAAAATTCAAACGTTCACACGTGTCTCGATAAACTCCTCAACTTTTGGTACTATTTTCATTTCGATCCTCTTAAAATCCTCGGAGATATGGCCAAAAATACGTCTCAGGCGATTTGCATCTGATAACCATTTTCAATGGTAAAATTTAATTTTCAATGAAAATGTGTATTGTATGTGCCAATAGCAGTAAGCGCAAGAATTGCAGATCGGCGTCATAATCACTCGCATCGCGAGCAAACTGCTGACCAAGAAACCTGTTATTTCAGGGCAACCTCCAGACACTTAGAGACAACCACCAACTCGTCTCACTCTACTGGATAAGGGCCCACGTCGGTGTGAACGGGAACGAAAGAGCGGACCAATTAGCCAAGGAGGCGGCTCTCATGCTGAAGTGTAGGCCGCATTACGAATGTTGTCCCATCTCCTTTGTGAAGCGACATTTGCGCGCAGCTACAAAGGTGGAGTGGGACCGTAGGTACACTTCAGAAAGCACGGCGAGCACTACAAAATTCTTCCTTCCGAATGGGGTGGAGGCGTACAGCATAGCGCGGAAGATGAAGGTGGACCGGCCGACCTCGCAGATGCTGACGGGACATGGTGGGTTCGCGGCGTACTTGTACAGGTTTAAATGCAAGGACAACCCATCATGCGTTTGCGACCCGACAGCGAGCGAGGACATCTTCCACATTATGCTGGACTGCCCTCTGCACTGCATTGATAGGTACACATTAACACAGACACTAGCCACACCACTCAGCAAAGACACCCTAAAGGACATAATGAGAGACAGCAAAGAAAGAGATAAATTAATAGAATTTGCAAAGAAAATTATAAAAATAGTAAATGAAAGAAACAAGACATAAGACAGAATAGAAAACATTGTAAATAAAAATATATATAATAAATAATATTGAGACATGCAATGTTGGAATAAATCAATTAGAAATTAAGAACAGTATATATGTCAGAAAGAAATGTATTAGAATTAAGATACCTATTATAAAAAAAGAAAAAGAAAGATAAAAAAAAGATGAGTGTAAAATAAGGAAAATTGTAAAATAAAGACCTGGACCTCCATATCTAGGGAGAAGTTGCAAATTAATAAAAAAAATAAAAAAAAAACCTGTTATTTATAATCAGTATTATAACGAAAAGTATAAAAGAAAATTAAAAAGTAAAACAAAAGAATAATAAAATTATATTTGATTAGGCATCAATAAAAGCGTTATTCGTAAGTGTCATAACAATTGTTATTGACAATGTTATGTGTTGTTTAGATCAAGGTATGTATTTTAAGCACAGAATAAAATGGCTCTACGTACGAATTGACAGATGAAATAATAATCCTTCTAGTCCTACTAATATTATAAACTAGCGGCCGCCCGTGGTTTCACCCGCGTGGATCCCGTTCCCGTGGGAATATCGGGATAAAAAGTATCCTATGTTTTAATCCAGGCTATCTACTATCCATGTGCCAAATTTCAAACAAATCCGTTTTGCAGTTTTTGCGTGATTGAGGAACAAACATCCAAACATCTAAACATCCAAACATCCAAACCCACAAACTTTCACATTTATAAATTAGTAGGAAGTAGGAAGTAGGATTAGTAGGATGTGAAAGTTTGTGGGTTTGGATGTTTAGATGTTTGGATGTTTGTTCCTCGATCACGCAAAAACTACTGAACGGATTTGGTTGAAATTTGGCACACAGATAGAAGATAGCTTGGATTAAAACAAAGGATACTTTTTATCCTGATATTCCCACGGGAACGGGAACCACGCGGGTGAAACCGCGGGCGGCCGCTAGTAGATCATATTTTATGGATGCGTTCAATCCATGAAACCGAATAACTTTCTATAAGAAACATGGGCCAAAATAATGTAAAAACATACTATCCATATTTTTATATGGAAGTTATGAATAAATATATAAAGATATGAAATATGAATTAAAGAGATCACGTGATCAGTTTAGTAAGGGATGACTAAAATTTTGTGGCGTATTTCGACACATGTTTCATGGAGAAATTTGTTCAATTCCTTGGCCTGTATTTTCGTACAATGTTAACAAACCCAGCAAAAAAAATTGTATTAAGAAATTGATTTTGTATTAGTTTATTTGCTTTGATATGTTTCAGAGATAGCAAGTAAATGACAATCATAAAATTTTCTTGGTGTTCTTGACTGTTGGTTAACTGAACATTGGTATATCCATATTTGGCTGTTTTGTACTAAGCTTCGAGCTTCTAGTATTGTATAAACATTCATAGTAAATGAGGCCTTACGTAACTCGAACAATAGGCCATGGGACCATGGGACAACATTGCAACACCACAGACAATGGGATTTATTTGTCTGTAACTACTTTAAGGCCCTACAGTTGTTAAAGATGCAAGGTTTTGTGGTAATTTTACTTTAATTTTTGTTAATTATCTAACCTAACCTTAAAAACAATGACTTGCGCTTTCGGCCATAGATAAAAAAACCAAAGCAACTTTTGTATTGATCACTTATAGGAAGTCCCTTAAAGCGGGTTCACATTAGGTCGGACCGATAATTTTACTGGAAAGACAAATGTCAGACGCATATTGGCATATGTATTTCAATAGCGCTGTTCACTCACACTAGGGCGAACCGATAAAACTGACGGCGACGACACATTTAAGCTAGGGTTTCTTAGGATACGTCATTTATGGCCGATTTCACCAACATCCCCTAAACCGTTACCTAACTATGTGCCCCTTTAAATAAAAGAGCCCCCAAACGAACCCCTTGTTTAGAATACATTTCACCAACTAAACAGCCCTTTAACTATGAGACCATAGCTAGGGGACAGTTTTTTTATCATTTTGGATGTGTTAACCGTGACTTTTGACCTTTAACTTAGTAATTATTACGTTAATTTAATTCTATTGATCTATTGTAGTAAATGTTTGACCCTAGATTAAAATATAAATATAAAAACACTTTTTTTAAACTGTTTGAAGCCTTTGGACTACCGTAGAACAAAATGTGTTCAGATATTCCTATAGAAAGTCTGAAATCATCATGTTGATTTTCTTATTTATTAGGCCGTATTTCACAATATTTTTCAAATAAGAAATAAAATTTTAAAAATATTTTTTAATAAAATATAAAGTAAGTATTCAAATAATAATCACAATGAAATGTAAAAAATCACTATGTTGATTTATTGTTATTTATTAAGCCGTATTTCATTTTATTATCCAAATAAGAAATAAATTATTAAATAATATTTTGAATAAAATATTAAGTAAGTATTCCAATAATAATCACAATTACTATTGGAATACTTTTGTTTATTTTTTTTATATATTTTTATTTTTTATATTGTAAGTATATTATATTTTATATAACTATATATTTTTAAAAGTCCACGTTATCACTTTTTTAAAATAGTCCAGTCATTGTCGAATTATTCAATGTCGTTTAAATAATGTATTTCCCAGAATTAACTCAAAAATTTTAAAGCTTTCTACAATTCAATAAAGTACCTATCCATTTTCATTAGTAATTAACAAATATTACTCTCGAAAAAAGATTTTTAAACTGGCACATAACGTTATGGACTGAATATTGCACCCCCTAAACTTAGCAGTCCTTTTAGCACCATAGGGGTCCCATCTGCGTTGGTGAAACGCATGAACGCGGTTATGTGGTCCCCTAACAGATTTGCGGGTCCTGTTAAATTTAGGGGACGTTGGTGAAATCGGGCATTAGCGGCGTAGAACGTTGTCTATGTAAACAATACGGCGCGGTTTCTGACGTTACGGTGTCGCCATATTGTTTAAATAGACAACATTCAACGCCGCCGCTATATTACAGCCGTAAATATGACGGCACCGTCATTCTAGGAACCCTAGCTTTACCGGACTTACAGCCACGATTTCTGTCGGGTCAGATATTTCTGCTTTGAATACATTAGGTCGGACCGGCAGCTTATAATGTGAACAGCAAAACCCGATAATTGGCCAACGGTAAAGTTATCGGTCCGACCTAATGTGAACCAGCTCTTACTTGATATGAGTGAATACGTTAGCCCTATTTTGTAGCATGGTAAAAGTTACCATTCTGTATACACAATATTTATACAGCAGAATGCAGTCGAGTTCAATATGTGTAAGCTTTTATAAAATTAAAAGATAACATTATGCCTTCTTTTGTGATGCTTTAATTATGTTGTAAGAAATTCAGTTAGCTTCGGACTTAGAAATGGTTTTGCGAGGAAATATATGTGAATAAAAAAATATACAGGGTTATTTGAAAAACACCAATAACCTCGCAGGAGATTATTAACTATACAACAACATTTATTCAACGACTTTTTCAAAAACAAAAAAAATATTGACTTTTCAAATGTCCGAACAGCTGATCAAGTTTTGTATGAAAAGTCGGTTAAATTTTTGTGTTTTTGGAAAAGTTGTACAATAACAAAAATGTTGTTGTTTATGATGTTGTTGGTGTTTTTCAAATAACCCTGTATAAGTGGTTACCCAGAATTCGTTATTTTTTTAGCTCGTCTTAACCTGCAATAACGAAGTAGGGACAGATGTTGTAAAACGTCTGATATTATCGTATGCTATCTCTAAGAAAAGTATTTATTAAGCAACCGACGCAAACACTCGTGTAGAGTGCATCGATGGTCAAATATTGACCATGATACCGCACGCAAGATACAGTTATGCATACAGGGTTGTCACCAATGACACTAACGTCGATATTTTATCGTTGTAACGGCAGAACTAATTGTAAGACTTCTCAGAAGGTTTTAATGAACAAGTACAAAACAAACTGTAAAATGTTAATGTGCATTGTATTGTAAATTATATACCAATATCTAAATCTGTTAAATACGTTACAGTACCGAAAACAATTTTAGTTCTAAACTTAGCAAAGCTGAGAAATATTTTATTTACAAGACATAGGTACGAAAAATTATTTTATCATTCATTTTCTTAAAAAAACTCTTGGATAATAGAACTAAAATAATGAAGTTTCTGCTTACGAGTACATCGTACTTATATTATTAAAATATACATTTTATAACCAAATAGCAAGTTAACCACTTTTAATGTCCCCACTGCTGGGGCACAGGTCTACGTTATTGGCGGATGGATAAGGGATTGGTGGGTCTTCTCCGTTAAGACACGTTAAGCTGTTGGTCCCGGGTGCATCTGCAGTCGTAAACACCTTAACGACTGCAGATGCACCCGGGACCAACAGCTTAACGTGCCTTAACGGAGGAGCTCGAGATAAAAAAAATTTGGTCACCCATCCCACGACCGACCCTTGCAAAAGTTGCTTAACCTCCACAATCGCTGGGCCAGGCGCTAAACCACTGCACCATTGAGCTTCTCAAAAAATAACAAGTTAGATTATTACTTAGTTGAATGTTGTGCTCTAGTGGCAACCCTATTCGAGATGGTCGATCGGTCAGGTCCGTGCTAACGGCCCTAATAGTCGTGAAGATCGTGTAATGCACGTAATAACATAATATTTATATGTAGCAACTGTTTGCCACTGCGTCCGGCGGGCTCAAAACAACATAGACGTGTATGTATGTATGTACTATGTGTACTAACCTATAGGTTTTGAATAGGTTTTGTTTAGTTTTCCCACTGATAGTCGTGTAAATATTTTATCTAGATTAGTAAAAAGTGCAAATAAAAATGCATTTCAAGTGTACTATGTAAAAGGTACTTAAAAATATTCTATTTTCAAATGATTTTCGTTGAAAAATTCAGTTCTTCAGGTTTTTTAATAAAAAAACATGTTTTTCTACCCTTTATCATAAATACACTTAATTTGTATGGAACACCATTATGGGGACAATTTCACTGAAAAGGCTATTTTTTATTTCAAATACTAATACACGCTGAAATTTTAATCATTTGGTTCCTGCAGTGGGGTGGTTCCACTCACGATTACAAGCCACTTTTACTATGAGGCCAACTCTGATATTGCGAAAAAAAAACATGTTCCATACAAAGCGCAACACCTACTCGACCTTAATGTATGGAATACTTAGCTGTTTTTTTTTCGCGTTATCAGAGTTGGCTCCATTGTAAAACTCCCTTGTTATCATGAGTGGAACCACCCTACTGCGGGAACCAAATGATCAAAATTTCACGCTGTATAAATAACTGCTTTCATAAATTAAAGTCTTGTTAGGTACATTTGGACGCAATTTTCACGAATTTAGGTAAAATACTTTGGGCCATAAAAAATATAGGCTAATATTATTCCACTAGTTTCCATGGGAAACCAAATTCCATATTAATAAACGAAGCCACTGAATAATTTCACGTTTGTTTTAATTCGCGTTCGTGAAAACTTACAGTTAAAAACCAAACAATTTATTTTACAAAGAACATAACAAAACATTTGTTGCGCAAGACTATTAGCATAATTCACGTACTGCCAACCACATTACCCAAGGTACTAATTCAAATTCAAATAACTCTTATAGCACGGACAAACGGTATATTTTGAAGGGTAAACGTATGTAGAAACGACGGTACATATTGAACTTGCGACCACCGTCTTTATGCCCTATGTAGTAAAAGCTATTTTCGCAGTTCACTGTATAACTTGATATGCTGTCGTGTGTACTAACCGCACAGTTACCCTAATATGATGTAATGATCGTAACAGTCGGGATAGAATCTATTACCCTCTTCTCACTTGAGGCGGGCGGTTTTCGCATGTTTCTTGGTAAGATCTTACAAATGTTCTACAATTTGTACTTTCACAATTTAATGAATATAATTGGGAGGAATTATTATGAACGTTTAATCTAACAATTTTAATTCAAACATCCTGATTCTTATTAGAAAAAATACGACTCGCACCAGATTAATTCTCGGACGGGAATCGAACCCGCGACCTTTGGATATCCGGTCCAATGCTCTGACCGCTGAGCTACCGAGTCACTAGTGACATCGTCGAATTTCTTCTAGTATATCCAACGAACTAAGATCTAGTTCTTTGTTCGTAGAGTATATCTCACTCTTACGCTGCAAGCCTGCGTTATTTCACCAATGTGAGGAAATTACCTCGACAATCAATTGAAATATCTTTCCAGATATTTTGACAATTGATTAAGATGAAATAGCTATATAATTTTTAAATTTGAAATTACTTATAATATTTTAAATTTGATTTGAATTAAAAATACTAATTATTAATTATATTTTTGTACTGTTTTCATTACTTAAGTAAAAAAAGACATTTATTTCACCACACACGAATCGGTACAGTATACCATTAGATACAAGGTAGGTAAGTATAATAAAATGACAACATCAACTGCTCCGTGTTTGCGATCTGGAGCTTAAATTAGGGCGATCCTGTATTTCAGGTCTCCAGGTCCTCACCCGTTAATGTTTTTTTTTATTGTGTTTTATTTTTCTTCCTTTCAAACTGAAAAAATATTAGATACAAGTGAGGGGTTTTCTGCCTAAGGTCAAACGTGCGATTTTTCAAAACATATTTGCCAAAGTTGCTTTTGGTCAAAGTTGAGGATTTGCTAAGGACAGCGCATTATGGTTTTTTTTATTTTTTTTCGTTCACATTTTGTTCGTTTAGTCGTCCGATGCAGGAAAATAGAAAACCAAAGGTAAGAACAATTTTTATCAGGTAAAAACAAGGGTCTGTTTCACATGTTTCGCACTTGACAGATAAACCCTAGAAATTATGTTAATTTGACCTTATTTTATTTCTTTCGTGTGATATTAAAAAAATACTTCATTAATAACATATAAAGCTCCCAAATTTATCGCCGTAGACAATATACGTTTCCCAAGGCTGAAAAACTCGCCTAAATTTTTATTTCAAATAAACCATTACAGCGGCCTCGAAAAGGCTTTTCCATCCAAACTGAAAAAAAAATCGCCTGTCACCAGCAAATCTACAAATGTTGGGTTTTCTTACCAAAAAATTGCCAGTTGTAAAGGATCATGCCGGATTTTGGGCCATGATGCGTCTTAACTATACATACGTCAAAAAAAAGAATTTTTGTACTTAATCATAATTACTGTGCAATAAAATAAATAGAAAAAGATTAAATAAATTAGTGTTTTATTACTATGCCGAGTTTTCGTATTCGAATTCGCCGGATAGTAGGTTGGATATTCGTATTCGTAAATAGTATTCGTTATATCACTAATTTTAAGTCAAAGCTATGTAAGTGTATAATTTTTAACAAACCGAAGGTTTTGTTGCAACAGGAAATAGGATCACTAGGAGATATGGATTAGACAGACTGGATGTTAGCCAACGTTTACCAAACCGGCGTGTTTCCGCCTCAAAAACAATAGTTCAAGTTTGAAGGCCTCTTAAACTTTATATTTGCCTGACTGACTATTGCATAAGATTTAAAAGGCAAGTACTTTAATCATAAAATAAATATAGACAGAAGAGACACTTGGAACAAATCAAGGTTTTCTGTGCACTCATAGACATTACTTACAGCGAATCTCAGGCCAACTCAGACTGCATTCAGTACTTAAACTGTAGTAGTTGCCAAGGAGTTCGAAGCGTAAAAAACAAAAGACGGTAACGTTTTAAGTAGAAAACGGCCGTATTTTGCGCTCTTAGAACACCGGGCGCTACCGCCTAACAAAGCTATGGCAATGAGGGGTTTTTAAATTGACATTTTAAAAAAAGAAAAGTAACTATTTGCCTCACTAGATGGCGTTGATGGTAAGAGGGAAGTCAAAATTGGTAGTAAAAAATACTTTGAATCCCCTATTTTTTTCAACGCCATCTATCGAACCTACAGCTTTTTGTCATTTTGAAAAGCCCTCATAGTGATAGCAATGCACTGTCCGTCCTTGTCATATCATAACAAAATGACATTAGCGGATAGAGCATTGACGTCATAAACTATAGCAACGTGAAAGCAATTTGAGTTAGGCGGTAGGCCTGCGGGTCGTAGATTATGTCCTCATCCAACACCGAAACACTCACAAACAAAACATTCACAGGATCATCATACTAAGGCCTTCTCCACACTGTTCAGTCAGCTAGTGCCTTCTTCGGAAGTACCTACAGACGCTCACATAATTAAAAACACCAGCCGATTTTCATACAATCGAGGTAACTTTGAAACCTTGGTTCCCCGCCAAGGATTGACCTAGCTAGCTGTGATTTAATTATGGCTAATATCCAGGGAGTGAATGGAGTAGATTCAGATCACTATACACATCCAACTGATCTGATCAGGTTTCAGGATTTCCATACATTTTTATGCTAATTTCGCGCTTTTTATAAACATATCCTTATATCTCTTAGAATGTTGATCAGCTCAGTTGGGTGTGTATAGCAAAATGAATCTCTTCCATTCACTCCCTGGATGGCCATCATCAAATCACATCTCGGTCAATCCTTGGCGAAGAATCATAGTTACCTTTTGTATGAAAATCGACTGGTAGCTACTTGGTTATCTTATCAACAAAAGTCCGAATTGAGCTAGTATTGAATCATTTCGTAGCATTGGAATTTTCAAGAAGAACTTCGCTATTGTTAGTAATTTTCGTGCCGTCTTAAGTATTTTTCTGTACAAACAAATAAAGTTCAATAATGGCCACGTATTTTCCTCGGAATAGTTTGGCGGTAAAGGCCCCCACGACACGTGAAGGCGATGGGCGCGATAAGTGGGGAATTCTATTGTGTCGCCGCCTGCCAAGCGGGAATGGCGTTTTACTACAGTTGAGTTAGAGGCAGTTATTTAATTAAATTTGGAAGACCAACATTTACTATAACATATTATCGTACAATAGCAACAGAAAGCCAATTATAGGTCATCACAAATATAGAAAGTTCAAAAAGTTTGCAAATCCTAAAAATATGTAATAGTTCAGTTAGAACTTTGTCAATTTGTTGTAGTTAACATTTATCATTGATTTCCGTTTACTTCTTGCTCTGTGCACAATTCCGCCAATGTCACGTAAAAAAGTAATGGTTCTTAGAGTGTCAGAGTTCTAAACTGTATACATACCTATTTATAGACGTGACTGTAGAGCTTCTATTTAATTAAAAAATGTATCACCCCTAATAAATGCACATTAAATGACTTTAGTCTTATTGTGTATTATATTAATTTTTAGAAAATAAAATATTGTCATGAATGAAAAAGCTACTACTGTTCACAGTAACTAGAGATTTGTAATTAGTTAGGGGAATTCTTCGATAATTAAATGTATCATTCACTTCTAGGTTTACGCGCGTACATTGAAACAAAACACTTTTAACGGATACTAGCGCGGTTTTATTAAAGGTACAGTAAATGCAAAATAACTTGACCTATATTTTAGTACCACGTAACTTACGCAGTAGCAATTTTAGGTAAGTACAAAAATGTTTAGTGCGCAAGCCTTATTATCTATTTTGTCTTTTTGGGTTCAAGTTTTGTTGCGCGATCTGTACTTTGGTGTTGGTTGGTAAGCCGCGTTAGTATTCATTAATAGTGTTTTATTTCAATAAAATATCACTAAAACGAAGTAAAAAATATACATTTGAGATTGAATAACAACCAAAAATACTAAAAGTATATCAATATAACTATACAAAGTTTAATCCAACATGGTTCATCAAATTAGATGACTTGAACTACTGCTCGCACATCAACTGTGCTGCTCAACATACTTCTCACGAGGCGTCTTTCTAAGGACATCGCTTGACCGATTACTCCGAACTCGTGCGTCCAGCAAACGAGCGGTGTGTGGCAGCCCTAAATTGGCGACAGTCAATTGTTTTAACACACCATGACACCCGACTAGACCTTTTTAAGTGAAAAGTTTTCTTTATCGTAAACACTGACTGTAAGAGTAAAAAGAAGGTAATGTTAGCCAGACGATAAAGTGTAGAAAGATATTATGGTTGAAAATGTTATTTGGGATTAATTAATATTAATTTCTATTGTCTGTAAAAAAACTTTGGACTCAGAAACAAATATCATAGCGTCCAATCGTGGTAAGCCAAAACTGAAACTGTTATTTTTATGAAACACATTCGAACTCAGGAAAGGTTTTTAAATAATCCCCGTCAATTGGTAATGCGCTGGAACCTTGTCAAATTAACATACACACAGTGCCGTAAATACCCTTTTCTGCGCCCTGTGCGAGCTTCTGTAACTGCGCCCTTGGTTTTTTTAGATATTATTATTTAATAGTCCTTGTCTGGCCATTCTTGCGCCCCCCAGAGTCTACGCCCTGTGCCTGGGCACCGGTGGCACACCCCTATTTACGGCACTGCATACACACCAACGTCATCCTCAACTAAAAATGACAAAAAACAGTAAAATTCTTGAATTCTTATTTTCAATAAGAAAGGGTCTAGGTATATAAAAAAATACAATTGTTTTTCGTTTTTGAGGTTAAAATCATGGCCGCCAGGCGCATTACCAATTGACGGGGATTATACGCCTGCTGATGTTCACAGTATCAATAACTATAATAATAATAATATTAGGCTGTGAAAAATTAGATCTTTTCATAATAATAATAAAAAAACTCTTTATTGGTGCCAAAATTACATAGTCACTACAAGTACAAATTTTAAGGCAAAAGGAAATACATAACAAAGTCTTAGCTGACCTTACTAGGTTATGAAATAACCTGTAGCCCCTACCCCATATTAAACCTTAAAATAACTGATAAAACAATTTATCACCCCACACGACGAATTCAAACAACCTTCATTCCAAAAACAAAAGTGTATTTGTTTCCATAAACTCCAACACGTGCCAAATTTGGAATACCAATCGATTTACCACGGTGATTCATTCGATTCCACGCAATCGATCAATATCGATTATGGTGCGACTGACGCGTGCTTAGAATTTATATTGTGTACGGAAAAAAATATGTGATAACTGTAAACAGTGGCAATAATAGTGGGTACAGTAAACTTCTTGGATTTGTAAGTATTGTGGACGTGTTAATATTTTAGTGCTTATTTATAAAGTCCGAAAAGTAATACCAACGTGAATAAATAGAGAACAAGCAAGATTCAAAACAATAAATTGATTACAAGTAGCCAAAAAATGTGGCGTACGGCAATATAGAAAAATAAATTAAAAAATATTAAAAACACGACTGCCCTGCCAAAAACGAACTAAAAAGTTAAACAACAAGTGTCACTGCAGTCGGGGGACCTTATTATGCAACAATTTATGATCAAAGAGGTCCCCCGACTGCAATGACACTTGTTGTTTAACTTTTTAGTTCGTTTTTGGCAGGGCAGTCGTGTTTTTAATATTTTTTTTAATTTATTCATTTTTATTTCACACATTTTAGTGACATATTATAATAATATCGTTTTGGAACGTGCTCATCAAGGCCTTTCATTTGATGCCCATTTTGTAATAATAGAAGAAAAAAAAAAAATTCCATTTGAAAATGGCGTCGTACAGTCGCCACATAATTTTTTTCTAAAAAAATATAGCCAGTGTCACTCGGGATGCTGTAAGAATTTTGACGATACCCCATTTATCCAAATCCGTTCAGGCATTTAGAAGTTATGGTGGAATAAAGAAACTCACATACCCACAAACATACATGAACCCTGAACACATAACACTCTTTTTGCTTTGGGCAGTCGTGTAAAAACCTATCCCATCCAGACTGGGGGGTGGCGAATTGATAATTTTACTTCAAGGTTTATCTAGTGCATAGAATAAACTATGTCGGGATTTACACCATGTACCTGTTTATTTTTGAGACTCCGTGGAGAGAGTGTCTGGAATCCAGTAGTCCGGTTGTGTAAAAAGAACAAAAATAAAAAAGTACCATTTCGCATACAGATACAGTGAGTGTCGTGTGTCGAGAACGAATTCGAGTGAATAGTGAGTTTGCAGACAGTGGTACCGGTATCGAGCGTAGTAATAATAGAACTAGACGGAGGGTAGACCGATTCGTCTGCCAATAACATCTACCCGCACGCAACAATCGACAGTTATTCTGTGTCTGTGATCATGGCGCATGCAACTGCGCCGAAATATCGGAGTCTCAAAAATAAACAGGTAAAGGTGTAAATCCCGACATAGTTTATTCTATTTACGTCAATAACCATGGAAATTTAAAACAATATAAGTATTATCTAGTGCAGTTTAACCAGTGGGGCATAAACACACCCATTTATATTTTCATCGTTTGGGGGGGGGGGGGAGGTTAGTTGGGAAACCCTGGTCTATCTATGGGTATACCACAGAACAGCAAATGTTTTTCTTTACAAGGGTATCCTAGGGTAACCTCCATAGATGACCAGATTTTTTTCCGATAAAACAAGGAATACGGTAACATCCTCCGGAAATGATGATAAAGCACCTGACATACAATACAATACTCACTTTGGATTGGATCTTTGACATCAGCCATTTTGAATGTCCCCACTGCTGAGGCACAGGCCTTTCTTATGGGTGGATAAGGAGGATGGGCCATAACCCACCACACAGGCTCAATACGGATTGGTGGGTTAACAACTGCAAATGCAGCCGGGCCAACGGCTTAACGTGCCTTCCGAAGCACGGATGAACTCGAGATACTACTATTTTGGTCACCCATCTCATGACCGAACCTTGCAAAAGTTGCTTAACATTCGCAATCGCAGGGCCAGGTGCCAAACCACTGCGCCACCAAGCTCCTCCTTGGATCATCACTTGAAACGAAATAGTCGTATCATCTATTACTTAACTAGCGGCCGCCCGCGGTTTCACCCGCGTGGTTCCCGTTACCGTGGGAATATCAGGATAAAAAGTAGCCTATGTTTTAATCCAGGCTATCTACTATCTGTGTGCCAAATTTAAACCAAATCCGTATAGTAGTTTTTGCGTGATTGAGGAACAAACATCCAAACCCACAAACTTTCACATTTATAATATTAGTAGGATAATCTCAAAATAGAACTAGAAGGAGTAATACGGCGGCTCGGCTACCAAAAACGACGACAACTGCACCTGGCAACCTATAACACGCGCACACTAAGGGAAGACGCGAAGTTAACCGAGTTGGAAGAAGTTATCAGCAAGGTACACTGGGACATTATCGGGTTATCTGAAGTCCGAAGAGCGGGAGAGGACTCGATAATCCTCAACTCCGGTAACTTGCTTTACTACCGGGAGGGCGACCAACAGTCCCAAGGTGGTGTCGGGTTCATCGTCCACAAGTCCCTTGTCAACAACGTGATTACCATCGGAAGTGTGTCGACCAGGGTGGCGTACCTTATACTCAGAATATCCAAACGGTGTTCGCTGAATGTTATACAGGTTTACGCACCGACCTCGACACACCAAGATGACGAAGTGGAGGCTATGTATGAGGAGATCTCTAAAGCCATGCATAGCTACAAAACCCACTACACTGTTGTGATGGGGGACTTCAATGCAAAGTTGGGGAAACGATGCGGTGATGAGCTGAGAGTGGGGCAATTTGGAGTTGGGCAACGGAATGACAGAGGCCAGATGCTGGCTGACTTTATGGAGAAGGAGAACCTCTTTATGATGAACTCCTTCTTCAGAAAGCCGGAATGCCGGAAGTGGACCTGGGTCAGTCCGGACGGTAAAGTCAGAAATGAGATAGATTTTATCATGTCGACGAAAAAGCAAATATTCAATGATGTCACTGTGATCAACGCTGTTAAGACGGGGAGCGATCACCGATTGGTACGTGGCACATTGAATATCAACCCAAAGCTGGAAAGATCTCGACTGATAAAATCAACAATTCGACCATTGCCGGCCCATATTCAAAACCCCGAGAGCTTTCAACTCGAACTCCAAAACCGCTTCGAAGCCCTTGAGAACAGCATAGATGTGGACGATCTAAACAACATGGTGGTGGATACTGTCCGTACGGTAGGGTCCAAGCTCTTTAAGACCCGCCGTCCCAAGATAAAGAAACTCTCCGACCACACACTCCTACTCATGGATCAGAGACGTGAAATGAAGCTCCAGAGTTCAGTAGATGCTAATCGTTATCGGCAGCTTAATAGACAGATATCTAAGTCTTTGACGAGCGACCTTCGCCAATTTAATACGAATCGTATTAAAGAGGCTATCGAGCGGAATAAAGGCTCCAAAGTGTTCGCGAGAGATCTGTCTATTGGGCAAAGCCAGATGACGAAGCTGAAAACTGACGACGGACGCATCATTTCATCAAAGCCTGAAATCCTGAGGGAGATCGAGAGCTTCTATGGGCAGTTATATTCCACGCAGACACCTGTTGAAAGCAAGGCTAAAGACCCCAGAGCCAAGCTTACCCGACACTATACTCAAGATATCCCGGACGTCAGCCTGTACGAGATTAGTATGGCTCTCAAACAGCTGAAAAACAACAAGGCGGCGGGTGACGATGGAATCACTACAGAGCTTCTGAGAGCGGGCGGTAAGCCGATACTCAAAGTCCTCCAGAAGCTCTTTAATTCCGTCATCGTCCAGGGCAGAACGCCAAAGACATGGAACATAAGTGAGGTGATCTTGTTCTTTAAAAAGGGTGACAAGTCCCTCTTAAAGAACTATAGACCCATCTCGCTTCTGAGTCATGTCTATAAGTTGTTTTCGAGAGTCCTTACGAATCGTCTCGCTCGCAAGTTCGACGACTTCCAACCTCCCGAACAAGCCGGGTTCCGAAAAGGCTTTAGCACCATAGACCACATCCATACGCTGCGGCAGGTTATACAGAAGACCGAGGAGTATAATGAGCCACTTTGCTTGGCGTTCGTGGACTATGAGAAAGCCTTTGATTCGATTGAAACCTGGGCGGTGCTGCAGTCTCTCCAAAGGTGCCAAGTGGACTATAGGTATATCGAGGTGTTGAGGTACTTATACCAAAATGCCACCATGACGATCCGAGTACAGAACCAGAACACAAATCCTATCCAACTGCAGCGTGGTGTGAGACAGGGAGACGTTATTTCTCCGAAACTGTTCACAGCTGCGTTGGAGGACATCTTTAAGCTCTTGGACTGGAAAGGACTCGGCATCAACATTAATGGCGAGTACCTAACACACCTTCGTTTTGCCGATGATATAGTCCTTATGGCTGAGACCATGGAAGACCTGAACACAATGCTCGAAGATCTCCGTAGTGCTTCCCAAAGAGTGGGTCTTAGGATGAACATGGAAAAGACGAAAATTATGTCAAATGCCCATGTTGTACCCTCTCCAGTTCATGTTGGGAACACTACACTTGAAGTTGTTGACCATTACGTATACCTAGGACAGGCAGTCCAGTTAGGTAGGTCCAACTTCGAGAAAGAGATCTCCCGCCGAATCCAACTCGGGTGGGCAGCATTCGGGAAGCTTCGAAAAATCTTCGCGTCCGACTTACCTCAGTGTCTCAAGACGAAAGTCTATGAACAGTGTGTGTTGCCAGTGATGACTTACGGCAGTGAAACGTGGCCGCTAACTATGGGTCTCATAAGGAGGCTCAAGGTCGCTCAGCGTGCAATGGAGAGAGCCATGCTCGGCGTTTCCCTACGTGATCAAATCAGAAACGAGGAGATCCGCAGGAGAACTAAAGTAACCGACATCGCTCGAAGGATTGCTCAGCTGAAGTGGCAATGGGCGGGACACATAGCGAGAAGAACCGATGGCCGTTGGGGCAGAAAGGTTCTGGAATGGCGACCGCGCACCGGACGACGCTCCGTGGGTAGGCCCCCGACAAGGTGGACCGACGATCTGGTGAAGGTCGCGGAAAGCCAGTGGATGCAGGCAGCGCAGGACCGATCGTCGTGGAGATCCTTAGGGGAGGCCTATACCCAGCAGTGGGTGTCGTGTGGCTGATATGATGAATCTCAAAAAAGGTTATTCATAACTTCTTACAACATTTTTCTGCTTTACATTCATTTTATAACTTTGATCTTAATTGAGATAAGTATACTTACGCGAAAACATGCGAATTCGCTTAACAAGACGAAAAAACTGGCATTCAAATATTATAAAGATAAGGAAAGGAATCTCAATATAAATGCAGAGTTCCGTTCATCCGTTTAGGGATCGTTAAGTTTGAAATTACGTATATAATATTAAAATATGAGATAACCCATTTACAGTACTTACTTTACAGGAACTGGCTTCCTACCATTATTTGGGAATCAATTTCGACATCGAAGAAAGTAATGTTTTGTACAAATATAATAATTCTTATAATATTGATATTGATGCATTATGATGGCTTAATAATTTGCATTTTCATAAGATTATTGACTTTCTAACTTATGCGAAAAAAGGTTATAAATAAACTACCTGATAGTCGCGTGAATTTGTTATTGGAAATTAAGTAGCTAAATATAAGCTAGTTTTCTGATTGCAAAAGGTTTTAGGTAGTTACCGTAGCTATCTATTTTTTTTTTGTGATTAAAAAAACAGCCTATCATTATAGCTCATTTATGATTTAAAATTCCCGCGCGCGCGGGCAGTGTAGTGAGATTCGAAGTGAGGTTCGAATTTGGTTACAGAATCGACAGGCTGTAAGCTTGCCAATCCATACAATACATCAAAGGCTGTGATTTACATAAGTTTGCGATATAATTTATGATATTTGATAAAAAATAATTATATTATAATTTTCGTCTATCGCTCATATTTAAGCTAGTAGTACGCGTAGCGTTCAAACGTAGAGAATAGAAATGTTGGCCTTTTGAGTAGGGGGCTGTGACGATGGGTCTACCTTTCTACGGAACCTTTGGCTATAGTCCTTTATATCTTTTTTGAAAAAAGAAATAAAGGATTAAAAATGGTTTGGGACTTCCGCCAAGTGACGCCTGATTCAATCAAATCCTTTATATCTATAAAGAACCTTTTCCCGAAATCAAACTCGCACTTGTCGGTTTTTGTTTTACAACCCGCGCGCCTGGGAAGTGAACTCGCGACCCCTCGACCGTTAGGCGCGTCGTGCTATGAAAATAATCCGAGGATAATCTATTGGCTAGCGATCTTCGAGACTTCTCAACACAGATAATTATAGTTTGTAAACTATACAAAATCTTATAACTGAGTAATAAAATTCGTCAAATGCCAATTTTTTTTTTAATTGTACACGAGAATTACTTCCGTTATGGAATCACTTCTATAGGCAGGCACGTATCCAGACTTTTAATTCGGGGGGGGATAACTGCATCCCGCAAACCGGAGAGTGCCTCGCCCGCTAAATTTGAATTTACTGCTGTTCTGTGCGTTCCGGATTTCGGGGGGGGATAAATCCTTGGATACGTGCCTGTCTATAGGAGATATTCTCATATGCCACGGATTTCCTTCATTTTTGGCAACGAATTAATGCACCTGTACCTATTGCACTAATTTTACGATAAAACCAAAAGTGTATGTTTACAAAAACAGTTTCTAGATTAATTAATTAAATTGCAAACAATAAAAATTGGCACCAATCTGAATAAAAATACCTTTTTATTGAATGGGGGGTGTCTGAAAAAAAAACTGGCTAAATATTTTTTTTATAAGTAAGAATAAGCTCCCTCAGTAATAGAAAAAAGTTTAAGAATTTTCGGTTGCGTGAAAATTAAAAAAAAAGTCACTAAAAGTTTTAACGATAGATGGCGTTGATAAAAATGTATGTCTCAATGTATTTTTTTTACTAATCTTCGAAGAGTACTCAGGTAGACAGGCAGATGTAACCTTAAAATGTTCCTCTTTGGGCAGATGTCAGAAAACGAGATCTTACATTCCTCTTTGGTACAGGCCGTTTATTTTTAAAGACGTGTAAGTGACTTTATTTTTTTATATTTTTTTTCACGCTCTCAAATTCTGAATTTTTTTTCTATTAGAGAGGGAAATGCCTGAAAAAAAATTGCCTGATTTTTTTTATAGATATTATAAAAAATATTCAGCCAATTTCTTTTTTCAGACATTAATTTCCCATTGAATCTAAACCTGAAGTAGACGCTAAAGCAATAAATTGTGGCGGATCGTCATAGTCAACACAGTGTACACAATATGTGCAATGTCGCCATATATGGCACACATGCCACATTAAGGATTAACAAAAACGGCCTTAACTTACCTTAGTAGACGTATTTAGAAATAATTATAAACAGAAATTTAAAGACCATTCAAAAGCAACCTTCCTGTTTGTGTGGGAGTCGAACCTGAGGCGCCGAGGCCGCGGCCTCTGCTTTGACGCAGTGTCGTTATGTTGTTGTGGTAATTAAACATGGCTGCAAATGAATGGGTTGATATTCAAGCACCTATTTAGACAATTAGCCATTTAACATGTAGGCAAGGTGCTTACTGGTTTCTTAACGATATGGGCAAACCACAGACAAGAAAACGTAGCCACGAAATAAAAAGTTTGTCTGTTTTCGACATATAGACATTTCTTAATTCGGTGCTTCCTCAATTAGGTGCTTAGCTTTTCTCAAAAACCACTTCACAATATCTGGTCCCATTGTAATTTTTTAGATTCAGGATGGAATAAACATTAATCTTTATTAAAAAAACTAATCTTACTATAGGACTAACTAACTTTAAAAAAACTAATTTTAATTCACGAATACCTTGCGCCTTTTTAAGGCTAGAGTGAATAGGCTTTATCTAAGTGAGCATGTTCCATCGTGGTCCGCATCATCACTTAACACCAGTGTGATTGTAGACAAATGCTCACTTATTTTCAATAAAAAAAAGCAACCACTGAATTGAGAGAAAAAAATCAGTTTGTAGAATCGCTCATAAAGTCCGCTCTGTAAATATTCGTAAATACTATACCAAGTCACTTAATCACAAAACGAACTGCAATATCCAATTAACGATCGTAATTAGTCGCTCAACGAATCAAACACACACGAAAAATACTTATCTTCCATTCAATGACTCGTAGAAGGAGATACTTCACTTATATGGCAATAAACTCTTTGACATCACATTAATTGCCTATAACCTATGTTAATTGGACTTCTTGGCTGAAACCATTCGTTTGCTAACTTTATCTGTGACATTAATGATGGTTATCTATTTAAAAGACCACCCAAATGAGTCAACTTTTTGCGTACATGGTAATTTTTAAGTATATCTACACGTTTTTTTCTCGTAACATAGTTACTTGAAGTTAGCACGCAGCAGCAACCGCCGAAAACGCTCCATACAAAACGGACATGATATAATGACGTCACATGTCACGTTTCAGGCGCTCGTTTACTATGGAGTAAGCCATATTTTGGAGTATAGAGAATTTTCATTTATTTTCAATTATCTCCCTTAATTTTGCGTTTAAGTATAATATACAAAAAAATATTTCTTATTCGGTATTCTATCTGACTACTAAGTTCATTATATCCGAAAGTGAAAAAAAAAATCGTTATTTTTTCCTGATTTCATCGTGTGATAAAACTAAAATAATACATAATTTTTTTTTATTTTTCTGTTCCATCATGTTTTTATACGTGTCCGAAGCGATCAAGCTCAAATTTATCAAAAACGGTGACTTATACATATTCCCTATCAGTCAAGATATTGAGATTTGGCTGTGTGCCAAAATTTTACTGATTTGTGGATTAAGAACTCATTCATAGACTTACACGCGCGTAATAATAAGAGAGTGTTTGTTTACGTTAATCATGGAAAGAATGAATGATTCCACGCACACATTTCGCTATCTTTGTGAGTTGGGCGATTAATCAAATTTTTTCCGATATTTGCGAAGTATTGATTTTTTTACTTTTAACTGCACATATATATTCATTACTAGCTAATGTCCGCCACTTCTTTCGCGCGTAATTCGGTTTTATTATACTCTTGTTTGAGGATTCCGGATCTAGTATGCAATGCATATTGCATCCACTTTTGGCCATTTCACCAGTAACACTTCGGGACACGCGTGGTCTGAAATATCCGCATTTGATTTTTAAATAAGTAATGAATGTATTTAAAAATGAAAGGTTATCAAGGCATTATCAAGGTAGGCTATCATTATCATCAGTGGCTTTTTGTATAATACCTGGGGGTATTAAAAACTACTGCACAGGCTTTCCTTATAGATTGATAAGGAATAGGGGCCATAATTAACCCACCACTAGGCCCAAAATGGTTTAGAGGGTATAGTTACTGCAAACAAATGATAAATTATATTCCTAACAGTAGTAAGCAATGACAATAAAAAGGGCATAAATTCAAAAGTAACTAAAGTTAGCCATAAATCTAAAATTATTCTTCATCAATAACAATACAGGTAGCATGACCACAACCGCTTATGTAATTCCTAAATGGTGTGTAAAGTAATCATTTCCGATCATTGAAGCATTTAGGACGACGCAATTTGGTCATTGTGGATTAGCCAGTGTTGCAAGTTGTGTAACACACCATCTTAAGTTTTTACCGAATTTACACTTAGGCTCGTATTATAGAATCAAATAGAGACTAGAGTTAGAAAGGGATGGTGTTATTCATCGCCTATATAGCGCCATCCCTTTCTAACTGTACTAAAGCTGGAGTTTGAGTTTGATTCTATAATACGAACTCTACGACGACGCTATGGACTCTAGCCGCCCTAGGATGACCACAGAAACACGATATCATATAGCGACCATAGACTTAGAAAATTTTTCGCTATGCTCTAGTAGACGAACAAAGGTGCGAGTGAGAAACCGATTCTTACGGCTTATGCGATGTGCGAGAAAGAGTAAAAAAAAACTGACAGCTAAACCGGGTTTGACTTCATTTATCATCGTTTATCACCTTGGTGAAAAGCGTCAACAAGATTATTTTGTAATTTTGATCGCGATCGGGTCGGTTTGGCTCTCAAAGCTATATTAATCAATAATGGTGTCGTGTTCTGTACTGGATTGTAATGTTACTTATGACAATAACTCAAATAAACACTTATTTCACAGGTAAATATGATTGTACTATTACCATTTTCATAATTCATATTTTAGTTGAATATATTCCCAAACACACTAAGTTATATACTAATATGATGCTATTAAACGCCTATTTCCTAAATAAAGGCTGATTTCTAAACATTATGTGTTAGATAAAAAGATATTATGTCCGTGAACTTGAGAAAATAAGGCGTAGATATTGATCAAAAATTATCGATATCGATACTCATGTCGATGATTTCCAATATAACTTTGTTTGTCTTTGTGAACACTGATAGTTTTATTTAAAGCTGCTTGTAACCGAGAGTTTTCAAATGGTAATTAAACCAACTTAAGTACTAATTTAACAATTATTTCCAGGTTTTCTGTAAATCCAGTGATTAAATTAAACTGTATAAATGTCATAAATAAATAAGCAGGGAGCCTCAAAGGAGACCTTAAGAAATTATTTAAATAAAATTGTTCAAAATCTTGTTTGTGTTTTATTTATTAGAGCAATAATACATTATGGTTATCGACAACCTAAAATGGACTTCAGTGCATCTCTAAATTCACGCACACGTTTACATATTTACAAACACTGGCTCATCTCACTTTTGGTTTCGCAGCCAAGTGAACTCTGTTCGTCTATTCCAGTGGATATTAAGTTTATGATAGCGACTTATCACGTTTAACTGTCAAAAGACTAAAGATACGACAGTTGGGTGTCGATAAAATAAAAAAAAAAATCAAACCAAAGCTAAATCATTTCAGTTTTGTTTACAGAAAAATACTCGCTTTAGATTTATTAAAATTGTTGAAAGTTATGCCTAGGAAGCCTAGGATGCTAATCTTGGACAATTTAAATGAGAATTTAGATGAGCACTCATTTAAATTATCCAAGATAAACCTAAAGTTATAAATAAATAATAAATAAATAAATAAATATTTGACAACATCACATACATTGCTCCAATTCCAAAGTAAGTGTAATTCCAAAGTATTCCAAACTTGTGTTATGGAAATCAGAAACAACGGTGGTATGACAAACACCCAGACCTGAGACAATATTGAAATAGTAGATTGTATTACAAGGGAGCAAAATAATATTTTTACGGCGAGGGCGCTTTTTTGAATCCAGAGCGAAGTTAGGGATTCTAGAGTAGAATCCCGAGCGTAGCGAGGGATTCTTAAGTAGAATCCTGAACGTAGCGAGGGATTCAAAGTATGTCGCCCTCGCCAAAAATATTTTGCGCCCGAGTCATATACTCTACTTTTCATCCCCTTTCTATGAGAAAATAAATAGGAGACTGTGTTTATGTAATTAATGAAAATGTTCTTTATTTAAAAAAAGACACGTGAAAAGTAAAAATAATTACAAATTTATAGTTACGTTTGATACACTAGCGCGATTTTCAAAGATTATTGTACTATTTAAGTAGGTACGTAAGTATGTACTAATGGGGAGGCGAAGGCAAAGTGAATTACAGATGGCGCTTCGTCTTTGGAACAATTGTCAGTTTGAGCTTATATTGTCTTGACTGTGTATTACGTGATTTTACTTTCTAAGATTGTATTTTTTTCGGTTTTGCGGACAAACAATGTATTCTATGCTAACTTTAGCTCATATAAAAGAAGAATTACGGAAAAGAAAAGCCAAAACAACAGGCAAGAAAGTTTATAGCAACTTACAAAAAATTGCTAACAAGCATTACATTTCTTTAAATTTCGTGTAAGATTTACAAGTAATCTTTTTATTTCAGATTAGAAGCATATGATTTAAATTTTAACAAAGCAACTGAGTGTGAATTTCCGTGTTTATAGTTGCCTGATGATGCCTTCTGTGCAATAGTAATTTCAGGTTTCTGTACTGGAATTTCTGTACCATCCAAAATTACACGAACCGTTTTATCATATTTATTTTATTATTCTAAGTTTCTTAATTGACTCTGGCATTTAAAATTCTATTAATTCTCTGTTTGGCCCCAATATTGGGCTTATTCCATATTTGATATACCTATCAAATTCATCCAAGTTATAAATATGTTAGAAACTGCTGAGGTTGAAATATTAAAGAACAAAGCTGTTATAATTCAAATGTTGTTTTATTTTGGCGAAGCTTCATCAAATTCATGAAACATTCCTTTTGATTTATAATGTTTCTCAGGCGCAGCAAAGGAGAAAATCGAGGGAAAAGCAAATTTTTTTTGATATTTTTTTGCCCACTATTTTTTTTGTAACTGGGAAATCGATGAACTCCAATATTTTACAAGTTACATGCATAAAAATGCGGCATTTTCTCAGTATAAAATTAAAAAGTGCAATACTCCAAGAGATTCCCATATGTTTTGACACTTTCTTTGAGGCGGCCGGGTACCAAAGACCAGAGCCATCCCACCTATCGGGATAAAATTGCGCTTTTCCTCCCCATTACAAGAACACAGACTTAATTCGCGCGCTTATGTTTTTTTTCAGTTCGCCGCGCCGTCTATACAGCCAGTCAATACATACCAGCCGGCGGCGGGGCGCGGCGTTCGAATTCTTTGAAAGATACATGTTCTAAATTCAAATCTCTTTTCCTCCCACTAAAAAGTTCTTACCAGAAAAGAGCTATTTTGGTCCCACTTTTATAGGAACAAAGCATCATTTTTCGAATAGAAGGGATGAAAAGTTAATTTTCTACATTGACCCAGCCCCGGATCGAACCACCGGAACTCAAAAGATGGTGACGCCTTGAAAACCGGCGTGCAAACCACTCGACCACGGAGGTCGTCAAGTTATGCCAACGATTTTAGGTAAATATAACCTAAATGACAACGTACCTAAACAGTTTTGGTTTTATCGTTCAGAATTCTCTCGATTGGGTCCCTGGTACCAAGATTCGGTCACGTAACGTAAAAATTGACGGTCCAAAAAATATAGCAACACGTTAAGTATTACTACGGATATTATCGGTTTTTTGTAGCAACTTTTAATAGAAATAAAACGGTTCAGTTAGCTATGGTTTATTAACTTTTGATTCAAAAGAAAGTTTTTGTTATCAACAAATTTATTTTTTTGTTATTTTCATGAAAATAATGCAATCAATGCTTGCAAAAGATAAAATATTATTATTTGATGTACACCATGGTAATTTACATAGAATCATGCAAAAGAGGAGCTCGGTAGCGCAGTGATATAGCGTCTGGCCCAGCGATTGCGGAGGTTAAGCAACTTTCGCAAGGGTCGGTCATGGGATTGGTGACCAAAAATGTATTATCTCGAGCTCCTCCGTGCTTCGGAAGGCACGTTAAGTTGGTCTCGGCAGAATTTGCGGTCGTTAACACCCACCAATCCGCATTGGGCCCGCGGGGTCCAATGCGGATTGGTGGGTGTTAACCTTGTTAAATTGGGGGAGTTATGGCCCATCCTCTTTATCCACCCATAAGGAAGGCCTGTGTCCCAGCAGTGGGGACATATTAAAAATGGCTGATGGTTATACAAAAGAAGACAATTGACTGCCTTATCACTAAAAATAAATTTCATCCAGATAACCAGCAATAAAAAATACAAAATAGAAATGGGTAGTTATGGTATTTATAAAGAAAGGACTTAATATGTTTTAGTCGCATTATTTTGGTTTGAAATGTGCTGTGTTGTGTTGTAAGAGTTTAAATTTTGTTTATCTCAACACAAATCAATCGAAAAGTTTTAGTATAACTTCACTATGCCAGCAACCTATGACAATTGATGAACTTAAAATGACAAAATATCTCAAAAACTTACCATCATAACTGTCCGGTATATACAGCGGCTTGCCAACCAACTTGCCTTTCTTGCCAGACAGTGGCACCGCCTCCACCCGCCTGTGCGCCTCCAGCACTCTGTACAGAAGCACTGGCCTCTCCTCCCCCTCAAACTTCACGACACGAGGGAGGGAGAACTTGTCCACAAACTCCTTTAAAGTCATCACTTCACTACTGTCGTCTTCCGGCTCCGTGGAGCCATTCCGACGACCGAGGAGGAAATTGTCGGCCCACTCAGGAGCGTTCGGCCTTCGCTCGAGGAAGTCCGGCCTCCGCTCGCTGCTCCGAGGCTTGTACCTCGGAGGCCGGTCTCTCCGGACTAAAGCCTCGTTGGCCTCCGCTAACCATCGAGTCACGAGCCTCTCGCGTTCTACGTCAAGGTACCGAGGCTTGGAAGCGTCGCAAGCGAAGCGAGCAGCATCGAAGCAGTATTGGGGTGGGGGCGGCCGGATTCTTGGGGGGAAGAAGCGTGGTGGGACGTATGGAGGGTGGGGCGCGTAGGCCGGCGGCGTCCTTGGCCCGGAGCCCTCGACTGACGCCGTTCGGAACATCGTGTCAAGCCATTGATGCGTCTCCCGCCACCTACAACAAATGAAAGAATACGTTTAGAGTTTATGTAGCATAAAAAAATTAAAACTTGGAAACCTGTTTCGCCAGATAAGATTTTCCCTTTTCGAGAAGATGCTACAGAGATAGCTGGAACTAGGGTGTTAAAAGTACTATAAAACGTGTTAACCTTTCTCACTAACCCCAGAGCGGCAGCGAACATCTACAATTTCATGCTTTAATAATGTCATAAAATAGGGAAGTGATTTGTTGTTGCCTGATTATGATGGCATCTCGGTACTATGAAGTTTGATGCTATTGATCGGAGCTGTTATGATCAGAGTTCGAGTTGAAATCAAATACTTAAACGTCAAAATTTTACAGGGCTTTTCAAAATGACAAAAAGCTGAAGGATCGATAGATGGCGTTGAAAAAAATAGGGGATTCAAAGTATTTTTACTACCAATTTTGACTTCCCTCTTACCATCAACGCCATCTAGCGAGGCAAATAGTTACTTTTCTTTTTTTTTAATGTCAAATTGAAAACCCCTCAATAGTTAACCGTTTGTAAAGTACCAAAATAACAGATTTTTGATTGAAATGGCGTCATACAGCCGCCATTTAGTTCTTTTTTTTTCAAAAAATCTGTAGCCAGTGTCACTCGAGATGATACGAGTAGTACGATAAGGATTCTTACGACAACCCACACATCCAAATGTTCAGGTATTTGGAAGTTACAGTGGAATAAAGAAAGTCACAAACATACATGAACCCTGAACACAATACACTGCTTTTTGGGCAGTCGTGTACCTAAATAACATTTAGTTTCTTTAACTGAATAATGGAGCAGTGGTTACGTGGACAAAGTCAAAATCGGAATAATGCATAGACAGAAAAAAATAAGAAATCCAAATAGCGACCAATTAAACTTAGACCCAAAAAAGACTTTAATAAATAGATACGAGTCTAGAAAGAAATTTAAAATGTACGCTCGTAGATCAGAAATATAATTCATGTATTTAACATTTTCAGAAAATAGATTCAAGAGTCGATTGTGAATTCTTAACTATAAATCGTAGTAATTCATGTAGGTATTCAACATAGATTTAAGGCTCGATTGTGAATATCGATTCTTGATCCTCCAATCGATCTTTTGGCTAGATAGCCGTCTCTAAGTTACAGCAGTCAAATAATAAATAATATTCCATAACTTAGCTAATCTAGCTATAAAATTGTAATTCCTACATTTACAGATGTTTTCAATAGAAACTTGCATAATTTCACAATATAATAAAATATCTTTGGTAGAATACACCGTAAATCTAACAGTTTACCTTTACTTACACCTACATTACATTCAAGATTCTTCTATTGAACAAGCGTCTTGATGCCTTCTATGAGAATAGGATGAGGATGACGAGTCGATGATTCAAAGGGCTTATTTGAAGTAATTTATTTAGGCTATATTTTATTATACCTAAAGGACATCATCCATTTTGGTCCAAATGTGAAAGTGCCGGCCAAAAAGCAAATTCTGATAGATTTTGTCCGCCTAGGCATTTCTTATTATGGCACCGAAGCTGTATGTGAAGCGGTGTTACAGCTTCAGTGCCATAATAAAAAATACTTAGATGGACAAAATCTATCAGAATAAAGCACTTTTGTCTTTTGGCCGGCACTTTCATATTTGGACCAAAAATGTATGAAACGTGGATGACATCCTTTCATTTAACGGTGAAACGGCCTGTTGAAATAGCCCTTCACTAGTCTAAAAGAACTGCGGAACTGGCAATCTTAGGTCTGACAGCCCAAACCAGCAAACGAAAATTGACAGCGATAGCTGAGACCTAAACTTATACCACAGAATAGATATAAGTAGGTACTACCGTCTTATCTGAAAGGTATAGAGTCAGTCAAATATTACTTTGCTTAGGTAGATACTTACCACTAATATCGTAAATCAGTGGCAAAAGTTGCGACACTTTTCACATCCTCCAAACAATACCAGAAAGCGATTGCTTAGGAATCGAGATTATAGGTATTCCCATTAAGAATTGACAGGACATCTGAGATCTTATCATATGCGATAGCAGGCAGTCATACGTAGGTAAAATTACTTTGCTTACATAGGTACCACTAATTGTAAATCAATGGAAAAATTGCGACACTTTTCACGTTAATACAGTTGTTTCCCCAAACAATACAACAAGAAATCGATTGTTGAGATCGCACGGCGAACAGAAATCACTGGCTAGCCGAGACTATCTACATACAAATTGTTCCCACTACTTCTAAGTGAGGACAAGTCGTGATTTCACACGCCGATTGCCGTGTCGACACAAAAGTATCTTTGTTGGAGCTAATTAATTGTTTTATGTGGTTCTAAGTTAATAAAAAAACCTCTTTGAGTTAATTTCGTTATAATATTTTTTTATCTATCGGTACTAATATTATAAAGAGACAAGATTTGATTTTTTTACCGACTTGAAAATGAATCAATGATTGAAAAGGAGGAGGTTATCTATTCGTTGCGTTTATTTTTTTTTATGTTTGTTTGTTTGTCTCTCACTCAAAAACTACTGGTTCGATTTTAATAATTATTTCACATGTAGAAAGCTACATTATCAGCGAGTAACATAGGTTATATATTAATGAAAAAAAATTGAGATGGGTATTTTTCAAACCAATGAATCTAGACTACACGGATTATACCTACTCAATTTTTTGTTATTTTTACAGAAGTAGGTATAAAACAAAAATACCTGAAAAACACTTCCTGAAATTGACTTTTTTTTCAAAAAACTTAAACAAGTTTCAAGTTTTTCAAACAGCACAGGGTTTACAGGGTTGCAAAACTTGCAAACTTTGGGCACAAACTACTTTCAAGGTATTTAAAAACATAAAAAACCGGCCAAGTGCGAGTCGGACTCGCGCACGAAGGGTTCCGTAAAAAAATAACGTTTGTTGTATGGGAGCCCTAGTTTAATATTTATTTTATTCTGTTTTTAGTACTTGTTGTTATATCGGCAACAGAAATACATCATCTCTGAAAATTTCAACTCTATCTCTGTCTAGCTACCACGGTTTATGAGATACAGCCTGGTGACAGACAGACGAACAGAGTGGAATCTTAGTAATAGGGTCGTTTTTAACTTTTGGGTTACGGAACCCTTGCTTGCTTGCGATGTTTGCCTTTTTGTGTCGATTTTGACCGGCTTATTATGTTTTTCTAATAATTTACATACTAATATGTCGTTCTTCTGGGTTACATTAAACAGTAACATTAAAGTATTATAATGTTAAGTAGGTATATATTAGCTTTCATTTAATAGCCATATTGTTATAATAAAAAAAAATATTTTTCTATTCCAACTTTATCAGACATTGACGGCATTCGATGTCTAAAAACTTTTTTTCTCTATTTATTGTTATTAAATGTAGGCACTGAAAAGATTCAATTTTTTTATTTGCTATAAAGGGGCTATGGTAGTATATTTTTTGTTGACAAATAAAATCATTAGTTAAATATTTACATGGGAAAGCTTTTATATCTTTTTTATCGAGCTCGGCCGAGGAGTGGGGGGACCAAGATATGTTGCGCGCGCATTGTAAGGTCCAGGGAGTGTCCTGTATTTTATTGCGCAGTGTGACGGGTATAAAATGGGAAAACAAAGCGGAACCCGATTAGTCTCAAAGTAAGATAATTTATTTGTGTTATTTCTTCCGGTATTGAGCAAAAAGATTGAAGCAAGACAAAACACGAGAGTGGCTTTACAGTTACAATGGGACTTCCACATGTAGCTTCTTTTAGAGAACGTGTGGCCAAGATGAGATTTCATCATCCGAGTCCAAGGGAATTAGAGAAAATGGACGGTCTGCTCCTCAACATTAAGCGTCACAGTTTTGACTTGCTAATGTGCGTACTAGAACCTGAAACGAGACTGGAAGTTAGAAAAATTCAGCTGGAATGGATTCGAGCAGAGAGAAAAAAGCTGATTCGCAAATTGAAAAGAATGGTCAGGAAATGGTTTTTCATCCCTGTGTGCGCCGGATGCTATCTCCCGTAAGTAACACTAATGAAAAGTATCTAAAATTCGTAATTTTTTGTTTCTTTTTTTCGGTCTAGTTCACCGATTAAGTCCACGGTCATACTTATGCTATGATCACGCCTATCCATTTGTTTTTTTTTTATTAGAATGTGAGTTACGGGCAAGTCTCTTCTTGAAAACTTGTTTGTTTTTTGTACCGTATGTAAAATTTTGTTTTTTTTTTTCAGTACAATCCTAATCACTACATATGACGACAGTCCCTGCGAATTGCAGAAGATGGATGATATAATCACGAAAATTCAATATCACTGCCTGTATTTGCAAATTTACAAACGTGAGAAGAAAGATGATCCAAAAAGAATAGCCGAGATAAAAGATACGGAGATGACGAGAAACAAACTGATCGAGCAACTGCGTGCACTAGTGGAAAATTGGCCTTACGTTCCGTTGTGTGCTCAAAATTTACTTGACCAAGGTAGTCACTTTCTACCTGAAATCTATTAAGAGTTTCATATTTAAAGTGCCCCTTTTATTAAGAGGCTAATTTTATATCCTAACTTTTGACTGTATATTTGTATAATATGAAGAATAAAATGTTAATTTATTGATTTAAAAAAGATAATATTGGAAATATCAAAATTTCAATATTTCTGTTTGCCATCTGGCAACTTTGATTTCGTTTTGAGATTTTTTTTTTATGTCCTTTCCCCCTTTTTTATACAGGGTGTAAGGAAAACGCTTCAGAAAAAGGCAGGTCGTAGAGTTACCTATTCCACATGTCTAGTAAACAGAACGGGGTTATGTGGGACTCGCCTTGGAGAGAAAGGACGGCCAAACACGAAATACAAGGTGGATTTTTAAAATTCTAAAATGCAGTTTTGCTTCTTTTAATAATACATGTGTCTTCTTTGAGCAACAGCTCATATATTTTTTTACTACTTTCCCTCCAGCCCCCTAGCATATCCACCTCCACCGAAACACGATATAGAGTTTTATCAAAACCCAACTGTCAAAATACATTAAGATGAATAAATAATGAAAAATATTAGAAAAAATCGGCTCACCCGTAGCAACTTAGACGGGATTCGAACCCGCACCCTTAGGATTCCGGCCCAATGCACTACCAATTATGCTACCAAGCCGCTGATGGATGTGGCGAAATTTTCTAATACTTTTTACGTTTCCGCTGAAGATCAGCGCCATCTCACCAATGTGAAGAGAACTACTTCGACATTCGGTTGTAGCACCCTTGCAGGTGCCAGACAATCAATTAAGGTGAAACAGTACAATTTTAAACTTTTACATTTTTGCATTCACAATGCTATTTTTATATTAAGATGAATAAATAATGAAAAATATTAGAAAAATTCGGCTCACCCGTAGCAACTTAGACGGGATTCGAACCCGCACCCTTAGGATTCCGGCCCAATGCACTACCAATTATGCTACCAAGCCGCTGATGGATGTGGCGAAATTTTCTAATACTTTTTACGTTTCCGCTGAAGATCAGCGCCATCTCACCAATGTGAAGAGAACTACTTCGACATTCGGTTGTAGCACCCTTGCAGGTGCCAGACAATCAATTAAGGTGAAACAGTACAATTTTAAACTTTTAGATTTTTGCATTCACAATGCTATTTTTATATTAAGATGAATAAATTATGAAAAATATTAGAAAAAATCGGCTCACCCGATTGATTGATTGTCTGGCACCTGCAAGGGTGCTACAACCGAATGTCGAAGTAGTTCTCTTCACATTGGTGAGATGGCGCTGATCTTCAGCGGAAACGTAAAAAGTATTAGAAAATTTCGTCACATCCATCAGCGGCTTGGTAGCATAATTGGTAGTGCATTGGGCCGGAATCTTAAGGGTGCGGGTTCGAATCCCGTCTAAGTTGCTACGGGTGAGCCGATTTTTTCTAATAATTTTTATTATTTATTCATATTAATATAAAAATAGCATTGTGAATGCAAAAATCTAAAAGTTTAAAATACATTAACTTTTGACAGTTAACCGTGATTAATCGCTATGACATATCTCGTTTCGGTGGTCATCACTAAAACATTAGTTTTTTTTACATTCTCCTTGGTCATCACTTAAAAAAATTCACGCTGTAATCGCGTGATAACAGCATTTTATCGAAACTCGACTGTCAAAACTACACTACTATTGTCTCGGTGATCTGTCACACCAAAACGTTACAAGTGTAGACCTACCATAAGTTTGTACCTACCTACGCGTGAAATCGAGGGTTCAAGTTCAGCCACGGATGGGAGAACTACGATGTTGCGCGCGCAGTGCGTTCCTGACCACTCCCTGGAACGTAAGCGTAATAAATTTATTGCGCAGCATGACGGGTATAAATTGGGGAAACAAATGTCTAATCCGGTATTGAGCGAAAAGATGAGCGGCTTCACACCGGCGATGGGACTCAGGGCTTTTCTTTCCTAATTTGTAGAATCTCTTGATCAGAACGTGTATCCTATCCACGATGGAATTTCATGACCCAAGTCCCGATGAATTAGAGAAAATGGACGATTTACTTCTCGACATAAAGCGTTACAGTTTTGACTTGCAAATATGCATACTCGACCCGCACAATTTGGAAGATAAAAAAAATCACCTGGAATGGATTCAAGCAGAGAGAAAAAAGCTGATTGACGAATTGAAAAAATTGGTGTGGAAATGGTCTTACATCCCTGTGTGCGCCGGAAGCTATCTCCCGTAAGTAACACAATTAAAATGAAATTCAAGTATTCGTAATTTTTTGTTTCTTTTTTTCGGTCTCGTTCACCGATTTATTCCACGGTCATACTTCTGTTATGCGTACTTATAACTATTCTGTGGTTATGCTTCCACCCATCCAATCGTTTTGTTTGATCAAAATTTTGATTGAAATGTGAGTTACGGGCAAATCTTTTCGCCTAATGGTAATTTTTGATATGTAATTTTTTCGTGTTTTTTTTCAGTAAAATACCAATCACGTTAATTGACGACAGTCCCGGTGAATTAAAGAAAATGGATGATATAATCACGAAAATTCAACATAACTTCCTGTATTTGCAAATTTATAAACACGAGAAAAAGCACGATGAAAAAAGAATAGCCGAGATAGAAGATACGGCGATGAAAAGGATCAACCTGATCGGGGAATTGCGCGCGCTTGTCGAAAATTGGCCTTACGTTCCGTTGTGTGCTCAAAATTTACTTGAAGTGACTCACTTTGTAGATGTACCTTTATAAATTGTGTCCAAACTGTTTTATCTTTTGTAAACTATCTTTTTTTCTCTTTCAATCGTTGAGCATTTTAACTGAAAGATTTTGATATAGGTAAGGTAAATCCAGTAAAAATCTATTTACTCAAAAATGTTAATTAAGTATTTTTCATGTTCAGATTCATGTATTATTCTAATTTATTAAATCGGACTGTTTACCTCCTAGTTATGGTACACACACACACAACACGCACACATATTTAGAATTTACAGTTTTATAATAATGTATAGACTTTATTAATAGTACCTATGCGCGGAAATCTTAGGAGTGGATACTTTTAAAGCTTTAAACATTATTACTCAATGAACGATTAGACTACCGATCTCGAGATGAAAATAAAATAGAATCTGATTCCTTAATCTAGTTCACGTTTAATCGATTTGATCTTGAAACACGCGATGCTGTATAAATTTAATTGTTATTGGTGTAATAAAGTATGGTTCGATTTGTCGATGTGTAATGAAACTTTGATCGACACCCGGAATTGGCCATGCTATTTATTTTTGATGTATTTTTTTACAATTTATTTTGTAAATATGGACTATTTTAAGAAACTGATTTCATTATTTTTGGAATTTATTGATTCTATCTATTTTTAAAAAATATCTAAAATTTTACCGGACGTGTCGTAGCTACAGCGTGACAAGTTGTTTGAGTTAGCTAACTTTTTTTGTAATAAGGCAAAGGGCCTCTGTACTGCATGTGGTTACGTCATTTGAAGGTTAGAGGTTTTTGTTGAATACCTATCTTTAAAAATATAGATTTATTTTAAAATCTAATCAGTAGATATTGTACAGAAAGCATATTTCTCGAAATGGTTTTGAAATTTCCGTCCATGTTCAAAAAGCTAGCATGGCCAATTAAGTAACGATGTATGTTGTTCAACGTAGCCGATAGGTTGATTAATTATGTGCTACATTCGAATGTCGAAGTAGTTCTCTTCACATTGGTGAGATGGCGCTGATCTTCAGCGGAAACGTAAAAAGTATTAGAAAATTTCGCCAAATCCATTAGTGGCTCAGTAGCATAATTGGTAGTGCATTGGGCCGGAATCCTAAGGGTGCGGGTTCGAATCCCGTCTGAGTTGCTACGGGTGAGCTGATTTTTTCTAATATTTTTTCATTATTTATTCATCTTAATATAAAAATAGCATTGTGAATGCAAAAATCTAAAAGTTTCAAAATTGTATGACTGTTTCACCTTAATTGATTGTCTGGCACATTCGAATGTCGAAGAAGTTCTCTTCACATTGGTGAGATGGCGCTGATCTTCAGCGGAAACGTAAAAAGTATATAATATTCATCTTGATTAATTATACTTCATACTTTGGTTTATTATACTTTCGTTGTATTTTTATGCCCAACGGGATAGTGCTGGCCTTCACCTCACCTGATGTTAAGTGACGATAAGGCCGAAGGTGGAAGCGCACTACACCCGGAATCCTCACCACTGAGGAACTGGCTATCTTACCTCTAACTGCCGGAACACAACAATATTTAATTCGTTGTTATAGCGTCAAACTTAGGTAAGATGGTGGTAGCTAGCCAGGCGGACTTGAAATAAGCCCTACTACCAGCCAAACCGAGTACAAATGTACCCCCTCTTGGGAATCGACCCCGGGACCCCTGCGTCTTACATGGGTAGGCGAACAATTAGACCACAGAGGCGCTCAATTATTTTTTATTAGTTGTCGCTTTCATAACAATTAGTTTTCGGGAGAGGATCGAGGAACCAAAAGAACGTATGTGACAACCGACTGGATGCCGCCGCGTCGCGTCCAGTGAGGTGTCCGAGAAGTCGCCAAGGGTCTAAAAAACCGAAATGAACTTATCAGTATGGTCTAACTGAACTGGCACAAGACCAAGCGAAATGACGTACGTCGATGTCGGAGGCCAAGATCCACTATGGTTCGCTGACCCAGCAAAACAAGAAACAACAACAAAAATACTTTGGTTAAATCATCCATACAGATGTAATAAAGTAACTCTATCTAATGATGGTTATGTTTTCAGGTTTAAACCGCTGAACCAATTTTCACGAATTGTTGTAACTATTTAAATTTTTGTTGCGGTTTATGGAAGAGGTTATTTTAATAGGGCTACAGCTAGATCAATTTGTATCTATTAAACCTACTTCAAAAATTTGAAAAGGAGGAGGTTATCTATTCGTTGCGTATATTTTTTATATTTATGTACACCAATTACTCGAAGACGGCTGAACCGATTGAAATGATTCAAACGTTACAACATGAAATTTGTTCCCAAGTTGGTCGCATTTTTTAAAATTTTGGAATCGGTTTAGTAGTTTTAAAGTAATCTTGAAAATACTGTCGTTTTCGTTACCATTTTCAGACGGATTTTCAACCATTACTTTTTTGTTGATGAACCGAATTAGATGATTCTTTTTTTGTTCCATCCGACTTCAATAGAGTGTTTTAATTAACCGCTTTAAAAATTATTTCTTGCTTTTTATAGAGCAGTTTTTTAAGGTTTTTGAATAAAAGCTTTTTTTCCTTCTATTACTTGCACTAAACTTCACACGAAAACATGTAAATGCAATCCTATCTAACGCAGTTAATTTACGACTACATATTTATATAGGAAACATGTAACTGTACTGCAATAAAATAAACCGTTGGGCGAAATACGGGTTGAGTATGCACAACCGCTTCGGTGTGGTTCGAGTCTGGGATTAACCCGAAACACTTACGTGAACACGTTTCCGAACGGAAATCGTAAAAAAATATAGCAATTAGTTTATGACTAAGGGCATTTGTGCACTACACTGCATTTTCATTTCCGTTTCGTGGTCCGATGTGATGTGGCATGCCATACATTTACGTGTAACTCAGTTTGAGAACGATTTCTTAACGTAATGTAACTAAAAATCTCTCTGAATCTAACTGAATTTTACGGTCCATAAAATTCAGTGTAGAGCACAAACGCCCTAAATCTGTGTCATCATTGCAGCATTATATACCTAGTTCGAGCCGGAGAGAATATAGCCTGCGATCATACAAAAAGCATCCAACGACTTCCAGAGGTCTTACTCTGAGCTCTTATAGCAACCTCAAAGTGATGTTATATACATCGCGTATACAACATCGCTTCGATTATTAGTTTGACAGTCATTGTAGGGGGGCGGGCAGTGGGCATATTTTTGATTCCTTTAGTTATATACTTAGGGTTATTTATGTCTGGCTTTGCTTAAGGTCACCATGACAAGTTTTATTGACATTATGGTGTTATACCGTTTAGAGTTAGTATCTAAAATAATCTACATATAGTCACTTCCCCATTGGTATAAATAAAGGATTCAGTCCAAAGTGCGCTTTTCCACGTCACTTTATCATAATGTGATGGATGTACCTTACATCTTGCACTCTCCGGTAGGGTTGAAATATATAAAGGCTATCGCGGTCGATTAGTAGGACATAATAAGTACAATATTACACAAATTGGGTATATGTAAATGATAACAATGGCTCCAAAACATGACTGCTCTAGCCTGATCTTGTCTGCTTGATTGACACTTCTTATTGCTCTGCAATAACAAAAACTGGTGTTACTAAAAAAGGTCAAGATCTTGACATTGCGTGAGCCGTGACGTCATTATGTATGTACCCATATTATGCATAAAACCAGTTTTTTATTCGCTATTTAAACATGCCATGTAATAATTTTTATTTGTTGGAGCATCATGAAAGTTACAAAAAGACGGATTTAAGGAATTAATTTATGAAGATCATGTTTACGATTAAAACGATAAATGAAAAAAATCTTTTCTGTGTTGGCTGTTAAATAAAGTAAAACAAAGTTAATACACTGAACCCCATTTAATTATGCATAAAGAAAGAAAAAATTAAAAATAATCATTTTATTGGCTTCTTCATAATTTTATCATCCCTTAGTATTCAGTTTAATTCTACTATATTTATATTTCTATAGAAGAAAAGGCAACGAACATTAAGCAGCTACGTCCTTTCTATAGGTACTTAATTATAATATGAATAGTGAACATACAGACCATAGATAAAATACAGCAGTAATATGAGAATGGAGCATAGATTAAAATGCACTAACAATAGGTAGTTTTTATTTATAAATTCTTGTACGTGTGATCCAAGATGTTTTTACGAAGCACGTGGTTAAATTCTTTGTGTTTGCCGCTGAATCGATTTCCTGGTTATTCAATCAATAATATTGTTAACCTATGTTTTTTATTGAGAAACGAATTTAGGATTTGATTCTCATTACAATTTCTGGTTATTATTCTAAATTATTTCATATTTTTTTTCCAATATGTGATTAGGCATTACACCAAACTTACATTTTTTAGAATCAGCATCAAATGGAATATATTTTACAAGCGATTTTTCAAATAAGTAATTTAATAACCTTTAAAAACCTAAATACTTGTGGGCTATGGGAACTATTAGGCACTTTACCAGAAATACCAAAAGAAGGTATATCTCTATTTTTTTCAGTCACCTGTTAGGTAAAGTGGGTGAATCAACTTTTTCATGTAAGGAAAAAACTTCGAGCAACAACGGCTTCGTGAAAAAATTACCCATGCGTAAATTTTCATAAATTAAATATATCTATATTATACGATATTTAGATTTATAGCCAATAAATCATTGCTTGTAACAAAAATAATCACTCACTTAGCTTTGTAACAAAAATAATCACTAGTTTATAAAAAAACATGGGTGACCCAGGGGATGATTTGACCCCAGCTATTGTATGAAAAATAGGGGTTGTCGTTCCCTGCGTCACGCGCTGAGAGTATTTGCAAATACAGATTAACTTTATATAAAAATGGGTCACGTAGATATTTAATCAATGCCACGAGACAGCAAGTAATAAGCTATGACTTCCTAGCGACACGACCTTCCTGCCCCCCTACTCAAATGGCCAACATTCTATTCGTTTGAACGCTACGCTTACTATCAAATCTTTAAAATAAGCAGTAGACTATACAATTGCATGCCAAAAGCTTGTCAATTCCATACAATAGATCAAAGTCTGTTATTTACATAAGTTTGCGCTTGCGACATTCATACTTAAACTTTTATAGTTAGCGTAGCGTTCAAGCGGATAGAATGTTGGCCATTAGAGTAGGGTGCAGGAAGGTCATGTCGCTAGGAAGTCAAAGGTTCCTTTACCTTTTCTTTACCTACCAGGGGTAGGCCCCCTTTTTTAAAAGTAAGCTTATATCCAGCAAGCTTGTTACAAGCTCTTTCTGTAAAACGCATAGTAATACAAAAATAAATTTAGATGATACTAAAGTTCAGTTCAGATAGATAGACGCTGTTCGAAAACATTGCAACAGCATTTTTTACAAAAATAGAAGTAGCCTAATATTAAGATAAGCTTTTATTGAAGTGATTAAATCAAACTGCAAGCGAAATGATTCTCTAATAATTTAGAAAATAATCAAGGCATCGATTCTGTCAATCGTGCAACAATCGTGCCTTGATGGTGTTTAAATAGTAAGTTTTTGAGACAGTTCTGTACTAAAATGCAAAAATAAATACTACTGAAACACTATTGAACTACGATTATTAGGTTAACATTAAACAGAATAGAAGCCCAGTTACATTATACAATAACAAAATCACATTGCGATCTACAAGTGTTTAGAGCAATCATTACAAAATTAACTTTATTACTACAACACAAAGGCCATTGTAATATGTTACATCTTTGATTATAGTATTTAAATTCGTAAGCGAAAATAAACTATAGCTCTATAAAAATAAGGCGGGTTTAGATTGTTCGTTTATCAGATGACATAAAAAGATTATAGCCCGGTTTCTGAATGATTGAGCTTAAAATTATAATTACGCTGTTATTACTTAATCATCTTGTAATTAATCCGGTGCAAAATCGGTTCTCTGCTCTGTTGGGCTTCTTAGTGCGATGTTGCCATCATTTTAAGGAAAAGATGTTGAAATTTTTTTTAGGCATCGTCTTAAAAGAACGCGACTACGGATCATTGCGCGAGTAAGCGATGCGACCATCGGGTGTTCGCGCGATGACGAGAAATGTGTGTCCTAATACAACGCGAACGATCATCGCGTGAATTATTGATGCGACCATAGCGCACCGATGACGCGACGTGATTATAGCGAGGATGCCAATTAGGACACCTATTCGACATCAGTATGTTTCATCGCGAATTCGTACGAACTTGCAGATGTAGCACTGTCATTTTGTTGTTTTCTATGTGTTTGCTATCAATTTTTGTATGTTAGAAGCGAATTTTCGTCAATCTAAATTTTTCTTTCAACAAATTTTGGTTTTCTTCAATCTTTTATTCGTTTACTGTCCAACTTCTATAGTAATAATTATTAGTATTAAACATTTTTAGATATAATTTTAATTAAAAGGGAAAATCGGGAGTAAATGCCCATACAAAGGTCTCCAGCAGCAGCAGCGCCACCAAGCGGTATACATTTTGAGTCATCCCGCTATTAGGACACATATTCGATATCAGTATGTTTGATCGCGGATTCGTACGACTTAAATTTGTGTGAACTTGCGATGATCGCGTAGTCGCGTGCGTTCTATTACGAGGATCCCTTTTGGTGCAAAAAATGAAATAAAAAAGTTAAATATCTTTTTTTTTCTTGCGCCTTAAAAAATCCCAAAAAGTTATGAAAAAAACCATCGCAAGTTCACGCAAATTTTAGTAGTACTAATCCGCGATCAAACATCATCGTCATCACCTGATGTCGAATAGGTGTCCTACTTGATATTCGCGCGAGCGGTCACGCGACTTAAATGTTTGAAATCTATTCGCGTGAACTAAGTTCGTACGAATTCGCGATTAAACATACTGATGTCGAATAGGTGTTCTAATTGGCATTTGCGCGATGATCGCGTCGCGTCATCGGTACGCTTTAGTCGCGACGTTAATTCACGCGACGATTGTTCGCGTTATATTAGGACACACATTTCTCGTCATCGCGCGAACACGCGACGGTCGCGATTAGTCTTGTTTGATTAACAAAATACAAGCACAGTTTGATAGCAATTTTTTATTCCAACAAAGTAATTTCGACATATTACGACAATGGGGTTAAGCGTTAAACGATAATTTCCATATTATAGAAAAACACTTTTTACTTGATATTACGTAAGGATACACCTGCAATATAATATTGCAATGACTCATAAGTACACAGAACATTTTTCTCAAAATGAACCTTAAATACAAAAGGTATAAGGTCTATTATGAACTTACTTTATTTTTCGTGTAGATACAGAACCAATTTGTGTATTGACATTGAAGTAGTTTCCATTGCTTATTACTTTTTTGCAGCGTTAAGATTTTTTTGTACTCCCACGCAGATGTCGGTTTAGTACGCCATAGACTTGCGATTTCCTATACTTACGTATAAGATTTCTCAATGAAAATGTAAGTAAATAATACATCGCCATCTAAAATGCAAAGTGGTAGTGAAATCCATAATAAATAATTTATCAAAAAGTACTAGTAAAATATGAATTTGATTTCTCATCTCATCCAAATGACTGCTCTTAATTTGAAACTTATTACACAAGAAATAAAATAAGGCTGGCTTACAACGTAAAAGTAGGATGTACTAAAAAGATTTTGACGATGCTACTAGAATTGTACTATTATGAATTCTGTGCCACTAGTGACTCGGTAGCTCAGTTAGAAGAACATTGGACCGGACTTCCAAAGGTCGCGGATTCGATTTCCGCCTGAGCATAATTATGATCCGGTGCGAGTCGATTTTTTTCTTATATATTATTTAGTATTGTATAAAAATAGCATTGTGAATACTAAAATCATCTGCTAAATTAATTGATTTAACAATTATAAACTCCCCAAGTTTTATAAGTTTTTCTCGTTATATGTTTTTTTCTTATTACTACTTATTCATGATGTCAATTTGTGGTACTTCAGTAAAAGAAACTTGACGACTGTCGTCGCAAACGCCAACTTTGTGGCAGAGCGTTACATTTTTAGATTTTTTTTACACGAACCATACAAGACAGGAATTTTGTCGATCAGCTTAGTTTAATACCTCGGTAAATAATTTGAATAATAATTAGATCAAAATATTCGGACATTGCGAATTGCGACTCATTGAAGGGAGCCGACTACAAGGTACACACGACGTCACGTCAGATGTAACAGTTGTACTTTACTGCAAAAATTCACAGATCTCGTGCCTTTTACGACCTTCTGGTACATTGAAAATGAATTTATTGAATTTTATAAAAAATATATTCCTTTGTTTGAATAAGTACTTACAATATTTTGAAATTACAGCAAAGCCATGAACAATTTTGGTTATACTTTTTTGTGATTCGTGTGTTTCATACACACGAATCACAAAAAAGTAGAATTCATATAAAAATATTTCATTGTCATAAACATTACTTTTTTATTGAAAGGTAGTACTAATATAACCTAAATTATATAAAAAAATCTAAATTAATATAATCAAAATTATATTAAAAAATCTAAGATTTGTTTTGAAGCCCTTGGCTTCGCCTCGGACTTCAACTACGTCAAACCTGCATAGCAACTCAGCGACGCGACGCGCATCTAAGGAGCGCGCTTCCCGAAATTACGCCAACATGCTACATATTGATTGTATCCCTAGTTGATATGCGTTTTTTGAGGCTTCAACCATTCATGTAGGCTTAAAACTTACGACACCAAGGCGATGTCGCACTCTTGAGCAAAAATGGAGGCTATACTGAAGCGATCGAAAAAACATTTTCAATTTTAAAGGTAGAAAAGATGAGATTTTTTTCCACTATTTCGTTCATAATTCTTTTCGATTTTTATTTTCTCGAATAATTCTTTTTGCACCTTGCAGCTCTCGTAAAGACGCGTCTCTTTTGAGTTTTTTTGAATATCATATCTTTACAACCCTCTGAGATATAATGAGATCGCACTTTTTCGTGAAATCGGAGCCTATACTAGAGCGAACGAAAAGACATTTTCAATGTCAAAACAAGCTTTATTGCGTAGGGCATAGGCGTTCTCAAGGTCAACATTTTACGAAGTTTGACGAATCGTCTTGTTTGTATTGTACTTGTACAGTCATCAACGAAAGTAGCTTAACACTTTAGTGCTTTGTCATTGCCACTTTTTTGACAGATGTCTTACAGTCTGAAACATTAATAAAAAAGTTGCTACGACAAAAGTAGTAAAGTGTTAACGATATCTGATTTGGCGTCATCTGTACCTATAGTCATCTATCTATAGTATTGCTTTCAACGGTCAATGTCTTATACAGATTTTTTCTAAATCGTCATCAAATAATTGATCTACAAATGATAAAAAAACGCTTGATAAGGATTAAATAAGATATTAAGAATATCACCTACTTTATTTTAATACGCGTAGATAATGCTGTACCGACAGCATCTCATTTAAAGAAAAATATTGACGAAAAAATATGTATTACTGATACTGAAGTTCTGGGGCACTGCTGGGGCACACCCAGGCTTTCCTTATGGGTGAATAAGGAGGATGGTCTGGGATATAACCCACCACGCTTGCCCAATGCAGCGTGGAGGATTTTAACGTGTTTTTCGAACACGAAGGAGCTCGAGATGACAGAAATTTTCATCACCCATCCCATGACTGACCGTAGTGAAAGTTATATAACCATCGCAATCGCGGGCCGAATGCGCTAATTACCTTACTGCGTAATCGAGCGTAATTATTATTACTTTTGATTTTGTTTTACTTATTTGGGTTAGGTTAGTTAGTTAGTTTGATAAAATTCAGGGGCCCTATTATTGTAGTGTCAATGGGGTTGGCAACGCAAAGCTAATTGTAGATGTCGCTGTGTACGGTTCCTAAGACAGTAGACGTTCAGAACAAAATGTATGGGAAAATAGGTATTTATTTTGTGAAAAGATCCATTGACCCAAAATGGATATAAAGACTATTCTACAACGCAAATGCCAGAATTTAAAGCCAAATTAAGACGATTTTATTCTTACAGAATTTATCATTTTTTTTCTATATCCAGATTTTTCGGAAATTCGTAAGTGCCAACATTTTTAAAATCTATTACACAGAATTCAATCATTTGAAAGCTAAAAAAACGTTTTTTTAAAGTAAAAGTCCTTTTATTTCCATAGTTATCGTGAAACCAGCGTACGCAGCGCCATTTTGACAGTTGCCTTCCCCAGTCAAACGAACGATTTCAAACGAATTATTCAAAAATAGAACCCCAGATGGATAACTAACTTATTTCCTTATTCAGTAATAACACCCAAAAAGCCTTTAAAATTAAAGTTGAAGAAAGAAGCTTTTTGTCTAGAAACAAAAATAAGATCTACTCTACCTGTTCAAACGCTGACTGAAATGCCTAGAATTCTAAAATGCTACGTCACGGAGCGACAGCAAAATAAATCAGAGTTTATAAGACAATTGGTTTAAGCTATGCCATTTTTGTTTTTTATTTTTATTTTAAATTCATGTTTTGCAAGAGGTTGTTAAATCCGAAGTTTTGTCAAAGAAATAGAGGTTCGAAACATAAGTGCCTATCGGTAAAAGTTATTTTTTATCTTGTAATATCTTAGCTTAATCAAGACTATCATAAGGAATTACAGAACACGTTTTAGAAGAATGTTACCAAACTATTAATTCAAAATTAAATGTTATATTTATATAGTAATTAAGTTTCAAAATGCACTTTTTTATAAAAAGTTAATGGTTTCCATATTGTGACATTCTGTACCACAATGTTGCTTAATAAAGGTATCTTTTAAAACACCATAATAATGTTATTCTTGGCGACTCTTCTACGGTATACCTACAAGAAAAGATTTTAGGTCCATCAGCAGCCTTGATTAGTACAGTCCAAAAAAGCGACCCCGAGCGAGCTACGTGGGAAAGCTAAAGAAACTCGAAAATTCGCTCTACCTATACATATCTTTGCAGGAAAACATTGGCCGAAAATTAGAGGCTGATGCACTCTTTAACGAAAAGTGGTTTGATATTGTGACATTCTGCGCCATTAAGTTGCCCAATAAAAACATCTTGATAGTGCTTTATTTGCTGTCCATATCGGGCACAAGAAAAGATCTCAGGTCCATCAGCAGCCTTGAATTGGTAGAGTCCAAAAAAGCGACCCCGAGCGAGCAACGTGGGAGAGCTAAAGCGACACAAAAACAGCTCTACATTATAGCTCTACATACCTTTGAAGGAAAACACTGGCCGAAAATAAGAGGCTGTTGAACTGATTAATGAGCGAGCGAATCTAAATAGTAATTATGCAATGACTTGCTAATAATAGTGTCGTTATGGCGTCCCGGGTTAGATCCAGTCGGTCGAATGTGCATGACGAACTTTTTGTACTCGGGACGGAGAACATAAAAAATAAAAAACCTTGTTTTACTCCTACCTAATATCATTCAGAAATCTTCTATATAGAGCCATCTGGGCGTAACTCTATTTTTGTATCTTTTCAGGGGAGCCAAAAGAAAGTTTTGTTTTAATATCACATGACGAGTACTGTGTATTTTTTAAAAAAAGCTCTTGTTTAATATAATGCATATATCTACGCACACACGAATGCTCCTATGTATCGATTAAATGCTAGTTTTTAGCAGAAAACATAGTGTTTTTAGGTAAAGTCAGGTTTTACGCCTTTATCGCATCCAAAATTAAGACTCATAAGGACACAAAACAAATATACGCCATTGTGGTTCGAAAATTTCTGAAGTTACAGCGGCTTAATTATTTTATGAAATTATGAATTATGAAATTGAATTATGAAATTAATTTATTCTGTCATCATCCAACGGTACACAAGGTATTACATTTAAGTACTTATACATAAAAAAAACATGAATCTCTTTTTTTTTGACATTGTGCACCGTCGTATGATGTCAAAACTGTGCTGGACTCAGTATAAGCAGCAAGCGGGGCTTGCTGCACTGGTATTCTGCCCAACACAGTGATGACATCAGGCACGTAAACATTACCTAATCACTACCTTATCACTACATGAAAAACAGCCGATCGTAGTCCATAATATTAAGAATGAATGGCTGTGCGAGTGGAAACTCCTTTGCCTTCCACGCAAGTGTACAGTTGTTACTATAAAAACAAGAAAACCAGTCAAAGCTGAAGCACTATTTTGCCTAGTTCCAAATCACGCCAACAGCACTGTTAGCGTATAATCTATTAAATGAAGTAGGTACACAAATACTTTGTGACTATTTAATTTGGTCGGATACGCGCCAACAGCGCTGTGAGCGTGATTCGGAACGCGGGGTTTATCTATGGTCGCAGCTGTCTGTCACTGTCACTAGTGTCACTGTCACTGGCAAAGAAAAGTTATGGAAAAGTTTTACATTTTACAATACAAGAAACAAGAAGAGAAAATTTTAAGAATGAAAAACCACTTATGTATACGTGCGTGCTTGACATATACAACACATTTTGAAGCAAAAATACAAGAAATGCAATCTAAATAACATGGTTGCACGAAACAGCATCGAGGTTATCACAACAAATAAGTAACAAATAAAAAGTGATATCTATAATAACAAAGAAAACCAAGCCACCTCGAAGCGTAGTATCTGCTTGTATTCCAAAAAAGTAAGTAATTAAGTATTATAAATATTAGCCTAAAGTAACTGTTGTTGTTGTAATAAAAATGCTTTGAAACCATTTTTAAAGGCATTTCGTGTTTCCAGTTTTCTAATCGGGGGCGGCAAATTATTCCAACACTTCGAGGCTGCATATTTGAAAGACCCACGGAAAGCAGCAGTTCTATGTATGGGTGTCTGGATCATATAGGAGGCAGCTCTGGTACGGTATTGGTTATAATCCTTTGCCCATCTAATTTTGTCATACAGATATTCGGGTGCTTTTGATTGTATAATGTCAAAGAGCAGTGTGGCAAAGTGAAGCTTTCTTCTAGAGCACATCTTAAGTAGGTTAGAGCTATTTAAAAATGGTGTGACATGTGCTCTAGGTGGTATAGAGAAACAGAAGCGAGCACATGCGTTCTGTACGCGTTGAATCTGTCGCTCAGTTCTTGATAGGAGACAGGAGCCAAAAACAGTGTCAGCATAATTTAACTTTGACAGGATCAAGGACTCGCATAACCTGACTCTTAAATCCTCTGACAGGAATGGACGATATCTGTAAAGGACCTTGAGACGGTAAAAGCGCTTTTATGCCTTTAGAAAACCACAGTTATATTATCTTATATCAGAATACATCTATATGCTTCGAAAATTCTCTGATAAAACTGACTTCTATAGCTGGACGTAATTATAAGATCAGTCTCTTTGGTTCTAATTTTTTAGACAGTCGTTTAAAAATCATTGGCGTATACTCAAAATAAGCCTATTTGCCTTAGCTGTTCCAACTATACCTATTATGTGTACCATATAGTTATGCCTAAATGTCACTGAACAGTAGTGAGTTTTGAAAGAGTGATTTAGTACTTTTTAACTAGCAAGCTTTCCAAATTTAATAAAAGTCGAAACTAATTACTGAATTGTGATGTGAGCATGTTTGCACGCACATGACATTTATTATCAGCATTTCCGTTGATCTTGAAGACACTACCCTTTCCATTATCAGGGTTCTAGTGAACACTGGCTTACAGAAAATTCTCTATGCTTTTGTCTATAGCTGGCACATGGGAGACGCTAAGACTACAAGGCTAACCAACTTACTTATTGAGAAGGCAGATGTTGCCCTACAGCGATATCCATCCGCTCAACTAGTGGTTCCGGGAGATTTGAATGCCCATTACGAGGACTGGCTGTTTCCACTTATTAATAAAACGACCACGCTGGTCATAAAATACGTAAGCTAGCCTTGACGCCAGACATCACCCAGCTGGTCTAAGAAGCCACTAGAATACCAGACATTGACGGGCACACGCCAAATTTCTTGGACCTTCTGCTGACATCAGACCCGGACCATTACTCGGTGTCGGTTTCACCTTTGGTAGCTTTGACCATTATGTGATTGAGTCGGTGTCGGTGTATTCTTCGCCCGACCCAAGCTCAAAAGACTCCCGATGGATACGGGGCGTTACAAGTCGGAAGATTGGGAAGAAATACGATGTTTTCTTGTGACTTATCCATGGCGGCAGGTATGTTTTTCTTCCAGCGATCCCTCAGCTTGCACGGATGCTGTGACCCTTCTGCTTCCTCAGGGTATGGAGTATTTTTATACCCTTCTCTAAGATGCCTCTATCTAACAAAGTTCACCCTTGGTATTATGCCAAATATAGAGATGTAGTAGCGTCGAAACATGGGGCATATCTTGCATGGGTTGATGCTCGACCCTGTAAAGCTAGAAATATACGTGAAAAGAAGAAAGCCTTTAACAAAGCCGCCAAGCTCCGCATAGGGAAAACTTGTTACTTAAAAAAATCTGGCAAAATCTGTCGAGGTCAACTTCTCCTGTCCCTCAATGCCTCCTCTACGGAAACCAGACGGATCTTTGGCGCATACCGTCAAGGAAAAGGCAGATTTATTTGCCAATTGATTTGCCAAGTGGTTCGCGTTTAGATCCTGCTAATGCTGTACCGTCGGGCTTACCAAGTTGTGGAATTTTAATGATTTTAAATCCGCATCAGAAGTACAAAAAAAGCATTGCTTGATCCATGAATAAAGCCAGTGTTCTGGATAATATACCAGCCATAGTTATTAGGACTTGCGCTCCTGAGCTAGCTCCGGTATTAACACGCCTGTACCAGATTGTCTATGGCAGTGTTTGTTTCCCAATTAAAGGTACACGAGGTTGCATCAAAGGGGTACGCGGAGCAATCTCTTATTAAACTAAGAATTGTATTAGCAAGGTTTTTTATTTTCGTATATATCATTTTTGTGGGAACGTGGGGGAGGGTACAATAAGAACTAATGGGGAACCACTGGTCTATGGCAAAGGGACAAGTTCCAAAGCCATGGAAGTTGGCTAACGTGCAACCTGTGCCTAAAAAGGGTAGTCGCGCCGACCCTTCTAATTACATGACCATTTTGGGTTTCGTAAGATAATGGAACGTGTACTGAACCATAGGCTCATATTGTATCTAAAAGCAAACGACCTACTCAGTGACCGACAATACGCGTTTCGCCAAAACTGGAGATCTTCTAGCATACGCCATCCATCGAATCCATCGAAAGGTAGGTATGGAGAGGCGCTCGCCGTTTCTTTTGACATCCCGAAAGCTTTTGACAGGGTGTAGCATTATAACCTTACTGACGAGCTTTCATCATACGGACTTCCCACCGGTTTGTGAGAGGAGGACTTCCTGAGAGATTGGTCGATTCGAGTTGTCATTGATGGATGCTCGTCCGATTAGTTGGCTATCAATGGCGGAGTCCCTCAGGGATCTATACTCTACTCTCTGCAACGCTGTTCCTGCTAATACCCGGTATTTTGGGGTACGCAGATGAGACAGCACCGTTGTAGAGAGCTATGCTCAAGCCGGTGTAGAAGGTCTAGTGTCTTAGGAAGGCGATGGTCAGACGCATGAACCTGTCATTGCAGGTAGTCTCCGAGTGGGGCGATGCTAATCTGGTCACTGGTCAGGTTCAATCTATCAACAACCCAGGTGTGTCTCTGTTTTTTGCTAAAATTAGTGATTTCGACTTGGCTCCTATTTTCCGAGGTGTATCCGTGCTGATTACAAATCAACTAGAGCTTTTCGTAATGTCATTGACTCCAACACTCAATATTGACTCTTTCATTGAGAATAAAGCACAGTTGTCTAAACAGTTTGACATTCTGGCATAGGTGAAAAAGTACTTCACGCCGGAACAGCTGCTCAATATATAGAAAGAAGAAAGAAAGAAAGAAAGAAAATAAATTTATTTGACACAGACATGAGAAAAATAAGATACATGCAGCAGGTACATAAGTGAAGCAAAAAAAAATTGATTTTAAGATAAATCTAAAACATAACATAAGTAAAAACGGATCTCACGGCTGCACCAAACTCGGAAGCCAATTCAGCATGTGTCGGGTTGATGAGACCCGACGCTGATTTTCAATTGGCACCTATTTGTTTTTGACAGCTGAATGTCTCAAACGAATAAGTTAAGAGAAAAAAAAAAATGTGCAAATCATAAAATTATTGTTAAAATAATAAGTATAAAGGTGTGTAAGTATGGTGTAAGTAGGTATATAAAATCCGAATATATGTATGTTTAATGTAAATATAAGTATATATGTACTATTATATATAAAAGATATTAAGGCCAACCAAGAAACTATTATCACTTATATAAACGAAATGTTGATGTTGTATAATTCCATATCACGCTGTGCATTAAAAAGAAAATGTTTCATGCGCAGTTTAAAAGTGTGGATCGAATTGATTTGTCTCAGGGGAGGTGGGATATTGTTCCATATTTTAGAGGCAGCATAACGAAATGCGCCCCTAAACGATGCAGAGTTATGCGCAGGCGTGGCCAACTGCCGTGAGCACTGCCTTCTCTCACACTTCCTCCCGATCCAGCCAAGCTTAAGATATAGGTATGATGGCTCCTGATACTTTATTACCCCAAAAAGCAGACATGCCAGGTGTAGCTTTCGCCTCGACTTCATTTTTAGTATATTATTATCATTTAAGAATGGCGTGACGTGAGCTCTAGCAGGTACGGAGAAACAAAATCGAGCACATGCATTTTGTACCCGTTGAATGAGCCGCTCAGTTCTACCCAGTAAACGCGGGCCATATACAGCATCTGCGTAATTTAACTTGGATAGGACCAGCGACTCAGTCAACTGCACACGTAACTCCTCTGACAAGAATGGTCGTATCTTGTATAAAATCTTGAGACGATAAAAGCAATTTTTTACTGACCCCGCAATATGTTCTTCAAACCTCAAGTTTTCATCAAGATTTAGACCTAAATTACGAGCTGACGTAACACGCTCTATTGTTTCTCCCTTCAAAGTTACATTTAAATCTTTTGGTAGTTGGCTTAGTTGTTTTTTTGTGCCAAACAGCATATATTTTGTTTTCAGAGGATTTAACAACAAGCTATTTGTATTTGACCAGGCAGCGATTCTGTCTAGGTCTTCGTTTAGTTCCTTAATGGCAGCTATGTAATCACTTGGTTTAAAGGATATATAAATTTGAGTGTCGTCAGCATAAATGTGATATTTGCATTTCTGTATGCATTGAACAATGTCCGCACAGTAAAGGTTAAAAAGAATCGGCCCCAAAATGGAGCCCTGAGGCACTCCTCGTGTAATTGGTAATGGCGTAGAAACACTCTTAGACCCGTTCGCAAGTTGTACGCTTACTGATTGACGTCGATTGCTAAGGTAACTATGAAACCAAAAAAGCGCACAGCGATCAAAACCATAAGCGGACATCTTGGAGAGAAGCAGATCCACATTTATTGCGTCAAAGGCGCGGGAGTAATCGAGCAGCACCAACAATGTGCACATACCTGCATCCTGAGCAGACAAAATATTGTCTGTCACATCAATTAGAGCGGTAGTTGTGCTCCGCTTCTTCCTAAATCCAGATTGTAATGATGGGAGAATGTCATTTTTTTCTAAATAGTTCGTCAACTGGTCGCAAACAATTCTTTCCAGAACTTTGGAGAGACAAGGCAGTATACTTATAGGGCGGAGATCTTTCAAGCTAACAGGATTATTTATTTTTGGGAGCGGCCGCACCACTGCAGTCTTCCATAGATCAGGAAATTTCGATGTTAGTAATGAGCAATTAATAACACCACAAATACACTCCAGAGACTGTGGCAAGGTCATAACCAACATTTTTAAAGATATCTCATCACAGCCCACAGCATTTGATTTAAGTTTAAGTATTGTGCGCAATATCTCATCCTCACCTACCGGAATAAGAGTAAACGTACTCGCACACAACCTATGAAACTCAAAAAAAGTCAAGCAAGAGATAGACGTGTTCGGATTACCCGGGACATTAATGAAATGATTATTTATTTTATCTGCATCATTTAGATAAGATGGAAGTTCGATATCTTGTTTTTTTGGCAAAATTGTATTTTTCAAGTTTTTCCATAAAAGTTTGGGATTATTTATTTTATTATTTATATTGTGTTTAAAGAAAGCTACTTTTTCATTAAATAAAGATGAAATTACTTGAGATTTCAATTGTTTATAATATTCTTTTTTTGATTCTTTTTTTGACACTGACTTACTTTTTCTACATTGTGCCAAGGCCTCGTCACGTAAGCCCATCATAAACCTAATATTTTCGGTTATCCAAGGCGGAGATGGATCTCTTATTACGCAGCTCTTGACAGGTGCATGAGTGTCAAACACTAATAATAAATACTCACTAAGAGCAGCTACCATTTCGTCCACTGTGGACAACTCAGCCAAGGCCTTCCAACTCAACCTTTTTAAATCAGAATTAAAATGATTTAGACTTATTTCCTTAAGCGGCCTGTACTGCAATATGTAGGGTTGAGTTTTCTCTTTTTTTATATTAAATTCGCTTATTATTACCGAATGACCGTATAAGTTGCTACCTAACGCCTCGACAGTAAGCCGCTTCGAATTAAGATCGGAGCATACAAGATCGATCAAGGTCTCAGAAGTTTTTGTAAAATGAGTGGGAGATATAACCAATTGCTTCAGTCCTAGAAAAGATAAAGCGTCACTTATTATTTTTGCTTTATTGTCCCATGCCAGAAGATTCACATTAAAATCTCCCATTAAAATACAATGGTCGATATCACCTAAGGAAGTAACTGAACAAGTAACTGCGTCCAAGAATATTTGTATATCCAACCACTGTGGTCTATATAAAATATAAAATGTAGGTATGTAAAAACGTATGTGTAGGTATGTAGTGGTATATAAAAACTCATGTAAATAATAATTTTGTAGAATTGATTATATAAAACTGTAAATAATAAACTAAAAACCGAGTAATGTATAAATAAATTGTGATGGAAATTATGGTAGTTATTTAACAACATTGTAAATAGGATAAAAGTAATAGGGATTAAATGAAAAATAAATAATTTTATTAATAAATTTGCGAAAATGATTTTAGTATACATCTCTGTATATATAAAACCATTAACAAAATAATATAAAAATGGATTGTAAAGGAAAACATTGTAAATATTTAAAAACATATTATTCAATCGGATGAAAAAATAACATTTGTATATACAAAAAATCATTGTAAAAATAAAATTGCATGTATAATAAAATAAAAAAGAACTAAAATTGTACATATTCAGTCGGATGAAAAAGTAAAAGTTGTAAAAGTAAATAAAAGAAAATGTAAATATATTTTCAAAATTGATTGACAAAAACTGTAAAAATAAATTTGTATAATTTAAAAAAGATTTGTGAAGGAAATTATTGCACATCATTAACAACATGTTACATGGAATATAAAAAAAATAAGATAAATATAGGCATTTTAAATATATATGGGTATAGTGTAATGGTGTAAAATGAGTATGCCTGCACTTCATTTTAATGCAAAAGATATTTGGCGCAACCGTGAGATAAAGGTTAAAACAAAAAAATAAATGCATTGGAACTAATATCAAGGCAAAACAAGAAAAGAGCAAACAATAGTGAGTTAAAAAATTTTTGCGACATCTTTCTCAGTGCGAATAAGTACAGCCCGGTTCCCGTCTTCCTTACGAGCTAAAACCTGACCGTCCCTAGTCCACACGTATCTCCAGCTATACTTCTTAGCCGCCTGACGAGCAAGGAAAAACAATTGACGAGAGTGACGGCTTAGTCGCTCATTAATATAAACGTTATTCGGCTTCCCAGGCACATCGATGTCTTTGGTGTTAAGGTTGCGGCGCACGCGAGCCGCACGCAACAACTGGTCCCGTGTCGCGCGCCGCGCAAGCCGGATGGCAATAACGCGCGGCCGCTGCGCGCCAAGGTCGCCGTCCTTCCCCTCCACTCGATTGCGGCGTACAGATCCCACTCGCTCCACATGCACGACATCGCGTTCTTCAAGTGATACTCCCAGTTTTGAAGACAGCACCATTACAAGATTTGGCAAGATTTCGCCGCTTTGCTCTGGTACGCCGGATAGTTCGATGTCATTGGCGAGGAGCTCCTGTTCTCTGTCGTTTAATTGTGACTTCAGGTCCGAGATCGTTTCCTCAATGAAATTCATGTTAGGAGGCGCCAAAAGTTCGTACTTAGTCTCTAAAGCCGATACCCTATTTTCTATCTCGGTGATCTTTACGTCGAAAGAGTTTAATGCGTCCTTAATCTCTGATACTTCGAGACGACATTCACGTACTTCACCCCTGATAGCTTTAAGCTCATTTCTAAAAGAACGAACCTCGAGGGCAAAATCAAGTTTAAGTTCTTCGGTGGTGTTGTGGGCCACTGCATCCGGACGAGCAGGGCTGGCAGGGGCGTGATTCTCGGCTGCCATACCGCTGACGGGCGTTAAAGTGGTGTCCACCCTCGGGACCTTAATCTTGCACCCACGACAAATCCAATCATCTTTTACAGAGGCCGTACTTGGTATGGCCACGCAAGCCTTGTGGAATGCAATATTACATTTACAGCATCGAGCTTTTTCTGTTGTTGATAGGAACTTTCCACAAGCGCCACATTTAATCATGTTGTAATTGTTCAATATAATCAGATTAAACTTTAAATAATTGACACTCCTTTTTTGTTGACACAGTGCGCGCCACACCACGGTACGGTACGGCACTAGCAACGAGGCGACTTAACAAAGTTGATCGATAGATCGACGATAAGCAACAAGTGATATTGATGTTATTGAGTCACACGACTGCGGATAGATGCCGCCACTAATATTGTTGTCCCTTTAAATAGCTTATTATTTTTTATCGTTAGCCCTTGCGTCAGTCACAGCACAGCAGGCGCCCTAGTGCACGGTTACCTGTAGTAGGGTCCAGTTTCGTAATCACTTCCGCGTAGCATTAATTAATTAATCCGATGATTAAGGTATTGTTTTTTTTTTAAAGTAGGGTAGATGTACACGATTATCACTGTGTGAGAGTTTAATTATCACTTTTTTGGGTAATTAAGTTCCCGATATGCTTGATAACAATGCACCACACTTTGCACTACTATGTAAGTCTATTGACAATTATTTATTTACAACTCGTAACTGTACAAATTTTAGAAATGATTTTTCAACTTTTAGTGAGTGAGCTTATCGACAGCCAGCTGTCAAAAAAAAAAAAAAAAAAAAAAAAAAAAAAGCCAGCTGTCAAAAAAAACAATACCAAGCGCAAGTTCGATAGCGGGGTACTTACTGCTCTCATCTTTTGGATGGCTCCGTCAAATGCCAGCTCCAGACGCTTGAATCCATTAAGCAGAGGGCCAAGAAGCTCATCGGCAATGACAATATTTTCTGTAATAAGCTCAAAATCCTCGAGCATAGACGTAAGGTTGCAAGTTTATCGGTTTTTTATCGGAATGGCACAACCAAACTCTGCCATCTCCCTTCTTCCATCGGACAACCAGAAGACCTACGAATCACGTTTTTGGTGGATATTCCAAAGACTCGCACTAAGCGTTTTGATTAAAATTTTATCATCCGTACCGCTAGAAAGTGGAACTCCTTGCTTGAGTCTGTGTTTCCCGTTTATTTTGTAAAAAACCCTACAATTTTCACTAAATAACATCTCTTATAACCGGTAAAAAACGCCCATGCTGCGATCTTGTCAACAAATGGCAAAAAATAACAAAACAATGACTCTGTCCTTGTTACTCATCCAGCGTGCGAAGTATTCCCATCTCTTTTTCTCTTCATTACTTGCGAGCGATAAAGGCGTATGACGAAATATGTCTACACAGAATTACATGTGGGTCCAGCGTCATTTAGGCGTCATATGACATAGGTCTAGTTGACTGAATTAGGTAGTATAGTGTCCAAATGCCAAAACGACTGATGTATAGTTAAGCTCACCTAGCTCGCACTACAGCATATACATAAGCCCTTATAGACTGATGTAATTTTATAACTATAGATCGTACAAAAAAACGGGTAAGATGCACTTGTAGCTAAGAAAAATCGTAGATTAATGGATCAAAAAACCTATTTTGGCCTTATCCAGACTTACGCCCAGATGGCTCTATATGGAAGAAATGTAAAATTTCTGACGTTAAGAACTGAAAATCGGATTCATGAATCAAATATAAAACACGAAATCAAACGACTTTAAATTTACCTAGTATTTTATTTCAGTCTTTCATTTAATTTTAATTTCAAAATACCTATTCAATTTATTTTGCAGTAATAACCTACTTGTTTAAGAATCTATGGTATGCAAAAACTGCTGCAATATTTGGCAGACCACTTTAGCCCATAGTACCAAATATGGTCGGAGAGATATGGTCACTGTCGAAGTGTCGACCTCAACTGTGGGAGTAGGGTGAGATATGAGCGCGCAGCGGGCAATGGACTCGCTGGCGTCCCATTTTTAGGGCGCGATGTAGAATGACCTAAACAACTTTGATTTTTTGCAATAGTTGTGAATTTTTTGGCTTTGTTTTCAAGTCTTTAAAGTGCGGGTCAGATTATCCAAAATCCAAATTACGTTAATGTTATATCAAATGAGCTAATACTGATAGCAGTGGGGTAACCCAGTATGCTGATTGATATAGGTATAATGTTTATCTTTGCTTTGAGCTTTATTCGTTTTGGAAGTTAATTTCTTTTGAATTGGTCCTTATGAGCTTTATACCTTTTTTTTTAAAGGTTGCTTGGCTATCGACATTTCTGATGATATTGACTATAATGCCAAAGCAAACTTCTCCAGGAATATTTAACTTTTACCTCAATGGACAAATTGTGATGGCGACAAAGTCAGATACTTAAAGATAACTATTAATACATTCTGTGTACTAAGTATCGGGAATTTGTCAATAAAACAAAAAATACAAATTATTCATCTAAATTTATTTTATCGCCCTCAAAGTAGGCCCCATCGCTTGCAATACAACATCTCCACCGCTTCACCCAGTCTTCCATACATTTTTCATAGGCTATTTGCGGTATGGCCTTTAGCTCATTCAGCGAATTTTCTTTTATGGCTTCTATCGACTCAAAACGTTTTCTTCGAAGTGGTAATTTTAACTTGGGAAATAAAAAAAAGTCAGACGGAGCCATATCAGGTGAATACGGTGCTTGGTCGAAAATTTTTGTTGAATTTTTCGCTAAAAACTCTTTCACTATAATGGCTGTGTGTGATGGTGCATTATCATTTTCCATTGTAAAAATCGCCGAGGACTATCACCAACAAAAAGTGTAGTTTAAAACAAATTAAATGACAGATCCCGCTCAAATTTTGCGCGCTTAATCAGTACAGTGCTACCAACATGCAGTAAAAAAATTAGAACGACCTCTTTTACGCGGGTCTTTTTATTGACATATTCCCGATACTTTTTACACAGAGTAGTATGTCGCAGAATCATTGTAGAAACCCATTCTTTAGTAAAAAAAATATTCTCAACAATAATTTAAGGTTTAAAATAAGTAGCTCTTTAATTACAAAAGGACTGACTCAAGTATCTGTTTAATTGCATGGCCGAAGGACCATAACCTATGTGACTTGTTTGTATGTCGGCTGTAATGCCATCGCGGTGGGCTGTCATTCAAGACCCTTTTTGGGACTTGTTGACCTTACCTCGCCGTATATGAACTGAAGACACCTGCAACATTATCATGAGTGTCGCAAACTCAGTGTCTGTTTTATTTTGTGTTGAGGTTTAAGTTAAAAAGGCATTAAGTTCTTCTTCTCGTTTGGAAGTAAATAAAAATTAATTGAAAATCCATGACCATGGTAGCTGCAAAGGTGCCGGTGCCGAAACGTCAGAAAATGCAGACATACGTGGAAGTTCGAAATTTTCTTATGGAGCTAACAGAAATCTACTTAGGTCTGAAATTCTTCAAATCTTTCATAGAAAGTTTATTAAAAAACTAAAAATTTTACTAATTTTTTCAGTTTTTTTAATAAACTTTCTATGAAAGATTTGAAAAATTTCAGACCTAAGTAAATTTCTGTTAGCTCCAAATCTTACTTTATCGTGATACAAACTAAAGGTAAATTAACATGACTCAATCAATTTCATACCCATTTATATTAGTTGTGTGATAGAAACTGTGGTTATAGTGTTCTTGACGATTGTGTAAAAGAATGAAATGGCATTGCACAGATGCCTTTTATTATATTACTGTTGATAAAACTAGAAAATTTGTTGAGAAACATCATGAGAATTTGCTTGATCCATCTCGGCTTAGCAATACAATTAGTGTAACCCTTTGCACTCAGATCAAGCCATCTATGCAGTCGCACAGTTCCTACTTCGCAACCACCCGATTGTTTAAACAAACTTCAAACAAAAGTGAGAGAATAAACAATTACATACACTGCAATTTTTCCCACGCGTAACGCTCATAATTGTAAGAAAATCCTTGGTTTTTACTTGATTATTTATTCTGTGCTTGGAGCTACTCGATTTGAATCTTAAGGTTGCTTATGTATGAATAATAGTCTACAATACTGGCTTGCTCAATTAGGACCTACGCACACGACCTTTTTCAGATGAGCAGACAACGCGTACCTGTTTGTTGTTGTGGGTGGGTTGTGGTCTAGTGGTTCGTCCACCCGTGTAAGGACCCCCTGCTCCTGGGTTTGATTCCCAGGAGTAAAGTACATTTTTACTCGGTTTGGTGGGTGGCTGCCACCATCTCAGCTGTGTCTAACGCAATATCAACAATTTTAACATCGCAGAGATCCGACAGTTAGAGGTCAGATAGCCAGTTCCTTATTGGTTGAGGATTCCGGGTGAAGTACACTTCCAGCTGCCTTATCGTCACTGAACATCGAGATGAACGTTGTAGATTCACTTCTCAAACTTACGCGCTCACTAGACATGAAATAAAACACTTTTAACGGATACTAGCGCGGTTTCATTGAAAGTACTTTGGTAAATAGTTGGTATTTGATTTGATTTTTTATTTTCCCGACGTTTCGGCACCTTGTAGATTTTAAAAAAGCTTAGCAATGCGATAGCACCTCGTCTCATTTGCGTGTATATCGATGTAAGCGTACGTTGTCTACTCGTCTTAAAAGGTTGTGTTGTGTGCATAGGCCATTATATTTTTAAATGTATTTCATCTAGCTAGTTAAACAACCTACATGCGCATTAATTTGTGCTTCAAGAAGGTTGTATAACTCACTTAGTTTGTCAGTTTGACAGGTGTGTCACATTACAAGCTTTTGACATTGTAACTTGTTGTGTTTTTTGTTCGTTGGACAACCCCTTTTTGCATAACAAACTGCTTAATTTAACAGTCAATTAACGTACTTGTTAATTGACTGTAAGTATTTATCTACGATAATACAAAATAATATTTATCGTAGATTCACTTTTTTGTACATTGCATATTTTTTATTAATATGCAGCTTAAGAAAACAATAATAAAAAAATATGCTGATGTCATGTCAGTTAAATTGAAAGCACTAAATATTTTTTTAACTTAAGTTTCGAACAAAATACTATTTGTTCAACCTTTTAAAATTTCTAAATAAAACGCGATCATGTAACGTGTCCTTTAGTTATAAAACAATTGAAAACATTTACTTCTTCAAATGGCACGTGTGTGTGATATAACGTCTTTTTGTTATACACTCATTATCACTATTTCTATATTCATAAAGCCTGTTATTAACTGTCTCATTAGACACGTGTTGCATAGTATTATCGCATTATGTATTATACATTATAATACTTATGTCATGACACGAAGAGAAAGAAGATTAAAAACTGACAAATGACTAGCGGTAAAATAAGAACATTGAAAAGGGCATGGTTGTTGACGCCAAGTTAATATCATATTTTTGTTTCGCATCTCAATATTGCGAAAAGTTTACATAAATTGGAGGTGAGATTTTATATTCTCGATTATTCAGGTTCTTTTAAGAATAGGCAAGCATATGGTGGCAATTATTCGTTCGCATTTGTTGATCGATCTACGGTTCAAAAATTTATTCGTGAAAAATATAATTCTTCATAAAATCTTGGACTTTAATGCCAAACAATATTATTGAGATCTGCAACCTGTGCAATAAAAAAGGCCCATCTATTCTGTTATAGAATAGAAATAGAATAAAAAAGAATCCTTTAGAAATTTAATATAGAATTTCTATAATAGGATTAGAAACATTTTCAGCTATTTTTAGCCCGTTTTTGCTATTTTCCTGAGATCGATGCACCTCACTATAAAGTTCGATGACATATATTAGTACTTGCAAGGTGGCATATTAATTGCTGGGCTGAATCGAGCGTGCAAAGTGACGGAGCCGTCATGACATTTGATACTCAGCTGGCGTAAATGGCGAGGAGAGCGCGTGGCAACCACTACAGACGGCGTTGGGTGACCAAACTAAGAAGTTTTAAGAGACATTTTAACATGAATTCAATGAACGTCTTACTTCGAGGTAGGCGGTCACGGCGGAAAAACGGCGTCACGAAAATATGTGTACTTTGACGAGTTTTCTGTGCCTTACACATTAGCGCCATGCCGATGCCAATGGTACCAACGTGTAGTTTACTTTTTCAGCTACACGAACGATGATGACGTAACACTTAATTTTTTTAGTGGCAGTGCACATTTCAAGATAACACCTAACTTCTAGTTATTAAAAAAATATGTTTTTAATCTTTTTTTTTAATCTTTTTTATTTATTTTTCAGAAAAAACACTTTTTACGGATTATAGCGCGTATATTGGTTAAGTCAGATGTTATTTTAGAATTATTTAGTTTTAATTTGTTGGTTTTTTTGGTTTCCCGACGTTTCGACACACAGACAGACAGTACACACGACCGAGCATCAGACTATACATGTTGATTATAAGAACATCTTTATGCCCTACGTAATGAAAGCTGATTTTGCTGTTCAACAGTTTAACTTATCGTGCTGTCCTCTGTACTACGCTGCAGCATGGGTGACTGGCGAATGAAATATAATATGAATCATACACACCACGCATATAATATAATACGTCAACATATAATATTATACGTCAATACCACGTTCATGGTCACCTTAGCTTGGCTCGTGCTTGTAAGGAAAGCGTCGGGTTACCGCAATAATGCGAAATAGAAACCACAGAAGGACCGCTACGCAAGGACACGCAAAAAACAGGCTTTGACCTTAAATAAACTGGAAGTGGAAAGAGACAATCGACCAACGGCATAACAGCTTATGGTATTGGGATATAGGAATAATAATAAGACCCTCATCAGACTACTGCTGAGGCTGTCTTCTATAAAGATGAACACCCCATAGAGAAAAAGGATCTTAATCTTCTAATCGATTTTCTAAATTGAGTTTGTCTTACCGTTAACGATGTCTAGCCCATTTGACTGTGTACTATCCCCGTCAATTAGTATGCGCCTGGCGGCCATGATTTTAACCTCAAAAACTAAAAACAATTGTAAATTTTTCATATACCTGGACCCTTTCTTATTGAAAATAAGAATTCAATAATTAATATATTATTATAATACCTATTATAATTTTACTGTTTTTTGTCATTTTTAGTTGCGGATGACGTTGATGTGTATGTTAAATTGACAAGGTTCCAGCGCATTACCAATTGACGGGGATAGTAAAATTATCAACTGCGAAGCGAGGGAAATGGACGTAGGGACTTTTTTTAGTTGTGTCTAGAACGAATTAGTTTTTTCACAATGATACAATACAAGCAAAAACAGATTATTGATATCATTTGAATAGTATCAAGTTAAAGTTGACCAATAACAATTTTGTTTCGCCATTTGCAGGGCAGTAAAGTTAAAATAAAGAGTAAGATAAAAGTAAGCGCATTATAACTTATTTTTCACACCACATGCTCGACAATGCCGAATTATATGTCATGTAAACCTTACCGAAAGCAAGACATTATATCTCTTGGCTTTAGCCGGGTTATAATGTTTTATTATAACCCGCTGGTCAATAATGTGATTTTCACTTTCATAATTCTTATTGCTATGTCCATAAAGTCTAATTTCACTAAACAGAATGTGTCCTCAGCGGGCGCGGCCAACTCGATTTTCGAAGACCGATGCCGTGGCCCACTAGATTCGCACTGAGACGAACTTCATTTATTTGTTAAATCGAGTAGGCCACGCCAGCTGAAAGAAGTTGCTATAGCCGTAGCTAATAGTACTACTAGCTTTAGAAGATTCTATAAATATTTAAAAAAAAAAAAATGTCGACTGATGAAAGTATTTTGACTCCAGAAGCTATTAAATTAGATGCCATAGGCATTGTCAATGATCTACTCCCAGAAAAGTCAAAGGAAAAATACCTGAAAGCCTATAAAGATTTTGACACATGGAAAACTGCAAAAGGCGCAAAGTCTGCGTCGCAGCCAGACAAAGCCTGTTTTTTTATTGTCTCGCATAAAGTGAGAAAAGTAGAGTATACACCACCGGGATAAAACTGTTTTTTTCTTGGGCGCTTGAATCCCTCACTGCACTCTGGACTCAATCTTAATTCCCTCGCTTTGCTCGGGAATTAACTTATAACACCCTCGCTGCCCTCGGGAGTTAAATTTGGAGTCCTTCGTTACGTTCAGGATTCAATGTAGCGCCCGTGACATAAAACAGTGTTTTATCCCCTTGGTGTATAATCTACTATAATTTTATTGTTGAAATTGTTTACAGCTTTTTATTTAAGAAGATTATGCCTAACTGCACTCCTCCTATTTTCCTCTAGCTCTCTGGAAAATAGCTACAAAATCAAAGTCAAATATGATGGATAGTCACAGAAGGCAGCGCATTGATGGATCGTCAGTCCGACACGAAGAAGCAAGGCAGTACAGAGGTATTTAATCAAACAGAGACAAAACTATTTCAAGTGCTTCTATCGAAAGTGTATCGTAGTCGAATCGAGTTGGTCATTTTGTATGGAAATCGTTCATCACCACCTACCTCTGTAAAGGGAATGATTTCAAAGTAATAATTTATAATGTCACTTTTCCCTAATCGATTTGTGAACTCAAATTGATTGTTGGACCAACCTTTTTTGAATTCCTTGGTCTATTTAATTTACTTTATCATAATCTTTACAATAAATAAGTAACACCATATTAAATAATAATAATAATAAGTAATTAATTAAAACAAACAAAATATTAAAGTAAATCAATTTGTAAATAAAATAAATACTACTTAATGCCAAGTATACAGCATCAAATTTGCCTTCTTAATCTTCCATTTTGTAAAGAAAGCTCAGTAGTTGTTTTACTTCTGTTGTATAGTTCCTAAAACAAATAACAAAGATGCTGGTAAGATTATAAATGAAGTTTTGCCTCTGTTCGTCTACTCACCCCTGTGATACAGGGTCATATTAATTCTGCAGGCGCTTCTCTCAGTATGAAATGCTGTCAGGTCATGACTGGTGTCAGAAGCAAGTACTCCTGCAGTAAAGGATAGGTTACATTAATATAGATCGCCAATATTACCTTTATAGGTAGTACAAGAAGAGTACTTTTCTAAAACAAAATGATTTGAACAGTACCGGCTCTAGAATCGTTCCATAGAAGTTATTTGAAAATATACCTGAAGTAACTATATAACTTTATCAGCATTTTTTGTGTACTCACAGAAAACTATTATCCCTCTTATGCTAAAATAAAAAATGTAGTTCGTTTAACAAGTACCTAATCACTTTGTGCCAACATTTATATTATGGCCAAAACTGCTAATACAAATTATCAACTAATAAGTAAAACTATAAGTAAGTAGGTGACTTCCAAAACGTGGTTAATCACTTCAACAATTAACTATAACAATAACAAATTCAGTGCAACTAAGAATCAGTGAAGACACAAGCTTACGTAAACATGAAGCATTATCTCTTGACATACGGAACACAATCAGAAGGCCTCATTCTCATCGTGAGCCAGATTGCGCTGAACAAAAACCCCAAACAAGAACAATACTGACGAGAGACATAATGATAGCTGCAGCTAAGAATAGACATTGTCAATCAGTTAGCTCATCAAGCTGTGTGAATCTCCTGGATCCTTCTAAAAATACAAGTACCATAGGCTACAGCGTCGCTTAACCACTCCTAAGGTTAAAATCGCCGCGCCGTCACCACATACGTTTAGTTCGTGCAAGGGCGATACGCTAGCACACGAATTTTGTTGCTAACTGGTTAAGCGACGCTGTTGGCTGTTGCCCATAGTACCTATTAGAGTTATGGTGGGTATTTTCGCTAATCGGGGTTGGATTTGTAGTGGAAGAAGCAGATCCTGAGTTTTCAACTCGGTGAACTCGGGAAGGCTGTTTTGATGCAGATTCCTGTAAGTGTTTGACCCTGTGAACAGTCATCGACTTGCAGAAGACCAAAGTCAATGATATTATCCGAAGATAATTTGTGGTGGAAATGAGATAGCAAAACCCATGCTATCTTGGCCCATCCGGTGCCTCTTATTTATTTATTTGCTTGCAGGAGGATTGACAGTCTAACATAATCAATAGAATACATAGAATAGATATAACCTATAGATTTTCAAATCCCCACCTAAATTCTCATCTTTTCCTTGTCCTATTTTTGCCAATCAAAACATAATTTGCTGGAAAATACCTCTTGGCACCAACTTACTTACAACGGCTTACCAATAACGAAGCGCGGACGCAGCCGAATGGTTTTCTCTCTCTAATGAAGGATGTTTCTGAGTGGGGGAAAGAGATAGAACAAAAAGCGATGTAGGTAGCTCTTAATCATAAATACAAGTCTAACATCAGCCTAAAAAATACTACCTTAATCATTGTTACGTATATGCCGTAATAGGATTATAGTCGTCAACACGTGTGGTTAAAAAATCTCTTCATTATAATAGTAAGTAGGTAAGTAACGACTACAATGCGTGGGATATGGGGATACCGATGATGCGCAAAACTTCACCGTATGTCGCAACTCGCAAGTCGTTATGTCACTTCAATACTTTTCTTGTCAAGAGTGTCCCAGATTCAAATTGGAGTAAAAGAACATTGCTCTTTTTTGGAAGTATTTGGGTAAGGTTACGTTATGGCGTGCGTCGTGAGAAAAGCGTCGCTTTGTGAATTCTATAAGGTGATAATGGGATTTTACTCTTTTATAAGTAAAGTGATTCAGGGTAATGTTTTTGCGTATTTCTCTGTACTTAAATTTTTCTAAGAAATGAAAGTTTGCCATTTTTTGTGATAAAAGTGCGTTTACTTAAATATCCCTATACTTACGTAACATTTGATATCATACCTTAAAGCAAGAATAACAAAATAAAATTCTTTTACATCATACTGCTCGGCAACTAGGATTTACTCATAGACTTATTATATTACTAGCGTAAGGACACGGTCAACGTCGCTACGAAGTGACGCCAGTTGGTTGGCCCTAAAATTACAATTTTAGGGCCAACGCGATTCAGTCATCCGCGGAATACTATGGTAGACAGACGGTGATTGGCGTGACACAAAAATGGCGAATGGCGCATTTGTAGATTGCAAAAATTATGATGCAAACGTTAAAAAGTTACATGGAATATCGTATTATTGGTTAGTAGCTTTACATTATTTTTATTACGTGTCTAACAATTTTAATAAATTATAAAATATTTTACTATTACTTGTTATTGTTCGAGGCAATAGAGATGGGATGGGTCATCATGACTCAAATGAACTCGTTCACTTGAAGATCTTTATATGGACTCAAATGAACTATGTAGTTCACTTAAGTCCATAAAAAGATCCTTAGTTCATTTAGTTCCATAGCTAGTTAGCTCAAAGAACGAGAGTAAACGAATGTCATCATCTTCCGATCAATAATTACTTTTATAGAAAAAAAATATAAACTGTGGCTTTCGTTTCATTATTCCTATTTTCATTGGGATCTCTATTTTTTTTTAGATAAAATACTGCTAATGTTACTTGCTGATAATTTCAATAGGTGAAAGTTTTTAAAATCTGATCAGTTAGTTTTGAATTTTTGCATTACAAACAATTAAACCAACAAACAAAATTTTCCTTTTTATATTTAATAGTTTAGTATAGCTGTGAAAAAGCACAAAAACATCTAATTTGAAATAAACATGATTGAGATTTTGTTATGCTTACGTTTTATTTTATGGCCTTAATACCATCGAAAAACTGATATAATTACCATAATAAAAATATAAAAAAGTTAAAAGTACTAGCGACCCAAAGGAGCCAGATGAGTGAACTTGTCCTTAACTCCAATTGAACTAAATAGTTCACTTCAGGAATCTTTTTTGCCCACCTCTAATACGGCAGTAGTTCGAGTGGGATCTAAAAGATGTCGCTGATTTTGCTTGTATGAAGGAATTATAAAGCAAATATTCAGATGGGCTCATCCTTCCTTTTGAAATCATTGGATTTACTAGTATAGTAAGAGGCCGTGTAAGTTGGCACGTGCAACACAGTGCATTGTTTAAATAGAACGTTCCATTTTCAAATCACTTTACAATTCAAGCAGTGAGTCATTTAATTGTAAAGTACACTTTACAATTCAAGCTATGTCAAACTCCTTAGTGAACCAATTTCTTTTCTTATAAAATGACGAAACGTTTTACTAAAAAAAAACTATGAAAATTCAAGCTATCCAAAACTCCTTGGTCAAACAATTTTTTTTTTCATAAAATGATAAGATTCATTTTGAAAGCGCGAAAAAAAATAGCTGTTTTACATTTCGATGGAGTAGGCATTTTACTTTTGTATGGAACAGCAGATTTTTTTTTCGTGATTTCGAGGTTGGTCCCATAATGAAAGTTGTTCAGGTTGATGGTCTGATCAACCCCACGAGAGGTTTTTAATGAACTAAAAATATCCTTGTAAATGTTTTATTTACCTCGCATGAATGATGTAAAGTAGTATGCTTACCTCGGTTGTAAGTAGCTATTACACCCTCGAACTATATTCGCCCTTGCTCGCTTCGCTCGCTCGGGCGTCTAAATATCTCGGGTGCACTCGATCCATTAGCGCCCTTTGCGAGCTGCGCTCGCACGGGCGCCAAATTGGATCTTGTTCTGTAATAGCTCACTTACGTCCCTTGTGTAACAAACTACTATAACGTACTCGCTGCGTCAGAATCTTAAAAAACTCCCAAACCCTATTCCCAACTCTACAAAGCTGAATTTGTTCAAATGACCACCTAATTATGCCATCAGATTATATCTAGCCCTATATTCGCATACGATCGTCGACTGTCACCATTTCCACGAGCTTACGTCACAATGCGAACGAAAGTGCTCCATTATGGAAACTTGCACAAGTTAATTGTTACTAATGTGCTACTGTTAGACGACAAACTACTTAAGTACCTAGGAGTGGGGGCAAACGCGTTTATCATTCAGACCTTCGAAATCCTTACTAATATTATAAATGTGAAAGTCCGTTTGTTTGTTTGTTACGCCTTCACGTCTTAGCTACTGAACAGATAGTCGCGAAATTTTGAATACATGTTGTCAGGGGTACAGAGTACAGAGAAGGACATAGGGTACCTTTCATCCCGAAAAAGTCTTCCCGAGGGATAGCAAAAAATATATATGCCGTTGTAATTAGAAAAAAAATATTTAGTATTGTACCTATATAACGATTTAAGGGGTTTGTCGATTCGCCCCACGAGCCCTTCACGGGGCGAATCGCATAAGGACCGCTTTATAAAGATCTAATGCCATTTTGACTCGCAGGATTTCGACTCAATTGCAAAAAGTACCCCTTGGCATATACTTTTAAGAGGTTACGTCTTGGACGAATTATTCGTCTAACTAAGGGTTACGTCGACTCGCCCCTCGAGCTGTTTGTCCCAATGCGAACGAAAGTGTTCCAAGTGCTCCATTAATGGAAACTTGCACAAGTTAATTGACGCTAATGTGCTACTGTTAGACGACAAACTACTTAAGTAGGAGTGATTAGTTGGGGCAAATGCGTTTATGATTCAGACCTTCGAAATATAACATATTGTCAAGTCTTTGTGGAAATGATTTAGGGGTTTGCCAATTCGCCCCACGAGCTATTCTTTTCACGGGGCGCGTCGCACAAGGATCATTTTATGAAGATCTAGCCTATTTAACTCTCACGATTCGACTCAATTGCAAAAAGTATTGTACCTACCCCTTGGCGTATATTTTTAAGAGGTAGGGTACAACTATTCGCCCCTCGGGTTGTTGGTCCCATGGGCATTGGGTGAATCACAATCATTGAATCCATGTTTGAGACCCTGCAAAAAAGAAAAAGAACCCCTACAAACCCCCCGACCCCGAAACCGTGACCCCGAAAAGTACGCACATCTGGCATTTAATTGTCGTAATGTTACCTTTATTGTATTCCTTCAATCCAATTGTCTGAACTTCTAAACAATCAGTATTACCTGAAAAAAATAACAAAAATGCTGTAAAGGTTAACATTTAAAGTTTTTTTAGTACAAAATAACACATTAAAATGAAACTTAAAAATACAAAAAAATAACCTAGGTACCAAATAGGCCTGTCGGATATAAGCCGTAACAACTTGAGTGTCACCACGGCAATGGTTTTCTGCAGATGCCTGTATGCAGAGGGTAAAGCTAGGGTTTCCTAGGATAGCGGTGCCGTCATATTACGGCCATAATATAGCGGCGTTGAATGTTGTCTATGTAAACAATACGGCGACACCGTAACGTCAGAAATCACAACGTTCTACGCCGCTGAATTACGGCCGTAATATGACGGCACCGTCATCCTGGGAAACCCTAGCTTTAGGCGCAAGGCCTAGCCTAGGGCCCTAGGCAAACAACTCTTAACATAATTTATTAAATTTCCTAACATTTTAGTAGCATTCCTAACATTTCTAACGTTCGACTGATTCGAATGAAACTTTTGTTATTTTTATACCTATTGATTTGTCATGTTTTGGTGCTAAAATATTTTCCTCCTTTAGTAGAAGGTACATGTCCACAAATAGAGTAGTAAATAAATTATTCCAGTCAATAATCAAGTAGTTACAGTTATTATTTAACGAATTCCAATTACCCGATCGGCAACCAGTTGCGAGTTTCGTAACATCAATTAATTTTAACTAGTTTCAATTAATATATCCAGCTTCATTCCTAATTAACGGTGCAGAAATAATGAGATCATTAATCAATACGGAAGTTTTGTTTAATAAATGAAGATTATTTATCATTTTGTCGTTATTATTAGATCATTTCATTTGTACTAAAAAGATGAGCGTAAATTGAGGAAGTGTATATGATTCTGTTTAATTACAATAAATGCGAACAGAATATTTAATTATTTAAGTAATTGATAAAAGGTGGGTAAATACGTAATAATTACAAAGGAACATTTTAATTTTTTTTTCTAAATTTACAACGTGTTACAAAATAATCCCTAATGCTAACCATGGTAGATATTGGGACCATCAAACTGAACTACTTTTATTATGGGACCAACTATGAAATCGCTAAAAAAATCTGCTGTTTCATATCATCTTGTTATTTTTCAATAGGCTTATATATGACACTACAAAATAATCTATAAAAAAAATATTCCATTAATGCGATCATCAGATACAAAGCTTTTATAGTAATCAGGTACAGTTAGCCACTAATAAAAAGCTACAGCTACGCATTTGGCAAGTGATTCTGAAATTACAACAGTAAATTATCTAACAGAGAGGTCACTTTTTTCACGCCAGCACTATTACTGGCACCTCTTATTTACTTAGCATCCATATGGTTCAATGACCTTACGAAATCACTAAAATTAAATTCTACCTTATCCCCTTAAACATAGTGGAGTCGCCGCACGAAAATTTTGGCCCAAAAGTTCCAATACATTTTGCGTTTGTATTTTGTTTACTTTTTAGGCTCCCGTACCTATTTCGTCATGCCTAAAGTCGTGTTTTGTTATTCTGCGAGATTTGTAACAGCATTTGTAAGTTTGTGCTATCTCTAAACAAATTTACGTACGTGACGATCCGATGAATAGCTCCTGTCATTGCGTCCATTCACAAAAACCCGATTGATTTGACACTCGAGTTGAGTAAATCGATCTGAAAACCGTTTTCTTGGCCATCCAAAAAAAATACTTTTTGTTCCATTTATTTCGTTGTTCATATAACTTGCCTATTTGAAACGAGGTCAGCAATCTTATTTACCAAATAGGTAAGCTAAGAATGCACTAAACTAATTTTACATAAATAAAAAACAACGCAACGTCTCAGTTATTTTCCCATACTTAATAATGAAATTCAACCAATTGACATGATGACGATTATTTTCATGGTTCCGTGCATTTGAAAAAAAACATGTTTAGAATTAAACTGGTTATTTATTTTCTTGTTTTTCTTCGACTTTTTGGCTCAAATTGATATGGTCAATTTGTATTTTTAACCGACTTCAAAAACTTTGAAAAGGAGGAGGTTATCTATTCGTCGCGTATATATTTTTTTTATATATGTATGTACACCGATTACTCGAAGACGGCTGAACCGATTGAAACGATTCAAACGTTATAACATGAGGTTTGTTCCCAAGTTGGTCCCATTTTTTGAAATTTTGAAATCGGTTCAGTAGTTTTCAAGTAATCTTGAAAATACTGTCGTTTTCGTTGCCATTTTATATGAATTGAGACCGACTTTCAACCATTACTTTTTTGTTTATGAACCGATTTAGACAATTCTTTTTTTGTTTGAAAGAAGACACCTTAAGAATGATTCCATATTATTTTCATTGGTATTGGACTTTGGATTTTGAAGATACACGAGGGAACTCCTCAAAATCAAATAGGAACTGTACAGTGATTGAAATATTGGTAGGTTTATTATTGTAGGACATTCTGGACTAGATTTGAACTGCGAAGACCCAACGGAACACCTGTGGACATTAAGTTACTCGGGGTTTACCATTGAAAAATGTGAAACATTATACTTAACGTTTTATATTATAAAATCATCGCTTACATACCTACCACAAAAAAGTTTAAAATAAAAAGCTTTTAAAAAAAAGTAAAACCTCCTTCAAAAACCTTAAAAAACAGCTCTATAAAAAGCAAGAAATAATGTTCAAATCGATTAATTAAAACACGTCTATTGAAGTCGGGTGGGGCTTTTAGAATATAAACATCGCAATAAGTAAAAAAAATACTTCCAGCTCCCCGACTTCAATAGACGTGTTTTAATTAATCGATTTGAACATTATTTCTTGCTTTTTATAGAGCTGTTTTTTAAGGTTTTTGAAGGAGGTTTTACTTTTTTTTAAAAGCTTTTTACTGTGTTATTTTTGCCCAAATCGCAAAGTAATCAACTGAGTTGCTCTAAAGTGAAATATTATATTCATCAAAATCACAGTAAAAAGATAGGCCAATTAAGACCATAGAAGTTTTCCTCAAAGGTAAAAACTGAACCCCGCTAACTATTGAGCCATCATTTGCGCGTGCGCAAGCCACAATGCCGTAAAAAATACAGATTACTTTACGCTGTGCCGCTTTTTGTGCGTTTAATGCGCCCTCTGATCTCTTGCAAGGAAACTACAGTTATATTGGGCCATCGTTACTTCGGGTTAGTTTCGAAAATTTTCTTGCGCATAAGAAATGTTATATCAATACTCAATTTTGTATTGAAAATACAACCTTATTTTTGATAAAAATACCTTATTTTTTAATCTTTATATTTATTACAGCAATGTTAGCGTGTGAGAAAAATTGAGTCATTGAAATCCTTACAATAATTATAAATGCGAAAGTCCGTTTGTTTGTTTGTTTGTTACGCCTTCACGTGTTAACTACTGAACCGATCGTTGTCAGTAGTACAGATAAAGACATATGGTTACGCAAACGAAGTTGCGGGCGGCCACTAGTAATAGATAAATGTAAAAAAAATATTGAAAGTGAGTTTAAATATAGAAAGGAAAAAAACTATTATTTTATATTACTCAAAATAATTAATAAAAATAATAAACACCTAAGTAAGTACCAAATAATCCTATATTATAACACCATGACAAGGTGTGTCACTAAGGCACTGATTGTCTTTATCAAAATGCATACATACCGGTGAAAATCATAACCCTCCTTTTTGCTTCGCCGTAATCGGGTAAAAATAATTATTGAGACTGAACAAGCAGGATCCACTAAACGAGAGAGCACCAAAAAAATTTTACAAAAACTTTTTTCATCGCAGAAAACATCTGGGAACAGCACGGGTCAAGCAGATGTCAAAGGAACTAGCAACTGCAGCATTATAAAAAAAAACCTCAAACAATTTCTATCTTTAATCCTATAATCTGAAGGTTCAAACTTACAAAACCAACGCACAATTTGTCGTAAGCCTTTATGACAACCACTAACATAGTTTGACATTTATTACTTTACTCTTAAAGCTTATTTTAGCAGAACGTAAACTATTACAATGTAGCAGATGTCCCATTGTGATTTTAGCACGTGCCTCAAAAAACTCAATAATAGACAAAATCCCTGCATATCACAAAATGTAACCTTTTCAATTTATTATTTCACACTTTTTTCCTGCATTTTAAAGGCCAGAAGTTCGTTAAATAGGTTGTCAACATCTGGCTGTATTTTATTCTTTAGAAAATTGAGACTAGTAACAAAAAAAACTTGGAAAAAGCGGATACATATTTCCGTTTGTAACAAATCTGAGACAGAACCAACTGTACGAAAGACTGCGAAACAGAGGTATGTACAATCTACATTGTGTTTTACTATAAGTAAAAAAAAACGATAAGTAGTGTAAAAAAGTAATATTATTTTCCGACACCTATCCTCTAACTCATATGTTACAGATTGATCATAGCAGATCGAAAACAAATACCTACCTCAATTATGTACTTACTTATTAAAGTATGGAAATGTGATCAGAGACGTACGAGAGACGTAGATTTTTCGCCGCGAGTTTTCAACTAACTCACATAGAGTTAGTTGAAAATTCGCGACGAAACATCTATATTTTCTACTTTTAGGAATAAAAAATTCCTTTGACCTCAAGGTTAATGAATTTTTGATCTTGCCTCGTAGAAAAAATCTTTTGCTTTGGCAGTCAAGCTTATGATTTTTTATTACATATTTTTGTTTAAAACAATTGAAATCTAAATTCTTTTACAATTAACCCTCTAAAGATTGTGACCTCATTAATGATAATAAACAAAAATGTGTGTATTGTTTTTTTTTTTTCATAAGTCTTTAGTTATTATGAAATAAACATGTCAAGTTATGCACAGTGACTGAATCTGATTAGCTAATTCTATTGTGCTATGATGTGTCATAAGATTTGAATGAAAACGGTTCTACATTATGTTCAGTTATTCATACACACAATCATACAGCTTTATTCGATCGGCTATCGAGTCACATTTATTCCCCGAGAAAATCCTAGAAATATCGAAAACATAATCTCCATTTAAATGATCTTGTGATTTATATGGCAATAATTTAAAAAGAAGTGAATTTTCTATAAAATAAATTTGAGATTTATGCATTCACAATGCTATTTTTATACAATACAAAACAATATACCTACTTACAAAGAAAAAATATACGACTCGCACCAGAATACAATATTTTTATATAAGATACACGAGTGAAGAGATAGTTTTTTTGCTCAAATTGATGCTTAAACCGGAGACTTAAATTATGATTAAAACCTTACTTATATTATCCTGTGTGGTAAGTGTATATTAGTTATTATAGTAATGGAAAGTAGTAAAAAATCTATGATTAATCAACAAACAGCAATAAAACTCTGTCGTCGCATAAGCGCGAGGAAATAAGACTACACTGCAAATAATCTTTTGGCGAGAGGAGAGTAGGTACGCTTAATTTGTCAAGTCACTCGAGTATTTTATCGGTAATTCCTTCACTCACTCACTTTGATCGTTAAACCACAGTAAGTATAATTATATCAGTTTTGTGATTAAACGGTTTCTCACGACACGACACACTCGTCCGTCGGACTTTTAACTCTAAATATAAGTTGTCGGCTTTGGGTTTTAATTTAATTACTTTTATTATATGTCTAAATCCTTATCCTTACTAATATTATAAATGCGAAAGTCCATTTGTTTGTTTATTTGTTTGTTACGCCTTCACGTCTTAACTACTGAACCGATCATCATGAAATTTTGCATATTCGTTGTCAAGGGTACAGAGAAGGACATATGATACCTTTCATCCCGAAAAAAGATACTGTTCCCGAGGGATAGAGAAATAACTGTCCACGCAGACGAAGTCGCGGGCGGCCGCTAGTCATTTTATAAATTCCTACCAAAACCGTTGATATACCACATAGGCTACTCCGCAAATAATATGCAATCGAATTTTATCCTACACTCATTCGCCATCTGCATAAAGGTGGGTAGACATGTTATCTACCTATCATTGTGGCGTATCGTAACGTAACCCCATCGCGTAGCACTGACGCGTATCATTATTGCTATTGTGGATGCATCATTTAGCTGGAGTGTACTCTGAATGATACGCATCGGCGCAAAGCTACGATGATATCATACGCCGCAATGAGTGTGGACATCTCTAAATGCCCCCTCCACATAGTTGCTGATGCTTTTCGTAGATGTAGGTAATGTCTATATTCGCTTGGATCATCGTGGTTTGCATAAGCACAAAATATAAAATAGAGACGACGATGCTGGCTAGTCTGGTCAGTAAAAGATAAGATTGAAATGGTGGTGCCACTTTCCCTATTAAGTTAACTTTTAGAGGTTAAGTTAATGGAAACTGATCCCCAAAATACAGCGCAAAATTAGTTCCTTTTCCAACCGAGTCTCATCTTTCGTTTACCAAACTCTAACTACAGGAAATGTACGTCTGTTACTATTAGAGGTCCTTTATATTTTCATTAATACAGGGATCTAACTCAAAGAGGTATTTTAAAGGCATATTGCATAGTCGCGCCATCATCATCACAACCGAAACGTCACGGGCTTCCGCCATAATGTAATGAAAACGCGTTTCATTCGTTCATTCATTCAACGGTACCGGCTCCTTATGACTTCTCACGGTGCCACCAAAGGCCGTACGACGACCTTATCGCAGGATGCTTTTAATTAACCGACAGTTACCGCACTAACGCACTAACTGCGACGGGGAAGTAACGGTGATGATCATATTTCGTGTGCGACTGTACCGCGAACCGCTTATTGCCGAGTTAGAACTACTTAGTCATGTTGTTAATCGTATTACAGCAGCTTATTTGTTTGACATTATTAAGGGCTTTATTTCACATTTGACCGGCGATTTTTCTATCGCTAGATATTTTCTAGGGATGGGCCGAAGTTCGGATTACATTTGGTTTAACCGAAATTCGGCAGTCTAAACCGAACTTCGGCATTCGGCCGAATTTCGGTTCATCAAGCCGAATTTCGGCCGAAATTCGGAACTATTGGTGAAGTAACATTATTGAGTACTTGAACAAATCTTCCTAAGTCTTCTAGTTAAGGGAGAGCTAGTATTACAATTGAAATTCTACGCACATAGTAAATCGCTTTGTAATCATTTTCCAGTATTTCCGAAAAGAAAATCATGTCCGGATATAATTCTGTGCCAATTAGTATTGATTTACAGCCTTAAGTAACTGGGAAAATTAAGTAAAAATCTCAAAAAATATTGTTATGAATTTCTTAAGACTTCTAAAGAAATTATTAATTATTTTTTGACACCATAAAGATTAATTAGATGAATTAACACAAATTATCAAAAAGATAACTTTATCTTTTGACGACTTAATACATAACCCTATTACAAAAATCGTCTATAACCATTACTATAAATCAGATAAAATTATTAATAAAATGAAAAATGTCCGGCTGGCGGGCTGCGCGGCACGGCGGAGCGGAGGTAAGCGTGTGTAATCAAGTCTCGATATGTCGCGCTCACAGAACATAGAATTAGATAAAAGTAGTATGAGCTCAGTTTAGTAAGAAAACCAGTGTTACGAAAGTAACAAATTAAAAATTGAAGCCAAGCCATTGATTCTTATGGCCAAGCCCCCATTTAATAGTTACATGCTTCGCATGCACACACACTTTGTGAACACATCATTGGATAAAAAATTAAAATGTATTATATCCAGAAGGTCATAAATTACAAAGGTCCTTTATTTAGATTTGGGGGGAAAAAAAATCTTTGTTCTGTGATCGCACTGGCAAAATCGCGATTAAATTACCGAAATTCGGCCAAAGTTCGAATTCGGCACATTTGTGAACCGAATGTTCGGCCGAAGTTCGTATTCGGTAAAATCCACATTCGGCCCATCTTTAATATTTTCCCACTTTTTATCGGTCAGTAAAAAAAAGTCCACATTCAACCGGCAAAATAAAAAGTGAGGTATAAAATCTACCACATACTTACTATTTAATTTTATACATTACTAGTTGAAAATAGAATAAACTGCCGACCCAAACCGTGATTGCTAGATAGGATTTTCAAATTTTCACCACATTCTCATTTTTTTTCCCCAAAATGATACGTTTTATCTGAAAATGTATGAAGAGAAATTCCAAAATTTCCCCAAACAAAATTTTTTGTTCCCCAAAATGATAGGTTTTGTATGAAAATAAGATTTTCTTTTTTCTCCAATTTTTTTTCTAAAATGTCGAAAAATACTCCCAATCTATCTACCAATCCTAGATCCGGTAGAATATGGAATAAAAACCAGTAGAATGTGGAAAATATTCACCAGTATTAGAAAAATCACCGGTTGAATGTGGAAAGACCCTTGTTTTCCTAGTAGGATTGACCATCTCTACCAAATAATTGTGTACTGTACCGATTGCATTTTATTTTTGCTTAGAAAAATCAATTACTCACACTTTTGTAATAAAATCATGTGGCCACATTATACTTTCAAAAATACCCAGTAGGTAACATTATTTCTCAATGTTCAATTTGCCCATCATACAGTTATCCTTAGCAGTTTACTTCCGGTAGAATCCACGCAATAATTTAATGTGTTGTGTGTTGTACGATAACGGATACCAATTCTTCAACATAGTTCGTTGACTTCAAATTGCTTTAGGAAACCACCTAATAATAATGATTAGGTACAAACATTACTAAGTAATTATATCCTCTTTTTTATTTGCCTATCCGGAGATTTGAAGTGAGATTTTTAATTGAAATTGTGATGAATTAACATCATTTCCGAAATAAGTGTTCATTATAAAATTGTAAACCAAATACTGTTTTTAATCGTTAAGAAAAGTACCGTCTTTATTGATAATCTGTTTCCTAAAGGTTGACTGGAAGCGAATACTTTTATCATTAAGTCCGCCTTTTGTTACTTTTGTTTTTAAGTAAATGTACAATAAAGTTTGTTAAATAAATATATTTTTTATTGTAAGTCGTGCTCGCTTAAATTAAGATTTTAATGTAACCATTACATGGAAAGAAAACTTATAAAATATATAGATAAATTATGAAACTACGTTCAACCATTGAAAAATAGTTATTTGTTATACAAGTGACCAAAATCAAATTGTGCTGCGAGTGGCGACTTTAAATCACGAACTAGCGAAGTAGTCTAGAAATTGAATCACGAGCGTAGCGAGTGATTCTAATATAGACTACTGAGCACAGTGAGTGATTTAAAGGCACGAGGCAGAACAACATTTTGGTCTCGTGTAAAACATACAACTTTTCACCTCGACCAGCGAGAAAATTTTCACGTGACTTTCCTGGTTAAAAAGCTTAATTCAGCATTAGAAACTTGTTCACTTAACTCTTTTGGAGTTAGACAACTATCCTCATCGTTGGAGACATTCATTTTTGTAATTTATCACAAAAATAATTCAATCAAACCTATGCTGAAAAATTTTATTCATAGAGTCATTAAAGTAGATTCCCGTCGTTTTGATTACATTGCGTTGTGTTTTCTCTTATTCATTAATATTCCGTCTTATTTATTTATTTATAATCATAAAACATAGGTATAATTTGTTAATAAACTTAATTAATTTTTCTTATTTCATATTTGTTTCATACATGTGACCTCATTACCTCCATACTCTTTATTTCGAATTATCAACCTTCTTTTTTAACAATCCTTATTTAAAACTCCTTGGTATATCCGTGCATTTTATTTTTTTACTTTTTAATCCGTGTATGACACCATAAAGCACTCTATCTATCCTTTTCTTACATATCAATTTTACAAGTGTCATCCTTGTCACTTTATTTGTTTTTTCTTTATTATTTTAAAAGTTGGTGTTAGAAATTAAAAAAGCACTTTGTCTCACGCTCGCAGCAAAAATCGATTTTGCTGCGAGTTTTTACGCGCCAAAAGCACCCTTTTCGTGCTGGAGAGGTGAAAAAAATGTTTTTCTGTTTAAGTAAGTTTTTATATTATCTTAACCAATCACTAGGGTCGGCAGACTAAAGCACATAAGTCACAAAAATCTGTCGTTTTTATTTTTAATTTGCATACGTCTTATTCATAGATCGATGCGTAGCCTGACTTAATAACTCAAAATTTAAATTAATAACTAAACCTTGTTTTGATTTCTAATTTTTTTTTTAATTGCAATCATTTTGCTTTCTATATTCAGTAGTTTTGTAAGTAAAGGCCTATGAAAAGCTTTAGGATAATAGTTTTCAATTCGGTGCCTTAGGATGGGTAGCCTAAGTATGTCATGCTCTCTTTAATCATTTCTGCGGTGGTGTCGTGTGGGGCGGGTCGTTACGTTCCCTCAAATATGGTTGAGCGAAGCGATGGCTGGTCCATGCGTCATGCTCGTGAACGGGTGCTGCCAGTGGAAAGGGTCTGCTTCTGAGTACCTATCTTAACGCATATTGAATTGTAAGAATTTCATTTTTTTTTAATTATTTTTTATGTCTTGTAACATGTGGTTTTTCTTTGGTAAATTTTGCCTACTTAGGTGCACTTTCGAGTGGCAGACACAGTGATTTCTCAACTAGTTGAAAGTTATTTACTCTCATTACTTAGTAGTATTTAGTTAGTAGTATTTAATTTCAACCTACCTACCCATTGTGTGCAAACTTTTGTTAATTATTGTGATGGAAAATGACCTCACTTTAAATGTGGAGCTCATTTTTCAATGTTGACGACTCTGTATGAAATATACAGGGAGAAAAAAGCAGCCCTTGACGAGTTTCTTGCCGGTTCTTCTCGTTACAAGGTCTCCCGCTTAGGGTTTGCGAACCGATGGCGTAGCTTCTATGACATTCACAAGTGCTTGTAACAGCCTAGACTGAACAAATAATTTTTGAATTTTGAATTTTAACATAAGTCAAACAGAAGCGTATATCGCTAAAGAATGTTTGTACTTTTTCACCTTCTTATTTTAAGGACTTACTTGGAACGTAACAAAACACTTAAGTTGACTTATGTGAAAAAGAACTTGACTTATGCTTTTTAGTCTGCCGACCCTAGCATTATATATTTAGTCTGCCGACACTATAATCTTAATTAATAAACACTATAAGCATAATTTACAATAATCAACTGAGACTTTCACTCCAGTATTGAATATTAATATTTCCTGGCGTATATAGGCTACACTATTATTATTTCACTTGTATTTTCAATAATCTTTAGTGCGGAAGTTTCTGAAGGGGTTACGAGTCAAGCCCGCAGGCGAAGTAGGTTAAAACGTCTGCAAAACAATCTTTCTGACTTTAGCAATATACTAAAAAAACTCTTTGTTATTTCTGATTCATACTAATCCTTACTATTATTATAAATGCGAAATTCCGTTTGTTTGTTTGTTTGTTACGCCTTCACGTCTTAACTACTGAACCGATCATCATGAAATTTTACATACACGTTGTCAGGGTACCGAGACGAGAAGGACATAGGGTAGGTACCATGGGCAACAGCGACGCTTAACCACTGCTAAGGTCAAAATCGCTTGCACGCCGCGCCGTCACAACCATACGTTTAGTTCGTTTAGGGGCGATACGCGCGCACACGAATTTTGTTGCAAACTGGCTAAGCGTCGCTGTTGCCCATAGTACCTTCCATCCAGAAAAAAGTATCGTTCCCGAAGGATAGCAAAAAACTTTCCACACAGAAGAAGTCGCGTCGCTTTTTAATAATTATAAATGCGAAAGTAACCTTGTCTGTTTGTCAGTCTGTGTTACGTTTTGACGAAGTTTGGTACGGATATAGATGGGACCTGAAGGACATGGCTTACTTTTACCCCACTGCTGGGCACGGGTCTACGTCCGCACCATATAATCTGTAGTCCACGCGGGGGAAACTGCGGGCGGAAAGTAGTATAAAGTATAAGTACCCACATACTTACATCCTAGGATATTATTAGAATACTAGCAGCCGCCCGCGACTTCGTCCGCATGAACTTTGTTCCAATTGGCGCGTCAAGATGAAACATGACCAGATTTTGAATAAGACTCTCAGAAACACAATTTGTGAAAACCGCATCCAATTTAGTGCAGTAGTTTTTGCGTGACGCGTACAAACATACAGATAGACAGACGAAAATTCTAAAAATATTGTTTTGGCTTCTATAATTAGAGTAGTAGAGGAGGCTAGGTAAAAGATAAGTCTTTTTTATATCTTCTATGTACAGACATCGGTCAGTTAAAATTTTATTACAATGTATAGATGATGATACTATGCAAAATAAACTCCTGCGCATCTGTGCATCTGGAATGCCGACCCGCCCCGCGGACATCGCTGTCCAGTCATTGAGATGAAAAGTAGTGTAGTACTCGTAAGCAGCTATCCTTTTTAACTTGTGCAAAGTAAATACTACTTACTGAACATGAAACCTTGGGAATTCATTAACAAACAAAACATTTGACATAATTGACCGAATGCCTATTTATTGTTATTGTCATATCGTGTGGTCTCGGGATCGATTCCCAATAAGGGACATGGATCAACAAACTGAGACAGAATTCTGCATACGTTCAAAAACAACTATATATGTATTTAACACACACCACAGTTTGCAATATATTATTAAATTCATTAGCGGCACATTTCATTGCACTTAGAATAATTACATCTAGAAGCCGTGTCCTTGTATGCAAAGTGAGGCAACTTATACTGAGCCAAAATGGCTCAGTTCTCAGATTTATATCCTTCATACGTTACCTAATCGTAACTAAAATCCAATAATATAATAATTAATCTCTTTAAGGTAGGGAAATTGAAACTGTTTTGTACTTATTAGGCATTATTATTTAATAATGGACAATCAAAATTTGATAACGGCGCCATTTTGGCTCACTTTTGACAGGGCGCTTTGTATAGGGAATTATCTTTCTAGGTGTTATTATTTTAAGTCATTGCATTGACACGAAAAACGTCATCATTACTGCATCGGAATTGGAAGATTAAAATTAGTGAAGTAAAGCCCTTATTTTATATTGTTTTATTTCTGATCGAATTGGTTAAGCTAAATATATTTAGCTATGTGCTATCAATACCCCAATCATCTCATTAGTACTTATTCATTTGCAATACTACATAATAAGGGCTAGTGAAGAAATGGCACAACCTTGTCATGAAACCGGAAAGAATGAAAGAACTCATAATTATCTTGTCCTTTCTACACGAACGATGTTGAAAAGGGAAGGAAAAATGACATAACTCAATTTTCTTTACATTATATAGGTAGTATATTTCAACAAATGAAACGTGCAAAACATTGCAAATTGCAAATTCGAAACTAATCGTGTTTCAAAATAAATGTTTCTTTACTTTTTGTTCCGATAATAAATTGCATGTCATTGAATAATAGGTAAGTTAAACACCTTTATCAGTATAAGCTTATCAACGCTCCCACTTCTGAGAGAGTGGGACATGTTGAAAAAACAAAATCAATTTAACTTTATTAAAATAGACTACGTCAAAAAATTTTTAATTGTGTTTAACCTGTCATGAAGAAAGTCTTTAGCCGAAAAATGACAAAAATTTTAAGAAGAAGAGGTAACCCATCCCATTACTGACCTATTCATAACATGCTTAACCTGTGAAATCGCAGACCCTTACATGCGATTATAAAACAAACTAAAACGATGCATACATACTCAAGCCACCTCAAGCCACTGGAATGTCGCAACGCCTACAGGCTGACGGAGGTCCAGTTAGTGCAAGAGAATTAATTTCTCTTTATTAAGCAGATATACAGATTATACTTAAGTAAGCCTAAATCATGCAAAATAAGTCCTAATCATTCTAGTTGTATTACTATTTTTCCTCAGTTTAGTTGTTTTGTTCCTGCCGTATACCTACCGTAAGAAATTATTTATTACCTACTTACTTATGTTTTACAGGTTTTACATTTCGAAATCGCGTTGTATAGAAGAAAAAAAATCATTTTTTTAATTAAAGAAATATATTGCTTAGAAATAACATTACTGAAGATTTTTTAAATAGATTTTTGAAATTCCCGAACGTTTCGGTACCTTTGCAGCTGCCCTTGTCACGGGTTACTATGGTAAGTATAAGTTTTCGTTCATGAATTAGGTACTTTATTGTAGTCGTATATTATTATTGTTATTTGAGTGTTAGGGGCTCTACAGCTCTGATAGAGCTTAGTAACTGCGACCTAAAAGATCTATTGTGACTTGCCACCTAATTATAGTAACTCTTTAAGCCCCACGGCGTCCAAGTCTAGTATCTTCCTGGTTTTAAGAGTTTTTATTTCCTCCGGGTCGATTACGTGTCGCCCGTACAATATGATACCTAATTGTTCAATACATTGCACCAGCAGACAAATGATTGCATTGCTGTTGATTGCACAATTATTCGAGTGATTGATTCAACTTATCAAAATAATACAGTTAGCGATTTGGCAAATGTATTGTTATAAACCGCTTTGACCGCGACGTCGATCGCCTGCATGGAATTTCGTTTGCTTTAAGAATTTTTTCCATTTTATTTCTGTACCAAAATTTATCAAAATCTGTTTAGGTGTAAAAAAATGAAAAACAAACAGACAAAGTTTTTCTGTTTTACTAAGGAATAATTATCTGGGTTTTTAAAGATCCCCTTTTCTCAATTTTCTTTATTATAATGAATAATAAATCTGCCAATATAATCGTTATCTCTCGTTTGTTATTACTGCTTTAAAACAATTATTATTATTACACTTTTACAATTAATGCTTTCTATATAGTATTGAAAGTTTTGTGTTCGGAATAAAATGCGGATTTTTGCTTGTTTATTTTAATTCTGGGTTATTCGCAATTGAATAACCCAATTATTTCTATATCATGTTCTGTACCCGTAATACGAAAATCTATCGGGAAAAATACTGGCTTGCTGAAACTGGCTTGGCATTCTGGCTTCAAAAACTATACGAACTCACGTTATTTCAGACATTACAGGGTTTCCCTAAATTATTTGGGACGCGCCCCCTTTCTACAAAAATAAATCTGCGCCCTCCTCCTACCCAAACAACCAGACAACGGACGTTGTTTCTTTGTTATTTCTAAATTAAGCCCCCGCCCCCTGTGAAAGTCCGTTTGTTTGTTTGTTTGTTACGCCTTCACGTCTTAACCGCTCTACCGATCATTATGAAATTTTGTATACACGTTGCCATGCCAGGGGTACAAAGCAGGACACTGGGTACCTTTCATCCCGAAAAAAATGTTTCCCGAGGGATAGCAAAAAAACTTTCCACGCAGACGAAGTAGCGGGCGGCCGCTAGTATAGAAATAATATCAAAGTTAGTAATAATAACAGTAAAACTTTTCAATACTTTAAATTACTGAACTTCGACGGTTTATTGATGTATATACTTGGCTTTTATTGATTCACAAATACCTAGTCATAATAATGTACTTTTTCACACCACATGCTCGACAATGCCGAATTATATGTCATGTAAACCTTACCGAAAGCAAGACATTATATATCTTGGCTTTAGCCGGGTTATAATATTCTATTATAACCCGCTGGTCAATAATGTGATTTTCACTTTCATAATTCTTATTGCTATGTCCATAAAGTCTAATTTCACTAAACAGAATGTGTCCTCAGCGGGCGCGGCCAACTCGATTTTCGAAGACCGAGGCCGTGGCCCACTAGATTCGCACTGAGACGAACTTCATTTGTTTGTCAAATCGAGTAGGCCACGCCAGCTGAAAGAAGTTGCTATAGCCGTAGCTAGTAGTATTACTAGCTCAACCTCGATAAACGTACCAAATAAAAATATAACGTTATCTTTCCATAATTGGACTAATGTCTTCAATATCAATTTGCACTTTTAATATGCTGTAATAAACACTATCTACTAAGCCTGGTTTTTTATTGTCTCGCATAAAGTGAGAAAAGTAGAGTATACACCACCGGGATAAAACTGTTTTTTTCTTGGGCGCTTGAATCCCTCACTGCACTCAGGACTCAATCTTAATTCCCTCGCTTTGCTCGGGAATTAACTTATAACACCCTCGCTGCGCTCGGGAGTTAAATTTGGAGTCCTTCGTTACGTTCAGGATTCAATGTAACGCCCGTGACATAAAACAGTGCTTTATCCCCTTGGTGTATAATCTACTATAACCATATTTTATTTCTTTATGACACTAATAAAATGTTTGACATAAACAGTCAAATGACGAAAGTTTCTTCAAGATACTTCCTGTACCGTTATTGTGTGAAAACGACAATAAAGTGTATGAGAGATAGCGAACACAAATCAAAGGCGTGTGCAAATGTTTACACAATCACAAGTTAGTAGGTAGTTATTGAGAAATAATACAACAGTACTTATACTTTTTTTTCTGAAACAACAACTCGAAAAGTCATGTACTACTTATCACTCTAAAAAAGAGGGATGTACTCATATGAAAAACATTAAATAAAAGAATTTATAATTATGTATATTGTATTTAAAAACATCCTACCTACCAGTGACAAAGGGTCCATACAAGCTGAATCCCAACGGCTTACTTTTTAGAAATTTCACCCCACCGATCCACTATGCAGATCACAACACAACATTTTTGTACAACAACTTACCTTCGCCATAATTTCATCCCTCCTCGCCACATCAGAATGCAACTAATGTTTTTACTAGGCTCCGTTATGCAGAATCACTTGTTCGTTGTTTTTTCATCATTCTCTTTAGCACAATAATTATCTTTATTAGAAAAAAGTTATTGGAGCAACTACACAGTACGTTAAAGTGTATTTTGATCAAGAATTCAATATGTTTCCGCTATTATTTACGCCAAAAATATGACCCACGAGCGCTTTTGATGACATTCTGTTTTTTTTACAAACATCTATGAGGTTTATACGCAATTTAATACTTGTCTACTAGATAATCTCTTTAGCTTGTCGTATGTTTTTTTGTGGCTACAACTGTACGTTTTCTATTTGAAAATATGGCCCGCGCAAACCATACTTTTCCTATCATGCACCCTTAATGTAAACTTTATAGGGCTAAATATCATTTTAACATGTCGTACTTTTACATGAATACTGGATTAAAGAATGATTAATAAACGTAATTGAAGATTTTAAACAGAAAATCTTCTTCAATAAAATAGCTAGCTAATCGAATAAATATAAACTAAAGGCTGAGCCACACTTGATGCGATCGGCTCTAATTGAATACGCCGCCGCAGGGACATCCGCAGATAAACCACCGGGCAACTTATTCCTTCCTACTGATTAATCTGGACGGGTAGATACGATGAATTGAATTAATTAATTTTGAAATGAAAATAAAAGTTACTAATTTTTTACATTTAATTCATTAAACGCCAAGCGGCCGCAGAAGGCCGCACAACAATGAACAATCTATTGTGTCTTATTTTCCTGTGCTTGACGGGTATAGTACCACGGAGTATTATAATTAACTTGTAAGGATGGTGGTAACCATTAGAACATTTTGTACAAGAAGCCTCTTTTAATTTTAAATAGCTTTTTCATTAAGGCGCTTTTGAACGTTATTTAATATTGTAATTCTAATAAAAAAAAATATGAATCTTCTTGTTTTATTACTATTAACAACTTTTTAAATGAAAACCTCTGCGGGCGCCACTTTCGGTGAGGTGTTAACCTTAAATTATTTATAGTCTCTGTCCCAGTTGACAATAATATGCTGACTTGGACGAGCTTTAAAATAACTTTATACTGTTTGTTGCTAAGTCTATGGTTTGTTGTTACTGATTTTCTTTAAAAAGACATCTGCAGGCGTTTGTAAAGTTTCTTTCTAAACAATGGTAATATGCACCTATTTTATGACATACCTAAAAATATATTTTTTATATAACATAATTTATAACTTACTAATCAAATATACCAAAAAAGTATCAAAACATTTTCGATCAGACACTTGCCTCGAGTTCGTCGACCCCGCAGCAAAACCGGAAAATTAATTTTACTGTGAATAGGCGATGTTTTTTACGACCTATTATGAGATTAAAATCGTAACGTTACATTATTTTTGGATCGGCTTAATAAGAAATAAGATTGTCTTAACCATGTTCTTCTTGTCAGTAAAAAAGTCTGGAATGGGTGATAGGAAAATATAGACGATTCAAAAGTACTTAATAATTAAATTTATTTGAATAAAGCTTATTTGACTTTGACTTTGACATGAAGTTGTACCTTTGCATCTTACTAAATCTTTGGTCTAACTCTAAACATTACTAAAATGGTATGAGATTTGTTTATTTAAAACTAGCTGCCCCGCCCCGGCTTGGTACGGATGGTGCCATCTATTAGTTATATTGTGATTTAAAATCACAGAAAAGAAAAAAAGTGTTTTTTACGTCTATCCGTACCTTTTTTTGAAAATTTAATTTTGTACAAACCATGTCCTGATAACAACAAAAACAACAAAAAAAATTAGGTACCTACTTATCTAATTTGGTGCAGAAGTTCTAAAGTTATTAATAAATGACTGAAAGTTTTTTTTTTAACTGTGTGCATTTCCAAAGTGCGAAGAGCTCGAGATAAAAAGCTTTGGCCACCCATCACATTACCAACATTTGCTATACTTGCTATGAAATTCGCAAACATTATCCACTGCAACATGTTTTCTTTAACATAACTTGTTTAATAAATTAACTTAAGACGTATTCGTAAACTCTCAAAGATTTAATAATTAATTAGTTATGCAACAGCATTGAAGCACGATATTATTATTTTTATTATTATACTTATTATATTGCATAAAGAAAAAACGGCCAAGAGCACATCAGTTACGGATTATCTCAGGGTTTAATTTGTTTATTTTTTCTCTTACATTTTCCACGGATCACACAAATAGTTTGACAGTTGACTTACAGGTTAAGTTGATTGACATAACTTGGTGAATTTAAATAAAAAATAAAAAAACATACTTTTGTAACCTTCTTTCACTTGATACCCCCATTTGAACCCCCTAACCGTCGGCCAACCAGGGTCATTTTCGATCTATCGCATATTGGGACCAGACCAAGTTGGCAAGATAGCCATTAGCTTGGTATTATCAAATATCATCATCTGGGTTGCGAATTAGGAAGCTTCTGGGAGATATGCCACCCTGAACACAACATGGTCACCAATCCCTAAAAAAATATTGATTGAATATTTATATAAATTGTAAACAGGGTCGTGGGTCATCATTACAAATATGTTAGACATTATTATTTGTGACCGGAGATCATTGTATGGAAGGCAATATGTTCAGTGTGGTATATCTCTCAGAAGCTTCCTACTTCGCAACCCAGACGATGATATTTGATAACACCAAACTAATGGCTATCTTGCCATTGTGGTCTGGTACCAATATGCGATAGGTTGAAAATGAGCCTCTTGGCCGACGGTCCACTAAGGGTGTCCATGGAAACTCAATATTACATGAAATAAAACACTTTTTAACGGATACTACCGCGGTTTTATTGAAAGTACTTTGGTAATTAGTTGGTATTTGGTTTGATTTTAGATTTTCCCGACGTTTCTGCACCTTTGCAGCTGCCGTGGTCACGGAGTACTGAAGCTACTTGTGAGCGACGATTTTTTTAAAGTTTTTCAATATTACACTAGAAACCCCTACCAGGGGGTCCAAGAATAAATTATAATATTCCACTTCAACCCACATATTCAAAAACCAATTGTAAAGTAACATAAAAAAATATTCTGCGACATTGAATATAAAAGATTGTGACATTACGAGATTCTGTGATTTTAAATCGTTAAAACACATTATACACTAAAAATATTGTTTAAACTAAGGCATTTGTGTAAAGGCATTGCTTTAAAAAAATTTTTGGTTACACTAAACTTTATATTTGTTTAAAGTAAGGCCATTTAAATAACCCTGGCATAAAATAATGCATGATTTACGTTATTTATTCACGCTGCTAGTTAATTTAAATTTCAAACATTCTTTATGCTGACATGAAAATGCTTCTAGATTATTAAATGGAGAATTGGAGACAAAGGTATAAACTTGATTTGTCCAAGTAAGAACCGTTTTAAAATCAAATCTATTAAATGTTGTGTACTTAGTTTAGTTCTTTAATTTTTGAACCTTTAATGGACATTAAACTGTTATCATTGAGCATTAATCACTAAGTTTTCATAAAATATTACGTTTATGGGCATATTTTTTGCGATTTTAATTTAAAAGAATTGCATGCATTTTTAAATACCTTTTAATGCAAGATTTAATTATATATCCGAACGCAAAAAAGTAAAAAATATGTTTAATACTTTAAAATCATCTGATTTCTCAATTTGCAACAATTAATTTTCAGAAATACTACCTACCTATTTGTTTGTTATGTCTTCACGTCAAACCACTGAACCGATTTTGAAGAACTTTAATAAAAGGATAGATTCAACTTTGCAGTCAAACATAGACTATACCTACCTACCTATGCTTATCTATATTCTATGTATTATTCCCTTAATTTCGATGGGAAACAAAACTCTACGCTGACGAAGTCACAGGCTATTAATAAAATATTCCACACGCACTTAGCACGCCCACGACCTAAGTACATGATATGCATAAGTAAAATAACAATGCTTATAATCGAATTTCTAATTGTGCCGACCTAGAAACTAAGTTTAATTGAAACAGGACGAGGGGAGGTCGATGCTATAGGCAGGAAAGTGCGCAATCACATCCTATCTTCATAGGTACCGCATTTATTTATAGTGATACATATTACTATCTACAGGGTCAAATCGAAAACAGTCGATAAATTTTATGGTGTCAAACTGAACAACTTTGCTTATGGGACAAACTTAATCAGAGTAAAAATATAATCAGCTGTTCCATACATTTTGCTCGAGTTGATATTGACATTTTCTATGGAACAGCTGATTATTCCCTGTAGATTGATTTAAACACTTTTCAGTTTTGGTTTGGTTGTATGTTAAGATTGTACGGTCAGCAGCACATCAAGCTATACAAAACTGTCAAATATCTCTAATGAATTTTGAACCTTAAGGTGCTTGTTTTTAAGTTCAAAATTGATTGAAAAAATTTGGCACTATGTGGAAGCCCAGCGTGCCGTCTACTGTACTTATAGATGGGCAAAAGACCCGGTTTAAACCCGACCACTGGGTTTAAACCCAATAAAGACCCACATTGTATGTTAAAGAAACTTTTTACAGCTTTTTTATTTCTATTGATAAGTCAAATGTGACGTTGCTATGGAAACAATTTCTTGTCAAACCAATACAGAAAAATATTCAAATGATATAAAATTTCTTATTTTCTAAAGATTTTATTTAATTCAACAAAATTGTCTATGGGCTTTGACTGGGTTTAACTTTAAATTAAACCCATTAGTCGGGTCAAAATCGGGTCTTTTGCCCATCTCTAAGTACTATTCGACTACATATTTGGTAAAGTTCCAGTACTAGGCGGGCACTCCATACAAGAGCGTTTCAACTAGGTACCTATTACACAGACGCTACACAGTGACGTTTTTGCACACACGCAACTATGTGGTGCTATTCTTCGAGCAACAAAGGCTTCGTTTCTGTAGAAGCCCGTCTTACTCTAAGGTGCTATTGAATGAGCACACGGATCGACACACGGATGGGCGCCGCTGGGGTGAGATAATTGATTGCGGGGCAGGGCGGAGAGTTTCCTTTCTGTACGGTAGTACTTATAATTATATTCTGTGCCCCTAGCACGAACTTCTATCGAAAAAAAGCGTGTAAAAAATCGATAGAGTAATTCTGTATCTGAAATTTGTACATACAGCGCTTTCTACCGCCGAAAATCGAAATGACTTTTTTCATAGCTTTTTTTTTAACTCTCTCTTTTATATCGAGTAGGTACTTCCACGCGCGTTTATTTTTTCTCGATAGATGTTCGTGCTGGGCATACAGGTACCACTTCCTGTTTAAAATAATTTAAGCATATATAAGTAAGTCAATGTTAGATGAGTATCAGTCAAACTAACAATGACTTTGTAAAAAGTAAACTTAAGGATATTTTAGCGTTATAATTATATTATTATGATAACCGCACACAAATCGAACGAACAACCTTCCCACATGCATTAAAATTTGTTTTCAAGACCAAACTATTGCAACATGCAAATGAATATTTTCTAAGAACAATGAAAATCTAATTGATTCTGTATGTATAACATTTTCTGTTGACGTCAAAAATCTAATAAAAGAAGAAACTAACTAACATAGCACCTACAGCTTACATTTTTTTTTTAGAAATTTTGCTTTAGGTTTGCTTAATATTAAAGGCGGTAACAATGAAAAAAAAATGGAAAAAAATCAACACGTAAGTGCGTAAGGATTATCTTTTTGTATGAAAATTTTGAAAAATATTTTAATCCACAACTGGAAGTATGTCAGAAGACTACGAAGCCTCTATGAAGCTTCTATTTCACCTTACTAAAGATACTGATATACAGTGCCAGACACTTCACACTGATAAAAAAAATTGAATACGAATAAATTATAAAGGTATCTTTTTATTTTTTAATGATTAATCAGTATTTAACCCAACTTCTTGCAACTGATCACTACCACACACCGGATATTATCTCTGAAACGGACATACTGTCACGCAAATGATTTGCTTATATAATATTTACAATACATTCCAAGCACATTCCACGCGTTTAGTCATTGTTATAGTATCTAGACACAATACACCGTAGAAATACGGACTTAACTGAGTAAGTTATTATTTTATTAAAATACGTCAGTTACTATAAATATTTACTATAGCAGTAAAGCCAAGAAACAATGATCTCGCAATGGTATAAGCCGTGTGACGTCTGACGCAGTAAAATTGGCGTAGGAAGGGGGGGGGGCACCCACTCCTGAACAGTCTGGTGCCACAGCCCAGAAAATATCTTGATATTATTTTTCTATTGCCCTTCAAAACTCCAACGCGGCTCTAGCATCCCCCCCCCCCCTCTAGCTTTGCCCTGGGGCTAAGAGCCAAGCTCCCCCTTTGAACAGAGCTTTTTCCAATAAAAACGGTCCAACACTGCAATCTCAAAAAGAAAAGAGTCAACATGATATAACAGTAGAGCACTTAAAGCTATACTAAAAAAGAAATAAATAAAAGAACGAAAAATGGCAAAAAAGGACCTGCCAAAAAGCGGGGAGCAGCTGCAAAAAACACTACTACCTCCATCCCAGCTGCCAATGCCAAGCATGAAGATTGTGGCAATGTCCTTCCATAGGTGAGGTCTACGTTACGCAGTGAAATATAACGGGCTGGATAGAGTGGATGATATATTTTCTATTTCAAGCTTTGACAATATATTTAATTTGTAAGCTGTTGTTATGTATTGGACCATTTTATCTGTAGATGCCCTTAGTTAGCACGAACAGCTACCAAACAAAACTACGCGCGTAAACCATTCGATAGAGTAATTTTGTATGGGGAATTTGTACAGCGCCATCTACCGCCGAAAGGAGAAAGAAATTTTCCATTTGATAATTACTCTATCGAGTACTTTTACGCGCGTTTTTTTTCTCTGTAGATGTTTGTGTTAAGGGTAACTTTAGTATCATGTCACACTAACTATTGGACTTATTCAGTAAGTTGCAACACTACTAAGTATTATGGAATGATTGTAATGTGACAAAGTATTATGTCTAAAGCTATTTCTGAAGCTGACGGACTGTACATCTATGTACGGTCAACGGCACACTGGGCTTCCACGACAGCGTACTGATATTCAATCAGTTTTATACTTAAATGGAAAGCCATTAAGGCTCCCTTACGCGAAATCATTTGTCTCTGTCTTTTTCTTTACGTGTAAAGAGTATGGAAAATAACCTCACTTCTGCACTTTTTCGATGTTTTTCGTTGTTTTTTCATCATTATCTTGAGCACAATTATCTTTCTTGAAAAAAAGATATTGGAGTAACTGCACAGTACGTTAAAGTGTATTTTGATGTAGAATTCAATACGTTTCCGTTATTATTTACGGCAAAGATATGGCCCGCGATAAGCGCTTTTGGTGATATTCTGATTTTTTTCTACAACCATCTGTTAGGGTTATACACAATTTTATGATTGTAGCAACTAGATAAACTCTTTAGCTTGTCGTATGATTTTTTTTGTGGCTACAAGTTTACGTTTTCTTTATAAAAAAGTGGCCCGCGCAAACCATGTTTTCCTATTACCGCCCCTTAAGGTCCTAAATAAATGACAGATTTTTGACAGTTTTGTATAACATCATGTGCTACTGACTGTACTTGGAATAGGTATACAAACATCGATTCACGACTTATACGTAGAATACAAAACTTTAATTTAATTAAAGTTCTAATTTTAACTTTTAGATTTTTGCATTCACAATGCTATTTTTATATTAAGATGAATAAATATAATGAAAAATATTAGAAAAAATCGGCTCACCCGTAGCAACTTAGACGGGATTCGAACCCGCACCCTTAGGATTCCGGCCCAATGCACTACCAATTATGCTACCAAGCCACTAATGGATTTGGCGAAATTTTCTAATACTTTTTACGTTTCCGCTGAAGATCAGCGCCATCTCACCAATGTGGAGAGAATTACTTCGACATTTGAAAGCAGCGCCATTGCAGGTGCTAGACAATCAATTATGGTGAAACAGTCATATAATTTTAACTTTTAGATTTTTGCATTCACAATGCTATTTTTATATTAAGATGAATAAATAATTATTATTTTTTCTAATATTTTTCATTATTTATTTATCTTAAAGTTCTAATACTAAGTTGATGAATCAATAGTATGCATTTTGTCAAAGATTTTGAATCACAATTGGATTTGAATATTCATTGGACAGAGTGCAAATTATGATGTAAAAATTATGAAATTCGAGGTTACTCATAAAATGTTAGCTAAATGAATACACCTTAAACAAAGTTTTTTGAAAAAGCTCAGTTTCGGATAATACGTATAATTATAAAAGATTCTATGTGATAAATATTTAACTGTATCCTAATAAATGCTGGGAAAATGTCAGTGTTTTGGTGAACCGGTTTCGGCGAAGCTTAAAGAGAATTTAATTACTTAAGTCGAATAATACTTAAGTAAATAATTATTAAAAAAAAAACTATTACTTAAGTCTAATTAGTCATTTAAAATGTATAAATAGAAGTAAGGGTGAAAAGTCTTTAACATTCAAATTATTGGGGAAATATAACCACATTTTCTTTATTTTCACATTCATAAATAGTTATCAAAGAAATATTTTCGTTTTATCAATTTTCCTTAGATGGTTTTAGTTTCAAAGAACTGCCTTAATGGTCGGGAATGTGGTTTCTATATAAACGTGACATCGTTGCGTCATAAAAATCGAAGGTCACTGCTGCAGTTTGTTCACCGAAAACAGGTAAATGTGTGAATGACTGACTATGTTATTAGAAGTAGTGATTCATACAAGCGAAATTAGAATTTGCTATTTTACAGAAAGTTCCGTAAAAATATTTTATTATCTATATCTATAGCATTGTTAACAGATTTGATTGAACCAACCAGGGATCGATGAGCTCGATGGCCCAGTGGTTTAGCGCCTGACCCAGCAGCGATGGTCATGGGATGGGTAACCAAAAATATATTATCTCGAGCTCCTCCGTGCTTCGGAAGGCACGTTAAGCCGTTGGTTCCGGGTGTTAGTCGTTAACATCCACCAATCCGCATTGTGCCCACGTGGTGAGTTATGGACCATTATCCTTATCGACCCATAAGGGGCACATCCCAGCAGTGAAGGGGATATGAAAAATGACTGATAGTCAACAAGGGATCGAACCCGGGACCTCAGACTCAGAGATAGCGACACTATAAATGCCGGTGTACAAGCCACTCGACCATGAAAGTCATCGTCAACGCAATAATATTAAAATATTATGTTCATTTGACATAATCTAGCTACAAAGTAACAGTGACTAATCGATTCACTAAAACCGTATGTGGGTGAAGAATTCATAATGTCTTCGCACACGCGACGTTATACCAACAACTTTACGCAAACAGCCCACCACACGACTTGTTCAAACTATTCAAATAAATTATTGTAAGATGTTTCGTCTTCTGACTACAGTGTTTGGATCTGAAACTCTTCGTTCCGGTTAAGTTTAATTTGAACTTATCCGAAACGATGTGTTACAGATACTTACTTGGCAGTTTCATAAAAAAAACCACTTAAATTACACCAGAAATTAGTGCCATCCAGAACCTCTAAATTTTTATAGAAATGGAGTGGACAAGTCCACCTGGCTAGCTACCACCATCTTACCTAAGTCTGATGCCATAACAACAATTTAAAAATGGTTGTGTTACAGTTAGAGGTAAGATAGCCAGTTCCTCAGTGGTGAGGATTCCGGGTGTAGTGCGCTTCCACCTTCTTCGGCCTTATCGTCACCATCAGGTGAGATGAAGGCCAAGCACTATCCCGTTGAGCATAAGATAAAGATATTTAAATTTTCATTTTTCTGACTTTGAATCTGTAACACAGCGTTCCGAAAAAGTTGCAATTAACTTACTTGCGGTTTCATAAGAGCCTTATTTATATTACATCATAAATTAGTGCCATCCAGAACCTCTGAATTTTTTAAATGAAAACGAGTAGACAGAAGAATAGAACAAGGGCACCTTATTTCATAACAAAATTTCTTCCAGCAGGCCCATGTAAGTAAAAAAAATTGAAAAGGGCAGTACTTCGTCTGTGTTCAACTCGTAGAAAACTACTAAAAAGTATAATTTATTTTTTAATATGAAATTTCGCAATTTGATTGATTATTATTAAAATCTTGAGCTTGGTCCTACTTTTGATATAGTTTTCTAGCATCAATCGTTTACGGTAAATACCTACTGTGCAAGAATATTTTGGGTGAGAAAAGTTGAATCCCTTTTAGGGTTCAGCACCCTAAGAGTAAAAACGGGACTCTATTGCTAAGATTCCACTGTTCGTCTGTCTGTCTCGTTGCCACCAGGCTGTAACTCATGAACCGTGATAACTAAGACAGTTGAAATTTTCACAGATGATGTATTTCTGTTGCCGCTATAACAACAAAAAGTGTTTTTTTGCCGTTTTTGGTACGGAGCCCTTTGTTAGCGAGTCCGACTCGCACTTGGCCGGTATTTTTTTTCGATATGGCGATGTATTACGAAACAGATCTCAAGATGTTGCAACAAGCAGGTTTATAGCTACTACGATCAAGACCACGTGAGCAGAATTTGAGTCCTTATAGGGGCAGCAGATGCGTGGAGCCATCGATAGTTTTTCCTGAAGAAAAACTTGCAGAATAACTGCAAACGTCGTTATGGAAGTACATACTTGGTACGAGTACAACCTTTTAACGTTGGTCCAACAAAGTAACGTATGCTTATAAGTAAACTTTTTATTCAATTTGAGTTGACTTTTACGTGAACTGATATTTTTTACCACTGCTTTAATTAAATGGTGGCGCCTTAATTGAAACAGTTAAAATAAACAAGAATTTTGAAGTATCCTAACAACAACGGGTTTAGGGTTTACAATTAATAGACAGACAAACGACAAGTCAAAAAAATTAGTTACCTATGTGATCTTCAGTCCAGCTTGCGTTTTACTTTTCAGGAGGCTTTTTAGGTTTTGGATAAATTCCGTGTTCTGAAATTCCGTTTCATTTTTTAATTAATCTAGAAAAAAGATACTTACCTCGACCCCTGGAAGTTACAAAACGGGCCCTAAATGTAAAATTATTTTCGATCTTCTCTAAGATAGAGATATTTCCCTAGTTTGACATACTCCAGTACCAGAGGACCAAATCCAAGTATTCTTAAGGATTCCTGCCTCAAAAGTAATCTAGGGTGTAGGGGTATGGATGACCCTTATTTGCTACCTTAATTGTGATGTGTACAGGCATTAATAGGCAAGCATGGGCAATATCTTGTCAGTGATGAGGATCTCCGCGGTGATGAGGATTCCGGGTGTAGTGTGCTTCCACTTTCGGCCTTATCGTCACTTAACATCAGGTGAGGTGAAGGCCAAAGCCAATTCTTTGACTTTCTGCTGCAGGCGTGTGATGAGTAGCCGTTTTCTCACATAAGCCTCGCATTTTTCCGCAGATCGGAGTCTTCGAGCGGTGTCTGACGTTAAACATCCACATGTCACGATGGAGACAGTGACTACACCTGCTAGTTTTTTCATAATTGTACCTCGGCAAACGAGTTTTAATGCCTCCATGCAACTAATTGTACAGATAGGTTCTACAAACCGGAACACAGCAATGCGGCTTGCCAGCAATCAGTGCGAAGCCATCGGCTTTTTTATAAATCACATAATTTGTTGGTTTATTAGTCATTTGAATACTTTCTTGATTTTTCCTTAGCTTTTTTGTGATTGACGCAAACTTCAAATAAACTATGACAACTTATGGCCATTTGGCTTTGAAAGTATAGTAAACCTTGGGCTCTTAAGGAAGATATAACATGTCCTGGGTCAAAAGGTTGTTTTAAATTTCATTTTATGAGCCGTACGACGCTCGCTCCTAGGCAAAAACCTCCTCCAAGTAGGTTTCAACATATTATGTTACAAAATGTATTTTTATAGATCGAAGCAACCCAAAAAAAAATATTTCTATTAACAAATTAACTATTACGAATTTTGAAATATCATGGTTTGGATATATCTTAATTATAAATAATGCCTGTTAGATTTTTATAATCAAAACATTCGGAAATACACAATATAGTATTTGGCTCTTTTGGAAGCATAAAATAAGAATATTGATCAAAGCATAATATTTGATCATTATGCATAATTTATCATTAAACAATGCGTTAAGTCAAGAAGGTTAATCGTCACATTTGCAATTCAATTGATTTAATTATTTGCTTAAAGCTTTTTGGTCAATATTAGCATTTTAAATCTGTGTACTCTTTAGTTTTTAGTTAAACATTCATTTACATGTTGAATGCAATGTTTATACTTTGTAAACAAAGTAAATCTTTAAATGTAAATTTTTGTACCAAATCAATTATCTTTAAATCGAAATAGAGTCGTTACTTTTGTTTTATTTATTATTATTTTTATTTCATGGAAGATATAAAGCTAAAATCAGTAATAGAATAAACTATGTCGGAATTTACACCATGTCCCTGTTTATTTTTGAGACTCCAATAAATGTGTAAATCCCAACATAGTTTATTCTATTAACGTCAATAACCATGGAAATTTAAAACAATATAAAATCAGTAAGTATACAATTTTAGTTCGATTCGAAAACGAAGACTTTAATTTATGATTACATAAGTAAAACGCATACTTACCGGTTCTAAGCGATTAAATCGCAATCGATGAGCAATAAAACAAGTAAATTACTATGAATAGAAGTCTAACTAATAATATTTAGTCTTAAACTAACCAGAGGACTAATACTTAAGCTTATAGCATAAAAAGTACCGAGAAGGTTCGGTAAAGTCAACAAATTTCACTGCAAATTCTCACTCTTTATTGCCAAGCCAGCCATCAGCCAAATCTTTCGTTTTTTTTTGTTCAAAAACCGAGAAATATTTTTCCTGTTAGAGTTCAAGGTAGGTAGTTTCTTTCTTATTTAGTTTTGAATACTAGAGATGCTTTGGGGTCAGCGTACTACCTATTTTATGAACACTGCAATATAGCATAGATTTTGCGAAAACGAATGCTGGCTTGCAAAGAAAAATAAAAAAATATCTCAATCAACTCGGAAGCTCCATTGAAAGAGCATTGGACCGGTAATTCAAAGGTTGTGGGTTCGAGTCTCACCACCTACTTCAGTTTTGAAATGATCATCAAGGCTGCGTCTGGCTTCGCCATCGCCGAGGTCCCGGGTTCATACTCCGGATGAATAATTGTAGAAAAACTAACGTTTTCTGGGTGTATCTTCCATAGTATTGGAATTTTTTTAACCGACTTCACAAAAAGGAGGAGGTTCTCAATTCGATTGTATGTTTTTTTTATCGTTGTTCGCGCATATCTTCGTCATTTATGAACCGATTATGATGATTCTTTTTTTGTTCGATTGAGTTTTCTTGCGAGATGGTCCCATTTTCAAATCGGTTCAGTAGTTTTCGAGAAATCCTGAAAATACTATGATTTTCATCAACTCACATGACGACTTTGTTATTTATGAACCGAATTAGATGTTTCTTTTTGTTGGGAAAGGGGTACTTTTAGTGTAGTCTTTTTAACCGACTTCAAAAAAAAAAGGTTCTTCCTCAGTTTAACCTGTATGGATGTATGTTTCTCCGCGAATATCTCACGTTTGGCTGAGCCGATTTTTCTACCCAATAATATACCTAATATAGAAGGTACTTACACTAAAAATAATAAAATAAAAAATTGTTTTAAAAAACAAAAAACCGACTTCAAAAACCTGCCTCTAAAAAGCAAGAAATAATATTCAAATCATTAGATACGCATTATCATTGTTATAACAACACGTCTATTGAAGTCGGGTGGGGCTTTTAGAATAAAAAAAGGAAGTTGTACTCCAGCCCCACCCGACTTCAATAGACGTGTTGTTATAACAATGATAATGCGTATCTAATGATTTGAATATTATTTCTTGCTTTTTAGAGGCAGGTTTTTGAAGTCGGTTTTTTGTTTTTTAAAACAATTTTTATAGCGTTTGGTTCCAATTTCATGCGTTAGAATAAGAATTCAGTTTCGTACCTACACGAACCAATTTTTTTTCTTAAGAAATGAATTTGACATACTTCTATCTAATTTTCAACATTATCTTCAGGTTTCGCTGACAAAATAATAGGTAATATCTTAGAGAACCAGTCGCAAAATAACTGTGCTACTATGGCTTCGCGCTGTCGGCTGCAAATGTATTGTCAAGGAACTGGTCCAAATATCTACATGCACAAGCACAGCTGGCTGTTCGACATTCACATTTTCTTCGGCCAGTTGACATTCCAGCATAACTTGAACCAAGGCCGAAGAGATTTTACATCACACAACCACCAAATTAATTCGCCGAACGGACACCAATAACAAAATTTCAATTTTCAATTGCACAATTGTTGACAAATGGTACACGGTCTGTAGAGAATTCGATCCGCCTTGCAAAAGACTGCTAACCCTTTTGAAAAGAACTTGTCTAGCGAACAAGCTCTATGAAATTGAGCCCTTCTCAACTTGGTCGCGTTGCAAGCGCTTACCTTAACAAATTCTGCGGGTACTATTTTCATTTATCCGTGATAACACACACAATATGTTACTGTTTACACGATTAATTCGTTGGACACAATTTAACACTGAATCGGCACGCACGGCATTTGTTTTTTCTTTTCGAAGCGGCGACACGTCCGCTCTCCGATACGGTTCACGCTACACTGCCATATTTGAAACTAGTCGTCGGTTGGGTCGACTCGCGCGCACTCGGATAGTCCGGTTTTCCTTTTGTCATAGGAATAAAACCTACATGTATTATGTAATGAATTTCGGTGATGAGATACCGTTATTTGAATAAACATTCATGTGAACCTATGGATTTTAAGAAAAGTGTAAATAGGTTCTATGGCTTCGGCCTATTATTTATTCTTTGCTACGGCTTTGTATTGCACCGCTAAAAAAGATTGGTATTAAAATTAATTACATTGATATTGGAATTAATGGACGCGGTAGTAATTACAAAAAACTCCACACCAACACAATAAGTAGAGCAATAGGCTTAATTGATTCTGAGTATGGTAATGGTGTTACGACAAAGTCTACATTAAAATTGAAAATAATACAATCAAATAAATTAAAATTCCTTTAAGTTTAATCGGTATGATTTTCACAAGTTGTCATTAACAAAAACCCTATTAAAGTATCGCTTTTCCATGTAGGTATACTGTTCATCTTATATTAAAATATAAAAAAATAAGTTTAAATTAATTTAGCTGCTCTTTCGTAATAATATACTGTACGTAATATTAATTATAAATCATTCGTACTCAAATGTGTACAAGTGAAAATAAAGTGAAATATTGAATAAATGATTGATGTGGGGTCGGACAGCCAAGTGAATACTCCTTATTAATGGAATAGGGCTCCAACCTGAGGCCATGGAATGTTCCATCAGTGGAGTGAACAGCCCTTGGATAGATTGCCGCATCCGCAAAAAGTACTTATTGTTTGTAAAATAAATTAAAAAGATTTATTTTTTCTTAATAGTTTACACGAGAAAAAATACCTATGTACCTATCAGATTAACAAAACACATCCTACTTTAATTTAGCCGCGAAACAGATTTGGATGAAATTTGACATACAGATAGTTTATAGCCTGGATTAAAACATAGGATACTTTTTATCCCGATTGACCGGATGTCAACCGGAAAACCGAGGTCCTCAAGGAACCTTTAAAAGTTCCCTAGGAGGGAACCTTTGAAGGTTCCCTAAGGATTTACTGAATGTCCACACGGACGAAGTCGCGGGTGGAAGCTAGTATGTAATATAAATAATATTATGTGAGTGTAAAAAATATAAAGCAATGATAAAATGAGTAAACAATAAGTGGGAAAATTAAGTAATTGTGAATATTTGTCCATCAAAGGGAATCTGCAAAAGTGTATAAATACATCACAGAGTTGACAAAAACTATTAGAATTAAGCGTTAAGTTTATTAAATTAGGTGAATAAATAGTAGAAATGTATTTCAGAAATACTTTTAAAAACAATTAATGAGTATTATCTTTTTTTTATTAAAATAAGAACAAACATTTTAAAACAATTCCAAAGTTTTAATTAATGAAACACACATTCGTGCGAAAATAACAATTATTCGAGACTCTACACAAATCCAATTCAGAGCGTGATGTTTTATTATCTAATACGTGAAGACGCATAAAGGCTTCATGCAGTAAATGTACAACATTGAAGAAAGTATTCGTCACGGATATAATTGCAAGCTAATTTCCTCTCTTAATTAAAAGTAAATTTATGAAAAAAGTATGTTACCGAACCGAGCGAGTAACAATTACGCAAACGTTACGTTGTGTTATGAAGGAACTTTGCAAATTACGTTGCAACTCATTCACTCCGGATGAGCTGTTTGTACTTACGTTAAAAACTTTCATTTGTTTTTGTGTTCCTATTTTATGAAACGTAACAAAAGTTGAGGAGTAATTAACTATTAAATATAAGCCGTATGGCGTAGGTTACCAACAATCTTTCACACTTACAATACAAGTGGCGTAAACGTAAAAGCTGACTAATGACTTGGAGATAATACCTACCTACATCTACCAATACATCTTTGTGGACCAGAAAATAATTAAGGAATAACGTTTTTTATGAAAACCGTGAGAATTTCCAAAAATCGTTTCATGATGATTGCGAACGCCTTCAAAACAAAATAAAAAGTTTTTTATCTATAAGCCAAATTTCAGCCCGATCCGTTGTAATTTGAGATAATCGTTAGTCACAACATTTATTTCATAAAATCGATCGAAACATAATGCAATGTAATAAGTAATGGAAACAAAAGGTTTTTTCTATGTTTTTTTGAGTTTCTTACGCCCGTTCTTCATGTCAGTTAATAAAGTCTGGAACGGGTGGTAGGAAAATATAGATAATTCAAAAGTGATTAATTATTATTAAGTACATTTGAATAGACATTTTGACTTTGACTTTCAGATGACTTTTCGATAACTATGAGTCCATTAACTTTTTCAGTATGTGATCACAGGAAAAATAAAGATCACAGAGAAAATCTTATGATAACTGCCCTTTTGTAAGTGGATTTACCTATAATACTAAAAATTATGGAGCTATTCTAAATTTATTGTTGCCTGTACCTGCGCATAATAATACACGTTTGAAGCGAAACTATCTGAAGGGCAAAGAAAGTGTCTAAATAAAACCACAAGCCCCTTTCGATCATCGGTACATCACGACCACAGAAATAAATTATGCCACTGGATAAGACTTTAAGTTGGAAAAACATATTATGAAATAAAACTTTACGACTTACTAGAAGCTTTTGGCTTATAATCATGAGTGGAACCACCCCACTGCGGAAACCAAATTATTAAAATATCAGCGTGTATTTAAGTTAAATACTTATCAAAAATATAAACTTTCGCCACATAAAAATACCTACTTATTTTACACATTTAAGTATTATTTTCCTTAGCTGACCTCATGAATAATTTCAAATTCAATTGATTTCCCTGACTACGATCACATTATTCAAAAAATAATGAAGCAATAAATCATTATTAAAAAGGATAATTATTATTACTTGACACTAAACCTGAATAACATCGCTACAAAGTAACTTACATAATGTGATAATTATGTCTTCTGTACATTAGAAAAACTATATTTCACCACAAATTTTATGGGATAAGAACTCTTCGAAGACTTAAGAACAGGATCATCCATCTAATACAAAGTACTACCTACAAAGGACTATCAATCAAAGATAAGCTGTAATATAAAACAGGTTGACAGCTTAGCAGCTAGTATGCAAAGTATCGATCTTGAAACCTAAGCTGCTTTTATTTAGTCAGGTCATACTTTCATTGTGTAACCGAAAAAAGCAATTCGAATGGTAGGTCCTCGAAGATAAATGATTTAATAACATCTATATGGTTCTGTATAATTAATTAGAACTGTAGTAATAATTTCAGACCAAATATAAATTATGGTGGATTAAAGAAACTCACATATAACCCGGTCGAGTTAACTCGGGACCTGAAGCGCGATAGACCCCTCTCGTTTTCTCCTTGCCTCACGCCACTGTCGTCATGCCAGTAGCGTAAGTACATTTGTTAGCGATAATTTAACGATAATCTATCGCAAACTTTCAAAAAATTGACGACGGTGGCGTGAGGAAAGGAGAAAACGAGGGGGGTCTATCGTGCTTCAGGTCCCGAGTTAACTCGACCGGGTTGTACATACATGAACCCTGAACACATTATATCCCTTTGTTTGGACAGTCGTGAAAAAAATAAATTAATTAAAAAAATATTAAAAACACGACTGCCCTGCCAAAACGAACTAAAAAGTTAAACAACAAGTGTCATTGCAGTCGGTGGACCTTATCATGGGACAATTTTTGATCAAAGAGGTCCCCCGACTGCAATGACACTTGTTGTTTAACTTTTTAGTTCGTTTTGGCAGGGCAGTCGTGTTTTTAATATTTTTTTAATTTATTTATTTTTATTTCACACATTTTAGTGACATATTATATAGTTTTGGAATGTGCTCATCAAGGCCTTTCATTTGATGCCCATATTGTAATAATAGAAGAAAAATTTTTTTTTTCAGATTTGAAAATGGCGTCGCATAGTCGCCATATTGATTTTTTCTAAAAAAAATATAGCCAGTGTCACTCGGAATGTTGTAAGGATTCTAACGATACCCGATTTATCCAAATAAATTCAGGCATTTAGAAGTTATGGTGGAATAAAGAAACTCACATACCCACAAACATACATGAACCCTGAACACATAACACTCTTTTTGCTTTGGGCAGTCGTGTAAAAACTAGTATATTATAAGCGATTACGAACCAAACATCGCAAAAACTAGGTAACCTACTTTAATTATTTCCTCGTACTTTATGGCATAGAATGAGCAAATGTACAATAATAACTGAAGATTTACTACTTTCACTATTTATTATAAACTAGCGGCCACCCGCGGTTTCACCCGCGTGGTTCCCGTTCCCGTGGGAATATCGGTATAAAAAGTATCCTATGTTTTAATCTAGGCTATCTACTATCTGTGTGCCAAATTTCAACCAAATCCGTTCAGTAGTTTTTGTGTGATTGAGGAACAAACATCCAAACCCACAAACATTCACGTTTATAATATTAGTAGGATTGAATCTTGTCAAATATTATATTTCTAGTAGTAGTAACATATTTGCGGAGAAAGACAGATTTAGGTAGTTAACTTTCAGTGTGTTGATAACTTAATAACAATGATAGTCCATTGTTTCACTAACAGATAGGTTTCACTTGTACGCTTGTCACTTCACAAAGTTAACATTAGTGGCAATTGGAAAATTAACCACAGTAGCGATTACCGCCACAACCACTAACTACGAGCAGAAAAGTGGGTCAAGAATAGAGACAATCTCTCTTCACAAAAATTGAGTTAAGTACTATAATTATTTTTGATAGTTTTGTTAATATTTTTAAATAAAAAAAATGAATTTTCTTTAAAATAGTGAAGATCTAAATAATTCCTGTAGATAAAATATAATTTTAAGGCATGGACATAGATTTCGACATAAAAAATATACCAAAACTAAAATGCAATAGAAAAGACTTCAACGAGCTTTGGCAAGTTTAGGAAACTAGCGCTCCAAGCGGTCAGTGGAGGAAATAATAATTTTAGTAGTGACATCTATTGGGCAATAGCTAAACAAATTTTTACGTTTCTTTACACGAAATCGAAATGTTGAATAACTTTTTTTTTACTGTTACAAATCATGAATTTTGTGAAAAAATAAATGTGAATTTACATTATTTTATTATAATTACGTAAGTAATATGAAAAAACTGTACTTATCTTGAAAATAAAATTTTATGACGTAATAATTTATTATTATATTAACTTTGTGAACATTGCGACGAACGAAAAGAAACTGTCAAGTGTCACCATGACAACGGTAGTGACGCTCGGCTCCATAAAATGAAATAAAATAATGTTTTTCTCTCGAGTTGTGATTGCTAGTTGTATTTATTTGAATTAAAGAAACACAATTCGAAACACACATACGTCCAAAAAAATGTCTGAGCAATCTCCAGAAAATAAAAATGAAGATAAATCCAACAACAACAACATTGTTCCCAGTGAAACCAAAGTTGATGAAAAGCAAACGAAAATGAATGAAGATTTAAAGAATCGGCTCCGAAAATACTTAAAAAAATTGGATGGTAAGTCCGAAAATCTGTAATAAACAACATATAAATAAATAAAATTGTCAACTAAATGTTACCTTTGATTATTAGAATCTAAGGTTACCTATTTCTTAATTTTTAGGCAATAAACTTTATTTCTTTTTTCTGTTACCTTGTTATCCGTGGCAAAGGGTCCATACAAACCGATTCCCATCGGCTTACCTTTTAGAAATCCCATCCCACTGATCCACTATGCAGATCATATCATTTTTTGCAGAACAGCTTGCTTACCTTTGCCATATTTTCACCCCTTGCCAGTCTCGCCACTGCTATTTATTATTGATTAGGCACTCTAAAAGCGTATAATTTACCCAAAATTTATTCTCAACAGATACAGGCACAAGTGTAACCAAGGACGAAAGTGACAAGATAGAAATTGATACATTTAAGCAACTTTACAGACCTAAGTTAGAAGCCAATGCAGAGTCTTACAAGAAAATACCCAAATTCTACTATAAACTCCCACGGCCCGATGATATGTTAGCGCAGAAACTAAGAGAAGAGACTAGAGCCCAGTTCCTTCAAAAGAAAAGTAAACAATTGCTTGATAATAGCGAGTTGAAGCACTTATGGAGTTTACTTGAAAAGTCTAACGGCAGCTACAGTATGGCAAATAATGATGAACTTACAATTGACTATCTGCAATTCAAGAAGATTAGAGATGAGGCTGGTCCTAAATATAGGTTGGTATTTATAACCAATACCATTCAAATATTGTAATAAATAATAATAATAATAAATGCTTGGACAATTTCACACAGCGCTATCTTAGCTACAAACTAAGCAAAGCTTGTAATATGGGTCCTAGACAACTGATATACTACTTATATACTTTTCAAATAAGTATTTAATTATTATACATAGTAACACCCAGACCTGTCACAGAAATTAAAATCCATAATTTAAATTTCTGACCGACTGGGAATCTAACCCAGGACCTCTTGCATGGCAGAATGGCATGTTGACCCCTGCACCACTCAGGTCGTCGAGTATTGTCTTTTTTTTTTATTGAGAAAATGTGAAAACAATACTCATTATTAAAAAATATTTTGATGATCCATGATGAATTTAGCCACAAAATATAATAGATCTTACTAAAGCCTATTTTGAAAGCAAATTGACAAATAATTATCATGAGTAAGTATGTACAAATTAAACATTAAAAATTCATTTTGTTATTTAAGATTAGGTGGTATTAAAAGAGTCAACTTGGCAGGCAACTTTAGTCAGTTAGTGCTTTTTATTGACAATTGCTTGTTAAATTGAATCGCCATCTCATTGAAATTAGGTTTGTGATTAAATTTTACAGGTGATTGTCAATAAAAAGCACTAATTGACTTAGGTCGCCTGCCAAATCGCTCCATTATATTAAGATTACCTATTAAAAAGATGACTCACCCGTAGCAGCTCAGATGGGACTCGAACCCGCACCCTTAGGATTCCGGCCCAATGCACTAACCAATTATGCTACGAGTCACTAGCGGGAGTGGCGAAACTTTCTAATACCTTTCCGCAGTAAGCCAGCGTTTATATATTATAAATTAATATATCATAATGATTAATTATTTAATATTCTTTCTGTTGCAGACCATACTTCACAGCTGAAGTGTTTGGTCGCCTTCAAGCAGCGGAAGGCAGCGTTGGCAGGGTGCGGGGAGTGTCACTCTTCAACTATGTCATGAGGCGGGTCTGGCTGCAGCAGACCAGAATTGGTCTCTCCCTGTATGATGTCACTGGGCAAGGATACCTTACAGAACATGTTAGTATGAAATCAAATTTGCATTGTTATCATTTTTGCCTCTGTATACAATACGTGGTAAAAATGTTTGATACTTTTTCAACGGAGTGGGGATAAGTTCGCGCATGTGTACTTGCGAGCGACCAATATCGCGCGCCCCTCTCCCGCCGCCCGCTTACCTCACTGCTACGCATACCTAAAATACGCGTTTTGCGCAATCCCCAACCGATTTCAAGATATTTGCCTCGTACTTGTACCTATTATGTCAAATAAATAAAAAAATCTTATTATAATTCTGTGAACAATTAAAAGTATTAGCAGTTATTGCTGTGTTACCTGGGTAAGTGACAAAACCAATAGAAGCGTAGCTAGCTAAATTCTAATACAATTTTCATGTATGTGTGACTTATGTACGAGTAAGTCTTTTTTGAAAATAAAGTCTTTAAACCTTATACATTTCACTTGATACCAATTAAGCACTATGCGTTGACCACTTCCATCGCGTGATTAAGTAAAAAGTCTTGCCACGCCGCCAGTTGCTCTGCTGCGTTGCCAGTCTGTTTAAATTAGTACTAAAAGTGGAAGAAATTACTTAAAAAAAGCCCTTTTGACTAATTAGTCATATCTCTAAGAAACTAATATTTCTATCCCAGGACCTTGAAAGCTACATAGCAGAACTGGTGCCGTCCCTGGCAGCACTGGACGGACTTGATTCATCATTCAGTTCGTTCTATGTGTGCACGGCTGCTAGGAAGTTCCTGTTCTTCTTGGATCCGTTGAGGGTGGGCCGAGTGAGGATCAGAGATGTTCTATCGTGCTCGTTCTTGGATGACTTGCTTGAGGTAAGAATTATAATATTGTGAAAAATGATTCTACCACTTCTCAAGGTATTAAATAAAATATATACAACTACCGGCCGCTCGCGGTTTATCAGGCATAAAAATATCCTATGTTTTAATCCAGGCTATCTAATATCTGAATGCCAAATTTCAACCAAATCCGTTTAGTAGTCTTTGCGTGATTGAGAAACAAACCTCCAAACCCACAAACTTTCACTATTATAATATTAGTAGAACTAACGCAACAGTACACAATAAAAGATCCTTATAATAATTATGTTATTTATTTGCCATTTTTAAAACAAATTAATCAAAATGAAAAGCAATGACAAAAATAAAGATACAGTGGCGGTTATATAATTAAAGACACCAGTCGTTTTTTATACAAACGAGGTAACTTTGAAGCCTTGGTTCCCCTCAAGGATTGACCTAGCTATGATCTGATGATGGCTATCCAGCAGTGATAACGTCATTTTAAAATATAACGTTATTCCTTAATTTTTTTTCCGTTAATTTTAAAATTAACGTTATGTCAATAAATAACGTTAATTTAGATAACGTTACATTGAAATTAACGTTATTTCAGTAAATAACGTAAATTTTAACGTTATTTCTTACTTTTTTACCGTGAAACTTTAAAATTAATGTTATTCCAATTATTAACGTTATTTTTTTAGCAATAATTTTACCGGTATATTGTACCGGTAAAGTTTAACGCTATATTTAACGCTAATTTTACCGGTAAAATGTTTATAATGTTATTTTTACCGGTAAATTTACCGATAAAATAATTTAACGGTATTTTAAACGTTATTTTTTATTTATCGTTATTTTTTTAACGTTATTTTAATCCCTGCTATCCAGGGACTGAATGGAGAAGATTTAGATCGCTATACAAACCCAACTGATCTGATCAACATTCTAAGAAGTATATGGATATGTTTAAAATAAGTTTCATAGCTATTAATATGATGTTATATTATATCAATAAAACTATGGGATTCAAAGCTGTTACTGATCCTCATTAACAAACTAGACAAAAAACATTAAAAACTAGGTACATTGAATTTAATTAAGTTTTGTGAATCGAATAAATAATTTAACCAAATTAATACTGAAACTCGTAGCTTCGTGAAGAAGACCTGCCAATGGAGCTTCAGGAACAGAACTGGTTCAGCGCCGCGTCAGCGCTGCGCGTGTATGGACAGTACCTTAACTTAGACCGCGACCACAATGGAATGCTCAGCATCAACGAGCTAGCCGGGTGAGGGTATTTCACACTCATTATTATCACAGCATATAGGTATGTAAGTTTTTTCAAAACAGTAGAGGAGCTAACGTCACTTAGGCCCTTTTGTCATTGCACTCCGTCGGATCGATGGAAACAAGTTTAACGCCATATTTATTTTATAATATTTTTAACGTTATTTTTACCGGTAAACTTACCGATAAAATGTTTTAACGTAATTTTTTTATCGTTATTTTTTTTTAACGGTATTTCAATCCCTGTCTTAGAGTGACGTCAGCCGTCAAATTCGAACGTTTCCATGAAGCTCCTATACTGTTTGAAAAAACTTATGAATGAACTGTGCCAAAATATGTTACAAAATAACCCCTAATGCCGAATATGTTAGATAGGGACCATCAAACTGATAAAATTTTACTATGGGACCAACTCTGAAATCAGGAAAAAAATCTGCCATTTCATACATTTTGATATGCTTACTAATATTATAAATGCGAAAGTCCGTTTGTTTGTTTGTTTGTTACACCTTCACGTCTTAACTACTCTACCGATCATCATTAAATTTTGCATACACGTTGCCAAAGGTACAGAGAAGGACATAGGGTACCTTTAATCCCAAAAATGTTTCGTTCCCGAGGGATTGCAAAAAAACTTTCCACGCAGACGAAGTCGCGGGCGGCCGCTAGTTTTTAATATTTGTATGAAACAGCTGTTTTATTTTTCGCAATTTTAGAGTTGGTCCCATAGTAAATGTTGTTTAGTTTGATGGTCCCTCCCTATCTACCATATTCGGCTTTAGGGGTTATTTTGTAAATTAACAATATCTTAATACAGTCACTGTATATCATGAGGAGGTTAACGCATCGTCCAGCGATTGTGACAGATAAGCAACTTTCGGAAGGGTTGGTCATTGGATGGGTGACCAATTTACTATATCGAGCGTGAGCCCCACCGTGCTTCTGGAGGCACGTTAAAGCCTTTGGCCCCAGATGCATTTTCAATAATTAACACCCGATAATCTGCATTGGGACCGTGTGGTGGGTTTATTTGGTCCATTCTCCTTATCCATCCACAAAGGCCTGTGTATATTAAAAAGAGGCTGATTTTAAAAGGAACGTCAATAAAAGTCATCATACCATCAAAATACTATACAATACAACTTGTTACAAAAAAGTCCCTAATGCCGAATATGGTAACGAAGGGACCATCAATCTGAACAACTTTCACTAGGGACCGACTCTAAAATCGCGAAAAAAATCTGCTGTTCCATACAAAAGTTAATAACGAAAATATCAAAATGTATGAAACACCTGTTTTTTGCTTCGCGGTTTCAGAGTTGGTCCCTAACAAAAGTTATTCAGTTTGATGGTCTCTACCTACCATATTCGGCACTAGCGGATCCAGGGGGGGGCTAAGGGGCTCAAGCCCCCCCCTCCCCCCCCCCCCCCCCCCCCCAATCATTAGGGTCCACCCCAACAAATCTGTTGATTACCTTGTTAAAGCCTGCCCTCACCTACATTAAGCCCCTCCCAAACCAAAATCCTGGATCCGCCACTGATATTCGGCATTAGGGGTTTTTTGTAACTCATTGCATAGCTCAGTAACATCACTCGTGAAAGTATGGTTCGCACTCCAAAACTACAATATCGCGATATATCGCCAGAAGCACACTGAAATGAAGTTGGTCACACCTCGTGCACACCGTCACATTAATCGCATCGTATTTCTCTGTATTCAACATATTTTCTTCTCTAGGTACGGCTCAGGCACTTTAACCCGTGCCTTTCTTCAGCGCGTATTCCAACAATGCCTCACCTACGACGGAGAGATGGACTACAAAACATACTTGGACTTAGTCCTAGCGCTAGAAAACAGAAAGCAGCCCGCGGCGCTCGCATACCTGTTCCGAGTATTGGATATCAACTCACAGGGATACTTGGATGCGTTCACTCTCAACTACTTCTTCAAGGTAACTAATTTTAAATTATATCTAATAACTTTGGTGTAGTTTAGACATGTAGCTCTGTCATCAGAGCAGGCGCGGTCGCAGCCTGAAATTTTGGGGGGGGTCACTAATAAATTTTGTAAATTTATAGAAGCAGTGCCGGTTTTAGCACTACCAGCGCCTTGGGTAATATTTCTACGGGCGCCCCCTATATGCGATTACAAGATTTTCAATTTTGCCTGTTAGGTAAAAAACGGCCGCGCAGCGCGTTTTTTTAGTCAAGTTTCAACTACTAATCTTGTAACCTTGCTTGTCAGTGGAAAAAAAATGGCCGCGTAGCGCAATTTTTAGTCAGTTTCGTCAGCTAATCTTCTAATTTTGCTTATTTCAGTAAAAAAACCGCCGCGCAGCGCGTTTTTTAGTCAGTTTCATCTACTAATCTTGTAATCTTGCTTGTTTATAGTAAAAGAAAAGGCCGTGCAGCACGATTTTTAGTCAGTTTCAGCTACTAATCTTGTAAACTTGCTTGTTTATAGTAAATACCATTTTGGTGCGGAACCTTAAAAATGGCCGCGCAGCGCAGTTTTAGGTCAGTTTCGTCTGCTAAATTTCAAATTTTGCTTATTACAGAAAAAAAACTACCGCGCAGCGCGATTTTTAGTCAGTTTCATCTACTAATCCTGCTTGTCTTTATATACCATCAATGTATACTACCATATTCTAGGAAATAAATGATTATGATTATGATTGTTTATATTAAAAAATAGCCGCGCAGTGCGATTTTTTGCCAGTTTCATTCGTCGCTTGGTCCAGGTATATACGATTGATAGTCGACCGGTGGTCAGGCGTTTTCGGCGCCCCACACACGAGGGCGCCCAGTGCAATCACACCGCTTGCATCGCCCTACTGTCGATAATGCTGTCAAATAGAAGATTTCTATTTGACGTTTACGATTTTGGGGGGGGTCATGTCCCCCGTGACCCCCCCCCCCTTCGGACCGCGCCTGCATCAGAGTTGATGCAAACTGTTTTCGATAGCGAAAACTATCGGATATAATACTGCTAACAATCAATGCGCGTGAAACGATAATTTATGATCGTGAAAACAGTTTAGGGATACTTCTTAGTTTACTTCTTCAACGGCAATAGATTTTTCTGATATTATTTGACAGTAGATACAGATTTCCTGTAATTGAAAGTATTTTTGAATCCTTACTAATATTATAAATGCGAAAGTCCGTTTGTTTGTTTGTTTGTTACGCCTTAACTACTGAACCGATAATCATGAAATTTTACATACACGTTGCCAGGGGTACAGAAAAGGACATAGGGTACCTTTCATCCCGAAAAAAAGTATTTGTTCCTGAGGGAAAGCAAAAAACTTTCCACGCAGACGAAATCGCGGGCGGCCGCTAGTTACTTATAATTGACAACATATCAAAATTTTTATCCTGTTTTTTTATTTGTTATTTAGAAATTACTGGTGAAAACATGAGACACGTTTTATTTTTATTTTCCAAAATTTTTATTTTAGTTCAACGTAATATTAATTTGAAAACTTATCTATTTTAAAAGAGCGTAAGTGCCGTTTAAAGGATTTTTGGCGGACAATATCCTTTGCCCATGTGGATATAAAAAATCATTATGACGTCAACCTGCCAATCTAATCTATGGACGGTAATGACGTTTGTTTGTTTATCTTTTGCTCGAGGTTGTTTTCTTTTATTGTCACTATTTTTACCTTATTTTCAACAATAATAAATAAAGATATTCGTAAATTAGATTCCATAATCTCATGTGTAGTTCCTGCCTGCAAAAATACTGTGATTGAATGCCCAAACAAACACTGTTTTACGTGCCAAACCAAAGTCTATACGTTTACAAGTGGTGTGTTGCTTTAAAGTTTTATGGAAATTGAAACTAATACACTTCAAAACAAACTGTATTTATTAAACAAATTCAAACGTACACAATATATTTTTATTTCTAAAAATAAAATGTTTCGCAGAAGAATTCAGCTTTTGCAGCATGGCATGATGAAGTCCATTTTGGTAAGGTTGCGACTGTCTGCTATTAAAAATCCTTCAGAAAACTTGATATTATATTTCGATAGATGTTAAATTTAACCAAAATACTAATTCAAGTTAAAAATATCATGAATACATTCAAAACAAAACTAATCAAAGTGAAAAATATTTTGATTCTTGACACAGACTTTGACATAAATTGTAACCTTGACAGCGACAGTTTTTATAATTATTATTTTTTTAAGATAAAATCACACAACTTTTTCACGCAAAGGAGTTAAATATTTAATATTCCTTTATCTCGATGATACAGTGTTTTTTCTACATATTTCGTTAAATTATTGATCAAAAGCCCCGAAAAATTATGTACGGTGTCAGAAATTGAAAAACCTCGAAATGGTTTTCGATTTAAGGTACCTTGTAAAAAATGAAAACATGTCAATTACAGGAAATCGACATAACGCTATTTTTTTATCTATTGAACCTGGATTTCAATTAAATATTTTCTCCTCAGGCAATTCAAGAACAAATGGTAGCCCACGGCGCCGAACCAGTGAACTTCGACGACGTAAAAGACGAAATCTTCGACATGATTCGCCCCCAACACCCGTCTAGGATCACTCTTCAAGACCTGATCAAAAGCGGCCACGGGCATACGGCAGTTTCAATATTGTTAGAACTGCATGGATTCTGGGCGTACGAGAACAGGGAAGCTTTGGCGGCGGCGGGAGACCACGCTTGACAGTTGGTTGATCGCGGGAAAGACACGAGGACACACTTCCCTGATTTGAAGAAACTGAGCTTGAAGACTTTGAATTAATGTACTAGTCACTTGGAAAATTGAGCTTGACGACTTTCGTTTACCGCAGCAGTATGCAAATAATCAACTTTCCTCAGCTAGTTTGATACAAGAGACAGCACATAACAGCAGCATAGCTAAAATTTTGAGTCTAAAAGATACCGTGACACCAAGCCTTGTGTTAGTTCAGACGTGAACATATTATATCAGTATCGATATTGTTAGAACTGCATGGATTCAGGGCGTATGAGAATAGGGAAGCTTTAGTGGCGGCGGGAGACCACGCTTGACAGTTGGTTGATCGCGGGAAAGACACAAAGACATACTTCCCTGATTTGAAGAAACTGAGCTTGAAGACTTTGAATTAAATATAGTAGTCACTCGGAAAATTGAGCTTGACGACTTTTGTTTGACGCAGCAATACGGAAATAATAAACTTTCCTTGGCTAGTTTAATTCAAGAGACAGCAGCTTAGCTAAAATTTTGAGTAACGTGAATGAAACTGACTAAAAATCGCGCTGCGCGGCCCTTTTGTTTACTACTAGCGGTCGCCCGCGACTTCGTCTGCGTGGAAAGTTTTTTTGCTATCCCTCGGGAACAATACATTTTTTCGGGATGAAAGGTACCCTATGTCCTTCTCTGTACCCCTAGCGACGTGTATAAAAAATTTCATGATGATCGGTAGAGTGGTTAAGACGTGAAGGCGTAACAAACAAACAAATAAATAAACAAACAAACGGACTTTCGCATTTATAATATTAGTAAGGATAAAGAAGCAAGATTACAAGATTAATGGATGAAACTGACAAAAAATCGCGCTGCGCGGCCGTTTTTTGCTATTAACGGGCAAGATTACAAGATTCGTGGATGAAACTAACTAAAAATCGCGCTGCGCGGTCGTTTTCTTTACTATAACTATGACACAAGGGGGTCGCCAGAATTTTTCAACTTGTAAAGGGGTCGCGAAATCAAAAAGATTGAAAAACACTGAATTAAAGTTATGGATTATTTCATTAAAGTTACATGATTATCTTGAAGCATTTTGATCAAAGTCTTTAGATGTCTGGTTTGGTGCAAAAGTATGGAAATAACTATTTTTCATTGCCCAATTTTATTGGGTTCAATAGAATACGGCTTAGCCAAACTTTGTTCTTCTAAAGATACCGTGACACCAAAACTACGGCAGTGTCAATATTATTAGAGCTGCATGAGTTCTGGGCGTATGAGAGTAGGGAAGCTTTAGTGGCGGCGGGAGACCATGCTTGACAGTTGGTTGATCGCGGCAAAGACACGAGGACACACTTCCCTGATTCGAAGAAACAGCTTGAAGACTTTGAATTAAATGTAGTAGTCACTTGGAAAATTGAGCTTGACGACTTTTGTTTGACGCAGCAATACGGAAATAATAAACTTTCCTTGGCTAGTTTAAATCAAGAGACAGCAGCTTAGCTAAAATTTTGAGTCTTAAAGATACCATGACACCAAAACTGAATTAGTTGAGGCATGGGGTTATATCAGTGTCAATATTATTAGAGCTGCATGGATTCAGGGCGTATGAGAATAGGGAAGCTTTGGCGGCGGCGGGAGACCACGCTTGACAGTTGGTTGATCGCGGGAAATACACGAGGACACACTTCCCTGATTTGAAGAAACTGAGCTTGAAGACTTTCAATTAAGGTTATGGTTATTTCATTGGTTGAAATTACATGATTATCTCGAATAATTTTGATCAAAGTCCTTAGATACCTTTTAAACTTTCGCGTTGCATTTTATTCGATTAGGAACACAGGTTTTAAACGCGTTTTTAACTAAACATAGGTGTTGAACACCTACCTTTTCCCGACGTTTCGACCGAGTTGCTTTAGTCTGGTTTGGTGCAAAAGTATGGAAATAAAAATGTTTCATTGCCCAATTTTATTGGGTTCAATAGAATACAGCTTAACTTTGTTCTCCTAAAGATACCGTGACACTTAGACTACGGCAGTGTCAATATTATTAGAGCTGCATGGGTTCTGGGCGTATGAGAACAGGGAAGCTTTGGCGGCGGCGGGAGACCACGCTTGACAGGTGGTTGATCGCGGGAAAGACACGAGGACACACTTCCCTGATTTGAAGAAATTGAGCTTGAAGACTTTGAATTAAATGATGAAAAAATTACATAAAGCTTAAAAACATTAGATACCTATTTAAATTGTAGTAAATCTTTGAGTGGATTTCATTTAGAAGGCAAAAAGCTCGATGACGCTGTGTGCGCATGCAATTGCGGCGATTAAGCAAGTTTCACTAGGTTCTGTATTAGATTCGGCTGGGTGGGTTCACGGGAGGCAGTCGTGGAGGGAGCTGCGCTGCGGTCCCCTCCTGGCGAGTCCCACATACCCCCCTCTTGCTCACCTGCTGGAGGGGAAGAGCGTAAACGCATTTTCCTTCAGTAAAAAAAAAAAGGTTCTGTATTAGACGGGTGACCAAAAAGTTATTGTTGAGCACCGCCTTGCTCGGAAGCTGTTGGTCCCCGCTACGTTTGCAGTCGTTAACATCGTTGTGGGTTAAGATTTATTCCCCTTATCAATCCATAAGGGAGACCTATGTATGTATGCCCCACCAGTGGATATACGGGCTGTATTTTTATTCACTCTCAAAATGTCAAGAACGTGTTCAGTCCATGAAAATGAACAACTTTCTATAAAACACATAGGGCCAAATATATAAAAAAGTGATCAGCCTCATACTCTCAACGGGAATTGACGGGATCTAGTTCACATCAGAATATACGTCAAAATCTGTTATTTTGGTACTTTGAAAACGGTTCCATGGTTTTCTTGTACCGTTAAGACGTTTTCTCGATTTCAAACTCGATCTCGATCGGATGTAAGATTTATTGTATTGGCAACTCGCATATTACTAGCAGATATGGCCACCCTGGAACACAAAATATGAAGTGAGCAAAGGTGCTACTCGGAAAGAAACTGTTTACTACTTTTACCGTGCACAAATAATGCGATTATTTGGCAATGACGGTGGTCCGCGGCAACGTCACTCGAGAATGCATGATGCGCACAGAGTAAAATACACCGTATTGTACCACCACAAGCACTCTGAAGTCTGAAGTTGGTTATCCTGCACATTGGTACGTACGAAAAATATCAATCTCAAATCAATTCCCATACACGTCTATTAGTCTATTACATGACCACCTAGGTACCATGGGCAACAGCGACGCTTAACCACTGCTAAGGTCAAAATCGCTTGCACGCCGCGCCGTCACAACCATACGTTTAGTTCGTGTAGGGGCGATACGCGCGCACACGAATTTTGTTGCAAACTGGTTAAGCGTCGCTGTTGCCCATAGTACCTATGATGCTAATATCGGATCATACCCTTTGAGAAATTATACAAAAGTTACGTAAACAAACTGTATATTTCGCAACAAGATATATAAAAAGAAGTTATTTCATAACAGTATTATAATTATAATATAAATTGTATAAACTTGATTATTAAGAACCTGTAAATAGTAAAAAAAAATATATGATAACAATCAAAACATAGCTACCCTATGTGAAATCAAAGTTAAATAAACGATTATTTTATACATAGTCTACACAACAAAAAACATAATAATATAAGATAACGAATCGCTTTAGACAGTTATTGACTAAAATACAACAATAAGTTGCATTTATTTTGGTCTATGGTTTAGGCCATAATTTGCATTGCAATAAAAACCCTTCATTCTCAGTTGATCCATTGGCCAGATCCACAATGGATCTATACTCCAGCCAACTCGTGGAAAGAATGTTTAATGACAAACCGTTGCCTAGCAACCAATGACATGCATGTATTCAAAACCTTTTTTGATACAAACTAGTTTAAATAAAATACAAATTATTTATTGTACAACAAATACACAGAGGAAATAATCACTACGTTTTAAACAAATAAACAGTCATATTAAATGCATAAGTACCTACTGAATACGGCGAAATAAAACAAGAAAGTGGTCACACTTAATGTCAATATCGGTGTGATCAAGGGTCATTTTATTTACCGTTACCTACTCACACTATAGAACTCTTTTCTAAAAGTGTGATGAAAAAGAGATCTATAGTGTGACTAGCACTGACTAACAGTAAGTAAAATGATCCATGGTCAAAATGATGATGAATCAAAATGAAACTGTACACTTGGTTTTCATGACATGGGTTGGTCATGAAAACAATCTGTACAGATTCATTTTGATTCATCAATATTTCACTAGATAAGACTTCATTTGGAAGGATAATACAAATCCAGGAAATGTTATTACCGCCTGCTCGTAATGCATGAATAGGGGTATCAATTAAAAGAAATTACGAGTTTTTAAATAATTTTTGTTTTAACACAAGAAAACAGAGGTTATGTGAATTAATCTAGTGGTATGTGTAACAAAAACAATCATTACTAAACATTTATAGTATTATGTGCCCTAATTATGTCATTAAAATGTTTTTGAGATGTTTTTATCAAATCAAAGTTATGATAACCCTATTACGGTTTGTTGATAAACATTCTTTCCACGAGTTGGCTGGAGTATAGTGAGATTTTTTTATCATAAGATCTATAATGGATCTAATGAGAACTTAAATCTCAGAAGATCCATTGTACAGTTCCATAATGGATCTAGTGAAAGGTTTTTTTCTTAGTTGATCCATTGGCCATAGATAGGTAGATCTAGTGAAGTTTTTTCTCACGACCGACCTTTAGTCACACCGTATAGTGTCAGGCGATAAAGTTTACCTCCTCTAAATCTATGCTACCCTGGTACTTTGGTAACGTAACTATTTTTAAAGAAGAGAATGATCAATTGCAGCTTTCAAAAAAGGATTGAAAATGGAGCGATAGCATGTGACCGATAAGATAATAATGTACGACGCCCACAGAACAAAGACTTTTCCCCCCATAAGTCGCATGTGGGCGATACCTGTGTGACATCAAGTACCCATAGCTCCTCAATCCCAATACCATTATCTATTCTGTGCCCATACTTTGAATTTAAGTTCTATGAGATTTAAGTTCTCATTAGATCCATTATAGATCTGATGAGAAAAAAATTCTCACTTGATCCATTGTGGATCTGGCCAATGGATCTACTGAGAATGAAGGATAAAAACAGGAGCTACAAACTATAATGTACTTAAATGTTATGATTTATAATAATACAACAACTATCACATTTTGTATGGCATTCATATTATGCGTTGTAGATAATAAATATTGTATTTTTTCTTAAAACATTTCTGTTTTATTTTAACAAATCTTTCACTCGCCAGCATTTATCTAGTTCTTCATTTGCTTACATTTTATATTATACATAGCATAATATAGAGTTTGGTCAACGAAAGATGAGACTCGGTAGGAAATGGAACTATTAACAGGAAAAGGCGCCGCCATTTCAATCTCATATTTCGTTGACCAGACTCTAAGATAAAAAAAATATAAAATAATCTGTAACACTATCAAAAGTAAATTGTACTAACAAACAAATATGGAATTTCTTTGATTTCATAAAAAATAATACTTTTTGATAGCATAACTGATATACTGTACTCAACTTTCTTTCATTTATTAGATTGATAATATTTAGAACCAATTAATAGCATATTTTTTATCAAATATTTAGTTTTATCATTTTATTAATTATTGCACTTCAAATTAAATTTATTAATTAATACAAATTTGATATAAGAAGAGATTATAGCTTACTAAATAAAAACCGAAAAACAACTATAGTAACAAGTAATTCGCGAAATAAGATTTGGTTTATTTTGACTAAAGACAGACTGTTTCATTATGTAGCACACGTTTTTCAGTAAAAATAGAACATACCTAATAATCATTTAATGAATTGGATACTAAATTAGGTGTATATGCTCAAAAAATAGATTTTTTATTTGGGTTAGGTATTTTAGGCCAGTTTAGATTAGGCGAATTGATACCTAACCTATACAAGTTAGATGTAAGGGGAACGCTTCAGTATCTATTTTTGTTTTTCGATTCATTAGTGTAGTTAAAAACATATTAAAAAACCAATTATTTTTATAAAAGATGTCGTAATAAGTCTTATTTTACTTACATCATTGCAGATGAAAAAAATAGATCCAAAATCAGTGGATGCAACAGACAAATCGCTGAGTCATCAATCACCACAGTACCTTAACCATGGAAAGTAAAAAAATAGATTTAAGTACTGTCTTATTCAGAGATGTTTCACAAAACTGGGATGCAAGACTGTTCTAACAAAACCTGGTTTAATGCTTCTAAACCAATCACAATGCACCTTTTAATCCTTAAACGGTGGGACTAAACGTTAAACTGTCACTCTGAATACGATTTGCGCTAAAATGGCGTTAGTCCGCAATCTAACGCCATGTTAACTTTGGCCCTAGTTTAACGAACGCACTCTGAATAAGACAGTTAATGTTAAATTTTATTACTTTTCATGGTTAAAATTCTATGGCGATCGATGACTCAGCGATTAGTGTGTTAGAATGCACCCATTAACTCTACCTCTCGTCTTTTTCCCGGAAGTGTTACCCTTATATTCTGTATATTTTTGTGTGCTACACTACAGTATTCGCAGAAATAGCGATCCTACACCGACTCTTGCGCACTCCTGTACTCGTAGACGCTGCCCCTCTCCAGGAACTCGCTGTACTGCTTGTCACTTTGTCTGTCTGCCTGTTTGGAATCTGGCCGACCGTAGCCTCCTCCGCCGGGCGAGTTCATTATGTACTTATCCTATAAGACAATACTTTATATTCAGACCACAACATATAACAATTTACGATCTAGGACCACCCGCGAAGAACGTTTCCAGATAAATTGTACATAGTTAGGACTTATTAAGTGCACCTCTTTTATTGAATTTTAATAATAATAATAAACCTATTTATATTTCCATCGTTTTCAAGGGAGGGGGGGGGGAAGTATTTTAACAATTTTAGCATACAGTACTTGGTCCCCGTTTTCTTGAAGTTTTGTTTTGAAGACAGTTCTTTTAAAGAACAAACCAGCTCCTTTTTTATATTATTTTATGAATATTTTTCTAAATAAAATAAAACAAAGTTTGCCTAGTTTTTTCGAAATAATATCTGCGCTATCCTACTATCCTACTATCCTACTTAATATTATAAATGTGAAAGTTTGTGGGTTTGGATGTTTGAATGTTTGTTCCTCGATCACGCAAAAACTACTGAACGGATTTGGTTCTAATTTGGCACACAGATAGTAGATAGCCTAAATTAAACCATAGGATACTTTTTATCGCGATATTCCCACGGGAACAGGACCCACGCGGGTGAAACCGCGGGCGGCTGCTAGTAAAGTATAAAGTTATCTTGTACACATTACAGCACTTCAGGTTATACAGTTAAACTGCGAAAACAGCTTTTATCTACACTCACAACGTAATGTTCCAAATATGAATTCAAAAAGGGTAATATAAATACGTACTTTATTTTCGTGGATAGATAAAATTAAAAAATAAACTCATTACGATGCAGTCAACTGCATCATAAAATAACTTTTTTTCTCATTACGATACAGGGCAAATCCAAGAAGAAGGCAGTGCTGTGAAATTAAAAAAAAACTACGATATTTTCCCATATACTTTTGATGATTAAAATGCGCTCTATGGTGATCGATGAATTAGTGCGATTAGTTTGCAGGAATGCACCCATCTTATGTTTTAATTTTCTAATGGAATGCGCGCCATTTTCAGAGCATTACAAAAAACTTTTGATTTCAATTTCTACATTTTGTTGTTCTGAATTTCGCAGGTTTTTCTTTATTCTTGCTTTAAAATGTGAAAAAATTTAATCTGCCCGATATTTTAGTTGTAACTATAAGGAAATGACTTATTACAAGGTAGGTACCTAGCTAATACAAAGTCTCTCTCTCTTTTCTAACGTTGATCTTTCATTTAGTAGGTTCAATCCCAAATGTATGAGTGTAGATAAAGTAGTGTATGAAACTGCACATAACTAGGTATTAAAACACTCGTGTGATACTATTAAAAACCTCGCCTACGGCTCGGTTTTTAAACACACACTCGTGTTTTAATACCCCTCTTTATGTATCAGTTTCATAAACTACTATTATTACGTAGGGCATAAAGGTGGTCTCAAGGTCAACATGTATAGTCTTAGGTTCCGTTGTGCGTACATAGATTAATCGCATTCTATTGCGAAAGCTGTTGGAATAAAATTATCTTGTCTATAGACTCGTTAAAGATGTTTTTTTTTTTATAATTAATACGTAAAGTCTTACCCCTGGATAAGCCACGATGGAAGTTTTCCCGCCCAGATTGATGAGGCGGCCATCTTTGCGCTGCAGCAAGTTTAGGCCGCGGGCTCCTGGTTCCCCGCCTGCAAATGGAAACATGCATTTAGAGTCTCCTAGGGTTGCCACCTCTCGCGGATTTCCGGGAGTCTCCCGGAATCGTGCCCCGAAAACAAAGATCCCGTCTCCCGAAATCTTTTTAAGATAATCCAAATTATCCCGGAATTTCAAATTCATCAAATTTAAATGGAAATTTTTCGATTTTTGAGTTCCTTTTGAGTGCATTTTTAGTATCGTCTTCTTCGATATATGGACAAAGGAAAGAAAACGTTTAAATGAAGAACATTTGTCAAGGCGGAAGTCTAGACATTCGTCAATTTTCAAATGGAATGTATGTAGACCTATTTTCGATTTGTGAGTTCTAACTGCACATTTAGTTCGTTTGCAAATTATTATTATGTTATATTACATTATTCTTTAGGTATAACTAATTTAAACTTATGGGCCGATTATTCAGTCACCGAATAACTTTATTCCTAGAGATGAATTTGAATTTTTGACACTTTTTCCATACACAATCTATCAAACGTCATTTTTATTCTTCAGATAAAAATATATTTAATGACTGCTGAACCACATTCCTAAAAACAACGAATAAAATAATCGAATTTTTTTTTTGACAGATTAAGCTGTCATTTTTGTCTCAAAATAATAAATAACAGACTTTATAAAACATGCATATTAGCACAGATAATATAATACTATTATCTGTATTTTTTGCGTTGTTTCGTATGTGGTAAGAACATTTTGGGAACAAGAGATAAAATAGAACATAGGAAAAACGTACCGTTCATCCCGTAGGGCTGGAAGGCTCTACGTTCAGTAAGCACAGACAGCTGCACAGTGCGGCGGAACACCAGCTCACGGGTCACTCCCTCGCCGCCCTTCCATTGACCTGGGAAATTACATTAATGGGCAAACATTTTTTTTTAAATAAGTACAGACATAACAGATAAAATATGAAACATTTACCTAAATACATAATAATACCTCCTGTAGATTAAATAAAAAATAAATCACCTAGATTTATTTTTTATTTAATCTACAGGAGGAAGTTTTCGTTTTTCTAATATACGAGGGTGGATTGATAAGTCCATGACTTTTTAATGAAGAAAGACTTTTTTTCGGAATATTTTGTTTTATTTCTGTACATAATCATATTGTAGCTCTGCGTATTCAGTCCATCAAAGTTCCTACCTCTTTAACCCATTATTTTTTTCCATCGCCTGAAAACTGGTAACTAAAATAAGGGCCCATTTCAGATATCACCTTTTAGCTTGATGAAAATCTTCGCCCGCCAAAACATTTATCAAGACATTTATTCATGTTTGGTAGGAGATAAAATCTCACTGGGGTTGAATCTAGTGAATAGGAAGGATTCGCATCTTCATTCGGTGAGTTTTGATGTCATGAGTGCCGCTGAGAGGGTCGTCAGGGTCATTAAGAAAAGTTAGAAGTCGCTTGAGCTTTTTGTTCCCATAAGTAATATCTTTTTCATCCCTTCTATTCGAAAAAGGATGCATTGTTCCTATATAAGTGGGACCAAAATAGCTCTTTTCTGGTAAGAACTTTTTAGTGGGAGGAAAAGAGATTTGAATTTAGAACATGTATCTTTCAAAGAATTCGAACGCCGCCGCCGGCTGGTATGTATTGACTGGCTGTATAGACGGCGCGATAACCCGCGCAAACTGAAAAAAAAACATAAGCGCGCGAATTAAGTCTGTGTTCTTGTAATTAGTACATACTTACGTACTTAGTACAATAACTTTTGAAAATTGCGCTAGTGTATAAAACGTAACTATAAATTTGTAATTATTTTTACTTTTCACGTGTCTTTTTTAAATAAAGAGCATTTTCATTAATTACATAAACACAGTCTCCTATTTATTTTCTCATAGAAAGGGGATGAAAAGTAGAGTATATGACTCGGGCGCAAAATATTTTTGGCGAGGGCGACATACTTTGAATCCCTCGCTACGTTCAGGATTCTACTGAAGAATCCCTCGCTACGCTCAGGATTCTACTCTAGAATCCCTCACTTCGCTCTGGATTCAAAAAAGCGCCCTCGCCGAAAAAATATTATTTTGCTCCCTTGTAATACAATCTACTATTTCATCCCTTCTATTCGAAAAAGGATGCATTGTTCCTATATAAGTGGGACCAAAATAGCTCTTTTCTGGTAAGAACTTTTTAGTGGGAGGAAAAGAGATTTGAATTTAGAACATGTATCTTTCAAAGAATTCGAACGCCGCCGCCGGCTGGTATGTATTGACTGGCTGTATAGACGGCGCGGAGACAAAAAAAAAACATAAGCGCGCGAATTAAGTCTATGTTCTTGTAATTAGTACATACTTACGTACTTAGTACAATAACTTTTGAAAATTGCGCTAGTGTATCAAACGTAACTATAAATTTGTAATTATTTTTACTTTTCACGTGTCTTTTTGAAATAAAGAACATTTTCATTAATTACATAAACACAGTCTCCTATTTATTTTCTCATAGAAAGGGGATGAAAAGTAGAGTATATGACTCGGGCGCAAAATATTTTTGGCGAGGGCGACATACTTTGAATCCCTCGCTACGTACAGGATTCTACTGAAGAATCCCTCGCTACGCTCGGGATTCTACTCTAGAATCCCTCACTTCGCTCTGGATTCAAAATAGCGCCCGCGCCGTAAAAATATTATTTTGCTCCCTTGTAATACAATCTACTATTTCATCCCTTCTATTCGAAAAAGGATGCATTGTTCCTATATAAGTGGGACCAAAATAGCTCTTTTCTGGTAAGAACTTTTTAGTGGGAGGAAAAGAGATTTTAATTTAGAACATGTATCTTTCAAAGAATTCGAACGCCGCCGCCGGCTGGTATGTATTGACTGGCTGTATAGACGGCGCGACGCGATAACCCGCGCAAACTGAAAAAAAAAACATAAGCGCGCGAATTAAGAGCCTGTTACGATTTTGCCGCTGACTGCAGCCCTCTCGCTCGCACATTTCATGTTTTCTCAAGATTTCTTAAATCTGAGTGCGCAATGGGGAGGAAAAGCGCAATTTTATCCCGATAGGTGGCGACTGGTCTTTGGTACCCGGCCGCCTCAAAGAAAGTGTCAAAACATATGGGAATCTCTTGGAGTATTGCACTTTTTAATTTTATACTGAGAAAATGCCGCATTGTTATGCATGTAACTTGTAAAATATTGGAGTTCATCGATTTCCCAGTAACAAAAAAAATAGTGGGCAAAAAAATATCAAAAAAAAAATGCTTTTCCCTCGATTTTCTCCTTTGCTGAGCCTGAGAAACATTATAAATCAAAAGAAATGTTTCATGAATTTGATGAAGCTTCGCCAAAATAAAACAACATTTGAATTATAACAGCTTTGTTCTTTAATATTTCAACCTCAGCAGTTTCTAACATATTTATAACTTGGATGAATTTGATAGGTATATCAAATATGGAATAAGCCCAATATTGGGGCCAAACAGAGAATTAATAGAATTTTATATGCCAGAGTCATTCAAGAAACTTAGAATAATAAAATAAATATGATAAAACGGTTCGTGTAATTTTGGATGGTACAGAAATTCCAGTACGGAAACCTTAAATTACTATTGCACAGAAGGCATCATCAGGCAACTATAAACACGGAAATTCACACTCAGTTGCTTTGTTAAAATTTAAATCATATGCTTCTAATCTGAAATAAAAAGATTACTTGTAAATCTTACACGAAATTTAAAGAAATGTAATGCTTGTTAGCAATTTTTTGTAAGTTGCTATAAACTTTCTTGCCTGTTGTTTTGGCTTTTCTTTTCCGTAATTCTTCTTTTATATGAGCTAAAGTTAGCATAGAATACATTGTTTGTCCGCAAAACCGAAAAAAATACAATCTAAGAAAGTAAAATCACGTAATACACAGTCAAGACAATATAAGCTCAAACTGACAATTGTTCCAAAGACTAAGCGCCATCTGTAATTCACTTTGCCTTCGCCTCCCCATTGAAAAATGTGTCTCGGCCATTTTTCGCGATAGAAGATTACAGACATTTTAAAATATATCCCAGATTTTTGTTGCTGAAGTACAAAAAGTTATCGTTTCTAACAGTTATTTGAACTGACTAATACGATAACTTTTTGTGCTTCAGTAACTCGAAACTGAAATATATGTTGAAATGTCCGTAATCTTATATTGCAAAAAGTGGCCGAGACACATTTTTCATTTACGCACTCAGATTTACAAAATCTTAAGAAAACATGAAATGTGCGAGCGAGCGAGCAAAATCGGTACGGAGCCTTAAGTCTGTGTTCTTGTAATTAGTACATACTTACGTACTTAGTACAATAACTTTTGAAAATTGCGCTAGTGTATCAAACGTAACTATAAATTTGTAATTATTTTTACTTTTCATGTGTCTTTTTTAAATAAAGAACATTTTCATTAATTACATAAACACAGTCTCCTATTTATTTTCTCATGAAAAGTAGAGTATACGACTCGGGCGCAAAATATTTTTGGCGAGGGCGACATACTTTGAATCCGAAAAAAAAGCGCCCTCGCCGTAAAAATATTATTTTGCTCCCTTGTAATACAATCTACTATTGCCGAATTTGAAAAAAAATTTGTGTAAAGATGCCTTAAGGAGTTTCTTTTTAAGACACAAAAATAAATTATGAAAAAAGTATTTCTTCGTATCAAAGTCATGGACTTATCAAACCACCCTCGTATCATCAATACTTTCATCACATAGAAGTTTAAAACTAGTGGCGCTTTGGAGCTGTACACCTCGCATTTGTAACATTTTTGAACCTATTTTGAAATACCTGAAATATTATTTTTCCCCAAATCTCGGCCGTTTTGAAAAATTGCGAAAATTTGAATCGACAAAAAATATCCATAATAATTATAGAAACTGCTCACAAAATTTCCGGTTGAGAAATGTGACCTGAAGAGGAGAAGAATAACGGACAGCCGGATGGAAATACGAATTATATTTTTTTCCTAAGCTGAAACGAAGATGCTTCGCTCGGTCGAATAAAGATGATCCTACATTATTACGAGATATTTAATTTTTAAATCCTTATACTTAATATTAAAAATGCGAAAGTCCGTTTGTTTGTTACGCCTTCACGTTTTAACTACTCAACCGATCGTTATAAAATTTTGCATTCACGTTATGGACATAGGGTAACTTTTATCCCGAAAAAAATCACTGTTCTAAAAACTGTTTCCAAAAAACGTGGAAAAAAACTTTCCACGTTTTTTTGCCATCGAGGCATGGCAAAAAAACGTGGAAAGTTTTTTTGCCATGCCTCGAGGGATGGCAAAAAAACTTTCCACGCTGACGAAGTCGCGGGCGGCCGCTAGTTTAAAATAATTAAACCCACTATATACCTTCCCCTCCCGAGCCGGGCCGGACACTGAACCTGGTGACGAGCATGGGGTACCTGCGCTCCACCACCTCCACGTCGGTGATGCGCGTGTTGGTCATGTGCGTGTGCACGCCGCTGCTACCGTTCCAGCCTGGACCCTGAGATAATTATTATAATAGTAAAAATATATTTAGGTATTTCCTATCACACAATCACATGAGTAAACAAAAGGACCAGAGACAAAGCTTCATACAACCGCGCAAATCGGTTGCACTACTACAAGCACGCGAGGCATTTGTGCGTGTCCACTGGCCGCTTGTCGCGTACGCGGCGAAAAAGAAAAAACCTATTATGTCAACTGACAGCCAGTGGACAATCCATAGGGACAATCTTTGGGCTTTCTCAGGCCACGTTGTTTGCAAGTTTGAATATTTTAATTTAAAAACGTATTGTTTTATTTTTATTTAAAATGGTTGTTTATTGTACTGTGTGCATTCATACTTTAACTATCCCAAGGATTACGATAGGTAAGTATATATTTGATCATTTTCTTTACTTTTATAAGTAAGTACCTTTACTTTATTATAAATTTGATCCTTTTTATGATCCTTTTGTTTAATTTGTAAATAACCTATTGTGACAACCCTGCTCAAATATGTAACAATTTTGCACGTTCTTAAGAAGCTTTATCTCTGGTCCTTTTGTTTACTCATGTGACACAATGGTTGATTACACAAGGCACAGTACGAGGAAATCATCTTGAGACTTTTTCGACGGAGTGGGGATAAGTTCGTTCGTGCATGTGCACTTGTGAGCGACCAATATAGATAAGTTTTTCACATTGTACAAAAAAATGTTGCATTTCAAACTACATTTTGTAAATTTTAAGATTATGGTGAGAAATAAAAAAAATAGGACACGCCCCTCTCCCGCCGCCCACGTGCCTCACCGCTACGCATACCCAAAACACGTTCTTCGCGCAATCCCCACCCGATTTCAATATGTTTGCCATGTACTGTACTTAACTTACTGATAGCACATAATAGTACTGTACAAAAGCTCATCCGCGCAAGGACAATCAAATAATAAAGCTACTCTTTCTGCACGACAATAAATTACAATTTTAAATTGCACGGCGCTGCGTGCCTATTATTGTATGCACCTTCTCTTTCTGTCGCGTAAGTCACGTAGATCTGTCGGGCCTCCATCACTCGCTCAAGGTCGCGCGATAAGCACCTACCGTTAGCCGTTCGTTCGAACGAACAATGAGCAAAGGGCCGCCACACGCCCGCCGCCGTACAAGCGCCGTACATCTTACTGCCTGCGTAGGTATTGTCTCTTTATAATAGTAACAATGTCGAATCGACATTACTGTGCCGTATACGGATGTCAAAAACAAAAAACCAATAAAAAATTAACGTTTTTCACATTATGATATACGCTACGCAGTTCATTTAAAAGAAGACAACCTTAACGTTGCGTCATTAGAAAAGGTAAGAGCACGCGATAGAAAGAGAAGCAACTACTAGGTGAATATAAACTGTACTGCAGGACATTGCACGACCTGAATTGCACTTATTGTGTCGGAGCAAAGTCGCTATTTATTTAAATTACTATGCGGCGTGCTGCTTCTGTACTTGTACTATTAGTTATTCTGTGGATCTGTCTCAACTCAACCGACACTCAATATCCTTCGTGCGCTGGCTCGACTGAGTGAGCCGCGAGCTGAGCAGTAGACTAATATAAAAGTTTGCAAAGCAGGTGACATGTTGGTCGATTTTAGTCAACTAGCGCTTTTTATTAACAATCGCTTGTAGAATCGTATCGCAACCTCATTGATATTAGGGTTGCAAAATGGAAGTCGACCGCTAGTCTATCTTTAAGGAAAGCCTTTGCCAAAGTCAGATTTTTTCAGCCTGTGCTCTGGCAGTGTCAGTGGATCATTAAAATGCACGAGTTACTAAAGAAACTACCTAAATTGCTGTAGGTGTACCAATAATATTAGAAGAATTCGCTTGATTTTTCCAGGATCCAATCATCCAAGGTAGTCCCATTGTCATCTATATGTGAAAACTTGTAATTGGCTTTACTGTGACATTATTATACCATACTTAACTCTATAGTAGCTGTAAGTTTTCCGCAAAAGCTTAAAATAAAATAAATAAAATAAAATAACCTAATGACAACAAATAAAGCAGATATACTTCCCGTATAATTATGCTTTCAAACAGAATTAGATATTTTCAAACCGGTCCCGCCGTCTTCGACGAGTAATCGAGTAAGATAAAAAAGATTTTGACGTACTAAGAACCTCCCCAGGAGTCGATAAAAAATGGGTGATGATGATGGACGAGACGAATTGAGAACCTCCTCCTTTTTGAAGTCGGTTAAAATGTTTGATGATGGCCGAGACTTACCGCCCCGCTGCCGCCCGCCACCGTCTCGTAGTACCCCCAGCTCTCTTCGCCGAGCGTCAAATTGTTCATGCAACCTTGAGACGCGGCACACACCTGTGAAAATGAAGCACAGTTTATTATACAGGGGCCCTACCGACAAACTTTTCGAACTTTGACGGGTCTGCCGGGCTTTAATTTAAAACAAATAAATCGAAGTAAGGAATTTCATATTGTGCTATTTGCCGAAGTTATTTGGAAGATATGATGTTCGTGTGACATCATGAATTGGGGTTAGCAATTTTCGCCTGATTGGGGCTCGATTTACGGTTATGGGAAAACATCTGTCTTTGTCTTTACGTGTAAAGAGTATAGAAAATAACCTCACTTCTGCACTTTTTCGTTGTTTTTTTCATAATTATCTTTAGCACAATTCTTTCTTGAAAAAAGTTATTGAAGCACGTTAAAGTGTACTTTGATGTAGAATTCAATACGTTTCCGCTATTATTTACGCCAAAAATATGACCCGCGACAAACGCTTTTGATGATATTCGGATTTTTTTTTTCCAATCATCTGTGAGGTTTATACGCAATTTAATACTTGTAGCTACTAGATAATCTCTTTAGCTTGTCGTATATTTTCTTTGAGGATACAACTTTACGTTTTCTACATAAAAATATGTCCCGCGCAAACCATGTTTTCCCATCATGGACCCTTAGTTTGAAACTCGGCAGACTTGCCGAGGTTCAGAGCGTTAGCCGGTACGGCCCTAGGTGGAAAAAAAGACGGTAGTTGGAAGGAAAGTAGCCTAAAATATTGATCATGGAAAATTTTACGGAAAGGAAACATTCCTTTATTTTTTTAAATAAGTAAAACTGTATTCAAAGATTTTTGATAGATCGCTTATCTCAGCCAAGAATATAACGGGCTAAAATCCGAAAAAATAACATCCTTTACTTTTATGATACCAATGATAATGATAAGGTTCAATTTCTTCTAAGTAACATAGTAGTATCTTCAATTAAAGGCAGACCCAAGAAAGAAAAAATATTCGTTTAACCCGTTCAATTCCCAGCTGAGACAAGCGATTTATCAAAAAAAAACTTTGAATGCAATTTTACTTATTTCTAAAAATAAAGGAATGGTTAATTTCAGTAAAAGGCATTATCATTATCAAGGATACTTTCCTTCCAACGACCGTTTTTTTCCACCCTGTATTCGCTGAGTGCGGAGTACTAGGTAGGGTATAAATCGATCGCAACGCTCATGGTGGCAAGAAGTAGAAATAATGTAGGCTCTGTAATCCGTCTGAAAACGATATTTAATTTATTACTTGCGATTCAGAAACAATTATATATGTTTATAATCATTTAATAAAACCATTAAAATAGCTTTATCTTCTTGTTTTACAGTAAAACTACAACTAAAAAAGAAGTAAACTAACCCTGACATAACCAAAATAAAACACACTTTTTGAATAGATTTTACTAGCCGTTGATTTGAATAACCAAAAATGATTTCACAACACTTTGTCCACCCAAATCACAGTAATTTTGAATTTTACATTAATAACACAATATGTAGTATTTTTATAGTAATTTGTTACACAAGGGACGTAAGTGAGCTATTACAGAACAAGATCTAATTTGGCGCCCGTGCGAGCGCAGCTCGCAAAGGGCGCTAATGGATCGAGTGCACCCGAGATATTTAGACGAGGCGAATATGAGAAGGGCGAATGCCGAATATAGTTCGAGGGTGTAATAGCTACTTACAACCGAGGTAAGCATACTACTTTACATCATTCATGCGAGGTAAATAAAACATTTACAAGGATATTTTTAGTTCATTAAAAACCTCTCGTGGGGTTGATCAGACCATCAAACTGAACAACTTTTATTATGGGACCAACCTCGAAATCACGAAAAAAAATATGCTGTTCCATTCAAAAGTAAAATGCCTACTCCATCGAAATGTAAAACAGCTGTTTTTTTATCGCGCTTTCAAACTGAATTTTATCATATTATGAAAAAAAAATTGTTTGACCAAGGAGTTTTGCATAGCTTGAATTTTCATAGCTTTTTTTTTGTAAAAAGTTTCGTCATTTTTAACCGACTTCAAAAAAAGGAGGAGGTTCTCAAGTCGACGGTATTTTTTTTTTATTTTTTTTATGTATGTTTTAACATAGCTTCGTCAGTTGTTACCCGATTTGTACAATTCTTTTTTTAACTCAAAGAACATAGTTCGTGTGTGGTCCCATAAATTTTTTACAGAGATCTGGCCAGTAGTTTTTTCATAATCCTGAAAAATATCAATTATTTAGCTCGCCATCGCACGAGTTTTTATGGAATTTCGGACATAACTTCTTTGTTTATGAACCGATTTAGATGATTCTTTTTTTATTTGAAAGGGTATACTTCAAGAGTGGTCACAATTTAATTTCATTGTTATTGGACTTCGAACTTCGAAGATACATAAAGGAACTCTTCAAAATCAAATAGTATAAGTAAAGTGATTTAGGTTTTGGTAAGTTTATGGCAATCCAAAACAAACCAAATCATGGTTTGCGATGCAACGTTCTGGACTAGACTTGGACTACGATGACACAACGGAACTCCTCAAAAACAAACAGCGTAAATTTGGAAATTGAGTTCTGGGCATTTTACCATTGAAAATATTATAATATAAAGTTAAAAAATATTTACACGCTGCGCTTACATACCTACCACTAAAAAGTTGAAAATAAAAAAGCTTTTTAAAAAAAAGAAAAACCACCTTCAAAAAACTGAAAACAAAAACAGCTTAAAAATTAAATACCTCTAAAAAGCAAGAAATAATATTCGAATCATTCGTTACACAAATCAATATTAATAAAACACGTCTAATGAAGTCGGGTGGGGCTTTAAGAAAAAAATTAAGTTGTCCTCCAGCCCCACCCGACTTCAATAGACGTGTTTTATTAACCGACTTCAAAAAAAGGAGGAGGTTCTCAAGTCGACGGTATTTTTTTTTTTATTTTTTATTTTTTTATGTATGTTTTAACATAGCTTCGTCAGTTGTTACCCGATTTGTACAATTCTTTTTTTATCTCAAAGAACATAGTTCGTGTGTGGTCCCATAAAATTTTTTCAGAGATCTGACCAGTAGTTTTCTCATAATCCTGAAAAATATCAATTATTTAGCTCGCCATCGTACGAGTTTTTATGGAATTTCGGACATAACATCTTTGTTTATGAACCGATTTAGATGATTTTTTTTTTATTTGAAAGGGTTTACTTCAAGAGTGGTCACAATTAAATTTCATCGTTATTGGACTTCGAACTTCGAAGATACACAAGGGAACTCCTCAAAGTCAAATAGTATATGTAAAGTGATTTAGGTTTTGGTAAGTTTATGGCAATCCAAAACAAACCAAATCATGGTTTGCGATGCAACGTTTTGGACTAGATTTGGACTACGAAAACACAACGGAACTCCTCAAAAACAAACAGCGTGAATTTGGAAATTGAGTTCTGGGCATTTTACCATTGAAAATGTTATAATATAAAGTTAAAAAATATTTACACGCTGCGCTTACATACCTACCACTAAAAAGTTGAAAATAAAAAAGCTTTTTAAAAAAAAAGAAAAACCGCCTTCAAAAAACCTGAAAACAAAAACAGCTTAAAAATGAAATACCTCTAAAAAGCCAGAAATAATATTCGAATCATTCGTTACACATATCAATATTAATAAAACACGTCTAATGAAGTCGGGTGGGGCTTTAAGAAAAAATGAAGTTGTCCTCCAGCCCCACCCGACTTCATTAGACGTGTTTTATTAATATTGATATGTGTAACGAATGATTCGAATATTATTTCTTGCTTTTTAGAGGTATTTCATTTTTAAGCTGTTTTTGTTTTCAGGTTTTTTGAAGGCGGTTTTTTAATATTGATTTGTGTAACGAATGATTCGAATATAATTTCTTGCTTTTTAGAGGTATTTAATTTTTAAGCTGTTTTTGTTTTCAGTTTTTTGAAGGCGGTTTTTCTTTTTTTATAAGAAAAGAAATTGGTTCACTAAAGAGTTTGACATAGCTTGAATTGTAAAGTGTACTTTACAATTAAAGCATTCACCGATGCTTGAATTGTAAAGTGATTTGAAAATGGAACGTTCTATCTAAAGTTTAGAGTTTTAGATTCTAAACAATGCACTGTGTTGCACATGCCAACTTACACGGCCTCTTACTATACTAGTAAATCCTAGTTGCCGAGCAGTATGATGTAAAAATATTTTGTCATAATGCCGCCATTTACATATCAAAACGTCAGAACGGTCAAGTCAGAGCCAACAAAGTTGCGAACGCTAGGTGGCGCTGAAGACGTGCACAGAGCCAATACTTCAAGATCACATTATTCACGCAATTTTACGAAAATGAGAGATAAACAATTGTATTGTTTTTTATGTAACGATAAAAAGCGTCGCGATATAAGCTTAAATTTAAACATTTGTTTTTATGAAATGCTGTACAGTAATATACCTGGAATGCTTTAAGCACAACGTCAACAATCCGCTGTGACGTCAGCACGTTTCCCCCCACCACCGCCGCTCCCTCAGAAGGGTCCAGAATAGAGCCGGAAGGAATGATCACCTTCACTGGGTTCAGACAACCCTACAAAAGAAATAATTATATACTACAAAAGATAGAAGAAGGTTGTCGCAAGGGTATTGAGACAGTTTAATTTTTGAGTTATTGTAAATGATGAAAGAAAGGTGCCTGTCCATTGACGCGGAGCGAGGCGGCCGGCGGAGCGGAGGAACGAGGAAATATTAACCAATAGGATTGCAGAGCGGAGATTTTATGCAATACTATTGGTTAATATTTCCTAGTTTCTCGGCTCCGCCGCCTCGCTCTGCGTCAATGGACAAGCAGCCTAAACGGTTATAAAAGTGAGAAATCATTGATAGGTAACTAAAATGAAGTTACCAATATTTTGTAGTAAGTAAGTGAATATTGTTTCCGAAGAGATATTCAGAATATTATTTAATCAAAAAGATACCGGTCCATACATCGCTTCGAACCTTTTTTTTTCTTTAAGGTGGGTAGCCTACCGAAAGTGGCGCCCTCTGCGGTTTTTCTTTAATAAGTTGTTAGTAAGCAAATTATTCTAATAAAACTTTACGTGGAATTTTTAGTGCCCATGGTTTAGTATTTTTAGAAGGTATCCCTTTATTCCCTCGTAGTCATTCGTAGAAGTAGATAGCAAATGTGTCAAAAACGGCCACTTTTAGCAATTTGCCATCTACTTCTAACAATGACTACGAGGGAATGTAATGATACCGTCTAAAAACTTTATTACGAGCTACGAGCGATCGTAGGATCGATCGATTATACGATCTAATAATTAACTACGAGCCCTAAAAATTCCACAAAAAGTTTTATTAAACTTGTGTATTAGAATTACAATCCTTACTAACGGGTGTCCCTTGACTCGCCTAAAGTCATTGGTCCTAATTTCATTTGGCCGAATTTCTTTGGCCTAAACTCCTTACGTACAATTATTGTTTGGCCTAATAGATTTTTTCGCATCTTTGTCGTTTCGCCTAAACGTTAAATTCCCTAATTATCAAAACGACTAATGTTAATTGTCCTAAAATTTATTAGCATACATATCTTTTGACACAATAATGACTACGCCGAAGTATTGTTAACCCTAATATTGTCTTGCATACATAATTTTTGGCATAACAATATTGTATTGCATTCAAGTTGGTGACAGAAACAAATCGTCAAAAAACGGGCCTGAGGCCCCCCGCTATAAAGAAAAACTTTTAATGCGAACACCATTACGTTAGGTTAGGTTAGGGTTTTGAACACTTTTATAATGCTTGCATGCATGCATGCTGCATGCTTGCATGATTTTATGCATGCATGCTTATTTTGCATGCTTGTTCACTTGCTCGCTTGCATGCCTGTATGCTTGCTTGCATGTTTGCTTGCAAAATGCTTGCCGGGGGGTGCAGGGGGGCTAGCCCCCCTGCTCGGGGGGGTCGGGGGGCCTGAGGCCCCCCACTATAAAGAAAAACTCTTAATGCGAAGACCATTAGGTTAGGTTAGTGTTTTGACCACTTGCAGCTTACTTTCCCTAATGATTGCATGCATGCTGCACGCTTGCTTGCATGCTGCATGCTTGCTTGCATGCTGCATGCTTGCTTGCATGCTGCATGCTTGTTTACATGCATGCATTCCTTGCTTTTGATTGCATGCATGCATATCTGCTCTTGCTTGCATGCAAGTATGCATGGCCTTGTTTGCATGCATGCATGCGTGCCATGCAAGCATGCTATTTGATCTTGATTGTACTTATGTTGTCATGTTTGCTTGTGTGCATACTTGCTTGCTTGCTTGTATGCTTGCATTCTTGAGTGTGTTAGGCAATTAAAAAGACAACGACAGGTTTATCTGCTCATTCTTTATTTTTAATTACTTACCAAAAACATAATTTTTCGTAATTTAAATCATGTGCAATTGTTGTTAATTGTTGGTAAAATTGTTCAAAAGTGTTTAGTGAAATTGAGTAATTTTCAATTTACAAATAGTAAACAATACCGATTAAAAACGATTATTCCTATAATGATTAAGGGAAGTAAACATTCGGCAAAAAAATATTAGGCGTTACACAATTGTGCTAATCGTTATTTAGTACTTTTAAACATTAGGGATTATGAATAGTTATGCTTAATGATGAATTTAGGAAGTAAACATGCGGCGAAAAAATTTTAGGCGAAGTGATAATAGGCCAAACAAATTTAGGTCAAATGAAAATTGTGCAAAAAGTTTTTAGGCCAATAAGTAGTGTGCCAAAGACAGTTAGGACAAATAAAATTAGGCATTCCAATATATACCCCCTTACTAACATTATAAATGCGAAAGTCCGTTTGTTTGTCTGTTTGTTACGCCTTCACGTCTTAACTACTGAACAGATCATCATGAAATTTTGCATACACGTTGTCAGGGTTACAGAAAAGGACATAGGGTACCTTACATCCCGAAAAAAAAGGATTGTTACCGAGGGATAGCAAAAAACTTTCCACGCAGACGAGCTCGCGGGCGGCCGCTAGTATTAAATAAAATACACCGCGGTGCTACTTTCGGTCAGGCAACCGCCTTAAATAAATTACCTGATTCAAAGGTACGTCGTGTCCGACCATACACCGCAGGCAGTATATGAGTGCCGACAGCGTTATAGCTCGAGGCGCGTTCAGATTGCCCCATACTTCTACTCCCGTACCACTGTAGAAAATATACAACATGTTAATGAATGAACAAAATGGGAAAACCGTTTCTTCGGACCATCAAACTGAACAACTTTTACTATGGGACCAACTCTGAAATCGCGAAAAAAACAGCTGTTACATACAAAAATTTATAACGAAAATATCAAAATGTATGAAACAGCTGTTTTTTTTTAAATTAGCAAGGACTTATAAACGCACAAAAGTATTTTGGATTGGGTACAGCGAACTAAAATCTATGGAACAAGCATTCCGCTCAAAAAATAGCACCAGAAAAAAATGACAACCAAGTGGGTGGGGCTAAAAATACTGGCATTTAGTTGTGCAGCACAAAGCGACTGAACACTGGTTGCATAATTTTATTTTTTATTTTTATTTATTTATTTAGGTAACAAACAGTCATATACAATCTTTCTTAAATTAACATTTAAAAACAAATAGACCTTAAAGTACCATTACTTGATACAAACAATATATAATTGTGCAAGATTGTGTCAGATGCTACCATCCCTAACCTCAGGCCCGCCGCAAGCGGGCGTGCAAGGCGTGCACCGCACGCGGGCGGCACGTCTAGGGGGGCGGCTATTCGACCGATTCAAGCAACGAAGCTAGGGTCGAAGAAGGGTCATGACATGAGCGCTCCTGGCAAGATTAGAATTTTGCGCCCCAATGCTTATTTCTAGGCTCATGAGTGACACTTTCAAGATTTGAATTTAGCGCCCCAAAACAAATTTCTAAGATAATGAGCGCCCCTGGCAAGATTTAAATTTTGCGTCCCAAGACTTGCAGACTATTTTCTAGCTATGGGTCAGCAAATTGAGGATTGCACCCCTGGCAGGCGCCCCCTTGCCAGCCCCTAACCTAGCTACGACACCAGATCCATTACGTAATATTTCAGGAAGCTTAAAAGATGCCTCTTCCCTTGTACCCACCCGTGAAGAAGCGGCAATCCGCGGGTCGCGAGCCGCATGCAGCTCTTTGGCTCCCTCTGTGCGGCTCTGCCGAGAATGACCCATAGCTAAATAATTTATTTTTCTTGCCTATACCGCTTCGCATCGTGTTCTGGCAGTGGGGATAGGGATCTAGAATGGATTTTGAGTTTAAACCGAACTCCGCTCGGATTTCATTCGAGACCTGGGGCCCTATTTTTGAATCCTTCGGCAGGCAAATTTTATTTAGAGATTATCCCTTAAAATATGATTTTTAAATTAATTCTTTAATAAATTAAAAAAGAATTTTTTGGCGTCGAGCGCTTTTTCTACTGATTTTCGTTAGACATGTCAAATGTCGAATGAAAATTAGACGCCAGCCGAAGAATTCAAAAATAGGGCCCCTGATTTTTCATCGCGCTTGGACAAAATCATTGCACCATCATCCATTGATTGTAATGATTTTGTCCAAACATAATTGCCGCATTTCCTGGAGCGCGCGGCGCGCCGCGACTAGACTTCATCATAAGAAGTAGGTGCAAAGATAACGGCATCTTTCAAAAAACCACCTACTCGTGTAGAATTTTGCAAAAACTAAGTGCGGGGAAGAGTTAAATCACAACAAGTCCCGGAGCGCGCGGCGCGCTGGGCACGCCGCGACTAGACTTCAACATAAGGAATGGGTATAAAGATAAGGGCATCTTTCAAGAAATCCCCCACTTGTGTAGATTTTTAAAAAACTAAGTACGGGGAAGAGTTTTCAAATATTTTTTTCTGACAAGCAGGTAGTCATAGCATAGTAGGGGGCGGCATAATCGGTCTTGCACGCGGGCGCTCAAACAGCTGGCGGCGGGCCTGCCTAACCTAGTATCTTACCTACCGATAAAGAAGAGATAATACAAAAATATATAAAAACTGAGACAGTTTCATCTACGACTAAGTATTACAATTACACTATACCTAGTCTTAACTATTTTTTATGTTTTACTTTACTTAAATAACAGTTCACCCACTTTTTTCTTAAACAAGTTTAACGAATTAGCAAAGATATCGACTCCATTCAACAGTTTGTTATAGAGATCGCAAGATCGTCTGAAAAAGGCATTTCTAGCATAATTAGTGAGACAAGAAGGTACATGAAAAGATTGTTTTGAACGTGAGGATATAATACGAGGTACTCTGAATTTAACTTTTTGTATTAAAATTAAATATCACTTTCATATGTTTTGTAATTGCTGTGGAAAATCGAAATCCCTGCCGCCAAAATTCCCGATTCGTCGTCTTAAGCACTATTTGTTTGCAATTACACTTCCATAGATTCTAGTTCGCTGGTTGGGTGTAACAGTAAACTTACGTAAAATCGCACAGTGCACTGCCTTCCTTCTCGTCCAGTGTGACGGTAAGGACTATAGGTGTTCCGTTGTCCATGTACTCAGTAGCCTTGAGTACTGTCGACCCCGTCTTGGCGAGAGCGTTCCTTGCTATTTCCTGATCATAAGTGATTTAAATTGAGTGGGTACTTTTTCACATGGCGATATGTGGCGATCTTCGGTCAAGAAAATACTAGCTAGATGTCCGGACCGGACAAGAGTCTCAAAAACGGCACCTCGAAATAAGACCCGCAATAAAAATGACGCTCCACTTTCAAACTGGGTTGTTTGATAATTTGTACAAAGTATTCTGTTTTTTGTTTTTTTACTAATAAAGTTGAATATAGAAAGAATAGAAAGTCCTTAGACAAAAAAAATCCATGTGGGGATTTAAACTTCATTTCGAATCGCTTTTTGTTTTGTCAGTTGATGCCACATTTGCGTGCTGTTTTAGTTCATGAAGCGTTATCTAGGATATTTTTGACCGAAGAAAGTAATTTTGATAAATGTAAAAAATATCGTCATTACTGCAAATGACACCTACTATGAATAAAATAAACAAGGAACGTTAAATTTTTGTCTCAATTACAACTCAAAACTGAATAGCCAAATTAATCACCAAAGTAACTTTCTTTTTTAAGTTGTGGATAACGGTGTTGATTGTCCTATTAGTATTTTTCATTGTTCTTAGTTTATTTAAGTAACATACATTGGTCAATTGTTTGTTGTCCCGAATAAATAAAAAAAAAAAAATAAAAAAAATAAAAAAGTATGCGCAACAGCAATAAATAAAAATACAAAATAAAACAGAAACGTAAAACAGTAGCAATGGTGTCTAGTCTACTTTATCGACTCTGAAGCTGAATTGAATTTTCTAGACCCTTACGTTTAAAATCAATTACTAAGCTTTGACTGATTTAAAAAACTCCATGTGCCATACAACAAAAACTAAAAAAAACAAATTATGAGGGGACGAGGGCTTAATAAAAACACAAGCAAAAGTAATCCTTATTTTTTATACCTTCAACATATCCCTGACTGCGATTTCAGCGTTCTTCTGTATATGAGTCATGTAGGCTTGTACTACGTCGAGGCCGTAGTGATCTATTAACTCGCCTACCAGTTGGATCCCCTAGGAAAATAACATAACTGAAAACTCGTACGTAGTACCTACGTTTACTATCCGCGTCAATTGGTAATGCGCCTGGCGGCCATGATTTTAACCTCAAAAACGAATAACAATTGTAATTTTCTCATATACCTAGACCCTTTCTTATTAAAAATAAGAATTCAATAATTAATATATTATATTACCTATTAGAATTTTACTGTTTTTGTCATTTTTAGTTGCGGATGACGATGATGTGTTAACAGGGTTCCAGCGCATTACCAATTGACGGGGATAGTAAGACCATATATTCATTTGTCGGCGCAACATCGTCGGTACGATATCAGCATGCTCGGTAATCTCGGTATACGCGGTACCGAAAGCATACCGAAAGCTTACTGACGCCATGGGGTCTCATCAGGAACATCAGCCCCCCTACTCAAATGGCCAATTTTCTATTCGTTCGCTAACTTAAAGCTTAAAAAACACACAAACAAACAAACGCGAAAGCAACCTAATAAAAACGTGTTAAAAAACTTGTTAATAAGCTCAAGTCACACGTTGCAAGTTTATCTAAATCACCGATATTGTTGTATTGTATGGAATTGACAAGCCTACGACACTTAATTTTAGAGTTTATGGCTTATTTTTAATTTTTAAGTTAGCGAACGAATAGAAAAGTGGCCATTTGAGTAGGGGGGCAGATGTGGCAGATAGCAGGTACCGCCATCTAATGAGGTAAATTTAAACTAATGTGGAATTAGTTTAAATTTACCTCACTACATGGCGGTACCTGCTTAGATGTGTTTTTGTAATATTCAAATACAGATATGAAAGTCAATAGTAAAGTTAAAAAAATCACCAAATGCAAAATTGTAGTGAAACAGTAAAATGAAGGGTTTTTTAACAAATTTCAATAAAAATTGAGTGACACCTATCGGCAATAATTTATACTAAATAAGATTGTTTTGGTTTTTGCGTTTCAAAGATATTGACGTTGAAAATTTGGTAAAGTTTGTTGCTATCTGTGCTAGGCATGCTGCGACGATAGCGGCGCCATCTAGCTTTCTATAAGAAAAACATTTTAAATCGCCCCGATAATCGCCTTACGGAGGCCATTTCTTTAGTATGGGATGAGGAATCTGTACTTATAGTATTATGTAATCTGTGCTGGACGCCTATATTTCAGTAGAGCGTTACTCATTTGCCGGCGCAAAATCTGCTCGGCGCAGGTTCGGTACAGAATCTGTACCGCGCTGACAAATGAGTAAAGGGCCTAAATAGACACTCAAGAAGTTGTACATAATATTGTTGAATTTTTGTCTTCTACTGAAAATAATTTAACTTTCATAAATAGCTATTAACAAATACTTTTCAAAGACTTTTTACACTATTTTCTGTCAAGACTTTTTTTTCATTTTGTTTCTTTCTGTTATGTTTTTGTCGTGTCTCGTGTGCAATAATAGTAGTTTATGAAACTGACACATAAAGAGGGGTATTAAAACACGAGTGTGTGTTTAAAAACCGAGCCGTACGGATCACACGAGTGTTTTAATACATAGTTATGTGCAGTTTCATACACTACTTTACACTCATACATTTGGGATTGAACCTACTAAATAAAAGATCAACGTTAGAAAAGAGAGAGAGAGACTTTGTTTGTATTAGCTAGGTACCTACCTTGCAATAAGTCAATTCCTTAGTTGCATCTTAACTAAAATATCGGGCAGAGTAATTTTTTTTTCACATTTTAAAGCAAGTATAAAAAACCCTACAAAATTCAGTAAGTACTTATAACAAAATGTAAAAATTGAAATCAAAACTTTATCTAAAATGCTAGGCGCGCATTCCATTAGAAAAAAAGATCAGTGCATTCCAACAAACTAATCGCACTCAGTCATCGATTACCATAGAGTGCATTTTAATCATGGAAAATATGTGGGAAAATATCGTTGTTTTTTTTTATGTTACGGCACTGCCTTCTTTTTGGATTTGCCCTGTACCGTAATGAGAAAAATAGTACATTACATCCGAGAACGGGAAGCTAGCGATTGCATTGTCGAGGATGGTTTGAAGCCCGAGCCGCAGGCGAGGGCTTTAATCATTCGAGGCAATGCAAGTAGCTTCCAGTACAAGGTTTGTATAATACTTTACTCACGAAATGCGAGGAAATACAATTTTCTTTGTAAAAATGTGACATTTAAATTGGTTCGCGTGGCCATGTTTACTGACCGGTCATGCAACCATAAAGTTTCATAAAAAGAATGCTAGCTAATAAGTTCTACCGATTTGAATTTGGAACACTTACTTCCCGCACTCAGTGCGGGAAGTAAGTATTGAATTTCATTTCCGCACTGAATTTCAAATTTAGAATGTGATGAACCAGACCCCCACGGAAATGTTGAACGCCCCGCATTCTTTTTTCAAGTGGAATGATAACATTTCAGAGCATAAGTGAGTAAAAGTTATTTTATGATGCAGTTGACTGCATCGTAATGAGTTTATTTTTTAATTTTACCTATCCACGAAAATAAATTACGTATGTATATTACCTTTTTTGAATTCATATTTGGAACATTACGTTGTGAGTGTAGATAAAGCTATTTTTAATCTTTACAATTATTAATAATTTTTTACTTACTCTTTGGTTGGCAGCGACTTGCGCCTTCAAATCGGATAAGTTGTCAGCCAAGTTCCTGGTGCCTGAACAGCCAGGCTCTTTAGCTGGCTTCATCAGCTCTGTAAACATATAATTGAACATTTTTGCTCAAACTTTAATGTTCAATTTGGATGCTGAGATGCTAAAGTTGTATGTTACACACGAGCGGAACTTTTTTATGTGTGGTGCTTTTACATCACTCACTGCGTTCAGTAGTTTATAAAAATAACTTTGAACACTTTTTGAAAATTGTTATACTTATTAAAACTAATAAAGTTACTTGAGGTATTCATGCACGAATTTAAAAAAAAACCTAATTAAAACTGCATGGTGGCAGCCCTAGACCTAAATTGTTTGGCTTTTGCCCTTTAATGGGGTTGATTATCGAAAAGGATAGTTTATTTGTGTTTAGGGTTGTCACTTTGCAGTTTTTCATGCAACTTTCCATCAGCCATTTTTAATGTCCCCACTGCTGGGGCACAGGCCTTCCTTATAGGTGGATAAGGAGGATACTTTCATACAACAAAAAAACAAAATTTTATGGGTTATTATAAAACTGTATACATATTTAGTTAATGAGGATCAGTAACAGGTTTGAACCCTATAGCTTTATTAATATAATATAAACACATATTGATAGCTATGAAACCTAGTGAAATAATTTTTGAAATCCGTTTAGAAATGGTTGAGTTAAAAGGGTTTGAAGGAAATGCCAAGCTCAATGCAATTTATGCTTTATCACGTACGACATAAGGTTTGCGGACGTCGCGATGACGTCATAGGGACCCCCAAAAAACCAGTGTTTTAGCTCTTGTAACTTCTCAGGTTTAAGAGATATCGTGAAAATTTTTTCACAGTTAATCATGTGGTGGCATAAGCTTTCTAATTAGCCACTAAACAAAAATCGTTACTGATCCTGATTACCTTTAGTGAGTTCTTCCTCATTGAATTTCCCTCCATCCACCAACAGCATAGACTTGAAGGCAGCGCCCTCTTGCGTCAGGCTGGTGGAGTGTGGCGGCATCGAGCCCGGCGTCAGCCCGCCGATGTCGGCGTGGTGGCCGCGCGACGCCACGAAGAAGATCGGACGGGGGTTCGAACTTGGGAATGACGCCAAATAATATAGTAAAGTAGTAAAATAACAACAACCCTTCACACTTATGGCCGATTGCACTAAACTTAAGAATCGCCTAAGTCTTTTCTTATCTACAACTCGACCAAGTTAACTAGGCAAATGACAGCTACATGACGGCTTAGTTTATGACACTGTTTTAATTTGGTCGTGTTGTATTTAGGAAAAGACTTAGGCGATTCTTAAGTTTAGTGCAATCGGCCATTAGGGTTGGCGTAAGAGGCCTACTATGGATCTGTTACTAAGCAACTGTTGTTAATTTCCCGTCATGTAACAGAAATATCTAGGCAAAAAATCTTTAGTCCTTTCAGACCTGTTCACTGGACAATAATGGATTGTTATAATGACACATAATAACGTTCTGTGAAATAGTATAGACTTAAGTGTGCTGTTTTGTTACTACTATGTCTGTCATTTGCAGGAGCGCTTCGAACTGAGTCTGTAACACCACCGTGACCAGAAAATGAACAGTTTCTTTTTCAAAAAAATCTAACAATGCTATCTCTCTCTAAGCGTAGATCTCCCGTGTAATGGACTATAAAAGATGGAATGTTAATTGCTATCCACTTCCTACTAATCACAAAACAGAGGACAGAAGTCAAGCTTACTACTACGCGCGCTCGAGCAACGCACACACATAGACAGCTTGCGTAGTATTAAGCTTGACTTCTGTCCTGTCTATATTTTGTGTACTAATATTATAGTTCTGACATCTTTACTCCTAAACGGCTGAACGAATTGGGTTGAAATTTGTTACATAGATAGATAGTTTATAACCTGGATCAAAATATATGATACTTTTTTATACCGGTCAAAGGTTCCCTAGGGTCCATGCGGACGAAGTCGCGGGCGGCCGCTAGTTAGATATGAAGAGACTTACTGGTGGAACACAGGAGTGATGACAGTGAGGTCGGGAAGATGAGACCCCCCTGCTTTAGGGTGGTTAGCGAGCAACACGTCGCCTGGTTTCATCGAATCCCCACGGACTTTCATCTGAATCAACGAATACGTATAGTTTAATATAAAGCTGTCTAGAGGGACTACTTACAAATTTTCTTTGGTTTCGGGCGAAGTTTCAGACTTTATGTCCATTTACGGTCGAGTTTAGAGCAAATGTTTATGGATTATGATAGATTTAACAAGAGTCGATATAATAAGAGATACATCTCGATCAGCCATTTTTAATGTCCTTAACGACGTGACTGTAAATGCACCCGGGACCAAGGGTCGAATGTGCCTTCCGAAGCAAGGAAGAGCTCAAAATAATAAGTTTTTGGTCACCTATTCTATGACCGACGTTTAAGAAAGTTGTTTAACCACCACAATCGCCGGCCCCCTGATTTTGCAACTTTGTTGCAATCAACTCTGACAGAAATCGCAGTTACATTGCTGACTTAGTAAGAACCAATCCTTACTAATATTATAAATACGAAAGTCCGTTTCTTTGTTTGTTACGCCTTCACGTCTTAACTACTGAACCGATCATCATGAAATTTTACATACACGTTGCCAGGGGTACAGAAAAGGACATAGGGTATCTTTCATCCCGAAAAAAAGTATTGTTCCCGAGGGAAAGCAAAAAAACTTTCCACGCAGACGAAGTGGCGGGCGGCCGCTATCTAGTGTGACATAAAGCAGCAATGTAGTTGCGGTTTCAATCGAAAATAATAATTGTAAGCAACAGGGTTACGTAATCAGGGGGCGTGTCAGGCGCTAAACCACTGCGCCATCGAGCTGCTCAAGAGATACATGTCGACGCTAGAAAGCAAACACGTAGTAACCCGCCAAACCGAAATTGTTCACCAGAGCAAAAATACTTTTTCACAATATATAAAAAAAATCATAACTTGCAAATTTATAGATATAGAGTTGTCACTTTTAGACACCAAAGTTATAATTTTAAGCTTAATTAATTCCATTCAGCGGCATTATATTCAAATTATTGTAAAACAATATTTTGCGGCTTACTACATTTGAAAAGTATTTTTAAAAGCCATAAATATGTAGTAAGTGAAATTGGTAAGCTAAACGCATTTTTTTACGGAAAGCGAAAATGCAGTAACATAATATCACTTTAAGTAACGTTACCTGAACCAACGTTATAACAATAAATAGGTATCAAAATTGCATTTTTTGTCATTACTCTGAAAACGTGATCGCATTAAATAGATTTTTTTGAACTGAGTATGTACAAAATGTTGCTGTAAGAGTCAATGAAAAAAAATAAGACTATGCAAATCATGATTATTTACGAGCAGCAGAGCAGTAGAGCTGGGATCACAAATGATGTAAGTTACAGGATTAACATTTTTATAGGATATGAATTGTCGTAAGTAACATAGTAAAAGATAATGCAGGATTTTTTGTTATTTACAGCATTTTAAAGAACAGAAAAGAAAAAAATATGCCAATTTTAAAAATCCTATTTTTGATAATATTATACGGATGGTAACTTGACATACACCATTCGACGTGGTTTTTTTTACTGATTCCAACAATGTAATAAAAAAAATATTCATGGAGCGTCGGTTACTACGCGTTTGCTTTCCAGCGTCGATGTGTAGGTATCGCAAATTGTCTGACAGCCCGAAAATACGGACAAGAGCAGTCAGTAATATCAGTCAATATAACGGGTGTAACAAGACCCTCAACGAAGCCGAAGTCCACGCATTCCGTCCATCATCAGGATCATTTTTAGGGTTCCGTACCCAAAGGATAAAAACGGGAACCTATTACTAAGACTCCGCTGTCCGTCTGTCTGTCTGTCACCAGGCTGTATCTCATGAACCGTGATAGCTAGACAGTTGAAATTTACACAGATGATGTATTTCTGTTGCCGCTATAACAACAAATACTAAAATTAGAATAAAATAGATATTTAAGGGGGGCTCCCCTCCCATACAACAAACGTGTTTTTTTGCCATTTTTGGTACGGAACCTTTCGTGCGCGAGTCCGACTCGCACTTGGCCGGCTTTTTGTCTTTTAGACTATACTTGGGAAATCAATTAAAGGACTTTTATCATAGGTCTAGATAAAAGTCCTTTAATTAAACTCGAATCGTGATTTTCTTTTCTAAGTATAAAATTGTGAGAAGTATCCTACCTATTTAAAAACGTACTTCTGGCTTCCTGACTCGACGACTTAATATGGGTAGCTTTAGTATGTCATGCTCACTTCAAACATTTCTGCGGTGGTGTCGTGTGAGGCGGGTCGTTACGTTCCCTCAAATATGGTTGAGCGAAGCGATGGCTGGTTCATGCGTCATGCTCGTGAACGGGTGCTGCCAGTGGGAATGGGTCTGCTTCTGTCTGCTTGTATTAAGGGCGTCGTATAACTCGTATATAAAAGATCTGTTTTATATTGTCTGTATGTATGGCACTTCTTACTCAAAAAATATAATTCTTAATAGCTTACCTTGTTTTGATTTATTAAATTGCAATATTTTTACTTTCTATAGTCAGTAGTTTTGTGAAAGACCTATGAAAAGCTTTTGGATATAAATTTTCAATTCGATGCCTTAACATAGGTAGTCTTAGTATGTCATGCTCTCTTTAATCATTTCTGCGGTGGTGTCGTATGAGGCGGGTCGTTACGTTCCCTCAAATATGGTTGAGCGAAGAGATGGCTGGTTCATGCGTCATGTTCGTGAACTGGTGCTGCCAGTGGGAATGGGTCTGCTTCTGACTACCTATCTTAATGCATATTGAATTGTATGTTTTTCTTTTATTTTTATTTATTGTAACAGCCTAGACTGAATAACAAGTTCAAACTTTGAATTTAGCTTAAAATCTGTAAATTGATTAAGAAATTTGAAACTCATTAAGAAATGAGCTAATTCAATAATGTTATTTATTTGTTAATCTTTGTTAATATAAAGTCTGGAAACGATATACATATTTGTAAATATCGTTCCATCTGATTGATAAAGCTGACAAGTTTTTTGCGCCCATTTTTCTTGTCAGTTAAAAGACGTCATAATGGGTGGTAGGGTAAAAGAATTGACGATTTAAAAATGCTTATTATGTGAGCTTATTTAAATAAAATATATTTCACTTCACTTTCACTTTCACATCAATAGCTACGAAGTTATTAAAGGTCAAAGTCAATTTTGTTTCCAAAATATTTTATAAAATCTTTTTTTATTCGTTATTTCCTAATTTTTGTCTACCGAATTATTTACACCTACATTATCAAAATTGTATGTATTTCATGACAAACAATGGCTTAAAAACGTCATCACTCAATGTATTTCATGAGCACGCACATAAACGTTGCCTTTCAACTCGGCCGCACGCAGCTGTGTAGTTTTATATACGTTACATTGAGTGGTTTATGTATGCAATGCTTTTTAACACCAAAAATTAAAATCCTTTCCCAGCAATAATTTTGAACAGAAATGATCTTGATGATGGGCAGAATACGTAGACCTCGGCTTCGTTGAGTGTCTTGTTACATCCGGGATTATTTATTTTACTTTAATTACGTTCTTTGACAACAATCGCTAATATGGCATTTTAATCTTTATTCCCCATTAATAAGAATCGCACATCACCTGATACTGCACCGTCTCCTGCATAGCGCCCAAGTGCACCGGGATATGCGGCGCGTTGGACACGAGGCCGCCGTCGGCGCCGAACAGCGCGCACGAGAAGTCTAGCCGCTCCTTGATGTTCACCGATATTGACGTGCGTTGTAACACTCTGTAACGAACGAAAGTACATCAAATACAAAAAAAGTTCATACAGAGCGTCATGATATTATCCGAAACTGTCTTTTGTCAATTGATTTTAAACCTTTAAGGGCTGATTTTTCAATCCTCAGATAACAGATATCAGTCGGTTAAATTAACAACATATCAAAATTGTTATCCTGTTTTTTTATTTGTTATTTAGAAATTACTGGTGAAAACATGAGACACGTATTTTTTTATTTTCCAAAATTTTTATTTTAAGTCAACGTAATATTAATTTGAAAACTTATCTATTCTAAAAGAGCGTAAGTGCCGTTTAAAGGATTTTTGGCGGACAATATCCTTTGCCCATATTGATAAAAAAATCATTATGACGTCAACCTGCCAATCTAATCTATGGACGGTAATGACGTTTGTTTGTTTATCTTTTGCTCGAGGTTGTTTTCTTTTATTGTCGCTATTTTTACCTTATTTTCAACAATAATAAATAAAGATATTCGTAAATTAGATTCCATAATCTCATGTGTAGTTCCTGCCTGCAAAAATACTGTGATTGAATGCCCAAACAAACACTGTTTTACGTGCCAAACCAAAGTCTACACGTTTACAAGTGGTGTGTTGCTTTAAAGTTTTATGGAAATTGAAACTAATACACTTCAAAACAAACTGTATTTATTAAACAAATTCAAACGTACACAATATCTTTTTATTTCTAAAAATAAAATGTTTCGCAGAAGAATTCAGCTTTTGCAGCATGATGAAGTCCATTTTGGTAAGGTTGCGACTGTCTGCTATTAAAAATCCTTCAGAAAACTTAATATTATATTTCGATAGATGTTAAATTTAACCAAAATGCTAATTCAAGTTAAAAATATCATGAATACATTCAAAACAAAACTAATCAAAGTGAAAAATATTTTGATTCTTGACACAGACTTTGACATAAATTGTAACCTTGACAGCGACAGTTTTTATGATTATTATTTTTTTAACCCATCTAGCCCGGGCTTAAGATATCGCGATATCCGATAAGCACCGGCGTCACAGAACATTACATTCAAATCTAAGCCATAGTACATTCACAATAAGGTACAATATTGCGCGCGGTCGCGCGGTTCCCCGGGGAACCCGCGGTGCTTGACAGATTCTGTTTTGTCGTCACGCACAAAATCACACAACTTTTTCACGCAAAGGAGTTAAATATTTAATATTCCTTTATCTCGATGATACAGTGTTTTTTCTACATATTTCGTTAAATTATTGATCAAAAGCCCCGAAAAATTATGTACGGTGTCAGAAATTGAAAAACCTCGAAATGGTTTTCGATTTAAGGTACCTTGTAAAAAATGAAAACATGTCAATTATAATCCGAATAACATAGAAGTCATTCAAAAAAACATATTTGACAAAAAAACATATGACAATCATTTTCAATTTGGCGGCAACGATATCAAACGAATAAAGCTTTATCTGGGCTTTGAAAAATCAGCCCTAAGTATAGGAAGTTAAGTACCAAATCTATTTGGAGATATTTTATTGTAACCTAATCTGACTGTAAATACAGATAACATAACCTTATAGTATAGACACTCGGACATATCGTTAAATTTTACAATCAGTAAAAGTAGACAGATGCAAAAATGTGTCTTGTGGTAGTGTCTGTGTTAAGATATATAATTCGTCAGCTTACGATTTGGAGTAAATTTAAGGTGTTTTTTATAAAAAAAAGAGTTATACTTATATTTCAGTCTTATTTCTATATGTACTACAATTTTAAATCATAGACGTTTGTAAGAAAAATTCGGCATTTATACAACGTGTTACAAAAAAAAACTCACAATTCAACAACTCTGACATTTCATACAAAAATTAATAACGAAAATATCAAAATGTATAAAACAGCTGATTTTTTTTGCGCGATTTCAGAGTTGGTCCCATATTAAAAGCTGTTCAGTTCTGTAGTCCTTATCTACCATATTCGCCATTACTGATTTTTAGGGTTCCGTACCCAAAGGGTAAAAACGGGACCCTATTACTAAGACTTCGCTGTCCGTCTGTCTGTCTGTCTGTCACCAGGCTGTATCTCAGGAACCGTGATAGCTAGACAGTTGAAATTTTCACAGATAATGTATTTCTCTTGCCGCTATAACAACAAATACTAAAAACGGCATAAAGTAAATATTAAGGGGGGCTCCCATACAACAAACGGTTTTTTTTGCCGTTTTTTTGTACGGAACCCTTCGTGCGCGAGTCCGACTCGCACTTGGCCGGTTTTTTTGTAATACGTTGAATAGATAAGCACTTGATACACAATGAAGATCAGTAACAGATTTGAATCCTATAGTTTTATTGGTATAATATTAAAAAATACTCATAGCTATGAAACTTAGTGAAAGATTTTTTGAAATCCGATTAGAAATGGTCGAGTTAAAAGGCTCAATGCAATATGTGCTTTATCACGTACGACATAAGGTTCGCGTACGTCCCGATGACGTCTTAAGAACCCCCAAATAACAGTGTTTTAGCACGTTTTAGCTCGTATAGCTTCTCATGTTTAAGAGATATCGTAAAAATTTCTTCACAGTTAATCATGTGGTGGCACAAGCTTTCTGATAATCCACTAAACAAAAATCGTTACTGATCCTCATTGGCTTAATTTGAATAATGATTTCGAGTGTTACCTGCCCATCTGCTCAGCTATCGACATGAACCGATGCGAGAATATGCTGAGCTGTATGGAGTCCAAGTCGGTAGTCACCTTCTTGGGCTTGCCCGACCCGATCGTGATGCGAATGTCGCCCAACTTGGTTATATCCGCACGGCAATCTACAATTATTTGGAACATTTAGGTGTCGTGACCAAGAACCAAATCAGGAAGGCGTTTCAAATCGTTTTTTTATGTACTACGGGACAGGCGCGGTCCGAAGGGGGGGGGGGGGGGGGGTCACGGGGGACATGACCCCCCCCAAAATCGTAAACGTCAAATAGAAAAATCTTCTATTTGACAACACAGTACCGACAGTAAGGCGATGCAAGCGTTGCGACTGCACTGGGCGCCCTCGTGTGTGGGGCGCCGAAAACGCCCGACTACCGGTCGACTATCAATCGTATTGTTGCCTGGTGATGAGCGACGAAGCGACGAATGAAACTGACTAAAAATCGCACTGCGCGGCTATTTTTCAATATAAACAAGCAGGATTAGTAGATGACACTGACTAAAAATCGCGCTGCACGATAGTTAATTAGAAGTTTAGCAGACGAAACTGACCTAAAACTGCGCTGCGCGGCCGTTTTTCTTTACTATTAACAAGCAATATTACAAGATTAGTAGATGAAACTGACTAAAAATCGCGCTGCGCGGCGGTTTTTTTACTGTAATAAGCAAAATTAGAAGATTAGCAGACGAAACTGACCAAAAACTGCGCTGCGCGGCCATTTTTTACTATAAACAAACAAGGTTACAAGATTAGTAGTTGAAACTGATTAAAAATTGCGCTGCGCGGCCGTTTTTCTTTGCTATAAACAAGCAAAATTACAAGATTCGTAGATAAAACTGACTAAAAAACGCGCTGCGCGGTGGTTTTTTTACTGTAATGAGCAAAATTAGAAGAATAGCAGATGAAACTGACTAAAAACTGCGCTGCGCGGCCATTTTTTTGCCATAAACAAGCAAGGTTACAAGATTAGTAGTTGAAACTGACTAAAAATCGCGCTGCGCGGTCGTTTCTTTACTATAAACAAGCAAGATTACAAGATTAGTATGTGAAACTGACTAAAAAAACGCGCTGCGCAGCCGTTTTTTTACTGACAGGCAAAATTGAAAATCTTGGAATCGCATATAGAGGGCGCCCCGTAGAAATATCGCCCAGGGCGCTGGTAGTGCTTAAACCAGCACTGCTTCTATAAATTTACAAAATAAAAAAAAAGCAATTATATTATTATTTATTAGTGACCCCCTCCAAAATTTCAGGCTGCGACCGCGCCTGTACGGGATAGCGCTTGGCCTTCACCTGACCTGGCCCCTTAGCCAAAGTAACATTTGCAAATTTTCGCTAACGCTTCGCTTCGAAACATGTATGGATTTGACGTTTTAAAATTCGATTGTTACGAAACCTTATGTCAATCCCATACATGTTTCGAAAGCGAAGCGATAACGAAGATTAGCGAATGTTACTTTGGCTAGGCCCTCTGATGTTAAGTGACGAAAAGGCCAAAGGTGGAAGCGCACTACACCCGGAATCCTTATCACTGCGGAACTGGCTATCTTACCTCTAACTGCCGGATCACAACAATTTCTAAGTTGTTGTTATGGCGTCAGACTTAGGTAAGATGGTGATAGCTAGCCAGGCAGACTTAAAATAAGCCCTACCACCAACCAAACCGAGTACAAATCTACCCTCCTGGGAATCGAACCCGGAACCCCTGCGTCTTAAACGGGTGGGCGAACCACTAGACCACAGAGGCGGTTAAAACGTCACGTCTCATAAATTATTAGCACGCCAGTTAGAGGTAAGATAGCCAGTTCCTCAGTGGTGAGGATTCCGGGTGTAGTGCGTTTGCACCTTCGGCCTTATCGTCACTTAACATCAGGTGAGATGAAGGTCAAGCACTATCCCGTTGTGAATAAAATAAACTTGTCAATACTTGCCAGGTTCGACGAGTACGGTGGACAGGCTGTCCATGATGATAGCGGGGCCCAGGACTGTTTGGTCCGGCAGCAGATTCTGCAGCAAGTAGATCTGGGTGTTTTGGTACCCTCCCTCGAAGTACACCTTCACTGCCTACAATAGGGTATTTGACAACATTGAAAATATACTACTACTACAACCCGTATAACTACGGGTAACAGGGGTGACTCGTTGATTATTTAGTTACACCAGGCTAGGCGCACTCCGCGCTTTAGGTACAAAGCTACAAGTAGGTAGCGGATCCGTCCGGACGGGCTAATTTCAGAGGGCTACCGCGTGCCGGTTAGGTCGCACATTAGCAGTTCGATTTCGATAGTATGCCTTAATACGAATAAAAAGGATCCGAACCTCACGTTTTTCACTCTTCCAAAAGTTCCAAACGACATCAAAACGTAAGAAGTGCTTGTCCTAGGTACCTAGTTAGTAACTAGTATCCGTTTATACTTAGGTATTTACTTGTCTTATTTGCTAAACAATCTTCGCCCAACTATTTATTGAAATAATAATTTATAGATTAGGTAGGTACTTACTTACCTACCTACTTTCGAAATAAAATTAATTATAATTACAATTTCATTTCGTAAAAGCCAGCATGTATAGTCTGATGTGGCGTTGACTGTACCTAGCCTATGTTTTTTTTAAACGTATTTAACTACACATTATTTCACAAACACATAACTTGTAATAAATTAACTACCAGTTATTTAATTATTATTTAAAAGAAGAAACCCTGAAGTCGTTAGAAGAGATGAGAGCTACGCGAAAGAAAGAGAGGCAACTTCTAGGTGAATATAACTGTAGGCAAGAGAGCGGCGTGCTACCTGAATTGCACTATATTGGGTATGGAATAGTGTCGTTATTTATTTAAATGACTTTGCGGAGTGGATCTTCTGTACTTGTACTATTATGTATTCTGTGGTTACACTGGTACATGTATAGTGTGACTCGTTCAGAAAAAAAAATCGCGTCGGGTAACAGTGTGATTCGATGCGAATTTTTTTCCGAACGTGTCACACCATACGCGTACCAGTGTTACTGGATGAGAATAAAATATCTGCATCGAGTCACACTGTTACTCGATGCGATTTGTTTTTCGATCGAGTCACACTATACATGAACCAGTATTACTAGATGAGAATAAAGTTCGCATCGAGTCACACTGTTACTAGTAGCGAATTTTTTTCTCTACTAGTCACAGTGTGACACGATTCAGTGTGACTCAGGCGCGGTCGCAGCCTGAAATTTTGGGGGGGGTCACTAATAAATTTTAGAAGCAGTGCCGGTTTTAGCACTACCAGCGCCCTGGGTAATATTTCTACGGGCGCTCCCTATATGCGATTACAAGATTTTCAATTTTGCCTGTTAGGGAAAAAACGGCCGCGCAGCGCGTTTTTTTAGTCAGTTTCAACTACTAATCTTGTAACCTTGCTTGTTAGTGAAAAAAAATGGCCGCGTAGCGCAGTTTTTAGTCAATTTCATCAGCTAATCTTCTAATTTTGCTTATTTCAGTAAAAAAACCGCCGCGCAGTGTATTTTTTAGTCAGTTTCATCTACTAATCTTGTAATCTTGCTTGTTTATAGTAAAAGAAAAGGCCGCGCAGCGCGATTTTTAGTCAGTTTCAACTACTAATCTTCTAATTTTGCTTATTTCAGTAAAAAAACCGCCGCGCAGCGCGTTCTTTAGTCAGTTTCATCTACTAATCTTGTAATCTTGCTTGTTTATAGTAAATAAAAACGGCCGCGCAGCGCGATTTTCAGTCAGTTTCTACTACTAATCTTGTAACCTTGCTTGTTTATACTAAAAAATTGCCGTACAGCGCAGTTTTTGTCAGTTTCATCTGCTAATCTTCTAATTTTGCTTATTACAGTAAAAAAAACGCCACGCAGCGCGATTTTTAGTCAGTTTCATCTACTAATCTTGCTTGTGTATAGTAAAGAAAAACGGCCGCGCAGCGCGATTTTTAGTCAGTTTCAACTACTAATCTTGTAAACTTGCTTGTTTATAGTAAATACCATTTTGGTGCGGAACCCTAAAAATGGCCGCGCAGCGCAGTTTTAGGTCAGTTTCGTCTGCTAAACTTCAAATTTTGCTTATTACAGAAAAAAAACTACCGCGCAGCGCGATTTTTAGTCAGTTTCATCTACTAATCCTGCTTGTTTATATTAAAAAATAGCCGCGATTTTTTGCCAGTTTCATTCGTCGCTTGGTCGCTCATCACCAGGTATATACGATTGATAGTCGACCGGTGGTCGGGCGTTTTCGGCGCCCCACACACGAGGGCGCCCAGTGCAATCACACCGCTAAACCGCTTGCATCGCCCTACTGTCGGTACTGTTAAATAAGGCGTCAAATAGAAGATTTCTATTTGACGTTTACGATTTTGGGGGGGGGTCATGTCCCCCGTGACCCCCCCCCCTCGGACCGCGCCTGGTGTGACTCGATGAGAATATATGCAAATTGTGGTTATTCTATCAGATAATATCATAAAAACATATTTATAACATATTTGCTCGTAAAGGGTCTCTTATTACGCCAATTTCAATATCGTATTGTATCTCATTACGAACTTGTGCGGTAATGTAAAGTAAAACGCACGGTTTATCAAGATGCTTCGTCTAAAACGAACGGTACTTTTTTAAATCTTAGCAAAGAGTTTTTATATCAGAATCTTTTCTGATGCGTCATGTGCGATTGACCTCTTGGTCAACATTTTATGAATAAAATTTACTTTATATAATTTATTTTTTCAATAATTTTTTTTTTCAATTTTTGAATATGGGTATCAAATGAAAGGCCTTGATGAGCACATTCCAAAATTATATAATTTGTGACTAAAAATTAAAAAAAAAAAATCAAATTTTTGAATATGGGTATCAAATGAAAGGCCTTGATGAGCACATTCCAAAATAATATAATGTGTCACTAAAATTTAAGAAAAAAATATTTTTTTCGATTTTTGAATATGGGTATCAAATGAAAGGCCTTGATGAGCACATTCCAAAATTACATAATTTGTCACTAAATTTAAGAAAAAAAAATATTTTTTTCAATTTTTGAGTATGGGTATCAAATGAAAGTCCTTGATTAGCACATTCCAAAATTACATAATTTGTCACTAAAATTTAAGAAAAAAAATATTTGTTTTTCAATTTTTGAATATGGGTATCAAATGAAAGGCCTTGATGAACACATTCCAAAATAATATAATTTGTCACTAAATTTAAGAAAAAAAAAATTTTTTTTCGATTTTTGAATATGGGTATCAAATGAAAGGCCTTGATGAGCACATTCCAAAATAATATAATTTGTCACTAAATTTAAGAAAAAAAAATTTTTTTTCAATTTTTGTTTTTTACTTTATTGTTGTTTGATTTCCTCACAATCGAAGTGAAAGGCAGAAAAATCGACCGATAGATAGTACAAGTGTATCAAAATTTCATCATTATGGAAAACAAGCAAAAATGCAAAGTCCGAGTTTTATTTATTTCCTCGCAAATATGTTATAAAACGTCGTATGACATACGTGCGCTTTGATAATTACAGCCTCTGCTTTCTTGTAGCAATATAGGAATAAGACAATAGAGGAAGTCTCTAGCCGTGTAATGACTAAGGAAAAGCCTAAATATTTAACTATAGTTCACCAAAACATTCAGGGCTTTTCTGGCAAAGAATTAGAATTAGAACTTTTTTTAACTGAAAAAAATGTTAATATTTTATGTGTCACTGAGCACTGGCTTAAGGAATATGAATTAATTACAGGATTTCAATGTTATAAAATTGCAAGTTCATTCAGTAGGAAATCCACCACTAGAGGGGGATCTTTGATAATTTTGCAAAACAATATGAATTTTAAGGAACGAAAAGATGTGATATCCCTCTCTATTGAACAACACGTTGAACTGTCATGTGTGGAATTAGATCAGTTGATAATGATTTGTGTGTATCGCCCACCAACTGGTAACTACCCTCAATTTGAGTCCGCTATGGAGGACGTTTTAAAATTAGTCATCAAAAATAATAAAAAAATTGTGGTGTGCGGTGATTTTAACGTAGACATCTTAAAGCCGTCCTCAATTGCAAGTAGGTTTCTGAATTTGTTTAAGTCCTTCAATTTAGCAAATACCTTTTGTGAACCTACAAGAATCACTGCTACATCTAAAACTTGCCTAGACAATATTTTTAGCAACTGTAATGTACTTGATAAAGAAATAATAAATTGTATTCGTTCTGACCATAGCGGACAAATAGCTTCCCTTGAGCACCATCATGTTCCTCATCAGTGTAATATAATTTGCAGACCTCTAACTAAAAATAAATTGGAAAATTTTCATAATAATGTCACTGCCAAAACTCTTTGCTTACCTAGTAATGATAATCCCAATACTCATTATGATGATTTATTTAATTTAATTAAAGTAGAATTTGATAAAACATTTAAGCAAAGATCTATTAAATCCAAAGACTTTAAAAAGAAATTTAGTGATTGGGCAACACCAGGCATATATGTTAGCAGAAATAAGTTGTTTGAATTATATGGTCAGAAAACAATTTCAAATGATCCCGAATTTCATGAATATGTAAGAAACTATTCAAAAATGTTTAATAAAGTATGTACTTTAGCAAAAGCAAAATGTATATCTACAATAATTCATCAGTCAGATAATAAAATAAGAGCCACTTGGAATATTATAAATAAAGAGACTGGGAAAACTAAAAATAATGACCGTGAATACTCATTAGTATCAGACAATAAAATTATTGAGTCAGATGAAGGAGTGGCAAAAATTTTTCAAGATTTCTTTTCTAAAATACCTATTGCAACTACCAGTAATTTAAATTCATCTCCAAAAATTGCTGTCTCCCTCTTGGAATCATGTGTTGATAAGTGCAATAATATATTTAAATTTAGACATATCAATAGTGATACCATTCTTAAAACATTTAATTCAATAAATATAAAAAAGACTGAAGATCTCTGGGGCATTTCAACTCACATAATTAAGTCTATAATAACTACCATTGCTCCCCATCTTGCTTTTATTTTCAATAAGTGTGTTGATGAAGGGATATTTCCAGACTTAATGAAATATAGTAAAATCATCCCTCTTTTTAAATCTGGGGACAAAAGCGATCCCGCTAACTTTAGACCCATTTCCATTTTGCCAGCACTAAGCAAAATTTTTGAAAAGATCATTTATGATCAATTATTAGCACATTTTCTTATCAACAAACTACTTCACGAGAAACAATTTGGTTTTACTCGTGGTAGATGCACAACTGATGCTGGAATTGCACTTCTCAAACACGTCTTTGAAGCATGGGAGAGTAAACAAGATGCAATTGGTATATTTTGTGATCTCTCTAAAGCATTTGATTGTGTCAGTCACAGTACTTTATTAGATAAATTGGAACATTATGGTGTATCAAAAAATGCAGTAAGCCTTATGCAATCGTATCTGTCGGCGAGAACCCAAAAAGTTGTTGTAAATAAAACAGAATCCTATGAAGCACCCATTACCATGGGCGTGCCGCAGGGATCGATATTGGGTCCATTGCTTTTTCTTATTTATATTAATGACCTTCCTTACTATACTAAAAACTTATGTGAAATAGTACTGTTTGCTGATGATACTTCTTTAATTTTTAAAGTTGATAGAGGATGTAACTGCAGTGACGATGTAAACAGCACTCTTTCCAAGGTGATGCATTGGTTTACTATTAATAATCTGAAGCTTAACTCTAGTAAAACTAAATGTGTCAAATTTTCACTTCCTAATGTGAGGCAGGTTCAAATGACTATACATGTAAATGGCGAAGCAGTCGAATTTGTTGACTCAACAAAATTTTTAGGTATTACTATAGACTCGCGGTTGCAATGGGACCCTCATATCGATATCCTGTCAAGCAGACTTAGCTCTGCTGCCTTTGAAGTTAAGAAAATAAGGCTTCTGACCGACATTGAAACAGCAAGATTGGTTTACTTCAGTTATTTTCATAGTATTATGACCTACGGTTTGTTGTTGTGGGGCTCAGCTGCTAATATTAATAACATATTCATCTTACAAAAAAGGGCAGTGCGCGCTATATACAACTTACGGTCTAGAGATACTCTTCGTGACCTATTTAAAGAAATTAAAATATTAACGGTAGCTTCCCAATACATCTATGAAAATATAATGTATGTAAAGAAAAATTTTGATAGCTTTGTAAAAAATAGTAATGTTCATAAACTCAATACAAGAAACAAGAACAAACTTGCTGTTCCAAGTCGCAGACTGCATAAAACCGGAAGCTCTTTTTTGTGTAGATGTATTACCTTTTATAATAAGATACCAGAACAAGTCACAGAACTGCCCTTGGAAAAATTTAAAAATACTGTTAAATCCAATTTAATGAGTAAAGGTTATTACACTGTTGACGATTATTTGAAGGATAAAAAGGCATGGGCATAGCTTTTGTATTGTTAATTATTACTCTAATACCTCAGTATTGATTAGAAAAAGTCCGGGGTTCTTTCATAGGTCTTGATAAAAGTCCTTTAATTAAACTCGAATCGTGATTTTCTTTTCTAAGTATAAAATTGTGAGAAATATCCTACCTACTTAAAAACGTACTTCTGGCTTCTTGACTCGACGACTTAATATGGGTAGCTTTAGTATGTCATGCTCACTTCAAACATTTCTGCGGTGGTGTCGTGTGAGGCGGGTCGTTACGTTCCCTCAAATATGGTTGAGCGAAGCGATGGCTGGTTCATGCGTCATGTTCGTGAACGGGTGCTGCCAGTGGGAATGGGTCTGCTTCTGTCTGCTTGTATTAAGGGCGTCGTATAACTCGTATATAAAAGATCTGTTTTATATTGTCTGTATGTATGGCACTTCTTACTCAAAAAATATAATTCTTAATAGCTTACCTTGTTTTGATTTATTAAATTGCAATATTTTTACTTTCTATAGTCAGTAGTTTTGTGAAAGACCTATGAAAAGCTTTTGGATATAAATTTTCAATTCGATGCCTTAACATAGGTAGTCTTAGTATGTCATGCTCTCTTTAATCATTTCTGCGGTGGTGTCGTATGAGGCGGGTCGTTACGTTCCCTCAAATATGGTTGAGCGAAGAGATGGCTGGTTCATGCGTCATGTTCGTGAACTGGTGCTGCCAGTGGGAATGGGTCTGCTTCTGAGTACCTATCTTAATGCATATTGAATTGTATGTTTTTCTTTTATTTTTATTTATTGTAACAGCCTAGACTTAATAACAAGTTCAAACTTTGAATTTAGCTTAAAATCTGTAAATTGATTAAGAAATTTGAAACTCATTAAGAAATGAGCTAATTCAATAATGTTATTTATTTGTTAATCTTTGTTAATATAAAGTCTGGAAACGATATACATATTTGTAAATATCGTTCCATCTGATTGATAAAGCTGACAAGTTTTTTGCGCCCATTTTTCTTGTCAGTTAAAGAATTGACGATTTAAAAATGCTTATTATGTGAGCTTATTTAAATAAAATATATTTCACTTTCACTTTCAATATCGCCTCAGCTGTAATTTTCAACTTACCGCACTTATAACATAATGTACTATTAACTATAATATAAACTAAATTAAGTCTGTGTGGTAATGGGCATACGAAAGCTATAAATAAGTATTACTTTTTCTCTTATTTTCACGAAACGTCTTACATCAAATTAACCGAAATCTCGTCATTTCAAAACTATGAATTATAATAAGCAAATAAAAATATACAAGCAGAGGCCATAGAGATGATGTCGTTTTCCTATATATTTACCTTTTCAGGTACAGGTTTGGCGTCCCTCCCGCTGGGCGGCGCCACCTCCGCGGCAACTTGGCTCAGCCCCACCCCGCGCACGCGCACGTCGTCCACTAACACGTCTCGCGACGACAACGTGAACCCAAACTCGTTCTTATACCTACACACATAAGGATTCTATTTGAATGAATATTCATCATCATCATATCAGCCGCACGACACCCACTGCAGGGTGTGAGCCTCCCCAAGAATCTCCACTTGGTTTGGTCCTACAAGTAAAATTTACTTGAAAATTTTACAAGTTCATGTAAATTATGTCTTTTTCCAAATAATTAATGCAAGACACTTGTAAAAATTGTCAGACGGAATGGAGAGTCGCCGGACACCCTCAGAAATACTCAGGATTTTCCAGTAAGTATTTTACAAGTTGTAAGTTTTTTTACAAGTACTTATTGTTTTTTTAACGAAATGTTGACTAATCTATATATATAAAATTCAAAGTCCTGACTGAGTGAGATATCAACGCACAGCCCAAACCGCTGAACCTAGAGACTTGAAATTTTGCACACAGATACTTTATACAGTGTAGGCATCCACTAAGGAAGGATTTTTGAAAATTCCATCCCTAAGGGGATGAAATAAGGGATGAAAGTTTGTATGAAAGTCCCTCAGTTTTGAAGCTAGGATCTTCAAATTTTGTGTTTAGGCTGATGATTGAAAATAAATAAATACGTGTCTCAGCGTTTTTCAAAATTCTACCCCCAAAGGGGTGAAAAGGGGGATGAAGTTGTGTTTAGAAGATAATCCTTCATTTTTGAAGTAGAAATCGCTAGATTTGTAATTTAGGCTTATGGATGGAAATCTAACGCAACGCATATTGTATTGGTATAATTTCAACCCCCATGGTGATGAAATGGGGGTGCAATGGGGTAAATAAACCTAAAAATCGATATGGATGTCGTTATTGGGGTTTTCTGGGATGAAGATTGCGAAAATGACATTTATTTTGAAGTCCAACACGGTCGACATGATTTAACCCCTAAAGGGGTGAAAATTGGATTTAAATTTGGTATTGAAAACAATATAAAATAGACATTACAACTTAAAACTTCGTAGGAGCATGTCTTAAAATAAATAGGCAAACATATATTTTGTGGTTTTGAAAATCAACCCCTTAGGGGGTAAATGGGCTAAGTAAACGTAGAAATCGATATGGATGTCGTTCTTGAGGTTTTATGGGATGGTGATTGCGAAAATGACATTAATTTTGAAGTCCAATTTAACCGCTAAAGGGGTGAAAATGGGGTACAAATTATATATGGAAAAATAATATAAAATAGACATTACATAGTTTACAGCTTAAAAATTCGTAGGAGCATGTCTAAAAATAAATAGGCAAACACATATTTTCTTATTTTGAAAATCATCCGTTAGGGGGTAAATGGGGTAAGTAAACATGAAAGCCGATGTGGATGTCGTTCTTGAGGTTTTATGGGATGAGGAATGCGAAAATGACATTTGTTTTGAAGTCCAATACGGTGGACATGATTCAGCCCAAGGGGACGGGGACGGACACGGGAACAGGAACGGGAACGGGGGCGGGGACGGAAACGGGAAAGAGTAAAGAAACGGGAACGTGATACTCTTAATATCTCTGGACCTAATTCTGATTATTGTAATAAACTAGCTTCCGCCCGCGACTTCGTCCGCGTGGATATTAGAGAAAATCCTTAGGGAACCTTCAACCAGGATCCGACCAACCGTTTTATACGCGATTACGCGGGTCCCCACCAAGCGCGCAGCCTCGTGCGAGGCCTGTCACACGTCGCAAATGTTTTGCCTCGCGAGGCAGCGCGCTTGGTGGGGACCCGCCTAATCGCGTATAAAACGGTTGGTCGGATCCTGGTTGAAGGTTCCCTAAGGATTTTCTCTAATATCCACGCGGACGAAGTCGCGGGCGGAAGCTAGTATAATATAAAGGTGAAAACATATTAGTTAAATAAACAAAGACATTTGTAGTGATTAATTTAACGTGTTTTGATAAACGGATTTGTGGAATAATTATATTAATATGATTTTAATTAATAGGAAAATGCTTGTTTTTAAAAAGTAGGTACAAGACTTGTAAGTTTTGATAAACAGGGCACAGATCGTCGGTACACCTTCTCCTTATTATTATTATTATTTTTGTTTTGGCAATCTACTTTCCTGTTGGAAGTAATTTTTGCTAGTGTCAAGTATTGAATAGTTCAGTGGTAGGTATTGCTTCAGTTTAAATTTACATTAGAATGCAGGTGCATTGCATTCCAATGCTGCTTGGAGCATTTGGCAACAAGTATATCAAGACAGTTTACTCGGTAAGTTCTGCCGAGGTAGCCACCACTACAATAAAAGTCTTAGCTTCACACAACCAAGATCACGCCTATTTCAATTATCCCACTTATTGTTCAGTTGCGTAGACACTTGTACCACAAAACTGCACCAATTTTAAAACACAACATCCACTATGAATCAATTTGCAAATAATTAAAATAGACACCAAACCGAACTCGACAAAATGGCGCCAAAAACTCTTCGGTCGGTCCACCTTGTCGGGGGCCTACCCACGGAGCATCGTCCAGTGCGCGGTCCCCATTCCAGAACCGCCCCGCCACAACCAACATCGGTTCTTCTCGCTATGTGTCCCGCCATAGCCTTCTTAATTTCCAAGCCGTGAACATAAGTTTGGCAACGTCTGTTACTGTCAGTTCGTGGTCATGTCGTCCTCCAGTCTCCATACTAAATGTATGGGAATATTTCAATTTTAAGAGGTCGATATTTTTTTTATAGTAATCGTGTGAGGTTTAAAATATGAAAATAATTTAGTTCTTTTATTGAAATGCTTTGTATATTAAACAATAAGAAAAATATCAATGTTAACCAGGAAAAAATGGCTGTCAAAGATGTCATATTTTTTGTTGATTTTCTTCAGCAGGGAGTTGATTAACACGCCCTCTAGCAATAAATGATATATCATTAGAAAGGTCTTTTAAAGACAAATATTTGCTGTTAATATACTTTATATATTCCAGAAGCTCTTTAATTCCGTCATCGTCCAGGGCAGAACGCCAAAGACATGGAACATAAGTGAAGTGATCTTGTTCTTTAAAAAGGGTGACAAGTCCCTCTTAAAGAACTATAGACCCATCTCGCTTCTGAGTCATATCTATAAGTTGTTTTCGAGAGTCCTTACGAATCGTCTCGCTCGCAAGTTCGACGACTTCCAACCTCCCGAACAAGCCGGGTTCCGAAAAGGCTTTAGCACCATAGACCACATCCATACGCTGCGGCAGGTTATACAGAAGACCGAGGAGTATAATGAGCCACTTTGCTTGGCGTTCGTGGACTATGAGAAAGCCTTTGATTCGATTGAAACCTGGGCGGTGCTGCAGTCTCTCCAAAGGTGCCAAGTGGACTATAGGTATATCGAGGTGTTGAGGTACCTATACCAAAATGCCACCATGACGATCCGAGTACAGAACCAGAACACAAATCCTATCCAACTGCAGCGTGGTGTGAGACAGGGAGACGTTATTTCTCCGAAACTGTTCACAGCTGCGTTGGAGGACATCTTTAAGCTCTTGGACTGGAAAGGACTCGGCATCAACATTAATGGCGAGTACCTAACACACCTTCGTTTTGCCGATGATATAGTCCTTATGGCTGAAACCATGGAAGACCTGAACACAATGCTCGAAGATCTCCGTAGTGCTTCCCAAAGAGTGGGTCTTAGGATGAACATGGAAAAGACGAAAATTATGTCAAATGCCCATGTTGTACCCTCTCCAGTTCATGTTGGGAATACTACACTTGAAGTTGTTGACCACTACGTATACCTAGGACAGGCAGTCCAGTTAGGTAGGTCCAACTTCGAGAAAGAGATCTCTCGCCGAATCCAACTCGGGTGGGCAGCATTCGGGAAGCTTCGAAAAATCTTCGCGTCCGACTTACCTCAGTGTCTCAAGACGAAAGTCTATGAACAGTGTGTGTTGCCAGACTTACGGCAGTGAAACGTGGCCGCTAACTATGGGTCTCATAAGGAGGCTCAAGGTCGCTCAGCGTGCAATGGAGAGAGCCATGCTCGGCGTTTCTCTACGTGATCAAATCAGAAACGAGGAGATCCGCAGGAGAACTAAAGTAACCGACATCGCTCGAAGGATTGCTCAGCTGAAGTGGCAATGGGCGGGACACATAGCGAGAAGAACCGATGGCCGTTGGGGCAGAAAGGTTCTGGAATGGCGACCGCGCACCGGACGACGCTCCGTGGGTAGGCCCCCGACAAGGTGGACCGACGATCTGGTGAAGGTCGCGGGAAGCCAGTGGATGCAGGCAGCGCAGGACCGATCGTCGTGGAGATCCTTAGGGGAGGCCTATACCCAGCAGTGGGTGTCGTGTGGCTGATATGATGATGATACTTTATATCAATTGTTAATAGTTTTGGAGTTAAAGGTTATTAAAGTATAAAAGTGGTTTATTGTCTATGGGAGTTGATCTACCACACCTATAGAAATGAATGATATATCGTAAGAACGGTTTTTATATGACAAATATTTGCTGCAAACATACTTTCTATTAATTGTTAGTATTTTCGGAGTTTTAGGTCATTAATGTAAAAAAAATGGTCAAGTTTAGAGCGTTATAACTCTCAAAGTACTAATAGTTGACGTTTATAGTAAAACAATAAAGTGTTTCAAATTTAAATACCTTTCCAATGATGTAAGATTTATTGCTAGAGGAGGCTTAGATCAAAACGCTCATCGTACTAAAGGACCCCCGAAAAGTTCAAATAATTTGACTCAAACCTTATGTTCTAATAAATAAATAATAATAATAACTATATAACTTTATTGAAATAATCTTACATCACAATTTACAACTAGTTTAAACATAGATAATATAGGAAAAACAAATAATAAATAATTTTTAAAATAATTTTATACTATGTGCTTGACCACATGCGATGTTGCCGTTCTGCTCAACTTCAGGGCTTGGAAGATATAGAAGGCTATGGTCCCGCTTATTGCCACTTCAGCTGAGCAATCCTTCGAGCGATGTCGGTTACTTTAGTTCGCCTGCGGATCTCCTCATTTCTGATTCGATCACACAGGGATAGGAATGAATATTACTTGAAGATAATAACTTGTATCGTAACTACGTTATACAGGGTGTCTAGCTTTGACACAAGAAAGGAAAGTATAATATTGGACTTTTAAGGCTGATCTTTTTAATCCTCAGATAACAGATATAACTGTCAGTTTAATTAGTAACCAAATAAAATGAGTCATTTAAAAAACTAAGACAGAGTCGTTTTTTGAATGGGTGCATTCCAGCAGACCAATCGCTAAGTCATCGATCACCACAGTTCACATTTTAACCATAGAAAGTAATCCTTACTAATATTATAAATGCGAAAGTCCGTTTGTTTGTTTGTTTGTTACGCCTTCACGTCCTAACTACTGAACCGATCGTTATGAAATTTTGCATACACGTTGTCAGGGGTACAGAAAAGGACATAGGGTACCTTTCACCCAGAAAAAACGTACAGTTCCCGAGGTATAGCAAAAAAACTGTCCACGCAGACGAAGTCGCGGGCGGCCGCTAGTATGTTTATAATTATCAATATTATACTTTCCATGGTTAAAATGTACTCAATGGCGATCGATGACTCAGCAATTAGCCTGCTGGAATGCACCCATTGACTTTTATTGCATGTCAAACCTTTTCAATTTGGCGGTATAATACGCTATCAAACAAACAAAGTTTTATCTAGGCATTGAAAAATTTTACTATTTCTTACTTTACTACGACTGTAAAGTTGCTTTTCTCAAACATGCTTGGAAATTCGATCATTATTTTGACAACCTTCTTCGTGCTAAATCGGAGTTTCCGGACAGACCTAAACCGCGCCGGCAACTTTTGTATGAAAATCCATTACTAACGTGTAATAATGGATTTTCATACAAAAATTGACGGCGTATACACTGACTGGTTTGGCATCTCTAGGGGTGTCAGACAGGGATGTGTTGCGTCACCATGGCTCTTTAATCTGTTTTTGGACAGTTGTATGAAAGGTCTGAAAGAACGTGACTGTGGGGTTGTGATGAATGGGACTCAAATCAAGTGCCTTCTCTACGCTGACGACCAAGTTATACTTGCGTCTTCTGCGCAAGAGTTGCAGGAAATGATGTCGGTTATGAATGAAGATTTTGTGAGAAAAGGGATGAAAGTGAATGTAACTAAGACTAAAGTGATGGTGTTTGAGAGAGATGAAGAAATGACTGACTGTACGGTAATGTTAGGTGGCGAAAAAGTGGAACAAGTCCGTGAGTTTGTATACTTGGGGAGTTTGTTCACAAGGGACGGAAAGAGTGAGGAAGACATAGAAAGACGAGTGAAGAAAGGAAATTCGGTGAGTGGTGCTATACACTCGGTTATGAGTAGCCAAACCGTTTCTGCAAAGGCGCGAATGGCTATTCATAACGGAGTGCTGGTACCGACACTGATGTATGGAAGTGAATCTTGGGTATGGCAGAAGAAGAATGAAAGCAGAATAAATGCGGTAGAGATGCGATCGTTGAGGAAAATATGTGGAGTAAAACTGAGTGATAGAGTGAGCAATGAGGTGATTCGCAAAAGGTGTGGTCTGAAAGATGATATAGTGACAAGAATTGAGAAAGGAATGCTCCAGTGGTTTGGTCACTTAGAGAGGATGAATGAAAGGCGAATCACGAAAGAGATATACTGTGCGAATGTGGAAGGAACGATTGCACGAGGGCGTCCCAGAAAAACCTACGCGGACCAAATAGAGGTTATTATAAAAAAGGCTGGTGTACGCAGTGACAAAAACCGCAGGGCATGTATGAAAAGATTGATGGATATGAATGAAGCGAAAGAAGTGTGCAAGGATCGTAGCAGGTGGCGATCCATAGTCTCTGCCTACCCCCATGGGAAACAGGCGTGAGTGTATGTATGTATGTATATGTATACAAAAATAGCCTGCGTCTGTCCGTAAAGGTTAGTACTGAAACTCATTATAATATAATAATATATAATATAATATTTATTTATTTTTCTCCAACAATCTACAATTTGAACATAAATTCTAAGTGTACATCTAAAAAATATTAACATATAAGATTGCGAGAGAACTGGTACCTGAACTAAGCAAGGCTTGTGTCTCAGTGCACCAGTACCCTCCTCCTCGTGATGTGACCATGAGATACATTACAAAGTCTTAATTGTAAGGTTATATACTATGGAGAGATTAGCTATTACACTTCAGTTTAGACATTAACTTAAATTTAAATTAAAACAAGACTTTTAACATCTAAATATAAAATTATGATGACTTATTCAATAGGAAGTATTAGATTCTCAGTGTCATCATAATTGAGGTTATGAAGGAATGAAGTTACACAAGTTTTGCAGAAGTACGTCGTAAGTGAAACAATGTTAAGTTTGTGGTGTAGTCTATTATACAGGAATGGGCCCAAAAAACAGAAAAAGCGATGTGAGAATTTTGTTTGATTTGACATTATACACGTGTAATTCAAAAATGGAACGAAATTTTCAATGAAACACGACAGCCAATGAGGTCTGTGATCATAATCAATATTTAAATTTAGAACTGGCTTTGCAAATGAAAAGTTCCGAATCACGGTAACAGAGTGTCATGAGCGCACTAACGCCCGCCCATTATGCGTATTCCTGGTTACAAAACTTACGTGTAACATACGATTCGGACAGGCAGGTGGCATAAAAATAACGTTGTATTATCTATGGATCTTGGCGCGGGGCGGGAAGAATATATTATATTGTTGAAATTATTTATTGTTTTGTCAAATATTTTATCTTCGATTTAATTTAAGTATATAATTTATTATAAAAATGAGTTCAAGAGACGAAAGTGATATTTTGACGCCACCTGAAATTCAAGAAGCGGCAAGAACTGAAATAGAAAACATGTTGTCTCCAAAATCGAAAAACATTAAGTAAACCAGATGTAAACCTAACTGCAATGCACAAAAGACATTCACAAGGGTATAAATGTAGGAAGTCTGCATCAAACGTGCAAATTTTCTTGTCAGAAGGGTACTACGAGTAATTTACCACTTTGTTTTAGTCAAACAGCCTAACATCACAACTTGTAATGGGAAAAAAATTTTACCCCGGGGTATAGATGGAAATTACCCCACTGAAAATGTTAGTCTGTAGAGCAAAGGGGTTATGTGGATTCGCGTGGCTCAGTCATCCATGGAACAATTATGATTTTGGGCGCCGTTAATATCAATGAAAGTTAAAAATTAAAAGATAAATTGTTCACGGATCGAAACAAAGTGAGTTTAATAAATCAAACCAATATTTACGTTGATATAAACATTTATTTAACACGTTGTATAATTAATACCAAGTTAACAACGATTCGCAGAAAATAAGTCAAAAAATATTTAAAACCACAGGGGGTATAAATGGTTTAACGAAGAATCCGAAGGGTTAAAATGAAGTCACACATTTTATATTAATACATAATACCTTGAGAACCCATTATAATGTTAAAACCGCACGAAGGGCAAATGGTTTAACAGGGACCCTTAACAGGTTAAAGTGAGACCATACATTTATTACAAAAACAATACCCTTGGGTTCATTATAAAATTAAAACCATATAAAGAAGTAGGGATTTTAACTATAGACCCTTAAAAGTAAAGGTGAGGGCATATCTATTCGTTTCCCGTTAGTCAGACAGATTAAGAGGCCGGTTCCGCATTTGAAATAAGTTTTCAAACGTCACCATATCTCTCAAGTTGGATGACCGTCAAGAACCGAACACATATGTACTCAAAAAATACTTATGCTAAGATACCTATTACTTATCATCTTAACACAAGACATTCATAGTAAAATAGAATTATTTATACATTCTGGCTCATGGACCAGAGTTACGCTGAAGCTAAATAAATTTGAAACATGACAATAGGTACATTTATTGGCTGTAGACCTGCTCCGGGTTGAGTTTGAACATGTCATCAAATAACCATTTTGTACTTGATATGAACGTTAATTACTTCACCGGGTACATACTAAAGAAACACTGCCGCGATGATAATAAAAGAAAGCTGCGGAATACCTTGGTTAGTTTTATAAATCCATGGTAATGGTACGGTTTAACATGTGCTCGTCGCGCTGATTTTAATGAGACATCATAGCATGGAATTCTCGCCAAGCCGCTGCACAGACGACGTTACATCGAAACAAGCTCAAACCATAACCTTGGAAGTATTCCTTGGACCAAACTGTGAAGTATCCTGGAAGTACTTATATCTTGAAATTTTGAGGTAAAACTGTGGAGCCCTGTAATAAAAAATCAAAGTCACCAAATTGTCCAACATTGAATATGAGGTTTTCCTTACAACTAACATTATAACAAGGTTGAGAAACTTACCAAATTTGGGCTTTAATTATTACAGGTTATCATCTCGAAAGAAACATGGTACAATATACAATTTGAGCCTTGAGCCCTGAAAACAATACACAAAGTTACAATCTTGATACCACTGGTAAAAACGGACAAATAATTAGATTCGTATTATTATAACACTCACCACTTAAAGGGATGCTCAACGCATCATTAAATTAATAGCGAAACCACTAAAAATCACCTAAAGCCGTGGCTCACATATTATTCAATTCCTGCATCTACACGACACGGCCGAAATACCAAGAATGAGACAATTGACAAAGACTTCCGTTCCTCGAACTACGTCGGTCATTGTTGAAACGACTCGAAAAATCTAGAATGCCATAGACAACAACTTACCCCCCAGACAAAATACATTCTATGAACATATTTACCTTTTGTCTGAATATTAATATTAAAACGCTTAACTAGCATGCGAGACATGGGTATTTACATTATTTAATTAAAATAACAAATAGGATTTATTTGATTTTATCACCAAAGTGTAAATTAATTGGTCCGAAACATTCAGTTAGCTGGAATCGGAACGCTAAACGTCACATCTGACAGTTGTCACTTGTCAACTGAAAAGACAGCTGTGAGATATGTAAACAAGAAAGTTTATTTGCTTTAATTATTGAAAAGTGCTAAAATTCTTTATGAATGATGTTTTAAAATGAATTCAAGTGAATGCTTTGTGATCAAAGTGGGCGGTATAATCGCCGACATTCGTTAAACTACTGGAAATTGACCCAAATAAAGGTAAAAATATCCATGCAATAAACTAACACTAAACACATCAAAAGCTATGTGAAAACACTATGTATGTTTTGTAAAACCTATCTAAACTCTTACCTACATCTAATACCTAATGTTCCTTGTCCAACCTACAAGACTATAACGAGAATTTCGCTATAAAAAGTACTTTAAAATCAAGTGCTTGCTACAGTAAGGATAGGTGAAAAAACAGTGTTACAAACTTTACACGTTCTTTATTTTTGTTGCAGGTTTGATTTTTGGCATTTTCGGTGCATGCAGATGCAACGACATAAGAGTATTTATGTAAAAGATGTAGAAACTCAAGACGGTGCGATTTGGTATTTTTAATTACTGTAATTTTAAATAAAAATAAAATGTTAGAAAAGTTACTACTTGGTTTGAATTTCCGCGCATTATTTGAGAAAAGTACTATACAAGCCTTGGCAGCAACTGGGCATTGATGGACTCACGTATTTTCACGTTCGTCCTTCAATGCCTGTGTTGCCTGCCGCTGCAGTAATGTACTATACCTTGCTATAAAAGCGGCATAGAAGTCGCCATGACGTGTGGCGGTCGGAGATTGGTCACTTGACGGTGCGATCATTAGAGCGCAATCTGTGCCTGCGTATCGCAAGTGAAGATACGGCTCTGTCACTATCTGGGAGTCTTGGAAACCCTAGAGAGAAAAATTATATAGATATGAATAATCATGATAACATAACGTGCGCTTTTATAATTCTGCACAGCACGATATACTGTGGACGATAGTGTTATCATTATCACCCTCCGATTTTAATTTTCCCCAGACTCCTTGTGAAATTTTAGGGATTCATAAGTGCGGGGAAAATCAAAATCATGCAATTAAGCACTTTTCGAAATGTTTTCCCCTAAATAGCTGCTAAAACGTCCAGTTGTTGGTCAAGTTTTGCAAAGTTCTCAGGGCAGTACGACAAAGCGCAGGGTTGCTGAGCTTCGTGTACTATTCACTAAATGATACTTTGCATCATGAATCGTATTACCCGTGCAATAAGGACTACATTTACCTGTGCTCTCAGCTTGTCTCTACACACAGCTGCCAGTACGTCGAGATGTGTGTCAAGTTCAGCAAAGTTCTCAGGGCAGTACGACAACGCGCACGGTTGCTGAGCTTTGTGGACAATTCACTAAATGAAACTACGCAACATAATGAACCGTATTACCGTCCAATAAGGACTACACTTACTTGTGCTCGAAGCTTGTCTCTACACACAGCTGCTAAAACGTCGAGCTGTCGGTCAAGTTCTGTAAAATTCTCAGGGTTGCCGAGCTTCGTGTACTAAATGGTACTTAGCATTATGATTCGTATTAACCGTGCAATAATAACTACACTTACTTGTGCTCTCAGCTTGTCCCTACACACAGCTGCCAGTACATCCAGTTGTCGGTCAAGTTCGGCAAAGTTCTCAGGGCAGTACGACAATGCGCAGGGTTGCTGAGCTTCGTGGACTACGTGCGCGAGCGCCATGCCGTATGCTGATAGAATACCTGAGAAAAACAATAATCAGAGTCATTTTTATCTACACCCATGCTTTAAATACTCTACATATAAAAGGTTCTGAAACAGCCTATAGCCAACATTATAACAACCAGTGTATTTGGGAACCTTCTTCAGCAATAATAACAACGAATATAGGTAATTAATATAGTGGCGAATATTAAATAAAGAAAAAAGATACTTGTACAATACTTGCTCTAAATAATAATTGTAGGTACAGTCAACCGCACCTAGTGAATTTATTCAAGTTTTCAGATGCGGGATTTATCGGAAAAGAGAGAGAGAGATAGAGAGATACTTTAGAGAGGATACATATCATGGGAGTACATAAAGTCTTGTATGCCACTGTACATACATGATTCGGTATTAAAACACTCATGTGATACTATTATTATTACACTCAGCGTGTTTTAATATAATACCCCTCATTATAGAACAGTTGCATAATTCTTTTGAGAAATAAAAGTTTTAACCACAAGCAGTACTGTATGTGGTGATACCAATCGCCTGAAGTTTGTATTGTTTGTGTCTGTACTTACCGGCGTACTTATGGAGCAATACTGTAGAGATGCCGAGTTGTCTGGCGACGGCGCACGCGTGTTGCCCGCCCGCGCCGCCGAAGCACGCTAGCGCATGTTGCGACGCGTCGTAACCGCGAGCCGTTGTTAGGGCCCTACCACAAAACTTGGATTTAATAATGCATTACAGCCGAGAACGGGATGTTTGCATTTACGTTATCAAGGATGGTTTAACGGCTTTAATCATTCGAGGCAATGTTAATAGCTTTCCGTACAAGGCTTGTATAGGGCTTTTCTCAAGAAATGCGTGGAAATAAAATTTTCTTAATAAAAATGTAACTTTGAAATGACCATGTGAAATGACCAGTGCGGGAAGTAAGTATTGAAATTCATTACCGCTCTATTCACCAGACCACCACGTAAATGTGGAACCTCAAGCATACTTTTTTTAAATGTAAAGCTAGTATTTCAGGGTATAAGTGAAAAAATTTTAGAGGTACCTACGATGCGCCAAACTCATGCTTTACCACTTTGCATAAAAGTTTATATGTGCGCGCATCACTCTAACGCGTACTAAAGATTACGGAAGTGACGGAGCGACGTGCAAGCGATTTTAACTTTAGAAGTGGTAAAGTGCAAGTATGGTCGATTATACAGTGCGACGAGTATAAGTTGGCGGTTGCAGGGAAAGGATCTATATAATTATACTTACATTTTGACAATAGGGAATATGCATAAGTCACCGATTTTGATGAATTTGAGCTTGATCGCTGCGGACACTTATAAAAACATGATGGAACAGGAAAAAAATAAAAAAAATGTATTATTTTAGTTTTATCACACGATGAAATCAGGGAAAAATAACAATATATTTTTTTCATTTTCGGATATAATGCACTTTACAGTCAGATAGAATATCGAATAAGAAACAATATTTTGTATGACACATATGTACTTAAACGCAATATTTAGGGAGATAATTGAAGATTATTGGCTAACTCCATATTAAACGCGCCGAAACACACCTGAAACGTGATGTGTGACGTCACCGTTTTGTATGGAGCGTTTTCGGCGGGTGCTGCTGCGCGCTAACTTCAAGTAACTATATCTCGAGAAAAAAACGCAAGAGAAAAGTTTTAATATTACAGTTAATTTTCTCACGCATTATACTTTTGATTAAGATTAAAAAAAATTTGATGCATATTCCCTATTATTAGGAAAATATTGTCATTTCAATGAGTGTAAACGGACAGTCAAATAAATTATTCAACATCTTTTGGGATAAATATATTGCCTCATTATCTATAAGATATATTATTTTATTTTTTATTAAATATCTCACCTGATAGGCCTGCACATTGCTTCATTGGCCACGTTGATGAAGCCCATGGCCACCTCTTCCATACTCATCTGCAGTAAGTATAAATATCACAAAACTATTAATAAAAATCAGTTCACCTCCTAACTAATACTTATATCATAAACGAACAGACTAATAATATTAGTACCTACCTATGTATAGCAATATGGAAAACTATTAGCTCGAGTCTATGTTTCCTAATAGGTACAATCTGGGGCTCGCGAGTGAATAGGTATCTTCTAAGCAAGAGCGTTTCAACGTAAATAGAAAAATCGCTTACCACCAGGCGTGATAGCGGGCAAGCGCTTGCCTACCTATCATAAAAAACTATATATCAAAACCTGCCTCTAAAAAGCAAGAAATAATATTCAAATCATTAGATACGCATTATCATTGTTATAACAACACGTCTATTGAAGTCGGGTGGGGCTGGAGTACAACTTCCTTTTTTTATTCTAAAAGCCCCACCCGACTTCAATAGACGTGTTGTTATTATAACAATGATAATGCGTATCTAATGATTTGAATATTATTTCTTGCTTTTTAGAGGCAGGTTTTTGAAGTCGGTTTTTTGTTTTTTAAAACAATTTTTTATTTTATTATTTTTAGTGTAAGTACCTTCTATATTAGGTATATTATTATAGGTATATTATTGGGTAGAAAAATCGGCTCAGCCAAACGTGAGATATACGCGGAGAAACATACATCCATACAGGTTAAACTGAGGGAGAACCTTTTTTTTTAAGTCGGTTAAAAATACTACACTAAAAGTAAACCCCTTTCCCAACAAAAAGAAACATCTAATTCGGTTCATAAATAACAAAGTCGTCATGTGAGTTGATGAAAATCATAGTATTTTCAGGATTTCTCGAAAACTACTAAACCGATTTGAAAAAAAAAAAATGGGACCATCTCGCAAGAAAACTCAATCGAACAAAAAAAGAATCATCAAAATCGGTTCATAAATGACGAAGATATGCGCGAACAACGATAAAAAAAAAAAACATACAATCGAATTGAGAACCTCCTCCTTTTTGTGAAGTCGGTTAAAAACTCACCGATTTTCCGCCATCATATTTCAAGAAAGAGTTGATCTCATCCGTCATCTTGTTAAAGGCGGCTTCAGTCGCCGCGCAGTCCAACGGCTCGTTCTCATTCGGACCGAATATCTTCGGAAAATATTCCGGAAGTAGGCGACCTAAAACAATACATTTGATTCACATATTGCCGACATTTCCCTTTTTAACCGACTTCAAGAAAGGAGAAGGTTATCAGTTCGTCAATTTTTTTTGTACGTTACTCGATAATTTAACCATAAAATAAATTAATGTAAATTCCTAATTTTAATGTCTCAGTTTCGATTATTTGGCACCGAAATGTCGAACTAATTAAAATGTTTCTTGCAAATTTGGAATAAAGACGCTCTCTCACCGGGAGCATTTGTCTGTAATGTAACAAAACAAGATTCAATTTTGAGCATTACATTATAATGCTTCCTCATTGAGGAATATTCGCCTGTATTGTAATGTAACAATCCAAGATGGACTACAGCCACAGAATACATAATAGTACAGCACTTGTGGCTATGTTATCATATTACAACAAGTTAACGTCAGTGACAGCTAATAAGAGCCTGCCCTTGACACGAATAGTCCGGACCTGTGGATTGACATCGACCCGCCCACACACACCGAGCAACAAGTTAGCGTCAGTGACAGCTTAGGGCCCGCCTTTCCAGTCACACGTCGGCCCTGGCTCGAATAGTCCGGACCTGTAGAATAGCGTTGACCAGCTCACAGTATGTTGTGACTGACCGAGCAACAAGTTAGCATCAGTGACAGCTAAGGGCCCGCCCTTCCTGTAACACGCCGGCCCTGGCTCCGCGCCCGCGGACTCCGTCCCTGCCACGAATAGTCCGGACCTGTAGAATAGCATCGACCCGCCCGCAGTATGTTATGACTCACCGAGCAACAAGTTAGCATCAGTGACAGCTAAGGGCCCGCCCTTCCTGTAACACGCCGGCCCTGGCTCCGCGCCCGCGGACTCCAGCCCTGCCACGAATAGTCCGGACCTGAAGAACAGCATCGACCCGCCCAAAGTATGTTACGACTCACCGAGCAACAAGTTAGCATCAGTGACAGCTAAGGGCCCGCCCTTCCTGTAACACGCCGGCCCTGTAGACTCGGTCGACTCCGGCCCTGCCACGAATAGTCCGAACCTGTAGAATAGCATTGACCCGCCAACAGAACGTCAATGACTCACCGAGCAACAAGTTAGCGTCAGTGACAGCTAAGGGCCCGCCCTTCCTGTAACACGCCGGCCCTGGCTCCGCGCCCGCGGACTCCGGCCCTGCCACGAATAGTCCGGACCTGAAGAATAGCATCGACCCACCACCCGCTGCTACCGTGTTTATATCTGTTAAGGATGGAAATAATTACGAGTGACAATAATACTTTTTTTAATAGAAGTCAAGGAGTTAAAGTTTGAATGTTTGTTTACTCAATCGCGCAAAAACGGCTCAACTGATTTGGATGAAAGACACAGATAGATTATAGCCTGGATTTAAACATAGGATACTTTTTATCAGGTTTCCTAGGGATTTTCCGAATGTCCACGCGGTCAAGAATTGATAATGGAACTAAACGTACAGAAGTCCAACTGCGCGAGGACAATCAAATAATAAGTTACTCTCGCTGCACGGCAATAAAGTACAATTTCAAACTGCACCTTCTCTTTCTGTCGCGTTAGTCGCGTAGCTCCCCAACAAGCAAAAACGTTGCATAAGTCCAGACTTGTACGACTTTAAGTCGGATAACAGTCTTATAATAGTAATGAGATGACTGCTAGGTCCTATAGACGTCTTAAATTTAACTTTTTAGTCATGCGACAAATATGTCATAATAAACTGGTCATAGCAACGTCTGCACGACTAAATTATACGACGTGAAAGTGAAAGTGAAAGTGAAAGTGAAAGTGAAATATATTTTATTTAAATAAGCTCACATAATAAGCATTTTTAAATCGTCAATTCTTTTACCCTACCACCCATTATGACGTCTTTTAACTGACAAGAAAAATGGGCGCAAAAAACTTGTCAGCTTTATCAATCAGATGGAACGATATTTACAAATATGTATATCGTTTCCAGACTGTATATTAACAAAGATTAACAAATAAATAACATTATTGAATTAGCTCATTTCTTAATGAGTTTCAAATTTCTTAATCAATTTACAGATTTTAAGCTAAATTCAAAGTTTGAACTTGTTATTCAGTCTAGGATAAAAATAAAAGAAAAACATACAATTCAATATGCATTAAGATAGGTAGTCAGAAGCAGACCCATTCCCACTGGCAGCACCAGTTCACGAACATGACGCATGAACCAGCCATCTCTTCGCTCAACCATATTTGAGGGAACGTAACGACCCGCCTCATACGACACCACCGCAGAAATGATTAAAGAGAGCATGACATACTAAGACTACCTATGTTAAGGCATCGAATTGAAAATTTATATCCAAAAGCTTTTCATAGGTCTTTCACTAAACTACTGACTATAGAAAGTAAAAATATTGCAATTAAATAAATCAAAACAAGGTAAGCTATTAAGAATTATATTTTTTGAGTAAGAAGTGCCATACATACAGACAATATAAAACAGATCTTTTATATACGAGTTATACGACGCCCTTAATACAAGCAGACAGAAGCAGACCCATTCCCACTGGCAGCACCCGTTCACGAGCATGACGCATGAACCAGCCATCGCTTCGCTCAACCATATTTGAGGGAACGTAACGACCCGCCTCACACGACACCACCGCAGAAATGTTTGAAGTGAGCATGACATACTAAAGCTACCCATATTAAGTCGTCGAGTCAGGAAGCCAGAAGTACGTTTTTAAGTAGGTAGGATACTTCTCACAATTTTATACTTAGAAAAGAAAATCACGATTCGAGTTTAATTAAAGGACTTTTATCTAGACCTATGAAAGAATTCCGGACTTGTTCTAATCAATACTGAGGTATTAGAGTAATAATTAACAATACAAAAGCTATGCCCATGCCTTTTTATCCTTCAAATAATCGTCAACAGTGTAATAACCTTTACTCATTAAATTGGATTTAACAGTATTTTTAAATTTTTCCAAGGGCAGTTCTGTGACTTGTTCTGGTATCTTATTATAAAAGGTAATACATCTACACAAAAAAGAGCTTCCGGTTTTATGCAGTCTGCGCCTTGGAACAGCAAGTTTGTTCTTGTTTCTTGTATTGAGTTTATGAACATTACTATTTTTTACAAAGCTATCTAAATTTTTCTTTACATACATTATATTTTCATAGATGTATTGGGAAGCTACCGTTAATATTTTAATTTCTTTAAATAGGTCACGAAGAGTATCTCTAGACCGTAAGTTGTATATAGCGCGCACTGCCCTTTTTTGTAAGATGAATATGTTATTAATATTAGCAGCTGAGCCCCACAACAACAAACCGTAGGTCATAATACTATGAAAATAACTGAAGTAAACCAATCTTGCTGTTTCAATGTCGGTCAGAAGCCTTATTTTCTTAACTGCAAAGGCAGCAGAGCTAAGTCTGCTTGACAGGATATCGATATGAGGGTCCCATTGCAACCGCGAGTCTATAGTAATACCTAAAAATTTTGTTGAGTCAACAAATTCGACTGCTTCGCCATTTACATGTATAGTCATATGAACCTGCCTCACATTAGGAAGTGAAAATTTGACACATTTAGTTTTACTAGAGTTAAGCTTCAGATTATTAATAGTAAACCAATGCATCACCTTGGAAAGAGTGCTGTTTACATCGTCACTGCAGTTACATCCTCTATCAACTTTAAAAATTAAAGAAGTATCATCAGCAAACGTCGTTATATTAACGTTTTAGCTTAAACCTCTGTACGACTTGTAGTCGCATTTGAGTCAAGTTTCGACTTTTAAATGACGTTTAACAAAATGGCGGCCTTACTTGGTCTTCAAATAACCTTAAAATTACTTTTTGTCTTTCAAACGTCATATAGAGATTAGTGTGCGACAAAATTAACATGGCTGACATTTTGAGAATTAAATATAATTTTATTAATACAATTTTTATGTTTTAAACGCAAAACTACGAAGGGGCATGGAAATATGAATAGTATTTACATAGGTATATTTTCATAAAATTTTAATTCCCAGACGAACTAAACGGTATGAGAGACAAACACAGTTAGCAAGATATGAAAGTTAATTAATACTCACCATTTATTTCCTTGTAATGGATTTATTTTGCACTCAGATCTCGAAACATAACCACAAACACGCGAGTCACTGACGCACATTAAAAATCAGTCGTACAAGTGTTGTTACTAGACTCATATACAACGTTTTCGTCATTCAAAAACATCTGTATGACCACAAAATAACGAAAGAGTCGTTGTAAAGTTTTGATGCGACTACTGTACGATGAAAGTGGTAAACTTGTGACTTTTGTATGACCATTAAACAACAATGTAGGTCGTATAAATGGGGCCCTTTTTGCGTTGAGCAAACGTTATTATAACGTTAGTGTGACCTATCTTTTGCGACCAGTGGTAATATGATAACGTTTGTACAACCATTGTACGACGTAAAATTGTTAGTTGGGTCTGTCTCAGCTGACACACGACACCCCTCGTACGCTGGCTCGACTGGGTCAGCCGCGAGCAGTAGGTTAATATAAAAGTTTAAGCGCCGAGTGAGACCCCCTAACGCGAGGCGGAAGCTATTAGGTCGTTTGAATAAGATTAGAGCATTGCTTTTTGCTTCTACACTCGCTAGCAAAAGTATGGATTCATAGGCCTATTTTCATACAAACGAGGAACTTTGAAGCTTTTGTTCTGTCCCCAAGATTAAACGGGGTGTGATCTGATGATGGCCATTCATCTCTCTGAAGAAGAAACCCAACGGATCAGAAGAGTCGTTTACGCTAAAGACCGTATGGAGTTTTAAGTTTTACATTTTCCATACTTTTGATTGTAATTTGTTGTAGCTTTTTTGTTTTTTTTTTTATTCAACCCTGAGCGACCGGTCTAATCCGTTAGGTTTCTTTAGAAGATTACAACTCGTTTAATCCTGGGCGGAGAACCAAAGCGTCAAAGTAACCTCGTTTGTATGTAAATAGGCCTGTGATTCCATATTTTTGCTCGCGAGTGTATTACTTGAAATAAATGCTTCAGATTTGATAAAAAATCATGTCATTATTCATCAAATCTGAAGCATTTACTTCAAAAAATAGAAGCAAAAGGCAATGTTTCATTTTATATTCAATCGAGCCAGTTTTTAATATTTACCAAGTTGCGGTGCTTGTATGGTGACCCCGGCTGTGGTGGCTTCGTGCACGTGCTCCAGCGAGCCTGCATAGCGAGATACGTCCGTCGACGTCCCGCCCATGTCGAATCCTGACCAAAAATTACATATACAGAACTTGTCCCAGAGCGAAGGGACGTTATACAATTCGAACAGAATAGAAACTTGAATGTAATCGACGTAAAATGTCACTAACTTTGACATTGACATTTCAAACTGAATTCGTTACCTATAACAGGCAGCCCTGTTTCCTTGTGGTATGAGGTCATCGCGTACCCAACAACTCCCCCAGCAGGCCCCGACAAAATGGCGCGGGAGCCATTGAACCTGAATCACAAAAACAAAAAAAAAAATACAAAAAAATATCCCGCTTGGTGTCGCTCGCTCTGCTGTAAATAGAGACCTTTGTTCATGTACGTGGGTTATGTCCCCGGTTATTTTTCAAATGATGTCTAAAAATGGTTGATAATAATCGAAACATACTCCTTTATATGGGAGTTAAGTAACAGGGAGGTCATGTTTGGTACAATACAAACAATAAACTCACAAATTCATAGGCGTCAACCCTCCATCCGACTGCATGAACAGTACGTTGGTGCCTTTGAGTCCATCAGCGAAGCCCGCCGCGAAACCTCTGACATACTCCTTTATATGCGGGGTTAAGTACGCGTCGGCGGATGCCGTGTACCCGCGGGGCGCCAAACGGACCATGGAGGTCACCGCGTGAGAGAGGGACACTTGGGTAAACCCTGATAAATTAATGGAGAATTTTAAAAAAATGTTACATGCGATAGAGATACAATGGAAAGGAACCAATAGAAACAAGATTTAGTCAGTCTAATGGGCCCTCCGCACGGAGAGGCGGCCAAAGAGTCCCTCTGGAGTCTGGACGGAGCAATACGAAGAAAAGGGAATGTTGTCAATATGTCTCTTTTCTTTGTATTGCTCCGTCCCCCTCGGTCTCTCCGGACGCCTGTGTTTGTGGAGGGCCCATAAGCAAAGCTTGTACTATAGTAAGTATTATGAATATAAATAAAGTGTTAGCTCTGCATATCGCATTCCGATACGCTTTCTTATCCCAACTTCTTGATGTCTTCATGTCTATGATTTACGCTTTACACTAACACTACTTTTACAAATAACAATTGACACAACACCGCAGGCTAAAGATAAATTAAAAAAATAAAGTCGATTTTTAAATACACCATAAATCTCACCTAGCTCTGAAGCTATCTTGCCAACCCTCAACTCATGGTCATGGAAAGTGTAACTGTGTGCAAGCACGACCGCTATACTCTCTATCCCTTTCTCTCTTAGCTTCAACAAGTCTTTCCTGACTACTTCTTCATCCAAATCTTTAATCACCAGCATTTTCTCTCCAGTAGTGCCAATGACAGTTTGCCAATGTCCTGGCTTCTCCATCTGGCATCTGTCTTCTAAAGCTGGGATAACTCTGCAGTCTACCTCAACTACCTCTTTGTAAAGGACGGTAGGTCTTTTTATATCCTGAAAAAGTCAAATACAGTATAATGTCACATCAGAAACATTTGCTCCGAATCCTATTAAGTAAGGCATCTAAAGGCGGCTAAACACACACACCTGCCGCACGGGCAATCTGGGGGCTTACCATCAGCAAATAAGAAACCGTTCAGTTCAAAAGCAGGCCTTAAACGGGACTGCTTAAGGCCTGCTTCCATACTAACTTTTGAGGTCATAGTACGAAAAAGTAAGGCAGTTGAAGATAAGTCCTTCTATAAGAGCTCATAGTAAGGCCCCTGTAGGGTGTAGGAGTGGGGATAATGGCAGGATAATTTGGTTGATACACAAATCGTCAACCAGTCGACGCAATAGCGCCAATTTGGCACTAGTGTAGATGTAGACCTGTCATTTTGTCGTTTGCTATGTGTTTGCTATTAATGCTGTGCTATGCTATGTTTATTTATTTTTCTTCCAAAACACATTTTAGTTCAATTCACAATAAAATAATAAGATACTCTTGCTGCACGGCAATAAAGTACAATTTAGAATTGCACAGCGCTGCGTGCCTATCATTATAAGCGCCTCCGAAGCGCTTCTCTTTATGTCGCGTAGCTCTGTCTCAACCGACACATGACATCCCTCGTGCGCTGGTTCAACTGAGTCAGCCGCGAGCAGTAGGCTTATCACATGACATCCCTCGTACAGTGGCTCGACTAAGCCACGTGCAGTGCAATGTTTAAGCGCAGAGTGAGACCCCCTTGGTAAAGATTAAATCTTACCAGCTGAAATATATGTGGTCTTGCTTGATTTCCTATGAACAGCAGATCTTTAAACCCCTTATTGATTACCAGCGCCATCGTAGCTCCTTTCCTCTCAAGTAACGCATTTGTGGCTACAGTAGTGCCCATACGTATGGACTCTATCAAGGAAGAGTTCACCTTGCCATCTTTGTCTAACGCATTTCCTGTTTCCTGTAAAAAAATGTGAATAATAGCATAGCTTTGAAGTTTGTAGGTATAATTTTATAATTTTAGTTGCCCTAAAAGTAATTTTTAATTTTATAATTTAACTTAGTCTTTAATAATTGTCCACATCGCATGCCATGGCTGTCTTTAATTAAGAACTGTACTTAAATTTAAGATCAATACTTTAAGCCTTTTATTGTATTAGTTAGTACATGTTTTGTTGACTGCCCAATAAATAAAATAAAATAAAGTTGAACAAAAACGTTTTTCACTGACGTATTTCACGGAAGCCTTGTACAGAATATAAAGTGGCTTATCAACCAAAAAATATATCTATAAAAATACGTAAAAAATCATTATAGTGCTTAATATTTGTACCTACTTGTTTAGGTAGTACAGCACCAATTATTTGCAAAGTAATGTGTGATATTTCTATTTGATTTATCACTAAGATAAGTCTATGAACATGCAAAGTTAATTCCTCCATTGTTACTGATAACAATTGCCCTAATGTTGTCTTACATAATGATAGATGTATAAATAACTGATTATTTCCATCATATAACACCACACACATTCATGGTCACAATTTTAAATACATAATTATAAAGAAAAAATTGTTTAAAACTGTGTGCCGCCGCATCAACAGAAAAAGACAAAAATTCAGTGATAACTTATTACAGCAAAGCACTGATTTTCGTAATCGAATCAGAAACGAGGAGATCCTCAGGAGAACTAAAGTAACCGACATCGCTCGAAGGATTGCTCAGCTGAAGTGGCAATGGGCGGGACACATAGCGAGAAGAACCGATGTTGGTTGGGGCGGGGCGGTTCTGGAATGGCGACCGCGCACCGGGCGACGCTCCGTGGGTAGGCCCCCGACAAGGTGGACCGACGATCTGGTGAAGGTCGCGGGAAGCCAGTGGATGCAGGCAGCGCAGGACCGATCGTCGTGGAGATCCTTAGGGGAGGCCTATACCCAGCAGTGGGTGTCGTGCGGCTGATATAATAATAATAATAAGCTTTAAGCTGAGAAAAACAAAATTTAATGTACATAATAATAATAATAAATGCTTGGACAATTTCACACAGCGCCATCTAGCCCCAAACTAAGCAAAGCTTGTAATATGGGTGCTAGACAACTGATATACTACGTAAATATTTTTTAAATATATACTTATTATTAGAGATGCGCCGAATGTTCAGCCGAATATTCGTATTCGGTACATTCGGCATATTTTTTCATGTTCGTATTCGGCCGAATGTTCGGTTAATTTGCCGAATAATTACCGAATGTTTAAAAAAATATTTTATTAAATAACTACTTAATTACTAAATAGGTAAGTGTGGTTTATTCCGAAATTTGTACAAAGATTTTGTAAACGAAAAACACTACTTTGTGTACTAGTTATTTATTGACAAATTAAAAAAGATTAACTTTAACTATCAATAAAAATATATTTTTAATCAAATAAACTTCAGATTTTTACGATAGTTATACTAAACAAAATTTCAATGAAACTAACAAAATTTTAAGAACACTGATTTGAGTAAGTATCTAACAACTTATTCAAAAAATATTTTTATAAGAATATTAAAACAACTATCTAGGAACCAACACAAGTATTAAAATGCAGGGTTGCAAAAAATCATGTTTTATACACTTTTAAACTTTCGCGTTGCATTTTATTAGGTTAAACGTCGGGAAAAGGTAGGTGCTCAACACCTATGTTTTAGTTAAAATCGCGTTAAAACCTGTGTTCCAAATCTAATAAAATCATGTTTTTTTTATTTTAATCAAAAAAATCTGTTTTATTTAAAAAAGTCGTGATTTTTTTGATTTATTTGATTTTTATAAGGTTTTGCGACCATTACCCTAGTTTTTCTTCTGGGCAACATTTCTTTTTAGGTAGAATTGATGTATAGTGCTGGCAACACCGCCAAAAAAGTAAAATGTCACATTGACCAGAAAAAACTATTTGAGTAAATTTAAGTACTTATCGAGTGTTTATTTGTTTATATTTCCGAAAATTAATTATCTGTATCTGTCTGTCTATGCTACTTGCATTAAGCTTCTTGATTGCATGTAATGAATGAAAGTACCTAATCATTATTGTTATATTTTTACTGAGACAAAAAATCTAATATTTGATTGTTGGTTTTTATTACGATAAATAACTTAGCTTACACCTATCGTACTTTGTATTAATATTGTTTTCGAACATTACAGTTGATTAATATACACTCCCAGCGTTTAATTAATTCCTTTTTTCGGATTTTGATTTAAATCAGTGATTTTTATTTAAAAAATCATGCAATAAAAACCGTAATTTAAATCATGATTTAAATCAACTTGATTTAAATCATGCAACCCTGTTAAAATGTATAATCAAATTAAGCTTTTTTTTAATAATCTCAATGTACATATAAAATTCTTTGAATTCAATAATCAAAAAGATATCTTTAGTAACAAACATTAGTCCAGAAATGAAAAAAAATAAGGAATCTTTAAGAATCAGTTGAGGTTTTGATGAAATTAAAATTGAAAGAGAGTGATGTATCGACTGCGCGAGCCGCTGGACAAAGAGGGGCGATGGCAAACAGCGCCGGGCAGGCTGATTAACTAATTAAAAACCACCTAGCAAACGGTTTCAGTTCACAGATGACCGTGATACATTGCTATTTTTCTTTGGTATGTTTTTTACCCCAAAAAAAAGTAGCAATGTATCACATTCATCTGTCAAATGGGACCGGTCGCTAGGTGGTTTTTAATGGGATGAAATTTCATGACCACCAAAAAAACAATCGTTACCCCAAACAGCCTCATCCAAAAAAAATATAAAATGTACAAATAAATAAAACCTGTACCAAAATCTTTCAGGCTATTTGAGTAATGCTTGCACTACAAAAACTTTTCATAACCCAAAAAGGCCACGCGTGCACCAAATTTTAACTAGCAAAGTTTTGTGTCATTACTACCCAAATATATTACTACGTTTGCCATAAAATGTATGCATATAACCAAGTATATTATATTTGTTACTGGTTGATGTTCGCAAAGAACCTTATTTAATACCTACTTGAGTAGTGTTCGTATAAAGAACGTGTCAAGTGTGAAGTGTCTAAAAATGAGAAATAAATGTCTGTCGCTATAAAATATTCTGTTTTTTTCCTTTAATATTAATATTCCTTTATTCGCATAAATATATCTACTTACAACATGGTAGCAGAGCGTATAGTGCATCTGTGACCTCTGTGGATATTGTAAAACAAGGAAAAACAGTAAGTTTTGAAGATTTTACCCTGATTAAAAATGAGCGGTGGGGAAGGGAGTAGCAGTGGTTTCGCAATAGAGAAACTAAGAGGGCGTGAAAATTACCGCCTGTGGAAGTTCAATGTGAAAAATCTGCTTGTCCACGATAATCTCTGGAACTCAATAGGTGGATATCCAGTAGACGATAAGAGTACACCAGAAATCAAGAAGCGACTCGATGAGAAGGCTCTCTCAAAAATATGCCTCCTGATTGATAGTAGTTGTATCTCTCACGTTATGGATGCCGTCACCGCGAAAGCAGCTTGGGAAAATCTGGAAAAGGCGTATGAAGACAAAGGTCTAGGGCGGAGACTGCGGTTACTGAGAGATCTATGCAGCGTGCGGTTAGATGATTTCTGTGGTGACATGGAACAGTATATCAATCACTGTTTGTCACTATCACAACAACTCACAGCAGTCAATAAGCCTATAGATGACGAATTTCTAGCGGCTGTCATCCTTCAAGGTCTCCCATCTAAGTATGATCCCATGATCATGGCTCTGGAGAGCGTGTCAAATTTGACATCGGACTTTGTAAAAGCTAAACTTCTGCAAGATAAGAAATGGTATGACAGAAGTGGTGAGTGCTTGGCTACAAAGAAAGGTTCCAGAAATAAAGAGGAGAAAAGTAAGAAGATCAAGTGCTGGAAATGTGGTAAGCTGGGTCACACAAAGAAAGACTGTAACCAAGTAGCAAAAGCCATGATGGTTGCTAAACCGTTGAATGCCTTCTACGTGGACTCCGGAGCGTCAGAGCATATGACAGGAGTACGGGACTGGTTGCAAAACTTTACTTCACGTCGTTCGGAAGTGAGTGTGGCGAGCGGACAAGCAATGCAATGCGTTGGCATTGGTGATATAAACATTAAGCTAGGTGACCGTGATTTTGTATTAAAAGATGTAATGTATATTCCGGGTTTGAGTGTAAACTTAATATCGGTGAGTGGGTTAACTAAGAAAGGGTTTAGAGTGGAGTTTATTAGCACTTATTGTAATATATTTCAAAATAATTTACTTATTACTTCGGTAAAATGTTTAGGCGGTGTTTATAAACTGCATACTATCGGAAGTGCATTCAGTGCTAATAAAGAGGTTACAAAGGAGTCTTGGCATGAAAGGCTTGGCCACTTAGGTTATGACAGTTTAAAGTCACTGTCAAATGTCATCAAGTTCCAGGTAAACAATGAAAAAGAATTTTGCTCAATATGCGTTCAAAGCAAATTAACACGTTTTCCTTGTAAACCATCGGGACGAGATGTGGTTAAAAAGCGGTTAGACCTAATTCACACAGACTTATGTTACATTCCTGTTCCGTCTCACTCAGGTAAGAAATATATTTTAACCTTTCTTGATGATCACTCGCGGAAAGTTTTTGTGTATTTTCTTAAGTACAAACACGAAGTTACGGCTAAAACTAAGGAGTTTATAAAGCTTGTTGAAAATCAGTGTGAATCCAAGGTGAAAGTTGTCAGGTCAGATAATGGGACGGAGTATGTGAATCAGGAACTGAGTAAGTACTTTAGGGATAGTGGTATTATACATCAGTTATCGGTTCCGTACTGTCATGAAACTAATGCATCCATTGAAAGACTGAATAGGACAATTTTAGAACGCGTGAGGTGTTTATTATTACACTCAGGTTTGGATCACAGACTGTGGGCTGAAGCTGCAAATACAGCTGTATACCTCATCAATCGTTCTCCCTCCAGTAGGTTAGGTGGTAAAACCCCGGAGGAAGTGTGGTCGGGTCAGAAGGTGAGGTATGACCATCTGAGAGTTTTCGGGTGTGAATGTTTTGTGCATGTTCCAGATACTAAGCGTCGTCATAAGCTTGAACCTAGAAGCCAGAGGTATATTCTTGTCGGCTATGATGAGTATAATAAAGCCTATAGGTTGTATGACCCCAAGACTCGTAATATAATTAGAAGTCGGGATGTTTTCTTTAATGAAAGCGTTTTTCCAGCTAAGTCATGTGATGATAAGCGGAGTTTTACACGGTTGTTTCTTTCAGGGGAAGATGAGGAAACAAACATTGAGGGGAAGTCGGGAAATGATGCACCTACCTGCGTGAATGGGAATACATTAGATGTCGTTCCAGGCCCTTCACATAATGATATCGGGAATGACGGCGACAACAATTCAATTTATGAAGATAGTGTTGAGGAGATTGTTCAAGAATCCAGGTATAATCTAAGACCTAGACAGCCAAGGACAATGTATGCTAAGGATGTAATTCCATATGAGCCGTGTTCCGTTGAAGAGGCGTTAAACTCTGAACAGAGTGATCTGTGGCGTCAAGCGATGCAAGATGAGATTAATTCTTTCATAGAACACGATGCTTGGGAACTGGTTGATAGGCCATTAGATAAGAACGTAGTCAAAAATAAATGGCTCTTCAAAATTAAATGTGACGCCGAGGGGAAGATATCCCGATATAAGGCGAGGTTGGTGGCCAAAGGTTTCACGCAGAAGTACGGTGAAGACTATCATGAAACCTTCTCCCCCGTAGTCCGGTACAGTACTATGCGACTGTTGCTAGCTATAGCAGTTGAGATGGATTTGGAGATTGACCATCTTGATGTCCAAACTGCGTTTTTAAACGGCGAGCTCAACGAAGACATTTATATGTGTCAACCAGAGGGATTTATTGACGAGCATAATAAATCTAAAGTTTATAGACTGAAGAAAGCAGTTTACGGTCTGAAGCAAGCGCCTCGTGCTTGGTACGAGAGGGTGAAAGACGTGCTTCTGTCAATCGGGTATGTCCAATGTAAATTGGAACAATGTGTTTTTATGAAGCGCTTAGATAAATCATTTATTTATATTGCTTTGTATGTTGATGACTTTATTTTATGTTATAATGATGTCTTTCTGGCTAATCAGTTAAAGGACAGTCTTAGGAAACCATTTAAAATAAAAGACTTAGGCTCAGTTCGTCATATTCTAGGTGTTGCAGTAGAACGAGATAGAGCAAATAAGACGATGAAACTGTCCCAGGCACGTCATATAGGACAGATATTAGAGTGTTTTGGTATGTCAGAATGCAAGGTTTCCAAGACTCCTTTGGACCCCAATGTCAAGTTCACTGATAGTAAGCCGTTAGAACAAGGTAAAGTCCCATATCAGCAATTGATCGGTTGTCTTATGTATCTGTGTGTATTTACGCGCCCCGATATTGCGTATGCAGTTTCATACTTGAGTCAGTTTAATACCTGTCACACTATGGAACATTGGACTGCGGCTAAGCGTGTGTTGAGGTATCTCAAGGGAACACAAAATGCCAGTCTTTTGTATAGTAGGTCTAACTGCAATAAACTGCAGGGATACGTTGATGCCGACTGGGGTGGTGATATTCGCGATAGGAAATCGTTTTCGGGTTTTATGTTTAAATTTTCTGGAAACACTATATCATGGCAGTGTCGTAAGCAAACGTGTGTCAGTCTGTCTAGTACTGAAGCTGAATACGTTGCTTTGAGTGAGGCAGCAAAAGAGGCCACTTATTTTAAAAATCTGTTGGCTGAATTAATTCTCGATTCCGATTACACAGTTGAGATTTTCTGTGATAATCAATCAGCCCAGAAATTAGCTGTCAATCCAGTGTTTCATAGACGCACGAAACACATAGATATTCGTTACCACTTTGTCCGAGAGGCTGTAGACAAGAAAGTTGTTTGTATCAGTTACCTTCCTACGGAGCAAATGGTTGCTGATGTGCTAACCAAACCCTTATTCTCTGACAAGCATAAGTATTGCTCGATGAAAATGGGTTTAGTTTAATTACTATATCAGTGTAAGTGGCTACTGAACGGGTCTAGTTTTAATTATAGTTAAAGTTGTATTAAATTGTGGTTCAGGGGAAGTGTTACTGGTTGATGTTCGCAAAGAACCTTATTTAATACCTACTTGAGTAGTGTTCGTATAAAGAACGTGTCAAGTGTGAAGTGTCTAAAAATGAGAAATAAATGTCTGTCGCTATAAAATATTCTGTTTTTTTCCTTTAATATTAATATTCCTTTATTCGCATAAATATATCTACTTACAACAATATTGAAGGCAAATTGGCAATTGATATATTATATTGAAGGCAAATTGAAGACAAATCGAGGGGGGCTCGAGGGGGGGCTCGAGGGGGGGCTCGAGGGGGGGCTCGAGGGACTCGAGGGGGGCTCGAAGGGAGCTCGAAGGGGCTCGAAGGGGGCTCGAGGGGGGCTCATTGAGTTTGGAATCGAACCTGCTTTACTCCTGTAGGTCCCGGGTTAGGTTAGAAATTTAAGGCGAGCGCGTAGCGCAGCGGAGCGTGAGCCTTAAATTTCGAGGTTAGGTTACGTTAGGTTAGGCTCGAGGGGGGCTCATTGAGTTTGGAATCGAACCTGCTTTACTTTGTAGGTCCCGGGTTAGGTTAGAAATTTAAGGCGAGCGCGTAGCGCAGCGGAGCGTGAGGTTATTTTTTTATAACAGACAACAGAAATAAACTTATTTTACACATTGCCGGTGGACCAGCAGGCATTGTATCAAATGCCGGATTATACACATTGCCGGTAACAGATACAAGGAGGAGCTCGGTGGCGCAGTGGTTTAGCGCCTGGCCCAGCGATTGTGGAGGTTAAGCAACGTTCGCAAGGGTCGGTCATGGGATGGGTGACCAAAAATGTATTATCTCGAGCTCCTCCGTGCTTCGAAAGGCACGTTAAGCCATTGGTCCCGGCTGCATTTGCAGTCGTTAACACCCACCAATCCGCATCGGGCCCGCGTGGTGGGTTATGGCCCATCCTCCTTACCACCCATAAGGAAGGCCTGTGCCCCTGCAGTGGGGACATTAAAAATGGCTGATAGACAGTAGATACAAAAATAAAATATTCACTTTTTCTGGGTAAGTACTTACCTACTCCTGAGTTTGTATAAATAGCCTTTAGTAAATATTTTACGGTGTATCGGTAAACCTTTAGAACTTTATTTATATTTTTTGGGTAACCAATGATTTATTAGGATAAAATTGTGTAACATATTTGGATATTTTTTTTAAATAAAATGCGAGTACATATTTGGAGCATGCGTGGCCTTTTTGGGTAGCTCAGCGATTATTCTGAAGATACTTGCCTTTTTTAGGTTAGCGGACTATACGTTTATTGGTTATAATTTCATATTAAAATGGGGATTAAATTCTGGTAAGTACTTACGATTTTTTGGGCGTTATATTTCATTATATCTGGTGGTTGCTTAAACCTAAGCCGTTTATCAGCCTGCCACTCTTGTAGAGCGCTGCACCGACACATGTACAAACCCGTTTACCGCCGAGAATTGAACCGAATTATTCGGCCGAATATTCGGTTCGGTACATCTTGGACCGAATATTCGGCCGAACATTCGTATTCGGTTGAACCTACATTCGGCGCATCTCTACTTATTATACATAGTAACACCCAGACCCGTCACAGTAATTAAAATTCATCATTTCAATTTCTGCCCGGCCGGGAATCGAACCCGGGACCTCTGCGTGGTAGGTGGCATGTTGACCACTGAATATCACTGATATGATGATGATGATGATGACCGATTTTCAGTTATTGCCATAAGTTGATGGAAATTGCTAAGAATACTTCAGTTTATAGCTTCATGCTATTTTTTCAATATGGCATCATACATTACTTTTGCTTAGGTAAGTACGTACATAATACTATCTTCATGCTATGTTTAGTACTATGTATTTTTTATTAGCAAAAAGAAAAATGTTATAAGTAATACTTTTTCACTTCTATCTAACGTTGTACTATGGGCAACAGCGACGCTTAACCAGTTTGCAACAAAATTCGTGTGCGCGCGTATCGCCCCTACACGAACTAAACGTATGGTTGTGACGGCGCGGCGTGCAAGCGATTTTGACCTTAGCAGTGGTTAAGCGTCGCTGTTGCCCATGGTACATACGTACAATGACAATATTATATCAGAAATATATATAACCAAATTTCAACCTAAACTCCACGACAAATAGCTCAATATCAATGAGAGAATTCTTAAAGGAGGGTAGTAAGTAAGTAGGCACACAAACAGCAGCAGAATGGGCTACAACAATACCAAAATTCTTCAATTAACTTTGAACTTAACAACAAATATTCTAAGGTGCAAAATCAACAGAAGTTTAACAGCTTTCAATAATAACAGCTACCACATTTACATGACAATAGTTTAGCAGATGGTTTGGAATCTAATCTAATGCATAAAATTTTTAAGTAGTACACATACCCCCGTATCTAAAGAAGAGTAAGTAATGACTTGAGTAAAACTAACAATTTTCAAATGCTTAGTAAGGAAGTTGGAAGTAAGGAAGTTGCTTAGTGAGGTAAAGGATTAGTAAGGATAAATTGCATGTGAATAAAACTTGGACGAATCAAATACAATATTAGTATTGTATTTGATTCGTCCAAGTTTTATTCACATGCAATTTATCCTTACTAATCCTTACTTAATATTATAAATGCGAAAGTCCGTTTGTTTGTTTGTTTGTTACGCCTTCAGGTCTTAACCACTCTACCGATCTTCATGAAATTTTGCATACACGTTACCAGGGGTACAGAGAAGGACATAGGGTACCTTTCATCCCGAAAAAATGTTTCGTTCCCGAGGGGTAGCAAAAAAACTTTCCACGCAGACGAAGTCGCGGGCGGCCGCTAGTCTTTACTAATATTATAAATGCGAAAGTCTGTTTGTTTGTTTGTTTGTTACGTCTTCACGTCTTAACTACTGAACCGATCATCATGAAATTTTGCATACGCGTTGTCAGGGGTACAGAGAAGGACATAGGGTACCTTTCATCCCGAAAAAAAGTATTGTTCCCGAGGGATAGCAAAAAATCTTTCCACGCAGACGAAGTCGCGGGCGGCCGCTAGTTAATATTATAAATGCAAAAGTCTATTTGTTTGTTTGTTTGTTACGCCTTCACGTCGTAACTACTGAACCGATCATCATGAAATTTTGCATACATGTTGTCAGGGGTGCAGAAAAGGACATACGGTACCTTTTATCCACGAAAAACGTACAGTTCCCGAGGGATAGCAAAAAAAACTGTCCATGCAGATGAAGTCACGGACGGCTGCTAGTAGTAATTAATTTTAAATGCATCAAAATTGCACTGAAACTGTTGCGTTTAAGATTAATTATACCATAAATTGCATGTAAGTAAATAAAATATTAGAAGCATTTGAAAATTGCAAGTTTTACTTAAGTCATTACTTACTTGTTTATAGTACGAGGGATAGATTGACCGCATTTGATGGTTTGTCCCTACAAAAAGATTACTAACAATGGAAATCATTCACCACGAAAATGCAAAAGTATATTGTGATCTTTTTGTATAGTTATGGACAAACCACCGAATACCCTTGATTGATATCTTTTGACCCTTAACAATGTCATAGGTTAATTAATGTATAACTAATATTTTACCTAATGTATTTAAAAAAAGGAGAAATATGTAGGACTTGCAAGAACTTATAGAGATCCATGACCATCAGCCATTTTAAGTGTCCCCACTGCTGGGGCACAGGCCTTCTAGCCTAGGAAGTAGTGGCAAAAGGTCAAAATTTTTCATTAGATGAATTCACTTGGCACATATTTAGCTTAGGTAAAACTGAGCTGATTTAGCCCGGTAGCCATCCTCCCCCCCTTGGCAGGTAGTGGGGGGTGATATTCAAAGTTTCGCGCCGCCGCACTTCAGAAAAAAAATCATATCTCCTTCAATATACATATCACCTCGACTGTGGTATCATTTTATGATAAATTAGGGATAGGGGACTCATTTTTGAGCCATTTCATGTACAGTTTCATAGAAAAAAGGTAAAATATAACGGATAGTATCAAAATCTCTTTGGTATTTTTTTTATTTAAGAGCCGGTATCTTCGAAAATACTAATTTTGTGCAAAGAAAAAAAATATTGTATTAAAGCAAATTTATCCAGCTTTTAAAAAATATATACTTTATATATAGGTATCGTACAATGTCTATCTGAAAAAAAATCGAACATGGTATGCGACGGTGTTTCCCAACGTTTCCAAGAGCCAGTATTAGATGTTTTATTTCATGCAAAATGTATAGAACACAAACTTAACTCTGTAGCAAGCATAAAGAAATTAATTTTTGAGTCATTTAATTTTATAGACATTGAAAAAAAAAATATTGCTAAAAGTATCAAAAAATGTTTTGCTATTATTTTTATTCAACAGTCAGTATCTTTGAAAATACTAATTTTGTGCAGAGAAAAAAATTTTTGACTTAAAGTACACTTATTTAGGTTTAAAAATATGTTTACTTTAAATATAGTTATCTTACAATGTCTCTCTGAAAAAAATCGAACACAGTATGTGACAGTGTTGCCAAGAATTTCCAACTGCAAATATAAGTTGGTTTTTTCATACAAAATGTATAGAATACAAACTTAACTTTGGTATATTTTGTCGCTTATGTTCTTACGGTCTTATAATCTCTCTCAACTATCCTACGGTCTAATACATACTTAGATCTTTTTGTGGAAGTCATAACGACTATAGAAAAAATTAGACATACGTGTTCTCAGTACGAGCAAGTCATAAAACGACGACGCGACGTGGCGTCAAAAGATTAGATCTCAAAACGACCCAGGTAGGAAAATATTCTACCAAATTAAGTCTAAAGTGCAAATAATGTTTAAATTATAATTATTAGGTACCCCAAGGACCTAGGCATATAAATATATCGTAAAAATGAAACTATTGTTGCATTAAGTATTTTTATACACTTTTGAGCTGAAAAAAATGATTAACAGGCTTATTTTCATACAAACGAGGTAACTTTAAAGCTTTGGTTCTCCGCTCAGGATTAAACGAGATGTTATCTGATGATGGCAGTTTAAAGAATGGATGGCGGAGATTTATAATGCTAAAGAAATCGAACGGATTAGATAAGTCATTTAGCTCAGGGTTGAACTTAAAAAATATCAAGCGAAAATTTTTAAGTATGGAAAATGTAACACTTAACACTCTAGACGGTCTCTGGTGTAAACGACTCTTCTGATCCGTTGGGTTTCTTTTGCGATCTGTGCCTTCTCCATTCACTCTTTAAATTGCCATCATCACTCATCACATAATACCCCGTTTAATCTTGGGCGGAGAACCAAAGCTTTAAAATTACCTTGTTTGTATGAAATAGGGCTGTTGTTCCATTTTTCTGCTCACGAGTGTATAAAAATACTCAATGCTACAGTAGTTTTATCTTTACGATATATTTGTATACCTAGGTTCTTAGGGTACCTACCTATTATGATTTAAACACTTTTTGCACTGTAAACTTAATATGGTAGGATAGGACGTTTTCCTACCTGATCGTTTTGAGCTGATCTTTTGACGCCACGTCGCGTCGACGTTTTGTGACTTCCTCATTCTGAGATCAAGTCTGTCTATTTTTTTCAATTGTCGTTATGACTTCCACAAAAATTTTTAAGTATAAATTAGACTGTACGATAGCTGAGAGAGACGATAAGACCGTAGAAACATAAACATCAATTGGCCTCAAAGTTAAGTTTGTACTCTATACAATTTGTATGAAAAACCAACTTAACTTGAAATTAAAGACGTTTGGAAACACCTTCGCATACAATGTTCGATTTTTGTCAGATAGATATTGTATGATAACTATATATAAGTTTGTATGTATTTAAAGCTGAATAAATGTACTTTAAGATAGTATTTTTTTCCTTTGCATAAAATTTGAATTTTCAAAGATACCAACTGTTGAATAAAAAAAATAGCAAACTGATTTTGATAATGTCGTCAATATAGTAAAATATATCACTTTTTTTCTATGAAACTGTACATTAAATGTCTCAAAAATGGCTTCCTCATCCTTGATTTATCACATTATGATACCACACTCAAGGTGATAGGTATATTGAAGGAGATATGATTTTTTTTCTGAAGTGCGGCGGCGCGAAACTTTGAATGCCACCCCCCCTTACCTGCCAAGGGGGGGGCGGATGGCTACCGGGCTAAATCAGATCAGTTTTACCTAAGCTACATATGTGCCAAGTGAATTCATCTAATGACAAATTTTGACCTCGCCATACATGAGTGCCACTACTGACCTAACTATTCCTTATGGGTGATAAAAGGATGGGCCATAATTGACCATGCGGCCAAAGCTGATTGGTGGTTGTTAAGAACTACAAATGGATCTGGGACCAACGGCTTAACATGCCTTTTTAAGCACAGAGGAGATCGAGATTATAAATTTTTGGTCACCCATCCCATGACCGACTCTTGTAAAAGTTGCTTAACCTCCGCATCGCTGGGCCAGGGGCTAAACCACTGCACCATCAAGTTCAAGAACTATTTACCTCTTGTAAAATCCTTCTTATAGCTTCCCTTGGTGCATCATCATAATTCTGAGGATCTACAGACAGTAGTTTCATAACTCGCACTTTACCATTGGGGCAGCGAGCATATACGTCCGTGAAGGTGCCGCCTCTGTCGATAGCAAACGTAAAACCCTTCGAGGAACTCATCTTAATGTTTACCTGTAATCAAAAAGTTGAATACAAAATCAGACAGTAATTTTGTGTCATAGAATCAACAGTACTTTACTACCAAATAAATTGTTATAAGTGAGGTAACAGCTTATGAAAGTCAACTTCTGCAAGATTTATTGCTAGTTTAAACCTCGCTTTAGAGATATACTTACCTACCTTGTTTTATAAAAGAAATCTTAATGCATAAAATATTTGTGAAATAAGTTTTAACTTCTAAACAAAGTAGGTAAGTCTTCAAAGTTTTATTTATCCACTTGTTGTTGTTGTTTTAAAAATGAGATCATCAATAAAATAATGTGAGGTGAGAGACTGTAACAGTAATTTCTGTTATTTGATGTTTGATCTTTAAAATAGAGAAACCAATTGTTTAAATTATGATTAAAAGAGCTTTATTTACCTTGTGATAAACTGATAACTTTATTCAATTCAATTCTGCCAAGCCAAGCCTCAAGCCTCTACTGCAGACGAAATAAAGTCCAAAATTTAATAGAAATAACTATTCCCCGACAAAATATTTGACAATGACAGCACATACAGACTTAAGGGCCGGTATACATTTTGATTAGTGTTTAGTGCGAGTGGCTCGTTTAGTGTTAAGTGTTTAGCAAAAAACAATGAGCGGTTTTCAAAAGGCAGTTTAAGAAAAAAAGTAGTTCATAAAATAGAACTAGATGTCGTTGTACTTAGTAGGTAGCTTTTTTTGCTAAACACTAAACACGTTCGGACAGTCTCTGATTAGTGTTAAGTAATGAGCGGTTTTCTGACAGCAGAGAATTTTAGTATAATTTTATGTCGACAGATGGCGTTACTTCAACTAAGTCAATTTTTTAAAAAATATTTCCCACTAATGGTCATATTGGTCATAGAAAAGTTTTCGTAACACGCCATTGGACAACTAACGCACAAAGCAACAAACCACATACTCAATAAACGTATAATAAAAAAGTAATTACATTTCATATTTTTCATAAAAAGCTACCTACTAAGTACAACGACATCTAGTTCTATTTTATGAACTACTTTTTTTTTAAACTGCCTTTTGAAAACCGCTCATTGTTTTTTGCTAAACACTAAACACAACGAGCCACTCGCACTAAACACTAATCAAAATGTATACCAGCCATAATGGTCATAATGGCCGGTATACATTTTGATTAGTGTTTAGTGCGAGTGGCTCGTTTAGTGTTTAGTGTTTAGCAAAAAACAATGACTTAACACTAAACAGACACTGTCCGAACGTGTTTTTTGCTAAACACTAAACACGTTCGGACAGTCTCTGATTAGTGTTAAGTAATGAGCGGTTTTCTGACAGCAGAGAATTTTAGTATAATTTTATGTCGACAGATGGCGTTACTTCAACTAAGTCGATTTTTTTAAAATTATTTCCCGCTAATGGTCATATTGGTCATAGAAAAGTTTTCGTAACACGCCATCGGACAACTAACGCACAAAGCAACAAACCACATACTCAATAAACGTATAATAAAAAAGTAATTACATTTCATATTTTTCATAAAAAGCTACCTACTAAGTACAACGACATCTAGTTCTATTTTATGAACTACTTTTTTTTTCTTAAACTGCCTTTTGAAAACCGCTCATTGTTTTTTGCTAAACACTAAACACAACGAGCCACTCGCACTAAACACTAATCAAAATGTATACCGGCCATGAGGCCGCGTTCCGATTCACGCTAAAAGTGTGACGTCATTGTACATTAGCACGCTGTCAGCACGCTCACGATACTATTGACCAATTAACAAAGTAGAGTACATTATTTATTATACACTATTGATTCGGACGTTGGATTGTTTTTAACAACGTAACCTCCAAAAGGAGTTATCTCGATAAAGTAAATATTAATTCTATGGGATAAGTAGGTAAATACAAAGGCAGATGTGAATCAAGTTCCTTCACTCTGACCCAGTTATTGACTTACCAATATAAAAACCATCAAAGGTTCAAAATATTTATTACCTACCACTTAGCTCTCTCAACATAAATTTATTTCTTTCGTAGCTTCGCAAAGCACCTGCAGATCAATAAATTATTTCGTTAATTTCATATTAATACGGTTCACCTCGACATCCATATAATAAAAGACTTGTTTTTGCTCGCAAAATAAATAACATTGACAAACGTTTAAAGCATAGGAGTAAAATAAATTGGATGAAGAAACAAAAACTTATGAAAAGTATGCGTCAAATGAAACGTTTGGAATTTTGGACGGCCGCGTTCAAAAAACAATAGGTATAAAGGTCAAACCGCACTACAGCGGAGCGGTGCTGCGCGGCGCGGCACTGCAGTGGAGCGGCGCGGCCTCTCCTAAACGCACTATCGCGGCAGCGGAGCGGCGCGGTGCGGCTCAAATTGCCAGAGGGCCTAGTACGAGTTGTGTTTCTCACCTCACTTTGCGAATAGTATCGAGTGAAAGAGAGGAAATCATGCGAGTGAGTGAACGAGTGAAAGAGAGAAGACGACAGTTTACTATTCGCAAAGTGAAGTGAGTACAAAAAATCAACTCGTACTAGGCCCTCAGAAGTGGCAAGATTTCATTGAAGTTGGACGCACAAACGAAAAGGGAACGCTCGGTCACGCGTTCCCTAGAACGAATTTCCAAGGAACGATTTAGCAACACATCCTCATATTTTTTATTTATTTATTTGTGATGAGTTATGATTATGATGATTTATGAAATGACCACGTAAAATACCACTTTGTAATTTAATCAAAATTTGTACCCTGAAATATCAGTAGAAATAGATATTTCCAAATACCCTCTATAGACTAAAGCTCGATTATGAAGAATATTCGGCCGCGCCGCGCCGCAATCTATACCGCACTAGCGGCAGAGGCGCGGTGTGGCGAGGCGTGCGTTGGCGCGGCGCGACAAAATATTATTTCGCACCCAAGTAAGCCGGTACGCGCCACGCCGCGCCGCGCTTTTCCGCTATAGTGCGGTTTGCGTCATTGCAATCAATCAATAGAAATAATATTTGGCCGCACAGCGCCGCTCCGCTGTAGTGCGGTTTGACCTTAAATCCTAAATATCTTTATTTAATCATATCAAAATATTATATTATAGCACGCCACGCACACGCGGGCCACGATTTAACATACTTCTTTGATTCTACAATAATTTATTATTAAATAAAAAAATATTAATTTATTAGCTAAAGGCTACATAAATTTAACTGAACGGCGGGCTGATTATCTAATTAAAAACCACCTAGCAACTGGTTGCAGTTCACAGATAATCGTGATCCATTGCTACTTCTTTTTGGGTTAAAAAAAAACATACCAAAGAAAAGTGGCAATGTATGTCAAATGCAACCGGTCGCTAAATAGTTTCTTTTTAGATAATCAGCGGGCTGTTTATCTAATTAAAAACCACCTAGCAACTGGTTGCAGTTCACAGATGAACGTAATACATTGCTACTTTTCTTTGGGGTAAAAAAAAAACATACCAAAGAAAAGTAGCAATGTATGTCAAATGCAACCGGTCGCTAAATAGTTTCTTTTTAGATGGGTGCAGGGTGCGGAACGCGTCCGGCAGTAGGGATGCAACATCGTTCATAAAAAACATCGATGTTTTTGAAGTCTAACATCGATGTTGAAAACATCGGTGTTTATGAACGATATATCGATGTTTTTTCGATGTTTTTCTAGACTACCAGACACTGCTTTGAAACACGGAAAAAACGCGTTTTCTCAATGTATCAATATTTATACACCATTGAATATTGACTATAAGCACTATAAGCTTGGAATCAGGATTAGAACACATTAAATTCTAAGATAATTAACACTTAGCAAAAATCAGATGAACAAATTAACGTGTTTCCTTAAATTTTTGAAAATGAATTCACAATTTTCTCAAAGTGACGAACTGCGATGTGCAAACACACTGCACTGCACACGTACACGACGGCATCGGCATACACTCCACAGACGGGGGCTAATGGGGTTGGCAACGCAAAGCTAATCGCAGATGGCGCCAGCGGCGGTTTAACCGCTATCAATACTTTGATTGGTTAAAATATGCCACAAATGACATTTGATATTTGAAACAACCAATCAAATGTTTTGGTACAACCGCTTGTGGCGCCATTAGTTCCTCAGTTTCCATCCCCATTGTTTCATTTCAAATCGCTCTCATTTGACAGATGGATGTGACATATTGATGCATTTATTTGGTAAGTTTTTATTTGTGCCAAAAAGAAGCATCAATGTGTCGCAATCCTGAAAGCGATTGCGATAGATTTTGAAATTAGACAATAGATAAGCTAATTGGAACCATGGAGTAACGTATTTTATTTTAATCTTCGTATACCCGTTAAGAGTTTTGGTTAGTATACGAACCAATACATAGAAAAACATCGTTCATAAAACATCGTTCTTGAAGAACGATGTATCATCGATGTTAACAGTTTCTATTGGGATTTTGTCAATGAGAAGCCAGGAGACTTTTATTCGCTTCTTTATTACCACTTTTCACATTATAAATTTATTACATCTTTTCTTAGCTGAGCCCAAATTCGTATTGTCAAACTATCGACTGACATGTGTGGCAGATTGTCAAGCTTGAGATTCGAACATACCATAGATATCCCATGGAGGTTGGAAGCCTCCTGCAACACACCCCCTCAATCTGCTATACATGCTGATCATCCTGACTAAAACACTTCTACCTATCTGTACAACACTATGATAATATCTCTACACATACAACCGAAACGAACGACCTAACTAACTAAACATCAGACTAAACCAGAGAAATATCAAAATACACTTGGATATCAAAAACATTTCATTTTAAATGATGATTCATTTACTTTCTAGTCCCACACCCCCTTAAATGAATCATTATTTAACGCACCCCCTTAACCAACATACGCACCCCCTTAATTCTATATTCTAACTTCTACTGAACTTCTTCATAAATATCTCTATCTTCTTCTGATAAAATTATTCTTCTCAAAACTATCTCGCTCCTACTCAACTTCAATATTATAAGATTACTCCTTCTCTACCTCTTCTATATAAAATCTCCTTCTCGACATCTATAAAACCTCTCCTTCTCGACATCTACTATTTTAAAACTTCTCCTTTTCAACATCTTCATTAAATTCTCCTACTCGACATTTTCTTATAAATCTTTACACCCTCTCAACATCATCTTCATTATAAAACTTCTACTTTTCTCCCACTCGACTCATCATCATTAAAAACTTCTTCTATTTTTCTCCCACTCGATTCTTCATCTTTAGAAAAACTACTATTTTTCTCCCACTCGATTCATCATCCTTAAAAAACTTCCTCCTTCTTCATCATCGTTACATTATAAAACCTTCTTCTTCTCAACTTCATCATCATCATATAACTTCTGCTCGACTTCTTCATTACATTTTATAAATCTTCTTCCTCCTCAAATCTTCTTGACCATTATTTACCTCCAGCTCGATCTCTTCATCATAAAATACTTCAAAATAAACTATTTCCAAAAACAAATCTTTACAAAATAATAAAAATATTTCTAATATTCATCTTATTTCATTTCATTTAGTTTTATTCCATTTTATTTTCTCTCGACTTCATTTGTTTTATAGTATGTTTTGTTGCTTGTAATTTTTCACTTCATCTTCACTCCTGGCTTCTTTTCGAAAGCGTGCTGGCGCATAACCTATTGGGATTTTGTCAATGAGAAGCCAGGAGACTTTTATTCGCTTCTTTATTACCACTTTTCACATTATAAATTTATTACATCTTCTCTTAGCTGAGCCCAAATTCGTATTGTCGAACTATCGACTGACATGTGTGGCAGATTGTCAAGCTTGAGATTCGAACATACCATAGATATCCCATGGAGGTTGGAAGCCTCCTGCAACAGTTTCAACATCGATGATAAAACATCGATGTTTTTAAAAATCGATGTATCGTTTGCATCCCTATCCGGCAGTAAACCTATCTTTGTAACCTCACTTTTCTTCTGTCATCTAATCTCAACGCGTTGCAAAGTTTATGTTTTGTTTTCATATTTTTAATCAAGTACGACAAGTTACACTCGGTGCTTATTTGAGAAGAATGGGACGCAAGAACCGCAACGTAAATAAGTTCGCTCAACGTAAACGTGAGCGTCGCGAACAGGTATTCCGTGTGTACCTTTGATGCAGGTGATCGTGCGTGTCGTGTTTCTACGGCTTTATATCCAACATTTATTATTAAATTGCAGGAGAAAAATCCTCGAGAAAAGCCTACTGGCGATACTCGTAAGCACTATGTAGAAATTGTTAGAGAAAACGAGGCATTTGAGCAATATTATAAAGTGAGTACCTAATATCTATGTTTAGTTATATTTTTTAAATAATTATTGAACTGAATTTTGCTCACAAATAGCGTTGCTATCTCTAAATAAAAAATCCGGCATCACCAGATAAAAAGAGGTACTTTTGGGGCAGGACAAAGGCCAGACGTCAAACCATATTTGAATGAGACCAGGGGGGTAATTACGTAACTTTGTTGCAATCAACTCTGACAGAAATCGCAGTTACATCGCTGCTTTAGTAAGAACCAATGTGACAACTATCTTAACTAAAGCAGCAATGCAACCGCGCTTTCAATCGATTTCAATCAAGAATTGTTAGCAACAGCTTTACGTAATCAAGGTACAGGAGACTTTTGTATATATATTTATTGAGCTGGTTCACAAGTTATAGCACTGTTATAACATAATTTATACTTTACATAGCTTCTGAACTAATGTCTATACATCTCGACGGATTCACAAGAAGTGCGTCAAACTACAGAGTGCTGCGCATGTCCAAGCTGTAAAGAAGTAAGGCTACGCACCTTCTTGTATTAGTCGACTCTATGATTGTACACTGTGACATTGAATGTTATGCTATGTCTCTGTACTCTCTTTGTGTTTATATCCTGTCTAGTTGTCATTGATTTGTCTCTATAAATCGTACTCACAAATTAAACTCGTAATAACCTTCTCAATCAGTTCTTTATTCGTTAAAATGGTAGCAGAGAATCAATTTTCAAATTGAACTGAGGGTGTAGATTGGCAAATTTCGTTTCGGTGGCAAAACCAAAACAAAAAAAAATCTAACATTGAAAATTCGACGGAACGAGACCTGCAGTCAAAATGGATAGATCCATTGCAGACGTTTCGAAGATTCAACTCGGGGATTTAGATGCCAAAAAGTTCAACACGTGGAAGTTTAGAGTTTTCATGGTACTGAAGGGGCTGCCTGGGGCAAGAGATGTGTTGGAAGGGAGAAAACCGAGGCCAACATTACTGCCTGGTGCTACAGCAGAAGCCACGAAGAAGTACGAAACAGATGTTTGTGAGTACGACAAACTCGACAGCATAATTTCCGTCCTGTTAACGTCAAACCTACCAGATGACATACTCGAAAAAATGATGCGTTTTACTTACTCCAAGGATATGTGGGATGAACTACACAGACTTTATGGAGGCTGCACCGTAGATAGAAGGTACGCGATGTGCAAGGCTTTCTTCTCATACAAGAAAGATGCTACGCATGATATGGCGACTCATATTTCGACGCTCAAGAACTTATGGCACGAATTACATAGTGCTCTGGACCTGGAAAAGGATTTGCCAGATATGCTATTGCTTTACAAAATTCTTGACACATTACCGCCGGAATACATGACGTTCGAATCGAGCTGGCTTTTGATGACAAAGAATGAGTGCACAGTCGATAACCTCACTGTCCAGCTGTGCTCCCATGAACAGATCCTTGCGAGAGGAAAGGAGGAAAACGATGAAGGCAGCAGCACGGCCGAAGCATTATGGGTAAAGACAGGAATGATTGAAGCAAAATATACTAACAAAGTAGAAGAAAGCAAGGAAAAGACGCGAAAAGATAAGAAAAAGTGCAAATACTGTGGAAAACTCGGTCACTTTGTTAGACAATGTGAGAAATGGATGAGTGATGGAAGACCAAAGAAGCCAGAAAAGGACACCAAAAATGTCAACATGACTATCTTTTCCATAACTGGTGACGATGCTAAAGATGCGAAAAATTTTTACGTGGACAATGGAGCAACCAGCCATGTATCAAACAACGTCGATCTTTTTGTAGAGTTCAGCCATTTTAAGAGCAAGCACACAGTACGAGGGGCAAATGGAAACGAAATCCAAGCTGTAGGGATTGGTACCATTCGAGCACAGGCACTAGTAGATGGTGAAATACATCAAATCATGCTAAAAGATGTATGGTATGTACCCACCATAAGCAGAAATCTTTTCTCAGTTCTTGCGGCGCACGATGCAATAGAGAACAGCACATTCGAGTCCACTCCAACGACTTGCATTTTCAAGGTAAACGGCGAAAAACGACTAACTGGTAAGAGAGCAAAGCATGGCGACCTATATAAACTGGATATAACATGTTTAAAGCCTGCAGAGATTAATCAGTTAGCAACGCAGAACCTTCTTCAACTTTATCATGAGCGTTTTGGACACCAAAGCAAAGCACATGTAAAGAAGCTACTGGAGAAAGAAATGAACATCAAAACAGAGATGAACAAGGATCTGTGCGAAGGTTGTGTCTATGGAAAATCTCACAGACTGAGATTTGGAACCAGAGAGAAGGCAACCCGACCTGGAGAGTTAATCTGTACAGATGTTTGCGGCCCTTTCCCGTACTCTTATGGAAAGAAGAGATACTTTGTGCTATTCAAAGATGTTCATACCGGGTACCGTTGGGTATATGTGATGCGAGAAAAGTCGGAAGTCCACCAAAAGCTATCACTGATGCTAGCCGAAGTCAAGGCAGCAGGTGTAAAAGTAAAAGAGATTTTGAGCGATAATGGAGGTGAATTCGATAATGGCGAAGTTCGACGCATACTGCAAAAAGAAGGTATCGTACAGAGGTTAACGATGCCTTACACACCACAGCAGAATCCTACTGAGCGAGAGAACAGGACTGTTGTGGAGATGGCAAGAGCCATAATGTACGCCCATGGAGAGATGCCAGCGGGCCTATGGGCTGAACTGATTTTGACGTCGGTTTATATCCTGAATAGAACGGGACCAAGACCTGATGGGAAATCACCGTACGAATTATGGCATGGCAGAAAACCAAGAATAAAACACTTGCGTGTGATTGGGACTACATGCTACCCTCACCTTCCAAAAGAGAAACGGAAGAAGTTGGATAAAAAGGCTCAGAGGGGAATCTTAATCGGATATGACGGTGATGAAGGATATCGTATTTGGGATGGGGAACATCACAAATTAATCCGGTCGCGTGACGTCACCTTCCAAGAATACCCCTTGCTTAGAGAAGCAGAAGATTTGGGAGAGACAAAATCGAAGCCGACTTAGTCTGAGAACATAACAGAGCAAAAATGTTGTAGCCAGTCAGAAAACAACAAATTCAATCTAGAGTTTTTAGGATTCCAGTATGGATCTAGCAAAGATGCTGTTGTGGAAGGAGAAAGAGCAGTTTTAGTCAATGATAATGAACCAGTAGTCAATGGCGAAGAGGAAGTAGTCAGTGACGAAGAAATTGTCAATGATGAAAGCACTGAAACCGAAGAACGGTTACATATCAATCTTCCACTGCGACGAAATGCCTTCAAAGCTATAGTGACGCAGATCATGGGGGAGATCCTACTACAGGGAAATCTACTTCCGGAATGGTCTGCCTATATTCAAGAGGAGCAATCGCCTGGCAAAGCAAAAGGCAGAGGACAGTTGCGATTTCCTCCACAGAGGCCGAGATTGTGGCTGCCAGCGAAACGGCCAGAGAAGCCATATGGCTAAAGAAAATTCTGGAGTTTATGGTAACTGGAGACGTCCATACAGAACTTCATCTCGACAGTGAGTCTGCGATACGTTTGGCCCATGACCCACCGTACGAGAGACACCAAAGGACGAAACATATTCAGATACGACATTTCTTTGTGCGCGAATGTGTGACTTCAGGAAACCTCAGTGTCTTGAAAGTGGAAGCAGCGAAGCAGCTAGCCGACTTCCTAACCAAGCCGCTATTCAAGCCACGGATCAAAGAGCTCAGCGCTCTTATAGGCCTAGCATAGAGCTAGAAAAACAAGACGGGATGTAAAGAAGTAAGGCTACGCACCTTCTTGTATTAGTCGACTCTATGATTGTACACTGTGACATTGAATGTTATGCTATGTCTCTGTACTCTCTTTGTGTTTATATCCTGTCTAGTTGTCATTGATTTGTCTCTATAAATCGTACTCACAAATTAAACTCGTAATAACCTTCTCAATCAGTTCTTTATTCGTTAAAACAAGCAGATTGACATAACAAAGCTAACTTGAAATTCGAATGTACCATAGAGCATAGCACTTCATGAGAAACCTCCCTTAGTCCGATTGACACTTTTGTAGTTAGATTTTCCATTTCGATATATTTTTCTCGGAAAAAATTAAAATCTCCAATGGCCCTTAACCTATTACATTTATGAAGAGTGCGTTTAGAGAGAAATTAATGAAAAAATATGAAATTGGTTAATCGTATAATATAGACACACTTGACACACGAAAATAGTTTTTGCAACCTATTGGGATTTTGTAAATGAGAAGCCAGGAGACTTTTATTCGCTTCTTTATTACCACTTTTCACATTATTTTCTCTCGACTTCATTTGTTTTATAGTATGTTTTGTTGCCAAATAATTTTTCACTCTATCTTCACTCCTGGCTTCTTTTCGAAAGCGTGCTGGGCGCATAACCTATTGGTATTTTGTCAATGAGAAGCCAGGAGACTTTTATTCGCTTCTTTATTATCACTTTTCACATTATAAATTTATTACATCTTCTCTTAGCTGAGCCCAAATTCGTATTGTCAAACTATCGACTGACATGTGTGGCAGATTGTCAAGCTTGAGATTCGAACATACGATAGATAGAGGTTGGAAGCCTCCTGCAATGGTAGCAGAGCGTACCTCAAAACATATTTGAATGAGACCAGGAGACTTTTGTATATATATTTATTGACCCGGTTCACAAGTTATAGCACTGTTATAACATAATTTATACTCTACATAGCTTCTCGGAAATGTGGTTCAAGATAAAACCCAACCTATCGATCATCAGAAGATTTGGATCTACAGTGTACTACAAAATAAATTTTGGCCTACGAAAACTGGACGAAAGATGCGGCAAAGGAATACTCATCGGTTACGTTAGAAACGGCTACAAAATTTGGGTGGATGAAAAGAAACAGATAATAAGAGCAAGGGATGTAAGAATAAACGAAGAAAGAACAAGTGACGGTGAAGAAACAAATGATGGTGAAATAAATGACGGAAGAACAAATGAAGAAGAAAGAAATGAAAAGTGGTAATAAAGAAGCGAATAAAAGTCTCCTGGCTTCTCATTTACAAAATCCCAATAGGTTATGCGCCAGCACGCTTTCGAAAAGAAGCCAGGAGTGATGATGGAGTGAAAAATTTTTTGGCTACAAAACATACTATAAAACAAATGAAGTCGAGAGAAAATAAAATGGAATGAAACTAAATGAAATGAAATGAGATGAATAAAAATGAAGAAAGAAATATTTATGAATTATTTATTATTTTGTGAAGATTTGTTTTTGGAATTAGTTTATTTTGAAGTATTTTATGATGAAGAGATCGAGCTGGAGGTAAATAATGGTGAAGAAGATTTGAGGAGGAAGAAGATTTATAAAGTGTAATGAAGAAGTCAAGCAGAAGTTATATGATGATGATGAAGTTGAGAAGAAGAAGGTTTTATAATGTAACGATGATGAAGAAGGAGGAAGTTTTTTAAGGATGATGAATCGAGTGGGAGAAAAATAGAAGTTTTTTTAAGGATGAAGAATCGAGTGGGAGAAAAATAGAAGAAGTTTTTTAATGATGATGAGTGTAGAGACACAGTTTTGTAGCGACACAGTTTGCTAACGGTAAATATCCGTAGCCGTAGTGGCCGTAGCGGAGCGTCGTAGCGTAGCTATAAAATCAGTGGACTTCACTTTTGACGGGCAGTCCACGTGCAGTCCACGGCAGTCCTCGAGCAGTCCTTAGACAGTCCTTACCTTAAGCAGACGTCAATAGTCTTTCATTTAAATAGTCGCATCTCTACACGCGTGCCTACCGGACATTTGTGATAACCGAATATACGATAGTTCCTTTTATTTTTGTAGCTGTTGTGCACAGTAAATTATACGGAGTAGTAAACGATAGGCATGAGTCGTACTTGCAAAATCCAGTACCAGGGCTACCCGGTACACAAGGTTTTAAAAACCAGGGCGAAAAACCAGGGTGCAAATACTTGCAAGTATTTTTTTACCATCATGAAAAAATAGACCTTATGTGTAGCCTATAAGGAACATAATCGCGTGCAAGCCTGACCGAGCCAGCCCGGCACGGCCTAGCTAATCTGAGTAAAATACTTTCAAAGTATTTTGTTGATAATTGACCACTAAAGCCTTACAAATAAAGATCAAAATCGATTCGCAAAAAAAATACTTTGAAGGTTTGCAAGTTTTGTTCTCTTCAAGGGTTTAAAATACGAAAAGAGTGTGTCCAAGTAAATAACCCTTAAAGGTCTTGCAAGTATTTCAGGGCTCGAGTAAAATACTTGCAAAGTATTTTGTTGAAGATTACTCACTTACGTCATACAAATAAGGATCAAAATGGTTTTGGCAAAAAAAATACTTTGAAGGTTTTGGAAAGAGATCGTACACATTTTTCAATAAAAAAACCAGATGATTGGTTTCAAATCGAAGCTATTTTTTCTTTGATTAGAGGATTAGAATAAAGTATTTTTTAATAATAGCGGTTAAAGTATGAAATTGCCGTTTTGTATGGAGAATTAAAAAATATATATTTTCCATACTAACATTATCTTAATTTATTTAACAACCATGAACGCCAATGTTTTAAAACTTTTATACCCAAATGTTTAAGAAAAAAGAAGAATGGTTTTATTATTATTATTTTAGTTGTTATTTAATGTAAGTTTTTCTAGAGTAGACTTTTTCTACCTGAAATGATTTGTTAAACTTTCATTTATCTTCTATAATTAGTATCCCCTAGAAAAACAACGTATAACGTTTAAGTATTTATGTTTTTATTTTGGCAAGAGACCATTCGATGCGATGCATCTATAGTATGACACAAAAAATGTAATAATGTGTATCATTTAGTTGTTCCGTTAGGAACTTCGAATGAAATGTCAGTATCATCATAAAATAGAAAATGTCATTGGCCACAACTAGTTGATCGGCGGGCTGATTATCTAAATTAAAACCACATAGCGACTGGTTGCAGTCCACAGATGATCGTGATCCATTACTACTTCTTTTTGGGTTAAAAAAAACATACCAAAGAAAAGTGGCAATATATGTCAAATGCAACCGGTCGCTAAATAGTTTCCTTTTAGATAATCAGGGTGCCGTTTAGTTAATCGGAATGGATTGGTTTTCATTTTTCTTTTCATTATTTCGTTTTTGACTCTGGGGGTTGAAGTGGAATATAAATTTTAAAATTATTCTTGAACCCTCTGGTAGGGGGTTCAAGTGTAAGTTCAAGTGTTTTCATGGACACCCCAGGGGGTTCAAATGTGGGTATCAAGTGGAAAGAAGGTAATGAATTTATCATAAATATTTAAAAATATATTTGTTAATACACAAATACTTAAAATTATAATATACTTCTCTTTCTCTAGTTAATTACTTATTACACTCAAAGACGTCAATCAAAGAAAGCTCATAATAACTCTCAGTGGCGAGGGGTGAAATTATGGCGAAGGTAAGCCGCTCTACAAAAATGATGAAAAATGTTATGATCTGCATAGTGGATAGTGGATCATTGGGGTGGCATTTCCAAAGGTAAGCCGATGGGAATCGGCTCGTATGGACCCTTTGCCACTTAACTCTTTAAGGAATTAAGTTATTGTCAATCAAGTCGTTTATTGCGGCTATCTATGCCGCCAATTCAGACAAAACTGAATAAAAATCATTTATTTTAAGCTAGTATTGTAGGTAGGTTCCCATTATCAGTCTAAAACAGTCAAAAACAGCAAACAATAGTGCAGGACGCGGGTGGCAGACGGCCCAGCAACCAGTAGTATAATGAACACAATAAAACAAAACAATAGGTAAAGAATTTGCCGGAAATCTTTATTGATAATAAAAGTTGGGACTTTTGTACAACATCGCATCTGACCCCACCCGCCTCTCCGAGCCAGCCGGACTCAGCCAAGCTAACCCAAGACCAGAAGTAAAAAACTTTAAAGTATTTTGTTGAAAATTAGTCCCTAAACTCATATAAATATGAATCAAAGTAGTTTTGTCAAAAAAAATACTTTGAAGGTTTGAAAGTTTTTATTCACTTTAGACGATTATGTTACTTATGCCTGAGGAGGTAAATATTAATTTCCCACTCATATTTTGAAGGGCTCAAATACTATATAGTGTTTTGGATTTGCAAGTGCGGTGAGTGTGTCCAAGTAAAATACCTTGAAAGTCTTGCAAGTATTTTGTTGAAGATTAGTCACATACTTCATATAAATATGGTTTAAAATGGTTTTGGCAAAAAAAATACTTTGAAGGTTTGAAAGTATTTATTCACTTTAGGCGATTGTGCCACTTATTCCTAACGAGGTAAATATGGATTTCCCACTCATATTTTGAAGGGCTCTGGTACTATATGGGTTTTTGCCTTAGCAAGTGCGGAGGTGTGTTCAAGTAAAATACTTTGAACGTCTTGCAAGTATTTGGAGCAGGCACCTGGTTTTCATACTTGGAAGCAAATACCTGGTCGTAAAACCTGGTCGCGTAAATACGCACCATCCCTAGTAAACGATAAACGTATTTAATTTATAATAATCCTTCTGATAAAATAGGGTTTAGCGGACATTCCATTGCCTTTACTTAAAACCTACAGTTTACTTAAAACCCTACAGTGGTGACCCGTGTTGAACAGTACTTTTGAACGTTTATCGAATCGTGTTATTTTTTTCTTGTTATAAAAGTGTTAATATTAGTCTGAACAATGCCGCAAAACGAGGTTCCACCAAGTGTTTCTTCGCGACCGCACATCCCGGTCGTGAACAATGAAGCTAGCGATGAGGGAAATACCTTAGCTAGTATCACCGTATCGTCAAGAGTTCCAGATTTTTGGGCGGACCAACCACGGCTCTGGTTTGTTCAATTTGAGGCCGTGATTGAAACACAAAGGTTATCAGACGCGGCAAAACATAATTTAGTGGTGACAAAACTAAATAAGTTCGCCATTCAACAAGTGAGTGATTTATTGCTATCGCCACCTGGGGAGCGACGATACGAGACGCTTAAAAATAGACTGCTCCAAGTGTTTGAGGAGTCTGAAACTAGGCAGTTTCAGAAGCTGTTGGGGGAAATGGAGCTAGGCAATCAGAAGCCTTCTCAGCTCCTGCGACGCATGAGGGATTTGGCCCGAGGAAAAATGCCGGATGCCACCCTAAAAATTATGTGGAACGGCCACTTGCCACCTGCGGTACAGGCCGTATTGGCAGTCACGCAGGAGACGGACCTAGTCAACTTAGCAATCGTGGCAGACAAAGTTATGGAAGCCACCAGACCCGCGGACATTGCTGAGGTATCAACCGATACGGCAGCGCGGAATACAGGATCAACTTCGTCTGATCTAGCGGCGCTGGTAGCACAACTCAGCGTCGAGGTGGCGGAGTTAAGGCGTTCCCGAGACAACTACCTAAGGAAGCCGTTCAGGGGCAGGAGTACCAGCAATAGCAAAAGATATGATCGAACTCCGTCACGGGGTAGAGATTCCGGTAGTAGGAGACAAAACCCCCATTGGCTATGTCACTACCATTATCGGTTCGGAGACAACGCTGCAAGGTGCTTAGATCCCTGCAATTGGAAGAAGCAGAAACCACAAGCGCCGGCGGAAAACTAAGTGCGATACAGCCGGAGGCGGGGGTTGTTATCGGTTTATCGAATAACCGCCTATGTGTGAAAGACAGAAATAGTGGACTGAAATTTTTGATAGACACAGGTGCGAACGTTTCGGTTATTCCGGCGTCGAAAAAGTGCGTGTCCAACTTTAGTGATAGTGACAGTTATAAACTCTACGCAGCTAACGGGACAGAAATCAAAACATATGGTATGCGAACATTAGTTTTAGATTTTAATTTGAGGAGAGCATTTAAATGGAATTTTATTTTAGCGGACGTTAAACAGCCTATCTTAGGGGCCGATTTTTTAAGCCACTATAAGCTGTTGGTCGATATAAGCTCGCGTAAATTAATAGATCAAGTTACTCATTTAAATGTTCTCGCCTCTTTAGTTAATCATAATGAGTGTGAATTATCAATTAAAACTGTCTTAGGTAATAGTATGTGGCATGAATTATTGCTTAATTACCCTGACTTGACGAAATTAGTATCGTACAAAGACACACCTAAACACTCGGTTTGCCATTATATCGAAACTACGGGCCCACCGGTATACGCGAAAGCCAGACCTCTTCCGCCTGACCGTTATAGGAAAGTTAAAGAGGAGTTTAGTCACATGATGGAATTAGGCATTTGTAGACCATCTAACAGTGAATGGGCCAGTCCATTACATGTGGTGCCAAAGAAAAACGGCGATATTCGGCCGTGTGGTGATTACAGGAAATTAAACGCAATAACAAAACCGGATCGCTACCCTGTTCCTAGATTACACGATTTTAAATATTTATTAGCGGGAAAGAAAACTATTTTTACGCGGTTAGATTTAAATCGTGCCTACCATTTCATACCGGTGGCCCCGGAGGATATTTCGAAAACTGCTATTATTACGCCTTTTGGACTGTTTGAGTTTCCGCGTATGACCTTTGGGTTACGTAACGCAGCTCAAACATTCCAGCGATTCATGGATACCGTGGTACTAAAGGGCTTAGATTTTTTATTCACCTATATTGACGATGTAATTATCGCGAGCGAAAGTGAAAGTCAGCACAAAGAACATCTAAAGGCAGTTTTCGAAAGGTTTGACAAGTATGGAATCACTATCAATGTGTCTAAATGTGTCTTTGGTCAGTCAAAACTGGATTTCCTAGGATTTGAGGTATCCACGGAAGGTGCGCGACCGCTTGAGGACAAAGTGCAGGCTATTGTTAATTTTCCGAAACCCGAGACCGTCGAGCAACTACGCCGTTTTCTCGGTATGTTAAATTTTTATCGTGCACACATTCCGAACGCCGTACATTACCAATCCGAATTAAATAAATATTTGCACAACACAAAGAAGCGCGATAAAACTTTAATTGAATGGGATGATAAGGCTGTTGAAGCATTTAAGAAGTGTAAGGAAAGCCTACAAAGCGCCGCAACACTTTCTTATCCTTTACCCGATGCCAATTTAGCGCTGATGACCGATGCCTCAAACAATAGCGTGGGTGCTGTTTTACAGCAAAAGAGCAGTAACGGTTGGCAACCGTTAGGTTACTTTTCTAAGAAGCTTTCGCAAGCGGAAACAAAGTATTCAACTTATGATAGGGAATTGTTAGCAGTATTTATGGCCATTAAATATTTTAAAAATTTAGTAGAAGGCCGAGTACTGTCTATTTACACAGACCATAAGCCGTTAGTTTTCGCATTTACGAAATTAAATAGTGATAAAGAAAGCCCTAGGAGAATTCGACAACTATCGTACATTAGTGAATTCACCACTGATATTCGACATGTCAGTGGGGGACAAAATGTAGTCGCGGATACATTATCGCGGATAGAAACCGTTAGTTGTCCCACAGTCCTTAATTTCACGGACATCGCAGAACAACAAGCTTGCGACGAATACTTACAGCAAGCCTTGCGCGATAAGGATAACTCAGTTAGTAAACTGCTGTTTAAGCAAGTATTGTTACCGGACTGTGGGAAACCTATTTATTGCGAAGTTTCATCAAGCAAAATTAGACCGTATTTACCTGACAGCTTTAGACAGGAAGCATTCCATTCGGTTCATGACTTAGGCCATCCAGGTATTAAAACTACTAAAAGTTTAGTGAAAGAACGCTTCTTCTGGCCTAATATGGATAAGAATGTAACCGAATGGACCAGAGCTTGTCTAAGTTGTCAGAGAGCTAAAATAAATAGACATACAGTAGCTGGGTTAGGAGAATTCGAGCGTGCAGACCGTTTTCAACATTTGCATATAGATATAATAATTTTACCAACTTCGGCAGATGGACATAAATACTGCATAACAATGATAGATCGTTGTACCGGTTGGCCGGAAGCTTTTCCAGTGCATAACATCACAGCTGAAACAGTAGCCAGGGTAGTGTTTGAAGGCTGGATATCTCGTTTTGGATGCCCATCGAAGCTCACAAGTGACCAGGGTAGACAATTCGAGAGTGATCTTTTCAGTCAGCTAATGAAGTATCTGGGTATTACAAAAATGCGTACAACAACTTATCATCCACAGAGTAACGGCATGGTTGAACGATGGCACAGATCTCTGAAAGTGGCCCTTACGGCACGTTTGAATTGCTCAAGTGACTGGGCAGCCGAGCTTCCAGCGGTGTTGTTAGGCTTACGAGCTGCAACTCGCAGTGATAGTGGCGTCAGTGCAGCACAATTAACATATGGCAAAACAATTCGTTTGCCAGGAGATTTTTATGAAGACTCTAAAGTAAATTGCACGGATTCGGAATATTTACAAAAGCTTCGCGATTGTATCAAGAGCTTAAGGCCTAGACCGCCAAGTCATGGTAATTCGCGTTCTTTATTTGTTCCTAGTGAGTTAAGTACTTGTAAGAGTGTATTTGTAAGAAATGATGTAATGCGGAAATCTTTACAACCGCCTTATGATGGACCTTATGATGTTATAGTTCGCAGAGACAAAACTTTTGATATAAAAATAGGTGATAAGACATCAACCATATCTATAGAAAGGTTGAAACCCGCTTTTGTTATTAATAATGATGTGAACAATAGTTTAGATTATAGTACTAGTAATTATAGTGATTCTAGTTTAGATAACGAGGTCACTCCTAGCAAAATTCCTCAGCCGAGAACTACGCGCAGTGGCCGCGTTATCAGTACACCTGTACGTTTCGCACCATAAATATCTAGTTGACAATAAATTTAGCGTGCAGAAAGTTAGACAGTATTAGGTTTCATGTAATACAATTATTATAGGTTCGTTTCCATGTGAACCGGGAATATGTAATGTAATAGGGGAGTTTATAATTAAAAATGTATTAACTTTGTAATTGAAGAATTATTTTAAACTTAAATATTGAAATGTAACTAGCTTTTTTATTTTTCCTTTAGTGATATAGGTATTTTGAAAAAAACTACGGTGTATAGTAAATATAGTACTTATAAGAAAACTTTTAGGAATGTAAGAATTAAACTAGACTGTATAAATGTATGCATCAATTTGATAATATTGTCATGATAACAAATTCAGTTTTTAACTTTACTAGGTAGTAGGACTCTACACAAAAAAGGTTTGGAATACCGTTATGAAATATCTGTAGCTATTGTTATCACAAAGACAATAATAACCATGAGCCCTAGCTCAGTTTTATTTTTCTTTTTGTCATGTTTCGTGAAGTTATAATTACGCAAAGATTCGTTTAGCTTACAGAATAGATTGTAAAACGGTATTTTTAATGTCTTTCCGGTCGTTATTAGGATTTTAGCCAAATGGTTTTACGATACTTAGGGATAATGATGCAACGTTGCACAAACGGCCATAACCTATTGTGAATACTTTTAAAGGTTGGGCCGGATATCGACTAACGTTTTGTTTTGTAAAAAGTTACCCGTTATGTTCCGTTTCTTTATTACTTTATTAGCTGTTAAAAAGTTTTCGTCCTGTTTAGTGTCTTTATGTTTATTGTTTTGAACCTTTTTGTATTGTAATAACTATGCTTTGTTGTTTTTTTTTTGTTCCTAACAGGACTGTGCTATTGTGTATTGAATATTTGTTAAGTACTTTATTAGGTTTTGAACATTTTTGTCCTAACATGACTGTACTATTGTGTAAAGAACGTTTTGTTATTTTTGAAGCGTGGGAAAGTTTTTTTGTCTCAACATTTATGCTATTACGCAAATAATGTTTGGTGGACGTCACATTTCCCGAAATATATTTGGATACTTTAACAGCAATGTAATTTGCAATTGATAATTTCAGAATGTAACTTTGTATGTGTATTATATTTTTTTTAAAGGGAGGGACGTGTGTAGAGACACAGTTTTGTAGCGACACAGTTTGCTAACGGTAAATATCCGTAGCCGTAGTTGCCGTAGCGGAGCGTCGTAGCGTAGCTATAAAATCAGTGGACTTCACTTTTGACGGGCAGTCCACGTGCAGTCCACGGCAGTCCTCGAGCAGTCCTTAGACAGTCCTTACCTTAAGCAGACGTCAATAGTCTTTCATTTAAATAGTCGCATCTCTACACGCGTGCCTACCGGACATTTGTGATAACCGAATATACGATAGTTCCTTTTATTTTTGTAGCTGTTGTGCACAGTAAATTATACGGAGTAGTAAACGATAAACGTATTTAATTTATAATAATCCTTCTGATAAAATAGGGTTTAGCGGACATTCCATTGCCTTTACTTAAAACCTACAGTTTACTTAAAACCCTACAATGAGTCGAGTGGGAGAAAAGTAGAAGTTTTATAATGAAGATGATGTTGAGAGGGTGTAAAGGTTTATAAAGAAGATGTCGAGTGGGAGAATTTAATTAAGATGTTGAGAAGGAGAGGTTTTATATACAGAAGATGTCGAGAAGGAGAGGTTTTAAAGAAGATGTCGAGAAGGAGATTTTATATAGAAGAGATAGAGAAGGAGTAATTTTATAATATTGAAGAAGTTGAGTAGGAGCGAGATAGTTTTGAGATGAATAATTTTATGTGAAGAAGATAGAGATATTTATAAAGAAGTTTAGTAGAAGTTAGAATATAGAATTAAGGGGGTGCGTATGTTGGTTAAGGGAGTGCTTTAAATAATGGTTCTTTTAAGGGGGTGTGGGATTAGAAAGTAAATGAATCATCATTTAAAATGAAATGGTTTTGATATCCAAGTGTATTTTGATAATTCTTTGGTTAAGTCTGATGTTTAGTTAGTTAGGTCTTTGGTTTCGGTTGTATGTGCAGAGATTTTATCATAGTGTTGTACAGATAGGTAGAAGTGTTTTAGTCAGGATGATCAGCATGTGTAGCAGATTGAGGGGGTGTGTTGCAGGAGGCTTCCAACCTTCATGGGATATCTATGGTATGTTCGAATCTCAAGCTTGACAATCTGCCACACATATCAGTTGATAGTTTGACAATACGAATTTGGGCTCAGCTAAGAGAAGATGTAATAAATTTATAATGTGAAAAGTGATAATAAAGAAGCGAATAAAAGTCTCCTGGCTTCTCATTGACAAAATCCCAATAAGACGCTAAGTTAATTCGGCATAATAAATGATATGGTTAGGGACGCTAAGAAAAAATATTTTGGTCAATAATATTGAATAAAACACGTATTTAAAGCCGGACTTTGATTGAATCCCAAGGCCGGATACTAAATAAAAGTATTTTAAATTTGACTGCTTTCGAAACAGGTTCTCTGCCCACACCGCATGTGTAGGGTGAACTGTGTGTGCACTGCTGCTTGCACTATGATAGATATAAAAACCTAACAAAAGTAAAAATGACATTTATCATATAAAGATGTTGATTTCAGGAACAAAAAGTATGTCCAGAAGAAGAATGGCCCGTGTTCATGAAAGCTCTCAAAGAGAACTTGCCGACAGCGTTCCGCATCACTGGCTCCAAGTGCGAAGCAGCCGCTCTCATGAACATTGTGAAGAGTGAATACTTCTCGGAGTTGCTAAATGTAAAGTTGCAGGTAGATGGGCAGGAAGAGGAACAAGAAATGAAGCCAATAAATCTACCATGGTACAAAAAAATATACAACGTATTACAAAATAACACCTAATGCTGAATATGGTAAATAGGGATCATCAAACTGAACAACTTTTACTATGGGACCAACTCTGACATCGCAAAAAAAACAGCTGTTTCAAACATTTTGATATTTTTCGATATAAATTGTATGAAACAGCTGTTGTTTTGTATGTTCAGTTTGATGGTCCCCATCTACCATATCCAGCATTAATGGTTATTTTGTAACACGTTGTATGTACAGTTGACAATATTAGCAAGTGACTTGGGACACTTTATAGGATGAGTGTAAGCTGTCTAGAACAGTAAACTAAAATCTATGGAAGTGTAATTGCAAACAAATATAGCTGTAAAAATGGCGCCATAGGGCTAAAAAATGACAACTCGCACAGTATTTAGTTGAGCTAGCTATGTGCCAGTTCACTGGACGTGTGGCTGGTCCACTTAAGACATTTTTTTTTTACAATACCTAATTAATTATTTTGACCACTACGTATACCTAGGACAGGCAGTCCAGTTAGGTAGGTCCAACTTCGAGAAAGAGATCTCTCGTCGAATCCAACTCGGGTGGGCAGCATTCGGGAAGCTTCGAAAAATCTTCGCGTCCGACTTACCTCAGTGTCTCAAGACGAAAGTCTATGACCAGTGTGTGTTGCCAGTGATGACTTACGGCAGTGAAACGTGGCCGCTAACTATGGGTCTCATAAGGAGGCTCAAGGTCACTCAGCGTGCAATGGAGAGAGCCATGCTCCATGTTTCTCTACGTGATCAAATCAGAAACGAGGAGATCCGCAGGAGAACTAAAGTAACCGACATCGCTCGAAGGATTGCTCAGCTGAAGTGGCAATGGGCGGGACACATAGCGAGAAGAACCGATGGCCGTTGGGGCAGAAAGGTTCTGGAATGGTGACCGCGCACCGGACGACGCTCCGTGGGTAGGCCCCCGACAAGGTGGACCGACGATCTGGTGGAGGTCGCGGAAAGCCAGTGGATGCAGGTAGCGCAGGACCCAGCAGTGGGTGTCGTGTGGCTGATATGATGATGACGATGATGAATTAATTATTATTGTACTTTCTATAATAAAGAAAAGAGAGAATGAGAAAGTTTATTAAAAATGACGTCCTGTGCATTCAAATGGTGTAAAAGACGCAAAGAAGGCAGTACAAAAAGGCAGAAATAACATACTTATCACAAATTATTCATTTAAATATTAAAAATATCTATTAAGTATACAAACTATTGTCACTATTATGCAACTAGTGTTCAGTTGCTTTATACTGCATATTTAAATGTCAGCATTGTTAGCTCCTCCCACTTGATTATAATTTTCGTGTGGTTTTTTTTAGGCAGAATGCTTGTTCCATATATTTTAGTTTGCTGGTCTAGAATGAGTTTTTCGCTTTTTCCAATAGTTTGGTTATTAGCCACATGAACAGGACAAGTTTATTCAATTAATTTTTTATTACATCTATTTAAAAAAACCTTACAGTATGAGGTAAACATCTTGACACTTTTACGATGGAGGCGGAGTAGGGATAAGTTTGGGCATGTGCACTTGCAAGCGACCAATAGCGTGCGCCCCTCTCCCGCGGCCCGCGTGCCTTACCGCTACGCAAACCCAAAATACGCGTTCTGGGCAATCCCACCCGATTTCAATATGTTTGCCTCATATTGTACCTTAGCACAAATAATAATTATAATAAAGAGACTCTTTTGTTGTTCTTTCTAACGATTTTATTAGAATTTTGTTAAACATACATATCATCCATTTAGTGCCTGTTTCCGTGTTTAATTTGGTTATGGTTTAAAGTTTGAGCCTAAATCTGTCAAGTTAATCCTTACTTAATAATTATAAATGCGAAAGTCCGTTTGTTTGTTACGCCTTCACGTCCTAACTACTGAACCGATCATCATGAAATTTTGCATACACGTTGTCAGGGGTACAGAGAAGGACATATGGTACCTTTCATCCCGTAAAAAGTATCGTTCCCGAGGGATAGCAAAAAACCTTTTCACGCAGACGAAGTCGCGGGCGGCCTCTAGTGAATATATAAATTGTTGTCCCTTAATCTTGCCTCCACCACAGGTACCCAGGTGGTTTCGCATGGCAGCTCCGTCTGTCCCGCACAGACATTCGTCGCAGCGAGCCCCTGTATAGACTCCACAACTTCTTGGTAGCGGAGACTGCAGCTGGAGGCGTGTCAAGACAGGAAGCCGTGTCTATGATCCCACCCGTGGTACTCGATGTACAGCCTCATCATAAGGTAAATTAAAATAATAAGTAAGGGTACCCATAGTGCGTTCGCGTTAAGAATGCAGTGAGTCATCAGGGCAACTGCAGGGTAAATGTGTATTCACAGTGGTGTTCATAATACAAAGCCAGGGGCCGTAATCTTAGTACTGTCAACCTGGAAGCTTATATCATTGCGAAAGTTACATTATTTCTACCTCTAGGGGGCTTTTTACCTAAAAAATTGTTCATTTAGCAAATTAATTGATGGTGCCACATCGCAAGCAGTCCAGACGGTAATGACATTTGCAAAAAAACTCCTTGTAAAATATTCCAAAATAAATAAAAAACGGTTCATTAAAAATATGAAGTAATTTAAAACCAAATTCTTTAAAATTTTTGAAAACGAAAATCTTTTTAGTATGGTCATGGTGCTAATCAATATAATGATCAATTCGACACTTGTGAAGTAAAGACCCAGCTAAATACGAGATCAAATCTAGTCAAATGAATTTTTTTTTGGTTTTAACTATTATTTTTTCATTAATATTTTGTTATAAATAAATAATAAATAAAAACAGTACTCCGTCCACAAAGCACAGGACACGACCGCCGGCCGTTGCGTTCGAAAGTATGCGTTCAACTGGGCACCTGTGAACTTGACTTTATAATTTTGAACGATTTGATTGGTTAGGGGGCGTGGCAAGGCCGGCGGACAAGTATGACTCACTGCATTCTTAACGCGAACGCACTATGCGGTTAGCTGAAATGTGGTCAGCCGTCTAGTTAGCAATCAAAAATATGTACGAAAAATTTGTTTTTATTCGCACTGTGATATGACTGCCGCCCAACCGCACCGGTCCCTCGTACCGCTGCGGCCCGACTGACGGCTAGCCGGACTGTCGCTGTACGTACTACGCGGAGGCGCTGCGGTTTGCTAGTTTGCGGTTGCTCGCCATTGAAGGCGCACATATACCTACGCTCTCGACGCGACAGATAACATAATTCTCAGCCATGGATTTCGATGTAAAACTGTTCATAATTGAAATTCTAAAATATATCTCATGTAAATCCAATAAACAGCTGCAATTTCTTCAGTGTCCATCTTGAAAATGGTTCGATGAAACCGCAACGTTATCCTACCCGCACTTTCCGGTTAAGGTTACGGCTAGCCACTGCCCGGTTAACCGCAACTGCAACCGCATCCTGCAGCCAGCCGGATCGGCAGCCGTAACGCGGCTAACCGGACAGTGCGTAGGAGGCCTAAGACCCTTTAAAATGTGGTTACTATCGGTAGTATGTCAGTAGAAACAAAATGTACATCTACAAAGTAATGCAGAAAAAAATACATAAACTAGTAACTGTAGTTATTTTATTATTGTGAACTAAAATGTTTGTTCTTTTTAGGTTTTGGATATGTGCGCAGCCCCCGGTTCAAAAACCGCACAACTGATTGAGTTCTTGCATGCAGATGAAGAAAAGACTCCTACAGGTAAATATTACCTACCATGACATAAATGATGCCATCTGTTTGTGTGTAACAAATCTCTATCTGTAGTTTGATTAACTGGTCCTTAGTATAATAGTTCGTTTTTTAATCATTCTGTAAGAATCCTTTGTCGACAAGCGATTTGCAGATACTGTTTAAACTCTTTGGAATCTATGTAATTTTAGCTAGCACATACTCCATCTATACAGAGCGTATCAAATTTAATGGCGGCTCAGAATTAAGGATGCAAATGATACATCGATGTTTCTAAAACATCGATGTTTCAGTAAAAAAACATCGATGTTTGCCATCGATGTTCACTATTGCAAAACATCGATGTATCGATGTTGTTTTATACGATGTTGTTACATCGATGTTTTGGCTGCTATTATTGAAATGTTTGGTACTTTTAGCAGAGCCTGACCAGACCCCCTAGCCAAAGTAACATTTGCAAATTTTCGCTATCGCTTCGCTTCGAAAAATGTATGGATTTGACGTTTTAAAATTCGATAGTTAACGAAACCTTATGTCAATCCCATACATGTTTCGAAAGCGAAGCGATAACGAAGATTTGCCAATGTTACTTTGGCTAGGCCCTCAGAGTCAATGACTTGTTCAGTTGCTGCTGTTAAATGTAATTTTATTTCCTCAAAATATCTACACCTTCCTTATTAACTTAAGACTCGTCTATTCAATAGATAATAATTGAGGACCTTGCAGCAAAAGGGGGGCAAGTCCAAATTTTTGCCGTTACTCTTTTTTCACCTATAATTTATACAAAAATTAGACCTATCGTTTGATGCATGAACGAGGCAGATCCGACGGAAAACAAGCGCGCTATAACAAAATAGACAATTTGACAACATTGAAAATATACTACAAATTATGGTCATCCTAACAGATAATGGCGTAAAAAAACATATTCAACTATTATATGGACTAAATTAAGTCTATTAATTGATTAATTTCACCTAGAAAAATGCAATAATTTTTGATTTTTTTCCTGAGGCGAAAACACTCTAAGCTGACTGATGACGTCACTTGCCTGTAAATAAATATGGCTTCAGGCGTTTGACACGACCATAGACTTAGGATCCGCGATTGATGACTGTCAAATGGCTAAGGATATTACAATGTTTACAGGCTTGTGACGTCAACAAGTCTCATGTCCAGCGCCATAGCGTTTTTGGCGCGGTTTTAAAATTTTAAACTTTAACATTGATTTTTTTTATGAAATACATTGATCTTTCCTGAAATATCAATGTGGTGCGCTTATTACGTAATATGGAATAATTTAAAATGGTTTTCCAAAATTAGTCAAATAGTCTATTTGGATCTGCCACCCTATTTTGTTTGTTGCAAGAAGGTGCTTTTTTTCTTAATTCAGGACAGTTTTAAAATTTAGACTTGCTTTGCTTCCTTTTTGCTGCAAGATCCTCAATTGGTATACTTACTTAATAGATAATAACAATTTAACTAATTAATAGATAATTAAAAATATTTAAAAAAACATCAATGTTTCGATACATCGATGTTTTTTGTATATCGATGTTTGTTCTGGAACATTGATGTATCGATACATCGATGTTTTTGCTTTCGATATTTGCATGCCTACTCAGAACTCGGATCGGAACATCGCGCGAGACCATACGCAGCGCAGAACACAGTTTCGATGTACATTTGCGATTAAACTTTGTACAACAGAAGTGACCAACTTCAGAGTGCTTGCAGTATACAAAACGATGTATTTTAATCTCTATGCACATTCATTCATCTTTTTACATTCTTAAGTGAAGTTGCTGCGGATCGCTGTCTATTGTTAAGAGAGGGGAGTGGGCACGGGCATAGCGGCTAACTTAAATTTTGAGCACAGTGCCTAAAAAATGCTATCGCTGGCACAATGCCTAACACGGTCAATTGGCAAAGAAGCAGATCATGAGCATGCTCGGTATACGCGGTACCGAAAGCATACCGAAAACTTACGAAAGCTTACTGGACTCCTATATTTCAAAAGAGCGTTTTATTCATTTTTCGGGGCGGTAGGCCGTGCTGTGTCGCGCCGCTGCTGCGCCGACAAACGCTCTTTGTCTATTGAAATGTAGGCGTCCAGTAAGTTTTCGGTATGCTTTCAATAGAGGCTATACCCATCAATGGGTATATATGACGGGATCTGCCAATGTACCCCAGGGTTCGTGATGGCCAACGACGTGGACAACAGCCGGTGCTACATGCTGGTGCACCAGGCCAAGCGGCTCAACTCCCCCTGCATACTGATCACCAACCACGACTCCGCCGTCATGCCTGCACTAGTAGCGTCCGATGAACAGGTAGTTATTATGTAGTTTACTCTATCATCGTCTCAGGCCAAGCGCCTCAACTCCCCCTGCATACTGATCACCAACCACGACTCCGCCGTCATGCCTGCACTAGTAGCGTCCGATGAACAGGTAGTTATTATGTAGTTTACTCTATCATCGTCTCAGGCCAAGCGCCTCAACTCCCCCTGCATACTGATCACCAACCACGACTCCGCCGTCATGCCTGCACTAGTAGCGTCCGATGAACAGGTAGTTATTATGTAGTTTACTCTATCATCGTCTCAGGCCAAGCGCCTCAACTCCCCCTGCATACTGATCACCAACCACGACTCCGCCGTCATGCCTGCACTAGTAGCGTCCGATGAACAGGTAGTTATTATGTAGTTTACTCTATCATCGTCTCAGGCCAAGCGCCTCAACTCCCCCTGCATACTGATCACCAACCACGACTCCGCCGTCATGCCTGCACTAGTAGCGTCCGATGAACAGGTAGTTATTATGTAGTTTACTCTATCATCGTCTCAGGCCAAGCGCCTCAACTCCCCCTGCATACTGATCACCAACCACGACTCCGCCGTCATGCCTGCACTAGTAGCGTCCGATGAACAGGTAGTTATTATGTAGTTTACTCTATCATCGTCTCAGGCCAAGCGCCTCAACTCCCCCTGCATACTGATCACCAACCACGACTCCGCCGTCATGCCTGCACTAGTAGCGTCCGATGAACAGGTAGTTATTATGTAGTTTACTCTATCATCGTCTCAGGCCAAGCGGCTCAACTCCCCCTGCATACTGATCACCAACCACGACTCCGCGAACTCCGTTGCAGTTTATCAATGAAGTATATTTTTTTTTGGTGGCGGTTTTCAGGTTTAATAATAATTGTCCAGGGTTCTATGCATGGTAACCTATCAACTATATTCGGCTTTATAAAGCTATTAGCAAACACCCTGTTACTACATTGAACAACATTACATACACGATAAATTGTTTAAGGCCGAAACTAATATACTAGAAAAACCTTTACTCGTCACCGAGATTGTCTCATGCAGGAATCGAATCCGTGACCTTTGGAAGTCCAGTCCAATGCTCTTGCCAACTAAGCTACCGAGTCACTTGTGGCATCGTCGAAGTCTTTCTAGTATATCCCGCTCTAACGCTGCAAGCCAGCGTTATTTCATCAATGTGAGGAATTACCTTGACAGCTGTTTCAATCAATCAAATTTCCACGATAAATTGTTTAAGGGGCGGTAATAGGAAAACATGGTTTGCGCGGGCCATTTTTTTATAAAGAAAACGTAAAGTTGTAGCCACCAAAAAAATCATACGACAAGCTAAAGAGTTTATCTAGTTGCTACAATCATAAAATTGTGTATAACCCTAACAGATGGTTGTAGAAAAAAATCAGAATATCACCAAAAGCGCTTGTCGCGGGCCAAATCTTTGGCGTAAATAATAACGGAAACGTATTGAATTCTACATCAAAATACACTTTAACGTACTGTTCAGTTGCTCCAATAACTTTTTTTCAAGAATAATAATTGTGCTAAAGATAATGATGAAAAAACAACGAAAAACATTGAAAAAGTGCAGAAGTGAGGTTATTTTCCATACTCTTTACACATAAAGAAAAAGACGGAGACAAATGATTTCGCGTAAGGGAGCCTTAAGGCCGAAACTAATATACTAGAAAAACCTTTACTCGTCACCGAGATTGTCTCATGCAGGAATCGAATCCGTGACCTTTGGAAGTCCAGTCCAATGCTCTTGCCAACTAAGCTACCGAGTCACTTGTGGCATCGTCGAAGTCTTTCTAGTATATCCCGCTCTAACGCTGCAAGCCAGCGTTATTTCATCAATGTGAGGAATTACCTTGACAGCTGTTTCAATCAATCAAATTTCAATCGCCCGCGTGAAAACTCCGCGCGCCGTACTAGCGAGCCGTGTTTTGCGCCTGTTTACCTTGTCCATCGGCCATTTTTAATGTCCCCACTGCTGGGACACAGGCCTTCCTTATGGGTGGATAAGTAAGGAGGATGGGCCATAACCCACGACGCGGGCCCAATGCGGATTGGTGGGTGCTAACGATCCGCTTACCTAATTCTTATAAATTACTTCCCAGAATCCAGGCAGCACGAAGCAGGTGAAGTTCGACCGAATTCTGTGCGACGTGCCTTGCTCGGGTGACGCCACTTTACGCAAAAACCCGGACATTTGGCTCAAGTGGTCTACCGGCAATGGGAACAATCTACACGGGTAAGACCATCCTTACTAATATTATAAATATAAATGCGAAAGTCCGTTTGTTTGTTTGTTACGCGTTCACGTTTTAACTATTGAACCGATCATCATGAAATTTTGCATACATGTTGTCAGTGGTACAGAGAAGGACATAGGGTACCTTTCATCCTGAAAAAAGTTTTGTTCCCAAAGATAATAAAAAATATTTCCACGCAGACGAAGTCGCGGGCGGATGCTAGTAATAGGATAAATAGTAGATCAATCCTATTTCTTTTTGAATAAATGTTGACTGCAACATTTTTCAAAGGGACTTGATATACCAAACGCCTATAATATGACGCCCAATACAACAAAATATAGTAGGTAAGCTTTAGATGTGCTGCGCAGACATTTTAGTTAGTTTCATATATTTTAATTCATAGCGTCCGTTCACACGTCCTAGGCATCAAGTCCCTAATTGTAAAAGTGAACCTTATTTTCTGTGCAATACGATTCAATATCGCGTACTCCGCTGAGACTGTCAGTTACTTGCCATAGGTGGTCGCCTACTTTTTCATTGTTCATGCCTATCCCATTGCTTTTTAAGCAAACGTTAACTGCCACATATTTTGAAATAGCAAGCGCCCATAATATTTATGACACCCAATAAATTGGTATTGGTGGCTCTTTTTTCCGCATTTAGACTCATTTGGTCCGTTATGCGTGAACATAGCATTAGTGTGGCTAGTCAAGCCATCCCAGCTCTTTCCAGAAGCGCAGAAGCCTCCTGGGGCGTTCACAGGTTTCTAGGAGCGACCTCGTCTTTAAGGATTTCTGCCCGGTGTGCGGCCAAACCCACGCACTCCAGGATCACGTGGGCGGCTGTTTCCTCTGCGTCCAGGCATCCTCTACATAGGGGACTGTCTGTCGCATTCATGATGAATAGTTGTCGGTTTAAAGCTAGGTGACCTGTAAGTGTACCTACAACTATTCGGAGGTCTGGACGATTAAGGCTAAGCAGTCTACAGGTCAACCGCGGCGAGACCCAATAGAACAAAATCATTATCGTAGGTGCGAGGCTTACAACCAAAGACTATGAGACCAAGGCGACAATCTTAGCGATTTACCTATCAGTGCGGTCACAAAGTAGCCTGGAAATATCTAGGCACCAATCTAGGCGTTTGTCGGTGCGTTCGCAGCCTAAAGCTTCAGTCACACACAAATGAATACTCGCTGTGAATAGGCACTTGCAGCGAGTACTCTCTGTGTGTGACTGTTATTTTGTGCGTGTGTTAGATAAAAGAAAACATAATGATAAGAAATAAAACTAAAAAAGTGAAATTAAATGAAATAGTATTTATTCAATTTAATCGTCCATTTCTTTTACCCTACTACCCGTTCGGACGTCATTTTTTAGCTGAGAAGAAGAACGGGCGGAAGAAACTCGTCAGCATTATCAATTCAGACATTTACAAATATACTGTTACAAAGTACAACAAATTAATCTTAAAAAAATATATAGCTTAATCTCAAAATGATGAAAATACTATATAATTTACCAGCCAAATGAAAAGAGATCAAATCTAGTACTTTACTTATTAATATCACAAGTAACCAGAATAATCATAAAATTGAATATGAAATTTAATAGCGGGTGGCCTCTGAATACTAATTTAATCACGCTCACATTATTTTATAACATTTCAAATCAATTATTCTAAATAACACAATAATAATGTACTTAACTTATGAATCGTGTTGCCGACAACCTTTCCGCCACTCAAACTGGCATAAGCTCCGCTCTGGTTAACGTCTGTGCAAAAAGCGTCCCACAAGTGCTGGGCTCTTTCTTTTATAGCAGTGACAAACAAATAAACGTCATCGAGCTGTCAGTACAGAACACGTGTACATAATTGGTCAACTAGAGTACTCTTTACGTTATTTAAGTAATTACAGAATTGAGAATATATCTAAAAACTAGAATTATATTACAAAATTAATATTGTTAGAAATAAATAGTGTAAATGTCGTTTTAACAATGATTTTTCATTTGAATCGTAATCAAATCAACTTCCTGAATCGAGAAATCTAAATTTTCCTTAAACAACTAAAAATATAGTGCTAAAGTTATAAAAAAATCTAAAAAGGTATAACACGTGCATAGACGAAAGTGTCGTCGGTCATCGCGAGCGCCATACCGCCCGACCCGACCGGTTTTATTCCATTGAACTATTCATGCACGATCGGTAACAAGTGGACGGGGACACAACTACTCTGCCGCAACACAGTTTTAAACTAGTGTGGAGGGTAGGAGCCAACCTTTACTTTTTACTAGTGCTATTCTATGTATGTATCACCTTTACTAAAACAGCACATGGAATTGTTCTAAGTTTTCTCATAAGGTTAATTTACTTTAAATAAGTTATTACCTAACTAGTATTAATGAAAACATTGTAAAATGTCAAAATAAACTAATTTCATTTCAAATTACAACTGCGATCTGCGATATTAAATTAGCAGCTTTAGTTTTATCAAGATGAAATAGGGGGAAAATAACTATTTTTTTTTCGGATATAATGCAGTCTCGTAGAATATCGAATAAGAAATAATATTTTGTATGAATGACACATATGTTCATAAACGCAAAATTTAGGGAGATAATTGAAAATTCTTGGCTAACTCCTTAATAAACGCGTCTGAAATCATGGTCGGTGACGTCACAAAACATGACCGTTTTGTATAGAGCGTTTTCAGCGAATGCTGCTGCGTACTAACTTCAAGCACAGATTACATAATACTATTTTAAAGTAACTATATCACGAGAAAAAAACGCAAGAGTAAAGTTTTAATATTAAGTTGATTTTCTCACGCATTATACTTTTGATTTTGATACAATAATAAATTTATGCATATTCCCTATTATTTGCTGTGTAGTGTGTGTACTAACATGTACCTAAACACACACTCATCTCTCCTCGCTATAAGCCCTGTGCAGTACTCTAATAAATGAGTATTTGATCGCAGTCAGTCTTTCATAACATCCCCGAACCGCCAACACTGCAGCTGTGTGACTGAAGCTTAATAGTAAAAGTGAACCTTATTTTCTATGCAATAGGATCCAATATCGCGTTGTCCGCCGAGGCTGTGAGCTGCTCGCCATAGGTGGCCGGCTGGTATACTCCACGTGCTCGTTCAACCCGGTGGAGAACGAAGCGGTGGTCCATAGGCTACTGCAGGAGACGGGAGACGCGGTAAAATTAGTGGACGCCTCTCCTTTGCTGCCAGGATTGAAGTACCATAAAGGTGAGAAATATCGGGTTTTTATCCACAACAGGTAAGTGCTTGATTTAATTTCACCTCATTCAACCCGGTGGAGAACGAAGCGGTGGTCCATAGGCTACTACAAGAGACGGGAGACGCGGTCAAATTAGTGGACGCTTCTCCTTTGCTGCCAGGATTGAAGTACCATAAAGGTGAGAAATATCGGGGTTTTTATCCACAACGGGTAAGTACTTGGCCTTCATTTCAACTGGTGTTAAGTTACAATAAGGCTGAAAGTACGTAGGTACAGTACTTCAAGATAAATAATGGGAAAACATTGGAAACAATAGTTTACATACATTACATGACAAAGACAATTATCAAAAAGTAAACTGGCGATAAAAGTGATTTCAAATTTTAACTTTATTGCAATGAAATAAATGTCAACGTCATTTCTAAGAAAAGCAAAAACGCCGTGCCCATTATTTATCTTGACGTACTATAAGCTAAGTACAATAAGGCGAACCCCAATCTTCAATGAGTGAGGAACCTTCCCATCTTGCCGTGCGTTCACCAATGAACTAAAATCTATGGAAGTTTAATTGCAAACAAATAAAAACAGTACCACGAGTCCGCTTCAAATATTGTTTAAGGCTTAAGCGATAAAAAGTACCACAAAGCTTGTTCGGAGTGCACTACAGAGCGATAGTTCACAATTTCGTCTTTATTTAAGCACTGATTCTCCTTTCAATGGTGGCGCTAGTGTGCAGACTACGCGCTCTTAAATTCATCGCATAGTCAAAGTCAAAATGGCTTTATTCAAACAAATTTAATAATTAAGCACTTTTGAATCCTTACTTTCTTACTAATATTATGAATGCGAAAATCCGTTTGTTTGTTTGTTACGCCTTCACGTCCTAACTACTGCACCGATCTTCATGAAATTTTGCATACACGTTGTCAGGGGTACAGAGAAGGACATAGAGATACCCGGACATACCTTTCATCCCGAAAAAAAGTATCGTTCCCGAGGGATAGTACTAGATAGATAGAAATCTTTCCACGCAGACGAAGTCGCGGGCGGCCGCTAGTCGTCTATATTTTCACCCGTTCCAGACTTTTTTTTGACAGGAAGAACGAGCGCAAGAAACTTGTCATCCTAGAAACTTATAAAGGCTATTCTATCGTATTGTGTTGTGTCGAGACAGAATTGTATCGGTTTCATACATTTAGTATGGATAGAAACATTGTTACAGTGTGTTGTATCTGTTACCGGCCAAACCCGATTTCAGGACAAACTAGTTTGGCCTAGGCTAAACTAGTTTGTCCTAAGCTCAATAGGATAAACCAGTTTAGCCTAGGCCAAACTAGTAGATCCTGATATAAATACGCACATTCCAGGATAAACTAGTACGGCCTAGTCTAAACTCATTTAGCCTTGTCGAAAGTAATGAAATAAAATAATTGAGGTATAAATTATTATTTCTTTAACATAAATAAATATTCGCTATTTAAAAATAATGATAGGTAACTAATTTCATAAAAAAATCTTTAATATTTGTTATAAATTATTGTTTTTTCAAAAAATACTTCATTATTTTGTTACTAGCTTTTGCGCAACTTCGTCGTAGAAGGCGTCCCCGTCCCCGTTTCCGTTCAGAATAGGATCCAGAGATATTTATTATCTCGTTCCTCTTCCCGTTGCCGTTTCCATTCGCGTTCCCGTTACCACTTTTCACTTGTCACCTATCACTTGCCACTTCACGATTTTGCTTCCTTTTTAGCTTCCGCTTCCGCTTTAAATTACCGTCACCTTGACCATCAATCTTTATATCTATCTACCTTTTCTTTTTAATGCACAACGGGATAGTGCTTGGCATTCACCTCACCAGATGCTTAATAAAAAATATGCAAATTAATATACTTATGTACAATTTATTACTGTCCTCTAATGTAAATGATGGCATATTTTTGATATATTCCTTGTGATGCATTGGATTTTTTAAACTTTTCGAGTGCCGGCAATGACGCAGGAAGTAAGAAATTCGGAGATTCATCCAGTACGCTTCCACCTTCGGCCTTATCGTCACTAAGCATCTGGTGAGGTGAATGCCAAGCACTATCTCGTTGTGCATTAAAAAGAAAAGGAAGATTGATGGTCACGGTGACGGTAATTGAAAGTGGAAGCGGAAGCTAAAGCGGCAAAAGCGTGAAGTGAAAAGTGAAGTGGCAAGTGACAGGTGACAAGTGAAAAGTGGTAACGGGAACGGGAATGGAAACGGCAACGGGAAGAGGAACGGGATAATAAATATCTCTGGATCCTATTCTGAACGGAAACGGGGACGGGAACGCCTTCTACAGCATTTTAAGAATTTTAAAGATTTTCTAAAATATCCACGCGAATGAAGTTGCGCAAAAGCTAATAACGAAATAATGAAGTGTTTTTTTTTAAACAACAATCCTTACTAATATTATAAATGCGAAAGTCCGTTTGTTTGTTTGTTTGTTACGCCTTCACGTCTTAACTACTGAACCGATCAAATTGAAATTTTGCATACATGTTGTCAGAGGTACAGAGAAGGACATAGGGTACCTTTCATCCAGAAAAAACGAACAGTTCCCGAGGGATAGTAAAAAACTGTCCATTACGCCTTCACGTCTTAACTACTGAACCGATCGTCATGAAATTTTGCATACACGTTTTCAGGGGTACAGAGAAGGACATAGGGTACCTTTCATCCAGAAAAAACAAACAGTTCCCGAGGGATAGTTAAAAAACTGTCCATTACACCTTCACGTCTTAACTACTGAACCGATCATCATTTTGCATAAATGTTGTCAGAGGTACAGAGAAGGACATAGGGTACCTTTCATCTAGAAAAAACGAACAGTTCCCGAGGGATAGTAAAAAACTGTCCATTACGCCTTCACGTCTTAACTACTGAACCGATCGTCATGAAATTTTGCATACACGTTTTCAGGGGTACAGAGAAGGACATAGGGTACCTTTCATCTAGAAAAAACAAACAGTTCCCGAGGGATAGTTAAAAAACTGTCCATTACGCCTTCACGTCTTAACTACTGAACCGATCATCATTTTGCATACATGTAGTCAGAGGTACAGAGAAGGACAAAGGGTACTTTTCATCCAGAAAAAACGAACAGTTCCCGAGGGATAGTAAAAAACTGTCCATTACGCCTTCACGTCTTAACTACTGAACCGATCATCATGAAATTTTGCATACACGTTTTCAGGGGTACAGAGAAGGTCATAGGGTACCTTTCATCCAGAAAAAACGAACAGTTCCCGAGGGATAGTTAAAAAACTGTCCATTACGCCTTCACGTCTTAACTACTGAACCGATCATCATGAAATTTTGCATACATGTTGTCAGAGGAACAGAAAAGGACATAGGGTACCTTTCATCCAGAAAAAACGAACAGTTCCCGAGGGATAGTTAAAAACTGCCCATTACGCCTTCACGTCTTAACTACTGAACCAATCATTATGAAATTTTGCATACACTTTTTTAGGGGTACAGAGAAGGACATAGGGTACCTTTCATCCAGAAAAAACGAACAGTTCCCGAGGGATAGTTAAAAAACTGTCCATTACGCCTTCACGTCTAAACTACTGAACCGATCATCATGAAATTTTTCATACACATTTTCAGGGGTACAGAGAAGGACATAGGGTACTTTTCATCCAGAAAAAACGAACAGTACATGGCGGAAGATATTTTGCGGCGGCTGCAGCAATTACATGCAGATATGACTTTTAATGATCACATCTACAACGAAGCGCTGACGAAGATTGAAAACAAGGTTATGACAATGGCGGGGAAAAAGCTACAAGATTTTGGAATGGTGAGCCCTCGACGATCAGACGAAAATAACTTAAACGATGAAATTTCTCGAGAATTAAATTATGATTTCACAGCGTTGCAACAGCAAGTAACCGAATTAGTTCCGCGGTTGCTTCCAGAACAAAGTTACGTCTTTCATCAGGTATTAAGTCAAGTAGAGTCAGGGAAGGGTGCACTCTTCTTTCTCGACGCCCCTGGAAGAACCGGAAAAACGTTTTTACTGAACTTATTATTGACGTTCATAAGAAAAGACCAGAAAATAGCCGTTGCCGTAGCTTCCTCTGGTATAGCCGCTACACTGCTCAACGGTGGCCGTACTGCACATTCCGTTCTAAAATTGCCATTAAACCTTGCACAAGAAGAGTCACCTATCTGCAATTTCAGCAAAAATAGCTCTCGAGGTATGATGCTACGCTACAGTGTAAACTATTAGTGTGGGACGAAAGTACGATGTCTCACAAAAAGGCCATAGAGGCGTTAAACCGTACTCTTCAGGACCTGCGAGTCAGTACAGATATTATGGGAGGAATGGCAGTTTTACTGGCTGGTGACTTCCGACAAACTCTACCGGTGATCCAAAAGGGCACACCTGCAGATGAAATCAAAACCTGTCTCAAGTCATCAATCTTATGGGAAAAAGTGAAAAAATTTAGTCTAACAACTAATATGAGAGTACACCTTTATAATGACGTAGATTCGGGACTTTATGCAGAGACTCTATTGAAAATTGGTGATGGACGTTTGGAAACAGATGCTGAAGGTTGTGTTTTACTAACAAGGGAATTTTGTTATTTGATTTGGAGCTCATGGCTAAAGTTTACCCGGACTTGCAAAATAATTTAAACTGTGATCAGTGGTTTTGTGCAAGAGCAATTCTTGCACCAAAAAATGAAATAGTCAACAAACTAAACACTGAAATTTTGAAAGAGGTGCTGGGAGAAACAAAACAGTATATTTCTATAGATACAATCATGGACACAGAACAGAGCACTTCATACACCGCTGAATTTTTAAATTCTCTGGAGCTTTCCGATGTACCCTCGCATAAACTGAATTGAAATTATGTGTACCGGTCATGCTGATGCGAAATATAGATGCACCCCGGTTATGTAATGGGACGAGGCTTCGTATCACACACTTAGGACAAAATATCATCGGAGCCACTATTTTAACAGGGTGTAGGAAAAAGGAAAAGTGTGATGATACCTCGAATCCCAATAATCCCCACTGACCTACCATTCCAGTTTAAGAGGCTTCAATTTCCAGTCAAATTAAGCTTTGCTATCACTATAAATAAAGCGCAAGGGCAAACATTACAGGTAGCAGGGGTTCATCTGGAAAAGCCATGTTTTTCCCATGGTCAACTATATGTAGCATATTCGCGTGTGTCTACTGCCCAGAATTTGTATGTATTCGCGCCAAATGGAAAGACATACAATATAGTTTATAGCAGCGTCTTAAAATAGTGCTTTATTCTATGCCCATGATTGCAATGGCCCAGGAATTAATAAAAAATATCATCAATCCAGTGGAAAAATAATATTTTATCGTCATTGCAACCTACAACTTCGTAGTAGAAATTAAAAAAATTAAGCAAATATGTATTTTGTGACTTTCTGATTTTTTTCCCTTAAGGAGTAATGCTTCTTGAATGCCTCGATTACATACGCCAATTTAGCTTCCTAGCTAGGAACCAATTTCGGGTTGCCACCCGTACTTGACAATAAAATATTGTAGAATAAGATCAATTTTAAAATCGAATCGATTATAGTGATAACGGAAAAGTAAACATTGTTTAAGATTGGAGATGAAAATTGAAAATAAAAAATCATAAAAAATGTTGACCTTTCCGTCATTTGTGCTTATTCACTGTTAAAATTTAACTTATTTATACAAGTGGCAACTCTAAATTGGTTCCTTAAATCGGCGTATGTAATCGAGGCTTAAACAGGGTAAATAAACCTAAAAATCTTTATGGAAATCGTTATGGAAGTTTAATGGAATGTTGATTGCAAAAATTAAAAAGTTATTTAGTGAAGGTTTGGATGTTTAGAGATGTTATAACTCAATCGCAAAAACGACGGATTTAAAATGGCACACACAGATATTTTATAGCCTGGATGAAAACAGATACTTTTCTCGGTCAAAAGTCCCCTAAGGATTTTCCGAATGTCCACGCGGACCAAGTCGCGGGCGAAAGCTAGTAATTTATAACAAATATTAAAGATTTTTTAATGAAATAAATCACCTATTTTTTTTTAAATAGAGTATATTTTTTTATGTTTAAGAAACAATAATTTTATTACTTTTTTATTCTATTTTATTACTTTCGACAAGGCTAAATGAGTTTAGACTAGGCCGTATTAGTTTATCCTGGAATGTGCGTATTCATATCAGGATCAACTAGTTTGGCCTAGGCTAAACTGGTTTATCCTGTCGAGCTTAGGACAAACTAGTTTAGCCTAGGCCAAACTAGTTTGTCCTGAAATCGGGTTTGGCCGGTAACATATCGACACAATACGTTTATACGCTTCTGTCGCGACACAACACAACACGACAGAATAGTGTGTCGGCCTTAACCTTAACTTAACTTTAAGTTGTCATCGACGGAATACTACTCAATATTAATGCGTCAACTTGCCAGTACGTTTTCGGAATCCTCATTTCTGTTTAACTCGGTAAAAACACAGAATATTTCATCATATAATTATTTCTCCCAGGTATGACCTACTGGCGGCCCGCCTCCAAAGACATGGTGTTCTACGAGAAGTATGAAGACGTACCGGAGAAATGGCAGACGGTGGTGCGTCCGCAAATGTTCCCGCCGAAACCCGAGGACTTACACAAATACAACTTGGATAAGTGGTAAGAACTAACATATTGTTTGTAAACGGCATGTAATGAGCCTGGTATACCTATTCGAAAAAAAACGGAAATTAATCGCAACTGATGAAACTAGTTTTAATCGATCGACGTCAAAATAAACATGAATTATTGATTATCAAATTGTCCTTAAATGTATATCTACCTTTGGAGATATTGGGACTTAAAAAAATTATCGTGATAGAAAGAAACACTTCAATTTGCAACTCCAGACTTTTGCTCCGAATATTTCCGAAAGTATACATTTTACGACAATTATGACAATCAATAATTTGTGTTTATTTTGACGTTTTCTATCGATTAACTTTAGTTTTATCAGTTGCGAAGAATTTCCGATTTTTTCGAAATGGCGGGTATGCACATGGTATATACATGGCCTTTCCATTGATATTTACGTTATTAGAATAAACTGTGTCGGGATTTACACCATGTACATCGGAGCCTCAAAAATAAACAGGTACATGGTGTAAATCTCGAGATAGTTTATTCTAATAATGAAAAACCATAGCCTTCTATATTTCCAAGCCATGAAGTTGAGCAGAACGGCAACATCGCATGTGGTCAAGCACATAGTATTATATTATTTTAATAATTATTTATTATTTGTTTTTCCTATATTATCTATGTTTAAACTAGTTGTAAATTGTGATGTAAGGTTATTTCAATAAAGTTTTATATTTATTATTATTATTTATTTATTAGAACATAAGGTTTGAGTCAAATTATTTGAACTTTTCGGGGGTCCTTTAGTACGATGAGCATTTTGATCTAAGCCTCTCCTAGCAATAAATCTTACATCATTGGAAAGGTATTTAAATTTGAAACACTTTATTGTATCACAATAAACGTCAACTATTAGTACTTTGAGAGTTATAACGCTCTGAACTTGACCAATTTTTTTATCATTTATGACCTAAAACTCCGAAAATACTAACAATTAATAGAAAGTATGTTTGCAGCAAATATTTATCATATAAAAACCTTTCTAATGATATTTCATTTATTGCTAGAGGTGGGGTAAATCAACTCCCATAGACAATAAACCACTTTTATACTTTAATAACCTTTAACTCCAAAAGTATAAACAATTGATATAAAGTATATTAACAGCAAATATTTGTCTTCAAAAGACCTTTCTAATGATATATAATTTATTGCTAGAGGGCGTGTTAATCAACTCCCTGCTGAAGAAAATCAACAAAAAAGATGACATCTTTGACAGCCATTTTTTCCTGGTTAACATTGATACTTTTCTTATTGTTTAATATACAAAGCATTTCAATAAAGGAACTAAATTATTTTCATATTCTAAACCTCACACGATTACTAGGAAAAAAAATATGGACCCCTTAAAATTGAAATATTCCCATACATTTAGTATGGAGACTGGCCGACGACATGACCACGAACTGACAGTAACAGACGTTGCCAAACTTATGTTCACGGCTTGCAATTATAGAAGGCTATGTGAAAAACTAATGGCGCACCGCATGTATTCTAAAATCTTTTGATTGGTACAACAAGTGTCAAACTGTTTGACGTATTTTTAACCAATCAAAACCAATGATAGCGGTCGGGTTGCCGCTAGCGCCATCTAGCCTATGTTTTGCGTCTGGAACTTTTATCTTTATCGAGTCAGGACGGGTTAACTGACCTGCACGAAAAAAAAGATTCAGTTTTGAGATATACAAACGCGGGTTTACCGCATAACGACGCACGTCTCGTTATTATGGACGTCGCAAAACAAAACGGGCAGCAAAAAATTCTTAAAAATGGACTAATGTCATCCAACATGTTGAAATCCATATAGTTACGCGGTAGAGTCCCAGTATGAACTAGTATCACATCGGTAAAACAGTACCGCATGTTCTTTGATAATAATCGAAGTGCAAAATTTACACAAACAGTTTGGACATTTAGGGAAAGTCTTTTCGAAATTTAGAACAAAGTTTGTTTTGACCGATCAAATCACAGTTAAAAATCTGCTTTTTATTTGACTAAAGCCAGGGGAATTTCTTGTTTTTCAATAGAAATCTTTTTTCAGTATAAGGATACTACCTCACCACCAAGACACGGGTGGATTCTTCGTTGCGGTATTCGAAAAAGTCGCTCCACTACCATGGGAGAAAGAGGAGAAAGAGAAGCAACCAGAAACAGAGAACAGCACAGAAGAGAAGAAAGAACCGCCCAAAAAGAAGAGAAGATTGGGCGGTTACAAAGAAGATCCTTTCGTATTCTTCTCGGGAGACACAGAAGATGTGTTTCCTTCTATAAAAGAGTATTATGATTTGAACACGGAGTTTGATGCCACTTGCCTTCTCACTCGGTGTCATGTAGGAAAAAAGAAGAATATTTATTTGGTCTCTCCTGTAGTGAAAGACATTGTTCAGAAGAACGAGTCTAGTATAAAGATTATTAACACTGGCGTGAAGACTTTCGTTAGGTGTGACAATAAGAATATGACTTGTCCGTTTAGGTGAGTAGAAATAATTTATATTTTTTTAAGCTATTATAGGGCGGCCACATAATGTACAAAATATTCAAAAAACGCTCTTTTAGAAAATTTATGACATTTTAATTATTTGTTTTAGTAATAAAACAAAGTGCTGATAAAGTTATATTGCTCAAGAAATAATAGAAAAGAACTTTCTTGTGGCATAAAAATAAATTATCCAGAATTAAAAGTAAACCGTAAGAGTTTTGACGACCTCCGTGGTCGAGTGGTTCGCACGCCGGTCTTCAAGGCGTCACCATCTCTTGAGGTCCCGGGTTCGATCCCCGGCTGGGTCAATGTAGAAAATGAACTTTTCAATATTGTCTCAGGTCTGGGTGTGTGTCATACCACCGTTGTTTCTGATTTCCATAACACAAGTGCTATAGCTACTTACTTTGGGATTGGAGCAATGTATGTGATGTTGTCAAATATTTATTTATTTATTTATTTATAACCAAGTAAACTTTATGAAAAAAAATATCAATCGTGCTAAATGTCAATGACAGTATCAAAACTAACTAGTAAATTTTTGTAATAGCTTTATTATACAGAAATTTATTAATATAGGGTTATTTTCAAAACCACCAACCGCGCAGGAGTAGATTACTCACATTATAAACAGCGTTTGTTCTATGACTTTCGAAAACCAAAAAAATCTACTTATCAATGAGGATCAGTATGGTTCGAATCCTATAGTTTTATTGATATAATATAAACACATATTGATAGCTATGAAACCTAGTGAAGGAATTTTTGAAATCCGTTGAGAAATGGTTGAGTTAAAAGGGTTTGAAGGAAATGCCAAGCTCGATGCAATATGTGCTTTATCACGTACGACATAAGGTTCGCGTACGTCGCGATGACGTCATAAGGACCCCCAAAATACAGTATTTTAGCACTTATAACTTCTCAGATTTAAGAGATATTGGAAATAGTAGTTTATGATACAAGGTTGGTAAGGAGGTTTTTAAAAACGAGTTGACGTTTTATAAGCCCGAGCCGCAGGCGAGGGTTTATAATCGTCACGAGTTTTAAAAAACCTTAACAACCGTGTGCCATACTACGTTTTTCAATACATTTGCGAGAAAACATTATAGGTACTACTGAAATTGTAATCTATACATATAATAAAACTGTAAATTTTAAATATTTGTGGATTTTTATGGATTTTTTACAATTAAGTAGATTGAGGTCCAACTTAAAATCTAAGCTATGTTTCATCAAATTCAGGTGGGTAGAACCAGGGAAACAGCTTGAGCTCTCCGTAGTACTAGCTTTCATACACTAAAGGGGTCATTTTAAACTGGTTGCGATATGTTTCTACTGTCTACGCGGATGAAACGCGGGCGGAAGCTAGTAGAAATTAAAAAAAACGTTCGTAAACAAAAACGCACGGCGTGCGGTAAAATCAACTTACCGCACGCTCGACTGTCATCGTAAACTTACATTTTCGAGCAACTGTATTGAAAAACAAATTTACAGTTAATGATATGGTGGCATAAACTTTCTAATTAGCCACTAAACAAAAATCGTTACTGATCCTCATTGAAAAGTCGTAGAACAAATGTGTTTGTTTATGATGTAAGTAATATACTCCTTCGAGGTTGTTGGTGTTTTACGAATAACCCTGTATATTTTCACAGATTATCCCAGGAAGGTTTACAAAGTGTATTGCGGTGTATAGGCCCCAAGCGGCGCGTACGCATATTGAAAGAAGACCTCATTACGGTGCTCCAGAACGATAACCCGAACAACCCTCCTGATTTGAAGCTGTTCTCTGAGCACACGCAGAACCTTGTTAAAGATCTCGGTAAGTTAAAATATTTATTTTTAACCTACCAACTTATGTTTCTTATGGCCAAATACTCAAACGCTACTTAACTTTGAGCAGCTCTCAAACAGCATGCTGTCTTTGTCATATCTTATCATATCTACGTTTGAGAGCCCCTCAAAGTTAATTAGCGTTTGAGTATTCGGCCAATAGTTAAATAAATAAAAAAAAACATCTAAAATAACCTCTTAGGGTTATACGTAAATATTTTTTTTAAACCGGACTTTGATCAATATTGCATTTATATCAGAAAACAAGTCGTCCCTTAAAAAATGCATTTTAGAGGAATTTATCTGCAACATCCAATATTTAATTCCTTAAAAAATGTCTGAAAACTTAGATAAGAAGGTCGAAAAATTTAAATTTTTATACATTCACTTAACTGGGAATCTAATTTAGTAGCTGATTCTAAGTACAAAAGCTAGGGTTTGCTAAGATGACGGTGCCATAATATAGCGGCCGTAATATAGTGGTGAATGACGTCATTAGAACGTTGTATGTAAACAATACGGTGCGGTTACCTAGAGAGCGGCAGAAAACGTTGTTTACATAAAAAAATGATTTTGTGACATCATTTTTCGCTATGTTATGGCTGCTATATGACGGCACCGTCATCTAAACCTAAGAGCTTAAGCTATTACGTTATTTACTAATCATCGACCTTCGTGGTTCGAGTAGCTTGTATATAGGTTTTCTGTCTTCGGGTCGAGTGGCTTGTACTCAAGTTATCATGATGTGTCGGTATCTCTGAGAGTTTCGGGTTCGATCTATCTCGGCCAGCTCAATGTAGAAAAAAAAGACTTTTCTTAATGTCTCAAGTCTCGGTGTTTTTAGTTTAGGATCAGAGAGCGTAGTGCGAGTTGATGTTTTCACTTTTCGCTATCAAAAACTATCGTTTTGTCTCTTTCACTTACATTGACTATGAGCAGCGTATCCGATAGTTTTCGATAGTGAAAACATCAACTCGCACTAGGCCCTCAGAGCAATGTTTGTGATGTTATCTTATATTTGTTTACTTATTACCTTTATTGTCCCCTCTGCAGCGACCGGTAGCTGCGTCCTCGAGTACCAGGACGCGGAGTCGAGCCTGCGCCTGACGCTGGTGGGGTGGCGCGGCGTGCACTCGCTGCGCGCGTACACGGCCACGCCCGACACCGTGCACTATCTGAGGCTGCTGGGGGCCGACTTTAGTAAATATGGTACGTTTAAAGTGCGCCCGTAAGACATTTGATACGCTTGTATATACACGCGGCGTCAGAAAAATCCATAGAAATAGAATGCCAAAGAACAACAATGTCAATAAACAGGTGATCCGAAAAACAAATGTATACATTTTATATGAGATACGTAAAATATGACTTGCATACATAAAATATGACTATACACCGTCATTTTGTAGTCGTTTTAATTAACTTAAAGGAGTGCTCTGCTAATGAAAATAATAATTTGTGCCAAAGAAACATGGGTCAAAAAACGACAAAAATTTTGGACTTCCCCATACAAATACAATGTTTTAGCTGTCTGGTTAGTATGGGAGGACCAACATTTTTTGTCGTTTTTTGACCCATGTTTCTTGGGAAAAAATGTTTAGTTTCATTGGTACAACACACCCTTAAGTTAATTAAAACGACTACAAAATGACGGTGTATTATGGCAAAGAAAATTAATAAACCGTACTGTTTTCTTCTTCGATAAACGAATTTTGGTTTTAGTTTAAGAAATGTGTGGCAAAATCTTATTTCTTTGAAAAGTGTGATTTCTTGGATTGTTCCTTTTTATCACATCACAATTACATAGAACACAAGACACCATGGCTCCACGATACCTTTATTTGAAGGGATCGCTGGGACAGACTTAACAACGGTAAGCCCAAAATTGTATATATTTTATGATTAAGCATTTGAAATATCAATATTAAACACCGTCATTTTGTAGTCATTTTAATTAACTTAAGGGAGTGCTCTACTAATGAAAATAATCATTTTTGCCAAAGAAACATGGGTCGAAAAACGACAAAAATTTTGGACTTTCCCATACAAATACAATGTTTTAGCTGTCTAGTTAGTATGGGAGGACCAACATTTTTTGTCGTTTTTTGACCCATGTTTCTTGGGAAAAAATGTTTAGTTTCATTGGTACAACACACCCTTAAGTTAATTAAAACGACTACAAAATGACGGTGTATTATGGCAAAGAAAATTAATAAACCGTACTGTTTTCTTCTTCGATAAACGAATTTTGGTTTTAGTTTAAGAAATGTGTGGCAAAATCTTATTTCTTTGAAAAGTGTGATTTCTTGGATTGTTCCTTTTTATCACATCACAATTACATAGAACACAAGACACCATGGCTCCACGATACCTTTATTTGAAATTCTAATAAGGATTAACAAATATTTTAAACAAACTGTGATTGCTCATTTGCAAGGCGGGACGCTAGGGGTTCTTACTGTAAAAAGATTTGGCACATTGTCACTTGATTCTTTGTCTCTTTTTTTCACAGACCGTGTCCGTATAATGTTAACTTCTCTTTTCTACGCTTTGTTGGTCTTCTTGAGCGCAGCAAAAATTTTTTGTCTATGGAAAAATCGCACCTTTTCAAAAAATTCTGCAAAGTTAATTTGATCCTATCTAATTTAATAGTAAGTCTCTGGAAACCGTTGGAATACTCGTCGAACGGAATCAATTACTGAGATTCAGTTTCCGAGCAACATTACATTGCCTCATTTTTCTTGCAATATTTGAGCAACTTCATGGGCAATAGTATCCATCTTGGGTATTCCTTTTTTATTGAACTGTTGAAGTGTGTTTTCTCCATCATCTCGATAGCGATTTTACCCGCACTTCCTAAACCCTCTTATTTTCCTTTTGTGGCGGCGCAAGCAATAACGTTGTAAGCGTTTAATTATGGTAACTGTTATGTTAATTAAATCGAAATCGATCGAAAGCTCATTAAATGTATTTTCAATAGATATCAACATTTACACAGTAAAACGTTAGCTAGCAATAGCAAGTGGCCGTCTGAACTTATTTTCGAAGAGGTGCTATTTTTCTGACGTCGAGTGTAGTCTGTTCATCTTTACTTATCCTATTAGGTGCTCCCACACAGCAGTTATCATTGCGTAACACGACAATATGCTAAAACAGTGTGTAACATTTTGCTACAAAATGTAAGAGAAAAAAGTTAGAGAATGGGTGCATTCCAACAGACAAACCTATGAGTCATCGATCGTTCCATCTTTATCTTTCCATGGTTAAAATGTAATACTATGGTTGGTCGATGACTCAGAGATTTGTCTGTTAGAATACACCCAATGTTGCCAAATTTAAGCGCGTTTTTTTCGATAGATGTTCGTGCTAAAGGAAATGAAGTCGGTTATTGTGCACATTGTCTAAATTAATCGCACTGTACAGTCGAGTTCATTAATATGTTGGCACGTTTGACAGCATGTTGACTTTTACAAAGGCATAAAGGTTGACGAACTGTCAAAATTGCCAACATATTAATGAACTCGACTATACCTACATATAATCTTTATAACGAATCCTTTTTAAGAATGCCAATCTGAGTTTCATATGTTTTATGTCACCCAACAGTGCTGAATATTGCTGCTTCATCTTACAAAAACTAACCGTAATTTTGTGTTTTTTTTTTCAGATGTAAACAAATTCAAGAAAGCTTCAGACGTACCCGATGCTGAGGCAGATTCCAGCGAAGTTACAGAAGTACCAGAACCTATTGACGAGAATGGTGCTAAGGAAAGCGAACCGCCGACTACAAGTAGCTAGTACACATTTATATGGTAAATTAACTAAAATAATCTGCAACTTTGGCTGTGTGGATGTTTGGTCGACATTGAACAGTGTAAATGAAAATGTGATCGTTGCGTATAGATGTTATTTTTATATAAGTAACAGTATTTTGACGTAATATGTTTAATTGAGATAACAGTGCCTGTATTATGAGTTTGCACAGTTATGAAGTCGTAAACTCATAATACATTCTGTGTACTAAGTATCGGGAATTTGTCAATAAAACAAAAAATACAAATTATTCATCTAAATTTATTTTATCGCCTTCAAAGTAGGCCCCATCGCTTGCAATACAACATCTCCACCGCTTCACCCAGTCTTCCATACATTTTTCATAGGCTATTTGCGGTATGGCCTTTAGCTCTTTCAGCGAATTTTCTTTTATGGCTTCTATCGACTCAAAACGTTTTCCTCGAAGTGGTAATTTTAACTTGGGAAATAAAAAAAAGTCAGACGGAGCCATATCAGGTGAATACGGTGCTTGCTCGAGAACTTTTGTTGAATTTTTCGCTAAAACCTCTTTCACTATAATGGCTGTGTGTGATGGTGCATTATCATTTTCCATTGTAAAAATCGCCGAGGACTCAAAACAAAAAGTGTAGTTTAAAACAAATTAAATGACAGATCCCGCTCAAATTTTGCGCGCTTAATCAGTACAGTGCTACCAACATGCAGTAAAAAAAATTTGAACGACCTCTTTTACGCGGGTCTTTTTATTGACATATTCCCGATACTTTTTACACAGAGTAGTAAATACACCCACGCCAATCTACTGCCGTACAATGAATGAAGAATAAGTTTGTACTTAGAAGAGTAAGACGGGCTTCTACAGAAAGAGAAGCCATACGAAGCGTTTCCCCTCTGCCGAAGTACAAGCCCAAATGGGCATACGCGTTAGTAAAACCAGTTGCGCCCGGATTTCTTTCTAGACCGAGTCCAGTCGCGCATGTGAACGCTGCTCTGTTTAAAATGTCGAATTGATGAGTTTTTTGCTGTTAAAAGAGATCTTGAACATCAAGTATACAAAAAGACGGTTTTACATTTCACATAAAAGTAATTTTTTATCGTATTATTGCTATTTGTTTACATTTAAACATTAAATTCGTATATTTTATTCTTGATTAGTTGTCAAATTTGTTCAGTGACATCGGGTCTGCTAGTCCATGGCTCGTCCGTACAAATTTCAGATCTGTCGCTAGATAAATCCGAGTTCTCGCCGATGGGCAACTTAGTGATGTTACCGTTAAATAATGTTTGTCGATAAAGTGTTGGTCGATCTGGCCCTGATTCTGCGCCAAATTCATTTGCGAGATTTTTGCATGATTTGCTCTGCACTGATGTGAGCGCGACAGATATCGCGAAATAAATGTCGAAATAGTAGATTATACAACAAGTGAATAAAAAGGGAATTTAGTTCGAGGGACTAACGGCCGTCTCTCGAGCAAGATAATTAGGCGCATGATAGCTGCATGACAGTTAAGTTCATGACACCGTTTTGATTTGGTCGAGTTGTAGTTAGGAAAGACTTATGCGATTCATATCCAAGCTGAATACTGACCGTAAGTAGTACCTACTGTTAAATAAACCATATTCAAATTAAAGCAAATAACACTGCTAAGAGCTGAATAGTAGCCGAAGATTCAGCATCGCTCTGTATAACTTAAAATCGCTTATTATTCACTCTTATGGTTGAATTAAACGCACTTTTTAGAGTGGCGATGGTAAAAAAGCAATTATTCAATGATGTAACTGTGATCAACGTTAAGACGGGGAGCGATCACCGATTGTTGTAAATTCAAATTGTTGGGTGTGCAGATGGCAGTACTGTCATGGAGCGATGTTCAGTGTCAGCAGCCTGAGCCCAACTTCCCTGGGTACACATTAGTCCCAACCCAATCACCTATACTCTCGAGCTTTTTGTATAAAGCTCGAGCGTATAAAAATGACCTCTTTGTTGTTTTTCACCCCATCGTAAAATGATTGAGTTTGTAACCTTTATTCCTTTTTCCGTATCGATATTGCTGCATCGACAGTTGAGCCCAGCCCTTTATGTCAAAAACGTGTCATATTTTGATGTGTGACTCATCCGTACACAAATTTTTGCTGTTTTGTTTTATTTTTATGTGTGAGTGTCGTCATTACAGTGTAGTTTTTGTATGTGGGTATGCGGAACTGCACTTGTGTGCATTTCCCCCCCCCCGCAAAAAATGCCAGAATGATTTGAATAGAGTAATATCGCTAAGGCTTCTCCCTTCGTGACAAACGAAGCCTTTTGTTGCTCGAAGCTTAGAATAACCAAAATATTTGTCTAGGCCTTTGAGACGTCAAATGGAAGAAGTAATATTGCTAAGCAATATTTTTGGTTGAACTAGGTATAAACTTATTCTTCGTTAATTTGTACGACAGCTACAGTACAAGCTACTATACTCTCTTGTTACTTAAAAATTGAATCATGAGTAACTGTTTATCAATATTATTTACGACCTCCTATGAAATATTTTGAATTAATTAATTTATGGCCTAAAACAAGTTCTCGTTAAAACACAAAAAGAATTACTCTAAGTATATATGTTTTGTTTATGTTTATTATTATACGACCTATGTTAAGATTATTAATTATTTGTTTTATTGAGAAACACGTAATCCTATTAAAACACAAAAATAGTCTGATAAACAAAATTAAAAAGCTAAAAGTTACTTGTGTGACAATTAAAATTAAACCACATTATATGTTTAGAAACCCTTTATTCACCTCCCGCGCCATTCGCAAAACCAGCGATAACAATCTTTCGCCTTAACTTTACCTCGTGGTGCCACACCAACAAATCAGTGCAATACTTACTCACTAAATTAGGTAATAATATGTGTGCATCAGAATGGCGTGTGTAAGACTGCAAATGGTTATGTTTTACACATGATACCAATCTTTGAAATGTGCCTTTTTAACACCAGTTAGTCTTTAATTAGATTTTTAATAGACCCGCCATTCTGATATTAGGTTGGCGCCTATTTCTTTTTACAATAACTCTGGTGTTAAAAAGGCACATTTTGCATTGCTCTCATGCATAAAACATTACCATTTGCAGACTTCACAAGTCATACTGATGCACACAATAATATGAGTTTTTGCAAACTATACTCAAAAACTCACTCTAAGTAGTTTGCAAAAAACTCATTTGACTCGACGCAATTGTCCAGCAAATGAATCATGTACTATCAGCCTCCGAAGTATGGACACCAGTATACATAGCTTTTCGTGTGCGTTACCCCAGCAAAAAGTTGAGCTTTAGAGAGATGAGACCTTATCAGATAATTAGTGTGTCATGAGGAGAAATTTGTTTACTAATAGCAAAATTTGTGTGAGTTGTAGTTTTTAAGATATATGAGAAAAACAGATTTTGCTGGGGTCACGTTTTAAACATTACCCTGGCAAAAAAAGTTGTTTCAGCCTGGAACCAAATACATGAATAGATAGCTTTTGTTGCATAGTAAATGTTAGCAAATAGCAAAAATTGTGTGTGTTATGGTTCTTGAGTTATTTAAGTTTTTGCTGGGGTAACGTTTTGGGTTTTCCCAGATCTCGAAAACGGTTCAACGCAGAAGTTTGAAAAAAATACCACTAAGAGACCTTAATTTGTTTAAATTTGTTTAATTGTTAGTTTTTGATTAGGTTGTCGCAAACCAACGTAATTAAATGGTTTCGAAAAACAGAAAAAACGAATTTGCAAGTTAACTACACTTATAATCAAATAAACAGCTGTAAAAAATAGCCGTGGTAGACACTATTCATGTATTTGGTTCCAGGCTGAAACAACTTTTTTTGCCAGGGTAATGTTTAAAACGTGACCCCAGCAAAATCTGTTTTTCTCATATATCTTAAAAACTACAACTCACACAAATTTTGCTATTAGTAAACAAATTTCTCCGCATGACACACTTATTATCTGATAAGGTCTCATCTCTCTAAAGCTCAACTTTTTGCTGGGGTAACGCACACTAGTTTTTCAAATATATCTACTGTGGTATGTACCACAAAGTAAAAATGCACTTAGTTTTTATAGATGTTACCATTATTTCTGGTGTAAAATCTGATGGCGCTTTTACATCAGGTCGGTTGACCGAACGACTCGAATTTGAAGCCTGCAAGGAGATGATATTCTATTCAAGAGGCCGCTAAAAGTACTTTATTCTTTCAGTGACTTTATATAGGTCCACAAAACTTTGGTATAAGAATTTTGAAATATAAAAAACTGGACAATCGTGTGGAATCACGAGCTGACTTCGTCTAGCTCAGAATTTTAATCAGTTTCTTTCACGCATGATACTTATGATTAAAACCAACAGATTTAAGTACATTTTTGGTATAGATCGTTTAACCAATAAATAGCTAAAATAGAAATATAGTAAGGAACTTCAAATAACAAGAATACACACTTAATAAATTACTATGTTAAAAATATAATTAATACAAACATTAAGATATGGAATTAAATTAGAAACAAACACAATAACAAAAAGTTAATAACTTTAAAAGGACTACAATGTAATATTGCACACGTTTCAAAATGGTACCTATTTAACATACAGGGTCATTTTTGGACCCCTTTTCAAATTTTGTCAGGTCATTCAATAACAGCAATACAATCAATTTATGAAGTAAAGAAAAAATTTTTTTTTCACATTTTTACCCCAAACATTTCCCTACACAAATAGAAATTGTTGTCACTGTTTGCGCATCGCACGGTCGACCCACGCGAGCCCCGTCCCGCCACCCGCCTTCCCCCGCTCGCGTCCCGTGCGCGACAGTGAGCGTGCGTGCCTGGATTTTTAGGATATTAAAAATGCCTGAAAACTGAGAATTTAAGAAGAAAATATTCATAATTATCTCACCTATTTTTTTATTACTTCCTTGAACTTATATTTGATTTTGTAAAGGGTCGCAAAATTACCCTGTATGTATAACGTAAATAGACATACAGTAATAGTTAGGTAGTTACTATACATCAATAAAATATTTTACTAAAATAATTATTTGAATGATATGAATAAGCGTGCTAATAAATAATATTATGTAGTAAAGTATTTTTAAGCATTTCCTGAATTAATCAGTAAAACGCGGTATACTTTTAGCTTAGAAATTTCGAGTAATATTAAAATTAGTTCCTTTAATTTTTACTATCAGTCCAATTAGTTACGATAATACTTAATTTCCATTTATTTTTAATTTTGAATATTGCAAAATTACAAGAATATTTGTGCAAAATATAGATTTTGGAGAGGTAGCAATGTGATTGGCAGGCTTAACGTGAACAGTACTCGAAAATAGTGCAATTTTATTCGCATCAAGCAAATAACATCATATTTAATTATTTATGCACATTTTTAAGCAGTGCTTATGCATTTAGAAAATGTAAGTATTGATGTTCTTAAACTTAAAAATATGGGTAATGTAAATATAAAAATCTGAGTATTGTTGATAATCCATAAAAACAAATAATAACAATAAAATTATTGAAGTATTAAATTCCATCATTAATATCACAAAAGTGACTAAAAAAAAATCAGTCAAATAGATTAGTGCAAATAGGTATGTTAGGTAGGATACTAGAGTATTTATCAGCATTGTATTAACTTATTTATGTATAGGTAATTGGTACTCCCTGTATTAATCTTTGAACTAATTTATGATTGATTAATGGCAGCTTAAGTCTAACATTATATCACCTACTCTTATTTTAATGCTATTAATATCATTTATACTGTATGTAGATAGGAAGTGAAATAGATCTAAAAGATTAGGTTAGATTAGGTTGAATAGCTCTTGTGCATATCGAAAAAGCGAGTGCCTAGAGGACCTCACCAACCCATATCCTCTTGGGAGAAACCTACCTCACCGTTTGATACCATGCACTTAGATGCATTGGGTCCCCTGCCTGAGTCCGGAGGTTATAAGTTCAGTTTTCATTCTTTCTGTAAGTTTTAAAATTCATTCTAGACAAAAATTTGAGCTTAAATAGATTTTAAAACTTACAGAAAGAATGAAAACTGTTGAAGAGCTATTCTAAAAATATTAGAGACGATTAGGAGGGCATGATCTTTTTTTTTAATATTGACTTGATTTACGAGTAATAAAAATAAATGTATTGGTGGCGCTAGTAGTAGGTAGTAGGGCGCCTTAACCTTTCAATTACTTAGCGATTGAAATCTTTAATATAACTTGTTAGAGTTTCTATAAATCGCTTTTATAGCCACTATTATTGTTTAAAGCTGAATAGTCCAGTCAACAAAAGCGATCCCTTCAGAAACTTCTTTAGGGTGCTTAGGGAGTGAACATACTAAAAGTCCCCATGTCTAGGGGGTGTACACGAGTGGGCTTTTATTCGATAGAAGAACTCTTTTCGTTTCGAAGAAAGTTTTATTCGTTTGATAACGTATTATGCCGCCAAATTGAAAATGATTGTCATATGTTTGTTTGTCAAATTTTTTAATGACTTCTATGTTATTCAGATTGTAATTTAACTGACGGATATCTGTTATCTGAGGATTGAAAAATCAGCCCTTAAACCTTTAAACTTTAAACCCTTCACTCCGGCTCACCCCCTAGGAGTGAAGGGACTTTTAGTATGTTCACTCCCTAAGCACCCTAAAGAAGTTTCTGAAGGCATCGCTTAGTTACCCGCTCAGGCACTCTTTATTAACTGGACAAGAAATGTAGAAGAAAGTTTACTAAATAACTACCTTATTTACTTACATCTACCTACAATCTAAACCATCAACAGAAGATCCACGCGACAAACCAGTTCAGTGAGACTCGACCCGATATCACAGGAGCGATGTGGCTCGATACTCGAAGCTAAGCTAGTAATTATGAACTATAAGGGTCAAGCTATATTGGACCACTAGGCACCGTAGTTTTCTATAGCTGTATCTCTTTCCGCTGCTTAGAAAGGACATCAGGCACATGAGACCCAAAAGTGTATAAACATAATTCTGTTATCTATAAACACTTTATGTTACTAGAATCATAAAACAGCAGCAACATTATTTTTAACTCCTTCATTTAGCTTTAATTAATTATTGAAAAAACAAAAGCATATCAATGAAACGGACATCTTTGTCAGCGATTTCACAAGTCTCCCCTGAGTATATTTGTTCTGTGGCACAAGTGATTGCGCATTAAAAAAAAAGAATGTCTGCCGGCTGTCAGTTAACTGTCAAAAGCTGCGTCATTTTCTGAACTCGAAAATCTTTAAAAAATCCAATGCATCACAAGGCATAAATAAAAAATATGCCATCATTTACATTATAGTACAATGTAAACATTGCATTTATTTGCATATTTTTAATTTATTTATTGTGATGCATTGGATTTTCGAGTTCAGACAATGACGCAGGAAGTTAAGAACAACGTAGATTCACCCGGTACTGGTGTTGCTATATAGTGTCGAGGTTACCAAAAAAAAAACTTTCAAACATAAATAACTCTTAAAACATAAATCTTCTTAAAAATCTGAATATTTCCTATGAATTACTTATTACATGCCTACATTTTGGAAAATACAGAAATGTTATACATTCTTTGGTTTTTTTCTATGGGACTCTGCCTGATGTCCTTTATTTTGTTAGAGCGGAAATACCGCTCGGTGATGACCGGCTGGCTGATGCGCAAAAATGCGAAAGTTTTAAGTCCCGGTTCGAACGAGCGCTTTTTCAACGGGCGTTTAAAAACGTTTAAATGACACAAATGGATAGGTACCCATGTATTTATTCACACGAAAGCGCGGCGCTTTGTATCGACCAGTGTTGTATTCTTGACTGAGCGTTAGACATAAAATCGAATTGAGCATAAGCACGCTAAAAAAAAGCGTCAACAACGGGTTTTAACGCGACGCTTTTGAAACTATCGTGCAAACCGGGACTTAGGGTCTCGTAAGGTCGTAAGTGACTCGGAGGGATACGGCTACAGAAAATGCGGTACCGAGCGGGCATATTTAGCTTAAGGGCCCTATAGCCCTCAAAGTGGCACCCTCATTTTAATTAAATTTATTGCTAAGTACATAATGTATCGAAAATTCACATGCACGAATTGAAGATAAGGTTCTATAGTCTATTTACAAACAAAAACCTCAGTAAAATGTAGTTCGTCGTAGTAGTAGTAAGAAAAAGAGCAAAAAGTGACCACTTTAGGCACTTTGAGGGTGCCACTTGAGGGTTATAGTCGCCTTAACCTTAACCCGATGTAGCAGTATTGATACCTTAGTAGCCCATAAATCACCTAGTTATCTTTACATTACTGCATTTTTAATGAAAACTCGTGAAACCTTTTTACTAGGCTTTTTTAAAACACATGCATTAAATTACGATAAATATATCACGGTGATAAATAGCTGCTAAAAGTCATTAATTCACGAGGTCCCGAAACACACTATCTAAACCAGAAGGCCTACTCAAATGGCCGTTCTACTAAAAATAACTCCAGTAGAATAGAAAGTCAATGTATGGGATTGACAGTAGGTAAGCGTTAGCTTACGTCATTCCCTGTTCCCATTGTAATTCTATTCTATTAACGTTAGTTTTAGTAGAATGGCCATTTGAGTACGGGGGCAGAACCTCTTAAAGTTCTCTAAAAAGTAAAGAAAACTGGTTAGGTAATTTACACTGTACAAAGAATATGAGTTTTATGGCTAGGTGTTAAGGGCTAAAATGGTATCAAACGCCATTGGAGTTTCACTAACCTATTATTAGTAGACACTTGTGTGTGCTACGTTCTGACATCAAAATTCAAATAAATATGATATCTACCCTCGAGAAAATAAGAGACACCAAAACCTCAAATTACTGCGATCTCTCTATTGAAACAGATTTTTAAAATGTCAAGCCGTACTTCAAACTGGCCATGAAAATAAAATATATAACGAATTTTAGCCGTAATAACTTATTTCTTTCTAATTATTATTCGCTACGAAAATCTCTTACTTACATAATCTAATGGCTATTCAATCATGAATTTTAATATCATGCATGTGAACTAATACGATCCTATTTACACTAATCTATTTGACTTTAATAAAGAAAAATATTATACATAAGTAATCAAAATCAATCAACGCTACAAACGCTAACTTGAACCATTTTAACGATAATGACAAATATTTTGCATAGCATGTGTCTAATAAAACTGCAAATAAAGAGTAACTATTTAGTAATCGGTGGTATAATGTTATTGAGCATGTAGTACTTTGTCATAGCAACTTTTTGACAGAATTCTCACAGTCTGAAACAATAATCAAAAAAGTTGCTAGGACAAAGTACTAAAGTGTTAAACTACTTTCGGTGCTGACCGTACTTTTCATACAATTTGGTATGTCACTGATAGTTAACATCGTAATAATAAACACAAAATACATACACTTATTCATGTACTTTTCTGGCAAAAGAAAACTTCGGTTGTTGGCTTACTTACAATATTGTGTAGCTACAATTCTGTGATTGTAGGCAATAAATATCATTAAAGGTAACATACTCAGTGTCTTTTAGAAAATAAGTAAGTAAACTTGAATATCAAAACAAGTTCAAAATGAGCATCGTCTCAGACGGATTCCAAACTTGGACGGTAGAGATGGACTAAAAGCTGTGCTTTACTTTAGATTACTAATTATAGCTTTTATTAAATTGACTGATGAGACGGTGAAGTAATAAAAATCTTTGAAATCGTAGCCAAAGCTTCGCCGTAATCATTATTAAAATACTTGGTAATGTTAGATTGCGACCAGCAAAATAGGAAAATAGTGGGCGTGTTTCTTAACACGGAAAAATGTGTACGGCAAAATGTGTACGGACTCTTGTCCGTACACATTTTGCCTCTGATCACCGACCGCTCTCTCGCTCGCACATTCATGTTTTCTCAAGATTTCTTAAATCTGAGTGCGTAATTGAAAAATGTGTCTCGGCCACTTTTCGAATTATAAGAGGACATTTCAACATATATTTCAGTTTCTAGTTGCAGAAAAACATAAAGTTATCGTTTTCGCCAGTTCAAATAACTGTTAGACATAACAACTTTTTACTGAGGTTATTGTTTATAAATAAGCTTAAGAAATCTTGAGAATACACGAAATAAAATGTGCGAGCGAGAGAGCGGCACTCAGCGGCAAAATGTGTAGGCTCTTAATACCCAACCCTGAATTGAATTGAATACCTCGTATTTTGGCGAAGATTTACAGATAAATAATGTAATTTTCAAACTTCCTAAACTATTCTTAAATTATACTGTATATACTACGTACATAAATAAATAATCTGCGATTTGTGATATTAGTTTAACAGTGAAACAGCAAATAGCAACGTACAATTTTGCACATTGTTTAAATTAATATTTATGTATGTACGTAGTAGATTATTCTTAGGGGGACTATCTACCACACGAAAACAAATCAATTTTATCATCGCACTAAGCTTTAAAAGCCGAATACTGACTAGTGTTATTGACTGTATTTTTTTATAAAGACAATAAAATGTAGACTTCTCTATTATTTTTATTTGAATAAGAAATATCTCTATCTGGTACAATCAGCAACGAAAATCGTAGCAATTTTTTTATGTTTCAAACTGTGAGACACCTGTCAAAAAGTTACTATGACGAAGTACTTAAGTGTTAAACGACTTTCGTTGCTAACCGGACAATTTATTGAATGGCTATAGTTTCTACTCAGCTTTCTAATGACAGATGGTCTGGTTTCTAAACTGCTCAAGAATACCAGTTGCTACAGATTGGTGACTATAATTAGTTTCAAAAAAATATCCGATAGGGGAGCGCCAGTGTGTCTAGAGACCTGTCAAACGCATGTTAATTACTATTGAAATTTTGTATTAATCATATACATTTTCTTATATTTAATAATAAATTTTAATATCATTAATTATTATTGTGTGAAACCATTCTGTTCATCAAACACGTCTGGATATCGATTTCCAAAGGGCATTCTTGTTACCTACAGACTTTGGATTACGTTGTTTGCTAATTTCAACTTCGCCCACTGTCCATGAACAATTTTAAGATTATTTTTTAATAAACACCTCATAAGTAAACATTAGGTATCTACATCGAAAATAAAAGTTGTTAGGTCTCCAGACACTAGCGCTGCTTGTGAGAGAAATGGCAAACATAAGCCTCATTGTGACTACAAAGAATTGTCGTTATGTTTGTCCGTGCCGTGGGTTCCGTGGACATTGCATCAGATGCCGTTGCCAGGGCAGGTCCCTCGCCAGTACGTTGGTGAAGCAGTATGGACACTTCCATTCGTCCATTCCCAAAGCTATAAACCAAATATCAGGATTCTTTTGAGTTTTAATTAAAATATTGGTAGGTAACCACTAGAAACATTTGGTCCTACGATCCGTTTTCTCTAATAATTATAAGTTGAGTGTTGGTGAGATGTTTTAGTTCATAATAACTCACTGTTTTCAGTTATCCTTATGTCATTTTCAGTTATACAACGTGTAACAGAATTAATGGCTATGGTAAATAGGGACCGCTCTTTCTCGTGGTCCCATGATATTGTCCCATCAAACTTGAAATGATGAAACAGTTGTTTTTTTTCGCGATTTCAGAGTTGGTCCCATAGTAAAAGTTGTTCAGTTTGATGATCCCTATCTACCAAATTCTGGTGTAGCCATTAATTCTGTTACTTACACGTTGTAATGTATATAAGGTCACTTCGAGGTATGTTTTTTTTGTAACGCATTTTATAGAATTCCTTTTGAGAATTTGTTTTCCTAAAGAACTGTAATATAAATTGTTTGCAAAGACGCTAAAACTTGCAGGTATATTAAATTCATCACTTACGTATGCAGTTGACATGGTAATCACTCTCTTCAGCCCTCAACGCAGCCCCGCACTTCTGACACGCTTTCCAGCAGCCTTCGCTTAGCGAGCACTCTTCTGCAAATATAAAACAACACTCTTATAACGCTGTTGGTTGGACATTTTACCATTGATTAATTTGCATCATATCATAATACTTCAACATGGTCCTTCGAGCCGGATCCAACATAAAAAAATATAACTGATCATCACAATCGTGAATATCTAAGCACTTATGTTATCGTATTCAGAAAAACTACCACAAATACTTGAGACAATATCAGCGAACTAAAATCTATGGAAGTGTAATCACAAACAAATATTGCTTAAAAATAGTACCACACGGGGCTAAAAATAACAACCTTCGCAACATTTAGTCGGGCCAGCCACGCGCCCGCCGGTGACAGACAGTTAGTGTTCTTCACAGTAATTGTAGTTTTATTTTGAATAAAAGAGAGAAATTATTAGAAATGACGTCCTGTGTGGTAAAATGATATAAAAGACGCAAAGAAGGCAGTAAAAAGATGCAGAGATAACGTGTCAATTAAGACAATTATTTTTTTGTTGGACAATAAACATAGGTTAGTTTTCCAATCCAACTGGGAATCGAAGCCGCAACCTCAGAAATGGCAAAGCAGACTCGACTACGGAGCTTGTCTATCAATCGAGTAATGTTTTAAGACATTTAAATAGGTACGTTGAATTGGATTTGCTAATGTTGTTGAAATTCGTGTGTGTAACTCAATGAGTGTGATTGTATAATGGATCCTATTATGTGTTACCCAACAAGTGCGCGTGCAGCGCGCGGGCCTCGAGCGCCACGCGGCAGTGCGGGCAGCGCGCCAGCACCACGCAGCGCCGCCAGTAGTGCGTCTCTAGCGCGTGTTGTATTATGGCCCTAGTGTTACCCAACAAGTGCGCGTGCAGCGCGCGGGCCTCGAGCGCCACGCGGCAGTGCGGGCAGCGCGCCAGCACCACGCAGCGCCGCCAGTAGTGCGTCTCTAGCGCGTGTTGTATTATGGCCCTAGTGTTACCCAGCAAGTGCGCGTGCAGCGCGCGGGCCTCGAGCGCCACGCGGCAGTGCGGGCAGCGCGCCAGCACCACGCAGCGCCGCCAGTAGTGCGTCTCTAGCGCGTGTTGTATTATGGCCCTAGTGTTACCCAACAAGTGCGCGTGCAGCGCGCGGGCCTCGAGCGCCACGCGGCAGTGCGGGCAGCGCGCCAGCACCACGCAGCGCCGCCAGTAGTGCGTCTCTAGCGCGTGTTGTATTATGGCCCTAGTGTTACCCAGCAAGTGCGCGTGCAGCGCGCGGGCCTCGAGCGCCACGCGGCAGTGCGGGCAGCGCGCCAGCACCACGCAGCGCCGCCAGTAGTGCGTCTCTAGCGCGTGTTGTATTATGGCCCTAGTGTTACCCAGCAAGTGCGCGTGCAGCGCGCGGGCCTCGAGCGCCACGCGGCAGTGCGGGCAGCGCGCCAGCACCACGCAGCGCCGCCAGTAGTGCGTCTCTAGCGCGTGTTGTATTATGGCCCTAGTGTTACCCAGCAAGTGCGCGTGCAGCGCGCGGGCCTCGAGCGCCACGCGGCAGTGCGGGCAGCGCGCCAGCACCACGCAGCGCCGCCAGTAGTGCGTCTCTAGCGCGTGTTGTATTATGGCCCTAGTGTTACCCAGCAAGTGCGCGTGCAGCGCGCGGGCCTCGAGCGCCACGCGGCAGTGCGGGCAGCGCGCCAGCACCACGCAGCGCCGCCAGTAGTGCGTCTCTAGCGCGTGTTGTATTATGGCCCTAGTGTTACCCAGCAAGTGCGCGTGCAGCGCGCGGGCCTCGAGCGCCACGCGGCAGTGCGGGCAGCGCGCCAGCACCACGCAGCGCCGCCAGTAGTGCGTCTCTAGCGCGTGTTGTATTATGGCCCTAGTGTTACCCAGCAAGTGCGCGTGCAGCGCGCGGGCCTCGAGCGCCACGCGGCAGTGCGGGCAGCGCGCCAGCACCACGCAGCGCCGCCAGTAGTGCGTCTCTAGGGCATCTGCTCGCACGCGTCTGCCGCACCAACTGCACGTTGTACTGTTGAACATACAATGTACCTATACTATGGGCAACAGCGTCGCTTAACCAGTAATGGAGCGGCTACGTTAGCGGGCGAAGATTCGTGTCGCCTTGACGCGCTAAAAACATCGTCTACAGGCATACGCGATGTTCTTGGCTACATCAGCGGATGAAGATTCGTATCGTGTTGGCGCGCATACATCGTGCGGGCAACGCGATGTTGCGGCAGGGTTGCCAGATGCGATTTTGCATATCTCCCCGAATTTGAAATACTTTTTCTCCAAAATGACACTATTTTTGGTAGATTTATCAAAAAGGTCTTGTATTTCGATTAGTTCGTTCAAGGCACTACCTTGATTTACTACTATTTGTGGGTACGACAAGGTGATCGTTTAGATTTACAAAATTTTTGACAAATTATGTAATTTTATGCAGTTCAAATATAGTCATCAGAGGCCCTCAAGGGGCGATTCAAATCGATTTTTGTTCAAATGTCGGACGAAAATCAGTAGAAAAAAGCACTCGACGCCAGACGAGCGATTCAAAAATAGGGCCTCACTCGCAACTAAATTAGAGTAGGCAAAGCCAGAAACAGATTATTTTGCTTTTAACCTTTGACTATAAAATTTGACAAACATTGATTTCCGAAAATTCTCCACGATATATTATTTTTCTCCAAACATTCCATTTCTTCAATAGCACATTGTCTGCGCCCGAATACATCGCGTTGCAAAGATCTACCTGGCGGCGGCCACTAGATTAGATACGCTACGCTCGCTGATGTAGACCACAAAGTACTTTTTTATAATAGGAAATAGAGACCAATCTTCGATCATTTTTATGGAAGTATCTCACTAGCGCCATCTGTCGATTGAAGTATGAAACTTTATGTTCGTATTTTTCGTATAAGAAAATTTTATTTTATTATTCTTATGGGTGATTTATTTATTCTTTATTTATAGCAAAATATGAATGAAAAAAGGATAACTTGAAACAAAAAACACTAAAACAAATTGCACTCATATAGGTTTGAACTCAGATCTTCATAGTGGTAGTGTCAAGTATTCAGTGAGTTGGTATCCATTACGCTAACTTGTCATTATTTCTGATGTCGAATTTTATCATTATATTGATTCGCACCATAACCATACTAATATCTCACCGTCAAGACCATAAAGTTAATATTACCTAGCGGAAGTCAAGACGTTGATGTGGCGCCATCTGTTCAATTGCTAAATGAACTATCTTATTAGTAAAGAGCCCCCTAGAGATAGAAGTACGCAACTTTCACAATAATAAGCTTCCAGGTTGACAGTACTAAGATTACGGCCCCTGATGTAGACGCGGTATTAGCAACAAAATTAGTGTGCGCGCGTATCGCCCCTGCACGAACTAAACGTGTGTTTTGACGGCGGCGCGGCGTGCAAGCGATTTTACATTCATCTATGCTCATCACAGTCCTCCCTTTTTTGAGATTGAATGGATTCGAGTAGGTAAGTACCAGAAATCTACGATTCATAACGAATCTCAATTTGTCAGAGCATTCGTCGTAGTCGTAGGCTTGAACTCCCTTATCTGAGTTAATTAGAGTTCATATTTTCTTGAAAAGAATAATCTGTTTTATACATATAAAACTGTGTTTATTGATATTGTAAATTCAAAAGTTGCTACTCGTACTTACTGACAAACAGGCTCAGGAGTGTTGTCGCTATGAATGTCCCCTGCGTTTGCTTCATAGCTTTCATACTGCTCGTTATTCACCGCTAGCTGCCTTCTGCCTGTGAATTAATACAAGCAAAATAATCCCTTACTTTGTGTGTGTTACGTCTGTAAACATATTTGTGTTGATAAGCGAGAATTTGCAAGTTATTCTCCTTCAAGTTAGTTTAATTTCTAAAATTTGTTATTTTCTAAACTTCTTTAACTTAGGAGAAAAAGGCACTTATTAATTTTTTACTATTACTAAATATTGCATATTTACTGCAAATAATATTGAAACTAGGTATGTCCAGACCAGAGTAGCCCTAATGCAATCCTTAAATTGTAAAAAGTACCTTCTTTATCAACGCCGTAACCTAAAAGTGTCACTACGTTAAATTTTCACAATCCAATAATTTTCATTGTATTTGAATATCCGGAAATTCTCGCAGAAATATCTCAAAGGTACCTAGGTTTTCTTTTCTTAGACTTCTATAAATCTCAGAATCATTTCCAACTTACCCGGACTATAATAACCGCTCTCATCCATCTGGCTGTGGTCATCCAAATGCAAGTTCCTCAACCCTGCAACCAACTTCGGGGACTCCAGAACACTCTCCCTAAAATATTCCGCTTTAACCTTCGGCGAATCCAAGCTCCTACAATCCGAGTCACACCGCAAATCACTTCGGGATATAGGCGAGTCCATTTGTAGGGAATCCATACTTCGCAAATCGTTTTTGGATGTTTTCGGAGATCCTAAGCTTGGGGAATCTCTATAGTCTATATGGAGAGGTTCGTATACAGTGACTGGTCGTTCTTTTAGTTGTGGTTTTGCCGTTTCGTGGTCGTAGTGGATCATGGAGTGACGGTTTTCTGTGTTGCGGTTCGCTCGGCGTAGGACTACTTGTTCGTTGTCTTCGAAATGGACCTAAACGAAGACGGTCTTTTTTGTCAATCATATGTTTCTAATTAAGCAGAGTTTTGTACTGTGGTGAGTAAATCACTTACAGACTACATAATACTTATACCATTATTTTCTATTTGTTTCCTAGAGGAAAGGTCCTTGGTAGACCAATGAAACTATACATTTTTGTCAAAGAAACATGTGTCGAAAAACGACAGTTTTCGCCCATCGAATCTGCCGAACAACGCGTAAGTAAGGGATACTAAAATATTGTTTGTAAGTAATGTATGGGAAAGATTTTGTTTGGAATTTTTCGACCCAATGTTTCTTTGGCAAAAATGTTTAGTTTCATTGAAGTTTCATTGGTCGAACACTCCCTTAAGTACAATATAGCAGTGTAAACTCATCATACGGGATTCGAACTCAGGGACTATAAGTAGTCCATGAGAACGTTCGTGGCACGCGAGGTTGTAAAAAGTGCAAGGGACCGCGAAATATACCTCGGACTCGTTTCAATGGCACGCGCAATCCTAATATCTGACATCACTGACACGTTTTACAACCCCGCGTGCCACAAACATTCTCATGGACTATAGGCGCATTAGTTAAACTCAGTATATTATTATGTGCCATGGCTACATCAAACGGCGATTTTAGAGTAAAGGTTTGACACCTTACTCTAAAATAATCTTTTGTTTAAAGGAATCTGTTGAAGGTAAGAAAGTAATGAGATAATGAAATGGCAGTAGTTGATAAAATAGTAAATTGTTACAGAAATACATAACTACTTACTACTAACTAAAATATAACTACTAACTAAAACAGTGCAATAAAACAAAAGATGATCAATGATGAATATGCGGAATAAAACTGAGTGATAGAGTGAGCAATGAGGTGATTCGTAAAAGGTGTGGTCTGAAAGATGATATAGTGACAAGAATTGAGAAAGGAATGCTCCGGTGGTTTGGTCACTTAGAGAGGATGAATGAAAGGCGAATCACGAAAGAGATATATTGTGCGAATGTGGAAGGAACGATTGCACAAGGGCGTCCCAGAAAAACCTACGCAGACCAAATAGGGGTTATTATAAAAAAGGCTGGTGTACGCAGTGACAAAAACCGCAGGGCATGTATGAAAAGATTGATGGATGTGAATGAAGCGAAAGAAGTGTGCAAGGATCGTAGCAGGTGGCGATCCATAGCCTCTGCCTTCCCCCATGGGAAACAGGCGTGGGTGTATGTATGTATGTATGATCAATGACTAGATACTTAATGAGTTCATACTGTGAAGTTACCTTTTCAGCAGCACTAGCAGATGACCTAGGCGAATGTTTAGGGCTTACTGCGCTGTCTAGCCTTAGCTTGTTGTAGCCCGGGTAGTTGGCGTCCTTGGTGGGTCTAGAGGGGGTATACCGCTTTGTGGTGGACTTTTTTAAGCTGCTTTTCGTTCTGTTCGTGTAGCTTCCACTGAGGCTGGAGGGGGCTAATGTTGAATCTGTTGACGGAAAAACATTAAGTTTTTTCACATTACTGCTAACAGAGGCCCATCACGCAAATTTTCAAAATCGTTACTGTTTCATTTTCTTTTATAGAAAAATACTAGCTTGAGTTTTGTTTAAATTGTTGAAAGGTATGCCTGGGGAGCCTAGGATGCCAATCTTGGACAATTTAAATGAGAATCCTTAAGCTGAACCAAAGATATTTATGTAAATATAACCTAAATGACAACGTAGTTTTGGTTTTATCGTTCAGACAGAATTAGCGTGATTGGGCCCTAGATATAAGTTTTGAAGACATAGATTTTTTTAAAGGTAGGTAGTGATGCTAACTTCAACTTTAGGTGTAGGTGCTGCCTATCATTAGTTAGTAACGTATTTTAGGTGTCGCAGTCGTTCGTATTTTAACCATACTGGCATGCTTCTTAAAGGAACTAGCTACTCTCTTATACAATAGATCCGCACCGAACACCTCACAGATGACTAGGGTTGCCACCCTACTATATAATATAGTAACTACTATATTAGGGGTCGCCTACTATATTTTTTGAAAAAATATATAGTAGGCAAAACTACCATATTTTTTCAAGTGAAAAAATTTAACAAAAGCAACAAAAAAATATTACTCAAATGCACAATTAAGTAATTGCATTTTTTTTGTGATTAAACACAGTGTGTATGGTTGTTGAATAAATAATGAAAATGTTAGTACTTAAGTATGAAAAATGCAACTTCTTTAAAATCCTCCATACAAAACGGCAACCTATATTTTTTGGACTTTTTCACCATCTACTATATTTTTACACTAATAATCTAGAAAATACTATATTTGATGCAAAAAAGTTGGCAACCTTACTGATGACTGACTCGAATATCGACAAATAGTCGTAAATGTGCATGCTTACACTATAGGGCATTACTTAATGCCGTAAGAATTACTTGGGGCTTCTTATATATATTGAGGAGTCTAACGGCCAAATACTCAAAAGCTTCTTAGCTAAAATCTTAAGTTAAGGTCTCCTTAACTTTAATGAAGCTGTCAGTTTCTTTCTGTCTTATTCAGAGTGCGTTCGTTAAACTGGTGCTAAAGTTAACATGACGTTAGACTGCGGGCTAACGTCATTTTAGCGCAAATCGTATTCAGAGTGACAGGTTAATGTTTAGTCCCACCGTTTAAAAGGTACATTGTGATTGGTTTACAAGCATTAAACCAGGTTTTGTTAGAATAGTCTTGCACCCCAGTTTTATGAAACATCTCTGAATAAGACAGATAGAGTTTCTGTCAAATCTGACGACTTTTTTCAATATAAGGTGGCCTTAACTTTAAGATTCGTTTGAGTATTTGGCCGTTAGTCTGAGGTACCTACTTACTTGTCGATTCTAGCACCAAGAACGTAGACAAAACCGCGTCTAAATTCTGTATAGGATTTAGAAACATTGTGAAATCGAAGAATAACCAGATCCAAATTCACCTGAAGTATGTGACGCCATCGATTTCAAGCTGTAGGATGATGTGGCGCCCAACGATGACGTCATACTAAACGAAGTGGTCCCGCTAGCAGCGGTGCGAGATGAATGAGCCACGCTGGCTGCGTCTAGATTGTCCGCTGTTGACTCTGTCAGCTGTTCCTCTGTCGGAGCTTGGTTCAAGATTTTCTGTAAAGATAGTTGAGGAGGTCAGGAACAAATGGTGACATTTACACTTTTTATTTTTTCTCAAGAATCGAGAAAATGTAATACCTATGGGTATGCACGTAATCAAGTGTAAAATGGTTACCTTTTGTACAGAATAGGTAAGTACTCCTTTTGAGTGCCATTTTTACGTGAAATAATTGGTTGGTGGTGGGCTTATTTCAAGTCCGTCAGGCTAGCTACCAACATCTGCCTAACTCTGACGCAATAACAACAATTTTAAAATTGTTGTGTTCCGGCAGCTAACTACAGGAACTGACTATCCTACCTCTAAAGGTAGGATAGTCAGTTCCTTACTGTAGTGAGGATCCCGGGAGTAGTGCGCTTCCACCTTCGGCCTTATCGTCACTTAACACCAGGTGAGGTGAAGGTAAACCCTATCCCGATGTGCATAAAAAAAATTGAACCAAATCTATTCAGAAATTAATAAAACTCAAACTTTTGAGTCCGTTAAAAAACAATCGAGCCGGATGCGTAAAATGTCACCTTTTGTTCCTGACCTCCTCACAGAATGTGTAAATTAATCTCATGGGACGTGTGATTTTTAAAAATTGAAACCCTTAAACAAAACTATATCGAATAATTAGTATATCGAAATACTGGAACAGAATTATGCTTAAGTAAATTAAGTTTCGACGGCGCTTGCTGCCCCACATTTCGCAATCGTAGGCGGTAGTTGTGCTCTCACTACTCCCGGAGATTTTCAAGCCAATTTTTTTATGGTATAAGCTGTTTTAAATCCATAGGTTTACTTACCTGCATATCAATCCTGTCGAACTGCTGGAACAGATGTCTGTATATCAAGTTCCTTCTGGTGACTGCATCGTCCGGTGGTAGTTGAGCTCTCACTACTCTTGGAGACCTGGCATAGGCCGCTAGTGATATTCTCTCTGCCGCAGCTCTGGCAGAGAATTTACCATATTCAAAGACTTTGGCATAAGTTACCTATAATATCCGTAGTTTTCCTAACCTGCATATCAATCCTGTCAAACTGCTGGAATAGGTGCCGTATATCAAGTTTCTTCTAGTGACCGCATCCTCTGGCGGTAGTTGAGCTCTCACTACTCTTGGAGACCTGGCGTAGGCCGCTAGTAATATTGTTTCACTAACCTGCATATCTATCCTGTCGAACTGCTGGAACAGGTGCCTGTATATCAAGATCCTTCTAGTGACCGCATCGTCCGGTGGTAGTTGAGCTCTCACTACCCTCGGAGACCTAGCGAAGGCCGCTAGTAATATTCTCTTTGCCGCAGCTCTGGCAGAGCCTTTACCATATTCAGGACTTTGGAATAGGCTACCTATAACTTCCGTAGTTTTACTAACCTGCATATCAATCCTGTCGAACTGCTGGAACAGATGCCTGTATATCAAGTTCCTTCTAGTGACCGCGTCGTCCGGCGGTAGTTGAGCTCTTACTACTCTTGGAGACCTGGCGTAGGCCGCTAGTAATATTGTTCCACTAACCTGCATATCAATCCTGTCGAACTGCTGGAATAGGTGCCTGTATATCTAGTTCCTTCTAGTAACCGCATCGTCAGGAGGTAGTTGAGCTCTCACTACCCTCGGAGATCTCGCATAGGCCGCTAGTAATATTGTTCCACTAACCTGCATATCAATCCTGTTGAATTGCTGGAATAGGTGCCTGTATATCAAGTTCCTTCTAGTGACCGCATCGTCAGGAGGTAGTTGAGCTCTCACTACCCTCGGAGACCTCGCATAGGCCGCTAGTAATATTGTTCCACTAACCTGCATATCAATCCTGTTGAATTGCTGGAATAGGTGCCTGTATATCAAGATCCTTCTAGTGACCGCATCGTCCGGTGGTAGTTGAGCTCTCACTACCCTCGGAGACCTAGCGAAGGCCGCTAGTAATATTCTCTTTGCCGCAGCTCTAGCAGAGCCTTTACCATATTCAGGACTTTTGAATAGGCTACCTATAACTTCCGTAGTTTTACTAACCTGCATATCAATCCTGTCGAACTGCTGGAACAGATGCCTGTATATCAAGTTCCTTCTAGTGACCGCGTCGTCCGGCGGTAGTTGAGCTCTTACTACTCTTGGAGACCTGGCGTAGGCCGCTAGTAATATTGTTCCACTAACCTGCATATCAATCCTGTCGAACTGCTGGAATAGGTGCCTGTATATCAAGTTCCTTCTAGTGACCGCATCGTCAGGAGGTAGTTGAGCTCTCACTACCCTCGGAGACCTCGCATAGGCCGCTAGTAATATTGTTCCACTAACCTGCATATCAATCCTGTTGAATTGCTGGAATAGGTGCCTGTATATCAAGATCCTTCTAGTGACCGCATCGTCCGGTGGTAGTTGAGCTCTCACTACCCTCGGAGACCTAGCGAAGGCCGCTAGTAATATTCTCTTTGCCGCAGCTCTGGCAGAGCCTTTACCATATTCAGGACTTTTGAATAGGCTACCTATAACTTCCGTAGTTTTACTAACCTGCATATCAATCCTGTCGAACTGCTGGAACAGATGCCTGTATATCAAGTTCCTTCTAGTGACCGCGTCGTCCGGCGGTAGTTGAGCTCTCACTACTCTTGGAGACCTGGCGTAGGCCGCTAGTAATATTGTTCCACTAACCTGCATATCAATCCTATCGAACTGCTGGAACAGATTCCTGTATATCAAGTTCCTTCTAGTGACCGCGTCGTCCGGCGGTAGTTGAGCTCTCACTAGTCTCGGGGACCTGGCGTAGGCTGCTAGTAATATTGTTCCACTTACCTGCATATCAATTCTGTCGAACTGCTGGAACAGATGCCTGTATATCAAGTTCCTTCTAGTGACCGCGTCGTCCGGCGGTAGTTGAGCTCTCACTACTCTTGGAGACCTGGCGTAGGCCGCTAGTAATATTCTCTCTGCCGCAGCTCTTACAGAGCCGGCAGCGTGCTGAGCACCCGCCGTTCCACATTCCGCTAAGCGACGGACTGTTAAACCACTGTGAAGTAAAACCACTTTGTATTTCACTAAGTATATTTTGGGAGTGAGTTTTGGTAGGAAATAACTTAGATAAGCGCTTGACCATAGAAAGCGATGGTGCGACGTAGATCACATTATTACTTCACTTTGATTGCATCAGATGCGCTTGCATAGAAGATACATACTTGAAGGCCTCCAGATTGTACCTGTCGGGAAACACAGACTCGGGCATGGAGTCCCACTCTTTAGCGGTAGGAATGATGAAATTTGAAGCAAAACGCTTCTAGACCATTGATTCGCTTTAATTTAAATCAGCTATTACATTTTTTTATTTAAATCCTTATTTTAAAAACGACTTGCAAAGAAAACTATTGAAATCAACGCTACGAGCTATACGAAACGCCCTGCTACGAAATTGCTACGAGACTATCCTTCAATTCCATTCAGTTCATTTATTTGTCAAATCACAGGTCAAATCAGAAAATACGTACCTACAAGCGGCATAAAAATTTTAGATACTCAATACTCAGATCTTTGCATCTTGGAAACGTTCCCATGCAAAACGTGCGTCGAGCGAAATTTTTTCTGTCTATGGTCGAAACAATCTTTTTTTGACAAAATATGATTTCATAGCAAGTACTTGTTGTATGGTCTGTGTTTCACAGTGTCAAGAAACAAATGAATTTGAAATATTCATTATGTAATAAAATTTCGCATGTAACGTCAATAGGGGATATAGCTCAGTGGCAGAGCAATCGACTGCAGATCGATAGGTCCCCGGTTCAAATCCGGGTGTCCCCTATCATATCCTTTTTTAGTAATCTCGTAGCAAATTAACTAATTATTTTGCGTTGGTCGTTTTTTTTGGTCGTTGGAGGTTGTTTCCTAGTCCTTACTGATTGAATTTCTTATGTTCCCCATAGAGATGATTACCTATTTTGGGGTTACAAGTAATCAACAAAGTAATCAAAAAGAATACTGAACACGCCATTTCACTTTTTATGTAGGTACAGGAATCCAGGGTGACGAGGTAAGGGACCTCAAAAAAGCTAAGTCAACTAGAGCCATAGTTTTGGCGTTATTGTAGCTCCAGCTCTAGGGCCCTACCGGCTAACTTAACGAACTTCGGCAAAACTGCCGGGATACAACAAATAAATCGAAGTACGGAATTAGGTACTATTTGCCGAAGTTATTTGGAAAATTGCGATATTCGGGTGACATCATGAATCGAGGTTTGCCATTTTGGTCTGATTGGGGCTTTATTCGATGAAAAACTTGCATTCAAATCAACGCTATGACTACGGCTATACTCCTGCTACGAATCAGCTATGAGATAATCTCTTGCTACGAACTTCGTAGTTGCCATATACGTACTTGTTATTTTTTTGTTTTCTATAGACATGATTACCTATTTTGGGGTTACAAATGATGGAAAAGAGTACTGAACACGCTGTTTCATGTAATGTAAGGTATGGTGCTTTTTATGTAATGGGGTCGAGGGTGACGAGATACGGGACCTCATTACTTGAGGTCCCGTATCTCGTCACCCTTGACGCTAGTCTTATGACAACTACAGCCAAGGTTTGGCGTTGAGCCTGAAGCTCCAGCCCTGACTTTTCAATGCAAAACTTGCATACAAATCAACGCTATGACTCCTGCTACGAACCTGCTACGAGACAAACTTTTTCTACGAACTCCGTAGTTTCTTTCGTAGTGCTTACATACTTATATACGAATTCCATTATGGATATTAGTAAGAAATTACTCGCGTTTGCAAACATGGCTCATAATTATCCGTGTGTGACTTTTACGTTTATTTATTGTTAATTTCCTTTCGAAATTATAAAATATGTCTCAAAAGGGTAAAAATTAATACTGTAAACTCTCAAAAGGGCCCAGCAGGATGGTAGCTAAAACTGTATTATATTATCTGTGCTAAATCGAAGAGGCAAATCATAGCGTTCTCAAACAGATTATACATATTTATTTTGTTTGCAACAGCTGTTATCATTATGAATCACATCAATGAAAAGTCACGATTTACTTGACATTATTGAAATGTAATTATTGAAAAGCGAAATGAAATTTCGCAAGTAACTTCAACAGGGGATATAGCTCAGTGGCAGAGCAATCGACTGCAGATCGATAGGTCCCCGGTTCAAATCCGGGTGTCCCCTAACATATCCTTTTTGTAATCCCTTAAAAATAAATTCATAATAATTTGTTTGTGTTTAAATTATTAATCGGAAATAATTTGACTCCTAGTCCATAATATTGTTACATTTTTTTTATAAACAATGGCTAGACCTCAAGACACCTAAGCCCGAGTTCTATTAGCCCATAGTTATCCATGGTATTGGCGTTAAACTTTTCAAAGTAAAACTTGCGTTTAAATCTAGGCTATGACTACGAATACTCCTGCTACGAATCAGCTACGAGACAAGTCCTTGCTGCGAAATTTGTAGATTTCGTAGATCGTAGTACCTAGTATACGAATTTAATTTTGTAACGTGGGTACAGTATTCGTTTGAGAGAATTAATGTAAACAATCTTGGGGTATTCACTTCTCAAGCTTACGCGCTCTCTAGACATGAAATAAAACACTTTTTAACGGATACTAGCGCGGTTTTATTGAACTAATTACCAAAGTACTTTGGTAATTAGTTGGTATTTTGTTTGATTTTTGGTTTTCCCGGCGTTTTGGCACCTTTGTAGCTGCCGTGGTCACGAGGGACTGAAGCCACTCGTGAGCCTACCCTCAAGCGATGAATTTTAAAAAACGTTCAGTTTTTTTTGTATGGGGTGTTTTCATAAGTAGTTTAAAAATTCAATGTCGGCTCTTCTTTCTTTGTATTAACTATTTACTCAACTGTATTCACTTTGTGTTATTTGAGAATGCAAGTGTTATCAATGATGCACCTGCACTCTTAAATTATTATTGATATTTCGTTGTAAACTTTTATTTACTTGGACGGACTTGGCTGGGCGTTTATTTTCTCTGTAATATATATATATTCTTTATTGCACTAATAATAATAGTTACAAAAGTCATTATGATAAATTGTAAGCAAAGGTGGACTTATCTCTAAAGAGATCTCTTCCAGCCAACCTAAGAGGTGTCAGAGATTTAAAGTAAGCGGGTACATAAAGTGCAAGACATATAAAAATAATAATTAAATAATAAGATAATAATACAAAATCTATACTTATTCATAATATATAAAATACACATACATAAATAAATAAATTAAAATATATCTACATACATTAAATACATACTCAATACGTACATATAAATAAATATGTAAGTGATTATGAGATAATGCTATTTATGACTCAGTACTCAACTTATGATTGTGCTAGAAAGTGCGATTTAACTTTGGATTTAAAGGTCTTGGTTAGACGTTAGGGCAATCCTGGATGTTCAACGGGAGTTTATTCCAAAGCTGTACAGCTCTAACAGAGAAGGAGTTACGGAGGAAACTGGTGTTGCTTCTAGGTAGCTCCAGCATCTTAGTGACGGTGCATGCCCGCCTAGGGCGAGAGGGAGGAGGAAGCATCTGGAACCGGGAAATGAGGTACTTAGGTGATTTGGGATCTTTGAGGATTTTGAAGAGGGCAGAAAGGATGTGCATATCACGGCGAAGGCGTATAGGAAGCCATTTAAGCTGACAGCGAAATTGTGATACATGATCGTATTTACGTAAACCGAATATGAAACGTATGGCCAAATTTTGTAGACGTTCCAGCTTGTTCAGCTGTTCCTCGGTTACATCCAGAAAGCAAACATCAGCGTAGTCGAGAAGTGGAAGGAGAAGCGATTGGGCCAGCATAATTTTAGTTTTAAAAGGAAGGAAGTATTGAAGTCGCTTGAGAGAGTGGGAAGAATAGTGAATGCGTTTACTAATTTCAGCAATATGCGGAGACCAAGACAAAGTGCAGTCCATAATTAGTCCAAGGTTTTTTACTTTGTCTGTGAATATTAGGTAAGGTAGGTATTTAACATTTTTTATCCATGTTTTGTTTTGTTAATAGTAAGTAAAAGATGTTAGAACTGACCTGTTCTTATCGGTGGATATGCCGTGGTTAAGGACCAGTTGCTCCAGAATTTGTAGCCTAGAGAGGGCCAGCCGCGGGTGCATAGACGCGGGGACTGGTCGCACCAACTGCTGCGGGATTATGTGGAGACTCCTGCGGGATTGAGAAATACACGCTGGAATTTTAATCATTTGGTTCCCGCAGTGGGGTGGTTCCACTCATGATTAAAAGCAACTTTTACCAAGGGGTGAACTCTGATATCGTGAAAAAAAATCTGCTGTTTCATACAAAAGCGCAATACTTAGTCGATATTAATGTGTGGAACAGCTGTTTTTTTTGCGATATTAGAGTTGGCCCCATAATAAAAGTTGCTTGTAATCATGAGTGGAACCACCTCACACCATATGAATAAAATTTCAGCGTGTAGATGCTCATCTGTAGGTAGGATATTAAAGTAACGTTTACAGTGCTACATGCTTATACTATTATGTATTCTGTGATAGAAGTCTATGAGTACAAAATCATCCGACTAAGTTAGCGATTTAAAATTCATCAATTTTACGATTTGCCCATATCTCGATATTTGGTAAAATGTTTTGGAATTAGTTTCAACTATGTATGGACTTTTCGCCACTGCTATCTATTAATGTATACCTGACTGGCGCGCAGTCGGCCACGGTGAGCACGGTGTGCTGCGCGGTGGAGTGCACGCGCGGCGCGGGGTCGCGCAGGAGCTCGGGCAGCAGTAGGCATGTACAGTAGGGTAGGTACCTGACTGGCGCGCAGTCGGCCACGGTGAGCACGGTGTGCTGCGCGGTGGAGTGCACGCGCGGCGCGGGGTCGCGCAGGAGCTCGGGCAGCAGTAGGCATGTACAGTAGGGTAGGTACCTGACTGGCGCGCAGTCGGCCACGGTGAGCACGGTGTGCTGCGCGGTGGAGTGCACGCGCGGCGCGGGGTCGCGCAGGAGCTCGGGCAGCAGTAGGCATGTACAGTAGGGTAGGTACCTGACTGGCGCGCAGTCGGCCACGGTGAGCACGGTGTGTTGCGCGGTGGAGTGCACGCGCGGCGCGGGGTCGCGCAGGAGCTCGGGCAGCAGTAGGCATGTACAGTAGGGTAGGTACCTGACTGGCGCGCAGTCGGCCACGGTGAGCACGGTGTGCTGCGCGGTGGAGTGCACGCGCGGCGCGGGGTCGCGCAGGAGCTCGGGCAGCAGTAGGCATGTACAGTAGGGTAGGTACCTGACTGGCGCGCAGTCGGCCACGGTGAGCACGGTGTGCTGCGCGGTGGAGTGCACGCGCGGCGCGGGGTCGCGCAGGAGCTCGGGCAGCAGTAGGCATGTACAGTAGGGTAGGTACCTGACTGGCGCGCAGTCGGCCACGGTGAGCACGGTGTGTTGCGCGGTGGAGTGCACGCGCGGCGCGGGGTCGCCGCACGCGCGTAGGAGCTCGGGCAGCAACTTCTCTAAGCACCTCCCCACTTCTGCCGCGCACACCCTGCGTATACACAATTGTGTACAACAATGAGAACTGTTTCTATCGATGTGATTTCTATCTAGTCGTTTATGAACGTGGCACATATCGAACAGTTGGCTTATCAGCCGGCCAAATCCTCAAACGATTTAAAGTTAAAGCCATCTTAAATTAAAAAAAGTTGTTAGATTTGATAGAATCTCTGAAACTGATAGCTTCCTTAAAGTTAAAGAGACCTCAACCAAAGATTGTAGCTGTAAACCTTCGAGTATTGCTAATCGTACTTACGAGCCGTGGTTACCCGTAATTAAGAAAAAATAAAGTTATAAAGTGAATGAGAAGTTTTAAGTTACAGCTTCAGTTATGTTTCCTAAAAATATCTACTTTGAATTTTATTTACATATTTTGTCAACTCCACAGCAGCTCCATAGGGCCGCACAACAATGGAAAATCTATTGTGTCTAATCTTCCAGGACTTGAAGGATTAATATGATTAATTGGTAAGAAAATCAAAAAGGAAACTGTTAATATTGGTAAGCCATTCTTTTAAATGAGTTTATTATATTTATTTATCAGGTTGAATTAAGATTATTTTCTTTTTGTGATCCACTGAACATTTTCAAACAATCTAAATTAATTACTGATGCTGCCGATGTAAATAAAACTCACCTATCAGGCACGAACTCCTGGAACAGCGCTCTGACCACCTCGTTAGTCTGGCTGTACACGGAGAACACCTTGTCCCATAGCGTCCGCTGCAGCAGCATGGCGCGGTCTAAGTCTGCTGGTATACAACTCACCTATCAGGCACGAACTCCTGGAACAGCGCTCTGACCACCTCGTTGGTCTGGCAGTACACGGAGAACACTTTGTCCCGTAGCATCCGCTGCAACAGCATGGCGCGGTCTAAGTCTGCTTGTATACAACTCACCTATCAGGCACGAACTCCTGGAACAGCGCTCTCATCACCTCGTTGGTCTGGCTGTACACTGAGAACACCTTGTCCCGTAACGTTCTTTGCAGCAGCATGGCGGCGGCGCGTGCGATCTAAGTCTGCTGGTATACAACTCACCTATCAGGCACGAACTCCTGGAACAGCGCTCTGACCACCTCGTTGGTCTAGCTGGCTGTACACGAAGAACACCTTGTCCCGTAGTGTTCGCTGCCGCGCGGTCTGAGTCTGCTGTTATATAACTCACCTATCAGGCACTAACTCCTGGAACAGCGCTCTGACCACCTCGTTGGTCTGGCTGTACACGGAGAACACCTTGTCCCGTAACGTTCTTTGCAGCAGCATGGCGGCGGCGCGCGCGATCTAAGTCTGCTGGTATACAACTCACCTATCAGGCACGAACTCCTGGAACAGCGCTCTGACCACCTCGTTGGTCTGGCTGTACACGGAGAACACCTTGTCCCGTAACGTTCTTTGCAGCAGCATGGCGGCGGCGCGCGCGATCTAAGTCTGCTGGTATACAACTCACCTATCAGGCACGAACTCCTGGAACAGCGCTCTGACCACCTCGTTGGTCTGGCTGTACACGGAGAACACCTTGTCCCGTAACGTTTTTTGCAGCAACATGGCGGCGGCGCGCGCGGTCTTGTTGGGAGAAGTTTTACTGCTGCCGTTGGTGGGGGCTGTGAGTTCAGCTCGGAGGCGAGCGAGACCTTCTTCTTTGTCGAGGAAGTTTTTGGAGTAGAATTTTTCGACCTGTGGTACAATTTTGTTACATTTAACCATTCTTATTTTTAGCTAGGTAATAAAAGGTGGGCGGAGAAAATGGATATTATCATGTTTAATTCTAAAAAATAGCTTGAAAGATCCCAGATATGGATTGCTTTGAAGGAGACTATACTTTCGTAGACCCATGTTCACTAATGGGTTTGTTCTCATCGGGCTATTACCTACACCACACTGAGTGTCATTCACGAGTTTCACGACATTTAATTTTTTCTACACTATCTCAATTCCGTAAAACAATAGATTGACTACTCATTGCTTCGACAGAACATATTTCGACTACTTAGCAATTAGTTTATAGAAGGGAGAATGCCGTTAGGTAAATGCCGGCTCGCGTGCCAGGTAGGCAACGAACGGGATTAATTGACACTCGCCCTGAGTGCTCCACGTCATTATAGTAACTGACTCTTTCCGCACACCTCCCCTTTACATCCAGCCTCTGTAATCTTAATGGTAGACTGGAAGAGGTGCTATTCTCACTGGACTCTCTCCTTGAAGGTCACCCTTGAAGGTTACCTTACCATACCTAGGGATCCTGGTCGAATGTAATAGCTTTGACTGAGTATGTGTACTCACCAGCGGGTACCCAAAGATGAGTATAGGCAGCGCGGCCTGCTTCCGCTCGCGCTCGTTCAGCTTGTGCGGCTGCGGCGCGCGCGGGTGCGACGCGGCGCTCCCGCCGCTGCACTCTTCCTCCCGCGCCTCCCGTAAGTACTCGTTGGTATGAGAACTATGGGAGTGACACCATCATCACTAGGTGGCTTAGAATATGATTTGTCGTTTTGTTGCATTTTCCAGGGATAAAAAAACGGAAAATAATATTGATAGAAGATAATTTTACTAGAAGCTGAAGGCGAGTATCTTATTTAGTTTTGTAGTTATTGCCAAGTGACAGACACTTAAGGAAGAAAAAGCAGTCTCTTTGATAAGGACTTTAAAGCCCACAAGGATGCAGAAGCTATGTCTCTTTAACAGAACAGAATTAAAAAATAAAATGAATAGATAAATCTCAGTTCATTTACATGCAACATGGAATAGGCTGTCCTGTGACCTAACAACTTGACAATGTATCTACGAATACGAAGAGAGTGGAAGGCTAAATTTCTAAATAAGTAGGTAATTAAATAATTAGAATAAGGATAATAAAATCAAATACTTCAAAATTTATTATTAATGAATTCTATAAAAAATCTAGCACTAAGTATTAATAACCTAAGTATGTAGTAATGTTGTCGTTTTAGCAAGTAGTGACTTTTTATAATTTAGATATTATTTCGGAAATTGGTTACAGCTCAATAAAAAAACTTAATCCGACGACGAAAGTTAATTAGACCTAATATTAATTGCCTAAAAGGAGAAAAAACTATTTTACATTCAAAGTAGATAACGTGCTAAAGATGCTAATACTTATTTTATCTAAGATAAGAAATTATTTCAGTATTTCAAAATACATTGAACAAAAGCTAGCCTAGCGCACACCTAGCTTCTAGTTACGATAACTCTGAGCCATATTTACCTCTTATCAAAGCTCTCGACCTTACGGAGTCTAAATTAAATAAATTAACTATTAACCCAAGTAAAAAACACCTTAATTTAAAACACAGATGTATCAAAAGTTTTTCAAAAGTGCCAAAAAGCCACAGAAATTGTACAGTTGGTGGAAAATGTTACTTCTATATTTTTACTTTGATAGTTATATTCACCAGTGGGGACACTGGGTGGGGCAAAGTGGAATAATTCAAAATCTACCATTTCATTATTTTTCTAGAATGTTGTGGGTAATAATCTCACTTCTTTTCAATGAAATTCAAAACAATTTTACTTCAGCATCAATTATAATTAAAGTTTTCTTTTTCCTGGAAACATTTATTTCGAAATCTAAAACATTTTTTCTCCATCCATACTATTCTTAAATAGTTACTTCAAAAATATTTCTTTGTTTGTCAGTTTGTTTGCTTGTTTTGTTCTAGAGTAAATTATTAATTAAAATAATAAGTACTTACTGCCTCAAAGCTGGCAGCAGTCGTTCCTCGTAAGCTTCGAATGTGGACCGTGGGCCGGCACTTTTATTCCTACGTCTAACTAATGTTCCTGCAATTATAAAATCAATGTGTTTTTCATTATCTACTAAATTGCACAGTATTCTAGACCTAACAAAATTTACACCACCATCGATCTAGACCGGGCCTTGCCGTGTCGTAGTGCTTTCTTTCAGTGATAAACTTATTTGCTCTACATGTAGTGGTGGCCAGAAAATAAAAGACACCAGTCGATTTCATACAAACGAGGTAATTTTAAAGTCTTGTTTTTCCATATAGATCTGAATCTCTCCGGTGGTAGTTTCACTAGCTAGATCGTGTTTTCTAATTAAATTAATCAATTTAATTCAAATTATTATTATTAAAATCGCGTTCTAATTTTAATAATAATAATTTGAATTAGATTGATTAGCTATAAAATAATTTAATTAACTTGAATACATTTTTATAAAGTTCCGAGAGGGTAATTTCATAAAAATATGAGCAGCCTTTTTGCTTTAGTCGTCCCGTGCGTGACTACGCTCCCTGGAAAGGTGTCGAAAGTCGGGTTAACTCAAAAAACCAACAAATCAAAGTTAAATAGGTTGTCCATATTGTGTTGCGTTTACATGTGACAATTTCGACTCTATGCTGTTTACATAAGGTGTATGTACACTAAGCTATGTTTAGTTGCGTTTGAATGGAGAACAATGAAGTAAGGTATGCAGGCTTTTTTCGTAGGTATGTCAGGTCCATATGATTCCTTCGTCATTGCATTGACTCCTTTCATCCTTTTAAAAAGTTACGTACTTAGTTGAACAACGACATCTAGCCGTCTTTTAGGTACATTTTTTTTAAACTGCCTTTTAAAAACCGCTCATTCTAAACTCTCTGTAATCAGTAAAAAGTGTTTTATTTCTTTTCGACTGGTGTCCTTAATTATCTGGCCAGCACTGTATACAAAATTAAACTTTTCCTACCATTGGCAGCGTTTGGCGTGATGCTTCTCCTAGGGCTGTCAGTCTCTCTTCTCAGTTCTTCTTCCTCCTTCTTATAATCCTTAAAATCTATTTTATCTTCTTGTGGCGGTGGCTCGGGTGTTACTGGTCGGATCTCTTTTACTGGCCGGATATCTTCTACTGGCCGGTTTGCTTTTACTGGCCGGATATCTTCTATAACGGGCTCAATCGGTGACTATAGGACAATGATATTGATTATAACCAAATGTTTTGAATCTTTTAATGAAACTCTCTAAAATCTCAATGGACTTAGTGAAGAGCTCGAAGGCGCAGTAATTAAAGTAAGCAAATTTCGATTTTCTTTCATCAAGATAGTTTAAGTGTTACAATTGACAGCCGGAAGCGCTCAGTTGTTTGTAATGCCATCCTGTCGAACACCTGGCCGGAACGAGTCGCTTAACAAACGTAATCGACTATTGCACGATTAGTCTGTCAAGCTGCGCCATGAGCGCTTCAATAATATCGATAATTTTTACTATGAAAATTGCTTTTAGCGTTGATGAACAATCTCTTGCCTAAGTGTTACAATAAAGATATAAATTGGAATTGTGTGGCTAAATTTTACCCTACCTCCACCTCCTGATGGTCTTCCTCATCCCCGTTGACGAACTCTTGTTCAGGCCTTGAGCCCTCAATGGGAGGTACCGCCTAGGGGATGTCAAGACTTAAGGAGCCCGCTGCCACGGACAGGGACAGGTGGTGGGAGAAGTCGTACTCAACGGGCATGGAAGAGTCGTTGCGGGGGTCTTGTACAGCCCATTAAGTGTTACAATCATCATCATCATATCAGCCGCACGACACCCACTGCAGGGTATAGGCCTCCCGCAAGGATCTCCACGACGATCGGTCCTGCTTGGCCCGCATCCAGCGGCACACCGCGACCTTCACCCTCACGTCGGTCCCCCTTGTCGGGGGCCTACCCACGGAGCGTCGTCCGGTGCGCGCGAGCCATTACAGAACCGCCCCGCCCCAACCAACATCGGTTCTTCTCGCTATGTATCCCGCCCATTGCCACTTTAGCTGAGCAATCCTTCGAGCTATGTCGGTTACTTTAGTTCGCCTGCGGATCTCCTCATTTATGATTCGATCACGCACGGAAACGCCGAGCATGGAGTGTTACAATAAAGTTGTGTAAATAAATTGTTTACTGTGTAGATAAATTTTAACCTACCTCCACCTCTCGGTGGTCTTCATCATCTCCGTTGACAAACTCCTGCTGATGCTGTGAGCCCTCGATGGGGGGCACCGGCGAGGGGATGTCGAGGCTGAGGGTGCCCGCCGCCACGGACGGGGACAGGTGGTGGGAGAAGTCGTACTCTACGGGCATGGACGAGTCGTTGCGGGGGTCCGGCTGGAATACGGAGTTTGTCTTTTAATCTGTGAGGTGAATATTTATCTATCAAAATGGTGTGAGTAAGTAAAAATGTTGGAATAACACTTTACAGTTTTCGTTACATTCATGGTCATCGGCGTCCGCTGTTGCCATCTACCTGCAAAGTCTTCTAATGTAATCTAAAATCCTGCAAGTACTGGGGATCTTCCTTTACTTCAGTCAAGGTCCTATCCCTCATTCTCTTAGCTAGTTGAAGACGTACCTAGCTGCTGCCGTCCAATCGCAAAGCTTCGTCTTGTGAGCAAACGAAGCTAAATTATTCAAAGATATATGAATAACTCACCTCATTTTCTTCATACAGACATTACTGACGGAGGATGTTCCTTCACCCTAGTCATAGCACCAACGATACTGTCCCTAGTCTCTTGGCCAGTTCGAAGGTGTACCTGGCCGCTGCCATCTAAACTGCAAAGCTTAGTCTTCTAAGCAAACGAAACTAAAGCTAAAGTTTACCTTAAACTCACCCCATCTTCTTCAAACAATCTGCAAAGTTGGAGATCTTCGTTCACCCCCGTCAAAGTATCAATAATCCTGTCCCTCATCCTCCGGGCCAGCTTAAAGTCGTACCTAGCCACTGCCATCCAATCTGCAAAGCCTCGTCTTCCAAGCTTCTCACTACTACTCACCCCATCTTCTTCAAACAGTCTACAGAGTTGGGGATCTTCTTTAACCCCCGTCAATGCATCACCTATCCTGTCCCTCATCCTCCTGGCCAGCTCGAAGTCGTCCCGGGCGGCGGCCGTGCGCTTGCGCAGCCGCCAGCGGCCGACGCGGATGCCGGCCGCCGCCAGCGCCGCCCCGGCTGACTTCAACCGACGCGCGTATTCGAACCGTTCCTCTGGATTAACAAGGATATTTTAGGACTTTTTTCTCAATTTTTGAATAACATAAAATATATGTATCTTCAGGGCCCTATTTAATAACGTGACTATTTGGTTTACATTACAGTGTAGCTATGAGTAGTTTGTTCTATTTTCAAATTGATTGACGCAATGGATATAAAATTGCCATGACAGGTGGCAAATAGGGAATATGCATCAATTTTTTTTTAATCTTAATCAAAAGTATAATGCGTGAGAAAGTTAACTGTAATATTAAAACTTTTCTCTTGCGTTTTTTTCTCGTGATATAGTTACTTGAAGTTAGCGCGCAGCACCACCCGGCGAAAACGCTCCATACAAAACGGTGACGTCACACATCACGTTTCAGGAGTGTTTCGGCGCGTTTAATATGGAGTTAGCCAATAATCTTCAATTATCTCCCTAAATTTTGCGTTTAAGTACATATGTGTTATACAAAATATTGTTTCTTATTCGATATTCTATCTGACTGTAAAGTGTATTATATCCGAAAATGAAAAAAAAATATCGTTATTTTCCCCTGATTTCATCGTGTGATAAAACTAGGATTATAATTATTTTTTATTTTTTTTCCTGTTCCATCATGTTTTTATAAGTGTCCGCAGCGATCAAGCTCAAATTCATCAAAATCGGTGACTTATGCATATTCCCTATTATCACGTTTAATTAATAGGGCCCGAGTTTAATTTGAAAAAAATAGAACAGAATTTGTACTAAATTAGGTATAGGTATCTGTTAACAAATCCAAAACCTGTGAAACTGACCCTGAATGTTTTAGACCCAGAGTAAGATAAGACGGTACTAAAGTTGAAAATGAAAGTCCAGAAGTCAACAATAACAAATTAAGAAAAGAAAAACTGTTATTTTTTAAACGACAGGTTTATTAGCTCTATGAACATTATAATTTATATCAAACCATTTAACGTAAATGGGTTCTTCTAAATACATGACTGTTTTTCTGTTTAAAAAAGAAGCTTAAATCCCACCCACGGACCTGACGCATTTGAAAAATCACCCAAGGCAAATTCTAGTTTCACATTATCCTTTGCCCTTTGTCATAGATGGAAAATCTTCAGACCTACCGCAACTGTTAATGTAACAAAAACAATTATCATTTTATTATCCTCTCACCAGCCACAGCAGCCTTCTTCTTCTCATCGAGACTCCTCACCAGGTCAGCTATCTCGGTGTCCACGTACATGACGAATGCCAGGTCGTCGTACGGCGAGTAGCTCGGCTCCGACTTCGGCGATGCTGGTGGTACTTTCTCTGTGTCCTCTATCTCTTCCCCCAGGACGTTCACCGCCATTAGTGCTACCTGAAAGACAATTTATCTTGAAAAAACTCACCGATTGATTGAGCTACCGAGTCATTCAGCTGGAACATTATAAAACCAGTAATCCAAAGGCCCGAGTCTCACTTAAGGTATTACAATAACAGTTAAAAAATCTTGCCATGAACAAAATTTAAAAAAATAAATAAAAGCTGTTTATGCTCAAACGCGACTGATAAAAAATATCCGGCGTATCTTTCTGAGCAAAACAATGAGCACCATTTAAAACTCAAAATTCAATTAAAAATAATTTATTCAGTCTACACTGTTACAAGCACTTGTGAATGTCATAGCTAAGCTACACTATCGGTTCGCAAAACATAAGCGGGAGACCTTGTAACAAAAAGAACCGGCAAGAAATTCGTCAAGGGCTGCTTTTTTTCTGCCTGTATATCATCAAAATTTAAATAAAATGACCTTGCAGCATTTAGAGTGAGGTCATTTTCCATCACAATAATTAACTATTCAGTATGCTAAATACCTGATCATCTTCGTTCGCAGGTGGATGCGGTCCAGAAAGCCTTAGTTTTACGAAGCGGGCGATGGTTGGTTCGGGTAGTGCAGCAGATCTAGAAAAAAAAATACAGTCCAGAACAGTCCAGAAATAACACCGATCGTAAACCGCTATCGCATTTCGGTGTTTACCGAAAAATCTTTGGCACAATATAGTTTTATTGGGATGGGTGGGACTGTATATTATATTATTAGGGATGGAATGAAAATGTTGACGATTCAAAAGTTATTTGAATTTTACTATAGTGTATCCTATAACTTTGCCATAGGGAAAGTACCTTAAAAATTTAAAATAGGAAATTTCACTGAAAGATGACTTCATTTTGTTTTAAAATACACTGGCCTGCAAAACTAAGTACTACATAGGCCTATTTTCATACAAACGAGGTAACTTTGAAGCTTTGGTTCTCCGACCAGGATTAAACGGGGTGTGATTTGATGATGGCCATTCAAAGATTCAATGGAGGAGGCCCAGATCGCTAAAAAAAACCCAATGGATTAGAAGAGTCGTTTACACCAGAGATCGTACGGACTTTTTAGTGTTACATTTTCCTTACTTTTGATGTAATTTTAGCTAGTTATTTTTTTAAGTTCAACCCTGACCTAAACGACTGTTCTAATCCATTGGGTTTCTCTAGCAATCTGGGCCTCCACCCTTCGTGTGGCAAAGTTTTAGGACACCGTGTGTATGTATGAAGTGTTGGCTCACCTGAGCTCCCTGGTCCGGGCCTGAGAAGTGGGCCGGGCCAGCGCGACGCGGCCCACGCTGGTGTACGTGGCTCCGCATGGGGTCGCCGCCCCTTCGGATATCAGACCCCCCGACACGAGCACTTCTACGCAGGCCGCTGGGAAATTAATAAACAGGGTGTTACGACTTTAATGTAGACTGTTGTGTTTTTGTGAATTTTGACCTTGGCTGTTCAGTTCGCGTGCTGGTATTCACGTATGTGCTGATGGTGTGCCAATAGTTGCAACTTGTACACGCTGGTGACGCACATCAGTCGTAGGTAGGGTTGCCAGATGGCCGGGACCCACCGGGATCGTTCCGAAATGAGAGCATATGTCCCCGGGTTCCTCAATGAAGAAAAATTACCCGGGACTTCCGAATACTAGTTTTCTCCACAAAGTTTTGGTTAATAAACCATAAAAAGGTGCTCTTTTGATTTATTTTCTATTGCCCACCCAACAGTCTCATGGACCTCAAAACTCCTACTCCGTTCATAACCCCAGAATTGTCATCAGAAATCATCTGTACACCACATACGTATGAGCTGATGGTGTGCCAGTAGTTGCAGCTTGTGCACGCTGGTGACGCACATGAAGAGGAGTTCGTGAGAACTTTGGGCCTTCAGCTCACATGCTGCTACTAGCTGTCTGTACAGCACTCACGTATGAGCTGATGGTGTGCCAGTAGTTGCAGCTTGTGCACGCTGGTGACGCACGTCAGTCGCAGAAGGAGCTCGCGAGAACCTTGGGCGTTCAGCTCGCATGCTGCCACGAGCTGTCTGTACAGTACTCACGTGTGAGCTGATGGTGTGCCAGAAGTTGCAGCTTGTGCACGCTGGTGACGTCAGGAGGAGCTCGTGCGAAACTTGGGCATTCAGGTCGCATGCTGCTACGAGCTGTCTGGACAGCACTCACGTATAAGCTGATGGTGTGGCAGTAGTTGCAGCTTGTGCACGCTGGTGACGTCAGGAGGAGCTCATGGGAACCTTGGGCATTCAGATCGCATGCTGCTACGAGCTGTCTGGACAGCACTCACGTATGAGCTGATGGTGTGCCAGTAGTTGCAGCTTGTGCACGCTGGTGACGTCAGGAGGAGCTCGTGCGAACCTTGGGCATTCAGATCGCATGCTGCTACGAGCAGTCTGGACAGCACTCACGTATGAGCTGATGGTGTGCCAGTAGTTGCAGCTTGTGCACGCTGGTGACGTCAGCGGGAGTTCGTGCGAACCTTGGGCATTCAGATCGCATGCTGCTACGAGCTGTCTGGACAGCACTCACGTATGAGCTGATGGTGTGCCAGTAGTTGCAGCTTGTGCACGCTGGTGACGTCAGGAGGAGTTCGTGCGAACCTTGGCCATTCAGATCGCATGCTGCTACGAGCTGTCTGGACAGCACTCACGTATGAGCTGATGGTGTGCCAGTAGTTGCAGCTTGTGCACGCTGGTGACGTCAGGAGGAGTTCGTGCGAACCTTGGGCATTCAGATCGCATGCTGCTACGAGCTGTCTGGACAGCACTCACGTATGAGCTGATGGTGTGCCAGTAGTTGCAGCTTGTGCACGCTGGTGACGTCAGGAGGAGTTCGTGCGAACCTTGGGCATTCAGATCGCATGCTGCTAAGAGCTGTCTGGACAGCACTCACGTATGAGCTGATGGTGTGCCAGTAGTTGCAGCTTGTGCACGCTGGTGACGCACGTCAGTCGCAGGAGGAGCTCGTGCGGCGGAGCGCCGGCGCTGCGCCACCCGCGCGCTGCAGGACCCTGGGAGTTCAGCTCGCATGCTGGGTACGAGCTGTCTTCGCCTTGGGAACGTTGTAAAAGACTTATCAAGAAATTGTAAATATACGGTGGAACCAAATAGTGAAACAATACCGAAGGCGCGGTTGCATGACTAAAAGTAGCACCCCTTTAAATGCATAATACCACATACGCAAAATACCGCCGTGAATTTTTAGGGTTCCGTACCCAAAGGGTAAAAACGGGACCCTATTACTAAGCCTCCGCTGTCCGTCTGTCTGTCTGTCTGTCTGTCACCAGGCTGTATCTCATGAACCGTGATAGCTAGACAGTTGAAATTTTCACAGATGATGTATTTCTGTTGCCGCTATAACAACAAATACTAAAAACAGAATAAAATAAATATTTAAGGGGGGCTCCCATACAACAAACGTGATTTTTTTGCAGTTTTTTGCTCGATATTGATAACGACTACAGGTAGACAGTTGAAATTTTCACAGATCGTGTATTTCTATTGCTGCTACAACAATTTATGCTAAAAATGAAATGAAATAAATATTTAAGGGGGGCTCCCATACAACAAATTATTTTCTGCTGTTTTTTTGGTACGGAACCCTTCGTGCGCGAGTCCGACTCGCACTTGGCCGGTTTTTTTATATTGTATCTAATACACAATTTTAATAAAACTTTACGTGGAATTTTGAAGGCACATCGTCTAGTATTTTATTAATTAAACTGTATCGTTACATTTGCTCCGCGTAGTCACTGCTACAATTAGAAAAACCGGCCAAGTAGGAGTCGGACTCGCGCACGAAGGGTTCCGTACCAAAAAAACCCGGCCAAGTGCGAGTCGGACTCGCGCACGAAGGGTTCCGTACCAAAAAACGGGAAAATACACGTTTGTTGTATGAAAGCCCTCCTCAAATATTTATTTTAAATTATTTTTAGTATTTATTATTATAGCGGCAACAGAAATACATCATCTGTGAAAATTTCAGCTGTCTACCTGTTGTCGTTATTAATTTCGAGCAAAAAACGGCAAAAAAATCACGTTTGTTGTATGGGAGCCGCCCTTAAATATTTATTTTATTCTGCTTTTAGTATTTGTTGTTATAGCGGCAACAGAAATACATAATCTGTAAAAATCTACTGTCTAGCTATCACGGTTCATGAGATACAGCGGCCGCCTGCGGTTTCACCCGCGTGGTTCCCGTTTCCGTGGGAATATCGGGATAAAAAGTATCCTATGTTTTAATCCAGACTATCTACTATCTGTGTGCCAAAATTCAACCAAATCCGTTCAGTAGTTTTAGCGTGATTGAGGAACAAACATCCAAACATCTAAACATCCAAACCCACAAACTTTCACATTTATAATATTAGTAGGATTTTGATGATTCTTTTTTTGTTCGATTGAGTTTTCTTGCGAGATGGTCCCATTTTTTTTTTTCATATCGGTTCAGTAGTTTTCAAGACATCTTGAAAATACTATGATTTTGCATCAACTACCTTGACGACTTTGTAATTTATTAACCGAATTTGATGTTTTTTTGTTGGGAAAGGGGTACTTTTAGTATAGTCTTTTTAACCGACTTCAAAAAAAGTAGGTTCTCTCTCAGTTTGACCTGTATGAATGTATGTTTCTCTGCGAATATCTCACGTTAGACTGAGCCGATTTTTCTACCAAATAATATACCTACGCTACCTAATAGAGAAGGTACTTACACTAAAAATAAATAATTAAAAAATTGATTTAAAAAACAAAAAAACCGACTTCAAAAAACCTGCCTCTAAAAATCAAGAAATAATCTTAGAATAATTACACCTAGAACGATAATTCCCTACAAAGCGCGCTGTCAAAAGTGAGGCAACTAAAGCAGCCAAAAGGGCGCCGTTTTCAGATTTTTATTGTTTTTTATTACATAATCATACCTAATAAGTACAAAACAGTTTCAATTTCCCTACCTTAAAGAGATTAATTATTATATTATTGGACTTTAGTTACGATTAGGTAACGTATGCAGGATATAAATCTGAAAACAGCCATTTTGGCTCAGTATAAGTTGCCTCACTTTGCATACAAGGACACGGCTTCTAGGTGTAATTATTCTAAGGAAATAATATTCAAATCATTAAATACGCATTATCATTGTTATAATAACAATACGTCTATTGAAGTCTGGTAGGGCTTTTAGAATAAAAAAAGGAAGTTGTACTCCAGCCCCACCCGACTTCAATAGACGTGTTGTTATTATAACAATGACTAGCTTCCGCCCGCGACTTCGTCCGCGTGGATATTGGAGAAAATCCTTAGGGAACCTTCAACCAGGATCCGACCAGCCGTTTTCACGCGATTAGGCGGGTCCCCACCAAGCGCGCTGCCTCGCGAGGCAAGACGTTTGCATCGTGAGGCGGGCCTCGCACGAGGCTGCTCGCTTGGTGGGGACCCGCCTAATCGCGTAAAAACGGCTGGTCGGATCCTGGTTGAAGGTTCCCTAAGGATTTTCTCCAATATCCACGCGGACGAAGTCGCGGGCGGAAGCTAGTTTTTTACAATAATCAGAATTGGTCCAGAGATATTAGTAGGTATCTCGTCCCCGTCCCTCTCCCCATAAAAGCTCAAAAACGACATCCACATCGATTTTCATGTTTACTTACCCCATTTAGGTACCCCTAAGGGATGATTTTCAAAATAACAAAATTGGTATGTAATTGCCTATTTATTTCTAGACGTGCTCCTACGAATTTTAAAATTGTAATGTCTATTTCATGTTCTTTTTCCATGCAAAATTTGAACACCATTTTAACCCCTGTAGGGGTTAAAATCATGTCCACCTTGTTGGACTATAAATTAATGTCATTTTCGCAATCACCATCCCATAAATCCTCAAAAACGACATCCACATGGATTTTCATGTTTTCTTATCCCATTTACCCCTAAGGGATGATTTTCAAAATAACAAAATATATAATTGCCTTTTTATTTTTAGATGTGTTCCTACGAATTTTAAAGTTGTAATGTCTATTTAATATTATTTTTCCATACAAAATTTGAACCCCGATTTCACCCCTTTAGGGGTTAAATCATGTCCACCGTGTTGGACTTCAAAATAAATGTTATTTTCGCAATCACTATCCCATAAAACCTCAAGAACGACATCCATATCGATTTTTATGTTTACTTACCCCATTTACCCCCCCCCCTCCCCCCGGGGTTGATTTTCAAAATAACAAAATATATGTATATTTAATTTTAGACGTGCTCCTACGAAGTTTAAAGTTGTACTGTCTATTTCATATTGTTTTTCCATACAAAATTTGAACCCCATTTTCACCCCTTTAGGAGTTAAATCATGTCCACCGTGTTGGACTTCAAAATAAATGTTATTTTCGCAATCGTCAACTCAGAAAACCCAAATAACGACATCCATATCGATTTTTAGGTTTATTTACCCCATTGCACCCCCATTTCATCACCATGGGGGTTGAAATTATACCAATACAATATGCGTTGCGTTAGATTTCCATCCATAAGCCTAAATTACAAATTTAGCGATTTTTACTTCAAAAATAAGGGATTATCTTCTAAACACAACTTCATCCCCCTTTTCACCCCTTCGGGGGTAGAATTTTGAAAAACGCTAAGACATATATTTATTTATTTTCAATCATCAGCCTTAACACAAAATTTGAAGATCCTAGCTTCAAAACTGAGGGACTTTCATACAAACTTTCATCCCTTATTTCATCCCCTTAGGGATGGAATTTTCAAAAATCCTTCCTTAGTGGATGCCTACACTGTATAAGGTATCTGCGTGCAAAATTTCAAGTCTCTAGGTTCAGCGACTTGGGCTGTGCGTTGATATCTCACTCAGTCAGTTTGGTACAAATAAAGACTTACAAAAGAAAAGAAGCAATGTATTTCAACCATCTGTCAAATGAAGCCGACGGCGAAGTCGACGCTACTTGGGCGGTAGGCCCACAGGATCCGACCAGGCGATTTTACGCGATTAGGCGGGTCCCCACCAAGCGCGCTGCCTCGCGAGGTAAAACGTTTGCCGCGTGTGGCAGGCCTCGCACGAGGCCAATGGGATGATTTTCAAAATAACAAAATATGTGTTTGCCTTTTTATTTTTAGACATGCTCCCACGAATATTCGAGGTGTAATGTCTACCTATTTAATATTCTTTTTCCATACATAATTTGAACCCCATTTTCACCACATTAGCAGTTAATTCATGTCCACCGTGTTGGACTTCAAAATAAATGTCATTTTCGCAATCACCATCCCATAAAACCTTAAGAACGACATCCATATCCATTTTTAAGTTTACTTACCCCATTTACCCCCTAAGGGGTTGATTTTCAAAATCACAAAATACATGTTTGCCTATTTATTTTTAGACATGCTCCTACGCAGTTTAAAGTTGTAATGTCTATTTTATATTCTTTTCCGTACCAAATTTGAACCCCATTTTCACCCCTTTAGGGGTTAAATCATGTCGACCGTGTTGGACTTCAAAATAAATGTTATTTACGCAATCGTCATCCCAGAAAACCCCAATAACGGCATCCATATCTATTTTAGGTTTATTTACCCCATTTCATCCCCATAGGGGTTGAAATACTACCAATAAAGATATACGTTGTATTATATTTCCATCCATAAGCCTAAATTATAAATTTAGCTATTTTTACTCTGAAAATTAAGGATTTTATTCTTTACACAACTTCATCTCCCTTTTCACCCCTTCGGGGGTAGAATTTTGAAAAACTCTGAGACACATATTTATTAATTTTCAATCATCAGCCTAACCACAAAATTTGAAGATCCTAGCTTCAAATCTGAGGAACTTTCATACAAACTTTCATCCCTTATTTCATCCCCTTGGGGATGGAATTTTCAAAAATCCTTTCTTAGTAGATGCCTACACTATATAAGGTATCTATGTGCAAAATTTCAAGTCTCTAGGTTCAACGGTTTGGGCTGTGCGTTGATATCTCACTCAGTCAGTCAGGACTTTGAATTTTATATATATAGACTAGCTTCCGCCCGCGACTTCGTCCGCGTGGATATTAGAGAAAATCCTTAGCGAACCTTCAACCAGGATCCGACCAGCCGTTTTTACGCGATTAGGCGGGTCCCCACCAAGCGCGCTGCCTCGCGAGGCAAATCGTTTGGATCGTGTGGCAGGCCTCGCACGAGGCTGCGCGCTTGATCCGGACCCGCCTAATCGCGTAAAAACGGCTGGTCGGATCCTGGTTGAAGGTTCCCTAAGGATTTTCTCTAATATCCACGCGGACGAAGTCGCGGGCGGAAGCTAGTTTATTACAATTATCAGAATTGAGTCCAGAGATATTAGTAGTATCCCGTTCTCGTTTCTTTATACTATCCCGTTCCCATTCCCGTTTTGTCCCGTTCCTGTTCCCGGATTCCGTTCCCGTTCGCGTTCGCTTTCGCGATCCCGTTCCCGTTCCCGTCCCCTGGGGCTGAATCATGTCCACCGTGTTGGACTTCAAAATAAATGTGAAAACCTCAAGAACGATATCCTCATCGATGTTTATGTTTACTTACCTCTTTTACTTTCTAAAGGATGATTTTCAAAATAACAAAATATATGTTTGCCTACTTATTTTTAGACATGCTCCTACGAATTTTAAAGTTGTAATGTCTATTTTATATTCTTTTTCCATACATAATTAGAACCCCATTTTCACCCCTTTACTGGTTAAATCATGTCCCTGTGTTGGACTTCAAAATAAATGTCATTTTCGCAATCACAATCCCATAAAACCTCAAGAACGACATCCATATCGATTTTTATGTTTACTTACCCCATTTACCTCTAAGGGGTTGATTTTAAAAATCACAAAATATATGTTTGCCTATTTATTTTTAGACATGCTCCTACGAAGTTTAAAATTGTAATGTCTATTTTATATTATTTTCCATACCAAATTTAAATACCATTTCACCCCTTTAGGGATTAAATCATGTCGACCATGTTGGACTTCAAAATAAATATAATTTTCGCAATCATCATCCCTGAAAACCCCAATAACGACATCCATATCTATTTTAGGTTTAGTTTCATCCCCATTTCATCCCCATAGGGGTTGAAATACTAACCAATAACAATAAGCGTTGCGTTATATTTCCATCTGTAAGCCTAAATTATAAATTTAGCGATTTTACTTCGAAAATTAAGGATTTTCTTCTATACACAACTTCATACCCCTTTTCACCCCTTCGGGGGTAGAATTTTAAAAAACGCTGAGACACGTATTTATTAATTTTGAATCATCAGCCTAAACACAAAATTTGAAGGTCCTAGCTTTAAAACTGAGGGACTTTCATACAAACTTTCATCCCTTATTTCATCCCCTTAGGGATAGATTTTTCAAAAATCCTTTCTTAGTGGATACCTACACTATATAAGGTATTTATGTGCAAAATTTCAAGTCTCTAGGTTCAACGGTTTGGGCTGTGCGTTGATATCTCAGTCAGTCAGTCAGGACTTTGAATTTTATATATATAGATAATGCGTATCTAATGATTTGAATATTTTTTCTTGCTTTTTAGAGGCAGGTTTTTTGAAGTCGGTTTTTTTGTTTTTTAAAACAAGTTTTCTATAACAACTACTCTGAGGACGCCATTTCGGTGGTATTTATTACCCAACTCCAATAGATCAAAAGCTTTTTTTTCACCTCTCCAGCACGAAAAGGGTGCTTTTGGCGCGTAAAAACTCGCAGCAAAATCGATTTTTGCTGCGAGCGTGAGACAAAGTGCTTTTTTAATTTCTAACACCAACTTTTAAAATAATAAAGAAAAAACAAATAAAGTGACAAGGATGTAAAATTGATATGTGAAAAAAGGATAGATAAAGTGCTTTATGGTGTCATACACGGATTAAAAAGTAAAAAAATAAAATTCACGGATATACCAAGGAGTTTTAAAAAAGGATTGTTAAAAAAGAAGGTTGATAATTCGAAATAAAGAGTATAGAGGAGGTAATGAGGTCGCATCACTGACGTCTATTATACAACAGGTCAATGGGTCGCATCATAGCCTTCTTTATTTCCAAGCCGTGAACATAAGTTTGGCAACGTCTGTTACTGTCAGTTCGTGGTCATGTCGTCCGCCAGTCTCCATACTAAATGTATGGGAATATTTCAATTTTAACAGGTCGATATTTTTTTTTCATACTAATCGTGTGAGGTTTAAAATATAAAAATAATTAGGTTCTTTTATTGAAATGCTTTGTATATTAAACAATAAGAAAAATATCAATGTTAACCAGGAAAAAATGGCTGTCAAAGATGTCATCTTTTTTGTTGATTTTCTTCAGCAGGGAGTTGATTAACACGCCCTCTAGCAATAAATTATATATCATTAGAAAGGTCTTTTAAAGACAAATATTTGCTGTTAATATACTTTATATCAATTGTTAATACTTTTGGAGTTAAAGGTTATTAAAGTATAAAAGTGGTTTATTGTCTATGGGAGTTGATCTACCACACCTATAGAAATCAATGATATATCATAAGAAAGGTTTTTATATGAAAAATATTTGCTGCAAACATACGTTCTATTAATTGTTAGTAATTTCGGAGTTTTAGGTCATTAATGTTAAAAGAATTGGTCAAGTTTAGAGCGTTATAACTCTCAAAGTACTAATAGTTCACGATTATAGTAATACAATAAAGTGTTTCAAATTTAAATACCTTTCCAATGATGTAAGATTTATTGCTACAGGCTTAGATTAAAGTGCTCATCGTACTAAAGAACCCCCAAAAAGTTCAAATAATTTGACTCAAACCTTATGTTCTAATAAATACTTAAATAATAATAATAAATATAAAACTTTATTGAAATAATCTTACATCACAATTTACAACTAGTTTAAACATAGATAATATAGGAAAAACAAATAATAAATAATTTTTAAAATAATTTTATACTATGTGCTTGACCACATGCGATGTTGCCGTTCTGCTCAACTTCAGGGCTTGGAAGATATAGAAGGCTATGGTCGCATGTATGAATCAAATATGAAATAAGAAATATTTATGAAATTTATTAACAAATTATATGTTTTATGGTTATAAATAAATAAATAAGACGGGATATTAATGAATAAGAGAAAAACACAACGTAATGTAATCAAAACGACGGGAATCTACTTTATTGACTCTATGCAATGATTTCAAATATAATAAGTCTATGACTCTATGAATAAAATTTTTCAGCATAGGTTTGATCGAATTATTTTGTGATAAATTACAAAAATGAATGCGTCCAACGATGAAGATAGTTGCCTTACTCCAAAAGAGTTAAGAGAACAAGTTTCTAATGCTGAATTAAGCTTTTTACCAGGAAAGTCACATGAAAATTTTCTCGCTGGTCGAGGTGAAAAGTTGTATGTTTTACACGAGACCAAAATGTTGTTCTGCCTCGTGCCTTTGAATCGCTCTCTGTTCTCAGTAGTCTATATTAGAATCACTCGCTACGCTCGTGATTCAATTCTAGACTACTTCGCTAGTTCGTGATTTAAAGTCGGCACTCGCAGCACAATTTGATTTTGGTCACTTGTATAACAAATAACTATTTTCCGCCTTTCCATAGTAAGTCGGTCAGCTGACCAATACATTTTGTATGGGAGTATGATTTTTTTTTCTTTTTTCGACCTATGTTCTTTGGAGAAAGTTGTTCACTTTAAGCAACACTATTGCACCAGTTTCAGTATGTTGTTACATAATTTGGTTCCACCTACATCATCTTGCTTATTAAACAAATGTTCAAGCAAGAAAAATGTTTGCATAAGTATGGATGAAGAATCCAAAGAATCACTCATTACTAATATACCTATAAATACAAAGAAACGAGGAAACTAAAATATTGAATCGTACAGGTAGCTAATTAATTAAGTACTTTTCACGTAAGTAGCTAGTCATCATTACTTTTAACGCGTTTTTTATTTCTGGCACAAACAAGATGCGTGTTAAACATCATAAAACATATTCAATGCAATGTTAATAAAACAAAACAAAATCTCGTACTATTAAAAGAATATCCTGTCGAAATACTCGTATTAAATATAGGTAAAGTTTTTAATACTTACTTGTCGCATAAACAATATGGAAAGGTATACGTTTCGGCATTTCTGTATTTCATCACTACCTCTTCACCTTCATCATCAATTTCACTGCCATCACTTATTTAAATTACTACTATTCACTATACATTTAAAACAACCAAAAACAGCCCGCACATTTTCCAAGCCTTCAAACAGATAGGAATGAAAAAACTACGTTCAGTATTTGTAAAATCATTATAGATTCTTATCTTTCTAAATAAATAATTGTAAATTGTATAATAAGAGCCGGAACGAAGAGGGGTGAAGTTAGCGCGAAAAGAAAACCGCGCGGAAAATCAATAGACTGGCGGCCATCTTCACATTTGATTTTCCTATGTATAGTAACGCCATCTGTTACGGCAATAGTAAACTACACTGGAAACTCTTTTCTTTTTTTGTTTGTTTCTTTTTTCATAGAAGAAAAGTAAGGTTTTTCGTGAGTTATTCATTGACAGATAATCATGCAACTTTTTTATTAGGTACCTTATTTATGATTGCCACGCAAATCTAATAAGTTTCAAATGGTGCTGATGATTAATGGGACGATAAAACTTGTTGTCGGCTCCACACGTAGGCCCAAACCTTGGCCAATGTCTCGTTCATTGATGCTTTTGAAAGAACCTCTTTGAAGCATTTGTTACAAAACCGGCAACGTACGATTAATTTGCCAATATTGTGGCCAACGTATGGAGCCGGGAGACAAAACAAGATATTGTGGCAAAAGCAACTGACTTTATCACTTTATTGTCCAAATACGACCTCCGGTAATCGAGTGGTTTATTTTGTACACGGTTTTCATCATGGCTTCGCCATCTCTAAGCTCCGGGTTCGATCTTCTTCTAATTTCCATAACACAATTAGTGCACCTATCCCACTTTTTGGAATCGGGGCGTAATGCCCCGTAATGTATTTTTTGAAGTTTTTTAAAGTTTATCAATCCCTTATTCACGAAAAATATATAGGAAAATTGGTAATGACATATAGAAGAATATTCAACGGTTACTTTTACAAAAAGTGACTTTATGCTCAAAATAACAACAAAAACATTGAAAAAATGAAAAAGTGAGGTTATTATCATTACTCTTCACACGTAAAGAAAAAGACAGAGACAGAGTATTTGGAATATACTGGCCTTAAGATGCCGGCACACTATTGTGTTGTGTTGTGTCGTGTTGCGACAGAAGGCGTTACGATTTCATACATTTAGTATGGCTAGAAACTAGTGATGTACAAGACTCAAGTCCTCCGAGTCCTTTTGTCTAGAGCTCGGAGTCGTTTTCCAAGGCTCGCCTCGTTTGTATGAAGCTCGACGACTCGGGAGTCTTTTTCAGAGCTCGGCCGATTTCGAGCCATTTTCACGGCTCGAGCCTTTTTGAGAGTTCAGTCGATCTCGAGGCTTTTTCACGGCTCGAGTCTTTTTCGGCGCACTAGTTGTGATGGGCTGCTGATGAATGAGGATAAGTAGAGCTAAAGCAGAATAGATTGGCATCTACGGTGCTCTTTATAACATAAGACATTCTTATTTTTGAGTTCTATTTTTGGAGACTAGAGTCAGATTTTCAGGGCTCTGTGAGCTCGACAGGCTTGGCTTTAATATCTCTCCGTAAATAATAATATTGTAAATAATATTATTTACAGAGATATTAAAGTCATAAACTCTACTTTTTATGAGGCTCGCGTTCATTTTAAGACTCGAGCTTTTTTAATGGCTCGAGCTTTTTAGATAGGTTCGAGCTCTTTTTGAAGGCTTGAACTTTTTTGAAGCCTCGAGGCGTGGCTCAGAGAGCTCGTTTCTCGGCTAGGCTCAGGCTTACAAGCCTACCGAGCTCACCGAGTCCTACCAATCCGACTCGAGTCTTCAAAAGTAGAACTTGACGACTCGTGTTTTGTACAACACTACTAGAAACACACTACTACAGTGTGTCGTGTCGACACAACATAACACAATAGTGTGTTTCTAGTCATACTATATGTATGAAACCGATACGCTTTCTGTCGCGACACAACACAACACAACAGAATAATATATAATTCCGCCTTTAGTGATGTTACCTAATAAGTATATTCATTAAGTGGAAGTTTTTGTTTCTTTATTTGTGTCAAAGGCTTTAAATAAAACATCCAAGGTGAGACCAGTTAAAATGTCGTTTACTTCTATTTTGTTTCATAGTCGTTAAAGTTCAGTTGCGATGTGATCTCCTTGACTGACTCCACCCACGCTTTGAACCACGGCTGCTGTAGCTTTGGGCTGGGCCCAGAAAATGCGGCTGGCGAGGATGTTTCTGTAATAAGATGTACAAAAATGAATGGAGAAGCTTAAACATTAGCACGTCACTCGCTATTGTAGGCAAATAAAGTAGTTTTCCAAGATTTCACCTTTTACACAATACAATATGTTTGGTGAGCGATCTCGGACCTTTTAAAGGCAGATAGTAATGACCAATTTTATCGTCAAAACCTCTGACATGTCGGGGTCTACCCCCTTTCCTGTTGGAATGACCGGCATTTTAAATTTAACGTTTTATTTTAGATGGCCCTGCCGAAAAATATTAATTTCTTCGGATTTAAAAGTCCTACAGTTATAAATAAAAATACTTTTTGAAAGCTATTAATATTATCACCTATCAATTAAAAAAATATTATGTACAATTTTAGTTAATACATCATAAAAAATTAATAAATTAAATTTTAATCCGAAATGAGTTTGCTGCTTCTTTAGTTTTTCTCACAAATCTCAAAAACTAGAATATTAATGTAAATTAAATTTTTTGCTTTTTTAAAATACACAGGAATATTATCTATAAAACGACACCAAAATCATTGCTCTGAGTTGCATATTTCGAGAGTTATTCTTGTTTGAATATGACCCTTACGTTACCAATAAAAACATTATTTCGGAAATGGACAAATTTAAAGACAATTTTATCAGTTTTTAAATTAAGTTGATAATTTTATCTGAAAATTAATATGATTAAACAATAAAAGCAAGTATTTGCGAGTTTTGAATTTTGACCATATAAAAAAATTATCTTTTAGTGCTTGTAATGTAAGGGTCATATTCAAAAAACAATAACTCACGAAATATGCAACTCAGAGCAATAATTTTGGTGTCATTTTGTAGATAATATTCCTATGTATTATAAAAATGCAAAAAAATTGTATCCTAGTTTTTGAGATCTGTGAGATAAATAAAAAAAATGCACACTAATTTCGGATTTTAATTCAGTTCAGTAATTTTTTTATGACGTCTTAAAGTTAAAAGTTTACAAAATTATTTTTTTACCTTAATTATTAAATATTATTTATAAATTTAATAACCTATTAATTATTAAAAAAATAATTATTATTTAATAGGTTATATTATTAGTTTTCGAAAAGTATTTTTTTTATAACTGTAGGACTTTTAAATCCGGAGAAATTAATATTTTTCGGCAGAGCCATCTAAAATTAAAAGTCAAATTAAAATGCCAGCCATTCCTACAGGAGAGGGGATAGACCCCAATATGTGGGGAGGTTGTCGATAAAATTGGTCATTCTATCTGCCTTTAAAATCTCCGACATCGCTAACCAAACATATTGTATATTTTTGCGTGTCCCGACAATAATTGTTCACAATTAACGAATATGTTTTCAAACCAAAATTATTTCATTAAATGCAATATGTTTGTAGTATTTGGCGAATACAACTTTAGTGTTTACAAATAAGTGTATACTTATGTACGCATTAAAGTTGTATTATTAAAATGCAATTAATTTAACAATGTACAACCCGGTCAAGTTAACTCGAAAGAAAGATTTTTTCGTTTTCTTATAATCGTCCACATATTCACTTCTCAAGGCTCGCGAGTGGCTTCAGTCCCCCGTGACCACGGCAGCTGCAAAAGTTTCGAAACGTCAGGAAAACCAAAAATCAAACCAAATACCAACTAATTACCAAAGTACTTTCAATAAAACCGCGCTAGTATCCGTTAAAAATTGTTTTATTTCACGTCCACATATTGTGCTGCAGATGCTGTTACCATGTTCTGTCATTCCACTATCATATTGCCTATTTAATCCCTAAACTATTCTAAACCCATTACAGTACCATACCATAAAGTCGTCTCGTGTGTAAAGTGTAAACTTTACCGGGTTGTATCAGGCGGGAACGCCTGAGAAAATGCTGGTACCTACTTATATTTAGCATTATTTATAAAAATAGCACTGTGAATACTAAAATCAAAGAGAATGTAATAAAAAGAGTACAACTCCCAAGTCTGGAATCCACGCTACTCGATTTATATAAATCAACTTGAATCAGTGCAAAAAAGATTTCTTAAGTACCTAGAATTTAAAACCGGTGTTTACGATAGTACATATAAGGAGCGATGCACAAGACACCATCTTCTGCCCCTCGAGGTTCGTAGAAATATCGCAGACTTAACTTACTTGTCAAAAATACTTAAAGGCAGTGTCGACTCGAGCGAACTATTAAAACACATCAAGCTTATAGTAACTCGTAGTTTTACTACGCGTAACAAATCACTGAAGTTACATGTGTCATGTGTGCGCACGAAATATCGACAGAATAGCTACTTAGTTCGTTCGTGTCGATTGTTTAACAAATTAAGCCATCAAACTGTACCTTGATTACGTAAAGCTGTTGCTAACAATTCTCGATTGAAATCGATTGAAAGCGCGGTTGCATTGCTGCTTTAGTTAAGACTAGCTTCTGCCCGCGACTTCGTCCGCGTGGATATTAGACGAAATTTTTTTAAGGAACCTTCAACCAGGATCCGGCCAGCCATTTTTACGCGATTAGGCGAGTCCCCATCAAACGCGCTGCCGCGCGAGGCAAGACATTTGCCGCGTGTGGCGGGCCTCGCACAAGGCTTCCAGTTCCCGTTCCCGCTCCCGCTCCCGTTCCCCGTTCCCGTTCCGTTCCCGTCCCGTTGGCGTTCCCGTCCCGTACCCCTTCCGTTTCCGTTCCCGTTCCCATTCCGTTCCTGTCCCGTTCCCATCCTGTTCTCGTTCCCGTTCCCGTCCCGTTATATTCCCGTTCCGTTCCCGTTTCGTTCCCGTTCCGTTCACGTTTCGTTCCCGTTCCCATTCCCGTTCCGTTCCCGCTGCGTTCCCGTCCCGTAAACGTCCCCTAACCGTCCCATACGCCTTACGTTCCCGTTCTTGTTCCCGTTCCGTTCCCGTCCGGTTCTTGGTCCCGTTCCCGTTCCCATCCTGTTCTATTCCCGTTCCGTTCCCGTTTCATTCCAGTTTCGTTCCTGTTTCGTTCCCGTTCCGTTCCCGTTACGTTCCTGTTTCATTCCCGTTTCGTTCTTGTTCCCGTTCCGTTCCCGTCCGGTTCTTGGTCCCGTTCCCGTTCCCATCCTGTTCTATTCCCGTTCCGTTCCCGTTTCATTCCAGTTTCGTTCCTGTTTCGTTCCCGTTCCGTTCCCGTTACGTTCCTGTTTCATTCCCGTTTCGTTCCGTTCCCGTTCCGTTCCCGTTCCGTTTCCGTCCGATCCCGTCCCGTACTCGTCCCGTACCCCTTCCGTTCCCGTTCCCGTACCCGTCCCGTTCTAGTTCCTGTTACCGTCTCGTTCCCGTTCTCGTTCTCGTTCCCGTTCCGTTCCGTTCCGTTCCGTTCCGTTCCGTTCCGTTCCGTTCCGTTCCGTTCCGTTCCGTTCCGTTCCGTTCCGTTCCGTTCCGTTCCGTTCCGTTCCGTTCCGTTCCGTTCCGTTCCGTTCCGTTCCGTTCCGTTCCGTTCCGTTCCGTTCCGTTCCGTTCCGTTCCGTTCCGTTCCGTTCCGTTCCGTTCCGTTCCGTTCCGTTCCGTTCCGTTCCGTTCCGTTCCGTTCCGTTCCGTTCCGTTCCGTTCCGTTCCGTTCCGTTCCGTTCCGTTCCGTTCCGTTCCGTTCCGTTCCGTTCCGTTCCGTTCCGTTCCGTTCCGTTCCGTTCCGTTCCGTTCCGTTCCGGTCCGGTCCGGTCCGGTCCGGTTTGTTCCGTTCCGTTCCGTTCCGTTACGTTCCGTTACGTTCCGTTCCGTTCCGTTCCTTTCCGTTCCGTTCCGTTCCGTTCCGTTCTGTTCCAATCCGTTCCGTTCCGTTCCGTTCCGTTCCGTTCCGTTCCGTTCCGTTCCGTTCCGTTCCGTTCCGTTCCGTTCCGTTCCGTTCCGTTCCGTTCCGTTCCGTTCCGTTCCGTTCCGTTCCGTTCCGTTCCGTCCGTTCCCGTTCCGGTTCCCGTTCCCGTTCCCTGGATGTGCATGTCCAGGTCCAGGTCCATATGTGTCATGTCCACCGCGTTGGACTTCAAATTTAATCTTATTTTCGTAATCACCATCCCATAAAACCTCAAGAACGACATCCATATCGATTTTTATGTTACTCACCCCACTTACCCTCTAATATTGATTGTTGATTTTCAAAATCCCAAAATATATATTTAGACGTGCTCGACTACGAATTTTAAAGTTGTAATTTCGATTTTGTATTCTTTTTCCATACAAAATTTGAACCCCATTTTTACCCCTTTAGGGGTTAAATCATGTCCACCGTGTTGGACTTCAAAATAAATGTCATTTTTGCAATCGTCATCCCAGAAAACCCCAATAACGACATCTATATCGATTTTTATGTTTACTCACCCCATTTACCCCCTAAGGGGTTGATTTTCAAAATAACAAAATATATATTTGCCTATTTATTTTTAGATGTGCTCCTACGAATTTTAAAGTTGTAATGTCTATTTTATATTATTTTTCCATACAAAATTTCGACCCCATTTTCACCCCTTTAGGGGCAAAATCATGTCCACCGTGGTTGGACTTCAAAATAAATGTCATTTTTGCAATCGTCATCCCACAAAACCCCGATAACGACATCCATATCTATTTTTAGGTTTTTTTTAACCCTTTTCACCCCCATTTCATCCCCTTTGGAGTTGAAATCCTAACAAAAACAGTATACGTTGCTTTAGATTTCTATCCATAAGCCTAAATTATAAATTTAGCGATTTTTACTTCGAAAATGAAGGATTTTCTTCAATACACAACTTCATCCCCCTTTTGACCCCTTCGGGGGTAGAATTTTGAAAAACGCTGAGACCCGTATTTATTAATTTTCAATCGTCAGCCTAAACACAAAATTTGAAGATTCTAGCTTCAAAACTGAGGGACTTTCATACAAACTTTCATCCCTTATTTCATCCCCTTAGGGATGGAATTTTCAAAAATCCTTCCTTAGTAGATGCCTACACTGTATAAAGTATCTGTGTTCAAAATTTCAAGTCTCTGGGTCCAGCGGTTTGGGCTGTGCGTTGATAGATCAGTCAGTCAGTCAGTCAGTCAGTCAGTCAGTCATTCAGTTTACGATTTTATATATTACTAGCTTCTGCCCGCGACTTCGTCCGCGTGGATATTAGACGAAATCCTTTTAAGGAACCTTCAACCAGGATCCGGCCAGCCATTTTTACGCGATTAGGCGAGTCCCCATCAAGCGCGCTGCCTCGCGAGGCAAGACATTTGCTGCGTGTGGCGGGCCTCGCACAAGGCTTCCAGTTCCCGTTTCCGTTTCCGCTCCCGCTCCCGTTCCCGTTCCGTTCCCGTCCCGTTTGCGTTCCCGTCCCGTTTGCGTTCCCGTCCCGTAAACGTCCCGTAACCGTCCCGTACCCCTTACGTTTCCGTTCCCATTCCCATCCCGTTCCTGTCCCGTTCCCATCCTGTTCTCGTTCCCGTTCCCGTCCCGTTATATTCCTGTTTCGTTTCCGTTCCGTTTCTGTTCCGTTCCCGTTCCGTTCACGTTTCTTTCCCGTTCCCATTCCCGTTCCGTTCCCGCTGCGTTCCCGTCCCGTAAACGTCCCCTAACCGTCCCGTACGCCTTACGTTCCCGTTCTTGTTCCCGTTCCGTTCTCGTCCGGTTCTTGTTCCCGTTCCCATCCTGTTCTATTCCCGTTCCATTCCCGTTTCATTCCAGTTTCGTTCCTGTTTCGTTCCCGTTCCGTTCCCGTTACGTTCCTGTTTCATTCCCGTTTCGTTCCGTTCCTGTTCCGTTCCCGTCCGATCCCGTCCCATACTCGTCCCGTACCCCTTCCGTTCCCGTTCCCGTACCCGTCCCGTTCTAGTTCCCGTTACCGTCTCGTTCCCGTTCCGTTCCGTTCCGTTCCGCTCCGCTCCGTTCCGTTCCATTCCGTTCCGTTCCGTTCCGTTCCGTTCCGTTCCGTTCCGTTCCGTTCCGTTCCGTTCCGTTCCGTTCCGTTCCGTTCCGTTCCGTTTCGTTCCGTTCCATTCCGTTCCGTTCCGTTCCCGGTCCCGTGCCCGTGCCCGTTCCGGTTCCCGTTCCCGTTCCCTGGATGTGCATGTCCAGGTCCAGGTCCATATGTGTCATGTCCACCGCGTTGGACTTCAAAATAAATCTAATTTTCGCAATCACCATCCCATAAAACCTCAAAAACGACATCCATATCGATTTTTATGTTACTCACCCCACTTACCCTCTAAGGGGTTGATTTTCAAAATCCCAAAATATATATTTAGACGTGCTCCTACGAATTTTAAAGTTGTAATTTCGATTTTGTATTCTTTTTCCTTACAAAATTTGAACCCCATTTTTACCCCTTTAGGGGTTAAATCATGTCCACCGTGTTGGACTTAAAAATAAATGTCATTTTTGCAATCGTCATCCCAGAAAACCCCAATAACGACATCTATATCGATTTTTATGTTTACTCACCCTATTTACCCCCTAAGGGGTTGATTTTCAAAATAACAAAATATATATTTGCCTATTTATTTTTAGATGTGCTCCTACGAATTTTAAAGTTGTAATTTCGATTTTGTATTCTTTTTCCATACAAAATTTGAACCCCATTTTTACCCCTTTAGGGGTTAAATCATGTCCACCGTGTTGGACTTCAAAATAAATGTCATTTTTGCAATCGTCATCCCAGAAAACCCCAATAACGACATCTATATCGATTTTTATGTTTACTCACCCCATTTACCACTTAAGGGGTTGATTTTCAAAATAACAAATTATATATTTGCCTATTTCTTTTTAAATGTGCTCCTACGAAGTTTAAAGTTGTAATGTCTATTTTATATTATTTTCCATACAAAATTTGGACCCCATTTTCACCCCTTTAGGGGTTAAATCATGTCCACCGTGGTTGGACTTCAAAATAAATGTTATTTTTGCAATCGTCATCCCACAAAACCCCGATAACGACATCCATATCTATTTTTAGGTTTTTTTAACCCTTTTCACCCCCATTTCATCCCCTTTGGAGTTGAAATCCTAACAAAAACAATATTCGTTGCTTTAGATTTCTATCCATAAGCCTAAATTATAAATTTAGCGATTTTTACTTCGAAAATTAAGGATTTTCTTTAATACACAACTTCATCCCCCTTTTGACCCCTTCGGGGGTAGAATTTTGAAAAACGCTGAGACCCGTATTTATTAATTTTCAATTGTCAGCCTAAACACAAAATTTGAAGATTCTAGCTTCAAAACTGAGGGACTTTCATACAAACTTTCATCCCTTATTTCATCCCCTTAGGGATGGAATTTTCAAAAATCCTTCCTTAGTGGATGCCTACACTGTATAAAGTATCTGTGTGCAAAATTTCAAGTCTCTAGGCCCAGTGGTTTGGGCTGTGCGTTGATAGATCAGTCAGTCAGTCAGTCAGTCAGTCAGTCAGTCAGTCAGTCATTCAGTTTACGATTTTATATATTAAGAAGATAGTTGTCACATTGGTTCTTACTAAAGCAGCGATGTTACTGCGATTTCTGTCAGAGTTGATTGCAACAAAGTTACGTAATTACCCCCCTGATATCGATCTATGTTCGAATAGTGTTGCATCACTGAAGCGAGCACTCGCAGCGGAACTACTAAGTACATATGAAAGTAATAATTGAATGTGATGTGTATTAATATACTTTCCTTTATTATTTTAAATTTTATTGTTCTCTGAATAGTTGCTAAACTGCTTATACGATCGTATTAGTGCAAATAACGCATGTTCTATTCTAACTCGTAAAGTTTTTATTCATCTGTTATCTTATATGTGAAAACTTAATTGTTGGCTAATGATTAACCATGGTACATTTTATTATATAAACCTACTATAGGTGTAAGTTTTCCAAGAAATAAAATAAAATAAAATAAAATAAAATAAAATAAAATAAAATAAAATAAAATAAAATAAAATAAAATAAAATAAAATAAAATAAAATAAAATAAAATAAAATAAAATAAAATAAAATAAAATAAAATAAAATAAAATAAAATAAAATAAAATAAAATAAAATAAAATAAAATAAAATAAAATAAAATAAAATAAAACTAGCCTTTTAGCTAAAATCTCAAATAAATAAAACCTATTTTCTAATTATCTGTTATACCTACTTAGATATTAATTATTAGCAATTAGTTATACAGGGTAATTTTGCGACCTCTTTACAAAATCAAATATAAGTTCAAGGAAGTAATAAAAAAAATGGTGCGGTAATTATGAATTATTTCTTTTTAAATTCACAGTTTTCAGCCACTTTTTATGTCCAAAAAATATAGGCGCTCACGCTCACCCTCGCGCAAGCGACGCGAGCGGGGGAAGACGGGTGGCGGGAGGGGGACTCGCGCGGGTCGACCGTGCGATGCGCAAACAGTGACAACAATTTCAATTTGTGTAGGGAAAAGTTTGGGACAAAAATGTTTTTTTTTTATTTACTTCACAAATTGATTGTACTGCTGTTATAGAATGACCTGACAAAATTTGAAAAGGGGTCCAAAAAATTACCCTGTAGAAGTACGATATAAACGTACCAATCACGGCTTCCTTCTCAGTTGAAACCTGGCAGAGAAATCTTCCCCCTGTCGTATTTCTAGCAGCCTGTAAACCTGAAAGTAAATTATAAGCAATTGTTTCTTAATTAGGCTGTGTTTTGCAAGTCATACAGATTTATATTTATGAAAATATTGCGGGTTAAAAAGTTTCAAAATAGGAATTTATATTTTTGAGTGACGTTTAGTGCTCAGTTAAGCTATTTTTTGCAATGTTTGTTACTACGTGTATCACCTCACCATCACCATTGAGGAACTGGCTATCTGCCGGAACAACAATTTTTAAATTGTTGTTATAGTGTCAGACTTAGGTAAGATGGTTGTAGCTAGCCAGGCGGACTTGAAATATTCCCTACCATCACCCGATTCTCTCCTGGGAATCCAACCCGAGACTCTTGAGTCAAACGTGTGGGCAAACCAGTGCTTCCAGATTCACTGTAATTACAGTAGATTTACTGTATTTTAGGCTTTTCTACTGTGGGTAAGTATACAGTAAATTAATGCTAAATTACAGTATACAGTAGAAAATTTATTGATTTTCAACCTTTATCCATAGATCAGGTAGAGTAGCTGTCACAGAGAAACTAACCATCTCTGTCTGACAAAGGAACATTGTATTTATGTCTATTTTTCTATTTTTCGTTTCTTGTTTAAATAAGCTTATTTTTCTTTCAGTATTTAAACAAAGTTTCACTTCACTGTAATTTTACTGTAATCGATTTTGAAATGTACTGTATTATTTTTAGATTATTTTCAGCTGACAACACTGTAATTTTTCTTTTGGGATCTGGAAGCAGTGGCGAACCAACTTGAGCTAGACACCAGAGGCGGTTCCCTATTCTATTAGCGGCTGAGTGCATTATTTTCGTTTAGATGCTAGTCTCTAGACTGGAATCTAGACTGAAATATTCTATCTAACTTTAATTATCGGGCACCCTTCACTACGCGGCCCATCTTCCTTATCCAGCCATTAGCAAACGCCTATGCTTGTACCCCAGCAGTAGAGACACTAAAAATTAAGATTATCTATATATGTCGGAGCGTGAGCACTGTGCTGCTCAAGATTGTTGGCACCTCTAGCGCCATCTATTGAGTTTAGTCGTAACTATCAAGTCGGAAACGTCAAGTGGCTCACTTGGGTAAGGTCGATACAGCGAGTGTGTGGTCTGTGCAGGACGTGTGACAGTTGACAGGTTTGATGTTTGTCAGTTTGACAGTTGACAGTCTTGACGTTTCCGGAGGCGGGAAAATGTGGAGAGCGCGATCGGGGGGTAGTCGGGGTACATTCTGTTACCGGCAGCCGTAGTGAACGGTCGTTCATTTGAGTTCACCTCGCTGTGTCGAACTTGCCGCGTTTACCGACTTGAATCCGTGTGAATCTGTTCGATCATCCGTTATTTTGAGGTAACTCGATGTTGATTGTAAGAATAGAGGTTGTGTATTGTAAAGAAACTATTATTTCGTGCTCGGCGGTGAATAACCTTATCCTGACTCCGTCTTCAGAAGCGGGATGCAATCCAAACGTCCCACGTGGTGAGAAAAGTGAATCAAACGATATGAAGTGTGATAACGAGACACGTGCAACGGAAAATCAATGTGATCGACGAAAAGTGGCGTCTATTGACCAAATTGCAATATTATTGCTTTGTTACAATACAAGCGATGCGTGTGCCTACTTTGAGTGCCAATGTTCATTCCTGACTTTGACCCCGAGAGAAAAAAAATGTTTACGTGCGTGCCTGGATCATAACGACGTAATGAAGCTATGGTGATGGATGACATGGTGTGATTTCAAGCAGCTGTTCATGCTAAGGTGTAGCATTCCAGTACATCGCACAGTACCGACTGATTCCAAGGATAACAGGTCATGTGATCGTTCCACTTTTTCTAGTGCTTGTTCTCATGTCAAACAACAACCAAATGCGCCTATGATTATCTGCTTCAGGTGCTTCACAACACAAGACAACAGCGGTGCAACAGGCAGCGGCAACAGTTGTGGCGCTGAGCAAAGCAACTAGCAGCGCAAGCGGTGATGCAGTGGCGACAGCGATGCAATGGCAATGGCGATGCTCTGTGGCGGGTGCTAGTGCAGCATTACAAGCTGAGAGCATCCTGTTACTCGGCGCAGCCAGCATAACGAATCTACAAGGTCACTTTATAGAGGTCAGTCGTTACAATTTTATTTTGATTTTATTTTACAACTGAAAAGTCACTAAGTATTTCTGTTGGTTATGATTATGACAAAGAAAACGATCCAGATTGAAGTCTTTATTTGTTTCAAAAGTAGGTTTTCAAGGGAAAGGAGTTTAATTAAAGAGTAAAAGGGCTAGGTGATTTGTTGTTGGTGACTTCATTAATTAGAAATTGTAGTTGAAATTTAGTGCAAAAATAAGGAAATAGAATAAAATCTTTCTTAGTAATGTTATATTCTGTGGTAATGTAATCTTAGTACTTTTCTGTTGTAATGTAACCACTTTTCTATTCGAATTCACAGCTAACAGTTAGCATATGTTTACTGTTGGTGCAGTGTTACTGCAGTGTTGGTACAGTATTAGTACACTGTTAGTACACTGTTAGTACACTGTTAGTACACTGTTAGTACACTGTTAGTACACTGTTAGTACACTGTTAGTACACTGTTAGTACACTGTTAGTACACTGTTAGTACACTGTTAGTACACTGTTAGTACACTGTTAGTACACTGTTAGTACACTGTTAGTACACTGTTAGTCATAGTGTGGTGAATTTGAGTAAGCAGCTGTTGCTATGTAGGAATATAAATTCAGTTTAGTCACTACTGTTCATAATCATGAAATTAATTTACTTCCTGATTTAACAAAGTTAGACCCGAAGTTCAAGGGGCCGGTTAAAGTCATAGAAATACTTGATAACGATCGTTATGTTTTAAAAGCCCTAAACTCAAAGCGTACTTACAAGTACGCACATGATAGGTTAAAAAAAAAGATGCCTGAGGGACAAGTACCTAATGACATCAGCGATTCGGAGTGTTCTGAAAATTTTGAGTCTTAACTGATTATTTTATTGTGTCCTCTTAAGTCATCTTGTTGAGTAAGATCACAGGGATGATCTTATGTGTGAGATCACAGGGATGATCAAATGTGTAAGAGCCACAGGGATGGTTCTGAGGAGTCACAGGGATGGTTCTGAGGAGTCACAGGGATGACTTAATTTATGAGCTACAGGGATAGCCGGACTAAAGTGGTACACAGTAAATTGATAATTCAATTGTTTGAAAAAAAAAAAAAACAATTGGGTACTTGGCCCTCCAGCATATTTGGCTGTAAAAAGTTATCATTAGTTATTATGGTGATGATGGTGGTGATGATGATGATAGTGATGATAGTAAACGAAGGGGCTGGACCTTCAACTAGTTTTAATTAGTTCAAACAATACTAATTTTTTGTGATTGTTTATTCAATAGTATGCAAGTCGCTCAGATTGGTTACATCTTTCGTGCATTCGTAGTCGTAGGCGTAAATCGGGCCTGATTTCCCGTCGCAGTGCGGCCACGCTTGTGAGTGGCGTGCGTTTAGCTCAAAGATGTAAGCGATCGCTGTTGAGTCGCCGGATAGAGGCGCTGTGTTGTGTAAGGGTACCGGATGGAGGTAGCCCTTGTTTTGGGTGATGACCGGATAGAGGTTGTCATTGGGTGCTGGATGGAAGCATCTGAATTGTAGAGTATTGCATACTACACTGATTACATAATCTCTTTAGTTTGATTTGGAAAGATTGGTCTGATGAGTTTTGTTGAATTTTTGGTGAATAGTTATTTTGATACGTTTACTTTCATCACTGTTATTTCATGAGGTACCTATGGATTTTGAGTAAGCAATGTTATGATTTTGAATAAAGTTGTGGTATACAAATTGTGGTATTACAAGACCTGACCCTTTTGGTCAGGAAGGCCGAGCGTTTGAACATTTTACTGTTCAGGTATTATCTCCTTTTGCAGGATCTTCACCAGCAACCTCACACGAGGACGTGTGAAATGTCAAGATGGCCGTGTCGGAGCGTGAGCACTGTGCTGCTCAAGATTGTTGGCACCTCTAGCGCCATCTATTGAGTTTAGTCGTAACTATCAAGTCGGAAACGTCAAGTGGCTCACTTGGGTAAGGTCGATACAGCGAGTGTGTGGTCTGTGCAGGACGTGTGACAGTTGACAGGTTTGATGTTTGTCAGTTTGACAGTTGACAGTCTTGACGTTTCCGGAGGCGGGAAAATGTGGAGAGCGCGATCGGGGGGTAGTCGGGGTACATTCTGTTACCGGCAGCCGTAGTGAACGGTCGTTCATTTGAGTTCACCTCGCTGTGTCGAACTTGCCGCGTTTACCGACTTGAATCCGTGTGAATCTGTTCGATCATCCGTTATTTTGAGGTAACTCGATGTTGATTGTAAGAATAGAGGTTGTGTATTGTAAAGAAACTATTATTTCGTGCTCGGCGGTGAATAACCTTATCCTGACTCCGTCATATATATAAAATTCAAAGTCCTGACTGACTGACTGAGTGAGATATCAACGCACAGCCCAAACCATTGAACCTAGAGACTTGAAATTTTGCACATAGATACCTTATATAGTGTAGGCATCCACTAAGAAAGGATTTTTGAAAATTCCATCCCTAAGAGGATGAAATAAGGGATGAAACTTTGTACGAAAGTCCCTCAGTTTTGAAGCTAGGATCTTCAAATTTTGTGTTTAGGCTGATTAATAAAAATTAATAAATATGTGTCTCAGCGTTTTTCAAAATTCTACCCCCGAAGGGGTGAAAAGGGGGAGTAAGTTGTGTATAGAAGAAAATCCTTAATTTTGGAAGTAAAAATCGCTAAATTTATAATTTAGGCTTATGAATGGAAATATAACGCAACGTTTATTGTTATTGGGAGTATTTCAACCCCTATGGGGATGAAATGGGGTAAATAAACCTAAAATAGATATGGATGTCGTTATTGGGGTTTTCTGGGATGACGATTGCGATAATGACATTTATTTTGAAGTCCAACACGAACGACATGATTTAACCCCTAAAGGGGTGAAAATGGGGTTCAAATTTGGTAAAGAAAAAATATAAAATAGACATTACAACTTTAAACTTCGTAGGAGCATGTCTAAAAATAAATAGGCAAACATATATTTTGTGATTTTGAAAATCAACCCCTTAGGGGGTAAATGGGGTAAGTAAACATAAAAATCGATATGGATGTCGTTCTTGAGGTTTTATGGGATGGTGATTGCGAAAATGACATTTATTTTGAAGTCCAACACGGTGGACATGATTCAGCTCCAGGGGACGGGAACGGGAACGCAAACGCAATCGCAAACGCGATCGCGAAAGCGAAAGCGAACGAGAACGGGAACGGAAACTGGGAACAGGAACGGGACCAAACGGGAATGGGATCGGGTATTAATATCTGGATATTATTATTTTCGATTTATTAATATCTGGACCCAATTCTGATTATTGTAATAAACTAGCTTCTGCTCGCGACTTCGTCCGCGTGGATATTAGAGAAAATCCTTAGGGAACCTTTAACCAGGATCCGACCAGCCGTTTTTACGCGATCAGGCGGGTCCCCACCAAGCGCGCTGCCTCGCGAGGCAAAACGTTTGCCGCGTGTGGCGGGCCTCGCACGAGGCTGCGCGCTTAGTGGGGACCCGCCTGATCGCGTAAAAACGGCTGGTCGGATCCTGGTTAAAGGTTCCCTAAGGATTTTCTCTAATATCCACGCGGACGAAGTCGCGAGCAGAAGCTAGTTATGAATATATAAAAGAAGAAACTGATTGGTGACTGATATATCAACGCACAGCCCAAACCGCTGGGTCTAGAGACTCCAAATTTGGCACGTAGGTTCCTTATGAGGTCTAGGGGTGCACTAAGAAAGGATTTTTCAAAACTCACCCTCCAAGGGGGTGAAACGAGGATCCAAAGTTTGTATGAAAGTCCCTCAGTTTCGAAGCTAGGATCTTCAAATTTTGTGTTTAGGCTAACGATTGAATATTAATATACACGTGTCTCAGCGTTTTTGAAAATTCTACTCCCGAAGGGGTGAAAAGGGGGATGAAGTTGTGTAAAGAAAATCCTTCATTTACGAAGTAAAAATAGTTAAATTTATTATTTAAGCTTATGGATGGAAATCTAACGCAACGTATATCGTTATTGTTAGTATTTTGATCCCTATGGGGATGAAATGGGGGTGAAATGGGGTAAAAAACCCAAAAATCGATATGAATGTCGATATTAGGGTTTTCTAGGATGACGATTGCGAAAATAACATTTATTTTGAAGTCCAATACGGTGGACATGATTTAACCCCGAAAGGGGTGAAAATGGGGTTAAAATGTTGTATGGAAAACGAATATTAAATCGAAATTACAACTTTAAACTTCGCTGGAGCACGTTTAAAAATAAATAAGCAAACAATTATTTTGTGATTTTGAAAATCAACCCCTTACCCGGGTAAATGGGGTAAGTAAAGATAAAAAAAATCGATATGGATGTCGTTCTTGAGGTTTTATGGGATGGTGATTGCGAAAATGACATTTATTTTGATGTCCAACACGGGAGAGGGAGAGGGAGAGGGAGAGGGAGAGGGAGAGGGAGAGGGAGAGGGAGAGGGAGAGGGAGAGGGAGAGGGAGAGGGAGAGGGAGAGGGAGTGGGAGAGGGAGAGGGAGAGGGAGAGGGAGAGGGAGAGGGAGAGGGAGAGGGAGAGGGAGAGGGAGAGGGAGAGGGAGAGGGAGAGGGAGAGGGAGAGGGAGAGGGAGAGGGAGAGGGAGAGGGAGAGGGAGAGGGAGAGGGAGAGGGAGAGGGAGAGGGAGAGGGAGAGGGAGAGGGAGAGGGAGAGGGAGAGGGAGACAATTCTGATTATTGTAATAAACTAGCTTACGTCCGCGACTTCGTCCGCGTGCATATTAGAGAAAATCTTTAGGGAACCTACAACCAGGATCCGACCAGCCGTTTTTACGTATTTGGCGGGTCCCCACCAAGCGCGCAGCCTCGTGCGAGGCCCGCCACACGCGGCAAACGTTGTGCCTCGCGAGGCTGCGCGCTTGGTGGGGACCCGCCAAATACGTAAAAACGGCTGCTCGGATCCTGGTTTTAGGTTCCCTAAGGATTTTCTCTAATATGCACGCGGACGAAGTCGCGGGCGGAAGCTAGTTATGAATACTTATATTAGAAAAAAATCTGTAGGAAATGAAGTGATCTTTTCTATAGAGACCCAAACATTAAAACCTCAGTCGATGAAACTTTCCTGGGATGTAATATAGAATGAACAAAAACCTGTGTACTAGTACAGATGTGTGTGTGTACAAATGTCCAAAAACAAAAAAAAATACAAAATGATTTGGATAAAAAAATATATTTATGATACTTTATCATACTGTAAAGTTTCGTCTACTAAGGATATTTTACTGTGGGAGCCTCCATACAAAAGAAAAAATATTAGAAAATTTGACTCACCCGTAGCAGCTCACACGGGATGAGTCGAGATGCTACGGGTCGAGATGCTACGAGTGAGTCGATTTTTTCTAGTATTTTTTCTAATATATTAGTTATCTATAGACCAGTGATCTCCATTGAACAAGTACGCTGGACAGGCGAACGTCACCAATCGTTTGATCCGATTTGAAAATCGCCATATTGGCGCTGAGCTGAGAACAGTAAACTAATAAGTTCCAAGTTCACGCACTACTACCAATAGCATTGTTACTTAAAATCTAAAAATTAGACATTAAACATTGCTAATATTACTATGATATGATTCTAACTTACTCGTGCTTATTCTTCGGCCTACAGAAACTTCAGTAATGGTGCGCTTCCCGCAGTAAGTATTTGATTCCAAAAGCAGGGGGTCGCCGTTGATTGATACCAGAAAGCGATCCGTAGAACAAAGGGGGCTCTGAAAATGAAATTTTTTTTTGATTTTTTTTTTCCTAAAATTATAAGAGATACCTACATACTTACTCTACGTATTCAAGTAAACTCACTTTAACAAACAAATAAAATACCTTAACAAACAAATAAAAGCCCTACCCTACCCATTCGTTCACCTACCTTTTTTTTTATATAGGAAATAGAGAGCAATAGCAGCAAAGAAATGTATAAAACAACTTTGTGTGCTTTATTTGGAAGGCCAATCAATCCATTGTTTTTATATTAAAAAAACAGTCATGTTTGCTGGAACTTTTCAACTTGGAAGTAAAATCATGAATTTGCTAATTTCGAGAAAGATGAAGTTATAATTTAAAACCGAATAAATACCTAAGACTTTTGAAAAAAAATCGTTCATTCGTTTCCTTTCTCGGTTAAATTGCTAAGGGGCAATTCAAAATCAAAATCATAATTTTATTCACTTCTCAAGCTTACGCGCTCACTAGACATGAAATAAAACACTTTTTAACGGATAAGTACTAGCGCGGTTTTATTGAAAGTACTTTGGTATTTGGTTAGATTTTTTATTTTCTCGACGACGTTTCGGCACCTTTGCAGCTGCCGTGGTCACGGGGGACTGTTCCCCGTGTCATAGTAGAATCAGATGCCCGTGTCCACGGCAGCTGCAAAGGTATCCATTAAAAAGTGTTTTATTTCATCATAATTTTAGTCACTCCACTTCTCAACAGACTGCTGACTGCTCTAACCTCGTCCAGAACAAACTGCGGGCACTCCAGCCGGCACACGAACCCAGGAGCAGTAGTCACGATCCACCGGCAGTTCACGCCAGTGGAGAAGTTTCGAGGGAACCCAGGACTGAACAGGTAGTATAAGTTGCCAGGCATCAGCTAAAAGCAGAGGGCAAATCGGGTACAACTCAGAGGCTCGTATCCAACTCAAATCTGTGCTTGAGTACAGTTAGAAAAGGATGGTGCTAAAAACAGCATAAATAGTGCATTCCCTTTCTAACTGTACCTACTCAAGCAGAGATTTGAGTTTGATTCTATAATACAAGCCTAATAGTCCTGGAAATCGATGTACAGCAAAGCCCTTTGGTACACGTATACTTGAGGTAAAAACAAAATTTTGGACCCGCAGTTCTTAAAAATTCTTCCCCTAGGAAAGGAGTTATGGCATCATCTTTTTTTTGTATGGAAAAAAAAATTTTTTTTTCCTAAAACCTATCGTGCATGGTATCGAATGAAAGGGCTTGTTGAGCCGGTTCTAAAAATATATCACATCATTATATTTCAGCCACTTGTCTTAAATTAAACCAAAAAACATTTTCAAAACATACCAAGTTTGGGCTCCTTCAGATCCGATTTGATTGAATTGTTTCTTGTAAAATACACCTTAAGAGTTACATAATATCCTCATATCAAAGCACAAGAAAGTAATTTTGAAAATATCTAAATTTAGTATTTTTTCTAATTTTTGCCCAAACTTACGTTTGTATGGGATTTTTGGAAATTGATTTTTGGTTTAATTTAAAACAAGTGCTGAAATGTCATTATGTAACATATTTTTAGAAACAGTTTAGAAAGCCCTTTCATTCGATATCACACAAGATAGGTTTTAGAACAATATTTTTTTTTTAAATAAATATAATCACTTTGTGAAAGCTTTGAAATCACGAAAAAATTAAAAAAAATACTAAATATCAATATTTTCAAAATTGCTTTCTTGAAGTTAGATATAAGAATATTACATTACATATCATTTGAGGTATATTTTATGAAAAATAATTCAACCATATCATATTGTATGTGTAGGAGCCCAAACTTGGTATGTTTTGAAAATGTTTTTTGGTTTAATTTAAAACAAGTGGCTGAAATATAACGATGTGATATATTTTTAGAACCGGCTAAGCAAGCACTTTCATTCAATACCATACACGATAGGTTTAAGAACAAAAATTTTTTTTTTCTCATACATAGAAAAGATGACACCATAGCTCCTCTCCTAAGGGAAGAATTTTTAAGAACTGCGGGTCCAAAATTTTGTTTTCACCTCAAGTATACGTGTACCAAACGGCTATACTGTACATCGATTTGCGGTATTCCATTGATTTTGAGCTTGTAGAACACCCACTATAACTAAGACCGAGGACCGAGTAATCTAGTTTTCCATGCAATCGTTATTAAATTAGGTACTATTTTATATATTCCAAAGTAGGGCTCAATATCTGCATAAAGCGGCACCTAATTAAAAAAAATCATTAAAAGTTTACATTGGCGTGTATAGACTATATTTCGTGCCCTTCTTCGAAAACGACAAAAAATCGCTTTGGCAATTTCGGCGGTTAAAATAGTACCTAGGTACATGAAAAAACTAATCTACTGTGCTGTGGTATGTACGAGCGCTAGCTCGCTCAAAACCCGCACTCTGATTATCTAAAAAGAAACTATTTAGCGACCGGTTGCATTCGACATACATTGCCACTTTTCTTTGGTATGTTTTTTTTAACCCAAAAAGAAGTAGCAATAGATCACGATCATTTGTGAACTGCAACCAGTCGCTAGGTGGTTTTTAATTAGATAATCAGCCCGCCGAATTCGTTTTGAAAAGGTACGAGTTGCACGCTAGAAGAATGCAAACACGCTACGAAATCTATCTGTTACCTACAATTTCGTAGCATGACACGCTACGAAATCTGTAGGTAAACCCGTAGCACAAACAGCTATCGAAAAAAATAACGTGCATAAAAACATTCGATAGAGTAATTTTGTATAGGAAATTTGTACAGCGCCATCTGTCGCCGAGGTGCAAAATTAAAATTTTCCATAGATAATTTCTCTATCGAGTAGGTACCTAGTTTTTGCGCGTAAATTTTTGTGCGTGTGTGGTTTGAGGGCCACTTGCTCGAAAGTCAATAAAAGTATACTGATGATTTAGTGGACATTATTTTCAATGGCTGTAGCACGAACTAGACATGGGTTGTAACAGGGTAAATTGCCTACCTGTTACAACTGTTCCTGTTACACTAAAATAACAGAACCAACATCCTGTTACATAAATAACAGCCATGTCGTAACAATTTGCTTCCATTGTTCCGCCTGTTCTGTGGAACAAGCGCTTCTTTACTCTAACCTAAGGACTACTTACATAATGAAAAGAGACAAAGCTTGTTACTTTTATCAATTATGATCATAAGCTGTTATTTTTTCTGTTAAGCAAGACTAAACTTTATTACAATTAAGTAAAATCTAATTTATTTTGATAAATTTCTGATAATGTTTTTTAACTAATGATCACTATGTTGTTTCCTACCTACAGGGGACACACGGACCCAAAGAAAACGTCTCACCCCGAATTCGTGATTTTATCCCAAATTCGTGATTTGCTTCTTTGTGTCCGTGTGTAGCGTCTGCTACCAGTCGGGATTCAGGGCGGCCCGACAGCCCATAAAGCTACTTAAACTATTAGATTAAAACTACTTACTGCTAAGACGACCTCGCCGAACTGTCCCAGGCCGTCCCAGGCCACGTGGCAATCTTCACCGCTGGGCTCGGTGTCTGGTGCCGACCTGTGGGGACAAAGTACCCCCTACCTACACGCTTGGCCAAGCTATCGGAATACGCAGACGGCACCAGTAATGCGTTGTTGAGATCTCGCCACCACTTTCACGAGCTCATATTTCTCACTTTCACAAGTGTTCAAATGATATTTATACCACACACAATAATGTCAATAAAATACGTTTCCACACGCGAGAAATTCAAAACGATACAAATGAAAACAACAAATGTCCAATTTTCTTGGATAAACCAAACAAAAACCGATTCCCTTGCAATGACAAAACACACGCGAATGAATATAAATTCAAATCAGGCGATAGACGCCATTTTCCAAACTTAAAATTGAGGTTATGCCGTGACCGGCCAGTTGGCTGAGTTCACACCGATCGTTTGTCGATCGGGGCGCCACGCGCGGTGGAATTCGAAACCTACTGCACTGTGAAATGCGTGCGCGCAATATTTGAATTCCGGGCGGGATGCTGTCTTTAGATTAAACAAACAAATCTTAACCATCTCACGTTATATTCCAAACACACTAGTCAAATGATTCCCTACCTTCCCTTTTTTTCTCCCACATCATTTTTTTCTTCCGGCCATTGCCTGTGCCCCAGAAGTTAAGACATAAATGGTGATGATGATAATTATGAAATACCAGGTGATTTAAGTCTGCTGAAGGAAAATTCTAAATTGCAAAAAATTAACCCCAATCTGGGAACCCTGATCTTTTCCTTAACTCCCTGGCACTAGATGTCCCATTTCCTACTTTGCCTAAGAATGCACCCATTTCACGTACATAATAAAGTGCTTTAACATCTTTTAGTTAGGCGATGGCTACACGCGTGGTAAAATATACTGTGATCCATCAGTATTTAATCAGGGGCGTATTTCATAAAAAATAGTAAATTTACTATAATAATTTACCATTGTTGTCATTGGGGTAGGATTATTTTATAAATTATAAAACATAATTATACCCCAATAAACTAGTAGTAGTAAATAGTAAAAGTACTGTACTTTTTCATTATTTTATGAAAAAGACCCCTGATTAAATACTGATGGATAACAGTATTTACCATGCGTGTAGCCGTCGCCTTAGAATCCCAATAAAATTAAATTAATTTTATTAGATTCGCCCCGTTTACCTACCTTTTAACATAACATTGGCAAAACAGTCAAACTCCATTGCGACAAAAAAAAAGGTCATAAACAAACACAGGAACAGATAACACGACTAATTTACAAAGTCGAATGTATTTTTGATATGGTCGGTTTATATAACAGAAAAAAATAACAAGCTTTGTCTCTTTTCTTTCCATATGTTAGAGTAAGAAAGCGCTTGTTCCCACGTAACAGGCGGAACAATGGCAACAGGTTGTTACTTTGATAACAGCTCGGTACAGGGAACAGTGAAGACGGCGAGAACAGTCTGTTTTGCCTTTGAACAACAGTTATTTCATAGCGCTCGTAACAGGGCGAAACAGTTACGTTCAATTATCTGTTATTTTTAACTGTTATAATAAATAAGCCACGCGTCTAGCACGAACAGCCATTGAAAAAATTAACGCGCGAAAACTAGCTAAAGGTACCTACATGGGGTCAAGTCTGCTATTGTTAACGTCAATATCGTGTTTCAATATTGTTTGAATGGTAAGTAATGCTTTTTGACACAGTTCTTGTTTCTTAAACCCAAAACCGAAACACATTGTGTTTCTTAAACCCAAAACGGAAACACATTGTGTCTCGATTTTGGGGTTAAGAAACAAAAACTGTGTCAAAAAGCATTACCATTCAATTCAAACACCATTAAAACACGATTTTGACGTAATTTTTGGCAGGACAGTTTTTCCATTTTCATTCTTTTATTGTCTTTTTCTTTTTTTCATTGCTTTAAGAGCGTTACTTGAATCTTTTTTTAATAATATATTATAATATGTGAACAATGTAATAATTTGTAAAAACAAGGCAATGTAACAAATATTAGAATAAGACGTTAACATAGCAGACATGACCCCCTGTTGTCGTTCTGAAGTTTAGCCGCCCTTACTTCTCGTATTATGCTTATGTTGAGTTAAGTGCAACTTGAGTATAGGATGTAAAATCACTGCATATTTTTGGAATGTAAAAAAATCACGGCATATTTTTGTAACTCTTATCTACGTTTAAATGAAGTTGTTTTTATACTTACATATTTTCTGAATTCGCATCTTATGGCTCCTTCGACGAATACACATCCGCTCGCCAAAACGATCAAAATCTTCATATAAACTTGCATTTTCTGTTGGAATAATTTTGAAAATCTTTTAATTTTTTTAATTAGTCCAAAACAGTATTATGGCCTTCCGGAATCTGGGCAGAGTGACGGTAGTTTTTTACCCGACTGCAAATAAAGGGTTATGTTTTTCGCGCGTATCTTGTATGTAACTATGTAAGTATGTTTGTATGTGTGTTTGTATGTAATATTCTTTATTACCTCATATCTTTCAAACGGCTGAATGGATTTCTGTAATTAAGATATCGTTAGATTTGTCTCGTCAGCCCAAGTGTTCTTAAGAAGGTGGCGTTATAAAAAAAACAACATGGCAGCTGTACGGTACTAATATACGTAATGGGTTTTTATTTTTTTAATATACTGCAATATGGGCGTCAAATTAAAGGGCTTATTGTAAGGATTTCAAAAAGGTATATCATGACCGTAATATATAATAACTAAAAAGATATAAATAAAAAAATAAATTATAAAAATTAAAAAACCCGCATGCATAAAAAGACAAGTCCACTGAAAAGATGGAAACAAGATTAAATATTAAAGGCAACATAATAACATGCAGTCGGAGGCATATAGTAATTCAAATCATTCAAAACGTCACTTTCTTAATGCATGCCTCCGACTGCATGTTATTATGTTGCCTTTAATATTTAATCTTGTTTCCATCTTTTCAGTGGACTTGTCTTTTTATGCAGGCGGGATTTTTTTATACAACGTGAAATTTTAATCATTTGGTTAGCTTCATAGTAAATGTTGCCTGTAATCATGAGTCCAGATCCCACTGTGGGAACCATATGATCAAAATTTCAGCATGTACTAAAATAAAATATATTTTACTTACCAACTACACTACAAACTTCTACCAGGACCAAAAGTAAACTAAGCATGCGTGAGATTCGCAATAAATACTTTCTTAGAATTTCTAAAGATCAATATGGGGCATTGTACTGACCACATATGACATAGGCGCGGATTTTAGAACAAAGACCTAAGTATACCGTAGTCATTTCGTAGCGAATTGAATCCGTTTCAAATACTTAACTATTTGAAAGGAATATTATTTTAGGAGTTCTTTGCCCCTCGAGCATCTGCCACCAGCCCTCGCACCAAATGGCAAAGACTGGCCAAGTAGTCCAGGTTAACTGGCAAAATATTTCCTGGAAATGATTCTAGGAGTTTCGATTTCTTGTGAATGAAGTATGAGTAAGCTTACTTGTTAGTTGGTAACCCTAGTATAATAAATATATACATAATTGGTATTGTATGGATCAGTCGCTAATACATGTATTGACAGAACGGACGTGTTTTATTATCTCTACATCTACACATAGTTCATGGCGACCTTAGCCAGTTCTTGGAAAATGTGAGCGCGCCGCACCGCGCACCGCGCACCGAGCGTCCGGGCGAAAAGTGCTGCGTTGACGCATTCCTGTGTGCCTCGGGGCTCGAATCGAACAAAATGAATTACAGGACGCACTTAGTCAACGGAACAATACGTTGTGTTTTACAAGTGAAAAATCATTTAAGTGTGAAAATCCAGAATGGGGAAGCCTTATTCTAAAATCGACGATAAGGACATCGTGATCACCCAAAATTCTTCGGGTAGCAACGCCGCGGGCCTCTCTGAGAGAGAGAATCATGTCAAAATTAATAACGTCCTGATTACTACGTTGATGGTGGTCATTGCCATAGTGCTCTTCACCTTTATGTGCTTTAAGATAAAGCAGAGGCATAAAAAGTGGATAGGAGACAGGGTCAATGCGGAATTTGTGAGAAGAATGCGATACCGGCTATCTGGAAGGCGTGATCCGGGACAGGAGGAAGCAGAGGTATAACGTGTAAAGCAGAGAGGTATAACGTGTCATGCGGCCACCCCCCCAATTTTCCCCAATTTCGTTCGAGAAAAGTGCGGTCTATACGTTCGGCTAAAATGTGATAAATACGTAGTACGGTTCACAGTGCAGTGCGAAAAAAAAAATTGAACAGTACCTTCAACTAAATAAAAATACGTAAAAACATTGAATATTGAAAATCTAAAATAATAATTATCTAAAAATATGAACAGTTCGTAGAATTCCGGCCGGACGGCAGCCAGACGCAAGTCAGCATTTCTTTGTCGTAGCACTACTCGTAGCGTGTATGACTGTGCCTCGAATAAGTTAAAGTTAATTTTAAGTGAATGAAATATGATGCGACTTGATTTGTACTTTAATTTTAAGGTAAGGTTTTTAGTAAATAATGGCTGAAAGTTTAATTGAAAAATATGATAAATTAAAGGAAATTAGACAGTATCTTATAAAAAAGGGTCAAAGCAGATATGAATGTTCAGTTACGCAAATTAAGCTGCAAGAAGCTGAAAAATTGTTTAAAGATAGTGAAATATTATTTTCTTCTTTACGTCTAAGTAAAGATAAATGTGAAATTGAGCTAGTTACTGAAACTTATAGCAAGATTAGTTTACTGTTTTCTGAAATATTGAATTTATGTAAGGTTCCTGAACAATAATCAGACAAAATGGAATTTGATTTGAAAACCGCATGTGGTTTGATACCAGTTTTAGATGATAGGGAAAATACAACGAAACGATTGATTGATGCGGTGGAAATGTATGCTGACATGCTAAATAGTGCGGGTCAGTTATTATTAATTAAATTTGTTCTCAAGGGCAGATTATCTGAAAACGCCAAGTTACGGGTGAACACTGATTATCCGAATGTTAAGGGCATGTTACAGGATTTTCGTAGGAAACTATTAACATCAAAATCTTTTACAAAGATACAAGGACAAATCCAGGCCTTAAACCAAGGCTTTAGGTCTATTGACGAGTATGGTTCACAACTTGAAAAACTTTTAACGGAATTGAATATTTCACAGGCTGAAGGTGATGCAGCCAAAATTAATGTGTTGAAACCCATAAATGAAAAGATGGTTGTCAAAAAATTCGCAGATGGCCTGAAAAATGATAAGGTGAGTACTATCATTACAGCTCGCAACTACTCGTCGCTGAAAGATGCGATACAGGCGGCAAAAGACGAGTCCAAGTCGTCTACTTCCAGGCCAGCCGAGGTGATGAAGATGACTTCTACGAGAGGTACCTATTATAATAATCGTTCTTATTTTCGAGGTCAAGGTAGAGGACAATTTTCCCGTGCTCAAGGTCACTACGTGAATAACGGCAACAGGGGTAGGTTTCAGGATAATTACAATAATTATCGCAACAATTCGCCTAGATATCAAAGCTATTCAAGGCCTTTTCATTATACCTCACGTGATAGAGGTCAATATAACCGTCGCAGCTATGCCAGGCGGGGTGAACAAGGTTTTCGTAATAATAACCTATTTACCATCCCCCAAAATGACAATGCCCTGGTGAATGCTTCTGATAATTCGGAGCAAAGTCGTAATGAGAGAGTAAACCAGTTTTTTCGTGATGAATAATTTCATTTTTGCCTGTAAAAGCACATCTAAATTTGTTAATTTTTACATAAATGGACGGAAATTTGTTTTGTTATTAGATACTGGAGCATCCATCTCTGTTATTAAAAAAGAGGTATTACCAAAGACATGTCAGATATTTCATGATCAATTAGAAGTTAATGGAATTGGAGGTAGAATTGAGTCATCTGGTTATGTGCTTTTAGATCTGCATACATTAACAGCAGATAGATTTCAAAATAACTTTTACATTTTTAAAAAATTACCAATTGTTGTTGATGGTATATTAGGAATTGATTTCATGACTAAATATAAAGCAAACATTGACCTAGGGAAAGATCTTTTGACGTTGCAAGTAGAAAATAAATATTGCACATTGCCAATTTACAACAAACTCGAGAACAGTAATTCTTTAGTAATACCTCCTCGAAGTGAAACTATTCATTACATTTATTTGGACAAAGATCTGAAAGATGACTGTTTTGTGAGCACGAGAGAGATAGAGAAAGATGTGTTTTTGGCTGGAGCTATTGCTCGCCCTAAGAATAAAAGGATTCCTATTAAGATATTAAATACTGGAGAGAAAGAAGTCAGATTTGATAATTTTGAAATAAATGTAGAATCATTGAATGACTATAACATTTTTAAGTTCAGTTCGTGCGAAAGTAATGCTAAAAGAGCAGAAATATTATTGTCTTTAATTAACTTACAATATTTAAATAAAGAAGAGAGAGAGTCTGTTGAAAAAATATGTACAAAATATTCAGATATTTTCTTTTTACCTGGTGATAAATTAGAAACTACTAATATATGTGAACAATCTATAAAGTTAAAAAACAACATTAATCCTATATATACTAAACCGTATAGGCTACCTCAATCTTTGAAACCGGAAGTAAATAGCCAAATAAATAAAATGCTTCAAGACGATATAATTGAAGAATCCTCTAGTGAATGGTCTAGTCCTATATTATTAGTGCCTAAAAAATCGGATGGTACTAAAAAATGGCGTTTAGTTATTGATTTTCGAAAGCTTAATGAAAATATTGTTGATGATAAATTTCCATTACCTAACATCACCGATATACTTGACTCTTTGTCGGGTTCAATCTATTTCACTCATTTAGACTTACAACAAGGGTATTACCAAGTAAAGTTAGAACAAGATAGTAGAAAATATACAGCGTTTTCAACGAGCACAGGTCATTATCAATTAAAGCGGTTACCGATGGGTCTTAAAACTTCATGTAGTGCATTTAGTAGAGTCATGTCATTAGCGATGTCAGGGTTAGCTTTTGAAAAGTGTTTTATTTATTTGGATGATATAATAATTTTTGGACGATCTTTGGCAATTCATAACCAAAATTTAACAGACGTGTTCGAAAGATTGAGAAAGGTAAATTTAAAACTAAACCCCACTAAGTGTCAATTCCTCAAAAAAGAAATATTATATCTGGGTCATTTGGTTTCTGCAGATGGAGTTTCTCCAGACCCTGAAAAAACTAAAGTTTTAAAAAGTTATCCAGTACCGCAGAATGCAGATGAAGTAAGACGGTTTGTTGCTTTCTGCAACTATTATAGGAAATTTGTGCCATCTTTTGCCACAATCACCATGCCTTTAAATCGATTATTAAAAAAAGATGAACCTTTTGTTTGGACTTCTGATTGTCAAAATGCATTTGACTACTTGAAAACTTCACTAATGACTCCACCAATATTACAGTACCCTGATTTTTCTAATACTAACGAATTTATTTTACAAACTGATGCTTCTGATTTGGCAGTAGGAGCCGTATTATGTAATGGTAATATGAAACCTGTGGCATATGCCAGTAGGCCATTAAATAAAGCAGAAAAGAATTATCCCGTTATACATAAAGAATTAACAGCTATAGTTTGGGCAGTGAAATTCTTTAGGCCATACCTTTTTGGCAGGAAATTTACTATCATGACAGACCACAAACCTTTAATTTATTTATTTGGCATGAGAGATCCGTCTAGTAGGCTAATAAAATTTAGACTAATACTTGAGGAATATGATTTTAAAATAGAGTATGTAAAAGGTAAAGACAATGTAATCGCAGATGCATTGTCTAGAGTGAGTATAACATCGGACGAATTAAAGGGTATGAAAGAACAGATTTTGGCAGTAACAACCAGAGCACAAAAGAGAAGGATGGATGAGAATAGTAAGAAAGAACAAGCTGCACTTAATAAAAACACTGATAAGTGGCCTGATCAACCACGAGTCGTGGAATTATTAAGACAGCCTAGCGATTCTATCGAAATGAAGTTAATGGAAGAAGAAGTTATAAGAAAAATTAAGAAAGAGGAGAAAAAAGTAGAAGAAAAAGATTGTTTTGTGTATGTAGAGAGTAAAATGTTATTGTGTATTAACCTAAGCTTTAGATTGCACTTCTCGCGAGCCGAATTTGCAACTAAGCTTAAGGAGTTTTGTGAAAGAATAAATATAAAAGAGCTATGCATAGTAAAAAATGATAAAAATGATGAATTTATAAAAGGGATATGTAGTGAAATTAAATCATTAAAAAAATGGACCGGTCCCCGAATATGTGTTTTAAAAGGAGTTGAGAGAATATTTGATGAAAAAGTAAAACAATTTATATTAAATGACTATCATTTATTGCCCACCAGTGGCCACGCTGGAATAATTAGAATGGCGAATAACATTAAAAGAAAATATTACTGGCCAGGCCTAGAGTTGGATATACGTAGATATATAAATAAATGTGAAATGTGTCAGAAAATGAAACAAAGTAAGTATACCAAACAGCCTTTGACTATTACTACAACTGCGACGACAGCGTTTGAGAAAATTTTCCTCGACCTAGTTGGACCTTTAGATAAGGATGAGTATGGTAACTGTTATATTTTAACCCTCCAATGTGAGTTGACAAAATATATAGAGGCGTATCCTTTACCTAACAAAGAAGCAGAGACTGTAGCGCATGCTTTGGTAAGTAACTTTATATTGAGATTTGGTATTCCGAAAGCTATAGCTACGGATAGGGGTACTGAGTTTATTTCTCAGGTTATGGAACAGGTGTGTAGTCTATTGGAGATAGAAAAGCTAATCTCAACTGCATACCACCATCAATCAATCGGTTCACTAGAAATAGCTCATAAGCATTTAGGTGCATTTTTAAGGACTTATTGTACTAATACGAGTTATTCTTGGTCACATTGGGTACCATTTTGGTGTTTTAGTTATAATACTTGTATTAACACGCAAACAAAATATACACCTTTTGAGCTCGTTTTCGGTAGACAATGTCGTTTACCAAATAATTTAGTAAATAATGTAGATCCTCTTTATAATACTGATAACTATTGTTTAGATTTAAAATACAAACTTCAAGTAGCATTAAGAGATGCAAGAAAAAATTTAATAGATTGTAAGGAAAGAAGAAAAACTTGTTATGATGTAAAATGTAATCCTGTATCTTACAGTGAAAATGATTTAATTTTGATAAAAAAAGAAAATTCTCGTAAACTTGACTGTGTTTATGATGGACCTTACAGAGTTGTGCAAGATTTAGGAGTAAATGTTAAGATTGAAAAAAATGGTAAAATAGATATAGTACATAAGGATAGAACAAAAAAGTTTAATGCATAAATGCATTGTAGATCATAAGAAAGAAATAAGATAGAATAATCATTTTTTTCCCTTTTTTTTCTTTTTCACCCCCGGAGGTGAAGTATGAGTAAGCTTACTTGTTAGTTGGTAACCCTAGTATAATAAATATATACATAATTGGTATTGTATGGATCAGTCGCTAATACATGTATTGACAGAACGGACGTGTTTTATTATCTCTACATCTACACATAGTTCATAGATCATAGATCAGGGGTTGTCAGGGGTGCAGAAAAGGACATAGAGTACCTTTCGTCCAGAAAAAACGTACAGTTCCCGAGGGATAGCAAAAAAACTGTCCACGCAGACGAAGTCGCGGGCGGAAGCTAGTTTACTATAAACAGGCAAGAGTACAAGATTAGTGTTTACAAGGACAGTCAAGATTACAAGGTTCAGTAGGTAGTGGATGAAACCCACTATAAATCGCGCTGCGCGGCTGTTTTCTTATTATAGAAAAGCAAGAGTATAGGGGAAGAGATTGGTGGCTGAAACTAAATAAAAACCGGCCAAGTGCGAGTCGGACTCGCGCACGAAGGGTTCCGTACCAAAAAACGGAAAAAATCACGTTTGTTGTATGGGAGCCCCCCTTTAATGTTTATTTTAAATTGCTTTTAGTATTTATTATTATAGCGGCAATAGAAATACTTCATCTGTGAAAATCTGTCTACCTGTTGTCGTTATTAATTTTGAGCAAAAAACGGTAAAAAAAACGTTTGTTGTATGAGAGCCTCCCTTAAATATTTATTTTATTCTGTTTTTAGTATTTGTTGTTATAGCGGCAACAGAAAGACATCATCTGTGAAAATTTCAACTGTCTAGCTATCACGGTTCACGAGATACAGCCTGATGACAGACAGACAGACAGACGGACAGCGAAGTCTTAGTAATAGGGTCCCGTTTTTACCCTTTGGGTACGGAACCCTAAAAATGGCGTATTCTTATTACAGTTTTTTTTTTAAATTGCCAGGCAAGATTAAAACTTACAAGATTAGTTGATGAAACTGACTAAAAACGGACAAAATTATTACAAAAAAATCTGACTAAAAACTTTAAAACGGACTAGTAAAAACAGACTAAAAAGTAAAAATACTTTTTTCTGTAAATATTTATAATCCTATACCTACAGAAATTTTAAACCTAAAAACGTGGGGCGCAAGCTAAAGACAATTATGGATGATAAATTTTACAAAATGCGCCCCACGTTTTTAGGTTTAAAATTTCTGTAGGTACAGGATTATAAATATTTACAGAAAAAAATATTTTTTAATTTTTAGTCTGTTTTTACTAGTCCGTTTTAATGTTTTTAGTCAGATTTTTTTGTAATAATTTTGTCCGTTTTAAAAACGTGTTTTTCAAAAAGTTTTTTTTTCAGTATATTTTTATTTTCTGCTTTTTAGTTAACGAGCTAAGACTAAAAATATACCGTCTCCTATTGGAGCACTCGTCAAGACGATTCAAACGAGCCCAAACTCGATGGGGTTGCATGGTTTCAATATTGAGTTCCTATGCATGGCATGGACTTTCAGCTTCATCATCAGACCCTGGAACTCGTCTCCCATTAGAGTACTCGTCAAGACGATGCTAACGAGCCCAAACACGATGGGGTTGTATGGTTTCATCATAGAGTTTCTATGGCCTTCCTGCGGCTCCATCATCAGATCCTCGGACACTATTTCCTAACAAAGTACTCGTCAAGACGATTCAAACGAGCCCAATCTCGATGGGGTAGCGTGGTTTTATTAAATAGTTCCTGTGTCCTTCTTCCGGCTCCATCATCAGACCCTGGAAACTATTTCTCAACAAAGAACTCGTCAAGACGATTCAAACGAGCCCAAATTTGATGGGATTGCATGGTTTCAACATTGAGTTCCTATGGCATGGCCTTTCGGCTTCATCATCAGACCCTGGACCTCGTCTCCCATTAGAGTACTCGTCAAGACGATGCTAATGAGCCCAAACACGATGGGATTGTATGGTTTTATCATAGAGTTCCTGTGGCTTTCTTCCGGCTTCATCATCAGATCAGCTCAATGACACTATAATATTGCATTGCCTTCCAGTTCTGACCTATGTTCAAAGTTTCAAGTCTCTAGCTCATCGGGAAGCTAGGATAAAATCGTTCGCAAACTTTGTGGAGAAACACACAAACAAACAAACGAACAAACAAACAAACAAACGCGAAAGCAACCTAATAAAAACGTGTTAAAAATCGAGCTGCGCGGCTGTTTTCTTACTAATAATAACTAAACTAATAATATGTACAGGCATTTAAGTTTCATTTTTTAATTTTAGATTTTTTTTTTTATTTTAGGATTTCAGAAAATTCCCGTTATACAGGGTGCTACAGGTTGTTTAAGTTTGTTTGAGAATTTGTATAGGGTTAAGGTAGAGACACCATTTTTGGAGGGTAGATACCTTTCATGGTGTTGGTGAGCACTAAGGATTTTAGAAAATTCCCGTTATACAGGGTGCTACAGGTTGTTTAAATTTGTATAAGAATTTGTATAGGGTTGAAGTAGAGACACCATTTTTGATGATACCTTTCATGGTGTAGGTGAGCACTAAGAAAGGATTTTAGAAAATTCCCGTTATACAGGGTGCTACAGGTTGTATAAGTTTGTATGAGAATTTGTATAGGGTTGAAGTAGAGACACCATTTTTGGAGGGTAGATATCTGGTGTAGGTGAGCACTAAGAAAGCATTTAGGAAAATTCCCGTTATACAGGGTGCTACAGGGTGTTCCAGTTTTTATGGGGATTTGTATGGGGCTGAACCATTTTTGCTGGTAGAGAAACCATTTTTGCTGGTAGAGATACCATTTTTGGAGGGTAGTTTCCTTTCATTGTGTAGGTAAGCACTAAGACAGGGTTTTGGAAAATTCCCGTTATACAGGGTGCCACAGTGTGTTCCAGTTTGTACATGTTTAGTTTATGGGAAAATTTAAATGTGTAAAATAAGGTTTACTGAGAAATACCTAGGTATATTGGTAATCCGTGACGTTCAAAATAAATGCACAATTATCTAAATCACGCGAACGAAGTCGCGGGCAAAAGCTAGTATTATACATATATATTATTATTAATATTCCTTTCTATAAGTTCGTTTTCTTTTTTATTACTGAAGAATTAAAGATCATTTCTAATGCCATTTGAAGGTCATGTGGTGCATGAGATCTGTGAATTTTTTTAGCTGGCTCGAGCTAGGTGTAGCCGTACTTCAGGTATTAGCCGTGTAAAGCTAGGGTTTCCCTGACGGTTCCGTCAAATTATTGTCTATGTAAACAATATAGCGACACCGTATAACGTCAGAAACCACGCCGTATTGTTAGCATAGATAATGTTCTACGCCGCTAAATGACGGCCGTAATATGACGGCACCGTCATCCTAGGAAACCCTAGCTAAACATAAATTAGCTACAAAGGTTGAGACTAATCTCCTGGTAATGGAAGTGTTAAGTAAATGAAACACAACATTGAATTAAAACAACTCATATTCATCGCAGTAATTAGCGTCGAGTGTGTTGTTCTTTATCCAGGGGAGCAGCGCCGCAACTCTCGTGTTGACGGCCGGCTGGCCCTTGGTGGCGCAGAAGTGGCCGTGACTCACGATGCCTATGCTGTACAGACGGCCGGATATGTTTTCTTGGTGCAGCAGTGGACCGCCTGAATCATCCTGAGGAATGAATGAAATACAAATTAATAACATTTACTCCCCGTTTTCTCGTAGTCATCATACTAGGCTACCTAGTAATGGAAATGTCCTCATATCATAGTCATGAGAATCATATAGAGTATAAATAGACATTTAAATGAATGATCGCTAACATAATATAAAGGCTGATTTTTTTTATAAAAATTCCTAGCTATACAACTCCGCTTGGCAATTAGGTCATTTATGTAGAAAAAATCATCATCATGAGCCTCTTTGGGTCCATTTCTGGACAGAGCCTCTCCCAAATTCTTCCAATGGGTCCGGTCTTGCGCCTCCGTCATCCAATAGAAAAATTACATGTCGCAATAGGCTGGGGCGACGTTAGCGGGGGCAACGTTAGCGGGGGCGACGTTAGCAGGGGCAACGTTAGCGGGGGCGATGTTAGCGGGGGTAACTTGGGCCCCTGACACTGAAACTTGTCAGCTTTATCAAATGGAACGATATTTACAAATATGTATATCGTTTCCAGACGTTACATTAACAAAGATTAACAAATAAATTACATTGTTTGATTAGCTCATTTCTTAATGAATTTCAAATTTCTTAATCAATTTACAGATTTTAAGCTAAATTCAAAATTTGAACTTGTTATTTAGTCTAGGCTGTTACAATAAATATAAATAAAAAATAAAAACATACAATTCAATATGCGTTAAGATAGGTAGTCAGAAGCAGACCCATTCCCACTGGCAGCACTCGTTCACGAGCATGAAGCATGAACCAGCCATCGCTTCGCTCAACCATATTTGAGGGAACGTAACGTAACGACCCGCCTCATACGACACCACCGCAGAAATGACCGCAGAATGTAGATAGACCTTTACCTGGCAAGCGTCTTTTCCTGGAGTATAAGTGCAGAACTGCCGGCTCGTTAGCGAGGGGATCACAGCTTGGCACGAGGATTGACTGATGACATCAACATCCACCTTCATCAACACATTGGACTTAGGACCACCAGGGAATCGGGTACCCCATCCTAAAACATGACAAAATAAAAATATGTCAAAGCCAAAATGCATGGTATGTAGGTAGGGTGGATATGCCTAAGGCCAGCCCCCCCCCCATCCCCCCTAATGTCAGGCCCCATACGTTTTTGCTTTGCTTTAATTAAAAAGCTATAAAAATCGGAAACTTTTTAATGGAGCTACACCCCTAGTTAATCCTCTACGTTGGAAAATCACTATTACCCCGTCACGTCACCTATAATTCACACAACGAGCAATAATGTTCACCGAAAATAATTATAATCATATTTGAGCACACCCTGTACATTGCCGTAAATTTAGATGATGACCGGCTGGAGTTAGGTTCTCATAATCCTAATATCAGCCCCTAATTTGCAGAACAAATAACTTAGGAATTGAACATTATTCACCCGGCTGTATTTAAGCCATTGGGCGCAGGGTTAGTAATTCTAGTTAATAGCACTACAAATTCCAACCTTAAGACGACCAAATTAAGATGAAATTGATTTCTTTAACGAAAGTTAAATACCCAACGTCAGCCCCGGCTGATAATAGAAAGTTATGGAAAATCACCCAGTCAAACTCCAGCCCCCCTAATTTTTCCGAAATTAATCAATTTAATTACAAACTAGTATAATCACAAAACGTTATATTTAATCTATTACTAGTATCAAAGCTTAAAGCCATCCGATAAATAGAAAAAGAAAGCTTTAGTCATTTAAACTAATATTAACTCGACACTTCTATGTCATAATAATGTTATTTATTTGCAAATAGTAGGTACATGCATGGGACATGACATTTTGACGAAAATGCTCAACTACACATTCTGGAAAAGTGAAATTTTCTAAAAAAAACGACTTATCAAACACTAGCTGGCCTGCTACTTCAATTATTGCAATAAAAAAATTGCCAGTGTGTTAATTCAGGTCCTAATGTTACTGTGCGCGCACTTTAACGGTGACACATAACAAAAACGAGGACGAGATCTTGGCAGGTCATTTGGGAGTTAGTGCGATTGAGTATGATGGGGAGGAAAGATTCTCAACTTACATGGAGCGATTTGACAATTTCGTCGAATGCAATATGATTAAGGACGAGCAGAAAAAAAGCTACCTTTTTGACGGTGATGGGGCCCAAATTGCATGCCTTACTAACAAATCTGTGCATCCCAGACAGTCCGAGCAAAAAAACTTATGAAGAATTGAAAAAAGTTCAGTTGGATTATTTGGAGCCCGAAAGTTCTTTCATCGTAGAAAGGTACAAGTTCAACCAGCGATTCAGAACGTTAATGAAACTGTTTGTGAATATATTAACGAATTAAAAAGACTGTCTATTCATTGTAAATTTGGAAGCCAGCTAAATGGTATGAGCAGAGATAGGTTTATAGCAGGAATAAGAGAAAGGAAAATAAAAATGAGATTGTTGAACGAGAAACAGGAGGACATGACATTAAATAAAGCTTTGGAGATTGCAATGATGATGGAGACAACGGACAAAAATATTAGAGAAATGTGGGAAGAAGATGAAAGAAAAATACACAAAATGGAAAGGAGGGATAGCGGAAAAATTTGGCGGAGACAGGAACAGGGAAGTGGGCAGTTTACATAAGGAATAAAACAGTGGACGGAACAATTTAAGTAGAAGAGAAGAAAGTGGAAGAAGGCTATTAAGGTGTGGATGTTGTGGAAAGGATGGACATACAAAGGACAGGTGCTGGTTTAGGGAAAGACGGTCCAGAGTATGTGGAAATGAAGGACATTTACAAGCTGTGTGCGTGAAGGGAAGGCAAAATTACTTACTAGAGGAATGATGAAGGAAAATGATGAAAACTTAAAACAGGACATGTGGGAAAAAAATAATCAAGGTATTTTGTTAGCACCCTATAAGGTAAATTTAAATGTATCAGAGATAAAGTTGGAAATGGAAATAGATACAGGGAGTGTTGTCAGTGCTATTAACAGGAAATCCTATGAAAAATGCTTCAATAAATTGAAACTTTTACCCTGTAGTTTGAAATTGAAGTCATATACAGACACACCAATTACTCCTATTGGTGTAATTAAAACTTCTGTGGTTTTTGAAAACAAGAAATATGACCATATGATTTGCCAAAAGCACCGAACCACAGAATACATAATAGTACAAGTACCGAACTAGAAAATACATTTGTCTAAACTCACTGTTAAGAGGATACCTCGTGGATTTTCATGGTTTTCAATTTAGATTTAGTCCTATTGATCCTACTACTATTGTTCTAATTTTGGAATATGTTAAAATAGACTAATAAATAAATCTTTTGATCAAGCTCAAAACATGAATGGAAACAATTTTCTCGATAGAAAAAAAATCCAAAGTTGATGCCTCTCATATCATTTTTGCAGTACTGTAAGCAAACGGACTCATAGTTTGAACTGAAATTAGGTTTATAAGATAAGTAATAAATAGTTCCAACTTTTGACAAAACCAATTTTTTCAAAAATAATTTAGTTTTTTAATAAATCAACTATTTTCATAATGTCGCTTACGTTATTTTATTTCGGAATGCGTGCGCTATTGTTGTCCCTTTCTTTGCGCTGGGAAGCTATATTACTTTACCTCTTTGCACCGAAATTTCAGACGGCCGCGAGCCTTCCTTGAGGATAGACCTGTGCTTGAGCGCTCCAAAAATAAAATTAATTATAATTACCATTTCATTTCGTAATAAAGCCAATTGCTTTAAAGCCAGCATGTATAGTCTGATGTGGCGTTGACTGTACCTAGCCTATGTTTATTTAAACGTATTTAACTACACATTATTTCACAAACACATAACTTGTAATGAATTAACTACCAGTTATTTAATTATTATTTAAAAGAAGAAACCCTGAAGTCGTCAGAAGAGATAAGAGCTACGCGATAGAAAGAGAGGCAACTTCTAGGTGAATATAACTGTAGGCAAGAGAGCGGCGTGCAACCTGAATTGCACTTTATTAGGTATGGAATAGAGTCGTTATTTATTTAAATGACTTTGCGGAGTGGATCTTCTGTACTTGTACTATTATGTATTCTGTGGTTTGGCGCGAATATCAAACTTTACGAATGAAGGCCGAATGTCAGTGCGGGGTAAGGGGGGTGAGTGGGCGGGAACTGTTAAAAAATTTTTTTACGAGGTGTCGTCTTAAGCCGGCGTTTTCAAGTTTTGTCAACACCGTTAAAATTGATTCGGAGCATGTTAATAACGGTACATGCATTACTAGTACTACCTTAGTTACCTAGTACTGTCCTTTTCAAAACATGACCTATGTTAAACGATTTCTTTGCAATTTTGCTTCTTATTACATATTCTACATACTTTAGTTTTTTAATCAAGAGTTATAGTTTTCAATTATTATAAGCTCTTAATAGATTTTAATACAAATATAAAAAAAAATAAGTGTGTCTTGTCCCCTAGGTATTTGTTAACGGACATGTCCATGAACCGTGACCGTAAATAACACTCATTTTTGTACTGATTATTTTCTACCACTCGCCGACTTTTTATTTAAATAGCAACACCAAATCGAGCAGGTTCCAACAGCCATTTTGTGTCATTATATTAACACGTTTTTATTAGGTTGCTTTCTCGTTTGTTTGTTTGTATGTTTGTCCGCAAAGTTTGCGAACGATTTTAAACTAGCTTCCCGATGAGCTAGAGATTTGAAACTTTGAACATAGGTCAGAACTGGAAGGCAATACAATATTATGGTGTCATTGAGCTGATCTGATGATGGAACTGGAAGAAGGCCACAGGAACTTAATGATGAAACCGTAGGACCCCATTGTGATTAGGCTTGTTAGAATCGTCTTGACGAGTACTCTAATGGGAGATAAGGTCCAGTGTCTGATGATGAAGCTGAAAGGCCATGCCTAAGGAACTCAATATTGAAACCGTGCAAACCCATCGAGTTTGGGCTCATTTGAATCGTCTTGACGAGTACTTTGTTGGGAAATAGTGTCCGAGGATCTGATGATGGAGCCGGAAGAAGGCCATATGAACTCTATAATAAAACCACGCTACCCCATCGAGTTTGGGCTCATTTGAATCGTCTTGACGAGTACTTTATTGGGAAATAGTGTCCAGGGTCTGATGATGGAGCCGGAAGAAGGCCATAGGAACTCTATAACAAAACCATGCAACCCCATCGAGTTTGGGCTCGTTTGAATCGTCTTGACGATTTCTTTGTTGGGAAATAGTTTCCATTCCAGGGTCTGATGATGGAACAGGAAGAAGGGTACTGGGAGATGGTATATTTTAGTCTTAGCTCGTTAACTAAAAAGCAGAAAATAATAATTTACCGAAAAAAAAAACATTTTTTAAAAACACGTTTTTAAAACGGACTAAATTATTACAAAAAAATATCGGACTAAAAATATTAAAACGGACTAGTAAAAACAAACTAAAAAGTAAAAAATAAATTCTTCTGTGAATATTTGTATCCCTAATTAAAAGTGAAAGTGAAATATATTTTATTTAAATAAGCTCACATAATAAGCATTTTTAAATCGTCAATTTTTTACCCTACCACTAGGGCATGCAAAAACCGGGTTGTTTTTGAAAACCGGTTTTTTCGGTTTTCATAAAACAAAAACCGGGTAAACCGGTTTTTTCGGGTTTTTCGGTTTTTTTAAATAAAAATCAACAAAAATAGTAAAAATAATAGAAATTATCTATTTTCTTTCGTAGGTGAGTATAAATTAAAAGAATTTAATTACAAACTAAATAAAGGGACTTGTGTACTTTAAAATTTTTATAATCAACCAATTTTTTTAAAACAATAGGTGTCAAGTGTCCCTAAAATAATGGAATTTCTATTGTTTGGGAGGTATCCAACCCCCTGGCATGGCGTGCAAAAGAATTATACTTGTACATACTTACTCAAAAAGAATAGGTAGTCCAAAAAAAGCAGTGCATTCGTCAAAATAAAATTGTTAAAAATTAGGTACTTATAGTCGATTTTATTAATTATGTATCTCCATTTGACAATTCAGCAAGTTTATGTCCTAGTAACAAAGGTCGTTCGTTATATTATGTCAAAAATATCATTTTTTACCCGTGACACTACTGCGTGGGACTGCCACTAGTGTCATGGAAAATTTTTCTTTCCCGTAACTCTACCGGTAGTGCCATGGGTAAAACTATATCTCCTGTGACACTACTCAATACCAGTTGTATCACGGAAAATTTGATTTCCGGTGGCACTACCGACAGTGGAAGTAGTAAAAGCCCGAGCTTTAAAAGGAGTTTTCGAATTATTTCAACATATTATTAAACTCGAATGTAGGTAGATGCCACGGTGGAGTCAAACTAGGACAAATAATTTAGCATTTGAATATTATATGACCCCAGTTAACTCACTTTACTCTTTTAAATACCTTGGACATCTGTTGACGCCCGACCTCAAGTCGAGCAACGATGATAGAAACGGAGCGGAGTGCATTGTCTTGTCAGGTTTGCACGCTATCGTCAAAATTAAACGTGTGTTTGTGTTCGCGCGAAGTTAAAATTAGGCAATGTTTCTATTAGAGATAATTAAACACCTGTATAATGTGATGCTGTCCGTTTTAAACAATATTGTCAAAAAAGAATGCAGTATGTGGTATAACTATTATACTCAAAGCGCTTATCACGTCCTCCGATTTAAATATGCTTTCGAGGTTCCGTCGCTTTGCAGGGCATCCGGGATGCTTGGCGAGGCCAGCGTTGAATGTTTCTACTCAACTATGCTCAAAAATGTGCTTATTCCCTGGTACGTAGGGTGCGGGGGAGCCCCAACAGCATCCTGGAATAGTTTCGAGCAGATTTGACTGTTCCCACGTTAATAGTTGCTGTAGATTCTACAGTGTAGAATATCGAAAGGTGCATACCTTTAGTGATATCTCAAAGCCGACTTTATATGCAACACTAACGTCACTGCCGCAAAACAATAACTACCGTGTATAAAATCTATTAAAGATCCAAGCTATTTAATGGTTATTTATAATCAAAAACTTAATGACTGATAATTTATTTTTCTCGGCGAAAAACAAAAAGACGGCCGTTTTTAGCTTTTTCACCACAAAAATGTCAAACAATTTTATTTGTCATTGCGTTTGTGTGTTTATTAGAAATAACAATTTATATTTTGTAACCATTATATTGCTTAATCGCTTTTCTTAAATACATAGAATATTTACTTGACTGAAATGTATTTTGTTGAACTTATTTATGAGGCATATTTGAGTGAAAAAGAAAGTTTTAATGTAAAATGTGTGATAAGTGAAATAACCGGAAAAACCGAAAAACCCGGTTTTTTGACTAGAAAAAACCGGGTTCCAAACTCTGTCGGTTATCCGGGTTTTTCGGTTATCCGGGTAACCGGTTTGCATGCCCTACCTACCACCCATTATGACGTCTTTTAACTGACAAGAAAAATGGGCGCAAAAAACTTGTCAGCTTTATCAGATGGAACGATATTTACAAATATGTATATCGTTTCCAGACTTTATATTAACAAAGATTAACAAATAAATAACATTATTGAATTAGCTCATCTCTTAATGAATTTCAAATTTCTTAAAGGCTGTTACAATAAATAAAAATAAAAGAAAAACATACAATTCAATATGCGTTAAGATAGGTAGTCAGAAGCAGACCCATTCCCACTGGCAGCACCAGTTCACGAGCATGACGCATGAACCAGCCATCTCTTCGCTCAACTTAATAACCTATTAATAACCTATACCTACAGAAATTTTAAACCTAAAAACGTGGGGCGCGTTTTGTAAAATTTATCATCCATATTATCTATAGCATGCGCCCCACGTTTTTTGGTTTAAAATTCTTAGGTTTATAATTTCTGTAGGTATAGGTTATTAGGGATACAAATATTCACAGAAGAATTTATTTTTTACTTTTTAGTTTGTTTTTACTAGTCCGTTTTAATATTTTTAGTCCGATATTTTTTTGTAATAATTTAGTCCGTTTTAAAAACGTGTTTTTAAAAAATATTTTTTTTTCAGTAAATTATTTTTGTCTTCAGATTTGAGAGTGTTTTCTTGTGTTTTTTCGCCTCTCATGGACCGGGTGAGTCTCGTATTTCACGTTTTTAAAAGGATTATTGGTGTTAGTGTCAAAGCATAGTCACATGGCGAAATTATTATAGTTTTCGGAAAACAAGAGCTACAACTTATCAAACAACATGTTTTTAAGGTTATGATAAAAAAAACCAGCCAAGTGCGAGTCGGACTCGCGCACGAAGGGTTCCGCACCAAAAAAACAGCAAAAAATCACGTTTGTTGTATGGGAGCCCCCTTGATTTTTTATTTTATTCTGTTTTTAGTATTTGTTGTTATAGCGGCAACAGAAATACATCATATGTGAAAATTTCAACTGTCTAGCTATCACGGTTCATGAGATACAGCCTGGTGACAGACAGACAGACAGACACACAGACGGACAGCGGAGGCTTAGTTATAGGGTCCCGTTTTTACACTTTGGGTACGGAACCCTAAAAACTGAGAAAGATACCGTTACGTCCTAACCAATTACCAAATGACTGGTAACGTATTGCTGGACTAGAAAAGTAACGGACAGGACAGCCTAAACATGTGGGCATACTGAGAAATTCTTAATACCTACTACCTACTAAATAATATATAAATTATTTGACGATTGATTAATAAGTTGCGGGTTCGATGTATAACTCAACTTTACAATGTCAGGACCGTTACTGGTTGGTCAGTATCCGTGACTGTCCCTCAAAATACTTCAAAGAGTTTTTATGTTTTTTATTCTATTTTTTCACATAGGTTATTATAATTATTATAATTTTTAAACATAAATACAATTTAGTGGTTGGTATTCTAATCGTAGATCAATCACTACACTACTTGATATGTACAAGTTTAGTATCGCGTTTTTGTAACAAGTAACCCAAGTAGCAAAATTCTCCTGTAGTGCACAGTTTATAGGCTCACAGCACTAGTACCTCTCTCTTAGTGGTTCCAGGTTTTACTACCAAGCTTATAACAGGTTACACGGAGTTCGTTTGGGTTTATAGTACATCTATTCTTATAAGTTGACTTATAATCGTGTACAGAACGAAATTATAGGCGCAATAAAGGCTAAGATGGCCTATAAAAGTGTTGTGTTCATAAATACACTTGAGAAAACTTGCTCCAGTAAGTTACACTTATAATCGCCTAGAAGAAGTAATTATAAACCCGCTATAAGTATCATACGCCAGTAATAGTAATTTAGAGAACTAAATGCACTTAGAACCATTTGCATTTGTTACTTGACCTTATAGGGGTGTATGAGTCAACTTTATGTGCCAATTATAAGTGAATTAGTTCTACAGTGGTTTCTTCTAAGAGTAAGTGTACTTGGTATTATTGTGGACTCTCGAATGCTGTTATAGACTTGATTTCTATATAAAGGTTTCTTGTAAAACTGTTAGTGTCCAAAGATATCTTCGTGAAGTCCATTTAAGCTTTTAATATTTATCGCATCTTCACGGCCATTTTTTCGTCACAATATGGCGCGACAATGCTGTTAGAACTAATATTATTTTTAAACATTACTTAGTAAATACGCCATGTTCACAAGGCGAACAAAAATTGAGATGTAAAACACAATATACTTCACCGAAAATACTTACGCGTTTGCCGTGCAAACATCTATGCACGTATAATATAACGTGCGAAATACTTACTTGTTAATACATTATATTATATAAAATAGATAAACTTTACTTTATTTTTTTATTTTTTTCTACAACTGACACAATACAACAACAATTCACGAATGTTTGAAGTAGCTAGTAATAGAAGCGTGGAGTACGTTACACGCCTGCCTAGTTCCATTAGATGCTCATAGCTGGCTTCGCAGGAACAGATAGTTCTGCCTAGTCCAACTATAAGTGTATTATTGGTCTAAGTGGTGCTCGCCAAGTCTACTAGGAGTGTTTTATTAGCAAAAGTACGCGTATAAAATGGGCCCTTTTCCGTGGTTATAACTTTTTACTAGCCTGTTATAGACCTGGCCCCGTAACCACTACAAGACCACATTTTGTTACTTGGGACGGTCATGACATTTTTTTACAAATTGCTAAGGCAAGAACAACAGAAATGGCTTAGCAGGTACCGCCATCTAGTGGTATATATTCAAACTAATGTTATATATATGTTACGGCTAATACCCGAAGTGCAGCTAAACCTAGTTCTAGCCGGCTAAAATTAGGTGTAGCCGATAGCTGTTGGCTAAAACTAGGTGTAACCGATCTGCTTTACTCCTGTAGGTCCCGGGTTAGGTTAGAAATTTAAGGCGAGCGCGAAGCGCAGCGGAGCGTGAGCCTTGAATTTCGAGGTTATTTTTTTTAACAGACAACAGAAAAAACTTTCTTTATATCCCATGCTTCACCTAGTTTTAGCCGGCTACACCTAGTATTAGCCGCGAGCAAATCGGCTACACCTAGTTCTAGCCAACAGCTAGCGGCTACACCTAGTTTTAGCCGGCTATAACTAGGTTTAGCCGCACTTCGGGTATTAGCCGTAACATATACAAATGAATGAAACCTGTACCAAAATCTTTCGGGCTACTTAAGTCATGCCTGCACTACAAAAACTTTTCATAACCCAAAAAGGCCACGCGTGCACCAAATTTTAACTAGCAAAGTTTTGTGTCACTACTACCCAAATATATCACTACGTTTGCCATAAAACGTATGCATATAACCATGTATATTATATTAATGGCAAAATGGTTGAGTCCCGCGGCTTTATTCCCACCCCTTTCACCCGTCGCTACATAAGTTAAGATTTTAAAACAATAATTGTTACAAAGGAGTGTGATGTTATGTTATATGAAGACTGATTCTACATTAATATTTTTAAATAATTATGTTGTTTGAAGACTCATTTATCACTAAGATTTTTTTTTTTAAGATCCACTCATCATTAAAAGTTTAAAATTGCACTAAAGGACTGCCTTATTGAGTTTTAACTTTATTTGTATGTAAACTGCCGCTTTAAATGGAGCAAATGAATGCAAACTAATGTTTTTTTTGGGGGGCATTATTTTATTGAAAGCTCTAAGAAGTTTAGCCTTTAGTAAACATTTTACGGTAGTATTGGTAAACCTTTAGAACTTCATTTATATTTTTTGGGTAAACAATGATTTTTGTACATTAATTTACTTTATTAGGATAAAATTGTGTAACATATTTGGATGAAATTTTTAAATAAAATGCGAGAACATAATTATTTGGTGCATGAGTGGCCTTTTTGGGTAGGTCAGCGATTATTCTGAAGATACTTGCCTTTTTTAGGTTAGCAGACTTTATTTTTATTGGTGATAATTTCACATTAAAATAGGGATTAAATTCTGGTAAGTACTTACGATTTTTTGGGCGTTATATTTCATTATATCTGGTGGTTGCTTAAACCTAAGCCATATTCAAATACTGATAAAAATAGTCAAGAAACTTTTAAATTGTTTCTTAAAAAAACACCAAATGTAAAATTGTAGTGAAGCAGTAAATGAAGGGTTTTTTTTAACTTATTTCAATAAAAATTGAGTGACACCTATCGGCAATAATTTGTACTAATAAGATAATTCTGCTTTTTGCGTTAAAAATTTGGTAAAGTTTGTTGCTAATTGTGCTAGACATGCTGCGAAAAAATAGCGGCGCCATCTAGCATGCTACAAGAAAAACATTTTTAATCGCCCCGATAGTCGCCTTACGACGGCCATTTCTTTAGTATGGGATGAGGTATCTGTACTATGGTATTATGTAATCTGTGGTAACGGTCAGACTCAGGACCAAAAACGTATCATAAGTTACTATTTCTTTTTAAATTATTTAATATAAGGGTTATAATTAAAAACAAATACATTTCTAGCAAAATTAATTACATTTATCACTCGATTAAACCAAGAATTTACCCAAAATATCCAAAAAAATATTTTTCATTAATTTTCAAAAGAAGGTAGAAGTTCAAAAAAATGCCCAGCAGTTCGAAAATGGGTTGGAATTCGAAAAAAGTGAAATATAAATCAAAAGTTGTAGAAAATTTTAATAGCCTTCATTACGTAGAAAATATATTTTTCTCTACGACGACGCACCGTTTTAAAGATATTAGCGAAAAACTCAAAAGTGAGAACTTTAACCCCACCCTCCCCCCCCTCTCCTCTGGCTCACCTCCTAGAGGCGGGGACTTTTAGTATGTTTACTCTCTAAGCACCATGAACAAATTCCTGGAGAAATTTCTTAGGTCCCTGTTCATGCTCACGCACTCTACAACTTCTTTAAAAAATAGCTTACCAAGGATAGTGAGCTTTTGGCCAGTGAAGTCGGAGTCTACATACTTGAATGGTAAACACACAGGGCTCACTGCGTCACTGAATACTATATCTTTTTCCATCCTCAGAATGGCCACGTCATAGTCATAGTTTGAGCTAAAAAATATGGAGATGATTATTGGTCAGTTATAAAATAATAAAATATTTACTAGTGTAAGTTCGCGATTGTAACTAACTAAACTAGGTAAGCATATTTAAATTTATAAAATTTAATGTTGCTAAGATTAGGTACCTAGAGCTAACTATTGTGAGTTTTTTGCACAACAGGATACCTAGTGCTTTGTCTCTTAATCACGTCACTTAATAACATCAGGTGAGGTGTTAAGTGATGTTAAGTGACGAAAAGCACAGAATAAATAATAGTCCCTACTAACGATAAGGCTGAAGGTGGAAGCGTACTACACCCGGTATCCTCATCACTGAGGAACTGGCTATATGACAGCTAGTTCCTCTGACTGCCGGAACGTGTTGTTCTTTCTGCCACGACCATTGATGATTTTCTTATATTTTAGGCGGTAAAAAATAGCTTGGAATTTATTACCCCTGTTTTAAATTTTTGTACCTACTAGATTTTAGAGATACACTGGTCGTGCTGGGGGTCAAGTCTGCTAATGTTTTCGTCAAAATCGTAGTTCAATGGTGTTCTAATGGTAATGCTTTTTGACACAGTTCTTGTTTCTTAAACCCAAAATCAAGACACAATATGTTTCCGTTTTGGGTTTAAGAAACACAACGTGTTTCAGTTTTGGGTTTAAGAAATAAGAACAGTGTCAAAAAGCATTACCATTGAAACACCATTGAACTACGATTTTGACGAAAACATTAGCGGACTTGACCCCCTGGAAAGATGCTCTCTAACACGACCACGTAGAGTTACGTGTTATTCTTGCATTTCAAAACGGCATAAAATTCATAGAGAACGGAAGTCTCCGTGGTCGTGTTAGGGAGCATCTTTCCAGCACGACCATTATTATCTCTTAGATCTAGTAGGTAAACATTTTCAAAACAGGGGTTATAAATAGTAGAAATCCAAGCAATTTTTTACCGCCTAAAGATATGAGAAAATTCAGCAAATGGTCGTGGCAGGAAGTACAACACGCCGGAACACATCAATTTTTAAATTGTTGTTATGGCGTCAGACAAGGTGCAAACAAACTGGGCTTACGCCACCCCACGTACGTGTTGACACGCCCGTCATGGGACATCGGTTTTCATAGTAATTGTTATGGTAATGAAATAGAAGCACACTAGCCTATAACACGTCGCTGACGCAACCAAATCCCATAAAGATGCATCCGCGTCATAAGGCGTGTTAACACGTGTGTACACGTGTTAATACGCCTTATGATGCGGCAGATAAGGATGCAAGGTGTTTTCGATATTTATCGATAATATTAATATCTATAATAAATTTTAAAAAGTAATCCTGCAAAATTTAATTGATACTTTTATAATTTGTTATCTAACCCCCTTACTTATAAAAATGCGTGAAGTTAATAAGGGTAATAAGTGGTTTTTCTCTTTTACTTGTTTGCAAAAATTTAATGAACGAGAGTATTTTAACTAAATTATGTTTAATTAATTAGCCTTTTTAAGTAATAAGTGTAATAAACCTTACCTTAAGCAAACTGCTAGTCTTTATTTTTGTAATATTTTTGAGTTGCGAGCTAAGGCACGAAACGAGCGAATGTATCGATGATAGCGCTTCACAAAAATTTACGTAACATTACATCGGAGAGTGTGTCGTCACGTAAGCATAAAGGTGCCTTCCCACACCGGTGCGTCTGTAGACGCACGAGAGCGCACCAGACAAGACAACACACCGTGGGAAACGACGCGTTCGCCGGTAAGAGCACGTTCACATGACAAGCGCTTAACGCAAGTTTACAACTGCATAAGAACTACATACATTTTATTCAAGCCGTACACATGCTAACGCGCTTTTTGATAAAGCGCGCGTTGAACGCTGCGCTAGCGCTTGTCTGTTGTCAGCGCGTGTCAACGCGCGCTTTGAGATCATTGGCTTTCTACGTTGCCGTTCAGATTAGCGCGCGCTTTTGACGCGGAGAGACGTATTTTAGGGTTCGCTCAGTTCACCCAGAAATCATCCGAAATGGAAACGGAAGCTTTTAATACCAAATTACCGAATCTATATCGAATTACCATATAAATCACCGTTAAAACTGTTTCTATGTCCATCTTCGACAAATGTGGAACTCAAACTGAACCAGGGCGGCCGCGGCAACGTGCGTTCAACGCCTTACAAGCGCGCTCCATGTAACACTATACAAAAACTTAACGCGCGTTGAACGCTTGTCATCTGAACGTACCCTAACTTCAAAGGATCGGTGCGTGCTCGCCCTCGTGCGGCTCGGTGCAGTGCGTGGTAGCACGCACCGTGGGAAGGCACCTTAAGAATAAATAAAACAGTTTTATTTTATTCTTATGACGTAAGCTCAGTGTGCTTCTAGGCTGATGCTCGCTAACGCGTCGCGTCACGTGGGGTGGCGTGTTACAAAGTGTGCTTCTAGCGTGTCGTCGCGTGGCGTGGGGTGGCGACGTCACGTAAGTAAGCCCAATGTGTTTCCAACTAGGTAAGATGGAGGTAGCTAGCCAGGCGGACTTGAAATAAGCCCTACTTAGCGATTCGCGATTATGAATGATACTGATTGAATCATTCGAATCTCAATTCGAATGACCATAAACATGTATTACTAATTAGTAGGTAGTCTAGATATTTAATTTTGATTGATTTGATACTTTTCCGATTTTGATTTGATACGCCATCCATGGCAGTGGCAATACTGCGGTCCTTTGTGTAAACGGAAGCAACTGCCTTTTTCATTTTGATTTTTGAATAAACTTACAACCACCAAGCGATTATGAACTTTATGCTTGTATTAAGTAAGGCATAGTTTTTCATAGAGCAACTTCTTTTCAATAATGTTTAAAAGTACTTATTCGATTATTAATATTAGTAGGTAAAGGTAAGTATTTACTACTTTGACATTCGATTGTTGAAATTCGATTGTTAAAATTAGTAGTTAATCGCGCATCATTAGCCCTACCACCAACCAAACCGGTACAAATTGTATCTACCCCTGGGAATCGAGCACATGACTCCTGCGACTTAAGCATCAATTTACACTACACAAACTGTGACACAGTATTAAGCATGCGATTTTAAGGCGTGAAATACATAGGAGCGACGTAGGTGCGGCGCAGATATAGACCAGTCAAGATTGAAAAAAGTGAAGTTCTAGAAGTATCATATTACTTATTGGGAATTGATGTTTTCTGACTAATTCGACCCGCTGAATCAAAAAGTGGCCGCCATCTTTGTTACGTCACAGCTCCCCTTTCCATACCCTTAGGAAGTGAAAACATTGGTTAGCAAAAACTAATATGATTGCTTCTAAATTCATTCATAACGGCATTTTTTGACTTGTCTATACGATACGGCAGCGATACCTGCGCCACGTCGTCGCTCGTTGGACGCGACGAGGCGCCCCGCTGGCTGCCCCGTACGAAGAGCACATATCGCCTGGTACAGTACGCATAAAAATCTCAAAACTCGTTACTTTATTATTATTTTTGAAGACATTATTTTGAAGTAGGTATTCTAGAAACAACGAATAATCCATCACTGTATAAAGTACAATGTAGCTTTGCAAATTATCGTTTGGAATCTAAACTACCAGGATAACATAGCTATGGAGGCGGTAGTTACAGTACATTGGATTTTTTTCTATTTTAACCAAACGTAACAATAAAATTCATTAATAACTTAAATCGCATTTTCCTCTTCTGAAGAGGACATGTTTTTGGAATAAAAATCAGCGTGTATTTCCTTTGCCGACCGTCCCACATCTGCACCGTATCGCATCTGCACCGTATCGCCGCCGTACCCGAGCCGCGTCGCGTCGCTTCTGTGTATTTCGCATCCGTCGCATCGAAATACACAGAAGCGATGTCGCATCCGTCTTGCGTCTGCATCGTATCGTATCGCTGCCGCCGTATCTGCGCATTTATCTCCGCCGCATCTCTTTTGTGTATTTCACGCCTAAGACTCAGCGTAGTGTAAACAGAGTAAAACAAGAACCTTAAAATCGCGTGGCCGAGCCCGCTCAATTTTAAATTGTGTGGTCTAATCGCACCGCGCGATGCGATTTTAAGACAGTCTAACTGTACCTACGACGGCACGTCAGATGTAACAGTTGCAATACAAAATGTGTGAATTTATTACCTGAGGCATAAAGGCGTTCTCAAGGTCAACTTGGGAAGTAATGTGACAGACAGACAGTCAGTTGCAAGAACGATCTTTAAAGTTAATGTTTCATTATATGTATCGCCATCTTTTTCTCCTTTTAAAAGAAGTAAAGGACGGTGATACCTTTAATGACGCATTAACTTTAAAGATCGTTCTTGCACCGTCCTTTACTTTTTTTAAAGAAAAAAAAGATAGCGATACATTTAATGAAGCATTAACTTTAAAGATCGTTCTTGCAACTGACTCTTGTACTATTAGTTATTCTATGCTGAGAGACAGACTCTCGACAGATAGACGACAGATCGTGGCAGACCACAGTAAAAGATAAGTTCAAATGGCAATGTTGGTTTTTAACCGACTTCAAAAAAGGAGGAGGTTCTATGTTCGTCTGTATATTTGTTTTTTTTGTGTATGTCCACCGATTACTTGAAAACGGCTAAACCGATTGAAATTATTTTAAACGTTACTTTATCAGGTTTGTTCCCAAGTTGAAAATTTGAAATCGGTTCAGTGGTTTTCGAGTAATCCTGAAAATACTGCTAAAAATTGCTCGTTTTTACGGATCTACAGACAACTTCTTTGTTTATGTGACAACGCGATCCAGCCGAAACGATTATAGTATAAGCAATTGGACCCTAGATGGCACCTGGGTCAGGACTTGACGATTTTCGATAGAATCCTGCCGTTCAGAAAAGTGATAGGTTCTTTCGTACAGATAGTAAGGAAACTATATATCCACCTTACCTTGAGTTTTTCTCCGTATTCTTCAGCTCACAGCAGTTGTATTCCTTCAGAGGAACGGTGTTGGGGCCCAAGTAGTTCACGAACAGCAATCCAAAATGGCACTTTCACGCAATCGAATGTTTGGAAAACGATTATATAGATGCTAGCACACAGGATGAATGCAATTATTATGAATTTTGAATCACACACTCCGAATTTTATGGTTTTTACAATTTTCAACGCAGCGATACGATACGGATGCCGATGAAACTTCCAGTGTGTGTTGCCAGCCAATCAGCGGGCGGAAAGATGGATATGCCTTTAATCAGCATTGCGTTACTATCGTAGCAAAAAAACCACTCACAAGACAGCGGGAATATTTGAATTTCGAATTTTAGCTTAAGTTGAAAGTTAGAAAGTTTGATCTGAACGATTAGCGAACAGTTTATGAACAGATTTAGATGATTCTTGTTTTTTGGAAAGCGAATACTTTAAGGGTGGTCTCATGTTAATTTCATTGGTATTGAACCTGGACGTCGAAGATACACATGAGAACTCTTCAAAATCAAATAGGATGGGTACTTTGAAAGGTTTCGCATTAGCCATTTGTATTGGGATACAGGCTTTACTTACGGATTGATGAGAAGGATGGGCCATAACCCACCGCGCGGGCCCAATGCGGATTGGTGGGTATTAATAAGTGCAAATGCAGCTGGGACTAACGGCTTAACGTGCCCTTTGAAGCACGGAAGATGTGAGCTTGGTTATAGGTTTTCCGAAAGAAACCCTATCCTATTATTTTATCCTCACCTCATTCCTACTAAAATACTTGTTATGTTATATTATTTAAATTGTTGGCTTTAAGATATTTGTGATAAGGCTTTTTTAGTCGAAAGATAGGTTTAGTTATAGTGCATTTGATAAGAAAGCATCCAGGCTTGAGCTAGGCCTACCATAAAAGTATTTCGGTTACTAATAACACAACGTGGGTCCATTCAATAGGGGAATATATAATAGACCGGGGGGCCACCGCACGGTTACCTACCCCATCGAGTTACTGGATATTACCACTTTCCACGAAAAGTAGACCTTAAATAGCTAAGAAAAATGTTGGTCTGCCGGGGCTCAACCTGGAGGAACCTTGGTGGTGCAAAGCTGTGCTACCTACTTTTGACCATCATTTTACCTCATGTGGTTACTGAACAAAACCTTTTCGTTGCTTTTAGTCTCTATTAGTAGAGTTTAAATAATTATGTCTGCCGAGCGAATTCCTGGAGGGTTCCGCAGTCCAACCATTTTTAGGGGCCGCATGGGGGTGCTATTTTACCTCATCGAGTTACTGGATGAAACCAAGTTCTCCTAGTAGCTAAAATGATCCCCTTTAAATATTAATTGGTCTGCCAGTTCACAACCTGGCAGTTTTTGCAGTCCAACCAAATAACTACATAGTATAAAACAAAATCGCTTCCCGCTGTCTGTCCCTATGTATGCTTAGATCTTTTAAACTACGCAATTGATTTTGATGCGGTTTTTTTTATAGATAGAGTGATTCAAGAGAAAGGTTCATATGTATAATACTTGTATAATATAGTAGAGAAACACTGATAATTTTAAAGGTTCCTAATGTGTTTCGTAAATAAACACATTTTTTTGCGCTTCCATTGCAAACGCTGGCTGAATCCTACGAGATAGATAAAAAAAATGTACTACAGCATTGTCCACCTTAGAAAGGTCCACAAAAACGTCTTCAATGGGATATGTCTATCCCTTAGGGATAACCCACAATACATTTTTGTCCTTTATTTTTATGAGAAATAATGGCTTATTTACGAAGCTATTTTAAGCAATACAACATTAATCCTTATCCAATTAAGTACCTTAAATACATTGTGCATGCTTGTGATATAGATTAATATAACCTTAGTATCAGCATTGCACCCGTACCAGGGTGAGTCACTAGTTAAATATAGTTTGAATTTTATTTTTTCTGTCTATGGACGAAATTTTTGTTTTTATTTATTTGGTTGATTTCTGTTTACCTATTTATTTTCAAACGGAAATATAAAATACAATTAGTTTATTATATGCGAAAAACTATTCATTATGTACTTACCGTAAAATGGGGGTACTTTAACATTACGGGGTTATTGATAACAACTATCAATTTAGAAACTCTTATTTCTTGGTTTCTGAACATATCCGAACAGTTTTTATGACGTTGGCAGGCACCACTATACTGCGAAAAGCAAATGGAGCCCATACATTTCTGCAGGTGTTTTTGTTAAAACATTTTTTTTAGCAGTGCACTGGTGACAAGCTATTTTCAAGGCAAGAAAAACTATTAGAACCACAGAACAACCCCCATTACAGTTTTTTACCCCCAGCAGAAGTCGCATGTTGGCGGTAACCGTGTTATAGCAAGAATGCGTAGCTCCGCATACTTTGAATATTGCTCCTCCGTCGAGTGAGCGAACGCCATACAAAAATAGTATAAAAATGCCGAGTTGCATTATATAAAAGAACAAAAACTATATCCACAAATATCATTTAGCAGTGCTTAAAATATCAGAGGCAAGCATTATTTAATTTCTTTTTAATTAAAAATGTATCTGATTTTCCTTTTAAATTAAAAAGCCATAATAATAGAGTGAAATCGAACGTAACTCTACTCACTTTGGGTTCAAATCAGTGCGCGATCAAACGCAGCGGTTGCGTTGAGAACTAGCACCGAATTCTCAATTTTTACATGTTTTTATTACTTTTCTTCGCTTTCAAGTTAGTCAAAAAAAAATGTTCAATTCTTCTTTCTTATGTTCAATTAATATTGAAGGTATTAACATCGCCGATTTTTATGGTTGGTTTAAACATAAACGTTTCCGAAACAAACACACACATACCTTTTAGATTCTAAAAGGTTTATATAATGTGTGTGTGTGCTCCAAAATTTTGAAGAAAACAACAGTGGCCTAGCGCACGAGGATGGATTTTCTTAGTAGGTTATCATTGTGTTTGTTATAATTTCAATAACACATAACACAGATAAATCAGTCAGATTTATAATACAATACATACGAGTATGTACCTAAGCCTTATGCACAACGAATTGATTATAACAAAAGACTGATTGAATTGTATGTTTCAAAGCTAGATATTTTGATAGTAAAAAAAATTTTTGCAGACTGCATTTTGAAATTGTTTCCTAAAAATATTTTTAATTCTTTAAAAAATACGTTGTTTTTTCATCTGTGTTATAAAATCAATGAACACTGATTCTCATTAAGTTTTTTTTATTAGTCTGATAATTTCTGTGGACATATTGGTAATTTCTGTGTTTACGATTTTTTGGTTTTTGGCTTTTTTGAATTAATTGTTGATTTTTGAGTTGTTTCTATATTTTTGTATGAACCTAATTAAAATATTAATTTTAACTAGGTACGTACAAAATTATGTATTTACATTGGTATAAAATATAGAAAGTTTTTTTTTTGTTTATTTTTCATGCTAGAATAGAATGTCCCTTTATCATATAATTTCCATTATTATTGTTTGTTATATCTAAAAGCATACACTTTAAAGAATGTGAAGCACAAGGGTTTTTGTTGATTTTGTACCTATTTTAAAGGTTTAAAAACAATCAGAGGTGTCATTGATCAGAGGACGGGTTTACTTTGATCAATGATCAATGTGGGGTGACATTATTTTTATGATGAAAATGAAAGACTAAAAATAGACTTTTGTCATAACTGATTAAGATTTAGTTCTACCAATACTCTATTCAATAAACAATTCGTATCATTGATCAAAATAACCCCAATATATATGAAAAGATCTAGCGCGAAATCTTGCGGGCCGGTTTTTATTGTTATTATATTTATATTAAAGGGTTAAGCATAATAAAAAAAAACTTTTCAAATCCCGTTATAAAATATACGGTGATCCTTTGATCACCCTATATTCAGCCTCAAAATCAGTTTAAAGTTGATAAGCAGATTTTTTTTCTTTGAAACGGATGGTTAAAAAATATTGTTTTAATTTTATTCTAAAAATGTAAAAACCGATACTTATTCTCATTTTTTTTCGTTTTCGGCAAGATTGTTTTTGATAAAATATATCCATTTGAATTTCAAAGGTGATAGACTGGTAGTTTAAATTAAAGTTTTGAAGTTCAACGGCATTTTGTGAACCATTTTGGCAACATGACTTTTCCGAAGTATAAAAGCCTGCTGAATTCGGTTCTGAATGTTGCCAGGCTCAATTCTGGCTACTTTGCCCAAAATTCAAGATGGCGGCCAAATTGGAGCCTAATCTTATTAGAACTCGATTCTGGTCGTGTGAGGTGTCCTGGCGTAGGGTTTTGGGGTCGCTGAACTCAATTTTGATAACCGGAAGTCCGTCCGTTTACCGGAAGTATGAGATGTGGCTCGAGGAGAGAAAATTCCGCCACGCGACACTAATTTTTTTTAACACAGTTACTAGACAAATATGTTTAACAAGTTTATTATTATTATTATTATATATATATATATATATATATATATATATATATATATATATAGTGATATAACTGGCTATTTACCAGTATTTTTTTTCTCGGGCAAATCCTCATAGTTTTAAATCTGTAGAGGATTTACGAAACAAACAATTTGAGAAAATTCCTCCGTGCGAGACAAAATATTTTTTTAACGCAGTTACTAATTTTATATAGTAAAATAACTAGGCTATTTACCAGTATTATTTTTCTGGGGTAAATTTTAATAGTTTTAATACTGTAGAGGATTTTTGAAAAAAATATGGCTGAGAAAATTCCGCCGCATGATGCAAATTAGTTTTTTAACACAGTTAGGTACTAGACAGAAATATTCAACATGTTTATTACACTCTTTAGTGAAATAACTAGGCTATTTACCAGTGTTTTATTTCTGAGGCAAATCTTCAAAGTTTTATCTCTATAGAGGATTTCCTGTAGCCAAATATAGAGATATTTTCTTGAATCAAGTCATTATAAGAGCAAAACACGCTTGAAAAAAATAAAATAAAATTCGTCAGAATCGAATTCAGCCGCCTTTTTTACATCGGAAAACTCAAGTTGCCCAAATGGTTCACAAAATGCCGTTTAAACGATGAAGGAAACGGATATTTAAGATTTTCGTCCAGTCTATGATCAAAGTACCCCCGCGGTACTTTCTTATTTTAGTTTTAGTTCATAAGCAATAACAATAATCGTTTTGTAAGAAATTAAAACATTGTGTTGTGTTGTGTGTGACTTATATGTTTCTTTTTTGACCCTGTAACATAGTTCATAAGTATGTATAATATACTTCAGCATGTAAATAAATACGTACAGAAATAAATACAAAGAAACAAGCAAGCAAGTAAAATTTCGTCTGTAGACTATTATAATGGTTAGACTGCAAAAACTGCCAGGTTGCGAACTTTGAGGGCATCTTTTAGATACTAGGAGAACTTACAAACTATATTAAACTAGCGAGTCACCCTGGCTTCGCACGGGTGCATTGCTGATACTAAGGCTATATTATATCACATGCATGCACAATGTATAAGGTACTTAATTGGATAAGGATTAATGTTGTATTGCTTAAAATAGCTTCGTAAATAAGCCATTATTTCTCATAAAAATAAAGGACAAAAATGTATTGTGGGTTATCCCTAAGGGATAGACATATCCCATTGAAGACGTTTTTGTGGACCTTTCTAAGGTGGACAATGCTGTAGTACATTTTTTTGATCTATCTCGTAGGATTCAGCCAGCGTTTGCAATGGAAGCGCAAAAAAATGTGTTTATTTACGAAACACATTTGTTGGCAACACTACTGAGAGATGGCCACACTTTTGATTTTTATCTATGACCGCTCGATGGATCTTCGTCGTCTGTGTGCTTTCCGCCCGCTTGTAAAAATGTCGGACCTCAAAAGGTTTTATAGATAAAGTGATTTATTATCGATACAGAAGTTTTTACTTAATAAAACATGGTGGCAGCGGTAAACCACGAATAAGAAAATGGCTGAAAGTGATTTTGCAGAAGTAATTAGATTGCAGACGCAGCTACTGCAATCAATGCAAGAACAAATCAATGCTCTGAACGCCAACGCCAATGTTAATGTGCCATGGCCATCTCCAGTGAACACAAACATAGATCCAGAAGATGCCTATAAAGCTTTCGAGTCTGCTTGGAATAATTACTGTCGCGCCACCCGCATGGACGAATGGCCGGCAGCAAATGAACAGAGGAAAGTTGGCGTCCTTTTTGGCGCCATTGGAGAGGAGGCTTTATCGAAATATGGCTATTTTGGCCTCAAACCAGATGAGGCTCTGACATGTGTTCAAGTCCTCAATGCAATGGGAACAAAAATGGTGCCTAAGAAAAATATAATTTATAACAGGTACATCTTTTGGAGTCACAATCAATCTGATGAAGGTTTTGATATCTTCTACAGCAATCTGCTAAAACTAGTTTCAGAATGCAATTACAACGATAACAAAGATGAGATGATACGAGACAAAATCGTATTGGGAATAAAAGATATGAACGTCAAAAAAGAATTGTTAAAGAAAAATTGTTTAACTCTGGAAGAAGCAGTCAACATATGCAGATCGGCAGAAGCAACTAATACACAGCTTAAAAATATGTCCGGACGCATCCCAGAGGAAAATATAAAGAAAATTACAGAAACAAGAAAAGGTAAATGCCGTTTCTGTGGCAATACACATATATTCAAGAAAGAAATGTGTCCGGCCTGGGGCAAAACATGCTCTAATTGTAAGGGACGCAATCACAATGAAAACGTATGCAAGAAAAAGAAGCAGGTAAAAGAAATAGTTGAAGAAAATGAAGAAAGCATACAGTCAGATAACGTGGAAGACATGATGATTATAAACAAAATAGCTGACCAGTATAAGAAGAATCTTGCAGAGTGCAAATTAAGCTATAGGAAAGATCAAGACTGGCATGAAACTACTTGCTTGCTCGACACAGCCGCTGATGACTGTCTTATAGGATTGAAGGATGTCCAGAGCATGCTGGGAAAAGAGTATGTTAAAAGAAAAATGAGACCTTCTAAAAAGTGTTTATTTAGTTTTGGTGGACATAATATATTCATACATGGAGAAATTGATTTAGTGTTAAAAGCAAAAGTAGCAAACAAATTTTCCAAATTTAAAGTAACTTTTCAGATTGTTCACTGTCAACACATTCCTCTTCTGTCCTGTAGGGTTTGCCTTGAGATGGGTTTAGTTAAGTTCTGTAAAGAAGTGACATGCAGATACTCTAAAAATACTCATGAAATCATTGACAAATACAAAACAGTCTTTGAAGGTAGGGGAAGCTTTTCAGGTGAAGTAGATCTGGAAGTTGATTCAGAGATTCCACCGGTCATCCAGAAGGCACGCCGTGTACCAGTAGCACTTCGCCCCATACTGAAAGAAGAATTGGAAAGATTAGAGGAAGAAGGGATCATCACAAAAGAAACATCACATACGGACTGGGTAAGCAATATCCTTTTAATACAAAAAAATGATAAATTCCGTATATGCTGGGACCCCATTCCGTTAAATAAAGCCATTAAAAGACCTAATTATCAGTTCACAACAGTGGATGAAATTCTACCCGAGTTGGGTCAAGCAAAAGTTTTTTCCACTTTGGATGTAAAAAAGGGGTTTTGGCATTTAAATTTATCTGACAAAAGTAGTAAATTGACAACATTTTGGACCCCTTTCGGGAAATATAGGTGGAAAGTGCTACCCTTTGGTATTTCCTCTTCACCAGATTATTTTCAGATGAAAATGAGCGAAATAACTCAAGGGCTAGCAGGAGTAGAAGTACTAGTGGATGATCTGTTAGTCTATGGTGTAGGAGAGTCTATGTCTGAGGCAGTGTTAGATCACAATACTAATTTAGAAAACTTATTAATTAGACTGACACAATTTAATTGTAAGCTTAATAAAGATAAAATGAAGCTACTACAAACATCAGTTAAATACTATGGTCATGTTTTTACAAATCAGGGTCTACAGCCAGATCCGTCTAAAGTGGAAGCTGTACAAAACATTCCGGTTCCGAGAGACAAGAAAGAGCTACAAAGATTTCTTGGAGTAATAACTTACTTGAGTAGATTCATTCCAAAATTAAGTTTTGAATCCTCACACCTAAGGCAGCTCACTCATGATAATACACCCTGGTACTGGAATAGTCGAGCCCAGAAAGAGTTTGAAAAGCTCAAAACCCTAATCAGTGATGTTCAAACTTTAAAATATTATGATAAAAACAAACCACTTATGATTGAATGTGATTCTAGCGAAGGAGCTTTGGGTGTGGCAGTATTTCAAGAAAACCAGCCAGTGGCGTATGCTTCTCGCTGTCTAACACCTACTGAAAGGAAATATGCCCAGATAGAAAAGGAGCTCCTCGCAGTAGTCTTCGCTTGTACCAGGTTCGACCAACTCATTGTAGGTAATGCTAAAACTATAATTAAAACAGATCACAAACCTCTGTTAAGCATATTTAAAAGACCTCTTTTAAATGCACCTAAACGTCTACAGTCAATGCTGTTAACCTTGCAAAGATATAGTCTAGAATTGCACTTTGTGTCAGGAAAAGAAAACGTTATGGCAGATGCCCTGTCTAGGTTTTATCTGGACTGTAAAGATATAGACAGATCTAAAGATATGAGGATATTTAAAATAATAGAAAATGTTAACCCTTTAAGAAATCTGCCAATTTCTGATAATTGCCTAAAAGAAGTTCAATTATATTCAAGCCAGGACAAAGACTACCAAAAACTTATGCAGTATGTTATAAATGGATGGCCTACATATTTAAAAGATATTCCAGATGCCTTGAAACCCTTTTATAGTATAAAAAATGATTTGACTACGTATCAAGGCCTGATATTGAAAAATCAAGCTATTCTAATTCCTCAAAGTTTAAGAACCATAATTCTGCAAAAATTACATAAGGCCCACTCTGGTATAGAAAATACATTAAAATTAGCTAGAGATGCAGTATTTTGGCCTTCAATGTCCAAGGACATTCAGGAAATGATAAAATGTTGTCAAACTTGTAATAAATATCAACCTAGTCAGCAGAAGTTTACTATGCAAACTCATAAGATTCCTGAATATCCTTTTCAAATAATATCAATGGATGTATTCTTCTTTACTCAAAATGGCAAACAAATAAAATACTTAGTTACAGTAGATCATTATTCAGATTTCTTCGAACTTGATATACTTAAAGATCTATCGGCAAGGTCGGTAATTGACTGTTGCAAAAATAACTTTTCTAGACATGGTGTCCCTGAAAGAGTGGTGACAGATGGTGGTACCAACTTTGTTAATCAGGAATTCACAGAGTTCTCTAAAAAATGGAATTTTGTGCATATCACATCATCCCCAAATCACCCACAGGGTAATGGAAAAGCTGAAGCTACAGTCAAAATTGCCAAAAAACTTTTGCTTAAATCTGCTGAAAAAAATGAAGATTTCTGGCTCAATCTATTATGTTTAAGAAATACACCTAATAAATTAAACTCCAGCCCAGTGCAACGTCTCTACTCTCGGAGAACCCGAGGTGTCTTGCCAGTGATTCCTAGTCTATTAAAACCGCAGGTAGTAAAAGATGTTTCTGCAGATATAGAAAAAAGACGACAAGACACTAAGCAAGCATTTGATAAGAGGGCAAAAAAGCCAGTAGCTTTAGAGATTGGTCAGCCGGTTTCAGTACAAGTACAACCATCAGTAAGTAAATCTTGGACGCCTGGAATTGTTGAAGACGTCCTTTCTGATAGATCTTATTTGGTTAATGTCAATGATACTTCATACAGGCGCGATCTAGCACATATTCGCCCTATAGAAGTGCCTCCTCCATCTCAAGCAGGCCCTCCATTGGTTGGGGAAGCGTTTGTTGACACTGAATTAGGTACAAAAAACATGAGTTATATACAAAACGATACCGATCTTGATGTCACTATCCATAATTATCCTCCCCAAAATCCACCTATCATGGACACTCCATCTCTTCAAAGAGAACAAAATGCTGTTCTTTCTAATATTAAGTCACAACCTGTGTATCAACAAAATATATCATCTCCTAGACCCAAGAGGGAAATCCGTAAGCCCTCCTATCTTAAGGACTATTGTTGTTAAGTAGTAATTTATGTTTATTTAAATCTTTGTTTATTTCATATAAAATGTTCTAATGCCTAGGTACAATATTATTAAAGTACTGACATTTTAATTGTTTAATATAGGTATAAGCGATCAGTTGGGTGATTAAATTGTATACTTTTATTTTTTCTTGATAGAATTTATGTATAGTCTTAAAGGTAGCTGTCATTAAGTAACTTTTGTCTGTAATATAACTATCTAGTTATAGTACTACTGTACTTACTTATTTTTTTTAATTAAGACATTGTTTTGATAAGTTAAAAAAAAAAGGGAACGTGTTGGCAACACTACTGAGAGATGGCCACACTTTTGATTTTTATCTATGACCGCTCGATGGATCTTCGTCGTCTGTGTGCTTTCCGCCCGCTTGTAAAAATGTCGGACCTCAAAAGGTTTTATAGATAAAGTGATTTATTATCGATACAGAAGTTTTTACTTAATAAAACAACATTAGAAACCTTTAAAATTATCAGTGTTTCTCTACCATATTATACAAGTTTTATACATATAAACCTTTCTCTTGAATCACTCTATATATAAAAATAAACCGCATCAAAATCCGTTGCGTAGTTTAAAAGATCTAAGCATACATAGGGACAGACAGCGGGAAGCGATTTTGTTTTATACTATGTAGTTATTTGGTTGGACTGCAAAAACTGCCAGGTTGTGAACTGGCAGACCAATTAATATTTAAAGGGGATCATTTTAGCTACTAGGAGAACTTGGTTTCATCCAGTAACTCGATGAGGTAAAATAGCACCCCCATGCGGCCCCTAAAAATGGTTGGACTGCGGAACCCTCCAGGAATTCGCTCGGCAGACATAATTATTTAAACTCTACTAATAGAGACTAAAAGCAACGAAAAAGTTTTGTTCAGTAACCACATGAGGTAAAATGATGGTCAAAAGTAGGTAGCACAGCTTTGCACCACCAAGGTTCCTCCAGGTTGAGCCCCGGCAGACCAACATTTTTCTTAGCTATTTAAGGTCTACTTTTCGTGGAAAGTGGTAATATCCAGTAACTCGATGGGGTAGGTAACCGTGCGGTGGCCCCCCGGTCTATAATTGCACTTTAAAAATAATGTAACACACTTTAAAAGGTTTAGCTTCAAAATTTATTGAATGCACTTTAAAAATAATGGTTTCCACTATAAATATGCTAAGCTTTAAAATTAATACTTTGCACTATACAATTTAATTGTTTAGCTTTAAAATTAATACTTTGCACCATACAAATTAATTTTATAACATTAACTTATGTATAAAATTAATTTGTATAGTACTAGTACTGGTAAACAGACGACTAGGTGCGACGACGAGCGGGCGCAGCGAGAGGGGAGCTGAGTAGGAGGTTAGGTTCCATTGCGACCAACAACGCCAGAACCGACTTGGTGAGACTTGCCATCTCATTAGTCTGATATGGTTTGACAGAAATTAAATGATTTCGGAGTTGGGACACAGTTACAGTGCAAACCATTATTTTTGTAGTGATAATATTAATTTATAGATCTATTATTATTTTAAAGTGCAAACCATTATTTTTGTTGTGATAAGATTAAATTATAGGTCTAACATTATTTTAAAGTGCTGATATACAATTTTACAGCTGTGTTCATCAAATTTAAAGTGCTATTAAATACATCCCCATTCAATATAGACGATCAAATTTGGCCAATACTATCAACGACTTCGTGAAGTTACAGACTACTTTCCACTGTAAATGATCGAAGGTGTTTGTGGATGACAGACCAGTGGATAGCTAAAGTACTTGGCTGCCCTGAGGTTATGTTACAAAGAGATCGAGATAATACACTTTGGTCACCCATCCCATGGCTGACCCTTGCCAAAGTTGCTTAACCTAACCTTAATTGCAGGCCAACCGGACTGCCCGCATCCAGTGGCTTCCAGCAATCTTCACCAGATCGTCGGTCCACCTTGTTGGGGGCCTACCCACGGAGCGTCGTCCGGTGCGCGGTTGCCATTCCAGAACCTTTCCGCCCCAACGGCCATCGGTTCTTCTCGCTATGAGTCGCGCCCATTGCCACTTCAGCTGAGCAATCCTTCGAGCGATGTCGGTTACTTTAGTTCTCCTGCGGATCTCCTCGTTTCTGATTCGACCACGCAGGGAAACGCCGAGCATGGCTCTCTCCATTGCACGTTGGGTGACCTTGAGCCTCCTTATGAGACCCATAGTTAGCGACCACGTTTCACTGCCGTAAGTCATCACTGGCAACACACACTATTCATAGACTTGTCTTGAGACACTGAGGTAAGTCGGACGCGAAGATTTTTCGAAGCTTCCCGAATGCTGCCCACCCGAGTGTGATTCGACGAGAGATCTCTTTCTCGAAGTTGGAACTACCTAACTGGATTGCCTGTCCACGAACTTTAAAGTTAATGCTTCATTAAATGTATCGCCATCTTTTTCTTCTTTTAAAAGAAGTAGAAGACGGTGATACCTTTAATGACGCATTAACTTTAAAGATCATTCTTGCAACTGACTGTCTGTCTGTCACATTACTTCCCAAGTTGACCTTGAGAACGCTTTTATGCCTCAGGTAATAAAGTTTGTTTTTGTATTGCAACTGTTACATCTGACGTGCCGTCGTAGGTACAGTTAGACTGTCTTAAAATCACATCGCGCGGTGCTATTAGACCACACAATTTAAAATCGAGCGGGCTCGGCCGCGCGATTTTAAGGTTCTTGTTTTATAGGCAGTGGCACGAATCATGAAAATTTTTCGTCGGAGTGGGGATAAGTTCGCGCATGTGCTCTTGTGAGCGACCAATAGCGCGCGCCCCTCTCCCGCCGCCCGCGCCCCTCACCGCAACGCATACCCAAAATACGCGTTCCGCGCAATCCCCACCCGATTTCATGATTCGTGCCACTGACTGTACTATGTTTACACTACGCTGAGTCTTAGGCGTGAAATACACAGAAGAGATGCGGCGGAGATAAAGGCGCAGATACGGCGGCAGCGATACGATGCAGACGCGAGACGGATGCGACATGAAATACACAAAAGCGACGCGACGCGGCTCGGATACGGCGGCGATACGGTGCAGATGTGGGACGGTCGGCAAAGGAAATACACGCTGATTTTATTCCAAAAACGTGTCTTCTTCAGAAGAGGAAGATGCGATTTAAGTTATTAATTAATTTTATGGTTACGTCTGGTTAAAATAGAAAAAAATCCAATGTACTGTAACTACCGCCTCCATAGCTATGTTATCCTGGTAGTTTAGAATTCAAACGATATTTTGCAAAGCTTTCATTGTACATTATACAGTGATGGATTATTAGTTGTTTCTAGAATACCTACTTCAAAATAATGTCTTCAAAAATAATAATAAAGTACCGAGTTTTGAGATTTTTATGCGTACTGTACCAAGCGATATGTGCTCTTCGTACGGGGCAGCCAGCGGGGCGCCGCGTGCGTCGCGTCCAACGAGCGACGACGTGGCGCAGGTATCGCTGCCGTATCGTATAGACAAGTCAAAAAATGCCGTTATGAATTTAGAAGCCCTATCTAAAAAACGAACTAACTGTATCTTTAGATCCTGCAGTGTGTGATTTGGGATGGGATTTTAGTTGATGAATTATAGGGTCCCAAGCTGGTGGTACTCTCCAACCATCTTCTCTATGGAAATTTTGTTTTTAGAGTCTTGCTTCCTTTCCTTTTACTATGACAGCAACGGTCGAACGTGTGATAAATTGTGTGCGCGCAGTCTTACTCGATTTCAAGACACTCTTGCAATCGCATGCTTAAGATTGTGTAGTGTAATTGAGGCTTAAGATTGTGTGGTGTAATTGAGGCTTTACACTTGTATTATTAATTATTCTGTCGCTTTACACAGGTGGGCGAACAACTATATAGACTCTGAGCATTAAATTGGTTTAATGCTCTAACGGCCCGGACACAGTCAAGGCGGCAGGCGGCGGCGAGGCAGGCGGCGGGCGCGGCAAGCGAATTCAATAATCACTGCGCGCTAACTCGATGGCGGCCTCTCAGCTCGTCGTCACGACCGCGCAGTGGTTACCGAATTCGCTTGCCGCGCCGCCTGCCTTGCCGCCTGCCTCGCCGCCTGCCTCGCCGCCTGCCTCGCCGCCTGCCTCGCCGCCTGCCTCGCCGCCTGCCGCGCTGGCTGTGGCCGGGCCGTAAGACTAGACCACCACAGATGCGGTTAAAGTAAATTAAATTGAGCAAATATGACACGATTATTAATAATAGGAAGAAATCTGACCCTGAGTATTGCGGATGAATGATAAAACTTTCTATTTTGTATCCCGCTGCCGCTTGCGTATCACCTGAAAAGAATCAGTGATTGTCAGTAATTGAGGAAAGTTGGTATGTGCAGTGCATTCAAAACAATAGGACTCTGTTCATAGAACTTATAACATTACTGAGGAATTACCGAACATACTCGTACTCGTAGGGTACCTAGCAGTGCCGATTCGCATCGGCTTACCTTTTAGAAATTCCGGCTCACCGATCCACTATGTATGGCTTACTTTTGTCATTATTTTACCCCTCCCCTCTGGTAGGTACTTAAAAAAAGGTAGCCTACCATGCACATATTATGTATTCTGTGCCATGCATAGCCCGGAAAACCAATTTATGAAACACACACTTGGAATGAAATTGTCAAAAACAATAATAGGTCTATCTGCGTCTATGGGCCTAGGGCAAGAATCTTATATTCATATTCTATATAAGGTTCTTGGCCTAGGGTCGTCATGTTGAAGTTTAATTTCCATACCTAAGTATTTTTTTAATGTGTAAAACATCAAATATTTATTTAGTAGCTTGACTACTACACTCTGCGTCAGAAAAATCGCACATTTTTAAAAATTTCTTCAAAGTTAATTTAATCCTATCTAATTTGATGATTTGATGATTAGTTAGTTCCCCTTCGAACATAGCCAACAGTCTCTAGAAAGCGTTGGAATGGAATACTCGTCGAACGGAATCAATAAGTGGGATTCAGTTTCCGAGTAACATTACTTGTCTCATTTTTTTGCAATATTTGAGCTACTTCATGGGCAATAGTATCCATCTTGGGTATTTTTTTAACTGAACTGTTGAAGTGTGTTTTTTCCATCATCGCGATAGCGAATTTACCCACATTTACTGACTTGACCCCCATTTATTTCCCTTTTTTGGCGGCGCAAGCAATAACGCTTTAAGCGTTTAATTATGGTAACTGTTATATTAATTAAATCAAACAATTATTAATTGAAAGCTCATTAAATATACTTTCTATCGATATCAACATTTACACAATAAAACGTTAGCTAACAATAGCAGGTGGCCAAGTCTAAACTTATTTTCGAAGAGGTGCGATTTTTCTGACGTCGAGTGTATTATTGAGTCACGAAATGAGAAGGTTAAAAATCACAGTGCCTTTACCGTGCGTTCACACAGAGCGATCCGTTTTACAGGACCGTTTTAACAGATCCATCGCTACTGAATACAGTAACAAAATGGCATCCCCATATAACCATTTTTAGTCGCAGATTCGGAACCGTTACATTACAACACCTTTGTGTTGACACTGAGTCCAGAACTGGTCGCCGTTCCGATGTAACTACGACTGAAAATGGGGAAGAGTCGACTCCAGGCACGTATTCAGACTTTTAATTCGGGGGGGACGAGGTAAAAATTTACTATGTGGACTGTTGAATAGGGAACATGCATCAATTTTTTTTTGTATTAAAATCAAAAGTATAATGCGTGAGATAATCAACTGTAATATTAAAACTTTTCTCTTGCGTTTTTTTCTCGTGATATAGTCACTTGAAGTTAGCGCGCATCAGCACCCGCCAAAAACGCTCTATACAAAAAGGTCAACATGTGTGACGTCACTCATGTCTCGTTTCAGGCGCATTATTATGGAGTTAGCCAAGAATTTTCAAATATCTTCTTAAATATTGCGTTTAAGTACATATGTGTCATACAAAATATTTTTTCTTATTCGATATTCTATCCGACTGTTAAGTGCATTATTTCCGAAAATGAAAAAAAAAAATTCGTTACTTTCCCCTGTGTGATAAAACTAAAATATTATATTTTATTTATTATTTTTCTGTTCAATCATGTTTTTATAGGTGTCCGCAGCGATCAAGCTCAAATTTATTAAAATCGGTGACTTATGCATGTTCCCTATTAGGGGTTGGGAGGAGGGGCACCCCCCCCCCCCTCGAAGGTGGAGTTGCGGAGCCTAATAGTTTTTGAGAAGGGCGAATGAGGAAAACAGAGGAGAGCAGAGAAGGGGGTTCACCCCCCCCTCGCCTCTATCCACCACCTTTTCTGTCAAAAGCTTTATGGTATTTTTTTTTCCGATGTCTGATAAAAAAATAACCTCGAGATTCACGCTCCGCTGCGCGTTGCGCTCGCCTTAAATTTTTAACCTATACTCGGGACCTACAGGATTAAAGCAGGTTCGATTCCAAACTAAATTGGAGTCAAAACCAAATGGAGTCACAATTTGCGATTTTTTTCTTAAACTCCACATTATTCTGCAGAAACAATGTGTATAAACAGTCTTTTTTAATCTGTGGATGCCAATGAAACAAAACTTTACTGACAGCTTTATTAGATAAAATTCAAAAAACAAACACGAAAAAAATCTGAAATTTCAGTTCTTTTTTTCTCAAAAACTACAAGCATCTGCAAGGTGAAACTTTGCAGAAAGACTTCTTATAATAAGACCTTTCTACCGTTGTCGTTATCTAAATCAACGGTCACACAAAGTAAATTTTATCCCGGATTTCGGGGAGGGGGGGGGGGGGGGGGGGGGATAAATGCGCCCAAACTTGGTATGTTTAATGTTTTTTGGTTTAATTTAAAACAAGTGGCTGAAATATAACGATGTGATATATTTTTAGAACCGGCTCAGCAAGCCCTTTCATTCGATACCATACACGATAGGTTTTAGAACAAATATTTTTTTTCCCATACAAAAAAAAGATGACACCATAGCTCTGCTCCTAAGGGAAGAATTTTTAAGAACTGCGGGTCCAAAATTTTGTTTTCACCTCAAATATACGTGTACCAAACGGCTATACTGTACATCGATTTGCGGTATTCCATTGATTTTGAGCTCGTAGAACCCCCACTATTAGGCATCGCCTTGCTAAGAGAAAGAATGAACGAATGTAAATATTAATTGTTTATGTATTTTTAAACTGGCGAGGTTATGTACGTCATGGGATATTATTTTAGTTGAAACTTCTCATTGACTCATTCGTGAGTAAAAAAGAGACAAAAGATAAGGCGTTGTCTATTTTATTTGGTAGGGTCGTAGGGTAAATCCACCGGGAAAAGGAAAAAGTCGGTCAACTGTCAAAAAACATAAATAAACAGACAGATCGAAGTAGGTAGTCTAGAAATTTTGTTTTTTAACCGACTTCAAAAAAAGGAGGAGGTTCTCAGTTCATCGGAATGTTAGTTTTATTATGTATGTTACTCGATTACTCGAAGACGGCTAGACCGATTTAAAAAAATCTTTTTTTGTTTGAAAGTGTATACTTCCAAGTCAATACCATTAATTTAAGGTCAGGATCTGATGATGGAATGGCACACCTATAGCGATTTAGGTATTTTCTTAAGTAACTCGTGCATTTGCTTTAGAAAAGTAGTTTTGTTGAAGTGGAACTGATGATGAAGACCAGCATAGATGATCATCGGAACTATTTAATACTAAGTATTTCACTGGTACGATACGATTATTTTAATATGGTTGCTAGGCTATTTATGCTCATCATAATACATACATACTGAAGTACTAGGAGAGGAGAACTCCTCAACGATTAACGCCCCTGCGTCGGGAAAATCATGCCCGATTTCACCAACGTCCCCTAAATTTAACAGGACCCGCAAATCTGTTAGGGGACTACATAACCGCGTTCATGTGTTTCACCAACGCAGATGGGACCCCTATAGTGCTAAAAGGACTGCTAAGTTTAGGGGGTGCAATATTCAGTCCATAACGTTATGTGCCAGTTTAAAAATCTTTTTTCGAGAGTAATATTTGTTAATTACTAAAGAATATGGAAAGGTACTTTATTGAATTGTAGAAAGCTTTAAAATTTTTGAGTTACTTCTGGGAAATACATTATTTACACGACATTGAATAATTCGCCAATGACTGGACTATTTTAAAAAAGTGATAACGTGGACTTTTAAAAATATATAGTTATATAAAATATAATATACTTACAATATAAAAAATAAAAATATATAAAAAAATAAACAAAAGTATTCCAATAGTAATTGTGATTATTATTGGAATACTTACTTAATATTTTATTCAAAATATTATTTAATAATTTATTTCTTATTTGGATAATAAAATGAAATACGGCTTAATAAATAATAATAAATCAACATAGTGTTTTTTTTACATTTCATTGTGATTATTATTTGAATACTTACTTTATATTTTATAAAAAAATATTTTTAATATTTTATTTCTTATTTGAAAAATATAGTGAAATACTGCCTAATAAATAAAAAGAATCAACATTATGATTTCAGACTTTCTATAGGAATAATATCTGAACACATGTTCTACGGTAGTCCAAAGGCTTCAAACAGTTTAAAAAAAGTGTTTTTATATTTATATTTTAATCTAGGGTCAAACATTTACTACAATAGATCAATAGAATTAAATTAACGTAATAATTATTAAGTTAAATGTCAAAAGTTACGGTTAACACATCCAAAATGATGAATAAACTGTCCCCTAGCTATGGTCTCATAGTTAAAGGGCTGTTTAGTTGGTGAAACGTATTCTAAACAAGGGGTTCGTTTGGGGGCTCTTTTATTTAAAGGGGTACATAGTTAGGTAACGGTTTAGGGGATGTTGGTGAAATCGGCCATCAGTATTTTGTAAAAGGTGATGAGCCGTTGACATAAGGCTGTTGTAACTTAGATAATATGGTCATTAAATATACCTACTATAAAAAAGTTGGAAATAAAAAAAGTTGTTTTAAAAAATCTTATTAAAAAAACATTAAATATAACCTAATAAAAATAGCTTCAAAAATAAATGGCTCTAAAAAGCTAGAAATAAAATATTGAAATCTGCATAATAGGGAATATGCATAAGTCACCGATTTTGATGAATTTGAGCTTGATCGCTGCGGACACTTATAAAAACATGATGGAACAGGAAAACAAATAAAAAAATGTAATATTTTAGTTTTATCACACGATGAAATCAGGGGAAAATAACGATATTTTTTTCATTTTCGGATATAATGCACTTTACAGTCAGATAGAATATCGAATAAGAAATAATATTTTGTAAGACACATATGTACTTAAACCAGGGGCGTAGCTACCGCCGTATCAGCCGTATCAATTATACGGGGCCCTCGGGCCACGGGGGCCCCCAACGTGCGTAATTAAAAATTAATAAAAACTTTTTAAAGGAAAAAGTCAGAAAAAGCTATTTTTTCCCGCGTAAAGCGTGCATATAAATCAGTTGACCGAAAAATAGGCAAGGAGAGTATACAACGTGTAACAGAAAGGGGGTATCAACCCGCAAGGAGGCAGGGTTGCTACCCGTCCCGATTTCGATCATATTCTCCCGCGTCCAGACGATCCATCAGTCTTGTCCCGATTTTTGATGTTATACGCGATCAAAATCAAAGTGTTGATAAAAAATGGGTCCAAATGTTTAAAAGATTAAAGGACAACAAGTTAAATGCCTTATTTTGCGTTGTATCCCTTCAAATTCTTATGTTGAGCGAGTATTTTCCCATATGACGCTTAAATGATTTAGAAATCGTTGCTCTGCTGATTAAATGAATAAATATATAAAGATATGTCTTGTTCGGAAATCCTAAGTTAATATAAAAATGACGCAAAATTAATGAGAGGCCCGTAGTAATACAAAATATGCATGGAAACAGTCAAAATAAAAATAAAACATTAAATTAAATGTCTCTTCTTTCCCTAGAGCTAGGTAAGTTCTTATTTTTTATTTACCTCTCACTTTGCTGAGCCGCCCGTTTGTTTCCATTGATTTTGAGTATTTTAATTACAAACAGCCACATACCTTCATTTACCAGTCTCTACAGTAGTTTTATTGCCAGTAAACATTTAGAAAATAGACCAAAAATTTTTTCGCTGCTGTCCCAGCATTTTTGTTTTTAAAGGTGGCAACCTTGTAAGAAGGACAATGTACTCGTGAAACCATTGACCTGAATTTTTTTTTCTATTTGCGTGAAACTGAACACCTACCGACAGAAAAAAAAAACTTTCCATACAAAATGTTGGCGGCAAAATCAAATTTTCTATGGAAAGTCAAATTTTTTTATTTCGATTTGAATTTTTTTCCCGTTGGAAGGTGTTTAGATTCACGAGTACATTGACCTCCTTTCAGGTTGATAAGTACTTCCTTTCTGTTACACGTATATTTAATATGGATTATTTACTTTATTTACTAAAAAACTACTTTTTTTTCAAAATATTTCCATAGTACAGACAAAACTTTTCTACAGCTTTATTATATGTATATAGATGACTGGATTTAGTGATGATTATTTCTATAAGTTAGTCTCAAAATGTTCAGGAACATTTACGTAACTTTACGACGCACGTTACCTACCACCCTGTTACAACACTATTATGTATTGTGACAACACCTTGTTCCAAAATTTACACACAAATAGGGATGTTGACTAATGAATAAAATAACGAAATACTAATAAAAATCGTAAACATATCAAACTTTTGGAGTAGCTTGGTATACCTCTTGGTTTTATATATTGCGTATTATTTGTTTTATGACCCTTCAAAGTTGGGTGGACAAGTCCATTTAAAAAGTATAAAATTTGTTAAAAAAATAATACATTTAATTAGTCCGTAAAATTTATAACAAATTTGTCAAAGAAACCATTTTGATAAACACAATATTTAATATAGCTGCCGAACAAATTGCCTACGCGTTGCATACAACCTACGAAGGCGTGACGTCATAACTTGGTAGCCGTTAGTATGGAGCGTTTTCGGGTGAGTCCAATTTTGTGCATTTCAAACTGTGATATTGGCAGTTTTCATGCTAGCGAAATAATTCTTATACCAATGTTTCTTTTTTGAGGGGTAATTTATGTAACAATAAAAAAATAGTCAACATGCCTATTACAAACTAAACGCGAAGTTAATACAATGTGTGGACACAAAATGTTCTGTAACAATGTCGACACAATTACAACACGGGGTTTCTAAAAATCTTATTAGTCACATTGTTACTAAATGGTTACTGAACAGTTACAACACCTTTAAACAAAAATATATGACTATTTGACACACACACAAAGTCGCAAATAGTCGCAATGTGTCGTATCAGTTACGAAACTTCTGCGATTTGTTACAACTATTGGAAATCTGCGACCAGAAATGGCTATATGGCGGATTGTGTGTACCTACGGATCAACGGCGTGAAATACATAGAAGCGATGCGGCGGAGATAAGGCGCAGATACGGCGGCGATACGGTGCAGACGCGAGACGGATGCGGCATGAAATACACAGAAGCGACGCGGCTCGGATAAGGCGGCGATACGGTGCAGATGTGAGACGGTCGGCAAAGGAAATACCCGCTGATTTTGTTTCGAAAAATAAATTATAGTACATTATGAGACAAGTTAGCTTAGGTTGCTCATTGCACACCAGCACGCGTAGCATGAGCAAACGGGACTCTTGTCTACGAAGACTCGTCGTCTCGACCTTCTAGATTGCTGAGCACACAGGTGGGACTCGCTCTCAGAATTTTACAACCTTTTTATGTCTTTTAATACAAATATGAGTTTTAAAATATAATATTTTTATTTCAACATCAATGAACGTCGAAATTATCTAAAATGATTCGAAATGATTTAGTTTAAACATGATACTTATTTTTTAATAAGTTCTAAGATAAAGAGACACTCAAAAAAGCTTTCACTTCCGTAGACAAAGCTCTCTCGAGCTCGAGAAGAAGCCAATGGGTGAATTTCAACATAAGCTGTTTTCTTCTCATTTTGGTGGCATTTTTTGTTTTTAGTTAATTTTGATAACTGATGCATGTAAACGGTAGGTTGATTATAGCTTTAGAAATATATGCAGTGGCCTTTCTAGTATTCCATATAGTTTTAGAGAAAAACTAAATTTAAATTTCTTGAGGTCACCAAAATGAGCAGATGCACCAAAATGATATTTCATTGCACCAAAATGAAATTGCCTAACACCAAAATTTTATTACACTACCAAATGAGGTATAAACAATAAATAAAAAACTGATCTTAGAAATAAGTATTATTTATCAAGACTTTAAATACTCTCCTATGTTTTATTTTGCTTAAGTACTCATATTCACTCGAATTTCGAGAGCTTTCAACTCGAACTCCAAAACTGCTTCGAAGCCCTTGCGAACAGCATAGATGTGCATGATCTTAACAACATGGTGTTGGATACTGGCCGTACGGTAGGGTCCAAGTTATTCAAGACCGGCCGTCCCAAATTAAAGAAATTCTCCGATCACAAACTCCTACTCATGGATCAGGGACGTGAAATGAGGCTCCAGAGCTTAGCGGATGCTTATCATTATCGGCAGCTAAATAGACAGATATCTAAGTTTTTGACGAGCGACCTTCGCCAATTTAATACGAACCGTATTAAAGAGGCTATCGAGCGGAATAAAGGCTCCAAAGTGTTTGCAAGAGATCTGTCTATTGGGCAAAGCCAGATGACGAAGCTGAAAACTGACGACGGTCGCATCATTTCATCGAAGCCTGATGTCCAGAGGGAGATCAAGAGTTTCTATGAGCAGTTATATTCCACGCATACACCTGTTGAAAGCAAAGCACCTAGAGCCAAGCTTACCCGACACTATACCGAAGATATCCCGGATGTCAGCCTGTACGAGATTAGTATGGCTCTCAAACAGCTGAAAAACAACAAGGCAACGAGTGATGACGGGATCACTACAGAACTTCTGAGAGCGGGCGGTAAGTTGATAATTAAAGTCCTGCAGAAGCTTTTCAATTCCGTTATCGTCAAGGGCAGAACGCCGAAGACATGGAACATAAGTGGAGAGGATTATTTTATTTAAAAAGGGTGATAAGACCCTCTTAAAGAACTACAGACTCATCTCACTTCTGAGTCATGTCTAAAAGTAGTTTTCGAGAGTCCTTTCAAATCGTCTCGCTCGCAGGTTCGAGGACTGCCAACCTCCCGAAAAAGCCGGGTTCCGAAAAGACTTGCATACCATAGACCACATCCATACGCTGCGGCAGGTGATACAGAAGACTGAGGAGTATAATCTGCTACTCTGTTTGGCGTTTGTGGACTATGAGAAAGCCTTTGATTTAATAGAGATCTGGGCGGTGATGCACTCTTTCCAGAGGTGTCAAGTAGACTATACATCATGTATCAAAAAACCCTGTCAGATCCTAAGGGTGGTAGAGTTTAGAGGTGGCAGAGAGTACACTACTACTGAAGCTAAACAACATTCTCCATGGAACATATTATGACGAAAAACGAAAAAAATGTTCATACTATCAGCTGACTGACTTACCATGGAAAGCGAAAAAAAATCGGTAAACAACTAGAGCTCAAATCCTATCCAACTGCAGCTAGGTTGAGACAGAGAGACGCTATTTCTCCGAAACTATTCACAACTGCGTTAGAGGACATCTTTAAGCTCTTGGACTGGAAAGGATTTCATATCAATATTAATAGCTAGTACCTAACGCACCTTCGTTTTGCCGATGATATTGTTCTTATGGCTGAGACCATGGAAGACCTGAACACAATGCTCGAAGATCTCCGTAGTGCCTTCCAAAGAGTGGGTATTAGAATGAACATGGATGAGACGGAAAATCATATCGAATACCCATGTTGTATCCAGTCCAGCTAATGTTGGGAACACTACACTCGAAGTTGTTCACCATTGTGTAGACCTAGTTATAACAGACAGTCCAGTTAGGTAAGTCCAAATTCGAGAAAGAGATCTCTCGTCAAATCCAAGTCGGATAAACAGCATTCGGGAAACTTCTAACCAAACAGTCTGTGCCCAATGCGCCTACTTCAAATGTCTCGCCGAATACCTGCTTTCATCCTACCTCGTTTGCCTTGCTGGAGACAGACCCCGAAGAAGTTGATAGCATACTCATGAGTCTGGACTCAGGCAGTGCAACTGGTTGGGATGGGATAAGTACCGCATTTCTGAAGCGTGCTAGAGACTTTGTTGTTCCGCACATTTGTAAATTGGCTAATCTTTGTTTTGAAATGGGAGTCTTCCCTAGTGCTCTCAAACGGTCTATAGTAACACCTGTTTATAAGAACGGAGACAAATCTGACGTAAATAATTACAGGCCAATCTCTGTGTTAACCACTATTTCAAAAATAATTGAGAAACTTATTAGTATCCGTCTGATTAATTATCTGAATAAATATACCATTCTATCTAAATTTCAATATGGTTTTCGTAAAGGAATTTCTACTCAAGACATAATATTAGATTTGATCTCTATTATAACTGACGAAGTTGATAAAGGAAACAAATGCCTTACCATCTTCTTAGATCTAAAAAAGGCTTTTGATACGATTTCTGTCTCCGTTCTTGTAAACAGACTGGAGAGGATAGGGATTAGAGGAAATGCACTCTCTCTTTTTATTAGCTACCTTTATAATAGAACTCAAGCTGTAAAAATAGACAGTTTCATCAGTGATGAAAAAGAAGTTAAATACGGTGTTCCGCAGGGGAGTGTCCTTGGCCCGACTCTCTTTTTAATTTACATCAATGAGTTATGTAATTTACAAGACGTCGGGGGAAGGATACTCTCGTATGCGGATGACACCGCTATTATCTTCACTGCCAAGACTTGGAGCTCTGTTCATGGGGTGGCCGCGCTTGGTTTGGTGCGTGTGTCGAATTGGCTGAGGGAAAACCTTCTAACTCTTAACATCCAAAAAACAAACTATATTTGCTTTGCTCCCTACACATCATCACAGCCGGGTAACACCTTATGTATCAAACTCCATAGCTGCCCAAATCCTGAAAAGACTCCGTGTGACTGTCCCGTCATAAGTAAGGTTAGCCAAACAAAATACCTCGGTATAATCATTGATCAGAGACTTAATTGGCACTCGCAGCTGGAATCTGTCATAAATCGAATTAGGAAACTAATGTGGGTGTTTAAATCACTACGTTCAGTAATGCCTAGTACTCTTTTAAATAAAATTTACATAGCCCTAGCACAATCAGTAATCTCTTATTGTATCCCAGTCTGGGGAGGTGCAAATAAGACTGACTTTTTAGCTCTGGAAAGGGCACAAAGATCTCTGATAAAAGTTATGTACTCCAAACCTTTCAGATTCTGTACAGACAGCCTATACAAAATTAGTAAACTTCTTTCAGTTCGGAAATTATATATACTTAACCTGACCCTAAAATTCCATAAATCCATACCGTTCAGAGATTCAATTCAAAGAAAAAGAAGAAATGATATTGTCGCCCCCCTACCCCCGGTTCGTACTGCTTTTGCTAGAAGACAGTACCCATCCCAATCAGTATTTATATATAATAAACTTAACAAAAGACTTAAAATTTATCCTATGCATCTATATATGTGTAAAAAATGTCTAACGCTATGGCTAGGAACGCTTACTTATCTCGAAGTCGAAGATCTCTTTACTAGAATCACTTAACTACACACACACACACACACACACACACACATACACACACACACACACACACACACGTACACGCACTCATGATATCTCTTAGCTAGATTTTTACTACCTACCCCACTAAACATGCATACCTATTGTAATTTGATTGTTTGTTTGCCTTTTCTATTGTTGTAATTTACTTATTTTATTTTGTAATCTACTGTTATCCAAAGGGAAGTAGCGGGTCATTCCCAATACAAGTGTCTTTAGATTACTTACAGGGAAGTCTCAGCAATTTTTGTACCTAAGATTACTGAAATAAATGAATTTTTATTTTTATTTTTTTTTTATTCTAAAAATTTACCTCAGTGTCTCAAGATGAAAGTGTGTGTTTCCTGCCAGTGATGACTTACGGCAGTGAAACGTGGTAGCTAACTATGATTGTCATAAGAAGGCTCAAAGTCACGCAGCTGCAACGGAGATAACCATGCTCGGCGTTTCCCTACGCGATCGAAACAGAAATAAGGAGATCCGAAGGAGAACTAAAGTAACCGACATCGCTCGAAGGATTGCTCAGCTGAAGTGGCAGTGGGCGGGAGAAGAACTGATGGCCGTTGGGCGGAAAGTTTCTTAAATGGCAACCGCGCACCAGACAACGCTCCATGGGTAGACTGCCGACAAGGTGGACCGACGATCTGGTGAAAGTCGCGGAAAACCGCTGGATGCGGGCAGCGCAGGACCGATCGTTGTGGAGATCTTTGGAGGAGGCCTATACTCAGCAGCGTTGCGGCTGATATGATTATACAGTCCACAGAGGAAATAATCACTACGTTTCTATCCGGGTATACAGTCTGTATGCCACTAGAGCCACCAAAACACAACCACCAAAATGAGAACCCAGTATAAAAAAGCAAAATAAAAACTTTGTTTTTTGTATACAACCAAAATATAGTTTTTCAACTTAAAGTTAAATCAGAAACACATATTTTACATTGAAAACGCAATAAATATTCTATTCGGAAACCCGTTAAAAGACGACCACCAATATGTAAAAAATACGTGACCTCTGCCACCAAAATGTTATACTTACGTGTTTGGCGGGAAAACGCTGCGAGGGGTCACACGTATATTTCCATCAACTGAAAGTCTGCAACTAAAGCGTCCGGAGAGTGCTCACATAAATGTCCTGTTTAGTAAGTTGCCTGTAGAAATTGTGCTATAATATTTGCCACCAAAATGCCTACGTTTGCCCGGACATTCATTTGGTCAAGTATTGTCAATTGTAGTGACTACATAGAAATAAATACAATACATTTTATATATAGTCATTAATTAGTAACTATATAAATGTAAGTAATTATTGCACAGATCTAGCGATATGCATATAATTCAAGAATTTGTAGTTAGAGATAGACTGGGGACATACCACCAAAATGAGAAACTCATTACTTAACATCAATTTTAATTAAAGTAAATAACTATTAACTAAATATTTGTAGCACTAAATAATTGTCTTAACTTCATAAAAAAAAATATTTATAAAGTGTAAAATCTCATATCAGTACTGTTTATCAACGACGCCGCATCAAAAACAAGGTTGGGAAATTCAGCCAGAGCATGCCGATGGCAAATACCTATAATTATTGCCATCATTTCTCGTAAAGAGCGTTCCTTTCTATACGTTTCACGACGCAAAACTCTTAAAACCGAGTTAAATATAGCCGTATGGATATAGTTCGTTTGCCTTCCTTTTATTGAGAGATTTTTGAAACGATGACACAGACCAACGCACTTGTTAATTTAGTAATAAATATTGAAATCAATGTATGAAAATAATTTTAATTTACGTTTTTAAGTAAATAAATTAAAATAGAATAAAATATAAGTAAAAAAATAACAAAATTTGGGAAAAAAGTGTAATATTAGAAGACAATATTATTGAATAGGTACCTACCTTTGTTACAATAAATTATTTATTGTATTATAATTTAATTTATATAATTTATGAAAATATTTAAGAATAAAAAAAATTTTTTTTTCGTTATTTACTACTAGTAAATATTTATTTTATTTCTTTTTTTATAAATTTTATACATAAAAAAGAGTCCCTTAGATACAATTTTTAATTTTTTTTCTTTTCGGACAGCTGTTTTTGTCGTTTGTGCTGTAACTTCTCTTCTTACCTTAATAAAATATAAACACGGCCAACTTAGATTTATTTTTATTGCGAAACTTAACATTCAGAAAAAAAAAATAAGTCGAAAAATCTTTCTCGACTACCCAAAGGGTAGTAGACAAACTTCTCCCACTCAACTGTCAAATTAATGTCAGTTGAAGAGAAAAGCTCGTGTTTGTCGACTTTTGACATTAGGCCACGACAAAGAACAATACAAGTCTACGGTTGTAAAATGCGAGCATGAGTATCTCGATCTCAACCCGACAAAAGTGACATTTCGGGGTATACAAGCCATTGTTCTGTGAGTCGAATCTTATCTCGATGTTGGTCATGCTACGCGTGCAGGCTGAAGGTTGCAGCCCGAGCCGTAGGCGAGGGCGTAACTCAGCCGAGTGTGCAATAAGCAAAAGCTCACGAGTTTAATATGACGTTTTTTAACACACTTGCGAGGAAAAAACAAAGTAATTTACCACACAGCAACAAATACGACAAAAACAAAATATGATAACTATGATGGGAAAAGGCGCGTAGGTAGGTACGCCCAATGCAAGAATATTTTGCGAACAACAGGGTTAGTGAGTATACAGCCTACCTCAAAATATAATATTAAGTGATAAAATGCAAATATTTTAATATTTTATTACAAAATATTATGAATTATAAATAATTTTGATAATAATGAATATTTGTTTGACTTAATTAAAGACTTACACGTTTATTTATTACAAAAAGGTATATGAATTTTCAGGGGCATTAAACATAGACTTATTATATTACGATAAAACCTCTTTGTTGTAACTAAAAAAATAACTTTATTACCCGGTTAAATTGGGAATGCTCTGTTTACTCGCGTATAACTTGCAGTAAGCAGTTCGTTGGCAGTAAGGTACCTATTTAACTTTGTAGGGATAATTCTATAACCAACTAGTGTTTTATATATTATTGCACGCGTTTGTTATAGCTCGGTTTATGGCCCTAAAAGCGATGTATTAGGGCTCACTTTACGAGCAAATGTGTTGAAAAAATATTATTAAAGCATTCCAGTTAGGGCACTAATGGTTTAAGTTAAAAATAATTTTATTGTTACGACTGGTTAGAAAAAAAAACAATTTACTATAACTACCGCATCCATAGCTATGTTATCCTGGTACTTTAGAATCCAAACGATAATTTGCAAAGCTACATTGTACTTTATACATAGTGATGTATTATTAGTTGTTTCTAGAATACCTACTTCAAAATAATGTCTTCAAAAATAATAAAGAATAAAGTACCGAGTTTTGAGGATTTTATGCGTACTGTACCAAGCGACACTTGCTCGCCGTACGGCGGTGGCGCCGCATCCGCATCGCGTACGGCGAGCGACGTGGCGCAGACATCGCTGCCTTATCGTATAGACAAGTCAAAATATGCCGTTATGAGTTTAGAAGCAAATCATATTAGTTTTTGGTAACCAATGTTTTCTTATTAATTCGACCCCGCTGTATTGAAAATTATGAATGAAAGAAAAAACGCTGAAAAGAAAGATGGCGGCCATTTTTTTATTCAGCGGTGTCTAATTAGTCAGTAAGTAATAAGTAATATGATTTGCTTCCAGGACCTCACTTTTTTTCATTCTTGCTTGACTGGTCTATATCTGCGACGTATCCGCCTTACGTCGCTTCTGTGTATTTCAGACTTATACATGAACGGGCTCATACTTCCGGTGGTTACATCGTGTTCTCCAACGATGACAGCGAGGGTGGTAGTAGAGTATCCATTCAAGCAGTGGGCGGCAGTCAACACGTAACGCTTATCGATGATGACTCCACCGCACTTGATCTCGAAGGTTCTCGCGTCGCCTAACCCCGCCATCATGGAATACTCGTTGACTCGTGTCTCAACACCTCCTACCAGAAGCCGGCGATGCTCTAAACCTCTTGCGAAGCGGGTCTGAAAATCACAATGTTGGCAAATTCTAAGGCTAAGTTCATATGACCGCGCGGTGCCGCGCGGTACAAGATCATACTAAACTGTGTTCAATCGTTTACATTACCGCGCGGTGCCGCGCGTCACCGCGCGGCGCGCCGTGCGAGAAAGACAGAAATAAATTTCTATCGATTTGCATATCTACGAAGTCCAAAAAGGAAATGCCATTTGGAATCTTAACTTCAAGGACTATTCAAATAAATAATTAAAGATAAGGTCTTGGGAAGAATTAGTTTTATTTTTCTCCTAAAATAATGATTCTGAAGAAAAAAATAAAACCTTGGGCAAGTTTAATCTACAAATTAGTTGCATCTCTTTGTTAAAACAACTTTGTATAAATAAATAAATCCATAAACAAATTGCTTCCTCCGCGTCCATTCTCAGTGATTTTGAAGCCAGACTGCCACGCGTGCACGCTATCATGTGAATGCTCCTACCGCGCGGCGACGCGCGGCACCGCGCGTTCATATGAACTTAGCCTAAAGGTAGAGTCGAGTAAAATTGTAACGATCATTGCCCTTTTCTGTACCTACTTGGTAGTTCTTGAAATATAGCGATAAATATCGTTCTTTATACTAAACTGTCGCTAACAATACATCGTTTCACGTTTCATAATACACAGGGTATTACAACATAAAATTACGAATCTGTGGCGGGCGCAGCGAGCAGACGACGACGAGAGCACTTAGAATATCGTCCACACTAATCCACACACGTCACAAATAATAATATCACTTGATAACTCTCAGTTAGTGGACTGTGTTTACAGTCCACTAACTGAGAGCTCAAAACTCAAAAGTCTATGTCGGACCAAAAAACCGCCACCGGACGGGGAACGCCGCGAAGCGCGAACGCGAAGCCGCGAAGCCCATACGCGAAGCCGCGAAACCCTCCACACTCGCGGTTCACGGCCTTCGCGGGCTTTCGCGGCGCGAGTGTGGAGCCCTCTTTACAATGATATCTTCATTATCGGAAAACTATGCGCTTACTTCGACCTCTCCGACTTTTAAAATAAAAAAATGAAGTTTAAAAATTTTGGTTATTGTGTAATTTTTCAGAAATTGCTTGATAAATTGCATTTTTTTATAACAGAAATGAATTCTACGTTAATGATTTATCCGAAAATGATACCACATTTTGACCTATTAGCTAAACCTGAATTGATATAATTTTTAGAATGATCCAGGAAAAGAGCGCTATTTAACCCGCCACCGTATGGAACTGTATCACAGAATATATAATAGTACTACTGTATGAAAGGATAGTTTGGCCCAGCTCAATATTAGTTAGGAACAGTCTACAGATCAGTTTCCATCATGTGGCCAAACTTTATCATGACTTGTAACTCCCAACTTTTTTTTGTATAGAGGTTCATACCTACTAGGTATTATGGGCATCAAATGAAAGGCCTTGATGAACACATTTCAAAACTATACAACGTGTTACAAAAATACCCCTAAGGCCGAATATTATGGTAGATAAGACAAAAATTAATAACGAAAATATTAAAATGTATGAAACAGCAGATTTTTTTCGCCATTTCAGAGTTGGTCCCATAGTAAAAGTTGTTCAGTTTGATGGTCCCTATCTACCATATTGGACATTAGGAGTATTTTTGTAACACGTTGTATAATAATATAATATATCACTAAAATGTGTGAAACAAAAATAAATTAATTAAAAAATATTAAAAACACGACTGCCCTGCCAAAAACGAACTAAAAAGTTAAACAACAAGTGTCATTGCAGTCGGGGGACCTCTTTGATCAAAAATTGTTCCATAATAAAGTCCCCCGACTGCAATGACACTTGTTGTTTAACTTTTAGTTCGTTTTTGGCAGGGCAGTCGTGTTTTTAATATTTTTTAATTTTTTTTCCCATATTCACGTTCACCGACTTTGCGGTTTCTCTAAAAACCGTTATTTTGCCAAATGTCAATAACGTTGAAAATCCCTTGCACCCGTGTTATTAACTAGTGATCGATCATTTGACAAATGTTTTCTGACCGTACAAACGATTTTCGACCTTTTTATGATAACGATTTTTTTATGAAACAGCTAAGTTAGTGAGCGAGAAAATGGGAAAAAACAAACAAATTCCAATCGTCAATAAGGTCGAAAATCGCTTGCATTGCACCTATTTTTTTAACTACAGATCACTAGATAGTACTTGTACCACAGAATGTTTAATAGTACTTGTATTATTATGTATTCTATGTGTAGGTACAATGTTTTACTACCTTCACTTTTATTTACTTTGGATTCAACAAATTATATTAAACGGGAATTATCTGCTCACATTCTCTACAATTTGTATGAAGAAAAGAGAAGATTTCAAATTTCCCCAAATACCTACCTACGATTTTTTTGTTCCCAAAATTACGGCAGAGTTCGTCTTCTTTTACGTAAGTATTCGGTTTGTATTCGTATTTTTATGTCATATTTATTAGCTGTGATTGGTCGACGACCACTCACAAACTTAAATAATTAGGAAAGTAAAAAACACGAATATGGACCGAATACATATAGGACAAACACCCTTAGTGTGCCAAGTGTGCGGCCCGGCCCGACAGGGATACCCACATTACCCTATGTGGCCCTTGGCCGGGAAAGTGTAACGGCCGCTGCTCTAGACTAGCGAACTAAAATCTATGGAAGTGTAATTGCAAACAAATATTGCTTAAAAAATGGCACCACGGGGCCGCAAAAGTACAACCCGCTCACCTAAAAGTGGCCTGTACACATTGGGCCAACGCACTGGCCGAGCACGTTGGGCGAACGTGTAAAGACCTACTTGGCGTTCGTCGCGAGTTGGCGCCAACGTTGGCCGGCGAACCGAATGTTGTCGGTTTTTCGTGCACACATCAAAGGATCTTGGCGCGCGCGTTGGCGCAGCGTTCACACGCTGGCGTCTTTTTAACCGACTTCAAAAAAAGGAGAAGGTTCTTAGTTCATCAGAATCTTTTTTATATATATGTTACTCGATTACTCGAAGACGGCTGGTTCGATTTGAAAAATTCTTTTTTTGTTTGAAAGCATATACTTCCAAGTTGGTCATATTATTATAAGGATCTGATGATGGGATCTTGGAGAAATCAACTTGGGAACTCTTCAAATATTATAGGAACACCTGTAGTGATTTTGGTATTTTCTTATAAGTAGCTTGTGCATTTGCTTATGGAAAGTACCATTTTGGTGAAGTGAAACTTACGATGAAGACCATAGATGATCATCGGATTTATTCAATACTAATAAGTGTTTCACTGGTGCGATAAGATTAAGTAGGTACTTGAATTTGGTTGCTTGGCTATTTATGTTCGTCATAATATAATGCATATCCTCCTGACATAAGTACGTCAAGAAAACAGTATTTTGTAAAAGGTGATGAGCCGACATAAGGCTATTGTAACTTAGATAATATCGTCACTAAATATACCTACTACAAAAAAGTTAAAAAAAAGTTTTTTTTAAAACAAAATCGTCATAATAAATAACTAACTGGCGGGAACGCTTGGTACGGACGGTCAAAGCAGCGTTGAACGTAACTCTCAAGGACTCATCGCCTAAGGAAGAAGTTTTGATTACTTTACTTCTGGAAGCCGAAAATATTGTGAATTCACGGCCCCTTACCTACGTATCCAGTAACCAAGAAGATGCTGAAAGCCTTAGCCCCAACCATTTCTTGATAGGCACTTCATCGTCGGCACTTTCAAGTACTAGCCTAGACGATAGTGACTTGAACTGCAGAACGTTGTGGCGACAAGCAGTCCGGTTGTCGGATCATTTTTGGCGCCGATGGCTCAAAGAATACCTTCCAACGTTACTACCACGACGTCAATCTAAAGACAGCCATAAAAACTTGGAAGTTGGAGAATTAGTTTTTGTGGTAGATGGGAATTTACCTCGAGGAGTTTGGCCTCGGGGTGTTATTACAAATATTTTCCCAGGCCGAGACGGCATTGTGAGGGTGGTGGAGCTCCGTACGGCAGGAGGTATTTTAAAACGTCCGGTAAGGAAGATAGTGCGCCTCTGCTGCACGGAGGGGGGAATGTAACCGAACGTGATGCTCTCTTTGACCAACGGGACAGGGAGGTGTGGTTGACAGGTTTCCATGAAAGCAAATGGACTGTATTAAATGAAAGATTGAAATGGGAATAAATGATATATTACAATATTATGATAATTAAACAAACAATGAACCGAACTACACGCCTCACAGCTTCCTGTCAACCACACCTCCCTGTCCCGTTGGTCAAAGAGAGCATCACGTTCGGTTACATTCCCCCCTCCGTGCAGCAGAGGCGCACTATCTTCCTTACCGGACGTTTTAAAATACCTCCTGCCGTACGGAGCTCCACCACCCTCACAATGCCGTCTCGGCCTGGGAAAATATTTGTAATAACACCCCGAGGCCAAACTCCTCGAGGTAAATTCCCATCTACCACAAAAACTAATTCTCCAACTTCCAAGTTTTTATGGCTGTCTTTAGATTGACGTCGTGGTAGTAACGTTGGAAGGTATTCTTTGAGCCATCGGCGCCAAAAATGATCCGACAACCGGACTGCTTGTCGCCACAACGTTCTGCAGTTCAAGTCACTATCGTCTAGGCTAGTACTTGAAAGTGCCGACGATGAAGTGCCTATCAAGAAATGGTTGGGGCTAAGGCTTTCAGCATCTTCTTGGTTACTGGATACGTAGGTAAGGGGCCGTGAATTCACAATATTTTCGGCTTCCAGAAGTAAAGTAATCAAAACTTCTTCCTTAGGCGATGAGTCCTTGAGAGTTACGTTCAACGCTGCTTTGACCGTCCGTACCAAGCGTTCCCAGGCCCCACCCATTGAGGGGGCAGATGGCGGGATGAATTTCCACTGAATGCCAGCGTTGGTTGCAAAGTCTCCCAATTGTTTCGCTGCAGACACGAAGGAGGTGCCATTGTCTGACAAAATCTCTTTGGGACATCCTCTGCGGGCAATAAACCGTCGTACACACATAATGGTGGAATCAGCAGACAGACTTGATGCAACTTCCAAATGGACAGCCCGTGTCGTAAGGCACGTAAACAAAGCGACGTATCGTTTTTCGTGGCGGCGTCCGATGGTAATATTATAGGGTCCAAAATGATCTAGGCCACAACAAGTGAAAGGGCGCTGACCGTACTGCAGTCTTTGGGCAGGCAAATCTCCCACTGGTGGGACAGATGTTTTCGCTCGTCGTAACTGGCAGGTCCGACAGAGTCTAATAACAGCTTTCACTGTACTCCGGAGGGGAAGAATCCAGAATCTTTGGCGGAGCTCGTTTATCACCATTTCGTGGTTCACGTGTGCGGCTTTCTCGTGGTATCGCATGACTAATAGTCGTACGGCAGGGGTTCGGCCGTCCAAAATAACGGGAAACTTTGCATCATTATCGACGCCCCGTATTAAACCTATACGGCTACCCAGGCGTATCAAGCCATGATCGTCCAAGAAAGGGGAAAGATTAAACAGTTTGCTTGTTGGTGAGACAGGTTTGTTATTCATAAGCTGATCAATTTCTTCTTTAAAAGACGTAGCTTGAGTTAGGCGAAGAATATGACGTTCTGCCATTTGCAAATCGTCAACCGTGAGATCTGGAACAATGTCTCGGTTACCCCTAACCCGAGCACGTAGAATTTTTGAAAGCAAATGGACTGTATTAAATGAAAGATTGAAATGGGAATAAATGATATATTACAATATTATGATAATTAAACAAACAATGAACCGAACTACACGCCTCACAGCTTCCTGTCAACCACACCTCCCTCTCCCGTTGGTCAAAGAGAGCATCACGTTCGGTTACATTACCCCCTCCGTGCAGCAGAGGCGCACTACCTTCCTTACCGGACGTTTTAAAATACCTCCTGCCGTACGGAGCTCCACCACCCTCACAATGCCGTCTCGGCCTGGGAAAATATTTGTAATAACACCCCGAGGCCAAACTCCTCGAGGTAAATTCCCATCTACCACAAAAACTAATTCTCCAACTTCCAAGTTTTTATGGCTGTCTTTAGATTGACGTCGTGGTAGTAACGTTGGAAGGTATTCTTTGAGCCATCGGCGCCAAAAATGATCCGACAACCGGACTGCTTGTCGCCACAACGTTCTGCAGTTCAAGTCACTATCGTCTAGGCTAGTACTTGAAAGTGCCGACGATGAAGTGCCTATCAAGAAATGGTTGGGGCTAAGGCTTTCAGCATCTTCTTGGTTACTGGATACGTAGGTAAGGGGCCGTGAATTCACAATATTTTCGGCTTCCAGAAGTAAAGTAATCAAAACTTCTTCCTTAGGCGATGAGTCCTTGAGAGTTACGTTCAACGCTGCTTTGACCGTCCGTACCAAGCGTTCCCAGGCCCCACCCATAAGAGCTAATGCAGAATAATCGGCACCGGCACCAATGTGTAAACAGCCCAATGTGTACTTCGGGCTTAAGAAGCGAAACACACCGGATGCGTAAGCGTAAGCGTGCACGTACGCGTAGACGTAGGTACCATGACGTTGTAATGTCTGAAACTTTATCGGGCCAGCCACACACGTTAGTGTTCTTTTCAATAAATTGCAGTTTGTATTGCAGAAAAGATAGAGAGAATTTATTAGAAATGACGTCCTTTATAGTCAAATGGTGTCAAAGATGCAAAGAAGGCAGTAAAAAGATGCCGAAAAAACATATCTTATTCTTATTATGGTCGCTAATAAGCAACCAGTGTTCAGACGCTTTGAGCTGCATAATTAAATGCCAGCATTTTTAGCTCTATACATTTAGTTGTACAGCTGCCGGCAGATAAATTGGCAAGAGAAAGCTGAGACAAAAGATAAGAGAGAGAGCGCAGTAGCTAAAAACACAGTGTTTGTAGCTACTGCGCATCTTTTGTCTCAACTTTCTCTTGCCAATTTATATGCCGGCAGCTGTACTTTTCGTGTGGTGTCATTTTTTGAGCAGAATTCTTATTCCATAGATTTTAACCACTAAGAAAACGACCAAATCATCTTATAGCTTCAGTTTTTTCCTTATGATATAAGGGACCTTAAAAACAAATTTAAATTTTATTACTTACACGTTTTTACTAGGTTGCTTTCTTACTTGTTCCTTTGTTTGTCCACAAATTAATTATATTCCAAATTAAGTATTTAGAATACTTACTCGTCAAAAAAAAATCTAAGCCACATTCTGTTTACGCTATTTTCATAATATACTTACTATTTGATAAAAGTAGCAGTTAACACCCTGGGCTAGGGCGTAACTTAATATCAGTAGGAGATATAGCGGCAAATATGTTACGTGCATATCTGAAAAAATGCAATAACGATAGAAATGAAGACCTACCAATCCGCATTGGGCCTGCGTGGTGGGTTATGTATAGCCCATCCTCCTTATCCACCCACTAGCTGATGCTCGCGACTTCGTGCGCGTGGACTTTACGACTCCGGCGTATGCTTATAACTATGGTGCTTGGCCATTTCGCTATATTACTTTTCTGATAAACGATAGTTCTTGTAGTAACGAAACGGCCAAGCCTCATAGTTTGACTAAGGTGTAGAGTTTGTGAAGTTAGGGCTTGTACAGTTAGGGCGTGTAGAGCAGGGATTGAAATACCGTTAAAAAATAACGATACAAAAAAATAACGTTGAAAATACCGTTAAAACATTTTATCGGGAAATTTACCGGTAAAAATAACGTTAAAAATATTGTACCGGTAAAATTACCCTTAAATTATAGCGTTAAACTTTACCGGTACAATAGTACCGGTAAAATTATCGGTAAAAAAGTAACGTTATTAATTGAAATAACGGTAATTTTAAAGTAACGGTAACAAAAAGAAAGAAATAACGTTAAAATTTACGTTATTTATTGAAATAAAGTTACATTTAAAAATAACGTTATCAATTCCTGGTGTAGAGTTAGAAGATTGGCTCTACATGAGGTCAATTGAGGTCTGATAACTTTTTGACAGTGCGAGCGTGCGTCTTGGCTAGGGCATGCACCCGGTTCTACCCAGTTTCGTCAGAACCGAGTATACCCGGTTCTTTGAAGGTATAAACAGAACCGGTTCCGGAAGGAGTAAACCCGGTTCCCCCGGTTCTTAAAATAACTGAAAATGATTACATTATTTTTTCAATTCAACTGTGGTGAAGAATCCACAGGTGGGTGCAGCATGATGATAACAAAATTGTTGAACAACATAACTTGGATGACATAACATCTCTCAATCTTAGGAATATACTGGCGGCCTTAAATATCTATATTATAAGAGCTATGCAATTGAAACTTTGTATGTTTAATAAGTTTACTATTGACATAATTTCCCGAGAATTTTGTTTATCTGGTATACTCCAAACCCAAGTTATGAGTGTTAAGCGGTTGGAGGGTTAAAGTCCAATTTCATATTTTTTTGGTGTTTGTGTACTAATACTAGCTTACATACCAAATTTCATCTTTCTAAGACTTCAGGAAGTACCCTTTAGGTTTTGATGATCAAAAGTGAGTCCGTCACGAAATCGGGGTTTTTTAGATATCAATAAATCTATAAGTATTATTTTAGTACGGCTCATTTCAACCAAACACGGTCCCATCCGACAGAAAGCATGAAACTTGGCATGCGTGTAGCTTTTACGTATATAATAAAATATAGAAGTAGCAGCAAGTCGTAAAGTGATTTTTGCTCCCCTGAGGGGGCGTTTTGTGTCCCCAATTGCAGTTTTTATTTTTTTAATGAAAAACGGCGAAGGCTACAACAAAACTGTCTATGAACAATATATTAAAAAAATGATATTTTTTTTATTTAAATCACCCAAGTCTGTACTAGGCTCTGTTAGTGCGGGGGAGACTACTCGTGTGATTTAAATAAAAAAAAAATACAATTTGTGATTAGTCATGAAATAGGTAGGTATTTTTATTAATTGTCTGAATTCCGTTACTTACCCAGTGATTGTGAGTTTGTTTTGAAAACTATAAGTCCTATCAACATACTTTCAAGAAAACTATTGTAGGAAATTTAATGGAAAATATATTGTTTTTCGAGAGTTTTGCTGTAGCTTTTTCCGTTTACGGTAACTTTTTTAAATTAGAATAAGAAATGGGGAGTTTTTATAGATTTATTTATGCCACTGCCACGCTTTATATAATATTTTAACATATTTTTTATGAAACTATTCCAATGAAAGTCTTATTTTTGGAATTTGTATGAATATGGCTTTCTTATCATATTTTTTTCAAGCCGATATCAGTATTCGTTAGAAATTTATCGTCATTGGATTTTTTATTTTGTGTAAAATTTTTGGTGTTCGGCGTTTCAATTTGTAGCGTGGTTTTTTTGCTGTTTTGTCGATTTCCCTTAAAGGGGAAGTTTTTTTGGTAGTTTGTTTCCATTAATGATAAAATTTATCATGGGCGCCGCTAGGATTTTTGACAGGGGGGTGCATCCATCCCATTTGTTTCTGTACACTTTACTATACCTAAAATGCATGTAAGATTATGCCTATCCTTGATACACTGCGCACCCCTAATAGACAGTACAATAACTTGAAACAAGGCTACCGTTTTGAGTCTAGAAGCAAATCGTATTACTTTTTGTTTTGGTTTTTAATAAACCGATTTCTTATTAATTCGACCCCGCTGAATCCAAAAAAAGTTTTTTTGTGTACATATTTTTCAAGGCCAGGGGGGTGCAAGCGCACCCCCTTACACCCCCCTCCCGGCGCCCATGAAATTTATTTTTTGGCAGTATGCCTCATGTCCTTTTCCTTATTTCCGTAAAAAGTCCGTTTGAAAATTCGCGGCATCGACTCATAAAAAAAAAAAAAAGAAAGATTAAGATTAAGATCGTATTTCTTATGGTCGTCCTTCGCCCACTTCAGGGGCCTTTGCGATGAGCCCTTATCGCAAGAATTTCTATTCAATTGTTTACCTTTCATACTAGATCTCAAAGGTTAGTGTGAAAGCAGGCCTTAAGCAGTCCTGTTTAAGGCCTGCTTTTGAACTGAAATGGTATTTTTTTTTGTCCGTAATGTCGTAGGTTGTTTGACCGTGTTTTCGGGAAGTCCGATCCGATTGAAGTCGCTTTCGGCGGCGCGATGTCAGTCCAGTACACGCTCATCGATGAGTGATCATGTGTAGGAAGTCGGAATGCGTCGTGAGGGCGCGAGACTTGGAACGCAGCGAATATCAGCTGTGATTCACATGATACAAAAATTTTCGGTTGGAAAGAATTTGATTTTATATCGCTGTTAAAGTTATTGGATTCGTAATTGTTCCTGAGTTAAATAATATCTTGCAGCTATTCATTGTAATTTTCGTCGGCACAATAGAATTTCGCCAAGAGGGTTTTGGCTAATAAAAGCCGCCGAGAAGAGTTCTAATTCGTGTCGTGATATCCGATCGAAGGAGGAATACTGATTGACCGGATTCTAAACCATATAAAATATATTGTTAACAAGGAGCCGCAGGTGAAGAGTGGCGTACGTATCCAGCTACGAGTTCAACCACTGCTCTGTCGCCCATTCAACCCCAGTTGAGCGGAAAAAGTTGAAATAAACCAGACTTTGGTTTCTCACCCACGGCTCCGTGGCATAATTAATAGAAAGCAGCCATCGAAGCGTTTCTCTACTAAACAGACTCGCTGCGAGATATTCTAATAGGTACCAGTTAACTCTAAAATCTTTTTAACCCCTAAACTAACCGAAGTAGAAGAATCCAGCTATCCGTACTTAGGCCTCCGAGTACAACCTACGAGCTAGATTTATGTTAGATAATTACCACATTCTGATATCCTAGGGCAGGCAATTCTTACCCACATAACGCTCTGCGAGTAGTTTTAAGTTTAACCTTTTAAAATAACCCCTTGGGAAAAAGATTAGATTCATAGCTTCGTTTTTCTTCGTGTCAAATCACCGTGTAAATTTGCAGATCTGCGATTACAACGTTTGATGTTTATTATTGTATAGAATCAACCATATTTCAATAAAACTGTAGTTTGCTGTTGACTGTCCATTAAGTGTTTATTTATTTTCCCTTGAGTTGTCATTAAGGTGAGTCATTCGCATGAGTTTATTTATTACTTACTGTTTCTTAAGCCAAAAAGGCAATAAGAGGAAGAAATGACATGTCAAATTACGGCAATTAATTTTTTTGTATGTAAAGGTGTTTTTTTTATTTCTGAAAATGATTGGCCATCCTTTATTTATCCGAAAATGATACCCGATTTCCCATAGTAGCTATAAATTAGCAGTTATTACGTCCAACAGTACGCGTGGCGTTAGGAAATTTCACCCCCTCCCCCTCCCCCCCAGCAGGGTGTCTCCCGCTGTCTCCCGAGCGTTTTCCACTCTGGTCTATCTAAGGAACAAGTATGCCAAGTCTCATTCTTTAATGCTAAAAATATCGGGGTTTTCCTATACGATTCCCACAGGGTGATGTTTTTCAAAAAATATCTGAATAAACTGAAACATAATTTGAAAACTATAAGTGCTATAACCTTCATTTAAAAAATGGTTAATAGGGAATATAATGACAAATATATTGTTCATAGACAGTTTTGTTGTAGCCTTCACCGTTTTTCATTAAAAAAATAAAAACTGCAATTGGGGACACAAAACGCCCCCCCAGGGGGGCAAAAATCACTTTACGACTTCCTGCTACTTCTATATTTTGTTATATGCGTAAAAGCTACACGCATGCCAAGTTTCATGCTTTCTGCCAGATGGGACCGTACCTAGTATAATATTGGTTGAAATGAGCCGTACTATTTAAGAGCTATGCAATTGAAACTTTGAATGTTTAATAAGTTTACTATTGACATCATATCCCGAGAATTTTGTTTATCTGGTATACTCCAAACCCAAGATATGAGGGTTCAAAAAAACGACGAAGCGCTTCGAGAAAAGGTAGGTAGTGCCCTTGAGCTTCGCTTGGACGTCTTGGCGGGGTCACTACCGTGCCCCCAGATAAGTCAATATTGTCTTACGAAAATTTGGAGTTCTTTAAAAATTGCTTTTTGTTTTTTTTGTCTTGACTTATTAACAATTTACGTATATACTTACTTAAGTTATGAATATGTCTTGCACTTCCTGGCACTTAGAAGATGGGTTCAATCCGTAACCACACAAACTAATGCGACAATTAACATATGTGTAAGTATGCACCTACGACCGACTACCGATAACAACTGCGTTGCGAAGCGATCGTTCATTTATAAAGGTTTCAGTGATAACATTTCAGGCTTTTTAGAACATAATTATGTTTATGTCACCGTTAAAGTGCGGAAATCAGTGAATCTGCATATTAACTAGTTAATCTGCAGATTCACTGGTCGAATCAGTTAAAGTGCGAAAAATTGATTCATTTCGTACTTTACTAGGTAATCTGCAGATTCCATAGCTAATCTGCAGATTAACGACCAAGCATCAGTTAAAGTACGGAAACAGCTTCTTTTATTGAAGAAAATATGTAATAACATAAAAGGAGGTTGACACAAAAACGGACGTGAGGGGGCTCGGGGGGCAAAGGCCCCCGCCAAGGAAAAGTCTTAAAGAGGTCATTAGGTTAGTATTATAACAAACAATAACATTAAACAAACACAATAAACATTTTATTCCCGTAGGACTGAAAAGGTTTATACCGACAAATAGTATTGTTGGATTCAGCGTAGTTTCATCATCATCATCAGCCTATCATCGTCCACTGCTGAACATAGGCCTCTCCGAGTGCACGCCACTGAGCACGAACCGCGGCTATACTCATCCAGTTTATGCCAGCCACCTTGCGAAGATCGTCGCTCCACCTTGTCGGAGGGCGTCCCACACTACGTTTGCCCATACGCGGTTTCCACTCAAGAACTCGTCTACCCCAGCGGCCATCGGTTCTACGGCTAATATGGCCGGCCGGCCCACTGCCACTTCACCTCGGTCCGGACACGATCTCTCAGAGAAACTCCGAGCATAGCCCTTTCCATAGCTCGCTGCGTGATTTTAAATTTGTGAACCAGCCCTACATTGAGTGTCCACGTTTCGGCTCCGTATGTCATGATGCAGGCAGGACGCACTGGTTGAGGACTTTCGTCTTTAGACTCTGTGAAACAGGCGACACAAAGACTCGACGAAGTTTCCCATATGCTGCCCAGCCCAGCTGTATCCTTCTGTTGACCTCTCTATCAAAATTGTTTCTACCCAATTCCAGTGTTTGCCCGACGTTGACATATTTCGTAACAACTTCGAGAGGACTACCCGTTATTACCCTTGGGTACGGAACCCTAAAAAACGAAAGTAGAAGACATAATAAGGAAAATAAGACTGTTAAAATGGCAATGGACGGGTTAAATGGCAAGAGAAAGCAAGGAAAAATGGATCAAAATTATTACAGAGTGGCAACCATGGGACAGAAAAAGGAAAAGAGGAAGACAAACCAAAAGATGGATGATATTATGAAAACTGGAGGAACACTTTGATCCCGAAAAGCAAGAGATAGAACAGAATGGAAACAGCTAAAAAAGGCCTACGTGTCGCAAGACACGCTGACCACTAAAGCCAAAAAGAATAAAATGAACAAAAGAAAAAAATATTTATTTGAGACAATCACACACTTGTACTTGTCAAGACGAATCAAACGAGCACAAACTCGATGGGTTTGTATGGTTTTATTACAGATTTCCTGTGGCCTTTTGGTTCCATCATCAGATAAGTTCAATGACACTATAATATGTCATTGTATTCCTGTTCTGACCTATGTTTTAAGTTTCAAGTCTTTGATTCATTGGGAAGCTAGATTAAAATAGTTTACAATTTGTGGAAAAACAAACAACATAGGTAAACAAATAGATAAACGAGAAATCATTATATGCTCACAACAGCTATTCGTGTATTTAATGAATGACTTTTGCCTAAATCCAAAAAATGGAAAATATTCGAATATCACCTACTTGAGTATTCGAATAGCAAAATAAGGCGAATATTCGAATAATTCGAATATTCCAATTGCAAGCCCTAAGTGTAGCCCTCGTTGATACGCGTCTTTTGAGGCTTCAACCATTCAAGGTAGCCTGAAAACTTACGACACCAAGGCGATGTTGCACTCTGAGCACAGAATACATAATAGTACAAGTCTCTGAGCGAAAATGGGGGCTATACTGAAGCGATCGAAAAAACATTTTCAATGTTAAAGGTTAAGCTACAGGGCAAACCCTTAACCCTATGGTCTTTGTTTTTGGCTCAAATTGTTGCTAACTAAATAGTTCAGAGGAGTTTTCCTCAAAATTTTGATATCATTCTTCGTTTCCAAAATATCGAGTGCCAAAATCAATAAAATCGAAAAATAGCCATATTTTTTTTTGTTTTTTCGAATAATTCTTTTTGCACCTTGCAGCTCTTGTAAATACGCGTCTTTTGAGTCTTTTTTTAATATCATATCTTTACAACCCTCTGAGAAATAAGGAGATCGCACTTTTTCGTGAAATCGGAGCCTATACTGGAGCGAACGAAAAGACATTTTCAATGTCAAAAATAGGTACTATGAAGAACAGCCCCCTAGACAAGTTCAAATGACCGACATTATATTCGTTCAGTCACATAATATGTAAGCTTATAAAAAAAACACAGTCATTGTCGTATTTTAGAGAATTGACAAGCATACTACCGGTTAATTTAAAAGTTATACGAGTATTTCAAATTGCAAATTTTTAAGCTTTTTGAATCAAGAGCGATGTAACAGCGTTTGTATCGTTGAAAAGGCGCAATTGTCATCTGGACTCTCTTAGTTATTTAAAACATAAAATTATGCTTAAGGCTGAACATTTTTCTCTTTTTTTATTTATTTATCCAAATAACATTACAATTATACTAACAATGACTTTACGCTTATAAACCTACGAGGTTTGTCCAAGCGTTGCACATTCGACTCGGACGATAACATTTTGAAATAAAAACAATAGGTAACTATATAAGAAATTAGCTGTAGAAGCAACGACGACTGTAATGTATATTTTACTCGTGTAAAGTCCAGAATTTAATTAAAACATCTACCGACCAATTTAAAGGGCAAGTCTTTAAATTGGTCGGTAGATGTTTAATGTAATGACTGTCCTTAATTTTATTGGTTTAGCGCTCTACTAAAAATAGTTATCGAAGTTCTAAGATGATCTAATAGGTACAGTCGAGTTCTCTGAGCACATTCATGAATCAAAAATATCTATGCAATGTCAAGTTTCATAGATATCTGACAGCTTTCGCCATCATAAAATTGTAAACAATCTTTGACATCATAAGTATGTGACAGCATATATCAGGGGTGCCCATACTTTTTCTTAAGGAGATCGACCTAGCAAAAATGTATGATTAGGAGATCGACCTAGCAAAAATGTATGATTAAGAGATCGACATTTTGACCGTTTAACCCACAAAATATTTATCTAAAATAACCTAATAAAAAATAATCAAAATCTAATTCAGCATGCGAGACTCTCGCGCCGACTTCATCATCACTCGAATGTGCTATAACAACGCTCATTTTATTGCAATTCCAAAGTATGTTTACCTAGGCATCATCATTACACTCTCATTCAGAGATTGTTGTAAAAAATCTTTTGGAATCGCAGAGTAAGAGTAACTAAGAAAGACATGACTGATCGAGTAATTTCAAATCTTGAAATTGAAATAACAGCAACCCGCGGTATAATATTTTGAATCTACTTTTCTGTATGTAGTCGTAAGTACCTATTGAGGCTCAAACTAAAACCTCTCTTCTGTTAAACTTTCGCTTAAGATTCGTTTATCCGTTTACCGACACACAAAATACTCACTACGACGTAGGCGTCGTGTATTGGATACTAGCTTCCGCCCGCAACTTCGTCCGCGTGGATATTAGAGAAAATCCTTAGGGAACGTTTAACCAGGGGGGTTATTACGTAACTTTGTTGCAATCAACTCTGACAGAAATCGCAGTTACATCGCTGCTTTAGTAAGAACCAATGTGACAACTATCTTAACTAAAGCAGCAATGCAACCGCGCTTTCAATCGATTTCAATCGAGAATTGTTAGCAACAATCGGAACACCAGAAACAAAGACAAACTTGTAATGCCTCAGTATAGATTAGAAAAAGTTCGTGGTTCTTTCATAGGTCTTGGTATAAAGTTTTATAATAAAATTCCAAGTAATATTTTGGATTTACCATTTGATAACTTTAAGACTCATGTAAAAAATTGTCTTCTCAAAAAAGGATACTATACCGTTACAGATTATTTAATTGATAAAACAGCCTGTACCTTGATTACGTAAAGCTGTTGCTAACAATTCTCGATTGAAATCGATTGAAAGCGCAGTTGTATTGCTGCTTTAGTTAAGATAGTTGTCACATTGGTTCTAACTAAAGCAGCAATGTAACTGCGATTTCTGTCAAAGTTGATTGCAACAAAATTACAAAATCACCCCCCAGGTCGTAGATTTTTCTATTCTTTGTGGAAATTGAGAGAATTGTCCTACCTACTTATAATTTATTGTATGCTTTTGACTCGACGCCTTAATGCGAGTAGCTTTAGTATGTCATGCTCACTTTAAACATTTCTGCGGTGGTGTCGTATGAGGCGGGTCGTTACGTTACCTCAAATATGGTTGAGCGAAGCGATGGCTGGTTCATGCGTCATGCTCGTGAACGGGTGCTGCCAGTGGGAATGGGTCTGCTTCTGTCTGCTTGTACTAAGGGCGTCGTATATTTATATATATTATTTTTCTGATTAATATTATCAATATGTATGGCACTTCTTACTCAAAATTTAAATTAATAACTAAACCTTGTTTTGATTTCTAATTTTTTTTTAATTGCAATCATTTTGCTTTCTATATTCAGTAGTTTTGTAAGTAAAGGCCTATGAAAAGCTTTAGGATAATAGTTTTCAATTCGGTGCCTTAGGATGGGTAGCCTAAGTATGTCATGCTCTCTTTAATCATTTCTGCGGTGGTGTCGTGTGGGGCGGGTCGTTACGTTCCCTCAAATATGGTTGAGCGAAGCGATGGCTGGTCCATGCGTCATGCTCGTGAACGGGTGCTGCCAGTGGAAAGGGTCTGCTTCTGAGTACCTATCTTAACGCATATTGAATTGTAAGAATTGCATTTATTTTTAATTATTTTTTATGTCTTGTAACATGTGGTTTTTTTTTTGGTAAATTTTGCCTACTTAGGTGCACTTTCGAGTAGCAGACACTGTGATTTCTCAACTAGTTGAAAGTTATTTACTCTCATTACTTGAAATTAAATACTACTAACTAAATACTACTATTTAGTTAGTAGTATTTAATTTCAACCTTCCTACCCATTGTGTGCAAACTTTTGTTAATTATTGTGATGGAAAATGACCTCACTTTAAATGTGGAGCTCATTTTTCAATGTTGACGACTCTGTATGAAATATACAGGGAGAAAAAAGCAGCCCTTGACGAGTTTCTTGCCGGTTCTTCTCGTTACAAGGTCTCCCGCTTAGGGTTTGCGAACCGATGGCGTAGCTTCTATGACATTCACAAGTGCTTGTAACAGCCTAGACTGAATAAATAATTTTTGAATTTGAATTTTGAACAGCTTTACGTAATCAAGGTACTGGATCCGACCAGCCGTTTTTACGCGATTAGGCGGGTCCCCACCAAGCGCGCTGCCTCGCGAGGCAAAACGATTGCCGCGTGTGGCAGGCCTCGCACGAGGCTGTGCGTGGCGAAAAAAAGGAAGAACTCGCGGGTTCATGGAGTGAAAAGAAACATAGAAAAGTGTTATTTTCGGACAGCGAAATAAAACAATCATTAAGACAATATCAACATGATATTGTCTTAATGATTGTTTTATTTCTTATATATTTTTTAATAATATGAAGTAAGGTTAAAATTGTTCATTAAAATATCTACAGAGGTGATGTCCCATCTGTAGACATAGTTTATATATTTTTTATTTTGTAACCGTTGGTTATTTTCTAAATAATTATGCCTTAGCAAGTAAAAAGACACTTATTTTTTAAAGTTTATACGGTCGATTTTTTCTAGACTTGTATTTATTTTCGTTATTTTGTAATATTGTCTTTTTTGTCGACAACGGCGTAACTCCTGTCGACAGTCAAAAACCTTAAAAGTGACATAAATGCTAAATTTGTGATTGATGATCTCTAAAACTATTTTTAATTTAAATTAAGATTAATTTTAATTTATCCTACCTCAATAAAAACACCGAATCATAGAATTTATTTTTATTTAAAAATAAAATTGGATTCGTAGAATGGCCGAAATATGTGTTTGCCTTTTTATTTTTAGACATGCTCCTACGAATTTTAAAGTTGTAATGTCTATTTTATATTCTTTTTCCATACATAATTTGTGGTTGTTCCATACATAATTTTCTCCCTTTTAGCGGTTAAATCATGTCCACCGTGTTGGACCTCAAAATAAATGTCTTTTCGCAATCACCATCCCTTAAAACCTCAAGAACGACATCCATATCGATTTTTATTTTAACCTACCCCATTTACCCCCTACGGGTTTGATTTGAAAACCACAAAGTATATGTTTGCCTATTTATTTTTAGACATGCTCCTACGAAGTTTTAAGTTGTAATGTTTATTTTATACTGTTTTCCATACCAAATTTGAACCCAATTTTCACCCATTTAGGGGTTAAATGTTAAAAGGCACTGACAGGCAATGTTTAATTTGTAAATGATAGATTAATTGGCGTTAGAGCACTGTTTTTTTTGCGTTGAGGACCCCCCCCTTGTCAAAGCTATAGCTACGTCCGTGGCAGCTACAATTTGCGCTAAAATGCCGTTAGTCCGCAGTCTAACGCCATGTTAACTTTGGCCCTAGTTTAACGAACGCACTCTGAATAAGACAGATTGTGTTTCTTAAACTCAAAACGGAAACACATGTGTTTACTCTCGTATTATACCTACTTATGTTTTGTTTTAATTAGTTAGATTAGAGTTTAGTACAACTTAAGTTGAGGATGTAAAATCACTGCATATTTTTGGAACTCAGTACGTTTAAATGAAGTTGTTTTTTTACTTCATTGAAAATAAGTAATACATTTCGATGTTTTACTTACATATTTTCTGAGTTCACATCTCATGGCTCCTTCGACGAACACTCATACGCTCGCCAAAACGATCAAAATCTTCATATATTATAAAGTTGCATTTTCTGTTGACATAATTTTAAAAACCTTTTCTATTTTTTTAACACGTTTTTACTAGGTTGCTTTCGCGTTTGTTTGTTTGTTTGTGTGTTTCTCCACAAAGTTTGCGAACGATTTTATCCTAGCTTCCCGATGAGCTAGAGACTTCACACTTTGAACATAGGTCAGAACTGGAAGGCAATGCAATATTATGGTGTCATTGAGCTGATCTGATGATGAAGCCGGAAGAAGGCCACAGGAACTCTATGATGAAACCATACAATCCCATCGTGTTTGGGCTCGTTAGCATCGTCTTGAAGAGTTCTATAATGGGAGACGAGGTCCAGGGTCTGATGATGAAGCCGAAAGGCCATGCCATAGGAACTCATTATTAAAACCGTGCAACCCCATCAAATTTGGGCTCGTTTGAATCGTCTTGAATTTTGTAAAATTTATCATCCATATTGTCTTTAGCATGCGCCCCACGTTTTTTGGTTTAAAATTTCTGTAGGTATAGGGTTATAAATATTTACAGAAAAAAATATTTTATACTTTTTAGTCTGTTTTTACTAGTCCGTTTTAATGTTTTAGTCCGATTTTTTTTATACTTAAGTCCGTTTTAAAAACGTGTTTTTAAAATTTTTTTTTTTCAGTAAGTAAATTTTTATTTTCTGCTTTTTAGTTAACGAGCTAAGACTAAAAATATACCATCTCATATCGGAGCACTCGTCAAGATGATTCAAACGAGCCCAAACTCGACGGGATTGCATGGTTTTATTACCGAGTTCCAGTGGCCTTCTTCCGGCTCCATCATCAGACCCTGGACACTATTTCCCAACAAAGTACTCGTCAAGACGATTCAAACGAGCCCAATCTCGATGGGGTAGCGTGGTTTTATTAAAGAGTTCCTGTGTCCTTCCTCCGGCTCCATCATTTTGTAAAATTTATCATCCATATTGTCTTTAGCATGCGCCCCACGTTTTTTGGTTTAAAATTTCTGTAGGTAGGTGGTTATAAATATTTACAGAAAAAAATATTTTAAACTTTATATATATATATTTATATTATATTATATATTTTATACTATTTTATACTTTTTAGTCTGTTTTTACTAGTCCGTTTTAATGTTTTTAGTCCGGTTTTTTTTTAATACTTAAGTCCGTTTTAAAAACGTGTTTTAAAAAAAGTTTTTTTTTTAATAAGGCCAAAACAGTACACTAGGGATGCCTTCCCGGGATCTGGGCAGAGTGAAAGAAGTTTTTTTATACAGCGTGAAATTTTGATCATTTGGTTGGTTGGCCCCATAGTAAAAGTTTCTTGTAATCACGAGTGGAACCACCCCACTGCGGGAACCAAATTATTAAAATTTCAGCATATTGTACTAAAATATATTTTACTTAACAACAACACTACAAACTTCTATCAGGACCAAAAGTATATAAGCATGCGTGAGATTCGCAATAAATTCTTTCTTAGAATTTCTAAAGATCAATATGGGGCATTGTACTGACCAAATAGGCGCTGATTTTAGAACAAAGACCTCGTATATCGTAGCAAATTGAAGCCGTCACAAATAGCTGTTTGAAAGGAATATATTTTAGGAGTTCTTTGCCCCTTTATTTGAGCATAATCTGCCACCAGCGCTCGTTCCAAATGTAAAATTACCCGGCTGGTAGGGATAAGTGGAATCTCTGAGTACTAGGGTTACATAAAGATTGAGGAAGTTACTTCTAGATATTAGGGTATAAGTACCTTCTTTGTAAACTATGTATTCCTGCTACTTCTAGTGGCTATTTAAATTAATAATTTAAAGTACCTACTCTATGAAACTTATTAATTTTATTCATACTTATTTCTTTATTTGCATTCTTTATTTGGTATAGGTTGATGGAGTCTCATCTTGTGGATTACTCCTTAGAGTCTTCTCTAAGGGACTACTCGCGCAACTTTACCATACAAAGTGAAGATTACGTCATCGTGATGGTGTATCTATTTGCTACAAAGGGTGAGACCAATCTCCTGCCTGTCGATTCTGTAACCAAACTCGCACCTCACTTCAAACCCCACTTCACTTCGCGTGAATTTGTTATTAGAAATTAGCTGAATATAAGCTACTGTACCGATTGCAAAAGATTTTAGGTGGCTACCATACGATACCGTAGTAAGTAATCTAAATTTCTGAAGGTAAGGTCTTTTGTGATTAAAAAAACAGCCTATCACTCATTTACGATTTACAATTTCCGCGCAGTGAAGTGAGATTCGAAGTGAGGTTCGAGTTTGGTTACAGAATCGACAGGCTGGTGATGGAAGTCAAAGTGTTTTAAGTAAATGAAACACAACATTAAATTAAAGCAACTCATTTAATACAGTAAACAGCGTCGGGCGTGCTGGCTTGTATCCAGTTGAGCAGCGCCGCCACTTTCGTGTTGACGCCCGGCTGGCCCCTGGTGGCGCAGAACTGGCCGTAACTCACGATGCCCATGCTGAACAGTCGGCCGGTATAGCTGTCTTGGTACATCAGTGGACCGCCTGAATCATCCTGAGAGGGAAAGGCGAATTAAGGTCTCTACCCACTACACCGTGCCATGCCATGACCGTGCTAGGAACGTATCAGACACGAAAACATACGAACACCACTATTTACAACTACCCCACTGGGTGGGGGGGGGGGGGTTAGTGGAAGTGGAATTGGAAGGGAATGGGGTACAAATATCTCTGGACCCAATAGGGAATATGCATAAGTCACCGATTTTAATAAATTTGAGCTTGATCGCTCGGACACGTATAAAAACATGATGGAACAGGAAAATAAAAAATAATAATGTATTATTTTAGTTTTATCACACGATGAAATCAGGGAAAAATAACGATTTTTTTTTACACATTCGAATATAATGAACTTAACAGTCAGATAGAATATCAAATAAGAAATAATTTTTTGTATGGCACATAATAATAATATGTACTTAAACGCAAAATTTAGGGAGATAATTGAAAATAATTGAAAATTCTTGGCTTACTCCATAGTAAACGCGCGCCTGAAACGTGATAAATGACGTCATATATCACGTCCGTTTTGTATGGAGCGTTTTCGGCGGTTGCTGCTGCGTGCTAACTTCAAGTAACTATGTCACGAGAAAAAAACGCAAGAAAAAAGTTTTAATATTACAGTTGATTTTCTCACGCATTATACTTTTGATTTTGATAAAAAAAAAATGATGCATATTCCCTATTCTGAACATTGAACGGGGACGGAGACGGGAACGCCTTACAGTACCTATTTTAAAAATTCTAAATAAATTCTAAAATATCCATACGAACGAAATCTAGGCGTGGCGACCAATGATATGACAATAAGAAATATAATATCATTGTTGGCGACCGGGTTATTTTTTAGTAAAATTCCTAGTCACAACCCCGGTTGGCAATTGGGTCAATTATATAGAAAAATTACATGTCGCAACAGGCGAGGCGGGGCGACATTAGAGGGGGCGACTTAAGGTCTATCCCCACATATCCGGGCAGTGTTGTGTCCGGGGCCGAAGCTATGTTGGGCATCTCTATGTTCTACATAAAGGACCAACGTATTTTGAACTCCGGATCCTGAACGAAACCGCCGATGACGGACGTCAACGTATATTTGTTTCACATACAGAACCTTAGCACGACCAACGTAACTTGGGCCAACATGTCACGGCCTTGATATGTGTAGATAGACCTTTACCTGGCATGCGTCTTTTCCTGGAGTATACGTGCAGAACTGCCGGCTCGTTAGCGAGGGGATCACAGCTTGGCACGAGGGTTGACTGATTACATCAACATCCACCTTCCTCAACACATTGGACTTAGGACCACCAGGGTATTGGGTACCCCATCCTAAAACATGACAAAATAAAAATGTGTCAAAGCAAAAAACAAGATTCTTTAGGAAAAATCAAAAATCTCATCTGAGTATTTTAGAAAGGGTTGAATATATCTGTTGGTTTCAGCAATATTTGAAAGAACATGACATGGATCATGGGATCTGTGTTGAAAATAAATTAAGTAACTAGTAAACGTGTTAAATTGGGTACGGCGGCGTCAGACTTAGGTAAGTTGGTGGTAGCTAGCCAAGCGGACTTGAAATCTGCGTTTAACTTTAAAATAAAAGCTATTTTTGCAAACAACACTCTATAAAACTTCAATAACGATATCCATATCGTTAATTACCCATTTACCCCCAATGGGTTGATTTGGAAAATTACGAAAAAGTGTTATCGTAAATGTGTTATTGTTTAAATTTCCAATAATACACATTAAGAATTATCCTGAATGGAGGAGATTCACACACCCAACTGATCTGGGGAGTTATTCACGATTGTCGGAAACCAACTTTCCGAATCGAATCGGAAAGTCTATAGTCTTCGATCTTATTTTCTACCTTTTTCTACCTTATGCTTACCAAACTTTGTAAATGCATTGCGCTTTCCCGTCGGAAAGTGACTCGAATGCCAGTCGAATGTATTTGTGAACGGATACGGATTCGAATCGAAAGCTTTCGAGTAGATTTCCGACAATCGTGAATAAACCTACTGATCAACATTCTAAGAAATATAAGGATTAGAGTTTTCAGTTACAGGATTTCCGGTATTTAAGGTACTTTTCCTACGTTAGGCAAAATCTTGGAATACCTGAAGGTATAGTTTGCAGTCTGCACAGTGCACACATCTATGAAACAATACTTCAGCTATGTAAACTAAACTTAACTAACTTAGTTGATCGGTCTTAAAAAAATAGACTTACCCAGGATAGTGAGTTTTTGGCCAGTGAAGTTTGAGTTTACAAATTTGAATGGTAAACAGACAGGGCCCACTGCATTGCTGAACACAATGTCTCTATCCACCCTTAGAATGGCTATGTCATTGTCGTAGTTTGAGCTATAAAAATATGGAGATGATTATCGCCTATATGGTCAGTAATAAATAAAAAAATACTTGCTAGTGTAAGTCCGCGATGAATGATATAAAAAGGTTATCCCCGCCAATCAAGGACCGAAACCGCTTACCGTTAAAGGGGTTTTTGATTGGGTATTACATTGACTTGTTTATAAAAACCCTATTAATACGGTAACCCTATCGAAAGGGAAACCCTATCGAAAGATTAACCCAGGTAAGCAACTTACCGAATCCGAAAACCCTATCGGGGAAACCCAATGAAAGCTTTATGAAGGGGTTTTAAAACGTTTTAAAGCAATTTATACCTAGTCCCACCTGAGCCGAAGGACAGGAACTGCTTACCGTTAAAGGGGTTTTGATTGGGTATTTCATAGGTACATTTTCAAAAACCCTATCAATACGGTAAGCATATCGTCAACTAACCCTATCGAAAGGGAAACGCAGCGAAAATTGTTCTATGTCTATGGGGAAACCCTATTATTTGGTAAGCTTTTTAATAGGGTTTGCCTATCAATGGGGATGCAAACTGAGGAACTAATGGCGCCACAAACGCTTGTACCAAAATCGTCTGATTGGTTGTTTCAAATGTAAATGTCATTTTTGACATATTTTAACCAATCAAAAGTACTGTCTTAGGAACAAGCGTACGCAGCGACATCTACAATTAGCTTTGCGTTGCCAACCCCATTGGCTTAATCAAAAAAAGGGGTTTTCCGGTCCTAGGGATATGTCGCCAATAGGGAATATGCATAAGTCGCCGATTTTGATAAATTTGAGCTTGATCGCTTCGGACACGTATAAAAACATGACGGAACGTAAACGCGCGCCTGAAACGTGATATGTGACGTCATTATATCATGTCCGTTTTGTATGGAGCGTTTTCGATGGTTGCTGCTACGTGCTAACTTCAAGTAACTATATCACCAGAAAAAAACGTAAGAAAACAGTTTTAATATTACAGTTGATTTTCTCACGCATTATACTTTTGATTTTGATAAAAAGAAATTTTAATGCATATTCCCTATTGGTAATACACCTGGCGGCCATTAACCTCAAAAACGAAAAACTATTGTATTTATTATACCTACTAGACCCTATTGTTTTGAAAATAATACTATTATTAATAATAATAATAAACCCGCAGGGCAGCTTGTGGCGAGCTGTTGGTGAGTAGCGACACCACGGACCCGAGTGCTCCCGGGAGTCGATCCAGGCCCCCTCCCCGCAGCAGGGGTGGGCCCCAAGGGGGCCTGCGGACTCCCGCCCCTGGCTCGCCTTCGTCGGCCGGCCAGGGTGGAGTCGTTAGAGCTATACGCTCGCAGGGTGGAAGTGAAACATGCATAAGACGCGAGTTGGCACACTGTCGCTTGTACAGTGGGTAGAAAGCGGTGCACACCTCTCTACACCCTGCAGCCGAGGACAGCGATGTTGCTCTCTTGCCATCGCGGCTAATTTGGAGGGCCCATTTAGTCCTTGGCTAGTCACCGCCTGCCAATTTTTCAGTCTGGAGACTATGATAAGGCAGGTGTCCGGTAGTCTCTTTCCATAGCCCAAATCCTAGTCCATCCAATCCCAACCCAATAGCCCAGTAGTCATTTACCAGTAGATTCCATAGTTCCTGTCCACTTGCTGGGGATAGTCTCTGAGTATATTAAACTGATGTAGTCAGAGATTAGATCCAGCAGGTGCACCACACGCATATTTGATTAAAGTCGCTAAAAATGGCCTCTACGTGTTGGATCCATATCCCCACGCAAGCCTTAAAGGACCGGGTCACTTCTGACCCGTGAATTCTTAAGCGTACATAATAATAATAATATTTTCAATAAAATAAAATGAAACAAGAAACTTCTAATTACTTAAGTACCTACCTATTAGAATTATCTTGTTTCACTATAACCCGGTTGAGTTAACTTGGGACCTGAAGCGCGATAGACCTCTCTCGTTTTCTGCTTGCCTCACGCCACTGTCGTCATGCCAGTAGCATAAGTAATTTATCGATAATCTATCGAAAACTTTCAAAAAATTGATGACGGTGGCGTGAGGAAAGGAGAAAACGAGAGGGGCCTATCGCGCTTCAGGTCCCGAGTTAACTTGACTGGGTTGTACTTTTTTGTTGCGGATGACATCAAGGTGTATGTTAATGTGACATTGACATGGTTCCATCGTATTATCAATTGGCGGGGATTGTACCTACTTACCAAATCCAATCTATCGTAAGTAAATTGTATTGATCAAATATGACACGATTATTATAGATTTATGATCTGAAGAAATCTGACCTTGAGTATTGCGGATGAATGATAAAATTTTGTATTCTGTATCCCGCTGCCGCTGACGTGTCACCTGAAAGTAATGAAGTACAGTATAGTGATTGTCAGTAATTGAGGAAAGTAGGTAACAGTTGCAAGGGGTGAAATTATGGCGAAGGTAAGTCGTTCTACAAAAATGTTGTGACCTGTATAGTGGATCGATGGGGTAGGATTTCTAAAAGGTAAGCCGATGGAAATCGGCTTGTATGGATCCTTCGCCACTGGTATAACTACCGACACGTAACTTGGCAAGAAAAGAACGAGACAAAAGATGCGCAGCAGCTACAAACACTAAACTCGGCGCATCGTTTGTCTCATCTTTGTCTTGCCAAGTTATATGCCGGCACCTATAGGTATGTGTACTCAAAACAAAGAACTCGTTTTACAGAACTGTGAAACGAGTTCTTTTTTTGAGTTCTTTTCTTTTTCACAGAACTGTGAAACGAGTTCTTTGTTTTGAGTACACATTATATCGCGACTCCCCGAACATAGGGAAGGTATCTAGTCTACCATGCATAGCTATATTTTTATGAAAAACACACTAAAAATGAATTATGAAAAACAATAGTCTATATTCTGCATGTTGGCGTTTAATCAACTGGCCACATACAGACGGAATTCCGAAACGGAAAAATCCCGCATGTGTGGGTAGACATAGATTTTCATGGATTAGCTGCGTTAGAAATAACGCCGAAATTGCGTCTGTATGTTGATGCCAGCCTTATTGAGTCACAAAATGAAAAGGTTGAAATCATAGTGCCCTTACCGTGCGTTCACACAGAGATCCGTTTTACAGAACCGTTTTATTTGAACAGATCCGTCGCTACTAGAAACGGTAACAAAATCGCATCGGATTGTGTGTTTACTGGATCAACTACATAATACGAATACGTATACGCACAGAATGCGAATGAAAGCACAGAATACATATGGTGAAAGAGAGAAAACGATAGTTTACAATAATGATAATGCCGGGTCCATAGCGCATGTTTTGTTCTACACAGTCAACAAAACATCTCAACATTCAACAAATTCCTCATACTTTTTTTTGTTGGTTTTGTTGATTGTGTAGAGCAAAACACACGCTATGGACCCGGCATAACGTAAACAGTTTGCATCACCACAGGTATCCGATATAACGCAACGGACCTGTCAAACGGTCCGCTGTGTGCACGGGCTCTTACTTCCGGTGGTCACATCGTGTTCTCCAACGATGACAGCGAGGTTTGCAGGCGAGTACCCATTCAAGCAGTGGGCGGCAGTCATCACGTAACGTTTACTGATGATGACACCACCGCACTTGATCTCGAAGATATTCGCGTCACCTAACCCCACCATCATGGGAAACTCGTTGACTAGTGTCTCAACACCTCCGACGATGCGGGTCTGAAAATCACATTAAGGCAAATCCTGAAGAGAGAGGCAGACCAAGAAAATTTTGCTGTTACGTAACGTTACGTTACAAAGATGAAATGCTGTGGTTACGGTCAGCGAGCCCGTCGACGAGAGTGCCGCATACTCAGTGCCGGATTTGTCAATAAGCCGTATAGGCCGCAGTCAATGGGCGGCAGGGCCTAGGGAGCGGCAGACCAGCTTTCACCCGCCCGCCCCAGCGCATGCATACGCAGTGCCTGCGTTCGACAGACCACGAACGCCGACAACGTGTGCTTGCATTGCTTGGCTGACAATGCTTGTGAGTGTTACCGCAGCCGCCCGCCACTGCCGCCCTATCGACAAATCTAGAACTGTAGGGCATAGTAGGGAGCTATGAAATTTTGTCCAACATTTTTGACTAGGCTTCACACAAGTGGATACCAACATATTATAGACATCTTTCAAAAGACCCTCTTGTGTAGAATTTAAAAAATTAGCGGGGAAGAGCTAAAATTAAGTTTGGCTTTCAAAAGAAATCTAAGTCGTAAATGTGTTGACATTAGGCTCTGTCAGCTAATAACATTGCCGACTACTAAAATAAATGATGGGAGCTGAGAAAGGGGCGGCTGGTACTGCTCGGCCTAGGGCGGCCAAGACTGTAAATCCAGCACTATCTACGCATACTCCACACGGTTTATCAGTATTTTGGCAAATTCCTACGAGAGCGCTGCGTAGGTAGTTACTCCACACGGTTATCGTAATTTGGCAAATCTCTAGTAAGGTTACGTTACGCCAAAAATTTTGATATACAGACCCGCCACCTTCAAATACTTACGATAACCGAAACCGGAGTTATGATTAAATAAGTAATCTTTAATCATTAGGAAACCTACAATAAATTCCTTCACGACCCGTCCACCCACTGGACTTTTCCACCATTGAGTTCCGTTCCATGTACTATATCTATGATTCCATGTGATTTTGTCGTTAAATAGTCAGAAATCAGAAATCAGAACAAACAAGTGAATTGATATACCCATGAAGAAGAATATGAATTTAAACTTTTTGAAAATACCTAACTAAAGTGTCGCACAAACAATAAGACGTTGACAGATGTTTTTAACAGTAGGTAGGTAGAAGTAGCTATTTTTAACCGACTTCAAAAAAAGGAGGAGGTTCTCAAGTCGACGGTATTTTTTTTTTTTTTTTTTATGTATGTTTTAACATAGCTTCGTCAGTTGTTACCCGATTTGTACAATTCTTTTTTTAACGCAAAGAACATAGTTCGTGTGTGGTCCCATAAATTTTTTACAGAGATATGGCCAGTAGTTTTTTCATAATCCTGAAAAATATCAATTATTTAGCTCGCCATCGCACGAGTTTTTATGGAATTTCGGACATAACTTCTTTGTTTATGAACCGATTTAGATGATTCTTTTTTTATTTGAAAGGGTATACTTCAAGAGTGGTCACAATTTAATTTCATTGTTATTGGACTTCGAACTTCGAAGATACATAAAGGAACTCTTCAAAATCAAATAGTATAAGTAAAGTGATTTAGGTTTTGGTAAGTTTATGGCAATCCAAAACAAACCAAATCATGGTTTGCGATGCAACGTTCTGGACTAGACTTGGACTACGATGACACAACGGACTCCTCAAAAACAAACAGCGTAAATTTGGAAATTGAGTTCTGGGCATTTTACCATTGAAAATATTATAATATAAAGTAAAAAAATATTTACACGCTGCGCTTACATACCTACCACTAAAAAGTTGAAAATAAAAAAGCTTTTAAAAAAAAAGAAAAACCGCCTTCAAAAAACTGAAAACAAAAACAGCTTAAAAATTAAATACCTCTAAAAAGCAAGAAATAATATTCGAATCATTCGTTACACATATCAATATTAATAAAACACGTCTAATGAAGTCGGGTGAAGTTGTCCTCCAGCCCCACCCGACTTCAATAGACGTGTTTTATTAATATTTATATGTGTAACGAATGATTCGAATATTATTTCTTGCTTTTTAGAGGTATTTAATTTTTAAGCTGTTTTTGTTTTCAGTTTTTTTAATGAACTGCAGTAATTAATACAATTTCCACCGGTTGCCACGTAAACCTTTAAACAACACAGTATCTCTAGGTGTTCAATTCCAATACAGATGTTCAAATAAAGTATTCCGTAATAAAAGGAATATTAACAAAATAGCCTATTTATTTAACGAATCGCTTTGTAAATATTATTTTGCTGAATAATACGATGCTTTGGTGCGTAAACTACCACGTCGCAATAATTTAACAATAACACTTTTGAACATAGATAAATAAATTTGTATCATGATATACAAATTTAAATTATTATACATGTTACGGCTAATACCCGAAGTGCGGCTAAAACTAGGTTAAGCCGATAGCTGTTGACTATAACTCGGTGTAAGTGTAACCGATCTGCTTTACTCCTGTAGGCCCCGAATATATAGGTTAAAATTTAAGGAGAGCGCGAAGCACAGCGGAGCGTGAGCTTTCGAGTTTTTTTTAACAGACAACGGAAATAACTTTCTTAATTTAATATCTATATATAAAAAAATTCAAAGTCCTGACTGAGTGAGATATCAACGCACAGCCCAAACCGCTGAACCTAGAGACTTGAAATTTTGCACACAGATACTTTATACAGTGTAGGCATCCACTAAGGAAGGATTTTTGAAAATTCCATCCCTAAGGGGATGAAATAAGGGATGAAAGTTTGTATGAAAGTCCCTCAGTTTTGAAGCTAGGATCTTCAAATTTTGTGTTTAGGCTGATGATTGAAAATAAATAAATACGTGTCTCAGCGTTTTTCAAAATTCTACCCCCAAAGGGGTGAAAAGGGGGATGAAGTTGTGTTTAGAAGATAATCCTTCATTTTTGAAGTAGAAATCGCTAGATTTGTAATTTAGGCTTATGGATGGAAATCTAACGCAACGCATATTGTATTGGTATAATTTCAACCCCCATGGTGATGAAATGGGGGTGCAATGGGGTAAATAAACCTAAAAATCGATATGGATGTCGTTATTGGGGTTTTCTGGGATGAAGATTGCGAAAATGACATTTATTTTGAAGTCCAACACGGTCGACATGATTTAACCCCTAAAGGGGTGAAAATTGGATTTAAATTTGGTATTGAAAACAATATAAAATAGACATTACAACTTAAAACTTCGTAGGAGCATGTCTTAAAATAAATAGGCAAACATATATTTTGTGGTTTTGAAAATCAACCCCTTAGGGGGTAAATGGGCTAAGTAAACGTAGAAATCGATATGGATGTCGTTCTTGAGGTTTTATGGGATGGTGATTGCGAAAATGACATTAATTTTGAAGTCCAATTTAACCGCTAAAGGGGTGAAAATGGGGTACAAATTATATATGGAAAAATAATATAAAATAGACATTACATAGTTTACAGCTTAAAAATTCGTAGGAGCATGTCTAAAAATAAATAGGCAAACACATATTTTCTTATTTTGAAAATCATCCGTTAGGGGGTAAATGGGGTAAGTAAACATGAAAGCCGATGTGGATGTCGTTCTTGAGGTTTTATGGGATGAGGAATGCGAAAATGACATTTGTTTTGAAGTCCAACACGGTGGACATGATTCAGCCCAAGGGGACGGGGACGGACACGGGAACAGGAACGGGAACGGGGGCGGGGACGGAAACGGGAAAGAGTAAAGAAACGGGAACGTGATACTCTTAATATCTCTGGACCTAATTCTGATTATTGTAATAAACTAGCTTCCGCCCGCGACTTCGTCCGCGTGGATATTAGAGAAAATCCTTAGGGAACCTTCAACCAGGATCCGACCAACCGTTTTATACGCGATTACGCGGGTCCCCACCAAGCGCGCAGCCTCGTGCGAGGCCTGTCACACGTCGCAAATGTTTTGCCTCGCGAGGCAGCGCGCTTGGTGGGGACCCGCGTAATCGCGTATAAAACGGTTGGTCGGATCCTGGTTGAAGGTTCCCTAAGGATTTTCTCTAATATCCACGCGGACGAAGTCGCGGGCGGAAGCTAGTATAAATATAAAAGAGAAAGTCACCCACTCACTCATCACGAAATACCAGAAACTACAAGTGCTAGGAGTTTCAAATTTTGCATGGGGGCTACTTTTAGGGCGTAGGTGCTCACTAAGACGGGATTTTGCAAAATTCAACCCCTAAAGGGGTGAAACGGGGTGGCAAAGTTTGTATGGGAGAACGCGATTCCTTTGCCCGATTGACTTGGAATTTGGCATGGACATTCTTTCACAAAATTAATTGAACACATGTTTCGTATTTTTTTTATATTTATCCCCTAACAGGGTTAAAAGTTGTAGAAAGCTACTTTTGGGGTGGTAGACTTCGACATCAGAATTGAAACTTCTTAGTGCATTTGATATGCCTACTATATCTATGATTTGATTGATTAATTAAGAAAAATAAATATCATTTGTCATCTCAACTTAGCATTACATTCTCTTAGGTCATTTCCCCTGAGAGTAGATAGAATGCGTTTTATTAAATAGTACCTATGGCGTTATGTTGGTAGTGCTGACCTTTTTTACTTTTAGCGTTGTAATAAGGTGCAAAATCATTCATTCAACGTCATTCCATCATCCTTGTAATGATTATTGTTACTACGCGTTCACTTCATTCTTGCCGCTACCTCCCGGCCCGCTTCTTCATACCGCGCCCCCGGCGTCGCCTGGGGAGGCGCGCGGGAGGGCAACACAGGGGGTGCGGAATGATGAAGCGGGCCGAGAGGTAGTGGCAATGATTAAGTGAACGCGTAGTAATTTGTTTTTACCAAAACGTCCGCGGCATGCGGACCAAGTTAACTGATACTTTTGTTGAAATTTGTTCTAATGATTTTGATTTGATAGTGTTCACAGAAACTTGGCTCAATGATAGTATAAACGTCAGTGAAATTTTTGATAACAGATATCAAGTGCTTAGGAGGGACAGATCATCGAACACTTTTAATGACGATTCTGATGGTGGAGGTGTTGCTATCGCTGTGAAAAAGTCATTTAATGCTTACAGAAACTGCAGTCTTGAATCTCTTTGTGAAAATAATGATCTCTTTGTAACTTTAGATTTAGGTGGCTATAAATTACAAATTTGCTCCATATATTTGCGTTACCCTCTTAAACATATTCATCTTAAACATTTAACAAATAACACTGGTACAATAATTAGTAATATCGACGGTGACATTCTGATACTTGGTGATTTTAACCAGGGAGATATTATTTGGACGCCAACTGGCATAGATTCCTCCCTCAAGCCTAGTAACAATGATGATATCAATGGTTGTGAACTTATTGACTTTTTATCCAGCTATGATTTAACGCAATACAATCAAGTGTTGAACCATCAGGATAGAATTCTGAATCTTGTTCTGAGCAACACCACTACATGTCATATTTCCTTTAGAAAGTCAAACAATATAATTTCTCGAGTAGATAATTACCATCCCCCTATAGAAGTTGACGTAGCGTTAAATAAAACAAAAATGCTATCTCCTAAACATGCACCTAAGCATAAATTCTTTTAAGCGAATTACGATACCATAAGGGCTCGTTTATCTGAATTCAATTGGACCTCAGAATTCGAAAATTGTTTATCGGTAGATGATGTTGTTTCTGAATTCCATTCAATTTTGAAACAAGTAATTACGGATTGTGTACCTTGTAATAAAATAAATAAAAATTCATATGCACCACGGTATACAACAAATCTAATAAAGCTATTGCAGGAAAAGGAAAAACATCGCCAAAAATTTAAAAAGTTTAAAAATGGGTTCGATGAATTTGAATACAACATTTTAAAAAATAGGACTAATTCACTGATAAAAAAATACTTTGACAGATATATTGAAAATGTTGTTAGCAGTGTAATTAAAGATCCGAAGTTCTTTTGGACATACATTAACAATAAACGTAGCAATAAAGGATGTATACCATGTAATATGAAATTGGGTGCTAAAGAAGCGAATAACGGTAATGGCATCTCAGATCTGTTTGCTGAAAACTTTGAATCAGTCTACAACCCCACTAACAGTTTACCTCTCGGAGATGGAGATTTATCTTTTCCTGCAATTCCTATGGGAAATATTTATATAACTAGTGACAGTATTGAAAAATCATTAAAAGCTTTGGACATTAATAAGGGTGCAGGGAGTGATAGTATTCATCCTGTATTTTTGAAGGAATGTGCGTTAGTACTCACGGAACCGTTAGATATTCTTTTTAATAGATCTTTAGCAGAAGGTGTGTTTCCTAAACTTTGGAAAGATGCTATAATTATTCCGTTACATAAATCAGGTGAGAAAAGTAATGTTTGTAATTACAGACCAATCAGTATTCTACCAGTTTTGGGTAAAGTGTTCGAGTCGCTAATTTATCCTCATTTAACGTGGCATATAAAACAAACCATAACAGATCAACAGCACGGATTTTTAAGGAGACGCTCTACTTCATCCAATCTCGTTACATTTGTTGTTAGAACACTAACAAGAATGAGCGCAGGAAACGAAGTGGATACCATTTATAATGATTTCAGAAGAGCGTTCGATACAGTAAATCACTCAATTTTATAAAAAAAAAACTAATCAAGGTATTTGGCATACATTGAAGTTTGTTGGGTTGGTTTGCTTCGTACCTTGTTGATCGCACACAAAAGGGTGCAGTTAACGGTTTTGTGTCTAGGGAAATCATACCAACTTCTGGAGTTCCACAGGGCCCACACCTTGGTCCATTGCTTTTTATCATGTTTATTGATGATATCAAGCACTGTATTCGCAATTCAGAATTTGAAATATATGCAGATGACCTAAAAGTATCAAAAATTGTAAACAACAACCATGATCAAATTCAACTTCAGGGAGGCATTGATTGAGTTGCGGAATGGTGCCGACGCAATGCGATGTCCCTTAATACAAATAAATGCAATCATATTAAATTATCTCGCAAGCATAATAAGTTTCAAAGCAGCTACAAAGTTGAAGGAGTTATTTTAAAAAAAGTTGAAGAAGTAAAAGATTTGGGAATCACGATTGACTCCGAAATGCGTTTTATTAAACATATGAATAATACCTTGAATAAATCGTTAAGAATGTTAGCTTTTATTATAAGAAACACCAAAGATTTTAAATCAATTCTAGCATCCAAAATTCTGTATTTTGCCTTGGTGCGTAGTCATGTGGACTATTGTAGCATTGTGTGGTATCCGTCCTACCAAAATAATGTTCAGCTTATGGAAAAAATCCAGAAAAAGGTTTTAAATAACATCTCATACGTTAGTGCGGTTCACGGTAGAATTCGAAGCTACGCTAATAGGCTGACACATTTCAGACTTTTGTTACTAGAGCAGCGAAGGAATCAACTGGCAATATGCTTCTTACATAAGTTACTACATGGTAAAGTGGATTGTCCTTCCCTCCTATCACAAATCAATATTAAAGTGCCTAGAGTCTCAGCCAGATTGTGTAATTTCAGACATATGAATATAAGATTCTTGTTTCAGACCATTCAACACTATTTTTAGTAAAAGAAAATATGGCAGCCATTCTCCTCTTTGTAGAATGATGAGGTGTTACAATGATTTGTGGGTAAACCATGACATTGATATTTTTTGTTACAGTCTAGGTAGGTGCATTAAAAAGAAATATACTTACACCCATTTGCACTAAACTTAAGAATCGCCTAAGTCTTTTCTTAACTAACTTAAGACATTCTTAGCAAAAAATTGCATTGCATAAATCCACTTTAGGCTATTCTTAACTTACGGGCCCAATATCGAGCGCCCAAGGCGTAAGAAATTCTTATGTTATGAATTGTAAATCTGTGGTTATAGCCTGTGGCCGTCAATTGTGACAAAAACAGAAATATTTGCTGAAAAATGGAAGATTCATGGAACATTCATTGAAATAATTGAATTACTAAACGGCTCGGTGGACTTATAAAAGAATAAGAACGTATGAAATAACCGTACTTATATATAAACTTCTGGTATAGGCTGCCGTGTCAAGGTTAATTTTTGACCCCAATTACCGTATAATACGGCAATTACCGTACCATTGGCAACACTGCCGCGATTTGATTTCCATTTTCTAAATTGACAGTTGATGACTTAGCTTTTTCGGTCACCCTACCAAATAAAATAAACCAACGCTTTATCTTTCGTCTCCTTTTAACTCACGAATGAATCCATGTGATGTTATAACTAAAAAAGTATTCTATGACCTATATTACTTCGCCGGTTTAAAAATCCATAAACAATTAATATTTACATTCGTTCATTCTTTTGCTTAGCAAGGCGATGCCCAAGTTACGACGTAGTCTGTTAGTGCAAACAAAAATTTCAGCTCCGCATTTTTAGGCTGTTCCTAAGCTAAGAAATAACTTAACTAGGACACGCTTGAGTTTAGTGCAAACGGCTGTTATTTTCTTTTTACACAAATATTTTGTAAATAATTTCCAATTTGCTATAATTTCCGATTTAACGATTCTAATTATTATTGATCTCATTTATTTATTTTAAATTTAATTGATCTATTTTTTTAATTAAGTATTTTATAAAATATTGATGTTGTTATGTTTAAATTATGTTATTTGTTTTAATAGGTCTACCTATATATAGTTTTGAATGTTGTGCATACCTTTAATTTAGACGCATACTTATCTACACTATTTGTTTGTTCCTGGAAATTAGGAAGTGTCTATTTATCGGGGCGCCTCGACGAATAGTTTTTTTCTCTATCTAGCGGTGAGCACCGCTGAATAGCGCTTTCTCTAGGGATTGACTTTATGTCGGTGCCTCCTTACTTCTTATTACGACGACTAATAAATAAAATGAGTTATGTTATGTATGAAGTCGGTTAAAAATGTTCAAATAATGTTGTAGTAATTGTGTTACTGTCTCTGTGGTCTAGTGGTTAGAGCAAGAGTCTGGTCAACGAAAGATGAACCGGAAATGGAGGCCCCACTTTCCCTGTTAAATTAACGATTAGAAGTTAAGTTATTGGAAACTGAACCTTAAAATAAGGGGCAAAATTAGTTCCATTTCCAAGCGAGTCCCATCTTTCGTTGACCAAACTCTAGTGGTCTCTCGACCCAGAGGTCGTGGGTTCAATCCCCGTGGGAAGCAACATCTTTGAGTTGTTGTTTCTAGTTTGGTTGAAAACGTAGTCAGAAAACGTAACTTCTGCGTTCAGATTTGGGTATTTTGGATAGTAGGTAGTCAACTAGTCTCAAAAACTTGGAAGATTTTAATTTTTCCAACAGTAAAAAACGTCGTTATCACACATTGATAACTGAATGTCAAAGAGCTGTTATTGAAGGTCATGCACTTAGTAGTTAGGAGTTTGCGCGCAAAATTGAAAATCTTCCAAGGGTTTGTAACTACTACCCAGAAAACCGAGATGAAGGCAGAAGTTACGTTTCCTGCCAAATTAAATAATTAGGAGGGCTGTGGTATAGGTAAAAAATAGGATTAAATAAAAAAAATAGGTCCTTTTATATGCGAACTTATAAACTAATCATGAAATAAAAAAAAGAAAGAAATTTAATAGGTACGCTTCAATAATACCTACATCCTCAAAGACACAAAAGAACTAAAAGACAGGTTGGTCAAAAAAACTCGGTACGGTAGTTAGATGTTGCGCGCAAAATCTAATAGGTACCTAGTTTTTTCGACCAATCAGTGATAACTATCAAAACTCAGGAGTTAGATTTTGCTTAAATGCCGACCGGAGAGAGGTCAGGTGCAGGACCTAGAGCTTAACGTGCCTTGCGAAGCACGTATCATCTTTCTTATCAGGCAACCAGGTGATCAGCCTGCAATTTCCTAACCAAACTAGAAACTAAAGGTGTTGCTTCCCGCGGGCGTCAAACCCACGACCTCTGGATCGAGACGAGGGACCAACGCTCTAACCACTAGACCAAAGAATATTTGAATAGTTTAACTTACGATTACGTCGACTAAAAAGGAGGCACCGGCATAAAGTCAATCCCTAGAGAAAGCTCTATTCAGCGGTGCTCACCGCTAGATAGAGAAAAATACTATTAGTCGAGGCGCCCCGGTGAATAGACACTTCCTATAAATTATGAATGTCATGTAAGTATGTGTTTAGTTGGTAAGCTATACGTAAATAAATAAATACATCATACCATTTAAATTAATATCTTAGTTAACGCGTGTAAAAATAAATTCAAAAGTTTTTATTACAACGATGACGGGCGGGACGGGACTCAAACGGGAAGGAAACACACTTTTGGAGCGAACGAGTGACGACAGTAAGGTATTAGACATATAATAATCTAAGCTTGGGTATTAGCATAGATTATTGTAAGGGTATTAGTTTTCTTTTTGGGTGTTGTTGGAAGATCGCATTTGGCACAAAAGGAAAGAACCGAAGCGAAGCGAGTACCCCATAAATTACTTCGCCTTAGTACCTATAAGCACAAAGAAGGCTAGACCTAGTTTTAACTGGCTACACCTAGTATTAGCCGCGAGCAAATAGGCTACACCTAGTTTTAGCCAGCTTAAACTAGGTTTAGCCGCACTTCAGGTATCAGCCGTAACATACACACAGTAAAGTTTTTCAACTAAACAATTTATTTATCTATCTTGGGTCTGCCTTTAAGATACTCGTTATTTCGAAGAATTGACCCTTATCATTGCTCCTATTGATGTGTTCTTTGGCTGAAGACAATCTTTGTAGATACGGTGGCCCTGGCCACTCATCATCAGACATGGGCGAATGCTTCTTTACTACCCTTGCTGTATGAAAGTACCTTTGGTACAATAAGAAAAATAAAGTAACTAGGTAGGTAGGTACCTGCTTTCTGTAGCCACAATCACATGTAGGGTTAGTGTTTGGTTTTTGTTGGGTGTAGATGACGCAGTTGAAACGACCTCCAGGGCTTGAGCTCGACGTTACGAGCCCTGAAAAATAATTTTAAATTAAAGGCAAATCATTTCCAGCGATTATAGCATTGTGAAGTCACGGTCACAATGAGAATTCCGAGTCCCGAAAAAACATAAAAGTCCCGAAAATTTTTCAAACTTAGAGAAAAGAGATCTGGGGGCTGATTATATAATTTTGTTGCAATCAACTCTGACAGAAATCGCAGTTACATTGCTGCTTTATTAGAGTCTGTCTAAATAGTCGGTTTACATGAGAAATTATTAAATTATTTAAAAAAAACTTATACTGGTAACCCTGTTGGTGCTTGAGGGCTTTTCAAAATGACAAAAAGCTGTAGGCTCGATAGATTACGTTAAAAAAAATAAGGGATTCCAAGTATTTTTTACTACCAATTTTGACTTCCCTCTTACCATCAACGCCATCTAGTGAAGCAAATAGTTACTTTTCTTTTTTTTTAATGTCAATTTGAAAACCTCTCATTGTAAACATTGAATTTTGAAACACAACATAGAATTTAGACAGCACCAACGGGATTACCAGTATAAGTTTTTTTTTATAATTTAATAATTTCTCAGGTAAACCGTACTATCTTACTTAAAGCAGCAATGTAACTGCAAATTCAATCGAGAAATTGTTGGCAACAGAGTTACGTAATCTTAGGGCAGTACCTACCTACCCGTAGCACGAACATCTATCGAGAAAAAAACGCGCGTAAAAACATTCGATAGAGTAATTTTTATTGGAAAATTTGTACAGTGCCATCTATCGCCGAAAAGCGAAATTAGATTTTCCATAGAGTCTACTCTATCGAGTAGGTACTTTTACGCGCGTTTTTTTTCTCTCGACAACGATAGCTGTGTTTTTTTTCTCTCGATATCGTGCTAAGGGTACTGTACCCTGAGCACAAACATCTATCGATAAAAAATTGGGTCACATGGTGCTTTACTTTCCCATACAAAATTCTTCTATCAAATGTCTTAAGGCGAGGAAATTTTACTGAAAGAAGACTTCATTTTGATTTTTAAAGTAATTGGAACTGTATTCAAAGATTTTCGAAAAATTGCATGCCTTAACCAGGAATCGAACATACCAAATTAGAAAAAAAAAACAATCTCTTATTTTTACGATACCGATTGAAAGGGTTACTCATTAGGATTATTTTTTGTTAAGTAACACAGCATCGGAACCCGGCTTGTCAACAAGCCGGGTTCCGAAAAGGCTTTAGCACCATAGACCACATCCATACGCTGCGGCAGGTTATACAGAAGACCGAGGAGTATAATGAGCCACTTTGCTTGGCGTTCGTGGACTATGAGAAAGCCTTTGATTCGATTGAAACCTGGGCGGTGCTGCAGTCTCTCCAAAGGTGCCAAGTGGACTATAGGTATATCGAGGTGTTGAGGTACTTATACCAAAATGCCACCATGACGATCCGAGTACAGAACCAGAACACAAATCCTATCCAACTGCAGCGTGGTGTGAGACAGGGAGACGTTATTTCTCCGAAACTGTTCACAGCTGCGTTGGAGGACATCTTTAAGCTCTTGGACTGGAAAGGACTCGGCATCAACATTAATGGCGAGTACCTAACACACCTTCGTTTTGCCGATGATATAGTCCTTATGGCTGAGACCATGGAAGACCTGAACACAATGCTCGAAGATCTCCGTAGTGCTTCCCAAAGAGTGGGTCTTAGGATGAACATGGAAAAGACGAAAATTATGTCAAATGCCCATGTTGTACCCTCTCCAGTTCATGTTGGGAACACTACACTTGAAGTTGTTGACCATTACGTATACCTAGGACAGGCAGTCCAGTTAGGTAGGTCCAACTTCGAGAAAGAGATCTCTCGCCGAATCCAACTCGGGTGGGCAGCATTCGGGAAGCTTCGAAAAATCTTCGCGTCCGACTTACCTCAGTGTCTCAAGACGAAAGTCTATGAACAGTGTGTGTTGCCAGTGATGACTTACGGCAGTGAAACGTGGCCGCTAACTATGGGTCTCATAAGGAGGCTCAAGGTCGCTCAGCGTGCAATGGAGAGAGCCATGCTCGGCGTTTCCCTACGTGATCAAATCAGAAACGAGGAGATCCGCAGGAGAACTAAAGTAACCGACATCGCTCGAAGGATTGCTCAGCTGAAGTGGCAATGGGCGGGACACATAGCGAGAAGAACCGATGGCCGTTGGGGCAGAAAGGTTCTGGAATGGCGACCGCGCACCGGACGACGCTCCGTGGGTAGGCCCCCGACAAGGTGGACCGACGATCTGGTGAAGGTCGCGGAAAGCCAGTGGATGCAGGCAGCGCAGGACCGATCGTCGTGGAGATCCTTAGGGGAGGCCTATACCCAGCAGTGGGTGTCGTGTGGCTGATATGATGAACACAGCATCTTAAACAAAAGGAAGAGCATGAAATTTTACATTTAAATTTTAATGATTATGTATTGTGTCAATTTGTGTAGGAAATAATGCGACATTTAAAAAAACTTTCAATGCAGTTCGCATTAATAAAAAGCTTTTTAAAAAAAAGAAAAACCGCCTTCAAAAAACTGAAAACAAAAACAGCTTAAAAATTAAATACCTCTAAAAAGCAAGAAATAATATTCGAATCATTCGTTACACATATCAATATTAATAAAACACGTCTATTGAAGTCGGGTGGGGCTGGAGGACAACTTCATTTTTTTCTTAAAGCCCCACCCGACTTCATTAGACGTGTTTTATTAATATTGATATGTGTGACGAATGATTCGAATATTATTTCTTGCTTTTTAGAGGTATTTAATTTTTAAGCTGTTTTTGTTTTCAGTTTTTTGAAGGCGGTTTTTCTTTTTTTTAAAAAGCTTTTTTATTTTCAACTTTTTAGTGGTAGGTATGTAAGCGCAGCGTGTAAATATTTTTTTACTTTATATTATAATATTTTCAATGGTAAAATGCCCTGAACTCAATTTCCAAATTTACGCTGTTTGTTTTTGAGGAGTTCCGTTGTGTCATCGTAGTCCAAGTCTAGTCCAGAACGTTGCATCGCAAACCATGATTTGGTTTGTTTTGGATTGCCATAAACTTACCAAAACCTAAATCACTTTACTTATACTATTTGATTTTGAAGAGTTCCTTTTTGTATCTTCAAAGTTCGAAGTCCAATAACAATGAAATTAAATTGTGACCACTCTTGAAGTATACCCTTTCAAATAAAAAAAGAATCATCTAAATCGGTTCATAAACAAAGAAGTTATGTCCGAAATTCCATAAAAACTCGTGCGATGGCGAGCTAAATAATTGATATTTTTCAGGATTATGAAAAAACTACTGGCCAGATCTCTGTAAAAAAATTATGGGACCACACACGAACTATGTTCTTTGAGTTAAAAAAATAATTGTACAAATCGGGTAACAACTGACGAAGCTATGTTAAAACATACATAAAAAAAAAAACCGTCGACTTGAGAACCTCCTCCTTTTTTTGAAGTCGGTTAAAAAAAATTAAGTCTTCTTTCATTAAAATTTCCTATCTTCAATATTTAAGGTATTTTCCCTCCATGTGGCAAAGTTTTGGGACACCCTGTATAATAGTACTAAACCGTACTCTGAGCTCTTATAGCAAACTCAACGTGATGTTGTTATAGAGACAGCACATCGCGCATAGGTTCTTAGTTCGTTGGCGTACCTATAGCGACATCTCAATCACAACATCACTTCGATATTACTTTTGACAGTCATTGTAGGGGGGCAGGTACTGTCTGACCGGTAAATAAATAATTCTCCGTGTTCACACCGATGGCTTGGCAACTCGGTGGGACCACGGGTCACGTCGGGAATGTAAAAAATTGGAGTCAAAGACGCCTGTGACAGTTATCCAACAAGCCTTACCGATGGTCAGCCTGGTGCCAGTAGAAACAGCCGAAAGCGTTGTCCTGCCACAGTAGTACTGTGCGTCATTCATCAGTGGGTCGCCACTCCTGGACACCATCAGCCGGTCCGTCTTGCACATATCTGACTAAAAAGATAAGTTCCAACCGCTACATTTATTATACTACGCCTGCGCATATTTTTAAGGCTCGGTTACACTGGAACATTTGTCTTTGTCTTTTTCTTAACATGTAAAAAAGAAAAAAATAACCTCACTTATACACTTTTCGATGTTTTTCGTTGTTAGGTATTTTCATCATTATGATTATCACAATTATCTTTCTTGAATAAAATAATTTCACAGTACGTTATTTATAGTGTATTTTGATGTAAAATTCAAAACGTTTCCGGCTATAATTTACGCCAAAAAGATGAACTTACGCAAGCGCTTTTGGTGATTTTCATTTTTTTTTTACAATTGTCTGTGAGTTTTATATACGAAATTTTATACATATTTGTAGCTACTAGATAAACTCTTTAACTTCTCATGAGTTTTTTTGTAGTCACAACTTTAAGTTTTATATAAAAAATAGGGACTTCCCACACCATGTTTTCCTATAACGGACCCTAAAAAAAAACATTTTGGGCCGATACGAATTCTATATAGAATTGTACTATTATAGTAATTATATTCTGTGACAGAATGAACGTAAGCAAGATTTTTTGATTTTAAAGTTCTTGGGCGTTAGCATACTAAAAGCCAACTGCTATAATCGTTCGTTTCTCACCACAGGCACGTTGACTTCGGAGCAGTCTACACGAACGTTTAAGTCAGTAGAGGGGCTGTCGGTGATCCATCGACACTGCACACCCGGCTTGTACGGGTCGGGATACCCGGGACTTCTGAGGGTGTACTTGGTTCCTGGCTCCAACTGTAATAAGAATTTTATTGGTTAAGACTAACATTTCATAGCATCTGTACTCACTGTCTAACCTCAGCCACACCCCGGGCACTCCATACAAGCGTCGCGTTTCAATTACCTATTACACAGACGCTACACAGTGACGTTTTTGCACATACGCTACTGTGTGCGTGAAGTCTAGGGCTATCTCAGATCAAATAAAAAAGTAAGATGGAGCGTTGCGAACAATGAAGTGAGGCCGGTTATGGAAAGCCAAGGCGTTGTTTCGTTACACGTGTGTGCGTGAACTGTGTATGTACACAGCCAAGGCGTAGTTTTACAGGCCTCCCCGCTTTGTTCGGAAGACTCCTCTCTTACTTTTTTTATTTGGTCTGAGAGGGCTATTGAATGAGCACACGATTCGGCACACGAACTTGCGGGGTGGGGTGAGGTAATTGATTGTGGGGCGGGGCGGAGAGTTTCCTTTCTGTACGGTAGCACAATATAGAGAGAGTACAGTAGTTTAGCTTAGTACTTCGTTCGTGCGCTCGAGCAACGCACACATAGACACCTCTCACCGACACGGAATCTATGCCACGCTCAAAACACTTCACACGCGAATGCCACGTGAACGTGACGTAGTTGTAGCACGTCCGACCCCCGCGTCGGTCATTTGTACGCTTTGTGAGACTCAGTAAAAATGGAAGGCAAAAATAAAACGTACTATAATCGCTCAGTAAGCAATTGCTTAAACTCGACTTTAAATACAGAATACACATTTTTTAGCATACCAGTGGACCCAGAAAGGTAAGAAAACAGTGAATTTTGTAATAGCTGTTTTGATATAGAATAGGTACGCAGTTAAATAAAAAGGCAGTTTTCATTAATTATTGTTTCTAAATCAACAGCTCAATACAATAATAATTTTACCTTATTTATATGCCAATTGGGTTGGTAAACTTTCTCGAAGAGAATAGTTTTATAAATTTTTTTGATAACACAAGTTTGAAGAATAAAGAAAATAATATTAATGATTTTTTTATTTTACCTTGTTAACCAAATATATTTATTTTATATTATTATCGCGATAAAATATCAAACGAACGGCTGAACACGAAGTTCCCTTGCATTTACTGATTAAAAAAACTGATTGACAGGACAGATTTGACAAACAGTGACAAAGACTAATCATTATCATTAATCACGACCACAGCCTTCTCTATCATAGAGAAGGCTGTGTCACGAGCTCACGACCCAATGTTGTTGTTTGGTAATCAGCTTATTTATTGTGATTTTCTAGTGTTTTTCTTGTTCAGTTATGGGAAATGGATCAGCTTGAAGAAATCCATTATCCAGCTTATTATACGCCGATGAAGTACCTACACTGCTTTGTTTGTTCCGTTTTGTTTGAAATATTTTTTTACAATTCCCATACCTTTGAAAGAGACGTGGTGCAGAGGATTAATCAGGAATTGACCTCGAAGAGCTTTATATGTTTGTGATGATCACGTAAATATATGTACCTATATCTACAAACTTATTCCCAAAAGAGTTATTTTATTTATTTTAGCCTTTGAGAAGGGAAGTAAGGGGAGCAGGCATACCTACGAAAAAAGCGTGCATACCTACTTCATTGTTCTCCATTGTAATGGAACAAAACATGGCGGCTTAGCTTAGTGTACATCAGTGGCGAGGGGTCAATTTATTGCGAAGGTAAGCCGGGGACCACAAAATTAAGTAAAAAGTAAAAAAGATAAGATAATACAAAAAATACATAATCACTTTACCAAACACGCACGTAAACAATGATAATGGCGCACACCTACTACTAATAAAACTAAATTCCTTCCTTTCGACGACATCCAACAACATATGCTTCCGATTCCGAAACAAATCGAACAAAATTACACCTACTTCTAAATAAAAAATATCTGATTTGCGATATATTTTCTTGTATTATTCTTATTTTGTTTATTTTTCATCATAAATACTCATTCATCTCTCCAACAGAAAGAGAAAAGAAACTTTAAAATCGCTTCAAATAGAAAGACAGAAAACTTAAGCCGGCCTGCTGCGGATTACCTCTCACTATTTTCAACCGAAAGGCACGCGTTGTGTGCATTGGTGAGAAAGAGACAGAGTAATAACAATCAACCGTTACCCGTGACAACCGCGCCAAGACACAGTACGAAAAGGAAAGCTAAAGGATGTTGGCTTGCCTTGAGGTTTTGTGTGACATCGGATTTGATACTCCATTCTTACGTGCTCCTTGCGCTCGGCGCGGTGCGCGAGTGTTTTTCGCCGAGCGTTTTTACACTTAGAAACCCATAAATATTAACCGTAGGCATTACCGAAATGGTGAAAATGATTAAGTAATAACATGTATGATAATAATATGAACTTCATGGTGGATCGGTGGGGTGGGATTTTGAAAAGGTAAGCCGATGGGAATCGGCTTGTTACATATACCTTATGTTAACAGCATAGAGTTGAAATTGTAACATGTGACAGGAACAATAAATGGCGGACACGGCACGCGCCTGACGTCACGAATGCTTTGTTATTGCAAAAAGTTTATGCCTGCTCCCCTTACTTCCCTTCTCTAAGATTTTAGCTGACTCTAGAAGCTTTTACCTCCCTCCAATCGAGATTGCACGGCCAGTGTCATAGTGAAGATTGAAAAAATGTCCTTGAGCGACGTGACGGCTTATTGCATACAGCCGTAATAGTGATTTATTGTACTATGCTGTAAATTTAAATTTTAAATTATTATTTAAATTAAAATGAAGTATTATAAAAATTCCGCAATTGGTTATTCCTGACTCTAAAGCCAAAAGCTACCAGAAAATATATAATTCACACCAGTTTTGGAAAAGTTTACCAACCCAATTTGACGTACTATGGGCAACAGCGTCGCTTAACCAGTTAGCAACAAAAATCGCGTGCGCGCGTATCGCCCCTGCACGAACTAAACGTATGTAGTGACGGCGCGGCGTGCAAGCGATTTTAACCTTAGCAGTGGTCAAGCGATGCTGTTGCCCATGGTACTTATATTGAATACTGATTTCTATTCGAAAATAGACATACCTAAGGTAATAAGAAACAAAAGGTATGTACTTACCTAATACTATTTAAATTGTACATTTACACAGCCGTGACAGACTCTGTACATGAGAGTTCGAGCGCCAGCGACCTTGAGCCAGAGCGTGGAAGCGCTAGGGTTGATACCGAATTTAGACTTGTAACAAAGGAGATAACATAGTATGTTAGGAAATATAAACTTGTGCAAGGACATGTTAATGAAAGATAGGTTTGATTTATAATAACTTTTTGTAATCTTTAAATTATATTAGGTAGGGTAGATACATCATAAATTGCAACTCTTATACTATATTTTCTGTTATTTATAATAAATTTATTAATCTTTAACATGTTAATGAAAGATTTGATTTGTATTTTTTTTTATTTATTGTCAATTTTACCTACTTGCGAGTTTAATCGTCTGAAATCCTTGTTTTCAGATCTTTTTTTATAATTAAAGTAAGGTAAAAGGAAGGGTAAGGGCATGACTAATATTTCGTATATTTTAACTTTTAAAATACGAAGATACTTTTATCAGAATTTTGTTTTTGGTTGTTGTCACAACAACAAACACAACAATAATGCCCGCCGCCGGGCATGATTATCTAACAATTAAATAATGTTGCGTCGCGTGGCGTAGTCAGTCCGTGAGAAATGCGGTACAATGCGGATTGCGATGGGCCAAGCGAGCGGCGAGCGACAGTAGAACCCTTGGCCGGGCAAGTCGGCGACTAACGGCTGCACTCCCCGCGCGCCGCGCGCTGCCCCCGCACGCCTCCAGACAAGCACACATAGCCGCGAGCGATTTTACGAGCATACATGCGCAAGTGTCGTTTCTTTTCGCGTTAGAGTATATATTCTGTGACATTTACTACATTTTGGTCTTTAAATACAATTTGAAGTGCAGTCGTGCGTGACTAAAACAACTGCTATTGTAATTTTAGACTATTTTTTGGTGTTTAGTACCTATATTGTTTTGTTAAGAGAGCTTAGGGTATGAAAGTATTTTTTTATTTTTAAAAGTAAAGTAAGTATTTATTAATCCCATAAATAAATGTCTTTATTTTTTTTATTATTCATTGTATTTTTTTGTTCTTTCGATTCAACCCATTTATCAACATAATAAACTTGTGTAGGTACTTAGGTATATGCAGATAAGTTAGGTATTATGACAAGGTACTAGTACCTACCTAATAAAATATTTAAGTATACAGATAGGTACTTAACTATACCTATATTTTTAATACTTTAATCAGAAATAAAAATATATTCAGCTAGGTAGGTATAAAATAGTAGCAATTACTAGGTATTTTAACAATTTTCTAACTCCGTGACAACTTTGTACAACCCAAAAAAATAGCAATTGTTTAAATACCAAAAATATTATTCAATATTATTCCTTTACGCTATATGTCTTAATCTTATGATAATTAATTTTAAACTAAAATATCAAAGATAAATTACACTTTTAAAAACACCTAAACATATAAATTTTCAAACCTGTGCATCACAAGTGTTTACCACATTCTGTAATATACACCGTCATTTTGTAGTCGTTTTAATTAACTTAAGGGTGTGTTGTACCAATGAAACTAAACATTTTTGCCCAAGAAACATGGGTCGAAACACAACAAAAAATTTCGGTCCTCCCATACTAACTAGACAGCTAAAACATTGTATTTGAATGAGAAAGTCCAAAATTTTTGTCATTTTTCGACCCATGTTTCTTTGGCAAAAATGATTATTGTCATTAGTAGAGCACTCCCTTAAGTTAATTAAAACGACTACAAAATGACGGTGTATAGGTATTTTCTGTGGTTTAACGTAAGACGGAGTTGACAACCCTAGCGCGACGCCCGAGTTTAGATATGGATTTCAAGGTACTCTCTCTATTTTGTGACGGTAGTCACTGACCTCCTTGTTTAATGGAGGTCAGTGACGGTAGTAGGTACTTATATCAATTTTGTGCCTTAGCCACGACATGACGCCCGTGCGTCCTGCCCTGCGTCTTTCAAAATTTGATGAAAATTGAAACACGATTATAACGTTAACAATTTAGCAGACTTGGGCCCCAGGAGGACAACGCGCAGCCATAAAGTCTCTATTCTATTTCGTGGCGCTTTGGTTGCCGAAACGCAAGACACAGGACGCACGCGCGTGATATCGTAACGTGGCGGAGGCGAGGCCTAATCCTTTTGCATTTTGGTATTGATACCTAATTTAGTTAGCCAGACTAGTAGATGTAACCACTTAGTACGGCGTCAAAGGGACAAAAAGACGCTTAGAAAAAACTTTCCGCACTAGTTATGTCAGAAATATGAATAGGTATCGATGCATTCAGTACGATGACCTCATATGACAAGCGCGAAAATGGTGAAAACTGTGACGTCATAAATTTTCAGTAGGTACAAAGAAAAAAAACTAATTTTCAGTTTTTTCTTACACACTATAACATGTTCACTACTTGGTCTAACAAATTTAGAAAATGTCAAAAAATTGGCAATATCTTTGGTATTCAATGCGTGGAAAGCCAATAGTTGAATTTTATCAATAACTAGCCCACGCTTTCACCCGCGTGGTTCCCGTTCCCATGGGAATATCGGGATAAAAAGTATTCTATGTTTTAATCTAGGCCAATCTGTGTGCCAAATTTCAAGCAAATCTGTACCCTTAGCACGAACAGCTATCGAAAAAAATAACGCGCGTAAAATCATTCGATAGTGCAATTTTGTATGAAAAATTAGTACAGCGCCATCTACCTCCGAATAGCGAAATTAAATTTTCCATAGAGAATTCTCTATCGAGTAATTTTACGCGCGTTATTTTTCTCGATAGCTGTTCGTGCTAAGGGTACCTACTGTTCAGTAGTTTTTGCATGATTGAGGAACAAACATCCAAACATCTAAACATCCAAACCCACAAACTTTCACATTTATAATATTATAATAGGATTTAATGAGTTGAGTAAATATTTTTTACCAAATAGAACAAGTAAGGATAAACTTATATAATAACAAATAAACATGGAAACACACACACAGTTGCTCGGAGACCTATTTAGGTCTCTTTTGCCTATTACCTATTAAGTTTCGTCAGGCTATTTTTAACCTAACGAAACTCTCGTAAGTTATTTAAGTATATAAAATCAAAGTAATACACAAAAAAAACACTTGTTAATGGGTGTAAAAGGATGTTAAAGGGTGTAAATAATTCTAAAATACAACAAATAATTTGCAACGCAATTTACTCATCAAAGATAATTTCTAAGCTATCCGCGTCAACTGGTAATGCGCCTGGCGGCCATGATTTTAACCTCAAAAACAAAAAACAATTGTATTTTTTTCATATACCTAGACCCTTTCTCATTGAAAATAAGGATTCAATAATTAATTTATTAAATTACCTATAAGAATTTTACTGTTTTTTGTCATTTTTAGTTGCGGATGACGTTGATGTGTATATTAATTTGACAAGGTTCCAGCGCATTACCAATTGACGGGGATAGTAGAGCCAAGCTTCTAACTCTACGCGCCCTACTCTACAAGCGCTGACTTTACAAACTCTACACCAGGGGTGCCCATACTTTTTCTTAAGGAGATCGACCTAACAACAATTTATGAATAAGAGATCGACATTTTGACAGTTTTTGAAAAAAAAATGCATAAGTAAAACTACATTGGGTGCAAAGTGTCAAATCTGTAATCCTTGGCGATCGACTTTAAAACCTCTCGCGATCGACCGGTCGATCGCGATCGACCGTTTGGGCACCTCTGCTCTACACCTTAGTCAAACTACTTGGCCGTTTCGTTAATACAAGAACTATTGTTTATCAGAAAAGTAATAAACAGTGAATAAATTTTCTTATGTAGCGAAATGGCCAATCCGCATATTTTGACTAAGGAGTAGAGTTCATGGAGCTTGTAGTACTCTTGCTTCTAAGGCTGGCCCCAGACCTACCGGTTTCATTTCTTTGCTTTGCTGCTCTACCTTGCTTGAAAGACCGCCGGCCAACCAGGGTAACTTTCAATCTATCGCATATTGGGACTAGACCAAATTGGCAAGATAGCCATTAGCTTGGTGTTATCAAATATCATCGCCTGGATTTCGAAGTAGGAAGCTTTTAGGAGATATGCCACCCTGAACATGGACTCCGATCGTTAAAAATAAATCGATCGCTTATTTATACAAGATGTTTGGTAAAGCCTTATAAAGCTGAATATGGTAGATAGGGACCATAAAACTGAACAACTTTTACTATGGGACCAACTCTGAAATCGCGAAAAAAAAGAGCTGTTTCATACATTTTGATAATTTCGTTTTTAATGTTTATATGAAACAGCAGTTTTTTTAAAACTTAAACTAAAACTTCGCATCGCACCCCAGACGACGATATTTGATAACACCAAACTAATGGCTATCTTGCCAATGTGGTCTGGTCAAAATATGCGATAGATTGAAAATGAGCCTCTTGGCCGGCGGTCCATGGTAGAATAGCAAAAGCATAGAAATGAAACCGGTAGGTCTGGGGCCAGCCTAACTCTACGCGCCCTACTGGGCGCGTAGAGTTAGAAGCTTGGCTCTACATAGGTCTGATAACTTTTTGACAGTGCGAGCGTGCGTCTTGGCTACGTTTTACATGAAAATGTTTTTGGTGGGATAGGTAGGAACTGGGGGACGTCGTAATGATGCACGACGTGCATGACGCCAAAAAGATTGCTGGATGTAAATATATATTTTCATTCATAATATACTTACTTCATCATAGAAGTCACAGTTAGTATCCTGGGCTAGGGCGGAACTTAATATCAAGAGAAGATATAGCGGCAAACATGTTAACTGCATATCTGAAAAAATGCATTAATTAATTGTAATATGTAACGTTTGAAATCAAGACCCACCAATCCGCATTGGGCCTGCTTGGTCATCAGGCCTGTGCTTTGGGGATATTAAAAATTGTTAAAAAAATCAAAAACCTACCTCTAAAAAGCAAGAAATAATATTCGTAATAATAAAAACACGTCTATTGAAGTCGGGTGGGGCTATTAGAATAAAAAAAAGAATCTAGATTCCTCTTTTATTCGATTTTCGGAAGTCGGAAATCGGTTTTTTGTTTTTTTTTTAAATTTTATTTTTTTATTTTTAGTGTAGGTACCTTATTATTTAGATAATAAAATCGGCTCGGCCAAACGTGAGATAATTGCGAAGAAACAAACTCGTACATACATACGGGTCAAACTGAGAATTCCTTTTTTAAGTCGGTTAAAGATCTAGGCAGATATCCCTCTTCCAACAAAAAATAATTATCTTATTCAGTTCATAAACAAAGAAGTAATACGACCATTATCATCGAGGTAATTCACACAAAATCATACTATCTTCGTGCTTTTTTCAAGATTACTTGAAAAGTACTAAACCGATTTCCAAATTTTAAAAAATTGGACCAACTTGGGAGTTTACCTAATGTAATAACGTTTGAATCATTTCAATTGGTCCAGCTGTTTTCGAGTAATCGGTGGACATACCTACACAAAAAAAAACAATATACAGACGAACATAGAACCTTCTCCTTTTTGGAAGTCGGTTAAAAAACGGCTGATGTCGAACGATTGAAGAAATATTAACAATAGGATCTCATACAACAAAAGAAAAACGTTGCTTAAGTATTCGAATTTCGTTAGATTGCTCTGAAAAAAGTTATCTATAGAGAGTACCTACAGTACTCAGTGCTTGAAGATAAAGAATGGGCACTCGGCAACTTCGTGTTTTTGCTTTTCTTAGAAATGCGTTGCCATTTATTTTATTGCAATAAAGTAAAAAATTGTAAATGACTTCTAGGACCAAAAAACTACTTAATGCCCATTCTTTATCTTGAATGACTCGAGTAAAACTTGCAATTTTCAAATGTTTCTAATATGGTATATTCACATGCATTTTATAATTTTAATGTTTAATGAAATTTTAGTGCAGTTTTGGTAAATTTAAGATGAATTTAAACAATAAATTACATGTGAATATAATATTAGTAGTAAATAATATTAGAAGCAAACTTGAAAATTTTCCTCTAGTCACTTAGGTACCTACTCGTCTATATAGGTAGGTACGAGAGTAAGAGGGTGCTTTACCGACAAGTAAATTATTTATTACAAGTATTAGTAAGTAGGTATGTAGATAGGTACTAGAATAGAATAGAAAATAATTTATTTTGTAACCAAATTATAGAGTACCTATGTACATACAAAGTAAGTTTATCTTTTAATTATGTTAATAGTTTTACTTAAACTTTCATAGACAAGCGAAATTAACCCATTTCTTTTGATAACACTATGATAGTGAACAGTTTAACAAAAACTGTGGTGTTAGTATTTAATTTAAAATTCGGGGGCCTTATTTTCGATGCCGATAATCATTTTATTCATTTAGGTGCCTGGTTTTTGTTTCATTCAAATTGGTGCTAGAATGGAAGATAGGAATAAAAATTAAATACATGTAGATATAGGCGTTTGTTTAATTCGGATAGCACGTAACAGATAATAACATATCATGCATGTCTAATGGACTCAAAAAAACCGACTTCAAAAAACCTGTAAACACAATTAGCTTCAAAATTAAATACCTCTAAAAAGTAAAAAATAATTTTCAAATCATTAGATACGCATATCATTGTAATAAAACACGTCTATTGAAGTCGGGTGGGGCTAGAGGACAACTTCTTTATTCTAAAAGCCCCACCCGACTTCATTAGACGTGTTTTATTACAATGATATGCGTATCTAATGATTTAAAAATTATTTTTTACTTTTTAGAGGTATTTAATTTTGAAGCTAATTGTGTTTTCAGGTTTTTTGAAGTCGGTTTTTTTGTTTTTAAACAATTTTTTATTTTTTTCTTTTTAGTGTAAGTACCTCTGTATTAGATAGTTTTACCTTTTTATGGGTATGTATATTATGTAAATGTAAGCGATGATGTTATGTATTTTTTTTATATTTCACACTTTTCCGTGGTATAATACCACTAAAAACTCAATTTCTACTTGTCGTGCTGTTTGTTGTTAAGGAGTTCCGTGTCGTTCCTTCGCAGTTCACCATAGTTTGATACCTAATTTGTTTAAGATTGTCATAATCCTAGCAATTTTCAATCACTATACATTTTCTATTTGATTTTGAGGAGTTCCCTTGTGTATCTTTAAAATCCAAGGTCCAATAACAATGAAATCAAAATGGTATCATCACTGAAGTATCGTCTTTCAAACAAAAAAAGAATCATCTAAATCGGTACATAAACAAAGAAAATATGGTCGATCATCCGTATAAGTTCATAAAATGGTGACAGTATTTTCAAGTTTTCTTGAAAAATACTGAACCGATTTCAAAATTTCAAAAAATGGGACCAACTTGGGAATAAACCTGATCTAATAACGTTTGAATTACTTCAATCGGTTCAGCCGTCTTCGAGTAATCGGCGGACATACATAAAAAAAAAACATACATACAGCCGAACATAGAACCTCCTCCTTTTTGGAAGTCGGTTAAAAATAGGCAGCATAGCATGAGAACGCCTATCAAATTGAGTATTTGTCTTAAAAATTGATTCTACTTTTAAGGATGTTTTAATTAAGGTATGATAGAACAGAAAGGGAAGCAAAATAAGGTACACGAAATTTTGGTTCGATTTGATGAATTTTAATGATATCCTCCCGCGGAAGGCCTAAGTACATCCTGCAATGGATTTTAATGGACTTTTATGATAATAATAATAATGGACTTAAGAAAAATCCCTATTGAATCAAGTCTGGAAACATGCGATCTAATCACTAGACTGCTAGACAAATGAGGATCAGTAACAGGTTTGAATCCTATAGTTTTATTGGTATAATATAAAAACATACCTTCATAGCTATGAAACTTAGTGAAAGATTTTTTTGAAATCCGTTTAGAAATGGTTGAGTTAAAAGGGTTTTGAAGGAAATGCCAAGCTCAATGCAATATGTGCTTCATCACGTACGACATAAGGTTCGCGTACGTCTCGATGACGTCATAAGGACCCCCCAAAATAAGAGTGTTTTAACACGTTTTAACTCGTATATTATATCTTCTCAGGTTTAAGGGATATCGTAAAAATTTCTTCACAGTTAATCATGTGGTGGCATAAGCTTTCTGATAAGCCATTGAACAAAAATCGTTACTGATCCTCATTGTATGATATGTACGAAAATAGGGAATTTTACTCAATATGTTTTTCTCTGACATCAATCTAAATAATTATTAGTTAATGTAAGTATTTTATGCTCTCAGATGGTATATTATTATATATCAGTAAATACAGATCATTTACCTTCTCGCAAACAGTCAGTTTCGTATACCTTACTGTTTGCGCATAGAAATTAACATGACAATAACATTACGACCTTTTATATTCCATCACGAACACTTGTATCGCTTTAATGAATGTATGAAACAAAGTGATAATACCATATTTTTTTGCTATCGATTCGATCCGCTTTCAAATTATTATTTGATATTATAAAATAGGTATGTATTGTTAATTATTTGACAATTATTATAGAGAACAAAGGGATTTTTTTGGTTTATGGCGGATAGTGAACGGTTGTTATGCCTTTTTGCGACATAATTAATCGTAGGTAGTTTCAGTAACCTATCTTAAGTAGATACCTACAACAGAACTTCAGTTTCTAACTGACTTCACGTTATTTTTAATTATACCTAGGTTATTATTATTACCTAGTTAATAAAGTATTTTTTAAGTCGATACCTAATATAGGTATTACTTACGTGGTGTGAGTACAGACGGAGAAACAAGCAAAACAAAATATTTTGATGCGATTAAGATCAGAAAATTAAATTACTTATTATTGGCCCTATAAATATAAGTAGTGTTTATCAAAAGATAGTGATAAGTAGTAACGATTCACGCAAATCCGAGTAATATACAAACAGCGTCATATCATAACAAGATGTCGATATTTCAGTAAATCGGTTTCTACCACAACAAAAGCACCTTACCTAGTTTAGTTTTACTTACTACAAAGTTACAAATAACTCGTAAAAAATGACAATAGACAATGATCCGCTGCAATTAACAATAAATAAAATATATATATATATATATATATGTTACCGTTAGAGTACGGAATCCGTTAATCTGCAGATTAACTGGCCGAGCCAGTTAAAGTGCGGAATTTTTCTTAAAATAGTCGATTTCCGATGTTTCGACCGTTCGATGTATAGTGTTCGATATTTTGATTTTCGATCATTTGGTATTCGATATGGCGTAGGTAACCCGGCCACCTCCGAAGCGCTCGAAGTAGGAAATTTTTGCTATTACATGAAATGGGACTGTCATTTACTTAAGTCTTAATTTCTCATTTTTTATTTAAGTTATTATTAAGTTTTATACCTCTACTAAAAGCTGAATAGATGGTGATGTTTTTGAAATAATATGCACGCTTAGTTAGTAGGAATTTTTTAAAGATATTTGCTGCCGTTTCTAAAAAATCTGAAAAAATAAAAATAAAAAATGCATTTAAGGATTTAATTTTTCATAAACACCTGTACTTTTTGTATTTTTTTTTTATTCATTATTAACACTTAGAGTATTTTTTATCCCAAAATAATAATAAAACTGGAATTGAATGAGTAGTTATCTTTTATTTTAAATTTTTGTGTTTGAAAACGTACTTTTGGTAAAAAAATACTTAATTTCAATTAACTCAAAAACTATTAACTTTTTGAGAAAAAGTTACGTAATAAAAAATATTTGTTTTGACTTCATCTATAACACCTTAGCAGGAATACGTCATATTTCCAGTGAACCTGTATATATATACACAAGGATATAATATATTTTACAGATAGGGTCGTTTTGTATACCCACTTTATACTATACTATTATTATATTCTGTGCTTTAAAAATATATATATATTAGTATATACTTACACTTCCTAACTACTTATCTGTTTTTATTGATTCAATTACTTAGTTCGTAAACATTTTATCAAAAGCATTGTAAAAACCCAATAAAATAATCAATTATTGTTGATTGTTATCAGTTGATTAATCGAAACTTATCTTTACTTTCTATAAAAGTTGATTTCAAAAATAATCCAATAATCAAACCAGATTGTACAATTTTAATACAGCCGTCAAGAATGAAAACTTTAATAATTTAGGTAAAAATACAAATTTATTTTTTTACAGCTCCAATGTGTGTTATTTGAAATTAATATCATGAGATAGTCTTGCTTGGCAGACCTCTACTTTATAGTCATATTTACGCGACTACGGCGAAGCAAAAAGGAGCTGGTTTATAATTTTGACCTATGCATGTATGTATATGGGTTACGCATGCATGTATGTTCTTCATCTGTTCTCTCATAATTATAACTTCTAATTATAAGTTCTATGCTGAAACGGAGACGTTTTGCGCTCGCTCTAAAAATCACTTCGCCTAAAAAAATTAGGTTAGTATTAAATTAAAGGGCTTAATTAACACATTTCAAGAATATCGATAATATAGCCTACTTATATTTTTAGCTGTTGCTCGCGACTTTTCTTGCATAATTACTAGATAATTGAGAATAATAATTACAACCCTAAAATAATTTATTAAATATCAAAAGAGACGAAAACCTAACTCCGGATGATTCGTGTTCAAAAAGTACGAAACAAGAAAATAATCTAGTCCAAAATTTAATATAAAGGATAACCGTAGCACAGAACCGTAGTCGCACGCGACTACGATTCTGTGCTACGCTTATCCTTTTTAACACGTTTTTATTAGGTTGCTTTCTCGTTTGTTTGTTTGTTTGTATGTTTGTTTGACAAGACTGTAAATGCTAAGATAATATGGATGATAAATTAAAAAAAATGCGCCCCACGTTTTTAGGTTTAAAATTTCTGTAAATATAGGGTTATAAATACACTGGCCTGCAAAACTAAGTACTACAGAGGTCTATTTTCATACAAACGAGGTAACTTTGAAGCATTGGTTCTCCGCCCAGGATTAAACGTGGTGTGATCTGATGATGGCCATCCAGGGAGTGAATGGAGAAGATTCAGATCCCCATACACACCCAATAGATCTGATCAGCATTCTAAGAGCTGTTTGGATATGTTTAAAAAAACCACGAAAATAGCATTAAAATGTATGGAAATGCTGTAACTGATAACTCTTATCCTTATCCCAGAAGAAATTATTTTTTCTTTTAATCTGTTTTTACTAGTCCGTTTTAATGTTTTTGGATCGATATTTTTTTAATTATTTATTGAATTTGACTTTCATGCGACTACGGTTATCCTATTTACTTAGATTATCCTTTTTATTGAATTTGACTTTCATGTAAACGGTTCTGTGCTACGGTAATCCTTTTTATTGAATTTTGGACTAGAATATGTTCTTGTTTCGTCGTGCTTTTTAGAGCGAGGTTTTTCCGGAGTAGGGTTTTAATTTTTAAACTTCTTTTTTACACCAAATAATCTTAGAAGGATTTTTTTGTATGTTATGATGTTTGATGTTTCCCTTTTTTGTAGCGGGGAACTTTAGTAGGTACCTATTGAAATGATTTTAAAATATTGTCAATAATATTTTATGATAGTATGAGCCATAAAGTTAATATACCTAGGTATATTAACTTTATGGTATGAGCTAGGTAGGCATTACAAAGGAGTCAAAGCACTATGTACCTGTATTACCAGTACCACCTACTTGCAGGTGGCACCCTGAGCGAAAGTGGTGCTGCGGTGAATTTTATTTTATATTATAATTCTAATTCAAAATTTTAATAATGTTTTATGTGGAATGTTTAGGGCCCACAGTATTTTTAGACGGTATCGTTACATTCCCTCGTAGTCACTGCTAGAATTAGATAGCAAAACTGCTAAAAGTGGCCGTTTTTGACACATTTTCTATCTACTCCTACGAATGACGGCATGTAGTGATACCTTCTATAAATATTAGACCATGGGCCCTAAAAACTCTACGTAAAACATTATTAAAATCTTTTTCTATTAATAACTTATTAAATAAAAACCTCTGAGGGCGCCATTTCGGTCATACAACCGCCTTAACGTAAGTAGGTTAATATTTTTTTCTGGTAATCTTCCCGTACTTATTTCTTATATACTTATTCCGATCAACTAGTAATGCGACTTTATTCTTATCGAATCAACTATTTGACTTTTCTATAGAAAAAGTATTTTAGGCACTTTCGAAAGAAAGTAATCTAGGTACTAAAAATCTGCCTTTTGAATAAATAAATAATATCTATAGGGAAGGATGTACCTACCTACCAATACAAAAAATATTTTGTCGGTTATAAAGACACGATATGCGTTTAACTATAATATTTTTATTACTTAAACAACTGACTAAACAATGGTAATAAAAATGATAAGTCGATATTGTTATACGAAAAATAAGAGTCGCTTAAAATTACTTTTTGTTTTTTGTATAGACTTATTAACAATTTATGTAGATACTTACTTATGTTATTAATGCACTTCCTGACACTTATAAGATGGGTTCAATCCGAAACCACACAAACTAATACGACAATTAACATATGTGTAAGTATGCACCTACGTCCGACTACTGATAACAACTGCGCTGCGAAGCGATCGTTCATTTATAAAGGTTTCAGTGATAACATTTCAGGCTTTTCAGAACATCTGTCAAGCGTATCTTTCAGGGTATCTTTGTGTAGAGTTTCCTTAAAGTTATGTCGAAAATGTAGATTTATAAACTATTATTAAGGAGGTACTATGGAGAACATAGCCCCTCTAGACAGACCAGGGTTCCAAGATGACAGGAATTTTCCTGAAAAACTTTAGTTGTCAGGGATTTCTGAAATACCAAAAAGTGTAAGTACTTAAGCTAGGGTTTCCTAGGATGACGGCGCCGTCATATTACGGCCGTAATTTAGCGGCGTAGAACATTGTCTATGTAAACAATACGGCGCGGTTTCTGACGTTACGGTGTCGCCATATTGTTTACATAGTCTATGTAAACAATATGGCGACACCGTAACGTCAGAAACTATGTAACATAGACAACATTCAACGCCGCTATATTACGGCCGTAATATGACGGCACCGCTATCCTAGGAAACCCTAGCTTTAATGAAAACACACCATTTGTTAATCATTTTGGTGAGAAAAAATTATCAAACGTCAACTAAATTAAGAATGTAGGTGTACAGAATGTCAGGAAAGTTACTGAAAAGTCATGATATGAAAGGATCATGCTGGATTCTGGGCCATGATGCGCATTAACCATACAAATCTCATTGACTTTGACTTTGAAATGTCATGTGATAGGAATATGTCAAACAATTATAACTGTAAACAGCTCCTTGAGATTGAAATTTCTCTTTTCTCCCGCATTATATTTTAATGACATTCTTCCCACGCAATGAGTATAAAATTACTATAGTATATTGGTAATTTCATCAAAGCGCATCATGGCCTAGCTTGTATAGAAAAATCGGCATAATCCTTTCATTATTAGATCTGGTAACCCTACTGACAAGTTCAAATGGCCGACATTCTATCTATTCGTTCGCTAACTTATAAAATAGGCAATAAGCGATCAAGTCACATATCGTAAGCTTCTGTAAATCACAAACATTATTGAATTTTAGAGAATGAACAAGCCTACGACCGGTAATTTAAATGTTATATTATATAAGTATCGAAGCCAGCGTTGCTCTAATCTTAACGCTGAACATTTTTCTCAAATATTAGCTATAGAAGCAACGACTGTATAACGTATTTTTTCTTTCCTCCTCTATGTGTAAAGTCCAGAATTTAATTAAATCCAAAACTTTTTTCTTTACAATGCCTAATACCTACTTAATAGGTACTAAAAGGGCAATAGTATTTAAATTGGTCGGTAGATGTTTAATGTAATGACTGCCCTTAATTGGTTTAGCGCTCTACTAAAAATAGTTATCGACCAACCAACCTACATACATTATGCTATTCTTAAGTAAACATAATTTACCATCTTCTTTTTTCCTAAAATCCTTCACAGATCTTTTCAATTTAAAATAGTTGTAATTATTATTTTTAGTTATACTTGTATTCCGCTAAAGTGGTTAACGTAAACTCTTTTTTATTTCGGCATGTCTGAGGACATACTACATTAATTATTTTTCTTTTTTTTAACAAAACCAAATTTACTAGAATACTTAGTTAACAAAATTAAATAACACCGAGCAAGGTAAGATAATAAGTTTTCTTTAAAAGTTGTCAAGATGTCTTTCATCATCATCGTATCAGCCGCACGACACCCACTGCAGGGTATAGGCCTCCCCTAAGGATCTCCACGACTATCGGTCCTGCGCTGCCCGCATCCAGTGGCTTCCCGCAACCTTCACCCTCACATCGGTCCTTCTCGGGGGCCTACCCACGGAGCGTTGTCCGGTGCGCGGTCGCCATTCCAGAACCTTTCCGCCCCAACGGCCATCGGTTCTTCTCGCTATGTGTCCCGCCCATTGCCACTTCAGCTGAGCAATCCTTCGAGCGATGTCGGTTACTTCAGTTCTTCTGCGGATGAAGATGTCTTTACCTAATATAAGTAGGTACCTGGCAGAAAAAATGCGGTTTTGACATCGAAATATTATTATGGGTTTTGATTCTAAATCGGACCGACTAGACCGACCGACTAACACCGACGGTAAATTCGAATGAAATAATGATGTAGTATTGCAGCTATTTGCACAAAATATTTGGGGCTACCTATTTGTGTCGTATCATCTTCGTAGGTAGTAATATTTCACAGATTTTTTACATTCTGTGTAGGTATTAAGAGCGTATTTCAACGAGGCGTCAGAGATAAGCTAGCTGGAATTTGAATATGTGGGTGATGTGACGCTGCGAACGTATCTCCAGATATAAAGGTAAGTGGCCTTCTCGTTTAGGAAGGCCATGAGATGGTTGTTTATTGTTTTTAACTGTTTATTGTGTTTACTCTATATTACAAAATATTTACGTTACGCGTTTCCTATTCTTAAATTTGGTGCCTGTAGGTACTATGAGAGCGAAATGTAGTGAAACACACTAATTTGTTGGGGGCTTAGTGCGAGTTGATGTTTTCACTTTTCGCTATCGAAAACTATCGTTTTGTCTCTTTCACTCGCATTGATTTTGAGCAGCATATCCTATAGTTTTCGATAGTGAAAAATGAAAACATCAACTCGCACTAGGCCCTCTGTTCTGTGGAGTAAGGCAAAGCTAGTGTTTAATACCTAATTAAGATCAGAGATCAGACGTAAAATAAATTGCTTCCAACTTTCCAAATAATATTTCCCTCCTACTTCTAAAGGGTGAACCAGCTTACTATACAAAACTTTTGATAAACTTTTATCAGCTCTTAAATCTGCGAAGGCCCTACATTAAAAAGTTGCACAGATCTAGATCTGTACGAGGTATGATATGAGGTAGCTAAATTCTACCCCAAAAATTAAAATGGTCAAAGGTTCTAGCAGCTGTGTGCAAAAAATAACAAAATGGAAATCGCTATAATTAGGGAAGGAAAAAATAAAAAACAGAAGTGGTTTTAAATTACTTTATTTACATATTATTTTTATCAACGGGTAATGATTTTATCAAACAAGTAAGTTTTCACCTTCAAAAGGTATAAAACAAACCTTAGATAGACGTACTTATTTGTTTTAGTTGGCAGTGAATATTTGGAAGTACCTATAAAATATCATAAATTTACACAATACTAAAGGGGCCAGTTTCAATTAAATTACTAGACAGATAATTTCGTAATTGTTATTATTTAATCAAACCAGACAGGTGGTAAATAGGCCATATACGAAATAATATTAAATTTGATTCGTAAGGGCAACTTTCAATCCTCGGAAATAAACGAATTTACTTACATTTTCATTATCTAAGTATAGTACCTATACGCAAAATAACTTGGCGGCTCTGAACTTCGCGCGGAACGCTGCGGAGTAAATGAATACAGGCATGCGCGGGGACGGGGCGCGGGCGGAAGCACTCTGAACTATGGAACTCGGCATGTAGGTACCCTGCGCGAAATTTCACTTGCAGATAACTTCCGAGCCGCCAAGTTATTTTGCGCATACTGTACAGTGTTACCTAGTTGCTTTTTCTGAGTATTAATAATATTCCTTTGAACTTTTAAAGCAAGAATAATAAATTCACATGAATTTCTTTTCCTATAATCCAAATTATTTAAAAACTACTATCTTCTAAACTAATATAATTTTTCATATAATTCTTTAACATTATGACTAGGTAGAATAACAATAGGTACTTACTAAAATACTTACAGTAACAATATTTGCTAGTATTATTACTCAAAAAGATACCATAAATTACTATAAATGAAAATATGTTATAGAAGGCTTTTAAACATTTACACTAAATAAACAAAATATACCATGTATTTTTAAAAATATTTTTTATAAATTTCGCCATAAAGAGATGGTAGACAAGTAGGTAACTATTAAGAGATTTGCTACTTATAATTATACTAGCGGCCGCCCGCGACTTCGTCTGCGTGGAAAGTTTTTTTGTTATCCCTCGCGAACAGTACTTTGATTCTGGATAGCCCCCGCCAATGTATTCTGTGCCCCCGCCCGCAAAATCGTTCGCGTGGACACGCTAGAGAAATTTCTATAACGTGGCGTAGACAATAGAAAAATCCCCAGGTAGGTATCCCTTTTGCCCGTGATTTAACAAGAAGGCGACCAGCTTAAATGATCTCCTCAGTGTATGAAATCTAGTACTACGGGGAGTTCAAGCGGTTTCCCAGGATCTACCCACCCGAATCAGATGAAACATAGCCTAGGTTTTAAGTTGGACCCTATGCTACCAAAAAGTGAAAATCCCATCAAAAACTATTCAGTGGTTTTTGGGTTATTTGCGCACAAACATTTAGAATCTTCCGTTTTATTATATGTATAGATTTGTAAAACACCAACAACCTCGCAGGAGTAGATTACTAAAATAAAAAACAACATTTTGTTTTACGACTTTTCTGAATACAGACAAAAAATATTGACTTTTCATACAAAACTCGATTTTCGGACATTTGGACGTATGGAATGGAAAGTCGGTTTATTGTCTGTTTTCGGAAAAGTTGTAAAACAAATGTTGTTGTTTAATATGTTATTAATCAACTCCTGGGACGTTGTTCCTATTGAAATAGATTGTTCGTTTGAAAGCGTAATAATTATGATTGGTCTCAGATTTTGTACAAAATTGCGCTCTACATAATCTTTTCATCTAAATAAAAAAAAAATTACAAATACAGTTCCTGCAGAATGAACTATCATGCAACGCGAAAACACCAAGCGCGTGCTATCTCAAATCTTTCATCGTGTGAAAGAGACGGGTAGCTCACTTGGTCCTTTTCTTGCCTTCCTTCTCCTGGAAGTACCCGCCGTGCCCTGGGACCAATTTGGTCGGTTTCTCCCTCCTCTCCTGCGGGGAGGGGGAATCGGAGTCCGTCACTATACCTTGTAGGCGTTGGGTGTTGATCTGGCTTAGCCTGTTGAAGACAACACGTGTTATTCATAAAAAAATGCACAACGGGATAGAGCTTGTCCTGTTTCGTCTCTCTCTTAAAAAATGAAAATGACCGAATATTTTTTTATTGGCAGGAATGAGTCCCTACGTGATTTTATTAACAAATTCTAATATCTTTGATTTTAATGGTTTTTTCACGCAACCAAAAATTCTGAAACTTTTTTTATTAATAATGGAGCTTATTCCTACTTATAAAAAAGATTGTCGGTGAGGCCTCGTATGATGCCCTCCTTGTGCTCCAGCGCTAGGGATACCTTTTCAAGCTCCCGCCTGTACTCGGCTTGAGCCAGAGCCGCACTATATTTCGTTAAACTATATGATAAGACGCTCCATTCTTACCTGACTTCCTCCACATCGGCCACCTTGTCGATGATGTTGCGTATGATGCCCTCCTTGAGTTCTAGCGCTAGGGATGCCCTTTCAAGCTCCCTCCTTTAGTCAGGTTGAGCCAGAGCCGCACTATATTTCGTTAATTAATATTATAAGACGCTCCATTCTCACCTGACTTCTTCCACATCTGCCCTTGTCGATGAGGCTTCGTATGATGCCCTCCTTGTGTTCCAGCGCTAGTGATGCCCGTTCAAGCTCCCTCCTGTAGTCAGCCTGCGCCAAAGCCGCATTACATTTCGTAAAACTATATTTTAAGACGTTTTATTCTCACCTGACTTCCTCCTCCACATCGGCCACCTTGTCGATGAGGCTTCGTATGATGCCCTCCTTATGTTCAAGCACTAGGGATGCCCTTTTTAGTTCCCTCCTTTAGTCAGCTTGAGCCAGAGCCGCACTACACTTCGTTAAACTATACTATAAAAGACGCTTCATTTTCTCCTGACTTCCTCCACATCGGCTACCTTGTCGATGAGGCTTCGTATGATGCCCCCCTTGTGCCCCAGCGCTAGGGATACCCTTTAAGCTCCCTTCTGCACTCAGTTTAAGCCAGAGCCGCACTACATTTCGTTAACCTACATTATAAGACTCCATTCTCACCTAACTTCCTCCACATCGGCCACCTTGTCTATGAGGCTGCGTATGATGCCCTCCTTGTGTTCTAGCGCTAGGGATGCCCTCTCAAGCTCCCGCCTATACTCGGTTTGAGCCAGAGCCGCGCGACGTTCCTGTTCTACTATTCGGCGCTCCAGCTCTTCTAGGGAGGTGTAAGCACGGGCCTTTACTACCTGCATGATAAACAACCAATGAAATGAGAATTGGCACAAATATGTGAAATTTTGTATAATGCGTCCGTACTATATTATGAAGTGACAATTGATACTACTCTACTGCATTTTCAGTAGAGAAAAGTCAGGTACGGCTCGCTTCGAAATTCCATTCAGAAAATTAAACATCCATAGCGTGACAAGTGTATCATAAAAAACTATTAATGGAGTGTGAAGCGGGTGTTACGTTTCCTCGAATATGGCTGGTTCATGCGTCATGCTCGTGAACGGGTGCTGCCAGTGGGAATGGGTCTGCTTCTGACTACCTATCTTAATGCATACTGAATTGTATGTAATGAATTGATTTTTTTGTAACAGCATAGACTGAATAATGACTTAAATTTTGCATTTAGCTTGAACCCTGTAAATTGATTCATTAGGACATGAGTGGACAATGTTATTAATTTGTTAATCTATGTTAATGTAATGTCTGGAAACGATATACATAGGTATTTGTAAATATCGTTCCATCTGGTAAAGCTGATAAATGTTTTGCGCCCATTTTTCTTGTCAGCTAAAAGACGTCATAACATAATAAGTGGTACCTATACTTAAAGAATTGACGATTTAAAAATGTTTATTACGCGAGCTTATTTGAATAAATAATTTTTCAATTTCACTTTCATGGTAAAACGTTTTGATAATGAAAAAACCTCTCTTGAGTACGTTATGCTACGAGGCTGGGTCTCTACACCTTTTGTATTCTTTCGTAGATGCTTGTTAATTCAACATAGACAGACTGCAGTAAGGCACATAGAGAATGCTTATTTTTTTTAAAGTTCCTTGAAGTAAAGCACTTATTTTATTCCAATCTAATGATTCCAATACCTTGATCTCTTTCTTGATCCTGTCAACAGCATCTAAGGCCTGTTTGAGAGGTTCTGCGTTGCTCTTCGCGCGTCGGACGCTGCGTCGCGCGCGCGTCACTCGCGCCGTCGCGGCTTTTACGCGCTGGCGAAATATTACGGCTGCTTTGCGGTACAGCCTATAGGATTTAGAGTATTTAAATAACATATTTATAACGCAATTTCATCTTAATCAATTGTCTAAATATCTGGAAAGATATTTCAATTGAATGTCGAGGTAATTCCTCACATTGGTGAAATAACGCTGGCTTGCAGCGTAAGAGTAGGATATACTAGAAGAAATTCGACGATGTCACTAGTGACTCGGTAGCTCAGCGGTCAGAGCATTGTATTGAGCATTGTGGATATCCAAAGGTCGTGGGTTCGATTCCCGTCTGAGTATTGATCTGGTGCGAGTCGTATTTTTTCTAGTATATTATTTAGTATTGTTTAAAAATAGCATTGTGAATGCAAAAATCTCAAATTTAAAAAAAGCAATAATGCTTACTAATATTATAAAGTAGCGGCCGCCTGCGACTTCGTCTGCGCGGAAAGTTTTTTTGCTATCCCTCGGGAACAATACTTTTTTCGGGAGGAAAGGTACCCATGTCCTCAGTACCCCTGACAACGTGTATGTCAAATTTAATGATGATCGGTTCAGTAGTTAAGAAAGACCTGAAGGCGTAACAAACAAACAAACGGACTTTCGCATTAATATTAGTAAGGATGTGAAAGTCCGTTTGTTTGTTTGTTTGTTTGTTACGCCTTCACGTCCTCGCTCAAGTGTCCCGCATACCTGACATTCTTGAGCGCCGCACTCAGCTCCTCCTTGGCAGTCTCGTGCTCTTGGCATATCTTGCTGTACTTCTCCTCAATCAACTTCAAACGTTCTTGCAGTTTCGCCACTTGTTCGGTTTTGCGTTCGTTCTCCATCGAATAATGGTGTTTTAGTTCTTCTAGTAATCTGGTAGAAAGAGGGAATTAATAATAATAATAATAAATTTTGGACAATTTCACACAGGCAGCACCGTATAGCCCCAAACCAAGCAAAGCTTGTAATATGGGTGCTAGACAACTGATATACTAATAATGAGGATCAGTAACGATTTTTTTTTAGTGGCAAATTAGAAAGCTTATGCCACTACATGATTAACTGTGAAAAAAAAATTACGATATCTCTTAAACCTGAGAAGTTATAAGAGCTAAAATACTGGTTTTTTGGGGGTCCTTATGACGTCATTGCGACGTACGCGAACCTTATGTCGTACGTGATAAAGCACATATTACTTTGAGCTTGACATTTCCTTCAAACCCTTTTAACTTTACCATTTCTAAACGGATTTCAAAAATTATTTCACTAGGTTTCATAGCTATCAATATGTGTTTATATTATAGCAATAAAAGTATAGGATTCAAACCCGTTACTGATCCTCATTATTATAATATTTTTAAATACTAATTATAAATAGCCATATACAGGGTGTTTGGTAATAGCCTTATAAAGCCGAATATGGTAAAAAGAGACCATCAAACTGAACAACTTTTACTATGGGACCAACTCTGAAACCGCGAAAAAAAAACAGCTGTTTCATACAAAAACTAAGTAATAACGAAAATATTAAAATGTATGAATCAGCAGATTTTTTTGCGATTTCAGAGTTGCTCCTATAGTAAAAGTTGTTCAGTTTGATGGCCCCTATCTACCATATTCGGCTTTATAAGGCTATTACCAAACACCCTGTATACACCCAGACCCATAGACAGAAAAATTTTCGCTGCGCTCAAGAAGACCAACAAAGCGTGGAAAACAGAAGTTAACATTATACGGACACGGTCTGTGAAAAAAAGAGACAAAGAATCAAGTGACAATGTGCCAACATTTTTTACAGTAAGAGCCCCTAGCGTCCCGCCTTGCAAATGAGCAATCACAGTTTGATTTCTGCTTGGCCGGGAATCGAACCCGGGACATCAGCTAGTGTGGTAGACCGGCATATTGACCACAGCACCACTCAGCTCGTCAAATAATTCAAACTGTCAAACGTCTATTTTATTGTGAGTCTGTTCTCTGTTCAGTGACTTCAACTGAAGCAAACATTTCAACTTAAATTTAACCAAATAGTGGAAACAATAATAAGGGTTTAAGTATATGTTTGATATTGGTTATAATAGAGTATACTTATATGTTTGTAACAATGGGAATGAATAATTTGTTAGTTCAGCAGCTAAATTCACATTAGCGTCGCCGTCACAAGGTGTTTCTATGGTACAGTAAACAGCACGCCGAGGAACCATAACATGTCAAATTTCCTCATTCAATTTTAAACTAAACTCCAACAATTTAAGGTTCAAAATTCATTGGAGATTTTTGACAGTTTTGTCTGATTAACCTGATGTGCTGCTGTCTATACAAAAATACAAAACTTATTATTCATAAAATTACATGTATAACATTACAATAACAATGTTCTTAATTACCTACCCAAAGCTGAGATACTCGTATCATTTTTTATCATGCTAACTCCTGGCTTTGGTAGGCTAGCTGCGCTCTACAACATTATTTTTTGTATATGTTACCGTTAGAGTACGGAATCCGTTAATCTGCAGATTAACTAGTTAATCTGCATATTAACGGATGCTACACCGTTAAAGTTCGGCTGCGCCCCTCCCGTCCCCCCGCATTTGTGTCAACCCAACCTCAACCCCCTTTTATGTTATTAAGTACACATTTTTTTTAATAAAAAAAACCTATTTCCGTACTTTAATCCTTGGTCGTTAATCTGCAGATTAGCTAGGGAATCTACAGATTACCTAGTTAAAGTACGAAATGAAAAAAAAAACTCACTTTAACTGATTCGACCAGTGAATCTGCAGATTCGCTGATTTCCGCACTTTAACGGTGACATATATACGAAAGCCGAAACAGGGGTCACATATTTTCATTTTCATAATCAGTATAAAAAATAACCTTAAAAACTCACGAAGTTACATGCTTTTTGTGCTGTGCGCGCGAGACATTTTAGTAATTTAATCAAAATATAACAATCAATCAAATATAAGTTCAAGGAAGTAATAAAAAAAATTAGGTGAGATAATTACGAATAATTTCTTTTTATAATTTGTTAAAATGTAAAAAAAAAAATACTTCATAAATTGATTGTACTGCTGTTATAGAATGACCCTGTATGTTATGATGATGATCCTACCTCTTGCAGTGGTCCAGCCGTCGCTCGTGCAAGTCTGCGGGGACAGTCCTGGACCTGAACACATCCAACTGGGCCAGTTTGCCCTCTGTCGCTTCTAACGCGCTCCTGGTGGCGAAATATTCGCGATGCACCGTTTCGTAGTCTCGCATCATTGCTGCCACTGTGATGTAAGGATATTAAAATGAAAAAAAAATGTAACCGAGTTTCTAGTTATATCAGGTAAAGACCTTAACAAACCGTCTTCACACAGCAGGAGGGGCCCAAAATTATGGAAAATATGAGGACCAAAGGACGTAAGAATAACTTACTTAACGTAAGTCTGACGCCATAACAACAATAATAGTAGTTTGTTACACAAGGGACGTAAGTGAGCTATTACAGAACAAGATCCAATTTGGCGCCCGTGCGAGCGCAGCTCGCAAAGGGCGCTAATGGATCGAGTGCACCCGAGATATTTAGAATATAGTTCGAGGGTGTAATAGCTACTTACAACCGAGGTAAGCATACTACTTTACATCATTCATGCGAGGTAAATTTAATAAAAATTTAATATAAAAAAAAAAAAATATATAATAATAATAAAAAAAAAAACAAAATCAAAATCAAAATCGAAATCAAAATCAAAATAAAATTCAAAATCAAAATCAAAATCAAAATCAAAATCCAAGGAGTTTTGCATAGCTTGAACGGAAATGAAATGCCGCCATATTTATTGTTTTTTTTTTCAGTAAATAGTTTCCACAGTTTATAATATAAGAAAAGAGATTGGTTCACTAAGGAGTTTTAAATGCTTGAATTGTAAAGTGTACTTTACAGTTAAAGCATTCACCATGCTTGAATTGTAAAGTGATTTGAAAATGGAACGTTCTAACTAAACAATGCACTGTGTTGCACATGCCAACTTACACGGCCTCTTACTATACTAGTAAATCCTAGTTGCCGAGCAGTATGATGTAAAAAAAATGTATTCCGGCAGTTAGAGGTAAGATAGCCAGTTCCTCTGTGCTGAGGACTCCGGGTGTAGTGCGCGTCCACCTTCGGCCTTAGCGGTACTTAACACCAGGTGAGGAGAAGGCCAAGCACTACCTCATCATATCAGCCGCACGACACCCACTGCTGGGTATAGGCCTCCCCTAAGGATCTCCACGACGATCGGTCCTGCGCTGCCTGCATCCACTGGCTTCCCGCGACCTTCACCAGATCGTCGGTCCACCTTGTCGGGGGCCTACCCACGGAGCGTCGTCCGGTGCGCGGTCGCCATTCCAGAACCTTTCCGCCCCAACGGCCATCGGTTCTTCTCGCTATGTGTCCCGCCCATTGCCACTTCAGCTGAGCAATCCTTCGAGCGATGTCGGTTACTTTAGTTCTCCTGCGGATCTCCTCGTTTCTGATTCGATCACGTAGGGAAACGCCGAGCATGGCTCTCTCCATTTATATCCAGCACTACCTACCCTTAAATAAATAAACTTTTCAACACAATTTTAATTGAAGAGAAATCAACTTACTTTTATCTTCATACAGTTCATACACTTCCTTCAACTTTGTCTCCGCTTTCTGCGCTCTTTCAACTAACGTAGCTTTCTCAATATCGGTCGTCTCTTTCTCTACAAACAGTTTCTTCTGACTCTGTCTCACTTGCATCAACTCATCCTCCAAAATGCCGACTTTTTCTGTCAAAGCTTTGTTTTCGTCCACAATTCGTTTGGATTTCATGTTCATGGTTTCGAATTGTTTCTCGTAATCTGATATAAGGCTGTCCTTTTCTTGTAAGTTTTCTTGGTAAGCGTCAAAGAGAGGTGCTATGGAAAATTCATTTACGATTTTATGTGACAATTTACCTTTTTGAATATACAGTACAGTCAGCGGCACGAATCATGAAATTTTTTCGACGGAGTGGGTATGCGTTGCGGTGAGGGGCGCGGGCGCGCGCCCCCCTCCCGCCGCCCGCGCCCCTCACCGCAACGCATACCCAAAATACGCGTTCCGCGCAATCCCCACCCGATTTCATGATTCGTGCCACTGACTGTAAGTATATTAAACTTTGCTTTTGTAAACGATTTTTACCTATTTCATAGCATAGTATCATATTTTTAGGATCTTAATAAAGAAATCTGAAAGCGTATTCGTCTAGGATCCAATTAGGTCTGTTTGAAGATGCAAATCGTTAATAGTCTGCATACTAGCGCCGCCATTGGAACGAGAATTATAGTAGGTACTTGAAAAATGGAGTTTTCACCTCTCCAGCACGAAAAGGGCTCTTTTGGTGCGTAAAAACTCGCAGCAAAATCGATTTTTGCTGCGAGCGTGAGGCAAAGCGCTTTTTTAATTTGTAACACCAACTTTTAAAATAAAAAAGAAATAAAGTGACAAGGAGAGATTTGTAAAATTGATATGTAAGAAAAGGATAGATAGAGTGCTTTATGGTGTCATACATGGATTAAAAAGTAAAAAAATAAAATGCACGGATATACCAAGGAGTTTTAAATAAGGATCATTCAAAAAGGTTTATAATCTATATATATAAAATTCAAAGTCCTGACTGACTGAGTGAGATATCAACGCACAGCCCAAACCGCTGAACCTAGAGACTTGAAATTTTGCACACAGATACCTTATACAGTGTAGGCATCCACTAAGGAAGGATATTTGAAAATTCCATCCCTAAGGGGATGAAATAAGGGTTGAAAGTTTGTATGAAAGTCCCTCAGTTTTGAAGCTAGGATCTTCAAAATTTGTGTTTAGGCTGATGATTGAAAATAAATAAATACGTGTCTCAGCGTTTTTCAAAATTCTACCCCAGAAGGGGTGAAAAGGGGGATGAAGTTGTGTTTAGAAGATAATCCTTTATTTTTGAAGTAAAAATCGCTAAATTTGTAATTTAGGCTTATGGATGGAAATCTAACGCAACGCATATTGTATTGGTATAATTTCAACCCCCATGGTGATGAAATGGGGGTGCAATGGGGTAAATAAACCTAAAAATCGATATGGATGTCGTTATTGGGGTTTTCTGAGTTGACGATTGCGAAAATAACATTTATTTTGAAGTCCAACACGGTGAACATGATTTTATCCCTAAAGGGGTGAAAATGGGGTTCAAATTTTGTATGGAAAAACAATATGAAATAGACAGTACAACTTTAAACTTCGTAGGAGCACGTCTAAAAATAAATATACTTATATTTTGTTATTTTGAAAATCAACCCCGTAGGGGGTAAATGGGGTAAGTAAACATAAAAATCGATATGGATGTCGTTCTTGCGGTTTTATGTGATAGTAATTGCGAAAATGACATTTATTTTGAAGTCCAACACGGTGGACATGATTTAACCCCTAAAGGGGTGAAATCGGGGTTCAAATTTTGTATGGAAAAATAATATTAAATAGACACTACAACTTTAAAATTCGTTGGAACACATCTAAAAATTATATATTTTGTTATTTTGAAAATCATCCCTTAGGGGTAAATGGGATAAGTAAACATGAAAATCGATGTGGATGTCGTTTTTGAGGTTTTATGGGATGGTGATTGCGAAAATGACATTAATTTATAGTCCAACAAGGTGGACATGATTTTGCATGGAAAAAGAATATGAAATAGATATTACAATTTTAAATTACAATTTTAAAATTCGTAGGAGCACGTCTAGAAATAAATAGGCAATTACAAACCTATTTTGTTATTTTGAAAATCATTCCTTAGAGGTACTTAAATGGGGTAAGTAAACATGAAAATCGATGTGGATGTCGTTTTTGAGCTTTTAAGGGGACAGGGACGGGGACAAGATACCTACTAATATCTCTGTACCAATTTAGTTGTAAAAAACTAGCTTCCGCCCGCGACTTCGTCCGCGTGGATATTAGAGAAAATCCTTAGGGAACCTTCAACCAGGATCCGACCAGCCGTTTTTACGCGATTAGGCGGGTCCCCACCAAGCGAGCAGCCTCGTGCGAGGCCCGCCTCACGAGGCAAACGTCTTGCCTCGCGAGGCAGCGCGCTTGGTGGGGACCCGCCTAATCGCGTAAAAACGGCTGGTCGGATCCTGGTTGAAGGTTCCCTAAGGATTTTCTCTAATATCCACGCGGACGAAGTCGCGGGCGGAAGCTAGTTCGAAATAAAGAGTATGGACGAAGTGAGGTCGCATATATGAAATAAATACAAAATAAGAAAAATTAATGAACTTTATTAACAAATTAGTGTTTTATGATTATAAATAAATAAATAAGGTGGAATATTAACGAATAAGAGAAAACCAAAGCGAATATAAAACAAAATGACGGGAATCTACTTTACTCTATGATATTTTTCAGCATAGGTTTGATCAAACTACCTATTTTTGTGATAAATTACAAAAAAACGAGTGCGTCCAACGATGAAGATAGTTGTCTAACTCCAAAAGAGTTGATTGAACATGTTTCTAATGCTGAATTTAGCTGTTTACCAGGAAAGTCACGTGAAAATTTTCTTGCTGGTCGAGGTGAAAAGTTGTATGTTTTACACGAGACCAAAATTTTGTTCTGCCTCGTGACTTTAAATCACTCACTGTGCTTATATTAGATTTACTCGCTACGCTCGTGAATCAATTTTAGACTACTTCTCTAGTTCGTGATTTAAAGTGGGCTCGCAGCACAAATTGATTTTGGTCACTTGTATAACAAATAACAATTTTTGCTAAAAGTGGCCACTTTTCACAAAAAAACTGCATTAAACTAAACGACAGGCTAGAAAATATTATTTAAGCGATAAAAAGTACCTACCACAAAGCTTGTTCGGAGTGCACTACAGAGAGATAATTCACAATTTCGTCTTTATTTAAGCACTATGATTCTAGTTCCAATGGCGGCGCTAGTGTGCAGACAGGATTTCCTAAAAAGTTGATAGTGTAATGCCCACCTAAATCTACAGTACCTGGGTAATCCAGCTTTGCTCGGTTATATAGGCCGTTATGGGGCGTGCATTTTGCGAGCAGCAAATCTTTAGAGAGGTGGTAAAATCTATTGGTTATTTTATTTAGATATCGATAAAAAAAAAATTTTATGGATAGACATTCAGATTAATGAAAAACATTTAAAAAACAAACTTTCGCTTGACAAAAGAAATTAATTGTTTTCTCACTATTTAGAAGATTTTTGTTGTGTTGTTGTTGTTGTTGTTCAAAATGTTGACGCTTTACAAATATAGAAAGTACGGTCAGCAACGAAAATTGTTTAACACTTTAATACTTTGTCATAGTAACTTTTTTGACAAATGTTTCCAACCGTGAGACACCTGTCAAAAAAGTTGCTATGACAAAGAACCAAAGCGTTAAGTGACTTTCATTAATGACTGTACAACAGAGCGTTTCAAGAAGAAATGGCGATAAATAGGAAGTATAAAACTATATAAAACTATTGCCGACAAAGTACATCGATATCCTTAAAAATAACCAATAGATTTTACCACATCTCTAAAGACTAGCTGCTCGCAAAACGCACGCCCGATAACGGCCTCTTATTACTATTTATTGTAATATGGTGGTGTTTAGGTGATAATCTACATTATTATTTCAAACATTAACTGCATTTTTTTAAACTTGTCTAAAAACAATAAAAATCAAAAATTATATATAAACTTGAGCATATTAAAAAAAAAGCAAAAGTAAAACACCGAGCGGGATTCGAACCCGTAACACTCGTTTCTTGCCGTCCGCGTCTTAACCCGCTGTACCAGATGAACAGTGGCCGGCTGAACGAAATTAGCGACCATATTCTGCGTCGAAAGAAAAACGCATGAAAACTCGAAATCACACGCGTTTTCCCAAACATAAAACCAGCGAAATCATTAGGGCCGTTTCCGAGATCACAGAATAAATTTATATACATAATTATAAATAAATAAATATACAAGAATTGCTCGTTTAAAAGTATAAGAACAACATTGCATTATAATTCATGGTTAAACTCCAGCCTGCCTAGCATGACCGATTTATATCGCGTGATATAGTTAGCGTTTTATCACGTTTAACTGTCAAAAAGACAAAGGAATTTGACAGTTGAGTGTCGATAAAATGCTATATCACGCGATATAAATCGGTCACGCTAGGCAGGCTGGATAACTTTCATTCTAATAACTAAAACTGCTTACTCAGTGAGTGCTTGCTCAACGATTGCTTACCTAGCGCTTGAGCACTGAGCAGCCCCGACAAGTCTACCAACCTGCTAGTTTGGGCGTGCTCATCGACGTTGCTTTTCGTATAGGTTTCATCGTTGTTTCCAGCATCTATTAAATGAAATTAAGCTTTTAAAACAAAATAATAATAAATTAGTAAATGCTTGACCAATGCCACACAGCGCCATCTAGCCTCAAACTAAGCCAAGCTTATAATTTGGATGCTGATTTACTACTTATATACTGTTTTTTTATATCTATTTATATTAAAATATATTCTAATTATACATTGTAACACCCGTCGCAGAAATTAAAATTCTTCATTTAAATTTCTGCCCGGCCGAACCCAGGACCTCTTGCATGGTAGATTGGCATATTGACCACTGCACCACTCTGGTCGGTCCAATGTTTTCCGTATCGTATATACACAGGTAGATAAAGTTATATTATTTATTACAGGTCAGCAAGGAGTTTTGTGATAAAAGCCAAGAAATTTCAATCAACAGTTCGTTTCTTTTACTAAATAAAAAAGAGGCAAAAAGTTTGAAGATGACTGGAAAAACTTCTTCCTAGAAGCCGTGGTTTTCACTCAGAAAAAATTCAGATCAGTGTTTTCGCTACTCCATACTAGATGTCGCGGTTTTTGTTACTCCATACTAGATGGCGCTACCAGCATTGAAAGTCCTAGAACCACTGACTTATAAAAAATTTCGCTTCTATTTCTATGCCTAGAACTTTGTCACTTCAATAATACTCTACAGCCAATATAAATAAAATCATTAGAAACAAAACACTATAGGTCAGTAGGGTAAGAATTTAAATCGGATTTAATTCCTACAAAAGGTTTTATTGTTTTAATAGCTTCATTTGTTGCCACATATGACTGTCCTAGGTTTTCCCCCCCAGCGGAGTTGTGCTTAAGTGGTGGGGGGGGGGTAAAAATGTACCCCAAAAGGGGTATTTTTGCGGTGTTTTTGTTATATCTCGTTTTTCATCAAGATTGTGTAAGAAGATTTTAAAGTTGGGTAAATTCCAAACAATTTGAGGGTAGAACGGTTTTGATACCAAAGATAGTTTTGGAGACACAAAGCATATCATATTTATACCACTATCTTTTTTCGTTTGCAAAATAACTTTGTTTTTCATAGTGTTTGTATGAATAACAAAGTTATATTTGCGGTTATGGTAAATGTGCTGTATCTCTAAAACTGCTAACTATATCTCGTTCAAACAAATTTTCGTTGAAAATGTTTAGTAAGATTTACAGCATATATATTTTTAAGATTTTTCACTCTCTTATTTCAATAGTTAGACGTGGGGGACACACAGGAGAAATTTTGGTAGAAATCGTGTAACTTAAAATTGGTCTAATTTCGAAAAGCTGTGTCTCCAAATCTATCGCTCGTATCAAAAAAAAATTCAAATTCATTTATTTGCAAGAAACATGGTAAATACAGATGTTAGGATTAAATTATGAGCATACATATTTCGCCACGCATTGGCATGCAAATGTCAGTAGATAAACATAATTAAAGTTATCAGTCAGTATATAAACATTATAATTAAATTGCAAGTTTTACACTATTATACATTTTTATGAAACAATTCCGAATGTACAATCATCTCAGCTGAATTGTAATCAATTTATTCAAATTTATGATCAAGAAATTGCTGAACTGTATAAAAATTACACTGTTTTAATAGTTTGCATAGTTTAGATTTAAATATGTTATTTGATAATGACTCTTTAATACTCTTTGGTAATTTATTATATAATTTAACGCTCATCGCAAGACAACTTTTTCTATACAAGGCAGTATTCGTTGTGTGAGGTAAGACCAATCTATTCGAATTTCTAACTGACCGCGGATATATATCCTTAGCCTTCCTAAATAGGTGCAAGTGCTGTCTAACGAAGCAACATAGCTCGAAGATATACAAACATGGTAGGGTCATTATTTTCAACCGCTCAAAAATTGGTTTACATGACTCAAATGGAGGAGCTCCAACCATAGCTCTTACACACTTTTTTTGCGCTATGAATGTGCTGCTGATATTAGTCGAATTACCCCACAAAATTATGCCATATCTTAAGACTGACTCAACATAAGCATGGTAAGCCATTAGTGCAGTTTTTACGGATGCTATTTTACGCAGACGATTGAGGACATACACAAAACGATTTAGTTTATTATTAATCTTATTAACCGTTCAAACCGTTCTATCCTCAAATTGTTTCATATTTAACCAACTTTAAAACCTTTTTACACAATTTGATGAACAACCAGTCCTTCCAGGTCAAATCCCCTTTTCGGGTACACTTTTACCCCCACCACTTAAGCACAGCTCCGCCGGGGAGGGGGAAACCTAGGATAGTCATATTGGGCAACAAAAGATGCCATTAAAACAATAAAACCTTTTGTAGGAATTAAATCCGATTTGAAGTGTTTCTTGGTTTAATGCTACTGAACTACTACGGATTACAGCGCGTATATTATTAATTCAGGTGTTATTTTAGAATGATTTTGTAGTTTGGATTTTTTGGAAAAGTGTTTTATTTCCAATGAACTGTAGGCGCGGCAGTCTTAGAAGTTAATAAATAAAATCAGTTTTAGTACTTATGTCTCATACAAATAAGGACGAAATTAGCATACCTGTTCCTTTATACCCAAAGCTCGTTGTAAGCAAAGAGTCGAGGGCGTCATATCTTTCAGTAGGCTTGTGTACAAAATCTCCTTTGTCTGATATGTTCTGTATGCCACTGCGCAGCTTCTCTTGGTAGCGGGAAAGTTGGACGTTAAGCCTGCCAAACGATTATGGAGTTTTAACACCAGGGCCCTATTGCATAAGATTACTAATAATATTAGAAAATAATATTAGTTACAAGTCAAAAAATTACAAGTTGTTGTAATTTCTGTTGCATAATTATTTTCGTTTTTATTATTAGTATGAAAATATTGCGTTGCATAAATCGCTAATAATATTATAAAATCTACAAGCTATTTTTACAAGTACTAGTATATTATGTTGCATAAAATGCTTTTCCGAACTTGTAATAAGGGCTCTAATAATATTAGCAAAATATACAAATTACAAGTAACTTTCCTTAGCTGACTAGGTGAAACCTTTAACCGTCTTGATTTTTCAATGAAAAAGAGTAATTTTGGCGAAAATTTGAATTTTAATCCCACTTCATTGGTATAAAAAAATACTTTTGGCGGTAATTAATGATTATAATATATTCAATCACACTAAATCATGGTGCCTATATTATATAGTTATTGTGTAGTATATAGGCTATATGTTATATTTATATTTAGAAAAAGCTAATATACAATGTACCTATAAAAATCTGTAGCAAATTTCTGTTTTCCACGATCTCAGCGTTGATCCTATAGTGAAAGTTGTTCATATTAGGCATGGGTAGAATATACCTATATTTTATTAACGTTCGGTTTAATTTAATGTTCGGTTTTTGTATGCTTTTTGGTTGCGCGTTATTTTAAATCCTTCATTTTCATTATCTGATGAATATAATAAGATATTTTTTTAAAGTTATGGTTAACAGTGTTGTATTATTCTAGGTCAATGACAAATGAAATTAATTTGACAATGTACCAGAGTTAACTAACGTTAGTTTCGTAGGATAACATCACATCTCCGCTATATTGTTAGATTAAGCACACTATAAGTCCAACCAATAATTTGAAAATACGGTGCTCCTTAGGTTAGTAGAAATAAATACAAGTTTTTACCAATAATTTGTATTTTCGGGTTGATATTGCAACAGAAGTTTGTAATATTAGCTAATAATATAGTTATTTTGACTTATATTATTGGTACTTGTAGTTTATTACTCATACTTTATTAAGCAACAGAAATCTACAAGTTACAGTTAAGTTTCAGTTAAAATACTAATATTATTAGCTTGTACTTATCGACTGGTATATTTGTGACCTATATTTTCTTATGCAACACAAAAATACAAGTTACAACCAAAATCACTAATAATATTAGCTTGTAATTTGTTATGCAATAGGCCCCTGAGAGCAGAGACTGTACTACCCAACTCTTAAAAAAAAATACTAAATAGTGGCCTGAGGGTGCCTGTCCATTGACGCGGAGCTGGGCAGCGGAGCGGAGAAACGAGGTAGTTTCTCCGCTCCGCCGCCGCCTCGCTCCGCGTCCATGGACGGGCACCCTTATACAGAACTCTTTGCTGTAGGTATATGAAAAACTTTTATTTCGGACATCTCCCTTCCCAATAACTTATCCTCAATATAAGTTTACTATGGATCTGAGTGTCAGCAACTCAGCGATGGAGCTAGGGTCATGAGCGCCCCTGGCAAGATTTAAATTTTGCGCCCTCAAGGATTATTTTCTAAGAATAAAAACTTATTTTCTAGCTGTAGGTCAGCAAAGTGCACCCCCTTAAGTCATTGCACCCCTGGCAGGGCCTTTGCCAGCGCTGGTCAGCCCTAGGCAACTGTTGTTCTTTGGCATTTAACAGAGTTATCTAGGCAACAAATCCTCAGGCGTTCTATCTCTGACTGAGAATAGGTTATTAGGAATTTCCCTAGTAATTAATGGTTATTATACTGTTTCTAAAAACAGCAACGCATGATAGGTATTTCTGTTATCAAGATCATCTATCGGGAATAAAACGCGCGTAAAAAAACTCTATAATTTTGTTTATGAAATCTCAGTTCGCTTTACGGCCTTAGATGGCGCTGTATAAATTTCCCATATAAAATTACAAATTTTCTACGCGTTATTTTACTCGATAGATGTTCGCATAGGCGTAGCCAGTACCCTTAGCACGAACAGCTATCGAAAAAAATAACGCGCGTAAAATCATTCGATAGTGCAATTTTGTATGAAAAATTAATACAGCGCCATCTATCGCCGAATAGAGAAATTAAATTTTCCATAGAGAATTCTCTATCGAGTAATTTTACGCACGTTATTTTTCTCGATAGCTGTTCGTGCTAAGGGTACAGGCCTGTTTTTCGGAGGGGGTCCACTTGCGTAGTAGACCGGCATGTTGACCACTGCACCACTCAGGTCGTTCTTTTGTAATTCTCTTTTACTTAATAAAAAGAGGCAAAAGATTTGAAAATGAAAATAACTGGAAAAATATTCTTCCTAGAAGCCGTGGTTTTCGCTACTCCGTTCTAGATGGCGCTGTTTTTGCTACTCCATACAAGATGGCGCTACCAGTATTGTAAGTCCTAGAACTGTCATTTCAATAATACTTCTACAGCAAATATAAATAAAATCGTTAGATATAAAACACTTTTTACGGATTGCAGCGCGTATATTACTAATTCGGGTGTTATTTAGAATTATTTAGTTTGGATTAATTGGAAAAGTGTTTTATTTCTAATGAATGTAAATGCGGAAATCTTAGAAGTGTAAAAATAAAATCAGTTTTAGTATTTATTTTTACACGAGCATCTATCGGGAATAAAACGCGCGTAAAAAAAACTCTTTTTATTTATGAAATCTCAGTTCGCTTTACGGCGGTAGATGGCGCTGTACAAATTACCCATACAAATTTAGTTTTTCTACGCGTGTTATTTTTCTCGATAGATGTTCACATAGGCGTAGCCAGACCAGTTTTTCGGAGGGGGTCGATGTCAGTTTTTTTGGGGTCCTTGTAAAAAGCACTTGACATAAAAAAATACTTTTCTTCCAACTATGCTTCATCACAATCACACTAAAACTAAGTACAAAGCGAGTCTTTAAGGTGGTACGTCAAGCTCAGTGGCGCCACCAATGGGAATAAATCATTTACGTTTTATCATGGGGTCTCATTACTAACATCAGAAATGGATTTTTAACATTCGTTTATATTTATCTCACTAGATGGCGGTACCTGCTTCGATTTGTCATTGATGTTTTTGTAACATTAAAATATAGAGAAAAAATAACAAGAAACGTTAAAATTGTTTCTTAATAAAAATCACCAAATGCAAAATTGTAGTATAAAAGTAAAATCAAGGGTTGTTTTAACAAATTTCAATAAATTGTTAGTGACACCTATCGGCAATAATTTGAGCTGATAAGATGCGTGCGTTTTCGTCTTAAAAACAGTTTTTGACGAGTAATTGATGATTTATGCTACTCGTCCATAGATGGCGCTGTTAAGGTCTTTTGGTACTTTTCTTCGCTTTCAAATTAGTTAAAAAAACTGTTCAATTAAGATTGAAGGAATTAACATCGCAGATTTTTATGCGTGGTTTTATTATAAACGAATGTTCTGTTTCTGATAAATTTTGCAAATAAACCCAAAAACGAGGTCCTAGGGATATTTTTTTACATCAAAAGTGGTAACATTTTTATAAATGTTTTCAATTAGTTCTATTGTGTATTATTTCAAGTGCATTATATTTTTTCTATGATAGCTTCACGCGCGTAGTCTTTCAATATTTTGAATTTAATATGTTGTGGTGTTGTTGTGTGTTAAAGGTACTTCATCGTTTATTTGTATCCTATGCACTACGCAAAGTGCTAGGTATTTAAATCGTTTGCCATGCAAAATTTTGGGAAGAGGTTTTGTAATGTCCGACCGAAACTGGAATTTCGGCCGAAACCGAAACCGAAACTTATTTTCACACATTAAGTTGACTTATTTTTTTACACATTCATGGTTGGTTGGTGGTAAGGTTTGTTTCAAGCACGCTAGGAGTGCACAGATAATTAGAAACACTAGTCGATTTTCATAAAAACGAGATAATTTTGAAGCATTAATTCTCCGTCAGGAATTGATGCTGCGATCGTGATCTGATGATGGCTATCCAGGGAGCGAATGGAGAAAATTCAGATCGCTATGCACACCCAACTGATCTGATCAGCATTCTAAGAGCTGTTTCGATACGTTTAAAATACCTATCTGGATTTCCTTTATTCGTTCCCTGGATAGCAATCATTAGATCACAGCTCGCTCAATCCCTGGAGGGCGGAGAACCCCATTTGTATGATAATCAACTAGTGTTTCTAATTATCCGTCCACCAATAAAATAAAATAAAAAAAAACAATAATTTAAGTATGTCACAAAAATCGTCACCAAAAAAATCATAATGATCAAATAATCAATAATATTTTATTATTTATTTTATTTATTGAACATTGTTACCACAGTATTTACAGAGCATTAAAGCCGGTATAATAATTATACAATATATTAGCCAATTACGGCAACAACACTTTGTAAACAAAATATATAAGTGGTTAAAAAAAAGAGATATGTCAATCATTTTGTAAATCAACTTGTTTAGTAATCAATAAAATTTATTACTAATCATACGACTATTGTTAAACAATAATCAATACAATTTATTGTTTAACAATAGTCGTATGATTAGTTATTTGTTGTGTTTTCCCGTTCGCGTACTACCTGTCCGAATAGTCTATTGACTAAGCTTTTGACGCTCTTGTGCAGTCAAAAGAAAAGTTTCGAGATGAATAGTTGTCCACAAATTATAAATACTTAGATGTTTTTTAACAATTAAAATCAATCTTGTAACTGAAGGTATACACATTAAAACACGTAATTTATCAACTCAACACAATCGCGCCGATTACGTCGGCTGGCGAACCCCGAAGTTAGCCAATTGACACACGACAATGAGGATCAGAATTAGGTCGACAAATCAACTTAAAACCAATATTAAGTGTTCCACTAAGCTTTCTCATTAATATTGTTTTTAAATTATCGAAATCGGTACATCCGTTGCGATTTTATAAAGCTGCGGACAAACCAACGCGTTCAGCTTGCGTTCGCGGTGGCGTGCTCGGTGGCGATCTTCTCGCGTGCAAAGCCCGTTCACACCAAACACGCGATCTCTACGCGTTCAGTATGCGTTCAGTCCAGTCTGCGTCGACCTTCGGAACCTCCTAATCCATTTATTTTGTGATATTTATAATGGATGACAGTGAAAATGACATCAAAGAGGAAATTATTTTATTAGCAGCGTTTGTTGAAGACGAAGAAAAGCAAAAGGAAAAGGAAAAAAAAGGAGTAGGTACCAACTCATTTGAAATAAATAAATTTAAAATCAATCCGGTAATGAATATGACGCGGGTTTCTATGAATCGCTTTTTATGATGTAGATAGTTATGTACCTACTTTATATAAAAGTAGAAAAAAATCGATTAAGTATTACAATAATATTCTAGTTATTATTTTATTTATTTACATGGAATACAATATGGATGGGAAGTGTCGTATAATATTCTATATTTTTGCACTTTAGCAATAATTTTTCCGTCACGGACATCGTTGACTACCTTCAAATTAGTTGCGTGCAGCGTTCAGATTGTGTCGATGTCGACAGCATCTGGACGCCACCGCCGAATGATCGCGCGTGCGAACGCTGCATTTCCTGCGACCGGACGCACCGGTTCGAACATGTCACTACAAACGCTACTGCAGTATGTGGTCGCCACCACGCACGCGGACGCGGACGCAAGATGAACGCGTTGGTTTGTCCGCAGCCACATTTTATACAGCAAACATTTTATCGACGAGCTTCACGGGCAGCCGGTGCGTGCGACGTCACATCACCCGACTCACTCGAAGTTTATATGGCCCGCGCCGCATTATGGTGTCTAGCGTCCTAAGTTGAAATGAAAATGGCACCAAAAGGTGCGCTACTAAAAGTCCTATAATACTGTAAAAAAATGTTGTTAAATGTTTATATACAGGGTGGGTTTTTGAGACGGTACATTAAGTACTCCTGGGAGACCTTCCATTACTTTTTATGATATTCCGACGTGCATTTATAGATTTTGGAAAAAAGTTACCGTTAGAAAAAAAATGCTAAAATAGCAAAAAAAATTTTTTTATGCCAATCGATCCTATTTCATGTGGGGATCAAAAGACTCTATGGGACCATTTAAAGTATGAGTGCCAGACAGAAACGACAAAAGTCGCCAAAAACTTTTCCCATACATTTTGTACGGAAAAACGAAAAATTTACTCGATTTTTTTTTATTGCTAAACGATATTATTTCTTAGCGTTTAGGCAAAATACTCTTTATAGTACAGAAACTATGTAAGTCACACACAACATCGTCTTCACACGCAGGCACATTAGATAGAAAAAATAGTTTCTGTACTCAAATTTCAGATGGCCCTAAAGAGTATTTTGATCACGGTAAGAAATAAGATCGTTTGGCAACAAAAAAAAATCGAGCAAATTTTTCGTTTATCCGTACAAAATGTATGGGTAAAGTTTTGGCAATTTCTGTCGTTTCTAGTACTCATACTAAAAAGTTATGGAAGGTCTCCCAGGAACGTTTTCCTGTAACTATAACGGTTAAGGTACCTGTCCAAAAATCCACCCTGTATATAAACATTTAACAACATTTTTTTACAGTATTATAGGACTTTTAGTAGCGCATCTTTTGATGCTATTTTCATTATTCTATCTTAATAATTGAGAACGTTAGCCTCTACAATGCGTCGGGGGCTATATAGAAATCATATAAACTTAGAGCGACTCGGAAGATGTGACGTCACAGCCATCGGGCCGGTCCGTGCCTCCCGATCTGCGAACTGCGCTAGTAATATGATTACAGCTTCATAATTTTTTGTCGTTGAACAAAAATTTTTTCACTGTATGTTATGGAATCCTTAGCTCTATAAATCTACATTCTCAACTAAAATCGTAAATCCTCATTCACGAAAACCGAGTTTCGGTTGAGCCGAAAGTTTCGGCCAATATTTGGTCGAAACCGAAACTGTGGCCGAAACTAGTCTTTCTTGCCGAAACCGAAACCGAAACTTCGGTCGGTCAATAATGTTTTGCCAAATCATAAAGTCTGGAAACGATATACATATTTGTAAATATCGTTCCATCTGATAAAGCTGAGAAGCTTTTTGCACGCATTTTTCTTGTCAGCTAAAAGACATCATAATGGGTGGTAGCCTGGTAGGGTAAAAGAATTGACATTTAAAAATGCTTATTATGTGAGCTTATTTAAATAAAGATTTATTTCATTCATTCATATGTTATCGTTAAAGTGCGGAAATCAGTGAATCAGTTAAAGTGCGAAAAATTCAGTTATTTCGTACTTTAACTAGGTAATCTACAGATTCCCTAGCTAATCTGCAGATTAACGACCAAGGATCAATTAAAGTACGGAAACAGGTTCTTTTATTGAAAACAATGTGTAATAACATAAAAGGGGACAGACACAAAAGCAGGGGGACGGGGGAAGCGTAGCCCCCCTGTGAGGCGGGCTTGATGGAATTTTTTTTAAATAGTTTATTATGTTAGGTTAGTAATGCGACCAAAAACGCACGAGCCGAGCGAGCGCAGTGAGAGTGCCGCGGGAGCGGCCGGCAAAGCGCCAGAAATTAAGTTTTTGTAAAATAAACTTTGAATATAGGTCTTACTTAAATTTCCTGAAGCCTTGGCTATTTCACTCACTGTATTCCGCACTTTAACGGTGTAGCACCCGTTAATGTGCAGATTAACTAGGTAGTTAAAGTGCGGAAATCGTTTACTTCAAGAAAAATTTCGCACTTTAACTGATTCGACCAGTTAATCTGCAGATTAACGGATTCCATGCATTAACGGTAACACTACACAAATAATACTTGGTATTTCTTTTTACTCATGTGGTAAAATGAAACTTTGACCAAGTAATTATTTGTTTAGTGTCCGACCGAAACTGGAATTCCGACCGAAAACGAAACCTAATTTTCTGCCCTGGTTCCATTTTCGGCCGAAACCGAAACTTATTTTCACACATTAAGTTGACGTATTTTTTACACATTCATGATTGGTTGGTGGTAGGGCTTGTTTCAAGCACGCTAGGTGTGACGGAAACACTAGTAGATTTTCATACAAACGAGATAATTTTGAACCCTTGGTTCTCCGCCAGGAATTGATCGAGCTGTGATGTGATTATGGCTATCTAGGGAGCAAATGGACGAAATTCAGATCGCTATACACACCCAACTGATCTGATCAGCATTCTAAGAGCTGTTTGGATAAGTTTAAAATGGCTATCTGGATTTAATTTATTCGTTCCCTGGATAACAATCATTAGATCACAGCTCGGTCAATCCCTGGTGGGCGGAGAACGAGAACCCCATTTGTATGAAAATCAACTGGTGTTTCTATTTATCATCATGGTGTTTATAAAAAAAAATCAATAATATAAGTACCTATGTAACAAAAAACGTCAACAAAAAATTATCATTATAATCAAATAATCAATATGTTAAACTTATTTTGTAAATCAACTTTTTTAGGAATCAATATATTTTTTTGTTTAACAATAGTCGTATGACTAGTTATTTGTTTTGATTTACCGTACGCGTACTACCAGCTGTTCGAATAGACTATTGACTAAGCTTTTGACGCTCTTGCGCAGTCAGAAGAAAAGTTTCAAGATGACTAGTTAACCACGAATGTTGTTTTTTCACAATTAAAATTGTAGCTTAAGATATTTGATTTTCAGCCACATCATTTTCTTTCCATCTTTTCCTTGCTTGTGTTACTGATTAACCTTTCATTTAGAGCCTTCATATCACACTAATCATTATTAGTAATTTCTTGGACATGAACAAAAGCGAAAATCATGTCAAATTCCCATGTTGTATCCGCTCCAGTTATGGGAATACTACACTCAAAGGTTTACCATTACGTATGCCTAGGGCAGACAGTCCAGTTAGGTAAGTAAGTCTAACTTCGACAAAGAAATCTTTCGTCGAACCCAACATGAAGGGCAGCATTTGAGATGCTTTAAAAAATCTTCGCATCCAACTTACTTCAGTGTCTCAAGACAAGTCGAAAATCTATTACCAGTGTTTGTTGCCGATTGATTAACGGCAGTGAAACGTGGTCGGTCTCTAACTATGGGTCTTGTATAGAGGCTCAAGGTGACTTCGCAGGAAATGGAGAGAGACATGCTCGATGTTTCTCTGCGTGATCGAATTAGAAATGAGGTGATCCGCAGGAGAACTAAAGTGATTAACATCGCTCAAAGGATTGCTCATCTAAATGGCAGTGGGTGAGAACACATAGTAAGAAGAATCCTTGGGGAAGACATAGGCCTGGGTATAGACCCAGCAGTGGGTGTCGTGCGCATGGTATGGCGACAATGACAAGTTCTTTGAGACGAGAAGAAGATAAAGTTCTTTGACGGTGCTGAAACCCGGTGTGTTTTTGTGCGCGCGCGAGATACATGACTGTCTTCCAATCAAACATTGAGTAAACTTTCTGCTCCCTTTTAAATACCTAACTTATTTAATAATGAAATACTTGATGCAGGCTTCAAATGAAAAGTTTATCAGTAACACAAGCAAGAGTAAAACAGAGAGAAAATTATATGGCTAAAATCAAAAGTCTTGGGTTTGAACAGCAATGTTCAGGCATAGTTTAGCACACCCACGATGCTTCGTACGCCATATTTGACATTCCAAAAACAAGAAAATGTGGTTCCTCGAAACTAAAGAAGAAGGAAAATTTTAGGAAGACTATGAGACATGTGAGTATGATTCTGAAACAAGAAGGAACGATTTAATAGCTTAATATGAAGCGTTTGCTATTCCAATGGCCTATATTATTGGTTTTTGTCGCAAAAGTATCATATCTCAAGAACTCCAGACATAGTATGAGAAGTCCAACTACTAGCAAAGATGTTGTAGACAGGATATTGGAACTTGATATTAACGATCAAAGTGAAGAAAAATCGAATTAATGTAATTATGTTTATTGATACGTTTCTGTTTGTGTTTTTTAATAAATACATTAGAGAAGTATGATGATAATGCATTAATTTGACTCTTTCTTTGTCTTAATTTTAAAATTAGTTAATGATAAAATGAAAATAGTTCAAACTAGAGAGTTACGAATAATCATTAAAACATCTTTTGAATTTCCAAAGATCAGCCATAAACTAACTAACTGGAGTTATTCTTATTAAGCCCCATCCACACGCTGGCTGTTTGTCACAAACACCGCAAACAGCAAACAATGTCCCAAACACCAACCACAATCACCCAACACAAACAGCCGATCACAATCACCCAACACAAACATGCTTGGCGAACGTTCATAACATTCCGAATCGGCAGACATGGCGGACGACGAGCTTGTGGCAGCTATTACTTTCGGGTTGACATATTTTTATTATAAATTAATGTGAATGAATGAGGAAGTTTGGGAAAAGTTTAAAAAAGGTGTGACTGAAACAGCTGAGGAAATATGTGGAGTGAGTAAAAGGAAGAATGCTCCCCCAATAAACTGGTGGGATAGTGAGGTAAGACAGATAGTGAATGAAAAGAAAAAAGTATGGCAGGATCTGCTGGCCATCAAAGCCAGTAAAAGAGTGAATGCAAGTGTTACAGAAGATGATGTTGATACAGTTGCAAGGGAGTTTAAAAGGATTAAGAAAGTAGTGAAAGAAAAAGTAGACGAAAAAAAGAGAAAGATGAAAGAAAAGTGTGACTTCAAACTCTGTGATAACTTTCGAGACAATATAAAATTGTTTTGGAAACAAGTGAAAACGTCTCGAAGTGGATCACATAAGTCTAAAATGAATGTGATAAGAGATGAAAAAGGTGAGCTAGTGACAGATGAAAAAGGTGTACTACAGGAGTGGATGAAATATTTTGAGAGTTTGTTTGAGGCGGATGGCTCTATGCTAGAAGCCTCGGATAAAAGGGTGGAAGACGAGGAAGAGACAGAAGTGGATGAAAGAGATATATATATGGATGAGATTATTAGTGCAATGAAGAGCATGAAAAAAGGGAAAGCAGCAGGATATGACAGAATTACTGTTGAAATGCTGAGAGGTGGGAAAGAGCTGGTTGCGTCCTGGCTGTGCCTGATCTTTAATAAATGTTGGAACAGTGGCAAAGTGCCGGAAGATTGGCCTAAAGCCGTGGTCGTGCCGCTGTACAAAGGGAAAGGGTCACGGCAGGATGCTAAAAACTACCGCGGGATCAGTCTTCTCAGCATTGTCAGTAAATTGTATGCAAAGGTACTGATTGAAAGAGTGATTCAAAAAACTGATCAGAGTATTTGGGATGTGCAAGCGGGATTCAGAAAGGGAATGGGATGCACGGATCAGGTCTTCTCCTTGAGGTGCTTAACCGAAAAACACCTGGCTAAGCACAAAAAGGTTTACTGTGCCTTTGTGGACCTGGAGAAGGCCTACGATCGAGTTGACAGGAATGAGCTATGGAAGGTGTTGTCCGAATACGGATTGGAGAGCAGACTGATTCATGCACTGAAATCTCTCTATGAGGATTCCCGTGCATGCGTCAGGATTGACGGCGTATACACTGACTGGTTTGGCATCTCTAGGGGTGTCAGACAGGGATGTGTTGCGTCACCATGGCTCTTTAATCTGTTTTTGGACAGTTGTATGAAAGGTCTGAAAGAACGTGACTGTGGGGTTGTGATGAATGGGACTCAAATCAAGTGCCTTCTCTACGCTGACGACCAAGTTATACTTGCGTCTTCTGCGCAAGAGTTGCAGGAAATGATGTCGGTTATGAATGAAGATTTTGTGAGAAAAGGGATGAAAGTGAATGTAACTAAGACTAAAGTGATGGTGTTTGAGAGAGATGAAGAAATGACTGACTGTACGGTAATGTTAGGTGGCGAAAAAGTGGAACAAGTCCGTGAGTTTGTATACTTGGGGAGTTTGTTCACAAGGGACGGAAAGAGTGAGGAAGACATAGAAAGACGAGTGAAGAAAGGAAATTCGGTGAGTGGTGCTATACACTCGGTTATGAGTAGCCAAACCGTTTCTGCAAAGGCGCGAATGGCTATTCATAGCGGAGTGCTGGTACCGACACTGATGTATGGAAGTGAATCTTGGGTATGGCAGAAGAAGAATGAAAGCAGAATAAATGCGGTAGAGATGCGATCGTTGAGGAAAATATGTGGAGTAAAACTGAGTGATAGAGTGAGCAATGAGGTGATTCGCAAAAGGTGTGGTCTGAAAGATGATATAGTGACAAGAATTGAGAAAGGAATGCTCCAGTGGTTTGGTCACTTAGAGAGGATGAATGAAAGGCGAATCACGAAAGAGATATACTGTGCGAATGTGGAAGGAACGATTGCACGAGGGCGTCCCAGAAAAACCTACGCGGACCAAATAGAGGTTATTATAAAAAAGGCTGGTGTACGCAGTGACAAAAACCGCAGGGCATGTATGAAAAGATTGATGTATATGAATGAAGCGAAAGAAGTCGTAGCAGGTGGCGATCCATAGTCTCTGCCTACCCCCATGGGAAACAGGCGTGAGTGTATGTATGTATGTATAAATTAATGCAAGAGAAAGAAAAAAGAAAAAAAAGAAGAAAGCGAAGACGATGGTGGATGGATGGATATGGATGGATGGGTGGATGGATGGTTGTTATAATAGGTAGAGAAAAGTACATTGTGGTATAGAAATAAAGTATTATTTATTTAATTTAACTTTAAAAAACATTTTATTTATACTTTTCTTAATATTTTGGTAAATTTAATAGACTTAGTTTTTATTTTTTGTTATTATTTTTCGAGATATATTGATGTTTTAAGATTGACAAATGACAGCTGTCAAACTTAAAACAGCAATTTCTCAAAAAGAAATTGTTGACCTTCACTTGTTTTTCCGAGATTCATTTGTTTACCCGAAATCCACAAATCCAATAATGTCAGAATGGTAGGTGCTGACCAATCACAATTTTTTTACGCTTTGCGCGCCAACGTAAAAGTGTAGCAAGTAAATACGTCCGCCTCCCGCAAGCTCGCGCGTATTACTGATCGCTGCCAAACGAGTGGATACGTCGCAAACTGTTTGCCAAACACCCTTTGATCTGGCAAGAAAAACCGACACCGATGCCGAACATTGCCCAACACAAACACAAACAGGCAAACAACGACAAACACCTATCCACACGTCCGTGTTTGCTGTTTGCTGTTGTCTGTTTGCCATTGTTTGCCAAGCATGTGGATGGGGCTTTAAAAGTGATCCAAACACGGACGCAAAGTCACTAACTCTGTTTAACTAAAAATGTTGTTACTGAATTTGAGGGTAGAAAGTAACTAAATCGGTTTTTTTCATTATCTCAGTAATTATAAGTAATACATTAAAAGTAGCGACCGACCGAAGTTTCAGTTTCGGTTCCATTTCGGCCAGTTTCGGCAAGATAATCTAGTTTCGGCCACAGTTTCGGTTTCGGCCAAATATTGGCCGAAACTTTCGGCTCAACCGAAACTCGGTTGTGTTGATATATTACGTGTTTTAATGTGTATACACTATACCTTCAGTTACAAGATTGATTTTAATTGTGAAAAAACATGTAAGTGTTTAAAATTCGTGGATAACTAGTCATCTCGAAACTTTTCTTCTGACTGCGCAAGAGCGTCAAAAGCTTAGTCTATAGTCTATTCGGACAGGTAGTACGCGTACGGTAAAACACACAAAATAACTAGTCATACGACTATTGTTAAACAATAAATTATAATGATTACTAAAAAAGATGATTTACAAAAGTAAGTTTAACATATTGATTATTTGATTATTATGATATTTTTTGTTGACGATTTTTGTTACATACTTATATTATTGTTTTTTTTATAAACACCATGATGATAATTAGAAACACCAGTTGATTTTCATAGAAATATGGGTTCACCGCCCACCAGGAATTGGCTGAGCTGTGATCTAATGATTGCTATCCAGGGAACGAATAAATCCAGATAGCTATTTTAAACATCCAAACAGCTCTTAGAATGCTGATCAGATCAGTTGGGTGTGTATAGCGATCTGAATTTCCTCCATTCGCTCCCTAGATAGCCATCATCAGATCACAGCTCGATCAATTCCTGGCGGAGAACCAAGGCTTCATAATTAGGATGTTGACTAATGAATAAAATAACGAAATAATAATAAAAATCGTAAACATATTAAACTTTTAGAGTAGCTTGTATACCTCTTGGTTTTATATATTGCATATTATCTGTTTTATTATTTGTTTTATGACCCTTCAAAGTTGGGTGGACAAGTCCATTTAAAAAGTTTAAAATTTACTAAAATAAATGATACCTTTTATTAGTTCGTAAAATGTATAGCAAATTTGTCTAAGAAACCATTTTGATAAACACAATATTTAATATAGCTGCCGAACAAATTTCCTACGCGTTGCATACAAACTACTGAGGCGTGACGTCATAATTCAGTAGCCGTAGTATGGAGCATTTTTGGACGAGTCCATTTATGTGCATTTCACACTGATATCTCGGGCAGTTATCAAGCTAGCGAAATAATTATTTTACCAATTTTCCCAATTTATCTCCTTTGTATTAAAATCGACTAGTGTTTTCCAGGCGTCCACCTTTAGCGTGCTTGAAACAAGCCCTACCACCAACCAACGAATGAATTGAATGTGTAAAAAAATACGTCAACTTAATGTGTGAAAATAAGTTTCGGTTTCGGCCGAAACTGGAACCAGGGCCGAAAGTTCGGTTTCGGTTTCGGTCGGACACTAATTAAAAGTAATAATGTTACTGTATGCGCTTACCTATTTTCTAAGATATGAAACCATAAATTTTTAAATTATCTCATAGCAAAACCGAGTTATATATTTTTTTGTTTTATAAAACTTGAAACCTTCATAACCCAAAACACGTTTGATCGAGTAGAGCGAAAAGTCACCACTTTTCGCTCTACGGCGACGATGTTAGGCTTAATAAAGATTGTGCAGCCACTTTTTGTGTGGTCAGAAGCAAGATGGGTGACCTTATTAGGTTGATAAAGATCATGCAGCAATTTTTTGTGTGGTCAAAAGCAAGATGGGTGACCAAATTAGGTCGATAAAGATCGTGCAGCAACTTTTTGTGTGGTCAAAAGCAAGATGGGTGACCATATGAGACTTAGCAAACATTGTGCAGCCACTTTTTGTGTGGTCATAAGAAAGATGGGTGACCATATTAGGCTTGATAAAGATTGAAGATATAAAGATCAAAATTTGCAGACAGACAAATAATTAACTAATATCCTTACTTCCTTACTAATTTATAAATGCGAAAGTCCGTTTGTTTGTTTGTTTGTTACGCCTTCACGTCTCTTTCTTTTCATCCTGAAAAACAATATTGTTCCCGAGGGATAGCAAAAAACTTTCCACGCAGACGAAGTCGCGGGCGGCCGCTAGTAAATAAGTAAACAAGAAAACGACCACATAAAAACGTGTTAAAAACCAACATTGCTATTTGAACTATGGCATTATCGTCTATCTGTCTCTGTCTGTCACATCATTACTTTCACATGTTGACCTTGAGAACGCCTTTATGCCAAAGTTTGTTTCTGTAGTACAGTACAACTGTTACCCCCTGGTCACGAAAACAGCGGCGGCGGCGGCGCCGCGGGGCGGTGCAATTAGGCCACACAATTTTAAGAATCTTAAAATCGAGCGGGCTTGGCCGCTCAATTTTAAAATTCTACTGTCTTAAGCTTCGGACAGACTAAATCGAATTCGCTCGCGTCGCTGCAATTTTGACCACTATTGCTTTGAGTTAGGTGGTCAACAAAATGGGTTCCCTACGCCATATTGAATACCAAATAATCGAAAATCAAAATATCGAACACTGTACATCGAACGCTCAAAACATCAAACGGTTAAAACATCGAACGGTCAAAACATCGAACGTTCAAAATATCGAATTTACAAATAATCGAACGATCAAAATATCGAATGGTTAAAATATCGAACACTCAATACATCGAATGATTAATTTATCGAAAAATATTATTCTCCAAATTTATTTACTTTTCAGCACAAAAATACTCAATTCACCCATAAACTGATAAAACAAGACTGCTGCTATGAAGTAATAAATAAACTGCTTCGTATACAAAATATTACTCCGTTAGTGGGTAGAACAAAAATTATTTGACGCAACAGCTTCGTTTGGAAATTAAGTTTTATGAAATTTCATTGAAATATCTACTGGTTGTTCATGATATGATGGAAGAAACTACCTATGTAAAATAAAAATTTTCGATAAATTAATCATTCGATGTATTGAGCGTTCGATATTTTAACCTTTCGATATTTTGATCGTTCGATTATTTGTAAATTCGGCAACCCTAAGTACGGTGTAGAAGTATTTATAATACATTTTTATCGATTTATGAATTTTCAACGTTGGTTATTAATTATGTAGGTAAGTACCTACACACGACAGCATGGTACTTAAGTTAAACAGTTAAACTGCGAAAACAGACTGTCAAGGCGTAGCTCAAGGTCGACATTATATAGTCTGACGTGCCGTCGACTGTACTTACCCTACCTAGATACCTACCTAATTATTACTATAAAATAGTAATGATTAGTACCTACCTATTAAATAAATACTATTCTCAAGAGTAGATACCTAGGTATCTTCTTAGATAGATTAAATATTATGAATTTGAAATCATTGATTAATAATATTAGGTTAAAAATCTTGGTGTCTTCGATTTGTCGTTAAAAACGTGCGGAGGTTCATAAAGCCAATTTAAAGTTAATAATAAGTAGGTAGCACTGTCGTAAGCATTTTTGAATTTGAATCAAAACTCGAGCGATAACAGACAGAACAAACGGAGCGCGGGCGACGCGACGGAGGCCAGTGTTTTCAAACGATAGAACGCCATCTATTGGTGCGTAGAATATTTTAGTTTATTGCTATACATGCGCCATCTATTGGTGAGAAGTGTGCGCTCGGTACGCCATGCTAGACGTGCTGCGGTGACGGCGCCGCCATCTAGCGTTCTACGAGAAAATCATTTTTAGTAGCCCACTTAGTCGCCCTACGACGGTCCATTTCTTTTGTATGGGATGAGGTATCTGTACTAGTATAGTATTATATTATCTGTGGTTTTATCAAGGGCTTAGATTCTAAGCCCTTTGATAAAACGTCATAGAACAAAAGTTTTAGTTATTTTGCGCAAATAGAAGAGTAAAGTGCAATATTTAAATATTTTTTCATGGCCTCAAATATAAGCAATAAGTTATGAATGTGGATATTGCTAAATGTTGGCCACATTTAGCTTTTCTAAAACAGGCACTCGGTGCAATAATAAATTACTTTGTGCTCGATGCAATAATCTACTATTATTTCGGGGGTTTAAATTCCCAAATCCCCCCCCCCCCCCCCCCTCGCTACGCCCATGGATGTTCGTGTTAAAGTTATTCGTATTGCCCTAAGTATCCCAACATCTTACCTATACAAGACGTCCTTGAGAGCCTGCATATCTTTCTGTAACCGCAAGTTCTGCTCACGCGCCTGGTTCAATATGATTTGGCGACTGCTGCAGCTCATACATACTTCTACCAAAGGTATGGCTGTGGTAGGGGCCGGGTTGTCTGTTAATTATGACTCATGTTTAATGTAAATTATCAGTAAACTTAGTTTAAGCACAGAATGACAGAATATAATACTACTAACGTGTTTAAATGCCTTTTTCAGAAATTAAAAATAATATACTGGACCAGTAATTTCATATAAAATCTGTTCCATTTTTTTATTAATCCAGAAAGCCTTAAATCATAGAATGTGAAAAGTGAAACAGAGTCTTTTTGTAGCCTCTTAGTGAACCAAAGATCACAGATCTTTGGAAGGGCATATATTATGTTTTCAGCATAAATATCTATAGGTACCCAAAGTTTAAGACTTAGTGTGAGTTGCACCAAAACGCTGTCAAAGTTACGGTTATCGTCAAATGATAATGCTACCTATTTGTCACGTCGAACTTGTCAAAGGACATCATGCTGGCTGGCAACCTCTTTTTTTTGGCTAACCTGTGCTTAACCGGTCAGTACTTTAACAATTAAGCTTGTTATCGTTATAGTTAGGTGGTGCAACTCAGCCTAAGTTTTCCATACTTAGACATATAGGTAGCTAGTTTTTTGAGTGTAAAGTGCATGCTACATGGCTGCCAACCACGTCCCAGCAAAGGTGACCTTGATGGTTTACAGCCGCATCAATGTAGGTTTACAGTCGAAACAAGCTGTGCCGATTTTCGGTTGCCAACCCAGGTTATCTTGGCTGAGACATGGTTGGCAGACTAGCAGGCTCTTAAATGATTGTTGTGACTTGTCCATTTTATATTGTTTACTATCTGCATCTATCCTATAATTATTATATTGTTTACTATCTGCATCTATCCTATAATTGAATTTGATATAGAAAGAAAGAAAAAACATTTACCTATTTTGAAAAATTACGAAAATCTACACAATGTACATAACAGTAGACCATAACTTAACACATAGGCATTAAAATTAGGATTGCACATCTTTGCATGATACCAAAATTAATTCAAGTTGTTCCAATAAAATCTTACCTCTATTAGGCAGTTCATACTGTTTCACCTTATCCTCCAATTCCTTAATCCTATCCCTCTCCTCTCTAATCACATGCTTGCACTCTTCTATGTATCTCGCCAAGGTGGTATACTGTGTCTTAAGCTGGTCGTTCTCTCCAGCAAATAGTTTGTTGTACTCCAAAACTGTTTTTAACTTTTCCTTTAGTTTCACTATAGTTGCATCTTTTTCGGATATCTGGAAATGTCCAAAAACTTTGTCTATAGTCATCTCATTAGTCATTTTCTTATTGATAGATACGGAGGATAAACTATAACCCACTAGCGGCCGCCCGCGACTTCGTCTGCGTGGAATTTGGTTTTTTGTTATCCCTCGGGAACAACACTTTTTTCAGGATGAAAGGCACTCTATGTCCTTCTCTGTAACCCTGACAACGTGTATGCAAAATTTCATGATGATCGGTTCAGTAGTTAAGACGTGAAGGTGTAACAAACGAACAAACAAACAAACGGACTTTCGCATCGTTATCCTTACTATCCTTACTAATATTATAATAAATACGAAAGTCCGTTTGTCTGTTTGTTTGTTTGTTTGTTACGCCTTCACGTCGTAACAACTGAACCGATCATCATGAAATTTTGCATACACGTTGTCAGGGGTACAGAGAAGGACATAGGGTACCTTTCATCCCGAAAAAAAGTGATGTTCCCGAGGGATAGCAAAAAAACTTTCCACGCAGACGAACTCGCGGGCGATAGCTAGTCCTTACTAATCCTTACTAATATTATAAATGCGAAAGTCCGTTTGTTTGTTTATTTGTTTGTTTGTTACGCCTTCACGTCTTAACTACTGAACCGATCATCTTGCAATTTTGCATACACGTTCTCATGAGTACAAAGAAGGACATAGGGTACTTTTCATCCCGAAAAACAATTTTGTTCCCGAGGGATAGCAAACTTTCCATGCAGACGAAGTCGCGGGCGGCCGCTAGTTTATAATAATAGTAAGGATGGGTCGAATGTGGATTGGTAGGTCTTAACTGCAGCCGGGACCAACGGCTTTACGTGCTTTTCGAAATACAATAGAAATTAGTTTTGTATATTAACATCCAGACTTGTTGGGAAATTAGGGGTTGAAGTTGGAACCCACTTGACAGCACGGGATAGCATGTTTTCTATCCTCTTCTGTCTCTGAAAATCATAATTTGTTAGAGCGGGAAAGACAGAAGCTATCGCTCGCCGCTCGCGGCAGCATCGTCGATGCCGTCGGCTACAGAGCTAAAGAGTTATCCAAAAAAGTTCAAAACCTCCATCTTAATACAAGGATGGTATCCAGGGGGGACCTTTGCGAATGGGGAATGTCCGAAAAAAATTAAATTGGCTGAAAATTTTTAATAGGTATGAATAAGCTCCCTTAGTAATAGAAAAAAATTCAGAATTTTTGGTTGCGTGAAAAAGTTTGAAAAAATTTAAGTCTCTTCGACTTCTCAAATAAACAAAAGTAACAGCAGAATGAAAATTATACCTTTGCCACCACATGCCACAACCACAACATGGTATTAAAAAATAGTTTCAAAAATGACAAATGTCAAAATGTCAAAACTTTTTATGTTTTATTCGTGTTGTTGTTTTGGCAGGTGGTAGCAAAGGCATAATCTCCATTCTGCTGTTACTTTTACACATTTGTAAAGTCGAAGAGACTTTATTTTTTATAATTTTTCTAAGCAACGGCAAAATCTGAAACTTTTTTCTATTACTAAGGGAGCTTATTCCTACCTATAAAAAATATTCAGCTAATTTGATTTTTTTCAGACATTCCCCATTACATTGAACTTGCATTGAAAATGACAATTAAAAAAAAATCATATTCTTTATTGTTTTAATGTTTTATGTTGTTAGTGTCAATGCATCTCACTTTACTTTTTTTAATCCTACCTTCCCTAAATTTAAATCCTGGTTCCGCCCCTGCTTTGATGGAAGCGCACTTTTATCAGTTACCATGATTACGTTCTCCTCGCACCGATCCATGAGTGTGGTGATGAGGCTCTCGTACTTCTTAGTCAGTTTCCTTTTCTGTTCTTTCAGAAGTGACTTTCCTTCCTTGCTCAGACGAGGAGAAGTGACCGCCACACCTTGCAGGTTTCGTTTTCTCGGAGGCTTCGCTGGTTTCTGTCCTAAAAAAATGTGAAGAGGAAATGTGCAATAGCCATGTGAAATAGGTCAGCCCTCTAGAATAAGTTACGTTTGCAAATCAATTTTTAATTTTTCTTTGATAGTTAAAGTCAACACAAAATAAGAAGCTCGTTTTGACAGTTAACGTATTCAAAGAAAAATATTCTCTACCCCAAAGAAATAAAGTATAATTTTCGAACATAATTTTTCACTAAAATGGCGGAACGGTATTTTTCTTGAGCTTTTCTTGAGCGTCACGCCATTCTTAAATGATAATAATATACTAAAAATGAAGTCGAGGCGAAAGCTGCACCTGGCATGTCTGCTTTTTGGGGTAATAAAGTATCAGGAGCCATCATACCTATATCTTAAGCTTGGCTGGATCGGGAGGAAGTGTGAGAGAAGGCAGTGCTCAGGGCAGTTGGCCACGCCTGCGCATAACTCTGCATCGTTTAGGGGCGCATTTCGTTATGCTGCCTCTAAAATATGGAACAATATCCCACCTCCCCTGAGACAAATCAATTCGATCCATACTTTTAAACTGCGCATGAAACATTTTCTTTTTAATGCACAGCGTGATATGGAATTATACAACATCAACATTTCGTTTATATAAGTGATAATTGTTTCTTGGTTGGCCTTAATATCTTTTATATATAATAGTACATATATACTTACATTTACATTAAACATACATATATTCGGATTTTATATACCTACTTACACCATACTTACACACCTTTATACTTATTATTTTAACAATAATTTTATGATTTGCACATTTTTTTTTCTCTTAACTTATTCGTTTGAGACATTCAGCTGTCAAAAACAAATAGGTGCCAATTGAAAATCAGCGTCGGGTCACATCAACCCGACACATGCTGAATTGGCTTCCGAGTTTGGTGCAGCCGTGAGATCCGTTTTTACTTATGTTATGTTTTGGATTAATCTTAAAAACAATTTTTTTTGCTTCACTTATGTACCTGCTGCATGTATCTTATTTTTCTCATGTCTGTGTCAAATAAATTTATTTTCTTTCTTCTTTCTTTCTTTCTTCTTTATTCTTTTAGCATAAGTAACATTTCACTTTGCGTTTATATGCTGTCAAAACGGGATTCTTATTTTGTGTTGACTTTAATAAATATCAGATGCATACCTTAGGTTTTTTTAAACTTAGGAAATAAGGCATTAGGTTGTTCGTAGGGCATAGACGTAGCCAGGCCAGTTATTAGGGGGGTTGGTCTATCTTAAAAATGACAGAAAAAAGGATTTTAGTGAATCTTTATTTCGGGGGAGATTTGAAAGCAAACAGAACAGAACACTAACTACTACCTAACTATACAAACCCCCTTGTCGGTAAAAAAATAAAATGTCATAGTTATTAATAATTGTTTAACTAATAGTGTTGTTCAAACTCAATTTGAACAAAAAAGAAGAATCCCACCAAAAACATTTTCATGTATAGTGCTGCCAAGACTCCATATATGGCTTGCACTGTCAAAAAGTTATGAGACCTCATGTAGAGCCAAGCATCTAACTCTACACGCCCTAACGCTACAAGCCCTAACTTAGAAAACTCTTCACCTTAGTCAAAATATGTGGCATGGCCATTTCGCTTCATGGAAAAATTTATTCACTGTTCAACAATAATAGTTTTTGTAGTAATGAAACGGCCAAACCACATATTTTGACTAAGGTGAAGAGTTTTTTAAGTTAGGGCTTGTAGCGTTAGGGCGCGTAGAGGTAGAATGACTGAACACACTGATAAGCTGAATAGCATTTAAATGATGTTCAGGTCAGGTTATTTGTGACAGTAAATTAGTACTTATTCCAATAAATAAATATTACCAATAACATCTCTTGGATCCTCATAGAGTGGGTTATCGTCCCCTAACTCCTCCTCCCGATCTCTCTCTTCTTCTTTCAACGACATGATCTTTGACTCTGTTCTCTTCAAGACAGTGTCCATAATATCTCTTTTCATACTAGCTCGTCTCTCTGGGGAGTTTATGTCAAACAACTTGAGACCTCTAGTGAAGTTTCCAGAAAACGACAACTTATTTGGACTTGATTTCGTAGGGCTTCTTTTAGGTAATTTGTCAAAACTGTACCTCTGAAAATTGAAGATAAACAATCAAAAGATAAAAAGTTATACCTAATTATTTTATTTTGTTCCTCATTAAGTTACTTGCTTACACTATAATATACTAACAGATCAACATTTTGACCGTTTAACCCACCAAATATAATAAGAAAAAAAATGCATTAGTAATACTACATTGGGTGCAAAATGTCAAATCGGTTATCCTTGGCGATCGACCGCAAAACCTCTTGTGATCGACCGTATGGGCACCTCTGGTCTTTAGGGTAATAAAATAATTTAGATACCTATAATATACAAAGAAGTTTTGATACCTACCTAAATATATCGATGATCAACTTCAACTTTTATGATGAATGGCTGTCTCATTTTACGATCGATTTCTGATTCTGCCAATGTCCGAGTTAAACTTGGACTCGTTTGTATTATTTAAATACTTTTCGGTTTTTATTATGACTGTATGCTTTGGATGATCAAAAATATTATTGATTGGTATAATTTTGCTTTAATTTTTGATGAATATTTTTCAAATATTTTTAATCAAACTCAGTATTTTTCTAATATTATGCAAACTTGTACTACTTTGTTAAGAACTCAAATTTTCAATTTTAATCCTCTGAGATTAAGAAAACAACCTCTGAAACAATTATAATCTTTTGATATTTTACAGTTAACTCATTAGGTACCTTGGAATTAAAAGGTTCTTCATTATCCATAGTCAGCTTCGCAATAAATCAATCCAATTTTGAATTATCATTTTTGTACAAAAGAAACAAACAAAAATATTCTTAGACGACTGTGATACCTTCGTGACGAAGCAGAAGCGTGTTCTGGGTCACAGGGCGAACTTCTATCTAGGTCAGGTCAGTAAATAATTTGTACAATAAAACACAACATTATCACCCGAACTTTTCACAAAGTAGTATTGATAAAACTTTGGGCCAAACAAACTTATTATATAACAAGACTACTCGCACTCCGTGATATGAAGAAACGAAACACTCCTTTTTTATAATTATTTACAATTAGTTATGTACTGCTAGAAATAGCTTAAGTATATTTTATCTGAATTTATATTCATTCACGAAATTAAGAGAAGAGACAAGACAACCAACCGAAAAATGTAAACAAGCAGGGGGGGGACACTCTTGACACTCCTATACTAAGGCCGCGTTCCGAATCACGCCAACAGTGCTCACAGCGTGTGACGTCATTGTACACCGGTCCAAATCATTAGCACGCTGTCAGCACGCTCACGATACTATTGATTCGGACCGCTCGTGAGAGCGCTCACACCGCTAACGGTGGATTGTTTTTAACAACGTAACCTCCAAAAGGGGTTATCTCGATAAAGTGAATATTAATTCTATGGGATAAATTAATACAAAGGCAGTAATAAATATGAATCAAGTTCCTTCACTCTGACCACTTATTTACTTACCAATTTATAAACCATCAAAGATTCAAAATACTTATTACCACTGCTAGCTCTCTCAACATCAATTTATTATAAGTATTTCGTTCGTAACTTCGCAAAACACCTGAAGATCAATAAATTCAGCCATCTTTTCTAAAAATCACAAATAATAACCACAAATTTTAACAAGAATGAACTTTGACAAGGAAGTTTGACAGCTACACCGACAACGCTCACAGTGCTTTGGTAGAATACGCTGAGCGTCATTAGCACATGCGATGACGTCATCAGTGACGTCACTGCAGCTTACGTGAGCGTTGTTAGCATGAATCGGTCCGGGCGTTAGCGCGCTCATAGTGCTGTAAGCGTGATTCGGAACGCGGCCTAAGTGACATTATTGTAAAGGAAGTGCCTTCATCTCTCATCGGCGAAGATCATTACTTCATACAATTTTTTTTTTATATGAACTCCCTCAACGTTCAAGCAATGCTTGACAAGCACGTAAATGCTTGTCAAGCAGTTTATGGTTTGGGAATAGACAATGATTTTCTAATAGTCATTAGCGAGAGTACATTCATAAAGGTAGGTATACTCTTTTTATCAAAAACAAAATTTAATTGTCAGAATTTTCCTATAGCAATATCACAAAAATCATTTTCTGTGTTTATTTCGCACGTTTACTTATTTCAGTTGCTCGATTCCACCGTTTCCTAACAAAATAATAAGGGCCCGGATAGTTATAAAGATTGGGTAGAGATTGTTGGTGAAAATGTGTTGACAAGTTAAAAGAATGGGGTCTGCAACCAGCACCTTCGCCAGCAGGATAAGGCCTGTACATATTAATAATCTAAGGGCCTGTAGGCGTAGTACCTTCCCTTCACTTACCGGCAATTCATCGTGTAAGTTTTTTATGTAGGTACTAGGTAGGTACCATAGTAGAATCAAATTACTACCTCCTTGATTTAGGGTGCGTTTCCACTGAAGCAACATCACGTAAATTTTTTTGGGATTGGCTTTAAAAATGGGGCGCTTGATTTTGAAATTGAAATATATATAACTTTGTAGAGTTTCGTAAGGCCTTTCAAATGATACTATAACCCCGGCGCGGAAATTTGTATTATTATTTTAGTGTTAATGAAAATATTTTTTTTTATGTTATATTTTTTCAGGCAACCAGACCCATCCCAGTTCCAGACCCATTTCAATTCCAACCCATCCCACTTCGTCTTCATATACCAGAAATATCATGTAAGTTTTGTTTACGCATATTAAGGGTAGATATTTCTCAAAATAATTGTACCGTTACGTACAGGTAAAACGCAGTTACTTTACGCACACGTTTTGTTATGAACATTGCTCCTCTAGAATTACAAAGACGTAACTGCAAACATCATGCATAATGCCTAGTATAGTATTATATTATCTGTGATAATGCCCTCATAATGCATCAATTTCATAAGCTACAATATTTTTAATAATAAAATTACAAACTTTTTTTTTTCAGATCACAGCCCACCCCCATCCCACTCTGTTGTCATCCTGATACAGGTGCAGTACGAGCTATCGAGCAGTTTAGTTGTGGCAACCGCAAATGATGAAAATATTTTTTTTTATAAAAAAACAAGTATCATTACTTGTTTCAATTCCGGGACTCTTTGGCTCCATAATCGTTTTATAGACTTAAAGTAAGGGTGTGAGTAAAATGATTGTATTATATCTCGTAATAATATATAGGACTTCGTATTGGTGTCAGTTAAATTATTTTGGTTCGACCGTGCACCAGCCTTCCTGGGGCCGTACCGGCTAACGAATCGATTTTCATAAAAGTCTGCTGGGTTTTAAATTAAAACAGATAAATCGAGCCCCAATTGGGCCAAAATGACGAACCCAAATTCATGATGTCACATGAACATCGATATCTTCCGAATCACGTCAACAAAAAGTACAAAACGAAATTGCTTACTTTGATTTCTCTGTTTTAAGTTGAAACCCAGCAGACTTTTATGAAAATCGATTCGTTAGCCGGTACGGCCCCTGTTTTTCTATGCGGAAGCATTAATTGCTTATTTACGAATAATTTTACTGGAATGGTTTTAATATTCAGTTATCAATTACTGGCTGCGCAACATGTTTTGATGAAAATGTATTTTCATTAAAACTGCTAGCTATACTTATTAAGTGTTAGTGATGTGTTCTTTAATAGGTTACATTTAACAAGATTATGTTATACTTACCTGGGAAAAATTAATGGCTGTGGCGAGGGGTGAAATTATGGCGAAGGTAAGCCGTTCAACAAAAGTGTTATGATCTGCATAGTGGATCGGTAGGGAGGGATTTCTAAAAGGTAAGCCAATGGGAATCGTCTTGTATGGACCCTTCGCCACTGGCTGTAGGTACATTAGTATACCTAATACTACTAGGTAGGTATACTAATGTACTACACAAACACGGTCAGGGTACCTACTGCGCTAGTAGGCAGCCTGACCGTGTTTGTGAATGAATAAATATTAAGAAATAAGAATATGAACAATTTTGAATAAAATTATCCCTAGGCATAAACTGAGAGGAATAAATAAAAACATAATGACTCTTTCACTTAATTGTTTAATTTTGTGTCCTTTTCTTTTCTCCCTTTTGTAATTATGTTTTTAACTGTTTTGTTCTAGTTATCTCTTATAACATTTGAAACGTTTGTTCTCATGTGTTAGTTATTTTCTTCGGAAAAAATACTAATACTAGTGAACACGGCGTTTAGAATGTTATAAAAGATAATTAGAACAAAGCCGTAGGTAGGATTGCTAGATTAGGTACTAAAAAAAAAAAAAAAAACTAACAAGAAAATCGCCGATCAGAGATGGCGCTTCAAAATGAGTAAGTTTTAAAATCGCCAGAGGGCTCTCTACCCCTATTTTTTTTTATCTTACTCTATGTAAACAAGTTTTGTTTTGACAGTTGCGTTGCTAAGCAACTAGGGAGGGATTTTAATGGGTGCATTCCAGCCAATAACAATCTTTTTGATTCCAGCAGACTAATCACTTCACCCATCGCCACACCACAGAGTAAATTCACAGAATTGGTATAGTAACGTAAGTGGGTTGGTTTACCCTACCCACCCTTAGGTCTTTAATATTTCTTGCTTTTGCTTTCTTCTATTCCCAATAAAAATCCACCAGGAGCTAGGACCCACCCAACGGCTTCGTCTGCGTGGTCAGTCTTTTTCTTTATCCCTGTACTTTTTTCGGGATGAAAGAAAGGTTATAGACACAGTTTGTATTGTGTGTACCACGGTAATTACCGTGGCTGTACCTCTGAACTGACATGACAAGATAATAGCATTTTATGATCGATTAGGCGTAACTAACAAAGACTTTTATATTATTGTGTTACAAACAAACAAAGTTACTATCGCATCCTTACTAATCCTACTAATATTATAAATGTGAAAGTTTGTGGGTTTGGATGTTTAGATGTTTGGATGTTTGTTCCTCAATCACGCAAAAACTACTGAACAAATTTGGTTGAAATTTAGCACACAAATAGTATATAGCCTGGATTAAAACATAGGATACTTTTTATCCCGATATTCCCACGGCAACGGGAACCACGCGGGTGAAACCGCGGGCGGCCGCTAGTATTATAAATGCGAAAGTCCGTTTGTTTGTTTGTTTGTTTGTTTGTTACGCCTTCACGTCTTAACTACTGAACCGATCATCATGAAATTTTACACACACGTTGTCAGGGGTACAGAAAAGGACATAGGGTACCTTTCATCCCGAAAAAAGGAACTGTTCCCGAGGGATAGACAAAATACTATCCACGCAGACGAAGTCGCGGGCGGAAGCTAGTTTATAATATATGAGCACAGTTTACATAAACATAAACCATTTCGCATAAGCATATACAGCTAGTACTTATATTATGATAGTAAGTTTGTAACGTACATATACACCTACTATGTCACTAACCTTTTATCAGTATTTTTTATGAGCAAAATAAAATTCCCGTGTGACCCACCGGTGACCGGTCGGTCTCAAGTTCAACTCAAGTCGTCATTCATATTTTAATTTAATTCATAGTTTATTTCATAGATGGCACTAAAAACTCAACATTTATGTTTAACCGACTAAAAACGAACGTTGTTGTTTATAGTCGGAATAATAACGAAAACAACATACTTCCTAATTTAGTCGGTTAGCATCGACATGAGCATGCGCTGAAACAGCTGAGCGATTAAAGCGACATTTCACTTTGCCGTTTGTTGCGGCTGCTTTGTGAACTAGACAGTCGCATCATGTCTGCCCGCCGGTACGGTGTATGACGCTCGGCAAATAAAATAACCTAAAACATTTTGTTGTCACTCCGTCCTATTGAATTTGAGTTAGATTTCCGTTAATTTAGTGCCTGATAACTATTTTTTTTGTGATTATTTGACGTAAACTGTGAAATAATATTACGGTGGTGTTGGTGTAACTGATTGTCTGGATTCTGTGGAGAAGCACTGCTGCCGTGTTATCCGTTGTGTTTATCGATTTTCATTCTACGAGTGTATACCTAATGATTTGTTTACTTTTTATTAAAGTGTAACGTTCCTAGTTGTTGTAAAATATGTTTTCCGTGGCCCATATTCAATTTGGTGTTGTGCAGTGAGTTTGATTCAATTATGTGCGAGAGTTCGCGCGAGACTACGCATTTTGGATGACAGAAACATGGAATTTGAGAACGATTTCAGCTTGAAAGAATGGGCGAAGGACAAGCCTTTGTCCATTCTGCAACTGGACCCGGCAGACCGTGCAGTTCTCAGGATAGCAGGTTAGTCCTCCAAGAACTTATCAAGTCATTCCGGCATGGCTGACGGAATTTCCTATCATTGGCCACGGTTACCGTGCCTTGGCTTTTTCGCGTTAACATAGGCACTTATGTCGTGATTACGATAATGTATACCTACGTACAACATGAATGTAACAGTGATAAACAGATAATTTATCAACATACATAAAATTTACCGCATCGCGAATGCTCTTTTTTCTTTTTCGCGTGATGATGGCCTTGCTTAGATTTCACTTTCGCGTAATGAGTTAAGAAATATGAAAATTGTAGCAATGTTTTTACGTTTAAACATTGTTTTTCTATGCGAAACAAAAGAGAAAAACTTGAATACCTACCTACCTATTTAATAATAATTACCTACGCTAGCGATTGCGTGCGCGGGGCTACCCTGAGAATAATAATATTTAGGCCGCCTACGGACAGAAATAAAGTAATACTAAAAAATATTTCCTAAAGATTCAAAAGATTCAAAAATAGATTCTGTCTAGGTATTACCTACCTAGTTTTTGTCATGTGGATTTATGTCTTATGTTATGAGTTGTATGAATGACATCCTGTAATAACTTTCGATCAGAAAGAGTGTACATAACCTATAAAAAGCAAATTTAAAAAAGGTAAATTTAAGTAGGTAAGTAGGTATGTGGCTACCTTTACTAGTTACAAAAAAGTCCAATCCAAGAAACCTCAGCACCCACTATAATAAGGTAAGTTTAATCTAAAGATGTGCCATATCATTATGATCTTAGGTAAGTCCCATAATTATGACACATCTTTAGGTTAAACTTATTATGATATTTAAGATTATGTAGGTATTCTGTGATTTAAGTAAGTTTAACCTGAAGATGTGTCATAATTATGACACATCTTTAGTTATCACTTATCGGTGTTATCATCACTTACCTTATAGTGGCTGCTGACTAAGGTAACTTGGATAAGACCATGATGGAATTACTTATAGTCAATTTCCGATTTTTTACAAACTAACAAAAAGCTATTTCAATTCAAAAGGTAGACAGGTAGGTAATAAGGTAATTTATTTACAGAATTTGTTAAAAAAACAAGTGTACCTATGTAAATTAATTACACTACACCTGCCTGACTAGGAAGATAAATAAATTATAAGTAAGAGCACCTTGTAGGTAGGTGGCTATTAGTAGGTAGGTAGGTATACATGTCTTGTCCTTTTTCGTGAAAATAGGCGAATAGTGCCACTTCACAATGTTGTAGGTATTTGGGCGAATACCTACGTGATAGCGATATGCTTTTATTATTTATTTTTATATCAAAAGTCGGCAGCTATTTCCCTTGCCAGGACTTCCGAGCGCGTCGGCAACAAAGGCAAAAAACAATTATATGTGTTCGTATTAATTACTTAACCTGTAGATCCACGCTAACAAGTAGGCAACTAACTAAGTATTGAGAACCTTCTCTGTGCTAACTAACACGCTAGCTAGACCTGAACTTAGGTAGGTACCTACTTACTTACCTATTTGAAAACATACCTACTCCCTGCCTACTCCATTGCTTTTAAGGATCCATACTCAAAGGGTAAAAACAAGACCCTATTACTAAGACTCCACCCACTGTCAGTCTGTCAGTCACAGTCACCGGCAGGTCAAGTCTACTAATGTTAACATCAAAATCGTAGTTCAATGGTGTTTGAATGGTAATGCTTTTTGACACAGTTCTTGTTTCTTAAACCCAAAATCGAGACATAAGGTGTTTCCGTTTTGGGTTTGAGAAACACAACGTGTTTCGGTTTTGGGTTTAAGAAACAAGAACTGTGTTAAAAAGCATTACCATTCAAACACCATTGAACCACGATTTCGACGTTAACATTAGCAGAATTGACCCCCAACTCATGAACCGTGATAGCTAGACAGTTGAAATTTTCACAGATGATTTATTTGCCGCTATAACAACAAAACTAAAAACAGAATAAAATATTACGGAACCTTTCGTGCGCGAGGCCGACTCGCACTTGGCTGTTTTTTTATAACCTAGGCAGAGGCTTGCAAGTTGCCAGCGTTCTTACCTCCAAAAAAAGATGTCTTTTTTTGGAGGTAAGAACGGCGGCATCGGCGGCGGCGCTATGATGCTCCGAAGTAGGCAGAGGAGTTTAATCAAAAAGTTCATTAGCCAGTGCGTCAACTCGACAGCGGCTTGTTTACGGCTGCGTTTTTTTTCTTTACCAAGCTATCCGTGTCTTGCTTTCACCATTGTCCGTTTCATTAGAATGGAGACAATCAATTCCACCAAGGTCCAACGAGTGAAACGGTTCCTAACGCTGGTTTGCATGGATGAAGTGTCGGAAATGCAGAAGATAGTACCTACCTTATCGATTAAGTTATAAACTAAAGAAAATAATCAATAATAAGAAAGTCAGTTTATTATCTTTGATAGCCACCTCCGTCCTTTCATTTCACGGCAACACTAAATATATTATCTACAAACAACATACATAAAAAATGGGTCTTTTCACTGCACACGGCAACTGAACACCTTTTCAACAGTCAACGCGTCAGTCCATTACTCGCTAGCAAAAACAAATTGCGCTCACATCGCTTATCCGTGCGATCGTGTCTGAACCTCAGACGTTAGAGTATATATTCTGTGCCTGGACTGGATCAAAAATGAAGTCAAATTGATGCACCTATAGGTAATTGTCGAAATAAATAATAAACGATATCATTCAGGCGCCATACAATTTTGGAGCTTTTCTGAAAGTGCCGCCAACGAAACAAAAGGATCTACCATAATACATATGTAAATATGAACGTAAAGCGAACGTCTTTGTTGTCTCCCTTCACTTCTGCTTAAGACGACGCCTCGTGAAAAAATTTTTTTACAGGCACCGCCCACTCACCCCTCGTATCCCATAATGACATTCTGCCTTCAATCGTAAAGTTTGATTTTCGCGCCAAATGCCTGTGAGGTTTCATCGAAAGTTTAAAGAAGAAGAATAGAGAAACGATGGAGTCGCAATACATTGTATTTAGAACATTTTCTTTGATAATTTAGGTATCTTCAAATTGAATGAAAAATGAAAATGAATACAAATACCTAACAATAGTTTATTAATTGTAAAAAAATACTATTATTATTAATAAAGTTGTACCATTCGGCGTTTTTCAATACATTTGCGAAAAACAGATTTGTAACTTTTGCGACAGAGGTCCATTTGGGGCCATCCATAAATTACGTCACACGTTAAGGGGGTCGACGACGTGTGGAGGGGTCCTAAATTCGTCAGTTCCAATTCAATAATTATTACTAGATATAAATCGTAAAATATGTGACGCCATCGTTTCTAGTTTTGCCCTTCAGAAGTGCGAGAAAAATAGTTTTAGAATTTTTAAAGCAATATTTATGGAGAAATGGAGAATGTGACGTCACTAAGGGTTTTTTACATTTCATTTAAATGTAAAAAACCCTTAGTGACGTCACAGCTCGGCACGGCGAAACACACACCTTTGCTCACATTTTTTTATCTGGCCTACCCACATAAAAAAAATAGGCCATTCAAAATGTCACATAAAGAGAAATGGGCAAAAGACGCGTTTAAGCCCGACCATTGGGTTTAAACACATAATTCCCCCCCTCCCCTCCCCGTAGGAGCTAAATTTAATTAAACAGATTTTATGCAATATGTTGTGTTTAAAATGAAGATTATTGAATTTACTCAAAAAAGCTTGTAATATGGTAATTATTTTGACAACCTTCTTTGAACAAAGTCGAGGTTGCCGCGCTCCTCCGATGGTGACGCAGCAAAGTTGTATGGGATATCATTATTGTCGAGTTTTAGCCACCAGCAATTTCCTTTGAGAATCCATTACTGTCGAGTTTTTTTTCAAACATAGTTGGCTGAAAATACAACATTGTACAACGCACTTGACGTCGTTCATAAACACATCCCGCTCGCACACTATACGCCACACCTATCGCTCTCTCATTCACACTTGTTGTGGTAAGCGTGGTGAGCCGCCATTTTCAATCCCATTCTTTTTCTGCGCGTGTGTTGTATTATTGTATGTAGGGGGCGATGCGGGCGACGGGCGACGAACGCCTGCCGCTCGCACCTCTCACGACCCCCGTTCTCGTCTCCCCTCGCGCCTCTGTGCCCCGCAGGCGAGGACTCATTTAACGTGTGCGTCACCCCAGCAAAAAGTTGTGCTTTAGAGAGATGAGACCTTATCAGATAATTAGTGTGTCATGAGGAGAAATTTGTTTACTAATAGCAAAATTTGTGTGAATTGTAGTTTTTAAGATATTTGAGAAAAACTGATTTTGCTGGGGTCACGTTTTAAACATTACCCTGGCAAAAAAAGTTGTTTCAGCCTGGAACCAAATACATTGATAGATAGCTTTTGTTGCATAGTAAATGTTAGCAAATAGCAAAAATTGTGTGTGTTATGGTTCTTGAGTAATTTAAGTTTTTGCTGGGGTAACGTTTTGGGATTTCCCAGATCTCGAAAACGGTTCAACGCAGAAGTTTGAAAAAAATGCCACTAAGAGACCTTAATTTGTTTAAACGTTAATTTTTTATTTGGTTGTCGCAAACCAACGTAATTAAATGGTTTCGAAAAACAGAAAAAACTAATTTGGAAGTAAACAAGTGCACTTATAATTAAATAAACAGCTGTAAAAAATAGCCGTGGTAGACACTTACTACGTCAAGAATTTTAGGCTTTGTTACTTTACACGATATAAAGATATAAACAAATTTGATAAATTTTAGACCGGTCGTACTTTAGCGATCGAATACACAGTTTCCATAACATTAAGACACATGGCATACATTAAACAAATTTAAGTAATTCATTAACATTCCTTCCTGTTAATTTCAGCTTTCAATTACGCCTATCATGAAAGTTTTAACAAAAACAAGATTAAGACAGCAATTCTTGAATAAGCCGACCAAATTGTAAAGGTCACTAAAAAGCGACCGCGCCATTCATTAGCGTAACCATCTTAAATGAACAGGATGCTATGGATCTTTTGTTAGTACAGTTGCGTACAAAAGTTTGCTGGTCGGATTATCTTTAAATATAAAATAAGTATCGGGAAAACTCACGATTGGCTAGGCCGATTTTGGTTTTTAAATGTTTGTCGTATTCCAGGGGAAGGTTTAAGCGGTAAAAAATATATATGAAAAAAGTGCGAGGTAGTTCCCGTAAAAACTTACGGGTAAATGTTTTTACCTGTCAAACATAGTGGTCACTGGATTGACATGAGTAGGTTTGGTATTAAAATAAAACATTTGGTTTGATCAAACAGAAGCAATAAATTACTATAAATTTATATATTGATACTGACCAATAAATCACACTATAAATTGCTTACCGAGATTATTACCTACTTAGGTTTAGATTATTATTTACATTTATTTATGGTTGAGTGCCTTCAAAGTTTTAACTTTCGTGAATCATTCATTACATTCTTTAAAACTACTATTAATCGCGTAAATGTATTCTTTGATATTAATAAACACGATATTAATTTATAAAATAGAAAACTAGTAAAATCTTTGCAATATGAATAACACTTTTCTTCATAACTGTACAAAACATCGGATGCTAAGCTGCTAATTTGCGAAGATAACCCGTACGTATGGTGCGGTCGCTTTTTAGTGACCTTTACAATTTGGTCGGCTTATTCAAGAATTGCTGTCTCAATCTTGTTTTTGTTAAAACTTTCATGATAGGCGTAATTGAAAGCTGAAATTAACAGGAAGGAATGTTAATGAATTACTTAAATTTGTTTAATGTATGCCATGTGTCTTAATGTTATGGAAACTGTGTATTCGATCGCTAAAGCACGACCGGTCTAAAATTTATCAAATTTGTTTATATCTTTATATCCTGTAAAGTTACAAAACCTAAAATTCTTGACGTAATAAGTGTCTACCACGGCTATTTTTTACAGCTGTTTATTTAATTATAAGTGTACTAGTTTACTTGCAAATTCGTTTTTTCTGTTTTTAGAAACTATTTAATTACGTTGGTTTGCGACAACCAAATCAAAAACTAACGTTTAAACAAATTTAAACAAATTAAGGTCTCTTAGTGGTATTTTTTTCAAACTTCTGCGTTGAACCGTTTTCGAGATCTGGGAAATCCCAAAACGTTACCCCAGCAAAAACTTAAATAACTCAAGAACCATAACACACACAATTTTTGCTATTTGCTAACATTTACCATGCAACAAAAGCTATCTATTCATGTATTTGGTTCCAGGCTGAAAAGGGTAATGTTTAGAACGTGACCCCAGCAAAATCTGTTTTTCTTAAATATCTTAAAACTACAATTCACACAAATTTTGCTATTAATAAACAAATTTCTCCTCATGACACACTAATTATCTGATAAGGTCTCATCTCTCTAAAGCACAACTTTTTGCTGGGGTAACGCACACCATTTAACCGGTCGGCCTATAGTACCAATACGAACAAGAATTGTTAACGACATAATCGCCTAAAACGTCACGTTTTCGAGTTGTAAGCTATTAAAGTTGAACTGGTGGCGACACCACTGGGTAGATTTGAAGCTAAAATAAAACGTAGATATGGGCTCTAGAATATTGTTTTATGGTCATCTAGGTCCCGTCTAAGTTGCTACGGGTGAGCCGATTTTTTCTAATATTTTTCATTATTTATTCATCTATAAAACAGCTTATGTCACTTTGTTAGATACCTACTTATTATAGCGTGCGCATGATGCGTGCCTAAATAAATAACGTAATAATGCGAGACGTAAGTATTCGTTTTGAGATTATTTATTATTATTGCTATTCTTTTTGCTTTGCCGTTGTCGCGTAAAGAGACTAATGATTCTGCAAAATAATAATATTTGTTCACGATCGAAACTTGTAAAAGTTAAAAGTTGTACCACGGGTCGGGAAAGAAATTTTATTTCACAATATTTATTAGTTTATTGTTTTGTTACGCAATGGCGACTCTTGGAAGGTTTGTTCTGTTGATAATTTTCATCTCCTAAAAATAGGTTGGATAAGTATTAGAGACTCTTTGTCTTTGAAATATGAGAGAAATTAAAACTGTCATTGTCAGTATACTGTCATTTTACGTGTTTTGGCTGGTAAATTTTTGGAGCGCTCAAGCACAGGTCTGTCCTCAAGGAAGGCTCGCGGCCGTCTGAAATTTCGGTGCAAAGAGGTAAAGTAATATAGCTTCCCAGCGCAAAGAAAGGGACAACAATAGCGCACGCATTCCGAAATAAAATAACGTAAGCGACATTATGAAAATAGTTGATTTATTAAAAAACTAAATTATTTTTGAAAAAATTGGTTTTATCAAAAGTTGGAACTATTTATTACTTATCTTATTAACATAATTTCAGTTCAAACTATGAGTCCGTTTGCTTACAGTACTGCAAAAATGATATGAGAGGCATCAACTTTGGATTTTTTTTCTATCGAGAAAATTGTTTCCATTCATGTTTTGAGCTTGATCAAAAAATTTTGTTATTAGTCTATTTTAACATATTCCAAAATTAGAACAATAGTAGTAGGATCAATAGGACTAAATCTAAATTGAAAACCATGAAAATCCACGAGGTATCCTCTTAAATACCACGGACGTATATAAGGGGGGGGGTTTTGGGGGTCCGGACCCCCCCCATTCATATCCATCTTACTTGTCCAACAGAAAAAAAATACATGCACCGCGCCGATTGTAGAAAACGATAGAAGCTTAGTCCGCCGCAGGGTGTATCTCGAGATATTATACGACACTCAAAGCGGAGTAAATTGTTGGTAATTTTAACTTCTTTAAAAGTGTTATAGACAACTTTGCGGTAGAATGCATTTTTTTGAAGTTTTAACCCAAAAACTGAAATAAGTTGAGGTTTTTCGATCACTACGAAGTTAGCACAGGTCTTTCAGGGTTTCAGGTCCAGCAGGGGCGACCGCCCGGGGCTCCGTTTTATATCCCCAGCTGCACACCTTTACAGTTTACCTTTAAACAGTCCTACAATTACTATCGTAAATTCCCTTTTAGCGACAAAATCGTTATGATGGCAAAACATGATCAGAACAACTTGGCGAAACTTCATCGCTCGCTACCATGTGCCATTTAAGATTTGGCCATTGTAAAATCCAGGAGCGGCCCTAGGGCGGTGCAAGCGGTTCCACTGCACTGGGCGCCCTTGTGTGTGGGGCGCTGAAAACGCCCGACAACCGGTCGACTATCAATCGTATTGTTGCCTGGTGACAAGCGACGACGCGACAAATGAAACTAACCAAAAATCGCACTGCGTGGCCATTTTTAGTGTAAACAAGCAAGATTAGTGGATTACCCGACTAAAAATCGCGCAGCGCAGCTGTTTTTTACTATAAACAAGCAAGATTAGTCGATGAAACTGACTAAAAATCGCGCTGCTCGGCGGGTTTTTACTGTAATAAGTAAAATTACAAGATTAGAAGATGAAACTGATTAAAAATTGCGCTGCGCGGCCGTTATTTTTTTGCTATAAACAAGCAAGATTACAAGATTAGTAGGTGAAACTGACTAAAAATTGCGCTGCGCGGCGGTTTTTTTTTACTGTAATAAGTAAAATTAGAAGATGAAACTGATTAAAAATTGCGCTGCGCGGCCGTTATTTTTTTTTTGCTATAAACAAGCAAGATTACAGGATCAGTAGGTGAAACTGACTAAAAATCGCGCTGCGCGGCCATTTTTTAACTAACAGGCAAAATTTAAAATCTTGGAATCGCAGATAAGGGGCGCCTCTTAGAAATGTCGCCCAGGACACTGGTAGTGCTAAAACCGGCACTGGCAGGCAATGTTTAATTTGTAAATTATAGATTAATTGGCGTTAGAACACTGTTTTTTTTGCGTTGAGGACCCCCCCTTGTCAAAGCTATAGCTACGTCCGTGTTAAATACCAAGATGTGTAAAGTCGGGGTAAGTCAGACAGGATAAGAAGACAATGAGCATGCTATAGTAGGATTCACTTCTCAAACCCTGGGGGCTATTGTTGGCGTTGAGGCCTGCAATGCTAATAAAAATGATCTTTTTCCAATGAGATTGAATGAGCACTCGCATAGCAAGCAGGTAAATCCCGTATTATTCTATTTTCGCTCGGTACTATAATTTATTCTGTGATTCTTTGAGGTTCAGTTGTCTCGGTCGCCAGCTCGGCCAACGTTAGTTCTCATGTCACGAGGTTCTCTTGCATTTTTTGCTGTAACTATCCGAGTTTACCCTGTATGTAGTAGGGAGTAGGGAAAGCAGCGCTCTGACACTTTGCAATCAAAATGCTTTGCACGGATTTCGTCCGTTGTTAGTGCGTACGTATTTAGCGCAAGCAATGGGTGACAGAGCGTCGATTTTCCTTGCTGTACGTACAGGGTTGCATGATTTAAATCAAGTTGATTTAAATCATGATTTAAATCACGATTTTTATTGCATGATTTTTTAAATAAAAATCACCGATTTAAATCAAAATCCGAAAAAGGAATTAATTAAACACTGGGAGTGCATATTAATTAACTGTAATGTTCGGAAACAATATTAATACAAAGTACGATAGGTGTAAGCTAAGTTATTTATCGCAATAAAAACCAACAATCAAATATAAAAAAAAATTGTGTCAGTAAAAATATAACAATAATGATTAGGTATTTTCATTAATTACTTGCAATGCAAGTAGCGTAGACAGACGGATACAGAATTAATTTTCAGAAATATAAACAAATAAACACAATCGTTTTTTCTGGACAATGTGAAATTTTTGGCGGTGCTGCCAACACTATACATCAATTCTACCTAAATAGAAATGTTGCCCACAAGAAAAACTAGGGTAATGGTCGCAAAACCTAATAAAAATCAATCAAATAAAAAAATCACGATTTTTTAAAAAAAATCTGATTTTTTTGATTAAAATAAAAAAAACATGATTTTTTGCAACCCTGTGTACGTAACATACGTGTGAACGGTTCTATAAGTGAAGTGCCACAAATTCAGTTCTCCCGTTACTATTTCACCCGTGTCCACAAACCGACACTCACTTTCGGTAAGGTAGCCTGAATGATGACGAAACACCGTGAGCAGTCTCGTAAAATCACAACCGTGACGCGGCCACGCAACTCTTGCCGGCTTACAAATAAACAGATCAAGTTTGGATTTGTTTAACATTATTTTGGTGACGTCACATTTATCATCAATAATTGAACTATCATCGAGACTCTGGCGACGCCATTTCTGACTGAGATTGAGGTCGCCTCGGGTCGATACTTCAGGTTTGGTTTGCGTCGCGGGGGACGACGACGCGGGAAATCGATTTTTTCTATTAATTCACAGGTTACAGATATGTTTCAAATGTCATAATAAAAAAAGTCCAGACTGATAATTTCATATGTATTTGATGTGTTTCAATACCTACTTCAAAAGTTTACGTATTTGTACTAAGTTTCGACTGGACTAGATCGCTACACATTTCTGATGTTAAGTGACGGTAAGGCCGAAGGTGGAAGCGCACTACACCCGGAATCCTCATCACTGAGGAGTTGGCTATCTCCTTAACTGTCGGAACACAACAATTTTTAAATTGTTGTTATGGCGTCAGACTTAAGATGGTGGTATGGTAGCTAGCCAGGCGGACTTGAAATAAGCCACCAATCAAACCGAGTACAAATTGAACGGGAATCTAACCCGGGACCCCTGCGTCTTACAACGGGTGGGCGAACCATGTCGTGCGACAATATTTAGATTGCTTGTTTGTAGAGAGAATTTTATTTGATTATCATTTCGTATCGAGCAAAGACCACAAAATATGGAAATGCTGTCCCATTCTTTAGCTCAACTCTTAAATTTTACTTCATCATCATCATCATCAACCGCACAACAACGCCCACTGCTGAGCATAGGCTATCTTACTTCGTCAAAAGAATGGTTTGTGTTAACTGCGTAGCTAAGCGATGTGTTAAATTTAATAGCCGCAATCATGCAACGGATTTAAATGTTAAAACCACAGATTACTAAATAGAGGTTATACCGTTTTGCATCTCTATTCAATATATTTTTATCGTTACAAATATTCAAATATCTAGATCTTTTTTTTCGGTTAGTGTCATATCAGAAAATAACTTACGTGATAAACTTCGCAGCGGGATAATAAATTAATGTAAATAGTGGATCTTATCATAGATCTAGTTTACGTATTTTCGTAACATTAGCTAACTTAAAACAGGTTTCTGAATTATTGTGAGAAAGCAGTTAATTTGCGCAAAATAAAGAATACGAAAATACTGGTTAGACGTGTTCTGTAGCTTGAATAGCTAGGGTTGCTACGCCTCATTTTATTTAAAATATTTTTTCTTACTATGGGGCCGACAAAAACACATTATAAGCAACGATTTGTCGCCGTTGCCGGAAATATTGACTTAGAGTGGGAATAATCCTGGCAATATTGGGAATATTCCCAATCCTAAGGAAATATTCTCGGCAACGGCACATCTTTAGATTTCACACAGTATTTCTTGATTATCGGTCGCAAAATTATAACGTACATAAATAGGGCCCGTATTTATAAACCGCTCTCAATACCGATCTCAAGAGCGATCTCAGCTGATACGCTCTCAAGTTGTGAGCAGCATCTTAAGTTGGTGTTTAATTAATAGTCAGATATCAAGAGCGTATCAAATGAGATCGATCTCAGCTCTTAAGATCAAACTTAAGAGCAGGATCTTAAGTTCACGGTGATTTTTGTGCAGTAACATGACACTTTTATGATTAACGTTTCGTTTAAGCTGTGTAGAATAATTATCTCAAATTACAAAAAAAAAAAATATATAATTGATCTCTCATAAATTAGTGCAAAACATTTTAAACAAGTGGTAAAATATAATATTTATTTATATTACTTTATTTACACATAAATAAAATATCACTTTATTTTACTTCGTCATTTCAAGAAGACTGGAAATTTACGATTATGTAGGTATTCTGCGGCTGTATGGTGCAAATGTGCCTTTGCCTTTTCTGTTTCATGATAAAAAAAACGGAAAAATTGGCGGGATATTGTAATTGTTATTATGACTAATATACATTTCGTAATTTATGTAATATCGTAATCAATATCATCATAATGATTAACTTTCTTTATTAGATTTTGAAAATCTATAGTTTTATCCACGTACATTAGTACAAACACATACACGTAGCAGTTCAAAATAAAATGACACCACTCTCTTTTTGCATCGGGGGTTAATAACTATCCCGCGCGCTCACGCTTTCAAGTCATGGTTTTGCAGCACTTGGCGAACACGCTCTCAATCATCATCTCAAGAGTGATCTCAAGTGCAGAGTTTTGTTTATTAATATGAGTGATCTCAGTTGATACCACGAACTTAAACGTGTACTTAAGTATGATCTATTAATTAGAACAGCATCTCGAGTGTGATCTCAAGATAGCTCTCACTCAACGTTGAGAGCGGTTTATAAATACGGGCCTAGAAGATTATAGTAGAAACTCGGTTATGTGGTTGACAGAAACATGACAGCTAAAACGTTTTTCGATAGATAAGAAATCGTAGAATGACCTCAAATTTTGTAGTTTTTCAATGCTGTATCAACCAAAAATAAACCTATAATCTTGAAACTATATTAATTAGAAAAACCTTAGCTAGCTCTAGTATAATTTTGCGATTGTCAGTTTTCCAAAATAAGAAATAAGTAGTTTATTCGTTATTAATTAAAAATATCTACGTATTGACTTGACAGCCCTACTTAAATGTGGTGTACATTGGACTGTTAATTAAATAATTTTGTTATCAGTTTTAGTTTTTGAGTTATATTTACGTTGTTAAATTGGATCACCTACTGATTTAAATAATATCCAATTCCATATCATTAGTTAACTTGTTAAAAAAAATAGTACATGTTGAGGAATATTTTCTCGTAAAGTATTTGTTGTAAACCTTTATTCGATTGTTTTCTTGTTCTTGACAATTTCATTCCTCCAAAAACATTTTCATGTAATAATGCTATAGTAAATAAATGCCAAGACTCCAAATGGCTTTCACTGTCAAAAAGTTATCAGACCTCATGTAGAGTCAAGCTTCTAACTCTACGTGCCCTAACTCTACAAGCCCTAACTTCAAAAACTATGTGGCTTGGCCGTTTCGTTACTACAAGGACTATTATTGTTGAACAGTCCATGTAGCGAAATGGCCAAGCCACATATCAAAACATTTATTCGATTGTTTTCTTGTTCTTGACAATTTCTTGTTTTCTTGTTCTTGACAATTTCATTATAATAAGTACCTAGAACGTTTTCGAAAAACGCCTTGCCATTTCTCATACGGATTTCAGAAAGTTTCACTGGACTAGCCGTTGATAATACAACCGCCTCTGTGGTGTAGTGGTTTGCCTACCCGTATAAGACGCAGTTGTCCTGGGTTCGATTCCCAGGGGGAGTACAATTTGTACTCGGTTTGGTTGGTGGTAGGTAGGGTTGCCAACTTTTTTTGGATCAAATATAGTAGTTTCAAGATTTTTAGTGTAAAAATATAGTAGATGGCGAAAAAGTCCAAAAAAATATAGTAGGTTGCCGTTTTGTATGGAGGATTTTAAAGAAGTTGCATTTAAGACTTGTACTAACATTTTCACACACAATCACAAACAATATTATACAATTACTTATGTGCATAAAAGTAATTTTTTTTTTGTTGCTTTTATTTAATTTTTTCACTTGCAAAAATATAGTAGTTTTGCCTACTATATATTTTTTCAAAAAATATAGTAGGCGAGCCCTAAATATAGTAGGATACTATATTATATAGTAGGGTTGGCAACCCTAGTGGTAGGGCTTATTTTAAGTCCGCCTGGCCACCATCTTACCTAAGTCTGACGCCATAATAACAATTTAAAAAATGTTGTGTTCCGGCAGTAAGAGGTAAGATAGCCAGTTCCTCAGTGATGAGGATTCCGGGTGTAGTGCGCTTCCACCTTCGGCCTTATGAAGGCCAAGCACTTTCCCGTTGTGGATAAAAAAATACAAATTTCCTTCTTATTTTTGTTTTGGCAATTCACTGCTCTTCAGGGAATACTTTTGCCTGTTTCAAGTGTCGGATATGGTTCAGTGGTTCAAAGTTTTATTCATAGACAACTGTCGCATATCCAATGATGAAGTTACGGCATTTTTACGACCAGGATGCTTTTAATTCGCCGTTCGTTGACCCTAACACCTACTTTCAATTACAACTTCGTACCAATGTACGAACACTTAAATCAATCAAGGAGGTTAACTGTATCCTTAGTACGAAAATCTAGGGTTCGTATCGTATCGAGTATTGGTATTTATTTTTTTCTGAAAAAAAATATACAGCGCCACCTACCTCCGTGATAAAGTTAGGCAACTGCACCACTGGACGACACCACTGGGGCTGTGACTGGGGTATCATTTCCTTATTTAAGGTTCCGTACCCAAAGGGTAAAAACGGGACCCTATTACTAAGACTCCGCTGTCCGTCTGTCTGTCTGTCTGTCACCAGGCTGTTTCTCATGAACCGTGATAGCTAGACATTTGAAATTTTCACAGATGATGTATTTCTGTTGACGCTATAACAACAAATACTAAAAACAAAATAAAATAAATATTGAAGAGGGCTCCCATACAACAAACGTGTTTTTTGCCGTTTTTTGGTTCGGAACCCTTCGTGCGCGAGTCCGACTCGCACTTGGCCGGTTTTTTTTGTAACCACACTACCGCCATTTTACGAATGATAAATGGGTTAGAACTTCACAACGTTTGTGTGGTTTCAGGTTACCGAAAAATTCTGCACATCAGTGGTGTCATTCAATGGTGTCGTTGACAATATACTCAACTGCAGACTTCCTAAACAAACATTTGGTATTGTCACAGTTTTGTCAATAAAACTGGTTTTGTGTACCTACTCGATTTGAACTTGACAGTTTTTGGTGCTGGGTTCTATTCTTTTTGGCAAGGAATTTTAATATAATAAGTACGTTTTAAATAATTGGAGAGTCCTTATCAAAATCCCTGACGTTCCAAGCACAAAAGCAAAACAAAATATTCTCACAACTTAATTTGAATTTAGTATTGTTGATTTTCACTTCGTTTTTTCGAAGTTGAGGAAAATACTGTAGAATTAGAGAGCAGTTGTTTAGAAATTTCATCAACACAAAATACGATAAATCTTAACTGTTTTAATATTTTCCTAGTGTTTTTAAGGTTCCGTACCCAAAGGGTAAAAAAAACGAGACCCTATTACTAAAAACTCCACTGTACTGTCCGTCTGTCTGTCTGTCACCAGGCTGTATCTCAAGAACCGTAATAGCTAGCAGTGGCGAAGGGTCTATACAGGCCGATTCCCATCGGCTTACCTTTTAGAAATCCCATCCCAATTATCCACTATGCAGATCTTAACATTTTTGTAGAACGGCTTACCTTCGCCATAATTTCACCCCTCGCCACTGATAGCTAGACAGTTTACAGTTGAAAATTTCACAGATGTTGTATTTCTGTTGCAGCTATAAAAACAAATAAACAGATTAAAATAAATATTTAAGTGGGGCTCCCATACAACAAACGTGATTTTTTTGCCGTTTTTTCGTATGGAACCCTTCGTGCGCGAGTCCGACCGACTCGCACTTGGCCGGTTTTCTTTTATTTAACTCTAATCTTAAATTATTGTTACAGATAACCCCGTCCTGGTTCCTGAACCCCGTCCCTCCCATCCCTCCTCTGGATTAACCCTCATAGTTTTATTAATAAATATTACTATTCTTTCCTAAATTCCTATTCACTTTTTTTGCAAGCTACACCATAAAATCTTATAAAAGTAAAAATACTCATTGTAATAAGAATAAGCCGCATGACAACCAAACATACAACCAAAACTTAATTCTTAATTATGGAAAAAGGCAGTTTGAAAATAGACCTTCAGTTTCCTTCAATGTAATAGTAATAATAGTTTATCTGCTTACAGACATTTCAGTACCATTATGTATTCTGTGCCGTACAAACATCGGCTACTGTTTGGAATGACGAGATAATGTACTACGTAAGAAAGGTGAACGAAACTTGGAACTCGAAGTGACTGAAGAAAACAGACCTTGCTAACAAATGAGCAAGCGCTACCATTGTTCGGTATTTACACATTTGACTCATTTCAAGGAAAACAAAGAGGTACCTGCACTGAGCAACGCATGAAAAGTCTTTTTGGAATAATTAATATTCATGGCTATTTTTTTAGGGCTTCGTACCAGAAAAAAAAATCTTTTTTCTTAGGCACGTGTGGAGGTAGGAGTTTAGGAAATAGTAGAAACATATTTAGGAGGTTGAAATTAATAGGAAATAATATTTAAGTCTAAAGAATTATCCTTGGATTGCAGCTAAGGAAAAATTAAGAATCGCACTAAACTAAACCATTTTTTTTTACAAAACTGTCAAATAATCAAATAATCTCCTGCATTGCAATTTGCAACTGTGGCCCTGAAAAGAAGAGGTATTTTAGGCATTTAAAAAGGATTCTTGTTTTAATGCATTAATTTACAAAAGTTTTACATTATCCATTAACTAACCGTATTATTCATAGAGAATTCAATTGCTTAATAAACCCATTTTAGATAAAAATAAGATTTTTTCTTATTCTTTTGTTTTTATAATGAGATGAGTGTGAACAAAAAAAAGGACTTTATTACTAAAATTTGTCTTTCAAAGCATTATTCATTAGTAATTGCGAAGTATGGGTACAAAAATGTAGGTCTTATGACCATTGGAGAGCACTTTATGTAATCATGATGGTGTTTTGTACGAATAGTACGGATAATTTTTAATTACTTATTAGCTTGTTTGAGTGTTTTGCCTGTTTTCGCAGTTCAAATTGACGTGCTGTCGTGTGTTTCTAGGTAATACCTTCAAAAACTAATTTAGATTTTATGGGAATTTAGTGTTTTACCTGTTTTCGCAGTTCCAATTGACGTGCTGTCGGTGTATCTAGCTAGGATACCTTCAAAAACTGCTTTCAATTTTAATGGGAACGGAAGAATAATAGTAAACAAAAGTTAGTTAGCGTTCATGTACTTAGGTAGTTAGCTAAAACATGTCAAATACATAACCGGTTGAACTTAACTGGCAGCTTCCTCACAATACGCATGCGCGGAGCGGTAGTAGCCACGTAATAATTTATCAATGTGTTTATCAACTTTGAAGGTCTGTTATCTCGAGATTGATGATGTTAACATTGCTATACCTTCAAAAACTAATTTAGATTTTATGGGAATTTTGTGTTTTACCTGTTTTCGCAGTTCCAATTGACGTGCTGTCGGTGTATCTAGCTAGGATACCTTCAAAAACTGCTTTCAATTTTAATGGGAACGGAAGAATAATAGTAAACAAAAGTTAGTTAGCGTTCATGTACTTAGGTAGTTAGCTAAAACATGTCAAATACATAACCGGTTGAACTTAACTGGCAGCTTCCTCGCAATACGCATTCGTGGAGTGGTAGTAACCACGTAATAATTTATCAATGTGTTTATCAACTTTGAAGGTCTGTTATCTCAAGATTGATGATGTTAACATTGCTAAGCTATTAACACTAGCGTGTTAGATTAAAAAAACTGTCTTGAAGCGTTAGGTAAATAACTTGATATTGAACGGACATAATTTGTGTTTATTCCGCTTGCGTGACGAATTCGATCTTGTGAAACTAGGCAAGTACTCGCTAATATAAATTATAGAGCAAATTTAATGTAATAGCAAAGTTATGTAACATAATTGTGCCAAAATAAAGTAATTTTGATATTTTATTAGCTTGATTAGTTAAATTGAACTGAGTTTTTTAAATAAACAAATTACAATTACTTTTTTGTATGGTTTACTTACCTTATTAGGGTTCTTTTTCCTACTACACATGTACTATTATTTATTCTGTGCTACTATTACGGCGACATTCTAAAAGGTGTAAAATCGTTAGTATTTTTTTCAATTTACCGACATTTCGGAAAAAATAATATTATTTATTATTATTATTATAGGTCTGCCAAAATTTTTACACCTTAGCATAGGTACAATACAATTCCTTAAAATAATAAAATCAAAAGTACAGTGAAAAACAGTTACCACTCCGAATTAACACTTTTTAAATTTAAGTATTTTTTCACTGATCATTTGGCCACCATAGTTAAATCGTTTGTACAGTCAGACAAAAAGTTATGAATTCCTAAATAAAGAGCGTCACTTAATAAACATTAACTTACTATTTTGGTGTCCGAATCGTCAAAAGTGTTGAAGAAATAATAAACTCAGTGTCAATTCGATCAGTGTCCGAAATTACTTTGTCCGAATCGTCAGTAACTCTTTTTTTCTTTATGTAAAAAATGTCGAGAAGTAGGCACAGTAAGTATACGTAGCCAGAGTGGTTGAGTCAACAAACGCGGGGTCGAGGGTTCAAGGTTAGCCTGAGGAAGTTTCGCAAGCAAGGCACGACGGTGCTACTGTTTTGAATATATTTTTATGAGGGTATAAAAAGGACTTAGTGCCTTGCCTGGCCCTGCGATTGCGGAGGTTAAGCAACTTTCGCATGGGTTGGTCATGGATGGGATGGGTGACCTTGCAGTCGTTAACACCCACCAATCTGCATTGGGCCTGCGTGGTGGATTATGGCCCATCCTCCTTATTCACCCATAAGGAAGGCCTGTGGTGTGGCCCAGATGTGTAGACTTTATATAATGGCAGATGTCGATATGAAAAAATATCAATTGGAATGTGATATGCAGTTGCATTTAAACAAAAATAACGAACTCTTGTGAAGACACCTAGATTACCTAATAATACCTATAATAACACAATTATGTAGTTCCCGTAAAGGCCGGTATGTATTCTGTGCCGGTAGCTCACGAAATCGCTAGAAAACTATTGTAGAACGGCCTTCAGCGAGTCCTTTGTCGCTGTCGCATGATCGCATCGCTTTTGTCATTCAAATAGACTTTACAACAGATGCCAACTGACGTGTTTCAGCAGATACTTTCAGGACTAAACGATATGAAGAGATAGGTAATTTCCAAAAGTTAATTTTATCACAATGTTTTGTCTGTGCAAGATCGTGCCTTCAATACGCAAACAAAAGTGAACCTTCTCTAGATTCATGGGATCCTGGTACTTTTTCTTTATCTGCGGGGGTTATCTCCTATAAATTAGTTATCCCATTAGAAAAACGTATAAAAATTGTGTTATCATTTAGGAACTTCAAATGAAATCTCAATATCAAATACCTAGTTGATTCGATAAGAATAAAGTTGCAAACAGGGTCTCAATCGGCACAACTAGTTGATCGGTAATTGATCGAAATGGAAAAACTCGGAAACAGGGGTTACCTTTTAGTTAAATTAATTAGGTAAAGTATAAGGTTTACGTACTTACTCTAATCTACATAAAACTCTAAATTGATTGACTGATTGATTGATAGAGTAGAGACACCATTTTTGGAGGGTAGATACCTTTCCCGATGTAGATGAGCACTAAGATAGGATTTTAGAAAATTCCCGTTATACAGGGTGCTACAGGTTGTTTGAAAATTTGTATAGGGTTGAAGTAGAGACACCATTTTTTGGAGGGTAGATACCTTTGATGGTGTTGGTGAGCACTAAGAAAGGATTTTAGAAAATTCCCGTTATAGGGTGCTACAGGTTGTTAAAGTTTGTATGAGAATTTGTATAGGGTTGAAGTAGAGACACCATTTTTGGAGGGTAGATACCTTTCATGGTGTAGGTGAGCACTAAGAAAGCATTTAGGAAAATTCCCGTTATACTGGGTGTTCCAGTTTCTATAGGGATTTGTATGGGGCTGAACCATTTTTGCTGGTAGAGGATACCATTTTTGGGGGTAGATTCCTTTCATTGTGTAAGCACTAAGACAGGGTTTTGGAAAATTCCCGTTATACAGGGTGCTACAGAGTGTTCCAGTTTGTACATGTTTTTAGGGTTCCGTACCCAAAGGGTAAAAACGGGACTCTATTACTAAGACTCCGCTGTCCATCTGTCTGTCACCAGGCTGTATCTCATGAACCGTGATAGCTAGACAGTTGAAATTTTCACAGATGATGTACATTTCTGTTGCCGCTATAACAACAAATACTAAAAACAGAATAAAATAAATATTTAAGGGGGGCTCCCATACAACAAACGTGATTTTATTTGCGGTTTTTGGTACGGAACCCATCGTGCGCGAGTCCGACTCGCACTTGGCCGGTTTTTTTTATGGGAAAATTTAAATGTGTGAAATAAGGTTTACTGATAAATACATAGGTGTATTGGTAATCCGTGACTTTCAAAATAAATGCACAACTAAGGCGGCCATTACACACGTCAATCTGGTGCAATCTGATCAAAACCGCAGATTGATGGAATTTGATGCGGTTGGTTTGCGACGTTACACGGTCAATCCAGCGAGATCTGGATCGCAGTAGATCTTGGTAGATTGACAATCTACCACGATCCACGGTGGTCTTTGGCAGGGTTGCCAACTTTTTGCATTAATTTTCGCGTGATATCGATCGATGACCTGAGTGGTGCAGTATTCAACATGCCAGTCTACCACGCAAGAGATCCCGGGTTCGATTCCCGGACGTAATTGAAATGATGAATTTTAATTTCTGTGACGGTCTGCGTATAATAAGTACCTATCTATTTCGAAAAGTAAGTAAGTACCTAGTAAAATCTGTTGTCTAGCACCCATTTTATGCCTTGATTAGTTAGGGTTAGATGAATATCGATATTTAATTTTACACGCACAGGTGTGTAAAATTTCATCCAAATCAGTTCAGCTTCAGAAGGCTGAACTGATTTTGATGAAATTTTACACACATCATATATAGTTTATAGCCTGGTATAGTATAAATATCGAGGTAAAATAGTATTTTTCAAAACATTGCAAAAAATATAGTAGGTAGGTTTATGGGAAATTTATGAAAAAATATAGTCCTCATTTATTTTTAACTAGCTTCCTTTAAAAATTAAAAATAGGGTACATACATAGGGTAGGTACTTCCTAGGGTACCAAACTAACTGTGTGCCAAATTTTATCATCTTTTACTGCAATCCAATATTTTTAACCGACTTAAAAAAAGAGGAGGTTCTCTTTTCATCTGTATATTTTTTAAGGGATTCTTCAAATGCCCACGCGCATGTAGTCACGGCCGGAAAGAAAGTTAAAATAAATATGGGTTTTATTTTTTATAAATTTCCCAAATGTACTACAAACTAGTTTCAATGTTTAAAATAATTAAAATGCCTAGGGTACCTTTGATCGAGATAAAAAATATAAGTTTTAATCCAGACTATAAACTGTTTGCCAAATTTCATCCAAATCAGTTCAGCTTTCATAAAAAACAAATATACAGACGAAGAGAGAACCTCCTCTTTTTTGAAGTCGGTTAAAAACATCGGATCGCAGTAGATTGTGCTAGATTGTCAGTCTACCATGGTAGATTGACAATCTACCACAATATGCTTGCATCGGATCGCGGTAGATCTTGGTAGATTGTCAATCTACCACAATCTACCGCGATCCTATGCAAGCATATTGTGGTAGTTTGTCAATCTACCATGGTAGACTGACAATCTAGCACAATCTAATGCGATCCTATTTTTTTAACCGACTTCAAAAAAAGAGGAGGTTGTTTTTCTGTTCGTCTGTATGTTTTTTTTTGTTTTTTTCAAATGTCCATCCGGATGTAGTCGCGGGCGGAAGCTAGTTAAAAATAAATATGGGATATATTTTTATAAATTTCCCAAAAGTATTACAAATTAGTTTCAATGTTTAAAATAATTAAAATGCCTAGGGTACCTTTGATCGAGATGAAAAATATAAGTTTTAATCCAGACTATAAACTGTTTGCCAAATTTCATCCAAATCAGTTCAGCTTTCATAAAAAACAAATATACAGACGAACAGAGAACCTCCTCTTTTTTTGAAGTCGGTTAAAAACATCGGATCGCAGTAGATTGTGCTAGATTGTCAGTCTACCATGGTAGATTGACAATCTACCAAGATCTACTGCGATCCGATGTTTTAACCGACTTCAAAAAAAGAGGAGGTTGTTTTTCTGTTCGTCTGTATGTTTTTTTTTGTTTTTTTTCAAATGTCCATCCGGATGTAGTCGCGGGCGGAAGCTAGTTAAAAATAAATATGGGCTATATTTTTATAAATTTCCCAAAAGTACTACAAATTAGTTTCAATGTTTAAAATAATTAAAATGCCTAGGGTACCTTTGATCGAGATGAAAAATATAAGTTTTAATCCAGACTATAAACTGTTTGCCAAATTTCATCCAAATCAGTTCAGCTTTCATAAAAAACAAATATACAGACGAACAGAGAACCTCCTCTTTTTTTGAAGTCGGTTAAAAACATCGGATCGCAGTAGATTGTGCTAGATTGTCAGTCTACCATGGTAGATTGACAATCTACCAAGATCTACTGCGATCCGATGTTTTAACCGACTTCAAAAAAAGAGGAGGTTGTTTTTCTGTTCGTCTGTATGTTTTTTTTCAAATGTCCATCCGGATGTAGTCGCGGGCGGAAGCTAGTTAAAAATTAATATGGGCTATATTTTTATAAATTTCCCAATAGTACTACAAATTAGTTTCAATGTTTAAAATAATTAAAATGCCTAGGGTACCTTTGATCGAGATGAAAAATATAAGTTTTAATCCAGACTATAAACTGTTTGCCAAATTTCATCCAAATCAGTTCAACTTTCATAAAAAACAAATATACAGACGAACAGAGAACCTCCTCTTTTTTTGAAGTCGGTTAAAAACATCGGATCGCAGTAGATTGTGCTAGATTGTCAGTCTACCATGGTAGATTGACAATCTACCAAGATCTACTGCGATCCGATGTTTTAACCGACTTCAAAAAAAGAGGAGGTTGTTTTTCTGTTCGTCTGTATGTTTTTTTTTTGTTTTTTTTCAAATGTCCATCCGGATGTAGTCGCGGGCGGAAGCTAGTTATAAATAAATATGGGCTATATTTTTATAAATTTCCCAAAAGTACTACAAATTAGTTTCAATGTTTAAAATAATTAAAATGCCTAGGGTACCTTTGATCGAGATGAAAAATATAAGTTTTAATCCAGACTATAAACTGTTTGCCAAATTTCATCCAAATCAGTTCAGCTTTCATAAAAAACAAATATACATACGAACAGAGAACCTCCTCTTTTTTTGAAGTCGGTTAAAAACATCGGATTGCAGTAGATTGTGCTAGATTGTCAGTCTACCATGGTAGATTGACAATCTACCATGGTAGACTGACAATCTAGCACAATCTACTGCAATCCGATGTTTTAACCGACTTCAAAAAAAGAGTAGGTTGTTTTTATGTTCGTCTGTATGTTTTTTTTTTGGGTATTTTTCAAATGTCCATCCGGATGTAGTCGCGGGCGGAAGCTAGTTAAAAATAAATATGGGCTATATTTTTATAAATTTCCCAAAAGTACTACAAATTAATTTAAATGTTTAAAGAAATAAAAACGCCTAGGGTACCTTTGACCGAGATCAAAAATATCATAAGTTTTAATCCAGACTATAAACTGTTTGCAAAATTTCATCCAAATCAATGCAGCCTTCATAAAAAACAAATATACATACGAACAGAGAACCTCCTCCTTTTTTGAAGTCGGTTAAAAATATCGCATCGCAGCAGATTGTGCTAGATTGTTTTTTAATGATTTTTCGAATGTCCACCCACGCGGATGTAGTAGCGGGCGGAAGCTAGTTAAAAATAAATGTGTACTACATTTTTATAAATATCCCAAAAGTAAGTACTATAATGATTAAATGTTTTGAAAATAATACTTATACCTCGAAAAAAAGGTGCCAACCCTAAGCCAGACCAAGCCAGATTGACGTAGATTGACAATCCAGCACAATCTGATCACGCCAGATCGCGCCAGACCGCGCCAGATTGAAACAGATCGCGAACAACGTTACACAATCAATCTCTGTCAATCTTTGTCAGTCTGGCGCGGTCTGGCGTGATCAGATTGTGTGTGTAATGGGTGCCTATCTTAATCACGCGAACGAAATCGCGGGCAAAAGCTAGTGATTTATAGAATTTAATCAGCCAAATTACTACTGCGGTTTAATGATACATTCGTTTTGAGGTTGAGCTTCTTAGTAACTTGATAGTCGCGGGTATCGGATACTTGTCACTTCCTCGTCACTCTAAATAGAAATCTCATTTAGACCTGTCACCGGCTTCGTATTGTTTTTTAGTTGAGCAGTGGGGAAAAGGTATATTTATTAAGTAGGTAGTGGCTCTCAGCGATGTAGACCTGGTTATTGACAGCCGGACAGGCTTTAACACATCTCCGCCATTTTGAAATTTTAGAAAAACTGGAGTGACAATAAAACTATAATATTATCGAACCTGCTTACAAAATTTCACGATAATCGTTTGAGAAATGTGATATGTAGAGGAGAACTGACGGTCAGTTGGACAGCCGGACGGACATACGAAAGAATTTTTACCCTAGCTGAAAAAAGAAGTTTCGTAGGTTAAGTAAGTAATCAAAATGCCAAAAACCCTTAATTTATAATATTCATATTTATTTATTTCATTACAATGCAAGTTTCCAGATAATAATAGGTTCTCCAAAACACATGAAAGTTACAAAAATAATAGGGAACATGCATCAAATTTTTTTTGTATCAAAAGTAGGTGTAATGCGAGAGAAAATCAACTGTAATATTAAAACTTTTCTCTTGCTTTTTTTTCTCGCGATATAGTTATTTGAAATTAGCACGCAGCGCAGCAGCACCCGCCGTAAACGCTCTATCTATATGTTATAGTCAAACCCCGAAGTCCAGGCGCTCCTAGGTTTGCCTAGTCAAAGCTCAGGTTTGACAAGACGTCTTAGTCAAAGTCCGAAGCAATAGCGTGTTTCGGGCTTTGACTAATGAATTCATGACTACTACTAGCCCCTTTTAGGGTGTTTTTTTTTCTTGTGACGCGTTTGGCATAAATCTCAATAAAAGTTAATGGACTCTTTTGTGATATTTGTCTAAACCTGACGAAATATCTAACTTAACCTGTTAAAATATGCATCTAGTGTAGTACAAATCAACATTTGACGAAAAAACCTGTTAAAGCAAGCAACATATGCAGTGCAAATCAATGTTTTAACAGCACAATTAATCGACTGTTGATAAATAAACCCTGTTTTATAATGCATCAAATGCAGTACAAATCGACGTTTGACGAATTTGCCTTAGTCGTTCCTAGGATTGACTAGGCAAAGTCCGAAACAGATTATTTTGCATTTGAGGTTTGACTAAACATTTAGGCACTTCTAGGTTTGCCTAAAAATATATCTGTCAAAGTCCGAAATAAGAATTCATTTCGGGCTTTGCCGAAAGCCGTCAGTCAAGCCTAGGATTAACCAGTCATTCCGCGAAGAGACTACACATCGGGCTTTGACTATAACATATACAAAACGGTCAACATTTGTGACGACACTTATGCCACGTTTCAGGCGCATTGTTATGGAGTTAGCAAAGAATTTTCAAATATCTCCCTAAATATTGCGTTTAAAGTACATATTACAAAATATTATTTCTTATTCGATATTCTATCCGACTGTTAAGTGCATTATATCCGAAAATGAAAAAAAAATATATCGCTATTTTCCCCAGTGTGATAAAACTAAAATAATACATTTTTTATTTATTTTTCTGTTCCATCATGTTTTTATTACCGACTTCAAAAGGAGGGAGGTACTCAATTCGACCAGTTTTTTTTTTGTTTTTTTCTATGTACACCGATTACTCGAAGACGGCTGAACCGATTGAAATGATTCAAACGGTATTAGATCAGGTTCGTTTCCAAGTTGGTCCCATTTTTATAAATTTTGAAATCGGTTCAGTACTTTTCAGGAAAACCTGAAAATACTGTCGTTTTCGTTACCATTTTGTGAACTAATACAGATGATCGACCATATCTTCTTTTTTTATGTACCGATTTAGATGATTCTTTTTTTGTTTTAAAGAGAATAGAATAGGATATAGGAGAATAGAATCAAATAGGAACCGTATAATGATTACACTAAAAAGAATGAAATAAAAAACTGTTTAAAAACAAAAAACCGACTTCAAAAATCTTGAAAATAAAAACAAAAACAGCTTCGAAATTAAATACCTCTAAAAAGCAAGAAATAATTTTCAAATCACTAGATACCTACGCATATCACTGTAGTAAAACACGTCTATTGAAGTCGGGTGGGGCTGGAGGACCCCCGTGAAGATAGCCACCCCAATTCGAGTGCCTAGGTTTTGAGGGTGCAGGACGTTAGTTTAGCGTTAGTTTTGATTTGTTTTGGAAAAAAAATCGTTTGTTTCGATTTCCTTCATACTTTTTTTTTAAAAACAAAAGTGGGGTGGCTATCTTCACGCTAGCCACCCCATTCCACCAAATGGTTTTATTTAAATTTTATTCGATAGATATTTGTTAGTTTCGTTTGTTTTGATTGAAATTTTCGTTTGTTTAGACTCCGTATTCTCTAGAAAAAAATGCAAAGTGGGGTGGCTATCTTCACAGGAAGATAGCCACCCCATATGGCAAAACAAAATAAAAATTACGCATTATGATTGCTTTCCGTTAGTTTTGATTTGTTTTGATAAAATTTTGTTTGTTTTGACAAACCAAAAAAAGTTATGGGTTTTTTTAATTTTTTTAGGGAAATCTTGCCTGCACGCAATAACAACCATAACAACTCGTTATATGGATTAATTTATGTGAGGAATCATTGAAAAATGCTAAATCTATGTAAGCACATCAAAATGTACCGTTACTCATTGAAAAAATTAGGCTATAAATAGGTAGATACACATAGGCAAAATACTCAAATCGTAGAATTCCGTTAGTACGCGTAGAAACGCTATTATAATAATAGGCTAAAGAAGCGCCCGCAAATGACTAGGTTCAAATGAAAGATGCAAGTCTTAGCTACGGCCTAACATAAGTCGTTTCGTTTGTTTCGAAATAGACAACTGTGTAGACCAGGAGCAAACATACGGAACTTTATAATTACCTACTCAATTCAAACCGCTAAAAGTATTTGTTTTGAAGGAGCGCCCGCAAATAACTAGGCTCAAATGAAAGATGCAAGTCTTAGCTATCGCCTTACATAAGTCGTTTCGTTTGTTTCGAAATAGACAACTGTGTAGACCAGGAGTAAACATTCGGTTCGTTATAATTACCTGCTCACTTCAAATCGCTAAAACTATTTGTTTTGAAGGAGCGCCCGCAAATGACTAGGTTCAAATAAAAGATGCAAGTCTTAGCTATGGCCCTACATAAGTCATTTCGTTTGTTTCGAAATAGACAACTGTGTAGACCAGGAGTAAACATACGGTTCGTTAAAATAACCTGCTCACTTCAAACCGCTAAAAGTATTTGTTTTGAAGGAGCGCCCGCAAATGACTAGGTTCAAATGAAAGATGCAAGTCTTACCTATGGCCCTACATAAAACTTTTCGTTGGTTTCGAAATAGACAACTGTGTAGACCAGGAGTAAACATACGGTTCGTTAAAATAACTTGCTCATTTCAAACCGCTAAAAGTATTTGTTTTGAAGGAGCGCCCGCAAATGACTAGGTTCAAATGAAAGATGCAAGTCTTAGCTATGGCCCTACATAAGTCTTTTCGTTTGTTTCGAAATAGACAACTGTGTAGACCAGAAGTAAACATACGGAACTTTATAATTACCTACTCAATTAAAACTGCTAAAAGTATTTGTTTTGAAAGAGCGCCCGCAAATGACTAGGTTCAAATGAAAGATGCAAGTCTTAGCTATGACCCTACATAAAACTTTTCGTTTGTTTCGAAATAGACAACTGTGTAGACCAGGAGTAAACATTCGGTTCGTTATAATTACCTGCTCACTTCAAACCGCTAAAAGTATTTGTTTTGAAGGAGCGCCCGCAAATGAATAAGTTCAAATGAAAGATGCAAGTCTAAGCTATGACCATACATAAGTCTTGTCGTTTGTTTCGAAATAGACAACTGTGTAGACCAGGAGCAAACATACGGTTCGTTAAAATAACCTGCTCACTTCAAACCGCTAAAAGTATTTGTTTTGAAGGAGCGCCCGCAAATGACTAGGTTCAAATGAAAGATGCAAGTCTTAGCTATGGCCCTACATAAAACTTTTCGTTTGTTTCGAAATAGACAACTGTGTAGACCAGGAGTAAACATTCGGTTCGTTATAATTACCTGCTCACTTCAAACCGCTAAAAGTATTTGTTTTGAAGGAGCGCCCGCAAATGAATAGGTTCAAATGAAAGATGCAAGTCTTAGCTATGACCATACATAAGTCTTGTCGTTTGTTTCGAAATAGACAACTGTGTAGACCAGGAGCAAACATACGGTTCGTTAAAATAATCTGCTCACTTCAAACCGCTAAAAGTATTTGTTTTGAAGGAGCGCCCGAAAATGACTAGGCTCAAATGAAAGATGCAAGTCTTAGCTATGGCCCTACATAAAACTTTTCGTTTGTTTCGAAATAGACAACTGTGTAGACCAGGAGCAAACATACGGTTCGTTAAAATAACCTGTTCACTTCAAACCGCTAAAAGTATTTGTTTTGAAGGAGCGCCCGCAAATGACTAGGTTCAAATGAAAGATGCAAGTCTTAGCTATGGCCCTACATAAAACTTTTCGTTTGTTTCGAAATAGACAACTGTGTAGACCAGGAGTAAACATACGGTTCGTTAAAATAACCTGCTCACTTCAAACCGCTAAAAAATATTTGTTTTGAAGGAGCGCCCGCAAATGACTAGGTTTAAATGAAAGATGCAAGTCTTAGCTATGGCCCTACATAAAACTTTTCGTTTGTTTCGAAATAGACAACTGTGTAGACCAGGAGCAAACATACGGTTCGTTAAAATAACCTGCTCACTTCAAACCGCTAAAAGTATTTGTTTTGAAGGAGCGCCCGCAAATGACTAGGTCTACACAAATGTCTATTTCGAAACAAACGAAAAGTTTTATGTAGGGTCATAGCTAAGACTTGCATCTTTCATTTGAGCCTAGTTATTTGCGGGCGCTCCTTCAAAACAAATACTTTTAGCGCTTTGAAGTGAACAGGTTATTTTAACGAACCGTATGTTTGCTCCTGGTCTACACAGTTGTCTATTTCGAAACAAACGACAAGACTTATGTATGGTCATAGCTAAAACTTGCATCTTTCATTTGAACCTATTCATTTGCGGGCGCTCCTTCAAAACAAATACTTTTAGCGGTTTGAAGTGAGCAGGTAATTATAACGAACCGAATGTTTACTCCTGGTCTACACAGTTGTCTATTTCGAAACAAACGAAAAGTTTTATGTAGGGTCATAGCTAAGACTTGCATCTTTCATTTGAACCTATTCATTTGCGGGCGCTCCTTCAAAACAAATACTTTTAGCGGTTTGAAGTGAGCAGGTAATTATAACGAACCGAATGTTTACTCCTGGTCTACACAGTTGTCTATTTCGAAACAAACGAAAAGTTTTATGTAGGGCCATAGCTAAGACTTGCATCTTTCATTTGAACCTAGTCATTTGCGGGCGCTCCTTCAAAACAAATACTTTGAGCGGTTTGAAGTGAGCAGGTAATTATAACGAACCGAATGTTTACTCCTGGTCTACACAGTTGTCTATTTCGAAACAAACGAAAAGTTTTATGTAGGGCCATAGCTAAGACTTGCATCTTTCATTTGAACCTAGTCATTTGCGGGCGCTCCTTCAAAACAAATACTTTAAGCGGTTTGAAGTGAGCAGGTAATTATAACGAACCGAATGTTTACTCCTGGTCTACACAGTTGTCTATTTCGAAACAAACGAAAAGTTTTATGTAGGGTCATAGCTAAGACTTGCATCTTTCATTTGAACCTAGTCATTTGCGGGCGCTCCTTCAAAACAAATACTTTTAGCGGTTTGAATTGAGTAGGTAATTATAAAGTTCCGTTTGTTTACTTCTAGTCTACACAGTTGTCTATTTCGAAACAAACGAAAAGTTTTATGTAGGGTCATAGCTAAGACTTGCATCTTTCATTATAAACTAATCATTTGCGGGCGCTCCTTCAAAACAAATACTTTAAGCGGTCTGAAGTGAACAGGTTATTTTAACGAACCGTATGTTTGCTCCTGGTCTACACAGTTGTCTATTTCGAAACAAACGAAAAGTTTTATGTAGGGTCATAGCTAAGACTTGCATCTTTCATTATAAACTAATCATTTGCGGGCGCTCCTTCAAAACAAATACTTTTAGCGGTTTGAAGTGAACAGGTTATTTTAACGAACCGTATGTTTGCTCCTGGTCTACACAGTTGTCTATTTCGAAACAAACGAAAAGTTTTATGTAGGGCCATAGCTAAGACTTGCATCTTTCATTTGAACCTAGTCATTTGCGGGCGCTCCTTCAAAACAAATACTTTTAGCGGTTTGAAGTGAACAGGTTATTTTAACGAACCGTATGTTTGCTCCTGGTCTGCACAGTTGTCTATTTCGAAACAAACGAAAAGTTTTATGTAGGGCCATAGCTAAGACTTGCATCTTTCATTTGAGCCTAGTCATTTTCGGGCGCTCCTTCAAAACAAATACTTTTAGCGGTTTGAAGTGAGCAGATTATTTTAACGAACCGTATGTTTGCTCCTGGTCTACACAGTTGTCTATTTCGAAACAAACGACAAGACTTATGTATGGTCATAGCTAAGACTTGCATCTTTCATTTGAACTTATTCATTTGCGGGCGCTCCTTCAAAACAAATACTTTTAGCGGTTTGAAGTGAGCAGGTAATTATAACGAACCGAATGTTTACTCCTGGTCTACACAGTTGTCTATTTCGAAACAAACGAAAAGTTTTATGTAGGGCCATAGCTAAGACTTGCATCTTTCATTTGAACCTAGTCATTTGCGGGCGCTCCTTCAAAACAAATACTTTAAGCGGTTTGAAGTGAGCAGGTAATTATAACGAACCGAATGTTTACTCCTGGTCTACACAGTTGTCTATTTCGAAACAAACGAAAAGTTTTATGTAGGGTCATAGCTAAGACTTGCATCTTTCATTTGAACCTAGTCATTTGCGGGCGCTCCTTCAAAACAAATACTTTTAGCGGTTTGAATTGAGTAGGTAATTATAAAGTTCCGTTTGTTTACTTCTAGTCTACACAGTTGTCTATTTCGAAACAAACGAAAAGTTTTATGTAGGGTCATAGCTAAGACTTGCATCTTTCATTATAAACTAATCATTTGCGGGCGCTCCTTCAAAACAAATACTTTAAGCGGTTTGAAGTGAACAGGTTATTTTAACGAACCGTATGTTTGCTCCTGGTCTACACAGTTGTCTATTTCGAAACAAACGAAAAGTTTTATGTAGGGTCATAGCTAAGACTTGCATCTTTCATTATAAACTAATCATTTGCGGGCGCTCCTTCAAAACAAATACTTTTAGCGGTTTGAAGTGAACAGGTTATTTTAACGAACCGTATGTTTGCTCCTGGTCTACACAGTTGTCTATTTCGAAACAAACGAAAAGTTTTATGTAGGGCCATAGCTAAGACTTGCATCTTTCATTTGAACCTAGTCATTTGCGGGCGCTCCTTCAAAACAAATACTTTTAGCGGTTTGAAGTGAACAGGTTATTTTAACGAACCGTATGTTTGCTCCTGGTCTGCACAGTTGTCTATTTCGAAACAAACGAAAAGTTTTATGTAGGGCCATAGCTAAGACTTGCATCTTTCATTTGAGCCTAGTCATTTTCGGGCGCTCCTTCAAAACAAATACTTTTAGCGGTTTGAAGTGAGCAGATTATTTTAACGAACCGTATGTTTGCTCCTGGTCTACACAGTTGTCTATTTCGAAACAAACGACAAGACTTATGTATGGTCATAGCTAAGACTTGCATCTTTCATTTGAACCTATTCATTTGCGGGCGCTCCTTCAAAACAAATACTTTTAGCGGTTTGAAGTGAGCAGGTAATTATAACGAACCGAATGTTTACTCCTGGTCTACACAGTTGTCTATTTCGAAACAAACGAAAAGTTTTATGTAGGGCCATAGCTAAGACTTGCATCTTTCATTTGAACCTAGTCATTTGCGGGCGCTCTTTCAAAACAAATACTTTTAGCGGTTTGAAGTGAGCAGGTTATTTTAACGAACCGTATGTTTGCTCCTGGTCTACACAGTTGTCTATTTCGAAACAAACGACAAGACTTATGTATGGTCATAGCTAAGACTTGCATCTTTCATTTGAACTTATTCATTTGCGGGCGCTCCTTCAAAACAAATACTTTTAGCGGTTTGAAGTGAGCAGGTAATTATAACGAACCGAATGTTTACTCCAGAGGGCCTAGCCAAAGTAACATTGGCAAATCTTCGTTATCGCTTCGCTTTCGAAACATGTATGGGATTGACATAAGGTTTCGTTAACTATCGAATTTTAAAACGTCAAATCCATACATGTTTCGAAGCGAAGCGATAGCGAAAATTTGCAAATGTTACTTTGGCTAGGGGGTCTGGTCTACACAGTTGTCTATTTCGAAACAAACGAAAAGTTTTATGTAGGGTCATAGCTAAGACTTGCATCTTTCATTTGAATCTAGTCATTTGCGGGCGCTCCTTCAAAACAAATACTTTTAGCAGTTTTAATTGAGTAGGTAATTATAAAGTTCCGTATGTTTACTTCTGGTCTACACAGTTGTCTATTTCGAAACAAACGAAAAGACTTATGTAGGGCCATAGCTAAGACTTGCATCTTTCATTTGAACCTAGTCATTTGCGGGCGCTCCTTCAAAACAAATACTTTTAGCGGTTTGAAATGAGCAAGTTATTTTAACGAACCGTATGTTTACTCCTGGTCTACACAGTTGTCTATTTCGAAACCAACGAAAAGTTTTATGTAGGGCCATAGCTAAGACTTGCATCTTTCATTTGAACCTAGTCATTTGCGGGCGCTCCTTCAAAACAAATACTTTTAGCGGTTTGAAGTGAGCAGGTTATTTTAACGAACCGTATGTTTACTCCTGGTCTACACAGTTGTCTATTTCGAAACAAACGAAATGACTTATGTAGGGCCATAGCTAAGACTTGCATCTTTTATTTGAACCTAGTCATTTGCGGGCGCTCCTTCAAAACAAATAGTTATAGCGATTTGAAGTGAGCAGGTAATTATAACGAACCGAATGTTTACTCCTGGTCTACACAGTTGTCTATTTCGAAACAAACGAAACGACTTATGTAAGGCAATAGCTAAGACTTGCATCTTTCATTTGAGCCTAGTTATTTGCGGGCGCTCCTTCAAAACAAATACTTTTAGCGGTTTGAATTGAGTAGGTAATTATAAAGTTCCGTATGTTTGCTCCTGGTCTACACAGTTGTCTATTTCGAAACAAACGAAACGACTTATGTTAGGCCGTAGCTAAGACTTGCATCTTTCATTTGAACCTAGTCATTTGCGGGCGCTTTTTTAGCCTATTATTATAATAGCGTTTCTACGCGTACTAACGGAATTCTACGATTTGAGTATTTTGCCTATGTGTATCTACCTATTTATAGCCTAATTTTTTCAATGAGTAACGGTACATTTTGATGTGCTTACATAGATTTAGCATTTTTCAATGATTCTTCACATAAATTAATCCATATAACGAGTTGTTAAGGTTGTTATTGCGTGCAGGCAAGATTTCCCTAAAAAAAATTAAAAAAACCCATAACTTTTTTTGGTTTGTCAAAACAAACAAAATTTTATCAAAACAAATCAAAACTAACGGAAAGCAATCATAATGCGTAATTTTTATTTTGTTTTGCCATATGGGGTGGCTATCTTCCTGTGAAGATAGCCACCCCACTTTGCATTTTTTTCTAGAGAATACGGAGTCTAAACAAACGAAAATTTCAATCAAAACAAACGAAACTAACAAATATTTATCGAATAAAATTTAAATAAAACCATTTGGTGGAATGGGGTGGCTAGCGTGAAGATAGCCACCCCACTTTTGTTTTTAAAAAAAAAGTATGAAGGAAATCGAAACAAACGATTTTTTTTCCAAAACAAATCAAAACTAACGCTAAACTAACGTCCTGCACCCTCCAAACCTGGGCACTCGAATTGGGGTGGCTATCTTCACGGGGGTGGCTGGAGGACAACTTCTTTTTTTTATTCTAAGAGCCCCACCCGACTTCATTAGACGTGTTTTATTACAGTGATATGCGTAGGTATCTAGTGATTTGAAAATTATTTCTTGCTTTTTAGAGGTATTTAATTTTGAAGCTGTTTTTGTTTTTATTTTCAAGATTTTTGAAGTCGGTTTTTTTATACGTGTCCGCAGCGATCAAGCTCAAATTTATCAAAATCGGTGACTTATGCATGTTTCCTATTATAAAAGAGTGGAAAAATTAATAAGTATTAATAGATCAGTGCCAGGACTGGTCAGGACAGATAGATCAACCAAACAAACTTTGTTCTGTCACGTATTAGCTCTATCTGTTTGTAGAGAAAGCCTCAGCAATGAAATTCCCTTACCAACGAGACGATTTCATCTTACCAAAAGGCTCGAAACAGAACGGTAAAAGAAATAGCTCATAAAAATCAATATCGAAGAAGGTTGTTGGTTGTCCGCCAAAGTGGGACGTTGAAATATAGCCACTGCGTGTAACATGGCCCATATTTAGGGGCGTCTGGGTGGCTGGCGCCGACTGACCTAGCCGGGATAACGTCATGGTGCGTTCGATCTAGTGAACTGCACAAGATAAACTGATCTACCCTTAGCACGAACTGATATCGAAAAAAAATACGCGCGTAAAAAAAATCGATAGAATAATTTTGTATGAGAAATGGACAGTGCCATCTTCCGCTGAAAAGTAAAATGAATTTTTCCATAGACAATTACTCTATCGAGTAGGTTGCGTTTTTTTCTCGTAAGATGTTCGCGCTAGGGTCATAAAGTTAATATACCTACGGAATAGAGGAACAAACATGAGCTGTCAATCGAAACCAAAATTGATTTACATTTGTGTGTGTATTTTTTTTATGTATAAGTCTCAGTGATGTAATCTTGTCACTATTGATATAAATATCGATATCGATGGTATTAATTAACAGCCATAGATTCAAAATAAATTGGATAGAATTTTGCACGAGTGTACTAAAATTACGATTTTGAAATGAACTATGACTATTAGAAAATGATCAGAAGATATTTAAAATCATTTATTTAACATAAAAAAGATAAGAAGATATTTAGAATCATTTATATTAACACATGTTGAACTCAAATTCTCAGCGGGCTGATAAGTGCTGACAAACTGTCAATCAGTTGCGAAAAAGAGTTCTGCACGTCATAATCACGCATCTCTTTTTATCACACATTGTTGCTGTTTAGTGACATCTCGCTTGCTCAGCCCTTTGTTACTCTATTCCGCTAGGTAATATTAACTTTATGGCTAGGGTACAAACTAGTTACCTACTAAACGGTGTTGAAAATTCTAAAGATTAAAATCGTCGTTTTGTAGAGCACTATGAAGTTGGTCAATTCTTGTGGCGACAACGAACGTGCAAAAGGGAGAAATTAAATGGACATAGATACTTAGTTGATATGTTTTATGAAAAGAGAAGGATTACTGTGAGATGATGACCAGGTGAATTTAGTCTACTGAAGGGATATTTCCGGTTGTTTTCAATTTGATCTCAAATTGGTAAAACGTCTTGACTACTAGCCCGTAGACCCGGTGTGGTTGATTGATTTTTATATGAAAGGGTAAAAAGTAACTACGAAAACTGACCAGCCATGCATTGAACAATGTTAATTTATTGATATTAATTAACTTGTAACGTAAGTGACATCGCGTGATCATAAACATGTATAATGCGTGATTAATTACCACATTACGATTATAATTACAATAACTTTCTAATAAGCAGATTAGGGTGAACAGACCTTGTGCATTCATGCATAAACTACCACAGTTAAATAACGAAGCATGCACGTAGAAAACAGTAGTTCACGTGTGAACAACTCAGCCATGACCACAATGCAAACTGGAGCACTTTCTTTTGTGCCCGGCTTCCAAGAAAAAAATTTAGTAAACAACAGATTTGTATTTGTCGTAGAATATTCGTACAAATCAGATCTTTACGAAATCCTAGTAAGATTTCAAAAAACCGGAAAGTTAGAATCTGAGACAGATTTTTGCATCGTCCAAGTAATTATAGGATTTTCACAAAAATCGAGCGCGTTTACCATCATTTTGCGCACGCTGCTGATTGGCTGAAATAGTACCTTTTTACGAGTATTTTTGAATCATCAATCATTTTATAACATTGTCAAATTTCTTATCTACCTACTACTATTATTTTGATATTATTATAATTTATTGTGTGGTTAGATCATTGCGAACAAAATAACAAATTAATGTCAATTTAACGATTATATATAACAAACTTAATTAAATTGAATGCTAGATAGGTACCTATTTCTATATTTAGAATAGGTATTTAAGTTCCTAGATATGATTTTGTGATGTCATTTCTAGTTCATTAAATGAGCATCGTACTTGAGATTATAGTGGTGTTTGGTAAAAAAACTATAGGCAGCTATACATATACTTGATATGGAATAGGTAAATGAAGAAATAAATAATAATCATCGTAAATAATTACTATTCTAGAACTCTAGGCTAAGCTTTCAGTAAACACCGATGCGAAACCTAGACAAGTGCCTCAAGATTGATTAATTCTGGAACGAAATACTTTATCCTGTGACGGATTTTGATTCAGTCACAGAATATATAAAGCATGTTCCAGACGGATGTAATCCAGCGTCCTATCAGATGATGGGATCCCTTGATAGGAGCTTGGTTTCCATCCGCCAATTGGGTTTCGGCTACACGAGTTTCTATCCAAGCGCCAACACGCTGTGAATCGCACCTCTGGAGAGGCACCTCACCAAAGACTTCTATGTTGTATGTAGGTAATTGAAGTCTTTGCACCTCACGACCAGGGAATGATAATGTTATTTTTAGATATAACATTATTTCTTACTTTTTTAACGTTAATTTTAAAATTAACGTTATGTCAATAAATAACGTTAATTTGGATAACGTACATTGAAATTAACGTTATTTCACTAAATAACGTTAATTTTTACGTTATTTCTTACTTTTTTACCGTTAAACTTTAAAATTAACGTTATTCCAATCCAATTAATAAAGTTATTTTTTTAACGATAAATTTACCGGTATATTGTACCGGTAAAGTTTAACGCTATATTTAACGCTAATTTTACCGGTAAAATATTTTTAATGTTACCCAACAAGCAAAAACGTCGCATAAGTCCTGACTTGTACGACTTTAAGTCGGATAACAGTCTTATAATAGTAATGAGATGACTGCTAGGTCCTATAGACGTCTTAAATTTAACTTTTTAGTCATGCGACAAATATGTCATAATAAACTGGTCATAGCAACGTCGGCACGACTAAATTATACGACGTTATATTAACGTTTTAGCTTAAACCTCTGTACGACTTGTAGTCGCATTTGAGTCAAGTTTAGACTTTTAAATGACGTTTAACAAAATGGCGGCCTTACTTGGTCTTCAAATAACCTTAAAATGACTTTTTGTCTTTAAAACGTCATATAGAGATTAGTGTGCGACAAAATTAACATGGCTGACATTTTGAGAATTAAATATAATTTTATTAATACAATTTTTATGTTTTAAACGCAAAACTACGAAGGGGCATGAAAATATGAATAGTATTTACATAGGTATATTATCATAAAATTTTAATTCCCAGACGAACTAAACGGTATGAGAGACAAACACAGTTAGCAAGATATGAAAGTTAATTAATGCTCACCATTTATTATCTTGTAATGGATTTATTTTGCACTCAGATCTCGAAACATAACCACAAACACGAGTCACTGACGCACATTAAAAATCAGTCGTACAAGTGTTGTTACTTGACTCATATACAACGTTTTCGTCATTCAAAAACATCTGTATGACCACAATATAACGAAAGAGTCGTTGTAAAGTTTTGATGCGACTACTGTATGATGAAAGTGGTAATCTTGTGACTTTTGTATGACCATTAAACAACAATGTAGGTCGTATAAATGGGGCCCTTTTCGCGTTGAGCAAACGTTATTATAACGTTAGTGTGACCTATCTTTTGCGACCAGTGGTAATATGATAACGTTTGTACAACCATTGTACGACGTAAAATTGTTAGTCGGGTATTTTTACCGGTAAATTTACCGATAAAATGTTTTAACGGTATTTTTAACGTTATTTTTTATTTATCGTTATTTTTTTTAACGGTATTTCAATCCCTGCTCACGACAACGCGCGGGGATAGGGCCGCGGCGATTCAAATGCTTTTTTTACGCGACTGCTAGGAAAGGCTTATGTTTTTATTACTATTTTTGAAAATCGAAACTCCGATTCTAGTGAAATTCCGGTTTTACAAAACGATGCTTAAATTCTACGAAACTCCGGAGCTAGACCAAAACCATAGTTCAAGACTAAGAAGTAGGGCACTACTTCGTTCGTAGCCTTTTTAACACAAAAAAATGTACCATTTTTAATATGTTATTTGTCCACATTCCATTGTTGTAAGGTGTATAGCACGTAGATAAGTGTTATCGTTCAAAGTAATAAATACTTATCTTAGGTGTAATCGTGATATTCGTGTTCGGAGTCAGGTACAATTAATAATTGTTATTTTACTTCGGCAAGAGAAAACGATGCTTTCATTACTTTGTGATTGGAATAAAGATTAGGAACTGATTTCGCGTACGATAAAAATTCGTCACAATTTGTAATGGCCCATTTACATGCTGGCCGAGCCATGACGAGCCATGGCGAGCCTCCACCTTGCGCCCAGCGTGTAAACAGGTGAACGGCTTGGCTCGCGTAGGCTCGCCTAGGCTCGCGTAGGTTGGCCGCCGATCCGCGCCCGTGTCGGTTTTTGAACACAGATCAAAGGAGCTGGCGGCAAGCGCTTGCGACGTATTTACATGTTGGCCGTTCTTCAGTGTCGCTCAAGAGCTCGCGCCGTACGGGTGTATTTTTGCTGCGCTGTGTATGACCGCGTATCAACAATACGAAATAATACTTCGTAGCTACATAATCTATTCATTATGAAAACATATTTTGAATGTGATACCTTGTTATTGTTACCTGTTGCGGTTTATATGGATTTTTATCATCCACCATCTTCTACGATGAACTTTTCGCTCCCTTTGTTTTTTTTATAAAAATAAACGTATTAAAATAGGCATTATGCCTCATTTACACTATTACTAAGACTCTATTACTAAGACACTATTACTAAGACTCCGCTGTCCGTCTGTCACCGGCTGTATCTCATGAACCGTGATAGCTAGACAGTTGAAATATTCACAGATGACGTACCTAACCTATTTCTGTTGCCGCTATAACAGCAAATACTAAAAACAGAATAAAATAAATATTTGAAGGGGGCTCCCATACAACAAACGTAATTTATTTTGCCGTTTTTTGCTCGATATTAGTAACGACAACAGGTGGACAGTTGAAATTTTCACATATATTATGATGTATTTCTGTTGCAGCTTTAACAACAAATATGTACTATAGATATTTAAGGGGGGCTCCCATAGAACAAACGTGTTTTTTTTCCGTTTCTGGTACGAAACCCTTCGTGCGCGAGTCCGACTCGCACTTGGCCGGTTTGCTGAGGCTGGCCGAAGCTGGGAGCTGGCGGTCGCTCGCCGAGCCACGGCCAGCGTGTAAATGGCATCCAAGCGATCGCCGAGGCTCGCCGAGGCTGGCCGTAGCTCGGAGCTGGCGGTCGCTCGCCGAGCCACGGCCAGCATGTAAATCCGGCATAACGAGACACGAGAATAAGAAGCATGAGGCATTGTTAATTTTTCTATTCTGCGATATTACATATTACTTACTTATTTTAATATTGATTGAATACTGATGGTATTTCTGCAATACAGTCATCTCAACTAATTTGTAAAATGTGACTGCCTGCTGCCTAAACGCATTACAGAGACTTCGTACTTAATAATTATCCTCTAAGCTAAGCTTCCAATCCAATAAAATAAAGTACTACCTATTGATGTTGTATTCAAATTCTCAAAAACGTTCTTAAAACTTGTCTTTTTTCCCTTGCTCATTGAAATAATGTGGTCATAGCTTGTTTTGTCACACAACCAGAGATAGACAAAGAACTACAAAAAGCTGTAAAAACCAAACCATGAAAATGCAAAACACTTGCATCACGCGCCGTACGTTTCGCCGTACTTTTTCCCTTTGCATCAATTACATTACCTACAAAACAACAGAATATAATAACAATTACCTACATTGATCGTAGAAAAAGCAACCCGTTTGACATTTCACAAAAGGAACACGCCATGAGCACGCAATGTCAGTCCGGGACCCTGACCGGACATTGGTCAGTTGGCCTGGGCAGGTCGTTGACCCGCGATTACGCTATAACATTGGTGGATTACGCGCGTGCGCTGAATCATCCATGGAAACGCATTCGGAATTTGAATTCCGTCGTGACAGTTAATTGCGGAACTTTGCCTACTTTGTCTCTTGACAAATAAAAAAAATATTGCGCCATTTTAGTTTGAATTTTAAAAAAGCTGGGATAATTATAATTTTTAATACATAGGTAGATATGTGTAAAAATAAAACTATTCTCACTGCGTAAACCTGTTTTTTACTAAGTATATTAATTAGCACATAATACTTTTCAAACTGATAGTTTATAGTAACAAAATTGTAACACAACACAACTTTCAAATGTATCATTAGATGCGAATTTTGTAACAAAGTAGGTAGATAGGTATTTGACTTAAAAACTTAAAAATCATAATAAACGTCAAGAAATACTAGCATTATTATACACTCGACGTCAGAAAAACCGCACCTCTTCGACACTAAGTTTAGACTTGGCCATCTGCTATTGCTAGCTAACGTTCTATTGTGTAAATGTTGATATCTATTGAAAGTACATTTAATGAGCTTTCTTTTGATAATAGGGAATATGCATCAATTTTTTTTAATCTTAATCTAAAGTATAATGCGTGAGAAAATTAACTGTAATATTAAAACTTTTCTCTTGCGTTTTTTTCTCGTGATATAGTTACTTGAAGTTAGCGCGGAGCAGCACCCGCCGAAAACGCTCCATACAAAATGGTGACGTCACACATCACGTTTCAGGTGTGTTTCGGCGCGTTTAATATGGAGTTAGCCAATAATCTTCAATTATCTTCCTAAATTTTGCGTTTAAGTACATATGCGTCATACAAAATATTGTTTCTTATTCGATATTCTATCTGACTGTAAAGTGCATTATATCCGAAAATAAAAAAATAAAATTGTTATTTTTCCCTGATTTCATCGTGTGATAAAACTAAAATAATACTTTTTTTTTATTTTTTTTTCCTGTTACATCATGTTTTTATAAGTGTCCGCAGCGATCAAGCTCAAATTCATCAAAATCGGTGACTTATGCATATTCCCTATTGTTTGATTTAGTTAACATAACAGTTACCATAATTAAACGATTAAAGCGTTTTTGCTAGCGCCACCACAAAAAGGAAATATAAGGGGTCAATTCAGGAAATGCGGGTAAATTCGCTATCGAGATGATGGAGAAAACACACTTCAACAGTTCAATTAAAAAAAGGAATACCCAAGATGGATACTATTGCCCATGAAGTTATTCAAATATTGCAAAAAAATTAGGCAATGTAATGTGCTCGGAAACTCAATCTCAGTAATTGATTCCGTTCGACGAGTATTCCAACGGTTTCTAAAGACTGTTGGCTATGTACGAAGGGGAAGAAGTATATAATAACACTTATCATTAAATTATATGGGATTAAATTTACTTTGAAGAAAAGGTGCGGTTTTTCTGACGCCGAGTGTAATACAAATACTTACAGTTCTCAAAAGCACGATCATAGAATGCCAAATGGTGTGGTTTAAAATAAAAAGAAGCTATTATTAGCGGCGTGCGAACCTTGGAAGCTTCCTGATTAAGTACCTACTTATTTCATTACTGGATGGATATAGGCATTTTAGAAGTTCTCTGTCAAGTTAAAAAAAAATGTTCATTCACATCACAGATGATTATATTTTTTATTTAGTTGTTAGTATGGGTTTTGGCTGCATGACTTTACGAGTATAATAACATAAACCCAATTTTTCAAACTAATTCAATTTAATTAAAATTTAAAACGCGAACTAAAGTTAGACCTGGTTTAAAACAGATGCTATCTCTGTCTTCTTTCAGCAAATTAAAAGTGACAGATTCATGTTACACACACTTCTGCCGGGTTGATTATGGACCCTACACATGTGTAGGCCCGGCCGGAAAGATCGAACTAACATAGAAGCGCGAGCGCGAGCGCGAGTGCGGGCTCCGGAGGCCCGGCCTCTCTCTATACACGTAGAGATTTGGACGGAGGCCGAGGCTCTACGTTCGATCCTTTCGGCCGGGCTTGCACATGTGTAGGGTCCACTATATCGATATCGCGAGGCTGCGAAGGACTGATGTTTGACCAGTATAGATATTTGTTTTTAGAAAAAAACTATCTATACTGTGCTGTAATGTAACACATCCTAGCGCCAGGGTTGCCAGACGCGCTTTTGCTGTTCTGCTGCCATCTCTAAAACCTGCCGCCCAGGGGCCGTACCGGCTAACGAATCGATTTTCATAAAAGTCTGCTGGGTTTCAACTTAAAACAGAGAAATCAAAGTAAGCAATTTCGTTTTGTACTTTTTGTTGACGTGATTCGGAAGATATCGATGTTCGTGTGACATCATGAATTTGGGTTCGTCATTTTGGCCCAATTAGGGCTCGATTTATCTGTTTTAATTTGAAACCCAGCAGACTTTTATGAAAATCGATTCGCTAGCCGGTACGGCCCCAGGACTGGAAGCGTAAAAACCCCGGACTTTGGAGCCTTGACCCCGGATATTTTCATTTTTTTATATTCAGTTTTGCCTTGGTTATAAAATACATTTTACCGAAACTGAAAAAAAAAGGAATTTTATAGCCATTTTTCGCATAAAATAGTAAGTTTTACTAGTTATGTATGATGTAGAGCCGGGGTGTATTGTCCAACACAATTTTGTGAAGGGCCAGGGTCCAGGTTTAGTAGTTTTGCAACCGTAGTGGGCCAAAATAAATGGCCAAATAGCCAAGGTTGGCCTGTAAATTTTTTTTTGCGGGGTGCGCGGTTCTTAGTTTTATTAAAAAACAATTAGTCGATTTCATTCAATAACCTTGTAATCTTGCTTGTTTATATTTCAAAAAAATCGGTCATAATAGGGAATATGCATAAGTCACCGATTTTTCTAAAATTGAGCTTGATCGCTGCGGACACTTGTAAAAACATGATGGAACAGAAAGAAAAATAAAAAAAATGATTATTTTCGTTTTATCACACGATGAAATCAGGGGAAAATAACGATATTTTTTTTTTCGTTTTCTGATATAATGCACTTTACAGTCAGATAGAATATCGAAAAAGAAATAATATTTTGTATGACACATATCTACTTAAACGCAAAATTTAGGGAGATAATTGAAGATTATTGGCTAACTCCATATTAAACGCGCCCGAAACACACCGAAACGTGATGTGTGACGTCACCGTTTTGTATAGAGCGTTTTCGGCGGGAGCTGATGCGTGGTAACTTTAAGTAACTATATTACGAGAAAAAAACGCACGAGACAAGATTCAATATTACAGTTGATTTTCTCACGCATTATTATTGATTTTGATAAAAAAAAAATTTCATGCATATTCCCTATTGTTTGCGTTTCGCTTCCACTTCAGTGTGTAGGATGTGCAAGAAAAGGAAAAAAGATCAAGTTTGCCGTTCGACAGCACTATTCTGATTTGGTTCGCATAGTAGGTATACGACATGTCTTTTTGTGTTTAAGTATAAGTTAGTTACTTACTTGGTTTGGTATTACTTTTTGGCTGCTTTAAGAGCTTCTTAGAAAATTTTTCTTTCGAGATTTTGAGACTTATTTGTACTTAGTTCTGGTTCAAATTAGGGGACAATTAATTTTTGGGACTGAAATAGAGGACGTCCTTTAAAATAAAGGACGTTTGGCAACCCTAACTGTATACCTACTTACCTACCTAGTTAGAAGTAGAACATTGACGGCATTTAAGCTCGAGTATGATATCATTATGTCCAGCGAAGTGATATTAATGAAAGGCTCTGACAGCTCACGTTGTTCAGATGACTAGATTAGGAATGATATCTCGATGGCAACAATTAGATTTAATTCTGACGCTTATGATAAGTTCTAAATACCATTTGATTGATATCAATCTGAAAGCGTAGTTTGAGTGACTAACAAGCCTTCCTCATCTCATCCGTTTTTAGGGTTCCGTACCCAAATGGTAAAAAGGGACCTTTATGGCGGCCATTACACACGTCAATCTGGTGCAATCTGATCAAAACCGCAGATTGATGGAATTTGATGCGGTTGGTTTGCGACGTTACACGGTCAATCCAGCGAGATCTGGATCGCAGTAGATCTTGGTAGATTGACAATCTACCACGATCCACGGTGGGCTTTGGCAGGGTTGCCAACTTTTTGCATTAATTTTCGCGTGATATCGATCGATGACCTGAGTGGTGCAGTATTCAACATGCCAGTCTACCGCGCAAGAGATCCTGGGTTCGATTCCCGGACGTAATTGAAATGATGAATTTTAATTTCTGTGACGGTCTGCGTATAATAAGTACCTATCTATTTCGAAAAGTAAGTAAGTACCTAGTAAAATCTGTTGTCTAGCACCCATTTTATGCCTTGATTAGTTAGGGTTAGATGAATATCGATATTTAATTTTACACGCACAGGTGTGTAAAATTTCATCAAAATCAGTTCAGCCTTCTGAAGCTGAACTGATTTGGATGAAATTTGGCACTCAGTTCATAGCTTGGTAATATCGTATTATAAATTTTAATACGATTTTTTATAAATTTTAATACGATATTACCAAGCTATGAACTGAGTGCCAAATTTCATCCAAATCAGTTCAGCTTCAGAAGGCTGAACTGATTTTGATGAAATTTTACACACATCATATTATATAGTTTATAGCCTGGTATAGTATAAATATCGAGGTAAAATAGTATTTTTCAAAACATTGCAAAAAATATAGTAGGTAGGTTTATGGGAAATTTATGAAAAAATATAGTCCTCATTTATTTTTAACTAGCTTCCTTTAAAAATTAAAAATAGGGTACATACATAGGGTAGGTACTTAGGGTACCAAACTAACTGTGTGTCAAATTTTATCATCTTTTACTGCAATCCAATATTTTTAACCGACTTAAAAAAGGAGGGTTATTGTAAACTCGTCCCCGAAGATAATTCGTCATCAGAAAATCGATAGAAAAATATATGTAAACTCGTCCCGGGTAGCATTTTAAAAATAAAATAGCTTTTAATTATTTTTATCTATTGTAAACTCGTCCCTGGTAATTTTGTAAGGAGTTTTCGTATGGACTGCAGAAAAATCAAACACTCAACATAATAAAATCATTATTTATTTATTTTTAAATCACATTTTGGATTACAGAATTAATATATACTTATACATGGTGTAACAATGTACTGATTAGCACATATATAACGAGCAATAAAACAAAAAATCTAATATTATGGTTTAGTCATATATAATTGAAAAAAATACAGTCTTAATGATAAAATTTGCAGAGGTGTAACAATGTGCTGATTGACTTAAATCTTAATGCCATGAAACAATCAAATGTTAATAAGTTATATTTATCTAATGACCACAGAAATATTTTATATTTTATATTTGCGCAAGCGCATTTAAAAAGAGATAGATAATCACGTGCAAGTCCGGCTGCCTTACGCAGAAGTCAAGTAACTCAGTAAAAAAAAATATTTTTAAGCAAATCGCATTTACCATTTTTTATGTTATTAAAATTCGGTTTAATTCAAGAAATATAGCCAATAATTTGTATCAAGAATCTTTTTCCATTTGCAAAATCTACGCTGAAACAAAAAATATTTCCCGTTTCTAACTGAAAAACAAGCAAGTCTTATCAAGACACTTGTATTCAAAATATATTAGCAGATACTTGATTTCTATGTATTTATTTTATAGTATTAAGGACTTTATTCTATGGCTCTATGCAAAGCTGAAAACAAGCATCTACTAAAAGTACAATAGATAAATCTAAGTTACTTGTTTATAGCGTAGAATATTATTGGCAAATCAATACATGTTTCTACGCAGAACAAGCGCAGAACACTATTTTCGTTCGTCAAAATATGGGTAGGTATGAGAACAATTTTTTTTACAGAAATATGTTTTTACCTTAAATACCAATGATATTTTAACATTTTAGTGATCAGAATATCTATGTTTTTCAATAAAAACACTAAATAACGTTTTTAAGCTCTCCTATAAAGTTTGTCTGTAATGAGATACTTGGATTTGGTTTAGGGCAGCCGAAGTGCATAACAGGTTTATGCGTAAAGGCTGGCTGGACGAGGTAGGGGGGGACGGAGTGTGCCACGCGGTACCTTATTACTGTATCTTATTATGATCTTTCAACGCTCCCCGCTCTCCACACCCCTCTCAGTAGATGCGTCCATCTATCATGGCGTGGCATTGATAAACATTTACCTATTTTAAAAAAGTACCAGGGTTACATAAATCTAGAGAAGGGTAATTTTTATATCCCGAAGATAAAAGGAAATGATAAAAAATTGTTTTCAATGTAATGTACAAGGGTGACATAAATCTGAGGATCTCATAGAAAAAAGGCGAAAAAATGTCACTGCTCCCCGCATTCCACGAATTCAGTAGATGCATCCGTCAAAATTATTACTTTGAAATATTTATTAGCAGCCAACTTGTTTGCTAACGGTACTTCTTGCAAATATGATATAAATCAATAATAGGGACGAGTTTACTATACCATGTATGTACTTGGGACGAATTTACATATACATTTTTTTATGAGGGACGAATTTACTTTCAATGTATAGAACTTTTCAAATCATGACGAGTTAACATACGGGACGAGTTTACAATAACCCAAAAAGGAGGAGGTTCTCTTTTCATCTGTATATTTTTTAAGGGATTCTTCAAATGCCCACGCGCATGTAGTCACGGCCGGAAAGAAAGTTAAAATAAATATGGGTTTTATTTTTTATAAATTTCCCAAATGTACTACAAATTAGTTTCAATGTTTAAAATAATTAAAATGCCTAGGATACCTTTGATCGAGATGAAAAATATAAGTTTTAATCCAGACTATAAACTATTTGCCAAATTTCATCCAAATCAGTTCAGCTTTCATAAAAAACAAATATACAGACGAACAGAGAACCTCCTCTTTTTTTGAAGTCGGTTAAAAACATCGGATTGCAGTAGATTGTGCTAGATTGTCAGTCTACCGTGGTAGATTGACAATCTACCAAGATCTACTGCGATCCGATGTTTTAACCGACTTCAAAAAAAGAGGAGGTTGTTTTTCTGTTTGTCTGTATGTTTTTTTTTTGTTTTTTTTTTCAAATGTCCATCCGGATGTAGTCGCGGGCGGAAGCTAGTTAAAAATAAATATGGGCTATATTTTTATAAATTTCCCAAAAGTACTACAAATTAGTTTCAATGTTTAAAATAATTAAAATGCCTAGGGTACCTTTGATCGAGATGAAAAATATAAGTTTTAATCCAGACTATAAACTGTTTGCCAAATTTCATCCAAATCAGTTCAGCTTTCATAAAAAACAAATATACAGACGAACAGAGAACCTCCTCTTTTTTTGAAGTCGGTTAAAAACATCGGATTGCAGTAGATTGTGCTAGATTGTCAGTCTACCATGGTAGATTGACAATCTACCACGATCTACCATGGTAGATTGACAATCTACCACGATCTACTGCGATCCGATGTTTTAACCGACTTCAAAAAAAGAGGAGGTTGTTTTTCTGTTCGTCTGTATGTTTTTTTTTTGTTTTTTTTCAAATGTCCATCCGGATGTAGTCGCGGGCGGAAGCTAGTTAAAAATAAATATGGGCTATATTTTTATAAATTTCCCAAAAGTACTACAAATTAGTTTCAATGTTTAAAATAATTAAAATGCCTAGGGTACCTTTGATCGAGATGAAAAATATAAGTTTTAATCCAGACTATAAACTGTTTGCCAAATTTCATCCAAATCAGTTCAGTTTTCATAAAAAACAAATATACAGACGAACAGAGAACCTCCTCTTTTTTTGAAGTCGGTTAAAACATCGGATCGCAGTAGATCTTGGTAGATTGTCAATCTACCATGGTAGTCTACCATGGTAGATTGACAATCGCAGTAGATCTTGGTAGATTGTCAATCTACCATGGTAGTCTACCATGGTAGATTGACAATCTACCAAGATCTACTGCGATCCGATGTTTTAACCGACTTCAAAAAAGAGGAGGTTGTTTTTCTGTTCGTCTGTATGTTTTTTTTTGTTTTTTTTCAAATGTCCATCCGGATGTAGTCGCGGGCGGAAGCTAGTTAAAAATAAATATGGGCTATATTTTTATAAATTTCCCAAAAGTACTACAAATTAGTTTCAATGTTCAAAATAATTAAAATGCCTAGGGTACCTTTGATCGAGATGAAAAATATAAGTTTTAATCCAGACTATAAACTGTTTGACAAATTTCATCCAAATCAGTTCAGCTTTCATAAAAAACAAATATACAGACGAACAGAGAACCTCCTCTTTTTTTGAAGTCGGTTAAAAACATCGGATTGCAGTAGATTGTGCTAGATTGTCAGTCTACCATGGTAGATTGACAATCTACCAAGATCTACTGCGATCCGATGTTTTAACCGACTTCAAAAAAAGAGGAGGTTGTTTTTCTGTTCGTCTGTATGTTTTTTTTGTTTTTTTTCAAATGTCCATCCGGATGTAGTCGCGGGCGGAAGCTAGTTAAAAATAAATATGGGCTATATTTTTATAAATTTCCCAAAAGTACTACAAATTAGTTTCAATGTTTAAAATAATTAAAATGCCTAGGGTACCTTTGATCGAGATGAAAAATATAAGTTTTAATCCAGACTATAAACTGTTTGCCAAATTTCATCCAAATCAGTTCAGCTTTCATAAAAAACAAATATACAGACGAACAGAGGACCTCCTCTTTTTTTGAAGTCGGTTAAAAACATCGGATTGCAGTAGATTGTGCTAGATTGTCAGTCTACCATGGTAGATTGACAATCTACCAAGATCTACTGCGATCCGATGTTTTAACCGACTTCAAAAAAAGAGGAGGTTGTTTTTCTGTTCGTCTGTATGTTTTTTTTTGTTTTTTTTTCAAATGTCCATTCGGATGTAGTCGCGGGCGGAAGCTAGTTAAAAATAAATATGGGCTATATTTTTATAAATTTCCCAAAAGTACTACAAATTAGTTTCAATGTTTAAAATAATTAAAATGCCTAGGGTACCTTTGATCGAGATGAAAAATATAAGTTTTAATCCAGACTATAAACTGTTTGCCAAATTTCATCCAAATCAGTTCAGCTTTCATAAAAAACAAATATACAGACGAACAGAGAACCTCCTCTTTTTTTGAAGTCGGTTAAAAACATCGGATTGCAGTAGATTGTGCTAGATTGTCAGTCTACCATGGTAGATTGACAATCTACCAAGATCTACTGCGATCCGATGCAAGCATATTGTGGTAGATTGTCAATCTACCATGGTAGACTGACAATCTAGCACAATCTACTGCGATCCGATGTTTTAACCGACTTCTAAAAAAGAGGAGGTTGTTTTTATGTTCGTCTGTATGTTTTTTTTTTTGGGTATTTTTCAAATGACCATCCGGATGTAGTCGCGGGCGGAAGCTAGTTAAAAATAAATATGGGCTATATTTTTATAAATTTCCCAAAAGTACTACAAATTAATTTAAATGTTTAAAGAAATAAAAATGCCTAGGGTACCTTTGACCGAGATCAAAAATATCATAAGTTTTAATCCAGACTATAAACTGTTTGCAAAATTTCATCCAAATCAATGCAGCCTTCATAAAAAACAAATATACATACGAACAGAGAACCTCCTCCTTTTTTGAAGTCGGTTAAAAATATCGCATCGCAGCAGATTGTGCTAGATTGTTTTTTAATGATTTTTCGAATGTCCACCCACGTGGATGTAGTCGCGGGCGGAAGCTAGTTATAAATAAATGTGTACTACATTTTTATAAATATCCCAAAAGTAAGTACTATAATGTTTAAATGTTTTGAAAATAATACTTATACCTCGAAAAAAAGGTGCCAACCCTAAGCCAGACCAAGCCAGATTGACGTAGATTGACAATCCAGCACAATCTGATCACGCCAGATCGCGCCAGACCGCGCCAGATTGAAGCAGATCGCGAACAACGTTACACAATCAATCTCTGTCAATCTTTGTCAGTCAGGCGCGGTCTGGCGTGATCAGATTGTGTGTGTAATGGGTGCCTATGGTGCGTCTCAGTCTGTCCGTCTGTCACAACTGGATGACTCAATAACTACTAAGGCACCCATTACACACACAATCTGATCACGCCAGACCGCGCCAGACTGACAAAGATTGACAGAGATTGATTGTGTAACGTTGTTTGCGATCTGTTTCAATCTGGCGCGGTCTGGTGCGATCTGGCGTGATCAAATTGTGCTGGATTGTCAATCTACGTCAATCTGGCTTGGTCTGGCTTAGGGTTGGCACCTTTTTTTCGGGGTAATAGTATTATTTTCAAAACATTTAAACATTATAGTACTTACTTTTGGGATATTTATAAAAATGTAGTTCACATTTATTTTTAACTAGCTTCCGCTCGCGACTACATCCGCGTGGGTGGACATTCGAAAAATCATTAAAAAACAATCTAGCACAATCTGCTGCGATGCGATATTTTTAACCGACTTCAAAAAAGGAGGAGGTTCTCTGTTCGTATGTATATTTGTTTTTTATGAAGGCTGCATTGATTTGGATGAAATTTTGCAAACAGTTTATAGTCTGGATTAAAACTTATGATATTTTTGATCTCGGTCAAAGGTACCCTAGGCATTTTTATTTCTTTAAACATTTAAATTAATTTGTAGTACTTTTGGGAAATTTATAAAAATATAGCCCATATTTATTTTTAACTAGCTTCCGCCCGCGACTACATCCGGATGGACATTTGAAAAATACCCAAAAAAAAAACATACAGACGAACATAAAAACAACCTCCTCTTTTTTTGAAGTCGGTTAAAACATCGGATCGCAGTAGATTGTGCTAGATTGTCAATCTACCATGGTAGATTGACAATCTACCACAATATGCTTGCATCGGATCGCAGTAGATCTTGGTAGATTGTCAATCTACCATGGTAGACTGACAATCTAGCACAATCTACTGCGATCCGATGTTTTTAACCGATTTCAAAAAAAGAGGAGGTTCTCTGTTCGTCTGTATATTTGTTTTTTATGAAAGCTGAACTGATTTGGATGAAATTTGGCAAACAGTTTATAGTCTGGATTAAAACTTATATTTTTCATCTCGATCAAAGGTACCCTAGGCATTTTAATTATTTTAAACATTGAAACTAATTTGTAGTACTTTTGGGAAATTTATAAAAATATAGCCCATATTTATTTTTAACTAGCTTCCGCCCGCGACTACATCCGGATGGACATTTGAAAAAAAACAAAAAAAAACATACTGACGAACAGAAAAACAACCTCCTCTTTTTTTGAAGTCGGTTAAAACATCGGATCGCATTAGATTGTGCTAGATTGTCAGTCTACCATGGTAGATTGACAATCTACCACAATATGCTTGCACCGGATCGCGGTAGATTGTGGTAGATTGACAATCTACCAAGATCTACCGCGATCCGATGCAAGCATATTGTGGTAGATTGTCAATCTACCATGGTAGACTGAAAATCTAGCACAATCTACTGCGATCCGATGTTTTAACCGACTTCAAAAAAAGAGGAGGTTCTCTCTTCGTCTGTATATTTGTTTTTTATGAAAGCTGAACTGATTTGGATGAAATTTGGCAAACAGTTTATAGTCTGGATTAAAACTTATATTTTTTATCTCGATCAAAGGTACCCTAGGCATTTTAATTATTTTAAACATTGAAACTAATTTGTAGTACATTTGGGAAATTTATAAAAAATAAAACCCATATTTATTTTAACTTTCTTTCCGGCCGTGACTACATGCGCGTGGGCATTTGAAGAATCCCTTAAAAAATATACAGATGAAAAGAGAACCTCCTCTTTTTTTAAGTCGGTTAAAAATATTGGATTGCAGTAAAAGATGATAAAATTTGGCACACAGTTAGTTTGGTACCCTAGGAAGTACCTACCCTATGTATGTACCCTATTTTTAATTTTTAAAGGAAGCTAGTTAAAAATAAATGAGGACTATATTTTTTCATAAATTTCCCATAAACCTACCTACTATATTTTTTGCAATGTTTTGAAAAATACTATTTTACCTCGATATTTATACTATACCAGGCTATGAACTACATATGATGTGTGTAAAATTTCATCAAAATCAGTTCAGCCTTCTGAAGCTGAACTGATTTGGATGAAATTTGGCACTCAGTTCATAGCTTGGTAATATCGTATTAAAATTTATAAAAAATCGTATTAAAATTTATAATACGATATTACCAAGCTATGAACTGAGTGCCAAATTTCATCCAAATCAGTTCAGCTTCAGAAGGCTGAACTGATTTTGATGAGATTTTACACACCTGTGCGTGTAAAATTAAATATCGATATTCATCTAACCTAACTAATCAAGGCATAAAATGGGTGCTAGACAACAGATTTTACTAGGTACTTACTTACTTTTCGAAATAGATAGGTACTTATTATACGCAGACCGTCACAGAAATTAAAATTCATCATTTCAATTACGTCCGGGAATCGAACCCAGGATCTCTTGCGCGGTAGACTGGCATGTTGAATACTGCACCACTCAGGTCATCGATCGATATCACGCGAAAATTAATGCAAAAAGTTGGCAACCCTGCCAAAGCCCACCGTGGATCGTGGTAGATTGTCAATCTACCAAGATCTACTGCGATCCAGATCTCGCTGGATTGACCGTGTAACGTCGCAAACCAACCGCATCAAATTCCATCAATCTGCGGTTTTGATCAGATCACACCAGATTGACGTGTGTAATGGCCGCCTAATGCTATTAACTTTTTTCTATTTTGCAAATAAGAAAGAAATATAATACTGCAAATAGAAATATTGTATAATAGTTCGTAACCTTCAGTGCGCGAGTCCGACTCGCTCTTGACCGGTTTAATTTATTTGTAAATTCATATTTTTATTTTTATTTAAGTAAAACGTCTCTGTTATATCGTTATTTATTCTGTGGTTATACTTCATTCCAAAACATGAGAAGCTCATAATGAATGAACCATTGCGGCTAACCTCTTCATTTAAAGTCCCATTGTGGGTATCCGACCGTGGTCCCGTTTGTCACTCGCGTGAGTCGCGCTATAGTGATGTCACCAGGCGCGGTTCATTTGTTAAACACCTGTCTTTCATTAGGCTACGTCGTGGAATACAGACGAGCGACCTGCCTGATTAAACAGGTGCTGGTTAAGTGGCTAGAGCGCAGAACACACAGTGAAACAAAAGTAACGAAACTGCTACTCTAGTCTCTTCTGAGTTTCATTTGAGTTTATACTCTATCTAGAGTCCTATTCTTATATGAAACCCCACACACGATGAAATGCGTTTTAAACAGGTTTTTAATTTTTGCATCGTGTTTGGACTAGAGTTACATGCAGTTTCGTCACTTTTGTGTTTCATATTGTGTACTGGGCCTAAATCTTAGTCTTTCTAGCTTTTATAGTAACTACTAGCGGCCGCCCGCGGTTTCACCCGCGTGGTTCCCGTTCCCGTGGGAATATCGGGATAAAAGTATCCTATGTTTTAATCTAGGCTATCTACTATCTGTGTGCCAAATTTCAACCAAATCCGTTCAGTAGTTTTTGCGTGATTGAGGAGCAAACATCTAAACATCCAAGTCCACAAACTTTCACATTTATAATATTAGTAGGATTAATAATACCTAAATAAAATAATTAATATTCTTTAAAATTGATTGCAGTGAAAGCGCTCAAATACGTAGATAAATAATTAAGAATAATACTTTTTAAAATGCTAAAGCATAAATACTTAAATACCTTTTTATAAACTGTAATCAACTTCAAATAAAACCAAGTCAATAAAACACCTGATAAGCAACAACCTGACATCTTAATAAATAAATAATAAAAGTAGAGTAGGTAGAGATAAAAGTCGTTCATCTGCTCCGTGTGTTACCTATTTTGAAGTAATGGGGAGGCGAACGCAAAGTGAATTACAGATGGCGCTCAGTCTTTGGAACAATTGTCAGTTTGAGCTCATATTGCCTTGACTGTGTATTACGTGATTTTACTTTCTTAAATTATATTTTTTTAGGTTTTGCGGACAAACAATGTATTCTATGCTAACTTTAGCTCATATAAAAGAAGAATTACGGAAAAGAAAAGCCAAAACAACAGGTAAGAAAGTTTATAGCAACTTACAAAAAATTGCTAACAAGCATTACATTTCTTTAAATTTCGTGTAAGATTTACAAGTAATCTTTTTATTTCAGATTAGAAGCATATGATTTAAATTTTAACAAAGCAACTGAGTGTGAATTTCCGTGTTTATAGTTGCCTGATGATGCCTTCTGTGCAATAGTAATTTTAGGTTTCTGTACTGGAATTTCTGTACCATCCAAAATTCCACGAACCGTTTTATCATATTTATTTTATTATTCTAAGTTACTTGAATGACTCTGGCATATAAAATTCTATTAATTCTCTGTTTTTGTCCCCAACATTGGGCTTATTCCATATTTGATATACCTATCAAATTCATCCAAGTTATAAATATGTTAGAAACTGCTGAGGTTGAAATATTAAAGAACAAAGCTGTTATAATTCAAATGTTGTTTTATTTTGGCGAAGCTTCATCAAATTCATGAAACATTCCTTTTGATTTATAATGTTTCTCAGGCTCAGCAAAGGAGAAAATCGAGGGAAAAGCATTTTTTTTTTGATATTTTTTTGCCTACTATTTTTTTTGTTACTGGGAAATCGATGAACTCCAATATTTTACAAGTTACATGCACAAGAATGCGGCATTTTCTCAGTATAAAATTAAAAAGTGCAATACTCCAAGAGATTCCCATATGTTTTGACACTTTCTTTGAGGCGGCCCGGTACCAAAGACCGACGCCACCTATCGGGATAAAATTGCGCTTTTCCTCCCCATTGTGAATGCGACCGACATTAAAGGTAAATGTATGTTACAGTCAAAACTCATAACCAGTCAAAACCACTTGTGACTGCAAAAATCAGGCAAAAGTGCTTTTGACTAAGGACGTTGGTCAAAACCACTTTTAACTGTTTTTTTCAGTCAAAAAAGTGGTTTTAAATGAAGACGTTGGTCGAAACCATTTTGACCGGCAATGTGTAAAATAAATAGATTTTGGTATTGGCTGGATGTATGGAAAAAGTAGGTTAGGTTAGGTTAGATTGCGACCAAAAACGCGCAAGCCTTAGGCGGCCATTACACACGTCAATCTGGTGAAATCTGATCAAAACCACAGATTGATGGAATTTGATGCGGTTGGTTTGCGACGTTACACGGTCAATCCAGCGAGATCTGGATCGCAGTAGATCTTGGTAGATTGACAATCTACCACGATCCACGGTGGTCTTTGGCAGGGTTGCCAACTTTTTGCATTAATTTTCGCGTGATATCGATCGATGACCTGAGTGGTGCAGTATTCAACATGCCAGTCTACCACGCAAGAGATCCCGGGTTCGATTCCCGGACGTAATTGAAATGATGAATTTTAATTTCTGTGACGGTCTGCGTATAATAAGTACCTAACTATTTCGAAAAGTAAGTAAGTACCTAGTAAAATCTGTTGTCTAGCACCCATTTTATGCCTTGATTAGTTAGGGTTAGATGAATATCGATATTTAATTTTACACACACAGGTATAATTTATAAAAAATCGTATTAAAATTTATAATACGATATTACCAAGCTATGAACTGAGTGCCAAATTTCATCCAAATCAGTTCAGCTTCAGAAGGCTGAACTGATTTTGATGAAATTTTACACACCTGTGCGTGTAAAATTAAATATCGATATTCATCTAACCCTAACTAATCAAGGCATAAAATGGGTGCTAGACAACAGATTTTACTAGGTACTTACTTACTTTTCGAAATAGATAGGTACTTATTATACGCAGACCGTCACAGAAATTAAAATTCATCATTTCAATTACGTCCGGGAATCGAACCCAGGATCTCTTGCGCGGTAGACTGGCATGTTAAATACTGCACCACTCAGGTCATCGATCGATATCACGCGAAAATTAATGCAAAAAGTTGGCAACCCTGCCAAAGCCCACCGTGGATCGTGGTAGATTGTCAATCTACCAAGATCTACTGCGATCCAGATCTCGCTGGATTGACCGTGTAACGTCGCAAACCAACCGCATCAAATTCCATCAATCTGCGGTTTTGATCAGATCACACCAGATTGACGTGTGTAATGTCCGCCTTAGCGTGCCCGCACCGCAGACTATTGGCTTTGAATGAGGAATCGGCCGATGCCAAATCGTTGTAGTGTGCGCACTTGCATACTTCATCATACTGATTCCAACTATCGGCCGACAGTTTGGTCTGTAGTCTGCGGGCATGCTTAGTTTTTAGCCACCTTTGTGGTCTAGTGTTTACCCACCCGTCTAAGACGCAGGGGTCCCGGGTTCGATTCCCAGGGGGGGTTTAAAAATTGTTTGTGTTCCGGCAGTTAAAGGTAAGATAGCCAGTTCCTCAGTGATGAGGATTCCGGGAGTCGTGCGCTTCCACCTTCGGCCTTATCGTCACTTAACATCAGGTGAGATGAAGGCCAAACACTATCCCGTTGTGCATAAAAAAAACCGAGCTAGCGGAGCGAGCGTGCAGCGGCAGCGGCCAGCGAAACGCCAGAAAAAGTTTTTGTAAAATTTTAGTGGTTATTATAATAATACCGCACCGCTTAATAGAAAAATGTATTCGTCAGGGTGTACCGATAAATCGACACTTTCTTTCTATAACTACAGCAAATACAGTGAACTCACAATAACCATGAAATTTACCCGCTCTCGTTTTTTTACAAATAACAATTCATACATTAATGTCTGATAGTCTAAACTTGAAATCAGTTAGACACTTTTGTCTAAGAACGTTGGTCAAAACCATTTTTGACTGTAAAAATCAGTCTAAACTCTTTTTGACTAAGAGCCTCAGTCAAAACCACTTTTGCCTGATATTTACAGTCAAAAGTGGTTTTGACCGAATATGAGTTTTGACTGCAACATATATATTACTATAATGTTGTGTATAGTATACTAGTGTGTAGGGTTACCAGACGTCAGGATTTGTCCTGACATGACAGGCTTTTTGGGTTACTGTCGGGATTCCGGCCGGACTTGGAAAATGTCAGGCTTTTTTGGATTATTCACATTATAGTAAAGCCTACCTTAGAAATTAAGCTCAATCAACAACTAAAACTAAAAAAACAAAAACCTAAGTTTATTTTTGTCTAAAAGTACTTGATAACAATTTTACACGTCATTATAACAAGGTAAAATAATTATTTATTTATTCAAAGAACATTTATTTATATCTGCAATGTGTCGTAATCGTAACCCGTGTGGAAGCTTTAGCAAAATGTCAGGACTTTTTAGTAGAAATCAGGCTTTTTGTCAGGATTTTTAGATACCATCTGGTCACCCCTATTACTAGGCATGCCAACGCAAGTGACACCTAAATTTTTGGTCACCCATCCCATGACCGACTCCAGACTTGCGAAAGTTGCTTAACTGCGCCGGCCTCTCGATAATACGTAGAGATGCGCCGAATGTTCGGCCGAATATCCGTATTCGGTACATTCGGCATATTTTTTCATATTCGTATTCGGCCGAATGTTCGGTTAATTTGCCGAATGTTTGTAAATGTAATGTAATGTTGTAATGTTAAAATGTAAAATCAAATTAAGTTCTTTTTAATAAATGTAAATTTATGCTAAATAAAATTTATGAAATCAGCAATAAAAAACCTTGAGTAACATGCATTAATTTGCAACATAAAAACTATGAATTGACATAACTATTTGCAGTTTAAATCTAGTTAAGTTTTCTTTAAGTAAATGCCAATGTAAGTCAGTTAAAATTCTATGAAATCAAAAATTATAAAAATATATGTTCAATAACAAATATTAGTTCACAAGTAAAAAAAAAATACAAATTTGAGGAAACTTTAAGAATCAACATAAGTAGGTAATTGAAGTTTTAATCAAATTAAAATTAAAAGAGCGGTGTATCGACTAAGCGAGCCGTACTAGCGCGAGGGACCACGGGTTGCGCGCGGGGCAGGAAGCGGGTGGTGGTAAACGCCGCTCGGCTCTTGCAGAAGGTGTACAAACCGGTTTATCGTTCAGAATGGAACCGAATGATTCGGCCGAATATTCGGTTCTGTACATTTTGGACCGAATATTCGGCCGAACATTCGTATTCGGTTGAACCTACATTCGGCGCATCTCTAATAATACGGGTTTTTTTCCACAAATCTCGTAAAATAATTGATTAAAAAGTCCGAAAAAATATGTAAGTACGGTGGTATTAGAACTTGAAAAACTCGAAATGGTTTCGATTTAAGGTACCTACCTACCATGTAAAAAAATTAAAACATGCCAATTCGCAGGCTAAAAACCCTAACCCATCGACCTCCTCGATGGCGTACGATAGTTTGTTGTATTTTTCTTTAATTAAATAAATCCATTACTTGGAACTTGAGTCACTAGGAGTTGTTTTGTTTCCAAACTCTTTAATTAGAAGTCCATAAACAGTGGATGATGTTTTCGAAGCAAGCACGCGTGCAGTGCAGCTGTTCATTTAAAATGGGCTCAAATGAAATTTAATCTTATAATAACGCTTAGAGTTTAGAGCTATCGCGTATCCTCGCCTTAATTATCATTTAACTTTATTATTGTTGTCTTAAACGTGAATCTTAAATGAATGAAAGGCGAATCACGAAAGGATATTTGTGCGAATGTTGGAAGGAACGATTGCACAAGGGCGTCCCAGAAAAACCTACGCGGACCAAATAGAGGTTATTATAAAAAAGGCTGGTGTACGCATAGACAAAAACCGCAGAGCATGTATGAAAAGATTGATGGATGTGAATGAAGCGAAAGAAGTGTGCAAGGATCGGAGCAGGTGGCGATCCATAGTCTCTGCCTACCCCCATGGGAAACAGGCGTGAGTATATTGTATGTAAATGTATAAAGGTTTAAAAAGTTTTTTTATTACTAACTGGACAGGCGTTTGACCACCATCTTGCTTCATAAACAAGATGTAATCTCTTGTCCAGATATCATGGGCATGCTTGCAATAGGAAAGCCACTGAAAATACCTATTCACTCTTGCCTTGAAGAGACCAAGGTTGTAACTATCGAGGAACACATAAGCAGGCAGCGCATTCCATTCTTTAGCAGTTCGCTTATTTAATGTATTGACAAAGCGCTTGGTACGGACCCTTGGAGTATCTACAATGTAAGGGTGATATGCTAACCTACGTCTGGTAGCCCGATGGTGGAAAGGGGCTGGAGGAACAAGGTCGTACAATTCACGACACGCGACAGACACCTTTCTATGACGACAGTAAATTAAACAATTGAATAAAACACCGATCTCCTTTTGTTCGAACAATACAATTTTCAGCACGAGAGCATTACCTACAACAATATGGTACTATTTAATTTTTGGTTTGGAATTTCGATGGTTATACCTACTTGTCTACATAGGAAAAATATTGATCTAAGTTTATGCTCTATTTGAAATTCAAAATGATTGACATGACAATGAATAAACTGTGTAACTTTCTTCTATAGTGGCTATGTAACTTGATCAGTAAAAGTAAGTTCAGTATGTAGACCTTTCTGGAAATTTAATATGCCTGCAAATTGTCTCTATTTCTGAGTCTTGATGACTATAATGAGATCAGTGTTACTTTTATTTATTTAACAAAGATTATTCTTTAATACTTAGTTGCGAAAAGGTATTCTTAAAATATTATTACACTGGTATGGTATCTACCAAGATTATCTCATTAATGATAAACCATAAAGTTTGTATTGTTTTTGTTTTGTATTGTATGTGAAATTGCGAACCGAAATCACAGAATACATACTCCGAAGTTCGGATGTTTCCTAATAACATTTTAGGTCGACGACGGTAGGCGTTTTTTTTTTAAATAAGATAATTTAAAATATTATTTATTGAGAAAAATTATAATTAGTCTTATTTATCCTTTCTCTTCTACGATCGAAGTGTCAAAGGCACCGGGCAGGGCACAGTTCTAAACATTCGAAATTAAAATTGATTGCGAAATAACGAAGATTTTCTCCGAAAGACTTTGCAATGTGAAGTATTATGTTCATTGTGGTCACATACAGTAGCGGTCACATAATTAAAGATACCAGTCGATTTTCACACAAACGAGGTAACTTTGAAGCCTTGGTTCCCCGCCAAGGATTGACCTACACTACAACCCGGTCGAGTTAACTCGGGACCTGAAGCGCGATAGACCCCTCTCGTTTTCTCCTTTCCTCACGCCACCGTCGTCAATTTTTTGAAAGTTTTCGATAGATTATAGATAAATTATTGCCAACGAATGTACTTACGCTATTGGCATGACGATAGTGGTGTGAGGCAAAGAGAAAACAAGAGAGGTCCCAAGTTAACTCGACCGGGTTATAGCTGTTATCTGATGTGATGATGGCCATCCAGGGAGTGAATGAAGTAGATTCAGATCGCAATACACACCCAACTGATCTGGGGGGTAATCACGTAACTTTGTTGCAATCAACTCTGACAGAAATCGCAGTTACATCGCTGCTTTAGTAAGAACCAATGTGACAACTATATTAACTAAAGCAGCAATGCAAATGCGCTTTCAATCGATTTCAATCGAGAATTGTTAGCAACAGCCTTACGTGATCAACTAGCCGATCAGCATTCTAAGAGATATAAGGATATGTTTAAAAAAACCGCGAAGTTAGCATAAAAATGTATGAAACCTGACCTGACCTGAAAACATCCTTATATCTCTTAGAATGCTGATCAGATAAGTTGAGTGTGTATAGCGATCTGACTCCTCAATTCACTCCCTGTATAGCCATAATTAGATCACAGCTAAGTCAATTCTAGGCGGAGAACCAAGGCTTCAAAGTTACCACGTTTGTACAGGCGCGGTCGCAGCCTCAAATTTTGGGGGGAGGGGTCGGTCACTAATAAATAATAATACAATTGTTTTTTTATTTTGTAAATTTATAGAAGGAGTGCCAGTTTTAGCAGTACCAGCGCCCTGGGCGATATTTCAAAGGGGCGCCCCCTATACGCAATTACAAGACAACGTTTTTTTTAGTCTGTTTCACCTACTAATCTTGTAATCTTGCTTGTTTATAGTAAAAAAACGGCCGCGCAGCGCGATTTTTTGTCAGTTTCAACTACTAATCCTTGTAACCTTGCTTGTTTATAGCAAAAAAATGGCCGCGCAGCGCAGTTTTTAGTCAGTTTCATCTGCTAATCTTCTAATTTTGCTTATTAAATTAAAAAAACGGCCGCGCAGCGCGATTCTTAGTCAGTTTCAACTACTAATCCTTGTAACCTTGCTTGTTTATAGCAAAAAAAATGGCCGCGCAGCGCAGTTTTTAGTCAGTTTCATCTGCTAATCTTCTAATTTTACTTATTAAACTAAAAAAACCGCCGCGCAGCGCGATTTTTAGTCAGTTTCAACTACTATATCTTATTCTTGTAACCTTGCTTTATAGTAAAAAACCACCGCTCAGCGCGATTTTTAGTCAGTTTCATCTACTAATCTTGTAATCTCGCTTGTTTATAGAAAAAAATATTACCGTGCATCGCGATCTTTAGTCAGTTTCATCGACTAATCCTGTTTGTTTATATTAACAAATGGCCGCGCAGTGCGATTTTTATGTCAGTTCCATTCGTCGCTTCGTCGCTCATCACCAGGCAACAATACGATTGATAGTCGATCGGTCGGTGGTCGGATGTTTTCGGCGCCCCACACGCACACGAGGGCGCCCAGTGCAGTCGCACCGATTGCATCGCCCTACTGTCGGTACTGACCCCCTTTTTTTTTTTTTGACCCGGGGAAAATGCCTTCGCATACCACCCACGCGCGGGGAACACGGGGTTGGTTATGTGGTGCATCCACTAAAAACCCCGGGGTGTTCCTTCTGCACATTGGACGAGGACAGGCGGGATCGGTGTGGCAGTCACCGCGTCCCCGCCCTGCACCGGTCCCTTCGGACTCCGGCTCCTTGAGGACGCCAAGCGTCTCTTACGGTGTGGCACTCCGGAACACGTGAGCGCTCTTCCACCTCCAGGCCCTAGTGGACGACAGAATTCCCCGTTCTGCCGCCCTGACCCAAATCCCGTGACTCCCGGTCCACTCTGATGAATAGAGTGGAGGGGAACATAACAGTACAGCAAGAGAACTGCCGTTGCTCGCGGGGGGCAGATGTTCACCCCCCCCATCTACGCCTCCTTGCTGGAAGCGACCGACCTCCGGGTTTTTGGGGATGCCGATTATTCAGACATCCCCTCTCTCTGCCCACCTATGTTTGGCGGGCAATGGCCGTCCTTGTGTATCGGGTCCCTCGGGTGCTCGGGACCCTTGCCTCTAATAAGCGGGGGCTTACATAACCTACTACACATGGCGTGATTCGCCGCCATCCCATGAGCTGTGCATACTGCACAATGCGTCTCGGCTGTACATAAATTAGCCTTGTGGCCCAGTCTCCCACAATGAAAACATAAACCGCTCCGGTCCACGTCTGAGGGGCACTTTGGTTTGGTATGCCCCACCCCCATACACTTGTAACATCGAAGGGGGAGGGGGGCGGTAGCTCGAATCTCCGCCATTACCCAGCCCACCTTGATGTGGCCACCTGCAATTGCTGCTTGCGCAGCCTCAACCGGACATCTGAGCCGGATCCAACCCGTACCATCTGGCCCAGTCCTCACTTCTGTCATCTTTAATTCCGCTGCGCTAAGACCGGCCTTAGCCGCAACCGCCTCTTGGACCTCCTCTTTGGGGTCGTCCATTAATCACGTGAGCCTCGAAGGGGGGGGGGGGTAGTTGAAAAAATCACGAAGTATCACAAGGGGGGACGGGGGGTGTAGCGAGATATCACGTGTATTAATTTTTTTCGTTGAACTCGTGATTTCTAATTGAAAACTGCGTGTGATTGTTGACTCACCGTTACCAGGACGATTTCCCCGCGCACCGCGACATATTTGTACTGAAAAATCTTGAGATCAAAAAAATACACGTGATTTAGAGGGGGGGGGGGGGGGGGTAAACGTAAAACCTCACCATGCATCACCAGGGGGGAGGGGGGGTTAAAAATTGGCCAAACAAACATCACGTGATTAATGGACGCCCCCTTTCTGAGCTGTATCGTCTAAGCCAGTGATGAGAAGGTCCACTGTCTTTTCGGGGCGGCTCACCGAGACATCACCTCCCAACACATCTCGCAGCTTACTAACAAGATCGTCTGCTTTACGTGGGTCCGGCAATTCAAACACTCTCCCTCCTGTTTGTGACTCCCTCATTCTGATCCCTTCTTTTTCAAGACCAATATCGGCGAGGGAGATTGCCGCTCTGGCCTTCTTCATCACGCCGTCTAGAGTGACGCCTTTCTCCTTGGCCTCCAGCGTAATGTTAAGCACCACCGCCGATGTGCTCGGTGGAGTTAGAATTGGGCGTCTTGGGCGGATCTTCTGAGGCGGTTTATCGGTGACTGCTTCCTCCCTGGTAGTCATCGGGACAGACTCCAGCTGTGGCCTCCCATCCTTTGTCCTCCTCTTCTTTTTGTTTTTACCCATCACTTGCCTGTCAGTGCTTAGAGAGGGTGAAGGTAATGTCGTCTGTTGGGACGTCTGGTGCGGTGCTCGGTTGGGCACACCTTTAGCTACAGTTGCTGCATATGTTGCAGTCTTCGGCATCTGCTCACATGTCATTGACATCGGCTGTTGCGCTGGCGAGAGGCGCATCTCTAAATTCTGCAGGCGCTCGTCAAGGATGCCCTTCATTTCCGACAAAATCGTCTTCCTCTGTCGCTCCATTGCCTTTTCAAGAGACTCCTCTATCTCAGCATCGCGCGTCTTCAATTTAAGGCATTCTGTTTGGAGGCGGAGCACCTTCTCCCCGGTACTGACCCCCTAGCCAAAGTAACATTTGCAAATTTTCGCTATCGCTTCGCTTCGAAACATGTATGGATTTGACGTTTTAAAATTCGATTGTTAACGAAACCAGATGTCAATCCCATACATGTTTCGAAAGCGAAGCGATAACAAAGATTAGCGAATGTTACTTTGGCTAGGCCCTCTGTATTGAAGATTTTTCTATTTGACGCAACGATATGTCAAAACAAGTTTAGATACGTTACCCGCGCTCCACAATGGCAAGACGAAAGTCAGGTAATTGCCCGACTTTCAATTAGTCAGGCACAGGCTCGTGACACGTAAACACACACCACTCTCGTCAGTCAGACACTAAAAAACCGTGACATCCTTATCAAAAATGCCTTCCCGCGTCTTTAAACGATGTGCAAATTATACAGCAACAGTCAGAGATCGGAAAAATGTTTCATTTCATACGTAAGTACTGTATTTAACCGTAAAATGTATTTTCGTATTTTGTATTACCAGGCTAGGCGCACTCCGCGCTTTAGGTACAAAGCTACAAGTAGGTAGCGGGTCCGTCCGGACGGACTAATTTCAGAGGGCTACCGCGTGCCGACTGGGTCGCACATTAGCAGTTCGATTTCGATAGTATGCCTTAATACGAATAAAAAGGATCCGAACCTCACGTTTTTCACTCTTCCAAAAGTTCCAAACGACATCAAAACGTAAGAAGTGCTTGTCTACTAGGTACCTACTTAATAACTAGTATCCGTTTATTCTTAGGTATTTACTTGCCTTATTTGCTAAACAATCTTCGCCCAACTATTTATTGAAATAATAATTTATAGATTAGGTAGGTACTTACTTACCTATCTACTTTACTTTCGAAATAAAATTGATTATAATTACAATTTCATTTCGTAATAAAGCCAATTGCTTTAAAGCCAGCATGTATAGTCTGATGTGGCGTTGACTGTACCTAGCCTATGTTTTTTTAAACGTATTTAACTACACATTATTTCACAAACACATAACTTGTAATAAATTAACTACCAGTTATTTAATTATTATTTAAAAGAAGAAACCCTGAAGTCGTTAGAAGAGATAAGAGCTACGCGATAGAAAGAGAGGCAACTTCTAGGTGAATATAACTGTAGGCAAGAGAGCGGCGTGCAACCTGAATTGCACTTTATTAGGTATGGAATAGAGTCGTTATTTAGTTAAATGACTTTGCGGAGTGGATCTTCTGTACTTGTACTATTATGTATTCTGTGGTATTACTCTAATCGGCCATATTTTTACAAAGAGCGAGCATTGCGACTGTCACTCCTATGACACTATTATGTATTCTGTGCCTATGATCGCGCCAATGAGCATGCAGCGTATCAGACGAAACTTATTATGTCTGTTTATCTCTTTCTAACGACAAGTATTCCGTATGGTGGCGTTCATTTTTGTCCATCTCTCGACATAATATGTCAATGTGTGTATCTGCAGCCTACCTGTCGCTGTTTTAAATTGCATGATGTTGGCGCATGACGCATCTAAACTTGTTTTGACATATCGTTGATTTGACGTGTACGATTTTGGGGGGGGTCATGTCCCCCGTGACCCCCCCCCCCCCCCCCTTCGGACCGCGCCTGCGTTTGTATGAAAATCGACTGGTGTCTTTAATCATGTGATGTAGGTAGGATATGGTATAGTGAGAGGCTCGACTCGTAACAATCTTTTACCCGCACGATTCGATGCTGACACATCTCAGCCCAACGACTAATAAAAGTTAAGCCTTATCTCAACCGTTTACCAACACTATAGAAGTATCACGTCCGTATACTGCACACTGACCGTTTATCGGTCACGTGAACATGCTGTATAAATTAAGCATCGCGAGCAAAAAAAAACACCCACATGTCCGCGTGTGACTGACCTAGCGCAATGCGATTATGTAACGTTCAGACGAGTCGGCTTTTGATTAGTTTTGTGCCTACGCAGATAAAATCCTTCTTTTGTTTATGTTTTTACTGCCTGCAAAGTAGAATGTTGTATTTTAAATTTCGTTTCCAACTCTAATGCAGTTGGGTCGAACCACAGACCATACAATGGGTCGAACGGTAAACGCAATTTACCCGTGGACCTACCAGTGGATATTGTCATAGTAGTAATTCTACTATTTATGATATTGCTGTTAAATCTTTATTGTTAATGTGACTATGACTAATGTAACAATATGTACCTAATTCGTCCAAGGTTGAGGATAAATAAAGTATACCTAGTTGGTATTGGTATATAGTCACTGATGTCTTCTAGATGACGTAAAGGACATTATGAGAAAGCACATTTTGAGAAAAGGACATTATGTGCCAAGACGATAGTCCGTCATCGCATCGTATTCGTAACATATTGCTAATCAAAGATAATATTTCTTTCCAATAAGTTTCAACCATAACAATATAGTAGATTATACAAAAAGTGAAAAAAGAAGGAATTTAGTTCGAGGTACTATGTTGGATCCCGAGAGCAGCGAAGGATTCTAGAATTGAATCCCGAGCGTAGCGAGGGATTCAAAAGTAGAATCCTGAGCGAAACGAGGGATACAAAGGACCGAGATGAATTTTTTTTTCACGAGTTTTGTACTCTACTTTTTACCATTGACTGCGAGAAAACATAATAGCAGTACCTATACTTACACCTATAGTACCTATTTATAGTTATCAAATTTTATTATTTAGATAGGTAATCGGTAATTTAACCGTTAGAAAATAGTGAAACTATAAGTTTTCCAATGACATAAAACAACCATGCTATGAGGGAAATTACATGATCAGTCTGACATCAGTCCATTTCATCAGTTTGTATAGACTTTGAATTTTTCAGACTGAAGATCGTACCAGACTCATGGAATGGACTGATGCAAGACTGAACATCTAATCTCCCTCTAATATAAAGAAAAGAACCCAAAGATAAGACACTAAAAAGGACCTAATAAATTTGGCGAGATATTTTTTTAGAAAAGAACCCAAAGATATTAAGACACTGAAAAGAACCTAAACAAAACTATGGCTTTATCTATGGAATAGCTCCATACTTTCAGCACGTTTTATTTTTTTTTTGTACATAATTCATACGATGCGCGCTTGTTCCAAATTCAAAATATTTTTATTCACTCGGTGAATAAAACAGCGTTTTATTCACTCTTATCGTTGAATTAAACGCACTTTTTCGAGTGGCAATGGTAAAAAATAAGTTATTTACTTATGTTACAACTTACAACAGTAAAATGCGATTAAATTGACAATAGACAGTGATCTGCGGCAACTTTACTCGAGATTGTAGGTATTAGTAAAGTAGTTACTTTTTTACAAAGAGACATAGTTTAGTACCGCAAGCGTTCTGTACCCATATCACAAACAGCTATAGAGAAAAAAAACACGCGTAAAAGTACTCGATAGAGGATTATCTATGGAAAATTTAATTTCGCTTAACAGCGGTAGATGGCACTGTACAAATTTGCCATACAAAATTACTCTTATCGAATGTTTTTACTCGCGTTATTTTTTTCGATAGCTGTTCGTGGTATGGGTACCTACTGAAGTTGGTCACTAATGTTGTTCAAAGTTTAAATCGCATTATAAATAACTTTCTTTTTCTTCAGCATATAAACAATGTCAAAACACTGATAGGTTTTGTGAGTTCAAACGAACAAAAATACACAGTTTTGTCAGTAGTATCTACTAACAATAGCTACAAAAATTATGAAACGTCTATCTGCTATTTAGTCTATGATTCAAAATGGCGTTGTCGTAGGTCGGAGTTAAATATAGTCTGATTGATACGGTCCGTTAATTTTATGCATTCACCTGTCACTTATGATTTGTTGTGAGCTGCTCACGACTTGTCTGCTCCGTCAAGTGGATGAGTAATAACTCATAAGTACATACATTTGTCTCCGCGAGGAATTGAAAAAGTAGGCATTACAATTTACCAAACCTGTCTTGTTGCTTATCTGATATTTTCAATTAAGTTGATGCGATGGATGGAATCTGTTGCATATTTATTGAAAGAGCTATTATAGCAATGTTATTGGAAGATTCTGATATCAATCGCGTATTGATGAGTTTTGGACTTTATGTCGACATAATATGGTCTTAAATAAATTTACCGTGAAAGTAAATATTTGTACATGTCATGTAGGTACTGGATGAAAGTTTGATTCTTTTTTTTTAATACCAAATACCAACAATACAGAATGGCTTTCCATTCTTTGCTCAGTCAGTCGCATTTTTGTTTTGTCACTTAAAAAGTAAAATGCAATAACTATTTTTTTTTCATTCTATTTTTTTTAATATTCTTTGCTTTTTATGGCGGCCGACGTAGCTGGCTGGCGCTAAAGCCGCATTACACGTAATTTACTATTACACGGCCGCATGTACCCTGGAAAGTGCTCGTCACGGTACAGTTGCCAACGCATCGTTTTTTACGCAATATCTCTAAGAGTTTGGCTCAAACATAATGTAAGAATGTTATAATTACGTCTGAAACAATAATTAACAGAATGTTATGTAAGTTTGCTTAACTCTAATAATACATACATAATAAAAAGTCAAATATATAAAAAAGTCTTTAATTTTTATAGGTATCTGCTTTAGTTACTTAAATAGTGTGTTTTTATAGTAACTTGAACACTGAGCAATAATGAACTTGAACACTGAGAATAAATAGTGCCTCAAGGATAGAGGTTTACTCCTTGAGGCACTATTTATTTTCCCGATACTTATTCGTACGAAAACAAAAGTGCTTTGTGTACTCAAAACAATGTGCGATGGTCTTTTTCTAAACCCTCCTTCAGGAACAGTACTCATTTCTGGATGAAAGCTACCTGCCCTTTTCTGTACCCCCCTGACAACGTGTACGTAGAGTCTGTCTAAAAGTCAGTTTACATTAGAAATTTTAAATTATAAAAAACTTATACTGATAACCCTATTGGTGCTGTCAAAATTCTAATTGTAAACATAGCTTTACTCAACTTTATTTAGATGGGTATTGGTGGGGTGGTTGGGGATTTAGGTGGGTATTAAAATTACCCTTGAAATTACCCATATAAACTGACTTTTTAGACAGACTATACAAAATTTCATGATACTAGGTACTACACTTACTACTACTCAGTTAAATGTAACAAACAAACAAATCATCATCTGTTCATCAATTGAACCACAGAATTTTACAGTTTTTTCAAGATCTTGTCTTATGCTAATAGTCAATTAAACCTCAGCGCGCTCACGCCCAAATGTTGTTTGTTGCGATCAATCAAACATTATTTATGTGTTTTGCTTTCATTTTCACTCAAGTTATTTGTGTATTTGATCGTATTCGATTACTATTGCGTGTTTGTATCTCAACATTGACTACCTATTTGCATTTCTTTTGATTTCAGATCTATTTAAGTAGGCATTATATTTCTGTTGCGTACTGAATACATACATGTGCATATTATTAACTATGTAATAATCTTTTCACCTCTCCAGCACGAAAAGGGCGCTTTTGGCGCGTAAAAATTCGCAGCAAAATCGAGTTTTGCTGCGAGCGTGAGGCAAAGTACTTTTTTTTAATTTCTAACACCAACTTTTAAAATAATAAAGAAAAAATAAATAAAGTGACAAGGACGAGACTAGTAAAATTGATATGTGAGAAAAGGATAGATAGAGTGCTTTATGATGTCATACATGGATTAAAAAGTAAAAAATTAAAATGCATGTTAAAAATTCACAGATTTTACAGTCCCCCGCAAGAATCGGAGCATTGAAAATGAACACAAAAATTTACGAAAAACCAAAATCAAATCAAATGCAGAGTCCTATTATATTTTAAATATACCTAGGTAGTACCTATTTACTTTTACGATTGTGTTGTGACACTCTGCTCCGCCTCGTGTCACAAAAGCGCCCGCTGACTGCCTCGACGCAGCCGAAATCATATTAACCAATTTTCAAAATTCTAACAAATGTACTTCTCGTCTGCTTCTGCATCTTTTAGGACTATTACCATGACGATCGGTGAATAATTATAGAAGCTACATCACTTTTTATGTACGGAAACAGCCGTTTTTCTACAATTCCAAATCTAAAGGGACCACCTACAGGTCACAATTATAAACCGATTTTCAAAATTATTTCGCCATTTGATAGCTGAACTAATACCCTAGGACCCTTTTGTTCATTTTTTCTTAAGTCGGTATTTTTTCCGAAATATTTACAATTTAGTAAACAAACATCCCCCAAAAAATTTTAGGAATTTCGCAAAATTCCAAAAAAAGTTACCAGTAGATTTTCAAAATTCAAACGTTCAGACGTGTCTCGATAAACTCCTCAACTTTTGGTACTATTTTCATTTCGATCCTCCCAAAATCCTCGAAGATATGGCCAAAAATACGTCTCAGGCGATTTGCATCTGATAACCATTTTCAATGGTAAAAAGAAGGTTGATAATTCGAAATAAAGAGTATGGACGAAATGAGGTCGCATGTATAAATAAATATGAAATAAGAAAAATTAATGACATTTATTAACAAATTAGAGTTTTATGATTAATAAATAAATAAATAAGATGGGATATTAATGAATAAGAAAAATACAACGGAATGTAACCGAAACGACAGGAATCTACTTTACTCTATGAATAAAATTTTAGCATAGGTTTGATCAAACTATTTTTGTGATAAATAATTGCAAAAATTTGTGCGTCCAACGATGAAGATAGTTGTCTAACTCCAAAAGAGTTAAGTGAACAAGTTTCCAATGCTGAATTAAGCTTTTTACCAGGAAAGTCACGTGAAAATTTTCTCGCTGGTAGAGGTGAAAAGTTGTATGTTTTACACGAGACCAAAATTTTGCTCTGTCTCGTGCCTTTAAATCACTCACTGTGCTCAGTAGTGACAGTATATTAGAATCGTCTATATTAATACGCTCGTGATTCAATTCTAGACTACTTCGCTAGTTTGTGATTTAAAGTCGGCACTCGCAGCACAAATTGATTTTGGTCACTTGTATAACAAATAACTATTCTAAACTGAAGGAAACCACTGTGCTCAAGTTCTCACACTTCGAAAAATCTTTTCATTCCAAAGATTTCGTTTATGAGAAAAAGTACTTATTTTAGCCATTGATCTTATAATGGGGAATGTCCGAAAACAATCAAATTGGCTGAATATTTTTTTATAGGTAGACTTAAGACGTATAGTGAGGTCCATAGTTCCATACTTTACCAAACTACCATACCACCATCATACCATATAGGTAATCGATTCCAAGTTCTAATTCATCAATATTCTCTAGAGCCAATAAGTAGAAGTCATTGACTAGAGCACGTTTTCTATGTCAAGTCTATCGAACAAAAAGTCAGACAACAGTCCTCGCGTGCCAAACTAAAGTAAGTCTCGAATCACTTTTTCTGCGTCGCCACATCGAACACTAATTTCAAGTATTTACGATCGCTTGACAGTTTATATCTAAGTAGGGCTGCCATCTCTAAAACCTGCCGCCCAGGACCGGAAGCGTAAAAACCCCGGACTTTTGAGCCTCGACCCCGGACATTTCATTTCTTAAATTCACTTTTAGCTAGGAAAAAAAATCCCTATACTTGACTGAAAAAAAATGGAATTTTAAGCCTTTTTTCGCATAAAATAGTGTGTTTTACTAGTTATGATGTATAGCCGGGGTGTCCAACACAATTTTGTGGAGGGCTAGAGTTTAGTAGTTTTGAAACCGTAGCGGGTCAAAATAAATTCCCAAACATCTGTCTACGGGCGGCCCGCAAAAAAAATGGCCGTGCAGCGCGATTTTTTGCGGGGTGCGCGGTGCTTGTCTGTAGCCAAAAAAATAGACCGCGCAGCGCGATTTTTTGCGGAGTGCGCGGTGCTTGTTTATAATAAAAGAGGAAAATGGGCCGCACAGCGCGATTTTTTGCGGGGTGCGCGGTGCTTATTTATAGCAAAAGAGAAAAATGGACCGCACAGCGTGATTTTTGCAGGGTGCGCGGTGCTTGTTTACAGAAAAAAATGGGCCACGCAGCGCGATATTGTGCGGGGTGCGCTGTGCTTGTTTATAGTAAAAAAGAAAAATGGGCCGCGCAGCGCGATTTTTTGTTGGGTGCGCGGTGCTTGTTTATAGTAAAACAAAAAAGGGCCGCACAGCGCGATATTTTACGGGATGCGCGGTGCTTATTTATAGTAAAAAAACGCCGGACGCTCCCCGGACGCCCTCCAAACTAGCACAAATCCGGGGAAACCCGGACGGATGGCAGCCCTATATCTAAGCATGTAGGACTTTTACACAGATAAATTGGTCTTTATAACCTAAAATATACAGTTACTTTTTAAACTTCTAGGTTTGTATGGACTTCAAGTTTTACCCGCTGAATGTGAATCAGAATTGTATTTAATTGCATTTTTATAAGGTCGGTATTGCAATCTTCTTATTCTGTCAACTTCTAGGGAGTAATACAAGTTTTTGCCTGTTCTGTGTGAAGGCAAGGTGAGTTGTACTGTACCCTTTCCATAAGGTCGAGTGTTGGGTAATTAAGCAAAGGGTTTTTATATGATTTGATGAGGGCTTACTCAGAAGTAATAAATACGGTATCTGAAATACAATCTTGGCTGACAAGGCAGGTGGTTCGTAGAAATTCAGGATTGTGTCTGCAAATTGTTGATTCCTTTTACTTGGCATTGAAAAAGTTCTTAGGTCAGTGATGATACAATAAGGTGTTTCATCACCGTGTCGCTTTCCCGTTAATCAACAAACAAATTAGATTAAGTTTTTTAAAGCGGCCAAAAGGGTTAAAACAACAATAACATTTAACATACGTACGTATGTATGTAACACATACTTACCCGAATCCATCAAAGCCTTAAAGCCTCAGCCATGCAGTTGTTTGATTAATTTTGTTTACATTCACACTTTTATTTTTAGCCATGACATTTTATTTAAAAATCCATTTTGTATGAATGGAATCTTTTAAAAACTAATGTCCATATTATTTTGTAACGTCAGTTGCTTGTATTAAGATCAAGGTGACCTACAGGTTTGTGGAATGACATAATAAATCTGTCAACACGACCAGAACTATTTAAAATTAAAACCTTGGTTAGATAAGGTCTAAATTATAAAAGGGTACTTGTGTAAACAGTGATGTCACATCTCGTGTTTAATCTTGTGCGTGGAGATTAATCTTGAGATAACGTTAGTTATGTTATGTCCTGGTTAGTTTGTATATTGTTTTACAAAATAGATCGTTAAACGATTAACGCCTGCCGAAGTGGCGGTCGGTAAGAGGATCAAGATTTTCGTCTTGATTACACAATAACGTAAGTACAATTTTCATTTTTATATGTAGCCGGCACACTGCTCTTCAAATCTCTTTTCAGCTGTCCTGAAAACTTATCTTTATGTTCTAACTAAATAAATATTGTATGTCTTAATTAAAAGTCCTTCTTTTAAAGGCAAACTAACTTACAAGATGTGAACACCAAGCCAAAAAGCCTCACCTTAGTACAATGTTACAGTTAGTTAAGTTAGTTTACTTTTTACTTGAGCTACGCTTCCGCCCAAAACAGTGAACCAAAAAGGGTTCCTTAGCCAAAAGAATTCGGGAACCGCTATACTAGGCCCTTGACTTCAAAGAGGTTGAAGACCCTTGATCTACCTAATGCACACACCAAGAGTAATTGACGTCTCGGACAAAATAATTTCGGTAACAATTCCGAAATTACACTTTTTAATTTTATCACTGAAATTGTATGAAAGCATGAAGTGCTTTGTTGCCTTGTATCTTGTATAATCACGTATAGTGTGTAAATCAAATAACGTTGAGAAAATAAAATGTCCATTCTATGTTTTTAGTGAAAGGGTAGATGCCTAGTATCTTAACCTAAGTAATTTGAAAAATCAAAGACTTAAAAAGTTGCTTGTTAAAGAAATATTGGTGGTCCTCTTGACCTTTCGGGAAAGAGGAGGAGCGGTGGTGGCTGAAAAGCAGCGCGAGGCAGGTGCTTAATCCTGTTTGGCATAAGCTGAGCCACTCCACTACCTTTTGCTTCCATGTGTCATTTTTTATAAGTAAATTAAGAATGTGAATAGGATGTAATTTTCTTTTACAAAACGAAGTGTGTGATTATCGAAATGTGTTCCGCAATCTCTTCATTTAATAAAAACAACACTTAAAATAATTTCTTCGAATCGGAAGGATAATGTTTCTTATTCAAACAAGCCATCTGAATCGCCGATGTGTGTGTGCAAATGTGCACTGTATCAATAAAGTTGCAAATTGCCAATAACTGGCCCGCCTACGAGAGTTACTGGCGCTGGTGCGAGTTGTGAGCGGCTGCCTGCTTTCAATTTTTCTTTATTATTTATTGATTTCATAATGTTATTAAATAATTTATAACTTTAGTGACCTTCGTGGTCGTACACTCACAAGTCTCACAACATGAAAAGTGTAGGTTGTTTGTAAACTCGAGTATCTTAGGTCTGGGTGTTTGTGATACTACTATCCCCGTCAATTGGTAATGATTTTAACCTCAAAAACGAAAAACAATTGTCAAATTTTTATATACCTAGACCCTATCTTATTGAAAATAATAATTAAATAATTAATATATTAGATAACCTATTAGAATTTTCTCGTTTCATGACATTTTTAGTTGCGGATCACGTTAACGTGGATGTTAATGTGACAAGGTACAGTCCATTCGCTTAGATAGTGTCGCCCTTTTATCGCACCGCCTTTGCACGTGCCGCTTCTTGTCAAAGGATGCCGCCGCGTAAACAAAGGATACCGCGTGCGGCGTACACCCGCAATTCAATTTGGATTTTGGCAGTTTACATAGAAGTGCCTTTGTGAAAAGTTGTGTTTGTTACCGGTATTCCTGTCTCTGAACACAAGTGCTCGCGGGTGTACACGACACTATCTAACCGAATGGACTTTACCAGTGCATTACCAATTGACTGATTTCCATAGCACAAGCGGTTTAGTTTGTAGCCACGGTAATGATATCATTATTACCGTGGAATCGGAGCAATGTTATGTTTTCTCACAGTTATCATTATTATTTCACTTTATTACCAGATTTATAAAATATAAAAGTTTTACGAAATTATGTTTAGGAATTCTTTATTTTATTTTTATTTTATTTTTATTAAGGGATAACAAACAGTTACAATATTTGTATTAACTAGATAAAAGTAATCATATAGATAACTAAGGTAATACTGTAACCCACAACATTATCCACAGATTAGCAACAGAATAATAACAAATAAAATTTTATCTTTCTTATTATTTGAATCTTGTTTAGCCCTGCTAGTTTCATTTACAGTCAGTGGCACGAATCATGAAATCGGGTGGGGATTGCGCGGAACGCGTATTTTGGGTATGCGTTGCGGTGAGGGGCGCGGGCGGCGGGAGAGGGGCGCGCGCTATTGGTCGCTCACAAGAGCACATGCGCGAACTTATCCCCTCTCCGTCGAAAAATATTCAAGATACATGCCTCGCACTGTACGTACGCGTTGGTTATTCCATATCGGCAAAACGGAAGATGAGGAAAAAGCGATTTCTAGAAAAAAAACGCTTAAAGCTTACAATATAGAATTATGCAAAATTGCTTCATCTGATCTCATGCGAAGACAATACAAGAACCAATTTGCATATATTCGGGTGTCATTGAACTCGGTGACATTTTTGTTAAAGCTTTGGCGGTGCATTTTGTGTGCGAATAAAATGGATGAATGAAAGATGCTTGAAATCATTTTGAAATATTTCGACGAACAGGCGAAATTCTCGCTAATAGGTAGGTACTAAGTACAGTTCGAATCACGAAAGATGACCACAAATGGCGCCCATTTTCGGATCATAACTCACGAAGAAAAGACTTAAGACAAAATAATATTTTGTATATTTAAATATAATGTAAATATCTATGAGAATATGAAATTTTATATTTGTGCGCCATTTGTGGTCATCTTTCGTGATACGAACTATACTATATTATATTATGTGTTAATAGTATGTATAGGTACCACAGAACACATTACCTATGTATTATATTAGTCATACCTTGGCGTAAGTATATAACTTCTTTAATCCTTCACTAAATAAGAATACGCAGCACGTTATTTTTTATTATTTACGCACCAAACCAAACTAGTTTTTGAGGTTAGATGCTTTTTAACTTTTTATTATCATTTCCTGACATTTCCAGAGGCCATTGTAACAGTTAATAAAAACCGGCCAAGTGCGTGTTGGACCACGTGCCGTAGGGTTCCGTAGTTACCGTATACCATACGATATTTCATACCAATATTATTTTTCGTCTGCAAAAATAACTTTGTTTTTCACAGTATTGGTATGTATGAATGACAAAGTTATATTTGCGGTTTTGGAAAATGTGATATATCTCAAAAACTAATTATTATATTTCGTTCAAACCAATTTTCGTTGAAAGTGTTTATTAAGATCTACAGCATATATTTTTTTCAGATTTTTCACTCTCTTATTTCAAAAGTTAGAGGGGGGGGGGGGACACACATTTTACCACTTTGGCAGTATTTATCTTTGAAACGGTTGACTTTGAAAAAAAATCGTCTTAGAAACCTCAATGCCATTTTTAAAGACCTATCTATAGACACCCCACACGTATTGGTTTGAAGAAAAACATTTTTTTTCAGTTTCAGTTCCATGTATGGGGGCCCCCCCTTAATTTTTTATTTTTATGTTAAATTCGTTAAGCGGTTAACAGAATACATCTACCTACCAAGTTTCAACTGTGTAATCCTGATACTTTCGTAATAAAGTGGCTGTGACATACGGACGGACAGACAGACAGACATGACGAATCTATAAGGGTTCCGTAAAGTTCCGTTTTTTCCATTTAGGCTACGGAACCCTAAAAAGTGTTCTAGGTCGTTATTCACGAGTTCAGCAGGTATTGTAGGTATATGAGAACCTCTTCATTCTTATCTTTTATTTTTATTCTTATTTTTCATATTATCTTATATTTCATTCTAATATCAAATTTTTTTTTAGCTAATTATTTCTACTACTATTATTTTTATTATCATTATCATGTTAGCCTTTTTGTGAATGAATGGACATAGAGGAATTTTAATTATTATTTTGGGACTTAATTATAATAAACATCGATTAACTGTTATTATACATGACATGTACGATGCAAACAAGTAGGTACCTAACTGGTTGTCGTTTTCAACTGCTCGCATATTCATAACCAATTTTCCGCACAGTGACTTTCACGTGTCCATGCGTTGTTACGTCGGCTGAAAAGTAAAATCGTAATAGGTACCAGTTATTATGTGAGAAATGTTCGAACTATTATTAGATTAAGTAGGTAGTTTTTTAACCAGGTATTTTTAAATTAATTGTTCTTCTGTAACTGTAGAATGAAATAAAATTGAATATTTGAGCAAGATTTCATACTAAAATTGATTACCTACCTACTTCAGTGACCTTTTTTTTGGCCGGGGAAAATGCCGTCGCATACCACCTCCTTCAGTGACCTACTTAATGAGTAGGTAGGTACCTACCTACTTTTAAAAGAGATTTATTTGCGTGTCGTTTAGTGACAGGAAACAGATTTTTCATCATATAGAAAACAAAAACAAATATTTCAGCAGCAATAGTTGCATTTCCACACGATATAAAAGTGCAATATAAGGCGTTTAGTGATCGAGGGATATCCTTTGGCAGGGTGCACCTTCTGAACCCTTAGATCATTTTAAGAAGGGGAGCCATCTTGGATTTTTGTATGAGAAGGATATAAAATTCAAGCTTTTTTTGTGTGCCCAACCCATCGTGTGGGATATCGAATGAAAGGGATTTTTGAGATGATTCCAAATCTATACAATATTATTGCATTGCAGCTATTGGTTTATAAAAAATCGGAAAACAATTTTCCAAACGTACTAAGTTTGGGCTATTGCAGGCAGAAAACCACTAAATAAATTCTTATGAAACATACGCCAAACATCTTCTAATATACTCTTATCTAACATCCTGGAAGCATTTTTGAAAAAATTAACATTAAGTATTTTTTAACATTGAAAATGTTTTTTCGATCGCTTCAGTAAGGTACCCAATTACAGCCAAAGTGAGACATTGCCCAGGGGGCTTATTGTCTAATATCGAAAATCTATCGCAATCGCTTTCATTTGACAGATGGATGTGACACATTGCTGCATTCCTTTGGTAAGTTTTTATTTGTGCCAAAAAGAAGCTTCAATGTATCACATCTTGAAAGCGATTGCGATAGATTTTGAAATTAGACAATAAGTACCCTGGTCCCGTGAGTTTTGGGTCTACGTGTATGTACTAAATGTCAAAAGATGCGTCTCAGCAAGGGCTACAATATGGTGAAAAAAAATGAAAAAGTCAAAAACTTTTTTAGAAAAACGCATAAATGTAGAAAAATGACACACTTTTTTGTGGTCTTTTCTCACTAAATCGACAACTTCTCAAAAACGAAAAGCGATATCGAAAAAATGAAAAAACCCCTAGAGATATTGAGTTAGGCTACCTACTGAAATTAGTATATGTCCCTGACTCTTACGGTCTGGGCTGTATGTAGCTTATCCTTTATGAAGCTAAATGTTGGGATACCGCGGGCGACGTGCGCGGCGCGGGATAATGGTAATATGTAGTAGGTACGATTGAAGTTTTTAAATAATTGTATGTTTCAAAGCTTGTAATAGTGTTTTATATTTTGTATTTTTTATTTATTTTCACATTTTTTATAAAAAAAGTATTTAGATACATATTAAAACCATAATAATAATATTGATATTGATTAGCTCTAGCAGGTTAACAGATGGTATGACGTGAATAGAGCGGGAAGCAAGTGCTGATTCCAGATCTAGTCAAAGATTTAAAAATCGTTAGATATGGCGGCGCGGGGCGGTACCATAGTGTGACTGCACGGAAATGTCTCCATAAGTCAATATTCAAGTAAGTGACGTCGCTTACTATGTGAAAACGAAAGAGAAAGTAGTGTTAGCAATAACTGTAGGAGCAAAAGAGATGACGCTATTATCTGCAGTACACGTGCTAGGCGTCGTAGTGAGTTTTTGTGTGTAGAGAAACGGATAAACGAATCTTGAGCGAAAGTTGAACAGAAGAGAGGTTTTAGTTTGAGGCCCGAGGCGAAGCCGAGGGCCTCTACTAGATCCATAATATTATATATCGTGGGTTGCTGTTATTTCAATTTCGAGATTTGAAATTACTCGATCAGTCATGTCTTTCTTAGTGACTCCGCGATTCCAAATTTTACAACGATCTCTGAGAATGAGAGTGTGATGATGATGCCTAGGTAAACATGAGGGTTGTTATCGCACATTCGAGTGATGATGAAGTCGGCGGAGGGTCTCGCATGCTGCATTTGATTTTGATTTATTTTTTTATTAGGGTTAATTTATTTAGAAATTCAGATGTTTTAGTTATACTTAGTACTTAGGTTACCTTTCAATAAAATATTAAAGTCTATAAGAAAAGGAAAAAATATATTTTGTTAAATTCATTTTCAATGTACCAGAAGGTCGTGAAAGGCACGAGATCTGTGAAATTTTTTTTCTGGTACTTTAACTCATAGAATACTGGGATCAAATTATTTCAAAATTGTAAACTGTTAATTTTAACAAAATTGCTTCCAGGTCGATAGATAAGATAATATTAAAAGATGTTTGGCGTATGTTTAATAAGAATTCATTTAGCGGTTTTCTTCCTGCAAGAGCCCAAACTTAGTATTTTTCGTTTTTTTTTAAACCAGTAGCTGCAATGTAATAATATTATATATATTTGGAATCAGCTCAAAAATCCCTTTCATACCATATCCCACAAGATGGGTTTTGAAAAAAAAAATTCAAATTCCATATAAAAAAAGATTGTAGTTTATCTCCCATCCCATACAAAAATCCAAGATGGCTCCCCTTCTTAAAATGATCTAAGGGTTCAGAAGGTGCACCCTGCCAAAGGATATGTCTCGATAACCAAACGCCGTATTTTTTATTGAGCACACGGGACTACAATGATGTTTTTTTTAATATATCTTTGTTCAGCAGTACCCGAAACTTAACCAATATGGTTGAAATTGAAACTACTTGAAAACTCAAATTACTTACTTATATTAAAAATACTTACATCGTTTTAGTAGGTGCTTAGTTATCTACTAGGGTTTTACTACCACATTTACAATCCATTGTAAAATTGTAACTATTGTAAAAGTGTACCAATATCTGCCCTGTGAGAACTAACGACCACATACGTCAATTGTAAGTAGTAAATGTTATCATTTTTACTAGAATATAATATTTTGTAACAAATAGAGAAAGTGTGACACACATTAGTATACAAATAAGATTAGATTTCCAATAGAGTCGTAAAGATTAGCCTTTGATTTTGCCGGCACTAGTTGTATTGTCCACTATAATATTAGTTATTTGGTAATATGTGAAACTATTATTACAAAGTATCATTACTCATTTATTTACCTATATTTTTTCGCAAACATTCACTCTTATCCTAAAGCACAACCTAAAGTCTTAAATTACTAGGACAAATATGTAGCTAAATCTCGCCTTATTTCTTTAGTTCTTAGGAGGCATACCTACAAATGAATCTCAAAATCAATTTTAAAGCAAAATTCACAGATTACGAAATACTTCATCTGTTTATATTTTTACGTAAACAATAATTGTTCACCGAACTTAAAGATTAATTTGGTAAATTATATATTTTAATCAAACTTACTTTGATTAACGAGATTTTCAATGACGGAATATTTTTAAATATTTAATTAAACGCTTATGTTCTTCGAGATAAAAAAAAACATGTGGGAGGAAGGCTGATTCCGTTTATCCACCCTGAAACAGCCACCCTAAGGTGGATACTCGGAAAACGCGTGTTCATCTATCCACCCTATCGTACTATCAAGTATGGTGGGGTTGATAGATAAACACGCATTTTCGGAGTATCCACCTTAGGGTGGCTGTTTTAGGGTGGATAAACGGAATAAGCGAGGAAGCAGTCAAAAACTATTTATTAACAAGTAAAAAAAAATCGAAGTTTGTTTCCTTTTACGGCTCCTTGTCTAGTAGAGTCTAGTCAAGGAAAGATGAGACTCGGTTGGCGAAGGCACAAATTTTGCGCCTTATGTCAGTTTCCAATAACTTATTAATTTAACAAGGAAAGTGGCGCCACCATTTCATTCTCATCTTTCGTTAACAAGGGGCTAATTGTCTAATTTCAAAATCTATCGCAAACGCTTTCAGGATGTCATACATTGATGCTCCTTTTTTGTGCAAATAAAAACTTACCAAAGAAATGCAGCAATGTGTCACATCCATAATGAAAGCGATTGCGATAGATTATGACAATTAGACAATAAGTAGGCAGATTCTAATAGCTACACCGTAGTCTGCGACCACTCAAGTTGAAATTATGATATTTTGTCGTTCTTATCATATCAGCCACACGACACCCACTGCTGGGTATAGGCCAAACGCTTTCAGGATGTCATACATTGATGCTCCTTTTTTGTGCAAATAAAAACTTACCAAAGAAATGCAGCAATGTGTCACATCCATAATGAAAGCGATTGCGATAGATTATGACAATAATGAAAGCGATTGCGATAGATTATGACAATTAGACAATAAGTAGGCAGATTCTAATAGCTACACCGTAGTCTGCGACCACTCAAGTTGAAATTATGATATTTTGTCGTTCTCATCATATCAGCCACACGACACCCACTGCTGGGTATAGGCCTCCCCTAAGGATCTCCACAACGATCGGTCCTGCGCTGCCTGCATCCACTGGCTTTCCGCGACCTCCACCAGATCGTCGGTCCACCTTGTCGGGGGCCTACCCACGGAGCGTCGTCCGGTGCGCGGTCGCCATTCCAGAACCTTTCTGCCCCAACGGCCATCGGTTCTTCTCGCTATGTGTCCCGCCCATTGCCACTTCAGCTGAGCAATCCTTCGAGCGATGTCGGTTACTTTAGTTCTCCTGCGGATCTCCTCGTTTCTGATTTGATCACGTAGGGAAACGCCGAGCATGGCTCTCTCCATTGCACGCTGAGTGACCTTGAGCCTCCTTATGAGACCCATAGTTAGCGGCCACGTTTCACTGCCGTAGGTCATCACTGGCAACACACACTGTTCATAGACTTTCGTCTTGAGACACTGAGGTAAGTCGGACGCGAAGATTTTTCGAAGCTTCCCGAATGCTGCCCACCCGAGTTGGATTCGACGAGAGATCTCTTTCTCGAAGTTGGACCTACCTAACTGGACTGCCTGTCCTAGGTATACGTAATGGTCAACAACTTCAAGTGTAGTGTTCCCAACATGAACTGGAGAGGGTACAACATGGGCATTTGACATAATTTTCGTCTTATCCATGTTCATCCTAAGACCCACTCTTTGGGAAGCACTACGGAGATCTTCGAGCATTGTGTTCAGGTCTTCCATGGTCTCAGCCATAAGGACTATATCATCGGCAAAACGAAGGTGTGTTAGGTACTGGCCATTAATGTTGATGCCGAGTCCTTTCCAGTCCAAGAGCTTAAAGATGTCCTCCAACGCAGCTGTGAACAGTTTCGGAGAAATAACGTCTCCCTGTCTCACACCACGCTGCAGTTGGATAGGATTTGTGTTCTGGTTCTGTACTCGGATCGTCATGGTGGCATTTTGGTATAAGTACCTCAACACCTCGATATACCTGTAGTCCACTTGGCACCTTTGGAGAGACTGCAGCACCGCCCAGGTTTCAATCGAATCAAAGGCTTTCTCATAGTCCACGAACGCCAAGCAAAGTGGCTCATTATACTCCTCAGTCTTCTGTATAACCTGCCGCAGCGTATGGATGTGGTCTATGGTGCTAAAGCCTTTTCGGAACCCGGCTTGTTCGGGAGGTTGGAAGTCGTCGAACTTGCGAGCGAGACGATTCGTAAGGACTCTCGAAAACAACTTATAGACATGACTCAAAAGCGAGATGGGTCTATAGTTCTTTAAGAGGGACTTGTCACCCTTTTTAAAGAACAAGATCACCTCACTTATGTTCCATGTCTTTGGCGTTCTGCCCTGGACGATGACGGAATTAAAGAGCTTCTGGAGGACTTTGAGTATCGGCTTACGTAGAAAGCTGTAGTGTAGTGTTTCCATCGTCACCCGCCGCCTTGTTGTTTTTCAGCTGTTTGAGAGCCATACTAATCTCGCACAGGCTGACGTCCGGGATATCTTCGGTATAGTGTCGGGTAAGCTTGGCTCTGGGGTCTTTAGCCTTGCTTTCAACAGGTGTCTGCGTGGAATATAACTGCCCATAGAAGCTCTCGATCTCCCTCAGGATTTCAGGCTTTGATGAAATGATGCGTCCATCGTCAGTTTTCAGCTTCGTCATCTGGCTTTGCCCAATAGACAGATCTCTCGCGAACACTTTGGAGCCTTTATTCCGCTCGATGGCCTCTTTAATACGATTCGTATTAAATTGGCGAAGGTCGCTCGTCAAAGACTTAGATATCTGTCTATTAAGCTGCCGATAACGATTAGCATCTACTGAACTCTGGAGCCTCATTTCACGTCTCTGATCCATGAGTAGGAGTGTGTGGTCGGAGAGTTTCTTTATCTTGGGACGGCGGGTCTTAAAGAGCTTGGACCCTACCGTACGGACAGCATCCACCACCATGTTGTTTAGATCGTCCACATCTATGCTGTTCTCAAGGGCTTCGAAGCGGTTTTGGAGTTCGAGTTGAAAGCTTTCGGGGTTTTGAATATGGGCCGGCAATGGTCGAATTGTTGATTTTATCAGTCGAGATCTTTCCAGCTTTGGGTTGATATTCAATGTGCCACGTACCAATCGGTGATCGCTCCCCGTCTTAACAGCGTTGATCACAGTGACATCATTGAATATTTGCTTTTTCGTCGACATGATAAAATCTATCTCATTTCTGACTTTACCGTCCGGACTGACCCAGGTCCACTTCCGGCATTCCGGCTTTCTGAAGAAGGAGTTCATCATAAAGAGGTTCTCCTTCTCCATAAAGTCAGCCAGCATCTGGCCTCTGTCATTCCGTTGCCCAACTCCAAATTGCCCCACTCTCAGCTCATCACCGCATCGTTTCCCCAACTTAGCATTGAAGTCCCCCATCACAACAGTGTAGTGGGTTTTGAAGCTATGCATGGCTTTAGAGATCTCCTCATACATAGCCTCCACTTCGTCATCTTGGTGTGTCGAGGTCGGTGCGTAAACCTGTATAACATTCAGCGAACACCGTTTGGATATTCTGAGTATAAGGTACGCCACCCTGGTCGACACACTTCCGATGGTAGTCACGTTGTTGACAAGGGACTTGTGGACGATGAACCCGATACCACCTTGGGACTGTTGGTCGCCCTCCCGGTAGTAAAGCAAGTTACCGGAGTTGAGGATTATCGAGTCCTCTCCCGCTCTTCGGACTTCAGATAAGCCGATAATGTCCCAGTGTACCTTGCTGATAACTTCTTCCAACTCGGTTAACTTCGCGTCGGTCCTTAGTGTGCGCGTGTTATAGGTTGCCACTTGCCAGGTGCAGTAGTCGTCGTTTTTGGTAGCCGAGCCGCACCCGGGGATTCTTAGCACCCCCTGCCCCGCCGTTACCGTAGCCGCTACCGTAGCTAGGAATAGCGGGGCTGCCGGGGACTGGGGGCCAATTTTTCGATCCATTATGCATGAGGGGGGGGGTTTGCCATAATCGCCACGCTTGGCAGGCGGGTTGGCGATCGCAGTAGGCCAAGGTTTTTTGGAGACGCTGCTGCCCGTCTCTTGAAGGCTATGCTCCCTTAGTCGCCTTTTACGACACCCACGGGATGATAGGGGGTAGTGCTATTCTAGGCCGGCACATACACGGCACGTGTCGTTCTATAAAAAAATAATCAATCAACCTGTGAGGAAAAATCAACTACAAATAGTACCTTTTTTAATGATGCCATCATTGATTATTATCGTTTCCTATTACCTAAGTGACCTCACCTAATCGTTTGTCAAGAGAATTAGATGATGTCAGAAATGTCGATAAGTATTATAATAATAACACCTAAGTAAAAATCATACTGACTTAAACCACAAAATAAATAAAACCTAGCGTCATAAGCAAACAAAAACATAATATCTATTTTAATCGAAGTAGAAATAATAAAATGTTACCTAGGTACCTAGCTACTCTACTTCACTCACTCAACAAATCAATAAATTAAAACAAAAAAGATTGTCTCGGGCCACTGTTTAAAAAGTTGTTACGAGGGCAGATTGATACGTTTCCGAAATTACAAATTTAAAAGATACGCAAAAAAAATTATCACATTATATTCTGACATCTTAAAACTTAGATAGAACGCCAGTCAAACTGATGGAATTTCCATGAGAGTCGAGAGGACCTAGAACTTTCTTTGTCGTGAAAAAAAATTTTTCCACCATGACAACGTGGCTGTTCACACGTCAACAGTAGCGGCACCGAATAAATATTAGTACAGTATGCGCAAAATAACTTGGTGGCTCGGAAGTTAACTGCAGGTGATATTCCGCGCAGGGTACATGTCAAGTTCCATAGTTCCAAGTGCTTCCGCCCGCGCCCTGTCCCCGCGCACGCCTGTATTTGTCTACTGCGCAGCGTTCCGCGCGAAGTTCAGAGCCGCCAAGTTATTTTGCGCAAACTGTACTAGACCAGCGTATTGTGGTCGCATCCGCATCCACCCCTAGCCCCGTACAACTTCCACTTGTTCCCAAATCTGAAGAGATGGTTAGGTGACCAGAGATTTTCATCAAATGATGAATTCATTGTTGCCGTAGATTTATTTCGAGGGGTTGAAGAAAACATTGAGACAACACACATCAAATGAGAAAAAAAAAATTAAACAGTAAAGTCACAGAATCTACCCTCGTAATTAGACAAAAGAAAGAATCTCACATTTAACTGCCATCTTTGTTTGGAGAATTCATTGAAGAAAAGCATTAGAATACGTACATAATTTAAAAAAGAACCACATAAAAGAAAGTTCCTGGCGTACTACTAAGTTTACCGTATGTTGTGGGCAATAAATTTTAATTCCACGCCGCGTAACTCGTGTGTGTCAAGTTCATCAAACCGGGAAGCGCTATTTTGATCCCGGCCATCTTGTCTTGTTATGTTGGTCTCATTGCGTTTCGTTACTGCATTTACCGTTTGACTTTTCGTGACGTTGCGTTTTGTTGTTTTATTTATTTATTTACCGACCATAAAAACTGTCGCACCTTTACATTATTTACATTAATTCTCTATCCTAGACATCTAATTGCAATGCAATATGCAACAGAACTCGGAACAGTATCCTTTTGGATTTAACATCACCATCCACTATATGACTATACCATTGCTAATCAAATCTAGGACTTAAGCTAGGGTCTCCTAGGATGACGGTGCCGTAATATTACGGCCGTAATTTAGCGGCGTAGACCGTTGTCTAAATAAACAATACGGCGCGGTTTCTGATGTTACGGTGTAGCCGTATTGTTTACATAGACAACATTCAACGCCGCTATAATACGGCCGTAATATGACGGCACCGCTATCCTAGGAAACCTTAGCTTTACTTTTAACTAAACTAAAGACAACTAAAGTAGGTACCATTGCTAATCAAATCTAAAGGCCGCCGGTAACGATCATCTGCGATTGTCAATTTTTTCGCCATTGACGCCTATTGATGCGAAAATTGATCGTTTACGCGTGCGAATGAAGCGATTGACAATCGCTCCAACAATGGCATTGACGGAAAAATTGACAATTGATCGTTACCGGCGGGCTTTAAACTTATTCTTAAACTCAAAAGTTTAACCACCACCTTGCTGTGAGTAATAAAACATGTTTTAAAAAGGAAATATTTTATGACTTTAAAGGTTAAGCTTTTAAGCTTGCCTATAAGTGTCTAATCAATAAATAAAGTTATTAACTCGATCATAAAACAAGTAGGTGTTAGTAACAATAGATAGGTAGTTAGTATCTTCAGTTTTAAACCACAATTTAATCATCTAAACCATGACTTTAAGCCCACAGGATCCAAAGCACACATAAAATTCTTTGTAAATAAATAAGCGAGCGTTTATCGAGATACAGTCGCGATATCTTTCTCGAATAAATTCAAATAACGCCGCTTTAAATTTTGCAGTAGTCAATAAATAAACTGAGCTAGCTCGTTAGTGAATTTTATAAATAACAGCGATAGTGCATGGTGCAGGTGTGAACTTGCCGATAAAGTAAACGGTGCCTGCAGAATTTCTATAGAGAATAGGTTGTTGAAATAACAAAAGACTGTTGTGGTTACTTGTAAGTTAAATAAAAACTACGATTCTATGTCATAGGTTAATTACATACCATAGTAAGTACTTACAGTAAAAACACGACTATGTAACATTGTTAATGTGGTATGGTTTTGGTAAAATAAGTAAATAACCGTATTTCACGTATTCTTTATGAAATCTGTCTTTAATCAGTTTTTATATTTTATATTTTTTTAGGTTACAGTACCTACCTAATTATAATATTAATGATACAAGTTTCATCCACGCACAGCATAGTTTAGGAACGATAATGAAGTCAAGCCAAAGAATTGTAATAAAAAAAAAACTTTTACGCTTTCAAGAACTTGTTAGTTCTTCTACATTTTAAAGATCTTTTTTGATCGTTTTACCGAAACATGGCCCTACCGCGCAAGTGTCACGGTTACATTATGACAGATGGATGTGACGTGACACATTGCTACTTCTTTACGGCACAAATGAAAACTTATCAAAGAAAAGTAGCAATGTGTCATCTATCTGTCAAATGAAGCCGATAGCGATGCCGACGACACTTGCGCGGTAGACCCACTGGTTATCCCATAAAAACGTCATCATCCTTCACAATCATAATTATGTTATGAAGGAAGCAGTCGTTCTAGATGGCCAATTTTAGTTTCCCCACCTTGTCTCTACATTAAATTGATATCATCCTCGTTAGGACGTAAACTTTCTTGACACTACTTTCAAAATATAAAGTGGACAGAAAAGCCGGTTGAAACCATAAACTTAATATTCCACTGTAATAGACGAACAGAGTTTACAAGGCAGGAGCAGGAGAACTTACTATAATTTTACTATTGAAAATGGTTATCAGATGCAAATCGCCTGAGACGTATTTTTGGCCATATCTCCGAGGATTTTAAGAGGATCGAAATAAAAATGGTACCAAAAGTTTAGGAATTTACCGAGACACGTGTGAACGTTTGAATTTTGAAAATATACTGGTAACTTTTTTTGGAATTTTGTGATATTCAAAAAATTCCGGGTTTTTGGGGGGATGTTTGTTTACTAAATTGTAAATATATCAGAAAAAAAACCGACTTAAGGAAAAATGAAAAAAAGGGTCCTAGGGTATTAGTTTAGCTATCAAATGGCGAAATAATTTTGAAAATCGGTTTATAATTGTGACCTGTAGGTGGTCCCTTTAGATTTGGAATTGTAGAAAAACGGCTGTTTCCGTACCTACATAAAAAGTGATGTAGCTTCTATGATTATTTACCGATCGTCATGGTAATAGTGTTAAAAGATGCAGAAGCGGACGAGAAGTGCATTCATTGAAATTTATTTCGGCCGCGTCGAGGCAGTCAGCGGGCGCACAATTGTAAAAATAAATAGGTAACTTTAAAAATATAATAGGACTTTGCATTTGATTTGATTTTGGTCTTTCGTAAATTTTTGTGTTCATTTTCAATGCTCCGATTCTTGCGGGGACTGTAAAATCTGTGAATTTTTTAACTAAGTAGGTATTTTTTTTATACTTAGTTAAAAAGTTATAGTAAGTAGGTACCTAAGTCATCCTTTTGGATAGTAAAAGTAATTGTAAAATAAAAAAATCTTTCAGGAGAGATCTTTTTTTCTTAACTGGAAGGAACATTTTTCTGCTGCTAAAGTACTTGAAATTACAGTCGCAACAGTTTTCTTCTGACCCTTTTATTATGTTATAAAAACTGTTGTAAAACATGAAAGTCCTTAAAAATACAGGTATCCTGCTCCTACATGGCTCCTACCTACCTACTTGCATTTCACACGGGTGCCGCAGACTGCATATAGATTGCCTTATTAACTCACTAGGTTACATGTTAAGCAGGCTCCAGATTCCTGCGTGATTCACGGCGTGAATTCACGACGTAATTTTGCCGCGAAGTCGGCGTGAAATGAAAAGCATGACCCTCCACACTCGCTATCGTTCACAGTTTAGTTCGCGCGCTCGTCGAGAATGGACGCCGAGTTATGCACTGCTATCTTTATTTTTTAGCATCCCATAAAATGGTTTCGGCATGATAACACTCAATCATCACAAGTTCCTGTTCGTTCGTCCAAATGACGGTCATTTTGACGCACCGTACTCCGCAAATAAATAAAAACCTCAAGGCACGGTACTGTTTTCACGCGCGAGTGTGGATGCGCTTGCGTTCACGGGAGGTTCGCGCACCGCGAACCCTTTGAAGCGGGCGCAAATACCGACACCGAACGGGGAACAAGGCGTGAACAGGCGCGAAGCCCGTGAACGGGCGCGAAAACCATCCACATTCGCGCTTCCCGCCTTTCACGGGTGTTCACGCCGCGAATGTGGAGCGCTCTTTAAGCAGGCTCCAGATTCCTGCGTGATTCACGGCGTGAATTCACGACGTAATTTTGCCGCGAAGTCGGCGTGAAGAGCATGACCCTCCACACTCGCTATCGTTCACAGTTTAGTTCGCGCGCTCGTCGAGAATGGACGCCGAGTTATGCACTGCTATCTTTGTTTTTTAGCATCCCATAAAATGGTTTCGGCATGATAACACTCAATCATCACAAGTTCCTGCTCGTTCGTCCAAATGACGGTCATTTTGACGCACCGTACTCCGCAAATAAATAAAAACCTCAAGGTACGTGTTTTGATAAGGATTTATTAACGTGCTATTGCGGACAATGCGATCCCGCCGCGGGTACACGGCGCGGGAATATAGATTGCTGGTTTTTGACGGACAGATGCTTGCGCAGTGCACGAGTAAGCTCTAATCTATGTCGCCCCGCGCGCGTGTCCCGCTCAAGGCAGCGGAGGGCCTTAGTACGTTAGTACTATTATATATTCTGTGCTTTAGGCGCGAAAACTAAAAATAAATGAAGTTGAAATACCGCTAACTAGGTACCATTTTTCCAAGACATGGAATCACCGAATCACCAATGTTTCTTTTATTTAACCTATTTAGCACAGAAAAAAGATAAATAAATTATATTGGCCTCATTTGACAGCCCTTTAGTTGATCTTTATAATGATACCGATTTCAGTTTTTAACGTCAGTTGATTTTATGCTGAAAATATGACTCCATATTTTTGCCCGGCATGCCCCAGCCGGCGGCCGGCTGGGCCTGGAGAATCTCCAGATCTATAGGAAAACAATCAAAATGTCAAAAGTGACATTCCAATCAGGGCTGGACATTAGTGATCATTAGAGAAGAAATTTAGAACAAAAATCCAAAAAAGCGTTTTATTGACACACGTTTTGTTTACAAAACAATGTTTTTGTCAGTAGGATAATAATATGTGCATAATAGACAGGTAGCGCTCTCTGTGGGTGTGTGATGATGAAATAATACTTTTGCCAATCCCAAAGCATACGCCCGGCACCGCAGTGCGGCGAAGCGCGGCAACCGCACACATTTGTGAACGTAATTTCTATTGTAGCTGTAAGATGGCGCTGCTTGTATTTCTTTAATATTTATTTTCACTTCTCTTGTTTCAGGTATTGCAATCAAGAACAACTACGCTTGAACATTGGACACATGAAAGAAAAATAAAAAATCTTGATGAACATGGAATCTTGATTAAATATAAGCTAGTGATATTCGGATAAAGATTATAAACAAAACTTTATTTATATTCCATTTATATATCTTATAGTCCGCTCAAAGAATAATCAAAAAGGGGGTGTAGAGTGCGTGAGCAGGGACCTAAGAAACTTCTCCAGGAATTTGTTCAGGGTGCTTAGAGAGTAAACATACTAAAAGTCCCCGCCTCTAGAAGGTGAGCCGGAGGGACGAGGGGGGGTTAAACGTCCCACTTTTGAGTTTTTCGCTAATATCTTTAAAACGGTGCGTCGTAGAGAAAAAATATTTTCTACGTAATGAAAGCTAATAAAAATTTCTACAACTTTTGTTTTATCCACTTTTTCAGATTCATACCCATTTTCAAACTACACATTATGGAAAAGTGAAATTTTTGAAAAAATCTACTTATCAAACACTAGCTGTTGCCTGCTACTTAAATCGTATTATTTCGGGATAAAAATAGTCAGTATGTTAATTCAGGTCCTAATGTATCTATATAACAAATTTCATACAAATCTGTTCAGCCATTGAGTGGCCGAAACTTTTTTACTTTTTCTTTTTTTGTTTTGGTTTCACCCGCGTGGTTCCCGTTCCCATGGGAATATCGGGATTTAAATTTTTCTATGTTTTATCTAGGCTATCTACTATCTGTGTACCAAATCTCATCCAAATCCGTTCAGTAGCTTTTGCGTGATTGAGGAACAAACATCGAAACATCTAAACATCCAAACCCTACAAACTTTCACATTTATCATATTAGTAGGATGTTTAGTACTTCATCCATTTGGATGTTCGTACCTCAATCACGCAAAAACTACTAAACGGATTTAGATGAAATTTGGCACACAGATAGTAGATAGCCTAGATTAAAACAACAGACACTTTTTTTCCCGATATTCCCACAGGAACGAAAACCACGCGGGTGAATCCAAAATAAAAAAAAATAAATGTAAAAAAGTTTCGACATCTCAATGGCTGAACAGATTTGTATGAAATTTGTTATATAGATACATTAGGACCTGAATTAACATACTGGCTATTTTTATCCCGAAATAATACGATTTAAGTAGCAGGCAACAGCTAGTGTTTAATAAGTCGTTTTTTACGAAAATTTCACTTTTCCAGAATGTGTAGTTCGAAAATGGGTAGGAATCTGAAAAAGTGTAAAGGACAAAAGTTGTAGAAAATTTTATTAGCTTTCATTATGTTGAAATATTTTTTCTCTACGACGCACCGTTTTAAAGATATTAGCGAAAAACTCAAAAGTGGGACCTTTAACCCCCCCCTCCCCCCTCCGGCTCACCTTCTAGAGGCGGGGACTTTTAGTATGTTTACTCTCTAAGCACCCTGAACAAGTTCCAGGGGAAATTTCTGAGGTCCCCGCTCACGCACTCTACAACTTATTTATTAAGTGGACTATTATTAATAAACAGATTTTAGGTAATTGAATAGACTGCCAAGCAGGTCAGGTCACGTAGACAAACAGTTTTTAAAAGAAATTGGTAGGTAGGTAGTAGGTAAGTACTTACCTGATAAGATTATTATTTATTTGTAATCTTGCATTCAGAGTTGATTCACTGATTCTTACTGAAAAAATCTATATAATTAATTACCAAACTTGCTCACAAAATTCCACGAGAATCGGTTGAGAAATGCGACCTGTAGTGTAGAGGAGAACAGCCAGCGCTGGAAAACGGGACTGATTTTTTTTTACATATCTCCACCATTTTAAAATATTTCGAATCACTGGTTCGACAGAAAAATTCTAAATAATTTTCGAACCTGCTAACAAAATTTCACGAGAATCGGTTGAGAAATACGACCTGTAGAGGAGAACAAACGGACAGACAAAATAATTTTTGGCCAAGCTGAAGTAGAGTCGCTTCGCTCGCGCTTCGCGCTCGCTCGGTCAATAAGTAAGATTAAAAAAAATACAATAGCAATGGTAAAAGTTATATTTCGAAATCTTTAAATCAAATAGTAGGTTTATTTGTTCAGGAACCGAAAACATCTAGCAAAATAATTTTAAACAATAAATCGAAACGGGATTCTAAAACATACCTAGTATAGTATTATATTATCTGTGAACATACCTACACCTACTTACTTACTAAAAATAAAAACCTTTCAATTTAAAACATAGTAAGTATCTACCAAAACTAAAACTATTAGTAAGTTATTATAAAAATAAGGGAAACTATTTTCTTTTTTATATTGTTTTCTTTCTTTTCTATCAATGGTAAAAGTTATATTCGAAATCTTAAATTAAATAGTTAATTAATACCTAGGTGTGTTTGTTCAGGAACCGAAAACATCTAGCAAAATAATTTTAAACAATAAATCGAAAGGGGTTTCTAAAACATACTTACCTACTTACTAAAATAAAAACCTTTCAATTTAAAACACAGTAAGTATCTACCAAAAATAAAACAATAGTAAGTAAGTAATTATAAAAATAAAGGAGACTATTTTATTTTTCTGTATTGTTCCCTTTCTTTCTCTATCGATGGTAAAAGTTAAATTTCGAAATCTTAAATTAAATACTTAAATACTATAAGTGTATTTGTTTACCAAATACATCTAGCAAAATAATTTTAACAATAAATCGAAATGGGATTCTAAAACATACCTATACCAATATATAATATATATGTTACGGCTAATACCCGAAGTGCGGCTAATCCTAGTTCTAGTCGGCTAAAACTAGGTGTAGCCGATAGCTGTTGGCTAAAACTAGGTGTAACCGATCTGCTTTACTCCTGTAGGTCCCGGGTTAGGTTAGAAAGGAGAATGGCAAACTGGGAACCATTTTCCAAATTCATAAATACTGTGCGTGCCCAATTCGGACCTTATGAGATTTAAAGGTCATAATTTGGTGGTTACTTTTCAATTTAAAGTGTTCGTAAAGAAGGAGGCAACATTCAGAAAAACATGATCGTAATATTCTTCTTAGCTAGAAACAAAACGCAATTGATCTGAAACAAAACGCTTTTGTGAGGTTTGGTTTATTATATTGGCCCCTCTTGAAAAAAAAAGACAGGGGACCAATCACGTTACGTAAATATATTCCAAGACTGCCAACATGACAGCGGTCTAAGAACGGCAATGTTATTAAGCTGTGCTGCCAAAGTAGAATAATCGATTAATTACAAATCGATTATTCTAAAAGAAAACATAAATACTTTTTTTTAGTTTTTTTACGGTCTATTACGGGCTAATGACTAAATATTTGTAGATTTCATGACCAGCCTCACCTAAAGCTTTTAAATAAAAACATTCTGTGTAGGTTATGTATCCAAAGTAATTGCCTACTAGGTGCTGTTTTGAGGTTAGATTTTAAAATCACCTTTTTATCCCCAGCTTTAAAGTGTATCTTACGATTACATTATTTATTAGGCTTTAATAGAGGATTAAAGTCATGCTATTTACTTCTTGGCACGCTAAGCCTTTATGTGGTTCTGAAAATGTATATGGGCACCTGCCATTCTCCTTTAAGGCGAGCGCGAAGCGCAGCGGAGCGTGAGCCTTAAATTTCGAGGTTATTTTTTTTTAACAGACAACAGAAAAAACTTTCTTTATATCCCATGCTGCACCTAGTTTTAGCCGGCTACACCTAGTATTAGCCGCGAGCAAATCGGCTACACCTAGTTTTAGCCAACAGCTAGCGGCTACACCTAGTTTTAGCCGGCTAAAACTAGGTTTAGCCGCACTTCGGGTATTAGCCGTAACATATATATAAACTATACCAAGTAATTATAAAAATAAAGGAGACATAAATCTTCTGTTATCTATTATATCTTCGGTTTCTATGTTGTTCTGGTTCTTTCCCTATTTCTTTGATGATTGTATTTTTTTCATAGTCGGTCAACATCATGACTGGTTTCTTATTTTTTAATACTGCTATCTGTGAAAGGCATTGACAGTCAGTTTATATTTTTAAGCCAGATTCACACATATCCATTTACGACACATTTTCGATTTTTTTCTATCAAGAAAAGTTTTTGCTATCATGTTTAGTTAATCACTTAATTGAGTAGGTACTATAATCTACTTTCTGCATAATTTTTTTCGGACCGATAAATCAAGTACTGTGTATGTGCTCAAAAATGTGTATTATTTGACGTTGTACAGTCCCTTAAAGGTGCCTTCCCACGGTGCGTGCTACCACGCACCGCACCGAGCCGCACGAGGGCGAGCACGCACCGATCCTTTGAAGTTACCGGCGAACGCGTCGTTTCCCACGGTGTGTGGTCTTGTCTGGTGCGCTCTCGTGCGTCTACAGACGCACCTGTGGGAAGGCACCTTAAAGGCGCACCAGACAAGACCACACACCGTGGGAAACGACGCGTTCGCCGGTAACTTCAAAGGATCGGTGCGTGCTCGCCCTCTTAAGGTGCCTTCCCACGGTGCGTGGTAGCACGCACCGTGGGAAGGCACCTTAAGAGGGCTTAACAGCACAATAGCGCTATCCATTGGAAAAGAAAAAAGAATAGTGCTTTAATAAAGACGAAATAGCAGGATATTTTTGCTGATCCACAAATTGTCCACCAGTCGGCGCACTACCGCCAACTTGGCGATAGTGTAGACCTGTCATTTTGTTGTTTGTATGTGTTTGCTATATCTTCCGGCAAAATGAGAATCCGACTTTTTGCTAATCCGACCAAGTGCTAATAATTGATTTTTTTGGATGTTGGAAGCGAACTTTCGTAAATATAAATTTTTCTTCCAACATATGTTGGTTTTCTTCAATCTTTAATTCATTTACTATTCGACTTCCATAATAATTATTTATTAGTATCAACCATTTTTAGATATAATTTAAAATTAATTGGAAAATCGGGGGTAAATGCCCGTACAAACGTCTCCAGCAGCAGTAGCGCCACCAAGCGGGATAAACTTTGTGACATCCCGCCATTGTGAATGGAGAAGGCAACTGTCAAAATGGCGCTGCGTACGCTTGTTCCACGAGAACTATGTAAACAAAGAACTTTTACTTAAAAAATTGTTTTTTAAGCATTAAAATGATTAAATTCTGTGTTATAGGCTTTAAAAATGTTGGCACTTACAAATTTCAGAAAAATCTGGATATAGAAATAATTTATAAAATTCTGAAAAAATAGAAACGTTTTAAATTGGCTTTAAATTCCGGCATTTGCATTGTAGAATAGTCTTTTATATCCATTTTGGGTTAATGGGTCTTTTTCGGGAAAAAAACCACTACTTAAATACCTATTTTCCCATACATTTTGTTCTGAACGTCTACTGTCTTTGGAACAAGCGTACGCAGCGACATCTACAATTAGCTTTGCGTTGCCATCCCCATTGTTTTCTTCTAGTGCACTCCGAAGAAGCTTTGTGGTACTTCCAATGGCGGCGCTAGTAATGTGACTGATAATAAACTCACATCCAGATCCCTGCCTGTTGCGCCTGACTGCACCTCCATTAGCGCTTTAACGACCAGCTTGACAGCGCCTTCATCAGTAGCTACCACCGCTGGACTGTAGTTTTTTTCCAAGTAATCCAACACTGATTTGTCGCAACGTCCGATAGATGCCGCCTGATGACAAATAAAATCATTAAGGCGCCGCGGTGAATTTTATTTAATATTATATTATAATTCTAATACATAATTTTAATAATATTTATTGTGGAGATTTTGGGGCCCACAGTCTAGTATTTTTAGACGGTATCGTTACAATCCCTCTTAGTCACTGCTAGAAGTAGATAGCAAAACTGCTAAAAGTGGCCGTTTTTGACACATTTGCTATCTACTTCTACGAATGACTACGAGGGCATGTAGTGATACCTTCTAAAAATACTTGACCATGGGCTCTAAAATCTCCACGAAAAACATTATCAAAATCTTTTTCTATTAATAACTTATTAAATAAAACCTCTGAGGGCGCCACTGTCGGTCATACAACCGCCTTAAAGTCTTCTGTTTATTTTTGAACCTACATTACTTTTTTGGTTGAAAAGTACCAAGTTTTCAACAGGTTGGCAGCGTTTAAAGACGCGCATGGTGAAATGTTCATTCGGTTTATGTTTTTTTTTTGAAGTAACGAAGGATTGAAGAACAGTGTTCCAGATTGGGGGTTTTTCCCATTTTGTGTGGAAAATTTTAATTATTGGGGAAAAAAAGAAAATCTTTTCTTCATACAAAACATTTTGGAGAACAAAAATCGCGTTAGGGGAATATATTATTGATTTCATTAATAAAACATTTATTTTCCAAAGATTGTATTCTTGAAAAAAAAAAACAACGGTGCTGTGTTTGTTTTTCATGTTGTTTTTCAACATTGTGAAATACTACCTACCATTGTATTTTCTTTTCATACCTTCCACTCAATGTATATTCCCGAAGGTTCCGTCTGGAACAGATGGGGGGTGCCATCGTCGTCGTTGAACCCAGCGACGAGGCATGAGAGTCCGAACGGCCGACAACCGATGCTCTGGGTGTACCGCTGCTTTAGCTCGGCTATGTACCTGGATTAGGACTCATTTCTTACTTACGCCTGTAGCACACCTTCCCGCCGCGAAACCATACCAGCGGCACCGCAGCAGTTCCGCCATAGTTCCGCTATGAGTTGCCTTTTATCGACGACGATATAATATGAGGATGACATCCACGTAGCGGTTTCGCGTCATTACTTTCGCACGTCTCAACGGTTGGAGCCGATCGGGTGGAATCGCGCGTGTAACATCTATGCATTAGAACAGGCTTTTCGCAGACTCAACCATTGAATGACGACCCATGATACAGCGAAACACTCAACAGCGACAACACGGAACTGCGAAAATACGGAACTGTGATAACACAGAACTGCATCAGTGTAAAACAGGAGCTCGAGGAGGAAAATGCCAATTTTTTTTATAAATATGATTTTTTCCAGTCCAAACTAATTGGATTTTTTTTTGCTATTTTTTTAACAATTACGACTTAATTATTAAAAAATAACTACGATTTTTCTAATATTTTTTCTAATAATATATAAATTATCATTATTGTTATAAAATTAGCATTTATTTATTTATTTATTTTATTTAATCTTTATTGCAAGTATACAAAATACAAACAAATGGCGGACTTAATGCCATGAGGCATTCTCTCCCAGTCAACCAGTAATTGCATTGTGAATGCCTAAAATAAAAAATATGTTATACGTATTGACGCAGTTAAGTATTTTCGCAGCTCCGTATTTTCGCAGTTCCATGTTGTCGCTGTTGAGTGTTTCGCTGTAACATGAATAGCCATTCATTGGTTGAGTCCTTTTCGCATTTCTTTCGCAACTCATAGCGGAACCTACTGCGGTGTTCTGCGGGCGGAGGTATGCTACAGGCAAGGGCGTCGCCAGGGACGGGGGGGCAGCCCCCCCCCCCCCCCTAGAGGTTAAAAAATGTAACCAACTGCAACGTAACCAAAGTCCTAAGGCCGTGCAATTGACTTGCTTTTCCGATATATCCTGCATAAATAAACTTGAATAAATTTACTAGGTGCTTTTGACTTGTACCTACAATTAATAATATTTTCATTTCATCTTCCTTAATAATAATAACTTGCCCCCCCTGGGCAATAGGCTGGCGACGTCTTTGGCTACAGGTGTTGTCATTCTATCGCGCGATTCGCGCCTGATCGCGCGTTCTCAAGAGCGTACAGGATTGCGTGCCGAAAAGCCTTCATTCTCCCCATTCCAACGTTTTTGTACACGCACTCTTTCTCGTGCTAAAGATCGTATGTGTAAATCCGGCTGTTATTAAATGATCCATACATACTTATCCGTACTAATCTAAAAGAAATAAATATGATACTGACATCGACTCCCCTTGAAAAGTGTCTTCGCCCCCCCTCTCCCCTCTGGAGAGGGCGCCCGCCACTTTAAAAACCCCTGGCTTAAACTATTGGGACGAGGAACTTGAGATTTTGCACATAAAATCGTTGTATAATGTAAGTGAGCACTAAGGAAGGATATTAAATTCCCAGGGGAAGCGGATTGAACTGAACCATTTTAACGAACTTTGTTAAAGACATAGATTAGAACATAGGCTACTATTTGTCGCGATGATGAACATAGAAAGGGTGAAATAGGGAAAAAAGTTCGTATAAGGAAGTTTACCTGGATATGTACTGTAAGGACACCGGATCGTCGAGTGTCAGTCGATGTGACTGGCATTCTATCTGGGCTCTGAAAAATACAATTGGTCACGAACTTTGCAGGAGTTTTTGCATGCTTCAGGAAACATCATCATACACGATTTTCTTAGTTACTATAGATAATTTGCCAGTTTAAGTTTCTTACTGAAACCTAAATAAATGTTGTGGGAAAAGTACATCTGTCTGCCATAATAATATGGCTATGTCTCTCTCTCTATCTATTATTAAAGAAACGTAGTCTGTAGTTACAGAAAAGTCGCATATTTTTTGACGTTTTTATTGCTATTTTCATAGTTAAAATGATTTGCAACAGAATTTCGTAATCCAGCTCAATACATTCTTGTATTCTTTAATCAATAGCTCGATATTGGTGTCGATTCGGTGGCATGACTTAACTCAGAGGTTATCCCTAACTTATTTGCGACGCGCCCCCTTTCTACCAAATATGAATTCCGCGCCCCCCTCAACCCAGACAATTTTAGGTTAATAGCAGTTTCTCGGTTATCTTTATAAAGTCCTTAACTATAAAGGCGGCGCTCCCCTTGATGAGTCTCTGCGCTCCCCCTCCACACTTTGAAAACCCCTGACACAACTAAATTGACAGGACTACACTTAATTTTAGCATTCTGTTCTTGTCTTTTCGATACAGAAAGAAAAGGATGGAAAACTAAATTTTATAGTTAACGCCTTTCCAACTGAATCGACAACATTACCAATTTTGCACGTGTGTTGTTGTTATGTTAAATTACATAAAGCTAAAAATACACTAGAAAGCATGTGCAAAACCTAGTTAAGGGATGATAAACTTGGTTATCCTTACTAATATTATAAATGCGAAAGTCTGTTTATTTGTTACGCCTTCACGTCTTAACTACTGAACCGATCATCATGAAATTTTGCATACACGTTCTCAGGGGTACAGAGAAGGACATAGGGTACCTTTCATGCAGAAAAAAAGCACTGTTCCCGAGGGAAAGCAAAAAACTTTCCACGCAGACGAAGTCGCGGGCGACAGCTCGGATAGACAGCTATGATAAACTTGGTTATAATTTATAATTATCATCAATCTTCTACCATACATGCAATGCATTTTTTTTTATACAACGGAATAGTGATTGGCTTTCACCTCACCTGATGTTAAGTGACGATAAGGCCGAAGGTGGAAGCGCACTTCACCCGGAATCCTCAATCACTGAGGAGCTGGCTATACCTCTAACTGCCGGAACACAACAATTTTAAATTGTTGTTATGGCGTCAGACTTAGGTAAGATGATGGTAGCTAACCAGGTGGACTTGAAATAAACCCTACTACCAACCAAACCGAGCAAAATTTGTACCGCCCCTCCACCCCCTGCCCCCCTGAGAATCGAATCCGGGACCCCTGCGTCTTACACGGTTGAAGATGATTGACTTCTGAAAGTTTATTGTAACGTTGTATGGTTGCCTTTACCTCGATACCAGCACCCTGGCGTCGGATTTTAGTCCAGCACAAGCTAGCACAATATGCTTGTCCAAAGCAAAGATTTTCTTCTCCGTCCTCTCAACTTCTAGCTTCTCCACCACTCGTCTTTCAACGCCTAGCGCTATCACATTTGGTCCTCGCACCTAGCGGGCAGATTGTTCATAACTAACTATTTGTATTTATATATTTTTTTATTAAAATAGGCAAGCGCTTGCCTGCTATCAGGCACGTAACCAGACTTTTAATTCGGGGGGGGGACAACTGCATCCCGCAAACCGGAGAGTGCCTCGCCCGCTAAATTTGAATTTAGTCCAGTACTGTGTGTCTGGATTTCGGGGGGGGATAAATCCCAACTATCCCCCCCCCCCCCCCTTGGATACGTGCCTGCCTGCTATCACGCGTGATGGTAAGCGATGATGATTGCGATCTACGATAAAACGCGCTTGCCTACAAGATACCTATTCACTCACGACTTGAAGGCCCCCAGATTGTAACTATCGGAAAATACAGACTCGGGCAAGGTGCTCCCTCTCTAGCAGTACGGATGATAAAATTTGAAGCAAAACGCTTAAGCTAGGGTTTCCTAGGATGACGGTGCCGTCATAATACGGCCGTAATTTAGCGGCTTAGAACGTTGTCTATGAAAACAAAATGGCGCGCCAATTACGGCCGTAATATGACGGCACCGTCATCATAGGAAACCCTACCTTTAGTGAAAGGCTCTGGAATATCCACCAAAGAACGGTGGCGCTGATTCGTACGTCTGGTTGTCCGATGGAAGAAGGAAGGTACTATACATGAAGAGTATCAAAGAGCCTAATACTAATTAAGTTTAATATGCATAAACATTAAACACTATACAAGGTGTTTGGTAAAAGCCTTATAAAGCCGAATATGGTAGATAGGGACCATCAAACTGAACAACTTTTACTATGGGACCAACTCTGAAATCGCGAAAAAAAAATCAGCTGTTTCATACTAAAATTAATAACGAAAATATCAAAATGTATGGAACAGCTGATTTTTTTTTCGCGATTTCAGAGTTGGTCCCATAGTAAAAGTTGTTCAGTTTGATGGTCCCTATTTACCATATTCGGCTTTATAAGGCTTTTACCAAACACAAATATAGGTCGATAGGTGTGAAAAAGCACTGCATTCGAGGCTTCTCTGTGGAGGCACTACTACGTCGCGTCAGTGATGGAAGTCAAAAGATATAATTTGAAGGTAAAGGGAAAGGACGTGAGTAGTAAGATGACGGTTGATAGGGTAGATGGGACGAAAAAGACGCGGTCTATGCGTGCTGCACTAACCCCAAATATATAGTACTACTATGCCCTTTCTCCAAAGATATTACCTTAAGGCTGCGTTCAGATGAAAACGCACGACCCAACCTCAACCCAAACTCAACTCAAACTCAACTCAAACGCAGCCTACTCCTTAAAATACATCACTTACAATTTAGAGTCTTATGACACATTAATAAGCTCTTTTATATTTTGTCGATGCAACTGCATACTCCCCGCGCTCAACCCGAACTCAACTCAAACTCAACCCGTACACAACCCAAACTCAAATCAAACTCAAACCGAACTCACTTCAAACTCACATGGACATTACACAGGACCTTATTAAAGTGTCATAAGACTCAAAATTGTAAGCGATGTATTTCAAGGTGGGTTGTGTTTGAGGTGAGTTTGAGTTGAGTTCGGGTTGAGGTCGGATCGTGTGTTATCGTTTGAACGCAGCCTTACAGCAGTTTTCTTACCCCAACTGCTGCTGAACTCCTTCTGACAGCCTCCTGGGCGTACTTTACTTGAAGAAGCTGCCCATCTGGCGAGAATACTGTTACGGCCCTATCGTGAGACATTGCTCGTTTTAGTATGAGATTAGATGTTTATTTCTTAAATATGCGTGTTGGGTTCCTAAATATTGCTTTTAGTTGTAGAGTTAGATACAAAAATGCTTTTAGTTTTCTTTGACTTTGACGTTGTCTAAAATACTCGTAATTGTATTGTCATAGAGCAGTATATTTTTATCATAGGTACTTTTTGAAAACTACTTAAGTTCTTTCTCTTCGTATCTCTATTATTTTGTACTTGGACGTGAAAATAAACATTTCGTGATTTCCCGCAATATTTTTTGCTGATATATTAGGAGGTCATAACAAATTTGGTAACGATCGCGTAAGTGGCTGACTCTGGGTTCACAGGATAAAGAGGCACTCTCTGATGCTAAATGTCAGTCTGTTTGCCTGGAGTGGTTGCGTTCTTTTTATATGCAGGCTGAAAAATGTGTCATCGTTACCAAAAAAAACGATAAGGTAAATGGCGGTGAAGTTCAGTCCTTACACAGTTCACGTGAGTACAACTAGTACTTACTTGCTGTACTATTGTCAGCCATTTACCTTATCGTTTTTTTTGGTAACGATAACACATTTTTCAGCCTGCATATAAAAAGAACGCAACCACTTCAGGCAAACAGACCGACATATTTAGGCGTTGGTCTGCAACAAACGCCGGTAGTGACGCTGGAAGCCGCGTCCAGCGTCCCAGACGCCGGACGTGGCATCCAGCATCACTGCGATGGTCACTCGGAACTGTTTTTAAGTTTCGCATACGCTCAATGTAAACGGACGTGAGCGATTAAAATATTGGTGACCTGCATATCCACTTTAGGTACTTACCAAAGTGAAGGTAGTCATGAATGTCAGTAGATACTTAAATATTAAGTCGCATACGCTCAATGTAAACGGACGTGAGCGATTAAAATATTGGTGACCTGCATATCCACTGTAGGTACTTACCAAAGTGAAGGTAGTCATGAATGTCAGTACTTAAATATTAAGTAGATTTTTATCGCATAGTACCTACGCAAGGTAAATAAATACAAAACTTAAAAACAAAGTACCTATGTACCAACACAATACAAAAACAAAATAGGTAACTAAGTACCTACTCAAGTGAATAAAATTGATTCTCACCTGGTTGACGAACAACCAAGCTATACCCAACGTTTGTGTTTCAACACATTGTTTTTATTGCTGGTATCATAATAATATGAAACTATGTTTCATTTAACGAATTCTATTAGTACTCCGTCTTGTTCCTACCTAAATTTCCTCAATTTCACCATTTCCAGAGTGACCGCGCGACAAAAACGCGGCGTCCGTGTACGCCAGAATGCTCCGAAATGACTGCGTAGGCAGCGTACGGCCTACGGACGCGGCGCACGGCGCTCGTGCGCCGCGTCAAGCGTGTGAGAGAGACCGCTGTAGTACATTTCCATAGTAAGCATTCGTAGGTCGCGTACAGCGTTACGCCGGACGCGACCTACGGCGTTTGTTGCAGACCACCGCCTGAGAGAGACCACACTAGTACATTTCCATAGTAAGCATTCGTAGGCCGCGTACAGCGTGTCGCCGGACGCGACCTACGGCGTTTGTTGCAGACCACCGCCTTAGGATCAGAGAGTGCCTCTCCATCCTGTGAACCCAGAGTGAGCCACTTACGCGATCTTTACCAAATTTGTTATGGCCCCCTAATCTATGAACAATACGGAGCATTTTGCCCATTTTTGTACCAATGTTTCGCCACGAGCTCTAGCATCACACTGACAACGCGATATCGTTTACTGAGGCTATCGGTCACAGTAAGTGGCAGAGGGGTAAAGGCGAATATGGCTGTCATTTCGCGTCCAGTTAATTCGTCCAAGGGTTAATCCTCTGCTTTATAATGGCGTTTGTTTTGTTGATCATCCCCGTGTTCAAACGAACTTAATTCAAGTTTACTAAACAAATAATTTGCAAATATTACGTGAACTCAACGTACCGTACCTCGCCTACCTATTTATAACTTAAAACGAAATTGTTCATTGGCCATAAATAAGTATGATATCATTTATCACAGTTCCAGTTTATATTTACGCAGGTTCTAAGTGGAATTTAAATCATCGTCTTTTCGCAAGTTTAGAGTAGTTTAGACTGCTGCCTTAACGTCCAGACTACACGAGGCTAATTTTTGAAGCCAGTTAGCTAGTGATACTATTCTGGCTTGCTAAGCCAGGAGGCTTACTTCTATGTTTCGAAAAACGTAATCTCTTATAATGTGTGTGATCAGATCAATTGGGAGAGTACTTAAGAGTACCTACCGTAGCGATCTGAATCTCCTCCATTCATTCCCTGGATGGCCATCATCGGATTACAGTTAGGTCGATCTTTGGCGGAGAAACAAGGCTTCAAAACCTCGTATATATCACTCTGATTGATCTATTATCTATAGTTATGCGTGCTTCTCCTATCCCATTAAGTTGGAGAACTACAGCTTGCATATTCAAAAAATAGGTTGGGGGACTTAGAGCCCAGGAGTTGGTTCAGTACGGGCGGGAAATCTCAGACCAATCCACACTATATTCAGTAGGCGTTATGAGTTTATGCTTACTATACTCGATAGCGACTGAGTTGACATTTACAGGACAACTTTTAGTTTAGTGTTGGAGGCGCTGTGCCAAATGCCATATTTTACCATTGAAAATGGTTATCAGATGCAAATCGCCTGAGACGTATTTTTGGCCATATCTCCGAGGATTTTGAGAAGATCGAAATGAAAGTAGTACCAAAAGTTGAGGAATTTATCGAGACACGTGTGAACGTTTGAATTTTGAAAATCTACTGGTAACTTTTTTTGGAATTTTGCGAAATTCCAAAAATTCCGGGTTTTTTGGGGGATGTTTGTTTACTAAATTGTAAATATTTCGGAAAAAAAACCGACTTAAGAAAAAATGAAAAAAAGGGTCCTAGGTATTAGTTTAACTATCAAATGGCGAAATAATTTTGAAAATCGGTTAATAATTGTGACCTGTAGGTGGTCCCTTTAGATTTGGAATTGTAGAAAAACGGCTGTTTCCGTACATAAAAAGTGATGTAGCTTCTATGATTATTAACCGATCGTCATGTTAATAGTGTTAAAAGATGCAGAAGCGGACAAGAAGTGCATTCGTTGGAATTTTGAAAATTGGTTCATTTATGCTTCATCCAAAGCCTAATGCAAGCATGCCTGCCACTAAGCGTGAGATTTTAAGTTTTGTAGGACAGTTTTTTGATCCGCTTGGTTTAGCTGGGCCTGTGGTGCTTAAAGCCAAGGTAATAATGCAAAGGTTGTGGCAAGCACACATTCACTGGGATGCACAGCTTCCTCATGACATTTTGAATGAATGGCGTGAATTTTATAATAGCTTTTGTCTAATGCTGCCTATAGCTATCCCACGTTATATAAATATGTGCAAGTCCGTGTCTGTTGAGATTATAGGCTTTGCTGATGCTGCTAGCTCCACGGCGTACGGCTGCTGCGTTTATCTACGAATAGTCGATTCCACAGGTAACATTAAAGTTTCGTTACTGTGTTCTAAGTCACGTGTGAATCCATTAAAACAAAGCTTGACTGTTCCTAGACTTGAGCTCAGTGCCATGGTTCTTTTGGCCAAGTGTGCTGCGCGGCTTCATAGCACTTTACAACTTAAACTAAATATTGATAATGTCGTTCTTTATTCAGATTCTCAAATTGCTTTAGCATGGGTCAAATCCAATATAACCACACTTAAAACATATGTGGCAAATAGAGTTAAAGTAATAACTGAGCTTACTTGTAAATTCTGCTGGTCTTATATAAGCTCTGAGGAGAACCCCGCTGATTGTCTTAGCAGAGGAGTCTTACCGCATGAGTTACAGAATCATCCTTTGTGGTGGCAAGGGCCAGGTTTTCTACACACAAGCATGGACGAAACACAAGTGAGTATCAATCTCATGACTTGCCCAGGTTGCCGGTCATCGAATCCTGCGATTTACCCGAGGTGAAGGTTGATCCAGTTTGTACCACTTCATTGGTGTGTAGGGTTTTGTATGATCAAGAATTGTGTTTGAATTTTCTCGAAAAGTATTCTGACATTAGTAAAATGCAACGAATATTAGCATATGTCTTTCGTTTCGTGCGGAATGCAAAGGACAATGGCAACCAAAATAAATGTAACTATTTAACATCTAAAGAATTAAATCACTCTTTGTTAGTTATTGTAAAGTATGAACAGCAACAGTGTTTCAAAGATGAATTTTTACAATTAAAGTTGAAAAACGAGATTACAAAAGGTAATTTGAAACCGTTGTGTCCATTTGTCGATAACCAGGGATTACTTAGGGTTGGCGGTCGTTTAGAAAATGCGTCAATTCCATACGGACAAAAGCATCCTGTAATCTTGCCCAAAGATTCTCGTATAACGCCTTTAATTATTAAGAGAGAACATATCAGGAATTTACATGCAGGGCCAAGATTAGTTATGTCCGCCATAAATCAGACATTTTGGATAGTTCATGGTATCAAGGAAGTTAAGAAAGTTATATACAAATGCATAACTTGTTTTAAACTAAAAGCTGAGACTGCGAAACAGCTCATGGGGTCGCTACCTCACGACAGAATAAATGTTTGTCGTCCTTATCAAAAAGTAGGCATTGATTTTGCGGGGGCTTTCATGATTAAGCAGTCGCGTATAAGAAAAGCGTAAGAGACAAAAGCATATGTATGCGTTTTTGTATGCTTCGCTACTAAAGCCATACATTTTGAGTTGACTTCTGATTTAAGAACTGTAACTTTCTTAGCTTGCTTAAAGAGGTTTATTGCGCGTAGAGGTCTCCCTACTGATATTTACTGTGATAACGCATCTACTTTTAAGTCTGCTAGTAGTCAGTTAACTGAATTATATAAGTTACATAATAGTAAAGAGCATCAAAAGGAAATTCATGATTTTTCGTCGCAAAATGGCATTAACTTTCATTTTGTTCCCTGCTATTCTCCTATTTTTGCAGGTCTAGCCGAAGCTGGCTTAAAAAGCATGAAGTTTCATTTAAAAAGAGTTGTGCAAAAGACTTTGTTAACTTATGAGGAGAGGAATACTGTACTTTGTCAAATCGAATCTATTCTTAATAGTAGACCTCTTATGCCGTTATCAAACGATGTGAATGATTTTTCTTATATTACTCCTGGCCATTTTTTAATTGGGTCTGCTTTAAATGCTTTTCCAGAACAAGATGTAACACTCACAGATAATCTTAAGTATTGGAAAATATGTACAAGTATTAAAAATAGTTTTTGGAAAGCTTGGAGCAAGCAATATTTAAATATTTTACAGTCTCGGCCTAAGTGGAAGGAGTCTCACCCTAATATTAAAGTAGGGTCTTTAGTCCTTTTAAAGGAAAATGAGGTTGCGCCTTTGTTTTGGCCAATGGCCAGGGTAGTTAATGTTTTTCCGGGCTCTGATAATAGAGTCAGGGTTGTTGAAGTTAAAAAACTCCTAATGGTAGGACCCACAGGCGATCAATCGTCAAAGTTTGTTTGTTACCAATTGAGTTGTAATTAAGTTAGTTTTTAAATTACGTTCTAGCCTGTTCTGTTAACTTTTTGTTAATTGTGTCAATAATTAGTGTTTGGTTCTTAAAAGACTACTTGTTATTACATAAGTACTTGTTTAATTTGTCTTAGAGTGGCAGCATGTTGGAATAGCCAACATAAAACCTTCTGTTGAGCTTTATTTTTAATGTCTATGGTTTGTTTGTATGACAAAACTGTCATTCTTCATCTTTTTATACATTGTGACTGATTGAACGGAATTCAATATATAATTTTTCAGCTTCATCAAGTCCTTGTTATTTTACCTACAAAAACGACCTATATTTCCATTACAATCTACAGTCCGCGCTCTAACAGGGCTCGATTTAACTGTTTTAATTTGAAACCCAGCAGACTTTTCGATAATCGATTCGTTAGCCGGTACGGCCCCAGATCACAGCACAGTACATCCCTAGCAGTATACTTAGCTAGTAACTTATCCTACTAATATTATAAATGTGAAAGTTTGTGGGTTTGGATGTTTAGATGTTTGGATGTTTTTTTCCTTAATCACGCAAAAACTACTTAACGGATTTGGTTGGAATTTGGCACACAGATAGTAGATAGCCTAGATTAAAACATAGAATACTTTTCATCCCGATATTCACACGGGAACGGGAACTACGCGGGTGAAACCGCGGGCGGCCGCTAGTTTTCTATATGTAACTACTACATATATGACGAGACCACCGAAGCTCGTTAAATAAGATGCTAAATACAGAGAGATGCTTGTTTTATCAAGTGATAAGATAACATACTTATGTATTAGTTGGAAGATAATTCATCAATGGAATCCTTTCAAAATGATTAATCTTCAGTTAGTTCAAAGAAGCTCAAACTTCAAATGTAAATTATAATCCATAAAATTGTACTTTTAGTTACATCATATTATAGTAAATATTATAGTTCTGTCTCTGATAATTGTACTGAAATAAACTGAAAAATTGCTATAATTCGTTGTAACAGCTGGCGAAAACTTACATTGAAAAATTGTCCTGCTTTGCTTTCTACTCAAAAATAACTGTCACCATATTAGAAAAAGTAAACATACACTAAATGCAGGCTATGACATTGCATTATAATTTAAAAAAAAATGGGTATACGCGTGGGACCGTGGGTAGAAGGTTTTATGATTCACGTTCTTCGTAAACGCAAATGAAACCTATTGAAACCATCATTCAAATCAAATTGAAATATGTAGGTAAGTATATTATATATGAAATGAAATCTAAGATGAAAAAAATCTCGACGAAGCTGTTGTCGTTGAAGAATGATCAGACAAGTGTGACAAAATTCCACATTTCAGGATGGTGTTTGTTTCAGCATTGTTCAAACCTGTGATAAATGTGATTACCAAACATTGTTTGGAAATGGCTTTACCCTAATAAGTTGGGAAGGTCATTAACCCCACCAATAAAACTTACCATTTATTTTTAGGCATTACATAATTTACAGCATTCACTAAATTATTCATTATGTTGACGAGATCCCCTTAAGGACTGCGTTGGTGGGGTCACTGGCTTCTAAACATTCTGGGAATCGACATATTTGGACGTAGGTACAATAAACGATGTAATTTTAAAACTTTTGGGGATACTAAATAACAATTCGTTAAGAAATTGGAAATACTGCTACGAATATTGATAATAAATACACCTCTAAAATAATTTAATCTTTTCTGTAATCTCAAAAAAGCTCAAAAGCCTCGAGCATAGACGCAAGGTTGCAAGCTGATCGGTTTTTTATCGGATACATTTCGGCGAGTAGTGTGCAGTGGAATTGCACAACCTAATTCCGCCATCTCCTACCTTCTTCCATCAGATAACTAGACGTATAGTCAGGTGGGGTAAGTGAAACATACTTTATTTTTATTTAACAAGGTTTAGTAAAGCTATAAAATTCGCAATTAAAGTAGCTGTATAGGCAATGTACTCCTAATTAAATCAGCATTTAACGGTATGAATATAAATATCTAAAGACTTGCATTAAGCAACAAAATCACGAAAAAGCTAAGAAGTATTTCACTTACCACTGACAAGGGGGAAGTGAAACAGTGGCCAAAATAGCTTTAAATATTGTGTCCATTTAATTAAAAACAGGACAAAAGGATCGTGTTTAACCGTTAATATCCAAAATGTATCAAATTCTCATAAAATAGGGTCCAGTTTTAAAGATTTATCAAAAAAAATCGTGTTTTGCGTTTTGACATCTAATGAATTTCTTTTTGGTTTACTAGCTAGGTTAATGATCGCAGCGATATCTGTGTTGTATTAAGGGAAGTAATTCGTCATTCCTGATTTATGGACACATAGCTATGAGAATAAACTACGATAGTTTCTTAGATATGGTTAGGTGTTTCCTTACCCCGGTGTTTCACTTACCCCACCTGACTATATGTAACTAGACCGTTTTTGTTGATAGTCCAAAGACTCGCGCTTGAGAGTGGAACTCATTTCCTGAATCTGTGTTTCCCGATAGCAGTTTTATTTATTCTTATGCCGATAGGGTCCTTCAAGTCGCACGTGAATAGGTACCTATCTTCTAGGCAAGCGCGTTACATCGCAGATCGCATCATCGCTTACCATCAGGCGTGATAACGGGCAAGCGCTAGCTATCATAAAAAAAAATATTAGATTTAATTTTAGAGTTAGTTTGTATTTAGTATTTACTTAGTTTCCAGCTACTTTTTAGCTGTAGTCACAACGTCTTCTTCGCCGATTTGCAAAGACTGTGTTCTCTTTCTTGACCATGGAGCATTGCAATCGTAAAAGGATAAACTTCGTAACTTTTTTTGCCGTCACTAATGAATGCAAGGAATGGATTTTTCGTCAAAGAAAACTTTATAATACCTACCTACTTTATGTATTTCCATTTGATTATTTAGTTAAAAACGAATATTCAACCTAAGGAATAAGAAAATTACTCCCTTTTCTTAAAACGTCAACGTAAAACAAAACGTAGGTACCGTAAAACCTCCTAACTATAATCCTAAGGGGCAACTATAGTCCAATTCTCCTAAGACGGTCAGACATTGTATTTTTTTAACCAAGGGCTATCTAGTGATCTGGCGCAGAATTACGTGGTTCTCTAGATTACTTACTACCATGTGAGGTGGTAATTGTTATTCGGGCGCCGCTATTTTGCAAATCACGTTCACGATAACTTCGTCACAGTTTTTGCACGTAGTAAAGTGTTCCAAAATTTTAAACCTACCGGCTGTCTGTAATAATTAAAAAATACATAAAACTTGTCGTGTTTTTTTTTTTTTTTTACATTATATAACATGTCGGTATTATAAAGTTGCATAACCAGTCCCGAAATATAGTCCAATTTCTAGTTTTCGACTGATAAATATGACATTTTATCAGCTGGACCAAAGTTGCGAGCTCCTCACAACAACTATTTATAGTCCAAATTTGAATAAAAAAAAATGCATTTCTACCTAAAATAGCAAATCCAGTTTTTCAGATTTGAAAGTTCATATCATCATTTATTAAGAAAACTTTTAGATTCTTCCTTTAGAATAGTAGCTATTTCAATCGGTGATATGCAGTAATTTTGTGATAGTTAATTTGGTCTTTTCTTTTAAAGCTAAGTTACCTATTTTAGAAATCTACAGTTGTAATACCATCACGAAATGCCCAAGCATTATTAGGAAAATGTGTTTCATTTCATTATTCTTGACCGTGACTTTGCCACTAGCCGGATTCGTGCTTGCACCCATACCCATATCAATATTGAGTTCAAATCCGGTTCAAGGTTATGAAGTGACGCTAAGTGCGCACGCGACGGAGTTTCGTCTCACGACTCCTTATAATAGAGCCTGCAACTATTACGTCTAAATATAATATGCTTCTTAAGGGGCCGTATGTACAACGCCAAATACACATTTTTGAACAAAGCTTTCACACAATATTACTTGATCTATCGATCCAAAAAAAATATAGTAGAAAACTAGAAAGTAGATTATATTACTCAGTTATGTGATTGATAGAAACATGATAGCTATAAAACCAACCTTTGTCGATAAAAAACAGTCGTAAAGGTTACCTCCAATTTTGTAGTTTTTCACCGATGTCCCAATGCCAACCAATAATGAACCTATACCTAATCTAGGCTATTATAAACTAGTTTTGTGATTTACAGTTTTCCAAAAGCATAGTTTCGTCCATTAGCCATTTTTTAATTGTCCCCACTGCTGGGCTGGGGCTGGGGCACAGGCCTTCCTTATTAATGGTAAGGAGGATGGGCCATAACCCATCACGCGGGCCCAATGCGGATTGGTGGGTGTTAACGACTGCAAATGCAGCCGGGACCAACGAAGCACGGAGGAGCTCCAGATAATACATTTTTGGTCACCCATCCCATGACCGACCCTTGCGAACGTTGCTTAACCTTCGCAATCTCTGGGCTAGGCGCTAAACCACTACGTCACCGAGCTTCTCGGTGATAGTTTAGTCGTTATTAATTAAAAACGATAAAATTGACAATTTATACTACTGAAATTGTTTCCAGCGCGTTGTATAAGTTACCCCTTAAGTTAGTAAATTAATTCAAATTGAATTCCTCAAGGATCGGTTTTCGGACCACAACTTTATCAACTTTACCCTTTATGGCCAAAGTTACTATCCTTATGCTTAAGCCTACATATTTATTGTTACGTAATCGTCGGATAAGCGAGTGATACAATATTTGTCATACTATGTGTAACGAAACGATGACATCAATTTCGGAGGCTGCGTTTGGCAACCGCCTCTGCTGCGCCTACGCTGCCTGACGTCATCGTAAGGGCTTCGGAAGCGGTCGATATATGGGCAAAAGTGGTGGTGATGACGATCGACAATGTGTTTATCTTCGAGATTAAGAATTAAGTCGGTTATAGACGGTATGTTAATTCAAAGAGCTAATTAAAGTTGAAAGTAAGGTTTTCGTTTCGTCTTCACTTCATCTTATAGATGATTCTATTATGGTCTATCTTCACTAAGTCGTTTTGACTTTTTTGAGAAGATATGGCATGAGCTTGATGCGCTATTGATTGCCTTTAGATGAAAGTGAAAGGGAACGGGAAAGCGATCGTATGAAGACATCTCGTTTGGTCCAGCCAGTGTGTTTGGAACCCGAATTACACTGCGTCAAAGTCAAAACTGACTCTACTGTCAATTTTATTTGCTGAAAACTTAGAGCATTGCTAGAAAAACAAGAGATCGCGCATCTTCTCTTTACTCTAGTTCAGGGGTTTACAAATGGGGGGCGCAGAGAATTTCCAAGGGAACGTGGACCATCTGTGTAGTTATAAACACCTTATTTATAGATAACCAAGAAACAACAACCCTAAATAAGGTAAAGTGTTTGTACACCTTATTGAAAGCGCCTACACTCAAAGTCGGCGTCGTGCTATTACCCTAAAATGGTCTAGGATTATTTAGAAAGCGGGCGTGTCCCAAATAAGTAAGGGAGCCCCTGCTCTTTTCATACAAAATAAAGGGGAATCCGTTTTGGACACTTGTGACATCTTGGCTTAAGCTGATACCAGGATTCCTACAGAACCCTTTAAAGGATTAAATCTCTACCAGTTTTTATGCAAAACGGACATACAAGATTGCGTCCGATAGCGCCACTACAGATTCACACATTCCGGTTGAGTTTCATCCGTATGTTCCTTCCATACATAATCAGATCACGTCATTCCAACACTTGAAGGCGTCATGGTAATCAGGACAGGATAATATAGTGATTATCCTTTATTTTCTACATAAGTACTGTAAATAGCAAAAGTAAACCACATGGTTACGCAAATTGCAGGAGACTTGTTTGATTAGCGGTTGTCATACCAATGTTTTGTATCCATAATCCATATAATGCCATAATATGCAAAGTAAGCAAGTTATACTAACTCGTGTATGATAGATAATAATTTGTGGAAAATTCTACTTAACTTATGGTGCTTTCAAAAAACTGAGGTTTCTAACTTTTCAAGAGAGTAAGTAACTTCCACATTATTTACAAGTAACGATTTGATTACTCTATATATATGTCTGACCTTATAACGTATAATCCGGAATAATTAAAAATATTATACATTTTCTATAATAAAATTATTACTTACCGTTACGGCGAATAGGTTTTTGTGTAGGTATGTATGTACACATTTTTTCATACCTTGTTTGGGCGCGGTCGGAACTGTACAATTGTGTGGGTCAAGAAAAAAAAAGACACGTCACTTCATGAATTCTTGATGATTGAATATTCCGAAATGAATGTAGGCAGAGAGCAGGAAGAGAAGAAATTCCGAAATCTATTCTATAATAGACTTGAAAAGTTGCATTTATACTTATTTATAATGCCATGTCAGTAAAATAAAAACTACAACTACCCTTTCATAATGCAACAGAGTTTTGTATGTTTTTGGTTTTGGAAAAGTATTATTTTTTCAGTTAAAGAAAATAGTAGATTATTGCATCGAGCACAAAGTAATTTATTATTGCACCGCGCTCAGGCACGACACGAGGGCAATATAAATTACTTAAGGCGAGGTGCATAATCTGCTTTTCTTTCAACTATTACCTTTAGGAATAGTAGATAAAAGAAACTCATATCAAACAGTTAAAATAGAAGTTTAATTATTGAAATTAAAAGTTATGCTTGAACAATCATTAAACGTAAGGTTAAGAGTTTTAAATTTGGAACAAGTAGGATAGAAACGAATAATACGTACGTAAAAAAAAGTATTGATATCGGCTGGCTGAATAGAGCTAATCCATTGAGATTGGCACCTTTTGGTGCGATTAAAAATAAAACTGTGCAATTTGTCAAATTTCATACATTTTTATTGCTCTAGAGCATTAAAGACTCGCTTTGTACTGCGTTTTTAGTGTGATTGTGATGAAATTAAAGCATAGTTGGAAGAATACAAAATTATAATTAATATTATGTTCACGCACAAGTTTAATCAAATGTGCAACTTGTCATAATCTTCCTTTATGACTTGTATCTAGAAATATAAGACTTCTAAAACAATTGACGCCCTCTTCGTACGTTTTACGATGTACTTAAATTGTATGCAATTCAGTTTCGCAGAAGGTAATTGTTATTTAAATGCAATCAGATTATTCAGTAACACCTAGTGTACGAATGCACATGTCATTTTAATGATTGCACGTAGTTCTATTATTATGTGGCAGTACTGATGGGTACATACTACATACTTAACTATTACAAATAGAATACCAGAACCATAGCAATAATAATACATAATTATACTCTTAGAATAATTACACCTAGAACGATAATCCTACTAATATTATAATTGTGAAAGATTGTGGGTTTGGATGTTTAGATGTTTGGATGTTTGTTCCTCAATCACGCAAAAACTACTGAACGGATTTGGTTGAAATTTGGCACACAGATAGTAGATAGCCTAGATTAAAAGATAGGATAATTTTTATCCCGATATTCCCACGGGAACGGGAACCACGCGGGTGAAACTGCGGGCGGCCGCTAGTTCTCTATAAAGCGCGCTGTCAAAAGTGAGGCAACTATAACAGCCAAAAAGGGCGCCGTTTTCAGATTTTTATAGTCCATTATTACATAATCTTACTTAATAAGTACAAAACAGTTTCAATTTCCCTACCTTTATGAGATTAGTTATTATATTACTGGATTTTAGTTAGGATTAGGTAACGTATGAAGGATAAAAATCTGAATACTGAGCCATTTTGGCCTCACTTTGCATGCAAGGACACGGCTTCTAGGTGTAATTATTTTAAGATTATACTAATATGATGTGATGGGTAATAATACATATTACTTATGTGATATATGTAAGTAAATAAAGTTCTAATAGACAAGAAAATTGTCTACATCAAAATGTATTTTTCGACAGACAAACAACACGTTAGTTGTATACGTCGCGACGGTCGGGGTGTAATTTTTCGATGTCAAGTCCGCTCAAAATGTCTAAATGAAACCCATTTTTATAACCGACTTCAAATTCAAAAAATTTAAAAATTGTAGCTTATTTATGAAATTATCTGAGGAGAGAGAAAGTACAAAAAAGTAAAGCTACTTTTGGGGGTAACTGTACCTAGTTCACTTGTTGCTAGTTGTTGCTGTTAATACCTTAGAATACTAGTTGCCACTATGAACTAGGTGACTTGTGGGCGTAGTCGTAATGTGGTGCAATATAATCACGACATTACACTTAATTTTATCACAGAATAAATAATAGTACTAGCGTACAGAAGTTGCACTCCACAAAATCGTTTAAATAAATTGCGACTCTTGCTCCGACACAATAAAGTGCAATTCAGGTCGCACAGCGCTCCCTTCGCTCCAAAACATTGTGAGCGTCAATTTGACGGGATCAAGTCCCCAATTTGAAATGTATCACATTGAAGAGTTAGTGCTACATATGTACTATCTGTACCCTGAACCAAACATTTGTACCTCTAAAGGTAAAGGCAATATGTCAGGACCTCCCTGATCCCGCCACTTTGACGTCAAAGTGGCACGACCTTCTGAAAGTGCTACTCAGAGGCAGGCAATTCATACCCGAAAACTTAGTACTACATTTGTCCGCCAAGAGCTTCAAACTCGGGCGCGGAGTAACAGAGCCCATTTTAAGTAGTTATCGTACTTACACGAACAGCTATCGAGAAAAAAAAACGCGCGTAAAAGTACTCGATAGAGAATTATCTATGGAAAATTTAATTTCATACAGAATAATTACTCCATGGAATGGCTAAGGTACTGATCCAAAATCCCATGTTGAATAATGAAAAATATAGGTACAAATTCAAAGTTGCCTTGCTTCTTTTTGTTTTTGTTTATAGAATAGAGAGGAACATTATTTTTTTATTTATTTAATAGTCTAGTCACTCACCAGGATATCACTAAAAATCAAACTTTTCTGCGGATATTCTAGTTTTAAGTAAGGACCTATCTCAATTAAAGCATTTGTTAAAGTAGCTAAAGAACAACATAATAAAGTCCCATATTTGTAATTTTGTATTATTTATGCACAATATATATTTTATAAAAATTTGGCGGTTTGCAATAAAATATCGTATGATTTATTATTATTCAATTGATCAAATCTATACTTACTAAAAGCTATTGGTATCATAACAATCAACCGATTTGGTAACACTGATATCGGTTCAAGAATATGACATCTTTATTTTCGGCCCATTCTGCTGATGGCAATATTTGATGATGGGAAAAGTGGATTTCGCTATCGAAATATATTTCGAAAACGAATGGGTAACGTAAGTAATTGTAAAAAAATCCAAAATATTTCTCACTCATTTGTTTTTTATAAAACCTATTAAATTTTTTTCGACTATGTTGTTTTTTTATGCACGACGGGATAGTGCTGGGCATGTACATCACCTCAGACGATAAGGCCGAAGCTGGAAGCGCACTACACCCGGAATCCTCAGCACTGAGGAACTGGTTATCTTACCTCTAATTAGATATTCGTTTTTACAAAAACTGATATCTATACGAGGGTGGTTTGATAAGTCCATGACTTTGAAAAGAAGAAATACTTTTTTTCATAATTTATTTGTGTGTCTTAAAAAGAAACTCTTTAGGGCAACTTTACACTATTTTTTTTTCAAATTCGGCAAAAGATTATTACTTTTGGAAACAAAAAGGTCAAGCGAGTTCTAACTTTTCTTAATGACCCTGTCGATCCTCTCAGCGGCACTCATGACATCAAAACTCATCGAATGAAAATGCGAATCCTTCCTATTCTTTAGATTCAACCCCAGTGAGATATTATCTCCTACCAAACATGAATAAATGTCTTGATAAATGTCTTGGCGGGCAAAGATTTTCATCAAGCCCAAAGGTGATGTCTGAAATGGGCCCTCATTTCAGTTACCAGTTTTCAGGCGATGAAAGAAAAAAATTATGGGTTAAAGAGGTAGGAACTTCGTTGGACTGAATACGCAGAGCTACAATAAGATTGTGTACAGAAATAAAACAAAATATTCCGAAAAAAAGTCGGTCTTCATTAAAAAGTCATGGACTTATCAATCCACCCTCGTAAGTACTGTGCTCTAACTGCCGGGACACAACAATTTTTAAATTGTTGTTAAAGCGTCAGACTTAAGGTTTATTACATAGTAGCTGTAGACCCGAGACCGATAACCCAGTGTTAACTTAATTGTAAATTTTTCGTTGTAAACTAAGTTATGGGTTTGACATAAGATAGCAGTCATCACTTTCCAACCGCGTCTTATGTAATTAAACCAACCTGTCAAAGTATTTTCATTAAGGAAATTCACCTTTTCCAGTAGGTAGGTATATTATTTCTTACCGACTTTATTTGTATTAGATTGATTCAAATCATTAAATCAATTTAATTGCTCATAGACTTCATGTAAAATAATAAGTTATGTGACAACCTCACTTGCGGAAATTCACCTAAATGTTTTCAAATAGCATTTACCAAAAAAGTACAAACACTAACTCTAAAACACACTACTTATTTTGTGCTATAACTGTCAAACTTTAAAGCGATTTCCATTTTCAGTTAATGCGATATCTGTCGCCAAAATAGCAGATTGTTTTCGACAATTCATTAGGAAAATCCGGCCATATTGGTCGAGTTAGATCATTTCCGCCTACGGAGTCCTACGCGAATTCTTGTCGGTGACAACGAGGTGACATGTTAAGAGATTAATATAAAAAAAGCAAAAACACGCAGATGGTGCTTATCACAGACGCAGCGAATTTTTTTTAAGTCTATGGTGCTTATAATAATGGCGAAACGCCCGCTCACCTTATGCCTAAGATAAAATTTCCTTGGTGGCCAAATCTAAAGTCGAACGCAATTTTCATTTAATTTTTCTTGCTTTTCCATTTTAATTTATCTTATTCTACATCTCCATTCATCGTCTTTTTTCGCTCATTAGTTACTGTGCCACTTCGCTGTGATACTATGCAAATGCAATTGAAGATTTTTTTTTTCATATGTACTTCCATTCCTGGGAAGGACTTGGGTTAAATTCTCAGGCAAGAGCTATGAAGAGCTGAGAATTACAGACTTAACCGAAAAAAATAAAGCTGCTAAACTAATAAAGGAATTAGGCTTGATCTTGAAATAGTCAGGAGTTCAGACATTAATTGGTTTTACTGAATTAATTTGTCTGGAGGTCATTTTAAACTCAGAATCTTCCTTTCACGGCACAGCGGAACTATGGATAAGCTAACTCTAGGAAAAATACAACTTGCTATTTCCGAGTTGATTACTTTGCATTTCCTGCCTCAGCCAATACATTAAACATCTAATATATAGAGAACCTAATTAGCTCGTATGCACATTTAAATAAAGTTGAAAATCATTTGTTGTACAGTTCTTACTTTAGCGGTTCCGTTTAGTATGGGGTTCGGTTCGGTTAAGTCGTTAAATGTTGAGGTGTGTTACAATATTTGCAAATAGGAAATGTGAATGAACTTTCGTATATTGACATTCTCTAGTTAGCCCATGAACAGTTTGCCGATCACTTAGAAATATTTAGTTCAAGATTTTTGGAACAGTAAAATAAAAAGATATTAAATGTGTCTTATCAAAAAGTTGATTAAAACCATTGAACGCTTCTTCGCGGTCGCAATGTGCCAATCGCAAGTCCACGTCTCAAAAAAAAAAAAAGCAGATTGGTAGTTAATAATTACTGGCATAAATAAAATACGGCGTTCTTTTTTGAAACATCAAGACGCTCGCGCCGAACGAATTGTTTATAGATTGTATCTTATGGTTACTTGCTAAATATCTTTTTGTTTTAACTAAAATAAATATTTTTATCTTAAAAGTCCTTCTTTTAAAGTCAAACTTTACTTACAAGATTCATACACCAAGCCAAAAAGTCTCAGTATGGTGTGTATTTCTTCTTCTTACTTGAGCTAGGGTTCCGCCCAAAAATAGTGAACCAAAAAGGTTTCCCAAAAATTCGGGAACCACTGCTTTACTTTAGTGTATATTTTGACAAGAACCTTAGATTGCTTAGGTTCTTGTCAAAATATACACTGTATATATTTAAAATAAATTACCTTTTCTTCGTCTATTACACTAACCTAATAAAGAGTTTAAATAAAAAACTTGTGTACCGATATTTCCCGTATAAGCTGAGTCGATCTATAGAGACGTAATCTGACAATTGATTGACATATAAAGTGTGCATTGTACGTTTAAAATCATCTGAGTAGCAGGGATATGGAATGCTGACCTTAATCTGGCTGGGTTGATAGCACAGAATACCAATGGTTGACTAGTTCAAGTCACATCGATCAGTTTGACTACGAGGAAGTAAGGATATTATAGCAGGAACCATTGGTATTCTGTGCTGTCAACCCTACCAGATTAAGGTTTAAGTAAGGAGAAGTCCTTGTGTAACGAGAACCCCTCTTATGTTTTCTGTTCATGATAAATGAGTATAATTTGTCATTAAAATGTCTTTAGCTTATATTGACACAATTCTGGCAAATATTTACTAAATATTAGCCACTCTTTGTTTTAGCACTACTAAAATTTTACCGTTATCTACATCGAGATGAAGAGCTCGGTGGCGCAAGCAGTGGTTTTTGGTTTAGCGCCTGGCCCAGCGATTGCGGAGGTTAAGTAACTTTCGCAAGGGTCAGTCATGGGATGGGTTACCAAAAATGTACTATCTCGAGATCCTTCATGCTTCAGAAGATGCGTTAACCCGTTGGACCTGGCTGCATTTACAGTTGTTAACACCCATCAATCCACCAACCCTTTCGACTTAGTTCGTCGTGCTACAGGGGTGTATTGTATTCTACAGATAGGTAACCGCCGAAGATAATATTTTAGAAGCCCTTATTTTGTTGAATGTCCAGGTACATTATCGAAGCTTCAGCACAGAATAGATATACTTAAGTACTACCGTACATAAAGGAAACTCTCCGCCCCGCCCCACAATCAATTACCTCACCCCTCCGGCGCCCACCGCGCGAGTTCGTAGGCCAGTTCGTAGGCTCATTCAATAGCACGCACACAGTTCAGCGTGTGCAAAAACTTCACTCACTGTGTAGCGTCTTTGTAATAGGAGTTGAAACGCGACGTTTGTATGGAGTGCCCGAGGTGTGGCTTTTTAGTAACTTCCCCCATTTATACGTACACCTAGTAGTTAATACTTGAATTTTGTTTTGAGTGAGACTAAAAGCTCCTAGGACCTAGTTGTTGCGAAAGGCAGGCGAAAGCGAAGCAACAGGTTCGGCTTAGTATGCAAATGGAAATCAGCAGGATTTATAGCCAATGCAACAGATCTGCAGCTGCGGCGGTGGGCGGCGATGCATATTCATTTGACGGTTGAATTAAATAAAAATGTTGACGATCTATGAGGTCGGGTGCTAACTACTGGCTACGATGCATATTCGTCTAATTTATCATAGGCCCTCCACACGGACAGGCGGACTGAGAGGCCGAGAAGGACGGAGCAAAATAAAGAAAAGGGAATGTTGTCAGTATGTCAAGCCAGGGCGCCATAAATATATTATAAAAAAGTATATATACTTAATAAAAAAAATGTTGCTGCCGGAAGAAGTAGGTACTTAACTAGATACTTTTGTAGGCTGTTACCGGAACAGTGATTTCCCAGTTGCAGATTAACTAGTCCCAGTATCGCCTCCGTTCCGTCCACCCACTCGCGTCCTAGCTTGAAAGCAGCATTGAATAATAATTGATACGGTAAATACAACATTCGTTTTCACTTGTGTCATTATTGCGATGACGTCACTCCAGTATGTCTCAATATGTTTGTAGTAAACTCATGTTTACTTATAGTTAGTTATAAGGAGGGTATTTTGTATTTTAACGTGAGAATGCGCTGGGCTCAGACCAAATAAAAAAAGAAAGACGGAGTCATCCGAACGAATCGGTGAGGCCTATAAAACTACGCCTTGGCTGTGTCCATACACAGTTCACGCACACACATGTAACGAAACTACGCCTTGGCTTTCCATATAAATCCCTGCCGCCCGGCCCCCGCCCGCCCCCTTGTACGCACACATGTACCATCAAAAACCGGCCTCACTTCATTGTTCGCAACGCTCCATCTTTCTTTTTTATTTGATCTGAGGCGCTGGGTGAAAAAATTAGTAAGTACCTACCTAGATCCACATTGGAAATGCAATGTTTCGTACTTGGATTGAGTTGAATGAGATTCACTTTTAATTTGGAGTGTAAGCGGCTGGATACCCTTGTTGACTTCAAACACGAGAATATTAATTTTATTTTGAATTTTTTAAGATAATTTTAATACCAATCGAATAATAACCTCAAGAGCGACTGATGGCGGGTGACTAAGTAACGACCTACGCGTTTAGTAATAACTTACTAAGTTACAACACAATCCTATTTTTGTTCTATAGGAAAGATAATATTCTAAAATTAATGGCTTTTAGCAAGGTTAGTTTTTCGGTTATCTATCTTCTGAATTTCTTATTTTTTTTAAGTTTAAGCAAAAGTTGGTTGTGTAAAAACAGACGGGTGCGCGTTGTAAAATTAAAATTCTCATAAATGTAAGGTTGCCGGATGATAATTTGATAAAGGAGGGCAGATGGGTCTAAAAAGGAAGATTTTCCGTAAAAAAGAAGGACATTCACAATTTATGATTTTTTAAATTTTATTTTACTTTATTTTAATCATATTTAGCTGAGCTGCCAATTTTTGCAAGAAATTCTTGGTTTTCAACAAATAATTATAAAAATCTTCATATGTCATGTTTTTGAAGATGTATTGAGTAAGAATAAAAGATTTAACTGACTTTAGTCTGTTAATTTCATTGCTTCACTGAATATTAACCAGTGGGCAAAACAAAAGTACGGGACGATATACTATGGAAAAGGAGGACATGTCCTCCTTTTGGATACTATCTGGCAACCCTACATAAATAGATCCTAATCCTAAGACTCATCTCTCCATTTAACTTATGTCCATTGAAACCTATAATCAACGCTAATAAATCTATTTAGTCGTAAACAAGCCTACACATCGCCTTGTCACAGACAGACTGACAGACACTCGTCTATATGAGGGTAAGGCTGGGATTACCATAACCATCGTGGGCATTGCATTCTAGGTCGAGTATCAGCGCCATATCCAGCCCGCAAGGAAACTGTAATCACTTCATTTATGCTGCTATTTCTATTCACCAGTCAATAGTTGGACTATTTATCACAAAATAATTATAATGTCTGTATGATCTAGCTAGTCAGAAGCGCCACTCTGTGCCCTTAAGCCTCGATTACATACGCCAATTTAGCTTCTTAGCTAGGAACCAATTTCGGGTTGCCACCTGTACTATATAATAAAATATTGTACAATAACATCAATTTTAAAATTGAATTAACACTTTAACGGAAAAGTAAACATTGTTTAAGATTGTAGATGAGAATAGAAAATAAAAAATCATAAAATATGTTGACTTTTCCGTTATTTGTGCAAATTTACTGTTAAAATTGAACTTATTTATACGGGTGGCAACTCTAAATTGTTTCCTAGCTAGGATGCTAAATCGGCGTATGTAATCGAGGCTTTAGCATGAACATCTATCGTGAAAAAAAACGCGCGAAAAAATACTCGATAGAATAATTGTCTATGGAAAATTTCATTTCGCCTTTCGGCGGTAGATGGCGCTGTACAAATTAAAGGGCTTTGGGTAAAGTTGGCGTCGTTCTCAAATGTTGCGGCCACTCTTGGAAGTTATTTATTACGAAAGAACAGTTTAAAAGAAACAAGTTTTAGGAGCTCATAATATGGCTAAATGACATCGGTGCCGAGATATTAACCTTTGTATTTTTCAAAGCAAATCAACGATTTAAAGCATTTTTCTTGCAAAACTAATTCTTACAGCATATTCTCATCATCATCATCATATTGCAATGCTGGGTTTAGGCCTTCCTCGAGAGTCTCCACGCAACGATCTAGCGCTGCCCGCATCCACTCTGGGAATCACAAAGATGTTCGAGCATTATGTTCAGGTCTTCCAAGCCTCGGAGATCCTCGGGGCAGGCCTAAAACAAGCATTGGGTGTTATGCGGCTTATATGAGGATGATGATGATGAAAATATGCTCTAGGAATTAGTTTGGTAAGGAAAATGCTTTAAATCGTTGATTTTCTTTGAAAAATAAAAAGGTTAATATCTCGGCTCCGATGTCATTTAGCTATATGAGCTCCATACTAAAACATGTTTCTATTGAACTGTTCTTATAAAAAAAATAACTTCCAAGAGTGGCCGCTAACAAAAATGAATAGAAATAGAATAGAATAGAAATAATTTTATTTGCTTATGATTGGGGTACATATTTTTTAGGTCTTAATTAATTACATTTCCTCCCATTCAGCCCACAATAGTAGCATGCAAATATACCTATATATGATGACGCCACATGTCCATAGTTAGTTACCCAAAGCCCTTACTCTATCGAATGTTGTTACGCGCGTTATTTTTTCGATAACTGTTCGAAAACCTTATCCCTTACTTTTGGAAACACGAATACAATTTTTTTTTACGTAACCAAAAATTCTGATTTTTTTTCTATTAACAAGGGAACTTATTCCTACCTATTATTTTTTTCACCCAGTTTGATTTTTTCAGACATTCCCCATTTTAAAAACATAGACTTTTTGATGGCACGTTACTATTATATATTCTGTGGATTGCTGGAGGTTAAGCAACTTTCGCAAGGGTCGGTCATGAGATGGGTGACCAAAAATGTATTATCTCGAGCTCCTCCGTGCTTCAAAAGGCACGTCCATGTTGGTCCCGGCTGCATTATGTTGTTTTGTTTCTGACTGTTATCTTTGAGATACCACAGCAGAATTTTGGGTGAATCACTTCAGCATTTTTGGCCTTATCGTCACTTAATTACTTAGTAAGTAAAGAGGCACTTGCATTGCAGCTGCCTAAGTGCCTAAACGTTGCGCCAAATGCAAAAAAATCAATAGAAAAGCAAAAAAACATATAAAATCTTCAATAAGACCTCGTTTGTATACAGTTGAAGGCCCTACATATACAAAGTTTTCTCTTTGCGGAATTAAAATTAATAAGAGTAAACATCTTAGACCAATTTTCAGTTTCAGCGATATTTTTTATTATTACGCCAACAAATACACCAACATAACATATTGATAAATCTGAGTTTGTCTTTTAAACTTCCTCATTTTACTATTACAAACCAACTTAATTTTGCGGACAAACGCGTAGTACAGATAAGATGAGATAAGCCCGTACCGTACGGAACCCTTATTGAGCTAAGTCCACACGCTTTTGGCCGGTTTTTATTTATAAATCTATTAGTCACATAACATCTTCGATGACATCTGCTCTTCCACAGAACTAGTGACGTCACTAATCCGTATAAATAATTTAAAAGGAAAAGGAGATCGCACTTGACCTGCATTTTATTAGGTCATTATTTTGCAAGACTTTACCAGGAAAAACGGCAATAATTCACCGTATTGAATTGTTTATTGAAAATATACGAAGTGAATTTAATAAGCATCATTTATTCATTATTTAATACAATTTTGAGAACTTAAGTAACATACAAACATATTAGTCACATCACAAGTCTATTAATTTGTACCTTCACTTATATTACTGTTAACATTTTTTTACACGACTGTCCAAAAAGGAGTGTATAATATGTATTTAGGGTTCATGTATGTTTGTGGGTATGTGAGTTTCTTTATTAATAATTTCATTACAAAATTAATTGTTAGTAGCAGTAATCAAGCATATTGTTGTATTTAATGTAATCTTAATTTTGTGAAGTGAAAAAAAAACTTGCGTAGTTAATAAGCATTTTATCATTAAAAGCAACCAGTACATTTTTTTTCTTTTTTGTTACAGGTAAACCTAGTTTCATTCGACTTATCATCTTTGGCTCGCTGGTGTCAACATTTGAAGCAAGTATATGCGAAGTACCTATGAAAATGCGTGATGCAGATTACTTATGTCAGAGGTGCTAAAACGTGCTAATTTACGGATGATCCATAACAGAAACATTGCTATTTGCGAATTTATTTATATCTTTGACCTCACTTAGAGCATGCATGTGGTATCCTGAATTGAGTTGACCTAAGTTTCAATGTCACCAAATCCACGACAAGTTTTTGTTACGGATGGAAATTCCATCATGGAATATAGATGGATGGATATTTACGTATAAAACCTTATTTAATTTCTGACGAATTTTCCATAAGTGGGTCAAAGAGAGAATGGATTTGCAGAAATACTTAGCTACTCAAGCGCATGCTGTGCCTGTCAGTCAAACCATACTCTGTGTTGATGTATGTTTCTGTTTCTAGTCCAATGCATTGACTGTTAATTTCAACTGCTTTAGTTTATACTTTTTTTATTGAGAGTAAAGAAATCAAGATTCAGCTAGGTTTCTTTCCGACATTAATCAATAATGAATGAAATTGACATATTTTCTATTTGGTACCCACATTCATTGATCCTTCCATGCATGTTAGTACTACTTTCTCAATAGCTTTAACTTCACTTCCTACTACAAAAAATAATGTAAAAGAAAGCCCGTTCCATTAATACATTTTTAGATATTTTTTTCATATTTTTTTCATTTCAACATAGATATTCAACGACATGGCTTCTTTCAAATGTTATGCCCCATTCTTCAGTTAGATTGTAATCCATTCTGGAATCTGGTCATTTATAGCTTCGCTCCGGTCCATAATCCATCTCCCGGTAGATAGGAATTCGCCAAGCTTACATTCTACTCCAATAAATCTAAATGGATTAGATTCAACTTATTTTTGTATTGTAGCTTGTAGTCTCACTTTTGGGGAATAAAAGAAGAAAATCAAATATACAATACGCTAATGATCCTATGCAAGTGAAAAGTTAGAAAGTGGCACCAGTGATGGGAAAATTGAAAGTGTGTGACTTGGTATGGAAAGGATATGATTAAAGGCGTGTTGCTAGAAGTTATGGGTTCAGCCCATCTCGTCCATCGATGGACGGAGTGGAAAAGGAAGAGCGTAGAAAAGACAAATGGATTGTTTGCGGAATGATAATAATATGAATAAATGAGAAGATGACGGCTCACGGGAAAGAATAGAATAGAAACTCGAAGGACGTACTGCGGCCACTTCAAATTAGTTGGGATAAGGGAGATGTTGGTAATTGGTAATGTAAATGACAGTACAATCTACCTTATGATAAGGATCTTATCGTGTGCCTAAATTTTGTGGCATCTGAATACCATAAAAAGTACAGTACAGCGAAGGCAGCAGCTTCATCTACGAGGTCTAAAATTTAGGATTCTTTTTCATCACGGATTTCGTTGAAATTACCTGATTTCTTCCCAATATGACTAGTTATTTCGCATGGTTTTAAGCATATTTTCATCAACTCTGCCTTTACAACGTGATAATGAATGAACCCAAAATGGGAAAACTGTTTCTTCGGACCATCAAACTGAACAACTTTTACTATGGGGCCATCTTCGTAATCGCAAAAACAATACTGATGTTTCATACAAAAATTAACAACGAACATATCAAAATGTATGAAACAACTGGTTTTATCGCAATTTCAGAGTTGGCCCCATAGTAAAGATTGTTCAGTTTGATGGTCCGAAAAAAGGTGTTCCCCATTTTGGGTTTGTAATGAATTAAGACCCCCTATACTTAATTAAAAAGATCTATTCCCCATTCATCCGGATGAGTTTTAATAAATATTGAAATACCTACAGTAATTTTCCTTTTCATCCGAAAACCCGAAGGTATGCCCTACTCATCCGATTATTTTGTAAACGTAATATACTTAAAAATAAATAGGGTCGGCAAATAAAAGTTTTTTTATTTTATTAGTTGTTGGGTTAAATTAAATATGTAATAAGTGAAATATAAAATTTACAATAAAAATAAGTACCTAACACATTTACATAATATTACCTACCTACCCGAGATATTTAAATAGTATTTTTTATTATTATTATTTAATTTGATATTAGCTTTAAATAAACGCATGAATGAAATCAAATAATGTGCATTACATTTCCTTTCATTCGACACCGGACAAATAAAATGAGCCGGCCGATCAAGTCTATTCCGATCTAATACCAATAACTAATATCAAAATAATGGTATTTGTTTATTGCCGCCGTTATAAAATTTCTATTCCCAACGAATACCATTCATAAACGAATCCTAAAACAAATTAAATGCCTAGGTACAGTTAGTAATAAAAAGTGATTGAAAATTTAGAATTAAATTTTCTCCATATCTATGTTATCCTGGTACTTTGGTGACGTACTAAGAAGAAGAGATTTTTTTTATTAAAAGGGATTAAAAATATAGAAGTTAACCTTCTCCATATTTATGTGATCCTGGTACTTTGGTGACGTACTAAGGAAGAAAAGATATTTTTTAAACTCTTCTTATATTTAATTCACCGCTAGAAAAATTGCCGGTTATGATGATCGATCATTATTAAATTATTAAAAAGCAAAATAAATTGTTTCTGTGATTGTACCAAATGTTATGTTTTGGTACTTTTGGTATTCGTTGGGAATAGAAATTTATAACGGCAATAAACAAATACCAATCAATAAATCATTACAAAAACTACTTATTATATCGATATAAATTAAGCATTAGCATTGATGTTTAGAAAATTGTATGTAGATTAATTTCATCTTTAATAATTTGCTCCTATCTGTATAATAGTTTTTCTGTAAAATGAAAAAAAGGAAAGCTGTTGGCATCTGAAATTTTTGGATTCAGCGGGGTCGAATTAACAAGAAAATATCAATTACCAAAAAGTAATACTATTTGCTTCTAGAACTTCACTTTTTAAAATTCTGCTCCAGTCTATATATACTTAACTTGGTTTTTTATTATTCTTTTGAAAATAAAAATCCCGAAAAAGATTACTACTATTTATTAAAAGTTGCGAACGTGCTGGAATCCTAGATACGTAAAAGTATTTTTTTTATATTTTTCTATATTAAATGTAAACTGTCAAAAAGATACAGAACAATTTTTCTGCAGTCTGTATCTTTTTCTTGTTCCATTAGTTAATTAACACGCCGGATGAATGGGGAATCTATTTTCGGATGAATGGGTAACAATTTATTTTTATTTAATTTTCGGATGAGTGGGACATATTAACTCGGATGAGTGGGGAATGAAAATATTTCGGATGAATTTTGCGGATGAATGGGGAATAGATCATTAAAAATAACTAAAAGAAATCAAACCTTTTATCTTTGCGATAAGCCCGTGCAGAATTTCATAAACAGTACGGATTTGGATCAGAGATAAATAAGGAAAGGGTAAACTGCAGATCCTGTTGCTATGATCAATTCGATCTTCCGGTGCATGCGATGCATCTACAATGTTTCTAAAGGCGACTTTGTGTTTCAAGACATAAGGTTTAATATCCGTTACCAACAGCTGATATCCGATGTCCTTGGCTGTTTCTATAGTATTTTGAGTATTAGATATCGTTAAGTTATGTCTTGCATTTCAAGAAACAAATCTCGATGTGGGATTGTCCTTTGGTTTTACGGATTGGTCAGATTGCCTGGCTAATAAGGACTTTTTTTAGATTTTTTGTTGGTTGGTAAGAAACTGTTATCAGCCGCTTGTATCGATTTATTACTTCCATAATCTGATTAAATTTCTGTATCGCGATTAGATAGTTTGTTGTTGATTGCTAATATTTTATTTATTTACCTATTAACTTCCAAGACTTGATAAGTGAAGTAAACTTCTTTTAATTTTGAAACGTCTCGCTGTCATTTGTTTCCTTTTGATTTTTTGAAAGTGACCTTCAAAGAGATAAGCGCCAATCAAATTTGAAATTGGAATTCGCCGGGCGGGCGCATAAGCACAAATTTTTTGCTGCCTACTCACCACTGAACTGACTCACGTATGCACACAGTGGGCAGCTAAGCCACCATGTTCGTTTATCCATTCAAGCCTCTTGCCTCCGTTCACCGCACACAGGCACGTGGCGCACACAGACGAAACAAGCCAGTTTGACAGTTCTCGCTAGTCGAGGCAAATCAGTTGCCCGGTGCACGGCGTAGCGGTACGATCGCTCCCAATGCTTTTTTTTGTTCTATCGCGCTATTAAAAATAAACCGTAAGTGGCCAGTGATCAGTGTGTGAATGTTCTTTTGGAGGTTCGATTTTTAAATCCGGAATGCGAAGGAGTTTGTACACTTCCACCACAGTTTGGGTTTCGGTATTTTCCAACGGTTTTGTTGTTTCTTTTGAGGTTATAATACGTTTTGCGGTCTTCGTCTAGATGTTTTTTGACGCGGCAGCATTGTGACTGTTTAACGTCACTGTCGATGATGTAAATCGCGAAATAATTATCGGATATCAGCATCGCTAATGTGTCCTCAAGGAAATGTTGGTGCATTACTATTTTCATTAACGTTCTCTTTATAAAATGGTTCATCGTCAATGTAGGTTACGGTTAACGTACGGCAAAGAATTAGGTTAGTATTGCGGCCAAAAGACTTCAACGCGATGCTGTCATATTAAAACTTTATTTTTTTTAAATGGGTATTCTCTTGACAGCACAAACAATCTAGCCCGAGGGCTATCTACGGAGCGCCAGAAAATCCATTTTCCTGCATTTTTTCAGACAAAAACTTTTTTTGATGATAAGTACAAAGTGTAAGTTGGATTACTACCTTAATATTGATGACTTAAGTAAACTATGTGATCATTTTAGTGATGTCATCACAAGCCAAACGTAATGTTACAAAAACAAACGATTTATAACTCCATTTATTGGTTGTTTCTTGTTTACAATTTTACGATTCATAAATAAGTTACTCATAAATTGTTATTGAAACCGATATGTGCATATTTTGCAAAGCAAACGTTTCATTTTACAAAATGTACGAACAATTTTATTGAGGAAACAATATACGAAAGTGTAAAAACTTTAAAATTTGTTAAAAGGAATTCGGAACTTAACAATATCAGATCATAAGTCCTAACTACCCAAGTACTTATAACTCAAGAATTTCGTTATGAATAATTGTTACCTACACACGTAAATATTTTTTTAACGTAAACATTAAAATTCGTTGTTTTATTAATTCCGTATGATATCACCAAGACCGGTTCGACGTATCTTTTTTACTTATCTATCCGATAACGTCACGTTTTTGACAAAATTATGCATTATACCTACTTAATTCGAGGATAAATTTTATTGTTTTAACTGACTCTTTGTTCGTATTAAAATTCTCTAATTCCCCAGTAACACTTCAGAAAATAAATATTTTTTTTAATGTAAAACTTTATGAAAAAACTCTCAGAAATGAAAGATTTTTCGAAACATCGTTAATATTTTTCATTCCGAATTTATTTGCAACTTTACCTATTTTTTTTAGATTTTCTTTGAAAAAACTCTTAAACGTTCTAATTTAATATTTGGTAGCCATACTTATCAGATGATTATGATTATTCCCACACTTGATTACAGTAATATGATTATGCATTTTTATCAATAAGTTTCAATACTTTTGATAATATCGCAATGAAGGACGAATGTTGTGGATAATGTTGTTTGATATTTCTTTACTTTCTACAGTAAAACATCGCTTTCAGTGAATGTATCTTTTGAATGTTCTAAGTTTTGTATTGAATACCACAGTTTACTACTTAAATAGTTATTAGCCGGCCCTGTCATTTCATGTTTTGTCTCGAAAAATAATATCACTAAAACAAACAACAATTTAAAATTAAACACGACGGACGAGAATTGAAATATTTACAAAATTCGTTAAGTATTCTCCCTTCTTCAAAACTAGACCGATTTTAATAAATTTTTCATCAAAAAATAAAGAAATGCTTTGACTGTGTTCTTAATATAATCTCGTCAGATTGCTGGATGTCTAAACAATAACATATTTTTTTTTATTTTTGATGAATTATAATCTTTTAATAATTAATTTATGAAAAGGAAAACATAGGAACACAGTCAAATGCTTACTTTGAATTTAAATGAAAAAGTTATAAATCTTTCTAGTTTTGAATAATAATGATTTGGTTCCATTGTTTACCAATATTTATGCTGTCACTTTTACGTGCGATTCGAACGTTTAATTTCGACTTGAAGAAAAAAAAGGTGGAATGCCTTTGTTTCTCTTGCATCTAAAATTTCTAATATTTAAATGTGAGTATTGTAAGTTTGTAGTAAATTATGTGATGTTCAGTAATATTGTAAAAAATGCGGTGGCTCATTGCCAAGGAAGCGAGATATAAACACAGAAGCCAAGGAACTCTAGCAATGACCAATTTATGAGATAGGTTGACTCGACACGTCATTAATATGAAAGTAAAAAAAAAAACAAATTCGAACTTTAGTCATTGGTCAGTGAAATGTCGTCATCATACAATCACTAAAAGATTAGTCAGTGCTGATGACAGAAAAGTCATGGTTTTCCCATGATGACCGTCAGCCATTTTTTTAATGTCCCCACTGGTGGCACAAGCCCTTGGACGAATCAACCACCGTCCAAGCACAAGCCTTATGGGTGGGTAAAGAGGATAGGAAAATATCCACACATAAAACCCACCACGTAGACCCAATGCGTAGTGGGTGTTAACGACTGTAAATGGACCTAGGACCTAGGACCAACGACTTAACGTGCCTTCTGAAGCACGGAGGAGTTCGACATAATAAATTTTTGGTCACCCATCCGATGTCCACCCCTTGCGAAAGTTGTTTAACCTCCGCAATCGCCAGGTGCTAAACTATGGTTTAGCTATACTTACGCTATATGTAGCGCCATCGAGCTCCTCAGGTTTTCCCATATCAGCAGGTATTTTGTGAAATCCTGAAATCCATTATTTTCTTCAATTGCTCACTTAACTCTACAAACTTTTTAATTTTGTTTAAAACCTCGATCGAATTAACATTTTGTGAAACATTTTGCCTTCTAGAACCCATTGCAGAACCTTTTTTTTAATAAAAGATGTCACACTTTTTAACTTGCCATGGCAATATTGACCAGCTTACCTATACTTGTAAGTAAGCAAAATAAATTCTTCTATGTTCTTTTGAAACACCCATCAATATAACCTTTACCTATTACTAAATAAGGTTCTCCACACATGAGAACGTAACTGCACTTATGAAAGTTAAAAGCAGGAGAAAAGTTCCCACGTTGTTATTACGTTTAATAATAAAAACTGAGAGTTTAGCAATAAGCCACTAACGACTGCTGTTTCGGTATTACCAAATAACAAATATGGCATTAAAAATAAAAGAATTCCGAGAGCAGTGCTTGGTATCTTCAAAATTGTGCTGCTTTTGTAAGATAGATAGATAGATAATGATTTATTCATAAACCACTACAACACAAAACAACAATAACAGGAACAATTGAGAGAATATAACTTAAAAACTAACACATTGTCCATGATAGTACCGTACCGGAGTGTGCAGCAGTGGCAGTCTGAAAAGGACGCGCCCTATCTATGCAATGCCAAGATAGTTTTAGCTGATTCACAAATCGTCAACCAGTCGATGCACTACAGTCAACTTGGCGTTAGTGTAGATGTAGACCTGTCATTTTGTTGTGTGCTATCAAAAACAATGACTGTTAACAATCCTCGAGTTTTAGCTGCTTTGGTATTCTTATGGGCTCTTTCATTAACAGTAAAACAATGGCATGCAAATTCCAAGTTTCCAACTCTTGTAAATACTAAATAAATGCTGTTTGATTTTTTATAGTACCTTATTACTTTTTCTTAACTACTGTTTCTTTATAAGGGTGTCTTAAATTGGATGTGAAATCTAAACTCATCTGTAGAAAAGAGTCACATTTCTTAAAATAACTTAAAATAATGACATCATTTGAGGATAAAGGATGACGTTGACCTGTTAGATTGTGTTCAAATTAAAAAAAGACCTAATGACTTATATTTTTTTTATAAAATGACGTTAAACGGCTGACACAAAAGTTCATCACAACAAAGAGAATCTTTGACCTCTATGCTGTCAAATAAACCTCATTGCAAAACCATAGTCAGCGGAAATAACGATGTTGATTGTGGAACAAACCATACCCATGGACCACTAGCAAATTTAATGAAGCATAAAAACATTATAGAAGACAAAATTATAATAGTAGAAGCCATTTCATTCTATCTTTTATATTTTGATGTGCATTATTAAGTTTGTAAATATTGACTGGATAGATTTTGAGAAATCGAAATTTTGGGGCAAATATAAGGTGGTACCAAATTATCTAATGATACTTAAACAGGTGATAGTGTTGCTTAAACTGAACAACTTTCTCTATGAAACATAGGTCGAAAAACGAATTTTTTTTTTCGCCTTTCCATAGTAAGTCGGTCAGCTGACCAGTACATTTTGTATGGGAGTGTGAAATTTTTTTTTCGTTTTTCGACCTATGTTCCTTGGAGAAAGTTATTCAGTTTAAGCAACACTATCACCTGTTTAAGTATCATCAGATAATTTGGTACCACCTTATATTTACTTTTGGACAAGACAAGCCATTGGCCTTATATTATTATTTTCTTTGCTTATACACGTCGAACTTTTTTTTTACTGTTCTAATTTCGATAATTCTTTAATTTGTTTGTTTTAATCAATTAATTGACCAACATAGATCGGTTTGTACTGTTTAGAGCTTCTCTTAACCTTGCGAAGGGACGGCGATGTCTTTCCCTAAAAAAAAACTGAACAATGTAAGACGACGCATGTTTCATACTAAACGGTACCGATTATCTATACTATCGACAATCATGCAATAGAACAATGTTTATGTTGAAGCTTTCATTGCCCCAAGCTACGAATACCGCAATGGCACACGAAGAAGCAAAACGGTGGTTCCCAAAGGTGAAAGGTGTTCATGCATTGAAAGGAAATGCGCACGACCAGCCGTGGCGGAAGAAAAAGCATCGAAGATTTAGCAAACACTAATAGGAACCCTTTACGATCAGAAAGCCTAACTTGCAGAACGTCTTTACCAAGTTTAAAAAATTAAATGTCAAATGCCAAAGGGTGGCATATGAATTAAAAATAAAACTGTTTAGTTAAACCGTGCTGGGATCCCGAAACGTTTTTGGTGATTAGAAGCTAAAGCATTAATTCCAGTTTTAAACTTTTTTAGATTTTTGCATTCACAATGCTATTTTTATATTAAGATGAATAAATAATGAAAAATATTAGAAAAAATCGGCTCACCCGTAACCCGTATCCCGTCTAAGTTGCTACGGGTGAGCCGATTTTTTCTAATATTTTTCATTATTTATTCATCTTAATTCCAGTTTGTTTAAATACTCATTAGTATTAAAATATTCATTATTATACTCAGTAGCTAAGTCGGAAAATTGGTTGTTGATTGCTCCGGAATTTACTAAATACTTAATTTTGGTAGCAGTTAAATGTCTTCAAAATCACCAGTAACATTTTACGAAATATGATTCTAAACCTGCCTTGTCGACGCAAGACGCCATAACATCTTATTTTATAGCCTGTTTTTAATTGGTATACATTTCAAGTCCATTTGACCGTAACTAGAATTCGCCGCGTCAAATCGTAAGAGATTTGTTGCCATGTTAAAATTTTAGATAATATGTGAAATATGTAGTTATAATAGTGTTCAATACAAAAATAAAGTCACTAAAGCGTAAAAGTGTAAACATTGAAGGGACCCTCAAGGTTGAATCTTAGGCCCACCATTACATCAAACGTATACTTATGAATGTACGTATATCTCTAGATTTTCGCGAATCCTTTTCATAACTGACAGTGATTGAGTATTATTAGCAACGTAAAAGTTTACGTCAACTGCTATCGGTAATCTCCGTAGCATTATCAACCTTATGCTATGAGATTCTGCTAGAGAATCTAGTACACTTAAGTGAACCTTCCGAGACTGTTTAGTAAGTAACTATCCCGTTAGTGGGAAACCGGTCCAGCCGGGGCCGCGTGCCGCACATTGTTCAGTGATCGATTACTTTTGTTTACTGTTTCCTATATTATTTGTGCTCTTGATTGAGTTTCAACAGGTGCTTAAAAATCGAGATTAGAATTTATTGTTCGCCGATGAGACGGCATCGTTAGTAGTTTGATTAGAAATATTAATCGCTAATTGAGTTCGTACAATCGACTCTTGTATAGAGAGTTTATGTAGCAAGCAATAAATACATACTTCATTGTAAATTCTCAACGAATTTATTAACAACGTATTTATTTTATGAATCTATTGAAAATAGCTCTCGGCTTTGTAAGAGGAATATTATGATGTTTGGGGTAGAAAATGTGCATCATATCATATAACATGTTTATTGCCGCTGTCTTTAATTCATTCTCGTAACGGTTAATTCTGATGAAACAAACTTTTTCTTTTAATATCTATGTACCATACCATGGGCAACAGGGTCGCTTAACCACTCCCAAGATTTTTATTTTTAGTTCGTGCAGGGGCGATACGCGCGCACACGTATTTTGTTGCTAACTTGTTAAATGATGCTGTTGCCCATAGTACCCTTATACCATCACCGTCTTATCATTTCAATAGTCTGTGATGCTTAGTCATCATCTTCATTACATCCCATTTTAGTACACTACCAGGACGCAACCGGTCTCTCCCGTTCTCCATTATCAACGTTCTTCGTTGCCATTATCTCCACGCTTTGAGTTGGTGATCACAGTATTGGTTCTTTCTACCAACGTTGTTACCCATATTCTGGTCTTACTTATCTTCAAAGCTCTAATGCTCGTATTTTTAAAGCGCTCTCAACGTTTTGAGAGCTATCTTGAGATTATACCTGTGATGCTGTTCCTTATAAGCTTTTACGACACTCCTAGTGTGAATGCTTGGTGCTGTTCTACTCTGCCGAGCGCCACACAGCACATCTTATACCTCCCTTCTTTCGTGGTTGTTATATCTTGGTTATAACGTTTATCACTTGGAATAATTGTTTGTGATTTGTTGTGATGTTTCCACCATCTACGACAGTGTTTCTCAATTAGTGGTACGCGTACCCCCAGGGGTACACGAGGTTGCATCAATCTCATCTACATGATTTCATACATCTGATTTAGTTTTTCATTTATCATTCCTGCAATAGGGGTACGCCAGTTTGAGGTCTTTCTTGGGAACCATGTACTGACATTTCGCCGATCACTTCTCTACAACCTCATGACTCACCGATTGCGTTATTTCAGAGAACATTAATAATTTCACGGTCCCATCTGTGATCTGTAACGGGCCCGGTCAACGGTCAGACGAGCGGTTATTGTTCGGAATATCTGCATTTTCCACCAAAACGCCCAGTTAACACGCACAATGGGTGATTCGCCTTGTGAAATTTAAATCTTCGCACGCCAGTTTGGGGTACCTGACAATCTTTTTTTCGGTAATATGATTGAGTAGTTTTCATCTTGGATTGGACTAGATCTATCTATAGATAGTAGGGGGACTGGTAATGTAGAAAAGTTTTAATTTTAAAAACTATTTTCATTCGTTTAGAAATCTATTTTATTCCTGTAGACAAAAATATTATTATCTATTTTGTTTTATTTAGCTGGATTTTGAGTAAGTTCAAAATGGCATTAATTAAGGTCCGCCACATACAGACGGGATCTGATTCGGAATTTCGAAACGGAATATCGATAATGTACGAAAATTGTGAGCGAAAAAATACCGCATATGTGTGTGATAGGATAGATCCATCCTTCTTCGCTAGGATTAGTTGCATTCGGAATGATCCCGTTTCGGAATTCCAATTAAAAATTCGGTCTGTATGTACATGGCCAGTCTAATTGTGACAGCGTAGGTATATGTATGTTAAAATTAAAACGTTACGTTTTACATCATATTCTCTGTGCAAAGTTTAACTGCAAGTTGAAGTTAGCTATTGTACGTAAGTTAGAGGTAAGTAAGGAAACTCGACACCGGTTTTAAATCCTAATGAAGCACCTTCTTAGTGTTCAACGGCTTCTTGTGCTCCCCAACTATTTACCTATCTATATATTATTACAGAAAATGTTAAGTTACTATACTTGATATATAAATCGGTCGAATAACAACAAAAATATTTGAATCTCATACTACAACGCCTTGTCAACCAACTAAACCCAACTGTACCTTTAGAAAAATTAAAAAATACGTTCTCTCGTAAGAAAAATTGTCTGCATTGACTACATCGGAAATTTATCCTGCCTCCCTAGCATGACTACCGAAACACCTATCGCGTGATATAGCTTTTTATCGGCACTCACTGTCAAAATCCATTGTCTTTTGATTTGACAGAGCATTGAATGCTCTAAGGTAAAACATGATGAATCGCTATTCGCTATAATAGAGTGGTCATGCTAGGGGGGCTGGGATGTGCTGGGATCTCAAAAAATCTCTAATTTTGTTCTATGATCAGTAATTTTTGATACTAATACTAAACAATATTTATGAACTTCTAGCGGCCGCCTGCGGTTTCACCCGCGTGGTTCCCGTTCCCGTGGGATTATCTGGATAAAAAGTATTCTATGTTTTAATCCAGGCTATCTTCTATCTATGTGCCAAATTTCAACCAAATCCGTTCAGTAGTTTTTGCGTGATTGAGGAACAAACATCCAAACCCACAAACTTTCACATTTATAATATTAGTGGGATGAAAAATATCGACAAGGAACCCTAAAACAGATTACCTAAATACACAGTGCTTTTAATTCAAATTGCAAAAAGCAACAAATCATTTTGAAATATAACATAGTTGGCTAAAAACTAGCACTTTTTCACCACAATTCCTGTGAGAACCATATTCAAATGTAACACAGCGTAATTAATTCAGTACGACCAATCTGGTTTTTTGGTCCCAAATTGACCAGAGGTTTTATTACTTCTTGTTAGTAAATGAGACTGATTAATGAATTCTGGTTGATTAAAAATTGTTATGGGACTTTTGACCATTTTGCTTATTTGTATTTTATTTTTTCAATTTAGCGATGTTAGGTATGTAATAAACTTGTTTATTTAATTGGATTTATAAAATGATATAATTAGACTGAAATGTCAATATCAATAAGTTAAATAACATCATCATCCTCCTACCCTTATCCCAATTTATTTGGGGTCGGTGCATTGCGTCCTTTTCTTCCATTCCTTCCTGTCACTCGTCATCTCCTCATCCACTCCTATTGATTCTAAAGTTGTTATTTTAAAGTAACGAATATGTTCACAGATTTGAGCAAGTGACCAAAATATCTGTTAATTTTATAACATGAAAATATTTTCTGCTAACTTTCACGAAATCACTTACATTATTAGAATAAACTATGTCGGGATTTACACCATGTACCTGTTTATTTTTGAGACTCCGATATTATAATAACGTCACTTACATTAGTTGAAAATTGTGGAAAAAGCATTTCTGTACGAAAACATGGAGTGGTCGAATTTTAGTTGTGCCGATTTCTTTTTAGTTCCGAGTATTCAAACAACCTTCCCACTGTGCACTTAGCTTATACTGCGTAACATATCAAATATTGACCTATCAATAGCTCTCAAGCTGTGGCTGTGGGACAGTGTACAGTGTTTGTTCGTCTGCACAGTGGGCTACGTCAAAAAAGTTCGGGCAAAACTGTTGATTCACTACCAATATTTACGTTCACCTTTGTAATAACACAAATGGCCATTAGCTTCTAAAATCGACCCATTTATTTGAACTCTAAACGAAATTAACAGGTAATTATGTTAGGCTCATTTAAAATTCGAGTGAAAAGAAAATTGTTTTCGGTTTTTAATTATTCGTTGATTTGATGACTGTTTTTATGTTTGGCTATTGCGTTATGATTATGACTTATAATAAAATAATTTAAAAGGTAAAAGTGTCATAAAAAGTTAATTAATGCATTAAGCTATAAATGTTATGTCCTAATTAAACCTAAAACCAAGTTTAATGGAACATATTCGTAATAGATGTATACCTAATATTAATAAAGTTAGGTACAGCAAAATAATCGCACAATGTCGTTTAATTTCCTGTATTGATAAAATTCGTTTGCCTATGTATGCACATCATCCTTTGAATTAATATTATTGTTAAAATTAAAATAATTGTTAAAACATGAAACGGGATGATACAGTGTTTTTGGAAATAGCCTTATAAGCGAATATGGTAGATATGGACCCTCAAACTGAACAACTTTTACTATGGGACCAACTCTGAAATCGCGACAAAATAATCATCATCAATTTGGCTTTATAAGGCTATTCCCAAACACCTAGTATGAACAAACATGTTAATCATATTACCAAAAAAAAATTATTTGTCTTTACAAGTAACCTGTGTGAATCGAATTCGTTAAGAGCACAAAATGTGTTGGAAATCTTATAGGTCAATAGAATTAAACAAAAAAAAACTCCCAATCGGATTTAATTCCTACAAAAGGTTTTATTGTTTTAATAGCTTCATTTGTTGCTAAATATGACTGTCCTAAGTTTTCCCCCCAGCGGAGTTGTGCTTAAGTGGTAGGGGGGTAAAAAAGGTTCCTTTACAGAAATAGGGGTAGTTGCACAAACAAAAGAAAAACATGGCAATTATGTTTGATAAAAAAAAAAAACCAATTATTCCACGTATTTTTTTAGTTTCATGCCCCTATTCCTTAAACAAAGTTTCACTTTAACTGATAGTTAAACGTCCATTAATAATAAAATAAACAATATTGTTGTTTTGAATGAATTGTATTACTACCTTTTATACGAGAAAGGAATAATGTTATCTTTAAGTACCTACCTGTTAATAAAAAGCACCTCTTGTATTGGATGCGAAATTACGTAAGATTTTTTCAATACATTGTACAAATGGGTTTGTGAGACGTGGGCAAGTTGTAGTAACGTGTAGGTTTGTGATTCATACTTTCAATATTACTTAATGCCTGCTTAATAAACTAAATAATGACTATGTGTTACTTAATGGTAACGTATTTATCCTTAATGTTTAATTTAATGACTTAGTTTACACTTACTTACCTCCTTTGAGTATAAAAGCAAACATCTAAGATAAATTAACAATTTTCTGCAATAATATAAATTAATAAAATATAATTTATTCTATGGGATATTATTGACCGGGCGACTGAAAAACATACTGACATAAATACTAAATCGAGCAGCGGTTAATTGGAATATTAAAGAATTTCAGACAATATTTTAGACTCATAACCAAAACTACTTTTTATTACCAATTTACACTAAACCTTTTCACAAATTATATTTCTAAACCTTCCTCATCAATCACTCTATTTATTGGTGAAAACCGCATAAAAATCTGTGCAGTAGTTTTTAGGGTTCCGTACCCAAAGGGTAAAAATGGGACCCTATTACTAAGACTCCACTGTCCGCCTGTCTGTCTGTCTGTCACCAGGCTGTATCTCATGAACCGTGATAGGTAGACAATTGAAATTTTCACAGATGATGTATTTCTGTTGCCGCTATAACAACAAATACTAAAAACAGAATAAAATAAATATTTAAGGGGGGCTCCCATACAACAAACATGATTTTTTGCCGTTTTTTTTTTTACAATTCTGTAACATTTTATAATTGTCCATTGCCGTAACTTTGGTCAAAGGCAATTTTGTAAATAGCTGTTACGAAATTCAATCTCTAATGACATGTTCTTAATTCGTGGATTTGTTAAAGCGAACAATGCAGTGAAATCGGACCTGTGTGTCATTGTGCGACCTTACGCGTCGCGGGGACACAGTGACAGCGATTTTGACAGTACAGTAAAGTAACTTAAACCCACACAAAAAGTGAGCAAACAAAGGAATGTGTTCAGTAACACAAAAGAAAATCTTCACAATTAGATCACATTATTTTATATTTAACGTTTTTGACTTCGATCATTCATTTTTGAGCTTAATCTAAAGTCTATCTAAACTATGTCAGTATTGTCAGTCGGGAGTCGGGAGTGTCCAATCAGTCAGGACAATCAGTTACCAAAAGTTCGTTACGATTGGCGAAGATTTGGAGGAGGAAACTGTCAAGAACGGTACCTCGATTTTTGAGTTTTTTACACGACTGCCCAAATCAAAAAGAGTGTACCTAGTTGGTTACTAAGTTCTGTAACTATGGAAAACATGAATAATACTAAATTTACAAATAATGCTACAATGAATTATATACCAAATGAAAGCACAAATATTTAAGATTATCATGTATTAAAATTATTCGAAATGACCGCCTCTGGCATGAATACACGCCTTTAGACGACGAGGCCAGTCATCGATGGCAGCACGAACTACCACCATATCCAATTCTGCGACTGCCTTGAGAATAGCGCGCTTAAGAGAGTCGAGATTCATGTGGGGCTTAGCACATGCTTTCTCCTCAATAAGTTGCCATATTGCATAATCCAGAGGATTTAAGTCTGGGCTGGAGGATGGCCATTCTTCCTGCGCGATAAAATCAATTTTGTTAGCCCGAAACCATGCTTGTGTAGATTTTGCTTTGTGCGCAGGGGCAGAGTCCTGCTGGAAGACCCATGGCTGGTTTTGAAATAAAGTGTGGCTTAAGGGTTTGACAACAGGTTCCAGAACGGTATCTTGATAGACTCTAGCGCCAGTTTTTACACCTTTTTCACAGAAATGAACCTTACTTAGCCCTGAATAGGACACCCCCAGCCAAATCATCACTGATGAGGGGTGGTGACTTCGTTGGACCCTCGGAGCAATCATGCTGGCTTCTTTACTATTCTTAGCGTATACTCTATCATTTTGACGGTTAAAATTTTCTTCGACTGTGAAGATTTTTTCATCAGTAAACAAGATTTTTCGATGGCCGTTTTGTGCGTACTGCTTTAGTAGAGCGCGACTTCGTGCTAACCTCATAGCCTTCAATCGTGCGTTTAGCAGATGGCCCTTTCGTCTACGGTAAGCGTGAAGCCCAAGGTCATCATTGATAATTTTTTTAAGGGAACTTCTCTTCACAGTCATCTGTATTGCCAATAACTTTTGCTTCCGGACGGGATTTCTCGTGATTCTCGCCTTCACTGCCTTGATCACAGCTGGTGTCCGAACGGTGCGTGGTCTTCCTGATCTTTTTCGGTCATCGACGGTCAAGGTATTACTGTACCTATGGATAGTGCGATAAATAAATTGCTTGTTGATTTTCAACTTTTGTAGCAACTTGAAAATCATATTCGGTGGCTGCCCACATTTGTGCAGAGCAATTACAGCGACACGATTCTCCTTCAACCCCCATTCCATGGTGAAATAAACAAAATATGATATACGTGTGGTATGGAATTATAGCTTATAAAACTGTCAATAATATGTCATTTTTATTTTTTCTTTTCATTTGTTTTAATGGCCAGTAATCGATAAAGAAACTCAGTAACAGAACTTTTGACCAACCTGTGTACACAGGACACCAGCTGTGATCAAGGCAGTGAAGGCGAGAATCACGAGAAATCCCGTCCGGAAGCAAAAGTTATTGGCAATACAGATGACTGTGAAGAGAAGTTCCCTTAAAAAAATTATCAATGATGACCTTGGGCTTCACGCTTACCGTAGACGAAAGGGCCATCTGCTAAACGCACGATTGAAGGCTATGAGGTTAGCACGAAGTCGCGCTCTACTAAAGCAGTACGCACAAAACGGCCATCGAAAAATCTTGTTTACTGATGAAAAAATCTTCACAGTCGAAGAAAATTTTAACCGTCAAAATGATAGAGTATACGCTAAGAATAGTAAAGAAGCCAGCATGATTGCTCCGAGGGTCCAACGAGGTCACCACCCCTCATCAGTGATGATTTGGCTGGGGGTGTCCTATTCAGGGCTAAGTAAGGTTCATTTCTGTGAAAAAGGTGTGAAAACTGGCGCTAGAGTCTATCAAGATACCGTTCTGGAACCTGTTGTCAAACTCTTAAGCCACACTTTATTTCAAAACCAGCCATGGGTCTTCCAGCAGGACTCTGCCCCTGCGCACAAAGCAAAATCTACACAAGCATGGTTTCGGGCTAACAAAATTGATTTTATCGCGCAGGAAGAATGGCCATCCTCCAGCCCAGACTTAAATCCTCTGGATTATGCCATATGGCAACTTATTGAGGAGAAAGCATGTGCTAAGCCCCACATGAATCTCGACTCTCTTAAGCGCGCTATTCTCAAGGCAGTCGCAGAATTGGATATGGTGGTAGTTCGTGCTGCCATCGATGACTGGCCTCGTCGTCTAAAGGCGTGTATTCATGCCAGAGGCGGTCATTTCGAATAATTTTAATACATGATAATCTTAAATATTTGTGCTTTAATTTGGCATATAATTCATTGTAGCATTATTTGTAAATTTAGTATTATTCATGTTTTCCATAGTTACAGAACTTAGTAACCAACTAGGTATATGTGTTCAGGGTTCATGTATGTTTGTGGGTTTGTGAGTTTCTTTATTCCACCAAAACTTCTAAATGCCTGAACTGATTTGGATAAATGGGGTATCATTAGAATCCTTACAGCATTCCGAGTGACACTGGCTATATTTTTTTTAATTTATTAAGGCGACTGTAGGACGCCATTTTCAAATGTGAAAAAAAAATTTTCTTCAATTATTACAATATGGGCATCAAATAAAAGGCCACAATGAGCACATTTCAAACCTATATAATTTGTCACTAAAATGTGTGAAATAAAATAAAAAAAATTAAAAATATTATAAAAACACGACTGCCCTGCCAAAAACGAACTAAAAAGATAAATAACAAGGTGTCATTGCAGTCGGGGGACCTGTTTAATTGAAAATTGTTCCACAAAACGGTCCCCCGACTGCAATGACACCTTGTTATTTATCTTTTTAGTTCGTTTTTGGCAGGGCAGTCGTGTTTTTAATATTGTTTAAATTTTTTTATTTTTTTACTAAGGATTTTTAGACGGAGCAGCAGTAACTTCGCCAATCGTAACAAACTTTTGGAAACTGAATGGGAAAGAAATTCTGTGTCGGACTGTTTTCATTTCTGCGTTGGCAATATTTACTTAAAACACAATTCATAAGATTGGGATAGCTAGCACCTACAAACCAAAAGTATTATTTCTTCCCAAAATAAAATCCTTCCGGTCCGACCCTGCTTGTAACGTGACCCCACCTCATTCATTGTCTCCCGTTTCCCACGGGCAGTCGGGCATTTTACGAAGGTCTCGTGACCTTGGATGATTTTGTGAACAACTCTGAACTGGTTAGGTAGACAAAGTTGGAACCTGTTTACGAAACTAAAAATGTTACGAGAGGTTTGTTTGAGCGAATTTTGAGCAACATGGATGACCAGTAAAATTTTAGGATTTTTCTCAATATTATGGTTTGGGTGGTTTTATTTTATTAGCCGTCGTTTTTTTAAGATTACTTTAAAAAAACGATGGGAACCCTTTAGCGTTGGGATCTTTAACTATATAGCAGTTGAGTCTTTTATTAATCTTGGTTTCTTCTTTATATTTTTTTGTTACTCACAAGAGAACCTACCCAAATACTTGTACTATTATGTATTCAGTGCCTTCATGATATCTCATTTGTTACGTTTAAAAACTTATCCTTATGTTCTTCTTGTTCCTTATCGATAGTCGTATCAAAACATTCTTCAAAAACCTTAAAAAAAGAAACCGATTTTCTCGAGATGTTCGTGCGAAATGTACAAAATGTTACGAGAGGTTTGTTTGAGCGAATTTTGAGCAACATGGGATGACCAGTAAAATTTTAGGTTTTTTCTCGATATTATTGGTTTGGGTGGTTTTATTTTATTGTCTATCGTTTTTTATAGTAAAGGGTTGGGATTTTCAACTAGCAGTTGAGTCTTTTATTAATCTTGGTTCCTTCTTTATATTTTTTTTTGCTACTCACAAGAGAACCTACCCAAATACTTGGACTATTACGTATTCTGTGCCTTCATGATATCTCATTTGTTACGTTTAAAAACGTATCCTTATGTTCTTCTTGTTCCTTATCAATAGTCGTATCAAAACCTTTTTCAGAAACCTTAAAAAAGAAAGCGATTTTCTCGAGATGTTCGTGCGAAATGTACAAAATGTTACGAGAGGTTTGTTTGAGCGAATTTTGAGCAACATGGATGACCAGTAAAATTTTAGGATTTTTCTCGATATTATTGGTTTGGGTGGTTTTATTTTATTGTCTATCGTTTTTTAAAGTAAAGGGTTGGGATTCAAAATAAGCAGTTGAGTCTTATTTTATTAATCTTGGTTCCTTCTTTATATTTTTTTTTGTTACTCACAAGAGAACCTACCCAAATACTTGTACTATTATGTATTCTGTGCCTTCATGATATCTCATTTATCGTTTAAAAACTTATCCTTATGTACTTCTTGTTCCTTATCAATAGTCGTATCAAAACCTTCTTCAAAAACCTTAAAAAAGAAACCGATTTTCTCGAGATGTTCGTGCGAAATGTACCCTTAGCACGAACATCTATCGAGTAAAAAAACGCGCGTAAAAGTACACAATAGAGTGATTATCTATGAAAAATTTCATTACGCTTTTCGATGGTAGATGGCGTTGTTCAAATTTCCTGTACAAAATTACTCTATTGAATGTTTTTACGCGCGTAATTTTTTTCAATAGCTGTTCGTGCTAAGCAAGAAGCTTATATCCACAATGGAGGTTGCACGCCTAGTAAGTAAGTGAAGATTGAAAAAGACTCTTTAGTGACGTTACGGCGCATTGCTATCTCTTTCTTTTCGTTTTACAATACGTTTTCGTTTCTCACGAACAAACGAACAACGAACACGTATTGTAACACTAAAGAAAGAGGTTGCAATAAGCCGTAAGGACCTTTTTTCAATCTTCACTATGACATATGGCCGTGCAAACTCCATTTGAGGGAGGTATAAGCTTCTTGGTGCTAAGGGTACCTAATCACTGATGTGTTAACTTGACAAAACCAGTATCTTCTGAATGTAAATAAAGAACCAGTATACTTACTACACAATTTTTGTGCTGATTATCATATTATTAACGTTATTTTAATTAAATAACAAACTTAATTAGATCTCGCTAATTTGTATGTTGATTGATTTTCAAGGATCTTCATTAAATATTATAGTTTGATAATAAACAACGGTGATGTTTTTGAAAAATAGACGTAAATCATCTTTGCCAATGTTTATTTTTCACGAAAAAAGTCAGTCTTCTCTTTGATCGAGTTTTAATTTTATTTTAGTGGAAATACCTAGCTATAGCCTGCTTATGTTTATATTAGACAACATTAACAAAACCTATCTACCACATAAAATACTTTCCAAAATATATTCTGGAACAAAGAGTTTGTAAATTGATCCGTTTAATAAAAAATTAAAAACAATATAAATGCGAAAGTGAAATTGTTTGTTTGTTACTAGGTACCTACTCAATAGGGAATATGCATAAGTCACCGATTTTCCTAAAATTGAGCTTGATCGCTGCGGACACTTGTAAAAACATGATGGAACAGAAAGAAAAATAAAAAAAAATGATTATTTTCGTTTTATCACTCGATGAAATCAGGGGAAAATGACGATATATTTTTTTCGTTTTCGGATATAATGCACTTTACAGTCAGATAGAATATCGAAAAAGAAATAATATTTTGTATGACACATATCTACTTAAACGCAAAATTTAGGGAGATAATTGAAGATTATTGGCTAACTCCATATTAAACGCGCCCGAAACACACCGAAACGTGATGTGTGACGTCACAGTTTTGTATAGAGCGTTTTCGGCGGGTGCTGATGCGTGCTAACTTCAAGTAACTATATCACGAGAAAAAAACGCAAGAGACAAGTTTCAATATTACAGTTGATTTTCTCACGCATTATACTATTGATTTTGATAAAAAAAAAATTTGATGCATATTCCCTATTGGTAAATTTGTCAAGGGTACCGAAAAGGATTGGGTACCTTTCATCCAGAAAAAAGTACTGTTGATAGAAAAATAAACGTCCACGCAAACGAAGTCGCGGGCGGCCGCTAGTCTCACGATAAAATGTAGTAGCGTGGCGTGTAGGAAAAAAAAAACGTGTCAAGCTTATGCGAAGATAATGAGGCGTTGCGTGGCCAATTATGACTGTTTTGTCACACCGATGCGATGCAGAGGCGTCAATGACGGCATAACATACTGTTGAAAAATAACAACCGTAAGGTTGTTGAAAGGGGGTATTCCCGAACACGAACGAGGTTTTGAGATCGAATTGGTATCGAGTAAACGTCAAACAAGACAATGGAAACCATGGCAACCACTTTTAATGTACTAAAATAACAGATTTTTGATCTTTACTCGATACCAGTTCGATCTCCAAACCTCGTTCGTGTCTCGGGAGTAACCCCCGGGATTTTTTTTTGTTCTGTGTTTTCACTACGATTTCTATAGCTGTTATTTTTCAAAAGTGGGCATGATGATACCCAAACAGTTACTAACGTTGTCATTTAGGTCATCGCTGGAAATTAGCACGAATGCGATTGGGCCCCAGGACGTTATGCATGCCGTCTCGTATTGTCTTTTACTAGACATACTTGGGACAATTTTATACACCGTCATTTTGTAGTCGTTTTAATTAACTTAAGGGTGTGTTTGTACCAATGAAAATAAAAAAAATTGCCCAAGAAACATGAGTCGAGAAAAACGACAAGAAATTTCGGGTCTCCCATACTAACTAGACAGCTAAAACATTTTATTAGTATGGGAAAGTCATTTTTTTGTCGTTTTTCGACCCATGTTTCTTTGGCAAAAATGTTTAGTTCCGTTAGTAGAACACTCCCTTAAGTTAATTAAAACGACTACAAAATGACGGTGTATTAGAAATTTCAAAGATGGGAATTTTCTGTAACCAAAAATTGCACTTGAACAAAGGAATGTCTGTTGTGTTTGTTTTACCCTGTAAATTGCCAATGGATCTACCATAGACATAGAAATCGTATTTATAAATTATTGTGTAATCTGTAATTATATCAGCAAGGTCACTAGGACTCGAAATGTTAAAGAATTCAGTCGTATCGTATCGTCATTATTATGTAAAATACTTTAGTAAACATTGTACCGATAGCGCACGTGTTATGTTAGGTGCGGCTGTATGGTAATTAAGCAAACATTATGTATTCAGACATTTTCGTTTTCTACTTGCAATACATCTACATATTCAAACTTTTTGGAATACATGGAAAGTCGACATTTGAACCATTTTATAAAGGGCGAAACGAACTACGAGCATACAGTCAATGTAGACAATGTTACCGACCGACCGCAAAAAACTAAGCTACCAAGTCCAAACTTGCCAGACGGAAAAAAGTCGTAACTCGTAATGTTCTCGGTATAAACAGAATTAACTTTTTCTGCGCAAGGTCATCGGCCAAATTACCGAAATCCTCGCTCTGCTCTCGTGACCGACGAATCAGTCATTACTTTACCTCCAAAAGAACCACATGAATCATTGTTTTACCGAGGTGATTCGGACCTCGTAAATAATATTATGTAAATCACCCTCCCTTTGTCTCCGCAGGTCGTGTTTCCAACGTTTCGTTTACACAGATGACAGCGAAACTTTGTGTGAAAACCCCATTACGAACAAAGTGACAAAACGAAACGAATCGAATTTAAACTAGTAAAGAAGTAACCAAGCATTCCAAATTTAAAAACTAACGTATAACATTAAAGTTGCCATATTAACATTAACAAGCTTTTTTATTAAACTCGGCAAAGCGCCAGACATTAAAGTGAGTAATCGTAAATAAATTAAGTCCATAAAAAATTGTGTCAAGAGCGATAAGTGTGTGTCAAGGGGTTCGCAACTTTCCTTTTGTAGAACAGTGACTTGATGACATCGATCGGATTAAAATAGTGGTGGATCGTTTAAAAGTGACCCTGGTGCGCGGATTGTGGAAAAATTTTGGCGGATTTTTTCATATTCTTCGCGCGTGAAGTTCGATTCGGAACTGTTTAGTGACTCACGGCATTGGATAGCGACCCTTTGGCCCGTGGAAAGTGTTCCGAATTATGAAAAGTGTTTGTGTGTGAACCAATATGTCGACGCAGGCGTATTACAAGGAGCGTCTTGGGTTTGACCCCAATGAGGCGATGCAAGATGGAGTCAACGGTGGATTCTACGATGGACCTCACCAAGCTAAGCGGCATAGAGGTGGTGAAGGGGCTGAGACCCACGATCACGTTTACGAGGAGAATTTGACTAAATTCAAAGGTACAACTTGTTGGGGTTTCTTTATACAACAATCAGGTTCGTGGTGGTGGGTTATAGAGAATGCGCGTGCAGTTGTTTTTTTTAAACAGTCGATTGTTTTGATTTGGTGTCACTGACAGACATTCTTCGAGTTGCTGCCTGTTGTCTTTTATTCTAACGACGTTTATGCGCATGTTGGCTGGCATAACAATAAGGGGTTTTCAAAGTGACATTTAAAAAAAAAACTATTTGCCTCAATAGATGGCGTTGATAGAAAAAGAAGTGTCAAAAATGGCTTTTAAAAATAAACGGGTTGTACCAAGAGGCAAGTAAGCGCTCGATGGCTGACATCTGCCGAAAGAGAAACATATTAGGGTTACATCTGCCTGCCTACTTGAGTATAGTTCGAATCACGAAAGATGACCACAAATGGCGCCCATCTTCGCGTCATATATAACTCATAAGAAAAGACTTTAGACAAAATAATATTTTATATTCTAATATATCGATATTATTTAAATATATGAAATATTATTTTGTCAAAAGTGTTTTCTTCATGAGTTATGACGCGAAGATGGGCGCCATTTCTGGTCATCTTTCGTGATTCGAACTGTACTCTTCGAAGCTTAGTAAAAAAATCACATTGACACAAACATTTGTATCAACGCCCTATCGAGCCTACAGCTTTTTGTCATTTTGAAAAGCCCTCATTAAAAAGTTGCAGCTTCCTTTTTCAAAATATTCAAGAATCTATTTTTTAAGGTCCTGCAAATTTTTGATCAACTTTTTGGTTATGCCAATATATATTTGCACTACTATTTAAGAACCAGTCTTCTTTCCGTTTTGAATTTAAATAACTATAACTTTTATAGTCCATAGTTCACTAATTCTAGTTCAAAAAACCTGTTGTGTGGTTTGATAATGAACATTTATTCGCATTTAAATTTTAAGTGTTAGAATTTGTGTGAAGTTTATGTTTTTCTCGATGTTTTTAAATTATTTTACTACATAACCCTCTAACATAGCCTTGAACTATACGTAATTTTAGAATATAAATATTAATAGAGAATTCCTTAAGCAGGTTTCGGAAACATTATCTAATAATGAAATTCATCTTGGTTATCATTTGGGCATGTGTTTAGGAGTCACTATAATGTTATCGTCACGCGATTTTATTAAAGGATAAAAAAAAACGTCATATATTATGAAGGTAGCACGTTATTCACGTTTCAAAGTAGGTAATATTCTTTTGTATCGTTTATTTTTCAAAGAGTTATTCATAACTGTATCTGTATTGGAACTTCCCATCATGCAATTTACACTATGCGTATCAAACAATATTCAAAGCAGTGGCCCTACCATGAGTGGATGCAAGCTGTTATCGTAAACTATCGTTTTCTCTCTTTCACTCGTATTGACTGTGAGCAGTATATCCGATAGTTTACGCTAACGTAAACAGTTTGCATCAACTCATGGTAGGGCCACTGATAGTAAAATGATAACGCCAATGCCATACCATGTGTATTGCCATCCTGCCGTGCTATTCCAAACGAAACTCGCAACTCACTTCGAAAGTCACCTCACTTCGCACAAGTTGGATATCACTACATATTATAAAACAAAATCCTCCGCCGTGTCTGTCTGTCTGATCGCGATAAAGTCAGTTATTATTATTAATTTATCAGATCCTTTTAAATTTTGTTAAAGTTAATTACTGCTTAAAATGTTCAAAAAGGAATCAATTTCGCTCTATTTATTTCCGCAACATGGCGGTAGTGTCAAGCCGCGTGGTGCATTCCAGCAGACCAATCGCTCACCGATCTCCACAGAGTAAAATTTAACAATAATTTTAAAAAGGAAGGAACCCAAGCGAAGCTGGTGCGGTTCGCTAGTTAGAAATAAGATAGCGATGCAGGTTGCTTCTGTAGTTACCTTGTTATCAATTTTCAATTGATAAAGTAACCTACAATTATCTTATTTCCAAAATCATGCGCAGTGAGGTGACTTTTAAAGTGAGTTGCGAGTTTCGTTTCGGAATCGCCCGGCTGCTTACTCTGCTGCATTTGCAGGGTCTTATTAAAAGTAAGATATCTAGACATAATAGTGTCTCTTTCACACGTTCAGACAAATATTTAACCTTATCAAGGGAGCCTAGTTTTATGTTTACTACCTACGAGAGGAGTATCTCAAGCCCTCTTTGTTTTATCTCATTCATTAGATAAGAGATAAAGTTTGTTATACTTACACAGGTTTTTGTAAGCAAAGCATACTGTCATTGTATTATTACGTACACGGCCTCATTCATAAACGTCTATTATAATATTATAATATACTAATAAGTTTTACCTTTATCATTTGTTAAAAGAGTAAAAGAAAGTAAACACTTTATAAGCTCCTCCTATGCTTAGGGTTCCGTACCCAAAGGGTAAAAACGGGACCCTATTACTAAGACTCCGCTGTCCAACTGTCTGTCTGTCTGTCACCAGGCTTTATCTCATGAACCGTGATAGCTAGACAGTTAAAATTTTCACAGATGATGTATTTCTGTTGCCGCTATAACAACAAATACAGAATAAAACAAATATTTGAATGGAGCTCCCATACAACAAACGTGATTTCTTTTTCCGTTTTTGGTACGGAAGCTTTCGTGCACGAGTCCGACTCGCACTTGGCCGGTTTTTTACGAATATGGTGGTTAGAATTTAAATTGATTTTTAAGGGTTTTAGCATAAAATATTAAAGTCTTTGTATTCTTGACAGAAGTCTGTCTGTATTCAAAAACACATTCTTTATTTATTTCCACATGTTGTTGCATTGTTGCACCAGCCAATACTCAAACGCTACTCAACTTTGAGGGCTCACAAACACATCATGCTGTCTTTGTCGTATCTTTGACATTTTAGGACGGTGTTTGAGAGTCTCTTAAAGTTGAGTGGCCGTGCGGTCTGTAAATGAAAATAAGTAAGTGAACGGGGGTAGATCTGCCCCCGAGTAACATAACATTACAAAGTTATATTATAAATGAGATAATTATGGGGCTATCTAGGGTTGCCAACTTTTTTGCATCAAATATAGTAGTTTCAAGATTTTTAGTGTAAAAATATAGTAGATGGCGAAAAAGTCCAAAAAAATATAGTAGGTTTCCGTTTTGTATGGAGGATTTTAAAGAAGTTGCATTTTTCATACTTAAGTACTAACATTTTCATAATTTATTTAAAAACCATAAAGACAAGTGTTTAATCACAAAATTATTATGCTATTACTTTGTGCATATAAGTAATATTTTTTATTGCTTTTGTTTAATTTTTTCACTAGTAAAAATATAGTAGTTTTGCCTACTATATATTTTTTCAAAAAATATAGTAGGCGAGCCCTCAATATAGTAGGATACTATATTATATAGTAGGGTTGGCAACCCTAGGCTATACGCACGCAATGTAGAGCTCTGTCTCAATTACATTACAACATTACTGTAATATTGCTTTAAGAGCTTAGGTATCTATTCTGTGCTTTAGAGAGTCATGAGTGGATAGCAAATGTGAAAGAAAAATCATCGTTTTGTTGAGTGACAGCCGAAACTAACGACTCCAAATGCCGAATGACCCCAAGGCTGGCCGACCTAAGGCATAGCCAATCGGCTAATAGGCCCAATCAGCTGCAAATTGGTTCAATAGACTTACGGCTTGTTCTTAACTGGTCGGGCTTTTTGATTGTTTGGTTAAATGTTAGCAATCCTGACCGCGAAGTCGTGATCGCGGGGATCAAAATCAAAAACCATCTAGTCAGTCTCAGTCATAGACTATAGTAGACTGAAGACTGAAGCAAAAGCTTCGCCATCGGCTCGCAATCCCCTTAAAGCTAGGGTTTCCTAGGATGACGGTGCCGTCATATTACGGCCGTAAGTTAGCGGCGTAAAACGTTGTCTATGTAAGAAAGAAAGAAAGAAAGAAAGAAATAATTTATTTTGTGACCAAATTACATCTTCTTAATTATTTTTAGCTTAGTCTAAATGGAACACAAAAAAGGCTCACACTCAGCATAAGTTAAGGCACCCAAGAGTGTGCCCTAACACTGATCTTCCGTGCTCACCAAAATATAATAATTTAACATTCGGTAGATAGGTTGTGCATATGTAAACAATACGGCACGGTTTCTGACGGTACGGTGTCGCTGTTTTGTTTACATAGACAACATTCAACGCCGCTATATTACGGCCGTAATAAAACGGCACCGCTATCCTAGGAAACCCTAGCTTAAACGGGAAACCTGTCAGAAGTTCTGTACCCCTAGCACGAATATTATCGAGAAAAAAACGCGCGTAAAATACTCGATAGAGTAATATTTATCTATGGAAAAAATATAGCTTTTCAGCGGTAGATGGCACTGTACTAATTTCCCATACAACTCAATCGAATGTTTTTACACGCGTTATTTTTTCCATTTGTTCCCAACGAGTCACACCTATAGATGGGAAAATATTTCTGCCCGGGCAGGAAATTTGGGAAAAAACCTAGGCGCTTTGGGAATAAACCATCAACTGTCACACTGTGACTGGTTGAGAAATTTCTAATAAAATCTTACCACATCGAGTAACCAGGTGTGACACGTTGGGAATTTTTCAATAAAAACTTCCCAACCAGTCATAGTGTGACAGTTGATGGTGTGACTCTTTGGGAACAAATGATTTTTTCATTCGATGGCTGTTCGTCCTAAGGGTACAGTTAATGGAACGTAAAAACGAATAGGTACTGCTATATGATTGTTAAAGTTTAATAACGCAACGAAACCCACCCTAGTAAAACATAATCCTTACTAATATTATAAATGCGAAAGTCCGTTTGTTTGTTTGTTTGTTACGCCTTCACGTCTTAACTACTGAACCGATCATCAAGATTTTTTGCATACACGTTGTCAGGGGTACAGAGAAGGACATAGGATATCTTTCATCTCGAAAAAAAGTATTGTCCCGAGGGACAGCACAAAAACTTTCCACGCAGACGAAGTCGCGGGCGGCCGCTAGTTATGAAATAAACAATTTTTGGTCACGGGGGACCAAGGCAGCTGCAGAGGTGCCGAAACGTCGGGAAAACCAAAAATCAAACCAAACACCAACTAATTACCAAAGTACTTTCAATAAAACCGCGCTAGTATCCGTTAAAAAGTGTTTTATTTCATGTCTAGTGAGCGCGTAAGCTTGAGAAGTGAATCCTTACTAATATTATAAATGCAAAAGTCCGTTTGTTTGTCTGTTTGTTACGCCTTCACCGATCATCATGAAATTTTGCATACACGTTGTCAGGTTACAGAGAAAGACATACGGTACCTTTCATCTCGAAAAAAGTATTGTTCCCGAGGGATAGCAAAAAATCTTTCCACGCAGATGAAGTCGCGGGCGACCGCTAGTAAAACATATTTTTTTAGTAAGTCAGACTTATACTTATTCAGATGTCAAAACTTACTAGGGCAGTATATTGCAAATTAACTTATTTTTGATTCAGTTTTAAACAATCAAGCATTATTTATTTTGAGCAGATAAAAATATATGTTGTAGTTTCATAATCGAACTTGATTATTTTACGGTTAAAAACACGATTTTCGTATTTTCACTCGACTATAAAAATGTGCAAAGACAATGAATATTTTCATTGTTTTTTGAATAATACTTAAAGATTATAAATCTCTTACGCACAAATAATATATAGAAAAAAAGGTAATGACATATAGCAGAATATTTTACGGTTACTTTTTCAAAAAGTGACTTTATGTTTATTAAAAAATTAATATATAATAAAACGCACGACGAATCTTGGTTTAGTAGCCTGCGAGGCGTCGTCGGCGTAGGACCTGTGTCGTTTTTGCTGCCGCGCTGTGTTCCCCCTCTCGCGTCTAGTTGATTGAGAATCTTTTAGATACTCGAAGAGTAGTATAAGACTTGGAAACGCAGTAGGTAATCTAAGTGTAAAATTTTATTTAGTGTAAATTACCAATTTAGTTTAATTTGTAAATGCATAGAGTAGGTAGGTAGGTATTTGGATACAGCAACCAAGTACAAGCTAACGCGTAATTAATTTTGATGACTTTTAAGAAATAAATACTTATCTATAAATAAAATATAAAATAAAAAATATACCTATCGTATAATTTATAAAATGGTTGACTTTGCAATGATTTTACTTATATCGGAAGATGAAGAAGAAAACTAAGTACAGTCAGCAGCATATCAAGCTATAAGTACAAAACTGTCAAAAATCTATAATGAATTTTGAACCTTAAACTGTTCGACTTAAAGTTTAAAAATGATTGAAGTAATTTGACACATTGTGGAAGCCCAGCATGCCGTTGACTGTACCGTAAGGCTGCGTTCAGACGATAACGCACGACCCAACCTCAACCCAAACTCAGCCCAAACTCAGCTCAAACTCAACTCAAACTCAACTCACCCGCAGCCTACTCCTTGAAATACATCACTTACAATTTTGAATCTTATGACACATTAATAAGCTCTTTTTTTATTTTGTCGATGCAACTGCACCCTCCCCGCGCTCAACCCGAACTCAACTCAAACTCAACCCGTACACAACCCAAACTCAAATCAAACTCAAACCGAACTCAAACAGAACTCACTTCAAACTCACCTGGACATTACACAGGACCTTATTAAAGTGTCATAAGACTCAAAATTGTAAGCGATGTATTTCATGGTGGGCTGTGGTTGAGGTGAGTTTGAGTTGAGTTTGAGTTGAGTTCGGGTTGAGGTCGGGTCGTGTGTTATCGTTTGAACGCAGCCTAAAAGTATGCTTCCGCACAGCTATGCGGTCGCGACAATTTTCCGTTCACTTCAAATTGAGTCTTTTGGTCATAACATTACGGTTCAACTTGGAGCGCACTGCTGCTTGCTGCCGAGATCGGCGCAAGCGTTAGTCGTCTTATTTACTATGAAATTCGGTTGTTTTTTTCCCATATTTTTGTTCACAAACTTTGTTGTTTCATTAAAAACAGTTATTTTGATAAATGTCAATATGGTCGAAAATCACTTGCACCTGTTTTTTTTTACTAGTAATCACTACAAATTTTAGCGAACTTCACTTTTTCCCCGACATTATTTGTTCTTCTGGCTATTGCCTAATATGCCCCAGCAGTTGAAACATGAATAGGCTGGTGATAATGAGGTTGCTTTTAGCCTGGGTGCATTAATCTACTTAAGGGTACACATAAATCACCTGGGTGAATCTGTCTGCTGAAGGGAGAAAAATAATTATGTACGTTGGCCGGTGAGGATGCACGGCTCAAAATCAAGTGTCAACCAATCACGACTTTACCTACGAGTCGACGGTGTGATACTTCCCAGCAACGCCACCATGGAGTAGAGATTTCTAAATACCCTCAAATGAAAGACCATAAAATGTACCTAATTGTACCTTAACTCAAAAAATTGTACCTCTGATAGTTTCAGAGAAAAACGCACTTGATTGTGGCATTGCCAGGAAGTATACTTCCTGGCAACGCGACGCTGTACCAGATTCCAATTGGTCTCATAGTAATGGCCAAAAATTGTACTTCATTTGTACCTCATTCAATAATTAAAATATGCAGTTTCGATATAAAAAAACTCTTACTTGATTTGCAATACATGCAATGCACGTTGTTATTGATATAAACTGATGTTTATTATGCATTATGCAGTAGTAGGACCACAGAGGCAACCGCCTCTGTGCTCTAGTGGTTCGCCCACCCGTGTAAGATGCAGACGTCCCGGGTTCAATTCTCAGGAGGGTACAATTTGTACTCGGTTTGGTTGATGGTAGGGCTTAATTTGGTGCCATTCATTTGGTACTATTAAGTACAATTAATTATGTACCATATAGTACAATTTATTAGGTACTATGTAGTACAATTTATTTGGTATCATATAGTACAATTAGAAGGTAGTTTAGGTACTATTTAGTACAATAAATTTTGTACCATAGAGTAAAATTTATTAGGTACTACTTTGTACAATAAATTTGGCACCATATAGTACAATTTATTAGGTACTATTAGGCACATTTTATTTGGTACCGTATAGTACAATTTTATAGGTACTATATAAAAGCATTCATTTGGTACATATTATCTGGTAACATATTATAGTACAATTAATAAAGTACTAATTACAAACTAATTAGTACAATCAATTTAGTATTATTTAGTACAATTTATTAGGTACTATTTAATAAAATTAATTATGTACTATACAGTACAATTTATTTGGTACCATAATAATACAATTAATTTAGTACTACTTAGTGCCATTCATTTGGTACTATACAGTACAGTTTATTAGGTACTATTTATTACAATTTATTTGGTACCATATAGTACAATTATTAGATACCATTTAGTACAATTAATTAGATACTATTTAGTACTATTAATTTTGTACCATAGAGTACAATTGTAAGAAACAAGTACAAAAGCTAAACTAACTTGCATCTACATATCGACGGCGAAGTGCCAATATCTCCTAGTCCTAACAATGATGCCTTTGAATTCAACACCTAAAGGAAGTTAATTTCTCAAAAAAGTCTCAGTTAGGAGCGATTGGTACTTCCCCGTTGAAATCTCATAAAATTTTATGCTTTTCCTCTCTTTTTGTATTAGTTTCATTGTTGCTATAGAGGTTTTTCTTATTATGATTTTATAATAGTATTTAGTCATCATTATCATATCAGTTGCACCACACCCACTGCTGGGTATAGGCCTCCCTCATGGGTCTTCATAACGATCGGTCCTGCTTGGCCCGCATCCAGCGGCGCACCGCGACCTTCACCAGATCGTCGGTCCACCTTGTCGGGGGCCTACCCTCGGAGCGTCGTCCGGTACGCGGTCGCTATTCCAATCTTTCCACCCCAACTGCATTTGGTTCGTCTCGCTAATTTGTCCCGCCCACTGCCACTTCAGCTAAACAATCTTTCGAGCGATATCGGTTACTTTAGTTCTCCTACGCATATACTCATTTCTGGTTCGATCACGCAGGGAAATGCCGACCATGGCTCTCCATTGCACACTGGGTGAGAGCCTTCTTATGAGACCTGTAGTTAGCGACCACGTTTTACTGTGATAAGTCAACAATGGCAACACACACACACACAACTTAGACTTTAGTCTTGAGATAAGACACCGAGGTAAGTTGGACTCGAAGATTTGTCGAATACTGGCCAACCGAGCTGGATTCGACGAGAGATCTCTTTTCGAAGTTGAACTTACCTAACTGGACTGTCTGTCCTAGGGATACGTAATGGTCAACAAATTCGTGTGTAGTGTTCCCAACATGAGCTAGAGTGGGTACAACATGAGCACTCGACATGATTTTCGTCTTATCCATCTTCATTCTAAGAGCCACTTTCTGGGAGGCACTACGGATAACTTCGAGGATTGTGTTCAAGTCTTCCATGAATAAAAACTATATCATCGGCAAAACGAAGGTGTGTTAGTTAGGTACTGGCCATTAATGTTGATACCGAGTCTTTTCCAGTCCAAGAGCTTCAAGACATCCTCCATCACAGCTGTGAACAGTTTCGGAGAAATAACTTCTGTCTCTGTCTCACACCTCGCTGTAGTTGGATGGGATCTGTGCTCTGATTCTGTACTCGAGCCGAAATGGTGACATTTTCCTATAAGTGCCTCAACACCTCTTCCTTCCTTTCCTTCCTCCTCTTGGTCCTATTGGTGCACCAGACTGCAGCACTGCCCAGGTCTCAATCAAATCAAAAACTTTCTCATAGTCCACGAACGCCAAGCAAAGCAGTTTATACACCTCGGTCTTCTGTATAACCTGCCGCAGCGTATGGATGTGGTATATGGTGCCAAAGCCTTTTCAGAACGCGGCTAGTTCGGGAGATTGGAAGTCGTCGAACTTGCGAGCGCAACGATTCGTAAGATTCGTATTCTTCAAGAGGGCCTTGTCACCCTTTTTAAAGAACAGAATGACCTCACTTATGTTCCATGTCTTCGGCGTTCTGCCCTCAACGATGACGGAATTGAAAAGCTTCTAAAGGTCTTTTATTCTACTTATTTTGACCATCCACACCGATTACGCCGATGACGCCGCCGCCGCCGACAATTTAGACGCCAGACGCCGCTGCCGGTCAAATGACCATGAATAATAAAACCATGCAACCCCATCGAGTTTGGGCTCGTTTGAATCGTTTTGACGAGTGCTCCGATAGGAGATGGTATATTTTTAGTCTTAGCTCGTTAACTAAAAAGCATAAAATAATAATTTACTGAAAAAAAGTATTTTTTAAAAACACCTTTTTTATACGGACTAAATAATTCCAAAAATCGGACTAAAAATATTAAAACGGACAAGTAAAAACAAACTAAAAAGTAAAAAATAAATTCTTCTGTAAATATTTATAACCCTAATAACTTATACCTACAGAAATTTTAAACCAAAAAACGTGGGGCGCGTTTTGTAAAGTTTCTCATCTATATTGTCTATAGCATGCGCCCCACGTTTTTTGGTTTAAAATTTCTGTAGGTATAAGTTATTAGGGTTATAAATATTTACAGAAGAATTTATTTTTTACTTTTTAGTTTGTTTTTACTTGTCCGTTTTAATATTATTAGTCCGATTTTTGGAATAATTTACTCCGTTTTAAAAACGTGTTTTAAAAAAATACTTTTCTCAGTAAATTTTACTCTATACAGTGCCTTTGTTCTTAAACTAGCGATAATTTAAAGGCGTGAAATACATCTAATTTTATTGACAAAAACACCCACATGTTGAGGTGATTAGGCGGGTCCCTACCAAGCGCGCTGCCTCGCGAGGCAAGACGTTTGCCGCGTGTGGCGGGCCTCGCACGAGGCTGCTCGCTTGGTGAGGACCCGCCTAATCGCGTAAAAACGGCTGGTCGGATCCTGGTTGAAAGTTCCCTAAGGATTTTCTCTAATATGCACGCGACGAAGTCGCGGGCGGAAGCTAGTTTATTGCAATAATCAGAATTGGGTCTAGAATATTATTATCCCGTTCCCGTTTCTTTACCCTCTCCCTCTCTCTGCCCCTCTCCCTCTTCCTCTCCCTCTCCCATACTCCTTTCCGTCCCCGACCCCTTAACAAAAGTTTGATCCCCTATTTCACCTCTTTAGGGGCTGAAGCAAGTCCACCGTGTGTGTTGGTCTTCACTTCAAAATAAATGTCATTTTCGCAATCACCATCCCATAAAACCTCAAGAACGACATCCATATCGATTTTTAGGTTTACTTACCCTATTTGTCCTCTAAGGGGTTGATTATCAAAATCACAAAACATGTGTGTGCCTATTTATTTTTAGACGTGCTTCTGCGAAGTTTAGAGTTAAAGTTTTAATTTTATATTCTATTTTCCATACAAAATTTGAACCCCATTTTCACCCCTTTAGAGGTTACATCATGTCCACCGTGTTGAACTTCAAAATAAATGTTATTTTCGCAATCGTCATCCTAGGAAACCCCAATAACGACATCCATATCGATTTTTAGGTTTATTTGCCCCATTTCACACCCATTTCATCCCCATAAGTATTGAAATACTAACAGTAACGATATACGTTGCGTTAGATTTCCATCCATAAGCTTAAATTATAAATTTAGCGATTTTTACATAGAAAATGAAGAATTTTCTATTCATAAATTAATTCCCTTTTCACTTCTTCGGGGGTAGAATTTTCAAAAACGCTTAAACACGTGTATATTAATTTTCAATCGTCAGTCTAACCACAAAATTTGAAGACCCTAGCTTTGAAACTGAGGGACTTTCATACAAACTTTGGACCCCCGTTTCACACCCTTAGAGGGTGAGTTTTGAAAAACTCTTTCTTAGTGCACCCTTAGACCTCATAAGGAAACAATGTGCCAAATTTGGAGTCTCTAAACCCAGCGGTTTGGGCTGTGCGTTGATATGTCAGTCACCAATCAGTATCTTCTTTTATAATATTTAGATGTATTTAATGGTATGTATTAATATATTTTGTATGCATGTGATTATCATTTTTCTTTGTTTGTTCCACATTCGTGTTTATTGGTTTGCTGTTGGTTGACTTATAGATAATGCTCTTAGCATTAAGTCCGCCATTTCTACCTTACTTTATGTATTTGTACAAAAAAAAAATAATGAATAGATAAATAGTACCTAATAAATTGTACTATATGGTACCAAATAAATTGTACTTATCAATACCAAATTAATAGTAATAAATAGTACCTAATAAAAAAATAATTGTACTAAATAGTACCTACTAATTGTACGATATTGTACAAAATAAATTGTACTATATAGTACCTAATAAATTGTACTATATGGTACCGAATAAATTGTACTTAATAGTACCAAATGAATGTCACTAATTTGTACCAAATTAATTGTAAGTAATTGTAGGTAAGATGGTGGTAGCTATTCAGGCGGCCTTGACTTAAGCCCTACCACCAACCAAACCGAGTACAAATTGTACCTCCCTAAATTTCATTCATTCATTCATTCATTCTGAGAATCGAACCCGAGACCCCTGCGTCTTACACGGGTGGGCAAACCACTAGACTACAGAGGCGGTTGCCTCTATGGTCTTACTACTGCATAATGCATAATAATTCCTTAGCCAAACATCAATTTATATCAATAACAACGTGCATTGCATGTATTGCAGATCAAATCATGTAAGAGTATTTTTTTTATTTTTTTTTTCGAAACTCTGCCTGTTTTAATAATTGAATGAGGTACAAATTAAGTACAATTTCTGGCCATTACTATGAGATCAATTGGAATCTGGTACAGCGTGGCGTCGCCAAGAAGTATACTTCCCAACGTCCGTTGCATGTATTGCAGGTCAAATAAGAGTAGATTTAAAAATGTTTTTTATCGAAACTCTGCATGTTTCATTTATTGAATGGGGTACAAATTAAGTACAATTTCTGGCTATTACTATAAGATCAATTAGAATCTGGTACATTGTCACGTTGCCAGGAAGTATACTTCCTGGAAACGCCACAATCAAGTGATTTTTTCTCTGAAACTATCAGAGGTACAATTTTTTGAGTTAGGGTACAATTAGGTACTGTAACACCTTTTTTTTTATATACCTATGGGGTAACCAACATTTGTGTTTAAAGTACTTTTTATAGCGAAATTCTCGCTATAGTCTTCTAGGTTGGACAAGGAACATTAGGTATTAAGCTTAAGTAGGTTTGTTAAATAAGTAGTGTGTTGTTTTGATACAATTTGTGTAGGAGAAATGCATGAATCTTTCTACCTTTGTATGCGTCAATTTCCAGTAGTTTAACGAATGTCGGTGATTGTACCACACACTTTGATCACAAAGCATTCACTTGAATTCATTTTAAAATATCATTCACAAAGAATTTTAGCACTTTTCAATAATTAAAGCAAATAAACTTTCTTGTTTACATATCTCATAGCTGTCTTTTCAATTGACAAGTGACAACTGTCAGATGTGACGTTTAGCGTTCCGATTCCCGCTAACTGAATGTTTCGGACCAATTAATTTACACTTTGGTGATAAAATCAAATAAATAAATATCACCTATTTGTTATTTTAATTAAATAAAGTAAATGTTAATGTCTCGCATGCTAGTTAGAATAGAATAGAATAGAAGAATAGAAAACGTTTTAATATTAATATTCAGACAAAAGGTAAGTAAGTTCAGGGAGTGCGATTGTCTATGGTGTGTCTTTTGTCGATGGTACTCATTCGAGAGAATTCTAGCAAACTCGGTGGATTTCCGCCATTTGACTTTTTCGCCTGTGTCATTCAGAGAGACAGGAAATTTTCGTCATGTGAAGTGAAACCCAATCTATTTTTTTTTGGTGGGTTTCTATTAATTTAATGATGCGTTGAGCATCCCTTTAAGTGGTGAGTGTTATAATAATACGAATCCAATTATTTGTCCGTTTTTACCAGTGGTATCCAGATTGTAACCTCGTGTCGTATTGTTCTCAGGGCTCCAGCTCATCTATTTATATTTCATCATGTCTTTCATGAGATAAAAACCTGTGATAATTAAAGCCCAAATTTGGTAAGTTTCTCAACCTTGTTATAATGTTAGTTGTAAGGAAAACCTCATATTCAATGTTGGACAATTTGGTGACTTTGATTTTTTATTACAGGGCTCCCAGGTTTGGTCCAGGAAACGCTTCCAGGTTTCTTCATAGGTTTACTTCAAAATCCCAGTTTGGTCCAGGAAATCTTTCAAGGTCATGGTTTGAGCTTGTTTCGATGTAACGTCGTCTGTGCAGCGGCTTGGCGAGAATTCCATGCTATGATGTCTCATTAAAATCAGCGCGACGAGCACAGGTTAAACCGTACCATTACCATGGATTTATAAAACTAAGCAAGGTATTCCTCAGCTTTCTTTTATTATCATCGCGGCAGTGTTTCTGTAGTATGTACCCGGTGAAGTAATTAACGTTCATATCTAGTACAAAATAGTGTTTTGATGACATGTTCAGACTCAACCCGGAGCAGGTCAACAGCCAATAAATGTACCTACAGTCATGTTCCAAATTTATTTAGCTTCAGCGTAACTCTGGTCCATGAGCCAGAATGTATAAATAATTCTATTTTACTATAAATGTCTTGTGTTAAGATGATAAGTAATAGGTATCTTAGCATAAGTTTTGTGAGTACATATGTGTTCGGTTCTTAACGGTCCGCCGACTTGAGAGATATGGTGACGTTTGAAAACTTATTTCAAATGCGGAACCGGCCTCTTAATCCGTCTGACTAACGGTAAACGAACGGATATGCCCTCACCTTTACTTTTAAGGGTCTATAGTTAAAATCCCTACTTCTTTATATGGTTTCAATTTTATAATGAACCCAAGGGTATTGTTTTTATAATTAATGTATGGTCTCACATTAACCTGTTAAGGGTCCCTGTTAAACCATTTGCCCTTCGTGCGGTTTTAACATTATAATGGGTTCTCAAGGTATTATGTATTAATATAAAATGTGTGACTTCATTTTAACCCTTCGGATTCTTCGTTAAACCATTTATACCCCATGTGGTTTTAAATATTTTTATGACTTATTTTCTGCGAATCGTTGTTAACTTGGTATTAATTATACAACGTGTTAAATAAATGTTTATATCAACGTAAATATTGGTTTGATTTATTAAACTCACTTTGTTTCGATCCGTGGACAATTTATCTTTTAATTTTTAACTTTCATTGATATCAACGGCGCCCAAAATCATAATTGTTCCATGGATGACTGAGCCACGCGAATCCCCACGAACCCCTTTGCTCTACCGACTAACATTTTCAGTGGGGTAATTTCCATCTATACCCCGGGGTAAAATTTTTCCCATTACAGTGGCGTACCCAACGTGTGGCCCAGAAAAGTGAGATTAATGATTCAATATTTTAGTGCTTTATTTAACGTGAATTTAATTTTTATTTCAATATGGCTGAACTTAATTGTAACGTTGATTTCTTGCTCGGGGAAGAACTTGAACATGAATTATCCGCTCTTAAAGTCTCTTTTGATGAGCATAGTAGTGCTGACCAATTACGGCACTTTTTAATGAATACCTTGATACTAGCTCGTAGGGGTAGTTGTAAATTCCTTCTGCGGCTGTTTTTACTAGTTCCGAATTTAAAAATACTGCTAACCTTTAAATAAAAAGTTTTCGCTCGCGTCTGTTTAGTTTAGAACTCCAATTATAAAACGGGTTCTGTATACATATATGAGCACCTTACGTCGTTGCAAGGCATCTCACCCAATTTTGTGTTTTATATATTTGTGTTCAAAATTTTCAACCCAAGTTGCGGGGACACTCCGTTTCGGACATCCGTTTCGGCATATGTTGTCTCTGTCAGTGGTTTATTTGTTGTGCGGGGCACAGTAGTGGCGCTTGAAACCCCTTTATATGGCTTTAGTTTCAAGCCTGCCCTTGTGTTACCTTTAGCATGATGCTGTTTCGTCGTTGTTAGTTGGGTGGGTTATGTTTTTGTTGGTTTTTGGTGCATATGTATACTGCGTTCAAAATTTTTAACCCAATTTGGGGGACACTAGGTCATATTTGTCCATTTTGGCATATGGCGTCCCTGTCAGTGGTTTATTTGTGGTGCGGGGCACAGTAGTGGCGCTTGAAACCCCTTTATATGGCTTTAGTTTCAAGCCTGCCCTTGTGTTACCTTTAGCACGATGCTGGTTTATCATTGTTGTTAAGTAAGTTATAACTTTGTTAATTTTTAGGGTATATTTTATCCGTGTTACATCCGTAGGTCTTGTCGCATTTGTGTAAACCACAGATGATACCAAGGATGGTAACATTTCTGTTTTCTTTATTATGATGGCGTGTCGTCCTGTGTGATGATTTGCTTTTGCCTTTATTGTGTGTTTTAAGGGATGTTGGATTTCCACTCCTCACGCTTTACTTTTAGAAGTCACTGTTTTGCATACTTCAAATTTACATGTAATTTACCCATGTTTGCAGTTCGGTAAATTACGTGCTGGTTTTTGTTTAACCAACCTGTGTTTAACACTGGTTATGGCTAGAACCTGGATTAGCTCTCTTTTTGTGTTATTGGGTCTATGACATGGTTCTACCTTTTTCCATATTCACTCTTTTGAGTTATTTATTAGGTTTCCCTTGATATGACTCAAGCTTTCTTTGTCTAAGTTTTGAGTCTTGAGGTGGTTTATCTTTAAGTAAAGTAGGGTTAAGGTCTGTTTTGTTCAGTTTAGGTTGTAGTTTTAGATTTCGTCGTTCCTCCTGACGAAAAATTTTATTCAAAATATTCATTTTGAATAAAATTTTTCTTTCCCAACTAAGACGGTACTGTAACACCTTTTTTTTTATATACCTATGGGGTAACCAACATTTGTGTTTAAAGTACTTTTTATAGCGAAATTCTCGCTATAGTCTTCTAGGTTGGACAAGGAACATTAGGTATTAAGCTTAAGTAGGTTTGTTAAATAAGTAGTGTGTTGTTTTGATACAATTTGTGTAGGAGAAATGCATGAATCTTTCTACCTTTGTATGCGTCAATTTCCAGTAGTTTAACGAATGTCGGTGATTGTACCACACACTTTGATCACAAAGCATTCACTTGAATTCATTTTAAAATATCATTCACAAAGAATTTTAGCACTTTTCAATAATTAAAGCAAATAAACTTTCTTGTTTACATATCTCATAGCTGTCTTTTCAATTGACAAGTGACAACTGTCAGATGTGACGTTTAGCGTTCCGATTCCCGCTAACTGAATGTTTCGGACCAATTAATTTACACTTTGGTGATAAAATCAAATAAATAAATATCACCTATTTGTTATTTTAATTAAATAAAGTAAATGTTAATGTCTCGCATGCTAGTTAGAATAGAATAGAATAGAAGAATAGAAAACGTTTTAATATTAATATTCAGACAAAAGGTAAGTAAGTTCAGGGAGTGCGATTGTCTATGGTGTGTCTTTTGTCGATGGTACTCATTCGAGAGAATTCTAGCAAACTCGGTGGATTTCCGCCATTTGACTTTTTCGCCTGTGTCATTCAGAGAGACAGGAAATTTTCGTCATGTGAAGTGAAACCCAATCTATTTTTTTTTGGTGGGTTTCTATTAATTTAATGATGCGTTGAGCATCCCTTTAAGTGGTGAGTGTTATAATAATACGAATCCAATTATTTGTCCGTTTTTACCAGTGGTATCCAGATTGTAACCTCGTGTCGTATTGTTCTCAGGGCTCCAGCTCATCTATTTATATTTCATCATGTCTTTCATGAGATAAAAACCTGTGATAATTAAAGCCCAAATTTGGTAAGTTTCTCAACCTTGTTATAATGTTAGTTGTAAGGAAAACCTCATATTCAATGTTGGACAATTTGGTGACTTTGATTTTTTATTACAGGGCTCCCAGGTTTGGTCCAGGAAACGCTTCCAGGTTTCTTCATAGGTTTACTTCAAAATCCCAGTTTGGTCCAGGAAATCTTTCAAGGTCATGGTTTGAGCTTGTTTCGATGTAACGTCGTCTGTGCAGCGGCTTGGCGAGAATTCCATGCTATGATGTCTCATTAAAATCAGCGCGACGAGCACAGGTTAAACCGTACCATTACCATGGATTTATAAAACTAAGCAAGGTATTCCTCAGCTTTCTTTTATTATCATCGCGGCAGTGTTTCTGTAGTATGTACCCGGTGAAGTAATTAACGTTCATATCTAGTACAAAATAGTGTTTTGATGACATGTTCAGACTCAACCCGGAGCAGGTCAACAGCCAATAAATGTACCTACAGTCATGTTCCAAATTTATTTAGCTTCAGCGTAACTCTGGTCCATGAGCCAGAATGTATAAATAATTCTATTTTACTATAAATGTCTTGTGTTAAGATGATAAGTAATAGGTATCTTAGCATAAGTTTTGTGAGTACATATGTGTTCGGTTCTTAACGGTCCGCCGACTTGAGAGATATGGTGACGTTTGAAAACTTATTTCAAATGCGGAACCGGCCTCTTAATCCGTCTGACTAACGGTAAACGAACGGATATGCCCTCACCTTTACTTTTAAGGGTCTATAGTTAAAATCCCTACTTCTTTATATGGTTTCAATTTTATAATGAACCCAAGGGTATTGTTTTTATAATTAATGTATGGTCTCACATTAACCTGTTAAGGGTCCCTGTTAAACCATTTGCCCTTCGTGCGGTTTTAACATTATAATGGGTTCTCAAGGTATTATGTATTAATATAAAATGTGTGACTTCATTTTAACCCTTCGGATTCTTCGTTAAACCATTTATACCCCATGTGGTTTTAAATATTTTTATGACTTATTTTCTGCGAATCGTTGTTAACTTGGTATTAATTATACAACGTGTTAAATAAATGTTTATATCAACGTAAATATTGGTTTGATTTATTAAACTCACTTTGTTTCGATCCGTGGACAATTTATCTTTTAATTTTTAACTTTCATTGATATCAACGGCGCCCAAAATCATAATTGTTCCATGGATGACTGAGCCACGCGAATCCCCACGAACCCCTTTGCTCTACCGACTAACATTTTCAGTGGGGTAATTTCCATCTATACCCCGGGGTAAAATTTTTCCCATTACAGTACATTTTATGGTCTTTCATTTGAGGTTATCTAAAAATCTCTACGCCATGGTGGTGTTGCTGGGAAGTATAACACAATAAGAGTGAATTTGCTTTGCATCAAACAATTCGATGCGCTTCGATTCGGTTGCAGCATGAATTGACCCTAATATTTGATTACTCGTTTTTGGAGGTCCCTTTTCATCGGCAAATTATTAAAAAAAAAGTTAAAATAAAATATCGGTTACACAAAAAAAGCTTGTTGTGAGTGCTAAAATATGTTTAGGTACTTATTTGTAGATAATTATATTGGCAGTTGAGTTGACACTCCACTAACGAATTTACTCAATGAATTCATTGTTTATTCACATTCAAGTAGTTAATTCAAACTCAGAGACCATACAACAAGTACCTATTCGAACTATAATATTCGAATAAACAAAAATAATTATTTACTTCGAATTAACTACCTAGCTACCTATAATTTTATTGTGTGTGTTAAATGTATTTTTTACCTTGTAAGTACCCATACCCATCATACTTATTTATTGATTTACAACATTATTGATAACAATACATAAACATAAAAAAACATAATTATTTAGTTCGAATTATCAAAATAAATATTGCGCGTTCACGCAGTGCATGAGAGTTGACAGAGCACTAGATTCGGCACATGAAATCGCGGGCGGGGAGTGTCCTTTCTGCACGTAGTAAATATCTATATTCTGTGGCTTGGTCTGCGGGGTCAGAGAACACAGAGAGTTCATTTGAAAATGCGTTCGCGCGGCTCGCTCCGCGGGGAGGGAGGTAGCGCTAAGTGCCTACGACGCTTGACTATACGGGCCTTAAATATGTACTTAACTTTAACTTTTATTATTGCATGCATTCTCAACAAATACCTTAAATTCAATTTGCCATAAAAGTAGCCACTACAAAATATTCATTTGCAGTATTCTTCTTCACTCGTTTTTACGGCCCATTCACAAACCTCAGAGTTATTTTACCGACCGCACAAATATTATAAACAAATATATTCAGTACGATTATTCAAAAAATTTATTTTGTTACTTCAACAAATATTCATGAAGCTAAACAATTCAATGAAAAGAAAATCAATAAAAAATCTTGTAAGTATATATATTCTTCATCTTAAAAGTGATGAACACTTGGCGCAACGAAGTATTCACTTAGATTCAATGAGAGCAGTGATTCCGGAATTCTTTTGGCTACGGAACCCTTTTTTGTTCACCGTTTTTGGGCGTAACCCTAGCCCAAGTAAGAAGTAAACTATAGGTAATTACTGTAATATTCTTTTTTTAGATAAAATCACACCATTTCGAGGCTTTTTGGCTGGGTGTTCGCATCTTTTAAGTATAGTTTGACTTTAAAGAACTTAAAAAAAAAAATTATTTAGTTAAAACAACATATATTTTTGCTTAACTTTTGAATTTTCGCGGAAACCTTGAGAGCCTTACGAAACCCACGGTTCCGCTTTTCTTACGAAACCCCAGGGTTCCGCGGAACACCATTCGTGAACAGCTGGATTAGAGCCACTAAACGAATAGCAACTGAACTACACTCGACGTCAGAAAAAATCGCACCTCTTCGAAAGTAAGTTTAGACTTGGCCATCTGCTATTGCTAGCTAACGTTCTATTGTGTAAATGTTGATATCTATTGAAAGTACATTTAATGAGTTTTTAATTCATATTTGTTTGAGTTCGAATCCTCATTAGGTATATCTATGCTTCCTGTCTAAAAGTCAAAAGTGGACTAAAAATTAAACTAGGTTTAAAACTAAATTAGGTACTGCCATTTCTTTCTTTACTTTCACGAAAGAATATTAAAGCATCAGTTTTACAAACTGGTTTTTACTTAAGAAATCATTTTGAAAGGAGGAATCGAAAAAAAAGAAAAAACCTAGCGTTTATTTATAGTAGGGTTTATAGATTTTTTCTTTCTTTTCGATTGATTAAAGGAACCATTTAATAAAGTATGTATGGCTTCAAGTTCTTGGCATAAGAAGTTACAATCGGATTAGTAAGTAGTCATGACTAAACGGATCAGTTTTATATCTAAAATTAGATTATTCATGTATTTGTGTTACATATAAGCAGAATAAGTAGGTAGCAAGCAGATACATTAGTAGTTTTTAATCCTACTAATTTATAATGTGAATGTTTGTATGTTTATTACTCGATCATGCAAAAAAAGCTAAACGGATTTCGATGAATTCGGCACACACATCTAGTTTATTACTTGGATTATAACGTAGGATAAAAGTATTTTTTATCTTCACTGCATGTTCCTAGGGATTTCCGAATGTCCACGTGAACGAAGTCGCAGGCAGAAGCTGGTCCATTAATGGAGCAAAATACAGGGCCCTCAGACTCAGATTTTTCTCAGAGATAAAATGTATGGGATAAGGCAATACACTATCATTGTGATAAGGTAGTTTTATTTTGGAATTTTTAACGTATCGTACCACAGTATAAATAGGTACTTATTAGTTTTTATTCTGTCGTCGTACGTCCTATAGTGGCCTATAACAAACAGCTATAGGATATTATTATGAATATGATGATGAATCATATCCCACGATTACTTAAGTTTCAAGATCATAGTCCGTTGTTATCTAAGTGCGATTGTATACGACTTAGTCTATACTTAAATCAGCCTTATAAGGAAGCGCATAAGTTAGATAACCATCGTTATAAATTGCATTGCAATGCAGTTGCAGATAACTAAACTGGGCCGGTAACTTATGGCCAAGGTGACTCGAAGGCAACAATTATCTTCATTGTGATCTATGCCTGTTCGCCTTGTAATATAACCAGTCTCCAAAATATGGGTATAAAGCTATAGTTTATGTAATCTGTGGTATAAAGTATGAAAACTCCAAACCACAGATTACATAATCTCCAAACAAATAATGATAACAAGAAGCTTATACCCACAATGGAGATTGCACGCCTAGTATCATAGTGAAGATTGAAAAAAGACTCTTTAGTGACGTCACGGCTTATTGCCATCTCTTTCTTTTCGTTTTACAATACGTTTTCGTTTCTCACGAACGAACGAACGACGAACAACGAACACGTATTGTAACACTAAAGAAAGAGGTTGCAATAAGCCGTCACGTCACTCAAGGACATTTTTTCTATCTTCACTATGACACTGGCCGTGCAATCTCCATTGGAGGGAGGTATAAGCTTCTTGAATGATAATCATAAAAAAAAACATTCCGACGAACCTCCTCCTTCTTTTGAAGTCTGTTTTTTGAAGTTTAAAGAGAATTTCTGACATTATCTAATTAAATAAAACAAAGTCGGGTTATTTACACCATTTATAAATTCAAGGCAGCTGAACATCATCTGTGGTCTAGTGGTAGTGGTTCGTGTAAGACGCAGGGGTCACGGGTTCGATTCCCAGGAGGTGGGTACAATTTTGTACTCGGTTTGGTTGGTGGTAGGGCTTATTTCAAGTCTGCCTGGCTAGCTACCACCATCTTACCTAAGTCTAACGCCTTAACATTTAAAAATTGTAGTGTTCCGGCAGTAAGAGGTAAGATAGCCAGTTCCTCAGTGATGAGGATTCCGGGTGTAGTGCGCTTCCACCTTCGGCCTTATCGTCATTTAACATCAGGTGAGGTCAAGCACAATCCCGTTGTCGATAAAAATCGGGTTTGGATGAAAGGCACAATCTGAATTAAAACATGGGATACTTTTTGTCCTGGTCAAAGGTTCTAGGGTCCACGTGGACGAAGTCGCGAGCGGCCGCTAGTACTGTGTAAAGCAAACTATTTCATACATATATCTTTTCTGCAATTATTAATTTACAAAAAAATACTAGTAAATGTCACTTTGAAAATACAAAGCGTAGTTAAGTAATATTTTGAGTACTAGGTATTTAATGATGATGTGTTGTAACAAAAAAGATAAATGCTCATCAAAACACTATAATTTGATGTTTATTATGATGGACATGTAACTAGTTAATTGCACATTACTTAAACTTACTGTTGATCTAAGCTTATGTTTCATAGCTAGAAGGAAACTAAGTCTTTAGGCTATGCACTTTTATGAAATAAAAGACTAGCGCGGATTGAAAGTACTTTGGTAATTAGTTGGTATTTGGTTTGATTTTTTATTTTCCCGACGTTTCGGCACCTTTGCAGCTGCCGTGGTCACGGGGGACTGAAGCTACTCGTGAGCCTACCCTCAAGCGATGATTTTTATAAGACGTTCAGAAATTAATATTTTACAATTTTATTTATCTTTTTAATTGGTTTAAGTTAATTTTATGATTTAATTAATGATTTCTCTCTCTTTAGCATTAATTAAATCATAAAATTTACTTAAACCAATTAAAAAGATAAAAAGTTTTTAATTATTAATTTCTGAACGTCTTAAAAAATTCATCGCTTGAGGGGTAGGCTCACGAGTAACTTCAGTTTTTCTATGCTTCAGTCCCCCGTGACCACGGCAGCTGCAAAGGTGCCGAAACGTGGGGAAAATAAAAAATCAAACCAAATACCAACTAATTACCAAAGTACTTTCAATAAAACCGCGCTAGTATCCGTTAAAAAGTCTTTTATTTCATGTCTAGTGAGCGCGTGAGCTTGAGAAGTGAATATGCACTTTTAGTTCGTATGAAAATATGAATCCAACATTAGTTTATATGCAACTAGCTTCCGCCTGCGACTTCGTTGGCGTGGATATTCGGAAAGTCCCAAAGAAACCTTAGACCGGAGTAAAAAGCATCCTTTGTTTTAACCCAGGCTATTAACTATCTGTGGCTAAATTTCTTATCGTGCTTAGCTTTCGCCTTACCTGATGTTAAGTGATGATGCCGAAGGTGGAGCGCACTACTCCCGGAATCCTCATCACTGAGGAACTTGCTATCTTACCTCTAACTGCCAGAACACAGCTATTTTTAAATTGCTGTCATGGCGTCAGACTTAGGTAAGATGGTGTTAGCTAGTCAGGCGGACTTGAAATAAGCCCTATCACCAACCAAACTGAGTACAAATTGTACCCCTCCTGGGAATCGAACCCGGGACCCTTGCATCTTACACGGGTGGGGCGAACCACTAGACCACAGAGCCGGTTAAAGTTCAGCTGTTATTGCATGATTGAGTAACAAACATCCAAACATCGTAACTTTCACATTTCTAATATAAGTAGGATGCAACAGAATATAGGTTTTCAGTTGTATAAAAAAGCTCGTGTTAATTTTAAATAGTACAAATTACAAAGTTCATTTCAAATATGTCTACTATTTTAATGCAAAACCGTCTTTTTGTATGGAAACAATAATAGTATCGTAAAAACAAAAATTCGAATACAATAGATTACAAGCAAAGTGTTGCCGCATTCATTTTGGTTTTCACAACTGGCAACACTGACACTATCCGTTACAGTATTGAATGTCGCTTATTTAACCAATTCGAATCAATAAACGAGATAATTGCGAAATGAAGACTGTAGTTTCGGCGTGGCGGCTAACTGACCTAGATTAATAAACACTAGATATTTATAGAGATAGCTGTAGGGTTGTTCTGTCTGTCTGTACAGTTTTCTTTACACTATGGTCTGGTGTCTAGTAAGGTACTTTCGTAGCATTAAACTAAACAAAATTTTTAGAGAAATATATTGTGACAGTATCTTGTCACGAAAAAAAGAATAAAACAGCAAAGCCTTATGTGAGAAAATACTCAAATTTGTGAATTCTATGGAAGGTTGACTTTTCAGCTACTCGAGCATTTGATTTTGTTAATATTTCTAATTCATTCGCTGAGGGTCAAATATGTGACAACCCTATGCTGTGCCTTATTGAAAGATCAACTGGTCAAATGCAAAGATATTTGGACTTGCACTGCGTAATTGAAATATCGACGAATAAATTATTTTACTGCACATTAAACGGTTATGTCTGGGGAGGAATTATAACTAATATTTTTGTGTTTAATAATACTACATAATGTATCATAAGGCAAGGCTAAAAGGCAAGAAATAATATTCGTAATAATAAATATAAAATAAATAAATAAATAAATATTTGACATCATCACATACATTGCTCCAATCCCAAAGTAAGTAGCTATAGCACTTGTGTTATGGAAATCAGAAACAACGGTGGTATGACACACACCCAGACCTGAGTCAATATTGAAAAGTTCATTTTCACTCCTCTTGCTCAAAAAGTCCGTCATTGTAAGGTACAAGAGTCAGGATAAAATAGCATAAATACCCCTAGGGGATAAAGTTTTTTCTTTTTTAATGTTTGTCTATTACCAATGAACCTACTAAAACGAAAAAGTCTTTATTCATAATTACGAACAAAAACTCGCTCGATTTTTGAAAATGGAACTAAAAGCAGCGATCTCCTCGGTGAAATCATAGACTTATTTATACTCTGTGACTTTTAGTTTAAAATGCGTGCATTGTGTTTCTTAGCTGCTACAGTAGAAATTAAAAAAGGCGCGAAATCTTTAGAATTTTTCTCTAATACCAAACTGATTGAATTGTGTGACTGTAAGTAATAGGAAAGAAATAATTTTAATCTTTTGCCGTCAAGCACAAATCATTTATTTAAATACTGTATGAAAATTTTATGAAGTGGAGGATAGAAAAACGAGTGGATTCGTTTACGGAAGTATAAACATGGTATTCAATATTGTATTTTATTTTCTCGCAATCGTAGTGAAAAGTAGAGTGTAACACACGACGCTAAAACCCATTGTAACTCGGTTTCTATTTATTCCCTCGCTAAAGCTCGGGAATAAAACTACCTCGTATGGAATGGGTCATTTTAGCGTCTTGTATAACAATCTACTATTTCACTCCTCTTGCTCTAAAAGTCCGTCATTGTAAGGTACAAGAGTCAGGATAAAATAGCAAAATTACCCCTAGGGGATAAAGTTTTTTCTTTTTTAATGTTTGTCTATTACCAATGAGCCTACTAAAACGAAAAAGTCTTTATTCATAATCACGAATAAAGACTCGCTCGACTTAATACTGTTTCTCATTTTTATTTTTGAAAATGGAACTAAAAGCAGCGATCTCTTCGGTGAAATCATAGACTTATTAATACTCTGTGACTTTAAGTTTGATCGTAGAATGCGTGCATTGTGTTTCTTAGCTGCTACAGTAGAAATTAAAAAAGGCGCGAAATCTTTAGAATTTTTCTCTAATACCAAACTGATTGAATTGTGTGACTGTTAGTAAGTAATAGGAAAGAAATGATTTTAATCTTTTGCCGTCAAGCACAAATCATTTATTTAAATACTGTATGAAAAGTTTATGAAGTGGATGATAGAAAAATGAGTGGATTCGTTTACGTAAGTATAAACTAGGTATTTAATATTGTATTTTATTTTCTCGCCTTCGTAGTGAAAAGTAGAGTGTAACACACGACGCTAAAACCCATTGTAACTCGGTTTCTATTTATTCCCTCGCTAAAGCTCGGGAATAAAACTACCTCGTATGCAATGGGTCATTTTAGCGTCTTGTATAACAATCTACTATTTCTACATTGACCCAGCCGGGGATCGAACCCGGGACCTCAAGAGATGGTGACGCCTTGAAAACCGGCGTGCGAACCACTCGACCACGGAGGTCGTCAAGTCAAACACGTGGCTGGCTGGATTACAGACTCCTTTTTTATTCTAAAAGCTCCACCCGACTTCAATAGACGTGTTTTTATTATTACGAATATTATTTCTTGCTTTTTAGAGGTAGGCTTTTTGAAGTCTGTTTTTTGTTTTTTTTAAACAATTTTTATTTTTTTATTTTTAGTGTAGGTAAGCTTGTAGGTATATTAAGTATTTAGATAGTAAAATCGGCTCAGCCAAACGTGAGATAATTGCGAAGAAACATACATACATACGGGTCAAACTGAGAACCTCCTTCTTTTAAGTCGGTTAAAGAACTACACAGATATCCCTCTTCCAACAAAAAAATAATTATCTTATTCAGTTCATAAACAAAGAAGTAATACGACCTTTATCATCGAGGTAATTCACACAAAATCATATTATTTTCGTGCATTTTTCAAGATTACTTGAAAAGTACTGAACCGATTTCCAAATTTAAAAAAATGGTACCAACTTGGGAGTTTAATGTAATAACGTTTGAATCATTTCAATCGGTCCAGCCGTTTTTGAGTAATCGGTGGACATACACAAAAAAAACATATACAGACGAACAGAGAACCTCCTCCTTTTTGGAAGTCGGTTAAGAAGACCTCATTTAGAAATCTAATATGACTAAAAGCTGTCTGACATTCAGTTTTATAACTCGAATTCAAATAACATTTTTATTTGTTTTTGGCCTTTTTAATAAAACGTAGTTGGCATTGGCATTCCTTCATAGATAAAGTTGGAAAACAAAGTAATTTCAGCAAGTAATATAATAAGTTTATGTTCAGTTTTTAAGGGAATACTGTTTTGATTGAGATTGCGACATTTGCGAAGTCGGAAGAAACCCTTTTTTGTTCAAAATCCTTTCGTTGACTTTGGTCAATTACTTGATTGGAAACGAAAAATAATCAATAAAATTTATATTTACATCGCTTTTCGAATTTGTACTCCTTCCAGGTCATTTTGAACAACAAACGCAATGGTTACCTTTTCATTCAGTTTCGTAGTTTTCGAAGATTGATTCGACATTCCCAGAAACGAAGAGCAATTGTAATAATTGGTTAACTCTTAAATTAGACAATTGCCGTGTTTGTTTCAATTGTTTTGTTCTTGTCTTCTTTGTGATATGTGATATTGACATAATATATCTAAATATCAAGTTGATAAGTAAGTAACTGCTCACTCTTGAAATCAATCCGATCGATCGACATTACAATGAGGGCTTTTCAAAATGACAAATCGCTCAATAGATGGCGTTGATAAAAAATTATGTTTGAATGTATTTTTTTTACTTATCTTCGAAGAGTACTCAGGTAGGCAGGCAGATGTAATCCTAAAATGTTTCTCTTTGGGCAGATGTCAGCCAGCGAGCGCTTACTTTCCTCTTTGGTACAGGCCGTTTATTTTTAAAAGCCAATTTTGACTCATCTCTTTCCATCAACGCCATCTAGTGAGGCAAATAGTTACCTACTGATTTTATTTTTTAAATGTCACTTTGAAAAGGCTTCATTGTAACGTTTCGTAGTCTATGATATTAAAAAGGTTCGTAGTTTAGAATCTAGATTTGCGACAACGCAACAGCTCTAAATTGAGTTGACCTTTGATTAACTACAATAACTAATAAAAAACGATCTAATTAATCTTAAAAAAGCTCTAACAACAGTTAATGCATTACAACAAGTTACTTAAAACATAAAAACCTTTCCAAAAACATTATCTTTTATGATCTTTAAATTAATTCATAAAATTATTCACCAAAAGTTCGTGGGAACTGCATTCAATTCGCCACGCCGCCATTTTGCAAAGTGCTAATATGCAGCCGGGAACTAAATCAATTCAATCAAGAGATGCTCTTGAGAGCTCCTTTGTATCATGCCAGCCTGGTACTTCAACTCAATTTATTTATGCGTTATTTCAGATGTGAGTTGATTAAACCCATCTGTTTCACTGAAATACTTATTATAACAATGAAAATGAGTATGAAAAAGAAAAAAAATCATATACCTAGGTAGGTATGTTTACACTTTTTAGATTTCCGCACATGAAATAATATTATTTTCTATGTAGCCCGTGACCATGGCTGCTGTAAAAGCGCCGAAACGTCGCATCGTCGGAACAGGAAATGCAAAAAATTAAATAAAATCCATCTAAATCAAATCAATATTTCAAAAGTTCCTTGTCATCATGAGACAGTAAAATAAAACGAAATAGTTATTAATTCAGGATTGATGTGCAATGCTACGCCAGTAATATTATAGTACATTATGATACAAGTTAGCTTAGGTTGCTCATTGCACACAAGGCTGTGGGTTGCAGCCCGAGCCGCAGGCGAGGGCGTAAATCAGCCGTGTGTGCAATAAGTAAGAGCTCACGAGTTTCATACGACGTTTTTCAACACATTTGCGAGGAAAAAACAAAGTAATTTACCACACAGCAACAAATAGGACAAAAACAAAATATGATAATCATGATGGGAAAAGGCGCGCAGTTTTTTTTTGTTTTTTTCACTCGCCCAATGCAAGAATAATTTGCGTACAAAGGGGTTAGGAGCATACAGCCTCTTGAAAATCATAAATTTAAGTGATAAAATGCAAATATTTTAATATTTTATAACAAAATAATGTAAATTATGAATAATTTGATAATAATAAATATTTGTTTGACTTAATTGAGGACTTACACATTTATTTATTCCAAAAATGAATATGAATTTTCAACGGCATAAAACCTCTTTGTTGTTACTAAAAAAATAACTGTATTACCCGGTTAAATTGGGAATGCTCTCTATTTACTCGCAAAGAACTTAAAGTAAGGTACCTATTTAACTTTGTAGGGATAATTCTATAACCAACTAGTGTTTTATATATTATTGCACGCGTTTGTTACAGCTCGGTTTATGGCCCTAAAAGCGATGTATTAGGGCTCACTTTACGAGCAAGTGTGTTGAAAAATCGATTATGAAATTATTTATATGCGGAGTAAAATTGAGTGATAGAGTGAGCAATTATGTGATTCGTGAAAGGTGTGGTCTGAAAGATGATATACCTAGTTACAAGAATTGAGAAAGGAATGCTCCGGTGGTTTGGTCACTTAGGCACCCATTACACACACAATCTGATCACGCCAGACCGCGCCAGACTGACAAAGATTGACAGAGATTGATTGTGTAACGTTGTTCGCGATCTGTTTCAATCTGGCGCGGTCTGGCGCGATCTGGCGTGATCAGATTGTGCTGGATTGTCAATCTACGTCAATCTGGCTTGGTCTGGCTTAGGGTTGGCACCTTTTTTTCGAGGTATAAGTATTATTTTCAAAACTTTTAAACATTATAGTACTTACTTTTGGGATATTTATAAAAATGTAGTACACATTTATTTTTAACTAGCTTCCGCCCGCGATTACATCCGCGTGGGTGGACATTCGAAAAATCATTAAAAAACAATCGAGCACAATCTGCTGCGATGCGATATTTTTAACCGACTTCAAAAAAGGAGGAAGTTCTCTGTTCGTATGTATATTTGTTTTTTATGAAGGCTGCATTGATTTGGATGAAATTTTGCAAACAGTTTATAGTCTGGATTAAAACTTATGATATTTTTGATCTCGGTCAAAGGTACCCTAGGCATTTTTATTTCTTTAAACATTTAAATTAATTTGTAGTACTTTTGGGAAATTTATAAAAATATAGCCCATATTTATTTTTAACTAGCTTCCGCCCGCGACTACATCCGGATGGACATTTGAAACTAAACCCAAAAAAAAAACATACAGACGAACATAAAAACAACCTCCTCTTTTTTGAAGTCGGTTAAAACATCGGATCGCAGTAGATTGTGCTAGATTGTCAGTCTACCATGGTAGATTGACAATCTACTATGGGAGATTGTCAGTCTACCATGGTAGACTGACAATCTAGCACAATCTAATGTGATCCGATGTTTTTAACCGACTTCAAAAAAGAGGAGGTTCTCTGTTCGTCTGTATATTTGTTTTTTATGAAAGCTGAACTGATTTGGATGAAATTTGGCAAACAGTTTATAGTCTGGATTAAAACTTATATTTTTCATCTCGATCAAAGGTACCCTAGGCATTTTAATTATTTTAAACATTGAAACTAATTTGTAGTACTTTTGGGAAATTTATAAAAATATAGCCCATATTTATTTTTAACTAGCTTCCGCCCGCGACTACATCCGGATGGACATTTGAAAAAAAACAAAAAAAACAGACGAACAGAAAAACAACCTCCTCTTTTTTTGAAGTCGGTTAAAAACATCGGATCGCATTAGATTGTGGTAGACTGACAATCTCCCATAGTAGATTGTCAATCTACCATGGTAGACTGACAATCTAGCACAATCTACTGCGATCCGATGTTTTTAACCGACTTCAAAAAAAGAGGAGGTTCTCTCTTCGTCTGTATATTTGTTTTTTATGAAAGCTGAACTGATTTGGATGAAATTTGGCAAACAGTTTATAGTCTGGATTAAAACTTATATTTTTTATCTCGATCAAAGGTACCCTAGGCATTTTAATTATTTTAAACATTGAAACTAATTTGTAGTACATTTGGGAAATTTATAAAAAATAAAACCCATATTTATTTTAACTTTCTTTCCGGCCGTGACTACATGCGCGTGGGCGTTTGAAGAATCCCTTAAAAAATATACAGATGAAAAGAGAACGTCCTCCTTTTTTAAGTCGGTTAAAAATATTGGATTGCAGTAAAAGATGATAAAATTTGGCACACAGTTAGTTTGGTACCCTAGGAAGTACCTACCCTATGTATGTACCCTATTTTTAATTTTTAAAGGAAGCTAGTTAAAAATAAATGAGGACTATATTTTTTCATAAATTTCCCATAAACCTACCTACTATATTTTTTGCAATGTTTTGAAAAATACTATTTTACCTCGATATTTATACTATACCAGGCTATAAACTATATATGATGTGTGTAAAATTTCATCAAAATCAGTTCAGCCTTCTGAAGCTGAACTGATTTGGATGAAATTCGGCACTCAGTTCATAGCTTGGTAATATCGTATTAAAATTTATAAAAAATCGTATTAAAATTTATAATACGATATTACCAAGCTATGAACTGAGTGCCAAATTTCATCCAAATCAGTTCAGCTTCAGAAGGCTGAACTGATTTTGATGAAATTTTACACACCTGTGCGTGTAAAATTAAATATCGATATTCATCTAACCCTAACTAATCAAGGCATAAAATGGGTGCTAGACAACAGATTTTACTAGGTACTTACTTACTTTTTGAAATAGATAGGTACTTATTATACGCAGACCGTCACAGAAATTAAAATTCATCATTTCAATTACGTCCGGGAATCGAACCCAGGATCTCTTGCGCGGTAGACTGGCATGTTGAATACTGCACCACTCAGGTCATCGATCGATATCACGCGAAAATTAATGCAAAAAGTTGGCAACCCTGCCAAAGCCCACCGTGGATCGTGGTAGATTGTCAATCTACCAAGATCTACTGCGATCCAGATCTCGCTGGATTGACCGTGTAACGTCGCAAACCAACCGCATCAAATTCCATCAATCTGCGGTTTTGATCAGATCACACCAGATTGACGTGTGTAATGGCCGCCTTAGAGAGGATGAATGAAAGGCGAATCAAGAAAGAGATATATTGTGCGAATGTCGAAGGAACGATTGCACAAGGGCGTCACATAAAAACCTACGCGGACCAAATAGAGGTTATTATAAAAAAGGCTGGTTGTACGCAGTGACAAAAACCGCAGGGCATGTATGAAAAGATTGATGGATGTGAATGAAGCTAAAGAAGTGTGCAAGGATCGTAGCAGGTGGCGATCCATAGTCTCTGCCTGCCCCCATAGGAAACAGGCGTGAGTGTATGTATGTATGTTATTTTGGAACCATACCAAAATAAGTATCTAAATCTCAACGACAAACTACATACAGCACACCGCGGCATGGGAAATAAAAGATCTTAGATAGCTAACTACCTATATATCTATGATACAGAACGGAATCCCAGTTATTTTAATGATCTATCTTGGCTTTTAATTAAGACGTAGCACTTAGGATCGTTTGTCTCTCTCCATTCCAGTTCATTAGATAAGGATAGCCTATTTGTCTAGATTGTTTATTCCGGTGTTGGCAGGTATTTGCTATTGCCATGCAAATGTGTGCGAACTTATCAGTTAGAAGTTTAAACTTATGACTATCGTGCGAGTCAAACATTAAACTTGTGAACTAAAACTAAACTTTACGTCTTTCGTATTTTCACAATAAGTTTGGAACTTTAGAACCAAGGAAAAATAGCACTTTACTCACTTTTAAAAAGTGAATTAATAGGAAGTATAAAAAGTCTGCTAGACACTTAGTGCGTAAAAACAATAAGTAATAAAGTCAAATAATTGTTAAGAAGCAATAAAAGCGAATAAGCCTAAATGAAGATTTTCTATTAATTTTCTCTGTTGGACAAATGTGCAAATTAATTTGCATTGTTAATTACTTTCTCTTTCAAAAAGTTTAGATCAAATATTTAATGCTTAGAGTAAGACGGGCTAAAAACGAAGCCTTTGTTGCTCGAAGATTTAATGTTTACCATAGAAATCGAGTCGAAAATAACATGCTCGTTTACATCATTAAATATTGTCCAAAACTAGAAATAAGAACCCGTTTCATCAGCCTTTTTCAAAGGTTGGGTCACAGGCCTTCTCCTTATAAATGGATAAGGAAGATAACCCACTATGACTCCGAAACAAGGAGGAGCTCGGTAATATTTTGGTCACCCATCCGATGACCGAATCTAGCAAAAGTTGATGTCACGCGCTCGATTTCTAAACTGAAAACTCTGAAAATTGTTGTAATACTTTGTCCAAAAATAGCGGGGGGCGATTAGTCAGTTTAATTGATCATCATGAAATTTCGCATACACGTTGTGAGGAGCATAGAACAAGTACCTATACATACATTTCATTCTCCAGAAAAAAAGATTTTCATTCAGAAATTGTTTCCGAGGTAAGGAATAAATATGCAAATGCTTATGCAATATGCATTTGCATATAATCCGGTCATTAGTCATAACTTTGTTATTTGTACAACCTCCACTTGTCTTTCAAAACCAAGAACAAGAGAATACCTTGTTGTTGAGCACAGGAATACTATAAGAATAGAAAAAAAAAACTCTCCACGAGACGCAGAAAGAAAAAGTAACTTCGATCCTCTTCATCAATCAATGTGAACTTTCAATACTCAAATTATGCGAAAATGTCCAACAATTTCGTCTAGCATTCCGTCCATACTTCCGATCCATAAATATAAATTGGCAATTGCCGCGATGTTTGGGCGCCAAAATAGTACGATTATTATTAGACCAAACTGAATGGTATCGATCAAGTACCAAGTTCGTTCACCCGCGCTACTATCGTATTTTGGCGGGTAATTGTTTACAAATGATAAGAGTTAAGTGTAAAATTAGCCAAGTGCGAAATTAATGCGCATGTCATTATAATGTAGCGTTGACAAACTACTTGGCTTTTTTGAAGAACTTCTTTTCTGGTTTTTCTCTCGTATTGTTGTTGTATCTCACGAAGTCCGTTTTACTATGAATGTGTGACGTGCGCATGTACATTCTTTAGTGTGCGTTTGCACTCTCTTGTATTACGCACACTAAAATAATGTGCTGTGCACGCCTAACAACATTCATAGCAGAACGGTCTTCGTGAGATAGAAGAACTATAATTATCACCATCATTATCATCAGGCCCATTAAGGATGATTCACGCTACACCGTGTAGCACACGTGCCCCGGCCGGGACTTTAAGTTCTGAAAATTGCATATCTCAAGCGTCACGTGTATCGACTGATGAGATCACACAAACAGAGACAGAGATATGATGATGATGAGTCCTCTTTGAGGTCTGTGAGACGTAGGCATCTCCTGGTGGAGGTTGTTACCATAATCTACAAACTATCTAGGTACTCACTTGGTTGAGAGGTTGGACTGTTCTGTTTGCATGGCCATAGAAAAACCCAAATGCTCATTTTCTGTAGAATATAAATTTTAACTCATACCACGGTGGAACTCATAATATTCGCACATGATAATCAACATACCTAGTCATAACTCAAAAACGCTTAATTAAAAATTTTTTTTTTAGTTATGTATGACTTGACTATGTTGATTATCATGTGCAATATGTATGTTTAGATCACATAACCTGACTGACTATTTTGTAGTACAAGTTCTATTTTTAACTTTAAAAAATACTTGTTATTGCCAAATAGAGTGACAGACATCCGTTTTGTCACTTTCTCAAACACCTTTGTCACATGAATATTTATTAATCTTAAAATATTTTTTTGTTCCAGACGAGCGTGACGCGATACAAAAGAAAACATTCACTAAGTGGGTCAACAAACACTTAAAAAAGGTAAGAAATACATATTACTTATTATTATGATTAAGTATCTTATTTTTTCACAGTTATAATGCTGACATATAGCAAAGGCATAATGATTTATTATGAAAGAGATCGTAAGCGCAAAATACACAGTAGCGACGAAAGATTTGGATACGATGCGGATATTCGTTGTCGCTTCTTGTTCGTACAAAATGTGTGAAATGCGCTGTAATTTACACAGAGGTACGTCGTACTTGTTGTATGGTCTGCGCACAAAATAGGATGCGGCGCGGATTCACGATAAATCCGATCCGTGCTGCATTCTTTCTGTGTAATTTACGACTTTCTGTGTACGTACGTACGAACCAAATTTGTAGCGACAACGAATCCGATCCGCATTCGCATCGTATCCAAAACTCACGTCGCTTCTGTGTATTTTGCGCTGTAGGTTGAGTTGTATCTAAATTATTGATGTTAAGGGGCATGTAGCCGTCATCAACTCCACCAATACCTTTTTTAGCTATATTTAATAAAAGGAAACAAATATATTTATTGAATAACTCTATTTTATTAGGTTCTTTATAGTCAACAGTTTTAAAACGATAATTAAATGAAAGAAAGTAGTTTACTTTTTTGACAACAACAAGTTTTTGTGCATGGCTACATGTTCCTTAAAGTTAAATTGAAATTCTTTGACAAATTACATACTTAACAATATTGTTATTGTTAAAGTGAGTTGGTGCAACTCACCCTTAATTTGTCACAGTTTTATAACGCTGTCAAAAGTCATACACAAATAATGATGAAAGTATTTATTTCTAATCGGTGAATCGAATCGAATAATTACTTGTCCGCTCTTGTAAGTACTTTATTTCTCGACCCTTCATGTCGTGATTAATCGTTTGAGTTAAAGCAATAATTAAATTGGAACAGGATATTTAAGAAAGGAAATTAAGTTCCTAATTAATCCACCGTTATTGGTTTATCTAAATCGATTTTTATAGGTAGATACATTACTTCCGCCAATTAAAAATTAATATTAACTACGTTTGTTTCAAAATTTTTGTAAAGAATCATACAATGAGGGCTTTTCAAAGTGACATTTAAAAAAAACCGACTTAAAAAACCTGCGTATAAAAAGCAAGAAATAATATTCAAATCATTAGATATGCATATGCATCATTAGATATCATTGTTATAATAAAAACACGTGTATTGGAAGTCGGGTGGGGTTGGAGGGTTGGAGTACAACTTTTGTTTTTAATTCTAAAAGTTTTTTGTCATTGTGAAAAGCCCTCATTTAATAATAAAGAAACTTTAAAACTAGTTTTTTTTTTAAATACACTACAATCAAGAATCTTATATTCCTACAATACAAGTCATATTAGGCAAAGGAAGTCGCAAAACCGGTGTCCGACCGTAATGTAAATAGCAATATTCAACATTCCGCAACCTTCCTGTGTTTGTTTACTCTGTGGAGTTTGCTCGCTGAACCACAGAATAAATAATAATGTGGACAACATGGTTTAGTTAGCTACTACTTGTGTAAGTAACTGTGATCATTAAAATCAAGTTTTTTTAGTAAATAAAGGCAAGTAGTAAGTACGAGCTAGCGCGCATGATAAACGTTTGTCTCCGCGACTAATTTGTCTCTCACATCAAGTCTACGGGTTTGTATGAAAGTGCGCGCATGTAGCGACGCGACAGCCGGCAGACTTTGATACAAACTCGGTGAGATAAATTGGTTGCGGAGACAAAAGTTAAACTTAGTCTCTACGACTACTACCATAAGAATAAACAAAACTTATTCTTATGCTACTACTAAGTACTCTAATATTGCGCATAATGTTTTTTCTTACGTAGTGGTAAAAGAGTTTTTCTAGTTTTTTTCGCCCTTTTGGGACAGACAAGCGAAAGTAGGTATGCTGCCGATTTGAGTAATTTACTTGAGATGAGAGTAGGCCAAATGTTGTAATTAGAAAACCTTGTCCGAATTGTTGGTCCACCTATTCGAGTCCCTAAGTAAGAATATGCATTATTTTTATACAAGTTGGGATTAATTTGGTCTGTTGTCCATGGGGACTAAAAAGTTATTCACTAAAGATTTCTTATGAATTATATTTTTTCCTGTAATTAGCTTGTAATTAAACATATTCGCAATTCGACCCCATTCGAATTGCTAATTTAGATTTCAGATTACTTATGAGATCCTTGCGAAATTATCATACCTAAGTGAGCAACCAAATGTTTCATGCCCTAAATAATTTAATCAACACATTTAATTAACCTTATAAAAGTTACATCATCTGCAGATAAATCAACAAGGAACAAAGTGTATTACTCATCGACATACAAACAATCCTTTATATGTGAAAGTGTTATGAACATCTGCAAAAATATGTTGAACATAAGGACTTTAAATAATTAAAGATAAGGACCAAATTCGTATACTGTTACTCAAAATATTTAAAGATAAAGTATTTTATTATACTGGAGACTTTCTTAAGAAGATTCGAGAATGTAAAAAGACTCGTTTATTTAATGAATGAAAGCTTTTTTGTTGTATCAATGAATGCATCTTTCATGTTTTATTCGGATACTTACATCATTCTTATAAAATCCTTTACTTTCGATTATTATTTATAGAGTACCGTTTTCTGGCGTAGTCGTACGTCGTAGTCGCTACGAAAAAATGTTGCTACGGGTTTCGTAGTCGAGTAACTTGAATAGCCGAGTCTAGTTTAGCAATTATTCATAGGAAATTAGGAACATAGTTTCAATTCAAGTCCTCCCACACTCGGGGTCCCATTTCCATTTTTTTTTTTCATATTAGTTGGTCAGAGCAAGAAGCTTATACCCCCAATGGAGATTGCACGGCTAGTGTCATAGTGAAGATTGAAAACGGTCCTTTAGTGACGTGGCGGCTTATTGCTACCTCTTTCTTTAGTGTTACAATACGTGTTCGTTGTTCGTCGTTCGTTCGTTCGTGAGAAACGAAAACGTATTGTAAAACGAAAAGAAAGAGATAGCAATACGCCGTCACGTCATTAAGGACCTTTTTTCAATCGTCACTATGACATATGGCCGTGCAATCTCCATTGGGAGTATAAGCTTCTTGCCATTAACTATTATTTTTCATATTAGATGGTCACAGGAATAGTCAACGAATTTTTTTACCCTGTGATTTTATGGTTGCACGTGAAGTTTGATCTTCATTTCTGATTTTTAACCAAAAACTTTTTTTACATAAAATGATTGTGTTGTGCATCATTATAAAGTTTTTTATTCTTTCTGTACTTCTGATTTCGAATATAACTCCTGTTAATACAACTCTCTTTTCCTTGAAAAGTGGACCACTTTTAGCCGACCAACAAGAAGGCGAGCCAATTTGCCCTGCCACATACATTAATTACATTTATAACCAAAGTTAATTAAAACATTTTTTAGTTCAATACCTATTACTTTGCTCTTAGCAGCAAACCGCAGTCGGCACCCACATACCAATGTTATGCAACCTAAGCTTACTCAGGATTAAGTCGAACCAACATTTCTCTATAACAAAGGATGTTATTGAGTCTGACTCATGCGCAGGCCGTGTCGTAACCTGTGACCTGTCTTACTCACGCCAAGAATTTGATGATTATTAATAACAATCATGGCGTTTTCAGTATCGTTTAGAATTATTTTACCCGTGGAATTTTCGGGATTTTTAGAAGCATGTGTTTGTGTGAAAGGTTCAATGTATCTCTATTCTCTTTGCCTTAACTTCTTGACGCCGACCCGGCCGCATGCGGCCAGATAAAAATATTTAAGCCATTCTGTCAACGCCGAGCCGGCCGCATGAGGCCAGCACTTTGTTTACGTTTTCTTCTATTGTTCTCTTATCTTCTCTGGTGATAATAATTTTTAGAACTTTTAGGCGGGTATACGGCCGGCGCAGATGGGTTAAATTCATCAAATGGGGAAGGCAACTGTCAAAGTGGCGCTACGTACGCTTGTTCCACGACAACCGGCAAAACCAAAACAAAGGGCTTTTACTTTAAAAATCATTTTATAGCTTTAAAATTACCAAATTCTGTGTAAAAGTAAAAATAAGCTTTAAAAATGTTGGCACTTACACATTTCCGAAAATCAGGATATTAAGAAAAAAATTATAAATTAGTTCAGCGGTTAGCCGTGAAAAAATTTGACATGGTTATCTATTTTTTGCAGTGTTTGCTTGTCAAAGTGTTTTTTTTTAATTTATGAGTATAAATGTCGTCTATAGAAAAGCGATAAGAGCCTTGTAAATCAAATAAGTTTATGAATTAAAATCGATTAGTAACTTGGTAGGTATTATTAGAAAAAGTATCAAAATGTAAAGCAGCTTATCATTTTTATCTTTTTTCTTCGCGTCGTCGTCCCACACGCAACTCCAGAAACTTCCAAACGACGAAATAGGTGGGTGTAAAAAATAAAAATTGGAATTTACGACATAGCGACGGTCGACGGACGTCCTTATGAGGTAATGTGACCAAATCTTGTCGATCACCCCTTATTTTGACTAGTTGTAATACGACCTATTTCGTTTGTAGTAAAGTTCAAAATTAAGATTAAAGAATTGTGGATAGTAAGTATACATCATAATTTCGCCCACTGTCGAACCCATATTGGTGTCTTGTTCAAACTTTGAGTGGCTGTGTTGTAACTTAAATATCGCTTCACTAAGGTTATTATTACACTAGGTCTAAATTTAAAAGTGGATAATCTTTAGTGTCTTGCCTGTAAAAGGTAGGTATGAAAAATTATAAAAATGGACATTTGTTTCTTTTATATTTTACCTACCTTAAAGATAATACTTGATGTAATAAATACATTGGTTTTTCTTAGAATCAAATAAAAAAATCTGTTTCTAAAAATGCCACGGTTTTTGTACTTCTATTATTAAAATTTTATTATTTATCCCCATAGAATAATTACACCTAGAACGATAATTCCCAACAAAGCGCGCTGTCAAAAGTGAGGCAACAAAAACAGCCAAAATGGCGCCGTTTTCAGATTTTTATTGTCCATTATTAAATAATCATGCCTAATAAGTACAAAACAAGTTTCAATTTCCATACCTTAAAGAGATTAATTATTATATTATTGGATTTTAGCTGCGATTAGGTTATAAATCTGAGAACTGAGCCATTTTGGCTCAGTATAAGTTGTAAGACACTTTGCATACAAGGACACGGCTTCTAGGTGTAATTATTCTAAGTTTATCCCATCAGGTACAGGAAAATAAGACCCAATAGAATTTCATTGCTGTCCGGCCACGAATTAAAATAAATATTATTTTTCTCCCATTTTTGGGGCATTTTAAAAAATTTTGTTATTCTGTCTAAACCGGACTTTTGTTAATCGACATCTCAAGTTCTTTTTTATTGAATGAATCACGGACGATTGTAAATATATTCCCTTATTCGAAAATCGACGTTAAGTTCTGCACAATAACAAGATTGACCCCGATTTCAGATGAATCATTCTCTTCTCAGAGAATTACGGATTGCAATAACATTAATTAGTCAATCACTGTTAAACCTTCGAATTTCTGTATTTCGAATATTATGGATTCTTTGAGCTTTGGTATGAAAAATAAACTGTAGGAGATTTGCAAATACTACATATTAACCATTTTAACAAGTTATGTAACCGTAACACGAACTGCTATCGAAAAAAAAAAGAGCGTAAAAACATTCGATGGAGTAATTTTTATGGGAAATTTGTACTATCCCCGTCAATTAGTAATGCGCTGGAACCTTATCAAATTAACATGCACATCATCGTCATCCGCAACTAAAAATGACAAAAAACAGTAAAATTCTAATAGGTAATATAATTTATTAATTATTGAATTCTTATTTTCAATAAGAAAGGGTCTATGTATATGAGAAAATTACAATTGTTTTTCGTTTTTGAGGTTAAAATCATGGCCGCCAGGCGCATTACCAATTGACGCGGATAGTACGGCGCCATCTTTTTTTTAATACTTAACGGGATAGTGCTTGGCCTTTACCTCACCTGGATGTTAGGGCTGGTTTACATTATCTTAGTCTTTAGTAGAGTGCTTTAGGAGAGTGTTTTAGTTGAAACATGTAAACGGTCATCTTATGACTAAAGAGAGTAACGTTCTAGTAGCCTTTCTACTCGCTTTCCAGTAGCACCCCCTGCACGCCCGCTCACCCCCCGCGCGATACTTTCCTCGCACTCGCACTGGAAGCATGTAAATCGACATTTTAGTAGCGTCTTTAGTAGAGTGCATTTGCCGGTGAACGCGAGACGTGTAATTGGATTAAATAATAGGTATTAGGTATGGCGAAAATGACACTCTACTGGAAGCGTGTAAACGGTCACTGGAAAGGCACCAAAACTACTAAAGCACTCGCATTCGAATCTACTCGCACGCTACTAAGCACTCTACTAAAGACTAAGATAATGTAAACCAGCCTTTACCGTCTACCGCCGAAAAGCTAAATGAGATTTTCCATAGAGAATTACTCTATCGTGTACTTTCACGTGCGTTTTTTTCGATTGATAGATTCGTGCTAAGTGTACTGGTTAAGTTTCATCGAATTTGTAGGATTTGCACAACACCATCTATCATCGTAAAATGTTTGTATGGTACCCAACTAAGATTTTCTACACAAACATTTTATATTTATGGATGTGTGCTCATATATGATTCGCCTTTGATAGTTTTTAGGGTTCCGTACCCAAAGGGTAAAAACGGGACCCTATTACTAAGACTCCGCTGTCCGTCTGTCTGTCTGTCTGTCTGTCACCAGGCTGTATCTCATGAACCGTGATAGCTAGACAGGAGAAATTTTCACAGACAATGTATTTCTGTTGCCGCTATAACAACAAATACTAAAAACAAAATAAATATTTAAGGGGGGCTCCCATACAACAAACAGTTTTTTTTGCCGTTTTGGTACGGAACCCTTCATGCGCGAGTCCGACTCGCACTTGGCCGGTTTTTTTATTTCTTACAAAGAGAACTGAACAATGTTTTTTACATTCCATTTTGATAGTACTTAAAACATTACTAATATCTGAGCAATTTTGATTACTAAGTATGTAGTTGCCATGTTTTTATCACATAATGAAACACAAAGAACTCAAAAGTTTACTTATAAACGCTTCTGACAATTCTAAAACCATAAAACGTGATGATTTCTAAGAATTTAATTAATCATCTGACTAACACTTTATCGAGAGACCAAAATAGGACATTCATATGTAGATCATCACTGAGTCAGAAATGTTTTGTGAAACATTTGCGTTACGTCCAATTCATCTTAAGATAAGCTTTGGCTGGTTAAAGTAAACCATCTGGTTTTAAAGCTCTTTGATTGAACTCATTTGGTGCAAAACTTATTAACTTAATTCGTAGTGAATTTTTCTATTGCCTAAATAATGGTTTTAGGTATTAGTTAGCGGATGTAAAAATAGACACCTGTGACTCTCTATCGATCTATTACAATAAAAACCCGCCAAGTGCGAGACGGACTCGCGCACGAAGGGTTCCGTCAAAAAAAATCACGTTTGTTGTATTTTATTCTGTTTTTTTATTTGTGTATTTGTTGTTATAGCGGCAACAGAAATTGTCAGAAATACATCGTCTGTGAAAATTTCAACTGTCTAGCTATATTACGGTTCATGAGATAAAGCCTGGTGACAGACAGACAGACGGACAGCGGAGTCTTAGTAATAGGGTCCCGTTTTTACTCTTCGGCTACGGAACCCTAAAAAAGAAAACATTTTTGAAACATCGACACTGTTATTTCAGTAAAAGATTAGTAAAAAAAAGGTTAGCTAACTGTTAAACCCATAGAAATAGAATGTCAAAGAACAACAATGTCAATAAACAGGTGATCCGAAAACAAATGCATATATTTTATATGAGATACGAAAAAAATGGCTTAGATTTATAAAATATGACTATAAATGGCAAAGGAAATTAATAAACTATGTTCCATACTGTCTTCTTCGTCGATAAACGAATAAATGTAGAGAAATTTGGTTTCAGAGAAATGTGTGGCAATATCTTATTTACCTTTGAAAAATGTGATTACTTGGATTGTTTCTTTTTGTCACATCACAATTACTTAGAGCACAAGACACCATGGCTCCACGATACCTTTATTTTAAATTCTAATTAAGATTAACAAATATTTTAAACAAACTGTGATTGCTCATTTGCTAGGCGGGACGCTAGGGGCTCTTACTGTAAAAAATGTTGGCACATGTCACTTGATCCTTTGTCTCTTTTTTACATAGACCGTGTCCGTATGATGTTAACTTCTCTTTTCCACGCTTTGTTGGTCTTCTTGAGCGCAGCGAAAATTTTTCAATGTCTATGGTTAAACCTCTCTTAAATTAGGAGCTTCTTAAAATCATTTAACCGCAAGTAAATCTCAAGTAAATATTATCTAAGAATTAAAACACACTTCTGAAATGTTTACGGACAAACACTTAAGAATCAAACCATGTCGATAATTTCAAAATATTTGTCCAAAATACGGTGTCAGGTTGCATCAAAATGCGGTAAGAAGACATCTGTTTCTATATTCCTTATTTTTTTTCATAACGTTAACTAGTAAAGAAAATAAGATAAATTTGGACTCTTGTGAATTCGAAACATACGTAGTAAGTATGTATGGGTGAAAGTAATATTCCCAATGAAGAAATTTTATATTGCTTGGGTTGGTAAAAGTAACATGTCTCTTTTTAAAAATTTGCGCGTTTTTTTATGGTATGTGATTCGTACATATTAATGTACGAAACTTAAAAAATTAAAATAATCGCGGTAAAGACATTTAAACGTCAAAAAATGCGGTATGGAATGCGAATGGAATGCGGGTGTAAAATAATTGGAAGGAAGCGGGATTTCGGTAGGTTACGGACGTGGACGGCGGCTGGTCAAGGAAAGGCACTTACTTGGTCTAGCAGCAGGCTCGTCAACACTTGAGAATGGCAAGCTGGCGTCGTCGCCTGCGCAGCACGCACGACCTGCGTGATCGGACGTGAACGGCCACAAAAGTCCACAAACACGTCGATTTAAACCGTCCTTTAATCACGTATTTACTAATACACGTAACACTGAAGCTTATGGGCTACGCGGATGCGGTTAAATGAGTTGCGCGGGGTGACAAATTAATAGCGTGTTGACGTCACAGTAGTTCGCAATAGACTGTTTCTTGCATTACGAATGCATTGGCCGCGTTCGGCCGGCAAGCGGAGCGTTGTGCCTTTTTGTTAGGATATTGGCGGGTAGGAAGGAAGTAAAACTATGACGATATGATCGCGGCGGCAACATTCCCCCCGCCCTTAAAGGGTCACCTTTAAAAAAAGAGTAATAAGCACAAGGGAAACAAATAATGCGTACATATATACATAATAATATGCAAAAAAATGCGGAACAAAGGTCTACTTTGAAGGTGTATAATACTACATTTAATTAAGCGGAGAGTAATGCACTTATATACTAACTAAACTAAAGCGTATGCGGTTGACAAACAATTTATTATTGATTTGGTATCGGACATAAACGAACAACTGGGCGAAGGTAACTCCCCTTGGAGGTTTTAACAGTCACAACCCTAGTTGTTCCATCCTTGGAAGGATGAACCTTCTCTACTATAGCTAAAGGCCACGAAAAGGGCGGCGCGTTTTCTGTAACGATCACTACCACCGTGCCTACAGCTATGCAAGCGGTCGGCGTGTTCCATTTGGCGCGCGATTGCAGCTTGTGTAAATATTCGGAGCGCCATCGACGCCAGAACGACTGGACGATACTATCTAGCAGCGAGTGACGCTGATGAAGGTCACGGGGTTGCGCCTCGGCTGCCGGTATGGAGGACAGAGGAACTGTGTTCAGAAAGTGAGCCGGTGTTAAAGCAGACGGCTCTGCGGGGTCACTACTCATTGCAGTGAGCGGGCGCGAGTTTACTAATGCTTCGATTTGCGCGAGCACTGTTATAAGCTCTTCATAGGAGAGGATCTGCTCACCTATGACTTTAAATAAATGCGTTTTTACAATTTTTACGATACTTTCCCAACCACCACCGAAGTGTGGGGACGCGGGTGGAATAAATTTCCAGTCTATGCGGTTTTCAGAAAGTTCGACTTCCAAATGTGGACGCAATTCATCTAAGAATTTATAGAGGTCACGAAGGTATGAACTGGCTCCCACGAAGCAAGTGCCATTGTCCGTGTACATGCACTTCACGGGACCGCGACGCGACAAGAAACGCTTCAGCGCAGCTAGAAAACTGACTGTACTTAAGTCAGTTGCGACCTCGATGTGAGTGGCGCGAGTTGTCAAGCATGTGAAGATGCAGAGCCAAGCCTTGCGGCTTTTGACTCCACGAGCACGCACAGGAGTATACTGTACAGGGCCAGCATAATCACATCCTGTCATTTGGAAGGCTTTATCAACTTGGTTGACGCGGTGGCTGGGCAAATCAGCCATGAGAGGAAACTGAGGCCGTGGTTTTGCTCTAAAGCAGGTGTTACATTTATTTATGCGGTATCGGATCAAGCCGCGAGCGGAAAGGATCCAGAACTTTTGGCGGAGCAAAGACATGAGAAGTTCTGGGCCTGCATGTAAATGCTTTTTATGATAAAAATCGACCAAAATGTCAACAAAATGATCACGACGCGGCAAGATCACAGGGTGTTTGCACGTGTAATCTTCGGCGGAGTTAGAAAGACGTCCACCAACGCGGATAAGGCCATCCTTATCTAAGAATGGTCTTAGCTTATTGAAAGCAGGCGAGCAAGGCTTGTCAGTCTGCAAACTAGCAAGCTCGCTTGAGAAATGTACTTGTTGTACAGCGCGGATGATATTAACTTCAGCAAACTCTAAATCTGAACTTGAAATGGAGCTGCCTTGCGGTAATTTCTTGATGAATTTAAACACATAAACAATCGAACGTAATAGCTTAGACAATGATGAAAAGCGGTTCATAAGAGAGTAAAGCGGAGAATCATTGTCGTTAGAGACGACCACGTGAACGTTAGTGCGTCGTTCCGGTGCGTCGTCGTTTGACTGCTCGCAGTCATCATTTAGTTGCCATCCGGATGGGTTACTTGCAGCCCATGGAGGTCCATTAAACCAAAGCGGGTGATTCATTATTTTACTTGGGGTTAAGCCCCGAGATAAACAGTCTGCGGGATTTTCAGAGCCTGCGACATGGTGGAAACAATTTGCAGGAACGTTTTCTACAATTTTGACGACGCGGTTGGCGACAAACGTCTGCCAGCGGTGAGGAGATGAGTGCACCCAACATAAAACGACTTTCGAATCACTGAACGCGTATACTTTATTGACAGGATAACGCGGGGAAACGGTGTCTACAACCTTGCGGATGAGTTTGGACAGCAATACAGCCGCACACAACTCCAGCCTCGCGACGGATAGAATCTTCACCGGCGAGACCTTCGATTTAGCACAGACCAGTTGTATAGAATAACGACCATTGACGCAGATTTGAAAGTAGACGACAGCTCCATATGCGCGCTCGCTGGCGTCAGCGAAGCCTAAAATATTCAATTGACAGTCTTTAACAAGACCAAGATGTCGTGGAATGCACAAATCATTAAGAGAAGGCAGCTCTAAGCAGAACTGCTTCCAAGCGGTGACAATATGAAGCGGTGGTTGGGCATCCCAATCGCACTTCAACAACCATAACTCCTTGATTAGGAGCTTGGCGTGTAAGAGGACAGGCGCCACGAACCCTAGCAAGTCCCACAGTCGGGCTACAGCGGAAAGAATGGTGCGCTTTGTACACGTATCATCAGGAGCGACTACCTTGAATCTAAAAGAATCTCTAGACCTATCCCAAAATAGGCCTAGGATCTTGTGCGGAGTGGCATCGTCAAAGAGCTTGTCATTGGATTCTCTGTGAGACTCAGGTATGTGCGAGAGGACTTCATCTGAGTTACTCGTCCATTTTACGAGATCCAATTGTGCTCGTTTGAAGAGCGCGATAAGCTCGCTACTGAGCTCTATAGCCTGGAGGGTGGACATTGATGACAGGACTATGTCATCCATGTACAAGCCTGCTGAAACAGCAGCGGAAGCGGCGGGATATTTATCTCCTTCATCGATAACTAACTGGCGGACAACGCGAAGAGCGTGAAAAGGGCTGGACTTGAGCCCAAAGCACACACGGTTAAACTGATATACAGTAAGCGGATCAGAAGGATTGAATCTAAATAAAATTCTCTGGAATCTGCGATCAGGTTCCCTAATCCCAATTTGAAGAAACATTTGTCGACAATCAGCGGAAAAGCAAATTTCAAATAAGCGGAAGTTAATTAATATTGAGAATAAATCGCCTTGAAGATTCTCGCCAGAATGTAGAATATCGTTTAGAGAGCGACCGGAAGTAGTATTGCAACTCGCGTCTAGGACTACTCGAAGTCGGGTACTACTTTTGTCTTCGCGAACCACTCCATGATGTGGGATATAGTATGCGGGGCGAAGAGATTCATTATCGCGAGCCTCAACTGGGCTGAGATATCCCTTATCTAAATACTCGCGTATAACATTATTATAAGCGGTGCGAGTTTTGAGGCATGCCTCTAATTTCTTTTCTAGGCATAAAAATCGCCTGTGCGCGGCGGCGTACGAGTCACCCAAGGTGAACACGTCCTCACGAAAAGGCAAAGCGACTATGTACCTTCCACTCTCTTCTCGAGACGTGGTGGCAGTAAAATATTCTTCGCACTCAAGGTCATCAAGGCTTTGAGCGGGCGGCGCGGAAATCTCCTCAAGTTCCCAAAACCTTTTGAGAATCGAGTCTACAGGCTCATCAACTACCGTACAACACGTGGTTGAATAATTGCAAATTACGTGTGACGTAGGCACAGAACCCATAATCACATAACCTAAAACGGTTTGAATAGCGGGCGGTATATTGCTGAAGCGGCTATGAATGATGCCTGGCATCAGCAGGTGTGGGAACAGTGAACTACCTATCAAAAGGTCGACAGGACCTGGCTTGGCAAAATTGCCATCGGCGAGAGGCAAAGAACTAAGGTGAGAGAAAGCGGATACGTCGACCGGAGCGGAAGGTAGCGTATCTGTGATACGATCGACAATGAGCGATGAAATGTTATAGTTAATATTTAAATTAAAACGTGAGTGAAAAACTAAGTCTACGGAACCCTGAGAGGTTTTAAGAGAACCACCTATACCCCTAATAACAGTTGAGGTACGTTGTAGTTTATTTAGTAAGCCGAGACGCATGCAACATTCATATGTAATGAAGTTGCTTTGTGAAGCACTATCTAGTAAGCAACGTACAAGATGCGGTGCGCCATTGCTGTCATAGACAACAACCTGAGCAGTCGCCAATAAAACCGTCCTATCACTCAAAGAGCATAAAGCTAAATTTCCACTAGGAGGTGGCGCCGAAACGGAAGGCGCGGGTTGCGAAATATTCGGCTGCGGTGGCGATGAAGAAGGAGCGCTGACGTTACCACTAGGCGCATCATTTGCGGGTGTATGCGTTTCGAAATGTAAAAGAGTGTGGTGGCGCTGCTGGCAAGCACGACACGAAACCTTAGAAGTACAAGCTTTCGATCTATGTTTTGTGCTAAGGCAGTTGACACACGCACCGTTTTCTTTTATGAACTTAAATCTATCATGCGGTGTTATTTTTGCGAAAGCGTGACATTTAAACATATGATCATGTGTGTTATTATTACACAACAGGCATTTTTTATTTTCAGACGATACGTAAGTTTGCGGATTAGGAGCCGCACGGGTTCTATTTATTTTAGAGTAAGAATTAGTATTATTATTTGCGGGAGATACAGCATTAGTAGTTTGGCAGATGCGGCACTGCATTTTAATAAATTCTATAAAGCTTTCGAATTTAGGGAGTTTTGAATCATGAGCGTATGTTTCGTAGGCTCGAATCGTATTCGTATCGAACTTACGTACGGCAATATGCATCAAAATAAAATCTGTCAAATTATCAATGCCTAAGTTTTTTAAAGAATTGACTGCGGTTACAAATTTATCCATAAATAACTGATAAGCAGCAGGTGAATTGGATAATTTCAAATTTAATATTTGTTCTAAATAATTAGAACCTAAAACGTCATTATTTTGGAATCTGTCTAGTAACGCTTTGAAAATTATTTCATAGTTCTGAGCACTAGGTAAAGTCCCAGAAAAAAGCGATTGTACCTTAGGCGAAAGTTTACCCATTAGGTAATATAATTTATCGGAATTCGATAGCGATGGATTGTCGTGAACAGTCTCTTTAAAGCTCGCATAAAATAATGGCCAGTTTTGAATATCACCGTCAAAAGTTAATAATTCAATAGGAGGTAGTATGACGGAAGTCTTATTTTTAGAAGATAAGCAGGTAGGTGACACTTGCGATAGAACTTGCTTCACGTTACAATAAATGTCTTCAAAAGCGTTATAAGCTTGAAAATTAGGCTTAGCGGTCGGATTACGCTTAAGTAACTGCTCATTATATTCATCAATAATATCATGAAATTTGGATCGCATACTATCAATAGTAACACATGACGTAATAAAAGATTGACGTATCTCCTCTGAAAGGTGAGCTATCTTCGCTTGGTCGTATATCGATTGCATACGTTGAAAAAGTGCATCACGCTTCGCTCTTATTAAAATTATTTTTGTGTCTTCAACTTCACTGGTATCTTTACCGGTAGGTCCGGCAGACTTATCGTCCTGTGGCATGATTGATAATCACAAAATATAATATATAAAGTAAAGTATATAGAAAATATATAGGTTAGTTATTGAAGTATATAAACACTATTTATTGTTCACACAAATGTATATAAAAGGCTGCGTAAATTTAAACAAAATTAATTAAGTATAAAACTTAATCGAAAATAAAAATAATTAATTTAAGTCGCTAGTGTGTGATGACCCTTATATCAATTTGTGAACGATCGAATTAATTATGAACAAAGGTTCTGAAAATAAGTAGGTAAATTAGTGCCTACTTAATTACGTTACGGTTGCGGAATAACCCAGAATGGTAAAATATATTAAATGAAAATATTAAAATGTATGAAAAGACCCCAAAGTACCAAGGTGACCTTTTAGAGGGCGCGCGGAAAACACGTGAGTGGTTACAAAAACTAAACTAAATGCGGTATTTAACGGTTCAAAACTAAACATACGACTCGAAAAGGACCAGATGATTCGTACATATTAATGTACGAAACTTAAAAAATTAAAATAATCGCGGTAAAGACATTTAAACGTCAAAAAATGCGGTATGGAATGCGAATGGAATGCGGGTGTAAAATAATTGGAAGGAAGCGGGATTTCGGTAGGTTACGGACGTGGACGGCGGCTGGTCAAGGAAAGGCACTTACTTGGTCTAGCAGCAGGCTCGTCAACACTTGAGAATGGCAAGCTGGCGTCGTCGCCTGCGCAGCACGCACGACCTGCGTGATCGGACGTGAACGGCCACAAAAGTCCACAAACACGTCGATTTAAACCGTCCTTTAATCACGTATTTACTAATACACGTAACACTGAAGCTTATGGGCTACGCGGATGCGGTTAAATGAGTTGCGCGGGGTGACAAATTAATAGCGTGTTGACGTCACAGTAGTTCGCAATAGACTGTTTCTTGCATTACGAATGCATTGGCCGCGTTCGGCCGGCAAGCGGAGCGTTGTGCCTTTTTGTTAGGATATTGGCGGGTAGGAAGGAAGTAAAACTATGACGATATGATCGCGGCGGCAACAGTATGGATCATAAGCTATATTTTATCTGATTTATCACAGAATATACATATTAATAGTAGGTACTAAACGTCTTTAGTGTTGGATAAAGTAACATCTCAAAAAGTTAATGAAACTATTGTGTGACTATGACAGCGTTATAAAATTGTAATATAATGATCGATTTACTTCAAATGAACTTGAGAAATGGTAACGATATTGAGGTAAATTGGTCAAAAGAAAATGCTTCTTTAGCACTTTTTAAATGTGGTTATACATAAGTACTCTTAATTTTTTCATCGCTTTCCGGAAACGGAGCAGCACTGGAAATACGTGAAGGTCTGTAAAATACACATAGCTTGTTTTATTAGTTTTATTTTATTCGCTAGGGTAACCATGATGTTGATGTTGTTTCTCGATGTTGTTATTTACGCATTGTCACCATCCCTTTTACACAGTTTGTTTTAGCTCATGGTAAAGTCTCGTTTTTTGTTTTATTTTTTTGTCATTTACTTAAAAAATAAATAAATTGTCTTTTACTTGTCGCTCATAATGCCACGAAACGTTATAATAAATGAATAACTAAATCTTTCTTAATTCAATATGGCTCAAAATTTAATTATAAAAAATTAAATCAACTGTCACACTGTGACTTTTTTTTTGGTCACGGCGAACCACGGCAGCTGCAAAGGTGCCGAAACATCGGGAAAATCAAAAATCAAACCAAACACCAACTAATTACCAAAGTACTTTCAATAAAACCGCGCTAGTATCCGTTGAAAAGTGTTTTATATCATGTCTAGTGAGCGTGTAAGCTTGAGAAGTGAATAAAACATAATTATTTTAGCAAGTCAGACTCATACTTAGTTGGATATAAATTGTCAAAACTTACTTTAAATATGTACTTAGCCTTAACTTTTATTATTGCATGCATTCTCAACAAATACCTTAATATTCAATTTGCCATAAAAGTAGCCACTACAAAATATTCATTTGCAGTATTCTTCTTCACTCGTTTTTACGATCCATTCACAAACCTCAGAGTTATTTTACCGACCGCACAAATATTATAAACAAATATATTCAGTACGATTATTAAAAAAATAGATTTTGTTACTTCAACAAATATTCATGAAGCTAAACAATTCAATGAAAAGAAAATCAATAAAAAATCTTGTATATACTTATGTTGACTTAGCTCTTAGCTTAAAACTTCGAGCAACAAAAGGCTTCGTTTGTCACCCGTCTTACTCTAAGGCTTAAAAAAATCTCAAATACTTTGTTTATGTGAAAGCTTTTGTTTCATATTATTTTTCTAATAGTTTTATAGTTGCTATGCTATTATCATCATCATCTTCTCTATAATTTGTCATTACGTTTTGCATCCCCTTCATAAACTTTCACTTTCTATAAATGTATTTATTTTCATTCAATTTAATTATTTTCTCGACAAAATCATTTTAGTCTATAAACATTTCACTATTATTAAGTTCTATTGTTTATTTTATAGATATTAGAAATTTCCAGAAACTTGATAAATTCAAATTCGACTTGCTTTCTCCACCATTGGTTTAAAGTTTATTGTATGCATTCAAGCTACCACCAAATGGATCACGAGACTTTCTACATAGTGGCGGTCACATCGATTTTCATACAAACGAGGTAACTTTGAAGCCTTGGTTCTCCGCCAAGGATTGACCTAGCTGTGATCAGATAATCGCCATCCAGGGACTGAAGGAGATTCAGATCGCTATACACAACCAACTGATCCGATCAGCATTCTAAGAGATATAAGGTCATGTTTAAAAAACCCGCGAAATTAGCATAAAAACGTATGGAAATCATAAAATTGAAAAATGATCCTTATAATATCTCGGAGAATGCTGATCAGATCAGTTAGGTGTGTATCTGAGTCTCCTCCATTCACTCCCTGGATTGGATAGCCATCATCTGATCACAGCTAGGTCAATCCTTGGCGGAGAACCAAGGCTGCAAAGTTACCTAGTTTGTATGAAAATCGACTAGTGTCTTTAATCACTTTGACCGCCACTGTATGTATGTTATCTAAAGTATGCATGTAATGGCACAAAAAATTTGAGAGATGTTGTGTCTTGGGAATTGATTTAGCAAGAGATGTAACAAGGGTTAGGTTTTCACATTCTGTCAAAACTGTTCGATTGCATTTGCTCATGTCGGCGTCTCGTCCAGGTTTTAACCCATTTTCTGCCCATGCTGCTCGGACAGACGTATACACGTCTACACGTTTGCGAAGTTGTCAACAACCAGCCCTGCTGTCCACCTCAACAAGTAAGTTTTCGATGTTGTGGTAGTGTTCAGTAAGATTCGGCTGCTCAGTAACGGCTTTAGATTCAAATTGGTTTTCGTTGCTGGCATGTCTTTTCGTATTTTTTTAATGAGTTGTGGCTCTGCACTAATGTCTTTTTATTTATTTTCTTAATTTTATCGTGTGACACCCTACCGAGATTTATATGTTTTGTCTTTCTCTTTATTTTCATTGTCTTTTTAATTTTTATTAAACTTATTATATCGTTCGACACCCTACCGAGATTCACATGTTTTAGTTCGACCGTCTTTGTTTTTGTTTTCAATGATATCATCTTATTTTTAAATCTACGGCTTATTATAATTTAGCTTTAATCTTAGAGATGCTCTAAGGCTTTAATCATTTGTTTTGTTATCTGTTTTTTCCTTAAGCGGCGTTTCTTTATTTTTTTATTATTTTGGCTCTTGAGCATTAAGCTTCTATTTATTTTGGTTTCTTTATTATTTTGATTAGGATTAAGTAAGCATTAAAGGATGATGTATCGAACTTTATATAGGTTGCTATTTTGTTTGTGTTGTTTTTTAAGTTAAAACTCTAATTTAGTTGTGATGTTGTGATATTCGCTTTTTAATAATTTAAGATATAAATAGACAGATACTTATTTGTATAATGTTTTGAAACACAGTGAGTGATTGTTCTGTATTTGTTTTTTGCTTTGATTATTTTATAAACCCCAAAAGGCGCCAAAATCGCAATATTTGGGTATCAGTGTCACTATTTATTTTTAAGAGGGTTTATACAGCACACTAGCGCCGCCAATGGAAAAAAAATTGTGTTCTTCTAGTGCACTCCGGAGAAGTTTTGTGGTACTTTTATCGTTTTTAAACAATATTTTCTAGCCTGTAATTTAGTTTAATGGAGTTTTATTGCTAAAAGTGGCCTCGTTTGTTTTTTTTTCCATTGGCGGCGTTATAGTTATAGTGCCGCATAAACCCTCCTAAAATACTATTTATAAATTATGGCCTCAGTCAGAAGTGTCCCTAGTGAATGCGTGCGTTGCATATAGGGTTGCCAGATCGGAAGTCCAAAATATCTGGAGAAAATTTGAAAATGTCGGGATTTTGCGGTTGTTGTCGGGAGAAATAAATATTTAAAATAAAAATGTAACTTAAATGCCTGTATATGCTAAGAAAACGGCTGCGCATTGCGATTTTTAGTTAGTTTTATCCACTTATCTTGTTCTTTTGCCATTCTATTATAAGAAAACGGCCGCGCAGCATGATTTGTAATGAGTTTCGTCAACTAATCATGTAATCTTGACTGGCAGCGCGATTTTTAGTCAGTTTCATCCACTAATATTGTACTCTTGTCTGTCTATAGTAAAACAAAATGGCCGCGCAGCGCAATTTTTTGTCAGTTTTATCCACTAATCTTGCAATCTGTGGTTTCATCCGCGAAAATTATTGCTTTCTAGAGAACTTTCGGAACAGCTGATTTTCCGGGAGATTTTTTGATTTTTCGGGAGTCGGGAGATCACTTAAAATTCTGGGAGAGTCCAGGCGAATCTCGACCATCTGGCAACCCTAGTTGCATAGCAGAGTTGCACCCAACGAACTAAGATCTTAGTTCGTTGGTTGCACCTTTACTGAACTAGCGTAGTAATTGGGAAAACAAAGTACTACCTGTTAGAACGTGTTCACCTATTTCCGAGTCTGCCCCCCTAATATGACGACCGCAACACCATGTATATCACGTGATATAGAGTTTTATAGATAATCAGACTGTCAAAATATCGCGTGATATAGAGTTTATCGATAATCAACTGTCAAAATATCGCGTGATATAGAGTTTTATCGATAATTAAATGTCAAACTCCATTGTCTTTTGACAGTTAAAAATGATAAATCACTATATTGATATCGCGTTTCGGTGAGTTCGGTGGTCATGCTAGTTAGGGGCTGAGTTTACCTTACTAAATCAACTCCAGTTGTAGGAAGTGCAATATTAGAAATAAATTACTTTTTACAGATAAAGCGTATATATTATTAACAGCTAAATACTCAAACGAGTCTGAAAGTTAAGGCCAAATTCAAAAAAATGGCAGATTTGAAAACTGACAACTCCCTTAAAATTAAGGATACCTTAGCTAAAGATACTAGCTAAGAAGCCTTTGAGTGTTCGGCCGTTATTCAGTTGTTATTTTTAGAATTATTCGGCCGTACCACAAAATATTTTAAAACACTGTTCAACAAGTGTGTAACTTAAACACTGTTTTGATGTGATGCTGTCACTTTTTTGACAATATTGTTTGAAAGAGACGGCATGACATTTAATCAGTGTCTAAATTAAACAGTGTTTTAAAATCTTTTGTGGTAAGGCCGAATGAGTTTCGATTTATTGGTATTTGTAATAAAATCTCATGTATTTTTTTGTTGTTTAGGTGAATCGTCATGTCGGTGATCTGTTCGAAGACCTGCGCGATGGCCTCAATCTCATTTCGCTGCTGGAGGTGCTTTCTGGCGAACACCTTGTAAGTATAAGCCTACTATTGTTTTAATTTTAACCATAAACTATAATCATGACAAAATGTACAACTTTGGCCATTTAGCCAAGGGGGTATCTGCAATGTTATCTTGTAAAGAATGTAGGTAATAAAGCGTTTTTTTGTATAATCCTCAGTCATTGACTTTTATATATTCCACTAGACAGGCTGCTGTCAAACTGTTCTTGTGCCTTGTGCTTGCCTTGCCTTGTGCTGTCAAATCATACAGACAGCCTGTCCAGTTAAATAGAAAAAATTTTTTTCATGTCAGTGTCCTCAGTCGATGAAACTTTGCTGTGATGTAATATAGAATGAACCTAAATACAAATCCAAAAGAAACAAACAAAACTAGGTGTCGTCTGCCATGATTTTTTTCCATTCACATATTGTTTTCATATCTTACACGAGTACTTTTTAAGCAGATTTTTTTTGCTAAAAATATATTAATGATGAAAGAATATTTTTTTTGGGTGATTTGCGTTTCATTATTATACTTTATCATACTGTAAAGTTTTAACTGAGGATGACTAACAACTGAGGATTTACTGTGGGGTTTACTATTCTTTCTTGCCTACACTAACTGTTCTGTGGTGATTATGGTAACCACATCAAAACACTGAAAATCACGGAAATTAAGAAATACACATTGGATTTCGAAAAATTAAATTAAACCAAGAGTCCGGACAAAGGTAACCTTACCTACTAATTTCTCACTCCTCACTTTTGGGGTGCAGGTTTTTAAGCTGGCAAGACTTAACTCATTTTGCCAAGAACGGAGTAGCTCGTGAAAATAAATGGGTCATCCATCCGATCACCGGTCTCCGCGAAAGTTTCTTAACTTCCACCATCGATTCTCGGTCAAGGATATCAGAAAATACCACCCAAGATGGTGAATTGGTGACATGACATCACCTTTCATTAACGATTCCTATTAAATATTTAATTGCCTTTCAAAATACTAGTAAATTACTTAAACGATACCGAATTAAGGAACTAATTCTACCAATCAATTGAGACACTTCACGGACGAAGCTTAATTACTTTGTTTCTTAATATTTTAATAGCTATGAAACTAAACAAATCAAATACCTACTTAGATCTCAGAAAATCTCTTGACTCTATTAGAGAATTTGGTCTTTAAAGTTAGAATCGACCTTATAAATATCGGATTTTAGTTTTATTGTCGTTTATGAATATTAATTTAATTTAATTAAATGTAAATAAATCAATTAAGAGATCTAAATTTATTGATCAATTAACTTTATTGATACGTCTTTACAACTGAATAACGTAAGAGAATGGTAACGTAACAACGCCATCTATTGGTGTTAATCGTAATCAGTATTTTGCGCATAATGTAATGCCAGTCAGTAACCAAAAATTCGTAAAGATATATATTACAATAAAAATATTAAATAAGAACATATTTTAAATTAATCTTCCTTTCTTTCTACCTGCCTAGCATGACCACCGAAACACGATGCGACATATGATATAGTGATTTATCACGGTTAACTGTCAAAAGACAATGGATTTTGACAGTTGAGTGTCGATAAAACGCTATATCACGCGATATAAATCGTGTTTCGTCAGTCATACTAGGGGGCAGGACGAGTGAATAAAAGTATCAATCAAAATCCTTTTTTTCATATTATAGCCGAGTTAGATAAATGAATCTAGCTAAATAATTTTACGCATAATCTAATGCGGAATATTACAAAAGAGGGCTCCACACTCGCACCGCGAAAGCCCGCGAAGGCCGCGAACCGCGAGTGTGGAGGGTTTCGCGACTTCGCGTTCGCGCTTCGCGGTGTTCCCCGTCCGGTGGCGGTTTTTTGGTCCGCGTCAAAGGGCTTGTGTGCCGAACCAAGGTTGCCGTGATTCGCGGCCGCGGTTCACGCGCGAGTCTGGATGGCTATATTTTTCGCACCGTTTTCATACGCGAACCGCGCCCGTGATTCGCGGCCGCGGTTCGCGCACGAGTGTGGAGCCGGCTTTAGAAGCATAACCGAAAGACATACTTGTCTATGATCTCATGATCATGATAGACAGACGTTAAGGTTTGATTAGGGTTAGGGCGGAATTAATGTTGAACTCGCGTGTCTAGCTAATGAACACAACGTAAACAAAGTTTCATCAAAGCCGGCAAATTGATAGTGAAACTCTATGGAGAAATTCTCCGTTCACGTAACAATGGGCGATTTCCTGACAGCTAAAAGAAAAAAAAGTTCAAAAATGTTGATATCTAGATGGCATTTTATGAAAGCGAAGCCGTAAAGTTAAAACCCCATCACCCCCTTTACACGAACCAATTTATCACATGCAATTTTTTGCAAATTTCGATGGCAAACCCCTCTGTCTTGGCAAGTGACAAACGTCATCATTTATTTTTTTGGTCTTGTAAAATCGCCCATTCCTTTGCATTTTTTTATCAAAATTATTCAAATAAAGATAAGGTTTTTATAAGAATTAAAAATAGATCGACTTTCGCCATGACTCCATGAGTATGATGTGTAGATGGACCCATTTTTTTAAACGATCGAGTCGAAGCAACAATGTATGGATGATGAGACGAGTTACAAAATTTGGAAGCAGGCTATAGGAAATGTTCCTTCCTTTTTACAAATACCGTGAGTGAAGGTTACCTGTCAATTACCACAGATAACAATTATACTGCAGTAGTCAATTACTAAAGATAACTGGCAGGTGCGGCGAACCCCGCACCCTTCTAACGGCGAGCCAGCTTTGCGTTATTTGGGTCAGAGTACGTGAAAAACGGGTTATGGGGCTCGAACACACGATAGTAGTATACTCTGTTACAATAATTTCTGTTACAATTTCTTGATGCCATCGGCAGTACCTAAAGTTATGCCTTGATATGGTCATCTTTTTTTACAGGGTCATTTTTTATTCACCATCCAAATTTTGAGGATGTGTTCAGTGCATGAAACTGAACCACTTTCTCTAAGGAACTCAGGGCCATTAATTATGTAAAAAAAGCTACTATACAATCCATACAAATCAATGAGATCACACAAATCAATTTCGCCACAAAATTTTGGTCACTTACCAAAATTTTGTGGCGAAATTCGACACGTTTCTTAAAGAAAGTTGTTTAGTTTCATGGACTTGACACATCCTTGAAATTTGGATGGTAAGTTTAGAATGACCCTGTATATTGAGGAATCCTCATTGAGGATCTCGGTGGCGCTTTGGTTTAGCGCCTGGTGTTTGCGGAGGTTAAGAAACTTTTGTAAGGGTCAGTCATGGATGGGGACCAAAAACGTATTATCTTGAGGTCCTCCATGGTTCGGAAGACACGTTAAGCCGTAGGTCCCGCTTGCATTTGCAGTCGTTAACACCCACCAATCTGCATTGGGTCACAGAATACGTTACATATAGAATAGAATACGTTTTAGAATCCGCATTAGGAAGAATAGAATACTATAATTAGCAAGACCCTCACCCCTAATTTAAAACAAAATGCGTGTGTCAAATCATTAACCCGATGTTGTTAAAAAAACTGTGACAATATTATTTTTAATTACCAACAATAAATCACAACACTGTTAATTACTCTCGCCATAAACACACCCCATGCCGGAAATGATGGTATCTTATGTGATTTACACCTTCTGCGCCATATTCACGCCCCGTTGTTTGATAAGTGACTTTCACTATGCTAAATAAGGCTTTTAGCGAAGTAGCTGAGATAAAAGATGAAGATAAAAAAGTTTCTAGTTAGGGTGTCCCTATCTTTAAATAATGAGCCTTTTGTGACGTACCAATTGGTGGGGCACAGGCATCCTTATAAATCGATAAGGAGGATTGGCTTCAACCCACAACTTTCAATCGCAAACTTCGCAAAGAGGACATTTATTTCTACGTGGCAGGCGCGGTCGCAGCCTGAAATTTTGGGGGGCGGGTCACTAATAATAATACAATTGCTTTTTGTTAATTTTTTATGCTTTTTCTATGTGACATGTACGATTTTGGGGGGGGGGGGGGTCATGTTCCGCCACGTTATATAACGCCTTTCACACATAAAGGTACAGATAACTCCTTTTCGCTTCCATATTTCTTTCACTTTCTCTACTCCCATCACAGTCCTCTAAATTCTGGACTCTCTAATTTTTCAATCTGTCCTCTAGTCTAGTTGTCTACCTATAATTTCAAAATCTGTCGCAATCGCTTTGATTTGAAGAAGTATCAATCTTCTTTTTGGCACAAACAAAAACTTACCAAAGAAATACGGCAATGTGTCACATCTATCTATCAAATAAAAGCGATTGCGATAGATTTTGAAATTAGACAATTGGCCCCCTGGGGGGTTACTCCCGAATGCGAACGAGAATCTGAGATCGAATTGGTATCGAGTAAACGTCAAAACGGTACAATGGAAACCATGGCAACCGTTTTCAATGTACAAAATAACAGATTTTTGACGTTTATTCGATTGAACTCGATCTCGTTAAATCTCGTCGAGAGTAGGGGGCTAGTCGATAAATATGTTTTACGTGTATATGTATAATCTTTAATATTAGTTATTAATCAAAACAGAATAATAACTCGAATCTTCACAATTTTTCCAGCCGCGTGAAAGAGGTCGGATGCGCTTCCACATGCTACAGAACGTGCAAATGGCGCTCGACTTCCTGCGATACAAGAAGATCAAGCTCGTCAACATCCGAGCGGAGGACATCGTCGACGGGAACCCCAAGCTGACCCTCGGCCTCATCTGGACCATCATTCTACACTTCCAGGTTAGTGCCGTAGGAATGGGGTCTAATCTGGGGTGCTATTCTCTAACATGCAACTTCACTATCAGTGATAGTTTCGTCGAGTTTCTGACAGATGTCATATACCTATTACTGAGTCACTAGCACAGAATACACCGCGCGAGTTCGTGTGCCGAATCGTGTGCTCATTCAATAGCCCTAGACTTCACACACACAGTTGCGCGTGTGCAAAAACGTTACTGTGTAGCGTCTGTGTAAAAGGTAGTTGAAACGGGGCGCTTGTATGGAGTGCCCGGGGTGTGTCACTAGGCAAAATGCCATGGATTCCAAAGAGTTTGACCAGTAATGGGAATATGACACCTGCCAGACAACGCAGCTGCAACGACGAGCTGGACGCTGCAAACTTTAGAGAATAGTATAGCTGGGCAGTTCCAAAAGTATTCGATTGGGCAGGGGCAGTGCTACTATGTTTGGAGACTTGTCAAACATACGCCTCGAGCACTTAAAGTATCCGATTAGGCAGCGCCTCCACAGCGCCTCCACAGCGGAGACTCTTTAAAATTAGGCCTCATTTTGAGGTTAGGGCTCGCCATTTTGTTTTTTTTCCCGCCAAGTTTTTATTTTCGTCCCTATAGGTATCCAAGTTTGTATCTAGGCACAATAAATTGGCCAAAAGTTGCGTTGAGTGGCGTTATCTGATTTCTTCCGAAGATTGTGTCCCCTTTAGGAGGACATTATTTGAACTGGGTCTTCTCTGAAAGCCAACAACAGGTAGGTATATGATATTCCTTTAAATATAGATGGTCTAATTTCAAACAAATTCAAATGATGTCCAAATGCTACGACGACGTCCTTAATTTAGCGTGCCTATTTTAATTTTATTTGATCTTCATTATTCCTATAATATTTTTGCATACGTAAAAATGTACAGTGTATTTAGGGTTGCCAACTTTTTTTACAAAATAAAAAGTGTATTAAGGTCGGAAAAGAAAAATAAACAGTATTTTAGAAAAACGTACAGTATTTTATATTTTTACTGTTTTTAATACACATTTCTTAGTACAACTTATAAATTTTGTGTCATTTTTGAAAGAGCCTCAATATTTTCGATCATCTAAGAAACGAGGTCTGCGCTGCACCGCGCTCCTATAACGTTTGGGCGTTTACTTTTTAAACAGATCTATGGATACCAGTGACGCTTGCTGAAAACAGTATTTTTGGATACTTTTTGTTTGTTCAACAGTAAAAAGTATAATGCGGTGAAAAACAGTACTGTTTTTAACAGTATAGTTGGCAACCCTAAGTGTATTATGCCATGCAAGCACGCTAGCATTTCATATGTTCTATCCTTAAATAGACAAACCAAAACAATAGGAGAAGTAAACAAAAATGTTATATTTATAGATCAAAATGTTTACGGAATGACAAGACAATCAATTCAGTCTACCTGAAAACTTTAAATAACGCGTGGTAAGCTGAAAAGTCTAGATAAATATTATTCTTAGTTACTAATTTATTAGTTGATAATTAATCATAAATCCAATAAGCGAACTAATTCATTCAATATAATTAACACTTATACATATAAATACTTAATTGACATCTGACCTTTATGCCATTTTAGTTGCTAGCTCATTGATAAATAGGTAGGTACTATGATTGATATGTCATTAGGTTATTTAATAAGAATCAATTTAATTTGTATCCGCAAAATACTTTGAATTGGGCACAAAATGTCAAGAATGTATTTTTTTAAAGAAGGTATGTTAGGTACATGTGTAGTGCGAAAGATGAAAAACAAAAATAGACGATATCCTTGACCCGAAATAAGCTGCGAGGACGTTGTTTTTTACGATAATCCAATTAAAACACTAACCTGGACGAGGGCCGACCTAAAAACGAAATATAAAATACTAAAACAACCTTTAACACCCAGAACTTACAGTTCATTAAGTGTTTTAGAAGATAATTACGTAGGAAAAGCAATTTGAGGTCTTTGATTGATAGCATAATGATTATAATAACTTTTTTATCTTCTTCCAGAACGTTTTAGACCAGTATCAACGTTTTTGCTATCACGACGAACATGAGGTTTTAAACAGTTTGTTTGGCTGCAAAATAAGTGTTTCTTCGCATCTATTAGAAAAAAAACACACCTTAGTTATTGTAGGCGGGATTTTGTTTTAATATGGGAGGAATATCACTTTTTATTTTTATTTAGTGCAAGATTGGGCCGCCGGTTTTAGCATTAGAATAAAATTTATAACACGGTCGTCTAGCCAAGCTGAATTATTAATAATTAGAACAGATTTAATGGTTTTATTATTCACAACATGTGGCACGGGATCTTAAGGTATTATTAACCTCACGCACGTATTTCTGTATCCAATTTGGAAGAGTATTAATTGACCTTAAGTTAATATTATTATGCGGTGTTAAAAAGATTGGAATCCAATGCTATGAATGTCATCATAAAATTAAGATTACTTCCGAATTTAAAATTGTTTGGTAGAAAAACTTTGAGAATTGAACGTCTAATGACATCATCACTAAATCACTAATCATTAAAAACGAGTTAACTTAAACTGTAGTGACTACTAAACCACAGAAAAATTCTACATAAATTATCGAACGTGCTCACAAAATTTCACAAGAAACGGTTGAGACGTTTGCAACTGCCATATCTCCGCCATTATTAAAAAAACTAAATCGACAAAAACATATAATTATCAAACCTACTTACAAAATTTCACGAGAACCGGTTGAAAAATGCGACCTGTAAAAGAAAACAGCTGAACAGACATACGAAAGCATTTTTCACCTAGCTGAAACGGAGACACCTTCGAGCTCGCTCAGTCAAATAATGTACAGAACTCTATTTCAGACACTGATTCATATTTCTAAAAGAAAAATCTCTCAAAATTACCTAAGAAATACAAAATCGCAATACCCAAACTACAAGTCGCTAAACAACAGGAAACAAGGCGGCGTCAAGAGGCGCCTCAAACATTTTTATCACGTGGTGGAAAGCAAAATACCATATACGTAGTAACCGTGACACCGATATCTCGTATTCAGATCATTCAGCACGTTAGTGATGTCATCAGTTCTGGGAAATAACAGGTATAACCTCGGTACGGACGGCCTCATAGTGTTGACAAGGGCCGTTGCATTAAATTATTAACAGGTTATGATTTGGCGGTACATGGAATTGCAAAACGACATTTAAAAGTTGACGGGAAGGACGAAGGAGAATTTAATTAGTCGTTGCATGTTATTAACAATTTTAAGGAGGCTGTTGGGGTTCCATTTAATGGTCAAGAGGATATAATTCTACTTATTAATGTTTTAGATTTTATTGTCAAACAACAATAAAGTTTAGGTGCATCGAAGCTTTTCCTGAAATAAAGACCGTTTTAATTATATTCATTTTCGCTGTCGGAGGTAGTGTTTTGTTTACATTTTGTTTTAGCCAAAAGTTGCTGTTATTTTCCTTATGATGAAACTCTCATGAGATAGTGAATCAATTCAGTTACAGAATTTGCATTCACTTCATTGTGTTCTTCAACAATTCGTATTGCAAAATACTTATCTAAATTCCTTTGATCTCCTGACTTTAAAATTTATGATCTTACAATTACATCACTGTACTGTCACAGAATAACTTGTCGTCCATATATGCACTCAAAATGTCTTACATAAAAGCATTCAGAGAGAACGTCCTATCAAAAGCTCGTGAGCTTATAAGCTTTCTCTTTCACTCTGTTGCGCAAGATTTGCAGTCTCGCTCTCGCAAGGATCGTTCCCGATGAAAGGGAAATGACATTTCATAAAGATCGAAAGTAGTTTGGATTTTTTTGCTACAATCGTACTGTCATTTAAATTCATGTAATGTTTTGTACGGTATTGAGAGCTTATACTCGATTCATTGACGTAATGACATTAAAAACAGTTGAAATTGGCAGCGTAGCGCATCCTAGAACTTTTTTATGTGAGTTGTTAAAGGACCTTGGCACCAATTTTTCTTATTTAAAATTTATTGTTTTGCTTTACCTTATCGGTAATATAAGGTGGTACCAAATGATCTGATGATACTTAAACAGGTGATAGTGTTGCTTAAACTGATTAACTTTCTCCAAGGAACAAAGGTCGAAAAACGAAAAAAAAAATTCATACTCCCATACAAAATGTACTCTAGTCAGCTGACCGACTTACTATGGAAAGGCGAAAAAAAAATTAGTTTTTCGACCTATGTTCCATAGAGAAAGTTATTCAGTTTAAGCAACACTATCACCTGTTTAAGTATCATTAGATAATTTGGTACCACCTTATATATACCTATTCGTCTACCCAATTTCCGACGTTTAATTTATTTACTTATGCTACCGCTCTCATCTTCAGATTATCTGGCCACCATCATCTTCATTATCACTGGAAATGTCGCAAGGATCTTCTGCAGGTTGTGTGGCCAGCACTTCTTCATTATATCCGAGAATGTCGACAGCTTTGTCAAAGTTATATCGTAACAGCTTTTCCATAAATTCCATACCACAGATTTCAGACAAAAGCAATTCTACAGGAAAACCCACTCCATGCACTAAATTCACCATGCATGTACCATCATTATGCGTGATATCATGGTAAGCGATGATGCGATTTACGATGAAACGCGCTTGCTTAGAAGATACCTATTCACTCGCGACTTGAAGTCTCCCAAATTGTACCTATCGGGAAACAGACTCAGGCAAGGAGTTCCACTCTCTAGCGGTACGGATGATGAAATTTGAAGCAAAACGTTAGTGCAAGTCTTTGGACCATTATCCACCAAAAAACTATAGCACTAATCTTCTTCTTCTTCTTGTCAGTGCAGGCGGTTTCCGCAACTCGACGTCTATTGCGCCTATTTTGCGTCGGAGAATGTGTGGCCGGATCACTCCAGCCAGCCCAGCTCAGCCAGGAACGCTCCAAGGGCTCTCACGTTCGTGATCGCTTCCTGGACGCTGCCCGGCGAGCCGTGGTACCTCGCCCGGTAAGGGGCCACCCCTCTGCATTCCAGCAGAACGTGGGCGGCTGTTTCTTCCTCCATGCATCCTCTGCATAGGGGACTGTCCGTGACACCTAAGTTAAAAAGATGTCTGTTAAATTGTCCATGACCAGTAATAGCACCTGTTACTAGGCGAAGTTGCGGTCTGCACAGTTGTATCAGGGACCTGGATAGACGAGCGTTAACGCGCGGTAGTGCGAGTTTCGCCTGTCTGCACGAGTCCAGCGAGCTCCAGTTCTGTTGGTGTAGTTCTATGGTGTGTTCACGGATCTTACTTACAAACCAGCTGGTCGGGATAGGCGCGATCGGCTCTGGACCAACAGGCGTCGAACCAGATGCGCGTCCAGCCAGTTCGTCGGCTGCATCGTTTCCCCGTGATCCACTGTGACCTTTGATCCATTGGATAGTAATAGTATTAAGTGCACCTACTGTATTTAGGGCGTGGTGACACTCAAGTAAAAGGCTCGATGTGATGCGACTGCCCTGGAGAGCCTGTAGAACGGATTTGCTGTCAGAGAGAATTAAGATGTCGCGGTCTTTTACCTCCCTTGTTTCCATTGTTTCAAGTGATAGCGCTGATTCGTACTTTCTGATTGTCCGATGGAAGAAGGGAGATGGCGGAATTGAGTTGAGCAATTCCAATGCACACTCAGCGAAATGTATCCAATAAAAAACCGATAAGCTTACAGCCTTGCGTCTATACAACGTGGATTTGACAATGCGACAATAAATGATAACACTGTAGACACTAGTTCATAGAAGTATTTTTTTTTTTTTTTTTTTTTAATCTATTTTAATTTAGAGGCTTTTACCTAGTTTAGGTATGTCAGCCTCATCATACCCTTATCTAAATAACAATCATAGATATAAGGGAACACTTGGGTCATTGATACAGAAACATATTGATAAGTTCTTTAAACACCGCAGATTGCGGGTCTGCTAGTATTGTCAGAAATTTCCCTACGTCTAGTCTATTTATCTTATGTTTCTGTATCAATGAATCCCTCGCCCCACTGTACTTGATGCATTCCAAGATCATGTGTTGGATGTCATCAACGGTACCACAAATTTCACAATTTGGAGAATCTATTTTTCTCATGAGATGACCGAATTTTTTGGATGGATAATGACCCGAACGAATACGAAGTGCTGTTATTATGAATTGTCTATTTGCATTATTTATATTATAGAACCATGGGATCTTTGGAGGCTGACATTGTAAAGTTTTATACCAAATTCCTTTTTCTTTGCTCCTTTCATCAAAATATTCTTTAAATCTTTGAAAACATTTTAATTTAAATTTATTTAATATTTATTATTCCTTTATTATTTATTTATTATTCCTATTTATTTTTATTCCTTATAGTGCTATAAATAACGTTATAATTACATAAATGAGGTGCAGTTAGTAAAGTAGGTACCTATTTTTTTATTCCAATTAAGTTTGTTTATGTTAAGCTCTATTTTTAGGAATGGTAAAATGAGATAAGATGTTGCAGATATAATTTTTAGTTGATATTTTAGAACAGATTGGACCAAAGATATAGAAGCTATAGATAGTCCTATAGAAGGATTAGTAGTTTGCCTTTTCTTCTAAAATTAGATGATCCTTTTTGGGTGAGTGGCGTAACAACTGAATGCATTAACTACCTATGTATTGCTGGAGGAAAGAGAACAAAATAATACCTTTTACGATTTAAAAAAATAATGGAAATAACAAGAAACAATTGAATCGTTCATTGTTATTCAAAACGGCTTCTCAGGCGCGAAACTTTCTTTTGTTTATCTCGTGCAGCTCACAGCTCAGGATATGGCCGGTCTCCGGTCCCATTGAAAGTGTCTGGCCACTCCCCGTTGACAATCAGCTGTCGACGACCAAGGTGTGAATGGCAGCGGGGCTGATGTGTAGCGGGAGCGGACTTTGCAGCGATTCTGGGTTATGTCATGGCCAATTTCTTTTATTTTAGTTCTAGGGGCTCTGCAGCTCTAATAGAGCTGTAATCACTGCGACTTAAAAATCTATTGTGAATCGCCACCTAATTATAGTAACTCTAAGCCCAGCGGCCTCCAAGAAGTCTAATATCTTCCTGGCTTTAAGAGTTTTTATTTCCTCCGGGTACGTATCACCCCAGATGGATACTACGCTTGTAGATTTAGGGGTCATGGCCATAGCCAATATATATGAGTTTTTACAAAAAAGTCCAGTAGTGAGTTGTTGAGGCGCTGCAAGGCATATTCCTCTCTTTTTGCATCCTAGCACAAAGTTATGTCAACAATACATACCAGAGGCCGTATTACAAGCTCTTAAATCCTGCCAGGTTTATAAATTGCTGTAGTGACATCTCTTTCTCGCCGTATAGTAAATAAAAGAGATAGATTGATAGCCAGTCAGAAAACTGCCTGGAAATAAGAGGTCATAATACGGCCCCTGGGGCCGTACCGGCTAACTACATGGCTATCGTCATCGCTTTCATTTAACAGATGGATGTCATACATTGCTACTTTTCTATGGTAAGTTTTTATTTATGCCAAATAGAAGTAGCAATGTGTCACATCCATCTGTCAAATGAAAGCGATTACAATAGCTATGTAACTTAGCCGGTACGGCATCAGATCACAGAATAAATAATAGGGCCAAGTCCAGTGAATGGATGGGAGACATGATAGTTTTTACCTAAGTGTAATCAAAGGACAAGACTGTTGGGCAAACTTACCCGGCACTTGTTACTGGGTTGGGTACGTAACATTTCCTCCGCCCAACCATGCTTCTCCGTGGAGTGAAAGGAACAAGGATAGCCTCAAAAATTCCTCTATTATACCGCGTGGAAAGTATTTGTAATGCATTTTCCTTCATAAACAAAAATGGTGTACGGCCCGCTCTCACCTTAGCCTGATCCGATTGCGACACTTGGCCGTCGTGACGGATTCCGGAGCCGGAGAAAGGTTAAAGATTTCCCAATCAATCAACTGTTTGTCTCTTAATATTACGTGACTGAATACTGTATATTGTTATGAAGGATAGAATAATAATAAAATCAAACTGCGTTTACGTCACTAATTCAGATTAAAGTTATAGATCTTGATTTGTCGGCTCGCTGTTCTGTTTATCTTCTATCTCTTCTTGTTATTTTGTAGCTTAGGCAATTATCTATCTTCTGCTATCTAAAAGAAGATCGATAAGTCGATTAATTAACAAACATTATTGTTATCCTTTTTGACGATTTTTTATATAGAGCCTTTTAAAAATGTTATGTTAGGTATTTGCTTTAGGTTTACCGAGTCTGGGCTCCTTTCAACCTTACCTCCCTCTTTCCCTCAATGTTAAACCTTTTGATGCAGTATAAACTTACCCAAAATAGTTTGTATCCCTTTTTCCCTCAGTATTATGTCCGTTGCTTGATATTGTATTCAGTAGGTATGCATATATACTCGTATATCCATAGGTCGCTGGTTCATATCCAGGCTCGAAGGACCATGAAGCGCCGCTAGCCCGTGATCTTGGCTGTTTTGGCGAGGGAATGATGATGCAGCAAATAATTAACGGGGAATATATAATTGCACTTTAAAAATAATGTTATACACTTTAAAATGTTTAGCTTCAAAATTTATTGAATGCACTTTAAAAATAATGGTTTCCACTATAAATATGCTAAGCTTTAAAATTAATACTTTGCACTATACAATTTAATTGTTTAGCTTTAAAATACATACAAATTAATTTTATAACATTAGTACCTACTGGTAAACAGACGACTAGGTGCTACGACGAGCGGGCGCATCGAGAGGGGAGCTGAGGTTAGGTTCCATTGCGACCAACAACGCTAGAACTGACTTGGTGAGACTTGCCATCTCATTAGTCTGACATGGTTTGACAGAAATTAAATGATTTCGGAGTTGGGACACAATTATAGTGCAAACCATTGTTTTTGTAGTGATAATATTAATTTATAGATCTATTATTATTTTAAAGTGCAAACCATTATTTTTGTAGTGATAAGATTAAATTATAGGTCTGTCATTATTTTAAAGTGCTGATATACAATTTTATAGCTGTTTTCATCAAATTTAAAGTGCTAATAAATACATCCCATAATTAACTTCAAATTCACTTCGATAAAGCTGTATTTTTATTTAGATCACAAGCTTGCAGCATAGCGTACAATATTGGAAGAGACAGTGTTGCCACTGCTTAAACATTTTATTACTTATTTTTTATTTTAATATTGCCTGCAACAAGTATGCATTTGTACTAAGGCAGTATTACCATTATTCGGACTCATAGCTCCCTTGAAGGAACCCCGGAAAGCGACCTCCGAGGCTGCGCGGGCACAGTTACTCAGGTCGGGAGTCAATGACCGGCGCCTACTGGTGCTGCAGATAGATGGCGCTAGCCGAAAGAATTCTTTGAACTGGAAAAATTTGACTTTGATATATTTACTAACTAGCGGCCGCCCGCGGTTTTACCCGCGTGGTTCCCATTCCTGTGAGAATATCGGGATAAAAAGTTCTATGCTTTAATCTAGGCTATCTACTATCTGTGTGCCAAATTCCAACCAAATCCGTTCAGTAGTTTTTGCGTGATTGAGGAACAAACATCCAAACCCACAAACTTTCACATTTATAATATTAGTAGGATTGTCGGAAAATTATTATGATACCACAAAAACCGATCATCTGTAAATGTAAGAGGAGCATTAAGAGTGTTGCCTGCTTTTAATGCAACGCGAGTTATCAAAGACTACAGAGTTATGAATTTAATTAAACTTAATAGTACCCTTAGTACCCACTACTCACCTATTTTTTACACGACTGCCTAAAGCAAAAAGAGTGTATCAAGAGTGTATGTGATCAGGGTTAATGTATGTTTGTGAGTATGTGAGTTTCTTTATTCCACCATAACTTCTAAATGCCTGAACTGAATTGGATAAATGGGGTATCGTTAGAATGCTTACAGCATCCTGAGGGACACTGGCAATATTTTTTTTAGAAAAAAACAATATGGCGATAGTACGACGCCATTTTCAAATGTGAAAAAAAAAATTTTTTTTCTATTATAACAATATGGGCATCAAATGAAAGGCCTTGATGAGCACATTCAAAAACTATATAATATGTCACTAAAATGTGAGAAATAAAAATAAATAAATTAAAAAAATATTAAAAACACGACTGCTCTGTCAAAAACGAACCAAAAAGTTAAACAACAAGTGTCATTGCAGTCGGGGGACCCTATTATGGAACAAGTTTTGATCAAAGAGGTCCCCCGACTGCAATGACACTTGTTGTTTAACTTTTTGGTTCGTTTTTGACAGAGCAGTCGTGTTTTTAATATTTTTTTATAAGCTTTTATTTAATATCACCTGTCTGGTGTTTGCGTCTGTAATCAAATCTTTTCATGAATTAAATGACAGTCAACAGTTTTCAAAATAAAAGCGTTGATGTCATTAGTAAGTAGTTATCAAAATTTTGACCAGATATATTTAACTTTTTAGTTCTTTTTTACTATTTTTTTAGTTTTTTTAGGGTTCCGTACCCAAAGGGTAAAAACGGGACCCTATTACTAAGACTCCGCTGTCCGTCTGTCTGTCTGTCTGTCTGTCACCAGGCTGTATATCGCGAACCGTGATAGCTAGACAGTTGAAATTTTCACAGATGATATATTTCTATTGCCGCTATAACAACAAATACTAAAAATAGAATAAAATAAATATTTAAGGGGGGCTCCCATACAACAAACGTGATTTTTTGCCATTTTCTGCTCGATATTAATAACGACAACAGGTAGACCGTTGAAATTTTTACAGATGATGTGTTTCTGTTGCTGCTATGACGAAAAATACTAAAAACAGAATAAAATAAATATTTAAGGGGGGCTCCCGTACAACAAACGTGATTTTTTTGCTGTTTTTTGGTACGGAACCCTTCGTGCGCGAGTCCGACTCGCACTTGGCCGGTTTTTTTTTTATTAACGTGTAACTATTAAAAGTTACTTGTTTCTAATGCGTAGAAGGTAAGGTGTTAGTGTCAATTTGTCAATTGGTGCAGTGAAGTTGGTGTATTGAAAGAAGAATTAACTTAATATTTTGCCAGAAAGTATAGTCGTAGAAAATGAGAGGCGCAGAATGTAGCAGAATTTAATTTTCAAGGCTAAAGATTTTCCTGAATTTCGGGACTTTCCAGTCTTCACAGAGAGGACTCTTTCAGTTTGCTATAAAATCCCAGTACGAAGTATTCATATGCTTTTAACATCTGGTAGCCCTTCTGTCACTCCAAAGATATTCGAATCGCTACTTGTATTAACAATTACGTGTTTATATCGACATTTAAACAAATACAGCATCTAACTGCGTGCTAACGACAGCAGTGGGACGCTCCTTAGATGGCAATATAAAAAGTGGTATGTTTGAACCATAGAGCTAAGAACAGCAGAATAGTATATAGGTATTTATTTTAGATTTCTTGGCACATGTATCAATAACATTTGCAAAAAACTTTAATTAAACTGTTAAAATATGAATAATGACAAGATTAAGTTATTATAGATAGATTGTTCCTTAAATTATTTTGTAATGGTTGTCGAATTTGATTCTAGTTTTTATTTTTAATGTCTCGACATCACAGACCTTTCTTGTAGGTGGATAAGGAGAATGGGCCAATAAGTCTTACATAACCCACCACGCAGGCCCAATGCCGATTGGTAAATTGAATATTTTAATGTCTAGTCTAATCTAATTTTAATTACGGTGTACCTCAGGGTTCTGTTTTATCCCCTACGCTATTTTTTCTATATACCAAAAATTTTACTTGGCTGCATAGAGTGCATAGGTGTTTTAGGTATTCAATATGCAACTAATAGCTAGTGTATGCGAAATAAACATTCTTTGAGTTTATTACTAATAATTAACCAGCGGTCAATGCTACTGTGGAACAAAAATAACATTGTGTAGGCTCTAGTCAAATCTTTAATCTATGGTAGACATCGATAATGTCTATGGTTGATTCCAAGGTTGAAACAGTTATCGAATTGTTACCTAATAGTGCGTATTGAATGCCAAAGACGATATAAAAAGGTCAGGTTCATATTACAGGTTGGATTCAAAGTGTAGTTTGTTTTTATACTATGTTTTTATCTAATTTTTTGTCATCATAACACTCGTCATTTGGTCATTCAGATATTATTGATCTTAATCTCTTTGTCTTATGAATTATTACACGGTATTTTTTTCATTTGTTTGTTTTGACATCTTGTTGATTGTGTCAATCCTGTGGAATGACTTCTTCGCTCAGCAAGTCAGTTTTTTTCTGATAAGTAATGATATCTAAAGTTCAAGTTGTCAATGCGAATATTACTACTGTAACCACCTCTTCTGGAGTTTAGTGGCACACGTGTAAGGGAACGTACCCATACTACGTGACGTGACCCATTTTTCACAATTTTTGACCCCAATTCGTGACCACGCGTAGTATATTCCAAGACCCACCCCTCCCCCCCTGGTTTTCACGTAGTATTTCATAGATAATGGTTTTACCTCATTTTTAACTGAAATCTAAAAAAAATTTGCTCATTTTTGTCTTTTTATTAGTAAGGCGCTTGCCACGTAATACCAAGAGTGTGTAGGTACTATAATTTTACATACAATTACAAGTGAAAAAATGTATCAAGATGAAAAAAATTTCACTGCGTGCCATATTTGAATACAGCTTGAAAAAAAAGAACCAGATTTCCATTGAGAATATTGACTACGTGACAAAACATAGCCCCCCCCCCTCTGTGACCAGGCGTGTTATTTTAAAGACCCCGACCCCCAGTCGCAGGAGTCCCGGTTAGATTCCCTGGAGGGGAGTACATTTTGTACTCAGTTTGGTTGCTTGTGGGGCTTATTTCAAGTACGCCTGGCTAACTACCATCTTACCTAAGTCTGACGTCAACAACAATTTTTAAAATCAAAAAATCTAAAATCTGCTGTTTTGTTTACAACGAAATGTTTAAAAAAAACACTCCACATAGACAAACCTTTTGTATATCTAACAAAAAAAACACTATACTTAGTAGTAATTTTTTTGTCGAGTTCGTCAGCTAAGCCTGCTGGAATGTCTGATGAATCGGACATCAGTGATTGAACCATCGAGGTTAACTAGGGCGATGCAGGTCCAGGAGTCAAGCAGGTGACCTACAGGGCTCACGTGGGTGCAAGGCTGCTGAACAGATGGCTCGCCCACTCCGCCAACGCTCCTTGCGACAGAAACACTTTTGCTTTTTTTCTACCTACCATTCGGGCCTACGCCTGTGTTACTACACTAAAATTAATTAGACAAACGACACACCTTAGGTTTTTTTTCAAAATTATAATAGCATTGGCAAGAAGAAACCCTGTCAAATTGAATACTTCCAAGTCGTATACGATTTGGGGGTCCCAAATCGGATACGACTTAGGGCATCGTACCCAATCTGCTAATCCATTTTCAATATACTATACTATACTAATATACTATATCTATGATTTTCCTAGATTCGGTCCCATGTCGGAAATTGGATAACATAAGCGCTTTATTGAAAAACTAGGTATAATATACGACAGAACCACAGAATAGATATTCAAACTCAAAATAATTTATTCATTCTAGTCTCTTACAAGCACTTGTGAATGTCATAGAAGTTACGCCACAGATTAGATAGGTTACGCCATCAGTTCGCAAACCCTAAGCGGGAGACCTTGTAACGAGAAGAACCGGCAAGAAACTCGTCAAGGGCTGCTTTTTTCTCCCTGTATATTTCATACAGAGTCGTCAAAGTTGAAAAATGACCTCAACATTTACGAGGGTGGTTTGATAAGTCCATGACTTTGAAAAGAAGAAATACTTTTTTTTCATAATTTATTTTTGTGTCTTAAAAAGAAACTCCTTAAGGCATCTTTACACAAATTTTTTTTCAAATTCAGCAAAAGATTATTACTTTTGGAAACAAAAAGCTCAAGCAAGTTCTAACTTTTCTTAATGACCCTGTCGACCTTCTCGGCGGCACTCATGACATCAAAACTCATCGAATGAAGATGCGAATCCTTCCTATTCTCTAGATTCAACCCCAGTGAGATATTTTCTCCTACCAAACATGAATAAATTTCTTGATAAATGTCTTGGCGGGCAAAGATTTTCATCAAGCCAAAAGGTGATGTCTGAAATGGGCCCTCATTTTAGTTACCAGTTTTCGGGCGATGAAAGAAAAAAATAATGGGTTAAAGAGGTAGGAACTTCGTTGGACTGAATACGCAGAGCTACAATAAGATTATGTACAGAAATATTCCGAAAAAAAAGTCTTTCTTTATTAAAAAGTCATGGACTTATCAATCCACCCTCGTAATGTGAGGTACTAATTAGTACTAAGTGCATAGCAATGCAAGTTTAGAATAAAGGATGGCACTTCTCCAGTAGCCTCTGAGATAGGATTTCAACAATAAATCGTCAATCATCCACTTTTGAAAAGTATATATTTACATACAATACAATATGCAGATACTGTGTATGTGCCAGCCAAGTTTAACAATTCAGTTTACTGATAAGGAATCAATACCTTTGTCAGTAAGTACAACAGTAAAGTGCGAATCACGAAAGATGACCACAAATGGCGCCCATCTTCGCATCATAACTCATAAAAAAAGACTAAAAATATAATAATATTTCATATACATATAGATATAGTAATTTTATCTAAATATATCAAATATTATTTTGTCTGTAGGTCTTTTCTTTTATGAGTTATGATGCGAAGATGGGCGCCGTTTGTGGTCATCTTTCGTGATCCGAACTATACAAGTATCTTAAGTGGCGCCCTCGTCACAAAAAAGTGCTAAAAAACAATTTAAAGTAGGGCCACTTTAATAGGTCACATTTGATACTTCATCAAAACACAACATCACTAACTAGCTATAACTACCACAGAGGAAATAATCACTACGTTTTAACTACAGCGAACTAAATTTTACAATGTTTCTAAACTAAAGTAACTTTACTTCAATCATGTAAAAAATACCTTTGTATTTCATCCTCCTAACTAGAGTATGTACCTATGTGTAATCTTTTAATCGACATAATTTTACATTATCTATTTATGTAATTTTCTTTTACTTTATTAAATCAAAGGATGTAAGTAAAAATGTAATCGTGTCAATCAAAGGAAATTCCAAATACCTACTGATTGAAGGAAGTGTTTGTATGGAAAAACTTTTTTAGAACTGCAAAGGTAGCTTGTGTGTGATTTTTAATATGTTGGAAATGTATATACTCACACACCTTATTTGTCCATGCAATCCTCTGGCAGACCATCCTGGTAAGTCAGAGCGAATAAGCGCCAAACAGCTTTTGTGCTTTAACGCTTGCTCTGAGACAGATGGCGCTGTACGTTATGCAAAGCAATGGTTCGTATTCAAGTTGACTGCTTAACTGCGCTTGCGACCGCGCTCGGTAGATGTCGTTACTTGTATTTAGAGATCAAATGTTTACAAATATATTAGTTAAGTTTACATTAAATTCACAAATTTTAACATACTCGTATATGTAAAACAATGGAAATATGATTTTTATACTGGAAAACTGGATTTTTAGAAAACAACAGCTGTTTATTATACTGTAGTTAGTGTAGGTGGCAAAGTTCTAGTTATAATGAGTACTTTTAATGATTTAATGACAGCGTGTTTTACTATTGTGTAGGCGTGACCTTTAAATAACTTACATAAAGACAAGTTAAAAATAAGAAACTAGAAAAGAAAAATAATGCCTTAGTTTTAACAACACTCAATAACATGTAGAGTGGAGAAACGAAAAATGTGTTTCTTGTAGTATGTACCTAGGTACCTACTTATTTGGACTCATATAATAGGTTTGATAATTATTTCCTGTTATACCTAATTAAAAAGAAAATTGGTCTGGTGTTAAAATTTTCCACGTCTTGTGTGCTGCTATTATACTTAATTCATAATGTGCAAAAATTAAAAACATTTCACTTATCATACTATACTTTGGATATTATAGTAGAGAGGAAAGGTTACGATTACTACCTACTTACTAGATCTTATAGGATTTTTTTTAATTAATTGTTTGTCAACAATTGCAACAATAAAACTTACTTTTTAATGAGGGGTTTTCAAAATGACTAAAAACTGTAGGTTCGATAGATGGCGTTGATAAAAATGTATGTGTCAATGTGATTTTTTTACTAATTTTCGAAGAGTACTCAGGTAGGCAGGCAGATGAACCCTAAAATGTTTCTCTTTGGGCAGATGTCAGCCAGCGAGCGCTTACTTGCCTCTGGTACAGGCCGTTTATTTTTAAAAGCCAATTTTGACACTTCTCTTTCCACCAACGCTATCTAGTGAAGCAAATAGTTACTATTTTTATTTTTTTAAATGTCACTTTAAAAAGCCCTCGTTACAGAAGGATAGTATAATCAAAACGATTTAAAGCTTTATTTGACATTATTATTCACATTATTCAAAAGTTTGTTTCCAAAATATTTACTTACTATGTTTAGATCATACTAGGCCCACATATTTAGAGTTATATTGGTCAAAGGACCCCGTACAAAATGTTCGAAAAAAGCCAATCTGTCAATTTGGCTGAAATTTTGTGTATATACACAGGTTGGTCAAAAGTTCTGTTACTGAGTTTCTTTATCGATTACTGGCCATTAAAACAAATGAAAAGAAAAAATTAAAATGACATATTATTGACAGTTTTATAAGCTATAATTCCATACCACACGTATATCATATTTTGTTTATTTCACCATGGAATGGGGGTTGCAGGAGAATCGTGTCGCTGTAATTGCTCTGCACAAATGTGGGCAGCCACCGAATATGATTTTCAAGTTGCTACAAAAGTTGAAAATCAACAAGCAATTTATTTATCGCACTATCCATAGGTACAGTAATACCTTGACCGTCGATGACCGAAAAAGATCAGGAAGACCACGCACCGTTCGGACACCAGCTGTGATCAAGGCAGTGAAGGCGAGAATCACGAGAAATCCCGTCCGGAAGCAAAAGTTATTGGCAATACAGATGACTGTGAAGAGAAGTTCCCTTAAAAAAATTATCAATGATGACCTTGGGCTTCACGCTTACCGTAGACGAAAGGGCCATCTGCTAAACGCACGATTGAAGGCTATGAGGTTAGCACGAAGTCGCGCTCTACTAAAGCAGTACGCACAAAAGGGCCATCGAAAAATCTTGTTTACTGATGAAAAAATCTTCACAGTCGAAGAAAATTTTAACCGTCAAAATGATAGAGTATACGCTAAGAATAGTAAAGAAGCCAGCATGATTGCTCCGAGGGTCCAACGAGGTCACCACCCCTCATCAGTGATGATTTGGCTGGGGGTGTCCTATTCAGGGCTAAGTAAGGTTCATTTCTGTGAAAAAGGTGTGAAAACTGGCGCTAGAGTCTATCAAGATACCGTTCTGGAACCTGTTGTTAAACCCTTAAGCCACACTTTATTTCAAAACCAGCCATGGGTCTTCCAGCAGGACTCTGCCCCTGCGCACAAAGCAAAATCTACACAAGCATGGTTTCGGGCTAACAAAATTGATTTTATCGCGCAGGAAGAATGGCCATCCTCCAGCTCAGACTTAAATCCTCTGGATTATGCCATATGGCAACTTATTGAGGAGAAAGCATGTGCTAAGCCCCACATGAATCTCGACTCTCTTAAGCGCGCTATTCTCAAGGCAGTCGCAGAATTGGATATGGTGGTAGTTCGTGCTGCCATCGATGACTGGCCTCGTCGTCTAAAGGCGTGTATTCATGCCAGAGGCGGTCATTTCGAATAATTTTAATACATGATAATTTAATGATCAAACGAACTTACCTTAAGTGAAGTTCGATCCTAATTATCCCTTCTTCGTCGAAGAGATTTAATTTGTTACAAAGTAGTAGCTCTGCTACTCGTTCGCACTCTGTCGCACGTAGTTCAGCGCCCAAGCGGGAAAGAGAAAGCAATAGCCTTCCCCTTCCCGCCTCCGACCATCGCTGCCCGCCGCCGCGTCAACCTCATTCAGTTTGGAGTATTACAGGTATTACAGGGATACGGTTGTTGAACAAACAACTAGCAAGGGGGGGCTGGGACTTTAAATCTCTTCGACGAAGAAGGGATAATTAGGATCGAACTTCACTTAAGGTAAGTTCGTTTGATCATTAAATTATCCCTTCTTCGTCTCTGAGATTTAATTTGTTACAAAGTAGGATGTTTAGAGAAGATATCAATGTTATTAGAGGAAAGCCTTGTTTGTTTATATAAATAAACAAGGGTTAAGTGAACACACATTAAATTATTTTTAATAGTTAAATAAGATTAAAATAAGTCAGTGCTCCTGCAACTGCAACACAAAAAAAGTAGTTTTATTATAATGTCGGTTCTGTGACATTAGAGCCCCATGCCTGGAAACACGCAAATATTGTCGATTGTCCAGTCCAAACAGCAGATTGCGAAAAGCATCCACAGAAAATCCGGCACACAGACTAGTAAGTGCAAAAATTTTTCGTTACGAATGGCAGCAACTTGGCCGCCGCACCGTTGTGACCACATGTTACACAACATGATAAACAGGTAATGAGATAAAAAAATGGGTGTAACATTCCTCCATTATAAATTTTGCCGAATGTTTGTGACGAGGCAGCATTGATTTGTATTTTTTTTTGGGGTTTGTATTAGTTCATAAGGGCGACAATATTTAAAATATTTATATAAATAAACACAAATACTTTTATTACAGAAATAAAAACTTAAAGAATTGAAAGTTCAACAAGTTGAGACTTACAGAAGATGTGATTAAACATCTGTCATATAAATTTTAAATAATAAATTTTTTCGTCAAATCTTACTGTGTTACCTCAGATAATATAATACAATGATCTGAGTTGCTTAATTGAGTTAAGTACATGATCTGTGTACATGATCAATATTGTGCAAATAAATATTCTGATTCTGATTCTGTATTCATTTACTTGGAGCCAAGGCTAACAAGGTGACCAATTGGTGCTTAATTGTTCAAAATGTAAGTTATTTGGGAGTAAGTTTAACAGGTAATCTTAAACTATTGTGAGATCCAACGTTATAGTGTAACAAACATATCTATATATTTTATATATATATATTTTTTTGGTTATCATTGCCGGTGATATAGATTTAAAAAAATTGGGAGATATCTGAGCAATGATTGTTTAGTGGGATTCATTTAGAAAACAGTTGTTTCGAAAACCTATTAAATCATTAATTAGTATATAATAAGATATTATTTCTTGGCAATAGTTCCAATAAAAATAAAGATTTGCTTGCAGTATTATTCAAATACTGAGGCAAGATATCAATAAACACTTCTAACGCTTGACTAAGGAACGTTTGCCTTATAATATGCAGACAGAGAAAGCTGAGAGCGAGGATGATGTTTCTTTCTGCGAACAGATGAAAATAAATTAACGCTTGATGTGACTATTACCATCGCTATTTCTTTAACAGCAAGTTGATTAAGGTTTCAACGAGGAAATGGAGTTGCCTGCCACAAGTATATTATTATGTTTACTAGGTAGCTTCAATAATTTAAGTGTATTTAATGTTATGTGTAGTTGCAGAAAATAAAAAACCCTTTTTTTTCATTTCATTGAGAAACCATGGCCATGATAGCTATTAAGTCATTTGGCTTTGTCATATACAATAAAGTTATTCTTTTAAAATAAGTGAGGAAAAAGAAAGCTGGGGAGGCGTTATTACGCCTATTGTTGATCCTACCACTGCCATTTCTCGCGAGCAATTTAGGAATTTGATTTAATTGCAAGCAATGAACACCACTAATTCGATTCATTTATGAAATGGCAGTGGTGTTATTAATATACAACAAAAAACTTCAGTATAGGCACCTGCAGACAGATGGCGTGGTGCACGTCCCAGCTGTAGCCAGCGCAGCCGCAGTGGCAGGCGCCGCCCATCGGGTAACAGACCATCAGTGCTAGTATACGCACGGTATGCGAAAGATTTTATACCAAAAAAGCAGATCCAGGTCATTAATGAGCAGCAATTTTTCCTCGTTTGTGCAAAATCTTATATTGTCTCACTTTGAATGGCTGCTGCACAGTCCATTGTCAAAGCAACGGAGAAAGTATTGAAAACTATTCGTTTATCATATTGGTCTAAGTATCAGGAAAAGAAATATATTATTTTTTCACCATACAATACAAACTTAAAAAGGTCCATAGTACGATATAAAACGTAATTATTATATTAATCATTTTAATACAGTTAAACATTTATGCTCAATTTGTACAAGCCTTAAGCTTGTCCAATATTACAATTTTAAGTGTGAAAATAGTAATGCTACCGCAGTACAAACTGCTGTTATAGTTCCTAAGTATCTGACAAAGTCACTAAAATGTATTTTATTTGATTTTAATAGCTTCTTCTAAAAATATTTTGTTTGTCCTTATTTATCAATATACTACTAATTTTAGAAATTCAATACAAGGCCACAGAATTTACATGTTTGGCTGGGAGTAATAGTACTTTCTTGATAGTTAATGAGGATCTTAAATATTTGAATCATTGTTTTTATAGTTTCTAATACTTGTAAATTTGAGAAATTTTGGTAATTAATACCCAGACATATGTGTCATCTTAATAGGTCATTGAAGCCTGAAAATTAATGGTTAAAATTATTGGTTTAAAACATTTAGTAAAGATGATGATTATGTGTAGTGCTGTGCAAAAGCCATAGAATAAGACCCAAAACTCATGAAGTTTATTGTCTAAATAACATCCTTACTAATATTAAAAATGCAAAAGTCCTTTTGTTTGTTTGTTTGTTACACCTTCACATCTTAACTACTGAATAGATCACCATGAAATTTTTATACACGTTGTCTGGGTTACAGAGAAGGACATACGGTACCTTTAATCCCGAAAGGAAAATATTGTTCCCGAGGGATAGCAAGAAAGATTTCCATGCAGGCGAAGCCGTGGGCGGCCGCTAGTCTTAAATGCTTTTTGCGCTGTGTGTAAAAGCAACTGTTCTCAAAGACTAATAGTTGTGCCATGACATTATCAGGACACATGTTATGAGTTTATTGTTGTTCTAGCATCCTCTATAAAATGTTCAGAAAGTACCCACATGTTCTATTTTCTTTTGTCAAGAAAATAAAATATGTATATTTGTTTATTTTCTAATTTAATTAACTGAATACTTAGGATTAGTATTGGAAAGCACATAACGGTCGTTTGTGATAGATTTTACTCGAATCGAGAACGTATTTTAGCTGACCAGCTAAAATACAGACAAGGTACAGACCTTTTGTTCTGATCCAGTAGCGCGACGGTGCCGACGGTGGTGATTACAGGTAGCCCTTGGAGCTGGAAGCTGCAGGTAGGTGCCGCAAGGCTGATGAAACACGTTAAACTGGCCCTGCTGGTTGCTGTCCGTCACCTCGGCCCAATTGCTTGTGTTCCAAGATATGGTTATGGTTGTTGTGGCAGACCCCAAGTTTAGAGAGGACTGAGCAGTAGGTGTCGTCGCGCTGACGGTCTTTAAAGACACTATACGAACGATTTTCAGTAGTGGCATAATACATGATAATAGCATGATTCATTTTCAACGAATCGGCGATGAGTTTGCCAATAATATTTTTTTTTAAACTTTACTGATCTTAAGGGCACCTTTAACACTTTTGGGAGTGTATTTTGATGTTCAACATCATTGCTGATTTTTTCACGAAGAAAAAAAACAAAATAAGAAGGAATCAGAATTTTGTTTTATAATGTTGTTCGAGAAAACCGAAAACATATAAAAGTACTTGTATGTACATAGCTGTATCAGTGACAACAATTTTGATGTTTTACTAAAAAGGTTATTAGGCCTTTAACTTTGATAGCAAATATTTTATTTATATTTGTAAAATAACGGTTAATATCTAGTATTAACACATACAAGGATCTCGTAGTGACTTCAAGTAAATAATCTACAGTTTACGTCAGCAAATCTAGGTATATATTTTTTATAAAATTACGGCTAATATCTTGTATTAGCTCAAAATAGTATCACTGGTCAATATCACGTATTGACTCGGGAAAAAATCTATATATATAAAATTCAAAGTCCTGACTGAGTGAGATATCAACGCACAGCCCAAACCGCTGAACCTAGAGACTTGAAATTTTGCACACAGATACTTTATACAGTGTAGGCATCCACTAAGGAAGGATTTTTGAAAATTCCATCCCTAAGGGGATGAAATAAGGGATGAAAGTTTGTATGAAAGTCCCTCAGTTTTGAAGCTAGGATCTTCAAATTTTGTGTTTAGGCTGATGATTGAAAATAAATAAATACGTGTCTCAGCGTTTTTCAAAATTCTACCCCCAAAGGGGTGAAAAGGGGGATGAAGTTGTGTTTAGAAGATAATCCTTCATTTTTGAAGTAGAAATCGCTAGATTTGTAATTTAGGCTTATGGATGGAAATCTAACGCAACGCATATTGTATTGGTATAATTTCAACCCCCATGGTGATGAAATGGGGGTGCAATGGGGTAAATAAACCTAAAAATCGATATGGATGTCGTTATTGGGGTTTTCTGGGATGAAGATTGCGAAAATGACATTTATTTTGAAGTCCAACACGGTCGACATGATTTAACCCCTAAAGGGGTGAAAATTGGATTTAAATTTGGTATTGAAAACAATATAAAATAGACATTACAACTTAAAACTTCGTAGGAGCATGTCTTAAAATAAATAGGCAAACATATATTTTGTGGTTTTGAAAATCAACCCCTTAGGGGGTAAATGGGCTAAGTAAACGTAGAAATCGATATGGATGTCGTTCTTGAGGTTTTATGGGATGGTGATTGCGAAAATGACATTAATTTTGAAGTCCAATTTAACCGCTAAAGGGGTGAAAATGGGGTACAAATTATATATGGAAAAATAATATAAAATAGACATTACATAGTTTACAGCTTAAAAATTCGTAGGAGCATGTCTAAAAATAAATAGGCAAACACATATTTTCTTATTTTGAAAATCATCCGTTAGGGGGTAAATGGGGTAAGTAAACATGAAAGCCGATGTGGATGTCGTTCTTGAGGTTTTATGGGATGAGGAATGCGAAAATGACATTTGTTTTGAAGTCCAACACGGTGGACATGATTCAGCCCAAGGGGACGGGGACGGACACGGGAACAGGAACGGGAACGGGGGCGGGGACGGAAACGGGAAAGAGTAAAGAAACGGGAACGTGATACTCTTAATATCTCTGGACCTAATTCTGATTATTGTAATAAACTAGCTTCCGCCCGCGACTTCGTCCGCGTGGATATTAGAGAAAATCCTTAGGGAACCTTCAACCAGGATCCGACCAACCGTTTTATACGCGATTACGCGGGTCCCCACCAAGCGCGCAGCCTCGTGCGAGGCCTGTCACACGTCGCAAATGTTTTGCCTCGCGAGGCAGCGCGCTTGGTGGGGACCCGCCTAATCGCGTATAAAACGGTTGGTCGGATCCTGGTTGAAGGTTCCCTAAGGATTTTCTCTAATATCCACGCGGACGAAGTCGCGGGCGGAAGCTAGTATCTTATAAAAGCAAGTATGTCGTATTGACTCAAAGCAAATATTTTGCAGTTAACACCAGCAAATCTATTCATATTTTGTTAAATATGAAGCGGTTAATAATGATTAAACAAACTTACCTGTAAGTTGAGTTCAATCATAATATATGAAGGATTCGTCCGAAGACATTAACTCACAAAAGCATGTCGTATCGACTCGAGGCAAGTATTCGGCAGTTTATTGTAAAATAATGGTTAATATTTCGTATTAACTCATAAAAGTATCACTGGTCAATATCTCGTATTGACTCGGGAAAAAAAATTCACTGGTCAATATCTCGTATTGACTCGGGAAAAAAGTACCATTGGTCAATATCTCGTATTGACTCGAGGCAAATATAAGGCAGTTTGCCTTTGTGAATAACTTGCATACTTTTCATCACTAAGAGAAAAGATAATTGTGAGTCTACCTTCAACATTCGTATCACTTGCATAGTGACGGTATTTTACCGTTTCTCACTAATTAATTCGCGTCTATAATTTCACTGATTTTAAGACTATAGTTAAACAAAAAAAGTATCATTTTTGTGACTACGTGCGTCTTGCGCGCGCGCGCAACAAAGAATGAGGTTGACGCGGCGGCGGGCAGCGATGGTCGGAGGCGGGAAGGGGAAGGCTATTGCTTTCTCTTTCCCGCTTGGGCGCTGAACTACGTGCGACAGAGTGCGAACGAGTAGCAGAGCTACTACTTTGTAACAAATTAAATCTCAGAGACGAAGAAGGGATAATCTTAAATATTTGTGCTTTCATTTGGTATATAATTCATTGTAGCATTATTTGTAAATTTAGTATTATTCATGTTTTCCATAGTTACAGAACTTAGTAACCAACTAGGTATACCCTGTAACAGGTTGATTGGAACAAGTGAAATAATGACTAGTTTTAAAGATATGGCTTTTTTAATGTTGTAAGCAAAAAGTAAAAAATATCAAAGCACATCACATTTTCATGTTTCTAATTTAATTCTTAGGTTTAATAGTACCATGTACTTGCTTTTAGTGCATATTTTGATATTCATAGTCCCATATACAGTGCACAGAAAAAGTTCTCTGTTCTGTTGTGCCATGTAATCGTATCTGCTTTCTAGTACCTACCTAGCAAAACTTTTTGAAATGACGTGACCACAGTCGGAACTAACGCCAGATGTATTAACAATATTAAATGAGGTAAGGAAGAGACATAATAATAATAATTATTTTTTTGTCTTTTCTTTTTGTGTGAAAATGTCAAGTATCCGTCCCTGATAACGCTTCTAACCACACAAAATGCGAGTACATGGTACAGTTAAACCTAGGAATTAAATTAGAAACGTGAAAATGTGATATGCTTCGATATTTTTTACTTTCTGCTTCCAACAATAAAAAAGCCATATCTCTAAAACTAGTCATTATTTCTCTTTGTAACTTTCCAGTTTCGATCAACCTGTTATAGGGTATATTTCCACAAAATTTCAGCCAGATTGACCGATTGGCTTTTTTCGAACATTTTGTACGGGGTCCTTTTTTTGATTTAATTGTAACTTGTTATAGGGGTTAAATAAATAAATAAATGGTAAAGAGTTAAGTCGAGCCATAGACATTATTCTTATGCCATAGGGGCATAACGTCCTAGGTAACTTGTTGAAAACTCTACCTAGTCTAGTTTATCTGTAAAACAATCTTTACGGCGAAGGTTCTCATAGTATGTTTCAAGTTCATAATAATCATATCCTTGTTAGTTCTAACCTCACAAAATTCATCGCAAATTAGTATCCCACGTACTTATTTTTTTATTAGGGACCACACGTCACGGGTAACTTACCGTTGACATCTGCTGCGCGCGCGCCAGTCACCTGTTAGCAAGCAGTCGAACCGCGCGCGCCGACGCGACGCACTCGCACTCGCAACCGATTTCAAACTTCGAACAACGAATCGACTAAACGATAATAATCCCAACTAATAAATTACTAATCTGTGTTAAAAAAAAGAAGAATCGGAAAAGTGGTCAGTGTTTTGTTTTTGGAGTGCCCCGTGATCTATTGCAGATTCGATACTCTATGAAACACCGGTGACAGTTAACGGAACAACACTATTGTTGAAGTGGGAAATTGTCAATGATTTTTTTTTTAATTCTAGATCAATGACTTTGGTTAGGAATTTGAAGTCATTGTGCCACATATTTTCCGTAAATGATAGCTTTTTAGGTCTGTCCATAAATGCACAGTTTTAGGGTCGTTAGTTACTCAACTTTATACTTATTGCTGCATTGTTTTAGCTGACGCAAACCCTAGCATAATTATATCTTTATATTTCAAGTCATTTCATGTGTTTAGTTACTAAAACTATATCGGCCTTGTACAGATTAAAAACTAAATACAGAACAAATAATAGCAGTTGATTACGTATGTGTGTTTTGTTAGAGAAAACTCGCAATAACTGTACTTCTATTTCTTACAACATGAATTGGTCACACGATTTACCCATGCATTGCACGTAATAAAGAAATGCATAAATATTCATAATGTTGTACACCAGCAGTTTCTTTATTTTTATTTCCAATTTCTTCTCAAGGATTAACACGTCTAGAAATAGGTCTCATCCAAAATCATATTGATGTGTCAGCTTAGGTATCAAACATACATTAAAAAATATACGCGTCGAATAGATAACCTCTTTCATTCAAAGAAAAAAAATATTTACGCACACTAAACTCAAAAATGATCATGATCAGTTAAAATAGTTAAATAAATTTTCAATAATCGGGGATGTTCTAAAGTGTTTTTTCTCTACGTAACTTTATTCACTAAGATTTTGTTCAAAAGACTTGATTAACAAAGATCTTGTGTTACCTCAAATCGTTAGTTTATCTTCTAAATAGGTATATCTTCATGAATAACAATTGTAGTTTCTAGTACTAGCCTGGTTATCAATGCAAGTTACATACTCTATAGAGGAATTTCTATAATCTAACGCGTCTATTAAAACTGAACCGATAGTAACAATGACAAATATGGTCATACAAGGTCCAAAAGTAGGCGTTACCATTGAATTACATCCTTCCCCCGCAAAAATGCTGGTACCACATCACCCACACGCGTTAAAGTTGAATAATATAAATGATTTAGTACACCTGAATTAAAATATGAAATGCCAAACTCCAAATATAGTATCACCAGTGTTGTTAATTAGGTACTCCATGATGGTTGATATGGCAATAGAAACATTTTATATTCGATGATTGTAGGTACCACCTATGTGATTAATTTGCATTATGTTTACTTCAAATTAGGTTTGCAGAATTGACAACATTTCATTTTGAGAAAGTACTAAAATTAGAAAACCATTTCGAGATTTTAGTGTTCTAAGCTCATATATTTTTTTTCAGAATTTTTAGATCAGTATTTTTTACGTTAATTAAAAAAATCTAAAATAAACGCGATATAGGGAGTCTGAGATGAGTCTCTTTGCCTTCTATTAAAAAAAAACAGTGGTGCCAGCCAGAGTAATTTACCCTAGATTTAGGGTAAACATTATCCGGCACAATAATATCAATATAATAATAATATTTCATTTTCATTATATCCATAATAACACGTACCTTAATATTTTGAAATGTTGTCAATTGTTAACAATGTAAATGGAAACAAAATGCAAGCTGACTCTATGCTTCTATACAGAATAAAGTTAACTTGCAACGCACGCAAATTACATAATGAAGGTATAGGCGAAACAACGCACGCTGTAATTAAATTAGCAACTTTGTTAGGAATATACTGATAATTAGGACCTACAGAGCACATAAAACTTTCGAATAGTTTTCATGTTTCTGTTATAGAATTAAGAGTCACATTTGAAACTTTTACATTAAATGTCAATTGAAGTAGTAAAACAAAATGCATTATTAATTTAATGAGAAACTATAAAGACCATCGCATTGGCGACGCCCGCGCAATAAACTTGATCTTCAATTAAGTAAACGTCACTATGTGACTGTATTATGTTGTTTACACAGGTATTTCGGTCAAGGCCAACTGCCTTTTATTTATGTTTCCCATATTTTCTTCTCTAGACATTTGTATAATTTTTATTCCTTAATGAATCCATCATACTTTTCGCTTTTCCAGTATATCTTTTTAAAAATACAATATTAACGTGCGTTTTGAAAGGATATCTTTGACAATTTTCCTCACATATTGTCGCTGCAATGACTGCCGGAAGGGTCTTGCCATATTCGTCGCCCATACACTCTAAATAAGGCTTCAAGAACACACCTAATCCGTCACATACTTTGCATGTCGTCACTTTTAATCTCAACTGAATTAAATTCACTTTCCAAAATTCTTAACTCATTGAGATAATTTCCCACTCATTGTCCATTATTCCGTTTTGGATTCGACACTTTCTCGCGAGTTGATATCTGAGTTCTGTCACCGGGTAGCGGTAAACGCACTTGTGGCGTGTATCGAATCTGTAATACGAAAATCTCGCTAATATTGCAGTGCGTGAACAATATTACCACGAGAACAATATTATGCCTGTGGAGGCGTGAGAAACGAATCGACAATGTCAATGTACAGATTCGTTAAAGAAGGCAGCAGCAAGCGCCTCTTTGTCCAAGGAACTCTCGAGGGCGAAGATTCAAAGCCACGGAAGTCTAGTTTGAAAAAGTCCTCTCAATCGCCTGTTGGGTCTCCGATCACAACCAGTTTGAACCTCGCTTCTGTGCCCAGAAGCTTACGCGAAGGTTTGACGAAGCATGAGACCGTGTTTGATGGCAATTACCCGGGAATAGAGAGGACTTCGAGCTATCGATCGGGATCTTACCGAGAGGAGAGCTACGACGGCCCCCAAACTCACTTTGAATACGATGGCGAAAGCGCTTTGGCTGTGCCGACTTCGGCCGGCGGAAGAGGAATATCGGAGCTGCAGGCGATTCACACGAACAAGCGCATGGCGACCGAGGTCCTCGGCTCTTCTTTAGAGTCGACGAAGATCTCGAAGAAAGATGACAGCGGACAACGACGGATCACAACCAGGATTGTGAGGAAAGTGACGACGCTTACCAGAGGAGAGGAGAAAGCGTCTGCCGAAGATTTGGCAAGGGGAGGACGTGAGGTCCACCGGTCAGCTGAGCATTACAGACATGTCGAAATGGAAGGGTCACATCCTAGAAAAGTAAAGGTACCTTTTAAATGCACTAACAAACTGTGCTTCTTTCATTAAAAAACCTAATTTAAGTTCTGAATAATATGCAAAATTCAACTTGCTCCGACTCATATAAAGTTTTTATTTCCAACTAAAACTTATACTAATGATGCGTTGTCAGTCTAAATTACACCTCTTAACTAATGACGAAATTACCACGTATCATGTGTTGGAGTAATTGCTGCACATATTCAGTTCTTTGTGTAAGTTTTTATTGTGTACCTCTTAATGAGGTGATTTCGACATAGCAATTAAGAATGTCTTCTATCTTACATAGAAATTGTGAAATGTACGTTATGCACAAAACATGTCCTATCTATGTTTTCTATGCGTCTGGAATAGTTAAGCAATTTTGATTAGTAATTCAATTGAGTCTTCTTCATCTTTAAGATTGAACTCTTCGTTTTAATGGTGGTCGTTTCATCTTAACTTACCAATCGTATTTCATTACAACATAGTCGTTGACACTAAAATGTTCTGATTGGCCAACTCACATTCATGTGTATATGGTGATACTAGTCTCTTGATCGTTTTATGGCGAAAGGACAACATATATGGATGTTGACGATTAATCTCGTTGTCCGGAGAGAGTTTAGTATGAACGTATGCACTAGTTATAACAATACAATAGTATACTATGCATCGATTCGAGAAATCTTCTGTAATTGAAGCATCATTAAAAAAGACGACGTCGTCATTCTTATTTTTTTTTAAACACGTAAGTAATTGTCTGATCCTTATGATTAAATTCTTATTGATGATAGGTGATTGGGATATAATTTTAGTAAAATATTTTACTCAAATCAAAACAAGAAAATACGAATGCTATGACAAATGTCTAAATGTCTTTAGAGCACATTACGTGTTTAAAAAAAAATAAGAATGATGACGTCGTCTTTTTAGGGTTCCGTACCCAAAGGGTAAAAACGGGACCCTATTACTAAGCCTCCGCTGTCCGTCTGTCTGTCTGTCTGTCTGTCACCAGGCTGTGTCTCATGATCCGTGATAGCTAGACAGTTGAAATTTTCACAGATGATGTATTTCTGTTGCCGCTATAACAACAAATACTAAAAACCTTTTAAAATAAATATTTAAGGGGGCTCCCATACAACAAACGTAATTTTTTTGCCATTTTTGGTACGGAACCCTTCGTGCGCGAGTCCGACTCGCACTTGGCCGGTTTTTTTAATAATGCTTCAATGCTAAATGTAATTTGTTATCAAACTTAAAAAAGTTCTGTAAGCTTAAGTAAGCTGTAAGCTACTTGTATAAGCAAAATATCAATTATGTTAATCGTCATAAATCGAACTAAGGATTTGTATGCTCGTTGACTTATCCAGTCTATATAGCCATGCAAATGTTTTAACGAACTGCGCACGAGTGTATGACCAGGTACAACCTTCGTGACGTCATCGACGATTTTATCAGTCAGTACAGTAGTCGCGTTATGTCACTGCAATATTGTCATGAAATTTACGGAACATTGTATAAACCAGTACATATTATTCTTTCTTATTTTTACACCTTGACCTTTCAATTAGCGCCTGCATTCGGTTTATTTGAGTTGCGTTCAAGAATTTTTTTTTTATTTGAAGCACCTATATTTATTTATTTAAAAGATTTGTCCTCAATCTGTTATTGAATTTGTGTTTATAATATAATTTAGCTTTTATATTTGAGGATTGAGTTTGTCGAAAAACAATTTTGTTCAAATCTACCTAATCCAATGCTTGAAAATAATGATTAATTTGCCTTTAACACGACCTTCCAGCACTTGTGACTCAATATTAATAAAATACTAGTTAGGACATTGCGAAATTCAAAATTTGCATAAAGTTTTAATATTTTTAATACAACAAGGTCTTAAATAATTGCATCTAATAGTCTTTAATAAAGATATAAAAGCAAGGAAGTATTAAAATTTTTAGTAATAGCTTTAATATCTTTTGTTAATTCATTTTAGGCAGTAGCATTTTCTTATGTTTTGATTTTTTTTTACTTAAGCAATTAATCAACTGTCATTGTTGAGTTCAAAACTAAATGTCGGTTATAAATATTGCAGATTCACAGCCAGTTGAACTTTCGCGACGTTATTGCAGTTTATTTCTGGGGTTGAACTTTAGAAAGCATGTCCATGATCTATTATTGTTACTTTATCTTATACTTTCGATCATTGTGCAATAGTTCACCGTGTTAAACAGACAGACAATTTAATATTCAGCGCTTGTCTTTTTTGCAGTAACTCTATTAATGTGGGCGTCATCATACAATTGCCTTAGTTTTGTTTGGGTGATTTAATTTTCTGATATATGTAATCTTGATTTATTTGAATGACAATGATTCGATTACCTATCTCTCTCAATCGATCAAGTTATTTAACTAACTTTAGAATTATCACTCGAATTCAATTTGTTATGTTCCGTATATAAAAAAATCTCGAAATTATTCACCATTTGATATGCCTCTTGATATTTATTATCTTGCTGTTGCTTTTTGTTACATTGCCTTAACAATTTGCAGCACACAATTTCGGTTTATTTCGATCATTCGCCATCTATAAATTATTTATGTATATGTATCTAGTAAGTACTTATGCAAGACAAAATGCAACTGTTTTCAGTTCTTTCCATTGCATTTAACCTAGATCACCACAAACCGTTCCAGAGAAAGCTAATAACATATTTTATTATCGATATTTAATCATATATCATAAACATTGCTTCGCGTGAAGTTGTTCAAATAATTGGTGCATTAGGAAGAGGAGGCGTAGACGCATGCATACCAATCAGATCAAATCAGCGAGATTGTTTAACTAACCATGAGATATGTGCATGCATGCAGGCAGGGTTGCCAGATGTCTAAATCGGTAAATCGCAGAAAATCGGCCCTCAGGTAGCCCGAAATCCCGCAAATCCACTTCTGATTTCTTCTGTTGCAATCAAATGCTTTAATGGGGAGGAAAAGCGCAATTTTATCCCGATAGGTGGCGTCTTGTCGTTGGTACCGAGCCGCCTCAAAGAAACTGTCAAAACATATGGCAATCTCTTGGAGTATTGCACTTTTTAATTTTATACTGAGAAAATGCCGCATTGTTATGCATGTAACTTGTAAAATATTGGAGTTCATCGTTTTCGCAGTAACAAAAAAAATAATGGGCAAACAAATATAAAAAAAAATATGTTTTTTCCTCGATTTTCTCCTTTGCTGAGCCTGAGAAACATTATAAATCAAATGGAATGTTTCATGAATTTGATGAAGCTTCGCCAAAATAAAACAACATTTAAATTATAACAGCTTTGTTCTTTAATATTTCAACCTCAGCAGTTTCTAACATATTTATAACTTGGATGAATTTGATAGGTATATCAAATATGGAATAAGCCCAATATTGGGGCCAAACAGAGAATTAATAGAATTTTATATGCCAGAGTCATTCAAGAAACTTAGAATAATAAAATAAATATATATGATAAAACGGTTCGTGTAATTTTGGATGGTACAGAAATTCCAGTACAGAAACCTGAAATTACTATTGCACAGAAGGCATCATCAGGCAACTATAAACACGGAAATTCGCACTCAGTTGCTTTGTTAAAATTTAAATCATATGCTTCTAATCTGAAATAAAAAGATTACTTGTAAATCTTACACGAAATTTAAAGAAATGTAATGCTTGTTAGCAATTTTTTGTAAGTTGCTATAAACTTTCTTGCCTGTTGTTTTGGCTTTTCTTTTCCGTAATTCTTCTTTTATATGAGCTAAAGTTAGCATAGAATACATTGTTTGTCCGCAAAACCGAAAAAAATACAATCTAAGAAAGTAAAATCACGTAATACACAGTCAAGACAATATAAGCTCAAACTGACAATTGTTCCAAAGACTAAGCGCCATCTGTAATTCACTTTGCCTTCGCCTCCCCATTAATTCTGAATTACGGACAACCTCTTTCAGTAGTAGTTTCAAAGATCACACAGCTTCTTAAAGTCAAATTTCACAACTCCTGAGATAAAGCAACAGCTATTTGTATTGAAATTCTTTTTATTATAACATCGTGTGTTACTTTACATTTTTTTTTTCACAGTAAAGATACTCACTTTTGTAATATTTCTTTTAGATGAGCATTATAATGAATTAAATGACCTCTGAATCAGCGATGATATTATTATGATTTATTAAGAGAGATACTGATACATAAAATCTGCAAAGTCCATTTTCTCTCTGTGTAAATGAAATGAAGTTACAGGAGTGCCTCAAGGCGTTAACCTAGTGTCTATAATTATAACTTAATCGTGTTTTAGTCCTCATTCGCGAATACTTTCTTACGATCTTTATTAGCATGATAAGCACTTTTTTGTTTGTTCTTTACCGTTCTAAGTGAAGTGAAGCGAGCTGGAGTTTTTACTATGTTAATACGTACACTTAATAGTGTTTCCCTTTTAAACTGACATGGTTGTACTTAACATAATGGATGAGGTTTTCGGTTTGTGATTTTATGGATTCCTTTCTTATGATAATAATCTTTTAACGGGATCATGATTTTTTATTATTAATCAAAGTAGCGAGAATTGATGTAGGTACATCTAAAGAAGAAAAATGCAGAATTGGAAAATAAGTTACATTTTTATTACTTTGGGAATTGTTAAGTACTTCATCAAGCGTTTCGCAAATGCCTGCTTGGCTGCTTCGTTTGAGATGGAATTTCTAGGATTATAGCTTTACATGCGAGTGCGGCTAGACGGCGGAGATCCGGTCCGCTGGTTCACTGTCGAAATCACCTGAGCCTCGCGTCAGGTTGCCGACATGTCTTGCTCTCGATTTATCTCTGCCATCGATATTTTATTCGTTTGCTAATATGCTCTTTAATGATAAGTTGAGTTAGGATGCAAGCAATTATTTACAAGTTAAGTTATTGATGTTTGGCAATCATTTATTGATACCGGATTTGATCTAGTTTTCAAGACAAAAATATATGGGAACTTATTAGAAACTTTGCTTGAGTTGTTGTCTCTGAACATGGAATACAACTAATGTATTTACCCGTTTACTATTATTTGTTCCAGGTGATTAATTAAGCCTTATAGTTGTTGCTAGGAGAAGAATTCTCAAGTATGCGATGTGGTCTATAAATTTTTTGTTTCTAATTTAAGCGCAACTTTATTACTTGCTGAAGAACATTTTTTTGTCTGTTAATTTAATAACATTAAATATCCTACAAAGCAAAATTGTAAACACAAGCGAAAGATGGCTGACAGGAAGCGTCACAGGTGCGCCGGCGCAGGTCGCGTGCGCAGCCGTGCGTTAACAGCCAGTGGCATGGCTCCGACTGCATTGTGCGATACGGCTTCTGTACATTATCATGTTTCGGAGGTGCTAGAGGATAATGTCAATGTCAATGTCAGATCAGACAACACAAAAATGCGCAGACAACTTTCGTATAAGGATTTATGTCTAAAAATTCCAAGTTGAGAGGCTTGTAGAGGTCATAATGAGTCAAACTATAAAAGCACTTAATTGTTTTGAAAAATTCAAGATCATGCATAAATGTATCTTTATTAACATCAATTTACATGAAAATCTTTATATTTTACGAGTGATATGTATTCACTTTGTAATCTTCAAATAACGGTTTTGAAAGCGTAAATACGATTCGGCAAATTAACAATTTCACGGATATTTTCTTTGTGAATCCGTGGTTAAAACAATTTTCGTCTGCTACTACATACATGCCGTCTTTATATAAATATATTATGTTGTTAACGATTATAACCGCCTTTTAGCCTAATAACAAGTCTATTACTGTGCTAAACGTTGTCATCAATTTAATTAGTTCTGCCATTACGCCGCCGTGAATGGCTTACATCTATAAACATCTTTATTATTTCCATTTTAATGATTTAAATGGTAATTAGATTCTTCGAATTTTCAATAGGGTAAATAATTATCTTGTTAATAAAAAATTACCTATACTAGTCAGTACGTGTGACCAGTGCTACAATGTTCTAAAAATTAAAACGAAAATCATAAAACTATTTAATACTGAAGGCAAGATATTAATTTCAAGTCAATATTCTTGGTAGAAGTCAATAATGATAGCAAAAAACTAATCTAGAAATTAATTTGAATAGGATCTGAATTCTCGCAAAGACGAACTAACATAATACGCAAGGAAGCAAAGGTTACAGTTTACAGTAGCATTAAAACTTAAGAGAAATGGAGCAGTCAGAGGCTTAACTAAAATATTAGAATCGTGTGCAGCGTTCGTGAGTCGCAGACGTGATCAGCTGATAACACTGTTCACGATCTAATGGGGACTTGTCAGTTCGAGATCACCCTTTGTAAATATAACGGTTGCTGCCCAAGAGAAAGAGTGTAAAGCTTGATAAACGATGGCAGATTCGGTACAGCACTCGTTAGCCTTTTCGAAATTTGAATGTTCGAACGGGATTGGTCTTCAAAATGAGGGCACTGTAGCATCGTTTATTTGTAGTTGGATTATCTGATGCCCATTTAAAACGAATCTTGTGCCTTTAATAAACCTTATGTCGAGGTAAAAAGTTTGTTTTTCGAGGTACAGCTTCTTTAGCTATCAGTAATAATCCTTCTCCATTTTTCTTAACTCCCTTATTTTAAATAGCAATATAAAATAAAATTTATTCAGACTAAGTTTGTCCATATAATTGTTAGTATCATCTTACATACTATGTTAGTATTATGTTACTATTTTTTTACAACTATGTTAGTATTATGTTACTGTTTTCTTACAGCTATGTTAGTATCCAGCACATGAAGTTTAATGAACGTCCTCGGACTACCAATTCTGGGCTAGGGCACAGCATTAGGGCTCCGTCTTAGACGGTTCATAAGTGATGCAGATCTTTTGCGCGTCATTGCATAAAAATCACCAAGCCTTGCATCTGCAAACATGCCTGATGCATATAACCTCCATTTAGAAAACAATAGCAAGATCTTTTTCATAGCTGAAACAACTAATTACAGGTGTATCCTACTTAACTTGAGCCAACTTAAAGAAAAGCTGTAACGTCGGTCGGCAGATTGTCGGCGGATACAGTGGGAAACAAAATCGTGGGCATTGTTGATGTTAAAAATTACTTTATTGTTCCACTATCTTGTATGGATCTGACAGTTTATGTACAGTGCGCACGTTAAAACTTTAAATTCCGAAATATGAGCATTTGTGTTATTTATGCCAATGTGACTGAAAATTAGAAAATGCATCAAATCAAAATGAGTTCTCGGTATTAAAATAAAGGTATGAAAAATAGAACATTCCATTTCAAATCAAATATTGATGTGGCAAACAATTTTATGTAGATGATGAGATCACACGGCGAAAAAGTGATCTGACATCATTGACATTATGGACATGGATCATTCAAGGCTTGTTTGTAGATATAAATAAGCTTACTGTTTGATATTTACCTTTTTAGGCACGTGTTTATTTTTTGTTGGGGCAGACCTGGGCTTTCCAACTGTTCGTTGTTGTGTGTTCCTCAGTGATAAAAGAAGCAGTATATTGGTTAGCTATGCGTTTGTGATACTTCTGGGTTTGCAAAGACATACAACGGTGTCTCTTTCATTAATGATAATTTTAACGACGTTTATGAAGAAAAACTAAAAAATGAGTGGATGAATTGATGTTGTTTTGAATACCAGAATAAATAAAAAACACGAATCACGAACATGAGTTCACGCTCGAAGAATGTTAGGTCATCGCTGCTAGCTTGTGGAAATATAAAAAAAAAACATTTGTTCTGCTCGCTAAAAAGTCAATTAAAACTCTTTTTGGATTACTCAAAAGCTAATCGAGTTATCGTCGATGATTCTACGGCATTACTCACAAGTGTCGTCATTATTTGCTATGACGTCACTTTTGTTGGAAACATGGGTTTTTATAAGGGTATCGAGCAAGTGCTAAGACCCGTTGTGTTGTGGTCAAGCCTTTTAGGGTATTAAGATCAATTTATTTATATACTCCGAAGTAACGGTCTGTTAATCGAGTGGGAAGATCTACACGCTCCTGTTCATGTTGTCCTGGTACATTTGGAAGTAATAAAACCCGCAAAAGGAGATTCAGGCTAAATCATAAATGTAAATTATAAACGGGATATGAAATTTAAGTGACTTTCTACAAAACTGTTAAAAGTCGTGAATGTTAAAGCTTCAAATTAGTATTTCGCATAAACTTTAAATATTTTTTGTCTATATGGCTAGTACTCTGTTGCATATCGATAAAAGCTAATTTAATCTTCCCAGATAATAAAATGGGTTCTCTCTTCCGACAAGATGAAACTACTATTATTGGGAGAGCGCTTTCATTGCTTTGACTGTATTGTTAAGGATTTGTTGTTTTGATTTGAACGATAAAAATAAAGACGTTGTTGTCATTTTGGTTAGAATAAATGAAAAAAAAAAACTTGTCTATAATTCTATCCCAACTTCATTTGCCTAAGTTTCAGCGTCAGCTACATTGTCAAACGCAAACGAAACGGTGACAACTTTATTTGGTTTATAGTTTGAAATTGCCTTTAAGATAAAAAGGTAATTTTAAGATGTTTGAATTTATTTTTGCATCAAATAGAGATACGGTACTAAAATGACTCACTGTTTATTTATTATTCTTGGACTTATGGACACTTTTCGGAAACCATTCGTTATTTTTAACGGGACATTGCATTCCTTAAATTTTTTTCTCAGTATTCTCACATACATACTTTGAAATAATTCATCGTGTAACTTAACATGAACGACTGCTCTTAATAATGTTAGTTGTTTCAGTTAGCATTTGTTTAACTAAGATCTGTGCTGTCTATACTAAATAGTGGAGAGTCAACAAAATGTCATCTATACTTAGATATAAATCCATCTTTAAGTCAGTCCATCTCTCCACTTTTACTACTAGTACAGGACGATAAATTCAATTGATACATCCTAATTCCTAACGCATGTCTTAAAGAACTTTCATTTCAAATAGATTTCCCTTCTTGTATTTGCACACTATTCGTCGTGATATAAAAATTAAAACAATTTTCTGGTTATTAAAACACGAATATTCAGCACGTTTATTACTTTTGAACTTCAATGTTTTACTTATCATTTATGTCCGACTTTAGACTTTAGAATTGTATTGTACATCGGATTTATATCATTTTCATCCATTTTTTCAGTAAATTCGTTCTTAGAATTTACCAAGAGACAAAAATTTTGCTCGCTCTATTTGAAAAGAAAACATGGCCATGGATCTGATCTGATCTACGTCTCTAGAATCACTCACAAACGTATCGGGTGTGCATTAGCATCTTCTCACTTTCCCAATTACATAGCGAGCCCTTTTGCTTTCTCCCGGCGTGGTTATTAGTGCGGAACTGACACTTTCAATTGTTTTCGTAATGCTGCTTTATCCTTTGTACCTACTGCCAGACTTGGGAAATAGTCGCACAAAGTAAATAGGTCTCTGTGTTTTAGACAGGAAGGCTTCGGCCGTATTATTTTGTTTTGTTGCCCTAGGAAGTACTTGGTAACAAATTCAAACGATTTTTATGTCTTTCTACATAATACAAAGAAACATAAAATATTAAATAGAAAACCTCAAAGCACAGACATTATTTTTGATATTTAAGGTAAGATCTCCCAATAATGAAGTGGCAAATAATTTCATCAAAGAAAATTGTTTGTTTCTCTATCAGTAGCCGTAGGTTCTATTAAATCGCGACTCTTAAAAAGTTCCTATTGTTATTCATATTGTGGTTTGTTGTTACTGATCAATAATAATCACTTTGAATTCCAGTCTATAACAACATTGTTTAAAGTGCGCTATTTCATTTCTCGGCTACTGCAACCGCAACTGCGTTCCATTGAATAGCGGATCCTATAAATAAATGAATTAAATTGATTGATTGCCGGTCGATATAATTCGGTATTGAACTTGCTTCGATCAATGAACTCTCGAGGGTAATGTTAAAATCATTGAGATTGTTAATTCTGTTCTTGCTACGGATTTAGGCACACTTAAGATAATATTCTTAATTAGGACTGCTTAGTTCTCTTTTGAGTGTTTTAGTGATATTCTTTAATAAAACCGTTGCTCTATGATTCTATATCAAACTGGTTATTTTTATTGTAAAATGGTACTAGTTAGCTCCATCATTAACGTTAAATTATCTTCTATCTTTTCTTTTATGACATGTGCTTATCACAATGCTTTTTCCAGTTCTAATATCTTATAGAAAGTTTTCTGCTTCACTGTCAGTCACTTCCAGTGAATATATTCAAATTAGACATATTTCAATGCCTTGAAGTCGAGACTGGGTTATAGGCGCCATGCCTTTTATAGTAATGTGGTATTAGGTCGCGAGCTGTATGACAATTAGAATCCATTCAGTTATTCCTTATCGGCCGACAATCACTCGCCAGAGGAGATCCCTCTCTAATCTGTCGTTGGTATGACGCAAATACCTTGCAAAGTTATTTCAAATTGAATTTTATTAATACTGACGAGATTGCTGCATGTTCAATCAACAACAATTTGATCCGGTGCGGGAATAACACTTGCAATGATAATAAAAAAAAGGTTTTGAGAATTTAAGACGGATATTCGTAGCTTAGTATTGTTAGATTTCAAACTGCTGAAGCTAAAGTGAAATCTTAAAATGATCCTTTTGAAATTTTAGTGTTCAAAGTTCTCGCGCTTCACACACAGACATGTGAGAAATATTCGGAATCTAGATTCACCGTTCGTAACTAGAAACGAATGTGCGAATCACAATGCTGTTCGCGGCCAGTAATTTGTTACAAATAAAAGACTGACAACCAAAATCTTTAAAGAGAACTTGGCCGATCCATATTTCACAGTCGCCGACTTCTTTTGAATTTTTTTATGTAGCCGCAACCGCATTTAGCACGTTCAATATGCTGTAGAGGTAATCAAATACTAATCTTATTCTTAGGTATTAGAGTTTTATTAGAGTGCAAAAACAATTTGGTCGTCGTTGGAGCATGACTATACCACACCATACTATTTCATTAGGTTTGATGATCTATAAGCGGTCAGTTTTGAAGCTTGAATTTAAATTATTGTTATTGTTTGTTTCATACTTAGGATTAATTTGGTCGATGATATCAATATTATTGATAATTCTTGAGACGGAACATTTATTCTGTGCATTTAATTACCTTGATTTAAAGACGCCAGTGTTCCAAATGTATCGAAAAAAACAATTACGCTAACGCTTAACCAATTAGATATTAAAGATTAATTATACCTTATTTGGTATTAATCACAGATTCTCTAATATTTACAAACAATATAAAGAGCAATGTAGATTCTATTTCAAGATTCTTGAGTGTTTTCTTTACAAAGTTTATTCGTTAGATGTTAAAGGTTCTGTCGGTGTAATTATCCGATTACGTAAGACCACTTTTGTCTTGTGTTCTGACTTAAACAAAGGTTGAACCTGTAGATAAAATCACTCCGTCTGTGTATTCGGCGGAAGCTGACGTCATTTCCAAAGTGAAGCCTTTGACTTCAACAAAATTTAGGAAATCGTTTGCTTTTTCCGTTAACATACTTGTTATTCGAGAATCAAGCTCAAAATGTGTTCTAAACGTGAATTTTATTAGATTATATTTCTTATTGATCCGTGTTAATATCGATTTTATTAAAATTCTAGACTTTTATACTTAAGAATCGTGTTTAAAATTTGCAATCGAATTTATATTTATCATCCTTGTTTATTAGAGTTTACTTTTTGATATGCGGTTTGGAAACATGTTATTGCATAAAAATGCAGTTATTTTCTTTTAACATATTCACACAGTAACTGTTTTCGCGATATCGGATATATTATTGGCAATCGTTATCGTATTGGAACGAGCTTTAACTGCTTCGTAACAGATTCGTAAACTACGGGCAGTAAAACATGTAAGTGGTGAAGGCCCTGACCACGCGAGCCGCATACGCATGACATCATAGATTCCACAGCCTCGCTAACGCCCACGCTACAACATAAGTTAAAGTTGCGACCAAAACAAGTCCTGGTTTAATGCATTCGTTGGAAAGGAGGCGAATCGATGAAGTTGGACGTATTATGGTTGTCAGTTTTGTTACGAATATGATTAATGAAAATGTTTTTGAAGTCGTTGATGAAATAGAAGATAGTAAGTAAAGGAGGGTAAAGTAGGATAAACAAGAAAAGGGACTAACTTAAAAAGAAAGTATTGCCTAAAAAGATAAAATAGAAGCTAGCTTTTAAATAAGTCAGTTTGAGTATAAAACAAATATTAATATTTATTAATTATAATGTAATTGCCTAAAAATATTTACTTTCGTTGTATTGAGAGATTACTGTAAAATTACAAAGAACATCTTTTAATCAACGGAAGTTTCTCTCAGAAACATAATAGAGCTGATAAAGAGTAATAAATGACGAAGCGATACAGTTAGTATAAAATATTTGCCTTGAAATTGATTAAATTGAGAATCTCGAGGCACATTGAACTCGAGATTTGGATTGGTATTTCTATTTCTACTCTACATTTGTAGTCACGGAACATTTTTTGCTATAAATATGTTATTATATTGCTGGAATCTGTTTTTTTCCAATGCTTTATTTATTTTTTGCCAGTCTATTTGGCGAGTGTTTGTTGGGTACCAGTGGTACCACCAACAGCCTATGTAACAAGCTTAAGGCCGAGCAAATCCATCTCAACTTTTACAAAGTCTCAGAATATGCCAAATAGATGTGACAATAAACGATATGCTTATGATAAATGTAGTCAATCTTTCTGATGAATTTATTTTTCATTAACAGAACAATGAAGAAAATGGTGACGTAACAGAAATAAAATCCACATTAGCAGTGAAAGTGTTAGCTGTAGATAGTGATTATGCACGATGGCTTCATGGACTGATTGCGCTGGTCAGTAGGACCGTGACATTTTAACTTTCATACATAACTAGTGATATGGAAACGGTTTCTGATGTAGAAAAATGAAATCTGAAAATGTTAGCATAAACAGGACAAACAATTTTGCTCAGAGTAATTGTTATAAATCACTATGAATTAACAATGATGTTTTTCCAAATAGTTTAAGCCTCTTACAATTCTTTAAACTTTACTGACATTAAAAGTAATGGTCAGGTATCTGCAGATTGTGCTCGCTAAAATGAACAAAGTCGAGTCACTGTTAGTCATGAATCATGATACTAATAATCATAATATTTGAAGATTAATTCATGAATGTATAAGTAAATAATCTGCAAATATTATGATTATGAGTATAATTGAACTATCCGTACAAGGAATTCATTAGATGTTCCCAAAAACTTGTGTGTATTTCTGTTAGCGAACGTACGTTAATAACAGCAAACGTAGATTGTTTATCTTACTTACTTCGATTATTTTAATAGTAAAATTCCTGATAGTGTTTTTTCTATGCTCTCAATTACATTCTGTAGTATCGGAGAATGCCGTCACGTATCGCCAAGAATGCCTTTGTCATCTGCAAGATCGACAAAAAATGTTTTATATCGTGTTTGTTCAGGCTTCCGAAGTGACTGTTTGAAGTGATCAATGAATTGTGTAACTTACTCTTTGTTTTTTAACACGATCTTTTGGTGTCACCGAATATTTTGTTACTAATTGTAATTTTTATATTAGGCAATTTGTGTAATACAAATATTGTCTGATGACCTTAGTTTGCTAGTGCACATCATTGGTTACATTATTATTTTTAACGAACTTAAAAACAGAACTTCAAAACTACCTATAAAACGCGTAAAACTCGTTACCGAATAACAAAATAACCCTTTTCGTAGTGTTATACTCATATATATAGGCCCTGCAAAGTGGAGTACCAATACGGCGGAATAGAAAGTGTAGGGAAGGATACAACACTGGCGTCCTGCAGTTTACCCTGTAATGCTAATGTAGGTAGGCTTATTTCATTCGAGAAAGATAACCAATTGGGAAATATGCATGCATTTGACTAGTTGCATATCTAACAGCATCAACTTGCATCGGATCATGGTCAAATCGAATGTCACATCACGACTGACGGATTCATAATGTTAGCACTGCAACGGACATCGTCAGCTGATCGAATCGATTAAAGATAGGGTCAATAGCCTCTTCTATAACTGCGGTTTCATTGTTTTATTGGGTAAAGGTATAATTTAGAATGTTTTATCTGTTTTGGTCACTGCTAGTTTACGTAATGAATTAACAACTTTTTAATTGTCAGTCTTCTCTTGTTTCTTAGGATAGTAGTGTTCCTAATTATCATCATAATCAGTCTAGATGCAGAATAGCTTTACAGATATAAAACCATGATGGTCTTGTAAAGCTTTAAAAATAATGTGAGTGTTAAGTGCGAGTGTTAGAAATGAGAAATGCCTTGTAGTTCTGTCCTTTCGCCATAGGTATCTATTCTGTGCTTTCGCTAGGAAGTTCTCAGCTTAATTCCGTATTTAAAAATACCTATATAAAAATTCATTATTGCACGTGCAATACCAAGTTTAGTGTCATTAGCCTTTCAAGTATTTGTCACTGAAACACTAAAATCGTCGCTTATTTTATTTTCCGCGTAACCGTGATCTAACGGAGTTTTATTTTAGTTGTCAACTTCTCTTTTTTTTAGTTATATTTTTTCGAGATTTCAATCAAAATGAGCGAAAAGGCTGTCCAGTTTTCGGTTTGAGTTGTAAGCGCCGTTTTTTTTCCGTTAACAAAAAATAAACGGTTTATTATTCCTTAATTGAACTCCGAAGAGTTATTTACTACTGTTGAATTTGGTTCGTTAAATAATACTTATTTAATAAATAGATAATAGCATGAGATTATAAAATGGGCATAGTTTAGAGAAGCGTGTATAAATTGTGATTAAGTTGCTACCGGTTTTTATGGCGGCTTCGTGGTATAATGTTTTATTACTATGATTTATGATCTCTAATGTACTTTTTTTGAAGTTCGTGTTTGTAACATGGTACGGTTTTATCTATTTCTTAGCAGTTTAAAGTTGAATAATAATTTGCATTGACTGCTTGAAAATAAAAACACTTATCTATATCTCGTCATATAGCATCTAAATCATTGGTTCGGAAATAAGTAAAATTTTATCGAAGATTGCTTCGAGTTGGTATAAAAAACTAGCTAACCATAACTAAAACGAACGAAGCAAAGACTTCTTGCAAAGGATTGAAACGAAGTATTAAATCGAACTTAGATGATTCTTACTCCTGTTAAGGAAAGCAATAGAAGGACAAATTGGCAAATAACTTTTTGAGAGATTTGAATTAGGTATTCATGCCGTGCTTTTACGTGCAATGCCATAGGTCTGACACGGTTTGAAGTAGTGAGGCTGATGACCTATCACGTTACGATCTCAGGCGCAACCTGGCGGATCCTGAATGCCAAGCGTATTGGTGACCTTCTGGACTATGCGATTTCTAAAAGCTGCCACTGCCATACCAGACATACCTATATGAAGTTGTTTGTTTGTATTGAAATGCGATAACCAGTATTAAGTATCTACCCCTAGATTCTCAAAAGTTAGAACGCTTGTGGTACAAAACAACGTATTTTAAACTGCAATATTTTCTTTTTGCCATACATTCTTGAGTGAAATTGCAGCGGAACATTGTATCTGTCTGGATTACCCAAAGAACAAGGGATTACCTACTTAATTTATTTACATAATACTACTAATGAGTTGAGACACAAACGATGCTACTTCGGTATGGCAGCGAAAGGATTACTGAATTCACTGGAAGTAAACTTGAGGGTGGAAATAATGTACCGTCTATCCACAAATCCACAAGAAACTGTTGTCTAGGAACTATCTATGGTATGGTCCCGGCTGAATGACCCAGTGCCTTTGCCCTTTTCTCATTAAATCCAATTTTCAATTCCTTAAGGTATTTCAATTAACGTGGAATAGCGTCTGAAGTGTTTGCGGTCTCCAAACTTGAGCATTTCCTCATTGCACTGGACTATTCTTGATCCTGGATCGAAGCCAGGAGTTAGATGGTTTTTCTCTATGGCAATGTTTCTTAAACTTTTTGCAGTTACGGACTACTAAGAAATCCACGGACCCCTGTCTGAACTGATTTAGGAGAAGAAAACATTATCTAGTTTTTTACATCCTCTTTGGTTTCATTTTGGGAAAATGATACGGACCCCACTTAAGAAACCCTGGGAGCAATAGTGTAAGATGCTTAGATAGGTACCTACGCTTGGAAAATTTGAAATTTCGTGAAAACGGTTCTAAAAGAGAGAAAGGGTCTAAGTAAAATTTGTACTAATATAATGTTTTAGTCGCGTCAAATTTTAATAATAAGAATCTCACATGTTTCACGGAACACACCTACTTTACTTTGTGACAGCTTTCATTTTTTTGTTGTTGGTGATACTTATTTTCATTGCACACAAAATTATTAAAACATAACCTATTTACTGAAAGTTTACTCTGATGCCACAAGTAATAATGGACTTTTAAGGTTGTTAGTTGCTCCACAATATAAACACATTGCAATAGGTAACTTATTTAAATAACGCTCATTTTAAATATGAGTAATTGACATATGATTAAAAAAACATCATTTTCTCCACCGATTTAATTAGTTTTTTTAAGGCTAAAAGTTTATTTACTTTTACAAATCATCTTCCTATAATGCCCTAGTATATTTGATGTTTATATAATTGTTTTTAGGGTTCCGTACCTAAAGGGTAAAAACGGGACCCTATTACTAAGACTCCGCTGTCCGTCTGTCTGTCTGTCACCAGGCTGTATCTCAAGAACCGTGATAGCTAGACAGTTGAAATTTTCACAGATGATGTAATTCTGTTGCCGCTATAACAACAAATAATAGAAACAAAAGAAAAGAAAATTTAAAGGGGGGCTCCCATACAACAAACGTGTTTTTTTTTGCCGTCTTTTGGTACCGAACCCTTCGTGCGTGAGTCCGACTCGCACTTGGCCGGTTTTTTTTAGAATAAGAAAACCCTACGAAGAGAAAAAAAATATTTGCCATAAGTACAAAGCATTTTCTTTTATGTAATACATACTATACTTACATACAAGATACGCGCGATAAACATAACCCTTTCCTTGCAGTCGGGTAAAAAGTACCAATCAAAACGATTTTTTTTTCTTAAACAAAAATGGATCTAATACAGGCATCTGAAGTTCCAGTCGTTTGTTAAAGTGTCGGATATTTTAATGCCAGCAGCGATGCGATCTGACCACAATCCGTTATTGCCCATTGTTAGTAATGTCTTAATTAGATATTTTCTCATCGCTTCGATTTATGGCTTCGACATGATACGGTCTATAATAACAACGTTACTTTAATTGACCGTCAACGAAAATGGCTATTATGGATTCTTATTAGAAAAAAAGACGAAAGAATTTCCATTTTTGGCTTCGTCGAGCACGAATGACCATAGAACAAAGATTTTTTTCTGGATTGTGTGTCTTTACTTACCCAAATCAGTCTCACCCCATTTGGGTAACTTGCAGGTAAACGTGCTATAGTAATATGTTTCTAACGTAGTAATTTGTTTCCAGATATCTGACATCGTGGTGGGGCAAGAGCCAAACGTGACTGCTCGCGAGGCGTTATTGAGCTGGGCACGGCGGTCCACCGCCAAGTACCCGGGAGTCAGGGTCGCAGACTTCACGTCTTCTTGGAGGGACGGTCTCGCCTTCAACGCGCTCATACACAGGAACCGGCCTGACCTGATAGACTGGCGTAATATCAGGTAATAGACAGTTCCTCTTTGCTGATCACGTATCTTGGTTCCTGTGAACATAGGTCTGCTCTATCGCCAAGTTGTGAGTTAGGGCTAAATACACACTTCACACTTATTCCTGAAGACATCGGAACCTGCTTAACCTGATAGACTAGCGTAATATCAGGTAATAGACTGTTCTTCTTTGCTGATCACGTATCTTGGCTCCTGTGAACATAGGCCTGCTATTTATCGCCAAGTTGTGAGTCAGGCCTACGTACAGACTTCACATTAATTCATGAAGACACAGAACCCGGCCTAAACTGATAGACTGGCGTAATATCAGGTTAAAGACTGCTCTTCTTTGCTGATCACGTATCTTGGCTCCTGTGAACATTGGCCTGCTATTTATCGCCAAGTTGTGAGTCAGGCCTACGTACAGACTTCACAATAATTCCTGAAGACACAGAACCCGGCCTAACCTGATAGACTGGCGTAATATCAGGTAAAAGACTGTTCCTCTTTGCTGATCATGTATCTTGGCTCCTTTGAACATAGGCCTGCTATTTATCGCCAAGTTGTGAGTCAGGCATACATACAGTCTTCACATTTATTCCTGAAGACACAGAACCCGGCCTAACCTGATAGACTAGCGTAATATCAGGTAAAAGACTGTTCCTCTTTGTTGATCATGTATCTTGGCTCCCGTGAACATAGGCCTGCTCTATCGCCAAGTTGTGAGCCAGGGTTACCTACATGCAGGCTTCACACTGTTATTGAAGGTATCGAGTCATCTGTCTTGAACCAGTGGTCTTATCATGAGTGCAATTGAGCGACGTAAATATAGCTGTTACAAATGTAAATTTTTCTAATTGGACCACGAAAACCAAATAAGATCAATTCAAGGATATAGTGTATGTTATGCTTTTCAGATTACCTATGCTTTTTATTAATGGATTGGTGTTTTCTATCCGCAGGTCAAGGCAAGTCCGCGAGCGTTTGGAGACGGCATTCCATGTGGTTGAAAAAGAATATGGAGTTACCAGACTTTTGGATCCTGAAGGTGAGCAATTTCTTCATAACAGTATAGGGAATTGTTTACAAGAAAGTCCGAAATATATTATACATCGCTTCTTTAATAGAGCGAGTGATCGGCAAACTCGTTTGACTAGTTTCATTATTGGTCTTTAGAATTTGTCCATGCATCGAATTCTCCGTAGCCATTCATAGGGAAGGCTTGTGGCCACATTAAAAATGTCTGATGATGATGATTTGCTTTGACTTGTAAGAACCTTGTTGTCATTTTACCTCGTTAGAGACAAAAAATATTTGATCCTTGTCATTGACAAATTTCCATTATGTGAATTTATTATACCACAGCCTTCTCTACAACAATAGAGAAGGCTGTGATTATACGAATTATAATGAAGCGGAAATTACACAATTCATATCATTAAGAGATGTCAACCCTATAATTGTTCGGGTTCATTGCAATTCGGTAGGCACAAGTGGATTTGTTATTACATGCTTGAATAGTAAAATGTAGCACATTGTCTAAACTCAATTCATACACCATAGAGACGATAGAGCGTGACGTAAATTTAAATTTAATCGTTCCATTAGCTATTGAGTGAATTTGAGTGTCTTCCGTTTTTTAATGTTGTGATTGACTTAACTAACTCTAAACAACTTAACTACACTCGTAAGGCTTTGAGAAACTACTCTCGCCACGGAAAGTTAAAATAAAAAAGTATCACATTAACACCTTCTTACATTATGAAATTATGTAATATAAAATGTCATGTACAGTTGACAAAAAAAGATCAATGTGAGTGAAGCTTTTTTGAAACAAAATTGGTGGGCGATACGCCTTCGTGTTGTGTTGAGTTTTTATGCAGGGGCGTCAATGTGTGTCCGATAAATTCCTCAATAATTTATTGATTATAATTATTGACATAATTATTATTGATTATAACATGAACAATTTTTAAATTGATACTAATTTTTGCCGCTTTGATTTGAAGTAGTAATATTTATTAACTAGGTTGCGATATTAAATAATTCATAAGTACGTACTCTAGCCATAATAGTCCTGGATTTTATTATCCATTGTTTTAATTATATTGCTGTCGTCAGCGTTGTGACGTCATTTCGGTCATATTTGTCAGTCGGGTTAAATTATACAAGCGTTGTTTCTAGTAATGTACAAGACTCGAGTCCTCCGAGTCCTTTTGTCCAGAGCTCGGAGTCGTTTTACAGGGCTCGCCTCGTTTGTACGAAGCTCGACGACTCGGGAGTCTTTTTTAGCGCTCGAGCCTTTTTCAGAGCTCGGCCGAGTTCGAACCATTTTCACGACTCGAGCCTTTTGGAGAGCTCAGTCGATCTCGAGGCCTTTTCACGACTCGAGTCTTTTTCGGCGCACTAGTTGTGATGGGATGCTGATGAATGAGGATAAGTAGAGCTAAAGCACAATAGATTAAGCATCTACAGTGCTCTTTATAACATAAGACATTCATCTTTTTGAGTTCTAATTTTGAAGACTAGAGTCAGATTTTCAGGGCTCTGTGAGCTCGATAGGCTCAGCTTTAATATCTCCGTAATTAATAATATTGTAAATATTATTATTTAAGGAAATATGAAAGTCATAAACATGAACTCATGTCAGTCATGAGGCTCGCGTTCATTTTAAGACTCGAGCTTTTTGAAATCTCGAGCTCTTTTAATAGGTTCGAGCTCTTTTGAAGGCTTGAAACTCTTTTGAAGCCTCGAGGCGTGGCTCAGAGAGCTCGTTTTTCGGCTAGGCTCGGGCTTACGAGCCTACTGAGCTCACCGAGTCCTGCCAATCCGAGTCGAGTCTTCAAAAGTAGAACTCGACGACTTGAGTTTTGTACATCACTAGTTGTTTCTATCCCAAGTTAAGTGCGTGCACAGATTACTTACAAAGTACGTTTATCCTTATCCAGGTTCAATTTGGTAAACGATCTTCACCCAACTTTATTGATACAAAATGATCATTTAGAAAATGCGTAAAGTTGGTTTCCATATAATACTGTTAATTTATTAATGACAGTTTAATTTAATAAGGCAACATCCTACTAATATTATAAAACGTGAAAGTTTGTGGGTTTGGATGTTTGTTCCTCAATCACGCAAAAACTACTGAACGGATTTGGTTGAAATTTGGCACCCAGATAGCAGATAGCCTAAATTAAAACATAGGATACATTTTATCCCGATATTCTCACGGGAACGGGAACCACGCGGTAGCCGCTAGTATTTTTATATAGTTAACAATTTAAGTATAAAACTCTCAAAATTGTTCTTTAAATAAATATATAAAAATAGTTTAGAACTTTGTCACTCAAAAAGCTTTTACTTTTTTTAACAGAAATCAATAACAAATTATAACTACAACAAAGTGACAAAATTCTAAACTGTATGTATACATATTTTTAGACGTGACTGTACTAAATAGGACAAGTGGACTAATCAGTATATAAAAAAATGCAGTAACTTTACGCATTAAAATAATATTGTGTGCGAAACACTAGTATATTTCACAGTGTATTTTATACTGAGGTTAAAGTGATTATTTACGCCAACAAAGCTCACTCGGTCCATTATAAAGTTCAGTCATAAGGACGAAAAGATTGTCGTAACCTAAACTGCGGAAACACTATAATGACTTTGAAGTATCTAACGAAAAGATATTAAATAACAGACGTACCTACCGTACCAAGTATATTTGTTCGGTTTACAAAATCTATATACGTCCCGTCAGAATTCAGCAATTTTCAGTCAGCGATTTCCAGTCGTGGGCCCTAGTCTTAAAGCACATAAGAAGTGGTTTAGGTTTTCTAATCTGCTAATCTCCAGCATTCCGGCACACTAGGCTAGGTCACCTCGCCCGGCTAATCGAGAAGTATCTCGAAGAAAGGGAGGTGGTCTTCCTCGCCGAGGACGGGCAGTTAAATGTTCGGATGATGGAATGTGGGGTCCCGCAGGGGTCGGTTTTAGGACCACTCCTGTGGAACTTGGGTTATGACTGGGCACTCCGCAGTGCCCTTCTCCCCCGGCAGAGTGTCTAGTTGCTCGGGGCCGGGACCTGGTGGAGGCGAAGCGCCTAGCTCAGACGGGGGCGGAACACATGATCCGCCGGATCAGAATGCTGGAGGTGGCGGTGGCCAAAGCACAGGTCATGGTGTACCATGGCGCGAGACAGGGGCCACCGCCGGGAGATGATATAGTCGTGGACGAGGAGGTTCTCTCGCTACGTACGCACATGTGCTATTGGCCTTCAGATTGGTCAGTGCAGCGCCGCCGCTGCACTGGAGGAGGTTGCTGCCTAATTTTGGCGGCCCAAATAAAAGCTGCAGGCAGCTCTGCTCTGATCAGACTTCATCAGACACTAAACGAGTAGAAGCTTCGTAGATCTTAGCTTAGATAAATTATCTTTCGACTCCAGATGTGGACACACACGAACCGGACGAGAAGTCCCTCATCACGTACATCTCGTCGCTGTACGAGACGTTTCCCGAACCGCCGCCGGTGCACCCGCTGTTTGACGCGGAGTCGCAGCGGCGCGCCGCCGCCTACACCGAGCAAGCGGCCATACACCGCGCGTGGCTGCACGAGAAATGCGCACTTATGCAGGTCAGAATAGAGATCTATTTACTACTTTAATTTATAAACGTCTTCTTGCGCACTGATGCGGTAAGAATAGTGCAGCTGACTGAAACATAGGTACCACGACTACTTTGTCACCTTTATCGCTGATAAGAGCGGGACAGCCATTGTAATACGAGTGACGCCAAATAGTCGTCATGCGTGTGCTAGGCTGGCAGCACTTTCATTTGAGTATCAGCTATTCGAAGGACTGCACTGGTTTCGCGTAAATAATGCTCTTGCATATAGAGTTTAATTGAACTACTGTATACGTTACCTGAACGTTACCTTATACGAGTAGGAGGCAAATATCTTGAAACTTTTTCGACGACGGATTGGGGATAAGTTCGCGCATGTGCACTTGCGAGCGACCAATAGCGCGCGCCCCTCTCCCGCCGCCCCCGCGTGCCTCACCGCTACGCATACTAGGGTTGCCAACAATACTGTTAAAAACAGTATTATACTATTTTTCACTGCATTATACTTTTTACTGTTGAACAAACAAAAAGTATACAAAAATACTGTTCTCAGCAAGCTTTAGTAGTATCGATGTAAATAGATCTGTTTGAAAAGTAAACTCCCAAACTACGTTATAAATCTAAGGTTATAGGCGCGCGGTGCAGTGCAGCGCAGACCTCGTTTCTTACATGATCGAATATAATGAGACTCTTTCAAACGTGACACAAAATTGATAAGTTGTGCGAGATAAACTATGAAATATGTATTAAAAACACTAAAAATATAAAATACTGTCTTTTTTTCTAAAAAACTGTTTATTTTTCTTTTCCGACCTAAAAAGTATGTAGTGCGAGGCATGTATCTTGAAATTTTATCGACGGAGTGGAGTAGGGATAAGTTCGCGCATGTGCTGTTGTTAGCGACCAATATCGCGCGCCCGGCGCGCCCCTCTCCTGCCGCCCGCACCCCTCACCGCAACGCATGCCCAAAATACGTGTTCCGCGCAATCCCCACCTGATTTCAAGATACTTGCCTCGTACTGTATTAATACTTTTTATTTTGTAAAATAAGTTGGCAACCCTAACGCATACCCAAAATATGCGTTTTGCGCATTCCCTACCCGATTTCAAGATGTTTGCCTTGTATTGTGCTGAGCTGTATTGTAATAAATTGACTCTATTGCTATTATTCTGCTGTAAGGTTGTAATTATTTCATGTTCAAAAAACAACAATAATGTTGTATAAATTACCAATTATTACCTATAACTTTTGTGGACTGCTCTACTGCCCAGCTTGAAGAACCAAATTAAATAAAGCATTAAATTAAAAATACTTTGATATATCTGGTCATTTTAAACTTACCATCCAAATTTCAAGGATGTGTCCAGTCCATGAAACTAAACAACTTTCTCCAAGAAACATATGTCAAATTTCGCCACAAAATGTTGGTCATCCCATACTACAAAAAGTCGATTTTTATTTTACATATTTGACCATGTGTTCCTTAGAGAAAGTTGTTCAGTTTCATGAACTGAACACATCCTCAAAGTTTGGTTGGTGAATACAAAATGACCTTGTATGTAATTTTATTCTAAAGTCTCGAAGGATAACCTAATAATTAAATGTTGCCAGGACCGTGCTTTCCCGTCAACTTTGATCGAGATGAAGAAGCTGCTCAGCGAGAGCACGCGTTTCCGCAACGAGGAGGTGCCGCTCAGACAGAGGGAGAAACAGAAACTCTTCCACCAATACAGGGAACTAGAGGTAATTATCGTTAATTCACTTAACATAATGGCCGGTATACATTTTGATTAGTGTTTAGTGCGAGTGGCTCGTTTAGTGTTTAGTGTTTAGCAAAAAACACGTTCGGACAGTCTCTGTTTAGTGTTAAGTAATTGTTTTTTGCTAAACACTAAACGAGCCACTCGCACTAAACACTAATCAAAATGTATACCGGCTATAAGGCTAAGAAGAGGCCGAAGATGAAGCGAGCTTGCCCAGAAGAAGCCTATTCATTCACTCGGGCTTTAAATATCGCTGGGTTATATGCTTGCGGGAATACAGACGCAGGCAGGGAATTCAGGGAAGCCATCCGCGTGTTTCTTTGCCCCGTAATCCGCATGCGCAATATGCCGATACTCAGGATGCCCCGTAAATAAAGCCTACCTATTGTACCTACCAAAATAAACCTAAAGAAGGGTTCTGTCACTCTGCGCGCGAGTATGAACTATGAAGCGCTCGGCGTCCTCTGAGAGGACAAATAAGCCAGAAAAGATAAGACCTACGCGATAGAAAGAGAGGCAACTACTAAATGAATGTTTTGGAGCGAAGGGAGCGCTGTGCGACCTGAATTGCACTTTATTGTGTCGGAGCAAGAGTCGCAAATTATTTAAACGATTTTGCGGTGTCTAACTTCTGTACGCTAGTACTATTATCTATTCTGTGGGGTCTTTTGTTTTTTTATAGCCTCTAAATTCTCTGTGTCGCTCTAAGTTAGGTACTAATATACCTTACTGCTTCGTAATACGGGTCATTATTGCCTACAGAAATACTTCGAGTCGGTGGGTGAATGCGACATCGAGCCGACTCTCCGACCGGAGGCGTTGGAACAGGCGTGGTCGCGGCTGCTGATGGCCACGCAGGAGAGGGAGAGAGATCTCTCCGATGAGATCAGGCGCTTGGAGCGGTTGCAGCGGCTAGCTGAGAAATTGCATAGGTGAGTGACTTTGTGGCGAAATTGGCTTAGAAAAGCATCATTAGGATTGATCTGCATAGCCTATATATATAGTAAAGTCTATGAATATGTCGGAAACGTAGTATGGAATGGTTGGAGGACGGTATGCCACTTGTGGGAAGGCCAAATGGAAGATCTTATGGATTCTTATCTAAGCCCGGGGACCGCGGTTCCTCCAGGCTGGGTGTTCTTAGCCCGGGGACCGCGGTCCATTCGATCATAGTTGGAAGTTGTATAATATAATATGCTGAGTCGCTAAGAGAACTCCGTTAGCGAGATGTAAGTTTCCATACTATTGCGTCGTCTCCATACATTTGTTAATATATGCGCCATCTAGTGAACACGGTGATGAATCTTGTTGTAACCGTGTGTTGGTATGTGCGGCGTACGGTAGATACCGCCACAACTACTTCAAACAATACATTGTTCTCTTTTTAACCGACTTCAAAAAAAGGAGGAGGTTCTCAAGTCGACGGTTTTTTTTTTATTTTTTTATTTTTTTATGTATGTTTTAACATAGTTTAATATTTAACTGTACAAGTACAAACTATAAAAAGCTCTTACTTACTATGTCAAATCATGACACAAAATAGGCTCTGGATAGCACTATCTTCTGATTTAGTGTTTAAATGGAACTGATATTCTATAAAATTATCTGTCAAGTAAGTCAAACCAGAACCTATAAATAAAAGTGGCCCTTAAACATGTAAATATTTAAATTACTTAACTTTTTATTCACAGGGACATAAAACAAACCGAAAGTGGCCTAGACAGCGTAGAACGACACATCGAAAGCGAGATCCGTCGCGTTGAACGCGGCGTCCACCCCGCCGAGGCCAAAATGGCGGCGGAACAGATAGAACAGGAACTTAGAACTATGGAGCTGGTAATCCAGGAGATGTTCCAGGACGTCCACACTCTTAAGGAGGGCAGATACCCGCAAGCGACTGAGCTGCATCGAAGGTTAGTATTGTCTATGGTTTAAAGCAAAGTGGCGGCGGAACAGGTCGAGCAGGACCTAATACTAACTGCAGAACTGTGGAGCTGGTTATCCAGGAGAGAATGAGGATTAGTAACAGGTTTGAATTCTATAGTTTTATTGTTATAATACAAACACATATTGTAAGCTATGAAACCTACTGAAAGAATTTTTGAAATCCGTTTAGAAATGGTTGAGTTAAAACGGTTTGAAGGAAATGCCAAGCTCAATGCAATATGTGCTTTATCACGCACGACATAAGGTTCTCGTACGTCGCGATGACGTCATAAGGACCCCCAAAAAACCAGTGTTTTAGCTCTTATAACTTCTCAGGTTTAAGAGATATCGTAAAAATGTTTTCACAGTTAATCATGTGGTATGTCATAAGCTTTCTAATTAGCCACTCCTCAATTTGAATTAAGTTATAAGTGAAATAAAAGACTTTTGTGCAGCTGCCGTGACCACGGCAGCTGCAAAGGTGCCGAAACGTCGGGAAAATCAAAAATCAAACCAAATACAAACTAATTACCAAAGTACTTTCAATAAAACCGCGCTAGTATCCGTTAAAAAGTCTTTTATTTCATGTCTAGTGAGCGCGTAAGCTTGAGAAGTGAATAAGTTATAAGTGGTGGAGTGGTTAAACAAAAATCGTTACTGATCCTCATTCAAGACGTCCACACTTAAGGAGGGTAGATACCCGCAAGCGACTGAAATGCATCGAAGGTCAGTATTTTCTATGGTTTAAAGCAAAATGGCGGCGAAACGTAAAAGGAGGAATTTTTTGGTCATCCAGGAGATGTTTGCAGGACGTCCACATGCTTAAAATTATCTTTATTGTACAGTACAACGGTATAAGAGCACTGGTAGCATTCTCTACCAGTAAATTTTTTCTTATGTTGCTTTAGCAGTGCCAAGTGACATAAGTCTTTACTTCTTTTTGCTAGAATTTATGAAAATATTCCCCTACCAACTAAGTTGTGAACTACTTAACTCAGAACATGGCTTATCATTTCCGCCAACAGAGTACAACAAGTGCAAGAGCGCTGGGCGAATGCTCGGACATCGTTCACGAACCGGCTCGTGGCGCGGCTAGCGGGCGTGCGCCTGCCCGTGCAGCACACGACCGTGCGCCGCGAGACGCGCACCGTGCTCGAGACGCGCGTGCACGACGCCGGGCCTGGCTTCCAGCAGCTAGCCGACGCTGCTAGGTGGTGCAAGGAGAAACTGGTACGTATTTTAAGAATTGAATACTTTTTCAGGTTGAAAGACGTGATTCGTTTGTAGCCGAAGTACCATGGGAGGAGTTTTGTAAGTCTCTCTAGATTAGCTATGTATCCTGAACAGCAGCCAACACATTGAGAAATCCTGAAATAAACAAAAACTTAAAACGTCGAGATTTCCAAAAATAAACCTTAAACACCCGTATCTTGGGGTGATTGCATAGTTCTCCGTGAGACGCTAAATAGTAGCGCGACTAAAGGGGCTTGCGCCTGCTCGTGCAACACACGACCGTGCGCCGCAAGACGCGTACCGTGCTCGAAACGCGCGTGCACGATGCCGGGCTCGGCTGCCAGCAGTTAGCCGACGCCGCCAGGTGGTGCAAAAACAAACTGGTAAATAGATTTTTTTAAATTTAGAAAGTCTCTAGCTATGTATCCTCAAAAGCAGCTGAAACGTCGAGATATCCATAAATAAACCTAAAACACCCGTATCCTGGGGGTAAATCGCATAAGTTCTCTGTGAGACGCTAATTAGTAGCGTGGTTAGAGGGCGTGCACGACGCCGGGCCCGGCTTCCAGCAACTAGCCGACGCTGCTAGGTGGTGCAAGGAGAAACTGGTACGTATTTTAAGAATTGAATACTTTTTCAGGTTGAAATACGTGATTTATTTCTAGTCGAAGGACCGTGGAATGAGACATCCCCACTTATTATTACCTATATCTTTTGTCCACGCCACGCGCCGCGCCGTCTAAGTGGTTAAAACACGGAGGATTCCGCAAATAATCCTAAAATAATCATATCTTGGGGTAACGAATCGCATACCTCTCCATGAGACGCTAAGTAGTATAGCGTGGCAAGCGGGCGTGCGTCTCCCCGTTTAACACACGACCGTGCGCCGAGAGACTCGCACCGTGTTCGAAACGCGCATCGTGACGCCGCGCCGGGCCAGGCTTCTAGCAACTAGTTGACAAACTGGTAAAGCCAAGTCAGAACAGGTGTATTACGTGATGTCACTGCGAGTTATGTCACGCGAGAAGATAGTGTGTCTAACCACCATAATTCAACGTATACATGTTATACCTACGTACGTATACGTGTATGTGACGCGTACGTACGCTCATACATAATTCTTCGATTCTCGTGATAAAAACGGGCTCAATATTGTCAGCAGTTAAAATTAAGTTACTTTCGCCACTTGTATAAATCCATCTTATTGTTACAGAAAAAACTTCACGAATCAGACTACGGATCGGACCTGCCGTCCGTGCAACACGAACTTGACAAACATCAGCGAGAACACAAACAAATTGACCAATTCCATTCAAAGGTAAACACATCATTGTACAGATTCCGGCAAACATCTTCACGCTTTTTCGACGGAGTGGGGATAAGTTCGCGCATGTGCACTTGCGAGCGACCAATAGCGCGCGCCCCTCCCGTCGCCCGCGTGCCTCACCCTTACGCATACCCAAAATACGCGTTCAGCGTAATCCCCATCCAATTTCAAAATGTTTTCCGGCTACTGTACTAACGCATAAAAAATATAGTGTTCTTTATTACCACGTTTGAGAGTTGGTTTTAGATACTTTCGCTGGATAGATTTTACTCTTCCTAGCTGCCAATACTTTGCGTAAAAAGAGTGGAAAACAATATTCTTTAGTTGAAACTTGTTACGGCGGATATCATATTCAAACACTAAAATTGCATCCCGGATATTAATATTTGCGAATAGTTTTGGGAATATTTGCAGCTGTCTGTTCAGATATTTGCACAATGAGGAGGAAAAGCGCAATTTTATCCCGATAGGTGGTGTCTTGTCGTTGGTACCGAGCCGCCTCAAAGAAACTGTCACAACATATGGGAATCTCTTGGAGTATTGCACTTTTTAATTTTATACTGAGAAAATGCCGCATTGTTATGCATGTAACTTGTAAAATATTGGAGTTCATCGATTTCCCAGTAACAAAAAAAATAGTGGGCAAAAAAATATAAAAAAAATATGCTTTTTCCTCGATTTTCTCCTTTGCTGAGCCTGAGAAACATTATAAATCAAAAGGAATGTTTCATGAATTTGATGAAGCTTCGCCAAAATAAAACAACATTTGAATTATAACAGCTTTGTTCTTTAATATTTCAACCTCAGCAGTTTCTAACATATTTATAACTTGGATGAATTTGATAGGTATATCAAATATGGAATAAGCCCAATATTGGGGCCAAACAGAGAATTAATAGAATTTTATATGCCAGAGTCATTTAAGAAACTTAGAATAATAAAATAAATATGATAAAACGGTTCGTGTAATTTTGGATGGTACAGAAATTCCAGAACAGAAACCTGAAATTACTATTGCACAGAAGGCATCATCAGGCAACTATAAACACGGCAATTGACACTCAGTTGCTTTGTTAAAATTTAAATCATATGCTTCTAATCTGAAATAAAAAGATTACTTGTAAATCTTACACGAAATTTAAAGAAATGTAATGCTTGTTAGCAATTTTTTGTAAGTTGCTATAAACTTTCTTGCCTGTTGTTTTGGCTTTTCTTTTCCGTCATTCTTCTTTTATATGAGCTAAAGTTAGCATAGAATACATTGTTTGTCCGCAAAACCGAAAAAAATACAATCTAAGAAAGTAAAATCACGTAATACACAGTCAAGACAATATAAGCTCAAACTGACAATTGTTCCAAAGACTGAGCGCCATCTGTAATTCACTTTGCCTTCGCCTCCCCATATTGTTACTTTTTATTTAAAATAAACAGTAAAACATTTGAATAGACCGTTTGAACAAACATTATATCCTTGTTGTAGTTTCTAAAAATCTTAATAGAAAGACGAACATTATTTGTTCAGATTATTATCTATGTTATGTTCGGCTCAATAGAGCCGTGTATTAAATTTGCAGTGTGTTTTGATTTATTTATTTGACATTATAGGAAGCAACAGCATTTGTTAACACAATTTTTTTACAACACAGTTTAAAAACACAATTGCCATAATAGTTTCCACTAATTTGAAGCAACTTATCTAAATCATAAGAAAATTACGTACCAGACGTACGAATCAGCGCCACCGTCTTTTGGTGGATATTCCAAAGACTCGCACTAAGCGTTTTGCTTCAAATTGTATAATCCGTACCGCTAAAGAGTGGAACTCCTTGCCTAAGTCTATGTTTCCCGATAGGTAAAGCTGGGGGCCTTCAAGTCGCGAATGAATAGGAATCTTCTAGGCAAGCGCGTTTCATCGTAGATCGCTGTTTGTTGCAAGATATGTTTGATGCAAAATGTAATATTTTAATATTATGCAACGTCGATGCGCGGACGCGGTCAGGTTCACTCGCGATGTCACTGGTTAATACCCAGGACTTCGAAACAACTCTTTCCCGAAATATTAACTTAACGCGAAAAAATTGAATCTAAAGCCCTTTATCGAAGGACCAAAATGTTTGTTGCAAGATATGTTTGATGCAAAATGTAATATTTTAAATGTAGTAATGCAAAATATCGGATGCAGGGTTGTATGCAGATGATTGCAAAGAAAAGAAATGCAGGAGTTGTTGTCACGGAATCTAACCGAATAATGTTTAATAAAAATACATTATGTCATAAAGTGCAGATTGAATCCGGTAGTAGGAAGTGAGAGAGAGCACGTCAAGGTTAGCCGTTTTTGCTGCGTCTGCTACAATTTACAAATATACATTATAAGCAGAATTTTATCTAATAACAAAATAAATTACATGTACGTGCATCGTACAATCGCTTACCATCAGGCGTGATAGCGGGCAAGCGCTTGCCTGTGTATCATAAAAAAGATAATCAGCTGCAACAGCTGTTATCTAAAGGAGATGTCCCAGCGTTGCTCCAGTTTCATTTTATTTAATTACTTTCATAATTAAAAATGCTAATTACATTTTATTTTGGTATATGTAGTATCAGTCAAGAATTGTTTTTTATATTTAGAAAAACAATTACAATAACATTAAGTTGTTTTCTGAAGTATTTTGTGAAGAAAATGTAAGTAAATAGTACTCTAATAGTAAAAAATTGTGATTTAACAGCGTTTTAACTTAAAAATCCCACTTTTTAATGCAGAAAATAATTATCAATCTGATTCTAGAGTAAAATACCTACTCTGACATACTACTTTGATTAAGACGCGATAGACTTTCATTTTTTGAGAATGGGGTAAATGACATAGGCGCGATGGGACATGTCTTTTCGCACAATTTCTCAGAGGCATATAGCACATAAACGTCGGCTTTTTAGTCAATTTTCAACCTTATGTCTTTGCATCACAGGTAGAGCAATGCGTCCACAACCGCTCCAACTATTCTGGGGAAGAGCTGACGCTGTACAATCAACATCTAAGTCAGTTACAGAAGCTATACGCGGACCTTCTATCTACCAGCACTAAACGGTCAGTATTTATGAAATGAACTATAGTGTACCTACAGTATTATTTGAGTATAGTGATGTACGTATCAACGTTTCTATTTATAAAAAACGGTCATGATCTAAATGACATTTAAAAAGTATAATTTTCGAAAATCTTTTGTTTTAGTTCAAAATTATACATATCGTTTTCATTGTAAGCAAAACTAGAATAAGTGTGATTATTACTTTTCCAATACCTAGTTTTAAGTTTTCACTTGTTTAAGCTTTGCCAAACGATCTAATTTAGTCAATCAAAAATAAAATAAAATCAACAAAAGAATATGGCTTATTCCGTTTATCCACCCTGGAGCAGCCACCCTACCACCACCCATCCACCCCACGATGGGTATAAATGGACACGCGTTTTCCGAGTATCCGTCCTAGGGTACTGTTTTGGGGTGCATAAACGGAATAAGTCCAGAATATGAGCGTACACGTTTCCTCCACAGTATGTCCGACTTGGACGCGTTGCAAGACTTCCTGCAGTCAGCCACGGCTGAACTCAACTGGCTCAATGAGAAGGAGCAAGTCGAGCTATCACGGGACTGGGCCGACCCACACATCAATCTACCCGCTGTGCAGCATTATTACGAGGTTTGTACTATATAAGTGAAGTATTTTAATGCATCCTTTTCATATATTTGCTCTTAGCATCATATTCTACACAAACACTCATACAAATTTTCCGTTATATTGTCATTACACAAATTTTTATGCAGTTTCCAAAATATTATAGTCCGGCCGCGGACGCATAGCATCCCACGGACCAATCACACGCAATACATAAAACAAACGAACCAATTACAGAGCTCTGTTTCAATAAAGAGCCGTTTGAATGTTGTTTGTGAATACGGGTGGTAATATATCTTTACCCAACTGTATAAAAGTCAGATTACTTGCTTTAAAACAGAATTGCAAATAAATCAGGTTTGCAGATGAGCTCCTTTCAAAAACGCATATTCTTCTTTTTTTATGGTGCCTCTCAAAATAATAAACTAATGAAGGTTGCAGTCAGTTCTGCATATTTGGATTTGTCCTTGGCAAGGTGAAAGAGTTCGGCGACACTTGATCTTAGTTTGTCATATTATGAGCTTTGTAAATAAAACAAATAATGCGAAGACAAAAACAACTAAACATTTAGGCTAGCAACACAACACCCTAGCTTCAGTATTGCCAGCATCAGGGCAGCATATGTCGTATTCATATAATTTATACCATTCTTTCAATTTGATTTCGTTTTCTGTGCAAGCATTCATTTGGAGACGATAGCGAGGTTTGTTTCCACTACTTTTGGTTCTTAAACTATTTCGGTTGCAGTTTATTTTGATGGATGTCGCTTCTTCTGTTCATAAATGTGTTAAATTAGACTTTATTTGAAGTGTAATACGTGTTATTTTTCCTTAGCAACTGATGTCTTCGTTGGAGAAACGTGAGCTGCAGTTCAGCAATGTCATCGATAGAGGAGAAGCCCTGATATCACAACACCATCCTGCTACAAAGACAATTGAATCTCATCTGCAGGTTTGTTTTTAACCCTTATTTTTTACATATTCCAGATATGGAAATGACAAAAATCCGCGGATGATATGTATTGAACATAAAGTTGAAAATGGGCTATCGATATTTTTGTACTAGCAACTACTTGAAGCTTAATTAAAGTTCAAAATGTGAAGGGAGAAGGGAGTGAATGAGGAGATGACAGTCAACAGAAATTAACGGACGAGAAGGACTGCGCTGCCCTCAAACAAATTACGATAAGGCCAAGGGTAGAATAAAATCAGTTGATACTTCTTACTATTGGATAAATACCTCAGCCCCCCTAGCATGACCACCAAAACACAATAAACCGTCGATAAAACGCTATACCACGCGATATAGCGTGATATAGCGTTTTATCGTCACTCAACTGTCAAAATTCATTGTCTTTTGACAGTTAAACGCGGTTTACCACTAGCTATCATATCGTGTTTTAGAGAGGCAGACATCTTTTCAATTTTTCCTTTCGCTCAGAAATTAATTTTAGCTTAGTACTTTAACCTTATGTGTCTTTCATAAAGGTGATGCAGTCGCAGTGGGCGTGGGTGCTGCAGCTGACCTTGTGCCTGGAGACCCATCTCAAACACACTACTCAGTACCATAACTTCTTCGAAGAGGTCAAAGAAGCTGAGAAATGGATACAAAAGTAAGTATTTTTTTTTCTTTACTACAAACTAACACAATACCTTCTTTAAATTATCTTACTTATTTGCATTGTATAGTCTGTTTATCCTTACTTGTCTTATTTGGTAAAAAAATCTTCACCAAACTCTGAAATACCTATTCATTTTTAAAATACAACAAATGGTTTTCCACACACAAATTACGAAAGACGTTGATGATGAAATTATTAATGACAATTAAACTAGGACATTTTTATTTTTTAATAACGATTAAAGTTAAAAAGACGTATGAAAACTGTCAAAAACTGTTTACTAAATAAGACAAGTAAATATAAATTCACTTCTCTAACATTTAAAATATCATTTACACAGACGCGAAGAAGCCCTCAACACCACCTTCTCCCAGTCCGAGTTCACGCTCGACCAAGGCGAACGCCTACTCAAAGGCATGCAGGACCTCCGTGAGGAACTAAATGCTCACGGCGGCGCCGTCTCCAAACTTGTGGACGAAGCGCAAGAAATCCGGCCAGTGAAGCAACGCCGCGCCCCTATTACCAGGCCCATAAGGGCAGAAACTGTCTGCGCTTACAAGCACGCTAATGTAAGTTGATCTGTCATTATTATATATACGAACACCTTCTAAAAGGCATGAAGGACCTCCGTCTCAAGCTTGTGGGCGAAGAACAGGAGATCCGGCCCGTGAAGCAACGCCGCGCCCCTATCACCAGGCCCATAAGGGCGGAAACTGTCTGCGCTTACAAGCATGCTAGTAAGTTGAACTGTCATTATTGTATGTACGAACGCCTACTCAAAGGGATGCAGGACCTCCGAGAGGAACTGAACGCTCACGACAGCGCCGTCTCCAAACTTGTGGACGAAGCGCAAGAAATCCGGCCAGTGAAGCAACGCCGCGCCCCTATTACCAGGCCCATAAGGGCAGAAACTGTCTGCGCTTACAAGCACGCTAATGTAAGTTGATCTGTCATTATTATATGTACGAACACCTTCTAAAAGGCATGAAGGACCTCCGTCTCTAAGCTTGTGGGCGAAGAACAGGAGATCCGGCCCGTGAAGCAACGCCGCGCCCCTATCACCAGGCCCATAAGGGCGGAAACTGTCTGCGCTTACAAGCATGCTAGTAAGTTGAACTGTCATTATTGTATGTACGAACGCCTACTCAAAGGCATGCAGGACCTCCGAGAGGAACTGAACGCTCACGACAGCGCCGTCTCCAAGCTTGTGGATGAAGCGCAGGAGATCCGGCCCGTGAAGCAACGCCGCGCCCCTATCACCAGGCCCATAAGGGCGGAGACTGTCTGCGCTTACAAGCACGCTAACATTTTTTTTTTTCACCCAGGTCGCAGTAGAGAAAGGCTCCGCAGTGACAGTGATCGACAACTCCGGGCGCAGCCGCTGGCGCGTGCGGCTCGGCGGCGCGGGGACCGAGGTTCAGATCCCGGGCGCGGTGCTCGCGCTGCCGCCGCCCTGCCAGGACGCGCTCGACGCTGCCTCTAGGCTGCGCAGCGCATACGATAGGGTGAGTGACGTCATGGGCCAGGTTCAGATCCCGGGCGCGGTGCTCGCGCTGCCGCCGCCCTGCCAGGACGCGCTCGACGCTGCCTCTAGGCTGCGCAGCGCATACGATAGGGTGAGTGACGTCATGGGCCAGGTTCAGATCCCGGGCGCGGTGCTCGCGCTGCCGCCGCCCTGCCAGGACGCGCTCGACGCTGCCTCTAGGCTGCGCAGCGCATACGATTTACGTTACGTTTACAGCGTTGCGGCCCCTTTCTGGTGAGCCTTAATACGACCTGGAGTGGGGGAGGGTCAGAACGGCAACGCGATGGGCTAATTCGTAATACATGGCGTGTGTGGCGTGTGATGCCGCAAATTGCTAATAAACCACTGTGCGATGAAAGAATCGAGCACGCAATAAATGTTGCCAGATTTTGAATTCAAATCGATTGCTTTAATACGTTTGAGACTTATAATAAAGTGGGTTTAGTTCGCTGTGTACAAATTTATTTACTGACATTTAAATAAACATTAGCGACCTATTTACTGATACGATTGATTATTCAACTTTTATCTTAGTAGTTAATTAACATTGACATAATGCGCTGGTCGCTAGTATAGTGAATTTACTAAAATGATTCCTAATAGTTTAATGCGAATGTGGTATACTTGTGCAGTGATAATAATACAAATGTATAATAGTGAAAAGTGAAATTATGACTTTTAATAATTGGTTAGGACTTATATGGTATAATACGTGCGCTGTCATCATATTTTGGTTTTTAAAGGTTTGTTTTTATCTAAAATATTTTCATCATCATCTTCATCATATCAGCCGCACGACACCCACTGCTGGGTACAGGCCTCCCCTAAGGATCTCCACGACGATCGGTCCTGCGCTGCCTGCATCCACTAAAATATTTTACAGCTCAGATATTTCTTTGATACCAATATTTGCGAAGGCAAGTGGAGCTTAAAATCTAAACACAGAAAAAGAAATCGTGATTAATTTGTATTTACTGTTCACTTTCAAACTTTTAATGTTTATACTTTTGTTTTTCCTTAGGTCATCCAACTATGGCAGAGAAAACAACTAAGAATGCGCCAGAATATGATCTTCGCCACCATCAAAGTGGTGAAAGGATGGGACTTCCCACAGGTAAATATTTAATAATCTTTCAATAACCTAAACAAAGTGTATAACTGTTTTTAAGAGAGTTAGGAAAGTAGCGTATTTCGTTCGTATTGTGGTTACGGTGGGTTACCCAAAGTAGTAGGTAATTTTTATTATATTTTTTATTAATATATACATAATTATACGGGATAGACCCAATTGCATAATTATGTGGTAAGTTTTATTATCCCGAATACCTTTATTTTACAAAGGACTATAATAAAATAACTCTACTTTTACGTCAAGTTTATGTCAATGATTAGTTAGCTGAATCTTTAAAGAGGTTGCGAGTGGGATCCTTGAATGCAAAACGTGAAATCCCTACTATATCGTAATTATTCATATAACACGGTCCTATTGGACATTAATGTTAGTTCGCCCCTACCACCACTAGTGCTTACAAAAAAAAGCTTTACAAAGATTCTAAGGCTCATTATCGCGCTGTCGCGAAGCTTTTCGTTGTCGTCTTGTACAATTTCGAAACTTTGAGTCATGGAATTTAAGATTTTGATTTAATCCCTTTAATTTATTTCCTTTAAGTGAAATTAAACTCTTATTCCTTGACTCAAAGCTTCTATTTGTACAACACGACAATGAAAATCTCGCGACAGCGCGATAATGTCGCCTCAGCATTAGAGTAGGCAACAAGTAATCAACAAAGGCAACAAATACTCAAACGAATCTTATAGTTAAGGTCACCTTAAATTCAAAAAAAATGACAGATTTGACAGAGACTCTTTAACTGACAGCTTCCTTAACGTTAAGGAGACCTTAGGGCCTAGCCAAAGTAACATTGGCAAATCTTCGTTATCGTTTCGCTTTCGAAACATGTATGGGATTGACATAAGGTTTCGTTAACAATCGAATTTTAAAACGTCAAATCCATACATGATTCGAAAGCGAAGCGATGTCGAAAATTTGCAAATGTTACTTTAGTTAAGGGGGGCAGAACTTAAGATTATGCTCTAAGATTTTAGCTAAGAAACCTTTGAGTATTCGGCCGTAAGTCATGCTTTAAAAACCTCTTTTTCCCTCAGTTCGTGGCAATGGGCGCAGAACAACGGCAAGCAATACGCCGTGCTCTAAACGAAGACGCCGAGAAGCTTTTAGCTGAAGGCGACCCAGCCGACCCTCAACTACGGCGCTTACGCAGGGAGATCGATGACGTCAACCGACTGTTCGACGAGTTCGAGCGGCGAGCGAGAGCTGAGGGTAAGGACTTACTTTTCTACTAGTTTTGTAATAGAAGCTTCTAGTCTAGCTGAAGGTGATCCAGCCGACCCGCAACTGCGGCGTCTGCGCAGGGAGATCGTTGACGTCAACCGACTGTTCGACGAGTTCGAGCGGCTTGCGAGGGCTGAGGGTAAGGACTTACTTTTCTACTAGTTTTGTAATAGAAGCTTCTAGTCTAGCTGAAGGTGATCCAGCCGACCCGCAACTGCGGCGTCTGCGCAGGGAGATCGTTGACGTCAACCGACTGTTCGACGAGTTCGAGCGGCTTGCGAGGGCTGAGGGTAAGGACTTTTGTTCTAGTTTTGTAATGAATCTTCTAGCTGAAGGCGACCCGGCTGACCCTCAACTACGGCGTCTGCGCAGGCAGATCGATGACGTCAACCGACTGTTCGACGAGTTCGAGCGGCGAGTCAGGGCTGAGGGTAAGGGCTTACCTACTTAATTTGTTAAAGGAAGGATCTGAAAGTTGGATAAGAATAGAGACTACTTTAAAAGCAAATGAATGAGTATAATCACCTGATACTACAGTCGTGTGCACTTATAAACAAAAACATAGGATACAGGGGATGAGAGTGTAGGTGTAAATAGCCAATAACAAATAGTAACTAGGTACTTAAAAAAAGTTAACGTTTATGGTAGATACTTATTAATTACGTTCATAGAGAATCAATAATAGTGATAAGCTCAGTTAGGGACATGATACATTATGGTGCATTCCGAGTCACGCCAACAGCGATTTCATCGCGCTGATTTGCGTACCGAATCACCGTGAGCGCGATAACGACAGCCCGTGTGACGTCATTGATTGCGTCATAACATCCGCCATCTTGCGATTACGCCGCCCATGCTCCGAGGCATAATCACTGTGAGCGTTCTGTCAAAAGTGACACTTGTTTGTTTTGTTTACCTCAGGTGCATTTAAATGAAAGTTCAAAATTTGTTGAAAATTCTTTCCGCATACCATGAAAGTAATAGTCGAAGATATATGATCATATATAACGCAAAAATGGTCCATATTCCGAACTTTTAAATTTATATTGAGGTTATGTAGGTCAAGACATTGGTGAGCGCGCTCACGAGCGTTCCGAATCATTGATAGTCCCAACTGTCATAAGCGCGATTATCTGAATCGGTACGCTTGTTATCGTGATCAACGCTGAAAGTGATTTTAGCCTGAATCGGAATGCACCAATAAGGTACAGAACAGAACTAAAACACGAGACATTAAAAATGGCTGATTTCAAATGATTATGGCGATGATACAAAAATATTAAACTTTAATATAGTTAGGTAATGTCACCCATTGTTAAATTCATACCATATCACTGCTGACCAAATGGGTCAGAGTAACCTTGACTGCGGCTGCGGCCAAAATAACAAGGGGCAAATGTAAGTGTGATTGGACGTAAGTATTTATGTATCCATAGTATGTATCTCTTTGTTTGGGACGCAAGAGTTGATGTAAGTTTAAATCACAATCGTATTTATTTTCATGTCAACATGTGCAAGTCTAGCAATTAATTGAATTACTCTTCTATTTCATGATAATAATTCTCTATTGGGCCAATTGAAAGATTACGATCTTTTTTTGGGTCACATATGGTGTAGAATTGGGTTGTTATTTCGGTCAAACTTGGGCACTCGTAACCATTATTGAATTAAGAGACTGCATTTTTCTATTGATGTTTATTATTTAAAGACACGTAGGTATGCGCTTATCTTGTAAGTATTATGTTCGATTTACACCAACCGACGTGCGCCGAAGCGTATTTTTCCTCTGTCAGAGGAAATTAAAACGTCTGTACAAGTGGTTAACTTCATATTTGCATGAAAATTGTCATGCTGCGGCAGCCGGTCGGCTCCGCCCGCAATAAGAAAAAAATAAATAAATTAAAAAAATATTAAAAACACGACTGCCCTGCCAAAACGAACTAAAAAGTTAAACAACAAGTGTCATTGCAGTCGGGGGACCTTATCATGGAACAATTTTTGATCAAAGAGGTCCCCCGACTGCAATGACACTTGTTGTTTAACTTTTTAGTTCGTTTTGGCAGGGCAGTCGTGTTTTTAATATTTTTTTAATTTATTTATTTTTATTTCACACATTTTAGTGACATAGTATATAGTTTTGGAATGTGCTCATCAAGGCCTTTCATTTGATGCCCATATTGTAATAATAGAAAAAAAAAAAATTTTTCACATTAGATAATGGCGTCGTACAGTTGCCATATTGATATTTCCTAAAAAAAATATAGCCAGTGTCATTCGGGATGTTGTAAGGATTCTAACGATACCCCATTTATCCAAATCAGTTCAGGCATTTAGAAGTTATGGTGGAATAAAGAAACTCACATACCCACAAACATACATGAACCCTGAACACATAACACTCTTTTTGCTTTGGGCAGTCGTGTAAAAACTACTGTATAAGTGCTTAAATTTTCTTTGGAAGAGGTAAAAATACGCTCTGATTCTGCGCCGGTCGGTGTGAATCGCACATTAAAGTAGGTAGTAAATCTCATAGTTAACGTAAAGTTTTGAAAACTTATCTGTTTCATAACCAAGAACAATTGTGATATGAGCTACATGTTGCGTATTGTTTACGTTTTATAAATGTGTGTAGACAGCGCTTAACAAAGGGAAATAATTCAAGTAATGAAATTCCAAAGTGTTTAACTGCTAGTGAATTATTACATTCCATTATTTGTCTTATAAAGATCTCTCAAAAGGTTTGTTTTCAAAATGAATTTGATCAGCTATCAAATGGTGAAAGTGTTTTAAGGAAAAGTCCATTATATTTCTTACGTCCTTTTATTGACCAAAATAATATATTAAGAATAGGAGGACGATTACGAAACGCCTCAATACCTCATCCATGACACTAAACACCCTATTGTAATCTCTGGAAGTTCATATTCATATCTAGCAAAATTATGTTTATTACCAGTTGAATCTGCTTCGAAGGACTAGTTCTTCCTTGGCTGGCGGCAATGTTCAATGCGTGTAATAGATAGCCAAATAACTCATACATTCATCCATACACTCTAACTAAATACTAGAGTCAGTAAAAAGTCAGATGCTGTAAAAAGAACTTGGAACTCGTTAGGTTGTCATCTAAATGACCAGAGGCACTGATAGCGTAATTTATAATGTAGGTGTAATAGGACGAGGTATCTTAATAGTGTTTTCGTCGTAGTATACTGCTCAGTTTGATACTTACAAACGTAGAAAATATGAAGCAGTTTTTTGTGTTTCTCTTGACGTAAAAGAAACATTTGGTTCTTTAATAAAATTAATTAGTATCATCTGTTAAAACTTAAGCCCAAATACGTTCTGTTTTATTACGTCAAAATTTGGGTAGAATAAATAAATTAGTCCTCTTGTATAAAAATAACCATTCAATGTAACATGTGGTTAGATTGGAACAAATAGCTCGTTACTTAACGGTGTCTTAAGGGGTATTTACATGGAGCGACTTGGCAGGCGACTTTAGTCAATTAGCGCTTTTTTTCAATAATCGCTTGTGAAATCTGATTGCAAGCCTAATTTCAATGAGTTAGTGATTTGATTTTACAAGCGATTTTTTTTATTATTTATTTATTTATTATAAACAAAGAGGGTACAATATGGGGTTACAAAGTAAAAAATTACAAATGTCGATAAAAAGCGCTAATTCACTAAAGTCGCCTGCCAAGTCGACTGGTGTAAATATCACATTTTTTCCTATCCCTTTAGTGGCCAAATTCAGATTTCTTCAAGTAATGTTACCTAATCTACAAACTTCCATCCGTTATAAAAGAGTCCAATGATTTATTCTACCAGCATCACTCGTTTCGAACCCCCGTAAACTACCGATTTTCTATCGACCGATAGTTTGGTCGGGCCTTTTATCCGTATGAAGAAGTTTGCAACGATTTGGTATCGGCCGATTCTTCATATTAAATTAAAAAAGGTCCGACCGCAAACTGCAGACTGCGGCCGCTATCGGCCGATAGAAAGTCTGCACTTTGCGGGGAGTGCCATGACATGAATCTTCCAAGTGTCAAGATCACACAAGCGCTGTAGTTTGGCCTAATGATAAAGGACGCTTTAGTACCACTATATTGACGTCTCCTACAGGACCGTCAGATACAATTGGTTGAGCGTACTATACTACACGGAATCGACACCGCGCGTATTTTTTATCGTAAGCGTAAAAAAAAGTGCTTTAGTTATCATCTGTTTTTTTACATAAGTCATTTATAACCGCCTTGTGGTAATAACAAATGTTAATTAAAAATGTTAGAACATTATATAGTTAGTACGGAACTAACTATATAATGTTCTAACATTTTTAATGTAATCACAAGTAGCAGGTACAGTCTATTTCGAGTGATTTTCGAAGAGTCTCGTCTTTAAATAATGACCAAAGACTTAAATTTAGTTCAAACGAAGTTTTTTCATCGCTTATTATCAATATAAACAGTGAAATGACAGACTTGGAGGATAAAGCTGCTTTGATTAAAAGCTCATGGTGAATTCATTAAAAATATCGTGGTTTGTGCTTTATACGGTTGTGCTGGAGCTGTGTTTTGCGTATCGACAATGAAGAAGATTAAAAGAATTTTTTCCTTTGGAAAAGGAGGTTCAGGTCTGGATTATTTGCATTATTTTAATAAATGTTGTTCTTAATTTTTTTTCAAAACAATATCAAAGGCCAGGATTTAAACTGAAACCATTACTTTACTTACATTAGAATATGTGGACTTTGTTTAGTTTGTTAATTCCGAGTTTCTTATTTAGATGAATTGCCTTTTTTCGAACAAAAATAAAAAAGAGCAAGTTTACGTACATATTTTTAAGCAACTTTATGTGTATTAAATTATTTTCTTGATTTGAATTTTTAAGGACACAGCATGTTAAATACAAAAATAAAAAGATTAGTCGATTACTCGCCAGACGAGTTTAAAACAGGATTAGTTAATCAAATCTAAAACAGATGGCAAAGCACAATTTATATGAAACATATAAAGCATCTTATGGCATGCTTATGGTTTGCCAGTACCGAGTGACATCAAACTTCTTTAGTTAGAGCCTTTTGTCGGCGCAACATCGGTACGGTACGTACGATAGACATCGGCATGCTCGGTATACGTGGTACCGAAAGCATACCGAAAGCCCATGGACGCCTATATTTCAATAGAGCGTTACTCATTGTCGGCGCAGCAGCGGCGCGCCACAGCACGGCGTACGAGCATGCTGATGTCGTACCGATGCTACGGCGCCGACAAATGAGTAAAGAAAGCGCCTTAAGTGTCCATTATTTACACACTATATTTAGAAACAAACAGTTCCGGTTAAGAATAGGACTGTCCCATCTCATCCCGTGGGTATCGTAGAAGGCGATAGAGGGAAGTTTTAGGGACCCGGTGCAGACCATCGCACAAAGGGTCACTCGAATGGCAGCGAGGAAACTGTCAACAACAGCATTCCCGAGGAGGGTTGGTGTCAGGCAGGCGGCCGACCGTAAACTTTGCCAAAACCTAATGCAGTATGAATTACATGCTGCGCCGACCCCAATAGTGGTCGTTCTACGAGCTCAAAATTTTATTTTGTGTAGAACACTATAAATAAATTGGGATAAGGGCAGGAGGATGATGATGAATAAAAATGTGTATTATATTATAATACTAGCGACCCGCCCTCGCTTCGCTTCGGTGTAGTATGGAATTTGACACCATGTATTATACATATAAACCTTCCTCTTGAATTACTCTATTAAAAAAAACCGCATCAAAATCCGTTGAGTAGTTTTAAAGATTTAAGCATATATAGGGATATAGGGACAGAGAAAGCGACTCTGTTTTATACTATGTAGTGAAATATAAATTCTCTATTGAAATATAGGCGTCCAGTAAGTAAGCTTTCGTTATTTTTTATCGGTATTTTTTTTCGGCACTACGTATACCGAGCATGCTGATGTCGGTCGTACCGATACTGCGGTGCAAATGAGTAAATGCCCTTAAGTGTCCATTATTTACACATTTTCTATATATAGAAACAAACAGTGCAGCAGCCATTTTCATTAAAAATCAATCATCACTAATTATACCCATTTAGTTTCCTTCACATCTCATTCCACAATCTGTGATCTTAACTAGAATAGGTCTCAACGGACAAATAGATAGACTAGGGTCGCCAACCTTTCTTTTTAACACGTTTTTAAATAAAGTATTTTTTTTATTTATGCACAACCGGTAGTGCCTTCACCCCACGTGATGTTAAGTGACGATAAGGCCGAAGGTGGAAGTGCACTACACCCGAAATCCTCATCACTGAGGAGCTGGCTATCTTACCTCTAACTGCCGGAACAGAACATTTTTTTAATTGTTGTTATGGCGTCAGACTAAGGTGGTGGTGGTAGCTAGACAGGCGGACTTGAAATAAGCCCTACCTACCACCACTTACTTTTACTTTAGGTTTACCTACCTACTTATTTTAGGTTTCTCCTTTTTTTAAGGATAGTAAAGAATTTGATGTATTTCGTAGGAAAGACAATGACAGAATAAACAGAACAGTTAAAATAAAAACGTGTTATAATAAATTTAACTTACATATTTTTTTACAAATTTTTAGGGTTCCGTACCCAAAGGGTAAAAACGGGACCCTATTACTAAGACTCCGCTGTCCGTCTGTCTGTCTGTCGGTCTGTCTGTCTGTCTGTCACTAGGCTGTATCTCATGAACCGTGATAGCTAGACAGTAGAAATTTTCACAGGTGATGTATTTCTGTTGCCGCTATAACAACAAATACTAAAAACAGAATAAAATAAATATTTAAGGGGGGCTTCCATACAACAAACGTGATTTTTTTTGCCGTTTTTTGGTACGAAACCTTTCGTGCGTGAGTCCGACTCGCACTTGGCCGGTTTTTTATTCATCATCTGTAAAAATATAGCATTTTCATTTCTTAACAGTTTGATAATATAAAAAATTTAAACCATCTGTGAAAGTTGACAACCCTATAGTATGTACAGACGGCACGTAATGCGCCTACACCAACAAATGATGTCACTCATCAATTACAAGGGCAAGTTTAGGTAGTGACCTCTTGTATCCAGTTGTATTTTATTTGGTTTAAATTGGACACCTACATTAAAATTACTGCTTCTAGGTACGAGATGAGTACGAGCATGAATTTGTCTTGGGTGTAGGAAACAGTTTCTTTATAACTTACGAGCTATGTGTATCATAGAGCATTCAAATGCTCTAAGATGTGTGTGTATTCACTTCATTTTTCCAAGGTGGTAGGCAGAGACTATGGACCGCCACCTGCTACGATCCTTGCACACTTCTTTCTCTTCATTCACATCCATCAATCTTTTCATACATGCCCTGCGGTTTTGTCACTGCGTACACCAGCCTTATATAAATTGAGAATATTGCAGTAAACAGAAATACTTGTGTGTGATCTTAAAACGACACGCATCGAGATTTTTTCGTCGGAGCTAGGGTCATGAGCGCCGGCAAGTATTGTATTTTGCGCCCCAAGACATATTTCTTATATCATATTTTCAAGGATCATGAGCGCCCCTGGCAAGATTTGAATTTCGCGCCCTAAGACATATTTCTAGAATGATGAGCGCCCCTGGCAAGATTTGAGTTTTATGCCCTAAGACATAAACTTATTTTCTAGTTAAGGGTCAGCAAAGTGCGCCCTCCTGTAGGTTGTCAGCCCCTAGCTACAACGCTGGCAAAAGCGAAATCTATCTTGTTCCTAAATTATTTTGTTTACGTTGCCCAATTCAAATGAAGTCCTGGTAAAACAGTCCATAAATTAGGTTTTAAAAGACACTAATTGGTGCTAACCAGAATTCTAGCATTAATTGCTGACCACACATGACCGACATCATGATATCATTCGTTTTTAAAAACAATTTCAATTTTATTGACCTTGTAGTGTCAGATTGACTACGTTTACACTGCAATTTCCAATCATGATGAAACTGAGAGTGGGTGGCCTGTGTCCTAGTCTAAAAATTTTCAGTATGTTAGATGTTTAAAATGCTTTTATATACCTTTGCTAATAGCTACGAAAAAAATATTATTTAACATGTATTTACTTTGGTCGTAAGAGTGGTATTTACTGCTGTTTATCAACCATCATTAGTTTGGAATGCCTTACTGAGCCACAGACCATACAACAATACTGCTGAGCGAGCACTTTTATGTATCATAATAAAAATAGACCGTCCGTTTTCTTACTGTATCTAAAATAATGGATAATTTAAACTGCAACAAAATATAACTTTCCGTTGTCAACAAACTCTTTCGAAAAACGATTTTTATGTAGGTATAGGTACTTACACATTTTCACGTACGATGAATTACAAAATGAAAATAGGAGATAAGTTTAGGTACGTAAACTGCTCCCAATTATAAAAGTTTCAGTAAACTAATATGAGTACTTAGCGAGATTTATGTATCTTTCTCGTACTCCAGCCAGCCAATTCAGCTATTCTCAGTTGGACCTAAACCTTTTGGCAAGCCAGTCTATCTTTTATTGATTAAGCCTAACTTACGGCTAACCAAAAGGTCATGTTTATTTCGAGAGTGCTTTTACACAACCAAAGCATAGTGATTTGTGATAAACTTTCGGGAATAAACAGAACCTAATCACTATGATAAACAACCATATAATTGCGAGATAATGTGCTATTTTTTCTGAGCTACTCTATGTTTTATATTCTGTGTCTTTTGTTATAACGTCATCTTGAATCCTGTCTTTTCAGTTCGTTCGGGATACATTTCGTAGTGTTTGGTCTTAGTTAGTTTTAACTCAAATGTCGTGTAAAATAAAACTAATTTATAGAAAACGTACGATTGATAGAATAAGCTACGACTGGCAGTTATCAGGTGATTATTGTGTCTCTGTCCAATAAAAAAAACAAATGTGAGATCGTTGACGTTTTATAAGGTGCCCTCTCCTTAATTTATTTGTTTGCTATCCTATAAAGGCTATTAACTTTAGGTAGGTATTGTACCTGTTATTAAAATGCAACTTGGGATCCAAAAGTTGCGTTTAATTCAATTCTATTTATCGCATGCTTTTGTAAGTTAATTACCTACAAAAGCATGCTTTTTTTGCTGGTAACGACGTACGGTGCGTTATTCAGTTTCACGGAAAACAAAGACAGATAATTTCAGAGAAAATCCTTTAATTTTTTTTTAATGTAATCTTTGAAAAAGGCGCTTATCATCGCAGCAAATATCACATTGATCAAAACGGATCAAAACCAAATTTTAAGAACACCCGTTTTCCACAGAGGAATCGAAGAATGCCGCGCGCATCTTCACCGAACAATCATCGCACCTGCTAGAACGGCTGGAAATTCTGGAGAGGCAGCTGCACGAGAGGATAGCGAGCAACATCCCTAGGGACCTGGATACCCTGGAACACTTGGTGCTGCAGCATAAGGACTGGGAGACCAGCCTGCATTCGCTGTCCACTGATGTGGAGGAAGTACAGACTACTTTTAGAGGTGAGTTTGTCTATAACCTCTCCCAATACGGCTTTAGAAGAGGGGTCTCTACTGAAGATGCTATAATTGCCTTGACGTCACACATTTCTAAAAATGTTGACAGGAGTAAAAAGTGCATTACAGTTTTTCTAGATCTTCAAAAGGCGTTCGACACCGTCTCCGTTTCCACCCTTATACGCAAATTGGAATCAATAGGGGTCAGAGGTATCCCTCTGGCATTGTTAAGTGACTACTTACATGATCGTAAGCAATGCGTTAAAATCGGTGACCACATTAGCGAGCTGGTAGACATTACCTATGGAGTGCCCCAGGGAAGCGTTCTGGGACCCACTCTCTTCTTGATCTACATTAATAACCTCTGCAACTTGGATATATGTGATGGGAAAATCTTTTCATATGCAGATGACACCGCTGTCGTTTTCTTGGGGTCAACATGGGATGATGTACATGCTCTCGCTCAAAAAGGTCTTGCCCAAATAGCCCGCTGGTTAGACAGTAATCTATTAACCCTGAATGCATCCAAAACTAAATATATTTGCTTCACAAATTATAACAGCACTCAACCTGACTCAAAGTTCCACATCAAAATTCACTCTTGTAACAATCATACTAACCAAAACTGTTCGTGCGTTATGATAGATAAAGTAGCTAAAATTAAATATCTTGGTGTAATGGTCGACCAACGTCTAACTTGGCATGCGCACATTGACTTACTAATAGGTAGAATTCGGAAACTTTCATGGGTCTTTAAAATTCTCAGACATGTTGCTAATACAGATTTATTAGAACAAGTATATACATCGTTGGCTCAATCCGTCCTCAGCTATTGCATCCCAATCTGGGGTGGAGCCACAAAAACAAAATTTTTGGAATTGGAACGGGCTCAAAGATCTTTGTTGAAAATAACATATTTCAAACCTTATAGGTTTCCAACCGACAGTCTATATTCTCAATGTTGCCTCCTTTCTGTGAGGAAACTCTATATCCTACACGCCGTTTTAAAATTACACAAAAACCTTCCACTAGATCCAAAAACACAAAACAAAAGAACTGTTGTGAGCGTAGCACCTGTAGATTATGTAAAAACTGTTTACGCCCAGAGACAGTACACGGTACATTCAGCACACATTTATAATAGAATAAATAAAATTCTCAACTTTCACCCTCTAACATTAAAAACCTGCAAGCACACATTACAAAACTGGCTACAGACTAAAAATTATGATGAAATAGAGAATCTTATCTAATAAAACTAGTAAAATAATAATAAAAAAAAAAAAAAATTAAAAAAAAGAAATTCGTCACAACTGCAAACACAAACACACATACATACACCCACACACTCTTCTTGATAACATACACGCACACACACACGCACACAGACACACAATTAACCGAACCCGTTACAATTATTTACACCACTTTATTTAGCAAGCACACAACCCACATGATTATACAAAAAACCAACTCCACGCAATTTGTTTGTTTGTAACTATAACTATTTTAAGGGCATTATCTTATTTTATAAACGCACATTGAAATACATTTAAAACCTAAAAAAATATTATATTTTTAGTTTAGCAGTTACTTAAAAATTGTAAAATTGAAACAACAAATGTATCTTTTGTAATCTTAGAAGGAGCGGGGCTCTTAACACAGGTTTTATACTTAAAAGGGGCCTCAGCCATATGTTATGTAATGTACTTAAAAGATACTGAATAAAGATTTTTTTTTTTTTTTTTTTTCAACCTGGGTATGAAAGTCTATTAACGACGTTTGAGTATCAAATGTTGCAATAATGTTCATAAATGAGAAAAGTATTGAATGCAAAGTCTTTAGAGATTTAATAGTATCTCAAGTTTGTCATCATGTGCGAGATACAAACTTGCACACTTATGCAAGAATGATATGAAGTGATTTCCATTATACTACGTGTAACAAAAAATCTCTAAATCCGAATATAGGCATGGTCCCTATCTACCATATTCGGCCTTAGACGTTTTTTGTAATACGTTGTATAATTCAATGGATTTCCATCAGTTTTTTAAATAAATACCATTTAAGTTTGACAATGGACCCGTTTTTGGCAGGCATTGCTCTGAAGACCCCGGCCATGAAGAAGAACCTAGACAAGGTGATGGGCAAGTGGAACGACATGCAGACCAAGAGCCAACTCTTCGTTGAAAGGTGACTTCAATATGCTTTATAATATCCATTGTCATACGCCGTTCATAAGAGTCAACGCTACAAAATAAACTGACGATGTGTCTAAAGTCTGTACCCCTAAAGCACGAACATCTATCGAAAATAAATAACGCGCGTAAAAAAAAAGAAATTTTGTATGGGAAATTTGTACAGCGCCATCTACCGGCCGTAAAGCGGAATGAAAATTTCCATAGAGAATTCTCTATCGAATACTTTTACGCGCGTTTTTTTCTCGATAGCTGTTCGTGCTATGGATACTGTGGTGTACCCCTAGTACGAACATCCATCGAGAAAAAAACGCTCGGTAAAAGTACTCGATAGAGGGTTTGAGAAATCACATTTTGCTTTTTAGCGGTAGATGGTGCTGTATAAAAGCAAGAACATCTATCGAGAAAAAACGCGCGTAAAAAAATATTAAGTAATTTTGTATGTGAAATGTGTACAGTGCCATCTACAGCTGAAAAGCGAAGAGAAAGGGGCACAAATGTATGGACTCTGGTCCTGGACCCAATAGATATAAATAGTATATCGTTAGAAAGGTATATTCTCATAGAGCACGAATAGGTATGGCGCTTGTCCTGATATGTTGTCCGATCGGAGTACGCGTACCTTGAATATTAAGTGTTTTGTGATTATATCTTTAAGTATTTTTAATATAATTTTCAAACGGTTAGCAACGAAAGTTGTTTAACCCTTTAGTCCTTTGTCATAGTAACTTTTTGAATAATGTTCCAAACGGTGATACATCTTTCAAAAAAGTTACTATGACAAAGTACCAAAGCGTTATGGCGGGTCGTGCGTGTTTTGCTCTACACAATCAACAAAAAATAAAGTATGAGGACTTTGTTGAATGTTGAGATGTTTTGTTGATTGTATAGAGCAAAACGCGCTATGGACCCGTCGACGTTAAGCGACTTTGTTCTATCCGAGATATACTGAAAACATACTTTATAAGCCGTTAACTGGAATCGGACAACAAATCCAAATTTAATGTAACCCCCTAATAACTTTTTTTCCTCTTGAAAAGACCTATCCATCGATGTAGGATTCAAGTATATTGGTCATAAGGACCAAAGTGCCCGAACCCCTTTCCCATAGAGAATTACTGTATCGAGTACTTTTAGTTCGTGTGGTCGATGGTACATGAAGGTCGCGGGAAGCCGCTGGATGCGGACAGCGCAGTACCGATTGTTGTGGAGATCCTTGGGGGAGGCCTATACTACACTTGTACTATTACATAATATGTATTCTGTGACTGTATCCAGCATTAGGGACACTTATGATTATTTAATTTGTGCCATTACAATCGTAAAAGGACAACATACAAGTATTTTTGCCTTGTATCCTAAAATGATTCTTTATTGTCTTCTCCCACAGGTTGAAATTCGTGGAAATCGTAGTGAACAGCATGGAAGAGAACCACCAGACCATCTCGGAGTTTGAGATCAAACTCTCCCAATTCAACGACCTGCCCAACGATGTTGAGCTGTTGAAAGACGTGAGTACACCTCAAAATATATAGATGACATTTGAATCAGACACAATATAATATTTATTGTATGTTAGTCACTGGTCCCTTTATTAATAAACGAAGACTAAGTTTACACCTGGTTTATACAAAAAGTTTGCTTAGGAGTATGAGGCTTTGAGACATCAAACGTAAGGTGTAATATTGGTAAACAATATTTTTTGGTTAAACTAAGTGTAAACATACTCTTCGTTTATTAATAACGCCATGAAAGTACTGGAAAATTCTTTATACATAATATATGACATCATCATCTCCTTGCTCTTATCACAATTTAATTGTGTTTGCGGCGCAAGCGCAGTACGTCCTTTTATACTTCTTTTTTCGTTCTGTCCATCACTCCTCTTTCAACATTACAAATGTAATGCTTAGAATCCGCTGCAGTTTTTTGGTCTGATGATTCGGCACCTTTGCAGCTGCCGTGGTCATGGAGGACTGAAGCTGCTCGACTATCTGCGTCAGTCCTCTATGACCACGGCAGCTGCAAAGGAGCCGAAACATCAGAAAAAAACAAAAAACCACAACGGATTCTAAGCATAAGTCTATGCAAAAAACAACCCAAGTGACAGGTAGACATACCGTAGTTTGATATTTATCAACTCATTTATACCTTCTCAAACTGAAGTATTTCTTCATCATTCATGCTATGTAACAAGAGCTACATGAACTCCAAGATCTGATACAAAACTTATGTTTTCTGATCCTACAGTTGCACGAAGACCTCTTGCGCATGCAAGTAGCCGTCAGCAAGCAGCAGATACAGATAGACCAGATGAACGACGATGCAGAGAACTGCCGCCGGCTGGTGGAAAGTTCTAGAGCTGCTCTCCCTCACTCCTCGCTGCCGAGGGCCGGCAAGCATATAGACCTGGAGAGGCTGGACAAGGAAGTGTCACAGCTAAACAACAGATGGAATAGCGTGTGCAGCCAGCTCGCTGAAAGGTGGGTTTAAGAAGTTCTTGAAAGTGGTCTAGTGGCTAACCGCCTCTGTGGTCTAGTGGTTCGCCCACCCGTGTAAGATGCAGGGTCCCGGGTTCGATTCCCTGGAGGGGTACAATTTGTACTCGGTTTGGTTGGTGGAAAGACTTATTTCAAGTCCACCTGGCTAGCTACCACCATCTTACCTAAGTCTGACAGATGGAATAGCGTGTGCAGCCAGCTCGCTGAAAATTTTCTAATACTTATTGCCAACTAAACTTGAACTGAAGTATTCGAATTAAAGATTCTACAGTATATATTACTCTATTAAAACTATTGTATTAGCAGAAACATGACGCTTTATCTTCTTATTTGCAACATGTCTCATCTTCCAACAGACTACGAAGCTGCGAAGCGGCGTACCAACTCCTGCGCAACTACAACGCGGGCCTAGAGAAGGAGGCCGAGTGGATCGACGACACCTTCGGCAAGCTGCAAGCTCAGCCGCCCATCGAAATACGGCCTAAGGAGCAATTCGAACCCACTAGGGTGAGGGACCTAACTTGAATGGACAGCCACAAAATATTGAAACTTTGTAACGACTTTGAGTGACTTCTTTACGTACTGACGTAAATAAGTCACGAACGCCCACTGGGGCGTTCAAAATGTTGTTAGTGTGTTGGTAAGCTGCAAGCTTAGGCGTCCATTGAAATACGACCTAAGGAGCAATTCGAACCCACTAGGGTGAGGGACCTAACTTGAATGGACTGCCACAAAATATTGAAACTTTGTAACGACTTTGAGTGACTTCTTTACGTACTGACGTAAATAAGTCACGAACGCCCACTGGGGCGTTCAGAATGTTGTTAGTGTGTTGGTAAGCTGCAAGCTTAGGCGTCCATTGAAATACGACCTAAGGAGCAATTCGAACCCACTAGGGTGAGGGACCTAACTTGAATGGGCTGCCACAAAATAGTGAACTTTGTAACGACTTTGACTGACTTATTTACGTCAGTGAGCGTTAAGAATGTTGTTATTGTTTTTGCAAGCTGCAAGCTCAGCTGCCCATCGAAACACGACCTAAGGAGCAATTGGAACCCACTAGGGTGAGGGACCTAACTTGAATGGGCTGCCACAAAATAGTGAACTTTGTAACGACTTTGACTGACTTATTTACGTCAGTGAGCGTTAAGAATGTTGTTATTGTTTTTGCAAGCTGTAAGCTCAGCTGCCCATCGAAACACGACCTAAGGAGCAATTCGAACCCACTAGGGTGAGGGACCTAACTTGAATGGACTGCCACAAAATAATGAACTTTGTAACGACTTTGACTGACTTTTTTACGTCAGGTGGCGTTCAAAATGTTGTTATTGTTTTTGCAAGCTGCAAGCTCAGCCGCCCATTGAAATACGACCTAAGGAGCAATTCGAACCCACTAGGGTGAGGGACCTAACTTGAATGGACTGCCACAAAATATTTAAACTTTGTAAAGACTTTGGCTGCCTTCTTTAAGTTAGTTGGCGTTCAGAATGTTGGTATTGGTGTTTTCAACTTTCTTATATGTGGTTTCACGTACTTATATAAAAACTAGTTTGACAACAGTTTTGCAAAAAACTAACTGTCTTATTCAGAGTGCGTTCGTTAAACGAGGGCCAAAGTTAACATGGTGTTAGACTGCGGACTAACGCCATTTTAGCGCAAATCGTATTCAGAGTGACAGTTTAACGTTTAGTCCCACCGTTTAAGGATTAAAAGGTGCATTGTGATTGGTTTACAAGCATTAAACCAGGTTTTGTTAGAACAGTCTTGCATCCCAGTTTTGTGAAACATCTCTGAATAAGACAGTAATGGTATTTTGACAAAAAAACTCTTCATAAAGGAATATCCTTGACAGTGAGCGTTCTGTACTCGTCGTCTTTATCGTCAAGTGTCTTAAATATAAGACAACCATAGGTTCACAGTTTTGTAGGTCTGTTTTAAAAACTGCAATTACGTCTTAAATGACATGTCTCTTAATCTTTAGTACCTATATGCATGACCAATTTATAATAACAAAAGATAACCTCACTGCAGTGTCAAGTCGAACTAAATGACATCAATACCAGGTTGTTTATTCAAAATCAAGCGAATTGGATAAATGCATGACTCATATTTATAAAAATAAAGAATTGCATGTGTTTTTATCTTTTAAGTGATTTAAGATGCATGAAAAATATTAACTTAAAAAAAATGATTAAAATTAAAATGTAACGTTATTATTTTCACACTATTACTTTGGTCTGGGCACAAAGTATTATTTTAGCATGTATATTAAAATGCTCACAAAAATCTCGACATTTGAGAAAAAAATATTCTAAACTGCACCTAAATGACCGCATGCCAAAGGTCATTATCGCGTACACCGACTAATTTGTTCATAAACGGGTGTCTTGTGGAATTTACAGAACCTACTGACCAGTGTGGTGGAGCGGACACCAAAGATTGAGAAGGTTAACGTTGACGGTGGCAGGTTCATAAGAGAGGCAAAGGTAAATATCGGTATGCTAACTGTAACAATTATGATAAACTTTTTAATCTGTGGCATTTTGAGAAAAAGTTTTTAAGCATATTTTCATTCGATGTTTCTCTGGAAGTGTGAAAGAACCATTTTGAAATATGCTTTAAACTTTTACAAAGTAGTATTTTTTACGCAATAACGTAAAATAATTAAATGCTTTACTTTTCTTAACTATGTTTTCAAAATGTCAACAGAGTGTAAGTTTTAGGATGTCTTTGTTCAACTTGTTCGAATGTCTGAATGGTTGTGACGTTGTGAGGTATGAATTCAGATTTTACTCTGTGGTACAGTCCAGCGATTCTTCCTGCTTCCTGTTTCTATTGTTGTCTCTGTCTTGTTGGGTCTTTTTGTGGTTTTTGTACAGGATTTTTCTGCTAGCGCGTTCGGGACACCGCATTGTTTTCAAACTATGTTCGCTTTTGCAATGCACGATATGAACGCCTCGCCTTACTAACTGTGTGATGCATAATTTAATAAAATGATACTTAATGCTTTGCAAAGTTTTACTAATATTTAACAATGATTTTGAATGGGATGTCTGTTTGATTGACTCGTTTTTATGTAAAAACAAAAGGCAATTTATAACTGCCCGCAATGTGACTAAATAAACAAAAGAAGCGTTTCAGAAGCATTCTTAATTTGAAATTCAAATCAATTTCTTGTCCACTATTTCACGGCTACAAAAGGAGGTTTAATAGGGGCAATGAAGTCATTGTTGCCTCAAATAAATGGCTTTGCATGCCTTGTCTGTCCATTAGTGTTGCCATCATAACATCGTTTAATTCAACTACATAAATTACTACTATTGTTTCTGAAACATCAAGAAATAATTTGTGAAAAATTTAAAGCTTTGGGTGCGTATTGCACGATCTACGGGTGTTGAAATACACTTGCCTATGGTGTTACACGCTTTCAACCTGTAAATATTACAGGTACACAATCTATCAGCATGATTTCTACCCTAGACACCCGCAAACTGGACTATACAAAATCGGTGTTGCTAGTCGTAAAAAAAGACTTACGAAAGAGATGATAATGAAAGGTTTATCTGTAGCGGATGTATGTTAAAGTAAATTTTTAATTAAAAATAAAGCTCTTAGTATGTGAGAAGAATGAAAGGTATTAAATTAGAGCCTGTTTCACAGTCTAAGATTAATTCGAAATGAAACAGAAGTTCTGTAAATTATAAAAAAAAATTGAAACAGCCGAAACTTGTGAAACAGGTCTTTAACAGATTGTTTTTCTAACAAACAATCAAACTAACATGTATAACCTAACCTGCTTCGAACCTAACGACTTAGATCAACTCTTCGAGATGCCAGCGATATTCTGAATGGATATGCGACGAGGTACACCCATCACTGGACATGAAGCAGCTGAAGAGACAAGCTGATGTGGAAATGGCAGAGCGTCTAAGGAACAGAGGGAGGAACGTGGACCCTGAGCGAGTTCCGGTGGGGTCTGAAGCTGTGGCGAGGGAATTGGACGAGCTGAATGCGAACCATCAGAAACTACTCGACTTGCTGTATGAAAGACTGAGGAGAATAGCGGCGGCCAACCCCGGAGACATTGTCACTCTGGTAAGTGATTTTTTTATATCGATAGAAGATAAAGGTAGATGTCCCTTTCCTTACCTACATTTTTTTTTTAAGTTTCCATTTTAAGTTATGAGTCGTCTCCAGAAAGGATAATATATACTGCTCCAAAGAAAATAGGGGCCATTATATGGTTTTCCATACAAAAGCCTTAGCGGGAACCAAAAGATCAAGCTAAAATTTCAAGCTATATTGACCCGTGGCTCCAATTTTTTTTGTTGTATAAGTACTTGTGTTAGAAATGAACTAATAATATGGCAACTTTGTTTTGATGAATAATAACAAATCATTTGAATGCTAGTCACTTTGTAGTAGAAAAAAAAATTCTTAAATTAACGGTTTCACGGAAATACAACATAGAAGTCACTGACCTCAACTCAAAAAGTTGTTGCATGACGTCTGTCTAGTTTAAATTCTGTTAAACACCTACAACTATTACATCATTTGTTTTTTTGCTTGTATTATTGATGCAATTTAAGGATTCCGTCATGCTGCGAAGTGTGACGTAATTTGTAAAAAAAAAGTTCTCTGCATCGTTTTCTTTCTTGATTTTACTCTTCTATAGAAACTGCATACATGTGACTGTTTTTTTTATTCTAGGCACAAGTGATTTGACATTGACCTTTATCCAAGTTGTTAATCGGTTTATTTTTATTTGCGCAGATTAAAAGATTGGCAATCGTGGTTGTGGCCAAATAAATAAATTGTCATACTTGCAATAGTATAGGTCTCATATTTTGTGGTAGGTATGTGTACTTTCATGGTCAACGTCAATTGTTTTCAATTCAAGTAATAAATAGGTACTAGACAGGTTTCTCAGACCCGTAGAACTTATTATTTCATTTTAACCATTACAACGCCTGGTTCAGTTCCCAAAGAATCCACCCTGAGTTGAAACCTATGTCCAAAGAATCCTCCCTATGCTAGCTCCCTCCCTAGCTTGGGTAAATTCTCGTTTGCTAGATTTCACCTCTTGAGGTGTATTCTTTGGGGCTTAAGTTTTTTTTAAAATTAAGTTTGAAAAGATCTTGGATACTTATTAATTGTTTATTATTAATTTGTATTATTTGTATGTTAATTGTATTTATTGTAATGGTGGGCTCAGTCGGTATAGACGAGCGGATCGCACTTTCACTAGATAGAGTTTTGGTTACAGCACTGTGTTGGTCCCCCTCGATCATGCGCGTAAAGTAGTGCATTTTAAGCGGCTTTTTGCGGGCTGATTATCTAATTAAAAACCACCTAGCGACTGGTTGCAGTTCACAGATGATCATGATCCATTGCTACTTTTTTTTTGGGTTAAAAAAACATACCAAAGAAAAGTGGCAATGTATGTCAAATGCAACCGGTCGCTAAATAGTTTCTTTTTAGATAATCAGGGTGCCGGATGTATTTGACATACATTGCCACTTTTCTTTGGTATGTTTTTTTTTTACCCAACAAGAAGTAGCAATGGATCACGATCATCTGTGAACTGCAACCAGTCGCTAGGTGGTTTTTAATTAGATAATCAGCCCGCCGGTCTGGTTTTACTCAAATTCAAAATAAAAGTTTCAATGAGATTTTTGTTTCAAATCTGCAAATATTGCGAAAGATACATCATCACATCCGTTTTGCCAATAGTGTCTCAAACAAGATTTTTTTATATTTTAGTTTTAGTTGATAGCATTTTTTTTTAATTTGAGATTTTTACTTTATCATTCATAATGCTTGATGTCAATTTTCTGCCTACAAACTATTGAACAGTCTCATCATATCCACTGCTCATTCTGTAAGGCAATGATGCTGTAGGGATACGTGTTTAAGTGTTTCAAGGGTTACCAAAAAATTTGAAGCAAAATATAGTAGACTAGCGACCGCCCGCGACTTCGTCCGCGTGTTTGTTTTGTCTATCCCTCGGGAACAGTTCCCTTTTTCAGGATGGAAGATACCCTATATCCTTTTCTGTACCCCTGATAATGTGTATGCAAAATTTCACGATGAGTTCAGTAGTTAAGACGTGAAGGCGTCCCTCGGGAACAGTTACCTTTTTCAGGATGGAAGGTACCCTATGTCCTTTTCTGTAACCCCGATAATGTGATGGAAAATTTCACGATGATCGGTTCAGTAGTTAAGACGTGAAGGCGTAACAAACAAACAAATAAACAAACGTTCTTACGCATTTATAATATTAGTAAGGATATCCATTTATGGGGCCAAAAAAACAGTATTCATATAAAAAATATAGTACTTATACTATATTAATTAATGACAAACAGTTTTTACAACCTTTATTATTCGACCTACGTCGCCCTTAAGTGGAAGGGTTCCTTTTTATTTTGAGGTTTTCAAACGCGGTAAGCCGAAATTAAATGGAAATTATTGAAATAACGACCCGACCGACAGTAGTACCGCTGTATTGCTGAAATATTATATTAAATATAGTGGGCTACTATATTATAATATAGTAGTTTTGGCAACCCTAGTTTCAAGTGACCTACTGAGTCTTTCATTCCTTGCTCTACAATCCCACAATGTGATAAACTCTATTGTGAGATTGATTGTCCTTTATAGCTGTCGGTCTCACAAAGGTAATAGGTACTTTGTATTAAATGTAGGTCAGACAAATACTGCTCTTCAATATTATTTAGTAGGTACTTAATTTAATTAAGTAATTATAATGTCACTGCAAAATAAAACTTTTGGAATTAAAAATAACTTCACTTGTACATATTTGTATTGTACCTTAAATCGGCCATATTTAACCTATGGCTCTTTGAAAAACTTTTAAACGTTGATAGCTTTTTAGTGAGAATATCTTCTTGGTTTTGATATAATGTCTCTATTACTCCTATATTTGGTTAGGCATAAATCTCTCGCTAACCTTACTCTTGACGCGTCTAAATCGACGCAATGATGTCACCCAGTTAAGTCATGATCCTTGGTAGGGGCCACCGGTTATGGAAATAAATTCATCAAAGGAGAACCAGTGAATGAGTTCTTGTTTACATTTGCGTATCGCTAAGTGTCACATCTAGTTAGCACTTGGCCCTGGATCTAGATTGATACATATGATTTTTACGTACCTATGTTAGTTTTGGATATTCCCATGTAAATTGAAATAGCGGAAAATTGGTGATCTTTTAAAAGGACGCTAACTATGTACTGTTGAAATTGACAATTTTGTTTGTAGGGGTAGATAATACAAATACTTTTAGTGTATTATGTTATGCTACTTGCCTTGCCAGTTGCTTAGTGTCGCATCAATTTGATAGCTGTTTGGGAATACGGGTCTTATCGTTCAGATCTCATGGCGTAGCCGAGTAATAATATTGAGTATTTTGTGTTTAATTTCGATAACCACTTAGCACAAATTTACGCTTTGAAATCGGCTATCGATTGCGGTAAATATTAGCATTGTTTTTTTATACTGTGCAAACTAAAATCTTGAATCAGAAAAACTCATTCATAAGAACTGTAAATGAAGATATCGGAATTCTTAAGACTAAAATTAAAAAAATATCGTGAATCTTCGCTGATTTTTGTCATTGTTCAAATAATCATAGTAATTGTATGATGATCGGAAGTATTTATCAAGTTCTTACAGTTTGTTTTTTATAAATTCTTATTACGTAAGTAGCTAGAAAATAAACGCCGTGAAATTAAAATTTTGTAAAGCATGAAATAAGATGAACTCGGATGAGAACTTGTAGAAAGTTTTTTAATGAGATCCGTAACGAAATCAAGTTAAACTTTGTTAAAATCATTATAGTTATCTTGTCAAAATCATTTTAAGCGCCGTAACTTCGTTTATTTCTTACTATCCTTACAATTTTTCTTCTGCTTAGATCACTTTTTTTCTGTGCTAAGTGTGTCCGACTTTGCATATACATTAGCACCAGTCCGTCCGTCCATTACAGCTAAAAGTTCCATTAATAAAGCTTATATCAATAGCTAAAGCTACAGTACAGATTAATGCCTTATAGATGTATTCCTAATTATTTCTCACAGTTTGTCTTATCTTCTACCTACAAGCGACACGTATATGGCAAGCGTGGGCTAAGGCCTTAAGTCTTAAACTTGTATGGAAGAACAAATAGTACGGGTTTTTTAATACAATCATGTATTCCTAAGTATAAAGATGATTTTTTTGTAAATGACTTAGTTGTGATATTATGTATGACTCTCGCAAGAAGCAATTTGTGAATATAAAGTAAATACCTTACTAAATTAAGATTTTTTTCTCAAAACCCATACTTATTTAAAGATTGTTAAAATTAATAGCAGCTTACTGCTTACCACACAGAATTTTTTCTTTGTTCTGTGGCTTACCATTTAGTTTTATGTGAAAATTATAGTGGCGAAATTGCAAAACATTTCAATATGTAAAACCCTTAACTCGATAATGAGGTCTAGAGACGAAAATATTTTATTCATAATAGATTTTTATAATGATTCCATTTTTTTATGTTCTACTAAGTTCTTAATATTTTATAACGAATATTTAGCCTAACAATACTTTTGTAACAAAGTTAGATCATAAAAGCACACAAGTCGTGTCTACAAGATTATGCATTTTTTGCGACACACAAAATCGCCGTGTTTACAATTTGTTTATGCTCGCTGTGGGTGGTTATTTTAGTTTTATGCACATTAACCTAATGGACTTGTTCCGTGTTGAGTGTTTTTGGGCTTTTTTATAAGCTACTAATTCATATATTACAATATCTACATAGTAGAGTCATGCCTTGAAGGATTATCCCTATGATCCTGATAGTGCACACACAAACTCAAAGATTGGTAATTTTTACCCACATTTTAAAGAATAATCACAGAAAATAAAAGAAAACCGGGTTTCATTGAATAAACACATCATATAAACAACGTTATTTAAATAACTCAAAACAGCCACAAGAAACCTAACCTAGACTAGACTAGACTCTGACTTATATCCATATCCATAAACAGTTACCTACCAAAAAATAATTTAAGTACGTAGTTTTTTAAGTAAATAACTAGTTATTTCCTGTGTAAGACACATTCGTATTTGATTTGACTCAATATTTGGAAAATATTACAAAAGTTTACTTAACCACAGAATATATTCTCTTAACAGAGATGCAAATATTTATAATTTTCTTATTCTGTATTTCGAAAATACATGTGTAATTTTCACTATTTATTAATTGTAATGCATTGCACTAAAAGTATTCAGGCCAAGTGGCTAGCATATAAAATAAACTTTATAAATGTTACTGAGTAATAAATAGACTAAAGTAATATTGAGTACCTACATCCCTTTCAACAAAAGATGTCTGGTTTGTATCGCAGTGATAGAGTATCTTGAGAGCTCTCCAGCACTTAATCAGAACCGGATAATTAATTGCTTCTAAAGACTTATTGCAAACTGTTACAGCATATAAAAGTATATTAGATACACTTATGTTTAACCAAGTGTAGGTAGAGCTTTCTTGAATGCAAGCAAAAGCAAGAAACACTTTTCGACAATGTCAATGTCAAAGTGCTCAAGATAAACAGGTTACATTTTAGTTTACTAGGTAGCAGTGGCTAGGTCCATACAACCCGATTCCCATTGGCTTACCTTTTAGGAATCCCAACCCACTGATCCACTAGGCATATACCGATCTGCATAGGCATTAGGCAGATCATAACATTTTTGTAGAACAGCTTACCTTAGACATAATTTCACCCCTCGCCACTGTTAGGTAGGTACTTTTTAGTACACTTTACCTCTAATTTCTTTGGTAAAATTAATAAGACATTATCTCTACTGTTTGACAAAGCTAGCTATGTAAGTAGCCATAGGTAAACAATTTTATAAAACTCTTTACCACCTTTATTAGAAATAGGTATTTTCCAACACATTTGGTTCGTGCCAAGCATCCTAGCGGATCGGAGTCATCGACTCGCAAACTAGCAAAAAATTAAATGAATGAATTTGCCGCAACAATTTGTTGATACCCCGTCATTTCCTACTGTCTGGCTGTTTACGGAAAATATTTGTTTTTAATAAAACATTTCAATATAATTCGTGCTATGGGATGCTAGACATTTATTTCTCTTTCTATTTCAAACTAAGTACTAACAGCGAAAAAATTTCTAAGTCTATGGTACTAACTAAGGCGGACCACACACTGCGTCCTGCAAGCTGACGCAGTAGAAAAATCATGCACCAATATTGTTGGTGTGTTAAATCATGAGCGATTTTTTAATCTGCCGTCCGTCACGCATGATTGTACATGTAGATTGTAGCGTGAGAGAGATCCGTCTTAGGGATATTAGAAATAAAACGCTTATTACGGATTACAGCGCGTATACTATTAATTCAGGTGTTATTTTAGAATTATTTAGTTTCAATTTTTATTGTTTTTAGGGTTCCGTACCCAAAGGGTAAAAACGGGACTCTGTCTGTCTGTCTGTCACCAGGCTGTATCTCATGAACCGTGATAGCTAGACAGTTGAAATTTTCACAGATGATGTATTTCGGTTGCCGCTATAACAACAAATACTAAAAAAAGAATAAAATAAATATTTAAGGGGAGCTCCCATACAACAAACTTGATTTTTTTTGCCGTTTTTTGCTCCATATTGATAACGACTACAGGTAGACAGTTGAAATTTTCACAGATCGTGTATTTTTATTGCTGCTATAACAACATATGCTAAAAACAGAATAAAATAAATATTTAAGGGGGGCTCCCATACAACAAACGTGATTTTTGTTGTTTTTTTGGTACGGAACCCTTCGTGCGCGAGTCCGACTCGCACTTGGCCGGTTTTTTTTTTATTCCCGACTTTTTGACACCTTTCCAAGGGCCATGGTCACGGGATGATTGATTCAATTTTTTGCATGACCCGTGACCACGGCCCTAGAAAGGTGTCGAACACAAACTAAATAATTCTAAAATAACACCTCACCCGCCAATTGGTAATGCGCAAGAACCTTGTCACATTAACATCCACATCGACGTGATCCGCAACTAAAAATGCCATGAAATAAGAAAATTCTTAATAGGTAATCTAATATAATTATTATTTATTGAATTATTATTTTCAGTAAGATAGGGTCTAGGTATATCAAAAATTTACAAATTGTTTTTCGTTTTTGAGGTTAAAAACATGGCCGCCAGGCGCATTACCAATTGGCGGGGATAATAAGCGATAAATTGGGTGCATTCTGCCAGACCTGAGTCATCGAACGCCATAAAGTACATTTTAACCATGAAAAGTAAGAATTAAAATATACGCGCTGTAATCCGTAAAAAGTTTTTAATTTGTAATGAACTGTACGCGCGGAAGTCTTAGAAGTGAGTAAGTGGGATTATGATGATAAATCGATGTTACATTGTTAGTAATACTATTGAAACTTATTCGTAACCCCTGTAGGCAATGTTTAACGACCAGTTAGCGCTTACGTCACCAATAACAATTCAACACGCTGTGTATATGGATGACCAATCAAACGATAAGTCACGTTCACCAAGCTTTTGAAGCGATAAAGATTGAGTTTAAAAAAACAATATTTTTTACCTTTAATACTTATTAAATTTTTTACTCCACGACCGTTGAAAGTTGCAATAAAATCTATCTTTTTGTAACTAAGATAATTTGAGTAGGTATCTCTCAAAGTCTCGCCAGAAAGTCATTATTTGAAAATCATTATTTCTAATGAGACGTTTTAGTAGACTCCGAATTATTCGAAATAGTTGTATTTTTATAAATTCATAAAGTTTTGGTCGAAAATTAAATAAAACAGATAGATCTTTCAGATTCTGGGCCAGGGGGCAGCAAGTCAGATTTTCTCAAATAAATAAACAGTAACAGTTAATCAAAATGGGTACTTTTTTTTATTATTTCCCATACGTAGCAACTTAGACGGCTACGGGTGAGCCGATTTTTTCTAATATTTTTCATTATTTATTCATCTTAATATAAAAATTGCATTGTGAATGCAAAAATCTAAAAGTTTATTTCCCATATATTCTCGAGTAGGGTTACCAGATCAGAAGTTCAAAATATCTAGTGGCTAGTGGTTCACTTGCTGGCCCAGTAGTAAGTGGACAAGTAACCACCACCTAACCCCTATGAAACAGGGACTGTGCCAAAAAGCATTACAATTCAAACACATTTGAAACACAATTATGACGTTAAAAATGGCAGACTTGGGCATAGTAGAATCAAATATGACTTGGGCCCCAGGGTTTACTCCCGAGTACTCCCGACGCGATCGGGATCGAGTTCAAATCGAGTAAAAATCAAAACGGTACTATAGAAATTGGAAACCATGGAAACTGTTTTCAATGTACCAAAATAACAGACATTTGACGTTTATACGTACGTTATACGTACGTACGTTCCTGATGTGAACTCGATCCCATCAAGAGTTCGGTAGTTACCTACTAATGTGAACTCGATCCCGTCGACTGTAGGGAGGCAGTTCTTAAACTAAATTTTATGTTAATCCTAAGCAATGTAATTCGAATTTAAAGCACTGTTTTATCTAGTTTAGACCATTCCGACGCTTTTGGCAGTCGGTCGTTGCCCTATGTTGATTTTATGACGCCAACGTAAGTGGCGTCATACGCTGGCAGGATATCAATCCAAGCAGATATGGCGCAATTAATGGCTTTAGAATTCGCTATAAAGAAATTTTATCCTACTTTATTTAGTGCCTATTAAGAGAAAATTCATTCGTGCCTTCACGCTATATAGTGAAAAATCATACTGAATAGATATAAGATTTTTGTTTTGTAAATTAGGTATAATTAAAATTATCGATTGGTTTTTATTAAACTATGATAGGTAGGTACCGACCTTTTATTGAAAATACACTTGATGATAAGGTACGAGCTTTGAATAAAACAATTCGTAGCAGATGCACTATAAATATTACCTGTTCACGTTTTTCCTGATTTTTCATTTCCAAATGTTTCCGTTATCCTGTTAATTTATGCCATTGTCAGTGTTTTGTCTGGTTCATTAACAATTAATGGAAAATTAAATAAATGTAATTAGGTATGTCTTATTCTCACTGAAATAAAAGAAAAAAACATCTTCCGTTCCATAAATTAAGTTCGCCGTTTTGCCAATTCCAAGTTCGAGCAAGTTAGCCTTCAAAAGTGATTTCGATGCAAAGATTGTATACGTGTGGAGGAAATAAGTCAAATAACAAAATTATTAATAGTCAAAGGGTGACGTAATGTTAACGACTGTGGTCATGATGTCAAGGTCCCGATGACTTACGTGACACTATAGCGTGCTGGAAACTGAACGTAGTTCCCATTTTTTATAAGTTAGAAAAATACCAGTTTTACGAAAAATGTATAGGTAAATCATTAATATTCGTACATCAGAAATAAGTAAACTATGCGCAAACAAAGAGCCTAGCTTTGAGGTTTTTAACCCCATGTTCTGTTAGGCTGGCCCCAGACCTACCGGTTTCATTTCTTTGCTTTGCTGTTCTACCATGGACCGCCGGCCAAGAGGCTCATGTTCAATCTATCGCATATTTTGACCTGACCACATTGGCAAGATAGCCATTAGTTTGGTGTTATCAAATATCATCGTATGGGTTGCAAATGCAACGCGAAGTTTTAATTTTAGTTTAAATTATCAAAATGTATGAAACAGCTCATTTTTTTTTCGCGATTTCAGATTTGGTCCCATAGTAAAAGTTGTTCAGTTTTATGGTCCCTATCTATCTACCATATTCAGCTCTATAAGTCTTTACCAAACATCTTGCATAACTATTCATTTATTTTTAACGATCTGAGTCCATGTTCAGGGTGGCATTATATCTCCTAAAAGCTTCCTACTTCGCAATCCCAGGCTATCTTGCTAATTTGGTCTAGTCCTAAAATGCGAGAGATTGAAAATTACCCTGGTTGGCCGGCGGTCTTTCAAGCAAGGTAGAACAGCAAAGCAAAGAAATGAAACCGGTAGGTCTGGGGCCAGCCTAAGTATGTAATTCTCTAAGTTATCCTTACTAATATCATAAAGTCAGTTTGTTTGTTTGTTACGGCTTGACGTCTTAACTACTCAACCGATTATCGTTAAATTTTGCATACATATTGTCAGGGGTACAGAAAAGGACATACTTACACCCGAAAAATGGAATTGTTCCCGTGAGATAGACAGAATAACTATTCACGCAGACGAAGTCGCAGGCGGTCGCTAGGCTATATTTCTCTTTATCAATTTTTATACGATTTAATCGTATAAATAATACTCATAAGTAATTTCTAAGTCCTAACCCACATAATCCATCTATGTTTGAATGCCTTTTGTTTTCCAAATATGTTTTTGATTCTAAAAATGTTTTATGAAACCGACGAAGGTGCTTCTCAGAATCTTTTGATGATTTTTTTTATTAATTCCGTCATATTGTTATTATGTATTAGAGGTTTTTCTGATTTTTTGGATTACATTTTACCTTAAGAACCAGTTAAGAACATAAACAAAATGTTTATTTTTATTTATACCTAACAAATGAAAGACATCACAAGGACACTGCCATTTTAGGAATGACATATCCATGGCCTAAAATGTAAATTAGTCTGTTTGCATTTCAGAGCACGTTAATAAAATACCCAATTGTAACGTCAATTTATAAACATAGGTACCATAATCAAATGTTACTTAACAAACTGTAAGTTAAAAACATATTTGACCGAGCGAGCACGAGCGAAGAGTCTCTGCTTCAGCTTGGGCAAAAATTCTTTTTTTTTCTCTTCTCCGGCTGTCTATTCCAACCTACAGGTCGCATTTCTCCACCGATTCTCGTACAATTTTGTAAGCAGGTTCGAAAATAATATACAAATAATACCAGTTTTTTGAAATTTTTCAAATTGGTGGAGATATGTTAAAAAACATATTCCAGTCCAGCTTTCCAGCGCTGTCTGTTCTCCTCTACAGGTCGCATTTCTTAACCGATTCTCGTGAAATTTTGTGAGCAGGTTTGAACAATATGTAGTTTTTTTTTGTCAAGCCAGTTTTTCAAACTTTTCTAAAATGGTGGAGATATTAAAAAAAAACAGTCCGGCTTTTCGGCTGTTTGTTCTCCTCTACAGGTCGCATTTCTAAACCGATTCTGGTCAAATTTTGTGAGTAGGTTCAATAATTATCTAGAATTGTTAAGTCAAGCCAGTTTTTCCAAATTTATCAAAAAAAAAATTCACCCATTGCGAAAAATGATCTAAATTAGAAGCACCATCTAGCTGCTGCAAATAATGTAATATACCTAACAGCACTTACTGTGCGCTTTGAAAACGTCATGGCAACATTATTGAGCCACTTTTTATCGCGAGGTCTAGAGCTCACGGAGCCACTAGTTAATACTGATTAATTTATTGCATTATTTCTACACACAATCTTGACCATGAATATCATTATTGACCTAAAGATTAGCGGCCTTCGATAAAATATCAAACATTGATAAAAATAAAACCCAATATTTTCACATACAATCAAAGAAACTAAGCGAATGAGCGATAAGAATGCTTATCGCTCGTTCGCATAGATTCGCTTACTTAATAAATTTATATTGTTTCATTTTGAGTTTCTAAATGGAAAACTAATGGACATTAAAACCCCTATTGCTAAGCTATGACAACAAATAAAAACAGAAAACAAAAGAAAAACAAATGGCAATCGTTAACTTATTAAACTATTGAAAATAGTGTTTTCTTTAAACTGTCTAGAAAATTATATTGGATTACGTCATCGAAACTTGCAGTTTAATCGTCTGTCGCGGATAGATAGCACGACGATTTGATACGTTGCCGATCCGAGTTCTTTTGTTGGATGGATTTTTAGTAGCGCATGAACGGCGATTGGCGACCGACGCTCGCTGCGCGGTGACAAATTCGAACGAATTCGAATCGAAATTATTTCGTACGAGTGTTGAGTGACAGTGTTTTGTTTTTGTGTTCCAAAAAGGTTTAGGATTTGTGTTTGTGTACAAAAAGTTTTTAAATCTTTATACGACCGGATCTAACTTCAATTCCTTAACATTATATCACCTTTTCTTAATCTTTACGACTATAGGTTTTCGAATTGTTCGTGAATTTACATTGTCATTGTTTTACATGACTTTCTTCCCTTACCAATGACCTTAACCCAGTATTCGGCATCAGACATTGCCGCAAAAAATGATACAGTTTATGGAGACCGGTTTTTATGATTGATAGTTAAAACAATATGTTAATAGGTAGTAACATCAACGAAAACAAATCTTTCTTTGATTTTGAACAGAAGCCAAAATAATTGTTTATTGTTTGGTCGTCAACTTTTCAAGGTCTCCCAATAATGTGATTGTAAAATTATCAACACCACACAATTGACAATCTGAAAGATAGAGTCGTGCAGTTTAATTTTATCGTAAAAATTATGGTTACTTACTGAAGACACTCGCGCAAAGTTCTACAACTTTGACTCTAAATGAATAATGGAAATTGTCTATCTTAAATCTTGTGTATACACAAAAACCTTGGGCATTGTATACGGACAACCCCCGCAATGACGTCACTTCGAAACTAAGCGATTCTGAAATGTAGGAAGTCGGAAATTTTTTGCTCCAACATTGTTACGAGGCTAGATCACTTTTTGCCGTATATGCTATGGTATCAAAATTCAAAACCTATTTAATTGTTCGTCATCTGTAACGCCTCTTGGTTCTTCATTTTATTTTGAGTTGTCTACGTTTTTTTCCTGTTTTGGTGAACCAATGTCTAATTTTAAAAATGATTTCTTAGTCATAATTCTTTATTTATTCACGATTTTGGTTTGATACACTTAGTTCTAAAACCGCACTACATTTACCTACAGATTAAGCTAATCTATTCTTCAAATATTTATTAGCGTTTTTACTGAGCTAAGTAAGGTAATTTCTTACACTAGACAAACAAAATAAGAATCAAAACTTATTCAGACTTCATTTCTCGGCTTTCGCTGGGAGTTCCTACAAAACCAATCGATTAGCGCAGCCAATTTCTTCACAGACATAAAACTAACTCTACCTGTTATCAGTGAGTTAGTTTTGTTCTACTTGAGTTTTTAGGTCACCTCTCGTGCCTATTTCAGTGCGTATCTGTCCCCTTATGCGCATATATACCTATAGTTGTTAGTAAGTCACCTTGATTAATTCTACACCTCACTTCGCGTGTTGCTGAATGTTTGTTCAGACATTAATGTCTCTTCTACAATCCTTTTCTTATCCTTTATTCAAAACGTTTTCAGTAGTTGTCTTTTTATGCTCTTTGATATTCTTTCACTTCCCTTGATTATCGTCAGATCTTGTTTATATCGATTGTTATGATTCCTGTATAGAGTAACAATAATTTTACTTTTTTTATCTCTTTTGAGGTTTAAGCGATGCTTGTACAACTATTGTTCTTTAGTTTGCCACACAAAATTTATACTCCTTTTTATCCAAGTCTTAACATTTAGGTAGGAAGTTGATCTAGTTATTCAGTTTTTGCTGGGTCATTACCTAGCAAAAACTGAATAACTAGATCAACTTCCTTTAACTGCGAATATTATTGCAATTCAGCTCAGTTTATTCTCTGGCCTTTTTAAACAAATTGTTTTTTTCAACAGCGAATTTCTCTTTCAACTTAAAATTAAGAGTAAGTGATAAAGATGAAAATGTATAAATGCATTATGAAAAGTTAAAACGATTGAGCACTCGACCGAAGTGAAAATGTTATTTGGCATCGTATTCGCATTATAATACCAAGCCAGAGCTATTTTTACTAACATTAACATATGACATTAGCTCCTTTCTATCGATTGAACGGTTCGGTTCGGTTAATGATGCTATCCAAACTCTCTGACGCTTCAGCAAATGGACTACTTCTGTTTCCTCTTGCATTTTGTAAGTGTTTAAATTATTGGGTGTAGTTTGTAGTACGGTGCTAGTTGGTTTTGGTTTGTGTATATAATCGTCTGGTAATAATTGTTATAAATAAATTAAAGTTAATGTAATTATTATCATCACTGTGTTGATTAACTATTTCACGTTTAAGGTCATCGAAGGCCAAATGCACTTCACTGTAAAATGCTTCGCATGTAGTTACGGCAATTGCTAGTTTCGGTGTTGAGGTCGTAATTTCAAAACCAAGGTCATCAGCGTTATTTATGTTACCTAATGTGGCTTTTATATCTTTTTCCGTAACCATACGAGGTTAATGTTTGGTTACATGTTTTTTGTACGCTGTTTTGAATTACTTATCTTTTTTTCTTAATCTAGCTTAATGGATCATTCACATAGCCACAGCTCAGTCACATCTTAGTCACCTCAACGGTCAGTCAAAAGCCATTGACTGATTTTGGCGCCTTTTGTCCGTTGCCTGTTACATCGACTACACTGATTTATTTAAGTTTTGAATAATTTAACAAACACAATTTATTCTAAGGACTATATCCTTAACGCAGTCTGAGTATAGTTATAAGGGGTTGGAAGTTTAGTAAAATGGTGCAGATTACTATTTTTCAAACTTCTAATATTCATAACTCCGTTCGAACTGAGTTAAATTGGATCCTTTTTGCAATCAAATCAGGAGTCATTTCCTTCACTAATTATATTTATTATTTTCTTTTCCATTTTCCTGAATTTTTCATTTTTATTTATTTTATTTTATGTATGTACTTAGACTGTCCTCTAAATAGTTGCACCCACTCCCTTATTGTCCTGTATCTTATATCTCTCTCTCCCAAGGTTGCCTGGAAGAGATTGCTGTCTAGCAATAAGGCCGCCTTCTGTGTACTTTCTTCTTTCTTCTGTTTCTTTGTTTGTAATGTCTTTTCGTGTGCAATAAAGAATATTATTATTATTAAGAAGTACAGTGTAATAATAAATCTTGCTCGTTATATTATTCTCGAATTTAAAATAATGCGTGATTGGTGTAACACCAAAATTAAAAAAAAGCACCACTGGTCCATATGAATCCGGGGAATCCGGCTTTGCCCTTTCAATGTCACGTGACGCGTCAGTCACCGGAAAGTCAAAATTTATAATGAAAGACTAACCGTTGTTCGCGTGACTGAGCTGCGTGACGTGAATGATCCCTTAAGCGTTTCCCGGTAGGAAGATTATTAAAAAAAACAAATATATAAATAAAATACGGCATATCTCTATCTGCATTAACCTTAATCTAGGGTATTTAATTGGTCAATATATTTAAATAAATCGGTTAATCTTTATTTCGAAATCGCATCGTAGCCAAAATTAAACGATTTTAGGTCGTCGTCTCCCATTGACCTAGAAGTTATTTTTAATAAAACGCATCATGCGTTACAAAAGAATAACAAGATGACGTGTAAAATGGAATATATTCCACTAAATGTAAATTAACATTGTTTAATCTTCACCTAGTAAATAATACCTTAATTACATGAAATTGGCTAAAATACTTGAAAATAATCCTGGCATTAAGAAGACCTTCAATATTATGTACTTACAGTAAATTAATCTATTGTACATTTTGAACTGACTAAAGCAATGGACAATATTTGCATACATTCTGTTCATACTTTTATTCCAAAAAATGATATACAGTACTTACACCGATACATATAATAAAATTTACTGTATTAATAAAAGACACGTGCTGTATACACAGATATTATCCTCACTCGTCGTGTTCACGCATCTAATACAAAATAAATATTTGTGTCTCGCAAGGAGCCACTTTAAGCCCCCTTATGTTTACATTACTACGTATTCGATAATAGGTGGATTTCTTATTTATTACTAATATAATAATTGACTTCTCCTTAGTCTTTTTAAGTAATATCTATTTGTAATACAATAAAACGATATGTGAGAGAGTTCTAAAGTTTGAATTAACTTTCATTAGTAAATTTCGTGATAAACAGTAGTCAAAAAGCAAATTTACGAGTATTGTCTCACCTTTATTACGTACGTTACTTACTATAAAGCCACATGAAATATGAAGGGTTGAATATACAATGTTTTGCTAAGCCATGGCCCTAGTATATTTATAGCGCTATGATGTGGCGTGCATGACATCATAAATGTTTACCAACTAACCACTTTAAGATCGAACATAAAAGTTACTGCTGATAGAAATATACCCAAGCGCATAATTAGATAATAAAATTCAAAGTGGTTTTCTTTGAACGAATTTTATGAAAAACATTTATTTATCGCTTTACAATATAAACTCAAATTAACGTTAACAAAATTTTAAGTGTTTGGCATGTTCTAGTAAACCAGCTTTAACCCTTCGATCTTCTAAGCCTGGTAACTCATACTTACGTTTTTATTAACATTTACGAATGCGCTATAATTCCTTTGCATCTATCTTTAAAGCATTTCTGACGTCTTCTCCCTAATTAATATTATTAGGTACCTTTTATTAACCACCCCACCAATACACGTGCAGAGACATTCGTCACTACTTCTTGACTAAATGTTGTGGAGTGGAACTAGTTAAATGACATAACAAATTATAAAATGAATTAACGACTACTAGTCTGTCGAGGTAGCGAAGTGTCAGACCAGCCAGACTGCGACTTTCGTCACGCGCATCTCGGGATGCGCGCGCATTGCCCTACAAATCTCTAGTATCGAATCAGCCAGTCACTTTTCATAACCTCAAACCTACTTTACCTCTGAAACAGCTGTTCGGTACACATTAACTATTAACTAACGTAGGTAATTAGATTAACATTCGAACAATCGAAACGCACCGGCTAGACGCGTCCGTAACCATTACGAAAGGATTTAAATTTAGAAACTTGTATTTTTTTACGATTTACGGTTTTCTTGGCTTTCATTCAGTTTTCAGCCAGCGTTCTATGCGGCTAGTTGTTTTATTTAAATTCCATCCTCTTTCTTACGTATAATAAGATTTTTTTTAAACTATTTATTTACTTTCTTTGCTCTTTTGTTTTTAACACCAATTCTTTTTTTTTTCTTCTCTTAGGTTACATACTGTTACAAAATGTGTCTTAACTTCTCATTTAGACTTAAGTGAATGGTTATAAGTGAACTATGACAGTGTTTTTGTGTACGAAACAAATGACAGTTGTAGTGTAGTGTTAGAGACTAGTGAAGTGTTAAGATGGAGGAGTACGAGTATGATTTCGCGTACGAGTGCCGGGTTGGTATTTTAAAATTATACTCATGTCTTTTTCATCGAATTGTCATCATAATCATTATTATTATAGTGGAGATAAAAACTTATCAAAAAGGTGAAAATATTCGAGTAAAGTCTGTAGCTCAAATTTTCTATTTAATATTTAAATGGACTATTCATCTAACTTAGCAAATACTGTTTTTTCTTTCTATCTTTCGAGTCATCCAATGGAAGTAACTAACAAAATTATGGATTTGAAATCCATAGAAAATGTTGTCGATCTTATAGTTTTAAAGTTATTGTTGTTACTCCATTTTCACGAACTGATCAATGGTCTAAAATCAAGGCAAAACGTCGGGCTAAAAACCAAATCAAAGCAAAATAAAATTAGAATTAGGTATCTTAATTCAGTCATTTTATGTTCTTGATATTGACCGAAAAATACGTTTACATTTAATTTATTCTCATTCTTGAATAACTTGTCTAACCAGAAAACAAGACCGGCATTTTAGTAATTTGTTTGTTATATAACTTCGTCTGTAGCAAGACGAACCAGAGAAAGGGTTTGTCTATATCAAAATGTGAAAACTTACTATCTTCTGTTTAGGGATTTTTGGGTATTTGAATATTTTGCGAATTTTGCATTTGACGTATTGTACGTCCATTTTGCAAGAGGTGCACATGTTTTAAATTATACATTATGCCAAGAAGGGTTTTTTTCTATGCTTTATACTCGTATCGTATGTAATGCTAGGCAGGGTCATAACACTCATAACATAATACATATTATGACGGAGTTATATATATAGAGTTCTATTTGAAGGGGGAGAATAAAACCATACATAAAATGATCTTTAAATTCAATAATGCTATATTTCTTAGAGTTTGTCGCAGACAAGAAAAGTTTTTGAAAGAGTTTCAACTTTAATAAGTTGAAAGGTTTTATAGCTTTAATAAGCTATGCCAATTTTATTTTCTAAAATCAAGAATTCTTCAACAGAATTCGTAACCTTCTAGCATTTAAACATTAAAACAGCCGAAAAGTGCGTGCTTGAATCGAATATGACACGCTCTTTAATATGTAATACAGGTATTGTCAGTATTCGGGTAACAATGCCGACTTTTTATTAGTCCTATACAAAATGGAAGTTGTTGTGTATTTTTCAAATCTTAGCATGATATACACCGTTATTTTGTAGTCGTTTTAATTAACTGTTCTACCAATTAAACTAAACATTTTGCCAATGAAACATGGGTCGAAATACGATTTTTTTACTTTCACATATAATAAAAATTTACAAAAAATTACACTAGGCTGTCTAGTTAGTACCTATGGGAGGACCAACATTCTTTGTCGATTTTCGACCCATGTTGGCAAAAAAAATCAGTTCCAATGGTAGAAGCGTCGTGCATATTTTAGTAGAAAAATTAAATAAGATGGTGTTATACCATAATTTCAGTACTTACAGGCACTTAGCGTATAATTTTTAAATCTATAGTCAGTTCGCATCATGAGAGAGGTGTAATGTGAGACTCCTCAGTCAACCTTTTTTAACAGTTGCTTAAGTTCGCAAATTACCTAGTCGTGAAGCACTAAGTTCGTAAACAGTGCATAATCGTATTAGACATAAGCACATTGCTTCATTATTATTGCAAGCGTAATAGGTTTAAGAAAATCCCTTTCACACATACAATTCGTGCAATAAGTGCAAAAGAGATAGCTAGGGAATGTATTAATATTGATTAACATAATATGGTATTAAATAACCTCAATTTTATCTTACTCTTGGTTTTCTTTAGAGCGGAGTCTGGTTAACTTATTTGTAAATCTTGGACGAATATTCGTCCAAGTTGTAAATACAATCCGTCAATTTGATTTCCGCGTGATGTATTCTGCGGCATTGTATTTTGCCAAAAATACTTTTTACGTGAACAATAGGTTTCCTAACACTGGAAGTTCCAGGTGCAGTGTGCTGCTAGGCTTAACCGTTTGACGTATTACTATTATTTACATGTTTTTATTTCTTTTGACAGTAGACATCTTATTAGGCCCGTATATTTATAATTTGTGTGTTCTTTCTCTAATAACTTGTAAAAAACTAATTAAGTATCTTTAGAAATCTTGAAGATATCTTCAATTTGACGCATCGTATAACTATTCCGCGGCGAAGCGTGCGCATTTCTTTTCGTTTTCTTTTTGCTATCGTTGTTTAAGATAGAACATTATTTTTTTTACACATACAATACATTTAGGTACAAGTGATATAATAATCACTTGTGCCTAAATGTATTAGGAATTAAGTAATAGTAGATTATACAACAAGTGAATAAAAAGGGAATTTAGTTCGAGGGACTAAGTTGGATCCCGAGAGTAGCGAAGGATTCTAGAGTTGAATCCCGAGCATAGCGAGGGATTCAAAAGTAGAATCCTGAGCGAAGCGAGGGATACAAAGCACCGAGATGTTTTTTTTTTCACGAGTTGTGTACTCTACTTTTTACCATTGACTGCGAGAAAACAAATACCTAGCAGTATCTACTTTATACAATTAGTATTTATTAGTTGACCATCAGCCATTTTCAATGTCCCCACTGCTGGGGCACAGGCCTTCCTTATGGGTGGGAGGATGGGCCATAACCCACCACGCGGGCCCAATGCGGATTGATGGGTGTTAACGACTGCAAATGCAGCCGGGACCAACGGCTTAACGTGCCTTCCGAGGCACGGAGGAGCTCGAGATAATACATTTTTGGTCACCCATCCCATGACCGACCCATGCGTGAAATTAGAAGTTTTCCAATGACATAAAACAACCACACTAAGAGAGAGATTACATGATCATTCTGGCATCAGTCCATTTCATCAGTCTGTATAGACTTTGAACTTTTTCAGACTGAATATCGTACCAGACTGATGGAATAGACTTAACAGTTAATCTCCCTCTAATAGATGGAAAAAAACCCAAAGATAAGACACTAAAAAAAACCTAATTAAATTGACACTAAAAAGAACCTAATTAAATTTGGCGGGATATTTTTTTTTTCGTTTAATTTTATTGTGTAACTATGGCTCTATGGAATAGCTCCATAGCAGCCAGTAGGTATAGGTACTTTTTTTTAATTCATGATGAGCGCTTGTTCCAAATTCAAATTATTTTTAATCACTCGGTGAATAAAATCGCTTATTATTCACTCTTATTGTTGAATTAAACGCACTTTTTAGAGTGGCGATGGTAAAAACATGGTTTATTATTAGACATGGACTATAATTTAAATATTTCGGCTGATGGTCATAATAATTTTGAAATGCTTATCTTTGTTAGCCTTGTGCAAGTTTGCTATTAACTACAATTTGTATGATTGTAACTTATTCATATAAAAACTATTTAATTCCTACTTCTATTGTAATGTCAAATATATCAGCATCAAATAGTTGAACACGATGGTTTGACAAAAAGGTTGATAATATTTTTCTTTTTATTTCAGCGTCTCGTGGAGTCGATGGCGCCGCGCTCCGCCCGCTCATTTCGCCAGGAGTTCAATATGCAGGACCTGGCCACCTCGGAGCATACGGTTACGCACATTACCTCCGAAAAGTAAGTCAGATGTTACACCATTCGCTATACATCTTGTGTCATTCAGGGAGGTTTAGACTAGCAAGTTCTTCCTGCAATTTCTTGAGGGAGCACGTTCCACAAGCAACATTATCAGAATTTAGCTTGACATGCCTGTTTACACATTGGTAACAGCTTGCGGAAGACAACTTTTACAAGTTTTATTGCTAGTCTAAACCACGCTTAAAGTAGGGTTGCCTATTTCATTACCTCCGAAAAGTTAGTCAGGTGTCACACCATTGTGTCATTCGGGAGGTTTAGACTAGCAAGTTCTTCCTGCAATTTTTTGAGTGAGCGCGTTCCACAAGCAACATTATCAGAATTTAGCTTGCCATGCCTTTTTACACAGTGGTAACAGCTTGCGGAACTCAAGTATTGCAAATTGCAAGTATTGCAAATTGCAAGTATTGCAAGTATTGCAAGTTTTATTGCTAGTTTAAACCTAACTTAAAGTAGGGTTGCCTATTTAAAAAACCTTTTTTATAAACGTATGTCCATCAGCCATCTTTAATGTCCCTACTGCTGGGGCACAGGCTTTCCTTATGGGTGGATAAAAAGGACGGGCCATAACTCACCACGCGGGCCCAATGCGGATTGGTGGGTGTTAACGACTGCTAATGCAGCCAGGACCAACACTTGACGTGCCTTTCGAAGCACGGAGGAGCTCGAGATACTAAATTTTTGGTCACCCATCCCATGACCGACCCTTGCGAACATTGCTTAACCTTCGCAATCGCTGGGCCAGGCGCTAAACCACTGCGTCACCGAGCTCCTCGTTTTTATAAACGTATGCAGTAGATAAATGTGGCCTTCTCACATCCTACAACCGATTACTTCTTATTCAAAGTTACTAATACATACTTCCCGATTACAACAGATATGTCAGGACGTCACATACGACAGAGCTAGACGGTACACCCGTCAAGTCAATGGCCAATGGTAAATTGAGCTCGCCTAAATATACAAGCAAAACAGTTATAACTGAAGATGACAGACCTGACCTTAGAAATCTCAAACGGGTGTTTAAAATGTACGAAGGCCCCAATATTATTGAGTCACGAGGTATTGTCCATCCTGTAACTAGGGAAATTTTGACAGTCGGTCAAGCGATCAGTATGAGAATATTAGACGTGCGAACAGGAAGATTAATATCTTCCCCTGAAACAAGACAAACCATGACAATTGAACAAGCAGCAGAAAAAGGTCTTATAGATACGAAACTAGCTGCACGACTCACAGGACCTTGCGGTATGACAGAAGACGGGAACGAAGTTACGTTACTAGAAGCAATACAAAGAGAACTGTACGACGCCGAACAAGGACTAACAGATCCAGCGGAAAAAAGAATAAAGGTAACTGTTGAATCTGAAATGCCCAGCACACAAGGAATGAGTATATCTGATGCACTAAATTGTGGGCAAGTCGATTTACAAAGAGGTCTATACAGATTACCCAATGGAAGCTTTATTACAATCGCTGAAGCTTATCAAAGAGGATACCTCATATACAATGAGATTATCAAAATAAAATCGAGTGCATTGTCCTTATCCGACGCGATTAGTCAAGATTTGGTCGATAACAGTGGTTGGATTTTGGACAGGAATTCGGGTGACAGGTTCCAACTTGATGTTGCCATTAAAAACGAACTTATAAATCCTCATGTTAGGGAAATTGTTGATCCTAAAAACGACAGAAAGATAACGCTTGCTGAAGCGATAGAGAAAAATATTATTAACACCGTTCATTCCAAATACGTACATAATATTACAAAAGAAAAATTTTCTTTTAAAGATGCGGCAAATAAACGTTTCATTAGTAAACCTATGACTCTCAAGGACGTTTGTGATAACAACATGATGACCAACGACGGTAAAATCTTGTCACCGACTCATAGGGTACCTTTAAGTATTTTAGAAGCCATTTCCACTGGGGTTATTGATAGTGACAACATAAAATGTATTACTGATACTACATCCGGGCAACTTCTTACTTTATCTGAAGCCTTAGCAGCGAAGATAATTTTGCATGACAATAAATTCCGTGATAACTTAACCGGTGAAATTTGTACGATTCCTGAAGCGGTCGATCGAGGACTTATCACATCAGTTTCTCAAAGATCAATATTCAATATAGACGGTTTCAGAGACCCAAAAACAGGGGAGTTTATTTCTTTTAACTCGGCTTCGAAAAAAGGCTACCTTAAATACGTTAACGGCGAGACTTTCCTTCAATCCGAAAGTGGAGACTTTGTATTCATAGAAGACTGTACAAAAGTGTCAATAGTCCGTCCGGAAGTTTTAGAAATGTTTAATCGTAAGATAGGCGTTTATGAAAATGGAAAAGAACTTAATGTGTTAGATGCAGTTTTCAAAAATATTCTTGACCCAAAAACGGGACACTTACTCGATGCAACAACTAAGAAACCTATTCCATTTAACAAAGCAGTAGAAATCAATATGATAACGCCTGAAGGCGCAGCATTGTTAAATTCTCTTCTTAACATTACTCTTACTTTACAAACAGTAACTAAAACAGTAAAACGATATGTCACGGTTACGAATACCAGTGCATCTCAAAGATCCGAAGCAATCCTTTCTTTCACTGAAGCTGTTCGACGGGGTCTTATAGATGAAAGCACCCAAACATTCACAGATCCAAACACTGGAACAGTGTTTCCAATCCAACAAGCTTTAGATGACGGATTGCTTGGGGTAGAAAAGAATGAACCTCGTGTCGTTCATATTCCCGAAACGAACAGAAAAGAATTAATCCCCGGTCAAGTTGTAGAACTAAAAATTACAAAAAAATCATTCATTCCTGATTTGCCACCTAGCCCTGAAAGTAAACTACAACGAGATAGTAAACCAGAAACTATCAAAAGTCCCGATGTAGTTACTCACAAAGTAGCTCATCAACGTGAAGGTATGACGCAGGAAATAAAAACCATTACGTCAAAATCAATAGTAACAGATCCTACTGTTACTTCGCTAACGATTAGAAAAAGTACTATTGAACTTCCACATGGTGGGTGGACTCTTAAAGAAGCTATATCGCAAAATATTTTCAATCCTGTGACTGGTATTTTTGTTATTCCTGGAACTGATAGGGTTATGGATCTAAAAGAAGCGCTTTCAATTAAAATAATTAATCCCGACTCCGCAATTGTTATTAATCCCAAAACTAAAAAAGAGACATCCCTACAAAATGCCCTAGAAATGCGTTTTATCGATAATATTGGCCGTTATAACCACCCAACTCGTACAATTACTATGAAAGATGCTATTGATCGTAAATTAATAGTTTTCGTACAAATTTCTACTAACGTGTCTTCACAAAAAGTAATCACAATCACTTCAGTTGCTGGTATGCCTGATAAAATGGAAGTATCTGAAATAAATGAACCCATGCATCATGACTCTGCAGACGAACAAACAGTTTTAGAACCCGTGCAAGTACACCCAGGTGTTATATACGACCCATCTACGGCTTTGGTTATATCCACTTCGTCAGGTGTCTCTGAAAACATTTTGGATGCCGTTGATCGGGGTGTTGTGCCAATAAATACTGTTAAAGTTACAGAACCACAAACTGGTAAACATCTTAGCCTCAAACAAGCATTAGAAAAAGGCATTGTAGATAGAAAAACCGGGGAATATAAAGATAAATCTGGTAAAAAGATAAATTTGGCAGATGCAGCCAAAATAGGTCTTATCACAGTTATAGGAGCTCCATTAGTTGGAGCGTCCAAGATCATTCAGGTTGTTAAGAGTACTATGGTTCTTGACCCTAAAACAGGAGAAAAGGTTCCTATGGAAGTAGCTTATGAAAGGGGTCTCGTAGACGCAGTAACATACAGAAAGTATGAAGAGTCCATCAAGGAAAAGTCTCCTGATAGTGACTCCCTGAAACAAAAAGAAAATCAAACTACGACAACTAGTTCAGTTTCATACACTCAGGTTACTACTACTCCCACATTGACGCGCACCTCTGTCATGTACATCATAGATCCTAAAACCAATAAGAAAATACCCATAGAAACAGCACTTCAAAAAGGATTAATAGATGAAGATACTTACGAAAAATACGTTAAACTAAGTGATGATCCTTCTCAAATCCAAAGCAGTACTAGTACCGTAACAGTTATTAACACTGCAAGTGAGCCCATAGTTACCTCCTCGATCAATGTTGTTGACCCCATTACTGGAGCTAAAATACCAATTGATGAAGCATATGAAAAAGGATTACTAGATCAAGTAACATATGAAAAATATAAGAAGAGCCTTTCTCCTGATGTCTTAAAAACTGCTACTGGATCAAACATAGTAACGTTTACTCAGTCTACAAAACCAATTTCAGTAGGAGCTGCAGTTTCAGAAGGTTTTATAACTGTAGAGTCTATACAAAATAGTATTTTAGCCGATACAAGAAAGTCGGTAAAAACGGCTCAGACCTCAATTTCACAGACTGGTCCTTCTGATATTATTCACGTGACTCAGTCACAACTTTCACAAACACCTAAATATAACCTTCATTTCCCTACGCAGAGTGTCATTGAGACTCAAGTTGTTGAAACTAAACCAATTGTCTTACAAAAACTTAGAAAACGAGTAATAACTCCCTTAGAAGCTGTCGAAAAAGGATTGCTAAGTAAAGGTACTGCAAAAATTTTAGAATCTATTAAAGTGTATAAAGATGAAAATAATGAACCAATTACACTTGAAAAGGCTATAGTACAAGGCTTGATTGATGACAATACAGGTGAAATTAAAGATCCTCTTCACGGAGATATTATTCCTATCAAAGAAGCACTCAAAAGAGGCTTGTTGGATGGAGAAGGACAGGATGAATTCCTTATTCCTTTGGCGAAAAGTCTTTCCATTGTAGAAGTTTTAGAACAAGGTTTACTAGATCTAGCTACCGGCAAAATTATTCATCCCGAAACTGGTAGCCATTTGACATTAAGGGAAGCCATTATTTGTGAAATAGTCGACCCTCTTTCAACTGTTACTATTTCACCAAGTAAAAAAATCACTCTTGCTCAAGCTATAGAAAGAAATATTATAAATAATGACAAGAATTTGGTAAAAACAAGTGACGGGAATCTAAATTTAATAGCGGCTGTGAATGCTGGTATTTTCCCTGAACCAGAAAGCGTGACTGTGGAAGAGATTCCACCAGCGGCCATGACATTATCTGTGGCTGTAAAGAAGGGTTACATCGACCCTGTTACCAAGGAAATGAAGCACCCTCTTACTGGAGAAGTATTTCCTGTCGCAGAAGCGGTGGCAAAAGATTTACTTATGGCTATTCCTTATCCACAATCATCGGATACTGTTACTCTCGAAGAAGCATTGCAACGAGGAACAATTGACTTCAAAGAAAATACATATACGGAACCAACTTCTAAAGAAATTATGCCGTTAGACAAGGCAATGGAACAAGGTTTATTGGCTTTGAAACCTAATTTGGACACTATGCAAACTACAGGAGTTGTGACGACCATCAGTGAAACCTTTTCTTCTCAACACACTATTACTACTAGAATGATAGAGCTTTTAGCTGATTATGTATTAGTCAGTTCAAATGAAGTGCAAAATACAAAGACTGGAGAAATCATTTCAATAGACGAAGCTCGTCAGAAGGGTATAGTTAGAGATGAACAGACGAGCAAAGAACAGTTCATTACTAGTGATACAAATATAAGCTTCGAAGATGCTCTTAATCTTGGTTATATTAATATAGAACAGGGCACCTTCACACATCCAAACACTGGTGAAGTGATACCTATTTCAGAGGCAGTTGATTCAGGGGTACTAAATACCGAGGTAATAACATCAGATGACTCCAAAATAGTTGCCATAAAGAAGGATTTAGAAATGCTCGACCTCAACGAGGCAATTAATCTTCTATTTGATGAAAAAACACAAACGTTTAAAGACCCGAAATCTCGTGATAAGGCAATAACATTAAAAGAAGCTTTAGCTCGGAATATTATCAATCCGGAATCTATTATATACGATGTTGGGGCTGCTAAACCAGTCACTATTCAAGAAGCCGTTAACATAGGCTTAATAGATAACAAATCTGGAAAATTAAAAGAACCTAAAACTGGAAAATCCATCGACCTCAAAAAAGCAGCTAAAATGGGAATTATAGCGGTAGTGGCTGCACCAGTATTAGCTGGTGTGGCTGTGGTAAAAGGAGCAAAGGCTGTTACGAGTAAAATAATGCAATCTAAACAGCAAATCCCAGAAACTGAAAAAGAAGCTACCACACAGTTGAAAGTTGTTAAAGATAAGGTTCAGCCGAAGATCGATGACAAGAAGTCTACACTTCCTTCTCAACATGATAAGATAGAAAGAACAGTAACTGCACGACAGCCTAGTAAAGAAAAACAAATTCCTTTGGGATTAGGGACATCGATCGATTCTAAGACGACTATTCAACGTCACTCACATGGAATTGAATCAAGCCAACAAATTGAACATTCTATCACTAATACAGAAATCTCTTCTCAGACTGGTGTAGAAAATAGACTATTTAAACAAAACGAAACCTTAGTGAAGAAGCAACAGATGTTTAAAGATCCTACTGTTTCATCAATGCCCAGTTTGATTGACCCCGAAGGTCCCAGAAATGTAAAACAAGAACTGTTACCTCAAAAAAATGAACAAATAAGTATTGTTGATACAACAGTTAAAACTGGTGTTGTTTCCGAAATTAATAAATATTCTTCTTCTGCGGACAATAATGCGGCCTTGGCAAAAACAAAACCCAATCAACAAAAGAAGGTTGAATCAATAAAACCTGATGCAGGAAAAATATCCGAAAGGATTCCTGTTGAATCGGTTAATGTTGAATATACGACTCGGACTATACCTGAAAAAACTCGTGACGCAATAAAAGAATCTGAAAGATTCATCTTCGAAGAATCGGCAATTTCTTCAAAACCTAAAATTACAGTACAAACAAAGGACTCATCAAGTCCTACCATTCAAGCGGTTAGATCTTCGTCTGTAGAAAAAAAACTTAAAGACACAGACGATTACCCTCTCAGCGATAAATCTAAGCTGGTTGAAAAGAAGCCAGTTGTTAAAGAATTTCATGAAATTACTCCAGATGGCATTGAACATATTTCGACAGTCAAAACAATTGTTACAAAATCAGAACCTTCTGAATATGTTACAGAACAAACGAGCACAATTGTCACAACTAAATCATCTAAATTTACTACCGTAGAAATAACACAAGATGAATCTACGTCATATCATGTTAGTACATCGTCCGAAGACGTAACAGTGCCACATGAAATATCAACAAATGAACAAGTAGAAAAAGCATATCCTACTGACGAATTAGACAAATCTTCTGTGTCTATAAAAAAGATTGAAACTGTTAAATACCCAGACTCAACTACTAATGTCAAAGAAATAAGAACATCGCCAATTGGTATCATTGACTCAGCAAATAAAGCAGAAAACAAAGCACCTGAAGATACGTCAAAAGATACCCAAAAAGTTATACGAGATCAATTGTTACCTGTTGTAAAAGGCGAAAAAAATATTGTTGAATTTCTGGAAACTACAACCAAGGAACCAGGTAATATTTCTAAAACTTCGACTGTGATTTCTTCAACCTTAGATGTACCTGAAGACATATTTACGGCGATCAACAAGGGTATTTTACCTGCAGAAAAAATTCACATAGTAGATCCCAAATCAGGAAAAGAGTTAGCATTAAAAGAAGCAATAGATAGAGGAGTTGTCGATGTTAAAACAGGAGAAGTCATCAACGAATCCGGTAAAAAGATTAGTTTTGGTGATGCAGCCAAGCTAGGACTTGTTGCCATTGTTGGGGCCCCAATTTTAGCTGTAGCTAAAGTTGTGGATATTGTTAAAAATGTTGTAGTAGATCCAAAAACAGGCGAAAAAGTACCTTTAGATAAGGCTAAAAAGCTTGGTCTCGTCGGTCCTGATACTCAAGTATTAACACAGGATAATACAACAACAAAGACTCCCAAAATGTCATCTACGGCTTTCATTAATCAAAGTGAAATTAAGGCTATACAGTCTTCTCAGTTGCAGCCAGTCATTACTGAAACTGTTATCACAACCGTTGAAGGTCTGGTCGGTCCTGATACTCGAGTAATGACACAGGATAACACAACAACAAAGACTACCGAAAAGTCATCTTCGGCTTTCATTACTCGAAGTGAAGTTAAGGCTACACAATCTTCTCAGTTGCAGCCAGTTATTACCGAAACTGTTATCACAACCATTGAAGGTCTGGTCGGTCCTGATACTCGAGTAATGACACAGGATAACACAACAACAAAGACTACCGAAAAGTCATCTTCGGCTTTCATTACTCGAAGTGAAATTAAGGCTGCACAATCTTCTCAGTTGCAGCCAGTCATTACCGAAACTGTTATCACAACCGTTGAAGGTCTCGTCGGTCCTGATACTCGAGTAATGACTGAGGATAACACAACAACAAAGACTTCCGAAAAGCCACCTTCGGCTTTCATTAATCGAAGTGAAATTCAGGATACACAATCTTCTCAGTTGCAGCCAGTTATTACTGAAACTGTTATTACAACCGTTGAAAATATTGCGTTGGACAGTACAGTAGCCACACCAAAAACTCCCGCTGCACATGATGATAAAGTTGTATCTGCTTTGTTAATAGAAGCAGAAAAACAGCCTCTTAGAGTAATAGATGAAATAACTGAACAAACTGCTATAAAAATAATCCCGGAGCAAACTAAACCATTGTTTGAAAACATTACATTATTAGATGCTATTGATCAAGGTAAAATTGAACCGAAAGTTTGTAGAATTATAATAAATGGTATTGAATCTCCCTTAACTGTCCAAGATTCGTTAGAACAAGAACAAGTAAGTAGGTTTACACCTGTGGATGTTTTGTCAAAGAATGTTGTTATTGTTAAGGAAACCGAACCTAAGTATTTCATTGCAATCTCACAAAAGCTTACTCCAGAAGAACTATCTGAGATGGGAGTTTATGATATCGAAAAGCAAGTATTTTTGAACCCTGAAACTGGGGCTAAAATCACGTTTGAGGAATTAGTTTACGGTTTACATGTCTTTGATCCTGAAACATTACTTGTAAAAGATTTAGGTTCTAAATCAGATAACTATATTTCATTTGAAGAAGCTATAGCAAGACCAATTATTGATAAAGGTACTGGACACATGGTAAATCCCAAAACAGGTAAGCGGGTGCCCTTCCTAGAGTGTGTACAGATAGGCTGGATAGTAGAAAAACCTGAAGATGTTACAATTTCTAAACAAGTGTCCGTAGAAAAGGCAGTAGAACAAGGTCTGTATAATCCCAAAACAAGTGAAATAGTTGATATCAATACTGGTAAATTAGTTCCCATCGGTCAAGCGGTTGAAAAAGGCCTAGTCGACCAGGAAACATTATTGATCAAAATTCCTCATACTAATGAAAGCATATCAATATCGGATGCTTTAGAACGTGGCATTATAGAAATACATGAAGGCATTATAACTATAGTCGAAACTCGCGAAGTCATTGAAATATCTGTAGCTATTCAACGTGGCCTTATAGTTTTTACGCGTAGACCAGTTTCTATGGAAGCTGTTATTGTTAACAACATGTTAGAACCAAAGTCAGGACAATTTAAAGATGTGGTCACAGACCAATTAGTAAGTGTCAGCGAGGCCGTGAATAGAAATATCATCCACCCTACTATTTCTGAAATAAAAGATACATCATCAGAGCAATTTGTTCCGCTTTCGGAAGCATTATATACAAAACTTATTCATCCAGAGACAGGTAAAATTAGAGACAAAAAGACTGGGAAAGACATTCCATTAGACGATGCTTTGAAAAAAGGCTTACTTGCCACAAAAAATGTTACTTTCTCTTTGTTTGATATAATAGAATTAGGTTATTATTCTGCGGAAACGTGTCAGATTTTAAATCCTAAAACTGGGAAAACTGTTACTTTAGGCCAAGCTATAAAAGACAAATTGGTTGATCCGTCAGACGTTAAGATAAAAGATGACAGTTCAGAAACAGTTTTACCTTTCGATCAAGCTGTAAATGCAGGTCTTATAGATACAGAGCGAGGTATTATTACCACTCCATCTCAAAACCTTAAAGAAGCTCGCGACAAAGGTTATTTACTGAGTGATAAAAAACCATGGACATTACAGGAAGGTCTTGTGCAAGGATTTTACAATCCTGAAACAGGTCTTCTAACGATTAAGGACGTTACAATGACTCTAGATGATGCTATACAAAAAGGAAATATTAACTCCGATGCTATGACTGTTAGGAATTCTATTACTGAAGATATTATTTCCTTAAGTGATGCTATTAAAATAGGAATCATTGATTCCAAAGAAGGGAAGGTACGGGATCCTGTCCACGGTGATAAAATTACTTTAAGCGATGCCTCGGAACGAGGACTCATTGTACCTGCAAAACGTAAGCTTAGCTTACCGGAGGCTGTATTTAAAGGATTTTATGACCCTAAAACTGGAAAGTTCTCTCATCCTGAAACGAAAGATAAAGTTCAAACAGCTAGAGCCATTAGAAAGAGAATGATAGACCCTCAATCTACATTAGTTCACGTAGGAGGCAAAGTGATTCCTTTTGAATTTGCCGTAGATAAAGGAGTCGTAGATGGTCGTTCAGGGACCGTGTTGATAGGTAACGAGCGTGTAGATTTCCGGGAAGCCTTTGAACGGGGTATATTAGTTGAAGTTCGTAAACCTATGTCGCTAATCGAAGCTCTTGAAAAAGGTATTTACAATGAAATCAGTGGCCAATTTATGGATCCTAAAACAGGTAAAAAGTACACTCTTGCGGAAGCCATTAAACTAAACTTGATTGATCCTAATTCTGTACATATTCAAGACAATAGGTCAGGGAAATGGGATAAGATTTCACTTCCAGAATCACTACAAATGGGTGTTATTGATGATGACACTGGTAAAATAAAAAACATTAATAATGAAAACGAAGAAATCAACCTTCGCAAAGCTTTTGAAATTGGTTTATTAGTAGACAGCAAAGCACCTATTACCTTACAAAGAGCTTTGCATCAGGGTCTGTACGACGATGCAACTGGTAAAATTTGTGATCCAACGACAAACCGGAAAATAACTCTACATGAGGCAATAAGACGATCTGTCATCAGCCCTAAATATCTTTGTTACTTTGATAAAAAATCAGAAAAACCACTATCGTTAGCTGAATGCTGTCGAAGTGAAATAATCGACAGGCGAAACGGAAAATTCACTGAACCAGGATCTGACATACAAATACCATTATCAGAAGCGATGAGCTTAGGTCTCATAGTCGACATTGAAAGTGCTGGCTTTACTCTATATGAGACGTTAGCTATGAATATGTATGACATTACAGAACTTGCCTTGGTACACCCTGTATCAGAAAGAAAAGTGTCTCTTAAAACGGCAATAACGGAAGAACTTGTTAACCCACAGACGTCTCTAGTTAAACACATTCCTTCTAGCAAATATGTCAAATTGGATGAAGCTATTAAAGCTGGAATCATTGACGACAACAATAGCGTCTATATTCTTCCTAATGGCAATCAAATAAACTTATTAGATGCCAAACATCGCGGCTTAGTAGTTACGTCTAAGAAAAATCTAAGTCTTGAAGAAATTATTAGAAATGGTTTCTTTAGATCTGATAATGGTAAAATTGTAGATCCTGCTACTAATGAATTTATCGACATTAATAAAGCTATCGAAATTAACTTCTTGAATCCTGATACAACAGTTATGAAAGATAATGTAACAAATAAATTCAAACCTTTCGCTATAGCTATACAACAAGGTGATGTTGATGTAACTAGGGGTAGAGTTCTTGATACTAAAGCAAAGAAAACTTATAGTTTAGATATTGCATTTGATAAAGGTCTCCTTGTGACAGTCGTTCAACCACTTACATCGCAGTCGATAACCAAACGTTACGTGCCAGAAGCAACATCATCTAAGGAACCAGTTTTAAGAGAGTTCACATTAGACGAAGCTATAAAATACGAGTTTATAGATCCTGAGACAGCTGTAATAAAAGATCCCCGTAAAAATAAATACATTCCATTAAAATTAGGTATTACCGAAGGTATTATTGATAAAAATTCTAAAGGTTCCTTCGACACACAAAATCGCTCTCGCACTCTGTGCTTCGTTTTTGAAAACGGCTTGATCGTATACGTACGTGAACCTCTAACGTTTGAGCAAGCTATTGAAAACGGTCATATAAACATAGCCGCTGCCCGATTTACTGATCCACATTCCAATGAAGTTTTAACAATAAGAGACGCAACACTATTAGGTTATATTGACTCGGACACGGCGCTCATAAAAGATAATCTCAAAAAGAGGTTAGTTAAACTGCCAGAGGCATTCCGAAAAGGGCTAATGGATGCCGAAAAGGGTAATATTTTAGACACTGAGACCTCTAAGTTGAATACACTCGCGTCGGCTATCGAGAGCGGACTCCTAATGACACCCAAAAAGAGTTTCACTCTCATAGAGACAATCAATTTCGGCATATACAATCCCACAACTGGGGCGTTAAACGATCCGTTCATCACGACGAGTGTTATAGATCGGAAGAGGCTGAATTTAGGCGAAGCAATCCAACAAGGAATAGTAGATGCATCCAGTACTGTCGTTAAAGAACCCGAAACTGGAAAAATTTGGCCATTGGTTCAAGCGATTGAACAGAAGCTTGTCCACCCCATCGAAGGCAGACTGGTTATAGATCGCAAGAAAGAAATCAGTCTCGATTTAGTCAAAGCTCTTAAAAAGGGATACTTGCTGCCAGCAGAAACAAGGGTAAGTTTAATCAATGTTACATGTATTTTTTTGCTTCAACCAAGCAAAGGTGTTGCTTTACATCTTCCTATTTCCATTCTTAAACGGTTACCTCTATCTAAAGCGTTTGGCTTAAACATTGGCATGGCACGACACCCACAAGACTATTAAAGTGTCGATTCCAGGGTTATTTGTGATATTTGGTGACGTCACAGTTTGTTGTGGCATACACTAATACAATGGATGAGTCTCCATCATCATTATAACTATCATAACGTTTGCCTAGAGCTTAAGACATCCATACTTTACATAGATACTTACTTGGTTGTTTTATTCTATTTTATACTTAGTAGAAAAAGCACATATCAAACTATCACGAGTGCATACGTAATTATTTGAATCGCCGTAACGTTAGCTTTTTCACTTTTCTTAGGCAAGAAAAAAGGTTTTGCTTACGTAAATGTAGTCAAAATAGACTTTAGAAACTACTATTATACATTATACAAATTATATATTATTAGCGCAAAGCCTCTTGTGACGTTTTAGATGCTTAAGTTTAGGTTTAATAGCGCTCCACAATTGTCAGTTTTCCCATTTTCATTTTCAAAATGGAAACGGAAAAACTACCAGTTGGAAAGTGTGCTTACATTCACATGTACTAAGGCTCGATGTATGTTGTTTTTTATTTCCAGCCGTTGCCTGCGATGCTAAGAACCCTTTTGAGCTAAATCGTGAATGCTTGCCTGTGAGGGATCATAATAACGACGATAAAAGAATCACCGTCTCGTCAAAAACCTAACTCCCATAATCACATTGTGCTAAGAATGACGTTGGGGGTCGAAGCAAGGCGCAAGCCTCTCGACCCGACTTCGTCACAGCTTTATTATGTTTGCTTCCTCATCCGACAACCAGCAAAATATGACTGCTGGCCTTAAAGATTGAGCCCGTTAAAGTATTTTCTGATCCTTAAATTTGACATACTCATTCCTTGGACGCGCGATCTCTTATTTGGAATGCATGAGAGCGCTATGCTAGTGTGAAGTCGGTTAATAAGGCGGACACTCGCAACGCAATTCACAATATCATGAAATGGTAAAACATTCTCTTCAAACACAAACACGGAAGGTAGTATTTATAATTCATTTACGTCTTACTTTAAATGCAAGTCTCTGTGGGATATTATCTCAAATAATTTTAGATTAGACAGTTTGCATTGCGTTTTTTACTATATCGATCCATTGAGATAAAATCCCACTGTTTTATTGTAATTGTACATTCGTCATTTTCTTTATTTATAACTTACTGTACAAAAATTGATTCGTAAATTTCAGATTTTTCCAAAAAGGTATACTTTTTATTCTTTTTAACAATTAACTCTAATCAAAGTTGACTATTAATTTAACGAATTTTAATAAACGTTTTGGTACCAAGTTACGGTTTAAAATTATTGGGCAAATGTTAAACACAACCAATGTATGATATCTTCAGGTTGTATTTGACAGATGCAAACCAGGGTCACTGCTTGCATGACACGCTTTTGCATGTTCGTCTTTACTTAATACTTTACGCATTGTCTATGTTGTGATCGTCATTCTCACGCTCTGTATATTGGCCGTCTTTTGTCGTTCCCTTCTGTGTTCGTTTCTAGGTGTTGTCTATGCTTTCTTTCTGCGTAGTGTTGTTATGCTTCTTTACAGGTGTTGTTGGTGAATAACTTAGTTTGTTTCTACTTCAAACGCATGCTGCTAAGTTATCATCATTGTCCTCGTTGGTTATTAAATCTGTTATGTGATGTTTGTAAAAAGAAATGCATTAAAGCACTCTTAAATTGTAATCAAAAGTAATGTTTAATGATTATAATGCACTTGAGACGTAGATAGTAAATGCATTGTATATCTGCTCGGTAGTGATAGAAAGAATTGCACATTGATCGTTCCAGAAGTTGTGTTGTAATCTTGCCATAGACTAATGTATATTCTTTTGAATGTTTAGCAAGCAGTTGAAGAGAAGTACAGGCTTTGCGATGAGACCCTTTCTAAGTTACTGGAATGGATTGCTATCGTTGAAGAGAGATTGGCCAATCAAGAAGCAGCCAAGGAAGATATGGATGAGCTCCGTAATCAAATCAACATCTTGAAGGTAAAGTTTTAAAACCATACACTCCCATAATCCAGGACCTAAATATACAAAATTATTTTTTCTTAAACATTGTGATTTGAATGTATACGAACATTCGATAAAATAATAGGTAACAAATGACAAGTTTTTGTTTCTTTTAAATTATTTCCATTTGCTGAGGTAGGTCGCGATGTACAATTATCTAGACAAAATTACTCTATTCAAATAATATTTAAAAATACGTTATGCGAGTTTGACCAGAGACAAACAGTCTCTCCTGTATAAAATATAAATTTTAGTTCAAGTATATATCGCGATGTGTAAAAAGAGCGCTGAACAACAAGCAAATGATGCAGGAATTTATATTGTTTTCCAAAGACATAAGATATATTTTCACTCTCTTTTTTGAGGCACTTATCAGCGTTCTTTTTACATGAAACCTACTTATAGGTGCTATAGTACGTGCTCATCTTTTCTTGTTTGTTACAGCTCATCAAAGACGACCTGGACAGCCACCAGCGCCAAGTGTCGGCCTGCGCCGATCAAGCCAAGCAGCTCCTCGTCTCCGGCGGTGATGTGCTCGCTCCCCATGAGGTATGTAACTATGGACGATGGTGTATGTGGTCAACTACCACGGAGACCGTTCAAGAAGATGTTGAAGTTGTAGTTAATTCAGTTTCGTGGTTAGTTGCTGTGTTTCCGTAGGGAAAGAAATTCGTCACTCTTCACAAAATACAATAAAAAATGACGATCGCAAAATACAGTTTTTGACTGAAACATTTGAATTAGAAAGAGAAACTGATTATTTTATTTTATAACAATGTGGTTGCTTAGATGGTTAGCGCGCCTGTCTAGTAAACAAGAGATAGCGAGTTCGAATCTCTCCAGGGCCAACTCTCGATGAGAGTTCTCTTTTCTTTTTATTTTGTCATTAAGTTTTAAACAAGAAAATGAGAATTTTAGTATAATGGAAAACATTATTAGAGATATTGCTAAAGACAACGTCAGAAACAGGAAGCTTACTAAAACACTTATTAATGCTCGGCTCGACGGCAGGTGGATCCATTGAAGCGAGACGCTACCAATACCCGAATCCCATTGTCTTTATAAATAATCACTCCTTTCCAGACCTTATTGTTTATGCAATAAGGTGGGTTTTACCTCGTAAGTTAATGCTTCTTTTTCTACAGGTGGCAGCACTGGAGCGTGGCGTACGACAGCTGAAGCAGCGCTGCGACAAGTGTACCGACAAGTGTGATAAGATGCTGCGACGCCTCGCCGCGGCGAGGGACGAGCTTGGGAAGTTCACGTGAGTTTGAGGGAAAATTACCGATTCTGGCAAACATCTTGACGCTCTTTTGGCGGATAAGTTCGCGCATCTGTCCCTAGCATGACCACCGAAACAACGCGATATGTATAACGATTTATCACATTTTACTGTCAAAAGACTATGGATTTTGATATATCGGGTCATGACGACCTCCGTGGTCGAGTGGTTCGCACGCCGGTTTTCAAGGCGTCACCATCTCTTGAGGTCCCGGGTTCGATCCCCGGCTGGGTCAATGTAGAAAATGAACTTTTCAATATTGTCTCAGGTCTGGGTGTGTGTCATACCACCGTTGTTTCTGATTTCCATAACACAAGTGCTATAGCTACTTACTTTGGGATTGGAGCAATGTATGTGATGTTGTCAAATATTTATTTATTTTGAACTTACCATCCAAATTTCAAGGATGTGTCCCAGTCCATGAATCTAAACAACTTTCTCTAAGAAACGTGTGTCGAATTTCGCCACGAAATTTTGGTCATCCCATACTAAATTGATCACGTGATCACTTTGATTTGTATGGATAGTCGTTTTTTTTTACATATTTGGCCATGTGTTCCTTAGAGAAAGTTGTTCAGTTTCATGAACTGAACACATCCTCAAAATTTGAATGGTAAGTTCAAAACGACTATGTAGTCATGCTAGGGGCTACACTTGCGAGCGACCAATAGCGCGCGCCCCTCTCCCGCCGCCCGCGTACTTCACCGCTACGCATACCCAAAATACGCGTTCTGCGCAATCCGCACCCGATTTCAAGATGTTTGCCGGCTACTGTAATTTACTATGTAAAGCGGTGGTTCTTAACCTATTGAATGAGAAGCGATGAAGTCGCTAAGATTAAATAAAGCATTTGATTTCGCCTTCAGTATACACACTGTCCCAAAAACAGCAATTACGTTCTAATTCTTGTCGCACTGATTTATGCAGCTTGTCTTTGAGCTATAAATGATCTGAATTGAGCTCAATTTCTTCTTTGTTACTGATAGTTGTTACTGTAAATTGTTTACATATGTAAATTAACCGGTGTAACAAGACCCTCAACGAAGCCCAAGTCTACGCATTCCACCCATTATCGGTTTTATTTTTGTCTTTTAGACTATACCTGGGAAACCAATAGCTACGAAGTTATTGAAAGTCACAAGTCAAAATTTTTTTTTCAAATTTTTTACCAATCTTATTTTATTCGTTATTTCTTTAATTTTTGACCAAAGAAACATTATCAAAATTTTAAGTATTTCACAACAAAACGTCATCACTCAATATATCTCATGCGCACGCACATAAACGCTGCCTTTCAACTCAGCCGCACGCAGCTGTGTAGCATACACTCGCAGGCGCGGTCTGTTGTACGCGTTACATTGTGTGGTTTTTAACACCAAAAATTAAAATCGTTTCTCAGCAATAATTTTGAACAGAAATGGTCCTGATGATGGGCAGAATACGTAGACCTCGGCTTCGTTGAGGGTCTTGTTACACCCGGTATATCGACGTCTTAGAGTGAAAACCTCGTAAGTGTAAAAGAAGAAACTTTTCAGAAGGAAGAAAAAACTGCGTGCTGTAAATTTTTTTACGGAGGCTTTTATGTTTTTTATTGTCATAGATGGCGTTACGAGTATCGAAAGAACAAATTAGTGAGATCTGTACCTTGATTACGTAAAGCTGTTGCTAACAATTCTCGATTGAAATCGATTGAAAGCGCGGTTGCATTGCTGCTTTAGTTAAGATAGTTGTCACATTGGTTCTTACTAAAGCAGCGATGTTACTGCGATTTCTGTCAGAGTTGATTGCAACAAAGTTACGTAATTACCGCCCAGGATTATGCGTTGCGAGGTTTTCTTCCTAAAAAGCAATAAAAAAAAAACATAAAAATGCGTTTCCGAGGTTTTCACTCAAGGCGTCGATATACGTATTTACCTATAAATTCTCTACAGCAACGAACTAAACACATTCAACACCTGGATGGAAGGCGCCTACCGTTCCCTGGAAGAAAAGGAGGCGGCACTATCGCGGCTGGACCGTTTGCCCGGACAAGGCGACGATATACGCGACTTCGTGTCTGACGTCATCGCGCACCAGGCTGACTTGCGGTTCATCACTATGTCCGCGCAGAAGTTTCTCGATGAGAGCAAGGTAATAATAATAATAAAACTCTTTATTCGTGCCAAAATTACATAGTCACTACGAGAAATTTATAAACAAGTTACTAGTACAAATTTTAAGGCAAAAGGAAATATAACAAAGTCTTAGCTGACCCTACTAGGTTATGAAATAACCTGTAATTAGGGATTCAGCCCCTACCCCATATTAAACCTTAAAATAATATTTGCGTGGCTAGTTTATAGAAATAAGAATAACTATTACATTTTATGATTTATCTTACTTTTAACGTAACATAACGTAAAATAAGGACCAAAGAAAAATTACTTATTACATAAGCAGAACGCACAAAAATTTTTGTTTTATGTTGTGTTGCGTGCGAGTATGTGTTTTGTGTGTGTGTGTGTGGGGGGAGGGTTGTTTGTGTGAGTGTGTGTGTGTGTGTGTAAGAGTTTGCGCGAGAGGTACTGCCGCTAGTGGTCGCTAGTGTAAGGGCCAGTAATGTCAACAGTTGTCACTCCTTTAAAAATAATCTTATTTGACTACCGCGTTTGGTGCTCACCTTACTTGTATTTGCAACATTTTTTTTGTTTATGCCAATAGGGAACATGCATCAAATTTTTTTTGTATCAAAGTCAAAAGTATAATGCGTGAGAAAATCAACTGTAATACTAAAACTTTTCTTTTGCGTTTTTTTCTCGTGATATAGTTACTTGAAGTTAGCACGCAGCAGCACCCGCCGAAAACGCTCTATACAAAACGGTCAACATTTGTGACGTCACTTATGTCACGTTTCAGGCGCATTATTATGGAGTTAGCCAAGAATTTTCAAATATCTCCCTAAATATTGCGTTTTAAGTACACATGTGTCATACAAAATATTATTTCTTATTCGACATTCTATCCGACTGTTAAGTGCATTATATACGAAAATGAAAAAAAAAACGTTATTTCCCCTGTGTGATAAAACTAAAACATCATCATCATCATCATCATCCTCCTGCCCTTATCCCAGTTTATTTATAGTGTTCTACACAAAATAAAATTTTGAGCTTGTAGAACGACCACTATTGGTGTCGGCGCAGCATGTAATTCATACTGCATTAGGTTTTGGCAAAGTTTTACGGTCGGCCGCCTGCCTGACACCAACCCTCCTCGGGAATGCTGTTGTTGACAGTTTCCTCGCTGCCATTCGAGTGACCCTTTGTGCGATGGTCTGTACCGGGTCCCTAAAAACTTCCCTCTATCGCCTTCTACGATACCCACGGGATGAGATGAGACAGTCCTATTCTTAACCGGAACTGGGGCCGTATTATGACCTCTTATTTCCAGGCAGTTTTCTGACTGGAGATCAATATATCTCTTTTATTTGCTATAAGACGAGAAAGAGATGTCACTACAGCAATTTATAAACCTGGCAGGATTTAAGAGCTTGTAATATGGCCTCTGTACGGCGTACTAAACTAGCGAACTAAAATAATTTATTTTTTATTTATTTTTCTGTTCCATCATGTTTTTATACGTGTCCGCAGCGATCAAGCTCAAATTTATCAAAATCGATGACTTATGCATGTTCCCTATTATGTTTTTGTTTTATATGTCCAAATATTAGGTAGTTGGAAAAGTTCCCGGCCTTTTTGTATTAAAAATAATAAAGATACCACAGCGAGGAACGTCTTTTTGATGAAATTACCAGACCTGAGCCGCTGAACCATTTTTTTGCAGTAGTTTTCGATAAAGCATCTTCTCCATTAACATTTCAAATCTTTCTTTGAGCACTAGCAGTATCCATTTTTTTATTAAGGGTCAGAACCCTAATCGAAAAAAATGGCAAAATATGTCCATCAGCCATTTTTTTTATCAAAATATATTTTATAATAAATATAAAATATGAAAAGCAACACAATTATCAATTTGGTTCTATTGCGCCGCTATAACCAGAAAGTCTGCTGTCAAACAGTATATTACGTTCCTGCCTTAGTTTAGTATTGCCAGAAATATAACACGTAAAATTCATGCTGCAAAAAGGCCGCGAACTTTTCCGACTAACTATTTTTGAAAACTTGTGGGGTGACAAAAAATGCTTATTATGATACTATCGTTTAGGCATCTATGAATAAAATTTAAAAAAATACTCATTTTTGACACTTTGCTAGACATAATTTCGCATCATTTTGTCAAACACTGACTAATCCCAATTTTTCCACCAGGAATTCCTATCCATCTTAAACGACTACCGCACAACGCTCCCGTCTCGCTTATCGCACGTGTCCCCGTCGTCGGACAGCGCGGTCCGCGAGGGCGCAGCCCTGGCGCGCCGCCGCCACGGCGACCTCACCGCGCGCGCGCAGCGCCTGCAGGAGAGGCTGAGGGGCGCAACCCTACTTACCAAGCAATACAACTTAGCTTTGGAAAAGGCTGGGAAATGGATCAGCGACGTAAGTGTTGAATGTCTTGACATATCCATCCTAAACGACTACCGCACAACGCTCCCGTCTCGCCTACACACGCGTCCCGCTGGCTTTTGGAGAAGGCTGGCAAATTAATCAACGACCTCCCGTCTAGCCTACTCACGTGTCCCCCTGGCTTTGGAGAAGGCTGGCAAATGGATCAGCGATGTAAGTGTTGAATGTCTTGCTATATGAGAATTCCTATCGATCTTAAACGAGTACCGTACAACGCTCCTGTCTCGAGTACCCACGTGTCCCTAGTTTTGGAGAAGGCTGATAAATGGATCAGCGATGTAAGTGTTGAATGTCTTGTTATATGAGAATTATTCCTATCCATCCTAAACGAGTACCGCACAACGCTCCCGTCTCGGCTACCCCACGTGTCCCCGTCGTCGGACAGCGCGGTCCGCGAGGGCGCAGCCCTACTTACCAAGCAACACAACCTGGCCTTGAAGAAGGCTGGCAAATGGATCCGCGATGTAAGTGTTGAATGTCTTGCTATATGAAATCTTTCATCAGTACCTTTACCTTGGTCACGACTCACGAGAGACTGCAAAGGTGCCGAAGCGTCGGAAAAATAAATAATCAAACAAACACCAACAATTACCAAAGTACTTTCAATAAAACCGCGCTAGTATCCGTTAAAAAGTGTTTTATTTCACGTCTAGTGAGCGCGTAAGCTTGAGAGGTGAATAGTTCTTTGATTGTTTAAATGTAAATACTCGAGTATTTGAAAACTTATTTTAGTGTGAAACTGTATATCATTTCAATGTAAAACTAAACAAATTTTAACTCACAGAATAAAAAAAATAACTGGCCTTTTTCTATGCTATGGTGAAAAACATACCGACTGCTTTAGGAACTTAGGTACTCTAAATAAACATGAAGATTACGGCGACATCTTTCCACGGGAGAAGCCTACTTCTGTGGATTATATTATAATTTATTAAATGATGTCTCTCTTTGGTCTTTGTGAAACAAACTTGATGAAATGTTATATGATATATGTAATTTTGTTCCCAGATTGAGCCGCAAGTTCGCTCAGTGCTATCAGAGCCGGTGGGCGGAGAACCGCGCGCGGTTGAATCGCAACTGGCCAAGGCCAAGTCTCTGCACGGAGAGATACTGTCGCAGGGACGGCTGATCGACAACGTCAGAGACGTAAGTTTATTCCAAGAATCTTATATTCATATTCTGTTCCTTATTCTTATTTTTCATGACAGCTCAAAAAGCCATATAAGATATACAGCTCTCTCGCTCGCATATTTCATGTTTTGTCACCCATCTACTCTCGACTCTTACGAGATCGAGTTCACATCAGGATCGGAGGAACGTCAAAAATCAGTTATTTTAGTAAATTGAAAACGGTTGTCATGGTATCCATGGTACTGTTTTGACGTTTACTCGATACCAGTTTGATCTCAGAACCTGGTTCGTGTTTCGGGAGTAACTTCCCTGATATGAGCGCGTATGTGTTCCGGTCACTTTTCGCATTATAAGATTACGGTCATTTTAACATAATTTTAACTACTTTCAATTTCGTGTTGCTGAAGTACAAAAGGTTGCCGTTTCTGAATGTTATTTGAACGGTCAGAAAATTGACAACTTTTTCAACCAACAATTCAGACGCGTCAAAACGTATTCGGCCTCCTAATTGGAAAGATTACTTAGTAAATTGTACTTAATTTTTTTGGATATTTATCTAATCAAATCATTTGCTAATGAAAATACAGACTGGGACCAAGAATCTTATATTCATATATAAGGTTCTTGACTGGGACTAAACACAGTGTAGCAAAAATGATTTTTTTATTTAACTGTAATTAATCGTGGAAACTTTAAAAAAATCTGTAGGTATATGAAAATATATAACTATAGCCATCACAGCCTTTTCTCTTACAATATCAAAAGTATTAAAAGTGTGTTGACAAACATCTCTTCTTTAATCCACCGCTGACCCCCAATTTCCTCCACAGGCTTGCGACCAACTAGTCAAATCTTTGGAAGGCAACATCACCCCATCAGAAATCCGCCAGCTCGAAGTCCCCATAATCGACCTGACCGCCCGCTACAAAGACATCGACGGAGCAGTCGGATCTAAGTGCGCGGAGTTAGAGGCAGCTTTACTGCAATGCCAGGGACTGCAGGATGCTGCGGAAACGCAGGCACATTGGTTGGGGCAGGTCGAGAATGTGTTCAAGTGAGTTTTTACTATTTTTGTCCTTATTTTTACTATGGCAATACTCCACCGCCCGCTACAAAGATATCGATGATGCAATCGAACCTAAGTGCGCGGAGTTAGAGGCAGCCTTACTGCCAGGGACTGCAGGATGTCGCAGAAACACAGGCACATTGGTTGGGGCAGGTCGAGAATGTCTTCAAGTGAGCTGGGTATTTTTTGGCAATTCACTCTTCTGTAGATATAGTACTGTCAGTTTCGGGTAGTAATTTTGCTTGAAATTAGTTTTTTAATATATTATCAAGTAGTACATGAACATACTCTTACTTAACTATGACAGAACCTGAATCTATGTTTTGTTTCAATGTATAAGTACTCATGGAAATTGAAAGTGAATGTGACAGAAAATTAATATTCTTAGAAGAAGCTTTTATTAACATCATGAATAGTTATTCCAACAGGAACAATTTAACATAATTTTATTTTTCTTTAGGAACCAAATGAAGCCCGCGTCCCTAATCCGCGAGCGACTCGACGAGCAAGTTCGCGAGCAGCGCATCGTTCACGGCGAGGTCGAAGCTCGGCGAGCGGCACTCGCGCAGTTGCTCGCGGCCGCTCGTGACGCGGCTCGTGCGCCTTCTAACGCTAGGATCGCGAGGAAGCTGGAGCAACGAGCTGAGGAGATTTATGCCAGGTACGAAACTTGACCACAGACAATATGACCTAACAGACACCGCATGAAGAGAGTTTTGCTTGAGTTTTGTTCGAACATCGAATCGAAAGCGTCGAATAAAATTGGACACGTCTATGTGACACGTCAAAACATTATTTGATATACAATTTAAAATAATGCTTATAGGATTTTATTGGCTTAAAGCTTTGTTACTTCAAAACAAAATAAAACACTCTCCGATGGCTACTTTAAGCTATGTTCTGGATCTGCTTTTTAGTATATTTGATTTTGGGATGTATTTAATAGCACTTTAAATTTGATGAAAACAGCTATAAAATTGTATATCAGCACTTTAAAATAATAATAGACCTATAATTTAATATTATCACTACAAAAATAATGGTTTGCACTTTAAAATAATAATAGATCTATAGTTTAATATTATCACTACAAAAATAATGCTTGCACTTTAACTGTAAAGTTGCCAAGCACGAAAAAACGTGACGAAATATTAGCAGCGGTTTCAACGTTCAATAAAAAGAACCAAAAGGAAAAGCTAAACTCTGCTCACTTGGGTTTTGGCAGCAAAAAGTCACCTATCTACGTCTCCGAGAATTTATCACCGTTCAATAAATCATTACACGCAAAAACAAGAAATGTTTCACGCGAAAAGGGATACAAGTACGTTTGGATAAGAAATGGTCGTATTTTTGTACGGAAAGACGATAACGCTCCGGCCAAGCAAATAAGATGTCACGAATCTCTTGGTAACCTTTAATAAAAACAGTCATTTCTAAGTATTAGTCAGTAAGTTTTTCTATAAAATTCAACATATACTATCAGAACTTAAGGGGCACGAGAACGAAAACTAAGGACATCAAATTAGCTACTGCGTCTAATAATTACGATATTATAGTTGGAACTGAGACATGGCTAAACGATTCCATCCAAGACAACGAACTATTCGACACTAAATATGACGTCTATAGAAGGGATCGCGATTCGACCTATTTGGCTGGTAAAGATGGGGGTGGTGTCTTTATTGCTGTCTCCAAATCGGTGAGTTCTAGAAGAGTGAATCATTTTGAAAGCATATGTGAGGACATTTGGGTGGCAGTGAAAATGACAATAAACGGTAAACAGTCGGAGTGTTTGATATGCGCTGCTTACTTATCTTCTCCTGTGAATGGCGATATGCTGGATATATTTTTGGAGAATTGTAATACTGTGATGCAGTCCTGTAACACAAACACTATTATTCTGGGGGATTTTAACTTGGGTTTTATTGATTGGGTAGAGGACTCAAATAATGTAAATTCAAATATATTATCTCCAAATAACTATTCTTGTAATCTTGGTTACCAATTAATAGATTTTATGTCCTTAAACAATCTTACACAATTCAACAATTAGTCCGGTCGTGGGACATTAAATTTCATAAAGAAGTTTTGATAATACTAAAAGTTTTAGTTTTTGCTGAGTGTATAGATTATGTGCATTGTGAGCTATTGTTGAAAAGTTAGAAGTTTTATGCCGGTGCTTTAGGTATAGTTTAGGTATTTCGTAATATTTCGTTTAACGTAATATATATAGAATTAAAGTTTGAAATGTTGATTGTTTCATAATAAGAACTATGTTATCTTCATGTTGTAAAATATTTAGAAAGTTATTATGTGTGGAAGTGCGTAAATCACAAAATCACTCTTTTGAGTTCGAATAAAATTTTAAAATTTCTGAAATCTTATTTTAAGACTTTCAGTGGTTAGATATACCAGTTCAACAAAGTTTAGAAAGTTAAGTGGTGTGCTTCTTTGATATTTTCATTTTTCCTTTATAACATACGGAATAATGAATTAAAAATTGATAAGATCGCTCTTACAATACCTTTTCAATGCACTTATATACTACACAAAAAATTAGAAAAATACATACAGTGGCTTTTGTTTAATTACGGATAAAATATGTAGTATTGTCGCTACAGGCCGCCCGCGCCGGTCCGGTGCCGCTGGCGGCGCGCGGCGGCGGGCGCGGCGCGGCGGCCGGCCGCCAGTCCAGGGGCCCTATTTTTGAATCGCTCGTCTGGCGTCGAGCGCTCGTTTCTACTGATTTTCGTTCGACATCCCATACATTTGAGTTGATTTGTCGAACGAAAATCAGTAGAAACGAGCGCTCGACGCCGGCCGAGCGATTCAAAAATAGGGTCCCTGATTTTCGTTCGACATCCCATACATTTGAGTTGATTTGTCGAACGAAAATCAGTAGAAACGAGCGCTCGACGCCGGCCGAGCGATTCAAAAATAGGGTCCCAGGAGCCCTATTTTTAAATCGCTCGACTGGTGTCGAGCGCTCGTTTCTACTGATTTTCGTTCGACATCCCATACATTTGAGTCAAATGTCGAACGAAAATCAATAGAAAAGAGCGCTCGGCGCCAGTCGAGTGATTCAAAAAAAAATAGGGTCCCAGGCCCACTCGCGTTATAAATAAGAATAAATTATTATTATTTCGTCGTACGTAACGTTACGTTATGATGAAATGTTACAGGTCAGTCGCCACCTTTATGCTCGCGCGCGAAGTGTATGAAGGTACCTACACTACCTACAGCTACCTACTTACTTACAAGTTGTACGCTCGGCTACTTACAAGACGTGTCGACTCCTATCTGACTTATCTCTTATCCCGAAATGATATTATTATGATTCCACTAGTGGCCGCCCGCGACTTCGTCTGCGTGGAGTTTTTTTGCTATCCCTCGGGAACCATACTTTTTTCGGGATAAAACCCTATCTCCTTTTCTATACCCCTGGCAACGTGTATGTAAAATTTCATGATGATCGGTTTAGTATTCGTGACGCGAAGGCGTAACAAACAAACAAACAGACTTTGGCATTTATAATATTAGTATGGATAGTGCGACTCTAATCTACCTAGCTCTCTAACTAATGTACCTACAATATGGTACCTACCTACCTAATTTATACAATTGCCACAAAATAGAAGGCCCTCAAAGACGACAGTAATTTTATGAAATTAGCCACAGATGTAGGCATCTACATAGATAAATAAGACAAGTTTAAACACTTTGATCAATACCGTAAACTGCTGCATCTTTGCACGAAATTTAAGGTTTTTTTTAAATATCTCTTCAAGTATTTATTATCTGTGTCCATTTTTACATTAAGGCGCGAATTGGAGATGTATGTCATATATCTTAAGGTTCATAACGCCGAAACGGCTGTTAGATTGATCTCCAGAAACCGTCAAAGTCGTAGGCAAAGCTGTGATAAAATATCCCAACTTTGCCTAGAAGATTATAAGCAAAAATACGAGCCGCATTTAAAAACTGGTCTTAATTATAGAGCCATACAAATTGCGTTACCATCGAGATGTGCATGGATTACCACATATAAGCATCAATATCTTTTTCCGGCAAGCAGGCGAAGTTGGGCACAAGCAGGCAAACTTTGAGCAGTATCAGTAAATATTTCCATAGTAAATTTGGAGCATACTACGGGTTGCCAACTTGCCACAAATAGAAAAACACAAAATTTAAAAGACTTACTATAATTTCAATAAAAATGGGTAAATCCGGACGTAAACCAACTAAATTCAAAGGACTAAACTAATTTCATTTGATTTGTTTTAATTTCTTTATTTTGAATTTATTCTTTTCTTTTGAATTTATTTTTATATAACTATTAAACCTTTAAACATTTATAATTACTTTTGTAAGATTGTTTTCTATTTTTATAGCTGTATATCTTTTTATTTAATAACTAAACAAAGTAAACATAGACTGCCCTCCAAACCGCTTTACTGTCGTTGAATAAGTAGTGACAACCCTAGGGCTAGGCAAACTTGAGTCACTATTGCCCGAGAAGCCTTTTACAACATTGCCTACCGTGGTTCTAGCCGTAAATGGTTGACATTAACAAGAAAAACCCTTATAAATAGGAGAAACAGCATATTTGCTTACCCCGTAAATACTAAGAGAGCTGAAATTCTCGATTTTTCCAAGGAAAAACTAAAAGTTTAACACTCACCTAAAAAACGTGCACTCCGTCACAGAATACATAATAGTACAAGTACAGAAGCCGCATTCTGCAACATCATTTAATTAAATAGCAACTCTTGCTACGACTCAATAAGGCGCAATTCAGATCGCACACCGCTACAGCGCCTACAGTTATATTCACCTAGAAGTTTTCTCTTTTTCTATCGCGTAGTGCTCATCTCTTCTGACGCCGTTAGGGTTGTCTCCTTTTTATCTGATTGTCTGTTTATCTGTTTGTTTGTGCGCTAATAACTTAAAAAGCGCTAACTCAATCGTAATGATGTTTACATAGAAATATACTACGTATTTTGCGAAGTAATTTAGTCTTTATTTCATCGCAATCGGTTCACTCAATCAAAAGATATACGACTTTTAAGTTTTTAAGAAGAGTTTACGATGAATTCGTTGTAACAATATCTTTTGGGAACTATACTGTTAGAACGACGACTACCTGGACCTGGTGTTCCCACATCTGGCACAGTAAAATGGTCAATGGCTTAAAAGTAAACAATAAAGTGTCGAGTTATGGGGTCTGTCTTTTGTAATTTCTCAGAAAAATAATGCACGTGAATGCAGTAAAATCTAAGCCCTATTATATTATTTTATACTACTAGCTTCCGCCCGCGACTTCGTTCGCGTGGACATTCGAGAAAATCCTTAGGGAACCTTTAACCTGGATAAAAAGTTTAATATCCTGCCTTGCTAGGTAGCCCGCTTGGTGTGAACGTGCCTTGCGCGCAGCAGGCCTCTGGCTGGTAAGCGCGTACTATAGTGACCGAGTGCGATGTCGGGCCGCATCCTCACGCGCTAGTGGCAAACGCCCTGCCTGCAAGCGAAGTACGTCCACACCAAGCGTACTATGATAATGTACCAAGCGTACATTACCATAGTCGATTCGATTGTGAGTTACGCGCTTGATTGCTATGGTTTAACCTTTAAAACAAATTTAGAAAAAATAGAAAAACTTCAAATAAGATTTCTGAAATTACTAGTTGACAAAAAAACTAAAAATAAGTGTAAGCAAAACTACATGGAATTATTTAAAATATGTAACGTTTTCCCAGCGAGCTTGAAACACAAATATTTATTAATTACATACATTACCATAGTCGATTCGATTGTGAGTTACGCGCTTGATTGCTATGGTTTAACCTTTAAAACAAATTTAGAAAAAATAGAAAAACTTCAAATAAGATTTCTGAAATTACTAGTTGACAAAAAAACTAAAAATAAGTGTAAGCAAAACTACATGGAATTATTTAAAATATGTAACGTTTTCCCAGCGAGCTTGAAACACAAATATTTATTAATTACAAATCAACATGGCAATCAAACGCACAACCTAGCACTTATCAATCACAACCACGAGACGAGGTCAATAACCGCGGGCAAGTTTGAGGTACCTAGGGTGAATAATTATTATGGTGATAGAACTATTAAAAAACGTCTACCCTATTTACTGAATGGCCTGCCAGCGGATATAAGACACGAGCCAGTTAAAAATAAATTCAAAAAATTGTTAAAGAAGCACATGCTTCAAAACTTAATTTAAGCCTAAGTCTAGATTAAACTGATCCCACAGTCAAACCGACTAGTTGGTTTTGTGGGACTATTTTGTAACCCCATATTGTACCCTCTTTGTTTATAATAAATAAATAAATAAATAAAAAATAGCGAGGCAGGACGTTAGAACATAGAATACTTCGTATCCTGGTTAAAGGTACCCTTAGGATTTTCTCGAAAGTCCACGCGGACGAAGTCGCGGGCGGAAGCTAGTATTCTCTAATTATTTTCTTTTCTCTGGAGTTACTATATTCTCTAGTGTTACCCTGGGGTCCCCTAATTTTTGATTACTTTTATCTGATTAAGGATACCCTAGATGTCCGGTCAGAGTCTCAAAAATGGCACCTCAAATAGCGTCCCACTACAAACTGGATGCTTATTTTGCACAAAGTAAGTGATAAAAGATGTATTTTAGTAAAAAATAAGCTTATTTTGTGCAAAATAAGTGATATAAAATGTGAGTTTGTTCAAAATAAGAGGTGATCATGTACAAAATAAGCGCCAAGTTTGTAAGTGGGACGCTGTTGAGGTGCCATGTTTGCATACTGTTTTAGTTCGTAAGCGTTATCTAGGATATACTTGATCGTAGGTTTTTATGTATAAATAATTTATACAATTCAATTATACTTGTAAACAATACAGTGAACGTAATATGTATAAAGAAAAGAAAGGTACTGCCTGACATAGACGTAAGTTTCAAGTGACTGTTTAATATCAAATTATTTTAAAATTTAACATACATTTATGTCAAAGTAACGCAGTGGAGTTAAAATCATGTAAATCTTAGAAACTATTACTATAAACATAGATACATTATTTTGATAGGATACTTTCTTATTGCATTAAATACTAAATTTAAGTACCGTAAACTGCTGCAAGATAAGCTAAGCTGCTAAGCTTCAATTCTGCCTAATCTAGTAAAACTAACATTACTTCATAACCGCCATCTATTTTTTACTTTTGATAATGAGAGAAATACCTTCGTTTTATTGGCAACCCATTTCATTATTATTCAAAGTGGCAACATCGTTACTTTTTTGTCTGTCAGCTGTCAACAGTCGCAAACTTTTAGTTTTTCCTTGGAAAAATCGAGAATTTCAGCTCTCTTAGTATTTATAGGGTAAGCAAATATGCTCTTTCTCCTGTTTATAAGGGTTTTTCTTGTTAATGTCAATCATTTACGGCTAGAACCACGGTAGGCAATGTTGTAAAAGGCTTCTCGAGCATTTGTGACTCAAGTTTGCCTAGCCTTAGGGTTGCCACTACTTACTCAACGACAGTAAAGCGGTTTGGAGGGCAGTCTATGTTTACTTTGTTTAGTTATTAAATAAAAAGAGATACAGCTATAAAAATAGAAAACAATCTTACAAAAGCAATTATAAATGTTTAAAGGTTTAATAGTTATATAAAAATAAATTCAAAAGAAAAGAATAAATTCAAAATAAAGAAATTAAAACAAATGAAATGAAATTAGTTTAGTCCTGTGAATTTAGTTGGTTTACGTACGGATTTACCCATTTTTATTGAAATTATAGTAAGTCTTTTAAATTTTGTGTTTTTCTATTTGTGGCAACCCGTAGTATGCTCCAAATTTACTATGGAAATATTTACTGATACTGCTCAAAGTTTGCCTGCTTGTGCCCAACTTCGCCTGCATGCCAGAAAAAAATATTGATGCTTATTGTGGTAATCCATGCACATCTCGATGGTAACACAATTTGTATGGCTCTATAATTAAGACCAGTTTTCAAATGCGGCTCGTATTTTTGCTTATAATCTTCTAGGCAAAGTTGGGATATTTTATCACAACTTTGCCTACGACTTTGACGGTTTCTGGAGATCAATCTAACAGCCGTTTCGGCGTTATGAACCTTAAGATATATGACATACATCTCCAATTCGCGCGCTAATGTAAAAATGGACACAGATAATAAATACTTGAAGAGATATTAAAAAATAACCTTAAATTTCGTGCAAAGTTGCAGCAGTTTACGGTATCTGATTTTCTTAGAAGTATCATTTTCATTCACAAAAAAAAACACAAAATAGGTAACAGAGGGGAAATTTTTAAGACAATCTTTTGTTATTCTCAAAAATCTCAAAAACTAAACGTCAAACATCGTGGCCATTCGTGGCCACCTTTAAAATCTAAAAATTAGATAAATGATATAAATTCGAATATACCTAAATTCTTGTAAATTCAATTAAATTTATTTTTGTTTTCTGTTTCAAAATGCTCTGAAAGGAGTGGCTTAAAAGTTGATTGATACAAAAGTTTCGTTTCCTTTTCCATATTATGTTTAAGTATAATTATGATTTATTTTCTTTTATATATGTACAACTTCTATAAGGTAAATAACATAGTGAATACCCTAAAATATTTTTTATCATACTAGGTTTAAATTACGATGCTTTTATATTTATTAGTCCTAAATAAGTTTATTATTCTTTTTTTTTTTCTGCTACCCGCGTATCACCATTCGCCATAGGGTGATGGCTGAAAATCGGCGTTTTTTGCTTTCAGCGAATACTACGCTGAGCCTTGGCCCTGTTGCTGCTGCACACATATTATATAAGATCATGTTTTGTTGTATTTGTATCTTTAATTTTTTTATGAAAATTATGTTATATGTGTGTTAAAAAGCAGCAATAAACGATTTATCTATCTATCTATCTATCTATTCGCCAAACTACCTTAGAAAAACAATTATGATCAGCTTATTTAGTAGGTAGGTAGCTTTATTTTATTTTATAATTATTCTGTGTAATTTCATCGATTACGCGACAAAAAGAGTGGCGCTTCGTAGGTGCATGGACGAAAAAATATTTTTTCGTCCATGGTAGGTGCTTGTAATATCAGGCACGCAGCGCTGTGAAATTTGAAATTGTACTTTATTGCCATGCACAGGGAGTAGCTTATTGTTTGTGGCCCCGCGCCCGCCCGCGCGCTGCGTGGCAGTCAGCGGCCCCTGCATGCACCCGCTTGCGCGTCCCGTATAATTCGTATTTTAGTGCAATAATTTATCCGTAATTTAAACAAAACCCACATTATGTATGTTTCTAATTTTTTGTGTAGTATATAAGTGCATTGAAAAGGTATTGTAAGAGCGATCTTATCAATTTTTAATTCATTATTCCGTATGTTATAAAGGAAAAATGAAAATATCAAAGAAGCACACCACTTAACTTTCTAAACTTTGTTGAACTGGTATATCTAACCACTGAAAGTCTTAAAATAAGATTTCAGAAATTTTAAAATTTTATTGGAACACAAAAGAGTGATTTTGTGATTTACGCACTTCCACACATAATAACTTTCTAAATATTTTACAACATGAAGATAACATAGTTCTCATTCTGAAACAATCAACATTTCAAACTTTAATTCTATATATATTACGTTAAACGAAATATTACGAAATACCTAAACTATACCTAAAGCACCGGCATAAAACTTCTAACTTTTCAACAATAGCTCACAATGCACATAATCTATCCACTCAGCAAAAACTAAAACTTTTAGTATTATCGAAGGTAATTTTTCTCTGGCTACGCGACTAAATGTAAAAAATCAGAATAACCGTATTTTAGATCTAGTTCTAAGTAACGTGAGTGACATTAGTATTGTTGAATGTTTGTGTCCTATAAGTAAACTGGATTATGTCCATCATCCCGCTCTAGAGATAAATGTAAATTTGAGTTTAACTCCAGCGTTGAGAAGTAAAACTTTTGCCACGCATAACTTTAAAAAAGCCGATTACACTTTTGTCAATCAAAGGCTAGGTCGAGTGGATTGGTACACGGAGCTTAGCGGACTTAAGGACGTTGATACTGCAGTGTCTAAGTTCTATGAGATCTTGTACAGGATTATTGATGATACGATACCCAAATCTAAACCTCGTAATATGAAATTCCCAGGCTGGTTCACTCGTAACCTGATTAAATTGATCGGAGAAAAGGAAAGGATACTTAGAAAGTACAAAATATATAAGAACCCTAGGGACGGCTTGGATCTGAAGCGTTGCAGTCGTCGTATCGATTTTTTAATATCTACCTGTTACACTGCTTATGTCGATAAAATAGAAGACTTGATGGTTCACGGTCCTAAAAAAATTTGGGCCTTTGTTCATCAACAAAAAGATTCTAACTGTAGTGTTCCAACGGAAATGCAGTTAAATGGTGTTACAGCAGGAGAGGGTGAAAGTATTTGCAATTTATTTGCAAAACATTTTTCCTCTATCTACGAAGAACCGGATAATTCACCTCCTCCTCGTTTTGTTGATCATAACCCTCTATTATCACTTAGTAAAATAAACATCACAGAGCGTAAAATAATGACTATTTTGAAATCATTAAACGTGAGCAAAGGTGCCGGCCCGGACGGAATACCACCTCTCTTTATTAAAATGGTATCTAAGCACCTGACGCTTCCATTAAAGCTTATTTTTGAAAAATCTCTGCTTACTGGCATATTTCCTGCTACATGGAAGCGCTCAAATATCATACCGATCCTAAAAAAGGGTGATAAACGCAATGTGGAAAATTACAGGCCGGTTGCTATCCTTAGTTTATTTGCCAAAGTATTCGAATGCATTGTTTGTCCTGTTTTAACTATCCATCTAAAAAATGTTATTGTAGAAACCCAGCACGGATTTAGTAGGAACAAATCTACGGTTAGCAATTTAATGGAATACGTCACAAATATAACAAAATCTATGGATGATAACATTCAAGTCGATTCAGTGTACACAGATTTTTCGAGTGCATTCGATAAGGTCGATCATGCTCTGCTATTGGCTAAGTTGGAATCGTATGGAGTTCATGGCTCTTTGCTTCGCTGGTTGAGCTCCTACCTCAAGTCTAGAGTTCATACTGTTGTAGTCCACGGTTATAGGTCAGAGGTCTATTCTGTCAATTCAGGCGTTCCTCAAGGGTCGCACCTTGGTCCAATCCTTTTTTTATCGTTTATAAATGATGTTTCAGAGTGTATCAAACATAGTCAAATTTCAGTTTTTGCGGATGACATAAAACTTTTCCGATGTGTTCGTGATCAAGGCGACGTGGCACTCTTGCAGAAGGATATTGATTCGGTTCGTACTTGGTGCACGAAGAATAGAATGAAACTTAACCCGAAGAAGTGCACATTTTTACAGTTTAGCAGAAAAAAAACCATTGTGACAGCTAACTATTCAATTGCTAATGAAGTGTTAAAACAATCTTTAGCGGTTCGTGACCTTGGCGTATTATTAGACAATAAATTAGACTACAGACAACACATCGACAGCATCGTTGCGCGTGCTTGGAAATTGCTGGGTTTTGTAAAGCGTACATGCAAAGCTTTTAAAAACTGTAAAACTGTCATTGTTATTTTTAATGCCCTTATACGTAGCATCTTGGAATACGCCTCATCAGTATGGAATCCTGTTTATGATATTCATGTCCAAAGGATAGAACGCATTCAGAGAAACTTTACTCGCTACCTTGCCTTCCGTTATCGAGGTTGTCCTTACAGATCTAATTATGATACTCGTCTCTCACACTTCAGGATTGCGTCGCTGAATAATCGACGCAAAATTATCGACCTATTAACTCTGCATAAGCTCCTTCATGGTAACCTTAACTCACCCTATCTATTATCAAAAATTGACCTGAATGTTCCATACCACACACCTAGACAAGCACTAACCAAAAACTTTAGCATACCCTTTAGCAGGACTAATTCAGGGAAAAACGCTCCTCCTTACCGTTGCATGCAAACATATAATGATGTCAATAATTCCGACATTGACATATTTGGTGATACAGAAAGAGTTTTTAAGAAAAAGTGTGTGGCAATGTTTTCTTCTTCGTCCAACCCTTGATTATCTTAGTTTTTATATATTTATAATAATAAAAAATACCTTATTTTTAATGACAGATTTTCTCTCTTGTTTGGCTATTTAATTTCTAAAAAACTTCTTTTTGATAACATTTTGAAAGACTTATTATGTAAGTTTTCATAAATATTAAGTTAACAGAATTTTAAAATTTTAATGTAGATTAAGTTAACTGTACCTATTAATTATTATTGTGTTGTAAGTACTTAATATTCGTTTTTAGAAGTGCTGTATACGCCTATAAAGGCAAATCATTATTCTTTGAATATCTATGCCCATTTATTATACAATGTAAAATGATTTTGTCGCTGGTGTATCTTAATCAATAAATAAATAAAATAACTGTGCAACCATTGGTCCCAACTCCGAAACCATTTAGTTTCTGTCCAACCATGTCAGACTGACCACCATCTGACCACTGTTAAAATGAGATGGAACGATGAAAACAACTTGTGGCATAAATAATGCATAATTATACGCCATCAGGTTGTGGCGTTGTTGGTCACAATGGAACCTAACCTCCTCCTCAGCTCCTCTCTCGCTGCGCCCGCTCGTCGTCGCACCTAGACGTCTGTTTACCAGTGCTAAAGTTATAAAATTAATTTGTAAGGTGCAAAGTATTAATTTTAAGCTAATCACTTAAATTGTATAGTGCAAAGTATTAATTTTAAAGCGTAGCATATTTATAGTGGAAACCATTATTTTTATAGTTCATTCAATAAATTTTGAAGCTAAACATTTTAAAGTGTGTTACATTATTTTTAAAGTGCATTTATATATTCCCCTTTGATTTTTTGACTAGGCCTAAAATAACACCACTATGCCATACTCATTATTATACTATGACTATACTTAAAACATTACTTAATCCCAACTACAATCTTACACAGATACGAGAAGCTTCTAGAACGTTCGATCAAGCGCGGCCAGTTCCTAGAAGAAGTGTCCATCGAGCTGGGTATATTCAGCCAGCAAGCCGCCGCCCTGGACGCGGCGCACGCCACGCTACTGGAGCAGGCCGACACTAGGGAGCTGGCCAGGAGCAACGCTGAGGAGCTGCGGGCCAGGCTCGACGATCTGGCTAGATACAGGTAAGATAAAATTCCTAGAATTATTCAATAAACTTCTAGTTTTCAGTTTCTAGAACGAGCTGACAAGCTGAGAGCCAGGTTTGAAGATTTGCCCAGATACTGGTAAGAAAGAATCTAGCTAACTGGCTGTCTTCATCCCACCTCTTGTTAAGGTCGGACGTAAGTCAACTTTAACCGGCATTAGTCAAATCAAAACACTAGACCAAAGTAGCTTTCTAGTTGTTTCTAGAAATGCCACCGAGCTGGCCATGTTTAGCCAGCAATCGGCCGCTGTATACGCGGCGCACGCCACGTTACTAGAACAAGCTGTCACTAGGGAGCTAGCCAGGAGCAACGCTGAGGAGCTGAGGACCAGGCTCGACGATATAGCTAGATACAGGTAAGAATGAATCTAGCTAACTCGCTGTCTTCAGCCCACCTCATGTTAAGGTCGAACTTCAACCGAAATTAGTCAAAACTCTAGACCAAAGTAGCTTTCTAGTTGTTTGTGAAAGAAGTGTCCACCGAGCTGGACATATTTAGCCAGCAAGCCGCCGCCCTGGACGCGACACACGCCACGTTACTGGAACAAGCTGACACTAGGGAGCTGGCCAGGAGCAATGCTGAGGGCCAGGCTCGACGATCTAGCTAGATACAGGTAAGATAAAATTCCTAGAATTATTCCATAAACTTCTAGTTTTCAGTTTCTAGAACGAGCTGACAAGCTGAGAGCCAGGTTTGAAGATTTGCCCAGATACAGGTAAGAAAGAAACTAGCTAACTTGCTGTCTTCAGATAGGGAGATGGCCAGAAGCAATGCTGAGGAGCTGAGGGCCAGGCTCGAAGATCTGGCCCGATACAGGTAAGAATGAATCTACCCAACTCGCTGTCTTCAGATAGGGAGCTGGCCAGGAGCAACGCTAAGGAGCTGAGAGCCAGGCTCGACGATCTGATCTAGCCCGATACAGGTGCGGTACAATTCCTAGAAGTATTCAATGAACTGCTAGTTTTCAGTTTCTAGAACAGTGATTCTTAACACGGGCTACTGATGGTCCCTGGAAGCACCAGAAGTAGACCGTAAAGCTATTCTAAATTAACAACCCTTCACTCATTTACTGTATTTTACCTCCAATCCAAACAATGGGTTCTCAGTGGCAAGACAGACATTTTGTCAAATGGTCCCTCATGACTAAAAGGTTAAGAATCACTGATCTAAAATAAGGTGAGTAGCTGAAGGCCAGGTTTGTAGATTTGGCCAGATACGAGTAATATAGCGTCCAACGAACTAGCTTACTTCAGCTTACCTCCTTGTTAAGATAAGGCCTAAGGTTGAAGTGTTCAACTGCCAGAATCCTCAATGAGGAACTGGCCGAAATTGTTATGGAGTCAGATAAGATGATAAGAGTTTGTTGAAATCCAGGCGAGATTCAACAAACTACCACCAATTTCACCGCGTATAAATGTGAAAAATAAAAAAAGACATGACGTGAGATGAAAACCTTTGGGTAACTGTGTAAAAATTCTATAATAACAAATATGTTTGTTCGCAGGGATAAGCAAATGCCGTTACTTGAAGAATGCCTACGCAACGGCAAGCAACTGATCGCCAAGAAAGACGTGACCGACACCCACGTCGTTCGCGATAGGATAAAGGTAATATAACAAAAAAAAACTCAGCGAAAATCGTAACATTATTCCATTATACATTTTTGAATAAGTTATAAAACAGTGTATATTTTTTTGTATTGTTAACAGATCTTGGAGAACCAATGGCGTGACTTTAACACCTCGCTCGAAGAGAAGCAGAAACTGTTCAAGCAACGAGCTGACCAGCTCAACCAATACGAGACGCTTAGAGCTCAGGTGAGAAAAAACATGTTCATGACAAGAAAAAATGACACTAAACATTTAATGTCAAACACAACACTGTCAACGTAATTTCAAAGACTAATTTGCTAAAATATCAGTCCTATACAAATATTTATCTCTTTTGAAGACTAACAGCTAACAACATTATATCAATATACGTCACATGCGACTTGAGTCACACGAATGATATCAAACAAATGCGTGATCCTTTCTGGCCACGCCACAGCTCCAATTGCAGTCGAATTAGGCATAAAAATATGTACGTAATTTGTTCATTATTGTACCAAATGATTCAAATATAGAGCCCACTTCTAAATTTGACACATCATTTTGTCTCTCAGGTCCTGGAATGGCTCCAATCCATTGAGAACAAAGTGGGTCGCTTCCACCCCGTGGCCGTAGACCTGGAAGTCATGAAGCTGCAGCAGGACGAGTTGCGACCTCTGGCGAAGGAGTACAGGGACTACTCTGTTACCATCGACAAGGTAAGTGCAATCCTTACTAATATTATAAATGCGAAAGTCCGTTTGTTTGTTTGTTTGTTTGTAACGCCTTCACGTCTTAACTACTGAACCGATCATCATGAAGTTTTGCATACACGTTCTCAGGGGTACAGAAAAGGACATAGGGTACCTTTCTTCCCGAAAAAAGGAACCGTTCCCGAGGGATAGACAAAATAATATCCACGCAGACAAAGTCGCGGGCGGTCGCTAGTTAACAATACAATACCTTGAAATAAAATGATCACAATATTCCTATACCTATTCCTCCAATATGTTAACTCAAAGCTAGTGGGAGTATGAGACCGGTAGGACATTATTGTTGGGCCGGGTCAAAAATGATGTTCCACATTTATTTTTTGATTAGTTATACATAATTGTATATTTCTTTTATTAGTTGTAAATTGGATACGTTTACCTTGTGTCTATTAGGCCCGCCATTTACAGATGGAATTCCGTGACGGAATATCGATAATGCATGAAAATTTCGAACGCATAACTACCGCATGTGTGTGGTAGGTCCATGTATGGATTTGCTGTGTTCGGCATTATTCCATTTTGGAATTCCGAAACGAAATTCCGTCTGTGTTTGGCGGGCCTTATTCAATCAGCCATGTAAGTTGTACAACCCGGTCGAGTTAACTCGGGACCTGAAGCGCGATAGACCCCTCTCGTTTTCTCCTTTCCTCACGCCACAATCGTCAATTTTTTGAAAGTTTTCGATAGATTATCGGTAAATTATCGCTAACGAATGTACTTACGCTATTGGCATGACGACAGTGGCGTGAAGCAAGGAGAAAACGTGAGGGGTCTATCGCGCTTCAGGTCCCGAGTTAACTCGACCGGGTTATATGTGTTTTGTTAACTTGTACGTAATAATTGACAGCTGAACGAAGCTGGAGCGGTGTACGAAGCGTTGTCCCGCGGCGAGCGCGCCGACAGTCCGCACCGGCGGCGCCTGTACAGCCCCACCAAGCGGCACACACCCAGTGAGTACTTGACTCTTATTCACAAGATATAAGGTCTATTATTGCATGATATCAATGTGTACGAAGCGTTGTCCCGCGGCGAGCGCGCCGACAGTCCGCACCGGCGGCGCCTGTACAGCCCCACCAAGCGGCACACACCCAGTGAGTACTTGACTCTTATTCACAAGATATAAGGTCTATTATTGCATGATATCAATGTGTACGAAGCGTTGTCCCGCGGCGAGCGCGCCGACAGTCCGCACCGGCGGCGCCTGTACAGCCCCACTAAGCGGCACACACCCAGTGAGTACTTGACTCTTATTCACTTGATATCAGACCCCCTAGCCAAAGTAACATGTGCAAATCTTCGTTATCGCTTCGCTTTCGAAACATGTATGGATTTGACGTTTTAAAATTCGATTGTTAACGAAACCTTGTGTCAAAGCGATAACGAAGATTTGCCAATGTTTCGTTAACTATCGAATTTTAAAACGTCAAATCCATACATGTTTCGAAGCGAAGCGATGGCGAAAATAAATTTGCAAATGTTAGTTTGGCTAGGGGGGGAAGGTCTATTATTGCATAAGATTAGTAATGTCCATGTCCTGAAGCTATATGAACTACTGGCGGCGTTGCAAGTGAATTTTCTCTTTACACAGCGGTTAATAGGTGTCACACGTCATGTCGGTGATTCGGTCGCCGCGCTGGCACTGGACGCCTTCACGGGATATTCAGAATCATCATAAATATTAGGTAGTAGGAAAGAAGATCACGGTCTTTTTGTACTAAAAATAATAAAGATACCACAGCGAGGAACATCTTTATCATCAAAATTACAAAACCTGAATCTGCTGAACCATTTTTTGCAGTAGTATTTGATAAAGCATCTTCTCTATAAACATTACATAACTTTCTTTGAGCACTAGCAGCCTTACAGTATTAATTTGTTCGTTAAAGGTCTGAAACGTTTTATCGAAAAAAAAAATATTAATAATATGAAGTAGCAAGACGATTATCAATTTGTTTCAATTTTACCGCTAAGAAAGTCAGTTGTCAAACAATATATTACATTTTCACCTAAGTTTAGTATTGCCAGAAATATGACACGCAAAATTTAGACTTCAAAAAGGCCGCAAATTTTTTCGACTACCTATTATTACATGTATTGTCTAGTACGGTCAATGGCGCGCTGGGCTTTCACGACAGCGTAATGATATACAATCAGTTTTATACTTAAATGCAAAGTTATTAAGGTTCAAAATAAATTACAGATTTTTGACAGTCTTGTATAATCTCATGTGCTGCTGACAGTACAATATAACAACCTGTCGCGTTTTCCCAGGCCGCACCCTCGACGGTCGCTCGCCGTCCCCCAACAAGGGCCTGGGGCTGGCCAGCCCAGCCTCGACCCACTCCACCTCCAGCGGATTCTCCTCACGACGGTCCAGCCAGGAAGGATTCCATCTTGAAGGTATGTATTGTGTGTTGTAAGGTAATGTATTCGTAATAACGAATAAAATTTTATAATTGAAAAACTTTTAAACCAGTAAAAGTGATGTTTTGTCTACATATTTTAATAAAGATAAAAGATAATCATACACTTGCTTTTAACTTTAACTAAATCTCGTTTAGAACGATTTAGTTTTTTCATTTGTATACGGGTTCGTTCTCTTCTATTTTATGCAGTACGCGATGTCTGACGTCAGCATAAACATTTACATTTCATACGCCGACGTTGGCGTGGCGCTTGAAAGAAACCACAATCGTACATTTATATAGTATGCAATGTGACACTGACGCTGTAAGTGGCCGAGTGACGGCATAAATAGAAGATCTAGGCCTAACCTGTGGTTATATGTTAGACCACCTATATGGCCGGTATACATTTTGATTAGTGTTTAGTGCGAGTGGCTGCAAAAAACCGGCCAAGTGCGAGTCGGACTCACGCACGAAGGGTTCCGTAACAAAAAACGGCAAGAAAACACGTTTGTTGTATGGGAGCCCCCCTTAAATATTTATTTTGTTTTTAGTATTTGTTGTTATAGCGGCAACAGAAATACATCATCTGTGAAAATTTCAACTGTCTAGCTATTACGGTTCACGAGATACAGCCTGGTGACAGACAGACAGACAGACGGACAGACAGACAGACAGACAGACGGACAGCGGAGTCTTAGTAATAGGGTCCCGTTTTTACCCTTTGGGTACGGAACCCTAACAATTACTTAACACTAAACAGAGACTGTCCGAACGTGTTTTTTGCTAAACACTAAACGAGCCACTCGCACTAAACACTAATCAAAATGTATACCGGCCAATATGGCAACTAATTCCGGTCTTTCATGTTACAACATTACAGACACATTTCAAATAAATAGTTTTTTTTTATTAATATTATTTGTTTCTCTTTTGGGTTTTGTTGAACTTTATTGTATATATTTTTCTTTTGTTTACTGTGTTTTTGTTTCGTGCTAATTTGCCGTCTCATAAATAGTTAATGTTCATATGTCGTTATCCAGAGCTATCAGGCGTCCAGCAACAGCTGGCAGAGATCAACAACCGATACAGCTTAGTGGGCAGCCGCCTCGCCGACCGCCAGGCGGAGTTGGACGCACTGCGCACTGAGCTGCGGAGGCACTTGGACAGCTGCCGCGCACTCGCCACGTTCCTGGACAAGGTAATGAGGGAATATGGAATCGCTTCCACGATCAAGTGGATCGTACACTTGTTTTCAAACCGCCATCATCTTTGTGCTCCCGAGTACGATCCTAGCGCAAAGTCTCGTAATAAACCCACTGCCCATTTTACTTAGGGCTGATTTTTCAATGATGTGCCGTGTATGTGCCGGCCTAGAATAGCACTACCCCCTATCATCCCGTGGGTGTCGTAAAAGGCGACTAAGGGAGCATAGCCTTCAAGAGACGGGCAGCAGCGTCTCCAAAAAACCTTGGCCTACTGCGATCGCCAACCCGCCTGCCAAGCGTGGCGATTATGGCAAACCCCCCCCCTCATGCATAATGGATCAAAAAATTGGCCCCCAGTCCCCGGCAGCCCCGCTATTCCTAGCTACGGTAGCGGCTACGGTAACGGCGGGGCAGGGGGTGCTAAGAATCCCCGGGTGCGGCTCGGCTACCAAAAACGACGACAACTGCACCTGGCAACCTATAACACGCGCACACTAAGGGAAGACGCGAAGTTAACCGAGTTGGAAGAAGTTATCAGCAAGGTACACTGGGACATTATCGGGTTATCTGAAGTCCGAAGAGCGGGAGAGGACTCGATAATCCTCAACTCCGGTAACTTGCTTTACTACCGGGAGGGCGACCAACAGTCCCAAGGTGGTGTCGGGTTCATCGTCCACAAGTCCCTTGTCAACAACGTGATTACCATCGGAAGTGTGTCGACCAGGGTGGCGTACCTTATACTCAGAATATCCAAACGGTGTTCGCTGAATGTTATACAGGTTTACGCACCGACCTCGACACACCAAGATGACGAAGTGGAGGCTATGTATGAGGAGATCTCTAAAGCCATGCATAGCTACAAAACCCACTACACTGTTGTGATGGGGGACTTCAATGCAAAGTTGGGGAAACGATGCGGTGATGAGCTGAGAGTGGGGCAATTTGGAGTTGGGCAACGGAATGACAGAGGCCAGATGCTGGCTGACTTTATGGAGAAGGAGAACCTCTTTATGATGAACTCCTTCTTCAGAAAGCCGGAATGCCGGAAGTGGACCTGGGTCAGTCCGGACGGTAAAGTCAGAAATGAGATAGATTTTATCATGTCGACGAAAAAGCAAATATTCAATGATGTCACTGTGATCAACGCTGTTAAGACGGGGAGCGATCACCGATTGGTACGTGGCACATTGAATATCAACCCAAAGCTGGAAAGATCTCGACTGATAAAATCAACAATTCGACCATTGCCGGCCCATATTCAAAACCCCGAGAGCTTTCAACTCGAACTCCAAAACCGCTTCGAAGCCCTTGAGAACAGCATAGATGTGGACGATCTAAACAACATGGTGGTGGATACTGTCCGTACGGTAGGGTCCAAGCTCTTTAAGACCCGCCGTCCCAAGATAAATAAACTCTCCGACCACACACTCCTACTCATGGATCAGAGACGTGAAATGAGGCTCCAGAGTTCAGTAGATGCTAATCGTTATCGGCAGCTTAATAGACAGATATCTAAGTCTTTGACGAGCGACCTTCGCCAATTTAATACGAATCGTATTAAAGAGGCTATCGAGCGGAATAAAGGCTCCAAAGTGTTCGCGAGAGATCTGTCTATTGGGCAAAGCCAGATGACGAAGCTGAAAACTGACGACGGACGCATCATTTCATCAAAGCCTGAAATCCTGAGGGAGATCGAGAGCTTCTATGGGCAGTTATATTCCACGCAGACACCTGTTGAAAGCAAGGCTAAAGACCCCAGAGCCAAGCTTACCCGACACTATACTCAAGATATCCCGGACGTCAGCCTGTACGAGATTAGTATGGCTCTCAAACAGCTGAAAAACAACAAGGCGGCGGGTGACGATGGAATCACTACAGAACTTCTGAGAGCGGGCGGTAAGCCGATACTCAAAGTCCTCCAGAAGCTCTTTAATTCCGTCATCGTCCAGGGCAGAACGCCAAAGACATGGAACATAAGTGAGGTGATCTTGTTCTTTAAAAAGGGTGACAAGTCCCTCTTAAAGAACTATAGACCCATCTCGCTTCTGAGTCATGTCTATAAGTTGTTTTCGAGAGTCCTTACGAATCGTCTCGCTCGCAAGTTCGACGACTTCCAACCTCCCGAACAAGCCGGGTTCCGAAAAGGCTTTAGCACCATAGACCACATCCATACGCTGCGGCAGGTTATACAGAAGACCGAGGAGTATAATGAGCCACTTTGCTTGGCGTTCGTGGACTATGAGAAAGCCTTTGATTCGATTGAAACCTGGGCGGTGCTGCAGTCTCTCCAAAGGTGCCAAGTGGACTATAGGTATATCGAGGTGTTGAGGTACTTATACCAAAATGCCACCATGACGATCCGAGTACAGAACCAGAACACAAATCCTATCCAACTGCAGCGTGGTGTGAGACAGGGAGACGTTATTTCTCCGAAACTGTTCACAGCTGCGTTGGAGGACATCTTTAAGCTCTTGGACTGGAAAGGACTCGGCATCAACATTAATGGCGAGTACCTAACACACCTTCGTTTTGCCGATGATATAGTCCTTATGGCTGAGACCATGGAAGACCTGAACACAATGCTCGAAGATCTCCGTAGTGCTTCCCAAAGAGTGGGTCTTAGGATGAACATGGAAAAGACGAAAATTATGTCAAATGCCCATGTTGTACCCTCTCCAGTTCATGTTGGGAACACTACACTTGAAGTTGTTGACCATTACGTATACCTAGGACAGGCAGTCCAGTTAGGTAGGTCCAACTTCGAGAAAGAGATCTCTCGCCGAATCCAACTCGGGTGGGCAGCATTCGGGAAGCTTCGAAAAATCTTCGCGTCCGACTTACCTCAGTGTCTCAAGACGAAAGTCTATGAACAGTGTGTGTTGCCAGTGATGACTTACGGCAGTGAAACGTGGCCGCTAACTATGGGTCTCATAAGGAGGCTCAAGGTCGCTCAGCGTGCAATGGAGAGAGCCATGCTCGGCGTTTCCCTACGTGATCAAATCAGAAACGAGGAGATCCGCAGGAGAACTAAAGTAACCGACATCGCTCGAAGGATTGCTCAGCTGAAGTGGCAATGGGCGGGACACATAGCGAGAAGAACCGATGGCCGTTGGGGCAGAAAGGTTCTGGAATGGCGACCGCGCACCGGACGACGCTCCGTGGGTAGGCCCCCGACAAGGTGGACCGACGATCTGGTGAAGGTCGCGGAAAGCCAGTGGATGCAGGCAGCGCAGGACCGATCGTCGTGGAGATCCTTAGGGGAGGCCTATACCCAGCAGTGGGTGTCGTGTGGCTGATATGATGATGATGATGATGATTTTTCAATCTTCAGATAACTATTACGCGTACTTATAAAATAAAAGGCATTAAAAAAATACAAGCAAACATATGACATTTTCACTGTGGCAGTATAATATGATAAAAAAGTCAGCCCTTAGAATATTTAAGTAATTCTAGCAAACACACACTGATTTTCCCTTCGATTCTGCAGTGAATGTTACAAAAAAAAATAAAAGCACCATTCCTTACATAGATTTATTAAAAAAAGAGACAACACCAATAAAAACATTTTTTCTTGTAATTATTAAATTCAATTTTGATTAATTGATCGATTTGTTGATCATGTATATTTTCAACAGGTGCAACGCCAACTGCCCAAGGACTCCATACCTAACACCAAGGAAGAAGCCGACAAGACGACCAAGCAGGCTCGCGCTGTTCTAGAAGAGATGTATGAGAAGCAGAGCATCCTTGACTCCACCAAGACACAGGTAAGCTGAATACAATCTCAGTTCAATGTTCATGGGTAATCTAATACCTACTGTTTCCCAAACATAAAATTAAATTCTTTGAGGCTTTGTGTACTTTTTGAATTATTTAAGGCTTTGGGTACTTTTGAAACAATTTATTTCAAAAAGCGACGCCAAACAACAAGATAAAAATGTAAAGAATTGACAAAAGTTCTCGCTTATAATTTGAATAAAATTTTCATAGGGTATTTTTTTGTTGCCTTTGAAAACACATTTCCATAATCGTTACAAACAAAAGTAACCCAGTATCGACAATAGCACAGTGCAAATTCATTGCTATTTCTTAGGTCCGCGAGCTCCTCAAACGCAAGCAAGGCGTGCAAGGCGCTGACAGGCTCAACGCAGAGATGGAAGACGTCGCCTCCCGCTGGAAGGCACTGCACGACGCCTTGAAGGATAAGTGAGTTATATTCCACTAGCTTCTGCCCGCGACTTCGTCCGCGTGGATATTAGAGAAAATCCTAAGGGAACCTTCAACCAGGATCTGACCAGCCAATTTTACGCGATGGTGGGTCCCCACCCAGCGCGCTGCCTCGCCAGGCAAGACATTTGCCGCGTGTTGCGGGCCCTCTCGTCCCGGTCCCCGTTCCCGTTCCGCTCCCTTTCCGTTCCCGTTCCGTTCCCGTCCCGTTCCCGTTCCTTTCCCGTTGCGTTCCCATTCTGTTACCGTCCCGTTCCCGTTCCGTTCACGTTTCGTTCTCGTTCCGTTCCCGTTCCATTTCCGTTCCCGTTCAGTTCACGTTCAGTTCCCGTTCCGTTCCCGTTCCGTTCTCGTTCCCGTTCCCGTTCCGTTCCGTTCCGTTCCAGTCCGTTCCGTTCCGTTCCCGTTCCCGTTCCGTTCTCGTTCCTGTCCCCGTCCCCTGGATGTGCACGTCCAGGTCCATGTGCCATGTCCACCTTGTTGGACTTCAAAATAAATGTCATTTTCGCAATCACCATCCCATGAAACCCCAAGAACGACGTCCACATCGATTTTCATGTTTACTTACCTAATTTACACCCTAAGGGTTGATTTTCAAAATAACAATATTTTGTTTGTATATTTTATGTTTGCCTATTTATTTTTAGATGTGCTCCTACGAAGTTTAAAGTTGTAATGTCTATTTTATATTAATTTTCCATACAAAATTTGAACCCCATTTTCACCCCTTTAGGGGTTAAATCATGTCTCCCGTGTTGAACTTCAAAATAAATTTCATTTTCGCAATCACCATCCCATAAAACCTCAAGAACGACATCCATATCGATTTTTATGTTTACTTACCCATTTACCCCCTAAGGGGTTAATTTTCAAAATCACAAAATACATGTTTGCCTATTTATTTTTAGATGTGCTCCTACGAAGTTTTAAGTTGTAATGTCTATTCTATATTATTTTCCATACAATATTTGAACCCCATTTTCACCCCTTCGGGGGTTAAATCATGTACACCGTGTTGGACTTCAAAATAAATGTCATTTTTGCAATCGTCATCCCAGAAAACCCCAATAACGACATCCATATCTATTTTTAGGTTTTTTACCCCTTTTCACCCCCATTTCATCCCCATAAGGATTGAAATACTAACAATAACAATATTCGTTGCATTAAATTTCCATTAATAAGCCTAAATTATAAATTTAGCTATTTTTACTTCGAAAATGAAGGATTTTCTTCAATACACAACTTCATCCCCTTTTGACCCCCTCGGGGGTAGAATTTTGAAAAACACTGAGACCCGTATTTATTAATTTTCAATCGTCAGCCTAAACACAAAATTTGAAGATCCTAACTTTAAAACTGAGGGACTTTCATAGAAACTTTCATCCCTTAGTTCATCCCCTTAGGGATGGAATTTCCAAAAATCCTTCCTTAGTGGATGCCTACACTATATGAGGTATCTGTGTGCAAAATTTCAAGTCTCTAAGTCCAGCGGTTAGGACTGTGCGTTGATAGATCAGTCAGTCAGTCAGTCAGTCAGTCAGTCAGTCAGTCAGTCATTCAGTTTACGATTTTATATATTAAGATTGGTTTAAAGTCGAAAATTGGAGAAAGGGTGATAGGAAAGATTAATACTTTATTAATCATCCATCTGCTTGAATTGAAAACTAAGAGCCTTTACTCAATTGTTGGCACAGCATCGGTACGACAGTCGACAACAACACTTTTGGTACCGAAAACATACCGAAAGCTTACTGGACCAGGCTAGGCGCACTCCGCGCTTTAGGTACAAAGCTACAAGTAGGTAGCGGGTCCGTCCGGACGGACTAATTTCAGAGGGCTTCCGCGTGCCAGCTGGGTCGCACATTAGCAGTTCGATTTCGATAGTATGCCTTAATACGAATAAAAAGGATCCGAACCTCACGTTTTTCACTCTTCCAAAAGTTCCAAACGACATCAAAACGTAAGAAGTGCTTGTCTACTAGGTACCTAGTTAGTTAGTAACTAGTATCCGTTTATTCTTAGGTATTTACTTGTTTTATTTGCTAAACAATCTTCGCCTAACTATTTATTGAAATAATATTTTATAGATTAGGTAGGTACTTACTTACCTACTTTCGAAATAAAATTAATTATAATTACAATTTCATTTAATATTTTCATGTAATAAAGCCAATTGCTTTAAAGCCAGCATGTATAGTCTGATGTGGCGTTGACTGTACCTAGCCTATGTTTTTTTAAACGTATTTAACTACACATTATTTCACAAACACATTACTTGTAATAAATTAACTACCAGTTATTAAATTATTATTTAAAAGAAGAAACCCTGAAGTCGTTAGAAGAGATAAGAGCTACGCGATAGAAAGAGAGGCAACTTCTAGGTGAATATAACTGTAGGCAAGAGAGCGGCGTGCAACCTGAATTGTACTTTATTGGGTATGGAATAGAGTCGTTATTTATTTAAATGACTTTGCGTAGTGGATCTTCTGTACTTGTACTATTATGTGTTCTGTGACTGGACGCCTATATTTCAATAGACCATTATTCCTTTGTCGGCGCAAAATCAGTTCGGCTCGGCGTGGTACAAATTCGGCACATAATCTGTACCGTGCCAACAAATGAGTAAAACACCATACAAAAGTAAAGAAAAAATATAGATCACTTTTTAGTAGACTTATGGCCGAATACTCAAACGCTAATTAACTTTGAGGGGCTCTCAAACGTCGTCCTGTCGCATTAAATGTCAAAGATATGACAAAGACAGCATGCTGTTTGAGAGCCGCTCAAAGTTAAGTAGCGTTTGAGTATTCGGCCATTAGTTCCGTTGATGCAATGCGTCAAAAAATATGTCTCCCTTTTTACTTGCATTGACTATGAGCAGTTATTCGATAGCAAAAGCGGTTAACATAAAACTTGTACTAATATGCAGATCTTTATACCTACTTGAGAGATCTTGAAAGACTATAGATAGGGTATAAATTAAAGGGTGGGACATGGAGTCGGTGTTCGCAACATACACCATAACAACCACACTTTATATCACAAGTGCTCTTTCAAGAAGAAAGTACTTCAAAGAATTTCAACTAATACACCGGTATATTTCTCAGGATTCGCCTGATGGAAGAGATGAAGGACTTCCACGACACCCACAGTAACCTGACTCAGTGGTTGGGCGCCAAGGACCGCATGATGGCAGCACTGGGACCCATATCATCCGACTCTAGGATGGTGCAGACTCAAGTGCAACAGGTATGGTGTCCAGTGTGTGTTTGGGGTTATAACTTAACTTGAGTACTTTCTATTAGGTAGAATAATACTGTCATATGCAAGCAATTATATTCCTACAATAGCCATTAAATTACACAACAAGTGCAAAGAAATCAATACAGTTGGAAATCGTGTCGCATTTACACTAAAACGAGTTTTGAATGGATTACATGCGATTTGTTTCTTTGTGCAAAACTAGGGTTAATTATTACATTCCCCGCGTTCCGAATCACGCTCACAGCGCTGTTAGCGCGAATCCGACCAAATTAAATAGTCACAAAATATTACACAAATATGGTATTTGTGTACCTACTTAATTTAATGGATTATACGCTAACAGTGCTGTTGGCGTGATTTGGAACTAGGCAATTGACACATTTATGTCGACTTAGCATAGTCGAAGACGTCTCTCCGGGGGCACAAGTCTGCTATTATTAACGTCATAATCGTGTTTCGATTGTGTTTCGGTTTTGGGTTAAAGAAACAAGAACTGTGTCAAAACGCATAACAATTCAAACACAATTAAAACACGATTGTGATGTTAACAATTAGCAGACTTGGGCCACAGATTAATATTTGTGAATCGTACAGCGTTAATTTCTAACGCTAAATATTTATCGAACTCATAACAACTCAAGCATTAATATTTTAATACCGTCTATAGGTGCAAGTCCTTCGCGAAGAGTTCCGCGTACAACAACCACAGCTGGCCCACTTAGACGAAATATCTGCAGCTGTACTACAACGGCTGGAGCCACAGTCCAAGGACGCTGACAATCTCCGCCGTAAAGTGCAGCATGTGAAGGACACCTGGAATGACCTGCTCGCTAAGTAAGTACAACCACAGAATAGATAATAGTACTAGCGTACCTACAACTGCCACTGCCAACCGGAGTTGCTCTCAAAAAGTCTTTTTTTTTTCATTGACTAGTCTGTGAAAATTCAAAACATTCACTATTCAATATCATTTATTCAGTGTAGGCTCCTTGTCTTAATCACAACATCAAATTGAAAAATGACCTTGAGGTTATTTTTCATTAAGATCACTATTCAACATGTAAGTAAACGGTGCTCGACCACTAACGGTTTGAATATTTTCTGAGCAATTTTGAATACCGTTTTAGTTTTAGCCGTTGATAAAATGAAAATCTGTAGTTTGATGGTCTAAACTGCAATTCTGAATCACTTGAATGCGTTATCTTTAGTCCAGTTAACTAATTTTATGCGTGCACTGCCTTAGACTCTTAAACGTATGTATCGATGCGGTTTTTTTATTTTATTTTTATTTTGGCTCTTCAACAAAGGGTACACTGATTACAGACAATATAATAGCAAAACGGCTCTTAGACTAAATGCCCCATTACATTATAATCCTTTTACAGATATTTTGCATGAGATAAGTAACAATGTGACTTTACATCATACTGCTCGGTAACTAGGATTTACTAATATAGTATGAAGCTGTGTAAGTTGGCATGTGCAACACATTGCATTGTTTAGATAGAACGTTCCATTTTCAAATCACTTTACAATTCAAGCATGGTGAATGCTTTAACTGTAAAGTACACTTTACAATTCAAGCATTTAAAACTCCTTAGTGAACCAATCTCTTTTCTTATATTAGGTATAAACTGACGAAACCTTTTACTGAAAAAAATAACAATTAATATGGCGCCATTTCATTTCAGTTCAACCTATGCAAAACTCCTTGCTCAAACAATTCTTTTTCATAAAACGATAAGATTCATTTTGAAAGCGCGAAAAAAAATCTGCTGTTTCATACATTTCGATGAAGTAGGCATTGTACTTTTGTATGGAACAGCTGATTTTTTTTTCGTGATTTCGAGGTTGGTCCCATAATGAAAGTTGTTCAGTTTAATGATCTGATCAACCCCACGAGAAGTTCTCAATGAATTAAAAATAACCTTGTATGTTTTTTTTTTGTGTAACAAATTACTATTACACATTGGTACAGGGAAGAGCCTCATACAACTAGATCTTGGCAATCGTCGCGGAACATTAAAAGCTAATTTTAAAAGGCGACCAGGAAATCGATTCTTGCCGGTTCTTCTCGTTACAAGGTCTCCCGTTTAGGGTTTGCGAACCGATGGCGTAGCTTCTATGACATTCACAAGTGCTTGTAATAGCCTAGACTGAATAAATTATTTTTGAATTTGAATTAAGCCTGTGTATTTTTGTTTGCGTTGCATAGACTGGAAGCGCGCGGCGAAAGCTTGGGCGCAGCAGCGGACACGTCGCGCGAATTCGACGCCGGTCTGGCGCGCCTGCGCGATGCGTTACACACTATAGGAGATCAGTTGGATCGCCTGCCCGAGCACGAGCCCGCCGACCGCCTGCGCAACATTGAGGTAAGGCCATTAAAAATACAATGCGATGCAACATGTATTTACGGCCTTAGCGCGTCCGTTGCGTTAAGCGGGATCCCGGCGCGGGGTGACATAGATTAAAGCTTACTCATTCACTGCAAAGCATCTGTCTGTCAGAAAACCAGCAATCTATAATCCCGCGCCGTGGCGGAGCCCGCTAAATGAAGCGGACGCCCAATACAAAAGTTTTTAATAATTTATAATAATAATAAAAAAATCGGAGTAACATCCATGTGTTAGCAACATGACAGCTTATATCTAGTGTTAGTTACTGATTAAACCTGAGACTCGACCACAATATTTTGCTAATAAAACAACACTGTTTAACATGTGTTTAACTTAGACACTGGTTAAGTGTGATGCTGTCACTTTTTTACTATATTGTTTTACAGAGACAGCAACACTTTAATCAGTGTCTAAATTAAATGATGCTTTAAAATATTTTGTGGTAAGGCTGGTAGTTTTTGGAACACAGTAAGTTAAACAGTCAACTATGGAAACAGCTCTTATTACGTATGATACAAAGACGTTTTCAAGATCAACATGTATAGTCTGACGTGCCGTTGACTGTACAACAAATCTTTGCCTGAGATCTCCTTAATTTTAAAGAAACTGTCAGTAGATATTCCGATGGCTTAATTGATTACAAATATTACTTACTAAATTGTATAATTTCTTTAGCTTGCCTTTTTTCTAGTATAATATACAAGTTTTACTCAATCTCACTTCACAGAACTTGGAACGCCAGTTAGAAGGCCAAAGGCCACTATTAGCCGACTTGGAAGCGGCCGGCGCGGCCTTAGCCACAGTTTTGTCCGACCCGTCCTCCAGGCAAGACATACAGAGCAAGCTAGCCGCCGTCGCGAGACAATACGACAACTTGCAGAGGAAACTCGACCTTAAGAAGGCGGAAATAGAGGCTGCTTTGAAGTGAGTATATCTGTGACTTTATTATGAAAGTGTTATCGGATTCATCTGTCTGTTTCAGTGATTCATCTGTCAATTTCAGTGAACTTATCTAAGTGATATCGATTGTAGTTTGATAAAATTACTCAGAAGGTTTTAGCTTAGTCACGGACATGGTGAATGTGTAAAGTTGTTTATTTGTTCCTCATAAAAATATTTTGAAAATATCAAAAATGACTTATACTTGAAAACTCAATTACTTGCTGATTAATTTGAACAACTTTTATCGATATAATTTGAAAAAAAAAATGCTCTTAATCGAATCAAGTTTTAGTTAAATCAAATCTTACCATGAAATGCCTAAAGACCTTCCTCTCCCACCTCCTACCCAGGGACGGTCGCAACTTGGAAGAGAACGTGGCTAAGACCCTCGGCTGGCTGCAATCTGAACTAGCCGCGTTGCCGGGAAGACTGCAGGTGTCCGCTGACACTAACAAACTGCGGGAACAGCTGGAAAAACATGAACCGCTGTACAGGGAGCTTACGCAGAGGGAACATGAGCTTATTATGCTGCTTGACAAAGGTGAGTCAAACCCCTTATATTTATAGTTGCTTTTGCTAAACTGTCTCACGTGTATGTAATGGAAGGTGATTCGTACCTATTAATGTCCGAAACTTAAAATTTAAAATAGTCGCGGTAAAGACATTCAATCGTCAAAAAATGCGGTATGGAATGCGAATGGAATGCGGGTGTAAAATAATTGGAAGGAAGCGGGATTTCGGTAGGTTATGGACGTGGACGGCGGCTGGTCAAGGAAAGGCACTTACTTGGTCTAGCAGCAGGCTCGTCAACACTTGAGAATGGCAAGCTGGCGTCGTCGCCTGCGGAGCACGCACGACCTGCGTGATCGGACGTGAACGGCCACAAAAGTCCACAAACACGTCGATTTACACCGTCCTTTAATCACGTATATACTAATACACGTAACACGCTTATGGGCTACGCGGATGCGGTTAAATGAGTTGCGCGGGGTGACAAATTATAGCGTGTTGTCGTCACAGTAGTTCGCAATAGACTGTTTCTTGCATTGTCAATGCACTGGCCGCGTTCGGCCGGCGAGTGGAGCGATGTGCCTTTTTGTTAGGATTTTGGCGGGTAGGAAGGAAGTAAAACTATGACGATATGATCGCGGCGGCAACAGAAGGAATGTATCTAAATAAATGTTTATTTGACTTGGGTTACGGTTCCAAGCTTGGCAGTGTGACGTGATGCGAATTATTTGGTTACCTACGTGTATTTTGATTACCACTGAGATGTTCTAAAGACAGACATTTAAAATATACTTTTAGCGTATAAAAAGTAAACCAATCTGTTAAATAAAAACGAATGTTTGTATATTTAACCATTCAACCGACTGTAATAACATTTTGATTAGTTGCTTTTCTTACGACATTTTTCACAACAAAGGTTTCTAGGCCAAAAAATAAAAGAAAGGTATTTGAGATCTATTTCTAAATAATATTTTTTTTGTCCAAGGTCGTGAAATGGAGAAGAAGCCTTCATACCAAGGGCTCCGTAAGGACCTCGACAGGATACAAACTCAATGGGACAAACTCAAACGCGAGATCGTCGACCGCCACACCCGTCTGCAGACCGCTATGGTGAGTTAACTTAGACTTAAGTAAAACACACACACAACTAAAGTTATAAAGTTACACAAAAAGTGATTTGAATAACTTAAGCGTGCCCGCAGACTACAGACCAAACTGTCGGCCGATAGTTGGAATCAGTATGAAGAAGTATGCAAGACCAAGTGCGCACACTACTACGATTTGGTATCGGCCGATTCTTCATACAAAACCAACTATCGGCCGAAAGTTTGGTCTGTAGTCTGCGGGCACGCTAACTGTGAGTGACCAAAAAGTCGAAAAACCCTTGTAGTCACTTCACTCTCACATAAAAAAGTTGTTCTATTCTATACTTTTCAAAAGCTACGTATGCTTTACTGTAAAATTTTTAAGAATTAAAACATTTGTCTATCCTTAGCTCTATGCATACAAATTAAAATCATTAGCAATCTTTTAAACTAAGAATCTAACCGCGATATTGATAATTTTTGCCCGGATAATCGACTCGTGTAAATTGCGTGGGGGCAAATGCTAAAAGGGGACGGATTTTCCGGGCAATATCGATTATATCACGGTTAGAATCTAAGTTTAAAAGATTGCCAATAACTTCTATATCACCCTGTATAAACTGGGAAAAAAAGATAAATATTTTTTTAATTTGAGATTTTTGCATTCACAATGCTATTTTTATATTACTAGCAAATTATAGCTATTTCATCTTATCAATTGTCAAAATATCTGGAAAGATATTTCAATTGAATGTCGAGGTCCTCACATTGGTGAAATAACGCTGGCTTACAGCGTAAGAGCAGGATATACTAGAAGAAATTCGACAATGCCACTAGTTACTCGGTAGCTCAGCGGTCAGAGCATTGGACGGGATATCCAAAGGTCACGGGTTCGATTCCCGTCCGAAAATTGATCTGGTGCGAGCCGTTTCTTTTAGTATATTATTTAGTAAAGATAAATTATATTAAATGAATGCCTTTGTTGAACAGGAGCACTGCCGCAAATACAGCAAGGCGCAGGAATCTTTCCTGCCTTGGATCAGCTCCGCCGAGGAACGCGTGACGCAACTGCCTTCTGCCGCGTTCACCCGGCGAGACGTCGAGATACTGCTGCGGCAACTGCAGCAGCTGCGCAACGACATCTGGAAGAGGTAAGATACGAAGTTGCCTTTAGAATATGTTGCACATCTACCTGTCGTAGGGCAGGGGCCCCGGTTTTGGCCACTACCCCGGTTTTGGCCACTTGCAACTTTAGCGGCCAATAAATAAGGCATAGAAAACGGATTTGCTTCATAGTATGTGGTAAAAAATCCTTTGTCTATGTTCCGTTCTGACAAGTCATAGTTGTGACGTCTTATGCTTCAAGGGCCTTCAAGACAATTTTTTGTGAGCTTAGTAAGTTTTATCGAAAAATGTCTGGTACTTTCTTAAGGAAAACCTTAAGAGACGCGGTTAGAGTAATCAATAAATATCTAAGATATTTTTTTACTTTTTATTTTGGATTTGATTGAAGCCTACTAACAGAATGTCTAGCAACTTGGTGTTGAGGTTATTTTGTTACTCGTTAAATTCTTAGTGTCGGAAAAAGGTGGTGGTCACAACTAATACACTAATTTGTACTTTGCTTGGGTTTTGGCCATGCTTGTGGCCAGAACTGACACCCATACAACATCAGTTTTGGCCACTTTGTTTTTATTTTGCGTTTGTTGCCTGACAATATACTAACTGGTTTGACATTATAAGTTTTTATTTCTTTTGCACTTAGTTTGGGTAAAAAAGCTTCAAAAAATAATAAAAAAGCTAAATAATAAAAATTGTCAATGCCAAGAGGAAGCTTTTCCTTATTTGGTTTCCAAAGTTGCGTTGGCCTTAAAAACTATGCAAGGTGGTATTAAATATATAGTAGCTGCTGTTAGCCAAATCCAGCAGCCACCTTGCAGCACAAAGTTTCAGGCTATGCGCCGAGTAGAGAGTTTTTTTATGTGCCTGAAATGACACAATATTGGGAATTTGTTAACTATTAATTACCTACCTAACTAAATATCAACTTCTTTATAATTATTTGTGTTATTTTCTTAAAAAAACTGCATAATTCCCTTTCTAATTTAATGGCCAAAACTGGTGCAATGGTATGGCCAGAACTGGGGGAAAAGTGGCCAGAACTGGTGAAATCATACCTTTTATATTTAAAACCATATAAAAAAATATATACTAACTCGAATCAAACATCGCATAAAAACTTTAAAAGATAAATGTATGCCCTTCACTTTGGTTATTTCAATTCGTCTCATTACACATTCTTGAAATAGTAGCACATTTTTGAACATAGAAATTCTCTTAGTGGCCAAAACCGGGGCTCCTGCCCTATATACCTGTCGTAGATATGTCGTTGATTAAAACAGTAGCACAAAATAAGTATTAGTACAGATGGGTAAGTAAATATTAGTACAAAAGTCCGGTCGTGAAGCAGAAAGAATTTTGTACATGTCGTGTTTCATATACTTAAGGGCCAAGCAAACTGTTCGGGAGTGATCCTTCTGGGGCCCTATTTTTGAATCCTTCGGCTGGCGTTGAACGCTCTTTTCCACTTATTTTTCATTCGACATAGAAAAATCCGTATTTTCGAATAGCTCGTTACAAACTTATCTGACCCGGTGGCCAAAACTAGCATTAAGTACATATTGTTACCTAGGTTATGCTCAAAGTAAATAAGCTTTATTCAAATAAACTTAATTATTAAGTACTTTTGAATCATCTATATTTTCTTACCACCCGTACCAGACTTTTTTAGCTGACAGGAAGAACGGGCGCAAGAAACTTATATATATTAAGCTGTAACAGCCATAAGTAACGATATTTACAAACTTGAATATATCGTTACCAGATAAATACAACAGGGGCCCCTGTACTTGTACTATTATTTATTCCGTGATATAACCTTGTTCGTAGATTGTTTTTCAAAATATGTAAATAAGCAACTATCATTGTTATGTATAGAAAATGACCAAAACACTTTGTAATAGGTCCGGCGAATACGAAAACAACAAGACCCTCGGCGAGACGTTTATATCGTCATGCGACGTCGACCAAGAGATTGTCAGGAAACAACTCGACTCGATGAGGGATCGCTGGGACAGACTTAACAACGGTAAGCCCAAAATTGTATATATTTTATGATTAAGCATTTGAAATATCAATATTAAACACCGTCATTTTGTAGTCATTTTAATTAACTTAAGGGAGTGCTCTACTAATGAAAATAATCATTTTTGCCAAAGAAACATGGGTCGAAAAACGACAAAAATTTTGGACTTTCCCATACAAATACAATGTTTTAGCTGTCTAGTTAGTATGGGAGGACCAACATTTTTTGTCGTTTTTTGACCCATGTTTCTTGGGCAAAAATGATTAGTTTCATTGGTACAACACACCCTTAAGTTAATTAAAACGACTACAAAATGACGGTGTATACCTGATTAGTGGCACATATTTTTTTGTGTTTATATTTTCTCAACCCCTAATCCCCTAAAATTAAATTGATTATTAGGTACTATTTTGCTATCAATGTCGTGACTCGTGGTACATTCCAACATTGTTGTATTGTAACAGTTGTAACAAACGCTCCAATCGAAATATTCTAAAAATCGAGATATGTAATCAATAAGGATCAGTAACAAGTTTGAATCCTATAGTTTTATTGATATAATATAAACACACATTGATAGCTATGAAACCTAGTGAAATAATTTTTGAAATCCGTTTAGAAATGGTCGAGTTAAAAGGGTTTAAAGGAAATGCCAAGCTCAATGCAATATGTGCTTTATCACGTATGACATAAGGTTCGCGTACGTCGCGATGACGTCATAAGGAGCCCCCAAAAAACCAGTGTGTTAGCTCTTATAACTTCTCAGGTTTAAGAGATATCGTAAAAAAATTCACAGTTAACCATGTGGTGGCATAAGTTTTCTAATTAGCCACTAAACAAAAATCGTTACTAATCCTCATTGCTTATTTTTAACGAAAGTGTACTTCGCCGAGTAATTTCTTAATGTTTCTTTGTTTTATATAGAGGTGCTCCAACAAGTGGAATACCTAGAGACCACAGCTCGCAAACTCGGCGATTTCGGCGAAAAAGTGCGAGCGGTTGAAACGCCTCTACAACGTTGCGAAGAACGATTGCAAGACGCTCTCGCCGCGCCGCCCGCCGCCGCCGCTGAGGCTGTGGCCAGGCTGACCGACAATATACACGCGCTGAAAGTGCCACTGCAGGTTAGATCTTATTGCGTTAGCTATAAAGGTGACATTTGATTGCGTACACTTCCCTAAAAGATCTTATTACGTTAGCTATAAAGGTGGTATTAGTTTGCATACATTAATTGAAAGATACTGGCCGCGCCGCTAAGGCAGTAGCCATGCTGACCGACAATATACACGCACTGAGAGTGCCACTGCAGGTTAGATCTTATTGCGTTAGATAGTGACATTAGATTGCATACACTACCCTAAAAGATCTTAGTACTTTAGCTATAAAGGTGGTATTAAATTGCATACATTACTATAAGGATTGGAAGGCACTCTGGCCGCGCCGCTAAGGCAGTAGCCATGCAGACCGACAATATACATGCACTGAGAGTGCCACTTATTGCGTTTGCGTTTGCGCAGGATAGAACTTATTGCGTTAAATATAGAGGTGATATTAGATTGCATACATTACTATGTTGACGACTCTGTATAAAATATACAGGGAGAAAAAAACAGCCCTTTACGAGTTTCTTGCCGGTTCTTCTTGTTACAAGGTCCACTTCTTAGGGTTTGCGAACCGATGGCGTAGCTTCTATGACACTCACAAGTGCTTGTAACAGCCTGTAGCTGTAGACTGAATAAATGATTTTGAATTTTGATGATGCTCTCGCAGTCTAACTGCGCCGTCCGCTGCTAGTGCTGAAGCTGTAGCTGGGCTGACTGAATATAGATTCACTGAGAGTGAGTGCCAGTATAGATTAGACCTTATTGCGTCAAATATAGAGGTAATATTAGTTTGCGTACATTACTATAAGAATAGGAAGACACTGGCCGCGCCGCTGAGGCAGTAGTCAGGCTGACATATATTGTCGATATATGTACATGCACTGAGAGTGCCACTGCAGGTTAGACTTTATTGCGTTAGATATAGAGATGGTATTAGATTGCGCATACATTACCCTTAAGATTACAAAACGCTCTCGCCATTCCACCTGCTGCCAGGCTGATCGACAATATACACGTGCTCAGGGTGCTGCTGCAGGTTAGACCTTATTGCGTTAGCTATAATGGTGAAATTAGATTGCAAACATTAATCTTAAGATTGCAAGGCACTCTCTCCGCGCCGCCTGCTATAGCCAGGCTGACTAATAATATACACGCGCTCAGGGTGCCACTGCAGGTTAGACCTTATTGCGTTATGACATTAGATTTCGTATATTACAAGATTGGAAGACGCTCTGGGGTCCTATTTTAAATCATTCGTTTAAAATCTCGTAATTGACAACTTAATGTCACTCCAAAACTGTTGACCAAAGACATGACTGACAACTGACTGGCCAACGGCAACGAAAGATTCAAAAATATGGATTTTGTCGATGGATTTTGCTGTGTCAAATGAAAATTAGTAGTAAAGAGCGTTTGACTACAGCCAACCACAAGATTAATACCATGGCCGCGCCGCTGAGGCAGTAGCCATGCTGACCGACAATATACACGCGCTGAGAGTGCCATTGCAGGTTAGATCTTATTGCATTATATTTAGAGATGAAGTTAGATTAGCAGCGTTAGCTATAGAATTTAATGTAGGTTGCAAGACGCAGCATATTATTTTATCAGGTCCCGTGTTTTTTTAGAATATTTTTCTCATATCTTCCATCTTAGCTCATATCTCTTATTTTATTTTTCTTGCAGAGCGTGGAAACAGCAGCGGACGACATTATCCGTCTCGCTCAAGAATGCGCTGGGAAAGAAGATGGTAACCGCGCTAGAGAAGTCCTGTCCGCGCAGACGAGCGGTCTGGCTGACAGACTGAAGGACTTGGAACTGAGGGCAGACGACGCGAGGGCCAGACTTGCGGGCGCTACAGCCGCTGTTGCGCAGTTCCAGGTACTTACCTACGTTTACTGTTCACGTACAGAGTACTAGCCTAGGAAGACGTTGTCGTAAATGAACAGAACATAATCTCTCTCTCATTCCAAGTAGCGGCAGATAAAAAAAAAAAATGTGTCCTTTTGAGAATAGATCATTACGCGAATAAGGCATTATGCGAATGTGTCTTTTCGAGAATGAGGCATTTTGCGAATAGGTCCTTTTGCTACTAAGCCGTTAAATGGCAATCAAAAACATCAAAGTTAGGATCATTAATTATTGTATCATTGTTGTCGTGTCAAATCTGATAAGTTCCTTGTCGGCTAATGATTTCTTGAGTCTGTGGGAAATAATAGCTTACAAAAAACAGGAGTGTCAAAAAAGTTATCATTGCCAATTCTGATCTCATAGGATCTCATTACTTAAAATTTGTTATGTTAAAACTTATCCTACTAATTTATCTGTGAAGCGGTTATCAAAACTTAAAATACTTACTTTTTCATCTTTTTCACAGGACAAAGTGAAGAGCCTATCCCACGACCTATCAGATCTTGAGAAGGAGCTAGACACCATGAAGCCGCCCGGCAGAGACATCAAGACCGTTAAGACCCAGCTGGACGACATCGGTCGCTTCTACAAGCGGTTGGAGAAGGCCGACGATCTAGTGGCCGATACGGAGAGGGCGGCTGAGAGTTTGGTCGATAGCGGATATACTATCGACTCTACTAAGACGAGGGATCAGGTAAGGAGATACCACGTTCAGCCATTTTTAATGTCCCCACTGCTGGGGCACAAATCTTTATGGGTGGATAAGGAGGGGCCATAACCCACCAAGCAGACAGGCCTCCATCACTGGCTAAAGGTCGCGCAATAAACCCCTACCGCCAGCCGTTCCACCGGCGGGACAAGTGAGCAAAGGGCCGCCACACGCCCGCCGCCGCCGTACGAGCGCGGCATCTTACTGCACAAGTAGATATTGTCTCTTTATAATAGTAACAATGTCGAGTCGACATTACTGTGCCGTGTACGGATGTCAAAATCAAAAAACCAATGAACAATAATTGACGTTTTTCAAATTATGACATATGCTAGTTCATTACGCAGTTCATTTATAACAAGACAACCCCAACGTTGCGTCATTAGAAAAGGTAAGAGCACGCGATAGAAAGAGAGGCAACTACTAGGTGAATATAAACTGTACTGCAGGCCATTGCGCGACCTGAATTGCACTTTATTGAGTCGGAGCAAAAGTCGCTATTTATTTAAATTACTATGCGGCGTGCTGCTTCTGTACTTGTACTATTAGTTATTCGGTGACGCAGGCCCTCTTCGGATTGGTTGGTGTTAACTACTGCAATGCAAATGCAACCGGGACCAACGGCTTGACGTGGCTTCAGCCGTTGGTCCCGGCTAATTACACTGGAAAATTAATTCTGGTAACAAACATGAGGGTCTGAGGATGGTTTAATTCGTACGAAAGCAGGTAAATTCACTAGTCGCCAAGTTCCCGATTGACCTGAATTCGATCAACTCTCTTGTTTGTGAAAATAAAGTTTTTAATAATAAGAAAGAATTCATATTTCAGTGAATTAACAAAGAAAACAACATGCATTTAAATATACTCCATGTTTGATATTTTTTGATACATAGTTACTGCATTAAGTATTCAGCTAAGACTTTCGCTTATTCGAAATATGTACCTGTAATCAATCGAATTATGATACATTTTTATTATCACGGTGATTGTTAACAGGTGGAAGGCCTCCGCAAACAGCTGGCCAAACTCGACGAGAGGGCGCGATCCAAGGAACAAGATCTGGATGACACATTGAGTAAACTGGAAGCATTCTACAAGGCTTACGACTCTGTCATGGATGATGTTCAAGAGGTATTGTTTGAGACACTTTTCCCACTAGACCGTTCTGTCACTGGCCATGTACTTGTCATACTTTTCAATACAAATAATATTTTTTTGTTTGACACGTTCCTAGTACGGCCATGGTATGGTACGGTGTGGTTGGCAAAGACCTTTATAATGAATCTATCTTGTAATATTGACTTTTGCTACAATAATGACTAAAAATCTTTGAGTGTTGCTTAGAAATGTCTGAAGTAGGTCCCATTAAAGGTTGATGTGATACCTACCTTCATATTTTTTTATATTTGAGCTTCGATCATCCACCTGAGGATATTGCATAACATCACTCACGACGTATCCTGAGGAATGAATATTTTTTTTTTATTTTTTTTATATACTTACCAATTTATTTACTAACATACCCGACTTGATATTTCTGACTCACAACGAAATGAATTAAATAATGGTTTTGATTTTAATATAGTAATCTTATAGTAATCTTTAACACTTAATAAATTATCTCAAAGCAACCATATCAATATCATTTTTTGCTCACTAGGCTTCCGAGCAAGTGCGCAGCCTTAAACCAGTGTCTTCCGAAGTGGAGCAAATCCGCGCTCAACAGAAGGACTTCAGCGAACTAAGGCGGAAGACGTTAGAGCCTTTGGGTCAGAACGTGGCTCATTGCAACAAGATAGGACAGGGGCTCGTACGATCCGCGCTGCAAGGAGTCTCTACGCAACAGCTGGAGAAAGACTTGGAAAAGATGAATGATCGGTGGAATGCACTCAAGGAGAAGGTAAGTTGAAGATTTACAACTATTATACTTCGGTGGTCGTCCTCAATTTTAGTAATATTCACACTTGTAGTATCGCTCGTATTTGTTACCACTTAGCACAATAGTTTAGATAATTAGAAAGAAAACTGGCCGATATTTCTTCGTCCTTCTTTAAAAATTCACATCGCTCTAACCACTGGGTTATTCCCGTTTCCACTTATGCACTTTATGTAACCAATGCGTAACTTTAACTACGATAACTACGTTCAGTTACAAATGAAACCATAACCAGGGGGGTCTCACTCCGCGCTTAATTTTGTATATTAGCTTACTGCTAGCGACTCACTCGGTCGAGCCAGCGCACGAGGGATGTAATGTGTCGGTTAAGACCAAAGACTTCTTTGTTGTGGTTAAGACAGAGCTACGCGACAGAAAGAGAAGCGCTTCGGAAGTGCTTATAATACTAGTCACGTAGCGCTGTGCAAATTGAAATTGAACTTTATTTCCGTGCAGCGAGAGTAACTTACTCGTATTACTTGATTGACTTCTGTACGATTAGTACTATCATGTATTCTGTGCCATAACTAACTAAACAACCATTTGTAGACGAACGAGCGCGAGCGCCGCCTAGACGTGGGTCTGCTGCAATCCGGCAAGTTTGCCGAAGCGCTGGCCGGCTTGGAGAAGTGGCTGGCAGACACTGAGGACATGGTCCGGAACCAGAAGCCGCCCTCCGCCGACTATAAGGTGGTGAAGGCGCAGCTCCAGGAACAGAAGGCAAGGGAAAACTTTTAGATAGAGCTCGTACGTGAAGACAGTGAGGTCGAAAGTGTCTGCAAATCTAAAGGTATAATTCTCATCTCAGCAGCAAGCAGCAGTGCGCTCCAAACTAAAAGGCTCAATTGAGAGGAACAGTGTCGCAACCGCATAGCTATGTGGTCGCGACACTTCTCCGCTTGCTTCAAATTGAGCCGCCTTTCATAACATTATGGTTCAATCTGGAGCGCACTGTTGCGGCAGCACTGCTACTTGCTGCCGAGATCGGAATCATACCTTTATTTTAAAAGCAGCAGATCATGCCGTGGACTGAATACATTGGTGGCCAGATAATTAAGGACACCTGTCGATCTTCATATAAACGTGGTAACTTTGAAGCCTTAGTTCTCCGGCAAGCATTAACCTATATGATTTAATGATGGCGATCCAGGGATCGAATGGAGGAGGTCTATTGCTATACACACCAAACTGATCTAGTAATATGAAAAGGAGCGCTATTCTTTGTTTTTCGAGGCGCTTTTACTACACTACGATTAAAGTTGTATATGGAGAAATATTCGGTTTAAGAAAGGAAGTGCCGTAATTAGTCAAAGTCAAAAATAACTTTATTCAAATAAACTTAATTATTAAGTACTTTTGAACCGTCTATACCTACCAATTTTCCTACAACCCATTCAAGACTTTTTTAACTGACAAGAAGAACGGACGCAAGAAACTTAACAGTAATAAGCACCTTACCCCTTGTACCTACGAACATTTTGAGTATATATTCTTACAAAAAAAAGCTTGCACAAGAGTTATAGCTCCTATTAATAACTTTCTTTCTCCCACAGTTCCTTAAGAAGATGCTAATGGACCGCCAGAACTCGATGTCGTCTCTGTTCGCCATGGGCAACGAAGTAGCCGCCGGCTGCGAGACGCCCGAGCGCAAAGCCATAGAGAAGCAGCTCAAGGGCCTCATGCAGAGGTTCGACGCACTCACGGACGGGGCTCAGCAGAGGATGTTAGATCTAGAACAGGCTATGAAGGTTCGTAGCTTCGTAAACTTTTAGAAATATGTATTTTTTGTTTATAGTTTGTTTTCTTTTTATTTCTCTGGTGCCGATTATTGTGTTTTCAAGTGTATCATTCTTTAGCTATTGTTAAGAGGCCTTCTACGTTTTAGCGCTCTCTCGTTAGCATATTTCTGTTAAGATTTTTTAAATCTGAATGCGTAATAAAATATGTATTACTGTCATTTTTCGCAATATAAAGGTGCGTCCAGATATGTTCTTTTGCCCGTACCGTACCTCCGTTCCGATCAGCGTCGCGATCAAAGAACGCTAGTCTGGACGCATGTTCGGAACGGTACGGAGGTACGCCGTTCCGTTCGCCGAACAGGTACGCCCCGATCCACCTCGAATCTCTCGCTCTTTTGCCCGTACCCGTATCTCTCGCTCTTGAGCATCGCGAACAAAGAACGCTAGTCTGGACGCATATTCGGAACGGTGCGGAGGTACGCCGTCTCGATCGCCGACAGTACGCTCCGATCCATCGCGAGTCGGTTTTTTCGCCCCGTTCAAAGGAAAAACGGAACGGAGGAACGGTACGGCGCTAGTCTGGACGTGATCGCGGCGACGCCGACGTTCGGAGGTTGTAGTACAGTAGCCCGTAGTACATTTAAATTACGAAAAAGGTTAGGTACCATTTGCCGTTGTGATATAGTTATTTATTATGAAATTATAGATACTTTAACCCAAGTTTTACAGATCGCAACTCGCCGTAACCTATATTTGTATATCTCCAAAAATGAGATTTTTTATTTTTCGAGGTTAATCACATGGTTTAGCTATTGTCGTGTTCTACAGCGCTATGTTTGATTGCCACTGATAATAGTTAGACTGTGAAAAGTAGCCATACACAGATTTAAGACCAGATGAAATGGATGGACTTTATCTGGTCTTAAATCTGTGTATGGCTACTTTTCATAGTCTTAATATTATCAGTGGCAATCAAACATAGCGCTGTAGAACACGACAATAGCTAAACCATGTGATTAACCTCGAAAAATAAAAAATAATCATTTTTGGAGATATACAAATATAGGTTACGGCGGGTTGCGATCTGTTAAAGTATCAATAATTTTGTAATAAAAAACTATATCACAACGGCAAACGGTAACCTTTTTCGTAATTTAAATTTACTACGGGCTGCTGTACTATTGGATCGGAGCGTTGATACGGAACGGAGGTACGGTACGGCGCTAGTCTGGACGTGATCGCGGCGACGTTCGGCAGTTTGATCGGAACGGTGGTACGGAACGGAGGTACGGAACGGGCAAAAGTAGCGTCCAGACTTATTTGATCGGAACGCTGGTACGGAACGGAGGTACGGTACGATCAAAAGAACATATCTGGACGCACCTTAAGCTGACGGACATTTAACATATATTTCAGTTTCGTGTTGCTGAAAAAAAACTTTTAAAAACGATAACTTTTTGTACTTCAAATTGATTTGAAAATGTCCGTAATCTTATATTGCAAAAAGTGGCTGGAACACATTTTTTTTGTGGCTGGAACAGATTTAAGAAATCTTGAGAAAACATGAAATGTGCGAGCAAGTGTCTGGCCACTTAATAGGATGAAAACTTGAAATATCCCACTCATAAAAATAATGACTCATTTTTTGATTTACACGACTGCCCAAAGCAAAAAGAGTGTATATGTGTTCAGGGTTCATGTATGTTTGTGGGTATGTGAGTTTCTTTATTCCACCATAGCTTCTAAATGCCTGAACTGATTTGGAAAAATGGGGTATCGTTAGAATCCTTATAGCATCCCGAGTGACACTGCCTATATTTTTTTTTAGAAAAAATTAATATGACGACTGTACGACGCCATTTTCAAATGTGAAAAAAAATATATTCTTCTATTATTACGATATGGGCATCAAATGAAAGGCCTTGATGAGCACATTCCAAAACTATATAATATGTCACTAAAATGTGTGAAATAAAAATAACTAAATTTAAAAAAATATTTAAAACACGACTGCCCTCCCAAAAACAAACTAAAAAGTTAAACAACAAGTGTCATTGCAGTTGGGGGACCTTATTATGGAACAATTTTTGATTAAAAAGGTCCCCCGACTGCAATGACACTTGTTGTTTAACTTTTTAGTTCGTTTTTGGGAGGGCAGTCGTGTTTTTAATAAAAAAAATATATATATAATGATAGATCAAGTGTTATACCGCTATAGTTATCCAATTTTAAGTAAAAAATACCTCCTAGACTAGTCTATGACGAACTGAAGTTTAAAGACATTGATTTGTTTGTCCATAGGTTGCCAAACAGTTCCAAGAAGAGCTGCAACCCTTGGTAGAGTGGCTGGGCTCCGCCGAGCGCAGGGTCAAGGCGCTCCAACTGGTGCCCACAGACGAAGAGAAGATACAGCAGAAGATCAGGGAACACAAGGTAAAGCTAATCTCGTATTATGTTATTTTGTAGCGCTAGCAAATCCTCATTTCACCTTGGCGTTCTTAACTGTACTGCAAGTTTGCATGAGAATAGTGAAAGTAAGATATTAGGATTTTAATTGCGAATACTACAGGAGCAAAAATCTTTATTCTTTTTGAACTAATCTCAGAACGGAAGAATAGGAAGAACTTTGGCACACTTATACCTTATACTATGTGTTAAAAACCCCTAAAACCGAATATGGTAGATAGGGACCATAAAACGAATTAACTTTTACTATGGGACCAACTCTGATATCGCGAAAAAAACTGGTTGTAAATCTGTATGATGGTCCCTATCTACCATATTCGGCTTAAGTGATTTTTTGTAACACGTTGTATATTTATATATTTATATGTAGTTTAGTAATTCCAATTCGAAACACTCGACAGTGGTTAACATCTGAGATAACATAAAAATATCAATTGAGTATCTTTCTTGCTTCATGAGTTCCTTTGGAACCTCTGCGTTGTTGTTTGTAGTTACACATTATTGGCGCACTATTGGCGTTGCAAAGTAGCAAAGTATGCTTGTGATACTAACTCTTTGTGTTGCTTGCAGAACTTACACGACGACATCTTATCGAAGCAGCCGCCATTCAAGCAGCTGACAGAGACAGCGTCCGCGCTCATGGGGCTCGTGGGAGATGATGAAGCAGCAGCGCTTGCAGACCGCCTGCAAGCCGCTACAGATAGGTACTTAAATAAAAAAAATATGGATGTATTGGCCATAAACAACATGCTAAGCCCAAAAATCTGGTAGAATTAGAACACTGCCTCCTGGAGAGTTATTGGTGTGTTCGTAATAGTGAAATTTATTAATTACTGTTTTATCGACACAAATTCAAAATCTACAGGGTGTTTGGTAATAGCCTTATAAAGCCGAATATGGTAGATAGGGACCATCAAACTGAACAACTTTTACTATGGGACCAACTCCGAAATCGCAAAAAAAATCAGCTGTTTCATTTGTTTTGATATTTTCTATATTAACTTTTGGATGAAACATCTGATTTTTTTCTCGCGATTTCAGAGTTGGTCCCATAGTACAAGTTGTTTAGTTTGATGGTCCCTATCTACCATATTCGGCTTTATAAGGCTATATACCAAACACCTTGTATACCCTCTATATACTTTTGCCTTCAAAGATCAAGCTACAATAACGTGTCCTAATTTTCCCGCAGAGACCAAGCCCTGGTTGACCACAGCTTGAACATCGGCTAGCTACTAGATCCCCTCTATAATTTTCTTCTTCAAAGCCTTTGACCCTTCGTAATTTTCCCAACAGATACCAAGCTCTAGTCGACCACAGCTTGGAAATCGGCGAGCTACTAGACAACTCCCGCAAGGGTCTTAGACACTTGGTGCTCACGTACCAAGAGCTGGCCGCCTGGATGGACTCTATGGAACAGTACTTAGCCAAGAGGAAACTGCTGCCTCTACACATGGAGAAGTTGCTACGACAGATGGATGAACTAGCGGTGAGATATCAGATTATGCTTATCACTTTTACTCTTTTTACCCACCTTTTACTCCATATATTTTTTATGAAATGTAGGTAGATGAAAATTATGTTGTAAATTTTTAGAACTGTTTTGTACCGTCAACCCAAAAACAAGTACAAATTTATTTCACAACTGATTATGTCATTGTTTGGTCATAGATCCATTTTTTATACTCAACTTTGAACGTATACAAAGTGAATGTAATTTTTAAGGATTGATCTATCGACCCGGCATGCCCCAGTCTTCGACTCAAAAAAGGTACACTTGGAACACCTAGGTGAACCACGCAGGTGTACCACGGGTCAGAAAGTATACAACCCTTATTGAATGATCCATGGGCACTACATTTTATGTATTTAACAGTGGTTCACCTATTGGGTGACCCAAGGGCACTACATTTTATGTAATTATTCATGGTTCACCTATTGGGTAGACCACGGGTACAAAAAGGTGCTCGTCGAACACCTAGGTGAATCGCGCAGGTGTACCACGTGTCAGAAAGGAATACAAATATGTATTGAAAAGAAAATCATCGGATATCCAAAGGTCGCGGGTTCGATTCCCGTCTGAGTATTGATCTGGTGCGAGTCGTATTTTTTCTAGTATATTATTTAGTATTGTTTAAAAATAGCATTGTGGATGCAAAAATCTCAAATTTAAAATTTATATAGCTATTTCATCTTAATCAATTGTCTTAATATCTGGAAATATATGTCAATTGAATGTCGAGGTAATTCCTCACATTGGTGAAATAACGCTGGCTTGCAGCGTACGAGTAGGATATACTAGAAGAAATTCGACGATGTCACTAGTGACTCGGTAGCTCAGCGGTCAGAGCATTGGACCGGATATCCAAAGGTCGCGGGTTCGATTCCCGTCTGAGTATTGGTCTGGTGCGAGTCGTATTTTTTTCTAGTATATTATTTAGTATTGCTTAAGAAAATCACTACCTGAATCTAATCTTATCCTTTTTTTTATTCACCAACAGGAAAAGACCGAGGAGATAGCCGCCAAGCAAGAGGCAGTCGACTCGACTGTAGAATCCGGTCTCGAGCTGATGAAGCACATCTCCGGAGACGAGGCGCTCCAACTGAAGGACAAACTGGACGCGCTACAGCGGCGATACAACGACCTGACGTCTAAGGGCGCTGATCTGTTGAGGATCGCTTCGGAGACCTTGCCACTTGTGCAGCAGCTGTATAACAGCCATAACAAGTAAGTGAAATAATAAGTCTTCTTCCTCTTTCTTCTTCTTCAGCCTCAAGTCACCCACTGCTGAGTGTAAGCCTCCTCATTTGCACTCCATCTCGTTCGGTCTTGTGCTTTTCTCATCCAGATTTCCCCGCTTCTTTGGTGATGTCATCTGACCATCTGGTTTTTTGGCGGCCAACGCTTCTGGTACAGGTCCTTGGTCTCCACTCTATTTCTCACTCTTGGTGTACAATTTGACAAAGACGATAGGTACAACGACCTGACGTCTAAGGGCGCTGATCTGTTGAGGATAGCTTCGGAGACCTTGCCGCTTGTCCAGCAGCACATTTAAGTTCCAAGAGTATTAAAGCTTAATTTCCCTCGACAGATTGACGGAATGGATGTCAGCCGCAGAGAACTGCCTACAATCAGTGGAGCCGCGCGAGGAAGACATTCTGAGGTTGGAAGCTGACTTGCAAGAGTTCAGACCAGTTCTGGACACCCTCAACGTTGTGGGACCACAGCTTTGCCAGGTAGCTCTTAATTTTTGAATCATAAGGACTAAAATCTGATGAGATTTAAGCGATATATATTTTTGACCATTTCTTTGACAACTAATAATTATTGGAAGCTCTGTGCTCTTCTTTATACTTGGTATAAGGAAGTAATGAGTTTGACCTTTAACATACTTCGTGTTAAATCGTCATTCTTAATTTTTTTACTTTGTAATCTCGCTCCAATCGCCTATTTTCAGAAACCATATTAGCGTAACTTAAGGCTCAGTTATGCGGAAACATTTGCCTCTGTCTTTTTCTTTACGTGTTAAGAGTATGGAAAATAACCTCACTTCTACACTTTTTCGATGTTTTTTGTTGTTTTTTCACCATTATCCTTTCTTGAATTAAAGTTATTAGAGCTACTTCACAGTACGTTAAAGTGCATTTTGATGTAGAATTTAAACGTTTCAGCTCATAATGTCAACTTCTCATAATGTCAACCGAACAAAAAATGCACATTTTTTTATAACGTCAACTTCTTAGAATGTCAACTTCGCAAAAAGACAACTTCTCGAAATGTCCACTTCTCACAATGACAACTTCGCATTTGGTCATCTTCTCATAATGTCTATTCTTAAATGATATTTTCGCAAAATGACAACTATTTCGATTACGACCACGTTACTGATGTTTATGTCGAAGGTGGAACACATATTTCTCTAAGGACATTCTAGTCTTAAAAATCCATTAGTAAATAATCGTTTCCTCTCAGATTTCACCCGGGGAAGGCGCGGCTCACGTGGAAGGTTTGGTGATGCGCGACAACCGCCGATTCGACGCAATCGCCGAGCAAATACAACGCAAGGCTGAGCGATTGTTGCTCAGCAAGAAGGTAAGAATATATTGAGTTTGTGATTTTGTTAATTTATAGAAGTTGGTTTGGAACTTTGTAACTTGATTATAGCCGTATTAAGATACAAGTACCATGGGCAACAGCGTCGCTTAACCACTCCTAAGGTTAAAATCGCTTGCATGCGCCGTCACAACATACGTTTAGCTCGTGCAGGGGCGATACGCGCGCACACGAATTCTGTTGCCAACTGGTTAAGCGACGCTGTTGCCCATAGAACATGTGCTGTAGAAGAAAGTATAAAACTTACTTTTTTACTACAAATGAAATAGATTTTTAATGATAAAGGTATTATTGGTTTTCAATGAAATTATGTAAATCACTTTCTAATGACAATTTACTTGCCTCTATTTGTGACTGATGGAATTAAAAGTGAACTTTTGATGCTTCTACAAAAACAAGTATCGTGTTGTATATTTTGTAAAAAGGGGTACATTTTCGTGTCTTTGTTTATTAAAGAGATGTAGTTGGATTTTTTTTATCCTCTCTAACAAATATTTCCCAACTTCGTTTATTAACACCTAAATACGCTTACAGCGCTCGTTAGAAGTGGTAGGCGATATGGAAGAAGCCGTCGAATGGCTGCGCAGCGCTGAAGCGGCTTTACGTAACGCCGCGCCTCCTTCCGCCGACGCCGCCAAAGTTAGACAACAGCTCAACCAGCAACGGCCGTTGAGCGACGATGTTGCCGCCCAGCGGGCTCGAGTGAGGGATCTGCTAGCTCAAGCGAAGAAGGTTCGTATTGCTATAATTTTAAAATCGAAATTTCCACTGTATCGTCGAAAATAGCATCGCTACCGATGCGGCGCCGCTAAAGTTAGACAACAACTGAACCAGCAACGGCCGTTGAGCGACGATATTGTCGCCCAGCGAGTTCGTGTGAGAAATCTGCTAGCGCAAGCTAAGACGGTTCGTATTGCTATAAGATTGAAGTCGAAATTTTCGCAGCATTGTCGCAAATAGACGCCGCTAAAGTTAGACAACAACTGAACCAGCAACGGCCGTTGAGCGACGATGTTGCCGCCCAGCGAGCTCGAGTGAGGGATCTGTTAGCTCAAGCGAAAAAGGTTCGTATTGCTACAGGATTTAAGTCGAAATTTCCGCAGCATCGTCGCAAATAGACGCCGCTAAATTTAGATAGCAACAGAACCACCAACGACCTTTGACCGACGATGTTGCCGCCCAGAGAGCTCGAGTGGGGTATCTGTTAGCTCAAGCGAAAAAGATTCGTATTGCTATAAGATTAAAGTCAGAGTTTCCACAGCATCGTCGCAAATAGCATCGCTACCGATACGACGCCGCTAAAGTTAGGCAATAACTGAACCAGCAACGACCGTTGAGTGACGATGTTGCCGCCCAGTGAATTCGAGTGAGGGATTTGCTAGCTCAAGCGAAGAAGGTTCCTAATACTCTAGGGTTAAAGTGAAAATTACCATAGCTTTATCGGATTCAACGCCTCTTTCTGCCAACGCCGCTAAAGTTAGACAACGACTGAACTAGCAACGACCGTTGAGCGACGATGTTACCGTACAGCGAGCTCGAGTCAGGGATCTGCTAGCTCAAGCCAAGAACGTTCTATAACTTTGAGGTTAAGGTCGAAATTTCAATAGCTTTATCGGAATCAACGCCTTTATTCCGACGCCGCCAAAGTTAAAGAAGGTTCGTACCTATTGCTGTTATAAGATTAAAGTCGAAATTTCCATTATCAAAAAAACATGATGAAAAATAAAAAATAATAATGTGTTATTTTAGTTTTATCACACGATGAAATCAGGGAAAAATAACGATTTTTTTTTTTCACTTTCGAATATAATGAACTTAACAGTCAGATAGAAAATTGAATCAGAAATTATTTTTTGCATGACACATGTACTTAAACGCAAAATTTAGGGAGATAATTGAAAATAATTGAAAATTCTTGGCTAACTCCATAGTAAACGCGCGCCTGAAACGTGATATGTGACGTCATATATCATGTCCGTTTTGTATGGAGTGTTTTCGGCGGTTGCTGCTGCGTGCTAACTTCAAGTAACTATATCACGAGAAAAAAAAAGCAAGAAAAAAGTTTTAATATTACAGTTGCTTTTCTCACGCATTATACTTTTGATTTTGATAAAAAAAAATTGTCGCATATTCCCTATTGTTCACAACTGCTCAACATGCGCTGTTTGATAAATATATTATCCTAGGTTAGAATCTTTTATGAGCTAGCTCAACATTGGGTAGCTATATTTATATTTCTTGTGTAGTATGAAAATGTGTTACTACCAGTTTCTATATTATTCTATCAGGTTCTCCGCGAGTGCCAATCGTCTGAAGAGACGGCTGTCATCCGCGACAGAAGCGAAGAGCTTAAGGAACTGATGGAGGAAGTGGGAAATCTTAGTGCCCAGCGACTAGCTGCCTTGGAACAGGCTCTGCCTTTAGCCGAGCACTTCGCTGATACACACCATGGGTAAGTAAATATAACAAAAATATAGGTGATGCTGGAACGCACAACCTTTAAACCGTTAGTCTAATAGAACTAATGTGGGACTAATCATCACGAAAAACTTTTTGTATGAAAGCAACATTTGAATCTAAGAAAAAACGACATAACGGTAGAAATTTTGTGCGAAATAAAAAGTTATTCAAGGTCAAAATATCTTTATTCAAATAAACTCAGTAATTAAGCGCTTTTGAATCATCAATCTATAATTTTCTAACTGATATGATTTTATAAATTTTTTAACTGATATGATGAACTTTATTCGTATTCGTAAAAGATCATTTTGAATATTTGAAAGCTTTTTTTGCCTAACCCACTCTATCTTTTGGGTCTATCAAAGTTATGAAAGGTAAATTAGTCATTTCCATAGTTATTCACTGTTGTTTTCAGTAAACATTTGTTTACAGCTTGTCATCCTGGATGGACGATATGGAGAGGCAAATCCAGATGTTGGCGATGCCCGCACTTCGCCCTGAGGTGATCGTCCAACAGCAGGACAAAAACGAGGTTAGCTTATCCACTCACAAAACAATTATCAACCTTACTGCATCTACCACAGAGTACGAAATCTTTCTAACTCATCTAGTTAAATTCTGGGTATTTAGTCGCTAGTTATTACTTTTTATATTTACTTGCCTCCGTCCGCGTGGACAGTAAAACATTTTTTCCCGCGATTTGCACTAACGCGACCAGTTTAAATTATCTCCTTGGTGTATAAAAGCTAGTACTACGTAGAGTTCAAGATGTTTCCTTGGTTCTATCCACCCGAATCAAACGAAACATGGCTTAGATTTTAAATTAGATGCCAAGCTACCAAACTGTGAAAATCCCATCAAAATCCGTTCAGCTGTTTTTACGTGATTAGCGCACAAACATTTAGAATTTACAGTTTTATTATCTACTAGCTTGGACATTCGGAAAATCCCTAGGGAAACTTTGACCGGGGTAAAAAGTATCCTATGTTTCAAACCAGACTATAAACTACCTGTGTGTCAAATTTCATCCAAATCTGTTCAGCCTTTTTGCGTGATTGAGGAACAAACATCCAAATCCACAAACTTTCACATTTATAATATTACTAGGATAGATAGATAGAAGATAGAAAGATACAAGATCCGAACTTTTAATCTAGGATTCTCACCTGAATCATCAGGTTTTTTTCTAGTTTAAAGTTCATCAGCATTTTATCATGTTCCACCTTAGATGCTGCAGCAATCGATCGCTAACCACAAGCCCCTAGTCGACAAGCTGATGAAGACAGGCGAAGCTCTCGCGCGGTTGTGCGGAGAAGACGACGCCGCTAAATTGCTGGACACAGTCGAAGGGGACTGCGAGCGGTACAACGCGCTTAAGGCAGAGCTTAGGCAGCGGCAGCAGGAGTTGGAGCAGGTGAGGATCATTTAGTTTTTTTTTTATCTAGGTGAAAAGGACCGGGGTTTTTATCTTTCAGACATGCCAACACTATCGTGACCTTATACTATTCTGTTCAAATGAGAGGCAATATTAAGTTATCAATAAATACTTTAATATTTGTTGACCTATACGTAAACGTCGTAGAAGTTATTGAGAAATGAGTTAACCTACCTATAGATCACTAATTTAGTTTCTTGTTTTCTTTTGTTTTTAATGAAAGACTTTAGCGAGTGACAAACAGTGATTTGATGATCAGTAACGCGCGCGCAATGCGAAAGTAATGGAACAAGTACCTATGAGATGTCACAAAGGTGGCGCCTCCTAGGTTTAAATTTTGTGAAATATCTCGGTAACTTTTTATCTGATTTAAGCTAGTTAGGTAATGTAATTATAGATAAATAAAATTGAAACAAAACACGGAAAGAAACTATTGTTGCAGGTATTATATTTAAATAAATATTGGGACTTTAATGTTAATATCTAACATTAAACGATTTTCCGTACATAACAGGAATGGTGCAAACTCAGAGGAAACTTATAATTATGTCTTCTAATGATTCCCTAAAAAATTACAACTAAATGAATTACTTCCAATCTTTTTGCTAATTTGACTATAAGTACTATTTGTTGCATTTTATAATCGATTCTGGGTGAAGATATTGTTTACCAAATAGGACAAGTATGTAAGGATAAACAGAGTATATAATCGTGTGGTTGTTCTGCAGGCGCTGCAAGAGTCGTCGCAGTTCTCGGACAAGCTGGAGGGCATGCTGCGCGCGCTGGGCGGCGCCCGCGACCAGATCGCGCGCGCCGAGCCCGTCTCCGCGCACCCGCCCAAGATACAGTACGTACTATTACATAAAAACAACACGAAGCGTCTTGTCATCTTTTTTTTTCTTATACTTATTATAGCAAATGTAAATTTTGGTTATCGTTCTTTTTAAGTTTTTAAGTTTGTGTTGATGAATGTATGTGTGTGTCGTAGTAAATAAAACTTTTTATCTGTCTCTCTAAGCGTCTCCGTTTCAAATTGGGCAAAAATGCTTTGTCGTCTGCTTGTTCTCCTTTACAGCCACATATTACAACCTCTTACACTTTCCTGAATGGCTATCGATATGCGTCTTGAATTGACAATTGACAGCGTTTGGTTGTAACCAAGTCGTTTCCCTAGCTGATGGTTTAACGATTTCGGCGCTGCCGTTTAGTACAAAGATAAAACAATTAATTGAATGGCTAATAAACCTACTTGGCTGTACCATTATAAACCGCCGCGTAACCAACCGAATCATTTTTCGTTTCACTAATTCATGATGGCTTACACCCCTAAAGTTTTTATGACAACGACATTACATACATACATACACTCACGCCTGTTTCCCATGGGGGTAGGCAGAGACTATGGATCGCCACCTGCTACGATCCTTGCACACTTCTTTCGCTTCATTCATATCCATCAATCTTTTCATACATGCCCTGCGGTTTTTGTCACTGCGTACACCAGCCTTTTTTATAATAACCTCTATTTGGTCCGCGTAAGTTTTTCTGGGACGCCCTCGTGCAATCGTTCCTTCCACATTCGCACAGTATATCTCTTTCGTGATTCGCCTTTCATTCATCCTCTCTAAGTGACCAAACCACTGGAGCATTCCTTTCTCAATTCTTGTCACTATATCATCTTTCAGACCACACCTTTTGCGAATCACCTCATTGCTCACTCTATCACTAAGTTTTACTCCACATATTTTCCTCAACGATCGCATCTCTACCGCATTTATTCTGCTTTCATTCTTCTTCTGCCATACCCAAGATTCACTTCCATACATCAGTGTCGGTACCAGCACTCCGTTATGAATAGCCATTCGCGCCTTTGCAGAAACGGTTTGGCTACTCATAACCGAGTGTATAGCACCACTCACCGAATTTCCTTTCTTCACTCGTCTTTCTATGTCTTTCTCACTCTTTCCGTCCCTTGTGAACAAACTCCCCAAGTATACAAACTCACGGACTTGTTCCACTTTTTCGCCACCTAACATTACCGTACAGTCAGTCATTTCTTCATCTCTCTCAAACACCATCACTTTAGTCTTAGTTACATTCACTTTCATCCCTTTTCTCACAAAATCTTCATTCATAACCGACATCATTTCCTGCAACTCTTGCGCAGAAGACGCAAGTATAACTTGGTCGTCAGCGTAGAGAAGGCACTTGATTTGAGTCCCATTCATCACAACCCCACAGTCACGTTCTTTCAGACCTTTCATACAATTGTCCAAAAACAGATTAAAGAGCCATGGTGACGCAACACATCCCTGTCTGACACCCCTAGAGATGCCAAACCAGTCAGTGTATACGCCGTCAATCCTGACGCATGCAGGGGAATCCTCATAGAGAGATTTCAGTGCATGAATCAGTCTGCTCTCCAATCCGTATTCGGACAACACCTTCCATAGCTCATTCCTGTCAACTCGATCGTAGGCCTTCTCCAGGTCCACAAAGGCACAGTAAACCTTTTTGTGCTTAGCCAGGTGTTTTTCGGTTAAGCACCTCAAGGAGAAGACCTGATCCGTGCATCCCATTCCCTTTCTGAATCCCGCTTGCACATCCCAAATACTCTGATCAGTTTTTTGCATCACTCTTTCAATCAGTACCTTTGCATACAATTTACTGACAATGCTGAGAAGACTGATCCCGCGGTAGTTTTTAGCATCCTGCCGTGACCCTTTCCCTTTGTACAGCGGCACGACCACGGCTTTACGCCAATCTTCCGGCACTTTGCCACTGTTCCAACATTTATTAAAGATCAGGCACAGCCAGGACGCAACCAGCTCTTTCCCACCTCTCAGCATTTCAACAGTAATTCTGTCATATCCTGCTGCTTTCCCTTTTTTCATGCTCTTCATTGCACTAATAATCTCATCCATATATATATCTCTTTCATCCACTTCTGTCTCTTCCTCGTCTTCTACCCTTTTATCCGAGGCTTCTAGCATAGAGCCATCCGCCTCAAACAAACTCTCAAAATATTTCATCCACTCCTGTAGTACACCTTTTTCATCTGTCACTAGCTCACCTTTTTCATCTCTTATCACATTCATTTTAGACTTATGTGATCCACTTCGAGACGTTTTCACTTGTTTCCAAAACAATTTTATATTGTCTCGAAAGTTATCACAGAGTTTGAAGTCACACTTTTCTTTCATCTTTCTCTTTTTTTCGTCTACTTTTTCTTTCACTACTTTCTTAATCCTTTTAAACTCCCTTGCAACTGTATCAACATCATCTTCTGTAACACTTGCATTCACTCTTTTACTGGCTTTGATGGCCAGCAGATCCTGCCATACTTTTTTCTTTTCATTCACTATCTGTCTTACCTCACTATCCCACCAGTTTATTGGGGGAGCATTCTTCCTTTTACTCACTCCACATATTTCCTCAGCTGTTTCAGTCACACCTTTTTTAAACTTTTCCCAAACTTCCTCAAGCTTGCCATCTTTCACTTCAGCCACATTTCCCAATCGTTCTTTCAATTTGCACAAATATGTCTTTTGCACTTCCACTTCATCCAGGTTCTCAACTTTTACTCTAGTCAGCTCCGTTGTTGACACTGTGGGACGATGACGCCAACTTTTGAACAGATCACTAACCCGAGACACTACAGAGGACTTGTCCGGTTTCCCTATGACAAGTACGGGTAAGCGCCCCCGGACCCTCAGCCTCCGCTGCTGCAACCTCTCAACCCCCCCGCAGCAACGGTGTCCTTTTTGTACCCTGATCCGTCCCATTTTACACACTCCTATACCCACCTCACATCCCTATCCTAATCCTATTCCTTCCCCTCCGCTAAGCTAAGGTCTGCCGTGCCGATGGCTGCATGGCTAGGGGCGTGCCTAGTCATAAGCGTGCCACCCTGGAAATTGGTGCCCTCCAGGCGTAAATAGCCTTACCACACACGCGGGGCTCTGTGTGGTGGACAGTTGTCTTTCCCTAGCTAATCGTGGGAACAAAATGGTTTCAAATTTTTTTAATAAACCTGGCTGCGGCGATAGAGCTCGCCACTCATCACGCGTAACTTGTTTCTCTCGGGGCGAAAAGCGGGCATCGGAGACCCGTTTTGCTACGCTGAATGTATGTGGAGCGATGGAGGAGAAAATGGATGAGGTGTGTTTGATTATGGAAGAAAAGAAGTTGGATGTTTTATGCGTGAACGAGACGAAAAGAAAGGGCAAAGGAGTCTCAGAACATGGCCCGTTTAAAGTTCTGTGGTCGGGCGTTGCCGAAAATGAGCACGCGAGTATGGGCGTGGGACTCCTGCTGTCGGAAAGGATGATAGAATGCATGACTGAGTATGAGTGTGTTAGTCCCAGACTTCTCTGGGTTAGACTCAAAGTAGGATTACTTCGGATACGCGTCATTGGCGTGTATGCTCCCGATATATCCAAGTCAGCAACGGAAAAGGAGGATTTCTGGAAAAGTGTGGAAGATATCTTGAATGAATGCAAAGATAATGAAAGGATAGTTATGCTTGGAGATTTTAACGGATGGGTAGGTGTGAGAAGAGAGGGATGTGAGGGAGTTTTAGGAATATATGGAGACAAAAGAGTAAATGATAATGGCAGGAGTTTGATTGAGGTATGTTTAGAAAAGAATCTTGTGGTAACGAACACCATGTTTGACCACAAGGAAATTCATATGTACACTTGGCAGAGAGGGGAAAAGAAGAGTATGATCGATTTTGTGATTGTTGATGAAAGACTGAAGGGCAGAGTTGTAGACACCAGGGTCTTTAGGGGTAGTAACATTGGAACAGACATTATAAGTTAAGAATAATGTTAATAACAACATCCTATAAAATTCATTTTTTGCCCAACAGAGACCAGATAGAAGAGAACAACTCTTTGACCGAAGACCTAGAGAAGCGCCAAGAAGCGTACAACGCGGTGCAGCGAGCCGCGTCGGACGTGATCAGCAAGGCCGACCGCAGCGACCCCGCCGTGCGGGACATTCGCAACAAACTAGACAAACTTAACAAGTACGTATACACTCGCTTTTCGGTACTTCCTTTCCTGTGTAAAATGAGAAAATTTTCCTTCAATTATCTGGTAGGCGATTGTGTAAAAGAATCGTAGAATCGTATTCATTTGACAGTTAGAAACGTACAGTTTTATTTGTCAAACGGCTAGAATTCTTCCGTTTGACAAATGAAACCGTACGTTTTGAACTGTTAAATGAATACGATTCCTTTACATAACCTCAGATTCCTCTATTAAAATTAATATAAGTTCGAAACTATTTCGTGAAAACAACCCATTTCAGTGACCAAAGCTGAAAACGTCAGGCATTTCAGAAACTTATATTTGAAGTAGGTCTTTTTTTCACGTTTGCGTGCAATAGCAAGTTTGTAAAGCCTAATTTAAATGAAAGCTTTATTTCTTTGTTTTTGCTTTACCTATGTGTATTTCATCTGTTTCACCTGTCCACACTGAATCTAATTATAAACCGCTCTCAATGTTGAGAGCTATCTTGAGATTATACCTGAGATGGTGTTCCTATAAGAAAAGTATCTCAAGTATGATTTCAAGATAGCTCTCAACGTTGAGAGCGGTTAAATACGGGCCTAAATTGTGAAGATTCTTTATTAATTAACCATCTATTTCCCCAGATTATGGGACGAAGTACAAAAAGCGACGAACGATCGCGGCATGTCCCTAGACAGCGCACTCGAAGTGGCTCGCCGCTTCTGGGAACAACTTGATGCGGTTATGAATACGCTGAGCGAACTACAAGACACATTGGCCGCCCAACCACCGCCCGCCGCACAACCAAGGGCCATACAAGCGCAGCAAGTGGCCTTACAGGAGATACGACATGAAATCGACCATACCAAGCCCGAGGTTAGTATACTAAGTAGTCATGAACAAACTGAGCGAACTACAAGACACGTTGGCCGCCCAGCAAGAGCCATGCAAGTGCAACAACAAGTGGCCTTCCAGGAGATTCGACTCGAGATCGACCATACCAAGCCCGAGGTTAGTATACTACGTAGACAAGATCACACTGAGCGAACTACAAGACTACAAGTCTTGTCATGAACAGAAAATGCAGTAAATGTAAGTAAATGAATGTAAGTAAATGAATGAAATGAAATTCTAGTTCTTCCAGAGACCACCAGTGATTCGCGGACTACCGGTTAAGAACCGCTGGTCTACACAACCCCACCTAAGCATCGAGTTGGTGCTATTGTCAAAATTTCACTTATGACAATTTGCGATTATATGTTCAACGACAGAGGTCGGAGTATTTGTACCGTATTTTTATGTTTATAAGGTCTAAAGTCATGTGTCTGTAACAGGTGGAAAAAGTCCGCAAGACGGGATCAACGCTCATGTCACTATGCGGCGAACCAGACAAACCAGAGGTGAAGAAACACATGGAAGATCTCGACCAAGCTTGGGACACGGTCACTGCTTTGTACGCCCGCCGGGAGGAAAACCTCATCGACGCCATGGAGAAGGCTATGGAATTCCATGATACGCTTCAGGTATGTATGATAAATTATTGTGAACTAATTGTTTAGCCATAAAAACTTAGTCCAATCTCGTATTGAATCAAATAATGACGTTTAACCACATCCTACTCTAGTCTGTACCTTAGAATGGTGGCATGGTAATCCATATCCACATTCTTACCTTCAGTACGTATAGTACTTTTCCGAGAAATTATGTTTTTTATTTCCGATTAAACCGTCAAATTATTTAAGGTATTGTTAGGATATCAATGAATGATCGGATTAGGCCCGCTACTCACAAACTGATTCGGAATTCCGAAACGGAATATCGATAATGTATGAAAATTTCGAACGAAAAATTACCGCATGTATGTGGTAGGTCCTAACTATTTGTATAGAATTGCCGCGTTCGGAATGATTCCGTTTCGGAATTCCGAATCAAACTTCCGTCTGTATGTATAGGGTCTTTAAGTCACATCAAAGACTAGGTATAACTCGTGCCAATCTTTTAGCTCTCTCTGAAGTTGCTTCGCGCATGCGCAGAGTGTATTTTTCATAGAAATTTGCGAGAAATTATGGATCGCCGTTTTCAGACGGCTTTATAAATGCTGCCCTTTCTTATATCTAATTGATATGTATGTATTCATTAACACAGAATCTCCAAGAGTTCTTGGACAAAGCTGAAGATAAGTTCTCCCGTATGGGCGCCCTGGGATCGGACATAGACGCTGTCAAGCGACAGATCGCACAACTAGCCTCCTTCAAGCAAGAAGTCGACCCTCATATGGTCAAGGTCGAAGCACTTAACAGGTCAGTAACCTTATTGTTAAAGTAACAAAGCTCATTTTTGAAGATTTCTTAATTTTTGGGGGATTGTGTTTTCTTTAGATCAGTTGTTTGGGTTTAAATTGGTTTTATACTAAGATTGTGAGGGTTTCGAGTGAGATTTTTAGTTTAAAAATATTGAATGGTGATGGCCCTTTTTAGTACTTTAATATTCTCATTACTAGAATGTAAAAAAAACTTTCCGTATTCACCGATTGTCTTTTTCCTTTTCACTTTTGTAATCTAACCATAATTTCAATTGGTGGTGTTACCCTTAGGCCACGTACGCACCGACAGGTTGCTTGCTTAGCGCCTGTATACACCTGGTTACTTGCTAGGATACACGGTGGCCCCACAGATGGGTAGCATGGGGTCGCTAGGAGCTGTTTGTTTTGTTGGCACACATGCTTATCTACCTATAAAATGGCTCGCGCGTACGATACATGCTAAGCGACTAGCGAAGCGCCAAACGTTGCGAACATTCAGTGCACGTTTCTTTTACTTCGATACATATCTAGGCGCAAGGCGCTAAGCAAGCTATCTGTCGTTGTTGCGGTGCGTACTTACGTGGTCTTAAACTTTACTAACTACCTATACTTGTGTATTTTTCTATGAACCCCTTGGATGTACGCGCAGGAGTCTCGTGAGGCAAGACATTGTGACTTATTACAGTGTGATGCTTTTGTGATTCGTTTGTCTTGTCTGTAGATTATAGTTTATGCTGATCAATCTAGTTAGTTTAAAAAAATCCCAAATCGATTTTCATCCTTAATTGCAAAGATATAGTGTTCATAATTAATTGTGCTAGGTTGATGAGACTTTATGTAAAGTTCTAGTATGTACTTGTGATTGTTACGTAACCAGTGCAAAGGAAAATGTGTTTCATGATAAAGGATGTAGAGCTTTATGCCATTTGGCGTAGGATTTCTTTTTGCATTGAAAATTGTAACTGCCATAAGTATTGTAATGCGAATATATTTTTTTAGAAAGTAACCATTATAGTTACATGTATGTTTGGTTGGGTGTCGTAATAGTTTGCATGTCGTGTGGCCTTCTTAACGGTTTCCAGAATGAAATACATACTGTTTGGTCAAAGAACTAGTAAAGTATTTTGCTCTTGATATTTTTCACGTAAGACATCTTTACTGGAAATAAAACTGTCAATGAATACATGTGATAACTTTGATCTGTCATTATTGTTATCTTGTATATTTACTTGTAATTGATTCTGGTAACCTGTTAAATCCTTTGCTGCTTTCTGTTTGTGCTATCTTGTTTGGTGTCCGTTTTAAATGTAGGATCGCTGAATGATAAGGGATAAATTTTAATGTAGTAATTTATTTAAAATACGTTACTTCATTTTGATATAAAGTCTATCATTTGATTTCGTTTACATCTTGATGTAATGTCGCTTATTAGATTCGCCTACGCAACGATGTTTTGAAATAGCTGTATGTTTCTCTTTCATTCTATTTCTGATATGTAAGAGATGTAAAAGAGTTGATTTCCAGCCCCCTGATTACGTAACTCAGTTGCTAACCATTCTCGATTGAAATCGATTGAAACCGCAGTTACATTGCAGCTTTAAGTATGACAGTTGTTACATTGGTTCTTACCAAAGCAGCAATGTAATTGCGATTTCTGTCAGAGTTCATTGCAACTAAGTAACAAAATGGGGGGGCCGGTCGATTTTTGTCGTCTCACTTAACAGTCGCTTGTAAAATCGAATCGCCACCTCATGGAAATTAGGTTTTCGATTCGATCAAGCGATTCTCGATAAAAAATCCTAGGCGACTAGATTCGAACAGCAAATCTACCCGCGTAAATCCCACATTACACAAAAGAAAACTCAAGATTCTCTTTTCAATAACAACAGCCACAAAACATCGTTGCTATTTCCTAAAGATATCCGAAACTTAAACAAAATTTCAACCAATAGGCAAGCTCAAGAGCTAACAGAGCGAACATCGTCCGAACAAGCGTCGGCGATCAAACAGCCGTTGACCGAAGTGAACGCGCGTTGGTCCGCGCTGCTCAGGGGAATGGTTGAAAGGCAGCAACAACTGGAGAGAGCGCTGTTGAGGCTCGGACAGCTACAACACGCGCTGCAGGAACTGCTGTCTTGGATACAGCATACTACGGACACATTGGATACACTCAAGCCGGTATGTTTATAAACACCAACCAATGCATAAGCATTTTATTAAAGAGTTTTGTCAATTTTATTCCAATACAAAATTACATTCAAATTACACTAACAGAACATTATACAACGTGTTACATTAAAACCCATAATATCGAATATGGTAGATAGGGACCGTCAAACAACTTTTACTATGGGACCAACTCTGAAATCGCGAAATATATCAGCTGTTTCATACAAAAAACCGAGTCGGACTCGCACACAAAGGTTTCCGTACCAAAAACATAACCTTTGGTTGTATTTGTTTGGTTGTAATAGGATTCCGTATTACCCTTTGGGTACGGAACCTTAAAAATTAATAACGGAAATATAAAATTTTATGAAATCAAAATGTAAGGGTTAGTTTTTTGTTGGCATTAGATAGGCATCAGCGAGCCTGGAGAAGAACTATCTATAACCATTAATGTAGTGCACATTGTTCAAAGTTTTACATTTCAATAGCAAGCTTTTGGGGTTATGATATGACTAATATAGTGATATTTCAGTTTTTTTTTTAATCACTTGCTTACCTGTCTTTTTAGAACAATTAACTTCAATAATATTACATAAATTTTTGACTTTGACAAATCGATTTATTTCATATTCTAGTAGTATTTTTCACTTGGTTAAGTAAAGTCATGACATTATCTGATCGGTGCAGGTGGCCGGAGACCCTCAAATCCTGGAGGTAGAACTAGCCAAGCTGAAGGTGCTCGTGAACGACATCGCCGCACACCAGGCCAGCGTCGACACGCTCAACGATGCCGGCGCGCAGATACAGAGACACGGTTAGTAATAGTCATAGAAACAATAGTATAAAAAAAACAAAGAAATTAAGACTTATTTTAAAAACTTATCAGCTTTAACAGAACGATATTAATGAATATTCTATGCTAGTTTTACACAATAAATAAGTTGAAGCCTTTAACTTTATCTGTGACATAAGACGTGCCCTTTGGACCGATAAAATGTAAGTAGCTGGTAAAATGCAAAAAGAAATACATTTTTGGTACAGTAGCCGGCAAATATCTTGAAATCGGGTGGGGGTTTGCGCAGAACACGTATTTTGTGTACGCGTAGCGGTGAGGTACGCGGGCGGCGGAAGAGGGGCGCGCGCTATTGGTCGCTCGCAAGTGCACATGCGCGAGCTTATCCCCACTCCGTCGAAAGAGCGTCAAGATGTTTGCCGGAATCTGTAGCTGGCTCCATTATTTTTTCACGTTTTGTGCTATTTACAAACTGTCAAATTGTTTGTAGGCTCCGAAGAAGCGGGCGAAACAGCAGAAAAGCTAGCAACACTGAACAGGAAATGGCGGGAGTTGCAACACAAGGCGCGCGACCGACAGTCTGAGCTCGAGGATGCGCTCAGAGAGGCCCAAAGGTCCGTATTTATTGTACATTCAGCAATGAAAGCCGCTTAACACTTTAGTACTTTATCATAGCAACTTTTTTGATTGTTTCAAACTATGAGACACTCTGTCAAAAAAGTTGCAATGACAAAGTACTAAAAAGTTAAGTGACTTAAGTTACTGACCGTTCCTGTTTTTAATAAATGCGTTTGCAAAATCAATCTTGATAATAGTGAAAAATAACTATCTTTTGGAAATGTTGTCATAAACAGTGCCTACTAATTAATTAAATATTGTGGGACCTAAACTAATTGTTAATTGTATCTAAAAATATCGTACCTATCTAATAATCTACTGCTCATGTTGGTAGAACAGCTGATGCAACTAAAAAAACAGCGATAGTTTTTCATACAGGCAAAGTGCATTCAGCCATAAGGCTATTCGATAATCTTATCACCATATGATAACATATGGTGATAAGATTATCGAATAGCCAATCGTTATATTATGGAAAGTATCTATTATTCCATGGTTTAAATTCCCCATATCCTTTGTAGCTTTAACGCGGAGATCGGCGATCTGCTGTCGTGGTTGTCGGAGGTTGACAGCGTGATCACGGCTTCGAAACCCGTCGGTGGCCTGCCCGAAACTGCTACGGAACAACTCGAGAGATTCATGGTATGTCATCTGTATTTATAGACGATAGATTAAGTCTAAACATTTAAATTATGTGTAAATTTTTAATTATTCAACATTTAGAAGAATCATAATTTGCTTTTTTATGTGCGAACTTTTTACTAGGCGACGTGCCTAAAGGACCAAAACTTTTTATTGAACTACGCGTAGTTGTTTTTTCTCGTTTTTCTTGATGTTTTGCCACCAGTCTCCTGCCCCCTTAGCATGGAGCAATAGGTGATATATTTTATCGACACTCATTCAACTGTCAAAACCCATTGTCTTTTGACAGTTAAACGTGATAAATAATAAGAATAATAAATTGCTATATAGGTATTATACCACTTTTCGGTGGTCATGCTAGGGGGCTGATTATATAACTCTTGCTAACAATTCTGACATAACAGCGTACACTATTAGCAACTGAATTTAAGTTGAATCGATTTCGATTGAGAATTAGTAACAGAGTTACGTAATCAAGAGGCGGGTCACAGACACAAGGCTCCTAAATAAATATGTAGAAAATGGAAGGATTCCAAACACGTAGTACTTAGTTTTATTGAAAAATATTAATATATCAAACCTTTTTCAGGAAATCTACAATGAGATCGAAGCGAACCGGCCGAAGGTAGAAGCTGTGTTACAGCAAGGCCAGGAGTACCTGCGGCGCCAGGACAAGCCCAACCCCACGTCGCAGCTCTCTCTCAGCCTCAAGAACCTCAAGTCCAGATGGGACAATGTCACAGCGAGGTAATTGCAACTTTACAGCTCATGCAATAAGGACCATTATTAACTGTAGAATTTGTACTAATTATTTAACATATACTTAAGTATATTTTAAGAACTAGTTTATAAAATAATTAATTGACCAAACGGAACTTCAACCTACGCAAACTATGCGTTCTGGGACCTATTTCATCAACATCACAACTTGTAATTTTAAACATCACAATTACTAGGGTAACCCATGCATTGCGGTGTCTGTGAGTAGTTTATTTTCTAGTTTCAAATAGGCGACACTTCGATCATCTATACCTGTGGATATTGCATGACAATGGCATTTATGGGACATTTTTAACTCCCCCAAAACGCAGCCCACTATGAAAGTCCCCCAAGACTTGTCATACAACTTGACATTTAACGTCGCGTGATTTGTCAAACGGCATGTGCCACATTTCAGCTATGTTATTGTATGACGTGCTACATCCTCAGGTATAGATGATTGAAGAGGCGACACAATGAACACCAAATGATCGTGGTAAATTATCACGGTAATGTTAATGGAACAGGGCCCTTCCTTAGATTTCATCATACTTTAATAAGCAGTAACTTTTACACTACACCATATTTGAATCTTTCTTAGCTATTAAATCCACTACAGATAAAGAAATCCTCTACAATGATGTCACATAATTATTAAAATGGCGCTAGTATTCATTCAAAAAATTTATAAATAATATCTACAGGGTGATTTTTAGAACAGTCGACAATTTTTTTGGCGTGGCTTATGCCATAAAACTGAATAACTTTGTCTATGGGACCAAGTTACCCATAGACAAAGTTGTTCAGATTAACAATTTTGACGGTATAAGCCACACCATACAATTTGCCAACTGTTTTCGATATCACCCTGTAGTATAAGTTTTACCTATCCACAGAAAAAATCTATTCATTCGAAACCCTTTATTAATCTTACATTATTATAATTCCTTAGAGCGTCAGACAAGAAGATCAAATTGGAGATAGCCCTGAAAGAGGCTACTGAATTCCACGACGCGCTACAAGCGTTTGTCGACTGGCTAACTGGCGCTGAGAAAACGCTCGCTTCTGCCAAGCCAGTCTCTAGGGTCATGGAGACATTATTGAGTAAGTACTTTTACAAGAAACTAGGGCCCGTATTTATAAACCGCTCTCAATACCGATCTCAAGAGCGATCTCAGCTGATACGCTCTCAAGATGTGAGCAGCATCTTAAGTTGCTTATTAATTAATAGTCAGATATCAAGAGCGTATCAAATGAGATCGATCTCAGCTCTTAAGATCAATCTTAAGAGCAGGATCTTAAGTTCACGGTGGTTTTTATACAGTAACATGACACTTTTGAATTAAAATTGAATGATTAACGTTTCGTTTAAGCTGTGAAGAATAATTAGCTCAAATTACAAAAAATAATAATTTTATAATTGTACTCTCATAAATTAGTGCAAATCATTTTAGACAAGTGGTAAAATGTAATATTTATTTATATAACTTTATTTACACAAATAAAATATCACTTTATTTTACTACGTCAGTTCAAGAAGACTGAAGTCTTGGATTATTTATTCTGTGGCTGTATGTTACAAATGTGCCTTTGCCATTTCTGTTTCATGATAAAAAAACGGTAAAAATTGGCGGGAAATTGTAATTGTTATTATGACTAATACATTTCGTAATTTATGTAATATAGTATATCAATGTCATCATAATGATTAATTTCCTTTATTAGATTTTGAAAATCAATAGTTTTATCCTCGTAGATCCACGTACATAGGTACAAACACTACGTAGCAGATCAAAATAAAATGACATCCCTCTCTTTTTGCATAACTTTCCCGCGCGCGCACGCTCTCAAGTCACGGTTTTGCAACACTTGGCGAACAGGCGCTCAATCATCATCTCAAGAGTGATCTCAAGTGCAGAGTTTTGTTTATTAATATGAGTGATCTCAGTTGATACCACGAACTTAAACCTGTACTTAAGTATGATCTATTAATAAGAACAGCATCTCGAGTATGATCTCAAGATAGCTCTCAACGTTGAGAGCGGTTTATAAATACGGGCCTAGGTTTATATTATATAATCAAACTCAAACTCAAATCACTGCTTTAAACAATATTCTCTAGTCTGTCATTTAGTTAATGTACTTTTATTGCGAAAAGTGGCCACCCTCTAAAAAAAAACTAATCTACCAGAAATTCAGAGGTAAACTTTTCAAAAACTTTACAAATTAATATATCTAACTTAAAATAAGTCATCAATATACGCCTTTGAAGCCTTTAACTTCGGCCTTTAAAGTTCAAAATTGAATAGCAGTCAAGTGGTTTTTAAATTGTTTTTTGACCTCCTACTTTCTGCTTTAGGTGCTACCTATTTAAAAAATATCTACTAAAAAGAAGGCAAAAATAATGGCACCTACTATACTCTGTCTTTCTATCTCTCTCTCTCTTGATAGGTTTAACTGTAGAAAGAAAACATTTACCCAACCTTGGCCCAAGGCAAAACATTAACCACATTAACATAAAAAAACACAAACCAGTGTTTCCTAACCGGTGGTCCGCGGACCACTCCATCCTAAAATAGCAAACCTTCATTCATTTACTTACATTTACTGTATTTTACCTCCAATGTAAAAAGTGGGACAGTAGTCCATGGCAAGACAGACATTTTTTCAAATGATCCCTCATCACCAAAAGGTCAAGAAGCACTGTACCTTGATTACGTAAAGCTGTTGCTAACAATTCTCGATTGAAATCGATTGAAAGCGCAGTTGCATTGCTGCTTTAGGGCCGATTTTTCAATCCTCAGATAAAGGGACCAATAGTTAACTAAAGAATAAAGTTATTAGTCTCTTTATTCATCTGTTAAGTGATCGTCAATTTTTCAAGCAATATTTATTCTATGAATAACTAACTGACCGAATATCTCATCTGTGGAAACGCTAACTTCACGAAGTTGAAACAAATATAGACAATGAACGGACGTTAGAACAGGACAAACTATTTCTTTGATTTTGGACATCTGGCAATCAGTCAAACAAAAGAAGGGTCCGCCGTCATTCAACAATATGAGGTTGTTTGGATGTGCTGTATGTGGACGCTGTGGTGTGGTGTTTTTTCATTGTGATTTTTCGATTCAAACTAAGTATGTAATTAATTACTTGTTTACTATGGAAACCAAAAAAGTGTTCTGCCAAATTCAATGTAGGATTCAAATGCTTGTGAGTTTAGTCTAGTACTATTATTTATTCTGTGGTTTAGTTCCTGAGAGGTATGCAAACAATAAAATAATAGATGTAAAAAAAGAAATTCTTTGTATTTAGTTTCTATCAAAGAATGTGCAGGGAAGAATATTAAAACTTCTCTCAACTCGGGCAGAATTTCATCAATTCTTTCTTTTTTATTACTTGGAATTATATAACTCATTTATTATGATTTCTTCCTCGATTGCCATCTCGTCAACCGTTTTGAAAATATCAACTTTACAACAAAAAGCACAAAAAATAACCTCAAACTTACTATTTATCTGTGGAATAAGGCGTTATCTGGCCCTCAAAGGGTCAGATATAATTATTCCTCAGATAAGAGAGTTATTCGTCGAATAAGGCCTATTTGACGATTGAACAACAGATGTTTTTGCTATCTGTTGAATAAACCCTATCTGTCTGTTTATCTGAGGATTGAAAAATCGGCCCTTAGTAAAGTAGTTGTCACATTTGGTTCTTATCTTAACCAAAGCAGCAATGTAACTGCGATTTCTGTCAGAGTTGATTCCAACAAAGTTAGATAATTACCCCCCTGTTTTAAACATTACTAACCATCTCTCTTTCAGCGCAAATCGAAGAGCACAAATCATTCCAAAAGGAGATTGGTACCCACCGGGAAACCATGTTACTGCTAGACAAGAAGGGAACCCACCTTAAATACTTCAGTCAGAAGCAAGACGTGATTCTGATCAAGAATCTGCTGGTGTCAGTGCAGCATAGGTGGGAGAGGGTCGTTTCTAAGGCGGCGGAGAGGACGAGGGCTTTGGACCACGGCTTCAAGGAGGCGAAGGAGTTCAGTGATATGTGGTGAGTTTGATTTCGAACTAAGAAATCGGAAATTATTTTAATACGTCATAAAGAAAACGATTTCTTTTTGGTCATATTATTGTTAGTAAATCGTATTGTACTGTACATCCCTTAGATGTATACATTCTGACATTTCATTTGGTTCCCGTAGTAGGGTGGTTCCACTCATGATTACAAGTAACTTTTACTATGGGGCCAACTCTGTAATCGCGGAAACAAAATCAGTTGTTCCATACAAAAGCAGCAACAATAGAGAGATACTGACAATCCTGGATGGTGTTGCCATTTCGCGAAAAATACTAATTCCTTGTTTAATTTAAAATCTTTTCTTTTTAACCTAAATTGAGAACTCGTTCTAATAGTATCAACTTTAGAATTATGGTAGCATAGCTGTAAGAAAGTACTAACACAGTAATGTTAGTACTTTCTTACAGCTACTTTACTATAGTATCCAGCTTTGATGCTGAGACAAAACATCAATTTTCATAGCCAGCTCAGTTTTTTATACAAAAAAAACGTTATTTCATTGGGTTTGATGTTTATTACCCACATATAAAAAAATATAAATAATTGTGATTGTTTTGTGATCAGGAACAACTTGATGAACTGGCTAAACGACACGGAACACCAGCTGGATGAACTCAATAAGGAGACGACTGTCAATGACCCCGAGAAGATCAAACAGAGGTGAGCATTTTCTATTTTTTAGGTAAACGATTAACATTCGAATTTTGTGTCCCTTGCGTAGAAATAATTTAGTAGAGACTTACTAGAGCAGGCGCGGTCCGAGGGGGGGTCACAGGGGACATGACCCCCCCCCAAAATCGTACATGTCACATAGAAAAAGCTTCAAAAAATTAACAAAAAAGCAATTATTATTATTAGTGACCCCCCCCCCCCCCCAAATTTCAGGCTGCGACCGCGCCTGTACTAGAGTAATAGTTTGCTTATTAGACAAATCAATGCGGTATACAGTCACGACACAAGTCATACGGTGTTATTAAAAAAGCTTTTTAAACACCTGTTTAACTGAGACACCGTTATTTAACGGTGTATTTAACGTTATTTGATGCTGTCACTTTTTTGACAATATTGTTTGAAAGAGACAACATCACATTTAAACAGTGTCTAAGTTAAACAGGTGTTACATCGTTTGTGTTTGAAACTATCTAACTTTGTGTCCCTTGCGTACAAGTAATTATTAGTCTCAAGTAATCGGTATTTACAGTCACAACACGAAAGTCATGTTGTTTTTTTGTACAGGTTGCAAAAGCATCGCGACTTCCAAAAGGCATTGGGCGGCAAACAGCCGTCCTACGACCAGACCATGAAGGCCGGCAAACAGCTCAAGGACAAGGCCCCGAAAGGCGACGAACCGACCCTCAAGACGATGCTGAACGACCTCAAGACCAAGTGGACCACCGTCTGTTCTAAGGCTGTGGACAGGTAATTATAAGATTTTATCTGAATATATATGAGCACAGAACATATATTTTCTTTATTATAGTTTAATATCCTTTTCTCCTCTGTTCTGTCAAATTAGTTTAGAGGTTAAGTTATTGGAAACTGAATCTTAAAATAAGGCGCAAAATTAGTTCCATTTCCAACCGAAAACCGAGCCTCATCTTTCGTTGACCAAACTCTAGTTGGCCTCATAATGAAAGCTGCTTGTAATCATGAGTGGAATCACCCCACTGCGGAAACGAAATTACACTCTGTTTTTCCTCAAAGGAAAGTTACCTTTATAATGATTGTGGTCGAATTTCAGCCGTAGAGCAAATACTAGTTTTCTTTGTTAAAAGTTTTTCTTTCACGATGCCGATGTTCGATCAAACATAACTAATAGGTAAATGTACCTACAGACAACGCAAGCTGGAAGAAGCCCTCCTGTACTCGGGCCAGTTCAAGGACGCCATGTCCGCACTCCTCGACTGGCTGAAGAAGCAGCAATTGACCTTGTCTACTGATCTACCCGTACACGGAGATTTGGACACTGTCATGGCGCTTATTGAGAACCACAAGGTGAATTATATGACCCTAGCTTAGGAGATATTTTCAAATGATATTTAGTTTTACATTTGTAAAAGTTTTCTTATATTTTTATTTTATGTTCAAAACTCGTAGTACGAATATTCATCGAGAAAAAAACGTGCGTAAAAAAATCTATTGAGTAATTTTGTATGGGAATGTACGGCGCCATCTACCGCCCAAAAGCGAAATGAGATTTCTCATAGACAATGCTCTATCGAGTACTTTTGCGCACGTTTTATTTCTCGATAGAGGTTTATGCTAGGGGTACAGGTGAACTAAGAACGAGAAATCTTCATATTTTAATTTCAACTTTAAATTTATAGTTATTTTTTAGTTGGAAATATTTTACTGTCGATTGTGGTTTTTTTTTATTGTTGTAACGCTTCTGTTTTTTTGTAGCAATTTGAGGAAGATCTCCACTCACGAGAACAGCAGATGCAATCTGTTATTAAGACCGGCAAGGACTTGGAAACAACGGTAAGCGAAGCTTTTAAACCGTTTAAATACGTAAGCACTTTTAAAAAATTAGGCATTCATAGAAATTTCGCCTTTTTGACTCTTCTTGGCCATAAAAATAATCTTAACTCTGATTTAAAAAAAAAAAGAAAAACAATACAACCTATTGTAGATACCTAACAAAATGTGCCTATGTACTTTGGGCAACAGCAAAAAAAACATATGCGCGCGTATCGCCCCTACATGAACTAAACGTATATTGTGACGACGCGGCGTGCAAGCGATTTTAACCTTGGGAGTGTTTAAGCGACGCTGTTGCCCATGGAACCCTTTCTACAACGTGTTAATGAATAAACGCAAAACCTCTTAGGTGGTGATTGTGCTCATGGATATGAACAACTTTTACTGTGGGGCCCAATTTTGCAACTCAACAAAAAAATCAGCTGTGATACATTCTGGTCGAGTAGGTATTGACAACTTGTATGAAATAGCAGATTTTCTTTTGTTGAGTTGCAGAGTTGGCCCCATAGTAAGAGTTGTTCACATTCATGAGCACAATCACCACCTAAGAGGTTTTGCGTTTATTCATTAACACGTTGTAACTGTACATTATAACCTGGCAAGTCTATCGTAGACTATGCATTGACGTATTAAAAGGTTAACTTACATTTTAACTTTCCATACTTTGATTGTGTGAAAGTTGGTATTTTTCAAATGTAAAATAATAAATAAATCTATTAAATTAAGGCTCAGGTGCCACCTTCATCTTCAAAATGGTGTTTATAGTTATATTATTATAATACATAATTAGAATGTAAGTTAAAACTATGGCGAGAACTATCGCCGACAAAGTACTGAGCTGAGTAGTTTGACAGATGTTATTTTTGTGAAAACATTGTAACTATACTCACTTATTGGAAAATTAATTAAAACAAAGAGTAATAAGGTTGATTTTCTCCAGGTGCCCCGCGAGGACGCCGTCAGCATCCGCCAGCAGTGCAGCGAGCTCAAGCAGCTGTGGGACAGCGTGCAGGCGCTCAGCGAGAAGAAGTCGCACAAACTAGAGGGCGCTCTCAAAGAGGTAATATGCAATCTGAAACCTTTTTACAGTTTAGCCGTGAAGATTCTTGTGAATAGTTTCTTTTCAAATATGTTTCCTTAACACTTCCCACTACTTGTTTGTCACCCTATACCTTATCCCTCTTGTAAATAAACCACCAAAACTGTATTAAACCGGCATTTAAGATTACTTAAATCTAACTAAATATATAAAAGAAGAAACTGATTGGTGACTCACGTATCAACGCACAGCCCAAACCGCTGGGTCTAGAGACCCCAAATTTGGCACATATATTCCTTATTAAATCTAGGGGTGCACTAAGAAAGGATTTTGCAAAACTCACCCCCTAAGGGGATGAAACGGGGTCCAAAGTTTGTATAAAAGTCCGTCAGTTTCAAATTTTGTGCTGACGATTGAAAATTAATATATACGTGTCTCACTCTCTTCTTGTCTCTTGCCTTGAAGATACCAGGGTTGTAACTATTGGAAAACACATGAGCAGGCAACGCATTCCATTCTTTAGCAGTTCGCATAAGAAATGTTCCATTCTTTAGCAGTTCGTATTGGAAACGGTCCCTTATAATAAGGCGTTTTACAAGAGTTACAACTACCAAAATTAGTTCCTTTTCCTAACTCTTAAATGTTTACCTCAGGCGGAGAAACTGCACCGTTCAGTGAACATGCTGCTCGAGTGGCTGTCGGACGCGGAGACTCGGCTGCGGTTCGCCGGCCAGATGCCCGAGGGCGAGCTCGAGGCGCAGCAGCATCTGAGGGACCACGAGAAGTTCATCAGGGAGCTCAAGGAGAAGCAGAGGGATAAGGTTTGTTTACAATCCAATCCAAATTACAATACGATATCCAGTCTAATCTAAATGAAAGATGGGCCTGCCCCCATATTCTCCATCAGCCATTTTTAATGTCCCCACTGCTGGGGCACAGGCCTTTCTTATGGGTGGATAAGGAGGACGGGCCATAACCCACCACGCGGGCCCAATGCGGATTGGTGGGTGTTAACGACTGCAAATGCAGCCGGGACCAACGGCTTAACGTGCCTTCCGAAGCACGGAGGAGCTCAAGATAATAAATTTTTGGTCACCCATCCCATGACCGACCCTTGCGAACGTTGCTTAACTTCCGCAATCGCTGGACCAGGCGCTAAACCACTGCACCACCGAGCTCCTGCCTGCCTGCCCCCATATTACAACCTCTTAAAACTTTCCAGTTTCCTGAATGGCTATCAATGCATCTCTTTTATTTCCTATACAGCGAGAAAGAGACGTAACTATAGCAATTCATAAACCTGGCAAGTTTTAAGAGGTTGTAATACCCACCCTGGAAATATTGGTTAATCACACTTGCCACAATAAGTACGCGTGAGATAGCGAAAAAGATTTAGTGTGCGAGAAGTGAACAGGTACGATGCCATTTTAAATCCCATTCTTTAACGACGCGGGTGGTAAGCGCGGTTAATCGACATTTCCAGTCCCATTATTAACTGCGCAGGTACGCGGTAAAAAAACTTTTGACCAATAATTTTCTACCGGAATTCCTCCGGAAATAAATCAAACCCACCAACTAAATGATATTATTTTACACTCAATTGAAATATTACGTCACTGTAGACTGGTATAAAGTTTTGAATTATTATATAAGCTACAGTCAGTGGCACGAATCATGAATTTTTTTCGACGGAGTGGGGATAAGTTCGCGCATGTGCTCTTGTGAGCGACCAATAGCGCGCGCCCCTCTCCCGCCGCCCGCGCCCCTCACCGCAACGCATACCCAAAATACGCGTTTCGCTTAATCCCCACCCGATTTCATGATTCGTGCCACTGACTGTACCTTTGTTAGCAAAGGTAGCTTATATAATAATTCAAAGCAGAATATTCATATTTTTGTTATTGGTAACGTTGATATAGATCTTAGAATCAAAATAGCGCTGACATTAATTTATAAATGAAAACACAATATAAAAAGTACGTGTAGATTTTTGGACAAAAAAAGTGTTTTCTTTGTCTATACGCAGCTTTATGTGTAGTGTAGACATCAAGTCACATTTACATCAATAACCTATTTAATTATAATGATTTAACTCCCTAGGACGAAACGATCACTCTTGCGCAGTCTATTCTGAGCAAGGCGCATCCAGACGCGGTGACCGTCATCAAACACTGGATCACCATCATACAGAGCCGGTGGGATGAGGTGAGTCTTATAGCTAAGAGCATAAGGTTGAAATTCCATTGCATTTGTTACAAATTAAAGCCTCGCAATGCCAAATAAGGTAAATAGGGCCATCAAACTGAACAACATTTAATTACTATGGGACCAACTTTGAAGTCGGGAAAAAAAATCTGCTGTTTCATACCAAAATTAATAATGGAAATATCAAAATGTATGAAACAGCAGATGTTTTCTGCGATTTCAGAACTAGTCCTGTAGTAAAAGTTGTTCAGTTAGATGGTCTCTATCTACCATTTCAGCATCATTGCGGGTTGTTTTGTATATATGAAAAAGTGTGAATGTAAAGAAACATTTGTATAGGAGATAGGCCAATTATAAGAAAATAAAAAGCGTTTCAATCCTTACTTAATATTATAAATGCGAAAGTCCGTTTGTTTGTTACGCCTTCACGTCCTAACTACTGAACCGATCGTTATGAAATTTTGCATATATGTTGTCAGGGGTACAGAGAAGGACATAGGGGTACTTTTCATCCCGAAAAAAGTATAGTTCCCGAGGGATAGCAAAAAACCTTTCCACGCAGACGAAGTCGCGGGCGGCCGCTAGTATTGAATAAATGTCAATATTAATTACTTCTTAAATAACTTGCATCACAAATACATCGATTATACCTATCTTATCGAGGATTACTTATCTTCATTAAAAAAGTACTTAAATATTGGAAAATTAAAAGCGCGTGATTTAATTTGCGTATCAGAGTTGCAATAAAGTTGTGTTCAAATGGTTTAAAGGTGGTTTAAAGTGTTAAAATGAGTGCGTACCAAAAACCTCGAAACCTCGTCATTTCAGTGTTTCCCATTGTCAGGATTTTTAGTAAAGTTTCTGCGGGACAGGTATTCAAACTTTTACTTCTCAGTTAAAAACCCAGTTACTAACCCCCTTATTAAATAAAAGAAGAGTAACTTTACACCTTGTTTAACCAAAAAGTTTGCTTAGGAATAAAACGATTTAAGACGTCAAATGTAAGGAGTAATATTGATAAGCAATATTTTTGGTTAAACCAGGTGTAAACTTACTCTTAGTTTATCAATAAGGCCGTAAGAGTATAAAATGGTAAAATTGCTTTAAAAACCATATACAAAGTGAAAGTGAATGCCTTTTTTAGACATTTTAGTGAAATGATCAACTAACTTTGCAATAAATATTATCAACTTAGCAAAATGTCAAGACTTTTTAGTAGAAATCAGGCTTTTTGTCAGGAGTTTTAGATATAATACCATCTAATAATCCTAATTGTGAGGAAATTAAACAGAAATATTGCAAAAAAAAATGTGTCATAACATGGATTATGTATAAAAATTAAGAAACAAAATGAAATAACAAGTTTATTTAGTTAAGTTTAATTGCATGTGTGGCTGTTTACCTGACGACCTTTGTCTTAGAGCTATAGATTTAGACGAAGATTTCAAAAGTAAAATCTTCGTCTAAATCTATGTTCTAGTAAATCTTTATGCACTAGAACATGAAAAGCGATTTTATGAAGTCTATACCCAAAATAAAGATGAACTTTACAAGCATGAGAAGTGAAAATGGCTCTTGTTCTACAATCTACTATTATTTTTCCTTTAGGTATGGCAATGGGCGATGCAGCGAGGCAGCAAGCTCGAGACTCACATGCAGAGCTTGAGAGATCTGGACCTAGTGCTCGAAGAGCTGCTGCAATGGCTCATAGGGCTTGAAAACACCTTGCTATGTAAGTTCTTGTTGATTTGAACTCTATGTGCTTTACTTAGAGTCGAAAATTGGTTGTCAATATTATGCGATTATTTGTAGTTTGTTTTGCAGTATGTTCTTCGCTATTATAAAGCTGTGGTTATCATTGTTGCAAGATTTTAATATAAATAGTCTCGATACACCTTATTATAATTACGGACAAAAAATGGTGTTTACACATTTACAAAGATCTGTACAGTGAATGAATATCAAAAGTGAAAGTCACTTTAAAAGTTGTTTTTATTCTTTGTTAAAGAAGTATAAACCGAGCACGAACTTGTTAAAGATTTTGTCTACCCCTAAACGTCATTTTTGACAGTTAAAAGGGTTTGTCTATCTTGGGATGTTATTTTTGACATTTCAACGTAGACAAAATCGCTCTCGAGGGGTTACTTTAACTCCAATGTATTCTATTTTGAAATAAACCTTTACTTTTATCGAATTTCTAACATAACCATAATTATAACAGCGCTGGAAGCCGAACCTTTGCCCGAATCCATAGAGCTATTGCAAGGCTTGATTGAAGACCACAAAGAACTTATGGAACACGCGCAAAAACGGCAGAACGAAGTGGACCGAGTCTGCAAGGCTAACCAGGTAAATATTTACATCTCACCAAGATAAACAAATAAATATTTGAAAAAAAACATAACGAAAATGTGATAATAAAATACAAAGTAAATTTGACCACAATATGTTCAATAAAAAGTATGGGTACAACCCGCGCAGATAAAGAATAGTATTAAAAATGGCGTCGCACATATTCACTTCTCGCTCTCACACTGAACGCCACACCTATCGCTCTTTCACTCCTACTCGTAGTGGAAAAGCGCGGTGAACCGCCATTTTCAATCCCATTCTTTATCTGCGCGGGTTATAATGAAGATTATTGTTAGTTTATTTATATAAAAATATTGTTTGTCAAACTGACTTATTAATGAGAAAATGAAGATAATTTATTGTTCACTGGTTAAATTTCAAAGATCTGCGATTAATGATTGTTTTAACTCAAAATCTTGTTCCAAAAGGTTAAGAGCCAAAGCCAAGGAAGAGAATCCACGCCCCGCAAAGTTTCAGCCAAGACTGCGACCAAAGGCACGCCTGGGTATGTGCACCTAACTGTTTATACGATGTTTTTGATATTTCCCTTTTGTTTTTGCCAATATGTTACCTTTTCCAAAAATATGTTATTATTTTTACGTTTGTTTTGTCTTATTCCATATCTGTTTAGAGTACAATCAACAACAATTATTACAGTTCCATATAAAGAAATAACTAATAATGATCAACTGCGATTTAGACCTCTTATGGTTATAACATTTTATTTTAATTTGGCATTTCATTTATTTTATTTTGATAATAATAAATAATTAAACAAGTACACTTTTTTTAAAGACAATATTGGACACAAATAACGACTTTTAACAGATTTTAAGTTATATTTTTTGAATATTTAAGAATTATTTGATTTTGTTTTTGACTGTACATTTCCTTTGTGTTTCGTTTCTCATGTTTCGTTTTATCCCCACCCCCACCCGCACCCGCCATCTTGTGACGTCATTGCATGGACAGTCGCGGCTCACAGCACGACCTCAGTAGAGAGAGATCCGTATCACCTGATTATTATGGAACGAGGCGTTACAGGTGCGTTTGATGTTGATCGGCGATATTTTGTCATAAATTTCCCTTGTCTATGGTCTGTTTCATCAAATAATACAAGCAATCTGTCTTGCTGCAAGCGGAAAACTTATTGACTCAAGGCGCCCTACTACCCACTACAGCGCCGCCAAAACATTTATTTTTATTACTAGTAAACCTAGTCAATATTAAAAAAAACTAAGATTATGCCCTCTTAAATTATCTCTAATATTTTTTGAATATCTCTTTAAGCGTGCTCGCAGACTACAGACTTTCTATCGGCCGACAGTTTAGTCGGGCTCTCCAATCAGTATGAAGAAGTATGCAAAGTGCGCACACTACAACGATTCGGTATCGGCCGATTCTTCATACAAAACCAACTATCGGGCCAACTATCGGCCGATAGAAAGTCTGTAGTCTGCGGGCACGCTAACAGTTTTTTATTGTTTCTGTAAGTTTTAAAATCCATAAGTCAAAGTAGCCACTTTTGGCAAAAATGGATTTTAAAACTTACAGAATGGACGAAAAATATTAGAGACAAATTAACAGGGCATAATCTTACCTTTTTTTAATATTGACTTGGTTTACGAGTAATAAAAATTAATGTATTGGCGGCGCTAGTAGTTGGTAGTATGGTGCCTTAAGCGGGAATTACACTAGGCCGACGTGGGCCAAGTAAGCCGATTTGGGTGCGTCCAATATTGTACTCTATGGGCACGACATAAGACATACTTTTCGTTGCGTCGCGTAACGTGGTTTCGCAAGGCGTGGATACACGTGAATGTAATGTAAAATGTATGGGGACTGCGAAACCGACGTGCCCACATCGGCGGCGTACGTTGCTCTAATGTATTTAATTCCGCTTTACTATATTCAATAAATTATTAGTATTGTTCTTCTCTCTCACGAAGTCATTTTTGCTATGAATGTTGTTAGGCGTGCACATACACATTGTTTTAGTGTGCGTCTGCACGCTCTCGTATTACGCACACTAAAATAATGTGCATGTGCACGCCTAACTACATTCATAGCAAAACGGTCTTCGAGAGATAGAAGAACTATAATTATACTTAAGTATACCTCTTTTATTTACTTAAAAAATATTATGTAGAATGTTACCCTAGTTTTCTATTATAGTTTGAATTGATGAAACAAACCTTCTTTTAAAATGTTGCTGTTAATTGTTTAATCATCCTTGGTGTTATTTTAACCTCCATTCGCTTTTTTAATATATTACGCCTTTAAACGATGCCATTTTCTTTTTTTAAAACTGTTGAAGTTTTTACAAAAGCTATAATTAAAAAGTTTGAAATCTCCTTTAAAGATAAATAGCATCATTTTGAAGCGTAACATGTGTTACATATCTCTGTCCTGCTCTAACACGTGTAAATGTTGCTTTCTGTCTCGTCCGTCGCACACGCTTCGACACGACAGGTCCAGGATACACAGTCGCAGTAGGAGAGGAAGGTTTGCTATTTGTTTTTCTAGGATTGTCTATGCCAGATTCTCAATGTAGTCTATGGTTTGCATCTTGGCATGAGATTTTGTAACTTTGTTTTGTAGTGTAAAACATAGAGTAGTTATAGTAATTCTTCAGTAGTTAAATTAATATTTTTTTCTTTTTCGTTTTCTCTCGACTGCAGACGATTTGGATACTATTATTATAGGTAATGGTTTATTAATATTTATTAAAAATATAAAAGGCACGTATACGATAAAGTTTATACTCAAATATTATACAGATTTTATTAAATTGGGTTTTAGTCGTTTTCCAATTTATTTTATTTTATTTGGGAAATTAACAGACAAGTAACTTAATGAAATAAGTCTATGGATAATCCCTATGCTAATTAAAATTTTCCAAATACAGTATTAAAAAAAATATTCGAAATTCGAAAAACTTGTAGTTGGTGTATATTATAGAGTTTATTTTGTATACATACATATAGATAAGTCAATAATATTTAAGGCTATACTTTAATTTAATAGTTTTCGAAATTCGGAAAAACTAGGAATTCCAAAATTGTATTACCAGTGCATGGATTTTGGATTGGTGATGTCAGTCACAATAATGATTAAACACAAAAAATAACAAACTAACTTATCAGTCATACTCATAATATTAATTTTACACGTAGGTATAGTATTACAAACCTAAAAAACAAGAACAAAATAACACTTTCGCAGCTTACATGCGTCACTAACGTATCACCCACACTAACAAAAGGATTTTATAAGGGTTGTCACCTTTAGTGGTTTTTAATGTGTTGACAAGTACTGTCACTAACGTTTCACTACCTAACAATAGGGTTGTCACCTCAGTGTTTTAACGGGTTAACGTCCTAAGCTATGGTGTGGGTATGTGAGCCGTGGTCGTGTGTTAATCTGTTGCGTGTGCTTTAGTCGCGTGAGCCCGGGCCGCGAGACGCCCGACCGAGCGCTGCCGCACTACGGCCCGAGGTTCCCGCCCAAGGGAAGGTAAGATATGACAGCGTAATGATGAAAACGAGAAAACTATATAATAATATGTCCTTTGTGGTCGCGTTGATTTTGGATAAGTTTAAAAAATGAGATGAAGATAAAAAATGTAATAAAATAAAGGTACAAAAACTGCGTAGAAGGGGAACAAAACTCGTGCAAAAACAGATAAATCAATTTAAAAGTTAAAAAACCTAAACAGCCATGTCAGCAAAATATAATATTGTACTTGAAGTGCCTTTAAATTGAGAAAATATTAAAGGCATGTAAATAAGTACCTTATTGTTATAAATAGGAGCTATATATATATAATTTGCATTTGGAGGCGGGTATGTCCTATTTGTCTGTATGACCAATGCTGTGGTTTATTTTGGAAATGTTTTGTTTGTGGCACCCCTATTGAAATATATTGAAGCTTATACTATTTTAAACAGCATGATTTAAACGTAATAAATTATAAACGAGTAGGTATTTATGAAAAGTTGTAAAATATTTAGTTTTTCATTTCAAAATACTTAAGTAGGTACTGTAGATTGTAGCTAGATAGTACCTTTGGAATATTTTTATTTATAGTAGTTAGTCTAAAATATATGTTATGAGTGATGAATCACTTAGATTGAATTTCGACCAATATGCTACAAATATTAATTCTAAATACTGTCAAATAGACAACATGTTCGGTCACTAGCAATAAAATGAATATGTCGTAGGAGAATTGTACAAATAGGATTTTTACAAAAATCCTAGTATGATTGTAAAATACCGGATAATTAGAATCTAAGACAGATTTTTGCAATCGTCCGAGTGATGTTTAGGATTTTTACAAAAATCCAGCGTATCTTAGGTAAATCGCCAATGACCATCACTTTGCGTGCGCTGATTGGCTGACGTTCACGTTATAGACTGACGGATTCTCTGATTGGCTAACGGCAACATTGCTGCGTCCATTGTTATTATTGTGATTATTGTCAAATATTTCTCCAGCGTTTTGTTCTAATATTACTTTTTTTATTTAAAAAAAGGAAACTGAGTGCTCAAATCTATCAAGAGACATTCATGTACGATGAGTGAAGTGAGTGAATTGGATATTATACAAATGCTGTGCTCGATCAGTGCAGTCAATTTAGAGGTTAAGTATAACCGAAAAATAAATTTTCTACACAGAGCTAAGAAAGTTCTACAGCGCTCGTCAACATATTTGTGCAAAACCTTGTTAAAACTTTAATTGAAGAATTTAATTCGGCAAAATTACGAAATAACCCCAAAACCCATCAGCAATATGTTCTGACCAATCAGATTGAAGATGTTATTAATCGTCTCTTAAGAATATCCAATCAGCATTCAAGTTTACAATTGTCCGAAACATACTGGGATTTTTACAAAGATCCTAAACATTTCTCGGACGATTGAGAAAATCTAGCTTAGATTACAATTATCCGGTTCTTTACAATCGACCTAGGATTTTTGTAAAGATCCGGCTTATACGATTATCCTACGACATAGGTATACAACATTGAACCATGTAGCGATATGAATGCCCTATGGCTGCATGGTGGTCCAATGTTGTATACATTTTATTGCTCGCGACTGTTCATATTTTTCGATCTACAATTTTATGCAAGAAGCAGTTTTAAGAAGTATTTTTCCGTTCTTTCTTAAGGTGGCACCCTGAGCGAATGTGGCGCCGCGGTGAATTTTATTTAATATTATAATTCTAATACACAATTTGAATAATGTTTTACGTAGAATTTTTAGGGCTCGCAGTCTAGTATTTTTAGGCGGTATCGTTACATTCACTCGTAGTCACTGCTAGAAGTAGATAGCAAAACTGCTAAAAGTGGCCGTTTTTGACACATTTGCTATCTACTTCTACGAATGACTACGAGGGTATGTAGCTCTTAAAATACTAGACCATGGGCCCTAAAAACTTTACGTAAAACATTATTAAAATCTCTTTCTATTAAGGGCCCTATCACATTTTTTCGTCGAAATTTCGATATTGACGGATTTTAGCGATACAACCTAGAAAAACCTTTGGGTCTACTAAATACATTTATATGTGTCCGCGACAAAAAGTAATATGATGACTCACTGCAAAGTTAAAGGGTTAGAAAGGAAAATTAAAGTTGGTGAACGTTTTTTTAGAGTCAACTTTGAACATACACAGAAAGCCACACAAGTACAAACAACAAATAAAAGTATGAAATTAGATTTTCTTATGAACTAAAGATTATTATGATATATTTTTTACGTAATAATAATAATGTATCTAGGAGAAATCCACAGTTAATTCTGAGCTTTTTTAGTAGTTTTATGGTTTTTGATTGGGATTTCTTTTCTCATATTCTAAACATAATTTCAAAATTCCGAGGCCGCTATGAACTATTCGACTATATAAGAGATAACATTCATTTTTTTTTTATTTCAATTGTTTAGCACAGTTGTTCAATCCATGAGCTCAAAAAAGTGCCTTCGCGCAATTTATGAAAATCTTTCTTTGCAATATCGGGTTTAATTATAAAGTTAAGAAAATTTTCAAAAAAGCGAGGCCGCTATGAACTATTCCAATAGCTAAATGGTGAATGGTGCAGACCATTCAATAAGTCAAAAGTGTTAATGTATTTTTGTTTCTGAGATCGATAACGCCAAAATTGGCCATTTTACGCAAAAATCACAGTCGAAATGTAATATGCCTCTTAATAACTTATTAAATAAAAACCTCTGAGGGCGCTACTTTTGGTCATAAAACCGCCTTAAAGAAGTATTTTTCCGTACGAACTTATTTTTAAATTAGAACAGTCAAGAGTTTATTACTAATCATTTATATTTTACAATTAAACAGCAAAGGGGCGGAGCCAGAATTCCGTTCACCACGCGTCAAACAAATGTGGGACAAATGGAGGTCCGTGTGGCTACTCGCGTGGGAGAGACAGAGAAGGCTGCACGAGCGTCTCGCTCACTTGAAGGAGCTCCAGCGCGTGTCCAACTTCAGCTGGGACGACTGGAGAAAGCGATTCCTCAAGTTCATGAACCACAAGAAGTCCAGGCTCACTGACTTGTTTAGGAAGATGGACAAAGACAACAATGGATTTATACCGAGGAACGAGTTCATTGACGGAATTATCAATACCAGTGAGTTCTTACCAAAATAAGTTATAGAGTAAGTAAGTTATAGTGGGAATCGGTTACCAAAGTAAGTTATAATAGAATCGGTGGTAGGTAACCTTGGCCAGAAAAAATTACCATCGAAACGCGTTATGATATAGGTAGCGATTTATCAAGTTTGTCAAAAGACAATGGATTTTGACAGATCACGCGATATACTTTGTGTTTCGTTGGTCGTGCTAGGGGGGTTGAGAGGGCCTGGGAGGGGAGTTTACTTCGATTAGGTTTTTACGTAAGTTTCAATAGAAGAAATTAGTTCATTACTATTTCTGCATTATGATATGGTTTCGTTTTATTAGTCAAGCTTTATAAGCACAATATTTTACCTGTTTTTCAAATTTATTTTTAAAACTGAGCAATAAGGATAAAATAAGATTTAGAATGCATCATAATGTGTTGGAATAATTCGTCATGTATTGCAACTCAGCAGATATTCGCTTAATTTCAGCGGATATCGGCTGATACCGATGTCGAGTACCTACTAAATAAAAAGTACCTCATTGTAAATGTTAGCGCCCACTGCTTGTTGAATTCTTTGATCAACCTTTTTTTATTGAATGTACTTACCGTATCGTATCCCTTAAAATAAGTACGATACAGGCACGTCGAGTGCTGCGGCCATATTATCTTGAAGACGCATTATACAATTAGAAACTTTAAAATAAGGAATTAGAATTAAATTCCACGTTAAGGAAAAAATTAAAAGAATTATATGAAAATGAACTTTAATACCTTGACTCAAACTCTCTTATCGTACAACACGTCTTCGCAATAATGTGGCCACGGTATAAGCAGAAGTTTATCGACACTTTTTACATATAATGATTATCTTGTGTACAGAATTCGACACCTCCCGGCTGGAGATGGGTGCCGTAGCTGACTTGTTCGACAGGAACGGCAGCGGGCTCATCGACTGGGAGGAGTTCATCGCCGCCCTGCGTCCTGATTGGGTAAGAGAGATTAAACCCACGCATGTAGCGAGGGGGGACATTGGGGGTTCAATCAGGCCTCCTTCACTCGCTCAAGGTCGCGCGATAAGCACCTACCGCTAGCCGTTCCGCCGGCGGAACTAGTGTGCAAAGGGCCGCCACACGCCCGCCTGTGTAGTCGCGCGGCATCTTACTGCCTGCGTAAATATTGCCTCTTTATAATAGTATAGTCAGTGGCACGAATCATGAATATTTTTCGACGGAGTGGGGATAAGTTCGCGCATGTGCTCTTGTGAGCGACCAATAGCGCGCGCCCCTCTCCCGCCGCCCTCGCTCCTCACCGCAACGTATACCCAAAATACGCGTTCCGCGCAATCCCCACCCGATTTCATGATTCGTGCCACTGACTGTAACAATGTCGAATCTACATTACTATGCCGTGTATGGATGTCAATATCAAAAAACCAATAAACAATTGTCGTTTTTCACATTACGATGTATGCTACGTAGTTCATTTAAAAGAAGAAAACCCTAACGTTGCGTCGTCAGAAAAGGTAAGAGCACGCGATAGAAAGAGAGGCAACTACTAGGTGAATATAAACTGTACTGCAGGCCATTGCGCGACCTGAATTGCAGTTTATTGTGTCGGAGCAAAGATCGCTATTTATTTAAATGACTATGCCGAATGCTGCTTCTGTACCTTGTACTATTATTTATTCTGTGGTTCAACCCCTCACCCCCGAAATCAAGACATACTAAATAATCCTTTTTCTGTCAAGCGTTTTTTTACATACCGACGGACCCCTCTTAAATCTGTCCCTCACACATAAGTTGGATCGCTCACCGAAAGTGGCGCCCTGTGAGGTATTTTTTATAAGTTGTTAATACTTAGAAAAATATTTTGATAAAACTAAATGTGGAATTAGTCTAGTTTTAGAAGGTATCATTACATTCCCTTGTAGTCATTCGTAGAAGTAGATAGCCGGTTTTGATATATACTTCTAGACTAGAAATGACTACGAGGAGGGAATGTAATGATAATGATAACTTCTAAAAATACTTGTCTTAAAAATACAAGTCTTAAAAATTCCATGTTTGGTTTGAAGTCTAAAAAATTCCACGTTTGGTTTGAAGTCTAAAAAATTCCACGTTTGGTTTGAAGTCTAAAAAATTCCACGTTTGGTTTGAAGTCTAAAAAATTCCACGTTTGGTTTGAAGTCTAAAAAATTCCACGTTTGGTTTGAAGTCTAAAAAATTCCACGTTTGGTTTGAAGTCTAAAAAATTCCACGTTTGGTTTGAAGTCTAAAAAATTCCACGTTTGGTTTTGTTGAAGTTATGGAAAACGATAGTTTACGGCTAGCAAAAACAGTTTGCATCAATTCATGGTAAGACCACTGAACAGTACCTGTAACCTGTTATGATTTTTCTAAACTTACCGCGTTTGATGGATGACCCAAATAAAAGTCAATGTGCATATCTTATTTTATCAATACAAGTGCTGAATTTACTATCTTATCAATGTGATAACCAACCAATACTTTTTCTCATTTTTGCAACATTCATCCTGTGGATACAGGCGGTACGTAAACATACAAATTTTGTGTATTTGAGTAGGTAGTTTTGTTTATTTTTGATTGTTCGGCGTATATCAACATTCATTCTATATTACCTACTTAAAGCTCCCTTATAGCCGGTCCACACGGCACCAACTTATGTTTGCGCAACGTGTTTGCGCAACGTGTTTGCGCAAACAGTGACAAACTTTTGCGCCAACTGCAAACTCGACGTCCACACGTTAGTTTTGCACCAACTTCGTTTGCGCAAACACGTTGCGCAAACATAAGTTGGTGCCGTGTGGACCGGCTAACGCGAAATCATTTGTCTCTGTCTTTTTCTTTACGTGTAAAGAGTATGGAAAATAACCTCACTTCTGCACTTTTTCGATGCTTTTTCATCATTATATTTAGCACAATTATCTTTCTTGAAAAAAAGTTATTGGAGCAACTGCACAGTACGTTAAAGTGTATTTTGTAGATGTAGAATTCAATACGTTTCCGTTATTATTTACGCCAAAGATATGGCCCGCGACAAGCGCTTTTGGTGATATTCTGATTTTTTTCTACAACCATCTGTTAGGGTTATACACAAGTTTATGATTGTAGCAACTAGATAAACTCTTTAGCTTGTCGTATGATTTTTTTGGTGGCTACAAGTTTACGTTTTCTTTATAAAAAAATGGCCCGCGCAAACCATGTTTTCCTATTACCGCCCCTTAATTAATCATAATTATCAATTACTTAATTGTTATGATGTAAACGTTGACAATAAATATTAACATAATGTAAATCTTGTTTGATTTGATTACAATAGCAAGTTGCTATTCTCATCTCAGTAACAGCTGCAACTACTATCCCCGTCAATTGGTAATGCGCTGGAACCTTGTCAAATTAACATACACATCATCGTCATCCGCAACTAAAAATGACAAAAAGCAGTAAAATTCTAATAGGTAATATAATATATTAGTTATTGAATTCTTATCTGTATATATAAAATTCAAAGTCCTGACTGAGTGAGATATCAACGCACAGCCCAAACCGTTGAACCTAGAGACTTGAAATTTTGCATATAGATACCTTATATAGTGTAGGCATCCACTAAGAAAGGATTTTTGAAAATTCCATCCCTAAGGGGATGAAATAAGGGATGAAAGTTTGTATGAAAGTCCCTCAGATTTGAAGCTAGGTTCTTCAAATTTTGTGGTTAGGCTGATGATAGAAAATTAATAAATACGGGTCTCAGCGTTTTTCAAAATTCAGCCCTCGAAGGGGTGAAAAGGGGGATGAAGTTGTGTAAAGAATAAAATCCTCAATTTTCGGAGTAAAAATCGCTAAATTTATAATTTAGGCTTATGGATGGAAATATAACCCAAAGTTTATTGTTATTGGTAGTATTTCAACCCCTATGGGGATGAAATGGGGTAAATAAACCTAAATAGATATGGATGTCGTTATTGGGGTTTTCTGGGATGACGATTGCGAAAATAACATTTATTTTGAAGTCCAACACGGTCGACATGATTTAACCCCTAAGGGGGTGAAAATATGGTTCAAATTATGTATGGAAAAAGAATATTAAATAGACATTACAACTTGAATATTCGTAGGAGCATGTCTAAAAATAAAAAGGCAAACACATATTTTGTTATTTTGTAAATCATCCCATAGAGGGTAAATAGGGTAAGTAAACATGAAAATCGATGCGGAATGGGAACGGGAACGGGAACGCGAACAGGAACGCGAACGCGAACGGGAACCGGGAACAGGAACGGGAAAGGGTAAAGAAACGGAAACGGAATACTACTAATATCTCTGGACCCAATTCAGATTTTTGTAATAAACTAGCTTCCGCCCGCGACTTCGTCCGCGTGGATATTAGAGAAAATCCTTAGGGATCCTTCAACCAGGATCCGACCAGGCGATTTTACGCGATTAGGCGGGTCCCCACCAAGCGCGCAGCCTCGTGCGAGGCCTTCCACACGCGGCAAACGTTTTGCCTCGCGAGGCAGCGCGCTTGGTGGGGACCCGCCTAATCGCGTAAAATCGCCTGGTCGGATCCTGGTTGAAGGATCCCTAAGGATTTTCTCTAATATCCACACGGACGAAGTCGCGGGCGGAAGCTAGTTTTCAATAAGAAAGGGTCTAGGTATATGAGAAAATTACAATTGTTTTTCGTTTTTGAGGTTAAAATCATGGCCGCCAGGCGCATTACCAACTGACGCGGATAGTACCTACAACACAGCAATTGAAAATGAAATGCAAATTTTTCATCTTTATGACGGACTGTAGTTAAAAATCTTTTAGTAAATAATAATAAAAGTTGACGCTCCAGTATTGAAGTTTAAAGATTCGCTCCCATTATCCCATTATCTAATGAGTAAGTAAGTATACTTAGTGCCTATTTTGTGCGTAGCGTAGGTACTATTTTATCCGCTTTCATCTGCATGTCGATTTAAATATTATAAGTAGGTACGACAAGTATAACATGAACGTATCAACAGTGCGTTGACAGGTCATGGTCTAGCTGCTAAAGATGTTAAGATTTATAATAAAAGAAATCTTCTCGTTTCTAACTCATGTAGTCAGATGGATTGGATGCTAAAGATGTGTTATTGTTTAGGTGGAACGCCGAGGCCCGCCGACGGACGCCGACAAGATTCACGATGAGGTGAAGCGGCTCGTGATGCTGTGCACCTGTCGGCAGAAGTTCAGGGTATTCCAGGTCGGCGAAGGGAAATACCGGGTGAGTGTACACATTTGAATCATTCCCCCTAATGTCATTTAATGCCCCTAATGTTGGGGCATTCTTCAGTGTAGTGGCAGAGAAGGGAGGATGGGCTATAACCCACCTCATGGGCCCCATGCGGATTTGTGGGTGACATCGTCATCCATCAGTAATTCAATGGGTTCTCCACCACGCTTAGCACATTAGCAAACGAACGGCAAGATTTCAACTTGACCTTTTTATTCAGGATACGAGGTTTATTGAAAAATATTTACAGACATGAGTGACGTTTTTTTATACTAGAAATGGCAAATAGAGTGTTTATCCTGTTACGGTTGCAAAACATTACATTTGCACCTTCAACAAAACGTACCTACTCAGAGACATCAATTCATTATAATGCTTCATTAAATATAATGATATCACTTTCATATCCGTAATAGTAAAAGATGACACACGATATAAGCTTTAAAAATGATTGACATCACAGAGTATGGCCGTTTGTCCATCAAATTCATGATCTTTAAAATCTGAACAGTTTAACTCAATATGTGAACTCTTCCAACAGTTCGGAGACTCGCAGAAGCTCCGGCTAGTCCGCATTCTACGCTCAACCGTGATGGTGCGAGTCGGCGGCGGATGGGTGGCCCTCGACGAGTTCCTCGTCAAGAACGACCCGTGCCGCGGTAAGTCACTAGTCTGTACTTGCACATACACACACTCACACACACTACATAATATGAGTAACCTCGTTAGACACCGTCGGCGTAGACGTGCAGCGGAAGGATCTAGAAATTCTGTATTAAATTACCTAAGGCTGCGTACGCACCGACAGGTCGCTAGATTAGCGCCTAGAGATACATCTGGTTACTTGCTAGGATACAAGGTGACCGCACTGGAAGGTGGGTCGCTAGGATAGGAGCCTTGGTCTCATGGTCTTTGGTTGAAGCCTTCGCGCCTACGATAGTCTAAGCTATAGGTTCCCAAGCAGTGGAGCGCGCCCCCCACGCTCCCTAAGGGGGCGTAGAGCTATCCAACGGGGGCGCGACGAGCGGCTCGAGATAGTACTTATAAAACCCTAGAAAAAACATATTTTCTGACGGCAGAAACGGTGCCACCGATTCGTAGTACATCTCTTGTGTTTGATTATTGATAATCTACTTGAGTTTTAATAAAAATATTCACATCTACTTATATCTTCATCGTTTCTTAATATGATCGTTGTCGGGGGTTATTTTAGTTTACTGTTAGGGGCGCATAGGGTTGGGAACCCCTGGTCTAGACAGTCGCCTGCATGTATCGAGGCGCCTAGCGCGCAATGCGGCCGTTTGCGAACATTTGTGAACGTTCGGTTTACTTCGATACATATCCTAGGATCTAGATTCTAGGCGCTAATCTAGCTACCTGTCGGTGCGTAGACGGCCTAAGCGTTACCAAAGCACAGAATATATAATAGTACCAAAGTATCCAGCCACTTTTCTTGCGTTAGTGAAATGTCTGTCCCATTCACACCGCACTGATTTGAGAGAAAGAGAGACATCGTATGATTGTTTCGAAAAATTGACATCATGGTGCATAGGTATGAGAGGATGGAAACCCTCGTTTGTGTTATTATCATACCCCGTTATCGGCGGTGCACGAATGATCGAAGCCAAAGACAAAGTACAACAGAAGGTCTATTTTTGATTAATTTGATAATTCTGCCTAATCCCACTCAACCTCTGAGAGAATATATCTGTAATACATTTTTTTTTAGTTTACCTGTACTTCAGGATAATCTTTTATCCACAACTCCATAAATTCGTGACGAGATTTTTTTTTCGGAGGCATATTGTTGGTTAAGATAAAAATTATAAGCATTTAGACAACAATCGATCACTAAATGACCCGTAAAGGGGAGAGGCCGCGGCGCGTGTGACAACATTAGGTAGATAGAGTACACGACGACACGACAGTACGCGCGCGAGTGGCGTTCGGCCGGCTTCTGTACGCCTTTGTCGGCATCCGTCAAAGCGGACACCGCGCGGGCCGCGCTGCGGGCTTATGTGCGCCATTTGTCGGCATCCGTCAAAACCGACACTGCGCGGTGACCGCGTGCGCGTGAGTGCGGTCCGCGCTGTTAAGGCAAAATGAGCTCTATACTTAATTATTTTTTTAATTAATTAATTAAAAACACGATTCCAATTAAATATCGTCCTTCGCTTCCTGCACTTAGATTTTAGGAAGAATTAAATTTATTTATCTATAGGTATTGTTTAAAAATATAGTTCACATTCGCCATTATTGAACACGAGAACTTAAAAAATTTCGCACCTTAAATAGGTTTTTGAGTAGAAAAACGTAGGCAAAAAGGTGGCCCAGGAGGTCTTTCGCTTCTGATTTTTTAGTCATTGAATCATTCGTGCACCGCCGATAACGGGGTATGGTTATTATAGTGCGATACATAATCAGTTAGCCGTCACGATTAACAGACTATTAAATGAAGTTGACGCATACTCCTTTTTACGAATTCCTTTTGAACTCTGCAAAGGTCATCATGAATACAGAGGATTATAACCCAATTGTCTGCATTGGGTGCCAATAATTATGTAAACAGTCTTTCATCTGTTTTTACTAATGTGGCTTTATATTTCAACGAGATCACGTCACGAGCGTCGGTGTATCGAGGTTACTGATTAAAAAGGAAAGACTAGATTTTCTATTTCATAAAGTCCATTTGTGTGTTCTCAACTCGAGGAATCTTTTAGATAAAATTAAGTAGATACAGTCAGCAGCACATCAGGTTATACAAAACTGTCAAAAATTTGTAATTTATTTTGAACTTTAATATCTATATCGCATTTAAATATAAATTGATTGAATATGATGATTACCCTGTAGTGAAAGCCTAGTGTGCCGTTGACTGTACTATTTATTGACTGTGTCCGGTCGATCAGTACTGAACATGATTTCGTATATCTTCTGTCTGTCTGATAAACTTGCGGATACGGAATGAATAATTATTTAAAGTTAGTCCAAAACTTACTATGTAGGTAGATCATTGTTCAGTACTGCTAGGTGATTGCGTAAAGTCAATCGTATTCATTTGACAGTTTATATTGTATCATAATATATGTCATCCCGTACAAATTGCAGCCGATGGAATACGATATGAACTGTCAAATGAATACGATTACCTTACGCAATCGCACCCCTGATCGACAAACAAACATAAATATTTACATACTTAAGATTCACTTTTATCAGAAAAATTAAGAGTAGGTACCATTGATTAACTACAAGATTTATATTTACAGAAAACATCAACACGAAAACTTATGATGCCAAGATTGCATTATGAAGTGGTATTTTCACAATCTTCTCATATCTTCAATTTTACTATATGTTCGGTATCGCCTCGAAATACTGACATTTTCATATGAATAGGCTGATGTGGCACCATTTACATCACTATTTCATTGTCGCGTTAAACACGATATCGGTAAATTTTCAAAACCATTATTGATATTGTAATGTAACCTTATGGGTTCTTTATAGATGTTGTTACATACACTGTGCTGTTTCTCAGTTACTATTTTTTAATGATTTGAGGAGATTGTGTAACGAAATGGGCCAGTTCTAAAATTAATTTCTCAATCTTGGCTTTGTAAAGTTATATACCTACAAAACTACAAATACATGTATACTACTACTTGAAACTGTTCATGTTGTTGGTAAAAAGGTGTAAACTGAATTGTATGAAGTGTCTCTATTTCATACAAATCCTTTTATACTATTTTAAATAATATAACATCTGGTGTTGTCAGTAAATTAAACATTTTGTAGATGGTAAATAATTTTACATTAAGTATGTAAAAAATGCCAGCATAAGAGGTAATCATTTCAAAAAGAAACACTAATTTACGGCAACACCAAAAAAATTCAATATTTATTTTGTAAGAAAATAGATTTAAGTCTTTAGGCCATTGTTTAAATTTTTGAATATTAAGATCGAAATCGTGCTTTTGCCTCATAATTTGGACAATGGCCTTTTTTATTTTCCCAATATATTCAAAGTGTCAATCAAAAAATACCGGGTATACAAGTAATTTTATGTGTGTCTTAACTCAGTAACCAGGGGCAACTAATTTCATAATTTATTATGTGATGTCTAACTCGTTACTAAAACTGTTATATTAGAGGAAATTTAAAATGTTTGTCCCATAACAAAATAACAATATTTTAAAATTAATCAGATTTATTATCATATTGTTCCTTATAAACTAACCGCGTACAAATTTAATAATGGTTACATTACAAAACTACAAAAAAATTACTAAATAAGCGCACCTAAAAAGATTGTGCTGGCAATACAGGTTTTTTAAATCTAAGAATACTGGAGAGAGATAAATGCAACAAGAAAACTATCACAGAAAAGTAAATAATGCTACCATCGGCGACATAACACCAAGTACTAGAAAATGTTATACATTAAATCAAATAGACTTAAAATTCTATACCGTGAATCTACTTCTACATCAGTCGGCCAGTGACTCAGATTACAAATAGATTAACACAGCTTGTTGGAAGCACAGATCCACAGAGGCTCAAGGACATAGAACCAGTTTTAAACCTAAACAAGAATCTGAGTCATTTCCTCCAGAACATCTTTAGAATACTTTAGATACTATTGTAGGCTTTTTGAGATCCAACTAAAATAACTTTTTCCATGATGGTTTGTGTTTTTCATAATTCCACCTGCCTATCACAAAGGCTTATACCATTTTAAGGAATGATTTTTGTTGAAGTATAAGTTAGATGCATAGTTTAGATTTATTACATTAAAACAGGTTTATGTACTTAAATAAGCTTATGGTTATATGGGGTTAACATTCCTTTTGAAAAGTAAATACAATTTCATTAAGTACTTGTTACATAATTATTATTCTTGTTCTACTTAGCGTGCTCGCAGACTACAGACCAAACAGATAGTTGGCCAATAGTTGGTTTTGTATGAAGAATCGGCCGATTGGAATTGTTCTAGTGTGTGCACTTGCATACACCTTCAGACTGATTGAGAGCCCGACTAAACTGTCGGCCGATAGAAAGTCTGTAGTCTGCGAGGGCTCTTAGGCTGAATCATAGAGATAAGAGTAAAATCATAATATGGAGTATACTTCACATACAAAGATTAGGTTATAGTTTGTTACAACACAGTTAATACTGCCACATTGCTTAAAAATACGTAGTTAATGTTCCTACATCATTACAATGGTAGATTTATAAATTAATAATAGATTATGGCAATAATCCATTCAATAGGCAAGTCTGCATATTAATAGCTGTCGTAGCCTGCATCCTAATCAATTGTAGTTTTTCTTATGAAAGATGTCAAAGATGAGATTTCACTGCTAGCTCTTTCTCCAGAGATGTGGCTAAATTCAATCTCTTCACTCAAGTTCTGTGTGTCAGACGTATCTTCAGCAGATGGCCAACGTTTGTGACTGGGAGCATATAACACCAGCAGTGCAAAAATATAGATATTCCACATTCCATATACTCCAGTGAAGAATGCTGAAGTGTATTCCAGCTCAATGTGCTCATCCCATTTCCATTGACCTTCAGCCACCTGTCCCAATATAAATCCGATCACAGTCAGCGCAGCACATAGTAGAGTAGCCAGCATCATGAACTTGAAGCGGTATATTATCCCTTCATAGTGTAAACGTCGCACTGAACACATGGTAGGCAGGGACTGTCTTTTGTGAGAAATATTGATGAAAACTTGCCACACCATGTAACAGAGGAACAGGAAATAAACCCCAGTAGATATTCCAGCCAAGATTATGAAAGTCAGAGCCAAATTAGTACCAATGTCAGTCATCCAGATGGAGTAAAATGGGTTCCGCAGCTGCACACCTCGTTCGCACATGTCAAAAATGAATAATGAAACGCAGCCTATAGCTACCGCTATCAAATGACGCCAGTACTGCTTCAGGGAGCTTTGTGCTGATGTATCTTGGATTAGCATATGTTCTCCAGCAAACACAAGCCAAAATGAAAATAACATAGCATAGAAAACCCCTTGCCTTATGTCTCCCAGCAACAACATGAACGGCAAGTCAAAATGCAAAGTCAAATATTCGAGAGGCATATTCAGTACACATAATGCTATTCCTAATGTCAGAAGCATTTTTTCCAATAACACTGGTTTTCTTTGTAGTATGTGAATGCGTCTCCAAAACCATGCCAATATAGCTATGATACAGGGGAAGAAAACAGTTTTCAACGATACCCATACTTTAGTAAAGCCCCCATTTTGATTGATCACTGTCAAATACATGTCTTGTATGTGACCGATATTCGAGTTCATTTCGGGTGTATCTACTGGGAGTCTTACATTCAATAAATAAAAGTCGTGGAACAAAGACCCTAGCTCAAATAGTGGTATAGCTGAACAGTTGTATAGGTATTTCTCAGTTTTGATGTCAATTTCACAGTCCAAATGGCGTTTTTCAACAGACTGTGTGTACAATTTCCACCCATCATCGGGGTCACCTTTGTTTTTGTAAGCTAACCTCGCGTCGATAGTGACTTCGCTCCGCGGACGAACCTCCATTTGAGAATGATATCTAATATCCACTTGCAACACGCCAATCAAATTCTGCTGCCATCTAGAGAAATCTAATATTTGATTTTGTCGAGGCAACGGCATTTGAAACGCAAACACAATGTCTGTTTCAGACAAGTCTTGGTGCATGTCCCCAAGGTCGACCGTCTTGCAGGCGCCCTTGCCGCGATTATAATACCATTTCGACGTATCATTTTTCACTTTTGTTGTATCTTTACACACGGTTCCGAGAATTGTTTGCGCGTTCGCTGGCATGGGTGCGACCAAACCGCCTATCAAGAAACATGTTAGTTGACACAGGAGCAAGAACGTAACTAACACCGCGAGTTTTCGCCCACTCAAATTTTCTATTATTGTTCCAGTCATTTTGTAGCAATTTTAACTTGAATTAACACTAGTAAAATAACGATTCCATTGTTCGTGTTTTTCGAGGCGAGGACGCGAATTTTTGATTGATTTTGTTTTGTTTGACTTTGACAATTTGAGTTTGACACATGCGTCATGCGCTGTAACCTGTATTGCCAGCTCACGAAATAACGACAAAAACGTTACGTTATTAATAACGCTATTTAGATCGAATGAAATGAAACGAAAAAAACTGAATAGACGTATTGAATTAAATATTTATGTGATTTAAACAAAACTTACAAATCCTGATTTTAGAGATTCTGAATGATTTTAAATTAAATATAAAAATCTTAATATCATATTTTATCATCGTTGTTCCAATTCATTAGCACACATGATGAAAAATAATTTCATTTCGTCTTCGTTATAAAATAGCTAGACATTCCAGTAATATTCCGTACAGCTAAAAGCGTCCACAACAAAACAGTGATATCGCTACTAATTTTTACTAATTCGTACTCGCTTTGCCCAATCCAAACTCCTGTGGTCCTTCGAATTTTCTTTTATTTCATTATGTTTATATTACGTTTAAATCCCTTATCAATCCCCTTTACAAAAAGTAGTATCATTAGTGCTACCGCTGCCTGATCCGAGCAAGCCGGAGCAGCATGAAGCTTGTTGCCCGCTCGGTAAGATTTAGTCCCTGTTGGAACCAATTTGACGATATTACACGTTTTGATTTTGATGCTTTTTATTCAATCTCTTTGTCCTTTGGTTCCAACTCAGGGTATCAATGGTTGGTGTGGCTTAGTGTTGTTTTTATTTTGCGTGGTTTAATATTACAAATTATAATTTAATTTGTTTTATATTGCTCTATTATACAATGTTTATTTTACACTTTTGATGCTTCATAGATTAGCTCATAAAAACATCAAATCTGTAAAATATCTAGGTTCGTGGTATACAGGAAGTAATACGTTATAAAATAAGTTGCTTATAATTGTGGCATGAAGAATAATTATTTTATTAGTTCTTGCATTTGTATCATATTTTATAACGTTTATTTTTTATTCTGTAGTTTACTAATGCATTTATAGTTATGGAAGCGCAAGATATTTATTTCAAATTCAGATATTCAAATTATCGAACTTGATCGAGTTCATCTTTCCACTTTCACTTAATTAATATGATAATTGAATGATAATTAAATTAAAAAGAAAATCTAATACTATTTCAGTTATAGTTTAACTGGGAATATTGTACTGGGATACAATATCTTGCTCTTGCAATGAATTATTGTTGAATGCAAAATAATTTGGTGAGAGAATAAACTAATCGTATTTTATAATTCCTATTCCTAACTGCACACAAAACAAAAATCCGTCTGTTTTTTTATTATTGTGTATGTGTTTTTTTTTACGTTTTTTTGACATGTTCTGATTTTGTTTGTTGTTTTTTCTTTCCCTCTCTGCCGTTGCACGCTATCCTTTTGATTTAACACTTTGTGTTATTTCCACCCATCCTGTTACCCACTCATTTTCTTTGCTCCTTCCGGTTCCTTCCGTTTGTTATCCCGCGCACTGGACGCCGCCCGCATGCAGCCAAGGGACGCACCAACATCGAACTGCGGGAACAATTCATACTGGCCGATGGAGTCTCACAGAGCATGGCAGCGTTCCGACCGCGTACGCCCCGCTCTAACACAAACACTCCACCCTCCACCACTGGACCGATTACAAAGGTAAGGCGCGGCAAGCTGCTAATTTAATCAAATAAAATATTTTCTCCTACAGGTTAATTTTATTTAGTTAAGTAACGCACAAGTACCACATAAGGCGCACAGTAGTTATTGGAGGGAGCAATCGGTTTGGGACTCATTTTATTTTTCGCTTTTTCTTTTGCAGCTTGTATATGGATGTACAGAAATCCATATGCAAGGTGCACAGTCGTGAGTACGCATGTGTTGAGCTCGTAGCATTTGGTCGTATTGCATTAGAGTGTTCAAGCTATGCATTCCTGCACAGGCTCGTTGTAGTGCGTTGGTGTTGTTTGTTAGTATATCTACTCATTGGAACCACTGCATTGGAGAGGTGGCACGTCAACGCATTATTCGATTGTATGGTAAAGTATTTCTTTTACCCTTCCCGCCAGATCCCATCATACCTGCATTTCGCAAAATCGCGCGGCCGTCGACTAAACGTGTGGACTAATCGTAAAATCGTCTCGAAACTCGTTCGCGGTCTTCGAAAAGATTGGCACTATGAAGGCATATAACCTATGTTTGTAACGGACGTTTCCCATTCCCCTTAATGAGTATCCTGGTTTTATATTGGTACGTTTAGCTGAGGAGTTTATGGAGCAGCTGAAGCCCATATTTGAGGCTTTAAGGCAACGGGAAGAGCTTCCGTGTTCGTACCCTCTACACGTCGGCTCAACACATGGCACTAAGCAGGCGTTTATATATGGCCACTCAAGATCTCAAGGTTCGACGACACCGGGTGCTCACCACTATACCCACCACCACGGATACCAGCCGTCACCGGGATACCACTGGGTAACTGCTCAATAGGCTATGTGATAGTTTTGGTCGATTGCACCCTTGAACGGAGAAGTTCCAGCAGTTCATTTATTTTTGTTTTGTTATTGTCTATGTTTAAGTAACACTATAGATAGTAATGTCAAGTCCATAATTATTAGTCTGGCATGCTTCTACATTTACACGAGTTTTTTTTTGTGTACAATAAACCATCATGAGTTATGCAGTATCTTTCATGATCATTCATGGAATGTACAATGGTCTAATTTTCCTTCGATTTATATTTTCACAACCATTAAAACGTTCTATTGATATATAGGTAAGGGAACGCACAGTAAGATCTGTTCCCATGTCGGCGGGAGGAGCGGCTGGTCGTGCATCAAGATCTTCACTGAGTGCAGGAACGCCAGACTCACTCAGTGACAACGAAGCGGCCAGTGGACTTGGATCAAGATATAGGAAACCGAGTGTGCCAAGGTGAAATACAAAATTCCCGTCAGCTTTACTTTAGAGTTATGTGTAATAAACATTGAAAAATTTGTGATTTAATAATGTATTATTTATACAGATCAACGTTAACGCCCGGTGGATCACGTCCCGGGTCCAGACCGGGATCGAGAACCGGATCAAAACCACCTTCAAGGCATGGGTCGAATCTTTCATTAGATAGCACAGGTATGTAGATTGCACTCCTCGTTTCTTCATAAATTATATATGCGTTAAAACCTATCTATAGTTATACAACAATATTTCCTTTCATCAGATGACGTATCAACACCATCTCGCATACCAATGCGAAAAGTCACAAATACAAAAACATCAATAGCTCGTGCTGCTGCTAATGCCAGCAAACTTGGAGTGACAACACCGAATGGTGGATCGCGACCACGCACTCCAACAGGATTTCTGACACCTGCCAGTGGAAGGTGCGTATCTAAAAATATAATTTAAATTAAAACACGAGTTTGGTAAAGGTTATACTTTGTATGTTATTTCAACACATGTTCTCAGTATATTAAATATGGTCCACTGATATGCACACGGACAGGTATCCTAGTGGAGCGATGTACCGCACGTCCAGTATACCGACACTGTCTCCGGTGCCGGCGTTAGCGAGGTATTAAGAGTGGATTGAGTGGTTTGCTCGTCCTGCAACTAAAACTTGCTTAGATGTTATTGATTCATTTTAGTTTCACTGAAATACAGATAAAGATAATATCTATTATCTAATAGTAAAAAAATTGGCAAGTTGTTGAATGTAAAATCTAATCAAGTTAAAAGTAGCAAGCTCTGAGAGCACGTCTGGAAGAGCACGTTGTTTTGCTTCCTCAGGGGAACAGGTTTATGTAGTGTCGTCGAGGGATTTTAAGGAATATCGCACTGTATTTTGGAAATACACATTTTGTTTGTCAGGATTGTGACGTCTACGAACTTGTTAGAAAGGTGGTGGATCAATATTGCTTACAAAACTTAATGAAGGCATGTGGTACTAGTTAGGATAACTAATGCTCAGAAAATGTGTTTATTTACTAACCGTATGTGTAGTATATCTCGAAGGAAGATAATATAACTAAAATAATTTATTTTTTTCCTTTGCCCGCATGCATCACTATCGAAAATGGACTAAATATAGCTCGACACATTCCCAGCCATCCTCTATGGCATCTGAACATCCCAAATCTTTATCTCATACTCATCCTGCATTCCAAACTCAAGGTTCCACAAAAATTCCTGTTTATGTTGGTCCCCGTTCTCAAAGAACTCCATCTGTAGAGAGACGACTGAATAAGCCTAGAAAATCCCACTCTAGAGAAACTTCCCAAGAACCAAGTCCTACTTCCTTAGATCCTTCAAGAAAATCCGAGCAAAGAAGTCCAGAAGATGACTCCTCACTATTCAGCATATCGGGAATGACGAGCGACAATGAATATGAGAGTAATATAAGCGAGTCAAGTGGTGAAGCGTCTAAGCCGACCCAGCGAGATGTCAAAGGGTACAGCTTGTAGAATGCTAGCTTCTAAAATGTTGATTGATGCTCCTTGATTGTCTGACGTTGTTTTAATGGTCATTGAGATTGCATAAACGCTCATCACAATTCCTTATAATTTAGCATCATCTCACAGTAAATGACTTCGAATTTCATATAACTTATGTGCCTTACCTGTCCATCTTGTAATTACATTCATCGTGCTTTGACGCCTAAACTGTAAAACTGCTTGCCAAAAATCTACCAACTAGTTTATTCATTCATTATTCATTGTTGGTTATCCACATCCAGCACGCCTTCACGTTTGAAATAATGTTTCTTCAAAAGGTCTTGATCTCTTACTGTAACTGTAACTACACCAGGACTTTCGGTATCACGTATTTAGCGTGCGATTCCACAGATAAGGTGAGGGGAAAAGACGTGTAAGAATAGAATAGAATATATTACTTGGAATCCACATCTTATCTCCTCTCCACTTCATTGGAAGCGGTGATATCGGAGTGAAACTAAGTTATGCGAATCATTACGATTACAGAGGGCCTAGCCAAAGTAACATTTGCTAATCTTCGTTATCGCTTCGCTTTCGAAACATGTATGACATGACATAAGGTTTCGTTAACAATCGAATTTTAAAACGTCAAATCCATACATGTTTCGAAGCGAAGCGATAGCGAAAATTTGCAAATGTTACTTTGGCTAGGGGGTCAGGATTGAAAAAGAGCGAAGTCAGGTGACTTGACCGCCTAACGTGATTTGGTTCTACGTTTCAAACTCGAACGCCCACTTTGTTTCAGTCCGTTGCGCCGATATCTGCTTTAGGCTTCAATAAATGCATACCCCTTAAATCGAAGTCTATCTTGTGTTACCAAAAGTGTTGTTGCATTGTTATTTTGTTCACTAGACTGAATTGTATATTGCCCTTCTTTATCACTTTGTTCTTTATAATCACTCTGCTTTTGTTAATAATCAATATACTTACTTATCTTTATGTTAATGCACATAAATATATAATTATGTTACTAGTAGTGCTCTATATGTATCATTATTTAAAGAATACCTATGTGCAATAACATACCGCCTAACATGATTTCTTAATCTTATCATCCTATTTACTAATGTTTCTGTATGTCCTGTGTGCTCGCTAACTCTTCATAGGAGCGGGTCGTTTGCCTCGACGGACGGACAAACGCCCGGCAAGAGTCGCATTCCTGTCCTTAAGGATCACCATACTAACTGTAATCTCAATAGGTAAACTAAACTTCGTAGTGTTTCGCTTTTGGTGTTACTTTGATATGATTTTCCGATGTGTTTTGTAGTCACCGATTTTGTACGATTCTTCACTATGTTTGCTTTGTTTAGTATCATGTTTGGTTGAATTTATACAGGGAACTTAAGTTATTTTTTTTTATATTTGGTTTGTTTGTAGTGCTTGTCGCATGACGCAATTCTTGGTTTAAGGGAGACTAAACTTTTTGTTCGAATGTCAGGCAAAGGACGCCTTCAGGCAGTACGACTCCCGTACGCTCAGGCCAGCAGACGGCAGTGTCCCGCCTGCTGCGGAAGCCTTCGGACGCGTCAGACAGTGGTGCGCCCGCCACGCCCGGCTCCCGACGCGGCACTCCGTCATCATCTCGAACCATGGAGAAACGCGAACCATTCCGACTGTAAACGAAATAATTTGGGCATCACAAAAGCCCCTATCCGAATTACGATATAAAATTATTGTTCGTATCGTGGGCTTGAGTTATAAATTCGTTATATGAGTAATGCGAGTCGATTTTATGTCCATCGAAATATTTAACTTGTTTGCCTTATAATCTTTTATTACTTATGTAAATCTTTGTCAATCCTACTCCCCTGTTATAATCGCATGAATATTTCCATAAAATCGGCATGCATTACTAGTGGCAAGTGTCCATATTATAATACAATACTTACTAACCAGAATTAACCGATTCGCGAATTAAGCCAAGCTTAATAAAAAACGAATTTGCGAATGTGGCTTTTAATTAAGTAAAAAATATAGTTGGTAGTAATAAAACTTAAAGTCTGCACTTGTTGCCTTGTATACTTTTTTTTTCTACGATCCGTGCAGTTTTGTGCACGTTTGATTATTTTTTATTTATTTTGTGCTGTCAGTATTTTCCCATTATTTTGAATATTATGGGCGGATTGAGAAACCTGTGTCTATGTGAATGTTAATAATTTCTCTTATTTATTGTCAACGTTGCCATAATTGTTAGCGTATGTTTTATATGTAAAAATACGTATTACGTCTCTCTACGGAGACCAGATGAAAAGTGTGATTTTATAATCTTTTTGTAATTATTTTTCCTTTAGGGACCATTTTGTTATTCGAACTATATGATGTAGGAGATTTCAAGTCAACGCTTTTCATTGTGTTGAATGCTGCGTGTAATAACGCCAGATTACACGTGGACGTAGTACAGTGAAAGGTTGTGGTTCGCGATCTATTAAGGTGATAATAGAATTATATAAATATTTTCTTTTGTAATGCACAATCATGTCTCTTCATTATCAAATCCTTTGGTGTTCAATTATTTGTTAGAATGGTATAATGATAGTTATCATTCACAATGTACATTATTGTATGTGATTTATTTATATGTTGATAATTGCACAATATCTTTGTTGATGGTGATAGACTTATTTTCGGAAGGTGAACTATGAATGATATCTTGGATATCGCCAGTATCTTATGGATATCATTTTGTGTTCACCCATATCTGCTCAGGAAAAATTCCACATCCAACGTTGGTTTTAGTGATTTATCTAAAGTACACTTGGTAAAAAAAGACATTTACTTAATAAAAGCTAAGATACTTTTGATATGGAATAAATGCTTTAAAATGTAACCTTCATTTAAAATGTTAACCAACACTCACACTTATTTGTTAATTTTTTATTATAAATCTGACTCTTAAGCTTATTATTAGAAATATGTAAAACTATTAATCTGGTCATTTTTATTTAAATCATTGTTGTATTTGTTAAATATAAATCGAAGCAGATTTACTAAAAGCTTGCATTTTTGTATAAAATAATGATTCTGAAGACCTACAGTTTTAAAATCTCATTATTGATTTCAAAATATAAAATAAAGAATAACAATTATTTGTTTGCTTTTTATTTCGCCTTAGCTTACAGTTTAAGTAGCGTAGTAGCTGACAAGAAAAAATGTACCTATCTGGTAATTAATAGGAAAACTATAAAGTTAGTATTTAGTCTAATTTTCCGTGGCTTTAATAAAGTTTTGAAACATGATTCGATAAATAACTGAAAAAAGAACCTCAACAAACAGCATGCCAAGATCACCGCGCACGCATGGTCGCACGCGCAGCGTATCGTATGCCTCCGTCCGAGACTGGAAATATAATTAGCATGCAGAGGAGTAATTTCCATTGTTGCATCGTGGACAGATAGGTACTATGCGCGCCAAATAAGAATAGTATCGACAACTTCACGGCACTGGACAATTTTATTACTGCTTGCTTGGTAGAATTGATAACTTCATAATGTATAGGATGTGCATAAAAAGAAACAAAATAGATAAAAATATGATTTTTATTCTTGCTGGCATCGATCAGCATGGCAAACGATCATTGGATTTTTTGCCAGCAGTACAAAATTGACCAGTGACGTGAAGTTGTCGAGACTATTCTTATTTGGCACGCATAGTACGTATACGTCGGTGAAAATAAGTAAGGATGAATTCACGGATATAAGTAGGGTGGGTTGGGCATAGAGGGTTCGATCCCGGGATCCCGACCTTCGGGATCCCGACCGTTTTTCAATCCCGAAAATTTCGGGATTGAGTTTTCATAATCCCGGGATTTTCGGGATTGGTTAATTAATTTAAAAAAGTTGCAAAATATAGTGCGTGATGCTAAACGCTCAGTGCCAGTGCTCTCAATATAATTGCACGCCTATCACTTATTATATAAAAATACAAGAAAACCCGTATTTCATTCAAGCAGCATTCCAAGCAAGCAACACAACCCAGCAGATATGCGATGGTTTCTTGGAATAAAACTTTTTTATTTTGAACTAAAATGATAGACAAGCAACTCTCACTGGGTTATGTTATTACGACACTTAACATTCTTCAAGATTAGTTTAGAAATGATATTTTGTGACTCATGAATATTATTTTAAATCAGTTTTTTCTAAGAAACTTCTTTACTACCTAAATACTAACTATGTTTTTACATGAAATCCGTCTATTTGGTCGACGTTAAGAGAAGTTTTGTTAATTATCTTTATCTGCATAGTTTGTTAGATTTTTTTTTTCAATTTATTGAAGTTTAAATGAAGAAAGATCTTTAATCAAGTTTAAATGAAAAAAAAAATTTTTTTTTCAAGAGTGAATAAGAATTCACTCTTGAAAAAAATTTTTTTACACAATAAAAAGTGTCAAACTAACCAGACTTAAAGTCTGGTTAAACTTAATTTGACTCTAACTTTGATTAGTTAGTGATTAGATTAGCTAGGTGTGTATTGTAACGTAAAACATGTTGGTTTTTGTTAAAATTTTGATTAAAGTACGTCGATTTATGACGAAAACGAAAATTTTAATTTTTAATCTTCAATCCCGAAATAATCCCGGGATCCCGGGATTGCCTAAGTGTAATCCCGAAATCCCGGGATCAGAAATAAGGGCCGGGATCGAAATCCCTAGTTGGGCAAGATCGCGTCGGATTTTTGATGAGATGAGCAGTTGTATTCCTAGTCTCGCGTAGAACAGTTCACATTAACTTTGTGAAAATGAAATTTTAAGTGAGTAACGAGAGTGTATATTATCATATTAATAAAATCCTGTTAAATCTGTTCCAAAGCAGAAAAAATATCAAAACAAAATTATATTATGACGAAAATTGTACAGGGGAAGATGAAAGAGTGACGGGGGAAATATCGGAAAAGTTTCTAAAATCGTTAATATGAATGTGACGTTGTCGATGGTCGCTAGTCTTTTAAAGTAGCCTGAAAATACAAAACCGTCTTTAGTGTCAAAATACGTATATATAACAAATATAAATTTAGTTTCTCTATTTGTATATTTCAATACAAGCACTGCAAAAACTACAATAAATCGGACACGTTAAGGATGGGTTTTTGTCTAACCCCGTTTTTCACCTTTACCAACTCGCCGCTCGCCCTACCTATATTTTTCCGTGTAGTCACAGAATATATACTCTAATGGTGTAGTCGCCCTAGATAGATTTCTAGGGCAGCAAAATGAATTAACCGTAAACCTTAAATGTTTTATTTCTTTTAAATTATGCAATAAGCAATTCTCTCATTATGATAAGCAAATATAAGTAATTCCTAAGCAATTTTTAGACACAATTTCAAAGTTAAATACGACGGCTGACCGGCAATTGACCCCTCAAAGCTTTTGTAATATAAACGCAATTAGTAAGATACGTCACTTTGCTCTCAAACTTTTTACAGGCGCTAGGGACTTTTAACCATTTATTTATTTATTTATTTATTTATTCAAAAAATACTTACCGGCTTACAGAATATTCCAAAACGCCAGTAAGCTTAATCTAACAATAATATAAATGAATTAATTAAAGTTTACCACAACTACAAATACACTAACAATATAATAATAAAAAAAAACAAATGTCAAATAATAAACATGCAATATAAAATTACTATTTAAACTCGTACTTAGTTGATGGAAAGAATAACAGGCTCTAGGCTTGCAAATTGTGAATTATACAATTCATAAGCAATTTTTGGCCCATGAAAATTTAAGTAATTCTAAATAGTTATTACTCTATAGGAGGTTGACCGGCCATTCTGATGTCAGGATGGACGGTCAACCTTAAATGTTTTATTTCTTTTAATTTATGCAATAAGCAATTCAAAAGCAATTTTTAGGCACTATTTCAAAGTTAAATACGTCGGTTGACCGGCCATTCTGATTTCTGACGTTCACAATTAACCGGTTGCAACAATGAAAAAGGGTATTCATTCCCGTACTTATTTTCAAATAAGTACCTTTTATTCCTTGGGACAACTAAAAATGAATCTGAAATAATTTAATGATAAATCATATAAATACAGGTCAGTGGAAAATCGTGTAAATCACTGACCCCGAATTATGCTGCATTGCGTCCCAGTATATGTATAATGTGTATATTAGTGCGATACATTTCTTTGTTTATTTTTCCTTTTTCATATCTAGTCTTCCTTTAACAATAAATACTTCTTCTTGATTGCTTGCTCTAACAATTTGAGAATATAAATAAACGTTGTAGAAAAATAGCGTTATAATCTTGTTATAATAACGTAATAACGTTTTTTTTATATCAATTATATCTTCGTAATGGCAACATTTATTAATTCACAGAAGGGATTTGCTTTGCTACATCTATGATTCACAGAGACATAGGCCGCGTTCCGATTCACGCTAACCAAGAATCTTATATTCATATTCTCTGGCGACGCGACGGCTACACGCATGGTAAATACTGTGGTCCATCAGTATTTTAAATTGAAATTTGAAATTTAATTAGAGGCCTATTTCATAAAAGAATGGTAAATTTACTAAAATAATTAACCATAGTTGTTTTTGGGATAATGTTTTTATTTTTTACGAAACATTATTCTACCCCAATATACTACTACTATGGTGAATAGGCTTTATTTCATAATATTTTATGAAATAGGCCCTGGGGCTTAACATCAGCAAAATAAGAAACTATCCTGAAAGCCGTTCAGTTCAAAAGCAGGCTTTAAACAGGACTACTTCAGGCCTGCTTTTGAACTAACATTTGAGGTCCTAGTACGTAAAAGAAAGGCAGTTCAATATAAGTCCTGCTATAAGAGCTCATAATGAGGCCCCAAATCAAATACTGATGGATCACAGTATTTACCATGCGTGTAGCCGTCGCCTCACAGCTTCTGTGACTCTACCACGAGTTGATGCAAACTGTTACCATAAACTATCGTTTTCTCTCTTTCACTCGCACTGACTGTGAGCAGTATATCCGATAGATTACGGTAACGTAAACAGTTTGCATCAACTCATGGTAGGGCCACTGACATGTGTTATTTTTTTATACCGGTCCGAATCATTAGCACGCTGTCAGCATGCTCACGATAGTTTTGATTCAGACCACTCGTGGGAGCGCTAACGCCCCGCCGCTAACGTTGGATTGTTTTTAACAACTTAACCTCAAGAAGGGGTAATCTCAGTAAAATAAATATTTATTTTATGGTTTTATGGGATAAGTAAATAAAGAGGCACTAAGACCGTATACAGAGAGAAAGCAGGTTGACGCTGTTTGCAGACTGCCGCTTACTGCCGCAGGTTCGCGCAGGTAACCAGCGAATGCATTTTGTATGAACAAGCGCTGATAAGGGCCGACAAGCGCTGACAAGCGCCTACACGCGCAGGTCAGCGCTGGCTCGTTTAATATGAAATCCTGCTTCAACCTGGGACCTTACTATGAGCTCTTATAGCAGGACTTATATTGAACTGCCTTAATTTTTCCTACTATGACCTCAAAGGTTAGTATGAGAGCAGGCCTTAAGCAGTCCTGTTTAAACCCTGCTTTTGAACTGAACGGTTTCTTATTTGCTGATGGTAAGCCCCCTGCTTGCTTTGTGTAACGGTTACCTGCGCGAACCTGCGGCAGTAAGCGGCAGTAAGCGGCAGTCTGCAAACAGCGTCCTCTCTGTATACGGCCTAATGAATATTAATAGTTTATTGTTAAAAAGTCATGAAAAAGTGCATTCAAATGTCCAATCGGCAATTTGTAAAAAGCTACATACATACATACATACATACATACACTCACGCCTGTTTCCCATGGGGGTAGGCAGAGACTATGGATCGCCACCTGCTACGATCCTTGCACACTTCTTTCGCTTCATTCATATCCATCAATCTTTTCATACATGCCCTGCGGTTTTTGTCACTGCGTACACCAGCCTTTTTTATAATAACCTCTATTTGGTCCGCGTAGGTTTTTCTGGGACGCCCTCGTGCAATCGTTCCTTCCACATTCGCACAGTATATCTCTTTCGTGATTCGCCTTTCATTCATCCTCTCTAAGTGACCAAACCACTGGAGCATTCCTTTCTCAATTCTTGTCACTATATCATCTTTCAGACCACACCTTTTGCGAATCACCTCATTGCTCACTCTATCACTCAGTTTTACTCCACATATTTTCCTCAACGATCGCATCTCTACCGCATTTATTCTGCTTTCATTCTTCTTCTGCCATACCCAAGATTCACTTCCATACATCAGTGTCGGTACCAGCACTCCGTTATGAATAGCCATTCGCGCCTTTGCAGAAACGGTTTGGCTACTCATAACCGAGTGTATAGCACCACTCACCGAATTTCCTTTCTTCACTCGTCTTTCTATGTCTTCCTCACTCTTTCCGTCCCTTGTGAACAAACTCCCCAAGTATACAAACTCACGGACTTGTTCCACTTTTTCGCCACCTAACATTACCGTACAGTCAGTCATTTCTTCATCTCTCTCAAACACCATCACTTTAGTCTTAGTTACATTCACTTTCATCCCTTTTCTCACAAAATCTTCATTCATAACCGACATCATTTCCTGCAACTCTTGCGCAGAAGACGCAAGTATAACTTGGTCGTCAGCGTAGAGAAGGCACTTGATTTGAGTCCCATTCATCACAACCCCACAGTCACGTTCTTTCAGACCTTTCATACAACTGTCCAAAAACAGATTAAAGAGCCATGGTGACGCAACACATCCCTGTCTGACACCCCTAGAGATGCCAAACCAGTCAGTGTATACGCCGTCAATCCTGACGCATGCACGGGAATCCTCATAGAGAGATTTCAGTGCATGAATCAGTCTGCTCTCCAATCCGTATTCGGACAACACCTTCCATAGCTCATTCCTGTCAACTCGATCGTAGGCCTTCTCCAGGTCCACAAAGGCACAGTAAACCTTTTTGTGCTTAGCCAGGTGTTTTTCGGTTAAGCACCTCAAGGAGAAGACCTGATCCGTGCATCCCATTCCCTTTCTGAATCCCGCTTGCACATCCCAAATACTCTGATCAGTTTTTTGCATCACTCTTTCAATCAGTACCTTTGCATACAATTTACTGACAATGCTGAGAAGACTGATCCCGCGGTAGTCGACTATCAAATCATTTAGTTTGTTTACTTATTATGATATAAGATATAAGAATCGATACCTGCTAGCCTAAGATGCGCGCCGCGACAAAATTTTCTCGACCCTTTTATCGCATTATCTCGCGTTAGTGCGATGTCTGTCCCGCTCGCTCTGCACTGACATGAGTGTGACAGACATCGCGAGATAAATGTCGACAAATAGTCGTGGCGCGCATCCTAGCCCGGCAGGGGGCTTACCATCAGCAAATAAGAAGCCGAGTATATTTGTTCTGTGAAGAAGCCATTCAGTTCAAATTCAAAAGCAGTCCTTAAACAGGACTACTTAAGCCTGCTTTTGAACTAATCTTTGAGGCCCAAGAAGCTTATGCTGGCCACACACCATCCAATCGATCGTCCAATCGGCATGAAACTAGCGATTGGATCCAATCTGCAGCTCGTCCATACACACCACACACGATCAATTCTAACTGTCCAATCGGCAGTGGCGATCGATCGTATGATTTTCTTAACCGACTTCAAAAAAAGATGGAGGTTCTTATAATTCGATTGTATAATAAATGTTTCATCATTGTTATTTTAATTTGAAAGTTGTTTTTGTTTTTTTTTTTAGGTTTTTGAAAGAGATTTTTATTTTTTTAAAGCTTATTTATATTCAGCTTTTTGGTGGTAGCTATGCGTATAATATTTTTTAACTCTATATATTTTCAAAATGCTAATGTCATTACTCAACTTAATTTCCATTTTCACGCTGTCTATCCATTTTCAAACAAAAAAACATATAATTCAGTTCATAAATAAAGTCATCAAGGTAGTTAATCATAGTATTTTCAGGATTACTTGAATTGAGAACTGCTGAACCGATTTTAAAAAGAAAAAATGTCGCCAGAAAATTCTTTGAAATAAAAAAAATAATCATCAAAATCGGTCCATACATATCGAAGATACGCGCGAACAATGATGAAAAATATTTATACAATCCAAAAGAGAACCTCCTTCTTTTTTGAAGTCGGTTAAAATACCAAAACCTTCTTCTAAATGTAAAAAATGCTTTTATGGTAAGCGCATCAAAATCGGTTCAGCTAAACTTGAGCTAATCGCGGACAAACATACATATACAGGTCAAACTGAGAACTTCCTTTTTTTGAAGTCGGTTAAAATACTAAAACCTTCTCCTAAATTCAACAAATACTTTTCTGAAAACCGCATTAAAATCGGTTCAGCCAAACGTGAGATAATCGCGGATACAGGTCAAACAGAGAACCTACCTTTTTTTGAAATCGGTTAAAAGAAAAAAAGAAAGAAAAAAGAAAAAAAATATCATCAAAATCAGTATATATAAATATCGAAGATACGCGCGAACAATGATAAAACAAATAAATACAATCGAATAAAGAACCTCCTTTTTTGAAGTCGGTTAAGAAAATCATACGATCGATTGCCCACTGCCATACACCGTCCAATCGGCATGATCCAATCGGCATGATCCAGCCATTTTGATTTTTCCGTCAGTTCGATCGTCCAACCGATCCACGGCCACACACGGTCAGTTTGGTTGGATTCAATCGGTAGTTTCATGCCGATTGGACGATCGATTGGATGGTGTGTGGCCTGCATTATACCTCCCTCCAATAGAGGTTGCACGGCCATATGTCATAGTGAAGATTGAAAAAAGGTCCTTACGGCTTATTGCAACCTCTTTCTTTAGTGTTACAATACGTGTTCGTTGTTCGTTTGTTTGTGAGAAACGAAAACGTATTGTAAAACGAAAAGAAAGAGATAGCAATAAGCCGTAACGTCACTAAAGAGTCTTTTTCAATCTTCACTTACTTACTAGGCGACTAGGCGTGCAACCTCCATTGTGGATATAAGCTTCTTGTTGAGGCCATAGTACGAAAAAGTAAGGCAGTTCAATATAAGTTTGTTACCTCTTCGGTAAACTCTTCGGTAAAAGTAACTGTCAAAATAAAAATAAAAACAAAACACTTCAATCAACGTCAAAATAGTGCACAATAATGTTGTGAAATGAAAATTACTTTTGGTTCATTTTAATATAAATCACAGAAAAGCATAAAAAATAAGAAGCAATAAAATTTAAGAAAGGGAATACGCTACAAATAATTTTCTTGCATTCAGTTTATAAAAGTTAGACAGCAAAAAAATTTTTTGAATTTGGAATACTTATTTTAAAAACTATTTTTCTTGATAATGGTTGGTTATAAAATGGATGGACCAGCAAGGGATCGTGTGTTGATGTTGATACAGGAAAAGGATAGAATCGAAAGAGAAATTCGCGAACAAACTGCTATTTTGGACACAAACAATGTTGGGATGACTGATGCTCTTGTTGATAGAGAGGGATTCCCTAGAGCTGACATCGACATCTACAAAGTGCGCCATGCCAGACACCAAATCATTTGTAAGTTTATTATTATTTATTACTTACCTACAGTTACAAATTTAAGGCAACCCTAACCAAATTTTTAAACCTGAACTGCAAGCAGAACATAAAACAATAAACTATACCTAGAGCAATTGTTTAACCACCTGTCTGCACAATTTCACCACATTCCCTTGTAGTCATTTGTAGATTAGTCGGGCTCTCAATCAGTATGAAGGTGTATGCAAGTGCGCACACTAGAACGGAATAGAAATTCGGTATTGGCCGATAAATAAGTTGGATGTGCTTCCTGACTAAACTGTTGGCCAACTATCGGCCGACTGGTTAATCAGTATTGGCTCATATCCATGTGCGCACACACAATGATTGTTTAGTCGGCCTGATCGGCAGATAGTTCATTTCATAGCTCCCAGTTATGGTGCCGGGCTGTCGAGCGATTTTTTAATAATGGCATTGCTAATTGTAGTGGCGGACGGACGTCTTAAATTTTATCGAGGAAATAGAAAAAAGACCTGCTCTTTATAAGAAAAATTTAAAAGATTACTCTGACGTTAATATAAAGAAAAAACCGTGGGAGGAAGTTTGTGAAATAATTGTTCCAGATTGGAATCAGCTTAGTGCCCAGTATCTTGATTACGTAAAGCTGTTGCTAACAATTCTCGATTGAAAGCGCAGTTGTATTGCTGCTTTAGTTAAGATAGTTGTCACATTGGTTCTAACTAAAGCAGCAATGTAACTGCGATTTCTGTCAGAGTTGATTGCAACAAAATAACAAAATCACCCCCGTGACAAAACAAAACAAGGTAGGTATAATATGTAACTATACATTTCATTTATTACAAGTTCATTCGCTCAACTATTATAGTTGGACATGTTCACTGAAGCTGGTAATGCTTATAAAAGTCTTTTTTTTTCGGATGATAGAGTACCTAATTTGGAATGCATCGTGTAAAATTTTCCATTCAATAGTCTATGACTAAGGATTGGAAGCACCCAATAGTCACGGACTCTCTCTTTGATTATTCTTCTCTGTAGTATGAGAGCAATAATAAACTTTCTAGACAAAAGTAAATAAATTTTCATTGTGCAACCGTTCTCTTTAAAACTCGGTTACAAATTAAACTAGCAAATCATTCGAAAAGTCGGCCGACTGTTGGCTAGTCTGCACACTCATCACCAACCCGAATGTTTAGTTGGCTCAGTGTGTGCGCTAGCAACCCGACCCGATCAAACTATGGGCCGATAGAAAGTCTGCGAGGGCTCTTAGCAGTTTTGCTATCTACATCTATCTAGCAGTGAATACGAGAGAATGATACCATCTAAAAATACTAGACTATGGGCCCCAAAAATTCCACGTAAAGTATTACCTATAAAAATTATGTATTTGAATTAAAATATTAAATAAAATTTACTGCAGCGCCACTTTCAGTCAGGGTACCACCTAAATTAGTTTTCTTCATTAATATACAGGCTTACAAAATGACCATAAAGCCATTATGAAGAGGATAGAGCAAGGATTGGCAGACGTCCACTCAGATTTGGTCGGATCATATGGGGAAGGTCCGTCGGTTGTTGCACCCGAGCCTAATGCATCATACACCAACGGTCACTCATCCAACATGCCATCTAGTGAAGGAGATGTCGATAATATGAACGAGCGTGGTTTTGCTACCATCGGAAAGGTTCAAATTGGTTCTCCAGCAGATATGGATGTAAGTAGGCTAATAAATTATCCTAAGAGCATCCTTTTTATAGATTTTTAATAATAATAATAATAGCTTTATTTCAGACCACACTCCATTTGTTAGTATACATAACATACACTTAAATAACTATATTATGGCCACATTTGTTGTAACTATGGATGTTTGAATTAATACCTATCAAACTTAGATGATAGGTATTAATTCAAATATTTTTTGTCTGTTGGATCCAGTGCCTGAACAACTGACAATCAGGCCTGTCCTTTATAACTGTCAGGGTGATGTTGGTACCCCTCCGAACTCTTCTTAAAATCGAAACCTGCGGGCAAGCATATTGCATTGGACTGCTAATGCTGTCCGCACTCAATCCATGTCAAGTTCATCTGACATGGTCTCAGTTACAATGTGCCCCGAATATCTGAAATTCATCACTCTGTTTAGAGCAGTATCAAGCAGCTTAATAGGTGGAACTTACTTTTCATAATGGGTTCTACTACAGTTTTCATTAGCTCAAGCGGTAGGTATGAATGCAGGGTTTTTTTTTTAAAGATAATGGATAGGCACCTACAAATGTAATGTTAAAATTAACTTTGTTAGAATTACTGCATAAAATATACTGTTTTTTTTGTAAAATAATGGCCGAATCATCCGTCCTTATAATATCTTCCACCAGGCATTTTCATTTTCAACTATTTTATTGATCTTAACTTATGTTTCTTCCGAATCAACGGGACAAATAAATAAAACAAAACCGCGTTGTGGTTTCACACACTATTTTGTGGATTTTAAAGGCTGAGCAAAAATCGGAACCATCAGATTTTTCCGATTTTATGCAAAATTCAGTAATTTTAACTTTTTGCAAAAAATCATGATTTTTCCAACCCTGGAATACCTTATACAAAGTGTGTACAGTAAGAACAGAACTCTTGGTAAATGATTCCCAGCATATTGAAGGTGCTGCACACTGAAGCCGTGATGTCTTGATTATTTTCCTCTATCCATGGTCTTCAAAACCAATTGTATATCGTTAGGTGTTATTCGTACAGGCACCCCGGATAAAACGCCTCCGTCCCAATGACACCTCCCTTCCGTCAGCTGAGATGACTGAAGCAATGATTTGACGTGGAAATTATTCTTAAATAGGTCTGCTGTTTCTTTAGGATACTATGCATGATATAAGGGTAGTTCTCATTTTGAGTATCAAAAATACTGAATATAGCATACTGAAATACTAAGTGGGCGACGGACTACAAATATTGAAAATGGGTGACTTTAAAATATAAATTGAGTAACTAGATATTTAGAACGGGCAGTAGGTACTTTAATTTTAATATCAAGCGATCAAATTTTTTATTTGGGCGACAATTTTAGGGTAGGGCACACAAAACATTTATAATTTGGCATATATTTTATTTAAAAAAGGCGGCTACTTATTAACCTAATCGAGATGACAAAAATACCATATTGGGCAATAACTAATTTTAGTACAAAAACGTCGTGTCTGGCGCTTCACAGGTCGCTTACCGCGGCACGCTCGGCGTCGGCGCTCGCTCGACTCGCGCGTTATTGGTCGCAATACTAACCTAATCTAATAAACTCAAGACTTTTGAGTCTACCCCTTTTTATGTAATTACACTATTTTTGGGGGGCTCCCCCGAACCCGATCTATTCTACTGTTTTCAAAAAAGATATATGTATGCTCAAAAAGAAAAACAAAACCTGAAATACTATAACACTATCTTAAAATATTTTTATTGTCGCCCACGTACCAAAGGGTATTTTTTTGATATTCTTATTGTGTTTAGCTTAAAACAATTATATAGTCACCTATTTGGTTTTAATAGTTGCCCACTCAGTATTTTTGTCACTCGTTTGTAATTTTCACTGTTAACTTAAATTACATGTAGTTGCTCGTTTTATGTATCATTTTGTAATCAATAGTTTGTCGCCCGTAAGTTGTCGCAAACAAAATAAATCGCTGCCGAGTTTAGTATTTAAGTATCCCATACGCAGTCGCCTTTAATAATAAACTAGGTGTCGCCGGAACTGGAAATAACTCCAGTCACCCAATTAAAAATATCCTCTGATAAAATATGTTACGGCTAATACACGAAGTACGGCTAAATCTAGTTTTAGCCGGCTAATACTAGGTGTAGCCGGAAGCTGTTGGTTAAACCTAGGTGTAACCGATTTGCTCACGGCTAGGTGTAGCCGGTTAAAACTAGGTCTAGCCTTCATTTTGCTTATAGCAGTTATTAGTAGCGCCTTAATAGTAAGGGGAAGTAATTTATGGGGTATGTAGAAAGATTTGTAGTTATATTTTTTAACAAAAAAAAATAACCACGAAATTTAAGGCTCACGCTCCGCTGCGCTTCGTAATTGCCTTAAATTTCTAACCTATATTCGGGACCTACAGTAGTAAAGCAGGGGGTCAAGGGGTCAAGTCTACTAATGTTTTCGTCAAAATTGTGGATCAATGGTGTTTGAATGGTTTTACTTTTTGACACTGTTCTCGTTTCTTAAACCCAAAATCGAGACACAATATGTTTCCGTTTCGGGTTCAAGAAACACAATGTGTTTCGGTTTTGGGTTTAAGAAACAAGAACTGTGTCATAAAGCATTACCATTCAAACACCTTTGAACTACTATTTTGACGAAAACATTAGCAGACTTGACCCCCAAGTCTGCTAATGTTCTCGTCAAAATCGTAGTTCAATGGTGTTCTAATGGTAAAGCTTTTTGACACAGTTCTTGTTTCTTAAACCCAATATCAAGACCCGATACCGGTTTCATTTCTTTGCTTTGCTGTTCTACCTTGCTTTAAAGACCGCCGGCCAACCAGGGTAATTTTCAATCTATCGCATTTTGGGACTAGACCAAATTGGCAAGATAGCCATTAGCTTGGTGTTATCAAATATCATCGCCTGGATTGCGAAGTAGGAAGCTTTTAGGAGATATGCCACCCTGAACATGGACTCCGATCGTTAAAAATACATCGATCGCATATTTATACAAGATGTTTGGTAAAGCCTTATAAAGCTGAATATGGTAGATAGGGACCATAAAACTGAACAACTTTTACTATGGGACCAAATCTGAAATCGCGAAAAAAAAATTAGCTCTTTCATACGTTTTGATAATTTCGTTATTAATTTTTGTATGAAACAACTGTTTTTTTTTTTAAAACTAAATCTAAAACTTCGCATCGCAACCCAGACGACGATATTTGATAACACCAAACTAATGGCTATCTTGCCAATGTGGTCTGGTCAAAATATGCGATAGATTGAAAATGAGCCTTTTGGCCGGCGGTCCATAGTAGAACAGCAAAGCAAAGAAATGAAACCGGTAGGTCTGGGGTGAGCCTAACAAACACAGTGTGTTTCGGTTTTGGGTTTAAGGAACAAGAACGGTGTCAAAAAGCATTACCATTCAAACACTATTAAACCACGATTTCGACGTTAACTTTAGCAGAATTGACCCCCAGATCGGTTACACCTAGGTTTAATCAACAGCTTCCGGCGACACCTAGTTTAAGCCGGCTAAAACTGGGTGTAGTCGCACTTCGGGTATTAGCCTTGGTGACATAGGTTTATCAAGGCACTCTTTGAGGGTAGATTTTATATATTTAGAAATTGTCTTTCTTAAGTATTCTTTCATTAAGCATTTAGTAAACCTATGATCTCAGATCAAATCAAGGGCGTCGCCAGGGGTGGGCAGGTTAAAAAATGTAGCCAACTGCAAATAACCAAAGTTCTCATCCTCTTTAATATTAACTTGCCCCCCCCCCCCCCCCTGGGCCATGGGCTTGGCCCCCCCCTGGGCCATGGGCTGGCGACGCCCTTGGATCAAATAAAAAAGTAAGATGGAGCGTTGCGAACAATGAAGTGAGGCCGGTTTTTGATGGTACATGTGTGCGTACAAGGAGGCGGGCGGGGGCCGGGTGGCAGGGTTTATGGTTTTATATGGAAAGCCAAGGCGTAGTTTCGTAACACGTGTGTGCGTGAACTGTGTGTGTACACAGCCAAGGCGTAGTTTTACAGGCCTCACCGCTTCGTTCGGAAGACTCCGTCTTACTTTTTTATTTGGTCTGAGCCTGTAATAATAATATTATATTAATAATAATAAGGGTTACAGTACGAGGTATATATCTTGAAATTTTTCGACGGAGTGGGTTCGCGCATGTGCTCTTGTAAGCGACCATTAGCGCGCGCCCCTCTCCCACCGCCCGCGCCCCTCACCGCTATGCAATATGCATACACAAAATACGCATTCCGCGCAATCCCCACCCGATTTCAAGATATATGCCTCGTACTGTACTAATTAGTTACAATTACCTAACTTCTCATTAAATTTCACAACAATTTGAAAATATTTGCAGGGACTGTGTGAAGGAGATGAAATCCTTCAATTCGGCTCTATCAACAGCAGAAACTTCACAGACATCAACCAAGTAAACCAGATAGTGTGCCACTCCGTCAACCAGAGCATTCAAGTGAAGTTGCGCAGAGATCAACGCATAATCACCCTTAACGTAACCCCAAGACCTTGGAATCAGCCCGGATTACTTGGCTGTCACATCCGAAGACTTATGAGCTAAAGGAAATGAACGAGCAAAATCTTCAAAAAATAAGTAAAGGACACTTTTTAACATAAAAATTAAAACCCTATAATTAAAATTTTATGAGTCTAAAGGAAGTGAAATTGTGGTGTTAAAAATAAATTCTATGGTTTATAACCATTGTTTTTGTTTTTTTCTTTTTGTGCAGTTGTAGAGTGTCCACTCTTTCTTTAATCTCGGATCTCTTTTTTTCGATTATGTCTTTGAGTGTTTTGTCTGTGTTGCCTTCAGCATTATCTTGGTCTTCCTCCGGGTTTGAAGCTTCATCGTCGCTATACATGTGCTTCATGGAATAGTCGAAGTAGAGCTTGTCTTCCACTAAACGGTAGTCTGGTTTTGAAATGGTACCACGTACACAGTCGTGATAGTGGCATACTATTTTCTCTTGCTCATATGTTTCGCAGGACCCTAAAAATATAAAGGAATAAAATCATTTTAATTGTGTATTATATATAGCAACACTGTACCCGTAGCACAAACAGCTATCGAAAAAAATATCGCGCGTAAAATCAATCGATAGTGTAATTTTGTAGTGTAAATTTGTACAACGCCATCTACCACCGAATAGCGAAATTAAAATTTCCATAGATAATTATCTATCGAGTAATTTTACGCGCGTTTTTTTTCTCGATAGCTGTTCGTGCTAAGGGTACCGATACACTTGTACTATTATGTATTCTGTGCTGATACAACAAAAGTACTAATCTTAGCGCTTAATCTAAGTCTTAGCGTAAGTGTGACATCGCTAGGCGAAAAAATGCGGCGAAAGGCCACATGCGTTATCTTTAGAATTAGATTGTTGTTTGAGACTGTACTTCTGCCATTTACAGAATCTGCCGTTTGCAGAATCTGCCATTTAGCGAATAAAGGGTAATTTTGCGCCATATCGTAGGAAACACAACATGCATCGGCGTCGTCCGAGCAGCGTCTGAGAAGTTGTAACCTCGAGAAAATTCCGAGCACGGTTTTATCAGCCTTACACCTGGCCACGTGAACCGGCGACGCGACGCGCAAATTGTCTCTTCATTGCGCGCTCGATATGCTCATGTTAATTCACAATACGCGGCACACGTAAATATTACGAATTGGCGAATCGCGTCGCCTGTCGCTGCTCCGCGTGGCCAGGTGGTCCATACTAATTATTAAATGCGAAAGTAACTCTGTCTGTCTGTAAAGCTTTCACACCTAAACTGCTGAACCGATTTTGGCGAAATTTGGTACAGAGATAGAGTAGGGTTTGAAGGGGAGAGGGAGTGAGAGGGAAGGGCGGGGTAGGAGAGGAAAAGGGGGCCGCGCGCTTGGTGGGGCCCCGCCTAAAAACGGCTGATACTCTAACGTCCACGCGGACGAAGTCGCGGGCAGAAGCTAGTTAAGGATAAATGGTGTGTACCGACCAGGTCTCTGCACCCTCACGGTGAGCACGGCTCGCTCAGGCGCCATGTTTTTGAAGTAGACGAGGTAGCACGCCAGCATGGTCCCGGTGCGCCCGCGCCCGTGCCGGCAGTGCACGCCTATCACCTGGAAAGTAGTAATAATAATCTAGAATAAATAAAATTAATATAGGAATAAAAGTAAGATAAATAAATAAAATCTATACATATACAATTCTAAATTGACTGATGATTGATTGCTGGGATGGGTTATTAGGATACTTTCAACCGTAGAGCCCTAACAGTTGAAAGTAGGGACACCATTTTTGGAGGGTAGATCTTTCATGGTGTAAAAGGAACGGGATCACGGGAATACCTTCTACCAGCATTTTAAGGATTCTAAAGATTTTCTAAAATGACCACGTAAATAAAGTCGCGGGCATAAGTATTACTTTAGTAAAATGTATTACTTTAAACAACATAGCCTTATCTAGATGGTGGAGCTTCCAATCAGCAATATATCCTGTTTTTGGACTTTGGAGGCACCGCTCTTCCTTAACTACTTTTAAAGAAACAAGAAGAAGTAAATGATGACCAGTTAACGATGATTTTTAGCTTTTTCTTCGTCATTATTATCGGCCTTTGGTAGGGCACGTGCCTTCTTTATAAGTGGATGGATAAGTACGATGCTTTATTAGATATGAATAGAAGAATCTTACCTCTCCTCTGAGCTCAGCCCTCTCACAAATCTCAATGAACTTCAAAATCTGTTTCAGCGTTGGCGCACCAAATTCTTTTATACGAATTTCGGACCATTTCAGTTTTTTCTTACACTCGAGAATGGGTGGTAGTTTTTCAGGAGACAGAGTTATTAAGTGATCCACTCCAGCATCAGCTATGTAATTCAGATTTTCCACAGTTTGCGGCCATCCCATGGCTGCCACTTTGTTCTCAATGAACCATGAAAAATTGTATGGTGGATATGATTCGTAATCCTTCTCTTCAATTGGTTTTGCTTCTTTGACAGTCTCTTCAGTTGGTTTTTCTTTTGGATCGTCCAAGTATTTGTAGAATAGTTTTGTTAGTTTGAGGTTTGTGTTCATTTTTGAGGAGATCATGATTTTAAACTTGTATTTAGATCTGAAAAAATAAAATAAAAAATAATGAGATTTCTCCTGCGCTCATTAGACATGAAAAACCACTTCGGATACTAGCGCGGTTTTATTGAAAGTACTTTAGTGATTAGTTGGTATTTGGTGTGATTTTTAATTTTTTCGACGTTTCGGCACCTTTATGCAGCGCACGGTACAACAATATAATATCAAACTACATAACATAAATACCAACTAATTACCAAAGTACTTTCTATAAAAGCACGCTAGTACCTATCCGTTAAAATCATAGAAATAGAATGTAGATTAACAAATATTTTAAACAAACTGTGATTGCTCATTTTCTAGGCGGGACGCTAGGGGCGCTTACTGTAAAAAAATGTTGGCACATGTCACATGATCCTTTGTCTCTTTTTTACATAGACCGTGTCCGCATGATGTTAACTTCTCTTTTCCACGCTTTGTTGGTCTTCTTGAGCGCAGCGAAAATTTTTTTATGTCTATGGTTAAAATAGTTTTAATTCATGTCCTCGCAAGTTGTGTGTAAACAAACAAGACAAACTTTTTTATCCAAATATTATATACCTTGATACCTAAGTATAAATAAACGTATCACAAAATAGCCCCTTTACTACGTAGACATTAATAAAAAATTTACAAGTTTTGTTTCTTACAACATAAGACACTTTAAAACTATTGAGTTTATATTAGCACATACGAATTGAGTCTAGATAGCTATTTTCTATTTATATCTCGGTACCTACCTACCTTACCTTCAACTCCTTTTCGCAGTAAACTCTTTTGTCACCGGCACTTTATGAATCACTTTATCACTGAGATTTCCCTTTAAGCGACCTGTAAATTGTCAACTTTCTTCTAGCACTAGATAAATATAAGGATTGTATATTTTAAGCGCTTCGCTCCGTAGTTGGTCGCGTGCCAATGCGATTGGCAAATGCATTGGCACTGATAAATAAGTGACATTAGCCGCGTGGAAGTAGCACTAAAATTGGGGTGGCAAAGTTCACACAATGACGTCACGGATCTAGTTTTACCCACTGACCAATAAAATACAAATCAGTGATTCTACTAGAAGCCTGCACTCCTTTTGGTATTTTATTTATCTTTCTTTCTCTATGCTGGACGCTAGCCAAATTACACTTAACAGCACGCTGGGTACAACAGGGCAATCAAATTTTAAACAATATTTTACTAAGGCGCCGCCAATACGTTTATTTTTATAACTCGTAAACCTAGTCAATATTTTAAAAAATCTAAGATCATGCCCTCTTAAATTGTCTATAATATTTTTTGAATAACTCTTCAACAGTTTTCATTCATTCTGTATGTTTTAAAATCCATTCTAGCCAAAAGTGGCCATTGAGCTAAAATGGATTTTAAAACTTACAGAAATAAAATTGAAACTGTTGAAGAGTTATTCGAAAAATATTAGAGACAATTTAAAATTGACTTGGTTTACGAGTAATAAAAATAAACGTATTGGCGGCGCTATAGTAGGGCGCCTTAAGTTCAAAATAAATTGCAGATTTTCATAGACTTATTATAATACTAGCAGATTTTTGACAGATTTGTATGATCTGACGTGCTGCTGATAGTACGTCTGTAAAAACCTCCACTCACTAATGTATAGTTTTAAACAAAGAATAAGTTTATACTTAGAATAACCAATAAGTTTGCTTAGCAATATTACTCCTTACGTTTAACGTCTCAAAGCATCATACTTATTCCTAAACAAACTTTTGGTTATTCTAAGTATAAACTTATTCGTCGTTTAATTATTTGTACGGCAGTTCTTTTTTATTAGCCGCGGATAGGCGTTAGAGCGTGGTAAACCCAACAATTCCGAAATGTTTATACTCATGACACAAACATGATGATACGTTTACCGGTACCTTGATTACGTAAAGCTGTTGCTAACAATTCTCGATTGAAATCGATTGAAAGCGCGGTTGCATTGCTGCTTTAGTTAAGATAGTTGTCACATTAGTTCTTACTAAAGCAGCGATGTTACTGCGATTTCTGTCAGAGTTGATTGCAACAAAGTTACGTAATTACCCCCCGGGATTCGAACTCGAGACCTTTGACCACACCTAGCTGTAGGTAGGATTGCTATAGAATAGAGGTAGCAACTTTTGTACGTACACAATTTAACAAAACACAATATAACAAAACAATTTAGTCATTTAATCTCAGGTACAAAGCAATCATCACATTCTCATATAATAAATAAATAATCATGCCATATTCCCGCTTGTATTGAAATTGAAATAAATACTGGGCGCGTGACACCATAAATATTTTTTTTGACAACCTATAGCAAGCATTTCGTCCAGAAACATAATAAAAACCCTAGTCACAATATGGAATGACCTAACTTACGTATTCTGTGTGTGACTTAGTTTGGTTTTATAATTTGATTCAGTCATTGCTTGCTTATACAGAACAGCAGAATTTAATCACATTAATTGTTTTAATTTATCTACCCTTCCACGCACTATTTAAAAAAAATCTTTACTTGATTTTTTACATAATTTCATTCACAGCTAAAGCGTAAGGAACGTTTTGACTTCTTTGGAGAATTAAATAAAAAAAAAACCTTAGAAGTAGATACTAATAGCGGAATTAAATAAGAGGTGTTCTAATCAAGAAGAATATGGCTTATGTTAGAGTGCCCGCACAAGACTGACTTCTTTTAACGATTATCGGATCGTAGTATTTCTCGGTGCATTTGTTGGAATGGAAACCTTTCTGATTATAGGTAGGTACTACACTTAGAATAATAACAACCTAGAACGATAGTTCCCTACAAAGCTCTCTGTCGAAAGTGAGGAAAATAAAACACTGAGCCAAAATGGCTCAGTTTTCAGACTTTATCCTTCATACGTCCGTATGCACGGATTAGGTAATCGTACCCTTTAGGACCATAATGCCCACTTCTTAAAATGACCACTTCCCAAAAGGACCACATCCCAGAATGACCATTCCCAGATCGTCCACTTCCCGTAATGACTGCTTTCTCAGATTGACCACCTCCCACATTGACCACTTCCTAAAACGACCACTTCCCAATATGCCCATTTCAAGTTGCAGTTTCCCTACCTTTAGGTTATTAGGTATTATTTTATTGGATTTTAGATACCATTAGGTAACGTATGAAGGATATACATGATGTTTGGTAAAAGACTTATAAAGCCGAATATGGTAGATAGGGACCATCAAACTGAACAACTTTTACTATAGGACCAACTCCGAAATCGCGAAAAAAAATCGACTGTTTCATACATTTTGATATTTTCGTTATTATTTTTTGTATAAAACAGCGTATTTTTATTACGCGATTTCAGTGTTGGTCCCATAGTAAAAGTTGTTCGGTTTGATGGTCCCTATCTACCATATTCGGCTTTTACCAAACACCGTGTAGATCTAAAACACTTTACATAAAAGGACTCGGCTTCTAGGTGTTATTATTCTAAAGGCCCTACAAAAAACAGTGGGTCGTGTGCGAGCACGGTAAAAAAACTATCACATTCCCACTCCATCGAAATATCTCTATATTTAGCACTTAACCTAACGCCTTCTTAGTGGCTGCCCTCGCGGACTCGATGATTTCCTCCATGACCTCCTCGCTCACTCCGAACTTCAGGGGGTTGTCCTCTGTGAGGTACATGAAGTACTTCCCTACTGATTCCTCTTGTTCTTCCCATTCAAGGGCACCTGAAAAATTTAAGTTAGGTTCTTTACTTAACTGATAGGTAGGTACTTATTTAGTTACAGCTTGTTTTTATTTCTTAACCGATTAAGAGCCCGTAGCGATTTTGCCGCTGACTGCAGCTCTCGCTCGCACATTTCATGTTTTCTCAAGATTTCTTAGACCTGCCTGCCTAGCATGACTAGCGTTTTATCATAACTGTCAAAAAGAAGGAATTTGACAGTTGAGTGTCGATAAAATGCTATATCATGCGATATAAATCGGTCATGCTAGGCAGGCTGAGTGCGTAATTGAAAAATGTGTCTCGGCCACTTTTCGCAATATAAGATTACAGAAATTTTAAAATATATTTCAGTTTTTTGTTGCTAATTTAAGGCTGGCCCCAGACCTACCGGTTCCGTTTCTTTGCTTTGCTGTGCTACCTTGCTTGAAAGACCGCCGGCCAACCAGGGTAATTTTCAATCTATCGCATTTTGGGACTAGACTAAATTGGCAAGATAGCCATTAGCTTGGTTTTATCAAATATCATCGCCTGGATTGCGAAGTAGGAAGCTTTTAGGAGATATGCCACCCTGAATATGGACTCCGATCGTTAAAAATAACTCGATCGCTTATTTATACAAGATGTTTGGTAAAGCCTTATAAAACTGAATATGGTAGATAGGGACCATAATAAAACTGAACAACTTTTACTATGGGACCAAATCTGAAATCGCGAAAAAAAATGAACTGTTTTATACATTTTGATAATTTCGTTATTAATTTTTGTATAAAACAGCAGTTTTTTTTTAAAACGAAAACTAAAACTTCTCGTCGCACCCCAGACGACGATATTTGATAACACCAAACTAATGGCTATCTTGCCAATGTGGTCAGGTCAAAATATGCGATAGATTGAAAATGAGCCTCTTGGCCGGCGGTCCAAAGAAATGAAACCGGTAGGTCTGGGGCCAGCCTAAGTACAGAAAGTTGTCGTTTCTAATAGTTATTTGAACTGGCAAATACGATAACTTTTTGTACTTTAGCAACTCGAACTGAAATATCTGTTGAAATGTCTGTCATTTATTGCGAAAAGTGTCTGAGACACATTTTTCAATTACGCACTCAGATTTAAGAAATCTTCAGAAAACATGAAATGTGCGGGCGAGAGAGCGGCAGTCAGCGGCAAAATCGCTACGGTTAATAAAATTGACGAGTAATTTCATATAAATTGAGTATTTTCCATTTGCCTAGTCATAGATTGTGAAACTCTTGACGGGATCAGGTTCACATAAGCAGGATCGAATTAACGTCAAAAATCTGTTAGGTACGTCGGTTGTTTCACAATCTAGATTAATTAATTAGGCAATTTCTGGTGTAGTTTAGTAGGTGTCTGTCAGTGTTGTCGTTTAATTCCTTAATTTTATTAAGGGTGTATCGTGGCGTCCACTAGCGCTGCCAATCAAGAAAAAATCATTACAACGAAATATAGCTGTTTAAATAAATTCTGAAAAATATAAAAAATAGTATTGTTAACTATTTTTGTATGTAAGTATTAATTTCTAGTTTAAATGTGTTCGTGTACTTAGTTATAATCTGGATTAACGGCTAAAGTGGCCACTTTGAACAAACCACGAAAAACCGCATACAAAAATATTTTATCACTTCAAACTAGTTTTTATATTTTTCAGAATTTTATTAAACATATGTAGTTATTTCGTTGTGATAATTTTTTCTTGGTTGGCGGCGCTAACTTAACGGCCTTAACGCCCACAACAACTGTATCGTCTTAAATTGCGTGCCAGTTTTAAATTTACGCATTCGGACGATAAAATGGGCGAACTTTATTGATAACAATGAGTGCAGTATCCTCACCAGGTCTGATCATGCGGACCACGTTCATGGCCTGGTCCGGCAGGAACCGGTGGAAGTGGATCAGGTAGCAGGCCATCATGACCGCGCTGCGGCTGCGGCCCTGCCTGCAGTGCACGCCCATCACCTGCAAATAAAATTATCTGTTTATCTGTAGCCCTACTGTTCTGTTTTCGCTACCGTAAACCAGTGGCGGATCCAGGATTTTGGTTTGGGGGAGGGGCTTAACGTAGGCAGGGTTGGCATGATTAAAACAAGTTGTTTTAAAACACGTGTTTAAAACAGTGTTTAAAACAATTTGAAATAAAACTATGTTTTTTATTAAGTGTTTAAAAACACAGTTTAAAACAAGTTTTAAACAATGTTAAAAACATTAAGAAAAAAAACAGGGTTTAAAACTACTATTAATTGAGAATAAATGGTGATTTTCGTAAATTAGTGCACTTTTTTCCCAAAAATATGTTTAAAAACTTTAGATTTCACTGAAAATACATAGAATGTCAGTAAAAAGTGTAATGTTATCGGATATCTTTACTAAGTATGTATTAGCCATTTTATCACCGATTTAAAAAAAATCGAAGGCTGGTCCTTGTCAAAAACTGGTTCCTCCATCCTATTATATTGGGGTTTCCTTTAATATTAATGAACATCACAGAACATAGGTAGTACCTCAGACCAAATAAAAAAAGTAAGACGGAGTCTTCCGAACAAAGCGGTGAGGCCTGTAAAACTACGCCTTGGCTGTGTACATACACAGTTCACGCACACACGTGTGACGAAACTACGCCGTGGATTTCCATATAAAACCCTGCCGCCCGGCCCCCACCCGCCCCCTCGTACGCACACATGTACCATCAAAAACCGGCCTCACTTCATTATTCGCAACGCTCCATCTTACTTTTTTATTTGATCTGAGGGTAGTACCTATTTACAAGGTGTATGTAAGTAAAGCGTTCAGTATTGATAAGAGATATAAAATAAAATATGTTTATTAACTAATCGATTTTTGTAAATATTTACTAAGGCGAATTTGAAAATAGTCTAGAAGTTTAATATTATAGGTCTAATTGATTTGAAAGTGATGGTTTAAAGTAATAAGTAAAAAAAACATTAAAAAAAACACTTGTTTAAAACATTTTGAACTGTTTGTTTTATAAAATTAAAAAAAAACTGTTTTTTTTCCAACCCTGAACGTAGGTGAGGGCAGGCTTTACCAAGGTAATCAACAGATTTGTTGGGTGGACCAAATGATTTGGGGGGGGGGGGGGGCTTGAGCCCTTAACCCCCCCCCCCTGGATTCGCTAGTGCCGTAAACTATCGTTTTCTCTCTTTCTCTCGCATTGACAGTAGGTACTTATATCCGATAAGCTTTTTTTATGCACAACGGATTAGTGCTTGGCCTTCACATCTCCTAATGTTAAGTGACGATAAGGCCGAAGGTGGAAGCGCAGTACAACACCCGGAATCCTCATCACTGAGGAACTGGCAACCAACTACTGATTGGCATACTGTTTTGACAGGTGGTTGGTTTACGAAGAAAGAGGCTATATAGTGGCGTAGGCAACTTTTTTGTCTGATCCAGTCCATGCGTCGTTTACCAAAAATCGCATAAAAATATCAAACTTATTTAAGTAACAAAGCTGATGCGAGGTTTCGATCAGAGAAAAACAATAAAAAAGCGAATGGAAAAGTTAATAATTTCTTGACGTTGTTATATTACCTACGGATACAGTACGAGGCATATATTTTGTTTTCGACGGAGTGGGGATAAGTTCGCGCATGTGCTCTTGTGAGCGACCAATAGCGCGCGCCCCTCTCCCGCCGCCCGCGCCCCTCACCACTACGTATGCCCAAAATACGCGTACCGCGCAATCCCCACCCGATTTCAAAATATTTGCCTCGTACTGTAAAGACAATTTTAGTAGGTAGGTATAGTACTGAATTTTGCGGTGAAGCATAAAATAGGTTTTCTTTTTCTTGCCGCTTCTATCAGCTGATGTAATGAGTGACAGGCCAGACAGACACGCCTAAAACCTCTAATTAGGCAAAAGTGTGCGAAAATATATGATAAATTGCCAAAAAGTAAACATCATCAAGCGGACGAAAGTACGTTCACCCGCCATCCACATTTGTTTTTGTAACATTGCCAAATAATTAAGGTGTGGTGCAAAATTGCAAACAAACAATCCATCCACTAAACCAAATAAACTAATCATGGCCGAATAATTCGGAATTTTACCCTCGTATCTACTTATAGACGAGCGAGTATGTAATGAGTGAACTGATGACTTGAATAAAACTTGCAAATAGGGAACATGCATATTTTTAAACTTTTAGATTTTTGCATTCACAATGCTATTTTTATATTAAGATGAATAAATAATGAAAAATATTAGAAAAAATCGGCTCACCCGTAGCAACTTAGACGGGATTCGAACCCGCACCCTTAGGATTCCGGCCCAATGCACTACCAATTATGCTACCAAGCCGCTGAAGGATGTGGCGAAATTTTCTAATACTTTTTACGTTTCCGCTGAAGATCAGCGCCATCTCACCAATGTGAAGAGAAACACTTCGACACTCGACCGTAGCACCCATTGCGGCTGCCAGACAATCAATTAAGGTGAAACAGTACAGTTTTAAACTTTTAGATTTTTGCATTCACAATGCTATTTTTATATTAAGATGAATAAATAATGAAAAATATTAGAAAAAATCGGCTCACCCGTAGCAACTTAGACGGGATTCGAACCCGCACCCTTAGGATTCCGGCCCAATGCACTACCATATGCATATTTTTTTTGTATCAAAATCAAAAGAAAAAGGCGTGAGAAAATCAACTGTAATATTAAAACTTTTCTCTTGCGTTTTTTTCTCGTGATATAGGTACTTGAAGTTAGCACGCAGCAGCACCCGCCGAAAACGCTCTATACAAAATGGTCAACATTTATGACGTCACTTATGTCACGTTTCAGGCGCATTATTATGGAGTTAGCCAAGAATTTTCAAATATCTCCCTAAATATTGCGTTTAAGTATAACAATTATGTGCCAAAAAAAATATTTCTTATTCGATATTTTATCCGACTGTTAAGTGCATTATATCCGAAAATGAAAAAAAAATATCGTATTTTCCCCTGTGTGATAAAACTAAAATAATTCATTTTTTCATTTATTTTTCTGTTCCATCATGTTTTTATAAGTGTCCGCAGCGATCAAGCTCAAATTTATCAAAATCGGTGACATATTAAGTCAACATGCATAAGCATGTTCCCTATTTCAAAGTACAAATTGCATGTGAATATAATATTAGAATCGCATTTAGTAAAGTAAAACTTGCAATTTTCAATAAGTTAGAAGCATTTGAAAATTGCAAGTATTGCTTAAGTCATTACTTACTATTACTAGTCTATAGAAATAGATACGACTCGAGGGTTAGTTCTTACAATATTAAGTACATAGGTAGGTACCTACCTAAGTCATATTATTTATTCTGTGCCTAAGTACCGACATAACATTTTCGCACAGAAACAAAAACATCCGAAACGGCTCACTAGCCAAAGAGTAAAGTTAGTTTACTGGGAAGCACAGCTTGGTTTTCAGGTTTTCAACGAGAACTATGCAGTAACCTCGAAAAGCTCAAAAACAACAAAATCTACGACGGCGCATTCAATTTCCGCTACATAAAACATTTTATAAATACAACATTAATCGGAGAAAACAAGGTCATTTTAGTAATTGTATAAAATAAAAGATGCTGTCAAAACTATCAAGGTCTTAGTTTTAAAATTAATATCTTTGATGGTGCGGCAGACAGCAGGCATCCTGGTTACCACGATAATAATAGTAAGTAAGTACATGCGATTAGTCGATTATATTCAGGGGCCGTACCGGCTAACGAATCGATTATCGAAAAGTCTATCGAGTTTTAACTTAAAACAGAAAAAAATAAAGTAAGGAATTTCGTCTTGTACTTTCTGTTGACGTAATTTGGAAGATATCGATGTTCGTGTGACATCATGAATTGGGGTTTGCCATTTTAGCCCAATTGGGGCTCGATTTATCTGTTTTAAATTGAAACCCAGCAGACTTTTCGATAATCGATTCGTTAGCCGGTACGGCCCCTGGTCATGTTTTATTCACATTAGATAGGTAGGTAGCCAAAAGTATTCAGGTAGGTAACGTAGGTACACGAAGCTGGTTGATTTGTACGAAAGAGAGCTAACTTGACTTCGCTCATGAATATGATATCCATGGAGGAGTTATGGTATAGTATTCAGAATACCATACACTCCTTGTCGTTAGCCTGAATTGCCATATGCATACGAAATCGGGTACTACCTATATATCACGTAATGTAATCGCCTTAATAGTAGGTAGGTACCATGGGCAACAGCGTCGCTTAAGCACTCCTAAGGTTAAGATAGCTTGCACGCCGCGCCCCGTCACAACATACGTTTAGTTCTTAGGTTTAGTTCGTGCAGGGGCGGTACGCGCGCATACGAATTTTGTCGCTAACTGGTTAAGCGACGCTGTTACCTACCTACCTACCTAATTAAAAAAATATGATGACTTACCTCGTCACACTTGTCTGCACGTTTACAAAGCTCGATGAACTTTTTGACATCTTCTACAGAAGGTACGCCAAATTCTTCAATCGGTATCTCACTCCACTTTAACCTGGCAATATCGTCTACTGGAGGCTTCTTGCCAGCTGTTAGGGTCACCAAATGCCCAATACCTTGATTAGTTAAGAATTTTAAATTTTCCTTATTTCTAGGAAATGCCATCCCTGCCAGCTTTTTAGGAATTAACCAGGTGAACTTAAGAGGTGGGTAAGAGTCTACTTCTATTTCTGGGAACGGGTTTTCTGGTATAATAACCGTTAATTCGTTTCGAATTTCCTTTCTCGCTCCTGCAAGATGTCTGTCGTCCTGTTCGGTTATATCCTCCATTCTAGACACTACATCAGGGTAATCTTCGTCAGCCATTTCGGAAGTGCTCGATTTCACTGCCACGAAAATTAAAAAGTTAGTGATTGTTTAAAAAAACAAGTTTTATATTTTCGAATTTGGATTTGAATTACGAACACAAGCACTTTTCACATTGGCACCCTAGACTACGGTGGACCATCTGGCTCGCTTTTTGTTGGTTGACTGGCGAAAGGGTAGAGATTATTGGCACAACTCCTTGTTTCTGGAGTAACATTTATTTCTGGAGACCCGAGGTCCACCTTGACAAAGATTGTATTGCCAATGCCAAGGGAATAGTCGGCACAATATTGGATCTTATGTTATGGCATTAAGGCATATGAATTTGTTAGTATAGTCTTCAGAGCTTTTTACGTGGGAGCACCGTAACTCATTTGCCCGATACACTGGTTGACAGATCTTTATAAAAAATGGAAGTATAAAAAGATTAATGGCTGGATAACAAGTGTGGATGTGAATTGGCCAATGACGTAAGTTTGATTTCTCTCAATGAGATGATGACGTCAAGTGAAAAGTAACTAATTTAGTATTTTCAACGCACGCAGATAGCGAGCTGTTTTACTGTTGTTCTCAAATGGATCATTAAAATATTGGCGCGCAATTTCACGTTTATTTCCATGTTTATAGCGATTTTAACACCCACGGATATAACTTTTATAAACAATATGAAGAATGTGTAAGTACTGTGACGCCCTCGCTGGCGTCGAATGCAAACTGTTTGGTGCATTCGCTTTGTGTTTAAAAAGGCAGATGAAAAATATTTTGAATTCAATTCGTGGAACATCCGCGACCCGCTAAAATAGTTGCTTGATTTACTGTATACCGATCACATGTTGTAATGAGGATCAGTAACGATTTTTGTTTAGTGGCTAATTAGAAAGCTTATGCCACCACATGATTAACTGTGAAAACATTTTTACGATATCTCTTAAACCTGAGAAGATATAAGAGCTAAAACATTGGTTTTTTGGGGGTCTTATGGCGTCATCGCGACGTACGCGAACCTTATGTCGTACGTGATAAAGCACATATTGCATTGAACTTGGCATTTCCTTCAAACCCTTTTAACTCAACCATTTCTAAACGGATTTCAAAAATTATTTCACTAGGTTTCATAGTTATCAATATGTGTTTATATTATATCAATAAAACTATAGGATTCAAACCTGTTACTGATCCTCATTGTGTCCGAAATAAAATAAGAGTCTATACATTCAAAGTTTTTTTAACTTATTCAAACGCCTCCGCCCCTAGAGTACCTACGTTCTGGCATTGATGGTTTTGAAATACTTACTGAACGGAATTTTGAGCACAGTAGGTCTTTACCTATGAAATTGCCGTTTTGTTTGAAAAAAGTTAAAGTATTTTTTTTTCGAACTTATTTATTTCTTTTATTCAAAGTAATCACCCCTGCAATCAATGCATCTTTGCCAACGCTGTGGCAGTTTATGGATGCCCTTCTTGAAAAAATCAGCTGGACGGGAGACAACAAAGGCGTTTTGTACTGCCTCTCGGGAATTGAATTTTTTTCCCGCTAAAAAGTTGTCCAAATTTTGGAAAAAGTAATAGTCGGTAGGCGCAAGATCTGGTGAGTATGGCGGATGAGGGAGAGCTTCCAAACCCAACTCATGCAGCTTAGAGACGGTCTGTTGTGCAGTATGGGGTCGCGCGTTGTCGTGAAGTAGCAGTGGGGCACCCATCTATCAAGCTTTTTTATCTTGCCAATCTGTAGCAAATGGACCAATATTGTTTTGACTTTTGATGCTAACATCAAAAGCTGCTGCCAGCTCAGCTGTAGATTGCGATTCATCTGCTTCCAAAATCGCCTTTAATTCATCATTGTTGACCAAAGTTTCCGGACGACCACTAGGTTCATTTTTCAAGTCAAAATTCCCAGAACGGAACCGAGCAAACCAATAACGAGTTGTACGTGCGTTTGTACCAGTTCTCTCCGTAAACGTCGTTGATGTTACGTGTCGTTTGTGCCGCGTTGGTGCCACGACGGAACTCATATTCCATAATTACACGAAATTTCGAAGTATCCATTATGAGGAAAAATGTTGAAATGTAATAAAAATACAACGCTAATCAATAAACAAAAGACTGATTTTGTAAATAGAATGTCATATTTTTAAAACAAAATTAATTTGAATTTAGAATTCATAGCCAATCAAAACTTTTTTTTGTTTGAAAAAGTCTGTACTGCAATACGGCAATTTCATAGGTTTATTTATTAGATTTCATTATTTTATCATATTGAAAAAAAAAATAAACTTATGAAAATAAGTAGGTGTAAGTACACCTAGTTTTTGAGAAAATCACTAACATGCATACATACTTACATACGGGTCAATCAAAGAACCTTATTTTTTGAAGTCGGTAAAATATTAATATGGAACTCACAATTTATAATCCACAGTTGCACTTGTTGAAAGCAAAAGTAATACTAAACCTTTAACGGCCACTCCTCATATGGAAAGATAACGTGAAAAATCTATTGTCAATTGATTAGGCTTTATTGCGAAGGCTATAAAGCCTAAATTAGAACAATTATGACGTGACGTCTCGACAAGGGTAGGTGAATTTGATTGGCGTAATTAAATTGATTGATAATAAATATCTTAAGGGATGTGCGAAGTGCGAACTGTCGATAAATTGCAGCGGATCATGAATATCAGTATATCATGGACCATGGTGTGCCATGGTTGTTTTTCCTTTGATACAATTTCACTTTTAGTGTTCAGTTCAGTACCTACTTCAAAAAATGTAAGCAGAACCCTTAATTATTGGATTACTTACTTGGTTTTCCTTGTCTGTCGTATACTTTATCTTCAAACGCGTGGACGTGTCTGTCTTGTAGTCCAATCAACGGGGCTTATGCAACCCGAATAATTCTCCCGTCTATGAAATTTGGCATGTAATGAAGTTAGGTAATACTGATTATAGATGAACAATAATCCAATAAATTTTGTTACGAGAAGTTAGGTATTTTTACCTAAACATGAAAATCGCTTAAATCTCTCTGCGAATTTTTCCTCGGGCTAAAATACTTTCTGTATACGTACTTATGTATTAGTTAGAATAAGTATGTAAAGAAATCCAATATTTTTTCGATTTCAGAGATACCCCAAATTTTAATTTTAAAATTTTTCAATATATCTTCTGTTGAAAAATTTATTTGCTGATTATTATATTTTAATATGTTTTTATACCTTTAATATATAGCTTTGTTCAGTAAGCTAATAAATTTTCTTCTTTAATCATATTTATACATAAACGTATAAAAATGGATCGACTATTTTTTACATTACCTCTTTAGACCAAAAAATAAAAAAATATGATTAAAGAAGAAAATTTATTGGCTTTCTGAACAAAGCTATATATTAAAGGTATTAAAACATATTAAAATATAATAATCAGCAAATAATTTTTTCAACAGAAGATATATTGAAAAATGTTAAAATTTAAATTTGGGGAATCTCTGAAATCGAAAAAATATTGGATTTCTTTACATACTTTTTCTAACTTATACATAAGTACGTAAACAGAAAGTATTTTAGCCCGAGGAAATATTCACAGAGAGATATAAGCGATTTTCATATTTAGGTAAAAATACCTAACTTCTCGTTACAATTTTTTTTGGATTATTGTTCATCTGTAATCTGTATTACCTAACTTCATCACATGCCAAATTTCATAGACGGGAGAATTATTCGGAAGTCGCCATACAACAAATATCCTCATTGATTGGACTATTGGATCTTCTACGATAAAAATCAAGAGTAATTTCTCGATACAATAAAAAAAGGAAAAAACTACATTTATAAGTAAGGTGATCGACATAGCCCACCGGATTAGCAAACTGAAGTGGCAGTGGGCCGGTCATATTAGCCGTAGAACCGATGGCCGCTGGGGCAGACGAGTTCTTGAGTGGAGACCACGTATGGGAAAACGTAGTGTGGGACGCCCTCAGACAAGGTGGAGCGACGATCTTCGCAAGGTGGCTGGCAAAAGCTGGATGGGAGTAGCTGCGGATCGTGCTCGGTGCCGTGCACTTGGAGAGGCCTATGTCCAGCAGTGGACGATGGATAGGCTGATGATCACACGTGACATTTATAAGTAAAAAATATCAATTTTATCTTTTTCGCCGATCACATAAAAAAATTATCGATTTTTTGTATCAATATCATGTCATTGGGCGGCACTATTCTCCAAGTGGCTTTATTGACGCTTAATCCATTGTTTTAAAGCACAATTTACAGTACCGTCTCTTCTCAGTATGCTGAATGATCTTTTGCCTTGCGCAAGAGTGTATAATTAGCTTGGACGATCAGACTGCGCGGATTTGGGACGCGACAGGTAGAGATGATGCCCGTTTGTTATAAAAGACGGGGTCAAGGATTTTGTAAGCAGCTAAATTTAAAATGATACAAATTCTAAGGGAATATGGTTCAAAATCGTTTAAAGATCTCATTACAATAAAGTATTCTTTGAATAGGTTTTTTATGGATGAACTGACACAGTGGTGCTTATTAATTTTAAAAATAAATTGATTTTACTTATTTTTATTGTGATTTTCTGTGTGTATGCTTGTTACTGTACTCTTTTAATAGTGATGTCAGTTGATTTTAATGCTTCATTTGTGTCGTGTCGTCTTAGGCGTGAAATACACAGAAGCGACGCGGCACGGATACGGCGCGGCGGCAATACGGTGCAGATGTGAGACTTTCGGATGCTTGCTTTCGGCCAATCAAATACACGTATCGCCGCCGTATCTCTGCCGCATCGCTTCTATGTATTTCACGCCTTAGGGTGGGTGGGTACCCACTTAGGTTCGCGAACCTCCTCCGCGCTCCGCGAATTTACACCAAAAAAAATAATTTATTCTGTGCTGTAACAGTGTGTACGTGTGCGAACACGTATGCGAACCTAGTTCGCACACGTACACACTATAACCGAAGTGAAAATACAATTTTCGCTTTGGCGAATTTTATTATTCTAGGTTCACGAACCTAAGTGGGTAGTGGGTACCCACCCTTATACTATAATGCCGGCACTTCACGCTCACCGAGTGAAGCGGTAGCGTACATTGGCGGTTTTGTAACAAATGTTATAAAAGAGGTCCTTTTCAAAAGCTTTAACGAATTTACATTCGCTGGGTTTTTGTGCGGGTTATTGCGGGGGTTCGGGCGAGCGTGTGAAACAAATGACAGGAAAGATCAACCTTTAGCAAAAGCATTAAAATTAAATGACGTTTCCGAGTGTGACTGGCTGTTAGAAGTCGAGTGTATATATAAGTGGTTTTTGTAATTAAAAAACAAGTGTCAATTAAATAAGAATATATTTTATTAGATACAACACGAGTGTATACTAGCTTAGTGTAAATATAACGTAATCTCCACACTTCTGACTGTAACCATAACTTGGACCGTTGCGTTTTGAGCCAACTTCGAAACAACTGATCATTTAAGGCCAATTGATTATAGGGCTGAGTTTCGATACTATTTTCTACAGTAAATAATACTTTCTTTTTTAGAATGTTTATAATAAATTAAAGGACATTGGTGTTCTTTATTTTTAAATTCGACTATGAAAATATATATTTTAAATTATTGTTATTGTTAATAGAAAAAAAAACGACAATACCTCAGCCCTAAAGGCAATATGTGATAAATATCGGCAAAACATAGTTAAGTACATCGGAATTATAATACTAATTTACAGACGTAGGAAAGACCGAACACAAATACAGATTTTTGTTCACAGACTGTTAAGTATATTCTATCTCTCTCTTTTCAAAGACAAATTATCATAATACATAGAGATAGTATGACATTTATTTGTAGATAGGTATCTAGTCCCAGCAAAATAGTGAACTCTCAAAGGAGACCCGTCATTTTATGCTCAATTTGTATACCTTTTTGTTTTTTAATCTGTGATTCTATGCATCTGTCAACCAAATGACAGCTGTCAATGACAAATCGAAGCCAAATTGACATTTCGTTTTCTTAATTTCGAAAAAAGCTAAAATATTGTGGTTTATGCAGCCATGTTTTCCGTGACGTTCCTGTCGTTTGAAAATTTAATGTAAAATTTAATGTGGATAATGGAATGTTTTAGATGAGTCGTTGTTTCCGTAGTTTTTCCATATTAAAAAATATTCATAATTTAATAACTCTTTTTCTACATGCGCTAAAACTAAGACAACTTGATTCATGTAGCAAATATAATTGGCTGTATTTAAAGACCAATTTCAATAGTATACAAGTTAAGCATTTTTTTCTTTGGAATGTGCCGGTTCTCCTTTGGATTTAAAATGTTGCTGTTTAGATATATTTTACAATAACAAGACGTGCGTTCTAACGTCTGGTTCTCATTATTCTAGTCCAAAAATCCAGCGAATCAGCTTACTGGAATAATGTCGACCGAACATAAAGCGTACATATTTACAGCGCTCGAATTTAAGTAATATTTTACATGTTCATAATTTTGCTATGACAAGAACTATACTTAACTGAAATTTTAAGTCAACTAACGTAAGAGAGTAACATAAGCATGACATATTGCAATAAATGTCTATAGAAAACCATTTTATTTTTGTTCAATGAAAATTTTAAATTGCTTTATACCTTGGACGAATCAACCACTGGACGCGAAATGACAGCCATATTCGCCTTTACCCCTTAGCCACTTACTGTGACCGATAGCCTCAGTAAACGATATCGCGTTGTCAGTGTGATGCTAGAGCTCGTGGCGAAACATTGGTACAAAAATGGGCAAAATGCTCCATATTGTTCAGCAAAAAAATTAGCGGGCAATCTAGAAATGTTTCTTTTCACACGTAAGCACAATTTCAACCTATTATAGTAGCTATTTTTCGTAAAATAAATAAAATTTGGTATGTAAACAAAGTAGGGTGAGCTAGCCGGTTTGCCGGCCCCCTATGGTTTTCGGCCATTTCGGAAATATAACCAGGGGGGCTTTTCTATTCGTTCGCTAACTTAAAGCTTGAAAATAAGCAATTAAACGATCAAGTAACACGTCGCAAGTAGACATTGTAATAATCTATGGAAGTGTCAGGCCTCCGACACGCAATTTTAGGGTTTATGGCATTTTTAATCGTTAAGTTAGCGAACGAATAGAAAAGTGGCCATTTGAGTAGGGGGGCAGGCCTCCTTCTCTTGCTCAAGGTCGCGCGGACAAGGACTTTAACAATTTATTATGTTTAAAAATGTCGACCTCCTCTAAATCTATGCTACCCTGATACTTTGATAATGTAATTTAAAGAAGATAATTAAGTTTTTAATGGTAGTATCGTGGGGAATGCATATGTATGGAATTTTTTGTAGTGTAGAAGGGAAAAAAATAACCCGCGACACTACCAGTGGTGCGCCTTGGTAGTGTCGTGGGGAAGAAGGGCGAAAATTGAACAGGGTAAATGTGTCGTTAAAAGTAGCAAAAAATGTGCATGTGAGTTTTTTGTAACGTAAGTTACAATATTGTTTACCAGAGTGTCCACTGTTAAAGTCCAAATAAATTCCCTGACTTCCCAAAACAAAACTCAACCATTCGGTCATCCCATTTATTTTTTAACTTTATTATTGGCAACAATGTTTAGGGCTCTCATTAGTTAAAGTTTTTAGCCTAAAGTAGTTTGATGCAACAAACTAATAAAATCAATATTTTAATGATTTCATTAGCTATAAAGTGGCATTAGCTAAAGAAGATTTAAAGTGAAGCTTCTTACAATTGAGTGTGAGTATGGTAAATTAGTTTTAGTACTGTTTGACTTAAACGCGTAAAGTTTTCGGTGTGATACATTTAAATTTGATGGCCGGGTAACTAAATGCATTTTTGGGAGGTCATTTGCTTTTCGGCCGCCAGGCCGAGAACTAATGTATGAGTTTCACAATCCATAATATTTGGCCGGCAATTATGGCCGGAAACCGGCTAAATCACCCTATAATATTGTCATTATTTGACAAGTTAATCCCCCCTCACCCCGCAAAAATTGGTCGATCGTGATTTCATACATTTTTCTTACGTTACGTGTCCAGTGGTTAATTCGTCCAAGCTTTATACACACAATACAACAATAGATAGAATCTAATTACTGTTTTAATGAAGATATAAAAATCTGAGCATTCATAATCTTAACTACAGCATTTTAATCGCATGTGATATGTTAACCGATTCACGATAAAATTAGCCGAATAAAATACTTTAAATAGATTGTTATAAAACTAAACTATAATAATTTTAAGCTCGTTACAACTACAATTAATTTGATCTAGAGATACCTGTAAACATAATTAATGTACAATGTGGTGATTACACACCGGAACGGGGTTATCATACTACGGTTGGGTTAAATAATCATAAATACCCCAAAATTACAAGATTGATTTAGGATTTTTTTGTAATATGTATAATACGATATCATTCTTTTTAAACAAAAAATATAACTTAAATATTACATGTAAATAATAATAAGTACAGAAATGGGACCATATTAGGAAATTTGCTTAAAAGATACATAATATACAGTTTTAACAACCACGCAAAATATAGAGCACTCGTCTCACAATTGTCCTTATAATAAAAACACTTACTTCACTCGAATACAAAAACATGATTAATATATACGATGGACCACGTTTAAATGATTAAAATTAATAAAAAGTTTATCCTTAAAAATACTGAACGAGTACCGTAAGGCACAGTATTAAGCCACGTAATTGTTTTACAAATTAAGGCAGGAATGGTTTTGCTGCAGCCTCTTTTAAGTTTTAGATGGAGTTTTATCGGATTACAAAGAATTATATTTTTATATAATAGGGAATATGCATTAATTTTTTTTTGTATCAAAATCAAAAGTATAATGCGTGATAAGATCAACTGAAATATTAAAAGTTTTCTCTTGTGTTTTTTTTGGTTTATAGTTACTTGAAGTTAGCACGTAGCAGTAACCGCCGAAAACGCTCTATACAAAACGGTCATGATTTATGACGTTTATTATGGAGTTAGCCAAGAATTTTCAATTATTTTCAATTATCTCCCTAAACTTTGCGTTGCAGTACATATGTGACATATAAAATAATATTTCTTATTCGATATTTTATCTGACTGATAAGTGCATTATATCCGAAAATGAAAAAAAATCGTAATTTTTCCCTGATTTCATCGTGTGATAAAACTAAAATAATACTTTTTATTTTATTTTTCTGATCCATCATGTTTTTATACGTGTCCGATCAAGCTCAAATTTATCAAAATCGGTGACTTATGCATATTCCCTAGAATCATCTCACTATAGGTGATATATAATAAACATTACTATGAGGTGTCAAAGTGGCCGCGAGCGGACGCACAGCGTCCCAGCTACAAATCGCACGTACAGTACAAGGCACGTATCTCGAATTTTTTTCGACGGAGTGGGGATAAGTTCGCGCATGTGCTCTTGTGAGCGACCAATAGCGCGCGCCCCTCTCCCGCCGCCCGCGCCCCTCACCGCAACGTATGCCCAAAATACGCGTTTCGCGCAATCCCCAACCCGATTTCAAGTTATATGCCTCTTACTGTAACACGTAAAACAAACTAACCAATCACAGAGCTCTATTTCAACGCAGTGCGTTCGCATAGGCAAGGGTCGTTTGAATATTGTTCTTGAATACGGGTTTTAGTGTTCCCCCGTAGACGTCACATTTTGTAAAAATAATACCCGCGCAGATAAAGAACGTGATTATAAATGGCGTCGTTCGTATTCACTTCTCGCTCGCACACTAAACGCCACACTTATCGCTCTCTCAGTCACACTCGTTGTGGTAAGCGTGGTGAGCCGCCTTTTTCAATCCCATTCTATATGTGCGCGGGTTGGGTAACTTCATTTTCGATAAAAGGAATAGATTTGGCGTTGTAAAAATGGATGTTTAGCGAAAATTCGCACTAACCGAACGTAAAAACTTCATACTGTTGCAAAAATTCTAATAGTCTTTTGAAATATTCGTAAAACATAATCACTTTTTATCTTTTTTATTTTATCGGAATAGGAGATTCGATACCCCTACACAAATCCGCATGATTATAATATCATGTGCTAAGTATTATAAATTGTCCAAAAATAAGGGAAAACGCTGAAAGATTTTTTTCGAATTGAGTTTTTAGGGATATGCCTAATAAAAACTTAATTAGTGCTCTAGATAGCACCTATCTTATGGTTAAACAAAAATGCAACAGTTTCTATAAAGTTATTTCTCAAGTAAGCAAACATAATTAACCGAAATCTGTTAAACTGCCTATATAACGAAAAATTTGATAAGAAATATATAAGCCAAAAGTTTTTATACTAAAATTACTAAAATCCTGATTAGGGTAATTTTTTTAAAGTGAATTTTGATCATCATTTGATATTATATTAGCACCCTACAAGGGAAGTGTAGTACATTAAATGACTACTAGTATTACAATGGAAAATAAACTATATTCCTATTGCATAAGTCATACTTTCTAATGGAGCCGTGGATAACAAATTCAAATAAATTATGAAATAATTCATTCAAAAAATTTATGAATATTTTAAAGTCCAAAAGCATTATTTTTTTAATCCTAGATACGTCTAAATAATTGTGCCAATTCATAGAATTCTAATTGACTTTGTTTAATACTTATAGAATTAACTTTTTACCGTTCATGCGCATTTGGTCCACTTCGCATATGGTCCACTTGATTTTTGGTCCATTTCGCGGAACGTTTCGCATTTGGTCCACTTCGCGGAACGTCCATTTCGCATTTGGTCAACTTTCAAGTAAATATGCTAAATTCTTTTATGGAGTATTTTAGCTTCTATATTCACTTTTTGATACATATTTTGTTTTTTTTATTGTTCTTAGTACGTCACCAAAGTACCAGGATCACATAAATATGGAGAAAGTTGACTTATTTAATTTAACAATTAAGCAAACTTTCTGTGCTCGCAAAGGAGGAAATTTTAGAAAGTGGACCAAATGCGAAATAGACGTTTCGCGAAATAGACCAGATGCGAAATGGACGTTTTTTCGGCAAGTGGACCAAATGCGCACGCTTTTTAAGAATATAGTTCATACAACTTCATAATAATACAGGGTGTTATTAAACAACCCTCAGTGCCGAATATGATAGATAGGGACCTTTCATTAATTTTGACTACAAGCTGATTTTTTTTCTCGATTTCAGAGTTGGTCCCATAGTAAAAGTTGTTCAGTTTGATGGTCCCTATCTACCATATTCGGCATTAGGGTTATTTTGTAACACCTATATAATAATAATAAATAACATATCAAACTAGCAACTTCAAAATATTGAGACGGAATTAATTTCATACTTATATAAAATGGAAAACAATTAATAAGTAACATTATTGTCCGCGGTATAAAATCGATGTTCTAACATACATTGTACCGAATATTTGTGTTATGAAACACTATATGTATGAATGTTTTTTAAGTGGCAACATTGTTTCAAATGCTTTTTAACAAACAATATTAATAATACTAAGGGGGCGTCCATTAATCACGTCATCATGTTTTTTTGGCCAATTTTTAACCCCCCTTCCCCCCTGGTGATACATGGTGAGGTTTTACATTACCCCCCCCCCCCCCCCCTCTAAATCACGTGTATTTTTTGGTACAAAATAATCTCAACAATTTTCAGTACGAATATGTCGCGGTGGGCGGGGAAATCGTCCTGGTAACGGTGAGTCAACAATCACAGTTTTCGGTTAAAAGTCACACGTTCAACGAAAAAAATTAATACACGTGATATCTCACTACACTCCCCGTCCCCCCTTGTGATACTTCGTGATGTTTTCATTTACCCCCCCCCCCCCCCCTTTCGAGGCTCACGTGATTAATGGACGACTCCTAACCGTATATCGGGTCATTCTGAACTTACCATCCAAATTTCAAGGATATATCCAGTCCATGAAACTAAACAACTTTCTCTAAGAAACATGTGTCGAATTCGACACAAAATTTTGGTCATCCCATACTAAATTGATCACGTGATGTCTTTGATTTGTATGGATAGTCGTTTTTTTTTACATATATGGCCATGTGTTCCTTAGAGATAGTTGTTCAGCTTCATGAACCGAACACATCCTCAAAATTTGGATGGTGACTCTGTATATACGATAAATAAATAATTATAACCAGAACAAGGCCATAAAATAATATTTTATTTGAAAAATCGACACCGTATCCAAAAATAGCTGATAAAATGCAATATACAGTTATATGAAAACATAAAGTCATTGATGTTGACGAGTAAAAATACTTTTAAGCTAGTTGATTTCGATTTAAAATAGGCCTTTGATTTTTAATACTATTTTATAATTTCTTCTTAAAACTTAACAATCCAATTTGTTTTGACATTTTTAAGGTTTGATATGCCGTTGACTTTGTTAATTTTTTTTCTCGCATTGCATAATGTATTTATAGGGTGTGGTTTAAATGGTGAACAAAATATTCGTATTTTGTGGTGAACAGAAAAATATATTAGGTCAGCTAAAATGATTAGTTGGTCAACAACTATTTTTAAATAGCAAATATTTATAAATCAGTCAGTAATTAAAGTCATACTGGATTGCTCAATTTTTTTTAGTTGTATTTAGTGACCTGCGTTTAATAAATTTTTGTTGAGCAATTCAGTGATCCAAGTTTAATTAAATTTTGGTAAGCCACGTTTAAGAAAATAAAAAAAAGTTTATGGCGCTTCGCTTCAGGGGGAGGAGGAATGGTATGGGGGGCGTCCTATTAAACCACCCTTCAACTCAGCGCACTGCCCTGTTGAACAGTAGGATGTATTACAGTCTCTTTTTGCAAAATTTACCTCCGGAAACAATACTCAACTTAGGTGTTGAATGCGAGGATGATTTTCGAGCGCTTATCATCTAAAGTGCCTAGTAAATCATCCTTCAGCTCAACATGCCCGCGTAGTTAAGTTGATAGATACCAAACTCCGGTATGTCCACCTAATTCATTTGCTTTGTTTTTTTTCCGACGTTTTAGCACCTTTGCAGCTGCCGTGGTCAAAGGTTAAAAATAAATTCTGAAGCGTGCTGGGAAGAATATTGAACAGCTTTAAGGCCGCTTGGTGTAGAATTTTTCTCGTATAAATCAATGAGCCTGTTGAACTCTGACTGCAGATTTCGAATAAATTTAAATTCATGTAAGAATTCGTCGATGCGTTCAATATTTTCAGGCAACTGTTGCGATGTTATAGGCTCTTTTAAAGTGTCAAAATTTGATTCGGAGTCAGCTGGCAGTCCGAGATCATCGGGTTGTATCATGTTATCACCGGTGGTTTGTGTCATATTTTCACCCGTAGCTAACTGAGCGTATGTTATTCTATCATTAGCATATATTTTTCTCCATGCACGCGACAGAGACCAAATTCGAGCTATAGTTCAACACGTCACAGTCAGGTGTTGACATCGAGGATTATTTCTGCGTTACTACTATTTTACTTATCTACTGAATCCATCCTACTGTTCAACACGAGTAGCAATTCCGGACGTGCGAATTAAAATATCGCGGTTGAAACCATACTGCATTTTAGTGTTGACACGAAGTATGGATTCCGTAACACAGCGTTGTAAAAGAGAATCGTAATACATCCTACTGTTCAACAGGGCCGCGTGCTGAGTTGAAGGATGGTTTAATAAGACGCGTATGGGGGTGGGGTTGGTGGAGCGGGAGAGTATTCCCCCTACCCCATAAACCCTAAATAGAATCAAATAAATTCAAAAATAAAAAAATGCCTCTACCCCCTCCCTCCTCCTCAGTTTTATCTGCTAACCAATTTCGAAATATTGCTGACTAATAAGATATTTTGCTGAACAATTAAATATTTTGCTCTCCAACTGTTTATTAAATAGCTAAAGATTTTAAGATTGTTTGCAGATCAAGGTTTGCTGCCTGATTTTAATTTAATGCGAACCAAATATTTGTTTCAACCATTGAAATTAATGGCAGATCAAAAAAATGCTTCCCGTATTTATCTAAAGGAATATCATAACTTGATCTCTATTACATAATAAAATTCATAAGACAATCAATAAACTAAATTAAATTATGGTTTTTAAATAATTTCTAATTGACATAATATTTAATATATCGATTGAAAGTAATTGCTTAATTGTATAACATCGCTTACAAAAGGTTACATAAGAAAAATTGTTTCTAATATAATATTTACATAAATATTTAACTATTTTGACACTTAATTGATGAAATAAGGCATACAGTGGAATGTTAGCTTTAAAGCTCATTTCGAGCCCAGTGTAATATGTATCTTATTGTCTTTCGTATAAGGTCTTTGCACCGTAACACAACTGGAATGTTCATTCGATTTTGGCACCAATCACTTGGGCGTGATGGTTGAGTTTAGCCTGCGCCGCGCGCGTCTGTAGTTCTCTATTATGTACTAGAGGTGCAGTACTTGCCCGTCGTCCTTGGTGGGGATGTTGTGGGGGAATGTTCCAGAAGGTTCGGGCTGGTCTTCTAAGGTGACGGCTGTGAGATCTACGATTTCGTCTTGCTCGTCTTGATCGAATCTGAAAGAGATAGAATTTGTGAGTTGCAATGACAGTTAAAAGAGGTACTATGCGTGCCAAATAAGAATAGTATCGACAACTTCACGTCACTGGTCAATTTTGTACTGCTAGCAAAAAATCCAATGATCGTTTGCCATGCTGATCGATGCCAGCAAGAATAAAAATCATATTTTTATCTATTTTGTTTCTTTTTATGCACATCCTATACATTATGAAGTTATCAATTCTACCAAGCAGTAATAAAATTGTTCAGTGGCGTAAAGTTGTCGATACTATTCTTATATGGCGCGCATAGTAAATCGCGTTTTGGTGGTCAACTAGGGGGGGTGAAATAGGTAAATAACACTCGTTGGCAAAGGTGTCTTATTCCATAATAATAAATGTGAAAAAATCATGACCTAAACCTAATCTAGTCTATTTCTTTTGTCTCAGGAAACGACATTTTTAACCGACGCAATCGCAGGCTGACCACAAGTCTATTTTTTTTTCACAACAGGATAGTGCTTGGCCTTCACCTCCGTGGTCGAGTGATTTGCACGCCGGTTTTCAAGGCGTCACCATCTCTTGAGGTCCCGGGTTCGATCCCCCGCTGGGTCAATGTAGAAAATGAACTTTTCAATATTGTCTCAGGTCTGGGTGTTTGTTATACCACCGTTGTTTCTGATTTCCATAACACAAGTGCTATAGCTACTTACTTTGGAATTGGAGCAATGTATGTGATGTTGTCAAATATTTATTTATTACTTATTATTTATTTATTCACCACACCTGATGCTAAGTGACGATAAGGCCGGAGGTGGAAGCGCACTATATCCGGAATCCTCATCACTGAGGAACTGGCTATATTACCTCTAACTGCTGGTAATTTTTTAAATTGTTCTTATGGCGTCAGACTTAGGTAAGATGGTGGGAGTTAGCCAGGCGGATATGAAATAAGCCCTACCACCAACCAAACCGAGTACAAATTGTACCCCTCTGGGAATCGAACCCGGGACCCCTGCGTTTTGCACGGGTGGGAGAACCACTAAATCACAGAGGCGGTTAGCGCTCAATTGTTTACCAGCCTGTTTTGGTGTTAGGTATAACAAGTAGCCGTTGGGGCGGAAAGATTCTTGAATGGCTCGCGCGCATCGGACAACGCTCCGTGGGTAGGCCCCCGACAAGTGGACCGACGATCTGTGCCCTGTTTATCAAAACTTACAAACTACTAGTAAAATTTACATGAAACATTTTACAAGTTCATGTAAATCATATCTCTTCCAAATAATTTATGCAAGACACTTGTAAAAATTGTCAGACGGAATGGAGGGTCGCCGGACACCCTCAGAAATACTCAGGATTTTCCATTGAGTTTTTTACAAATGGTAAGTTTTTTTAAGTTTTGATTTTTTTATTAAGGGCCCTATCACATTTTTTCGTCGAAATTTCGATTTTGACGGATTTAAGCGATACAACCTAGAGAAACCTTTGGGTCTACTAAATACATTTATATGTGTCCGCGACAAAAAGTAATATGATGACTCACTGCAAAGTTAAAGGATTAGAAAGGAATATTAAAGTTGGTGAACGTTTTTTTAGAGTCAACTTTGAACATACACAGAATGCCACACAAGTACAAACAACAAATAAAAGTATGAAATTTGATTTTCTTATGAACTAAAGATTATTACGATATAATTTTTACGTAATAATAATAATGTATCTAGGAGAAATCCACAGTTAATTCTGAGCTTTTTTAGTAGTTTTATGGTTTTTGATTGGGATTTTTTTTTCTCATATTCTATACATAATTTCAAAATTCCGAGGCCGCTATGAACTATTCGACTAAATAAGAGATAATTCATTTTTTTTAATTCCAATTGTTTAGCACAGTTGTTCCATCCATGAGCTCAAATAAGTGCCTTCGCGCATTTTATGAAAATCTTTCTCTGCAATATCGAGTTTAATTATAAAGTTAAGGCGCTGTAGGTAGTGAAAGTGGCGCCCCCACTACATTTATTTTTATTACTCGTAAACCAAGTCAATATTTAAAAAAAGCACAAGTATAAATCTCTTAAATTGTGTCTAATAATTTTTGAATAACTCTTCAACAGTTATCATTCATTCTGTAAGTTTTAAAATCCATAATTGCCAAAAGTGGCCACTTTGAGCTAAAATGGATTTTAAAACTTACAGAAAGAATGAAAACTGTTGAATAGTTATTAAAAAAATACTAGACACAATTTAAGAGATTTATACTTGTGCTTTTTTTAAATATTGACTTGGTTTACGAGTAATAAAAATAAATGTAGTGGGGGCGCCACATTCACTACCACCGCGCCTTAAGCAAATTTTCAAAAAAGCGAGGCCGCTATGAACTATTCCAATAGCTATTCTGCACCATTCAATAAGTCAAAATTGTTAATGTATTTTTGTTTCTGAGATCGATAACGCCAAAATTGGCCATTTTACGCAAAAATCACAGTCGAAATATAATATACCTATTAACGAAATGACTAATATAAGGGTGAAAACATATTAGTGAAATAAACAAAAAAACCTTTGTATCGTTTAATTTAACGTGTTTTGATAAACAGATTTGTGGAATAATTATTTTCATAAGGAAAATGCTTGTTTTTAAAAAGTACAAGACTTGTAAGTTTTGATAAACAGGGCACTGGTGCTTGTCGCTGTGCGCCGCTGGACGCGGGCCAAGCAGGACCGAGCCAAGTGGAGATACAAGGGGGAGGCCTGTACCCAGCAGTGGGTGTCGTGCGGCTGATATGATGATGATAATAGGGTATTTTCCAAATTCTTTAAAACTGCTTTTATTTAAAGATTGAGACGAACGATTTAACAGAAAAATATTAAAAAAATAATTAATGTCTTTTTTCTTCATTAAACCAATTAATGTTAAACTTATTTTTAAATAGTTTTGAATCTACCGCCAAAACGCTCGGTTCGACGACGTCTACTGTGTGACGTCATCTTTGTGTAAACAATAGAGTAAATTGTTACACAGACTACAGGTGTTCAAATTGTTTACACAAAGTTGACGTCTCACAGTAGACGACATCGAACCGAGCGTTTTGGCGGTAAATTAAAAACCATTAAAAATAAATTAGACTTTAATTGTTTTAATAGAGAAAAAAGACATAAATTTATTTATTTTTATTTTTCTGTTAAATCGATCGTCCCAATCTTTAAATTTAAGCAGTTTTCAAAAAATTGGAAAATACCCTATTGATGATAACAAGTAGCACTGACCTGTCCTCGTCGGGCTCGCTGCTGGGCCGCGAGTGTCGCGCGTCGGGCGCGGGCGCGCGCTGGTTGGCGGGCCGCACCGTGATTATCAGGTTCGAAGAGTTGGCCACCATCATGTCTGTCACCTACAATAAACGTTGGTGTCAAGTATTTGAAGACATTTGACATAAGCTTACGATATTTTGTGCACAAAACATTCTGTAACAAACATATAATACTACTATCCCCGTCAATTGGTAATGCGCTGGAACCTTGTCAAATTAACATACACATCATCGTCATCCGCAACTAAAAATTACAAAAAACAGTAAAATTCTAATAGGTAATATAATATATTAATTATTGAATTCTTATTTTCAATAAGAAAGGGTCTAGGTATATGAGAAAATTACAATTGTTTTTCGTTTTTGAGGTTAAAATCATGGCCGCCAGGCGCATTACCAATTGACGCGGATAGTACGCTTTATTTTACTCGTGACTTTTTAACAACTGTACAGTACGAGGTAAACATCTGACACTTTTTCGGCGGAGTAGGAGGGATCAGTTCGCGTAATGTGGATTTGCGAGCGACAGATAGCGCGCCCCTCTCTAGCCGCTCGCGTACCTCACCGCTACGCATACCAAAAATACGCGGGCCGCAAAATCCCCACCCGATTTCAAGATGTTTGCTTTATACTGTATGCCATCATGACATTAATGAATGTCGTGCTGTTATTATTAATTGAGATGCGTAATTTTTGTAAGTACTTTTTTATGAAAAAATAATTTAAAGGTATGAAACTCAAATTAGTATCAGGGTTAACTGATGATAACCTATACGTACAATGATTTATGTATGGTGGAAAGATGTGTTTGAAAAAAAAAGAGAAAGCTAGAAATGATAATAATAGCATTCACAGGAAAGAATTATTACGAAAAAATAATTAAAGATCACAAATTAGTATCAGGGTTAACTGATGATAACCTATACGTACAATGATTTATGTATGGTGGAAAGATGTGTTTGAAAAAAAAAGAGAAAGCTAGAAATGATAATAATAGCATTCACAGGAAAGAATTATTACGAAAAAATAATTAAAGATCTCTGCCCACTACACTGTATCATACTGGGTCATATTTTTCAATACACAGAATATTTTTTGCCTGGCACGTTAAGTACAGATTCCGACAAACATCTTGACGCTCTTTCGACAGAATGGGGATAAGTTCGCGCATGTGCACTTGCGAGCGACCAATAGCGCGCGTCTCTCCCACCGCCCGCGTATCTCACCGCTACGCATACCCAAAATACGCGTTTTGCGCAATTCCAACGGTTCAAGATGTTTGCCGGCTAGTGTAGCATATTTTTTTTTTAATAGAAGGAAACGCGGTTTTATCACCCACCCACCCCATCAAGATTGTTCTCCGATCCGATAGGAGGGGGCCGGCGAGTTCTGAGCCCTCCATTGCGTGTCACTCCGACGAGCAGAGTCGCTCAAGTCGGAGTGACACCGTGTGGTTCTTCCTGCCACGACCATCGATGATTTTCTCATATCTTTAGGTGGTAAAAAAAGGTTGGATTTTCTACTATTTATTACCTATGGTTTGAATTTTTTTACCTACTAGATCTAAAAGATACACTGGTCGTGCTGGAAAGAATGCTTCCTAACACGGCCACGTAGACTTCTGTGTTATTCTCAGGGTTGCATGATTTAAATCAAGTTGATTTAAATCATGATTTAAATCACGATTTTTATTGCATGTTTTTTTTTATAAAAATCACTGATTTAAATCAAAATCCGAAAAAGCAATTAATTAAACGCTGGGAGTGCATATTAATTAACTGTAATGTTCGAAAACATTCTTAATACAAAGTACGATAGGTGTAAGCTAAGTTATTTATCACAATAAAAACCAACAATCAAATTTTAGATTTTTTGTGTCAGTTAAAATATAACAATAATGATTAGGTACTTTCATTCATTACATGCAATGCAAGTAGCATAGACAGATAGATACAGATAATTAATTTTCGGAAATATAAACAAAAAAACACTCGAAACTTAAATTTACTCAAATCGTTTTTTCTTGTGTATAGTACGAAATTCCAAAATGGGTGTAAAAAATAGTAAATATTTTAAGTTTTTTTATGCCGTTTTGAAATCCCTGAATTAATAATAGTTTAAGCTTGGTCGTGTTACTGAGGTATTCATTCTTACCAGCACGACCTTCGTATCTCTATGATCCTTAAAGTAGGAAATTTTCAAATCAGTGTAAAAAATAGTAAACTTTCTAAGCTATTTTATGCCGTTTTAAAATGCAAGAATAACACGCAAGTCTACGTGGTCGTGTTAGGAAGCATTCAGGGGTCGAAACTGTTTGCAGTGTCAAAAATACTGATTTTACTGACTGTAAGACTCAAAAATACTGACCTATTACTGACTTAATTTCTATGTTTAAATGTGTAGTGCTTAATAAAGAGGGGTTTAAGACAGAGTTGACAATTTATTTATTGAGATTTTTAGCATTGACAATGTTACTTTTTATATTTCTAAAGAACTAGAAAAAATCGACCTGCCATTAAATGGTTCTCTTATACAGGCCATTATGGATAAATAGCCTTATAAAGTATGAGATACCATGCATAGTGCATACAACACACAACCCCGGAATTTTGAAAAAATAAAAAGAAGTTTTTTCTTTGGTTCAGTGTATTTACACTGAGTAGTGGCAACCCGAGACCAAAATGTTTAGACCGTTTTATCGCTTAATCTTGCTTGCCTTTTGTAAAAAAAACAAAAAACCAGCCACGTGCGAGTCGGACTCGCGCACGAAGGGTTCCGTACCAAAAAAACATGAAAAAAATCACGTTTGTTGTATGGGAGCCCCCCTTAAATATTTATTTTATTCTGTTTTTAGCATATGTTGTTATAGCAACAATAGAAATACACGATCTGTGAAAATTTCAACTGTCTACCTGTAGTCGTTATCAATATTGAGCAAAAAACGGCAAAAAAATCACGTTTGTTGTATGGGAGCCCCCCTTGAATATTTATTTTATTCTGTTTTTAGTATTTGTTGTTATAGCGGCAACAGAAATACATCATCTGTGAAAATTTCAACTGTCTAGCTATCACGGTTCATGAGATACAGCCTGGTGACAGACAGATAGACAGACAGACAGACGGACAGTGGAGGCTTAGTAATAGGGTCCCGTTTTTACCCTTTGGGTACGGAACCCTAAAAAACGGCCGCGCAGTGAGATTTTTAGTCAATTTCATCCACTAATCTTGTGCTTTTTGCCTGTCTATAGTAAAAAACAGCCGCGCAGCGCGATTTTTAGTCAGTTTCTTCAAGTAATCTTGTACTCTGGCCTGTCTATAGTAAAAACAATCGGTCGAGCAGCGCGATTTTTAGTGTGTTTCATCCACTAATCTTGTACTCTTGCTTGTTTACAGTAAAAACAAACGGTAATAATAAAAAAGTATATAAAAATGAACGTATGACTTTACTGACCATTTTTTGAAAAAACTGACTTTTTCTGACCGAAGCCAAAAAAACTGACTTTCACTGACTTTACTGACCAGTTTCGACCCCTGCATTCTTTCAAGCACGACTGTATCTCTTAGATTTAGTAGGTAAAAAAATCAAAGCAGGGGTAATAAATAGTAGAAAATCCAAGCTATTTTTTACTATCTAAAGATATGAGAAAATCATCAATGGTCGTGGCAGGAAGAACCACACGTGACACCCAATGGCTACAGTAACGTACCTGGTCGAGCGTCTTGTTGGAGACGTCGATGCCGTTGACCTCGAGCACCTCGTCGTTGACGCCCAGCAGCCCCGTGGACTCGGCCAGCCCGCCCGGCACCAGCCGCGAGATGAAGATGCCCGGCGCGCGCTCCACGCCCGCGCCCGTCACGCGCACCGACGTGCCGTCCCTACAAGGGATAATGGCCGGTATACATTTTGATTAGTGTTTAGTGCGAGTGGCTCGTTTAGTGTTTAGCAAAAAACACGTTCGGACAGTCTCTGTTTAGTGTTTAGTGCGAGCGAAGTACAGTGTTTAGAAGCGCGTTCTATTTTTTCTGCGAGTAGCTCCTCCCGCGCGTCCCGCACGTCCCGCCTCCACCCCTCACTTGCAGCTAAACACGCACTAAGCACGTCTGGACAGGACTGTTAAGTGTTTAGTTTATATCAACAAAGCCTGTACTAAACAGCGTATGCTAACAGTATGGGACATCACCTACTAAACACTAAACACTAAACAGTGCACTAAACACTAAGCACTTTACTAATCAAAATGTATACCGGCCATAACGTTCAAAGTTCAATGGCAGGATAATTTGCTGATTCACAAATCGTCCACCAGTCAGCGCACTACTACTAACCTAGCGCTAGTGTAGATAGTAGTAGACCTGTCATTTTGCTGTTTTCTATGTGTTTTCTATCAATTTTTGGATGTTCGAAGCGATTTTTCGTAAATATTAAATTTTCATCCAACACATTTTGGTTTTCTTAAATTATTAATTTGTTTACTGTCCAACTTCTATAGTAATTATTTATTAGTACCAACCATTTTTAGATATAATCCTTACTATCCTTACTAGTCCTTAGGGGTCGTCCATTAATCACGTGAGCCTCGAAAGGGGGAGGGGGTAGTTGAAAAAATCACGAAGTATCACAAGGGGGGACGGGGGGGTGTAGTGAGATATCACGTGTATTATTTCTTTTCGTTGAACGCGTCATTTTTAGACGAAAACAGCGTGTAATCTTGTTTGACTCGCCCTTGCCAGGATGATTTCCCCGCCCACTGCGACATATTTGTTACTAAAAATGTTAAGATAACTATAAAAAAATACACGTGATTTAGAGGGGAGGAGGGGGGGTTAACGTAAAACCTCACCATGTATCACCAGTGGGGAGGGGGGGTAAAAAATTGACCAAAAAAACATCACGTGATTAATGGACGCCCCCTTACTAATATTATAAATGCGAAAGTCCGTTTGTTTGTTTGTTACGCCTTCACGTCTTAACTACTGAACCGATCATCATGAAATTTTACACACACATTGTCAGGGGTACAGAGAAGGACATAGGGTACCTTTCATCCCGAAAAAAGGAACTGTTCCCGAGGGATAGACAAAATACTATCCACGCAGACGAAGTTGCGGGCGGAAGCTAGTTTAAAATAAATGGGACAATCGGGGATAAATGCCCGTACAAAGGTCTCCAGCAGCAGTAGCGCCACCAAGTGGGATACATTTTGAAACATCCCCCAATGCACTGAAATTAGTGAGACAGCCGCGAAACGTAACAATTTGTATGTATGAGATAGACGTGATATGAAAATAACCGGCGCGAACGCGGGCCCGTCACGCACACCGACGACGTGCCGTCCTTACGGTTTAAACGTCAATAATCACCGTCTCTTTCGACTTGCACGCGAAATTGAAATTGAGAACTAGTGATTACTCGACTGTTATCTGATATTCTTATGAATTTCAACAAGATTATAACTATATACTGACCTTATGAAGAAACCCAGCGGCCGGTCTGATCCGTGCTTCAGTAACTTGACCCTCCTGCACGTTTCTGGCACTATATCCACGTCAATGATAGCTGACACCTGTAAGGTTATCATCATTATTAAAATTTACTTTTCTAAAGCTTTCTGTGGACGCCCAAGTCTGCTATTGTTGACGTCATAAACGTGTTTCAATCGTGTTTGAGTTGTAATGCTTTTTGACATAGTTCTTGTTTCTTAAACCCAAAACAGAAACACGATTGAAACACGATTTTGACGTTAACAATAGCCGACTGGGCCCCTGGCCAACAGCTTTGTAGCATGATCACCGAAACATGATATGATATCGCGTGATAATAACCTTTTTTTGACACTCAACTGTCAATATGTCATGACATTTAACAGGTAAAAGCGATAATGCTCTATCATATCGCATTTCGGTTGTCATGCTAAGGGGGCAGCCTTTGCTAGTCTAGAGACAGCTAATAATCAGGACGAGTGCAAGTCTGATTTTCTGCGAGTTGTTTTGAGATCCATACAATTTTTAAGGATCTGTAATTTAAAAGAAAAAAAAACAGAACCATTATATTTATAAGATCACTTTGTGGTCCGTCTCTATCTGATCTAATCTGCTCAATATCCTTTATCTTGGGCACGCGTGGAAGTATCGAGTTGAAATTTTCACAGCATCATCTCGTACCCGGTATAAAGGTAGACATACAGACAAACGTACAACAAAGTGTTCCTATAAGGGTTTAATTTTTTCTTTTGAAGTACGGATCCCTAAAAAAGATACGGGCGTTTATGCCACAAAAAACGCATTTTAAGACACTAGGAATCAAACTAGGGTACTTTCCGTATTTTGGCAAGTAATATCGTCATAGTACAAGTACAGGGAAAAATCGGAAAACTATACATTTTTAAGATATTTACAAATTAATATGTGCAATTTATAAGATTAAAATCACAGGAATTAAACGCGTTATACTGAGGAAACGTCGGTAATTTAGGTAGATGTGTAAATGATTATCACTAGTATAGTATAACGCGTTTTCAGATATTTTCCTTTACTTATGCTGTGAGATCTTGCTTCCAAAATTCTTTGTCAACTGGCATTAGCACTTGGGCTATGTTTGCATTACGCCAGCAGCTCGGCCCAGCTAACATTCCAGTAGAAGTACATGACGTGGTGTGTTTGACGTTCTTTTAAAATCGACTAACATGCCAGGCAATGTACTTCTACTCGCTACTCGACTTGGTTGTCTACTTGTATTAATGTAAACATAGCCTTACCATTCTGAAATCGTGTGGATTGGAGATAGCGAGCCCCTTATTCTTGGCGGGGGTCCCGCTCAGGATGGATGAGATAATGTTGCGCCTACGCATCGTCCCATATCCGTTGAGCTCCTCCAGACTGTCCCCTGTGAACAAAGTTAAAATTTAGTTCTCTATATTCTAACTAGTGTAGGTTAGCATATTGAAATCTGACACAGGTTAATGTTAGTTAGCTTTTATGACCAAATTATTTGGATATGTTTTGCTTTCTAATTGTGAATCTGAAACACGTGAAACTGTGATAAATGTCTTTGCGAGACAATGATGGTTGTACTCATTTGCCACATTAAACTGTTAGAAAGAATGAAAGAAAAGAAAATTTTTATTTTATAAAATACACTGGCCTGCAAAACTAAGTACTCCAGAGGTCTATTTTCATACAAACGAGGTAACTTTGAAGCTTTGGTTCTCCGCCCAGGATTAAGCGGGATGTGATCTGATGATGGCCATCCAGGCAGTGAATGGAGAAGATTCAGATCTCCATACACACCCAATTGATCTGATCAGCATTCTAAGAGCTGTAAGGATTAGAGTTATCAGTTACAGCATTTCCATACATTTTAATGCTATTTTTGTGGTTTTTTAAACATATCCAAACAGCTCTTAGAATGCTGATCAGATCAATTGGGCAAAGTGTATGGGGATCTGAATCTTCTCCATTCACTCCTTAGATGGCTATCATCAGATCACACCACGTTTAATCCTGGGCGGAGAACCAATGCTTCAAAGTTACCTCGTTTGTATGAAAATAGACCTCTGTAGTACTTAGTTTTGCAGGCCAGTGTAGTTGAAGCTAAAAGTCAATGTCTAATATCCTGTTACAGCTTAATAATGTCTGCATTCAGTCTGCTTTCGATCAAAGAAATCGGATTCAGTCATGTCCAGTAATTCAAGTTTCCAAATACAGCTGTATTTCTAACCATAAACAAGTGACTTTGTAATTTGTACATAACCACAACCAAGTTATGCGAGTATTACTCACTTTATCGCAATGAAGTAGTTGTAGCTTGTTCTTGTGTATAATTTGACACTATCAGAAATAGTACTACCCAAATACAAGTAAAACAAGTATACAAGTAAATAAAAACCATTTAAAATAAACATAAAAAAATACTACCTATCGTCACAGAAAACATAATAGTACAAGTCTATTATGATATTATCACGATCTCGTTATGTAGTCGATTCGTACTTATTGTCTAATTTCAAAATCTATCGCAATCGCTTTCAGGATGTGATACATTGATATTTCTTTTATGCAAAAAACTTCAGCAATGTGTCACATCCATCTGTCATATGAAAGCGATTGCGATAGATTTTGAAATTAGACAATAAGTTCCCGGGCTGGTTCTCATTATAATATCAATAGTGGGATAGTGGGAAGTATTCCATTTAAATAATCTTTTGATATTAATATTTTTTTATATTAAAAGTTTCTCTAAGGCCGCGTTCCGAATCACGCCAACAGTGCTCACAGCGTGTGACGTCATTCTATGCCGGTCCGAATCATTAGCACGCTGTCAGCACGCTCACGATACGATTGATTCGGACCGCTCGTGAGAGCCCTCACACCGCTAACGTTGGGTTTTATAGAACAACATAACCTCAAAAAGGGTAAAGTTAATATTTATTCTAAGGGAGAAGTAAATAAAAAGGCACTAATGAATACGAATTAAGTTTCTTCACTGAGACCAATTATTTACTAACCAATTTTAAACTCTTAAAGCTTCAAAATACTTATTACCACTGCTAGCTCTTTCAACATCAGATTAATATAATTATTTCGTTCGCATCTTTACAAAACACCTGCAGGTTAATAAATTCAGCTATCTTTTGTAAAAATCACAAATAATAACCACAACATCCACAACGATTCACAATTTGACCACGTATTTTTTTGTCAAAAATGAACTTTGACAAGGAAGTTTGACAGCTACACCGACTACGCTCACAGTGCTTTGGCGGAATACGCTGAGCGTCGTTAGCACATGCGATGACGTCATCTGTGACGTCACATAAACTTACGTGAGCGTTGTAAGCATGATTTGGACCGGGCGTTAGCGCGCTCACAGTGCTGTAAGCGTGATTCGGAACGCGGCCTAAGTGGAATACTTCGATAGTGGGAATATCTCTAATTTACGTCGACTAGAGCCGGCACTACATAGGTATTCGCCAATCATCGACACAATTCATCGTACGTTGCCGGTTTTGTAACAAATGCTTCAAAGAGGTTTTTTCAAAAGTATCAACGTACGATAAATTGTGCCGATGCTTGGCAAATATGTAGTGCCGGCATTAAATTGTAATCATGCCTATACGCATTGTCACGCAGTGTATGCGCCGTGTCAGAATCGTCATGTGAAGCGTGACAGGTTTGATTGACGTGATGCGGCCTACGTCACAGGCGGAGAGCGGGTTAGTTTTACATCCGGTACATAAATTATTCCAGCGAGCAAACCAGTCCAGTGGTCGAACCCAGCACTAGAAAGCCACTGGAATAATGTTAACCGGCATTAGAATATAAGAGTCGTTTACTATATTCGGTAGCGATTGTAGCAAGCAATTTTGTATGCAATTTGGCACAGCGCCTTTGGCGGTAACTTTTCTGCTTTTACCTCACCTGATTTTAAGTGACGATAAAGCCGTAGGTGGAAGCGCACTACACCCGGAACCCTCACTGAGGAACTGGCTATCTTACACTGCCGGAACACAACAATTTTTCAATTGTTGTTATGGCGTCAGACTTAGGAAAGATGATGGTAGCTAGCCAGGCGGACTTGAAATAAGCCCTACCACCAACAAAACCGAGTACAAATTGGCCCCCTGGGAATAGAACCCGGGACCACTGCGTCTTACACTGGTGGGCGAACCACTAGACCACAGAGGCGGTTAAACTACATATATAAATAAAAATAAAAAAAATATACTAAACTAAAAGTTTTCATACAAATGTTAACTACAGTCGCCATCTAGTATATTAAGCGTAAACTCATTCATAATACACCTTCAGTCCAGTTATTCCAATGCTGTGAGTAAATACTCTTCAATCAGCTACATGTTGTATATTGGACAGTTAGCTATTTATTCTATTTGCGCCGGCCTCGTGTCACGGTCATGGATTGCGTGGGTGTGTCAAACATGACGCCATGGAAATGCAGTCAGTGCACATCTGTCACTTCAATCCATCAGCCTTTTTTAATGTCCCCACTGCTGGGGCACAGGCCTTCCTTATGGGTGGTAAGGAGGATGGGCCATAACCCACCACGCGGGCCCAATGCGGATTGGTGGGTGTTAACGACTGCAAATGCAGCCGGGACCAACGGCTTAACGTGCCTTCCGAAGCACGAAGGAGCTCGCGATAATAAATTTTTGGTCACCCATCCCATGACCGACCCTTGCGAACGTTGCTTAACCGCCGCAATCGTTGGGCCAGGCGCTAAACCACTGCGCCACCGAGCTCCTCACCTGTCACTTAACTGTTCTAAACTATTACCAACATATTAAATAGGCATTACTACTGCCTCTACAGAAAAAATAATAGTACTTAGATACATCTACAAAGTGACGCCATGGAAATGCAGTCAGTGCACATCTGTCACATATTATCTGTTCTAAACTAATACCATCATATTAAATAGGTATTACAACTGCCTTTACGGAAAAAATAAAATAGTAGTACTTAGATACATCCAAGGGCGTCGCCTCCTAGAGGTTAAAAAATGTAGCCAACTGCAATATAACTAAAGTCCTAAGGGCGTGCAATTGACTTGCTTTTCCGATAAATGCCGCCCCATCTCAAAACTTTAATAAATTCACTAGGTGCTCTTGACTATACCTATAATTCATATTTTGGGCCATGGGCTGGCGACGCCCTTTGGATACACTACAATGAGGTAAATGTGATAGACTAGCTAGATAGACTAGAACTAATGAGAAATTTGAGAGCACCCACGGCCTAATCCTTGAAAATAACATTGAAATTCTCAAAGATATTAGAATTTTTAAAAAGAGGAATTCTCATCTATATAAGGCAGTGGCACTATTTGGTGAATAAGGTAAAAAGCGTAAAATCGTTTTCTTTTAATGTTTTTCAAGGCACATCCTATGATTAAAAAATCTATAGAAATGGTCTCCTCAAAATTTTCCAAAAAAACACTGTAGTAGCCAAGTAGATAAAATACCTAAATGCACAACAGGTTGCTTTGTTTATATGAAAATAAGTGTTACAGCAGATAGCTGCTAGCGTACTAATTAGAGGCAGATAATCGCGTCACGCGACAGCGACCAGCGGACGAGTGTACACGGTCAGGTGAACTCACCACACCGCTCAATTTTAACACTTAAGCTACTACATTTAAGGCACATTCTTGCTTGTCTATGTGGCAATATAACTTTTAAAAACTGTTGGTGTCATGTGTATAAGTTTGGAAAGCATTTCCTGGTTATAATTTTGTAGATAATCGAGAGTGAGCATTATATTATGCCTAAAATTCCTTAAATCAAATACGTAAAGAATAACAATAGTTATTTGTTATACAAGTGACCAAAATCAAATTGTGCTGCGAGTGGCGACTTTAAATCACGAACTAGCGAAGTAGTCTAGAATTGAATCACGAGCGTAGCGAGTGATTCTAATATAGACTACTGAGCACAGTGAGTGATTTAAAGGCACGAGGCAGAACAACATTTTGGTCTCGTGTAAAACATACAACTTTTCACCTCGACCAGCAAGAAAATTTTCACGTGACTTTCCTGGTAAAAAAGCTTAATTCAGCATTAGAAACTTGTTCACTTAACTCTTTTGGAGTTAAAGGAAACTATCTTCATCGTTGGACGCATTCATTTTTGTAATTTATCACAAAAATAATTCAATCAAACCTATGCTGAAAAATTTTATTCATAGAGTCAGTTAAGTAGATTCCCGTCGTTTTGATTACATTACGTTGTGTTTTTCTCTTATTCATTTCCGTCATCATATTCCGTCTTATTTATTTATTTATAATCATAAAACATATAATTTGTTAATAAATTTCATATTTTTTTCTTATTTCATATTTGTTTCATAATGTGACCTCATTACCTCCATACTCTTTATTTCGAATTATCAACCTTATTTTTTAACAATCCTTATTTAAAACTCCTTGGTATATCCGTGCATTTTATTTTTTTACTTTTTAATCCGTGTATGACACCATAAAGCACTCTATCTATCCTTTTCTCACATATCAATTTTACAAGTGTCATCCTTGTCACTTTGTTTTTTCTTTATTCATTTAAAAGTTGGTGTTAGAAATTAAAAAAGCACTTTGTCTCACGCTCGCAGCAAAAATCGATTTTGCTGCGAGTTTTTACGCGCCAAAAGCACCCTTTTCGTGCTGGAGAGGTGAAAAATCTTATGCCATTTATACATGCAACAAAAGAATATGTTTTTTGAAGTAATGAAAAATTTTGTAGTGGACAGATAATTAAGGACACCAGTAAATTTTCATACAAACGTAAAGCTTTGTTTCTCCACCTTACTGTGATCTGATGATGGCCATCCAGAAAGTGAATGGAGGAGATTCAGATCGCTACACACCCAACCGATTTGATCAGCATTTTAAGAGATATACGGATCAGAGTTTTCAATTTCAGTATTTCCATAATTTTTTTTATGGTAATTTCGCGGTTTCATTAAACTAAACATATCCTTATATCTCTTAGAATGCTGATCAGATGAGTTAGGTGTGAATAGCGATCTGAATCTCCTCCATTCACTACCATGATAGCCATCATCAAGATCACAGATCAATCAATCCCTGGCAGAGAACCAAAGCTTCCAAGTAACCTCGTTTGAATGAAAATCGACTGTATAGTATAAACTACTATTTATAAGATTTTCCAAGATGTTTTTAATCATATTATAATCGTCATATTTAATATCTTGTGATAAAGCTAACACATTCCCGTATGTTAGAACTCTTGATATGGAAAATTTTAATAGAAGCCATCTATGGTCAGGTGAACATACCATTCAATGAACCATTGATGTGGGCAACAATGCGAGCGCAACCTCGCCGCTGCGTCAATCAGAGGAAGTAATTATCATAGAGTATAACAGCATATATGGAGCTAACTTGGGCCTCTACCAATGGTAACGTAACAATTGTGTTTCAATGATGTATCAATAGTATTGCTTTTTGACACAGTTTCTGCTATTAAAACTATGCTAATGTATCAAAGTTGATTTTCTCATCACTACTTTCTGCTTGTAACATATACTTTAGTTGTAAAAATAAGCGATCTTTTGCTGACATTCAGAAAAAGTGTAAGTGGCACCAAAGGTCTTGGATTCGAATCCTGGTAGGGGCATATATTAGTGTGATGAGCACAAGCATTTTTTCATTATTTATTCATCTTAATTTTGAAAGGAATCTAAAATGACGGCAATTATTATGCCAACTTTACGTGATTTATAGTCGATTTTTTGTTGTATGGCTGAGACAGCATGGTAACTGCTGCCCTAGCTAGATTACCGTCATTTTAGTTTCCTTTCTTTAATGGCACGAGTTAACTTAAAGCACATTTTGTAACTTTAGTTTCTTGTCTTATGAATTTCAACAATATTTATTTGAATATACCTAATGACAAACAAATTACTTACCTTTCCTTTGAATGATGACCCTGAGCAAAGGGCGGGCAGTGAGCAACGCTCGCGCCAAATTGTCATCATTGTTGATAGGCAACAGGTCTCCGTCTCTTGGATCTGTGTACGAGATCAGGAACGCCACGTCGTGAAGCCGGTGCAGCTTTTCAATCAGCGCCTTGAAGTCTTCATACTTTAATTTCTCTGTGCGATTTAGAGAGAAGCGACGGAATTCAGCATCAAACTGGAAAATTCAATGGGTATATTATAGATTTATTCAAGAAAATATCATGTGGCAGAGATGGAAATGCTGAGGTGGATGTGTAGTGTGACGCGAATGGATAAAATAAGGAATAGGAATACCTATGTGAGAGGAAGTTTGAAAGAGCATCAGTGATAGAAAAGTTGATAGGGAATAGTCTGGCTTGGTATGGGCATATTATGAGAAGGGATGATAGGCATGTTCTAGAAGAGTAGTGGATATGGATGTTGAGCACTGGAAAGTAAGAGGAGGACCGCAGAAAAGATGGATGGATTGTGTGCGAAATGATATGAATGTGAAGGGAGTGGATGAGGACATGACGAGTGACAGGAAGGAATGGAAGAGAAGGAGGTACTGCACCGCCCCAAATAAATTGGGATAAGGATAGGGGATGATGAAATAAATGAATCAATAAATATTGGACAAAATCATATAATAGCTCTTATGTTCTGATTGCTCTTTTAAAGCACTTCTGTTATGGAAATCAAAGGCAATGACAGTAACTGCACACACTCAGACTTGTAACATTATAGAAAATTTGATTTCTAAATTGATTCTCACAAGAAAATCTGGAACTTCAGAGATGATGACACTATGATAACTAGTGTACAACTGACACAACAATGGAGGTGATTAAAAATATAACTACTCAGCACTGTGTATATGACTGTCAGTCTGACTGAGTTTTAGAGCAATCCAGAGGACTTAATGATGAAAATACAATCAATAGCTGATTGATTGTTAATCGACAAGCAAAAAAGGAAGAAAGAGGCTTTCAACAATTTTGGACATGTTATCATTCATCACAGACACACCTTATTAGCACAATTTGCTTGCCATTAAAAATAAAACAAAAAATAAGTAATCCTGTGTTGATTATAAATTATACTGAGAGAGGTTATTTATATTAAAATATTTGTTATCGATTATTGCAATTTGGTTTATTACCTATTGAATATTAGTTGAAATATATCATCTTGAATAACCTAAACACCTTTCTAGTAAGTTAATAACTTTATTAAAATTATCTGTGGCAAGAACTATTGATCCATTTTAATTATCTTTTAATTATCTAATTTTATTCACTGGACATAGAAAATAATAGCCTAAATCACAGAATATATAATAGACAACAGTACTAAATGTACAGAAGTCCATCTGCATTAGGACAATCAAATAAAAAGCTATTCTCGCTGCAGCGCATTATAGTACAATTTCAAATTGCACAGAGCTACGTGCCTATTATTGTATGCACCTTCTCTTTCTGTCGCGTTATTCACGCTTAGGGTTGCCAACTTTTTTTTTTGATCAAATATGGTAGTTTCAAGATTTTCAGTGTAAAAATATAGTAGATTGTAACACCTTTTTTTTATATACCTATGGGGTAACCAACATTTGATTTTAAAGTACTTTTTATAGCGAAATTCTCGCTATAGTCTTCTAGGTTGGACAAGGAACATTAGGTATTAGATGTAGGTAAGAGTTTAGATAGGTTTTACAAAACATACATAGTGTTTTCACATAGCTTTTGATGTGTTTAGTGTTAGTTTATTGCATGGATATTTTTACCTTTATTTGGGTCAATTTCCAGTAGTTTAACGAATGTCGGCGATTATACCGCCCACTTTGATCACAAAGCATTCACTTGAATTCATTTTAAAACATCATTCATAAAGAATTTTAGCACTTTTCAATAATTAAAGCAAATAAACTTTCTTGTTTACATATCTCACAGCTGTCTTTTCAATTGACAAGTGACAACTGTCAGATGTGACGTTTAGCGTTCCGATTCCCGCTAACTGAATGTTTCGGACCAATTAATTTACACTTTGGTGATAAAATCAAATAAATAAATATCACCTATTTGTTATTTTAATTAAATAAAGTAAATGTTAATGTCTCGCATGCTAGTTAAACGTTTTAATATTAATATTCAGACAAAAGGTAAGTAAGTTCAGGGAGTGCGATTGTCTATGGTGTGTCTTTTGTCGATGGTACTCATTCGAGAGAATTCTAGCAAACTCGGTGGATTTCCGCGATATCACTTTTTCGCCTGTGTCATTCAGAGATGCAGGAAATTTTCGTCATGTGAAGTCAATCCATGTAATTGCTTGTTTGGGTTTCTATTAATTTAATGATGCGTTGAGCATCCCTTTAAGTGGGCTCCAGCTCATCAATTAATATTTCATCATGTCTTTCATGAGATAAAAACCTGTGATAATTAAAGCCCAAATTTGGGCTCCACAGGTTTACCTCAAAATTTCAAGATATAAGTACTTCCAGGTTGCTCCACAGTTTTACCTCAAAATTTCAAGATATAAGTGGTTCCCAGGTTTGGTCCAGGAAACGCTTCCAAGGTTGTGGTTTGAGCTCATTTCGATGTAACGTCGTCCGTGCAGCGGCTTGGCTGGTATTCCATGCTTTGACGTCTCATTAAAATCAGCGCGTCGATCACATGTTAAACCATACCATTACCATGGATTTATAAAACTAACCAAGGTATTCCGCAGCTTTCTTTTATTATCATCGCGGCAGTGTTTCTGTAGTATGTACCCGGTGAAGTAATTAACGTTCATATCTAGTACAAAATGGTGTTTAGATGACATGTTCAAACTCAACCCGGAGCAGGTCTACAGGCAATAAATGTACCTATAGTTATGTTTCAAATTTATTTAGCTTCAGCATAACTCTGGTCGATGAGCCAGAATGTATAAATAATTCTATTTTACTATGAATGTCTTGTGTTAAGATGATAAGTAATAGGTATCTTAGCATAAGTTTTTTTTGAGTACATATGTGTTCGGTTCTTGACGGTCATCCAACTTGAGAGATATGGTGACGTTTGAAAACTTATTTCAAATGCGGAACCGGCCTCTTAATCTGTCTGACTAACGGGAAACGAATAGATATGCCCTCACCTTTACTTTTAAGGGTTTATAGTTTAAATCCCTACTTCTTTATATGGTTTTAATTTTTATAATGAACCCAAGGGTATTGTTTTTGTAATAAATGTATGGTCTCACTTTAACCTGTTAAGGGTCCCTGTTAAACCATTTGCCCTTCGTGCGGTTTTAACATTATAATGGGTTCTCAAGGTATTATGTATTAATATAAAATGTGTGACTTCATTTTAACCCTTCGGATTCTTCGTTAAACCATTTATACCCCATGTGGTTTTAAATATTTTTATGACATATTTTCTGCGAATCGTTGTTAACTTTGTATTAGTTATACAATGTGTTAAATAAATGTTTGTTTCAACGTAAATATTGGTTTGATTTATTAAACTCACTTTGTTTCGATCTGTGGACAATTTATCTTTTAATTTTTAACTTTCATTGATATTAACGGCGCCCAAAATCATAATTGTTCCATGGATGACTGAGCCACGCGAATCCACATAACCCCTTTGCTCTACCGACTAACATTTTCAGTGGGGTAATTTCCATCTATACCCCGGGGTAAAATTTTTCCCATTACAGTGACGTACCCAACGTGTGGCCCAGAAAAGTGAGATTAATAATTCAATGTTTTAGTGCTTTATATAACGTGAATTTAATTTTTATTTCAATATGGCTGAACTTAATTGTAACGTTGATTTCTTGCTCGGGGAAGAACTTGAACATGAATTATCCGTTCTTAAAGTCTCTTTTGATGAGCATAGTAGTGCTGACCAATTACGGCACTTTTTTATGAATACCTTGATACTAGCTCGTAGGGGTAGTTGTAAATTCCTTCTGCGGCTGTTTTTAGTAGTTCCGAATTTAAAAATACTGCTAACCTTTAAATAAAAAGTTTTCGCTCGCGTCTGTTTAGTTTAGAACTCCAATTATAAAACGGGTTCTGTATATCATTTCATATGCCAGATAATGAGCACCTTACGTCTCGTTGCAATGCATCTCACCCAATTTTGTGTTTTATATATTTGTGTTCAAAATTTTTAACCCAATTTGGGAGACACTAGGTCATATTTGTCCATTTTGGCATATGGCGTCCCTGTCAGTGGTTCATTTGTTGTGCGGGGGCACAGTAGTGGCGCTTGAGACCCCTTTATATGGTTTTAGTTTCAAGCCTGCCCTTGTGTTACCTTTAGCATGATGCTGTTTCGTCGTTGTTAGTTGGGTGGGTTATGTTTTTGTTGGTTTTTGGTGTATTTATACTGCGTTCAAAATTTTTAACTCAATTCGAGGGACACTAGTTCATATTAGTCCGTTTAGGCACATGGCGTTCCTGTCGGTGGTTCATTTGTCGTGCAGGGTCACAGTAGTGGCGCTTGAAACCCCTTTATATGGTTTTAGTTTCAAGCCTGCCCTTGTGTTACCTTGTGCACGATGTTGTTCTTTCATTGCTAGTTAAGTAAGTTATAACTTTGTTAGTTTTTAGGGTATATTTTATCCGTGTTACATCCGTAGGTCTTGTCGCATTTGTGTAAACCACAGATGATACCAAGGATGGTAACATTTCTGTTTTCTTTGTTATGATGGCGTGTCGTCCTGTGTGATGATTTGCTTTAGCAGTTATTGTGTGTTTTAAGGGATGTTGGATTTCCACTCCTCACACTTTACTTTTAGAAGTCACTGTTTTGCATACTTCAACTTTACATGTAATTTACCCATGTTTGTAGTTTGGTAAATTACGTGCTGGTTTTTGTTTAACCAACCTGTGTTTAACACTGGTTATGGCTAGAACCTGGATTAGCTCTCCTTTTGTGTTATTGGGTATATGAAACGGTTCTACCTTTTTCCATATTCACTCTTGTGAGTTATTTATTAGGTTTCCCTTGATATGACTCAAGCTTTTTTGTCTAAGTTTTGAGTCTTGAGGTGGTTTATCTTTAAGTAAAGTAGGATTAAGGTCTGTTTTGTTCAGTTTAGGTTGTAGTTTTAGATTTCGTCGTTCCTCCTGACGAAAAATTTTATTCAAAATATTCATTTTGAATAAAATTTTTCTTTCCCAACTAAGACGGTACTGTAACACCTTTTTTTTATATACCTATGGGGTAACCAACATTTGATTTTAAAGTACTTTTTATAGCGAAATTCTCGCTATAGTCTTCTAGGTTGGACAAGGAACATTAGGTATTAGATGTAGGTAAGAGTTTAGATAGGTTTTACAAAACATACATAGTGTTTTCACATAGCTTTTGATGTGTTTAGTGTTAGTTTATTGCATGGATATTTTTACCTTTATTTGGGTCAATTTCCAGTAGTTTAACGAATGTCGGCGATTATACCGCCCACTTTGATCACAAAGCATTCACTTGAATTCATTTTAAAACATCATTCATAAAGAATTTTAGCACTTTTCAATAATTAAAGCAAATAAACTTTCTTGTTTACATATCTCACAGCTGTCTTTTCAATTGACAAGTGACAACTGTCAGATGTGACGTTTAGCGTTCCGATTCCCGCTAACTGAATGTTTCGGACCAATTAATTTACACTTTGGTGATAAAATCAAATAAATAAATATCACCTATTTGTTATTTTAATTAAATAAAGTAAATGTTAATGTCTCGCATGCTAGTTAAACGTTTTAATATTAATATTCAGACAAAAGGTAAGTAAGTTCAGGGAGTGCGATTGTCTATGGTGTGTCTTTTGTCGATGGTACTCATTCGAGAGAATTCTAGCAAACTCGGTGGATTTCCGCGATATCACTTTTTCGCCTGTGTCATTCAGAGATGCAGGAAATTTTCGTCATGTGAAGTCAATCCATGTAATTGCTTGTTTGGGTTTCTATTAATTTAATGATGCGTTGAGCATCCCTTTAAGTGGGCTCCAGCTCATCAATTAATATTTCATCATGTCTTTCATGAGATAAAAACCTGTGATAATTAAAGCCCAAATTTGGGCTCCACAGGTTTACCTCAAAATTTCAAGATATAAGTACTTCCAGGTTGCTCCACAGTTTTACCTCAAAATTTCAAGATATAAGTGGTTCCCAGGTTTGGTCCAGGAAACGCTTCCAAGGTTGTGGTTTGAGCTCATTTCGATGTAACGTCGTCCGTGCAGCGGCTTGGCTGGTATTCCATGCTTTGACGTCTCATTAAAATCAGCGCGTCGATCACATGTTAAACCATACCATTACCATGGATTTATAAAACTAACCAAGGTATTCCGCAGCTTTCTTTTATTATCATCGCGGCAGTGTTTCTGTAGTATGTACCCGGTGAAGTAATTAACGTTCATATCTAGTACAAAATGGTGTTTAGATGACATGTTCAAACTCAACCCGGAGCAGGTCTACAGGCAATAAATGTACCTATAGTTATGTTTCAAATTTATTTAGCTTCAGCATAACTCTGGTCGATGAGCCAGAATGTATAAATAATTCTATTTTACTATGAATGTCTTGTGTTAAGATGATAAGTAATAGGTATCTTAGCATAAGTTTTTTTTGAGTACATATGTGTTCGGTTCTTGACGGTCATCCAACTTGAGAGATATGGTGACGTTTGAAAACTTATTTCAAATGCGGAACCGGCCTCTTAATCTGTCTGACTAACGGGAAACGAATAGATATGCCCTCACCTTTACTTTTAAGGGTTTATAGTTTAAATCCCTACTTCTTTATATGGTTTTAATTTTTATAATGAACCCAAGGGTATTGTTTTTGTAATAAATGTATGGTCTCACTTTAACCTGTTAAGGGTCCCTGTTAAACCATTTGCCCTTCGTGCGGTTTTAACATTATAATGGGTTCTCAAGGTATTATGTATTAATATAAAATGTGTGACTTCATTTTAACCCTTCGGATTCTTCGTTAAACCATTTATACCCCATGTGGTTTTAAATATTTTTATGACATATTTTCTGAGAATCGTTGTTAACTTTGTATTAGTTATACAATGTGTTAAATAAATGTTTGTTTCAACGTAAATATTGGTTTGATTTATTAAACTCACTTTGTTTCGATCTGTGGACAATTTATCTTTTAATTTTTAACTTTCATTGATATTAACGGCGCCCAAAATCATAATTGTTCCATGGATGACTGAGCCACGCGAATCCACATAACCCCTTTGCTCTACCGACTAACATTTTCAGTGGGGTAATTTCCATCTATACCCCGGGGTAAAATTTTTCCCATTACAAGATGGCGAAAAATTCAAAAAAAAAATAGTAGGTTGCCGTTTTGTATGGAGGATTTTAAAGAAGTTGCATTTTTCATACTTAAGTAAGTACTAACATTTTCATAATTTATTCAACAACCATATAAAGACAAGTGTTTAATCACAAAAAATATGCAATTACTATGTGCTTACCTAAACTTAAGTAATATTTTATTGTTGCTTTTGTTTAATTTTTTCACTTGAAAAAATATAGTAGTTTTGCCTACTATATATTTTTTCAAAAAATATAGTAGGCGAGCCCTCAATATAGTAGGATACTATATTATATAGTAGGGTTGGCAACCCTATTCACGCTCTCTCTGCCTGACTGAACCGACACACAACATCCCTCATGCGTTGGCTCGACTGAGTGTGCTGCAAGCAGGAAGCTAATATAAAAGTTTAAGTGTGGAGTGAAACCTATCTAAATCAGGGTTCGAGGATATATATCAATGGATATATATCATGATATATATCCGATATATATCCGATATATATCCAACGAATTTTTGTGATATATATCAATATAAAAATAGTTTAAAAAATTTACAATATTATGTAGATTTTTGCTGAATGACTTAGGTGGCGTTGATGTAGAGTTAAAACATGCTATTGTTTTGTTTTGCTGTATATAGTAATTGTAACATGAATTTCGCGCGTGAAAAAAGCAAAAAATCTATATATGTGACAATGTGTGCTGACTATGTATAGCACTATCCTATTGGTGGTGAGGTAAATGAAAAAATTTAATCAAAAATGTGGTGTATAATTTTTTTTAATCAAATAATTTTCCACCACTCATATTGTGATGACTAATGATTTTTTTCCTGATTTTTAACTAATTTGTCAAATGTACCTAAATAAAACAAAAATATTCTTGTTTTCTTAAATTAATTGATTATGTTCATAAAACACATATGCAAACAGTATACATCAATAATACAATAAAATAATAATGTGGCTGTCATACATAAAGTATAAATATCCGATATATATCACATTTTTGATATATATCGGATATATATCATAAATATCCGATATTTTGATATTTATAATAAATATCGGATATTTTCGAACCCTGATCTAAATGCTGATTGTTATATCGACGCTAGAAAGCAAACACGTAGTAACCCGCCAAACCGAAATTGTTCACCAGAGCAAAAATACTTTTTCACAATATATAAAAAAAATCATAACTTGCAAATTTATAGACATAGAGTTGTCACTTTTAGACACCAAAGTTATAATTTTAAGCTTAATTAATTCCATTCAGCGGCATTATATTTAAATTATTATAAAACAATATTTTGCGCCTTACTACATTTGAAAAGTATTTTTAGAAGCCATAAATATGTAGTAAGTGAAATTGGTAAGCTAAACGCATTTTTTTTACGGAAAGCGAAAATGTAGTAACATAATATCACTTTATCTGAACCAACGTTATAACAATAAATAGGTATCAAAATTGCATTTTTTGTCATTACTCTGAAAACGTGATCGCAATAAATGGATTTTTTTTTAACTGAGTATGTACAAAATATTGCTGTAAGAGTCAATGAAAAAAATAAGACTATGCAAATCATTATTATTTACGAGCAGCAAAAAATGTAGTAACCCGCAGTAGAGCTGGGATCACAAATGATGTAAGTTACAGGATAAACATTTTTATAGAATATGAATTGTCGTAAATAACATAGTAAAATATAAAGCAGGATTTTTTCTTATTTACAGCATTTTAAAGAACAGAAAAGAAAAAAATATGCCAATTTTAAAAATCCTATTTTTGATAATATTATACGGATGGTAACTTGACATACACCATTCGACGTATTTTTTTTTACTGATTCCAACGATGTAATAAAAAAAATATTCATGGGGTGTCGGTTACTACGCGTTTGCTTTCCAGCGTCGATATGATCAAGAAAGCAAAAATGTATGATTTCTTTCTGGTCTAAATCTATTTTCAATTTTTAATTGAGTAATTTTTTTTTTAGTTACTTTCAAATTACTTTGATTTTTGATAACATGATCAAACTACTTATTTGATCACATAGTAGGTATAAGGTATTATGAGTTAGAAACTACAAACATCATGAAAATGATGATCCACACACATGATCAGATAAAAATGCTTTGACAACACAATGGCTTCATACAAACAGGTTCCCAGACATTGACACAAGGCAATTGTTAACTTAATTATTGTAATATCTTAAACATTTTTAACTAGGAAACACATAGATATGTCTATAAAGCTGTCTCAGAATGAGATTTAGAAGCTGTTTTGTCCAGAGAAGAATCATATTTCTTTTGCAATGACTATCATGAAAATGTAATTGTTGGTAGGAGATGGAACTATGGTCGGAAAGTCAGGTTCGGAATACTACTAACAACCATACAATAACTGGATAAGGACTTGCAAAAGCGTGTGTCTAATAAAACTTATGGAAATCAAAAAAAAATGATCACTCACCTTAGTTTTAACTTCAACACTTTGGCTATCGATACGAGCCGCTATCTTGTTTTTCGACATCTCGAAAGCATTTATTATACTAATTTTAATTCTTTAGAACTACCCTAAGAGATTTAGGCACTTAATTTCAAACACAGCATTGTATAAAATATAAAACTCAAAACGATTTCCAGCCAGAGGAGAACGTTCAACTCGCGTCGTAATTTGATTTGACAGTTTGTTCTCCATTGTTCACATATTTCAGGCATTAGTAATAATTATCCAATAAAAATAGAGATGCTGACTTATGAAACTATTTCATTGGTTAATACAGACTCTACGCATGCTTACAAACATCACGCACAATGAAAACAATCCAACAATTATAGCCGTCGTTCCATTTTATGCATTTTTTTCTAATGATTGTCAAGTCAAGTTTGTACTTCGGTATGGTGGGTGGGGCGATAGATTCTACCAAGCAAGATTCTACCAACCAAGATTCTTCTGCCAGCTGCCATCCCTTTTATAGAAAAATAAAAAATACTACTGTCACTGTCATTAGTTCTTTTTCTATTTTTATTTTGGCAATCTACTTTCCTCTTGGAAGTAATTTTTGCCAGTGCCAAAAAATATTGCAAAAAAGTGCAAAAAATAAAAAATATCGCTTTTGGAGATATACAAATAGGTTACGGCGGGTTACGATCTGTAAAACTTGGGTTAAAGTATCTATAATTTCGTAATAAATAACTATATCACAACGGCAAACGGTAATTTTTTTCGTAATTTAAATGTATTACGGGCTATGTGGCTATACCTCCTGCTGTACACACGCAGCATGCTCGTAATGCGCCCACACCTAGGGCTATTACTCTTTTTAATCGTTTTTTAATTGATGTCCAACTTGCCGACATCCATACTGACCCTATTAGATATATTTATTGTAAATCGTTTTTTTACCTTAGTAAATTAAGTACTTATTTCTACTGACTGTCCTACGAATGGACAACATTGTTGTCACCCTAATGAAAGAAAAGTAAAATATCTTTGACGTCATTCAAGGTTATTTTTTCGTGTGTGTGTGGTTTGAGGGCCACTTGCTCGAAAGTCAATAAAAGTATACTGATGATTTAGTGGACATTATAAAAGAAATGTGCAACTTGGAATCGATTTTGTGAAAGTCATCTTCACCGAGTTATTAGCTGAAGAGTCGGGCCCTCAGTTCTCACATGGAGGATTGAGGGCCCGGCTGTTGCGAACAAACTATTAACATTACAGTAAAAGTTATAATGCTAAAGTCTAAGTTAATCCCGAACAAAAATTGTGGAAGTAAGATTTATCGCAAAACGCTTTTCTACTTTGTATAATCTTAGTTCAAAATGGGCCCTCAATCCTCCAACTTACAAAAACTAACTGCGAATTTTTTTTTAAACTATAGGATTACGGCTGTTGCAAGTTGTCCAGGGGGGTACGTAATAAAATGTGAAAATTTGTGAAACAAATAGCTGGCTTCAACTCCTCCTAGTTCTCCAGTTATTGCCTTGTTAATATTCGGGCCCTCAATCCTCCACATTTTCTTTTTCTTGATTTTTACGCACAAAGTATGGAATGTAAGACCAACCTGAAGTTTTCTGTTTATGTGAAAAAAAATGTGCAACAAGCTGATATCAAAGGGAAAATAAAAGACCCATTTATTAATAAGATATATCAATTTCATTTTTATCCTCTTTAAGTATGAAATAGGGTGACCACGTTTTTTATTCAATACTTATGAGGAATAGGGAAAACTCAGGAGGCGTTTTGGAAATGTATCCCTTTTTGCCTATTATTTTTTATTAAATTAAATAACTCCAAACTTCAGATTGAAAAAGAAAGAAAAAAAATACATTTATTTTTGGAACCACACAACGATACACAGATTATAACAAAATACGGATAAAAATAAAATTAAACACACATTAGTACTGCGAGTTTTTACGCGCCAAAAGCGCCCTTTTCGTGCTGGACAGGTGAAAAATATTTTGAACACCTTGTGTGCTTACATGCAACAATATGCTGATTCTAACTGCGTAAATCAAATTGTTGTTTAGGGTTCCGTAGCCGTAGGGATCTAACTGCGAATGAGGGAATCGAAGGAAGAAGAAAGAAAGAAGGGAAGGAAGGGATTTGATTTCTTTTTGGATGATGTATGAAAGTCGCAATTTTGGCAAAAAAAAGGAAGGAACCGAAGCGAAGTGAGGGCGGGATGTTAGTACATTATAAACCCTCCTTTTGAATCACTCTATCTATAAAAAAAACCGCATCAAAAACACACGACACGGCAGCGAGTACCACGCATATCCCACAGTACATTAAGCTCGTAAAAGGTAATATCTAGTTACCTATACTGTGTGCTTACGTTGAGTAATGTCATATTTGAGCAGGCAATTTTCTCACAAGAAAAAAAAGAAGGGTCGAAAGTTTGGAGTTATTTAATTTAATCAAAACTAATAGGCACAAAGGGATACATTTCCAAAGCGCCTCCTGAGTTTCCCTATTCCTCATAAGTATTGGATAAAAAACGTGGTCACCCTATTTCATACTTAAAGAGGATAAAAATAAAATTGATATATCTTATTAATAAATGGGTCTTTTATTTTCCCCTTGATATCAGCTTGTTGCACATTTTTTTTCACATAAACAGAAAACTTCAGGTTGGTCTTACATTCCATACTTTGTGCGTAAAAATCAAGAAAAAGAAAACGTGGAGGATTGAGGGCCCGAATATTAACAAGGGAATAACTGGAAAACTAGGAGGAGTTGAAGCCAGCTATTTGTTTCACATTTTTTCACATTTTATTACGTACCCCCCTGGACAACTTGCAACAGCCGTAATCCCATAGTTTAAAAAAAAATGCGTAGTTAATTTTTGTAAGTTGGAGGATTGAGGGCCCATTTTGAACTAAGATTATACAAAGTAGAAAAGCGTTTTGCGATAAATCTTACTTCCACAATTTTTGTTCGGGATTAACTTAGACTTTAGCATTAAAACTTTTACTGTAATGTTAATAGTTTGTTCGCAACAGCCGGGCCCTCAATCCTCCATGTGAGAACTGAGGGCCCGACTCTTCAGCTAATAACTCGGTGAAGATGACTTTCACAAAATCGATTCCAAGTTGCACATTTCTTTTATAATGTCCACTAAATCATCAGTATACTTTTATTGACTTTCGAGCAAGTGGCCCTCAAACCACACACACACATTTTTTCGCAAGGAGGTTCATATATAAGGAGTGAGTACTCTACAAAAATTCGTGTGCGTTACCCCAGCAAAAAGTTGAGCTTTAGAGGGATGAGACCTTATCAGATAATTAGTGTGTCATGAGAAGAAATTTGTTTACTAATAGCAAAATTTGTGTGAGTTGTAATTTTTAAGATATATGAGAAAAACAGATTTTGCTGGGGTCACGTTTTAAACATTACCCTGGCAAAAAAAGTTGTCTCAGCCTGGAACCAAATACATGAATAGATAGCTTTTGTTGCATAGTAAATGTTAGCAAATAGCAAAAATTGTGTGTGTTATGGTTCTTGAGTTATTTAAGTTTTTGCTGGGGTAACGTTTTGGGTTTTCCCAGATCTCGAAAACGGTTCAACGCAGAAGTTTGAAAAAAATACCACTAAGAGACCTTAATTTGTTTAAATTTGCTTAATTGTTAGTTTTTGATTTGGTTATCGCAAACTAACGTAATTAAATGGATTCGAAAATCAGAAAAAACGAATTTGCAAGTAAACTAGTACACTAATAATCAAATAAACAGCTGTTAAAAATAGCCGTGGTAGACACTTATTACGTCAAGAATTTTAGGCTTTGTAACTTTACACGATGTAAAGATATAAACAAATTTAATACATTTTAGACCGGTCGTACTTTAGCGATCGAATACACAGTTTCCATAACATTAAGACACATCACATACATTAAACAAATTTAAGTAATTCATTAACATTCCTTCCTGTTAATTTCAGCTTTCAATTACGCCTATCATGAAAGTTTTAACAAAAACAAGATTAAGACAGCAATTCTTGAATAAGCCGACCAAATTGTAAAGGTCACTAAAATGCGACCGCACCATACGTACGGGTTATCTTCGCAAATTAGCAGCTTAGTATCCGATGTTTTGTACAGTTATGAAGAAAAATGTTATTGATATAGCTTAGATTCAACTAGTTTTCTATTTTATAAATTAATATCGTGTTTATTAATATCAAATAATAAACATACGCGATTAATAGTATTTTAAAAAGAATGTAATAATTCATGAAAGTTAAAAGTTTGAAGGCACTCAACATTACATAAATAAAGGTACATAATAATCTAAACCTAATTAGGTAATAATCTCGCTAAGCAATTTATAGTGTGATTTATTTGTCAGTATCAATATATACATTTATAGTAATTTGTTGCTTCTGTTTTTTCAAACCAAATGATTTATTTTAATACCAAACCTACTCATGTCAATCCAGTGACCACTATGTTTGACAGGTAAAAACATTTACCCATAAAAACTGTTCCTACCTAGGAACAGTTTTTTACGGAAACTACCTCGCATTTTTTCCATATAGGTATATTTCTCACCATTTAAACCTTCCCCTGGAACTACGACAAACATTTTAAAACCAAAATCGGCCAAGCCAATCTTAAGTTTTCGCGAGACTAACGTACATTTTATATTTAAAGATAATCTGACCAGCAAACTTTTGTACGCAACTGTACTAACAAAAGATCCATATTATCCCGTTCATTTAAGATGGTTACGCTTATGTATAGCGCGGTCGCTTTTACGTGACCTCTACAATTTAGGCGGCTTATTAGAGAATTGTTGTCATATTCTTGTTTTTGTTAAAACTTTCATGATAGGTGTAATTGAAAGCTGAAATTAACAGGAAGGAATGTTAATGAATTACTTAAATTTGTTTAATGTATGCCATGTGTCTTAATGTTATGAAAACTGTGTATTCGATTGCTAAAGTACGACCAGTCTAAAATTTATCAAATTTGTTTATAACTTTATATCGTGTAAAGTTACAAAGCCTTAAATTCTTGACGTAATAAGTGTCTACCACAGCTATTTTTAACAGCTGTTTATTTGATTATAAGTGTACTAGTTTACTTGCAAATTCGTTTTTTCTGTTTTTCGAAACCATTTAATTACGTTGGTTTGCGACAACCAAATCAAAAACTAACAATCAAACAAATTTAAACAAATTAGGGTCTCTTAGTGGTATTTTTTTCAAACTTCTGCGTTGAACCGTTTTCGAGATCTGGGAAAACCCAAAACGTTACCCCAGCAAAAACTTAAATAACTCAAGAACCATAACACACACAATTTTTGCTATTTGCTAACATTTACTATGCAACAAAAGCTATCTATTCATGTATTTGGTTCCAGGCTGAGACAACTTTTTTTGCCAGGGTAATGTTTAAAACGTGACCCCAGCAAAATCTGTTTTTCTCATATATCTTAAAAATTACAACTCACACAAATTTTGCTATTAGTAAACAAATTTCTCCTCATGACACGCTAATTATCTGATAAGGTCTCATCCCTCTAAAGCTCAACTTTTTGCTGGGGTAACGCACACCAAAAATTCTCAGTATGCGTTTAAAAGAAATTCAACTTTATTCTCTTTGTTATAGAGTTGAAATTCTATCGACGGCATTGACTGAAGACTCTACTGTGTGAATGAAACATCACCAAGTAGATGAGGATGTCTCGTTCGCACAATTGCCATTACTAAACAATAATACCACGATGGTAGGGAAAAAAAAATTACGTTACCAATCACGTAGTGTATCAAAGTTAAGGATTCGGAGTGGAATATTGAAAATCTACTACTTAAATATTAATTTAGAATAACACATCGTAATTGTAACATAAAACAGGATTTAGTTAGATTTTTACAATAATGCTAATCAGCATTATTGTAGTTGTATAAATTCAAGTGTCAATCCTGGCAAGTCCGATCCGATTTTGACTTTGGCGCCGAATTTCAATTTTAGAATTTCAATATTCAGGAAATATTTCTTTACAAAACAAGGGTGACCATAAATTCTACACCATTTCAGATTTCCCAAAAACGAAATTGTTCTATCAATTGAAATAACTGGAAGTCGCAGGCGAGGGGTAAATAAAATTAATATTAATAATCAAATTCATGTTTATGCGCCGATTTCGATGAAACTCGGTTTATGGTACTATTTCGAAAAGAAAATAATAACGCAGCGTTGAAATATTAAAAAAACAAGATGGCGGCCAACTTTAAGTTTGTAGGCCGATTTTGATGAAACTCGGTTATTGGTACTATTTTGAAAAGAAAGTAACAAAGTAATTTTTAAAGTATATAAAATTCAAAATGGCGGCCAACTTTTTTGTTTGTGGGCCAATTTCGATGAAACTCGGTTTTCAGCACTATTTTAATAAGAAAATAACAACGCATTTTTTAAATATTAAAAATTCAAGATGGCGGCCAACTTTTTTGTTTATGGGCCGATTTCGATGAAACTCGGTTTTTGGCACTATTTTGACAAGAAAATAACAACGCATTTTTTAAATATTAAAAAATTTAAGATGGCGGCCAACTTTTTTGTTTTGAGACCGATTTCAATGAACCTCGGTTTTTGGCACTATTTTGATAAGAAAATAACAACGCATTTTTTAAATATTAAAAAATTCAAGATGGCGGCCAACTTTTTTTTTATGGGCCGATTTCGATGAAACTCGGTTTTTGACACTATTTTGATAAGAAAATAACAACGCATTTTTTAAATATTAAAAAATTCAAGATGGCGGCCAACTTTTTTGTTTTGGGGCCGATTTCAATGAAACTCGGTTTTCGGCACTGTTTTGATAAGAAAATAACAACGCATTTTTTTTATATTAAAAAATTCAATATGGCGGCCAACTTTTTTGTTTATGGGCCGATTTCGATGAAACTCGGTTTTTGGCACTATTTTGACAAGAAAATAACAACGCATTTTTTAAATATTAAAAAATTTAAGATGGCGGCCAACTTTTTTGTTTTGAGACCGATTTCAATGAACCTCGGTTTTTGGCACTATTTTCATAAGAAAATAACAACGCATTTTTTAAATATTAAAAAATTCAAGATGGCGGCCAACTTTTTTTTATGGGCCGATTTCGATGAAACTCGGTTTTTGACACTATTTTGATAAGAAAATAACAACGCATTTTTTAAATATTAAAAGATTCAAGATGGCGGCCAACTTTTTTGTTTTGGGGCCGATTTCAATGAAACTCCATGACATTATGAGAAAAGTAATAACTCTAAACTTAAATGAAAATACTAATTTAATTATATTAGTTGGTCAAAGAGGTAATGTAAACAAGAAGGATCTCATTTCATACTACAATAAGTTATGCAGTTTAAATATAAATAAATTTGTATTGTTTACACTACCTTACAGTGCTAGCTTGCCACAGGAAGAAAATAATATCAGATATAATTTGAATTTAACATTAAGCAATATGACTTATTATAATAGTCAGAGATGTCACATAATAGACATAAATAAATTAATATTTAATTTTAAATTGACAAAAGATAAATATTATCTTACAAATTATTTTAAAAGACAAGTAGCTTTAGCGCTATCATTTTATTTTAAACATTTAGCCAAGAACTTGGCTATCACTTCTGCTTCTATTGAGCAGAATAGTTTTGACATTTTAAATGTGACCTTGGAATCCGTTCCAAGTAATAATAATACAATTTTTACTCCTGCTCCTATTGAGCAAAAAATTGTTGACATTAAAAATAACACTTTGGCATTTGTCCCAAGTAATTCTTTTATTAGTAATTTAAATTACATAATAAGACAATAGAGGAAGTCTCTAGCCGTGTAATGACTAAGGAAAAGCCTAAATATTTAACTATAGTTCATCAAAACATTCAGGGCTTTTCTGGCAAAGAATTAGAATTAGAACTTTTTTTAACTGAAAAAAATGCTAATATTTTATGTGTCACTGAGCACTGGCTTAAGGAATATGAATTAATTACAGGATTTCAATGTTATAAAATTGCTAGTTCATTCAGTAGGAAATCCACCACTAGAGGGGGATCTTTGATAATTTTGCAAAACAATATGAATTTTAAGGAACGAAAAGATGTGATATCCCTCTCTATTGAACAACACGTTGAACTGTCATGTGTGGAATTAGATCAGTTGATAATGATTTGTGTGTATCGCCCACCAACTGGTAACTACCCTCAATTTGAGTCCGCTATGGAGGACGCTCTAAAATTAGTCATCAAAAAGAATAAAAAAATTGTGGTGTGCGGTGATTTTAACGTAGACATCTTAAAGCCGTCCTCAATTGCAAGTAGGTTTCTGAATTTGTTTAAGTCCTTCAATTTAGCAAACACCTTTTGTGAACCTACAAGAATCACTGCTACATCTAAAACTTGCCTAGACAATATTTTTAGCAACTGTAATGTACTTGATAAAGAAATAATAAATTGTATTCGTTCTGACCATAGCGGACAAATAGCTTCCCTTGAGCACCATCATGTTCCTCATCAGTGTAATATAATTTGCAGACCTCTAACTAAAAATAAATTGGAAAATTTTCATAATAATGTCACTGCCAAAACTCTTTGCTTACCTAGTAATGATAATCCCAATACTCATTATGATGATTTATTTAATTTAATTAAAGTAGAATTTGATAAAACATTTAAGCAAAGATCTATTAAATCCAAAGACTTTAAAAAGAAATTTAGTGATTGGGCAACACCAGGCATATATGTTAGCAGAAATAAGTTGTTTGAATTATATGGTCAGAAAACAATTTCAAATGATCCCGAATTTCATGAATATGTAAGAAACTATTCAAAAATGTTTAATAAAGTATGTACTTTAGCAAAAGCAAAATGTATATCTACAATAATTCATCAGTCAGATAATAAAATAAGAGCCACTTGGAATATTATAAATAAAGAGACTGGGAAAACTAAAAATAATGACCGTGAATACTCAATAGTATCAGACAATAAAATTATTGAGTCAGATGAAGGAGTGGCAACAATTTTTCAAGATTTCTTTTCTAAAATACCTATTGCAACTACCAGTAATTTAAATTCATCTCCAAAAATTGCTGTCTCCCTCTTGGAATCATGTGTTGATAAGTGCAATAATGTATTTAAATTTAGACATATCAATAGTGATACCATTCTTAAAACATTTAATTCAATAAATATAAAAAAGACTGAAGATCTCTGGGGCATTTCAACTCACATAATTAAGTCTATAATAACTACCATTGCTCCCCATCTTGCTTTTATTTTCAATAAGTGTGTTGATGAAGGGATATTTCCAGACTTAATGAAATATAGTAAAATCATCCCTCTTTTTAAATCTGGGGACAAAAGCGATCCCGCTAACTTTAGACCCATTTCCATTTTGCCAGCACTAAGCAAAATTTTTGAAAAGATCATTTATGATCAATTATTAGCACATTTTCTTATCAACAAACTACTTCACGAGAAACAATTTGGTTTTACTCGTGGTAGATGCACAACTGATGCTGGAATTGCACTTCTCAAACACGTCTTTGAAGCATGGGAGAGTAAACAGGATGCAATTGGTATATTTTGTGATCTCTCTAAAGCATTTGATTGTGTCAGTCACAGTACTTTATTAGATAAATTGGAACATTATGGTGTATCAAAAAATGCAGTAAGCCTTATGCAATCGTATCTGTCGGCGAGAACCCAAAAAGTTGTTGTAAATAAAACAGAATCCTATGAAGCACCTATTACCATGGGCGTGCCGCAGGGTTCGATATTGGGTCCATTGCTTTTTCTTATTTATATTAATGACCTTCCTTACTATACTAAAAACTTATGTGAAATAGTACTGTTTGCTGATGATACTTCTTTAATTTTTAAAGTTGATAGAGGATGTAACTGCAGTGACGATGTAAACAGCACTCTTTCCAAGGTGATGCATTGGTTTACTATTAATAATCTGAAGCTTAACTCTAGTAAAACTAAATGTGTCAAATTTTCACTTCCTAATGTGAGGCAGGTTCATATGACTATACATGTAAATGGCGAAGCAGTCGAATTTGTTGACTCAACAAAATTTTTAGGTATTACTATAGACTCGCGGTTGCAATGGGACCCTCATATCGATATCCTGTCAAGCAGACTTAGCTCTGCTGCCTTTGCAGTTAAGAAAATAAGGCTTCTGACCGACATTGAAACAGCAAGATTGGTTTACTTCAGTTATTTTCATAGTATTATGACCTACGGTTTGTTGTTGTGGGGCTCAGCTGCTAATATTAATAACATATTCATCTTACAAAAAAGGGCAGTGCGCGCTATATACAACTTACGGTCTAGAGATACTCTTCGTGACCTATTTAAAGAAATTAAAATATTAACGGTAGCTTCCCAATACATCTATGAAAATATAATGTATGTAAAGAAAAATTTAGATAGCTTTGTAAAAAATAGTAATGTTCATAAACTCAATACAAGAAACAAGAACAAACTTGCTGTTCCAAGGCGCAGACTGCATAAAACCGGAAGCTCTTTTTTGTGTAGATGTATTACCTTTTATAATAAGATACCCGAACAAGTCACAGAACTGCCCTTGGAAAAATTTAAAAATACTGTTAAATCCAATTTAATGAGTAAAGGTTATTACACTGTTGACGATTATTTGAAGGATAAAAAGGCATGGGCATAGCTTTTGTATTGTTAATTATTACTCTAATACCTCAGTATTGATTAGAAAAAGTCCGGGGTTCTTTCATAGGTCTAGATAAAAGTCCTTTAATTAAACTCGAATCGTGATTTTCTTTTCTAAGTATAAAATTGTGAGAAGTATCCTACCTACTTAAAAACGTACTTCTGGCTTCCTGACTCGACGACTTAATATGGGTAGCTTTAGTATGTCATGCTCACTTCAAACATTTCTGCGGTGGTGTCGTGTGAGGCGGGTCGTTACGTTCCCTCAAATATGGTTGAGCGAAGCGATGGCTGGTTCATGCGTCATGCTCGTGAACGGGTGCTGCCAGTGGGAATGGGTCTGCTTCTGTCTGCTTGTATTAAGGGCGTCGTATAACTCGTATATAAAAGATCTGTTTTATATTGTCTGTATGTATGGCACTTCTTACTCAAAAAATATAATTCTTAATAGCTTACCTTGTTTTGATTTATTTAATTGCAATATTTTTACTTTCTATAGTCAGTAGTTTAGTGAAAGACCTATGAAAAGCTTTTGGATATAAATTTTCAATTCGATGCCTTGACATAGGTAGTCTTAGTATGTCATGCTATCTTTAATCATTTCTGCGGTAGTGTCGTATGAGGCGGGTCGTTACGTTCCCTCAAATATGGTTGAGCGAAGAGATGGCTGGTTCATGCGTCATGTTCGGGAACTGGTGCTGCCAGTGGGAATGGGTCTGCTTCTGACTGCCTATCTTAATGCATATTGAATTGTATGTTTTTCTTTTATTTTTATTTATTGTAACAGCCTAGACTGAATAACAAGTTCAAACTTTGAATTTAGCTTAAAATCTGTAAATTGATTAAGAAATTTGAAACTCATTAAGAAATGAGCTAATTCAATAATGTTATTTATTTGTTAATCTTTGTTAATATAAAGTCTGGAAACGATATACATATTTGTAAATATCGTTCCATCTGATTGATAAAGCTGACAAGTTTTTTGCGCCCATTTTTCTTGTCAGTTAAAAGACGTCATAATGGGTGGTAGGGTAAAAGAATTGACGATTTAAAAATGCTTATTATGTGAGCTTATTTAAATAAAATATATTTCACTTTCACTTTCACTTTCACTTTCTCAAATTGGCGGAAATCGGTGACTGGCCAGGCAGAAACAACCGGGGTGCGGCGGTCTAGTCTCACTATATTGTTGATCATCTAAGGCCCTCCGCTGCCTTGAGCGGGACACGCGCGCGGGGCGACATAGATTAGAGCTTACTCGTGCACTGCGCAAGCATCTGTCCGTCAAAAGCCAGCAATCTATATTCCCGCACCGTGTACCCGCGGCGGGATCCCGCTTAAGGCAGCGGAGGGCCTAAACATTCGTACTACTGCGACTAGAGGGAACCGGCTACGCAATTGGCAGCCGGCGCCGCCGGCTACCGAAACCGCAACCGGCGCCGGCCGCCGATTCAGTAGCCGGCGCTGCTGGCTGCCGAATTGGCGGCCGGCGCCGGCTGCGGAGGCACTACCTATCTACTATCCCCGTCAATTGGTAATGCGCTGGAACCTTGTCAAATTAACATACACATCAACGTCATCCGCAACTAAAAATGACAAAAAACAGTAAAATTCTAATAGGTAATATAATATATTAATTATTGAATTCTTATTTTCAATAAGAAAGGGTCTAGGTATATGAAAAAATTACAACTGTTTTTCGTTTTTGAGGTTAAAATCATGGCCGCCACGCGCATTACCATTTGACGGGGATAGTAAAATTCTTGGTTAAAATATACACTATGGTGATCGATGACTTACCGATTGGTCTACTTGGAATGCAGCCAATGTCAGTCAGGGGACTTTCCAAATCACGCTGCAGCACTGGGTTGCGTTCAGAGGGCCTAGTACGAGTTGATTTTTTGTTCTCACTTCACTTGCGAATAGTAAACTATCGTCATCTCTCTTTCACTCGTTCACTCACTCGCATGATATCCTCTCTTTCACTCGATACTATTCGCAAAGTGAGGTGAGAAACACAACTCGTACTAGGTCCTCTGAACCTACGCTCCGAGTGCAACCTATCCACAACCAAACGCTCTAACGGCGTTCCAAACATTAGAGCGTGACGTTCGGTTGACACAACCATCCCGTTCCAAACGTCAGAGCGTTGCAACCAAACAACCATCAAAATTGATGGTTGTAAAACGCTCTGACGTTTGTCTATAGAAAAAATGTCAATGTCATTTGACATTATTTTGTATTTTGATGTTTTTGTGTCTAATTTTTAAAACAATCATGGTAGATCCTCAAAAAACGGATTTTATTTGATTAAGTATAAAGAAAAGTTTCAATTATTCGTATTCCAAATGGAAAATGAAGACTTTGTATTGACATTGATATTTAAAGTTCTTGGTCGTTCCTAACCTTAGAGTGAGATATAAAACAACCAAACAACCGCGCACTAAGGCTCTAAACGCAACCCTGTTAGCGTATAATCCATTAAATTAAGAAGGTACACAAATACCCTATTTGTGGAATATTTTGTGACTATTTAATTTGGTCGGATACGCGCTACAGCGCTGTGAGCGTGATTCGGAACGCGGGGATCAAAATCTATCGCAATCGCTTTCATTTGACAGATGGATGTGACACATTGCTGCATTTCGTTGGTAAGTTTTTATTTGTGCCAAAAAGAAGCATCAATGTGTCAAGGTCGAAACAAATTATCGGACGCGGCTTACTGCCGCGGCTGATCTGAGGTGTGCAAACTATCGGATGTATTAGGTCGCGGACGTAACCATAGACTAATATGACGTCATCGGACGTCCGATAGCTATCTGGCACGCAGGATGTTATGAGTGTGCACACTTATCAGCCGCGGCAGTAAGCCGCGTCCATAAGCCACGTCCGATAATTTGTTTCGACCTTTACACCCTGAAAGCGATTGCGATAGATTTTGAAATTAGACAAATAGTGTAGCGGATCATGCATGGATCAAGGTCCGAACAAATTATCGGACGCGGCTTACTGCCGCGGCTGATCTGAGGTGTGCAAACTATCGGATGTACCCCGCGTTCCAAATCACGCCAACAGCACTGTTAGCGTATAATCCATTAAATGAAGTAGGTATACAAATACCCTATCTGTGTAATACTTTGTGACTATTTGATTTGGTCGGATTCGCGCTAACAGCGCTGTGAGCGTGATTCGGAACGCGGGGGTAGTAGGTCGCGGACGTAACCATAGACTAATATGACGTCATCGGACGTCCGATAGCTATCTGGCACGCAGGATACTATCCCCGCGTTCCGAATCACGCTCACAGCGCTGTTAGCGCGTATCCGACCAAATTAAATAGTCACAAAATATTCCACAAATAGGGTATTTGTGTACCTTCTTAATTTAATGGATTATACGCTAACAGTGCTGTTGGCGTGATTTGGAACGCGGGGTATGAGAGTGTGCACACTTATCAGCCGCGGCAGTAAGCCGCGTCCATAAGCCGCGTCCGATAATTTGTTTGGACCTTCAGACAGTCAAAGTCAACCATAGAGTACATTATTAGTCTAGAAGTCAACTGTCAAGTCAAGTCATTCTGTAAACAACAGACAGACAGAACAAAAATATTTTAAAAATTGCAACATGTGCAAAAAATCCTAGAAAAGAAATAAAAATACTAGACAACATACAAAAATCCAATAAAAATGACGAAACTTGTGAACAAAGATGCCGCTCGCGTGAACCCATGTTTGAAAGTCAGTCACATGAATTTATTTTAATTTTTTATTACATAACGAAATAACAAAAATGTCTCAACACAACAAATGATATACACACGATTTTTAAATCTTTGATATAAATCAACTGTATTTTTCAGGAACAGGAACAGTCCTACCAGTGTTTGAATAAAAATAACTTTGATCATGCGAAATGTGAGGACTATTTTGATAACTACAATATTTGTAAGAAGTTCTGGGTGAGTATTTATAAATGAAAATGATTTATTTTTAAATAACAACATGACCTCATTATATTTTTTATTATATTAGCGATGATCTTGTAGCGACAGCACTGGCCACTTAACTAAAAACCGATATGCGCGGTTTGCTCTCTACGGATACATATTTGATTTGCTTCGCTCGTTTGTTTCTCGCGATTTCCCTTTCGTTCTGTCATGTGAAGAAAATATGAAATTCCTTCTTATTAATTTTTGCCTTGCCTCAAGCTTTGTGTAAAGCATATTCACTGTGTCAGAGGCAATACATTTCAGATACCAACAAAGTCGTTTTATTGTTGGGCCCGCTAGCGAAAGATATAGCCGCACGTTAGGTCGCTATAATCTTTTTTAATTTTACTGACTTGCCACTTAGAATAATAACAATTAACAACCTAGAATGATGTTACAGTGCTACAAAGTGCACTGTCAAAAGTGAGGCTACTAAAACTGAGTCTAAATGGCTCAGTTATCAGATTCTTATCCTTCAAACATTACCTAATTGTACCTATAAGAATGAAAAAGTTTGAATTTCCCTACCTTTAGGGGATCAGTTACTATTTTATTGAATTTTAGTTACGATCAAGTAACTTATGATGGATATAAAGCTAAAAACAGTCATTTTAGCCTCACTTTACATACAAGGACTTCGCTTCTAGGAATTAATATTCTAAGACTTTACAGTTACATTTTATTTGGGATCAGTATGGTGCATTAATTGTTTTCTGCACACACTGTTTTTCACACTATTATGTCCATTTCATCCATCTTTTCTTTGGTCGTTATTTTCCATTCCATCTGTCAACTTTCATGTTACTATCACTCTTCTAGCAAGTCCTTTCATTCTTAACTAAAGCTCAGTTTCATTTAACATATTTTTTATACATCTTATTTACAAGTTGTATTCTTCTACTTAGATGTACAACTTGGCTGACCTAACATGACACCTGGCTCGAATGTTGTGCTAAATAAAGGGCCTAGATGTTTTTGGCAGCTGCCAACTTTTTTAGAGAGGGGACATCTTTTACAGTTTTCAAACTGATAACAATGTTTCTCAAAGTGGCTAGATTGAAACTAACGAGTTAGGTCCGCGAGTTGTATTAGCGTACCATTTGTTGAAACAAAACACATTGTATTAACTTTTGTACCACCACATATTGTAATGTTTGTTATTAATTATAGGGTAAAGTCTACAGAGACAGGAAATCTAAAGGACTATATCCATTTATGCCAGATCTTGAAGACAGAGAGAAAATTAAAGAAGAATACCAGAAGAATGTACATTTCACATCATGATAAAATATGTCAGTTTTAGAACTAAAGGATTACTAATTATTACTATTTCTGTATGGTTTGTCCCAGAAGTTAATAGACGCTTAAGTGGCAACTTAACTATAGAACATGAGCACCCTAGCATGACTGCCGAAACGCGATATGATATAGTGATTTATCACTTTTAACTGTCAAAAGACAGTAGATTTTGACAGCTGAGTGTCGATAAAATGCTATAATATTGATATATCCTGTTTCGGTGGTCATGCTAGGGGGGAAGGAGTCGAAAATGGTCAGTAAAGTCAGTTTTTTTTGGCTTCGGTCAGAAAAACTCAGTTTTTTTCTAAAAATGGTCAGAAAAGTCAGTTTTTTAGCTACCTACGTTCATTTTTATACACTTTTTTACTATTACCGGAAACATTAAAATTAGGTCAGTAATAGGTCAGTATTTTTACAGTCAGTAAAATCTGTATTTTTGACACTGCAACCAGTTTCGACCAATGGAACATAATAATTGTGGTGTGACCACAGATCACCCTCATTGAGGTGTGATCTGTGGGTGTGACAGACATGCTACTTCTGGGGCAGACTTCCTGCATTTATATCACTGATTATAGTTTTATAAATAAATAATTATTATTTATCTGATAAATGAAATATTATGACTTTGTGGGTGAGGGGGTTAAAAATTTACTAAAAAACATCATGACGTGATGACGACCCATTTTATCCAAAACTAAAAAGGTTTTAAGTCATGCATTTGTAAATAATCCAGAGTTTAGAAAAATAAAGTTATTTTAAATTACAAAGTAATTTTTATATTTTGTACAAACCTTTGCTTCACTATACAGTGTTTTTTTTGAACATTGATCAAACTTTGTGGTGTGGCTTAGATCATCAAACTGAAGAACTTTGTCTATGGGACCAACTTCATCAGAGCAAAAACAAATCAGCTGTTCCATACATTTTGGTCGAGTAGTTATTGATGTTTTCTATGGAACAGCTGATTATTTTTTGATCTGATTAAGTTGGTCCCATAGACAAAGTTCTTCAGTTTGATGATCTAAGCCACACCACAAAGTTTGATCAATGTCATCAATGTTAAAAAAACACACTGTATTTTATTCTAGACTAGCGGCCGCCCGCGACTTCGTCTGCGTGGAAAGTTTTTTTTATGCTATCCCTCAGGAAAAACACTTTTTTCTGGATGAAAGGTACGCTATGTTCTTCTCTGTACCCCTGACAATGTGTATGCAAAATTTCATGATGATCAGTTCAGTAGTTAAGACGTGAAGGCGTAACAAACAAACGGACTTTCGCATTTATAATATTAGTAAGGATGGGGCCATGTGGCTCACACACATAGTGTTGTAAAAGAACTGAGTCTTTTAGTCCTTATATTAAGACTCGAGTCTTTTTTTGAAGACTCAAGTCAAAAAAGAATAAGTAAAAGCTAAAGCCTCTCTGAGTTTATAGTCTTCTTAAAATAGACTCCAGTCTTGCCAAAGAGAACTCGAGACTAAGTCTTTGAAAAGAGCTCACTCTTTACAAAAAGAACTCAAGACTTAGATTTTCTAAAAAGAACTAGCCAACTTTTTTGTTTGAGGGACGATTTCGATGAAACTCGGTTTTTGGTACTATTTTGACAAGAAAATAATAATGCAATGATAAAAAATAAAAAAAATTCAAGATGGCGGCAAACTTTTTTGTTTTTGGGCCGATTCCGATGAAACTCGGTTTTAGGTACTATTTTGACACGAAAATAACAACGCAATGTTGAAAATATTAAGAAATCCAAGATGGCGGCAAACTTTTTTGTTAGTGGGCCGATTTTGATGAAACTCGGTTTTTGGTACTATTTTGACAAGAAAATAATAATGCAATGACAAAAAATAAAAAAATTCATAATGGCGGCCAACTTTTTTGTTTGTGGGCCGATTTCGATGGAACTCGGTTTTTGGTACTATTTTGACAAAAAAATAATAATGCAATGATAAAAAATAAAAAATCCAAGATTGCGGCCAACTTTTTTGTTTGTGGGCCGATTTCGATGAAACTCGGTTTTTGGTACTATTTTGACACGAAAATAACAATGCAATGATAAAAAATATAAAAATCCAAGATGGCGGCCAACTTTTTTGTTTGTGGGCCGATTTCGATGAAACTCTGTTTTTGGTATTGAAAGTGAAAGTGAAAGTGAAAGTGAAGTGAAAGTGAAAGTGAAATATATTTTATTTAAATAAGCTCACATAATAAGCATTTTTAAATCGTCAATTCTTTTACCCTACCACCCATTATGACGTCTTTTAACTGACAAGAAAAATGGGCGCAAAAAACTTGTCAGCTTTATCAATCAGATGGAACGATATTTACAAATATGTATATCGTTTCCAGACTTCATATTAACAAAGATTAACAAATAAATAACATTATTGAATTAGCTCATTTCTTAATAAGTTTCAAATTTATTAATCAATTTACAGATTTTAAGCTAAATTCAAAGTTTGAACTTGTCATTCAGTCTAGGCTGTTACAATAAATAAAAACAAAAGAAAAACATACAATTCAATATGCATTAAGATAGGTAGTCAGAAGCAGACCCATTCCCACTGGCAGCACCAGTTCACGAACATGACGCATGAACCAGCCATCTCTTCGCTCAACCATATTTGAGGGAACGTAACGACCCGCCTCATACGACACCACCGCAGAAATGATTAAAGAGAGCATGACATACTAAGACTACCTATGTTAAGGCATCGAATTGAAAATTTATATCCAAAAGCTTTTCATAGGTCTTTCACAAAACTACTGACTATAGAAAGTAAAAATATTGCAATTAAATAAATCAAAACAAGGTAAGCTATTAAGAATTATATGTTTTGAGTAAGAAGTGCCATACATACAGACAATATAAAACAGATCTTTTATATACGAGTTATACGACGCCCTTAATACAGGCAGACAGAAGCAGACCCATTCCCACTGGCAGCACCCGTTCACGAGCATGACGCATGAACCAGCCATCGCTTCGCTCAACCATATTTGAGGGAACGTAACGACCCGCCTCACACGACACCACCGCAGAAATGTTTGAAGTGAGCATGACATACTAAAGCTACCCATATTAAGTCGTCGAGTCAAGAAGCCAGAAGTACGTTTTTAAGTAGGTAGGATACTTCTCACAATTTTATACTTAGAAAAGAAAATCACGATTCGAGTTTAATTAAAGGACTTTTATCTAGACCTATGAAAGAACCCCGGACTTTTTCTAATCAATACTGAGGTATTAGAGTAATAATTAACAATACAAAAGCTATGCCCATGCCTTTTTATCCTTCAAATAATCGTCAACAGTGTAATAACCTTTACTCATTAAATTTGATTTAACAGTATTTTTAAATTTTTCCAAGGGCAGTTCTGTGACTTGTTCTGGTATCTTATTATAAAAGGTAATACATCTACACAAAAAAGAGCTTCCGGTTTTATGCAGTCTGCGCCTTGGAACAGCAAGTTTGTTCTTGTTTCTTGTATTGAGTTTATGAACATTACTATTTTTTACAAAGCTATCAAAATTTTTCTTTACATACATTATATTTTCATAGATGTATTGGGAAGCTACCGTTAATATTTTAATTTCTTTAAATAGGTCACGAAGAGTATCTCTAGACCGTAAGTTGTATATAGCACGCACTGCCCTTTTTTGTAAGATGAATATGTTATTAATATTAGCAGCTGAGCCCCACAACAACAAACCGTAGGTCATAATACTATGAAAATAACTGAAGTAAACCAATCTTGCTGTTTCAATGTCGGTCAGAAGCCTTATTTTCTTAACTGCAAAGGCAGCAGAGCTAAGTCTGCTTGACAGGATATCGATATGATTATTTTGACAAGAAAATAACAATGCAATGATAAAACTAAAAAACCCAGGATGGCGGCCAACTTTTTTGTTTGTGGGCCGATTTCGATGAAACTTGGTTTTTTGTACTATTTTGACAAGAAAATAATAATGCAATGAAAAAAAATAAAAAAATTCAAAATGGCGGTTAACTTTTTTGTTTGTGGCCCGATTTCGATGAAACTCGGTTTTTGGTACTATTTTGACAAGAAAATAACAATGCAATGATAAAAAATAAAAAATCCAAATAAAAAATAAAAAATTCAAGATGGCGGAAAACTTTAATGTTTTTTTGGCCAATTCCGATGAAACTCGTTTTTAGTACTATTTTGACACGAAAATAACAATGCAATGATAAAAAATAAAAAGTCCAAGATGGCAGCCAACTTCTATGTTTGAAGGCCGATAAAGATAAATTTTGGTTTTTGGAACTATTTTGACAAGAAGAAGAAAATAACAACGCAATGTGGGAAACATTAAAAAATCCAAAATGGCGGACAACTTTTTGTTTGAGGGCCGATTTAAATGAAACTCGGCTTTTGGTACTATTATAACACGAAAATAATAAGGCAATGATGAAAATATAAAAAATCCAAGATGGCGGTCAACTTTTTTGTTTGAGGGCCGATTTAAATGAAAATCGGTTTTTGGTACCATTTTGACACGAAAATAACAATGCAATGATAAAAAATAAAAAAATCAGGATAGCGGCAAACTTTTTTGTTTTTAGGTAATTCCGATGAAAATCGGTTTTTGGTACTATTTTGACAAGAAAATAACAAAGCAATGATAAAAAATAAAAAATCCAAGATGGCGGCCAATTGTTTTTATCATTTTATATTTATTTTCTTTTCAAAATAGTACCAAAAACTGAGTTTCATCGAAATCGGCCCACAAACAAAAAAGTTGGCTGCTATTTTGAATTTTTTGAAAATAGTACTAAAACCCGAGTTTCATTTAAATCGGCCCTCAAACAGAAAAGTTGACCGCCATCTTGGATTTTTTTAAATTTTTAACATTGCGTTATTATTTTCGTGTTATAATAGTACCAAAAAACCAAGTTTCATTCAAATCGGCCCTCAAACAAAAAAGTTGGCCGCCATCTTGGATTTTTAATATTTTCAACATTGCGTTGTTATTTTCCTGTCAAAATAGTACCAAAAACCGAGATTTATCTAAATCAGCCTTCAAACGTCTTGGATTTTTATTTTTTATCATTGCATTATTATTTTCTTGTCAAAATAGTACCAAATACCGAGTTTCATCGAAATCGGCCCACAAACAAAAAAGTTGGCCGCCATCTTGAATTTTTTTATATTTTTAACATTGAGTTGTTATTTTCGTGTCAAAATAGTACCAAAAACCGAGTTTCATCGGAATCGGCCCAAAAACAAAAAGTAAGCCGCCATCTTGGATTTTTATTTTTTATCATTGCATTATTATTTTCTTGTCAAAATAGTACCAAATACCGAGTTTCATCGAAATCGGCCCACAAACAAAAAAGTTGGCCGCCATCTTGAATTTTTTTATATTTTTAACATTGAGTTGTTATTTTCGTGTCAAAATAGTACCAAAAACCGAGTTTCATCGGAATCGGCCCAAAAACAAAAAGTTTGCCGCCATCTTGAATTTTTTAATATTTTCAACACTGCGTTGTTATTTTCCTGTCAAAATAGTACCAAAAACCGAGATTTATCTAAATCAGCCTTCAAACGTAAAAGTAAGTCGCCATCTTGGATTTTTTATTTTTTATCATTGCATTGTTATTTTCTTGTCAAAATAGTACCAAAAACCGAGTTTCATCGGAATTGGCCAAAAAACATAAAAGTTTGCCGCCATCCTGAATTTGTATTTTTATCATTGCATTGTTATTTTCTTGTCAAAATAGTACCAAAAACCGAGTTTCATCGAAATCGGCCCACAAACAAAAAAGTTGGCCGCCATCTTGGATTTTTTATTTTTTATCATTGCATTGTTATTTTCGTGTCAAAATAATACCAAAAACCGAGTTTCATCGGAATCGGCCCAAAAACAAAAAAGTTGGCCGCCATCTTGGATTTTTTTATTTTTTAACATTGCATTATTATTTTCTTGTCAAAATAGTACCAAAAACCGAGTTTCATCGAAATCGGCCCACAAACAAAAAAGTTGGCCACCATCTTGGATTTTTTTTTTGTTCATTGCATTGTTATTTTCTTGTCAAAATAATACCAAAAACCGAGTTTCATCGAAATCGGCCAACAAACAAAAAAGTTGGCCGCCATCTTGAATTTTTTTATATTTTTAACATTGTGTTGTTATTTTCTTGTCAAAATAGTACCAAAAACCGAGTTTCATCGAAATTGGCCAAAAAACATAAAAGTTTGCCGCCATCTTGATTTTTTTTTTTATCATTGCATTGTTATTTTCTTGTCAAAATAGTACCAAAAACCGAGTTTCATCGAAATCGGCCCACAAACAAAAAAGTTGGCCGCCATCTTGGATTTTTTATTTTTTATCATAGCATTGTTATTTTCGTGTCAAAATAGTACCAAAAACCGAGTTTCATCGGAATCGGCCCAAAAACAAAAAGTTTGCCGCCATCTTGATTTTTTTTATCATTGCATTGTTATTTTCTTGTCAAAATAGTACCAAAAACCGAGTTTCATCGAAATCGGCCCACAAACAAAAAAGTTGGCCGCCATCTTGGATTTTTTATTTTTTATCATTGCATTGTTATTTTCGTGTCAAAATAGTACCAAAAACCAAGTTTCATCGGAATCGGCCCAAAAACAAAAAAGTTTGCCGCCATCTTGATTTCTTATTTTTTATCATTGCATTATTATTTTCTTGTCAAAATAGTACTAAAAACCGAGTTTCATCGAAATCGACCCACAAACAAAAAAGTTGGCCGCCATCTTGGATTTTTATTTTTTATCATTGCATTGTTATTTTCGTGTCAAAATAGTACCAAAAACCGAGTTTCATCGGAATCGGCCCACAAAAAAAAAAGTTGGCCGCCATCTTGGATTTTTTATTTTTTATCATTGCATTGTTATTTTCGTGTCAAAATAGTACCTAAAACCGAGTTTCATCGGAATCGGCCCAAAAACAAAAAAGTTTGCCGCCATCTTGATTTTTTTTATTTTTTATCATTGTGTTGTTATTTTCTTGTCAAAATAGTACCAAAAACCGAGTTTCATCGAAATTGGCCAAAAAACATAAAAGTTTGCCGCCATCTTGAATTTTTTTTTTATCATTGCATTGTTATTTTCTTGTCAAAATAGTACCAAAAACCGAGTTTCATCGAAATCGGCCCACAAACAAAAAAGTTGGCCGCCATCTTGGATTTTTTATTTTTTATCATAGCATTGTTATTTTCGTGTCAAAATAGTACCAAAAACCGAGTTTCATCGGAATCGGTCCAAAAACAAAAAGTTTGCCGCCATCTTGATTTTTTTTATCATTGCATTGTTATTTTCTTGTCAAAATAGTACCAAAAACCGAGTTTCATCGAAATCGGCCCACAAACAAAAAAGTTGGCCGCCATCTTGGATTTTTTATTTTTTATCATTGCATTGTTATTTTCGTGTCAAAATAGTACCAAAAACCAAGTTTCATCGGAATCGGCCCAAAAACAAAAAAGTTTGCCGCCATCTTGATTTCTTATTTTTTATCATTGCATTATTATTTTCTTGTCAAAATAGTACTAAAAACCGAGTTTCATCGAAATCGACCCACAAACAAAAAAGTTGGCCGCCATCTTGATTTTTTTATCATTGCATTGTTATTTTCTTTTCAAAATAGTACCAAAAACAGCGTTTCATCGAAATCGGCCCACAAACAAAAAAGTTGGCCGCCATCTTGGATTTTTATTTTTTATCATTGCATTGTTATTTTCGTGTCAAAATAGTACCAAAAACCGAGTTTCATCGGAATCGGCCCACAAAAAAAAAAGTTGGCCGCCATCTTGGATTTTTTATTTTTTATCATTGCATTGTTATTTTCGTGTCAAAATAGTACCTAAAACCGAGTTTCATCGGAATCGGCCCAAAAACAAAAAAGTTTGCCGCCATCTTGATTTTTTTTATTTTTTATCATTGCATTATTATTTTCTTGTCAAAATAGTACTAAAAACCGAGTTTCATCGAAATCGACCCACAAACAAAAAAGTTGGCCGCCATCTTGATTTTTTTATCATTGCATTGTTATTTTCTTGTCAAAATAGTACCAAAAACAGCGTTTCATCGAAATCGGTCCACAAACAAAAAAGTTGGCCGCCATCTTGGATTTTTATTTTTTATCATTGCATTGTTATTTTCGTGTCAAAATAGTACCAAAAACCGAGTTTCATCGGAATCGGCCCAGAAACAAAAAGTTTGCCGCCATCTTATTTTTTTTTATCATTGCATTGTTATTTTCGTGTCAAAATAGTACCAAAAACCGAGTTTCATCGGAATCGGCCCAAAAACAAAAAAGTTGGCCGCCATCTTGGATTTCTTAATATTTTCAACATCGCGTTGTTATTTTCGTGTCAAAATAGTACCAAAAACCGGGTTTTATAGAAATCGGCCCCCAAACAAAAAAGTTGGCCGCCATCTTGGATTTTTTTAAATTTTCATTCAACATTGCGTTGTTATTTTCGTGTTAAAATAGTAGTACCTTTTTGATTGGGCTGCAGTCCTCTACTTTATAGTTCACGACTCATAAGACTTGAAAGAACTTGAAGGACTCAAAGAGCTCAAAGGACTGAAAAAAATACGAAGGGACTTACAATAAATCTAACGACTCAAGAAATTTTAGGACTGAAAGAACTGAAGAGACTCAAAAGAACTCAAGACTCAGGACTCAGAAGACTAATTAGTCGTGAGTTCTGCAAAAAGAACTCATAGCCGTCAAATGAGGACTAAAAGACTCAGTTCTTTTACAACACTACACACACATGGTATCTCCTCTACTTTTATAAGTTGATTACCTATTAGATAATAGGGACCTATATTGTACCTACTATTAGTTATTCATACTGTGGTTATTCTGTGCCTATACACCGTCATTTTGTAGTCATTTTAATTAACTTCAGGGAGTGTTCTACTAATGAAAATAATCATTTTTGCCAAAGAAACATGGGTCGAAAAACGACAAAAATTTTGGACTTTCCCATACAAATACAATATTGTTAGAAAAATATGGCAATAGAATTACTTATGGCAACACTGTAGAGTGAGTGTCTATGCCTGTGGTCCCTGCTCTCTGAAAGAAATGTCGTCTTGCATTGTGTAATTTTTATAAGTGCTAAAGTTAAATAAAACCCATCATCCAGTCGAATAAGTATTTTATTATATCTCCGCTGCCATTACAAAATTGCTCTGCGCAATTGGTTATGGGCCCAGAAAAGCCCGGAAGAAATAATTGAGAAATTACAAGTTGCGAACATCGCGTGGCTTTATTGCGCAAAATGGCTGAAGTGGCGGAAGTAAAAAATGATACAGCGAACATTGTTCGTCTGGTCGGAGTCAAAAACTGGAACTCTTGGAAGTTCCAGGTACGAGTTTTGCTAAATAGTATGGAATTGTGGGACATCGCTAACGGGCAATCGCCTAAACCAGAAAAAGAGGATAAAAAATGGATGAAAAACGACGCGAAAGCACAGTCGGTAATTGTCAATAGATTGGCGGAAAATGTAATTATTCACGTAGTGAACTGCAACACGAGTGCCGAAATATGGGCAAAACTGCTCAGCATTTTTGAAATGAAATCATCTTGTAGTCTCCACTAAAGGCATATGTTAATGAGACCAGGAGACTTTTGTGTATATATATATTGAGCCGGTTCACAAGTTACAGCACTGTTATAACATAATTTGTACTTTACGTAGTTTCTGAATTAATGTCTATACATCTCGACGGATCCACAAGAAGTGTGTCAAACTACAGAGTGCTGCGCATGTCCAAGCAGATTGACATAACAAATCTAACTTGAAATTCGAATGTACCATAGAGCATAGCACTTCGTGAGAAACCTCCCTCGACACACCCCCTCAATCTGCTGCACATGCTGACCATACTTGCTGAAACAGTTACCTGTCCAGCACTACTAACTGCTTAATCAAACTTATACACTCTTAGATGCTTCCTACCAATAGTTACAAACCTATCTCAAGTTTATATAATATTAAAGTGTTTAGTAAAGTATTGAAGTTTTATTAAATTGTCCATTATTACCCATGTCTACCCCTTAACATAACATTTGACATTATTACTCATGTCTACCCCTTAACACAATATTTGACATAACCCGTTACATCAAAACTTTCTATCTGCCTCTCGATTCCTATAACCCGTAACACCTCTTCTCGAGCTACTTACTACCTTTCAATTAACTACACCTTTCGAATACTTGAACTCCTACTCGACCCTACATTACAAGACCTAACCGTTTTTTCATAGACAGACAAAACAACCTTTAAACTCAATTATCCATCATTACATAAAAAATACAAGCATAGTACAAAATCAAATCAATTATCAAATACATTCAATTATATAAAAGTAAACGTAAATGTGTGATAAAAACTTAAAGCCATAATAATGTCCAAATAATAAACGTATGACAATTTCTTTCAAGTTACTTGTTTACCGTCGTTTGCTTTGTTATTTTGGATGATGATTCATTTATTTTCCAAAAATTCCCCAAATGTTTCCACACCCCCTTAAATGAATCATTACATTATATGCCTATGCACCCCCTTAAGCATTGTACGTATACACCCCCTTAACTCTTTAACTAAAACTGTGAATTGAATGGGCTTCTTAAGTTTACATCACGCCTTTACATCTTTCTTATACAAATTACACACCCCTATAAAACTTACACACTAATTCCCCACATATTGACCGAAAACGCATTTAGTTCACTTTTGCCCGCACTTATCACTAAACACTCACTCTGATACGAGTTTTCTTTGACACCTTTCAAACTTCACAGGTGGCAAACACTTTGTAAGTATATCTGCTATCTGCGAACCCGTTGGACAGTATTTGACCGTTATTCTGTTTGCATCAATCTGATCTTTTAGATAGTAGTATCTCACGTCTATGTGTTTACTTCTTTTATTCATAATTCCTTTCTTCATGAGCCAAATAGCTGACTGGTTGTCCACTTTCATTTCTATTTCTAATTTTTCATTGGTCATTTCAAATATGAAGTCTCTGATGAACAGGAGTTCTTTGCAGCATTCTGCTGCGGCTATAAACTCTGCTTCCGTACTTGACAGCGCTACGATCGGTTGCTTTCTTGAGCTCCATGCCACTGGTCCACCGTTTAGCCAAATCACGTAACCCGACGTGCTACGCCTAGTGTCTGGATCCCCCGCGAAATCTGAGTCACAGTACCCTCGAAGCACTTTATCACCTTCACCAAAATGAATACCTTTGTTTTCCGAACCTTTTAAAAATTTCAAAATAGTTTTTGCATTATTTAAATCATTCAAATTTGGAGCACTTTGTTGACGCGAGCAATACCCTACATGGAAGCTTATGTCTGGCCTCGTTTTATTCGCCAGATATAATAAAGATCCTACCATTTCCCTATAGAGTTCATGGCTCTCTGTGTCTATTTTCAACTTTGGGTGTTGTTCTATCAAAATGGTTGGGGTTTTACATTCTCTTGCTTCATTCAAATTAAATTTCTTCAAAATTTTTTCGATGTAATTTTTCTGACAAATTTTCACTCCTTCCTTTTCTTGTGTTATATCCAGCCCGATGTAATTTGATACTTCTTCGCAGATTCTTAGATCGAAACCTTTTCTTAATGTTTCCACTACATGCACCAGATCTTCTTCTCTCTCACCAACTACTAGTCCATCATCAACATAAATCGCAAGAATCATCCTTCTTTCACCTTCCATTACAAAAATACATTGATCTAACTTTAATTGCTTAAATCCCATTTTAATTAAATGTTCTGTAAATTTAATATTCCACATTAATGGAGCTTGTTTTAACCCATACAGACTCTTATTTAATTTGCATACTTTATCTTCTTTGTTGCTGTAACCTTTTGGAACTTTTAAATAAATACACTCTTTTAAATCTCCATGAAGAAACGCTGTTTTAATATCGAACTGTTTCATTTTCAATTTTTTATTTGCAACAATTGACAATAGTACTCTCAAAGAATTTGTATTTACAACTGGACTATATGTTTCATCATAATCTATTTTATATTTCTGTTGAAATCCTCTTGCGACTAATCTTGCTTTGTATCTTCCATCTGATTTCACCGTGAAGATCCATTTGCTTGTTACTAGCTTTCTTCCTTCCGCTTCTTTCTTATCTACAAATGTCCACGTATTGTTTTCTTCTAACGATTTGATTTCTTCCTCTATTGCTTTCTTCCATTTATCTTTTTCGCTTGATTCTATCGCCTCCTCGTACGTTAACATGGAAGCTTCCGTATCAAACTCCATGACATAATCTTTATATCTTTCTGGTAACCTACGTTCTCTCGCAGGTTGGTTTCTTCTTCTACTATCTTCCACCACTCGACTTCCCTCAGTTTCTTCATTACTCTCTCCATTTTCTGCTTCAATCTCTACTACTCGACTCTGATTTTCTTCACTCTCTTCACTATCGAAAAGTTCTCCACTTTCTTCAGGTTGTATAATACTATCAAAATTTAAATTACTTTCAAAATTGTTTCTACTATTTATACTATTTTCGTTTCTTTCTTCTTCATTTGTTCTTCCGTCATTTATTTCACCATCATTTGTTTCACCGTCACTTGTTCTGTCTTCATTTATTCGACTGTCGTTTGTTCTACCTTCGTTTGTTTCTCTAATACTTCTATTTCTTCTTTCTCCACCTTCTCGACATTCTTCATTGCTTACTGTTGAATTTTGATTTATTTCTTCTCCTGTATGTTCATCTTCAACCAACTTCCACAGTCCATTCATTTTCACCACATTTTCTTCATCATCTAAATATATTCCTTGTTCTTCTTCGTTTATTCTTACATCCCTTGCTCTTATTATCTGTTTCTTTTCATCCACCCAAATTTTGTAGCCGTTTCTAACGTAACCGATGAGTATTCCTTTGCCGCATCTTTCGTCCAGTTTTCGTAGGCCAAAGTTTATTTTGTAGTACGCTGTAGATCCAAATCTTCTGATGTTCGATAGGTTGGGTTTTATCTTGAACCACATTTCCGCTGGTGTTTTGTTTCTGCCTTCTGTTGGACTTCTGTTGAGCAGGAAACTTGCTGTTAACAGTGCTTCACCCCACAGATAGTTTGGAACCTTGCCATCGAACATTAACGCCCTTGTTCTCTCCATCAGGGTTCTGTTTAGTCTTTCAGCTTTTCCATTTAGTTGAGGCGTGTACGGAATGGTTGCATCCAGTACGATCCCTTTTGCCTGGCACCACGCATGTAGGTTATTGCTCGAGTATTCACCCCCATTATCGCACCTAATTTTCTTTACTTTGCTATTGAAATGATTTTCAGCTAAACACACAAATTCTTTAATTTTGTCAGGGCACTCACTTTTGAAGGCGATCAAGTACACGACACAGAAGTGCGTAAAGTCATCTAAAAACGTGATAAAATATTTTTTATTGTCCCAAGTGGGCACTTCAATTGGGCCGCAAATATCACTGTGAATAATTTCCAAAGGGAATTTAGCTTTGATTCTATTATTTCCAAACGGTTTTCGAGTCATTTTAGCTTTTGTGCAGATTTCGCAAAATTTGTTCGAATGTTCCCCCCCAATTTCGATACCATTTACCAATTTCGCCAGACGAGGCACATCGGATACGTGACCTAGTCTCCGATGCCAGATATTGACACTCTCAGTGAGTAGCGCTTCGCGAGTATAGTTAGCCAAGAACTCTGTTTCATACAACCCGGTCTTAGTTTTGTAACCCGTTAAAATTATCTTATTTTTGTATTTAATAAATACCTTGTCTCCAGCGAAGTGTACATTGCCTCCATTGTCAGTAATGGCGCTTACTGAAATCAGGTTCCGTGATATTTCTGGGACAAACAGTACATCCTTCAGCTCTCCAAAGTTTGTTACAATTTTGCCGGTCCCCTGCGCTGTGATGTTGTCAGAATTTGCACACCTGATAGAGACATCTATTTTCTCTGTAATTTGTATAATATTTTTATTGCTGAAAAAATGTGAAGAGGCACCTGAGTCAACTATTGCTTTGATTTTGATTTGGAATTGTTCGCTTACCAGATTATTTGACTTATTATTGCGGCAGAACCTCTGTACGTGGCCCTTCGCCCCACAAGTTCTGCAGATTTTTTCTAAAAAGCAATTTTTTGTGTTATGGTTTGTTTTGTGGCAGATGGAACAGCCTTTTCTGCAGACCCTGGCAATGTGCCCTTGCTGCCCGCAGTTGTAGCATTTTCTTTCGTCTGATTTAAAGGCTTGGTTGTTAGTTCCTGACGACGTGGGCATGTTTGGATTGAGTTTTTGAATTTTCATAATTAAATTGAACACTGTTTTTTCCGCTTTAGGGGTTATATCCCAAACTGTTTTAAAATAATTCAGGTTCTCCGGCAGAATAGTCAAAGTTTTGTTCATTAACATCTCCTCTGTGATGCTGTTCGGTTCTATCATATTTATTTCTGAACACAGGTTTTGGAGGTGGCTAATATCGTCAACTATGTTTGCAGTGGGAATGTAGCTGTAGAATTTTATTATTTTCTCATGATTGTCTTCCTTTCTTTCGAAGTTAAATATTAAGTCTAGTTTCTCAAAAATTTCTGTAACTGAGGTGCAGTTAATCACATAGTGTAGGAATTTTTCATCTATTGTATTTAGAACGAAGAACCGTGCCTTTGCGTCGTTGAAGTCTTTTGCACCTTCAATAAGCCCTTTTGATTCAAGAAATAATTTTGTAATCTTACGCCAGTTTTTATAATTTTGTACGTCCTTCAATTTGTTGATATTTTCCATGGCCAAAAGTGTAGTTCAAAAACAAATAAGTTCAGTTTCAAACTAAATTCAGTTCAATTAAAAGCCAATTCCAATTTTGTCAAATAAATTTTTTCTTCACATTCTTTTGTTTTTTCGGCCATAACTGTCACCAACAAAATTTTATTTTTGGCAAAGATTTTTCATCGGATTTATCTTCCCATAATTTGAATTATTCCCCTCATTAAGTTTTATTTAGCATTGTAATCATCACTGTTTATCTTTATAAGTTTTATAAGTTTCTGTATTTAAACTTTCATCCCCCTTAGCAACACTATTTTGTCAACACTCTCTTGTTGCTAAGGCCTCTAGTTATGAACACAACATACCTGAAAATAAAACTTTTCCTTCTATCTTCACTCCTGATCTCTATATGTATTTTTTTCGGCCCATAACCTAAAGGCATATGTTAATGAGACCAGGAGACTTTTGTGTATATATATATTGAGCCGGTTCACAAGTTACAGCACTGTTATAACATAATTTGTACTTTACGTAGTTTCTGAATTAATGTCTATACATCTCGACGGATCCACAAGAAGTGTGTCAAACTACAGAGTGCTGCGCATGTCCAAGCAGATTGACATAACAAATCTAACTTGAAATTCGAATGTACCATAGAGCATAGCACTTCGTGAGAAACCTCCCTCGACATCCACCTCATTCAACAAAAGTTTTTCTCGTATAATTTTTCTGAAGGAAAAAGCATTAGCGAACATATATCTGGTTTACAAGACATCTCAAATAAAATGATGGAGCTGGGTCAGGAAGTAAGTGACAGAATGTTGATGACTAAAATATTAATGTCACTGCCAGAAGATTACAAACATTTCATCAGTGCTTGGGAGTCAGTCGAGGAAAGTAAACAAAACATAAATGATCTCACAGCACGGTTGTTAATGGAAGAAGAGCGGCTCAAAGGAAAAGAAAGCAGAGATGAGATTGACCAGCCGACCTCAACTGCATTGGCAGCTGGCGGAAAGTATAAGAAAACAAATAAAAGTAGCGTGCAGTGTCATAAGTGTAAGAAATTTGGACACTATAGTAAAGACTGTTTTTCTACGAATGGACAAAACAATAAAGTGTGTCATTTCTGCCGTAAACCGGGACATTTTATCCGGGAATGTCGTTTTCGCCTAAATAAAGAACAATTTAAGTCAAACAATGCATTTGTGGTGAGTGCCATGTATGGACAAGCTGGTTTATGTGAAAGTAATAATTGGATTTTGGACAGTGGTGCCACAGAACACATGACAAAGGATAGAAGTTTGTTTACAAATTACCAAGAACTAAAAGTGCCAAGAAAAATAGTAATTGGGGACGGTTCAGATATAAATGCAGTGGGGTGCGGAACAATCGAACTGGAAGCCTACAATGGGTGTGATTGGATTAATACCACTCTGAACAATGTACTTTACATACCTACCATTAAAGTGAACTTATTTTCGTTATCAAGTGCTTTGGACAGAGGTTATTTAATGTGTTCAGACTCTAACAAGTGTCAACTATTGAATCCAAATGGAAATGTGGCCGCAGTGGCTGAGATAAATGATAGAATGTTCATAATGAGGTTCAGAAAATTGGGTCAAGCCAATGTAAGTCAACATAAACTAACCTTGATGCAATGGCATAACAGATTAGCCCATCAAAACTTTGACTATTGTAGAAATATACTTAAGAAACAAAATATTGATTTCATAGATAGCAAGAATACTGAGTGTGTGGAATGTTTTAAAGGAAAACAGCATAAATTGCCTTTCATAACCTCTCAACAAAGGTCGTCAAGGCCGTGTCAGTTAGTCCATGCCGATGTCTGTGGGCCAATGGAAGAAAAGTCATTAGGCAAGTCGAGATATTATCTTTTATTAAAGGATGACTACACACACTACAGGAAAGTTTATATGTTAAAAGAAAAGTCAGAAGTAGAAGAAAAGATAAAACATTTTGTAACATTTTCTAAGAAAGAAACAGGTTATGATTTGGATGTATTAAGAACTGATCAAGGGACAGAATTTTTGAAGTTGAAACATTTCCTTAATGAGAAAGGGATAAAGCATCAGACGTCAGTAGCTTATACACCGGAGCAGAACGGAAAGATTGAACGAGAGATGAGAACTGTTACTGAGGCAGCGCGTACTATGCTTCAAGCGAAGAACTTACCAAAGTATCTATGGGGAGAAGCAATTAATACTGCCGTGTACACCATCAATCGCACAGGCACAAGCACAATTCCTGGAGTTACACCATATGAGTTATGGTTTGGAAAAGAATATGACATAACTCAGCTAAAGGAATTCGGTACCGAAGTGTATGTTCACGTGCCTGATCAGCTACGAAGAAAATGGGATGCGAAAAGTGAAAGAGGTCTGTTCATGGGATATGGAGAAGATACGAAGGGATTCAGAATCTATTTACCTGAAAAGAAAATAATAACGATTAAAAGAGATGTCATATTTACAAAAAGCAAGAATATTCCAAATAATACAACTAAGATAAATAAAGTAAATGAAATTGTAGAAGAAAGCTTTTTGGAAGAAGACACTATAAGAGAAAAAGAAGAAGAACTTGAAAATTTAGTGTCCGGACACGAAAGTGGCGGCGGCCGAGCGGTGGCGGGGCGGCGCGGCAGCGGAGCGGCGGCGGGGCGGGGCGATGAGAACGTGGGCACGAAACTTAGCGGTCGGTCAGCCGCGCTAGTAGTGTTGTGACAGATAGGCTAAATACCATTAAGGGCCCGTTGACCTACCGATTTGACCTACTGGTAGGACCACGGTATACCACTAAAGTAACTTCTTATTTTTTTTTATTTCTATTGATGTGTCAAATGTGATGTTGCTATGGAAACAATTTCTTGTTAAATCAATACCGAAAAATATTCAAAGGACGAACTCTGAAATCGCGAAAAAAAAAATCAGCTGTTTCATACAAAAATTTATAACGAAAATTTCAAAATGTATGAAACAGCTGTTTTTTTTTTTCGCGATTTCAGAGTTGGTCCCATAGTAAAAGTTGTTCAGTTTGATGGTCCCTATCTACCCTATTCGGCTTTATAAGGCTTTTACCAAACACCTTGTATATCCTATGTCTAAAAATTTTATTTAGTTCGAAAAAATGGTCTAAGTATAGGCGTTAACTAGTTTCAAAACCGGATTCTTTGCTCATCTTGTGTTTTTTAAATGATGTCCAAGATGCCGACATCCATACTGAATAAATAGGTACTACCTAGTAATCAAACAGACACTATTATAAATTTTAAACTTTTAGATTTTTGCATTCACAATGCTATTTTTATATTAAGATGAATAAATAATGAAAAAATATTAGAAAAAATCGGCTCACCCGTAGCAACTCAGACGGGATCAATATATAGATCCCGTCTGAGTTGCTACGGGTGAGCCGATTTTTTCTAATATTTTTTCATTATTTATTCATCTTAAGACACTATTATATTATTCAACACAACACTACTGTAATCGCGGGCTACCAAATCCAACTAGTTTGTTCATTTGTTTTCGTCGCTCTCCTCCCGCCCGTGCATCGCTCGTCGCCCCGCTCTGCCACCGCCCGTTTCGTGCGCGTCTCCATACTGTGCCATACTGTTGAATGCATCGCCGCCGCTCCGCTGTCGCGCCGCCCCGCTGCCGCTCCGCCGTCGCAGTTTTCGTGCCCGGACACTTAGAGACGCATGAGGAAATGTTAAATGAAACTTTTATAGATGCAGAAGAAACACCAGATAATGAAGAAAACTATCACGGATTAAACAAAAAGGAAAAAGAAAACATAGAAAAAAAGTTAGAAAGACTTGAAGAAGAGGAGAAAAATTCTACAAATAGTATAGAAGAGAGAACTGATGATCCTGAAAACGAGCCTATGCTAGGAAGAGGGAAAAGAAAGATGAGAATGCCAGAAAAGCTAAAAGACTACTATTTAATAGCGGCAGAAGAACCTAAGACCTACGAAGAAGCTATGTCGAGCAAGGAAAGAAAGGAATGGCAAAAAGCAATAGAAGTAGAGCTTCAAGCATTGGAGGAGAATGAAACCTGGACTGAAACTACCTTACCAGAGAATAAGAAAGCAATAAGTAGCAAATGGGTGTTCAGGAAGAAAGTTGATGACGGGGGTAATGTTAAGTATAAATGTAGACTTGTAGCTAGGGGTTTTGAACAAGAAAATAATTTTGATTTAAGTGAGCTATATGCTCCTGTTGCTAAATTACCTACTGTTAGAGCTTTTATCGCAGTTGCAAATAATTTAAATTTGGAAATAATGCAAATGGATGTTTGTAGTGCTTTTCTAAACGGGGATATTAAGGAAGAGGTGTATATGTACTTACCTAAATATTCAGGGGATCATAAAAAAATTGTAAAATTGAATAAATCGTTATACGGGCTAAAGAAGTCACCTAAAAACTGGAATGATAAATTTGATAATTTTATGAAAAAAGAGGGGTTTCTACAATCTAGTAATGATAGCTGTTTGTATACAAAATGTAATGATAACAACAAAACATATTTATTATTGTATGTTGATGATATTTTATTGTTTGGAACAGATTCAGGAGTAGTAAATAAACTGAAACTTACATTGTCAAAAACATTTAAAATAAGGGAACTTAAAATGTCAGATTTTTTAGGTATTCATATTTGTCAAAACTTGAGAGAAGGGGTCACAACTTTGAATCAATCAGCTTATTTAAACTCAGTGCTAGAAAAGTTTGGAATGTCTAATTGTAGTCCTGCGGAAACACCTATTGATGTTAATTTTAATTTTGATTTGTTAAGAAGGGATAAGTCTGAAAGTTGTGAAATTGAAACAAAGTGCAGGCAATTGGTTGGTAGCCTAATGTATGCAGTACAAGGTACAAGACCTGATTTATGTGCCACCGTGTCTATTTTGAGTAGGTACCAACACTGTGCCAGTACCTTATTGTATAAAATGTTATTGCATGTTTTAAGATATGTTAAGTCAACTATTGATCTATGTCTAGTGTATAAAAGGGACAGTGAAAATACTTTGCTGGAAAGCTATGTCGATTCAGATTGGGCAGGGGACATAATTGATCGCAAGTCCACAACGGGTTATTGTTTTAAAATCTTTGGATGTCCGATAATGTGGGGTTCTAGAAAGCAAAATTCTGTAGCAATATCATCTACGGAGGCTGAATTTATAGCTATGAGTACAAAATACAAAATACAAATACAAATACAAAAATATTTATTCAACAAACAGGGTACACAAAAATACAGAGCAGAGTATGCAATAGTATCAGAGAATTACAGAGGGGTAACCCCGTTGTTGTGAGATTTTCTCACGTTTGCTTATCTGCGGTATCCACACTAGAATGTACTTCTGTGTCGTGGGCACCAATACGATTTTCAGACACAGTAGGCCTCGGGATTAAACATGTTTTAAAAGAAAACTACTAGTTAATTAACAATTTTGAGAAAATTAAGTGTTAAATTAATCAAAACATTTTTAAACATTATGAAAAAACACGTTCATAATTAAACATAAGTGTACATAATCTATAATATAAATATATATAAGTAATTTAGGTAAGATATGTATATAGAAAATATATATAATATAATTAGATAGGTGTATAATATTGTATCTACTCATAACATATAACATAACTTTGCCATGGTTTTGTATTGGCTAGAGTTATTTGTAATTGAGGTTTATGGCTACGACTTGATGAGTTGCTCCGTAGCATCATAAGTTAGGGTCGAGAGCCATTTGGATATTTTAAACTTGGCTTCATGTGAAGTATTATTTCGTAAATCGCAAAATTTTGCCACTTTGTTATATACAGAGTTCAAGACAAAGGGACTGAATCTTTTTGCAAATGAGGTTTTAACAGCTTTTATTGGGACTTGAAAGTTTCTCTTGGAGAGAAGATTTTCATAATCATCAGCATTTACAATTATTTTAATAATCGTCCCTTTATTGGTAAAACCGATTATCTACCGAAAACTAAACTTGTGGCAATGATGATTTAAAAGTTTGACAGAACAATTATGTAATTAAATTACATATATTTTACCTGTAATCATGTAATTATAATGAAAAATTTTATAAAGTATGTTTGTAAATCATAAAAAAAGAAGTACTTCAATGATAATGCTTGAAAAATTGCCAAAAACTATTTTCAGGGAGGTCATTTAGTTGGTTTTTCCTGAATAACGACATAAGCATATATATCATTAATTAAATCACTTGGGAGCTTATCTTATAGTTTCACCGTAACCTTTCGAAGAAAGTAATAAGGTACCAAAAACAACTGTAAAAATAACACTATGAAACATGCTTTAATTGAAATTTAAAAAATATATAATTGGTTTTGCTTGAGTTAAATTAATAATTGTGGTAGACTATCTGCAAAATGTTCATACAACGAACTACAGCAAGCGGTCATTGTTATTTTTATACTTACAAAATACCAAAAAATCATTACTTACATGAAAATAAAACTGAATAAAGTAGGAAAACAATAAGAAAAATATACCTATTAGGAAATAATCAACTTTATTAGTAATGTTTTATTTTTTTATAAGTATACAAAACAATTGGCGAAACCATGAAATTAATTCATGTTTTCACAAATTGTTTAGTATACTTAGATCATCATCATCATCATCATATCAGCCACAGGACACCCACTGCTGGGTATAGGCCTCCCCTAAGGATCTCCACGACGATCGGTCCTGCGCTGCCTGCATCCACTGGCTTTCCGCGACCTTCACCAGATCGTCGGTCCACCTTGTCGGGGGCCTACCCACGGAGCGTCGTCCGGTGCGCGGTCGCCATTCCAGAACCTTTCTGCCCCAACGGCCATCGGTTCTTCTCGCTATGTGTCCCGCCCATTGCCACTTCAGCTGAGCAATCCTTCGAGCGATGTCGGTTACTTTAGTTCTCCTGCGGATCTCCTCGTTTCTGTTTTGATCACGTAGGGAAACGCCGAGCATGGCTCTCTCCATTGCACGCTGAGTGATCTTGAGCCTCCTTATGAGACCCATAGTTAGCGGCCACGTTTCACTGCCGTAAGTCATCACTGGCAACACACACTGTTCATAGACTTTCGTCTTGAGACACTGAGGTAAGTCGGACGCGAAGATTTTTCGAAGCTTCCCGATTGCTGCCCACCCGAGTTGGATTCGACGAGAGATCTCTTTCTCGAAGTTGGACCTACCTAACTGGACTGCCTGTCCTAGGTATACGTAATGGTCAACAACTTCAAGTGTAGTGTTCCCAACATGAACTGGAGAGGGTACAACATGGGCATTTGACATAATTTTCGTCTTATCCATGTTGATCCTAAGACCCACACTTTGGGAAGCACTACGGAGATCTTCGAGCATTGTGTTCAGGTCTTCCATAGTCTCAGCCATAAAGACTATATCATCGGCAAAACGAAGGTGTGTTAGGTACTGGCCATTAATGTTGATGCCGAGTCCTTTCCAGTCCAAGAGCTTAAAGATGTCCTCCAACGCAGCTGTGAACAGTTTCGGAGAAATAACGTCTCCCTGTCTCACACCACGCTGCAGTTGGATAGGATTTGTGTTCTGGTTCTGTACTCGGATCGTCATGGTGGCATTTTGGTATAAGTACCTCAACACCTCGATATACCTATAGTCCACTTGGCACCTTTGGAGAGACTGCAGCACCGCCCAGGTTTCAATCGAATCAAAGGCTTTCTCATAGTCCACGAACGCCAAGCAAAGTGGCTCATTATACTCCTCAGTCTTCTGTATAACCTGCCGCAGCGTACGGATGTGGTCTATGGTGCTAAAGCCTTTTCGGAACCTGGCTTGTTCGGGAGGTTGGAAGTCGTCGAACTTGCGAGCGAGACGATTCGTAAAGACTCTCAAAAACAACTTATAGACATGACTCAGAAGCGAGATGGGTCTATAGTTCTTTAAGAGGGACTTCTCACCCTTTTTAAATAACAAAATCACCTCACTTATGTTCCATGTCTTCGGCGTTCTGCCCTCGACGATGACGGAATTGAATAGCTTCTGGAGGCCTTTAAGTATAGGCTTACCGCCCGCTCTCAGAAGTTCTGTAGTGATTCCGTCGTCACCCGCCGCCTTGTTGTTTTTCAGCTGTTTGAGAGCTATACTAATCACGTACGGGCTGACGTCCGGGATATCTTGGGTATTAGTGTCGGGTAAGCTTGGCTCTGGGGTCTTTAGCCTTGCTTTCAACAGGTGTCTGCGTGGAATATAACTGCCCATAGAAACTCTCGATCTCCCTCAGGATTTCAGTCTTATACTTCCGTCGTCAGTTTTCAGCTTCGTCATCTGGCTTTGCTCAATAGACAGATCTCTCGCGAACACTTTGGAGCCTTTATTCCGCTCGATGGCCTCTTTAATACGATTTGTATTAAACTGGCGAAGGTCGCTTGTCAAAGACTTAGATATCTGTCTATTAAGCTGCCGATAACGATTAGCATCTACTGAACTCTGGAGCCTCATTTCACGTCTCTGATCCATGAGTAGGAGTGTGTGTTCGGAGAGTTTCTTTAGCTTGGAACGACGGGTCTTAAAGAACTTGGACCCTACCGTACGGACAGTATCCACCACCATATTGTTTAGATCGTCCACCCACATCTATGCTGTTCTCAAGGGCTTCGAAGCGGTTTTGGAGTTTGAGTTGAAAGCTCTCGGGGTTTTGAATTTGGGCCGGCAATGGTTTCACAATTATTACCGGCCGGCGCACGATTCGACAGTCAGAGATGTGCGCGCGGAGTGCGAGTGAAACAAAAGATCAAGCGTCGATAATTGGTTTTAGCTGAAAATATTTATGTAGAAATATCACCATACGCTTCGGTGAAAAACGACTATTTAAGCATAGTTGATATTACTTGTATTTAAACTTAACTATACGATCTCTGATGTTGTGGAAAAAACAAATAAAGCAGCTTAATCTTTTTTACTTGAAATAAAATCGGCACAAATGCGAAAGATTATGTTCTGTTAAAAGCAAGTAGAACTACTTACTTTCTTTTTCTTGTGTTAGATTCTAAGTTCTTTCCAATAATTCAGCAATACCAGAACCATTTAAAGTATTTTAATTTATATTAGTACAATGCTACAGTATGTTCAGAGTGTAAGCAAATTGCAACTAAAATAAGATATGAAACGGAACGTGTTTTTGATTGCAAGGCTTCCAAAAAATCGTATAGGTATAAGACTTTAGCTGCTATTAAATGCAGGTTTACTTAAAAGCTTGTAATTATAATTGTTTTTTTGCGAATCTATCTCGGAAACTATGCATCGTATCGAAAAATCGGTTTTACCTGTAGATAGAGCTCAAAAAGTACAGCAGCTTGGTGTAAATAACTCATTTTTTGAAAAAAGTGCATATAATCGGTTTTACCAGTAAAGGGACGTTATGGTTAAAAAGAGAGACCTTTAGTATGAATAGCTGTCGAACAGTCAGAAGTCCACTGTCCCTGTAAACATCGACGGTAGGATATCGACGTGGTTTATTTAACATAGTCTTCAAAACTGATCTCTGAGCCCTCTCGATCAGTATCATAGCAGTCTTAGAGGAACCTCCCCAGTTAATAAGGCAGTAGGTTATCAAAGATTGACACAGAGTCGTATAAACGGTTCTAAGAACATTGAAATCTGCCACATGCCTCAGATTCCTCATCACATGAATTATTTTACGTACTTTACCAGAGAGAGATTCTATGTGCTCCCTAAAGTTCAGATTTTGATCGAGGAGCACTCCAAGATATTTTGTCACACTCGTTCTTGCAATAGTCTGATCAGTGCCATTAACATTGTGCGTGTCCATTTTAAGTTCGGCTATTGAAGAGGGCGCAGAAGCAGAGGTTTTATGGAAACAAACAAATTGTGATTTCTGGGTGTTAAGCGTCAGCAAGTTTCTCCGGAGCCATGAAGAAACCATGGTCATACCCTGCTCAGCATTCGCAATGACGTCATCCCAAGTGGATCCATGGAATATTATGGAAGTGTCATCTGCATAGCATATTATCTTTGCTTGATTTAGTGGTATGTCATGAATGCTATTAATGTAGATGAGAAACAGTGTGGGGCCTAGAACACTCCCCTGTGGAACTCCAAATTTAACAGTCTGAGGAGAACTGATCATTCCCTTGACACTAAGACACTGTTTCCTCTCCGATATATAGCTTTTAAACCAGTCGTAGGCTATTCCACGAATTCCGATTTCTTCAAGTTTTTTAAGCAATATCGGAGTGGAAACAGTGTCAAATGCCTTGGCCAAATCTAAGAAAACTCCTATGCATTTCTCATTTCTATCTAGGTGTGTCACAATATTGGTAAGTAGTAGTGATACTGCATCTTCTGTTGACTTACCCTGACGAAAACCAAATTGGTTGTTTGAAAGAATACATAGTGATTCTAAATATTTAATGAGACGTCTATTAACGATTTTCTCGAGTATCTTGGCAAAGACGCTTAAGAGTGATATTGGACGATAGTTATGGGGATTATCGCGTGAACCAGCTTTGTGTATAGGTATGACAGAGGCTGATTTCCAAAGATCCGGAAATACACCTGTAGCTAGACTCTTATTATAAATATCCGTTAGTGGCTCAACAATAAATTCCCTGATTTGCTTTAGAAGCGAATTAGTAATATCATCTAAACCAGGGGCCTTATCGTTTTGTAAGTTCAATATGACGGAATTTACCTCAAATGTGTCAGTGGGTTCCATGAAAAAAGAATTTGGGAAAAGTTTATCTGACTTGTGAGTGTTAGCCAAACTTTCCTGGGTAGTTTTAAGCTCGCCTAAAATTTTGTCAGCAAGTTTTTGTCCCACAGTTGAAAAGAATGTATTGCATGCGTTAAGTGACTCTGCTGCATTTCTGGGCCCATTTGTAGATAGTAGTTCAACTGGTTCCTTCTTGGTGGACGTAAGATTACATATATTTTTAATAGTTCGCCACAAAGCTTTAGGGTTATTCCTACTTTGTTCTAGCTCGTTTGCCTCATACTGACGTTTTAGTTTTCTTAGCAACCTGTTACAAAAATTACGGTAACGTGAGTAAACAATACGGGCTAAGCTATCGTCAGGGTTCCGCCTACATAAGATATGAAGTCTGTCTCTGTGGCGCATGCACTTAATGAGACCTGGTGAGATCCAAGGCTTCCGGATATGTTTGGATCGCTTAAAAACGGTAATATGCGTGTGTTTTTTTATAACATTAGTCAATATTGAGGTAAATAAATTAGCAATTGAATTTACATCGTCATTTTTTAACAAAATTTCCCAGTTTATTGATTCCAGATCTTTTCTAATCATATCCACGTCCCTTTTCAGCAATGTTTTTTTGGATCTTCACGCTTTTTATTATCAAAGGCTAGTCCCAATATTGCAACGTCATGATCAGTTATGTCGGAGGCACAGACGATACCAATAGATTGCTTTATCGACTTCACAAATATATGGTCAAGACAGGTTTTTTCCCTTGTAGGTAATGTGATCGCTGGAATAAGACCATGCTCAGCCAGGAGACATAAGTAATCAATGCGAGAGTTGCTATCACTTGTTGGCAATATGTCAATATTGATATCACCCGCCACGACGATATTGCGTTTGCTTCCATATGTAGTCAAAACAGCTTCAAGAGATTTGAGAAACCTGGTAATGTCTTTAAAAGACGGAGAACGATAAATACCTAGAATTGTGATTGTATTTGGAATTTCAACGAGCAAGCCATTTGCATCATCTATTTCCGGCTCCGATACCAATGCGCTCCAGTTATGTCTCAAGTAAACCACTACACCACTGTTTTGGTTAATAACTTTACTCGTTGAATACTCGGTATAATGAGGTATCTTTGGAATGACGGACAGGTGGTCAAGCCAACACTCAGTCAAAATAATCACGTCATACTCAATGTCAAATCGCACAAGTGTCGTTAAAAAGTTTTCGAAATTTTTGTGTATACTTCTAATGTTTAACGTCAATATTTTAAAGTTATTGTGATTGAAAAAAGGTTTACACTCTTCAGGTTCGTTTATTGCGAGGCATTTTCTATTTAACAAATCTAATTCATCTTCAAAATTTGCAGTTATTTTTCTTTTTAAATTTACAATTAAAATGTATGAAATTATAGATGCAGGGTTCGTTGCCTCGCGATGATAAATAATTGTGGGTAGTGACGGACTTGCAATGTGATGGATTGGTGAACTCTTTGAGTGACATATAAATATAATTAAGCGTAAGAAGTTTGTGAATGAGCAAATGGTTTATAGATAACATAGTAATAATATTAATATAATATATTAAAAATAATAAAATATATATTACAAAACAATATAATATTAAAAAAGTAATAAGTATTGCAAAATGCGTGCTAGTTTCGAAAATCAGTTGTTCAAGCTTGGGAATCTTGGGATACAGATTGTGAGTTTGCCGGTGGCCTAAATATTCGGTTGAGGTCGTCATTACAAGTGATCTGTAAGGCTGTTTTTCCCTCACGCTGTCGTATATAAATAACACCTTGCGTACACCAACAGAAGGCATAACCGCTGGTCTTCGATCTTGCGCGAGCTTCACGAAATAACATCCTATTAACCTTTGTAAGTCTTTCGTTGCAGTAAATTCTTGAAGTGTTCCCGGGAATGTCTAAATCGGAACTAGATAGGTTTTTTCGTGCTTTAGCAGCTCTAAGAATTTGATCGCGTTTTGATTTTCGTAGCAATCTTGCAACTACTGGACGAGGTGCTACGGATTCATTTGGAGCTTCAGAGGATCTAGATTTTTGTTTTCGTGGTCCTACTCGTGAAACCCAGTCTAAATCACTGTCTACCAGCTCAACACCAATCTTCCGAGCCGCTAAAAGCAACAAATGGTGTAGGTTTTCGTTAGGGCTCTCGGGGATGCCAGAGATTTCCAGCTCGTTACGCAGGTAAGCTTGAGCTTGGTTGTTTATTTCACCATTTAGCCGCTTCACGGTCAGTTTCAGTTCCTGTACTTCTTTTGTTTGCTCTTCGACAACCAGAATACGAGACTCGTTGGCAGCTACTGATATGCCCAATTCGTCCAATCGCTCGTGACAGCGGGTGAGGGAGTCCGTGGCTACTTCTAAGCGTTGTTTAAGGCACGTGATTTCTTTTGTAAGGAGGCGGAGTTCCGCTGTCAGTTCTTTTACTTCGGAGCCGGCGCTGTCATCCAGTGTCGTTTCTGTCTTTTTTTTCCGCAAGGTAATGTTTTCGGGGTCGTTACCAGGACGAACTGGTGGTGTGGCACTGATCTCACCTCCTTTTTTTGAAGTTGCACGGCAATCAGGACATTTCCATTTTTTCTGTTGTGGCTTAGGAATTGCTTTCAAGTTAACGCATAATGCACAAAAAGCTTTCACGCATGTTTCAGTCGAGCATTCTATATACCCTAAGTCACTGGCGGTGTCTTTTAAACAACCAAAGCATTTCATTGTTATAAAGTTACGATATAGGTACTTTAGGTCTAATGGTTAAGTCAAGTAAGTTGCGAGTCTACGTTTTATGCTCTTTGACGGCGGCGGTCGAGGCGAACTGCGCATGCGGGTGACGTCGAGTGATGCGTTGACTGGGTGGATACGCGATTCTCGCACCTATGCGCTCAGCGTAAGCGTGATTTGCCTGCTGCGCTGTCTATGTGCTCACCTTGATAATGGCGGTTCGTGTCTTTTATCGTAGAATTATTTACGATTGTATATCGTATTAAACACTGCTTTTGTTGACCTTTATCCTTTGTAACACGCACTTTTAACTATTATAATGACTTGAGATATTATTTAACGTAAAATTCACATTTAATCAGCACTTTCGGAATTTAAATATCGGGAGCTTCGAAAAGGTCGACTTGCCCGTGCGCCGAGGCGAGGGGGGGGGAAGGAGGGGGGAGTGTAGGAGTAATTGAGGCCTGTTGGTTAGAAAAGTTGTTGTCTGATTTTAACTTAAATTTTCATGTGAAGGGTATTGTGTTGTACGAAGATAATCAGTCAGCTATTAAAATTGCTTTACATCCAGAAAATAATAGAAGATTAAAACATGTTAACATCAGACATCACTTTATTAAAGAGAAAATTGAAAATGGAACTATTGTATTGAAATATGTACCTACAAGTGAACAATTGGCTGATTTGTTTACCAAGCCTCTCGGTAAACAATTGTTTGCAAAATTTAGAAATATGTTGTTGTTTAAAATGTCATAAGTTGTTTCCATACATTGTTTTAGTTTAGCTTGCATATTATGTCAGTAAAAAAAAGTAATAGGTACTTAAGTATTTAGTTAACTAAAAGAAGTTTAATTTGTTCTGTAGTGAAGGTAACAAAGTTTAGTACTGTTATTAGTTGTGTTTGGATTATGTAATTTAGTAAACAGTGTCAGTATCTTAAATAAGGGAATTTAAGGATTGTTAGGATAATTCTATTGGGCAGGGGTGTTAGAAAAATATGGCAATAGAATTACTTATGGCAACACTGTAGAGTGAGTGTCTATGCCTGTGGTCCCTGCTCTCTGAAAGAAATGTCGTCTTGCATTGTGTAATTTTTATAAGTGCTAAAGTTAAATAAAACCCATCATCCAGTCGAATAAGTATTTTATTATATCTCCGCTGCCATTACAAAATTGCTCTGCGCAATTAATATTCATACTGTGGTTATTCTGTGCCTATACACCGTCATTTTGTAGTCATTTTAATTAACTTCAGGGAGTGTTCTACTAATGAAAATAATCAATTTTGCCAAAGAAACATGGGTCGAAAAACGACAAAAATTTTGGACTTTCCCATACAAATACAATGTTTTAGCTGTCTAGTTAGTATGGGAGGACCAAAATTTTTTGTCGTTTTTCGACCCATGTTTCTTGGGCAAAAATGTTTAGTTTCATTGGTACAACACACCCTTAAGTTAATTAAAACGACTACAAAATGACGGTGTATACTATGTGCAAAGAAATTAAAATCACTGTCTTAGTTGCCATCTGCTAAGGTATTATATCAAAGTATACCTGCTGAATTTGGTACTTTATCTTTCTCTTCTATTATAATTTATTGAAGGTTCCTGAGCACTCTGGCACCGAAAGTGCCAAAATACGCTGAAGTTCGGTGCCAAAATGTACACTTCCCAAAATGTACACCGGTTTGAAAAGGTATTTTTCTATATTTATTTAAAAAATATAAAAAAGTTTTGTTAGGTAGAAAAAGAAGTTAACATTCTCCTGCTCCATATTTATTTATGTGATCCTGGCATTTTTAAAATCAGTTATTCCTGTTTTGATCTGTTCAGAGTGTACATTTTGGCACTGAACTGTCTGTAAGACTTGCAGGATTTGGGTGTAAGTATAATAAAAAGAAACATACATTAGTTATATTTGTTTATTTCCAGTGAAATACAATTCAGTACAGTGTAAGCAACGACAAGGTGTCACATTGTATAAGGTTTTTGTCTAGCTAGCAACTAAGCTAAGAGCCAGGAGATCGAGCTACTTTCAGTTGCACAATAAATTAGGCGATTTCGAACCATTTAAACCATTTTATTGAAGATTTATTCTTTGATTTATTTATACTAAACCGAGTTAATATGGTTGACATTAGTCAATTGTATTCAGTCATTAATTGGTAATTTCGAGAATAAGCTATCTTGATAGACTCACAATTACGTCGTCAAAATAATGTTGATTCAGCGCCCCTAGCGGTAAGTCTTTAGAACTAGAGACAGTGAATCATGTTGTAAAAATATCCAGATTAAATTTTTTCTTCAACCTATTTGACCCTAATGCACCCAATACATTATTCTGTACAAATACAACGGAATCGCCAAATCATGCAATAGAAATTACCTCGCTCGCCACAGCTTAATAATAAATAGAGACGAAGGCAAACTCGGGAAGAACATGTTGAAATTGAATGTACATTACGCTAATGGGGTAAATTACATGGAGCAACTTGGCAGGCCTCTTTAGGTCGTGATATTTGAATTTATTTGATACTTTTCTTAGGCTGGGTTGCACCATCTTGGTTTAACTTGTTACAGTTTATGAGACAAGCTTTTTATTAGAATTTATTTGATACTTTTCTTAGGCTGGGTTGCACCATCTTGATTTAACCTTAACAGTATATGAGACAAGCTTATCTAAGCCAGTAGTAAAAAGTGGAACTAAGGTGTTATTACATACATATCGGGTCATTTTGAACTTACCATCCAAATTTCAAGGATGTGTCCAGTCCATGAAACTAAACAACTTAACACGTGTCGAATTTCGCCACAAAATTTTGGTCATTCCATACTAAATTGTCCACGTGACGTGATCTCTTTGATTTGTATGGATAGTCGATATTTTTTTACATATTTGGCCATGTGTTCCTTAAAGAAAGTTGTTCTGTTTCATGGACTGAACACTTCCTCAAAATTTGGATGGTAAGTTCAAAACGACCCGATATTGTTACCTAGGTGACGCCATAGACCATAGCGACGCTGTCACCGAGTCAGATAAGTTTGTATTTGTTAAAAGTAAAGATGGTGCAACTAAACTTTAAGTTTTATTTGTACAGCGCCCCTAGCGGTAACTAGTCGGAACTATAAGTTACGTTATCGCAACTAAGTTCAGTAATATTACCCTTTAGTAACTTATATCTCTTTCTTTTCCAATATCACAAGAGAGTTGATTTTTGTTTGCAAGGCATTATTAAACCACCAATAATTATTACATATAAATGTATAAATTTACGTGTATAATATGCAGTAAGCAGCAATTCCAAAACTATTTGTTTCTATTTTCTATTAAAAAAGCATCACTAACGAATTAGAGGCACTTCGATTTTGTATGTTTTAGCACAGATAATACAATATATTTACTATACAGATAATATACTATATTTAGTAAACACTTAACATTAAACAGCGTGATGTGTTTTATTGAATTTCGATCTTAAATAAATCTTTTTAAGATTCTGTATTAGTTGTTATAGTAAGCCTTATATTAAGATAAATTATTAAGGCCTTAATTACCCCACTGCAAAGAAAGGGTTATGTTTTTGCACGTATCTTGTATGTATGTTTGATATTTGTATGTAATACATATTATTTATTATCTCGCCTTCTATTAAGATACATAAGGCCTAAATTACCCGACTGCAGGGAAAGGGTTATGTTTTTCGCGCGTATCTTGTATGAAATATTTTTAATTACCTCAAAATTATTTCATTTAATATTGTTTCAATCACATTTTTGATATATTTTGTATTACATTATAAAACTTAATTACTTACATCAATACAATACCGATTCACTTATTAAGACACCACAATTTTAACAGAATTTAGTTCTAATGTCAAAACAATTAAAAACGTACAGTAATAATTACTTACAATATAAAATTATAAGACATAATTATAAATAAGGTTAGATATTATGATTATTATGTTATTTTCTTATTTATCGATATCAATAGGCAAGTATTCATTAGGTACTATTTTGGGAATAGAAAATGTTTGGTTTATTAGGGAATGGTTATTCGATAGAACTAGAAAATAAAGTGAGATTCTAGTTATCTAGTTAAGATGAATAAATAATGAAAAATATTAGAAAAAATCGGCTCACCCGTAGCAACTTAGACGGGATCTAGTTAGTTGTACTTAGGAAAAGACTTAGGCGATTCTTAAGTTTAGTGCAAACGGCCATAAGTGGTATTTCAGCATTATATTAGATGCATGCAAGTTTTTTTCTCTTAGATCGAGTCAACGTCATTTTGTATGGGATCTTTACAGCGCCATCTGGTGAAAACGCGTTGTACTAAAATAGCCCTATACAAAATGGAGATACAGTTGCCGGCAAACATCTTGACGCTCTTTCGACGGAGTGGTGTTAAGTTCGCGCATGTGCACTTGCGAGCGACCAATAGCGCGCGCCCCTCTCCCACCACCCGCGTACCTCACCGCTACACATACCCAAAATACGCGTTCTGCGCAATCCCCACGCGATTTCTAGATGTTTGCTGGCTACTATAACTTGGCGCACAAAATGAGGGGCATAAGTTTTAAGCATAGAAATATAGGATACATTATCCCTAGAAGCAAAAGCATAGAGTTCACTTTGGAATGATGCATAGTTCATTGGTGTTAAGAAAACCATTTAGGATTATTTCTCAATCTCACGAATAATGATATGTTACTTGGTAATAATAAGAAAATGAAAAAACCTAATAAGTAAACAAAGAAAACAAAAAATAATAATTTTGTAACACCAATACGTGTTTTAAATACTGATAAAATATCTAAAATAAAATTAAAACAAATAAAGTGTATAATGTGCCAAGACAACTTATAAATAAAAAACATTGTTTTTAATAATGTAGGTACTTTTCTTTTTCCTTATAATACAAACATAATTTTTATAATAATGTGTACTACACAACTACATATTTGTATTTTTTTTACTTAAAACACATTAGCTTATCGCGAATTAACTGTACTGTACTCAATGGATTTTGAACATTATATCCAAGCATTAAGGTTTAAAACCGTGTAGGTGCACACCAAATATGTAGTTACATTTACACTTCAAGTAAAAATATAAACCAAAGTATGCAATTCGGTCACATAGGATAAAATTCATCCATAAAATAGACTAGATCGCACTAAAACATCGTAAATCCTAAAGTTATAAGCAAAAGAAAATCAAGTTTTGCACCAAAATGTAATATTTTACTTACTACACTACCTACTACTTACTTAGGCGGCCCTAATATTGCGCAATATTTACCCCTTTGTAGACTCGTGTGACATTTTTTTAACTCACTCTAAGGTAAGGAACGACCAAGAACTTTAAAGTTCATGGTAGCTTCTCAAAAAACAGTTTTTATTTGATTGAGATTATAGGAAAGTTCGATGGAGGAGGAGCTCGATGGCACAGTGGTTTAGCGCCTGGCCCAGCGATTGCGGAAGTTAAGCAACGTTCGCAAGGGTCGGTCATGGGATGGGTGACCAAAAATTTATTATCTCGAGCTCCTCCGTGCTTCGGAAGGCACGTTAAGCCGTTGGTCCCGGCTGCATTTGCAGTCGTTAACACCCACCAATCCGCATTGGGCCCGCGTGGTGGGTTATGGCCCGTCCTCCTTATCCACCCATAAGGAAGGTCTGAGCCCCAGCAGTGGGGACTTCAAAATGGCTGATGAATAGGAAAGTTTAAATTATTTGTATTCCAAAAGGAAAACGAAGAATGACATTTAAAGTTCTTGGTCGTTCCGAACCTCAGAGTAGTCTTAAAAATTGACACACGAGTCTAAAAAGGGTTAAATATTGCGCAAATATGATTGTGTCGTCTTGGGGCCGCCTTACGGTACTTCAAGATAAAGAATGAGCATCGGAACCAATCGTCTAACATAACAAAGACAATTAACAAAAAGTAATTTGGCCCTAAAGTAATTTACAATTTCAACTTTATTGCAATGAAATACATGTCAACGTCATTTCTAAGAAAAGCAGAAACACGAAGTTAGCCGATGCCCATTCTTTATCTTGAAGTCCTGGGGCCCTATTTTTGAATCGCTCGTCTGGCGTCGAGCGCTCGCTTCTACTAATTTTCGTTCGACAAATCAACTCAAATGTATGAGATGTCGAACGAAAATCAGTAGAAGCGAGCGCTCGACGCCAGACGAGCGATTCAAAAATAGGGCCCCTGTACAAAGTAACGTACAAACTAACATTTCTCATTTTGGGAAAAATCATTTACGTTGGAAATATTACATTTTGGTTTGGACCTCCACGAGATCTTCGTCAGCTTAGGATTTCCAGAAGTGCTACTGAGTACTTGTTTCAGAAAAAAATTGAATCTTAACAGCTTTCTACTAACCAAAAGTATTTGGAACAAAGTTCGAAATATCATGGTGAATTAGCAAAGAAGTAGAAGTGGAAAAGAAACCGGTGGGATTTTTATCATCGTGTGACCATACTTTTCGTGTATGTTAGGCCGGTATCATGTTATCATTTGGGGCCAATTCAAGCCGGGAGTGAAGCGAAGCGATGAGCATGGTTTGATGCAAAGTAAATTCACTCTTATTATCAATAACGTAACGCTCAAATTACTTCGGAGCTTCTTCTCCTTTGCTGCGCTTAGCTTCGCTTCGCTTCGATGCGCTCTCAACTTGTTTTGATCCTTATAATAAGTAGTAGCCACATAATTATTATCAATGCCAGTCGATTTGAAGCCTTGGTTCTGCGCCAGGGATCGATCAATCTGATCTGACGATGGCCACCCACGAGTGAACGGAGTAAATCCAGATCGTTGTACAAAATTATTTTGTATATATTTTACAAACTACTACTATACATAATAATAATATGTATTATTATGTATAATTATATTTTGTTATTATTAATAATTCCCGTTAATTTTAACATTAATAACTTATTAATTATTGTCTGTGTCTGCGTAAGACTGTATTTGATACTGTAAATGAATTATTGTATTGCAATTATTTTGTTTTTAGATAAAATATAAAAATATAAAATGTTTATTATCCTTTAAAAACAATCTAAAACGACACTTTTTAAACCATTTTTCCTAAAATAAGTTAATGCAATGGTAATAAGATAGTATCATTACTATTATTATTATAATAGGCATATTTTTCAATTTTATTTTTTGTATTGTATTATTATTATTATAAGGATACTGTTTCGGAGGCGAACAGTATTTAATGTTGTGAAATACTTTTTGTTTTTAATGCATTGTCATTCATTGCCATCCAATGTCTATTGGAGCTAACTCATACGGCAACAACTAAGCGATACGTAATAGAGACCAACTTGCTGCAACTGTAAGAAATTGTTTTACAAATGCAATGTGGGTAACCTAACAAAAAAAAAATTAATATTTACGAACTTGTCTGCTGCACTTACTAGTTTCTAAGATTTATTTTTAAGATTATAGTGTATTTCTCTTATAAGTGAATGTGAATTCTTTTAGAGAAATAAATGTCTCAAACCTCAAACCTCATATGTATGTATTAAGTCTTTTAATGAAACTATACTATAACTTGATACCGCCTCATACGGATTTGTGAAAAATTATAATATTAGGCTGAAATATGCAATACTGTATACATACATTAGTATGAATACAATAACACAAAAGTCCTTTTAATGACAGTATTATAAAGACAGAAGAATAATAATTTTAGAAGTTAGCTTAAAATTAATAAATCTAAAAAAAGTTAAGGTAATACAACATATAAACAAATGACTGGGATTATTCAACAAAAATGTTGTCAATGACTTAAAAAATAGAATGCAGACGAAATTAACCGTAAGATGTACTTTTATTTGGTTTAACTTTTTTATTTCAAATTATGAATAGTGTCTTTTTTAAAGATCTACCTGATTGAGTGATAATGATTAGATTGTTTGATCTGGTTGAACTTAAATCTCTTTTATTGTAACTGAATGTTCATATTGAACGATAAATAGTCATACACTCTACATAATATTAAAAAAGAACAATTATTAAAGTTACAACTTAAAACTACTGGAAAATATGTAACTAAATGTACATTGTCTTTAAAAGACAAATTAATTGATTAAAACATTGACAATGCGTGCTATAATTTCTTAAAAATAAAGAGTTGTACACAAAAAGGAAGTAAACTTGTAAAATGGTAAAGGCATATTCAGTTAAGTATAAAAAATACAAAAAACAATGAATATTGGTTCGTGAAAAAAGCGAGACCCGTTTCCAATCACTCTATCTCACTCTTACAATTTTAATGTTTAAAAAAATAGAGATAGTATTTATGTGAAAACTGTACTTAAAGTAATTAACTCATAAATCATAGACAACTTAACACAGTGTCCATCACTTTATGTTGTCTGTGAGTCAAGTCAATGGCAGGATAAAGGACATCAGGCAGAGTCCCATAGAAAAAAACCAAAGAAAGTATAGCGTTTCTGTTTTTTTTCAAAATGTAGGCATGTAATTAGTAAGTCATAGAAAACATTCAGATTTTGACGAAGATTAATGCGTTAAAAGTTATTTATGTTTGAAAGTGTTTTATTTTTGGTAACCCCGACACTAAATAGCAACACCAGTACCACGACCAACACGTTTCATTAGCAGTGTTAGTGATACAGATTAGCACCACAATGTACGGGCCAGGGGGCCTTACTATGAGCTCTTATAGCAGGACTTATATTGAACTGTCTTACTTTTTCGTTCTATGACTTCAAAGCCACTCAAGGGTTAGTATGAAAGCAGGCCTTAAGCAGTCCTGTTTAAGGCCTGCTTTTGAAATGAACGGTTTTTTATTCGCTGATGGTAAGCCTTCTGATCAAACGGAACATCTATGCATATGTATGTCGCACGTAACAAAACACTTTTGACAGTTGACTGACAGCCGGCAGACATTCTTTTTTTTATGCGCAATCACTTGTGCAATCGCTGACAAAGATGTCTGTTTCATTGATTTGCTTTTGTTTTTTTCAATAATCAATTAAAGCTTAATGAAAGAGTAAAAAAATAACGTTGCTACTGTTTTATGATTCTAGTAACATAAAGTGTTTATAGATAACAGAATTATGTTTTTACACTTTTGGGTCTCATGTGCCTGATGTCCTTTTGCTGACTTCCAAATCATCCACCAGTCGGCGCACTACCGCTAACTTGGCGCTGTAGATCTGTCATTTTGTTTTGTTGTTTCCTATAAATTGGATGTTGCAAGCGACTTTTCGTAAATATAAATTTTCTTCCAACACATTTTGGTTTTCTTCAATATTTAATTCGTTTATTGTCATACTTCCATAATAATAATAATTATTATCAACCATTTTTAGACATAACTGAAAAATAACCGAGATCTATAAAATTCACACCTATGTACAAAAGGTCTACAGTAGCGCAACCAAGCGGGATAATTTTAAACCTGCCATCAGTGGTTTTCTTTTTATTATTGATTAAAAATATATAATGAATAAAAACACAAATATTACTAGGTATTACCTATTTGTTCACGTTGGGTTGAAATTATTTCGAATAAATTCAAAATTGTACTTATGAAATCTAGCAATATTTTTTAATTTCAATGTAAAATCTCAATTTAACGTAACAATTTAAAACACAATTATGTACGTTAAGGCCATTATACTTTAGAATATGTTTCCGTCGTACTATCGCAGAGAAAAGTGTTAAAATATATATATTTTAAATATACACTCGACGTCAGAAAAACCGCACCTCTTCGACACTAAGTTTAGACTTGGCCATCTGCTATTGCTAGCTAACGTTTTATTGTGTAAATGTTGATATCTATTGAAAGTACATTTAATGAGCTTTCTTTTGATAATTGTTTGATTTAGTTAACATAACAGTTAAAGCGTTATTGCTAGCGCCACCACAAAAGGGAAATAAAAGGGGTCAATTCAGGAAATGCGGGTAAATTCGCTATCGAGATGATGGAGAAAACACACTTCAACAGTTCAATTAAAAAAAGGAATACCCAAGATGGATACTATTGCCCATGAAGTTACTCAAATATTGCAAAAAAATTAGGCAATGTAATGTGCTCGGAAACTCAATCTCAGTAATTGATTCCGTTCGACGAGTACTCCAACGGTTTCTAAAGACTGTTGGCTATGTCCGAATGGGAAGAAGTATATAATAACACTTATCATTAAATTATATGGGATTAAATTAACTTTGAAGAAAAGGTGCGGTTTTTCTGACGCCGAGTGTAGAATAGGCTCTGCTACTATTTAAAAAAAAATGAATTTTTTATTTTATTTTTATATACTTGTTATGCTTGTGTTGAACATTGCAACCCATTTATTTATTTATTTTTTTACTTTTCTCTGCAATAGTATTGTCATCATTACAATTATTATGTACTTTATAGTCATACCTTCTTCTTTGAATAGTGCCTTGTGATATTTAGGGCTTATTCACACCAGGGGGAAACCTTTGACTAGGATAAAAAGTATCCTATTTCTTAATCCAGATTATAAACTATCTGTGTGCCAAATTTGATCCGAATCCGTCCAGCCGTTTAGGCGTGAAGACGTAACAAACACACACACAAACTTTCGCATTTATATAAGGAATTATGATTAATATGATTATAATACAATATTATTAGGATATGATTATATGACCCCATTTATAGCAATTTGGAGCGTGTGAATAAGCCCTGGCCCCTATTTATTTATTTTTATTAATTACATTTGCATATATATAATTTTCTAGTTTCAAATTGGCTGATGCCATGGACAAATTGTCATTTACAATTGTCACTATGAAATAGGGGCCTTATGCATGTGACATGTTTGTCGTACATATTGTGTCAACCTCATGTTATTTCTAGCACGCACTGTCATCTAGGAGTCAATCTGAACGCTTCTTTATACGGAAACACCGTATTCGGAAGTGGTCACACATCTGTCTTACCTGCGACGAAGAAAAATAGACCGTAAGTAAATGAAATTTAATGCTATTTTGCAGTGATTTATTTTATGTTTTTTTAATGGCAGCGCTAGTATGCAGTCTACAAAATCTTATTTAAGCATTAATCGAGTTCGTGTCGTTTACGATGACGGGTTTAATTAAATACCTATAATGAAAGTTAGGCGCATAAATGTCATAAACGCATAATGTCATATAAGGAACCATCCATAAATTACGCCACACGAATTTCATGATTTTTGACCCCCTCCACCGTCCTTGTCACAGCTGGTCACATTTGTGAGACCCCCCTCTCTAGTATGACGTCACATATTTTACAATTTTACATCTAGAAATAAATATTGAATTAAAACAGCAGTTCCGAAATTTGATTTATTTAAATTTAAATGATTTTGAAATGTGACGTCCCGAAATTTAGGTCCCACCCCCTTGTCACACAATGTCTCTCTCCATAGCCTTCTCTATTGTTCTACAAGCCATGCTATTAGGTTTAGCAACGTTGCGCGTGAACCTATCGGCTGTTGATTTAAGATGGTCAAAAAAGCACCATGACTTCTATTAAACGGCGTCTTTTTAATTTGTCGTAGTTGCTATTCGTGTCATGTGATTTGTGTCAAATCGGTTCACGCATAGTACCGAAATGCGATGTTGCCAAACCTAATAGCATGGCTTGTAGCATAGCCTTCTTTATTTCCAAGCCGTGAACATAAGTTTGGCAACGTCTGTTACTGTCACTTCGTGGTCATGTCGTCCGCCAGTCTCCATACTAAATGTATGGGAATAGTTCAATTTTAAGAGGTCGATATTTTTTTTCATAGTAATCGTGTGAGATTTAAAATATGAAAATAATTTAGTTCTTTTATTGAAATTCTTTGTATATTAAACAATAAATAAAATATCAATGTTAACCAGGAAAAAATGGCTGTCAAAGATTTCATCTTTTTTGTTGATTTTCTTCATCAGGGAGTTGATTAACACGCCCTCTAGCAATAAATGATATATCATTAGAAAGGTCTTTTAAAGACAAACATTTGCTATGAATATACTTTATATCAATTGTTAATACTTATGGAGTTAAAGGTTATTAAAGTATGCAAGTGGTTTATTATCTATGGGAGTGGATCTACCACACCTATAGAAATGAATGACATATCATAAGAAAGGTTTTTATATGACAAATATTTGCTGCAAACATACTTTCTATTAATTTTCAGTATTTTCGGAGTTTTAGGTCATTAATATTAAAAAAATTGGTCAAGTTTAGAGCGTTATAACTCTCAAAGTACTAATAGTTGACGTTTATAGTAATACAATAAAGTATTTCAAATTTAAATACCTTTCCAATGATGTAAGATTTATTGCTAGAGGAGGCTTAGATCAAAATGCTCATCGTACTAAAGGACCCCCGAAAAGTTCAAATAATTTGACTCAAACCTTATGTTCTAATAAATAAATAATAATAATAAATATAAAACTCTATTGAAATAACCTTACATCACAATTTACAACTAGCTTAAACATAGATCTTAGAGGAAAAACAAATAATAAATAATTTTTAAAATAATTTTATACTATGTGCTTGACCACATGCGATGTTGCCGTTCTGCTCAACTTCAGGGCTTGGAAGATATAGAAGGCTATGCTTGTAGACAATAGAGAAGGCTGTGTTCTCTCTTAACGTGTGACGTAATTTATGGATGTCATAAACGCATAATGCCATAAACGCAAAAAGTCAGGAGGCTGAACCGAAAGCGATATAATTGTTTATTGTCAAGAATAAGTGTATAAAGGAAATATGCAAGCTATACAAGCGATACATGAAGAAAAAAATGTTTTGAAGCATATCATATCGACATTTTTCGTTTCTGACGTTTTGCAAATCTGTCATTTTGCGACTGGTGAAATTCGATAGTTTGTGGTAACCTAACGCGATGTGTAAAAAAACAAATTGCTACAAAAAACTAAAAAAAAAATATTCCAACTTACCACACACGTTCCGTAGTGCAAGTGTGCCATAACTATTAGAGCGGTGACGGAGTAGAATGCCGCTATCTCATACTGTGGGTATAGGAGTGAGAGAGAGGCAGCGAATGCCAACGGCCACAGAAGCCACGTGACCGCCTCGCACCGCTGGTTGCTCATCTGACTTACTATAAGTCGACACTGCCAATAAAAAATTCACAGATTTTACAGTCCCCGCAAGAATCAGAGCATTGAAAATGAACACAAAAATTTACGAAAAACCAAAATCTAATCGAATGCAGAGTCCTATTATATTTTTAAAGTTACCTAGGTAGTACCTATTTACTTTTACGATTGTGTTGTGACCACAGAACATAGAAGTAGATAGAAGTAGTATGAGCTCAATTTAGTATGAAAACCAGTGTAACCAAACAAACACATTAAAAATCAAAGCCAAGCCCCCCACTCAATAGTTACATGCTACGCACACACACTTTGTGAACACATAATTGGATAAAAAGTGAAAATGTATAATATCCAGAAAGCCATAAATCACAAAGTTTATTTATTTAGATTCAGTCGTATTGTCATAGCAACTTGGTACCAAATTAAATAATACGTATATTTATAATGCTGCTACTCAGCCGCTAGATGGCGTAAGCTAATTTTAATAGTGCGATTTACCACCTTATTTATTAACACATAAAGTACTTTAAGAAAATTTTATGAGATAAGGGAGACCGGGTTGGTTAACATTCTTCACTTAGCTTCTCCTAAATAGTTTCATGTGAATAATTCGTGTAAACTCTTTTTCATAAGTCGGTGGAATCCTGACATTTCTTAGTTACTAGGCAAAAAATATTTGAATTTCAAAATTGAGAAACCCAAATAAAATAAATATTTCGGATATCGGATGTTTCGAAAAGCAACACTTACAGATAGATACCTCAATGGTGAATCCCACCACCATCCTTTACAGTTAGCTACCTATCGTTGGAAAATCTTTGTTTCAGAGAGTACGCGGGAATTGTAAGTAATCACTCTATTTACAGCAAATAAAGTTACTTGTATTTATTTGTATTTGGGATCTGTGACCAACAACACCTGACAGCTGAGCTTCAGCATGTCAAGCACGTTCTGCAAAGTAACAAATTGCCAGTACCACGCCTCCCCTCCAACCCAGAAACCGTGTCAAGCCAGCCATAGTAGAACGACGACCTGCCATTCTACCTTACATGAAAGGTGTCATTGACAAGATTGTAGGTATTCCGAAGAGTGTGTTTATCAAGACCTAGTTCAAGCCGACGAGGAAGATAAACCAATTCTTACGACCTGTCAAGTGCAACATCCCTTTTCAAGGTGCAGGCGCTAGGCGTCTACAAACTAGATTACTTTTGGGTAAATCTACGTTGTCTATTACTTCCTGCGTCATTTTCTGAACTCAAAAATCTAATTTATCGCAATAAATAAATTAAAAATATGCAAATAAATACAATGTTTTATTGTACTATAATGTAAATGATGGCATATTTTTTGATTTATTCCTTGTGATGCATTGGATTTTTAAAGATTTTCGAGTTCAGACAATAACACAGGAAGTAAGGGACAACGTAGATGACCCACACACACACACACACACACACACATGACCACATGAACCAATTTCAAAATTACATTTTAACTAAGATTCTTTTCCTCTCAGTTCTTGAGACTTCGCAGCTTTGTAGGGGAAACAATTTTCATTAAATTGCCTCGAATGATTTAAATCCTTGACAATAAAAATGATAGCTTCCCGCACTCGCCTATAACGTACTATTTAAGTTGAATAAAATTCCGTGCTGTTTTTGCGTGTTCTCAGTGGTGAGTGTATCAAATCAACTGTTGCTTACTTTTCAACTGTTCACAGTCACAACTTTTCTCGGTCTCCCCTATTGAGTGACATTTCCGCCATTCTATATTTTAGTGTTTTTGAAACTTCAAGAATATGTCAAATTGTGCGTTGGAATATGGATCATAAGTGTATACCGCATAAAGGTGGATATTTATTGTTATGAATTTAAAAAGGAAAATATCAGTTGAATTTTTAATTAAAATCAAAATTAATAAATAGTTCAGGAAATGAACTCTCAAAAAAGGGTATAGAGGGAAAGGCGTGGAACACAATTTTTGACTTCGTAACTTTGTTTGGACCTGTTAGGAGGTGAACATATCAAAAGTCCCCGCCCGTAGCCCCTATGCCGGGGGGGAGGGGGAGTTTTGAAGGTCCCATTTTTCGGTTTTTCACATATATCTCAAAAACTATACATTCCAGCGACATGAGTTTTTTCACAAAATGAAAGCTGGTTAAATTTGCTACATGTTTAATTCAGTATTTTTTTTTGATATCTTGTATAGTTTTCGAGATATTCACTATTAAAAGTCTGTAATTTTATCTTTAATATATAAAAGAAGAAACTGATTGGTGACTGACATATCAACGCACAGCCCAAACCACTGGGTCTAGACCCAGCGGTAAGTAAAATTTTCAAAAACAGAGACTCCAAATTTGGCACATAGGTTCCTAATGAGGTCTAAGGATGCACTAAGAAAAGGGTGAAACGGGGGTCCAAAGTTTGTATGAAAGTCCGTCAGTTTCGAAGCTAGGATCTTCAAATTTTGTGTTTAGGCTGACGATAAAAAATTAATACAACGTGTCCCAGCGTTTTTGAAAATTTTACTTCCGAAGGGGTGAAAAGGGGGATGAAGTTGTGTATAGAAAATCCTTCATTTTCGAAGTAAAAATAACTAAATTTATAATTTTGGCATATGGATGCAAATATAACTCGACGTATATCGTTATTGTTAGTATTTCAGCCATTATGGGGATGAAATGGGGGCGAATCATCATCAATCAAAAAATATTATTTTTCCTAAATCACAGATATTCAGGAGCGGATTTCTCAAAAACTATACAAGATATCGAAAATTTTTCCATAATAAATCTTGTCTCAAATTTATTCAGCTTTTATTTTGTAAAAAAACTCATGTCGCTGGAATGCATAGTTTTCGAGATTTATCTGAAAAACCGAAAAATGGGACCTTCAAACCCCCCCTCCCCCCCGGCATAGGGGCTACGGGCAGGGACTTTTGATATGTTCTCCTCCTAACTGGTCCAAACAAAGTTACGAAGTCAAAAATTGTGTTCCAATCATTTCCCGCTACACCTTTTCATTTACTGGGCTAAAAATAAAGCTCGCCTCTGATATTTTATGCACCCGTTTGCTAAATGATATATGTGGATATCGATTTTGCTCTTTTACATAATGCAACTCGGCATTTTTATATTATTTTTGAAGATGTTTTTGTATGGCGTTCGTTCATACGACTGACGAAGCAAAATTCAAAGAAGTGCGGAGCTTCGCAGATATGATGTTACACGGGAGCCGCCCACATGCGACTTCTACTGGGGGGGAAAAAAAATCTTTGTTCTGTGGTTGTGACACTCGGCCGCTGACTGCCTCGACGCAGCCGAAATAATATTAACCAATTTTCAAAATTCCAACGAATGCACTTCTAGTCCGCTTCTCTGCATCTTTTAACACTATTACCATGACGATCGGTCAATAATCATAGAAGCTCAGCCGTTTTTCTACAATTCCAAATCTAAAGGGACCACCTACAGCTCACAATTATAAACCGATTTTCAAAATTATTTCGCCATTTGATAGCTGAACTAATACCCTAGGACCCTTTTTTTCATTTTTTCTTAAGTCGGTTTTTTTTTCGAAATATTTACAATTTAGTAAACAAACATCCCCCAAAAAATCCGGAATTTTTGGAATTTCGCAAAATTTCAAAAAAAAGTTACCAGTACATTTTCAAAATTCAAACGTTCACACGTGTCTCGATAAACTCCTCAACTTTTGGTACTATTTTCATTTCGATCCTCCCAAAATCCTCGAAGATATGGCCAAAAATACGTCGCAGGCGATTTGCATCTGATAACCATTTTCAATGGTAAAAAATCGAGTATTTTTTTATGCAGTTTCGATTAATGATTTTTAAAATGTACCCACTGCTGGGGCACAGGCCTTCCTTGTGGGTGGATAAGGAGGACGGGCCAAAAAACAATAACGCGGGCCCAATGCGGATTGGTGGGTGTTAACGACTGCAAATGTACCGGGGTCTAACGGTTTAACGTGCCTTCCGAAGCATGGGGGAGCTCGAGATAATGGGCCGTATTCATAAAAATAAGGATATGCTTATACTTGTCGAATTTCAAGGATATCGTTCTGTTTGTATTCATAATAATAATTATTATTAATATATAATTATTCATAATTAATGTTTTCATAATAATAATAATAATTATGAATACAAACAGAAGATATCCTTGACATACGTTCGGCAAGTATAAGCATATCCTTCTTTTAATGAAGGCCCAATAAATTTTTGGTCACCCATCCCCATTTGCTTAACCTCCGTAATCGCTGAGCTGGACTGTACAATTAATTTAAGAAATATCTCCCCTCTCCCTCTCTCGCTCTGCACGAGGATGAGCATAATTTTTGGTCACCCATCCCCAGTTGCTTAACACCTCTGTAATCGCTGGGCTGGACTGTACAATTAATTTAAGAAACATCTCCCATCCCCCTCCCCCGCTCTGCACGAGGATGAGCATACTCACCTAGAGGATTTCAAAAGTGGCTGCAAACTGAATTTTATTTCACCAAATTTTTTTATTACTTCCCTTACCTCATATTTACTTTTGGCGAGGGTTTCAAAATAGAACCTGTATTTTCAACCAATATACTTACAGCCACATTACTGAACACAGTTCCAATGAGCAGGAACAGAACCCGTAAATCATAGTCGGGCAGTCGCGTAGACTTGTGCACCCATATGGAACACACGGCGAACACTGTGAGAAACGACCATAGAGGTCGCAACGCTTCGAGAGGGGACCTCATTTTACCTGTTCGTAGCTTATATGATCTGAAAACGGCAAAAAAAATTAGCGAGCGTGTTATGTACAATTAGGTTGGTAAACTTTTTAGAAGAGAATAGTTTTATATATTTTTTGATAGCACAAGTTTGAAGAATAAAGAAAATAATATTATTATCGCGATAAAATATCAAACGAACGGCTGAACACGAAGTTCCCTTGCTGATAAAAAACTGATTGACAGGACAGATTTGACAGAAAGTGACAAAGAGTAATCCAATTATTTTACTCTTTGGTAAAGTCAACACAAAATAAGAAGCCCGTTTTGACAGATAACGTGTTCAAAGTAAAATGTTACTTATGCTAAAGGAATAAAGCTCAAGAAAAATACCGTTCCGCCATTTTAGTGAAAAATTATGTTCGAAAATTATACTGTGGGGTAGACAATATTTTTCTTTGAACACATTATCTGTCAAAACGGGCTTCTTATTTTGTGTTGACTTTAATCATTATTCACGACCTAATGTTGTTGTTTGTTTTTCAGCTTATTTATTGTGATTTTCTAGTGTTTTTCTTGTTCAGTTATGGGAAATGGATCAGCTTGAAGAAATCCATTATCCAGCTTATTACGCCGATGAAGTACCTACACTGCTTTGTTCCGTTTTGTTTGAAATATAGATGTGACCATCCGCAGAACAAATTTTGTACAATTCCCATACGTTTGAAAGAGACGTGGTGCAGAGGATTACACAGTAATTGCCTTCAGAGAGCTTTATACGTTTGTGATGATCACGTAAATATATTATGTATATCTACAAACTTACAAAAGAGTTATTTTATTTATTTTAGCTGACTGTGACTAACATGACAACTAGTTGACATTGCCAATGCTAAACTTTTCATTTTTTTTATTTGAGCAAAGGCATTACGCATACAGCCGTAATAGTGATTTATTGTACTATGTTGTAAATTTTAATCTTAAATTATTGTTTAAATTAAAATGACGTATTATAAAAATTCCGCAATTGGTTATTCCTGACTCCAAAGCCAAAAGCTACCAGAAAATATAATTCACAACAGTTTTAAAAATGTTTACCAACCCAATTGGCTAATCACGTGCTTTACTACTTTGCTGAAAATAGTGCGCGCGATTCCTCCCAGCGCGAACTTAAACATTATGAAGGTCACACGGGTAGACTTGACTCTTATCTTTTAAGAATTTGGTTCTTTGACAAAAAGATAAAGCTCCTGGACTACTCACTACCACACTTCTAGCTAAAGTCCGATTATTAATATCGTAGCAAAAAAGGTAAACAAGATCTAAATAATAATATCTGAAAACGTCAGTATCGATGTCGCTTTGTAAAGACAGTGACATTTCTTTGTTAACATTTTTGCTAAGTACGAGATTTTAGTAATTCGAATTTAGACTATAAAGGTGGGTACCTACTTAGGTTCGCGAACCTCCGCGCTCCGCGAACCTGCACCAAAAAACTTGTTTATCCTCTGCTGCAACAGTGCACCATAGTGTGTACGTGTGCGAACACGTATGCGAACGTCGCTTAACCACTCCTAAGGTTAAAATCGCTTGCACGCCGCGCCGTCACAACATACGTTTAGCTCGTGCAGGGACGATACGCGCGCACACGAATTTTGTTGCTAACTGGTTAAGCGACGCTGTTGCCCATAGTACACACACTGTAGCCAGAGTAAAAATAAAATGATTTATAGGACGCACTGTTCCAGGTTCGCGGAGCGCGGAAGTTCGCGAACCTAAGTGAGTACCAACCCTAATATAACCTTTTTGTTGTAAGAGATATCGCGAAAACGTCTTTAAAGTTGTTAATGTGGTACAGTACAAGGCAAATATCTTGAAATCGGGTGGGGATTGCGCGGAACGCGTATCTTGGGTATGCGTAGCGGTGAGGGGCGCGGGCGGCGGGAGGGGGGCGCGCGCTATTGGTCGCTTACAAGAGCACATGCGCGAACTTATCCCCACTCCGTCGAAAAAATTTCCAGATACATGCCTCGTACTGTATCATAAACTAAGTATTGGATAAGTAAATGCATTTTCTACAGCATACAAATAAGGTAAATGACTAAATAAAAAAGCTCTTATAAATCCGACTCACCTGTAAATGTTGTAAATAGAAACAGGCAAGTTAGTAAAAACTCCAGTGCCGTAAATGAGGAATTCGAACACATTTGCAAGTGTGTACCCTCCGAAAGCGTACTGCTTATAAAACACCGTGCCTTTCATCCCAGTCCATAGAAAGCAAAACATTGCAGCCTAAAAAGGGTAAATTTTTGAAGGAATGATAAGATGACGATTTTGTAAGTACAGTGCGTTTCAAACTTAATGGCTGTTGTAAAGTTAGCCACTATGCGTGTGGCCGTGCCCCACTACTCGCCTCTCCCACCCACTAACATTTAATTGTGTTCTGTGCATCGTCTTGGGTTATCTTCCGAGCCGACATCTTTATTGGCAGCTAATGCCTTTGCCCAATTGTGTCCCCCAATTAAAATCCATAATTGCCAAAAGTGGCCACTTTGAGCTAAAATGGATTTGAAAACTTACAGAAAGAATGAAAACTGTTGAAGAGTTATTCAAAAAATATTAGAGACAATTTAAGAGATTATTATATGAGCTTTTTTCAAATATTGACTTGGTTTACGAGTAATAAAAATAAATGGAGTGGCGACGCTAGTTTCACTACCTACAGCGCCTTAAACACTAGGTACATGCAATTTTTTGTACCCTCCTAACTGATGATTATTACAATTTAGTGTTGCCAGTAGCTTAAAAATTCTCCCAAGTAGGAAGTATATTTTTGAGTTTCATAGAACATTTCGAACTAAATGGAAATTGGCAAGAAAGATACTTTTTTGAAACCAGGGGGACATTCTGCGAAAGGGACATTTTCGAAAGGGGCGTTTTGCGAAAGGGACGTTTTGCGAAAGGGACATTTTGCGTAAGGAACGTTTAAGACAGGGACATTCTGCGAAAGGGACGTTTAAGAAAAGGACATTCTGCGAAAAGGACATTCTCCGACGGAAGGGCGGGGACTACGGCAGTAACGTTTTAAGTTTGAAACGCAGTATATTTTTTTTTATAAATAATAACACAACCGGTTACAGTAAACAAACTTAAACGCTTGGACACGGGGCGTTGGGTTTTAAACAAATGACCTGTCCCCCTTAATCAAATGGCCAATTTTCTATTCGTTCGCTAAGTTTTAAATAAAATAAGCTTAGACGAAAGTCATATGTTACAAGCGCATTTATATCACATAGGTACCTAGTTGCTTACGACACTTATGCACAGAATATATAATAGTACACTGATGAATAAAGTTAGTGACCGAATAGAAAGGAGCCCTGCAGTCTCGACATGGATAGCGATGGATAAGTTATGTTGTACAGAGTCAGACGCTCATTGGTTGATTTATAATACATATAAATTGTAATTGGTCGGCGATTTTCATACTGAACTGTAATTGGTCGGTATGACATATCGACAGAATTCGTTAACTTAACAATCTCTATCTAACTTTGAGACAACTTGGCAAATTTCAAAACTTAAGAGGTCGTGTGTGGTGTGTCTTCACAGGGATTGATAACGTTATTTCAGTAAATAACCTTAATTTTAACGTTATTTCTTACTTTATGTTACCGTTACTTTAAAATTAACGTTATTCCAATTAATAACGTTACTTTTTTTACCGACAATTTTACCGGTCCTACTATTGTACCGGTAAAGTTTAACGATATATTTAACGGTAATTTTACCGGTACAATAATTTCAACGTTATTTCTACCGGTAAAGGATCATGCCGCATTCTGGGCCATGATGCGCATTAACCATACATATCTGTGACAGACTCATGTCATGTCAAAAAGGGGTAGATAACAAAATGTCATATAATAGGAAAATGTTAAACAATTATAACCCCAAACGGCTCCTTGAGTTTGAGATTTCTCTTTTTTCCCCATTATATTTTAATGATATTCTTCCCACGCAATCACTATAAAATTACTATAGTATTTTGGTAATTTCATCAAAGCGCATCATGGCCTAGCTTGTATAGTAAAATCGGCATAATCCTTTACCGATAAAATGTTTTAACGGTATTTTTAACGTTATTTTTTTTGAACCGTTATTTTTTTAACGGTATTTCAATCCCTGGTCTTCACCGATTCAATTTCCCGTTCCCTTTCTATTTTGTCTTAAATTTTTATTTCATCTTGCGTCAAACGCATGACATACAAATTTTGTCGGTTTTTGAAGAAGATATAGGATTGAGCATGCTCTATCTATAGCCTGCCCTGAGGCCGTATTACAAGCTCTTAAATCCTGCCAGGTTTATAAATTGCTGCAGTGACATCTCTTTCTCGTCGTATAGCAAATAAAAGAGATAGATTGATAGCCAGTCAGAAAACTGCCTGGAAATAAGAGGTCATAATACGGCCCCTGGGGCCCTCTCGTAATCGCTTTCATTTGACAGATGGATGTGACACATTGCTACTTCTTTTTGGCACAAATAAAACCTTAACAAAGAAAAGTAGCATTGTATCAATTCCACATGTCAAATTAGCCAGTAGGGCCCAAAACTTAATAAAAATAAAATTACCGACATCGGTTTTGAAAAACATACAGAAGAAACAGCAGAATGGAGAGACATTCCCAATTTGGGGGCGCAAACATGGTATCCTAGTGGGATAGGGCCCTTACAGTACTCACCCACATACTGAAGTCATACCCCCACGGCAAGAACAGCACACCAGTATTGTACTTTTCCCAGTGGCTGATGTAGAAGTTTAGTAGGAGATTCCACATCACGTAATATATCCTGAAATTACCGCATACTAGAGTGGCATCTAACCATATAACTGTGTGTAACAGAATTAATGGCTAAACCAGAATACCGCGGGCTGATTATCTAATTAAAAACCACCAAGCGACTGGTTGCAGTTCACAGATGATCGTGAGATTACTAATGTATGGGCAAAAAACGTTTCCCAAAATAACACATCGCAAACTATTTTACGCAAATTTTCATTTGGCATAACAACTTATCGCAATTTTTCAGTTAGCAAAACTCTTTTTGGCAAATTATTGTTTGGCAAATAAATATTTGGTCAAAGTATCATTTTACCAAGTATTATTTAGTCAAAAGTATCGTTTGGCAAAACATACTCTTCCCAAAATATTGCATGGCATACGATTTACATCAATTTGAGTAGTGCATAAGATACAAATCGACGATGAAATACCTTAGTTTTTAGATATTTTTAGTTTTTATGCCAATCGACATAAAATACAATTTCGCATGTACGGGCAAAATCTCCTAAAGCAATATTGTACTATTTAATCCTTACCAATTTTGCTGCGAATATACCTAACTTTATAGGGAATACCTTCTATGTAATTATCTAAAAAAAAATTTTGTTAGAAAACCTCCTATCTACTCCAGAAAAATTACAAAAACATTGCCAAAAAGTGTTAAAAAGTTTATTTACTGGAAATAAAGTTATTTAATAAGCCTTGAATTTTACACTATTTCATAATTATTAATACCTGCTATACCTAATCCTCCCAATTTTCCAAAATTTTATTCAGACGTTAAATTACTAATGTGTACTGCAACTAATTTAAAAAATTTTGTTTATAAACAACTTATACGGATTTAAAACAAAAAAATGTTTTTAGTTTCTTAACCAAATCAATTGCTATTTATAATAAAGTTCCTGAAGAGTTAAGAAAACTACCCACAAAATTGTTTCTGAGAAAGTTGCGCAAATGGCTGATTGCTCTCGGCCCTTACTGCCTTGATGAATATTTCAATAGTAGATAGTAAAATGTTATTAAACTGTTTGTTCGTATGTAATGTATAGTATAGTAATTGTATTGTATTTGTATTGTAACATAATTTTGCATGCTGGAAACAGCTAATTGTGTGATTCCAACTGATCTCTATAACATCTTGTAATGTAACCACAATTAACGCAAATAAATATATTTCATTTCATTTCATTTTCATTTCATTACGTCTAAAATAAATATAATTTTACCATTATCCTGTTATAATACCAATAAATATGTATTTCTGCCATTTATTCCTCTTATACTTGGAATTCCTGTATACTCCTGTCCTGTATTCCTGTTTCAGTAAATAAATTATCATTTGCCAAAATTACGCTATAAATGAGTGAAGTGACAATTTGACTAAACGTTTTTTTTGGAATATTATATTTGCCAAAATAAAACGTTTGCTTAAGACGACGCCTCGTGAAAAAATTTTTTTACAGGCACCGCCCACTCACCCCTCGTATCCCATAGTGACATTCTGCCTTCAATCGTAAAGTTTGATTTTCGCGCCAAATGCCTGTGAGGTTTCATCGAAAGTTTAAAGAAGAAGAATAGAGAAACGATGGAGTCGCAATACATTGTATTTAGAACATTTTCTTTGATAATTTAGGTATCTTCAAATTGAATGAAAAATGAAAATGAATACAAATACCTAACAATAGTTTATTAATTGTAAAAAAATACTATTATTATTAATAAAGTTGTACCATTCGGCGTTTTTCAATACATTTGCGAAAAACAGATTTGTAACTTTTGCGACAGAGGTCCATTTGGGGCCATCCATAAATTACGTCACACGTTAAGGGGGTCGACGACGTGTGGAGGGGTCCTAAATTCGTCAGTTCCAATTCAATAATTATTACTAGATATAAATCGTAAAATATGTGACGCCATCGTTTCTAGTTTTGCCCTTCAGAAGTGCGAGAAAAATAGTTTTAGAATTTTTAAAGCAATAGCGCACGCATTCCGAAATAAAATAACGTAAGCGACATTATGAAAATAGTTGATTTATTAAAAAACTAAATTATTTTTGAAAAAATTGGTTTTATCAAAAGTTGGAACTATTTATTACTTATCTTATTAACATAATTTCAGTTCAAACTATGAGTCCGTTTGCTTACAGTACTGCAAAAATGATATGAGAGGCATCAACTTTGGATTTTTTTTCTATCGAGAAAATTGTTTCCATTCATGTTTTGAGCTTGATCAAAAAATTTTGTTATTAGTCTATTTTAACATATTCCAAAATTAGAACAATAGTAGTAGGATCAATAGGACTAAATCTAAATTGAAAACCATGAAAATCCACGAGGTATCCTCTTAATAAACATTTGACTTAATAAAACTTGACAAAGTAAAAATATGCCAAATGATAATTTGACCAAGTGAATAAAATGCGAAATGTAAATTTGCTAAAGATTCATTTGGGAAATGAAACTAGTGCGATACGTTTTTTGGGAAGTGAAGTTTGACCAAAAATAATTTGGCCAAACGGCAGAACCCCATGATCGTGATCCATTGCTACTTCTTTTTGGATTAAAAAAAATCATACCAAAGAAAAGTGGCAATGTATGTCAAATGCAACCGGTCGCTAAATAGTTTCTTTTTAGATAATCAGGGTGCGGAAGATAGGGACCATTAAATTGAACAACTTTATCTATGGGACCAGCGAACTAAAATCAATGGAATAAGCATTCCGCTCAAAAAATGGCACCACATGAAAAGTACAACTGAGTGGATAGAGCTAAAAATGCTGGCATTTAATTATGCAGAACACTGGTTGCTTATTAGCGACCATAATTTGTATACTCATAGATATTTTCTATACTTCAATGGCAACAGACTAGGCTTGTTGAAAAAATATCGATACATCGATATTTTTTGTTCGATATATCGATATTTTTAGCCGATATATTTCTAACCGATATATCGATACAAAATAACCAATATCGAAAATCGTATCAAAAACGATATATTTTTGGAACGGAAAGAACTTATCTGTACTTTAATAATAATTCCTAGTTTATTTTAATATTAAAACATAATATTGTCTATGACTGGTATGTTTTTTGTGCTGCGTTGAATATGTTATGTGATAAATATGAGCCTGATTTTATAAATTATCTTCGTTTTTATTGAGATTTTCATACATTAAAGTAATGTGTGTTGTCTGATAAAATTTATTGTAATTACTGAGCTAGACTGAAATAAATACAATCATTGTTCTTTAAAAACCGCAAACGTTCTTTGAAAATTGGTCCGATATATCGATATTTTTTTCGCGATATTGATATTTTTATAAATATCGATGTATCGATATATCGATATTTTTTTTCACTTTCGACATCCCTACAACAGACAGTGACCACAGACATCAGAGCATAGAAGCACCACAAATCTAAGTTACCTTATTGGCGGAATGGAGAAGTCTTCCCTCCCAAATATGGAGTAAAGGCACGCTGGTATGAAGAATACTGAGTAGGAGTCGAGGCCGTGGTCAAACAGCTCCCCTAGAGGGCCCGAGGTCTGCGTACGACGGGCTTGCTTGCCGTCGATACCATCTGAGGAGACCAACGGAGGAGTTACTGTTATGTAGCCCAGACCAGGCCAGGGGTTCCCAACATTTCTCCCTGTGCTCCTCATTTAACGGTATGCAAAAAAACAATTTTGGATAGATCTACGCCCACTGGTTGGGAACCCATGCCCTAGCTAGACGATTAAGCTAAGCATGGCTTGTAAACAAGTACACGTAATTAACACTACCACTACCAATAGGGTATTTGACTGTTGTTGAAATGTAGATATTTAATTGTGACATTCAGAAATATAACATTACTAGCAGCAGCCCGCGACTTCGTCTGCGTGGACAGTTTTTTTGCTATCCCTAGGAAACTGTACATTTTTCTGGATGAAAGGTACCCTATGTCCTTTTCTGTACCACTGACAATGTGTATGCAAAATTTCATGATGATCGGTTCAGTAGTTAAGCCGTGAAGGCGTAACAAACAAACAAACAAACGGACTTTCGCATTTATAGTATTAGTAAGGATTAAATTACAAAACAGAAATTCAATCTGTATTAATCGAACAAGCGAATTATAAGCTACTTAATTGTGACTCTAGCTATCTCTTTCTAAAATGTTTTTTTCTATGGCGAGAGTATGGCAGTACAAGCATGTGACGTCACTTGCTTATAGCGCTGTCCTTGTCTAATTAGAAAGTTTGATGCTCTATATCGCTGAAAATATGCAAAATATTTGAAAATAAATATCTATGTTGTGTTGCTAATATTTCAATAAACATCTTTAGTCAATAAAAAAAAATACAATGAAATACTCTATTGGGGTGTGGCCTACCTCTGATAGGCCACAATAATCACGTGATTCCTTAGTTCTTGATGTCAATCCGTCAAACATCGCTCCTAGACAATCAAAACGGCTTGTCAAGAACGTTAAATTTGCTTGATCGTCTAGTCTAGGGGGTCCATTATCGTACGTTCACACAGCGATTCGTTTTACAGGACCGTTTTTAGGGTTCCGTACCCAAAGGGTACAAAGGGTAAAGGGTACCCAAAGGGTAAAAAAGGAACCCTATTACTAAGACTCCGCTGTCCGTCTGTCTGTCTGTCACCAGGCTGTATCTCATGAACCGTGATAGCTAGACAGTTGAAAATACAAATACTAAAAACAGAAAAAAATATATACTTAAGGGGGGCTCCCATACAACAAACGTGGTTTTTTTGCCGTTTTTTGGTACGGAGCCCTTCGTGCGTGAGTCCGACTCGCACTTGGCCGGTTTTTTTTAATGGATCCGTCGCTACTGCATACAGTAACAAATTCGCAAAGATTGCAGATCGCAGATATTTCTCCCTAACAAACCTTCCGTAGATGTTTTCCACTCCAATTAATTTCCAATAAGTCCTCAGTTGCATCCCTCCAACACATTCTTCGCTCGCATTCCTCGCATATATGCGCATATCTCACTCATTCCTAGCTCGCGTACCTTGCATACATATTAAATAATTATTTGGTACTTACCAAGCGTATACGCCAGAAATGTAAACACCGCAAGAGCGTACCACAGTGGCCTCGGTATTATCTCAGTGTGACCGTTCATTGGTTCTACCACAGTGGTGGCATTCCGCAGCGGAGTGCTGGCGGCGTAGTAATCGTAGTCGTAATACGAAAGAAGCAGGAAATCGAGCACAGTCAGGAGGAACCCCGCAAATGTCAGGACGTTCGGCGCCACCCATCTTGGTACAAGCTGAAGACAAAATATAACGGGTAGTATTTGATCGGGTAACATAAATTCCCATTTTGGGTATCAAAAATACTGACGACCTCCGTGGTCGAGTGGTTTGCACGCCGGTTTTCAAGGCGTCACCATCTCTTTGAGGTCCCGGGTTCGATCCCCGGCTGGGTCAATGTAGAAAATGAACTTTTCAATATTGTCTCAGGTCTGGGTGTGTGTCATACCACCGTTGTTTCTGATTTCCATAACACAAGTGCTATAGCTACTTACTTTGGGATTGGAGCAATGTATGTGATGTTGTAAAAAAAAAAATATAGCGTACTGAAATACTAAGGCCCGTATTTATAAACCGCTCTCAATACCGATCTCAAGAGCGATCTCAGCTGATACGCTCTCAAGATGTGAGCAGCATCTTAAGTTGCTTATTAATTAATAGTCAGATATCAAGAGCGTATCAAATGAGATCGATCTCAGCTCTTAAGATCAATCTTAAGAGCAAGATCTTAAGTTCACGGTGGTTTAAACAAACAATAACAATAACAGGTGGTTTAAAATACAGTAACATGACACTTTTGAATTAAGATTGAATGATTAACGTTTTGTTTAAGCTGTGTAGAATAATTAGCTCTAATTACAAAAAATAATAATTTTATAATTGTACTCTCATAAATTAGTGCAAATCATTTTAGACAAGTGGTAAAATTTAATATTTATTTATATTACTTTATTTACACAAATAAAATATCACTTTATTTTACTACGTCAGTTCAAGAAGACTGAAGTCTTGGATTATTAATTATTCTGTGGCTGTATGTTACAAATATGCCTTTGCCTTTTCTGTTTCATGATAAAAAAACGGTAAAAAATTGGCGGGATATTGTAATTGTTATTATAACTAATACATTTCGTAATTTATGTAATATAGTAATCAATGTCATCATAATGATTAATTTCCTTTATTAGATTTTGAAAATCTATAGTTTTATCCACGTAGATCCACGTACATAGGTACAAACACATACGTAGCAGATCAAAATAAAATTACATCCTTTCTTGAGAGCACACGCTCTCAAGTCACGGTTTTGCAGCACTTGGCGAACAGGCGCTCAATCATCATCTCAAGAGTGTTCTCAAGTGCAGAGTTTTGTTTATTAATATGAGTGATCTCAGTTGATACCACGAACTTAAACCTGTACTTAAGTATGATCTATTAATTATAACAGCATCTCGAGTATGATCTCAAGATAGCTCTCAACGTTTAGAGCGGTTTATAAATACGGGCCTAAGTGGGCGACGGACTGAAGGCAACTACAAAAAATTAAAATAGGTGACTTTAAAATACAAATTGAGTAACTAGTTATTCAGAACGGGCGACCAAATTACTATTTGGGCGACAACCTTAGGGCACACAAAATATTAAAATTTTGGCATATATTTTATTTAAAAAAGGTGACTATTATCATAATCGAGATGACAAAAATACCAATGTTAGTTACCTACTTGGTATAATAGTTGCCCACTCAGTATTTTTGTCACTCATTTAGAATTTTTACTGCTAACTTAAATTATTTGTCTCCCACATGTAGTCAACCGTTTTACGTATTTATTGTAATCCACAGCTAGGCGCCCGTTTAGTTATTTTGTTGCCCAAAAAATAAACCGCTGCCAAGTTTAGTATTTAAGTATCCCTTAATTATTTCCAGTCACCCAATTAATTAATTCCCAAATATAACTGCATGATTATTTGAAACTAATGGCGAAATTCTCAAACGAATCGTAAAGTTAAGGCCACCTAAGAACTCAATGAAACTGACAGCTTCCTTAACGTTAAGGAGACATTTAACTAAAAGTTTTAACTAGCCTTTAAGTATTCGGACGTAAGGCCTCTATTTTATTTCAGGGGGTTTAAAATTTTACAGTTTTCTCTTGGATAAAGTACATTCAGCACGAAAGTAGCAAAGTAGCATATAACTTTAGTACTTTATCTTTTATACTTTAGCAACTTTTTGACAAACGTCTCACATTGTGAAAGATTAGTCAAAAGGTTACTAACATAAAGTACTAAATTGTTAAGCGAATTTCGTTGCTGACCGTGAACATAATCTTGAACTAACTAACAAGGTGATATCGATAAGTACATTCATTTGGGCATTGGATATTTTGAAATCATTTGACAATTCGGGAATTTTACCCAACAAATCTATAATAAAATTTTTTCGCGCGTTCAAAAGTATGATAAAGTACCTAACTTATTAAAATACTTAAGTGAATAAATCGAGGTCAAAAGATATTATTTAAACAGTTCAGTGCGACACCTATATCGCAAATCACGCGCTTGTTTATCTTTTGATAAAATAACTCATTGTTTAAATAATGGCGATGATTATTTCGTGTTTTACTGTTACCTTCACCTAGTACTCAAAATACTCTTTAAGGCCAACTAAAATTTGAGTACAGAAACTACGTAAGTCACACACAACATCGTCTTCACACGCAGGCACAATCGTTTACAGCATTAGATCCAAAAAGTAGTTTCAGGGTTCAAATTTCAGTTGACCTTAAATAGTATTTTGATCACAGTAAGAAATAAGATCGTTTGGCACTAAAAAATATTTCGAGAAGATTTTTCGTTTTTCCGTACAAAATGTATGGGAAAAGTTTTTGGCGATTTCTGTCGTTTCTAGTACTCATACCTTAAGTGGTCCCATAGAGTCTTTTGATCCTCACATGAAATAGGATCGATTGGCATAAAAAAAATTTTTTTGGTATTTTAGCATTTTTTTTTTGGTAATGGTAATTTTTTTCCAAAATCTGTAAATGCAGTTCAGAATATCTCAAAAAGTTATGGATGGTCTCCCTGGAATGTTTTCCTGTAACTATAACGGTTAAGGTACCTGCCCTTAATGTCCCGTCTCAACAATCCACCCTGTATAATCATCTTGTGGTGTGGCTTACACTGTCAAACTAAACAACTTTGTGTATAAGACCAACTTAATCAAAAGAAAGTGTCAATATTTACTCGACTAAAATGCATGGACAGCTGATAATTTTTTTGATCTGATTAAGTTGGTTCCATAGACAAAGTTGTTCAGTTTGACGGTCTTACTAAGCCACACTACAAAATTTGTTCACTATTTTCGATTTCACCTTGTACTACATAATATGTTTAATTCTTATTGGTGGTGTAAAGTTAGAAGGAAGTTAGCCAAGCCGTGCCTCACTTCTCCCCTCTCCCACCCACTTTACATCTAAATTGTGTTCTGTGCACTGGCTAGTGCGATGTTTCGAGACACCAATAAGATTCAAACATATTATTATGATTTACAAGGGCTTAAAACAAGATATAAAAATAAAATCTTAATTAAACCAACTCACCTCTACAACTTTGTTCCAAAATGGATGCATCACATAGACACTGAGAGGGCTTGTGTCTATGGCCATATACTGAAAAATACAAAAAGTAAGAGCAAAACTTTAAGACAAAAAGTCAAAAGTTTTTATTCAAATAAACTTAGAACTTTAGTGTATTTGAATTTACCAGTGTGAGTGAACATAATTATGTTTAAACTGGTAATATTAACATTGATGGTCACCTATTCAGATTTTATTTATGGATTGACTTTTGCCCAATATAAATACAATATTGTATTACTATGAACCTACTCCTGGGGCCTATTTTATAAACATTTCATTTTTTTTTACATTAAATGGGCTTACTCTTGGCCACATTCGAGAACCATAAGGCTAAGAAGAGGCCGAAGATGAAGCGAGCTTGCCTAGAAGAAGCCTATTCACTAGAGCTTTAAATATCACTGGGTTATATGCTTGCGGGAATACAGACGCAGGCAGGGAATTTACTCCTTGGCTGTTTTCCTTCCACGTATTAAAAAAGAAGATGAAAAACGCTTTGTGTGCATTTGTAATTTGTTTATTTTTCTACAGTAATTCAGATAGATTGTGGTGTCTGCGAGTAGTTTATTTTCAAGTTTCAACACCAAACAATTGTTTGTAATTTACTATGGTAATATTTATGAAATAGGCCCCTGTTATGTATAGTGGGAGCATCAAAATAACTGGACCTCCAAAATGTTTGATCTGGGCCAATATCATTTCTGATAAAAATATCTCAGAATAGTATAAAAAAATCTAGGGGCATTTTTTGAGAGAGAGAGATGATGAATTAAAACTGCAGAAATTGTACTTATTCCACAATAATTTTTAGGGTTCCCTACCCAAAGGGTAAAAACGGGACCCTATTACTAAGACTCCACTGTCCGTCTGTCTGTGACCAGGCTGTAGTATCTCATGAACCGTGATAGTAAGACAGTTGAAATTTTCACAGTTGATGTATTTCTATTGCCGCTATAACAATAAATACTAAAAATTGAATAAAATGAGTATTTAAGGGGGGCTTCCATACAACAATTGTGATTTTTATGCCGTTTTTTGCTTTATATTAATAATGACAACAGGTAGACAGTTGAAATTTTCACAAATGATATATTTCTGTTGCTGCCTATAAGAACAACTACTAAAAACAGAATAAAATAAATATTTAAGGGGGGCTCCCATACAACACACATATTTTTTTTGCCGTTTTTTGATACAGAACCCTTCGTGCGCGAGTCCGACTCGCACTTGGCCGGTTTTTTTAATTGTTTAAACTAAACCAGGGGTACACGATGAAAACGGTGTTAAAGAGTTCATTAGGTTAGGTTAGTATCAAGCAATATAGGAATGAGACCAGGAGACTTGTATCAACAGATTTATTGCGTAGTTTCACACGTTATAACACTGTTACAATCAATTGATAAACATAGCTTTATACAGCTTCTGAACTCATTTCAGCGACCAGACATCTCGACGGATTTACAAGAAGTGCGTCAAACTACAGAGAATTGCGCATGTGCGAGCAGACTGACATAATCAAATTAACTTGAATTACGAATGTATCATAGAGCAGAGCATATAGGTTAGAAACCTTCCTCAACATAGTATAGTGGCCGTGGATAAAATTATTTAATGTATTGGCCGTTTTTGTACGTATGTCCCCTCGTAATTTTGGCCCAATATCAATAACCTCAAAACTTTCAAGTTGAATATCTCGAAAAGGGGGGAGGGGAGGAGGACTCCCCTTCCCTAACCCTCAAAATCGGGATGCGATATTCTAATCATAATGCAACCCCCTTACAACAACAAACCTAATTTTGAAAATATTTACAGTCCAGAAAGGACCGAACTCTTATTACCTATCTAAAGATTAACAGACACAGTAAGATATTGAATTAAACCAAATACCTTGTAATTATCGAATCCATCAAGGTGTTCTCGACTGAGATATTTGTAGTTGAACATTTTTAATACCTATTTATACTCGGTAAACTGAGTTTAAACACTTTCAATTATATAAATCTATACATTAAACAATCGTCAAACACATTTTTATATATTTATTTTTATCTAATATTTAGATTAGAAATAATGAAATAGTTCGCGTGCCCACACGAAAAAATAACATGACATGAATGCAGTGTTGCCACTGCGTCTCGATCAAATCCCACACACATGACTCCTTGATTACACACACTTACACACGGGCGTATCTAGGGGTCTCTTCCTGAGGGTCTCTTCCTGGGGGGGGGGGGGGGGGGGGATTGTGCTACGGTTTCTGCGAAAACTTTTTTTTAAATAAAAGAAGAAAGTTAAAATTAGCGCAACGAATGCAACTACTTTTTTCTTTCTGTCCATTGTACCTATGTGTAACAGAATTAAAAGCTAAACTAAAATATGTTAGACTAGCTTCTGCCCGCGACTTCGTCCGCGTGGATATTAGACGAAATCCTTTTAAGGCACCTTCAACCAGGATCCGGCCAGCCATTTTTACGCGATTAGGCGAGTCCCCATCAAGCGCGCTGCCTCGCGAGGCAAGACATTTGCCGCGTGTGGCGGGCCTCGCACAAGGCTTCCAGTTCCCGTTCCCGTTCCCGCTCCCGCTCCCGTTCCCCATTCCCGTTCCGTTCCCGTCCCGTTTGCGTTCCCGTCCCGTAAACGTCCCGTAACCGTCCCGTACCCCTTCCGTTTCCGTTCCCGTTCCCATCCCGTTCCTGTCCCGCTGCGTTCCCGTCCCGTAAACGTCCCCTAACCATCCCGTACGCCTTACGATCCCGTTCTTGTTCCCGTTCCGTTCCCGTCCGGTTCTTGTTCCCGTTCCCATCCTGTTCTATTCCCGTTCCGTTCCCGTTTCATTCCAGTTTCGTTCCTGTTTCGTTCCCGTTCCGTTCCCGTTACGTTCCTGTTTCATTCCCGTTTCGTTCCGTTCCCGTCAGTTCCCGTTCCCGTACCCATCCCGTTCTAGTTCCCATTACCGTCTCGTTCCCGTTCCGTTCCGTTCCGTTCCGTTCCGTTCCGTTCCGTTCCGTTCCGTTCCGTTCCGTTCCGTTCCGTTCCGTTCCGTTCCGTTCCGTTCCGTTCCGTTCCGTTCCGTTCCGTTCCGTTCCGCTCCGTTCCGTTCCGTTCCGTTCCGTTCCGTTCCGTTCCGTTCCGTTCCGTTCCGTTCCGTTCCGGTCCGTTCCGTTCCGGTCCGTTCCGTTCCGGTCCGGTCCGGTCCGGTCCGTTCCGTTCCGTTCCGTTCCGTTCCGTTCCGTTCCGTTCCGTTCCGTTCCGTTCCGTTCCGTTCCGTTCCGTTCCGTTCCGTTCCGTTCCGTTCCGTTCCGTTCCGTTCCGTTCCGTTCCGTTCCGTTCCGTTCCGTTCCGTTCCGTTCCGTTCCGTTCCGTTCCGTTCCGTTCCGTTCCGTTCCGTTCCGTTCCGTTCCGTTCCGTTCCGTTCCCGTGCCCGTGCCCGTGCCGGTTCCGGTTCCCGTTCCCGTTCCCTGGATGTGCATGTCCAGGTCCAGGTCCATATGTGTCATGTCCACCGCGTTGGACTTCAAAATAAATCTCATTTTCGCAATCACCATCCCATAAAACCTCAAGAACGACATCCATATCGATTTTTATGTTACTCACCCCACTTACCCTCTAAGGGGTTGATTTTCAAAATCCCAAAATATATATTTAGACGTGCTCCTACGAATTTTAAAGTTGTAATTTCGATTTGTTTTCTTTTTCCATACAAAATTTGAACCCCATTTTTACCCCTTTAGGGGTTAAATCATGGCCACCGTGTTGGACTTCAAAATAAATGTCATTTTTGTAATCGTCATCCCAGAAAACCCCAATAACGACATCTATATCGATTTTTATGTTTACTCACCCCATTTACCCCCTAAGGGGTTGATTTTCAAAATAACGAAATATACATTTGCCTATTTATTTTTAGATGTGCTCCTACAAAGTTTAAAGTTGTAATGTCTATTTTATATTATTTTTCCATACAAAATTTGGACCCCATTTTCACCCCTTTAGGGGTTAAATCATGTCCACCGTGTTGGACTTCAAAATAAATGTCATTTTTGCAATCGTCATCCCAGAAAACCTCAATAACGACATCAATATCGATTTTTATGTTTACTCACCCCATTTACCCCCTAAGGGGTTGATTTTCAAAATAACAAAATATAAATTTGCCTATTTATTTTTAGATGTGCTCCTACGAAGTTTAAAGTTGTAATGTCTATTTTATATTATTTTTCCATACAAAATTTGGACCCCATTTTCACCCCTTTAGGGGTTAAATCATGACCACCGTGGTTGGACTTCAAAATAAATGTCATTTTTGCAATCGTCATCCCACAAAACCCCGATAACAACATCCATATCTATTTTTAGGTTTTTTTAACCCTTTTCACCCCCATTTCATCCCCTTTGGAGTTGAAATCCTAACAAAAACAATATACGTTGCTTTAGATTTCTATCCATAAGCCTAAATTATAAATTTAGCGATTTTTACTTCGAAAATGAAGGATTTTCTTTAATACACAACTTCATCCCCCTTTTGACCCCTTCGGGGGTAGAATTTTGAAAAACGCTGAGACCCGTATTTATTAATTTTCAATCGTCAGCCTAAACACAAAATTTGAAGATTCTAGCTTCAAAACTGAGGGACTTTCATACAAACTTTCATCCTTTATTTCATCCCCTTAGGGATGGAATTTTCAAAAATCCTTCCTTAGTGGATGCCTACACTGTATAAAGTATCTGTGTGCAAAATTTCAAGTCTCTAGGTCCAGCGGTTTGGGCTGTGCGTTGATAGATCAGTCAGTCAGTCAGTCAGTCAGTCAGTCAGTCAGTCAGTCAGTCAGTCAGTCATTCAGTTTACGATTTTATATATTAAGATTAGGACCATTAAACTGATCAACTTTTAATATTGGACGAAAAAAAAACCTGCTGTTTTACACAAATATTAATAGCGAAAATATGAAAATGTACAAAACAGCAGATTTTTGTTCGCGTTTTTAGTGTTGGCCCCATCCCATAGGAATAATTGATCAGTTTGATGGTACCCTTCCATATTATGGTTTAGCTATTAATTCTGTCACACATTAAAGCGTGTACAATACATGAGTCGGGTAAAACTGCGCGACAGAGTCAGATTTTACCAAAATACAAATTACAAAAATATTGTGTAGTGTTGGGGACCATATATTGACTAACATTATTGTTAATTGTGCATTCACAATATTATTGCCTTTGAGCGGCTAACCTTACAAACTTAGTACAATAAATAAAAAATATTTCAGCTTTTTTCTTTTTATCCATTTCTCACAACACTTCCACGCGTTGATTGAGCCTGTTTTTGTTATTAAATAGTGACAATAATATTTTGCAGTATGCGGGGCCTGATATTGATCAATAATATTGTCAATTTTAGTTTGCCAATAATATTGCGTGTGTGCGGCTAGCCATAAAGATTTGACAAAAATTAAGGGCACCACTTTCTATGTAGACACGACAAAATCACCAATAATATGGCAACACTGCAAAATAAGGCTTTTCAAAATAAACGGCATGCACCACAGAGGCTAGCAAGCGCTCTCTGGCTGACATCTGCCCTATGAGAAACATTTTAGGGTTGCATCTGCCCACTGGTGGACTAAGACTAATATTTTTAGTCAGTTCCATCCACTAATCTTGTAATTATTCTTGTAAATAGAAAAAAAACAGCCGCGCAGCGCGATTTTTAAGCAGATTTTTTTTTCTATGCCAAACCGGGCCCCACACGCCACACCCCCCTTAGTCCGCCAGGGCATCTGCCTGCCTACCTAGGTACTCTTCGAAGCTTAGTAAAAAAATATCACATTGACACATTCATTTTTATCAACGACATCTATCGCACCTACAGAATTTTGTCATTTTGAAAAGCCCTCATTGCTTATTTATGAAAAATACTATACAGAATACACAACACAGTATCAATCAAATCAAGAGCTCGTTCACAGACGAGTTCAATGGTGAAGTTTCACTAGGACAGTTGTAAAATGTCGGATACTTTCCATACGTGACGATAATTGTCCGGACAGATGCAACATCTATGCATAGATCTAGATCGTATGGACAAATTGGACATTTTCATTGATTCGTTTTTAGATACTAAAACATACTTTCTAGATGGCATTACTAACTCAAAACTGGTTTTAAGGTGACTCTGATCGTTTTTCCCCTGTGCTCTTCATTTGTAATTACGACCAAGATTGTAATAGTACACAATTACACACATTTTCCTATTACACATGGGTTACACACGAGAGGCCTTGATTACACACGAAATGTGTAATTACACACAAAACGGCGCGGCAGTAAGCCGCGTCCGATAATTTGTTTGGACCTTCAGACTGACATTGACGTACATTGGGTGCATTCCAGCATTTCCAACAGAACAATCGCTAAGTCAGCAGTCACCACAGTATACATTTTAACTAGGAAAGTATCTTAATAGTTCAGTAGCATTAAACCAAGAAACACTTCAAATCGGATTTAATTCCTACAAAAGGTTTTATTGTTTTAATGGCATCTTTTGTTGCCCTATATGACTATCCTAGGTTTTCCCCCCCGGCGGAGTTGTGCTTAAGTGGTGGGGGGGTAAAAGTGTACCCCAAAAGGGGATTTGACCTGGAAGGACTGGTTGTTCATCAAATTGTGTAAGAAGGTTTTAAAGTTGGTTAAATATGAAACAATTTGAGGGTAGAACGGTTTTGATACGAGCACGAACGAACCCGAAACGAATTTTTTTAAGTTACACGATTTCTACCAAAAAATCTGCTGTGTGTCCCCCACGTCTAACTATTGAAATAAGAGAGTGAAAAATCTAAAAAATATATATGCTGTAAATCTTAATAAACGTTTTCTACGAAAATTTGTTTGAACGAGATATAGTTAGCAGTTTTAGAGATATAGCACATTTTCTATAACCGCAAATAAAACTTTGTTATTCACACAAACACTATGAAAAACAAAGTTATTTTGCAAACGAAAAATAATAGTGGTATTAAATATGGTATGCTTTGTATCTCCAAAACTATCGTTCGTATCAAAACCGTTCTACCCTCAAATTGTTTGGAATTTACCCAACTTTAAAATCTTCCTACACAATCTTGATTAAAAACGAGATATAACAAAAACACCACAAAAATACCCCTTTTGGGGTACATTTTTAGCCCCCCACCACTTAAGCACAACTCCGCTGGGGAGGAAACCCTACGACTGTCATATTTGGCAACAAATGAAGCTATTTAAACAATAAAACCTTTTGTAGGAATTAAATCCGATTTAAATTCTTACCCTACTGACTGACCTATAAACTAGGGTAAATAATAATAATGTTTTGAATTCAACGGTTCATATTTTTGACAATTTTTGTTGCATGTCAAAAATAACTTGTGAACAACATGAGTAACGAGTGTCTTTATTGTTGTTGTTCATCCCAAAAAGGAACGCAATTAAAATAAGGAAAACATTTGCTAAAATCTTGCTAAAATATACCCTGATGTGAATCACCTTTGAAAAATCCCTATTGAACCTTTAATCGGTGTTAAATAAAAAGTGTCAAATATTTTTACCAAGGTTGCAAGCATAGAGTACATTAACCACTCGATTGCTTCGCGGTACTGTAGTACCGCAAGCAAAAGACGGTCCTTTGTCGCGCGGTGCTGTAGGACCGGGTCGATCGCTGTTCGATTTCTACCAATTTGGTAGGGTTTTTTTAGGCGGCCACACCAAAACCTCTTGGGCTGATTTAGATTATGATTTTGGCAACACTAATATCGCAAAAAAAAGTAGAAAAGGCCTGTGATTGGTTGAAAAAAATAATTTTGAAGAGTTTCACGTCAGTTGACGCCATACTTGTTTTTTCTGTGTGAAGTGCTCTAATTTGATATGCCGTAAGTATTTTGTTAATTTATATTTCTGTTTGATGTCATATATTAAAAGAATCGTCATATCGTGATTTATTCGATCATATAAATATCTCGTCACAAATTTAATGTCTAGTGTTAAAAATCATAACAAAACCGTAGCCCGGTAAATTTCTTGATGTATTGTTTCTGTTTACAACAACATTATGTTATAATTTAGATTGGTTAATCAAAGAATTATCCGAAATAAGATAATAATACTATTAGTGAACAGTTTCAAAGTGGTTTCAAAATATAACATTCATCTGTTTACACAGGATGATTGATGCAACGCAAAATAGTGAGTTTTTATTACGCCATTATCCACGGTCAAGGTAACAAGGTCCTGTGGGACCTTGAAACAAACTAGCATTTTGGCAGGGCTGCCTCACACGCTTATTATTTTCATATTAGGTTGTGTTTATGTTGTTTTTATACATTACCTAGTGAATGTTTTTTTGGTTTTGGTGTTGGTTATTGTGGTTGGTGTTGGGTGTCTAGTTATAATTTTTTAGTCCACATCCATTTTATATTTTATGCTGTGTACAGTGAAAATCGAGGAGAGTGAGGCAGGGGACGAGGAAGAGGAGAACTATTAAAAAAAAATGTGACTATAAAATTAAAAATATAATAAAAAAAAATTAAGTACCTACCTAGTTTTATTTAATGTGTGCGACAACCCTGAACTAAACTCGGCTACGCGCGGCCATCTTGGCAGCGAACGGCCCGTACGCCAGCGCCCGGCAGCGCGGAATTGAATTATTTAGATCGAAATTTTACATACATTTCGGAAGAATCTTTCCTATGTATTGCATACTGTTAGAAACTGCAGGTTTTGCTCTTTCTGTACATATAATTAGTACAAGGTAATCTTGATCCAAGTTTAACCAATCAACGCTTGTTACAAAAACACAATTTTATCATTTATAGTGGGCCGCTTTAATGTTATAATTTTTTACAAAGATACTTTTCTTCAAGAGTCTCATCTTTTTTTACAAAATATGAAAGTTGAAATTTGTATCTTTCTAAAGTATATTTTATTTTTGTCACAAGACTTCCACAATTGGAATAAAATACTACGAAACAGCGCTTAGACTCAGCAGCGAATTAAGACGCGCAGTAAAAATTTGTGCGATATACAAACATTATTAAGACCGTTGAATTGCTTCCAATTCATAAAAAATTGGCATGTACGGAAAGGGGTATTATTCTAGTTTTTAATTATGTAAAAAAAAACACTAGTTATCGATTTAGATTTAATATTAAAAATCAATTCCCATTACAAGTCGTGAATTTTCTCTTTAGCTAAATTCACGAATTTTTTAGAAATTATTTTACCATTACAGGTACTCGTTTTTTTTTCAATACTTATAGCTTCATCCATTACCTATACGAAATAGAACATTATTTGTTCGTATACAAACAGGAACGGGTCATAAAAACGGTTTTAACGCAGCTGTGCAAGTGCACTGCTGTAACGCAAAACTGCGTGACAAACAAGGAAATTGCGCGCCGGCCGCGCGACAAACGAGTGGTTAAGCTATCTGTGTGCCAAAATTTTATCCAAATCAGTTCAGCCGTCTTTGCGTGATTTATTTCTTCCTTTTTGCTGATTTGTTCAGATAAAGAAACAAACTACGAAAAAACATAAAGGAGTGTGACGTTTTGTCGTTTGATAGTAATAAATCCATTTTATTGTTATGATTTTGAATCAAATTGAAAGGATAATAGTAGTATTTTAGTTTAATAGCCTGGCAACACCGCCGCTTAGCTCCGCCGTTTCCCGCCATATTTTCCCGCCATTTGTAGTGGAATGGGGAGGTAAGCGGTGGGGATAGGCGGCAGAACGGTCGACGAAAGTCAGTTGCGGGCTCAGTCACTGTTCAACAGTCGAGAAGCCAAGTAGTTAGGGAAAACTGCTAACGTATCGTTGCTATAGCCTAGTTAATAATATTCATGGTGTATTCCAGTGAAGAAAGTAAAAGTGGTTTACCTTTATTACTGTAGTTTCATTATAAATCAGAAGTGGGATAACCAAGGTATGTACGCTCACGATTTTTAACGTTTTAAACCGAGCTAAAATTACGAAATTCAGTTGGGTAGTTTCAAATTTTATTGCATTGAAAGAGATTCTTACTTTTACAATTTGCACTGCCATGCATACACAACTCGCACTCATTGCACGTGGCCGAGGCTACACTTCGGCCGTGCATACACAACTCAGTCATTGCACGTGGTCGAGGCTACACTTCGATCGTGCATACACACTCGACAATCATTGCACGTGGCCGAGGCTACACTTCGGTCGTGCATACACTGCACATGCACACAAAACTACACTCAGCGTCGTCAGCATGATGAAATAGTGCGTTGATATTGGAATAGTAATGTCCATGATTGTAAAGCGAGGTCATGAAATGAAAGTTTTTTTATCTTAACTGCCCAACTGTAACTTTCGTGATTTAAACTCTGGGTATGCATTACATAATGAATTATGAAAATAAGAACTGTGTATATTTTAAGTACCTATCTATGTTACTGCGTATTTTTATTTCGGACAATGTGTTCCGCAGAGGTTATTAAGTTATTTTTTTATATTTCATACCATTGTAATTGTCGTTAGTAGTCGGAGAATAAAACGGATAACGTGATACTTTATGTAGAATTGGCACCAAGTTATGTCGATCTTCAAAAGGGTTTTAGTAGTACCATGACGCTATAGTCGTAGTTTAAAGCTCGGTTACGCGTAAGCATTTGTCTGTCTTTTACTTTACGTGTAAAGAATATGGAGGGTAGCCTCACTTCTGTACTTTTTCTGTGTTTTTTTTTATCACCTTTATCACAATTATCTTTCTTTTTATAAAGGTTAATGGAGCTACTTCACAGTATGTTAAAGTGTATTTCGATGTAGAATTCAGTACGTTTCCGCTATTATTTGCGCCAAAAATGTGAACCTACGCAAGCACTTTTGATGATATCCTTATTTTTCTTGCAATTGTCTGTGAGGTTCATACGCAATTTGATCTTTTAGCTACTAGAAAATCTCTTTAGCTTGTCGTGTTTTCTTTTTGTTTGTTTTTGTGGCTACATCTTTACGCTCTCTATATAAGGGTATGACCCCCGCAAACCATGTTTTCCTATGATGGACCCTTAAAGAGTTTTATTATAATTCAAGAAGTTAATTCTTATTCTATTAAGAGGCCGTTCACAAAAATTGCCGATTTCACTAATTAACGTGATTTCAGAGAAGTGATCTTACAGTTAAAAAACTGTGTCTACTTATCTTTATGAATAAAATAATACGAAAGATCTGGTGTGCGAGCTACGTTTATTTTTTTATTTTTTCCATGGTGATGCGCAGTATGTTTACTAGTAAAAGATTATAATTTTGATTTGTGTTCCTAAATGAATGATTTAAGTTTACTTTGAAGCACATTATTTGTCCTATATTAGTTTTGAAGAAATAAAACTTAAACTTCGGTTTACTAGTAAAAGGTAATAATTTTGATGTCATTTTTATGTTCCTAAATGTTTTTTTTTTGTTAGACGCGCCTTCGGTTTACAAGGCTAGATGCGCCTTCGGTTTACAAGGCTAGATGGGCCTTCGGTTTGAAAGGCTAGACGCGCCTTCGGTTTAAAAGGCTAGACGCGCCTTCGGTTTGAAAGGTTAGACGCGCCTTCGGTTTACAAGGCTAGATGCGCCTTCGGTTTACAAGGCTAGATGGGCCTTCGGTTTGAAAGGCTAGACGCGCCTTCGGTTTACAAGGCTAAATGCGCCTTCGGTTTAAAAGGCTAGACGCGCCTTCGGTTTGATATGCTAGACGCGCCTATGGCTTAAAAGGCTAGACGTACCTTCGGTTTAAAAGGCTGGACGCGCCTTCGGTTTACAAGGCTAGACGCGCCTTCAGTTTACAAGGCTAAATGCGCCTTCGGTTTACAAGGCTAGACGTGCCTTCGTTTTACAAGGCTAGACGTGCTTTTAGTTTACAAGATAAGATTTATTTATGTTGTATTAATTAAGTACCTACATTAAAGATGTACATAATATTTGTAAATACCGTCACTCCTAGTCCCTAGTATATTTGAATTTACTTATATGAAATTTATGAAATATTTCCAACTAAAATGAAACTTAGTCTAAATATTTCACCCAGCCCTATGTAATTAAACTAGATATTTATATGAATGAAAATTTATTAAAACATTGACTTTCGAGGCTAGATGCACATTCAGTTTGTAAGGCTAGGACAAGGCTAAACGCGCCTTCGACTTAAAGTAAGGTACCTGTATGAAGAGGTTTGAGAATTTATAAGGGTGAAGTTTTTTAAGTTTAGATGTGCTTTTATTTTATATAAGGTTAGGTAAGCCTTTATTTTACAAGGTGAGATGCGCCTTTTTTATTAACTGTTGTTGGTTTTCTATTATAAAAAAAATATATTGATATGAATGAAAATATACAACTTACTTTCAAAGCTAGGCACACGTTCAACGTGTAAGGCTAAACGCGCCTTCGACTTATAATAAGGTATAACTCTTGATACTAGAATGATAAAAAAAATTGAGATTTATATGAATGAAATTTTATAAGGTTTGATGTGCTTTCATTACGAGGTTAGATACGCCTTTATTTTACAAGGTTAGATGCGCCTTCATTTAATAGGATTAGATTCGCCTTCATTTTATAAGATTAGATGCGCCTTCGTTTCACAGTCACAATGCTAGATGTGCCTTCATTTTATAAGTTTAGATGTGCCTTCATTTCATAAGTTTAAATGCGCCTTCGTTTTATAAGTTAAGATGCGCCGTCATTTTATATAAGGTTGGATGCGCCAACATTTTATATGATTAGATAAGCCTGCGGTTTGGCTAGATGCGCCTGCGGCTTATAAGGCTAGATGCGCCTTCAGTTTGGCTAGATGCGCCTTCAGTTTGGCTAGATGCGCCATCAGTTTGGCTAGATGTGCCTTTGTTTTGGCTAGATGCGCCCTCGGTTTGGCAAAATGCGCCTTCAGTTTGGCTAGATGCGCCTTCATTTTATAGGGTTAGATGCGCCTACATTTTATAAGGTTTAATGTGACTTTATTTTATAAGATTAGATGCGCCTTCATTTTATAGGGTTAGATGCGCCTACATTTTATAAGGTTTAATGCGACTTTATTTTATAAGATTAGATGCGCCTTCGTTTCACAATCACAAGGCTAGTGCCTTCATTTCATAAGTTTAAATGCGCCTTCATTTTATAAGTTTAGATGCGCCTTCATTTTATAAGTTTAGATGCGCCGTAATTTTATATAACGTTGGATGCGCCAACATTTTATATGTATAGATAAGCCTGCGGTTTGGCTAGATGCGCCTGCGGCTTATAAGGCTAGATGCGCCTTCAGTTTGGCTAGATGCGCCTTCAGTTTGGCTAGATGCGCCTTCAGTTTGGCTAGATGCGCCTTCAGTTTGGCTAGATGCGCCTTCAGTTTGGCTAGATGCGCCATCAGTTTGGCTAGATGTGCCTTTGTTTTGGCTAGATGCGCCCTCGGTTTGGCAAGATGCGCCTTCAGTTTATGTGCCTTCAGTTTGACTAGATGTGCCTTCGGTTGGCTTGATGCGCCATCAGGCTACAGGGCTAGATTCGCCTATGGTTTGGCTAGTCGTAATTAATATCTTATTGCTTTAATTTAAATTAACATTGTACTGGCAGGCAATTATTATAATTATTAATGTCATATATCATATTTGACATTAAGGTTTAACATTTATTTTATGGGGATTTTAAATTATTTATTGGAATGATGGGTAATGAAAAGTAGTTGTAAAAATTAATTATTATCGATTTTCAAATTTAAATTTTATAATCACCTAGCTACTGACAGATTTCTACGCCTAACAAAGGCAGGATAATTATACAGATTTTGTTATATTATATCAATGTTATCAATGTATACTACCATATTCTGGGAAATAAATGATTTGTTTATTATTTAGATGCAAATCCAGTTTGGCTAGATGTGCCATCAGTTTACAGGGCTAGATGCGCCTATGATTTGGTTAGATGTGCCATCAGTTTGGCTAGATGCGCCTATGGTTTGGCTAGATGCGCCTATGGTTTGGCTAGATGCGCCTATGGTTTGGCTAGATGCGCCTATGTTTTGGCTAGATGCGCCTTTAATTTGGCTAGATGCGCCTGAGATTTGGCTAGATGCGCCTACGGTTTGGCTAGAAGCGCTAGCGGTTTACAAGGCTAGGTTGTTATATGCTTATTACATGTTTATGTGACTACATAATGCGATTTCAATTTCATATTTGAATCGTCATCTGCAAACGATTATTTAAGTTGTTGTTGTTAAGCTTAGTGCACAGGCCCTTGAATATTGGTGTACTTTCACAAACAATCAGAAGTCAATTACGAACGAAGATCTATCAAAAAAATAAGTTGACTTTAGTCTGCGTTCTTCTTTAAGACACAACTTCATTTTACTTGGTTATCTCTTGGTTTATAATATATTATAGCAATTGGATGCTAATGTAGCTATGGTTAATTTGAATAAATTATATTTATATTTGAGAAAATAAGTCTCACAATATTAGGTACCTAGCAGTGCGTAAGCTACTATTATATGAACCATTTGTCCTTAAGTGTGGTGTTTAGGCGACTAGGTATGTTGCGTCAATGGGCCAAGTGTGTTCTTAAGTGTGGTACTTAGTAAGCGGCAAGTGTATCGCATCTATGGGCCAGACTAGGTATGTTGCGTCTATGGGCCAGTGTCCTTACGTGTGGTACTAGTACTTAGTAAGCGGCCAAGTGTGTTGTCGCGTCTATGGGCCATATGTATCCTCAGTTATAGCTTTGGTTTGAATATAACGTCTTGACAGGCCGTGTCCACATAGTGGCAAACGGTGGCCCCGCGAGTAATGACATTCATATTCATAATTATTTATTGCATCTACTAATTACATTAGCAATTACTAAAACTGAGCGCATTACACATAGACTTATTATATTGACATTACATAATAAAATGCAAGAGAACCACAAATTGTGGAATAAAATGAATAAATTGTCATGATAAATTAATGTTTAATAACTATGCAACTAGATATGATTATGTATATAAGTATGTGAATGTGTAATGTCACATAATATTTTTCTTATCTCATAAAGAAACAGTTCTCATGAATAGATTCAAATATATTTCCTTTTGACTCTGATGTTTTATTTTGTTGACGTTTGTCCTATGATTTAGGGACGGTTACTGTCGTTTATGTTTTATATATTTCAGAAACATATTGCATCTGACAAGATGCCGATGCGTTATATGTCGCTAAGGTGACGACGGCGCGATGTGCGACGCGTGACTGGATGGTAGAAACGACTGTTGCGTTATTGGTCGATCCTAGTTTTTGTGACACGATGACAACAGGCTGCGACGGCTAATAGGTTTCAGCTGCAATTATCTGGTTGAACATAGAAACGGACCCAAATTCCTATGCATTGATTTATCAAATATATTTAAATCTTATTCAGAACCTGTCAAAATAGGTAGTTCTAGTCTAGCTAAATTAAATATTATAAGTACCTAGCTCATGGTGTGAATTGTGAAATAAATAAAAATAATATATACTCATAATGATTGTTGCAACGCAACTGTGTAGTAAATTGAAATTGTATACCTATTGTGGGTTTAATAAGTTGATATCATTGATAATTTCAGTTAGGTAGTCGGCAGCACGTCACGTTATCTGTCAAAAGTCAACAATTTGTAATTGAATTTGTTTACCCTTTCATGGTAAATAGGCTGTCGACTGTTATATTTACTTTTTGTACTTTTCTCTTATTAAATATTTTAATAAAATTTATAATTTAGTAGAAAGAACTAATAAGAAATGTTGTACTTTCATAAATAATTTGATTGCTTATTGTGGTAAAAAAATTGTAATAATTTTAAGATGTTTTAGAGTTAATATTTGTGTCACAATCTTACTGGATTTTAAAAATGTTATAGCTTTATGATCTCATGATCATACTAGGCGCGATAAGTTACAACAGTTAGTTCCTCTTGTAAATAAATTATTAAATATAAAAGACGGAGGTCGACAACCCTCTCCAAGTTTTCTTTCGCCATTTCTTTCTTGGAGGGGCCTCCCATTTTTGAAATGGTGGCAGATTCAGTAGATTCTCTCTTTTTAGCATTCATTAATCCACAAAATTAATTATAACAATTAAGTAAATGAGAATTCTCAAATTAAAAAAATATAACAATACGTTAAACCCAATAAGTTTGTTTAATAGAATGCGGTATTAGTTAACATACAACCGGCCGAATGTGACGATATTATTATGAAAGTATTGAGTTGACAATTATAACCTATAATATTGTTGAGTTGACCGTGCACGAGGACATGCACGAGGTCAGGATGGACGAATGTGACGTTTTGTCGTTTGATAGTAATAAATCCATTTTATTGTTATGATTTTGAATCAAATTGAAAGGATAATAGTAGTATTTTAGTTTAATAGCCTGGCAACACCGCCGCTTAGCTCCGCCGTTTCCCGCCATATTTTCCCGCCATTTGTAGTGGAATGGGGAGGTAAGCGGTGGGGATAGGCGGCAGAACGGTCGACGAAAGTCAGTTGCGGGCTCAGTCACTGTTCAACAGTCGAGAAGCCAAGTAGTTAGGGAAAACTGCTAACGTATCGTTGCTATAGCCTAGTTAATAATATTCATGGTGTATTCCAGTGAAGAAAGTAAAAGTGGTTTACCTTTATTACTGTAGTTTCATTATAGGAGTTAGTTTTCATAGTGGCTGTTGTTAATAATTGCAAAGTTTCACCATCTATTCAACTATAACAAGTTGACTAACTTTGAAAACGAAATTGCTGTGAAAATAGGCAACACTGTCAATAGAAAGTGTTGCCTACTTGAAAAACATGAAGTTAATTGAAGGGTAGTATTTAATCGGGTAACAATAAATTACCATTTTGGGTATCAAAAATACTGAATATAGCATACTGAAATATTAAGTGGGCGACGAACTGGTTAACTAGTTATTCAGAACGAGTGACCAAATTACTATTTGGGTAAAGGTTATAGCCCCAGTCGTAGGAGGCAAAAAAACGAAGAATAGGGCTATCCATGAACCAAAGATTTCTTTCGGTAGGATTGATCCTTGGGTTCCTAAAATGGGTTTACGAAGTGGAGCCACCTGGATTTTTCAAGCAGTTGGAGGGGGGGGGGAGGGGGGAATTCTGTCTTAACGAAGTCCGAGTTTAATAACTGCCTAAGTTTAGATACTAAGCCAAGTTTGGTATCATTTTCGGATAAATCAATGACGCAGAATTCATTTCTGGTATAAAAAATGCAATTTATTAAGAAGTTTCCTAAACATTACACAATAACCAGTATTTTCAACTACATTCTTTTTACTTTAAGTCACCGTAAATATTAAACTGATGTTCTTATTTGCAAACAAAAATACGATAACAAAGCTTATAGAATGAAGAGTTGAAAAAATATAACTTAAAAATTTCTTTATCCTTACTAATATTATAAATGCGAAAGTCCGTTTGTTTGTTTGTTTGTTTGTTACGCCTTCACGTCTTAACTACTGAACCGATCAACATGAAATTTTGCATACATGTTGTCAGAGGTACAGAGAAGGACATAGGGTACCTTTCATCCAGAAAAAACGAACAGTTCCCGAGGGATAGTAAAAAACTGTCCATTACGCCTTCACGTCTTAACTACTGAACCGATCGTCATGAAATTTTGCATACACGTTTTCAGGGGTACAGAGAAGGACATAGGGTACCTTTCATCTAGAAAAAACGAACAGTTCCCGAGGGATAGTTAAAAAACTGTCCATTACGCCTTCACGTCTTAACTACTGAACCGATCATCATTTTGCATACATGTAGTCAGAGGTACAGAGAAGGACATAGGGTACTTTTCATCCAGAAAAAACGAACAGTTCCCGAGGGATAGTAAAAAACTGTCCATTACGCCTTCACGTCTTAACTACTGAACCGATCATCATGAAATTTTGCATACACGTTTTCAGGGGTACAGAGAAGGTCATAGGGTACCTTTCATCCAGAAAAAACAAACAGTTCCCGAGGGATAGTTAAAAAACTGTCCATTACGCCTTCACGTCTTAACTACTGAACCGATCATCATGAAATTTTGCATACATGTTGTCAGAGGAACAGAAAAGGACATAGGGTACCTTTCATCCAGAAAAAACGAACAGTTCCCGAGGGATAGTTAAAAACTGCCCATTACGCCTTCACTTCTTAACTACTGAACCAATCATTATGAAATTTTGCATACACGTTTTCAGGGGTACAGAGAAGGACATAGGGTACCTTTCATCCAGAAAAAACGAACAGTTCCCGAGGGATAGTTAAAAAACTGTCCATTACGCCTTCACGTCTTAACTACTGAACCGATCATCATGAAATTTTTCATACACATTTTCAGGGGTACAGAGAAGGACATAGGGTACTTTTCATCCAGAAAAAACGAACAGTACATGGCGGAAGATATTTTGCGGCGGCTGCAGCAATTACATGCAGATATGACTTTTAATGATCACATCTACAACGAAGCGCTGACGAAGATTGAAAACAAGGTTATGACAATGGCGGGGAAAAAGCTACAAGATTTTGGAATGGTGAGCCCTCGACGATCAGACGAAAATAACTTAAACGATGAAATTTCTCGAGAATTAAATTATGATTTCACAGCGTTGCAACAGCAAGTAACCGAATTAGTTCCGCGGTTGCTTCCAGAACAAAGTTACGTCTTTCATCAGGTATTAAGTCAAGTAGAGTCAGGGAAGGGTGCACTCTTCTTTCTCGACGCCCCTGGAGGAACCGGAAAAACGTTTTTACTGAACTTATTATTGACGTTCATAAGAAAAGACCAGAAAATAGCCGTTGCCGTAGCTTCCTCTGGTATAGCCGCTACACTGCTCAACGGTGGCCGTACTGCACATTCCGTTCTAAAATTGCCATTAAACCTTGCACAAGAAGAGTCACCTATCTGCAATTTCAGCAAAAATAGCTCTCGAGGTATGATGCTACGCTACAGTGTAAACTATTAGTGTGGGACGAAAGTACGATGTCTCACAAAAAGGCCATAGAGGCGTTAAACCGTACTCTTCAGGACCTGCGAGTCAGTACAGATATTATGGGAGGAATGGCAGTTTTACTGGCTGGTGACTTCCGATAAACTCTACCGGTGATCCAAAAGGGCACACCTGCAGATGAAATCAAAACCTGTCTCAAGTCATCAATCTTATGGGAAAAAGTGAAAAAATTTAGTCTAACAACTAATATGAGAGTACACCTTTATAATGACGTAGATTCGGGACTTTATGCAGAGACTCTATTGAAAATTGGTGATGGACGTTTGGAAACAGATGCTGAAGGTTGTGTTTTACTAACAAGGGAATTTTGTTATTTGATTTGGAGCTCATGGCTAAAGTTTACCCGGACTTGCAAAATAATTTAAACTGTGATCAGTGGTTTTGTGCAAGAGCAATTCTTGCACCAAAAAATGAAATAGTCAACAAACTAAACACTGAAATTTTGAAAGAGGTGCTGGGAGAAACAAAACAGTATATTTCTATAGATACAATCATGGACACAGAACAGAGCACTTCATACCCCGCTGAATTTTTAAATTCTCTGGAGCTTTCCGGTGTACCCTCGCATAAACTGAATTGAAATTATGTGTACCGGTCATGCTGATGCGAAATATAGATGCACCCCGGTTATGTAATGGGACGAGGCTTCGTATCACACAATTAGGACAAAATATCATCGGAGCCACTATTTTAACAGGGTGTAGGAAAAGGGAAAAGTGTGATGATACCTCGAATCCCAATAATCCCCACTGACCTACCATTCCAGTTTAAGAGGCTTCAATTTCCAGTCAAATTAAGCTTTGCTATCACTATAAATAAAGCGCAAGGGCAAACATTACAGGTAGCAGGGGTTCATCTGGAAAAGCCATGTTTTTCCCATGGTCAACTATATGTAGCATGTTCGCGTGTGTCTACTGCCCAGAATTTGTATGTATTCGCGCCAAATGGAAAGACATACAATATAGTTTATAGCAGCGTCTTAAAACAGTGCTTTATTATATGCCCATGATTGCAATGGCCCAGGAATTAATAAAAAATATCATCAATCCAGTGGAAAAATAATATTTTATCGTCATTGCAACCTACAACTTCTTAGTAGAAATTAAAAAAATTAAGCAAATATGTATTTTGTGACTTTCTGATTTTTTTCCCTTAAGGAGTAATGCTTCTTGAATGCCTCGATTACATACGCCAATTTAGCTTCCTAGCTAGGAACCAATTTCGGGTTGCCACCCGTACTTGACAATAAAATATTGTAGAATAAGATCAATTTTAAAATCGAATCGATTATAGTGATAACGGAAAAGTAAACATTGTTTAAGATTGGAATTTGGAGATGAAAATTGAAAATAAAAAATCATAAAAAATGTTGACCTTTCCGTCATTTGTGCTTATTCACTGTTAAAATTTAACTTATTTATACAAGTGGCAACTCTAAATTGGTTCCTTAAATCAGCGTATGTAATCGAGGCTTAAACAGGGTAAATAAACCTAAAAATCTTTATGGAAATCGTTATGGAAGTTTAATGGAATGTTGATTGCAAAAATTAAAAAGTTATTTAGTGAAGGTTTGGATGTTAAGAGATGTTATAACTCAATCGCAAAAACGACGGATTTAAAATGGCACACACAGATATTTTATAGCCTGGATTAAAACAGATACTTTTCTCGGTCAAAAGTCCCCTAAGGATTTTCCGAATGTCCACGCGGACGAAGTCGCGGGCGAAAGCTAGTTAACAATAAATAGCGAAAAAAAATTTCACTGTCGCGTGCCGTCAATTTCTTTTACACCTATGGAAATATTATTATTTTTCATTATAACAATATGGGTATCAAATTAAAGGTAATAAATAGCCAATTCCAAATATATATACATTATAACACTTTTATTTAACTGTTTTGAAATAAACTTAAAAAGTATAACGCAGCATTAAAAAATATCAGTAAATTATAAGAAAAAAAAATGGCAGTCAATATCGACAAAAAAGGCAAATATCACAAGCGCGCATGTAACTACGATTTTTTTCAGATGTTGTTAGGCACCTTGAGTAGTAGTAGTAGTAGTTCTACCATAAGAATAAACAATACTACTAGAACGGACTCTTCTTTGTGCGAGTCCCAAATGCCGCCATTTATATAACTACTTCCCCCTTCACGTCGCTACGCCCCGCTGTCGTCCAAGCGTGTTTGCCAGGGTTGCTTACTGTTAAATATTGCTTACGTTTAAAGATCATATCGCTAAAATATGAGTTTTTCCTTAGTTTAAAATATGAAACTAATCACTATTTCTGGGTAAGTAAGTACTTACCTACTCCTGAATTTGTATAAATAAAGTAAATACCTAAACATTTAGTATGGAAATTAAATTAAACAAAAATTTACTTCTAAAATATTTTTAGGTTTTGATCTGCTTACTGTTTAAACCCACTTATGAATATAGGTAGGTAAATATTTTCTTCATTCCTTTTATTTTAAATATATTTTGGCACAGAACTTGTGTGACGATGTTTTTTTCACAAATGTACATCTTTTTTGATAAATACTCAGGTCAGGTCCTTTTTATTAATTAGGTACTACGGAAACGAAATAATATTTTGATAATATTAGGTACCTACTTACCTCATATCATCTTTGGGAAAACTAAAAAAACTTAATTGTGGCATTGTTTTCGAATTGTTTGCACAACCAAACACAGCACAATAACTTGGCGCCATTGTAATACAATTTAATTCTAAGATTTACGCACAGAGAAAATATTACGGAACGCAAAAACAGGCAAACGCGCGTGCGGCGACGCAGGCCGGCCGTGACAGCCCGACTGAGTATTCTGTTTAACAGACGCGCTAATATCGTGATCTTGAGCCCGTTCGGAGCGGGAGTGTCCGTTCTAGTAAGTTTTATTTATTCTTATGGTTCTACCCAAGTTTTAACCCTTGGAAACCCTGTACTGCTGGAAAAACTTGGCACTTGTTTCAGTATTTTCGAAAAAACTACCTTAAGGAAGCGTTTTTCAGGTATCTCTGCTCTATACTTTTATAAAGCTAACTAAATTTGCTACAATTTGAGCCTATCACAAACAAGTTTCGAATTGATATTTAAAATTTTAATATTTAATAAAAATAATAACTTCCTTACAACGGTAACGAAGTTATTTTTTTTAATTAGCCAGAACAAGAATATTTTCTTTTATTATTATTTTAAAAATAAAAGGATATAAGAGCTCCTACGAGGTATGTTTCTTTTTCAAATATTCCAATTTGTGTATTTAATGGCAAGTTTTTTCTTTAATCAAGCGAGTATCTTATTTTTGTTTTTAATTTAAATAATTTAACAATTGAATCGTACAAATATGAATCCAAAAATGAATTCGACACCCTAAATTCATACGAATATGATATCAAACTGGACATAGCAGCTTAACATCTATCGAGATTGGGCTGAAAGCCAAAACTTCAAAAATATTTACTACAAAAATCGTGGTGGCTCCACTTCTTATATCCTTCCTAGGGCAGGCCTCCATCACTCGCTCAAGGTCGCGCGATAAGCACCTACCGCTAGCCATTCCGCCGGCGGAACAAGTGAGCAAATGGCCGCCACGGCCGCCACACGCCCGCCTTTGTAGTCGCGCGGCATCTTATGGCCGATTGCACTAAACTTAAGAATCGCCTAAGTCTTTTCCTAACTACAACATGACCAAATTAAAACGGTGTCATAAACTTAGCCGTCATGTAGCTGTCATTCGCCTAGTTATCTTGGTCGAGTTGTAGATAAGAAAAGACTTAGGCGATTCTTAAGTTTAGTGCTTTTGCACCTTACTGCCTGCGTAGGTATTGTCTCTTTATAATAGTAACAATGTCGAGTCGACATTACTGTGCCGTGTACGGATGTCAAAATCAAAAAACCAATAAACAATTGTCGTTTTTCAAATTATGATATATGCTTCGCAGTTCATTTATAAGAAGACAACCCTAACGTTGCGTCATCAGAAAAGGTAAGAGCACGCGATAGAAAGAGAGGCAACTACTAGGTGAATATAAACTGTACTGCAGGCCATTGCGCGACCTGAATTGCACTTTATTGTGTCGGAGAAAAAGTCGCTATTTATTTAAATTACTATGCAGCGTGCTGCTTCTGTACCTTGTACTATTAGTTATTCTGTGCCTAGGGTCCTAAGGACCAATCCTACCAAAGGAAATCTCTGGTTCACAAAATGCCGTATTTTTCACCCTACTGACTGACGCCACTACGAGTATTAGGGCACACAAAACATAAAAAAATGGCATATATTTTATTTAAAAATGATGACTGTTATTCTAATCGAGATGACAAAAAACAAACAAACGAGAAAGCCGCCTAATAAAAACGTGTTAAAAAATACCATGATGGGTAGCTCAAATCAGTTATATAGTTACCTGCTTGGTATAATAGTTGCCCACTCAGTATTTTTGTCACCCATTAAGAGTTTTCACTGCTAACTTAAATTATTTATCACTCATATGTAGTCGCCCGTTTTGAGTATTTTTGTAATCACCGTTTAGTTATAGTTATTTTGTTGCCGTTATTTTTTCCCGTTTAGTTATTTTGTTGCCCAAAAAATTAACTGCTACCAGCGAACTAAAATCTATGGAAGTCTAATTGCAAACAAATATTGCTTAAAAAATGGCACCACGGGGCTGAAAAAATACAACCCGCTCAGCTTTAGTCGAGCCAGCCACGCACCCGGTGACTGACATTAACGTTCTTTACAATAATTGCAGTTTGTATTGTAGAGAAAAGAGAGAAAGTGAAAGTTTATTAGAAATGACGTCCTGTAGTGTGTAGTCAAATGGTGTAAAAGACGCAAAAAAGGCAATAAAAATATGCAGACATAACGTATCATATTTTTTCGTTTAAGTAAATTTATATTTATATATACATAACAAAACATCTATGAGTATACAAATTACGGTCGCTAATAAGCAATCATTGCTCAGACGCTTTTCCGATAAAAACTATAAAAAAGGTAATTTTGAATTTTGATTCTTTTTCTCGAAAATGTTGTTATTCACCATGTAGTTGGTTATAATCCCAGTTTACCGGTCACCGGTGGTACCTGTTAACAATTTAATTTTGTTTTAATGTTCAATTTTATTAAGTACCTTCCATGTCCAAAATGTATTCTATGGCAATCGATGACTCAGTGATTTACTGGAATGCACACATTGACAGATAGATGACAGACAGTTGTCACTGTCAACGTCTATATTTTGTTTTTTTCTTAAGCAGCCTCCACATTCGCGGCGTGAACACCCGTGAAAGGCGTGAAGCGCGAATGTGGATGGTTTTCGCGGCCGTTCACGGGCTTCGCGCCTGTTCACGCCTTGTTCCCCGTTCGGTGTCGGTATTTGCGCCCGCTTCAAAGGGTTCGCGGTGCGCGAACCTCCCGTGAACGCAAGCGCATCCACACTCGCGCGTGAAAACAGTACCGTGCCTTGAGGTTTTTATTTATTTGCGGAGTACGGTGCGTCAAAATGACCGTCATTTGGACGAACGAGCAGGAACTTGTGATGATTGAGTGTTATCATGCCGAAACCATTTTATGGGATGCTAAAAAACAAAGATAGCAGTGCATAACTCGGCGTCCATTCTCGACGAGCGCGCGAACTAAACTGTGAACGATAGCGAGTGTGGAGGGTCATGCTTTTCACGCCGACTTCGCGGCAAAATTACGTCGTGAATTCACGCCGTGAATCACGCAGGAATCTGGAGCCTGCTTTAGAGAAATTCAATTTTTACAATAAAAATTGAATTGAAGTAGGTAAGTACGTAAGTACTTATAATCCCCGTCAATTGGTAATGCACTGGAACCTTGTCAAATTAACATACACATCATCGTCATCCGCAACTAAAAATGACAAAAAACAGTAAAATTCTAATAGGTAATATAATATATCAGTTATTGAATTCTTATTTTCAATAAGAAAGGGTAAGGAAAGGGTCTACGTATATGAGAAAATTACAATTGTTTTTCGTTTTTGAGGTTAAAATCATGGCCGCCAGGCGCATTACCAATTGACGCGGATAGTACTTCCCTTCCTTACTTCCCTTCTCTAAGGTTTTTTTCCTTAAATTCTCCCATTATATGTGATCGAAAACACAGCGTTGATTTGAAGATGCGTCATACAGATTCACCTTATATCTACCACAATGAGGGCTTTTCCAAAGGACTAAAAACTATAGGATCGATAGATGGCGTTGATAAATTAAGCACTGTCAACTGAGGCGCGTTCAGAACCTTCGCTCCGAGTGCAACCAATCGCTCTAACGGCGTATCAAACATTAGAGCGTGACCACAGACGAATAAAGCGTGACGTTCGGTTGACACAACTTTGGTTGCACTCAGAGCGTAGGTTCTGAACGCGCCTCAGTTGACAGTGCTTAATTTATCAACGCCATCTATCGATCCTACAGTTTTTAGTCCTTTGGAAAAGCCCTCATTGTACAAAGATTTATAAGTCACTCACCAATTTTCCAGACCAAACCTTGCTTACATGTCTTCTTTCACCTCGCTAAGCTCTGTGGACAGTGACAGATGACAGCTGTCACATGTCAGTATCATGTCATAGCATTTTTAAGATTTGCCGCGATACCACGTGCAAAAGTTTTCTCAAAACTAAAATTGTTATAAAGTGCAGTGTTTGTTGAATTTATAAGTGAATTCAAGAATTCTTACAATAATGCTGCTTGTTTGGTAAGCGTTTACGACCTTACTAATTAAAAGAACGAGATGGTGATGCTTACAAGACGTGTTTACATGTTACCGGCAGACCGCTGCTTCGAAAACACTAGCGAAAACACACTAAGAGCACTAGCTGGTACAGATTGGTACGTGACAAGGGTCATGCGACTGTTCTCGTTCATCAGCGGATGATGACACGAGGGAACATTCATGCCCTATGATTATCTGGGGCCCACATAAATCTTCCTCTCTTAATTAAGAGAGCGGAGTGCTGAATGAAATTACCAATCGCCCACCATCTCGTTTTCGTGAATTAATACCGAGTTATTTATTACTCGGAAGAATAACAGCTCTTTGGTCAAGTTGACCAGTTCTATTATAACTAAGACGCACCCAGTTGATCATTGGTACCATAAGTTTCTATTGACACAAAACTTTTTTATTTTGATGCGAGTACCTATCATAAACTAATGTTTTGAATCCCCGAACCTGACTCTCCGACCGAGAAACCTAGTTTCCTCACAACATAAATAAACTAAGTAGGTATTTGAAGTGTTAATCTGCCACACCAAACTGATTTTTGGTTTTTAAAGTCTGTTGAACTGTTCTTTTTCAGTAGGTAGTAGGTAATCAGTACAATCAGAGGCTCTTAGCATAGCTGGTCTAATATAACAAGTGTGAACTTACAATACCAGGACCTCCTGAAATAATCACAACAGAATTTCTCGCATTGAGCAACTCGGCCAAGTGAGTTAGACACTTCTTATTTACACTATCTCAATATCCTGGCATGAGTTGCTGGAGTACTCTACAAGATTAGGCAACTGTTGTACAGATAGAAGAAAAAGAGTGAGTGTACAAAAATTAGAAAGTTGAAAACTAAGTAAAGAAATGTTTCTCTAGCCGCAGATTATCTACCTATTCATTAAAGTGGTTCCATTTCGAGATGTGATTCGCAAACTTGGACAGAGTGTTGCATAGGAGTCTATCTAGTACCAGGGCTGTGCTAGTACCGTTAGATAGATTATGATTGATAAAAATTTGGAAATTTACATTGTAGTGTAAGTAATAAGAACATAAGTAAGATGTGTAATAAAGAGTCAGCTTTATATTGTGTTATTATGTTATTGGATAGAATTAAATAAAAGTTACTTTGATTGCGGTTACAGAAAACATTCCGTAGATTCTTTGGAGATACACAATAAGGTAGCCGTATCTGGTATACAAAAGTATGTTCAATACAGTAAGTTGATTATAATACTTTATTAAACATTACATAAGGTGGCAAGTGTCCACATAACTTACAAAATAGTAGACAGAGGGTCTCAAATTATTTACATACCTAACACAGAGTTAAACTCAAATCAGAGTTATAACTAGTTACTTTTTATCTTGAAGATACAGTCTTGATATTTATTTACAATAATAATAATAATAGGATGTGTAACCTACTTTTGTTAGGTACCTAATTCCTCAGTAGGGCCATGAAATTGAATGATTAAATTATGTGTATTATCAGGTCAGTGAAATTATAATAGCAAATTCTTTTCATGATTATTATAACTAATATTTCTATTATTTCTATTTTGAGTAGGCCACTGCATAGTACAACTAAGTTTAACTAGTGATAGCAGAATGAAATGAAATGATGGAGTAAGTGAATATTGAATAAAATTTAAATATGTACTTATTATAGCTTATCCAAAGAGAAAATCACCTATGAGTTTAGTAAGTAAACTAGACAAAGGAAAATAGTCAATTTTAGTCTTATGAGTCTGATTGTAGAAGTATCCAGTATCCAAATTCTTTCAACAATCTTTAGCCTCCGGACTTTTATAAATATCCAAGGGGGTCAGACTCGGGTCTCAGATATTATGTACCTAGCTATTAGCTAATAAGTCAATATTAGGATCTGGGGGCGTATTATGACCTCTTAGTTCCAGCCTGAAAATGAACTGCCTTGCATTACCGTATTATGATCTCTCATTTCCAGCCAGTCAGCAGTCACGTGACACCTTACTGCTGATCACTAGGCAAGTTTCAGGACTGTTAATAATTCCTGAAAGTCTGTTTTGATAATTTACAGAAGTCAATCCTAGAACAAAATATAGTGTATGCAGAGTACGGATGTTTCTTGCAAAACAGTTAAAGCTACATCACTAATACCAAAACATTAATAAGGATTAAGAGTGTGCTATCAGAAGTTCTCAAGGAAGGCGCATCTTTTTGTGAGAATTAAGTGTGGGGGCTATTGAGCTATGCAAACGAGCTCAAATATACACTTTTGATTAATAATGTAATTTAATTCAGACATATCAATACAGATTGATTTCCGATTACGGATCTTTCAGGAGTTTATATCTGAAATCCACCAGGAGGTAGTCGGGTGGATAGGAATCATACCAGAGACAGACATTCCCCAAGCCTCGGAGGCTTTACACCTAGATGGGGTGTGCTAAACTGTGACTTGGTAGCCTTGAATAAGATAACTAACAGTCCTTAGGTATGAAAAGTATTAGTCTATCATATTGCGATTTAATTATTTCCCTTTTAATCCACATCATATTTTTATTTTTGGGTTACGTATGCCTACATAAAAATCTACGTTATGATTACCATGAGTGTTTGGTGATAGCCGCGACATTCGCGGGTTGAGGTGATTACTTCAACATCAGCTAATTTAAAGGAAAATATCCCCAGGACTGTGTGACATTGACGTTTAGATGTGCAGTCGACAGCACGTTAAGTTGAACAGTTGAGCTGCGAGGGCAGCTTTTATTACGTACGCCAGAAGAACGGTCTCAAGATCAACATGTATGGTCTGATGTGTTGGCAACTGTTCCTTAGTGAGATAGCTGCAGCGTGCGCCAGTTTATCCTCAACGTGTCTATATGAACAGGGAGCGGATCCCCGTCATTTAAGAGTACCTACATACCTAGTCACAAAACATAATATTGTTGATACACATCCAAGATGATGGCGATAATAAATGGACAGTAGAACCTTAATGGATCACCTCCGCTACCAGCGTTGTAGGTACCTATGCGTTCAATTGCTCTGCTCAAGGGGACGGTAGGGCTGCAGGATAGCCGAGTGATTTACCATCACGCTTTCAGCGGCGTACCTCCCGGGGGGGTACAACGGCTCTGCCGACCGCCAAATTTGAGACGATGTGCCGGAATGGCCTCTCTCGTTGCCCCAGGCCTCGGAGGCTTTATACCTAAATGGGGTGTCCCAAATGGTGACTTGGTAACCTTGGATAAGGTACCTTACCTGGGACTCAAAGTATGGCTATGCAATATTTGACAACCCTGCAGCCGCGCCGTCCTTGGCAATTAAAATGCCGTGTGCGTTTCCACAATCGAGCAGGGCTTCAAATACCGTTAAAAATTAGTAACGTTAAAAAAAATAACGTTAAAAATGGAAATTAATAACGGTAAAATTATTAACGGTAAAACAGAATTTAACGTTATTTTTTCGTTCCTTGATAACGTTATTATGTTACTGTATAAAAATATTTAAAAGCAATGTGTAAATGACGTTGACGCCGCCGTGACGTGATCAGTCTCTGCGGTAGGTACTAGGTAGTAGAGGTACCTACCTACAATACGCAATATTTATAAAATTACCGTTAAAAATAACGTTATTTTTAACGTTATCGACATTAATTTAACGTTATATTAATGTTATGTTATTAGGTATCGTTAAAAAAAATAACGTTATCAAGGTATCATATTGAAAATAACGTTACGTAACTTTATTTTTACTGTTAATTGATAACGTTATAAAGCCCTGCAATCGAGTTGGTACCAGTATTCCTGGCTTGCAATCATCCAGGCATAAACCTTAACAGAACCAAAAGTAAGTATAAAGACATTCACATCAGCTTGATTGCATTCACATCAGCTTGATTGAATTCACAAGAGGCAAAAAACATACCTCGGATAGATGAGCTAGCTAGAACCTTGATATAGTTAGAAGGTTGCGGGTGACCAGATCAGGTAGCCCACATTGGTTCCTCATTTACACCTCATAGAGTTCCCTGAGAAAGAGGGTTTATAGAAAGAGTAAAGCTTTTACATCTAGTTCTATAGTAATTATGAAAATATATTTTTGCGTAGATAAAATAGTTATGCAGATCCTGCTGTTCTTATACATAACTAAGGATTTCATGTTCTTTTTATATAAGTAATATTAAAAGCAATCTCTGAGGCGAGGCCACACCAATCAAATCACAGATTTGGGCAATCGAGTCCTCTTTGACTTATCAAAACACAACATTGTTTAGTTCACAAGAAATCTGTTTTGAATACTGGAGAGATATATATTACTGTTGTGGTGTGGCCCATGTCTTTTGACTAATACTAATATTTTTCAGGCTAATAAGATTTATTAAGATTAAAAAATCCTTAGCGCAAAATTTACATTTCTGTATGTTAATAGCAATTTTAATTCTGAATATGGGATGGTGTATTCTATACACAGTCCAATTATGACAACTCAATTATTTAACTCTTTTATTAAATGAATAGGTGATTGTGAAACTAGCCACAAGAACAACAGTTATAGAATCTGGATTCTAAACCTAGTGTTTAGTTAATAAAGTATAGCTGAAAAATAATAATAAGAAATAAAATAATAATAATATAAAAAAAAAAAAAACCTTGCAAGAAGTGCAAGAAATACCTGTAAATACAGGTGGTAATAACCTATGAAGATTAATTTAGCTGTGGTATTAAATTTTATTTCTAAATATTCCATTGTTCTCAAGTAATTAAGTTACTGTGTTTGTTGAATAGCAATCTGATTAACAAATTGGTTGCATGTTATTCGTAAAAGAGACATTAGTGAATCACATTTTTAGAGAGGTATCTAAACAATGATTTAATATTATTAAATTTTATTTGTGATGTTGAATAAGTGAGAATTTACATAGCGTTTGTCCTTCTTTCACCAGCAGATATCAAACAGGTCTTCAAATCAACGCTGTGTTTTCGATCACATATAATAATACTGTTTTGCACTCCAACAAAACAGTTATTATGAGTGTGAGAAAACACAGCGTTGCCTAAGTGCTTGCAGGTGAAGACTACTATGACATGATATGATACTGACATGTGACAGCTGTCATCTGTCACTGTCCACAGAGCTTAGCGAGGTGAAAGAAGACATGTAAGCAAGGTTTGGTCTGGAAAATTGGTGAGTGACTTATAAATCTTTGTACAATTGTTGTAGATATAAGGTGAATCTGTATGACGCATCTTCAAATCAACGCTGTGTTTTCTCACACTCATAATAACTGTTTTGTTGGAGTGCAAAACAGTATTATTATTGTGAAAGGAGTAGAAATCAATACTAATAGAGCCATTCATTATTATGATTTCGAATCAAATTGCAAGGATAATACTAGTAGTACTATCCCCGCAAATTGTTAATACAATAGAACCTTGTCACAACATGCACGTTGACGTCATTCACTACTAAAAATAAAATGATATGGAGCAATAAAATACTAATACGTAATTAAATTAATATATTAATTATTTGGGCGACCGAGCTTTGCTCGGTTATTGCTTATTGCTATTATTGTAATATGGGCTGTGTACATTTTATTATGTGGTGCTACTTTACTACACTCCGCCTCTGCTTGCCGTAGCATGATAGCCACCCAAGTAGCACACAAATGCTGCATAAGTGCTTAATTAATGCTGCCATCGAATCTTAAAGCTGTTTAAGGGTATACCAATTTGGCTGTACTAAAGCTGTTTAAGCGCTTAAACAGCTAAAAAGGGCCCCAAATTATACAGCCTTTGGTATTACAATGGCTGGAGAGAAGAATCGGTCAGGCTTATTTAAGTTTTAATAGAGCATTAATAAAGCACTGTAAAAAGTTTAATTCTGTGCAGGACTCCCCCAACCAGCTCTTAAACAGCTTCTAACCTTTTGCAACTCCCTATTCAAACTTTTTTAACGTCTTTGTTCTTAGCAAGTCATCTTAAAATAAATTTAGTATGTAAAGGACTGTTAAAAGTTATGGTGTAAAGTTAACTATATTCAATCTTCCATCATCGTCCACCATTTCTACTGGGATATTTTATGTTAGAAAGTTTTACAGATGCGCAGTTTATACAAATGCGTTCAGGATGCGAGTGCAACTACATCGTGAAGTTAATACCAATTAACTACAAAATTTTCATGCGCCCTTCGAATAATTAGATTTTAACTTAGGAAATATGTGGACAAATTACGAGTGCAAAAGTTTTAATCTATTATGATGGAAAATTAAATGAGATATTTAGTAAAAATGGTTTCTTTAAATTGCCTATGAAGTAAGAGCTTAAATTAAGGCGTATTCTTGCAGAAGAATGTTTTAGAAAATAATAAAAAAAGCTATTTTTAGGTTAGTTATGGCGTCCATGAGGTGCTCAGCTTTAATCGTTAAAATATTATCTTGTGACACTATTTGCTGAACAAAATACCATTAATCAGCCATAGACTGCTCGTGTTCTGTATAAGAGACGTTAATTTACACTTTTAGTTCATACATGGATTCCGGAAATGCCGTTCTAATGACTTATGAGTTATGTTGTATTTCAACAACTATTTCTTGCAGCAAGTTAGGGGTCCTCAAAAAGAAAATCATCCTCCAACTAACATTTATCTTATAGGTAGGTATAGTCTAAAATATTACTTGTTTTCTTGTAAATTTGGTACCATTCCGTTTTCTTGTCGACCAAGGCTTGTCCATTATTAATTATTAATACTTATAAACCTTGAATTCGTAGTTTATTCGAATACTAGCTAGTAATCAAAATTATAAATTTTGCAACAGATAGGTAGAAAAGCTGTTAAATGAAGTCAATAACAGCAACGAACTTTAATGTGGTGTAATTGGGTGCCAAAAACTGTTTAATAGTATAGACAAATTACATTCTAACTCTTTGAGAATTACAAAGCGCTTGAAAAATGGTTTACAACAGTTTCTCAAATAAAGCTGTATAAATATATGATTGAATACACTTCTTCAGCTTGAAGAGTTATTATTTTCTACTTAGGCGTAATTTCAGCAGCAACAGGCTGTTGAAAGTATTTCCTTAATGATCTTAACCAGACAACCTTACAGTGGTATTATATTACACCACATGTAGCTCAAAAGCGTCATAAAAGATGCCTTCAAGATCAATGCACAGCTTCTAACTTTACAATACCTTTTAGACGTACTGTTAACCAGTTGGTGTTAGAAAGGATTAATTTTAGACCATTCAACAGCAAAAAACATTATAGAAGAATTTCTTTACGCCGCTTTTCAGCTGCAAACGTAGTAAAACATGTATTATGAACTCTTAAATAGCCCATAGCTAAATTAAGTATTTCTGGAGTGCCTTTTACAGATTATTGAATAAATAACTTTTTTAAATGCAACATATCAGCCTTGAGAAGCTACGACATCTTTAATCACACTTTTAACCTTATGTAGGTGTATAATTCGACACTTGATCAGCCAATGTGCTACTTGGGCAAGCACCTATTTCCAAAGTCTTTGTTAGATGGCGTTAGACTACACAAAAATATCCATTAAGATCTGATCTTGCAGAACTCTACAATTAAGCGCTCGTTCAGACATGCGGGAATCGTGCGTTTACGAATCGCGCGGTTTGAAACCGCAAAATTGTGATGCTATTCAGACACCGCGGTTAGTATGCGATTTTCGTGCGGGTATAGCGTCAGTTTGAAAATGGAGGTCGACGAAGAAGTGTGTGTGTTGCTGTGGTTGCTCCTTAAAAAAAAGAAAAGAAAAAGGCGGTATTGGGTGCATCCAATATTAAGTGACCGACTAGTACATGGTCAGTTCGTAACGTTATATCCCAATTTAAGAATGTATGATAACAAATTTTTTGACTATTTGAGAATGTCAATAAAATCTTTTGATGAACTAATTGAACTGATCAGGCAAGATATTTCAAGCTCTGAAACGCATTTGAGGCCAAGCGTGTCACCGAAAGAGAAACTCGTAATAACTCTAAGGTAAGATTTATTGTTGTTCTTCAAAATCAGCATAAATATTCTCTATAACAGTAGACGACTGAGAGCCAGAACTAAATTGCGATGGTGACGGTGACGGTGACGGAATAACAGGAGGAGATGATCCAGATGTAGTAAAATATCCTTGCGGGCTTGTATTATGTCCTTGCCAATACATAGGTGTGATCTGCTGAGCATTGTAGCGAACAGGGGGTGGTAAGATTTGTCCTTTTTGTATCACTTGAAGTAATTCAATTTTAGTTGCTAAGCGCCTATTTTCGGGTACTTTTTTGAGTTCCTTGTATAACGACAAGCAAAAGAGTTTGTCGTCATCTTGTTTGGTAATACTATTTTCTTGAAGTTCATCCTGAAAAACTTTTCGTGACTCGATGCTTTTTTCTATTAAAACAGCTATTTTTTCTTCTGGCACTTGTGTTTTCTTACGTTTAGGGGGACGTACTTCAGTGGCTTCGGTTGCATTGGCGTTTAGTTGACTTGTCTCCTCAGTTTGCCTTTCATTCTGTTCTTCAATATTAGTTGTAGTGTCTTTGTTACTTACACTATTCTGCAGGAAAGAAAGTCTTGAAAAGTACATATATCGGGCTCCTTTACGAGCACCTGAACCAGAAGGAGTTGTTTTTTCTTTTTTGTATTCTTTATTGTAGCAGTCTCGTATGTTTTTCCATTTTTTTTGGAGTTGTGTACCTAAAAATAATAATATTATTAATAATTTTCTTGTTTCAGATATCTTGGTACGGGTTGTTCATTTGGAGAACTTAGCTACAATTATCGCCTAGGAAAATCGACGATTACAGGAATTGTCCGCGAAGTATGTAAATCATTGTGGAATAAGTTGGTAAACATAGTCATGCCCGAAGCGACTGAAGATACCTGGAAGACAATAGCACGAGATTTTGAGAGATATGCAAATTTCCCAAATTGCATTGGTGCTATAGACGGCAAGCATATCCGAGTTATAAAGCCTGTTGATTCGGGATCTTTGTATCATAACTATAAACATTTCTTTTCCATAGTCCTCTTAGCACTTTGCGACGCCAACTATTGCTTTACTTATGTTGATATTGGGGCTTATGGCAAAAGCAGTGATTCTGCTATATTTAAAAATTCGTTATTTTATAAACGACTAACAGAAAAATCATTAAACATACCAATACCTAAACCCATATCTAATGTAGACCCAACACCAATGCCTTATGTTATAGTTGGAGATGAAGCCTTCGGCTTAGCGGAAAATTTAATGCGTCCATATTCAGGCAAATGTTTACCATATGAAAAAAGGATTTTTAACTATAGGTTATCGAGAGCCCGACGTAACATTGAGTGCACTTTTGGTATTTTGGCAAACAAATGGCGCATCTTTCATAGGCCTATAAATGTAAATATAGATTTTGCCGAAGACATAATAAAGGCCTGTTGTATTCTACATAACTATGTGCGGACAAGAGATGGCCTAAAATTTAAAGATACTTTATATACAGCACCAATGACTAATCTCAATACCTTGCATGCGGGAAGAGGGACACCGTCATCTTTGAATATCAGAGATAAATTCGCTCATTACTTTGTGAACGATGGGCGTGTTCCATGGCAAGACACAAAAATATAGCTACAACTAACATACCGTACCTACTTGTAATGTTTAGGTACATAACTAAATGTAAACAAACAAAATAAGGTAATAACGTTGTGACCTACATTTGAAAAATGTTCGAAATGTATGCATAAAACAGCCGAAGTTTGTTTATATTTAGTTAAGTACCTAAAGTATACGGAGAGTATAATATACTAGCGCTTCGTAATAATAATTGTAATAGCTAATAATTCTGTCAGTTCATTTTTGGTGAATAAACCTACTTACTTAAAATATTCTTTTTTTCCAATGTGTCTTCACAATCTCCAAATATCTCCACCAACTCTTGCCAAGCTCGGTTCTTGCTTATTTTATTCGAATAATCATCGCACTGAATATCCCATATTGCAGGTCTCTTCTCCACCTCATCAATAAATAGTTCAGTGTCGAAACGATCCATGGCGAACTCACGAGCTAACCGCGCGGTAGCAGCAATGCAACTGAACGCGAAGTAAAGACTCCATAGTAATAGAAACGCGCGGGAGTAGCGCGATTCTATTTTCTGGCGGTTGGGTTGCGGGAACCGCGCGGTTTGATTAACCGCGCGGGTATGTCTGAACGATTACTCACTAACTCATACAAATAAGACCCGCGCGATTTCCATGCGATTCTGAAATCGCGCGGTTCCCGCCGTGTCTGAACTAGCGCTAATAATAGAAATTATTTTTATTGTATTTAAAAAAAAATTAACTTTTCCAAAAATAATAAATTAAAAAAAATATATAAACTTCAACATATAAAAAAACGAAATTAAGTCACCGAGCGGGATTCGAACCCGTAACACTCGTTTCTTGCCTTCCGCGTCTTAACCCCCTGGACCAGACGGACAGTGGCAGCAGGACGAAATTAGCGACCATATTCTGCGTCGAAAGAAAAACGCATGAAAACTCGAAAACACGCGGTTTCCCAAACATAAGACTAATCTAAGATCGATTGTTTACCCCCGAAAACCTCCATATAGGTACCAAATTTCATCGAAATCGTTAGAGCCGTTTCCGAGATCACAGAAGGCAATGTATGAAATGCAGGCATTGTATACAATGAATGCCTGGCCCTTTTAGGCAATGTATTTTTTATTTTATTTTATTTTATTTTATTTTATTTATTATCACAAAATCCACAGCACTTAAAAATTAACAGTAATTATCTTACAGATTTTGCTTATTGCCAATAACGGATTTACATTTTATTGATTGAAGATGATTACATTTTATTGATGAAATAGAATGAATATTATTTTCTATTTCATACATTACCTAGGCATTCTATACAATGACTAGGCATTCTATAAAATGACTAGGCATTCTATACAATGACTAGGCATTCAAATACAAATACAAATACAAATACAAATACAAATATCTTTATTGTCTCATGAGTTTTACATGGTGGTAAATATTAAAAGTATCATCATGAACCCCGTTAGGGCACTACAATTTTTCAATTAAATTAAGAACTCGCTTAATTAATTAATTATAACATTTTAAAATAAATAATAAATAACATACTTAATACCTACAATACAATTTTTGAAAATAGTCATTTACAGAGCTCGAAAAACTCCTGCATAGTGTAAAAACAGTTTTCCAACAAATACTCTTTAAGTTTTCTTATGAATGAATTTATATTATTTTCATCTTTAATTATTTTGGGGAGTTTATTATAAATTTTTATGGCGTTAACGTATGTTCCCGAACTATGGAGTTTTAGATTAGATTGAGGTAAGGCTAGGCGGTTCTTATGTCTTAGATTCATTGTTCCGGTGTAGCAGTCTTTTACTTGGGGGAATAAGTGAATGTTATTTCTGACGAATTTACAGATTTCTAATATATATAGTGAGGTTAAGGTCAAAATTTTAAGGTTTTTAAAGTGAGGTCTACAACTTTCTGTAACATCTATATTTTCAAGGATTCGTATACATCTCTTTTGAATAAGAAATATTTTTGGGGCATCTGTGCTGTTTCCCCACAAAATAATGCCATAACTTATCCAGGAATGGGCGTACGCATAGTATGCTATTTTTGCGGTTTTTTGGTCAGTTGACTTTTTCAAATGGTATAATGCGTAGGTGAAGCTAGATAATTTTCCTGCTATTTTAATTATATGACTCTTCCAGTTTATGTTGGTATCTATATTAATTCCTAGTAGATTAAAATCCTGTACACATTCTAATTTATTATTATTATAAGTGAAGTTAATGTTAAGTGGTTGTTTCTGCCAAGGTCTAAATTGTATAAGTTTAGTTTTGGAGAAATTTATTAGTAAGTTATGGTCATTGAGCCAGTTAGAAATATTATTTAATATATGATTTAGATTAGTATTTAAATTTTGTTCATTTTCACAAGGGAATATTACTGACATGTCATCGGCGAAAAGGACACTTGTCGTATTAAGGGGTGATATTTTAGGGAGGTCATTTATGTAAAGTAAAAATAATAAACAGCCGATTACGCTTCCTTGCGGTATAGACATTTTGACATCTAATGTATCGGAACGAATTTTAGTAATAGAGCCTGAACGATGATTATGGTTTTCCACCTCAACAACTTGAGTGCGATTTGTTAGGTATGATTTAAACCATTCATAAACAACCCCTCTCACACCAATGCCATAAAGCTTTTGTAATAATATGCTATAGGATACACGATCATAGGCCCGACTCATATCCAGTAGGACACCCACTGCATATTTTTTATTGTTTATGATATTTAATGCCTCTTGTACATATTTATAGACTGCTAACGTAGTGGACTTGTTTTTCCTAAACCCATTTTGACTTTCATCTAGAATTTTATATTTATTACAATAGGAGTAAACACGTTGCGTCATTGCAGATTCAAATATTTTTGAGAAGACCGATAACAATGAGATAGGCCTATAATTTCGCTTATCTGTAGGATCCCCTTTTTTAAATACAGGTCGTACTATAGACGATTTCAGCAAATCCGGAAAGCTACCCTCTTCAAAGGATTGATTTATTAGAATCACAAGTGGTTGGGCCAGTTCTTCAGCGCAATGTTTGATTAATATGGAAGGAAATTCATCAATGCCGAAACTTTTTTTGTTTTTTAATTTTCGTATAATGTGGTAGATTTCATTGTAATCTGTAGGGCTTAAGTACATGGAGTTGTGAGAAGATGAAATAACCGGCCGACCCATGACTGGCTGGGACGTGGGCGGCGTCATAGTGGCGTCTTCCTCGCTTCCCACAGATACAAAGTAATTATTGAATGTATTTGATACTAAAGTGGGGTCCTCTATAGTGTTACCGCTTACGTTTAATTTAATATTATTTTTTTCTTTGTTTGTAAGTTTATTTGTACGTTCCTTAACAATATGCCACATTGTCTTAGTTATATTATCAGAACTATGTATCTTACTAATATAATCTTTCTTTTTAGACAATTGTACGGCCTTTTTTAATATTTTTTCATATGTTTTATGATGATTATTTAAAACTGAACTATTAGTTTGTAAGTTTAAAATTTTTAATATTCGCTTATGCCTAGAAGATGTTTTTATGCCTTTAGTGAGCCATGTTTTTTTTGTTTTCTTTTTTAGTTTACATTTCGTAAGTGGTATACATTTATTTAGAACACTCGTTATTGTTTGCAGAAAGTAGGTATAATTTTTATTAACTTTTTCGTTCTTATCGATAATTAAGTTCCAATTTATATATTTTAAATCCATTTTAAATTTATTTATATTTTCAAGACTGAATAACCTTTTTTCGACATACCATACGTTTCTTTCACTTTGCGTATTTTTGATTTTTACTAAAATACCTCTGTGGTCTGAAAGTCCATATTCAATGACATTAGTGCTCATTTGTTTATCTTCAAAGTTAATAAATAATAAATCAAGACAAGTAGCTGACGTTGGTGTTATTCTAGTTGGCTCGTTTATGAGTTGTTTGTAGTTATAGCCTTTCATTAGATTTACAAGAGTAGTTGCTAGGTTATCTTGTTCTATCATGTCAATGTTAAAGTCACCACCGATCATAATTTTTCTTTTAGGGTTTTTTATTGTTAAGATATGCAGAAGAATTCTATACAATGACTAGGCATTCTATACAATGACTAGGCATTGATGCCTGCTTGTCCACTGGCAATGAATAAATTAAAAGATTATGATCTTAGTTGGTTAGAGGGCAGACACAAAAGCTCTGGGGTGGGCTCGGGGGCTCGAGGGGGGCTTGAGGGGGTTCGAAGGGGCTTGAGGGGCGAGGGGGTCGAGCGGCTGCTCAGAGGGGGACGAGGAGGGGTCGAGGGGGTGCTCAGCGTGGGTCGAGGGAGGCTCGTAGGGGCTCAAGGGGGGGTCGGGGGGGGTCTTGAGAGGGCTTGGGGGGGGGGGCTCGAGGGGGGTCTCAAGGGGGGCTCGAGTGGTTCTCGACGGGGCTCGAGGGGGGTTCATTGAGTTTGGTATCGAACCTGCTTTATACTCCTGTAGGTCCTGGGTTAGGTATTAAATTTCGAGGTTATTTTTTTATAACAGACAACAGAAATATACCTACTTATTTTACACATTGCCGGTGGACCAGCAGGCATTGTATACAATGCCTAGGCGATGTATAAAATGAATCATATTTCATACATTGCCTGATCGTTTTGATCCTGATTAGACACATTGTCGGTAACATTATATGTATAGAATTAGGGTTGCCAGATGTCCGGTATTTAAGCGTACAGTCCGGTATTTTCGAGGCCTGTCCGGTATAAAATAAATGGTCATACCGGACAGAACAATGTCCGGTATTTTGTGGAAAGTCGGTACTACTGGTCTCAAGCGCCTACAAAAGTAGGCATATGTTGATCGTGTGTGTGTCATCTTTTTTTTGTATGGGATTTTTTTTTTCTAAAACCTATCGTGCATGGTATTAAATGAAAGGGCTTGCAGAGCCGGTTCTAAAAATATATCACATCATTATATTTTAGCCACTTGTCTTAAATTAAACCAAAAAACGTTTTCAAAACATACCAAGTTTGGGCTCCTTCAGATCCGATTTGGTTAAATTATTTCTTGTAAAATACACCTTAAGAGTTACATAATATCCTCATATCAAAGTAAAAGAAAGTAATTTTGAAAATATCGAAATTTTTTTCAAATTTTTGCCCAAACTTACGTTTGTATGGGATTTTTGGAAATTAGTTTTTGGTTTAATTTAAAACAAGTGCTGAAATGTAATTATGTGATATATTTTTAGAAACAGCTCAGAAAGCCCTTTTGATTCGATATCACACAAGATAGGTTTTAGAACAAAAATTTTTTTTTATTAAATATAATCACTTTGTGAAAGCTTTGTAATCATGAAAAATTAAAAAAAATACTAAAAATATCAATATTTTCAAAATTGCTTTCTTGAGGTTAGATATGAGAATATTACATATCATTTGAGGTATATTTTATGAAAATAAATTCAACCATATTGTATCTGTAGGAGCCCAAACTTGGTATGTTTTGAAAATGTTTTTTGGTTTAATTTAAAACAAGTGGCTGAAATATAACAATGTGATATATTTTTAGAACCGGCTCAACAAGCCCTTTCATTCGATACCATACACAATAGGTTCTAGAACAAAAAAATATTTTTTCTCATACCTGCCCTGTCGGATATCAGGTGTGTTGTAATTATCTAACATAAATCGAGCTCGTAGGTTGTACTCGGAGGCCTAAGTACGGATAGCTGGATTCTTCTACTTCGGTTAGTTTAGGGGTTAAAAAGATTTGAAAGTTAACTGGTACCTATTAGAATAACTCGAAGCGAGTCTGTTTAGTAGAGAAACGCTTCGATGGCTGCTTTCTATTAATTATTCCTCGGAGCCGTGGGTGAGAAATCAAAGTCCGGGTTATTTCAGCCTTTTCTCCGCTCACTTTGGACATTATTGGGCGACAGAGCAGTGGTTGAACTCGTGGCTCCGTATACGTACGTTACTCTTCACCTGCGGCTCCCTTTTTAACAATATTATTTGGTGGTTGAAATCCAGTGGATGTTGTATCTTCCTTCGATCTGATATCACTAAACGAATTAGCACTCCTCTCGGCGGCTTTTATTAGCCAAAATCCTCTTGGCGAAATCCGATTATGCCGACGACATTAATTTGAATAGCTAAAGCTATCCTTTAAATCAGGAACGATTAACAGTCCAATATCTTGAACAGCTATTTAAGGGCCCTATCACATTTTTTCGTCGAAATTTCGATTTTGACGGATTTTAGCGATACAACCTGGAGAAACCTTTGGGTCTACTAAATACATTTATATGTTTCCGCGACAAAAAGTCATATGATGATTCACTGGAAAGTTAAAGGGTTAGAAAGGAAAATGAAAGTTGGTGAACGATTTCTTAGAGTCAACTTTGAACATACACAGAAAGACAAACAAGTACAAACAACAAATAAAAGTATGAAATTTGATTTTTTTACGAAGTAAAGATTATTATGATATAATTTTTACGTAATAATAATAATGTATCTAGGAGAAATCCACAGTTAATTCTGAGCTTTTTTAGTAGTTTTATGTTTTTGATTGGGATTTTTTTTCACATATTCCATGCATAATTTCAAAATTCCGAGGCCGCTATGAACTATTCGACTATATAAGAGATAACATTCATTTTTTTTATTTTAATTGTTTAGCACAGTTGTTCAATCCATGAGCTCAAAAAAGTGCCTTCGCGCATTTTATGAAAATCTTTCTCTGTAATTTCGGGTTTCATTATAAAGTTAAGCAAATTTTCAAAAAAGCGAGGCCGCTATGAACTATTCCAATAGCTATTCTGCACCATTCAATAAGTCAAAAGTGTCAATGTATTTTTGTTTCCGAGATCGATAACGCCAAAATTGGCCATTTTACGCAAAAATCACAGTCGAAATGTAATATTATGCCTCTTAAAATCAAATTCTTTCCAACGAAATAGTTATTTGTTTTACAAGTGACCAAAATCGATTTGTGCTGCGAGTGTCGACATTAAATCACGAACTAGCGAAGTAGTCTAGAATTGAATCACGAGCGTAGCGAGTGATTCTAATATAGACTACTGAGCACAGTGAGTGATTTAAAGTCACGAGGCAGATCAAAATTTTGGTCTCGTGTAAAACATACAACTTTTCACCTCTACCAGCGAGAAAATTTTACGTGAGTTTCTTGGTAAAAAGCTAAATTCAGCATTAAAAACTTGTTCACTCAACTCTTATGGAGTTAGACAACTATCTTCATCGTTGGACGCACAATTTTTTTGTAATTTATCCCAAATCTTCATCGTTGGAATAATTCGATCAAACCTAATGCTGAAAATTTTTATTCATAAAGTAGATACCCGCCGTTTTGTTTTACATTATTACGTTGTGCTTTTCTCTTATTCATTAATATCCCATCTTATTTATTTATGTATAATCATAAAACACTAATTTGTTAATAAATTTCATTATTTTTTCTTATTTTATATTTATTTCATACATGCGACCTCATTTCGTCCATACTTTTTTTTTCGAATTATCAACCTTCTTTTTTAACAAATCTTATTTAAAACTCCTTGGTATATCCGTGCATTTTATTTTTTTACTTTTTAATCCATGTATGACACCATAAAGCACTCTATCTATCCTTTTCTCACATATTAATTTTACAAGTCGCATCCTTGTCACTCTATTTCTTTTTTCTTTATTATTCTAAAAGTTGGTGTTAGAAATTAAAAAAGCACTTTGCCTCACGCTCGCAGCAAAAATCGATTTTGCTGTGAGTTTTTACGCGCCAAAGGCGCCCTTTTCGTGCTGGAGAGGTGAAAAATTATTTATCATTCAAGTTTCAATAGCTGACTCGAGAAGGATCCAGATCGGTGCGTTCCAAGCGCCACCATTCACAACGCATTCCGAACGCCTACAAACAGGGCCAGCGATAACTCATCGATGAGCGTGGACTGACATCACGCCGCCAAAAGCGACGTCATACGATCGAGCTCCACGAAAAAATAAAAGGACACTAATTCCAACAGCAAATGAGAAACCGTTTTAGTTCAAAAGCAGGCCTTAAACAGGACTTCTTAAGGTCTGTTTTCACACTAACTTTTGAGATCATAGTATGAAAAGTAAAGCAATTTAATAAAATCCTTGCGATAAGGGCTCATCGCAAAAGCCCCTGAAGTGGGCGAAGGAAGAAGGAAGACCATAAGAAATACGATTTTAATCTTTCTTTTTTTTATAAGTCGATGACGCAAAAATTCAAATCGGACTTTTTACGGAAATAAGGAAAAGGACATGAGGCATACTGCCAAAAAATAAATTTTATCATTAATGGAAACAAGTATCTATACTACAAAAAAAAACTTCCCCATTAAGGGAAATCGACAAAACAACAAAAAGCAACGCTACAAAACACAATAAATATCATTGACAATCGCAAACGTTTTTTAATTTATTTAATTTTGCCACAATCAACATTTGTAGCTATGTTTCGCAGTGAGTTGTGGCAGAATTAAATAAATTTATTGACTTTGTTTGTATTAGCGACGCGCTTAGATTTAGTTATTTAATTAATTAAAAAGTTATTCAGTTATTCCACGTTAATTCTACAACAAACGCTGTTGTAATATATCGTCAATAGTTTCACTAAACTGAAGATATCTTCGCAGATATCTATCGTATCGCAACGAGATAAAGACTAAAATATGGCTAACACTTTCTACTTTACAAAAAACGGAAAAAGTGAATTTTGCCAAAAGTATTAGTTAGTTATTTAATTTTCACACAACGTGGATGATTTGTTTTATTTCAATTTATAAATGATTTTGAAATATGACGTTACGAAATTTAGGACCACTGCCACCCCCTTGTCACATCACACACTTCGTCGACCCCCTTCCTCCCCCTTAACGTGTGACCCGTAACATAACGACCCGCAGTTTGTATTATCTGTGCGCACGCACAACATTCAATCTATTCCTGCAACATTTAAAGCAAGGGAAGACAATATCCCCCGGGACATTTTACCTACTCACGTAGGTAGTCGTTGCGTTGAGGGACATGTTCCACAACATGTTCCGTAACATTGCGTCATAGTAGAATCACATTGCGTCCAGGTTGAGGTGCCAGACTATACATGTTGACCTTGAGACTGCTTTTATGCCCTTCGTAATAAAAGCTGTTTTTGCAGTTTAACTGTATAACTTGACGTGCTGTAGAGTGTACATTTCAACTTATTTTATTTAAATAATGAAATAAGATGAAGTTATTATCACTGTCAATGATCTCAATATAATATCAAAACTTGGCTATTAACGTGTCAGGAAATAAATAGTACCTACCAATAAGTTTTCTCTCAGATAAGCTTTAGATAATATTGTGACACCTATTTATAAATCGAGGTATCTAACTACCTACTTCTTTGTTATAGAAATGCCTTGAGTCATTTCCCCAAAATGATAAAGCAATGTTAACAATGCATGTAGGTATATTACCTACCTACCTTACTTACCTATTCAAATGTTGTGTGTTTTTTAATATTAAGGTATGTGTATGTACCTACGTAATTAAAAATAACAGGTAGGTATTAAACGCGTAAGCTAAAAAGAGGATAGGTGTGTAAATGCTTATCATTATTTACGAATTATTTAATTTAGGTACGTTTTTTGGAATATTGGTATTTACCGTTTTATAAAAATATTAAGTTTTCAACTGGATTACCTATCAAATCGATTAGATAAAATGTAACAGAAGTTATTGATAAGCATTCTGCTACTATCGGTGAGCACGACAACGCGTTTGCAAATAAATAAGTTTTTAATTAAATCAAATGGATGATGGACAAAGTACAGGAGAAACACCAGCGAACCCTTATCGGTCAGCAAAAAACGACTCGGAATATGTTACTAGGAAACGGAGGACTAAAAGAAAAGCAAGTGTCCCTAGTAGCAACAGTGATAAAAACAAAAATGAACCTCAGGCTACTGTAGCGAACTCAAACAGTGAAAATTTTAGTAAGGATCAAGAAAATTACACTAATCCTAGTGTGATTCATGCCATTAGATTGGAAGATGACATTGATGGCGTATCGAAGGAAACTTGTGAGACTGAAGCATTTAAAATTATTATGGACGGTCAAATGAAAGCACCACCGGAAATAGAAGTGCCGCTAACACCATCAGAAGAATCAAAAGACAATCCGTCCAAGGCTGAAGTGGAGATGATAAATGAAAGTGTAAATGTATTGTCAAAAATAAATACTAAAGCTTTACCGAGAACTTCTACGACGTATGAATTAGAAAAATTTGAGAAACACCTATTGCTTATATTCAATCAGGAAAATATTAATGGTTTTAAACAAAGATTAGGAACAGAAAAGGATGTGGAACATCTAGATAAAACCTTTTCCGGATTTGGTTTCGAAGTTATTGTGAAAAATGATTTGACGAAGGATGAAATATTGGAAACACTGGATGGATCGGAATGTAAGTGTATTTGTTGAAAACTAGTGGAACCCTAATCGGGGAAACTACAGTGAAAACATTTTGTGCTAGTGGTGAACCTAATTGCAGACAACCAATAGCTGTTTAAACATCTTTAAAGTAATAGTGTGAGCGAGATGGCGTTAAATGCTGTGTAAAAGCTCTGTCATTTAAACAAAATTGTTTCAATTAGCAGCTGCTTAGAGCGGAAGCCCGCATTGCTTTAAGAACAGCTGCCGGCATAGGTGCTGGCAAGCAACCAAAACGATTAGGTATACCGATAACATCAGAGAGATTTAAGTAATTTAAAAACCACCTTTTTCAATACAGTTGGCGGCCAGGATTTCACCGATTACGGATGTGTGGCTGTCGCGGTGTTGACTCATGGCTGTAGCCACGGTCTCATCAGGGCTAAAGACCAACCATTCAGTGAGCTGAAAATCATCAATCACTTCAAAATCGATAGAAGACCTACTTTAGCCACAAAGCCCAAGATGCTTATAGTACAGGTAATGACTTTTTATCAAATTTCCACTATTATGGTGTAGGTAGCGCCCTCTAGTCACGAGGTTCAGTTATAGATAGCGTTTTAGTTATAGATAGGTAATACACGAAGAGCGAGAAAGACCTCTAGTCGAGTAGTTATAGCTGAACACCGAGTCGTCGTCCCTAGAATCCCCGGGTTCGATTCCCGCCCTCTGAACTGTTTATCAGTCAAGAGTCAAGACTCTTTTTTCAGGAAAAAGCGCTTTAAGATTTTTTTCCCCAATCTTATATGATACGGCCAAACATACAGCATACAGTACAAGCAAAGTGAGTGATCAAGCAAAAATAAAAGATGGCCTGTCTCATGTTGGCCCAAATACGACAGAAAACAAAAAGCATTTTGCTGTGTTAGGTTATCTTTACCAGTGTCAGCACACGTAGTATGAAACACCTAAGAACGGGTATCTACCTATTGTCAACTTTGGAACGTCATTTTTATCGCAATGATTTTTTTGAAACCGCCGCAATCATAGATAAGACATTTAAAATAGCAGGCGCATGAATCATCCAGCTCTTCTTTTTAAAAAACAGTGTAAATATTCCAGGCTTGCAGAGGTGGCGAAGATATCAAAGGTGTTCCTGTCTTGGCTCCATACAAAGGGAAGACTGAAAAGGATCATGACGATGAGATCGAGCCATACACGTTGCCAGTTGAATCTGATATGCTAATTATGCACAGCTCCTATATCGGGAAACCCTCTCATAGGTAAAGTTTATAGATTCCGAATGTTTTTGATAATTAGTTGGGTTTTGATTTGGTATTTGATTGGACGGGTCTGGAGCCACCCGTGACCACGGTAGCTGCAAAGATGCCGAAACGTGGTTCAACCGCCTTTGTGGACCTGTTTGTTGACGTAGGGGTGCCGGATTCGATTCCCAGAAGGGGGGTACATAGGTACTTACATTGGTTGGTGGTAGGGCTTGCTTCAAGTTCGACTTTCACCTGGCTAGATACCACCATTTTTCCCTTTTTTTTAAGCCTGATGGCATAAGAACAATTTAATATTGTTGTGTTCTGATTATAGGGTGAAGAGTTAGAGGTATCATCTGATACCTCTTACTCTTCACAGGAACTGGCTATCTAGCCAGTTCCTCGTGGTTAAGAATTCCGGGTGGAGTGCGCTTCCACCTTTGGTCTATCGTCACTTAACATCAGATGAGATGAAGGTGAGCAAGCACTGACCCGTACTACAGTATGTGTATGTTCTTCTATCTCACGAAGTCTGTTTTGCTATGAATGTTGTTAGGCGTGCACATGCAGATTATTTTAGTGTGCGTAATACGAGAGCTTGCAGACGCACACTAAAACAATGTGTATATGAGCACACCTTACAAAATTCATAGCATAATGGTTTTCGTGAGATAGAAGAACACCAGTCATGTATGTATTTTCTGTTCCAGGCATGAACTGGAAGGCTCTTGGTTCATTCAGTCCCTTTGCAAAAAGATAAACGAACTGTCTGCAACTCATGACTTGGAATCGATACTGACTGAAGTAAAGCGCGAAGTTGCGGTAGAGCATTTTCATGAAGAATACAATAAGAGAACTTTAGAATTTGATATAAATAAACAAATGCCTGTTACTACGTCGACGCTAATGAGGAAGTTGTATTTGAGGAGATTTGGGGAATCTGTGGAGTCAATTTCAGCTGTGGATCATTCGCAAGTTTCCGCTTTTGTCGATGACAAAAATGTGTTAGATGAAGCTACTCCAAGTACGCCCATGTTCATTCAGTTCGGACCATGCTCTTGTTTTCTGGAGCACTACGAGTACATGAAGAAATGCTTGAAGTAAGAATTCTTTTTTAATTTGCATAGTTCAGTTGAAGTAGATAATAGTCGAAACGAATGGTTCATGTTTTGAATTTTCAACCTGCATAAGTCATCATCATCTCAGCCGCACAACACTCACGGCTGGATATAGGCCTTCCCCAAGGATCTCCAGCGACGATCGGCCCTGCGCTGCCCGCATCCAGCGGCTTCCCGCGACCTTCCCCAGATCATCGATCCACCTTGTCGGGGGCCTACCCACGGAGCGTCATCCGGTGCTCAGTCACCATTCAAAAGTACAAAAAATTAATAGCTGATTGTCTCTTAAAGGAGATGGCAGATGTTTTTAGTGTAAAGATATCCATCAAAGCAATTTGCCTCTTTATTTATAGACTTCTTTATTTTTACAGGATGTACGTAGAAGAATTTCCGGAGGACTTACCTGCCGCGTCATTTTACAAAATTGCCTGCGCCTTAGAAGATGGAGTTGCATTCAATAGTCCCAAAGAAGAAATCCTACATGCAATATCATTGCACCTCAGTAACAGACCTGACATATCTCAACGCTTAAGATATTTACATCCCTATATCAAAAAACACTAGATTATGAGGAGGATGAAAATTATTGTTGACTATTCTAATAAAAGTTCGTTACATATTTCTAAATTGATTCAATCTTTAATTAATTTCCTCATTTACTTGCTCCAGAAATCCATACAAATTATAAGGACTTACATGCGTTATTTTTCTGTTTGGATTATAATTATATTATCGACTAGCTTCTGCCCGCGACTTCGTTCGCGTGGACATTCGAGAAAATCCTTAGGGGACCTTTAACTAGGATAAAAGAATTCTATGTTTATCTAGTGAGGCTACCTAAAGGTTCCCTAAGGATTTTCTCGAATGTCCTAGCGAACGAAGTCGCGGGCAGAAGCTAGTATAGAATACTTTTATCCGGTTAAAGGTTCCCTACGGATTCTCTCGAATGCTCATGCGAACGAAGTCGCGGGCGGAAGCTAGTAGAAAATGATATACTTAATAGAAACTGGGGTTTGATTTTACTGCATGCCCGTGCATTTTATTTCTGAGAAATAACAATAGACCCAAAAACTCGACACGTTTTTGTTTACTTTAGCCATTGACCATTATACTGTGCCAGATGTGGAAACACCGCTGGTCGGTCGTTCTAACAGTATCATTCGCCCTATGATATTTTTGCAACGAATTCATCGTAAACTTTAAATTCGAATATCTTTTGATTCAGTAAACGGATTACAATGAAATAAAGATTTGATTATTTTGCAAAATACACAGTATATTTTAATGTAAATATCATCACGATTGGGTTAGCGTTTTTTACGTTATTAGCGCACAAACATACAGATAAACAGCTAAACAGACAAAAATTCCAAAAATGTTAGAAATGGGTTCTACTGGTTATTAATAAACACACCAACCACTTTTTTTCAAAATATTTTCATTGTACAGACAAAACTTTTCTACAGCTTTATTATATGTATAGATATTCCGTTTCGGAATTCCAAATCAGATTTCGTACAGGGTGTAAATAGACCCTCAAGGAAGCCGAGGTCTACCTACGTATTCTGCCCATCAACAGGACCATTTATGTCCAAAATTATTGCTGGGAAACGATTTTCCTTTTTTGTGTTAAGAATGCACTATTAACAGTACACATTCAAAAAATCTTAAAAAAATTCGACGTTGACCTTCAATAACTTCATAGCCATTGATTTCCCAGGAAGGACGTATAGTCTACAAAAAAATCGGACTAAAAATATTAAAACGGACAAGTTAAAACAAACTAAAAAGTAACAAATAAATTCTTCTGTAAATACTTATTTAAAATCCTGATAACCTATACCCTTCGAGCAACAAAAGGCTTCGTTTGTCACGCTATACCTACCTACAGAAATTTTAAACCTAAAAATGTTAAACCAAAAAACGTGGGGCGCATGCTATAGACTTTTTCATAAGGAGATCGATCTAGCAAAAATGTATGATTAAAAGATCGACATTTTGACCGTCTAACCCACCAAATATATATCAAGAAAAAAAATGCAACTACATTGGGTGTAAAGTGTCAAATCTGTTATCCTTGGCGATCGACCTTAAAACATCTCGCGATCGACCGTTTGGGCACCTCTGCTATAGACAATATGGATGATAAATTTTACAAAACGCACAGAATATTGGTAATGCGTTTGGGCATTTGAAAACTTACTGATGAAAGAATGATTTGAAGCGGGAGAACTTGACTTCGCCAGGCCGAATTCCATAGGTATGCATCCGAATTCGTGTAAACAATCATGTAATCATGGCATATAATGTGTTGTTCCTTTGTCTGCGCTTCACTGAGCAGGAAAATATGATAAGGGGAGTGATATCTTGGTAATAAGCTGCGATAAGTACCTAAGTACCTGATAAAATGGAAGAGAATACAGTCATTTTGCAACAAAAACTTATGGCTCGTATTCACTAGGGGACATTTGTCCCGCGACCTTGTCGCCATATACGAAATTTACGTGTCGGGGGCGACACGTCGGCGCTCGCGGGAAACATCGTCGCCGGCGGCATCTACGTGTCGGGAAATGTCGCGTGTCGACGCTCGGCGAGCGTCGACCTAATGGCCGGTATACATTTTGATTAGTAAAGTGCTTAGTGTTTAGTGCACTGTTTAGTGTTTAGTGTTTAGTAGGTGATGTCCCATACTGTTTAGCATACGCTGTTTAGTACAGGCTTTGTTGATATAAACTAAACACTAAACAGTCCTGTCCAGACGTGCTTAGTGCGTGTTTAGCTGCAAGTGAGGGGTGGAGGCGGGACGTGCGGGACGCGCGGGAGGAGCTACTCGCAGTAAAAATAGAACGCGCTTCTAAACACTGTACTTCGCTCGCACTAAACACTTAACACTAAACAGAGACTGTCCGAACGTGTTTTTTGCTAAACACTAAACACTAAACGAGCCACTCGCACTAAACACTAATCAAAATGTATACCGGCCATTACGCGACTTTGTGTCGTGTCCCTCGACAGTCGCCCGACGGCATTTCCGTAGTGAAGATGCGTGTCGTTGTGTGTTAAGTATCAAATAATAATAAGGGGTTGATTTTCATAATTCCTGAAAATCAACCCCTTAGTTTGGGGGTAAAAAAATTCAAAAAAAAAATCAATACGGATGTCATTATTGAGGTTTTATTTATGGGATTTTTATTCCAAAAATGTCATTTATTTTGATGTTCAACACAGTGGCCATGATTCGTTCGACCCCTAAAGGGATGAAATGGGCTTCATATTTTGTACAGAAAAATTATTGTATTAATTAGACATTTTGACTTGAAACTTCGTAAGAGTAGGTACTTTAAATACATATAAGCAAATACTACGTATTTTGTAATTAATCGAAAATTAACCCTTTTAAATTAAAAAGAAAAATTATACGGGAACGGAAACAGGAATGAGAACGAGAACAGGAACTACTAATTTTATAAATGTGTTTGGATGTTTACTCAATCAAGTAAAAACGGCGGAACGTATTTGGAATTGCACACAGATACTTAGTTATAGCCGGAGTTAAAACATAGGATAATTTTTATCCCGGTCAAAGCTCCTCTAGGGATTTTCCGGATATCCACGCGAAGTCGTGGGCAAAAGCTAGTAATAATAATGTTGTCATTGTTGCTATAGCAGAACCAGGGCCTTATAGTCGACTATTTACAGAGTTACTTATCAAAGAGATTAGATAAAATATGCATGAATCGATAGCAGCCATACCTTATGACAAAGTTGGCTTCAACATTGGTTGGACTTCAACATAACGTTAACAAACTAAAACAACATATTGCAAACAAAATTAGTTAATAGTTTTAAGCTGTTCTAAATACCTACTAGTTCGGTTTCAAAAGTGATTTCTAATTGGATCAGAAGTAACACAGTGAGTGAATAATTCTGATATGCCTCAGATTTTTAAGCCTCCAGAAAATGTTGATATTAGTGAAGACAGTGAAATGAAGGCTCCACCAGATATTGTCAGTTATAAATCATTGGATTCTGACAAATTGAAATCTTCAGACGATGAAAATGAAAAACAAGTGTATAAAACACGTAACATACGTGCATTACCAAAAACTTCAGAAACGTACGAACTGGAGAAATTTCAGAAGAACGCGTTGTTAATTTTCAATACCATGCATATCAAGGATTATAATCCAAGATTTGGCACTGAAAAAGATGTGGAACAACTCGTGTCAACTTTTTCCAAATTAAACTTTGAAGTTACTGTTCAACAGGATCTCACAGCAGCAGAAGTAATAATGAGAACACGAGAATGTAAGCTTTATTCATAAAATGGGTTTGAATCATAGACTTAGAAAATTTTTCGCTACGGTTTGAATATCCTAGTACAGCGGTTCCCGAATTCTTTTGGCTACGGAACCCTTTTTGGTTCAGGTTTTTTGGGCGGAACCCTTGCTCGAGTAAAAAGTAAAGTAATCAGGGTTGCCACCTTTAGGAATAGAAGGGACGCGAAAAATTTTTGGGTCTATTTTCTAAATGTACGTTGAAATCATTAAAACTGGCAGTAAAACTACTGTAGAGTCTAGTAACTGGTAATGAAGGACATGTTGAATGTATGTGAATGTTTGTAATTAAAATACTCAAAATTTCCGTGCATATTTTGTATTGCTACGAGCCTCTCTCAACAATTCCGCATCATTTTTATATTTACTTATGAATTCTGAACAAGACATGTCTTTTGCAATTCTGTTTAGATCAACGATTTCTGACATAAGAACATTTAAGCGTCATAAGGGAAAACCTCGCTTAACATAAGCATTTGAAGGCGGTATGCTTAAAACGTGAAATACAACGCAAAAAGGCATTTAACTTGTTATCCTTTATGTTTTTAAACATTTGGCTCGGTATTCACATCTTGTAAGTATAGTTTGACTTTAAAAGAAGGACTTTTAGAGATATAATTTGTTTAGTTAGAACAAAAAGATAAGTACCTACCTAGGTATATACCTATCTTGAATTTATACCTAAACACTAGAATTTTCGCGGAACCCCTGAGAGCCTCCCACGGAACCCCAGGGTTCCGCGGAACCGCATTCGGGAACCGCTGTCCTAGTATGAAGGGTGGCATAGGCACAGAGTGGTTTGAGGGCCACTTGCTCGAAAGTCAATAAAAGTATACTGATGATTTAGTGGACATTATAAAAGAAATGTGCAACTTGGAATCGATTTTGTGAAAGTCATCTTCACCGAATTATTAGCTGAAGAGTCGGGCCCTCAGTTCTCACATGGAGGATTGAGGGCCCGGCTGTTGCGAACAAACTATTAACATTACAGTAAAAGTTTTAATGCTAAAGTCTAAGTTAATCCCGAACAAAAATTGTGGAAGTAAGATTTATCGCAAAACGCTTTTCTACTTTGTATAATCTTAGTTCAAAATGGGCCCTCAATCCTCCAACTTACAAAAATTAACTGCGCATTTTTTTTTAAACTAGAGGATTACGGCTGTTGCAAGTTGTCCAGGGGGGTACGTAATAAAATGTGAAAAAATGTGAAACAAATAGCTGGCTTAAACTCCTCCTAGTTTTCCAGTTATTGCCTTGTTAATATTCGGGCCCTCAATCCTCCACGTTTTCTTTTTCTTGATTTTTACGCACAAAGTATGGAATGTAAGACCAACCTGAAGTTTTCTGTTTATGTGAAAAAAAATGTGCAACAAGCTGATATCAAAGGGAAAATAAAAGACCCATTTATTAATAAGATATATCAATTTCAGTTTTATCCTCTTTAAGTATGAAATAGGGTGACCACGTTTTTTATTCAATACTTATGAGGAATAGGGAAAACTCAGGAGGCGTTTTGGAAATGTATCCCTTTGTGCCTATTATTTTTTATCAAATTAAATAACTCCAAACTTCAGATTGAAAAAGAAAAAAAAAATACATTTATTTTTGGAACCACACAACGATACACAAATTATAACAAAATACGGATAAAAATAAAATTAAACACACATTAGTACACATTGCGTATCGTCGCGTGATGCCTAAATGTGCCTAGCTCAGTAATACTCAGTATAAGCAGCAAGCGGGGGGCCTGCTGCACTGGTATTCTGCTTGACACATTATGACATTAAAAACGACAAAACAAGTAGGTACCGTCAAACATGGCATCTTTACCAATGATTTTAGAATTTTTTAAAAGATCTTTACCATATTTTTGAACGTAAAATGAAATAAAATCTAAATTGATCCACTATTTTAAAAGTTAAAATATACGAAATATAGATCATATCCTTACCCTTCCTTTTACCTGACTTTTAACAATAAATCTCTAAAAATAAAGATTGAGGTTCCTAAGACAATTTTTTCTCAAAGTCAACTGTTTGAAAGATTAACACTGCCAATGTGGTAAAATGTGAGTACCCCCCCCCCCCTCCCTCTAACTTTTGAAATAAGAGCGTGAAAAATCTTTTAAAGATCGAAGCATACATAAAGACTTTTTTATTTAATGTTCATAACAATAGTCGTATGATCAGTTTGTCATGTTTTATCGTACGGACTGCCCATCCATTGACATAAAAAGGGTCTCTTGCCTAAAATAGTTTGGGAGCCCCTGCGTTCATCTCGGGCATGGCATTTTTTTTAATCCTCTATGGCACACACGACACGACAGCGAGTATCACGCATATCTCACAGTACATTAAGCTTGTAAAAGGTAATATCTAGTTTAGTTACCTATACTGTGTGCTTACGTTGAGTAATGTCATATTTGAGCAGGCGATTTTCACACAAGAAAAAAAACAAGGGTCGAAAGTTTGGAGTTATTAAATTTGATAAAAACTAATAGGCACAAAGGGATACATTTCCAAAGCACCTCCTGAGTTTTCCCTATTCCTCATAAGTATTGAATAAAAAACGTGGTCACCCTATTTCATACTTAAAGAGGATAAAACTGAAATTGATATATCTTATTAATAAATGGGTCTTTTATTTTCCCTTTGATATCAGCTTGTTGCACATTTTTTTTCACATAAACAGAAAACTTCAGGTTGGTCTTACATTCCATACTTTGTGCGTAAAAATCAAGAAAAAGAAAACGTGGAGGATTGAGGGCCCGAATATTAACAAGGTAATAACTGGAAAACTAGGAGGAGTTGAAGCCAGCTATTTGTTTCACATTTTTTCACATTTTATTACGTACCCCCCTGGACAACTTGCAACAGCCGTAATCCTATAGTTTAAAAAAAAATGCGTAGTTAATTTTTGTAAGTTTGAGGATTGAGGGCCCATTTTGAACTAAGATTATACAAAGTAGAAAAGCGTTTTGCGATAAATCTTACTTCCACAATTTTTGTTCGGGATTAACTTAGACTTTAGCATTAAAACTTTTACTGTAATGTTAATAGTTTGTTCGCAACAGCCGGGCCCTCAATCCTCCATGTGAGAACTGAGGGCCCGACTCTTCAGCTAATAACTCGGTGAAGATGACTTTCACAAAATCGATTCCAAGTTGCACATTTCTTTTATAATGTCCACTAAATCATCAGTATACTTTTATTGACTTTCGAGCAAGTGGCCCTCAAACCACACACACACGAATAACTAGGCATAGGTACCTAATTTCCGACAATTTGTTTTTTTTTTCAAAATAGCGGACATGCATGAAACCTGGATAAATCGATAGCTAGTACCAATACGAACAAGAATTGTTAACGAAATAATCGCCTAAAACGTCACGTTTTCGATTTGTAAGCTATTAAAGTTAAACTGGTGTTGTTTTACGTCCATCCAAGTCTGATTAAGTGTCAAGGCCAAAAATAGAACCCTTTCCTTTTTTTGACTAATTCCCTCATTTATTTAAGACAGGTTTCATGCGTGTCCGCTATTTTGAAAAAAAAATCAAAATGGCTGACTGTCGGTTTGCCAAAATATTCAAACCCCTATAACTAACATTAATGTGTAAACGTTTATCGTTTAACTAATTTATTGCCAATATTAAAGACAATGACGATAACTAGCACAAAATAGTCAGTCTGTGTGGTAGGTAATAGGTATTAGGGTGTAGCACAAGGTAGGCAAAGGAATATACGTTCACACCGCCATGTCTGTAAATGTTGCATCCACCCATTTTTGGACTCATATTTGTCCAGTATTCGTCTGTATAAATTAGACAATTTGCCGGTGAGTGTTGTTATGCCAAGACAATAAGCGCTATCGGCGATTGTGTGGATGCGCGCACGATGATCAAGGCTATCGAATATACAGGCTGTTTGGTAATAGGGTTATAAAGACGAATTGGTAGATAGGGTAACATGTGTACAACACTGGAAAATAAACCCTGAGACTTTTTTTTTATAATACTAAACTGCGTTGCGTAGTGACCTTGACCAACATTGTGTTTTGCTTTTGCTCATTAATAGGATTGATTATAGAAAACAATAGTATATTTGCATCTAGGATTGTCACTTTAAAGTTTAACAAACAAAAAAGAACTCGGCCAGGTGGTGGTGGTAATAACCGTATTACCAACAATCCTCTAGATCTAGACAAGTATAGCTTCCTTCTAACTCCACCCGTAGCAAAATCCTGAATTATTCCTCCAACCTGGGAGTGCTGGGAGGCATTATTGGCAGCAAATAAAGAATAGAATAAAAGCAAAAGCATTGTGCAATTAATCAATTATATGAAAATCTCTGAAAATCTAAATTGTACTTATTGTCTATTGATGAAATAAATTTTCTTTTTTTCAGTTAGTAAAAGGGATTTCACCGATTATGGCTGTATAGCGGTAGCTATATTGTCTCATGGCACAGAATCTGGAGGTATTTTTGCCACAGATGCAATATACAAAGAGACCGACATTATTCACTGCTTTACTGCCGATAAGCCGACTTTAGTAACCAAACCGAAGATCTTCATAATCCAGGTAAAACAATATTAATTTTTATTTTGCAATATGTTTCAAAAGCATAAATACCTACTAATAAACAATGCTAAACCGAGGGCATAATGACGACTGCATTTGGCTTGAAAACTGTTGCATAATGACCACTTATGAGCTTTTCAAAACTTTAAACCAACCAAAAGCTTAATAAAATTGGCTCCCTATTCGTCGGTGCAGGGACTTACATACTCTTACGATCCTGTACTCTATCCTTTTCCTTCGAACTTAACCACTTTATCTTAATGAATCTTTCGACTTTCGATCCTCTTCTTCACTACGTACTCTGCGTTGTTCTTCTAATCTCACTCTCAATATTCCCCGCCATTCCACTGATTTCCTTTCCTATTGATTCTCTGTGCATGCTGTCCGTTTGTGGAACGCACTTCCAGAGGGCATCCGTAAAGCCCGTACCTGGAGATCCTTCAGAGATCAAAGTTAGAAGGCATTTCCTTTCTCCCATCCACCTAATACATTTTTTTTCTCATATCTCCCTTTCAACTTTAATTTTATATATATGTCACCGGCAATGTATGAAACGCAGGCATTGTATACAATGCCTGCTGGTCCACCGGCAATGTGTAAAATAAAAAGACACAAAAGCTCTGGGGTGGGCTCGGGGGGTTTAAGGAGGGGTTCGAGGGGGGCTCAAGGGGGGTTCGAGGGGGCTCGAGGGGGCTCGAGGGAGGCTCGGGGGGGCTCGAGGGGGCTCGAGGGAGGCTCGGGGGGGCTCATTGAGTTTGGAATCAAACTCAATGAGCCCCCTTTTGCTTGCTTTACCCCCTTGCTTTACTCCTGTAGGTCCCGGGTTAGGTTAGAAATTTAAGGCGAGTGCGGAGCGCAGCGGAGCGTGAGCCTTAAATTTCGAGGTTATTTTTTTATAACAGACAACAGAAATATACTTATTTTACACATTGCCGGTAGACCAGCAGGCATTGTATACAATGCCTAGGCAATGTATAAAATGAATCATATTTCATGTGTATATTTATGTACCCACTCCCCCTCTGTTCTCTTCCCCTTAATATTTTTCTACTCAAGGTTGCCTGGAAGAGACTGCTACTTAGCAGTAAGGCCGCCTTTTGTGTACTTGTCCATGTTTATTGTTTGCTTCTTTGTAATGTGGTTTTCTAGTGTGCAATAAAGCGTTTTATTATTATTATTATTATAAAAGTGATTGACTGAGACGGAGATATGTATATTGAAACAATGTAACATTTGCTGTTACACTGTTCCCTCCTACCTTACCTTATGCCCCTAGTCCAGAAAGTCTCTACTTACCTTCTTACTTATTCTGACTATATTGGTTTTAAGGCTTGTCGAGGAATGAACGATTCAAGAGGCGTAGATGTGAGAGTTCCTCGAGGCACGACTGTTATCCCTAAAGAAAACGATGAAAATGAAACATCTTATACGATTCCGGTTGAACCCGATGTGCTGATTTTGCATAGCTCATACTCTGGGAAACCATCATTTAGGTTTGTTTCTTTTTTATTTAATTTATTCTTTTGTTATTTGCTAATCACACTTTTTATGTTAGACCCGTTTGACCATTTACATAAATCATATTTTGACAGCTAAAATTTCACCATATTGTCTACCAAAAATTCTAAGCTCACCAAATTTTAATATACAGTTTTATATAAACTCATAAAAATCACTTTCCAGGGACGTTCAACATGGATCTTGGTTTATCCAATCACTATGCAACAAAATAAACCAGTTAGCAGAAACTCGTGATTTTGAATCAATCCTTATTGAGGTGAGGAGGGATGTAGCAATCGAACACTCTCACCAAGAATTCAGCAGAGAAAGTTCAGATATACACTTTTTGAAGCAGATGCCAGTTATAACATCGACGTTGATTAGGAAGTTATATTTGAGGAAATTTAAGGAAGAAAACAAGCTAATACCAGAATTCATAGAGGAAAGTAAACCAGTATACCAGGGTGGTAAAACGATAGAGGTTAAATCCAAAATATCATCAGAACTAGAGACGAGTAGTTGCGGTTGTTACTTGGAACATTTTGAGTATATGCGAAATTGTTTGAGGTAAGTTTTAGTGTAAATTTTATTTATTTATAATAAGCAGAAGGAAAGAGATAAAAGGTTGGAGTATAAAAGTCAATAAATGCTAATAGAATAAACTATGTCGGGATTTACACCATGTACCTGTTTATTTTTGAGACTCCGATATTTCTTCCGTGATCATGTGGCATGCAACTGCGCCGAAATATCGGAGTCTCAAAAATAAACAGGTACATGGTGTAAATCCCGACATAGTTTATTCTATTAACGTCAATAACCATGGAAATTTAAAATCAATAAATGCTATTGTAAAAGACGCGTGTAAGTGGACTCAGCAGTGGGTGACTTAAGGCTGAAGAAGAAGATCGTATTATAGGTTTAACCTTCACTCACGTGGCTTCTGAAAACCCATGAGTGATGGCAAATGTGGCGGTGCTTTGTAATGAGGCTTGGGACCGAACGCTCAAACTTGTAGTCCAAGTCCACTAGCTATATTTGACATGCCAGATAATATTCTATGAATCTCGCTCAACTGGAATAATCGATCAGCCGACCATGTGCGGGATTAAACGCATGAATCCATCTTTCCAGTGAAGTAGTGTATTGTTAGCATGCGTACGTTCGTCTGTCAACTTCGGGACGAAGCCGGCGTTGCTCTAAGGTCGACACTCATCTCGCGATGTCTGTCCCGTTCATATGTAAGTGCAGTGCGAGCAGGACCGACAACGAGCTAACACGAGAAAACCTCTCTTTATATTGTGAGAAAATTGAGAAAATTTTGTGGTGGTGTGCATGCTAACCCGGCTAACCTAGAACTACAAGTGCGCGAGATCTCATTCTTTATTATTATTAACATTCATTTTAAAATTCGCAGGTTCTACTTAGATGACCATCCTGACGACACCTTAGCCAAGAGTTTTTACAGGATGGCCCAAGCCTTTCGAGGTCCAGCCTTCAACGAATCTAAGAAACGAATGCTGAATCTAATCGTACAACATCTTAGAGAAAAAAACGTTGAATATTTCAAGTACTTACACATCTACGACCACAAGTTATGGGAATCACGCCAACAGCAGAAGAAAACCGATGAACAAAAAACATAAACTAATTGTACAAAATCTAATAAAAAGTTATTAAGTATCTGTATTATAAAATCCTAAACTGACTGATTGTTGATAATTCAAAGCACAGCCCACCGCTGGACCTAGAGACAGGTACCTACAGTGTCGGCATCCACTTTAATCTAGCGGCAAGCGGCAACAAAGTTTCCTAGCTTTTGAATGCTAATTAATATATATTTTTTAATTTTATGTCATATCAATCCCCAAATATCCTTAAAATTCTCCGATAGGTGGTATGCTGGTGTTCTTCAATTGAAAAAGGAAGTTGTGAAGGAAGTTGTTTGTAGTGTTTTAGAAAAAAAAGGAAGTTGTATTCCAGCCCCTTCAATAGACGTGTTTTTATAATTACAATGGTAATGCGTTATCTAGTGATTTAAATATTATGCTTTTTAGAGGTAGGGTTTTTAAAGTCGGTTTTTTGTTTTATAATCAATTTTTTGCACAGTGATCGCATTAGAAGGCCGACCGTCACCAATTTCATTCATAGGAGAGACAACATTCTACGGGTTCTGCAGACCAATGCTTTGAGTTATTCCCATCCGATCCACTCTAACTGATCCACCGAGAAATAAAAATTCCAACTGATCCCCTTATTTATAGTTTTCTATTCCCAACGGATCCCATCATTGTATTTCTAACCAAGAAAAGGTAGGTCAGAAGAAAAAGAAGTATGAAAATCAAATATTCATTTATTGAGCAATTATTTTTAATGTAGGTAATAAATTAATATCACAGAATCAGATTTGAACATCAGTACCACTGTACCTCAGATCAAATAAAAAGGACTTTTTTATTTGGTCTGACTCTGAGCACTGTACTACAAAATAAGTTTGTAGGGTATCAGAAATCAGATGAGGAAACTCAAATACGATGAGGAAACTCAAATAAGATGCTTCCTTTTTTATTATAAAAGCATTAAGAAGTGAAGCAGTGCAAATATTTGTAAGATGCCAGATCCTACGCAAAACTTTCAGCGTGGCCTGTGTATAATATCAAAATCCTATGATGAATTAGGCTAATCTGCAAAAACTGAAGAAAGTACGACTTTGCAGTTTTGCTGTTTGCATAAAATAGCGCAAAACTTTTTGCTTGGCACATGACCTTTCACGTTTTTTATTTCAAATAAGTGTTTAATTAGACCTAACAGGGTTTATTGTTTTAAATTTCCATGGTTATTGACGTTAATAGAATAAACTATGTCGGGATTTACACCATGTACCTGTTTATTTTTGAGACTCCGATATTTCGGTGCAGTTGCATGCGCCATGATCACGGAAGATCTGTCGATTGTTGCGTGCGGGTAGATGTTATTGGCAGACGAATCGGTCTACCCTCCGTCTAGTTCTTTTATTACTACGTTCGATATCGGTACCACTGTCTGCAAACTCACTATTCACTCGAATTTGTTCTCGACACACGACACTCACTGTATCTGTACGCGAAACGGCACTTTTTTTTTAAATAAGTATAAATATCGGAGTCTCAAAAATAAACAGGTACATGGTGTAAATCCCGACATAGTTTATTCTATTAACCTAACAGGGTTGTTTAAATGTAGGTAACTACCCTAATTTGAAGGCGCCCCAGGAGTGTCGTACGTAATTAGACTCGAGTTCACTAATACTTTAGCAGCCGATAATTTTTTAACAATCTGCTTTTGACATTTTCTCCAGACCTACATAGAAACGTCAAAAACGGACGGTAACTTAATCAGCTGATAAGGTTGGTGAACTTCAGCCTCAGAGGTGGTACATTGGCATTGATATTGGGGACTGAAAATGGGCAGTAGCGTCTTGCCACGAGTGGAGATCATGGTAAATTCTGTCCACGGGAAAGGCCTACCTTCTAAATATTAATATATTAGGCTCAAAGACCAGAATCGCCAATTGAGCGAAAAAACAGCTCACAACGCGTTGTAGTCACTGCCAAAAATCTAAAACGCGAAATTCATGTTGTGACTTTTATAAAAATGCCCATGACGCGTTGTGGTAATCACAGAAAGACCACAGAGCGAAATTCACGTGGTGGTCATCATACCAACCCACCACAACGCGTTGTGGCAATGAAGAAAACCAGCCAAGTGCGAGTCGGACTCGCGCACGAAGGGTTCCGTACCAAAAACTGCAAAAAAACACGTTTGTTGTATGGGAGCCCCCCTTAAATATTTATTTTATTCTGTTTTTAGTATTTGTTGTTATAGCGGCAACAGAAATACATCATCTGTGAAAATTTCAACTTCCTAGCTATCACGGTTCATGAGGTACAGCCTGGTGACAGACAGACAGACAGACAGACGGACAGACAGACAGACAGACAGACGGACAGCGGAGCCTTAGTAATAGGGTCCCGTTTTTACCCTTTGGGTACGGAACCCTAAAAACTGTGACGCGTTCTGAGCACTAGTTGGTGCAACCACAACACGACGACGGTCAGGACGATTCAACTGCACGTTGTGGTCTTTTGGTATAATGACGACGGCGTGAATTTCGCTCTGTGGTCTTTCTGTGATTACCACAACGCGTCATGGGCATTTTTATAAAGCCACAACACGAATTTCGCGTTGTGCATTTTAGGCAGTAACGTGTGAGTGGTTTTTTCGCTCAATTGGCGATTTCGGTCTTTGAGTCACATTATGACACATGTGGGGATATTAAAAATGGCTAATATGATGTGAATTCAAAGTACTGACTGACTCACTAAGATATCAACGCACAGCCCAAACAGAGACTTGAAATTTTGCACATAGATACTTATGTCATATAGAATAGGCATCCAGCCATCCACTAAGAAAAGATTTTTGGAAATTCTACCCCTAAAATAGGGAATGAAAGTTTGTATGAAAGTTCGTAAGTTTTGAAGTTAGGATCTTCAAATTTTGTATTTAGGCTGACAATAAAAAATTAATGTAAGCGTTTTTGAATTATGAAATATTTGAATTTTCAAAGTAAAACTCAATATAATTTTATTATTTAGGCTTATGGTTGGTAAGCAAAAACCAATGAGAAACGAGGCTGCTCGCTTGGTGGGGACCCACCTTATCACGTAAAAACAGCTGATCGGATATTGATAAAATTAAAACATAGAATACTTTTATCCTGGTTAAAGGATCACTAACGATATTCTCGAATGTCCACGCGGACGAAGTCACGGGCGGAAGCTAGTACCTACCTAAACTATAAAATTATCTTGGATAGATTGTAGAATGTAGACAAATACGATCACATGGCAGAAAATCGGGTTATGGATAACCATAAATGCTGATAGGATGTTATAAAATCACACTTTTTAAAGTAAGAAGGTGGTCTATTTCTACTGGTTTTTTTTTGAAAACCTACAATAAAGTTATTGAATTAACTCAAGGTGGTATTTTTATTTTTATACGTTTAAATAATATTACTTATTTAAAAAAAAATTCTGTGGAAGATTGAAAAAGGTTTCCCGCAGCTAGGGTTTCCTAGGATAACGGTGCCGTCATATTACGGCCGTAATTTAGCGGCGTAGAACGTTGTCTATGTAAACAATACGGCGCGGTTTCTAACGTTGCGGTGTCGCCATATTGTTTACATAGACAACATTCAACATCGCTGTTTTACGGCCGTAATATGACGGTACCGCTATCCTAGGAAACCCTAGCTTTAGGGCTGGCGTAGCATCTTTGTCATTGGTAACTACTTGTAACTAGCTAAGTAGACTAAATAAATGATGAATTACTGCAAACTTTTAATTACCACAGCAGATACACGACAAAGAGATTTGATACTTTGGCTTTGATATTTTAATTAGGGAAAAACGTTATTTGGCTCACTGAAAATGGTTCCGAATCCGAAGAGGGTTATTTTGGCTTGTAATATGTCAATTTTGAATTTAAAATTATTAAGCAATTGAACTAGATTTAATTTATTTATTCAGAAAACATGATATGACGTCAGGCTTTAAAACGGTTAAGCTGTTTATAGGTAATACTGATTAGATAAGATATTGATATGTGCGTTAAAGGCATCATACTTATTGAAAGCGGAAAGCGAAGTAGTAGGACTTTACTCTAGTGAAAAAAGGGGAAATTACATATTTTTGTTTTGTATAGAAGATAAATAAAATTAATAAAGCAATGAACGAAAAGGACGTGTCTGTGATTGTTGAACCTGCCAGCAAATCCGATCCTGTACCACAGGAAGCATCTACAGTGGAAAACAACATAGAAATAGCGACACAAAATGAAAATAAAGAGATTACAAATTTACCTAACAACAGCGCTTCAGGTGCACCACCGATTTACAACAAAAGAGCACTATCAAGAACGGCAGAGACATATGAATTAGAAAAATTCGAGAAGCATTCTCTTCTTATTTTAAATCAGAAGAATTTTATAGATCGTTCAACTAGGTTAGGTACTGAAAAAGATGAAACAAAACTTAAGGAAACGTTTTCAAAGTTTGGTTTTGAACTAGAAGTGGAGAACGATTTAACACATGGACAGATAATGCAGAAATTAGAAAATTGTGAGTTTTTATAGATTTTGTAAGGTTATGATTGTCATGTCAATGTTTTTATCTCAGTTTTGTTTCTATTACAACCACATCGAATATGATCGGCCAATGGATGCCCTATAATTACAAAACTAATATTCAATTTATCGGTACAAGAAGATACGTACTAGACGAACGATGTGTTTATCGTTTTTCTGCATTAACTATCTATAAAATAAGTGTGACGTTGTCAAGTGCACTATAATTGTTGAGTCATAAAGCTATGACACACCGAAAGAAAGCGTGAGAGAAAGTTATTGGGCAGGAAATAACAGAGGAGACTGAAGTACGATTCGTTTGATTTCAGTCAGTTCTCAAGACTTTACCGACTATGGGTGTGTGGCTGTGGCAGTTCTGACCCATGGTGCTGAAGGGGGTCTTATCAGGGCCAAAGACAAAGCTTACAATGAAAGTGAAATTATCAAGCACTTTAAAGTCAACGTAAGACCAACTTTGGTCACTAAACCAAGGATTCTCATTATTCAGGCAAGTTTAAATATATCTCCTCGTCAACGCCTGAAAAACGAGACACAATAGATTTTCTATTGTCGTCCGGTCGCCGGAGACCGCTCGGGCGTTGATGAATTATTAAATAGTTGGTCTGTTTCATTTTGTGATAACAATTCTATTATAATCAGCATAGATGCTTATAGAAAAGTTAAAATTGAAATTAATAGCACCCTTAAACTACCAACGAATTCATTTAGTTATTATCCCAAAAAGTCACATCGAAAAAATAAAAAAAGTTATCTAATCCCTGTCCATCCCTCGTCCATAATTTAGTTATATATAGGAGGTTCAAAACATGGGGTTGAGCATCGTTGAAACTTTTATAACAATCATAATTTCCAATAATTCAGTTTCATCATCATCACCAGATATTTTTTATAATATAGTAAGAGCATTATAATACAAAAAACGGACTAAATTATTACAAAAAAAAAATCGGACTAAAACATTAAAACGGACTAGTAAAAACAGACTAAAAAGTATCAAATAAAATTTTCCGTAGATATTTATAACCCTATACCTACAGAAATTTTATACTTAAAAACGTGGGGCGCATGCTAAAGACAATATGGATGATAAATTTTACAATATGCGCCCCACGTTTTTAGGTTTAAAATTTCTGTAGGTATAGGGTTATAAATATGTACAGAAAATTTTATTTGATACTTTTTAGTCTGTTTTTACTAGTTCGTTTTAATGTTTTTGTCCGATTTTTTTTGTAATAATTTAGTCCGTTTTAAAAACGTGTTTTTAAAAAAGTTTATTTTTAGTAAATTTTTATTTTCTGCTTTTTAGTTAACAAGCTAAGACTAAAAATATACCATCTCCTATCGGAGCACTCGTCAAGACGATTCAAACGAGCCCAAACTCGATGGGGTTGCATGGTTTTATTACAGCGTTCCTGTGGCCTTCTTCCGGCTCCCTCATCAGACCCTGGAAACTATTTCCCAACAAAGTACTCTTCAAGACGATTCAAACGAGCCCAAACTCGATGGGGTTGCATGGTTTTATTATAGAGTTTGTATGGCCTTCCTCCGGCTCCATCATCAGATCCTCGGACACTATTTCCCATTAAAGTACTCGTCAAGATGATTAAAACGAGCCCAAACTCGATGGGATTGCATGGTTTTATTACCGAGTTCCAGTGGCCTTCTTCCGGCTCCATCATCAGACCCTGGACACCTATTTCCCAACAAAGTACTCGTCAAGACGATTCAAACGAGCCCAAACTCGATGGGATTGCATGGTTTTATTACCGACTTCCAGTGGTCTTCTTCCGGCTCCATCATCAGACCCTGGAAACTATTTCCCAACAAAGAACTCGTCAAGACGATTCAAACGAGCCCAAATTTGATGGGGTTGCACGGTTTCGATATTGAGTTCCTATGGCATGGTCTTTCGGCTTCATCATCAGATCCTGGACCTCGTCTCCCGTTAGAGTACTCGTCAAGACGATTCTAACGAGACCAAACACGATGGGTTGTATGGTTTCATCATAGAGTTCCTTTGACCTTCTTCCGGCTTCATCATCAGATCAGCTCAATGATACCATAATATTGCATTGCCTTCCAGTTCTGACCTATGTTCAAAGTTTCAAGTCTCTAGTTCATCGGGAAGCTAGGATAAAATCGTTCGCAAACTTTGTGGAGAAACACACAAACAAACAAACAAACAAACGCGAAAGCAACCTAATAAAAACGTGTTAACAACAACACTAAACATTTATATGCACATGAACCATGCAGCAATAGTTGATGTATTTGCAGTCGAGCCTGCTCGCGATCATGTTCAGGACGCTGATAGCGCTGGCCCGGACTCAGCGCACCAGGGACGCGCACCGCTTGTGCATGGTGGCGTGTAAGTGTAAGCAGTCCACACGAGCCTTCGCGAACATCCCTGATGCGCTACAGAACCGAGGCAGCCCCATCAGCGCCCTGAACGCGTTATTGTACTGGATACGCAAAGCGCTGTATTGTCCCTTCGTGTAGTCAGCCCACTGACTGCTCGTGTACAAGGAGGTGCAGTAATCTCTGAACAACGTAGTTAATGTAATTTTTTTATGTCTGCCCTCCCTCCACTCCTGCGGAACCTACGTGCCTTGCTTTTAAGGAGGATGGCTCATAAATCATAACATAACCCACCACGTGGGCCCAATTTGGATCGGTGGGTGGGTATCATGGGTGTTAATGACTAGCGAAGTGCGGAAGAACTCAAGATACCTGCTAAATTTTGGTCACCCATCCCATGACCGATACTTATCGCAGGGCAAAGGCACTAACCCACTGCGTCATCGAGCTACTCATATAATTCGTCTTTTTCATGTCAGACCTCGACAAGCGGCAAGTCATTAGCGGCTGGCTGCGCGAGATTCCCTATTTATTCAAATAATTCCTTTACCATATCCATTGACGCGACCGCAACTCAAAAGATGTCGCGATTGCAAAGCTACTACTACTTTAGAGCTTATTTTGACTAACTAGCTTCTTACTTCTTTTTACTTACCAGCAATATTCTGTATTTCCAGGCTTGCCGGGGAAAGCAGGACCCTAGAGCCGTCACAGTTTTTGGTCAAAGAGGACCAACTAAAAAGGACGTCGATGAAAAAGAAAATGAAAAGCCTTATACATTGCCAGTGGAATCTGACATGCTTGTTTTGCACAGCTCCTATATAGGAAAGCCGTCACACAGGTAAGAATGACGTCCCGGTTTAGGCCACTTTATGAACCTAGAAGTGAATTGACTGTAATTTATTACTTTTCCAGAGACGAACATTGTGGGTCGTGGTTCATCCAAGTTCTATGTGAACAGATTGATGGTTTGGCAAAAACACGCGACTTAGAATCCATTTTGACTGAAGTGAAGCGCGTAGTTGCTATTGATCTTTCTGACGAAGAACATAACACAACTACGAGTGAATTGGAAGTAAATAAGCAGATGCCAGTAATCACGTCGACTTTGATCAGAAAGTTGTATTTAAGGAAGTTTGGAGAACTGCCCCTCTCTTTAGAAGATTCTGCGAACATTACGATGATGGAAAGATACTTGTCGGTACCTGGGTACAGTCGGAGCGACTGTAGCTGCTTCTTGGAACACTTTGCGTACATGAGGAATTGCTTGAAGTACGTTTGATCAAACCTTTTAATTTAATTAAGATCACCAACACAGGATGAAAGTCGGGTCAGGTGGCTACTGGTCTAATTGCTACTGGGCCCAAGGACTAGTAGCCCTCTTTAAAAAATGGTAGTGGTATACTGATATACTGATACTTACGGGATGTGGGCCGAGTAAGGGTTATTTAATCAACCTAACTTGAATTTTGTAGCACTTATTTTCGATATAGAGGTAGGCTAGCATAAAAGTTGAATAACGATCTCTGCGCAATCGAGCTTTAAACTTCAAACACCATGCTTGCATCCATTTAGCTCTATATTGGTGTTTGATATTACAAATTCTACTAAGGTTAACGTAACAATTGTGTATCAATGGTGTTTCAATAGTATTGCTTTTAGGAACAGTTCTTGTATTGTCTAATACCACAGAATAGATAATAGTACCTACTAGCATAGGATAATACTCAAAAAGTAAATTAGGTATCATAATTAACAACTGGTACGCGCAAGAAATGTTATTCAGTAGAAGCAACATTCCATAATCTAATTATGAGAATTATTTCCACCGCGCTAAGTTTTTGAACTTGCGGACCGCGATCCAGCTGTTTAATGTGCGAACTTTTATAGAAAAACCATTTAAATAATTTATTTAGAAAACATCACCTAAAAACTTAGTACTACAGTACGTAATGTTTTTGACAAATGTAGTACTTGTGTTATGGAAATTGGAAACGACGTCGTCGTTACCACATACTACATAGACCTGACACAAAACAGAAAAGTTAGATTTTTTATATTCACGTAGCCGAGGATCAAACAAACCCGAAACCCCAGAGATAGCCACCATGAAAACTTGCATGCCAGCTCAGTCACAGAGATCGTTGTTCTTGTTACTGATAATAACAGCGGGGCTACTCAAATGGCCACTTTTCTATTCGTTCGCTAACTTAAAAATTAAAAATAAGCCATAAACACCAATATAACGTGTCGTAGGCTTGTCAATTCTGTACAATACAACAATGTCTGTGATTTACATAAACTTGCGAACGTCTGACTTGATCATTAATTGCTTATTTTTAAGATTTAAGTTAGCGAACGAATAGAAAAGTGGCTATTTGAGTAGCCCCCCAGAAGTATTATAACAATAATTATTTTTGATTTCAGGTATTACTTAGAAGTCGACACTGATGACAGCGAAGCTATAGCTATATATGAACTGGCTAGCACTTACGACAACAATCCATATCATGACGAAGTGAAAAAGGAAATGTTGTGTACTATAACAGAATACTTCAAAAATAAATGTGGGTCTTTCAAATTTCTAAAATTTTTACATCTATACAACACAAAATAATGATTTCTGATCGCTCCTGACTTGTTACTCACACTACAATAGTAAATAATTAAAGATAATACGTTTTTTTCTAGTTTGTTTCATTTTTGAAATTCACAGGCTTTGTAAAGGTACCTTCAAAATATATTTTAGGTACGTTACAAACGCTTCTATAACTAGCTCTCCTTCCATGCCGAATACTTGTACTATTAGTCATTTTGTGGCCGAACACAGTTAAAAATATAGCCACTTTTTGCAATCCAGTTGGGTCATCCTTGTCGGTAAAAGATTCTGTGGTAAAAGCTCAATTTTACTGGTCGATAACTCCGTCGATCAATATACAGTTTGCGGGGGCTTTTGGTATGCTGCGTGACGACTATGAAAATCATTTGGTCGAATAACAGCATGCGGGTATTTCCCGAAAGCAGTGTAGCATTTGTAGCAAAGCGAGTAATTTCAACGACCAATTTTTGTAGGTCGCGGTTACTGCAGCATGCGGAGTGCGGGAACCTCACAACTACGTTCACGAACCTACAGTCAAGAGTTTTGGTACAGGACCTACAACTCCCCGCATGCGGGATTCATCAACTAGCAAAAACGGTTTCAAAATGAATGAGGGCCTGGTACAAAAATCCCTAATTGTTGTTGCGAGTGTGAAACAGAAAATATTTTCTAGAATATTATCATCCTTAAGCTACAGAATCAATAATTAATTAACTAACAGCCCGTCTTAACCTGAAGAATTACTTACAAGCAAAGACAGACGATAAATATCATCTTCTAAGCTTAACCATGTTACCTAACAAAATGTAGGAAAAGAACTGGCGTAGTTAGTATGAGTAGGTAGGTATTAAGAACGTTATTTTATAGGTTATCACTAATTGAACGTTAGGTTTAATAAGAAAAACGCAAAAATAGGCGCATGTTGACGAATGTTCACTTAAAATTCTACAAACAATAATATTGTATTAACTTTACTTTATAATTAAAAAAGACAAGTTTGTGATATACGTTTATCACTTTACAAGATTATAGATTATCGGTTGGCGTTATCAAACAGTATAGAGTAGATCGATAAAACAAAATAAGCCGTCAGTAGTCAGAAAACCACTATGGAATACGAAACTTATATTGTAATAAGAACAACACTATAAACCTAAAAATAAAAAAATGGAATCTACAGAGGAACTGATGACACCTCCCACACCGAGAGAGATTTTTAAAAATCCTTTCGAATACGTCGATAGAAAACGAAAAGGTAAGAAAAAAGGAAAATCTTTTACTTTCTATCGCAAAAAGAAACAACAAGACTCTGATGATAGCCCTCACCAAGTAAATGATAATATTGAAGCTATATCTACAGATTCTGTCGCAAATAACGACGATGCAGATGAAAATGAAAACTGCATTTGTTGGGATAGTCAAATGAAAACTCAACCTGCAGAAAGTTTAGAATCCAATGAATATTCAACTTTCAAAGTGGCATTTCAAAGTGGCATTAATTGATGATAATACGAAATTACCGGTGCCGGAGAATAGTGTTATATTTAATACAAGAGCGCTGGCAAAACATTCAATTACATACGAGTTGGAGAAATTTGAGAAGCATGCCTTATTCATATTTAGCCATCAAAATGTAAATGGATATAGTCCTAATTTGAACATTGAAAAAGATGAAGCAGAACTAACGAAAACTTTTTCTAAATTTGGCTTTGAAGTAATTGTCGAAAGAGATCTTACAAAAGAAGCGCTTTTGGATAAACTACGAGAATGTAAGTGCATTTAAAAACCTAGATATAAATATGAAAATATCTTAGATAATATCTGATTGTTTCTATTATGATTGTCCTTTGTTTATTTTCTTCACTGTTGTAATTATAAATCTTTATTTTGTTGGATCACCTCGTAGCTACGTTAAAACAAACCAATTGTAATTCAGTAGGTATCAATAAATTTTCATGTCAGATTTTTATTGCAAGTAAAATAAAAGACTAACATGGTGAGATTTTTTATTTAGGTTAAATAGATATCAAGATTGAGATATAAAGTAGCAACCTTATATTGAAATATAATATTGTATTCTATCCCTTATAATCGATGAATCATATTGTTTAGGACTTTAGTTATTAACATATTATGTTTTGATGGTAGATAGTAAAAAATATGCATTTTTGTAAAAGTAAGTACAAGCTGAATTGGAGATGGCCTTTAAATTCTTCCAAGCAATTTCTTTTTGATTCATATTGAATAAAACTCAAACCTTTCTTATGTACATAGAGAGTAAATTTTACGTTACACTAATGATTTCGAGTATTTGCGCCTACAAAACTCCGCTAGGCAAAATAACGTCAGCCACTAAAATCAAATGAAACAAAAGTAGGATAGGCTAGTCATAATCTTGCAATGAAAACGCAAAACGCTATGCGAAGCTGAATTTCCCCTCTGGACGACTTCGTCATTTCATGTTAATGTGGACCTCTTGCATGCAATAAGAAAGTATTCTTGCGAAATGCGTAAAAAACTGCAAAAAATTGAATTTTCTTCAGTTTTTGCTGTTTAATTTTATTATCATTTTAAAAGCAAGTTATGAGATAGTTTAAGCAGCAGAATTAATAACCTTATTTGTTGCACTCAATTTCAGTTAGCAAACAAGACTTCACAGACTACGGGTGTGTGGCAGACGTGGCAGTGGCTATTCTGACCATTAGCTCCAAAGACAGCCTCATCTGGGCCAAAGATGAGCCATATAGCGAACTGGAGCTCATTAAACATTTCAGAGTGGACCAGAGACCTACTTTAATTACCAAGCCCAAAATTTTTATTATTCAGGTAAGTAACTAGGTATTCCCAGTTTAACAATGCATAGGTAAAATTCATAGGTAATATTAGAAAGGTGAAAGTAGCTCTGTCTGTCTGCTACATTTTCAAGCATGAACCACCGAACTAATTTTAATAAAGAGTAGAGAAAGAATAGATTGGTCCATGTGAAAGGACCTAGGCTATCTTGTGTAGCAAAAATAAAAATTGAAAATGAAATAGGGGATGAATTTGTATGAGGTGGGGACCTAGAACAACGTCCAGGCGTATAAAGTCGCCTGCGGCGCGGCCGCTACTCGAACCTTATGAAAGACGGACGAAATCTGAATCATCCCCATCCGTTTTTTAACATTCTTTTTTTTTATTTTGATTTTTTGATTTGTTTAAAAATAATTTGTTTTTAAATATTTATTATTAAACATTTATCCTTTCGTATTTCAGGCTTCTCAAAGCATTGAAAAGATCAAACCATGGCTATACTTTACATGGCAATTGCAAATGGGACAAATTCAGAAGGATATTGACGAAGACAAAAAGCCCTATACTCTACCTGTTGAGTCTGATCTGCTCTTAATACACAGTACACACACCAGGAAGCCACCAAACAGGTAAATTTCTATTTGTCCTTTGTGTTAGGCAATAGGACATCAACAAAAAGAAAATTAACTACCTAGTTTTGGTGGAGCATACGATGTCTATAATAATATGGTGTCTCGGAATTTCGGACCCAATAAGAGTACTTGTATTTTTCGTCTGACGAACGAAACCTTATTAGAACCCTTATTGGTTGTCCATCAATCTTCTAAGTTAACACTTCTTCTCTATGATAATCTATAGAATAACTTTGGCCCACAATCTGAAAAACATTTTGAGCGTTTCTACTGGTATGAAATGGCATAAATCTGTTTCACAGATCCCTTAGTTTTTAAATTTGAGATTTTTGCATTCAATTAATTTGTTTACAGCAACGAGTCTGGATCTTGGTTCATTCAAAAACTTTGTTGTAAAATTGATGAGCTCGCACCTACTCACGATTTGGAAGCTATTATGACAGAAGTGAAGCGGGAAATTGGAATAGACTTAACAAAACATGATGGAGCGATTAACAAGTTCATGTTGAAGATTCCCGTGACAACGTCTACGTTAATCAGAAAATTGAACATGAGGAAGTTTGGGGAGACACCTCTCTATGCGGCAGAGATGCAAGTTGATTTTACTCAACTAACAGGAGAAAGTGAAGTGGATGATGGTGCCTAGAAATCGTCCTCGAACAAAATAATAATTTTTGATCGTTTAAGCTTTTGACTTGTTACTCACATTACAATGGTAAATAAATTAAAGATAAGTACTTAATTCGTTTTTTCTAGTTTTTTTAATTATTCAATTGACAGGCTGTATAGAGGTACCTTCAAAAGATATTTAAGGTATGCTACAAACGCTTCTACGGCTCTCCTTCCATGCCGAAAAAAAAGAGTTTCCTAAAGGACATCAGGCACATGAGACCCAAAAGTGTATTAAACATAATTCTGTTATCTATAAACACTTTATGTTATTAGAATCTTAAAACAGCAGCAACATTATTTTTTAACTCCTTCATTTAGCTTTAATTAATTATTGAAAAAACAAAAGCATATCAATGAAACGGACATCTTTGTCAGCGATTTCACAAGTCTCCCCTGAGTATATTTGTTCTGTGGCACAAGTGATTGCGCATTAAAAAAAAGAATGTCTGCCGGCTGTCAGTCAACTTTTTCCTTATTCCTATATCCATAAGGTTCATCAATGGTCTAACGAAACGTGTAGTCGTGTGGTGGTGTTGCTATTTAGTGTCAGGGTTACTAAAAAAAAACTTTCAAACATAAATAACTTTTAAAACATAAATCTTCGTAAAAATCTGAATATTTTCTATGAATTACTAATTACATGCCTACATTTTGGAAAATACAGAAATGTTATACATTCTTTGGTTTTTTTCTATGGGAGTCTGCCTGATGTCCTTTGCAATCCAGTTGGGTCATCTTTGTCGGTAAAGATTCTGTGGTGAAAGCTCAATTTAATTAGCCGATAACTCTGTCAATCGATATACAATTTGCTGGGGCTTATGGCATGCTGCGTAAAATGATTTATAAAAATCATACATTTAACCGATAACGTGTTCGATGCGATGACTCGGTCGAATAACAGCATGCGGGTGTTTCCCGGAAGCAGTGTAGCAAAGCGAGTACTTTCAACGACCAATTTTGTAGGTCGATGTTACTGCAGCATACGGGGTACGGAAACTTTATTAACAAAGCTACAGTTAAAAGCGTTTTGGTACAGGACCTATAACTCTCTGCATGCGGGCTACATCAACTAGCAAAAACGGTTACAAAATGAGGACCTGGTACAAAAAATCTGTACTTGTTATGCAATCCCTATGGCGAGCGTAAAACAGAAAGTCTTTTCCAGAATATTAGCTTCAGGATCAATAATTAATTAATTAACTAACAGCACAGAATACATAATAGTACAAGTCTAACAGTACATCTTGTCCTGAAGAATTACTAAGAAGCAAAGACAGACGATAATAGTACATTATGAGACAAGTTAGCTTAGGTTGCTCATTGCACACAAGGCTATGGGTTGCAGCCCGAGCCGCAGGCGAGGGCGTAACTCAGCAGAGTGTGCAATAAGCAAGAGCTCACGAGTTTCATACGACGATTTTTAACACACTTGCGAGTAAAAAACAAGTAATTTACCACAAAGCAACAAATACGACAAAAACAAAATAATACTGTTTTGCACTCCAACAAAACAGTTATTATGAGTGTGAGAAAACACAGCGTTGATTTGAAGATGCGTCATACCGATTCACCTTATATCTACCACAATTGTACAAAGATTTATAAGTCACTCACCAATTTTCCAGACCAAACCTTGCTTACATGTCTTCTTTCACCTCGCTAAGCTCTGTGGACAGTGACAGATGACAGCTGTCACATGTCAGTATCATGTCATAGTAGTCTTCACCTGCAAGCACTTAGGCAACGCTGTGTTTTCTCACACTCATAATAACTGTTTTGTTGGAGTGCAAAACAGTATTATTATATGTGATCGAAAACACAGCGTTGATTTGAAGACCTGTTTGATATCTGCTGGTGAAAGAAGGACAAACGCTATGTGAATTCTCACTTATTCAACATCACAAATAAAATTTAATAATATTAAATTATTGTTTAGATACCTCTCTAAAAATGTGATTCACTAATGTCTCTTTTACGAATAACATGCAACCAATTTGTTAATCAGATTGCTATTCAACAAACACAGTAACTTAATTACTTGAGAACAATGGAATATTTAGAAATAAAATTTAATACCACAGCTAAATTAATCTTCATAGGTTATTACCACCTGTATTTACAGGTATTTCTTGCACTTCTTGCAAGGTTTTTTTTTTTTTTTTTTAATATTATTATTATTTTATTTCTTATTATTATTTTTCAGCTATACTTTATTAACTAAACACTAGGTTTAGAATCCAGATTCTATAACTGTTGTTCTTGTGGCTAGTTTCACAATCACCTATTCATTTAATAAAAGAGTTAAATAATTGAGTTGTCAGAATTGGACTGTGTATAGAATACACCATCCCATATTCAGAATTAAAATTGCTATTAACATACAGAAATGTAAATTTTGCGCTAAGGATTTTTTAATCTTAATAAATCTTATTAGCCTGAAAAATATTAGTATTAGTCAAAAGACATGGGCCACACCACAACAGTAATATATATCTCTCCAGTATTCAAAACAGATTTCTTGTGAACTAAACAATGTTGTGTTTTGATAAGTCAAAGAGGACTCGATTGCCCAAATCTGTGATTTGATTGGTGTGGCCTCGCCTCAGAGATTGCTTTTAATATTACTTATATAAACAGAACATGAAATCCTTAGTTATGTATAAGAACAGCAGGATCTGCATAACTATTTTATCTACTGCAAAAATATATTTTCATAATTACTATAGAACTAAATGTAAAAGCTTTACTCTTTCTATAAACCCTCTTTCTCAGGGAACTCTATGAGGTGTAAATGAGGAACCAATGTGGGCTACCTGATCTGGTCACCCGCAACCTTCTAACTATATCAAGGTTCTAGCTAGCTCATCTATCCGAGGTTTGTTTTTTGCCTCTTGTGAATTCAATCAAGCTGATGTGAATGTCTTTATACTTACTTTTGGTTCTGTTAAGGTTTATGCCTGGATGATTGCAAGCCAGGAATACTGGTACCAACTCGATTGTGGAAACGCACACGGCATTTTAATTGCCAAGGACGGCGCGGCTGCAGGGTTGTCAAATATTGCATAGCCATACTTTGAGTCCCAGGTAAGGTACCTTATCCAAGGTTACCAAGTCACCATTTGGGACACCCCATTTAGGTATAAAGCCTCCGAGGCCTGGGGCAACAAGAGAGAGGCCATTCCGGCACATCGTCTCAAATTTGGCGGTCGGCAGAGCCGTTGTACCCCCCCGGGAGGTACGCCGCTGAAAGCGTGATGGTAAATCACTCGGCTATCCTGCAGCCCTACCGTCCCCTTGAGCAGAGCAATTGAACGCATAGGTACCTACAACGCTGGTAGCGGAGGTGATCCATTAAGGTTCTACTGTCCATTTGGACAAGTAGGTTATTATTATCGCCATCATCTTGGATGTGTATCAACAATATTATGTTTTGTGACTAGGTATGTAGGTACTCTTAAATGACGGGGATCCGCTCCCTGTTCATATAGACACGTTGAGGATAAACTGGCGCACGCTGCAGCTATCTCACTAAGGAACAGTTGCCAACACATCAGACCATACATGTTGATCTTGAGACCGTTCTTCTGGCGTACGTAATAAAAGCTGCCCTCGCAGCTCAACTGTTCAACTTAACGTGCTGTCAACTGCACATCTAAACGTCAATGTCACACAGTCCTGGGGATATTTTCCTTTAAATCAGCTGATGTTGAAGTAATCACCTCAACCCGCGAATATCGCGGCTATCACCAAACACTCATGGTAATCATAACGTAGATTTTTATGTAGGCATACGTAACCCAAAAATAAAAATAAAAATATGATGTGGATTAAAAGGGAAATAATTAAATCGCAATATGATAGACTAATACTTTTCATACCTAAGGACTGTTAGTTATCTTATTCAAGGCTACCAAGTCACAGTTTAGCACACCCCATCTAGGTGTAAAGCCTCCGAGGCTTGGGGAATGTCTGTCTCTGGTATGATTCCTATCCACCCGACTACCTCCTGGTGGATTTCAGATATAAACTCCTGAAAGATCCGTAATCGGAAATCAATCTGTATTGATATGTCTGAATTAAATGACATTATTAATCAAAAGTGTATATTTGAGCTCATTTGCATAGCTCAATAGCCCCCACACTTAATTCTCACAAAAAGATGCGCCTTCCTTGAGAACTTCTGATAGCACACTCTTATTATGTTTTGGTATTAGTGATGTAGCTTTAACTGTTTTGCAAGAAACATCCATACTCTGCATACACTATATTTTGTTCTAGGATTGACTTCTGTAAATTATCAAAACAGACTTTCAGGAATTATTAACAGTCCTGAAACTTGCCTAGTGATCAGCAGTAAGGTGTCACGTGACTGCTGACTGGCTGGAAATGAGAGATCATAATACGGTAATGCAAGGCAGTTCATTTTCAGGCTGGAACTAAGAGGTCATAATACGCCCCCAGATCCTAATATTGACTTATTAGTTAATAGCTAGGTACATAATATCTGAGACCCGAGTCTGACCCCCTTGGATATTTATAAAAGTCCGGAGGCTAAAGATTGTTGAAAGAATTTGGATACTGGATACTTCTACAATCAGACTCATAAGACTAAAATTGACTATTTTCCTTTGTCTAGTTTACTTACTAAACTCATAGGTGATTTTCTCTTTGGATAAGCTATAATAAGTACATATTTAAATTTTATTCAATATTCACTTACTCCATCATTTCATTTCATTCTGCTATCACTAGTTAAACTTAGTTGTACTATGCAGTGGCCTACTCAAAATAGAAATAATAGAAATATTAGTTATAATAATCATGAAAAAAATTTGCTATTATAATTTCACTGACCTGATAATACACATAATTTAATCATTCAATTTCATGGCCCTACTGAGGAATTAAGTACCTAACAAAAGTAGGTTACACATCCTATTATTATTATTATTGTAAATAAATATCAAGACTGTATCTTCAAGATAAAAAGTAACTAGTTATAACTCTGATTTGAGTTTAACTCTGTGTTAGGTATGTAAATAATTTGAGACCCTCTGTCTACTATTTTGTAAGTTATGTGGACACTTGCCACCTTATGTAATGTTTAATAAAGTATTATAATCAACTTACTGTATTGAACATACTTTTGTATACCAGATACGGCTACCTTATTGTGTATCTCCAAAGAATCTACGGAATGTTTTCTGTAACCGCAATCAAAGTAACTTTTATTTAATTCTATCCAATAACATAATAACACAATATAAAGCTGACTCTTTATTACACATCTTACTTATGTTCTTATTACTTACACTACAATGTAAATTTCCAAATTTTTATCAATCATAATCTATCTAACGGTACTAGCACAGCCCTGGTACTAGATAGACTCCTATGCAACACTCTGTCCAAGTTTGCGAATCACATCTCGAAATGGAACCACTTTAATGAATAGGTAGATAATCTGCGGCTAGAGAAACATTTCTTTACTTAGTTTTCAACTTTCTAATTTTTGTATACTCACTCTTTTTCTTCTATCTGTACAACAGTTGCCTAATCTTGTAGAGTACTCCAGCAACTCATGCCAGGATATTGAGATAGTGTAAATAAGAAGTGTCTAACTCACTTGGCCGAGTTGCTCAATGCGAGAAATTCTGTTGTGATTATTTCAGGAGGTCCTGGTATTGTAAGTTCACACTTGTTATATTAGACCAGCTATGCTAAGAGCCTCTGATTGTACTGATTACCTACTACCTACTGAAAAAGAACAGTTCAACAGACTTTAAAAACCAAAAATCAGTTTGGTGTGGCAGATTAACACTTCAAATACCTACTTAGTTTATTTCTGTTGTGAGGAAACTAGGTTTCTCAATTTCTCATATTCAAAACATTAGTTTATGATAGGTGCTCGCATCAAAATAAAAAAGTTTTGTGTCAATAGAAACTTATGGTACCAATGATCAACTGGGTGCGTCTTAGTTATAATAGAACTGGTCAACTTGACCAAAGAGCTGTTATTCTTCCGAGTAATAAATAACTCGGTATTAATTCACGAAAACGAGATGGTGGGCGATTGGTAATTTCATTCAGCACTCCGCTCTCTTAATTAAGAGAGGAAGATTTATGTGGGCCCCAGATAATCATAGGGCCCGAATGTTCCCTCGTGTCATCATCCGCTGATGAACGAGAACAGTCGCATGACCCTTGTCACGTACCAATCTGTACCAGCTAGTGCTCTTAGTGTGTTTTCGCTAGTGTTTTCGAAGCAGCGGTCTGCCGGTAACATGTAAACACGTCTTGTAAGCATCACCATCTCGTTCTTTTAATTAGTAAGGTCGTAAACGCTTACCAAACAAGCAGCATTATTGTAAGAATTCTTGAATTCACTTATAAATTCAACAAACACTGCACTTTATAACAATTTTAGTTTTGAGAAAACTTTTGCACGTGGTATCGCGGCAAATCTTAAAAACGCTATGACATGATACTGACATGTGACAGCTGTCATCTGTCACTGTCCACAGAGCTTAGCGAGGTGAAAGAAGACATGTAAGCAAGGTTTGGTCTGGAAAATTGGTGAGTGACTTATAAATCTTTGTACAATGGGGAGGAAAAGCGCAATTTTATCCCGATAGGTGGCGTCTGGTCTTTGGTACCGGGCCGCCTCAAAGAAAGTGTCAAAACATATGGGAATCTCTTGGAGTATTGCACTTTTTAATTTTATACTGAGAAAATTCCGCATTGTTATGCATGTAACTTGTAAAATATTGGAGTTCATCGATTTCCCAGTAACAAAAAAAATATTGGGCAAAAAAATATCAAAGAAAAAGATGCTTTTCCCTCTATTTTCTCCTTTGCTGAGCCTGAGAAACATTATAAATCAAAAGGAATGTTTCATGAATTTGATGAAGCTTCGCCAAAATAAAACAACATTTGAATTATAACAGCTTTGTTCTTTAATATTTCAACCTCAGCAGTTTCTAACATATTTATAACTTGGATGAATTTGATAGGTATATCAAATATGGAATAAGCCCAATATTGGGGCCAAACAGAGAATTAATAGAATTTTATATGCCAGAGTCATTCAAGAAACTTAGAATAATAAAATAAATATGATAAAACGGTTCGTGTAATTTTGGATGGTACAGAAATTCCAGTACAGAAACCTGAAATTACTATTGCACAGAAGGCATCATCAGGCAACTATAAACACAAAAATTCACACTCAGTTGCTTTGTTAAAATTTAAATCATATGCTTCTAATCTGAAATAAAAAGATTACTTGTAAATCTTACACGAAATTTAAAGAAATGTAATGCATGTTAGCAATTTTTTGTAAGTTGCTATAAACTTTCTTGCCTGTTGTTTTGGCTTTTCTTTTCCGTAATTCTTCTTTTATATGAGCTAAAGTTAGCATATAATACATTGTTTGTCCGCAAAACCGAAAAAAATACAATCTAAGAAAGTAAAATCACGTAATACACAGTCAAGACAATATAAGCTCAAACTGACAATTGTTCCAAAGAATGAAGCGCCATCTGTAATTCACTTTGCCTTCGCCTCCCCATTGTGGTAGATATAAGGTGAATCGGTATGACGCATCTTCAAATCAACGCTGTGTTTTCGATCACATATAATATGATAATTATGATGGGAAAAGGCGCGTAGGTTTTTTTTTGCTTTTTTCACAAGCCCAATTCAAGAATATTTTGCGAACAACAGGGTTAGTGAGCATACAGCCTAGGTACCTCAAAATTTAATTTTAAGTGATAAGATGCAAATATTTTAATATTTTATAACAAAATATTATGAATTATGAATAATTTGATAATAATAAATATTTGTTTGACTTAATTAAGGACTTACACGTTTATTTATTCGAAAAATGTACATGAATTTTCAGCGGCATAAAACATCTTTGTTGTTACTAAACAAAATAACTGTATTACCCGGTTAAATTGGGAATGCTCTGTTTACTCGCATATAACTTGCAGTAAGGTACCTATTTAAATTTGTAGGGATAATTCTATAACCAACTAGTTATATATTATTGCACGCGTTTGTTATAGCTCGGTTTATGGCCCTAAAAAAAGCGATGTATAAGGGCTCACTTTAGAGCAAGTGTGTTGAAAATTATATTACCTGCTAGGCTTTTAACCATGTGAGTGTGACCTAACAAAATGTAGAAAAAGAACAGGCGTACTAGTTTAGCTAATATTATTGAATAGGTATTGTATATTATAGCCATTAGAACATGAAGGGTAACGTCATTTAAACACGTTTTTATAAGGTTGCTTTCTCGTTCGTTTGTTTGGTTGTTTGTCCGCAAAGTTTGCGAACGATTTTAAACTAGCTTCCCGATGAGCTAGAGAAAACTTGAAAACTTGAAACTTTGAACATAGGTCAGAACTGGAAGGCAATGCAATATTATGGTGTCATTGAGCTGATCTGATGATGAAGCCAGAAGAAGGCCACAGGAACTCTTTAATAAAACCACACTACCCCATCGAGATTGGGCTCGTTTGAAACGTCTTGACGAGTACTTTGTTAGGAAATAGTGTCCAGGGTCTGATGATGGAGCCGGAAGAAGGCCACTGGAACTCGGAAATAAAACCATGCAGTCCCATCGATTTTGGGCTCGTTTGAATCGTCTTGACGAGTACTTTGTTGGGAAATAGTGTCCAGGGTCTGATGATGGAGCCGGAAGAAGGCCATATGAACTCTATAATAAAATAATCATTTTTACAGACACGTTTTTAAAAGGGACTAAATTATTACAAAAAAAATCGGACTAAAAACATTAAAACGGACTAAAAAGTACAAAATAAATTCTTCTGTAAATATATACAGAAATTTTAAATCTAAAAACGTGGGGCGCAGGCTAAAGACAATATGGATGATAAATTTTACAAAATGCGCCCTACGTTTTTAGGTTTAAAATTTCTGTAGGTACTAGGTAACATATATATATATAAATATGTTACGGCTAATACCCGAAGTGCGGCTAAACCTAGTTTTAGCCGGCTAAAACTAGGTCTAGCCGATAGCTGTTGGCTAAAACTAGGTGTAACCGATCTGCTTTACTCCTGTAGGTCCCGGGTTAGGTTAGAATGTTAGGTCGGAAGAGGTTATTTTTTTTAACGGACAACAGAAAAAAACTTTCTTTATATCCCATGCTGGACCTAGTTTTAGCCGGCTACACCTAGTATTAGCCGCGAGTAAATCGGCTACACCTAGCTTTAGCCGGCTAAAACTAGGTTTAGCCGCACCTCGGGTATTAGCCGTAAAATATATTTACAGAAGAATTAATTTTTTAGTCCGTTTTAATGTTTTTAGTCCGATTTTTTTTCCGATTGAGGTTATTACCTACACATTTAATTGAACGTTATGAGACCACACCAAGCGTAATGCCTAGCGAGGCAGGATGTTAAAACACTTCCTAAGAATTTTCTCGAATGTCCACGCGAACAAAGTCGCGGGCGGGAGCTAGTAGTAATGTATGAGTAACGCTATTGGTATTCCAAACAGAATAAAATGGAATAGAATAAAATTATACTATACATATTATAATAATAATATGGGTTCTTAGAAGAGCACCTTTAGTAATCAGCTAATAATTTTCGATAAAAATCTAGAAACAAACAGAGAACAAATAAATAAATAAATACCTCATCAAGACCTTTCATCTTTTCAAAGACACAATCAGTCTACGATTAGTACTTTCTGAGATATTGCTGTTTTAAGTTTGACAGCTTTTATCTGAAATGAAGATCGCGCTAAGACTTTTAATGAATTACAACTAAGTACACATTTTTACTTTTATCACCTCTCCCACTAGGAGCTTATAGTTATAGTTTCACATATTTGACCTACAGTAGAGGCATGCAAATATTAGGTCACACAAATTGCAGCAGATTAAATTTATATATTAATAGGTAAGTATAGCAAGAATGTCATATCATTACAGAATTACAAATAAAATAAAAAAATACATTACATTTTCACAAATTAGAGTCAAAATCAATTTTATGTCCGCACGATAGTAACTAAGTATAAATGTCAAAAGCAAAATGAAAATGTCATATTCACCTATTTACCTAACAAAATTAAAACTTTGTGTCAAGAAACTCCTTCACACTATAAAAGTTGTTAGTACTAAGCCATACGTTCAGTTTTTTTTTAAATAATCCTATGTTATTAATACATTTTAAATCGTTTGGTATTTTATTATAAATCTTTACACACATAGCTAGACAACTCTTACGATATTTGGCAGAATTAGGAGTTTCCTTTAGTATGAGCCTGTGTGGATTTCTACGTAACCTATTAGTTTGAATGTCACATGCTTTCTTAAATAAGTGATTGTGTTTCATAATAAAAATGCACATCTGTTGTATATACAGTGATGGCAGTGGTAACAGACCAAACGTCCTGAAAAGCGGTCTACATGATTCATCCTGTCGAATGCCACCTATAGCCCTAACACATTTTTTTTGTGCTATAAACACTCTATTCAAGTTCGTACAGTTACCCCACACAACAAGACCGTAACGCAAAATCGATTCAACGTAAGCATAATAGGTGAGAATGGCGGTATTTTTATCAGTTACCTTTTTTACTTGTCGAATAGCATATGAAAACTTATTTATTCGTTTACAAAGACTTTCCACATGTGGGTCCCAGTTTAAATTTTCATCGATAATGACACCAAGAAATTTAGTATGTGTCACCATAGTTTCTCAACACATCGTTGCTAAATGCAAAGGGCCTCGTTTCAGCTGTTATTGAATAATTGTTGTATTTCGTATCGGCTCTTGAATGAACTATTGCCGATGAAAGGTCGACACATCGCTGAGTGCCGAGTATTAGTATCTTGCTAATATTATCTTGTGAGTCCTTCTTGTAACGAAAAGAGCGTTCCGAACTTGGTTGTGTGGAATGTTGCTGTTGATCCATTTTTCCCTTTAATATTTTTATACGTTGTTATATTATTATTACCTATTATTACCTATTATTTATATTACCTATTATTGTTCAAATGTAATTAAAAAAGTGTATGATTCGCGTGCGATTTGCGAGTAGGTGACGTAAGCGATCGTTTACATGAGCGCTTTTGCGACGTTTTATCGCGCGATATTTCTGACGCTTCGAATAGAACACAATGTGACTGACTTTGGAACGGGACAAAAATATCGCACGGTAAAAAAAATCGCTCGTGCAAACACACAGTTGTTCTATTCCGAAGCGTTAGAGCCATAACACATTGGAACGCCATGGCGACGCCGCCGGCTACGTATCCAAACAATTCGTATTGAAATGTATGGCAGATAACACACTTGGCTGGCGTCTGGCAACGTCGCCAATTTGGAAGCGTAGCCACTATCGACCGGCCCCTACGCGGAAACTGGATACTCTGGCTACCTGCAACGCATAGCTAAGTCGCCAGTATTTTGTATACAAGTAAGTTACGCCTCCCTCACTCAGTGGCCAGCTGGTCGCCGCCAGAACGGACGCCCGCTGTAAATTGTGCGAAAACAATGAGTTTCGATACAGAACGATTTATTGCAGAGATTCAAAACCGTCCATGTTTTTGGGATAAGTACTACATCTAAAGAATATTCTGATCGATCAATTTATTTCTATATAAGTTTAATAATTCATCAAAAGATGTTATTGATATTCTCACGTAGTTGAACAATTTTTATTAAGGATATTTCATAATCTGCATATAGTTTAAAAAAAAAACACTTCAACTTCGATCTGATATAAAAGGATGGACCCATAACTTTTTAGGTTTCTTCTTTTTCATTTTATGACGCAGATAACAATAATATAGCGATCTCTTCTATGCACGTAGGACACTGGCTACTTATTTGGAAACTTCATTTGGCTACGCTAGGTTGCCAGAGGTAGCCATGGCCACGTCACCGGCGATGTCACCATGGCGTCCCAGTATGTTATGGCTCTTAGAAAAATCTCGCGATAAGACGTCGAAAAAGCGCAAATAAAAAAAAAATCATACTCTTTATAAAATTATACAAATGAAGAATAATATATTAATATGATTAAACTAGATAACATAATATGTTGTTTTTGTGAATTTGAAAAATACAAATTATTTTTTGGGACTTAATGTGATAAAGCCCTGAGAGATTGAGAGGCGCGCCGTATTAGCCACTCGTTCCTTAGGATGTTAGGAGGAGTGTCACCCGCGCACCATCCGGAAGACTATACGCCACCACGCCAACGGGAAGAAGAGACCCTAGGCGCGCCAGTAAAAACAACCAAGAAGTTCGCATAGAAGATGATGGTCATTTTACATTTTCCAGTCGACAAGAAGCACACGCACTAATGAAAGTGATACGAAGTATAAAAGTAGCAATGTGTCATACTTATCTGTCAAATGAAGCAGATAGCGATGCCAATGACACTTGCGCGGTAGACCCACTGGTCGAGCTAGAGACGCTGCAAGTACACTCAGAAATTGACGATGAAGAAGGAGAGTTGTATCGGCAGGATCACCAGGAGGAGAGCTGGTTCAACCAAACGTACTTTTTGGGACTTAATGTGACAGACCTGAGACACTGCACTAGCAAGACGCGTGAATGGCGTCGTCTAGAAAAAACTCACATACCCACAAACATACATGAACCCTAAACACATATACACTCCTTTTGGGCAGTCGTGTAAATAGCATCTACCGTCTAGCTAGTGCGAGAAACGAAGTGTTCCACTTAAAGCAACTGAGTGAGTAGCAATTGGGCGAATAACAACTAAAGTATTCCACTTAAAGCACAGCTATCAATATTTACTTGCTATTCGCTCGATTACTCTACTCGTAAGTGGAATACTTCCGAGAAACTTGCTTGTTTAATTTTTTTTGTAACAATTTCTTATTATTCGAAAAATCCGGATTTGATTTTCAAATCCGGATTTGCAAGTCTAGTAAAAATGTGCGGATATCCGGATTTTTCGGATTACGGATTATCCGGATTGCATTCCCTAGTCCCCCGTCTGGGGTGGACATGTTTATTGATGGCGTTAGAGTACCTATGCGCCCACATATGAAGTATCTGGGGCTAGTGCTGGATGGCCGCTGGAGCTTAAGTGAGCACTTTAAGCAGCTGGCACCCAGACTGGTGAGTGCAGCCGCGGCGGTGGGAAGACTCCTGGCAAACGTGGCGCGTGGGTGGCCCAAATCAGATGCCATGCTGGGAAGTGACAGGTCGTGAGAGGCGGTGGTCTCCTTCTGTGAGGACGTTATCTCACAGAAGGAGGCCTCGGAGCGAATCCGTGAGGCAGACGCCAACGTGGATCGACTTCGACGACCAGGGAGGAGAAGGAGGCGCTATTCGCGCTCATTCCCCCTAGTCCTCGGAATGGGGATACCTGTCATCCAGTTATCCACCAAGTGTCGGGACCGGTAGGGCGTCAACACCAGGACCACACGGTGCGTGATATCACGGCCCAGTTGGTTATGAGGGTTATTAAATTACAAATCGTATCACTCGCGGGTTTGAAGACTTCCAACCAACTTCTTGAATAAGCTGAGTTCCGAAAAGACCGGTTATTGGCCATATCTATACTATACGCTACAGCTGCAGATCGTTAGTTAGTATAGGGATTGGTCGAGAATGTTCGTTTTACGACCCTCGCTTTCTCCGGAAAGCCAGCAGGGAATGCGTTTGGAAAGCACTATTGAAAAATTTGAGAATAACAGTTTGCCTATCATGTGATTCTTGTAGTTGAAACTTTCAAAAACCTGGTACCTGCACAGTTTTCGCCTGACTTAGGGTCTCCTACGTGTCGTGTCCCACACACTTTGCCTTGCCGGACGGACGAACAGACTTCACGGAGTTATATGCTGCGGGCGGATAATCACGGTAGTGTGCGCAACGATTCCTTTGGCTTCACCAGTTGTCAATGCTACTTGGACTTTGACTGATTTTAGAGGATATGGCCCACACTGTGGTAGGTCCCACTGACCTTCAGCCATCTCCCGAAGTTGGGACATGCATGAAGCATTTTCCAGTCGTAAAAAACATACAGAATAGTGAGACTAATCTGCCATTTTACTTAGCGTTCGAGGACTACGAAAGCCTTCGCTTAGTAAGATCAAGGCACGGTTGTGCTGCAGATCCTCCAAAGGGGACAACTACGAAGTGCTGTGTTGCGGTCTTTATATAAAAAACAATATTTCGGTTAAAATTACTTAAAATTCGAAACTAGAGTTCAATTGCCATACTATCGCGACAAGGATAAGTTTTTCTCTGAAACTATTCACCACAGCGTTATATTAAGGTTTCTGTATCCGGACTGGAAAAGAACTGTGAAAAACTTAACACACCTTCGGTTTGCTGATGTTTAAATTCTTGCGTAATCTTGAAGAACTTGAATACAGCGCCCAAATTTTAAATAGCGCTTTACAAGAAACCAAGAAACTTTACAAGAATCTATTGGGATTGGAAACACAACACACGAAGTTATGACCAGACCATTACGTATGTGCTAATGCTAGGTAGGACGAACACAGTACAGTTCGATAAGTCCAACTTCTTAGAAAAAGAGATCTTCGTTGAATACAGCCCAAGAATACAGTCCATACAGGGCAGCATCATTTGGTAAGTTACGGGAATATCGAGTCGTCAAAAAACTGACATAAATAGTAAAAATTTCGACAATAAGTTTGATTTTTGGCAAAAAATCCACGCCGCGCGACGGAGACGGCGGCGGCGGCGGCGTGCCGGTAACTCGAGGCGGCGTCGCGCCGGCGCGGCGCCCATGTCTAGGCAGCAGCTGCTTGCAGAGTGTCTTGGTCCTTCAAGTGTGCAAATAATGAATCATCAATGGTTGAAACGCCTTTCGGGGCAACAACTTTTTTTTTGTTGGGCATCAAAATTTTTAATTCATCACCAAATTTCTTATAGATCTTTTCTTCTAGATAGTGTGGTGTGAATATGGATTTTGCGTCTGAGCCTCCACTCAATTCTTTAAACATATCGAGATACTCTTTATGTAAGTATGATAGAAAATAACAACGTCCTCGTTTTATGACATTTTCTTCTATTAACATACACATTTCTTTAAAAACAGTATCATGAATTTCTCGAGAAATGTGCCATGACGTACGAACCGGACTTTTCACCAATGATCTCTTTTGATTTCTAAAATTTTGCCGACAAACATCATGATAATATACTTTAGAAGAAAGAATACTTTGTATTTTTATCAAAGTTTCATTGTAAATATCACTATCTGGATCAAAGTTTGATAAAATAGTTTCTCCAAATTTATCTTTTTCCGAAGTGCGCAATGGCTCAATCTTAGACTTATATTGTTTCTTTTTTTTATTACAAAAAAAGCACAAATTCTGATTAGCATCCACGGTATCAGAAGGCTGAACTGTTGATGATGTTGTTGCAGAGTCTTCAGATCGTCCTTCCTCCAATGATTGATCTACTTCGGCTTGTATATCTTTCTCTACGACGTCAACTGTCTCAGGAACATGAACATTCTCTACAAAAGAATCACTCATAATTGTATCATCAGCTACAGAGCTATTAGTTGATGTCGATGCTTGTTCAATTGTCAGCAAAGTACTAAATTGTGATGAAGCTTCATCGGTGATGTTTGTAGAATAAAATTTTTTTTTCAGAGCTGTAAATGTCCTATAACAACTAGGGCTTGAAGTCCGGAACTCCGGTTTTGGTCTAGCTCCGGAGTTTCGAAGCATTTCAGCATCGTTTGTAAAACCGGAGTTTCACAACAAAAACCGGAGTTTCGATTTTCAAAAATAATAATTGAAAGCATTTTTATCGCCGTGGGCATATACCCCTGGGCGGTATTGCAGTCTCTTCAGAGGTGCCAAGTGGACTACAGGTGTAGCGAGGTGCTGACTGAAGTACTTATACGAAAATGCCATCATGTCGATCCGATTATTCCGATTACAGAACCAGAGCACAAATCCCAATCTAACTGCAGCGATGTGTGAAACAGGGAGACGTCATTTCTCCGAAATTGTTCGCAGCTACTTTGGAGGATACCAGTGGCGAAGGGTCCATACATGCCGATTCCTATCGGCTTCCATTTTAGAAATCCCACCCTTGCAATCAACCATACAGTTAGGAGAATTTTCGAGAAATTATTGGTCCGGCTTACCTTTGCCATATTTCGACTCCTCGCCACTGGAGGATACTATAAGCTCTTGAACTGTAAAGGACTTGGCAGCAACATTAATGGCGAGTACCTAACACACCTTCATTTTGCAGATCAGTTCTCACGGCTGAGGCCTTGTAAAACCTGAACATACTCGTAATGCTCGAATATTTTCCGTAGTGTTTTCCGAAAGAGTGGCTCTTAGGATGAACATGAATGGATGGATGGAACATAAACATAAGACAAAAATCATGTCGAATGTCCATGTTGTATTTATCCACTCCTTCATGTTGGGAACAAACACAATACTCGAAGTTCAAGACCATTACCTAGGACAGACAATCCAGTTAAGACAACTTAAATAATAAATATTTTTCAACATCACATACATTGCTCCAATTCCAAAGTAAATAGCTATAGCACTTGTGTTATGAAAATCAGAAACAACGGTGGTATGATAAACACCCAGACCTGAGACAGTGTTGAAAAGTTCATTTTCTACATTGACCCAGCCGGGGATCGAACCCGGGACCTCAAGAGATGGTGACGCCCTGAAAACCGGCGTGCAAACCGCTCGACCACGGAGGTCGACAAAACTTGGAGAAAGATATCTCTCGTTAAATTTAGCTCGAATGGGCAGCATTCGGGAAGCTTTGAAAAATCTTCGCGTCAAACTTACTTCAGTGTCTCTAGACGAAAGACCTTGATCAGCGTGTTGCCAGTGATGACTAAAGGCAGTGAAACGTGCTCGCTAACTATGGGTATCTTAAAAATACTCAAGGTCACCTAGCGATCCAGCGTGCAATGCAGAGAGCCATGCTCGGCGTTTCCTTGCGTGATCGAATCAGAAATCAGTAGGAGAACTTAAGTAATCGACGTTTCTCAAAGGATTGATCAGCTGAAGTGGAAGTGGACATGGCACTTAACAAGTAGAACCGATGGCCATTGGGAAAGAAAGGTTCTGGAATGGCGACCGAACACAAAACGCTTCGTGGGCAGGCTCCTGACAAGGTGGACCAACGATCTGGTGACTAGTGAAGGTCGCAGGCTCGCGGGGCGCCGCTGGATGCAAGCAGAGCAGGATCGAACATTGTGGAGATCCTTGAGCAAGGCCATAACCAGCAGTAGATGTCGTGTGACCGATATGATGATGACCCAACACTCGGCAAATTTGAGTGGCGTGAAATGTAAGTTAAATGTATTTTTAGTCGAATTATTTGCGCAATAAGCAAGTAAGTACCTAAAGTGATTGAATTTATTTATTTATCGATGATAAAAGTATATATTGATTTTTGGTTAGCTAATAACCTCTATTAAACACGCTAAAAATATCACTGCAATTTTATTTAAATCGAGACTGAAAACTCCGGAACTCCGGAGCTCCGGAGTTGAAACCATGAACATCGAAACCCAACTCCGGAGCTGAAAAATACTCCGATGTTCAAGCCCTACTCCCAAGGGAACCGTGCCGAATTTCTGTATAAAAAGTATATGTTGACCTTCCTCGTAATATGAACTCAAATCATGCCAAGTTTCATTTGTATTCATTCAGTAGTTTTGGAGTGCATCGTGGCCGTGATACAGACAGACAGACAGAAAGACAAACAGACAGACAGACAAAAATAGAATCATTTTTGGCTTTAGTATCGATTTTTTCGACCCCCCAATTTTTTTTCAAAATATTTTCAATGTACAGAATTGGACCTGTTACAGTTTTATTATAAGTATAGATATAGATAAAAAGACAAGTTTATGATATACTCTCATCACTTTATAAGATATAGATAGATTATCGGTTGGCGTTATCAGACAGTATAGAATATATTGATAAAGTTAGCTGTCAGTAGTCGGTAAACCACTATTGAATACGATACAAAAAATGTAATAAAAACAGTTCTATAAACATACAAATAAAAATGGAATCTACCGAGGAAGTGACGACACCTCCCACACCGAGAGAGTTTGAAAATCCTTTCGAATACGTCGATAGAAAACGAAAAGGTAAGAAAAAAGGCAAATCTTTTACGTTCTACCGCAAAAGGAAACAACAAGACTCTGATGGTAGCCCTCAACAAACAAATGAAGATATCGAAGCTACATCTACAGATTCTGTCGCAAATAATGACGATGCCGATGAAAATGAGAACAGCACTAGTTGGGATAGTCAAATGAAAACTCAACCTACAGAAAGTTTAGAATCCAATGAATATTCAACTTTCAAAGTGGCATTAATTGATGATAATACGAAATTACCGGTGCCGGAGAATAGTGTTATATTTAATACACGAGCGTTGGCAAAACATTCAATTACATACGAGTTGGAGAAATTTGAGAAGCATGCCTTATTCATATTTAGCCATCAAAATGTAAATGGATATACCTATAGTCCTAATTTGAACATTGAAAAAGATGAAGCAGAACTAACGAAAACTTTTTCTAAATTTGGCTTTGAAGTAATTGTCGAAAGAGATCTTACAAAAGAAGCGCTTTTGGATAAACTACGAGAATGTAAGTGCATTTAAAAACCTAGATATAAATTTGAAAATATCTTAAATAATATCTGATTGTTTCTATTATGATTGTCCTTTGTTTATTTTCTTTACAGTTGTAATTATAAATCTTTATTTTGTTGGATCACCTCGTACCTAAGTTATTATAACAAACCAATTGTAATTCAATATCAATAAATTTTCATGTCAGATTTCTACCTATATTGCAAGTTAAATAAGAATAACATGGTGAGATTTTTTTATCTAGGTTAGATTAGATATCAAGATTGAGATATAAAGTAGCAACCTATATTGAGATATATAATAAAGTATTGTATTGTTTCTCTTATAATAATCGATGAATCACTTTGTTTTCAACTATAGTTATTAACATATGTATTATGTTTTGATGGTAGATAGTCAAAAATATGCATTTTTGTAAAAGTAAGTACAAGCTGAATTGGAGATGGCCCTTAAATTCTTTCAAGCAATTTATTTTTGATTCGTATTGAATAAAACTCAAACCTTTCTTATGTACAGAGAGAGTCAATTTTCACTATAATTTCATTTCGGGTATTGGCGCACACGATATTCCATTCCTCAGTATAGATTGATCGAAGATTGGCGCCTACAAAACTCCGCTAGGCAAAATAACGTCAGCCACTAAAATCAAATTATGAAACAAAAGTAGGATAGGCTAATACATAATCTTGCAATAAAAACGCAAAATTCTAAGCAAAGCTGCATTTTATGTTAATTTGGACCTCTTGCAAACAAAAAGAAAGTACATTCTGTGTACTAAGTATCGGGAATTTGTCAATAAAACAAAAAATACAAATTATTCATCTAAATTTATTTTATCGCCTTCAAAGTAGGCCCCATCGCTTGCAATACAACATCTCCACCGCTTCACCCAGTCTTCCATACATTTTTCATAGGCTATTTGCGGTATGGCCTTTAGCTCATTCAGCGAATTTTCTTTTATGGCTTCTATCGACTCAAAACGTTTTCCTCGAAGTGGTAATTTTAACTTGGGAAATAAAAAAAAGTCAGACGGAGCCATATCAGGTGAATACGGTGCTTGGTTGAGAACTTTTGTTGAATTTTTCGCTAAAAACTCTTTCACTATAATGGCTGTGTGTGATGGTGCATTATCATTTTCCATTGTAAAAATCGCAGAGGACTCAAAACTATCACCATCAAAAAGTGTAGTTTAAAACAAATTAAATGACAGATCCCGCTCAAATTTTGCGCGCTTAATCAGTACAGTGCTACCAACATGCAGTAAAAAAATTAGAACGACCTCTTTTACGCGGGTCTTTTTATTGACATATTCCCGATACTTTTTACACAGAGTAGTATTCTTGCAAAATGCGTGAAAAACTGCTAAATTGAACTTTCCTCAGTTTTTGCAGTTTAATTTTATTATCGTTTTGAAAACAAGTTATGAAAAGCAACAGAATTAATTACCTTATTTGTTATAATTAATTTCAGTTAGCAAACAAGACTTCACAGATTATGGGTGTGTGGCAGTGGCTATTCTGACCATTAGCTCCAAAGACAGCCTCATCTGGGCCAAAGATGAGCCATATAGCGAACTGGAGCTCATTAAACATTTCAGAGTGGACCAGAGACCTACTTTAATTACTAAACCCAAAATTTTTATTATTCAGGTTAGTACAGCTCGCGCGGCGAGTTAAGAGCGCTCGGCAAATGTAGAGGGGGTATGCGCAGTAGGAATTTGTTATTAAAAAATGATACTGCGCATACCCCCTCCAGACTGCCGAGCGCTCTTAACTCGTTGCGCGAGGTATAACTAGTTCCTAGTTTAACAATGCATAGGTAAATAAAATGCACAGGTAATATTAGAAAGGTGTAAACTCTGTCAGTCTGCAAAATTTTCACTCATGAAACACCGAACTAATTTTAATAAAAAATAAAGAGATAGATTGGTCCATGTGAAGGGACCTTTTCTCTGTAGCAGAAATAGGTAAATATTGAAAATGAAATAGGGGTTGAATTCATTTGGTGTGGGGACCTAACAACGTCCATGCGTATAAAAAGTCGCCTTCGGCGGATGATGAAAGACCGACGAAATCTGAATCATCGTCATCCGTTTTTACGCAATTAATTATTTATCCTTTCGTATTTCAGGCTTCTCAGGGCTTTGAGTTCAAACCATTGCTTTACTTTCCACAATTTCAATTGCAAATGGGAAGAATTCAGAAGGATATTGACGAAGACAAAAAGCCCTATACTCTACCTGTTGAGTCTGATCTGCTCTTAATTCACAGCTCATACAGTGGGAAGCCACCAAATAGGTAAATCAATTTCTATTTTATCTTTTGTGCCTAACAATAGGACATCAATGAAAAGAAAATTAACTAGTTTTGGTAGAGCCAAGAATCTTATATGCATAGAGCATACGATGTCTATGGTGTCTCGGAATTTCGAACCCAGACAGAGTACTTGTATTGTATTGTACGCAAGGAAATTATAAGTACTTCGTACAGTACTTATAATTTCCTTGATTGTACGTCTAACGAACGAAACCTTATTAGTAGTCCATCAATCTTCTTAGTTAACACATCTTCTCTATGACTTATCTATGAATCCACAAACTGAGAAACATTTTGAGCGTAGGTATCTTACTGCCTTACTTTTTAAATTTGAGATTTTTGCATTCACAATGCTATTTTTATACAATACTTAATAATATAGTAGAAACAATACGACTCGCACCGCACCAGATCCATTCTCGGATGGGAATCAAACTCGCGACCGGTCCAAAGCTCTGACCGCTGAGCTACCGTGCCTGTTAGATTTAGATCCCTAAAGCTAGGGTTTCCTAGAATGACGGTGCCGTCATATTACGGCCGTCATATAGCGGCGTAGAACGTTGTCTATGTAAACAATACGGCGCGGTTTCTGACGTTACGGTGTCGCCATATTGTTTACATAGACAACATTCAACGCCGCTGTATTACGGCCGTAATATGACGGCATCGTCATCCTACGAAACACTTTTAGAATCGTACTGCGAATTTCCAGCGGTTTTGATAAATAAAGTTTTACCTACATTTAAGGTTTCAATGCCTTTTGTAAGTGGGCTTAAATTGTAAAATGTTTTTACAGCATCGAGTCTGGATCTTGGTTCATTCAAAAACTTTGTTGTAAAATTGATGAGCTCGCACCTACTCACGATTTGGAAGCTATTATGACAGAAGTGAAGCGGGAAATTGGAATAGACAGAACAGAACATGATGGAGCGATTAACAAGTACTGGTTGAAGATTCCAGTGACAACGTCTACGTTAATCAGAAAATTGTACATGAGGAAGTTTGGGGAGACACCTCTCTATGCGGCGGAGACGCAAGTTGATTTTGCTCAATCAACAGGAGAAACTGAAGTGGATGATGGTGCCTCGAAATCGTCTCCTAAAGTTCACACTGATTCATGTTGCTGTTTTCTTGAGCATTTTGTGTATATGAAAGAGTGTTTGAAGTAAGTTTGTGTCTATTCATATTTGGAACTAGCTTTTGCTCACGATTTCATCCGTGTGGAAATTAGGGAACCTTTGACTGGGATAAAAATTAAAACTATCTGTGTGCTATTCCAAACCCGTTCAGCATATAATATATAGTAGGTTTCCATATCCCGCTACATTCACATTTATAATATTAGTACGATATCCATAACCGGTCCATGCTCCGTTTCCGTACCCGTTCTCGTTCCTGTTCCCGTTCCCGTATTATTTCAGTCCTTTAGGGGTTAAATCATTTTCACCATGTTGAACTTCAAAATAAATAAGAAAGAAAACACTTTTTACGGATTACAGCGCGTATACCTATTGGTTAATTTAACATGCCTCAAAGGGACCCCATCGTTACATTAGATTTGATAAACCACAAGTCCTTGCCAAAGAACAAAGACTTATTCCCTGAATGCTGCGCGAGGCTATTGAAATCAACAAATATTCAAATTTAAATAGAGAAGATGGTTGGAGAGTACCACCAGCTTGGGACCCCATAATTCATCAACTAAAATCCCATCCCAAATCACACATTGCAGGGATCAAAAGGAAGGTCTACACAACCTCTCTGAGTTTTCTTCCGCCATCGCCAGTTCTTTTTCCGGGAGGCCTCCCAATTTGTGAACTGGTGGTAGATTCAGTAGCTAGATCGTGTTTTTTAATTAACTTAAATCAATTTAACTCAATAATAATTATTAAGATCAGAACATACATTATGAGGCAAGTTAGCTTAGGTTGCTCATTGCACACGAGGCTGTGGGTTGCAGCCCGAGCCGTAGGTGAGGAAGTAAATTTAACTCTTTTCGCTATGTTGATATTTTTGCATGTTGTTCAGGTACTTCATAGAAGATCACCCCGATGACGTCATCGCCCGATCATTCTATGACGTCGCCAGCACGTTCGATGAAGGCGTTGAATTCAACAGTGCCAAAGATAAGATGCTGCAAGCTATCTCACACCACCTTAGTACTGAAAGACCTGATTATAATGATTTGAAGTATCTACATCCCTACAGTAAGATACAATGATTATAAAGTAAATTTATTATTATTTTTATTATTATTAAGTATTTATAAATTATTAAATGTTCTTTTTATAGTTTATATTTTAATTAGACAGCATTTACGTTGCTCAGACCCCAAAGTATTGTTTAAAAAAAAACCACCGAAGTGCGAGTCGGACTCGCGCACGAAGGGTTCCGTACCAAATAACGGCAAAAATATCACGTTTGTTGTATGGGAGCCCCACTTAAATATTTATTTTATTTGTTATAGAGGCAACAGAAATACATCATATGTAAAAATTCAACTGTCTTGTCTAGCTATCACGGTTCATCAGATACAGCCTGGTGACAGACAGACATACAGACGGACAGCGGATTCTTAATAATAGAGTCCCGTGTTTACCCTTTGGCTACGGAACCTTAGCGACCTGAGAACGACGGTACCTTGACGGTACCACACCACACACCTAAACTTGGGAACAACATAGAAAAGTTAGCTTTGTACACACGACGTCACTTCAGACTATACCCCGTCGTAGACTTAATTCACCTGAACTAAATCACCTGGGTTGACCTTGAGACCGCCTTTATGCCCTACGTAATAAAAGCTGTTTTCGAAGTTTAACTGTATAACCTGACGTGCTGTCGTGTGTACCCTAGAGTTTTAGCGTTAAAATGTTGTTTCTCTCGTATTTCTATCCCTTTTCTTTTAAACTCATTTTTTATTAGCATTGAGCCTTCGATCATCATTGAGCTGAGAAAACGATCGTAAAAGCTAAACTACTTTAGTAATGGTTGTTCTAGGATGGGCAGTAAAATGTAATTCAGCTGAACTATGAATATTTTGCATGCGATTTAAAGAGCTAGTGAACAGTTGGTTGACGACACATCAGCCAATACAATTTGACCTTGAGATCCTCACTGTTTTACTTAACGTGCTGTCAGATAATAACATGTTCTTTTTAATTTGAGATTCTTGCATTCACAATGCTATTTTTAATCAATACTAAATGATATACTAGAAAAAATACGACTCGCATCATATCAATACTCAGACCGAATCGAACCCGCGACCTTTGGATATCTGGTCCAATACTCTGACCGCTGAGCTCCCGAGTCACTAGTGACATCGTCGAATTTCTTCTAGTATATCCTGCTCTTACGCTGTAAGCCAGCGTTATTTCACCAATGTGAGAAAAAAAATACCTCGGCATTCAATTGTAATATGTTTCCTGATATTTTGACAATTGATTAAGATGAAATAGCTTTATAATTTTTCAATTTGAGATTTTTGCATTCACAATGCTATTTTTAAATAATAACGTTATAATTTGGAGTTTTTAATGTTGCAATTAAAACCTTTCGAAATGCCGGTGCTGCACTTGTTGATTGAAGTCAGATTTCTAAATATAAACCGTACCTCGATAGCATTCCATGCCGAAGTAAGAGTATGATTTGGCGAATGGGTATAACGCACACAAACGTTCTTTTTCAGAACCTATAAAATGGCTTTGAAATGGTAAAATGTAGCGTTGTTGTAGTTAACTACAATGCCTGTTCTCGATTAAACTCAATCATTGAATCAACGGCTACAACTCCAGCCCACTTAAGGAAATAATGTAATTAATTACTTACAAACAAAAAACCATCCATACTTAACTTCAAAAGTACTTTTTTATTGCATGTTTTATAAATAAATGAATATCATTACCTGTGTTGTCCAAGTTGTATTTATGTCAATTCATATTATGTATTTGTGGAATAAATACGAAAAATGCACAAGGATTTGTTTACAATTACAATTAATATTCTTCCCGAAGATGGCAAAACTTTGCGCATTTTTCTTTTCTTATTTATTCCACAAACACGTACGTTAAGATTCAATGAATTTACATAAATTCAACTAGGACAACACAGGTAAGCTATTATAGTATTATGATATAAGTGCGGTAGGCTGTAATTATCAAATCGCACGTATGTCATACGACGTTTTATAACATACTAGCTTCTGCCCGCGACTTCGTCCGCGTGGATATTAGACGAAATCCTTTTAAGGAACCTTCAACCAGGATCCGGCCAGCCATTTTTACGCGATTAGGCGAGTCCCCATCAAGCGCGCTGCCTCGCGAGGCAAGACATTTGCCGCGTGTGGCAGGCCTCGCACAAGGCTTCCTGTTCCCGTTCCCGTTCCCGCTCCCGCTCCCGCTCCCGTTCCCCGTTCCCGTTCCCGTTCCGTTCCCGTCCCGTAACCGTCCCGTACCCCTTCCGTTCCCGTTCCCATCCCGTTCCTGTCCCGTTCCCATCCTGTTCTCGTTCTCGTTCCCGTCCCGTTATATTCCCGTTCCGTTCCCGTCCGTTCCCGTTCCATTCCCGTTCCGTACCCGTTCCGTTCCCGTTCCGTTCCCGTTCCCGTTCCGTTCCCGTTCCGTTCCCGTTCCGTTCCCGTTCCGTTCCCGTTTATTTCCCGTTCCGTTCCCGTTCCGTTCCCGTTCCGTTCCCGTTCCGTTCCCGTTCCCGTTCCGTTCCCGTTCCGTTCCCGTTCCGTTCCGTTCCGTTCCGTTCCGTTCCGTTCCGTTCCGTTCCGGTCCGGTCCGGTCCGGTCCGTTCCGTTCCGTTCCGTTCCGTTCCGTTCCGGTCCGGTCCGGTCCGTTCCGTTCCGTTCCGTTCCGTTCCCGTTCCCGTTCCCGTTCCCGTTCCCGTTCCCGTTCCCGTTCCCGTTCCCGTTCCCGTTCCCGTTCCCGTTCCCGTTCCCGTTCCCGTTCCCGTTCCCGTTCCCGTTCCCGTTCCCGTTCCCGTTCCCGTTCCCGTTCCCGTTCCCGTTCCCGTTCCCGTTCCCGTTCCCGTTCCCGTTCCCGTTCCCGTTCCCGTTCCCGTTCCCGTTTCCATTCCCGTTCCCGTTCCCGTTCCCGTTCCCGTTCCCGTTCCCGTTCCCGTTCCCGTTCCCGTTCCCGTTCCCGTTCCCGTTCCCGTTCCCGTTCCCGTTCCCGTTCCCGTTCCCGTTCCCGTTCCCGTTCCCGTTCCCGTTCCCGTTCCCGTTCCCTGGATGTGCATGTCCAGGTCCAGGTCCATATGTGTCATGTCCACCGCGTTGCACTTCAAAATAAATCTCATTTTCGCAATCACCATCCCATAAAACTTTTTATTTTTATGAAAATAAGATAATTATGTTACTCACCCCATAAAGATTTTTATGTTACTCACCCCACTTACCCTCTAAGGGGTTGATTTTCAAAATCCCAAAATATATATTTAGACTTGCTCCTACGAATTTTAAAGTTGTAATTTCGATTTTGTATTCTTTTTCCATACAAAATTTGAACCTCATTTTTACCCCTTTAGGGGTTAAATCGTGTCCACCGTGTTGGACTTCAAAATAAATGTCATTTTTGCAATCGACATCCCGGAAAACCCCAATAACGACATCTATATCGATTTTTATGTTTACTCATCCCATTTACCCCCTAAGGGGTTGATTTTCAAAATAACAAAATATGCCTATTTATTTTTAGATGTGCTCCTACGAAATTTAAAGTTGTAATGTCTATTTTATATTATTTTTCCATACAAAATTTGGACCCCATTTTCACCCCTTTAGGGGTTAAATCATGTCCACCGTGTTGGACTTCAAAATAAATGTCATTTTTGCAATCGTCATCCCAGAAAACCCCAATAACGACATCTATATCGATTTTTATGTTTACTTACACCATTTACCCCCTAAGGGGTTGATTTTCAAAATAACAAAATATATATTTGCCTATTTATTTTTAGATGTGCTCCTACGAAGTTTAAAGTTGTAATGTCTATTTTATATTAATTTTCCATACAAAATTCGGACCCCATTTTCACCCCTTTAGGGGTTAAATCATGTCCACCGTGGTTGGACTTCAAAATAAATGTCATTTTTGCAATCGTCATCCCACAAAACCCCGATAACGACATCCATATCTATTTTTAGTTTTTTTTTAACCCTTTTCACCCCCATTTCATCCCCTTTGGAGTTGAAATCCTAACAAAAACAATATACGTTGCGTTAGATTTCTATCCATAAGCCTAAATTATAAATTTAGCGATTTTTACTTCGAAAATGAAGGATTTTCTTTAATACACAACTTCATCCCCCTTTTGACCCCTTCGGGGGTAGAATTTTGAAAAACGCTGAGACCTGTACTTATTAATTTTCAATCGTCAGCCTAAACACAAAATTTGAAGATTCTAGCTTCAAAACTGAGGGACTTTCATACAAACTTTCATCCCTTATTTCATCCCCTTAGGGATGGAATTTTCAAAAATCCTTCCTTAGTGGATGCCTACACTGTATAAAGTATCTGTGTGCAAAATTTCAAGTCTCTAGGTCCAGCGGTTTGGGCTGTGCGTTGATAGATCAGTCAGTCAGTCAGTCAGTCAGTCATTCAGTTTACGATTTTATATATTAAGATTTGCGAGGAAATAAAACCTGGACTTTCTTAAACGAATAAATTTTTAACCACTTGTTAAATACCTAGTTTAAAAAAAATTAACAATTTATAAAATTGACTGTTACTTTGCCAGTTGGCACTTTTAATGTTGTCAAGTTATTTTTTTTTTGTCTCTATCTCACTCTCTTGAGTGAAGGTAGGAGAAACGAGACCGCAGAGTAGTGCAGGTGGCGCCGGCGGCGGCGGCTCGTTCGTTAGGCGGAGCATCTTGATAAACCGTGCGGTAATGTAAAGTAAAACGCACAGTTTATCAAGGAAACCGTGCGTTTTACTTTACATTACCGCACAAGTTCGTAATGAAATACAATACGATATTGAAATTGGTGTAATAAGAGACCCTTTACGAGCAAATATGTTATAAATTATATTTATTACTACATATTATAAAACAAAGTCCCTCGCCGCGTCTGTCTGTCTGTTCGCGATAAACTCAAAAACTACGTAATTCCTGAGGAAGGTTTAGATGTATATGTTAGGCTCCAAGACCGAATTCGGTGTTTAAGCGAAAAAGACTCTCACTGGTCACTGCCAAAATGCCACAACGCGAAATTCGTGTCAGCCATGACAATATATTATAAAAACGCACAGAACGCGTATGGTAATCAAATATCACAAAGCAAAATTCGCGTCGTAATCAACATACCAAACGACCACAACGCGTTGTGGAAATGAAGAAAAGCCATGACGCGTATGGAATCATGATAAAGGTAGAATATGATGCACACTATTTGCAACACCAGCCATTTTTTATTTAAGTTAGGTTAGGTTCCTATAATGATTTCAAGAGTGCTGTACACATTAAAAAAAATTACCTATGCATTTCCTTAAAAAAACTTATTTTTTGAAAGCGTTTAGTGTGCGTGCGCAATCGCCGTGAATGATGTATGAAATCAATAGCATATTTCTGGCTCACGCGTAGGTAGAGCTCAATCATATTTCGAAATGCCAAACATTTCTATTTAGATCAATACACGTGCTTTCGTTTCATTTTATTTTTCACATCTGTGATACATTATGAAGATTTAATGTTATCGACTCATGAGTTAATTTGGCTTTTATGTGGGTAGATAACTTTTTTGTTCACAATGGATCGTTGATTGTTTCATCTCACATGTCGAAGGTATTTACAACGTGTTACAAGGTAGATAGGGACCATGAAACTGTACAACTTTTACTAAGGGACCAACTCTGAAATCGCGAAAAAAAATTTGCTGTTTCATACATTTTAATATTTTCATTCTTAAGTTTTGTATGACACAGCTTTTTTTGCGATTTCAGAGTTAGTCCCATAGTAAAAGTTGTTCATATCGGCATCGGTAAAGGCACACTACACCCGTCCTCAATCACTGAGGAATGACTATCCTACCTCTCAACCGTTGCAATTGCAACACAACATCATCAAGGGCGCTGGTATTGATAATATTCCAGGTGTCTTCTTCAAAGAAACAGCGTCTGAAATTGATCTTCCCTTATGGCATCTATACAATAAATGCTTGAATGATGGAATTTTCCCAGAGATTTGGAAAAGTGCAAGAGTCGTCCCTGTACACAAAGATGGGTCAAAGAATGATGTTACGAATTATCGTGGCATATCCATACTGTCTGTCCCTTCTATGGTTTTTGAAAGACTTGTACATAATTATATTTATCCACGCTTACACAGTATTATCTTGAAGGAGCAACATGGTTTTTTCAAGCGTCGTTCGACAACAACTAATCTAATTACATATACTTCGGACTTATTTAATGCACTTGATCAAAATAAACAAATCGACAGTGTGTAAACTGACTTCAGAAAGGCATTTGATGCAGTTGATCACAAAATCTTATTGGAGAAAATTGCTTTTAATGGTATTCGCGGAAACCTCTGGCGATGGTTTAAGTCTTATATCTCTAATAGAACTCAAAAAGTCGTGATCATGGGCTCAGAATCAGAGATTGCTAAAGTTACTTCCGGTGTCCCACAAGGGTCAATATTGGGTCCGTTATTATTCGTGATCTTCATTAATGACATTCAAAATTGCTTCAAACATAGTAAATTTCTTCTATATGCAGACGATCTCAAAATATATAGAAATATCGACAAAACTGAAGACCATCACCTACTTCAAGAAGACCTCGATACTTTTAGTAGATACTTATTGCTCTAACAATAAACTGCAGCTCAGCCTTAACAAATGTAAATCAATTACTTTTACTAAAAAGAAGAATTACAGTAAATTTTCTTACACTCTGAGTGGTAATGAAATTGATACAGTCAGCAGTATTAAGGATTTAGGAATAACGTATGATAGTAAATTACACTTTGATATTCACATACATAATATTATTGCTAAGGCATTTAAAATGTATGGATTTATTATGCGCGCAGCCACTGAATTTAAAAACCCACTAACTTATATATACCTTTTTAAATCCCTTGTAAGACCGCAACTTGAGTACGGAGTGTCAATATGGAACCCATTTTACGAAAAATATAATTACAGTATTGAAAGAGTACAAAAAAAGTTCTTGGGCCGTATCAACTATAAATGTTACCATAGGCGAGATTCTTATGTATCTTTATTAGATAAGTTCAAGCTATTAAACTTGGAATCCAGACGGTCCCAACTTGACGCAATGTTGTTATACGATCTATGCAACAACAAATATGATTGTATAGACATTATCAATCAATTATCGTATTCAGTGCCATCACGTGCACATATAAGATCGGTGCGCCCAAAATTACTATTCGCCACCCCTACATGCCGCACAAATTCTGGTCTTCGTTCGCCTTTAAATCGCTTATGTAACTCATATAATAAAAAATTCAGAACAATAGATATTTTTGGATGTAATGCTGGATCATACAGAAGACAAATAATTGAATTACTGTCTGAGACATAAAAGCTATACCATATTGTATTTATCCTTTTTATTTTACACATAATATTGTTAGGTAACCATTTTCTCTAATATATTTTTTTTAACCGGTAAAACATTTAAGCCCTTCAAGGATATCTTGTATTTATTTACATATGTTACCGGCCAAACCCGATTTCAGGACAAACTAGTTTGGCCTAGGCTTAACTAGTTTGTCCTAAGCTCGATAGGATAAACCAGTTTAGCCTAGGCCAAACTAGTTGATCCTGATATAAATACGCACATTCCAGGTTAAACTAGTACGGCCTAGTCTAAACTAATTTAGCCTTGTCGAAAGTAATGAAATAGAATAATTGAGGTATAATTATTGTTTCTTAAACATAAATATATAATCGCTATTTAAAAAAATTATAATAGGTAACTAATTACATAAAAAATCTTTAATATTTGTTGTAAATTATTGTTTTTTTTTAAAACACTTCATTATTTTGTTACTATCTTTTGCGCAACTTCATTCGCGTGGACATTTTAGAAAATCTTTAAAATTCTTAAAATGCTGTAGAAGGCGTTCCCGTCCCCGTTTCCGTTCAGAATAGGATCCAGAGATATTTTTATCCCGTTCCTCTTCCCGTTGCCGTTTCCATTCGCGTTCCCGTTACCACTTTTCACTTGTCACCTGTCACTTGCCACTTCACTTTTCACTTCACGCTTTTGCTTCCGCTTCCGCTTTCACTTACCGTCACCGTGACCATCAATATATCTATCTACTTTTTCTTTTTAATGCACAACGAGATAGTGCTTGGCATTCACTTCACCAGATGCTTAGTGACGATAAGGCCGAAGGTGGAAGCGCACTGGATGAACCTCTGAATTTCTTACTTCCTGCGTCATTGCCGGCACTCAAAAAAGTTTTAAAAATCCAATGCATCACATGGAATAAATCAAAAATATGCCATCATTTACATTAGAGTACAATAATAAATTGTACCTATATTGATTTGCAATTTTTTTATTAAGCATCTGGTGAGGTGAATGCCAAGCACTATCCCGTTGTACATTAAAAAGTAAAGGTAGATAAATATAAAGATTTATGGTCACGGTGACGGTAAGTTAAAGCGGAAGCGGAAGCTAAAGTGGAAACAAAAGCGTGAAGTAAAAAGTGAAGTGGCAAGTGACAAGTGAAAAGTGGTAACGGGAACGCGAATGGAAACTGCAACGGCAACGGGAAGAGGAACGGGTAATAAATATCTCTGGATCCTATTCTGAACGGAAACGGGGACGGGAACGCCTTCTCCAGAATTTTAAGAATTTTAAAGATTTTCTAAAACTCAAAAAATCACTTCAAAAAATCCACGCGAATGAAGTTGCGCAAAAGCTAACTAGTAACAAAATAATGAAGTGTTTTAAAAAAAAATATAACAAATACTAAAGATTTTTTTAAGAAATTAGTTACCTATCATATTTTTTTTAAATAGCGAATATTTATTTGTCTTTAAGAAATAATAATTATACGTCAATTATTCTATTTCATTACTTTGACTAAATAAGTTTAGACTAGGCCGTACTAGTTTATCCTGGAATGTGCGTATTTATATCAGGATCAACTAGTTTGGCCTAGGCTAAACTGGTTTATCCTATTGAGCTTAGGACAAACTAGTTTAGCCTAGGCCATACTAGTTTGTCCTGAAATCGGGTTTGGCCGGTAACACATACATACCTACGCATTTACACACACTCACATCACACACACATAACACACCCTTACACAATCAACCTCATGCATGTACACAATCACGCATACAAAATACACTCGATATAATATATATATATATACTCACACATACATCATTGTTTAATTAAATTTTAATAATCATACATAAGGTACCTACTTACTGTTTTTTATCAACATATTTTATAACTTAAATTTTAAGTAATATTCTTCCTGTCTATTCAGTAAAATAGTCATATTATACTTACTTACCTTAGTTTTAGTTACTTGAGTCTCGCATTTCATTTAAGTTTTATATTTAAGATGTAACCAACACCGTTGAGTTTACAATAAGTAATGATTATAAAATTATATATCATTGTTAAATTAAGCTGAATTGTAAACTTGTTTGTGGTTCGTAAATAAATTGAAAAAAAAAAAAAAACAACATAACAGCGTTAAATTTTGTTATAGCATCAGACTCAGGTAAGATGGTAGTAGCTAGCCAGGCTGGGCTTGATACCACCTACCAAACCGAGTACAAATGTACTGGGCTGGGAATCGAACCCGAGAGCCACCAGAATTAATTCTTCTGAATGGAAAAATCCGGTCTCTTCGACTAGAATGTTATAGTTTGTTTGTCTGTCCCAGGCTTGTTGCGAAATAATGCCATTTTATTTGGAAACATGAGACAATTTGTCAATCTACATAATTGATGATGTAGCATACAATTGATTTGTCCTCAGCGAAACATTGAGCGTCGCGTTACTAAGGCCGTTTTGGGAGAGTGTTGTTTTTATAGAAAATATAATAAAAAAAAAATTGTGGACAAATCACACCAATCATTCATCTAAACAAACAATAACGTAATAATATATATTAGGTCTTTGCCTATGAAATTGCCGATTATTTCTCACTAGAGAACATTGCTTGATATATATCAACCGCACGACACCCACTTTGCCTTGCTTAATATTAATCAAATTATGACTGTAAGAAAACTATAAATAGGTAATAAAAAAAAGTTTTCTTAACATTAAAAAAAAATCTTGAAAGTGACTAATTGTTTTGTTTGCAGCAATTAATGACCACTGTTTTTGTTGTTACTTACCATTATTAAGTTAGCTAAGTGTTCAATAATTTGCATACAAAAGTTAAACATTAGCATTGACGGTTAATAAATTAAGTTAATGTTATTAAGTTAAGAAAAAGTTGGTACCTATGTAAAATGCAACTTCTTGAAAATTCACCATAAAAATCGGCAAAAAGAAAACAAAAAGAAAACAAAAAGAAAACAAAAAGAAAATATTTGTACTTCTCCAGCCAACCGAAGAATGTTTGTAAACAAACCACCCCACCTTTAAAAATATTTTTTTAATAAACGTTTCATAAATAATGTAAATGTCATCGATAGTTTTATTTTATTTACGAGTAGTTACTTATACTTAGTACCTGGGCGACCCGAGCTTTGCTCGGTTGTCCATCAGCCATTTTTAATGTGCCCACTGCTGGGGCACAGGCCTTCCTTATGGGTGGATAAGGAGGATGGGCCATAACCTACCATGCGGACCCATTGCGGATTGCTGGGTTTTAACGACTGCAAATGCAGCCGGGACCAACTGCTTAACGTGCCTTCCGAAGCACGGAGGAGCTCGAGATAATACATTTTTGGTCACCCATCCCATGATCGACCCATTGCGAAAGTTGCTTAACCTCCGCAATCGCTGGGACAGTTTTGAAAAATGCATTATGTTTTACCGTTCCTGAAAGTTTTATTAAAATTACCCTTATCCTACTGTTATTTTAAAGTTTCAATGTTGTTCATATTAATGTGACACAGGACTTACTTATTAATAAATCAATTACTGACTAATTCTGGCTGAGCAATTAAATATTTCAGAAATGTATGTTTCATATTTACGTTTAGTCATTAAGTTTATAAACACCACTAAATAAGGTTAATTAAAATTATTATACACATTTTTCAATCATCTCAATAACTCAGACGTTGTTTCATAAAGTTTTTAAGCTTATTCATAACAAATGACTAATAAATTAATAATAGTATAGATTCATTCAAAATTCATACTACTAACCACAGTTAATTACTTATGAAATAATTATTTGTGGTACATAATTTCCTTAATTATATTGTTTTTGTTTACACCACTTAATATGAATACAATCAATTATAAATTTATTCCAAGTTATTCCCTATTATGAGAAAATGTCCCAAACTTACGTAAATATCACAGACTTCGATGTAATATATGGAATTGTCAAGCTCACGGCACGTAATTTTAGTTTACTCCTTTATTCGCAAAATATTACATTCGCAAAATATTACATTCTCAAAATATTATACTTTGTACAATCACAGTTTTTGCTTCTGCAAATGCCAGATTTTAGTAGATATGGAGAAATATTATTTTCAATCACTTTTTGTTTTTTTTATACCTACTTATATATTTCTTTCCTTCGTTGCACGAGTATGTCACCAAAGTACTAGGGTCATATAAATATGGAGAAGTGTTTTGCTGCAATCTTCAATCACTTTTCGTTTTTTTTTCTTTTTTTTCGTAATACGTCATCTACTGTCATTTTCTATTATTTTTGTCTTTCCTTTGTAATACGTCACCAAAGTACCAGGACCACATAAATATGGAAAAGGTTAAATTCTATAGTATCTTTTATTTTAACATAAAATTTTAGAATATCAAAATGTTATTTACAGAACTTAACCCATGCCATATTTATATGATTCTGGTAGGTACTTTGGTGACGTATTAGGAAGAAAAGAAATTAAACAACACTTAATAGGTACATACCTTCTCTATTTTGTTTGTGTTTGATTTTATTTATAATATTTTGAGAATATAATATTTTGCGAATGTAATATTTTGCGAACAAAGGGGCAAGTTTATTTGAATAAATATATTTTTTACTTTGACTTTAAGAGCCCATTATACTTCCATTGTAGGGCGTGTCGTGGAAAGATGATGCCATGATCGAAGGCCTCCGTGGTTGAGTGGTTTGAAGCGCGCCATCTCTGAGGTTCCGGGTTCGATCCCCGGCTGGGTCAATATAGAAAACGAACTTTTCTATATGGACTCAGGAGGGGTATTACAACCTCTTAAAACTAGTAAATTTTCTGAATGGCTATCAATGCATCTCTTTCTCTCTGTATCTTCTTAGTCGGGCACTCTTTACAAAGTGATCTTGGCGGTCGATGGACCGTGGGTCAAGTCTGCTAATGTTAACGTAGATATCGTGGTTCAATGGTGTTTGAATGCTAAAGCATTTTGACACAGTTCTTGTTTCTTAAACCCAAAACCGAAACACATTATGTTTCTTAAATCCTAAACAAAAACACATTGTGTCTCGATTTTGGGTTTAAGAAACAAGAACTGTGTCAAAAAGCATTACCATTCAAACACCATTGAACCACGATTTTGACGTTAGCATTAGCAGACTTGGCCCCCAGGGTTGAGGCTCACCGTCGCCACTCGCTGCAGGGCAGGGCGGCCGCACGACTTGCGACTCACTCACTCACAAAAGGAAAAAGGTAGAAAAAATAGGAAAGAAAACGGACTAGTAAAAACAGACTAAAAAGTAACAAATATTTTTTTCTGTAAATATTTATAACCCTATACCAACAGAAATTTTAAACCTAAAAACGTGGGGCGCATTTTGTAAAATTTATCATCCATATTGTCTTTAGCCTGCGCCCCACGTTTTTAGGTTTAAAATTTTTGTTGGTATTCTACTAATATTATAAAATGTGAGTTGAGTTTGGGTTGAGTTTGCGTTGAGTGTGAGTTGAGTTAGGGTTGTGTTCGGGTAGAGTTCGGGTTGAGCGCGGGGCGTGTGCAGTTGAATCAACAAAATATAACGGAGCTTATTAATCCTACTTCCTACTTAATATTATAAATGTGAAAGTTTGTGGGTTTGGATGTTTAGATGTTTGGATGTTTGTTCCCCAATCACGCAAAAACTACTGAACGGATTTGGTTGAAATTTGGCACACAGATAGTAGATAGCCTAGATTAAAACATAGGAACTTTTTATCCCGATATTCCCACGGGAACGGGAACCACGCGGGTGAAACCGCGGGCGGCCGCTAGTAGGGTTATAAATATTTACAGAAAAATTTATTTGTTACTTTTTAGTCTGTTTTTCTTGTAATAATTTAGTCCGTTTTAAAAACGTGTTTTTAAAAAAGTTTTTTTTCAGTAAATTTTTATTTTCTGATTTTTAGTTAACGAGCTAAGACTAAAAATATACCATCTCCTATTGGAGCACTCGTGAAGACGATTCAAACGAGCCAAAACTCGATGGGGTTGCATGGTTTTATTACAGAGTCCCAGTGGCCTTCTTCCGGCTCCATCATCAGACCCTGGAAACTATTTCCCAACAAAGTAATCGTCAAGACAATTCAAACGAGACCAAACTCGATGGGGTTGCATGGTTTTATTATAGAGTTTCTATGGCCTTCCTCCGGCTCCATCATCAGATCCTCGGACACTATTTCCCATTAAAGTACTCGTCAAGACGATTCAAACGAGCCCAAACTCGATGGGATTGCATGGTTTTATTACCGAGTTCCAGTGGCCTTCTTCTGGCTCCATCATCAGACCCTGGAAACTATTTCCCAACAAAGAACTCGTCAAGACGATTTAAACGAGCCCAAATTTGATGGGGTTGCATGGTTTCAATATTGAGTTCCTATGGCATGGTCTTTCGGCTTCATCATCAGACCCTGGACCTCGTCTCCTATTAGAGTACTCGTCAAGACGATGCCAACAAGACCAAACACGATGAGGTTGTGTTTCATCATAGTGTTCCTGTGGCCTTCTTCCGGCTTCATCATCAGATCAGCTCAATAACACCATAATATTGCATTGCCTTCCAGTTCTGACCTATGTTCAAAGTTTCAAGTATCTAGCTCATCGGGAAGCTAGGATAAAATCGTTCGCAAACTTTGTGGAGAAACACACAAACAAACGCGAAAGCAATCTCAAAATCACGCTTTGCAAACAGGTTGGAGTTCGCAGCGTTGGATTGTATTTTTTTTTCACAACGGGATAGTTCTTGGCCTTCCCCTCACCTGATCTTAAGGGATAATAATGCCGAAGGTAGTAGCGCACTACAACAGGAATCCTCATCACTGAGGAACTTTCTATCTTAAGGCTGGCCCCAGACCTACCGGTTTCATTTCTTTGCTTGGCTGTTCTACTATGGACCGCCGGCCAAGAGGCTCGTTTTCAATCTATCGCATATTTTGACCAGACCACATTGGCAAGATATTCATTAGTTTGGTATTATCAAATATAGTTGTCTTGGTTGCGATGCGAAGTTTTAGTTTAAGTTTTCAAAAAAAGACTGCTGTTTGATACAAAAATTAATAACGAAATTATCAAAATGTATGAAACAGCTAATTTTTTTGCGATTTCAGATTTGGTCCCATAGTAAAAGTTGTTCAGTTGTATGGTCCCTATCTACCATATTCAGCTTTATAAGGCTTTACGAAACATCTTGTATAAATAAGTGATCGATTTATTTTTAACTATCGGAGTCCATGTTCAGGGTGCCATATCTCCTAAAAGTTTCCTACTTCGCAATCCAGGCGATGATATTTGATAACACCAAGCTAATGGCTATCTTGCCAATTTGGTCTAGTCCCAAAATGCGATAGATTGAAAATTACCCCGGTTGGCCGGCGGTCTTTTAAGCAAGGTAGAACAGCAAAGCAAAGAAATGAAACCGGTAGGTCTGGGGCCAGCCTAACTCTAACTGCCGAAACACAACAATAGCCAGGCGGACTTGAAATAAGCCCTACCGCCAACCAAACCAAGTACAAATTGTACCCCTCCTAGGAATCGAACCCGGGACCCCTGCGTCTTCTATCTACCATCATCAGGGGTTTTTTGTTACACGTTGTATAATTAGCAATTTATGTGTCAATTTTTTTGTTATGACAGTGATAGCTTTGATTCCGTTTAGAGACTTAATCTCGTTTAAAATCAATGATAAAATTGGCTCCTGTGTCCTTTACTCGTAGTTGCTTTTTATGAAAGTGATGGATTGGATGCTCAATTTTTTTACTCAGCGTCTTTTTATTTCCCTCTTAGTTTCAATGCTCGTCCGGTGTTTTATCTGCGATACTATTATTAGATTTAGCTCTATACTCCCGTAAAGTGCGAGTTCCCGGATTTAGCACGACAATAATTCATGTGTTGTCGTTATATACCTGGAGCGTTTACGAGCGCGCGGATGCCAACCGGGCGCCGGTTCAAAATGGAACAGTGGAATGATGACAGCTTACTTGTACCCAAATAGCAACAGCTTTTTCAAATTGTTACATTGTACAACACGCGCCACGAAAGATGAGACCTGAACTGAACAACCACGTGGTTTTCACCTGTCCGGCTGTCAATACCTACATCGCAAAAAACCTACAATTTGCAATGATATTATTATTGACAATTTGTATGCAAACTTCTCCCTTCCGCTCGTCATGGTCTCATCTTTCGTGGCGCGTAGATGCTGTAGAGTAGAATGGCATCAACCCTTCACTAGGTAGGGTTGACATAAAAGGTTTTTAATATGAGCGTTCAGTTGCAAGCTCTTAAAACTTTTTAAATTTGAGATTCACAATGCACTTAAAACTTGTCAGTTTTCTAAATGGCTCTCAAAACACGTTTGTGTAAAATTGAAGACTGTGTTTTGAATCGAATAGGTAGAGAAGAGTTTGTCAAGAGTCGATTAATTCGCTTGTAATACCCCCAGTTCACCTCAGATTCAGATCATTCATGTTCATTTTCAAAGAAAATGACTGCCACCAGCTTTTAATGGTGAATTGCTGTGAAATCGTTATATTATTTTGTATTTTACATAACCATGACGAGTTTAATTAATAAAATGAGCTTCTCATTAAAAGAGAGAAGACTACTCCAGAAAAAAGCAGAAGGAAGAAGCAAATAAATCTTCTGCTTCTCGCGACCTTCACCAGATAGTTGGTCCACTTTGTGGGGGCCTGCCCTCGGAGCGTCGTCGTCCGGTGGGCGGTCGCCATTCCAGTACCTTTCCGCCCCAACGGCCATCGGTTTTCCCCGCCCACTGCCACTTGCTGCGCAATCCTTCGAGCGATGTCAGTTATTTTGGACAATGGCTCACGTTTATTTATGCAGGACCTCGATGAGTCTCCATTTATATCGAGTATTTAGGACGACATTTCAACCTTGAGATGCGTCTGTTTGGACAAAGTGATCTGAATTTTATTACATTTTAATTTTAAACCTCTCACTTAAGGGTTATCAAAGTATTTGATAACATTTACAAACAATAAAGATTTTAATTTAGTACAGCTACACATTTACATTTAAATTTATTTAGGTACTATTGCATAATTTTCTTGAAATAACCTGATCCTAAAGGGTATACACCCCTTAAATGTAATATGTAGTTTAAATTTATTTTACAGAAATTAGTTTCTAGGTGTTTTAACTGATACTTATTATTTTAATTATTTTATTTTCTTTGGGGAGCTTACATACAGCATCATTTACAAATTACCCGTATACAGAAATGTACACGGATAAATAAATTAGAATATTTTATTCACAATTCAAAATCAAAGTTATGATAAACAAGATGGTGGATTCATAAATATATAAAAACATATTTCAGATTGGATAACTAGCAGCCCTAATTGAGTTCTAATTCTGTGCATCGTAAAAAGCGAATGAAAAGATTTGCGGTCGAATAAGGCCGACGTTTTCGCTCGCTTTTGAAGTTTTATCACCAATTACCAGTGAAGTTTATTGTAACACATGAAAAAGTCGTGTTTTAAATACGAGAATGCGTTGTTTATGTGCCGATGTTGGGCCAAGGTCTTACCTGAATATTTCGAGGGGAAGAAAGAAAGAACCCACTCGAACAATCAGAATACTTGGATCAGGAAATGAAAAATGCATTCGACCTAAGTGCCGTACCATAAGAGGTAAGATAGCCAGTTCCTCAGTGATGAGGATTCCGGGAGTAGTGCGCTTCCACCTTCAGTCTTATCGTCACTTAACATCAAATAAAAAAAAACCTTGGTATGTTGATCGGAAACCTTAGTCAATACGCCATTAACGTGCAAACTACATTTATATAAAATAAATAAATAAATGATCAGGACAAGTTTATGAAGCAAAAGCTAGTAGTATAGTATAACTAGCTTTCGCCCGCGATTTCGTCCGCGTAGACATTCGGAAAATCGCTATGGAACCTTTGACCGAGATAAAAAGTATCCATGTTTTACCACAGGCTATAACTATCTGTGTGCTATTCCAAATCCGTTCAGCCGGTTTTACATGATTGAGTAACAATAACATAAAACCTCAATAACGACATGCATATATCGAGTTTGGGCTTTTTACCCCACTTACCCCTTAAGGGGATTATTTTCAGAAATTTACGAAATACATGTTTAATCATTTGTTTATAGAAGTACTCCTACGAAGTTTCAAGTCGTAATGTTTACTATATTTTTTTTCCATACAAAGTTTGAACCCCATTTTGAGGTTTGAATAATGCCTACCACTTAAAAATAAATGCCATTTTCGCAATCAACATCCCATAAAACCTCGATAACGACACCCATATCGATGATGGGCTTTTATTACCCCTAAAGGGTCTAGTTTCGGAAAACCACGAAACATGTGTTTGCTTATTTGTTTTTAGAAGGGCTCCTACGAAGTTTCAAGTTGAAATGTCTATTTAATATTTTGTTTCCATACAAACTTTTCAACCCTTTAGGGGTGGAATTTCCAAAAATCCCTTGTTAGTGGGTGTTTACACTGTAGAAAGTATCTATGTACAAAATTTCAGGTTTCTAGTTTCAGTGGTTTGGGCTGGGCAATAGTCTGTCAGTCACCCGTTCACTTTATATAAGAGATAAATAATTAAATGATCTGGACAAGTTTATGAAGCAAAAGCTAGTAGTATAGTATAATTAATAAATACTGTACCTATAGATATATATATATATATGGTCCAAGAGCTTAAAGATGTCCTCCAACGCAGCTGTGAACAGTTTCGGAGAAATAACGTCTCCCTGTCTCACACCACGCTGCAGTTGGATAGGATTTGTGTTCTGGTTCTGTACTCGGATCGTCATGGTGGCATTTTGGTATAAGTACCTCAACACCTCGATATACCTATAGTCCACTTGGCACCTTTGGAGAGACTGCAGCACCGCCCAGGTTTCAATCGAATCAAAGGCTTTCTCATAGTCCACGAACGCCAAGCAAAGTGGCTCATTATACTCCTCAGTCTTCTGTATAACCTGCCGCAGCGTATGCTCACTTATGTTCCATGTCTTTGGCGTTCTGCCCTGGACGATGACGGAATTAAAGAGCTTCTGGAGGACTTTGAGTATCGGCTTACCGCCCGCTCTCAGAAGCTCTGTAGTGATTCCATCGTCACCCGCCGCCTTGTTGTTTTTCAGCTGTTTGAGAGCCATACTAATCTCGAACAGGCTGACGTCCGGGATATCTTCGGTATAGTGTCGGGTAAGCTTGGCTCTGGGGTCTTTAGCCTTGCTTTCAACAGGTGTCTGCGTGGAATATAACTGCCCATAGAAGCTCTCGATCTCCCTCAGGATTTCAGGCTTTGATGAAATGATGCGTCCGTCGTCAGTTTTCAGCTTCGTCATCTGGCTTTGCCCAATAGACAGATCTCTTGCGAACACTTTGGAGCCTTTATTCCGCTCGATGGCCTCTTTAATACGATTCGTATTAAATTGGCGAAGGTCGCTCGTCAAAGACTTAGATATATGTCTATTAAGCTGCCGATAACGATTAGCATCTACTGAATTCTGGAGCCTCATTTTACGTCTCTGATCCATGAGTAGGAGTGTGTGGTCGGAGAGTTTCTTTATCTTGGGACGGCGGGTCTTAAAGAGCTTGGACCCTACCGTACGGACAGTATCCACCACCATGTTGTTCAGATCGTCAACATTTATGCTGTTCTCAAGGGCTTCGAAGCGGTTTTGGAGTTCGAGTTGAAAGCTCTCGGGGTTTTGAATATGGGCCGGCAATGGTCGAATTGTTGATTTTATCAGTCGAGATCTTTCCAGCTTTGGGTTGATATTCAATGTGCCACGTACCAATCGGTGATCGCTCCCCGTCTTAACAGCGTTGATCACAGTGACATCATTGAATATTTGCTTTTTCGTCGACATGATAAAATCTATCTCATTTCTGACTTTACCGTCCGGACTGACCCAGGTCCACTTCCGGCTTTCCGGTTTTCTGAAAAAGGAGTTCATCATAAAGAGGTTCTCCTTCTCCATAAAGTCAGCAAGCATCTGGCCTCTGTCATTCCGTTGCCCAACTCCAAATTGCCCCACTCTCAGCTCATCACCGCATCGTTTCCCCAACTTTGCATTGAAGTCCCCCATCACAACAGTGTAGTGGGTTTTGTAGCTATGCATGGCTTTAGAGATCTCCTCATACATAGCCTCCACTTCGTCATCTTGGTGTGTCGAGGTCGGTGCGTAAACCTGTATAACATTCAGTGAACACCGTTTGGATATTCTGAGTATAAGGTACGCCACCCTGGTCGACACACTTCCGATGGTAATCACGTTGTTGACAAGGGACTTGTGGACGATGAACCCGACACCACCTTGGGACTGTTGGTCGCCCTCCCGGTAGTAAAGCAAGTTACCGGATTTGAGGATTATCGAGTCCTCTCCCGCTCTTCGGACTTCAGATAACCCGATAATGTCCCAGTGTACCTTGCTGATAACTTCTTCCAACTCGGTTAACTTCGCGTCGGTCCTTAGTGTGCGCGTGTTATAGGTTGCCAGGTGCAGTTGTCGTCGTTTTTGGTAGCCGAGCCGCACCCGGGGATTCTTAGCACCCCCTGCCCCGCCGTTACCGTAGCCGCTACCGTAGCTAGGAATAGCGGGGCTGCCGGGGACTGGGGGCCAATTTTTTGATCCATTGTGCATGAGGGGGGGGGGGGGGGGGGGGGTTTGCCATAATCGCCACGCTTGGCAGGCGGGTTGGCGATCGCAGTAGGCCGAGGTTTTTTGGAGACGCTGCTGCCCGTCTCTTGAAGGCTATGCTCCCTTAGTCGCCTTTTACGACACCCACGGGATGATAGGGGGTAGTGCTATTCTAGGCCGGCACATACTCGGCATCAACATTAATGGCGAGTACCTAACACACCTTCGTTTTGCCGATGATATTGTCCTTATGGCTGAGACCATGGAAGACCTGAACACAATGCTCGAAGATCTCCGTAGTGCTTCCCAAAGAGTGGGTCTTAGGATGAACATGGATAAGACGAAAATTATGTCAAATGCCCATGTTGTACCCTCTCCAGTTCATGTTGGGAACACTACACTTGAAGTTGTTGACCACTACGTATACCTAGGACAGGCAGTCCAGTTAGGTAGGTCCAACTTCGAGAAAGAGATCTCTCGTCGAATCCAACTCGGGTGGGCAGCATTTCCCGAATGCTTTCCACACCTTCGTTTTGCCGATGATATTGTCCTTATGGCTGAGACCATGGAAGACCTGAACACAATGCTCGAAGATCTCCGTAGTGCTTCCCAAAGAGTGGGTCTTAGGATGAACATGGATAAGACGAAAATTATGTCAAATGCCCATGTTGTACCCTCTCCAGTTCATGTTGGGAACACTACACTTGAAGTTGTTGACCACTACGTATACCTAGGACAGGCAGTCCAGTTAGGTAGGTCCAACTTCGAGAAAGAGATCTCTCGTCGAATCCAACTCGGGTGGGCAGCATTCGGGAAGCTTCGAAAAATCTTCGCGTCCGACTTACCTCAGTGTCTCAAGACGAAAGTCTATGACCAGTGTGTGTTGCCGGTGCTGACTTACGGCAGTGAAACGTGGCCGCTAACTATGGGTCTCATAAGGAGGCTCAAGGTCACTCAGCGTGCAATGGAGAGAGCCATGCTCGGCGTTTCTCTACGTGATCAAATCAGAAACGAGGAGATCCGCAGGAGAACTAAAGTAACCGACATCGCTCGAAGGATTGCTCAGCTGAAGTGGCAATGGGCGGGACACATAGCGAGAAGAACCGATGGCCGTTGGGGCAGAAAGGTTCTGGAATGGCGACCGCGCACCGGACGACGCTCCGTGGGTAGGCCCCCGACAAGGTGGACCGACGATCTGGTGGAGGTCGCGGAAAGCCAGTGGATGCAGGTAGCGCAGGACCGATCGTCGTGGAGATCCTTAGGGGAGGCCTATACCCAGCAGTGGGTGTCGTGTGGCTGATATGATGATGATGATGATGATGTACCTATAGAGATACATTAAGTAGGATGTGATTTGTTAAATTCGTGACTGAGAAAAGAATAAAATACAATTTTCGTCATATTTTGTTTTATTTTCTTAATCACAATCGTGTGTAACTCTGCGTACTCAGTCAGTTCATAACGAAGTTTCAACCTACCCCATTATTTTTTTTACGCCTGAAAAATTTAGCATTGCGTTATTTGTAAAACACCAACTAAGTAGGTACCTTGTAGAAGTAGATTACTAACATCATATTTTGTTCTACGACTTTTCCAAAAACAGACAAAAAACAACTTTTCATACAAAACTCGATCAGCTGTTTCGGACATTTGTATGGAAAGTCAATTTTGATTTGTCTGTTTTCGGAAAAGCCGTAGAACAAAATGTTGTTGTTTATGATGTCTAAGAGGTTGTTTACAAAACAAAAACCCTGTATAATGTATATCTAAGTAAGATCTAAATACATACACGAGGGGAGTTCAAAGTACCTATTTTCGGTATGGATATGAAAGAAAAGGCAGAAAAATCTGAAATAATTTTATTTTGACATTGAAAATGTCGTTTGGTTCGCTCCAGTATAGCCTCCAATTTCACGAAAAAGTGCGATCCCCTTATTAGTCAGAGGGTTGTGAAGATATGATATTCAAAAAAGACTCAAAAGACGTGCATTTGTGAGAGCTGCAAGGTGCAAAAATAATTATTCGAAAAAATAAAAAACGAAAATAATTATGGCCGAAATAGTGGAAAAAAATCAAATTATTTTCCGATTTTTTATTTTGGCGCTCGATATTTTGGGAACGAAGAATGATATCAAAATTTTGAGAAAAGTTCCTCTGAACAATTTAGTCAGCTACAATTTGAGCCTTAAACAAAGACGATCGGGTTAAGGGTTTGCACTGTAGCTTAACCTTTAAAATTGAAAATGTTTTTTTGATCGCTTCAGTATAGCCCCCATTTTCGCTAAGAGTGCGACAACGCCTTGATGTCATAAGTTTTAAGACTACATGAATGGTTGAAGCCTCAAAAGACGCGTATCAACAGCTGAGGGCTACAATAAAATAATAAAATATATTTATTTTCCATCACACAATGGTTGGTTACACAAAGCACTTTTACACTTACAATAAGTAGCATGTTGGCGTAATTTCGGGAAGCCCGCTCCTTAGATGCGCGTCGCTTCGCTGAGTTGTTATTGGAGGTCTGACGTAGTTGAAGCCCGAGGCGAAGCCTATAAGCCTTTTTTTTTTAATTTTATAAAAAAAAAAGGATTTTTTTTATAAAATTCAATATATTCATTTTCAATCTATATATATAAAATTCAAAGTCCTGACTGAGTGAGATATCAACGCACAGCCCAAACCGCTGAACCTAGAGACTTGAAATTTTGCACACAGATACCTTATACAGTGTAAGCATCCACTAAGGAAGGATTTTTGAAAATTCCATCCCTAAGGGGATGAAATAAGGGATGAAAGTTTGTATGAAAGTCCCTCAGTTTTGAAGCTACGATCTTCAAATTTTGTGTTTAGGCTGATGATTGAAAATAAATAAATACGTGTCTCAGCGTTTTTCAAAATTCTACCCCCGAAGGGGTGAAAAGGGGGATGAAGTTGTGTTTAGAAGATAATCCTTTATTTTTGAAGTAAAAATCGCTAAATTTGTAATTTGGGCTTATGGATGGAAATCTAACGCAACGCACATTGTATTGGTATAATTTCAACCCCCATGGTGATGAAATGGGGGTGCAATGGGGTAAATAAACCTAAAAATCGATATGGATGTCGTTATTGGGGTTTTCTGAGTTGACGATTGCAAAAATAACATTTATTTTGAATTCCAACACGGTGGACATGATTTAACCCCTAAAGGGGTGAAAATGGGGTTTAAATTTTTTATGGAAAAACAATGTGAAATAGACAGTATAACTTTAAACTTCGTAGGAGCACGTCTAAAAAGAAATATACATATATATTTTGTTATTTTGAAAATCAACCCCGTAGGGGGTGAATGGGGTAAGTAAACATAAAAATCGATATGGATGTCGTTCTTGAGGTTTTATGGGATAGTGATTGCGAAAATGACATTTATTTTGAAGTCCAACACGGTGGACATGATTTAACCCCTAAAGGGGTGAAATCGGGGTTCAAATTTTGTATGGAAAAATAATATTAAATAGACATTACAACTTTAAAATTCGTAGGAACACATCTAAAAATAAAAAGGCAATTTTATATTTTGTTATTTTGAAAATCATCCCTTAGGGGTAAATGGGATAAGTAAACATGAAAATCGATGTGGAAGTCGTTTTTGAGGTTTTATGGGATGGTGATTGCGAAAATGACATTAATTTATAGTCCAACAAGGTGGACATGATTTTGACCCCTACAGGGGTTAAAATAGTGTTCAAATTTTGCATGGAAAAAGAATATGAAATAGACATTACAATTTTAAAATTCGTAGGAGCACGTCTAGAAATAAATAGACAATTACATACCTATTTTGTAATTTTGAAAATCATCCCTTAGGGGTACCTAAATGGGGTAAGTAAACATGAAAATCGATGTGGATGTCGTTTTTGAGCTTTTATGGGGACAGGGACGGGGACGAGATACCTACTAATATATCTGGACCAATTCTGATTATTGTAAAAAACTAGCTTCCGCCCGCGACTTCGTCCGCGTGGATATTAGAGAAAATCCTTAGGGAACCTTTAACCAGGATCCGACCAGCCGTTTTTACGCGATTAGGCGGGTCCCCACCAAGCGCGCTGCCTCGCGAGGCAAGACGTTTGCCTCGTGAGGCGGGCCTCGCACGAGGCAGCGCGCTTGGTGGGGACCCGCCTAATCGCGTAAAAACGGCTGGTCGGATCCTGGTTAAAGGTTCCCTAAGGATTTTCTCTAATATCCACGCGGACGAAGTCGCGGGCGGAAGCTAGTGTACCATAAGGTCGTGAAAGGCACGAGATCAGTGATTTTTTCTATAAAGTCCCCTGCAATCCCAATACACTTCTTACAACGCGAAATTATCTTTTCAATACCTTACAAAAATAACTTTTGTCCTTTTCTGAAAAATTATCGTTTACCGCAGCTTAGGGCTCTTTATCGTCGGAAAATCGCTTTCCACGAATCTCTTGTTTACTCTCAGGGTTGTAGTGATGAACCCAGGTTTCGTCTCCGGTAACAATGCGATCGAAAACACTGGCAGCATTTTCACCACAAAGCTCCAAAAACTCTATACAACATTCAATTTGTGGCACCCATCTTGCACTGACTTTTGAGAGGTTCAAATAATCATGAAGTATTGAATGTATGGTACCCACGTATAGCTTGGTCATTTCTGCTAACGTATTGATTTTTATTCGAGCATCTTCGAGCACAAGTTTCTCGACCATTTTCACATTTTCATCCTTGGTGGCAGAAACAGGACCACCTGATCGAAGGTCATCTTCAATTCTTTCTCTGCCCCTTTTAAATTCGAAAGACGACTTTTGAATGGTAGACAACGAAGGAGCGGAATCCTTGTACCATCTCTTCGTGGATGTTTTTTTTAGTTTTTCCTCGTTTTGTCAGGAATTTAATAACAGCGTTTTTGTCAACATTTTCTCGTCAGACATTTTGTTGCACTCCAAGCACGACTGTGAAAAAACCAATGAAGCCATGCCGATGGCATCAGAGAACCATAGACAAAAACTACTTTCATTACTGACAAAAAGGTCCGATACCGAGAATACTTTGAACTCCCCTCGTACATATTTATTACTGTAAACCCTTTCTCGCTAACAAACTGACAGACAGTTACAGTGCCAAATACCTCGCATTCTCTAGATACCCTGCATAGATTCACAACATCTGTGGAAGTTTATTTAACTTCTAGTTTATCGACACCCCATCCTCTCGCCGCTAAATTGCCCGGTAAATAAACAAATGGTCATAACGTGTAACATACTGTCTAAAGACAGTTAAAATATATGCAGTGTACCAATCGCACTGACGTCCATTATACAAGTACGCTGGACAGGCTATTGTCATGAAGTGACAGCAATTTTTTGTGCCGATTTGAAAATCGCCATATTGGCGCTGAGAGCAGTAGATTCTGCTCTTAGGAGGAGTGAATTAGTTCCAGGTACACTCACTTCTGCCATAGTAGAATCTACTGCTCTCAGCGCCAATACGGCGATTTTCAAATCAGCATAATCGATTGGTGACGTTCGCCAGTCCAGCGTACTTTGTATAATGGACGTCAGTGACCAAACGACTCAATTGCCCTTATTTTTGCACGGTGTGAACCAGTGATGGTTTCAGTAAAATAAGTAAATAAACAACAATTTAATTTTATTACTGCTTCATTTTTATTCCTCTTCAATAAGGTCAGATAAGTTTCCTTTTTGGAAAAGGTCGCTTCTGGAATAAAAGTACTGTCACGCTATAATGAACCAATTATAAAATTTTACAGAAAAATGCTACTTTTATGTGAATAATTTTTATTAAAAAAAATGCCTTTTTAAGTAGCCATACAACAATAAAACAAGCGCTGAAATCCGTAAACATGACGTTAAATTTTGTTAGAACGCGCAGAAAGTAGAGAATTGGAAAACTTTTAATTCTTTTGAATAAACAATTCCTTTTATCTAAACTTTAGATTAGATTAATTTCTTAACACACTCATTGCTTACGTTGACTATGCTCCAAAGTTAACATTTCAATTAAACGTTAGCGACGGGCTACCAAAATATTTATTGTATTTATTGACCTCGTTACGACTGACTCACGTCTCCCTTTAGTGGGCTAAATATAAACGGTTACAAAGTAACAATTTAATGTCGCGGTTGGTATTCAGGCCTGAAAATCAGATGAAAGTTGCTTTGAAAAGTTGATTGCTACGATATTAAAAAGTTTATATAAAACTTGATGCTTAAGCTCTAAAATTAAGAATCTTCTTTTTACCCGACTGCAAAGAAAGGGTTATGTTTTTCGCGCGTATCTTGTATGTAAGTATGTTTGTTTGTATGTGTGTTTGTTTGTAATATTCTTTATTACCTCATATCTTTCAAACGGCTGAATGGATTTCTGTAATTAAGATATCGTTAGATTTGTCTCGTCAGCCCAAGTGTTTTTAAGAAGGTGGCGTTATAAAAAAAACAACATGGCGGCTGTACGGTGCTATTATACGTAGTGGAAGAAAAATTTTTTTTTTTAGAAAACTACAATATGGGTGTCAAATTAAAGGGCTTATTATAAGGATTTCAAAAAGGTATATCATTACTGTAGTATATAATAACTAAAAAGATATAAATAAAAAAATAAATTTAAAAAATTAAAAAACCCGCCTTTACAAAAAGACAAGTCAACTGAAAAGATGGAAACAAGATTAAATATTAAAGGCAACATAATAACATGCAGTCGGAGGCATATAATTCAAATCATTCATAACGTCACTTTCTTTATGCATGCCTCCGACTGCATGTTATTATGTTGCCTTTAATATTTAATCTTGTTTCCATCTTTTCAGTTGACTTGTCTTTTAGTACAGGCGGGCTTTTTAATTTTTTAAATTTATTTTAGTAAAAAATGCTTTATGTAGTGATTTTGTTACAGGAAGCAAAGAGTTTTAACCAAGATCTGTATTCAAATCTGAAATTTTCAGTTGAAAATTACAATTTTTCGTATTATTATGACAGATAAAGTTTTGCCAAAAATCTGAAGTAGGTACAAGTATTTCTGTATCTACTGAGTTTTATTAACTACCTTATATAATCGCTCTATTCGTACCTGTATGTTTTACGATTTTGTTGTACTTAATTAGTTTAGTAGAAAAAGTTTGGACGATTTTTCTAACTACTGTACATTTTCGTAAAACAGTCGAACAGGGTTCCGCCCGCCCAAGCCCGGCTTCGCATTTTTTTAGCTGTCTTTTTTTCTCTCAAGCGGTGAAAAGAGATGATGAAATCATTCAGTAAGGCAGCAGGACATTATTTGTATTCAAAACGGATTATTGCTTGGCTTTCACCTCACCTAATGTTAAGTGTCGATAAGGCCGAAAACGTAAGAGCGTACTACGCCCGGAATCCTCACCACTCACTCACTCACCTTTTCTTTTTTTTATAAGTAGGTAATTATAGATTATTGTTAATGTTCATGTGTCTGTCAGTGGAAAAAACAAAACATCAGTTTACGATGATAAATCTTATGAATTACTTCAAGTCGATAGTGCTCGCTCAATGTTTAACATTATTGAGTCGAACGACATCTTAATTGATTTATGTTGAAGTTAAATTTGAATGTAAGTAGTAGTTAAGATTTATGGAATTACAATAGCAATAACACTAACTTGGACTATGTTTGTTCAATGTTTCGATGATTTGTAAAAAGATGACTTCTAATAGTTAAATTCAAACATATGAAGGGTACCCTGGGAAAGAAAGATCATTGGATTTTTTTTCATTACAATGCCATCTAGTACAAAATTCATGAAGCTGTTTGGTTATGAAACCAAAACCAGTGAAAACGAATCACTGTCCACATGCGACTCAAAAATGACTGTAGGTATGGACAGCCATACTGACGTACCTATTACGATCTTTTATGCATACAGTGCATAAAAGATCAAAATCACCATTTTAAAAAGGATCATAGTTTCCACTATCTGTATTTAAAAAAAATAAATTATAAAAATTAAAAAACCCGCCTGCATAAAAAGACAAGTCCACTGAAAAGATGGAAACAAGATTAAATATTAAAGGCAACATAATAACATGCAGTCGGAGGCATGCATTAAGAAAGTGACGTTATGAACGATTTGAATTATATGCCTCCGACTGCATGTTATTATGTTGCCTTTAATATTTAATCTTGTTTCCATCTTTTCAGTGGACTTGTCTTTTTATGCAGGCGGGTTTTTAATTTTTATAATTTATTTTTTTATTTATATCTTTTTAGTTATTATATATTACGGTCATGATATACCTTTTTGAAATCCTTACAATAAGTCCTTTAATTTGACACTCATATTGCAGTATTCTAAAAAAAAAATTTTTTCCACTACGTATATTAGTACCGTACAGCCGCCATGTTGTTTTTTTTATAACGCCACCTTCTTAAGAACACTTGGGCTGACAAGACAAATCTAACGATATCCTAATTACAGAAATCTATTCAGCCGTTTGAAAGATATGAGGTAATAAAGAATATTACATACAAACATACTTACATACAAGATACGCGCGAAAAGCATAACCCTTTCTTTGCAGTCGGGTAAAAAGATCACTGTCCGAGAAATTAAAATAAAAATTACCAATTTTCTCAAAACTATTTGACGGGGTGATCTTAATTTCCTGTAGGATACCCTTCATATGTAGGGTTACGAGGTGACGGGATTTTTCCTGACATGACAGAAATTTTAGGCATCGTCAGGAAAACAGGGAAAACTGTAGTTGTCAGGGATATTTGAAATCCCAAAAACTGTAAGTACTTGATGAAAACACATGTGAAAAAGTTATGAAACGTCAACTAAATTAAGAATGTAGTTTGTGATGTACAAAGTGTCCGGAACTCAAAAGTCAGGAAATCTCATTTTTAGATCTGGTAACCCTAATCATATAACGTTGTAAGAGATGAGAGCGTTTACATACACGCGTTTTGCTTGAAATGCGTAGGTACAGTCCATTGGCGGATCCAGGGGGGGGGGGGGGGGCATGGGGGCCATGCCCCCCCCCCACGAGGTTGGTTTCCTTTGCGGATTGCATTTAATTTTGAGACTGAATAATGGAGCTCTCGTGCTATCCTGCTGACTATCGCTCGAATTCGGAACAGCTATTACGTAAAAAAATATTTATTGAGATATAATTAAAATTATTATTTTCCGTTTACTTATAATTAAAGGCTGTGTGTAAAATGCGGAGATTACCTACCTCCTATAATACTCTTCCTCTATAAAAATCTTAAAACGTATAGTTTTAAGATTAAAAAATCAATCAATTTAAAATCCTGACTGGATTCACCTTTGGTTTCAGCGCTGGTATTATAGTAAACCTACAGGTAGACAAAAGTACCTACACTACAAGATTAGCGGATGAAACTGACTAAAAATAGCGCAGCACGGCCGTTTTTTTCTATACTTAAATAAGAGTACATACAAGTGGCTAAACTGACAAAAAATCGCGCTTCGCGGCAGTTTTTCTGCTATAGACAGCACTACATAATTCGTGGCTAAAACTGACTTAAAATCGCGCTGCGCGGCCGTTTCTTGTAGACAAGAGTACAAGATTTGTGGATGAAACTGACAAAAAATCGCGCGGCGCAGCCGTTTTTTTACTATAAATAAGAGTACATACAAGTGGCTAAACTGACAAAAAATCGCGCTGCGTGGCACTTTTTCTATTATAGACAACACTACAAGATTAGCGGATGAAACTGACTTAAAATCGCGCTGCGCGGCCGTTTCTTATAGACAAGAATACAAGATTTGTGGATGAAACTAACAAAAAATCGCGCTGCGCAGTCGTTTTTTTACTATAAATAAGAGTAAGTACATACAAGTGGCTAAAATGACAAAAAATCGCGGTGCGCGGCACTTTTTCTAATATAGACAACACTACAAAATTAGTGGCTAAAACTGACTTAAATTAAAATAGCGCTGCGCGGCCGTTTCTTATAGTCAAGAGGAAAAGATTTGTGAATGAAACTGACAAAAAATCGCGCTGCGCGGCGGTTCTTTTTAATATAAGTACATAAGAGTACATACAATTGGCTAAACTGAAAAAAAATCGCTCTGCGCGGCAGTTTTTTTACCATAGACAACACCACAAAATTAGTGGCTAAAGATCGCGCTGCGCGGCCGTTTTTTCTATAGGCTTTTTCCTAAATCAGGCATTTTGTGCATCCTAGGCAGGGATCCCTAACATAGACCTTGTGTCTTTATTATAAAATCTAATTAACATGTCCTACAGTGTTATGCGCCTGACCTGAAATGTCTTGTTTTAATTTCAACTGTCTATTACAATCTGAAAGCGGTCAAGTGTATTCGTTTTACACTGCTAATGTTAATTTATCTACACTCACAACACAACGTAATGTTCTAAATATGAATTAAAAAAAGATTGTATAAACACGTACTATATTTTCGTGGATAGGTAGAACTAAAAAAAACCCATGACGATGCAGTCAACTGCATCATAAAATAACTTTTTTTAATTTTTATAGCACACTTTTAATTTTTAATTTATTGGCGCGTATGGGCTCATTGTAGTATCTATGGTCTGTGGTGCGGAGCGCGTCATTATTAACGCAATACAAATAAATTATTACAAAAAAATCGGACTAAAACTTTAAAACGGACTAGTAAAAACAGACAAAAAAGTAAAAAATAATTTCTTCTGTAAATATTTATAACTCTATACCAACAGATTTTTTATCCTAACAACGTGGGGCGTATTTTTTTACATTTATCATCCATAATATTGTCTTTATCATCCATGCAGTCTTTAGCATAAATAACAAAGTCGTCAAGGTAGTTGATGAAAAATCATAGTATTTTCAGGATTACTTGAAAAATACTGAACCGATTTGAAAAAAAATGAATTTATGGGAGCATCTCGCAAGAATACTCAATCGAACAGGAAAATAATCATCAAAATCGGTCCATAAATGTAGAAGATACGCGCGAACAACGATAAAAAAATATACAATCGAATTGAGAACCTCCTCCTTTTGTTGAAGTCGGTTAAATACACGAGTGTGTGTTTAATAATAGTATCACACGATTGTTTTAATACCTACTTAAGTGCAGTTTCATACACTTACGAAATACGAAATTCAGTACAACATAAAGTGAAAATTGAAATCAAAACTTTTTTGGATTGCATTAAAAATGGCGCGCCGCACCATAGACCATATTACTACAATGAGCCCATACGCGCCAATCAAGGAAATTATAAGTACTACGTACAACAGTACTTATAATTTCCTTGGCGCCAATATATTAAAAAGTAAAAGTGTGCTATAAAAATTAAAAAGTTATTTTATGATGCAGTTGACTGCATCGTAATGGGTTTTTTTAATTTTACCTATCAACGAAAATAAAGTACAAACTTACGTGTTTATACAATCTTTTTTAAATTCATATTTGAAAATTACGTTGTGAGTGTAGATAAAATAAATAATATGATTGATAGTGGTAACGACTTCGAGTTAATAAGAATTTACATCGTACAAGGATTACTTATTTACTTTCAGGACGACGACTACGACTTGGAGAAGTTTTTTACAATCGTGCTCGGCTTATTTTTGTATTGTTTACCTCTTGTTATTCATTGATATAAATAATTTTACGTTTTCAACGTAGTTTTTGTTCCCAATAACATGTGTTGTTTTGCTCCGTAAAACCCCATGTTTACATTAGAACAGCTATCATAACATTGAATTTAACGGCATATTTATTTAATAGGTTTTCTTCAAAAGAAATTTTTCGCCTTTGCCGATCACTTATCGTTAAAAATAAAGAGTTTTACGATTCTGAGAAGAGTTTTGGAAAGATCTCAGAAAATACAAATAGTATAATTAGAGAATGATTCCCTCATTATTATAGGAAACGCAGGAAACAATAATTTTTGAAATAAGTAACTTATTTTTTTAAATCATATGAGCACTATTCTTACCTACTAGCGGCGAAAGGTCCATACAAGACGATTCCCATCGGATTTTATTTAAAAATCCCATTCCACCATTCCACATGCTGATCATAACAACCCCCCTACTCAAATGACCCTTTTCTATTCGCTCGCTAACTTAAAAATCCTACTATCCTAAGTATAAATGTGAATATTTGTGGGTTTGGATGTTTGTTCCTCAATCACGCAAAAATTACCGAACGGATTTGGTTGAAATTTGGCACACAAATAAGGTACCTGGGTCAAATATGGCCACCTTAAGCTTTGACGATTATTTTCTCATACTTGCCTACGACTTACGTCTGCTAACCCTTATGTCGTTTGTATAGAATCTATTTAACTAACATATTTATATGTAAAAAGGATCTATTTGAAACAGATTTTGAGATATCGTCATTTTTAATCAAAATGGGAAATTGGCCATATTTCCGATAGTGTAGGGAAATATGCCCATAGTTTGGCCATATTAACTGTATGAAATAAAACGAATTATTGTTTTCTATTTTTGGGACTTATTACTTAGTGAAATAAAATAATAAGATAGTTAAAAGTTTTATTATTTGTTTGATTAAGTTTTAAAAGAAATCAATAAAAAAAGAAAGTAAAAAGAAAATAATAATAGGTAACCTCTTTCTTATAAGTAAATTAAAACGAACGTAATGGGAGAACAATGAGATCAATGGGGAAGGCAACTGTCAAAATGGCGATGCGTACGCTTGTTCCTCGAGAACTATGAAAACAAAGGACTTTTACTTAAAAAAATCGTTTTTTAAGCTTTAAAATGATTAAATTCTGTGTAATAGGCTTTTAAAATGTTAGCACTTACAAATTTCCGAAAAATCTGGATATAGAAAAAAATGATAAATTCCGTAAGAATAAAAACGTCCTAATTTGGTTTTAAATTCCGGCATTGTAGAATAGTCTTCTATATCCATTTTGGGTCAATGGGTCTTTTCCGATTAAAAAACCACATAATAAATAAATATTTTCCCATACAGTTTGTTCTAAACTGTATGGGAAACTGTTCCCGTTCACCCGTGATCGCTGCCGTAAGCAGACGTGTTCTTGTGTCCGCGATCTGTCAATCGCTTAGTGTGTGCGTGTATGCGCGTGTGAAACTATTTTAGCACAAAATGGAATCTACTTGTTCTTCCAATCCCGATATACCATCAATAGATGGCAACGCTCCTAATTTGAATCTACGGCGAATTAAACGAAAGGGCCGAGATGATGAGACCGAACTAGCACAAAAATTAGAAGTCTTTATGACTAATATTACTTCGAAATTGAGTCTCTTAAGCGCGGATCTCAGTAGTAAAATCTCATCGGTACAAGAAGACATCAACATTGTTATAAAAAAAGACTTGGAGTGCATTAAATCTGACATCAGCTCAATGAATGTAAAGCAAAATCAACTTCAAACCGATCTGAATGATGTGATAGAAACTTTGAACTTTCAAGGAAACAAACAGGAAGAGCTTCATGATCAAGTTAACAATTTAAAAAAAGAGTCTAAAAATAGTACACTGGAGTGTCAAAATATGAAACAACAAATCACAAAGTTACAGAATGAAGTTAACATATTACAGCAACGCGAACGTGCAGATAATTTAGAAATATCCGGAATACCGGAGCGTACAAATGAAAACTTATCCAATCATATGGTTGCTATTGGACAGTTTATTGGTGTACAAATATCATCTCAAGATATAATTCAGGCGGTAAGAATCCAACCACGTGTTAAAATTGCCGGTCGGCCTAAACTTATTATTGTGAAGGTCAAATCACGACTACTCCGAGACTCCATTTTATCTGGAATCCGCGCTAAAAAGGGTTTGACTACAGCTGACATCAATATACCTGGCGGCGGCGACGCATGCACCAGAATCTATGTTAACGAACATCTAACACCAGCTAATAAACTGTTATACAGGAGCACCCGTGAAATCACTAAAGCAAAAAACTATCGATACACTTGGATTCGAGATGGCAAGATTTTTGTAAGAAAAAACGACACCTCGCCGTCTATTTTCGTCAAAGACTCCGAGGATTTGAAAAAAATTATTTAATTCTCGGCTGTATTAATGTACTGTCTTATAAATTTTTCCATATTTTAATTCAGAGGTTTGTAAAGTCAGGTGCGAGTATAGTATATTTTATATGTATATGCATGCTTAACACATTATCATTTAAAACAATAAATCATCGTATGCAAATAAATTTATGTATAATAACACCAGTAAATACTCTTTTCCGTTGTAATTACACAAACAAATACACGTTTGAGCTAATCTTACTTTTGTGTAATTTTATTATCAATATGACACTCATTCTTATAAAAATGTTAACATATTCACACAATATTATATGTTTGGTCACTGATTATAATCAGAGTTTACTTTATTGCTTTTTAAAATGGTTAATCCTAGTTAAAGCTTAAAAATTATGTACCAAAACGTACGGGGACTTCGTACTAAATGCTTATCGCTATACAATAGCATACTGTTGCATGACTACGATATAATTCTCGTAAGCGAAACGTGGTTACAAAATGACATTAATGACTCGGAACTCTGCGACAGTAGATACAGTGTATTTAGAACCGATCGCGATCTCGTATCCACAGGTAAGCAGTCCGGTGGTGGTGTCATGGTATGTATCCGTCATGAACTCGGAGCATTTATTAATGACAATTGGTCATGTAATTCAGTTGATTCGATCTGTGTCACCGTACCTTACCAAAAGTTGCATTCCCCTTTTGACCTTCACATAATATTAGTTTATAATCCGCCCGACGAACCGTTGCTAGCTCAAAAAACATCTGAAATTCTAGACTCCTTTAAGATTTTTTTTGAAGTGAACCCTCAAGCTAATTTCCTTCTTATTGGAGATTTCAATTTGCCATGCTTAGCCTGGGAGGGAGATGGATACGTTTTAAAACACATTAGCAGAACAGAAATACAGATTGCAGCACAGTGCTTAGTTGATGAACTTATATACTTAGGTCTTAATCAACACAATCGCATTACCAACAGTAGCGGTAACACTCTCGACCTGTGTTTTTCCAATCTTCCATGTGATATTTCTCAATCACAACCATTAACAAAAGAAGACAAATTTCACCCTCCTTTGGACATTAACATTGATGATTTATTTGTAAAACCTTTTAAGGAAACTTCAAAACCTAGATATAATTTTCGCAAATGTGATTATAAGCAAATTAATGACTATCTGAAAAATATAAACTGGAGTGAAGTTTTGGAGACTGAAAATGTTAATCTTGCGGTAGATAAGTTTTATAAAAAGTTACATGAATGTTTCACCTTGTATGTCCCAATAAAAACGAAAAATAATTGCTATCCGGTCTGGTACACTCTCGCATTAATTAAAATAATAAAAGAAAAAACTAAAGCACATGGAAAATGGAAAAGATACAATAATCCAAGAGATTATGACGATTTCAGTTGTTTGAGATCTCGTCAACATAGAGTACAAGATGAATGTTTTGACCGGTACAAAAATAATGTTGCATACTATATAAGACAAAGTCCTAAATACTTTTGGACCTACGTGAAGGCTAAAAGAGGAGGGTCTAACTATCCCCATCAATTTCGCCTTAATAATGATACATATACAGAGGCAAAAGATATTTGCTCAGCATTTAATAAATTTTTTGAAAGTGTGATTGTTAGACTCGACCTTAAGCATAACTATTCCACTTTACAATCAGAATCTATTAGCAAGTACAGTGAAGGATTATCTTCGATACAAGTTACTGAGGATAATGTTCTTAAGCTGTTACAGTCACTTGATGGTTCAAAAGGTCCTGGATGCGATTCTATACCACCTTTATTTTTTAAGTCATGTGCCGATAGCCTTGTAATTCCTATTACAGCTTTATTTAGAAGATCACTTAGGGAATGCACTTTTCCAACTATTTGGAAAAGAGCACATATAATTCCAATACATAAAAAGGGATCGAAAATGGATATTCGAAACTATCGTCCGATATCCATCCTGAACACGCTTGGAAAACTTCTAGAATTAGTAGCACATTACCATCTTTATCGTATTATTTCGAGAGGCATACCTGACTCACAACACGGATTTATACAGAAGCGATCAACTGTTTCTAACCTTGCACTTTTTACTGATTTTGTTCTAAACAATATCGAAGCAGGTGGCCAGGTTGATGTGGTCTATACGGACTTCGAAAAAGCTTTCGATCGTGTAGACCACAATATACTACTGCATAAACTTCAATTACTTGGCATACACGGCGACTTACTTAGATGGATTTCCTCTTACTTGGAAAACCGATCTCAAGCGGTTGTATTGGGAGGATTTCGATCTGATTACATTAATATTCCCTCCGGTGTACCACAGGGATCGCACCCCGGTCCTCTGTTATACAATGCTTACATTTTTGATATATATACATGTTTTACAAACTCTCAACATCTATGTTACGCAGACGATAAAAAGGTTTTCATTAAAATTAATTCTATTTCTGACACTGAAAAATTACAATATGATTTAAATTCGCTTTATAATTACTATGTAAAGAATAAAATATCAATAAATATAGGAAAATGTAATTGTATCAGTTTCACACGTAAAATAAATCCAATCTGTTACAAATATAATTTTAATGGAACTCAAATTGAAAGGGTGAACGAGGTTGCGAGACCTAGGTGTCATATTAGATACTAAAATGGCTATGACAAGTCACATTGAATATATCGCTAAAAAGTCCTATAAAAACCTTGGGTTTGTAATGCGTACATGTCAGCCATTCAAAAACATTTTAATTTTTAAGATAGTTTACTGTGCTTATGTTAGAAGTATTTTGGATTATGCCTGTCAAATTTGGTCACCTTATTACGCAACACATATAAACAGGTTGGAAAAAATACAAAAGAAATTCTTAACACGTTTAAATTACATATTTCACAAACCCGCATTAGGCTACGAGGAAACCTGCCGCTTATTTGGCTTACTTACCCTGCAGGATAGACGTGTAATGATGGACATGGGACTTCTTTTTGATATACTGCGGGGAAATATCGATAGCCCAGAGTTATTAGCTAAAATACAGTTTAATACACCAAGATATCGGACAAGACATACTCCAATGCTATACGTACCTGGACATTTAACGTTGTATGCTAAAAATTCAGTAGTGACTAGATTAATACGCGAATACAATACTAAATTTCATACAGTTGATCCTTTCATCTGTGGTAAGAAGTCCTTTAAGACTAATTTTAATAAAATACTGTTATCCACTCGTGACCAGTGACCATAAATTAAACATAGTTATTAACATATTATTTATTATTTATTTATATACATCATCAAATAGGTTTTAATTATACAAATATTAACATAGTATTTATTTACATTTTTATATTAATGATTGTTTTAAAACTTTTACACCTTTAAATTTTTAAACTTATAAATTTTAAATTTTGTATTTTGAATTTTTGGAGATTTAAATTTTAAATATTAGATATATTTTGTATTGTAAATTTAAAACAAAACAGTTATCAACACGTGACCAGTGATCATAAATTAAACAAAGTTATTTACATATTATTCATTATTTATTTATATACATAATCAAATAGGTTTTAATTATACAAATATAAACATAGTATTTATTTACATTTTTTATATTAATGAGTGTTTTAAACTTTTAAACTTTTGAATTTTAAATTATGTATTTTTGGAGTTTAAAATTTTATATATCGGATATATATTTTCATTCTAAATTAAAACAAAACAGGTAAAGATTAAGGAAAAGATAATTTTACATTAAGTATCAATATAGATTTTATTATGTTTACGTCATACGTTAGTATTGTAGTACTTATTTTTTTTTTAATTTTATTAGAAAACTTAGTAGAATTACTTTAAAAGTTAGCCATTTAGTATTGTATCCACATTGTAGGACTGGAAGCGTTGTTGGCGGAGCGGCAGGTAGCGAGCTACATAGACAGATACTTACCATAACGCACGGACAACGGACGACGACGATGTCGCCCCCCACCTCAGGAGCCGCTTCTTGCCGTTCGACCGACACAAGTCGAGAATAATTCATTGTAGTTCTGTTTCGTGGTTTTGTTTTTCTACCTACATTATTTTTGTTTTTCTACTTTACCATATTCATGTTTTTTATATAAGAACATTGCTTCTCGGCAACCTATGTGATTAAAAACTGAGGATAACTATTATTGACCTTAGCCGTAGTAATTAGACCTAAGTCAATAAATGTAAATTTATGGTTGTTGTTATCCCAAATAAACGAAAATAAAAAAATAAAAATAAACGTCTACTGTCTTAGGAACAAGCGTACGCAGCGACATCTACAATTAGCTTTGCGTTGCCAACCCCATTGGGTTAATTTTTGGAGGGTACCAATCGACCAACTCATAATCAACTTTAAACAAATTTAGAATTCAACAAAAACCTCTTTCTTATTAATTTAAACAAACTTAATCGTACATTTTGATCAGTTAGGTAATTTTTGGTAGGTACCAACTTATAATTAACTCCGTACAGCTGATATTGGTGTCGATTCGGTTAGCACGACTTAACTAAATTGACAGGACTAAACTTAATTTTAGCATTCTGTTCTTGTCTTTTCGATACAGAAAGAAAAGGATGGAAAACTAAATTTAGTTTAGTCCTGTCAATTTAGTTAAGTCGTTGCTAACCGAATTGACACCATTATAGGTATAGCTAATTTCATATTAGAGTTGCAAACCCTTTGATATATAACGCAGCGTCATAATCTAAAACAAAAATCAATGTATTTAGTTGCACAAGTTTTCATATCGAAAATATGGCCACTCAATGGCCATATTTGCAGTATATGTGTCGATGTTTTTCAATTGTATCTAACCTCAAAACACTACAAAAAATCTATTAAATCTGCACGAAACTATAAACTATTTTATCTACACTCACAACGTAATGTTCCAAATATGAATTCAAAAAAGGTAATATAAATACGTACTTTATTTTCGTGGATAGGTAAAATTAAAAAATAAACTCATTACGATTCAGTCAACTGCATCATAAAATAACTTTTTTTCTCATTACGATACAGGGCAAATCCAAAAAGAAGGCAGTGCAGTAACATTAAAAAAAAACAACGATATTTTCCCACATATTTTCCAGAGTAAAATGTACTCTATGGTAATCGATGACTTAGTGCGATTAGTTTGTTGGAATGCACTGATCTCTTTTTTTTTCTAATGGAATGCGCGCCAAGCATTTCAGATAAAGTTTTGATTTCAATTTTTACATTTTGTTATACTTACTGAATTTTGTAGGTTTTTTTTAATTCTTGCTTTAAAATGTGAAAAAAAAAATACTCTGCCCGATATTTTAGTTCAGATGCAGCTAAGGAATTGACTTATTACAAGGTAGGTACCTAGCTAATACAAACAAAGTCTCTCTCTCTCTTTTCTAACGTTGATCTTTTATTTAGTAGGTTCAATCCCAAATGTATGAGTGTAGATAAAGTAGTGTATGAAACTGCACATAACTAGGTATTAAAACACTCGTGTGATACTATTAAAAACCTCGCCTACGGCTCGGTTTTTAAACACACACTCGTGTTTTAATACCCCTCTTTATGTGTCAGTTTCATAAACTACTATTAGAGACCCCAAAGAATAATACACAGTAAGTACATAACAGAAAACATTGATACATAACGGAATAAACCAAAACCTACCGAACGCAATTTTTTTGCACAACTTGTCCGTTCCTATGAAGTAGCACTGCCGGACAGGCAAGGGGTGTGCGGCGGGTAGCGCGTGTTTCGTACTTTACACAAACATAGAACTTCTCACTCACGCATACGGTGTAGGCTGGGTTGCAATAGTTTGGTAGAAAATAGGTAGTGGCCATATTAATCGGCTGGCCATATTTGACCCAGGTACCTTAGTAGATAGCCTAGATTAAAACATAAGATACTTTTTTACCTGATATTCCCACGGGAACGGGAACCATGCGGGTGAAACCGCGGGCAGCCGCTAGTTAAAAATAAGCCTTAAATTCTAAAATTATGTGTCGTAGGCTTGTCAATTCCATACAATAAAACCTGTGATTTACATAAACTTTCGACGTGTGACTTGATCCTCTAATTGCTTATTAAGCTTTTACTTATAGCGAACTAATAAAATAGTGGCCATTTGAATAGGGGGCGGAACGGCTTACCTTCGCCATAATTGCCTCCCTCGCAATAAGTGCAAGCCTGACCACTGATACCTACTAGGATTTGCTGCATTTCAATAGTCTTTTGTAAGGAAAGTCATATCATCATCCTCCTGTCCTTATCCCAATTTATTTGTAGTGCTATGTCTACACAAAATAAAATTTTGCGCTCGTAGAACGACCACTATTGGGGTCGGCGCAGCATGTAATACATACTGCATTAGGTTTTGGCAAAGTTTTACGGTCGGCCGCCTGCCTGACACCAACCCTCCTTGGGAATGCTGTTGTTGACAGTTTCCTCGCTGCCATTCGAGTGACCCTTTGTGCGATGGTCTGCACCGGGTCCCTAAAGCTTCCATCTATCGCCTTCTATGATACCCACGGGATGAGATGGGACAGTCCTATTCTTAACCGGAACTGTAAGGAAAGTCATATCTTAAGTAGTAAATTCACTATGGATGGCCGTGTGGCGTCGACCGGGGAAGAAAATGAGCGTATCTAGAGATATTTTCCAGGGGGGCTGTCCCCACTGGTCTCTTTTTGTGTAAAGGTTTCGTTATTTTTTCAGCGTGGGCATCAGACTATTCAGGGGTGGGCACCACCCCACCTGGACCCCCACCCCTTTCGTACGCCCATGATGTATGGAATTGACATTGAGTTTTCGTTTTGTTTGATAGTCAAATCCTTACCTTTCCTGCCAAGTAATGTAAATCTACTTCTTCGAGCATCGCGGCTTCCTTCCGAAGAAGCGCGTCTTACTTTAAAAGGTCTAGGTACTTATTTTTTTTTTATTTTATTTTTTTTTATTTTACAGTTTTTTTGGAAAACTTACAGCTAATTTATATTATAATATGAAGTAAAGCTAGCAAAATACAGCCATTTACAAGTTTTCACATTTAGCAAAAGGATAATGCTTAAAAGCTAGCCTTAAGAAAAATAGCAATAAATTATAAATTACTGCTCTCTTACATATTGTTATTTTTAAAGAAGTTATTGTTAAACGATCTCTTGAATGTAGGTATGCTTGAATTGAAAAAGTCGAGGTCTATGGTATTTAACGTAGAATTAAGTAGTTTGGGTGCTCTGTTAACGAAGGAATTAGACTGGTAGTTCGTTCTAGTGGATGGTACATGCAATAGGCTAGTATGGCGTGTGGTCTTTTTGGGTGTATTGATATAAAATTTACTAAGCAATTCAGGACAATCAATATTACCCTGAAATATCTTCATCAGAAATGCAATATCCGCCATTTCTCTTCTCTTATCTAGTGGCAAAAAGTGAAAATGCTTGCATCGCTGGGCGTAACCATGGAAGAAAGTCCTAGTCTTATATTGCAAATAACGCAGAAATCTTTTTTGTACAGCTTCCAAGCGCGAAATGTAAACGTTATATTGCGGGTTCCATATCTGCGAAGCGTATTCGAGGTGGCTACGTACAAAGGCACAGTATAACATTTTGACTACTTTAATGTCACGGAACTCAGATGACATACGTATTACGAAACCGAGTGCTTTTCTTGCTTTAGTTATAATCGATTCAATATGAGTATCAAAGAGCAGCTTTGAATCGAATATGATTCCCAAATCTTTTATATTATTGACTCTTGTTATAGGTTGACCATTTATAGAATAACCAAACGTTAGTGGGAGTGCCTTTCTGCTAAATGTACATACATAGCATTTAGATATATTAAGAGCAAGCTTATTGTCAATACAATAAGCTTGGAACCTAGTGATGTCTTCCTGCAATTTAATACTATCAGATATATCAGATATTTTAGAGAGAATTTTCATGTCGTCTGCATACAGCAAGATTTTACTATTGAGAAAACAGGAAGATATATCATTTACGTAAATGATAAATAATAATGGTCCCAAAAGTGAGCCTTGAGGTACTCCCGAAGGTATGGGCAGCCTTCTAGAGCTATAGCCACTTAGCGCAACGGTTTGACTGCGGTTTTCCACGTACGAGCTAAACCATCTAAATAGGTTACCCCGAATACCAACCATTTGAAGCTTATACAGTAAAAGTTTGTGATCAATCCTGTCGAAACACTTGCTATAGTCAGTATAGATAACATCTACCTGGGCTTGTTCCTGTGACATGTGCGTTGTCAGATAATCATGAGATAATAATTTATTAATTATTGAGATTATAATGATTATTGAGATTTATGTTCTAGCTTTTTTGTCGGATTTTTTCACTTTCTCGCCGTGAATGAAATGTTTTTATTATTTACTACTGGCTTTTATCTGCGACTTCAGTTCAGACACGTTCAATCAAAGTTTTCCTCAAAAAAATAGACAATTTGACAACATTTAAAATATACTACAAATTATGGTCATCCTAACAGATAATGGCGTAAAAAAACATATTCAACTATTATATGGACTAAATTAAGTCTATTAATTGTTTAATTTCACCTAGAAAAATGCAATAATTTTTGATTTTTTTCCTGTGGCGAAAACACTCTAAGCTGACTGATGACGTCACTTGCCTGTAAATAAATATGGCTTCAGGCGTTTGACACGACCATAGACTTAGGATCCGCGATTGATGACTGTCAAATGGCTAAGGATATTACAATGTTTACAGGCTTGTGACGTCAACAAGTCTCGTGTCCAGCGCCATAGCGTTTTTGGCGCGGTTTTAAAATTTTAAACTTTAACATTGATTTTTTTTATGAAATACATTGATCTTTCCTGAAATATCAATGTGGTGCACTTATTACGTAATAAGGAATAATTTAAAATGGTTTTCCAAAATTAGTCAAATAGTCTATTATGCATATTCTCATAGACTTGTTATATTTTCCTTTCAGGCTGCTTGACCATCAGCCATTTTTAATGTCCCCACCGCTGGGGCACAGGCCTTCCTTATGGGTGGATAAATAGAAATAGAAATAGAAATAGAAATAATCTTTATTCATAAAACGCACACTTAAAACAGTTAGCAGCGGCTACCACACTAGGACAAGCCTGTATCGCGGAAGCCAGTAAAACATTGACAAAAATTCAGTTTACATAGTAGTGTCATAGCGAGCGAATAAAGAAGAAAATTAAATTGATGTAACAATAGTGGCAACAATAATAAACTACTAGTAAATTGGTAACAAGCGGTAATAATAACACCTGAAGTTGGGTGCATGTGTAGTATGTGTGTGTGTGTTTTTGTGTGTGTGTGTGGGTGTTTGTGTGTGTGTGTGTGTGTGTATGTGTGTGTGTGTGTGGGCGTGTGTGTGTTTTTATTATCGAGTTGTTTCCAGTAGACTTTCCGTTTCTGCGTAAGATAGACTCTGTAGCCATGTTAATACTTTAACCTTGGCTACGGCCACGGTACATAGCTTAATGTCACAAGCGCGAGCCACAACATTATAAAGAAAAGGAATTTTATAGTTGAGGTGATTTTTGGCAAAAGATGTTTTGACTTGTGTCAGAGGAATTTGGAAAACACGTTTTTTAATCAATTTTTGGTATTCAGGGGAATTCAGAGTGGTACGGTGTCCAATTGTGAAAACTTTCATTATGTATATTTGTCGAACATTCAATACAGCAGCCTCTCTGTATAGCTCAGTAGTGGGGTACCGTCGATGTTTTTTAAGCATGACCTTTATGACTGATCGCTGTGCTCGTTCCAGACGTATCATAGTTGTTTTGCATGTACCTCCCCACACTGGAATGCAGTAGCTCTGCCCTGTGAGGCACAATTAGTGTATCTTGAGATACACTAATTAAGCTTAACAGGTCTTATTGAGATCGTCTAGCCCCCTTCTATAGGGGCACTTTAAAAAAAATGGACTTTGTTCCTGAAATTTTTCAGGAACAGGCCTGCCACATTAGTGTAACTCTGGAATTTTAAGCGCGTATTACGCGATCGCCGTGTAATTGAGTTACCACAGATAGGCATAATAGGCGCGGGCGCCAGCTAAACGTATCGATCTAGACTATCTAGAGTAATTATAGCTACACGATATTGGCGAAACAAACCAACAAACCAAGTCATTCCTTAGCTATTTGATTTATATTTATTTTTTGTTTAAAATGGGCTGTTTTAATAACTATAGAAGACTATAGATTTTTTGTTTTGTAGCCAAATAGTCTGTTCATTGTTGCGATTGAAGACAATTTTTTGTTATGTAGGCATAAGATTTATTAATTGTAGTAAGTAAGACTGATTTATTTTTCAAAAAAAATATAAAATAATATTATATTTTTTTACTGGACTAAGTAGACTTATAAAAATTAAAAAACAGGATTTTTTCTTATTTTAAGAAAATATACTTAATGAATATACATTTTTAATATTACAATTTAAACTTTAGATTTATTATATTTTTCTAACTTTTAATATTATGTTTATTAACTGGACTGAGTAGACTTATAAAAATTAAAAAAATTAAGATTTGTTTTCATTTTTAGAAAACATACTTATTAAATATACATTTTAATATTACAATTTAAATTTTATATTTATTATATTTTCTAGAACTTAGGATAACTTATGACTTATAAAAGATCACAATTTACTGTAATACTTGCCTAGTTTCAACTTACGTAAATATAAAAATTATAAATCTTCGGAATGTTTTATTTTTATTTTTGGAAAATTTACTGGCATTTTACTTTTACTTTTTTACTGGGCTCAGTGGATTTTTATAAAAATTAAAAAAAAAACAGGATTGATTAATTTTATTTTTAGAAAATTTAATAAAATTATTTTTTAATAGTAATAAAACTTTTTTACTGGGCTGGGTGTACCTACTACTATAAAAATTTGGGTGTATTGTGTGTATGTTCTTTAAAAAATAATCTATATATATAAAACTAGCTTCTGCCCGCGACTTCGTCCGCGTGGATGTTAGAGAAAATCCTAAGAGAACCTTCAACCAGGATCTGACCAGTCATTTTTACGTTTCCCGTTCCGGTTACGGTTTCCGTTCCCGTTCTGTTCCCGTCCGTTCCCGTCCCTTTCCTGTCCCGTTCCCGTACCCCTACCGTTGCCATTCCCGTTCCCGTCCCGTTCTCGTTCCCGTTCCGTTCTCGTCCCGTTCCGTTCCCGTTTCATTCCTGTTCCGTTCCCTAATACCATTCCCGTCCGTTCCCATTCCGTCCCGTTCCGTTCCCGTTCCGTACCCGTCCCGTACCCCTTCAGAACCCATTCCGTCCCGTGCCGTTCCCATTCCCATTCCGTTCCCATTCTGTCCCGTTCCGTTCCCGTCCCGTACCCTTTCCGTTCCCATTCCCATTCCCGTCCCGTTCCCGTTGCCGTTCCCGTTTCCGTTTCCGTTTCCGTTTCCGTTTCCGTTTCCGTTTCCGTTTCCGTTTCCGTTTCCGTTTCCGTTCCCGTTCCGTTCACGTCCCGTTCCGTTCCCGTATCGTTCCCGTTCCGTACCGTTCCCGTTCCTTTACCCTCCGTTCCTGTCACGTTCCTTTCCCGTTCCCGTCCCATTCGCGTTCCCGTTCCTGTTTCGTTCCCGTTGCGTTCCCGTTTCGTTTCCATTTCGTTCCCGTTCCGTTCCGTTTCGTTCCCGTTTCGTTCCGTTCCGTTCCCGTTCACGTCCCGTTACCGTCCCGTACTCCTTCCGTTCCTTTTCCCCGTACCGTTACCGTCCTGTTCCTGTCCCTTTCTCTTTTCCGTTCCATTCCCGTTCCGTTCCCGTTTCGTTCCCGTTCCGTTACCGTTCCCTTTCCGTCCCCTTTCCGTTCCCGTTTCATTCCCGTTCCCTTCCCGTTCCGTTTCCGTTCCGTTCCCGTCCCGTTCTCGTCCTGTTCCCGTTCCCGTTCCCGTGCCCGTTCCCGTTCCCTGAATGTGCATGTCCAGGTCCAGGTTCATGATGTGTCATGTCCACCGTGTGTCCAACACGTTCACAATAAATATCATTTTCGCAATGACCATCCCATAAAACCTCAAGAACGACATCCACATCGATTTTCATGTTTACTCACCCCATTTACCCCCTAAGGGGTTGATTTTCAAAACAACAAAATATATGTTTGCCTATTTATTTTTAGATGTGCTCCTACGAAGTTCAAAGTTGTAATGTCTATTTTATTTATATTATTTTCCATACAAAATTGGAAGCCCATTTTCACCGCTTTAAGGGTTTAATCATGTCCACCGTGTTAGACTTCAAAATAAATCTCATTTTCGCAATCACCATCCTATAAAACCTTAAGAACGACATCCACATCGATTTTTATATTTACTTACCCCATTTACCCCTTAAGGGGTTGATTTTCAAAATCACAAAATATATGTTTGCTTATTTATTTTTAGACGTGCTCCTACGACGTTTAAAGTTGTAATGTCCATTTAATATTATTTTTCAATACAAAATTTGAACCCCATTTTCACCCCTTGAGGGGTTAAATCATGTCTACCGTGTTGGACTTCAAAATAAATGTCATTTTTGCAATCGTCATCCCAAAAGTCCCCGATAACGACATCCATATCTATTTTTAGGATTTTTTACTCCTTTTCACCCCCAGTTCATCCCTTTGGGGTTGAAATCCTAACAAAAACAATATACGTTGCGTTAGATTTCCATCCATAAGCCTAAATTATAAATTTAGCGATTTTTACTTCGAAAATGAAGGATTTTCTTCAATACACAACTTCATCCCCCTTTTGACCCCTTCGGGGGTAGAATTTTAAAAAACGCTGAGACCCGTATTTATTAATTTTCAATCGTCAGCCTAAACACAAAATTTGAAGATTCTAGCTTCAAAACTGAGGGACTTTCATACAAACTTTCATCCCTTAATTCATCCCTTTAGGGATAGAATTTTCAAAAATCCTTCCTTAGTAGATGCCTACACTGTATAAGGTATCTGTGTGCAAAATTTCAAGTCTCTAGGTCCAGCGGTTTGGGCTGTGCGTTGATAGATCAGTCAGTCAGTCAATCAGTCAGTCAGTCAGTCAGTCATTCAGTTTACGATTTTATATATTAAGATTCAAAGTCCTGACTGACTGAGTGAGATATCAACGCACAGCCCAAACTACTGAACCTAGAGACTTGAAATTTTACACACAGGTACCTTATACAGTGTAGGCATCCACTAAGGAAGGATTTTTGAAAATTCCATCCCTAAGGGGATGAAATAAGGGATGAGAGTTTGTATGGAAGTCCCTCAGTTTTGATGCTAGGATCTTCAAATTTTGTATTCAGGCTGATGATTGAAAATTAATAAATACGTGTATCATCGTTTTTCAAAATTCTACCCCCGATGGGGTGAAAAGGGGGATGAAGTTGAGTATAGAAGAAAATCCTTAATTTTCAAAGTAAAAATCGTTAAATTTATAATTTAGGCTTATGGATGGAAATATAACGCAACGTATATGGTTATTGGTAGTATTTTAACCCCTATGGGGATGAAATGGGGTAAATAAACCTAAAATAGATATGGATGTCGTTATTGGGGTTTTCTGGGATGACGATTGCGAAAATGACATTCATTTTGAAGTCCAACACGGTCGACATGATTTAACCACTAAAGGGGTGAAAATTGGGTTCAAATTTGGTATGGAAAACAATATAAAATATACTTTACAACTTAAAACGTCGTACGAGCATGTCTAAAAATAAATAGACAAACATATATATTGTGGTTTTTAAAATCAACCCCTTAGGGTGTAAATGGGGTAAGTAAACATAAAAATCGATATGGATGTCGTTCTTGAGGTTTTATGGGATGGTGATTGCGAAAATGACATTTATTTTGAAGTACAACACTGTGGACATGATTTAACTGCTAAAGGGGTGAAAATGGGGTGCAAATTGTGTATGGAAAAATAATATAAAATGACTTACGGCAGTGAAACGTGGTCGCTAACTATGGGTCTCATAAGGAGGCTCAAGGTCACCCAGCGTGCAATGGAGAGAGCCATGCTCGGCGTTTCCCTGCGTGATCGAATCAGAAATGAGGAGATCCGCAGGCGAACTAAAGTAACCGACATCGCTCGAAGGATTGCTCAGCTAAAGTGGCAGTGGGCTGGACACATAGCGAGAAGAACCGATGGCCGTTGGGGCGGAAAGGTTCTTGAATGGCGACCGCGCACCGGACGGCGCTCCGTGGGTAGGCCCCCGACAAGGTGGACCGACGATCTGGTGAAGGTTGCCGGAAGCCACTGGATGTAGGAAGCGCAGGACCGATCGTCATGGAAATCCTTGGGGGAGGCCTATACCCAGCAGTGGGTGTTGTGCGGCTGATATGATGATGATGATGAGACATTACAACTTTGAAATTCTAAGAAGCATGTCTAAAAATAAATAGGCAAATATATATTTTGTTATTTTGAAAATCATCCCTTAGGGGGTAAATGGGGCAAGTTAACATGAAAATCGATGTGGATGTTGTTCTTGAGGTTTTATGGAATGAGGAATGCGAAAATGACATTTATTTTGAAGTCCAACACGGTGGACATGATTCAGCCGCAGGGGACGGGAACGGGAACGGGAACGGGAACGAGAAAGGAACGGGAACGCAAACGCGATCGCTCGAAAGGGAACGCGAACGGGAACGGAAACCGGGGACAGGAACGGGACCAAACGGGAACGGAAAAGGGTAAAGAAACGGGAAAAGGATACTACTAATATCTCTGGACCCACTTTTGATTGTTGTAATAAACTAGCTTCCGCCCGCGACTTAACGCGGCAAAACGTTTTGCCTCGCGAGGCAGCGCGCTTGGTGGGGACCGGCCTAATCGCATAAAATCGGCTGGTCGGATTCTGGTTGAAGGTTCCCTAAGGATTTTCTCTAATATCCACGCGGACGAAGTCGCGGGCGGAAGCTAGTACTTTTATAAAGGTTTGTTTTATTTTTATTTTTAGAAATTTATAAATATGAATTCTAAAAATTACTATTTAAATTTTATATTTATTACATTTTCTAGGATGACGATTAACTGTAATACCTGGTTTCAACTTACGTAAATATAAAAATTATAAAACTTGGGAATGTTTAATTTATATTTTTAGAAAATTTACTGGGTCTTTATTTTACTTTTTTTACTGGGCTGGGACTTAGTTTGGATTATTTTATTTAACTATATTTTTATAAAATATCATAAATATAAATTTTGATCGTTACTTTCATTTAAGTTATATTTATTATCTATATTAATCTATTTATATTCATTATGTTTTTCAAAATATATAAATAAAACAATTATATTGTTTAAATTTTTATAAAAGTCCAGAAAGTAAAAGTAAACTTTCAAATTAAAATAAATAATAAATTTCCTATTATAATAATAAAAGTTGTATGTTTTTATTTCTTAAATATTGTGTTTTCTTTAAGATTTCATTGATTTTAATACCATTTCTATTTTGCCGACACCTTGTAACTATAATTACAACTGATAGATTTGTATAGACATACAACTTATTGCACGGATCGCGTGTAACTTAGATACACGCCCTCGCGTAACACGATTTGTATGGAATTTGAATTAAGCTATAATTTGAAATCGCTGTTAGCAATTATTTAATTAAGATATTGTTAAAAAAACATGACGGCCTTGTTTTAAAATCTATACTTTATTTATTGGCTATTTTTAATAGTTAAATTTATAAATAGTTTGGAAATAAGAACGAAAAAACGATTTTTACGTTTAAAAGCGTTTTTCTCAAAACATGATGCAAAAAGTTACACGGAATGCGCGTCACAGGGCAGAGCTTAGAATTGACTGGCATAGCGTGAAGTAAATATAGACCAAGAGACCTTTCTCCGCTGAATTTCGAAGTAAGCGCATAATGTGTATTTGTTTCCGCAGTCTCTTAGATAGGAGGTCGACTTGTTGTTTGAATGAAAGCTTTTCATCAATTACAATGCCAAGATATTTAATACATTCTGCGCGACTTATTGAAACGCAGTTGCAACAAGATGTGTCATTGCAAGCGTGAATTTTTAATTCTGTCAAATTCCTCGGTTGCGATGCGCAGGTTTTGTGAAAGCACAGATATTTCGTTTTATCAAAGTTCAAGTTAAGGAGATTGTGGTCCAACCACTTCTTTACCTGAATCATGCCATTTTCGGTTTTTTGCATAGCCTGCTGCCAAGTGCCTCCTCTAAATAGGGCCACGGTGTCATCAGCGTAGCAAATAAGTTCTGATATGTCGGTACTACATGTGTGTATGTCATTCATGTACATAATAAACAGGGATGGACCCAGTACACTCCCCTGCGGCACACCGAATGTAGTAGGTTGTTCAGTGCTACTTATGTCACCCACTTAGACCTTTTGCGATCTGCCGGTGAGATAACTCTGAAACCATTCCAGTGCCAACCCTCTGACGCCAAAAAATTGAAGTTTTTGAAGTAGGATTGGCACTGAAATGGTGTCGAAAGCTTTGGCAAGATCCAGAAAAACTCCCACGCAACATTCTCCCTGATCCAAGCATTCCGACACCAATTTAGTGAGGAGCGTAACAGCGTTTTCGGTAGATCGTTGCCGTCGAAAGCCAAACTGTTTAGCTGACAAAAGGTCAAACTTTTCGAGATAATTCATAAGCCGAATATTTACGATTTTCTCCAAAATTTTGGAGAAAATAGGAAGTAATGAAATAGGGCGATAAAGAGGATGGGCCATAACCTACCACGCGGGCCCAATACGGATTGGTGGGTGTTAACGACTGCAAATGCAGCCGGGACCAACGGCTTAACGTGCCTTCCGAAGCACGGAGGAGCTCGAGATAATATTTTTTGGTCACCCATCCCATGACCGATTCTTGCGAAATTTGCTTAACCTCCGCAATCGCTGGGCCAGGCGCTCAACCACTGCGCCACTGAGCTCCTCAGGCTGCTTATGCGAAGATAATTAAATACCTATCTATTCCTATCTATGATGACCTCCATGGTCGAGTGGTTTGTACGGTTTTCAAGGTGTCGCCATCTCTGTGGCCCCGGGTTCGATCTCCGGCCGGGTCAATTTAGAAAACGAACCTTTCTATATAGGTAGTCTATGTGTTTGTAGTCCCACCGTTGTCACTGATTTCCATAACACAAGTGCTTTAGGTTGCTTTAACACAAGTAGGTACTTAACTTTGAAATCAGAGCAATGTTTGTGATGTTGTCTAATATTTATTTATCTTATACCTTTAAACGAGCAATTCTTGTATTTTATTTATTTATTTCTGTGATCTCGGAAACGGTTCTAACGATTTCTCTGAAATTTGTATATGGGGGTTTTCGCGGGTAAACAATCGATCTAGATTAGTCTTATGTTGGGAAAACGCGTGTTTTCGAGTTTTCATTCGTTTTTTTTCGACGCATAATATGGTCGCTAATTTCGACCTACCAGCCACTGTCTGTCTGGTCCAGCAGGTTAAGACGCGGACGGCAAGAAACGAGTGTTACGGGTTCGAAATGTTCGAATCCCGCTTGGTGACTTAATTTTTTTTTTTTTTATGTTCAAGTTTATATATGTTACAGCTAATACCCGATGTGCGGTTCAACCTAGTTTTAGCCGGCTAAAACTAGGTGTAGCCGCTAGCTGTTGGCTAAAACTAGGTGTAGCCGATTTGCTCGCGGCTAATACTAGGTGTAGCCGGCTAAAACTAGGTCCAGCATGGGATATAAAGAAAGTTTATTATGTTGTCTGGTAAAAAAATAACCTCGAAATTTAAGGCACACGGTCCGCTGCGCTGCGCGCTCGCCTTAAATTTCTAACCTAACCCGGGACCTACAGGAGTAAAGCAGATCGGTTACACCTAGTTTTAGCCAACAGCTATTGGTTACACCTAGTTTTAGCCAACAGCTATCGGTTACACCTAGTTTTAGCTGGCTAAAACTAGGTTTAGCTGCACTTCGGGTATTAGCCGTAACATATATTAAGTATTTTATTTTTATTGTTTTTAGACAAGCTTAAAAAAAGTAGTTAATGTTTTAGATAACAATGTAGATCACCTAAACACCAACATATTACAATAAATAGTAATAACCGAACAAAGCTCGGTCGCTCAGATATTTTATTATTATATGTATGACAGTTTTCAGTTTGATCTATTCAGTGGTTTGAGCTGAGCTATGATGAATCAGTCAGTCTAGAACTTACCTATATTGTTTTATTGATAAGAATTACATTGACTAAGATGTTATGGGGAAAATATGTAGTTATTTATGATTCGGAGTCTGTTTGTTTATGTGCTGTATCATAGTTATTTTATTAATTCCAAGTACTAAAGAGTTCCCAGTATTTTGGGAATGAATTCCATGTTAGCGGGAATAGTCATAAATGTTTATTGCTTTTGTGTTTTACTGTGATAAATAAAAGGAAAATCAACTAGATAATAGGGGGAGGCGAAGGTAGACTGGAAGCACATTTTATTCTTATTATTAGGCGTTTATCTATGAAATTGCCGATATTTTCTCACATACAGAGAAAATAATAACTTCTATGATTATTTTAACAGTATCTTGATATTATATCGAATTGGGATGTTGACAACTTTTTTTATTTTATATTACATAAATTACCTCTCAAAAAAAGAAACAATTGTAAAATAATTATTTCGCTAGCTTGAAAACTGGCCGAGATATTACAGTGTGAAATGCACACAAATGGACTCGCCCAAAAACGCTCCATCTAACGGCTACTGAATTATGACGTCACGCCTCAGTAGTTTCTATGCAACGCGTAGGGAATTTGTTCGGTAGCTATATTAAATATTGTGTTTATCAAAATGGTTTCTTAGACAAATTTGCTATACATTTTACGAAGTAATTAAAGGTATCATTTATTTTAATAAATTTAATACTTTTTAAATGGACTTGTCCACCCAACTTTGAAGGGTCATAAAACAAATAATATGCAACATATAGAACCAAGAGGTATACAAGCTACTCTAAAAGTTTAATATGTTTACGATTTTTATTAGTATTTCGTTATTTTATTCATTAGTCAACATCCCAATTATGTATGACCATAGTCAGTTAACTATCAGAAAAAAGTCCTTATTATTAAGCTTTTTTTAGTCAGCAAAAAACGGCTTGTAACTTAGCCAAAACTTATTTTTTTCACTTATCGTAAATGGAATAAGTTAGCATAGTGTTCAAACATTAGTACATAAAAGTTTTGTTACATGAGTGTTCACGGTTGTTAAATTAACAAAGAAAATGCTAGCCTAGTATGAAAAATGCAACTTCTTGCAATATCTCCATACAAATGGGCAATTTCATAGGTAAAGACCTATTATTAACATTCTTGAGTTTTTTTTTTATTTTTTTTAATTAGGATCACAAAACTGGTTTACAATGATCACATAAGCTACTGAAAAAACATTTATGGCTTGTTACACTACATTTAAACCTACTAGATGTAAGCACAGCATGCATAAGTAAAATTATTTTAAATTATTAGAGTTACTAGCTTCCGCCCGCGACTTCGTCCGCGTAGATATTAGAGAAAATCCGTTATCCGAAAAAGGCAAGACGTTTGCCGCGTGTGACAGGCCTCGCACGAGGCTGCTTGCTTGGTGGGGACCCGCCTAATCGCGTTTTTATCGCGGATTTTCTCTAATATCTACGCGGACGAAGTCGCGGGTGGAAGCTAGTTTATTACAATAATTATAATTGGGTCCAGAGATGTTAGTATTCCCCGTCCCCGTCCCCGTCCCCGTCCCCGTCCCCGTCCCCGTCCCCGTCCCCGTCCCCGTCCCCGTCCCCGTCCCCGTCCCCGTCCCCGTCCCCGTCCCCGTCCCCGTCCCCGTCCCCGTCTAGTGGTTTAATCATATTCACGGTGTTGGACTTCAAAATAAATGTCATTTTCGCAATGACCATCCCATAAAACCTCAACAACGACATCCATATCGATTTTTATGTTTACTTACCCCGTTTACCCCTAAGGGGTGGATTTACAAAATCACAAAATATATTATGTTTGTCTATATTACTTTTTAGACGTGCGCTAACTAATTTAAAGTTGTAATGTCTATTTTATATTATTTTTCCATACAAAATTTGACCCCATCTTCACCCCTTTAGGGGTTAAATCATGTCCACCGTGTTGGACTTCAAAATAAATGACATTTTCGCAATCCTCATCCCAGAAAACCCCAATAACGACATCCATAACTATTTTTAGGTTTTTTACCCCATTTCACCCCTATTTCATCCCCATAGGGGTTGTTATACTACCAAAAACAATTTACGTTGCGTTAGATTTCTATCCATAAGTCTAAATTATAAATTTAGCGATGTTTACTTCGAAAATGAAGGATTTTCTACACAAAACTCCATCCCCATTTTCACCCCTTCAGGGGTAGATTTTTCAAAAAAGCTGAATTACGTATATATTAATTTTCAATCGTCAGCCTAAACACAAACTTTTAAGATCCTAACTTCGAAACTGAGGGGCTTTCATACAAACTTTGGACCCCCGTTTGACCCCCTTGGGGGGTGAGTTTAAAAAAATACTTTCTTAGTGCACCCCTAGACCTTATAAGAAACCTATGTACCAAATTTGAAGTCTCTAGACCCAGCGGTTTGGGCTGTGCGTTGATATGTCAGTCACCAATCAGTTTCTTTTTTTTTATATATTTAGACTAGCTTCCGCCCGCGACTTCGTCCGCGTGGATATTAGAGAAAATCCTTAGGGAACCTTCAACCAGGATCCGACCAGCCGTTTTTACGCGATTAGGCGGGTCCCCACCAAGCGCGCTGCCTCGCGAGGCAAGACGTTTGTCTCGTGAGGCGGGCCTCGCACGAGGCTGCTCGCTTGGTGGGGACCCGCCTAATCACGTAAAAACGGCTGGTCAGATCCTGGTTGAAGGTTCCCTAAGGATTTTCTCTAATATCCACGCGGACGAAGTCGCGGGCGGAAGCTAGTTTTTTACAATAATCAGAATTGGTCCAGAGATATTAGTAGGTATCTCGTCCCCGTCCCTGTCCCCATAAAAGCTCAAAAACGACATCCACATCGATTTTCATGTTTACTTACCCCATTTAGGTACCCCTAAGGGATGATTTTCAAAATAACAAAATAGGTATGTAATTGCCTATTTATTTCTAGACGTGCTCCTACGAATTTTAAAATTGTAATGTCTATTTCATATTCTTTTTCCATGCAAAATTTGAACACCATTTTAACCCCTGTAGGGGTCACATCACTATTTCAACCCCTGTAGGGGTTAAAATCATGTCCACCTTGTTGGACTATAAATTAATGTCATTTTCGCAATCACCATCCTATAAAACCTCAAAAACGACATCCACATCGATTTTCATGTTTACTTATCCCATTTACCCCTAAGGGATGATTTTCAAAAAAACAAAATATATAATTGCCTTTTTATTTTTAGATGTGTTCCTACGAATTTTAAAGTTGTAATGTCTATTTAATATTATTTTTCCATACAAAATTTGAACCCCGATTTCACCCCTTTAGGGGTTAAATCATGTCCACCGTGTTGGACTTCAAAATAAATGTCATTTTCACAATCACTATCCCATAAAACCTCAAGAACGACATCCATATCGATTTTTATGTTTACTTACCCCATTTACTCCCTACGGGGTTGATTTTAAAAATAACAAAATATATGTATATTTATTTTTAGACCTGCTCCTAGCCTCCTATGAAGTTTAAAGTTGTACTGTCTATTTCATATTGTTTTTCCATACAAAATTTGAACCCCATTTTCACCCCTTTAGGGGTTAAATCATGTCCACCGTGTTGGACTTCAAAATAAATGTTATTTTCGCAATCGTCAACTCAGAAAACCTCAATAACGACATCCATATCGATTTTTAGGTCTATTTACCCCATTGCACCCCCATTTCATCACCATGGGGGTTGAAATTATACCAATACAATATGCGTTTCGTTAGATTTCCATCCATAGGCCTAAATTACAAATTTAGCGATTTTTACTTCAAATATAAAGGATTATCTTCTAAACACAACTTCATCCCCCTTTTCACCCCTTCGGGGGTAGAATTTTGAAAAACGCTGAGACACGTATTTATTTATTTTCAATCATCAGCCTAAACACAAAATTTGAAGATCCTAGCTTCAAAACTGAGGGACTTTCATACAAACTTTCATCCCTTATTTCATCCCTTTAGGGATGGAATTTTCAAAAATCCTTCCTTAGTGGATGCCTACACTGTATAAGGTATCTGTGTGCAAAATTTCAAGTCTCTAGGTTCAGCGGTTTGGGCTGTGCGTTGATATCTCACTCAGTCAGTCAGGACTTTGAATTTTATATATATAGACTAGCTTCCGCCCGCGACTTCGTCCGCGTGGATATTAGAGAAAATCCTTAGGGAACCTTCAACCAGGATCCGACCAACCGTTTTATACGCGATTAGGCGGGTCCCCACCAAGCGCGCTGCCTCGCGAGGCAAAACATTTGCGACGTGTGACAGGCCTCGCACGAGGCTGCGCGCTTGGTGGGGACCCGCGTAATCGCGTATAAAACGGTTGGTCGGATCCTGGTTGAAGGTTCCCTAAGGATTTTCTCTAATATCCACGCGGACGAAGTCGCGGGCGGAAGCTAGTTTATTACAATAATCAGAATTAGGTCCAGAGATATTAAGAGTATCACGTTCCCGTTTCTTTACTCTTTCCCGTTTCCGTCCCCGCCCCCGTTCCCGTTCCTGTTCCCGTGTCCGTCCCCGTCCCCTTGGGCTGAATCATGTCCACCGTGTTGGACTTCAAAACAAATGTCATTTTCGCATTCCTCATCCCATAAAACCTCAAGAACGACATCCACATCGGCTTTCATGTTTACTTACCCCATTTACCCCCTAACGGATGATTTTCAAAATAAGAAAATATGTGTTTGCCTATTTATTTTTAGACATGCTCCTACGAATTTTTAAGCTGTAAACTATGTAATGTCTATTTTATATTATTTTTCCATATATAATTTGTACCCCATTTTCACCCCTTTAGCGGTTAAATTGGACTTCAAAATTAATGTCATTTTCGCAATCACCATCCCATAAAACCTCAAGAACGACATCCATATCGATTTCTACGTTTACTTAGCCCATTTACCCCCTAAGGGGTTGATTTTCAAAACCACAAAATATATGTTTGCCTATTTATTTTAAGACATGCTCCTACGAAGTTTTAAGTTGTAATGTCTATTTTATATTGTTTTCAATACCAAATTTAAATCCAATTTTCACCCCTTTAGGGGTTAAATCATGTCGACCGTGTTGGACTTCAAAATAAATGTCATTTTCGCAATCTTCATCCCAGAAAACCCCAATAACGACATCCATATCGATTTTTAGGTTTATTTACCCCATTGCACCCCCATTTCATCACCATGGGGGTTGAAATTATACCAATACAATATGCGTTGCGTTAGATTTCCATCCATAAGCCTAAATTACAAATCTAGCGATTTCTACTTCAAAAATGAAGGATTATCTTCTAAACACAACTTCATCCCCCTTTTCACCCCTTTGGGGGTAGAATTTTGAAAAACGCTGAGACACGTATTTATTTATTTTCAATCATCAGCCTAAACACAAAATTTGAAGATCCTAGCTTCAAAACTGAGGGACTTTCATACAAACTTTCATCCCTTATTTCATCCCCTTAGGGATGGAATTTTCAAAAATCCTTCCTTAGTGGATGCCTACACTGTATAAAGTATCTGTGTGCAAAATTTCAAGTCTCTAGGTTCAGCGGTTTGGGCTGTGCGTTGATATCTCACTCAGTCAGGACTTTGAATTTTATATATATAGATAGCATTTGTTAGGCATGTTAATGTTGTATGCATAGTTCATGTTATGAGAAGGGATGAAAGGCATGTTACTAGAAGAGTACAGTCAGTGGCACGAATCATGAAATCGGGTGGGGATTGCGCGGAACGCGTATTTTGGGTATGCGTTGCGGTGAGGGGCGCGGGCGGCGGGAGAGGGGCGCGCGCTATTGGTCGCTCACAAGAGCACATGCGCGAACTTATCCCCACTCCGTCGAAAAATATTCAAGATACATGCCTCGCACTGTAATGCATATGGATGTTGAGGGCTGGAAAGTAAGACGAAGATCGCAGAAAAGATGGATGGATTGTGTTCGGAATGATATGAATGTGAAGGGAGTGGATGAGGAGGTGACAGGAAGGAATGGAAGAAAAGGACGCACTGCACCAACCCCAAAATATAATTTGGGATAAGTAATTATGATGAGATGAGAGGAGCTCGGTGGCGCAGTGGCTTAGCGCCTGGCCCAACGATTGCGGAGGTTAAGCAACGTTCGCAAGGGTCGGTCATGGGATGGGTGACCAAAAATTTATTATCTCGAGCTCCTCCGTGCTTCGGAAGGCACGTTAAGCCGTTGGTCCCGGCTGCATTTGCAGTCGTTAACACTCACCAATCCGCATTGGGCCCGCGTGGTGGGTTAATGGCCCGTCCTCCTTACCACCCATAAGGAAGGCCTGTGCCCCAGCAGTGGGGACATAAAAAAAAATGGCTGATGGACTAATTATGATGATTGAGTTATTAGCATTAATTGATTTTTTTACAATAGGTACAGCCGAATTTCTTACATCCACATATTTTCTGTAGACATATTTTTTTACACAGTTAGGTAAAGTACCTAGGAGCTAATAATCGCTTGCGCATAGTGATAACGGGTATCTTTAGTGGGAAATAAATTCTTTCTCTGTTTACTTTCTTGATAAGGTGTATTCAGATTTTGCGATGTATTTTGATAAGTGACGGGTGACTTTTCTTCATTATTATCAGTCAAAACACTTGACCTTGAAAACTTTATAGTTATTGTAAGTACTTTTTACTAAAAGAGAAACAGTGCTACGTAGCACTGTTTCTTCGGAAATGTGATGTGATGCTCAGGTTTTGGAATAAAATTTTATTATAGAGAAGAAGTGGAGATAATTTTTTTCAAGATTTCCCTTTAACTTGTGTTATTGTTAATGAGAAATCTTGTAAAAAAATTCGTTTGCCATGTTTTGTTTTGTTTTTTTAAACGGAGAATACCTACCCTCTTTACAATCAAAACAGTACAATTACTGAGTTTATTTTTGTTTGTTACAGAAATATTCCACTTCAAAATAATCTGAAACATGTTTGTCGCACTCTTAATAAAACAACGACCGAATTCGAAATTTTAGAAAAATCAATTTAAGTAAGATCTACCTTTTAGAGCATGCTCTACAATCTGGTAAAGAAAAACACCTTTGAATAAAGGTGTTTTTTCCATCTTTTCAGTTGACTTGTCTTTGAATGCAGGCTGGTTTTTAGGGTTCCGTACCCAAAGGGTAAAAACGGGGCCCTATTACTAAGGCTCCGCTGTCCGTCTGCCTGTCTGTCTGTCTGTCTGTCACCAGGCTGTATCTCATGAACCGTGATAGCTAGACAGTTGAAATTTTCACAGATGATGTATTTCTGTTGCCGCTATAACAACAAATACTAAAAACAGAATAAAAAAATAAATTTAAGGGGGGCTCCCATACAACAAACGTGTTTTTATTTTGCCGTTTTTTGGTACGGAACCCTTCGTGCGCGAGTCAGACTCGCACTTGGCCGGTTTTTTTTAAATTTATTTTTAAATTTATATCTTTTTAGTTATTATATATTACGGTCACATAATGTACCTTTTTAAAAGCCTTAATTTTAATTTAACCCTTTAATTTGACACCCATATTGCAGTATTCTAAATAAAATAAAAATGACCACTACTTACGCACCGTGCAGCCGCCATGTTGGTTTTGCCACCTTCTTAAGAACACTTGGCTGACAAGACAAATCTAACGATATCTTAATCATAGAAAAAAAATCCGTTCAGCCGTTTGAAAGATATGAGGTAATAAAAATATTACATACAATACTAACAAGATACGCGCGAAAAGCATAACCGTCTTGCAGTCGGGTAAAAATCATTAATGAAGAATAGTCATTTTTTTTCGTTGATTCCCGAAAGTTTGCGATTTTGGAAACGGTCATTGTTTTATTATGAGTGCGGATGTCGTATTATTGTACCTATGTTTTCGCGGTATTATAAAATCAGATGATCGCCCGTTCCGGAGCAGTCTGTATGCGATCGTCATTCTACGTTGACGCTTGTCGTTCGAATTTCGAATCGCGCGGGAAATTCGAGATCGAAAAGTGACAATTTAACTTTTATAAATATTTTTTTTTGTCATAAACAGCCAGTGCTCGTAGTCATAATGGCCAGGTGATAATTTTAAATTTATTTTTTTGTGAGTGAAACTGACTGATTTGCGTCTGTATTGACAAATTAACATTTCGTTTGGTCTCTTCAGGCTGTGCTTTAGTGTTAGTGTTAACAAAAGCTGCCATGGTTAATAAGTGAGTAAAATATAATTTTACATAACAATTATTTATTTGGTTCACGTATGCATTGGAACTTGAAATAGTAGTAGACGTGAAATATTTTAAGAAACAGTTGTACCGCTGAAATAATAAATAAACTACTAAATTCGCCTTTATTAGTGTTAAATTATTGCACTTAGGTGTAACTTATGATGTCATTTAAATAGAAAATAAAGTGAAAGCAAAAAAAATGTGATTACGCACTTCTATAGTAACAAAAATAAGCTACATACCAAAATAAATGTTTAATTATGTCCCTACTGGCATACTATTATTTAATTCTATTGTGCTACTAGCTAGAAACATTTTAAGCTCGCCCACTCAAAAATTTTGGTCACTTATCCAAAAACTGGCCTCCGTGAAAGGTGTTTACACTGTCGTTGACGATTAATTACGAGTATTTAGATAGGCCTACCGGCGTTTTTATCAGAGTTATAAATCTAGCATTATAGTTACTTAGAATATTTGCTTATCGATCGATATTTGATTATTATATTTATTTACGTAACACAGTGATTTGACTGAACACTACGATAAACAAATAGTTATACTTATTAGAAAAAATATTAGAAAAAATCGGCTCACCTGTAGCACCTCAGACGGGACACGAACCCGCACCCTTGGGATTCCGGCCTAATGCACTGACCATTATGCTACCGAGTCACTGTAAACAAATAAATCCCGTCTGGGGGGTTATTCACGATTGTCGGAAATTAACTTTCCGAATCGAATCGGAAAGTCTAAGACTTCGATATTATTTTCTACCTTATGCTACCAAACTTTGTAAATGCATTGAGCTATCCCGTCGGAAAGTGAATCAAATGCCAGTCGAATGTATTTGTGAATATATTTTTGTAATATCGAAGGATACGGATTCGAATCAAATGCTTCCGAGTAGATTTCCGACAATCGTGATCGTGAATAACCCTAAAGTGCTACGGGTGAGTCGATTCTTTCGAGTATTTTTTCTAATATGTATTTTATTTATAATAATAATAATAATCTTAATTTATTCACAATGATACTCAACGTATTAAAAGTAGGTACTTATTGTTTTTTTTTATCATGGAGATAAGTAAGTTATTTTGAAATTATCGCAATTAAAAATTTGATAATGAATGGTGCTCGGTTTTTCAATTTTCATTTCTCATATTAACATGACTGAAGTTATGGAATTTGTTTATCGAAATAATTTGGTCCTTCGTCATGATCGCCCACTGGTGGGCACAGGCTTTCCTTATAGATAGATAAGGATGACGGGCAATAACACACCATAGGTTATTACATAAATAACAAACACCCGTATTACTATGAGGTCTCACAGTACCAGCGGACGCACAGCGCCCCAACTACCAATCACACGTAACTAAAGATGTGCCGTTGCTGGGAATATTGCCTTAGGGTGGGAATATTCCCGCTAATATTGGGAATATTCCCGGCAATATTGGGAATATTCCCGACCCTAAGGTAATATTCCCGGCAACAGCACATCTTTACACGTAACACGTAAAACAAAGGGACCTATAACAGGGGGGTAATTATATAACTTTGTTGCAATCAACTCTGACAGAAATTGCAGTTGCAATGCTGCTTTAGTTAAGAACCAATGTGACAGCTATCTTACTTAAAGCAGCAATGTAACTGCGCTTTCAATCGATTTCAATCGAGAATAGGGATGATGACTAATGAATAAAATAACGAAATACTAATAAAAAAATCGTAAACATATTAAACTTTTAGAGTAGCTTGTATACCTCTTAGTTTTATAAATTGCGTATTATTTGTTTTATGATTCTTCAAAGTTGGGTGGACAAGTCCATTTAAAAGTATAAAATTTGTTAAAATAAATAATACATTTAATTAGTCCGTAAAATGTATATCAAATTTGTCTAAGAAACCATTTTGATAAACACAATATTTAATATAGCTGCCGAACAAATTTACTACGCGTTGCATACAAACTACTCAAGCGTGACGTCATAACTCAGTAGCCGTTAGTATGGAGCGTTTTCGGTGAGTCCAATTTTGTGCATTTCAAACTGTGATATCTCGGGCACTTTTCATGCTAGCGAAATAATTATTTTATCAATGTTTCTATTTTTTGAGAGGTAATTTATGTAACATAAAATAAAAAAATAGTCGTCATGCCTATTGTAAGCAACTGACTTATGTAATCAACCAACAGATCTCTATTTCAACGCAATGCGTTCGCGCAGGCAAGGTTCGTTTGAGTATTGTTCTTGAAACCATTTAGCTCAACCGCCTCTGTGGTTTAGTGGTTCGCCCCACATGTAAGACGCGGGGTCCCGGGTTCGATTCCCAGGAGGGAGGTTTTATGTTCACGAGAATAAAGGTAACAATTTTATGTTCACGAGAAATTAACCCACCTTTATCAAATAATGCGGTTATCATTTTAGTTTGTAAAAAAAAACTTGTAAATTGAAATTGGAGACTGAGAGTGAGAGTTTCCGGAAATGGTTAAGGCATTTATAGTTTACAGCCTTATGATTTTATTATAAATAAAATTGATTGTGTGAGTCAGCGTGAAAAGACTGAAAAACTTGCAACACATTTTTTCCACTTGGCCATTTACTTATTTGTTTACTAAAGGACAACCAACAAAAAATACAATACTGACACTTGACTATTATCAAAGTCAAAGTCAAAAATAGCTTTATTCAAATAAACTTAATTATTTACTTTTAAATCGTTTATATTTTCCTACCACCCGTTCCAGACTTTTTTAACTGACAAGAAGAACGGGCGCAAGAAACTTATATCAGCTTTAACAGCCAATAAGTAACGATATTAACAAACTTATAACGGGTACTATCCCCGTCAAATGGTAATGCGCTGGAACCTTGTCAAATTAACATACACATCAACATCATCCGCAACTAAAAATGACAAAAAACAGTAAAATTCTAATAGGTAATATAATAAATGAATTATTGAATTCTTATTTTTAATAAGAATGGGCCTAGGTATAGGAAAATATTACAATTGTTTTTCGTTTTTGAGGTTAAAATCATGGCCGCCAGGCGCATTACCAATTGACGGGGATAGTAGTACAAGTACTTACTTAATGATTATAAATTTTTTATGCCCCCCATCTACAATTTCGGAATCGTTCGCGATCGCAGCTAATCCATACAAATCTATTGATCTACCTACCACATTACTTATATGCTTGGACGAAGTTATATGCGGTAATTTTCCGTTCAGAACTTTCATACATTATCGATATTCGAATTCGAATCAGATTCCGTCTGTATGTTGCGGGTCCTTCCTGATAAAGAAAATTGATTCCACAGACCTGAAAAAGCTGAAAATTCAGAAAAATAAACAGTAGGAAATCGCGTAGTTAATAAAATACAGTTGTAAATAGTGTCAATCCAATAGAAGGCACGGAATTTATGGCCAAATAAAAACTCATACAACTTGTTAATGAATTAACGCAAAATGAGAAAACCGTTTCTTCGGACCATCAAACTGAACAACTTTTACTATGGGACCAACTCTGAAATCGCGAAAAGAAAACAGCTGCTTCATACATTTTTATATTTTCGTTATTATTTTTTGTATGAAACAGCAGATGTTTTTTTCGTGATTTCAGAGTTGGTCCCATAGTAAAAGTTGTCCAGTTTGATGGTCCGAAGAAACGGTTTTCTCATTTTGCGTTAATTCATTAACACGTTGTATACCAGAGGTTCCCAAACGGTCGATCGCGAGAGGTTTTAAGGTCGATCGCCAAGGATTTTAACAGATTTGCACCCAATGTAGTTTTAATTATGTAATTTTTTTCTTGATAAATATTTGGTGGATTAAATGGTCAAAATGTCGATCTCTTAGTCATACATTTTTGCTAGGTCGATCTCTTCAAGAAAAAGTCTGGGCACCCCTGATATATACTATCAATAAAAAGACCTTAAACATGTGTCGCGGCTGATTACCTACCTGTACCTACTTTCAAAGGATTTTGTGACAAACAACATAAAAGTGGGCCATTGCCACACATTTACATACACGTATTCTTTTATCTGTTTGCTTAAAAACAGATGCCGTCGTGTAAATTTTTGAACGTTAGTTACAATACGAATAATTTAACAATGTATAACAGAAGTGACCAACTTCAGAGCACTAGCTATACAAAATGACGTAAGTATACATTCTCTAGTAAAGCTGTAGCGGATAACTTTTCCACACTAGAAAAACTTATTGAAAAAAATAACGAGGAAGCGCATGGGTCGGTCATGTGATGGGTGACCTAAAATGTGTTATATCTTGAGCTCCTCTGTTCTTCGGAAGGCACATTAAGCTGTTGGCCCCGGCTGTATTTGCAGTTGTTAACACTCACCAATCTGCATTGGGCCCGCGTGGTGGGTTATGACCCATCCTCCTTATCCAGTCATAAGGAAGTCCTGTGCCCAGCAGTGGGGATATTAAGATGGCAGGATATTCAAAATATTCAAAATTAACTAACAGTAAAAAATTCAAGAGTCAAATTCTTCATCAGGATTTTATCATCGTACCAAATAAAAAAAGTAATCGTTTTTCATCATAATCCTTGACCATCCTCTATTTTTAATGTTTCCACTGCAAGGGCACAGGCTTTTCTTATGGGTGGATAAGGAGGATGGGCCATAACCCACCACGCGTGCCCAATGCAGATTGGAGGGTGTAAACGACTGCAAATACAGCCGGGACCATTAACGTGCCTTCCAAAGCCCGTAGGAGCTCAAGGTAAAAATCTTTGGTCACCCATCCCTCGACCGACCCTTGCGAAAGTTGCTTAACTTCCGCAATCGGTGGACCAGACACTAAACCACTGCGCCATCGAACTCCTCTCATTTAATCTTACATAAACTTAACTTAATTATCCTTAAAACTGTAAAAATGTTATAACAACATTTATACAATTTTAAAATATTGGGTCTCTTTTAAAACTAAAATTATAATATTTTGGAAATCCATGATGTCTTAAAAGGAGCAGAACCATTACCGGTTGCTAAAAATAGAACAGCGAATCACGAAACAAGTTTTCACAGATTAACCGAAGATCAAACAAAATGTAACTTGACAGATCGAAGTTGGCGCCAAAGGTATTGAATTTCTATAGATCAAAGTTCCGGCCGGTATCTTATCTTTGATTAAAAGATTATCGCATTTCTGCGCCGGCGCCGCCGAATTTTGTCATGGAAAAATGAGTCTTATTTATTCGACTTTTCCAATATTGACAGTGGCAAATCTTTCAATGATGCGTGAAAATTATTCATGAGTAATATTTTTTTTTGACGGTTTGTAGATCGGATGTTAAATGGACGAATGAAATAGAAAATAGTCGTAACGTAAGACGCCTTAGTATTTTTGCGATTTATTTTATACCTTTTATAAGACAAGATGGCTGCTGAAATTATAAAGAAATTATAAATCGGTGACTTATGCATATTCCCTATTGACTACACAATATCTTATAAAAAGCGATTTTGCTGCAAATTTTCTCGATGGCAGAGCTGAAAAGTTGTATGTTTCACACGAGATCAAATTGTTTTATGTCTCTTTCATATCGCAGATAACTTTGCTAACTTGTTGGAGAAATAATTAGATATACTTACAGACTATTTCTTACATTGTAACATAAAATGTAAGGAATTGTCTGTAATAGATGTAAACGAAATAGTCTGTCTTGTGAAACTATACAACTTTTCACCTCTACCAGCGAGTTCGCACCAAAATCGCTTTTTGTTGCAAGCGTGAAAAAAATATTCAACATCATCGCAGCAAAAAGCGATTTTGCTGCAAGTTTTCGTGCTGGAGAGGTGAAAATGATTTAAATATACCTAGGTAAAAGAGAAAGAAAAGTTTTATAAGGTCGATAATTTTGTAAATAGGCTAACAGTCCAATATAAAATCTAGACCAGACTAAATATTTTATAGGCCTAGAAAGAAATTTAGATTAAAATAAAAATATCATAAATCTGTGGACGCCAGGCCAGGCGAGTGCCAAAAACTAGAACGGGATATTATCTCTATGGCCACTTGACCGGTAAATTCGTTGCTAAATGAAAAACAAAACGTTCGAAATTCAAACCGTGAAATATTGTAATGGACTATTTTGACGTGAACACACATTAGTGATGCCATGGTATATAAAAAATATTTAAAACATTCGAGATTTATTAGGATATAGGATCGTGTCCGTGATATGATAAATTCACACCTTTTCAACAATACTTAATAGTTGAATGAAAAAAATTAAATTTCAGGGAAATTGTAAGTAATTTGGTAGTACTAAGTTAAAACATTTCAAAGATACTGCCCAAACGTACCTAATACCTACCTATTTAGAAAAAAAAAACAACTCATTGTCTGCTCTATTAAAATAAAAAAACCGGCCAAGTGCGTGTCGGGCCACGCGCAGTAGGGTTCCGTAGTTACCGTATACAATACCATATTGAATACCACTATCATTTTTCGTATGCAAAAATAACTTTGTTTTTCATAGTGTTTGTATGAGTGACAAAGTTATATTTGCGGTTTTGGAAAATGTGATATATCTCTAAAAATTATCACTATATCTCGTTAAAACTAATTTTCGTTGAAAGTATTTATTACGATCTACAGCATATATTTTTTTTAGATTTTTCACTCTCTTATTTTAAAAGTTAAAGGGGGGGGACACTCATTTTACCGCTTTGGCAGTGTATATCTTTCAAACGGTTGACTTTGAGAAAAGATAGTCTTAGGAACCTCAATGAAATTTTTAAAGACCTATCTATAGACACCCCACACGTATTAGTATGACGAAAAAAAATTTTTCAGTTTCAGTTTCATGTATGGGGAGCCCCCCCTTAATCTTATATTTTTTTATTTTTATGTGAAAACCTTAAAGCCGTTCACAGAATACATCTACCTACCAAGTTTCACTTGTGTAATCTTAATACTTTCGGAATAAAATGGCTTTGACATACGGACGGACAGACAGACGGACGGACAGACAGATATGACGAATCTATAAGGGTTCCGTTTTTTGCCATTTTGGCTACGGAACCCTAAAAACACTATTTATTGAATACACTGCAAGTAATTACAAGTTTTATTAAAAACATTGATTATAAAAATAATCAAATAAATATTATGGATTTATTTAGTAAATCAATATAAACACAAATACTAATGGATTTAAATAAAGAAAAGGGGAAATGTAAAGAATATAAGAAGGTATTATTATTATAATCAAACAAAATGTAAGCATATGTAAGGTTAGTACATACAAAGTACCATTTTGTATGTATTAGGTCTCTAGGTACAACATTTATTGCGAAACTGGTTTGATCGTTTTTGTAGTCTTTATGTACGCTTTTGTAATTTTAAATATGGCCACACCAACTGTATTTACTACACAAAGCATACCATACTTAATAATTTATTACTTCTGGGTATATTTGTCAAACCAAACATATCTTTTGTCATTTAAATGAACTGAATACTTTGAGTATGAATGTGAATGCATACTTATTAAAATATTTGCATCTCAACAAGACGTACTTACGGTTAAGTGTTACGCAGGAAATGCTATTCATGTGTTACCTACTTATATTAAAATTCAGTTTCGACTAAAAACTACCTTATTTATATAGAGTTGGATGAAAATTAGTCCCAAAAATTATAAAAATTAAAAAACCCTTCTGCATAAAAAGACAAGTCCACTGAAAAGATGGAAACAAGATTAAATATTAAAGGCAACATAATAACATGCAGTCGGAGGCATGCATTAAGAAAGTGACGTTATGAACGATTTGAATTATATGCCTCCGACTGCATGTTATTATGTTGCCTTTAATATTTAATCTTGTTTCCATCTTTTCAGTGGACTTGTCTTTTTATGCAGGCGGGTTTTTTAATTTTTATAATTTATTTTTTTATTTATATCTTTTAAGTTATTATATTATATTACGGTCATGATATACCTTTTTGAAATCCTTACAATAAGCCCTTTAATTTGACACCCAGATTGCAGTATTCTAAAAAAAAAATTTTTTTCCCACTACGTATATTAGTACCGTACAGCCGCCATGTTGTTTTTTTTATAACGCCACCTTCTTAAGAACACTTGGGCTGACGAGACAAATCTAACGATATCTTAATTACAGAAATCCATTCAGCCGTTTAAAAGATATGAGGTAATAAAGAATATTACATACAAACATACTTACATACAAGATACGCGCGAAAAACATAACCCTTTCTTTGCAGTCGGATAAAAATTGCTCTATCATATCATATCGCCTGGGTTTTTTTATGCTGGGGGGCCGAAAATTTTCTTTTTGTGTTTGTTTATCTGTCACATACCACCACAAAGTCGAATTAAAAAACACTGTTTTTTATGGGCATTTTTTTTGTATTTTAAATGCTCACACAGTAGGTAGGTATTTTGTGTTTGTCTGTCGTGTTGCTTGCCACTGTTGTTATTATTTGTTCTAAAATTTAATTTTAAAATATTATGTAGATAGTAGATAGATATAAGTACACTCTTGACAGATTTATTTTGCTTATTGGTGTGTTGTTTGTAAATGCCTTAGAGTAAGACGGGCTTCTACAGAAAGAGAAGCCATACGAAGCGTTTCCCCTCTGCCGAAGTACAAGCCCAAATGGGCATACGCGTTAGTAAAACCAGTTGCGCCCGGATTTCTTTCTAGACCGAGTCCAGTCGCGCATGTGAACGCTGCTCTGTTTAAAATGTCGAATTGATGAGTTTTTTGCTGTTAAAAGAGATCTTGAACATCAAGTATACAAAAAGACGGTTTTACATTTCACATAAAAGTAATTTTTTATCGTATTATTGCTATTTGTTTACATTTAAACATTAAATTCGTATATTTTATTCTTGATTAGTTGTCAAATTTGTTCAGTGACATCGGGTCTGCTAGTCCATGGCTCGTCCGTACAAATTTCAGATCTGTCGCTAGATAAATCCGAGTTCTCGCCGATGGGCAACTTAGTGATGTTACCGTTAAATAATGTTTGTCGATAAAGTGTTGGTCAATCTGGCCCTGATTCTGCGCCAAATTCATTTGCGAGATTTTTGCATGATTTGCTCTGCAGCATGATGCGCTCTGTGAGCGCGACAGATATCGCGAAATAAATGTCGAAATAGTAGATTATACAACAAGTGAATAAAAAGGGAATTTAGTTCTAACTACTACACTAGTAGGGACTAACAGCCGTCTCTCGAGCAAGATAATTAGGCGCATGATAGCTGATTCAATGATGTAACTGTGATCAACGTTAAGACGGGGAGCGATCACCGATTGTTGTAAATTCAAATTGTTGGGTGTGCAGATGGCAGTACTGTCATGGAGCGATGTTCAGTGTCAGCAGCCTGAGCCCAACTTCCCTGGTCGAGCGTATAAAAATGACCTCTTTGTTGTTATTCACCCCATCGTAAAATGATTGAGTTTGTAACCTTTATTCCTTTTTCCGTATCGATATTGCTGCATCGACAGTTGAGCCCAGCCCTTTATGTCAAAAACGTGTCATATTTTGATGTGTGACTCATCCGTACACAAATTTTTGCTGTTTTGTTTTATTTTTTATGTGTGAGTGTCGTCATTACAGTGTAGATTTTGTATGTGGGTATGCGGAACTGCACTTGTGTGCATTTTCTCCCCCCGCAAAAAATGCCAGAATAATTTGAATAGAGTAATATCGCTAAGGCTTCTCCCTTCGTGACAAACGAAGCCTTTGTTGCTCGAAGGTAAATGCAAACAGAGTTTTATAGTTTTTGACTTTATGTCAAAGAATGGGGAATGTCCGAAAAAATCAAATTGGCTGAATATTTTTTTATAGGTAGTGAAGCTCCCTTACTAATAGATATAAGTTTCAGAATTTTCTGTTGCGTAAAAAAAATAAAAAAATAAAAGTCTCTTTGCCTTTAGAAATGTGTGAAAGTAACAGCAGAATGGAGATTATACCTTTGCCACCACCTGCCACAACAACAACACGAATAAAAAATAAAAAGTTTTGATATTTGGACATTTTTGAAACTTTTTTTAATAACATGTTGTGGTTGTGGCAGGTGGTGGCAAAGGTATAATTTCCATTCTGCTGTTAGTTTTGTACCTATATATTTGAGAAGTCGAAGAGACTTTAATTTTTTAAAACTTTTTCACGCAACCGAAAATTCTGAAATTTTTTTCTATTATTCATCATCCTCCTGCCCTTATCCCAATTTATTTATAGTAGAACACTACACAAAATAAAATTTTGAGCTCGTAGAACGACCACTATTGGGGTCGGCGCAGCATGTAATTCATACTGCATTAGGTTTTGGCAAAGTTTTACGGTTGGCCGCCTGCCTGACACCAACCCTCCTCGGGAATGCTGTTGTTGACAGTTTCCTCGCTGCCATTCGAGTGACCCTTTGTGCGATGGTCTGTACCGGGTCCCTAAAAACTTCCCGCTATCGCCTTCTACGATACCCACGGGATGAGATGGGACAGTCTTATTCTTAACCGGGACTGTACGGCGTATATAAATATCAAAACTATTTTCTATTATTAAGGGAGTTTATTCCTACCTATAAAAATATTTAGCCAATTTGATTTTTTCGGACATTCCCCATTAAATATTATTTCAACGACTACTGGCTACTGCTGGCAGCCCTCGTTTGAGTGATGACGTCGATCGGCGCCGGCGCCGGTAGCCGGCGCTAAACGTGTTAGCATCTTATCGCGTGAAACGAAACGTAAAAAAAGGTTATTAACACGCGAGAGCATCGATCTGTTCAGATTTTTTTTAATCAAAGTTATTAACACTAGATTTGCAAATGAAAAAGTTTATACATGAGCCCCTTTTTTATCGAATCTATAAAAAGACCGGCGGTTTTTTTAAGTTTAAGCACATTTAACATAATGCAACTACAAGTTAAGTAGTGGTTCTAAAGCTGTAGACATTTTTCGAAATGTGTTTTATTTTTCGAAAAATTTCGAAACACTGGCTAGAGAAAAATATTTTTTATACTATCGAACCTGCTCACAAAATTTTCACGAGAATCGGTTGAGAAAGGCAACCTGTAGAGAAGAACAAATGGACAGACATACGAAAGCATTTTTGCTCAAGCTGAATGAAATCTAGTTTAACACTGCAAACATGCCAAACATTACTATTTATTACCGTATATTCATATACCTATATTGTTTAGATCGTTAGGTCAACTGTGTTTCTTGCAAACCTTTCACCGGCTAAAAGTTTAAAGTTCCTCCTAGGGTTATCAACAACTTTATTTGGAATCCTGTAAATAATAAAAACATAACATCTAGATGTCAATCGCGTTGCGATACTGAAAGTCAACATTATGATTTCATCGTTATCATCAGTCCATTATTCCACATAGGATTTAGGCTTTTTTCGAAAAATTTCGAATTACTTAATTTAATTGACAAAAAAACGAACCTGCTCACAAAAGGAGAATGGCAAAAATGGGCCTAAACCATAACAGGGATCAGACTAACTAAAATTAATAGTTTAAATTTTAATAAATTCTGGAAAATAATGATTCTGAAATTTAATTTAAAAAAATATTCACATATCAGTGAAAAATATTTTGATATTAAGTACAAAAAAACCAGCCAAGTGCAAGTCGGACTCGCGCACGAAGGGTACCGTACCAAAAATTGCAAAAAAATCACGTTTGTTGTATGGGAGCATTGGGAGCCCCCCTTAAATATTTATTTTATGGTGTTTTTTATTTATTTTATTTGTTGTTATAGCGGCAACAGAAATACATCATCTGTGAAAATTTTAACTGTCTACCTGTTGTCGTTATTAATATCGAGAAAAAAAACGGCAAAAAATCACGTTTGTTGTACGGGAGCCCCCCTTAAATATTTATTTTATTCTGTTTTTAGTATTTGTTGTTATCGGCAACAAAAATACATCTTGTGTGGAAATTTCAACTGTCTAGCTATCACGGTTCATGAGATACAGCCTGGTGACAGACAGACCGACGGACAGCGGAGTCTTAGTAATAGGGTTTTTACCCTTTGGGTACGGAATCCTAAAAACGACGAAGATATAATAGCAGTTCAAAGTTTTAATGACTTGCATTTTTCATACAATATTTTACGGAATAATTGTGACGCCACAAGTCTCCTTGCATATAAATATATTTTTATATTTTTTATTGAGATATTGGAAAACTAAGTATTTTCATATGTTAAAATTAAACGCTTACGCTTAATGATTTTATTTCTTAAAATTTGACTTAAGGAAACTTCCTTATTATTATTACAATAATCTCCAATGTTTTCTACTGGTGACAGCCCTGGCTAGTAATAAGAGACTTTCATCGCGATTCGGTGCATTAGTCTAATGCACGACGTAGCGTTGCAGTTCGAACTGTACAATGTGGTTCCTGGTAGAAATAGATATGCTGAAACTGTATGAAAAAATGAATTCTGACCTGCATTTTAGTATTTATTTACTCAAAAATTCTTTGAAATGACAAGTTGAGTTTTACTAGCAATAAAAAATTAAACATAGGTACCATGGGCAACAGCGACGCTTAACCACTGCTAAGGTCAAAATCGCATGCACGCCGCGCCGTCACAACCATACGTTTAGTTCGTGTAGGGGCGATACGCGCGCACACGAATTTTGTTGCAAACTGGTTAAGCGTCGCTGTTGCCCATAGTACATATTCGTACTTAATTCCAAAATAATCATCGACAGACATTGTCCTGTCCTAATTTCAATAAAGTTGTGAAAAGTTCAAAGTTCAATATTTTTATTGCACTTTTAATGTTGTAGGTACCTACATAGATATTATTACAAAAAAAGTACATGAAACCCTGCAAAGGCGACAGCAACTATGAAAAAGTGCTTAATTAAAATTACAGGAATTAAACGCGTGCAAATTACGATAGGTATTTTCACACCTACCTATTTTCCCGACGTTCCCGACGACCACGGCCGATGCAACTCGGTAGAAACGTCGGGAAAATAGGTAGGTGTGAAAATACCTATCGTAATTTGCACGCGTTTAATTCCTGTAATTTTAATTAAGTACAATGCAACGCGAAAGTTTAAAAGTGTATATGAAAAAAGTGATCGTTTTGTGAATTTGTGAAAAGCTTTTTGAATATAAATCTGATAAGTTTTGCTTGGTTATCTTATAACTTTTTCAAGACAAATAGGAAAAGTTCAAAGTTTTAGTTGAGAAAAAAAATCGGATAAGTAACATTAAAAAATATTACCAAATCGGTCCAGTCATTCTCAACCAAATTTCTTACCAACTAACTAACTGCATTCCATTAGATAAAAGATGTGATAAAGTGATCCATAAATCTGTCTCTAGTATTAAGTGAATTCTTCAGTTATCCTATGGCATCCCAAGGTCAATAGGTATTGCCTAATTAGCGCCTGATCTGAGATGTGCCTGAGTCAACAGAGTTATCTTGTTTAAGTATAACCAGTATGTCAACTCCGGCAATTTGATTTAAGGCTTTAATCGCGTTATACGTGTAAGAACGGGATTTGATGATTTTTGAAGTCAGAATTTCTGTGATTTTTTGAACACTCTACAAAGTGGTGTGACTTAGAAGGCTTGAACAATGCTCTAGGCCTCTAAGGCATGAACCGACAAACTAAACAACTAAACTCGAGATCAGAAAAATCGCACCACAGGCCTATTTTCATACAAACGAGATAACTTTGACGCTCTGGTTCTCCGCCCAGGATTAAACGGGCTCTGATCTAATGATGGCAAATTAAAGAATAAATGGTGGAGGCCGATGATGCTAAGGAAACCTAACGGATTCGTTGAGTCGTTTAGCTCAGGGTTAAACTTAAAAAAATACAAGCTAAAATTACACCAAAAGTATGTACAATGTAACACTAAAAACTCCATACAGGCTCTGGTGTAAACAACGTTTCTGATCCGTTGGGTTTCTTTAGCGATCTGAGCCTCTTCCATTTATTCTTCAATTTGCCATCATCAGATCAGAGCCCGTTTAATCCTGGGCGGAGAACCAGAGCTTCAAAGTTACCTCGTTTGTATGAATATAGGTCTGTTGCGACATTTTTCTGCTCTCGAGTGTATGTCTATGGGACCAACTTAATCAGACCAAAAAATAATAATCAGTTGTTCCTAATAAAATGTCAATTTATTTACTAACTCAACCAAAATGTATGAACAGCTGATAATTTTTTGCTCTGATTAAGTTGGTCCCATAAACAAAGTTGTTCAGTTTGAGTTCAGACAATCGCTTGTAAAATCTAATCGCAAACGTAACTCCAATGAGGCAGCGATTCTTGATAAAATAGCTAGTTGACTAAAATCATGGCAAGTCATCTGCAAAGTCGACCCGTGAAAAACAAAAAAACCGACTTCAAATTGCATTATCATTGTTATAAAAAAAAACACGTCTTTTGAAGTCGGGTGCGGCTGGAGTACCTACAACTTTCTTTTTTTTTATTCTAAAAGCCCCACCCGACTATTTAAGACGTGTTTTTTTATAACAATGATTATGCATGTCTAATGATTTGAATATTATTTCTTGCTTTTTATAGGCAGGTTATTTGAAGTCGGTTTTTTTGTTTTTTAAACTATTTTTTTTTATTTTTAGTGTAAGTACCTTCTGTTTTAGATAGTGTAAGCTAGGTATATTATTTAGGTAGAAAAATCGGCTCAGCCAAACGTGAGATAATCGCGGAGTAACATACATACATACGGGTCAAACTGAGAACCGCCTTTTTTGAAGTCGGTTAAAAGACTACACTAAACCTTCGAGCAACAAAAGGCTTCGTTAGAAGCCCGTCTTACAGACACTAAACTATCCCTTTTCAAAAAAAATCATCTAATTCGGTTCATAAATAAGTAAGTCATCAAGGTAGTTGATGCAAAATCATGATATTTTCAGGATTACTTGAAAACTACTCGACCGATTTGAAAAAAAATAAATGGGACCATCTCGCAAGCAAACTCAATAGAACAAAAAAAAGAGAATCATCAAAATCGGTCCATAAATGTTGAAGATACGCGCGAACAACGATAAAAACCTACAATCGAATTGAGAACCTCTTCCTTTTGTTGAAGTCGGTTAAAAATAGCTTAACCAAAGGAATACTTGTTATAGAATATTTAATTAATATGGTCATACAGAGTTTAGTTGAGAAATTTGTGCATTTTCGCGGGCAAAAGTAGCGAAATTTCAAGCATAGTTGGATAAATTATTACTTAAACAGGACTTATATCAAATCTTGTGTTTTTAATTAAAACTTAATGTTGGATTTAAGTACAGTATAAGGTATTTACCTAATCGTTATCAGCAGATTCCAAAGTGATGGCGTAGCACAGTAGGTAGGATTCCTAATGTCGACTCATTCAAGACAATCTGTTGAAGGTTGACGATGTATACATACAAAAATAGTTTATAACTATTACTAGTTTTTATATGTTTCAGAATTTTGTTAAACATAGTTATTTCATTGTAATGATTTTTTTTTGATTGGCGGCGCTAGTGGACGCTCGGTGCACCCTTAACGATTTTAACCCAAAATAAAAAAAAATAAAAAAGATGACAAACATGGAACTGAAACTGAAAAAAAAATTTTTCTTTAAACCTATAGGTGCGGGGTGTATAGACACCCTATCTATAGAGATAGGTCTTTAAAAAGGTACCTATTGAGGTTTCTAAGACATTTTTTTCTCAAAGTCAACCGTTTCAAAGATAAACACTGCCAAAGTGGGAACATATGTGTCCCCCCCTTCTAACTTTTGAAATAAGAGAATGAAAAATCTAAAAAAAATATATGCTGGCAGTTTTTAAATAACTTTGTCATTCATAACAACACTGTGAAAAACAAAGTTATTTTTGCAGACGAAAAAATATGATAGTGGTATTAAAAATGGTATGGTAGGCTAACTACGGAACCCTACGGCGCGTGGTCCGACACGCACTTGGCCGGTTTTTAGGGTTCCGTACCCAAAGGGTAAAAACGGGACCCTATTACTAAGACTCCGCTGTCCATCTGTCTGTCTGTCTGTCTGTCTGTCACCAGGCTGTATCTCATGAACCGTGATAGCTAGACAGCTGATATTTTCACAGATGATGTATTTCTGTTGCCGCTATAACAACAAATACTAAAAACAGAATAAAATAAATGTTTAAGGGGGGCTCCCATACAACAAACGTGTTTTTTTTGGTGTTTTTTGCTCGCTACTAATAACGACTGCAGGTAGACAGTTGAAATTTTCACAGATGATGTATTTCTATTGCTGCTATAACAACAAATGCTAAAAATTGAAAAAAAACAATATTTAAGGGGGGCTCCCATACAACAAACGTGATTTTTGCCGTTTTTTGGTACGGAACCCTTCGTGCGCGAGTCCGACTCGCACTTGGCCGGTTTTTTTTAATTACGATTTTAACTTAAAAGACTTGTGACAACTGTACAAAGCTGTTTACTAAATAGGACAAGTAAAGATAATCAGACTCTCTTAACACGCTATTGAATAATTTGAATAGTTAGAGTGATTCAAACAATTTCGGGTCAAAAAAGTCTTTGTTGATTCAGATGTTATGCTAAAAGATTCTTTTTGATACCGGCCTCCATTTTGATATGGGTAATACATAGGTATTAACATATTTTTAGAAATGGAGACAGAAACATTTGGCCACTTATTTTAGATTCTAATATAATTGGGGTTGGGTTGCCTGGAAGAGATTGCTGCTTAGCAATAAGGCCGCCTTTTGTATGCTTTTTCTCTGTAACTGTTCTTGTTTCTGTAATTCTTTTGATGTGTGCAATAAAGTGTAATTTATTATTATAATTAAATTTGCCACATCGAATTATACCATATCAAAACCCTGCGTCATCGAACACGTAACATGGATAGAAATATTGATCGAAAGATCAAGATAACATTATGGAAAGCAGGGGTGGATCCAGGATTTAAAGAGAGGCCCTCGCAGCCTCAGGCCCCATTTAAAAAAAAGTTAGAGTCACTGTTAAGGAGGGGAAATGAGAAGGCTCGAAGTAAGGACAATAATTATAATAAATAAAGCAAAATTACGAACCAAATCGCAGCGAAGACAACTGTACAGCAATGAACCGTACAGATGACACAACAAAAGTCAGAAAAAAAGGATGACAGACAGATAAAAAATACAAACACATAAAAAAGTATGTACACGCCCGGCCCGATGGCCAGTTCGTAACAGTCACTGATCCTATCTACATAAACAATTAAAACAATAAAGATTATGAAAATAAATATTGTCATTTTCAATGCAAGTTTAATGGAATCCGCAAAGGTAATCGGCACTGTGGGAGAGGAGGCCCTCCCTGGATCCGCTCTTGAAAGCTAATGAAATCTTAAGTTTTATAAATCGAAAGCAATCAAGATTCAGGATGTTTCGCGTTTGGGCGTTAAGCTGCTAAAACTTGCACTAAATATAATTAATTCTTACAAAGAACATTATTATTATTATTATACCTTATAATTAAATATGAATTGTGATTCCAGAGTTATGTTCTGTAAGCCAAAACCTACCATTATCATTTAGTAAAGGGAGCTAAAATTACATAACAATCCATAAGTAAATAAAGACGGCAGTCGTTATTTCTGATGTTCCCAATAATGATTGATTCGATGTAATCATTGTGATTTATGCAATTGCATTAAGATGATTGAAAATGCATCTCTATAAATTTATATTTATCGTTGATATTACTTTAAGTAGGTACTCTTAAAGCTAAATAATGAGTTTATAATGAAAAATTGCTACAAATTGTCTACCTACCTACCAATTATTGAATAATCGTGATCTTAAAAATAGGCATAAATTATCTTCAACGTATTTTAGACACCGTAATATTAATACCTTTTTGTCCTAAAACCAAGTGACTTTAAAATATACCTAACTTTTAGCTTTAAAAGATTGTCCATAGAAATAGGAATCAATTCAATAGTAACTTACAAAGAACATTATAAAAAAAATGTAGTAGGTACCTTACCTACCTAACTCACATACAACATTTATCAATAACACAAAACCAAACAAAGTTAAACTTGTAGCACTGAGGACTAAAAGAAAGTTTTGCGACTCTGGCAGCCGCCAGTTAAATTAACCAATGCATTTATTAATCAAGTTTACATCCTGCAAATTAAAAAAAACTTTTTCCGTTTCGAGAAAAAATCAACAGTTATTTTTAATCCGTAATCCGAACGAGTTTAAAAGCTGACAACGGCCGTTTCGCAATGCGAGGCGCCACAAGAAATAAAAATAAAGTTTAAATGTAATTAAGATAAATCGTCGTGGTGAAATGTGACAAGGAGAGACTGAATAAAAAAATAAATATATTTAATACGAAGCTCTGTAGAGAACTTTGATAAAGACTTCAAATAAGTGTTAATTAAGTTTATAATAGTCGTGGCTGTATTCAATTTCTTTTAATTAACTTCGACGGTGGTCTTAGCTTCGTTTGCTAAATTAATTTGAGATTTTATTCAAGTTACTTTGGTTTTTTTGTTACTTTGTTAGTTTCTCGGAGAGGCCTTCCAATTTGTGAATTGGTGGTAGATTCAGTAGCTAGATTGTGTTTTCTAATTAACTTTAATCAATTTAATTCAATAATAATTACTAAAATAAGAACGCGATTATGAAATAATTGAATGCATTTTTATAAAGTTCCGAGCGGGTGATTTCATAAAAATATGAGCAGCCTTTTGCTTTTTCCCCGTGAACACGGCCTCTGGAAAGGTGTCAAAACGTCGGGAAACCCAAAAACCCACAAATCAAAACTAAATATTTTTTTAAATAACAACTGAATTAACCAACATACGTGCTGTAATCCGTAACAAGTGTTTTATTTCTAAGTTACTTTGAATTAAAACGTAGTGTGAGCTTTCACATATTGAATCAAATTTCAGTTCAGCTTTGCTTAAAATGCAATTTGAATGAAAGAAATATAATATGTTTACTGTCAATTGCAATTCATCCTACTATTTCAGACTAAGTTTTGTCGTAAAGTTGCGAAATAACATAAATATTTTAAGCTTATAGTATTAAGAATAAACTATAACCAACGGTTTGCCATTTGCTTGTTTGTTTGTAATCTTACTTAGTCGCCACATAAACATGGATATAAATATTATAGCCACTTGATGACCGATTCGAACAGCGTTTAAGTACCTACATCCAACAACAGTTAAAGTAGATAGGTATGTACTTATTCCGTCCTTGTATGCATTACAGCAGATCCAGTTGAACTGCGAAAACAACATTTAGGTATAATGAAGGGTACCTAACCTATAATAAAACCAGTCTCAAAGCAAACATGTATAGTCTGATGTGTCGTCCTCTGTACATACCGGCTGAAAGCGGATTAAAAAGACACGATAAGAATCTCAACCCCCGTGGCATGGCCACCGAAACCTACCAAAACACGATCCATTGTTTTTTGACAGCAGTTATATCATTTTGCGTTTCAAAGCAAAGCTAGCAGAGCTAGAGGCGCGTTACAGTTTAGAAGGGCATATATCAGGTTAATCCCCCCTCTTGCTACGCCAATGAGCAGGATAAGCCCCCGCTTTACCCGTAACTAAGGAGAAGTGCAGTCGGTAGTAGACCCCAAACGCCGGATTAACGTACACACGACGACATTTTAGATGTAACAGTTGTACTGCAACTTTTGATAGGTAGAGCATAAAGGGTTTCTCAAGGTCAACATGCTACGTCTGACGTGCCATCGTCTGTACAAACGAACGTGAACGGTATACAATTTTCCCGCGCATTTAATTGCAATGTGTATTGATGTTTGCAATTATCTTTATGGAAACCAGTAATAACATTTTTGATACTCAAGAGAGACAGACAATCAATGGGCTGCCCTAGCAAGTGTAAGTAGCTGTATGTAATTATTTCAAACTGGCGAGACACATAATCTACTGCTTTATTTATACTGTGTACAACTCTCAGGTATTCTGTCATACTCTTGCGAAACAGAGGTGACGTCATCGTAATGTCATAGAGGTGTTAAGTGCTACCAGCTTACGCGCTCACGTATTTACTATAATAGTTTTAAGAATATACAATATCTGCTTAACACCAATTTTATTATAGGCATCCATGTGACACTGAATAGAAACAGTTCATGGCAAACCTATTATGCCCGGTTTCTGAGGTATTTTTGTAGGTAGTTCATCTGTTCTGTTGTCTGTCTCTAATATTTATTGAATAACTCTGAAGTTTTTTCTATTAGTTTCAACACGGTATTAAAACTAAATGTATCAGGCAGGCTGTCCCATAATGACTTGGCGATATATTTCTAAACATATTAGACTGCGGTATAGGAATCTTTCACACTAATAATCTGATGAAATATGCGAGTGTAAAACTCAATTCCGACAAGAAACTTCTCCGACAGGACGGAGCTTCGACAGCCTGAGCTTCGACAAGCCCGAGAGCTCCGACAGGACAGAGCTCCGACAAGACGCGCCGCTCCGACAAGGCATAGTTCCGCCTACATTACACAACTACTGTTTGGAAAAAAATCGTATGGTTTTTTTAAATATTTATTTTCTTTACAAAAAATACAAATAATAAAATATTTTTCAAGTCAGTTTTCTTTTCTGGTATAAAGATTTTATTTTTTATTACATTGTATGTATTTAATTATATGTTTTTTTTTTCATAAAAAAAATAAATATTTAATTATTGTCTTTTTTTTTTCAAACAGTAGTTAGTGTATATGTCGTCGGAGCTCTGTCCTGTCGGAGCTCGGGCTTGTCGGAGCTCAGGCTGTCGGAGCTCTGTCCTGTCGGAGAAGTGTTTTGTCGGAACGGAGTTTTACACTCGAAATATGCATTACAAATATTACAATGCCGAAAATTCATAATACATACGACCGAAATATCGATTTTCAAAATACCGAACATACTAAATGTCGAAATCCGATAGACCGAAACTTGAAAGACTGATTGTCAAATGACCGAAAGTTCTAAATCCCGAAAGTTCTAAATCCCGAAAGTTCGAAATCCCGAAAGTTTAAAACCCCGAAAGTTAATGTCGATACTTATAACTTATTCTACCTACACAAACACATACATTTATGAAAGTAGCCATTGCGGTTAATTTATTTTACTCAAAAATAGTAAAATGGTCATTATTTTGACAAAATCCACCAATCGTGTTTAAATTTTTTTTTCTGGCGCTTTGACGGCCACTGCCGTGGCACGCTGGCTTCACTCGCTCGGCTCGCGCGCTGGGTTCATGTCAATGCTTGTCGCTACGCTACTCGCATCTATCTCGTGACCTACGGTCTACGGTTTGTAAGTCCCAGTGGACTAGTTTAGATTATTTCCGAGCACCAAAATTTGCTATAAAGCATTTCAGGCGAAGATCAAAGACACCTCCACAGCCAATTCGCTATTAAGGCTTTAACATGCCTCAATCCGAGCGGGTCGATCCGTGATGGTGTGAAATCGAACGTAACTCTACTCACTTTGGGTTCAAATCAGTGCGCGTTCCAACGCGGCGGTTACGTTGAGAACTAGCGCCGAATTCTCAATTTTCACAGGTTTTTATGAAATTTCTTCGCTTTCAAGTAAGTTAAAAAAAATCTGTTCAATTAAGATTGAAGGTATTAACATCGCCGATTTTTATGTGTTGGTTTTAACATTAACAAATGTTCTGTTTCCGAGAAATTTTGCAAATAGGACCAGAAACAGGGTCCACGGAATATTTTTTTACATCAAAGGTGGTAACATTTTTACAAATGCTTTCAATTAAATCTATTGTGTATTATTCCAAGTACATTATATATTTTTTCCATGATAGCTTCACGCGCGTTATCTTTCAATAATTTGAATTGAATATTGGGATTTGACCCTTCTTAGCGCCTTAAGTAAAAGTAGTTCGGGGTATAGAACTTAACTAACTAACTAGATACTCGTAACGACTTATATACTTAACTAACTAAATAGAACTAACCTTCGGTTTTTTAAGCTTCGGGATTTAGTATTTTCGGTAAAATGTCCTTTCGTTTCGTGATTTTAAACATACGGCCAAACAACCATTCGCGACCTTTTGATTTTCGGTCTTTCGTCCATAGGTCTTGTAAAATTCGGTTTTTTCTACTTCGGCATTGTAACACATACCCATAGTTTTCTTGAAAATCATGACAATCGAATCGAGCACATACGGGAGTGTGATTAAATTCCTTTATTAAGATGTTAATTCCCTCGTTACAATCAAACAGGCAGCGTTTGGAGTTATATGACGAGTCTTCCCCTTTGTATAGCACTGTATAAAGACTTCTTACTCTTGCGAATTTGAAGAAATACCTACTCATCAGCTGTTTTAGGTCACTTTGAAGACGAAAATTCCCTTTTTTCGCTAAATGGCAGATTTGTTTGGGACTGTACTTCTGCCATTTAAAGAATCTGCCGTTTCCAGAATCTGCCATTTAGCGAATAAAAGGGAAAATTCGGACTAAATTTTTGAAGGTATTGAAATGTTGGTTCAGTGATCTAAAACGTGTATTGTAAATAATAAAAGAGACGTATTAAAAAGTAAAATTAAATAAAGTAATGCGGGGTTTATTTCATTTCTACTTCCACAACCCAGTTAAGCCAATTTATTATGGGACTTACCACGTACTTAAGCAATTCTCGGAATTAATGGTTGATGGCTGTAGAATCGCGTCATCATGGGTTTGCCGAAAAGTTTTGTTGTTATAGAGTTGTACGTTTTCGGTAATGAAAGGTAAAGCCTTGAGAAATGGTCTTCTATGTACTAACATCCTCTTTTATAACACTCATAGCCAGCGAGTGGAATTCCCTGCTGCGTCTGTGTCAGTGTTTCTTTAGGATACCTAAATCGTCCAGGGTGGTAATTAAGAGGTTCGGGGGAGCGGAGTGAGCCCCCGACAAGACTTGACCCTATCTACACATTTTCCTCCGGGGGGGCGCTAGGGCAAAAAAGGGAAGAAACTCTGGTCTGTGTTCTCCTCGCAAGCATAAAGTTGATACAACCAGATTTGAAGCTCGAGTTACAGGCTTCTTCTGGGCAAGCTCGCTCCATCCTCGGATTCTTCTAAGGCTTAGGGTGCCTTGGGGTTTTAAATGTCGCTAGTGTTAAGCTTATTTAAAAAAAACCGGCCAAGTGCAAGTCGCACTCACGCACGAAGGGTTCCGTACCAAAAAACGGGAAAATAATCATGTTTGTTGCATGGGAATTGGGAGCCACACTCAAATACTTATTTTAATCTGTTTTTAGTATTTGTTGTTATATATCATTTGTGAAAATTTCAACTGTCTAGTTATCATGGTTCATGCGATACAGCCTGGTGCCAGACAGACAGACAGACAGACGGACAGCGGAGTCTTAGTAATAGGGTCCCGTTTATACCCTTTGGGTACGGAACCTTAAAAAGCAGATGCACTGAATTCAAGAATTATATTTTAACTAGCTTCTGCCCGCGACTTTGTCCGCGTGGATGTTAGAGAAAATCCTAAGAGAACCTTCAACCAGGATCTGACCAGTCATTTTTACGTTTCCCGTTCCGGTTCCCGTTCCCGTTCTGTTCCCGTCCGTTCCCGTCCCTTTCCTGTCCCGTTCCCGTACCCCTTCCGTTGCCATTCCCGTTCCTGTACCGTTACCGTCCCGTTCTCGTTCCCGTTCCCGTACCGTTCTCGTCCCGTTCCGTTCCCGTTTCATTCCCGTTCCGTTCCCATTCCGTCCCGTTCCGTTCCCGTCCCGTACCCTTTCCGTTCCCGTTCCCATTCCGTTCCGGTTCCGTTCCCATTCCGTCCCGTTCCGTTCCCGTCCCGTACCCCATCCGTTCCCGTCCCGTTCTCGTTCCCGTTCCCGTTCGCATCCCGTTCTCGTCCCGTTCCGTTCCCGTATCGCTCCCGTTCCGTTCCCGTTCCTTCCCCCTCCGTTCCCGTGCCGTTCCTTTCCCGTTCCCGTTTTGTTCCCTTTCCGTTCCCGTTTCATTCGCGATCCCTTCCCGTTCTCGTCTTGTTCCCGTTCCCGTTCCAGTTCGCGTGCCCGTGCCCTTGCCCGTTCCCGTTCCCGTTCCCTGGATGTGCATGTCCAGGTCCAGGTCCATGATGTGTCATGTCCACCGTGTTGGACTTCAAAATAAATGTCATTTTCGCAATCACCATCCCATGAAACCTCAAGAACGACATCCAAATCGATTTTCATGTTTACTTACCCCATTTGGGTGTAAATGGGGGATGGGGGATGGGGGATGTAAGGGATGATTTTCAAAATAATAAAATATGTGTTTGCCTATTTATTTTTAAATGTACTCCTACGAAGTTCAAAGTTGTAATGTCTATTTTATATTATATTTCCATACAAAATTGGAACCCCATTTATTTATTTATTTATATTTATATAGGGGTTAAATCATGTCCACCGTGTCAGACTTCAAAATAAATCTCATTTTCGCAATCACCATCCCAAAAAACCTCAAGAACGACATCCACATCGATTTTTATGTTTACTCACCCCTATTTACCCCCTAAGGGGTTGATTTTCAAAATCACAAAATATATGTTTGTTTATTTATTTTTAGACGTGCTCCTACGAAGTTTAAAGTTGTAATGTCCATTTAATATTTTTTTCCATACAAAATTTGAACCCCATTTTCACCCCTTGAGGGGTTAAATCATGTCCACCGTGTTGGACTTCAAAATAAATGTCATTTTTGCAATCGTCATCCCAGAAAACGCCGAAAACGACATCCATATCTATTTTTAGGTTTACTCACCCCATCCACCCCTAAGGGGTTGGTTTTTAAAATCACAAAATATATGTTTGCTTATTTATTTTTAGATGTGCTCCTTCGAAGTTTAAAGTTGTAATGTCCATTTAATATTATTTTTCCATACAAAATTTGAACCCCATTTTCACCCCCTGAGGGATTAAATCATGTCCACCATGTTAGACTTTCAAATAAATGTCATTTTTGCAATCGTCATCCCAGAAAACCCCAATAACGACATCCATGTCTATTTTTAGGTTTTTTTACCCTTTTCACCCCCATTTCATCCCCGTAGGGGTTTAAATACTAACAATAACAATATACGTTGCGTTAGATTCCCATCCATAAGCCTAAATTATAAATTTAGCAATTTTTACTTCGAAAATAAAGGATTTTCTTCAATTCACAACTTCATCCCCCTTTTGACCCCTTCGGGGGTAGAATTTTTAAAAACGCCGAGACCCGTATTTATTAATTTTCAATCGTCAGCCTAAACACAAAATTTGATGATCCTAGCTTTAAAACTGAGGGACTTTCATACAAACTTTCATCCCTTATTTCATCCCCTTAGGGATAGAATTTTCAAAAATCCTTCCTTAGTGGATGCCTACACTGTATAAGGTATCTGTGTGCAAAATTTCAAGTTTCTAGGTCCAGCGGTTTGGGCTGTGCGTTGATAGATCAGTCATTCAGTTTACGATTTTATATATTAAGATAAAAAGTAATTTCTTCCTACCCTAATCATACGTACTACATTTCAAATTATGTGACAAGTGACCGAATTTGTTAATTTTGAAAAATGAATAAAAAAAATGATACGTAAGTAATTATCCAAACTGCTCACAAAATTTCACGAGAATCGGCTGAGAAATGCGACCGGTACCCTGATTATCTAAAAAGAAACTATTTAGCGACCGGTTGCATTTGACATCCATTGCTACTTTTCTTTGGTATGTTTTTTTTTACCCCAAAGAAAAGTAGCAATGTATTACGTTCATCTGTGAACTGCGACCGGTCGCCAGGCGGTTTCTAATTAGATAATCAGCCCGCGGAGCCAGGAGCCCTACTTTTGAATTGCTCGACGCCAGTCGAGCGCTCTTTTCTACTGGTTTTCGTTCGACATTTTACTCAAATGTATTGAGATTGAGTGATTCAAAAATAGGGATCCTGTTAGGGTTGCCAGATCGGAAGTCCAAAATATCTGGAGAAAATTTGAAAATGTCGGGATTTTGCGGTTGTTGTCGGGAGAAATAAATATTTAAAATAAAAATGTAGGTAACTTAAATGCCTGTAGGTACATTTACAGTAAGAAAACGGCCGCGCAGCGCGATTTTTAGTCAGTTTAATCCACTAATCTTGTAAGTTTTAATCTTGCCTGTCAATGCTAAAGGAAACGGCCGCGCAGCGCGATTTTTATTTAATTTCATCCACTAATCTTGTACTCTTGCCTTTCTATAATAAGAAAATGGCCGCGCAGCGCGATTTTTATTTAGTTACATCCACTAATCTTGTACTCTTGCCTTTCTATAATAAGAAAAACGGCCGCGCAGCGCAATTTTTAGTCAGTTTCCTCCACTAATCTTGTACTCTTGCCTGTCTAAGCAAAATAAAATGGCCGCGCAGCGGGATTTTTAGTCAGTTTTATCCACTAATCTTGTATTCTGTGGTTTCATCCGCGAAAATTATTGTTTTCTAGAGAACTTTCGGAAGAGCTGATTTTCCGGGAGATTTTTTGATTTTTCGGGAGTCGGGAGATCACTTGAAATTCCGGGATAATCCAGGTGAATCCCGACCATCTGGCAACCCTAGCTCCTGTAGAGGACAGCCGGCGGGCTGATTATCTAATTAAAAACCACCTAGCGACTGGTTGCAGTTCACAGATGATCGTGATCCATTGCTACTTCTTTTTGGGTTAAAAAAAAACATACCAAAGAAAAGTGGCAATGTATGTCAAATGCAACCGGTCGCTAAATAGTTTCTTTTTAGATAATCAGGGTGCGGATATCCGCCGGAATTACGAAAGCATTTTTTGCCCAAGCTTTAACGCGAGACGCTGTAGTTAGCTGACGCTCACTCGCTCAATAACAAACTTGCTCGAACTTCCAATTAATTAATAAAAAGAAAACAACAGAATACCGACTATTCTTTTGATCAAGAATCGAAATTCGGAACTCAATCTTAATTTACGACCACATAACATTTTTATTTCTTATGTCATCAAGTTTTTCAAAACAAAAGCCATTGTATTCGATGTAAATTCCTGCAGAACGACAACAGAAACTTTACTTTTGATGTAAAGGTGTCGCAAATTTCGACTTTAAATGTAAAGAAATAAGAAGCAACCATTTTAATCGTTTCTTAGAAACAAATCGGTTAAGTATATCGTAAATCTACGTCTGACACTACATTAGTTAGAAAGATTTATACATTGTTTTGTGATTGTGAAGTTTCGGCAATGAAACGCGACACTTTGTCAATATAAATTGTGAATAACGACTTGGATGATATCTACGTATTTGGGACCATTATTGAAAGTATTTAGGTTAGGTTAGGTTAATCTATTACTTTAATTAGAAAACAAAATCTTTAAAAAATATAGGCATTTGTATTCCGTACCTTGATCACGTAAAGCTGTTGGTAACAATTCTCGATTGAAATCGATTGAAAGCGCAGTTGCATTGCTGCTTTAGTTAAGATAGTTGTCACATTGGTTCTTACTAAAGCAGCAATGTAACTGCGATTTCTGTCAGAGTTGATTGCAACAAAGTTACGTAATCACCCCCCTGTTCTGTGATCCCAGAATCACAATATAGTGCAATATTAAAAAAATATTTTTGAATTACTATTTGTTGTTACTTATACCTACCTACTTATCAAAAAATAAATATTTAATATTCCCACGTCCTACTATTCTTATCATATTTTTTGTAGGTGTTTTCCTTCAGCAAATAATTCGAGGAAATAGAAGATTTCTTTTGTTAATTGTCCCACTTACAACCAGACGTGGCCTTGTGAAAATATGAATATAGGTTTTTACGTTCGCGAAACGCATTTCAAACTATTATAATCTGACACAAATATGCGACAGTAACGAGAATATTATTATGTGAAAATATTTATTTTGATATTGTTGACGTCCAATAACGGTATTTCTTTGATAAATATATATTTAACAACTTTGTTCTTAGTTTCTTACTTTAATTTTTCGTAGCCGTAGCAAGAAGAATTAATGGTCGAAGCACGAAAACTTATTTAGTGCGTTGTTGAGTACGGGGTGGATTGATAAGTCCATGACTTTGTAATAAAGAAACACTTTTTTTTGGGAATATTTTGTTTTATTTCTCTACATAATCTTATTGTAGCTCTGCGTATTCAGTCTAACGAATTTCCTACCTCTTTAACCCATTATTTTTTTCTTTCATCGCCTGAAAACTGGTAACTGAAATGAAGGCTCATTTTAGACACCACCTTTTAGCTTGATGTCTTTGCCCACCAAGACATTTATTCAAGTTTGGTAGGAGAAAATATCTCAGTGGGTTAAATCTAGAGAATAGAAAGGATTCGCATCTTCATTCGATGGGTTTTGATGTCATGAGTGCCGCCGAGAGGGTCGACAGGGTCATTAAGACAAGTTTGAAGTCGCTTGAGCTTTTTGTTTCCAAAAGTAATATTAATCTCTTCCGGATTTTAAAAAAATGTAGTGTAAAGATTACTTAAGGAGTTTCTTATTAAGAAAAAAAAAATATGAAAAAAGTATTTCTTCTTTTCAAAGTAGTAGACTTATCAATCCACCCTCGTATTGTTTATTTGTATATGTTACGGCTAATACCCGAAGTGCGGCTAAACCTAGTTCTAGCCGGCTAAAACTAGGTGTAACCGATCTGCTTTACTCCTGTAGGTCCCATTGGCGGATCCAGGGGGGGGCCAAGGGGGCCATGCCCCCCCCCCCCCCACAAGGCCGATTACCTTTGCGGATAACATTGAACTTGCATTGAAAATGACAGATTAAAAAAAAACATTTTTTTATTCTCAATGTTTCAATGCTTTTTGTGTACTGACTGCCTAGTGTTAGTGCCTCTAACTTTATTTTATTTTTCAATCATAAAATGTGTCCCGAGTAGCGTTAACATCTAACAGGCATTTGCCGCATTTGACAAGCATTTTAGCTAAAAATGGCGCTGCGCGTGCCCCGTTTTTTCCTATAGACAGACAAGATTAATGTATGAAACTGACTAAAAATCGCACTACGCGGTCTTTTTTTATTATAGACAAGCAAAAGTACAAGTATAACGGATGAAACAGACTAAAAACGGCGCTGCGCGGCCGGTTTTTTACTAATGATAGGCAAGATTTGTGAATGAAACTGACTAAAAATCGCGCTGCGCGGCTGTTTTTTGTATGGACAAGTTAAAATATTAGATTAACGCATGAAACTGACTAAAATTGGCGCTGGCGCGGCCATTCTTAGATGATAGATCGCGCTGTGCGGTCACTTTTTGCTATAGACAAGCAAAAGTATAAGTATAACGGATGAAACAGACTAAAAACGGCGCTGCGCGGCCGTTTTTTGCTAAAGATATGCAAGATTAGTGGATGAAATTGACTAAAAATCGCGCTGCGCGGCTGTTTTTTACTATAGACATACAATATTGATGGATGTAATGAACCTGACTAAGAATCACGCTGCGCGGCCGTTTTTTTTTACAATAGACAGGCAAGAGTACAGGATTAGTCGAAAAAACTGACAAAAAATCGCGCTGCGCGGCCTTATTTTTACTATAGACAGGCATTTTTCTGAAAAATCAGGCGTTTTTACATCTTAGGCAGGCACCCTCCCTTACATAGATGTTAACCCTAGGCCCGAGGCTCCGAGGGCCCCCCCCGAATTGGAATCCGGGATCCGCCCCTGGTAGGTCCCGGGTTAGGTTAGAAATTTAAGGCGAGCGCGAAGCGCAGCGAAGCGTGAGCCTGAAATTTCGAGGTTATTTTTTTTTAACAGACAACAGAAAAAACTTTTTTTATATCCCATGCTGCACCTAGTTTTAGACGGCTACACCTAGTATTAGCCGGCTCAAACTAGGTTTAGCCGCACTTCGGGTATTAGCCGTAACATATACATATACAGCGGTACCTGCCTTCGTAAAGGGAACTAAGATTTGAAATTAGTTTTACTCAATGCCCAGATTTTTGACCTTCCCGGGACCCGGAAACAAGAAAAATCCAGGAATTCCCGGGAGTTGGGATTCTTTAAATATGCATCGTTAAATCTGTGGGTTTTGATTTGAGTAACGTAACATATTATGCTGCTTACGATGGTCAACGGACCGATGCCGACACACACCGAATGGTGGGAGTGGAATAAAATGTACAAATCTTTTTTAAATAACATAAAAAAATTTTTTTATTAAAAACACGACTGCCCTGCCAAAAACGAACTAAAAAGTTAAACAACAAGTGTCATTGCAATCGGGCGAGTTTTTTATGGAACAATTTTTGATCAAAGAGGTCCCCCGACTGCAATGACACAAACTTGTTGTTTAACTTTTTAGTTGGTTTTTTGGCAGGGCAGTCGTGTTTTTAACATTTTTTTTATTTTTATTTCACACATTTTTATAACATATTATATTGTTTTGGAATGTGCTCATCAAGGGCTTTCATTTGATGCCCATATTGTAATAATAGAAGAAAATAATTTTTGTTTCACAAATCAGTTCAGGCATTTAGAAGTTATGGTAGAATAAAGAAACTCACATAGGTACCCACAAACGTACATGAACCCTAAACACATATACACTCCTTTTTGGGCAGTCGTGTAAAAATATCAAATAATATTCATGTTTGTTTTTAAGAACAAATTCTCTTAAAACATGTTTGATACATGATTATTTGAAGCGTTTCTGTCTGTATTATTTGAATAAGAAGTCTGATATAAATAAACAAGTCTTGACAAAATAGATAGCAACTGTGTTATAGCTGTATGGTCTAAGTGTTCTCATCTTTTAAGTTCAATAACAAATTCTGATGTCAGCCTTGACTGGAGCGGAAACAAGTAGACATTATGCAAACACTTTTGACACTTTGACTCCGACAGTTGAGTGTATTCATCACACTTGTATAAACACAAGGTTACAGCTTCCGTAAAAAGTATATTAAGTACTAGCTTCCGCCCGCGACTTCGTCCGCGTGGATATTAGAGAAAATCCTTAGGGAACCTTCAACCAGAATCCGACCAGCCGATTTTATGCGATTAGGCCGGTCCCCACCAAGCGCGCTGCCTCGCGAGGCAAAACGTTTGCCGCGTGTGGCAGGCCTCGCACGAGGCTGCGCGCTTGGTGGGGACCGGCCTAATCGCATAAAATCGGCTGGTCGGATTCTGGTTGAAGGTTCCCTAAGGATTTTCTCTAATATCCACGCGGACGAAGTCGCGGGCGGAAGCTAGTTTATTACAACAATCAGAAGTGGGTCCAGAGATATTAGTAGTATCCTGTTCCCGTTTCTTTACCCTTTTCCGTTCCCGTTTGGTCCCGTTCCTGTCCCCGGTTTCCGTTCCCGTTCGCGTTCGCTTTCGAGCGATCGCGTTTGCGTTCCCGTTCCTTTCTCGTTCCCGTTCCCGTTCCCGTCCCCTGCGGCTGAATCATGTCCACCGTGTTGGACTTCAAAATAAATGTCATTTTCGCATTCCTCATTCCATAAAACCTCAAGAACAACATCCACATCGATTTTCATGTTAACTTGCTCCATTTACCCCCTAAGGGATGATTTTCAAAATAACAAAATATATATTTGCCTATTTATTTTTAGACATGCTTCTTAGAATTTCAAAGTTGTAATGTCTCATCATCATCATCATATCAGCCGCACAACACCCACTGCTGGGTATAGGCCTCCTCCAAGGATTTCCATGACGATCGGTCCTGCGCTTCCCACATCCAGTGGCTTCCGGCAACCTTCACCAGATCGTCGGTCCACCTTGTCGGGGGCCTACCCACGGAGCGCCGTCCGGTGCGCGGTCGCCATTCAAGAACCTTTCCGCCCCAACGGCCATCGGTTCTTCTCGCTATGTGTCCAGCCCACTGCCACTTTAGCTGAGCAATCCTTCGAGCGATGTCGGTTACTTTAGTTCGCCTGCGGATCTCCTCATTTCTGATTCGATCACGCAGGGAAACGCCGAGCATGGCTCTCTCCATTGCACGCTGGGTGACCTTGAGCCTCCTTATGAGACCCATAGTTAGCGACCACGTTTCACTGCCGTAAGTCATTTTATATTATTTTTCCATACACAATTTGCACCCCATTTTCACCCCTTTAGCAGTTAAATCATGTCCACAGTGTTGTACTTCAAAATAAATGTCATTTTCGCAATCACCATCCCATAAAACCTCAAGAACGACATCCATATCGATTTTTATGTTTACTTACCCCATTTACACCCTAAGGGGTTGATTTTAAAAACTACAATATATATGTTTGTCTATTTATTTTTAGACATGCTCGTACGAAGTTTTAAGTTGTAAAGTATATTTTATATTGTTTTCCATACCAAATTTGAACCCAATTTTCACCCCTTTAGTGGTTAAATCATGTCGACCGTGTTAGACTTCAAAATGAATGTCATTTTCGCAATCGTCATCCCAGAAAACCCCAATAACGACATCCATATCTATTTTAGGTTTATTTACCCCATTTCATCCCCATAGGGGTTAAAATACTACCAATAATCATATACGTTGCGTTATATTTCCATCCATAAGTCTAAATTATAAATTTAACGATTTTTACTTTAAAAATTAAGGATTTTCTTCTATACTCAACTTCATCCCCCTTTTCACCCCATCGGGGGTAGAATTTTGAAAAACGATGATACACGTATTTATTAATTTTCAATCATCAGCCTGAATACAAAATTTGAAGATCCTAGCATCAAAACTGAGGGACTTCCATACAAACTCTCATCCCTTATTTCATCCCCTTAGGGATGGAATTTTCAAAAATCCTTCCTTAGTGGATGCCTACACTGTATAAGGTACCTGTGTGTAAAATTTCAAGTCTCTAGGTTCAGTAGTTTGGGCTGTGCGTTGATATCTCACTCAGTCAGGACTTTGAATTTTATATATAATAGATTAAAAAAATCGTTTGGAGTTTACCTCTGAGGAAGCTGAACATTCAGTCTATTACCGCACAATACCACGTGTTACTAAAAACCCCTAATACCGAATATGGTAAATAGGGACCAACTCTGAAATCGCAAAAAAAATCTGCTGTTTCATACAAGAATGAATAACGAAAATATCAAAATGTATTAAACAGCAGATTTTTTTCGCGATTTCAGAGTTGGTCCTATAGTAAAAGTTCAGTTTGATGGTCCCTATTCACCATATTTGGCATTGAAATTACATAAATAGGTATAGTCAAAATCGTGTCAAACCGGACTAGCTAGACTAGGTACTATAGCTTTGGCAGCCGAAAATTATATTTGTTGAAATCAAAACACTTTTAGGTTCTAGAAATACTTATTTTATTTCTCAAACATGAACTTTGTATAAGATGAGAATACAAGTTTTACTTAACTTCTTACTATAAATATTTTTGTGGCTATTTGGCTTTTCTAAAACACTGTATATTAATAATAACTACTAAAATTAATAAAAACCAAACTAAACATCAAAATTCCTTGAATAAAACCGCGCTAGTAATGTAGGTACTTATTGTTAGCTATAATCGGAACATTAGAAGAAATCTTTTTTCAGTACCCCTAACACGAACATCTATCGTGAAAAAAACCGTACGTAAAAGTACTCGATAGAGGATTTGTCTATAAAAAAAATTAATTTCGCTTTTCAGCGGTAGATGGCGTTGTACAAATTTCCTATGCAAAATTACTCTATCGAATGTTTTTACGCGCGTTATTTTTTTCGATAGCTGTTGTACTACGAGTGCAGATGTAATACGTCCTAGAAGTTAGAATTCACGGAAAAATCAACCGTATTCGTGGAAATCGCTTGAAACCTGAGCAACGACCTACATTCAACCGATAACATGAGCACTTAACTCACTATAGTTTTCATAGCAATTTATACTGATTTACGGTATATTAGTGTCACTTCAAAAACATACGAGCAAATGCGTATCAAAATTTTCCAGGAAATTTTCTTGCAATATTGTTTTCCTTTAATTCATTATGTCATAATTTCATTCGTTATTTCTTGCGTTTAGTTCTTTAGTTTCATTATACTATTAAAAAAATACCACCAAAAATGATATTTGATTAATTAAAAGTATGACCTAGTTCTTAAGATTTAAAATTTATGAGAAGGTATTATAAATTTTCAAGAGGTATAAGACAAAAGACAATTTTGGAATGATGACGAAGGTATAATTGGCAATAGACAATTTTGGTATGATGACAAAAGTTAGAGTAAAAAATTACTTGACTACTTCGAAAAGTAGGGCATTTAAAATTATAAATTTATCTCTATTTGAAAATAAGCAACATCTAAATAAATAGTTTATGAAAATCCTCCTCAAAAAGATTCATTGAACTCTGTTTTTCACTACTTTTATAAGTTTTCTTCAGTTCTTGCTAACTTATTAAACAATTTATTTCTTCTGTACTTTTGACCTAATTTTATCAAGTTTGTTTAATGTACAGACTCTTTTAGTGAAGCTGATAGCAGACAATACCCATTCACTGTTTGATATGAGTTAGTGGAATTAAAGATGTGTTTTTATCAGTAATTAATTACTCCATTTACAAAAAATTGCGATAAGTTGTTCACATAATTGTCGCAAAGTGTGGTGTTTAAAGTTTTAATTAGGAATGTTAATTTATTCATTTTTTGTTTTTATGGATATTATTTAATGATCAAACGAACTTACCCTAAGTGAAGTTCGATCCTAATTATCCCTTCTTCGTCGAAGAGATTTAATTTGTTACAAAGTAGTAGCTATGCTACTCGTTCGCACTCTGTCGCACGTAGTTCAGCGCCCAAGCGGGAAAGAGAAAGCAATAGCCTTCCCCTCCCCGCCTCCGACCATCGCTGCCCGCCGCCGCGTCAACCTCATTCAGTTTGGAGTAGTAAGGAAATACATTGATATCCCCATCTATTATAGGGATACGGTTGTTGAACAAACAACTAGCAAGGGAGGGCTGGGACTTTAAATCTCTTCGACGAAGAAGGGATAATTAGGATCGAACTTCACTTAGGGTAAGTTCGTTTGATCATTAAATTATCCCTTCTTCGTCTCTGAGATTTAATTTGTTACAAAGTAGGATGTTTAGAGAAGATATCAATGTTATTAGAGGAAAGCCTTGTTTGTTTATATAAATAAACAAGGGTTAAGTGAACACACATTAAATTATTTTTAATAGTTAAATAAGAAGAAATTAAGTCCGTGCTCCTGCAACTGCAACACTAAAAAAAAGTAGTTTTATTATAATGTCGGTTCTGTGACATTAGAGCCCCATGCCTGGAAACACGCAAATATTGTCGATTGTCCAGTCCAAACAGCAGATTGCAAAAAGCATCCACAGAAAATCCGGCACACAGACTAGTAAGTGCACAAATTTTTCATCACGAATGGCAGCAACTTGGCCGCCGCGCCGATGTGACCACATGTTACACAACATGATAAACAGGTAATGAGATAAAAAAATGGGTGTAACATTCCTCCATTATAAATTTTGCCGAATGTTTGTGACGAGGCAGCATTGATATGTATTTTTTTTGGGGTTTGTATTAGTTCATATGGGCGACAATATTTAAGATATTTATACAAATAAACATAAATACTTTTATTACAGAAATAAAAACTTAAAGAATGGAAAGTTCAACAAGTTGAGACTTACAGAAGATGTGATTAAACATCTGTCATTTAAATTTTAAATAATAAATTATTTCGTCAAATATTACTGTGTTACCTCAGATAATACAATACAATGATCTGAGTTGCTTAATTGAGTTAACTACATGATCTGCATTTACTTGTAGCCAAGGCTAACAAGGTGACCAATGGGTGCTTAATTGTTCAAAATGTAAGTTATTTGGGAGTAAGTTTAACAGGTAATCTTAAACTATTGTGAGATCCATCGTTATAGTGTAACAAACTTATCTATATTTTTTTTTTTATTTTTTTTAGGTTATCATTGCCGGTGATATAGATTTAAAAAAATTGGGAGATATCTGAGCAATGATTGTTTAGTGGGATTCATTTAGAAAAGAGTTGTTTCGAAAACCTATTAAATCATTAATTAGTATATAATAAGATTTTATTTCTTGGCAATAGTTCCAATAAAAATAAAGATTTGCTTGCAGTATTATTCAAATACTGAGGCAAGATATCAATAAACACTTCTAACGCTTGACTAAGGAACGTTTGCCTTATAATATGCAGCCAGAGAAAACTGAGAGCGAGGATGATGTTTCTTTCTGCGAACAGATGAAAATAAATTAACGCTTGATGTGACTATTACCATCGCTATTTCTTTAACAGCAAGTTGATTAAGGATTCAACGAGGGAATGGAGTTGCCTGCCACAAGTATATTATTATGTTTACTGGGTAGCTTCAATAATATAAGTGTATTTAATGTATTGTGTAATTGCAGAAAATAAAAAACCTTTTTTTTTTTCATTTCATTGAGCTTTGTCATAAACAATAAAGTTATTATTTTAAAATAAGTGAGGAAAAAGAATGCTGGGGAGGCGTTATTACGCCTATTGTTGATCATACCACTGCCATTTCTCGGCGAGCAATTTAGCAATTTGATTTAATTGCAAGAAATGAACACCACTAATTCGATTCATTTATGAAATGGCAGTGGTGTTATTAATATACAACAAAAAACTTCAGTATAGGCACCTGCAGACAGACGGCGTGGTGCACGTCCCAGCTGTAGCCAGCGCAGCCGCAGTGGTAGGCGCCGCCCATCGGGTAACAGACTATCAGTGCTAGTATACGCACGGTATGCGAAGGATTTTATACCAAAAAAGCAGATCCAGGTCATTAATGAGCAGCAATTTTTCCTCGTTTGTGCAAAATCTTATATTGTCTCACTTTAACCGGCTGCTGCACAGCCCATTGTCAAAGCAACGGAGAAAGTATTGAAAACTATTCGTTTATCATATTGGTCTAAGTATCAGGAAAAGAAATATTTATTATTTTTTCACCATACAATACAAAGTTAAAAAGGTCCATAGTACGATATAAAAAGTAATTATTATATCAATCATTTTAATATAGTTAAACATTTATGCTCAATTTGTACAAGCCTTAAGCTTGTCCAATATTACAATTTTAAGTGTTAAAATAGTAATGCTACCGCAGTACAAACTGCTGTAATAGTTCCTAAGTATCTGACAAAGTCACTAAAATGTATTTTATTTGATTTTAATTGCTTCTTCTAAAAATATTTTGTTTGTCCTTATTTGTCAATATACTACTAATTTTAGAAATTCAATACAAGGTCACAGAATTTACATGTTTGGCTGGGAGTAATAGTACTTTCTTGATAGTTAATGAGGATCTTAAATATTTGAATCATTGTTTTCATAGTTTCTAATACTTGTAAATTTGAGAAATTTTGGTAATTAATACCCAGACATAAGTGTCATCTTAATAGGTCATTGAAGCCTGAAAATTAATGGTTAAAATTATTAGTTTAAAACATTTAGTAAAGATGATGATTATGTGTAGTGCTGTGCAAAAGCCAAAGAATTAGACCCAAAACTCATGAAGTTTATTGTCTAAATAACATCCTTACTAATATTAAAAATGCAAAAGTCCTTTTGTTTGTTTGTTTGTTACACCTTCACATCTTAACTACTGAATAGATCATCATGAAATTTTTATACACGTTGTCTGGGTTACAGAGAAGGACATACGGTACCTTTAATCCCGAAAGGAAAATATTGTTCCCGAGGGATAGCAAGAAAGATTTCCATGCAGGCGAAGCCGTGGGCGGCCGCTAGTCTTAAATGCTTTTTGCGCTGTGTGTAAAAGCAACTGTTCTCAAAGACTAATAGTTGTGCCATGACATTATCAGGACACAGGTTATGAGTTTATTGTTGTTCTAGCATCCTCCATAAAATGTTCAGAAAGTGCCACATGTTCTATTTTCTTTTGATAAGAAAATAAAATATGTATATTTGTTTATTTTCTAATTTAACTAACTGAATACTTAGGATTAGTATTGGAAAGCACATAACGGTCGTTTGTGATAGATTTTACTCGAATCGAGAACGTATTTTAGCTGACCAGCTAAAAATACAGACAAGGTACAGACCTTTTGTTCTGATCCAGTAGCGCGACGGTGCCGACGGTGGTGATTACAGGTAGCCCTTGGAGCTGGAAGCTGCAGGTAGGTGCCGCAAGGCTGATGAAACACGTTAAACTGGCCCTGCTGGTTGCTGTCCGTCACCTCGGCCCAATTGCTTGTGTTCCAAGATATGGTTATGATATGATATGGCAGACCCCAAGTTTACAGAGGACTGAGCAGTAGGTGTCGTCGCGCTGACGGTCTTTAAAGACACTATACGAACGATTTTCAGTAGTGGCATAATACATGATAATCGCATGATTCATTTTCAACGAATCGGCGATGAGTTTGCCAATAATATTTTTTAAAACTTTACTGATCTTTAAGGGCACCTTTAACACTTGTGGGAGTGTATTTTGATGTTCAACATCATTGCTGATTTTTTCACGAAGAAAAACAAAATAAGAAGGAATCAGAATTTTGTTTTATTATGTTGTTCGAGAAAACCGAAAACATATAAAAGTACTTGTATGTACATAGCTGTATCAGTGACAACAATTTTGATGTTTTACTAAAAAGGTTATTAGGCCTTCAACTTTGATAGCAAATATTTTATTAATATTTGTAAAATAACGGTTAATCTCGTATTAACACATAAAAGTATCTCGTAGTGACTTTAAGTAAATAATCTACAGTTTACGTCAGCAAATCTAGGTATATATTTTTTATAAAATTACGGCTAATATCTTGTATTAGCTCAAAATAGTATCACTGGTCAATATCACGTATTGACTCGGGAAAAAATATCTTATAAAAGCAAGTATGTCGTATTGACTCCAAGCAAATATTTTGCAGTTAACACCAGCAAATCTATTCATATTCTGTTAAATATGAAGCGGTTAATAATGATTAAACGAACTTACCTGTAAGTTGAGTTCAATCATAATATATGAAGGATTCGTCCGAAGACATTAACTCACAAAAGCATGTCGTATCGACTCGAGGCAAGTATTCGGCAGTTTATTGTAAAATGATGGTTAATATCTCGTATTAACTCATAAAAGTATCACTGGTCAATATCTCGTATTGACTCGGGAAAAAAGTACCATTGGTCAATATCTCGTATTGACTCAAGGCAAATATAAGGCAGTTTGCCTTTGAGAATAACTTGCATACTTTTCATCACTAAGAGAAAAGCCTTCAACATTCGTATCACTTGCATAGTGACGGTATTTTACCGTTTCTCACAAATTAATTCACGTCTATAATTCCACTGATTTTAAGACTATAGTTAAACAAAAAAGTTACATTTTTGTGACTACGTGCGTCTTGCGCGCGCGCGCAACAAAGAATGAGGTTGACGCGGCGGCGGGCAGCGATGGTCGGAGGCGGGGAGGCGAAGGCTATTGCTTTCTCTTTCCCGCTTGGGCGCTGAACTACGTGCGACAGAGTGCGAACGAGTAGCAGAGCTACTACTTTGTAACAAATTAAATCTCAGAGACGAAGAAGGGATAATGGACTGTTTTGGTTTCGTCTCAATGGCGTGAAAAGGTCTTAGGACAAAACGGTTCTGACTTTATAATTAAAACAATAGGTATTAATTTTAATAAGACGTTGATCAGTGTATCACGAGGACACGTGCCCCCCAGACGGTTTTTTTGTGTACTGTGGAGATTCCATCCAGGGACCGAACCCTTTCGATTTTGATCCACGATATCTCGTATTCTCATGATGCTATGATTGTTTTGTTTGCATATCGAATAGAGTTTAACTATCAAAGAATCAATTTATCGTATATTTTTTTAATTTTCTTTCTGTAAATACTAAAAACCCAAACGCACGAAGAGGTTTTAAGGGGTTTTTCCGGTCCCTGATTCCATCACAGTAGAGTCTGGTCATCGAAAGATGAGACTGAAATGTTGGCGCCACTTTCCCTGTTAAATTAACGTTTAGAGGGTAAGTTACTGGAAACTGCCTAAAATAAGGCGCAAAATTAGTTTTGTCGTAGCTCGTAGCCCAGCCACGGTGCCAAAAAAAGGCTGTGGCGTTGTCAGTATACTGTACGGGTGCGTACTTTATGGTACCGAAAAGGAAAAAATCAGTACCACTGTATTTCACGAGTTACAGCACATCATTGGCCCGGCCACGCTTCTATCATCAATTATAGCTAACTTTATGACATTATTTATATGGGGAGTTACTGTACGAGTAAAGGACCCCAAAAAAAGCTATTATTTATCTTTAGAAAGTTTAATGCAATTAAAATATAAATTTAACTTTAGGTGACTAAGCGCCTGGTGATAATTTGAGAACAATAACGTAAACTTTACTATCGCGCCTGTACATAATCTCGTAAACGTAAAGTTACGTTATTGCTCTCTTATATTGCCAGGCGCTTAATGGCCTAAAGTTAAATTTGTGTTCAAACTGCATTTAACTAACTCTTTTAAAAGAAATAATACGTTTTTTTGTGGTACGTAACTCGTACAGTAACCCCCCCATATAAACAATGTCATAAAGTTTGCTATTATTGAAGATAGAAGCGTGCCTGGGCCAGAACCCATGGGTTGTAGCCGGGCCACAAAAGAATGTGCTGTAACTCGTGAAATACAGTGGTACTGGTTTTTTTCTTTTGGGTACCATAAAGTACGTACACGTAAAGTACCTATACTGACAAAACCACAACCTTTTTTGGCACCGTTGTCGGGCCACGACCTATCACACGTCTTATCTTTCGTTAGCCAGACTCTACATACTTATAGGATTTTTTGCGCGTCTGCCCCGTGCCCCTGTGCCCTCCTAGAAAAAAACCTGCACCGCATCCATCCTTGATCATATAACGTCACATTGCATTTTTTTACTTTTACACGTGTTGACTCGTAATAATTATAATATAAGTATATAATTTGTTCCAGATCATATTTACTATTAATAGCGGCAGTAGGAGTGGTGGTAGCTTACCGGTATCCAGATCTACCGCCGGGGCCGTACTGCGGGACCAGCGGGATCACCCAGTGCTGCAACAACAGGCAAGACTCCTGCTCGCACAGAATACTCGGTTAGTACTCGGAAATTAAGAACCTTTTATTATTGGTGATGATTTAACACTGATGATTACTTCGGGTACCTACTTAAAGGTACACGATGTTCTTTGGTCATGCCAGCCATTTGGATATTCTAATTGCTGAGGCACAAGTTTCCTTAAGGATGGATAAGGGATTTGTGTCATAAGGTCTCTGCCCACTACACCGCACTATATCATGACCGTGCTAGGAACGTATTAGACACGAAAAGCAACACGATACGCTCTACTATGCCCACTAAAACGGATCGACGGCGTTCTGTGTCCGTATGCAACCCGTATGATGCCCGTATGCAACCCGTGTGAAGTCCGCTTGCAACATCCAAAACCGATAGAAATCCGTTTCATTTTGATTTTGAAACGGTCATCATATACTATACGGTTACAACCCGTATACTCACCGGTTCGGCAACGTCGCACGTTATGAACAGAGCGTGTCAGCACCAGCAAAATATTCTCGCCAACAGTTTGTTGACGCTCCGTGCATGGCACCTACGTGCATGGCCGGTGACGGAACGGTCTAGTGGGAATAGTGTCATACTTTTCAATACAAATAATATTTTTTTGCCTGACAAGTTCCTAGCACGGCCATGTTATATGCTACGGTGTAATGGGTAGAAGAGGTAGATAAATATAATATGGATATATCTGTTAGGCTCAAAGATAGAGCGAAAAAACCGGTTCACAACGCGTTATGATCACTACCAAAAATCCACAACGCGAAATTCGTGTTGTGGCTCTTCTAAAACGCCTAAGACGCTTTGTGGTAATCACAGACAGACCACAGCGCGTTGTGGCAATAAAGAAAAGCCATGACGCGTTTTGAGCACTATTTGGTGCAACCATGACACGACGGACAGGCAATTGTGATAAAAGACGTGATAACAGCAGCCTGAAGCAATATTAAAAGCAGTGAGAGTAGGAAGCTGACTCAGCTTTTAACATGTCCGCTTTTCCCCAGACACGCTATGCTACTGCGATCAGTTCTGCAACCGGACAACCAGCCACGACGACTGCTGTCCGGACTACGAGGAGATCTGCCTCGGCCTCACCCCACCACAGCCCATCGGCGACACTTGCAAAGATGGCGGCAAATTGTTCTTCCCGCCAGACAAGATCAAGAGAGATTGCAACTCTTGGTGAGTTGACTTATTTCTTTTCTTTAAAATACATTAATTAAATAGTTTCCACCATAGAACTGTTATAGCCTAGTGTGAGATTATTTAAGTTATGTAAGCTTTGTAAACTTATTGGAAATAACAATTTATTATTTTTTATTTATTTATAGTTCCTCTAGGTATTATTTTGGCAATAAATTCCACATAAGTGGGAGGATTTCAGCCATATTTGCCAGTTACAAAATCAATAGATGGTTTGTCATAAAAAGGGAATGTATAGGTAGTACGGCAAAACTTTTTTTAAGGTCGATCGCCAAGGATAATAGATTTGACACTTTGCACCCAATGTAGTTTTACTTATGCATTTTTTTTTTCAATATCGGTTAAAATGTCGATCTCTTGGTCATAAATTGTTGCTATGTCGATTTCCTTAAGAAAAAGTATGGGCACCCCTGGCTTAGAGCATTTGCTTTAGGTAAATTCGTTCGGACTAAATGTATGGTAGTGACGGCGGCGCGGCGTGCAAGCGATTTTAACCATAGGAGTGGAAAAGCGGTAGTATTGTCAATAGTACATTATTTGTAGATATAAGTACATTCTGAAGGACGTTATATCAATAACTTCCAATATGCAAAATATTAATGTTGAAAATAAATTGGTGAAAGACAATCCAAACCCAGTAACTGGATAAATTGACCCGCTGATAACTTTTGTCATTGTGTTGACATGTAATATTATTAAAACAGTTTTTTTTTTTAATTTTGCCCTTGAAAAGTTTATATTAATTTATTCCCACATTGAAATAGACACAAAATAAATTGAAACGTTTCATTCAAATCCATTTGTACGTATTTTTATTGAAATTTTACTCCGGTGTTTTAAAGGTAACAGGTAAGTTCTTATTTTATTTGCTTTTAGTGACGACCCAAATAATATGTACGAGTATGTAACGTTATTATTAACGAAATACAGTCGCCTACAGAAGTATTAGACAGACGCTTATATTATGTTCTTTTAATGTTATTATTTTCTGTTCTTGTTATTTCATTCTTTACGAGTGGTGGGTGGTTACCACTCTTAAAGAATATTGCCAAAAGCGAACTGACCACACAAAGATGACTTTTGAATCGCTTAATGAAAAGCAAAGATTTTGCGAAGTTGTTGAAACATTGAAATCATTTCAAAATTGCACAAATACATGTATATTTACACGACTGCCCAAAAAAGGAAAGTAATGTATTCAGGGTTCATGTCTATTTGACGTAGGTAAAACAGCACAAAACCTCAACTTGATGTTTCGCGTAGTTACATGGTTTTAAGTCGAATGGTTATGTATGTATGTATGTATGTATGTGAGTTTCTTTATTCCACCATAATTTACAAGACGTTTGTCTCTGACTGTACATTAACGTCGTGATGTTACGAAACGACGTCTCACAAAATGTACAATAAATATTACGGGGACAAACAGACGGTGACAATTCTGAAGTTTTATTTCATTTAAAATGTGAATTCCTGTGTCTTCGACCCAGTTTCGTGCGACGACACTTTTATCGGTTCTTTAATGGGACGTATTGCTTACTACAAAATGTTTTATTAATTAATTGTGTGTGAAATAGTTAGTTGATGTGTTACGACTGGTTTAATTTGTTTTTGCGCGTTTTTATAGTTTACTTTTATGATGATGAAGAAGTTATTTTATTTTGATGAGATCAGAATTAGGTGGAATTTGTATTTTAAAATGCTCACAACTTCTAAGATAAGTATTTGTTTCTTTTAACGTTATAAGAGTTTAAGATATTAAAAACGTCTACTAATTTTGATAATTAACAGATTAAAAATAAAAAATATATAAGTATCTAAGTTCTAATGATATGATGTCATACAGACCTTGACTTATTTTATTAAAAGACTGAAAAATTGTGTAACAAAAAAATCCTAAATCCATTTTAATTAAGTACCTACCTACACTTTTGTCGAGACTGTACACCAATTAATTTTTATTGTCGTACGGTGATATTAATGAGGATCAGTAACGATTTTTGTTTAGTGGCTTATTAGAAAGCTTATGCCACTACATGATTAATTGTAAATTGTTTTTACGATATCTCTTAAACCTGAAAAGTAATAAGAGCTAAAACACTAGTTTTTTGGGGGTCCTTATGACGTCATCGCGACGTACGCGAACCTTATGTCGTACGTGATAAAGCACATATTGCATTGAGCTTGGCATTTCCTTCAAACCCTTTTAACTTAACCATTTCGAAACGGATTTCAAAAATTCTTTCATTAGGTTTCATAGCTTTCAATATGTGTTTATATTATATCAATAAAACTATAGGATTCAAACCTGGTACTGGTCCTCATTGCTATAGCAGTAACTTTTTCACATGCTTCCTGAAAAACGATTGCCGGCCATGTATGAATGACGTGTAAAAAAGGTACCTACTTAAAATCGTAACTACCTTCTCATACCATTAAATGTCTACGCTATCGTCTAGCCGAATTTCTTTAGACAGAGTGATTGTTTAAACCTTGAACTGATTCAAGATTCTTTACTTTCAAACAATTGTTATCAATTAACCATGTGCGGCCTGTGAAATAGCTGAACACTTAAGAGCCGTGCCACACCAATCATTGCGTGTATCATAAGCCTTCTATATCTTCCAAGCCCTGAAGTTGAGCAGAACGGCAACATCGCATGTGGTCAAGCACATAGTATAATATTATTTTAATAATTATTTATTATTTCTTTTTCCTATATTGTCTATGTTTAAACTAGTTGTAACTTGTGATGTAAGATTATTTCAATAAAGTTTTATATTTATTATTATTATTTATTTATTAGAACATAAGGTTTGAGTCAAATTATTTGAACTTTTCGGGGGTCCTTTAGTACGATGAGCATTTTGATCTAAGCCACCTCTAGCAATAAATCTCACATCATTGGAAAGGTATTTAAATTTGAAACACTTTATTCTACTACTATAAACGTCAACTATTAGTACTTTGAGAGTTATAACGCTCTGAACTTGGCCAAATTTTTAAACATTAATAAACTAAAACTCCGAAAATACTAACAATTAATAGAAAGTATGTTTGCAGCAAATATAAAACCTTTCTAATGATATATCATTCATTGCTAGAGGTGGGGTAGATCAACTCCCATAGACAATAAACTACTTTTATACTTTAATAACCTTTAACTCCAAAAGTATTAACAATTGATATAAAGTATATGAACAGCAAATATTTGTCACAAAAAGACCTTTCTAATAATTTATCATTTATTGCTAAACGGCGTGTTAATCAACTCCCTGCTGAAGAAAATCAACAAAAAAGATGACATCTTTGACAGCCATTTTTTCCTGGTTAACATTGATATTTTTCTTATTGTTTAATATACAAAGCATTTCAATAAAAGAACTAAATTATTTTCATATTTTAAACCTCACACGATTACTACCAAAAATAATATCGACCTCTTAAAATTGAAATATTCCCATACATTTAGTATGGAGACTGGCCGACGACATGACCACGAACTGACAGTAACAGACGTTGCCAAACTTATGTTCACGGCTTGGAAATAAAGAAGGCTATGCGTGTATGGATGGTAGCAACTTCCAGAACAAGCCTTGTAGTTGCTGTGACAAGGTTTTAAAACTCTGAACCCAACTGTACACTTGCGACAGTTTCTGATTGATCCATCTGAAAGATTCCGGTTAAAGGTTAACTATTTCACCTTGAAATTAATTGCTCTGGATAGAAGAAAATTTATGGCTTTCAATTAAGCCAAATTCCAGAACAACATGTCGTCATCAATCATTAAAGTAAGATTTTTGTAAACACAGTTAAATGGAATTTTGTCCGAGAAAAGTTTTATTCTTTTCTACGATATGAGATCTTGAATGAGGCATGAAAAGCACTTTTCAGGATTTGTTAGGGCGGGCGGCACTAGCACAACTTACTTATAAAAAAAAATTTCTTTGGAAGAAGATTATTTATTTTGGAAACAAAAAGCTCAACCATCTTCTAACTACACCCTCTCGGCTGCACTCATGACATCAAACTACGATTCGTTATTGCTTTACCCTTCCTATTGTCTTGATTTTGCCCGCTGAGATTTATTTTCTCCAACCAAACATGAATAAATGTCTTGGCGAGCAAAGATTTTCGTAGGGACAAAAGGTGCTGCCTGAAATGGGCCCCTTTTAGTTGCAACATTTTTCAGGCGATGAAGGAAAAAAATTATGGGACAAAGAGGCAGGAACGCAGAATTACAAAAAGATTATGTAGAGAAATAGTACAAAATATGCCGAAAAAATGTGTCTTCTTTCCAAAGTCATGGACTTACCAAACCACCTCGTACTCGATATAGGCACCTATTCCTACCTTTCAATATGATTTGAATGCACATACAGTTACTTACCTGCAGTTATGATCTCGCATACAGTTACCAACTGCTGCTGTTTTATTTGTCAAAGGAATTTTTGACATCACTCTGCTAAATATGTGTACACGGTAAAAACAGATTTCTTATAAAAAGACAAATTGCTTTGGCTTAAGACATATTTATTAAATCAAGAAAATGATCATCTCCCTATAGACGCTAGACAATAATTTCTTCGTTATAGTAAATAATATTCTTAAAAATATTTAGTTGTTACAAGAATAGTAAATTTATTCCCAGACACGTGTTGTTTCATTCAAGACACCGTTATTTTGTACAGTCAAGTAAATGTATTCTTGATACGAAAAATCTTATATATCTCTTATAGACTAACCTTACTTAGAGTAAATTATAATTTTACTCATAATAAGTAAATGTTTAGTTGGCCTAAGTAATTACGATTTTTGATGAAAAAAATAAATGGAGATTTTGTGTATTGAACGAAGATGTATATTTTGTTGTTGTTATATATTAAGTAAGTAAGTGGAGATAATTGGAGAACACCGATGACTTCCTTTTCCTTGAATTCCTGACAAAAATCAACGTAAAAGTGCTCGAAAGAGGAGTGGAGTCCGGGAAGCCGTTCCAAGTAGGACGCGACACCCAGAGGCAACAAACCCAATTGAGAATTTGAGATTGACATAACAAAATTAATTCCAACTACTTAAAGAACTAGATAAAAATCTTAACACCGCGGGTCAGATCATGATGTCAACAAACCCACTAACTTAACTCTAACTTAAGTCATCTTAAGTTAAATACATTACTCTCTTACATTTTTTTTAAGAAGAAAAGAAAACATACTCTCTACTTCAGGATAATAATCTTTGTTGAAGGATAAATTTCTCAAAGTAAAAATGTTATCGTGTTTATCGAAAACTATGATTACATTGTTTTAAAATTTTAGTATTTCTCTGTTTAAAACAAAATTTCCATAAGCCGAACAAAATCATTTCTCAGAACAAGAAATAAAATTTTGTTTTTGTTAAATTAAATATATTAAATTCATACTCAAACTTATTATTAAATTATTTTGGGCCAAAATTGCATGTCTAAAAGTTAGACCGAATGTTTTGATTGAAGTAAATCTTTACTCAATTGTATAATTTCTTATGCTAGACCTAAAACGAAAAAAAATTATAATGAATACACATTTTATCTTAAATTAAATATTATGTACTTTATAAACAATAAACTTTCTCTTAATCGAAGAAAATGATTTTTTGAAAAAGGTATATCTAAATCCAAGTAACTTGTAGTTGATTTAAGATGATTTTAATTTGATGCAAGAAGATGGACATTTCTTGATTTAAATTAAGTCAATTTAATTGATATAAGTTGAAATAAGCCTTGAAACAAAAATATATCTCTTAATCATTAAGAAAAATATTGTCTGAGTGAAAGATGAGCACTATTTTTGTTTTAAAAATATTGCATTGGCCTAAGTAAATATATTTTTAGAATAACCAAATATTTCAAGAAATTGGTCTTTCTTATTTAAAGAAATCCTTTTTTACTGTGTAACGTTATTAGCGCGAAGTGATGCTCTTATGTAATTTTCACGTCATCGGTATATTTAGTGCTTACTGCATTGACGAATGACGAGGTCAAGTGCATTGTTTTAGCTGTACCTACTTTCGACGACAATTGCAGTGGCTGTTAGTAACAACAATAGTTTTCAAGCAAAACCGCGGGCTGATACATTGCTACTTTTCTTTGGGGTAAAAAAAAAAATACCAAAGAAAAGTAGCAATGGATGTCAAATGCAACCGGTCGCTAAATAGTTTCTTATTAGATAATCAGGGTGCCGGTCTCGTAATTAAGAAAGATATAGTTATTAAAGTTTTGGTGATATTTATAGCAGCCATTAAGTACAATTATTTTTGGAACATCCTATTTTTTTAAATATTTTATTCGTAAAATTATTTTGATCCTTTTAATTTACCATTTTTGGGGGAAAATCTTTCGCATTTTCGTACAAAAAGCAACTCAAAATATTGTTGTTACCTCCTTTTAAGTATAACTATTGCTTAATAACGTTTTCTTGTTGAATAAACCATAGAACCATAAAATTATAAAGACTCGAAGACAATTTTACTTATTTTTCTTTCGACAAATTGTGAGAAAACATAACATTGTCTTAGATTTGTTAAGTTTGTGATTTAGCATTTTTTCAAGTGTTCAAGATTTATTGGATAATGTTTTTGTTTTATTTTATTTATTATTCTAACAATTTAATTGTAACGTAATAAAATACTTACTTACATTGTATTGTAGGTACATTTAGTGACAGGCCAGACCAATTTTCTTCAATCGATTTCAATTTCAATTTAAAGAAAAGAGTTCAATAAAACTACTGAATTGAGTTCAATCAACTGAAAACAATTAAGCACTTTGTGGAAAATTTTACTAGCAATCTTGCAATTTTAATTACCTACTTAAGTTCCGTAGATACGGGCTACTTTCATTATACTTAGATGATAACATATTAATTGGCTCAAACTGAGAGGGAGTTTGGATTTTTCTTCCGTCATTTTAAAAGCCGCTTGAATTTCAGTCGATTCTAAATTAAAAAGGGTGGTATCGCTGAATTTTTTTTTTAAATGTGTAGAGGCAGATTATGTCTTTAGGATCAGAGAGCCGAACTTGCAAAACGTCTTTAAAGCAATACGTCTACGTTGCTTAATGACTAAAATGCAGATTTGTCTGTATAACTTTAGTCTAAACTTGGAAAGAGTGGGATCCCTTGTTTTCGCATAATGGTTTTATACCTAATTTGATTTAGCATAACGGATTTGTCATATTTTTTTTGTCATAATAATACTTTGGCATAATTAATTTTTAGCATACTACCTAAAGCATAATAATCATTTAGACTAATTTATTTTTGCATAATTTTATTAGGCATATTGTCTTTTCGCCTAATATTATTTAGACATAAAAATTAAAAACAATAAGAATAAATACTTTTACGTACTTATTTATTTTCTTGCAAAAGGGTTATGTATTAAAATGCCGAAAATTCATAACACATACGACCGAAATATCGACGTATAAAACACCTATTACACCTATTTTCAAAATACCGAAAATCCTAAATATCGATGTCTGATAGACCGTAACTTAAAATATCGATAATTAAATGACCTATAGTTCGTAATCCCGAAACTTGAATTCCGATAGTTTAAAATCCCGAAAGTCTGTTTAGGTCTATTAGGTGCGACGATGAGCGAGCGTAGCGAGCGAGGAGGAGGTTAAGTTTCATTGCGACCTACAACGCACGAGCCGAGCGAGTGAAGCGAGCGTGCCGCGGCAGCGGTCGGCGAAGTGCCAGAACCGACCTTCTGGCATATAACCTTCAGTTTTTTAAGCTACGGGATTTTGTATTTTAGTTAAAATGCCCTTTCGTGATTTTAAACGTACGGCCAAACAACCGTTCGACCATTTGATTTTCGGTGATTCGTCCATGGGTCTTGTGAAATTCGGTTTTTTCAACTTCGGCATTGTAAATACATACCCATTTTTAGCAACAGCTTTTAAATGTGCAAGTTTCGAAGAGTATTAATTTTTTTGTTTATTAAAATATGCGTTAATAACATTATGCGTGCTAAAGAAAATTATGCTTAAACATGATTATGCTTAAATTAGTTATGCCTAAAAAAATTATGCCTTAGCTGTTATGACTAAGTAATATTATGCGAAAACATCATTCGGCGAAATCATATTATGCTATGACATATTATGCCTTATAAATTTATGCAAATACATAGGGAACCGGAACTTCGTGCTTATTCTACTTGAGTTGAGAAATACAGCGTGAAATTTTAATCATCTGGTTCCCGCCATGTGGGGTGGTTCCACTCATGATTACAAGCAACTTTTACTAAACCAACTCGCCTCCTCGCAAAAAAAACAGCTGCTCCATTCAAAAGTGCAGTACCTACTCGACCTTAATGTATGGAACAGCTGATATTTTTTGCGAGTAAGAGAGTTGGCCCCATAGTAAAAGTTGCTTGTAATCATGAGTGGAACCACCCCACTGCGGGAACCAAATTATTAAAATTTCAGCGTGTATATAGGATACGATCATTACCCGTTAGTATCCTTTCGGTCCTCCAGGATCCCCCAGCCCGATCCCCCAGGGGATCCCCGCGAAGACATCTGTTTATCAGAATCCCCTTTAAAAGAAGTAAAATAATAAAAAACATAAAACATGCTATCATACTGAGTCCGCGTAGGTATTTTTTTTAAACTTGGGACACATCCAATGTCAATCAAAATACCGCATCTATTTTTCCAATTTTAAATTTGTTTTTTTTTTATTTCTTTAAAGATAAAGTAGGTAACGTAGGTGGGGACCAAATGTTTACAAAGTGAGTCACAATCGGACACTTTGAGTGTGGTCCGTCATGGTACCTAGATTTTAGTTCCTTAGTCACCTGCATTAGTATTTCAGGGCGTGATCTTGACAAACGCTTCGTGAGACTATGTTTATTTTTGTACGACCCAGGTGGGTTTGCTAGGGATGTCCAAAAACTTGTCAAAGATAATTTTATAAAATTAGTTAAAAAAATAAACAAAAGTCAAGCAAATTTATGTATTTACATCTAACTGTTATGTAGATCGGGTTATTTTGAACTTACCATCCAAATTTCAAGGATGTGTCCAGCAGTGGCGAGGGGTGAAAAAATTATGGCGAAGGTGAGCCAATCCACAAAAAAGACATGATCTGCATATTGGATCGCTGGGTTGGGATATTTAAAAGGTAAGCCGATGGGAATCGGCTTGTATAGACCCTTCGCCACTGGTGTCCAGGCCATGAAACTAAACAACTTTCTCTAAGAAACATGTGTCGAATTTCGCCACAAAATTTTGGTCATCCCATACTAAATTGATTACGTGATCTCTGTGATTTGTATAGAGTCGATTTTTTTTACATATTTGGCCATGTGATCCTTAGAGAAAGTTGATCAGTTTTATGGACTGAACACATCCTCAAAATTTGGATGGTAAGTTAAAATGACCCGATATAACTTCATGTTGAAATTTTTGTTACCCGTCGTTTTGTCTTTTAATTGAAAATTTGCACTAATGTGACAGGAATTGTTGACAAGACAAATTGTCTTTTTGTGGTCTGTTAATTAAATATTTAATTCGACTTTTAAGTAGATGGGGTAACCGCCTGTCATTTGGTCAAGTGCAGTTTTGACCCAAACCATTGGATGAACACAACACGGCATTGTAATGCTTGCATTTCCCACATCTGACAACGTGCAGACACTATTATAATGCATTTACAAGATAATATGGTGGGTGGACAGTTACGAGTACGATGCAGCATGTTAACTGCATCTATTTTGCAACATATTGTAACTATGCACTGGACATGCAATGCTGTCTAGATCGACTATATTTGAAAGCTAAAACAGTTAAGAAGGATAATAATATCCTTCTTTTATGCTATTTTCTATATTCAAACATAAAATAAAAAATGATACCGAGGTAACGGACCCGACCCATCAATCACTCCAGCAGTCTTTTCAACGCAACCAGCCCCCTAATTGTCTAACTTTAAAATCTATCGCAATCGCTTTCATTTGACAGAACATTGATACTTCTTTTTGGTTCAAATAAAAACTTACTAAAGAAATGCAGCAATGTATCACATCCACCTGTCAAATGAAAGCGATTGCGATAGATTTTGAAAGTTAGACAATTAGCCCCCTGATTAGGAAATGGCCTAGATCTTATCATAGTCTTGTCTTTAACCGACTTCACAAATTTGAAAAGGAGGAAGTTATCAATTCGTCGCGTATATTTATTAGTTTGTACACAAATTGGTCCCATTTTTTGAAATTTTGAAATCGGTTCAGTAGTTTTCAAGTAATCTTGAAAATACTGTCGTTTTCGTTAACATTTTACATCAATTCAAACGGATTTTCAACCATTACTTTTTTGTTTTTGAACCGATTTAGATGATTCTTTTTTTTCATTATAACGTTTTATTTTATAAAATCATCGCTTACATACCTACCACAAAAAAGCTTAAAATAAAAACTAAAAAAAAAGTAAAACCTCCTTCAAAAATTTTAAAAGAAACAGCTTTATAAAAAGCAAGAAATAATGTTCAAATCGATTAATTAAAACACGTCTATTGAAGTCGGGTGGGGCTTTTAGAATATAAACAATACAATGAGTAAAATAAATACTTTCAGCTCAACCAGACTTCAATAGACGTGTTTTAATTAATCGATTTGAACATTATTTCTTGCTTTTTATAGAGCTGTTTTTTTTAAGATTTTTGAAGGAGGTTTTGCTTTTTTTAATACAAACTGATCGACATAAACATAAAATAAATATTATACGTTAGCGGCCGCCCGCGACTTCCGTCTGCGTGAACCGTTATGTTTCTATAGTAAAAAGTAGTACCTACTTAGTTCGTTGGTACCTACTTACTTTTTCGATGAATCCTTTAATATTTAGCGTGTAAGCTAAATTTCATAATGACCAGCGTAACAAACGAACTTGTGTGTTCGACAAACTCACTTTCGAATTTTAGATTTTGAGAATGCATCTAAGTTGGCAACCCTAGATTCCGATAAGCCATCAATCCGCACAATTGGCTCACATCCACAGCGCGAAAAACGCTTTGTCAAGATCATTACTAGGTTATAATATTCATTTAACTGCCTCTTCGGTCAAACAGTTACGCCATTGATGTCAGATCTAGAGTCTCGAGTTCAATTCCGTAAATTCACGTAAATTAAGGCATACGAATAAAGTTTTATTTATTCTTATGATTAAGGTCCCATTTTAAAACTAAGAAAATCGGGGTACCTAACCTATCTAATAAAAGTACATACCTATTATCTAGTAAACCTTACGAAAAAACAATTTATTAATTTTTCAATTAATTTATCAATCCATTGGTGACATGAACATTTTTAACATAAGCTTAAACTTTTTTTAAACTTGAAAACTTAACGCTTTATAGATGGAAACCTACAAGTACAAAAAATATAAACTTATAAACAACACATTTGTATGTTTTAAGAATGACAGTCGAAATGACATATCGCTCATCACTAGAAAAGTGGTTGTTGAAATACGCTCATATTTAAAGACTGTTAGTATATTTTTAAACCTTTATTTCTAGTAAAGCCAAGAATAACTGTTGAAATTCTTGTTTTTTAAAAAAAATCTCCCATGAAAATATTATTTTTGTTTAATGCTTTTACATTAATATTTTTCGCTCATTCCAATTTTATAAATGTCATCGTCTTAACTCTTACATTATCTCCGCTATCGGTATTGAAAATTAAGTTCATTCATCTTGAACATGAACTGTTTCATTTGCTAAAAAAATAAATCCCAAATAAAAAAGCACTATAATATTTTTTAATGAGTGTGACAGATACAAAATCCTTCAATCTTTGCTTGTTACTATAGAATCGCGCAACTGGATAGTGATCAAGCAAGTGTTACTCCCAGAAATTAAGTACGAGGCAAATATCTTGAAATTGGGTGGGGATTGCGTATTTTGGGTACGCGTAGCAGTGAAGTACGCGAGCGGTGGCCGGCGCGGCGGGAGAGGGGCGCGCGCTATTGGTCGTTCGCTTTGTGCGAACTTATTCCCACCAAAGAAAATATATACTAACGTAAATCCCCACCCCGTCGAAAAAAAATCAAGATTTATGCCTCGTACTCTACCAGTCAGTACCAGACCTGGTTTTCTTGGACCATGCCAAGGAGTACCTTTTACTTCGTCCATGTTTCGTTTACTCGTCAAAATGTTTGTCAAGCACCTACACTTTCTTTATCAGAGCCATAAATAACCGATGCCTGCGCTGTTTCGCATGAATTCAGCCTTGGGTTTTGGCACAATGATGAATTCTAATTGCTCACACATTATCATCGTTTATTCCTGCAGAATTTTTAACGTGTCAGTGCAGCCGAATTTCACATACTTAAATCTTGATACTTTTCATTAACGTTAATTTATAGCAACAGATGATGAGTCACAGCGCGTGACCACGGCCGATGCAACACGGTCGATGCAAAAGGTAGGTGTTTTACACCTATATTGAGTATAAACGCGTTTAATACCTGTGTTCATAATCTAATAGATGATGAGTCTCGATTTGTTTGTGAATTTCAGGAGTCTGCATTTCAGTTTTTGCAAGTATGAATTGAATTAAAAAGTAAATAAATCGCCACTTTGTTGTAAAGAACGAAGACGTAAAGTGACTATAGTACTTCTTCAGCGCAGGGGTTCTGACAGCTTCTCCTTGCCAGTTGCACGACACTTACTCTTGGGCATAGGCCTCCACTCCCTAGGATCTTCATGACAATCAGTAACGCTGCCCGTGCCCATATCCAGCAGATCAAATCAAACTTAGGGTTGAAAACAAAACCGCGATAGGATGTGCTGTGCATGCCCTTCAGCCATTTTTAATGTCCCCACTGCTGAGGCCCAGGCCTTTCTTATGGATAGATAAGAAAGTTGGGCTATGGCACACCACGCGTTCCCAATGCGGATTGATGGATGTTAACGACTGCAAATAGACCCGGGACCAACGGCTTAATGTGCTTTCCGAAGCACGGAGGAACTCGAGATAATAAATTTTGGTTATTGCTGCGCTACTTGTGCATGCATCGCAACAATTCGCTAGCAGTAGCCTGCAGGAAGCTCTAGAAATTGCGAATTTAATTGAATCGCGCTATATTTGTTTTTCGTAATCTTCATAACAAAATTACATGCCGCACGAAATCGCATGGCTTCAATTCGTCCCGTTTTCTACTTTGTGAATTCGCAGTTTAGTTTGTCGGCCCTTACATACTTAAGCTGAAACTAGCAAATAAGTAATTTGGTTAAGTTCGACATCGTTATAATATTTAACCTAATTAACCAATATGGGATATAAACCTGAAAAAATAAATAAATTAAAAAAATATTAAAAACACGACTGCCCTGCCAAAACGAACTAAAAAGTTAAACAACAAGTGTCATTGCAGTCGGGGGACCTTATCATGGAACAATTTTTGATCAAAGAGGTCCCCCGACTGCAATGACACTTGTTGTTTAACTTTTTAGTTCGTTTTGGCAGGGCAGTCGTGTTTTTAATATTTTTTTAATTTATTTATTTTATTTTACACATTTTAGTGACATATTATATAGTTTTGGAATGTGCTCATCAAGGCCTTTCATTTGATGCCCATATTGTAATAATAGAAGAAAAAAAATTATTTTCACATTTGAAAATGGCGTCGTACAGTCGCCATATTGATTTTTTCTAAAAAAAATATAGCCAGTGTCACTCGGAATGTTGTAAGGATTCTAACGATACCCCATTTATCTAAATCAGTTCAGGCATTTAGAAGTTATGGTGGAATAAAGAAACTCACATACCTTATCATGGAACAATTTTTGATCAAAGAGGTCCCCCGACTGCAATGACACTTGTTGTTTAACTTTTTAGTTCGTTTTGGCAGGGCAGTCGTGTTTTTAATATTTTTTTTATTTTATTTTACACATTTTAGTGACATATTATATAGTTTTGGAATGTGCTCATCAAGGCGTTTCATTTGATGCCCATATTGTAATAATAGAAGAAAAAAAAAATTATTTTCACATTTGAAAATGGCGTCGTACAGTCGCCATATTGATTTTTTCTAAAAAAAATATAGCCAGTGTCACTCGGAATGTTGTAAGGATTCTAACGATACCCCATTTATCTAAATCAGTTCAGGCATTTAGAAGTTATGGTGGAATAAAGAAACTCACATACCTTATCATGGAACAATTTTTGATCAAAGAGGTCCCCCGACTGCAATGACACTTGTTGTTTAACTTTTTAGTTCGTTTTGGCAGGGCAGTCGTGTTTTTAATATTTTTTTAATTTATTTATTTTATTTTACACATTTTAGTGACATATTATATAGTTTTGGAATGTGCTCATCAAGGCCTTTCATTTGATGCCCATATTGTAATAATAGAAGAAAAAAAAATTATTTTCACATTTGAAAATGGCGTCGTACAGTCGCCATATTGATTTTTTCTAAAAAAAATATAGCCAGTGTCACTCGGAATGTTGTAAGGATTCTAACGATACCCCATTTATCTAAATCAGTTCAGGCATTTAGAAGTTATGGTGGAATAAAGAAACTCACATACCCACAAACATACATGAACCCTGAACACATAACACTCTCTTTGCTTTGGGCAGTCGTGTAAAAACACAGTTGGCTTTTGCAAATTGCGGAGATTAAGCATAATGAAGAGGTTCTATTATGTATTTGTGATGCACTATTATACTCCTACACATTGTCATTCTTGTTACCCATAACAAAAACGGCCTTCTAAATAATAAGTAATAACATAAAATATAGGTAAAGGCCATCGATTAGCAATATAACGACTTCCTATCATCACTACAATGTCAGTCATCTTGACAAATGACCAATAAATAGCACGAATCGATTCATGATTTGTTTCTATGAAGCACTTGTATCGGCCTCGATTGAAATATGTCAAGTACTGTAAATTATTTTGATAAGTTGGGTTGCAATTGCAAAGGTGGTGTGCATTCATTTAAACATTAATGACTTTGACATACATAAAAGCTTTTTAAATTGGGATTTCATTGACCTAATGATAAGCGATGTATCAAACGAACGCCTGGCAAGTTTACTTGATGGGTCAAAATAATTTAAAAAAATATCCATATCCGACGAGCTATGTGCATCTTGCATAGTTAGTAACCATATTCAGACTGACATCAGACTGAACAGAGCTGCCATTTGTACGATTTATTCTTAGAATAAATAGTCTATATCTGTATCTCACGAATCACGAAAGAGATATATTGTGCGAATGTGGAAGGAACGATTGCACAAGGGCGTCCCAGAAAAACCTACGCGGACCAAATAGGGGTTATTATAAAAAAGGCTGGTGTACGCAGTGACAAAAACCGCAGGGCATGTATGAAAAGATTGATGGATGTGAATAAAGCGAAAGAAGTGTGCAAGGATGGGCGGTGTGAAGAAGTGTGCAAGCAGGTGGCGATCCATAGTCTCTGCCTACCCCCATGGGAAACAGGCGTGAGTGTACCTATGTATGTATGTATGTATCTGTATCAGTTTGAATGATCGTGCAATCCCTTTCTAAGAGATACGCGTGATCAAATGTTGGATTGGTCCAAACTTTCTAAAAGGATCTCCACCCTCACAAGACACCAGAAAATCATTAAGAAAATACTTAGGACTTCGGACAAAAGAATAAAAAAAAAACATTAATTAGTGCACGCATCTCCCACGCCCTAAAGAACCCCGTCCAAGATCTGGCAAGCAAGAAGGCTTTGGCTTAATCTGCTTTTTAGGAAGAGTTAGCATATCCTCCCTGCCCCCTACTCAAATAGCCTATTTTCTATTCGTTCGGTAACTTAAAAATTAAAAATAAGCCATGCATTCTAAAAATTACGTAAGGCTTGTCAATTCCATACAATACAACAATGTCTATGATTTACATAAACTGGCGACGTGTGATTTGATCGTCTAATGGGGAGGAAAAGCGCAATTTTATCCCGATAGGTGGCGTCTGGTCTTGGTACCGGGCCGCCTCAAAGAAAGTGTCAAAACATATGGGAATCTCTTGGAGTATTGCCCTTTTTAATTTTATACTGAGAAAATTCCGCATTGTTATGCATGTAACTTGTAAATTATTGGAGTTCATCGATTTCCCAGTAACAAAAAAAAATATTGGGCAAAAAAATATCAAAAAAAATATGCTTTTCCCTCGATTTTCTCCTTTGCTGAGCCTGAGAAACATTATAAATCAAAAGGAATGTTTCATGAATTTGATGAAGCTTCGCCAAAATAAAACAACATTTGAATTATAACAGCTTTGTTCTTTAATATTTCAACCTCAGCAGTTTCTAGCATATTTATAACTTGGATGAATTTTATAGGTATATCAAATATGGAATAAGCCCAATATTGGGGCCAAACAGAGAATTAATAGAATTTTATATGCCAGAGTCATTCAAGAAACTTAGAATAATAAAATAAATATGATAAAACGGTTCGTGTAATTTTGGATGGTACAGAAATTCCAGTACAGAAACCTGAAATTACTATTGCACAGAAGGCATCATCAGGCAACTATAAACACGGAAATTCACACTCAGTTGCTTTGTTAAAATTTAAATCATATGCTTCTAATCTGAAATAAAAAGATTACTTGTAAATCTTACACGAAATTTAAAGAAATGTAATGCTTGTTAGCAATTTTTTGTAAGTTGCTATAAACTTTCTTGCCTGTTGTTTTGGCTTTTCTTTTCCGTAATTCTTCTTTTATATGAGCTAAAGTTAGCATATAATACATTGTTTGTCCGCAAAACCGAAAAAAATACAATCTAAGAAAGTAAAATCACGTAATACACAGTCAAGACAATATAAGCTCAAACTGACAATTGTTCCAAAGAATGAAGCGCCATCTGTAATTCACTTTGCCTTCGCCTCCCCATTGCTTAACGAATAGAAAATTGGCCATTGATGTGCCTCCGGAAAACATACAGCATTGTTTATGAAGAAGCAGTGTGTACTTAGCTTTATGTTGATAGTCTGTGGCGCAAACCATAGACAGACTCGTACTTCCGGCTGCTGTCCGCTAGGTGTCGCCACTGTCACCGGCAAGGGCGGGGAGGTGCTCGCCGCCATGTTTATAGCTCATAGCGTTGTGTACTTTTGCCGCGAGCGGACGTAAATCCGTTGGTATCTACTCAATCTTATAAAACGAACGCGTTTTGAGCTCGGTTAATCGTATAAACGATTGTTCAAAATTTAAAAATAAGTTTATCTTTAACTTACACCTTTTTTATACGGTTTTTGTGAAAAATATGGCGTCATCGGCACATGACTGACGCACATCAAAGCCAGAGAAGGATACAGCGTACGAGATTGTAGCAGCAGCAACAGCGAGCAGCAGCAGCTAATCCACAGGTAACGGTCGATCCTCGGATCGACGCGTTAGTAATCAGGTCAATCAGCAAGAGACCGTCGACGGTCGCACCACTTTGCTTACAAATTCTTTAAATTCTCTAGACCTGCTGACGTAAAAAGATAAGAGCTTTTAACTCGCCTACAATACAAGGAAAAATTTTTTGATTTGCGTGATACGATAGCCCGGTCGGGTTCTGCAATCTAAAATTGAACGATCCGTTATGTCGGCTCAATAAAAGTACGGCATTTTAGTATCCACAGAACAAATCATAGCTGCTCTTATGAATGCTTTTCCTGTTTAGAGAATTATTATAATCAGACTCACAATGCATTATTGATTTGGCTCACAAAACTTGACGGTACTAACAAAAATCTTGAAATTGATTTGCTCCGTTTTTAATTGGGATGATTTGTCTCGTGAAAATTTCTTTGCTCCTTATTTTTGTTTTGGAGATAAGGATTGTTTTCTGAAATTATCGTCGCTAAGATGCTTTGTGGTCAGTACGATAGTTTAGATTTTTCGAAAAGAATTTATCGAAAGTTACCTACTATTTTCAAAGACATAAAACAATGACTAATAATATTGGAAATTATTGAGAATGATAAGGAACTAATAACGTTAAGACCTTTAACAGGCGCGGCGTTACAGACGTCCTTACGCCCGTTCTTCTTGTCAGTTAAAAAGGCTGGAACGGGTGGTAGGAAAATATGGTCGATTCGAAAGTGCTTAATTGTAAAGTTGATTTGAATAAAGCCATTTTAACTTTGACTTGATTTATTCGCAAGCTTTTTCTGCGGAAGAAAAGCGTAAGCGATCAACTTTTGACTTCCGAATCTGAACGAATTCATTAAAACCGAGTCGTTTTGAACAATTTCACATTCAGTTAAATTCCTCCAATCTTAGTATTGAATTGAATGACAAAGTTGGACACTTCTCATCTCAGTTATATTTTATAAAGTCAATTATAAAGGTCAATGATCAGGGTCAATTATCAAGGTCCATTATCAAGGTCAATTGTCAAGGTCAGTTATCAAGGCCAATTGTCGAGATCAGTTAACAAGGACAATATAGTCAAGGTCTGTTGTCAAGGTCAGTAGTCGAGGTCAGTTACTCTAAATGACTTGCATCCCTTGGGTCATCAAAATTTCGCTTCTTTCCATCAGGAACATGCTAGGTCGCGGAGACCTTGCGTGCAAAAGGTTGTCGAGTGCTAGTCTGCCTAGACGACTTCCTTTTTGGTCATTCAGGACCTAACCAAGTCATGTCTCAGGCTGCGGAAGCCGTGAGGCACTTGGTCCAATATAATCTATGTCTTGAGGCTGCGGAAGCCGTGAGACATGCTGTCTTGAGACTGCGGAAGCTGTGAGACACTTTATTTACTGATTTATGCACCAAGTGAGATTCTTGAACCAAACATAGCTTAGCTTATGACTTCAGGCTGCGGAAGCCGGGAGACACCTAGATCAGTACAAGTAATTCGTTAAGGCTGCGGACATGTGTGATAAATATCTAAGTACCGATCTTAGAAGACTTAGAAAATACTATACACGTATTTACGATAGGAAAAACAATGACCTTGCTAAGTCACACACAAACAAGTTAACCTAACAAGTTACAAGACCTCGACCTTGCAACAAAGATGTATCAAACCCTTTTACAGCTCCTAAATTGCTTGGGTAAACTGAACTTTTCCAACTTTGAGTTCGCCAAAGCAGACCTGACTGCCGCTACTCGCATTACTACGCACTTAAGGTGGCTCGACATACAACGACCACGACATACACATCTATCGGTTGTCGTTGGTACTAAGTACCTACATCACGACATGGTATGGTGACGCGGAGCTTCATATCATTCCGTTAATTATACTCTATCTTAACTACAGATTTGGGGAAATGGGTGAAATGGTTCCGACCAGGGTGACTGATCGCCCATCCGGCTTCGCTGGCGTCCCCCCTTATAAATAATAATTATAACTACAGATGTTTTGAATTCAAGATGCTCTTATAGATAGAACGTTTATTCCAGGCATGTGGACAATAAAGAACTATTTTTAGTAAACTGGACTCGTCGAATACTAGCTTTCTCCGACATGACATGAAGGCTACAGATACGAAAATAACATACCGCCTAGCACTTGTCAGCAGGACAAGTACCAGCGAAAAGGCATCTCTAGCTCGGAGCAACTACATAAGTCTTCGGAAGACTTGTTTGCATAACGAGAGATTGCACAACCAAGGCAATTTTATTCAGAACCGTTTTCATAAATTGCAAAAAGCTATCAGCAAACTATATTCTCATACAATTTTATTATAACTATAAGCCTTCAGCTTCTTGGCAGATCTTGGAGATACCACTTGGCCTAAGTAGCTCCACCAACCAACATCTTTCTCATGATATTTTTAATGTTTAAATATTGATCTAACTATACCGGGTACGTACCCGTTAGTCGCACCAGATTATCCTGAATCACCTCGGGCCGTTTGGATTCAGGGGACCTAGTATCTGCATCGTTGGATGACCCCCACGACATATGTACAGGTGAAAGCATTCATCGTGTAAGTCTTGAAAATTGGGGGAGGGGGTAGTAAAATAAAATAAAGCTCAGAAGTCTCCTTCTTCTCTTGAAAGTGTCCGGTGAGTAAAAGTACGAGGAATTCGGCACAAATACTCCCTAATAAATCACTTACCAGCGATCAGAAGACAACTTTGGTCGTACCCCCTGATTGACCACTTTTGCTACATTTGCCTTGAAACACCTCAACTTGACAATTTCGTAAACGTTTCTATTCTAATCTTTTTAGGAACAGTGTTTGAAAGGTGAACTAGCTTATAGTAGTAGTATAGAACTATTGTAGTACTTACAAAAAACAATCACAAGTTTTTTGTGAGCCTTGTTTATATTAAAACAATAATGATTTTAATTATTTTTTAATTAGTCACAATACAATATGTTCCTAGTATGGCTATTGGCCAATCTAGTCTAATTTAGTCAAAGAAACACTTTTAAACCTCGCTTGTAGAACAAAACAAAAAATTTACCGCTAGCGTCTGGGTGAAAAGTCCACAAGTCACTCTATTAAAGTTTCTAATAACGGTATTTATTGTGACCCAATATTCATTTTATATTTAGCTTTCAGTTTGAAAACTGACTCATTCCCAGATTCCCACAGACAGTTAACTTAGATGCTGTCGTCCAATATATACGTAAATATTTCCTGGTAATTAATACTGCTTAAAAGGAACTTAATCATTTTGTTTTCTCTAGGAGACCTGCATAATTTTGATGTACGCGTGAAGATGTAAATTAATCAGGTTACTTAATAAATAATTGTATCACTGTATGTGAAGCCATAAAAGCTGCATCACCTGTCCTATCCTAATAGAGAATTAGGTATGTATCACCTATATAGATAGCACAGTCAGAGCAACCCCGAAAATGCGGATGTGCTGTGGCTGTTTTTAGGCTGGTACGAGGACCAAGCTGTTGAAAAACATTATATATTTGTTTTCTTAGCAAACCAACAGCGTTTTTTCTATCATTACATTCCTTGAAATACATTAAAGCAAAGTATTATAAAAAAATAAAAAAAACTAATTCATTACAGTATAAGCAGTAAGTATAATGATTGGTCTCTTATTAAGACTTTTGCATATTTTTTTTTTTCAATGCTACATTTTACACTAGAGAAGAACATTCTTCTTCTACCTATGTACTCGGGTGGTAATTGATCAATCTACTTAGTGATAAGTGGAACTTATTCTTTAATTATATTAATCGAATTTTGCCTTTTTGTTACTTCATAATTAGATAGTACTAATCAGTACTATATTATGATAGATTTTTATAGAAAATACTATAAACAAAGTAATATCAATACCCATTAAGTTATATTTTACATTATCAAAGTAATATATACAAATAATCATCATAGCGTTGTGTTAATCATTCTCACCAGCAGATAACAAACACGTCTTCATAAACAATGCTGTATGTTTTCCGGAGGCACATCAATATAACGGTTTTACATAACAATAAAACCGATATTATGTGCCGAGAAGGAAAACATACAGCATTGCAGGAAGTTCTTCCTGGTGAAGACTATGAGCTATAAACATGGCGGCGAGCACCTCCCCGCCCTTGCCGGTGACAGTGGCGACACCTAGCGGACAGCAGCCGGAAGTACGAGTCTGTCTATGGTTTGCGCCACAGACTATCAACATAAAGCTAAGTACACACTGCTTCTTCATAAACAATGCTGTATGTTTTCCTTCTCGGCACATAATATCGGTTTTATTGTTATGTAAAACCGTTATATTTGAGTAGGGGGGCAGGGCAGTAATTCTTCTATAATAGTATGTCCAAATATTTGGAACATCAGAAGTGAAGTAATTAGTCAAAACAAACCTCGTTTAGTTTTAGTAACCTTCGTTCTGGTCAGTGTCAAGCCGGAAAGCCCACGCCTTCATCCTCATATGGGCCCGCGACCCAGAAAGGACATTAGTCTCAAATCTTCTATTGTCATTGCAATAAATACTGCTATTATTCATCACATTGTTATTTTATAAACAAACTTGCGAACATGGTGATCGTGTCTGAGATAAGAAATAACTGCACACTTTTTTGTTTGATCATCGTGGGTTGAATTTGGAGTCGTCATCTCTATTTAGATTCCAAAAATGCAGATTTTTTGATATCTTCAGAAAGGAGGAAGTTCTGAGGAGTGAATGAATGTCTTAAAAAATCACAGTGGCTGAATATATTTTTTAGGTAAGAATAATCCTACTTTTGTTTGCGAAAAAATTTCAAGTTACTTACTTCGTTTTCAAAACGTACAAGTAAACTACTTAACGGCAGAATGGATTATTCCCTAATCACCACATATTAAAAAAAAGTTAACTGTCAATTGCACTTTGACAGAAGAATGGATATAAGTATGGCAAAAATGTATTTTGTTATTTAATGGGGAGGAAAAGCGCAATTTTATCCCGATAGGTGGCGTCTTGTCGTTGGTACCGAGCCGCCTCAAAGAAACTGTCAAAACATATGGGAATCTCTTGGAGTATTGCACTTTTTAATTTTATACTGAGAAAATGCCGCATTGTTTTGCATGTAACTTGTAAAATATTGGAGTTCATCGATTTCCCAGTAACAAAAAAAATAGTGGGCAAAAAAATATCAAAAAAATATGCTTTTTCCTCGATTTTCTCCTTTGCTGAGCCTGAGAAACATTATAAATCAAAAGGAATGTTTCATGAATTTGATGAAGCTTCGCCAAAATAAAACAACATTTGAATTATAATAGCTTTGTTCTTTAATATTTCAACCTCAGCAGTTTCTAACATATTTATAACTTGGATGAATTTGATAGGTATATCAAATATGGAATAAGCCCAATATTGGGGCCAAACAGAGAATTAATAGAATTTTATATGCCAGAGTCAAGAAACTTAGAATAATAAAATAAATATGATAAAACGGTTCGTGTAATTTTGGATGGTACAGAAATTCCAGTACAGAAACCTGAAATTACTATTGCACAGAAGGCATCATCAGGCAGCTATAAACACGGAAATTCACACTCAGTTGCTTTGTTAAAATTTAAATCATATGCTTCTAATCTGAAATAAAAAGATTACTTGTAAATCTTACACGAAATTTAAAGAAATGTAATGCTTGTTAGCAATTTTTTGTAAGTTGCTATCAACTTTCTTGCCTGTTGTTTTGGCTTTTCTTTTCCGTAATTCTTCTTTTATATGAGCTAAAGTTAGCATAGAATACATTGTTTGTCCGCAAAACCGAAAAAAAATACAATCTAAGAAAGTAAGATCACGTAATACACAGTCAAGACAATATAAGCTCAAACTGACAATTGTTCCAAAGACTGAGCGCCATCTGTAATTCACTTTGCCTTCGCCTCCCCATTGGCCTTTTCTTTTCTGCTGTCACTTCAGTAAGTTTGCGAAAATGGAGTAAATAACGTTTTTTTCAATTCCCACGCAACCCCAAAATTCTGAAACTTTTTTCTATTCAATAAGTATTTCGACCTATAAAAATGCCCATTTGATTTTTTCCGACATTCCCCATATAATAATATGATCGTAGTGATTATTTCCTCTGTGATTATATGGACAGATAGTTAAAACTTTTCCCAAAACCTAGAGTAAGCATTCGAATTATCAATAGAAATCCACATTATTATAATTTTGATGTATGTATATAGCTATTATTGTGTTCAGAAATAGCTAAACATGTAAACGTGAGGATGCTAAAAGCAAGTCTCTCACCGGTTCAGGTAGGGATGTCACCTTGATTTAAAAATATATTTAAAAGTTCGTGAAACGCAAATATATTTTTATATGTTTTGAGTTCTAAATGGCGTGGATTATACAACGTGTTACAAAAATACTCCTAATGGCGAATATGGTAGATGGGGACCATCAAACTGAACAACTTTTACTATGAGAGCAACTCCGTGAATAAAAATCAGCATTTTCATACAAAAATTAATTACGAAAATATCAAAATTTATAAAACAACTGTTTTTTTTGCGATTTCAGAGTTGGTCCAATAGTAAAAGTTGTTGTTTGATGATCCATATCTGTATCTACCATATTCAGCTTTAGGGGATTTCTTAACACATTGTCGCTCAATTAAAAAAAAAATTGAGCAAACTATCGCATAATGTAAAATTATTTAACTTTAATGTTATAAGAATTTAAGTTTGTATCACAAAATAATTATGTTGGAGCAACCAATACTCCCTAAGATTTATTTTTCCCAGAAATGTAGTTTTAAAATTTTTTAGTTTTTCAAAAAAACTCGAGTTCGAGTAAGTAAGTTTTTTAAATAGTGGGGTTAATCGATGTTAGACTCAAAATATTTTTGACCAGCTTTCGCCCGTGACTTCGTCCACGTGGACATTTGGAAAATCCTTAGAGGGAACTTTTGACCGGGATAAAAAGTATCCTATGTTTAACACCTGCAAGTGGCAGCCCTATCGTATTTTATAGTAGGGTCGTTAGTTTTATTGCAAAACTGGTTCAGTGGGCCAGGAATCCTCCCAGATCATAACTTTTGTTTTGGTTCAACCAGATTGGTCTGGCTAACAATACGAGGTTATTTAATTCTGACTTAGTTAGATAGGCAGATACTTATAGAAAAATAGTATATTCTGACTTAGTTAGATAGGCAGATATTTATAGAAAAATAGTATATTCTGACTTAGTTAGATAGGCAGATATTTATAGAAAAATAGTATATTCTGACTTAGTTAGATAGGCAGATATTTATAGAAAAATAATATATTCTGCCTTAGTTAGATAGGCAGATATTTATAGAAAAATAATATAGGTTGGTGTTATTTATATTAATTTTTTAGTAATGCATGTAACAACGATATTTCTTATTTCATACTCTGAAAGTCTCTAAAGCACGGAGACGTTTAAGAAAAGTACCTACTAAATGGTCACCCATCCGATGCCCGAACTTTGCAAAAGTTACAGAGAGATACAAAAAAAAAGAAAATTTTAGTTCTAATAGCGACCTACATAGGTACCTATTTTAAATAACAATAAAAATGTAAGAATAGTTGAAAATGAAAAATAATTAATAGTATTATGTATGCGTTACAGTGTTTTGTTGCTTTTAATTTGATTTTCATAGAATTTAAATTACTTAACATCAAAATGTCATGAAAATGTTCAGGTTTATAAATAAGAGGGTAAGATATCTTAGGATTATCAAGATCGCAAAAATCGCGATGTATTACGTTATCAAGCTACAAACCTTGTAAAGAAGGATATCTGCAAATATTTGTGCGATTTGCGAAGACGCCACTCGGCTTGATAGATCGGGGTTCGCCGGTCGGCGCGTTTGTTTACCAGTTGCTATAGCCATACACGGCGTAAGATATTATCTGCAAGATAACTGCAAGTTCACACGATGTAATCGAAGATTTCAGTAAAGCTAGGGTACTAGGCTAGGCTACTAGGAAAGTTCTATGCAGTAGAACGTTGTCTATGTAAACAATACGGCGCGGTTTCTGACGTTACGGCGGCGTCTCGCCGTATTATTTACATAGACAACATTCAACGCCGCTATATTACGGCCGTAATGACGGCACCGACATCCTAGGAAACCCTAGCTTTAGTGAATACTAGCAAATTAGCGCCACGTAGACATTATTCTAGGTCCCCATAGCTACGAATTTCATCCCCTATTTCATTCAAATCAAATCAAATGTTTACAATAAGTGTACAGAGGTATACAATAATGAAGTGCATGACTTAGTGACCATTTAGTTATAGCATCTTTTGGACAGTACAGCTTATTAATTAACATTTACAAATAGACACTTAAACCAATAAGATTAAAAATTAAATAAATTTAAAAAATATTAAAAACACGACTGCCCAGCCAAAAACGAACTAAAAAGTTAAACAACAAGTGTCATTGCAGTCGGGGGACCTTATTATGGAACAATTTTTGATCAAAGAGGTCCCCCGACTGCAATGACACTTGTTGTTTAACTTTTTAGTTCGTTTTTGGCTGGGCAGTCGTGTTTTTAATATTTTTTAAATTTATTTAATTTTATTTCACACATTTTAGTGACATTATATAGTTTTGGAATGTGCTCATCAAGGCCTTTCATTTGATGCCCATATTGTAATAATAGAAGAAAAAAAATTCTTTTCACATTTGAAAATGGCGTCGTACAGTCACCATATTGATTTTTTCTAAAAAAAATATAGCCAGTGTCACTCGGAATGCTGTAAGGATTCTAACGATACCCCATTTATCTAAAACAGTTCAGGCATTTAGAAGTTATGGTGGAATAAAGAAACTCACATACCCACAAACATACATGAACCCTGAACACATAACACTCTTTTTGCTATGGGCAGTCGTGTAAAAATAAAAATATGATGTATCTTTGGGCAGATCCATTCATACTCGCGACAAAACTTAACCATCATATTTTTGTAACCGTAGTATCAATTTCATCAAAGATTCAGTAGTTCAGTCGTAAAAATGCTAGACAGACAGACAATCATAATGCGTAATTATGTGAGATCGTGGTGAAATCCGTCATAGATTAAACTTAGTAAGTACTTAATTTTTTATCGAAATGCAATCTGGCAATTAACCTTACTTGAATGTGGGTAATGTAGCTTGTGCAAACTAGGCTTGAAGTATTATGTGTGCAAACATAATAAAACTGCACTGTTGACAACTCATAAAATATGCGACCGGTCTGCGAATGTCTTCAAGTTTACATAAGGATTATTAAGACTCTGTCAACAAGGACTACAACGTGTTAAAAGAAAACCCTAATGCCGAAAACAAATCAACTGTTTCATACATTTTGATATTTTCATTATTAGTTTTTGTATGAAACAGCTGATTTATTCCGCGATTTCCGAGATGGTCCCTATTTACCCTATTCGGCATTAGGGGCTTTTTGTGTTGAAAATTTGGTACTTTTCAACCAAAAAAGTAATGTAGGTTCAAAAATGAACAGAAAGCATGAAAATCATAAGTCTTTAACGGAAACTTCCTGAATAATTTTGATTTCTGGACTCTTGACAAAAAACACATGCTCCAGAAATAAAACATATTTTTTTCATGTTTTTTTTCACGTTAGAAAAAAAACTGTTTTTTTATAACACTAGCAAGGGAGCAGCCGGTCCGCCGGTCATTGTGTAGGAAATAAACACTAATTTATTATCAACTTACTGCGAAAAAACTAAACAACGTGTTATAAAAAACCCCGGGAATTTATTTTAAACCTTGAAAACCACCACTTTTTTGAACAACTTTCTTTTCATGATAAACTGCATAGTGGCAACCCTAGACCTAAATTGTATTTTGCTTTTGCCTATCATTGGGATTGATTATCGAAAACAATAGTCTATTTGCGTTTAGGGTTGTCACTTTGCAGTTTTCCATGCAAATTAAAAAACAACATTTTATGGGTTATTATGGAACACCCTGTATTTATAATGATTAACACACTATAACCTCATTGATAAGTTTAGCCTACCTATTAGGTATAAGTACTTGAGTTTCGATAAAACTTCCTTTTACCGAAAACGTAATGCCTATTTTAGATTAGATCGTGTATCGAAAACAAACAGTAGGTCGTAGGTCTATTAATAACATGACAAATGTATCGAGTGACGTCATGATTGTGAAAAGACAGGAAGCGATATGGGTCGGGACTAGCCAGGACTTTATTATTTTAATTAAACACTGTGATACATAAAATTACTATTGTTTTATTTCAACCATTTTACAAGAGAGGGGACACAGACTAGTAGCTGTACACAGATTATGTAATACCAATATACCATAGATTACATTCAACACCCCCCCTTAATTTTGTGTTTACAAAATTACAAAATTAGGTTTAACAAACAATGCAACCCAATTTATTTAAGTTAAGCAGATCAATGTTTCAAAACATTAACAGGTAAGCCTAAGTAGGTATTTACTTATTTATACTATTAAACATATATTTTATTTAAATTTTCTTACAAAGTTACATTTCAACGTTACTATCTAAAGTTAACTAATCAAATATTTCAAAGGGTTTTACAATCGAAATATGATTTTCAAATTAAGTAGTTTCTTATTAAAGCAGTAGTTACAGTTAGTTACTTACATGTTATGTATTTTAGTTAATAGGTAGTTACATTAATTGTTTATTCAAGATATGATATTACTCTTATTATGTTAAGGCAAAAAAAAATGAATTTAAGTTGAAATTTATGTTACAATATTTTTTGCAAAATGTTCAAACTTTATTTTATTTAGCGGTTTAGTGAATATATCTGCAATTTGATTATTAGTAGGACAGTATTCTATCATTATCTCCTTATTATCAACTTTTTCATGAATGAATTTATACCTTACATCAATATGCTTTAAACGTCTATTTATTACACCATTTTTAATGAGTTTTATTGCACTTTGATTGTCCACTTTTAGTAACACTTTTACACTGACACTTAATAGTTCTTCACTCACTCTTTTTATATATAACACTTCTTTAGCACATTCAGCAGCGGCGATGTATTCTGCCTCGGTGGTGGACAGTGCGACGATTGGCTGTTTTCTCGTACACCAACTGATCAGGTTATTGTCGAAGAAGATTGCGTAACCTGTTGTGCTTCTTCTAGTGGTAACATCTCCAGCATAATCAGAATCACAATATGCTGATATGTTGTTATCGTTCTGATTGCTTTTATAAATTATTCCTTTACCTGAGGTTGCTTTTAAGTATTTTAGTATTCTTTTAATGATCTCAACGTGTTTTTCAGTGGGTTTTTCAGCGTTTCTGCTGCAGTAGTTTACTGCGAAACTGATATCTGGTCTAGTTTTATTCGACAGGTAAGTAAGACTTCCTAACAATTCTTTGTATGGAAAACATGTATTTATTTTTCTTCCTTCTTCGGGTATACTTTCCATGGGTGTATTTACTGTCTTAGCATCTTTTAGGTTGTATTCTTCTAGTAAATTATGTATCAGTTTCTCTTGTTTTAATTTTAAGTAATTATCTTTCCTTTCTATTTCCATTCCTAAGTATTTTTCTGGTTTCTCTTCTATCTTAGTTTGAAATCTTTCTTTTATCTTATTTGCAATTTCTATTATTCCTTCTTTATAACCAATTAAAATACCATCGTCAACATGTATTCCCATAAATAAAGTATGAGTTTCATTTTTGAAAATGCATGGTTCCGTTTGTAGTTGTATAAGTCCTAGACTCTTTATGTAGTCAGTAAAAGTTTTATTCCACTTGAGCGGTGCTTGTTTTATTCCGTATAGGGCTTTCTTTAGTTTGCATAAACCTGCAATGCCTTTAATGCCTTGAGGCGGATACATGTATATGTCTTCGTCGAGAGTTCCATATAAGAAAGCTGTTTTTATATCAAAGGTAAGTATGCTATAGTTTCTTTGTTGTGCGATTGCAAACAACAATCTTAGCGGGCTGCTGTTTATAACAGGACTGTATGTTTCTTCATAATCTATTCCTTTTTCTTGTTCACATCCTCTTATAACGAGTCTTGCTTTATAAGAGCCGTCTTGCTTTATTTTAAATACCCATCTACTGGTTAGAATTTTCTTGTTATCGGGTATCGAGTTAACAACTTCCCATGTATTGTTTTCTAAAAGTGAATCTGTTTCTTCCTTGATAGCTTTACACCACTTTTCTTTATCAGGGCCATTAATTGCTTCTTCGTAGGATAACAATACATATTCATTGTATCTCTTCGGTACATTTACTGTTCTACCAGATCTTGTTTTTGTAGGATTATGTAACTGACTTTCTTCAGTACCTTTTCTTTCATCTGTAGATGTAGTGTCACTTTTTGGTCTTTCTTCAGTATTTTTTGTTTCTTTTGTAGACGTAGAATCATTAGTCTCTTTTTCTTCAAAATCTTTACTTTCCTCTGTAGGTACGTATTGTAAAGTCTCTTCAATTATTTCTTCATCTATGTTATCGAACTCATAATTTGTACTGTCATTATCTTCATAAAAAATTATAGATTTTATTGGTTTCTTTTCACTTTTATTGCATTGACTCTGGCACTTATCAAATATTACATCTCTTCTTATTAGTACAGTTTCATTTTCTGTATCCCAAAGTCTGTAGCCTGTTGGTGCGTAACCAATCATTATCAGTTTTTGGCTTCTGGGTTCTAGCTTTTTTATTTGACCTAATTTCTTCGAATAGCAAACACTTCCAAAGGTCTTGATATTTGCAATATTTGCTCGAGTGCCCGTCCAGATTTCAAATGGTGTTTTGTTTGAGCCATCGTAGGGTATTCTGTTAATCAGGTATGTTGCAGATAATACTGCTTCTCCCCACATTTGTAAATCTAAGCCTGATTGATAAATAATTGCCCTTGACTTTTCTAGTATGGTTCTGTTTAAGCGCTCGGCTTTTCCATTAAGTTGTGGACTATACGGGATCGTGAAGTCGATTTTAATACCTTTTTTCTTTGTCCAATCTTTGAATTTCTTGTTATTATATTCTCCTCCGTTGTCGCATCTTATTTTATGTACTTTTTCATTTGTTTCTCTCTCAGCTTCTTTTATGTATTGTATTAAGATGTTGCATGCTTCATCTTTCTTCTCTAACAGATAAGTTTTAGTGAAATGAGAGTAGTCATCTAATATTGTTAGTATATAACGCTTGTTATCATGTGTGGCGGGTGATATGGGACCACATATATCACTGTGTATTATTTCTAATCTTCGTTGAGCTTTATATCTTACTGTATTGAAAGGATTTCTTGTTTGTTTTGATTTACAACATATTTCACATGTATCGGTTAGGTTATCTATATCTTCTTTAGTAATATTAGTTCCATCAACTGTTTTTATCAAGTTTTTCATTGTAGTTATACCTGGATGTCCCATTCTTATATGCAAGTCCAATGCCGATTCTTTTTTACTCGTTGCCACCATAGACATTTCTTCTGTATTTAAATTTACGGTATACAAACCATTCTTGTTTCTTTTACCTCTTAGTATAATCTGTTCATCTTTAGAAATATGTACTTCTTCTTTTGTAAATGTAACTTTTCCACTGTTTTTAGTTATCGAACTAACTGAAATAAGATTTTTCTCCAAATCGGGTATGTACAAAACATTTTTCAGGACGCATTCTTCAGTTTCTATTATTCCTTTTTGAGTAGATGTTATCTTTTCATCCCTTTTTGCTATGTATATATCAGTTGTATCACTTTCTATATTTTTCAGAACTTTTATATTGTTTGTCATGTGCGAAGTACAGCCGGAATCAACAATGAATTCTATATTTTCTTGTTTTTCAGAAGTAGTTAGAAAAGCTGTTCTGTTTCTTCTAAAATAGCACTCTTTCTCTGAATGATTATTTTTCTTGCATATTGTACAATAATTCTTATTTTTGTTGAAGTAGCAATTTTCCATCGAGTGGTTATTTTTCTTACAAATTTTGCAATAATTTCCCTTCGGCTTATTATACTGTTGACTTTTACTAGGGTAATTATGTTGTTGTTGGTTTTTACTCGGATACTTTCCCTTTTTAAAAGCTTTGAATGCGACTGGATCTTCCGTTTCAATATTATTATGAATTCTTTTCTCTTCCGCTATAAGTCTTGCAGTTAAATTAGTTAATGTTTTTTCTTTTTCAGGTGCAGACTCCCACGCCGTCAGAAAGAATGTAAATTGCTCATGAAGTGTGGAAAGTATTTTAGAAATGATCATGTTTTCATTAATTTTTTCATCGAGGTTATTGAGCTGATAAGCAAGGTTTTCCAATTTACTGATGTGGTAAGTAACATCTTTGGTTTTATCATATTTGTAGGAGAAAAATTCTTGTAGCAATGAGCATTTCTGTTGGCTTGATGTGTTTTCAAAAATATTGCATAGTTTGTCGTACATACTTTTTGCGTTTTGACACGACATTATGAGACCGATGTGTTTTTGATCAATAGTCATCATAATGATTTTTTGCGCTTTGGCGTCTGACATGGGGTCGACGACCGCTTCTTTTTCAATTTTTCCTTGCACTACTTTGTCTAAACCACAGCTTCTTAATAGGATATTTATCTGAAATTTCCATGTAGGGAATGTCTTCTCGTCTATTAGTTTTTGAATACTCGTGACTTCTTCTCTATCCATTTTGAACGTTTTGATTCTTGAGAATTATAATGGCGTCGATCGTAGCGTGCTCTTGTATAGCGACAAGTCGATTTGTAACTGCACAATGTTTATTTTACGTTTTTACTTTTAGTTTTTAATGCCTGGGCCCATAACCTGTGAAAAGACAGGAAGCGATATGGGTCGGGACTAGCCAGGACTTTATTATTTTAATTAAACACTGTGATACATAAAATTACTATTGTTTTATTTCAACCATTTTACAAGAGAGGGGACACAGACTAGTAGCTGTACACAGATTATGTAATACCAATATACCATAGATTACATTCAACAATGATGACGTCAAATGACGCAACGCAAACGGTATGCGCGTGCGCGTGACACAATGAATGTGATTGTTAGCCCCAAGAATTTGTTAAGTCTAACAGCCTTATGTATTAAAACCCCGTATAGATATAGATATATTATATATGATAGAGTTATAGTGTAACGTTAGCTAAAATCAATGGTTTTTAATCCGTTTAAAAATAGCTAGCATAACTTTAAAAGTTATTTATAAGTATTTAAATAAACTTATTCATACCAATATTTTCTTTACGCTTTTTCAATGGTTTCCTAAAACTTCAATAAAATCTATATACCAACCATAAAGTTAATATACCTACAGGTAATATTAACTTTATGATACCAACACGGCTGTGACAGGTTGTGATTTTGATAAATTGCAAAGAGCAACAGCCCTATCGTACATACAGTAGCCGGCAAACATCTTGCAACGCGTATTTTGGGTATGCGCATAAAAATAAATATAAGTTTTATTTATTATTCTTATGGTATGCGTAGCAGTGAGGTACGCGGGCGGCGGCGCGGCGCGGGCGGGAGAGGGGCGCGCGCTATTAAGCCGTTAAGACCGGGCTTAATGGCTATTTTTTATGTTTTTTCAAATTTCACTTTGATCGGACAAAAAAAAATGTAGAGCGATATAAAGCTGTATGAGATTGACAGAAGTTTGTGCTTTTTCTATCTGGCGAATTAGATCGCATATCACTTACAGATGTAACTTTTTTACGACGACAGAACATAGTAGCCATTCAATCACGAAGATCATTAATAAAATACCCACTTGGACAAGAGCCCAATGGCCGAATAAATGTTTCTTTAAATATTATCTCAACGTTTCACAACAGACTTTCAATTCGCAATCGTTTTGGCAAGTATTTATTTAGAATGCGTAAGTAGTTTACGAGAGGTAATAACTTTTTTTAACTTCATTGTAAGGTCTTTGACCGATGATTCACGAACGTTTGAATTAAAAATAAAAACTTTTTATTTTCAGCTTCTTATTTACAAGATGAATTGAAAACAGTCGACAAATTTTGTGATGGTAGCTTAAACCATTAAACTGCACAACTCTGTCTATGGGACTAACTTAATCCAAAGCCATAAACTTGATATCCACTAGCGAATTTTTTTTAAAGTCTATGTCCAAAGCAAAGAAATAATCAGCTGTTCCCATACATTTTGGTGGAGTAAGTAGAAAAATTTAAGATTTCTATGGAACACCTGATTATTTTTAATTTTGCTTGGATTAAGTTGGTCTCATATTATAGACAAAGTTTACATTTTGACGTTCAAAGCCACACCACATGTCATGTCGACTGTTTAAAAGATTACTCTCTAGTAAAAATATTGTATTTTTTTCACTGCAAATAGTACTGGCGTGTTTTTTAGAATTTATTTTAGTCAGAAATAAATACTCTGATTTTATGTTTTCTCGCATATATTTACTTAGGTTTTTCTTCATAACTAAATATGCCGACATTGCTTTGATATAGACTTAAGTCATTCCAATTTACAAAGTTTTCCAAAACAACTTACAAAAAATATATAACTAGAAATGCAAACGGGATCGTTTTTCATCTTGGACGAATCAATTTTCATTCAAGTGGAAAACGCAGAAATAAGAGTCGTATTAGGATTGCGATTTGCATATTGCAATGGCTGCATTTTTTACACATCTGTCACAGAACAATCACGGTGGTTCGTATTGTATGATTCGTCCAGGGTTGGTAGATTGGGGTTTTTTCGCAATTTTTTTTTTAATTTTTGTAAAAAAAGAAAATCTTATTTTCATATAAAACGTATCATTTTAGGGAACAAAGAAATCGTATTTGGATAAATTTTAAATCTTCTCGTCATACAAATTTTGACTTTGACGACAGATCATAATATAATAATAATAATACGTATATTATATATTTAAAAAAAAAAAATTATTTCTCAAAGTACTTAATGACTTTGAAAAAAAACAAAGTTCTATTCAGAAAAAAATATAAGATTTTGTTTGAGTTTATAGCGGACTATTTCTAGTGTCCATTATAAGATCATATATCATAATGTCACTATGACATCATATTAGTTCCGCGTCACATTTAATATGTTAGATGGAAGGACGTTTATTGCATACATAATTGTTACAATTTATTGCTCACGAAAATATTAAATTAGGAACGAAACATTTAAGGCTACCTAACACTAACGCGAACGACCAAATAAAACACACGAGTGACAGCAATAAGGTTCCGTTTGGCCACATTGGCTATGGAACCCTAAAAATACAGCCGCTCCACAGACAAATAGCAATTTTTAGTTCTCAATCGCAACAACAGGCAACTCGCAACTAGCTGTTTACACATAACTTAAAGAAACTGTGCCGACAGCAACTCTTAGATAGTTTCGATGAGCGACAAGTTTTCAGTTCCTGCACTCTATGACAAAAAAAAATCAGATGAATAAATAATGAAAAAATATTAGAAAAAATCGACTCACCCGTCGCATCTCAGACGGGATACGAACCCGCACCCTTAGGAATCCAGCCCAATGCACTACCAATTATGCTACCGAGCCACTAATGAATTTGGCGAAATTTTCTAATACTTTTTACGTTTCCGCTGAAGATCAGCGCCATCTCACCAATGTGAAGAGAATTACTTCGACATTCGAAGGCAGCCCCATTACAGGTGCTAGACAATAAATTAAGGTGAAACAGTCATATAATTTTAAACTTTTAGATTTTTGCATTCACAATGCTATTTTTATATAAAAAGTTAAAAAAAAATCTAAAAGTTTAAAAAAATCAGTTTCAAATTACCGCAACTAGCAACAATCAATTCATTTGTACTACTTAGTTCTGTTATGTCAAGTTGCTGGTTTCCGTAACCTACTGCAATCGCGTCGAGCGATTTGAAAAGTTTATTTGCGGCAACCCTGTGCCTTTTTAACCGTCTTCAAAAAAACAAGGAGGAGGTTATCAATACAGTTGTATTTTTTTATGTTTGTCACCTCAGTACTCCATTCATTTATGGACCAATTTGTAAATTCTTTTTTCATTCCAAGGAATCCTATCCTTTCAGATTGGTCCCATTTTTTTAATTTTGATATCGGTTCAGCTAGTCTGTTTATCGCTCTGGGGCCGTACCGGCTAACGAATCGATTTTCATAAAAGTCTGCTGGGTTTCAAATTAAAACAGATAAATCGAGCCCCAATTGGGCCAAAATGACGAACCCAAATTCATGATGTCACACGAACATCGATATCTTCCGAATTACGTCAACAAAAAGTACAAAACGAAATTGCTTACTTTGATTTCTCTGTTTTAAGTTGAAACCCAGCAGACTTTTATGAAAATCGATTCGTTAGCCGGTACGGCCCCTGGTTAGCACCGCTACGACTCCGATTAGTAAAAAAAAATACCAAAAACCTGTTAACGTTTGTTGTGTTAGAGCCTTAACGGATTAAAGTCAGGTGTCAGGGTCACTATTAATTCAGTTTACCGATGACATAACTTATTTTAAAATGTTATTTACCATAATCTTGTGATTTAATTGCTGCATTAATCTTAATCTTGTACGATATCAATAAATCAAGTTTAAATAAAAAAAATAGAGCGGTTGGCAAATTAGTTTTAAAATACAAACGGCTTAAGGGATTCCGAAACTATTTGGGCAAGAGACCCCATTTACAAAATGAACCTCAGACCCCCAATACTTTAAAAATCCTATCAAATATCAAGTTTAATTAATGATAATAATAATTATCATTATTCGTTTATGTCAGCCTCTGAGAAACCGATTCCAACCCCAAGGGGTCTCACTTTGGGAATCTCTGGTTTAAACGCACCATATAGGTTAAATGTTATTAATACTAGCGGCCGCCTCCGACTACGTCTGCGTTAACCCTAAGGCACCTTTAACCGGGATAAAAAGTATTTTATTTTTAATCCATGCTATAAACAATCTGTGTGCCAAATTTCATCCAAATCCGTCTAGCCGTTTAGGCGTGAAGAGGTCAAACACACAAACTTTCGCATTTATAATATTAAGAGGATTTAATTACTTATTTCAAGTATCTACTGAGCTCATCCTTATTTTTAATCCTTACTAATATTATAAATGCGAAAGTCCGTTTGTTTGTTTGGTTATTTGTTTGTTACGCCTTCACGCCTTAACTACTGAACCAATCACTATGAAACGTTGTCAGGGGTACAGAAAAGGACATAGGGTACCTTTTATCGCGAAAAAAAGTATTGCTCCCACGGGATAGCAAAATAACTTTCCACGCAGACGAAGTCGCGGGCGGAAGCTAGTAATTCATATTTTTGATTGTGTGAGTTAAAATCTAAATAATAAATATTCTCTTCTTTAATAATCAAAGAATAATATTAAGTAAGTATAGCCGTATATTTAGCGTTTCGCGAATTTGATTTTTATTGTAACTATACATAATATAGTTTTTCAACAATCATTAAATCGATTCGATTAGTTAAGGTTTAAACTAATTGCTGTATTTTACTAAACTAATGACCGTGACTTTGAACCACTCAGCGTTTGAATGCCCATATTAAACGTTTATCAAGTAGTCTATAGAGTTAAAATGGACATAGCCACTAATGGGAACCGATTATTATAGAATGTACGTACCTACAGTATGTTCATTTGTATGTAAGTATAATGAAAATAGGGTTAATTTTATTTGCTAGATTTTATAGTTTTGTTTTTACAAATGTCACGTCACGTACCCACTTACCACGTACCACCATCCATCGCGAGGGTAGAGGTTCAAATGAAAGGAGCTGGAAAATCTGCGTAACCACTTGTATTTATCATGATTTTTCCGAAACCGCGTCGTCGTCGATTCGATGACGGTAACTAATCTAGGGTTAATCCACCGCTACTCAAACTTTTAGCTTCACGAACCCCTTTTTAATTGCTTTAATTTTTAATTGACTGCAAACCACTTTCTTGCAAATTGTGCAAGTAGTTTTTTAACCGACTTCAAAAACTTTGAAAAGGAGGAGGTTATCTATTCGTCGCGTATATTTTTTTTTAATATATGTATGTACACCGATTACTCGAAGACGGCTGAACCGATTGAAACGATTCAAACGTTATAACATGAGGTTTGTTCCCAAGTTGGTCCCATTTTTTGAAATTTTGAAATCGGTTCAGTAGTTTTCAAGTAATCTTGAAAATACTGTCGTTTTCGTTGCCATTTTATATGAATTGAGACCGACTTTCAACCATTACTTTTTTGTTTATGAACCGATTTAGACAATTCTTTTTTTGTTTGAAAGAAGACACCTTAAGAATGATTCCATATTATTTTCATTGGTATTGGACTTTGGATTTTGAAGATACACGAGGGAACTCCTCAAAATCAAATAGGAACTGTACAGTGATTGAAATATTGGTAGGTTTATTATTGTAGGACATTCTGGACTAGATTTGAACTGCGAAGACCCAACGGAACACCTGTGGACATTAAGTTACTCGGGGTTTACCATTGAAAAATGTGAAACATTATACTTAACGTTTTATATTATAAAATCATCGCTTACATACCTACCACAAAAAAGTTTAAAATAAAAAGCTTTTAAAAAAAAGTAAAACCTCCTTCAAAAACCTTAAAAAACAGCTCTATAAAAAGCAAGAAATAATGTTCAAATCGATTAATTAAAACACGTCTATTGAAGTCGGGTGGGGATTTTAGAATATAAACATCGCAATAAGTAAAAAAAATACTTCCAGCTCCACCCGACTTCAATAGACGTGTTTTAATTAATCGATTTGAACATTATTTCTTGTTTTTTATAGAGCTGTTTTTTAAGGTTTTTGAAGGAGGTTTTACTTTTTTTTAAAAGCTTTTTTATAGTATAGTGTAGCAACTTGTTGATCTACCGCCATGACGACGTACCTGGCCTTTCGTCGCAGAATGTCCCTTTCGCTAAATTCCCCCTAGTAGCAAAATGTCCCTTTCCCAAAATGTCTTTTTTGCAAAATGTCCCTTTCGCAAAAATGTCTTTTTGCAGAATGTCGCCCTGTTAGCAGATTTTTTATCATACTAAGGAACTTAACCTATCCTGAAATCGTCAAAAATATCATCTACTCCATTCATTTATCGCGATCCCCTAGGATTTAATTAGCAAACCCCTTGCTCAAGGTTGGCCAAACTATAGTATTATGTAATTTGTGGCCAAACGCGGGCCACAAAGTAAGTAGACCACTAAGGCATTTGAATTTATCCGCCAGCAGTCGGCCAGCGCGCGTGGCACTGCTCCACCAGCAGTCGGCCGGCTAGCCAGCGTGCTGTTGCACCGCTTCCACCTGATGGAAACCTAAAAGCTGTGGCCCGGCGCCGCGCAGCCACAGTCTAAAAAAATTTGCTCACATAATGAATTCTACCGGCCAGCTTTGCCCTACATTTAATCCATGATTCGAGAATTCACTTCAAATCTGTACAGTCATTGCAAATCCATCATCTAGTCTAGTCTTGATTGTACTGATTATCAACCAACAAAATAACTGGAATGCTTCTAATGGATGATATCACACAATCGGCGCCACGCAATCAGCATTGCGCTCGTAATGAAACTCGACAAAAAACTGATTAAACTCTGGAATTCCTTACATGTTTGCTAACGAGTTTTTTTTATTCGACTAAGAGCTAGCCCCGGAAATAGGTGGACAATTTACAGAGCGACGAAATCCCTCTTGTTAGTTAGCCATACTATCATTTTTAATAGATCCGGGCACCAGGTGGAAAAGTAGTGCCAGGCGGCATCAAACTTTACCACTTTTTCGCGCATTTTGATGCCGCCTGGCACTACTTTTCCATCAGTCAAAATTCCTGGCAATGTTATATTCGATTTAGATACATAATGGGCTTGCTATTATACCACACCAAATCCAGCCTGTCGATTCTGTAAAAAACTCGCATTTCACTTCGAACCTCACTTCACTTCGCAAGAATTTTGAATCATAAGTGAGATAATGATAGGCTGTTTTTTAAGCATAAAAGATTTTTGATAGCTATGGTGGCTATCTGAAACCTTTTGCAATCGGTAAAATAGCTTATATTCAGCTCATTCCTAATAACAAATTCACCCGAAGTGAAGTGAGGTTCGAAGTGAGATGCGAGTTTGGTTACAAAATCGACAGGCAGAGCTCTGTAAATTGTATATCTTCAATCGCTTTTCAGCCCCTTTGTCGCTCAACTCTCTATCAGAATGACCTTTTCGCTAAAAGACCATTCACGTTGGATGACATGAAAGCAAGATACCAAGATTGCTGAAAGACAACTCAGCTACATGACATAAAAGCAGCATACCCAGTCAGCACAGAGTCAACTCAGCCGGACAACCCACCTATTTCCGGGGCCAGCTCTTAGTATAATTCATGATAATGAATATGCAGTGGCGTTCAAACCGTCTAGCCAAATAATTTTATGCGCAAATATTAACTAAGTTGCCTAATTAGAATATTTTTGCTCGTTTTCCTGCATAATGTAATGCACCTAGGTGTTTACTATTCAAACTCTATTCTATTTTGTTTTTCAGACTAGCAATAAAATTGTTCCGATTTCAAACTTAGTAATACTGATATGATAATCCAATGGATGCAGGCAGCGCAGGACCGATCGTCGTGGAGATCCTTAGGGGAGGCCTATACCCAGCAGTGGGTGTCGTGCGGCTGATATGATGATGATGATGATGAATACTGATAATCACCTTATCATAATAATGGGTACTAATAACCACTTGAAGTTACAAATCAAAAGCGAAGCCCTTAGATAGAGCATTCAACCAACTTTAATGCTCTAAGGCGAAGCCGGTCACTGAAAAGTTACAGAAGACTTTGAGCATGGACATAAAATACCTAGTATGGTTTAAGGAAGGCCATCAAAGAAGAGATTATGGCAATTTTTTTTTTTTTTTTTTTTTTTTTTTTTTTTTTTTATATTTGACAACATCACATACATTGCTCCAATCCCAAAGTAAGTAGCTATAGCACTTGTGTTATGGAAATCAGAAACAACGGTGGTATGACACACACCCAGACCTGAGGCAATATTGAAAAGTTCATTTTTCTACATTGACCCAGCCGGGGATCGAACCCGGGACCTCAAGAGATGGTGACGCCTTGAAAACCGGCGTGCGAACCACTCGACCACGGAGGTCGTCATTATAAAGAAGAAAATATGTCATGATAAAGAATATGTCATGATAAAGAAGAAAAAGTACCAGTGATAGAGATGTATGGAAGAAAATTCAATCTGCGTCGATTCCAAATACATTTTATTGGGATACGGTAGACGTATGATCTTCAATCAAGAATGATCTAGAAGAAACTAGATGTCCGCGGTCAGACTTTTAAAAACGGCACCTCGAAAAAACACCCCACTTTCAAACTAGGAGCTTATTTTGGACGAAGTATTATCTTCATTGTTTCATACTATTTAAAGTTAAAATTGGAACGAATAGTAATTTGTACCCAGATAAAATATAAATGTGATTCGAATTTCAAATTTTCGAAACACTTTTTGTTTTCGTCGATCGGTGCCACATTTGCAAGTTCGTGAAGCATCTAGGATTTTCTTGATTGAAGCGTATGATGAAAAAGTTTGGCATCAACAAAATCTTCCAGATACTTTCGCTCTGTAAAAGAAGAAGACTCGACCACTTCAATTGACATTGAAATTCCTTGACGAATATTCGCTTTGTAGAAATAGAAGAAAATTCTTTATCACTTCGACATTTCGATTAGTACGTAAATTGTTGCCTTGACAGGATCTCATATTACCCGTTATTGGATGTTATTATGCAGATGGTATGGTTGACATTGGGCTTACATCTGTTTTTAATTGTCTCGTCTCGTTTATTATCCGACCGGACGGGACAGCTTGCTTAGTTGCTGTATTATCTAGAAATTGCTTCATAAATACCAATAAAAATGTCTAGTATCATACATATTATGCAAAATTTTGATGATTTTTATTACGATGGCAAAACGGTTAAATGGTCAATGAACCTTATCACTTGTATCATGGGTTCTGTAAGATGGTCTGTGTATCAGAGTCTATGGTTAGTTAGAGAATAACGTGAGCGCGAAGCGTGATCGAAGCATGGCGCGTTTCAGTTTGGACAAAAATGCTTGTGCAGTTGTCCCGCTGTCCGTTTGTTCTCCTCTACAAGTCGCTTTTCTCAACCGATTCTCGTAAAATTTTGTGAGCATTTTGGTCGAGTCATTAGATTACCGATTTTTTTTAAAAATAGCGAAGATATGGGGAAAATCATATTTCAGCCATTTCTAAAAATGTTCAAAAATGTCACTAACGCGAGGTTTATGGCTCTACAGAGCCACTAGTTTAAAAATTAACAAAATTTCTATAGGTAAGTTTATCTCTCACCGAAACTGTATCATTAAAAAGATTTCCCTGTTCAACAAAAACTTTCAAGTGAATGACAAAAGTTCGACAAATTGAGTTAGATACGCGTTAAGAATCTATTGGAGTGATTCAATGCTAAAAGCATTGACTGAAAATAGACTGAAACATTTACTTTTTAAAAAAGTCTTTCGCAAAAAATATTACTTAGGTGGGATTTCAGGTCGTTTACCCAAACGGCTATGTTCTTATTAAGTTTATTTAACCTCGGGGTAGGCCTATACTCAGCAGTGGGCTTATAGCATCCAAACTGCTCTCAGGCAGTTGGGTGTCGTGCGGCAGATAGGATGATTTTGTTTAATTAATTTCTCCGCGACATCTTTTCCGTTCGGAGAGCGGGCGGGACAATATTCCCACCGCCCAGGAAAACTTTCAGGGCGGCATGGAGGGAAACCAGTGGACAATCCTTGCATTTATCTCTAGCATGGGTATAATAATGGTTGCAACCCTATCCTTTTGCCATGCATGCATGTTGTTCTCACACATATTAGCCCTTTGAGACCGATTAATAAAAAAACCGGCCAATTGCGAGTCGGAGGATTCCGTACCAAAAACGGCAAAAAATCACGTTTGTTGTATGGGAGCCCCCTTAAATATTTATTTTATTCTATTTTTAGTACTTGTTGTTATAGCAGCAATAGAAATACATAATCTATGAAAATTTCAACTGTCTACCTGCAGCTTAGAGCATTCAACCAAGTAAGGAGACGCCACTAGCACTAATTTGTTTACGAAAAAGTCTGCCACTTTCCGCGGGGGACGAGGTAATGCACACACAAATAGTGTTAAACACTAATGCATTTTCGGACACGTCACTACGCACGCACACGACAAAATTATCAAACACTAGCTTAAACCTTACGCACACAAATACATACACACATAAAAACCAACCTGTCAGTACACGAGATGACGTCATTTTCATGTAAACGGGGATAGTGCTTGACATTATCGATATTTTACTCTCGATACCTTCGGCTCATATTTTTAATTTGCTAAAAGCAATAGGTAATAAATGTGCACTCGCACATTTATTACCTATTGCTTTTAGCAAATTTTTTTAGGTTTCCACGAAACATGTTTTGCACAAGCTTGGATCGAGGCATCTCGTATCATTACATCTTTTGGAAATCTGAAATATAAAGATTTAGGCCACTTTCGTCACATTCCGCTTTCGTCAAAATAAATTATAGGCTGTATTTTTTTCTGAATAAACGAAATTCCTCTTTCGACAGAAAAAACGTTGAATATTTTTTCAATATTTTATAGCCGGAATAACATACCTAGGTAATGATAAAGTCGATATCGATATTTGTTTCTGTGCTGTCACAACAATACTTTTGCTGCAGTGTGGCCACCGTTTCTAAATTAAAACGGCATATTTTGGAAATAATTAGTGACATCCGTAAATATTTTATGATAATATTCTGTAACTTTACGGAGGTAAAAAAAGTAAAGTGTAGTAGAACGTGAAGTTCTACTACACTTGAAAAGTTGGAAGAAAAAAAAAATCTTGGAAGTGAAAGACAGAAATATAATCAATTTATTTATGATAGGTAATCCTCAAGTAGGCAATCCGAAATGGATGTCGTTATTGAGGTTTTCTGGGTTGACGAGTGCGAAATTAACATTTATTTTGAAGTCCAACACGGTGGACAAAAGGGGTGAAAATGGGGTTCAAATTTTTGTTAAGAGGTCGGGGACGGGCAGGGGTATGGGAAAGGATGAGGGAGAGGGAGAGGGGAGGGAGAGGGAGAGAGAGAGAGGGAGAGGGAGAGGAGGGGGAGAGGGAGAGGGAGATAGAGAGGGAGAGCGAGAGCGAGAGGGAGAGCGAGAGGGATAAAAATTGAAGATCTGGATTACCTGATGCAGAACCAAGTTTAATTTATTTGCACAAACATGTTTACAAAAATCGAAGATCATCTGATGTGGAAATCAAAAATCGAAGATCATCAGCTGATGTTGAAATCTAAGAGATCAGGTTAAAGTTGTTTATTTAGCATAATATAATAACATAAGCTGGGAGTACCTCCACACCACGTGGTGAAGGCAGTAACAGTTTGGGCCTAATTTTTGATATCGACTTGCCCAAAATACGGGTCAGACGCTTAAAGCACACCAGCGGGTGTCGAGCTAAGGACTGGTTGTTTTTCGCATGGACAACTTTATGTGGCTTTTATTAAATTAAATAAAAATTATGTATTATCTTTTAACATTATAACACTGCTACAAGTATTTTATGTAACTAAATTAGTTCATATTTACATGCATACGCCGGAGTCATAAAGTCCACGTGTACGAAGTCGCGGGCATCAGCTAGTCTATAATAAATTCATCAAGCATCTACACTAATGATAATATTAACAGGTAAAGAACGTGATGTTTTAAGTGTCATACATTCAACTTTAAAAATTAGGCTAAAAGAGATCTTGTATAATTTAGTGGCAACACTGTTTAATTGACAATATTTTTGAATTATTTTCATTTTTAGTGCATTATTTGATAATAATTGGTCGAAATAATACTAACAAATGGAAAATAACGTTATCCTTTTACACACTAGATGTTTCCAATCTTTTTTTAAATGAAAAAACACTGCCATTCGGCATTTTTAGCTCCCGTCGTTTCGCGTGTACGATGATCAGCTGAATGGCGCGGAACTCGGGTCAACTAGTTTTATATAACGTGTATGATCGGCGCTCATATACCTTTGACAGAGGGGTACGCCTGACAGTGGCGTCTCCTTAATTGGTTAAATGCTCTAAGACCTGCAGTCGTTATTAACATCGAGTAAAAAACGGCAAAAAAAACACGTTTGTTGTATGGGAGCCCCCCTTAAATATTTATTTCATTCTGTTTTTAGTATTTGTTGTTATAGCGGCAACAGAAATACATCATCTGTGAAAATTTCAACTGTCTAGCTATTACGGTTCATGAGATACAGCCTGGTGACAGACAGACAGACAGACGGACAACTGAGTCTTAGTAATAGGGTCCCGTTTTCACCCTTTGGGTACGGAACCCTAAAAAAGTATACAACGAGATACGAAAAACCCCAAAAGCCGAATAAAGTAGATAGGGACCATCAAACTGTACAACTTTTACTATGGGACCAACTCTGAAATCGCGAAAAAAATTAGGTGTTTCATACAAAAACGGGTTTTTTGTGTCACGTTGTTTAGATAACGTATATGCCACAATTTCGAAGCTCTTGAACTATTTAACATTAACGAATCAATAATGATGAATGGACGGAAATAATAATAAGTAACATATTACATCTCAACACCTAACCGCACGATCCATTACATGCAAATAAACTTCTAACAATAAGTCACTTTGTGTAACTTTGAATCGTGACTAAGACAGTTTACCTTTGATGTTGATTTTTGGCCACCTTAATTGGCAAAAAAAATGTTGATTTTACTTAAAACCAGCTAATAAAATGAGTCATAAAAGCGAAGACGTTTTGACCCAAAATATGTTTATCATTTGTCTTTGTTTCCATGTGTGGTAACCAAAGATTCGCACTTTGCACTTACGAATTTCACTCATTGTGGCCACTTAAAGTGCCAAAAATTGCATTGTTATTAGTAATTGGCGTTTATTGTTCTTTAATATGTGATAAATAATTCTCATTGAATGGTCAAAATGTCTATTAGATAGTCGTTAAGTGTATTGGTAGACACAACAGTTTGTAAAGAAACTATGCTTTATATAGGTTTGTTTGTTTGTTACGCCTTCACGTCCTAACTAGTGAACCGATCTTCATGAAATTTTGCATACACGTAATCAGGGGCACAGAGAAGGACATAGTCATCCCGAAAAAGAGTGTTGTTCCCGAGGGATAGCAAAAAATCTTTCCACGCAGACGAAGTCGCCAGCGGCCGCTAGTATTTAACATAATTATAAGTTTTTTAACTAAAGAATTAATGAAACATTTTATTAATACCTACTTAATGAAATTTTATCTATTACTTTAATACTTAGTGATTTTTTTTTTTTATTTTTTATTTATTTATTTATAATCAGGCAACAAGGCCCATAGATATATATCTTAAAACTAAACATATATAAAAATATAAAACAATTGTGTTAACTTAATGGTAATGTTAGTAAAGAATTAATTTGACACTATTTTCTGTGTCGAATCGGGGGCACAGGGCAATGTCCCTCGGAAGCGCCTGTACACCACGCCCTGCGGCCAGAAGTCCTCCTTCATGAAAAGGTCCAGCCTTGTTGTCGGGATGCGCACCACAAATGCCTTGAAATTGGTGTTATGGCGCGACTCCAGAGGCTGAACCCTCAAACAAACAATTATATTCTCAGTGGTACCACAGATAATATAATACTGTAGTACTTACCTATTTAAGTACCCAAGGTACTAAAATCTTACAACGAAAGAAAAAAATATGCTTTAAAAACGCAGGTCAAAATTACCAACTCATAAATTTAAATTCTTGTTAGATAGGCTAGAAAAAAAGAAACTTAGGTTATAAGAATACCTAAGATGTTAAAAATAGTTTTCAGAATGTTTGGCAGCTTTACGTGTAACTTGCCTAAATGCAACGGTCAATAAACTAACAAAGGCAACTTTTTGCGAGCACACAAAAACTAGCAAACACTAGACAGCAAATAATTTACGTGAGTGTCTAAACGTAGGCGTTGCGTCGCAATCGCAAGTGCGGTAGCTCAAGTTTGAAAAAAAAAGACGATTTGACCACAGAACAGTGGCGGATTTACAAATTTTCAAGGTATAGGCTGTAAAGCTTTTGCCGCCCTTGCCTCCACAATTGTCAAATTGTCATGTCCTAGATTATTTTTACAATTCAACAATTTGCACGTAAAATAATTTTTAGATATATTTTTGAGCTAATTAAAGCTCAATCATGTAAGATTTGGATAATTCGTAAAGTAAATTTTTTCGGTCACTTTACCGTAAATATATATTCGTAATTGAAAAAAATTAAGCAATTGTGCTGTTCTAACATCGAAAAAATATATTATATTTGATGCCCGCCGTTACAAGGTTACGTTGAGAAATTTTGATGAAGTGTCAAATCCAACCAATAGTAGGGCTGTATGGGTTGACGGTAGGAAAAGAAAAAGGGCGCAAAGACCGATTACTGGTTGGGGGCGGCGAACTAGCTGTTTTACTCTAGAATATGGAAGATTGATAAACGGATTCACGGAACGTACAATGACAAATGATAAGTGAGAAGGAAAAGTCGGCAAAATTTGTTGCAGACTTCTATCTGTAAAACATCAGAAAACAGAATACAGAAAACCGTCATCCAGAAATCTTTATGATTTCTGGTAGCCAAAAAAAAAAATTGGTCCACAAATTTGCCGCCCCAAAAATCTGCCGCCCTAGGCTCAAGCCTACTCAGCCTGCTGGTAAATCCGCCACTGCCACATAATTAAAAACAGTCCTTACTAGGTATGACAGTCATTCAGGGTTTCAGACTAGATCTATTAAGAAAATTAGAGGTAATAATATAGATTAAAATGCGCCGAAAACTTCCGTTTAACATCGGAGTTAGGGTTGCCACCTGCTACGACTTGATTTAAGGGTTACCAGCCTAAAAAATATGGGTTTTAGATTTTTTTGTACGGGAGAAAATTAAAACACCTGTTTTTTATGAAGATAATTTAGACCATAGATTCTCTTACCCCGTATTTTATTTTTGCATTTATGGGTTTCTATATTATCTCAGCCTGAAAAACGGGGAGACCCATAAAATACGGGGCATCTGGCAACCCTAATCGGAGAAAGTAAATACTCCTCAAAGTATATTATGGATATCGAAACGAGCTCAAAAAACTACAAACTAAGTGCTATAAAAGCTGTTTCTATTATACACACGAATTAAAATATACCACATAATTATATGCCACCGAACATGCAGATTGGGTTTTAATATTGTTTTTGTGGAAACTCAACCTAGGACCATTAAGATTTTAAATATTCATAGAAGTACCAGCTGCAGATTTTTTTAAATTATTGATTGACCTATTATGCAATATTTAAACTACCTATATCGTTTGGAATATACTTAAATAATGTTACAAAACGTGCCAGCTTAATACCTATTCAATTATTCGATCAATAAAATAAAAAAAATAAAAACCTGCAATAGTGATTTGCTAAAATACTTAAATGCATAATCAGTATAAATAATAGATTATGGTAGATAGGTATCATTGACTTGTTGCAATAAAACGCCGGTGATTTATTTTCGATATATTACGTGTAACTAGAAAAATAATAAATACACAATTATTTTTATAAAATAATAAGTTTGTTTCACACCATTGATTAGGGAATTGAGTTGGAAAGAGTGACAAATAAAAAAAACAATAATAAACCAAGATAACTTCAAACAACAGAACTGTATTTGGTAAAAATTGTAAATATCGTTACCTACTTATATTTTCCTACTACGGGTGGTAGGAAAATATAAGTAACTAGCGGCCGCCCGCGACTTTGTCTGCGTGGAAAGGTTTTTGCTATCCCTCGGGAACAATACTTTTTTTCGGGATGAAAGGTACCCTATGTCCTTTTCTGTGTCTTTGACAACGTGTATGCAAAATTTCATGATGATCGGTTCAGTAGTTAAGACGTGAAGGCGTAACAAACAAACAAATAAACAAACAAACAAACGGACTTTCGTTTTTATAATATTTGTAAGGATATAGATGAATATAGACGAAACGAAATAAGACGATTCAAAAGTACTTAATTATTAAGTCAACGATATGTCAAAACAAGTTTAGATGCGTCATGCGCCAACATCATGCAATTTAAAACAGCGACAGGTAGGCTGCAGATACACACATTGACATATTATGTCGAGAGATGGACAAAAATGAACGCCACCATACGGAATACTTGTCGTTAGAAAGAGATAAACAGACATCATAAGTTTCGTCTGATACTCATTGGCGCGATCATAGGAGTGACAGTCGCAATGCTCGCTCTTTGTAAAAATATGGCCGATTAGAGTAATACAAAATACGAAAATACATTTTACGGTTAAATACAGTACTTACGTATGAAATGAAACATTTTTCTGATCTCTGACTGTTGCTGTATAATTTGCACATCGTTTAAAGACGCGGGAAGGCATTTTTGATAAGGATGTCACGGTTTTTTTAGTGTCTGACTGACGAGAGTGGTGTGTGTTTACGTGTCACGAGCCTGTGCCTGACTAATTGAAAGTCGGGCAATTACCTGACTTTCGTCTTGCCATTGTGGAGCGCGGGTAACGTATCTAAACTTGTTTTGACATATCGTTGTATTAAGTTTGTTTGAATAAAGACACTTTGACTTTGACAGCTATAATATAAGCAAAACTATGACGTTGTCTGAAAATTTATTTAGTTTTAGTTAACATAAAATTACTTTGGTGTTAACAAAAAGTTAAATTAAAACTTAACCTAGGTAATAATTGGTTCGACTACATAACTCATGTTTTTAGTTCCTAATTTATTACCGTTACTAATATCTTTGAGCTGAATTATAAATAAGTTTAAGGAAATAATTTAGACCATTTTAAAATAAAATAATACCTACGTTTTGTTTTATAGTCACGAATTTTTACACCGCGGCGCGAGGCGTGCGGAACGTAAAATGATTTATTAATTGTAGTTAGTTGTAACGATTTTGAAATAAAAAATTTGTTGGAAAAAAATCCCAATAGGTATCATAATTATTGGGTTATTTTGAAAATTTAGTTTCAAATCAATTTAATGTTGGAAAAAATCACGCCAATATCATAATTATTTGTTTGTTTTTAAACTTATGAATAAGCTTTTAAATTAATTGAAAGTTTGCCACTCGAATAACTTAGGTACACTGAAATGACAGCCAAAAGTGGCCATTTCGAGCTAAAATAGATTTAAAAAAAAAAAAAAAGAAAGAATGAAAACTAATGAGCAGGTATTCAAAAAATCTTAATGACGATTTAAGAGGGCATGATCTTAGCTGTTTTTAGGGTTCCGTAGCCTAAAGGAAAAAACGGAACCCTTATAGATTCGTCATGTCTGTCTGTTCGTCCGTCCGTATGTCACAGTCACTTTATTCCGAAACTTAACTTGGTAGGTAGATGTATTCTGTGAACCGCTTTACGATTTTTACACAAAAATAAAAGATTAAGGGGGGGCCCCATAATACCCCATGGAACTGAAACTGAAAAACATTTTTTTCATCAAACCAATACGTGCAGGGAGTCTACAAGGTGTTTGGTAAAAGCCTTATAAAGCCGAATATGGTAGATAGGGACCATCAAACTGAACAACTTTTACTATGGGACCAACTCTAAAATCGCGAAAAAAAATCAGCTGTTTCATACATTTTGTTATTTTCGTTATTAATTTTTGTATGAAACAGCTGATTTTTTTTTCGCGTATTCAGTGTTGGTCCTATAGTAAAAGTTGTTCAGTTTGATGGTCCCTATCTACCATATTCGGCTTTATAATGCTTTTACCAAACACCTTGTATAGATAGGTCTTTTAAAATGACATTGAGGTTTTTAAGACAATTTTTTTATCAAAGTCAACCGTTTTTAAGATATACACTGCGAAAGTGGTAAAATGTGTGTGTCGTCCCCTTTAACTTTTAAAATAAGAGAGTGAAAAATCTAAAAATACCTATATGCTGTAGATCTTAATAAACACTTTCAACGAAAATTGGTTTGAATGAGATAAAGGTATTCAGTAGTTTGGAGACATAGCATATTTTCCAAAACCGCAAATATAACATTATCATTTAAACAAACTCTATGAAAAAAAAAACCGGCCAAGTGCGAGTCGGACTCGCGTACGAAGGGTTCCGTACCAAAAATCGGAAAAAAATCACGTTTGTTGTATGGGAGCCCCCCTTAAATATTCATTTTATTCTCTTTTTAGTATTTGTTGTTATAGCGGCAACAGAAATACATCATCTGTGAAAATTTCAACTGTCTAGCTATCACGGTTCATGAGATACAGTCTGGTGACAGACAGACAGACAGGCAGACAGACAGGCAGACAGACAGACGGACAGCGGATTCTTAATAATAGGGTCCCGTTTTTACCCCTAACAAAGTTATTTTTGCAGATGAAAAATTATAGTGGTATTAAACTGGTATGGTATATGGTATCTACGGAACCCTACTACGCCTGGCGCGACACATACTTGGCCGGTTTTTAAATATTGACTTGGTTTACGAGAAACAAAAATAAATACCTATATTGGCGTCGCTAGTACATAGTGGGTAGTAGTGGGCATCTTAAATATGATGGCAATAAGATATTATACAACCATAGACATAAATATTAAATACCTAGTTATGGCACAGTTATGGTGACAATGGAGGTCGACGTTGATCGACAAAACAATTGGTTAGGTGAGGCGCTTGCGGCTTCTTTGATGCTAGGTGAAGGTCTTAGCTATGATATGAGATTTTCCTACTGCATAAATATTACGAGTAACATTAATGCATAATATGGCTTGCCTACCTTAACTATGCAACCCTCAACCTTACAAACCTTACACCTTAATTTCAAACCTTGAAAATCCTGTAAAAAGTGAGCAACTGGCTCATCAATAGCTCAAGAAAGCCTCGTCGATTTCGACCTAGAATAGACGTAATGAATTAGGGTTTTCTTCTGATGTTTAGGTGTGGAAAACCCCATGTGATTTTGTCTCTCCCGAGCGGGGTCTTATGGTGTACAAGGGAAGCCATTATACGCGCTCGGGCGAGGCTTTTATGGACCCAGCTATTAAAATTGGCCATTAGCGTCATTTTAGCGTCCCCATTGCTGGGGCACAGGCCTTCCTTATATATGGAGGGATAAGGAGGATAGGCCGCATAACCCACCACGCGGGCCCAATGCGGATTGGTGGGGTTAACGACTTCAAATGCAGCCGGGACCAACGGCTTAACGTGCCTTCTGAAGCACGGAGAAGCTCGAGATAATACATTTTTGGTCACCCATCCCATGACCGACCCTTGCGAAAGTTGCTTAGGCTCCGCAATCGCTGGGCCAGGAGCTAAAACACTGCGCCATCGAGATAATTTAGCATTAGCATTCGCAAAATCTAGGCCCTGGTTATAAACATCGTTACTGTTTAAAATTATTCAAAAGAAATATTAAGAAATATTTCTGAGAAAGATAACAACTGGGTAACATTACTATTTTATCAATGGAAGTACGGAAGTAGGTATATAGTAATTAAAAAGATTATCGCGGTTCGTAATTAAAAATAAAGTTATCAATTAGAAATAATAACAATTTGAGCTAAATTACTTATTTAAACATAAAGATAATAAATGACATGACCTCTGATAATGAAAGTTCAAGCAGATATAAAATTAATTTTTAGGCATTAGTTTACTAAAAATATAAACAATACGGGTTGTTTTACAGTTTCCGGTTAAATTCCAATAATTTTTATTATTAAATTAATTTCATAGTTTTTGTGTTCCTATATAGTGGTAAACTTGTGAAACATTTATTTTAAGTACTTGTTCAATCAAACATCGTTAGTAAATATATATTTTTTTATATTTTGGCAAAGGAGATGTCCCAGCGTTGCCCCAGTTTCATTTTATTTAATTACTTTCATAATTAAAAAATGCTAATTACATTTTATTTAGGCATAGTATCAGTCAAGAATTGTTTTATATTTAGAAAAACAATTACAAAAACATTAAGTTGTTTTCTGAAGTATTTTGTGAAAAAAATGTAAGTAAATAGTACTCTAATGATAAAAAATTGTGATTTAAAAGCGTTTTAACTTAAAAATCCCACTTTTTAATGCAGAAAATAATTATCAATCTGATTCTAGAGTAAAATACCTACTCTTATATACTACTTTGATTAAGACGCGATAGACTTTAATTAGATTTGCTCGGTGTTCGAGAGAGGTAAAGTTGACTCTTTTTAGTGCTTATTGTGCCTCTTTCTACACCTGCAGCCTGTGGAGCGACTACACGCTTAAATCGTATAGCGCCTTTCGAGTCCAGTTTAATGACTCGTTCAGGATGTTGTTGGGGCTCCCCCGCTCTTGCAGTGCATCTACAATGTTCGCGGAAGCGAGGGTGGACTGTTTCTACACCGTAATGCGTAAGCGCGCTGGCTCGCTAGTGCGCCGAGTGCGGGGGAGCACCAACAGCATGCTGGCCGTGCTCGCGGCAAGGCTCGACTGCTCTTATATCAACCACTGCTGTAACCTACACATTGCACATATACACAGTAACAGAGTCGTCCGAAATCAATATAATTTTATTAGTAATTAAAGAATGAATGAATTTGTTATTCAGGAATTATTTTAATTTTATACTTATTAATGTGACTACTTTTGATAATTAATTATTTTTATTGTATTTATTTTTATTGTATTTGATGTAATTTGATGTAATGGGTCTTTGACACCCGAAATAAATGAATAAATATTAAATATTTTAATTTTTTGAGCATGGTGGGGCAAATGACATAGGTGCGATGGGACATGTCTTTTAGGAGGCGATATTTCCATTGTTTTTCTTAATACTAAGAACCTACCCAATAATGATTTATCATTGTAGGTAATAGAAAAAAGCTTGAAAACAGTTACAACCACTCTGTCCAACTGGTTGGACGGTCAGTATTTTAACACGTTTTTTTATCAATTTGGTTGGTGATTGACCATACTTTTCTTGTCCACAGCTCGTGCGTGGCGAGGGCCCCTGGGTTGGCCGACTGGGAATGCGAAAACGACCCCTGCCTGATGACCAGCGAAGTCATCGACAACGTCAACCGTGGAGGGTACACGTGGAGGGCTGCAAACTACAGCCAGTTCCACGGGAAGAAGCTCAAGGAAGCGCTAGTGTACAAACTCGGTGAGACAATCTCTTTAGAATCATCATCATCATCATATCAGCCGCACGACACCAACTGCTGGGTATAGGCCTCCCCTACGGATCTCCACGACGATCAGTCCTGCGCTGCCTGCATCCACTTGCTTCCCGCGACCTTCACCCTCACGTCGGTCCACCTTGTCGGGGGCCTACCCACGGAGCGTCGTCCGGTGCGCGGTCGCCATTACAGAACCGCCCCGCCCCAACGGCCATCGATTCTTCTCGCTATGTGTCCCGCCCATTGCCACTTCAGCTGCGTTAGAATTCTGCTGCTTTAGAATCATAATCATACCCAAATCTAATAGTGTAGGGAAGGAAGGTACTTAGTGGACCTCCACAGTAAATCCTCAGTAGACGAAACTACAGTATGATAAAGTATCATAAATTCACTATCATACATTCACTGTCACATCCTCTCGGGTTGACTGGGAGAGAATGCCTTTTTATCATTAAGTCCACCATTTGATGTATTTTATATAAGCAATAAAGATTAAATAAATAAAAAATAAATAAAAAAAAAAACATTTTTTTTATTATTCCAAATCTTTTTTTTGTTTTTGGATATTTGTTCATAGGTTTTGGTTCATACTATATTACATCTCTGCAAAGTTTCATCGACTGAGGATTTAATGTTGGGGTCTCCATTCAAAAGATCGCTTCATTTCCTACACCAGGGATTCCCAAACTATTTTGGACAAGAGATCCCTTTTCCAAAATGAACTTAAATTACTTTAGAACTCATGTTTCTAGTTTTTTCCTATTGATACAAAATACTTGCCAATTTAAAACTACTAAAATATTAGTCATTCTTTTAACACAACTTATGTACCTAGAATCTTGAAAGTTTCAAATAAGAACTTGTGTTAATTACCTAATAGGTTCAATCAGTTTTTGTTCATGTCGACCCCTGGTTTAGCGATTTTGACCCCAAGGGGTCAAAATCCTGCACTATAATGGCGCCTTTACATTATGTCGGTGGCCGAATACGTCCTGACCGAATTCGGTTGAACTTATTTTATTTATATCGTTAAATTATTCAGTCTGTCGGACCGAAAGTGGATAACTGTTTACACAAAAATGAGTTGGTAAAAAATTAGACTAGACATTGCACTTACAATAAAAGCTCGACCTGCAATATGATATTGATAGATCTTCAATTTGCAAACTTGACCTTATTTTATTCAGGGCTGCTCCGTGTCAAGAATTTAGAGAGGGATTGGAGTAACGCCAAACTGTAATACCTGTGCAATATACTGTCATTATTATTCTGTAACGGTTTTTGTCGATAAGCGATACACGAGTAGAGGTGTGGCCTCTCGCAGTGGCCTTCCGGTCAAATCTCTACATGTGTAGGGAGAAACGCGGCCTCCGGAAGCCCAGGATCGAACGTAGAGACACGGCCTTCCGGCCAAATCTTTACGTGTACAGGCCGGGCCTCCGGAGGCAGCGCCTCATAAGTAGAGATTTGGTCGCAGGGGCCGTACCGGCTAACGAATCGATTTTCATAAAAGTCTGCTGGGTTTCAACTTAAAACAGAGAAATCAAAGTAAGCAATTTCGTTTTGTACTTTTTGTTGACGTGATTCGGAAGATATCGATGTTCGTGTGACATCATGAATTTGGGTTCGTCATTTTGGCCCAATTGGGGCTCGATTTATCTGTTTTAATTTGAAACCCAGCAGACTTTTATGAAAATCGATTCGTTAGCCGGTACGGCCCCTAGTTGCAAGTTCGATCCTGCTGGTATAATAATACTGTATAGTTAACCCTCCACATGTACATAAGTACATACAGCGCCCTGCTAATTTCGCGAAGCAAAATCTGCGATGCGATTCTACGCGTATGGTATCTCCCTCAAAAAGCTGCAATGCGGACTTGTTCGGCAATGGGAATTACAGTAAAATTAACGAAAGTGTCATGTTAATAAATTTTGACAAGTTCTTGCGAGATTACAAATTTTGTGTTTACAAAGTCCCATATAAGTAACGTTACTCTGCTGAAAAAAATGCGTTCACTGGGTTTTATTACTTACAGAATAGCTTTCTTTCTTTATGAATTGCCTTTAATTAAAACAACATTCGTTGCTACTATTAAGCTGTTCGTTTTATCAGCTACTGAGCTGGTTTAGACTGAAAAAAAAAACTTTTTTCAGTTTTTTAAGTTATTCTACACTCTTGTATAGAATATCGCTACTACTGCACTTACCACGTTTCAGGTTTGAACCCTGTGAAACTAATGATTAAAGCCAACTCAAAAGTTAGATTTTGTATCATTAGTACCTACCAAGGAGGAAACCCGTACAAAAGAATGCGATGTGCAGATGACGATAAAAGAATAAATTACTAAGTATTTATCAAAGTGACTGATTATTATGATCTCCATTGAATTGAATTGATTTTTTTTTATAATCAATTGAGTTTTATGTCAATTAATACCTACTGCTTCTGTCCAGACTCCAGTATATCAAGCTATCATTGTGGAAGAAACCAAGTGTTGCAATGGAACTCATATAAAATCTACACACAAAACGCTCCCATTTAGAATGACATTCTTGAGTCGTGACACGAAATAATAAACATTTCGCAACCAACAATACACCATTACTCCTAATCCTTTAAGAATAAAGGTCAAAATTGTCAATTCACGCCGTACGGCACGATATAAGATAGCAGGATTAGCATACAACAGTTGTAAACACACCTTAAGAATTAAAATGTGTTTAGAATTATGTTAATGTTAGGTTAACTGGGTCATATTTTTAGCCAACAAGGTAGCTTGAACCTGTTATCTAAATTTACAAGATGTTAATAAAGAATACTATGAATTTCACAATGTCTTGATTTTTTTTCATCAAACGATAGCATAAACCACAGAATAGATATTAGAGTCTGTCTAAAAAGTCAGTTTACCTACATGAGTTTTAGTAGAGATTAATATATTATCATTATTAGAAATTATTATTTACTTATTTTTATTCCAAAGTATCAAGATTGTACAGATAAACTATACATTATTTGCTGTGTTGCTAGCAGTGTTTCTTTCAGGTACTATTTCGGGGGGGCAGTGCCCCCCCGGAGCAGCCTTAGTGCCCCCCCGCAGAAAAATGTGTTGTGTGTAGGTAGACGGGCAAACTAGTGTAGTGATCGACGGACGAGCTCCCCCGAACCTCTTAATTGCCCCCCCGGAGAATTTTGTTTGAAAGAAACACTGGTTGCTAGGGTGGGTATTAAAATTACCCTGAAATTACCCATGTAAACTGACTTTTTAGACAGACTCTAGTTAGTACCTACTTTACGTCCTATTGGCTGCGGAAAATTGAGAAATAATGGTATCCTACCTACAGGGTTAAGTATTTGTAAAACACTTATAACATAGCAGAAGTAGATTACCTCATAAATAACATAATTTTTCTACGAATTTTCCAAAAACAAACGAAAAAAAATTCGACATTTCATACAAAACTCGATCAGCTGTTCGGACATGCATTTGTATGGAAAGTCGAAACTTTTTGTCTGTTTTCGGAAAAGTCGTAGAACAAAATGTTGTTGTTTATGATTTTAGTAATCCAGCGAGGTTATTGGTGTTTTACAAATTTTAACAACACTGTCTACGTACGGTTGGTTTGTTTCTGCTGTTTGCGACGGGTAGGGTTGCTTTCACTTGCTAAAACTTGCGTAGCGGTTCAGGAAAAGCTGACCATGTAATGGCTGCCTAAGGGCACAGAATACATAATAGTACAATAGGTAAGGGTTGGCATTTGCAGACAGTAACAATCCAAAAACTAGAGTAACCGCTTCCCGTCTAGGTTGTTTTCGACATTTTTATAAAAAAAATATATTACCTACCTACTTAGGGGGCGTCCATTAATCACGTGATGTTTTTTTGACCATTTTTGACGCCCCCTCCCCCCTGGTGATACTTGGTGAGGTTTTTCGTTAAACCCCCCCCCCCTCTAAATCACGTGTATTTTTTGGTACAAAATAATCTCAACAAATTTCAGTACGAATATGTCGCGGTGGGCGGGGAAATCGTCCTGGCAACGGTGAGTCAACAATCACACACAGTTTTCGGTTAAAAGTCACACGTTCAACGAAAAAAATTAATACACGTGATATCTCACTACACCCCCCCGTCCCCCCTTGTGATAATTCGTAATTTTTTCAACTACCCCCCCCCCCCTTTCGAAGCTCACGTGATTAATGGACGACCCCTTACCAAATTATTTATCATTCCTATAAGATTATAAAGTTTCAATTATTTTGCTTAACTCAATCGAATAATGCAGTCCTTCACATTTTAGCACTAAATAAAATATAATTTACAAAGACAGACAGACCCATAAAATCATTTCATTAACGTCAAAGGGGAAAGCGTCTTTGCTATGGTAATCATTATTGTCTTTATGTCGCCGCGAACAGAGAGTGAAAGTATCAAGGATATTTCAATCTACTTTCTTTTGCTCTAATTTTAACCGTCATTCTACCTCAATAAAGTTCACATTCAAATAATCTCTTTCACGGAGACAGACAAGCCTTTTAACGACTATAAAATAGTTTAGTGTTTATATTTACGAATGTTGAATAGAGATTAACATGCATTTCTCCCATTAAGTGTCTCTTGTTATATGAACTTTCGAAAGCATTTCGAAATCTCTCCACTTAACCACTAAGCTGGTACTTAATCATATTACCTATATCGCAAGCAAAAAAGGTTTTTGTGTAGGTAATCTTCTCTTCTATTACATATTTGGAATATGCATTAGCAGATACCGAGAAGATTTTATTGATAAAGCCTTCAATCATCATGATGGAAGGATAAAGCTTATAAATAATGATGCGACCGCGCACCGGACTAGGCTCCGTGGGTAGGCCCCCGACAAGGTGGACCGACGTGAGGGTGAAGGTCGCGGGAAGCCGCTGGATACGGGCAGCGCAGGACCGATCGTCTCAGAGATCCTTGGGGGAAGTCTTGCGTGCGGCTGTAATGATGAATGATGTGCAATAATCTTTAATATAACTAACAATGTTTCTTTGCAGGCACTCTCCCCTTATCTCCAGAAACACGCCGCATGGGTCCGATCCGTTACAACAAGGAAGTGTTCTACCCCACCAACTTTGACGCCAGGGAGACCTGGCCTGGCTACATCTCCCCCATCGTTGACCAGGGCTGGTGCGGCTCCGACTGGGCGGTCGCCATCGCAGGAGTTATGTCTGACAGGTAGCTTTACTGAAAAGTCTCCTTTAACTCATCTTTCCACCACATGTCCTTTAATTAGAACGTTAGGGAGACCTGCCCTGGCTACATCTCCCCCATCGTCCTCCAGGGCTGGAGCGACTCCGACTGGGCGGTCGCCATCGCCGGAGTTATTTCTGACAGGAGCTTTGCATAAAAGTCTCCATTCAATTCATCTTTCCACTACAGGTCCTTTAATTAGAACATTAGGGAGACCTGCCCTGGATACATCTCCCTCATCGTTGACAAGGGCTGGTGCGGCTGCCTAGCTGGAGCTATATCTGACAAGTAGCTTTACTGAAAAGTCTCGTCTCAACGTCTCAACTCATCTTTAAACCACTAAGTCCTTTAATCAGAACGTTAGGGAGACCTGGAGGCCTGGCCTGGCTACATCTCCCCCATCGTCGACCAAAGCTGGTGCGGCTCCGACTGAGCGGTAACATTCACATCTCTGGAGTCATGTGTGATATAGGTAACTTATTCTCATTTTACCAACTTCGATGTCAGAGAGGCCTGCTTTCAACATGGGACTTAATCGTATAATTGTTTTTTTAAGCTTTGAGTGAGCGAACGAATCAAATGTCGGCCATTTGAGTAGGGGGACTGGCCTGGCTACATCTCCCCTACGCTGAATGTCAACCAGAGCTGGTGCGGCTCCGACTGGGCTGTCGCCATCGCTGGGGTCATATTTGACAGGTAGCTCTATGAGAAGTCTTCTTTCTAAATATCTTACAATTTCGGCGCCAGGGAGGCCTGGTCTGGCTACATCCCCCCATCGTCGACCAGGGTTGATGTGGATCTGACTGGGCGGTCGCCATTGCTGGGGTCATGTCTACAAGTAGCTTTCACGAAATTTTCAAGTCTTGCAACTTCTTGCAATGAGCTACTTATTCTGACACATTCGCCTGATCTGGGAAGATTACGCATAATTTGTCATCACTGGATACCTGTGGCTCCAGGAAGCTGTGGTATCAAGATTTCTGAAACTTTCGAGCCTAAACGTAAGACGCTCTAGTCTACTTATACGCCATGTAAGCCTAGCCTGTCTTGCTAGCCTGGCTCTATTTCGGGTATCGTTGACAAGCATGAAGAGCATCAAAAGAAAAAAGACAAATAGTACCTGAGTAATTTATTGATTTTTTTTTCTTTTGAAATAAAAAAAAATTCTTATCAAAATGTCAATGTTCAATAGGTAGGTACAGCTACGTATTAAAAATACTTATTTTGTTCTTTAAATAACCTAAATTCCAGTAGTACTAAGAAACGATAAGTAACCCGTGTGTTCCTCTGCCATTTGATAAGCCTAGTAAGTAGTACTTATCTTAAAATAAAAACAGTGTCATTCATTCTTATTTTGCAAAAGCCAAATTTATTTTGAGATAACAAATAGGGTACCTACTTTACTTACATTAGAGAGAGTATCAACCTTGGACGAATCGTCCAAGGTATCAACCTACTTTTTTAATTTCCGTTACTAACTTTGATAACTTAGGATTCGTCGAATCCAGTAAGTAATTAGATTAAAATAAAAGAAAATAAAGATTATCCAACGAAAAAACATAACTTATGCAAATCACTGAGTTTGATGTATTGTATGGAATGGACAGGCTTACGGTACGGCACGTAATTTCGATTCGTGCCGTAAGCTTTAATTTTACAGTTTACTGGTTATTTCAAAGCTTAGCGTTCAAACTCATAGAATGATGGCGATTTGAGTAGGGGGGGGGGCATATTAATTCTGTGGTAGGGGGCAGTTGTAGTTTTAACCGCCTCTGGGGTCTAGTGGTTCGCCTACCCGTAGAAAACGCAGGGGTCCCGGGTTCAATTCCCAGGGGGGTACAATTTGTACTTGGTTTGTTTGGTGGTAGGGCTTATTTCAAGTCCGCCTGGCTAGGCTTCCACCATTTACCTAAGTTAACGCCATAACAACAATTTAAAAATTGTTGTGTTCCGGCAGTTAGAGGTAAAATAGCCAGTTCCTCAGTGATGGATGAGGATTCCGGGTGTAGTACGCTTCCACCTTCGACACTAACCCGCCCGTTGTGCATAAAAAAATCAAGAATCGCGATGTGAAAGGCGTTTAGAAGTGATCTTTAAAATGATTGGATTATTTAGCTCCAACAAAGGTGGCCGACCTTTAAGAAAGCAAGGGCGAGACATGGAGAGCCCTTGTTTATTTTTAGCACACCCTCGTGAGTGCATGCAGAGGCTTGAAGCGGGCTCAGATTTCAGGTCGGGGCCGTGGCTAGAAAGACAGCGGGGCGGGGTCAGAAAGCTGAGAAAGACAGAACATAATAATAATGTTCCCATAAAATTGTAAAATTATGCAGTTAAAGCTCTTGCTAAATACAAGCGGCACAAATAAATGTGTTTCACTCTAAAAAACATTTCGGGTCAATGTGTTTCATACTTAGGCTCGTATTATAGAACCAAACTCAAACCTTTGCTTGAGTAAATACAGTTAGAAATGGATGGTGCTATTCATCGCATGAGGAGCTCGGTGGCGCAGTGGTTTAGGGCCTGGCCCAGCGATTGCGGAGGTTAAGCAACGTTCGCAAGAGTCGGTCATGGGATGATTTATTATCTCGAGTTCCTCCGTGCTTCGGAAGGCACGTTAAGCCGTTGGTCCCGGCTGCATTTGCAGTCGTTAACACCCACCAGTGCGCATTGGGCCCGCGTGGTGGGTTATGGCCCGCCCTCCTTATCCACCCATAAGGAAGGCCTGTGCCCCAGCAGTGGGGACATCAAAAAAGTCTGATGGGAGATAGCTACAGCTAAATCTTGTTCTGACATCTTGCTGAAGATAGCACACGAAATACCAATAGTATACTATATTGCGTAATATTCATATTGTGCAATATAATTGATTGTTTAGGCTAAAAGGGTATTTCAATCTTATTGTGCAATTAAATATTACGCAATATGATTGTGTCGTCTAGGGGCCGCCTAAGGCTGGCCCCAGACCTACCGGTTTCATTTCTTTGCTTTGCTGTTCTATCTTGCTTGAAAGACCGCCGGCCAACCAGGGTAATTTTCAATCTATCGCATTTTGGGACTAGACCAAATTGGCAAGATAGCCATTAGCTTGGTGTTATCAAATATCATCCCCTGGATTGCGAAGTAGGAAGAAAAGAAATCGCGAAAAAAATGAGCTGTTTCATACATTTTGATAATTTCGTTATTAATTTTAATTTGAAACAGCAGTTTCTTTTTTAAACTAAAACTAAAACTTCACATTGCAACCCAGACGACGATATTTGATAACACCAAACTAATGGCTATCTTGCCAATGTGGTCTGGTCAAAATATGCGATAGATTGAAAATGAGCCTCTTGGCCGGCGGTCCATGGTAGAACAGCAAAGCAAAGAAATGAAACCGGTAGGTCTGGGGCCAGCCTAAGACGATGCGCAGCACAATATCGATGTAAGTGAATGGGAGGCGAGTGGTACAGCAGGACTACGTGCATAGTGGCTTCACTTCACTTCACAGCCGCCAACAAAGAAACGCCAGTCTAAGATCGCTACTGCCACATCACAGCCATGGCTTTAGTAATGAGATCCTAACAAATAATAATAATAAATGTTCTGGTATATTGCTCGAGATAAATTACAAGGATTTCTCTGTGATCTTAAGTTCAGGTTAAGCTAGCTAGAGGGTGTTACAGCAATAGGAGACTACGAGACTAGTAAATGATTATGACGAATTCTTTATTAGTTAAGTATGCCTTGTGGTTTTATAGTGTAGCCATTTGATGGCAACTGGTTCAAATCTCGGAGTCTCGGACGGTTATTCTCAGTTTTGGGTTTTGATGGGATAGGCCGATAGGTCACGTGGGATCCTTCCCAAGTAGCACACAAATGCTGCATAAGTGCTTAATTAATGCTGCCATCGAATCTTAAAGCTGTTTAAGGGTATACCAATTTGGCTGTACTAAAGCTGTTTAAGCGCTTAAACAGCTAAAAAGGGCCCCAAATTATACAGCCTTTGGTATTACAATGGCTGGAGAGAAGCATCGGTCAGGCTTATTTAAGTTTTAATAGAGCATTAATAAAGCACTGTAAAAAGTTTAATTCTGTGCAGCACTCCCCCAACCAGCTCTTTAACAGCTTCTAACCTTTTGCAACTCCCTATTCAAACTTTTTTAACGTCTTTGTTCTTAGCAAGTCATCTTAGAATAAATTAAGTATGTAAAGGACTGTTAAAAGTTATGGTGTTAAGTATATTCAATCTTCCATCATCGTCCACCATTTCTACTGGGATAATATATTTTTTGTTAGAACACATTGTTTATACAAATGGGTTCAGGATGCGAGTGCAACTACATCGTGAAGTTAATACCAATTAACTACAAAATTTTCATGCGCCCTTCGAATAATTAGATTTTAACTTAGAAAATATGTGGACAAATCACGAGTGCAAAAGTTTTAATCTATTATGATGGAAAATTAAATAAGATATTTAATAAAAATGGTTTCTTTAAATTACCTATGAAGTAAGAGCTTAAATTAAGGCGTATTCTTGCAGTTAAGAATGTTTTAAAAAATAATAAAAAAAGCTATTTTTAGGTTAGTTATGGCGTCCACGAGATGCTCAGCTTTAATCGTTAAAATATTATCTTGTGACACTATTTGCTGAACAAAATACCATTAATCAGCCATAGACTGCTCGTGTTCTGTATAAGAGACGTTAATTTACACTTTTAGTTCATATATGGATTCCGGAAATGCCGTTCTAATGACTTATGAGTTATATTGTATTTCAACAACTATTTCTAGCAGCAAGTTAGGGGTCCTCTACCAAAAAGAAAATCATCCTCCAACTAACATTAATCTTATAGCTAGGTATAGTCTAAAATGTATTACTTATTTTCTTGTAAATTCGGTACCATTACGTTTTCTTGTCGACCGAGGCTTGTCCATTATTAATTATTCATACTTATAAACCTTGAATTCGTAGTTTATTCGAAGACTAGCTAGTAACAAAATAATAAATTTTGCAACAGATAGGTAGAAAAGCTGTTAAATGGAGTCAATAACAGCAACGAACTTTAATGTGGTGTAATTGGGTGCCAAAAACTGTTTAATAGTATAGACAAATTACATTCTAACTCTTTGAGAATTACAAAGCGCTTGAGAAATGGTTTACAACAGTTTCTCAAATAAGGCTGTATAAATATATGATTTCATACACTTCTTCAGCTTGAAGAGTTATTAAAGTATTTCCTTAATGATCTTAACCAGACAACCTTACAGTGGTATAACATTACACCACATGTAGTTCAAAAGCGTCATAAAAGATGCCTTCAAGATCAATGCACAGCTTCTAACTTTACAATACCTTTCAGACGTACTGTTAACCAGTTGGTGTTAGAAAGGATTAATTTTAGACCATTCAACAGCAAAAAACATTATAGAAGAAATTCTTTACGCCGCTTTTCAGCTGCAAACGTAGTAAAACATGTATTATGAACTCTTAAATAGCCCATAGCTTAATTAAGTATTTCTGGAGTGTCTTTTACAGATTATTGAATAAATAACTTTTTTAAATGCAACATATCAGCTGTGAGAAGCTACGAAAACCTTTAAACATCTTTAATCACACTTTTAACCTTATGTAGGTGTATAATTCGACACTTGATCAGCCAATGTGCTACTTGGGTTATGTTCCCTCAATAAAAGTGTTTTACTAACTTATTATTTCTGATGGTTATAACTCCTGGCACAGAATAAATAATAGTACAAGTCTCCTAGTTCGTTAAGTCCGATTACCGTAACGAAAACATTTCTTTGTAAAGATGGGTGTCGTCAGCATAAAATATGCGGAGCGACACGGTTGTTGCCTTGTGAACACAAGATTTTAATTTAGGTACCTTTCCTTTTCAGATTCGCGATCCAGTCCAACGGTGCTGAGAATCTGGTGCTGAGTCCGCAGAGTCTGCTGTCCTGCAACAGGAGGATGCAGCGGGGCTGCGACGGAGGGCATATCGACGTAGCTTGGAACTTCGCCAAGAACCATGGGTAAGTGTGCGTTCTACCCTCTAGCATATAGCCCAATGGTACTGAGACCCTGGTGCTGAGTCCGCAGAGTCTGCTGTACCTACTGCAACAGGAGGGCGCAGCGTGGCTGCAACGGAGGGCGTATCGACGTCGTAGCTTGGAACTTCGCCAAGAACCATGGGTTAGTGTGCGCTCTGCTTCCTAGCGTGCCCACCGAAACACGATATACAACGTATAACAGAATTAATGGCTGAACCTTGCGAAGTTGGAGATGGAGATCACGTGTTGAACAGTTTTATCGGAAAACGATGCTGCCCATTTAATTGATATATGTATGTCAAGGACCTTAGAAAAGGAAATTCCTTGAAAATAGCTTAAAGATCCACATTATGTACCTAATGATGAGTTTTCTCGGTTAACCCTATCTGAGTAAAACATAGGTTCGAGAGCTCTGTTCGTTGTAGTCTAGCCATGTGGGTACAAAAACAAATCTGAACCTTAGCTTCAATTTGTACATGACTGTGAATTTTCAATACATTATGTACTTAGCGAGTTATTAATGCGCCACTTGAGGGATATACTTAAGTAGTCGCCTTAGAATTCGCTAGTTTTTAACTCAACAATCATGTTACAGACTAGTAGACGAAGACTGCTACCCATACGAAGCATCAGTGGCCCCCTGCAAGCTGCGCCGTCGCGGCAACCTGCTCGATGATGGGTGTACACCGCCCCCGTCGGTGCCCCAACGCACCTCCCGGTACAAGGTCGGCCCCCCCGGCCGCCTGCAGAAGGAAAACGATATCATGTATGATATCATGCAGTCTGGACCGGTGCATGGTAAGAAAGCTTTACATTTGTAGCACCCGTATGAAGTACCAGTCCCCCTGCAAGCTAAGTCGTCGAGGCAACCTGCTCGGTGATGGGTGCACACCGACCCCGTCGGTGCCCCAACGCACCTCCCGATACAAGGTCGGCTCCCCCGGCTGCCTGCAGAAGGAGAACGATATAATGTATGATATCGTGCAGTCGGGACCGGAGCATGGTGAGAAACCTTTACGTTTGTAGCACCCGTATGAAGCATCAACGTACTTCCCTATACAAGGTCGGCCTTCCCGGCCACCAGCAGAAGAATGCATATATCACGTATGATATCATGCAGTCGGGACCGGTGCATGGTAAGAAACATTTACGTTTGTAGCACCCGATGAAGCATCAACCTACTTCCCGATACAAGGTCGGCCCCCCCGGCCGCCCGCAGAAGGAGAACGATATCATGTATGATATCATGCTGTCTGGACCGGTGCATGGTAAGAAACCTTTACATTTGTAGCACCCGTATGAAGTACCAGTAACCAGTCCCCCTGAAACCCTGCAAGCTAAATCGTCGAGGCAACCTGGGGCCCAGCCCAGCCCAAGTCTGCTATCGTCAACGTCATAATTGTGTTTCAATTGTGTTTTAATTGTAAGCAATGCTTTTTGACACAGTTCTTGTTTCTTAAACCCAAAACCGAAACACAATTGAAACACGATTATGACGTAAACAAGGTTAGTCCTTATCGGTCGGATTCATTATATTATTCCTTGTTAGGATTAGCCCTTATTAACACAATAGAATCATGATAATTTATAGGAGTAAGTAGGTACCAAGTTTTTTTTTATTGTTAAGCAGCTTGCCCTTGTAATGGCCATCCTTTCGGCCACGAAATGCACTCTGATAATTACTTAGATAAGAATATGAATCATCAAATTGGTAGCCTAGCTAAAAACAAACGAAGAATTTGGGTTTTCCCCTGTTCCTATCTGATTTTTCGGTTTCATCAATTGAATGGATTTGAAGAAGATTGGAAGGTCAAACGAAACGGCTAAGATTTGTTTATTTTTGAATCGAGCTTCTTTGTCTAACTTAAAGCTGTGTACAAAGTATTCTGTGTCTGGGCCTGAACTAACAACTTGAGTCTTAAACTCTTATGCAGTAAAAGAAATAAAAAATAATCATATTAAACCATGGTGGGGGGGGGGGGGGGGGATCAAATCAAAATAACAGCGCTACCACTCTATTATACCGGGTGTCCCAAAACTTTGCCACATGGTGGGAAAGTGCCTTAAATATTGAAGATATTTTACTGAAAGAAGACTTCATTTTATTTAAAAAATAATGCGAACTGCATTGAAAGATTTTTTTAAATATCGCATTATTTCCCATACAAATTGATACAATACGTAATCATTTAAATTTAAATGTAAAATTTCATGGTCTTCCTTTTGTTTAAGTTGCTGTGTTACTTAACAAAAAATAAACCTAACGAGTACCTAACCCTTTCGATTGGTATCGTAAAAATAACAGATTTTTTTTTTCTAATTTGGTAGGTTCGATTCCTGGTTAAGGCATGCGATTCTTCAAAAATCTTTTAACACAGTTCCAATTATTTTAATAATCAAAATGAAGTCTTCTTTCAGTAAAATTTCCTATCTTCAATATTTAAGGCACTTTCCCTCCATGTGGCAAAGTTTTGGGACATCCGGTATATTCATGCTACCTACCACACTAACTCACACCCTATATTCTCTGTTGTCATCGAGTCACACTGAAACGAGTGACACTGTGACTGGTTGAAAAAAAATAAGCAACGAGTAACAGGGGTAGTCACCCCTATTACTCGTTGTGAATTTTTATTCTCATCTAGTAACACCGATTCATGGATAGTTTGACTCGATGCGAATTTTCATTCTTATCCAGTAACACTGGTACGCGTATGGTGCGTCACGTTCGGAATAAAAAAATCGTATCGACTCACACTGTTACCCGATGCGATTTTTTTCCGAACGTGTCACATCACACCATACTCTTACCAGTGTTACTGGATAAGAATAAAAATTCGCATCGAATCACACTGTTACCCGATGCGATTTTTTTCGAATGAGTTCCACTAATTACATGAACTAGTGTTACTAGATGAGAATAAAAATTCGCAACGAGTAACAGGGGTGACTTTTTTTCTCAATCAGTCACAGTGTGACACGATTCGGTTGTCACTCGATGAGACTATAGGGTTACTTGATGAGAATAAAAATTCGCATCGAGTCACACTGTTACCCGATGCGATTTTTTTTCCGAACGAGTTACACTATACATGAACCAGTGTTACTAGATGAAAATAAAAATTTGCATTGAGTCACACTGTTACTCGTTGCATATTTTTTCCTCAACAAGTCACAGTGTGACTCGATGAGAATATAGGACTCACACAGGGTCTCAAGTAGGTAATACTAAGTTTTTTGCACAATTAAGTTATAGTAAGTATCTTCCAATTCTCTTTGTTTTCATAAAGCCAATGTAACACGAGGAAGCATGATAAAATAATTCAGATAATCGGTCATTTCCCTGTCTGTGGCTTATCACGACTTTTACGTATAAGTATAGGTATACGTAAATATATCTAAAAATTTGCAACGCGATAGCAATGACTGTGAAAACTAAAGGGCATGAAGTTGCACTTGAATTTTAGATAGGTAGGTACGCAGATTGTTAGTCATTAAAAAACATATAAATAATAAATAAAATGTTGTCTGTGTGATATTGAATTTCGCTTTATTGATTTAATTTATGATATCCTCTGTGAAAGTTGTTACTACTTTGATGACGTATTGATAGCTTATCAATGAATATGAAGTGCTTGAGGAATTACTACTGAAGTGTTTTAGGAAATACTTAGATAGTTAATTCAATCCGAAGTGTGCTTCTATCGTTTAGTATAAAGAACTTCCGAGGATCAACATAAGTTATTTATTATAATCATCAAATAAAACAATTGCATGCAGTTTGCTAAGTTTCTTGGTCTATAACGCCTAAAGCAGTGCTTTTTAAAGTAGGCGATAGCGCCCCCTTGTGGGCGTTGGAGGCCGCAGGGGGGCAGTAAAGAGCGCAGAAAAAGTGATTGTATTTTGTGGTAAACTTAAACATTTTGGAGAAGGAGCGTTAGAAACTTGCGGTAGGTAGACGAAATAAGTTTGAAAACCGCTGGTCTAATAATCCTAACGATATAATCACTTTTGGGTCTTTACAGATTCCGGCAAACATCTTGATGCTGTTTCGACAGAGTGGGGATAAGTCCGCGCATGTGCACTTGCAAGTAAATAATATCGCGCGCCCATCTCCCGCCGTCCGATACGCATACCCAAAATACGTGTTCTGCACAATCCCTACCCGATTTCAAGATGTTTGCCGGCTACTGTACCTCAATTTGCATTATCAAAAGACATATTGACTGCTTGCTTCTAATTATTTGAAGCTATGTGCTATATGTATTGTACAATAAAAAATTGCAGCTCTTTATGTATCAGTTATTGGACTTTTTAACGCCGAGACAAAGGAGCCTCACGATATGCAAAGATATTATAACGCATGTGGTACTAACAATGTTTATGTTTCCAGCCATCATGACGGTATACCAGGACTTCTTCCACTACCGTGACGGGGTGTACCGCCGCTCAGGGTTCGGGAACAACCAGCTGCAAGGCCTGCACAGCGTGAGGGTCGTGGGCTGGGGCGAGGAGCGGGGCGAGAAGTATTGGGTAAGTTGGGGCTAAGAAAAGTTTGGTAACAATTAAACATAGGTTACACATAACCTTTACCGCCTCTGTAGTCTAATGGTTCACCCACCCGTGTAAGACGCTGGGGTCCCGGGTTCGATTCCCAGGGTGTTGTACTCGGTTTGGTTGGTGGTATGGCTTATAAGTCCGCCTGGCTAGCTACCACCATCTTACCTATGTCTGACGCCATAAAAACAATTTAAAAATTGTTGTGTTCCGGCAGTTAGAGGCAGGATACGATAACCAGTTCCTCAGTGATGAGGATTCCGGAAGTAGTGCGCTCCCACTTTCGGCCTTATCCTCACTTAACATTAGGTGTGGTGAGAAAGCCAAGCACTATCCTGTTGCTCTAAGCCGTTGTGCATATAAAAAAAATAAAAATTAATCTAAACATAAACAAACAGGTCAGATTTCAGCTGGAGCTTACACTAAAAAGTTCCATAAATAAGTTACCGGGTTCGAATCCCAGGCTTGCTTTATAGGCCTCCAAAACTCAGTGAGGCCAGCAAGACCACGACAACCTACGCAGGGGTTTAATTAAGAGTACCTACCTCCATGCGCGTCCTCCAGCAAGGGTGAAATCTCTAAGCTCTTTTTTTATGATGAATAGGCAAGCGCTTGATGATGCGATGTACAAAAAAACGCGCTTGCCTAGAAGATTCCTATTCACTCGCAACTTGAAGGACAGATTGTAACTATCGGGAAACACAGACTCAGGCAAGGAGTTCCACTCTCTAGCGGTACCTACGTACGGATGATAAAATTTGAAGTAAAACGCTTTGTCTTTGTCTTTGGAATATATCCGCCAATAATGGTGGCGCTGATCCGACGTCTGGATTAGAGATTTTCGTCTAAAAAACTGCTGCCCATTTTTAACTGACTTCAAAAATTGAAAAGGAGGAGGTTACTAGTCTAAGGAGTTGTTACATTTTTAAAATTCTTTTTATTTCCCCTTCCAGTTGGTAGCCAACAGCTGGGGCGAATGGTGGGGAGAGAACGGCTACTTTAAGATCGCGAAAGGCACCAACGAAGCCGACATCGAATCGTTCGTGGTGACCATCCTCAGTGACGTCACCGAGTCTTACAGAAAAAAATAACAAAGGGAACAGCTGATCACCCCTCTTTGCGTCCACACTAAGTTTGTGAAGACGAAAAATGGGGTTTTACTACTGAATGTGACGAGAGACTTTGGGTAGTAACAACTACAGTGAAACGTTTTCAACCGAAAAGTTTAGGTTTTAAGCAACTCTATTGCTTTTTGTTCTTTCGTCGGAAAAGGGCTGGTAAAAATGAATGGAAACGTAAAGATTGCACGTTCGTATCTTAGGTACGTAAGATATTAGTAGGTTGTGCTGAAAAGCTGGTATAACTCGCGCCATTAAAGAGAGGAATCTAAAATGGAGGTAATTATCGTGTCATCTCACGCGGTTTATCATTTGGTTTTAGTCATGTGACTGAGACAGCACGATAACTGCTGCGTTATATTGCCGCCATTTTAGATTCCTTTCTTAAATGGCTCGAGTTATATGTGTTTATGGTGTACGATTATTAGCGAAACGAAATAAAGGATTATGTGGTCCGTTGAAGTTCATATCTTTTCAACTTAATACTACTAAGGGCAGCAAATTCATAGGCAATATGTAAACTCAAACATAGCAAGTTTACATGTTCTCTATTTGAAGAGCTCTTGTGGTGTGAAGCGAGTTTTCTCGGAACATATTTCACCCTTTGCTATGCGATCTCTCACAGATTGAGTAGGGTAAAAAAAATTAGAACGTGTCTTAAATCGTGTGTTGGCACCATCTTTTGATTAACATAAACGAAATTGCTTTAATATCAAATAAAAAAAATATTCGCCATTTTTTTCTGTACAATTCTGTTCAGAATCAATGCCCATTTGATTTGAGACACTATATTTTTTTATACATACCTACCATCTCTGTGTTTGTACTCGATAATCGAGTTCGTAAAATTATATAAGTACCTAGTTAAGTATTTTTGTGGAATAAACGCTTTTATTATTTTAACATTTATTTATATTTGTACAGTATTCGACACTGTATTATGAATCTTAACTGCCATGTTATTAAGCACAAAATGTTTGCTTGTGAATTTGAAAAGAACAAAAAACTGTAGAGTAGGTAGTATTTAATTCAAAAAAATATTTTTAGTTCTAAACTCTCCATTTGATGTTTATTTGATGTGCTGCTATTAGAAATATCCATTTCATGCAGTTTTTTTTCAATTCATAAGCAAACATAGATAATATAGGTTAGTAAAAATAAGAGTCCTTTTCACATGTAAAATACTTAGGTCATTTTAGACATGCGAATATAAGCTCTAACTTCATAAGTATAGAGTTCATATTGCATTTGATTAATCTTAACACGGGCTTTTCATGTGAATTGAACTCTAAACCATAAAAAATGTAAACTAGTCTTAGAAATCATTACACATAGGTTAAGAGACATTTTATTTAAACATCTCATTAATGAATTAGACAAAATAAATAAAACTAAGCATGTTTATTGGATAAAGAATATATATTTTTGTAATTATTTTTGGACAGTCATCGTAACTTAAGAGAATGTAAAATTAGATTTTGAAAATGGCAGTACATTCAAAAGTATATTTTTTTTAACCAAATTAGGCGTAGGTACCTATTTGTAAAGTCAAAAATATTTTACTGAATTTGTAAAAAGTAACAAAAACATTTTAGATCAAATTCCGATAATACCTGTTGTATTTAACGACTAACACGGGTCGATTTTTCATGCGATTTGCTGATCGATTTTAGTTGACGGGCGCTTTTATCAACAATCGCTTGTAAAATCTAATCGCAAACCTGATTTCGATGAGGTGGCGATTCAATTTTACAAGCAATTGTCGATAAAAAGCGCTAGTCGACTAAAATCGACGAGCCAGTCGCCTGGAAAATAGACCCGTGTAAATACCACATTAAGAGCATCTAAAATGATCAGAAACTTCGGAACAAACAACCAAAGCGTTCAAATAGATAACAACAAAATTAATAAGACGTTTTTAGAAGTTTCAGTTAAGTAATAAGATATTTTTTTAGATGTTACTAAAATATATTTAGCGTATTGACTTATCTTTGTTTTTATGACGCTGACTCTTAGAGAAGAGAAGTAAGGGGAGCAGGCATAAACTGCAATAACAAAGCATTCGTGACGTCAGGCGCGTGCCGTGTCCGCCATATTTTGTTCCTGTCACAGGTTACAATTTTCAACTCTATGCTGTTAGCATAAGGTGTATGTACCATGGGCAACAGCGACGCTTAACCACTGCTAAGGTCAAAATCGCTTGCACGCCGCGCCGTCACAACCATACGTTTAGTTCGTGTAGGGGCGATACGCGCGCACACGAATTTTGTTGCAAACTGGTTAAGCGTCGCTGTTGCCCATAGTACACTAAGCTAAGCCGCCATGTTTTGTTCCATTACAATTGAGAACAATGAAGTAGGTATGCACGCTTTTTTCGTAGGTATGCCTGCTCCCCTTACTTCCCTTATCTAAGCGCTGACTGTATTAGCCATTTTTTACTTTTTAAATAAACTACCAAGTACAGTCATTTACTAAGAGTTTTACACAATATGTGCTATGTACCTACAACTTTATTACTAAGGCAATAAGGTTGAGTCTTTTTGTAATAATGCCTGTAAAAACTTACCTCCTGTTTGTGAGGTACTTTATCGCAGGTTTAAACTCATCGGAGAGGTCCAAATTATCTGGTTTAAAGTAATAAAATAACTTTAAACCCGATAATCTGGACCCCTGCGATGATGTTCAATCTCTGATAAACCACCGATCAAGTACCTCGGAAACTGAGCATTAATGTTGCTAACTGTAGTATACAGGGTCATTTTTGGACCCCTTTTCAAACTTTTCTATAACAGCAGTACGATCAATTTGTGAAGTAAAGTGAGTTTTTTACATTTTTACCCCAAACTTTTCCCTATACAAATTAAAATTGTTGTCACTGTTTGCGCATCGCACGGTCAACCCGCGCGAGCCCCCCTCCCGCGCCCGCTCGCGTCGCTTGCGCGAGGGTGAGCGTGCGCGGCTAAATTTTTTAGATATAAAAAGTGGCTAAAAACTGTGAATTTAAAAAGTAAAAATCATAATTATCTCACCTAATTTTTTTTTATTACTCCCTTGAACTTATATTTCATTTTGTAAAGGGGTCGGAAAATTACCCTGTATAAATATAAGACTTAGTTAATACAGTATTTATAACTTGTTCATTAGTACTTACTGTAATGTATCTATGATAAAATAAAATTATAATAAAACAAATATGTTTTTTTTTTTATTTCTTATACCTTTAAGGTTTAAGTAGGACCACTTCACGTCTCATAAAATATAATTAAGACTTTTCCAAATAACAATTATTTTTTAATTCTAGAATCAATCAACAAAACAATCAATTAAATAATTTACCAGATTAAAATATATTTTAATGAGAAAACATTTTCTACAGTAATAAATATTTGATTTTCAGTCTCTAGACTTAACCCCTAGCATGACCAACTAAACAACGAAAAACGATTTTTATAGACACTCAACTGTCAAAACCAAGTGATAAATCGCTAAGTATATCATATCTATCGTGTTTAGGCTGCGTTCAGACGATAACACACGACCTGTAGGGCTATTCACGATTGTCGGAAATATAGTCGAAAGCATTCGATTCGAATCCGTTTCCGTACCGATAGATTCGAAAACTGCTATTCACAAATACATTCGACTAGCATTCGACTAACTTTCCGACAGGAAAGCGCAGTGCATTTACAAAGTTTGTTAGCGTAAGATAGAAAATAAAATCGATAGGTAAGCTGGAATTGATATTTCGCGATAAATTACTAAAATTTACATTGATATTTCACAAGTTTCATCCTATTATCTAAAAAAAATACTCGTCATTAAATCTGCGACATTTAATAAATTATAAAAATACTGAATTTAACATGGAAACATTCTTTGTAAACGTGAACATTACTTCTTTCTTACAATAAAAAAATCTTTTTTACGTTTTGCGCTCAAGCTCAACTCTGTACCGCAGTTTTGATAAATTTTGTTTTTTTTCTTGGAAAATAAGGTTACCTACTTAATAAAAGCAAAAGTATTGTTTGTTCAATATATTTTTTTATACTTAGTAGAAATATTAACCTATAATCTTTATAGCACAAAAAATGAGATTACTTACTACGTGGCCTTAATTTTTGGGTTTTAAATAAGCTTTTCGAGTGTAGGTACTTAGGTAAATTTCATGTTTTTTTTTTCATTAATTCCAATCTTCTTAGTGTACGGATCTCTTTCCGATAGAAAAATGCTCTCGGATAGTAAATCGAATTCAATCGACAAAGTAATGTCAAAAATACTCGATCCGATGATAGTGAATCGCGTTTTTCGGCAGACTTTCCGATTCGACTCGGAAAGTTGGTTTCCGACAATCGTGAATAACCCCCCTGAGCTCAAACCGGACTCAACCGCAACCCACTCCTTGAAATTAATTGCTTTCAATTTTGAGTCTTATGACACATTAATAAGGCGCGGGAGGCGTTTGAGTTGAGTTTGAGGTGAGTTCAAGTTGACTTTGAGTTGAGTTCGGGTTGAGCGCGGGGCGGGTGCAGTTGCATAGACAAAACATAACGGACCTGTTTCATAAGACTCAACATTGTAAGCATTTCAAGGAGTGGGCTGCGGTTGAGTTGAGTTCGGGTCGTGTCGTCTGAGCGCAGTCTGAATAAACAGGTTTAAGGCTGACGCCACACTACGTGCCACACTTAGAGATTTGAGGCGTTCGTTTGCAGTGGCCAATTGCTTTAGTATGCTCTGTTCTCTAGGATGGTTTTGACTCAGATCGTCACTTTCGCAAATGGTCATCGCGATAAATTTGGTCACTTTCGCAAATGGTCACTTTCGCAAAACGTCACTTTCGCAGAATGTCATTCACAAATTTGAGAAAAAAGAAAAAAAAAATTGACATACTGCGAAAGTGACCATTTGCGAAAGTGACCAAATTTTTCGCGATGACCATTTGCGAAAGTGACGATCTGCGTCAAAACCGCTAGGATCTGTTACTGATCAAGCAGCTTGGTTTTTAGCAATAAGCGAGACTCTTCATAGTATGGCCTTAACCTTAGATTTTACATACAGATATTTTTATGTTTTATTTTAATAGTATCTGTAAGTACCATTTTCCGTAACAATAGTAGTGTAATTAATTACATTATGAAATACCATACCACAACTAAATTGCAGAATTTAATTAAGTAATTGTTTTTAAATGTAAAGTTGATAGATATTGAATTCAAAGTTGGATAAAATCTGTAATTTTTAAGTGGTCAGCCAACATCCTCTGTATAATTTAAGATTTGGAATGAATAAATATAGGTATTAAAATTTGTATAGGTACTAACTAGTTGCAGCTCTGGTAGGGCTTGTGACTCTGTTCTTAGCAGCTTTCTCTATATTGGCTGTACGTGTCTGGAAAGATATTAAAGTTCGATTTGACTAAATTACATACATCAACATTTCTAGTAGGGATACAGGTGTTATTTTCATACAAACGAGGTAACTTTGAAGCCTTGGTTTCCTGCCAGGGATGTACCGTGCTGTGATCTGATTATGGCTATCCAGGGAATGAATGGAGGAGATTCAGATCGCTATACACACCCAACTGATCTGACCAGCATTCTAAAAGATTAAAGGACATGTTTAACTAAACCGCGAAAACAGCATGAAATGTATGGAAATCCTGAAACTGAGATGGTAGTACCACGGGCAACAAAGGAACTCTGACCCATTAATCTTTTAGAATGCTGAAGTTGATGAGTATAGTTAACTATTGGTAGTAAGGCACGTTTAGTACTAAGGTACCTGGGTCAAATATGGCCACCTTAAGCTTTGACGATTATTTTCTCATACTTGCCTACGACTTAAGTCTGCTAACCCTTATGTCGTTTGTATAGAATCTATTTAACTAACACATTTGTTTGTAAAATAGGATCTATTTGAAATAGATTTTGAGATTTCGTCATTTTTAAACAAAATGGGAAATTGGCCATATTTCCGATAGTGTAGGTAAATATGCCCATAGTTTGGCCATATTACCTGTATGAAATATAACAAATTATTATTTTCTGTTTTTGGGACTTATTACTAAGTGAAATAAAAAAGATAAGCTAGTTATAAGTTTTATTATTGTTTGATATAGTTTTAAAAGATATCAATAAAAAAAAGAAAGTAAAAGGAAAATAATAATAGGAAACCTCTTTCTTATAAATTAAAACGAACGTAATGGGAGAACAATGAGATCAATTGGGTATTTTTTTGGTAGGGTACCAATCGACCATTTCATAATCAACTTTAAACAAATTGAGGATTAAACAAAAACCTCTTTCTTATAAATTTAAGCAAACTTAATCGTACATTTTGACCAGTCAGGTAATTTTTGGTAGGTACCAACTTATAATCAACTCCGTACAGCTGACATTATAGCTGATTTCATATTAGAGTTGCAAACCCTTTGATTTATAACGTGGCGTCAAAATCTAAAACAAAAATCATTATTATCATTAGTATTTAGTTGCACAAGTTTTCATATCGAAAATATGGCCACTCGATGGCCATATTTGCAGTATGTTTCGATGTTTTTCAATTGTATCTAACCTCAAAACACTACAAAAATTCTATTAAATCTGCACGAAAATATCAACTAGAGACCCCAAAGAATAACACACAGTAAGTACATAACAGAAAACATTGATAAATAATGGAATAAACCAAAACCTACCGAACGCAAATTTTTTGCACACCGTGTCCGTTCCTGTGAAGCAGCACTGCCGGACAGGCGAGGGGTTTGCGGCGGGTAGTGCGTGTTTCGTACTTTACACAAACATAGACCTTATCGCTCACGCATAGGGTGTAGGCTGAGTTGCAATAGTTTGGTAGATAATAGGTAGTGGCCATATTAATCGGCTGGCCATATTTGACTCAGGTACCTTATTAATACCCTGTGGTAAGTTTTAATATATATAGTTTTAATTTTAACTAGGGGGCTAATTGTCTAATTTCAAAATCTATCGCAATGGCTTTCATTTATACATTGCCACATTTCTTTGACAAGTTTTTATTTGTGCCAAAAACAAGTATCAATGTATCACACCCTGAAGGCGAAAGCGATAGATTTTGAAATTCGACAATAGATAGGCCGGCCAGGCGCACTCCGCACTTTAGGTATGAAGCTAGCTACAAGTAGCCGGCGGGTCCGTCCGGACTCCATCCTGCCTAGCATGACCGATTTATATCACGTGATATAGCATTTTATCGACACTCAACTGTCAAACTCCTTTGTCTTTTTGACAGTTAAACGTGATAAAACGCTTTATCACGCGATATAAATCGGTCATGCTAGGGGGGCAGACGGAACAATTGCATACGTCAGAAAAGATAAGAGCCACGTGATAGAAAGAGAGGCAACCATAGGTGAATATAATTGTAGTGAAGGGAGCGCTGTGTGACCTGCCACTAATTGTCTAATTTCAAAATCTATCGCATTCATTTGACAGAGCATGGATTCTTATTTTTGGCACAAATAAAAACTTACCAAAGAAATGCAGCAATGAAATGGTTTCCATCTGTCAAATGAAAGCGATTGCGATAGATTTTGAAATTAGTGAAATGCACGTTATTGTGTCGGAGCAAGAGTCGGTATATTTCAATAATTTTTTGGAGTGAATTTTCTGTACTCATATCTACTATTATTGTTTTCTGTGGTTTAACACATGCTACAGAAAAAATATGAAAAATAAGTGAATCGAATGACGGATATCATCCAACTATTCTGATTCTTTATTTGTAGGTACAGTTAACCAGCCATGAAAATGTGCATTCCATAGAATAGTCACATATTTTTTTATGTATGACAACGTCCCATAATGAAAATACACGGTGATTTTGTAAGAATGCTCTGTAATTTTTAACGCCTACCTGTAGCACATCTCCCGCGGAACTCCGCAGTAGGTTCCGCCAAGAGTTCGACAAGCGAAACAAATGCGAACAGCCTGTTCTAATGCATAGATCTTTCACGCGCGATTCCACCCGATCGGCTCCGACTGTTGACACACGCGAAAGTAATGACGCGAAACCGCTACGTAGATGTGATCCTCATAAACCGTCGTCGATAGAAGACAAATCATAGCGGAACTATGGCGGAACTACCGCGGTTTCGCGGCGGAGGTGTGCTACAGGCGTAAGACTTTTTATTGCATGTATATGTTACTGGAGAAACTGGCACCTTGTAAGTTTTCTAGTAAACCGTTGCTGTGAGCTTTAATTTAGTAAGTACAATATGCGCAAAATAACTTGGCGGCTCGGAAGTTAGCTGCAAGTGATATTTCGCGCAGGGTCCATAGTTCCGAGTGCTTCAGCCCACGCCCCGTCCCCGCTCAAGCCCTGTATTCGTCTACTGCGCAGCGTTCCACGCGAAGTTCAGAACCACCAAGTTATTTTGCGCATACTGTACCTATATGTCATCACAAATAGATTTATTAATAAAAAGGTAAGAATAATTACCTGTAATGACTGCACTCTTTTATGTAAACTCATCATGGTGTTCGAAATTGAAACAAGCTTTTCCTTATTGGTGGCAATATCAGCTAACTGAAATGTGAAAATAAAAATAAAACACTTATTTATTCGTTCAATAATGGAAATCTTTGAACTGTTTTAAAATTGAATCGCATATTGTAGAGAGGGCTTTAGTCCATTTTAAATTTACATTAGTAAAGGAATTAGGTGAATTTTTTCACTGCATAGAATAAAACTTTGTGCTTTTTTACACAAACTGTGTAATTTGATGTTCGAGAGATTATACCGGAGTGTTCAGACTAATGCCGTCTTTGCATGATTTGTATCGGCTATGGGTATGGAATGTTCCGTTTACCAAAGTTTGTTTTTATATTTTGTTGGACTTAAGTATGCCCTTTCTGCAATATGCGATTCAATTAAAAAGCAGATATACCTATGCGGTTCATTCTTATTGGCGGGTGTGAAGTTAGCTATTCATTATGCACATAGCCCCGACCACCACTGGCCTTTCCCAGCCACTTACATCGCAGTCACACTCTTACAGGTTATTTTCCTCTGTAACAGAGCGACTGGTTGGGAAATTTCGAACAAAAGTTCCCGTCGAATAACAGGTGCTTAGAGAAGGGAAGTAAGGGTTGCAGGCATACCTACGAAAAAAGCATGCATACCTACTTCATTGTTCTCCATTCAAACGGAACAAAACATGGCAGCTTAGCTAAGTGTACATACACCTTATGTTAACAACATAGAGTTGAAATTGTAACGGCTCCGTCGCAGAATGTCCCTTTCGCAAAATGTCCCCTGGTCGCAAAACGTCCCTTTCGCAGAATGTCCCTTGGGTTGGATTTAGAAACGAGTTTCCTCGTTCTGGGGAAACTGATGCTGTGGGGGGGCTCAGGGGGTCTTACTGAAATCCCTGATACCGATTTTGTTTGCCGGAAAAGTACCTACGTATTTTTTTTATTTTTTCAATTATTTCATTTTTGAGTGAAACGGAATGAAAATTTACACGTAAAAAGTAAAGAATAACGTGAAATGAAACGTTTTCTGTCAAAAATGGCGTGTTATGTCATATGAGAAACGTCATTTACGTAGTAAAAAAACGCCGCTATTTTATCTCATGTTGTGTGTGCGTGTCATTCGGTTGCGAGACTAGCTATAAAACATGTTTAAATGTGTGTAGTGTAATGATTTTTATTTTTCATATAATTAGTGACAGAACCGAAGTATTGACAGAACCGAAGTATTGACAGAATTGAAGTGGGGCGGGGAAGCGGGGGGACGGGGGGGCGCAGCCTCCGCGCAAGGGGGGCTCGGGGGGCGAAGCCCCCCGCCATGAAAAAAGTCTAGAGTTCATTAGGTTAGGTTAGGTTAGTATGGTGACCAAAACGCGCAAGCCGAGCGAGCGGAGCGAGCGTGCCGCGGCAGCGGCCGGCGAAGCGCCAGAAACGACATTTTTGTACGTGCGACGTTATTTTACATACTTTTTCCCTCTTTCCCTACCTCTTTTAAGACTCTCTCCTACTAAATTTCTTATTTTTTGTTTTGAGGTTATGTTTACAAAAAAAAAATTTCTCGAAAAGTACGCATCTCCGGCAGATGGGGGTTGCGTGACTCGTTAGGAACAAATGGAAATTGAAATTGTGCTCTGCGCATCGTCTCGCGCGATATTCCGAGCTGCCAATAAGCTTGATACGTTTTGGTCTAGATTAGAAGAGTATTACAGTAGCCGACAAACATCTTGAAATCGGGTGGGGATCGTGCAGAACACGTATTTTGAGTATGCGTAGCGGTGAGAGAGCGCGTGCTATTAGTCGCTCGCAAGTGCACATGCGCGAACATATCCCCACTCCGTCGAAAGAGCGTCAAGATGTTTGCCGGGATCAGTAGACACAGTAAAAAATCTGTATTCCATATTTATCTCACTTTATTCAAATACCTAATATTGATGATTGGATCTATGATCAACCATCGAAATAAGTAGACAATCATCAAGCATGTTTTTTTCAGAAACTATACACTAAAAGTAACTCTACCGCCGTATCAGCCGTATCAATTATACGGGGCCCCCGGGTCTCGGGGGCCCCCAAAGTGCGTAAGCAGAAATAAATAAAAACTTTTTTTTTAATGGAAAAAGTAAAAAAAAGCAATATTTTTTCCGCGTAAAGCGTGCGCATAAATCAGTTGGCCGAAAAATAGGCAAGGAGAGTATACAACGTGTAACAGAAAGGGGGTATCAACCCACAAGGAGGCAGGGTTGCCACCCGTCCCGATTTTGCAGGGACAGCTGATTTCGATCATATCGTCCCGCGTCCCGACGATCCATCAGTTTTGTCCCGATTTGTGATGTAACACGCGAACAAAATCAAAGTGTTGATAAAAAGTGGGTCCAAATGTTTAAAACATTAAAGGACCATTGATTTTAAGTATTTTAATTACAAAAAGAGCCACATACTTTCAATATGTTCTTCATTTATCAGTTACCAAACTCTACAGTAGTTTTAATGCCAGTAAACATTTAAAAAATATACGAAAAAAATTTTCGCGGCTCCGCCGCCGCCGCCAGGCGGGTAAGGATAGTTAATGTACTCGTGTAACTGAACACCTACCAACAGAAAAAAAATTAACTTTCCATACAAAATGTTCGCGGTAAATTCAAATTTTCTTTGGAGTACATTTTTTTTTTCAATTTGTATTTTTTTGCTGTTGGAAGGTGTTCAGATTCACGAGTACATTGATCTCTTTTCGGGTTGATACCCCCTTTCTGTTACACATTGTATATTCAATTTGTATTGTTTGTAAAATTTTTGGTAAAAGTGACAGATGGATAATTATGATTAATAAATATTTCTCTTAATTTTATGCAAACATTTTTTCTTTTGTGAGAAAACTTTACCATTCCTAAGGGCCCCCAAACAAATTTTTATACGGGGCCCCGCCAAGGCACGCTACGCCCCTGGTAAGTTAGTAAAGTAGGGAGTTAATTTCAATTACCAAAGCGTCCAGAGTAGCGTCGTTCTGTACATCTTCCAGTTTCCGTCTCTCCGATTGGAGCATATTGTGTACTGCATCCTGTTTCTCCCTATTGGATACCAAGACAAAAAAAACATTTAACAACAAAATGGAAATCATTAAAAATAAGATTCATCAGATTCCAAATATTTCAGTAGAATTAAACCAAAAAAAACTTCAATCGGATCAAATCCCTTTTTGGGGTACATTTTTACCCCCCACCACTTAAGCACAACTCCGCCGTGGGGACGGACCTAGGACAGTCATTTTTGCCAACAAATGAAGCTATTAAAATAATAAAACCTTTTGTAGGAATTTTATCCCATTGCAATTCTAACCCTACTGACCTAATTTTTACAGTGGCAGTCACAAAATTAAAGACACCAGTCGATTTTCATACAAACAAAGTAACTTTGAAGCCTTAGTTCTTTGCCAAGGATTGACCTAGCTTAGATCTGATGGCCATCCAGGGAGTGAACGGAGATTCAGATCGCTATACACACACACTGATCTGATCAGCATTCTAAGAGATGGATATGTTTAATAAAACTGCAAAATTAGCATAAAATGTATGGAAACCTTGAAACTGAAATCTCTGATCCTTATATCTCTTAGAATGCTGATCAGCAGGTCTACCGCCTAACTCTATCGCTTTGACTCTGGCTTTGGTTTATGACGTCAATGCACTGTCCATCCTTGTCATCGAGTTATGATATGACAAGGACGGACAGAGCATTGCTATCGCTCTGGCTAAAGCTTTGAATTAGGCGGTAGGGCCCCAGATCAGTTGGGTGTGTATAACGAACTGATTTTTTTTCATTCAGTCTCTGGATGGCCATCGCCATCATAGATGACAGAAAAATCCATCATTTGTTGCTTGTGATACCTACTTTAAAGTCGCTTGGATAGTGACGTAAGCTTGTGTTACTCCCAGAATGCACAGAATGCAACAGAAGACCTTGTTTGCTTGGACCATGGAACCATAAATTCTTATAGTATTCAGAGAAAGCTTGGGAACTGAACCTAACTTTTTCTAAGAAAAACTTACGTTAACTCTTTCAAGTGGGTGTTGATGGTAGTGAGAGGTGGTTCATACAATTCTAGTACACCTTTAGCCAAGAGCTGCACCGTCTTCACTTCTTCTTGGTTAATAGAACTGGAACTAATTTTAAAAACATAGGTGATAGTGTACAACAAGTGCAAAAAGCAACTCGATATGTGTTTCTATTTAAATTGTAATAAAAACTCACCTTTCCATTATAATAATTCGCTGAATAAACAAAGTGTATTTATTTATTTTAGAGAAGAATTTTATTTTAAATCAAGGACGAAATAGATAATAATCTCTTTCTTCCACCACATCGTCCACTATAGTCCACCACAGAACAAACATAGTCCACATCAGTGTTACCAAACCAAAAAATAGAAAATCGGTAGAATCAGGGTCAAAAAATCGGTAGAATTCGGTAGATATTTTTCAAAAGAAAATACCTCTCAAAACGTTACATTATTCAATTCAATTCAATTCATTTATTTGCATTAAATAGGGTAGGTACAATTTTATTGAAGGTGTTATACAACTTGATTGAATTATTGAATGTAATGTGGTTTGATCATGTTAGCGCTCAAGTTCTCTGTCAAAACCATACAAAATCACCGATTCCATAGCCTTCTATAATTGCAAGCCGTGAACATAAGTTTGGCAACGTCTGTTACTGTCAGTTCGTGGTCATGTCGTCGGCCAGTCTCCATACTAAATGTATGGGAATATTTCAATTTTAAGAGGTCGATATTTTTTTTCCTAGCAATCGTGTGAGGTTAAAAATATGAAAATAATTTAGTTCCTTTATTGAAATGCTTTGTATATTAAACAATAAGAAAAATATCAATGTTAACTAGGAAAAAATGGCTGTCAAAGATGTCATCTTTTTTGTTGATTTTCTTCAGCAGGGAGCTGATTAACACGCCCTCTAGCGAATAAATGATATATCATTAGAAAGGTCTTTTAAAGACAAATATTTGCTGTTTATATACTTTATATCAATTGTTTATACTTTTGGAGTTAAAGGTTATTAAAGTATAAAAGTGGTTTATTGACTATGGGCGTTGAATTACCCCACCTCTAGCAATAAATGATATATCATTAGAAAGGTTTTCATATGATAAATATTTGCTGCAAACACACTTTCTATTAATTATGAGTATTTTCGGAGTTTTAGGTCATAAATGTTAAAAAAATTGGTCAAGTTCAGAGCGTTATAACTCTCAAAGTACTAATAGTTGACGTTTATTGTAGTATAACAAAATGTTTCAAATTTAAAGACCTTTCCAATGATGTAAGATTTATTGCTAGGAGAGGCTTAGATCAAAATGCTCATCGTACTAAAGGACCCCCGAAAAGTTCAAATAATTTGACTCAAACCGTATGTCCTAATAAATAAATAATAATAATAAATATAGAACTTTATTGAAATAATCTTACATCACAATTTACAACTAGTTTAAACATAGATAATATAGGAAAAACAAATAATAAATAATATTTAAAATAATTTTATACTATGTGCTTGACCACATGCGATGTTGCCGTTCTGCTCAACTTCAGGGCTTGGAAGATATAGAAGGCTATGCCGATTAGGAACGCATTTTGGCGTAATTCGGAATCAAAGCATTGCATTCCATCACTTTCTGATTCGTACACAAAATTTTTCGTCAAAATGGGGTGAATTTATTTAGCTGATTTTCGCTTACGTTTATGTTTTAACCGAACGCTGTGTAGGAATGAGCGTGCGTTCCAGTTTTTACAAATTAAAAATAAGGATGCATTTGTTCTTTTTACCATTAATTAAGAAATTTCGGTAGAAATTAGTGGATCGGCACCCTGGTTATCTAAATAAACTATTTAGCGACCGGTTGCATTTGACATACATTGCTACTTTTCTTTGGTATGTTTTTTTTTACCCCAAAGAAAAGTAGCAATGTATTACGTTCATCTGTGAACTGCGACCGGTCGCTAGGCGGTTTCTAATTAGATAATCAGCCCGTGGGTTAAAAATTTAGTTTGTTTTACCATTTATATGAAATTTCGGTAGAAAATGAGTGCTGATCGGTAGATCGGTAGATGAAGTTAAAAATCGGTAGATCTACCGAAAAATCGGTAGGTTTGGGAACACTGGTCCACATCCACAATCCACATCCAAATACATAATCAAATCTTTCATTATCTGTCTGTCACTGTCTCCTGTCAATGTCATTGTCAGTTAACAAAGAGTAAAGTAATTTATGGGAAAAGAGCGCCCACTTGGTAATTTTCAGAAACTAAGATTTGAATGTCCACAAACGCCTCTGGAAATCGAAGCGGAACTACTGACATGAAATTATAATCACTGAATATGTATTTTTTTTGTTTCTAATTTAATTTTTTTGTCGCTTTTGTAATATTATTTATTTATAACAAAATATTAATGAAAAAAGAATAAATCAAAGCAAAAAAACACCAAAAACAAAATATATATGAAACTAGCTTTAGCTAGGGATAAAAAGTATTCTACGTTTTAATCCAGGCTATAAACTATCTGTGTATCAAAAATCCAAATCGGTTCAGCCGTTTTTGCGTGATTGAGGAACAAACATCCAAACGCACAAACTTTCACATTTATAATATTAGTAGGATATGCTAGGTTTCAACCTCGTTGAATGCATGGATTTAGCACAACATACCTTTGGTCTTAACTTAACCCAAAACGTGCTGACAAAGAGGTCAAGATAGAGAGATGCATCCTTTCTTGTGCTCCTTTAATAATTCGGCGCCAAAGCCAAAATGTAGTAGCCAGGATTGACACTTGAATTATTACCACCTCACCGATGATAAGAAATGTATAAATTATCTCAAAAGAGAAATTTCTGTTTTCATTTAATTATATTTCTTAATCCTATTTTAAATAGGCTTTTATGTTTTTATTTAGCAAAATGATTTTTCAGTCCTAATTTTTATAATTAGTTTTATTTAACTATGTGTCAACATATATATATTTTATAATTAGTTTTATTTAACTATGTGTGAACACCACTTTTAAACATCATCCTAGAGGGATGTATTTAATAGCACTTTAAATTTGATGAAAACAGCTATAAAATTGTATATCAGCACTTTAAAATAATAATGGACCTATAATTTAATATTATCACTACAAAAATAATGGTTTGCACTTTAAAATAATAATAGATCTATAATTTAATATTATCACTACAAAAATAATGCTTGCACTTTAACTGTGTCGCAACCATTGGTCCCAACTCCGAAACCATTTAGTTTCTGTCCAACCATGTCAGACTGACCACCATCTGACCACTGTTAAAATGAGATGGAAGATGAAAACAACTTGTGGCATGATGCATAATTATACGCCATCAGGTCGGTTCTGGCGTTGTTGGTCACAATGGAACCTAACCTCCTCCTGGGCTCCTCTCTCGCTGCGCCCGCTCGTCGTCGCACGCACCTAGACATCTGTTTACCAGTGCTAAAGTTATATAATTAATTTGTAAAGTGCAAAGTTTTAATTTTAAAGCTAATCAATTAAATTGTATAGTGCAAAGTATTAATTTTAAAGCTTAGCATATTTATAGTGGAAACCATTATTTTTATAGTTCATTCAATAAATTTTGAAGCTAAACATTTTAAAGTGTGTTACATTATTTTTAAAGTGCATTTATATATTCCCCCATCCTAGACGCTTATATACCTGGACATCTCCTGATAACAAATCTCGAAACCAGATTGATTATATCCTTGTCCGAACAAGATGGAGGAGCTGTATTACAAATGCTCACACCTTGCCTGGTGCAGACTGTTCGCCGGGAAACTTAGGCTCAAACTGCAAAAGGCAAGAACGACAGAAAAGCCTAGACGTATGCAGATAGTGGATAAGAGCTCTCTCGCAAGATCAATTGAGAACGGATACTCTGTTTGGAAGGCGGAGGCCGGAAGTAAAGACTCCAATGCCATGTGGACATCTGCTAAGAAATGTATTGTGGATGCAGTGTCAGAATCGCAGCCTAGGAAAATAACAGCTAAACGGCAACATTGGATGTCAGCGGACACCTGGCTATTAGTGGAAGAACGACGAGAGCTAAAGGCTAGGGGTGTCAGCGGCGCAGAACTAAACGCCAAAAGTTCCGCTATACAAGCTGCCTCTAGAAGAGATCGCAACAACGCCCTGATCAGCATATGCGAGGAACTTGAGCGTCACGCGGATAAACACCAGACCAAAGACCTCCACGATAAGGTTGGATTCATAACACGACAGTTCAAACCCAAGACATGGGCAATAGAAAATGCTTCTGGAGTAACAGTCACTGAGATTAAGGACATAGTTAATGTTTGGAAGGAATACTGCAAATCTCTCTTCGCTAATAAATCCACAGCAAACAATGTATGCTCCGTTGACCACACCAGTGACTGTGAACCCGAAATCTTGCGCGATGAAGTACGAGCAGCTATTCGACACTTGAAAAGCAATAAAGCGGTTGGAGTAGATGAGATCCCAATCGAAGTATTTAAAGCAATGGGAGAGACAGGGGTGGACATTTTACATACCATCTGCTGCAAGATATGGGAGTCTGGGAAATGGCCGGAAGATTGGTCGCAGTCAGTATTCATCACCTTGCACAAGAAAGGTTCCACCAAGAAATGCAACAACTACAGGCTCATCTCACTCATATCGCATGCAAGTAAAGTGATGCTTCACATAATGAACACAAGGTTACAAGCTTACCTGTTACGCCAAATCGCACCTGAACAAGCCGGATTTATGAAAGGGAGAGGCACGCGCGAACAAATACTCATATTGCGCCAAATTATCGAAAAAGCCAGAGAATTTAACACACCGCTCTTTATCTGCTTTGTTGATTTCCGTAAGGCATTTGACACAGTCATATGGGAGTATCTCTGGAATGTCCTGATAGAGATGGGGGTACCACACCACCTGATTTCCCTTCTGAAAAATCTCTATGAGAGTGGTACAGCAGCAGTGCGAGTTGATAACGTTCTTTCGGAAACTTTCAGGGCGGAGTCCGGTGTTCGTCAGGGATGTGTTCTGTCACCCCTACTTTTTTACACATACACCGAAAATATTATGCGCATTGTCTTGGATGGGTGGGACAGGGGTATTTCAATCGGTGGTCGCGTAAATAAAATTTAAGGTACGCTGATGATACTATTCTTCTTGCTAGATCGAGAGAAGATTTGGAGGAGCTCTTGACTCGTCTGGAAACCACTAGTCTCCAATACGGTCTTGCTTTAAATAGAGACAAGACGAAAGTCATGATAGTAGATCGAGCTGAACATAACACTACGGGCATTCTCAATATAGCCAACTGTGAAGTAGTGCAACGCTAAATCTACCTCGGTTCTACTATCTCAAACGTAGGAGGATGCGAAGACGAGATTAAGCGACGTTGCGCTATCACCAGATCGGCAGTGGAGCGATTAGGAAAGATTTGGAAAGACAGGAGGATAACCAAGAGCACAAAGGTCCGCCTAATGAAGAGCCTTGTTTTTCCAATCTTTCTATACGGAGCCGAAAAACCGCCGTAAAATCGATGCACTGGAGATGTGGTTTTGGAGACGACTGCTAAAAATACCCTGGACAGCGTTCCGCACCAACTTATCCATCCTCAAAGAACTTCACATACGTGATAGGTTATCGTCGATTGTGCAGTTACGAATCCTTAAGTTCTTTGGGCATATCTCCAGAAACGAGAAATCGATGGAGAGGCTGGTAGTACAAGGCCACACAGAGGGGAAGAGACCACGAGGTCGCTCTCCAACTCGTTGGATCGACCTCATTAAGAAAACTACGCACTATACGCACTAATATTGATAAAGTTTCATTTCTTTGAACGAAAAGTGAGATTTGGACAGTGCACTCTCCTTTAGTAAACCTCCTTGGTTGAATGACAAAGGTGCGGGCACATTTGTCTGACGCCACGCATTGACACGCCGCCGTCAAATGACATCGGTTTTCATAGTAAATGTATGCACTAGGTTCATACTTATCTGATAACACGTCCATACAAGTACGGCGTGTTAAGACGTGGGTGGTATCTGATGCCACCATCAGACAAATGTACCCGCACACAGCCTTCTCTATTGTTGTACACAAGCCATGCTATTAGGTTTGGCAACGTCGCATTACGGTACTAGGCGTGAACCGATTTGACACAAATCACATGACACAAATAGCAACTACGACAAATTAAAAAGACGCCGTTTACTAGAAGTCATGGTGCTTTTTTGACCATCTTAAATCAACAGCCTATTGGTTCACGCGCAACGTTGCCAAACCTAATAGTATGGCTTGTGTAGAACAATAGAGAAGGCTGTGGCCCGCACCATTATATTGTCGTCACGTGTACAAAACTTAATTGAAAACTTTGCTGTGAAAGTTGATGGTTAAAATAAAGAGATGACGCTACTTTTTTCGACTGTTTGGGCACGTTTGGGCACAGCCTTCTCTATTGTTGTCAATAGAGAAGGCTGTGGTTTGGGTTGTTCAAGTGTGCCTCCCCTTGCTGTCAGTCAGCTTCAGCTGACTGTGGTCACCTGTGGTAGCGTGCCGCAAGCAGCGTTGACATCATCAAAGTATACTTGGACCAAGTAGTGTGGTGTAAAACCATTGACTTCTATATATTTCACTAGACTAGCTGCTGTCAAACTGTTCTTGTACCTATTTGATTTCCGCCATTTTGGCGCTGTAGGACGTAGCGTGAGGGACATGGTACTAAAGTCTGAAGTCTGGAGAGACCATCACGGCAACCATTTTCATTGTACAACGTCAAAATTAGTTTTTAGACAGACGCTAGAGGCGTTTCAAATAGGCACAGAAACTTTGCTGTCAATTAATACAGACAGCCAGTCCAGTTAAATAGAAAAAAAAATCAGGTCAGTGTGGCAAAAATCGCTAAAAACATAAGAAGACGGTGCATCAAAACTTTCGTATGGAGTATAGCCCTCATGGCATAGACTTAGAAAATTTTTCTCTAATATTAAGTTTATGCCTCTATGGATGCGAAACGTGGACAATGACGCAAAAAGATAGAGAAAGGTTGGAAGGTGTTATATATAAGGTTCTTGGTTGGAAGCATTCGAGATGTGGTGTTGGAGAAGGATGGAGAAGATAAGCTGGACTGAAATGGTGACAAATGAGGAAGTACTGAAAAGAGTCAATGAAAAACGTCAGATATTGAAAATCATAGAAGACAGAAGAGGTAGAATGATCGGCCACTTGATAAGACACATTATAGAAGGAAAAATAGAGGGAAAGAGAGAAAGAGGAAGACCAAGAAGAGCGTACATGGAACAGATCAAAGAGAAGGCAAACGTCGTGTCTTATCAAGAAACCAAAGAACTGGCCTTGAACAGAAACAAGTGGAGGAAGCTACACCGACAAGAGCGCGGCTCTTAAGTTATGAAGAAGTGTAAAGCCTCGATTACATACGCCGATTTTAGGAACCAATTTCGGGTTGCCACCCGTACTTGACAATTAAATATTGTAGAATAAGTTCGATTTTAAAATTGAATTTACACTATAACGGAAAAATAAACATTGTTTAAGATTGGAGATGAGAATTGAAAATAAAAAAAAACATAAAAAATGTTGACCTTTCTGTTATTTATCCAATTCACTGTTAAAATTTAACTTATTTATACGGGTGGCTCTAAATTGGTTCGCTAAATCTTCTTTTTATGAATGTTGAGATGCAGGGGTGCCAACTTAGGGGTTTTCCCCCTAGATTTAGGGGGAGAACATGTAGTTTGGGATTTTCTTAGGGGCCTAATATTTTTAGGGGTAATTTTAGGGGCATTATGAATTTATTGTTAAGATGAAATAATCTGAAAAATTGAAATCGAGTTAAGGCCGGTATACATTTTAATTAGTGTTTAGTGCGAGTGGCTCGTTTATGGCCGGTATAAATTTTGATTAGTGTTTAGTGCGAGTGGCTCGTTTAGTGTTTAGCAAAAAACACGTTCGGGCAGTCTCTGATTAGTGTTAAGTAATTGTTTTTTGCTAAACACTAAACGAGCCACTTGCACTAAACACTAATCAAAATGTATACGGGCCATTAGTGTAAAGCCTTATGAACATGCGTAAAATAAGCTGGATAATAGACTTTAAATTGAAATGTTGCGAAACATCAAGATGATCCGCTTCTCTCTGCGGCGCAATGGTGGCTCTTGCGTTACATTTACTCCCACAAAAAATTTAAGCCTATTTAATGTGAAACTGTATGATTTTAAAAATGAAACCTCATCAGAGGTCGAGAGAGATGAGACCAAAGCTCTGGCTGAAAAAATTTATATGATATAATCAAAGAGTATTTTGAGGAAATATATAATATTGTTTCTTTTTGGGGGGTTTTACAAACAATTTTGGCGATTTTAGAGGTTTTTGACATGTGCTTAGGGGAAAACATTTTCAGGAGTTGGCAGCCCTGGGGGGCTACTCAAATGGCCACTTTTCTATTCGTTCGCTAACTTAAATCTTAAAAATAAGCAATTAATGATCAAGTCAGACGTTCGCAAATTTATGTAAATCACAGACATTGTTGTATTGTACAGAATTGACAAGCCTACGACACGTTATTTTGGTGTTTTATGATTAGCGTATAGTTGGCAGACTCACCATGGAATTAGAAGGTTTTGACTAGGTCAAAAAATTGTTAATAAATAGTGATAAATAGTGAACTATAGCATATAAATAGTGATACTATGATTCAAAAGATATTTGAGTATCTTGGTGAGGCTGCAAACTTGACGTCAAGTTGGCAGACACCTTAAGAAATACAGTTCGTATCATTATGATTTATATGCCAAAAAATTGTTAGAAAATAGTGAATCGTATACGCAAAATTTCAATAACATTGCTTCAATACAAGCCGAGATATTACGGTCTCTAAGTGGGCTGCCAACTTGACGTTTCAGGCAATTGCGATTCCAGAGAAACGGGTACAAGTTTTAAACAAATAAATATATCAAAAAATTGTTAGTGAAATTGTGATTCCTACGATATAAATAAAACAAGAATTCTTCATTGCTATTTTCTAAAAATCGAATGTTAACTTTTACATAATACTCTGAATAGGATGTCGATCAATATTGAACATTGCTCCACAGGAATAAGGTTCCAACTTAATTGCAATCATGAGGTGAGTACTATCAAGCAAAAAAGTGAGATTTATATTTTTAGCCATATCCTCGAATTATTATTACACTTGTTTTAATAATTAAATGTTGGTATCAAACAATAACGATATTCATTAATAACAATAATATTCATTACAATAGCGCCATCTCTCGGAAAAGATTGTCAATTTCTCAGTTATAATTTAAAGTTAGGTGCCTATATATGTATTAGGTATTATTTTACTTATTTATTTTTGAAATTCAAAAAGGCAAATCATAGCGTGCCAACCACTTTTAGTTGTTGCGTCTACTGTCTATTTTTACGAACGGTGGCTTTTGCGCCAACAATAAAGGCAATGATCGACTGTATAAAGACTACTCTTTAGTAGGCTGTGGTCAATACCCTACTCTTAATTCAATATTATTAATTCAGGAGAAACTATTAATAATTTCTACTTATATTACTTCCTACCTACTCACATACCAACTGATACTCATTTTACTATAAATCTCACCAGATAATAATAATAATATCTTTATTCTAACTCATACATAAATAGGTACCTAACGTTAAATTATAACTGAGAAATTGACTGTCTTTTCCGAGAGATGGCGCTATTGCTATGATTGTTTTTAATGAATATCGTTATTGTTTGATACCAACACTTAATTAATAAAACAAGTGTAATAATACTTGGAGGACATGGCTAAAAATATAAATCTCACTTTTTTGCTTGATAGCACTCACCTCACGATTGCAATTAAGTTGGAACCTTATTCCTGTGGAGCAAAGTTCAATATTGATCGACATCCTATTCAGAGTATTATGTAAAAGTTAACATTCGATTTTTTAGAAAATAGTAATGAAGAATTCTTGTTTTATTTATATCGTAGGAATCACAATTTCACTAACAATTTTTTGATATATTTATTTGTTTAAAACTTGTACCCGTTTCTCTGGAATCGCTATTGCCTGAAACGTCAAGTTGGCAGCCCACTTAGAGACCGTAATATCTCGGCTTGTATTGAAGCAATGTTATTGAAATTTTGCGTATACGATTCACTATTTTCTAACAATTTTTTGGAATATAAATCATAATGATACGAACTGTATTTCTTAAGGTGTCTGCCAACTTGACGTCAAGTTTGCAGCCTCACCAAGATACTCAAATATCTTTTGAATCATAGTATCACTATTTATATGCTATAGTTCACTATTTATCACTATTTATTAACAATTTTTTGACCTAGTCAAAACCTTCTAATTCCATGGTGAGTCTGCCAACTATACGCTAATGTTTTATGACTTATTTTTAATTTTTAAGTTAGCGAACGAATAGAAAAGTGGCCATTTGAGTAGCCCCGCTGTTGAGATGAGATGTTTTTGTTGGTTGTGAACATAGTGATTTTACATTCTCTTTGGTTGTGAAGAGCAAAACAGGCAGGCGCTGTGGACCCGGCATAACACGAACTAAGCTAATAAAGTAATTAATTTAATCTAATACCACATATTTAATGCACTTTAATAATTTTGTAAAACTAGAACAATAATCTTATATGATCGAAGAGAATAATATTATAAAAAGTTTTTTAACTAAAATTATTTAACGCACCCTCCATTTTGTAAAACGGAACGTAACTTTTTTATGGCCGCGGTTTCGGATTTTCCTTGTTTTGATTTTGACGTTCCTTCCTAAATACTCTTTGGTTTGGTACATTTTTTCCATAGTTCGTGTGAAATCGCTCTTTGCGCTCTTTTATTTTAGCATTGATAGATAATTTAGCATATTTGCATAATTTATTGTATCCTAAATTATCAATCTGGAAGTTATAACAGTGACCCGCGAGGACGCTGAGATGACGTCCGTTGCAACAAGAGAGCATGACGATTCCGGCGAATATTCCGATGCATCTCAAGATATCGACCACAATAATTCAGGAAATGTAAGTTTAGTACACTACTTATGTCTCGCGACAATTTTTAGGCGTAGCGACTTTCGTTTTGCCGCTCAAAGTGGTTCTTATTCCGTGGTCACTTTCTCCAGTGTTTCGCGTGACGGAATGACCATTTCTTTTCGTAATATTGAGGTCACAGTTTGGGCTCCACTCACTGAAACACCGCGGATGTGTTTAGACCTCAAAATTACGGAGCGTGCCACGTTTGACTTTGTCGGACAAAAGACAGTGTAAAATGCAATTGTTGAAAGTTGGTGAATGTTTGCAGGACGTTGGGCAGCCAGAATCGGATTATGATTCCCAGGGCAGCGACTCGGAGCGATCTGACAGAGATCAAGAGAACCAGGTTTGTTTGTTTACCTTACTTGCCTGCTGGCAAATTGCATACTTGTACCTAGGTAATTAAAATTCCTCACTTGACTCAATGAAATTTTAATTATTGATAGTTTTAATATCCAGGTAACGATTATCATGCTACAAATTATCTTCCAATCATCTAATATACCTACTATACTAATCAATATATCTATAAGTGAAAATATTGTAACTGTTGTGGTTATTGCTTGAGGGCCCGAGAGTCCAGTCAGTCAATAAAGAAGACGATGCACCATTAGAATATATTATATTTATTAATTCTTCATGAGTTTCATGACACAGAAAAAAAACCGACAGATAGTATACAAGAGTTATTACCATGGTTACAGAAACAATTGTTCCAAATCCAAAAACAAGTATTGTTTTTGGATTTGGAACAATTGTAACATAATAAAAACAATAATTGTAAAAAAACAAAAATAGAAGTTTCTGAATAGGTAATCAGCGACTGTTCAATTTTGTTTTTTTTAGAAAGTTTTGTCTACGTATTTGTATCTCACATAACTTTCTAAGTCTGATGAATATGTTTAATTATCATTGTTATATGACTTATGAATCACTCAAGTAACAATTCAATTTTTGTTTCTTAAACTATTTGCAGTCACGTAAAAATCTTTCAGAATTTCAAAAAGTCCAATTCAAATAATATTCTAGGAAAAGAAAAGCCATTACAAACACTTATCGGTAGTTAGTTTCATTGTGGAAATTCAGGACACTGGACCCCTGATACACATGTGGACCCCACTTTAAAAAACCTAAGTTCAGTATGAGGCAAGCATCTTAAAATGGGTTGGGGATTGCGCAGAACGTGTATTTTATATAGCGGTGAGGTACGCTAGTGATGGGAGAGGGTGGCACACTTTTGGTCACTTGCAAGTGTAAATGCACGAATTTATCCCCACTCCATCAAAAAGTGTCAATGTCATGTTTGCCTGGTACTGTATTAAAGTCTAATATATATACTATGACTGCTGTTTCAGGAGACAGAACGGAGAGTAGACGATGATGAGGACCGCAGCAACCCTCAGTACATCCCCAAAAGAGGAACTTTCTATGAACACGACGATAGAACTGCCGCCAGGTAAATAACATACTGTAAAGGTTTATTTATTTATTTTATTTTATTTTATAATTTGGCACACAGACAGATAATAGTCAAGTCATCACATCATCAAGTACATGCTTAAATAAAAAAAGATCTAAACTATTACCCAATAAAAAGTTTGCACAGCATGGATATTAATAAAATCTAAAAAAGTTTGTGTCTATATAAATAGAACAGTACTAATAAAACTTACTTTTGAAATTCTTTCATATTTTACTGCTTTGTTAAATAAAATCTAAAATCTTTCCGACAAATTTCATATACTTACACTGGTCTGAAAATCTAAATGTAGTCGGCCCGTAAAAATGTTGATCATACTTAGATAGAACCTTGTCACATTGACAACTGACATGTACTAACATGTCACTCTGCCTTATCTGTTATTTAATTTGATATACAGTCAAAACCGTTAACAACGACATCGAAGGGACTACTCATATTTGGTCGTAAAAACCCAATTGTCATATCAACCGGCGATGGGATTGTTGGTGATCATAACCGATATATATGCTCTCTAAAACGGTGATGTAGTAAACGGTTTTGACTGTAGTACTAAAATGCTCAACATTTTCATGGGCTAACTATAGATAATATCCCGTCAACTTTATTTGATGTCTTTATTTGACCACAATTAAATGCAAATCCATTATTAAGATGTATCTACTATTTATTAATTTCTTGACATAAGAAATAACCAAAGTCTATAACTGAAACCAACTTTCCAATCCAGCTTATTACAAATATTGTTGCCGCTCCAATGCACAGTTCGGTCATTGACATTGTTCGGTAATAAATGATGTAGCATACTGCTGAATATTAAAAAAGGAAATTGGTGTTTAACATATTGCATGTACCTAGTTAGTAATTGATTCCACGTTTGAGAAACATAAAATTGTCAATCATAATGTAAGCTTTTATTAAATTGTTCTCAGATCTGGGGCCCTACCGCGCAAGTGACGTCAGCATCGCTATCGGCTTCATTTAACAGATGGATGTGACTCATCATTGCTACTTCTTTTTGGCACAAATATAATCTTGCCAAAGAAAACTGGAAATGTGTCACATCCATCTGTCAAATGAAGCCGAAAGCGATGCCGCCGACGACACTTGCGCGGTATATCCACACAAGTATTTTAGAATTACTTACTGGGGTTGTTTCATTATATGTTATTAATGTATGATTTATGTTAATAAAATCATTTTTTTATTATTATTTTATTATATCTGCTGATTAATATTTATTATTATCATTATCGATATTCCGTTCGGAATAGGGTATTTTCCAAATTTTTGAAAACTGCTTATATTCAAAGATTGGGACGAACAGTATAACAGAAAAATGAAAATAAATTAAATAATGTCTTTTTTCTAAAAATATCTTTTTTCATAAAATAATTAAAGTCAATTTAATTTTTAATGGTTTTGAATTTACCGCCAAAACGCTCAGTTCGATAATGTCTACTATGTGACGTCAACTTTGTGTTAACCTATATAGTCTGTGGTACAATTTACTCTATTGTTTACACAAAGTTGACGTCACACAGTAGACATCATCGAACCGAGCGTTTTGGCGGTAAATTCAAAACCATTAAAGTAAGTTTGACTTTAAATTGGTTTAATGAAGAAAAAAGGCATTAATAAATTTATTTCTATTTTTCTGCTAAATTGTTCGTCCCAATCTTTAAATATAAGCAGTTTTCAAAAATTCGGAAAATACCCTATTCCGTCTGTATGTGGCCGGGCTTAAATTAAAAAAGTATAGAATATCGCAATGGAATTGCTTCGGCCATTATAATAATTGATATTTTTTCAACCTCTATTTACATAGTAAAAAGTTACAATAAAATTATGAACATAATGACATTATAAATAACACAGTTAAAATCTCTTAGGGCAGGTTTCAAGCCCACAATATTCTTGCAGTAACTGAATTTAGCCTTCCGGATGACTTTGTCATTTTCTTAAACTTGACACTTTTTTTACTTGTCTCATTATTAACTCGGCTCTTTCTTAGTTGGTCTCTTTCTTAAACTTGTTACTTTCCTAAATGGTCTCATTTTTAACTCGGCTCTTTCTTAGTTGGTCTCTTTTGCAAAGTTGACACTTTCCTAACTCGTCTCATTTTTAACTTGGCTCTTTCTTTTTCGCTATTTTTCCTCTCTCCTTAGCCGTTGTCCACCAGATTATTTCACCTGGGTGAACCACTTAGGTTTAACTGTTAATAAAAGCACAATAGTTTATTTACTATAAAGTTGAAGTTAGATAAAATGGAACTAAAATTTTTCGGTACAAAAATAAAGCGGTGTTGCCAAAATTATTCGAGATTTTGACGTGTTTACATATAAAGTTGTGCCAGCTCTTTTTTCAGCTCTTTATGGTCAAACTGTATTGAAAAACTTGTTTATCTACTTTCCCCTTTTATGATAGTATATTAAAAATGAACCAGAAGCATGTGCTCCTAGTTTAATTTGTTATGGGAAAGCTACATACCATCACATAACTCGTTCATCCGCAATCGTCGCGTTAGTGGGTTCGTTGGAACCGTTGGAAGGGAGACGAGTTTGAAGTTTAAAAAAAGAGACCAATTAAAAAAGAGCCCACCTAAAATAGAGCCCAGTTAAAAATGAGACAAGTTAGGAAAGCGTCAAGTTTAAGAAAATGATGAAGTCGTCTAGGAAAGAGACCAACTAAGAAAGAGCCGAGTTAAAAATGAGACAAGTTAGGAAAGTGAAAATTTTAAGAAAATGACGAAGTCATCCGGAGGGGAATTTAGCTCTGTTTCGATGTAATGTTTAAAACAAATAAGTTTTAGATGACAACCTCCATGCTCAAATGTCTGGTACACTAATTTTCATGGTTACATGACACCATCTTTTATGTCCCGTGTTCAGTCCCCAATCTATGGCTTAGTTCCAAATCATGCCATCAGCTATTTAATATTATTAATCATCAGCCATTTTAAATGTCCTCACAGCAGGGGCACAGGCCTTCCTTACGGGTGGATAAGAAAGATGGACCATAAACCACCACTCGGGCTCAATGCGGATTATTGGGTGTTAATGACTGCAAATGCAGCTGAGGAGCTTGAGATAATAGATTTTAGGTCACTCATCCCATGACGGACCCTTGTGAAAGTTGCTTGACCTTCGCAATCGCTGGGCCATCGACCTCCGAGCATCGAGATCATTGTTTTAAAGGAGATGTCCCAGCGTTGCCCCAGTTTAATTTTATTTAATTACTTTCATAATTAAAAAATGCTAATAACATAAACATTTTATTTAGGTATCAAGAATTGTTTTATATTTAGAAAAACAATTACAAAAACATTAAGTTGTTTTCTGAAGTATTTTGTGAAAAAATTGTAAGTAAATAGTACTCTAATGATAAAAAATTGTGATTTAAAAGCGTTTTAACTTAAAAATCCCACTTTTTAATGCAGAAAATAATTATCAATCTGATTCTAGAGTAAAATACTTACTTTAAATACTACTTTGGTTAAGACGCGATAGACTTTCATTTTTTGAGAATGGTGGGGCAAATGACATAGGCGCGATGGGACATGTCTTTTCCATGGTTATTAACGTTATTAGAATAAACTTTATCGGGATTTACACCATGTACCTGTTTATTTGATGTCTTAGCATATATCGGAGTCTCAAAAATAAACAGGTACATGGTGTAAATTCCGATATAGTTTATTCTAATAATATCGTGATTATTACTAAACAATTTTCATTAATATCCTTTCCACCAGTGGGGAAGAATCGACCAACACCTCTTGTGAGACCGCTTCAGACAAGAAGGAAGGCAGCGAGACGCCCGCCGAGCGCCGCCGCCCGCCGCGCAAGTCTGACGTCATCAACAAGTGGTCCCACGACAAGTACAACGAGAATGAGCAGGTATTTATGATATGCTCGGAGACAATAAATTAACCGTCCACCTTGTAGCTTTTAACCCCCGACCAAAAAAAGGTGGTGTTTATATCTCGCTCTCCCTTTTCTATCTCTCTCTCTTACTGTTTGTGTGTGTGTTTGTGTCTGTGTGTGTGATCAACAAGTGGGCCCACGACAAGCACAACGAGAATGAACAGGTATTTATGATATTTATGCTTAGAGGTACAATAATTTAGGCCCTCCGCTGCCTTAAGCGGGATCCCGCCGCGGGTACACGGCGCGGAAATATAGATTGCTGGTTTTTGACGGACAGATGCTTGCGCAGTACATGAGTAAGATCTAATCTATGTCGCCCCGCGCGCGTGTCCCGCTCAAGGCAGCGGAGGGCCTTAACTGCCCACCTTGTCGTTTTTAACCCCCGATGCAATAAGGAGTGTTTATATGGTGGGACAGGGACCGCTCCCCCTCTCTCTCTCTCCCCCTCTCTCTCTCTCCCCCTCTCTTTCTCCTCTCCTTCTCTCCCTTCTCCCTCTCTCTCCCCCCTTCTCCCTCTGTCTCTGTCTGTGTGCGTTCGTGCGTGCGTGTGTGTGTCATCAACAAGTGGGCCCACGACAAGTACAATGAGAATGAACAGATATTTATGATATGCAAGTAGGTACAGTAAATGAACCGCCCACCTTGTAGTTTGTAACTCCCGTGCCAAAAGGGGTGTTTATATGGTGGGAGGGAGCCTGTCTCTCTGTCTCTGTCTGTATCTCTGTGTCTGTGTGCGTGTGTGCCTGCGTGCGTGCGTGCGTGCGTGCGTGCGTGCGTGCGTGCGTGCGTGCGTGCGTGCGTGCGTGCGTGCGTGTGTGTGTGTGTGTGTGTATGAGTGTCATCAAGTGGGTCTACAACGAGAATTAACAGGTACGCTACTTCTGTGTGCTTTTTGCCAAAGGCCTTCTCCATAATAATATGTCTTATTTATAAATTACAATTCGCTTCTTATGAAAAGATTTTCAGCTAAGTTTTTTCTCAAGTTATTATAAAAAAATGAAGTATGTAATTTTAGGATGCAGCATTATCTAGTCGATGTTCTTCGTCTAATTTTATTTCTGCTTCTGTTTTCATTTTAACAACACAAAATTATTTTCATTTCTATCACTACAATATGTTCTCACTATGTATTCAAACAATATTATCATGTTTTACAAGAACACTATTATTTGTTCAAAGGTGCCGAAATCCCGCGACGAGTTGGTGGCGATATACGGGTACGACATACGGAACGAAGACGCCCCTCCTCACGCGCGCCGCAACAGGAGATATGGGTAAGTTTCGTAACATATCGTTAATTTAACTCATATTGAGCTAAAAGTCGTGTTTACATTAATAATTATTATGTTGGGGTCACACTAAGCGAGCGTGTAAATGGCAGTTTGACCGAAGATCAACCGAAATTCGACCGAACACCGCGCTAATGTAGCCCTTCTACTCTCGACGGAAATTAACGAGATCGACTTAACCGCACTTTAACTTTTATAGACATTCAATAATAGGCATGCAGCATGCAGCGCTGTGCAATTTGAAATTGTACTTTATTGCCGTGCAGCGAGAGTAGTTTATTGTTTGATTGTCCTCGTGCAGATGGACTTCTGTACGTTTAGTACTATTATAATATTCTGTGGCCATGCCACAGTAACAAATATGAGGGAAAAGAGTGAGGCGTTCTTGGGTTGCATTGCACTCCAGCCTGGGGCCCTACCGGTTAACTTTTCGAACATCGGCGGGTCTGCCGAGGTTCAATTTAAAACAGATAAACCAAAGTAAGGAATTTCGTATTGTACTATTTGCCTAAGTTATTTGGAAGATATCGATGTTTGAGTGACATCATGAATTCCCCATTCCCCATTTCCCCATGTCCGAAAAAAATCAAATTGGCTGAATATTTTTGTATAGGTAGGAATAAGGTCCCTTAGTAATAGAATAAATTTCCATAATAATCAGTTTCGTGAAAAAATTTTAAAAAATCAAAGTTTGTGGCAGTTAGCGGCAAAGGTATAATCTCCATTCTGCTGTTACTTTCATACATTTGTGAAGTCGAAGAGACTTTGATTTTTTACTTTTTTACTTTTATTTTCGGTTGGGAAAACTTTTTTACCCAACCGAAAATTCTGAAACTTTTTTCTATTACTAAGGGACCTTATAACCTATAGAAAAATATTCAGCCAATTTGATTATTTTCGGACATTCCCCATTGGGGTTCACCATTTTGGCCTGATTGGGGCTTGATTAGTCTGTTTTAATTTGAAGCCCGGCAGACCAGCCGAAGTTTGATGCGTTAGCCAGTACGGCCCCTGGCCCCGGTCGACTTTCAGTTGAGAATGTTAAAGGTTTCACACCAATTATTATATGGGATAAACCGTTTGTGTGGCTCCTGGATAACATATACTTACATTACACTCTTATTCCGCAATTATTTAGCAGAGCTTATTGATCAAGACAAGGTTAATCCACTACTTTAAAGTTCTATATAACTTTTCCAAATTATACATCGAGTCTTATCTTGCACACTTATTTAAATATTCCAATTAAAATTGTATTTCACTCAGTGTTTTCTGGAAAAGTTGTGAAATTTCATGATTTGTTTTTATAATAGTTATAGACAATTTATACATAATGATTTGTCCATAATGGTCCTACTGAAAGAACACATAATTTAATAAATAGTATTGTCTTGTCCTCGTGCTATACCAACCGGAGTTACCGAAATTGGCGGTCAGTTCGATAAATTCTGCTGCATGATGCTTTTTAATGTTTTTTTTATTTGAAACAGCGCTTCCCTTTTACATATTATAAACGGTTATTTTTTTAAGTACTTATATCTAAAATAGTTATGGGTGTCGTATCTTTTCTATATTCTAATCAAGTAAGTACAGTTTGGCCAAAAAGAGTTAAAATTAAATAAAATGGAACTAAAATTTTTCAGTAGAAAACATAGTCAGTGTTGCCAAATTATTCGTGATTTTGACGTATTTACATAGAAAGTGGCGCCCTCAATTTTTGTCAACTCTTTATGGTCAAGCTGTATGTGCAGTTTAAAGTTTGAAAATTTATAATTATAGTCAAGATATTGAGATTTGTTTGTGTCCCAAAATTTTACTTCTTGCTGGATTTAGATCTCATTCATAGACTTGCACGCGCGTAATCAAAAGAGACTGTCTTGTTTACGTAAATCATGGAAAGAATGAATGCGTCATAAATATTCAGTAACGTGATCTGACATCCCCATTTCATTTTTAGATACACTTAAAAATTAAGGGTGTATTGTGTCGTTTTAGCACATGAGTAAAAAGAAAGGACCAGAGACCAAGCTTCATACAACCGCGCGAATCGGTTGCACCACTACAAGCAAGCGGGGCATGTGTGCGTCCACTGGCCGCTTGTCGCGTACGCGGAAAAAACCTGTTTTGACAGCCAGCCAGTGGACAATCATAGGGCATCATTTGTTTTGTTAGTTGCAAGTTTGAATTTCACGTTCTTAAGAAGCTTTGTCTCTGTCCTTTCTTTTTACTCATGTGGTTTTAGTACATAAAACACAAGACGACTTCCGGAGACTTACGCGTGAAAGCACTAAACTTAAGAATCGCCTAAGTCTTTTCTTATCTACAACTCGACCAAGTTAACTTAGCGAATGACAGTTACTTGACGGCTAAGTTTATGACACCGTTTTAATTTGGTCATGTTGTAGTTAGGAAAAGCCTTAGGCGATCCTTAAGTTTAGTGCAATCGGCCAGTAGATTATTAAAAAAAGAAATATAAGAAGCATTACTTATTATTATTTTCAGCTTATTAACGTTATACAAATAACGTAATAAACAAAAAGTAAACAATCTCGATTATGCCTTTATTCTAAAAGAAATTTAAAAAAGAAAATAATAATTTCAATGTTTAGGCCCTCCACGGAATCTCGATTCGGAATTCCGAACGCCAGCAAATCCATACAAATCTATGGAACTACCACATAAATGCGGTAGTTTACCATTCGAAATTTTCTGCATTTATCTCCTGAATATTCCGGTTCGGAATTCCGAATTGAATTCCGTTTGAGGCAAACTTTTAAGTTTTTGTTTTGTATAAAAATATGAAGATTGTTAACGCGGCCACGCGCAGGCAGAAAGAGTTCAGCCGTTCAAGTTTTGCGTTCTGCGATCCACGTTCTTTAATTGTACTGACTGATGACGCTTTCTGACTGACTGTCGTCTGCGCGGCGTTATAAATGTTAGATAGAACACGGACCGCAGAAACGTAGAACTCGGAATGAATGAACTCTTTCTGTCTGCGCGAGGCCTTATTTATAACGAAAAGGCTACATAAAGTATCATAACTAATATTATAAATGCGAAAGTCCGTTTGTTTGTTTGTTTGTTAAGCCTTCATGTCTTAACTACTGAACCGATCGTCATGAAATTTTGCATAGACGTTGTCAGGGGTACAGAAAAGGACATAGGATACTTTTCATCCAGAAAAAAACGTACAGTTCCCGAGGGATAGCAAAAAACTGTCCAAGCAGACGAAGTCGCGGGCGGCCGCTAGTGGTTTTATAAACATAAATTCAGATTCAGCGCTGAATTTTGAATGTAATAACTTTCAGTTTATTGCCCAATTGGTCACCCATCTTTTGACATGCCTTTGCTATTGCTTTTCATGCATGACTTACCAGTGTATGTTATGTATTCTCTCAATATCGGGAACGTAAAATTATACCTCTGTACTACGTTTTTTTATCCTACTATCCTACTAATATTATAAATGTGAAAGTTTGTGGGTTTGGATGTTTAGATGTTTGGATGTTTGTTCCTCAATCACGCAAAAACTACTGAACGGATTTGTATGAAATTTGGCACACAGATAGTAGATAGCCTAGATTAAAACATAGAATACTTTTTATCCCGATATTCCCACGGGAACGGGAACCACGCGGGTGAAACCGCGGGCGGCCGCTAGTTACTATCTAAAGCTTTCCTTTAGCATGCCTAGATGTTGAAAATACATTTTCATTTTCAAATATATTAAAAAAGGCAAACACGTGTGTATTGAGTAAAGTTTCCTGTCTTATGATATTGAACATTTCTGTGACTGTCACCCTACAAATTTTTGACAGTTTGGCAACATTTGGCTATGCAATTAACGACAACCATTATTGTAAAAAAAATAAATAGAAACGCTTTCTGCGATTCAGATGTGAAAATATTATTTACTCACTTATGCTCTGAAATGTTATCATTCCATTTGAAAAAAGAATGCGGGGCGTTCAACATTTCCGTGGGGGTCTGGTTCATCACATTCTAAATTTGAAATTCAGTGCGGAAATGAAATTCAATACTTACTTCCCGCACTGAGTGCGGGAAGTAAGTGTTCCAAATTCAAATCGGTAGAACTTATCAGCTAGCATTCTTTTTATGAAACTTTATGGTTGCATGACCGGTCAGTTAACATGGCCACGCGAACCAATTTAAATATGACATTTTTACAAAGAAAATTGTATTTCCTCGCATTTCGTGAGTAAAGTATTATACAAACCTTGTACTGGAAGCTGCTTGCATTGCCTCGAATGATTAAAGCCCTCGCCTGCGGCTCGGGCTTCAAACCATCCTCGACAATGCAATCGCTAGCTTCCCGTTCTCGGATGTAATGTACTATTACGTAAAAGTAAAAACATTCTTTACTGCTACAAGAAATAAAGTTGAAAATCGTTCGTTAGCCGTGGGCCGAACAAGTACACTCGCACTTGGGAGGACGAAGAGGCGTACAAGCGGCAGACGGCAGCGCAGCCGCTGCCGCGCAAACCGCCCAACCCTGAGGACTTCCCCGAGCTGGACGTGACCAGGAGAATCAGGTAATTATGTAACTGTAGCATAGTGCTACCACCACAGTAATGGCCTAGGGCCTTCGAAAAATATCCTAGATAACGCTTCACAGACTAAAACAGTACGCAAAAATGGCACTGATACGTCCCACTTACAAATTTGGAGTTTATTTTGAAAATAATCGATCACCTCTTATTTTGTACAAACTCACATGTTATATCACTTATTTTGTACAAAAACACATCTTTTATCACTTACTTAGTGCAAAATAAACGCCCAGTTTGTAAGTGGGACGCTATTTGAGGTGCCATTTTTGAGAGTGACGGGACATCTAGGCTAGTAGTCCTACGCGTACGCAAAAAAAAACCGCAAATCGATGTACAGCAAAGCCCTTTGGTACACGTATAGTTGAGGTAAAAACAAAATTTTGGACCCGCAGTTCTTAAAAATTCTTCCCTTAGGAAAGGAGTTATGGCGTCCTCTTTTTTTTGTATGGAAAAAAATTTTTTTTTCCTATAATCTATCGTGCATGGTATCGAATGAAAGGGCTTGCTGAGCCGGTTCTAAAAATATATCACATCATTATATTTCAGCCACTTGTCTTAAATTAAACCCTTTCATTCGATATCACACAAGATAGGTTTTAGAACAATTTTTTTTTTAATAAATATAATCACTTTGTGAAAGCTTTGAAATCATGAACAAATAAAAAAAAAATACTAAATATCAATATTTTCAAAATTGCTTTCTTGAGGTTAGATATGAGAATATTACATATCATTTGAGGTATATTTTATGAAAAATAATTCAACCATATTGTATCTGTAAGAGCCCAAACTTGGTATGTTTTGAAAATGTTTTTTGGTTTAATTTAAAACAAGTACCTGAAATATAACGATGTGATATATTTTTAGAACCGGCTAAGCAAGCCCTTTCATTCAATACCATACACGATAGGTTTTAGAACAAAAAATTTTTTTTTCTCATACAAAAAAAAGATGACACCATATCTCCTCTCCTAAGGAAAGAAATTTTAAGAACTGCGGGTCCAAAATTTTGTTTTTACCTCAAGTATACATGTACCAAACGGCTATACTGTACATCGATTTGCGGTATTCCATTGATTTTGAGCTCGTAGAACACCCACTATAGGGTATTCTTCGAAGCTAGGGGTAAAAGCCTAAGGCCCTATTTTTGAAAGCCGTTGAGCGCTCTTATTATTATATTATCTGGGTTACTACTCTGAAAATGAAATTATATTTTTATGCAAAACAGGATAGTGCTTGGCCTTCACGTCATCTGATGTTAAGTGACGGTAAGGCCGAATCCTCATCACTGAGGAACTGGCTATCTTACCTCTAATTTCCGGAATAAATATTTTTTTTAATTGTTATGGCGCCAGAATTAGGTAAGCTGGTGGTAGCTAGTCAGGCGGACTTGAAATAAGCTCTACCATCAACCAAACCGAGTACAAATGTACCCCCCTCCTGGGAATCGAACTCGGGACCCCTGCATTTTACACGGGTGGGCGAACCGCAGACTACATAGTCGGCTAAAATAAGAAATAAAGAGCACTTGACACTTAAAAAAAATAGAGACCCTGGCCACGCGTAGCGACGAATAGTGATGCGCTGAGTCAATTCCTAATACATGACATGGCGTGTGATTTATTTATTTCATTACAAAGCAAGTTTATAGAGATTTCTGCAAAGCACATCAAGTCACCAAAGTACATAATTACAAAGTAAGGACTTATAGGATACAATTTTATTCGAATGTTAATACTAATACAAAAATCTCTGTGATGCTCTAATTGTAAATTCACCGCGGTGCGGAGTGCAAGCTGAGCGAACAATAAAGAGATAATTCGCTAATTAAAAAAAATACTTAAATTTTTTGATGTTTCCTGTTCTTTTCTTAGATAAAAGCCTCTTTGAATAACTTCAAGAATTTATGAATTTGAAGTTTGTTAATTATTCGCGGGAACAAGTCAAAAAGTCAGCACAAAAAATGTCAGTCGTATTTGAAGAATGAAGTACCAACAAATATTTTTGAACCACAGTAAGAAAACTCGTGGTCCCCGGCCGCGGTCCAAGTCTCAGCCAACATCGAACGAGTCGCTCGAAAATGGCTCCGATAACCAGCTACGAAGAAATGCTTCCATCAAGTCACCTAGAGGTAAGTTTTAATTGAAGGTAAACTCATCAAATTATGTATATGTAAAAGTTTCTTTGGTCATAGATTACAAAAAAACCTGTAATTTTGTTTTTATACATTGTTTGCAAAACTAAAATAACATAAGCAAAACCAAATTAAAATACCCAATAAAGAACCTTTTTTTAATAGCAAAAAGACGCAAGCTCTTGATATTTTTTTGTATATGTCACGGTTAAAGGCACACCGGCTGCGTAGTGACGCGCAGCAAAAACTTGTTCGGTTCGGTGTGACGACCAATAGGGAATGCCATTGAATACAATATCATTACTGCACGCTTCAGTTGCTTCGCTCTGCGTGGGTACGCAGCCTGTTTGTCTTATGGGAGCTGCAATGAGTAGGGTTACGCATACAGTCTACGTGCACGCGTACGTTACGCAAGGTGTGCCATGTCTCATATGTCTACAACGTCATGGTACGTCTACGTGCACGTGCACATTTACGCTTACGCATCCGGTGTGTTTCGCATTTTAGACCCAATTATATTTTGTTTATCTAAAGTGAAAAGATTTATGGCCATGAAATAAAAAGCGTGCGTCCAACTTGTAGCTATATGGAGAAGAGAGAGATTTATACCAAATGACAATGTCAGCTGCCACCATACAGTTTCTATTGAGCATAGATTATATAGGAGCGTTTTACCTACCATTAAAACGCATATTGTGTCTGAAGCCTTATTCGAAGCCTTGGTAAACAGATTGAGAATAGCGAAGCCTTTCCGTTTCCCGTTCAGCATCATTATTATAGGTCTATCTTACCAAATTACGTCACATCCGTATCCGACCTCACCCCACTATGTTCACCAGGCGGCCATTGCTGGTTTTCGCGCTCATTGCAGTCTCAAAATCTGAAAATACTTTACAACTAATTAGCATTGAATGCATACCAGGCAGCCCTTGAAGGTAGGCTTCGAATAAGGCTTCAGACACAATATGCGTTTTAATGGTAGGTAAAACGCTCCTATTGTGTCCTATTCGCCGTTATTCGAAGCCTTGGTAAACAGATTGAGACATTGTTTGTTATCGCCTGGTGAACAGGGACAGGACGCCAATGTGACACTTTAAATCATAAATAGTTTATTACTCTTAAAAATTATTTTAATTTAGATCAAAAGAAATCTTTCTTTAAAATTAGTAAAGGGATGAAAAACAAAATACAAAAACATAACAATTAAAACTGAAACAAAGTCCATTGACAAATCAGCTTTAAATAAATTCTCATAAAATTTACTTAAGTAATTATTTAACATACATTATCTAACTCATATTTTAGTCATGTTATCGTTTAATATGACTGCTGGCTGACAGTGCATCTCTGCTTAAGTCGCGTCGATCGCCTACTTCAAAATTATCTTGGACAAGACAACGTTTTCTTCTCAGATTCTTTAATTACAACTGTGGTGTCAGTTGCTGCACAATTATTTCACTTAAAGATACAAACCTTACTAAAAAGATCTTTATAAAATCCCTAACTGGATTTAGATATCATAATAAAATAAACCTTTGTGAACGCGATCACAAAGTTATTACTTCTATATCAGATACTTGATTAAATTACTTTAACGTAAACTGCGAACTGAACTCAATAAATACCTACCCAAAAATAAACGTTATACGACTGACTTAAGCCAAAGGTAACTTTTTTAGATTTAACCTTTGGTGTTGATTAACTTAGGCCGACTAGCTAGCTAGAGAGCACACAGACATGTGTGCGCCACTGTTTGCGACATCTTGTTGTGTCACGTCTAACATAAATTTTATGTGTAGGTGGAACAAGCACTAGTATTACACGTAAGTGTTATATAAATTGCTATCGAATATTAATTAACATTAACAAGTCCCTTTGAATTTTTACACTTAATAAAACATTTAGTATTCGATTGGTCAGCAGTAGTCAGCACACAGCAGCTGTGTTAGCCAAAAACAAAACAAAAAATAAATAGTTAAGTAGGTACATACTTATTTAGCTAAGTACTCACTACACTTAACTGTAACATTTTTAATTATCATCGCAAAATTAAATGACATCTTAACATTGGGAATCAAAATACTAGGTATAGACAAAATAATAAATGTAATAGATAAAATCAAAAGATGTATTAAAAGAACAAATATGACAGTACTGCATATCAAAGAAAGAAATATGACTTTAATTATTTCAACATGTCTTTACAGAAAGTAGACAAAGTTTCGTCTTTTGTAGGTAAAGGTAAGTAAATAAAATATTTTATTTTTATCAATCTATAAAATAAATATTTAAAAGAAAATTAAATCAATTAAGTTTCTAAATGTCATAGTTTCTATGGCCATCGGAAAAACTGCACGCAGCATAAACTTAATACTTATATAACATTCGTTTTGAACTTGAATTTCTAACAATATAGCAAAAATGTTGCATATCAACAATGATAGTAATAATAATTACAATTAATATACTTGCATTTAATTATTCAATTAAAATCACATAAATACTTTGGAATCATCCACCAAGAAGATTACCTCTGTTATCTAACAAATCAAGTATTAGCACCCGGATAAATAAACAAGAGCCGGGTGCCAGTGCTGCCCCATGGTAATTAAGCTTTGATTAGGAAAGCATATTTAAGTAACTTAATCGCAGACACCAACCAATATAACATCAGATCGACAGTGTTTACAACAACTGAGTTATGTCAAAGTGCAATTAGGGGTATTATTTTAAAATGATTTCCAGAATACCTATGGTACATGTATGGTAGCTAAATAGAAGTGCTTTCATATTCTACTGAAATATTCAACAAGTATTTAAGTAAGTATATAACAAAATGTTAACTTGATATCTACACCGTGCTAAGATTATAATCAAAATATAGAATGATTCAATCAAGGTCTGAGTAAAATCGAGATTCCACAAGAATTAAATAGGGTTTATATCACAACAAAACATTTACAAGTTAAAGTGATTTTTAAAATTCCTATCTATTAATGTACACCACAACGTGGTCAAAGTACAATAAAAACTAGCACTTTATGTATTAATGTACATACACATTACACGCCCCCGGCAAATCGGATATCAATGCACTTTGTAATAAAACCAACATCATCAGACTATCTTCATAAAATTTAAAATGTAAAACAAGCACAACCCTTGCAGTGACCACTTAACTAAACCCACAGCTTTAAAACTAGCTAGGATATCCATGAGTCAATATTAGTCTTCAAAGCATACAAATGAATTTAAAATTTTCAAACAAAACATAATATCTGCTACACTTATTTTGGTTACAGTGTATCCAAAAGGGACATCACCAGTTAGGTTAGATTAAAACTGTGACCTTTTGGTCACAAAACGGCAAAATAAAGCGCGAGCCGAGCGAGCGCATCGAGTGTGCCACGGCAGCGACCAGTGAAGCACCAGAACGCAACTGTTGGTGAACCTCCTTTGCGACACCCGGACTTAGCTAGCACCCGGTTCGATATTTTTAATAAAGAAACATTTTAAATAACTGGAAAATGTATTGATTGAAATATTCAATCGTAATAACTTGTTTTACCAGGTCCACGGTTATAAAAATAAATATTAATAAATAACTCACCAAAGAAAATTTCAAAATTTCATCTTCTGGTTGTTCTGTACGCAGCAACTAGTGGTTGTTAGAAACATGGTGCCCACCAGAAGTACGGGAATATCTTGGATGATCCCCTTTTTAAGTTCCTCCCCCTCAGGGATTAAGGACAGTATTTACACAGAATAATTAAATAAAATAATAAGATAAAATAAGTTAAAATATGTACGGTGCCTGGACGGTGCTCATCAAAAGCAACCGAAATAATTTTTATATCAAAACATCAACCGACGGTGCTCAGGAGCGACCGGCCGAATTTATGTTAAACCATAATAAATGTTTATCGAATGTAAATATATTTATTGATATTACATAACTATAATGACGGTACCCATCAGAGGGTGACCGAATTTATGTTAAATAGTAAGATACTTAATCAACGGAATCCATCAGGAGTGACCGCCAGAGTTCAATCAACGGTGCTCAAAAGCGACCGGATAAATCCAAATTAAAAATATTGTTATAACTCACACAGCTCTTAACATGTGGGGCTTACTACCATAGAGGAAGTAAACAGCATGTTTTAATTACAAAATTATGTAAATACAACTTTCATAAACTTGTGTCAACGGTGCCAGGAGCAGCCGATAGACCTTCCCCGGTTCAGTTGCGGAACAAGCTGGAACCGAGGGGTATAATAATAATAATAGAAAATATCTAATTACTATGATAAACTTTTGAGTTGCCTGCAATCAAAAATAGATTTCAAATTATTTAAAACAGTTCCCACAATTAATTTTATTGATAGAGCTGTACCTGACAAGCATATATATCAGTATCACACATATATTCAATCAAAGGTTAAAACACGTTTTTTTTTTTTTTTATTATATATATATATTTTTTTTTTTTTTGGGCCGGAACCTTCGGTGGTGTACGCAGATAAGGTCCTTCAAGTTTCATCACAATCAAATTAATGGTTTTGGAAAGCATACAAATAAAAAGCATTCATTTTTATTTATACACAAGAAAAGATTAGTACGCTCATTTTACTGGGAATTGAACCCGGGCCATTTTGCGCATTGATAGCGTTTACTGCCGCTGCATCAAATACGCCATCAATTGTAATATTCCGCAATCAAGTCAATATCTGACAGTTTAAATGTTTTAATTAAACACCAATTTACAGGCAAGATTCTTTTGTAAAACCACGACTACTTATTCTTGTTCAAAGTGCCTCGTTACATATCACTAATCAGATTCAAAGCAGTGACTTAAAAAAAATATATACTCGTTCAAACGACTACGGCTAAACAACATATCTCAATAAAATAGGGCACAATGGTTAATCTCAACACTGGTCAAGTAAAACTATGAGTCGAACGAAATGCCACGGCAATGGCCGGATAGTGCTAGGATTCAAGCAGCATACACTTTTTTCATATTTTTAGAAACACAAGTATTTGTGTACTCAGCTCACATTCAACACGATATAGCTTTACCAAAAATGAATAGGAATCGTACGAAACTTGTTTTCCGTAACATAAAAATTTTCATAAGCATTAAATTTGTCAAAATTATAACGTTTTTAGGAGATCGCATAGGCCAAAAGCGAATATCACTCATGAACGGCAATTTTACGAATGTAAGAATTAACAGAAATTATTTTTCAACATATCGTGGGTAGAATCATATCATTATTAAATAATCGAAAAATTTCACTGACCTTATGGCGAGGCGTTAGATTACCTCAACCCAATTCAAATCACGCGTCATATTTACTGTAGATCCATGCCCTCGCCCTCGTTCTCTGCTACTCCACGAACATGACGAAAACGGAGACGACACAAAGTCGGACCCAACTAACACTGATTTTACGTATGGTTTTTTGGAATTTCTACGCACACGCATTTTAAATAACCGAAAATAAATCGTAAGATGTTACTTTTCAACAAAAATATGTAATATAAAATCTGAATTCGAATTAAGAATTTTACGAACGCTAACAGCGTTTGACCTACTTTAGAAAACTTTAAAATTCGAATGCTAACAGCATTTGACCTACTTAGGCAAAATTTTTAAATTTCGAACGCCAACAGCGTTTGACTAGATGTGAACGGTTGCGAAAAAAGGACGCCAATGAGCGCGAAAACCAGCAATGGCCGCCTGGTGAACATACCCCGCGTTCCAAATCACGCCAACAGCGCTGTTAGCGTATAATCCATTAAATTAGGTAGGTACACAAATACCCTATTTGTGTAATATTTTGTGACTTTTTAATTTGGTCGGATTCGCGCTCACAGCGCTGTGAGCGTGATTCGGAACGCGGGGATAGTGGGGTGAGGTCGGATACGGATGTGACGTAATTTGGTAAGATAGACCTATAATAATGATGCTGAACGGGAAACGGAAAGGCTTCGCTATTCTCAATCTGTTTACCAAGGCTTCGAATAACGGCGAATAGGACACAATAAATGAATTTTTAATGTTTCCAACATAAGGTACTCTCCATCAGCCATTTTTAATGTCCCCACTGCTGGGGCACAGGCCTTCCTTATGGGTGGGTAAGGAGGACGGGCCATAACCCACCACGCGGGCCCAATGCGGATTGGTGGGTGTTAACGACTGCAAATGCAGCCGTGACCAACGGCTTAACGTGCCTTCCGAAGCACGGAGGAGCTCGAGATAATACATTTTTGGTCACCCATCTCATGACCGACCCTTGCGAACGTTGCTTAACTTCCGCAATCGCTGAGCCAGGCGCTAAACCACTGCGCCACCGAGCTCCAACATAAGGTACTATTCAATCATAAACTTTGCTTCGCTTATATCACATATTCTTCTTCAAGTGCCTCTCCATTACTGGAGGTTGGCCGTCAGCTTAAAGAACTTCTCCCTGTCCTGCGCCAAGCGAAACAGTTCTTTGACGCTGGCTATACTAGTCCATTCCCTGATGTTGCGCAACCACGATTTTTCCTTCTTCCAGCGTGTCGTTTGTCTTCAATTATTATTGGTATATTTATATCACAACCATAGACATAGAAAAATTTTCGCTGCGCTCAAGAAGACCAACAAAGCGTGGGAAAGAGAAGTTAACATCATGCGGACACGGTCTATGTAAAAAAGAGACAAAGGATCAAGTGACATGTGCCAACTTTTTTTACAGTAAGAGCCCCTAGCGTCCCGCCTAGCAAATGAGCAATCACAGTTTGTTTAAAATATTTGTTAATCTTAATTAGAATTTAAAATAAAGGTATCGTGGAGCCATAGTGTCTTGTGCTCTAAGTAATTGTGACGTGACAAAAAGAAATAATCCAAGTAATCACACTTTTCACAGGTAAATAAGATATTGCCACACATTTCTCTAAAACCAAATTTCGCTACATTTATTCGTTTATCGACGAAGAAAACAGTATGGAACATAGTTTATTAATTTCCTTTGCCATATAATAGTCATATTTTATGAATCTATTCATATTTTACGTATCTTAATATATAAAAATCGTAAACTGAATGACTGACTGACTGATCTATCAACGCACAGCCCAAACCGCTGGACCTAGAGACTTGAAATTTTGCACACAGATACCTTATATAGTGTAAGCATCCACAAAGGAAGGATTTTTGAAAATTCTATCCCTAAGGGGATGAAATAAGGGAGGAAAATTTGTATGAAAGTCCCTCAGTTTTGAAGCTAGAATCTTCAAATTTTGTGTTTAGGCTGACGATTGAAAATTAATAAATACGGGTCTCAGCGTTTTTCAAAATTGTACCCCCGTAGGGGTCAAAAGGGGGATGAAATTGTGTATTGAAGAAAATCCTTCATTTTCGAAGTAAAAATCACTAAATTTAAAATTAAATAAATTAAAAAAATATTAAAAACACGACTGCCCTGCCAAAAACGAACTAAAAAGTTAAACAACAAGTGTCATTGCAGTCGGGGGACCTTATTATGGAACAATTTTTTATCAAGGAGGTCCCCCGACTGCAATGACACTTGTTGTTTAACTTTTTAGTTCGTTTTTGGCAGGGCAGTCGTGTTTTTAATATTTTTTTAATTTATTTAATTTTATTTCACACATTTTAGTGACATATTATATAGTTTTGGAATGTGCTCATCAAGGCCTTTCATTTGATGCCCATATTGTAATAATAGAAGAAAAAAATTTTTTTTTCACATTTGAAAATGGCGTCGTACAGTCGCCATATTGATTTTTTCTAAAAAAATATAGCCAGTGTCACTCGGAATGCTGTAAGGATTCAAACGATACCCCATTTATCCAAAACAGCTCAGGCATTTAGAAGTTATGGTGGAATAAAGAAACTCACATACCCACAAACATACATGAACCCTGAACACATAACACTCTTTTTGCTTTGGGCAGTCGTGTAATAATTTAGGCTTATGGATAGAAATTTAACGCAATGTATATTGTTATTGTTAGTATTTCAGTCCTTATGGGGATGAAATGGGGGTGAAAAGGGGTAAAAATCCTAAAAATAGTTATGGATGTCGTTATTGGGGTTTTCTGGGATGACGATTGCAAAAATGACATTTATTTTGAAGTCCAACACGGTGGATATGATTTAACCCCTAAAGGGGTGAATGTGGGGTTCAAATTTTGTATAGAAAAATAATATAAAATAGACATTACAACTTTAAACTTCGTAGGAGCACATCTAAAAATAAATAGGCAAACATGTATTTTGTGATTTGGAAAATCAACATCTAAGGCGGTAAATGGGGTAAGTAAACATAAAAATCGATATGGATGTCGTTCTTGAGGTTTTATGGGATGGTGATTACGAAAAAGACTTTTATTTTGAAGTCCAACACGGAGGACATGATTTAAAACCTAAAGGGGTGAAAAGTGGGTTCAAATTTTGTATGGAAAAATAATATAAAATAGACATTACAACTTTAAACTTCGTAGGAGCACATCTAAAAATAAATAGGCAAACATATATTTTGTGATTTTGAAAATCAACCCCTTAGGAGGTAAGGGTCAGTAAACATAAAAATCGATATGGATGTCGTTCTTGAGGTTTTATGGGATGGTGATTGCGAAAATGACATTTATTTTGAAGTCCAACAAGGTGGACATGACATGATTGGACGGGAACGGGAATGGGAACGGAACGGGAATGGGAACGGAACGGGAATGGGAACGGAACGTGTACGGAACAGAACGGAACGGGAACATGAACGGAACGGTAAGGGAACGGGAACGGAAACGGAATGGGAAAGGAACGGTAAAGCAACGGAAACGGGAACGGGAACCGGAACCGGAACGGGAACAGGAACCGGAACGGGAACCAGAACGGGAACGGGAAGGCCCGCCACACACGGCAAATGTCTTGCCTCGCGAGGTAGCGCGCTGGGTGGGGACCCGCTTAATCGCGTAAGAATGGCTGACCGGATCCTGGTTGAAGGTTTTCTAAGGAATAGGGTCTTTAATATCCACGCGGACGAAGTCGCGGGCAGAAGCTAGTCTCATATAAAATGTAAGCATTCGTTTTCGGATCACCTGTTTATTGACATTGTTGTTCTTTGACATTCTATTTCTATGATCACAACAATCGTAAAATCATCGGTATTAATAGAATTTTCTGTTCAGGTAAAATCGAGAGGCCTAGCAGACCGCTGATCAACAAGAGCGCTGTGAGGCCCTCCCCCAAACTGTCGCCCAAAGACAAGATGCCGCCGATAGAGAACCTCACCATAACCACTAGCGTAACCAACACTAAGTGAGTAACTGAATTTAATAAATAAATACTTGGAGAGTTTCACACAGCGCTATCTAGCCAAACTAAGCAAAGCTTGTAATATGGGTGCTAGACAACAGAACTGCATGTTCAGAATATCTTTAAAAGTTATGCATGGTCTCCTAGGAACGTTTTCCTGTAACTATAACGGTTAGGGTACCTGCCTTTAATGTACCGTCTCAAAAATCCACCCTGTATACCACGGGTCACCAATTAGTTTCGTTCGTGGTCCGTTTTAAGAAATGAATTGACCATTGCGGTTCGCACTCATTTTATAGAAAAGAATATTTATTACAGAAATGTACATTATTAAGTACTTAAAGTAGGTATTTTTTTTAAGTTCCTGTGTTCTCGCGGTCCGCAAAAAATTGTCCGCCATTTGGCGACCCCTGCTGTATTTACTTATACAACACATGTTAATGAATGAAACCATAATGGGAAAACCGTTTCTTCGGACCATCAAACTGAACAACTTTTACTATGGGACCAACTCTGAAATCGCGAAAAAAGAATAAGCTGTGTCATACACAAATTAATATCGAAAATATCAAAATGTATGAAGCAGATGATTTATTTTTTGCGATTTCAGATATTGTCTCATAGTAAAAGTTATTTAGTTTGATGGTCTATCTACCATATTCTGGTTTAGTCATTAATCCTGTTACACGTTGTATATAAAACTAAAAGACGTCATAATGGGTGGTAGGGTAAAAGAATTGACGATTTAAAAATGCTTATTATGTGAGCTCATTTAAATAAAGTATATTTCACTTTCACTCTCACTTTGACTTTCACTTTCACTTTATACATAGCAACAAGAGCGCTGTGCGGCCCTTCCCCAAACTGTCGCCCAAAGACAAGATGCCGCCGATAGAGAACCTCACCATAACTACTAGCGTAACCAACAATAAGTGAGTAACTAAATTAAATAGAATAATAATAAATTATAATAATGAATGCTTGGACAATTTCACACAGCGCCATCTAGCCCCAAACTAAGCAAAGCTTGTAATATGGGTGCTAGACAACTGATATACTCTTAAATAGTGCACATAACTTTAAGGGGTCAATGTACTCATGCATACAAACAACTTTTACTATGGTACCAACATTGAAAACGCGAAAAAAATCAGCTGTTCCATACATTTTGATCTATTCGATTTTAATTTTTCTATGGAACAGCTGATTTTTTTTCACGATTTCAATGTTGGTACCATAGTAAAAATTGTTTGTATGCATGAGTACATTGACCTCTTAAAGTTATGTGCACTATTGAAGAAGGACCTTATATACTTTTTAAATATATACTTATTATACATAGTAACACCCAGACCCGTCACAGAAATTAAAATTTATCATCTCAATTTCTGCCCGGCCGGGATTCCAACCCGGGACCTCTTGCGTGGTAGACCGGCATGTTGACCACTGCACCACTCAGGTCGTCATCGTCATTAGAATGCTTGGACAATTTCACACAGCGTCATCTAGCCCTAAACCACAGATTACATAATAACGGGTGATTCATTTAGAAGTACTTTTTTCAAAACTAAAAAAATAATAATAAAAATTAATTTATCGGGTCATTTTTATTATTATACAAAAGAACTATTCTTTACATTTATTTTTAAAGATTATTTCTTCCAAATGTTGGCTGTAGCTCCGGTTAACATAGTTCATTCTGCCGTCCCATTTTCGATGATGCGTCGAGCATTTAGATTGATATTTAGCGAATAACGCGAGTAATGTTGGCTTCCAGTTTGTCAATCGTACCTGCTTATCCGGACTTAACATATCTCCAAAGGAAAAAGTCTTGGGGTGTGATACCACAGGATCTAGGCGGCAAACTCACCGGTCCAAAGCGCGAAATTAACTGTTCACTAAATTGTTCACGCAATAAAGCCATTGTTTCACGTGCTGTGTGGCAATTGGCACCGTCTTGTTGATACCAAATGTCCTGGAGATCATGGGCTTCAATTTCAGGAAACAAATAGTCTGTTATCATGGCACCACAACAGTCACTTGTTGTTGCGAACGGCGCCAGATCGATTCTTTGTGGTCATCGCGTACACTCTCAGCTACCGCCGCAATATTTTCTTCACTACATCTTGGATGTGGTCTATTTGGTCGTGTATTATCTAATAATGTAAATGGCTTTCAAACTTTTCGCTGGTACAGCGAATAGTGCGTTCGGTAGGCCGATTATGTGGACCATAAGTTTCTAAACACATTTCTCGCAGCAAGCTGATTTTAGTAATACAGCTGAATAATTTGTAGACGCTGTGCGGGGCTAAGTCTTTCCATGATAAAATGTCAAAAAATACTGAACAAAAATACCATAAAAGTTTATCACAACTCACGCTTCATCTGCCAAAAAATCCATATCCAAAAAAGTACCTCCAAATGAATCACCCGTTACTATAGTACAGATACCTCATCCCATACTTAAGAAATAACCGTCGTAAGGCGACTATCGGGGCGATTTAAAATGTATGCTAGATGGCGCCGCTATCGTCTCAGCATGCCTAGCACAGATAGCCACAAACTTCACCAAATTTTCAACGCAAAAAGCAGAACAATCTTATTAGTACAAATTAATGCCGATAGGTGTCACTCAATTTTTATTGAAATTTGTTAAAAAAAACCCTTCATTTTACTGCTTCACTACAATTTTGCATTTGCTGATTTTTTCAAGAAACAATTTAAAAGTTCATGACTTTTTTTTATCTGTATTTGAATATTACAAAAATAAATCGAAGCAGGTACCGCCGTCTAGTGAGGTAAATTTAAGGGTGCACCGAGCGTCCACTAGCGCCGCCAATCAAGAAAAAATCATTACAACGAAATAACTATGTTTAACAAAATTCTGAAACATATAAAAACTAGTATTAGTTATAAACTATTTTTGTATGCGTAAAATTCTAAGTTTAAATGCGTTCGTGTGGTTAAAATCTGGATTAACGCCTAAAGTGGCCACTTTAGGCGTTAATCCAGGTTTTAACTACACAAACACATTTAAACCAGGAAAAAAACGCATACAAAAATAGTTTATAACTATTACTAGTTTTTATATGTTTCAGAATTTTGTTAAACATAGTTATTTCGTTGTAATGATTTTTTCTTGATTGGCGGCGCTAGTGGACGCTCGGTGCACCCTTAAACTAATTCGAATATTAGTTTAAATATACCACTAGATGGCGGTACCTGCTAACTAAGACACATCTGTTGTTCCTGATGAGACCGCATGCCTAAACTAAACAAGGCTTGTAATATGGGTGCTAGACAAACTGATATTATTATTTTTTTATTTATTTATTAAGGAATATGATATGCTACTTTTAAACTTTTTTAAATAGACAACGTGTTACAAAATGACCTCTAATGCCGAATATGATAGATTAGGAGCATTAAACTGAACAACTTACTATGGGACCTACTCTGAAATAGCGAAAAAAATCAGCTGTTTCATACATTTTGATATTTTCGTTATTAATTTTTGTATGTAACAGCTGACTTTTTTCGCGATTTCAGAGTTGGTCCCATAGTAAAAGTTGTTTAGTTGGTCCGAAGAAACGGTTTTCCCATTTTGAGTTCATTCAAATAATGTTGTATACTAACTTTAAAATTTATATACTTAAATTACTTATATTTATACATAGTAACACCCAGACTCATCACGGAAATTTAAATTCATCATTTCAATTCGGCATCATCATCATTCGGCCAGGAATCGAAACCGGGATCTCTTGCGTGGTAGACCGGCAAGTTGACAACTGCAACACTCAGGTTGTCAATTATGTGCCAAAAGCCATTTTAAGAGCGTTTTCACATTTCGCAGCTCAGATAGGCTGTCTCACTCACACAAAGTCAGGGCAGTACTGACTTGGCATTCTTGTTTTAAAAATTATTCTGTGTAATCCGGTCATTATTGTTATGGTGTGAAGCGCTCATGGCGGAGCTTGACAGACTGATCGTACTCTTATCACGTTTGTTAAGCAACGCTCGGTCCAGTTAGGTGTCGGATGGGTGACCGTTAAGTGGCATTACAACTGAGCGCTTCTGTGCTTCGGAGGGCACGTTTAACCGTCGGTCCCGGCTGTTGTCATCTGATAACAGTCGTTAAGCCAAGTCAGAGGCGTTACAGGCGGCTTGGTAAACTCTAACACCAGAGGTGGCCACTAATCCTCATACGATAAGAAAAAAAGAATAAGTGTTACCCGCAAAAAGTGTTAGGCCGCGAATACACCTGCAAGAACTTCTGCGAGAACTTACACTGACAGCCTGACACAGTAGCTTGTGAACGCGTGACAAACTGTCGCCAGTGCATTTGCTATTAGTTAACACTTGTAAGCTACTGTCTGACAGGCTGTCAGTGTAAGTTCTCGCAGAAGTTCTTGCAGGTCGAAACCAGGCATTATTTTTCATTAATTAATCTTCTAGCATGAAGCATTTTATTCCTTATTGTTTAATGTCCAAAGTAGTTAGGAAATAAATAATATTCAATTGTTGCCAGCCAAGGTCAGCCCCAGAGGAAGGTGAACGCGACGGTGGCCCAGCAGCGCCCGGTGCCCACTGAACAGGCCAAGCGGAAACCATTACAACAGGTAAAGAGTATTTGAAATTATTAAAGGGTAATTTCTAAATCTCAGATGAATGACAGTGATTAAATTATTCGATAGATAAAAAAAGTGTTACTTTTATTCAATCATTGTATGTCCATCAGCCATTTTTAATGTCCCCACTGCTGGGGCACAGGCCTTCCTTATGGGTGGATAAGGAGGACGGGCCATAACCCACCACGCGGGCCCAATGCGGATTGGTGGGTGTTAACGACTGCAAATGCAGCCGGGACCAACGGCTTAACGTGCCTTCCGAAGCACGGAGGAGCTCGAGATAATAAATTTTTGGTCACCCATCCCATGACCGACCCTTGCGAACGTTGCTTAACTTACGCAATCGCTGGGCCAGGCGCTAAACCACTGCGCCACCGAGCTCCTCCTTTCGTAATCATTGTATAGGTATAAGCTTTATTAGAAGATTTTTGTAAATTTATTTGACCCAGATAACTTGACGGTTAGATAAAATAAAAACTTATTTCATAGATACGCAGTAATTTTAATGAAAAATAATTAAAAACGTACGAATGGTACCATACCATATATAAAAATATAGTAAAGATTAAACCAAACTAAGTTTAACAAATTTAATAAATGTAAATTTTTGTTTTAGTGCAGATATCATTAAATTCTTAATTTAATAAAATTATTTATGTAACTGTGTATTATTAACTAAATTAAATACAACAACGTGAAAGTGTAATCGTGTATATATTTAAGTCTAGTCTTCGTGCTTTCTACATTTTGGAATTGATCTGGATGGAATACCCAAAGTACACACTGGAATACAAATACAATACAAAACTTTTTAATGCGGACTAAGTGTACGCAGGTTTTTATACATAGAATGAACTTAAATACTTAGTCGCCCTTTTCGGGCACAGCAATTTAAAAAGGGGCTTCCAGAATTTAAAAAGAATAAATTTAAAAAAAAAGAAATCAGTTTAATTAAACATTATAAGAGTTCAAAAATGAGAATTAGTAAAAGTACTATTACCTACTTAAGTACCTTAAGGCGCCGTACTACCCACTACTAGCGCCGCCAACACATTTATTTTTATTATTCGTAAACCAAGCCATTATTTAAAAAAGCTAAGATCATGCCCTCTTCAATTTATCTCTAATATTTTTGAATCAATCATCTCCAACATTTTTCATTCTTTCTGTAAGTTTTAAAATCCATTTTAGCTCAAAGTGGCCACTTTTGGTAAGAATGGATTTTAAAACTTACAGAAAGAATGAAAACTGTTGTAGAGTTATTCAAAAAAAATTTGAGACAATAGGCTTGTTTCCACTAAGAATAAATCGGCTAGCATAAGGTTTCTAATGATTAATCATGTTAAATAGTAACCAAAAAAACACTTTTTTCATTACAATAAATAAAGATTACCAATATTTACGGAAAATAAAATCGGCAAAATTGGCCATTTAATCACGTGACATTGAACACCAATCAGAGACGCATGACGTCAAGCCTCGCGAAACCTTTGTTGTTGCTGTCATTTTCACACACACACACAAACACACAGAGGTGTATGTGTGTAGGTGTCAAACACGAATGTTTCGCGAGGCGTGACGTCATTCAAGACGCCATGACAGTTTTGGCCTTTTTCGATGTCATTTTGAATTCATTTCTTAAAACGCAAAATTCATAGGTAAAATGACTTATTTTTCTTAAAATAATATATTTTTGGGGTAAAATAGATACCAAACTTTATTATTAAACTATTTTCCAAATTTTGTTAACTAGCCTATTTAAGAGGGCATGATCTTAGCTTTTTTTAAATAATGGCTTGGTTTACGACTAATAAAAATAAATGTATTGGCGGCGCTAGTAGTGGGTAGTAGGGCGCCTTAAACTAAACTTAAAATTCATTTATGTATTGTTGTTTGGTTAGCCGCAACAACCGAACAACGTAGCACGGAACAGGTCACCGCCACAGCCGTCGCCGCCGCAATCGCAACAGAGACCGCAGCCGCTCACCAACCAGCAACCATCGCAACCGGCCGGTGAGGAACTTGATACTTAAATAACTATAGTAATAATATAGTTAGATGGTTATTATTACTGTCCTCTTATGCTCAACCAATGTACGAACAAGTTGTCGCCGCCGCAATCGCAACAGAGACCGCAGCCGCTCACCAACCAGCAACCATCGCAACCGGCCGGTGAGGAACTTGATACTTAAATAACTATAGTAATAATATAGTTAGATGGTTATTATTACTGTCCTCTTATGCTCAACCAATGTACGAACAAGTTGTCGCCGCCGCAATCGCAACAGAGACCGCAGCCGCTCACCAACCAGCAACCATCGCAACCGGCCGGTGAGGAACTTGATACTTAAATAACTATAGTAATAATATAGTTAGATGGTTATTATTACTGTCCTCTTATGCTCAACCAATGTACGAACAAGTTGTCGCCGCCGCAATCGCAACAGAGACCGCAGCCGCTCACCAACCAGCAACCATCGCAACCGGCCGGTGAGGAACTTGATACTTAAATAACTATAGTAATAATATAGTTAGATGGTTATTATTACTGTCCTCTTATGCTCAACCAATGTACGAACAAGTTGTCGCCGCCGCAATCGCAACAGAGACCGCAGCCGCTCACCAACCAGCAACCATCGCAACCGGCCGGTGAGGAACTTGATACTTAAATAACTATAGTAATAATATAGTTAGATGGTTATTATTACTGTCCTCTTATGCTCAACCAATGTACGAACAAGTTGTCGCCGCCGCAATCGCAACAGAGACCGCAGCCGCTCACCAACCAGCAACCATCGCAACCGGCCGGTGAGGAACTTGATACTTAAATAACTATAGTAATAATATAGTTAGATGGTTATTATTACTGTCCTCTTATGCTCAACCAATGTACGAACAAGTTGTCGCCGCCGCAATCGCAACAGAGACCGCAGCCGCTCACCAACCAGCAACCATCGCAACCGGCCGGTGAGGAACTTGATACTTAAATAACTATAGTAATAATATAGTTAGATGGTTATTATTACTGTCCTCTTATGCTCAACCAATGTACGAACAAGTTGTCGCCGCCGCAATCGCAACAGAGACCGCAGCCGCTCACCAACCAGCAACCATCGCAACCGGCCGGTGAGGAACTTGATACTTAAATAACTATAGTAATAATATAGTTAGATGGTTATTATTACTGTCCTCTTATGCTCAACCAATGTACGAACAAGTTGTCGCCGCCGCAATCGCAACAGAGACCGCAGCCGCTCACCAACCAGCAACCATCGCAACCGGCCGGTGAGGAACTTGATACTTAAATAACTATAGTAATAATATAGTTAGATGGTTATTATTACTGTCCTCTTATGCTCAACCAATGTACGAACAAGTTGTCGCCGCCGCAATCGCAACAGAGACCGCAGCCGCTCACCAACCAGCAACCATCGCAACCGGCCGGTGAGGAACTTGATACTTAAATAACTATAGTAATAATATAGTTAGATGGTTATTATTACTGTCCTCTTATGCTCAACCAATGTACGAACAAGTTGTCGCCGCCGCAATCGCAACAGAGACCGCAGCCGCTCACCAACCAGCAACCATCGCAACCGGCCGGTGAGGAACTTGATACTTAAATAACTCTAGTAATAATATAGTTAGATGTTATTATTACTGTCCTCTTATGCTCAACCAATGTCAGGCTAGGCGCACTCCGCGCTTTAGGTACAAACCTACAAGTAGGTAGCGGGTCCGTCCGGACGGACTACTTTCAGAGGGCTACCGCCTGCCGGCTGGGTCGCACATTAGCAGTTCGATTTCGATAGTATGCCTTAATACGAATAAAAAGGATCCGAACCTCACGTTTTTCACTCTTCCAAAAGTTCCAAACGACATCAAAACATAAGAAGTGCTTGTCTACTAGGTACCTAGTTAGTAACTAGTATCCGTTTATTCTTATTGCTAAACAATCTTCGCCCAACTATTTATTGAAATACTTAATAATTTATTGATTAGGTAGGTACTTACTTACATACCTACTTTCGAAATAAAATTAATTATAATTACAATTTCATTTCGTAATAAAGCCAATTGCTTTAAAGCCAGCATGTATAGTCTGATGTGGCGTTGACTGTACCTAGCCTGTGTTTTTTTTAAACGTATCTAACTACACATTATTTCACAAACACATAACTTGTAGTAAATTAACTACCAGTTATTTAATTATTATTTAAAAGAAGAAACCCTGAAGTCGTTAAAAGAGATAAGAGCTACGCGATAGAAAGAGAGGCAACTTCTAGGTGAATATAACTGTAGGCAAGAGAGCGGCGTGCAACCTGAATTGCACTTTATTGGGTATGGAATAGAATCGTTATTTATTTAAATGACTTTGCGGAGTGGATCTTCTGTACTTGTACTATTATGTATTCTGTGGTTCCGTCGCTTTGGCACAGAATACATAATTATTTATTGAAATACTTAATAATTTATTGATTAGGTAGGTACTTACTTACCTACCTACTTTCGAAATAAAATTAATTATAATTACAATTTCATTTCGTAATAAAGCCAATTGCTTTAAAGCCAGCATGTATAGTCTGATGTGGCGTTGACTGTACCTAGCCTGTTTTTTTTAAACGTATCTAACTACACATTATTTCACAAACACATAACTTGTAATAAATTAACTACCAGTTATTTAATTATTATTTAAAAGAAGAAACCCTGAAGTCGTTAGAAGAGATAAGAGCTACGCGATAGAAAGAGAGGCAACTTCTAGGTGAATATAACTGTAGGCAAGAGAGCGGCGTGCAACCTGAATTGCACTTTATTGGGTATGGAATAGAATCGTTATTTATTTAAATGACTTTGCGGAGTGGATCTTCTGTACTTGTACTATTATGTATTCTGTGCCAATGTACGAACAAGTTGTCGCCGCCGCAATCGCAACAGAGACCGCAACCGCTCACCAACCAGCAACCATCGCAACCGGCCGGTGAGGAACTCATAGTTTAAATGTCAAAAATAATAATAAAAAAAACCATTTATACACTTTTTATGTAACGAAGTGTGCCGTCAATCGAGAAATAGTTAAACTAATTTGACTTTAACAATGGGGTTGGCAACGCAAAGCTAATTGTAGGCGCTGCGTACGTTTATTCTTAAGACAGTAGACGTTTCGCTTGTAAACTCTAGGAAAATAGGTATTTATTTTGTTTGTTTTATTTTTTACCGAAAAAGATCCACAGACCAAAATGGATATAAAAGACTATTCTACAATGCAAGTGTCGGAATTGAAACCCAAATTAAGACGTTTTTATTCTTACATAATCTATATAAGTGGTAACATTTTTACAGCCTATTACACAGAATGTGGTCATTTAAAGCTATAAAGCGATTTTTTAAAACAAGAGTCATTTGTTTTGACAGTTTTCGTGGACAAGCGTAAGCAGCGCCATTTTAACAGTTGCCTTTCCCATTGTTTATAAATATCAAAAACTGCCCAAGTTATTATTTTTGCATTATAATAAACTTCCGCCTACTAATACCTGATTTCTATGAAATACCTATATCAAAATTGATTGTTACTTAGCGACCGGCGAAGCCCGAGGCGGTAGTAAGCGTTACAGCAGCTTACGCCAGCGGCCGCTCGCCGAAGCGTACTCGCCACAACCACAACAACAACAACAACAACAGCCGCCACAACAACAACAACAACAGATTAGATACACTGGTAAGTAATAATAAAAATAATAATAATAAAAATCTTTATTGGCCAAAACAATTTTTACACAGCTTAGTAGCACTGGTTCCCACACTAGGATTCCCTGTGTCGCAGGAGCCAGTCTCTTTCGTACAGATTAGGTTTACATGGATTATGAACTCAATTATTACTTATTGTTATAACAACAGCAAGCAAGAGAAATGAAGAAAATTACAATTAAATACTGTTAGCAAGAACCATTATGAATATATATTATATATGTGTGTGTGTGTATTTGTGTGTGTGTGTGTGTATGCGTGTTGTGTGTGTGTGTGTGTGTGTGTATTGTGTTTGTTTATTTGCACGTGTATAGTGTTAGATGTGTTTTGATTTGGGAACCTTTTTAAAAAGTATTTAACGCTAACTTGTACAGACGGCCAAGAGAGTGCTCTATTAGTTTTGGGATGTCACACTTTAAATTTGATGAAAACAGCTTTAAAATTATAAATCAGCATTTTGAAATAATAATAGATCTAAAGTTTAATATTATCACTATGTAAAAAAAAATGGTTTGCACTATAACTGTGTCCCAACTCCGAAACCAGTTAGTTTCTTAACGCACATTAAAATGTCAGATTGACATCTGTCAATGGGGTGTGATACCAGGCTAGGCTCACTCCGCGCTTTAGGTACGAAGCTACAAGTAGCCAGCGGGTCCGTCCGGACGGACTAATTTCAGAGGGCTATCGCGTGCCGGCTGGGTCGCACGTTAGCAGTTCGATTTCGATAGTCACTCTATAATAATATTATTATAACCAAATGAAGGCATATTACATCGCAATGGGCTGCCTTAATACTAATAAAAAGGATCCGAACCTCACGTGTTTTTCACACTTCCAAAAGTTCCAAACGACATCGAAACGTAAGTGTCCGGACACGAAAGTGGCGGCGGCCGAGCGGTGGCGGGGCGGCGCGGCAGCGGAGCGGCGGCGGGGCGGGGCGATGAGAACGTGGGCACGAAACATAGCGGCCGGTCAGCCGCGCTAGTAGTGTTGTGACAGATGGGCTAAATACCATTAAGGGCCCGTGGACCTACCGATTTGACCTACTGGCAGGACCACGGTATACCACTATGTGCTCGTGGTCCTACTGGACTAGGGCTTTTTAGAATATCGTAGTGACAAACCTAAATTGTATGTTAAAGGAACTTCTTTTTTTCCTATTGATGTTTTAAATGTGATGTTGCTATGGAATCAATTTCTTGTAATACCGAAAAATATAAAATTTGATTAGATATATCACAGTGCTGAATTCTATAGGTTATTATGTCCCGTAGAATAACTGACCCTATTAGATATATTTATTGTAAAATATTTTTAAATAAATAAATAATAATAAATAAGTACCCAGTAATCAAACAGACACTATTATATGTTTCAACACAACACTACTGTCATCGCGGGCGACCAAATCAAACTACTTTGTTCATTTGTTTTCGTCGCTCTCCTCCCGCCCGTGCATCGCTCGTCGCCCCGCTCCGCCACCGCCCGTTTCGTGCGCGTCTCCATACTGTGCCATACTGTTGAATGCATCGCCGCCGCTCCGCGGTCGCGCCGCCCCGCTGCCGCCCCGCCGCCGCCATTTTCGTGCCCGGACACTAAGTGTCCGGACACGAAAGTGGCGGTGGCCGAGCGGTGGCGGGGCGGCGCGGCAGCGGAGCGGCGGCGGGGCGGGGCGATGAGAACGTGGGCACGAAACTTAGCGGCCGGTCAGCCGCGCTAGTAGTGTTGTGACAGATGGGCTAAATACCATTAAGGGCCCGTGGACCTACCGATTTGACCTACTGGTAGGACCACGGTATACCACTATGTGCTCGTGGTCCTACTGGACTAGGGCTTTTTAGAATATCGTAGTGACAAACCTAAATTGTATGTTAAAGAAACTTCTTATTTTTTTTTATTTCTATTGATGTTTTAAATGTGATGTTGCTATGGAAACAATTTCTTGTTAAATTAATACCGAAAATAATAAAATTTTATTAGATATATCACAATGCTGAATTCTATAGGTTATTATTTCCCGTAGAATAACTGACCCTATTAGATATATTTATTGTAAAATATTTTTAAATAAATAAATAATAATAAATAAGTACCCAGTAATCAAACAGACACTATTGTATGTTTCAACACAACACTACTGTCATCGCGGGCGACCAAATCAAACTAGTTTGTTCATTTGTTTTCGTCGCTCTCCTCCCGCCCGTGCATCGCTCGTCGCCCCGCTCCGCCACCGCCCGTTTCGTGCGCGTCTCCATACTGTGCCATACTGTTGAATGCATCGCCGCCGCTCCGCTGTCGCGCCGCCCCGCTGCCGCCCCGCCGCCGCCATTTTCGTGCCCGGACACTAAGAAGTGCTTGTCTACTAGGTACTTAGTATTTAGTATCCATTTATTCTTAGGTAGGTACTTACTTGTCTTATTTGTTAAAAAATATTCACCTAACTATTTACTGAAATAATATTTTTTAGATTAGGTAGGTACCTACTTACTTACCTACTTTCGAAATAAAGTTAATTAATATTATGAATACAATTTCATTTCGTATGAAAACAAATTGACTCAAAGTCAGCATGTCTGATGTGGCGTTGACTGTACCTATCCAAGGTTATTTTGAAACATATTTAAGTACCAACACATTATTTCACAACCTCATAACTTGTAATAAATTAACTACCTGTTATTTAATTATTATATAAAAGAAGAAAGTGAAATCCTGAATTCGTTAGAGGAGATAAGAGCTACGCGATAGAAAGAGAGGCAACTTCTAGGTGAATATAACTGTAGCCAAGGGAGCGGCGTGCAACCTGAATTGCACTTTATTGTGTATGGAATAGAGTCACTATTTAAATAAATTACTTTGCGGAGTGGATCTTCTGTACTTGTGCTAATATGTATTCGGTGGTGATACTGAGGAACTAATGGCGCCACAAGCGACTGTCCCAAAATCGTTTGATTGGTTGTTTCAAATGTCTAATGTCATTCCTGACGTATTTAACCAATCAAAACCATTGATAGCGGCCGGGTCGCCGGCGTCGCCGCTGGCGCCATCTGCGATTACGTAAGGATTAGTAAGGATAAACGGACTAGTGGAATGTCAGCGGTCAAAGGAGATTATTGGAATGAGTATATGCAATTATGACACTGATTCCTTGTTGAATAGACACCATATAAGTGTGTCTTCACCGAGTCACATCACCGTTCTCTTTCGTCTTCAACTTTCAATTTGCCTTGCGTCAAACGTATGAAAGTGGAAATTTTGGCGCTTTTTGAGAAGATCGGCATCGTGCGCTATCAGCGGTTCCCGAATTCTTTTGGCTACGGAGCCCTTTTTGGTTCACCGTTTTTGGGCGGAACTCTAGCTCAAGTAAGAAGTAAACTAACTGTTACATTTTTTTACGTGAAATCATTCCATACTGAGGCGTTTTGGCTTGGTGTTCGCATCTTGTAAGTATAGTTTGACTTTAAAATACTTTTTAAGATACAAATATTGATTTAGTTAGAACAAAAAGATATTTACTTAACTCTTGAATTTTCGCGGAACCCCTGAGAGCCTCTTACCTAACCTCAGTCTTCCGCGGAACACCATTCGGGAACCGCTGCGTATGCTATTGTATGCCCCGAAGCATGCCTCTAATAAAAGCGCAAGAGGCATGGGAAACTGACTAGGTGAAGACTTACCCTTTTGGTCCGATCAACAACGGAAGTTGCTTAGCACTTTAGTACCTTGTCATAGCAACTTTTTGATAAATGTTCCAAACTCTAAAGACATCTGTTAGTCAAAGTTGCTATAAAACAGTTCAAACAGTACTAAAGTGTTAAGCGACTTTCGTTGTTGACTGTACAAAAGTTTCGGTCAATACTGAACGTCTCGCGTCGCGTCGCTCTATAGATAAATGCTAAATGTGTGGATTTTGAGCGAGTGCCGTTATAATTACAAAGCCTTGTTCGCTTATCGTGCGTTCACACAGCGGATCCGTATTTAAAGGACCGTTTTTTACGGATCTGTCGCTATGGATACAGTATACATACGGATTCAATATACTGTGGTGTGTGTGAACAGGCTCGTACAACATTACATGGCGTACACATACGCCATTGCCGAATAATAACCGTTCCTATAAAGCAGACCTGTACAACGGTTTGTTGTGTGAATGGGTACTTAAAGTAGGGCCATTTTAATAGGCCACATTTGACATTTGTCAATTTTCGATTCATAGTGAGGTGACCGTAGGTGTTCATAGCTTCAAAACATCGATTAAAGTGAATGAATCGATACAGACTTCAACAATCAGTTTTTTTTCGATTTTTCACTTTCTTATTTCAAAAGTTAAAGGGGGGGACAAACATTTTACCATTTTGGCGGTGTATACAGTGGCGGCGGCTGTTCTTTTATTTTTTTTTTATCTTTGTGTTAAAATCGTTAAGCGGTTAACAGAATACACCTACCAAGGTTCAACTTTCGGAATAAAGTGGCTGTGACACACGGAGGGACAGACAGACAGACAGACATGACGAATCTATAAAGGTTCCGTTTTTTGCCATTTAGGCTACGGAACCCTAAAAATGCTAACAAAGCTAATGAAGATTTGAAATAATATGACTTTCAAGTATCTACCTACGATAAATTTAATAGTGGAAATAAAATTTGATGTCGCGTGCCGCCAATTTCTTATATAAAAATTGATATTATTCATTTATGGTGAGAATATTCATTCACAAGTACTCATTGCATTCAACTTTCGATTTTTCGATTTTGGGTAACATCCCTAGTGTTTAAAAAGAAAAAGTTTTCACTGACATAACATTGTAACGACGTTTAGTTTTATTAAAACAAAAATTGTTTTTTTTTGTTTAGAATGGTTTTTCAGTGAAAATAAATCTTAAAGTAATTTTTTTCGGTCAGTTTACTGTAAATATACATTCGTAATTGAAAAACATGAAGTAATTGTGCTATTCTAACATAGAAAAAATATATTATATTTGATGCCCGCCGTTACAAGGTTACGTTGAGGAATTTTGATGAAGTGTCAAATGTGGCCTATTAAAGTGGCCCTACTTTAGTACTTGTACTATTATGTATTCTGTGCTTTAGTGCCCGTTCACTGTTTAACTGTTTACAAGTCTGTTTTATCGAATACGTTTTTATTCGGCTATGGCATATGTAGTTGTATGAGCCTATTCACACACAACACAGTATATAGGATCCAGTAAAAATACCGGCTCGTTATACAGGTCTGTTTTATCGGATCTGTTGTAATTCGGCGATGGTGTATGTAGTTATATGAGCGTGCTCACACCAACACAGTATATCGGATCGCTATGTGTACTGTACTGTATCCATAGCATTCCAACTATTTCTAACGGGTTTGATAAAACGGTCTTGCAAATGCGGTGAGAACATCATACACAGTAGCGACGGATTCGTAAAAAAACGGTCCTGTAAATACGGATGCGCTGTGTAAATGGGCACTAAGGTTATAGGTAGACCGGTTAAATGAGTCCTCGCCCGCGAGGCACAGGGGTGCCGGGGATGACGATAAGGGGGAGTGGGAGAGGTGCAGGCGGCAGGCACATTCTTTCTTGCAAAAACTCAGTTCGCTAGCGACGCGGCTAGCGATCGCACGCGTTAAAGTTGCGGACGCTTTGTGATTATTACACATGAGATTACATACCTACTCAAGATGAGTCGAAATATCTTCAGACATAAATTTAACACTCAGTGAAAGCAAATGAAGGGCATATGGGAAAAACATGCAATGTCACAAAGACAATGAACTGAGAAATTGCTAAATTAATCTTTTGATCCTTGAAAAAAGGTACTGCAATTGCACTATATCAATATTTTACTATGAATATTACTCCGTGACTGTGCATGTAACTGCAAAGTGTGTTGGCGTTTCGTTCTACCAAATTTATACTTCACAATGGCATTGCCAGTTCAAAAAACATAAAAATGTGACATAGCATGTTTTTCCCCTGTACCCTTCAAATGGATTTTAATGTATACGAATATTTTATCGAATAATAAATTGTACATAAGTTTATTAGCCGGTATTTTATTATGTTATCAACACAGTCATAGTTGGTTTCATTCAAATTTTGTAGTCTTCTTGTAGTCATCAATTAATTTTGTAACATAAATCAACAATTAATTTTCTAATATAAATCACCACCTGTTCACCGTTAACCACGGTGACGTCACATATATTAAGAACTGTCCAGTGCACATTTCGCCTCTTGTATATCACGCTGCGAGCGCCCGCCGCCCGCACCCCTCGCGCTCCCCGTCGTCGCCTGCCCCCGCGCCCCTGTGCCCCGAGGGCGAGGACTTTAACAGGTTTGCCTATAGTCAGGAAGGTGTAATGTTGTGTGCAGGTGTTGACGGTGCAGAGTACGCGGCGGGCGGCGCGCAGGCGCCGCACCAGGGCAGCCCCGTGCCGCAGCTGCAGCCGCAGCTCATGCACCAGGTACACCTGGACTGCACGCACTAGCGCCCGCTTTCTTCACCGAGAGTGGCGCCGCGGTGAATTTTATTTAATACGAGCGGCCTCCCGCGGTTTCACCCGCATGGTTCCCGTTTCCGTGGAAATATCGGGATAAAAAGTATCCTATGTTTTAATCTACACTATCTACTATCTATGTGCCAAATTTCAACCTAATCCTTTCAGTAGTTTTTGCGTGATTGAGGAACAAACATCCAAACCCACAAACTTTCCCATTTATAATACTAGCGGCCGCCCGCGGTTTCACCCGCATGGTTCCCGTTTCCGTGGAAATATCGGGATAAAAAGTATCCTATGTTTTAATCTACGCTATCTACTATCTATGTGCCAAATTTCAACCTTATCCTTTCAGTAGTTTTTGCGTGATTGAGGAACAAACATCCAAACCCACAAACTTTCCCATTTATAATACTAGTGGCCGCCCGCGGTTTCACCCGCATGGTTCCCGTTTCCGTGGAAATATCGGGTTAAAAAGTATCATATGTTTTAATCTACGCTATCTACTATCTATGTGCCAAATTTCAACCTAATCCTTTCAGTAGTTTTTGCGTGATTGAGGAACAAACATCCAAACCCACAAACTTTCCCATTTATAATACTAGTGGCCGCCCGCGGTTTCACCAGCATGGTTCCCGTTTCCGTGGAAATATCGGGTTAAAAAGTATCCTATGTTTTAATCTACGCTATCTACTATCTATGTGCCAAATTTCAACCTAATCCTTTCAGTAGTTTTTGCGTGATTGAGGAACAAACATCCAAACCCACAAACTTTCCCATTTATAATACTAGCGGCCGCCCGCGGTTTCACCCGCGTGGTTCCCGTTCCCGTAGGAATATCGGGATAAAAAGTATCCTATGTTTTAATCTAGGCTATCTACTATCTGTGTGCCAAATTTCAATGAAATCCGTTCAGTAGTTTTTGCGTGATCCAAACCTCTAAACATCCAAACCCACAAACTTTCACATTTATAATATTAGTAGGGCGAGCGGCCTCCCGCGGTTTCACCCGCATGGTTCCCGTTTCCGTAGAAATATCGGGATAAAAAGTATCCTATGTTTTAATCTACGCTATCTACTATCTATGTGCCAAATTTCAACCTAATCCTTTCAGTAGTTTTTGCGTGATTGAGGAACAAACATCCAAACCCACAAACTTTCCCATTTATAATACTAGCGGCCGCCCGCGGTTTCACCCGCGTGGTTCCCGTTCCCGTAGGAATATCGGGATAAAAAGTATCCTATGTTTTAATCTAGACTATCTACTATCTGTGTGCCAAATTTCAATGAAATCCGTTAAGTAGTTTTTGCGTGACCAAACATCCAGACCTCTAAACATCCAAACCCACAAACTTTCACATTTATAATATTAGTAGGATTGTAATGATGATCAGTAACGATTTTCGTTTAGTGGCTTATCAGAAAGCTTATGCCATAACATGATTAACTGTGAAGAAATTTTTACGATATCTCTTAAACCTGAGAAGTTATACAAGTTAAAACACTGTTATTTTGGGAGGTCTTTCTGACGTCATCGCGACGATCGCGAACCTTATGTCGTGTACGTGATAAAGCACATATTGCATTGAGCCTGGCATTTCCTTCAAACCCCTAAAACTCAACCATTGCTAAACGGATTTCAAAAACTCTTTTACTAGGTTTCATAGCTATCAATATGTTTTTATATTATATCAATAAAACTATAAGTTTTTTATCATATCAACAAAACTGTTACTGATCATCATTCAAATACACAATTTTTATAAAACTTCTTGTGAAATGTTTAAAGCCCATAGTTTAGTATTTTCATTAGATGGTATTATTACATTCCCTCGTAGTCACTGCTAGACGTAGATTGCGAAACTGCAAAAAGTGGCCGTTTTTGACACCTTTGCTATCGACTACTACGAATGACTGCGAAGGTATGTAGTGATACCTTCTTAAAATACTAGACTATGAGCCCCAAAAGTTCCACGAAAAGTTTCTTTAAAATCCTTTTCTATTAACAACTTATTAAATAAAAACCTCTAAGAGCGCCACATTTGGTCAGGAAATCGCCTTAACGCCTAATCATTCCATTTTATCTACACTCACGCTTTAAATCTCTCTGTAAAGGGTTCTGAAACAACTAACTGCCAACATTATAACTACCAGTGTCATACTAACCACAATATCCGCCCGACGAGTTACACTATGAAATTCAGTACAACATTATAACACTCGTTCAGCTGATAAAATGACGAGGAGGGGGAGGAAAGTTAAAGTCAAATTAAAGGGTCAAGGTGAACTTCAAGGTCAAAGTCAAGGTCAAGTTCAAGGTCAACTTCAAGGTCAAGGTCAAAGTCAGGGTCAAAACCCTTAATAGAGGATTCATAATCATGGGTGTAGATAAATATCATGGGTGTTTTTAATTCATGAACTTATTAAAATATTGTTTGTTGCCCAATTCAAAATAAAAATAAAAAATGGGTGTAGATAAAAGCGCATAAATCGTGGAATAGTGTTGTTCGTGCAACACCGTTGTCAGTTGTTTTATCTCACGATGTTTTATTTAGCCGTACCGCATTCGTGAGATAAAACAAATGTAACAACTCAAAGTTAATCTTCCGTCACAAAATGGAGAGACTAACAGAAGTTAAGGTTAGTACCTACTACGTGCGCTCAAGCTAAGCACACACACAGACAGCTCTCACCGCTGCGTCACGTACCGAACTGGTTTGACTTTCCGGTTATGGCTCTTATGCGAAATCCTTTGTTTTTTTCTTTACGTGTAAAGAGTATGGAAAATAACCTCACTTCTGCACTTTTTCGATGTTTTTCGTTGTTTTTCATCATAATCTTTAGCACAATTATCTATCTTGAAAAAAAGTTTTTGAAACAACTGCACAGTACGTTATAGTGTATTTTGATGTAGAATTCAATACGTTTCCGCTATTATTTACGCCAAAAATATGACCCGCGACAATAGATATTCTGATTTTTTCACAGTCATCTGTGAGGTTTAACGCAATTTAAAACTTGTAGCTACTAGATAATCTCTTTAGCTTGACGTATGTTTTTTTGTGGCTACAACTTCACGTTTTCTATATAAAAAAAAATATGGCCCGCGCAAACCATGTTTTCCTATTATGGCCCCTTATACAGTGTCGGTGAGAGGTTTCTGTGTGTGAGTTGCTTGAGCGCGCGAGTGCAAAGCTTAACTACTGTACTCTCTCTATATTGTGCTTCAGTGCACCATTTAACATAGTAAATGCATGTATACAGCAAGTACACCGAGCAGGCGTGCCGCCGCAGCACGGGCCTTCGCCCCCGCACCAACAATTGCCGCAGCCGCAGCATTCACAACAGGTAACCGATAAAAGATTATTGGCTCAAATCTTATTACTTTATTTGCGAAATATGGGTAGGCAAGGGCGTAGCCAGGATTGTATATCCTAGACCAGAGGTGTCAAACTGATTTTCTAAAGGGACATTTATAAGTTAAGAGCGTGTTAGCGTTTTCATACAAAGGTAATAAAAAGGAGTTATCTTGAGCTTGAGGATCCAGATACCTGAGGTCTCATATTTTATTATGTTATAATACGCAGTGGCATCGAATGCCGTCTAAAATCCTTACTGGATAGATTCTGGTCGCGGGCCGTAACTTTGACACCCCTGTCCTAGATTATATAGAGATCACATCGGTCCCGTATTGTTGGATATCACAGGCCAACCTTCAAGCCTGTTTGTTTCTTAGGTCTTATAACAACCGTCGCAACCTATGAAGCTCGTCAGAATTACAGTTTACCAGCGAGCGACCGCTCTTATAAGCGTCTTTACTAAATGTACCTTGTGTCGGCACCCCATAGGGTTTGATCGGGTATAGTTAGGAGTAATCTAAAAATGAAACCTGACTACTAAACATACCCGATTTGGGGTGTCGTAATCGGGTATATTTAGGAGCTAACGTTTTGTTATTACTTACTACTAACTAAATATATCTGGACAGAGCGCCGACTGACTGATTTGCGTGTCTACAGATTATTGATTTATTGATTACCTTATGGTGGCGCCATAGGGTTTTGGTCGAGTATACTTAGTTTGGATGATGCTATCATCATTTTTGAAATACTTAATAGACATCGTAATGATAAAGTAATGGCGTTAATACCACAAATAATAAGGCGATCTAATATTAAAATTAAAAGCCAAATAAATCAGACATTGGAGTGTTTAACAACAAGTTCGTGTCGGGCCAAGCGCAGTATTGGGTTTTGTTTTGCAGTGGGCTAATCCCACCCAACTGGCTATCTCCATCAGTTAAGATGCATGGATTTTTTCCCACTCTTCCCAACTTGTAAGTGGAAAAAATTGGAAAGAGTGGAAAAAAATAGCCCTCTGCAGTTACCTTAACAAAATTTTCGGTTCCCTAAATCAAAAAGTAGTTTTTAAAAACCTACAATATTATTGAAACACCTATCCAACGACACCCCAACCATACTATGATATTGGTGAGATATAATTTTTTTCATCCCCACTTTACAATTTAGGGGAGGTACACTAAAAATATATATTTTTAGAGATTTTATTCTAACACTTTTTTGGCTTAATAAATATACACATCCATGCTAAATTACAGCTTTTTAGTACACTACTCATAGTAGTACTAATAATTGTCATAGTTCAATATGAATTGAAATTACTGCTATCTATACCTGATTTTTGCCGCGTGCAAGAGTTGTTGTGATCGAAATCGGGTATATTTACTAATGATTTTGTTGTTACTACTAAATATAACCGAGACGCTGTGTCTTGTAGAGGTACATTTAGTAGTGCTCACTTGATTTGGTTCATCTCCTAACTATACCTGAGGTCAACCAGACTTGTGACGTCACCGGCGTCCTCACAAGGTACATTTAGTAAACACGCCTCTTATAAGGGGGGCAGCTGCCCCTGCTTGCCCGTACCTCGCTACGCCCATGTGGGTAGTTACAAAATGTAGGTGTTATAATTATTGATGGTATGCAACTATAATTCAGAAAATAAAATTTAAATTAAGCTGAAAGTTGGACTCCTTTGCCAAAAATGTAACGTTAGGTTCCCTTGATTTGCGTTACCAGTGCGTTTCGAGCCATTTTGTGTTCTTTATGAGAACTGAATTGAACCCTACTTCGTCAGCACGGAATAGCGTTTTTTCTATCCCCTTCTATCAGCAAGGAACGTCATTTGCTAGCGCGCGATAGCACTCATACCGTCTAGCTAATGACGAATCCCCAGTGATAAAAGAGTTATCAATGCTCAATTTCGATGTTGACAAAAAGCATTCAAATTAAACATAGATTGAGATTGACAGATTGCAATTGATGGATTCAAGCGTAACATTGCTGAATTGTGTTCTGCATATTTCAACCTTATTTCATAGCCTTAAGATTTAAAATTTATTGTAGGTATTCACTATTATATTTGTCGTGTACAGGTTAGGCTAGGGCTCCTCGAGCAACAGCAGCTAGTGTCGCACCCGCACCCGCTTCACAACATGCCTCAACAGCACGCTATAGGTAAGATACAATATGTAAGATCTAACTGCGCGCGCGCCTCTGTGGTCTAGTGGTTCGCCCACACGTGTAATACGCAGATCCGGGCGGGCGCACTCCGCGCTTTAGGTACAAAGCTACAAGTAGGTAGCGGGTCCGTCCGGACGGACTAATTTCAGAGGGCTACCGCGTGCCAGCTGGGTCGCACATTAGCAGTTCGATTTCGATAGTATGCCTTAATACGAATAAAAAGGATCCGAACCTCACGTTTTTCACTCTTCCAAAAGTTCCAAACGACATCAAAACGTAAGAAGTACTTGTCTACTAGGTACCTAGTTAGTAACTAGTATCCGTTTATTCTTAGGTATTTACTTGTCTTATTTGCTAAACAATCTTCGCCCAACTATTTATTGAAATAATAATTTATAGATTAGGTAGGTACTTACATACCTACCTACTTTCGAAATAAAATTAATTATAATTACAATTTCATTGCGTAATAAAGCCAATTGCTTTAAAGCCAGCATGTATAGTCTGATGTGGCGTTGACTGTACCTAGCCTATGTTTTTTTTAAACGTATTTAACTACACATTATTTCACAAACACATAACTTGTAATAAATTAACTACCAGTTAATTAATTATTATTTAAAAGAAGAAACCCTGAAGTCGTTAGAAGAGATAAGAGCTACGCGATAGAAAGAGAGGCAACTTCTAGGTGAATATAACTGTAGGCAAGAGAGCGGCGTGCAACCTAAATTGCACTTTATTGGGTATGGAATAGAGTCGTTATTTATTTAAATGACTTTGCGGAGTGGATCTTCTGTACTTGTACTATTATGTATTCTGTGATCCGGGTTCGATTCCCAGGAGAGGGGTAAATTTTTACGAAGTTTGGTTGGTGGTAGGGCTTGTTTTAAGTCCACCTGGCTAGCTATCACCATCTGACTCAAGTTTGACGTCTGACGCCATTACAACAATTTCAAAACTTGTGTTCCAGCCACAAATCACCCCGGTGATTTAGTTTCGGCAGTTAGAGGTAAGATCTTCGATCATCTATACCTGTAGATGTAGCGCGTCATACAATAACAAATCTGAAATGTGGCACATGCAGTTTGACAAATCACGCGACACTAATTGTCGAGTTGTATTGTATGACAAGTCGTGGGGGACTTTCATAGTGGGCTGCGTTTTAGGGGAGTTTGAGGTGTCCTACAAATGCCATTGTCATGCAATATCCACAGGTATAGATGATCGAAGGGTAAGATAGCCAGTTCCTCAGTGATGAGGATTCCGAGTGTAGTGTGTTTACACTTTCGCCCTTATTGTCGCCTAACATCAGGTGAAGCCTAGCACTATTCTGTTGTGGAAAAATAAAAAAGGGGTTCTTTTGATAGGATATGCTTTGTTGCAGGACAATTACAAGCGACACAAGGTTATGCCCCTCCAGCGATGATGCCAGCACAGTACATGCAGGTAAAATACTTGAAACTTTACTAAAAAAATATCAAATATGAAGTATTTTACTTTTACTTCTCTCACTTACCCCCAAATCCAATAATCGATCCACGGAGAGGGATCGGTCTAATCCAGATTAGTTGCTAAGCAACTGTCGTTAATTCTTTATTAATATCAAATGTTACATAACAACTAATCTGGATCAGGCCAATCCATATTAGTGGATTGATTATTGGGACTGATCGTTATACTTCATAATTGCTCCTTTTATTTAGATAATAATAATTATTTATTTCAGACAAACACAGTCCACAATTTTATGCAAGATATTTCTGTTGAGATGTTTAAATAACCTAAAAAATTTACATTTAATTTTTGTTTTCAATACGAAATGATAATCTAATTGACTCGTAATTAGTAGTTCTTTTTCCTTGGAAAGTCTCTAGTACAGTAGCCGGCAAACAACTTGAAATCGGGTGGGGATTGCGCAGAACGCGTATTTTGGGTATGCGTAGCGGTGAGGGGTGCGGGCGGCGGGAGAGGGGCGCGCGCTATTGGTCGCTCGCAAGTGCACATGCGCGAACTTATCCCCACTCCGTCGAAAAAGTGTCAAGATGTTTGCCCTCGTACTTTACCTAACTCAGTCAGTGGTCACAGACAGGCTCAAATAAAATTTCTTCTCAAAGTAATTAAGATCAATAACCAGTAGTTTTCCCTTGGCGAGCGGGAAATCGCTTGGGTAAATCTCTAGTATTTTAAAGTGTTAGCATTCAGGTGAAAATAACCCTTAAGCTCGGGTTTTCTAAGATGACAGTGCCGTCATATAGCGGTGACTGACGTCACTAGAACGTTGATACGGTGCGGATTCCTAGAGAGCGGTATTAGAAAACGTTGTTTACATAGATAACGTTGTCACCACCATACTACGGCCGCTATATGACGGCACCGTCACCGCCAATAGATCGTAAGCGTAGTCGTCTCGTAAGCGTATCGTCAAGACGCAACGAATGCGAGACGAGCAGAGTTCTACACACGAATCGTCGCGTAGACGTATATATTGTTCCAGAATATAAACTTGAGCTTCACGTTGACGGAAATTCATCACCAAACGTATAGAAAGTATTTTCTACGCTTGCTTTTTTACGACAGTACGCTACGACTATCGTATTGACAGGATCTCTTACGATACGCTGCAACACTGCTTCGTGTGCGGACTTCTTTGAACATGTACTATCCCCGTCAATTGATAATGCGCTGGAACCTTGTCACATTAACATCCACGTTGACGTGATCCGCAACTAAAAATGTTATGAAACAAGAAAATTCTAATTGGTTATCTAATATATTAATTATTGAATTACATATTATTTTCAATAAGATATTCCCGTCAATTGGTAATGCGCCTGGCGGCCATGATTTTAACCTCAAAAACGAAAAACAATTGTATTTTTTTTATATACGGGTCTAGGGTATATAAAAAAAATTACAATTGTTTTTCGTTTTTGAGGTTAAAATCATGGCCGCCAGGCGCATTACCAATTGACGGGGATAGTACGTGCTTGTGTTGCTCTCGTACCACGCGCGTATTACGATACGCCGTGTGCGGAGGGGCTTAGGAAACCAGAGCTTTATCTTCCAAGCTATAAGATTGTTTTTGTCGCAGCCCGCGGGCGGTGGCGGCAGCGGAGGCGTTTTTGCCGGAGCGATGTACCCACAACCGCCTGCGCCATACCCGATGTACCCGCATCATAATTACGTAAGAAATACTTTATATTAAAACGTAACGCTTTTATACAGTACTAAAGGATTTACTAGAAAAAATAAGACTCGCACCAGAACAGTTCTCGGACGGGAATGGAACCCGCGCCCTTTGACTGCGGAGCTACCGAGTCAGTAGTGGCATAGTCTTCTTCTAGCCAGCTTTATTTCACCAATGTGAGGAATTACCTCGACATTCAAAGATGAAATAGCTATATAATTTTTAAATTTGAGATTATTGCATTCAAAATGCTGTTTTTATACAATACTGAATGATATACTAGAAAAAATTCGCACCAGATCATAGCTTTTATTAAAAAAAATAATGGGGCTTGAGAATGCCTTCCCTTTGAAAAATTCATAAATTTTCCAGTTTTTATTACTAAAAATCATTTAATCTTAAATAAGATATTCTATCAAACTATTAGGCCTACTTTTAGGACAGGCCTTATTATTTACTCTCTTAATAATTATTTAATAATATCTCTTTAATTAATTAGTGTGGGATTGACGGAATAAAACAATTTCTTGTTGAGATATTCATGTTCTTATATTTTGCATCTTGTTCGTCCTACTCTCATTACAGTTACACCATTACACCTAAACCTATTTCCTGGGTTTTCAGTGTTGCCAATTGCTATAGGCTAGACACTAAAATAAACTTATTATCCATCTTTTTTATTCATCACACTCACAAGCACCTTACTATCTCTCTCTTACTGTCTTAACGTACCAATCCCCATATTTATTAAGATCATGCGCGTTCTTGACATCTCAAAAAGTCTTTTAATTTCTTAGCATGAATAATTTTAGGTATTATAATAAAGATTTTAACCAAAACGCATATGCTCAGTTTTATACTCCTTGCCTGCGTCCGTGTTTCCCGATAGGTACAATTTGAAGGCCTTCCAATTCGCGAGTGAATAGGTTTTTTTTTTATTGTTAATGAGTTTGCTCTTGAACCCAGTCTAGTCCAAAAGCAAAGACAGGGTCTACGATGGAGCGAGCTTGCCCAGAAGGTGCCTATTCACTCTGGCCTTGAAAAGAGTCAGGTTGTATGCGCTCGGAAACAGAAGTCGGTATCTTCTAGGCAAAAGCGTTTCATCGTAGATTGCATCATCGTTTCCCATCAGGCCTGATAGCGGGCAAGCGCTTACCTATTCCTCATAAAAAAATACTTTCATTTGTTTACCGTTGCTTTCGCATCTAATTTTATAATACAGGGTCATTCTAAACTTACCATCAAGGATGTGTCTAGCCATGAAATTAAATAACTTTCTCCTAGAAACATGTGTCGAATTTCCCCATAAAATTTTGGTGATCCTAAACTGATCACGTGATCTCTTTGATTTGAATGGATAGTTTTTTTTACATATTTGGCCAGGTGTTCCTTAGAGAAAGTTGTTCAGCTTCATGGACTGGACACATCCTCAAGGATGATGAATACAAATTGACCTTGTATAAGCATTTTGTGTTACTTTTCTTTGTTAAGTTATGTTTTAATTCCCTAGCAAACAAGGCCCTTGGCTCCGAAGCACGAGCCGGCGCGGGCCATCATACCGAACTACCACCCGCCGGGACCTGCCCCGGACCTCCTGGTTTGTTTATTTATTATTATTAGTTTTTATAGTTTACTAGGTTCCGTCCGCGACTTAGTCTTTGTTCGATTTTGTCTATCCCTCGGGAACAGTTCCTTTTTTCGGGATGAAAGGTACCCTATGTCCTTTTCTTTACCCCTGACAACGTGTGTGTAAAATTTCATGATGATCGGTTCAGTAGTTAAGACATGAAGGCGCAACAAACAAACAAACAAACAAACAGACTTTCGCATTTATAATATTAGTAAGGATTTGCCCCTTGACCATCAGCCATTTTGGATGTCTCCACTGCTGGGACACAGGCCTTCCTTATAGGTGGATAAGGAGGATGGGCCATGGCCACCCACAACGCGGGCCCAATGCGGATTGTTGTGTGTTAACGACTGCAAATGCACCCGGGAGAAGCTTGAGATAATAAATTTTTGGTCACCCATCCCATGACCGACCCTTGCGAAAGTTGCTTAACCTCCGCAATCGCTGGGCCAGGCGTTAAACCACTGCGCCATCGAGCTCCTTTATTATTAGTTTTTTTATAATTAATTTGCCTCTTATTCATAAAAAACTCCAATGTCATTTAAACGACTGTTTAGCTAAGTGTGTATTTTGTCTTACGTTCAAACTCAATTCATAATTTGAAAGAAAGTGACAGCTAAATAGTATTTAAAAGATGCATATTGTTTTTCTGAATAAAAGGTTTAGTTATTTCATAAAAAAGTAAGACTATAGTGCACCGAGGCGTTGTTGCATATTTTACGTTTTTAGGGTTCCGTACCCAAAGGGTAAAAACGGGACCCTATTACTAAGCCTCCGCTGTCCGTCTGTCTGTCTGTCTGTCTGTCAGTCACCAGGCTGTATCTCATGAACCGTGATAGCTAGACAGTTGAAATTTTCACAGATGATGTATTTCTGTTGCCGCTATAACAACAAATACTAAAAACAGAATAAAATAGATATTTAAGGGGGGCTCCCATACAACAAACGTGATTTTTTTGCCGTTTTTTGCTTTATATTGATAACGACTACAGGTAGACAAGTGAAATTTTCACAGATCGTGTATTTCTATTGCTGCTATAACAACATATGCTAAAAACAGAATAAAATAAATATTTAAGGGGGGCTCCATACAACAAACGTGATTTTTTGCAGTTTTTTGGTACGGAACCCTTCATGCGCGAGTCTGACTCGCACTTGGCCGGTTTTTATTATTTTAATGTCATACAGCTGTTATGAGTTATAATATTGATATTCAAACTTTTTCCTTTACTTGTGTTTGCTTTTTGTTATGTTTTATGTTTCTGGGTCCCGTATTTATATATGGAAACACACAACACATCTTTATGCCGAGTAGTATCAAAAATGCACATAATAATATTCACGTATACCGAGACCTTTTAAGTCTGTATATTTGTGATTGATTTACAATTTAATGGCAAAACAAAATATCAATTATATGTATAGCACTGATCAGTTCTTATTTTTAGTAATAAAAACTGGAAGTGTGGTTAATAATGATTGATTTTAATTTTTTCAATAAACTGAACAACTTTTACTATGGGACCAACTCTGAAAGCGCGAAAAAAAATCAGCTGCTTCATACATTTTTATATTTTCGTTATTAATTTTTGTATGAAACAGCTTATTTTTTTTCGCGATTTCAGAGTTGGTCCAATAGTAAAAGTTGTTCATTTTGATGGTCCGAAGAAACGGTTTTCTCATTTTGCGCTATTTCATTAACACGTATAGGCATGTGTTAGATTTTTGCGTTAAATACCTGCATTATTTTCCACCGCATCTCTTCGTTGCTTTGTCAACACTGCTTATTTCCGTTGTCCCCCACTTTTGTCCCCCACTGTTAATGAATGAACCCAAAATGGGAAAACTGTTTCTTCGGACCATCAAACTGAACAACAAAAAAAGGCTGTTTTATTCATTTCGATATTTTCAGTCTTAATTTTTGTATGATACAGCTGATTTCTTTTGCGGTTTCATTGTTAGTCAGTAAAAGTTGTTCAATGGTCCCTATCTAACATATTCGGCATTAGAGGTTGTTTTGTGTCATGCCTAGTTTAGATACTCGCTGTGTACAGACGAATAGGCACGAAGACGAGTATGTAAACACCATATTAATATTAATTATATACGGTATATTCGGTACTCGCTGCGAATATTCGTCTGCTCTCCGTGCGCTGTCGGTTTTTTGACTCGGATCAAAGGATTGTTCGTATGTATTCGCGGCGGTGTTAACATTATCGTCATTGTTCACGAACTTTGACACGATTGATAATGTATTATTTGGGATAGATTGGACTAATGAGAGTACTTTAAAGTTTATAGAAGCTTACCAGGGAGAACCCGTCATATGGCACCCCAAACATCATTTAGATTTTACTTGTATAAGTCTATACACATTAAATATGCATGAAGCCGTAGCAACAAGTCGCACGTCATCCATTTCTGAAAGTTCTATGTTCACTGAATATAGACGAATATATATATATTTTTTTTATTTATCAATATAAACATAAATACAGAGAAAATGCATATTTAAAAAGCACTACGTAAACCACTGAGGTTTATAGTGAGTGCTATTTGAGCCTACAAAGTCGATACTTACTTTATTAAAAACATAAGAATATGAGTAACAATAAAGAAATAATTGTGTTATACTTAATACACTAGTCATTAGGTTAACAATAAGATTTTTAACTAACGCAATGATTATGACAGTTAGTTATTTTAAAAAGTGCATTTTTAGTTTGATTTTAATATTTTGTTTGATTTTAATATTTTGTTTGTTGATAATATTCCGCAATTCAGTAGGTAGTTCATTAATCAATCGAGGTCTGTATTAATAAACGGGTCTGTATTCGTGCACGAATTACTCGGCAAGTTATTCGGCGAGTTTGTTCGCCAATAATCTAAATGAGGCATCACGTTGTATATAACGTTGTTTCAGGCGACCCAAGCTGGTGGTGTGACGTATTACACGTGCGTGGAACAGGATCAGTTGCCGCGACCGCAGAGGAGGCCCATCAACGCCATCCCCATCGTCAGACCAGCGCCAGAAAGGTAAGCCTGAATACATAAGTCAGCCAAGTTATGAGTTGAACACCTTAAGGTTCATTTCTAGATTGAGTGGTCTGTCTGTATTGTCTTGCATTTCCAAAAAAAGCCATAAAATTGAGATAAGAAAAGCATCTTTTGTATAAAAACAATGCAAGCAGGTAAAAAACGAACTTTTAGTGCAATCCTTGTAAGCGAATTTGTTTTCAAACTGTAAGGTCATAACTTTGTTGACTGTTCATAAAACTACAGTTCAACACGAGTAGCAATTCCGTACGTGCGAATTAAAATATCTCGGTTGAAATTATACTGCACTTTAGCGTTGACACGAAGTATGGATTCCGCAACACAGCGTTGTAAAAGCGCATTATAATACATCCTATTGTTCAACATGGCAGAGCGTGCTGAGTTGAAGGATATTTTAATAAGATGAGAACCCACTAAATACTAACGGTCTTACCACAAAAGATAAACATTGTTCAACAAGTTAGTTATTGATGCTGTGATGATGTCATGTTACTTATTCGACAATATTGTTTGAAAGAGACGGCATCACATTTAAAAAGTGTCTAAATTAAGCAGTGTTTAAAAATCTTTTGTGGTAAAGCCCTAAGTAACCAGAAGAACGGCTTACCCATTGGCTCATTTTAATTGACGTATGCAAAACATTTATTTCTATCAAAACCTTACTTATTATGAAACCTTGTAGTCTCCCTTTGTCCGCCAATTATTGAATGCTTATCCTATATGTATCTCATTCTCTCTTTTAGGGCAGCTAACTCGTCAGATAAGGACAACATTGACAGAATCGTAGAGAACATGTTCGTGAGGAAACCTTGGCCGGCGACACAAGGCACTGGTAATTATAAAAAATATATATATATAAGTTAAAGTGTTAATGGTTTATATTTCAGTGGAATAATGGGTATTACTAAAGTACCTGTGCAGAATTTACTTTGATTTTGGTTAAAGATTGACCAAAAAAAATAAAAAGGGTGTCATATTTACTTTTTATTGTTCTAATGACAGATTTACGTCAGTATTGGTAGAAATAGTTTTCCAAACCAAGGCGAGCCTTTTTTATTTTATTGGTCAGGTATTTTGCTTGTGATATTGCACATTGCATTAATGAAGCGGGCACATTAATAAATAAATAACAAAACATGTCTCATTTTGTCATTTTAGTCGGATTAGCAGCACACACACCATGACTAAAGTGCGATGATTTATATAAGTTAGCGTCCCAATAACGCCCATCATCCCCTAGTCAAATCAATTTGTTATAGGGAAATGACTCTTATAATCAGGGGGCCTAGTGCGAGATTTTCATCTCACTTTCGATCGTGAGCGCGTTATAATTTATAAGGGATTTGATGACCGCCATCTAGTGAAATACGTGGTGAACTACACCATTTACATACAAAATTTCTAACGTGCGCTTGATGTACTGTAATTTGTCGACACTCGTTTTGTGATGTCTGTCCCTTTCACATCAATGCGGTGTGAGCAGGCGGGACTAGGCTACCATCTATGTAAGGGAAAATGCCTGTCTAGGATGCACAAAATGCATGATATTTTGGAAAAATGCCTGTCTATAGTAAAAAACGACTGTGCAGCGCGATTTTTAGTCAGTGTCCAGTGTCCATCACAAATTTTGTAATCTGTGGTTTCATCCGGGCTTGCGTGATTGGAGCTTGTATGCAAGCTTTCAAATTTTAGCGAGAGCCGAGAAATTCTTAAGTGCCTGTCTCAGCTTGCCGGCCACATGCCTGTCTAAACCGGAAAATGCCTGTCAAATGCGGCAAATGCCTGACAGATGGTATCCCTAGCTAGGCAACCCCCCTAGCATGAGCACCGAAACACGATATGATATAGCCATACCATATACCACGTTTAAATGTCAAAAGACAATAGATTTTGGCAGTTGTGTGTCTATAAAACGCTTCACGCGATATATCGGGTCATTCTGAACTTACCATCCAAATTTCAAGGATGTGTCCAGTCCATGAAACTAAACAACTCTCTAAAAACATGTGTCGAATTTCGCCACAAAATATTGGTCATCCCATACTAAATTGATCACGTGATCTCTTTGAATTTGAATGGAAAGTCGATTTTAATTTTACATATTTGGCCATGTGTTCCTTACGGAGCGTCATCACTGGGAGCATTCTTTCGTGAGCATTTGTAAACAAGCAATCGTAGGCGAGCAACAAATGCTCTCCATCGAGCCTTGAACGTTCGAGTCGAACGTTTTATTGCGACCTTGGAGCATTCGAATACGATCTCGTTAAATGACATTCATTTCAAAATGTCGGATAGGGCGGTCGTGGCTGCAGCATTTTATTTTTATTTACAAGTGGCCAGTAATATTTCTACATACATACTCATTCATTTCATTATTTGAGTACTCGTTTTCGAGCGTTTTATTTGCGTGAACATTCGAATGCGAGCTGTTTCCGCAAAAATGGTTCGACGTCCACACCGGCCAAAGTTCGCGCTTGCGTGTAAGCTTTGTAACGCTCGGCTCAACGACCACACCACTCGAATATTCGACGTCGAATGCTCATTACACATGAATGCTCTCAGTGAGGACACTCCTTTAGAGGAAGTTGTTCAGTTTCGTGGACTGAACACATCCTCAAAATTTGGACGGTGAATACAAAATGACCTTGGGGGCTACTCAAATGGCCACAGGCACTATTCGTTCGCTAACTTAAAAATTAAAAATAAACCATAAACTCCAAAATTATGTGTCGTAGGTTTATCAATTCCATATAATACAACAATGTCTGTGATTTACATAAACTTGTGACGTGTGACATGATCGTTTAATTGCTTATTAAGGCCGCGTTCCGAATCACGCCAACAGTGCTCACTGCGTGTGACGTCATTGTACACCGGTCCAAATCATTAGCACGCTGTCAGCACGCTCACGATACTATTGATTCGGACCGCTCGTGAGAGCGCTCACACCGCTAACGGTGGATTGTTTTTAACAACGTAACCAGGCTAGGCGCACTCCGCGCTTTAGGTACGAAGCTACAAGTAGCTGGCGGGTCCGTCCGGACGGACTAATTTCAGAGGTTGCCGCGTGCCGGCTGGGTCGCACGTTAGCAGTTTGATTTCTATACTCACTCGCGTACTACCGCATTTGCGTATTGTCGCGTCGTTTGTTCGCACATTTATTATATTTAACCAAAATGAAGGCATATTGCATCGCAAAGGAATGCCTTTATAGTAATAAAAAGGATGCAAACCTCACGTTTTTCACACTTCCAAAAGTTCCAAACGACACATCGAAACGTAAGAAGTGCTTATCTAACTACTACCTAGTTAGTATTTAGTATCCGGTACTTACTTGTCTTATTTGCTAAACAATCTGCACCCAACTATTTATTGAAATAATAATTTATAGATTACGTAGGTACGTACCTACTTACTTTCGAAATAAAGTAAATTATTAATGACAATTCGATTTCGTAAGAAAGCAAATTGCCTCAAAGTCAGCATGTATGTCTAATGTGGCGTTGACTGTATCTAGACTAGGGTTTTTTGAAACGTGTTTAAGTACACATTTTATTTCACAAACACATAACATGTAATAAAGTAAGTACATACCTATTATTTCATTATTACTTAAAAGAAGAAACCCTGAAGTCGTTAGAAGAATAGCAGCTACGCGATAGAAAGAGAGGCAACTTCTAGGTGAATATAACTGTAGGTATGGGAGCGGTGTGCGACCTGAATTGCATCTTATTGTGTCTGGGATAGAGTCGCTATTTATTTAAATGACTTTGCGGAGTGGATCTTCTGTACTTGTACTATTATGTATTCTGTGACGTAACCTCCAAAAGGGGTTATCTCGATAAAGTAAATATTAATTCTATGGGATAAATTAATACAAAGGCAGTAATAAATATGAATCAAGTTCCTTCACTCTGACCACTTATTTACTTACCAATTTATAAACCATCAAAGATTCATAATACTTATTACCACTGCTAGCTCTCTCAACATCAATTTATTATAAGTATTTCGTTCGTAACTTCGCAAAACACCTGCAGATCAATAAATTCAGCCATCTTTTCTAAAAATCACAAATAATAACCACAAATTTTAACAAGAATGAACTTTGACAAGGAAGTTTGACAGCTACACCGACAACGCTCACAGTGCTTTGGTAGAATACGCTGAGCGCCGTTAGCACATGCGATGACGTCATCAGTGACGTCACTGCAGCTTACGTGAGCGTTGTTAGCATGAATCGGTCCGGGCGTTAGCGCGCTCATAGTGCTGTAAGCGTGATTCGGAACGCGGCATAAGTTTTAAGTTAGCGAATGAATAGAAAAGTGGCCATTTGAGTAGGGGGGCTTGTATATCGTGTTTCGGTAGTCATGCTAGCTAGCAGTGGCGAGGGGTGAAATTATGGCGAAGGTAAGCCGCCGCTCTACAAAAATGATGAAAAATGTTATGATCTGCATAGTGGATTCAGTAAAGTGGGATTTCTAAAGGTAAGCCGATAGGAATCGGCTTGTATGGACCCTTCGCCACTGCTAGCTAGGCAGGATAGACATTGCGTTAAAGCGAGAAAAGGTCGACAAAATTTTGTCAAGGTGTGCTTTGCTAAGCCGACTAGATATTTATGTCAATCATTGCGTGTTGGGAGATCGGAGTTTTTTATTTTGCTTTTAATAGGGCCGCATTTTTGAAAGATATCACTAATGTTGTGGTGTTTGTTTAGAGATTATTTATAAACAGGTCTACTATGTCTTGATATAACAAGTAAGTAGCCATTATCGTTTAATCATACTTAATTGTTGCGTCAGAATAGAAAGTTAAGGTCTAGATCTAAATCCTTAACAAAAAGCTTAAGGCCGTGCGGTCCTTTGGATTGGATGTGTTTTACGAATAAAATTCCTACGACTATTTTTATGTGCGCTGTGCGCACTCCCATAGTTTTCCAACCAGTTTTCCAACTAGTTTCCAACTAGTTATCCAACTAGTTTTCCAACTAGTTTCCAACTAGTTTCCAACTAGTTTTCCAATTCGATACGAACATCCCAACTTATGTTCGTACGAGTCAAATTCGTACGAAAACGCATTCAAAGTGCTCACGGCCTAAGTTATTTATATGACGCTTAACTTCACACTACGGTGCGTATTCAAGGGTTATTTCTCATTAAAAAAAGGGTATAAAATACTGAATCTCGGACAGTAATAAAGACTGACATTAAATATGGAAAACTATGTTTATATTATTCATTTTCTCCAAGGTAAAATAAGTATACGGGCGAAATTAGCAATGTTGCTCAAACTGTACGAAGAAGAAATTTAAGAAGAAAATCCTAAGTTTACCATTTTTTATTTTATGTTAGTGCTTTTCATTCCTTGTTTAGTTGGAAATCACTCATTTGCGAAGTAGTAGATTCAATACCATTTATCATTGCCAACATCATCATCCATCATCACGAATCATATAAAATCATGAAAAAGAAATCAAATATCGCAAAGTTCTTGCATGAATATCATAAAGGTAGGTCCTAGTATCATAATCACATTTTAGTTCATTTTGTGGAGGGCTTAGGCTCCATTTACACCACTTCGCTTTGCTTCGCTTCACTTCCATTTCACCGCGGTGTAAATTGAATCTTATGTGGGGTTTACACGGGTCGAGTTTCCAGGTGACTTGTTGGTTGATTTTATCCCCTAAGGCTTTTTATCGACACTTGGTAAAATCTAATCGCAAACCTTATTTCAATGAGGTGGCTATTCGGTTTCGCAAGCGATTGTCGATGAAAAGCGCTAGTCGAATAATATCACACAGCAAGACACCTGGAAAATAGACCCGTGTAAATGCCTCATTACGGCTAAATACTGATATGGCATTTAATTTTTGAGAACTAAAAGTAGGGTCGTTTAAACACATCAAATAGGAGTGTTTTACTTACCATTAAAACGCATATTGTGTCCGACGCCTTCTTCGTTTTAGTCGCTTTTAAATAGTCAATTAAGAAAACATGGTTTTCAGTGCAATAATTTTAGGAAATCTGTGTTTCGGCGATACTTCTTGAAGTTAAGCAGCATCTTAGATTGTCTCAGTATTCAGCCATTTAAAATTAAAAGTAATGTGTATTACGTATGTAAATTGGGTTTTAGTCAATTTTACAATATAATTGTAGACTTTTGGTGGCCCATTTCCGTTGTCTCCCACTTTTGTCCCCCACTGAGGAAAAAATAATGGAAAAACAAACTTTTCCCGATTTCCCCCAGTGGGAGATAAAAGTGGGAGACAACGCGAATAGGCCCTTTTAGAAGTAGTTACGTCTTAGTTTTTTCTTGACTTTTTACAAATATATCAACAATCCATCGCAGATTCCAAAGATAAACCTCAAGAGAACAGAAACTCCCAAGAGCCAACTAGCAAAGACTCTTCACAGCCCAATAGTTTAACATCTAGCTCAATATCCACCGACTCCAAGCCTTCAGAGCCTAAAGAGGAGAGGGCAGAAGAGAGAGTAGGAGAGGATAGGAGAGAAGAGAAGGATACGCAAGAGAGCGAGCCTCAAGTTTTACAAGAGACTATACAAACGGATGCCTGACTGGTAAGGATAAAGTACTATGAGTGCTATCAAGCTAAGTACTATAGTGGAAGATAGAACACGTTGTTTTGTATATTATAAAAAAACTTTGTTGGTGGGCTTAGGCTGTGTTTCCACTGAGGCGAAGCTGAATGGAGCGGTACTTAGCGGTGAATGATTTAACCAATCACGATAGTTCAATTCATGCACTGCTAAGCACCGCTCGGTTCTGCTCCGCCTCAGTGGAAACGCACCCTTATAATTTATCACATCTGTGGAGTATATTGTATTCGAGAAATCCTTGTAAAAATTACAATATTTTATTATAACTATTTTCGAGATTGAACTATATAAATTACTCACTTTTTGATCTGATTTCTCTAGTTTTGTGCTTTATTCTTAACTACATTTCATTACAAATGTTAAAAATAAAAGTATGTTTTACATAAGAAAATTAAAAGAATATTCCCAGAACATGGAAGATAAGCGGCAAAAAAATAAGGGCCTATGTTTCTGATCTCTTAGCGAAATTCAAAAGGAGTATGACCGAATAGGGTTTGAACAGTTAGCAGAAATGAAGCTATTATTAGCCTGTGCCTAGTTTTAATAAGAAAACTCTTTTAATTACACGGTATTTTCATCAAAACATGTTGTCAATCGATTTCTTTATGTTACATCCAAGATAATTAAGTTATTTTTACATATGATTACCTACAGACATGCGTCCATATAATAAAATGTAGTGATAAGAACGGTTTATTTGTAATTTCCGATAGGTAGAAAAATGCTACAGTGCTGGGTCCACTTTAAACATCATTAGTTAATTAAATCTCTCTTTTTAACGCATGGAAAATATGAATAAACGTATTCCCATACGAAATTCACATAAATTGTTGTGATTTTCACCTTTTCTAAAACTTTCACAAATAAATCGGTGTCATATCATTCAATCATGGCGCTAATAGTTGTTCTAGTAAAACGTTTATTTGGCCTAATAATATTAAAATATATATTTTGTATTATCTACAGCAATTAAATGTTTTAATTTTTGCAACTGTCTTTTCATAGTCATATTTGTATGGTCAATTATATTATTCAACATTGACATCTCGGTTTGTCTAGAACTGTGACTTTCGAGGAAAAAATAAGAATTAAAAAATGTTTTTACTTAATTAACAATTTCTTCAATCAGGGATATTTTGATAACAATTTTTGATTTGAATACGGTTTGCTTACATTTCGTTACGCGCTCTAATACTTGTGTAATTTGTCACAAGTAATACCACAGAATAACTAATAGTAGTAATACCATGTTACACTAATAATATTCAGTGTTTTATCACTTGAGGTAATTATTATAATTTAAGTTTAAATACATCGTTACATGCTAATAAAACTTAGTGAAGAATCTGTTTACCTTATTTCTAATAGTAATTGTGTGAGTGATTAGTAAAACAGTAATCATTTGTCGCCTTTTTATTAATGACAAACTTAAATAGTTTTTCAAATTGACGTAAAATTGTGAATTGACACTTTAACTCAGTTGGATTTCTTTTAAGTTCTAACACATAGTCAGTTGAGATAATTCAATTAAAATTGATGCATTAGGCAAACATCATGACACTTTTTCGACGGAGTGGGGATCAGTTCGCGCATGTGCACTTGTGAGCGAATAGCGTGTGCCCCTCTTCGCGTTTCTCACCGCTACGCATACCCAAAATACGCGCTCCGCGCAATCCACACCCGATTGCAAGATGTTTGACTCATACTGTTTCGAGCTTAAAATTGGTACTAATTTTAATGTAAGTAAACATCAATTGATTCTTTTTGGCCGCATACGAAACCGTATATTCGTAAGCAGCTGCGAATGGGGAAAAAATATCCTTGTACGAATCCGGTGTCGAAAAATAATTTTTCTTCCTTGCACGAAACCGTGGCGGTTTTCAGTGCTGAAAAAGGTTTAAACAAACTTAGCCGTCTCGATTGCATTGCTCTAAAGTGTATTTTAGAAAACAACACAAATAATCGACTAGGTTTTACTAACACGAGGTTTTTTAAGAAATATTTAAATCGTGTTTTGTATGGGATCTCAGTGTTTAGGCGTTCGTACCAATTTTTATTCTTGTTAAAGATTAACGTAATTATTTTATATTTGTAGTTTAAGTACTGAATTGTGCGTTTTGGAAGTTTAAGCACGTATTATGAATAACACTAAAACGTAGGAGTCGTGTTTGTGCCGATTATTTTTATATTAAATATCGAACAAAGCGTATTTGAAATACGTAAAAAATATAAAAATTAACTCTTCAATCATCGTTAGGCCCTTAACTCATAATTTAATTTAGCTCGTATAAAAACGAGGTTTAATTTTTCGAGGCAGATGAGTGATATGAATATATTGTATATTTCTGTATACGTTGGCTGTAACAGCTGTGGTATATGAATGCTATACAAATACCACATTTGTATAGCATTCATCATAAAATGTAAAAAAAAATACCTAAATGATAATAAACTTGTAAATACAAATTAACTGTCATTATTTGCTTAGTTACTTTTTAACACGTTTTTATTAGGTTGCTTTCTTGTTTCTCAATTAAAATAATTGAGTAATGTAATGGTGACGCTCGAATTAGTAAGTACCTAATACGTAAAAAAAAAACAATTTTAACTAGGAATTCGTTACAAAAAACCATAGAGATTTTTTGTATTAAATAAAAGAGCAATGTCAATATTATTATGTTAAAGAAATTTAATTTATTTTCTTCACTCCATAAAATATAAGTTGTCTATTAAATATTGGTTATTTTCACTTAGTGTTGTTCTGTTCTGCTATGTTATGTTGTGATAATATTCACCAAATTAATATATCTATTTAAGTAATATTCCATAACGTGAAAATTGTATTAAACTAAGTTTCGGAATATTACGTGTGAATTTTTTGTGAATTTTATGTTGCGTTAAAGTCTATTTTATACGTCTTAAGCCGATAAAACAATCGAAATTGTGTCTTATGAACATTTTAACTGTAATTAAGAAAGCAAAGTTTAAGTTCAATTAGAGTAATATATAATTTTTCATGAAAAATTAGATTGTCGTTAGTAAAACGGTTGAGTTATTTATATTTTATTAATGAAATTGTGAGAACGATTTTCTTATATCAGAGAAATAAGTAGTTCATTTGTGCGGGAAATGACTCGTTTCGTTTACTCAATTCTGACTTGTGTAAATGTTGAATTGGTGTTCTTTAAAATAATTAAAGAAGGTAATTGCTTAGCAAATACATGTACGGAGTTGATACATTTTGGTTCTGCGATTGAGTTTTACTTGTGTAGTTTGAATGCTAATAAACAGATTATTATCATTTAGGCGCAGAATGTCCAATTCGCAAAATGTGCAGCGGTCATAAAACGTCCAATACGCAAAACTGTCTAGTTCGCAAAATGTCCAGTTGGCAGAACGTCCAGTTCGCAAAAATGACAAATTTTCTTGACTAGCGACCCGCCCCGACTTTGCACGAATTCCCGTGGAAATATCGGGATTAAAATTCTAATCACAAGACTGCAATTATTTTTTTAAGATTTTTCATGTCGATTTTATATTATTTGAATTAAAATACTTAACATTTTCTTTACCATATAGGGTTTGAAAACATTTTTATTCTCATAAGAACGAGATAGGAATATTGGAAATTTTTTCGAACTGGCCATTTTGCGAATTTGACATTTTGCGAATAGGGCGTTTTGAAACCACTGGACATTTTGCGAATTGGACTTTCTGTGCCTAAACGATTATTATGTAAAATTGAGGATATGGTGTCCCTTTTTAATTTAGTAATGTTGGCATTAGTGAAATATATTTGAGCGTCGATCTTCCAGGTTTTAATGTATAGATAATATCATAACCAATGTTGTTTGTAACTAGTCCTTTTATATAAGTATCGCGGAGTCACCCCTATGGGATCATAATTTTTAATGGGATACAAATCATTGTTGAAGATTCACACTCAATTATAACTATTGGCAATAAAGATATATCATCACATGAGCTCCAACAATATTTTCTAATAAAAATGTAAAAAATCGAAAAAAAAATGCTTTTGTAAACTAAGCTGGTTATTTATTAAATTAAGTAAATCTTCGAAAGTCGTTGTGTGGTTTTTATTTTATTATCCGTATAAGAATAATACAATATTATCAAATTTAATCTATCATAATTAAAAGATTATCAGGATTTTTTTCTACACATTTCTTCCCGATATTCCCCAGTGGTGGACTACGGGAATAGATCGTCTGTCCATCCATCAGCCATTTTTTATGTCTTCACTGCTGGGGCACAGGCCTTATGGGTGGATAAGGAGGACAGGCCTTAACCCACCACGCGGGCCCAATGCGGATTGGTGGGTGTTAACGACTGCAAATGCAGCCGGGACCAATGGCTTAACGTGGCTTCCGAAGCACGGGGAAGCTCGAGATAATAAAGTTTTGGTCATCCATCCCATGACCGACCCTTGCGAACGTTGCTTAAACTCCGCAATCGCTGGGCCAGGTATAGGTATATAATAGATCGTCTATACTTTGATATTGTGGATATCGGGAAAATATTCACCAGTGGGGGAGAAGAGAGTTTGATTCCTGGTTGCGTCAGTTAAATTAGAATATACCTACTACCTTTAGTACTACGTAACTACATATTTCAGTCACTGTAGTGATTATTTGCAACGCAGATGGAACGTAAATGAAAATATGGAATTTCGGAATCACCATTTATTTTTGATGCAAAAATAATAGTTTTTTTAACAATACTTAAATGTAAATTAAACTAATTTGATATTAAGTAGGAAATATTATTGTGTAGGTGTAATCAGCTATAATGATTTTATGTTATTTATCTAAGAGTCAATATAATAGTTTAAAATGATTTCGGATGCAGATTTAATAATCTTTTATAATTGAAATATGTTTTTTTAAATATTTAAACATGTTTTACAAAGCATGACTAGATGAATACAATAAATAAATAACCGAAATATTTTTTAAATTTTAACTTTAGGAATGAATATGATATCAAAAATAAATCATAGTAATCTATAAATCATGAACAGTTGCCTTGGCTTATTATTTACAGAAATATCAATGTAACATTTTGTTAGCTTCAGAAGTTTTTGTTTAGCAGGCACTTAACCATAACATGTGAAACAGACCTAGAGCCAAAACCATTTTAATGTAAATATTGTATTGAGCCTACTTACCTAAATACCTACATAATGTCTTTAGCTACAAAAATGGCACTATCAAATTAATATTACATTTCTTAAAACTATATTTACAATTTGTTTACACATAAGCAGGTAGGTATTTCTATTATTACCTACCTGTTACAATTAAATTACCTACTTTTTCTCTTCCCACAGACTGTCAAACTTCAAATATATATGTTATAGTCAAACCCCGAAGTCCAGGCGCTCCTAGGTTTGCCTAGTCAAAGCTCAGGTTTGACAAGAAGGCTTAGTCAAAGTGCAAAACTAAAGCGTGTTCCGGGCTTTGACTAACGTATTTATAGCCAAACCTAGGAGAGACTAACTTGGACAGTCAAAAACCAAAACGCAATTCGATCAAATCGGGGTTCGACCAGTCAAACTTAAATTAGGTACAGAATATGTTTTTTTTTGTATTTAATAGTATAAAAAACACATTCTTTAGAGTGATAATTTAATAAAATTAATAATCTTCCTGTGAAACAAAGATTTCTGTTGTCTTTTGAAAAAAATAATCACGAAATTTAAGACGATCGCTCCGCTGTGCTTCGCTATCGTCTTAAATTTCTAACCTAAACGTGACCTACAGGAGTAAGGCAGCTTTGACTAAGACCTAAATATGTATGCGAAACAGCATTCATTTCCGATGTTAGATTTAGTCAAAGCTGCCTTACTCCTGTAGGTCACGTTTAGGTTAGAAATTTAAGACGATCGCGAAGCGCAGCGGAGCGATCGTCTTAAATTTCGTGGTAATTTTTTTTTTAACAGACAACAGAAATTTTTGTTTCACAGGAAGATTGTTGATTTAGTTACATTTTAACTCAAAAGAATGTATTTTTACACATTTACCCTAATTAAAGTATGACTGGTCAAACCCCGATTTGAACGTATTTTTTTTTTGAGTTTCGGCGTTTGACTATCCAAGTTGGTCTCTCCTAGGTTTGGCCATAACTAGGCAAACCTAGGAGCGCCTGGACTTCGGGGTTTGACTATAACATACTCGTATATACCTATCTAGGTAGGCACCTACTTACCTAGGTACTTACACTTTACGCTCCCTTCACTACCTATCCACTTTTTCTCTCTCAAAACAAAAAAAAGTCTTAAGGGTGTTTATGTTTATCTTTAAGCCGAATAGGGTAGGCCAAAACTTATGGTATAATGCCAATAGAATATAGCATCAAAAGATTTGAAGTAAGTAGGTACCTACCTAATTTATCGGTAAGATTTTTAAGTCATGTAGGAATAAAAGAAAAAAACAGACCTTAAAATATAGGAACTTAAACATGATTGGTTTCAACGATATCTTGGCCTTTCTTCTGTCGTTTCTTTCCTTCTAAGTCGGCGTATATATCTTCTAGACTCCTCATTTTGGTCTCCGGGACGCAGAAGATCAGATAGAAGACGTTGGATAAGCAGATGATGCTGAACATCCAGAATGTGGAGTGGTACCCGATCCAGGAGTTTAGGGGAGAGAAGAGTTTGAGGAGTGCGAAGTCGGTGCCAAGGGATATCGCCATTATCAGGGTGGCTACGGTGCCTCGCAGCTGGATGGAAAAAATACATAAATTAAAAATATTGTTAGGTTTAAATCGGTTCTGGAATAACAGAGAGTTTGTTTTCGGCATTTGCATTGGCCAATTCCTCATAAGTGTTTCAACTAGCGAAACAATGAATTGAACATAGTAGGTGTCTTGCATCATCATATTATCATCACGTCTCATCGACTGCTGGGTATATAAAGCCCTACCTCTAGGATGTCCACAACGATTGGTCCTGCGTTGCCCACATCCAGGGACCAGGATCCAGGAGTTTCCTCTGCGACGCCAGTAGGTATATAGGGGGTGACATGATCAGTTTTAGCCTTTTTCTACCCCTATGTTCTGACTTACTATTGGCCGAATACTCAAACGCTACTTAACTTTGAGCGGCTCTCAAACAGCATGCTGTCTTTGTCATATGTTTGACATTTAATGCGACAGGACGACGTTTGAGAGCCCCTCAAAGTTAATTAGCGTTTGAGTATTCAGCCATATGCGAGCCAAATAAGAATATGTAGTATCTACCTACTGTCAAAGCGGCCATTTTTGTTTGCGTTTCGCTTCCACTTCAGGGTGTAGGAATGTGCAAGAAAAGGAACAAAGATCAAAATGGCCGTTTGACAGTACTATTCTTATTTGGCGCGCATAGTAGGAATTCATTTCGTGTTTATTCTTGTTAGGTAGGTAGGTAGGTACCTACCTACTGCATATTGGCACCGTTTATAGGATGTTGCTACGTTTAATACCAACTATTATATACTTGAATATCGTATGACTTAAATTGTATCCTCAATTCAATGTTTTATTACCTACACTACATTGCTGCTGAGTGGTTTATGTGGGACCCCCATTAAACAGGAAGGAGAGTCTTCCCACAAAAACCGGAGTATTTGCCCACATTAGCTGTCCACTTCGGACTAAGCTTGAGACCCACAAAGAAGAAATCTTTAATTACCTACCTGGAAGTTGAACATCTCGGTCATAATGACGAACGGCAGCGGCTGCAGGCCCGACGCATCGGCGAATATGCACACGCATAAGGCTGTTATAGGCACCCATCCCGGCATGAACACGCCCACGCTTTGCAGGTAGAACCATGCGCCGAGCAGGCACATGCTGAAGCCGGCTACCACGCTAGTGACAGCTAGCAGCGGCTGTAAGGAAGAAGATTCAAAATTAAATGATGTTATCAATGTTATAAGAGGGCTCCACACTCGCGCCGCGAAAGCCCGCGAAGGCCGCGAACCGCGAGTGTGGAGGGTTTCGCGGCTTCGCGTATGGGCTTCGCGTTCGCGCTTCGCGGCGTTCCCCGTCCGGTGGCGGTTTTTTGGTCCGCCTCAAAGGACTTGTGAGCCGAACTAATGTTGCCGTGATTCGCGGCCGCGGTTCATGCTCGAGTCTGGAGGGCTATATTTTTCGTACCGTTTTCATGCGCGAACCGCGCCCGTGATTCGCGGCCGCGGTTCGCGGCGCGAGTGTGGAGCCCTCTATATACTTAACGCCGTTAGATCGATGTCACAGAACAACTACTTAATAGTCGATGTATGCCACTAACGTCTATTTTACACGCTGTATAATGGACGTCAGTGATGTATGCGAATTCGCATTGCAGATAACTGGGAAATTGCTATGATGAGAATTCGTGCGTCTACCTTGAAAATAAGGGTGTATGTATTGTGCCGTATGTTTTGAACCGCCTCTGTGGTCTAGTGGTTCGCCCACCCGTGTAAGACACAGGGGTCTCTGGTTCGATTCCGAGGAGGGGGGTACCTTTTGTACTACCTACCACCATCTTAACTAAGTCTGACGCCATCACAACAATTAAAAAAAATTTTTGTTTCGGCAATTAGAGGTAAATTAGCCAGTTCCTCAGTGATGAGGATTCCGGGTGTAGTGCGCTTCCACCTTCGGCCTTATCGTCACTTAACATCAGGTGAGGTGAAGGCCAAGCACTATCCCGTTGTGCGTAAAAAAAACAAATTGGAAAGCTTGCACGATGCATTTAGAAGAACACTATAGTAATGTACACAACATGGTAATGTTGTTAATAGTGACCTTAAGTTTAGTATGGAATATAGCCAGTACCGGCGTTAGGGGGGGGGGGGGGGGGGGGGGCGAGCACGGGCGACCGCCCGGGGCGCCGGATATAGATATACGCTTTAGATCTGCAGCCGCAGGTGTCCCTTTAAACACACACGCTCATTGAGCGAGTCTGACTAAAAAATCGCGCTGCGCGGCCATTTTTTCCATAAACAAGCGCGATTGGTGAAACTGACTAATAATCGCGCTACGCAGCCGTTTTTTTTAACTAAACAAGCAAGATTACAAGATTAGTAGGTGAAACTGACTAAAAATCGCGCTGCGCGGCTGTTTTTTTTAACTATAAACAAGCAAGATTACAAGATTAGTAGGTGAAACTGACTAAAAATCGCGCTGCGCGGCCGTTTTCTATATAACAGGCAAAATCGAAAATCCTGGAATCGCAGATAGGGGGCGCCCCGTAGAAATGTTGCCCTGGGGCGCTGGTAGTGCTAAAACCGGCACTGAATATAGCGACAGACCTATTATACGATATTGCATAAAATATTGCATATTTACTTACTTTACACCTAGGCGTACCACTCAGGTCAGGTAATAGTTAAGTAAATGTAAGTAAATTAAAGAAAACCCATAGGTAAGTAACTAAACTATAACTTAGACTAAACTTTTAATTGTGCGGTATCTCACGAGATGAGTTAAATACTTACTTATTAAGAATTTTCCGTTGTCGTCACTATGCCAAGTAATCTTAGTATTATGTGCTTATTATTCAAATAACATACAATTAAAAACCGGCCAAGTGCGAGTCGGACTCCCGCACGAAGGGTTCCGTACCAAAAAACAGCAAAAAAAAACACGTTTGTTGTATGGGAGCCCCTCTTAAATATTTATTTTATTCTGTTTATAGCATATGTTAGCAGCAATAGAAATACACGATCTGTGAAAATTTCAACTGTCTACCTGTAGTCGTTATCAATATGGAGCAAAAAACGGCAAAAAAATCACGTTGGTTGTATGGGAGCCCCCTTAAATATTAATTTTATTCTGTTTTTAGTATTTGTTGTTATAGCGGCAACAGAAATACATCATCTGTGAAAATTTCAACTGTCTAGCTATCACGGTTCATGAGATACAGCCTGGTGACAGACAGACAGACAGACGGACAGCGGAGGCTTAGTAATAGGGTCCCGTTTTTACCCTTTGGGTACGGAACCTTAAAAATGCTAACGTGAAACTATCAAGGTGGTTTAGTTAGGTGATTCTGGAAAACTCGATAACTTTATGATGAGACGAAAGCTAAGTCATAAATTAAAATTTGATTTAAATTTGTATGCTATCAACAGCACCAAGTTTAAAAATTCTCTAATTTTTGTTAACAGTAGTTACCAAGTTTAAAAATTCTCTAATTTTTGTTAAGAGTCCACATACCTTTCTCCCAGCTCTATCAACAAGCTGGCACGCCAAAAACGACCCAATGATCTGCACCACAGCGAGCAGAATCGACTGCTTGTTCGGCGACAGGGCGATGCTGGTGTTAGGGTCTTTGCCGGCCTCCGCGAAGATGTGGCTGGCGTAGACCAGCACGGCGATGCAACCGCAGAACTCGCGAGTTAGGTTCACTATGAGCGCCACCCAGAACGCTTTTACTGCTGTCTTGTCAGAGACTGGAAAGGAAAAGCTCATGAAAACTGGAATCCTTTAGGTATCTACCTACCATAATGCTGAAAAGATGTTTGTCGAGCCGAGTTTCGCCCGTAACACGATTTCATACATTTGTTGGTTTCAAACGTCGTCTGTTGCTCGTTTACCGCTCGGTATAGCGTGAGTAGGGTTACCATTGAGAAATTTGAAAATTCCTGACAAAAAGCCGGACAGGACAAGAAAAGTCCGGACATTTTCAGACAGATCCAGACTCCATACTTTTTGGGATTTCTCTTTCGAACACTACTGCTATGTATGTTTTTTAACTAGTATTACACCGCCTAATCTTAAAAAAGCCGGACAAATTACAAAGCCGGACAAAGTCCGGACAATAGTCTAAAAGTCCGGACATGTCCGGACTAATCCGGACGGATGGTAACTCTAAGCGTGAGCGAGTCCGTACAAAATATATGCGTTTAGGCGCAGAATGTCCAATTCGCAAAATGTCCAGCGGTCGGAAAACGACGTGCCGGACTACAACTGGGCCACAAAAAAAAAAGTTAGAAATCTGACTTTTTGACTAGGTATGCCATGATGAAGTCGATAATTTGTCGGAATTTGTCGCCAAAAACCAGAATTTGTCGGTCTTGCGTTTTCGAGATCTGTGTGGCCCAGCTGTAGAGACATCTCTACAGCTGAGCCACACGTATCTCCTAAACGCAAGACCGACAAACTCTGGTTTTTGGCGACAAAATCCGGCAAATTACCGGCTACACATACGAGTAATCAGATTTTCGCTACGACCTTCCGTTTTCGAGATCTGTGTGGCCCAGCTGTAGAGACGTCTCTACAGCTGAGCCACACGTATCACCTAAACGCAAGACCGACAAATTCTGGTTTTTGGCGACAAATTCCGACAAATTATCGACTTCATCATGGCATAGTCAAAAAGTTAGATATCCAACTTTTTTTTGTGGCCCAGCTGTAGGTAGTCCAGCACGTCGGAAAACGTCTAATTCGCAAAATGACCAATTCTCAAAATGTCCAGTTCGCAAAAATGTCCAATATTCTTGACTAGCGACCCGCCCCGACTTTGAACGAGTTCCCGTGGGAATATCGGGATAAAAACTGTCCTATGTTACTCGCTGATAACTAATGATAATGTAACCTTGACAGGTGAAAGAATTTTTATGGTCGGTTCAGTAGTTATTGAGCCTAATAATAATAGGGTTTGAAGACATTTCTATTCTCATAAGAACGAGTCAGGAATATTGGTCATTTTTGCGAACTGGACATTTTGGACATTTGGACATTTTGCGAACTGGATATTTTGCGAATTGGACATTCTGTGAATTGGACGTTTTGAAACCACTGGACATTTTGCAAATTGGACATTCTGCGCCTAAACGAATATATGGGATATTATTTTGACCGTGCCACACTGCAGGAATTCCGCGATCTAGCGGGATTTAACTCGAAAACTCAACTTCTTCAAAATGAGCAATGCAATAAATTTTTTGATACTTAAGTACCTACCTGCAATCACTTAGTACTTGAAATTATTGTAGATATCACCAAACTTAAATAAAAAAATGTTGAAGGGAGTACATAAATTTTTTCGTTCGATTGTCATCTAACTTACTATTTATTTGTGTGCATTGTAGCTTCGATTTCACTACAATAACAGTTATAACTCTGATTTTTGTGTTATTCATTGTGTCAATAGTGTCTCTGAGATAAGTAAAACACGATTTTAATAAGTATAAAATAAATGAAAAATAGTACAGTAGCATTTAACTAACTTAGCCGAAAAATCGGTACTGTTTTGAAAAATGCTCAACTTAAATAGAGTAAAAGTTATATTATTACACAATATTACAAAACAAAACTTACGTGATGTTATAGTCTAGGCTCTTGAGTATTAGATTTACCGGACAGATTTTGCGCGTTTTTGCGACGCCCATACATTTTTTTTCATTTTTCAGAATAGCTAATGAAATCACAATACGGAAATTTTTACAAATTTGGCATTTAAATAAAGGAAACGAGTGTTTTGATGCTGTTTCAGTTTTGTAAAATTTTCTGATAAAGCTGAAAAAGAAATAAAGATAATATTTTAAGAGCATTATTAGCAAGATTAGAAAAAAATGTGTGGCCAGTGGTCGTCATCTTGAACACTTTTTTAATAAAAATGTAAGCTGGTTAAATGCTGAAATTATGTTTTTATATAGTATAATGCTAGAAATTCCCTCATCATTGTATTTAAGAGGCAGTGGAAGACCACACAAAAAATTTTCAGAATTCTGCGTTTTCTTTTATGGAATGCATACTCGGTACTCCATATCGCTTATCGTCTTGATGTAAAAACATGGCAAGTTAGAGGCCAAGATAATAAGGATAAAGTGAAAGCTAGAAAGGAAGCAATACAAACTAAATTTAAAAAAGGAATTTGGTTTACTAGTGGATATGCCTACTCAGCAAGCTGGAAATACCAATGACGGCAATACCACTCGACGATTTTTTCGTAATGCAACAATAGCTGCTGATATGGTCAATGTGGAATTGATAAATAGATTTTACATAATTTTAGAATCGTTTGGTTGGCTTTGCTATCTACCTAGACGCCTTTGACACATATTACAGATACTAGAAACCTTTAAAACCAAGAATATTCCTGGAACAACATGCCTGTTAGTGTTATGCACATTAACAGGCATGTTGTTTCAGGAATATGCTTGGTGCTATTCCATGGCAGAGAAGTAATAGCCTCATATATCCTCCCCATGAAGAGGCTCAAGAGGCCAGAAATAAAGACAACAGAATGTTTAGAGAATTCTTTACAGGAAAAACATCCCAAATTGACACCAACGAGGATCTTCTTAATCGGCTTCTGGTATCAACAGATACCTTATAACAAGTTTACGATATGTCCCCAGAAGAAGAAAAAGTCCGCTAAAACCTGAAGTTTTGAAAACTGCTCTCTATACCTACGGCAAAATACCTAATTACAGAAGACTGAGTATGGGGTACCTCTTTATGTTATTTTTCTAATACACATAATGGTAAATTATTAGCAACACAACTTTTTAAGTAACTTATGATAAAATTTTAATACATGAAACCATAATTCGCTGTCAAAAACCATTTTGATTACTATTGATAATTAAATCCCGCTAGATTAAGAAATTCCTGCAGTGTGCGTGCTATGGCCGAGAATCAGCTCGGAACTGGCCAACGTGGTCTAACGTCAGCGTGAGTCAGAATCATCCTCACCCCTGGGGAGGCGTAATAATCTACCTTTTATGGACACGCATACCACAGATTTTCTATTGGCCAATATGCGCACTTGCAAACATTTTCATGTAGAAGGCATACTTAGTCGATTAAAAAGTCTGATGTCTGTGGGGTTGTTTGTTTCACTAAATGAATCATAGCTTCATCGACGTTCGACCTCTCAACGTGTGACGTCAAAAAATCGCCAACATTATATTGGCACAATTACGATTTATTGGAATTGAATCGCGTCAAGTATCCTTGATACTTGGCCATGTGTACTGTTCCTGTAATATGTTTGAGTCGGTGTCAAATGACGAAGGTCAATTGGGAAGACCTATCCTATTGACCTACAATGTTTTTGTTTGTTGAATAGCACGTGATTATAATGCAAAACGTGCACATGTTGTATTTTGTGGACAATTCTGACTCAATTCTCGACGTTAAAAGAAAATACTTACCTATACAAATTGTGCCGTAACCTATACATAAGACTTTTACAAAATTATTAGGTAAGTGCCCCATCCTCCGTTCAGACTTAGATCAATGCGATTTTTTTTACTTACTTATTTCCCAAGAAATGCTTTATCTACTTTTGAGCATCACCGCACCGCAAAAGATGAGCAAACTGCGTGTTTTAAAAAACCGGGTCACCGCCCAAGTAACACATCGAAGCTGTTAAGCAGATGAACAACAGAATTTCCCCATGCCAAAGGCTGTAGTAGAAGGCCGTAAAAAGTCTGCATAACCCTAAACCAGCTCTTATTCATCTAATTTGGGCCACACTATCCAGAAAATATCCAGCCTTTGGCTGAATAGCTCTGCTTTGACATTATACATAGGTTTTGGCTTTATAGCGACTGTTTTGTAGTATACAAACTGCTGTATAACGGACAAGTAGGAGCTAGGTCGGGCATTTTGAAAAGCTGTAAAAGTTTTATTTTTGTTTCCCTAATTATTTACTTAGCAGTGGCGAGGGACGAAATTATGACGAAGGTAAGGGGGCGTCCATTAATTACCTACGTGAGGTGATTTTGGCGATTTTTCGACTTGATTTTTTTCCCCCTCCCTGGTGAGATGTCGTGAGATTTGGCTCGACCCTCTCCCCCCTATAAATCTCACGTGAGATTTTTCAAAACGTGTATTTTTTCTGTGATTACGTTAATCTGTGCTTGCTTGCTTTGCATTTATTCAAATAAACATTATTGTTTAGGATTTAGCCATATTTTGGTATGAAAAATGTTTAACTTTATTTAACTTAGGTAGTTTTTTCTTTTGTTTTTTTTTGTTTGATACTGTTCCTGCAGAAAAAAAATTACGTGATATTTGCCGAGACCCCCCTCTCCCCCACGTGAGATTGGGTGAGATTAGGCTCGACCCCCTCCCCCCCTAAATGCCTCACGTAATTAATGGACGCCCCCTAAGCCGTTAAAAATGTTGTGTATAGTGGATCGGTGGGGGAGATTTCTCAAAGGTAAACCGATGGGAATCGGTTTGTATGGACCCTTCACACTGCTACTAGGTAAGGAGCCACCAATCCTAAAAGCTCCGTGACACGGATTCTAATATTTTTAATAAAAAATAAAAGTTAACGTTTAGACGAACAAGATTTGCTTGGTCGGCGTGGATTTGATAAGCCGGAAATATTTTAATAAATTATTTATTATTAAATTTCCATAATTTTTTTCCGTCATCACGGATTTTGATCAATCCTATATAGAATTTTGTGTGAAATAATATGTTCAACAAGAAAAAATCCGGCCGACCAATGATTTTTAGCCGGAAAGGTCTTGCATACCTATTTGAATGGTGTGATAAGGGGTAAAATTTATCCATTATCACGGAAACCTTTTTTGGTTTTTTTAATTCACGCGTTTTAATGTCACATTTATAATTATCTTGGTATGCGTGCTTACAAACTGCCGAAAGTATCGCGCATACCAAATTTTAACTCTTCGCTTTTTAACGGTTTCTATATTTCTGTAAAGAGTGAGTGAGGCATTATGTATTAAAATGTTTGTTTTCTAAATAATTTCATTTATTATATAATCAACCTAAATATTTTTTTTCCTGTATTTCCTCTTTTCCATATTAATTAGTATAATAAATAGTTAAAAACTTAAGGAAGAGACCAGAGGTAGAAGAAGGACTCTAAAAGAAATGTCATCAAGTAAGTGAAATCTATAACAGTATGATCCTCACTCACACAATAAAATTTGGTAGGCGCGATACTTTCGGCAGTTTGTATGCACGCTTACCAAGATAATTATAAATGTGACATTAAAACGCGTGAATTACAAAAACCAAAAAAGGTTTCCGTGATAATGGATAAATTTTACCCCTTATCACACCATTCAAATAGGTATGCGTGACCTTTCCGGCTAAAAATCATTGGTCGGCCGGATTTTTTCTTGTTGAACATATTATTTCACACAAAATTCTATAAAAGATTGATCAAAATCCGTGATGACGGAAAAAAAATATGGAAATTTAATAATAAATAATTTAATTAAAATATTTCCGGCTAATCAAATCCACGCCGACCAAGTAAATCTTGTTCGTCTAAACGTTAACTTTTATTTTTTATTAAAAATATTAGAATCCGTGTCACGGAGCTTTCAGGATTGGTGGCTCCTGGGCTATACTTAAATAAAAAAATAAATAACCTCGATGTAAATAAGTATGAATAAAAGTAATGAATAAAATGCAACTTACATAGTAGTTTGGGCGAGAACTTGGGCTCACTGGTGGTTTGTTCGATGATGAGGCGGTCCACTTCTTCGATTATGGTCTTATCGTCTTCTGGCAGAGAACGCAGCCACGCCAGAATTTTAGTTGTCTCCTGTTAAGAGATTGCAGGTATGATAGCAACTGTTATCCATCATAAATAATAAATATCAACTAGCCCCCCCCCCCCCCCCCCCCCCGCCCATGAGAAACAAGTAAGATTACAAGCTGAAAAAAAAGCTCTTAAAGCTTGTCAGTTTTCTGAATGGCTATCAATGCTTCTTTTATTTGCTATACAGCGAGATAGAGACGCATTTTCCACATGAATAAAACAAGATTAATATGGAATCATCACTTTTCCTCAAGATACAGTTTACTATGTTACTTCTATTAAGACGATAATAAGATTGTATGCCGCCGCCAAGCTGCAATTACACGGTAATTATGACGCGTTGTGCGTTAATAAGACAACATTTACCACAGAACAGTGAAAAATTAATTGTTCTTTACGAGATGTAAGTATACCTAGTTCTTCACGAGATGTTTAGCTTCATCACTTCTTAACTGCTTATAGGTAGATGCTGAATTAGATTTTGTCCACGTCTTCTAGAATTAGAACTTAGTTTCTTATGGGAATTTCGAGAATTATAATACCATCACCATCTAATAACTTAGATACCATTAGTCTTTTGTTTTTTCCGAAGTCTCTCTATACCGAAATGTAGATAAGTCAACCAATCAATCATAATTTTGGTTCGCGTGAAAACATAAAAATCAGACAGTTATTTCGCATTTATATTTTTAAATATAACCTACCTAATTAATTAGTAAATAAATATACCTACAAATAATAAAGTGCCTACCTACTCATTATCTTTAAGTATTTAAGTGTGGATGTTAAAAAATGCAAGATTTAACAGTGTGACCACTGTAGCGTAGGTACTGTATTGATTTCCCGATATCGGTTTTGACGCAGATCGTCACTTTCGCAAATGGTCATCACGAATGGTCACTTTCGCAAATGGTCACTTTCGCAAAATGTCACTTTCGCAGAATGTCATTCACAATTTTGAGAAAAAAGAAAAAAATTCAATGACATTCTGCGAAAGTGACCATTTACGAAAGTGACCAAATTTTTCACGATGACCATTTGCGAAAGTGACGATCTGCGTCAAAACCCCGATGTCAACGAAGAAAATGATTCGATAATTACCTAAGTATATTTTCTTTGGCCTGTACCTGTTTTGGTATTAAATAATAATAAAATTGGGTTGGTAAACTTTTTCGAAGAGAATTGTTTTATATTTTATTTTGATAGCACATGTTAGTAGAATAAAGAAAATAATATTAAGGGTTTTTTATTTCACCTTGTTAATAAATTTTTTTTTATATTATTATCGCGATAAAACATCAAACGAACGGCAGAACACGAAGTTCCCTTGCATTTACTGATAAAAAACTGATAAAACTGATTGACAGGACAGATTTGACAGAAAGTGACAAAGAGTAATCCAATTATTTTACTCTTCGGTAATCCTTAATACCATGCAGTGATTTAGTAATATGTTTGAAAGAAAACTTGCTTAAGTGGTGGTCTTTGTATTTGGAGAACACTCGAAAGGTTAAAGGTAAATGGCATGCTGAAATTGTCCCCGTACCCAGTACCTACTAAAGCTTGGTTTGAAAAACCAGGTTATCCCGGTAGAATTTTTATTACTAGTTTATGTAGATTAAGAATAGGTCATTGTAAATTTCCATCTCATCTTCATCGTCTTAGACTTAGCAATAATCCCAAATGTAAATACTGTTCTGTCTCAAATTGCGACTTACAACATTTATTTTTTGACTGTAAATATTTTAACTTGGAACGTCTTTTACTAATCTGTTCTTGTGATGAAAGTGTAATTAACGAATTTCCAAAAAATGTACAAGATTTACTAAAACATAATGAACTATACAAAATTGTATATAATTTCTATATTAACACATTCGGTCCTTTGTAAATATCATTCATTTTATCTTAATTTTGAGATTAAGTTTTAACTCGTATTTATTCACTAATTACTTTGTTTTTCTTTCTTTCAATTTTTTATTTGTCTCTAATAATTGTTATTTTGTTAATATGTTTCCTTAGATTATCTTTAATCTACCTTTTGTCAGATATGTTAGTGTTTAAGCAGATGGCCAAGTAGCCAAAGCTTTAATAAAAAATATAAAAAAAACACGACCTAATGTTGTTGTTTGTTTTTCAGCTTATTTATTGTGATTTTCTAGTGTTTTCCTTGTTCAGTTATGGGAAATGGATCAGCTTGAAGAAATCCATTATCCAGTCTATTACGCCGATGAAGTACCTACACTGCTTTGTTCCGTTTTGTTTGAAATATAGATGTGACCATCCGCAGAACAAATTTTGTACAATTATTCCCATACCTTTGAAAAAGACGTGGTGCCGAGGATTAAACAGGAATTGCCTTCAGAGAGCTTTATACGTTTGTGATGATCACGTAAATATATGTATATCAAAGAGTAAAATAATATATTGGGAAATGTATATCTACATACTTACAAAAGAGTTATTTTATTTATTTTAGCTGACTGTGACTAACATGACAACTATTTGACATTGCCAATGCCAAACTTTTCATTTTTATTAATTTGAGCAAAAGCATTAGGCATACTGCCGTAATAGTGATTTATTGTACCATGTTGTAAATTTTAATTTTAAATTATTATTTAAATTAAAATGACGTATTATAAAAATTCCACAATTGGTTATTCCTGACTCCAAAGCCAAAAGCTACCAGAAAATATATAATTCACAACAGTTTTGAAAAAGTTTACCAACCCGATTGATCAATTAGGTATGCGCAGTGCTACTCATTATTTAATCTCTCCAAATATGTGGTAAACGGATATGTTACACATTACATTTTATCCGTAATTTATTACGGCATTAACAGCTAAAGGCTTCTTAATGGATATTTAATATTCCCAGTCATATTGAACGCGCGTGCTATAAATCAAACGTTTCATCACCCAACCACGTAATAAATAAGTTTGATCAAAATTATTTAGCATTTAATTAATATACCTAGTAAGAAGTTATAGATGGGATTAAAATATAAGATTGAAGATGAAACATTTATTAATTTATTGATTTGTAGCTGAAATCCTTTGGAAACCCTAAAATTGCGCTATTTAAAAGTATTTATGAAAATTGCAGTGCAATTAATTTCATACTTATTTGAGATCAAAAATGTTGATTTGATTAATCCATAAAAAATATTTGGGTAATAGCTTACTTAGGTACTATGATTTAAACTGAAAGCGATTGTTTTATTACAGTTAGCAACACCATATTTGTTTGCGTCATTAAAATTTATGTTATTTCCAGAAGTATTGTACCTTGTACTTACTTAAGTATTACTTATGTGATTGTTTCAATTACTTCAGGTATCACGACTTCACCTTTCAGTTACCTACTGCCTATAATGTCGTCTTTATACGTCTACTATTATTGTTTATTATGTGGCCTTAGAAAGGCGGTTCAAAACACGCAAACGTAAATAAGTCTGCACTTTGAGCGTCATACGGATTTCTCATTTTCTTTAGAAGCAAATAAGTAGGGTACCTACCTAGGTAACTATAGTTGTGGAAAATTGTCTTATCAGGAATCAGGAGATAGGTTACTTGAACATGTCGGTCTTTATTACTTAAGTAGGTATTGAAATCCTGTTCATTGGTAGGTAAGCGAATTTGAGAAAGGTTGAATCGATTTGACTGTTTTTTTGTTGTAAAATGTTGGGTAATAAGTCCTACTTACCTATACCCAGCTTAGTCTGAATTACATTTTTATGGCAAGAAAAATTTTCCTAGGACTTTTTAAACTTAGAGAAAAACGTCCTTTTACAATTAGATGTTTTACTAAGTAAGTACCTACTTATAAACAAAACCATGACTCACGAACACGGATCAAAAGATGGATGATTATTGTGTATTTTTTGCAAAAATGGAAAACTTACCACGAAAGAAAAATACAGGAGGATAAAGAATAGCGCATAACTAATTTACAAAACTTTCACAAACAACGTCGGTCGGTACAAGTAAAAAATTATACTTATTAATCATCTAGCCACTGACCTGTTTCTTGCCGCATTTGATCAAGTAGGATGGGGTTTCGGGCAGCCTGAGGAGTATGCAGAAGTGGACCAGGGGGATGGCCAGCAGGATCCAAAGCACGGTGTTGAACGGCAGAAGGTCTCCTAGCACGAACACTAGGAGGTTTCCAGCTGTCTGTTGAAAAACGGCTGTGATAATAGGTAGGTATACCTACTTATTTGCATACCTAAGTATTATAAAATCCTTACTATCCTTACTAATATTATAAATGCGAAAGTCCGTTTGTTTGTTTGTTTATTTGTTTGTTTGTTTGTTACGCCTTCACGTCTTAACTACTGAACCGATCATCATGAAATTACATGTTGTCAGTCAGGGGTACAGAGACGGACATAGGGTACCTTTTATCCCGAAAAAAAGTATTGTTCCCGAGGGATAGCAAAAAAGCTTTCCACGCGGACGAAGTCGCGGGCGGCTGCTAGTATTATATGAATGAATTTCATAGAAATTATGATCAATTTTTAAATTAAACTGTACGATAGTCGACATCTGGAACCCCGTGTCTAAAATCTAATTGTACAATTATGTATACACCGTTATTTTTAAAGTATATCTAAAAATTAAAAGGGGTGTTCAGACCACGTTAATGAACAACTTTTACTATGGGGCCAACCACGAAATCGCGAAAAAAATCAGCTTTTCCATAGAAAAGTAGGTACAAGATCGACTCGACTATAATGTATGGAACAGCTGTTTTTTTTTCACGATTTCGTGGTTGGCCCCATAGTAAAAGTTGTTCATTAACGTAGTCTGAACACCCCTTTTCATTTTTAGATATAAGTACTTTAAAAATAACGGTGTATAACTAGCGGCCGCCCGCGATTTCGTCTGCGTGGAAAGGTTTTTTGCTATCCCACGGGAACAATACATTTTTCGGGATGAAAGGTACCCCTTCTCTGTACCCCTGACAACGTGTATGCAAAATTTCATAATAATCGGTTAAGACGTGAAGGCGTAACAAAGAAACAAACGGACTTTCGCCTTTATAATATTAGTAAGGATGTGGATCGTCACTACGAAAGTATTCGCAGCACTAATTTTACAATAGGTAAGTATACGATCTTTAAAGCCATGCATAGCTTCAAAACCCACTACACTGTTGTGATGGGGGACTTCAATGCAAAGTTGGGGAAACGATGCGGTGATGAGCTGAGAGTGGGGCAATTTGGAGTTGGGCAACGGAATGACAGAGGCCAGATGCTGGCTGACTTTATGGAGAAGGAGAACCTCTTTATGATGAACTCCTTCTTCAGAAAGCCGGAATGCCGGAAGTGGACCTGGGTCAGTCCGGACGGTAAAGTCAGAAATGAGATAGATTTTATCATGTCGACGAAAAAGCAAATATTCAATGATGTCACTGTGATCAACGCTGTTAAGACGGGGAGCGATCACCGATTGGTACGTGGCACATTGAATATCAACCCAAAGCTGGAAAGATCTCGACTGATAAAATCAACAATTCGACCATTGCCGGCCCATATTCAAAACCCCGAGAGCTTTCAACTCGAACTCCAAAACCGCTTCGAAGCCCTTGAGAACAGCATAGATGTGGACGATCTAAACAACATGGTGGTGGATGCTGTCCGTACGGTAGGGTCCAAGCTCTTTAAGACCCGCCGTCCCAAGATAAAGAAACTCTCCGACCACACACTCCTACTCATGGATCAGAGACGTGAAATGAGGCTCCAGAGTTCAGTAGATGCTAATCGTTATCGGCAGCTTAATAGACAGATATCTAAGTCTTTGACGAGCGACCTTCGCCAATTTAATACGAATCGTATTAAAGAGGCCATCGAGCGGAATAAAGGCTCCAAAGTGTTCGCGAGAGATCTGTCTATTGGGCAAAGCCAGATGACGAAGCTGAAAACTGACGACGGACGCATCATTTCATCAAAGCCTGAAATCCTGAGGGAGATCGAGAGCTTCTATGGGCAGTTATATTCCACGCAGACACCTGTTGAAAGCAAGGCTAAAGACCCCAGAGCCAAGCTTACCCGACACTATACCGAAGATATCCCGGACGTCAGCCTGTGCGAGATTAGTATGGCTCTCAAACAGCTAAAAAACAACAAGGCGGCGGGTGACGATGGAATCACTACAGAACTTCTGAGAGCGGGCGGTGAGCCGATACTCAAAGTCCTCCAGAAGCTCTTTAATTCCGTCATCGTCCAGGGCAGAACGCCAAAGACATGGAACATAAGTGAGGTGATCTTGTTCTTTAAAAAGGGTGACAAGTCCCTCTTAAAGAACTATAGACCCATCTCGCTTCTGAGTCATATCTATAAGTTGTTTTCGAGAATCCTTACGAATCGTCTCGCTCGCAAGTTCGACGACTTCCAACCTCCCGAACAAGCCGGGTTCCGAAAAGGCTTTAGTACCATAGACCACATCCATACGCTGCGGCAGGTTATACAGAAGACTGAGGAGTATAATGAGCCACTTTGCTTGGCGTTCGTGGACTATGAGAAAGCCTTTGATTCGATTGAAACCTGGGCGGTGCTGCAGTCTCTCCAAAGGTGCCAAGTGGACTATAGGTATATCGAGGTGTTGAGGTACTTATACCAAAATGCCACCATGACGATCCGAGTACAGAACCAGAGCACAAATCCTATCCAACTGCAGCGTGGTGTGAGACAGGGAGACGTTATTTCTCCGAAACTGTTCACAGCTGCGTTGGAGGACATCTTTAAGCTCTTGGACTGGAAAGGACTCGGCATCAACATTAATGGCCAGTACCTAACACAACTTCGTTTTGCCGATGATATAGTCCTTATGGCTGAGACCATGGAAGACCTGAACACAATGCTCGAAGATCTCCGTAGTGCTTCCCAAAGAGTGGGTCTTAGGATGAACATGGATAAGACGAAAATTATGTCAAATGCCCATGTTGTACCCTCTCCAGTTCATGTTGGGAACACTACACTTGAAGTTGTTGACCATTACGTATACCTAGGACAGGCAGTCCAGTTAGGTAGGTCCAACTTCGAGAAAGAGATCTCTCGTCGAATCCAACTCGGGTGGGCAGCATTCGGGAAGCTTCGAAAAATCTTCGCGTCCGACTTACCTCAGTGTCTCAAGACGAAAGTCTATGAACAGTGTGTGTTGCCAGTGATGACTTACGGCAGTGAAACGTGGCCGCTAACTATGGGTCTCATAAGGAGGCTCAAGGTCACTCAGCGTGCAATGGAGAGAGCCATGCTCGGCGTTTCCCTACGTGATCAAATCAGAAACGAGGAGATCCGCAGGAGAACTAAAGTAACCGACATCGCTCGAAGGATTGCTCAGCTGAAGTGGCAATGGGCGGGACACATAGCGAGAAGAACCGATGGCCGTTGGGGCAGAAAGGTTCTGGAATGGCGACCGCGCACCGGACGACGCTCCGTGGGTAGGCCCCCGACAAGGTGGACCGACGATCTGGTGGAGGTCGCGGAAAGCCAGTGGATGCAGACAGCGCAGGACCGATCGTTGTGGAGATCCTTAGGGGAGGCCTATACCCAGCAGTGGGTGTCGTGTGGCTGATATGATGATGATGATGATGAAGTATACGATCAAGTTCACGTTTAGTTACGTTATCAATTTAACGGAATTCCGTTAAATTGATAACGTAACTAAACGTGAACTTGATCGTTAGCTAGTCATTCACTTAAAAATCCATTCATGTTTCTAAGAACAATTAATGTTTTAATGTCTTCAAAATTAATAATGTATGAGCAACTAAAATTTGGGTGGGGAAGCCCCGAGCATTTCTTAGTAAGTACCCTACCTAAGTAACTTATAGATATGATTTGCTAGATTTTCCTGTTGCTGGCGCCTTAGTAGGTACCTAGGCACAAACTGTCTTATGATCGAATTGATTGATCTCTGCATAATAATTTCTTATGTAATTTATGGGGTTTATCCTTATATTTAATTGTGGTAAGTAATAATAGTAGGTACCTACCTAATAGCTAAATTCTTAGGAGATCAAGATTTAGGCTTGCAAACACTAGAGGTTCATTTATGGGGAAAGGCATAGCTTTCATTAATAAAGTTCCACAACAAGTGATTGATCTTCCTTTGCATGAATTTAAAAACCATGTTAAAAAAACGCTCATGGGTAAAGGTTATTATAAAGTAGACGATTATCTTAAAGATCTAAATGCGTGGAAATGATGTAACACATAACTTGCTACTATAAGTACTTTGTTGAAGTAATATAATATAATAAGTCTATGTACCTATATAATCCTGTCACCCTGTTGTAATTATCTGGTAACGATATATTCAAGTTTGTAAATATCGTTACTTATGGCTGTTACAGCTGATAAGTTTCTTGCGCCTGTTCTTCTTGTCAGCTAAAAAAGTCTGGAACGGGTGGTAGGAAAATATAGACGATTCAAAAGTAGGTACTTAATAATTAAGTTTATTTGAATAAAGCTTCTTTGACTTTGACTTAGAGCAACGCTACTTCCTGAAAGCCGCGGTGCTCTAAGGCTAAATCAGATAGAATTCAAAGGATTGAACTTAATTTTATTTGATTTTGGATACATATGAGTAGGTCGGTGTTATGTGTAGAAAATGTACCTATTTCATCTCTACGTTAAAAATGAAACTAAAAAAACCTTTCCTTAAGTAGGTAGATACTTATTGTTAAGTATGCCATAAACAACAAACCAATCCTTATTTATAGAGGTACCTAGGTACATACTCGTACAACAAAATCAATAAGTTACCTACTGAGGCTCTGAAATATAAATTTTGCATTCAATCTTTTTTCAGAAACGCTTGAAGAATTTTCAGAGATTTAAAATAAAAGTCTGTTTTATAGTAAAACAAAATCTAACTTACCTGTGAAAATATAACAAAAGTCCCTGTCATTCCTCTGATGCTGTCTTCACTGATTTCCTTCACGTAAAGGGGGCAGACCACGAACCCCCCTCCAGAGCCGAAGCCGATGAGCGCACGCGCACAAATCAACGCGATAGGATGCGCGCATATTAGTTTGACAGCCCAGCCGACCTGTTAGAAAGTACGTACTTTATTAGGGTATGATTTTGGCTATCCTCAAATAGATGCACGCTCAATGACCTACCTAATAGATCTGCCTCCATAATAGTAGATCTGTCGCCAAAGTCAAATCACCTAACAATATCAATACGATGTACCTACCTACCTACCTAAAAAAATATGAAAAATCATCTGCAAATAAGTAATATCCTACTTAAATCAACAAAAAAAAAAGATATGCCGCCAAAACACAACCGTGCTTTCCACTTGATACCCCCATTTAAATCCCCTGGGGTGTCCATGGAAACTCACCTTCTCAAACTAAGTATTGTTGAACTAACAATGACATTTTTATGGAAATGAAAATGGGTTGGTCTAAATACATTTCTCAGTATGCATATAAGCGTGAACATCTGTCGCCAAAAAACGCTATCTAAAAATTTTATTAAACTTAGGTACTAAGGTCAGCTAAAAAAAAATTGAACAGTCCAGTATTGATTGTTACAGATTGATTTAGAAATATTTGCTAGTTAAAAGTTGCTGACCAACTAACTATTTTGGCTGACTGACCGAATATATTTTTCTGCTCATCATTACGAATATTTTGCTAACCATTTAAACCACACTTTTTTAAATTGTTTGAATAACTCTTCCTTCTTCTTCAAGTCGGTAAAAATGTGGTGCTGGGTGATGGTAATATTTTTTTACTCAGATAGTCTACCTACATACTCGTGTACCAGAATTTACATCCTGGTTTTTCCTTGAAATCCCGTAATAGTGTCAAGTATAAGTAAGTAGGTACCATATTATTTGTTCCCAAGCTTGACCTTGGAGTTTTTTCAATAAGTAGGTAAAGAGAAAAAAAATAAGCAAAAATATTACCTAATTATAGTAAACAAACTTACCGCAATAGGAACCGAAGCACACAATAGAGCATTTTTCCTTCCAAACTTGTCCGCAGCAACACCATACACGAACACAGCGATTGGTGCGAAGATGAACATGATCGATGCCATCCAGGACACGTCTTCTTCGGAGAGAGGAGAGTTCGAGGGAGAGTAGTCTCCCATCAGGAGAGCTTTGTTAGGAGAGATCCATCCCATCGCTGTTCCATATGCTAGGATAGGCATGCATACTGGAAACAATGAGAAAGATGGGTTTATTTTAGCAATAATGAGTAAAACAGAATATAGAAACACCGTTTAATTTCTATCGTGTTTGACAAGTTTGCTATTAAAAAGTTTTTTTCTCAAAATTATATACCTACCTAGGTACGAAATCTAATTTCTATAGTCTATCCAGAAACGCATGTCGCGGCTTGTTTCAATGTTAATAGAATACTTTAGGTACCTACCTAAAGTTTGAAGACGACCAATTTTTTATGTTTTTAGGAAAAACTTTAATAACCGTTATTGAAAAAAGTATAGGATTTTTTTCAATAATGTTAATTAAAGTTTTTCTTAAAAACATAAAAAAAATGGTCGTCTTTACATCCTTGCCTGAGTATAGACCCAGCAGTGGGTGTCGTGCGGCAGATGATTGAAAAAAACAACTAAAAATGTAAGAAATAATAAAAAAACAAATAAGTAGAACAAGTTCATCAGGTAATGCAATAAAGGAGAAATTTAATTTAGGATTTTACTAATTAATTGCAATAAAAATTTTGATGTTTAAAAGACACAGGTTGATTTTTAAACGACAGCACTAAGTTATTCTAAAGGAACAATAGAAAAAAGTTACCAAAAATGACTGCACCTATTTTAGGATGAAACCACGTACATTTTTTTTTTTTAGTTTCCCTTAATTTTGGCCTATTTAATTTACTATTACCCAGCACAGATTATTTCTGTTGCATAATCTTGATAACTATTATTTAAGTATCTATCTACCTCTAAAACAATGTAATCTCGTACGTCTCCTACACCCACTGGAAAATTAAAAGCGAAAAATAAAATAATTCTTTACAACTTTTTATTTTATTTTAAACCTCACAGAAATACCCCATTCCATAGTATAAAGTTTATATTAACATTTTGTATTAATTTGAAATGTAGCTACGTTAATCATAAGACGTCAGTTACCTTGTACGGTGATAGCTTTTTCTTGTGAGCTGGCAAATTCTATATTTAGCTTTGAGTATTTTTAGCCCTGTCAGGTTAGCGTACTCTGTGGTTCGATGGTCTTACCATAGTATATTTGTCTTACTCTTATTGGGTCAATTAACAACACAGAACAAAGAATCACCCCTATGTGAAAACATTTTTTCTAAACATATGGCCGATTGCACTAAACTTATGAATTGCCTAAGTCTTTTTCTAACTACATCATGACCAAATTAAAACGGTGTCATAAACTTAGGCCGAAATTCACCAATACCAAAACAGGCGATCAAGTCTTAAACGTCTGTTTTTGACGTTTTTATGTATGGAGAAAATGTCAAAATCAGACGGTTACAGATTAATCGGCCGTTCAAGTTGTTGGTGAAATCGGGTCTTAGCCGTCATATGTAGCTGTCATTCGCTAAGTTAACTTGGTCGAGTTGTAGATAAGAAAAGACTTAGGCGATTCTTAAGTTCATTGCTTTCACGCGTAGGTACGTCTCTCAAAAGGCTTAACAAGTCGTTTAAAATTATGTCAATGCAGTAGAAACACACGGTTAGGATAATACTAGCTTTTGCTCATGACTTCGTCTGCATGGATTTTGGTTTTTGTATGCCCTTCTCCAAGCTTCATCCATCTTTATAGGTACTAAAGAAAGTTTAGCCTTGAAAAATATACAGATAGACTTTTATAATATTATTAAGCAGTATGGATAAGGGTACCTATGAATCAAAAAATGTTGGTTTCCTTTTTTTTCGTTGTTAGTGTTAGTGATAGGACTCTTTTTTTGTTAATTCTATAAAGAACAATAAAGGATTTATGATAAAGAAAAAAACATGTGTTTTTATTTTCAGCCAATGACTTATCACCACATTATTTTAATTTGGGAATACTTATTGAATAAATAGTAGGAGGTATCAATTATTTTTTAAGTAAGTTGGTATCTACTAAGTATTACTATTCTGTGTTATCCGTGTGTAACTACTTAACTAATAATTTATACTTAATTTAGCTGTCATAGCGACTTTTCCAATAATGAGAATAAATAATAAATTTAACTTGGTTTGACAAAGGTACTATACTGTTTAGGTATCTAAGTATATCTAACTCCATAAATCCTAATGCAAATCGAAACAGATCCACTTCAACTGAAATTTAATAGTAAATTAATTAAATCCTTTAGTTTTCTTTCAGTCAATAATCTTAAACTCGGATTATTTGCTACCCTTGATATTCTTTGAAATTAATAAGTCCATTAATTGGCTCTCAGAATATTTTCACAACTTTTAAATCCTTCTTGAAAATCCATAGTCTAGACATTTCGAAGATGATTAGCCGTCCATTTTTGTAATCAAGTTAACTATCGAAGAATTTATCGTCATAATTTTAATAAACTACAAAATAAGAGGTCATTTTACGACTTTTTTTCATCGAGAAAAGTTTAAACTACTTATAACTGCGAATAATAAATCTGCTGTTTCATACAAAAATTCATATCGAAAATCTGAAAATGAAATCTGAAAAAGCAGCGGATTTTTCTTGATTTCAGAGTTGGTGCCATAGTAAAAGTTGTTCAGTTTGATGGTCTCGATATCTACCAATTTCTGGTTTAGCTATTGATTCTGTAACAAGTTGTTTTATAGATAAATCGAGTAATGTGAAATCGTTACTCTCATCATCATCATCATCATATCAGCCACACGACACCCACTGCTGGGTATAGGCTTCCCCTAAGGATCTCCACAACGATCGGTCCTGCGCTGCCTGCATCCACTGGCTTTCCGCGACCTCCACCAGATCGTCGGTCCACCTTGTCGGGGGCCTACCCACGGAGCGTCGTCCGGTGCGCGGTCGCCATTCCAGAACCTTTCTGCCCCAACGGCCATCGGTTCTTCTCGCTATGTGTCCCGCCCATTGCCACTTCAGCTGAGCAATCCTTCGAGCGATGTCGGTTACTTTAGTTCTCCTGCGGATCTCCTCGTTTCTGATTTGATCACGTAGGGAAACGCCGAGCATGGCTCTCTCCATTGCACGCTGAGTGACCTTGAGCCTCCTTATGAGACCCATAGTTAGCGGCCACGTTTCACTGCCGTAGGTCATCACTGGCAACACACACTGTTCATAGACTTTCGTCTTGAGACACTGAGGTAAGTCGGACGCGAAGATTTTTCGAAGCTTCCCGAATGCTGCCCACCCGAGTTGGATTCGACGAGAGATCTCTTTCTCGAAGTTGGACCTACCTAACTGGACTGCCTGTCCTAGGTATACGTAATGGTCAACAACTTCAAGTGTAGTGTTCCCAACATGAACTGGAGAGGGTACAACATGGGCATTTGACATAATTTTCGTCTTATCCATGTTCATCCTAAGACCCACTCTTTGGGAAGCACTACGGAGATCTTCGAGCATTGTGTTCAGGTCTTCCATGGTCTCAGCCATAAGGACTATATCATCGGCAAAACGAAGGTGTGTTAGGTACTGGCCATTAATGTTGATGCCGAGTCCTTTCCAGTCCAAGAGCTTAAAGATGTCCTCCAACGCAGCTGTGAACAGTTTCGGAGAAATAACGTCTCCCTGTCTCACACCACGCTGCAGTTGGATAGGATTTGTGTTCTGGTTCTGTACTCGGATCGTCATGGTGGCATTTTGGTATAAGTACCTCAACACCTCGATATACCTATAGTCCACTTGGCACCTTTGGAGAGACTGCAGCACCGCCCAGGTTTCAATCGAATCAAAGGCTTTCTCATAGTCCACGAACGCCAAGCAAAGTGGCTCATTATACTCCTCAGTCTTCTGTATAACCTGCCGCAGCGTATGGATGTGGTCTATGGTGCTAAAGCCTTTTCGGAACCCGGCTTGTTCGGGAGGTTGGAAGTCGTCGAACTTGCGAGCGAGACGATTCGTAAGGACTCTCGAAAACAGCTTATAGACATGACTCAGAAGCGAGATGGGTCTATAGTTCTTTAAGAGGGACTTGTCACCCTTTTTAAAGAACAAGATCACCTCACTTATGTTCCATGTCTTTGGCGTTCTGCCCTGGACGATGACGGAATTAAAGAGCTTCTGGAGGACTTTGAGTATCGGCTTACCGCCCGCTCTCAGAAGTTCTGTAGTGATTCCATCGTCACCCGCCGCCTTGTTGTTTTTCAGCTGTTTGAGAGCCATACTAATCTCGCACAGGCTGACGTCCGGGATATCTTCGGTATAGTGTCGGGTAAGCTTGGCTCTGGGGTCTTTAGCCTTGCTTTCAACAGGTGTCTGCGTGGAATATAACTGCCCATAGAAGCTCTCGATCTCCCTCAGGATTTCAGGCTTTGATGAAATGATGCGTCCGTCGTCAGTTTTCAGCTTCGTCATCTGGCTTTGCCCAATAGACAGATCTCTCGCGAACACTTTGGAGCCTTTATTCCGCTCGATGGCCTCTTTAATACGATTCGTATTAAATTGGCGAAGGTCGCTCGTCAAAGACTTAGATATCTGTCTATTAAGCTGCCGATAACGATTAGCATCTACTGAACTCTGGAGCCTCATTTCACGTCTCTGATCCATGAGTAGGAGTGTGTGGTCGGAGAGTTTCTTTATCTTGGGACGGCGGGTCTTAAAGAGCTTGGACCCTACCGTACGGACAGCATCCACCACCATGTTGTTTAGATCGTCCACATCTATGCTGTTCTCAAGGGCTTCGAAGCGGTTTTGGAGTTCGAGTTGAAAGCTCTCGGGGTTTTGAATATGGGCCGGCAATGGTCGAATTGTTGATTTTATCAGTCGAGATCTTTCCAGCTTTGGGTTGATATTCAATGTGCCACGTACCAATCGGTGATCGCTCCCCGTCTTAACAGCGTTGATCACAGTGACATCATTGAATATTTGCTTTTTCGTCGACATGATAAAATCTATCTCATTTCTGACTTTACCGTCCGGACTGACCCAGGTCCACTTCCGGCATTCCGGCTTTCTGAAGAAGGAGTTCATCATAAAGAGGTTCTCCTTCTCCATAAAGTCAGCCAGCATCTGGCCTCTGTCATTCCGTTGCCCAACTCCAAATTGCCCCACTCTCAGCTCATCACCGCATCGTTTCCCCAACTTAGCATTGAAGTCCCCCATCACAACAGTGTAGTGGGTTTTGAAGCTATGCATGGCTTTAGAGATCTCCTCATACATAGCCTCCACTTCGTCATCTTGGTGTGTCGAGGTCGGTGCGTAAACCTGTATAACATTCAGCGAACACCGTTTGGATATTCTGAGTATAAGGTACGCCACCCTGGTCGACACACTTCCGATGGTAGTCACGTTGTTGACAAGGGACTTGTGGACGATGAACCCGATACCACCTTGGGACTGTTGGTCGCCCTCCCGGTAGTAAAGCAAGTTACCGGAGTTGAGGATTATCGAGTCCTCTCCCGCTCTTCGGACTTCAGATAAGCCGATAATGTCCCAGTGTACCTTGCTGATAACTTCTTCCAACTCGGTTAACTTCGCGTCGGTCCTTAGTGTGCGCGTGTTATAGGTTGCCAGGTGCAGTAGTCGTCGTTTTTGGTAGCCGAGCCGCACCCGGGGATTCTTAGCACCCCCTGCCCCGCCGTTACCGTAGCCGCTACCGTAGCTAGGAATAGCGGGGCTGCCGGGGACTGGGGGCCAATTTTTGATCCATTATGCATGAGGGGGGGGGGTTTGCCATAATCGCCACGCTTGGCAGGCGGGTTGGCGATCGCAGTAGGCCAATGTTTTTTGGAGACGCTGCTGCCCGTCTCTTGAAGGCTATGCTCCCTTAGTCGCCTTTTACGACACCCACGGGATGATAGGGGGTAGTGCTATTCTAGGCCGGCACATACACGGCATCGTTACTCTATTAGTAAGTAATACTGACGTTGTACAGCCCCTTAAAAGTGGATGGTCAAAGAAAATTATTTTGTCAAGCCATAGGTACTCGCTTTTCTTTCGATTGTTTTTGCAGATGTAACTTTGGCTAGGGTGCTTAGAATAATAATTAATAATTAGTTCTAGGTGTAATTATTACACCTAGAACGATAATTCCCTACAAAGCGCGCTGTCAAAAGTGAGGCAACAAAAACAGCCAAAACGGCGCCGTTTTCAGATTTTTATTGTCTATTATTGAATAATCATGCCTAATAAGTACAAAACAGTTTCAATTACCCTACCTTAAAGAGATTAATTATTATATTATTGGATTTTAGTTACGATTAGGTAACGTATGAAGGATATAAATCTGAGAACTGAGCCATTTTGGCTCAGTATAAGTTGCCTCACTTTGCATGCAAGGACACGGCTTCTAGATGTAATTATTCTAAGCTAGGGTGGCAATATAAAAATTTATCATACGAGGGTGGATTGATAAGTCCATGACTTTCTAACGAAGAAACACTTTTTCTGAATGTTTTGTTTTATTTCTCTACATAATCTTATTGTAGCTCTGCGTATTCAGTCCAACGAAGTTCCTACCTCTTTTACCCATTATTTTTTTCTTTCATCGCCTGAAAACTGGTGACTGAAATGAGGGTCCATTTCAGACACCACCTTTTGGATTGATGAAAATCTTTGCCCTCCAAGACATTTATTCATGTTTGGTAGGAGAAAAAAATTCAGTGGGTTGAATCTAGAGAATAGGAAGGATTCGCATCTTTATTAGATGAGTTTTGATGTCATGAGTGCCGCCGGGAGGGTCGACAGGGTCATTAAGAAAAGTTAGAAGTCGCTTGAGCTTAATGTTTCCAAAAAATCTTTTGCCAAATTTGAAAAAAAATAGTGTAAAGATTCGTTAAGGAGTTTCTTTTTAAGATACAAAAATAAATTATGAAAAAAAGTATTTCTTCTTTTCAAGGTCATGGCTTATCAATCCACCCTCGTATAAATGAACATTAAAAATTTTGCTCGTACCATCATGCCAATAATGATACTGTAAACCAATTTTTATTGTTACAAATTCGGTCAACATGGTGACGAGACCTCGTCAGCATTCTTCGAAACACTTGAACTAAATTTTCGACCGAGAAAGCAAATTAATCAAACATCTGCTTGCTAGACATGTGCCAATCCAAAAGAGTAATGTAAACCAATAGAAGTAGAATTCTTTATCAAATTGACTGATTAGAATTTATTTTCATTGCATAATTTATTTGAAGAAGCATTTAGTAATTAATTAAACAATATTTTTCATCTTAATTTGATAAACAGATTATACCTAGGTAGAATACTTGAAAATAACCGCAAAAGATAACAGCAGTTTTTCGATTATATTACTAAAATCATACTAAATTATCAAAGAACAACATTTTGTTCCACGACTTTTCCCGAAACAAGGGGAAAAAAATACTTTTATCAAAACTCGATCAGGTGTTTGGGACATTTGTATGGAAAGTCGATTTTTTTGTCCGTTTTCGGAAAAGTCGTAGATCAAAATGTTATTGTCTATGTTGTTAGTAAATCCTAACATACTACACCAACGGGTTTTTTTTAATTTCTAATTATTAATGAAATCAGAAAGTTTTAACTGTCTCCTGTAAAATTTTGACTAAAAGGACATGTCCCATCGCACCTATGTCATTTGCCCCACCTTTCTCAAAAAATGAAAGTCTAAGTAGTATGTCAGAGTAGGTATTTTACTCTAGAATCAGATTGATAATTATTTTTTTCTTTAAAAAGTGGGATTTTTAAGTTAAAACGCTTTTAAATTACATTTTTTTTATCATTAGAGTACTATTTACTTACAATTTTTTCACAAAATACTTCAGAAAACAACTTAATGTTTTTGTAATTGTTTTTTTAAATATAAAACAATTCTTGACTGATTCTAGGTATATCTAAATACAATGTAATTAGCATTTTTTTATTATGAAAGTAATTAAATAAATTGAAACTGGGGCAACGCTGGGACATCAATATCGAAATAACCCTGTATAATGAATCGAAAAGTACAATGATGTGATGACGCTGGTTCATAGTTGGATTTTTAACATTGCCTCACAGGAAAATTATATTTGAAATGTGACACGTGTTTAGCGAAGTGTGCCAAAAATATTTGCCATAGCCGAGTGCCTAAATACGGTTGTATTGTAATACTCAAATACGTTGTTATATTATGTAAAGTAAAATAAAATAATAAATTATTTCGGGAAAACCAGTGTATCAAATCTTTATCTACTAACTAGCGGCCGCCCGCGACTTCGTCTGCGGTGAAAGTTTTTTTGCTATCCCTCGGGAACAATACTTTTTTCTGCATGAAAGGTCCTTCTCTGTATCTCTGAAAACGTGTATGTAAAATTTCATGATGATTGGTTTAGTTGTTAAGACGTGAAGACGTAACAAACAAACAAACGGACTTTCGTATTTTTAATATTAGTAAGATTTCCCGAGTTCTAATTTGTTAAAGAAAAAATTAATCATGTCGCCATTTTCTTTAAAAAATATACAAGGTTGTTTTTAGTTAATACAAAACCTCTCGTGGGGTTGATCAGATCATTAATCTGAACAACTTTCATTATAGGACCAACCTTGAAATCGCGAAAAAAAATCAGCTGTTTCGTACATTTCGATGAAGTAGGATTGTACTTTTATATGGATGCAAAATCTATTAATAGGTACTTAGAAATGGATTGCAAGTGACACTTAACATAAAGTCAAAAATTTCGCCACATCCCTCAGCGGCTTGGTAGCATAATTGGTAGTGCATTGGGCCGGATTCCTAAGGGTGCGGGTTCGAATCCCGTCTAAGTTGCTACGGGTGAGCCGATTTTTTCTAATATTTTTCATTATTTATTCATCTTAATATAAAAATAGCATTGTGAATGCAAAAATCTAAAAGTTTAAAATTGTACTGTTTCACCTTAATTGATTGTCTGGCACCTGCAATAGGTGCTACAACCGAATGTCGAAGTAGTTCTCTTCACATTGGTGAGATGGCGCTGATCTTCAGCGGAAGCGTGGAAAGTATTAGAAAATTTCGCCACATCCCTCAGCGGCTTGGTAGCATAATTGGTAGTGCATTGGGCCGGATTCCTAAGGGTGCGGGTTCGAATCCCGTCTAAGTTGCTACGGGTGAGCCGATTTTTTCTAATATTTTTCATTATTTATTCATCTTAATATAAAAATAGCATTGTGAATGCAAAAATCTAAAAGTTTAAAATTGTACTGTTTCACCTTAATTGATTGTCTGGCACCTGCAATAGGTGCTACAACCGAATGTCGAAGTAGTTCTCTTCACATTGGTGAGATGGCGCTGATCTTCAGCGGAAGCGTGGAAAGTATTAGAAAATTTCGCCACATCCCTCAGCGGCTTGGTAGCATAATTGGTAGTGCATTGGGCCGGATTCCTAAGGGTGCGGGTTCGAATCCCGTCTAAGTTGCTACGGGTGAGCCGATTTTTTCTAATATTTTTCATTATTTATTCATCTTAATATAAAAATAGCATTGTGAATGCAAAAATCTAAAAGTTTAAAATTGTACTGTTTCACCTTAATTGATTGTCTGGCACCTGCAATAGGTGCTACAACCGAATGTCGAAGTAGTTCTCTTCACATTGGTGAGATGGCGCTGATCTTCAGCGGAAGCGTGGAAAGTATTAGAAAATTTCGCCACATCCCTCAGCGGCTTGGTAGCATAATTGGTAGTGCATTGGGCCGGATTCCTAAGGGTGCGGGTTCGAATCCCGTCTAAGTTGCTACGGGTGAGCCGATTTTTTCTAATATTTTTCATTATTTATTCATCTTAATATAAAAATAGCATTGTGAATGCAAAAATCTAAAAGTTTAAAATTGTACTGTTTCACCTTAATTGATTGTCTGGCACCTGCAATAGGTGCTACAACCGAATGTCGAAGTAGTTCTCTTCACATTGGTGAGATGGCGCTGATCTTCAGCGGAAGCGTGGAAAGTATTAGAAAATTTCGCCACATCCCTCAGCGGCTTGGTAGCATAATTGGTAGTGCATTGGGCCGGATTCCTAAGGGTGCGGGTTCGAATCCCGTCTAAGTTGCTACGGGTGAGCCGATTTTTTCTAATATTTTTCATTATTTATTCATCTTAATATAAAAATAGCATTGTGAATGCAAAAATCTAAAAGTTTAAAATTGTACTGTTTCACCTTAATTGATTGTCTGGCACCTGCAATAGGTGCTACAACCGAATGTCGAAGTAGTTCTCTTCACATTGGTGAGATGGCGCTGATCTTCAGCGGAAGCGTGGAAAGTATTAGAAAATTTCGCCACATCCCTCAGCGGCTTGGTAGCATAATTGGTAGTGCATTGGGCCGGATTCCTAAGGGTGCGGGTTCGAATCCCGTCTAAGTTGCTACGGGTGAGCCGATTTTTTCTAATATTTTTCATTATTTATTCATCTTAATATAAAAATAGCATTGTGAATGCAAAAATCTAAAAGTTTAAAATTGTACTGTTTCACCTTAATTGATTGTCTGGCACCTGCAATAGGTGCTACAACCGAATGTCGAAGTAGTTCTCTTCACATTGGTGAGATGGCGCTGATCTTCAGCGGAAGCGTGGAAAGTATTAGAAAATTTCGCCACATCCCTCAGCGGCTTGGTAGCATAATTGGTAGTGCATTGGGCCGGATTCCTAAGGGTGCGGGTTCGAATCCCGTCTAAGTTGCTACGGGTGAGCCGATTTTTTCTAATATTTTTCATTATTTATTCATCTTAATATAAAAATAGCATTGTGAATGCAAAAATCTAAAAGTTTAAAATTGTACTGTTTCACCTTAATTGATTGTCTGGCACCTGCAATAGGTGCTACAACCGAATGTCGAAGTAGTTCTCTTCACATTGGTGAGATGGCGCTGATCTTCAGCGGAAGCGTGGAAAGTATTAGAAAATTTCGCCACATCCCTCAGCGGCTTGGTAGCATAATTGGTAGTGCATTGGGCCGGATTCCTAAGGGTGCGGGTTCGAATCCCGTCTAAGTTGCTACGGGTGAGCCGATTTTTTCTAATATTTTTCATTATTTATTCATCTTGACACTTAACATGTTAAATGTACACTTGAATAGATAATGTTGACTGGTTCATAGAATTGTTATGCATCCCAAAGTAAAAAAATATGCATTTTAACTGTCTGAAAAACATGGTTCTATTGTACTTATTGGAATTTAACATAAATAATGAAAAAAACATACCGACTTTAGTAAAAATCGTGACAAAACAAAACATGATACCTAGATCAATGATGTCCAACTTTTTACAAAAGGTCAAAAACTGGCAACTTTTTTGCCTCAAGAAATTTTTTTTCAGGTCAATGGCCTCAGTAGCATAAAGGAGATTGTTCTTATTCGCCCCAAAACCAACAAGCATTTGAAATGTACCAAAATTTTTATTATATTTTAATATACGATTTGAGAATTATAATTACAAGCGGACACTGCGAAACATTTAATACACTTTTAAAAGTACTTTAATTTTTAATACCATGAAATCCGCCATCTTTTAAGACAATTATTGTCATTTGCATTGATTGATTGACATTAGATCCATTCCAGGAGGCTAATCGCTGATCATCGATCGCTATAGAGTACATTTTAACCATGGAAAGTAAATTATTAAACATTATAAAAATAAAATACTTTCCATGGAGGTGCATTCTAGCACAGGCTAATCGCTGAGTTAACAATCACCACAGTTTACATTTTAACCATGGAAAGTAATTGGTTTAAATGTTCAATTTTATTACTTTCAATGATTTAGCGATTGGTCTGTCGGAAAGCACCCAATATATCCTGTGGTGATCGATGACTTAGCAATTCGTCTTCTGGAATGCACCCATTGTCAGTTCAGTTCATTTAGTGATGGATGATAGGTGTCACGAAAACATCGATATTGGTGTCAATATATCTGAATAAGTATATCAAGTTTTTCAGTTTAAATCCGATCTTTAATTAAATTTTTTGGTATGTAGTCTTAAGAAAGATTTTTTTTTTCAAATAAATTATATATATTTTCAAAGAGCTTTTTATAGATGGCGTTTATTAAAAATAACCTCAAAATCTGTTCATTTTCTTTAAATAAAAATGTTCACAGAAGTGTCCGTGGGAAAACATTGTCCTTATGGGCTTATACGAGTCATTTACGATTAGAAAATAATGTTTTCTCTGCTGTTGGCTCTGGGGCGAACAATGTATGGGCGTAGAACAATCTCCTTTCAAATCAAGTCAAAATGTCTTTATTCAATTAAACATAAACGTAAAACGGTTTTGATATGACCGATAGTTTCGGAAAAACAGCTTTTCAAACTTTAGCCAATTTTTAGAAATACAGTTTTTTTTGACGACCTCCGTGGTCGAGTGGTTCGCACGCCGGTTTTCAAGGCGTCACCATCTCTTGAGGTCCCGGGTTCGATCCCCGGCGGGGTCAATGTAGAAAATTAAGAGGAAACACCACGGTCGAGAGAATTGAAAAATTCCTATACAAAGTTGACAAAATCAACGTTTCGTAGTCCCCTGTTTCCTCTTCCAAAACCAGACCGATTCAAATACTTGTTTCATTAATATTTAAAGAAAGGGTTTGGCTGTGTTCCTATGTTTTGATTTTTTTATATAATCTCGTCAATTTTGATTGGTGGATGTCTAAACAATGTCATTTTTTTAGGTTTTTTGAAGATTAATATCTCTTTTAATAATTAATTTATGAAAAAAAGGAAAACATAGGAACACAGCCAAACCCTTTCTTTAAATTTTAATGAAACAAGTATTTGAATCGGTTTTGGAGGAGGAAACAGGGGACTACGAAACGTTGATTTTGTCAACTTTGTATAGGAATTTTTCAATTCTCTCGACCGTGGTGTTTCCTCTTAACTTTTCAATGTTGTCTCAGGTCTGGGTGTGTGTAATACCACCGTTGTTTCTCCGTTGTTATTTCCATAAAACAAGTGCTATAGCTACTTACTTTGGTATTGGAGCAATGTATATGATGTTGTCAAATATTTATAAAAAAAAAACAGTTTTTTTTTCCAATATTTCATGTTTTTCAGAAGTATTTATGTTTCTGAAGCTTTCTTTCTACCTAACCTCCACCCGCGACTTTGTCCACGTGGACAGTAGAAAAATCCCATGAGTGGGTCTCCAGCTTCCTCATAGGCTATAGAGAAATTCTAAGCATGCCATATTTTAAAGCATAATAGCAGCAATCAAACTTCCAGACATAATAATAGCAGCCACCATAAGTTCGTTACCATGAGTTGTTTTATGTGTGCGAGCTGGCGACACGTGTCACCAGCTTACACATCCCGTTAAGGCAAACCATCGAGGTTAGGGTTTTAGACTATAGTCAGAAATTTAGAGCCTAATTGCAGCAATGAGATCCAAAAAAACTAACCATCACACTCAAATACTGTTGAAACTACGAGCATAAAACTGTGTGCGAGCTGGAGACACGTGTCACTGGCTCGCACAACTGTATTTTCGTAATTATTTAAGCTACGATTATGTAATATACCTCAAAATTCTCAGCCAAATTGGAGCATTAGGCTCCAAATTTATCAAAACTTTAACTCGAAAAGTTTTTGAGCTACGAGCCGATATCTATGTGTGAGCTGGTGACACGTGTCTCCGGCTGACACACGGTGAATTGCCTTAACTGTATATGTTAGAGTTTCGTTTTAAAGATCAAATAATACGTTATAATTGCAGCACACACGAGGCATAATTTCAAATCTCTGGGCCTCTTAGTTTCAAAATTATAAGCCTTAAACCGTTTTCCCGCCAAAAAATTCAAAATAATGGCTCGGAAGCGGCTAATCGCGCCGTTGCCGTTCCGTGCGCTACACTGTTGCAATCGAATTTGAACCTAAGAGCTAGTATTATTTTGAGTCAGTTTAATTTGCGCTCTCAATCTTGTTAATTTCTATACTGAGAATTTTAGTCTAGGAGGTAAGAGCCGTATGATATAACTGGTTACCAAATTTAATAGAAAAACAAAGTCTATTTATTTAGGAATAGAAAAGCAAAGTGTATTTATTTAGGAATGTTTATATCGCTCTGCTTAATTATTATACCTACTTATTTTATTTTATTATTACGTTTTTATTAGGTAGCTTTCTCGTTTGTTTGTTTATCTACTATTTTATAGTAGCTTTCCGATGAGCTAGAGACTTGGAATTTTGAACATAGCTCAGAACTGGAAGGAAATGCAATATGGTATCACTGAGCTGATCTGATTATAAGCCGGAAGAAGACCACTGGAACTCTATAATGAATACAACCCCATCGTGTTTAGGCTCGTTAGGATCGTCTTGACGAGTACTCTAATGGGAGACGTTGCCTAGGGTCTGATGATGAAGGCCATGCCATAGGAACTCAATACTGAAACCGTGCAACCCCATCTAGTTTGGGCAAGTTTGAATCTTCTTAACGAGTACTTTGTTTGGAAATAGTTTTCAGGGTCTGATGATGGAGCCGGAAGAAGGACACAGGAACTCTTTAATGAAATCACGCTACGCCATCTAGTATGAGCTCGTTTGAATTGACTTGACGAGTACTTTGTTGGGAAATAGTTTCCAGGGTCTGATGATGGATCCGGAAGAAGGCCACCGGAACTCTGTAATAAAACCATGCAACCCCATCGAGTTTGGGCTCGTTAGAATCGTCTTGACGAGTACTCTAATTGGAAATAGTGTCCAAGGACCTGATGATGGAGCTGGAAGAAGGCCATAGGAACTCTATAATAAAACCATGCAACCCCATCGAGTTTGGGCTCGTTTGAATCGTCTTGACGAGTACTTTGTTGGGAAATAAAGATTGCACGGTAGCACAAAACAGATGTTGTGGTGACAGTAGTCAGTAGCTAGACTTCATGCACACAGTTTTGCGCGTGTACAAAAATGTTATCTGTGTAGTGTGTCTGTGTGGAGAGAGGGAGGTAGCCACTAGTAGGAAGGCCAAAGTGGAAGATCTTCCTCCGGGCTGGGTGGTATTTGCCCGGGGACCGCGGTCCAACCGATTGATGGTTGGCAGTTGTATATACACGCTGAAATTTTAATCATTTGGTTCCCGCCGTGGGGTGGTTCCATTCATGATTACAAGCAACTTTTACTATGGGGCCAACTCTCCTGCTCGCAAAAAAAAATTAGCTGTTCCATACAAAAGTGCAGTACCTACTCGACCTTAATGTATGGAACAGCTGATTTTTTTTTGCGAGCAGGAGAGTTGGCCCCATAGTAAAAGTTGCTTGTAATCATGAGTGGAACCACCCCACGGCGGGAACCAAATGATTAAAATTTCACCCTGTATGCTGCTTCGCTGAGAAAACTTCGTCAGCGAGATGTAGGTTGCTCCATATATTTTTCCATACTACGAGTTGCTGTTCCTTACTAATCTTTGTGTTTATACGACACTAGCGCCATCTAGTCACATGGTGATAAATCTTGTTGCAACCATGTATGGTATGTGCGGCGGTACGGTAGATGCCGCTACAGTCTGTGTAACCGGTAGTTAAAATACGGCGGTTGGACTATCCCCGCCAATTGTTATTACGATGGAACCTTGTCACATTAGAATCCACGTTTATTTTGTGATGTATTATTAATGTGTAGTACAATCTGTATTTCAAGGGTATCCATATCCAGCACACCTGTCACAAATACTGACGGATACAAGAAAGGGTAATAGCCATATACCTTTTTGTAAAGCCATCGCGCAAACTTTCGTTGGACTTTTTAAACTAATAAACTGTATTTGTGTACTGTACTACTAGTGTTACTGGATGAGAATAAAAATTCGCATCGAGTCACAATGTTACTTGATGCGATTTTTTTTCGAACGAGTTACACTATACGTGATCCAGTGTTACTAGATGAAAATAAAAATTTGCAACGAGTCACTTCTGTTACTTGTTGGGATTTTTTTCTCAACCAGTCACAGTGTGACTCGTTTCAGTGTGACTAGATGAGGATATAGGAAGTACCATACCACGTTAAGTTATTCACTAAAGCAACCTTTTTGATAAGGAGGGGTCGGTCAGCCATCAACACAAAAAAGAAAAATTGGTAACTTGCACACCTTTTAACTTGTAAATATTAAAGTATTAAAAATACTATATTTCATAAGTAAATAACGACTGGTAAAAAAAATTCATAAATTTGAAATAGCTTTATTAATAATATAAAAATAAATCACATTTATTTCATCAAAATCAAAATAAATCACATCTTTGGATTGGGTTTTAAATCCACATGACCATCTACATCTTACTAGCATTTGAAAATTACGCTTAAGTATACATAAGTAATTAGTCATTGACCGAGCGAGCACGAAGTGCGAGCGAAGCGTCTCTGCTTCAGCTTGGGCAAAAATTCTTTCGTATGTCTGTATGTTTTCTTCTACAGGTCGCATTTCTCAACCGATTCTCGTGAAAATTTGTGAGCAGGTTCAAAAATTATGTAGAATTTTTTTGTAGAGCCAGATATTTTAATTTTTCAAAATGGCGGAGATATGTTAAAAAAACAGGTTTTGCGGCTTTCCAGCGCTGTCTGTTCTCCTCTACAGGTCGCATTTCTCAACCGATTCTCATGAAATTTTGTGAGCAGGTTTGAAAATAATATAGAATTTTTTTGTCACGCCACTTTTTCGATTTTTTTCAAAATGGCGGAGATATGTGAAAAAAACATATTGCAGTCCAGCTTTCCGGCTCTGTCTTTTCTCCTCTACAGGTCGCATTTCTCACCCGAATTTAGTGAAATTTTGTGGGCAGGTTCAAAAATTATATAGTTTTTTTTTAAATTAAGACAGTTTTTCTAAATTTTTTGTAATGGCGGAGATATGTAAGAAAAATGTATTTCGGTCCGGCTTTCTGGCGCTGGATATTCTCCTCTACAGGTCGCATTTCTCAACCGATTCTCGTCAAATTTTGTGAGCAGGTTTGAAAATTACATAGAATTTTTTTGGCACGCCTGTTTTTTGAAATTTTTCATAATGACGGAGAAATGTAAAAAAACATATTTCAGTCCGACTTTCCAGCTGTCCATTTTCCTCTACAGGTCGCATTTTTCAACAGATTCTTGTGAAATTTTCTGAGCAGGTTCAATGATTATATAGAATTTTTTAGTTTAGCCAGTTTTTCTAAATTTACCAAAAATCACCATTTCAGAAAATGTTGAAAATTAGAAGCGCCATCTAGCTGCAAATATACCTACCAAATAATACCAAACAGCACGCAGGTACCACTACCTACGTGCTTTGAAAAGCTCGTGAACAGTGTGGGGAAAAAAAGGGGTGGTGACATATTTTAGATTATTTTTTAAACAACATACAACTTGAGCTACTTTTTAACGCGAGGTCTACAGCTCACGGAGCCACTAGTAACATAACAAAGGCACGTCTACTATTGAATAGTGGTTTACTGCTAATGGACAACAACTTAAAGAAGAAGGCTAATACAAACAGCAGACCCTCAATAGTGCGTACCTACCTTTGGGAATAAAGTACAGGAATGTTTTCCACTAACTAACGCAAACAGTTCAAGTGTATTTGCCAGCGTTGGTAAAAAAAGGACAGAAAAAGCTAGCTGAACACTGATTTTATGATGCTAGTAAATAAATGCATACACACTTGCAAAAATATCTTTTTTAAACTTTTTAGACAGATGTATGGGTGATTCAGATTTGTATGGTAAGTACCTTGATAAAAAATGAAGCTAAAGACGATACGTGTCGTATGAATCCTGTATAGCTAGATATTTTTAATTTATTTTTTACTTTAGTAATTTATATTTTGCTTGTAAATTTTTATTTTTTATTTTGACTATATATCTTAATCTATAAAGTTACTAGTAACAATAATATCTTCTCACTGATATCGCTCACTGTTCTATACAACACACGTTTTTTTAAACCAGATTACTATGGAAGAAAGGCATTATCCTTTATTTATATCATTTAACTTCACCAAAAATACTTTATTCTGCACATTAGCGCCGTCATTGGCAAAAAAAATCATAGTAGGTACTTAATTAAAGACTTTTCACAAAAAATACTCCATTTAAACGACAGGCTAGAAAATATTGTTTAGCGATAAATTAAAACAAAGCTCTTTCTGAGTACACTACAGAGAGATAATTTACAATTTTGGATTTATTTAAGCACTGTTTTTTTCTAATGGCGGCGCTAGTGCGCAGAATAAGCTCTAGGGCTCAAAGTATTAAGAAAAATATTTTAACTTTCGTGACTCACATACTAATGAAAATTTGCTTTATGTGACAATTAAAAATAAAATAAAAATTAGAACACCCCTCTTTGCGCTGCGTCGTCGGGGGTCAAAACACAGTGAACTTCACAAACTTGAAGCAAAAACAAACTTGTATCTTGTATTGCATACAACTCGCCTTAGAAAAGTTGTGTACCTACCTACACTTTTAAAATAAAATGACATGTGCAGAAATTACTTACCTATTATTAAACGAAAATTGTATTTTTTTTGGTTATTGTATTATTTCAGATTATTTTGAGTGATATGCATCCTTCATTGGAATTAACTGGTCAACCACTGTGTTATTTATTTCATATTTTTTTGTAAATAACCAAAACATTATAAACTTTGTCTTATAAAATGTCGATCTTTGCTTTAAGCCCTGGCAATTCTGAAAACAATAACAAGAAAACTTTATACTTAAATTAAAAGAAGTAAGTGAAAAGGAAAATAATGGAGGTAAGGTGAGGTCTAGCAGTAGGTAGTTGGAGCTGGAGCACGGAGAAGTAGTGGAAAGGTCTTCGAGTAACAGCGCACCGCCCGGGTGGCTACGTCGTCGCTCGGAGCGGAGGATGACCCTTCCGTCACACGGCACACCACACGGGCAGACCGCGACATTCGGAGGCGGAGTACCTGCCTACCTACACCACGTCACTCGAAGGAAGAACATGTCTAACGGGAAACACTGCGTCGTTCGTCCGTCACTCAGAGGGACCAGGCAAGGGGGATATTATAACCTCTTAAAACTTGCCAGGTTTATGGATTGCTATAGTTACATCTTGTTCTCGCTGTATAGCAAATAAAAGAGCCGAAAACTGGAAAGTTTGTAATAAGGGGGCAGAGTGGTGAAAACAGTGTCGTCTCTGCAACCCCTGTCGCTTCCCATCCACTTTCGTAACAATATGTTTTCAACAAAAAATACCTATAATATTTTGCATCCCAACTACCACACAATCTCATCTCATAATGAAACTACCTACTAAAACGACTTATTTTACTACTTACCTTCTTAATGCATTTCGAAACTAATTTGTAATGTCTGTCAAATCAAAATATGTCATCATTGCACTGCACTACACCGAACTGCACTCCACAGCGTAACCAAGCACATCTGTGACATCGGTAGTATAGTAGGTATCTTCTTATTTCCAAAGTATCTTTTAGCTTCACAGGAATCACAGGAGAAATGAAAACAGTTCAACATTTAAACGCGTAATGTGGTCGACATCTGTAATGTAACGAACTTTTGCGCACGCGCTCTGACACAAGTGCAACCAAATATGGGTTATATTTCCTACGGCACTAGACTAAAATTTATAATCCTATGAACAGTAGTAAACAATCACGCCATCGGTTCGCGCACCAAAGAACTATTGTTAAAGCCATGTTATCAATGGCCGTATGCGCGCGCTCGGTTCATTATCTACTATGGAAAAAATAATTTCGCTCAGAAAGTTTTTAAATTTGGGGTTTTGGATTCACAATGCTATCCTAATTGTGTTAATCCCGATTCCAGTCCAGTCCGGCCATATTTAAATCTGTCTGTATGCCGTGATAATTTCGGCGTAAAAGAGTAACAAATATATACTTAGACAGACAGTCAGACAAAATTTTCGTACTTATAATACATGTGGGATTAGTGTAAAAAAATAGTTAATAACTAAGCTTAGCGACATAAACATTCCAAATAAATAGACTTAGTTTTTCTTTTAAATTAGGCAACCAGTTGTATCAGACGGCTCTAATCTCCTACATAAGAATAAACAATACTATTATTTATTCTTATGCCTCCTAGACTAAAATTCTCAGTATAGAAATTAACAAGATTGAGAGCGCAAATTAAACTGACTCAAAATAATACTAGCTCTTAGGTTCAAATTCGATTGCAACAGTGTAGCGCACGGAACGGCAACGGCGCGATTAGCCGCTTCCGAGCCATTATTTTGAATTTTTTGGCGGGAAAACGGTTTAAGGCTTATAATTTTGAAACTAAGAGGCCCAGAGATTTGAAATTATGCCTCGTGTGTGCTGCAATTATAACGTATTATTTGATCTTTAAAACGAAACTCTAACATATACAGTTAAGGCAATTCACCGTGTGTCAGCCGGAGACACGTGTCACCAGCTCACACATAGATATCGGCTCGTAGCTCAAAAACTTTTCGAGTTAAAGTTTTGATAAATTTGGAGCCTAATGCTCCAATTCGGCTGAGAATTTTGAGGTATATTACATAATCGTAGCTTAAATAATTACGAAAATACAGTTGTGCGAGCCAGTGACACGTGTCTCCAGCTCGCACACAGTTTTATGCTCGTAGTTTCAACAGTATTTGAGTGTGATGGTTAGTTTTTTTGGATCTCATTGCTGCAATTAGGCTCTAAATTTCTGACTATAGTCTAAAACCCTAACCTCGATGGTTTGCCTTAACGGGATGTGTAAGCTGGTGACACGTGTCGCCAGCTCGCACACATAAAACAACTCATGGTAACGAACTTATGGTGGCTGCTATTATTATGTCTGGAAGTTTGATTGCTGCTATTATGCTTTAAAATATGGCATGCTTAGAATTTCTCTATAGCCTATGAGGAAGCTGGAGACCCACTCATAAAAATCCCCAGTAGGTATCCCTTTTTCCCGCGATTTAATAGGACGACCAGTTTAAATGATCTCCTTAGTGTATGAAAGCTATTACCTACTACGGAGAGTTCAAGCTGGTTCCAGGTTCTACACACCTGAATTAGATAAAAAATGGCTAAGATTTTAAGTTGGACCCCAAGCTACCAAACTGTGAAAATCCCATAAAAATCCTTTCAGTGGTTTTTGCATGATTCGCGCACAAACATTTAGAATTTACAGTTTTATTATAATGTATTTAGATATATAGATAATCGCTAATTTCTCGAGTTAGGTTTTCCTACTGGCGTTTTCATCGTTTATTATTTGCCATTTCTTGGGAGCCAAGTGATCCAACCAAACAAGGTGATATATAAAATTCAAAGTCCTGACTGATAGACTAAGCTCCCATTGCATGAAACCTTACCTCACAAGGTGGAAGAGCAGAAATGTGTTGCAGTAATAGATATTACTTAGGAACACTGGATTTTAGTGGGTTGCCATCGCATATCCTGGAAGAACATATATTTTTTTTCGTTTTCGTACCGCTATTTTGATCGAAAATTACATCATGAGGTGGAAGATCGAAATGTTTACCCATCGAAAGAGAAACATTCGGAGGTCAAAACCCGCATGGGTTGCCAGCCCCTACCCTGGCAGGTTTCAAGGTCAGCCAAGTTTTATGAGGCCCAAAAATGGGGTCACTTACCTCATCAGGTGGAAAGATAAAATTGATGCAGATCGATAGCCCTCGACGTGCCATTCATGAATATATAGGGTTGCCTGCCTTCAGCCTGGCAGTTTTTCTGGTCAGCCACCTCAAACAATCTATATCAATATCTTGGAAAAACGAAAAATTATTGTAAAGACGCATTGATTCGGGGTAAATTTAATACAAACCGTGGTATTCAATTAAAATCTACGCACTGGCAGTCTTGCGCCTATTATAGTGTTGAAATAATAAGGTAAATGCACCAGTTATGGTCATTTTTCATTGGTATCTTCATAATATTGACAAAAGTAATGTAGCTGTTTAACCTCATCAAGTGGCTCGATGAAACTGATGCAGATCGATAGCCCCAGATGTGCCGTTCATGAATATATAGGGTTGCCTGCCTTCAGCTTGGCAGTTTTTCTGGTGAGCTACCTCAAACAATCTATATCAATATCTAATAAAAACGAAAAATTCTTGTAGAGACGCTTTGATTTGGGGTATATTTGATACAAACCGTGGTATTCAATTAAAATCTATGCACTAGTAGTCTTGCGCCTATACGGTGTTGAAATAATTGGGTAAAGGTACCAGTAAGTGGTCATTGTTATCTTCAAATACGGAAAAATGTATCTGTTTTAGCGTTCTCATACCAGAGTGATAATCTTATACTACGTATAACTTATTTCATCCACTCCTGCAGTACACCTTTCTCATCTGTCACTAGATCACCTTTTTCATCTCTTATCACATTCATTTTAGACTTATGTGATCCACTTCGAGACGTTTTCACTTGTTTCCAAAACAATTTTATATTGCCTCGGAAGTTGTCACAGAGTTTGAAGTCACACTTTTCTTTCATCTTTCTCTTTTTTTCGTCTACTTTTTCTTTCACTATTTTCTTAATCCTCTTATACTCCCTTGCAACTGCATTAACATCATCTTCTGTAACACTTGCATTCACTCTTTTACTGGCTTTGATGGCCAGCAGATCCTGCCATACCTTTTTCTTTTCATTCACTATCTGTCTTACCTCACTATCCCACCAGTTTATTGGGGGAGCATTCTTCCTTTTACTCACTCCACATATTTCCTCAGCTGTTTCAGTCACACCTCTTTTAAAGTTTTCCCAAACTTCCTCAAGCTTGCTATCTTTCACTTCAGCTACATTTCCCAATCGTTCTTTCAATTTGCACAAATATGTCTTTTGCACTTCCACTTCATCCAGGTTCTCAACTTTTACTCTAGTCAGCTCCGTTGTTGACACTGTTGTGGGACGATGACGCCAACTTTTGAACAGACCACTAACCCGAGACACTACAAGGAAGTGGTCCGTTTCAATGTTACTACCCCTAAAGACCCTGGTGTCTACAACTCTGCCCTTCAGTCTTTCATCCACAATCACAAAATCGATCATACTCTTCTTTTCCCCTCTCTGCTAAGTGTACATATGAATTTCCTTGTGGTCAAACATGGTGTTTGTTACCACAAGATTCTTCTCTAAACATCATCATCATCATCATCATCATATCAGCCACACGATACCCACTGCTGGGTATAGGCCTCCCCTAAGGATCTCCACGACGATCGGTCCTGCGCTGCCTGCATCCACTGGCTTTCCGCGACCTTCACCAGATCGTCGGTCCACCTTGTCGGGGGCCTACCCACGGAGCGTCGTCCGGTGCGCGGTCGCCATTCCAGAACCTTTCTGCCCCAACGGCCATCGGTTCTTCTCGCTATGTGTCCCGCCCATTGCCACTTCAGCTGAGCAATCCTTCGAGCGATGTCGGTTACTTTAGTTCTCCTGCGGATCTCCTCGTTTCTGATTTGATCACGTAGAGAGAGAGAGAGAGAGAGAGATTTTTTTTTTTCAAATCAAATCAAATCTCTAAACATACCTCAATCAAACTCCTGCCATTATCATTTACTCTTTTGTCTCCATATATTCCTAAAACTCCCTCACATCCTTCTCTTCTCACACCTACCCATCCGTTAAAATCTCCGAGCATAACTATCCTTTCATTATCTTTGCATTCATTCAAGATGTCTTCCACACTTTTCCAGAACTCCTCCTTTTCTATTGCTGACTTGGATATATCGGGAGCATACACGCCAATGACGCGTATCCGAAGTAACCCTATTTTGAGTCTAACCCAGAGAAGTCTGGGACTAACACACTCATACTCAGTCATGCATTCTATCATCCTTTCCGACAGCACACATACATTCAGCGTAGCAAAACGGGTCTCCGATGCCCGCTTTTCGCCCCGAGAGAAACAAACGCGTGATGAGTGGCGAGCTCTATCGCCGCAGCCAGGTTTATTAAAAAAATTCGAAACCATTTTGTTCCCACGATTAGCTAGGGAAAGACAACTGTCCACCACAACAGAGCCCCGCGTGTGTGGTAAGGCTATTTACGCCTGGAGGGCACCAATTTCCAGGGTGGCATGCTTATGACTAGGCACGCCCCTAGCCATGCAGCCATCGGCACGGCAGACCTTAGCTTAGCGGAGGGGGAGGAATATGATTAGGATAGGAACGTGAGGTGGGTATAGGAGTGTGTAAAATAGGACGGATCAGGGTACAAAAAGGACACCGTTGCTGCGGAGGGGTTGAGGGGTTGCAGCAGCGTAGGCTGAGGGTCCGGGGTCGCTTACCCGTACTTGTCATACATTTTCCGTATTTGAAGATAACAATGACCAAGTGGTCATTGTTGGTCCCTTTACCCTATTATTTCAACACCGTATAGGCGCAAGACTACCAGCGCGTAGATTTTAATTGAATATCACGGTTTGTACTAAATATACCCCGTATCAAAGCGTCTTTACAATAATTTTTCGTTTTTCCAAGATATTGATATAGATTGTTTGAGGTGGCTGAACAGAAAAACTGCCAAGCTGAAGGCAGGTAACCCTATATATTCATGAATGGCACGTCTGGGGCTATCGATCTGCATCATTTTCATCGAGCCACCTGATGAGGTTAAACAGCTACATTACTTTTTTCAATATTTAAAAGATACACATGAAAAATGACCATAACTGGTGCATTTACCTTATTATTTCAACACTATAATAGGCGCAAGACTGCCAGTGCATAGATTTTAATTGAATACCACGGTTTGTATTAAATATACCCCGAATCAAAGCGTCTTTACAAGAATTTTTAGTTTTTCCCAGATATTGATATAGATTGTTTGAGGTGGCTGACCAGAAAAACTGCCAGGCTAAAGGCAGGCAACCCTATATATTCATGAACGGCACATTTACGGCTATCGATCTGCATTAGTTTCGTCGAGCCACCTGATGACGTTAAACAGCTACATTACTTTATTAAATATTTGAAGATACCAATGAAAAATGTCCCTAACTGGTGCACTTACCCTATTATTTCAACTCCATAATAGGCGCAAGGCTGCCAGTGCGTAGAATTTAATTAAATATCAGGATTTGCCCTTGATCATAGCATCTTTACATGACTTTTTCGTTTTTCGGAGATATTGGTATAGATTGTTTGAGGTGGCTGACCAGAAAAACTGCCAGGCTGAAGGCAGGCAACCCTATATATTCATGAACGGCACGTTTAGGGCTATCGATCTGCATCAATTTTATCTTTCCACCTGATGAGGTAAGTGACCCCATTTTTGGGCCTCATAAAACTTGGCTGACCTTGAAACCTGCCAGGGTAGGGGCTGGCAACCCATGCGGGTTTTGACCTCCGAATGTTTCTCTTTCGATGGGTAAACATTTCGATCTTCCACCTCATGATGTAATTTTCGATCAAAATAGCGGTACGAAAACGAAAAAAAATATATGTTCTTCCAGGATATGCGATGGCAACCCACTAAAATCCAGTGTTCCTAAGTAATATCTATTACTGCAACACATTTCTGCTCTTCCACCTTGTGAGGTAAGGTTTCATGCAATGGGAGCTTAGTCTATGACTGATATATCAACGCACAGCCAAACCGCTAAATGTAGAGACTTGAAATTTTGTACATAATAGATACCATATACAGTGCAGGGCATTCACTAAAAAAAATTGGAAATTCCACCTCTAAGGGGGTAAAATAGGGGATGAAAGTTTGTATGAAAGTCCATCAGTTTCAAAGTAAGGATCTTCCAATTTTGTATTTACTTTGAAGATTGAAAATTAATATCGACGTGTGTCAGCGTTTTTCATAATTCCACAATCGAAGGGGTGAAAAGAGGGATGAAATTGTACCTGGAAATTCCTTTATTTTCAAAGTTAGGATGACCAAATTTTGAAAAGCTGTGTCTCTGAAACTATCAGTCGTATCAAAACCGTTTTACCTTCAAATTGTTGAAAATTTATCCTAATTTAAAACTTTCTTACACAATCTTGATGACAAACCAGCCCTTCCGGGTCAAAATCGACAAAAACTGAAAAAAGGTACCTATTTTTTTTGAGAGTGACCCGGTCGTCTGCCGAGGTCGAAAACTTGGAACTTGGAAAAAATACCTGATTTGAAACAACCATTACCCCCTTTTCATGTCTAATTTTACTGGGTTAAATCGGGTGTACATATTCGATATTATTTCAAAAGAGATTATTATATAATTGCTTACTAACACAATGTTGCATAATAAAATAATTTTCCCATTATTTATCTTTAATTAATCTTTGAAGCATTATTTGGCAGAGACATTGCTTACGAAATGAACTATGGAGAGCTAACAATAGATGTGTGTACAATGTTAAGTACCTACCTACTATATTTCATCTGCCCTGTCACTTCCTGCCCCCCCTACTCAATGACCAACATTCTACTTATACAAGGTGTATGGTAAAAGCATTATAAAGAATATGGTAGATAGGGACCATCGAACTAAACAACTTTTACTATGGGACCAACTCTGAAATCGCGAAAAAATCTGCTGTTTCATAGATTTTGATATTTTCTATGAAACAGCTGATTTTTTTCGCTATTTCAGAGTTGGTCCCATAGTAAAAGTTGCTCAGTTTGATGGTCCCTATTTACCATATTCGGCATTATAAGGCTTCTACCAAACACCTTGTATATGTTCGATTGCTACGCTTATTATTAAAACTTAAGTGTAAGTAAGTATATGAGCAATAGACTATTAAATCGCATGTTGCAAACTTATGCAGACTTTGATCTTAGATTGTTTATATGTCTAGATAGACAGTCGAAGCTACGACAGCGTCGAAAAAAATATCACCCAACAGTTGGGTGACCCAAACACGCACACATTGTCAGTAGTGTGACCCGGCCATAGCTTTTATTACAATACTCTTTGGACGCGATGATGCTAAAACTGCACACCACCTTAAAAAAGTTGGCCTGTTTTGTTTAATACGTCAAAAGCCTTTTAAGACTCTATCTAGACCAAGAAGCTTATATCTCCCTCCAATGGAGATTGCACGGCCATATGTCATAGTGAAGATTGAAAAAAGCTCCTTTAGTGACGTGACGGCTTATTGCAACCTCTTTCTTTAGTGTTACAATACGTGTTCGTTGTTCGTCGTTCGTTCGTTCGTGAGAAACGAAAACGTATTGTAAAGCGAAAAGAAAGAGATAGCAATACGCCGTGACGTCACTAAAGAGTCTTTTTCAATCTTCAGTATGATACTAGGCGTGCAAACTCCATTGTGGTTTTAAGCTTCTTGATCTAGACATAAGTATAAATAATCTAAGACTTTGATGTATTGCATGGAATTGACAAGTTTACGGCACGTAATTTTATAGTTTACTGCTAATTTGAAAGCTTTAATAATAAGGTACCTGGGTCAAATATGGCCAGCCGATTAATATGGCCACTACCTATTATCTACCAAACTATTGCAACCCAGCATACACCGTATGCGTGAGCGAGAAGGTCTATGTTTGTGTAAAGTACAAAACACGCGCTACCCGCCGCACACCCATCGCCTGTTCGGCAGTGCCACTTCACAGAAACGGACACGTTGTGCAAAAAATTTGCTCTCGGTAAGTTTTGGTTTATTCCGTTATTTTTCAATGTTTTCTATTATGTACTTACTGTGTATTATTCTTTGGGGTCTCTAGTTGATATGTCCATGAAGATTTAATTGATTTTTTGTAGTGTTTTGAGGTTAGATACATTTGATAAACATCGACACATACTGCAAATATGGCCATCAAGTGGCCATATTTTCGATATGAAAACTTGTGCAACTAAAGACATAGATTTTTGTTTTAGATCATGGCGCTGCGTTATATATCAAAGGGTTTGCAAGGAAATTGGAGTGACTCCAATGTGAAATTAGCTATATCAGCTGTACGGAGTTCATTAAATATAAGTTGGTACCTACCAAAAATTACCTAACTGATCTAAATGTCCAATTAAGTTTGTTTAAATTAATAAGAAAGAGGTTTATAATAATTCTAAATTTGTTTAAAGTTGATTATAAGTTAGTCGGTTGGTACTTTACCAAAAAATTCCACAATTGATCTCATTGTTGTCCCATTAAGATCGTTTTAATTTATAAGAAAGAGGTTTTCTATTATTAATTTTTATTTACTTTCTTTTTTTATTGATTTCTTTTAAAACTTTATCAAAAAATAATAAACCTTAAAACAAGTTCATTCCTTTTTATTTCACTTAGTAATAAGTCCCAAAAACATAAAATAATAATTTGTTTTATTCCATATAGTTAATATGGCCAAACTATGGGCATATTTACCTACACTATCGAAAATATGGCCAATTTCCCATTTTGTTTAAAAATGACGAAATCTCAAAATCTATTTCAAATAGATCCTATTTTACATGTAAATATGTTAGTTAAATAGATTCTATACAAACGACATAAGGGTTAGCAGACTTTAGTCGTAGGCAAGTATAAAAAAATATTCGTCAAAGCTTGAGGTGGCCATATTTGACCCAGGTACCTTAGTAAGCGTAGCGTTCAAACGCATAGAATGTTCCTACTCATAGGTATTATAAATGAGAGAGTTTAGGTTTACATGTTTGTTACTCTATCACCCAAAAACTGCTGAAAGGATTTGGATTCAAACTTGGCACACAGATATGTAGTTTATAGCCTGGATTAAAACAAAGGATACAATACGACACGCGGACGAAGTCGCGGGCGAAAGCTTGTTATAAATATAAAATAGAAAGAGACCTCTATATTATACAAAAACAAGATTTTTCTACTGTAAGTATATATATTTCTCAGTATATACTGAGAAATATCTGTTTAGTCTTTAGATGATCTAAAATAGATAAAATTTTATCTATTTTAGAAAATAGTAATTACTTAAGCTATAAGTATAATTTGTTATTGTTACTTTATTAAGGCGACTTAAAGAGACTACTTTTTGCTCTTTTCCCTATTACTACTACAACGAACTATATTTTGTAAATAAACTATACAACCTTAGCTTCAATCTGTGCGTGTAAATTTTCTATAAATTATCTCTTATCTAAAAGTGAAAAGGTGACTGACAGACTATTGCCCAGCCCAAACCACTGAACCTAGAGACTTGAAATTTTGTGCATAGATACCTTATACTGTGTAAACACCCACTAAGAAGGGATTTTTGGAAATTCCACCCCTAAAGGTTTGAAATGGGGGTAAAAAGTTTGTATGGAAGAAAATAAATAAATAGACATTTCAACTTGAAACTTCGTAGGAGTACTCCTAAAAACAAATTAGCAAACACGTGTTTCGTGGTTTTCCGAAACTCAACTCTTTAGGGGGTAAATAAAGCCCAAAATCGATATGGGTCGTTATCGAGGTTTTATGGGATGTTGATTGCAAAAATGGCATTTATTTTTAAGTGGTAGACATTATTCAACCCCTAGAGTGGTTAATGGGGTTCAAACTTTGTATGGAAAAAATCGTAATAACTTTGTATGGATAAAAGTCGTAATGAGAACAGCAACGGGAACGTTTGTTCCTCAATCACGTAAAACCGGCTGAACGGATTTGGAATATCACACAGATAGTTATAGCCTGTGGTAAAATAATGGATAAATTTCATCTCGGTCAAAGGTTCCATAGCAAATAGCGATTTTCCGAATGTCCACGTGGACGAAGTCGCGGGCAAAAGCTAGTGTAGAATAAATTTAATTTAGATCAAGGTGCCACTTGACGTATACTATAGTCGCCTGAAGATTGAAAATGCACCCATTAAAATAGTTTCCTACTATAAATTATTGACATCGTGGGAATTCAAAGTGAGAAAAAATGCTTCAATTTGTCTTCAATAAGAATGTTTACTAACCTTGAGAAAATTATACGTAATATTACCTATCTGTGAAGAAAATTATAAGTAAGGTAGACTTATATTAAGTTGAAATTAGGTAAATTACTGTTCAAGTTTAATTTAAGCTGAATAAAAAAGAATAAGGGCCCTGAGGTGTTTAGAATCTAAATAAAAAAATCCAACTGTAGGTACATAATTCTTTACCGGTAGGTAGGTAGGTATCAAAATAATTTTGCTAAATAGCAAGTATGACAAAAATATCAATAATTTTCTGAGCAACGAGTAATTTAAAAATCCAAAATCCATGTTATTAATCTGTTTTTAATTTTCCAAAAATTTCATGTACCTACTACTTACAGATTAAAACCGGCCAAGTGCGTGTCGGGCCACACGCAGCATGATTCCGTAGTTGCCTTATATTATACCATAACATAATGGCTATAAGCTTATATTTATGTAAAGTCTTTTTTATATTATTTTTTTGTTTGCTAGTGATCATAATTTGTTATTTTATGTAGGTATGTGCTTATTTTAAGTGTAATTTACAACACAATGTATTATTGTTATATCTAGAATGAACTTATGAACCTATTTATTTCCTGTTTTATTCAATGAAATTTTGTATCTACGAAAACGCTGTAAAGGCTACATAGCACTGTTACTATTGTCATATTTTTTTCTCTTATATCCAAAAGTTTAACTGGTAAGGGAGGACACTTGACTCTAACAAATTTTTGCACTTTAAAGCTTAAAATTTCGCTAAATAATTCCCTGAATCGAAAAGTGGTCTTCACAAACCTACAATATTTTTGAAAAGACCTATCCAATAGAGAAAAAAAATATTTTTTTGGGCTTGCCAAAGTCAGGTCTACTTAAAATATTTTTACACTTAAAAATAAAATAGACAAAAGTAAGAGAATTTTAAAAAGTTTAATTAGGTATTTTTTTGAAATATTAACATTAAATTGACAATGTACAACTGAAGTGACTAACTTCAGAGCCCTTGCGGTACAAAACGATATATTTTAATCTGTAAAATTTTCTATTTTCCATACATTATTGACTTAAGTTGCGCCTTATCACTGTCTTTTGTCAATTTAATCGCATTTTACTTAAATGAATACTTAATAACTTACCAACTATAGACATAAGAACTTGATGATGTTTGCTCCCAGTTTTCTTCGCCATTGAAGAACTAACTTTATACACCTTATTCACCATTTTAAACAAAAAATCACTGAATTTTATAGATTACGAAAAACTTTGACACCGTCTATTTGAATATTTTTAACAACTTTCGCCAGTCTTTTAATTTATTCGCGCGAAAAGTAAACAAAAAGTTTTTAATCACCAAGTTATAATTAATTTTTAGAGGACAGTATAAAAACTCTTTTCAGTTTAAAAATAGAACGGAGAAAATATTCGAATCACGTTTAGGGAGGTTTCTAAATTCGAACCAAAATCCAAATAAAACCTCTTTTTAATTGAAAAATAGAAGTTATTTATCAAAGCGCGCGGTATTGAAACTTTTTTCGCAGTGACAAAGACCTATTGCAATACGCGTCTGCGCGATCGTCTTATGTCTGCGTCTGCGCATCAGATTGTCGTTAGTACATCTCTTTATATTGGCGGGAATTCTATCGTAAGCGACGTTCGAACAAGGGGATGAACAGACTATTTGAGACAGATAGTGTTATCATCAGAAAAAATGGCTTCAATCAGGGAGTTTGCACGTTCAGCAATTGCAATAAGTATCTAACTTAGTCATTACTTAGATTAGAAGTTGTTTAAATTTGTGTGGATTCGTGACTTTTTTCAACGTAAATTTCTCTTTGGATCTTTTAAATTTTTGGCATTCATGCAAACATGAACTATTGATTCTTGGATTACATAGATAATTAGGTATAATAGGTAGGTAAGTAGGTATAATAATTAAAAATAAATCAATAGAAACAATATTGTAAATAATGGATGTTTCTACAAACCTACGTTTTGATGTTTGTAAATCTTAACTCAATGGCGCAAAAACGATTGAACGGATTTTAATAAAACTTGGTAGACAGATAACATATAAATTAATGTACAATGCCTATGGATTATCACCAGTACCTAATTAAACCTGTGTGTGTCGGTACGTCGGTAGATATACCATCTATCTACCCACTTATTTTTTTAAATTGGTTTAAAAAAGTTTTAAATACTTAATATCGATGGCGAAAATAATAGATATTTAGGTAGGTACTTAAAACGAACTTGAAATCCAGAATTCTTATACCCATACTTATAAATACAAGATTTCTTAATTAGTTAGATTAGACAGACTAAAATTAATAAAAAAAAATATTACTCATTGAACATGATAATCTATTTTCAGTTTAAAGTTGACTCATAATGATAAACCTAATGGACTATTAATAAAAGCCAAAAGGGCAAACCTTATATCAATAATAGTCATTTTGATTAAAGAAATACCTACGCTTTTTAATAAGTTTTACAGATGACACCATACGTAATCATCACTAGTATCACTACATTAACATAAAACAAAGTTCTCCGCCGCGTTTGTCGGTCTGATCACGATAAACTCAAAAACTACTGCACGGATTTTCAAGCGGTTTTCACCAATAGATAGAGTGATTTGTGAGGACGGTATAAGTATATAAGTTTACACCGAAGCGAAGCGAAGGTGGGTTGCTAGTATAACATAGCGAAATCTATTTTTAGAACACAGATATAGGTAACGTAATAGTAGATTGTATTACAAGGGGGCAAAATAATATTTTTACGGCGAGGGCGCTTTTTTGAATCCAGAGCGAAGTGAGGGATTCTTCAGTAGAATCCCGAACGTAGCGAGGGATTCAAAGTACATCGCCCGAGCCAAAAATATATTTTGCGCCCGAGTGATACACTCTACTTTTCATCCCCTTTCTATGAGAAAATAAATAGGAGACTGTGTTTATGTAATTAATGAAAATGTTCTTTATTTAAAACAGACACGTGAAAAGTAAAAATAATTACAAATTTATAGTTACGTTTGATACACTAGCGCAATTTTCAAAAGTTATTGTACTTAGTACGTAAGTATGTACTAATTACAAGAACACAGACTTAATTCGCGCGCTTATGTTTTTTTTTCAGTTTGCGCGCTTGCCGCGTCGTCTATACAGCCAGTCAATACATACCAGCTGGCGGCGGCGTTCGAATTCTTTGAAAGATACATGTTCTAAATTCAAATCTCTTTTCCTCCCACTAAAAAGCTCTTACCAGAAAAGAGCTATTTTGGTCCCACTTATATAGGAACAAAGCATCATTTTTCGAATAGAAGGGATGAAAAACTATTATTTGTAAGTTAAATGAACGGATGGCATTTTTACTTAATATTATAACAGCGTGAAATGAAAACATTGCCTGTCGTATTCGTCGCTATGGTAGCGCTCTTAGCATGACTACCGAAACGCGATAATATCTAGATATATTAGTAATAGCGATTTATCAATTTTGTCTGTCTGGCAAAAAGCAATTGATTTTGACAATTGAGTTTCGATAAAACGCCCTATCATGCTAGATGGACTGGCGAGTGTCACAGAATCTGTGAGTCACAGGTTTGCCTCATGGGTACAAGTTTTGGGTCGGAGGTCATGTCAACTCGTCCTAAGGAAACTTGTCCCGCTATTTCCGTAGGTTTACCTATCTTTTTTCTCATCATTAATTCAACCTTAATTACTTACTAGTTTCCTACTTATTTTTAGTATTGCACTAGGTACGTACGCTTATTAAACGATATGAGTTAGGTTAGGTTAGAAGTGATCAGCAAAAAAAACATCAAGAATAAATTAGTACTTATTAGTTGTTAAAAAAAACGAATAATTGTTGTAAAATAACAAGAAAAAAAAACAGCTCAAATAATTTTATTCATAAAATTATCATTGTTTGAATAATTATCTCCTAGTAAGTATTAAAACATTACAAACAGGTGTAAGGAATCCCCTGGTACTTACATACATTTTCCTTCTTACGATACACTCTTGACCTTACTATGTACACTTGCTACGCGAATTGAATACTTATTACAATACAATTCAGACATATTTGGATTGTTATCGACGGGAATCTCCCGTGTGATTTACTTAGAAATATAATTTAACATTTTTTGTTGAACTTACAGTTTTTTTTCTCATATATTAAATTATCTTATCTGAAAAATACTTGTAGAACGAGCGAGCGCGACGCGTCTCCGTTTTAGCTTGGGGTTTTTTAATGCACAACTTGACAGTGCTTGGCTTTCACCTCACCTGATGTTAAGTGACGATAAGGCCGAAGGTGGAAGCGCACTACACCCGGAATCCTCATCACTGAGGAACTGGCTATTTTACCTCTAACTGCCGGAACACAAATATTTTTAAATTGTTGTTATGGCGTCAGACTTAGGTAAGATGGTGGTAGCTATAGCTAGCCAGGCGGACTTTAAATAAGCCCTACCACCAACCAAACCGAGTACAAATTGTACCCCCCTGGGAATCGAACCCGGGACCCTTGCGTCTTAAACGTGTGGGCGATCCACTAGACCACAGATGCTTTCGTATGTCCAGATGTTCTCCTCTAAAACCCGTATTTATGAACGGCTCTCAACGTTAAGAACTTTCTTGAGATCAAACTTGAGATGTTCTTCTTATACCTAGGAACAGCATCTCAGGTAGATATGATCTCAAGATAGCTCTCAACTAGGGTTGCCAGATCGGAACTCCAAAATATCTGGAGAATATTTGAAAATGTCGGGATTTTGCGGTTGTTGTCGGGAGAAAGAAATACTTATTTAAAATAAAAAATGTAACTTACTATAAAAAATGCCTGTATTTAGTACAAAAAGCGGCCGCGCAGCGCGATTTTTAGTCAGTTTTATCCACTAATCTTGTAAGTTGTGATCTTGCCTGTCTATTGAAAACAAACGGCCGCGCAGTTCGATTTTTAGTCAGTTTCATCCACTAATCATGTAAGTTATGATCTTGCCTGTCTATTGAAAAAAAACGGCCACGCAGCGCGATTTTTAGTTAGTTTCACCCGTTTCATCCACTAATCTTGTACTAAGATCAATATAATTGAAAAATATTAGAAAAAATCGACTCACCCGTAGCATCTCAGACGGGACCCGTCTAATATAAAAATAGCATTGTGAATGCATGAAATCTAAAAGTTTTAATAATCTTGTACTCTTGCCTGTCTATAGTAAAATAAAACGGCCGCGCAGCGCGATTTTTAGTTCCTTTTATCCACTAATATCGTGATCTGTGGTTTCTTACGCGAAAATTATTGTTTTCTAGAGGACTTTCGGAACAGCAGTTTTTCCGGGAGATTTTTAGATTTTTCGGGAGTCGGGAGACCACTTGAAATTGCGGGAGAATCCAGGCGAATCCCGACCATCTTGCAACCCTACTCTCAACATTGAGAGCAGTTCCTAAATACGGGCTTATAAATCGCATTTTCTCAATCGATTCTCGTGAAATTAAATGAGCAGGTTCGATAATATATCATTTTTTTTGATGACTCAGTTTTTCGAAATAAAAAAGAAATATATTTCAGCCATTTCGAAAAAGATTAAAAATCAACCAGTCACAAACGCGAGGTCTACAGCTTACAGAACCACTACTGTTATAAGACCTATCTAATGAAAAATAATGGTTTATTTGATGCAGAAAACTCTGTACAAAATTTTCTAATGACGGACGGACTGGCAAATTGACAACAAAATTACTACCAAGTATTTGTTTTATTATATTTCGTTGCCAATTAAAATCGTTGTCAACTGACATCACCGTAACGTCTCTATTTGGTGGAAAAACTTTGACAAATGAATAAAAAATGGATTTACTTTAAAGGTACACTACACCGTACCATACCATGACCGTGCTAGGAACGATTCAGGCAAAAAAAACTGTGAATTGAAAAGTGCATGGCCGGTTACGGAACGGTCTAGTGGGCACTTAATTCTTCCAAGAGTGGGAATACTGTCATTTCCTTCAATACAAATATATTATATTTTTATGTATAATACGTTCCTAGCACGGTCATGGTGTGGTACGGTGTAGTGATAAATAATTTAATTAAGATTAATATAAAAAAAAATTTACAAACATTGTTGCCGTAAGTGTAAACGTGATAAGAATTAGACGATGGTTAATTTACCATGCTTGCTTTTTGGTTGTTATAAATTGATGCAAATGGAATTATGAATTGAGAAACTCTCACGAACAATACTTATCGTGGAATCCTACTAATATTATAAATGTGAAAGTTTGTGGGTTTGGATGTTTGTTCCTCAATCACGCAAAAACTACTGAACGGATTTGGTTGAAATTTGGCACACAGATAGTAGATAGCCTGGATTAAAACAAAGGATACTTTTTATCCTGATATTCCCACGGGCACGGGAACCACGCGGGTGAAACCGCGGGCGGCCGCTAGTAATCTAATATTGTAAACGTTTTATATTATGTAACAGTAATAAATAACGTTATATTATAACAATAACCGTTTCGGTGTTTAGATTTAAATGAAAATGATGAATAATGACGTGATAACAATAGTACCTATCTGTTTCAGATGATAATAATTTATGCGATTATGCATATTCACTGAATAATTTTATTTCAAAACCACAATTTGTAAAGCATATATTTACTGTGAAGTTTTAAACAGAAATTCTTAACTATGCCTATAATCTTGGTGTAGATATGTACCTACTATCCCCGCCAATTGGAAATGCGCCTAGCGGCCATTTCTTTAACATCAAAATAAAAACAATTGTTAAAATATTATACCTACTTATAAGTAGTACCTAAACAATAACATTAGTATGTTATTACGTATTAGAATTTTCTTGTTACATGACATTTTTAGTTGCGGATGACGTTAACGTGGATGTTAATGCGACAAGGTTCCTGCGCATTAGCAATTGGTAGGGATTACTATCCCCACCAATTGCTACTTACTAAGTTACTAGTAGGCATGTGATTTTAGTTCAATGAGATAGCAAAATTCCTTCGTCCGTTTTTATTACAAACACGATAATAAAATTAAAATGTTTAAGCAAAACCTTTGAATTTAACTCTATCCTATCTCTATTTCTTTAAATGTATTTTTTTTAAGGTTGTATATAAACATTATTGGGGATTAATGTATAGATAAGAAAAAAAAAAGCTTTTAAAAAAAAGCACAACCTCCTTCAAAAATCTTAAAAAACAGCTCTGTGAAAAGCAAGAAATAATGTTCAAATCGATTAATTAAAACACGTCTATTGAAGTCGGGTGGAGCTGGAAGGAAGTAATTTTTTTTATTTATTGTATTGTTTATATTCTTAAAGCCCCACCCGACTTCAATAGACGTGTTTTAATTAATCGATTTGAACATTATTTCTTGCTTTTTATAGAGATGTTTTTTAAGATTTTTGATGGAGGTTGTGCTTTTTTTAAAAAGCTTTTTTATTTTAAACTTTTTTGTGGTAGGTATGTAAGTGTTGATTTTATAAAATAAAACGTTATAATGTTTAAAATTTTTCAATGATATACCCCGAGTAACTCAATTTTCACAAGAATTCCGTTGGGCCTTCGCAGTTCAACCCTATAGTCCAGCAGGTCCTTGACAATAAATAGGTACTTGTTTTTGATTGTCATAAACCTACCAATATTTCAATCACTGTACAGTTCCTATTTGATTTTAAGGAGTTCCCTTGTGTATCTTCAAAATTCAAAGTCCAATACCAATGAAATTAATATGGTACCATCTTTAAGGTTTCTTCTTTCAAACAAAAAAAGAATCACCTAAATTGGTTCATAAACAAAAAAGTAATGGTTGAAAATCCGCCTGAATTCATATAAAATGGTAACGAAAACGATAGTTTTTTCAAGATTACTTGAAAACTACAGAACCGATTTCAAAATTTCAAAAAATGGGACCAACTTGGAAAGAAACGTCATTTATAACGTTTGAATCATTTCAATCGGTTCAGCCGTCTTCGAGTAATCGGTGTAAATACATATAAAAAAATATATACGCGACGAATAGATAACCTTCTCCTTTTCAAATTTTTGAAGTAGGATAAAAAGGAAAATTTATGAGTACCTAGGTACCTACCGAAGTTTCATAGAAAATATAGTTGGTTAATTTGGTTAAAAGCAATTGAAAGAAAAGTACCTAATTAGGCCCTCTGTGAGGAAAAATCTATGTTGGATATATAGTCAGGTGGGGTAAGTGAAACACCGGGGTAAGTGAAACACCCAACCATATCTAAGAAACTATCGTAGTTTATTCTCATAGCGATGTGTCGATAAAGCAGGAATGACGAATTACTTCCCTTAATACAACACAGATATCGCTGCGACCATTAAACTAGCTAGTAAACCAAAAAGAAATTCATTAGATGTCAAAACGCAAAACACGATGTTTTTTTTGATAAATCTTTAAAACTGGACCCTATTTTATGAGAATTTGATACATTTTGGATAAACGGTTAAACGTGATCCTTTTGTCCTGTTTTTAATTAAATGGACACAATATTTAAAGCTATTTTGGCCACTGTTTCACTTCCCCCTTGTCAGGGGTTAGTGAAACACTTCTTAGCTTTTATATTCTTTTCGTGATTTTGTTGCTTAATGCAAGTCTTTAGATATTTATATTCATACCGTTAAAGGCTGATTTAATTAGGAGTACATTGCCTACACAGCTACTTTAATTGCGAGTTTTATAGCTTTACTACACCTTGTTAAATAAAAATAAAATAAAGTATGTTTCACTTACCCCACCTGACTATAATATATTATTTTTCTTAGAAATTGAGGTAGTTATTAGTTTTGTACTTAATACTTAAGTTGTCTTTTGAGAGGGGAATTCTCTATATAAAAGAGAATATTTAGGTCCCCTCTGAAAAGTTTTTTATTGATGTTCTTTTTATTCCTTTTCGAAATTAATATTTGATGTTTTTGTATACGAAAATTCAATATAAGAGCTTTCATTTTGTGATAACACTCTGACCTTGATAAAGTATAAAAAAAGCTATAAAAAGTGGAAAAGTGCGAGCCATACTCGCGCGTCGAGGGTTCTGCACGTTTTTTAGGGTTCCGTAGACTTTATTAGAAAAAAAAGGAAGCCTTATAGATTCGTCATGTCTGTCCGTCCGTATGTCACAGCCACTTAATTCCGAAAGTATAAGGACAACTCAGTTGAAAATTGATAGGTAGATGTATTCTGTAAACCGTTTTAAGATTTTTATAAAAAAAATAAGGGGGGCTCCCCATTCATGGCACTGAAACTGATTTTTTTTTCATCAAACCAATACGTGCGGTATATCTATAGATAGGTCTTTAAAAATGATATCTAGGTTCTTATGACTATTTTTTTTAAAGTCAACCGTTAAAAAGACATACACTGCCGAAGTGGGAAAATGTGTGTGTCCCCCCCTCTAATTTTTAAAATAAGAGAGTGTAAAATCTAAAAAAATATAAGTATGCTATAGAGTTTAATGAACACTCAACAAAAATTGGTTTGAACGAGATATAGTAATCAGTTTTCGAGATATAGCATTTACTAAAACCGCAAATATAACTTTGTAATTCATACGAACACTGTGAAAAACAAAGTTACATTTGTAGACGAAAAATGATAGTGGTATTAAATATGGAATGGTATAAGGTTACTACGGAACACTACTGCGCGTGGCCCGACATGGACTTGGCCAGTTTTTTATTTGATACAAAACTACATTTATTTTTAACTTTTGACTTTTTGTTTGTCTTGCCAGATAGACAGAAAACCAGACAGACAGACTAACGGACAACGACTTGATCCTATAAGTCCCATTATTTTATTTAGGTACAGAAGACAAAACTCTAAAAATTATACAGCGTGTTACAAAACTTTGCCACACGAAGGGAAAGTACTTTAAATATCGAAGGTAGGAAATTTTACTGAACGAAGACTTCATTTTGATTTTAAAAATAATTGGAACTGTTCTTATCTTCAATATTTAAAGTAGGTACCTACTTTCCCTCCGTGGCGTGTGGCAAAGTTTTACACACTGTATAATACTTCTTTATGAAATGAGAATCTTTAAACAAGAGTTTTTTTTAATAATAAGCTTTTTGTAATAATAAAAATAATGTGGTTTGTTAAATTAAATTCAGGTGTGTTTTTTATTTTATTCCAATTTATCTGAATTAATTTATAATAATATTTCAGTCTGGGACAAGGAAATTATTTCTAAAAGTTCAAATGGTATAAAAACGTTTACTTCATCGTTTCCACTAGTAATGTTTTAAAAACTCCTGTAATTGAAAATAGTTAGTTGTTTTTTAGCGACGAGGGATTGCCTGCTGCTACGGAATAAAGTTCAACTTACTTTGACAGCACAGCCCAATGTTAAGGCTCGCTTATGCGAAAACATTTTGTCTCTGTCTTTTTCTTTACGTGAAAAGAGTATGGAAAATAACCTCACCTCTGCACTTTTTCGATGTTTTTCGTTGTATTTTCATAATTATCTTTAGCACAATTATCTTTCTTTAAAAAAAAGTTATTGGAGCAACTGCACAGTACATTAAAGTGTATTTTGATGTAGAATTCAATACTTTTCTGCTGTTATTTACGCCAAAAATACGACCTGCGACAAGCGCTTTTGATGATATTCTGATTTTTTTTACAATCTGTGAGGTTTATACGCAATTAAATACTTGTAGCTACTAGATAATCTCTTTAGCTCGTCCTATATTTTTTTGTGGCTACAACTTTAAGTTTTCTATATAAAAATATATATATATATCGGGTTCGAATCCCGTCTAAGTTGCTACGGGTGAGCCGATTTTTTCTAATATTTTTCATTATTTATTCATCTTAATATAAAAATAGCATTGTGAATGCAAAAATCTAAAAGTTTAAAATTGTACTGTTTCACCTTAATTGATTGTCTGGCACCTGCAATAGGTGCTACAACCGAATGTCGAAGTAGTTCTCTTCACATTGGTGAGATGCGCTGATCTTCAGCGGAAGCGTGGAAAGTATTAGAAAATTTCGCCACATCCCTCAGCGGCTTGGTAGCATAATTGGTAGTGCATTGGGCCGGATTCCTAAGGGTGCGGGTTCGAATCCCGTCTAAGTTGCTACGGGTGAGCCGATTTTTTCTAATATTTTTCATTATTTATTCATCTTAATATAAAAATAGCATTGTGAATGCAAAAATCTAAAAGTTTAAAATTGTACTGTTTCACCTTAATTGATTGTCTGGCACCTGCAATAGGTGCTACAACCGAATGTCGAAGTAGTTCTCTTCACATTGGTGAGATGCGCTGATCTTCAGCGGAAGCGTGGAAAGTATTAGAAAATTTCGCCACATCCCTCAGCGGCTTGGTAGCATAATTGGTAGTGCATTGGGCCGGATTCCTAAGGGTGCGGGTTCGAATCCCGTCTAAGTTGCTACGGGTGAGCCGATTTTTTCTAATATTTTTCATTATTTATTCATCTTAATATAAAAATAGCATTGTGAATGCAAAAATCTAAAAGTTTAAAATTGTACTGTTTCACCTTAATTGATTGTCTGGCACCTGCAATAGGTGCTACAACCGAATGTCGAAGTAGTTCTCTTCACATTGGTGAGATGCGCTGATCTTCAGCGGAAGCGTGGAAAGTATTAGAAAATTTCGCCACATCCCTCAGCGGCTTGGTAGCATAATTGGTAGTGCATTGGGCCGGATTCCTAAGGGTGCGGGTTCGAATCCCGTCTAAGTTGCTACGGGTGAGCCGATTTTTTCTAATATTTTTCATTATTTATTCATCTTAATATAAAAATAGCATTGTGAATGCAAAAATCTAAAAGTTTAAAATTGTACTGTTTCACCTTAATTGATTGTCTGGCACCTGCAATAGATGCTACAACCGAATGTCGAAGTAGTTCTCTTCACATTGGTGAGATGCGCTGATCTTCAGCGGAAGCGTGGAAAGTATTAGAAAATTTCGCCACATCCCTCAGCGGCTTGGTAGCATAATTGGTAGTGCATTGGGCCGGATTCCTAAGGGTGCGGGTTCGAATCCCGTCTAAGTTGCTACGGGTGAGCCGATTTTTTCTAATATTTTTCATTATTTATTCATCTTAATATAAAAATAGCATTGTGAATGCAAAAATCTAAAAGTTTAAAATTGTACTGTTTCACCTTAATTGATTGTCTGGCACCTGCAATAGGTGCTACAACCGAATGTCGAAGTAGTTCTCTTCACATTGGTGAGATGCGCTGATCTTCAGCGGAAGCGTGGAAAGTATTAGAAAATTTCGCCACATCCCTCAGCGGCTTGGTAGCATAATTGGTAGTGCATTGGGCCGGATTCCTAAGGGTGCGGGTTCGAATCCCGTCTAAGTTGCTACGGGTGAGCCGATTTTTTCTAATATTTTTCATTATTTATTCATCTTAAAAATATATGGCCCGCGGGAACCATGTTTTCCTATCATGGACTCTTAAGCGTCGAGGCTTCGATCAAGAATATCCTGGATAACGCTTCACGAACTAAAGTAGTACGCAAAAATGTCACAACAAATAGCGTCTCACTTACAAACTTGGCGCTTATTTTGTACATAATCACCTCTTATTTTGTACAAACTCACATTTTATAACACTTATTTATACAAAATAAGTTTATTTTGTACAATATCACATCTTTGTCACTTTGTGTAAAAAAGTGGGACGCTATTTGAGGTGCCATTTTTTTGAGACTTACCCCTCTTTTAAAAAAAATCTAATATCTTTTTCTGACCGGACATCTAGAGTATTCTTGATCGAAGCGTCGAGGGTAGTGAAAACACTTGGTAAAATAACAAGAATAATATAGGTACTTACCTATACCTACTCTTGAATATTTATGTAAATAATTGCTAAGATATAGTTTTGTTGAAGCAAAGCGAAAATGAGTTGAAAGGAAACTAAATAATGAATTGTTAACCGTAATAGTATCGTATCCAACCAAATCAGAAAAACGAAATGATATTATATTTACCTATTCTGAAAAGATTTTATAAAAAATACGAAAGAAAAATTTAATAACACTTCTTTGTAATATACATTATTCTTTTATCTGTTGTTATTGTAATTAAGAAAAATCACCTAATACTTTTTATTTATATCTTAGAAAAACCACAGATATTATGTGAGTATCGAATGATAAAATATTTTATTGATATTAAGCTGGATTAAAGCCTGTATTTCAGATAATAAATCTGAGTTCATTATGTATTTCGATGGCTTTTTATAATTTCATAGAAAGTGAACTTCTTAAAAAAATGTTTTTGTAATGATTAATTTCATAACATGATGATGCATAATGATTAAGTTTTTTAAACCTATACGGTTGTTCAAATGATAAAATACTAGCGGCCGCCCGGGGTTTCACCCGCGTGGTTCCCGTTCCCATGGGAAAATCAGGATAAAAATTATCTTATGTTTTAATTCAGGATATCTACTATCTGTGCGCCAAATTTCAACCAAATCCGTTCAGTAGTTTTTGCGTGATTGAGGAACAAACATCCAAACCCACAAACTTTCACGTTTATAATATTAGTAGGATAATGAAAAAGAAATTGATATTATGCTGGATTAAAAGCCTTTAGGTATGGGTATTTCAGATAATTAATCTGAGTTCAGATTATGTATTACAATAGTTTTTTTATAATTTCATAGAAAATTAACTTTTTAAAAGAAAAAAGTTTTCGATAACAACTCATTTCATTAGCAAAATTTTGCAGGATGATTTAAACCCATCTTTTTTAAAATGTACCTACGCTTGTATAAATACCAGGAGGCGTTAAAAGGGTCTTAGCTATAATCCCTAAAATTAAATGGAGTTAAAGTAAATCCTGTTATTATCAGCGCCTTAATTTTCAACCCTCTGTTCAACATTAAGGGTCAGGTCAGGGTTGAATAAAATTTTCAGACCCACCGTTTTGAGGTCCATCTTGACCTAGATGTTGTCTGTAGCTATTACAGTTTTAATATATAATACTAAATTATAATATTAGGTGTTTATCTATGAAATTGCCGATATTTTGTCTCATACCTACAGAGAAAATAAAACTTCTATGGTTTATAAAATTTAACAATATCTTGATATTATATCGAATTATGACAATGAAAGTCAACTATCAGTAAAAATAAAGTCCTTATTTTAGCTTTCAAAGCATTAAAAAGATCTCGAAAGTGACTCTTTTTTGTGAGGACGGGAGGGGTTGAAAGGTAACTTAGCCAAAGCTTATTTTTTCACTTATCGTAAATGGAATAAGTTAGCATAGTGTTCAAACATTAGTACATAAAAGTTTTGTTACATGAGTGTTCACGGTTGTTAAATGAACAAAGAAAATGCTAGTATGAAAAACGCTAATTCATGAAAATTGTCGTACCTACATATCGACAATTTCATAGGTAGACCTATTATTACAGTTTTACTAAAAAAAGCGCAATACCTAGCAATCAAGTGCGAGTCGGACTCGCGCACGAAGGGTTCCGTACCAAAAAACGGCAAAAAAACACGTTTGTTGTATGAGAGCCCCCTTAAATATTTATTTTATTCTGTTTGTGGTATTTGTTGTTATATTGGCAACAGAAATACATCATCTGTGAAAATTTCAACTGTCTAGCTATCACGGTTCATGAGACACAGCCTGGTGACAGACAGACAGACGGATAGCGGAGTCTTAGTAATAGGGTCCCGTTTTTCCCTTTGGGTACGGAACCCTAAAAAGCACGAATGTTTACAATGCTCGCTTTGTAAAGTAGACAAATCGCTTTAGAATGAGATGTAAGCGAATTTTACAACCATTTGAATTGGTAATTCCTAACGATTACAAGTTTAAATAATAATGACCTTCCTACAATTGTCTTATAATTAATTTTAAACAACCATTCCGAAGATTAATGGTCTGGTGTTAAACGGTTCTCACTCAATTGTAATCATCAAAACAATTTGATAATACCTACTCAATGTTTGTACTTACATTTCACTCCAAGTAAATTGAGAGCTTATAAATTGGAGTGGTACTTTTCCCTTTTCCGTTTCCTTTCGACATCTTTAGAATGTTGAATAAGATCAATGTAATCAATCTTTACTTGTAATCACTAAGCAATTTTTTTAAGTGTATAAGAAGTCGGTAAAAATGGGCTTACTCTTTGCCACCAAACTGAAAACTGAAAACACCTTTAGCACGAACAGCTACGAAAAAAAAACAAAAAACCGACTTCAAAAACCTGCCTCTAAAAAGCAAGAAATAATATTCAAATCATTAGATACGCATTATCATTGTTATAATAACAACACGTCTATTGAAGTCGGGTGGGGCTGGAGTACAACTTCCTTTTTTTATTCTAAAAGCCCCACCCGACTTCAATAGACGTGTTGTTATTATAACAATGATAATGCGTATCTAATGATTTGAATATTATTTCTTGCTTTTTAGAGGCAGGTTTTTGAAGTCGGTTTTTTGTTTTTTAAAACAATTTTTTATTTTTTTATTTTTAGTGTAAGTACCTTTTATATTAGGTATATTTTTATAGGTATATTATTGGGTAGCAAAATTGGCTCAGCCAAACGTGAGATATTCGCGGAGAAACATACATTCATACAGGTCAAACTGAGAGAGAACCTTTTTTTTGAAGTCGGTTAAAAAGACTACACTAAAAGTACCTCTTTACCAACAAAAAGAAACATCTAATTCGGTTCATAAATAACAAAGTCGTCATGTTAGTTGATGCAAAATCATAGTATTTTCAGGATTTCTAGAAAACTACTGTACCGATTTGAAAAAAAATTAAATGGGACCATCTCGCAAGAAAACTCATAAATGACGAAGATATGCGCGAACAACGATAAAAAAAAAAAACTTACAATCGAATTGAGAACCTCCTCCTTTTTGTGAAGTCGGTTAAAAATAAATACCTACCTCAGTTAAAAAATATTAAAAATACGACTGCCCTGCCATAAACGAACTAAAAAGTTATGTGGAACAATTTTTAATCATAGAGGTCCCCCAACTATTATTTATTAAAAAAAAACAGCTGTTTCATTCATTTTGACATTTTCGTTTTTTGTTACTAATTTTTGTATGAAACAGCAGATTTTTTTTCGCGATTTCATAGTTGGTCCCATAGCAAAAGTTGTATCTATTATATATTCTGTGCTATTACCAAACAGCCTGTATAAGACGGGAAAATATTTTTTTTATTTCTTTTTGAAAAAAATACGTTTTTCAGAAATTCGATTGATTGAAACTTTACGCAACAGACAGATATACAAACTTTAGACCTATATATTTTATATCGAACAGCCTTGGTAACATTTGTATTTTTTTTGGTTTTGTAAAAAATTTAACTATTAGTTAAGAAGCAAACTCGAAAAGCAACTAGTTCTGTAAAACTACCTAAGTTACCTTTAACTGAAGTGAATTTTGCTTTGCATAACTTAAATGTCTTGAACTGAACCTTACAAAGTTTATTTGAAGTTTTCCTTAAAAGAAAAAATACAAGGGGCTTAACCGTTATCGAGGTAACCGACAGATAACCAGGTCGACAGCCTATTTGCTAATTATATTAACATTATGGACTTTGCATAGGTAATCATTAAAAACTTAAGGCAAAGAGATTGTAGTATTTCCCCAACCAACATTTTTGGGGGAAATTACTTACTTAGAAGTATAATATTATAATGAAAAACAAACTCACATGTAATCTTATTAAAAGTGACAGTAAAAACGTAGTATAGGTAAAGTAAGACTAAATATGTCAATTTGGCGACAAAATATGTACATCAATGAAACTTTGTTTATAATTTATAATTTTTGTTTGTCTAGAAATAAGGATCTGCCGAGTTCTACCAAAATTTAGGGGTTGTCATTGGTCTTGGTGATATTTTGGTTTTGGCGATATTTGTAGACAAATGACGACTTATAACTGTACAACAGATCCGCGATTTCATTAATTATGGAAAGTCAGAATTAGCGGCAGGGGGTGAAAAAAAGGGGGCACCCCCTGCCCCGCACCCTAATAATAACTACTAATAATTTAATATAAATCTATTTAAAATTTTAAATAAAACTGAGTTTAAAATGTAGTAAATGATAAAGCATAACGACGGCTACTAACTTTGCGACTGACTTTTTATCATTACATTTTATTAATCATGTAATTGGCCTTGCTAGTGGTTAGAATTAGCAGTAAAAACAAAATTGTAAAACGCAGTTGGTTTTGAAATAAAATAAAATGAAAATAAAAATTCTGTGCCGACAGTCGCAGACGAAAACACAGTATATACCTGCCAACCCTTATCCATTTCAATGTCCCAAAGAATTTTTATTTACTTCAGGAACCAATGATAAGATGTAGGTCACTTCCCAAGTTTATTGTCCTAAAATGTTCCTTCTGGACTTTTATTACAATCTTTTTTTTTATAATCTTTATTTTCTCCAAACATGCTTTTTATACTCGTGATCAAAGTGACTCACAAAATACACATAATTTATGACTACGCTACGACTTTCGTAGTTCTAATTGACCCACCCGTAGCAGAGAATAAATATACTACTTACCCGTAGTCAATTCCGCGCGTGATTCGTAGACGAATACGGTGTTTCGTAGTCAAATCCGTAAGAGATTCGTAGTCAATTTTATTGTTTTCAAATATTTCAGTAAAACAGTTCTTTTAATTAAGAAAAACATTTGGCAAGAATGAACATTTAAATAAAGTAAAATGATATCTTTTGAAGTCCACTTTCTCCGAGTCTGCTATTACCGCTTGAAATTTAATTAATTAAAATCTCAGTTATGTTTAAAAATATGTTACTCGTACCTATTTAATTAAATTCTTTTGAGGGGTCTTTGTTAATGGGGATTATCCACTGACCTGATTTTTTTTTTCTATTTAACTGGACTGGCTGTCTGTATGATTTGACAGCAAAGTTCTTGTGCCTATTTGAAACGCCTCTAGCGTGAGGTCTAGAGAACTTATTTTGACGTACCTCAATGAAAATGGTTGCCGTGATGGTCTCTCCAGACTCCAGACTTTAGTACCATGTCCCTCACGCTATGCTCACGCTACGTCCTACAGAGCCAAAATGGCGGAATTCAAATTGGCAAAAGAACAGTTTGACAGCAGCTAGTCTAGTGGAATATACACCGTCATTTTGTAGTCGTTTTAATTAACTTAAGGGTGTGTTGTACCAATGCTTGGGATACCCTGGACGGCCAAAGTCAAAAGTCAAATAAGCTTTATTCAAATAAACTTAATTATTAAGTACTTTTGAATCGTCTATATTTTCCTACCACCCGTTCCAGACTTTTTTAGCTGACAAGAAGAACGGGCGCAAGAAACTTATCAGCTGTAACAGCCATAAGTAACGATATTTACAAACTTGAATATATCGTTACCAGAAAATTACAACAGGGTGACAGGATTATTGGCAACAACATAGACTTATTATATTACTTCAACAAAGTACTTATTAACAAGTTATGTGTTACATCATTTCCACGCATTTAGATCTTTAAGATAATCATCTACTTTATAATAACCTTTACCCATGAGCGTTTTTTTAACATGGTTTTTAAATTCATGCAAAGGAAGATCAATCACTTGTTGTGGAACTTTATTAATAAAGGCTATGCCTTTCCCCATAAATGAACCTCTAGTTTTTGCAAGCCTAAATCTTGGAACGGCAAGTTTATCTTTATTTCTTGTATTGAACTGGTGAATATTGCTGTTCTTAGCAAATGAATCATAGTGTTTCCTTACATAAACTAAATTATCATAAATATATTGGCCTGCCAAAGTTAAAATATTTATTTCTTTGAACATTTCTCTCAAGGTATCTCTCCGCCGTAGATTGTATATGGCGCGAACAGCTCTTTTTTGGAGTACAAAAATATTTTCAATACTGGCAGCTGAGCCCCACAATAGCAGTCCATACGACATTACGCTATGAAAATAACTAAAGTATACTAACCTTGCCGTTTCAATATCAGTTAAAAGCCTTATTTTCTTAACAGCGAATGCCGCTGAACTAAGTCTACTTGACAAGGCTTCAATATGTGGATCCCATTGCAGTCGAGAATCTAGTGTGATACCTAGAAATTTTGTGCTCTCGATAAACTCGACTTCATCGTCTTTCAAATTAATATTTAATTTTGTCTGCTCAACATTAGGTAATGAGAATTTAACACATTTAGTTTTTTTGGGGTTAAGTGCTAAATTATTACTATTAAACCAGTATGAAACTTTAGAGAGGGCACTATTTACTTCGTCCGAACAGTTATTACCTCTGTTTACTTTAAAAACTAAAGAAGTATCATCCGCAAATAGTACTGTTTCACATATATTATACGCGTAGTTGGGAAGGTCATTTATATAAATTAGAAACAGCAATGGGCCCAATATTGATCCCTGTGGCACACCCATATTGATGGGGGCTCCAGTAGATTCAGTTCTATTAATCACTACTTTCTGAGTTCTATTGTACAAATACGATTTCATAAGACTAACTGATTTATCAGAGACACCATAATGTTCTAGCTTCTTTAATAGTGTTTGATGATCAACGCAATCGAATGCCTTAGAAAGGTCACAGAAAATGCCAATTACATCTTGCTTTTCTTCCCAAGCATCCAGAATATGTTTGAGAAGTGCAATTCCAGCATCAGTAGTACTTTTACCCTTGGAAAAACCAAACTGATTTTTATGAAGTATATTATTGTATGTGAAGTAATCTAATAATTGGGAATATATAATTTTTTCAAATATTTTACTAAGTGCTGGTAGTATAGATATTGGCCTAAAGTTAGCTGGGTCACTTTTATCCCCAGATTTAAAAAGAGGAATCAATTTACTATTTTTCATTAGATCAGGAAAGACCCCTTCGTCAATACATTTGTTAAAAATAAAAGCCAAGTAAGGGGCTAGTATATCAATTATTGATTTAATTATGCTTGTTGACATGCCCCAAAGATCTTCTGTTTTTTTAACATTAATTGTTTTAAAAGCTTTAATGATATCTGCACTATTTATATATTTAAAGGAAAAACTTTCATTGCACTTATCAACACTTGACTCCAGAAGGGAGACAGCGATGTTGGGACAAGCACTAAGAGTACTGGTAGTTTCTACAGGTATTCTAGCAAAGAAATCTTCAAAAACTTTAGCGACCTCATTGTCAGATTCAAAAGTTTGATCACCAGTTTTTAAACAGAAGGAATTTATATTGGATTTTGATTTGCCCGTTTCTTTGTTAATAATATTCCAAGTAGCCTTAATTTTATTGTCTGCTAATTTAATTTTATTTGCAAAGTACTTGGACTTTGCTAAGATACAGACTTCTCTGAATGTTTGTGAATACTTCTTGACAAATTCAATGAAGTTAGGATCACTAGAAGTAGCTTTCTCTGCATAAAGTTCGTATCGACTGTGGAAAGGAAAAAATGCTAAAGCGCCACTTTGGCCATTATGAGTTATATATATCATTGGATAGCGCTTTTTTTTCTGCGTCGATCTGTCTAGGTTTCAAAGCAATCGGAGCACTTTTTTGGCGCTTTAGCATTTCTAAAATTCAACGTTTTTCACAATTTTTCACAAATTTACGCTGTCAATATGACTAAAGCGACGTATTTTTATTATTTTTGTAACAAATGTAGCATAAGAATTTTTATCCGGTCCACCTTTATTTCATTTGTACCACTTGAGCAATTTTCGTTTATTCAAATTTGAAAAGTAATGGTGATTTAGTAATTTAAGCATTTTATAGACTACAATGGTTTGGCGCTTTAGCAAAACATCATTGGTTTAAGAAGTAAGAACGGTTGGCGCTTAAGCAATTTTTGCTAGCTGTTTGTGTTATTATTAAGTACGTTATCTAGTACGTTAGCGAAAATACTACTCTCAGATTTATTGATGCAACGTATATTACAATACAGAAGTTATAATTTGACATTATTTCGATTAACTGAAACATAGTAATACTAATTACTTCACGCTTCCAAGACACTCAATGGGAAGTTACCGATTTTGATGCTTCCCTGGTATCACCCACCCAAATAATGTTGACCTCTGCACTACTCAGGTCGTCGAAGTATGGCTCTCAAACAGCTGAATAACAACCGATCACTACAGAACTTCTTAGAGCGGGTGATAAGCCAATACTAAAATCCTCCAGAAGCTTTTCAATTCCGTCATCGTTGAAGGCAGAACGCCGAAGGCATGACTCTCTTAAAGAACTACAGACCCATCTCACTTCTGAGCCATATTTATAAGTTGTTTTCGAGAGTCTTTACGAATCGTCTCGCTCGCAGGTTTGGCGACTTCCAACCTCCCGAACAAGCCAGGTTCCGTAAAGGCTTAGCGCCATGGACCACATCCATACGCTGCGGCAGGTCATACAGAAGACTGAGGAGTATAATTTGCCACTCGGCTTGGCGTTCGTGGACTAAAAGACAGCCTTTGATTCAATAGAAACCTGGGCGGTACTGCAGTCTCTCCGGAGGTGCCAAGGGTAGTGGACTGCAGGTATATCGAGATGTTCAGGTACTAACACGAAAATGCCACCATGTCGATCCGGTCGAGTACGAGTACAGAACTAGAGCACAAATCCAATGCAACTGCAGGGAAATGTAATTTCTTTGAAACTGTTCACTGCTGCATCAGAGGACATCTTTAAACTCTTAAACTGAAAAGGACTCGGCATCAACATTAATGGTCAATACCTAACATATCTTCGTTTTACCGATGATATAGTACTGGCTGAGATCTTGGAAGAACTGAACACAATGCTCGAAGATCTCAGTAGTGCTTTGCTCCCCAAAGAGTGGGTCTCAAGATGAACATGGGTAAGACGAAAATTATGTCGAATGCGCATGTTGTGCCCGCTCCAGTTCATGTTGAGAACACTACACTTGAAGTTGTGGGATGGGCAGCATTCGGGAAGCTTTGAAATATCTTCGCTTCAAATTTACCTTAGTGTCTCAAGACGAAAGTCAGTGCGTGTTGTCAGTGATAATGATTTACGGCAGTGAAGCGTGGTCGCTCACTATGAGTCTCATAAGGAGGCTCAAGGTCACCCAGCTTGCAATGGAAAGAGCCATGATAAGCGTTTCCTTGCGTGATCGAATCAGAAATTAGGAAATCTGCAGGAGAACTAAAGTTACCGACATCGCTCGAAGGATTCTTCAGTTGAAGTATCAGTGGGCTGGACACATAGCGAAAAGAACCGACGGCCATTGGGGCGGAAAGGTTTTGGAATGGCGACCCCATACTGGACGACGTTCCGTGGGTAGGCCTCCGACAAGGTGGATCAACGATGGTGAAGGTCGCGGTGCGCCGCTGGATACAAGCAACGCAAGACCGATCGTCGTGAAGATCCTTGGGGGAGCCCTGTACCCAGCAGTAAGTGTCGTGAGGCCGATATGATGATGATTTTAATATTAGCCAGCAAGTTTTCAGAAAAAATAATACAGCATTAATTTTCACCGTGCATCACCATCACCACACCGCACTGCAACTTGCAGACAAATTCCAATGTGATTTGATCGGATGGCAGTAGCCGAGCAGTAGCATAGCAGTAGCCTCTCCAAAGGCCGCCGTTTACAGTCCACCAGGGCGATGCCCGCGGGCTGCTTCAGCAGCCCGCGCACCAGGGCGAAATAATAGACAATTAACTGAAACATAGTAATACTTATTACTGATATCGATAAGTAAATCTAATATAGAGTAATTGAGTTGGTGTTCAGCAATACTTGTTTGCATTTATTCTACAGCATTGGTGCATTTAAGCAATTTTCCCTAAAGGGTTCGGTTAAATCATCGCCAACATGGGTAATTGAGTAAACTTTTCTTCACTGCATCTGTTAAAGTTAAGGTCATTAAGCATTTTGTCATTGCCCTAGAAAAGATCATTGCGACTTATAATCAGTTTTCACTGACTGGGTTCTTACAATATTGTGGACATAAGTAATTTTTTCCTGACTGGAGTTTTCTCAAAAAAATAAGTATTTTTGCTTAAGCGACAAGTATTTCGCGATATAATAGAATTAGAAACTAATGAGTATTTCCTAAATTTGGGAAAAAAATAAATAATATGGTCTTTCATACACATGAATTTGCTCACGTTAATAACAAAAAAGTTATGATTTTTTTTCGAAAAAATGAAACTTTAAACCTCATTTCCCACAACTAGCATTTTGGCGCTTTAGCATTTTTTCCTTTCCACAGTCGGTATAATTTCCTTCTGCTCTTATATATGCCGGGTGTGGCCCAGTCACTAAATTTCGTACCATCATTACATTTGATGACTTTTTGTTTAAAAGTTTTACTAAATTCAGTTTGAACTATGCTAAATAAATGATTATATAGGTTATTGGCTTCAAAATTTGGTTCTGGTAATGTTTCAATTTTACTTGTGACATTGGTTCTGAATTTTTCAATACAGTGTTTTTTTACTGGCCTACACATTATTTCCCGTTTAGGCGGAACATGATGGTGCTCAATGGAGGCTAATTGTCCACTATGGTCGGATTTAATACAATTTAAAATTGATTTTTCAATGACATTACAGTTACAGAAAATATTATCTAAGCAGGTTGCCGATGTGGGTGTGATACGCGTTGGTTCATTAAAAATATGTAGCAAATTAAATGATTTAAATAGGTTTATGAACCTACTCGACAGTTTGGCTATTTTAGGGTCTAAGATGTCGACATTAAAATCTCCGCAAATTGCGACTTTTTTATTCTTCCTACAAGTTATTTTTAAAACTTCCTCCATAGTGGACTCAAACTCAGAGTAATTCGCTTTGGGGGGTCTATATACGCATACTATAATTATTTGATCAAGTTCCACGCACGATAACTCAACGGTTCGTTCAATTGAGAGGGATACTACATCTCTACGCTCTTTACATTGTAAACTATTGTGTAGAATAATAAGTGAACCCCCTCTTATAGTAGATTTCCTACTAAGCGAGCTAACAACTTTATAATTATCTAAACTTAAAAGTAATTCGTGCTTTTTCAACCAATGCTCAGTAACACATAACACATCAATATCTTCAGAGTTTAAGAATAAGCTTATTTCTAAATCTTTGCCAGAAAAGCCTTGCATATTTTGGTGTACAATTCTTAAACACTTTGGCTTTTCTATTGTTAAGTCAGGGCTAGAGGACGCCTCTATTGTCCTAGATGGTAATTTAAATGTGAAACATTATTATTACTTGAACTAAGTAAAATGTTATAATTATTTTTATTTGGAACAGATTCCAAAGTTGAATGACTAATGTCAATAGTTGACTGCTCAATAAAAGCAGTTGTTTTACTAGCCAGATTATTGGCTAAATGTTTAAAATAAAAAGATAGCGATAATGCTATTTGTCTCCTAAAAGAACTAGGCAGATAGAACTTATCTTTTGTCAAGTAAAAACTATTAAATAATTTATTGATGTCGATTATGTGTAGCTGTTCACTATTATGAAATGCTACCGTATTCAATGTTACGTTCAACTGATACCTAAAGTTATTTTCCATTTGTGACACACTTTTGCAATAAGGGAATGTGAACAAAATCACTTTTTTTACTTTTAAAGACATTAAGGAATTACAATAAGCTATCAGTTGGTGTTTGTTCACATTACCCCTATTTCCTATCAAAATTATCAAATTAGTGTTTTTATTAAATGTTTTTTTAACAATAATTCTCATCAAGTCATCCAAAGTTGACCCAGGCATACAATAATTAATTATGTTTTCCTTGGTGTGTTTTTGAATTAATTGGCCTAAATTCTTACCCATCTCATCGCAGAACATAATTGTTTCACAACAGTTTTTATCAGAAGATCGATTATTTTTTGTTGAGTTTTTCAAATCGTTACAAGTGTATGAGACCTCTGGTTCTGGTTCACATACTGAGTGGGTAGTTAAGTTAGTTGGGTCATTATCAGAAACTTTAAGCTCACACACTGAGTGGGTAGGTAAGTGCTCTGGGGCATCCTGGACAACTGCATCACACTGCTGTGTTACAACAACAGTATTTTGGTTAAAACAGCTACAATTCTGTTTTTTGCCAAGGGATTCGAACCGGTCTGTATTATAGTTACACATGTCAATCATGTCATTTGCAGCTAGCTTTTGGTAATTTAGCTGTTTGCGAGAAAAATCACTTAAATTATTGTACATTTCCCTGAGTGAAAGTTCCAAATTATCAATTTTTTCACTTAATTGATTATTTACCTTTTCACATTCTTTACTGTTATTACATGATGCCCTATTAATTACATCTAATTGCCCTAATAATTGCTTACGCTCTTTCCTCAGCTTTGAAAATTGGCTATAATAATTTTGTCTTTTTATCAACCTTTGAGTTTTCTTAATATATCTATTTAAGCGGATATATTTTTTGATTTTCTTTCCACTATTAAGTTGACAATTATTTCTAATGACAACAGATTTGTCATTATAGTTATTACATGCCAAGGTTGAATTGTCATAATATATTGCAGAATCACATTGATGTAACTCGCTAAACAGGCTTTGAGAATGCTTCTCTTCTACAAAAGTTTTATTTTCTTTTTCTAACTCTAAAATGGTCTTTTGAGCAAGAGACAAACTAATTTCAAGGTCGGTAATGCGACTCAATGCCTGTTCATGAGTGTAGTGACATTCTCTAAATTTTTCTATATACAATTGCATCTGGTTGTATTTATCTACAATCTCAGAATACTTTGTATGAACTTCAGCAAGCTCATTCTTGAGGTCAGTGTTCCGGGATATGGTCTTAAGAATCTCGCGTTCACTGTCTTCACGTTCCAGCAATAAGGTGTCATTTAGCTCTTTGGCTGCCTTCAAATCCTCTAGTGCCATTTTGAGTTTGATCTCCACATCCTTTGCAGTTGCCTTACGGGTCATCATGTTGTTATTGAGCTAGATGGAACTTGCAATCCGCAATCACAAGTATACAATAAGTGATCAATAATCAAATATTATTACAAGTTGTCAGTGTGATTCCTATGTTACAAAAAAATAAATAAAAAAAAATAAAAATAAAACTAAGTTAAGCAAAGTGAGGGCAGTAAATTATAACATATGTTTATTATTTATAATAGATTTGATGTGCAATTGTAGCAAAGGTTTATCTATTACTAGGTATCAACTTTGACTATAAAAGCAAGGTCAAACCTTTCTTTTTAATGTATAAGTCAGTCAGTTCCTATGAATTTAGTAAACAAATGTAGGTACCTATCTATACTTAAACTATACTTAAATGAAGTTAAAACTGAGTGACTGATAGTCTAGAATGAAAATTAATTAATACCTGAACAATATTATACCTATATAACTAAGTTATATTGTAAGAAAAGGAGCAGAATGGTTGCCCAAAATTATTGTTTAAAAGTGAAGTAGATCTGACGTGTTTATGTACAAATATAATGCTTGTGAAGTGTAACAGTATATCGAATGTCTGTGACAATAGTAGCCACCGTCTACATTACTTCCACGAATTGTCAAGTAAAGAGAGGTTATAACTGTGCCAGATTGTATTGAGTTGTGACGTTACTCACTATTAGTGAGTTTTGTACAAGTGGAATGGTCAATGTATTAGTTTAAATTGGGAAACAATCCGCCACTGTGGTTTTAGGTAGGTATAAGCAAATTCAATTCAGTCACAAAGTTCTGACTTGATATTTTCCCATATAACCTATACCTATGGGTACCTATTAATAACTAAAATTAAGGAATAAAAGTACTCCCCCGGTTTAATATGCAGCAGATCACAAATTGTCGTTTCTTCTACGAAGTTTATTCGCTTTTTATATCTTCTCCAGTGACATTTGGATGCCGCCCCGCCGTTACAAATTTGAGATCACTTGTTTTTCAATTTATACCACACCGATTGTACTTATAACACTTTTCACGACTATTTATACAGTAAAGAACAATTTAAGCACTACTTATTAAAGAAATTGCTAAGTTTAAACAATTTAATTTAATTAAAATATCAACTGGTTTATTTGACAAGTGTATCGGCCAGGGTTGCCAGACCAAAAAAACGCACAAACGCACAAATGTATCTATCCTAACACAATTAAATGTCAAGACTCGGCTGTCCACTATCTGCTTACATCGCGTACTCTCATACTTTGGCCACATAATGCGAAGAGGAGATGAAAGTCTCGAAAAGCTGGTCGTGGTTAGTGGAATAGAAGGCAAGAGAGCCCGAGGTCGTTCGCCAACCAGATGGTCTGACCAAGTAAGAGAAGCAACCTCCTCAAGCAAATTCCATCAAGCAGTGAGAGCAACCATGGACCGAGACCGATGGAGACAAATCATAAAAGCAGCCGGTGATCACGATCCTTAGTTATGAGGGAACGATTAAGAGAGAGTGTTGTACCAATGAAACTAAACAATTTTGCCCAAGAAACATGGGTCGAAAAACGACAAAAAATTTTGGGGCTCCCATATTAACTAGACAGCTAAAACATTTTTAATATGGGAAAGTCAAAAATGTTTTGTCGTTTTTCGACCCATGTTTCTTTGGCAAAAATGTTTGGTTCCGTTAGTAGAACACTCCCTTAAGTTAATTAAAACGACTACAAAATGACGGTGTATAGAGGTCAATGGGATTATCTGAAAAAATCAAATTGGCTGAATTTTTTTATAGGTAGGAATAGGCTCCCTTAGTAATAGAAAAAAGTTTCAGAATTTTCAGTTGTGTGAAAAACATTTAAAAATTAAAGTCACTTCGTCTTCACAAATGTACGAAAGTAACAGCAGAATGGAGATTATACCTTAGCCACCACCTGCCGCAACTCTACAACACATAAGTATAAAACAAAAAATAAAATGTTGTGTTGAAACTTTTTTTATACCATGTTGTGGTTATGGCCGGTTGTGGCTAAGGTATAATCTCCATTTTATTAACACGTTTTTATTAGGTTGCTTTCTCGTTTGTTTGTTTGTTTGTCCGCAAAGTTTGCGAACGATTTTAAACTAGCTTCCCGATAAGCTAGAGACTTGAAACTTTGAACATAGGTCAGAACTGGAATACAATGCAATATTATGGTGTCATTGAGCTGATCTGATGATGGAACTTGAAGAAGGCCACAGGAACTTAATGATGAAACCATACAACCCCATTGTGATTAGGCTTGTTAGAGACGTCTTGACGAGTACTCTGATGGGAGATAAGGTCCAGGGTCTGATGATGAAGCTGGAAGGCCATGCAAAAGGAACTCAATATTGAAACCATGAGTAGATGCCCTCACTGGAGGACACACTCTGCACGAGAAATCGCCATAGTCAACACATTTGCTTATAGCATTAATACAGCTGATTGCAAATAAACATATATCACAAAAAAATATTGAAACCGTGCAATCCCATCAGTTTGGGCTCATTTGAATCGTCTTGACGAGTACTTTATTGGGAAATAGTGTCCGAGGATCTGATGATGGAGCCGGAAGAAGGCCATAGGATCTCTATAAGTAATAAAACCACGCTACCCATCGAGTTTGAGCTCGTTTTAATCGTCTTGACGAGTACTTTGTTGGGAAATAGTGGCCGAGGATCTGATGACGGAGCCGGAAGAAGGCCAATGGAACTCTATAATAAAACCATGAACCCCATCGAGTTTGCGCTCGTTTGAATCGTCTTGACGAGTTCTTTGTTGGGAAATAGTTTCCAGGGTCTGATGATGGAGCAGGAAGAAGGGCACTGGGACTCTGTAATAAAACCATGCAACCCCATCGAGTTTGGGCTCGTTTGAATCGTTTTAACGAGTGCTCCGATAGGAGATCGTATATTTTTAGTCTTAGCTCGTTAACTAAAAAGCATAAAATAATAATGAACTGAAAAAAAATATTTTTTAAAAACACGTTTTTAAAACGGACTAAATTATTACAAAAAAATCGGACTAAAAATATTAAAACGGACAAGTAAAAACAAACTAAAAAGTAAAAATAAATTCTTTTGTAAATATATATAACCCTAATAACCTATACCTACAGAAATTTTAAACCTAAAAATTTTAAACCTAACAAAGTGGGGCGCGTTTTCTAAAATTTATCATCCTTATTGTCTATAGCATGCGCCCCGCGTATTTTGGTTTAAAATTTTTAGGTTTAAAATTTCTGTAGGTATAGGTTATTAGGGTTATAAATATTTACAGAAGAATTTATTTTTTACTTTTTAGTTTGTTTATACTTGTCCGTTTTAATATTTTTAGTCCGATTTTTTTTAAATAATTTAGTCCGTTTTAAAAACGTGTTTTTAAAAAACATTTTTTTTCAGTAAATTTTGCAGTTACTTCCGCACATTTGTAAAGACGAAGTGACTTTATTTTTTCACTCTTCCGTGAGTTGATTGAGATTTAAAAAAAAAGTGATCTTAAATATATACCTGTATATACTCGTGCTGTTGCAAAAAATCGTCTTTGTACATACGCGCGCGCACAATGTGTATGGGAAGAGAACATCTAGGTTAGGTCTACCTTCCTTGTTCCGCGACTGATTAACATGTTACCCGCGGATTTGGTTAATAAATATACCAATGAATCTAAAATATAAGTTTAGACACTGTTATCTAAATGCTACGAATCTTAATGTTATTATTAAGTTAAAAATTGTAACTTAGTTTTTAAAATTTTAAATTAAAAAAACATATAATTTGGTTTTTTTTATTCGATACTTACCTTTAAATTATGTATAGCAACAACGATACTTTATTTTTAAGGCAATATCTCTCCTTCTTTTCAGCTTGAATATAATAATGTTGTGCCCAAATGAAAAAAAAACTATTATGACTAGGGTTGCCAACTTTTTTTGCATCAAATATAGTATTTTCAAGAATATTACGTGTAAAAATATAGTAGATCGCGAAAAAGTCCGAAAAATACAGTAGGTTACCGTTTTGTATGGAGGATTTGAAAGAAATTGTATTTTTCATACTTACTCACCAAACCTTTTCATTAATTACTCAACAACAACATAAACACCTCATTAATCACAAAAAATATTATGCAAATGATGATTAATGATGATATACCTACTTAAGTACTATTTTTTTGCTGCTTTTGTTTAAAATTGTCACTTGAAAAAATATAGTAGTTCGAAGAGTTTTGCCTACTATATATTTTTACAAAAAATATAGTAGACGAGCCCGCAATATAGTAGGGTAGGATACTATATTATATAGTAAGGTTGGCAAACCTAATTATGACTGTATTCTGTGGTATAACGCATAAAATGCGTAAAAATCAAAATAGTACAGCGCAAATTCCCCGATGCGCAGGAGTTCATTATTTGCCCTCACAAGGTCTAGATAAGATTTAATTGCTGGCACGAGTTGTAGCAGTGCCGGTTTTAGCACTACCAGCGCCCCTGGGCGACATTTCTACGGGGCGTCCCCTATCTGCGATTCTAGGATCCTTACTAATATTATAAATGCGAAAGTCCGTTTGTTTGTTTATTTGTTTGTTTGTTTGTTACGCCTTCACGTCTTAACTACTGAACCGATCATCGTGAAATTTTGCACACACATTGTCAGGGGTACAGAAAAGGACATAGGGTACCTTTCATCCCGAAAAAGGGAACTGTTCCCGAGGGATAGATAAAACATTAAACACGCGGACGAAGTCGCGGGCGGTCGCTAGTTTTCAATAAAAACGGCCGCGCAGCGCGATTTTTAGTCAGTTTCAACTACTAATCTTGTAATTTTGCTTGTTTATAGTAAAAAAAATGGCCGCGCAGCGCGATTTTTAATTAGTTTCACCTTTTTATCTTGTAATTTCGCTTGTTTATGGAAAAAAATAAAATATAAAGGAGCGCCTGCGGCGGCGCCCCTCTAAATCCGACGCCCCGGGCGGTCGCCCGTGCTCGCCCCGCCCCCCCCCCCCCCCTAATGCCGGTACTGAGTTGTAGTGTGCGGTGATCGATTGATATTAATTGACTTCTCAGTTAGATTAGATAAGCTGATATTATAGCTAGCTAGCTTCAGCCCGTGACTTCGTCCACGTGGGACGACATTCGGGAAAATCTCTAGGGAATACAAAAGTCCAAAAATAAAGGTAAAGTAAGTACCTACTAGTAGCCGTCCATGCCCATCTCATAGTAGATTGATTGAAATTGCTTCGGTGTAAATGCATTAGGAATGCGAAATTCAACAACAATCGAAATGCTAATTTACCATTTTTCGGTAATCAAATTCAAATTTGACTATTTTTTTATAGAAACGTTAAGGCCCCGGTTTATCAAGTAGACGTAACGTAACACAATTGTTTTAGGTAATAGCTTTTATCAATGAATACAAATGTACAAATTCTTAGAAAGGCATTAAGGATTTGTCAATGACACAATGTATTAATTCCGAGAATTTATGAATATTTTGATCTTGAAACACATTAAAATGTAATTTTGATTTTGTGGTTTCCTTTATATTTAAATTTTCTAAATTCTAAGATATGATTCAATTATAGTTATAAATAAAACATATTAACTGATAGTGTAGGAAAGGAAGGTAGTGGACCCCCACAGTAAATCCTCAGTAGACGAAACTTTACAATATGATAAAGTATCATAAATGAAACATAGGGACCAGCAAACTAAACAACGTTTAGTATGGGAACAACTCTGAAATCGCGGAAAAAAATCAGCTGTTTCATACATTTTAATATTTTCGTTATTAATTTTTGTATCTCCATACAAAAATTAATTAAATATAATTCAGTTGTTCCAGCGTTAAAAGGTAACAAACAGACAAACAAAGTTACTTTCACATATTTACAATATTTAGTATGGATTACTTAGATATTTTATTTAAAAACGCTTTGCGTAGGGAATGTTACTTTCATAAATAAACCCAAAGGTTATTCGATCACGAACTGGGAAATTTCAAAGCCAAGAAGTAAATTCGATAGACGTAATTAAATCATAGAAATATAAAAGACATATAAGTCTAATTGATCGGATACATAATATCAATTTCCTTCAATTCATAATTTTATAAGAAAAATCCAACTCATGTTAGATTTTTGTGTTAGGTATATATTATTCTAACCGCACTGTACCAATACCGTCATTACTGCTTTATGCTGAAAAAATAACAGATACATATATTATGTAAGTAACAAATACAATCAACTGATTGTATTTGTTACTTACATATGTAATACTTACATATCTCATGGTCATTTTTGGTATGTAACCCTGTACATACAGGGTCATTTTTGGACCCCTTTTCAAATTTTGTCAGGTCATTCTATAACAGCAGTACAATCAATTTATGAAGTAAAAAAAATTTTTTTGTTTTACCTTTTCATCCCAAACATTTCCCTACACAAATTGAAATTGTTGTCACTGTTTGTGCATCGTACGGTCGACCCGCGCGAGACCCCCTCCCGCCACCCGCCTTTCCCCGCTCACGCCCCGTGCGCGAGAGTGAGCGCGCGCGCCCAGGTATTTTAGGATATAAACAGTGGCTGAAAACTGTGAATTTAAAAAGAAATAATTCAAAATTATCTCACCAACTTTTTTTTTATTACTTCCTTGAACATATATTTGATTTTGTAAAGGGGTCGCAAAATTACCCTGTATATAAAAAAAATTGAAGATAGGTGTTCATCGGACATCAGCCATATGGGTGGATAAGGAGGATAACGAATAACTTAAACTATGTGATCTTTAATAATCAAACTTCTATTCACCATATACTTAGCCCAATAAAATTCTACATTTAAAACTCAAAATGCGATGTAAAGCTGTTTTTTGTTTGGTATATTATTTGGACCCCTTAAGGGAGAGTGGAACTATGTTTCGCAAGCAAAAAAAAGTTGTGCTAGCTGCGTTATACGCAATTTTTTTCATTTTTGCTGTTTTATTAAAAAACTATGGTCTTTTGACATTAGTTGCAAATTTTATTTTTGAAAATGTATTAAATTTTAAACAATTAAAGCTAACCCACAGCTCCGTATGTCTAATAGTTTTTGAGATATGATGCTTGAAACATTGACACACCGCCAACACCCCACACCGGTATTTTTATACAAACATACTCACTTCACAGTCTCATAAATATAAAAGTTTACGCATCTCTGCAATGTTTTGTATGTTGATAGATTAGGAAGGTGCTCGTTTTTCGAATAAGAATGTCAAATAAGCACATACATCTCTCAATATCGCCAAAAATGCAGTAAAGCAATGCATAATTTTAATACCACATATCATTGCATGGAACGAGAAAAGTGGTTTACCTTTTCCTCTTTTTGGATAAATTGAGAGGTGTCTATACCATAGACTTAGAAAATTTTTCGCTATAAGTTTATGGTCTATACTTATTTGACATTTTTATTCAAAAAATGAGCACCTGACCTAATCTATCAACATACAAATCATTGCAGAGATGTACAACCTTTTTTATTTATGAGACTGTGAAATGAGCAAAATTTATTCAACATTAGTGCAGAATTTATGCAAAATTAGTGCAGTTGCACGAATTCTGCACTAATTTTGAACAATTTCTGTACTAATTCTTCACAAATTTTGTACAAATTCTACACTAAATTGTGCAGAATTTGTAGGGAATTTGTACTAAATTTGTGCAGAATTTGAAGAATTATCTGTAAAAATATTTGTATGTTTGTCTGTTTGTACGTGTACGCTAATCTCCGGTAATACTGAACGGATTCGAATGAAACTTTCTTTGGTATTTTACTGATAAGCCCGAGCATAATTTAGGGTAGGGCAGAACCAGATAACTATAAGAAATATAAAAATGACTCCTTACCAAAAGTCGTTCTGCCTGATGAGCATTTTCTGTTGAGGTATGGTGAAGGCGATAACAGTTTGGGCCTAATTTTTGATATCGACTTGCCTAAACTGGCTCAAACTACTATTTTAAATATAAAAAGAAAATAAAAATAATATATTGACTTTTAACATAAAACACCGCTACAAGTATTTTCTTATGTAACTACATTCGTTCTTATTTTTTATATTAATACACCGGAGTCATAAAGTCCACGCGTACGAAGTCGCGGGCATCAGCTAGTAATAAGTAAAAATTTTGATTAGAACCAATGATTCAATTGAAGTTCTCTCCCATTGTTAGGTTATTTAAACTTAGGCATTTTAAACTTAGGTCTAACAATGTTTAGGTTTTACGACGATTAGGCGTTTTAAAAATTAGGCCTTTCGTCCATTAGGCATTATAAAACGTAGGCATTTTAAACTTAGGTCTAACAACGATTAAGTTTTACGACGATTAGGTGTTTTAAAATTAGGCCTTTCGTCCATAGGTGTTATGACCTTAGGCCATTCAAATTTAGAGATTTTAATACGTAACGAACTTAACACGTAGTTAACCTAAACGCTTTAATTAAAACACGTAGACCGGCTAAGTGCATGTTGGGCCATGCGCAGTATAGGGCTCCTTAGTAACCTTATAACCATACCATAATGGCTGTAAACTTATATTTACTCCCTGTTTTACATAACCAAACACTTTAACTAATTTAATACCTCTACTATGCAATGGTACCTCTGATTTTTTTCCAATATTTAGGTACTTATTTATAAGTTGATCGATCAGTGATAGTTGTCCTTTGAACTGTAGGGATATTATGTGCTACTTTCCTGAATTTTTTCACATGTTCAAAAGCAACCGTTTAACTGGTAGAGGGGCGGAGTGCGGGGGAGGGGGGTGTACTTGAATCACCACCTCACCTCTCACCTCTTTGTTTCCATATAAAAGAAGGTACTTTTATTCGATTAGCTTTCATGCAGAGAGTATAGATCTGTTTCTAAGAAATAAAACAACTTCGTCAATCTGCTTTTGGGACGGTAAATTCTTCCAGTAATTAGGTTCCTTTGGCAAAAGTTATTCGTATTTGTGAGAACATTCGTTAGCTTTCTGCTTGTTTATAAGGTGTCATACAGCTTTCCGCCTACGCGTGGACATTTGGAAAATCCCTAGAGAACCTTTAACCGGGGTAAAAAGTATCCTAAGATTTAATCCAGGCTATAAACTATCTGTGTGCCAAAGGTCATTGGGCATATTTGACCTGCTTGATGAAAGTTCGCGTACAGAAACCAAACCAGTTTTAAATTAAAGAATTCAATCCCGCTTTTCAAAATATGTATTATTTTATTATGTACCGACCGGCAGAAAAAAGTTATTTAACGTTATGTGTGTGAGTAGGTATATGTATAGTGGTTTTAAACTTTTGTTAGTAAAACAGAAGTTTTTAACCGGAAAGTTAAAAATTGTGAAAATTTGTGGTACAAGCATAATAAACGTTTGTATTATCTTTATTTATTTTGTTTATTACTGAAATGCTATGATATAATGATAAAAAATGGAACATGTCCTGCAAGAATGCGACCCATACCACTGCATAGCAGATACATTTATCTACATACCTAGCCCTGCCCCTGTTTCGTTTGTGTACGCCGTAGGTCAAATGTCTGAACAAAATGCCCAATGACTTTTTAACCGACTTCAACAAGAGGAGGAGGTTCTCAATTCGATTGTATGTTTTTTTTATCGTTGTTCGCGCGTATCTTCGACATTTATGGACCGATTTTGATGATTCTTTCCATTTATTCCATTTAATTTTTTTTCAAATCGGTCGGGGATTTTTCAAGTAATCCTGAAAATACTATGATTTTGCATCAACTACCTTGACGACTTTCTTATTTATGAACCGAATTAGATGATTTTTTTTTGTTGGAAAAGGGATACTTTAGTGTAGTCTTTTTAAACGACTTCAAAAAAAGGAGGTTCTCAGTATGTATGTATGTTTCTTCGCGATTATCTCACGTTTGGCTGAGTCGATTTTTCTACCTAATACAGAAGGTACTTACACTAAAAATAAAAAAATAAAATAATAATAATAATAATAATAAAAAGTTTATTTCGGAAAAACATCCATATGTGTTAGTAACATGAGAGCTTATATCTAGTGTTAGTGATTAATCCTAAGTCTTAACTACTTATATTATTTCGCTAGTAATTCGCCACCGGTGCGTGCAGACGCACCCAGCGCATTAGCAGTGGCGAGTCCCAGCGCTCAGCTAGCGCGCACAGGATACTGTTCGGGCTGGCGCGCACGCGCGATAGCAGCGACCAACTGCGCTTACGCATTAATGCATAAAAGCAATCCGTGCGCGCTTCGGCAAACATTGTTGATGCGCTACAGTATGGCGCCAGCCCAAACAATATCCTAAACGCATTATTGTATTGGACGCGCAGAGCGCCATATGCACGTTGCGTGAAGTTAACCCACAGACTGCACGTGTAGAAAGTCTGACAGTATGCTTTAATAAAAAATTGTTTAAAAAACAAAAAAACCGACTTCAAAAAACCTGCCTATAAAAAGAATGAATGGCTATGCTAAAGCTAAAGCTATGAATTCTAAATTCAAATTAATTTTGTTTTAAAAATATGACATTCTATTTACAAAATCAGTCTTTTGTTTATTGATTAGCGTTGTATTTTCATTACATTTCAACATTTTTCCTCATAATGGATACTTCAAAATTTCGTGTAATTATGGAATATGAGTTCCGTCGTGGCACCAACGCGGCACAAACGACACGTAACATCAACGACGTTTACGGAGAGAACTGTACAAACGAACGTACAACCCGTTATTGGTTTGCTCGGTTCCGTTCTGGGAATGTTGACTTGAAAAATGAACCTCGTGGTCGTCCGGAAACTTTGGTCAACAATGATGAATTAAAGGCGATTGTGGAAGCAGATGAATCGCAATCTACAGCTGAGCTGGCAGCAGCTTTTGATGTTAGCATCAAAACAATATTGGTCCATTTGCGACAGATTGGCAAGATAAAAAAGCTTGATAGATGGGTGCCCCACGAACTTAACGATCGCCAGCGCAACATACGCGTCGAGACTTGCCTTGCGCTGCTTAACAGGCACAGAAATGAAGGAATTTTGAAGCGAATTGTTACGTGCGACGAAAAATGGATTCTTTTTGACAATCGAAAGCGCTCAGCAAGTTGGGTAGATCCTGGTTCGGTACCAAAGCAATGTGCAAAACGAAAAATGACCCCTAGAAAGGTGATGGTCACAGTTTAGTGGTCTAGTGCTGGTGTGATTCATCATAGCTTTATACAAAACGGCTAGAGCATTACTGCAGATGTGTACATTGAAGAACTGGCCACAATGATGGCGAAACTCGCACGTCTGCAACCAGCTTTGGTCAATAGGTCGTCTCCACTGCTACTTCACGACAACGCGCGACCCCATACTGCACAACAGACCGTCTCTAAGCTGCATGAGTTGGGTTTGGAAGCTCTCCCTCATCCGCCATACTCACCAGATCTTGCCATCCTACCGACTATTACTTTTTCCAAAATTTGGACAACTTTTTAGCGGGAAAAAAATTCAATTCCCGAGAGGCAGTACAAAACGCCTTTGAAGAGTTTGTTGTCTCCCGTCCAGCTGATTTTTTCAAGAAGGGCATCCATAAACTGACAGCGTTGGCAAAGATGCATTGATTGCAGGGGTGATTACTTTGAATAAAAGAAATAAATAAGTTCGAAAAAAAAATACTTTAACTTTTTTCAAACAAAACGGCAATTTCATAGGTACATAAACGTCTATTAAAGTCGGGTGGGGCTTTTCGAATAAAAAAAAAACCGGCCAAGTGCGTGTCGGGCCACGCGCAGTAGGGTTCCGTAGTTACCTTATACCATACCATATTGAATACCACATTCATTTTTCGTCGTCAAAAATGACTTTGTTTTTCATAGTGTTTGTATGAATGACAAAGTTATATTTGCGGTTTTGGAAAATGTGCTATATCTCTAAAAGTTATCAATATATCTCGTTCAAACTAATTTTCGTTGAAAGTAATTATTGGGATCTACAGCATACATTTTTTTAGATTTTTCACTCTTTTATTTCAAAAGTTAAGGGGGGGGGGGACGACACACATTTTACCACTTTGGAAGTGTCTATCTTTCAAACGGTTGACTTTGAGAAAAAATCGTTTGAGAAATCTCAATGTCATTTTTGAAGACCTATCTATAGACACCCCACACGTATAGGTTGGATGAAAAAAAAAATTTTCAGTTTCAGTTCCATGTATGGGGATTTTTATTTTTTTATTTTTATGCCAAAATCGTGAAGCGGTTTACAGAATACATCTACCTACTAAGTTTCAACTGTGTAAACTTAATAGTTTCTGAATAAAGTGGCTGTGACATACGGACGGACAGACAGACAGACGGACAGACAGACAGACAGACATGACGAATCTATAAGGGCTCCGTTTTTTGCCATTTTGGCTACGGAACCCCAAAAAGGAAGTTGTACTCCAGCCCCACCCGACTTCAATAGACGTGTTTTTATTATAACAATGATAATGCATATCTAATGATTTGAATATTATTTCTTGCTTTTTATAGGCAGGTTTTTTGAAGTCGGTTTTTTTGTTTTTTAGACATTTTTTTTATCCAAATGCGTTCTACCGTTTTTGCGTGATTTAGTAAATGCTCAAACTCATTACCCTATCATTCTAATATCTTTTAGGCTTAAAGATTTGTTTTCGTTACAAAGTACATCGACATACCTACTTAAATGATATGTTTTTTAATACCGCCCAATAGTGGTAAAGATTTTAGCGAAGTAGTCCAGATCTTTGCACCCACAAAAGGCCCCAGCAGGGGGGACATTAATGATGTCACATGTCACGCTACGTATAAATGGTTGTTTATGTGAATTAGGTTAATTTCTGCAATAAATAATTAATTAGGTACCTACGGTAATATGAACAGTGACTTCGCTATTCTCAAGATGTTTGATTAGTAATATAATTATAAGTACCTAAGTAATATGGGTTCGTATATCAAACTTCGGTAAGATCAATATTTTCTCCAATATTACTAATTCAAAAGTCACGATAGTCCAATGTGAATAAAATATTTATATTAATTTTAAATTTAAATCTTTCATAATTTTGTCTGCTAGTATACGTGGGTTTTTCTCAATTATTTTCCAGTGAATTTTCACAAACTTGTAAAATGAAACAACCAGATCTACAAAAACATCAATTTTATTTAAAGTTCACATTATTTACAAAATCATGTTCTTTTATATTTTACAAAAAATCTCATATACAATAAAACAAATAAAACATTTATACATTTTTATATATTATTTACATTTGGTTTATCAAAAACTTTTATTAAAAAAGCCGATAGGATTTTCTCGAATCTGCGAGGTTTCTTGCTTGGTTTACTTACTTATTTTAATTCAACTTTACCACCTACTAGCGCCACCTTATTTTTATTACTCGTAAACCAAAGTCAATAATAAAACAAGCTGTTTTCATCTTTGAGCTAAAATGGATTTTAAAACTTACAGAAAGAATAAAAACTGTTGAAGAATCATTCAAAAAATATAAGACACAATTTAAGAGGGCATAAAAGCTTCTTGGTTTACGAGTAATAAAAATAAATGTATTGGCGGCGCTACTCAAGAAATATTTCTCTTTTAGAGAAAACATAGAACTTTTATTTGAGGATCGTATTATTATAAAAGCATATGTAAACATTAAATTAGTTTTGTTGGGAAGTTGAACTTACAAACTAATTTAAACTAAGCAAGACGAAACTTAGTTTTCGTTGGCTTCAGAAAATTAAGTTAGTTTCTTTAATTTGTTTTAAGCACTGTAACAATGCCATATGTATCTGTGCCATAGGTTTACTTCGAAAATGACTATGGATTTATCGGAAAATGACTGTGGATTTATTCTGTGATTTATGATCTACAAATTAGGGAAATTAATAGTTTTGTTTAAATTTTTACCCGAAAATTATTAAGTACCTTTGGCGATTTTTTTTGTATGTATTCAATAGTGACTTATCAATAAGAGGAGTAGAGTACGTACTCATTAGATTAGAAGTTATCTGTTCGTAGACACTTTTAATTTACGACTACGTTAAAGTTCAAATTATTATCTTAAGTTGTTCTTATGAAGTAATTTCATTATTTTGTACTATGAACATTACAATATGATGTAGGTACCTACGATTTGCTTACCTTTTTCATACATCCAACATTGGACACATTATGATAATGTCATATTGACTAGAACTTGTTTATGATAAAATTAGGGACAACCTGCGTTGTAGTGCATTTTTTCACAAGTGCACAATTTTCTACAATAAGTATAAATACTTAATATTATTTGTCCTTATTTTTAGTACATTTTATAAAATTAAATATTTAAAAAAAGCTCTAGCGCGAGGACAGCTAATTTTTTTTAAGCCTTCGCTTTGATGATAATCTGTAAAATTTTTATGTGGTCATTTCTAGATATAACCTAGAATTTCTAAGAATGTTTTTTTGAGTCTATCATAACACAGTACCTACTTACTTTTAGTGTAAATGGGAAAATTGAGCGCAGACTTAAGTAGAGTGGGTCAGATTGAGTTTATCATTGGGAAATTCCCTTTATTCAATAGTGTTCCTTTAAATAAAACCAAAGGGTACAGGTAATATCCGAAACCTGATAAATAGTCGCTTATAAATTTAGTCTCATCTTAATTTAGTGAAACTATTTAGTTTTACGTATAAAGTTTTTATACACAGTGTAACGTTGCACGTACATATTTATAAAATAATACTTAATTTTTAACTAATTACATTTAAAAATAAAAAAGATACAAATTAAATCTATATTATTTATTAAAAACTAAAGAAAAACATTAATAAAATTATTTACAACCTTAACCTAAATAATAATAATAAAAACTTAAATATTAAATTAAACTATATTTTTAAAACTACAAACATACTCAAATATTAATTACTAACACAATAACGTCACTATTAAAATTGTTATCCCTAAACAAAAACATAATCAATAATAAAAATAAATTGAATATAAATTGTCCTCCGCGATGTGTGACCACTTGTACTTTAAGTTGTTTCTTTTGTATTCGAAACCGGTCAACGATGAGCTCGGAGCGCCATTTGTAAAACGTTCGCGGAGATCATTCCAAAGTGGCTTGGAGGGAATACGTATCTAACATTTTTAGACATTAATCGTATTTCACCCAATTATTATTTAAATATTAAAAATCTGTACAGTATCATTAATACTGCTTTTAAAAAGTGTTTTCAACCCCGATTGGGGTTTGACGCTGGGACACTTTCTTCCCGGGACGTTCCACGCACGAACTTTCCCGCTGGACCTTCTTCACGCTGGGACATTTTCTTCCCGGGACGTTTCACGCTTGGACAACGCACGCACTCGCGCCCACATCAACGTGCGGCCCACCACCATCCGTCGTCGACCACCTGCGCGACGTGGCAGACACCCAGGGAAGTGCCGATCCGCGGAGCACAAATTAAGGGGCTTCTCCCCACGACCTTTTCTCAATTTTTTTTATTAATATACTTATTTTTTTGTTGACGCGTAGCCTTTTCTTTTATCCAAACGGCTGCCCCGTCACACTGGCGCCTTCAAACGTGGTCTTTACTTAATTTGTGCTTACGCTTAGTAGTTGTGTGTATGTGTGCTTTTTATTTTTCTATTTTTGTGAAACGTTTTTTTTTTTTGGTTGCCAGCAACTTGGGTGTACATACTGATATTTATTGTATAATTGTATGCTTTTTTCACTGTTTCATCAAAATTACTATTTTTTTTGCGTGAAGGTAGTCAACTTTTTTTGTTGTTAACGTTTTTCTTTTAAATTTGAATCGTATGTACACACTAGTTCGCATTTAAGCTTTTTATTTTTTAGTTTTGTGTGTGTGTTTTTTTTATTTTGCCATTTTTTGTGTTTTGTGTAATTTTTATTTTACAACCAAAACGTTACTTAGTTGTTTGTAACAGAAGGAATCATAGTTAGTTTTAGTAGATATTTAGTTAGATTTTTTTATTTTGCTTTCTATTCAACATTTACCCAATTTTTTTATTCATTATGGCTCACCCAGTAAAATTTTTGTCACTTCAAAAATTGGAACTAGAGTACGAAGTTCTTATTAGAGGTACTACTCCTGCTTCAACTGTACAGGACTTACGTAAGCAAATAGCGAAATTAGGTCCAATTTTTCCCTCGGAGGATATTTTAGATAGTCCTTTGGAACCTTCTGAGGATCTAAAGGGTGTTAACGAGGTTTTGCTTAAAATTAAAAATTATTTAGAATCTGATCTGAACCAGAATGTCTTGCTACGAGCTCAAAACTTATTAAATCACCTATATCACCGTATAAACCGTATCATTTGCGATGACAAAACGAAAGCAATTTACGATGCAAGTGTCACTCAATTTAAATCTTTGTCGAACTCGTTTAAGTCTGTGAAAGACAAAGGAACAGATCCCTTGTCTTCCACTGGCCTTGAGGAGCCACCAACTCCATCGTTCCCTGTGAACGTCTCTGTGACGTGCGATCGTGGCAGTTTTCATGATGTTGCTAAGCTAAAATACGATGGCAAAAGTTGTGTCAGAGCTTTCATCGAACGTGTCTCTGAATATATTGAAGCTAGGAACATCACTGAACAAAAGTTTTTGTCGTATGCCACAGAGATTTTCATCGGTGACGCTTTACACTGGTTTAGAAGTGTTAAGAGTCAGGTTTCGGGCTGGAGTGATTTAGTTACTTTATTAAAAAAAGATTTCGACCAATCAGATTTTGATTATCGATTGCTTACTGAAATCCGTTCTAGAACCCAAGGAGAGTCGGAGAACATTACAATTTATTTGTCCGTCATGTCTGGTCTATTTTCTCGCTTAACAAAGAAATTATCAGAAGATGAGCAACTTGAAATTATTCTCCATAATATTCGGCCATGTTACGCAAGTACTTTAGCATCAGTGACCGAAATAAAAACAATAGATAGCTTACGAACTCTCTGTCGCAATTATGAAAATATTCAAGCACGTCTTGCCAACTTTCGTGAACCTCCAGTTCCGACACATGAAACCTTAGCACCTGAATTTTCATATAGAAATAATAATAATAGACACAAATTTCAAAATAAAACATATAATTCAAACAATAATAACCAATATTTTAAACAACAAAAATTTTCAAACTATAATACTAACACTAATAAATATTTTAATAACAATAATAAGCCTAATACTAACAATAATTATGTACATTCAATTGAAGCTCCTAAAGCTCGTTACTGCCCTCGTTGTCAGGTAAATACTCATAATTTGAGACAGTGTACGGCTGACAAAAAGGCAATAGTCTGTTTCAAATGTGGTCGTAAAGATGTCAAGACACCTCAATGTCCTGACTGCAATAGAAACAAGCCGTCTAGTTCAAAAAACTGATTGGTGCGTTGAATTGTAAGCCTTCAGTAAATAATCATTTTGATAAATTAGATTGGGAGAATTGGCTTCAAACACTTAAATTGTTCTTTCAAAGTTATAGAACGGCCGCAATTCAACGGGATAAACCTTTAAATGACTCGAGACCTTATGTCTCAATAAAAATTAATGAACTATCTGTTTCAGGTCTTTTAGACTCGGGCTCCGCAGTTACTATACTAGGCAATAATTTTCACAAGATTTTAGAAAGTCATGGTTATACATTGATTGAAAGTAATTTTATTAATGTAACAGCAGCAGGAGGCCAGTCTTTATCTACTATTGGGTATATAGATATTCCTATACATTTTGAAAATCAATTTCATATTATTAAAGCTTTTGTAGTGCCGGCTGTTGAAAATAATCTTATTTTAGGAGTTGACTTTTGGAGAAAATTTAATATATGTCCTAAATATCTTGGTAGTATTTCATACGGCAACATTTCTGATGTGGATACAAATTTTAATAAATTTATTCAGGGTTATGAGCAATTGGCTCCCTCTGAAAAGTCGATTGCGGACAACGTTATCGAACAATTCAAAGAAATATCCTTTGAGCGTAAAGGATTAGGTAAAACTAGTATTATAACACACCGCATTGATACTGGTGACGCTCTGCCAATTCGACAGAGGTATTATCGCATGTCACCAGAGAAACAACGTGTATTGGTTGAGCAAGTCGATGAAATGTTGTCTCTTGACGTCATCGAACCTTGCGAAAGCGCATGGTCTTCGCCAGTATTATTAGTTACCAAAAAGAATGGTGAACCACGTTTTTGCCTTGATAGCCGCAAGTTGAATTCGGTAACTAAACGTGACGCTTATAACTTGCCTTATATATCCGAAATCCTCGACAACTTAAGGGATGCTAGGTACCTCAGCAGCATAGATCTCTCGAAATCGTTCTGGCAAATTGAAATCGCTCCTGAAGACCGGGACAAAACTGCATTTTACGTTCCTGGTAGGGGTTCACTTAGATTTAAGAGGACTGCATTTGGCTTAACCAACGCACCGGCCACTCAGCAGCGTTTGGTCGATTTGTTGTTTGGTGAGTTCGGTCCCAACGTTTTCGCTTATATTGATGACATTATTATCATTTCGCCAGACTTTCAATCACATGTGTCACTTTTGATTCGCGTCCTTGAAAAATTGAAACATGCTAATCTTACTGTTAATTTAGAGAAAAGTAAGTTTTTTCGTAGCCAACTTAAATATTTGGGCTATGTTGTTGACGGTTGCGGATTACGGACCGATCCTGAGAAAGTGCAGGCAATTTTAAGTTATCCGACACCTACTTGTCGAAAGAGCCTCAAACGCTTTCTTGGGACAGCTACTTGGTACCGTCGTTTTGTGCCCAACTTTAGCACAATAGCAGGCCCATTAAATCGATTAACTTCTAATAAAAAGAATGCTCCTCCATTTAAATGGACACCAGAGGCTGAAGATTATTTTCAAAAGCTTAAGGAATGTTTAGTTTCTGCTCCAGTTCTCGCCTGTCCCGACTACAACCAACCGTTCGAGGTGCACACCGATGCAAGCAGTTACGGTGTAGGTGCGATGCTTACGCAGACTATAGGAGATAAAGAACACCCAGTCGCCTACATGAGTCGTTCCTTGACCAATTCTGAACGCAATTACGGAATCACAGAGCGTGAAACCTTAGCCGTGATAACAGCACTTGAGCACTGGAGGTGTTATTTAGAGAATGGGAAAAAGTTCACTGTCTATACCGATCACAGCGCTTTAAATTGGTTCCTTACTCTGAATAACCCTACCGGTAGACTGGCTCGTTGGGGAGTCCGATTGTCCGCATTTAATTGTGAAATTAAGCATCGTCGTGGTGTTGACAACGTTATACCCGATGCTCTTTCTAGGGTTCCAGCTCCAGTTGGTGCCATTTCTTCTTCCGATTTAACGGACACTAAAGATGAATGGTACAAAACAATTTATAACGGATGCGTTAATATGCCTCAAAATTTTCCAAATTTTTTAATTAAAGACAATATATTATATAGACTTTGCAAGAGTAAATACGCAACTAATGATGAATTTTCGTGGAAGATAGTAGTTCCGTTAGAATCTCGTGAACAAATAATTAGAGAGAACCATTGTGAGCCTACATCAGGTCACTTGGGCATTTTTAAAACCTACAATCGTCTTACATTACGTTACTTCTGGCCTGGCATGCATAAGGACGTGGTTAAGTTTGTCGGTTCTTGTGACAAGTGTCTGGAGTATAAGGCACAAAACCACCAGACTCTCGGAGTAATGGGCCGTCCTAAGCAGTGCTCGCGCCCATATCAAATGATTTCCATTGATCTCATGGGTCCTCTACCCGTAAGCCGCAAACAGAATAATTATATATTTGTAGTCACATGTTGTTTTTCCAAATTTTGTTTAATATTTCCGATTAAACGAGCTACATCAGAGGTCATTATCAGAATTTTGGAAGAGTCGGTCTTTATGGTTCATGGCATTCCTCAAACCATATTTCTTGATAATGGGTCTCAATTTATTAGTCGCGATACTGAGACGTTTTTTAAAAAGTATAATATTCCTAATATCTATTTCACACCTAAATATACGCCGCAAATTAACACGGTTGAGCGTTATAATAGAACTATTATCACTTGTCTATCAACTTACGTCGACAACGATCATAGAACTTGGGACACTTTCATTCCAAAGGTACAATTTGCTATTAATAACTCAGTAAACGAGGCAACTGGATTTACTCCATCGTTCTTAGTGTATGGTAGAGAGCTTGTTACATGTGGTACTCACTACCTTGATACGGATTTAGGCGATGAAGTTTTATTCCTGCCACGAGACATCTATGCTGAGAACCTGGGTTGTCTTTCGGATATATTTGACGAAGTTCAGGCAAAGCTTCACCACGCTCATGCGAAAAATACGGCTCACTATAATTTGCGTCGTAAGCAAGCCGAATTTAATATTGGTGACATCGTCATGAAGCGCGCTTATGTTTTAAGCGATAAAGATAAGAGGTTTTGTAAAAAGTTAGCACCAAAATTTATTAAATGCCGTGTAGTAGCTAAAAAATCGCCTCTCGTATATATATTAGAGGATATGTCAGGCAAAAATTTAGGTACATGGCATATCCACGATCTAAAGTTAGTTCGTTTTGATAAATAGAATAAGTTAATAATCTTATATTGTTTCATTGTTTTGTATTTTTTTCTCAATTTGTTACTAGGATTTAAATGAGTAGTCAATAGTTTATGTAAGCTAATGTCGTGCTTACCGATAACTAACTTTTCTTGCGTCAAAGACATCGTTCAAGCATAATTATAGTTTGTATAGGTTATCTGTTTTTTTTTTATAGCAGATACCCTCTATATGTTAGATCGCGACAATGAATTTAAATAATATTTATTGCTGCTTTGATGAATGCGTGATGTATGTATAAATGGGATGAAAAGTTTTTGAATGAGGAAATACGAACATAGACTTAAGTGCGGATTTTATTTTTATAGAATAAAATCCTTGATGACGCGAGGGGGTAATGTAACGTTGCACGTACATATTTATAAAATAATACTTAATTTTTAACTAATTACATTTAAAAATAAAAAAGATACAAATTAAATCTATATTATTTATTAAAAACTAAAGAAAAACATTAATAAAATTATTTACAACCTTAACCTAAATAATAATAATAAAAACTTAAATATTAAATTAAACTATATTTTTAAAACTACAAACATACTCAAATATTAATTACTAACACAATAACGTCACTATTAAAATTGTTATCCCTAAACAAAAACATAATCAATAATAAAAATAAATTGAATATAAATTGTCCTCCGCGATGTGTGACCACTTGTACTTTAAGTTGTTTCTTTTGTATTCGAAACCGGTCAACGATGAGCTCGGAGCGCCATTTGTAAAACGTTCGCGGAGATCATTCCAAAGTGGCTTGGAGGGAATACGTATCTAACATTTTTAGACATTAATCGTATTTCACCCAATTATTATTTAAATATTAAAAATCTGTACAGTATCATTAATACTGCTTTTAAAAAGTGTTTTCAACCCCGATTGGGGTTTGACGCTGGGACACTTTCTTCCCGGGACGTTCCACGCACGAACTTTCCCGCTGGACCTTCTTCACGCTGGGACATTTTCTTCCCGGGACGTTTCACGCTTGGACAACGCACGCACTCGCGCCCACATCAACGTGCGGCCCACCACCATCCGTCGTCGACCACCTGCGCGACGTGGCAGACACCCAGGGAAGTGCCGATCCGCGGAGCACAAATTAAGGGGCTTCTCCCCACGACCTTTTCTCAATTTTTTTTATTAATATACTTATTTTTTTGTTGACGCGTAGCCTTTTCTTTTATCCAAACGGCTGCCCCGTCACAACAGGACACTCTTCTCTAGCACAGTGGTTGTTCATAAAAGGTGTGGTGCACACATGTGACCGATCAGATAATCTGTGAACTGCATGGGTGTAGTCTTCGAGTCTTGGCGTCTAGACACACTATGCCGAAATTACGCGACCGAAGTTCGGCAATATTACGCCTGCAATGCTATTTGAATGACTGACGACACATTAGGCCGAAATTGCGTCGCGTTTTTTTCATACTAAAATCGCTTCCACCGAACTTCGGTCGCGTAAGTTCGGCATAGTGTGTTTAGACACTTTGATATGGCTGACCATACAATTACATTACTTCTTACCAAAGTAAGTTATACACAGGACACTCTCTAGTACAGTGGTTGTTTATAAAAGGTGTGGTGCACACATGTGACCGGTCAGATAATCTGTAAACTGCATGGGTGTAACGTCTTCGAGTCTTGGATGTGACTTACCATACAATTACACTACATTCTAACAAAATATTTTTTTACACAGGACATTTTGTAGCACAATGGTTGTTCATAAAAGGCGTGGTGCACACATGTGGCCGATCGGATAATCTGTGGTCTGAATGGGTGTAATGTCTTCAAGTCTTGGATGTGATTGACCATCCAATTACAAAACATTCTATCAAAAGTTAATTATATACAGGACACTTTCTAGCACAGTGGTTGTTCATAAAAGGCGTGGTGCATACATGTGAACGATCAGATAATCTATGGACTCCATCGGTGTAACATCTTCGAGTCTTGGATGTGGCTGACCATACAATTACACTACATTCTAACAAAAGTTAATTATACACGGGACACTCTCTAGCACAGTGGTTGTTCATAAAAGGTATTGTGCACATATGTGACGGATCAAAATATCTATGGTCTTGCATGGCTTAATGACTTCGAGTCTTGGATGTGGCTGACCATACAATTACACAACATTCTATCAAAAGTTAATTATATACAGGACATTCTCTAGCACAGTGATTGTTTATAAAAAGCGTGGTGCACACACGTGACCGATCAGAAAATCTATAGGCTCCATGGGTGTCACAGCTTTGAGTCTTGGATGTGGCTGACTATACAATACACTACATTCTAACAAAAGTTAATTATACACAGGACACTCTCTAGCACAGTGGTTGTTCATAAAAGGCGTGGTGCACACATGTGACCGATCAGATAATCTGTGGTCTGCATGGGTGTAATGTCTTCGAGTCTTGGATGTGGTCAACCGGCTCAACGTGGTGAAGTTCTCTGGAACTGAGGAGTCGGAACACCAGAACGAGCGGCGAAACTCTCGACGGAATTTACCTGTTTCCATCAGAAAATCACAAGTGTTACTTATCAATACTTATTTAGGTCTTTACCTATGAACTTGCCGATATTTTGTCACATACAGAGAAAATAATAACTTCTATGTTTTAAAATATTTAACAATATCTTGATTTACGTATGTCGAATTATGACCATGATAGTCAACTATCAGTAAAAATAAAGTCCTTTTTTTAGCTTTCATAGCATTAAAAAAAGATCTTGAAAGTTACTCTTTTTTTTGTGAGCCAAAAAAGGGTGACCGGAGGGGTTGTAACTTAGCCAAAACTTATTTTTTTCGCTTATCGTAAATGGAATAGGTTAGCATAGTGTTCAAACATTAGTACATAAAAGTTTTGTTACAAGAGTGTTAACGGTTGTTAAATGAACAAAGAAAATGCTAGTATGAAAAATGCAACTTCTTGAAAATTCTCCATACAAATCGGCAATTTCATAGGTAAAGACCTATTATTAGTTATATCTCGCGAAGTCCGTTCGGCTATGAATGTTGCTAACAACTTTAACATAATCAAACATGACAACGCCTAAGCATGCACAATTTTATTGCACACACACATTATTTTAGTGTGCCTAATACGAGAGCACAAAAATCACTATTATTTAATCAGTGACGAGAGCGTGCAAACGCACCCTACAAAAAATTGCATTTGCTGCGCACGCCTAACAACATTCATAGTTGCACGTCGTAAGATAGAACAACTGCTGTAATAATGTTTTTAAAAATTTGGTAATTGTACTTATTCTTTTAACTATCGGAATTTATTTTGTTAAGTGAGTTTGTTTCCATTAGAACAGTAGGTTTTAATCGGTAACTACGTAGTAGGCACAGAACACATTTGATTTTTCTTTTCATCTCAAACACGACCCTTTCTGGAATTGTAAGTTATTAAGGACGAAAAAGGCAAAAACAATATTACACCGATTTTTATAATCCTATTAACTGACGAGTGATAAGTACCTACTCTCTCATGCTTTTGTGAAAAGAGCTTTAATATACAGGGTGGATTTTTTTAATGCCACCTTAAGAGAAAATACTCTATTCAAAGAGAATAGCAAATTTCACTCAAAGGAAACATTCCTATATTTATAAAAAACCTTCGTAAGTATTTATAATATTAGTCAGGATAAGTAGTAGGGACAAGAAAGGATGCTAAATAATACTAACCACTCATAAAGTTGTAGATAAGGGGGTTAATGGCAGAATTGGCGTAACACATCACGTGCGAGACAAGCGCCAGGAATGTTACTGCGTCGTTCTGCTCCATGTCCATTGTGTACCTGATGACAATTAGTTTATTTTTAGTTTAAAAAAAAAAACTAATAGTACGAGAAATACTAATGAGGAGAAATAAGTACGATATCTCACTAGAACCGTGTCCGCTTGGATGCGGAATTTATTTGGGGGCGGAAAGCGAATCATCGGTGATGGTGCCATGGTGTCCTGTATAGCCCTAAGTTCTCTTAGGCCCTAAGTTCCCTTAGGGCCTTAGGGCGTCCGCTGCGTTAAGCAGGACACGCGTGCTGGTCGACCTAGATTAGAGCTTACTCATGTACTGCAAGCAACTGTCCAGCAATCTATATATTATGCGCCTTATGGCCGCGCCGGGATCCTTATACCGGGTGTATCAAAACTTTGCCTCACGGAGGGAAAGTACCTTAAATATTGAAGATAGGAAATTTTGCTGAAAGAAAACTTCATTCATTTTGATTTTTTAAATAATTGGAACTGTATTCAAAGAGTTTCGAAAAATGGCATGCCTTAACCAGGAATCGAACCCAGCAAATTAGAAAAAAAAACAATCTTATTTACGATACCGATCGAAAGGGTTACTCATTAGGATTATTTTTTGTTAAGTAACACAGCATCTTAAACAAAAAGAAGACCATGAAATTTTAGATTTAAATTTCAATGATTAAGTAGTGTATCATTGTATCAATTTGGATAGGAAATAATGCGATATTTAAAAAAATCTTTGAATGCAGTTCGCATTAATTTTTAAAATAAAATGAAGTCTTCTTTCAGTAAAATTTCCTGTCTTCTATATTTAAGGTACTTTCCCTCCATGTGGCAAAGTTTTGGGACACCCTGTATATTGCGACGTGAGACGCCCTTAAATATCGTATTTTTTTCTACGTAAGTATATACTTACGGAGAAAATACGATATTTTAAGGGCGTCTCACGTGCCTATATAGGCATGATGTTGCCGCTTTAAGAACTTTTGCTACATAACATAGGTATTGTAAAAAATAAGGAAGATTTCTATTAGCAGAACAATAACGTTACGGTCACATTTTTTTACAATAAAATTGTCTGGCAGATACTTAAAATATTGATTTATGTGATATAGGTACTTATTTGATTAACCTGTACATTTATGTCGAAGGCTTTTTAAGCAGGTAATAGTACATTATGATATAAGTGCGGTAAGTTGAAAATTACAGCTGAGGCGATATTGCTAGCCCGAGCCGTAGGCGAGGGCTACAAGAAAGCAGAGGCTGTAATTATCAAAGCGCACGTATGTCATACGACGTTTTATAACATATTTGCGAGGAAATAAATAAAACTCGGACTTTGCATTTTTGCTTGTTTTCCATAATGATGAAATTTTGATACACTTGTAAGTATCTATCGGTCGATTTTTCTGCCTTTCACTTCGATTATGAGGAAATCAAACAACAATAAAGTAAAAAAACAAAAATTAAAAAAAAAACATTTTTTTTTAATTTTAGTGACAAATTATATCATTTTGGAATGTGCTCATCGAGGCCTTTCATTTAATACCCATATTCAAAAATTGAAAAAAAAAATTTTTTTTTTAAAATTTTAGTGACAAATTATGTAATTTTGGAATGTGCTAATCAAGGCCTTTCATTTGATACCCATTAAAAAAAAAAACTTTATTTTTTTATTTTAGTGACAAATTATATCATTTTGGAATGTGCTCATCAAGGCCTTTCATTTAAGACCCATATTCAAAAATTGAAAAAAAAAATTTTTTTTCTTAAATTTTAGTGACAAATTATGTAATTTTGGAATGTGCTAATCAAGGCCTTTCATTTGATACCCATATTCAAAAATTAAAAAAAAAAAATTTTTTTTCTTAAATTTTAGTGACAAATTATGTAATTTTGGAATGTGCTAATCAAGGCCTTTCATTTGATACCCATATTCAAAAATATTGAAAAAAAATTTTTTTTTTCTTAAATTTAGTGACAAATTATATTATTTTGGAATGTGCTCATCAAGGCCTATCATTTGATACCCATATTCAAAAATCGAAAAAAAAAATAAAAAAAAATGAAAAAATAAATTATATAAAGTAAATTTTATTCATAAAATGTTGACCAAGAGGTCAATCGCACATGACGCATCAGAAAAGATTCTGATATAAAAACTCTTTGCTAAGATTTAAAAAAGTACCGTTCGTTTAAGACGAAGCATCTTGATAAACCGTGCGTTTTACTTTACATTACTGCACAAGTTCGTAATGAGATACAATACGATATTGAAATTGGCGTAATAAGAGACCCTTTACGAGCAAATATGTTATAAAATAATGATCGATAGTATTAATGCCTCGATTACATACGCCGATTTAGCATCCTAGCTAGGAACCAATTTTGGGTTGCCACCCGTAATATATAATAAAATATTGTACAATAACATCGATTTTAAAATTGAATTAACTGAAAAGTAAACATTGTTTAAGATTGTAGATGAGAATAGAAAATAAAAAATCATAAAACATGCTGACTGTTCCGTTATTTGTGCAAATTTACTGTTAAAATTGAACTTATTTATACGGGTGGCAACTCTAAATTGGTTCCTATCTAGGAAGGTAAATCGGCGTATGTAATCGAGCCTTAAACTGACGAATAAATAAAACATGAAAATATTATTTTGATTTTGACAAACGCCTGCCATTACATCGATAGCAATTGTTTTCCTTTGGGGGTTACCATAGCCTTCTATATCTTCCAAGCCCTGAAGTTGAGCAGAACGGCAACATCGCATATGGTCAAGCACATAGTATAAAATTCTTTCAAAAATTATTTATTATTTGTTTTTCCTATATTATCTATGTTTAAACTAGTTGTAAATTGTGATGTAAGATTATTTCAATAAAGTTTTATATTTATTATTATTATTTATTTATTAGAACATAAGGTTTGAGTCAAATTATTTGAACTTTTCGGGGGTCCTTTAGTACGATGAGCATTTTGATCTAAGCCTCCTCTAGCAATAAATCTTACATCATTGGAAAAGGTATTTAAATTTGAAACACTTTATTGTATTACTATAATCGTGAACTATTAGTACTTTGAGAGTTATAACGCTCTAAACTTGACCAATTTTTTTAACATTAATGACCTAAAACTCCGAAATTACTAACAATTAATAGAAAGTATGTTTGCAGCAAATATTTGTCATATAAAAACCTTTCTTATGATATATCATTCATTTCTATAGGTGTGGTAGATCAACTCCCATAGACAATAAACCACTTTTATACTTTAATAACCTTTAACTCCAAAAGTATTAACAATTGATATAAAGTATATTAACAGCAAATATTTGTCTTTAAAAGACCTTTCTAATGATATATCATTTATTGCTAGAGGGCGTGTTTATCAACTCCCTGCTGAAGAAAATCAACAAAAAAGATGACATCTTTGACAGCCATTTTTTCCTGGTTAACATTGATATTTTTCTTATTGTTTAATATACAAAGCATTTCAATAAAAGAACTAAATTATTTTCATATTTTAAACCTCACACGATTACTATGAAAAAAAATATCGACCTCTTAAAATTGAAATATTCCCATACATTTAGTATGGAGACTGGCGGACGACATGACCACGAACTGACAGTAACAGACGTTGCCAAACTTATGTTCACGGCTTGGAAATGAAGAAGGCTATGGGGTTACCCTCGAACGCGAACGAGGTTTTGAGATCGAATTGGTATCGAGTAAACGTCAAAACAGTACAATGGAAACCATGGCAACTGTTTTCAATGTACTAAAATATCAGATTTTTGACGTTTATTCGATACCAGTTCGATCTCAAAACCTCGTTCGTGTATACCTACCTATTTCGGGAGTAACCCCCGTAGGTAGAATCCAATGTTTAATGTATCTTATAAAATAAACAGACACTCAAGACAGACACATAACTATAATAGACTCTCATTTTTCAGCGGAATTTTCACCCAGACGAATCAGCTTACTGTCTTACTGAGTTTACCTTGTTTATCACCCCTTTTGTATAAAAGGAAATGTATACGTAACTGTAAAAAACCACTCACCTGAGTATACACAGTAGATGGATGGGAAAATAACAGACTGCAAACATGATCACCACAGCGACGAGCATTTTGGCTGCTTTTCTTCTAGACCGTAGCTGAGCTGAAGAATAATAATAGATTTTCATTATTCATGGAAAAAACCAAGTAAAAGTCGGTGCAAAAGCACTAAACTTAAGAATCGCCTTAGTCTTTTCTTATCTACAACTCGACCAAGATAACTAGGCGAATGACAGCTACATGACGGCTAAGTTTATGACACCGTTTTAATTTGGTCGCGTTGTAGTTAGGAAAAGACTTAGGCGATCCTTAAGTTTAGTGCAATCGGGCGATAGAAATTTATGTCAAAATAAATTACTACGCCTAAACACAGAGTAACAGAATTAATGGTTAAGGTGGCACCCTGAGCGAAAGTGGCGCCGCGGTGAATTTTATGAAATATTGTAATTTTAATACATAGGTACTTACATTTAATAATGTTTCACGTGGAATTTTTAGGACCCAAAGTCTAGTATTTTTAGACGGTATCGTTACATTCCTCGTAGTCACTGCTAGAAGTAGATAGCAAAACTGCTAAAAGTGGCCGTTTCGGACACAGAATTGCTATCTACTTCTACGAGGGCATGTAGTGATACCTTCTAAAAATACTAGACCATGGGCCCTAAAAACTCCACGTAAAAAAATATTAAAATCTTTTTTCTTTTAATAACTTATTAAATCCTCTGAGGGCGCCACTTTCGGTCATACAACCGCCTTAATATCACAGTTCATAATGTATATAAGTTTTTTCAAACAGTATAGGAGCTCCATGGAAACGTTCGAATTTGACGGCTGACGTCACTCTAAGAGCTCTAAGCAAAGTTCGCAGTACTTTGGTCAGGGTTGTGACATCGCGTCGCAGTTGTTTCCATAGCATTCGCGCGTAGCATTCCACGAGACGGCCGGAAAATGCCAACCCTAGCGATCCGACGGAGTGCAATGACAAAAGGGCCTAATAAGTCTTTTCTTATCTACAACTCGACCAAGTTAACTAGGCAAATGACAGCTACATTAAAATATATAGTTAACTACGGCTAAATTTATGACACTGTTTTAATTTGGTCGTGTTGTAGTTAGGAAAAGACTTAGGGGATTCTTAAGTTTAGTGCAATCGGCCATAAGTGACGTTAGCTCCCTACTGTTTGAAAAACTTATATATTATGTACTGTGTTAATATGGTAGATAGGAGGGACCATCGAACTGAACAACGCCAACTCTGAATTCGAGAAAAAAACAGCTGTTTCAGAAGTTTTCAGAAAAAAAAACAAAATGCATCAAAATGTATGCATTTTGATATTTTCGTTATTAATTTTTGTATGGAACAGCGGATTTTTTTCGAGATTCAGCCTTGGTCGTTGTTCAGTTCGATGGTCCCTATCTACCCTGTCCTATTCTTCCTTCCTATCCTTCTAGTTTAGCCATATGTTGTATATTAGTGATCTATAGAAAATATATATACGGTGTCCTAAATTTCAATTTTGACAGATAAAAAGATAAATGGCATGTAACGTTTTCCTATGGAGCCTGGGGGGCTACTCAAATGGCCACTTTTCTATTCGTTCGCTAACTTAAATCTCAAAAATAAGCAATTAATGATCAAGTCAGACAGGCACGTATCCAAGGGGGGGGATAGTTGGGATTTATCCCCCCCCGAAATCCAGAACACACAGTACAGGACTAAATTCAAATTTAGCGGGCGAGGCACTCTCCGGTTTGGTTTATGGCTTATTTTTAATTTATAAGTTAGCGAACGAATAGAAAAGTGGCCATTTGAGTAGCCCCGCTGGTATACCTATTCGAAAAAAAAACGGAAAATCATTGCAACTGATGGAACTAGTTTAATCGATAGAAAACGTCAAAATAAACATGAATTATTGATTGTCATTAAATGTATACTTTCGGAGATCTTGGGACTTAAAAACACTTCAATTTGCAACTCCAGGCTATTTTGCTCCGAATATACATTTTACGACAATATAACAATCATTAATTTGTGTTTATTTTGACATTCTCTATCGATTGACACTAGTTTCTAGTAGAAAATAGTTATTTGTTATACAAGTGACCAAAATCAAATTGTGCTGCGGGTGGCGACTTTAAATCACGAACTAGCGAAGCAGTCTAGAATTGAATCACGAGCGTAGCGAGTGATTCTAATATAGACTACTGAGCACAGTGAGTGATTTAAAGACACGAGGCAGAACAACATTTTGGTCTCGTGTAAAACATACAACTTTTCACCTCGACCAGCGAGAAAATTTTCACTTGACTTTCCTGGTAAAAAAGCTTAATTCAGCATTAGAAACTTGTTCACTTAACTCTTTTGGAGTTAGGAAACTATCTTGATCGTTGGACACATTAATTTTGTATTTTATCCATAAAGTTAATATACCTTCCGCTAGGTAATATTAACTTTATGAATTTATCACAAAAATAATTCAATCAAACCTATACTGAAAAATTTTATTCATAGAGTCAGTAATTCCCGTCGTTTTGATTACATTACGTTGTGTTTTTCTCTTATTTATTAATATTCCGTCTTATTTATTTATTTATAATCATAAAACATATAATTTGTTAGTAAATTTCATAAATTTTTCTTATTTCATATTTGTTTCATATATGTGACCTCATTACCTTCATACTCTTTATTTCGAATTATCAACCTTCTTTTTTAACAATCCTTATTTAAAACTCCTTGGTATATCCGTGTATTTTATTTTTTTACTTTTTAATCCGTGTATGACACCATAAAGCACTCTATCTATCCTTTTCTCACATATCAATTTTACAAGTGTCATCCTTGTCACTTTATTTGTTTTTCCTTTATTATTTTAAAAGTGGTGTTAGAAATTAAAAAAGCACTTTGTCTCACGCTCGCAGCAAAAATCGATTTTGCTGCGAATTTTTACGAGCCAAAAGCACCCTTTTCGTGCTGGAGAGGTGATAAAGATTTGGTTTTCAAAACGGTGGGTATGCCCAGGTATACCAAAAAGGTTATACATCATGGTCTTTGCCTACACTCGAGCTCGTCATTTACATAAACTGCTCAAAAGAAATGGCCACTATAATATGGTTTTCCCAAGAAGCTTATTGGTATAAGCTTCTTGGGTTTTCCATACAACAAGCTAACTTTGAAAAGGTTTATTTTAAATACAATCAGAATTTTCTTTTGACCAGCAGTAGGTACGCTATTTCACAATTAAAACACAAAAAATGTTTTCCAAACAAAAGATGATTAATAACGTACACAATACCCCTAAATAGAATACTGAGTAAAAAGATTCTGTTAAAACCACAGAACAACAGTTTTTTTCATTAAAACAAAACAAGAACAATCTCAATCACTTGTTTTTATAAATCATGTTGAGATTTGTATACGTTTTAACATGTTTATATGTTTGGCATGTCGAAAGCTAATGACCTCGTTAATATTTTTACGCATTGGTTTTTGGTAAACATTGAATTTTTATACAAAACGAAAAGTCGTATCAATGAGTGTACAGGTTGCTTGTTTTCTATAAAATGTAGAGCAGATTTATTAAGACTGCGAAATATCGACAAAGTCGCTTGCCGCTGTCTGTCCCTATGTATGCTTAGATCTTTAAAACTACGCAGTGGGTTTTGTTGCGTTTTTTTTAGTAGATAGAGTGATTCAAGAGGAAGGTTTATAATGTATAATACATAGTGCCAAATTCCACAGTACACCGAAGCGAAGCGAGGGCGGGTCCCTAGTAACTATTAAATACTAGCTTCCGCCTGCGACTTCGTCTGCGTGGATAGTTTTTTGTCTATCCCTCGGGAACAGTTCCTTTTTTCGGGATGAAAGGTACCCTATGTCCTTCTCTGTACCCCTGACAACGTGTGTGTAAAATTTCATGATGATTGGTTCAGTAGTTAAGACGTGAAGGCGTAACAAACAAACAAACAAACGGACTTTCGCATTTATAATATTAGTAAGGATTTGCTAAAAAAAACTGCAGAATTCTCAGAGCCAACAGCAACATTTAACAGCAAAATGTTGACTAATTTGTACATTATATTTTTTTTTATTTCAGTCAATTAGTTTATGAATTAATTAGTGCACATACTTTGCTCTGCCGGTGCTAACTTGATCATTTCAGCTTGGCCAGGGATTTTCTCATTTTTCCATAGAACTCTTACTATCTGATGATAAGCTATCGTCATCAGAAGGAGAGGGACACTGAAACAAAACATACTTTTTAAAAGCGTTATTTAAAGAGTAGAATAAAATTAGGCATATTATTGAAACAGCAAAAAGGTGCTCCCTCAAGATTTAAGCACTACACAAGGTACAGTATGCGCAAAATAAGTTGGCGGCTCGAAAGTTAGCTGCAAGTTATAGACTTGAGAGCAAAAAATTCGCACAACAGGCCTATTTTCATACAAACGAGGTAACTTTGAAGCTCTAGTTCTCCGCCCAGGATTAAACGGGATCTGATCTGATGATGGCTAATTAAAGAATAAATGGAGGAGGCTCATAATGCTAAGGAAACCTAACGGATTCGTTGAGTCGTTTAGCTCAGGGTTAAACTTAAAAAAAAGACTAGCTAAAATGACAACAAAAGTATGTAAAATGTAACACTGAAAACTCCATACAGGCTCTGGTGTAAACAACGCTTCTGATTCGATGAGTTTCTTTAGCGATCTGAGCCTTCTCCATTTATTCATTAATTTGCTAACATCAGATCTGTACCTGTAGCACGAACAGCTATCGAGAAAAATAACGCGCGTTAAATCATTCGATAGTGCAATTTTGTATGACAAATTAGTACAGCGCCATCTACCGCCGAATAGCGAAATTAAATTTTCCATAGAGAAATCTCTATCGAGTAATTTTACGCGCGTTACTTTTCTCGATAGCTGTTCGTGCTAAGGATACAGAGCCCGTTTAATCCTGAGCGGAGAACCAGAGCTTCAAAGTTACCTTGTTTTTATGAAAATAGGCCTGTTGTGCGAATTTTTTGCTCTCGAGTGTATTTCGCACAGGGTACAGTATCGAGTTCCATAGTTCCGAGTGCTACCGCCCGCGCCCCGTCCCCGCGCAAGCCTGTATTCGTCTACTGCGCAACGTTCCGCGCGAAGTTCAGAACCGCCAAGTTATTTTGCGCATACTATACTGTACTACCGTTTCCATGAAAAAAACATTAACTATAATACTTACGTGTAAATAAGCAGAACCTTCAAGATATGCCACACCACCTCGCTAGTCGGAGACCAGGTGGCCATACACTGTACCAGGTACTGAAGATTGAACCGGAGAGGTACCATCTGTACAGTCTCGAGGACTATCAGCTCAGGAGAATCTGTGGGCAGAGATTTGGTTAGTTGTTTTTTATTCTTGTTTGGAACTTACTATTTTGACAGAATTACATCTAAAGTAAAAATCTTGAATTTTGAAGGTAGTTCCCCCACCGAAAGTTTACTTAAAATTTTAAATTAACCGTTTGATTATGTATATGGAGTGTTTTTTTTACATTATGTAAGTATATTATTAAAGTATAAAGTCTATATTTAGTGCTCAAATAATACGAAAACTATTTTAATCATCACAATTTTCCACTCCGGAATGATAGTTGCAGATAAAAACGGTGCTTAATTTATTATGATATCTAATCTCTGACCGATATCATACAAAGCTTGAGCCGAAAATGGTTATATTGCAATTTGTTCCACTTGAATGGCATTATCCATGGTGCAGAGTTGATTATGATGAGATTATTTATTCCTATTTTAGTGAATTAATCTTTGGTTCACGTTTGAATGAAAGTATTAAATTTAAGTTATTGTGGTAATAATAGAACAACGACCCCTCTCACCAAACGGACTTTACTGTTTTTTTTCTTTTATACCACATGTAATCTAGCATCCATAACGCTTTTAACACTTTACCATTAATAAGAATTTTAGCTATTAGCCAAGACACCGATTATACGAAACATAATTATCAATAAAGTTTCTAATACTAAAAGAACACAACTTACTAAACAACAGTGAAACAGCCCAGATGACTAGTATAGCGGTCTTGGCCCGTCCAGTGGTGGACTTAAATTTGAGTGGGAAGCAGATGGCGTACCAGCGGTCCACGCTGATGAATGTCAGCGTCAGCACCGACACTGACACTGAGACGGACTGCAAGAGAAACTTCGTGGTCAGTATACTGACTAATGACTGTAATGAAAACTTCATGGTCAGTATACTGACTAATGACTGCAAAAAAAACTTCGTGGTCAGAATACTGATTTATGAATGCAATAAAAATTTCGTGGCCAGTATACTGACTAATGACTGCAATTAAAACTTCATGGTCACTACTGATTTATGATTACAATAAAAACTTCGTGGTCAGTATAGTGACTAATGACTGTAATAAAAACTTTGTGGTTCAGTATACGGACTAATGACTGCAATAAAAACTTTATGGTCAGTATACTGATTTATGATTGCAATACAAACTTCGTGGTCAGTATACTGACTAATAACTGCAATAAAAACTTCGTTGTCAGTATACTGACTAATGACTGCAATAAAAACTTCGTGGTCAGCTGACTGACTGTAATGGAAACTTTGTGGTCCAGCACCTTGATGGAGACTTTGTGATCACCACACTGAGACAGTGAAAACTTGTAATACGATCTTTTAAATAACATAATCTACAAATTAACATAATAATGATTAAGATTACGTTCAAGAGTAATGAGATGCTGTTTACAAACGTGAATTCATTTTAATTTTTAACATAATATCTATATTCTGTTTAAAAACCGAGTATTTTTTGATAATAGAAATAAATGTTACTGAAAGATTCAGGTACGAGTATAACCCCGAATCCCGATATAATGATATTTTTAATGCGATACCTACTCAGTAATTTGTAGAATCTAACATTCCACTTTAATTAATACTAGCACATTAACACTAATCTTACCTGAAAAAAGAGCAGAATTTTACAAAAAGCGTTTCCCAGGAACCAAGTCTCAGTGACATCCCAAAGCACAGTCGGAGGCAAACAGAACAAAATGACCATAAAATCTGCTGCCGCCAAATTCACTATGAAATAGTTCGTGACCGTCCTCATTGTGTGATTTCTGTACACAGCAATGCAAACAAGAGCATTCCCTACTAATCCTATCACGAAAACTGTCGCATGTGTACCTATGAGAACCCATTCGTACGTTTGTGGGTATATGTAGTCTTGCAACATGGATAAGTACTCTTCCTTTGACATATTACAATAATCCTCTAACCCAACGCAGTTTTCTGCTACAGTCAAATTTGTTTTGAGAAATTCAGCTTCTGTGTCATTAACTTTATAATCTTTATCCAATGAATCATAATCTAGGTCAATTGTCCGTTTTTTAATATCATGTTTATCCTTCCGTTTATATTTCAAAGTAAAACGCTCCATACTTTTGTTATTATTAAAATCTTTCAACTCTTCACTTTTAATATCTGTATGAGAGCTTCCATCTGTTTTTATAGATAATTGTTTACTATTTGAATGAGTTGTTTTACTATTATCTATATTTTTGAGATCTCTGTTTATAATCAATTCTTTGGTCTTGGAAATGTTGATGCTTGTAGAATAGCTGACCAATATTCCTATAACAAAATATACGCATGTTCTTGTGTACATTTTGTAAGGTATCTTCCTCGAAGTTGTGGCTAGGCAGTTTTCACTCCATTATCGATCTGTAACAAAGATAATTTAAATGTAATTTTTAGGGTTCCGTGTTATTATACTCAGTGCCGGTTTTAGCACTACCAGCGCTCCTGGGCGACATTTCTACGGGGCGCCCCCTATCTGCGATTCCAGGGTTTTCAATTTTGCCTGTTAGTTAAAAAACGGCCGCGCAGCGCGATTTTTAGTCAGTTTCACCTCCTAATCTTGTAATTTTGCTTGTTAATGTAAAAAGACCGCCGCGCAGTGCGATTTTTAGTCAGTTTCACCTTCTAATCTTGTAATCTCGCTTGTTTATGGAAAAAAAATGGCCGCGCAGCGCGATTTTTTAGTCAGACTCGCTCAATGAGCGTGTGTATAAAGGGACACCTGCGGCTGCGGATATAAAAGGGTGCCTGTGGCGCCCCTCTATATCCGGTGCCCCGGGCGCGATATTAGAAATGCCTGTTGGGTACAGACACTGCCTGCTCTGTACCGCTCTGGGTTTTTCAAATTAATAACGTCGAAAAAGCCTGTGTGTTTCAGAGCACCGCTTGCTCTGTATCACGCGGGGTTTTTCAACAAAAAATTTAATAATATCATCCTAAAAAGCCTGTGGAACACAGACACCTTGCGCTGTGATCCACAGTGATTTTCTAAATAAAAATACCCCGAGCGATACAGACGCGTAAGGCACTAAGTATCGTGAAACTTGGATATTAAACTAAAATATCAAATCTCTTTTATCAAAAAAACTTTTAACTCGTCAAAAAACATGGGACATAATTTATTTTTGGTAGGTCCTTTTAGAAAGAAATTCCCAAAGAACAGCTGTTTTATCGTAATTTGCAAAATTTCTCGAAAACGGCATAGCACAATCAAACTTTTCATTTTACCTACCTTACCTAAAAATGTGTGTAATGTGTGTAGGGAATTAAAATATCCTACCATAAATAATATTAATTGAGAGTTTTACAAAAATTTATATTTTTATAAAAGAAAAGTATTTTGTTAGTTTTTCGCAATTTCCGAGTGCAATAACTAACAGCCGAACGTTATTTCATTTTTATTTTATTTCGTTTGATAATGTTTGTACCTACAGTCAACAGCACATCAGATTTAGACTATAGGTACTTGACCTTGTGACCGCCTTTATGCCGTACGTTATAAAAGCTGTTTTACAGTTCAACTGTTGACACTTTACGTGCTGTCTTGTATACCCACATCAAAGAGTACTTTTGTAATATAGGAAATAAAGAATCTTGCTGGCTTTTTCTGTTAACAAGAAAATTATAATCACTGATAATGTATTTTTTTGTCTTTTTGTAATATTCTTTATTTATAACAAAAATAATAATGAAAAAAAATCGAAATGAAAAATTAAGTATCACATAAATATTACTTATGTCAGATTAATGATACAATAAAACATAATAAGGTATTGTTTATTAATTATCCAAGAAACTTGAAAATGCGCTTTATCAAGCTACCGCCCGCGACGTTCTTAGGAACCAAAGTCTGCTATATTTTAATCCAGGGTAAAAAAAAACTATCTGTGTGCCTTTCATCCCAATCCATCCCATTTAGCATAGCCTGCCAATTTTATGGGTTTAAGAGAAAAAATATTTTAACATACACAGTAAATTAATATTAATAGTAGGTTGCTGAGATGCTGAGAACCGCATCACGTGGAGGCGCATCGCAGGGGCTGCTTTGTCCAATGAAAATGCATCGTCATCAACCACGACCACTCTGTCAAGAGTGAACGACTAAGGAGGAGTAGGTTAAACTAAAAAAATATACCCCTTTAAAAAAATATCGCTAGTATGACTATAAATCACTATTTTAATATTCTACATAATTTACCGAAACATGAAGAAGGAATACTTTAACCACAACTGTAATTTTCTGAATTGTCTGTGTTCCACAGGCTTTTTACGGTGATATTATTAAATTTTTAGTTGAAAAACCCCGCGCGCTCCAGAGCAAGCGATGCTCTGAAACACACAGGCTTTTTCTAACGTTATTAGTTAGAAAAACCCAGAGCGGTACAGAGCAGGTAGTGTCTGTACCCCACAGGCATTTCTAATATCGCGCCCCGGGCGGTCGCCCGTGCTCGCCCCCCCCCCCCCCCCTAACGTCGGTACTGATTATACTCATGCTTAGTACGGGGTTGATTGCTTATTCAGCCTTTATAACTTCATATAATAACACTCCTTTCGCCGAGCATCTAGCCGGTCCGCCTCTGACGTCATAACAATGTCGGTACTCGTAATTTTTCCAAAATCAATAATTGTGGCCGTTTAAGCTACAAAAACGCATATTTCGACACTCTCAAGGGAATTAAAATTTATAGGGTACTTTCCGTTGACCTAGAACTATGCCAAGTAATATCGTCTTATACTACAGGTACAGGGAAATATCAGAAAACTATGCATTGTAATTAAATCATAAAAAATATAATAAGTATTTATTTTAAGTATACCTAAATATCTACCTATTAGTTAGTACGGAACCCTCGGGGTGCTTGCCAGACAACCTCCGCGTGGTGCACCCTGGGCGTCACCGCTCTGTTGCGGTGACGGCAAATAGTCTGGCGAGTCGAGGATGGCGCTGGTTCTGTTCTGGCGTCATCCGCTCGTAACCCCGTAAGTGGTGCGGGAGCGAGGGCCGCCCGTCCTAATGGATGGGGGCTGCGAGGAAGAAAACCTCTCTAAAAAATTACGGGCGGGGACCTAACGGTCCTGTCCGCTTCGGCGGATAGTGTGGGCTCCGAGTTGGCGTCCCAGACGTATACTGGGTAGCGGCGACGCGGTTCGGGCTCGGCCGGCATCCTGGATAGTCCGGGTAGCGGCGGCGCGAGCGTGGGCGGCGGGTTCGTTGGTTGCGGTGGTCGCAACTGGCGAGCAGGCATTTTTCGTCTACCGTCGGCCAACCCGTTACCTCACGTTGAGTGGGGCCGGGGAGGCTGCCCTTAGTTGGGTGTCCTCAGGAGGAGACAACCTCAGTAAAAAACCCTAATCCCATGTCTGCCATGGACTAGGGGATGAATGGCTGGTGGGGGACCAGTTCCAACGTGGCCTCCGGAGCAGGGGACCGGCGGCCCCCCTGCTTCGTAAACCATACGCTTGCCCGGGTATGGGGCCTCTGCCCGGGTGGACCACATAATTGTCACCGTAATCGTGGGAACAAAATGGAAACTAATAAATCTAAATCTTTATCTTTGATGTCTAGTGGGCTCAGCTCGGGCGGAACAGAGCAGGAGATGCCTAGCTCAGGCGGGTTAAACGAGCGATCGCCGTCAGCGTCCGAGATGTGCTCGGCTTCTGAAATGAACTTGGTGTCGGAGAGACACTCAGCTGATGAGGACGAAGGGGGCTCTTCCCACCCCTCGAAACCCAGTAATTGTAGAAGAAAGAATCGTCCGGCAAAGATAGATTCTCCAGGATCTATCCCTTGCACACCGGTGCCTCGCCTAGGGGACAAAGAGCTGGGTCCTAGTACAAACTGTGAGTTTGGGTCTTCCGCTATCTTTGAAGATGTGGAGGTGCAATCAGGGGAAGGGTCGAGGTCTAATTCCCCGTTGATATTTATGGATTGCGAGAAGAAGCAAGAGGTTCCGAAAACTACCAGAAAACGTCCGGGTGTAGGATCTATGGCTGAGTCAGGAGGATCGGACGATAGCGACCTGCCGTACGCCGCAGTAAAAAAAGCTGGACTAAATAACTGGCTTCAGGGGAAAATCCAAAGGGTCCGGAATATATGCAAACGTCGGTACCATGCGTAAGCAAAACACGCAGGAAGGGCGAGAGGAAGATGAACTAAGGGAAATAGAGAGAGAAGTGGCTAAGGAGAAAGCCAGAGAGGACGTGAAAAAATCCCAAGAAGAGAAAAGGGAAAACAACAAGAAAAACAGGGGGAATAGGGGGAGAAGAAGGGGAAGAGGCAGAGGCCAGGAGCAGGAGACCCGTTCCCAGACTCCAGGTTGCTCGTTAAGCAGGGACTTGTCACCTGCGGAGTCAGAGCAGTCATCGACGTCACCCAGATCCACAGTCGCTATGAGCGCAGAAATCGACAAATACACGGAGAAACTATTGAATGTCGTCGAGAAGTCGGGTAACCTCAGGAAAGACTTCAGGAAGGATGTACAGGAGGCCACTAAAGGCATCAAAGAAGTGGTAAGGGAATTAATAGGTCATTCGTCCACGGAAGAAACCCGCCGCCTGAAGGCGGACAATAAAAGACTTGAGGAACTGGTCAAAAATATTTCATCGGAGTTACTAGCTCTTAAACGGGCTTTCGAGAAGAAGTGCTCCCAGGATACGCAGCGTAAACGCGCTACTCCTGCGGGGCTACTCAAATGGCCACTTTTCTATTCGTTCGCTAACTTAAAAATTAAAAATAAGCCATAAACACCAAAATAACGTGTCGTAGGCTTGTCAATTCTGTACAATACAACAATGTCTGTGATTTACATAAACTTGCGACGTCTGACTTGATCAGTAATTGTTTATTTTTAAGATTTAAGTTAGCGAATGAATAGAAAAGTGGCCATTTGAGTAGCCCCCCTGGAAACTCAATGGAACAGGTTGAAAACCCGTCAACTCAGATGTTGCCACCCCCTAATCCCGATCTTCCAGATTGGGTGGCGGTTCTCGAGAAGTCCCTCACGATCACATTCGGGAACATGTTAAATGCTCGGATCGCGGGGATAGAGCAGAGTCTGCCACCGGCCCCCGTCATACGCCCGCCTCTAGCAGCAGTCGATAAAAGAAAGACGATGGAACCTCGTTCAAATACGATCGATGCAACATCCTATTCAAATTCAGCTGAAGGGCCAGCTTGTGGGGACGCAGAGCTCCATTCTTCATATGCAGCAGTGACCGCCAACGCGGGTCCCTGGACACAGGTAGGCAAAAATTCACAGATTTTACAGTCCCCGCAAGAATCGGAGCATTGAAAATAAACACAATAATTTACGAAAAACAAATCAAATGCAAAGTCCTATTATATTTTTAAAGTTACCGTTAAGTTTAAATTAAGTAGTACCTATTTATTTTTACGATTGTGACACTCGGCTCCGCCTCGTGTCACAAAGCGCCCTTTGACTGCCTCGACGCGGCCGAAATAATATTAACCAATTTTCAAAATTCCAACGAATGCACTTCTCATCCGCTTCGGCATCTTTTAACACTATTACCATGACGATCGGTCAATAATCATAGAAGCTACATCACTTTTTATGTACGAAAACAGCCGTTTTTCTACAATTCCAAATCTAAAGGGACCACCTACAGGTCATAATTATAAACCGATTTTCAAAATTATTTCGCCATTTGATAGCTAAACTAATACCCCAGGACCCTTTTTTTCATTTTTTCTTAAGTCGGTTTTTTTTCCGAAATATTTACAATTTAGTGAACAAACATCCCTCAAAAAACCCGGAATTTTTGGAATTTCACAAAATTCCAAAAAAAGTTTCAAGCGGATTTTCAAAATTCAAACGTTCACACGTGTCTCAATAAATTCCTCAACTTTTGGTACTATTTTTATTTCGATTCTTCCAAAATCCTCGGAGATATGGCCTAAAATACGTCTCAGGTGATTTGCATCTGATAACCATTTTCAATGGTAAAACGGTCGTCCGATCAGAACCAATGTAGCTACCAGGATGCGCCCCTCGACCGCCAATCCAGCGACTCAGGTCAATGGGACGAAGTCGAAACCTGCCAAGACTACTGTGCCGAAGAAGCGCAAGCTCGCATCGCCAAAGACCTCAGCAGTAGTACTATCGATCCCCCATGAGGAGGTCGAAAAGGGGGCAACATACTCTGAAACTATAGCCAAGGCTAAAAAGGCTATTAAGATCCAGGAATTGGGCATCCAAGGGATGAGAATGAAGATATCCGCAACTGGAACCCGCATCTTCGAGATTCCTGGCTCAACCAGTGGGGATAAGGTTGATCTGCTGGCCGCAAAGCTGAAGGAGGCGCTCGGGGAATCGGCTATAATCACGAGACCTGTAAAGACTGCAGATATGCGCGTCTCCGGGCTCGATGATTCAGTAGATGCAGATGAGCTTCGGGCAGCGATTGCGGAGAAGGGAGGATGCCCCCCTGAACAAGTCCGAGTTGGTCCCATCCGAACAGGACTGGGAGGTCTGGGTTCAGCCCTTATAAAGTGCCCCATAGGTGCGGCAAAGGTGCTGGCGGATTCGGGCCGACTCATGGTAGGGTGGGTTTCGGCGGCGATACGTGTACTGGAGCCTCTTCCACTCCGGTGTTACGGTTGTATGATCACGGGGCACACTAAACAACTGTGCCCTCGTGAAACGGATTATAGTGACACTTGCTACAGATGTGGCAAAAAAGGTCACAGGTCAGTGACCTGCTCAGTCGAGCCAAACTGCATTGTATGCAAAGCAGCCAAGTTACCGACAAATCATGTCATGGGGGGAGCTAAATGCCGCCCTCCACCGATAAGGGCGAAGCCAACCCCCGGCGCTGGGTCTTTGGCACGAAGGACGGCAAGCCCTCCGGCTCAAAAGGAGGTTGAGAATGGTCACATGTCAACGTAATGGCCAGACAACTTAACCTCCTACAGGGGAATTTGAACCACTGCGCTGCGGCGCAGGATTTATACTTGCAACATGTAGCCGAGTCGGGTATAAATCTGGCGGTACTTGCGGAGCCTTACTACATTCCCCAGCGCCTAAATTGGGCTGGAGATGTCGACAACTCTGTTGCTATAGTAGTTCCATACTCAGCTACCTACTCCCCTCCCCTCTCAGTCAAAGAGAAAGGACCGGGTTATGTAGCAGCCACCTGGGGAAGAATAACATTTGTGGGTGTTTATTTCTCCCCCAACCGGGGCATTGCTGAGTTTGTTCAATGTCTTGATAGGTTGAACGAAGTGGTGGGGCGGCTTGCACCAGCGCAATTGATGGTTTTGGGCGACTTCAACGCCCACCACACTGCATGGGGCATGTCGGATGACTCCCCAAAAGGGGAAGCTGTCCTAGAATGGGCGGCAACGGCAGGACTTGTGCTTCTAAATAGGGGAAGGGAGTTCACGTGCGTCAGATGGAATGGCGGGTCTATCGTGGATCTGACGTTTGCCACTCCAGCATTGGCAGCACGTGTGCAAAACTGGCATGTCGTCAAGGACGTAGTGACCCTGTCTGACCACGACCATATTCACTTCAGTATCGTACCCGCCTCAAGTGGTAACCGGTCTTTGGGGCCCGAGGAATCTCTCCGACACTTTCCTCGTTGGGCCGTCACAAGGCTGAACCGTGACCTGGCTGAGGAAGCGGCGCTGGTGGAGGCGTGGAATATTGAAGACAGCCGAGTGGAGGAAATAGGGGTCGAAGAATATGCGGGGCAACTGACCGCCTCCCTCACAACGGTCTGTAATTCCGCCATGCCACGTGTAAAGGGCATTCCGCACAAGAACCGTGTCTATTGGTGGACAGAGGAGGTTTCATACCTCCGGGCTGCCTGTCTGGAAGCCAGAAGAGCCCTACAACGCTGTCGTCGTAGGTTAAGACGGGATCCTGGTGAGGAAAACCGACTCTGTCTAGTATTCGGGGAGACGAAGCAAGCCCTCTCAGAGAGTATTTGCAGGGCGAAATCTTCTGCTTGGGAGGAGTTTCTAGAGGACCTGAATAGGGATCCGTGGGGGCGCCCGTATAGGATGATTGGGAGTAGACTCCGAAAACCAGCGCCCCCCACTGAGTCCATGGATCAGGAGCTTCTCACGCAGGTGGTCGAAGGTCTTTTCCCTGCCACAGCCCCGCCCATCACTCCTCTTGTCGGCCCTACGCCCGGGGAGTCAGATTTGTCACGGGGTTTCTTCCCCGTTTCCGAGGATGAACTGAGAGCGGTTACAGAGCGCCTTCGATCGAAAAAAAGGCGCCTGGACCAGATGGGATACCGGGAAGAATACTGCCCACCGCCCTAAAACACCTGGGTGAACATGTCCGAGCTCTGTTTACAGCCTGTCTGGAAACGGGGCAATTTCCTAGAGCCTGGAAAAAGGGGAGACTCTGCCTCCTAAAAAAGGATGACAGACCTGCGGATTCTCCTTCAGCATACCGACCAATTGTCCTGCTGGACGAACTAGGCAAAATGCTGGAGCGCATCATCGCTGATAGAGTCGTACAGCACTTGAATGCGGAAGGTCCCAACCTGTCGGATCGGCAGTTCGGTTTTAGGAGGCAGATGTCTACCATAGATGCTTTAATGGCTCTTAAGGAGATCACACAAAGGGCGGTAAGCCGGGGGCAGAGAGTTGTGGCTGTTTCTTTGGATATAAGAAATGCCTTTAACTCCCTTCCCTTCAATGCTATTAAAGATGCCCTAAGATACCATGGCATCCCTCCCTATCTGGTGAGGATCATTGAACAATACCTCGAGAATAGAGAGGTAGTTTTCCTTGCCCCGGATGGGCAGCTAAAGTCTCGGCGGATGGAGTGCGGGGTTCCACAGGGGTCGGTTCTGGGACCACTTCTGTGGAATCTGGGCTACGATTGGGCGCTTCGCGGTGTTTTTCCTTCCTGGATGGATGTCATCTGCTATGCTGATGACACCCTCATCACTGCCCAGGCTGGAGACTTCGCGGAGGCGAGGCGCCTGGCAAGAGTAGGGGCTGAACATATGATCAGCCGAATACGAGCCCTGGGATTAGAGGTTGCGGTGACCAAAACGCAGGCCATGCTCTTTCATGGCCCACGACAAGGTCCGCCGCCAGGTGCTGACATGATAATAGATGGGGTAGTGGTTCCACTGCGTCTGACGATGAGATACCTGGAGCTGGTGCTAGATGGACGTTGGAGCTTCCATGCTCACTTCCAGCAATTGGCCCCCAGATTGGTAAGCGCAGCGGCGGCACTTGGAAGACTGTTGCCAAACGTTGGTAGCCCTAATAAGAGCTGTCGGCAGTTGTACGCGGGTGTTATACGCAGCATGGCGCTGTACGGGGCCCCCGTCTGGGCAGACGCCCTCGGTGCTGAAAATAGGGCTGCCTTACGGCGTCTTCAGAGAGTTGTTGCCTCGCGGATGATAAGAGGCTACCGCACGGTATCCTGGACAGCTGCTTGTGTGCTTGCCGGTTCACCTCCATGGGAGCTGGAGGCCCAGGTGCTTTCTGAGATGTACATGCAACGCAGGGAAGAAAGGGCTAGGGGAGACCACCTCGCCCCGGAAGAGAGGGAGAACGTGCGGCGAATCATAGACGAGCGCTGCATGGTGGAGTGAGAGCGCCAATTGGAGAACCCTATTGCAGGCCTGAGGACGGTGGAGGTCATCCGCCCAATCCTCAAAGAATGGAGGTCCAGAGCCCATGGGGCTCTAACATTTAGACTTACGCAGGTGCTTGCCGGGCACGGCTGCTTCAGCAAGTACCTGCATATGATCCAGAGAGAGGCTGCACCGGCGTGCCATGACTGCGGCGCGCCGGAAGATACCGCACAGCACACTCTCATGGAGTGCCCTGCATGGTCGGTGCAACGACAGGAGATGATGGCAGTGGTCGGCGGGGACCTCTCGCTTCCCAGCGTTGCAAACGCCATGCTGGAAAGTGACAGGTCGTGGCAGGTGGTGGTCTCCTTTTGCGAGGACGTCATCTCGCAAAAAGAGGCCTCAGAGCGACTCCGGGAAGCGGACCCGCAATCGGGCCGACTCCACAGACGGCGGAGGCTGGGGGCAAGGAGAAGGCGCTATGCGCACCTTATTCCCCCCTAGTCTTCGCAAGATGGATGGTCCTTGAGACCTTATGTGATGGACCCGTTGCGGCACAATCACCAGGACCGTACGGTGCGTGATATCACGGTCCCGTAGGTCCTGTGTGCTAATGCAGGAATTAGTAGGGGGTTTAGTGGGTAGTGCCCCGGCGAGTCCCACATACCTTCGGGATGCGTAAAAGCATTCCCCCTACTATAAAAAAAAAAAAAGTACGGAACCCTCAGTGGGCGAGTCCGACTTGCAGTGTTGCCAGGTCAGATTTTCACACTACCTTAGGCTGGGTCTCAATTTACGGTAGATTCTGTACCTATATTTAAAAAAAAATACCCTTAATAAAAACAAAGAAAAAAAAAACTATTTTTCAATTTTATTATGGCACATAATAATGAAAGTATCCTCTGTATCACCATATTTTTTGTCAAACATTTATTCGAAGTAGCACTCGCCATAGAAAAAATTACTTGTAAACGATTAAACTAAATTTGGTCTAAACATAAAGACATTTTATTCCTTTTTTTGAAATTAAATAAACGAAATGTTTATTTGACTTCTGATTAAGCATTGATCTGTCATTTGGTTGACAGATTCCACAGCCTTAGAAATGAAAAAGTACAGCAGATTATGAATAACATTAAAGACAGAATATTATTAAATATTTTACAAGGTCTTAAATTTTAAGCATAAAAAGCCGGGTCTCCTTTGTCTAACATTGTTTTTGTAAAAGTAAAGTTAACACAAGATTTACCCTAACAAATACCCTATAGTAAAATCTATACTCTAATAATTACCCTGCTGGATAATTTTTACCCTAAATCTAGGGTAAATTACCCTAAGCTGGCACCACCGCTGACTTGCTATTCAGTCCGGTCTTTTTAATACACTAAGCCCGGATTTCACTTTGCCCGTGTGGATTTTTCTTTTCCGTACCTTTATGGTTAAATTATTAAAACCCTTTTCCCAGTGCACCGTTTGTTTACATGTAGGTGACTTCGTAATAAATGGTGTCAAGTTTCTAATTATTAAAAATCAATTAGTAACTAATTAATTTTTATACCTACGAAAAAAAATTTGTATCGAAATTTTCTGAATGACTTCTAATTTTGATATTATCATACTTCAATGCTTTAACTTATTATATAATACAAAAAATTATGATTTTTAATAATTCGCATTACGACCAAAGTGACACAAAATTTAATTAAAATTTGTTACGTATTATTACAGACGTGACAATAAACAGTTCTCTCGTCAAATAATATTAAAAGAGTCTTCAATTTTATTTACGCACATCATTAAAGACATATTAATTTTTTTTTGTTAGATCTGACGACAAATAAATAGCAGTGACAAAATTAATTCAGGATTAATTGTAATACTAAATATGAAAGTTTATAATTTTAAGTTCAAGACACTTAAGTTAGTCATATTCTAAATTACAATGAAGATTAAGGGCGACTTGCATCATAAATTAAATATTACCTTAAACAATATTAAATTTGTGGTGCGAGTCGCCCTAAATTACTATAGTTATAAAGAGTGTTTCATAATAACTCGTAAAATTTTGGTTCTTTATTTGTATAGAAAACTGCAGTGACAAACCTAAACGCAAATAAATTATCGTTTTTGTTAATCAATCCAATTCAATAGGCAAAAACAAAACACAATTTAGGTCTAGGGTTGCCACTATGCAGTTTATCACGAAAGGTTTTTTTTCAAAAAAGTTATGGTTTTCAGGCTTTATAATAATTTTCCGGGGTTGTATGCATTGTATCCTATCTACCATATTCGGCTTAAGTGGATTTTCTGTGTCACTTATACAAGGTGTTTGGTAAAAGCCTTATAAAGTCGAATATGGTAGATAGGGACCATCAAAATGAACAACTTTTACTATGGGACCAACTCTGAAATCGCGAAAAAATAAAGCTTTTTCATACATTTCGATATTTTAGTTATTAATTTTTGTATGAAACAGCTGATTTTTTTTCACGATTTCAGAGGTGATCCCACAGTAAAAGTTGTTCAGTTTGATGGTCCCTATCTACCATATTCAGCTTTATAAGGCTTTTACCAAACACCTTGTATGTACAGTGTAATATCAAAGATATATTATTTTAAGGATTCCTCAGGAGAGAGGTGATTAATAATCTCACCCACAACAATAACAGATATTAATATTTGGTATGAGAAACTGATATTATGAAAGTTAGAAGAGATGGGAAATTGCCACGTGTTCAGTCAGTATTAATAATCTATCAGTGACGAGGTTCATTCATTAATTCAACGTTATTTATTCAAACTACTAGGTAGGTATATATTGGATTTCATAATAGGCAATACAAAAATACTCGTAGTATTTAGGTATCTAGGTTAAGTTTATTTTTTTCACAAAACTTCTTAAAAGGACATCATCCATTTTGGTCCAAATGTGAAAGTGCCGGCCAAAAAGCAAAAGTGCTTAATTGTGATAGATTTTGTTCACCTAAGCATTTCTTATTATGGCACCGAAGCTGTAGCACCGCTATACTCGATTTTAAATAAGTTCAAAAGTCTGTATTTTCATACATTCTCTGTCAAATATAAAATCAAAAGTTTCTAACCGTAGACTACAGGTGGGTAAAGTAAAAAAAACGGCACGACTAAGCTACATTAACAAGACTAAACTTAATTTTGCGTCACAGAAAGTCTCTGTCAATTTAGTTAGGTCGTTGGCGGATTGTTTTCTTTTGTCAAATGTTTTGTCAGATCCAGATTTAAATATTGTGTAATTTCCAATTAGTAACGAATCAGTCAAATGCCAAAGTTTCATTACAATTTCTTGGTATAATAAGATCATCTATATAAATAAAATCATGAAAACACGTTTTTCATTCACTTGGCTCTTGACATTGTTTGGCCCAATATCCGCTCGCGTAGCCTGTATTGTTTTTAAAACGTGAACTGTAAAATTATCTTTTGGTTTACGTTACTGGTCGCTAATGGACAGGGTCGAGATCGTAAACAAACTTGTTATTAGACCAAATATTAGGAAACGTTCACGACTACACAGATAGATTGATGTAATTAAAAAGAGACTAGGAATTTTCCGCACTCAGCACTCTACCTTAGGTAGCTAAAATGCTTCGACAGAAGAAATAGCTTTTGATTCAATGGCATAGGAATATGCTATTTGACGAAGTGATTGATGTTATTTTGCATTTTGCATTCTTCTATTCCAAATATTAGGAAAGGTTCACAACTGTCTAGTTGTGTCTTGTTGTGTCAACTGTCTATTAGTTCTGTCTAGATAGATTGATGTTATTAAAAAAAAGACTTTGAATTTTCCGCTCTTAGCACTATACCTTAGGTAAGTAAAATAAAAAGTTTTTTTTTCCTTTACCATTTGACGAAGCGAATTACGTTATTTTACGTTTCGCATTCTTCTAATTAATTATTAGGTAGATTAGATTTCACGATTGCATTGCCTACACTTAAACATTATTTAATCATTGGTACATTAATAAATCAAATTTTAAATTAGTAGTGGACTTGGGTCCCAGCGTCCCAGATCATAAAAAATTGTTTAAAAAAAACAAAAACCGACTTCAATAGACGTGTTTTTATTATTACGAATATTATTTCTTGCTTTTTAGAGGTAGGTTTTTTGAAGTCGGTTTTTTGTTTTTTTTAACAATTTTTATTTTTTTATTTTTAGTGTAGGTACCGGTGTAGGTACTTTGTAGGTATATTATTTAGATAGTAAAGTCGGCTCAGCCAAACGTGAGATAATTGCGAAGAAACATACATACATACGGGTCATACTGAGAACCTCTTTTTTTAAGTCGGTTAAAGAACTACACAGATATCCCTCTTCAAACAAAAAAATAATCATCTTATTCAGTTCGTAAACAAAGAAGTAATACGACCATTATCATCGAGGTAATTCACAGAAATCACACTATTTTCGTACTTTTTTCAAGATTACTTAAAAAGTACTGAACCGATTTCCAAATTTAAAAAAAATGGGACCAACTTGGGAGTTTACCTAATGAAAAACCGTTTGAATCATTTCAATCGGTCCAGCCGTTTTCAAGTAATCGGTACACATACACAAAAAAAAACAAATATACAGGCGAACAGAGAACCTCCTCCTTTTTGGAAGTCGGTTAGAAAGTCTTTAAAAATAATACAGGCTGTCCCAAAACTTTGCCACACGATCGATGGGCAAGTACGTTAAATATTGAAGTTAGGAAATTTTACTGAAAGAAGACATTATTTTGATTTTAAAAATAAATAAATTGGAACTGTATTCAAAGATTTTTGGGTTCGATTGATGACAACGATGATGACAAATAAAAAAAACAATCTTTTATTTTTACGGAAACGATCGAAAGAGTTACTCAAGATTATTTTTCTTGAGTAATACAGCATCATAAATAAAAGGAAGAACATGAAATTTAACATTTAAAATTTAATTAATATGTATTTGTATCAATTTGTATAGGTAGTATAGTATGCAATTTTATGTAAAACTTTTAATGTAGTTTCAATTATTTTTAAAAATAAAATGAAGTTTTCCTTCAGTAAAATTCGTGTGACAAAGTTTTGGGACACTCGTATACATAAATTGAATCCTTCATAATGGCTTATCCACTTAAAAGTATAAAGGCAAAACCACTTCCAGGCTCATTCGTCATTTGATGTCCAACACAAAGCGACACATGTTTGGGTCTGTTGTTCTCTCGACCTTGCTGGAAAATTCAATGGAAGGGGACACCTATGTTCGAAAGCTCTGAATAGTGTGAACCAGTATCAATTTATCAAAAGCCTTTGACACTATGCATGTCGAACTCTTTTTGCTTTATGGGTATTAAGGAATACTTATAGGGATTATTTTTATTGTAGTAATGTGCGATTTTGCTTGTTTTTTTCTAGGCACCGAATTATCAACTTTAAGGTAACGAAAGCGGTGTTATGTGCATTGTTTAAAAAAAACATAACAATAAGGTGTTAACTAATAAAAAATTGTTGAGGTATAATCAGCACTTTGGTACTTTGTCCACAAAAACTAATGTTTTTGTTTGTTAAATTTCAACCCTACTTTCACCTAACATGTAATGTAATACCATAGACTTAGAAAATTTTTCGCTATGCTCAAGTAGACGGACAAAGGTGCGAGTGAGAAACCGATTCTTACGGCTTATGCGATGTGCCTAAAAGAGTAAAAACAAACTGACAGCTAAACCGGGTTTGACTTCATATATCATCGTTTATCACCTTGGTGAAAAGCGTCAACAAGATTATTTTGTAATTTTGATCGCGATCGGGTCGGTTTGGCTCTCAAAGCTATATAAATCAATAATGGTGTCGTGTTCTGTACTGGATTGTAATGTTACTTACGACAATAACCCAAATAAACACTCATTTCACAGTTAAATATGATTGTACTATTACCATTTTCATAATTCATATCTTAGTTGAATATATTCCCAAACACACTAAGTTATATACTAATATGATGCTATTAAACGCCTATTTCCTAAATAAAGGCTGATTTCTAAACATTATGTGTTAGATAAAAAGATATTATGTCCGTGAACTTGAGAAAATAAAGCGTAGATATTGATAAAAAATTATCGATATCGATACTCATGTCGATGATTTCCAATATAACTTTGTTTGTCTTTGTGAACACTGATAGTTTTATTTAAAGCTACTTGTAACCAACAGTTTTCAAATGGTAAATTATACCAACTTATGTACTAATTTAACAATTATTTCCAGGTTTTCTGTAAATCCAGTGATTAAATTAAACTGGATAAATGTTATAAATAAATAAGCAGGTAGCCTCAAAGGAGACCTTAAGAAATTATTTAAATAAAATTGTTCAAAATTTTGTTTGTGTTTTATTTATTAGAGCAATAATACATTATGGTTATGAACAACCTAAAATGGACTTCAGTGCATCTCTAAATTCACGCACACGTTTACATATTTACAAACACTGGCTCATCTTGTAACACTGTTTTTTTCACCTATCCTTACGGTAGCAAGCACTTGATTTTAAAGTACTTTTTATAGCGAAATTCTCGCTATAGTCTTGTAGGTTGGACAAGGAACATTAGGTATTAGGTGTAGGTAAGAGTTTAGATAGGTTTTACAAAACATACATAGTGTTTTCACATAGCTTTTGATGTGTTTAGTGTTAGTTTATTGCATGCAAATTTCTACCTTTGTTTGAGTCAATTTCCAGTAGTTTAACGAATGTCGGTGATTGTACCACACACTTCGGCATTCGGGCATTCACTTGAATTCATTTTAAAACATCTTTCACTAAGAATTTTAGCACTTTTCAATAATTAAAGCAAATAAACTTTCTTGTTTACATATCTCACAGCTGTCTTTTCAATTGACAAGTGACAACTGTCAGATGTGACGTTTAGCGTTCCGATTCCAGCTAACTGAACGTTTCGGACCAATTAATTTACACTTTGTTGATAAAATCAAATAAATAAATATCCCCTATTTGTTATTTTAATTAAATAAAGTAAATGTTAATGTCTCGCATGCTAGTTAAACATTTTTTATAATTACATTCAGATAAAAGGTAAGTATGTTCATAGAATGTATTTTGTCTGGGGGGTAGTTTGTTGTCTATGGCATTCTAGACTTTTCGAGTCGTTTCAACAATGACCGACGTACTTCGACGGACGGAAGTCTTTGTCTCATTCGTGGTATTTCGCCTGTGTCGTGTAGATGCAGGAAATTAACGTCATGTGAAGTCAATCCATGTAATTGCTGTTTGGGTTTTCTTTAATTTCATAATGTGTGGAGCCTGAATTGTAGGGGTGAGTGTTCTACCAATGGATGTAACTATTTGTCTGTTTTTTAGTAGTGAGATCCAGATTGTAACCTCGTGTCGTATTGTTCTCAGGGCTCCAGCTCGTCAATTTATATTTCATCATGTCTTTCATGAGATAAAAACCTGTGATAATTAAAGCCCAAATTTGGTAAGTTTCTCAACCTTGTTATAATGTTAGTTGTAAGGAAAACCTCATATTCAATGTTGGACAATTTGGTGACTTTGATTTTCTATTGCAGGGCTCCCAGGTTGTTTCCAGGTTTACCTCAAAATTTCAAGATATAAGTGGTTCCCAGTTTGGTCCAGGAAATACTTCCGAGGTCATGGTTTGAGCTTGTTTCGATGTAACGTCATCCGTGCAGCGGCTTGGCTGGTATTCCATGCTATGATGTCTCGTTGAAATCGGCGCGACGAGCACAGGTTAAACCGTACCATTGCCATGGATTTATAAAACTAACCAAGGTATTCCTCAGCCTTCTTTTATTATCATCGCGGCAGTGATTCTGTAGTATGTACCCGGTGAAGTAAATAACGTTCATATCCAGTACAAAATGGTTATTTGATGACATGTTCAAACTCAACCCGGAGCAGGTCTACAGCCAATAATAGTCATGTTTGAAATTGATTTAGCTTCAGCGTAACTCTGGTCCATGAACCAGAATGTAGAAATAATTCTATTTTACTATGAATGTCTTGTGTCAAGAGGATAAGTAATAGGTATCTTAGCATAAGTTTTGTGAGTACATATGTGTTCGGTTCTTGACGGTCGGCCGACTTGAGAGATTGGTGACGTTTGAAAACTTATTTCAAATGCGGAGCCGGCCTCTTAATCCGTCTGACTAACTGGAAACGAACAGATATGCCCTCACCTTTACTTTTAAGGGTTTATAGTTTAAATCCCTACTTCTTTATATGGTTTTAATTTTATAATGAACCCGAGGGTATTGTTTTTGTAATAAATGTATGGTCTCACTTTAACCTGTTAAGGGTCCCTGTTAAACCATTTGCCCTTCGTGCGGTTTTAACATTATAATGGGTTCTCAAGGTATTATGTATTAATATAAAATGTGTGACTTCATTTTAACCCTTCGGATTCTTCGTTAAACCATTTATACCCCATGTGGTTTTAAATATTTTTATGACTTATTTTCTGCGAATCGTTGTTAACTTGGTATTAATTATACAACGTGTTAAATAAATGTTTATGTCAACGTAAATACTGGTTTGATTTATTAAACTCACTTTGTTTCGATCCGTGGACAATTTATCTTTTAATTTTTAACTTTCATTGATATCAACGGCGCCCAAAATCATAATTGTTCCATGGATGACTGAGCCACGCGAATCCCACGAACCCCTTTGCTCTACCGACTAACATTTTCAGTGGGGTAATTTCCATCTATACCCCGGGGTAAAATTTTTCCCATTACAATCTCACTTTTGGTTTCGCAGCCAAGTGAACTCTGTTCGTCTATTTCAGTGAATATTAAGTTTATGTGTAATACACACACTTTACAACACCTACAATACAAAAGCAATAAATTGCCGTGACGTACTGTCAGCAATGTAATAGTTGAAGAATTTAGAACTTTATCATAGAGCCATAAACTTAATTTTCTAAGTCTATGCATAGAGCAAAGTTTTGACATAAGTATGTTTTACAGCAGAAAATTGTTGAGCTAAATATATTTTTAGTTCCCACTGTTCCGCACCGTTCCGCAACAGATTTTTCACAACGAAAACTGCTTTCCTAATAAATAAAGTTTATAGCTAGAATGACCAATAACTTTGTTAGGAAATGTCACTTTGAGACGTCAAACGTAAGGAATTATATTGCTAAGCAAAGGTCATTGAGCATATTTGACCTGCTTGATGAAAGTTCGCGTTCAGAAACCAAACCAGTTTTAAATAGAAGAATTCAATCCCACTTTTTAAAATAAGTATGTATTATATTTTTATGTATCAACCGCCAGAAAAAAATATTTCACATTATGTGTGTGAGTATAAGTTAAATGTTATTGAACTTTTGTTAATAAAATAGAAGTTTTTACTTTCAACATTGTGAAAATGTGTGGTACAAGCATAACAAACGTTTGTATTGTCTTTATTTAATTTTATTTATTATTGAAATGCTATGATATATGATAAAAAATGAAACATGTCCTGCAAAAATGCGACCCATACCACTTAGCAGATATATTTATCTACATACCTAGCCCTATTTCGTTTGTGTACGCCGTAGGTCAAATGTCTGTATAAAATGCCCAATGACCTTTTGCTTACACAGGGTGTAAACATTCTTCATTTCAGCATTTCAGTATTTCTATAAAATATCAGTCTTCCATTACACATTTTACGTTAACTCGAATATGTCTCAGACTTTGATGTTAATTATACTCGAAAGATTAGATTTTAGCCATCTGAATTAATCACTTCTTAGACAGCAGTTTGTAAGAACGTACGAAGATAAATTAACGATTTACCTTCACCGAAATTGTGCGACAAAATACATACTCAAAGGAAATATTTTATACACAACAAGTAACATAATAATTAATGGTTAAATTATAATATGGTAGATAGGGACCACCAATCTGATCAACTTTTACAATGGAATCAACTCTGAAAACGCGAAAAGAAAAGAACCGGCCAAGTGCGAGTCGGACTCGCGCACGAAGGGTTCCGTACCAAAAATGGCAAACAAATCACGTTTGTTGTATGGGAGCCCCCCTTAAATATTTATTTTATTGTTTTTAGTATTTGTTGTTATAGCGGCAAGCGGCAGAAATACATCATCTGTGAAAATTTCAACTGTCTAGCTATCACGGTTCATGAGATACAGCCTGGTGACAGACAGACAGACGGACAGCGGAGGCTTAGTAATAGGGTCCCGTTTTCACCCTTTGGGTACGGAACCCTAAAAATCAGCTGTTTCATTTTGATATTTTCGTGTTTAATTTTGTATGAAACAATTGATGTTTTTCGCAATTTCAGAGTTGGTCCCATAGTAAAAGTTGTTCAGTTTGATGGTCCCTATCTACCATATTCGGCTTTATAAGGCTATACTAGTGACCCGCCTTTGCTTCGCTTCGGTATAATGTGGAATTTGAAACCTTACACTTGAATCACTTTATCTATAAAAAAACACAGCATCAAAATCCGTTGCGTAGTTTTAAAGATCTAAGCATACATAGGGACAGACAGCGGGAAGCCACTTTGTTTTATACTATGTAGTAATTAGAGTTAAAAGCCGGTTTTATCTAATTCAGTTTCACCACAGTACTAATTTATTTCATGGTTTCTCTAACTAAAATTGACTACAGGGTTTGCGTGTAATTACTAGCGACTTTACTTTGACACAATAGTGAGCTTTTAAGCCCCCACTAACCTTCGGTGTTAACCTATCTTTGACTCTTGGCCATAAATTAACTCTTACTTACCCACTATTTATAATATTGTTGGGACCACTTAAATTAGTAGCTTTGTTGATCCAAATTGCTCTAAACTTTTTCATCTTTAGGTGGTGATATAAATATAATAAGATTGTGGGCAGGTATGGATAGATTTTCCGGGTTTTTTCATTTCTGCTAAACAATATCCAAGACAAATAGGAATGAGGAAAAAATTTATTTATGTTTGACGTTGTTTAGGTTGTATCCAGTGCCGGATTTGTTAATAGGCCGTGTAGGCCACGGCCTAGGGGCGGCAAGGACCTACGGGGGCGGCAGACCAGCAACTCCATTCACCCGCCCACCCGAGCGCATGCACACGTACGCAGTGCATGTATTAGACAGATCACGTTGAAACATTAGTTGAACGTGGAACTGACGACGTGTGCTTGCTTTGCTTGACTGACGATGCAATATATGCTCGATACTACCGCAGTCGCCCGCCGCCGCGCCGCCGCCGCCATATTACCCGACCGGGCAAAAATTCAGGGCTGAAGGGGCATAATGATCTATGAAATTTTGTCCAAATCATGCATCGTGCAGCGGCACGGCCCGGAGCGCGCAGCGCGCTTCGCACGCCGCGACTAGACTTCTAGACATGTGGATACAAAAATATTGTCATCTTTCGAGAAGTCACCACTTTGTGTAGAATTAAAAAAATACGCGGAAAAGAGTTAAAATTAAGTTAGGCTTTCCAAAAAAAATCTAAGTCATAAATTTTAATGTGTTGATATTTGGCTCTGCTCAGCTAACAACTGACCTTGATATGGGCTGAGAAAGGGGCGGCTGTACTACTCGGCCTAGGGCGGCCAAAACTGTGAATCCGGCACTGGTTAAATCGTAATGAATCGACGACGATTATTTTACAAAAACGGACCGAAAGGTGCGCCACGGTGAATTTTATTTTAATATTTCAAATTTTTATAAAATTTTTATAAAATTTTACGTGGATTTTTTAAGACCCATAGAGTAGAATGAAGAAATATCTTACAAAGAAAACTGGGGTGTTCAAGCGTAAATTCTTAACTAGACAAAGCTCTTAAAAATACCATCAACGATAGGGTTAGTAACCTTTTGTCTGCCATTGTCAATATTATTGTAATGAAAACATAAGCCTTTTTGGTACGTTAACTTAATCGAGACTTAAAAGAGTCCATTAAATTAGGTACTATGAAAACCAGTCGCTTGTTTTATGGCTCAACAAATGGCAAATGTCACGAACCGTAGGAAAAAATTGTTGTATTTTCGATGCCTAACTGTTTTGTTTTACTAAAGAATCTCGATAATTTTGGCATCAGCATCAGTCAGCGTGCCCGCGATTGCAGAAGGGGTTGTTTATTCTTATGGAAGGGGCCGACGGTTTAACGTGCACCCCAAGGGCAGAATATAACATACTAGGGGTCGCCCGCGGCTTTGACCCGCGTGGTTCCCGTTCCCGTAAGAATATCGGGATAAAAAGTCTAAAGGGATAAAATCATATGTTTTAATCTAGACTATCTACTGTGTGCCAAATTTCAACCATATCCGTTCACTGTTTTTGCGTCATTGAGGAACAAATATCCAAACCCACAAACTTTCCCATTCATAATGTAGGAAGTAGGATAATAAATATTAAATATTATAATAAATATTAAATATAAAAAAAATATATTCGATAGTCAATCCCATTAATGGGCAAATCCAAACACTATTTCAGTCTTGGGTTGCCACTGTGTGATTTATCATATAACTTTTTTTTTAAAAGTGGTGATTTTTAGGGCTTATAATATTTTCCGGGGTTGTATTGTATGAATGGCTCCCTATCTACCATATTCGGCTTTTAAGGCTATTACCAAACAACCTGTATATATCTTATCTGTATTTGCCTTGACAATTACTTCACCATGCTTTTCCTACTAATGACTTGGGTTAGCAAATGCCAATGTGACTCTTATCACTTCGACATTAGGGCTCAATATTTTCTTACTAGGTCAATCATTAGTCTCAATTTTCTTTCGCGGAAACTTGGTTATAAAGGTTTCTTGGTGTAATATCTGATAGCTCGTTAACGAATTGTTAGTCATAGACTATTTGTGGTTGATGACTCAATTGCTCAAATTTCCCCAGACCTTGGTTGGGTTAAATAAAGGAGCTTCGCAGCCATTACTTTTTCTTGCACACTTTTTAGGACACTTTTTCTAGGTATCGATTAAAATGAATGTTTTTTTAAGTAGTAGGTATACAGGGTTATTTGTAAAACACTTAACTACCTCGCAGGTGCGGATTACTATTTAACATTAATTTAAAATAATCATTGATTTTTAACATCCTTAACAAAAACGTCTGTTCTATGACTTTTCCGAAAAAGACAAAAAAATCAACTTTGCATCCAAAACTTGTTCGGATATTTGTACTGAAAGTCGATTATTTTGTCATTTTTCGGCAAAGTCGTAGAACAAAACGTTGTTGTTTATGATGTAAATCTAAGTTAATCACTCCTGTGAGTTTGCTGGTTTTATTATGTTACCATGGGCAACAGCGTCGCTTGACCACTCTTGGTTAAAATCGCTTGCACGCCGCGCCGTCACAACATACGTTAGTTCGTGCAAGGGTGATACGCGCGCACATGAATTTTGTTGCTAATTGGTTAAGCGACGCTGTTGCCCATAGTACAATAAATAACCCTGTATAAATTTGTTTTAGTTAGTACTATAGTTGTAAGTCTGTATTTTCTTATATTAGATTAATAATTTCAAAAAATACGTATTTTACGAGTAGTTTGCTGTTTCTAATATATATTTTATCTCTATATTTTTAACCGACTTCACAAAAAGGAGGAGGTTCTCAATTTGATTGTATGTTTTTTTTTTATCGTTGTTCGCGCGTATCTTCGTCATTTATGAACCTATTTTGATGATTCTTTTTTTGTTCGATTGAGTTTTCTTGCGAGATGGTCCCATTTAATTTTTTTTCAAATCGGTTCAGTAGTTTTTGAGAAATCCTGAAAATACTATGATTTTGCATCAACTAACTTGACGACTTTGTTATTTATGAACCGAATTAGATGTTTCTTTTTGTTGGGAAAGGGGTACTTTTAGTATAGTCTTTTTAACCGACTTCAAAAAAATGGTTCTCTCTCAGTTTGACCTGTATGAATGTATGTTTCTCCACGAATATATCACGTTTGGCTGAGCCGATTTTTCTACCAAATAATACACCTAATATAGAAGGTACTTACACTAAAAATAAAAAAATAAAAAATTGATTTAAAAAACAAAAAACCGACTTCAAAAACCTGCCTCTAAAAAGCAAGAAATAATATTCGAATCAATAGATACGCATTATCATTGTTATAATAACAACACGTCTATTGAAGTCGGGTGGGGCTTTTAGAATAAAAAAAGGAAGTTGTACTCCAACCCCACCCGACTTCAATAGACGTGTTGTTATTATAACAATGATAATGCGTATCTAATGATTCGAATATTATTTCTTGCTTTTTAGAGGCAGGTTTTTGAAGTCGGTTTTTTGTTTTTTAAAACAATTTTCTCATAACAGTTATAGCATATTATATTTTAGTTAAACTGAAATCAAATTACCCAATACAATATTATTTTGTTTTGATTTTTAATAAAATGTATTGCTTCAACATAAAAAAATCTTAATCTTTTAATCCCTGTAACGACCAAAAGGGATTTGTTTTTCAATACAAGCGATTATGCTCGTTAGGATTATAGAGATTTTTCCAAAGCTCTACTACCTACATGAAGATTTAGTTAGATGATTTTATTATCTCTAACTAAAGCTTTGGCGACTACTACTGCGTGTTAACTAGCTTTATTTGTATTTTAGCTCTCGTAGATTGTGTGTTTTTTATTTAAATAAAGTGAAAAACACTTTTACTTTCAATGATCTCTGAGGTTGTGTGAAATTGTTGTGTTCCGGCAGTTAGAGGTAAGATATCCAGTTACTCAGTGCTGAGGATTCCGGGTGTAGTGTGCTTCAACCTTCGGCCGTATCGCCACTTCACTTAACATCAGGTGAGTGAAGTGAATGCCGAGCACTATACCGTTGTGTTTAAAAAAGGTTCAATTTTGATTCCCCGTTGACTGCTGCTATTCTTGTTCTTAACTAACTTAATAATTGTTCTTAACTAACTTAAACTTAATAATTTGTTCTTAACTAACTTAATAGTACTTCTCGCACTCACCGTTTTTGCAGAAAATGAAGAAAACCAGAACGAGAGAGATATATGGGGGAGAGCCCTCTCTCCCCCATATATCTGCCTCGTTTGAAGCAATCATTTCTCAGCGTATTTCCATATCGACATTGAAGCACACATGAAGTTACATTCATGCCAAGTTTCATTCTTTCTTCCGGATGAGACCGTATTATAATCAAAATACTTATATTGACTATCAATTCACAATATAAAAGGTTTTTGCCAAAATACCTCTTTCTTGGAACAGGTGCTGTTATTATAAAAGTAAATATTTGAGAATCTTCATCCCAGCGTTCCCAGAATAATAAGCAAAGCCTTAAAAGTTCTTTATCTAATAACTTTAGGTTGTGTGATTTATAATTGTAGAAAAAATAATGATACTCTCATAATATTAAATTATTAAAAATTATAAAAAAATACTGAAATTAAGATCTAAACTTTATATTTGTCCAGACAAGTATTGAACTAGAAACTCGATTTATTGATCTTGGCTCTACACATTTTAATTTCTAAAATACCTCTTGAAATTCTTAAGTTTGAGATTATAAACAATATTAAGTATTGCAGTGACACATACGTGATAGGTTATCGTCGATTGTGCAGTTACGAATCCTTAAGTTCTTTGGGCATATCTCCAGAAACGAGAAATCGATGGAGAGGCTGGTAGTACAAGGCCACACAGAGGGGAAGAGACCACGAGGCCGCTCTCCGACTCGTTGGATCGACCTCATTAAGAAAACTACGCAGTCGACCGCGGTACAGTGTTTTCGCAACGCCGAGAATCGGCAAAGATGGAGAGACATCGCACGTCGTGCGGCCGCCCTGGGAGCGAGTGGCGACGGCGAGCCGCAACCCTGTCCATCGTCGGCCACGACCACTCTGTCAAGAGTGCCCGACTAAGAAGAAGAAGGTATTGCAGTCCCGTAATTTTTTCGAGTCTTTAATCACTATGGTTATTTACTTATACGAATTGATTTTGTGTTTTTTTCGCCTAATCTGCCAAATCGGTCTCTGTCCCGCACGCGTCGTTTTCTCATTGCTATCTTGCTTATAGAGATCTTTATCCTTAGCACGATCATCTATAGAGAAAATGAACGCGCGTTAAAGTACTCGATAGAGTAATTATTCTCTATGGGAAATCTCATTTCGCTTTTCGGTGGTACAAATTTCCCTTACCAAATTACTCTATAGAATGTTTTTACGAGCGTTATTTTTTCGATAGTTGTTTGTGCTACGGGTAATGATCTGAACACCACGCAGGCAGTGTTTCTTTCAGGTACTATTCTGCAGCCTTAGTGCCCCCCCGGAGAAAAATTTGTTGTGTGTAGATAGACGGGCAAAATAGTGTAGTGATCGACGGACGAGCTCCCCCGAACCTCTTAATTGCCGCCCCGGAGAATTTTGTCTGAAAGAAACACTGCACGCAGGCTGAATACGCTTAGTTATCTCCAGGCAAAATCACCAAACCTTATCAAATGTTTTTTATTTCAACAAATATAGACTAGTGGCTCCGTGAGCTGTAGACCTCGCGTTAAAAAGTAGCTCAAATTGTATGTTGTTTAAAAAATTATCTAAAAGATGTCGCCACCCCTTTTTCCCACTTTTCAAAGCACGTAGTAGGTACGTGCTGTTTGGTATTATTTGGTAGGTATGTTCGCAGCTAGATGGCGCTTCTAATTTTAAACATTTTTCGAAATGGTGATTTTTGGTAAATTTAGAAAAACTGACTAAATTAAAATATCTATATAATTATCGAACCTGCTCACAAAATTTCAAATCTATTGAGAAATGCGACCTGTAGAGGAAAATGGACAGCTGGAAAGTTGGACTGAAATATGTTTTTTTACATTTCTCCGTCATTATGAAAAATTTCAAAAAACTGGCGTGACAAAAAAATTTATGTAATTTTTGAACCTGCTCACAAAATTTGACGAGAATCGGTTGAGAAATCCGACCTGTAGAGGAGAACATCCAGCGCCAAAAAGCCGGACTGAAATACATTTTTCTTACATATCTCCGCCATTAAGAAAAATTTTGAAAAACTGTCTCAACTTAAAAAAATCTATATGATTTTCGAACCTGCCCACAAAATTTCACGAAATTCGGTTGAGAAATGCGACCTGTAGAGGAGAAAAGACAGAGCCGCGAAGCTGGACTGCAATATGTATTTTTACATATCTCCGCCATTTAGAAAAAAAACGAAAAAGTGGCGTGACAAAAAAAAACTATATTATTTTCAAACCTGCTTACAAAATTTCACGAGAATCGATTGAGAAATGCGACCTGTAGAGGAGAACAGACAGCGCTGGAAAGCCATAAAACCTGTTTTTTTTTACATATCTCCGCCATTTTGAAAAATTAAAAAAATCTGGCTCGACAAAAAAATTCTATATAATTTTCGAACCTGTTCACAAATTTTCACGAGAATCGGTTGAGAAATGCGACCTGTAGAAGAGAACATACAGACATACGAAAGAATTTTTGCCCAAGCTGAAGCAGAGACGCTTCGCTCACACTTCGTGCTCGCTCGGTCAATAAATAATCAATAGAACAAGTCTTTTCGACAATATCAGTACACTTAGTTCGAGCAGCAATTGAACAAATTAACGCGTGTAAAAACATTTCAATAGAGTAATTTTGTATGAAAAATTTGAACAGAACTATATTGACCATCTCTAGATAGATGGTCAATATAGTGAGGAAATATAGAGCCGGTATTTATTATACGTACCTAGGAAACAGCAAATAGCTCGTAAAATATTTGTTTTTCGAAATCATTAATCCTTATCCTTATCCTTATATCCTCCTTATCCTTACATATAATAAAACAGTAGAAAAAGTGTGTCTGTACATTACATACACCGTCATTTTGTAGTCGTTTTAATTAACTTAAGGGTGTGTTGTACCAATGAAAATAAACATTTTTGCCCAAGAAACATGGGTCAAAAAACGACAAAAAATTTTGGTCCTCCCATAATAACTAGACAGCTAAAACATGGTATTTGTATGGGAAAGTAAAAAAAAATTGTCGTTTTTCGACCCATGTTTCTTTGGCAAAAATGATTATTTTCATTAGTAGAGCACTCCCTTAAAATAATTAAAACGACTACAAAATGACGGTGTATATTAAAAAAAAATATCGGGGGGGATGGAGACATAGTAATAGAGTAAGAATTTGAAAAAAAAAAGTGTGTCTGTTTGTTTGCCTGTTTGAACACGCTTCACTTAACATCAGGTGAGTGAAGTGAATGCCGAGCACTATACCGTTGTGTTTAAAAAAGGTTCAATTTTGATTCCCCGTTGACTGCTGCTATTCTTGTTCTTAACTAACTTAATAATTGTTCTTAACTAACTTAAACTTAATAATTTGTTCTTAACTAACTTAATAGTACTTCTCGCACTCACCGTTTTTGCAGAAAATGAAGAAAACCAGAACGAGAGAGATATATGGGGGAGAGCCCTCTCTCCCCCATATATCTGCCTCGTTTGAAGCAATCATTTCTCAGCGTATTTCCATATCGACATTGAAGCACACATGAAGTTACATTCATGCCAAGTTTCATTCTTTCTTCCGGATGAGACCGTATTATAATCAAAATACTTATATTGACTATCAATTCACAATATAAAAGGTTTTTGCCAAAATACCTCTTTCTTGGAACAGGTGCTGTTATTATAAAAGTAAATATTTGAGAATCTTCATCCCAGCGTTCCCAGAATAATAAGCAAAGCCTTAAAAGTTCTTTATCTAATAACTTTAGGTTGTGTGATTTATAATTGTAGAAAAAATAATGATACTCTCATAATATTAAATTATTAAAAATTATAAAAAAATACTGAAATTAAGATCTAAACTTTATATTTGTCCAGACAAGTATTGAACTAGAAACTCGATTTATTGATCTTGGCTCTACACATTTTAATTTCTAAAATACCTCTTGAAATTCTTAAGTTTGAGATTATAAACAATATTAAGTATTGCAGTGACACATACGTGATAGGTTATCGTCGATTGTGCAGTTACGAATCAAAAATTCGGTTGAGAAATGCGACCTGTAGAGGAGAAAAGACAGAGCCGCGAAGCTGGACTGCAATATGTATTTTTACATATCTCCGCCATTTAGAAAAAAAACGAAAAAGTGGCGTGACAAAAAAAAACTATATTATTTTCAAACCTGCTTACAAAATTTCACGAGAATCGGTTGAGAAATGCGACCTGTAGAGGAGAACAGACAGCGCTGGAAAGCCATAAAACCTGTTTTTTTTTACATATCTCCGCCATTTTGAAAAATTAAAAAAATCTGGCTCGACAAAAAAATTCTATATAATTTTCGAACCTGTTCACAAATTTTCACGAGAATCGGTTGAGAAATGCGACCTGTAGAAGAGAACATACAGACATACGAAAGAATTTTTGCCCAAGCTGAAGCAGAGACGCTTCGCTCACACTTCGTGCTCGCTCGGTCAATAAATAATCAATAGAACAAGTCTTTTCGACAATATCAGTACACTTAGTTCGAGCAGCAATTGAACAAATTAACGCGTGTAAAAACATTTCAATAGAGTAATTTTGTATGAAAAATTTGAACAGAACTATATTGACCATCTCTAGATAGATGGTCAATATAGTGAGGAAATATAGAGCCGGTATTTATTATACGTACCTAGGAAACAGCAAATAGCTCGTAAAATATTTGTTTTTCGAAATCATTAATCCTTATCCTTATCCTTATATCCTCCTTATCCTTACATATAATAAAACAGTAGAAAAAGTGTGTCTGTACATTACATACACCGTCATTTTGTAGTCGTTTTAATTAACTTAAGGGTGTGTTGTACCAATGAAAATAAACATTTTTGCCCAAGAAACATGGGTCAAAAAACGACAAAAAATTTTGGTCCTCCCATAATAACTAGACAGCTAAAACATGGTATTTGTATGGGAAAGTAAAAAAAAATTGTCGTTTTTCGACCCATGTTTCTTTGGCAAAAATGATTATTTTCATTAGTAGAGCACTCCCTTAAAATAATTAAAACGACTACAAAATGACGGTGTATATTAAAAAAAAATATCGGGGGGGATGGAGACATAGTAATAGAGTAAGAATTTGAAAAAAAAAAGTGTGTCTGTTTGTTTGCCTGTTTGAACACGCTAATATCCAAAAATACTGAATGCATTCGAATGAAACTTTTTGTTGTTATATAGCTGTTAAGCCTGGGCATAACTTAGGGTATAACTGATTTTGGAAAATGGAACACCTGATGGAGAACCATAATGGTCCAACTAAACTATACAAAATATAAAAATGACACCTTTGCAAAAGATGTTCAGCCTGATGAGCATTTTTTGTTGAGGTATAAAAATCGAAGATCTGGAACACCTGATGCAGAACCATAATGGTCCAACTAAACTATAAGGAATATAAAAATGACGCCTTAACAAAAGTTGTTCAACTTGATGAGTATTTTTTGTTGAGATATAAAAATCGAAGGTCTGGAACACCTGATGCAGCACCATAATGGTCCAGCTAAACTATACAAAATATAAAAATGACATCTTTGCAAAAGTTGTTCAGCCTGATGAGCATTTTTTGTTGAGGTATAAAAATCGAAGATCTGGAACACCTGATGCAGAACCAAGTTTAATTTATTTGCATACAAACATATGTTTACAAAAAAATAATATAATAACATAAGCTGGCATTACCTCCACGTGGTGAAGGCGGTAACAGTTTGGGCCTAATTTTTTTTGATATCGACTTGCCTAAATACCAGACGCTTGAAGCCGCTGGTGTCGATCTAATGACTGGTTGTTTTTCGCATGGCCAACTTTATGTGGCTTTTCCAGGGTTAGTAACACTTCAGGTCTTTTCATATTGAAGGAAAGATTCCGAACGTAGTTTATAAATAATTTTTTAAAACTATGTTTACATGTTTACCATATTAAATAAAAAAGTAAAATAAAAATAATTTATTCACTTTTAACATTATGCCACTGCTAAGTATTTTACTTCATATTTATATGCATACGCCGAAGTCGTAAAGTCCACGCGTACGAAGTCGCGGGCATCAGCTAGTCTAATATAAGAAAATACAGACTTACAACTATAGCTACGGTACAAATACATATTTATACGTATTATATCCTTAGAGTATTTTTTGTTGAGATATAAAAATCGAAGGTCTGGAACACCTGATGCAGCACCATAATGGTCCAGCTAAACTATACAAAATATAAAAATGACATCTTTGCAAAAGTTGTTCAGCCTGATGAGCATTTTTTGTTGAGGTATAAAAATCGAAGATCTGGAACACCTGATGCAGAACCAAGTTTAATTTATTTGCATACAAACATATGTTTACAAAAAAATAATATAATAACATAAGCTGGCATTACCTCCACGTGGTGAAGGCGGTAACAGTTTGGGCCTAATTTTTTTTGATATCGACTTGCCTAAATACCAATAAATACAACAAAATACAGGGTTATATTGTACTATGGGCAACAGCGTCGCTTAACCAGTTAGCACCAAATTCGTGTGCGCGCGTACATGCGAACTAAGCGCATGTTGTGTTGCGAGCGCCGAATTGCTAAATGAAATTTTTCATTGATATTTTACTCTAGCTAGTTATTTTACGCGCGTTTATTTTCTCGATAGATGTCCGTGCTAAGGGTACAGAACTCGGACAATATATAAATTGGAATGAAATGTTACCATCAGTAAAACACGGTTTGATCCCTCGACGAATGTCGGAATTTAAGGTGATGTGAAAGAAAGGGTCGACCGACGACCGTCAAAGGTGATTCCATCAATATTGGAATCAGCAATTTGAATGGAGATAGCGGATAAGGCTATAAGAAATGCTCTCAAAATCTGACAAGATAATGTTAGGTCCATGTCAATAAAAGGAACTAACAATATTATCTTAAATTTTAAGAAACGGACAAGGTTATCTATGCTTACAAAGAAAAGCTATTGGAATCCAGTTTACTTCAATCTTTCAGTGCAGAGTTTAAAATTCATCTTTGGAATGCCGCTAGGCAATATTCTGGGTCCCCTATTGCTTTTAATATTAGGTTACACTGTACAAGTTTAATGTTTGTATCGAATGATTAGGTACTAATCTAAAGTTTTAATTAACTGAATTTGACCTAGTGCAAAATGCTGGGACAAAAAACTTCGGCAGAAAACGCTGATTACCCGAGTCACACAAAGGTGTCCCCAGGCTTAAATTAATCTTTTTTTCTTCATGTTAGTTTTCCTTTTCTGACGTTAGATGGATCGACTCCACAAATAAAAATAACCGTATATCTATTTAACAACAAGTTTCCAATACAACTTCTCACATTATTGGGAGTCACAGAAACAAGATTTATCGGTTTTGTTCGTGGTAATATAGGTACAATAAATAAATTGTCTTCACCTCACACACCATTTGTTCGGAGAATGAGAAAATTTGACAAGATAAATTGTGTGTTTAGGTATGTGTTGATATTTATGAATCTATTTATTTAATCTTTGGGAAAAAAAATCTAGTCAGTCATTTTAATATTTTTCTTCACATCATTTACGCTGATAGACGTTATAATAATGCCCGAGCGGGCCGCACAACAATGGGAAGTCTATTTTTTACCATTGAAAATGGTTATCAGATGCAAATCGCCTGAGACGTATTTTTGGCCATATCTCCAAAGATTTTGGGAGGATCGAAATGAAAATAGTACCAAAAGTTGAGAAATTTATCGAGACACGTGTGAACGTTTAAATTTTGAAAATCTACTGGTAAATTTATTCCGGGTTTTTTGGGGGATGTTTGTTTACTAAATTGTAAATATTTCGGAAAAAAACCGACTTAAGAAAAAATGAAAAAAAGGGCCCTAGGGTATTAGTTTAGCTATCAAATGGCGAAATAGTTTTGAAAATCGGTTTGTAATTGTGACCTGTAGGTGGTCCCTTTAGATTTGGAATTGTAGAAAAACGGCTCTTTCCGTACATAACAAGTGATGTAGCTTCTATGATTATTGACCGATCGTCATGGTAATAGTGTTAAAAGATGCAGAAGCAAACGAGAAGTGCATTCGTTGGAATTTTGAAAATTGGTTAATATTATTTCGGCTGCGTCGAGGCAGTCAGCGGGCGCCTTTGGCGTGACACGAGGCGCAGCCGAGTGTCACAATCGTAAAAATAAATAGGTACTACCTAGGTAACTTTAAAAATATAATAGGACTCTGCATTTGATTTGATTTTGGTTTTTCGTAAATGATTGTGTTCATTTTCAATGCTCCGATTCTTGCGGGGACTGTAAAATCTGTGAATTTTTATACACAACGGGTTATAGTGCTTGGCCTTCCCCTCACCTGATGTCATGTGACACCCGGAATCCTCATCACTGAGGAACTGGCTATCTTACCTCTAACTGCTGCAACACAGCAATTTTTAATTGTTGTTTGGCGTCAGACTTAAGTAAGATGCGAACCCGGGACCCTTGCCGGCCGTTAAAATTGTCTTATATTCCGGGGCTCGATTAATGAAAATTCCATTGGTAATACTTTTACAGTGCTCTCGAAAAACTTCCAAACTTATTAGGTGACTTAAAAAAGGAGATCACAATTCAACATTATTTTGATACAAGAAATCCATCGATCATCGACGATCGAAGAAGAAAACTCAAAAATATTCTGTTAGGCCGCGGCCACTGTCATACGAATTTAAATATTTGAATGGCCGTCGCGTCGAAATCGTAGATTTCAAAGTTTCGAACTAGTTTTTAATGCAAATCATATTGAAATAGTTGTCAGCTATTGTCGTGTTTTGACTAATGACTTTAGGGAAGGGTTTGCAGTTCTAGTTTTAAATGGACTCATTATTATAACGTTCAGTTTTACGCCAGATTTGCGTTGGTGTAATACTTTGTTGTGGTCTGTACATATTATCCTTCCTTTCTATAATCGAACTATCGCGAATCTGGTGTAAAACAAATCTATCCTTATGCAAACAAAGGGTTTAATAATTCTCAAGAATTTTCTGTTGTTTATGCATTTCAGAGGCTGTATTAGAAATTATTTAATTAGCCTAAAACTTTAATATTTCTCAATTTAGTTTATTGGTCAACGTATAGTACTTTTATCTCAAAGTTTTATTTTCCTTTTTTATTTAGTAACAAAAAATCTTTCGCCCTATAACTCAATTTATTTAAATGGCATTCCTTAGCAACTAAAGACTTGCTATTAAACCTCTGTTATAGCCTTGTTATAGCACAGAATAGACATAAGTATTACCGTACAGAAAGGACACTATCCGCCCCGCCCCAGAATCAATTACCTCACCCCACCCCGCGAGCTGGTGTGCCGAATCGTGTGCTCATTTAGTCGTGTTTGTTGATGTCAACTTATTTTGATATCCAAAGCCTTCCAGCAACAAAGGCTTCGTTTTAGAAGCCCGTCTTACTCTAAGTCCAAAGCCAATGCGTCTTCACTTTATTTACCAAAAAGTTAGAATTATGAATTGAACGCCGCTCGTACAGTACAAACTGCACGGTAGCCCTAGACACACACACACAGTTGCGCGTGTACAAAACCGTCATCTCACATCACTTGTTTATAATGACGCGGTTGCATGGAGTGTCCGGGGTTTGGTTATAGTTCCTTTTTCGACAATTTTATCATAAGCCATAACTAACACTTTATCGCAAAGAAAATGTAAGACCTTAGGACGTCCGTGACATTTTTATTGGACCTTTCCAATTTTCTTCCAATATCCTTATGTTCGACACAAACATCTTAAGGTATTCGTAGAAAAAAGAAATGGGAAGATAATCCATCATCTGACAATATTTTTATCAGCCAAAAGATGTTCTGAAAATGGTATTCAAGTACCTACTTAAATAAATAAATAAATGTAAAAAAAAAACTGATCTTGGGACACACTATCGTTTTTGCCCAATGGGGATTTTTCATGACAAAATGGTACAACTGTTAACACTTTAATGGCAATGTAAATACATTTTCAGAGTGGTTTCAGATACAGTACATTAAGTTAAGTGCTTGATAAACTTGACGCGTTATGTAAGGATTACGTAAGTTCAACAAAAGTGGGCGCGATGTTAAACCCCAACTTATGAAATTAGGTTAATCTACGATTAAATATTGTTATATAACCTTTTCTGTTTTTGGTGAAACGGAATGTTATTTTTAAAAAGGTCATTACTAGGTGAGGGATTAGTAATTCGTGAATATGAATTAACTTAATAATTTACTCAGGTTTAAATTATTACATTGTTCACGTAACTTTCAGCGATCTCGGCGACGGCTTCGCTTCATCTCCGATCGAGTTTCGGTTGGCCACCGGTCGAACTTCGATGGCATCACTATTATATGCAAGGTGTTTGGTAAAAGCCTTATAAAGCTGGATATGGTAGATAGGGACCATCAAACTGAACAAATTTTACTACGGGATCAACTCTGAAATCGCGAAAAAAAAAATCAGCTGTTTCATACAAAAATTAATAGCGAAAATATCAAAATGTATTTTTTTTCGCAATTTTAGAGTCGGTCCCATAGTAAAAGTTGTTCAGTGTATGGTCCCTATATCTACCATATTCGGCTTCATAAGGCTTTTACCAAACACCTTGTATTATGTAGGCCATGTTGACACACGATTAAGGGTATATATTGGAATGCCTAATTTTTTTTGTCCTAACTGTCTTTGGCACACTACTTATTAGCCTAAAAACTTTTTGCACAATTTTCATTTGACCTAAATTTGTTTGGCCTATTTTCACTTCGCCTAAAAATTTTTCGCCGCATGTTTACTTCCCAAATTCATCATTAATCATAACTATTCATAATCCCTAATGTTTAAAAGTACTAAATAACGATTCGCACAATTGTGTAACGCCTAATATTTTTTTCGCCGAATGTTTACTTCCCTAAATCATTATAGGAATAATCGTTTTTAAGATTTAAATTACGAAAAATTATGTTTTTGGTAAGTAATTAAAAATAAAGAATGATGAGATAAACCTGTCGTTGTCTTTTTAATTGCCTATCACACTCAAGAATGCAAGCATACAAGCAAGCAAGCAAGTATGCACACAAGCAAACATGATAACATAAGTACAATCAAGATCAAATAGCATGCTTGCATGGCACGCATGCATGCATGCAAACAAGGCCATGCATACTTGCATGCAAGCAAGAGCAGATATGCATGCATGCAATTAAAAGCAAGGAATGCATGCATACAAACAAGCATGCAGTATGCAGCATGCAAGCAAGCATGCAGCGTGCAAGCAAGCATGCAGCGTGCAAGCAAGCATGCAGCGTGCAAGCAAGTATGCAGCGTGCAAGCAAGCATGCAGTATGCAAGCCAGCATGCAAGCAAGCATGCAGCATGCAAGCAAGCATGCAGCATGCAAGCAAGCATGCAGCATGCAAGCAAGCATGCACCATGCAAGCAAGCATGCAGCATTTAAGCAAGCATGCAACATGCAAGCAAGCATGTAGCATGCAAGCAAGCATGCAGCATGCAAGCAAGCATGCAGCATGCAAGCAAGCAAGCAGCATACAAGCAAGCAAGCAGCATGCAAGCAAGCGTGCAGCATGCATGCAAGCATTAGGGAGCTCCGCTCGCTTCGCTTGCTCCGCTGCAAGTGGTCAAAACACTAACCTAACCTAACCTAATGGTCTTCGCATTAAGAGTTTTTCTTTATAGCGGGGGGCGCCAGCCCCTCTGCACCCCCCGGCAAGCATTTTGCAAGCAAACATGCAAGCAAGCATGCAGCATGCAAGCAAGCATGCAGCATGCAAGCAAGCATGCAGCATTTAAGCAAGCATGCAACATGCAAGCAAGCATGCAGCATGCAAGCAAGCTTGCAGCATGCAAGCAAGCATGCAGCATGCAAGCAAGCATGCAGCATGCAAGCAAGCATGCAGCATGCAAGCAAGCATGCAGCATGCAAGCAAGCATGCAGCATGCAAGCAAGCATGCAGCATGCAAGCAAGCATGCAGCATGCAAGCAAGCAAGCAGCATGCAAGCAAGCGTGCAGCATGCATGCAAGCATTAAGGAGGTCCGCTCGCTTCGCTCGCTCCGCTGCAAGTGGTCAAAACACTAACCTAACCTAACCTAATGGTCTTCGCATTAAGAGTTTTTCTTTATAGCGGGGGGGCCTCAGGCCCCCCGACCCCCCGAGCAGGGGGGCCAGCCCCCCTGCACCCCCCGGCAAGCATTTTGCAAGCAAACATGCAAGCAAGCATACAGGCATGCAAGCGAGCAAAAATGCAGCATGCAAGCAAGCATGCAGCATGCAAGCAAGCATGTAGCATGCAAGCAAGCATGCAGCATGCAAGCAAGCATGCACCATGCAAGCAAGCATGCAGCATTTAAGCAAGCATGCAACATGCAAGCAAGCATGCAGCATGCGAGCAAGCATGCAGCATGCAAGCAAGCATGCAGCATGCAAGCAAGCAAGCAGCATGCAAGCAAGCAAGCAGCATGCAAGCAAGCGTGCAGTATGCATGCAAGCATTAGGGAGCTCCGCTCGCTTCGCTCGCTCCGCTGCAAGTGGTCAAAACACTAACCTAACCTAACCTAATGGTCTTCGCATTAAGAGTTTTTCTTTATAGCGGGGGGCCTCAGGTCCCCCAACCCCCCCGAGCAGGGGGGCCAGCCCCCTGAACCCCCCGGCAAGCATTTTGCAAGCAAACATGCAAGCAAGCATACAGGCATGCAAGCGAGCAAGTGAACAAGCATGCAAAAAAAGCATGCATGCATAAAATCATGCAAGCATGCAGCATGCATGCATGCAAGCATGCAACATGCATGCAAGCATTATAAAAGTGTTCAAAACCCTAACCTAACCTAACGTAATGGTGTTCGCATTAAAGGTTTTTCTTTACGGGGGGCCTCAGGCCCGTTTTTTGACGATTTGTTTCTGTCACCAACTTGAATGCAATACAATATTGTTATGCCAAAAATTATGTATGCAAGACAATATTAGGGTTAACAATACTTCGGCGTAGTCATTATTGTGTCAAAAGATATGTATGCTAATAAATTTTAGGACAATTAACATTAGTCGTTTTGATAATTAGGGAATTTAACGTTTAGGCGAAACGACAAAGATGCGAAAAAATCTATTAGGCCAAACAATAATTGTACCTAAGGAGTTTAGGCCAAAGAAATTCGGCCAAATGAAATTAGGACCAATGACTTTAGGCGATTCAAGGGACACCCCACGATTAAACCTTGCGAGATTTTAACACACAACAATAAAATTGATTACGCTTTAAAAGTCAGTCTTACTTAATTCAATATTGATTTCAAACAACGTTACTTTGATCACTCGTCTTATACATGATGGATGGATGCTTCATGATAACCCGTAAAATCTTGTTTTTCACTTGTATGTAAAACTGCAAATACCATAGCAAATAGACTATTGTTTTCTATAACCAATCCCATTAAGGCGTTAACATGCGTCAATCCGAGCGGGTCGATCCGTGATGGAGTGAAATCGAACGTAACTCTACTCACTTTGGGTTCAAATCAGTGCGCGTTCCAACGCGGCGGTTGCGTTGAGAACTAATAAGCACCGAATTCTCAATTTTACATGTTTTTATTACTTTTCTTCGCTTTCAAAATAGTTTAAAAAATTTGTTCAATTAATATTGAAGGTATTAACATCGCCGATTTTTATGTGTTGGTTTTAACATAAACGAATGTTCTGTTTCCGAGATATTTTGCAAATAAGACCAGAAACAGGGTCCACGGAATATTTTTTACATCAAAGGTGGTAACATTTTTATAAATGCTTTCAATCAAATCTATTGTGTATTATTTCAAGTATATTTGATATTTTTTCCATGATAGCTTCACGCGCGTAATCTTTCAATAATTAGAATTGAATATTGGGATTTGACGCATGTTAACGCCTTGATGGGCAAAAGCAAAACACAATTTAGGGTTGTCATTATGTAGTTCGTCATGAAAATAAAAAGTGGCGGTTTTCAGGTTTTACAATATTTTTCCAGGATCGCATGCATGGACCCCTGTCTACCATATTATTCGGCTTTAGGTATCTTTTTGTAAGACGTTATAGCTGTATACCAACTTAAAAAAGTTACATATTTTTTTAAATTGCGATCCGTAAACATACTACATATCAAAATGTTCAATAATAAACTGTTCTAGCAAAAACAAATTTAGCATTGTTTATTGATGATGAAAACAACCAATACAAATTCTTTAGCTAGCCATTACAATCTAGTATAAAGGCCACTGCTATCTATTTTTATAGCACAAATATGAAGCTATTAAAAAAAATTAATGCCACATGTTTGTGCGACCGCGAAAGTTATCTGTTAATCAAAAAATCATAACACAATTTAATGATCTTAGGTCCGCAGTTCATTCGATCATGAAATATATAGCAGAGTATTGCGTCGGCATTTGTGAAGACGCTAGTTATTTTTGCAAACAGGTAAGTATAGTAGATTGTATTACAAGGGAGCAAAATAATATTTTTACGGCGAGGGCGCTTTTTTGAATCCAGAGCGAAGTAAGGGATTCTAGAGTAGAATCCCGAGCGTAGCGAGGGATTCTTCAGTAGAATCCTGAACGTAGCGAGGGATTCAAAGTATGTCGCCCTCGCCAAAAATATTTTGCGCCCGAGTCATATACTCTACTTTTCATCCCCTTTCTATGAGAAAATAAATAGGAGACTGTGTTTATGTAATTAATGAAAATGTTCTTTATTTAAAAAAGACACGTGAAAAGTAAAAATAATTACAAATTTATAGTTACGTTTGATACACTAGCGCAATTTTCAAAAGTTATTGTACTAAGTACGTAAGTATGTACTAATTACAAGAACACAGACTTAATTCGCGCGCTTATGTTTTTTTTTTCAGTTTGCCTCGCCGCGCCGCCTATACAGCCAGTCAATACATACCAGCCGGCGGCGGCGTTCGAATACATGTTCTAAATTCAAATCTCTTTTCCTCCCACTAAAAAGTTCTTACCAGAAAAGAGCTATTTTGGTCCCACTTATATAGGAACAATGCATCCTTTTTCGAATAGAAGGGATGAAAATGGTTTTTCAAAACTATTATCCGCCTTATTTACTCTACAACGCCACTCTGTTCACTATAAAAAAAACAACTTAAAGTGATGTTACTAGAAACTTCTTCAATAATATTACGTGTCAAAGGCAGCCTTATCAATATCGTCATCCATTAGACAGTAAAACTACATATTTTTTTTCATGACTGTCTTCTTCGTTGTTAGAGTTTTCAGGCCGCCCCGCCGGGGCGCCGCCTACAAGACATTCATGACTGTAACGAGTAATGATGATGGATGACATGAATGCCATGCCATGAAAAAAAAACATATGTTCAAATGTTACAATTAAGTATGGTAAATGAAGAGTAGAAGCCTTCTGGTTTTGGTTCAAGTATTTATATGCCTAAAAGGAGACTGGCGCTACACTATAAAAACGATATTTGAATGTAAATAAATATTTTTGATTTTGATTTTTATGATGTGAATCATCACATTACAGTACACCACTTTTTTTTTGGCTGCTAGAAAGTCATCAGCTAGCGATGACATAACGCCCCATTTAAACTATACCAAGCGATACTTAACTACTCGTAGTAAAGTGTCCAGTCCACCCCACTCAGACCCCAGTAGACACTTCGCTTATCAAAATAAGGCCTATTTTTACAATACAGTTCGGACTTAAATCAAGCCAGACTTTGTTTATACGGTTTCCTTAATACTGTTTGTGCTCCATTACAAATGGGATCGTTTTTAACCTCGCTTGACGGGGTTTATTGCGCGAAATTCTTCATTTTTGACAAATGGACAAGCGGGAGGCGGTTTTATAAATAGTTTGGCGTTAACAGTCATAGAACGGATGGTATTTCTTTTCGCGTTTTGGCGTACGTGACTTTAGTTTGGCGAAGAAATAATGAATGTTATTAAAATAAACTATGTCGGGATTTACACCATGTAGGTACCTGTTTATTTTTGGGACTTCAATTTCAATTTATTGCATTCCACAATGTTATCAAGATGGTAGGTATACAATAGAATAACAAAGTACATTGTAGACCCTGAAAAAGGGCACAGCAATTATGTAGAGAGGACGAGTTATTATTATTATTTTATAGGTAGGTAATAATAAAATAGGTGTAACTAATATACATAGGTACCATGGGCAACAGCGTCGCTTAACCACTCCTGAGGTTAAAATTGCTTGCACGCCGCGCCGTCACAACATACGTTTAGTTCGTGCAGGGGCGATACGTTGCTAACTGGTTAAGCGACGCTGTCATAGACTCCGACAATTCTCAGAACCTTCCGTGCCTAATCTGAGTCTCAAAAATAAACAGGTGAATGGTGTAAATCCCGACATAGTTTATTCTAATAACGTCAATAACCATGGAAACAGATAATGTATATATGTGGAGTTCATACGTTCATTCGCATCAATTGTTTTCAATGAAGAGCAAAGATTTTCTCCTCAGGACAATAACCAAAAACAATAAATTATAAAAATTAAAAAACCCGCCTGCATAAAAAGACAAGTCCACTGAAAAGATGGAAACAAGATTAAATATTAAAGGCAACATAATAACATGCAGTCGGAGGCATGCATTAAGAAAGTGACGTTATGAACGATTTGAATTATATGCCTCCGACTGCATGTTATTATGTTGCCTTTAATATTTAATCTTGTTTCCATCTTTTCAGTGGACTTGTCTTTTTATGCAGGCGGGTTTTTTTAATTTTTATAATTTATTTTTTTATTTATATCTTTTTAGTTATTACGGTCTATATTACGGTCATGATATACCTTTTTGAAATCCTTACAATAAGCCCTTTAATTGGATACCCATATTGCAGTACTCTAAAAAAAAATTTTTTTTCCACTACGTTTATTAGTACCGTACAGCCGCCATGTTGTTTTTTTATAACGCCACCTTCTTAAGAACAGTTGGGCTGACAAGACAAATCTAACGATATCTTAATTACAGAAATCCATTCAGCCGTTTGAAAGATATGAGGTAATAAAGAATATTACATACAAACACACAAACAAACATACTTACATACAAGATACGCGCGAAAAACATAACCCTTTCTTTGCAGTCGGGTAATAAAACATAAATAAGTTATTATTTAAAAAGCTCGAGAGCAAAATAATTTATCCCGCTCACGTTTTTCTTCACTACCGCTGCAACAAATGACTGTAATATAATTTTGCTTGAATTATAGATTGTCTATCATTATTATTTATTTCTATAGTCGTAAAGTCAACGTAAATTCAATTCGTCAGAGTTTTATTAGTTTAAAATTTTCGGCGTTGATTAATTAATTTGATTAGATTCATTAAATTAAAAACCGAATTGGTCTTCGTATTTTGAGGGTCGCAATTTATTGTTATTACATAGGATTTTGAGCTAGGCTCGAGCTCTTCAAGATTGCGGAGGTTAAGCAACTTTCGCAACGGTCGAGCATGGGATGGGTGGCCAAAAAAAATTATCCTCCTCCTCCTTGCGAGCTCCTCCGTTGGTCCCGGCTGCATTTGCAATCGTTAACACGTACCAATCCGCATTGGCCCATCTTTCTTTATCCACCCACAAGGAAGACATGTGCCCCAGCAGTGGGGACATTAAAAAAATGGCTGGTGGTCATAGATTTTCGACGTATTTATCAAGTATCATTTTATCGCTTTGTTACTATCTTTTCAAAGACGTGAGGCGTATTTATTGTAACAGTTAAAAACAACAGATAATTAAATGTAACTGTTTCGCCCTGTTACGAGCGCTATAAAATAACTGTTGTTCAAAGGAACAGGCGAAACAGACTGTTCTCGCCGTCTTCACTGTTCCCTGTACCTAGCTGTTATCAAAGTAACAACCGTTGCCATTGTTCCGCCTGTTACGTGGGAACAAGCGCTATCTTACTCTAACATATGGAAAGAAAAGAGACAAAGCTTGTTATTTTTACCTGTTATATAAACCGACCATATCAAAAATACATTCGACTTTGTAAATTAGTCGTGTTATCTGTTTCTATGTTTATGGCCTTTTTGTTTTTTGTCGCAATGGAGTTTGACTATTTTGCCAATGTAACATAACATTAAAAGGTAGGTAAATTAGTCGTGTTATCTGTTCCTATGTTTATGGCCTTTTTGTTTTTTGTCGCAATGGAGTTTGACTATTTTGCCAATGTAACATAACATTAAAAGGTAGGTAAACGGGATGAATTGAAATAAAATTATTTTATTTTATTGAGATTCTAAGGCGACGGCTACACGCGTAGTAAATACTGTGATCCATCAGTATTAAATCAGGGGTCTTTTTCATAAAAGAATGAAAAAGTACAGTAATTTACCATGGTAGTAGTTTATTAGGGTATAATTATGTTTTATAATTTATAAGAAACATAATCCTCCCCCAATGACAACAATGGTAAAGTATTGTAGTAAATTAACTATTTTTTATGAAATACGCCCCTGATTAAATACTGATGGATCACCGTATATTTTACCATGCGTGTAGCTATCGCCTAAAGGATGTTAAAGCACTTTATTATTTACGTGGAATGGATGCATTCTTAGGCAAAGTAGGATATGCGGGTAGGAAATGGGACATCTAGTGCTGCCAGGGAGTTAAGGAAATGGTCAGGGTTCCCAGATTGGGGTTAATTTTTCGCAATTTAGAATTTTCCTTCAGTAGACTTAAATCACCTGATATTTCATGATTATCATCATCACCATTTATGTCTCCACTGCTGGGGCACAGGCAACGGCCGAAAGAATAAAATGATGTAGGGCAAAAAAAGGGAAGGTAAGGAAACATTTGACTAGTGATCATTCGTTAAAAAAACATTATCAGACATTTATCAAAATAACTGATTTTAATGAACAAGCAAAGTTAGTAAACGAGAATATGCGAAAAAACCAACCAAATTTCAAATGTCAATATGGTCGAAAATCGCTTGGACCTGTATTTTTAACAACAATCTTTCTTTATCTTTATTAGGTATTTAAATTTCTTTAGTGAATTTATTATAACTACTGCCATCTATCGCAATTAAAGTGAAATTCTGAATGAAAGTAATGCTGCATGCAAGTTCATTATGACATGATGGTTTACCCAATAAAAACTAGATGACGCTTGTGTGCCGTAACTGCCGCGATGGAAAACAAATTTTATAATATTAGATTTTACTTAATTGTAATAAAGTTTAGTCTTGCTTAACAGAAAAAATAACAGTTTATGATCTTAATAGATAAAAATAACAAGCTTTGTCTCTTTTCATTATGTAAGTAGTCTTTAGGTTAGAGTAAAGAAGCGCTTGTTTCACGGAACAGGCGGAACAATGGAAGCAAATTGTTACGACATGGCTGTTATTTTTGTAACAGGTTGTTGAAACTGTTATTTTAGTGTAACAGGAACAGTTGTAACAGGTAGGCAATTTACCCTGTTACAACCCATGTCTATAATTTCAACACACTTGCTCGTAAAGCTGATGTAATTCCACCGGTTTTAAATATGTAAAGCGGGTCATAAAAAACGCGTGTGTTACCAAAGCAAATAGTTAAGTTATAGTCCATACAAATTCCATAACAGTATTATTTGCCATTTCTAATATGGAACGGATAGCTGCGCAAAAATCCTTAGGCCCTCCGCTGCCTTGAGCGGGATCCCGGCGGCGAATTTACAAAGGCTATACTATTTCAGTCACGAGTCAGACTCTAATGGTTGAGCTTTTGTTTATGCATATTACTCAACAATACCTAAACTATTTCAGTAAAAGAAATGACTCAAATGGATTAGCTTTTGCGTTGATATTTTCAAAGAAAATGCACGGACAAAACCTAGTACGGTATTATACATATTCACTCAAATAGTTAAGCTTTTGTCCTAGTCGAGTAGAGTCTCACTGCCTTGTTTATCGCGAATTAAATTATTAAAATAATTAAAATACTCGTTTTTATTCTGTATTTGATTGACAAAAAAAACGAATCTTCAAACGAACATTTATTACGAAAGAAACAGGTACACACTCAACACTTGTTGAGAGTACTTACAAATAAAAATAAAATATTTTTTCCTCTAATGTAAAATACAAAAGGCAGATAATTATTTTTATCTACACCCATGCTTTAAATCCTCTGTAAAGGGTTCTGAAACGGTTATCTTACTGCTAACATTACGATATCCGAGCGAGAGGAGGTCGCGCTTCGCCGCGCGCGCCCGCGCGAAGTGTTAGGTACATTATGAAATTCAGTACAACATTATAACACACTTTCGGAAGATATCATGATGAGGAGGAGTAAAGTCAAAGACAAAGTCAAAGTCAGAACCCTGTGTAGAGTATACATATCATGGGTCTAGATAAATATCATGGGTGTTATTAATCCATATGTATTAAATTAAAATATTGTTGGTTTCCCAAATAAAAATATAAAAAATATAAAAATGGGTGTTAATAAGGTCTTGTATGCAACTGTACTTAATTAGGTATTAAAACACTCATGTGATACTATTATAAACCCACATTCGTGTTTTAACACCCCTAATTATAGTACAGTTGCATAAATAACTATGATCTTCACTCACAACGTAAAGTTCCATATGGGTTCAAAAAAGATAGTATAATATAAACACGTACTTTTGTTCATGAATAAAAAAAGCCATCACAGTTCAACATTCTGCATCATAAAATAACTTTTTTATTTTTATAGCACACTTTTACTTTTTAATTTTAATAAAATAATAGTACTAACCACAGACCATAAAACAATACTATGTAGTACTAACGTATGGGCTCTAGTATTAATACGGTCTGTGGTGCGGGGTGCGCCATTTACAGAAAAGCCATTTTTAACTGTTTGTTGTACTGTTTTTATTCTTGCTTTAAAATGTCTGATAGCGGTAAATGTGAATATTTGACTCTGCCCAATATTTTAGATGCAGCGACGGAAATGACTTCTATTGAAGGTACCTAATACAAGCAAAAGTCGGTCAGTGTTAAGGTCAGCCATTGTTGTAGTACAAGTTATCACATCAATAGACTATTATTTGTCTGTAATATGCGATCGAGCGCCATTGCTATTTGTTTTGCTTTAATAAAAATAAATAATTATAATTTTGTTTTATTAAATTCTTAATAGGACATTTATGAAATATGTTGTTATATATGAAAAATATATAACAGGATGATGAACCGAAACTGTATGTATTGACAAAGTTTTTGTTTTACGTTAACAAAACCAACTGTTGAATAAAAGGTATATTTAATAGTTAGACTTATATCTTTATATTATATTGAAGTCATCCATAATTCCACTATAAAATCATTATATTAAGGTTTTTTAAAAACGTTTTAAGACCAACAAGTTGTTTAGATGTTATAATAATGTCTCTATTTTGATGATATTGTCTTAAAAAAAACCTTTTTACGACTGAAACGTTCTTACGACTTACCATTATATTACTGTTACTTAATTGAGTTGAAAAAACGTTTATTCGAGGTTGTAATTAGACTAGTTAGACGACTTAATCATCAGATGTACTTTGTCTATAAGAATGATAACAGAGTTAATAACGAATATAAAACTTAAAGAGTAAGTAAGTAGTATCCTTCATTTATACGACTTGTTTGCTTGTACAGTACTAGGTTTTGTCCGTGCATTTTCTTTGAAAATATCAACGCAAAAGCTAATCCATTTGAGTCATTTCTTTTACTGAAATAGTTTAGGTATTGTTGAGTAATATGCATAAACAAAAGCTCAACCATTAGAGTCTGACTCGTGACTGAAATAGTATAGCCTTTGTAAATTCGCATCCCGGCGCGGGTACACGGTGCGGGAGCCCGTCGCGGGGGCCCGCACCGTGCTCCGTTGCGGACAAACAGCCCGTCGCGGGGACCCGCTCCGTGCTCCGTCGCGGACAAATAGCCCGTCGCGGGCTCGGACACGCAGCGCTGCTCTATGAATATACAAGAAACAGCCCCGCTCGCGTGACCCGTCGCGCGGGACCCGCGAGCGTGCTCGCCGCCCGCGCCACGTGCGGCGGGCATTCCGCCACACGCAGCGCTGCTCTATGAAAATACAGGAAACAGCACCCGGAGCGGATGCCCGCGCCGGGATCCGGGATCCCGCTCAAGGCAGCGGAGGGCCTTATGATCTACACAAAGCAAAACCATAGCGCGATGTAACTGGCTACAGCGCCATCTATTGATGATCTAGAGGAACTATAATTCTAATATGGACATGAATGATCTATGCAAGGCAAAACCATACCGCGAGGCACACGGGTACAGCGCCATCTATTGTTAAGTTAAGAACTAATAATTTGTACTGGCGACACTGACGTAAACATTGTTGCTTCGACGCCAGTCAGTAGACAGTGTGCATTCACAGATTGAGTTTATTTAAAATAAAAAAAAAACAGTTTATTCGGTAATTTAAAAACTTGTCTGCATGCTCTAGCGTTTTTGCCAACATTTTCACGCAGCCACGGCAGAAAATAATCCTCGCGCCATTTTTCTCAAATTTTCTTTTCTTTGTACTTGTATTGTGAATATCTAAAAATGACAACTTTCAATAATGAAGATGAGCAATATATTACTTATCAACTCCACCGGATATACTAACAGAAGCGCGAACCGCATGCGACGACAGCTTGCTGCCGTCAATATCCAAGGACAGATACATAACCACATATGAAAATTTCTTGAAGTGGAAAAACATGAAAAATGCCAAGTCATTTTCCGAAAATGTAGTTTTGGCGTATTTTTTTTTCTGTTTCCTCGCAAATGTGTTAAAAAACGTCGTACGATATACGTGCGTATTGGTTATAACATCTTTACGCACTAATATCGTAATGTACTATTATCTATTAAGGACTTAAAATTTATTAGGTATTTTATTTTAAGAAGCCTAACATGGTCAAAAGGTAAGTACTTCTTAGAATTCGTCGATCAAAAGAGTCGCTTTCTTCCAAGATTTTTTTTATTGAATCAACCAACATGAAAACCTCAGACAACTTATTTCAATGAGATTATTAACAGAATCAAGTAAAGTGCTTCTATGATTTACTTTCGTTTCTATGAATACTAAGAAAATATATAAGAATTTTACGTTCCACGAAAATAATATTTTTTGATGTTGACAAATTTAATTAGAAGCCATATCAGATAAATTGCCATTTTCTTATTATACTGAAGCTGGCAATGCGCACGTAATTATACGCATTTGGGCGAGAACTTTAAAACTAATGGAATGGAAGTACCTTTTTAGTAGCATTTGGTAGGTAATCCTAATAGGGAATATGCATCAATTTTTTTTTCATCAAAATCAAAATAATGCGTGAGAAAATCAACTGTAATATTAAAACTTTTTTCTTGCGATCTTTTCTCGTGATATAGTTACTTGAAGTTAGCACGCAGCAGTAACCGCCGAAAACGCTCTATATAAAAAGGACATCATATAATGACGTCACATGTCACGTTTCAGGCGCGTTTGCCGTGGAGTTAGCCAAGAATTTTCAATTATCTGCCTAAATTTTGCGTTTAAGTACATTTGTGTCATACCAAAAAACATTTCGTATTCGATACACTATCTGACTGTTAAGTTCATTATATCTGAAAATGAAAAAAATATCGTTATTTTTCCAAAATCGGTGACTTATGCATATTCCCTATTGATCGAGTGAGCGCGGAGCGCGAGCAAAGCGTCTCTGTTAAAAATGCTTTCTTATGTCCTGCTCTCCTGTTATCCGTCTGTTCTCCTCTATGGGTATGGTCGAGATATGGGGGAAAAACATATTTCAGTCATTTCGAAAAATGTCACAGACGCGAGGATTACAGCCTTCCAGCTCAAAGAGCCATTATAATTTATAGCAAGTATAACAAACAAAATTATTTAAGGAACCTTCTAACTGTTTTGATTATATAATGGGTATATTTTCTATCGACCTAATATATTCGTACTAAAGGTACAGACAGATTAAAGATTTTCATCAATATTTTTTTCGTAACCCTATACCGCTTTCATTAAATTAATGCCTCATTACCAACCCTTTATATCGGTCGTCGGCAGTAAACAAATAGGGAGGCCAACCTACAATCCCTTTGATAACACCATTAGCCAATATAATCTCTCATTGTTCACCAATGTTATTAAATTTCCAGTAGGTACCTAACTTTATTGTGCATTATTAGGTCAACTATTGTCATTATTTACAGACCATAGACTTAATTTACAGACTAACATTGTTACGTGAAATAACTTTGTAAAACACATGACATTTTTGCTAATGTGATGCATGTGTAAACTCATTAGCTTGCGCCAATGAATTATATGTATAGCTAAGTGTGAACTTGTTCTCCATAAAATATGGTTAGCGATATTGCTGTGCATGGTTGAACATGAATAAGACGAAAATTAGGTCAAATGCCCATGTTGTACCCTCTCCAGTTTATGTTAGAAACACTATACTTGAAGTTGTTGACCATTACGTATACCTAGGACAGGCAGTCCAGTTAGGTAAGTACAACTTCGAGAAAGAGATCTCTCGTCGAATCCAACTCGGGTAGGCAGCATTCGGGAAGCTATGAAAAATCTTCGCGTCTGACTTAGGTACCTCAGGCGTGAAATACACAGAAGTGACGCGGCACGGATACGGCGACGATACGGTGCAGATGTGAGACTTTCGGATGCTTTCGGCCAATCAAATACACGTATCGCCGCCGTCGCCGCCGTATCTGCGCCTTATTTCCGCCGCATCGCTTCTATGTATTTCACGCCTCAGGTGCCTCAAGACGAAAGTCTATTGAACAGTGTGTGTTGCCAGTGATGACTTACGGCAGTGAAACGTGATCGCTAACTATGGGTCTCATAATGAGGCTCAAGGTCACCCAGCGTGCAATGGAGAGAGCCATGCTCGGCGTTTCCCTGCGTGATCGAATCAGAAACGAGGAGATCCGCAGGAGAACTAAAGTAACCGACATCGCTCGAAGGATTGTTCAGCTGAAGTGGCAATGGGCGGGCCACATAGCGAGAAGAACCGATGGCCGTTGGGACGGAAAGGTTCTGGAATGGCGACCGCGCACCGGACAACGCTCTGTGGGTAGGCCCCCGACAAGGTGGACCGACGATCTGGTGAAGGTTGCCGGAAGTCACTGGATGCGGGCAGCGCAGGACCGATCGTCGTGGAGATCCTTAGGGGAGGCCTATACCCAGCAGTGGGTGTCGTGCGGCTGATATTATGATGATGATAATGATATACTACACAATGTGTTACAAACAGGGACCATCAAACTGAACTATTTTTATTATAGGGGTGCGTTCCGTGGCTTCGCACGAGTGCACTCCAGCGCACTCCGGTGCGCGCTCTAACCGTTCCGTGGTTCGGTGATATTTTACTCTGACAGCTGTCAGAGCGTAGTTTCACCCGTTCCGTGGCTCGGAGCGCAGCAACCAAACAACCATCAAAATGGATGGTTGAAAAACGCTCTGACATATCTTACCAAAATTATGTCATTGTTATTTTGACATTATTTTGTTTTTGATGTTTTTGTGTCTAAGTTTAAAAAAATTCATGGTTTTTACTCAAAGAAAAAAAGATTTTTATTCGATTTAGTTTAAAGGAAAGTTTAAATTATCCGTATTCTAAGTGGAAAATGAAAACTTTGTACCTAAAGAGGTTATAAAAACAACTCGATCATTCCGTCGCTTGGTTGCAACCCAATCGGGATTTGTTCCGAATTCGTCATGTTCCTGACTCGTCGTCTTCCAGATTCGTCGAATTCCAGATTCGCCGATTTCCTGATTCGTCGTAATACGTACAATCGATAACAATGGCGCTTTACCATTTTTAAGTTTAAAATTGCTTGCGAGCCGCGCCATTATGTTACGCATGTCAGAAATGACCTCACAATAAAATAAACTACTTAAATGAACAAATCATCAGTAAAAATTTTGTATTTTTTTTATTATTACGAACATGCTTCACATTAATTAATATATGAACTAAAATATTATGTCTATTATGATGTTTTTGTACCTTATAATTAAATGAATACTTAAATAAAAAAAATATGTCATCGACTGTATTCCGACGAATCTGGAAGACGTCGAATCTGGAATACGGCGAATCTGGAATACGACGAATCAGGAACATGACGAATCCGGAACGAATCGAAAAAATATCCGATGTTTTGTACAAAAAAATATTAAAATCGAAAATATGAAAATGTATGAAACAGCTGATATTTTTTCACGATTTCAGAGTTGGTTCCACCGTATTTTTAAAATTCTTTACGGAATGAATTGATCCTTATTTTGGACTGAAGTAAAAACCTCCAAAATCTAGGAAGACAATTTCCTCTAGCTAGCTTTATACGTTACCTAATCGTTACTAAAATCCATTAATATAATAATTAATCTCTTTAAGGTAGGGAAATTGAAACTGTTTTGTACTTATTAAGTATGATTTATTTAATAATGGACAACAAAAATCTGTAAACGGCGCCATTTTGGCTGTTTTTGTTGCCTCACTTTTGACAGCGCACTTTGTAGGGAATTATCGTTCTAGGTGTAATTATTCTAAGTCTTAAAATAAATGTTGCAACTCAGAGTGAAAAATTTAAATGTAAATAACAGAATTTTGTTACCTACTACCTATGCCTGTTTTTTTAAAAGATATAATATAATCTGTCTCAAATTAGTTTATTTCAGTACATCGTCCAATATAAAAATATTTTTATCGTATCCTGTCATATTATAAACTATAAAAACAAAACTAAATCGTTACCGTTACGTTTATGTTTACAGAAAAAATATTTGCTTTAACTTTGAAAATATTGTTTGCTATTAGACAAAGGGCTTTCCGCTATATTAAAGATTGCTCTTTTTTTTAATAACGTAATTGGCGAAGAATTTCCTTTAAGTAAAGTATAGGTATTAATTTAAGACTATTACAAACCCTTTCAATCATAAAAAGGTTAAGTGGTGCTTTTTCTATTATCATAAATGAATCTACTAATATATCTAATACTTATTAGATTTAGTATCCAATAATGTCACTTTGTGAAACCGCCTTTATCTATATTAGTTAGACACAAATATTTGTTCTGGTTATCGGCCTAATAAAAAAACTCGTCTTTGTTTGTATACCCGCCGGATAACTTCATTATCTGTCATCTGTTTGGTAACATATAAATATAATATATAATGTGTTAATGAAATAACACAAAATGAGAAAACCGTTTCTTCGGACCTAGGGTTGCCAACTTTTTTTAAGAAATAAAAAGTATAATAAGGTCGGAAAAGAAAAATAAACAGTATTTTAGAAAAAAGAACAGTATTTTATATTTTTTGTGTTTTTAATACATATTTCTTAGTTTTTCTCGCACGACTTATCAATTTTGTATCACTTTTGAACATGTAAGAAACGAGGTCTGCGCTGCACCGCGCGCCTATAACGTAGTTTGGGCGTTTACTTTTTAAACAGATCTATGGATACCAGTAAAGCTTGCTGAGAATAGTATTTTTGTATACTTTTTGTTTGTTCAACAGTAAAAAAACCCGTTGCATAAAAAGACAAGTCAACTGAAAAGATGGAAACAAGATTAAATATTAGAGGCAACATAATAACATGCAGTCGGAGGCATGCGTAAAGAAAGTGACGTTATGAATGATTTGAATTATATGCCTCCGACTGCATGTTATTATGTTGCCTCTAATATTTAATCTTGTTTCTATCTTTTCAGTTGACTTGTCTTTTTATGCAGGCGGGTTTTTTATTTATTTTTTTAATTTATATCTTTTTAGTTATTATATATTACGGTCATGATATACCTTTTTGAAATCCTTAAAATAAGCCCTTTAATTTGACACCCATATTGCAGTATCCTAAAAAAAAAAATTTTTTTTCCACTACGTATAATAGCATCGTACAGCCGCCATATTGGTTTTTTCATAACGCCACCTTCTTAAGAACACTTGGGCTGACGAGACAAATCTAACGATATCTTAATTACAGAAATCCATTCAGCCGTTTGAAAGATATGAGGTAATAAAGAATATTACATACAAACAAACATACTTACTTACATACAAGATACGCGCGAAAAACATAACCCTTTCTTACCAGTCGGGTAAAAAGTATAATGCAGTGAAAAACAGTATAATACTGTTTTTAACAGTATAGTTGGCAACCCTATTCGGACCATCAAACTGAATAACTTTTACTATGAGACCAACTCTGAAATCGCGAAAAAAATAATCAGCTGTTTCATACAAAAATTAATAACGAAAATATAAAAATGTATGAAGCAGCTAATTTTTTTTCGCGATTTCAGAGTTGGTCCCATAGTAAAAGTTGTTCAGTTTGATGATCCGAAGAAACGGTTTTCTCATTTTGCGTTAATTCCTTAACACGTTGTATATAATCAACCTAAGGATAAATTGATATTATATTGGTCTGTCTTTTTTCACCGATTCGCTTCAATTTTCAAGTCAACTTGTGTCAAACGCAGGCAATATTGATTGCCTCCAAACTCACTTCACGTTCAAATTTCTGCCATACAAATTTGCCATTTTTTGAGATGATAGGGCATGCGCAATTGCCTGCCCTGAGGCATGCCTCTCTTGAAAGCGCAAGGTGAAAGCGAAAGCGCACGGTCAGCGTGCGCTATTGAATGCGTCAGATGAAAGTGAAAGGCAAAGGGAAAGCGATTGTATGAAGACACACCATATAGTAATTGTTCCAAAGTATGAAAATAATATTGACAAAAAGAAATCCAACCTTACACCAATACTTTGTCCCTTGCCAGTTTTAAGGGGCCGAACAAGGTCATATACACATTTTTGATCAACGATTTCACGTAGTATTCATTGATTTATTTAAACCCGTGCTTTAAATCCCCTATAAAAGGTTCTGATAGTTCACAAGAAGAGTTAATTATGCTACAATTGCAAATCTTTTTGGTATTACGGCCGTATAGAAAGTTCACTGCTTGCCGGCCTTTTGGAGATGGGCCATAACACACTACATGCCCAATTGCCCATTGCGATGCAGCCGGGACCAACGGCTTTGCAGGAAATAAATTAAGGCGGTTGTATGGCCAAAAGTGGCGCCCTCAGATGTTTTTATTTAATAAGTTTTTAAAAGAAAAAAAATTTAATAATGTTTTACGTGAAGTTTTTAGTAAATGCGTTTTTCCTCGGCATACAAAAAAAAGGGCCCATGGTCTAGTATTTTTAGAAGGTATCACTACATGCCCTCGTAGTCATTCGTAGAAGTAGCTAGCACATTGTGTCAAAAACGGCCACTTTTGGCTGTTTTGCTATCTTCTTCTAGCAGTGACTACGAGGGAATGTAACGATACCGTCTAAAAATACTAGACTGTGGGCCCTAAAAATTCAATGTAAAACATTATTAAAATTGTGTATTAGAATTATAATCTTAAATAAAATTCAACGCGGCGCCGGCGTCACTTTCGCTCAGGGTGCCTTGCCTATCCCGAAGGCCGAATGTAGCAAGCCACTACACAATTCTAGATGTCAAAGGTATCCAAAATCCTTCTCTACGGTTCAATCTACCTCTATACTAAAATTCATCAAAATAGATTCCGTTATATATTAAATAATTGTACAATCAAACAAACTTACCAATTGATGTTCGATTGAGATTATGCACTTGTTTGTCCTGCCCGAAGATGATGAGGTTTCACTATTTGTAGTACCGCTTCTCGTACTTACTAGCGCCACATAAGTTAAAAGAATAATAAATGAAGCGTTTGGAAATGAATAAAATAACATTTCTGAACGCATCAAGTAACGAGAACGCATCCTTGTGCATCTGTCAATGTCATGGTCCCGCGCTGTCATTAAGTTTAAAGTTCAGGTCACGTACGCCCTGATGTAGGTAGCTGATGCTGATTCTGCAACTATAGGGTATAGGTACATGTACCTGTAAGGGTGGGAGGGACTCATCATCTTCGGGCAGGACAAACAAGTGCATAATCTCAATCGAACATCAATTGGTAAGTTTGTTTGATTGTACAATTATGCACATTGTTTGTCCTGCCCTCTTATGATGAGGTTTCACTATTTGTAGATGTTTAAAGTTCAGTTGCAGAATCAGATTTTTGAACAGGTAGGTATCCAACCATTTTAAAAAATAAATATTTAAGTGTAAATAAGCATCTAAAATAGAGATTTATAATTATATTATGTACTTATTTTAAACCACGTTAATAAATAGATATCGTTTTTCCGTAGGTTAACTGGTAGAGAATGCCATTAACAGCAAGTCAGTCTTTTGTACCTTTATATTGTACAATAAAGATTTAAAAAAAAAATATGCTAAATGAAATTTATGAAAAGTAAATTCAATTTATTTTTTAGAATAAATTTGGTGTCGATGCAATAAGTTATTGACATTTTGGTTACCAATCAAACTCTTAGTATTGAATAAATTAATGTTTCTTCCAAAAAACTTAGAAAAATTTATAGTTAAAATTGTATTTATACAATAAGGTATACTATAAATAAGTAATAATGTTGGTTAGTATTAATTCCAAAAAATACTTCACTCCCATTACTAAGTATGGGTATTGTAACCATATTATATTATATTACTACCATAGGGTATATTACCATTACTAAGGTGTGGTGTCAATCAAACAATGTTGATGTGAGAGGAATCAAGTTGGCTCGATATTCTGCGAGAGTACCAATTTCGCTAACAAAAGGTAGGTAGCAGAGTAAAATGTCATCATGTAAACACTACTAGTCAGTGGAGAAACTGATGAGGTCTATTCAGCTCACAGCCAGAAAAAAAAAATGTAGTGTTAATAAAATGAACCGTTTTTAATAAATAAATATAATAATAATAAATCCCGTCTAAGTTGCTACGGGTGAGCCGATTTTTTCTAATATTTTTCAGTATTTATTCATCTTAAAATAAATAGATAAATATAAATATTGAACATCACATACATATTGCTCCAACTCAATTTCAAAGTACCTAGCTGAAGTACTTGAGTAAAGTAAATTAGAGATAACAGTTGTGATTCAAACAGTCAAAACTAAGCCAACCTAGAAAAGTAATTTTTTTTTTTTTTAAATTGACTTTGCCAGAGGTCGAACCGGGAACTCAGAGATGGCAACACCACAAAAATCGGTGTGTGTAAACCACTCGACCACGGAGATCGTCATATAGACAGTGTTACTTCAGATAATGAAATTGATTCTATTAAATAGTTAACAACATTCAAATAGAAACTTCCCATTTAAAGTTATATTTATATATTAATTTTGGTGGGCATGGTAAAATATTATTTACTAAATAAGTAGTATTAGGTATGTGTATTATGTGACTGTACTTACTTACATATAACTAAGTAATTCACCATAATCAAAACACTAATAAAGCCGCGTTCCCACGATCGGCGCTACCACGCACCGCACCGAGCCGCACGAGGGCGAGCACGCACCGATCCGTTAAAGTTACCGGCGAACGCGTCGTTCCCCGCGGTGCCGTGTCGGTCTCCTCTCGTGCGTCTACAGACAGACCGTGGGAACGCACCTTAAGAGGCATGCATGCAACATCAAAGGGAATTATTATATACTCCGTGTGTAGCATAACTAACTATTGTGTTGTATTGAAACTACATATGTAGATTACAAAAAGAAATATATATATATATTTATCCCGCAAACAATTGGCCGTCCCCTGAAGGCGAAAATGCATTTAACCTGGCGTCCACCTGCTTTTGGCGTCCGCATACCGGACGCCACTTTATTGGGCGGTGGCACTTAGGCCCTATTGATCCTAGCTAGCCGTAGTACAAATATCGACGGAAGCCAAAAATCGTATAAAATGGCTGCAAAAAAATATTGAAAAGTTCCCGAAGAAATCTCAGCGCAGGTGAGGCGCTGCCGCAGCGCGTATATCCACGCATGTATATCGAGGGGAATTTCTGACTACGATATCGCGTATTTGGCGTCCACAATTGCAACGTTGCCAGCTCGCTCATTGAATCTATGTCAATAGCTCAAATAATATTTACTGTAATTTAAACAATATACATCGTCTTCGGCCACGTACACGTTGCGTAATATTCGGCGCTCGATCTTATTAATTAATATAAAATATAATTACTACTGAAACTTACAAATAAACTCAACTTTATTCATAAAAATAGATAACAATCCATACTAATAATATAAATGCGAATGTTTTTCCGTCTGTTACCTCTTCAAACATAGATTGCTGAACCGATTTAGATTAACTTTAGTATGGACTATGGAGATAGTTTCGGACCCGAGAAAGAACATAGGACACTTTTGTCCCCAAAATCATCTCCTAAAGGGGCAAAAAGGAGGGTAGAAGTTTGTATAGGGAATCTATTTCCACTAAACCGATTTAAATTTGGTATGAAGACATATTAGCGTAGTTTTTATTGACGCAATCATCCTCTTAGGGGGTAAAAAGCGGTGGAAGTTTGTATAACCGCTATACCGATTATGATGATATGTTGGTATCGGTATTGGTATTTGTCATTTGGTATACAAATCAACGTAAAGCTTTGTACGGACGCCCAATAGCTGTACATATACGAACGTTCAATAGCCATATACGGATGCCCAATAGTTGTCTGTATACGGACGCCCAACAGCCATATACGGACGCCCAATAGCTGTATACGGACGTTCAATAGCTAAATACGGACGCCCTATAGCTGTATACGGACGCCCAATGGCCATAGAAGGATGCCCAATTATAGCTGTATACGGACGTTCAATAGCTATAAGTATACGTATGTTTAATAGCCTGGCGATCGTGATTCCACGAATACGGTACTATGTGGCTGCAAGCTAGGTACCAACTGTAAGATGATAGCACTGTTCCTAGTATTTTTTTTATTTTATTTTAATCATATCAGCCGCATGACACCCAGTGCTGGGTAAAGGCTTTCCCTAAGGATCTCCACGACGATCCTGCGTTGCCCGCATCCAGTGGCTTCCCGCAACCTTCACCAGTTCATCGGTCCACATGTCAGGGGCCTACCCACGGAGCGTCGTCCGGTGCGTCATCGCTATTCCAGAACCTTTCCGCCCCAACTGCCGTCGGTTCTTCTCGTTATGTGTCCAGCCCACTGCCACTTCAGCTGAGCAATCCTGCGAGCGATGTCGGCTACTTTAGTTCTTCTGTGAATCTCCTCATTTCTGATTCCTAACATGAACTGGAGCGGGCACGATATGGGCATTCGACATCATTTTCGTCTTATCCATGTTCATCCTGAAACCCACTCTTTGGAAAGCACTGCGGAGATCTTAGAGCATTCTTCTGAGGTCTTCCAAGGTCTCAGCCATAAGAACTATATCATCGGCAAAACGAAGGTTTGTTAGGTACTGACCATCAATGTTAAAGCTGAGTCCTTTCCAGTTTAAGAGTTTAAAGATGTCCTCCAACGCAACTGTGAACAGTTTCGGAAAAATAACATCTCCCTGTCTCACATCGATGCAGCTGGATAGGATTTGTGCTCTGCTTCTGTACTCCGATCGACATGGTGGCATTTTCGTATAAGTACCTCAACACCTCGATATACTTGTATCTAGTCCACTTGGCACCTTTGGAGAGACTGCAGCATCGTCCAGGTTTATTTTTTATTTATTTTATTTAAAGGTCTACCAACAATCGTAACACTGATAAAATATTTTTAGAAACTTAAGATTAGGTACTATGCCAAATGCACAATTACTTAAAGGTAAACACCACTTGCTAATACTAGTATATGTATTTTTACTATCACTTATGACTAATGTAAATTAAATACACTTTAAAAATTAAAATGTAGAAAAAAAGAACACACGCACACACATACAACTGTGAATCTATGCACACATACATCATTTTAATCACCGCTAACAATTTCTTGTAAATATTTTCGGAAGGTGTTTAAGCTTACAGCATGAATATCGATCGATTTCCCGAAACAATTAAGAAGTCTACTCATTCTTGGAACCGGAGAGTTCGACCCAAACACTACTCGTGATGGTGGCACTAGTGGACTGTGGAACCAATTGAGATCTAGGCATTCTGCTTGGTAATTTAAAGTTAAACCTCTGTAATAACTGTGGACAATCTATTTTATTGTTAAGAAGTTTATGCAAAAAAAGAAGATCAATTATTATTCTTCGTTTTTCTAAAGAAAAGTATTTAAAATAATTTAGTTTACGTTGACACGAAAAACTTCTTCTACTTTTATTAATTGAGAATGCTAGATGCCACAGATATCGTTTCTGAATTCGTTCAAGCCTCAGTGAATGAGAGGCATAGTGTGGTCTCCACACAACACTGCAATACTCCAAAATGCTAAGAACGAATGAATTATACAACAGCCTTTTTGTTTCTAATTTACGGAATTGTTTACTGTTTCTGATGACAAATCCAAGCATCCTGGATGATTTTTTAATAACATTGTCAATGTGCTCTTCGAAGGTAAGTTTTGAATCAAATGTCACTCCTAGGTCTTTTATGCTGCTAACTTTTTTCAACTGTGTACCATCAATGAAATACTTTGAATCAAATGGTTTCTGCTTTCTACTAAACTTTACATGAAAACACTTGTTAACGTTCAGGTCCATCTTATTCATTTCACACCATCGTACTAGGTTGTTTATGTCATTTTGGAGGAACATAACATCATTTGTTGATTTTATAACCCTTGAAATTTTCAGATCATCCGCATACATATACGGAGTAGAATGAAAGAGACATTTCACAATGTCATTTATAAAAATATTGAATAAGATAGGACCGACATTTGAGCCCTGCGGCACCCCCGTATCTGCACTATGGATATTAGAGCTAAAACCATTAATTACTACATAGAATTTACGATTATTAAGATATGATTCGACCCATTTTAACATATTACAAACAATACCCATTTCAAATAGTTTCTGTAGCAAGATATCATGAGGCACCTTATCAAAGGCTTTACTCATATCAGTGTATATAACATCTACTTCTTGTCTCGAGTCCAGGGCATGTGTAACATCCCACACAAATGTGATCAGATTAGTGGCAGTTGACCGAGACCTTATGAAACCATGTTGGTGTTGTGTGATGGCTGGCTTTATGTGTTCGCAGATGAAAGGGCAAATTATTGATTCAAAAACCTTAGATGCAATTGAGAGAACACTTATAGGCCTATAATTTTCAACGGACTGATTATCGCCAGATTTATGTATTGGAACTACCTTTGCAATTTTCCACGCTTCCGGGAAAGTCCCAGTTGCCAGAGATTCATTGTAAATATAGCAAAGTGGAATTGATAGAACAGAAGCACACTTTTGGAAAATTATTGGCGGAATGCCATCGGTTTCAATCGAATCAGATTATACTCCTCGATCTTTTGCATAACCTGCCACAGCGTATGGATGTGGTATATGGTGCTAAAACCTTTTCGGAACCAGGCTTGTTTTGGAAATGGGGTTGGCAACGCAAAGCTAATCGCAGATGGCGCCAGCGGCGGTTTAACCGCTATCAATACTTTGATTGGTTAAAATATGCCACAAATGACATTTGATATTTGAAACAACCAATCAAATGTTTTGGTACAACCGCTTGTTGCGCCATTAGTTCCTCAGTTTCCATCCCCATTGGAAGTGGTCAAACCTGCGAGCGAGACGATTCGTAAGAATTCTCGAAAAAGGCATGGCTCAGAAGTGAGATGGGTCTTTTGTCACCCTTTTCAAAGAACAAAATCACCTCACTTATGTTCCATGCCTTCGGTGTTCCGCCCTCGACGATGACGGAATTGAAAAGCTTCTTAAGGACTTTAAGGATCGGCTTACCACCGGCTCTGACGTCCGGGATGTCTTCAGTATAGTGTCGGGTAAGCTTGGATCTGGGGTTTTTAGCCTTGCTTTCAACAGGTGTCTGCCTGAATTGTAACTGCCCATAGAAACTCTTGATCTCTCTCAGGATTTCAGGCTTCGATGAGATGATGCGTCCGTCGATAGTTGTCAGCCTTTATTCCACTCGATTAATTTTTTAATACGATTCGTATTTAATTGGCGAAGGTCACTCGTCAAAGACTTAGATATTTTTCTATTTAGTTGCCGATAACGATGAGCATCCACTGAACTCTGGAGTCTCATTTCACGTCTCTGATCCATGAGTAGGAGTGTGTGGTTGGAGAGTTTCTTTAGCTTGGGCGGCGGGTCTTAAAGAACTTTGACCCTACCATACGGACAGTATCCACCACCATATTGTTTAGATCGTCCCCTTCTATGCTGTTCTCAAAGGCTTTGAAGCGGTTTTGGACTTCTGAATGCTTTTTGGGTTTTGAATATGGATCGGTAATAGTCGAAGCATGGACTTTATCAGTGGGGATCTATCCAGGTTTATGTTGATATTTAATGTGTCATGTACCAATACCAATCAGTGATCGTATACCCATTTTGACGGCATTGATTACAGTGATATCATTGAATAATTTTTCTTTTTTGTCGACATGATAAAATCTATCGCATTTCTGACTTCTTTCATGTTTTGTAATAAACTATCATTTTTAACCGACTCAAAAAAATGGAGGAGGTTCTCAGTTCGTCGGAATCTTTGTTTTTTTATTTAGATTTTTTACATAGAGATTTTTATATAGAGATTAGTTACTCGATTACTTGAAGACGGCTGGACCGATTCGAAAAAATATTTTTCTGTTTGAAAGTATATACTTCCAAGTTGGTTCCATTGTCATGATGTCAGGATCTGATGATGGGATCCTGGAGAAATCAAGGAAACTTTTTAAATATTATAGGTACACCCATTACGATTTTGGTATTTCCATAAGTAACTTGTGTATTTTCTTTCAAAAAGTACCATTTTGGTGAAGTAGAACTGATGATGAAGACCAGCATAGATGATCATCGGAACTATTCAATACTAAGTATTTCACTGGTACGATACGATTACTTTGATATGGTTGCTAGGCTATTTATGCTCATCATAATACATATGGTGAAGTGGAGCTGATAGTGAAGTACCAGGAAAACTCTTCAACAATTAACGCCCCTGCGTCGGGAAAAGCAGTATTTTGTAAAAGGTGGTGAGCCATTGGCATAAGGCTATTGTAACTTCGATAATATGGTCACTAAATATACCCACCACAAAAAAGTTCAAAATGAAAAAGACTTTCAAAAAAACAAAACCTCCTTCAAAATCCTTAAAAATAACCTAACAAAAACAGCTTCAAAAATAAATGGCTCTTAAAAGCAAGAAATAAAATATTTAAATCTGCATAAAAACTAACTCGAAAGTTTGTACGCATATCTAATATTAAACAACGTCTTTGAAGTCGGGTGGGGTTGAAACCCATAATCATAATCGTCGTCGTCCCCCGTTCCCCCCAACCGACTTCAAAATGCGTTGTTTAATATTAGATATGCGTACTCAATTTCGAGTTAGTTGTTATGCAGATTTAAGTATTTTATTTCTTGCTTTTTAGAGCCATTTATTTTTGAATCTGTTATTGTTAGGTTATTTTTAAGGTTTTTGAAGGAGGTTTTGTCTTTATTATATGTAAATATGGGTAGCTTAGATACACAATCTACCAATTTTTTTAAAGATCGTCCAGTAAGTGTTGCATGAAAGACGGACATGCATTTACCATTCAATCCGAATGGATTGATCTCTATATCATCTATGCTCATTGCAACACAACAGACTTATTATAAAATATAATCAAATAATTATAAAGCAAGCACACTAGGTACCTACGCGTATTTACATATTATAACATATTGGGCATCCGTATATGTATAGACTTTACGAATATTGGAACAAATTAAATGTTGAAACTGGGTACTAGAGACAAGCGATAGGAAAAGAAAGAGATAATAAACCGAAAGCTGGCAACGTCGCACTCCCAAATACCGTCCATCCTGTGAGGACGTTCAATAATCGATGCCATGGGTAAATTACGATCAATATATCCAGGATGCCTATAATGTATCACCATGGTTAGGGGTTCAAAAATGTTCGAGCATGACTGCAAGACGAATATCGCGAAAAATAAAATTATCGGAAAATGACGTATCCCACGGAGCTGGAAATCAAAAAACTAAGCAATATTCATTTAGACATGTTAAAAAAAGTAAGGGGAACTGGGGGACGTCGTAATGATGCACCACGTGCATGACGCCAAATAGATCGCTGGATGTAAATATATATATATATATATATATATATATATAGTATAAACAATTGCAGCCTCTGCATTCTCTGTAGAGGTGTGGAACTGTGGAGTGGAGTAACTATAAAAAAGAAACCTCAAGTAGTGATAGGTAGTAAGATTATAACAGGTACCTATACAATTTTCAATACATTTGATGCATTAAAAATGCATAAAGTAACATGTAGGTGGGTATTTATAAAAAAATGTTATAAGAATAATATTTAGGTAAATTTCTTTAAGCGAACAAACATTCGTTACAATACTCAGGTACTAAGAATCTAGATAATATAATTATATTATTATATACCTATATTCAGTGTAATCTAATATATTTCTTGAAGCTAAATCTTCAATCAAGCTACTAATTTGGTTTTTTGTACCCTGACGTGAAGGTGTTAATCTGATGTAAATCTTCAAAATAGGTACTGCTAAATGGTTTTTGCTATCTTATTAATGTGCAGGTAATGATATACTGTAAGTATTCTATAACATCTGTAAATATAACCTACTGGCATTATTATTTTTTACAAGAATTATCATATTGTGAAAAAATTATAAGACTAAAACTTAAAGTTTTAAGACTGAATTAAAGTCTAAATGATTTTAGCTATAAGATAAAAATTATAATAATAACAGTAGGTATGTTTTAGGTAACTGTGATTTCTCTTCTCTAGATGGAGTGATGCACTCTTAAATCTGTCTATTTTCAGGCTAAAATTATTTGTTGATAGATTGGCTTATTTAACCAACATTAACATGACTGGTAAGTTGTTAAGCAACTAAATTATCTTTAAATTTATAAAAATGAGAAGTAGGTATATTCCTTTTTCATTTTGAGTAGATCTAGGCAGGTTGTCCTGACAAAGAAATCTTATAGCAAAATCTAGTTTCATTACTAGTTTGTATGAATCTGAATGTATGTAGGTATGTATCGTCATTGTATTTATCTATATGTATTGAATATCAAACCAAGGAATTTTCATTTTAGAAGGAACAAAATGACATGATTTCTTTTCAATTACATAATTATAAATTTAAAAAATGTCACTTACTTTAACATTATTAGCATTGAGACATGTGACATTTTGTCATACACACAAGACTAAATAAGAGGGAGTTAAGTTCTTTATTTTATTAAGTAGGTACTCACTATGTATTGTAAGACATAGGTACATTATGTGCTAATATGTATGGAATAATGTTACACATATAATATAATATGCATCTTTAAATATTTTAACTCACACGATAGGTACTGTTCGAATAAATCTAAGTTTCTTGTCCGAATTAAATGAACATTTAATATGAACATTGAGTTTTATCGAGTATTGCATTTAAGTACCTATCTATAAAAAAAGCAAAATAAGGTAAATCTGAAATACAATTTAAATTATTGTATGTAGGTACTCATTAATTATTAAGAGATTATAATGGCCAATTTAACTCATATAGGCATTGGGTAAAAAATAATTAAGTAGGTATCTTAGATATCTGTATGTAGCTTCTTCCCGTTGTCAACTGTTGCTCTCTGGACCTTTAAGACAAGTACCCCTTCAGTTTAAAGCTCCGGTTGCAGTTAGTTAGAAACCTTAGTGATCGAGTAATTTCTATCATTATTAAGGTTTTATACAGACTTTTATACTGTATAGTTTGAATATTAAATAATATTGACAACTTTTGACAAAATTGATAAGTCACAATCTGTATTATGTCAAAAAAAGCTTGGTATGCTGCTTTTATAATCTTATTATTCAGGTGTAGTGAAAACACACAATTTTCTAGCAGCATTGTTGAAATCGCACACAATGTCAAATTTATTTCCTTTGTTGAAGAGGTGTAAATTCACCATATTAACAATTTATTTTATACTCACCAATTTATTTGCTGCTAAAGTTGTGCCCAATTATTTTTGTACTTCTTCCATAATAATAAACAGCTGTTGCAAGTTCTTGTTTTAACACTGCTGCTTGATACTAAGTTTTGGTTACATTATGATATCCAAAAAACTTACATATAGGTAATTATGTCTCTTTAATAGTTCAGAGTTCCAGACTTAATTGTGGGTAAAATTGTTGAATTTCATCTGTTCACGTTTTTTCTTCAACCTTAACTCAAGGCACAAAAAATCTTTCCATTCAGGAAAAAACAATATAGGTACCTATAATATATCTTTCAGAACTGAGCCTGCTTCAGCGGTGAACTGTTTATCATCCGTCCCACAATCTGGTGTGATTATAATGTTTCCTTTTTATGGAATCGATATGCAGGCATATATTATGGCATATAGCAGTCATGGTATAACGTATTGTAGATCCAGGATCTAGTGTGTAGTTTAGTAATTACATCACTGACTCCTCCATACCCCGCAGTCAGGTCTGAATTTAAGTATTGCCAATTATAATTCTATTCCAACTCTTTCATATCTCAGACACAAGTCGAGTTTCATGTAGATAGGTAGGTACTGCTTCCTTCTCTTTACCTTTGGTATTGGGTATGTACTGACTGTGTATAGCAACAATCTTTGTTTCATGTTTTAGACATTAAGGTTTAATAAACATTAATAGGTACATCTTTGTATTATTGCAAATGAACGTTACGATACAGCTAAACCACTAAGGCAGGCCTATATCCGTTTTGTTCATAGTGTGAACTTTGCATAAACACATTAATAGGTACATCTTTGTATTATTGCAAACGAACGTTACGATACAGCTAAACCACGAAGGCAGGCCTATATCCGTTTTGTTCATAGTGTGAACATTGCATAAACATTATAGGTAGGTTAAGTACCTCAGTGGTTTTGATACTTTACAATATAGCGTCATCCAGAAGACGGGCCTATATCAGTAGCAAAACTCATAGCTGAAAGAACAAGGGAACATGTAAAACATACCCTGAATACCATCGTGTAGAATACAAACATAGAAGTCTTTGTCGAAATCCAATTTTTTGCTTGAGTAACTTCTGTAATTTTCTTTCAATTTTCGATGTTTTATCTTCTAAGTTTCTTTTCTTATTCATTGTGAATGTTCTGAACTTAATAAAAACTGGTTTTTTGCACTTATTTTAGGATTACGCGAGAATTTCGTGGCGCCTTTGAAGTGACATAAGAAACGAATGACAGCGCGGGACCATGACATTGACAGATGCACAAGGATGCGTTCTCGTTACTTGATGCGTTCAGAAATGTTATTTTATTCATTTCCAAACGCTTCATTTATTATTCTTTTAACTTATGTGGCGCTAGTAAGTACGAGAAGCGGTACTACAAATAGTGAAACCTCATCATAAGAGGGCAGGACAAACAATGTGCATAATTTAGTATGGTATGGTTAAGCTTTTCATTCGTTCGCTATTCAGCTGTTATTTCCATGCATATATAATATGAGTTTTTTTGTTTATGCCGTCACATTTTTGTTTACATCTGTCAGCGATCAATTAATATGTTTGGAAAAACAAATAAGTTTTTTTGCATTCCTATCCGCTGAGTCACTACGCCGACGCTTTTGCTTTGAAAATATTTATTTCCATTAGTCTGGTAGTCACTGTAACTGAAATTCCACAGAAATTTCGTATTTTCATGACGTTGTTCAGACAGTAACATAATAATGTACGTGTACAGAGTAATTAACTCGATTGATAAATGTTTTCTCTCATATAAAAACCGGCCAAGTGCGTGTCGGGCCACGCCCAAGTAGCACATTGGCTGATCAAGTGTCGAATTATACACCTACATAAAGTTAAAAGTGTGATTAAAGATGTTTAAAGGTTTTCGTAGCTTCTCAAGGCTGATATATTGCATTTGAAAAAGTTATTTATTCAATAATCTGTAAAAGGCACTCCAGAAATACTTAATTAAGCTATGGGCTATTTAAGAGTTCATAATACATGTTTTACTACGTTTGCAGCTGAAAAGCGGCGTAAAGAAATTCTTCTATAATGTTTTTTGCTGTTGAATGGTCTAAAATTAATCCGTTCTAACACCAACTGGTTAACAGTACGTCTGAAAGGTATTGTAAAGTTAGAAGCTGTGCATTGATCTTGAAGGCATCTTTTATGACGCTTTTGAGCTACATGTGGTGTAATATAATACCACTGTAAGGTTGTCTGGTTAAGATCATTAAGGAAATACTTTTAACAGCCTGTTGCTGCTGAAATTACGCCTAAGTAGAAAATAATAACTCTTCAAGCTGAAGAAGTGTATGAAATCATATATTTATACAGCTTTATTTGAGAAACTGTTGTAAACCATTTTCAAGGGCTTTGTAATTCTCAAAGAGTTAGAATGTAATTTGTCTATACTTTTAATCAGTTTTTGACACCCAATTACACCACATTAAAGTTCGTTGCTGTTATTGACTCCATTTAACAGCTTTTCTACCTTATCTGTTGCAAAATTTATTATTTTGGTTACTAGCTAGTCTTCGAATAAATTTAAGACTATACCTACCTATAAGATAAATGTTTGTTGGAGGATGATTTTCTTTTTGGTAGAGGACCCCTAATTTGCTGCAAGAAATAGTTGTTGAAATACAATATAACTCATAAGTCATTAGAACGGCATTTCCGGAATCTATATATGAACTAAAAGTATAAATTAACGTCTCTTATACAGAACACGAGCAGTCTATGGCTGATTAATGGTATTTTGTTCAGCAAATAGTGTCACAAGATAATATTTTAACGATTAAAGCTGAGCACCTCATGGACGCCATAACTAACCTAAAAATAGCTTTTTTTATTATTTTTTAAAACATTATTAGCTGCAAGAATACGCCTTAATTTGAGCTCTTACTTCATAGGCAATTTAAAGAAACCATTTTTACTAAATATCTCTTTTAATTTTCCATCATAATAGATTAAAACTTTTGCACTCGTGATTTGTGCACATATTTTCTAAGTTAAAATCTAATTATTCGAAGGGCGCATGAAAATTTTGTAGTTAATTGGTATTAACTTCACGATGTAGTTGCACTCGCATCCTGAACGCATTTGTATAAACAATGTGTTCTAACAAAAAATATCCCAGTAAAAATGGTGGACGATGATGGAAGATTGAATATAGTTAACTTTACACCATAACTTTTAACAGTCCTTCACATACTTAATTTATTTTAAGATTACTTGCTAAGAACAAAGACGTTAAAAAAGTTTGAATAGGGAGTTGCAAAAGGTTAGAAGCTGTTTAAGAGCTGGTTGGGAGAGTCCTGCACAGTATTTAACTTTTTACATTGCCTTATTAATGCTCTATTAAAACTTAAATAAGCCTGACCGATGCTTCTCTCCAGCCATTGTAATTCCAAAGGCTGTATAATTTGGGGCCCTTTTTAGCTGTTTAAGCGCTTAAACAGCTTAAGTACAGCCAAATTGGAATACCCTTAAACAGCTTTAAGATTCGATGGCAGCATTAATTAAGCACTTATGCAGCATTTGTGTGCTACTTGGGCGCGCAGTAGGGTTCCGTAGTTACCGTATACAATACCATATTGAATACCACTATAATTTTTCGTATGCAAAAATAACTTTGTTTTTCATAGTGTTTGTATGAATGACAAATTTATATTTGCGGTTTTGGAAAATGTGATATATCTCTAAAAATTATCACTATATCTCGTTCAAACCAATTTTCGTTGAAAGTATTTATAACGATATACAGCAAATTTTTTTTTTATTTTTCACTCTCTTATTTTAAAAGTTAAAAAGGGGGGACACTCATTTTATTTATTTATTTTATTTATTTATATACTCTTTATTGTATACATACACACAGAACAAATAACAAGAAACAAACTTATAGGATATATACAAATGGCGGCCTTATCACTAAAAAGCGATTTCTTCCAGGCAACCTTGGGATGGACAGGAATAAAAGTAAATGCGATGGGGTAGCTGGGAGTGTGCAAATTACAATAAAATACCAATAATAATCCTACTAAACTTGAATACCTAGATACCTACACAAATATACCTTAAATAAAAATAAAAAAAACATTTTATATATACCTATTCATATACCTACATACCAAAATAAAATAAACCTACATAAACTTATATAGTATACCTACAGTGCGAAGAGAAGGAAATTATTAAACTTAAATCCAGTGACAATCTAGGAAAAAAATAACAAGAATAATAATAACCTAAAAAGCAAGATAGTGCTCTTTGACAAGTTTTTTAAGTGTGGTGAGATTGAGCAGTCCTTATCATCACCGGCAAAGCATTCCATAGACGAGCAGCCTGTACTGAAAAGGACCGATCGTAGAACACAGTAGAATGCATTGGCATTTCCAGTAGCAAGTTTTCTGATGACCTTAAAGAACGGGAATGGGAGTCTTTTGCAAATTTGAAACGATCTTTAAGATAAGAAGGGGTGGTGGGATTAAAGAGAATATTATACAATAAGGAAAGAATGTGCATATTCCGGCGAAGGCGAATAGGCAACCACTTGAGCTTCGTACGAAATTCGGAGATATGGTCGTATTTGCGAAGTCCAAACACAAATCTGATACAGAAGTTTTGAAGTCGCTCAAGTTTATTTAGTTGCTCTTCAGTGAGATCGAGATAGCTGACATCAGCATAGTCAAGTATGGGCAACAACAAGGACTGTGCTAGCGAAATCTCGGTGGCAGTTGGCAAGAAGTTTCTGAGCCTACGCAAAGAACCGGCAGCAGCAAAAAGTTTTCGGCTCACTTCCAGTTGCACGCACCAACTCAAGTTGCGGTCGAAGTACACGCCCAGGTTCCTAACCTGGTCACTGAGCTGTAGATTTGTTCCGTTGAAAGTGACAGGTGGCAATAGGGAAAAGTCGACTTTAGATCTTAACCTAGTGCTTCCAATTATGACTACTTGTGTTTTGGCAGGATTGACGTTTAACCCATGTGCTTTACTCCATTCACAGATTTTTGCCAGATCAGTGTTCATGTTATCAATGGTTATGGAGATGTCATTTACGGTGGCCTGAGTGTAAATTTGTAAGTCATCTGCATATAGGTGGTAGGAAGAAATTAAATGATTGGAAATAGAGTTGATAAATATAGCGAAAAGAAGAGGAGATAGAACGCCACCCTGCGGCACCCCGGCAATGGTGTTGCACCAAGAAGAGAAGGAATTTTCCGTGCGAATCCGCTGCCGGCGATTAAGCAGGTAACTTCGAAACCATTCAACAACTGATGGAGATATGTTAATAAAGCGAAGAGTCTCAAGCAGGACGTCAAAGTCAACAGTATTGAAGGCATTGCTGAAATCGAGCAGCGATAGAATAGTGAGTTTTCCAGCCTCCATTCCGGACCTTATGTCGTCAGTGATGTTGATAAGTGCTGTAGTAGTGCTATGGCCAGGACGGAAACCGGATTGATAGGAGTTCATCAGTTTGTTCTTACAAAGGAATAGGCTTAGTTGATTGTGAACAAGACGTTCTAGGACTTTGGATAGGAAAGGAAGTATGGAAATCGGACGATAATCAGAGAAGGATGAAGGTTTCGATTTTTTAGGGAGTGGGGTAAGCTGAGCATTCTTCCACATCGGTGGAAAGACGCCACTAGACAAGGAGTAATTCAGGACCACTTTGGCAGTGAATATCTTTCAAACGGTTAACTTTCAGAAAAAATAGTCTAAGGAACCTCAATGTCATTTTTAAAGACCTATCTATAGACACCCCGCACGTATAGGTTTGATGAAAAAATTTTTTTTTTCAGTTTCAGTTTCATGTATGGCAGCCCCCCATTAATCTTTTATTTTTTTTTATTTTTATATGAAAACCTAAAAGCGGTTCACAGAATACATCTACCTACCAAGTTTCACTTGTGTAATCTTAATAGTTTCGGAATAAAGTGGCTGTGACATACGGACAGACAGACAGACAGACATGACGAAACTATAAGGGTTCCGTTTTTTGTCATTTGGCTACGGAACCTTAAAAAGCGGTTGGACGGATAGTAACTAGAGATGGGCAAAAGCCCCGATTTAAACCCGACCTCTAGGTTTAAGCCCCGATAAATCCCATAGACCATTTTAATGAATTAAATAAAATGTTTTTAAACAAGAAATATTTTAACCTTTTAAATATTTTTCTGTATTGGTCAGAAATTGTTTCCATGGCAACGTCACATTTGACATATCAATAGAAAAAGGAAACCTACAAAAATCTATAACATATTATAATGGGTTTTTACTGGGTTTAGTCGGGTTTAAAACGGGTCTTTAGCCCATCTCTATTATTAACTATTTAGTAATCTGCGGCAGACATAGTCCCTGTGGTGTAGATATTGTATTACTGTCACCGGGAAATTGTAATAACCGTTTCATTACAATCTGTCTCACAATATTACCATTTATCAGAACATTATCAAACAAAAAAGGACTTTACAATTTTCCCAACAACCCAATTGACTTATTCATTTAGGTCCCAAATAGAGTACTATTAGAATTAATAAATAAGAATATAAACTTCCATGTCTCGGGATCAGTTAGTACACTTTCGGTTTTATCGTCACTTAGAGTCTGGTCAACAAAAGATGAACCGGGAATGGAGGCGCCACTTTCCCTGTTAAATTAACGTTTAGAGGTTAAGTAATTGGAAACTGAACATTAAAATAAGGCATAAAATTAGTTCCATTTCCAACCGAGACACATCTTTCGTTGATCAAGCTCTAACATCAGTTGTGGATAAAAAAGTATTAGCTAAAAGCAGTACAGGTGTTAGGGGGGGGGGGGGGGGGGCGACCGCCCGGGGCGCCGGATATAGACGGGCGCCGCAAGCGCCCCTTTATAAACGCAACCGCAGGTGTCTCTTTATACACACACGCTCATTGAGCGAGTTTTGAGTCAAGACTCTTGACTAAAAAATCCATAAATAAGCGAGATTACAAGATAAGAAGATGAAACTGATTAAAAATCACGCTGCGCGGCGGTCTTTTTACTGTAATAAGCAAAATTAGAAGATTAGAAGATGAAACTGACTAAAAATCGCGTTTTTTTTACTAACAAGCAAGATTACATGATTAGTAGGTGAAACTGTCTAAAAATCGCGCTGCGCGGCCGTTTTTTAACTAACAGGCAAAATTAAAATCCTGGAATCGCAGATAGGGGCGCCCCGTAGAAATGTCGCTCAGGGGCGCTGGTAGTGCTAAAACCGGCACTGGCTAAAAGCACGTGACGTATGTTTGTTATGGAAATCAGAAATAACTACGGGACTAGAAACACCAAAATTGTTACTATTTCACTAGGTAAATTACAATAAATACTATTACAACCAGATTGTAGGAGCCTAATCTCGAAAAACAAGAAAAGGTTTTCCCAAGAAACAATGATTAATGGTTCTCGTAATATTAGTGTCTTTCCCCGAAAAGGATTTCTTCCGGGTCCGAGAAATAAAAAATGGAAGTGGTCTTGGTGATTTTATGAAACGCTTTGCATTTATTTTTGCATAATAAAATGTTGGAAGAACATGAAAAATGTTTTAAAAGGAAAGCTTTCTAAATAAAAATCGGCCATTAAGTTTTAATGCAGCGTTTTTTTGTGTCACACAATGTCATTTAAGTTTATTCAAAATTCAAAGGCCTTTTGTGCCAAACAAGTTATTGTTATGTGCTTTGTGAATAAAGCATGTATTGAACAGATAAAATTAAATAGGTACTTTGATTTTTTTTTATTTCAGTTCTGCTGTTACTAAGAGATTATAGATACCTAATTAATATTTTTCTATTTTTAAAGTGCGAAACACACCGGATGCGTAAGCGTATGCGTAAGCCTGCACGTAGACGTACCATGACGTTGTAATGTCTGAAACTTTATGAGACATGGCACACCACTTGCGTAACGTACGCGTGCACGTAGACTGATGCGTAACCCTACGTATTGCAGCTCGTGACGTTGTACTCAATGGCACTGCCTATTGGACGTCACACCGAACACGCACGTATCTTTGCTGCGCGTCACTACGCGCGTGTCAACGCAGCCGGTGTGCCCAGGCACGTTAGTACTATTATATATTCTGTGCCCAGGGACCCTATTTTTGAATCGCTCGTCTGGCGTCGAGCGCTCGTTTCTACTGATTTTCGTTCGACAAATTAACTCAAATGTATAAGCTGTCTAACGAAAATTAATAGAAACGAGCACTCGACGGCAGCCGAGCGATTCAAAAATAGGGCCCCAGGCCTTTGTTCTGTGCATTGACAATATGAAAATTATGAAATTATTGAAGTTGAATTAATAAAAATGACGTTAGAAAACCCAAATTGTATCTATAAGTACCTTTGTTTAACTATGTTTCAAACTATTAAGCTGACACGTAAATATTCCTTAGAGCCGATTTCACCGCTTAAATTGAACGCGCTCAATTCGAGTTAACCTCAGCTCACGCGCTTAAACTTTTGAATTTGGTTTCAGTTTCTGAACGGCCGATTTACGACGGTTAGCGTATTTGAACTTATCTATGGTTTGAACACGTTCAAGAACTGTCTGTCATCTGTCTGCCATGATGTCTTCTTCTTCTTCTTTTTTGTTTTGGCAATCTACTTTCCTCTTGGAAGTAATTTTTGCCAGTGTCAAATGTTGAATAGTTCAGTGGTAGATAATATTGTTTCATTGCCATGATTGTGGAGTAGGTATGTACGTTGAACATGTGAGAATTGATTATTGCATAGAAAGAAATAAGTAGTGGAAAGAAATATTCTTTTCGTATTTGAATAAAAAAAAAGATGGATAGAGCCTTAGCTAGTGCCAATGCTCTATTCAGCTTTTTTCTATGCACCTTTTTTCCTCAACCACCTTTCTTAATTTGCCATCATCAGATCAGAGCCCGTTTAATCCTGGGCGGAGAACCAGATCTTCAAATTTACCTCGTTTGTATGAAAATAGGCCTGTGTGGTGCGATTTTTCTGCTCTCGAGTTTATTATGTTTTGAATTACGAGCGGCGCCTTTAAAAACAGTCATTAAACACCCATTATAATAATAAGCGTTCAAAACATTATGAATCCAATGCCTAATAATGTTTTATAGGCACCGTAAATCAAAACATAATAGAATATTGTAAAGTACACTTACTTACCTATGACCTACCTAACTTTTACTATTATGCTAGTAGATATCCCGTTAACTACGTACCTAGTTCTTCTACATACAACTAATAATAATAAAGAAAAAACGGACAACAATTTATTTCACTGATTTATTACCTACCATGTAAAAAATTCACAATTCACAAGTTTCACGACACTTACTTAAATAACATGTATTCAGTACCTAGGTACTTAAATTATTATATCCACAATCCGTTCGAAATAAACAATTGAGCAAAATATCACTGCGGAAAATAAAAATACTGCATAAAACTCAAAAATATCAAATAAACATTGTTTTAAAATTGACAAACTGACAAAAACAAATTCCATAGAGAAATTTGACAAAAATCAAAGAGATTATAAGTCAGTGTTTCCACTACCAAGTTTTAGTTTTACCCTAAATAATTTCGATCATTTCAAAATTAAAAATTATACTTGGGCCAGAAAGAATTTTAATGGAACTAATATTTTTAAGTACAAAAGATAGTCAATGTGATTTTGAAGTGTTGACCTATGCAAAAGAAAGTTGTTATAAATTATTGGAAAATAATAAAAATTTTAAGTTATTGAAAAATAAAGTGGCGACCTTTTTTGTCAACTCTTTACATGCTGTTTATTGTTCTAAATTTAAAAAGACCGCCGTAAACTTGACATCAAATTTTTCATTACTTACTTTTGTTTTTGACGTTCTTGACAACTGACCCTGAAATTTATTTTTTGCGTAGGTAATGAATGAATAAGTGCGTAGCCTATTTCTTTAAATTCACTGAGTAGGTATGTTTCACAGGGTTCACACCACGAGTGAATGTGGTTTGCGCCACGAAGAATATCATGATCTGTATTTTTTTTCCCATTTATGTAGGGAAAATTTCTTTAATTGCAATACTTTGAACGCAACTTCATTCTTTGTCAAAGCTGAACTACGGTTATCAAAATGAAGACGGTGAAACCGGTGCAACGTAGACCGCGATCAAAACGAATTTCTGAACTCGCTTAAGTAAAGCCAAGTTCAATTTAACTCGGTTAACGGTGAAATCGGCACTTACAAACTTAAGTAAGTACCACTAAATCAACTCCTTTCCTAAAAAGTTTATATTAGCTACTATAAAAGGGATCGGACATTTACGATCACATTCGTTTTCGAAAGATTTGTGTGTGACGTGCAGCTTTTAGACCAAACAAGTAAGTGTACTGACGTCATAGCGGATGACACGAGACGCTCAGTGGGTAGGTGACAAGACGTGACAATGTGAACCAACAATATGTGGGTCTACCGTGCAAGTGTCGTCGGCATCGCTATCGACTTTATTTGGCAAATGGATGTGAAACATTGCTACTTCTTTTTGGCACAAATAAAAACTTACCAATGAAAAGTAGCAATGTGTCATATCCATCTGTCAAATGAAGCCGACACCGATGCCGACGACACTTGCGCGGTAGACCCACTGGTCAAATTCACGGGAAGCCGCTGGATGTGGGTGGCACAGGACCGATCATCGTCTTCTTCTTCTTTTTAAAGTACCGTTTCATTATTGAAGGTTGGCCATCAGCTCTTTAAATTTGGCTTTTCCATAGCGAGTCTGAACAACTGTTCAACCGTCTTAACGCCGGTCCATAGGTGGATGTTACGAAGCCATGACATTTTCCGTCCTCCCACTCTGCGCTTTCTGGTAATCATCCCCATCATGATGGTCTGGAGAAGAAGATATTGCGGATTTCTCAGGATGTGACCAAGATAAGCGACTTTTCTTATTTTAACGGTCCGAACCAGCTCCATTTTTTAACAATTTTTTTGTTTTATTAGTGGGATTGCTCTTGACCCCAGTCTAGCCCAAAAGCTAAGGCAGGGTCTACGATAGATCGAGCTTACCCAGAAAGTGCTTATTCACTCTGGCCTTGAATAGAGTCGGGTTGTATGCGCTTGGAAACATGGAAACAGCAGGGAATTTCTTCTTCTTCTTCCATTCCTTTGCTTCTGCCTTAACGAAGTCCGAGGTTAATAACTGCCTAAGTTTAGATACTAAGCCAAGTTTGGTATCTCGGATAAATCAATGACGTAGAATTCATTTCAGGTATAAAAAAATGCAATTTATTAAGAAGTTTCCTAAACATTACACAATAACCAATATTTTCAACTACATTTTTTTTACTTTAAGTCACCGTAAACATTAAACTGATGTTCTTATTCTTGAAAGCTTGCTAAGACTTGAAAAAATATAAATTTCTTTATTAACAATAAATAGCGAAAAAAATAAATTTACTGTCGCGTGCCGTCAATTTCTTTTACACCTATGGAAATATTATTATTTTTTATCGTAACAATATGGGTATCAAATGAAAGGTAATAAATAGTCAATTTCAAATATAATATTCATTATAACACTTTTATGTAACTGTTTTGAAATAAACTTAAAAAGTATAACACAGAATTAAAAATATCAGTAAATTATTAGAAAAACAAAAAATGCCAGTCAATTTCGACAAAAAAGGCAAATATCACAAGCGCATATGTGACTACGATTTTTTCAGATGTTGTTAGGTACCTTGAGAGTAGTTTTACCCAAGTTTTAACCGTTGGAAACTCTGTACTGCTGGAAAAACTTGGCACTTGTTTCAGTATTTTCGTAAAAACTACCTTAAGAAAGCGTTTTTCAGGCATCTCTACCCTATACTTTTATAAAGCTAACTAAATTTTCTACAATTTGAGCCTATCACAAACAAGTTTTAGTTACATTTTTAAAATTTTAATATTTAATAAAAAAAATAACTTCCTTACAACGGTAACTAAGTTATTTTTTTTAATTAACCAGACAAGAATATTTTCTTTTATTATTATTTTAAAAATAAAAGGATAATAGAGCTCTTACGAGGTATCTTTCTTTTTCAAATATTCCAATTTGTGTATTTAATCGAACTTTTTTTCTTTAATTCGCGCGTATTTATTTTTGATTTTATTTTTTTTAAATAGTTTAAGACACCCAAAATTCATACGAATATGATATCAAACTGGACATAGCAGTTTAACAAATACATCTATCAAGATTGGGCTGAAAGCCAAAACTTCAAAAAATTTACTACAAAAATCCTAAGGACCAATCCTACAAAAGGAAATCTCTGGTTCACAAAACGCCGTATTTTTCACCCTACTGATGCCACTATAATGTCCAGTCCACATCTCAAACGCGTCCATCATTCTTTAGGAGGTCTTCCTTCAAGTCTTCACAACCGTAGAGTACAAGAGGCCAGACGTAGCATTGGAGAATCTATTAAAACTTAGTACCTACACGTACATAACGTTTCGTTTCAAAACGATTAAAATATGAATGTCACAAATGTTCAAAAAGCAAAGTGTTGATAACGGTTTAAAAACATAATTAGTTAAAACAATCAAAGTTAATAGTAAAAGTTTGTAACACCAAATGTCTGATATAGGTTTTGTAAAAGTCATTTATCAAGGATCTAGATAAGAGGATTATGATATATAATGTTCGGCCTATATTTCAAATTGGTTTCAGGGAAAAACGATTTCAAAGCCGTTTACATTATTCCAGTAAAACATTCTAGTAGAAGTACATTACGTGGTGTGTTTGACGTTTTTTTAAATCAACAAAAATGCCAGGCAATGTACTTCTTGTTTTTCCCCGAAACTCTATTAATTACCTGAACATAATTTTGATAGATGCAGAAGTAAAAGTTTAAATATACATTTTTGATTACTTATTGTTTTTTGAACCGACTTCAAAAATTTGAAAAAAGCAGCTCTATAAAAAGCAAAAAATAATGTTCAAATCGATTAATTAAAACACGTCTATTGAAGTCGGGTGGGGCTTTTAGAATATTAACGGTTGTATGGTCTGTGCAATACAACAAGTAAAAAATCAGATTTTACAGTCCCCGCAAGAATCGGAGTATTGAAAATGAACACAAAAATTTACGAAAAGCCAAAATCAAATGCAAAGTCCTATTATATTTTTAAAGTTACCTAGGTAGTACCTATTTATTTTTACGATTGTGACACTCGGCTCCGCCTCAAGAAGAAGTGTCACAAAAGCGCCCGCTGACTACCTCGACGCAGCCGAAATAATATTAACCAATTTTCAAAATTCCAACGAATGCACTTCTCGTCTGCTTCTGCATCTTTTAACTCTATTACCATGACGATCGGTCAATAATCATAGAACCTATATCACTTTTTATGTACGGAAACAGCCGTTTTTCCACAATTCCAAATCTAAAGGGACCACCTATAGGTCACAATTATAAACAGATTTTAAAAATTATTTCGCCATTTGATAGCTAAACTAATACACTAGGACCCTTTTTTCATTTTTTCTTAAGTCTATTTTTTTTCCGAAATATTTACAATTTAGTAAACAAACATCCCCCCAAAAACCCGGAATTTTTGGAATTTCGCAAAATTTCAAAAAAGTTACTAGTAGATTTTCAAAATTCAAACGTTCCCTCGTGTCTCGATAAACTCCTCAACTTTTCGTACTATTTTCATTTCGATCCTCTCAAAATCCTCGGAGATATGGCCAAAAATACGTCTCAGGCGATTTGCATCATAACCATTTTCAATGGTAAAAAATTACTTCCAGCTCTACCCGACTTCAATAGACGTGTTTTAATTAATCAATTTGAACATTATTTATTGCTTTTCATAGAGCTGCTTTTTTAAGGTTTATAAAGGAGGTTTTGCTCTTTTTAAAAAGCTTTTTATGTCATTATAATTTCATGTAAGTATATTTTATTGTTGTGCTGTCAGGTTCGTAAGTAAATTAATTTTGGCTAAAGTAAAAAAAAATCTACCTACTATATATCCACAACTAGTTGTGCCATCCCAAAATGTGTTCCTATTGACACAACTACTGTCCCCGCAAATTGGTGATACGATGGAACCTTGTCACATTAACATACAAGTTGACGTCATTAACGACTAAAAATGTCATGTAACAAAAATTCTAATAGGTAATTTAATACACTCATTAATTATTATTTTCAATAAGAAAGGGTCTAGGTACTTAAATAAAAAAATACAATTGTTTTTCGTTTTTGAAGTTAAACATGGGCGCCAGGCTCATTACCAATTTGCGGGGATAGTACGTACAACTAAAACAACTAAACCATTCCGTAACACAACTTGAAAATGGCCAATTTGAGGGATTTATGAAAAAAAAAACATTGTTTGTGTCAGAATTTCTTGCTGTAGGAGATAGTAACGACTTTTATTTAGATACTGACAATATCGAAAAAGCCATGTTTGGGGATGTAAGGACTAACCCGCATTCTTTTCTTCAGATCTTCTTTCAAAGGAATGTAAGTCTTTGTTCTTTGTATAAATAATGGCTACTCTCGTTTTCAAGTTTTGATTAAAATATTCCCTTTTTATTTGATGTCTATTTTTGTAAAATAGAATTGCCAAGTTAATGAATTCGAATATCTTCGATAAAAATTGCTAGTTGAAGTCAATTTCAAGTCAATGGTCAACTAGTGACCAGCAAGTCACCAGTTGACCAGTGTAAATACCACATAAGTCAACGGACAATGAAAAAAAAATCTATCTTCTGGTTTAATTAAAAAAATCAGGGAGGTTTGTGTTTCTAATTAAAATATCAGGTAGATCTGGCAGGTGATGTTCCCGTCCATACTAGTTAATACGGACCTAAGTAGTTGAACTGTTGAGAACTAAAATGGTTGATTCGTTTCTTTCCCAACCGATCAACCAAATAGTTGTCCTGTTGGGAAGTAAAATAGTTGTTCAGTTTCCAGTTGGTCGGTTCAGTTGATCCGAATGGAAAAAGGGTTAATATCGTAGCGTATAATACATAATACATAATAATGTAAATAAGAATAGTTCTTAACACTATGATATTAGTATAGATTGATATCAAACCCACATCAAATAAATTTATGATGTTACGAAGCAAAACATAATAACTTTAATCGAATCAAATGAACAGAAAGGGTTTTGCTATGAGAAAACCCTTTGATACCTAGGAAATTAGATTTAGATAACAAAGCCAAAATACTATTAAATAAAGTCATAAATCTTAATTCAGTAAGTATATTTCATTTCTACTGGTTGGCTAGCTTCGTTCGAGGAGCTCGGTGGCGCAGTGATTTAGTGCTTGACCCTGCGTTTGCGAAGGTTAAGCAACTTTCGCAAGGGTCGGTCATGGGATGGGTGACCAAAAATTTGTTGTCTCGAATTCCTCCGTGCTTCGGAAGGCACGTCAAGCCGTTGGTCCCGGGTGCATTTGCAATCGTTAACACAAACCAATCCGCATTAGGGATGGGGGATTAGGATGGGCCATAACCCACCAGGCCGGCCCAATGCGGGGCCTGCCTGGTGGGTTATGGCCCATCCTCCTTATCCACTCATAAGTAAGGCCTGTGTCCCAGCAGTAGGGACAAAAAAAATGGCTGATGTCCATGACTAGCTTCCGCCTGCGACTTTGTCCGCTTGGAGTATCACTTTCTGACTTTCCGTGCATGGAACCTTTCAAAAGTCCTTTCTTAGCGGATGCTTACTATAATAAATTGATTATATAATTATTTTACTATAATTATATTAATTCTCACCAAGACCATACTAAAAAGATTTCCGTTTTCAAAAATTTTAAGGAATTTGGTTACTACTTTATATTTTTATGTACCGTTATCTTAATTTTTTATTCTTTTTTGAGATATTTTACAAGAAGGTGGCGCCGTCAATCCAATTGCTAAATGAAAATTTTTTTAGGTAAGTAAAGAGCCCCCTATAGAGATAGAATTACGCAACTTTCGCAATGATAAGCTTCCAGGTTGACAGTACTAAGATTACGGCCCCTGGCCTGTGCCCTGGCTTTCTATTGAACACCACTGTGAATACACCTTTACCCTGCAGTTGCACTGATGACTCACTGCATTCTTAACGCGAACATACTGTAATAACGATTTTAATGACCGGGCAATTTATATAAGTTCAGTACGTTTTCAGTTTAGCGGTCGAAGCCAGTGCCGGAAAGCCATGCCACTGGTCTGAACAGCACAATGGAATGTACGTACCATTCCAGTGTCATTTTATTTTCATTAGAGACAGGTAGGTATAAGATATACTCTGAACGAAGCCGAGGTCTACGTAATCTGCCCATCATTAGGACCATTTCTGTTCAAAATTATTGCTGGGAAACGATTGGTGTTAAAAAAGCATTGCATACCTACATTACCACGCAAGTAACGCGTACAAAAAACCGCGCCTGCGAGTGTATATTACACAGCTGATACTGATGATGGGCGGAATGCGTGGAATTCGGCTTCTTTGAGGGTCTTTTTACAGGTGACTAGTTGCCCCGCCCCGACTTCGCACGGGTGGCGCCAGGTATTATATATGTATATTGCGATTAAAAATGACGGAAAAGAGAAAACTTGTTTTTTACGTCTTTCCGTATTTTTTTTAAGAATTTTCATTTATCTAACCTTGTCCTGATAATAACAAACATCATAAAAAAGAATTATCTAATTTAGTGCAGTCTTTCAAAGTTATGCGTTTACTACATTTCCGCGATTCATTTTTATTTCTCAGCCAAAAAGTTTTGGCAATAAAAAAAATCGCCAGGTTCTATCTTTCTATTTAACTTTCATTCTAAATTTATATCATGGTCAGATACATTTTTTTTGGAATTCAGAAGTTACATTTTATTTAGTTTTTAGCTTGCTATCAACAATAAATAAAACAAACAACACATAAAATTTAAGTAAATTAGGACGACGAGTTTTAAATAAGTATAACACAGCCAAATTAAGCACGTAGGGTACTTATATCAATCAATTATAAAGCTCCGTATTCTGTATAAATTAATGGCACTCAATATATTTTGATGTGACGTACGTGTTTCTGAATACTGAAAAATCCGTGTCAGGCCTTTCACACAGTTTATCGAAAGTGGCGCTCTCAGACAGTTTTATTTAATACGTCATTACTAAAAAATGGGGGGTTAAAGTCCAATTTCATAGTGTTTTTGTTGTTTGTGTACTAATACTATAAAGCTTACATACCAAATTTCAGCTTTCTAGGACTTCAGGAAGTACCCTATGAGTTTTGATGATCATGAGTGAGTCAGTGACGAAATCGTTTTTATTTTGATATCAATAAAATCTATATTATAAGAGCTATGCAATTTAAACTTTGTGTGTTTAATAAATGTACTACTGACATCATATCCCGAGAATTTTATTTATCTGGTTTACTTCAAACCCGAGATATGAGGGTTCAAAAAAACGACGAAGCGCTTCGAGAAAAGGTAGGTAGGTAGTGCCCTTGAGCTTCGCTTGGACGTCTTGGCGGGGGCACTACCATGCCCTCAGATACCAACTACTCTACACGTGTTTCGCCCCTACTCGGCGTATTGTCAGGAACTGGACCATGTGATGAAAACAAAACAAAAAAGGTTTTAAATAAAATTGCTGTACTCTTGCCATGCATAAGTACCTATATACGAGTTACAGTCACTAGTAAGGTATTAATTTAATTTTTAAGCCTTTATTAAGAAAACATTCTGAAATACTTGCTGTTCAAATAATTCATAGTACTTTACTTAAATAAAAGTGCTTCTTTATAAATTTTAATGATTCTCTTAAATTTCTGTTTTCGACAGCTTGATTATGAAGAGAGTTGATTTATTACAGGTACCTGAGATGGAATCCTTGCTTGTGCTTTTTACTCTATAGATTGAAATGGAAAACCTATCGATAAAAAGTGAGGTTTCTTTTTAAGGGTTAATTGAAAACATATTTTTTTAGGTAGTTATTTCGGTTTATAAAATAAATTGTGAAAAGTGTGAAACTTTTTGAAGTACGTACAAACGTACTAAGACTTTGATTTTATGCTCTTTTTGTGATATTTTTTTTATATTTTATCATAAAACAAAGGACTTATTTTTATTATATAAGGTATGCATTAAAGTAAAGCTTAGTATTACATAATATATTATGTACTCATACGCTATACTTATCTTCTATCTATATATATAAAAGAGTAAATCACTGACTCACTCACTCACTCACTCATCACGAAATCTCAGAAACTACAAGTGCTAGGAGTCTCAAATTTTGCATGGGGGTTCCTTTTAGGATGTAGGTGCTCACTAAGACGGGATTTTGCGAAATTCAACCCCTAAGGGGGTAAAACAGGGTGGCAAAGTTTGTATGGGAGAAAGCGATTCCTTGGCCCGATTGACTTGAAATTTGGCATAGGTAGACATTCTTTCACAAAATTAATTGAATACGTGTTTCGTATTTTCTTGAAATGTATCCCCTAACAGGGTTGAAAAGGGGTAGAAAACTATTTTTAGGGTGATTGACTTCGATATCGGAATCAAAACTTCTTAGTGCATTTGTACGATTAAGAAAAATAAATGTCAGTTGTTAGCATTGACGTCCAAAAGTGTAAGTATCAAAAGTGCCAAAGAAATTAAAGGTTTTGTGGATTACTACCAAATTACTACCTAATTTATACATACAATTTATTATAAATCGAATGTGTAGTTTTTGTGTCTAGCCTACAAAATCAGGGGGTGTTCAATATTTGGCTGCAAAAGCATTAAATAAAGCAAAGAAGCGGGTGTTACATTTCATGCGTAAGTACACTGTTTTCTATATTTTGATCGCGTATTTCTTTCTCAAATCTCACAGGAACCAAGTTTCTGAGCTAAACCTGATAAACAGGAAAATCTAAAAATTATTTCTAAAAATAACCTCGGAAACATTTGACATGCAAACCGGTAAAATTGCGTATTAATCTACGTAATAGAAGCCAGCTTAGCATTGACGTCCACTAAAATCAGTAGGTTTATAAATCGATTTCCGGACCCATATAAATTTTTTTCCCCAAAAATTACCCCATATTTCAGGGAATTTCAAGCGATTTGATTTTTCCAGATTTCCGACGGAAGATAAAATTCGTGAGAAATGGATAGAAGCAACTGAAAAAAGAAATGGCAATGTACACACGAATTGATTTTTAATGAACATTTTAAGCTTTTCATTGTGAATAAACAGTAAGTAAGAGGACATTGATGTCACCAGTAGGTTTTTTTTATTTATTTTTAAATTATTCATCCTTAAATATAATAAAACAGTAAAAAAAATGTGTCTGTACGACATAGTAATACAGTAAGAATTTGAAAAAAAAGTGTGTCTGTTTGTCTGTTTGAACACGCTAATCTTCAGAAATACTGAACTGAAATGAAAGAAACTTTTTTTGTTTTATAGCTGTCAAACCTGGGCATAGTTTAGGGTATAATTGATTTTGGAAAATGGAACACCTGATGCAGAACCATAATGGTCCAACTAAACCATTAGGAGTATAAAAATGACGCCTTTACAAAAGCTGTTCAGCCTGATGAACATTTTTTGTTGAAGTGTAAAAATCGAAGATCTGGAACATCTGATGCAGAACCATAATGGTCCAGCTAAACTATACAGAATATAAAAATGATATCTTTGCAAAAGTTGTTCAGCCTGATGAGCTTTTTTGTTGAGGTATAAAAATCATAACACTGCTACAAGTATTTTCTTATGTAACTACATTAGTTCATATATGCATATGCATACGCCGAAGTCATAAAGCCCACGCGTACGAAGTTTTGTGCATTTGATTGATTAATTAAGAAAAATAAATATCATTTGTCATCTCAACGTAGTATTACATTCTCTTTGGTCATTTCTTCTGAGAGTAGGTAGAATACATATCAATACCTATGGTGTTATGTTGGTAGTGCTGACATTTCTTCCGTCTTTGCGTTGTAATAAGGTGCAAAATTAAGTTGATTTTCGGAAAACCAACATTACGGCATAGGTACTATGAAAATGAATCGCACTATGTTCCTTGATTGTCACCGCACGAGCTGACGTTTCGTTTCTATTTTTCTGAAATATTATTCAAGGATTTTCTTGCTGTTTTCACCAAATGATAGAGTGATTCTTGAGGAAGATTTAAATGTATAATAAATAAGTTGAGGTTTTATGTAAATTAAAAAAAAATATTCAAGTGTTTCTAACACCACCGATGACGGCGGGACGGGACTCGAACGGGAAGGAAACAGACTCTTGGAGCGAATGGGTGACGATGACGACTGAAAGGTATCTGTTTTCTTTTCGGGTGTTGTTGGAAGGTCGCATTTGGCAAAAAAGGAAAGAACCGAAGCGAAGCGAGGGCGGGCCGCTAGTTTATTATATTAGGGTGGTCCTTATTTTCCAGTTTTTAAAATACACCGCGGCACCTTTTTATAATATTTTCTACTGTAAATTATGAATAGGATATTTTTTTTAAATGTTTGGACGAGTTTTAAGGGTCTACTAGATGTCAAACTTTTGACAAAACTTTGTTTGGTCACTTCAAACTATGAGTCTCAAAATTGATTTGGACAAGTATTTATTTAGCATTTTTAAACTGATATATATGAAGAGAATGAACCTAAAATTCATAGAATAAATTCACAGAAATAATTCATAGAATTTGAGCGATAAAGTAAATTGTAATATGTTTTAATAACATCGCTTTAAGAAATGGAGTTTCTTTTCCTTTGGAACAAAAACTGAAGGAAGGATGCTTTAACTTGTTTCATATGAATAAATAAATTCTTATGCTTGTTTCTCAACATCACATAATGGAAATTATGTTATTAGTGCGTCTAGACTTTAGCTAGAGATCTTGATATTACAGTTATTTAAAAAGCCTAAGGACAAATATGTACGCGATTGACCAAAGCGACTACTAAACAATATTTAATGATGTCAAGTCTAGCATCATAGTAGAAGTGGCCGTAGTCAGGATTTCTTTTGCGGGAAAACCACAAAAAACCGACCCTTACGAAAGTTGCTTAACCTCCGCAATTTGTTTTTTTTGGTCGACTGGAAACTTAAGTTTTTTTAAACATCTTGCAACTTCTTTAGCAAATGGCGTCATAGTTATGATTACCTACAAGATGGTAAAAAGTTATGTAACAAAAACTAGATTTTTTATAGAATACCTACTTACGAAGAACATTTTTCCTTAACCACACAGTCCACACAATACCTAACAACACTTATTTAGGTACGTACTTTACTTACAGCGAGCTTTGATAAGCTTTTTTAAAATATATTTCCTTTCCACATAATTATTATCAAGTGTGCATACATCCATAAAAAAAATAAAAAAAAAATTAAAAACCCGCCTGCATAAAAAGACAAGTCAACTGAAAAGATGGAAACAAGACAAACATGCAGTCGGAGGCATGCGTTATGAAAGTGATTTTAATTATAGCCTCCGACTGCATGTTATTATGTTGCCTTTAATATTTTATCTTGTTTCCATCTTTTCAGTTGACTTGTCTTTTTATGCAGGCGGGTTTTTAATTTTTTTAATTTATTTTTTAATTTATATCTTTTTAGTTATTATATATTACGGTCATGATATATCTTTTTTAAATCCTTATAATAAGCCCTTTAATTTGACACACATATTGCAGTATTCTAAAAAAAAATTTTTTTCCACTACGTATAATAGCACCGTACAGCCGCCATGTTGGTTTTTTATAACGCCACCTGGGCTGAGGAGACAAATCTAACGATATCTTAATTACAGAAATCCATTCAGCCGTTTGAAAGATATGAGGTAATAAAGAATATTACATACAAACAAACATACTTACATACAAGATACGAGCGAAAAACCCGAAAAACCCGAATAACCCTTTCTCTGCAGTCGGGTAAAAACTACCTTTTTTATTTTATACTTATTAAATAATATTTCATAACTTTTATGTAAAATAAAATTTTAGCAGCAAAAATAAAAAAGCTCTCCACGAATGATTTTTCAACAATGCAACTTTTAGCAGCGGCATCGTATCGCCGAATATGAAAAAAAAACAAACAAAACTTACCGTAATCCACAACAGTCACGAGTCATTCTCAAAACGCACTAAAACAAACTTTTCACACACTAAAAATTTCCGAAAGTTCGGTGTCGAGATATTTTTCACGTCACAAAAGTTTTCGGGAGGTGTTTCGCCGGCGCACGCAAGAACAGTACTGAGGCACAACGCTTCTTGCGACCATACCAACAGTGGTATCTTCTTATAGTCGTACCTAAATCGTTGCTAAGGTACACTTCATTAAGGGCCCTATCACATTATTTCGTCGAAATTTCGATTTTGACGGATTTTAGCGTTACAACCTAGAGAAACCTTTGGGTCTACTAAATACATTTATATGTGTCCGCGACAAAAAGTAATATGATGATTCACTGGAAAGTTAAAGGGTTAGAAAGGAATATGAAAGTTGGTGAACGATTCCTTAGAGTCAACTTTGAACATACACAGAAAGACAAACAAGTACAAACAACAAATAAAAGTATGAAATTTGATTTTGTTATGAAGTAAAGATTATTATGATATAATTTTTACGTAATAATAATAATGTATCTAGGAAAAATCCACAGTTAATTCTGAGCTTTTTTAGTAGTTTTATGGTTTTTGATTGGGATTTTTTTTCACATATTCCATACATAATTTCAAAATTCCGAGGCCACTATGAACTATTCGACTATGTAAGAGATAACATTCAATTTTTTTTATTTCAATTGTTTAGCACAGTTGTTCAATCCATGAGCTCAAAAAAGTGCCTTCGCGCATTTTATGAAAATCTTTCTCTGCAATTTCGGGTTTAATTATAAAGTTAAGCAAATTTTCAAAAAAGCGAGGCCGCTATGATCTATTCCAATAGATATTCTGCACCATTCAATAAGTCAAAAGTATTAATGTATTTTTGTTTCTGAGATCGAGAACGCCAAATGTATTTTTGTTTCCGAGATCGAGAACGCCAAATTTGGCCATTTTACGCAAAAATCACAGTCAAAATGTAATATGCCTCTTAATAAGAATAGGTAATAAGGCAAACGTATAGATAACAAAAGAATAATGAATCTTCTTTGTGGTAGATCATTATAAGAAAAGCAAGAGAAACAAATGCCGAATCAGCTAATGGCAGTTAAGCCGCGATTACATACGCCGATTTAGCATCCTAGTTAGGAACCAATTTCGGGTTGCCACCCGTACTTGACAATAAAATATTGTATAATAAGTTAGATTTTAAAAGTGAATTTACACTATAACGGAAATGTAAACATTGTTTAAGATTGGAGATGAGAATCGAAAATAAAAAAAATCATAAAAAATGTTGACTTTTCCGTTATTTGTGCACGAGTGGCAACTCTAAATTGGTTCCTAAATAGGATGCTAGATCGGGATATGTAATCGCGGCTTTAAGAACAATAGTTTTCGAATTTCGAAAACGCGAGACCTGACACTTTGATTTTTGATTTCTAGGTGACACCACTGGTTTCAGGTGACATTGCAAACACATGAGTAAATTCATGTGCTGCCTGCAACGTTGCATAAGTTGGCACAATACGTTCCGCAATATTGTGTATAAAATATCTTATTTTTGATGCTAAATAAAAACTATTGACACTCGGAAAATCCCTAGGGAACCTTTGACAGAGAAAAAGTATCCTATGTTTTAATCCAGGCTATAAACTACTTGTGTGTCAAATTTCATCAATTTTCGACACAAAGTAAGAGTGATTGAAGGTCTAAAATAGTTTATTCATTTATTAAGGCAAAAAGGTAGCCTTGACATGTAAAAAGTTATTTTCCTTATTAAGTTTACTCAAAGTTTGATACTTATAATTTTCAAACAGATGGCACTTTCTTATCTTTTTAGTTTGAAACTTCAGAGGGTTTACTTTGAAAAAGATTCGTCATATTCCCGGCTTGACAAACTCATTAAACATCGATTTTCATGGTGTCGCTATCTTTGAGGCCCAGGGGACGCATTTTTGAATCATACGAAATGAATCTTAAATTCATGCACGAAAGTAAAACGTATACGAATACAATTTCGACTGCTCCCAGTTTTACGTATTTTTGAAACAATAGAAATGAGTGTTGCCTTAAAACTCGAATCTTATAAAAAATTTCATTTCACGCAGAAAAAATAAAAACCGGAATGCCATAACTCGTCGATTTTAAAAACCCGTATTGAGATACGGGGGAACGGAACGTAAATTAAAATGTTATCATTTTCTATCAGTCAATTGATTTTGATATTTCTCTCTCTCTTACGTCATTTCTACGGTAGAATATCGAAAACGAGTGGGTCGGACCACTCGTTGCAAAATTCACGAGTAGAAATAATCAAAAATAGCGATTTTAGGGATTCGCAAACGAATCTTGCGATTTCATACACGATTTGGAATTCTAATGATTCAAAAATAAGGCGCCTGGGTTAGATCGCCGGGTGGGTAAATTTGGAAATACTTTTCTATATTGTCTCAGAGGGCTTAGACAATGAGATACGGGGGAACGAAACGTAAATTAAAATGTTATCATTTTCTATCAGTCAATTGATTTTGATATTTCTCTCTCTCTTACGTCATTTCTACTGTAGAATATCGAAAACGAGTGGGTCGGACCACTCGTTGCAAAATTCACGAGTAAAAATAATCAAAAATAGCGATTTTAGGGATTCGCAAACGAATCTTGCGATTTCATACACGATTTGGAATTCTAATGATTCAAAAATAAGGCGCCTGGGTTAGATCGCCGGTTGGGTAAATTTGGAAATACTTTTCTATATTGACTCAGAGGGCTTAGACAATGAGATACGGGGGAACGAAACGTAAATTAAAATGTTATCATTTTCTATCAGTCAATTGATTTTGATATTTCTCTCTCTCTTACGTCATTTCTACGGTAGAATATCGAAAACGAGTGGGTCGGACCACTCGTTGCAAAATTCACGAGTAGAAATAATCAAAAATAGCGATTTTAGGGATTCGCAAACGAATCTTGCGATTTCATACACGATTTGGAATTCTAATGATTCAAAAAAAAGCCCCTGGGTTAGATCGCCGGTTGGGTAAATTTGGAAATACTTTTCTATATTGTCTCAGAGGGCTTAGACAATGAGGATCAGTAACAGGTTTGAATCCTATAGTTTTATTGATATAAACACATATTGATATCTATGAAACCTAGTGAAAAAATTTTTGAAATCCGTTTAGAAATGGTTGAGTTAAAAGGGTTTAAAGGAAATACCAAGCTCAATGCAATATGTCCTTTATCACGTACGACATAAGGTTCGCGTCCGTCGCGATGACGTCATAAGGACCCCCAAAAAATAGTTTTTTACCTCTTATTACTTCTCAAGTTTAAGAGATATCGTAAAAATTTTTTTAGAGTTAATCATGTCGTGGCATTAGCTTTCTTATTAGCAACTAAAAAAAAATCGTTACTGATCCTCATTGGCAAATGCTTGGGTTTTCGATTATTGAAATAGAAGTAACATTAGGTGTACGTAATTGATATTTTAAAACATCGTTTTATGTTAATCTTTTTAGGGTTCCGTACCTAAAGGGTAAAAACGGGACCCTATTAGGTACTAAGACTCCGCTGGCCGTCTGTCTGTCTGTCACCAGGCTGTATCTCAAGAACCGTGATTGCTAGACAGCTGAAATTTTCACAGATGATGTATTTCTGTTGCTGCTAAAACAAATACAAAAAAAAAATATTTAAAGGGGGCTCCCATACAACAAACGTGTTTTTTTTCTGTTTTTTGGTACGGAACCCTTCGTGCGTGAATCCGACTAGCACTTGGCCGGTTTTTTATGATAGATAGGCAAGCGCTTGTACGCTATCACGCCTGATGGTAAGCCATGATGTGATTTGCGATGCAACGCCTAGAAGATACCTATTCACTTGCGACTTGAAGGCCCCTAGATTGGACCTATCGGAAAACACAGACTCGGGAAATTTACATACTAATTTTTAGAGGGTGATTTTTTGAACTGTGTGTGGTTTAGACCAACAGAACAAACGGAACAACTTCATCTATGGGACCAACTTAATCAAAACAAAAAATAATCAGCTATTCCATAGAAAACGTCAAACTCGACCAAAATGTATGGCTGTAGATAGAGCCTGTTCTGGGTGTAAATGGTACCCATGGGCGTAGCCACGGTGGGGCAGGGTGGGGCGTTTGCCCTACCCTGGCTCTGACCTGTGAGGTACCTACCTAATCTTACATATAAGTAAGAAAATATAAAAATGACGCAGAATTAATTAGATAGGCCTGTAGCTATACAAAACATGCATGGAAAATGCATAAAAAAAATTACCAGTGTAAGACCGCGGGTTTAGTTTGCTAGTTACATATTATTTTAGACTGCTGCCCCACCCTGAGCCCATGGCTGGCTTCGCCCATGGGTACCACCGTTGTTTCTGAGTTCGATAGCAGCTGTGCTAGTTACTTTAGAACCAGAGCAATGTATGTAGTTCATCATAATTATATTTTTTATTTTTCAGGCTTTTTCATAATTTTTACAGTGTTTTATAAAACACAATCACCCATTTTTTTAACACCTACAACATGAGTGGATTAACATTTTACACAACAAATCATTTGTTCTATTACTTTCCGAAAAAAAAGATTAACTTTTTATACAAAACACGATCAGCTTTTCGGAAACTTTTGAGGAAAGTAGTTTTTTGTCTTTTTTCGGAAAAGTCGTAGAACAACCGTTTTTTCATCCCTTCTATTCGAAAAATGATGATTTGTTCCTATATAAGTGGGACCAAAATAGCTCTTTTCTGGTAAGAACTTTTTAGTGGGAGGAAAAGAGATTTGAATTTAGAACATGTATCTTTCAAAGAATTCGAACCCCCGCCGCCGGCTGGTATGTATTGACTGGCTGTATAGACGGCGCGGAGACTAAAAAAAACATAAGCGCGCGAATTAAGTCTGTGTTCTTGTAATTAGTACATACTTACGTACTTATTACAATAACTTTTGAAAATTGCGCTAGTGTATCAAACGTAACTATAAATTTGTAATTATTTTTACTTTTCACGTGTCTTTTAAATAAAGAACATTTTCATTAATTACATAAACACAGTTTCCTATTTATTTTCTCATAGAAACGGGATGAAAAGTAGAGTAAATGACTCGGGCGCAAAATATTTTTGGCGAGGGCGACATACTTTGAATCCCTCGCTACGTTCAGGATTCTACTGAAGAATCCCTCGCTACACTCGGGATTCTACTCTAGAATCCCTCACTTCGCTCTGGATTCAAAAAAGCGCCCTCGCCGTAAAAATATTATTTTGCTCCCTTGTAATACAATCTACTATTGTTTAACATGTTATTAATTTACTACTGCAAGGTTGTTGGTGTTTTACAAATAACCCTGTATAATTATGAAGATGAGTTTCTTGTACACCATAATTATTAGAAATGTTATTTTAAAAACTCCGAAAGAGATACGTTAGGTATTCGTAAGATGTTTTAAGATGATATAGCAACAGGAAAATGTTATGATATAAACATTGCACCTTCTAGGGATTAACACAACTTTGTTGATAATGTAAATGACCCTTACACACGTGAACTTAGGTGTCATTTTTCTAGAACTACTGTTACATTTCACAATAAGATGACTGGATTTGTAAATATGACAATTACCTACGTGATCGTCTAAATATTTGAATTAAAAAATGGCTATTTTTGAAGTTATTTCTTTGAAATAGAAACGGAACTTTAATTAAGTATTACCTCCTTATTATGGTATTTTTCGCAGTAAGAATTTAGAAGTAAAAACAAAGTAAGTACTTACCAACTTCGAAGAAACCGGAGCCACTTCCCAATTTTAGTCTGATAGAAATATTTCGAGATATATCTCGAAAAAGTAAAACTTTAATAAAAAAAACTGTAGTTTTACTTTTTCGTGTTAAAACTTATATTGCCTTATTTAAATGTTTTACTAAACTAATTATTTAATATACAAATCATGGATTTGTACATTTACACTAAAAATACGATTTCATCGAAGACAAAATTGCTATAAAATTACATTTTAAAGGTCCCTTGATGAAAAATAGCGAGAAAAGCAAAGGGAATTGTTTAGAGAAACTCTCTAAGTAATGGAATTTTGTTCGAAATTGATTTTTTTAAGTGATAAAGGTACGAAATTGTCTGAATTGTTATTATTCGATAAGGTTTTGATAGTTAATGGAACCTGGATAATGGATATACATATTTAGTATGCTAAAACAGTCCTTCAAGGTTTAGTCAACCTACATTCGACGAACCTCGACGATGATGGTCAATGAAAATATTTTGACTTAGGATAAACGCTCTGGCGTAACTCCCGGACATAGTCCTTTTAATGGTTATTGCCCGGTATAGAGTTTTAAAAATATTGAAGGAAATAAACAGTTTTTTTCAGATTACATGTTTTTATTTGTAATTATTGACATCTGTTCAGTAGGCTGTTTTACCTAAAGAAAGAAACCTGCTCTAATTCTTGGTAGGATGTTATCCCACTGGCAAAAACTTCTAAAAGACAAATTTGACACTTCTCTTCCCATCAACGCCATCTAGTGAGGCAAATAGATGCTATTTTTATTTTCTAAATGTCACTTTGAAGAACCCTCATTTTGTGGCCTGATTTGAAAGACTTTAGCAAGTAAGGTAACAAAGTTAACAACTTTGTAATTTTTAAGCGTAAAGTTTATGTAGTGTCAAATAAATAAATTGTTTTGTCGTCAGACGCATGGCGAGTGGTTCTTATTTTTCTCTCTCAGCAGCTATCGGAAATTAGTTCCTTTACATAAGGATTTTTTCATTCAGTTTATTAGATATTGTGTAATCTGTCAGACACACAAAAAACTGAGATCCCTTGAAAATAACAAATTGTAGACAAGGAAAAGGAAAATTTGTAGATCAAAATCAATGTAGGTACTTAGGCGTTTTCCCGCGATCCATTTTCCATAATTATTATTAAACTAGCAACCCGCCCTCGCTTCGCTGCGGTTCCTTTCATTTTTGCCAAATGCTTAAATCTTACTCTGTGGTGATAGGTGAGCGATTGGTCTGCTGGAATTCACTTATTGAATGTGTGCAACTGTCACGCAGCATCTACCGCCATGTTGCAGAAATAAGTAGAGCGAAATTTATTCCTTTTTAATTATTTTAAGAAGTAATTAACTATAACAATATTTAAAAAAATCTGATAAATTATAATAATAAATTAGTATTATTTTAAAAATAATTATTGGCGCGAATAACAAAACGTTAAAATATTTGTGATTACAGCCATGGCGGATATTGAAGAACTTCAGACAATATTATAAATTCATGACCAAAATAACTTTTTATTATAATAATTTAATATTTCTACCAATTTACACAAAACATTTGCAAATTATATACCTAAACCATCCTCATTAATCACTCTATTTATTGGCGAAAACCGCATGAAAATCCGTGCAGTAGTTTTTGAGATTATCGCGAACAGACAGACAGACAGACATGGCGGAGGGCTTTGTTTTAAAATATGTAGTGAAGTACATTTAGCTCATCGTTGATAAATTGACGTTTTAAGTAAACAAAGTACCAAAAACCGTCATGGCGACAAAAGGTTTCGATCTGCGTTGTAGACAGTTGACAAATGGGTTTTGTTATTATAAATCCCTACCGCTGAGTGACAGTTAACAAACTAACACCCTTTATTCAGAAACAACATTCAAACGACTCTTGCCTATGCGAACGCACTGCGTTGACATGAGCTCTGTAATTGGTTTGTTTGTAATACGTTACGTATTATGTTTGATTGGTTTCGTGGGACCTTGTACGTTCGTGGGCACTACTTTGAGCATTGGCGTAGGCAGAACAGTCTACCCCCTCCCCTAGCTTTGCCCCGGAAAGGGCTAGGCCAGGGGGCCTTGAACTCGAAGTCGATCTCGTCGGTTACAGGGGTAACCGACGAGATCGAGTTCGAGTTCACATCGAATAAACGACAAACAGTACGATAGAAACCATGCCAACCGTTTCCAAAGCACCAAAATAACAGAAATTGTCATTAATTCGATTTTGATGTGTATTCGATTCCGTCGAAAAAAGGGCAATATGAAGTTGACGTCAAAAATTACAAAATGTCGAGCAAGCAACAAAAATAGACGTAATGGTTTTGGAACAACGCCAAGCGGTCCTTCTGGGTACTTCAATTGTTTATTATTTTTTGGATGAGGATATAGAGTATATATACAAGGTGTATTTGTAAACACTCTCCAAATTTTAAGGATGTGTTCACTCCATGGAACTGAACAACTTTCTCCATGACACGTGTGTCGAAATACGCCAAAAAATATTGGTCATCCCATACTAAACTGATCACGTGATCTCTTTGATTTGTATGAAAAGTCATTTTTTTACATATTGGACCCTATGTTTCTTAGCGAAAGTTGTTTAGTTTCATGGAATGAACACATACTTAAAATTTGGAGAGTGGTTACAAATACACCTTGTATATAGCTAAACCGAATGTTAACCATGCGTCATATGTCATTATCATCATATCTGCTCTTCTGCCCTGTTAGCACAGTCAAAGCGCAGTACTAATTATTCCTTTTTTCGCTAAATGGCAGATTCTACAAACGGCAGATTCTGTAAATGGCAGAAGTACAGTCCCAAACAACATTCTAATTCTAAAGATATTTTATATTATTATTAGGCTCTATCAAGAAAAATGACAACGGAAATAATGACACACGATAATCCCTACTGACCCGGCCGGCCGTGGTCATATCAACTTACTACACAAATGTGACTCGTATTTTTCGTATTTTTTTTTTCGTAAAACAATACTTCACTCAAGTACCAGGATCTCATAAATATGGAGAAGGTTTTCCACCACCAATATAAACATCAAAAGGTTATTAATATTGAAATAAATTCTGGTCAAAACCAATGTTTAAAAAAAACCACATGTCAAAAAAAAATTGTTTTTGCTGTCTGACTGTACAAATATCTGTCGTTAAAAGAATCTGCCGTTTGCAGAATCTGCCATTTAACGAAAAAAGGTAATTATTTCCTTTTAATCTTTTCCGTTACTTTGCTATGGTTTGTTTATAATATTGCTCTGTGCGGCTTGATTCAAGTTCACTTGGAACTAGAAATAACGTTTATGGCTTAATAAATTAAACTACTTAATCAATTGGGTTTCAAGACTGTTGTGCAGTAAAGGAGAAGCTATAATATGGATTAGCCATTAGTACATTTGGTAAACTACGTTTGAACTTTGAACCACTCTTCTCCTTTAGTTTTTGCTCAGCAACATAGTATGCTAGATCATTATATCGCTTCGCTTTGGTGTAGTGTGGAATTTGATACCATGTATTATACATATAAAACTTCCTCTTGAATCACTCTATCTATTAAAAAAAACGCATCAAAATCCGTTGCGTAGTTTTAAAGATTTAAGCATACATTAGGGACAGACAGTGGGAAGCGACTTTGTTTTAAACTATGATGTAGTGAAGTCCAAGTATCGCGTAACTGCGTAGCTCAACGACCCAACGTATGTCAAGATAATGTGTGCACGAATAACACATTCATAGAAAAAAGGGTCTTTGTGAGATAGAACAACCATACCTAACTTTTAGTGCGGTACTTTAGTACTAGTTGTCATTTGTCTGCGTTCATCGCTGAGACAACGGAGTTGTTACCTCACTAAAGAAAATATACATATAACAGCATACAACACTGTTGGCCGATTGCACTAAACTTAAGAATCGCCTAAGTCTTTTCCTAACTACAACATGACCAAATTAAAACGGTGTCTAAACTTAGCCGTAATGTAGCTGTCATTCGCTAAGTTAACTTGGTCGAGTTGTAGATAAGAAAAGACTTAGGCGATTCTTAAGTTTAGTGCTTTCACGCGTATGTGTCCCCAACCCTAACAAGGCTTCCTACAAGCGTCCACCATGATTGATCATCATTCGAACGTCACAACAAAGCCCTTGGTACTCAATTGGTTGCCAAAGCCTAATTTATATCGAGCCACTTGTGCGGTTTCCCGATAAATGTAAGGTGAGGCGCAGACTTTTTAGGGTTTCGTGCCCAAAGGGTAAAAACGGGACCCTATTACTAAGACTCCGCTGTCCGTCTGTCTGTCTGTCACCAGGCTGTATCTCATGAACCATGATAGCTAGACAGTTGAAATTTTCACAGATGATGTATTTCTGTTGCCGCTAAAGAGGTAGGAACTTCGTTGAACTGAATACGCAGAGCTACAAAAAGATTACTTAGAGAAATAAAACAAAATATGTCGAAAATTGTAGGTATTTCTTCTTTACAAACCACCCTCGTACACCGTGTTCAACTAAAAAATATTGTTTAGCAATAATATTACTCCTTACGTTTGACGTTTTAGGTGTAAACTTCGTTTCTAAAAGGGGGTTGAAGTATTTTTTTTATAAAAAATAAAACGCAGTAGTATAGCTGTTCCTATAATACAAACTTCACTATTACTTATACAGAAAGCGTAAGTTTGAAAGTCGTGTAACAAATTGTTTAAATCCGTTGATTTAGAATAGAAACACATTTGGAAAGGGCGAATGAGGCTGAATACTTTAACAGCACTTTTCGGAAATAAAAAAATAAAATACAATCATGTTGTGGTTTGTGCTTACCCTAATATTTAACTTGCTGCGTAGAAATTAAAATGTGTGCCATTGATGCATTCATTAGGAACGTAAGTATTTTTTTACTTGAAAGTTATTGTTTTTATTAGGTAGGGTAAGCTTTAGCTATCTTGGCACCCCCACAGTGATTGGCACTTTAACATTTAAACGCAGATATTAAGAATTGCAGTGACAAAATTGTACTACCTAATCTGTAATTTTATTCAATCTGGCATTACTACACTTCAAAAATTTTGTAATAGATATTTCTTTCAGATTATAATGGCAACACAGCATTAAGAAATACGAGCTCACGAGAAACTTGTTGCTTTTTCTTGCAAATATTAACGGATCCAACAAGGAGGAGCTGTGGAAAAAAATATTGTTTTTTATTATTTTGACTTTCTCAGAGGTACGAAGTACCTTAGGTAATTATTATTTTTATAAATTATATTACAGTTTTCAATAATATTTTTCCAAGTTTTGTTAACACAACTTCAATTTACAATGTGCCGACCATTGGTACAATAGCTTGTACTAAAGTGTAGTTATTGAGCAACCGTGCCAATCACTAGATTATAAAATATTTCTTAAATAATATTTTTTTACACATATAATTCATATTTACATGAAGAAATCATATTACACTCGAAAAAACGTTTTCGTTTCATTCTTTACAATTATTGGCACTATACTTTAGGTGTTTCTATTCATACATTGCTATCATTGCATTCAGTATTATATTACCAATGCTAATGCCAAGTAGTTGTACTATGAGTATCAATGACTATGCTTTTTGATGTTAATTACGAGTTTTTTGTTTTTATTTGATAATAGTACATTACTGCAGCGGCACGCAAGACAGGCATTGAAGGACGAACGTGAAAATGTGGGCCGAGGCGAAGCCGAGGCACACATACGTGAGTCCATCAATGCCTAGTTGCGGCCAAGGCTTGTATAGTACTTTTCTCAAATGTCCATCAGTCATTTTTAATGTCCCCACTGCTAGGGCACAGGCCTTCCTTATGTGTGGATAAGGAGGACGGGCCATAACCCACCACGCGGGCCCAATGCGGATTGGTGGGTGTTAACGACTGCAAATGCAGCCGGGACCAACGGCTTGACATGCCTTCCGAAGCACGGAGGAAATCGAGATAATAAATTTTGGTCACCCATCCCATGACCGACCCTTGCGAACGATGCTTAACTTCCGCAATTGCTGGGCCAGGCGCTAAGCCACTGCGCCACCGAGCTCCTCCTTTCTCAAATAATGCGCGGAAGTTCAAACCAAGAAGGTAGTATTTTTAACTTTTTATTTTTATTTCAAATCACAGTACCTAAGTAATTGAAAAAAGAATTAAAGAGAACGTATTTTTTTTTGGAATATGCACATCAAGGCCTTTCATTTGATACCCATATAGCAAACAAATTTTATTTTTCGTTTTTTTTCAGTTTTTGGAATGTGCTCATCAAGGCCTTTCATTTGATACCCATATTGCAAAAAAAATATTTTTTTAGTTTTCTTTTTTCAAGTTTTTTGGAATTTGCTCATCAAGGCCTTTCATTCAATTTTGATATCCATATTACAAAAAAAATTTAGTTTTTAATTTTTTTTCAGTTTTTTGGAATGTGTTCATCAAGGCCTTTCATCTGATCCCATATTGCAAAAAAAAATATTTTTTTTTTTCAGTTTTTTGGAATGTGTTCATTAAGGAAGGCCTTTCATTTGATACCCATATTGAAAAAACCCACCACCACCCACCCATGCGTCCATGACTCCATGCATCGGTCCATCCATGCACCCATTAATCCATCCCATGCAAAGTCAAAGTCAAAGTCAAACTCAAATAAGCTTTATTCAAATAAACTTAATTATTAAGTACTTTTGAATCGTCTATATTTTCCTACCACCCGTTCCAGACTTTTTTAGCTGACAAGAAGAACGGGCGCAAGAAACTTATCAGCTGTAACAGCCATAAGTAACGATATTTACAAACTTGAATATATCGTTACCAGAAAATTACAACAGGGTGACAGGATTATTGGCAACAACATAGACTTATTATATTACTTCAACAAAGTACTTATTAGCAAGTTATGTGTTACATCATTTCCACGCATTTAGATCTTTAAGATAATCATCTAATTTATAATAACCTTTACCCATGAGCGCTTTTTTAACATGGTTTTTAAATTCATGCAAAGGAAGATCAATCACTTGTTGTGGAACTTTATTAATAAAGGCTATGCCTTTCCCCATAAATGAACCTCTAGTTTTTGCAAGCCTAAATCTTGGAACGGCAAGTTTATCTTTATTTCTTGTATTGAACTGGTGAATATTGCTGTTCTTAGCAAATGAATCATAGTGTTTCCTTACATAAACTAAATTATCATAAATATATTGGCCTGCCAAAGTTAAAATATTTATTTCTTTGAACAATTCTCTCAAGGTATCTCTCCGCCGTAGATTGTATATGGCGCGAACAGCTCTTTTTTGGAGTACAAAAATATTTTCAATACTGGCAGCTGAGCCCCACAATAGCAGTCCATAAGACATTACGCTATGAAAATAACTAAAGTATACTAACCTTGCCGTTTCAATATCAGTTAAAAGCCTTATTTTCTTAACAGCGAATGCCGCTGAACTAAGTCTACTTGACAAGGCTTCAATATGTGGATCCCATTGCAGTCGAGAATCTAGTGTGATACCTAGAAATTTTGTGCTCTCGATAAACTCGACTTCATCGTCATTCAAATTAATATTTAATTTTGTCTGCTCAACATTAGGTAATGAGAATTTAACACATTTAGTTTTTTTGGGGTTAAGTGCTAAATTATTACTATTAAACCAGTATGAAACTTTAGAGAGGGCACTATTTACTTCGTCCGAACAGTTATTACCTCTGTTTACTTTAAAAACTAAAGAAGTATCATCCGCAAATAGTACTGTTTCACATAAATTATTCGCGTAGTTGGGAAGGTCATTTATATAAATTAGAAACAGCAATGGGCCCAATATTGATCCCTGTGGCATACCCATATTGATGGGGGCTCCAGTAGATTCAGTTCTATTAATCACTACTTTCTGAGTTCTATTGTACAAATACGATTTCATAAGACTAACTGATTTATCAGAGACACCATAATGTTCTAGCTTCTTTAATAGTGTTTGATGATCAACGCAATCGAATGCCTTAGAAAGGTCACAGAAAATGCCAATTACATCTTGCTTTTCTTCCCAAGCATCAAGAATATGTTTGAGAAGTGCAATTCCAGCATCAGTAGTACTTTTACCCTTGGAAAAATCAAATTGATTTTTATGAAGTATATTATTGTATGTGAAGTAATCTAATAATTGGGAATATATAATTTTTTCAAATATTTTACTAAGTGCTGGTAGTATAGATATTGGCCTAAAGTTAGCTGGGTCACTTTTATCCCCAGATTTAAAAAGAGGAATCAATTTACTATTTTTCATTAGATCAGGAAAGACCCCTTCGTCAATACATTTGTTAAAAATAAAAGCCAAGTAAGGGGCTAGTATATCAATTATTGATTTAATTATGCTTGTTGACATGCCCCAAAGATCTTCTGTTTTTTTAACATTAATTTTTTTAAAGCTTTAATGATATCTGCACTATTTATATATTTAAAGGAAAAACTTTCATTGCACTTATCAACACTAGACTCCAGAAGGGAGACAGCGATGTTGGGACAAGCACTAAGAGTACTGGTAGTTTCTACAGGTATTCTAGCAAAGAAATCTTCAAAAACTTTAGCGACCTCATTATCAGATTCAAAAGTTTGATCACCAGTTTTTAAACAGAAGGAATTTATATTGGATTTTGATTTGCCCGTTTCTTTGTTGATAATATTCCAAGTAGCCTTAATTTTAGTGTCAGCTAATTTAATTTTATTTGCAAAGTACTTGGACTTTGCTAAGATACAGACTTCTCTGAATGTTTGTGAATACTTCTTGACAAATTCAATGAAGTTAGGATCACTAGAAGTAGCTTTCTCTGCATAAAGTTCGTATAATTTCCTTCTGCTCTTATATATGCCGGGTGTGGCCCAGTCACTAAATTTCGTACTATCATTACATTTAATGACTTTTTGTTTAAAAGTTTTACTAAATTCAGTTTGAACTATGCTAAATAAATGATTATATAGGTTATATAGGTTATTGGCTTCAAATCATCCATCCAACTATCCATCCATCTATCAAACTCATATTCAACCATTTTCTTCCTTCCTTTTTATCTACCTCACTCCCTCCCTAAGTCCCTCTCCCCCTCTCTAAGTCCCTCTCCCCCTCTCAAAGTCCCTCCCTTCCTCTTTAAGTCCCTCCCTCCTCTCACTTTTTTTCTAACTTTTAAGTTTCGGAGAAATAACGTCACCCTATCTCATACTTAAAAATGAGTGCCAATCACTAGTAGCTTTGTGCCAATGATTGTACTAGGTGTGCCAATGACTATACTTTTCGATGTTTTTTAAAGTTTTATGGTTTTTTTCATAAAAAACATTTCTTTTTCATTGTTTTTTCATTGTTATTGTAATAAATAAACCCTAAATATATTTTTAAAAGTCGTAAATTACGCCTAAATATCTTACAGATAAAATAATCAACTAAATAAAGAAAGATTCCGCTTAAGGTGCCAATCATTGTATAGTTTACCCTAGTTAGGTTAGGTTTAGTAATAAAAAAAACATAGTTTTTTTATAAACCTGAAATATTTTTTTGCCAATGTAAAATAGAATACAAGTAATGCCATCTATATTTATGAGACCAAAACAACATCTTCCATTTCGCGAAGGAAAAAGGTTTTTATGCTTTTCGTTCTACTGAAATGTGAAAAGTTTTCCACGGGAGTAAATGTTTTGAGAAAATTGGTATAGATGGCGTTCAGATGGATTAGCAATACATTTTACCAAGAATCTTATATTCATATTCTATTGATACATACATGAAGTTCTATAAATTATGAACAAGCAGTTTAAGGTTCAGTGTCATAGAATATGAATAATGAAGAAATAGGTAATATCATTGACCAAAAAGTTTTTTCAGGTCAGTGGGTAATAAGAACTCACCTAAACTTCTTTAATCTAACAGTTATTTAATTATGCACGTGTGTCATTTTTTTTCTTTACAATGTAAGATTGTAAGCTTTGTCTAAGAAGTAATTATAGGTAAATTAATATTCTATAATATACTTAATATAATACCTTCATGGCTTTATCTAAAAAAAAATCACAGACCACACAACAAGTAGGTACTTACCACGTATTTTATTTGTATAAAAATCATAATGGTTTCTTTACTTTGAGTATTATAATTATACAAATATAGTTACAATTTAATTGAATCAATGAAACACGATAGAAATAAATAAAAAAAAAACAAATATAATGTAAAATATTCTAACTCTTTTCCTTTATGAGTTCTTCGCCAACCATATTTCTTCAAAAATTAATAAATTAGAAAATGTGACCTAATAAATATAGGTAGAAAAAAAAGAACTGATACATGTTTTCACATTAGTCGTAGGTATTATTAAACATAACTGCCAACGGAAAACAAAAACGCTGACATTAATCTAAAAATGCAAAAGCTATTCGGTATCAAATATCTTTACATTATGGCTGAAATAGTAAGCATCAAGCAAGGGCCATTGACGATAGATAGGTGTACATTCTGTGTACTAAGTATCGGGAATTTGTCAATAAAACAAAAAATACAAATTATTCATCTAAATTTATTTTATCGCCTTCAAAGTAGGCCCCATCGCTTGCAATACAACATCTCCACCGCTTCACCCAGTCTTCCATACATTTTTCATAGGTTATTTGCGGTATGGCCTTTAGCTCATTCAGCGAATTTTCTTTTATGGCTTCTATCGACTCAAAACGTTTTCCTCGAAGTTAATTTTAACTTCGGAAATAAAAAGAAGTCAGACGCAGCCATATCAGGTGAATACGGTGCTTGGTCTATTTAAACAATGAAGTCTACGCAATTGAGATAAGCTCAATTGTGTCCATTCAATAATAAACGCAATATTATGTAATACTGAAAATTGTGTTATACACTTTTGTAAAAAAAGTGTGTTTAATCTGTCAATATTTGGTCGAGAACTTATGTTGAATTTTTCGCTAAAAACTCTTTCACTATAATGGCTGTGTGTGATGGTGCATTATCATCAAAATCGCTGAGGACTCAAACTATCACCAACAAAAAGTGTAGTTTAAAACAAATTAAATGACAGATCCCGCTCAAATTTTGCGCGCTTAATCAGTACAGTGCTACCAACATGCAGTAAAAAAATTAGAACGACCTCTTTTACGCGGGTCTTTTTATTGACATATTCCCGATACTTTTTACACAGAGTAGTACCTATTACGAAACTTGGTCTATTTATACTGATTATAGAAATTATACAGAAAGGTTGAATATTTTATTCACCATTTGTTATGTCTTTTTCTCTCTCTTATTGCCTTTTGGCTTAAGAAACAGTAAGTAATAAATAAACTCATGCGAATGACTCACCTTAATGACAACTCAAGGGAAAATAAATAAACACTTAACGTACAGTCAACAGCAAACTACAGTTTTATTGAAATATGGTTGATTCTATACAATAATAAACATCAAACGTTGTAATCGCAGATCTGCAAATTTACACGGTGATTTGACACGAAGAAAAACGAAGCTATGAATCTAATCCTTTTCCCAAGGGGTTATTTTAAAAGGTTAAACTTAAAACTACTCGCAGAGCGTTATGTGGGTAAGGGTTGCCTGCCCTAGGATATCAGAAATGTGGTAATTATCTAACATAAATCTAGCTCGTGTAGGTCGTACTCGAAGGCCTAAGTACGGATAGCTGGATTCTTATACTTCGGTTAGTTTACGGGTTAAAAAGATTTGAGAGTTAACTGGTACCTATTAAAATATCTCGCAGCGAGTCTGTTCAGTAGAGAAACGCTTCGATGGCTGCTTTCTATTAATTATGCCTCGGAGCCGTGGGTGAGAAACCAAAGTCCGGTTTCTTTCAACTTTTTCCGCTTAACTGAGGTTGAATGGACGACAGAGCAGTGGTTGTCTCGTGGCTGGATACGTACGCCACTCTTCACCTGGAATGGTGTGCACAAAAACCATAATTTAACAACGTCGGCCTTAAATGGACTACAACTATTCCATGACGGGGGGGACCCTGCAGCGAATAGCAGAACTGAGGGAAATCTATTCTTGTATGTTCATTCTGACAATAAATATTACTGATCCCTGACTTTTCTGTTAAACTATCCCCTTCACAGCAGACTAATCTACTCGAATCGAATTGAGACATAGAAACATACCGTAGCTCTCAACTTACAAAGTCTCTTTTCACATGAAAAGAACTGAAATTGAAAGTAATAAATAGATAGAGACCCCTTGCAGTAAATACTAGATAATGGATAGCAATAAATTTTGATATACCTGCGGCTCCTTGTAAACAATATATTTTATATGGTTTAGAATCCGGTCAATCAGTATTCCTCCTTCGGTCGGATATCACGACACGAATTAGAACTCTTCTCGGCGGCTTTTATTAGCCAAAACCCTCTGTAAATAACGAACATGATGATAAAAATAAATTTCAAATTCTCACACTGCCAACAGCTGAATGTCTAGGAAATCACAAATATGTACCTTGGCGAAATTCTATTGTGCCGACGACAATTACAATGAATAGCTGCAAGATATTACTTAAATCAGGAACAATTACGAATCCAATAACTTTAACAGCGACATAAATATAAAATGAAATTCTTTCCAACCGAAAAATTTTGTATCCTATGAATCACAGCTGATATTCGCTGCGTTCCAAGTCTCGCGCCATCACGACGCATTCCGACTTCCTACACTTGATCACTCATCGATGCGCGTGGACTGGACTGACATCGCGCCGCCGAAAGCGACTTCAATCGGATCGGACTTCCCGAAAACACGGTCAAACAACCTACGACATTACGGACATTACAGGACTGCTTAAGGCCTGCTTTCACACTAACCTTTGGGATCTAGTATGAAAGGTAAACAATTGAATAGAAATCCTGGCGATAAGGGCTCATCGCAAAGGCCCCTGAAGTGGGCGAAGGACGACCATAAGAAATACGATCTTAATCTTTCTTTTTTTTTTTTTTTTTTTATAAGTCGATGCCGCGAATTTTGAACGGACTTTTTACGGAAATAAGGAAAAGGACATGAGGCATACTGCCAAAAAATAAATTTTATCATTAATGGAAACAAACTACCAACAAAACTTCCCCTTTAAGGGAAATCGACAAAACAGCAAAAAAACCACGCTACACATGAGATCGAATTACTACGCGTTCACTTAATTCGTGCCGCTACCTCCCGGCCCGCTTCTTCATACCGCGCCTCCGGCATCGCCTGGGGAGATGCGCGGGAGGGCGACACAGGGGGTGCGGAATGATGAAGCGGGCCGGGAGGGAGCGGCAACGATGAAGTGAACGCGTAGTATGTTAAAATTATTTGGACCTCCCAAATAAGGTTGATCAACACATGATTTACACGAGTGTATCATCAAATATCGTGAAAACGCGGAAAATTCTCAGAAAATTATCGTTAATTCTCAGCTAGAAATCAGTAAATATTCACAGTAAGGGGCCTTACTGTCGATTCTGTACCCAAATTCGAACCTTACTTCACTTCGCGTGAATTTGTTATCAGAAATTCAGCTGAATACTTTACCGATTGTAAAAGGTTTTAGGCAGCTACGGTGAGCTATCTAATAGTAGATTATACACCAAGGGGATAAAGCACTGTTTTATGTCACGGGCGCTACATTGAATCCTGAACGTAACGAAGGACTCCAAATTTAACTCCCGAGCGCAGCGAGGGTGTTACAAGTTAATTCCCGAGCAAAGCGAGGGAATTTAGATTGAGTCCTGAGTGCAGTGAGGGATTCAAGCGCCCAAGAAAAAAACAGTTTTATCCCGGTGGTGTATACTCTACTTTTCTCACTTTATGCGAGACAATAAAAAACCAGGCTTAGTAGATAGTGTTTATTACAGCATATTAAAAGTGCAAATTGATATTGGAGACATTAGTCCAATTATGGAAAGATAACGTTATATTTTATTTGGTACGTTTATCGAGGTTGAGCTAGAGTTTATTTAGTTTTCCATGAGTCAAAATCTTTATAGGCTTTCAGGTACTTTTCCTTTGACTTTTCTGGGAGTAGATCATTGACAATGCCTATGGCATCTAATTTAATAGCTTCTGGAGTCAAAATACTTTCATCACTCGACATTTTTTATTTTTTCTTTGAAATATTTATAGAATCTTCTAAAGCTAGTACCTAGTACTACTAGCTACGGCTATAGCAACTTCTTTCAGCTGGCGTGGCCTACTCGATTTGACAAACAAATGAAGTTCGTCTTAGTGCGAATCTAATCTAGTGGGCCACGGCTTCGGTCTTCGAAAATCGAGTTGTCCGCGCCCGCTGAGGACACATTCTGTTTAGTGAAATTAGACTTTATAGACATAGCAATAAGAATTATGAAAGTGAAAATCACATTATTGACCAGCGAGTTATAATAGAACATTATAACCCGGCTAAAGCCAAGAGATATAATTCGGTAAGGTTTACATGACATATAATTCGGCATTGTTGAGCATGTGGTGTGAAAAATCTTTTGTTATAAAAAAACAGCCTATAATTATGATTATCTCATTTATGGTTTAAAATTACCGCGCATTGAAGTGAGGTTCGAAATGAGATGTGAGTTTGGTTACAGAATATTATTTTTGCAAAGTGTAAATAACATTAATTTTTATGTAAACCCGTAAGCACAGAATATATAATATGCCGTAAGCGACCGTATAAGTCAGTCGTAGTCTGTTAAAGCCAAATCCATTATAATAAAGCAAACATTGTAGTTTTTACGCTTTGCTGTAAACTTTAATAGCTGGATCCATAATTTTAAAGTGCAATTTCATTTTGCTGGTTACTTTTAAGATAAAATATGATGAGCTTTATTTCTACTTAATTTGATTATTATTGCTATGATATATCAAGTAAAGTACTAATAATTATTTTTTATTCGTGATTTTAAGCTTTTATGTCTGAAATAAAAGAAAAAAGATATTTGGAAACACCTATCTTTTATCTTTCATTCACAAATAAAATTAATGGAAAGTACTTATTGTAACTTTAGACAGAGTTTTGCTAGGTATTCACGAAAACGAGGAGCTCGATGGTGCAGTAGTTTAAAGTCTGGCCCAGCGATTGCGGAAGTTATGGGTCCGCAAGAGTCGGTCATGGGATGGGTGACCAAAAATGTATTATCTCGAGCTTCTCCGTGCTTCGGAAGGCACGTTAAACCGTTGGTGCCGGTTGCACTTGCAGTCGTTAATACCCACTAATCCGCATTGGGCCCACGTGGTGGGTAATGGCCCATCCTCCATTCACCCATAAGGAAGGCCTGTATCCCAGCAGTGCGGACAATATAAATGGCTAATGGTCATTTTAATCTAAGTTTAATCTTTAAAAAAACATCTTTACGTACATCGAGTTTAAGTGACTGGTTCAATAGGTACTTCTTATGATCTATCTATCTTAATCAATTCTGTATAACTATAGTATTTCAAATTGCAGTAATACAACTGCATAGGTTGTACACAAACTGCCTAACTTAAGTGGTAAAGTCCCATCAACGGTGAATATGAAAAGTGGGTTAACTTTGGTGAAATGGTGGCGGTAGACACGTAGCACATTCTTCAATAACCTTCTTTGGCCAACTGAAAAAGAAAAAAGTTATTTAAGTACTTACCTAAAATCCCAACTCATACGCATGAAAGCACTAAACTTAAGAATCGCCTAAGTCTTTTCTTATCTACAACTCGACCAAGTTAACTTAGCGAATGACAGCTACATGACGGCTAAGTTTATGACACCGTTTTAATTTGGTCATGCTGTAGTTAGGAAAAGACTTAGGCGATTCTTAAGTTTAGTGCAATCGGCCAATAATATCCTAACTTCTTGTCTATATACAAGGTCATTTAGTGATGACAAAATGACCAAATTTTGAGGATGTGTTCAGTCCATGAAATTGAACAACTTTCTTAAAGGAACACATGATCAAATATGTAAAATAAAAATTTACTTTCCATACAAATCAAAGAGATCTCGTGATCAATTTGGTATGGGATGACCAAAATTTTGTGGCGACACGTTTCTTAGAGCAAGTTGTTTAGTTTCATGGATTGGACACATCCTTAAAATTTGGATGGGAAGTTCACAATGACCCGATATAAATGCGAAAGTGAGTTTCGCATTTAAGTACTACATACATTTATAGTCTTCTTGGATATCTTCGTTTCAACTTGGAAAAATGCTTTCGTATGTCTGCCCTACTGTCCCGATGTCCGGCTGTCCATTTTTTCTCCTCTACAGGTCGCATTCTCAACCGATACTCGTGAAATTTCGTGAGCAGGTTTTATAACTTTATATATATTTTTGTCGATACAGTTCGGAATTTTCAAAATATTCGCTAAAATTAAGCACACAAAGTGTTGTATTTGTTTAATTGAGTGCCAATAAGAAGTCAAATTAAACTGCAGAGAGATGAGTGGTTTCACCGATGTCTTATTGAACACTAAATTATATTTTGAAAAAAGAAATATTTGTAGCTTACTTCCGCAAACAATATAATTATGTAAGATGCATCGCCCGCCCGCCCGCAAAAATATGCACATGCACACCACAAAATATCAATGCACAATATACCAGCCTTTAGCAGAAAGCAACACACCTTGCACCTTCACCAATCAGGGTACTCTACACGTGTTTCGCCCCAACCCGAATCTAACTCCTGAGGATGTATCTGTACAAATGAAACTGTAAATATGTAAATAATACTAACTAAGAAATAAACAAATACACAAAAAAAAAACATATAAACATCATAAAAAGTAATAAAAAACCCAAAAAAAAAACAAACGAGTCATTGTTTATGACTCGCTTATTCTTCTTTCCTTTCCTTGCTTTTCTAGACACTATCTCTTCCTCCCCTATCTTTGTTCTGTCCTCTTATATTCTTCCCCCCCCCCCACAAGACTTTCCATCCCCGTATGTACGGAATAGCATACGCAGATGGAATCTGCGGATTACAAAAACGTTTACACGTTTTATATAATTACACAACATTAATTACACTCTATTTTATCCAAACATACACCAAAACTAAAAACTTAGAAGGCGACAAAAAAAAAAAAAACTCCTGAGGATGCTCCGGTTGTGGCGAAACAAGTGTAGAGTAGCCTGATTGGTGAAGGTGTGTTGCTGTCTTGCTAAATGCAGGTATATTGTGCACTGATATTTTGTGGTGTGCATGTGCATATTTTTGCGGGCGGGCGGGCGGTGTATCTTGCATATATTGTTTACGGAAGTAAGCTACATAATATTTCTTTTTTCAAAGTGACGCCTGATTCAACCAAATACTAAATTATATCACAAAAATAATGCAACACGGTAACAGGCCTTGTGTCAGTGCATTGTCAAAAATGTAGGTCGCTATCAAGATGAAATCAGCATACATGCCTTAGAAAAAGCAAAATTATTGATCAGGAAGTCAGGATGCAATGAGCATACGTGATTTATACAAAACAAATACTTCCACAATTATTTTAAAAATGTACTTTGTACATGCAACTGCTTTGATATTGACTAAGTAACTATCTAAAAAGATGGCGCTGGTTTTCAAGTTTTTACATTTCTCAAGGTAATATTGATAATAATTATATAAATTGTAAGTGATTCAAAGTTCACAGGAGTTTAATTACACTAGTGCTATATAAAATTTCATGATGATCATCTTATTTACTCAAGCGATCATCATGAAATTTTTCATACACGTTGTCGGGTTAAAGAAAAGGATATAGGGTACATTTCAAGGTAAAAATAATAATATACCTTAAAAATTATTATTTTTACTCAATGATTTTCTTACGAAATGATTTGTTGCGGACACAACACACTCTGACACCCTTACCAGTTGAGTGTAAGAGAATGCGTAACGGCATTAAGTCTGCTAATTGCGCATCAAATAATCAAAATAAAAAAATACTTGAGTACCTACCTGAACATTTTCGTGCTTTCAGTGCCATCAAACACTCAGTCTGGACTAGAGTAGCAGCTTTATACAATTTCTCACACTCTACACTCAATACAATCAAATAAATGTAATTTTTCACTACCCATGTACTTGTTCCAAATTTAGCTACCGTAGCTGGGTACTGCAAATTAAAAATCAAACGTTATACAACTAGACTAGTAGTTCAAATTAAAGTTTTCAAGTTCAACGGCATTTGGTGAGCCATTTTGGCAACATGACTTTTCCGAAGTAAAAAAGCCTGCTGAATTCGGTTCTGAATGTTGCCAGGCCCAATTTTGACTCCTTTGCCCAAAATTCAAGATGGCGGCCAAAACGGAGCCTTATCTTTATTAGAACTCGATTCTGGTCGTATGAGGTGTCCTGGCATAGGTTTTGGGGATCGCTGAATTCAATTTTGATAACCGGGAGTCCGTCCGGGTACCGGAAGTATTAGATGTGGCTCGAGGAGAGAAAATTACGCCACGCGACACTAATTATTTTTTTAAACACAGTTACTAGACAAAAATGTTCAACATGTTTATTACTCTATATAGTGAAATAACTGAGCTATTTACCAGTGTTTTTTTTCTCAGGCAAATCTTCATAGTTTTAACTCTATAGAGGATTTCCTGTAGAGAATGAGAGTTTGAATCAAGTCATTATAAGAGCAAAACACGCTTGAAAAAAATTAAATAAAAATTCAGCTTGGCAACATTCAGAATCGACTTCAGCAGCATTTTTTATATCGGAAAAGTCATGTTGCCCAAATGGCTCACAAAATGCCGTTGAAACGGTAAAGGAAGCAGATATTTAGGATTTTCGTCCAGTCTAAACGTGTTTATGAATAAACGCAAAACCTTTTAGGTGGTAATTGTGCTCAGGAATATGAACAACTTTTATTATGGGGCCAACTCTGCAACTCAACAAAAATCATATATTCTGGGGCCATACCGGCTAACGCATCGATCTTCGAAAAGTCTGCCGGGTTTCAAATTAAAACAGATAAATCGAGCCCCAATTGGGCCAAAATGGCGAACCCCAATTCGTGATGTTACTGTGGCGCTTCTATGCGCCCCTAAATATAATAAAAACGCAATGCTTTAACTTCAAACTATTATTTTATTTAAGAGAACTTGTGGTTAAAACAATTTTATATTTTTATTGATCTCGGCCCTTAGCCGGTTCGTAACAGACTCCCTAGCTGTCACCTCGCAAGCCTCCATTTTTAATTTACTTTTCGTTTCAATGATTTGAAATTACCAACCGTTCTAAAAAGGCTTACATACATACAGAGTAAATATTTACTACCAGCCAATATAGCCTATAAACATATAATCCTTACATTATTCCCACCTCCGTTAAAAAAAAAATTTACAAATCAAAAAATTTTTTTTTCCAAAGTGACAACCCTATTGCAAAAAATCCTATCTACACTTAAGGTGCAGACCCTACTTAAATAACCTATGCCGAGATCTCACAATAAAAGACTAACCTACCTAAAGTCAGAAAGAAAAACATATAAACCATAAGAGGATCAAATCGAATCCATCTAGGATTTAGCTTCTCGAACGATTTCAATTCGAAAAACTTTCTGGCAAAAAAAACTGACCAAAAAATTTGTCAAACGATTAAAATCCTCTCGTTAAACTAAAATTAACACAACTTAATCTTTGCTCACCAAGTTCATTTAAATCACGACACAGTGACCTGTTTATTTCCACCGACCAGAAATATTCCAAAAATTAACGTATGCAAAGATTAAAAAAAAACATTTTTAAATGCAGAAAATATCCACTATATTAACAGGATAAACATAACAAAACCAGCCACTAAAGCTCCTCAAAACAAAACATTTAAGAGGCTAAAGAATGAGGCCAGCAACATCATCCTAAAAATATGGCAAAGTCCACTACGTTTAAAGCCGATGCAACAGTATATAATCATCTCACATAACTTATTGAATTTCAAGAAATTATCAGTTACTATTCAAAGTTTCATGATAACTATGACGAGTTCAACCAATTACCCAAGGTAAAGCTACTACAAGGAATTCCGAATGCATATAGAAAACATCAGAAATTACTTTCAGTGAGAATTAATATTTATTACCAACGTTGGACAATCCAACATCAACGCTTATCTTACCATATCGTCCTAATTCCAATCTTTAAGCGCGTGGGACCCAATTCAGGACCCCATGACAAATAGCTTATTGCCTTATCATGTTGCACTCAAAAACAAAAACTAGACGATTGTTCGAACAAATCATACTAACTAACAAATATTTCTCATATAATATCAGACTACCACGGAAAATTCTAGAATGCTACAAATTTTCCCTTGGGCTTGGTTATTCGCACATCTCAGTAAAGTAAGCGCCTAACATCTGGCCTCACTCTGCATCTACCTCAGTATTCTTTTTTCACAGGATCTTTTCACTCGAACGCATGAAACACAAATATATATCTTAACAACGAATCAATACAACACCATAACACAACCCTACATTATTACACATTATATAACCCTAATACTGTACAGCTATATACACCCAAATATACCTAATATATACGGACACATCAACGCGACATGAAATGCTTTAAACGGTTTGTATGAACAACTATGCCCCGTGATCGCGCATTCAAGCGACGTATCAACACATCAGACCGTCCGACCACTTCAATAACTTTATATGGCCCCCGATACAGACGCGACAACTTCAAACATCTACCGGTCACCCGCCTTGGCACATACAATAAGACCAAATCATTCACACGAAACGACCTAGCCCTAGCTTTCCTATCGTAATACCGCTTTTGTACCACCTGTGCCCTCGCGATATTCCTTAATGCTTTAGAAAGCAACCTACTCATACGGTCTACTCTTTCGGCCATCGTCTCATCCAATCCTATCACATTTAATCCTAACGACCGATCTACCCTCGAACACTGTTCCCTACCAAACAAAATACTATACGGTGACATTTTTGTCGACGCCTGTACACTCGTATTATAAGCATGGACTACTAAAGGCAACACCAAACACCATTCTCGCTGACCATCACCTAAATATTTCGCCAACATAGCCACCAATGTCCTATTAAACCTCTCAACCAAGCCATTGCTCTGGGGATGAAAAGAACTTGTATGTATCAACCTAGCTCCAAACCGTTCAACAGCTTCCTTCACAATCCCAGCCGTAAAAACCGTTCCTCGATCTGACACAATTTCCCCCACATCACCAAATCTACAGAAAATCTCCTCTACTAAAAATTGTACCACATCGTCCGACGTAACCCTAGGTAATGCCTTACATATCACAAACCGCGAAGCATACTCTACCGACACGATAATGAACCGATTACCCCTCAACGAACGTGGAAACGGCCCTAATACGTCAATCCCTGCTTTTTCAAAAATATTCGTAACCCTAATCGGCATCAACTCTGAGACATTTTTCACCACCTTTCTTTCCTGACACGGCACACAAGAGGCTATATACCGTTCTACCTCCCTATCCGCATGTTGCATAAAATATCTAGAACGAAACCTCCTCAATGATTTCGCAAGGCCCAAATGACCTCCCGTCCAAGCTTCATCATGGAGTTCATGCATCACATTCTAAAATAAACTCCTAGGCAAGACCAATACTTCACGTATCTCCCCATCTCTGCGCACACTTTTATAAAGAAAACCATTCCTTAAACAAAAACCGCTACGCCTTAACTCTGGACGCTCCCTTAAACGCGCTATCCATCTCGCACAGAAAACATCATTCGCCTGATCCTCCTGTAATGAATCCACATCTATTCTAAAAACTTCTAAACCGTCATTAGGTTCCGTTTCAATCTCTACCTTCTGCCCTTCTTCTTCAACTAAAGGATTCCTACTCAAAAAATCCGCTACTACATTACTTTTCCCTGAACAATGAACGATATCGAAATTCCACTCTTGAATCGCTAAAGCCCACCGAGCTAACCTACCATTCATATCCTTCTTCGATTGTAACCAGCATAACGCATTATGGTCCGTTACCACTTGAAAATACGATCCCCATAGATAATGTCGATAATGTTTCAACGACCAAACCAAACCTAAACACTCCTTCTCGGTCGTACTATACTTCTTCTCTGGATCCGTTAATTTCCTAGACGCATAAGCCACCGGACACATCCTGTCCACCCCTTGCATAAGAACCGCACCTAACGCCTCATTCGACGCGTCAACATGCACCCTCGTTGTGACCGACTTATCCCCTGAAAAATACGAAAGAATCGGCGCACTACACATAGCTTCTTTGATGAAATCAAACGAACTCTGCAACTCCTCGTTCCACCGAAATTTTACCCCCTTCTTCAACAACTTAGTAAGCGGCAACGTTACTTTTGAAAACTTCGGCACGAACTTTCTATAATAAGAAAATAAACCTAACAATTGTTTGACCTCCTTCACCGACGTGGGAGCTGAAACCTCTCGCATGGCCTTAAGCTTCTTTTCACTAGGCTTCACCCCTAGACTCGAGATTAAATACCCTAACAACTTAATTTCACAAAAACCAAATTTACACTTAGATGGTTTAAAGGTCAAATTCGCCTCTCTGAAACGCCTGAAAACCTCTTCTAACGTATCAATAAAATCCTGAAAAGTCCTACCATACACGATCACATTATCTACATAAACCATAACCCCTTTGAACCTTAAATTCCCTAAAACCTTATCCATCATCCGCTGAAAAACCGCCTGACTAGTTGCTAAACCAAAAGGAACGACATTAAAATCATATAAACCCGTAGTCGTGACGAAAGCAGTTTTATGATTTCCTTCCGTTATCACCGTCTGCCAATACCCGGAATTAAGATCTAACTCAGCGAAATACTTGGCCCCTGCTAAATTATCAATAATATTATCAATCCGCGGAATAGGATAACTATCTCTACAAACCTTCTTATTCAATTTCCTATAATCAATACAAAACCTCCAAGAATCATCGGGTTTTTTAACTAATACGACCGGCGCTGCATACGAACTCGTCGACTCTTTAATAACTCCTAACTTCAACATTTCCGCCACCTGCTTATCGATAATTTCTCGCTGAACCGGCGACACACGATAAGGATGACAATGAACTGGTTCTTCATCACTTGTCTTTATATCCACCGTCACTATCTTCGACCTACCTAGCTGTTCATTGGAAAAAGAAAACCTATCTACGTTTCTTTCTAATAACGTCAACAAATCTTGCCTATCATTCGTTTCTTAACCTTCATTAACGATAAACCGTGTCTCCTCCACCTGAAAAGCAAATTCGCAGGAATCTGATAAACCCGAAAAATAAATATAATCATTTCTACCTAACTCTTGGAAATCAACAAAATCAATTACATCCCGACTTCCGATAATCATTGTTTCATCAACCCCACTTGTTTTGACGTGATCGGTCTCGAACCTTCTTGACAATTTGAATCTAGCATTTGTTTTGAAAGAATCCCAGTGAAAATCGTTTTTTGTTTTTCACTGACATTTCCAAGAAAATTTATTTTTCCCTGCAAAAAAAATATACACAAATGAACAAAATCAACACTCATTTTATTCTTTATTAAAAAATCTATTCCTAAAATAACACTACAGCTTAAATCAGCTACTACTACGAACTCCTGGGTAAAATGAAAATTTTCTAAAGCAAATGTTTTAACGCAATGCTTTAACTTCAAACTATTATTTTATTTAAGAGAACTTGTGGTTAAAACAATTTTATATTTTTATTGATCTCGGCCCTTAGCCGGTTCGTAACAGACTCCCTAGCTGTCACCTCGCAAGCCTTCATTTTTAATTTACTTTTCGTTTCAATGATTTGAAATTACCAACCGTTCTAAAAAGGCTTACATACATACAGAGTAAACATTTACTACCAGCCAATATATAGCCTATAAACATATAATCCTTACATTACACAAACATCGATATCTTCCAAATTACTTCAACAAATAGGAAGTACAAAACGAATCAGAATCAGAATCATTTATTTGCTGAGAATGTAGGTACATACATAGTTGCTGTTAAGGAATTTTCGGTCCAGTACATTCTGCCAAAAATTAGCATGCAAATATTTAAATTAAAGTTCAAGTAAACTAAGTATACAATTACATATTATCTTGATCATTTCACAATAAAAATAGTACAAATTCAATTCAAAAATTCTATAATTTAAAACAAATATTCTTAAACTAAGAAATGTCAATTACAAAATAATAAGGAATAAATCGTATAATGTCAAAATTTATCAGTTAGAAAGTCTTTCATTTCTCTATTTTAAGTTAAAACTCGGCAGACCCGCCGAAGTTCGAAAAGTTAAAGGCCCCAGGGGCCGTACCGGCTAACGAATCGATTATCGAAAAGTCTGCTGGGTTTCAATTTAAAACAGATAAATCGAGCCCCAATTGGGCTAAAATGGCAAACCCCAATTCATGATGTCACACGAACATCGATATCTTCCAAATTACGTCAACAGAAAGTACAAGACGAAATTCCTTACTTTATTTTTTTCTGTTTTAAGTTAAAACTCGATAGACTTTTCGATAATCGATTCGTTAGCCGGTACGGCCTCTGGTCGAGTAGGTATTGAAAACTTGTATAAAACAGCAGTTTTTTTTTTGTTGAGTTGTAGAGTTGGCCCTGTAGTAAAAGTTGTTCATATTCTTGAGCACAATCACCATCTAAGAGGTTTTGCGTTTATTCATTAAAAAGTTGTAAAAATATTTATAACTTTATTATTATTTATATACTGTTCAAAATAAAATAAGGGCAACCATTATGGTTTTTCATAAAAAAGAGCTAATTACTGAAAGGTATTTTTCAGTTCTTGTTTCTTAAACCCAAAATCCGAACACATTGTCTTTCTTAAACCCAAAACGGAAACACATTGTGTCTCGATTTTGGGTTTAAGAAATAAGAACGGTGTCAAAAAAGAACTGTGCCATTCAAACACCACTGAACCACGATTTCGACGTCAACATTAGCAGACTTGGCCCCCTGGGTAAATGTTATAAGTTTACGCTTACTACACTTGATAGCGACTGAAATTGACATAGGTATGACAATTTTTAGTTTAGTTTAGTTACTCACAGTGACGCTGTACCAAATTGCATACAAAATTATTTACAACAGTCACTATCGGTATAGTAAAGGTAACTGTGCAAACTCATTATACAGGCACTGTTATTTAGTGACGATAAAACCGAAGATCCTCTTCAACCACTGAGGAGGTTGCTTAAGGCCCTCCGCTGCCTTAAGCGGGATCCCGCCGCGGGTACACGGCGCGGGAATATAGATTGCTGGTTTTTGACGGACAGATGCTTGCGCAGTGCACGAGTAAGCTCTAATCTATGTCGCCCCGCGCGCGTGTCCCGCTCAAGGCAGCGGAGGGCCTAAAGGATCTTACCTCTCTCTAAGAACAAAGCAATGTTAAATTTTGTTTTGACGTCATACAAGCTAGGCTTGAAACAAGCCCTTGCTATCAACTAACAAACTGAGTAGTCTATAGTATCAAAGATAATTATCAATTAACATTTCTTATTTTCATTATTAGTTATTGTTCTTAATTAGCTATTCGTATTCAAAAATAGATGTTTTGTACTTACAGTTTCGTTTGCGTCCATATTCGTAACTTTCTCAAATTCTAAGAAAGATTGAACGACAGACATGAACATCGTAAACGTCATGACTACGAATACCGAAGTCTGAAAATAAAAATCAGTAAAAAATATAATCAGTGAAAATAAAAGTCAAAAACTTTAGGGTTATAATTCGAACAAAGAATTCTGAATTAATCTGGAATGAAAACCTACAAATTCTTGTTGTGGTTTCAATTTCAAAAGTCTCTTAAACAAAATTTTATGCACACACGATCAAAACAACATATAGGCGTAGGTAGGTACATGAGTTACATCACTACATAGTATAAAACAAAGTCGTTTCCCACTGTCTGCATGTCCCTATGTATGCTTGGAACTTTAAAACTACGCAACGGATTTTGGCGCGGTTTTAGTGATTCAAGAGGAAGGTTTATAATAAGTAATAGTACAGTAGCCCGTAATACATTTAAATTGCCAAAAAGGTTACCACTCGCCGTTGTGATATAGTTATTTATTACGAAATTATAGATCTTTTAACCCAAGTTTTACAGATATGGAAAGTGACCATACACAGATTTAAGACCAGATAAAGTCCATCCATTTTCATCTGGTCTTAAATCTGTCTATGGCTGCTTTTCATAGTCTTACTATTATCAGTGGCAATCAAACAAAGCTGTAGAACACGACAATAGCTAAACCATGTGGTAAACCTCGAAAACTAATAATATATAATTTTTGGAGATATACAAATATAGGTTACGGCGGGTTGCGATCTGTAAAACTTGGGTTAAAGGATCTATAATTTCGCAATAAATAACTATATCACAACGGCGAGCGGTAACCTTTTTGATAATTTAAATGTATTACGGGCTACTGTAGTATAAAATACATGGTGTCAAATTCCACACTACACCGAATCACCGAAGCGAAGCAAGGACGGGTCGCTAGTATAATATACTCGACAGCGACTATAGTTAACATTTGTATGAAAACTTTTAGTTAAGTGTAGCTACCGCCATAGGCATTGTGCCATGATGTGTGCTTCAGAGGGCCTAGTACGAGTTGGTTTTTTGTTCTCACTTCACTTTTCGAATAGTTAACTATCGTCTTCTCTCTTTCACTCGTTTACTCACTCGCATGATTTTATCTCTTTCACTCGATACTATTCGCAAAGTGAGGTGAGAAACACAACTCATACTAGGCACTCAGTTGCTATCAGTAATCGCATGGTTAAAGTTTTCACTTACCATAACAGCAGAAACATTTTTCAAAATAGTAAAAGATTCGATTAATTCACAGAATGCTTTAAAAAGATTCTTCCAATCTTGATCTTTGCCATTAGCTCTTAGTTTCTTTTCATTCCTTCTTATTAAATAATTTAATTCAACGATCCATTTCTTCATGAGACTTTCCAAAAACTTTATAAGAGCAATGAAATATATTTCTGTAGCATCAAGAATCATGAAAGTATAATGATTTAGAAAGACGTAAAAAGCAGATTGTATCCCGACTGAATCGATTACAAACACTGCTCCGGATAAGAAGGTAATACAAAAGAATCCAATTAATATCCAATTAAATCTAGTTAATTGGACGACTTTTTTTCTCGACAACCTAATAAGTCTTTCGACACTTTGCATTTTTAAAATAATCTTGACATTATTGTCACTGTTCTTCACGTTTGAAGCCAAGTATATAAAATGCACACAAAGAAAAAATAGCATTGTGACATCTTTTAGCCACAGCAGCGATTGAAACGAAGCGTGTGTTCTGAAGAAAATTTCAGAGCTGACAAATAAGACAATGTTTAATAACAAAATACAGGCTATAGTTAAACAGTGCGTAGACCAGTTATTCTGAGAGAGAAAATCGTGTCTTATATAGTATTTTCGATGAAAAGATGCTATCTGCAAACAGTGTAAGGGCCACAAAAATGTTTGTATATGTTTATCAAGGCTGTTGTCCACCAAAAATTTTGGAGTTACTCTTAATTCCAACATTATTAACTTGCCTTACTACTGTAATATGAACAAGGATGGACGTTGGTATAGAGTAGACTAATCTTTTTAAAGTGCGTTATATTGATAATGAAAATTTGTATCAACAATAACATAAGTAATTGATTCATTATATCAAGTAACATTTCCTGGATGTCAATAACTATATACCTGATGAAATAACTGAAATTATAATTATGTAAGTATTATATAAATAAAAATATTCAGATAGGATCTAAAGAAAACTTTAAGGATAATAATGACAATGATTGACGATAGTAATTAAGCTTTGAAAGCATTATAAGATCTTTTGTTGACCACGAAACAAATATATACTTATGTGACAACAGACAATGTGACGTCATGGTGATTGCTATTCTAGACCCATAAACTTAATATTCCACGTAAATTTTTCTAAGTCTATGTCTAGACCTTATTAAACTGCAGTAATACGACTACATAAGTCGAGATAAGACTGCCAAAGGCCAATGGAAATGAAGCATCAATTTTAAACATGGAACAAGGAGTAATTTTTGAGAAACAGATGCGATTCATCCGTAGTATATTCTTCAACAACTTCCTTTGGACATCTGGAACAATATCGATCAAAAAATCAATATGACAAAAAATATTTTCGTTATCCCGCCATTCTAGCATAATCAACACGTCTAGTTTGTCGTCATTTTTTTACGACGTCTTCCGCTTACATAAAATATGGTTACAAAGAATCTTATAAATATTTCTAATAGCATTTTATGTAAAAATATTATTTTCGTAATCATTATAAAACTGACCTGCTTTTCTTTTGTTCAAGACGCGCAAACATTCCACATCAACCGTGCTGATCATGATGTAAAACTTTTCACTTTGAGCGCTAAGTAGACAAACTAACAGAAAGCCCTTGAGCATGCCTAAGATTAGGTAGACCTTTGCCAGATTAGCCATAACCTGCAACACCATCATTAGTTAATGGTTATTTTCATCTTTTATATTAATGACAAATGACGAGGAGCTCGATGGCGCAATAATTTATCGCTTGGCCTGGCCATTGTGGAGGTTAAGTATTGGATATGGGATGGGTGACCAATAATTTATTATGTAGTGCTTCGGATCAGGCACGTTAAGCCGTTGGTCACGGCTGTATTTGCAGTCGTTAACACCTTCCAATCCATATTGGCCCCGCGTGGTGTGTTATGTCCCACCCTCTTTATCCACCCATAATGAAGACGAAAGTCAATGACACTGCTGGGCGTTATGCCTTTTCCTGTCTGCGTCCAGCGGTTTCCTCTTCTTCTTCCATAATGATGACGACAAATTTTGGGCGTTATGCCTTTCCCAAGGACTCCACTGCATCGGTCTCGCACTGCCCGCATCCTGTGGTTTCCTGCTTTCTTCTTATATATTGATGATGACCACTGCAGGGCATTAGGCCTTCCCCAAGGACTGGGGATCAAATGATGAGATGTCTTTACACTGCCCGCATCAAGCGGTTTCCTGCTATCTTTATCGTCAGTCTACCCTAAGGAGAGTGCGGTTACTACCCACATTTTGTCCTGCGACGTGGTGTGAATGTGGTATTTACGTGGGAAGAGGCTTTATACAACGTGTTAGTGAATTAACGCAAAACGAGAAAACCGTTTCTTCGGACCATCAAACTGAACCACTTTTACTATGGGACCAACACTAAAATCGCGAAAACAAAATGAGCTGTTTCATACAAAAATTAATAAGGAAAATATAAAAATGTATGTAGCAGCTGATTATTTTTTCACGGTCCCATAGTAAAAGTTGTTCAGTTTAATGGTCCGAAGAAACGGTTTTCTCATTTACACGTTGTATGAATTACTTAAATTAAGACTTTAAAACTGAGAAGCTATAATTTAGATCGAGTGATTATATTTATACTAAGTACTTACATTTACATCACCATTATAGGCCGATTTACCCAAATTAATCATTATTTGTACTATAGCGAGAGATGTTGCAAATTTTGAAATAATGTTTGCTGTTACCTAAAACATAATCAGAATGCTCAAAATTCAATTTAAGAATGCAGGAATTTTATTTTGTATTTATTTTATACATGGTCATTTTGTATTCACCATCCAAATTTTGAGGATGTGTTCAGTCCATGAAGCTGAACAACTTTCTCCAAGGAACACATGGTCAAATATGTAAAAAAAATCGACTATCCATATAAATCAAAGAGATCACGTGACCAATTTAGTATAGGATGACCAAAACTTTATGGCGAAATTTGACACATGTTTCTTAGAGAAAGTTGTTTACTTTCATGGACTGGACACATCCTTGAAATTTGGATGGTAAGTTCAGAATGATTCGATATGACTTACAGATACTTACAGAAAGTGCACATAGTTTTCTTAGAATAAAATACGCTTCCAAAAGAGCACAATGCGCATTAAAAATGTTCTTAAATCGTTGTATTTTTTCAATTGCATCAATTTTGACCATACACCATAAAGAATCATCAACATAAAATGCTTTAAGTTCTTCAACCCAAGATTCAGAGATGATGCAGAACATTTTTAAGAAGCGGACAGTATAAATTAATACGACATCATGAAATATATTGTTGTAATGATTTGAGATCAAATAAACAAATGATGTACCAAAGTACCAAAATCCAAAAATGAAAACAGCTGTCAAATACAATGTAACGAATCCAAATAACAACCAATTTATGAATATAAAAGTTTTCATCCGGCGATTGTTGATTTTAATACCTCTCATGGCGTTTCTCAATTGTATTATGAATCTCACATTCTCTTCACTGTACAATAAAAGTGACGTCAATATTACCAGAATTATCATAGGAACTTCAAGCAATTTCACATAAAATAGAAACCCTATGACATTAATGCGTCCAGGTTTAGCATAAAACACACCTTCAGTTCCAAGGAATAGTGCGATATAAGTTATAACACCAATTATAGATACTGTTTTCCAAACTTTGCCATTAGGTATGATAAAATTATTACGAATATCATATTTTCGGTGAAGAACTAAAGTTTGTGTTAAATTAAGGGGTAGCAAGAAGTTTTGCATATCTTTATTTAAGAAGTTATCTAAAAGGCACTCTTGTAACATTTTCAATATATTGTGCTTAAAACTGTATTAGTTCTATAAGTCTCCTTACAACTTCAGTTCAGGAGTAAAGCTAAAGTGATAAGCGTCATTGAATACATTAATACATTGTTATGGAATTCGATAAAACAGGACGGTTTTTTTAGCTTATCAAAACATCAATACACTTAAAGTTATGAATACACATAATCATTTAAAAATTACTCGTAAATTCAACCACCAAACTATAGCCTACTAGAGCCACTTGCTTACACATTTCTGACAAATGACGGAAAATAACAACAGTTGCCTAGTAACTGAACAAAAAATAATTAGGTACAATGTGTGACATCATCGTGAACCAACAGAACAGTACATAAATGATAATATAATTATCATGACTTAAGTGAAGTTAGTAATTACATGATTAAACTAAAAGTTTCATTTCTTCATACTGTCACATCTAAATTAATTTATCTATCTATAGTATTTGAAACTGCAACAATACGACTGCATAGGTGGTGCAGAAACTGCCCAATTTCAATGGAAAAGTCCCATCCACGGTGAAAAAGGAAAATGGATTAACTTTTGCGAAATGATGGCGGTTAACACGTAGAACGTTCTTCAGTACCCTCTTTTGGTCAACTGAAAAAAAAAAACAATAAATTACACTTAATTCTACGACCAAAGAAGCATTTGTGTATGGTGTATAAATTGGACAAAAAAATAACTTTAAAAAATTGCTAGACGCGTATGTAGCATATTGCATTAGTAGTAAGACTAGCAGTTTTGTTGTAGTTGGAGTTATCTACTAGTACCTATAGTTATGGCATTCTGACAGGAAGAGGTATATATTCTTATGTGGCTGGTCCCGGATGAAGTGCGCTTCCATCTTTAGCATTATCGTCACTTGAGCCCTCGAGACGGTCAAACGGTTGGATCAAACACAAACTTTGTTTTAGCTTCAATTATTTTGATCGTGTACGCAACGGTTTTATAGGTCAGTCAATTACATGTTTGGAGCTCATCTTATTATTTACATTTGACAGGTTTGACTTGACAGTCTTCACGCCACATTTGATCAAACGCCTCAGTTTTTGGACCCAATTTAATTTAATATGATTTAGAGGTGTGAGGTTGTGTCCGGTGGTCTAAAACATCAGATGAAGTTTTTATATTTTCATACAATTATTTATAAACAACTAATGCAAGAAAATTTTAACCCTTATTCGCAGCCATATTACTTCACATCACAGCGTACCGAACCAAATTGCGTGGTACGGTTTGACGGAGCCATCAAACGGTCCATCAACGGTTTGAGGTATGATCCAACCGATTGATCATCTTAGGAGCCCAACATCAAGTGAGTTGAATTGATGGCCAAGTACTTACCCGGTTGTAGGAAAAGAATGTACTAAAGAAGTGTTCATTTAGTATCTATGTCACTTTATAAAATGTATAATTTCAGTATTAAAAACAAGCAGTATTCAGTGCATCAACAAATAATTTTAGTTTAAATTACCTGACTTTGATTGTAGTTTCAATGCCATTAAACATTCCACATTGACAGAATCTACAGCCATAGATAGGTTTTCGCATTCGATACTCAAGTTACAGGCAAGTAAATAATGCTTTAGAGCGAAGCTAAATGTTGCATATTTAGCAATCGACGATGCAAACTGAAATATTAAAAAAAAAATGATAGTGGAATGCCTAGAGGAGACCGGAAAGTATACTGAACTATAAAAAATAAATAATATAAGTAATATTATCGACGCTAGAATGTATATCTAGCAGTGGCGAAGGGTTCATACAAGCCGATTCCCATCGGCTTACCTTTTAGAAATCCCACCCCACCTATCCACTATGCAGATCACAACATTTTTGTAGTACGGCTTACCTTCGCCATAATTTCACCCCTCGCCACTGATATCTAGTATATAAAATCTACACATCAGGGCCGTGACGTGTCAGGAGCCCAAGTTACGTCGATCGTGCAGTGTTAGATTCTGTATGTGAAACATAATAAAAGTTGAGCTCCTTCATCGGCGTCATTCAGGATCCGGAGTTCAAAATACGTTGGTCCTTTATGTAGAACATAGAGACGTCCGACATAGCTTGGGCCCGGATTTGTGTGGATACCTTAAATTTCCAAATAATGGTCTTAAATGAGTTATAATAATTAATTATCATTGCACTAGATTTTTTTTGCGTCGATTTCTGTAGGTCTAGGCCACTTGTCAATTTCAGCACTTTTTTTAGCAATAAAGACATTAGATTTGTTTTTTCACATTTGAAAGTGGCGTCGTAAAGTTGCCGTAATGATACGTAATACGTAATGGGTTTTCAGTGGGGTCATAGTACTGGATGAACTGCTACTTCAGCGCCCCGTCTCATCTCGTTATCATAACAGTTTGGTGACGGCGGCGGTGGATAAGCGGCCTAAGGTGGATTTATTGGAATAGCTAAATGGAATTACTGGACTCTACACTGCCGAAGAGCGTGGTCACGGCCAAGGTGCGATGGATATAGCTAGGGAAAAGTGCGCTGACGAGTAGTCGTAATTATTGTGCCAATATTTAAAATACCTAGTTGAATTAGTTTGGGAAACTTAGTTCGTTCGACAGAATATGGTGGAAGAATTATTGTAACAACTTGTATGTACCATATTTAGGAAATAAATGAATTATTATTATTAAACGCTACTTACACTATATGTTGATTCGGCTGATACAAAGTTTTCAAGTTCAATTATATGTTGTAAAGAACCCATGACCATAAGGAAACACGCCGAAGTGAATAATGTAGTCTGTAATAAGAATAAAATTTCGCTGAGATAAAATAACTTTTCCAGGCTACTTCTAGTTGCGCTTTCAAGTCTTCAACATTTCTTCAACGTATAATTCGTTTTGTGCTTGCAATACTTTGACGTACCTATGATAGGTATACAGGGTGGATTTTTTTAACGCCACCTGGAGGAAAAGTACTTTAAACAATGGAGATAGCAAATTTCACTCGAAGGAAACATACCTTTATTTAAACAATACTAAACAATATACTAGAAAAATTACGACTCGCACCAGATCAATACTCAGACGGGAATCGAATGATATGGTGCGAGTCGTATTTTTTCTAGTATATTATTTAGTATTGTTTAAAAATAGCATTGTGAATGCAAAAATCTCAAATTTAAAAAATATATAGCTATTTCATCTTAATCAATTGTCTAAATATCTGGAAAGATATTTCAATTGAATGTCGAGGTAATTCCTCACATTGGTGAAATAACACTGACTTGCAGCGTAAGAGTAGGATATACTAGAAGAAATTCGACGATGTCACTAGTGACTCGGTAGCTCAGCGGTCAGAGCATTGGACCGGATATCCAAAGGTCGCGGGTTCGATTCCCGTCTGATTATTGATCTGGTGCGAGTCGTATTTTTTTTCTAGTATATTGTTTAGTATTGTTTAAAAATAGCATTGTGAATGCAAAAATCTCAAATTTAAAAATACCGTTATTTTCGAAAATAAATAAAATTGCATTCGAAGATTTTTGAAAATACGCTTCTTACACCCAGGAATCGAACCAGCTAAAATTCGAATAACAACACCCTATACTTTTATGATAGCAATCGATAGGGTCAAACATAAGGATCAAATGTCTCTAACAAATATGGTAAATGAAATGAAAGGAAACCCATGAAAGACAAGATTAAGCACTTTTACTCAAGGATCCAATAAAGGCTTTGCCAAACACTTTTTAGCGCCGCGCTAGAGCGCTAACCTGACGTCGCGCTATGGCGCCGCGTTGTGTTGTAGGACGTGCATAGTTTCATGCCAAACCCAGCGCCGGCGCTAGCAGTAGGTACGCTGCGTACGACTAGTGCCGGCGCTGTGTTTGGCATGCATCATTCATGCATCGTGCTCATTGGGCTCATGCATCACATGCTGATGTTTCTAGGAAGACCAAAAATTTTATTTGTGACCTTTGTACAACTTTTTTTATTTTGTCATTTTGTGCATAACTATATGTCATTTTTCCCGTACTATATGGACAAAATGGTTTTTCGACTTTTTGTTGAGTGAGCTCTAGAATTCCTGTTATTATTTCCATTCATTTTTAAGTTTAAATTACTGTATGGCAAATAACTAAAGATGATTTTCAAAATGAAAGAATGATCGTAATGACTTTATTTAGAAAGATATAGCGACAAATAAAAATAGTATGTCATTTTGGACGTACTTCCCCTATACGCCTACTATATTCGATAGCAAATGTAGTCAAAATTTAAATGAAAACAAATAATGAGGATCAGTAACGATTTTTTTAGTGGCTAATTAGAAAGCTTATCCCACCACATGATTAACTGTGAATTTTTGGTTACGATATCTCTTAAACCTAAGAAGTTATAAGAGCTGGGGGGGCTATTGGGGGTCCTTATGACGTCATCGCGACGGACGTGAACCTTATGTAGTACGTGATAAAGCATATATTGCATTGAGCTTGGCATTTCCTTTAAACCCTTTTAACTCAACCATTTCTAAACGGATATCAAAATTTTTTCACTAGGTTTCTAAGCTATCAATATGTGTTTATATGATATCAATAAAACTATAGGATTCAAACCTGTTACTGATCCTCATTATCTAAATTGGGTTTTTAGTTTATTCAATTCTTGATAGCTTACCGTAACAGCAGACGTCTTTTTCAAAACATCAAAAGATTCAATTATGTCACAGTATGCTTTAAACAACATTTTCCACCGCCATCTACTTTCAAAATTATTTACTGCTGTTGCTTTTTTGATACAGATCTTCATTTCAACAATCCATTTCTTCATTAGAGCTTCCAACAATTTAATCATTCCAACTATGTATATTTGTGTTATAAAGAGAAACAGTACATTGTATTGGTTAAGCAATAAGTATAAAAACCAACGTATACCAATGCCACAGATTACTAAAAGTTGTATAGTGATCATGTTAAGTAAAAACAACCCGACACGGATCCAGTTAAAGCAGGTTAAACGCCTGAAGCTTTTCTTTGAAAACCGTATCGCTCTTTTCGCACTTTGCATCTTCAAAATTACTTTCACATTATTATCTGTATTCATCACATTTGTGATAAATAAAATAACATTAAGTGCAAACAATGAATAAAGAGAGAGATTTTTCATTTGGTCAAAAGACGTTTTATAAAGTTTGTCTTTCTGATAAACCAAGTCAGCTGAGAAGTATAAAGTCAAGTAATTTACTATGATGCCGATTGCCAAAAATATATAAGAAGTCCAGCTATTTGGAGAGATGAAATCGTGGCGTAAACGGTACTTTCGAAGAAAACATGTAGTTTGCAAGTAATCCAAAGGCAATAGGAAAGTTTTGGTGTCTAAGTCTATGCTATTATCTAATAAAAACTCTGAGTGCATCTTGCTTTCCATAATTATTAATTATATTTCCAACAAATGAGAAAAAACTTCAAATGAGTAACACCCTACTTCGTTGCTAAACAATACTTAACTGAATTATCTACTTTCGTTAATGAATTACTGTTTGCTGATAAAAAGAAAGATATTAATGATTGATTAGATGGTAGGAAAACCAAGAGCAACCTTTTAAATTAGTTCGAATATAATAATGTTAAAGCCAAACATCTACAATACTCTCGAAATAAGTGAAAATGGTTTATTTATATTATAACAGATAATGAAATGCGAGTAACATAGGAGAAATGAAAATTATTAACACAGAGATGGTACAGCTACTTTCTGAGATCAAACACAGCGCCGGCGCTAGCAGTAGGTACGCTGCGTAAGACTAGCGCCGGCGCTGTGTTTGGCATGAAACTATGCACGTCCTACAACACAACGCGGCGCCATAGCGCGACGTTAAGTTAGCGCTCTAGCGCGGCGCTAAAACGCGTTCTGTTTGTATGTACCTTAAGTTAGTAAGTAGTTCACAATAAATTCTAGACAAGACTGGTTAAAATACAAGCAATGTGCTCATTGGGCTCATGCATCACTTGCTGATGTTTCTAGGAAAACCAAAAATTTTATTTGTGACCTGTGTGCAACTTTTTTTATTTTGTCATTTTGTGCATAACTATATGTCATTTTACCCGTACTATATGGACAAAATGGTTTTTCGACTTTTTGTTGATTGAGCTCTAGAATTCCTGTTATTATTTCCATTCATTTATAAGTTTAAATTACTGTACCTACCTAAGGCAAATAACTAAAGATGATTTTCAAAATGAAAGAATGATTGTAATGACTTTATTTAGAAAGATATAGCGACAAATAAAAATAGTATGTCATTTTGGACATGGGCGTAGCCACGGTGGGGCAGGGTGGGGTGCTTGCCCCACCCTGGCTCTGACCTGAGAGGTAGTAGGACCTACTTAATCTTACCTAAGTAAGAAAATATAAAAATGACGCTGAATTAATGAGACAGGCTCGTAGCAATACAAAATATGCATGGAAAATACATAGAAAAAAATTACCAGAGTAAGATCGCGGGTATAGTTTGCTAGTTACATATTATTTTAGGCTGCTGCCCTACCCTGAGCCCATGGCTGGCTACGCTCATGATTTTGGACGTACTTCCCCTATACGCCTACTATATTCGATAGCAAATGTAGTCAATTGAATGAAAACAAATAATGAGGATCAGTAACGATTTTTTAGTGGCTAATTAGAAAGCTTATCCCACCACATGATTAACTGTGAATTTTTTGTTACGATATCTCTTAAACCTAAGAAGTTATAAGAGCTGGGGGGGCTATTGGGGGTCATGTCATCGCGACGGACGCGAACCTTATGTAGTACGTGATAAAGCACATATTGCATTGAGCTTGGCATTTCCTTTAAACCCTTTTAACTCAACCATTTCTAAACGGATATCAATTTTTTTTATATCTTTAGATATCATATTTATTTTTAGATATCATATTTCACTAGGTTTCAAACCTATCAATATGTGTTTATATGATATCAATAAAACTATAGGATTCAAACCTGTTACTGATCCTCATTATCTAAATTGGGTTTTTAGTTTATCCAATTCTTGATAGCTTACCGTAACAGCAGACGTCTTTTTCAAAACATCAAAAGATTCAATTATGTCACAGTATGCTTTAAACAACATTTTCCACCGCCATCTACTTTCAAAATTATTTACTGCTGTTGCTTTTTTGATACAGATCTTCATTTCAACAATCCATTTCTTCATTAGAGCTTCCAACAATTTAATCATTCCAACTATGTATATTTGTGTTATAAAGAGAAACAGTACATTGTATTGGTAAAGCAATAAGTATATAAACCAATGTATACTAATGCCATAAATTACTAAAAGTTGTATAATGATCACGTTAAGTAAAAATAACCCGACACGGATCCAGTTGAAGCAGGTTAAACGCCTGAAGCTTTTCTTTGAAAACCGTATCGCTCTTTTCGCACTTTGCATCTTCAAAATTACTTTCACATCTGTATTCATCACATTTGTGATAAATAAAATTACATTAAGTGCAAACAATGAATAAAGAGAGAGATTTTTCAGTTGGCCAAAAGACGTTTTATAAAGTTTGTCTTTCTGAAAAACCAAGTCAGCTGAGAAGTATAAAGTCAAGCAATATACTATGTTGCCGATTGCCAAAAATATATAAGAAGTCCAGCTATTTATAGAGATGAAATCGTGGCGTAAACGGTACTTTCGAAGAAAACATGTAATTTGCAAGTAATCCAAAGGCAATAGGAAAGTTTTGGTGTCTAAGTCTATGCTATTATCTAATAAAAACTCTGAGTGCATCTTGCTTTCCACAATTATCAATTATATTGCCAACAAATAAGAAAAAACTTCAAATGAGTAACACCCAACTTCGTTGCTACACAATACTTAACTGAATTATCTACTTTCGTTAATGAATTACTATTTGTTGGTAAAAAGAAAGAAATTAATGATCGATTAGATGGTAGGTAAACCAACAGCAACCTTTTAAATTAGTTCGAATATAATAACATACAAACATCTTAGTACAATACTCTCGAAATAAATGAAAATGGTTTATTTATATTATAACAGATAATGAAATGGAAGTAACATAGGAGAAATGAAAATTATTAACACAAACAGAGTTGGTACTTTCTGAGATCTATGCTATAATTCATGTTTTAGAAATTTTTTACCCTTTGCACTCACATTGATTCACAATGATTTAAAATTTGGGCTCTCAAATAAAGAAGAACTACAGTTTGGGTTTCTCTATATAAGAAGTTATCTAAAAGGCACTCTTGTAGATTATCGATATTTTGTATCTAATACTGTATTGTATACAATCTAAAACTGTAAAGTATGTAATAACAGTGAATAACAGTGATGTATGTAATAATGTAATGTATAACAGTGATAAGTGTCATTGAATATATTAATATTGTTATGGATTTCGACAAAACAGGTCATTTCAGCAAAACACCAATACACTTAAAGTTATGAATACACATAACCCATTATTTAAACAATAATAATTAATAATAATAATTAACATTTTATTGCACACAAGACAGGAAAAATTACAAAGAGACACAAAAACAGACAGAATGCACACAAAAGGCTGCCTTATTTGCTACATAGCAATCTCTTTCAGGCAACCTTGAGTAGTAAAGAGATAAGAAGAAGAGGATTTAGGGGAAGTGGGAATAGGGGGTGGGGGTAGGGGAGTTCAATTATGGGAAGAGATATCAGATACAGATAAATATAGATAAAAAGAGGAATTATGAATAAACTTTAAAGTGAAAGAAAAGATGAGAACATACGATAGTGTGTTAGGTAGAGGAGAGTAAATGTCTTCTGACTTAATTGGGAAACGATCTCAGAGTTTGAGCTTTCCTGATGGGAGAGAATTCCACAGCCGTTACATCATGCAACAATTTTAAACCTATAGCCCACTAAAGCCAAGAGCCTAGACATTTCTGATACAAATGACGGAAAATAACAACAGTTGTTAGTAACTGAACCAAAAGTAATTACAATGTGTAACCTCATCGTGTTTTACCAATTATTTGATCTATTTATAGTATTTGAAACTGCAACAATACAACTGCATAGGTAGTGCAGAAACTGCCCAATTTCAATGGAAAAGTCCCATCCACGGTGAAAAAGGAAAATGGATTAACTTTTGCGAAATGGTGGCGGTTAACACGCAGCACGTTCTTCAGTACCCTCTTTTGATCAACTGAAAACAAACAAACAAAACAATATTACATAATACATTTACCTAATTCTACTACCAAAGAAGCACTTGTCTATTGTGTATTAATTGGAAAAAGAAATGACTTGAAAAAATAGCTCGACGCGTTAGTAGATCGAAAGACTAGCAGTTTTGTTGTAGTTGGAGTGATCTACTAGTACCTATAGTTGTTGCACCCGACAGGAAGAGGTTTTTTTTTCTGTAGCGGGTTCCCGATAAAGTGCGCTTCCATCTTTAGCTTTATAGTCACTATTGAACTTCCGAGACGGTCAAACGGTTGGATCAAACAGAAACTTTATTATAACTTCAATCATTTTCATTGTGTATGCAATGGTTATAGAGGTCTGTCAGACATTTACGTGTTTGAAGCTCATCTTACAGGAATTAATGTTTTTGTTTACATTTAACAGGTTTGACTTGACAGTCTTCGCGCCCCATTTGATCAAACGCCTCAGTTTTGGACCCAATTCAATTTAATTTAATTATGATTTAGTGGTGTGAGGTTGTGTTCGGTGTTCTAACTTGTACAAAGTATATGGCAATAAACACTATTATATTATTTTCTAAAATGGCATGGCAGATGAAATTTTTATTTATCATAAAATTGTTTATAAACAACAAATGCAAGGAAATTTTGACCCTTATTCGTAACCATATTTGCGCGGTATGGTTTGACGGAGCCATCGAATGGGCCATCAACGGTTTGATGTATGTTCCAACTGATTGACCGTCTCGGGGGCCCTCATCAGGTGAATTGGATAGATGGCCAAGTACTTACCCGGTTGTAGGAAAAGAATATGCTAAAGAAGTGTTCATTGAGTATCTTTGCCACTTTATATATAATTTCAGTATTAGAAAAAACAGGAAGTATTCAGTATACAACAACAAGAAATTAAAGTTTAAATTACCCGACTTTGATTGTAGTTTCAACGCCATTAAACATTCCACATTGACAGAATCGACAGCCATAGATAGGTTTTCACATTCGATGCTCAAATTACACGCAAGCAAATAATACTTCAGAGCGAAGCTAAATGTTGCATATTTGGCAATTGACGATGTATACTGAAACATAAAAAAAAAATTTTGACGCTGGAAAGTGTATATTCCTAAAGGTTTAACTACCTATCAGGACCGTGAGGTGTCAGGGGCTTAGGATACGTTGCTTGGTCGTTCTAAGATTCTGTATGTAAAGCAAATAAATGTCGAGCTCCATCATCGTCAGCTTTGTGAATGAATTAATGAAAACGAAACAACGATATTACATAAACGAAACAACTGCTTTGCCAAAAACGAACTGACCGGGGGACCGTTTTGTGGATAAATTTTTGATCATAGAGGTCCCGCGACTGCAATGACGTTATTTAGGTATTTTTTTAGTTCATTTTTGCAAGGCAGTCGTATTAAAAAAAACACATTTTAGTGACAAATTATACAGTTTTGGAATGTGCTTACCAAGGCCTTTCATTTGATGCCCATATTGTAATAATTGAAGATTTTTTTTTCACATTTTAAAGTTGGTTTCTTAAAGCCGCAATATTAATCGTAATACGTTACAGGTTTGCAGTGGCCAGACGGTCATAGTACTTACTCGATGTACTGCACTTGTGCTATTAGTTATTCTGTGCTACTGCTACTTCAGCCATGGAATAACCAATAATACAAGTCTTTAGCGCCGCCGCCGTCATCTCGTTCACGATAGATAAGCGGCCTAAAGTTTAGTTATTGGGGTGGATAAATGGAATTTAAAAAAAGCGTGGTCACGGCCTATGAGTCTCACTCTAACAATTGATGTTAGAGAAAATGATGTTTCTGTGCGATGGATAGAGCTTTAGAAAAGTCATCATCATCATCATCATATCAGCCGCACGACAGCCACTGCTGGGTATAGGCCTCCCCTAAGGATCTCCACGACGATCGGTCCCGCGCTGCCTGCATCCACTGGCTTCCCGCGACCTTCACCAGATCGTCGGTCCACCTTGTCGGGGGCCTACCCACGGAGCGTCGTCCGGTGCGCGGTCGCCGTTCCAGAACCTTTCCGCCCCAACGGCCATCGGTTCTTCTCGCTATGTGTCCCGTTTGGAAAAGTGCGTGATCGGAAATAGTATTAAACGCTACTTACACTATATGCTGAGTCGGCTGACACTAACTTTTCAAATTCAATTAAACTTTGTAAAGAACCCAGGACCATTAAGAAACACGCCAAAATGAATAATGTAGTCTGTAATAAAGAAAAAGATTTCGCTGACATGAAACTCAATGTTCAATTCGTCTTCTGTTAGGCGCTTGCCTTGGCACTTGCAATACTTTTGACGTTCCTATGAAAACTATCAGGGGTTACGCCTTTAGGCACACCCCGGACACTCCATACAGACGTTTTTGTACATGCGCAACTGTGTGTGTAAGTCTAGGGCTACCGTGCAGTTTGCACAGTATGACCGGCATTCAACTCATAATTCAAGTTGAAAATTGACAAACACAACTAAAAAGTTACGACGCATTGCTTTTAATGTCAAAATAGGTCGACAGTTGACCAAGACTACGAGCATACGATTTGGCATAGGAACTCGCGAGGTGGGGTGAGGTAATTGCGGGGAGTGTCTTTTCTGTACGTAGTACTCTGTGCTTCAGACATGAATCAGATGAAAGCGCAAGATGAACATGAAAGCGAACTGGGCATGCAGTCTCTACATTAGTTAGCGATAATATCGTTACTAACCGATCGATAACCATAGCGAAAAAAAACGCTTGCCGTAACGATTCCCTTGCAGTCTCGACGTAGATTTCTATGTAAAGTTAACGAATTCGATCGATAAGTCACAACGAACAATTATTCTTCGATTTTTGGTAGTCTCTACCATCATAACTACCGATAATTTTCGATAGCGTATTTATAACAACTGTCACCTAAACGATTCTAGCTGTTTAGTTTGCGGCGAAATTTGACAGCCCGAAAACTTTGCGATTCATCGTTACAGGTACTTGGCGGCCATTTAATGTTTTTGTGACACTGACTTATAAAATATAATTTACTTTTGTGGTGTTTATTGTGTGTTTAGGAAATCCAAAAAAGCAACAAATGGCAAGGCATAGGCCTATTTAGCGTAGGATTTAGTTGCTCTCAAGCATCGAGCTAAAATGGTGAGGCGTCGAAGCGTGGCGAGGAATAGACGCAATAATCAAAACAAACCCATTAAAAGGATGACGAGTTCCTCAGACTTTATAGGGTGGATAAGAAGATGTTCACCGAGCAGATGGAGCTGAGCTCGTCGAAGAGTTGCGGCCATATGGCCTTATCTTTAAAGACAGCGGCCTTGGGGATTCTCTACCTATACAATAGCAAGTGAGTAGGTACCTAACTGTAATTAAGTATTTTAAACTCGAAATGTAAGATCTTTGGTTTGGTTTGAGCTAAAATTAATAAAATATATTAGCAACCACCCGCGACTTTGTCTGCGTGGTCAGTTATTTCTCTGAACAATAGTTTTTTTCGGAATAAAAGGTATAAGTACCTTCCTTATGTCTTTCCTTGTACCCCTGACAACGTATATGTAAAATTTCATGATGATCGGTTCAGTAGTTAAGACGTGAAGGCGTATAAACAAACAAACAAACGGACTTTCGCATTTGTGATATTACCCAGTAAGAATTTGCAATTTACCATCATCATCTTATTTTAAATTAAAATTTCATTTGGATTTTTTTTATGTACTACATGTTTTTCTATTTTTTACTGTTTGTTTTAGATACTAACCGCTCTTCGTTCATCATCATCAGCAGCTAATTGGCATGGCATTCGCTTATTATCGAGTGTCAAGAAAATTATGGTGTGGCGTCGAAGATGGGGAAGAACTGACGTTATAACCGAAATCCGGTTGATTTGGAGGATGACGGAATTCCTCACAGATCACACACTACTGCCTGGACGATCATCAGTTGCACAGTGTCAACGCTCGTATCCAACTTTATGAGTATCTACACTGGACACTAATTTAGTTTAGTCAAATAAAAGAGTACAATCAAATAACTTGAGGTATTTATTATTCTTAACAACATATCCTTTTATTTCATGGATAGATACTATGGACAATACTTCCGCTTTACTAGTGAGCTGAAAATCGCTTGTATGCCACGCCATCACTGATATACTGGTTAGTTCATGCAGGGGCCAAACGCCATTGATGTCTCAGTCTCCGTAGCCTCATTTCTCATGGGAGCCTTTGAATTCTTGGATTAAATCTCTGAAATAAAAAATATAAATTAAATTAAAAAAATAGATTCTTAAATTAAAATATTGAGACAGATATTAATTAAATACTTAAGTAAGTAGTGGACATCAGCAAATTCATTGCATTGATCATAAAAGTAAATAACTAAATCACATTGTACCAAACCAACCTAATTGCGCGTATCTTTACACCATATAACACAGTACGATTCTCTATTTGAAACATTTTTTCCTTCTTTCTTTTTTACTTTTGGTATTTTTGTACATTATTTTCAACATTTACAAACTTAAATACTGATTATCAGTTTTGACAATTATCTATATATAGCGGTATGAGAAAATTCTCATGGAAAAGTTTACATGTGTAAAATAAAAATAAAAACAAATCTACGACAGAGATTACAATTTTCTTCACTTTAAACAATTTATTATTCTTATATTCTTTGGTTCAATGAATAAAATGATAACAATAGTTTTATGAAATTAAATACGAAAGACCGGGTCAATGCCACCTAGCGGCGAAGTTTCAAACTTTTGATTCGGCTGTTTATATTAAAGCAAACAGCATGCTTATCGAGTGTTTTAGAACCATTTGATGAAGAAGTACACCCAACAATTGATTGATGGCGCTGTCAAATGGTTATTCCGCGAAACCTTTGGATAGAAAAAATGAAATAATTTAATTACTCGTGCCTTACAAGCTGCCAGGACAAAGAATAAATACAATAAAACTACCATGATAATTTGCAAAGGAAAAAACTTGCCGGGAATGACGAAAGGAGAACTTATTTTCCAGTAACACAAACTAGTGGTAGGTTTTGCTCCATGAATCTAATCTTCCTCATTTTGCTTGGTTCTGTCCATTGCTAGGATGTGTCAGTCAATGTTGTTAAGGTTCATTAAACATAGCCATCAAGAAAATCCAGGAGAGACTTGAAATCTGGAAACATTAAAACACAAAATATAAGATTTGACACCGTCTACAATAGGTCAATTTTTCAAAGGAATTAAACTAAATCTAGGTATTTTGTAGTATTATTGTAGTATACCATATGTAGTGATAAGGATTAAATAAACTTGAACAGTGCTCAGTGTTTAACCAATTGACAGAGCAAAAAATTAAAATGGATAAAAATCTTGCCGATGACAAAAACTAACATTTCATTAAAAATGCAGTGTTTTTGTATTCTTTATGAAAGGTTTTATACTTTATTATTACTACTAAATTAGTCCAACATTTCAACACTAAATTCAACCTTTAAAATTGCTTAAATTTTAGATGAGAACGAAAGAGCAGAAATTTTCATGTGAAAAATTCATAAAATAAAGCTAATTCAAAAATGTTAATATCTTTTTTGTTTATAAACGAATTTACCAAATTAATGTAAATTTGATAAATTCAGTTTGTCCTTATTATAGTATAATATAAATTGCATCATAAAACATAGGGAAACATTATTTTTATTGTGTAAGAAAAAACATCAAATATGTCAAATTTGCACCAACACTAATGAATTGACAATGTTAGACAATGCAAGATAAGATATTATTATTTACCTGTTTGGTCAGTGACATTGTGAGGGTCTAAGTAGTCTGTCTATAAGCATCAATATACATGCTAAATTGCTTGGAGAAAGGTAGAACTCCTCACAAGGAAATGTTCACTTTGTTGGACAGAGACGTTTGTAGCAATGCGTTGAAGACAAAGTGATTCTTTACGCTGGGAATTGACTAGCAAATACGATTGGCAATTAAAATTTATAAAAGAATACGCAGTTTAAACCATTCCATGTACCAAAATAATATTTGATAATAACTTTTTAATTTTCATAGGATGCGTTCGAAACCTCTCCTTTCATAGGATGCGTTAAACTGCAAAATCAGTCAAGTGCGAGTCGGACTCACGCACGAGGCATGGGAGACCCGCCTTAGATGTGAATTTTGTTCTGTTTTGGTATTTGTTAGGTGCGCCATCTGTGAAAGGTTCAACTGTCTGGACATCATGGTTCGTGGGATGGGGCATGGTGGCGGACAGACGGACGGACAGCGGAGTCTTGGTAGTGGGGTCCCGTCTTGCCCTTGGGTACGGAACTCTATAAACCAGTTACGTCATAACGACTGCGTTCAAATGTGTTAGGGAATAATTCAATGTGAATGATGCTTTTGTCACAGTGTGGTCATAACGCGCAACATTATACAGCTATCTGCTACCTCAGCCGTCATGTCGTCAACTTATTAAGAGAATTATTATAATAAGCTTATAGGAAATAGGAACCGTTTTATTGTAATATTACATCACATATGGCTAGCGCTGTTGTCAAAATAACGCATTTTAGGTACGGTAAATACAGAGCAATGAATTACAAGTTCGTATGACTAATATATTTACTGACTATGGTTAGCGGTTTTAAAAACGCTAACTGTGTGACGAGGCCTTTATTTGGAGTGCTCGCCTGCTCGTTTGATGTGAATAGGTCATTAAATTAGATTGTCTATGGGTTATGACAGATACATGGGTTGACAGCCAATCAGAAAAAACTGGGAGGAAAATATGTGTTAACCGATCAAATTACCCCGGTTTTAGGGTAAATCAGCAGATTAAAGTAACTTAATCTAGGGAGCCGATTTTGTAAAACTTGAATAATTTAACAGAAATATAGGTTATTGACGATCAAAACAGTTGATGTAATAGAATGAAAGACAAATAGCGCGTGACTGAGGTACAAAAATATATAAATGTTGAAGTAAATCTAAGAAATATACTGTGAAAATTTTATAGGATATTTGGAATTTATAAGCTGCTATCTTGTTAATGGGGTGATACCGGTTAAATGTATTAGGTATTTATTTATATACATTGTTTAACTATTTATCTAGGCTATCCCAAGAGTTATAAACGAACTTTACTATGTTGCCGACGTATTGAAAGGTAGAGAAATCAGTTGGTACACCTTAGGATATGAATATATATATATCTAAATATAATTGAAGTCGTTTATTTGATAAAAAAGTGACAAATAAAATAATTATTGAGAAAAACATTATAAAATCCTAATGGGGAGTTTTGAGCACATATGGCCACATTAGATAGTCTGTCTCTTTCTAATGCAAAATCTCAGGATGGAGTAAAAAATTCCTTCATGATATACATTACCAAATAAGGTTATTTATATAAGAAAAACGCGAATTTTCGCGAGAAGACCATATTTGGTCATCAGAAGCCAGGGTCTTTTGAGGGTATAAATATCGGAGCAGACACTCCTCAGGATCAGTCCGGCGCGTACCATAGAAGTGGCAAAGTTCTGCCCAGATACCCAGTCAAGTATTTCTGAAAGTTTCAAAGTAATTTTCTTATTTTATTTTAAAAGTTAAATAGTGCTAACTTATGTGAAATTCGTCGCGTTTATTGAGTTAGGCGTTGGGCTGGTAAGCTAGTTTCAGCTTCGCGAAGTTGTGTTTATAGTCTTTTTCACGAAGTTTTAATTGAAGGAACCTTGCGATTGTTTGTGCGAGTAAGGGCCCGCTTGTTGCTGGCGATCGCAAGGGATAAAGTCCTGTAAATATTCCGTTACCGTCGATCTCCAGAATTCTGGAGAACTCCTGAAGAAATCCACGCTAGTCCAGACACTGTGTACGCATCCGAGCACGATTTCGTATATGGAACCGTGTTTGGTGTGCTTATCGTGACTGGAATCTAGTGGGGAAAGGTGAAATATGCTTATTGCCTAACGAATAGGTAGGTAGGACTTCAATCTTTGCTCCGGGAAGGCTCAGGAAACGACGCTCCTTGGAGTTTAGCAAATACACGGTTCGCGGCGGTTTATCAGCTTTTCAGTGTCAAGATCTGTGTAGTGAAAGTGTAGTTGTGTTTAAAAGTTTTCAGTGCTCGAGTGAAAGTGTGAAATTTGTAATTTACAGTGAAGAGTGGTTGTTTGTTTTCAAGTATTGTGTAGTGTATAGCTTGTGGTTCAAAGTGAAGGTGGTTTTAAGTGCTGTGTAGTCGAGATAATGCCGAAAGGTATCAGGATAAATCTACTTACGAGGAATAACAAGTAGATTGACAGGTAAGTAAGCATGTTTGCTAAAATCTCTCCGGTTATATTGGAAAATCTGTGTTTTTTTTCAGGAATATCATTTTTGTGTTAAAATGAGTCGTTAAACAATTCAGATATATTTAAAATCTAAAGTATTCTGTGTTATAATAGGTACCATTCCCACAATAATAAATCCAGAATCTTAAAATTGAACCTAAATTCTCTATTTCATTGCCATACTGTTCTTATATTGGACAAATGTAGGATAGGGGACGATAAACTATGCGGTTAAATAAATACTTTGTTCACATCTTTTTGTATGATTCTAGCTTTACTTGTAGGTCTAAATTAGCTGTATGCATTAGTTCTCATATCCAGTAGTTTAGGTGTAAAAGGACAAAACTATTACAGGATTCAAGATTTTACCATATAAAATTAGTTCAGATAAAACTTAATATTAGATTTTACTCAAAAATATGTGGACAAAATATCATTCTTTCTATAGGGACAACATCTAGGACTCTACAGGTCTTATAACAATTACTAGGTTTTAACTGTACTAGCCATTTGAAGAGATAAATTCACATAAAAATTTTGTGTTTTTTTTCCATGTCTGATTTAGATGTCTTTTTCAAGGGTTGCCTTGTTTGTTGGAACACTTAAATGCCCCAATAAGCTATGATAGTGACCGAAAGAATCTTGAAAATGACAGATGCTACTATGTTGATATGTGTGCAAACTTTTACTACTGCTTGGATGAAGTAAAATAAACACTTATTATTTAAGCTCAAAAGTTAGCTAGTGTTAAAGCCTAGGCTCTAACCAACCAAGTTGAGATTGATCTTTCATCCAAGCAATACCTACTTATTGCTTATATAGTATACATTTCTATACTATTGATATGTATGTACTTTCATGTATATATACAAACACTACATGTTCACACATGACTATCAAATTTGGTGTAGTTTGAAATATTGGTGGATTTAATTCAGAAATATTTCAAACGAGGTAAATGGTAACGAGGTAAAAAAGTCAAGCAGATATATATTTTGACAGAATTTGTCAACTAGGATCTCTTCAGTAAACGTTTGCAAAATCCATCGAGTTTTACTTTAGGTTTCCTCGAAGCAATTTTTCTTACCACGCTACGACACATTCTCGCATTTATCAAGCCGGCTAATAAGCTTGTTTGAAATCTGTTGAGGTGTGGGTGAATTATCTCTGATAAATCCCTAACACCATGGTTAGTGGCTGTTTGTTGGAATGTGATGATATGCCAGATCTCCTTAAGCCGTGTTAGGCTGACCAGCCAGCGGAGACTCTGAGAGATCTGACATTGTTATATTCTGAGGAGATCGCTATTAATCATGAGGTATGAATCGGATACTCTTTGAGTGTCTGAATCTAATTGCTTCAGTCTAAGCTTTGACCTTGTGATATCAGTAGTTGTGGACATATCTTCATTCGATTATTGGTATGCAAGGCAAGGTACACCCCTCCCTGTGTTGATAAATCTTGTGATCGTCTACTGAATTGACACCTGGACAAACCTTAAAAGAAAACCAAACTGGTAGCTTGACTAGGTAAAAGGTTTTTGGTTGGTGAAATACCTACTATACAGACACTGTATACAACACAAAATAGAACTATTTATCTATTTTATAATCCTACTACTTCATATAAATCCCTAATCTAACCATTCTATCAATTATTAAGGTGTTCAATTTCACCTTGGATTGTTCCATTCGAATAAACAAACAATATGATAATTCCATGTCATTGTAAATGCCATGAATCATGTATGGGTTCTACATACAGAACACAAACTATACAAAATGTAATGTGTTGATAACATGTTACTGTCATCCATATCTATATCTTACCCTTGACTAAGTGAAGTAGAGAATATTCGGGTTGCGAATATACATCAGTAATGGATTGGTCCTAAAACCACCATCCAGAGAACGTGTTGACGGTAAACCTGTCTCATCTGAACTTAGTGGGTTATCCTACACTATACATTCCTGATTGGTATAAAATTGTACCTGGGAACCTCACATCGTACCTCCATCAATGGGTCGGTACTTTCATTAACACTTGTATCCATTCAGTATGTACTCTACGGAGTTATCTCAGTGGTTACATAAGCTTCTGTCTGTACATGGAGCTTGGTGACGCAATGACATGGATTTCCATTTGGAACACTTATATCTAATTTAAAATGGTTAAATTAGTGGACTTACCTATCCAATTATGTCGTTGTTGAATAGCGCCATAGTTGCGCAGTACTTAATCTCCGGGAAGCATTTTAATTATGCTGGCGAGGATTGGAACAAGAATGGAGGGGTGGCTGGACGCATTCTTCCAGGGCCACATTGGCCCTGGCCACATTATCATATCCTTATATCCTTATCCTTATCCAATTTATAAATATACTTTATACGTTATATCAAATACTAATATTCTTATTATATAATTTTTATTAAATCAATACATTAATGATAAGGCTTCTTAGTTACAAAATAGGATGAGTACATGTGCACTTGATATTGAGACATCTAAACTTAGTCCAGACATACCAAAAGAGCCGGGGTTTCTATATTCTATAAATCACAACGTAGGTCCTTTTTAAATCTAGACGATCATATTTGGCCAATACTATGTTTTCATAATATTTCAGCTGGTTATAGTTGAAATTGAGTGAGGACTGTCACCAGAAACTGACTAAGATCTGGTTAGTTAACATCTCTACTAGAAAGTCTTTTACAAGGGCGGGAGAGTGTTACAAATTGTTGCCGTGACCAACGGATATTTGGTCTTAAAAATGTCTGGACTGAGCGCTGATGTTTACAAGTGCAATTGGACTATATTTGTGAATTGCAAAGCGAAAATGTCTGTGTGCCTAGCGAAGTTATAAAAGCATTAGGGCGATTTGCAAAATAAAAATAAACACTTGCTTTAACCATTTATTAGTTCAATTTGGCTTAGCGAGCAAAGTTATGTTCCATTACAGTTGCAGTGCGTAGTAAATCTTCCAAGCATTCATAATCTCCATAAAAGGAATAGTACAAAAACTTGCTTTTCTATTTTGCGTGCGAGTAGGTTATGTTTCCATACAATTGCTGGGCGTAGTAAATTGTTCAAGCATTCATAATCCCCATAAAAAGAACAGTAAAAGGCAAACTGAAACAATGATAATAAGCGTTAAAAGCATGAAAACAAACATAAGTTATTAGTATAGTATAAAATCATAACAACAAAAGGTGTGAATGGTACCTGACTTCATCGTATGTTATTTCGTATCGTTTGGTTATAACTTTATAATTTTACAGCTGTTATTTCCATCTTTCGTGTTTTCAGGATTTCTTATGTATACGTTTGTGTTTTCAGAAATTATTTATTTCTCACACGTTTTTTACAAACATTACTTTGACAACATAGTGCCGTAACCATTTTACCGTTAGCTCACCGAAACGATTATCGATGTTAATCGATTCAACTGAACTTTACATAATTTTACTAACATAGCTATCTTTCAATCATTAGTGACAAAAAATCGATAAGTCTGTTGATAAATTCATTAGTTATATTTGAAATTGTTAAAATAGCTAAATGGTTACATTTTATAGTAGTATGCTGGGGGCGAAAAAGTCATAGAAATATATTTTTTTTCGTACTTATTGCATCATCTTAGTACTTTATAACATTTAAAGTTGAGAAATACGAGTAGAAATCGTTTGATTATTAACTTATTCGAAAATAGAATCGATTCATTCATAGTCATTGAATAGTTTAATTATCAATTTTTCTGTCACATCCCTAACCATGACACGTATCCTTGATATGTCAAAACGAAATGTTGCCAGTGATAGGATTTGAAAATAGTACGAAATACCTGAATTTAAATACGTGTTTTGCGAAAATTTATTATTATTTGGTTTTAAATGATAAATCCTAGTTTACATGTAGTAGTAATGTTGACTAAGCGGGAAAAATATAAATTGGCTAAACCTTGACTTTATAAAACTAAAATCGATAGATTTATCAAGTAAAATAGTAACAGTTGTTAAAAATTAGTGGACAATAGGTATTGGTTCTTTCGATTGCTAATTCATAATTCATAGTGCCCGTAGGAATATTATTAGCATAATGTCATTGTTCACCTATTCGTTCCGTACATTCGTAAAGTTTCGGATCTTTTTGATGAAGATGGTAACATTTGAGATTCTTTTTAAATAGGCAAAGACATGACGAATCATACGGCATTTTTTTAAATTTGTTACAATTTAACTCTTTTATACACGGAACTTATGAAAATATTGTGTGACGTTGTATAAGGCTATTATAATATATGATTGAGCTATTAATTGAATAGGACGTACTAAACGATAGGATGCATAAAAGTTAGGTATTTTATTTCATGTTATTTTATTATTATTGATATAATATTACTTGTGTGTGTGCGTGTGTGCGTGTGTGTGTATGTGTGTGTGTATGTGTATATGTGTGTGAGTGGGTTCTAAACGTTTAGGGGGCGTCCATTCTAGACATTTGAGTAAATCATTTGCGTAAATATCTAGTACGGTTCTTAAAATAGCATTTTGCGGGTTTTTCATTTGAAATGAAAAGAAAATAAAACGTCGTGGTACGGTCGACGGTTAGGGGGCGCGTAGCTAGGGGGTCATGTAGTGTTCTGGGGGGGGGGGGAAATGTACCTTATGATTAGGCCATGGGGTTCCTTTTCCCGTGGCGGGTCACATGTGTCCCATTCGAAGCATTAAAAGAAAGAAACTCGATAAACGTCGTAAAATTATTTGTGCAGATAAGCTCACACAAATTCAATTTAAAATATTTAAATTGTACTTATCAATTCCTGAATGTGGTCTACTACCTGTTATTTTCTTGGTTTAATTCTGCTAGGCTTTAGCCTAGTAGTAGGTTACTACAAATGATATTTGAATCGTGAATAAATTTTGTAATAACAAAGTGATTAGCAACGTTTTAAAATTTTCACATATGTTAGGAGAGCGTTGAGTAGATTAGGAATATTTCTATAATAGTTCAATTATATCATAAAGAGATAGCAGCTTATAAACCCAATCATACGATGTCACATGGCATTGTGAACGTTTAGTTATAGAAATAATTAGTACGCGTTCAGTTTATTTCAATAGGGTCGTCATCAGCTATAGGTATATTATTCCAGTAGATTTGTCGTCAGCTATTATAACGACATGGGTTACGATGATGTAGAAAAAAAATTTTTTGTGACTATGGCTTAATGGTTAGGTCGCAAGTTCGATTCTTGCTCGGGATTAACTTGAGGGCTGGGTCAATTTCTCTTTTAGAGTACGAAAGGACGTCACAGTTATTGGTATTAGAAAAAAAATAGTGACACGGTGGCTTAGTGGTAGTATCGTGGGTTCGGTTCCCGTCCGGGAGTTGACTTGATGCGGATCAAGTGTTCCCTTTAGACTGTTATAGAACGTCATAGCTAGAGGAATTTTGAGAAAATTTAGTGACTCAATGGCTTAGTGGTTAGGGCATAGAATAGAATCGTGTCCGGAAGTTGACTGATACAGATCGATTATATTCCGGGTGTGTAAATTAGTAATGTACTTTGAGTTAGTTTTGTTTTGCTAAAAGTATCATAGTACTAAAAGTTTAGTATTGAAAAAAAATATACATTTTACGAAAATGCGATTATCTCAAAAACGAGGCGTTTAGTTAGTTTAGTGAGACAAAAACTTGATTAAGTTTTGTAAATTGATAATAGATAACAAATTAAACATATAAATTGTAGTCATTCAAAGTCACACGTGACACGCGTCTCCATCGCACAACATATAGGTACAGTTAGCGCCACATTGGACCAGTTACATGACTCGACTAGTTGGGTTATTTGATAAAAACTTGTAAACAAATAATTTAATAAAATTTCAACTGAGCAACTTTTCGATTACATTTATCACTTTAACTACATATAGCTAAGTATTTTGTATGAAAAACTGGGCTAGCAACTATTTTTTATTTACGTTTTGTACATTCAACAGCGCGTCGGACTGTGTATATTGACCTTGGGGTGTAAGCCTTTTAGATGATTCAGTTGATAGGTTCGTTGTGCGGTCGTGTGTACGTGTGAATTTGTGTGAAGCGAACTAAAATCTACTAAAGGTAATCTAGATTTTCATCGTATTTCATTTTTAGTTTAAAGGGGGTGTCATTGAGTTTGAAACTAATTATCGTCAATAGTATGTAGGGTTTTTTGTTCCTTTTGCTCATTTAGCAACACAAATAACATAAGTAAAATAAATCTAAAATTTTGTGCTTCCATCATTACTAGGTACGCTTTCATATGGTGGGCCGAGAAATAACGAAGACTGTTGCATAAAATAACCACGCAATAGCTGTTTGATAAAATAAGGGACATTTCTAGTCTGTGACTAAACGATTAGGCTACTGGAATGCGTGCATTTGTCTGTGTCACTGACATGTCAATTTAAAACTGACAAACAGCTGTTCTAGTCGATCAGTACCTAACTTCACGTGCATTTGTTTATTTACAATTTGGCGTATAAGTTGCGGCTTACAATAATCTCCAATTATAGCGAAAATTTTGTGGATGTTAGTGAATTCGGTTAATGAGTTAATAATAAGTTTGAGTGAAAAAAAAAAAAAAAAAACTAAATGTGTTTATGTAAATAGGAGAATAGTTTGTTTAAAAATATGACCTTATAACTATGAACAGGTGAGTACGAATTATGATAGTTAGTACTAACGACATTTGTTTTTCTATCTCCAAAATATCGTGTTAGTTAAAAGTAACTAGGCAATACGTCAGTCTAGCTTATCTACATAATTCTGACGGATGACGGAAATAAAAACGTAAACAATCGAGGGGCCTACTATGAAAAGTTTGGTACGATACTCGCGGTCGCGTCCGTTTTCGTTCTAATTGTCTCTTATTACGGGGTAATTGTGCGTGTTATATTTCAAAGTGATTGCGTAAGTCAACAGGCTCATTCTGGTAGATCTGTCATTAATCGTTTAATAGTATGTAGACTACAATAGCTAAACTAAAAATGTTTGTAATGACTTTAACCGATAAGTCGCAGATAACTATCGTGGCCAAGTGATTTCGTTACAATATTTTCGTAATAGACCCCAGCACTAACTATGTTATAATAAGTAAGACGTTCACATTTATTTAAATCGAAATAAATTTGGTGGGATATTTATTTATGAGTTAGTCATCGATCCCTTAGGGCAGTTATAGTTTAAAGTCAAATTACTTAAAGGAGAATAATTGGTTAAAAGATGAATGAGAAATTTAGTTATTGCTATACACCAACGTGTTTGTATATCGTCTTATCTTTGCTGACGTCACCTCGAAACGACCAAAGTACCTACTTGGAATAATTAGTGCCTGGAAGCCATGTTCTCATATGTAGGGTGGAGCGGCTAACAGTGCGCCTAAGTGGCTCAGTATTTGGATTTGTATCCTACATACATTGCCTAATCGTAAATAAAATCCAATAGTATTGTAACTTATCCCTTAGGGTAGGGAAATTGAGGCTGTTTTATATTTATTGGATAAGATTAGATAATAATGAACAATGGAAGTCTGGGAACATTACCATCTGGGCTATTGTGTTTGCCTCGCTTTAGACAGTGCGCCTTGTGGGAAGATATCGTTCTGTGTGTTATTATTCTAAGACGGACAGTAATTGTACTGTATTGAAAAACTTACTTACGAACGGAACTATGATTCCCACCGCCTAAACGAAACATTTTACTACTTACCTAATACAAGTGAGTTGAACGTAGTCAATAATAAAACTAGTATTCGTTCGTGGCTTCGCCTGCGTAAGCAATATGGTCAATTTTATCTCTCGGAAAGTGTTCACGTTTATGGGTTTTTTTTTTGAATACCTTCTTATTTTCCGGGTTTTAAACGTTATTTATCCAAGATTTCATAATCAATTTCATATACATGATAACGCGAAGGTACCATGTACGGCTGCGTACCCCTTAGGGTACGTAACACTATGGTTATAATTGTTTGAATACCTATTGGTGTTATGTGTTGATATAACTTAAATTACACAATGCGAAGTATTTAAGTGACTAAGTGAGTGTTAAGTGTTATTGAAATATTAGGTATGCGATAATTAAAGTGTTTATGTTAAGTGTTTAAAGAATATCGTGAAGTGAAATGAAAGGTGTTTACAATTCATCATCAGTCAAGCTGAAGGGTCAATGGAGTGACACTTATCATCAGTCATCAACTTCAACTTACGTGTTCACGGGCTAGCAACGAGCTACGAACTACGTCCAGAAGATTAAATTTGATTCTTTATTAACATTATTGTTTAACATTAACATTATTGTTAAGATAATTAATGGTTTGTGTGTCTACCTAATATCTAATGGGTTTTATTTTTTCCCTTTCTTATCACCACTTATCACGACATCAGTACGATTTTAATGCGGTTTGGTTTACTTTATTTTATTTTATTTAACAAACTTTATTGTACATACATTTAAAATAAATGTTACAAAAGGCAAGCTTAATGCTAAAAGCATTTTCTCCCAGTCAACTTTTAGGAAACAGATATCAATGAAGAATTTTATTTATAAACAAGGAATACAGGTATACGAATGTTTGTGTAGATAAATATCGGCTCACTAATTTCATTTTTCGAATTGGTTACATGAAAGTTTAGTGAATTTTACTGAAACACAGTTAAGGCTCGGTTATGTGGAAACATCTGTCTCTACTTGTTTACGTATAAAGGGTGATTTCACTCTTGCAACTTTTATGTTTTGTTGTTTAAAGAAAGAAGAGAGGCTATTTGAGTGACGTTAGAGGAGATTTAAGGCGTTTCTTATGGCAATTACGCCAGGGAAATGCCTCGTGATTGGCATTTTTGATATTTTTTCGTTATAAGATTTATACGCGGTTTGATACTTGCGGCTGATAAATAAGTTCTTTAGCTAATCATGTTATGTGTTTTGTGACTATAACTTTACGTTTCTGAAATAAGGCGTGGCGTGCGCATATCGTGTTATCCTTATGGACCCTTAAGGCCATAATAAAATTTACTAGGTATTAGCAAGATTAGACCGGGATTATTCTCGACGATTCTTTTTTTTATACATTACTGATTTATACCACGGGAATTATACGTTAGTTGTAGTATGGTTAACGGGATTTGCTGGTTGTTGACGTAAATAGCTTTGGTTTATTTTGTTTTAACTCGTGAAATAACAGACTAAAGTAAAGACTTTATTTTATCGGATATTCCAATAATGAGGAATTAGGGGATGTAGGTATAGGTAGATTGTGTTTTTTTAAGTGTATGCTTACTTGATTAAGTACAGATAAACAACGTGTTACAATTAAAGGTTATTCATCGTAGTACCTGACTGAATTAAACACTGGGTTTTACTGTTATATTTGTAGTTTGAAGGCAATGGGATCTGGATAGGCGTTGCAATGTTTGGCCGCTAGGGGGCGCTGTAGTAAAGATGGGTTCTATTTATTTTCAAGAATGGTTTAATCAAAGTTGATACGGTATTAGAATAAATAGCGAGCAGGTTCTTTTAAAGGGTTTTGAATATGTAAGTCACATTTTAAAACTACAGAAGATAACATGTTTTGATAAGTTTTGTAACTATTTTAGGCTCAATAGTTTAGTTTTCTTGCTTTGATTAACAAATAAACATACGCATAATTTAACGCTAGTAATAATTTTCGCGAAATGTTTATGATAGTTAGTTAGTAGTTTAGTTCGCGCTTTTCTACATAGATGGCATTAGTGGTTTTAAACCAGCCATTATCCTAAACTATTTGATTTAAATTTCATATAGAATAAGTGGATTTTAACAATGTAAATAAAGTGTTTTAAATACAGTTTAGCGGAGTTATCGAAACTAGTTATGTAGAGTAGTTAAAATGTAATGTGGGTAAATAAATTAAAATATTTAGTTCACTGAGAGTTAAATAGGTGGCGCTAGTAGGATGATTATAACTTTAATAAATTTACATTTTCGGCTTTTCAAAAAACCCTTTCTCTTTTGCGAGATAATTTCGTCTACGTGTTAGTACTTAATAAATAGCGGTTTTGGGTTTTCCCTCCGATAATTGTTTAAACATTACGTTTAACTTCGCGTGCTAAGTGGTGTTGTGGCCGTTGGATCTACAGTAGTAACATATAATTTTATGAGTGTAGTTACGATTTTTTTGTTTTATCTTAGAATCTTGGTTAAGATTTCTCGATATCGTTCGCCATTTCATCCACGTTTATTACTATTTCACTAATGTTTAAGTACAAATACGGTTCAACTGCGTTCCTGTTTGCATTTTAAGTTGAGCATTTTGACTTTTATTATTTAAATTTTATAAAATTTAGTATGACGTCTACAACAAGCTACTTTCTTACTCAACTATGACTTTGCACATAGAGTTTTAACCTTTATCTGTTTTGCGAGCTTTGAGTATCAATGCGGTATTATCGGTTTAACGTATACACGTTTGTTCCAGAGTGTGAATTAACGAGTGGATACCACGAGTATGTTGTCGAATTTCGGAGTGCTATCAAGTGGAAGTGAATTAGCTATACGGGGTGCATTATGTTGTACTATAAATAACTGCGAGTGACTTTGTGTTAACGTGAACTTATAAAATTTATTCTTTTGGTTATTACTATTGAGTGAATTGAAGTGTTAAAGTGAACTATTATTTCTTTTTTGACTATTTTTTTTTCTGAGTAAATATTAGGATTAAGGTGAACTTGTATATATTTTTTAATTTTTTTTTATTCTTTGACTTTGAGTTATGGTGTTAGATGCTAAGTGATATACTTTTTTTTTTGACCTTGAGTTTGGTGGTGTTAAGTGTTAAGTGAACAGTGAGAATTTTAGTGAGTGCTCAACGTTGAATTTAAAAGTGAACAAAGACTTCAAGATGCCTAAACAAAAATCACAACCTAAAGCAGCTGCGACAAGAAGGTCCAGTATGGTGACTCGAGGGGCCGCTATAGCAGACCCCCCGCCAGGACCTCGAAAGGTCACTTCAGTGCAATATATGTCACGTATGGTACAAAGAGCTGTTAATGTCATCAATAATAAGATCACTGAATTAGAAAACCGGATTTCTGCCACATCTACGCCTGTAGTGGAGTCATCAGATACACCTGTGCAAGGGAGTGATACTAATCCCTGCTTGCCACTAATCCCTTCATGCCAGCCTGGTCCTGCTACCATATATTACCCAGTACCCCAGATGTCTGCAGAGAAGCCAAGATTCCCATCAAAATACAAGCATCCTGTGACCTTCATTGAAGACTTAACCGCTTATCTGAAGAAGTATCATGGGACGACAGATGAAATCGATATTGTGTTGGAAACGCTAGATAATGACGTTCGTGCCTGGGGACGATTGTATAGAGAAAGGTGGACGAATTTTGAAGATTTCAAGAAGGATTTCTTGGACAATTTTTGGGGAGAAGCAGAACAAGGAGAATTAAGAAGGAAAATTGTGCAAAATACCTGGGATGGGTCACAATCTATGTTAAACCATTTCATATCGCTATGTGGACAGGCGAAGATGTTAACATACCCCATCCAAGAACAACAGCTAGTGAGCGACATCATGGGACATTTTCCCAGAAATATCCAATACGCATGGAATGCTTCTAATAATACTACCATACTACAAGCTACAGAATTTTTACGAAGATTGGACAATGTGAACAAGCGAACAGACCTCAAGCAAAAGAATAATAACCGAACGAATGCGGTACAAAAACCTACAGCGACTGAACAGCATCAACCAGACAACAGAAACAACTTCAACCGGAAGAGGCAGTTCAATGACCGACCGGCACGACAAGTGGCATCGAATAAGATAGCAAAAACCAATGTTGTAAATATTGTAAATGATTCTAATAATTCTTCTAATGAACCCACAAATAATTTAAACGAGTAGGTGTTGATGTAAGTCGCTCCGTTACATCGACATTAGGAGGGGCCGATTTAACTCCAGTTTCTTTGAAAATCATGCTTGATCTCGGGTGGAGGCCTGGACAGACATTAGGAACGCGTAATGAAGGGATACTTAAACCTATTGTTGTCAAAGGTCAATGCAGTAAGGCAGGGTTAGGATCGGGTATAAAAGAGACCAACTTAACTGACTTTGAGTTACAGGTCGTAGATACTCTAAAAGCCCAATCGGAGTTAGGTGACAGGTCAACAATTCAAACTGAGGTAGTTTCGTCACTATTCGAAGAGGAAGATAATATTTCTGCTGATAAACTCGAAATGGTCAAGTCTGAAGTTGAGGTAGAAATATTTAATCATCGTGTTATATGTCTTGTAGATACTGGAAGTGACATCACGTGCATTTCCGAATCGTTTTGGGAAACTTTAAAGTCACAAATTGGAAATAAGTTAAACATGCTACCCGTTAAACCGATACAGATTCGCGGAGCCGTAGGACAAAAGAGCGCTAAAATACAACAGATGGTCTTATTACCTGTAAGGTTTGGTGAAATTGAACTAGAGATCCGGTTTTTGATAGTACCTAAATTAGTTCATTCCGTTATATTAGGATTTGATTGGCTTGTAGCAAATAAAACTAATATCAGATTACAAACTCCTCCAGTAGGGTTAATAATTAATCACAAGGACCAAAGGGTGTTAATACCTTTCATAGAGTATGTATTTGAGGGTCAGGTCTCAGAAATTACCAAGGTAGATGGTAAATTTGACTTTGAGAAGTACCTACAGGAAATCAAAACAGGGATACCTCTTCAAGGGACACAGACTAATAAATTAAGACAAGTGCTTAGAAAACATAGTGATGTCTTTACTAAAAGGTTAGGCCGTGCTAATTGCTACGAACACGTAATAAAAATGACAGATCATAGTCCAGTTATAAGGCGTTCTTATCCTGTTCCATACGCGTATAGACAACAAATGGAGGAAAAACTAGCGGAAATGGTCGAGATGGGGATAATATCAAGAGGTTCTACTCCATATTGTAGTCCGTTAACTTTCACCTTAAAGCCTGACGGTTCAATTAGGGTTTTATTAGATGCACGGGAGATTAACAAGTATATGATAGCCGAGGCCGAGTCCCCTCCAATGCAAATAGACGTGTTAAATTCATTTCATGGGGTTAATTACATCAGTATAATAGATCTTAATAATGCGTATTTTCAAATTAAAATCTCTGAGGAAAGCAGGAAGTATACAGGATTTACGTTTAATGGGAAGTCATTCATGTATAACGTACTTCCGCAAGGGCTGAAGACCAGCGTCGCGACCTTTTGCAGAGCTCTTGATAAAATACTAGGGCCAGAGGTTAGCCATTTCTGCGTTAAGTATTTGGATGATATCGCTATCCTAACACAAGGGAGCTTAGAGGAACATTTAGAGCATATTGACATCATATTAAACAAATTAAAATCAGCAGGTCTTACTTGTAATCTCGAGAAATGTAGGTTCATTTGTAAGGAAGTAAAAATGCTAGGTCACATTATTTCTACAGACGGAATTAGGACGGACCCGGAAAAAATAGAATCCATAAAGAATTTTCCTATTCCTAAAAAGATAAAACATTTGAGAGCATTTTTAGGACTTTGTAATTACTATAGACGTTTCATTCCTGATTACAATAGTACTATTCAACCCTTATGTCAGTTATTAAAGAAAAGTAAAGGTTGGACCTGGACTCCAGAAGCCCAGGCAGCATTTGAAGAGCTTAAAAGCAAGTTTTTGAATACAATAATGTTGCATCATCCGGATATGTCTAGGCCTTATTACCTGCAGACCGATAGTTCCGGAGTAGGCTTAGCTGGGGTTCTATTTCAGTACGATGATAAAGGCGAAATGAAAATTCTGGGGTACTGTAGTAGGGCTTTAAGAGGCGCAGAGCTAAGATGGACGGTTACAGAACAGGAATTTTGGGCAATTATATATTGTTTGAGGAAATTCGAAACATATCTGAGAGGCGCCAAATTAATAATTAGGACTGACCATAAAGCATTGACGTTTGTCAGAACTTGGAAATTATATAACAGCCGAATAATAAGATGGATCCTTTTCCTTGAACAGTTTGATTATACCATTGAGCATATAAAAGGTAAAGATAACGTCGCTGTTGATGTTCTGTCTAGGTTTCCGCCCGATTCAGCGTTAATACAGGAGGATAGGGTATATTGTCCTGAGATTAATTATATGGAGAACACTAAAAACAAAACTCTAATAGCTGATTTGAAAAACATAGCAAATTTTCAGGCTAGTGATAGTGAGGTCCAGTTAATTATGAATGTTGTAAATAAGACTAATAATAATCTAGCTGGCAAAATAGGTAAAATAGCTCAACGATGTTATATTAAAGACAGAGTAGTATATTTCAAAATCGATTCTGATAAACATGTAATCTATTTGCCTACTAGCTTGAGAGAGGCAATCATAATTCAAGTCCACAAAGAGATGGGACATCAAGGAGCTTATAAGGTACTTAAATATCTCAAGGATAGGTTTTATTGGATTGGAATGAACAAAACTGTAAAGACATTATTAAGAACTTGTCACATTTGCCAGGTCTCTAAGAGTGACAACATAAAATATGTAGGCGAATGTAAGTCCATTGTAACAGAGCAAGTAGGAGATATTGTAATGGCTGATTTATATGGACCTCTTCCTAAAGGTAGATTTGGAGTTGCTTATATTTTAGTGATCCAGGACTCATTTAGCAAGTTTGTTAAGTTATATGATTTAGCAAAGGCTACTTCACGAGCAGTAATTTCTAAGTTGAAACAATTCGCTAAAATAATCACGCCCAGGGTAGTTATGACAGATAATGGCAGTCAATTCTCATCTGATAGCTGGAAACAAGCGTTAAAGGACATCAATATTAAACCAATATACACGACCGTTAGAAACCCTCGTCCTAACACCACGGAGAGGGTAAACAAAGAGTTGGGACGGCTATTTAGAACGTATTGTCATAAAAATCATAAGGGATGGGCAACGATATTAAATAATATAGAACAGCTGTACAATAACACATTCCATGAAAGTACCGGTTTTACTCCTAACGAAATATTATATGGTTCATGTAACAGCATGTCATTTGACAATTGTCTGCCACAACTAAATAAAACTAAAGACATTAATGATGTCAGGGCTAAAGCTAGGCAAAATTTAAAAGATAACAGCATTAAACGACAGATTAGGTTCAATAGATCTCATCGGTTGATAGAATTTCAGATTGGTGATTATGTAAAGGTTCGTAAAGTTAATAAGTCAGAGGCGCAGAAAAAACTTACAAAGAAATTTCAATTACTTTACGAAGGTCCATATGTAGTAAGTGCAGTGCCATTTGCAAATGTATATACTTTAATGGACCCTAAGACCAAGCAGATTAGGGGCAATTTCAATGCCATTCATTTGAATAAATACTATGTGTAAATATTTAATTACAAATTATTTGTAATAGGTTAAGGATGATTGATTATAATGAACGAATCATTAAAACATATAAAGGATTAGGTTAGGATTTGTCTTTTGTTATTATTATAGATTGTGAGGTTAATATTTTGTTCTTTATTCAATTTTCTCTTTAAATTTGATTTAAATTTTTAATATTAGGTACATTTATTTTGTTAAGGGTTCAATACTGTAAATATTATGCTAGTTATTTTCATTCATTTTATTTGTGGGTTCAATATTGTAAATATTGTGTTGGTTAATTTCTATTATTTTATTTGTGGGTTCAATATTGTAAATACTTTGTTGGCTAAGTTCGTTAATTTTAATAGTGTGTTTTAATATTGCAAATTTGAGTTCTGATGTTAGAGTTAAATTCATTAATTTCACTAACTAGATTGATATTGTTAAGTCTGGAAGCTTGAGCTAACTACGTTAGTCAAGTTATTTGTGTCATTGGACACCATCGTAACTAAAATCGTCAATATCGAAGTAATGATTCCTTGTTTAACTATATCATGATTTGACTTACGAAGATTACTTGACAATAATTACAGTTGATTTTGTGATGAGGGCAAGTTAAACATGCCAATTTTAAGATTGATTGCCAATTATTGTATAATTTCAATTATTAACAATCACGACTGATTTTGTTCTGATTCTTATTCTATGAAAATTTAACAATATTATTTGTAGATTACTGAGCTACTAAGAATAGAGTACAGATATTATCATAGAATTTTGCAAGATTATTTGTCTAACAAAAGCTTTATTATATTGTTGTTAGAAAATTGTAATTGTTCATTGAACAATATTCATTTAACTAGTTAGCATATTAGTTATAAGAAAAAAAAAGGGGAATCGCTGGGTAAGGGAAATGACTCGAGGACGACTGTCAAAACGCTTGACAGCATCAATAACCTCGATTATACATTTTACGCTCAAATCAATGACCTCAATTGGTCTATTACCTTAATATCATTCTAAATTGGTTAACAAGTAAGCTATCAAGCGCTATAAGACCGTCATTCTCGGTGGGGTGAAGGGAGGTCATTTCAGGGGGTAGGGGGGCTACTCACACCCTGCGAAACAAAAAATAATAATGAAAAAAAAAAAAATTTTTTTTCTCCCAATCTGTCTCCAAATTTTATCTTATTAATAACGGCAATTAATGTGGTTTGTATTGTTTGGGTTTATTATTATTCCACTAAATTCCACTAATAATAAAGGGGGCGGGTGTACCAAACCAACCTAATTGCGCGTATCTTTACACCATATAACACAGTACGATTCTCTATTTGAAACATTTTTTCCTTCTTTCTTTTTTACTTTTGGTATTTTTGTACATTATTTTCAACATTTACAAACTTAAATACTGATTATCAGTTTTGACAATTATCTATATATAGCGGTATGAGAAAATTCTCATGGAAAAGTTTACATGTGTAAAATAAAAATAAAAACAAATCTACGACAGAGATTACAATTTTCTTCACTTTAAACAATTTATTATTCTTATATTCTTTGGTTCAATGAATAAAATGATAACAATAGTTTTATGAAATTAAATACGAAAGACCGGGTCAATGCCACCTAGCGGCGAAGTTTCAAACTTTTGATTCGGCTGTTTATATTAAAGCAAACAGCATGCTTATCGAGTGTTTTAGAACCATTTGATGAAGAAGTACACCCAACAATTGATTGATGGCGCTGTCAAATGGTTATTCCGCGAAACCTTTGGATAGAAAAAATGAAATAATTTAATTACTCGTGCCTTACAAGCTGCCAGGACAAAGAATAAATACAATAAAACTACCATGATAATTTGCAAAGGAAAAAACTTGCCGGGAATGACGAAAGGAGAACTTATTTTCCAGTAACACAAACTAGTGGTAGGTTTTGCTCCATGAATCTAATCTTCCTCATTTTGCTTGGTTCTGTCCATTGCTAGGATGTGTCAGTCAATGTTGTTAAGGTTCATTAAACATAGCCATCAAGAAAATCCAGGAGAGACTTGAAATCTGGAAACATTAAAACACAAAATATAAGATTTGACACCGTCTACAATAGGTCAATTTTTCAAAGGAATTAAACTAAATCTAGGTATTTTGTAGTATTATTGTAGTATACCATATGTAGTGATAAGGATTAAATAAACTTGAACAGTGCTCAGTGTTTAACCAATTGACAGAGCAAAAAATTAAAATGGATAAAAATCTTGCCGATGACAAAAACTAACATTTCATTAAAAATGCAGTGTTTTTGTATTCTTTATGAAAGGTTTTATACTTTATTATTACTACTAAATTAGTCCAACATTTCAACACTAAATTCAACCTTTAAAATTGCTTAAATTTTAGATGAGAACGAAAGAGCAGAAATTTTCATGTGAAAAATTCATAAAATAAAGCTAATTCAAAAATGTTAATATCTTTTTTGTTTATAAACGAATTTACCAAATTAATGTAAATTTGATAAATTCAGTTTGTCCTTATTATAGTATAATATAAATTGCATCATAAAACATAGGGAAACATTATTTTTATTGTGTAAGAAAAAACATCAAATATGTCAAATTTGCACCAACACTAATGAATTGACAATGTTAGACAATGCAAGATAAGATATTATTATTTACCTGTTTGGTCAGTGACATTGTGAGGGTCTAAGTAGTCTGTCTATAAGCATCAATATACATGCTAAATTGCTTGGAGAAAGGTAGAACTCCTCACAAGGAAATGTTCACTTTGTTGGACAGAGACGTTTGTAGCAATGCGTTGAAGACAAAGTGATTCTTTACGCTGGGAATTGACTAGCAAATACGATTGGCAATTAAAATTTATAAAAGAATACGCAGTTTAAACCATTCCATGTACCAAAATAATATTTGATAATAACTTTTTAATTTTCATAGGATGCGTTCGAAACCTCTCCTTTCATAGGATGCGTTAAACTGCAAAATCAGTCAAGTGCGAGTCGGACTCACGCACGAGGCATGGGAGACCCGCCTTAGATGTGAATTTTGTTCTGTTTTGGTATTTGTTAGGTGCGCCATCTGTGAAAGGTTCAACTGTCTGGACATCATGGTTCGTGGGATGGGGCATGGTGGCGGACAGACGGACGGACAGCGGAGTCTTGGTAGTGGGGTCCCGTCTTGCCCTTGGGTACGGAACTCTATAAACCAGTTACGTCATAACGACTGCGTTCAAATGTGTTAGGGAATAATTCAATGTGAATGATGCTTTTGTCACAGTGTGGTCATAACGCGCAACATTATACAGCTATCTGCTACCTCAGCCGTCATGTCGTCAACTTATTAAGAGAATTATTATAATAAGCTTATAGGAAATAGGAACCGTTTTATTGTAATATTACATCACATATGGCTAGCGCTGTTGTCAAAATAACGCATTTTAGGTACGGTAAATACAGAGCAATGAATTACAAGTTCGTATGACTAATATATTTACTGACTATGGTTAGCGGTTTTAAAAACGCTAACTGTGTGACGAGGCCTTTATTTGGAGTGCTCGCCTGCTCGTTTGATGTGAATAGGTCATTAAATTAGATTGTCTATGGGTTATGACAGATACATGGGTTGACAGCCAATCAGAAAAAACTGGGAGGAAAATATGTGTTAACCGATCAAATTACCCCGGTTTTAGGGTAAATCAGCAGATTAAAGTAACTTAATCTAGGGAGCCGATTTTGTAAAACTTGAATAATTTAACAGAAATATAGGTTATTGACGATCAAAACAGTTGATGTAATAGAATGAAAGACAAATAGCGCGTGACTGAGGTACAAAAATATATAAATGTTGAAGTAAATCTAAGAAATATACTGTGAAAATTTTATAGGATATTTGGAATTTATAAGCTGCTATCTTGTTAATGGGGTGATACCGGTTAAATGTATTAGGTATTTATTTATATACATTGTTTAACTATTTATCTAGGCTATCCCAAGAGTTATAAACGAACTTTACTATGTTGCCGACGTATTGAAAGGTAGAGAAATCAGTTGGTACACCTTAGGATATGAATATATATATATCTAAATATAATTGAAGTCGTTTATTTGATAAAAAAGTGACAAATAAAATAATTATTGAGAAAAACATTATAAAATCCTAATGGGGAGTTTTGAGCACATATGGCCACATTAGATAGTCTGTCTCTTTCTAATGCAAAATCTCAGGATGGAGTAAAAAATTCCTTCATGATATACATTACCAAATAAGGTTATTTATATAAGAAAAACGCGAATTTTCGCGAGAAGACCATATTTGGTCATCAGAAGCCAGGGTCTTTTGAGGGTATAAATATCGGAGCAGACACTCCTCAGGATCAGTCCGGCGCGTACCATAGAAGTGGCAAAGTTCTGCCCAGATACCCAGTCAAGTATTTCTGAAAGTTTCAAAGTAATTTTCTTATTTTATTTTAAAAGTTAAATAGTGCTAACTTATGTGAAATTCGTCGCGTTTATTGAGTTAGGCGTTGGGCTGGTAAGCTAGTTTCAGCTTCGCGAAGTTGTGTTTATAGTCTTTTTCACGAAGTTTTAATTGAAGGAACCTTGCGATTGTTTGTGCGAGTAAGGGCCCGCTTGTTGCTGGCGATCGCAAGGGATAAAGTCCTGTAAATATTCCGTTACCGTCGATCTCCAGAATTCTGGAGAACTCCTGAAGAAATCCACGCTAGTCCAGACACTGTGTACGCATCCGAGCACGATTTCGTATATGGAACCGTGTTTGGTGTGCTTATCGTGACTGGAATCTAGTGGGGAAAGGTGAAATATGCTTATTGCCTAACGAATAGGTAGGTAGGACTTCAATCTTTGCTCCGGGAAGGCTCAGGAAACGACGCTCCTTGGAGTTTAGCAAATACACGGTTCGCGGCGGTTTATCAGCTTTTCAGTGTCAAGATCTGTGTAGTGAAAGTGTAGTTGTGTTTAAAAGTTTTCAGTGCTCGAGTGAAAGTGTGAAATTTGTAATTTACAGTGAAGAGTGGTTGTTTGTTTTCAAGTATTGTGTAGTGTATAGCTTGTGGTTCAAAGTGAAGGTGGTTTTAAGTGCTGTGTAGTCGAGATAATGCCGAAAGGTATCAGGATAAATCTACTTACGAGGAATAACAAGTAGATTGACAGGTAAGTAAGCATGTTTGCTAAAATCTCTCCGGTTATATTGGAAAATCTGTGTTTTTTTTCAGGAATATCATTTTTGTGTTAAAATGAGTCGTTAAACAATTCAGATATATTTAAAATCTAAAGTATTCTGTGTTATAATAGGTACCATTCCCACAATAATAAATCCAGAATCTTAAAATTGAACCTAAATTCTCTATTTCATTGCCATACTGTTCTTATATTGGACAAATGTAGGATAGGGGACGATAAACTATGCGGTTAAATAAATACTTTGTTCACATCTTTTTGTATGATTCTAGCTTTACTTGTAGGTCTAAATTAGCTGTATGCATTAGTTCTCATATCCAGTAGTTTAGGTGTAAAAGGACAAAACTATTACAGGATTCAAGATTTTACCATATAAAATTAGTTCAGATAAAACTTAATATTAGATTTTACTCAAAAATATGTGGACAAAATATCATTCTTTCTATAGGGACAACATCTAGGACTCTACAGGTCTTATAACAATTACTAGGTTTTAACTGTACTAGCCATTTGAAGAGATAAATTCACATAAAAATTTTGTGTTTTTTTTCCATGTCTGATTTAGATGTCTTTTTCAAGGGTTGCCTTGTTTGTTGGAACACTTAAATGCCCCAATAAGCTATGATAGTGACCGAAAGAATCTTGAAAATGACAGATGCTACTATGTTGATATGTGTGCAAACTTTTACTACTGCTTGGATGAAGTAAAATAAACACTTATTATTTAAGCTCAAAAGTTAGCTAGTGTTAAAGCCTAGGCTCTAACCAACCAAGTTGAGATTGATCTTTCATCCAAGCAATACCTACTTATTGCTTATATAGTATACATTTCTATACTATTGATATGTATGTACTTTCATGTATATATACAAACACTACATGTTCACACATGACTATCAAATTTGGTGTAGTTTGAAATATTGGTGGATTTAATTCAGAAATATTTCAAACGAGGTAAATGGTAACGAGGTAAAAAAGTCAAGCAGATATATATTTTGACAGAATTTGTCAACTAGGATCTCTTCAGTAAACGTTTGCAAAATCCATCGAGTTTTACTTTAGGTTTCCTCGAAGCAATTTTTCTTACCACGCTACGACACATTCTCGCATTTATCAAGCCGGCTAATAAGCTTGTTTGAAATCTGTTGAGGTGTGGGTGAATTATCTCTGATAAATCCCTAACACCATGGTTAGTGGCTGTTTGTTGGAATGTGATGATATGCCAGATCTCCTTAAGCCGTGTTAGGCTGACCAGCCAGCGGAGACTCTGAGAGATCTGACATTGTTATATTCTGAGGAGATCGCTATTAATCATGAGGTATGAATCGGATACTCTTTGAGTGTCTGAATCTAATTGCTTCAGTCTAAGCTTTGACCTTGTGATATCAGTAGTTGTGGACATATCTTCATTCGATTATTGGTATGCAAGGCAAGGTACACCCCTCCCTGTGTTGATAAATCTTGTGATCGTCTACTGAATTGACACCTGGACAAACCTTAAAAGAAAACCAAACTGGTAGCTTGACTAGGTAAAAGGTTTTTGGTTGGTGAAATACCTACTATACAGACACTGTATACAACACAAAATAGAACTATTTATCTATTTTATAATCCTACTACTTCATATAAATCCCTAATCTAACCATTCTATCAATTATTAAGGTGTTAAATTTCACCTTGGATTGTTCCATTCGAATAAACAAACAATATGATAATTCCATGTCATTGTAAATGCCATGAGTCATGTATGGGTTCTACATACAGAACACAAACTATACAAAATGTAATGTGTTGATAACATGTTACTGTCATCCATATCTATATCTTACCCTTGACTAAGTGAAGTAGAGAATATTCGGGTTGCGAATATACATCAGTAATGGATTGGTCCTAAAACCACCATCCAGAGAACGTGTTGACGGTAAACCTGTCTCATCTGAACTTAGTGGGTTATCCTACACTATACATTCCTGATTGGTATAAAATTGTACCTGGGAACCTCACATCGTACCTCCATCAATGGGTCGGTACTTTCATTAACACTTGTATCCATTCAGTATGTACTCTACGGAGTTATCTCAGTGGTTACATAAGCTTCTGTCTGTACATGGAGCTTGGTGACGCAATGACATGGATTTCCATTTGGAACACTTATATCTAATTTAAAATGGTTAAATTAGTGGACTTACCTATCCAATTATGTCGTTGTTGAATAGCGCCATAGTTGCGCAGTACTTAATCTCCGGGAAGCATTTTAATTATGCTGGCGAGGATTGGAACAAGAATGGAGGGGTGGCTGGACGCATTCTTCCAGGGCCACATTGGCCCTGGCCACATTATCATATCCTTATATCCTTATCCTTATCCAATTTATAAATATACTTTATACGTTATATCAAATACTAATATTCTTATTATATAATTTTTATTAAATCAATACATTAATGATAAGGCTTCTTAGTTACAAAATAGGATGAGTACATGTGCACTTGATATTGAGACATCTAAACTTAGTCCAGACATACCAAAAGAGCCGGGGTTTCTATATTCTATAAATCACAACGTAGGTCCTTTTTAAATCTAGACGATCATATTTGGCCAATACTATGTTTTCATAATATTTCAGCTGGTTATAGTTGAAATTGAGTGAGGACTGTCACCAGAAACTGACTAAGATCTGGTTAGTTAACATCTCTACTAGAAAGTCTTTTACAAGGGCGGGAGAGTGTTACAACATGTGACTATGAAAGATCGAAAACAACAAAGAAATCACAAGCATCCAAACCCGTGTGACGCGTGTTGAGCAGATTTTAAAATACATTTTTGACCTCAATACTATATTATGTAAAACTAAACATAAATGCATTGGAATAGAAGGTATAACAAACATAATTAAATATTGAAAGATCCAAAGAAAACTCAAAGAAAAGTATTTGTACTTACAGCATATTCCTCACAGCAGACAGCAGCTTAGCTTGCGTCTAGCTAGTGGACCGAACCCGAAACCGAATAATTATTACTCCTTTGAGTTGAAGCCACTATTATAGAGATTTTTATTCTTTAATGAATTTATTTATTAAAAAATCAACACCATACACTTGACAGTTTTAGTTATCAATCGTAAGTAAACACAGATTTCATTGACATATGACTGTTGGCATGACAACGCCATAACCGTTGGCTATGACACAGTGTTACAAGTAAAATTATAGTAATGTCCACAAGTTCAGATACATATTTTTAGTGGTTATTCATGTAATAATAAAAGAAGGAATTTTATATCAGATGATAAATTAAGAAAATATAATAAGAGATGTTTTTTTTTATTTTTGGTTAAATAAAGTAGTTGCTTTTTAATAAGCATAATATTTAAATTTCCCTTCATCAAAGGGAGGGCAATTCAATGGCCACACAATTACTTAAAATTTTCAGTAACTTATCGACAAAAATTTTTACGATTTTGTGCGATAACGTAATAGTAGAGACTTGCATTTGCCTTATCGATCGTTACGGCAAGCGATTTTCCCCGCTATTGCTATAACCGAAATCATTGTGTGGCCATTGAATTACTGTCCCTCCGATTTAGGGAAATTTAAAAAATATGCGAAAATGCAACTGTCTTACACCGACGTTTAAAACTTATTCAAATTGCAATTTCTCTTCTATAAAAGTTACGAGTTGTAAAATAAAAAACGTTTTATAGCAAATATCATCAACTTTCTTTGAAGTTATAGTTTATTATACATTATTATTAACTTAAATACCTATAAAACAAAAAAAAAACACTTTTTAACTAACTGGCAAAAACTCAAACAACATAATAAAATAAATATTTACGCCTTATTTACATTTTAATAATATAAATATTATATAAGGAATAAAGAGTAAGGAATATAAGGAATAAGTATAAGGATAAGGATTAAAACTTTTCACTGCACATAGCACTTGATTAGTAAAGGGAAAAGAGATACGCTCATTTAACTTTTTTAGATGTAAGTAGGTAGGTACTTAAAAACTACCCGTGTTTAACAAAAAATTACAAAAAATATAAGTATTTTATTTTTTTGTCTTTATTCATCATAAGTTAATAATTATAACATTCCTTCTTTAGAGAGATAGGTATAAAATAAACTAATTATAAATATTGTGAAGATGCTTTTAAGTATTTTCCGGCAATTTTTAGCGGTTTTCCTGTGGCCGGCAGGCGGCAATTTTGCTAGCAATACCACTAAAGCAATATTTTAAGTATGGCCCGGCAATTATAGCCACATATTTTTGGTAAGTCAAAACATTTTCATGTAAATTTGGGATTCTGCATCGTTGGCCATACTATTGACACCAATTGCAGCCATATTGCAACAATGCAATATAAATTGTATTTGTGTTGGCTTGGCCGGGCAATGGTGGACATTAAATGACTATTACTTGTAACACTGACTAGACAGAACCCAGTGCCACAGCATATATTAAATCTAATATAATATAAAATATGTGTCAATGGTTGAGTGTCAAAATGAGAGTACCGACACGTAGTGATTTTTTCCTCTGTGGTAATCGATACGGTACCGAAAATTATCGGTAGCTATGATTGTAGAGACTACCAAAAATCGAAAATAAGTTGTTAAAATGACATATCGACCGAATTCGTTAATTTTACGATCGCTATCTATGTCGAGACTGCAGGCCCTGGTGTAGACATAGCAATACGAATATTTCTCACTCAATCATCTATTGTTTACGAAACGATTTTTTCCATTTGTGTTTAATGAGCATTTCATTTATAACTATTCCAAATTATACCTATTAAAAATTATACCTATAATAAATTGTAAATGAGTTTACGCTTACACAATCGTTATCGAGTAGGTAGGTACACTAAATATAACTGTGCAAACTCCTTATACAGGCACTGACATTGATAAATTATTTTAAACAGCAGATAAAGTGTCGGAATGATTATCTAAAGTTGGTTTTGAGTTTTTCGTATTCCTAATAATATCTTACCGTAACATCAGATGCCTTTTTCAAAACAACAAAAGATTCAATTATGTCACAGTATGCTTTATACAACATTTTCCACCGCCATCTACTTTCAAAATTATTTACTGCTGTTGGTATTCCAGATTTTTTGATACACAACTTCATTTCAACAATCCATTTCTTCATGAGAGCCCCTAATAATTGCATCATTCCAACCACATATATTTGTGTGATAATGAGAAACGTCATATTGTAATGGGTAAGCAATGTGTAGATTAACCAACTTATCCCAATGCCACAGATTACTAAAACTTGTATAATGATCATGTTAAGTAAAAACAACCCGACACGGATCCAGTTGAAGCAAGTTAAACGCCTGAAGCTTTTCTTTGAAAATCGTATCGCTCTTTTAGCACTTTGTAACTTCAAAATCACTTTCACATTATTGTTTGTATTCATCACATTTGTTATAAACAAAATAAAATTAAGTGCAAACAATAAATAAAGAGAGGGATCTTTCGTTTGGCCAAATGCCATTTCATAAAGTTTGTCTTTTTGATAAATCAATTCAGTTGAGAAATATAAAGTCAAGCTATAGATTATGATGCCAATTACTAAAAATATGTACGAAGTCCAACTGTTTGGAGAAATGAAATTGTGACGTAAACTATACTTGCGAAGAAAACTTGTATTTTGCAAATAATCCAAAGGCAATAGGAAAGCTTTGGTGTCATTGTCTATGCTATTGTCTAATAAAAAATCTGGGTCCATCTTGCTTTCCATCAGTATCAATAATATTGCCAATAAATAAGAAAAAACCTTCAAATGAGTAACACCCTACTTCGTTACTTCAGAATACTTGACTGAGTTATCTACTTTCGTTAATGAACTACTATTTCCTGATAAAAAACAAATAATGATTGATTAGATGGTAGGTAAACCAAGAGCAGCCTTTTAAATTAATTTGATTATAATGTTAAACAAACATCATAAACAACAATACTCTCGAAATAAGTGAAAATGTTTTACTTGCAACAGTTAATGAATAATGTATCGTAGAATAATTTTCACTTGACTGCGATTTTATACCTTAAAAGAAAAGTAATAAAATATAGTCAGGTGGGGTAAGTGAAACACCGGGGTAAGTGAAACACCCAACCATATCTAAGAAACTATCGTAGTTTATTCTCATAGCGATGTGTCGATAAAGCAGGAATGACGAATTACTTCCCTTGACACAACACAGATATCGCTGCGATCATTAAACAAGCTAGTAAACCAAAAAGAAATTCATTAGATGTCAAAACGCAAAACACGAGTGATAGGCGGGTACATTTTGGCAATCATACAAGCAAAATTAAAGAGTAATTAAAAATTATATTATGGAAAGTATTGCACGTAAAGTATTATCTTACATGATCCAACGTCTATTTTAGATAAATCCTTCATGAAATTGAGAACTAGTGCAACTTTTTTGTCTAGTTCAACGGTTGAACTAGCTGGGTACTAGTGGGAATAAAGGCGTAAGTTGGCCAATACTGTAAATATACTTGCAATAATACTCATAAACGTGTATTGGCGGTACATAGCCGTAACAAACTTTTGGCTATTTATAAACCAAAACATATCTTTAGTGCATTTAAGTACTTGACTTTTCTAGGAGGTAAGGTATAAAGGCACTCAAGTATATCGCGTGAATAATTAAAATATAACTTGGAATACTTGTCAGTGTTATTAAACTCGAAGCGTCGAGTTTAATAACACTGATGACAAGTCAATAATAACACTGACTACGAACGTCGCGACGACTACGTTGTCTATTAGCACCAAGATGATCTTTGTCGCGGATGCTATTTTTTTCCTTTTCAATTGATTCACTGTTTAATTTTGACGCCATAGTAGCACTGGTGGGATGATTATAATGTTGTACATGATTCAATAAAATTTAGTCACGGTATGCATTATTTTTACTGCGTCGACAAAACAGGTCAGTTTTTTAGTTTATCAAAACATCAATACACTAAATTGTTATGAATAGAATACACATACCTTATCATTGATACAAAAATATTTAATAATAATAATAATCAACATTTTATTGCACACAAGAAAGAAAAAATTACAAAGAGACACAAAAACAGACAGAAAGCACACAAAAGGCGGCCTTATTTGCTAAATAGCAATCTCTTTCGGGGAACCTTGATTAGTAAAGAGATAAGAAGAAGAGCATTTAGGGGGAGTGGGAATAGGGGGTGGGGGTAGGGGGAGTTCAATTATGGGAAGAGATATCAGATACAGATAAATATAGATAAAAAGAGGAATTATGAATTAACTTGAATAAAGTGAAAGAAAAGATGAGAACATACGATAGTGTGTTAGGTAGAGGAGAGTAAATGTCTTCTGACTTAATTGGGAAACGATCTCAGAGTTTAAGCTTTCCTGATGGGAGAAAATTCCACAGCCGTTACAGCATGCAACAATTTTAAACCTATAGCCCTCTAAAGCCAAGAGCCTACACATTTCTGATACAAATGACAGAAAATAACAACAGTTATTAGTAACTGAACCAAAAGTAATTACAATGTTTAACCTCATCGTGTTTAACCAATTATTTGATCTATCTATAGTATTTGAAACTGCAACAATACAACGGCATAGGTGGTGCAGAAACTGGCCAATTTCAATGGAAAAGTCCCATCCACGGTGAAAAAGGAAAATGGATTAACTTTTGCGAAATGGTGGCGGTTAACACGCAGCACGTTCTTCAGTACCCTCTTTTGATCAACTGAAAACAAACAAACAAAACAATATTACATAATACATTTACCTAATTCTACTACCAAAGAAGCATTTGTCTATGGTGTATTAATTGGAAAAAAATAAATAAATTAAAAAATATTAAAAAAACGACTGCCCTGCCAAAAACGAACTATAAAGTTAAACAACAAGTGTCATTGCAGTCGGGGGACCTTATTATGGAACAATTTTTGGTCAAAGAGGTCCCCCGACTGCAATGACACTTGTTGTTTAACTTTATAGTTCGTTTTTGGCAGGGCAGTCGTGTTTTTAATATTTTTTAATTTATTTATTTTTATTTCACACATTTTAGTGACATATTATATAGTTTTGGAATGTGCTCATCACCTTTCATTTGATGCCCATATTGTAATAATTAAAGAAAAAAAAAATTTTTTTCACATTTGAAAATTGTGTCGTACAGTCGCTATATTGATTTTTTCTAAAAAAAATATAGCCAGCGTCACTCGGGATGCTGTAAGTATTTTAACGATACCCCATTTATCCAAATCAGTTCAGGCATTTAGAAGTTATGGTGGAATAAAGAAACTCACATACCCACAAACATACATGAACCCTGAACACATAACACTCTTTGTGCTTTGGGCAGTCGTGTAAAAAGAAATGACTTGAAAAAATAGCTCGACGCGTTAGTAGATCGAAAGACTAGCAGTTTTGTTGTAGTTGGAGTGATCTACTAGTACCTATAGTTGTTGCACCCGACAGGAAGATGTTTTTTTTTCTGTAGCGGGTTCCATCGCTTCCATCTTTAGCTTTATCGTCACTATTGAGCTTCCGAGACGGTCAAACGGTTGGATCAAACAGAAACTTTATTATAACATCAATCATTTTCATCGTGTATGCAATGGTTATAGAGGTCTGTCAGACATTTACGTGTTTGAAGCTCATCTTATGGAAATTTATATTTTTGTTTACTTTTGACAGGTTCGATAATCTCCAAAACTAAGGCGTTTTGTTCAAATGGGGCGCCATTTGAACAAAACCCCTCAGTTTTGGACCCAATTTAATTTAATACTGATTTAGTAGTGTGAGGTTGTGTTCGGTTCGGTGGTATTATTCTTCACTACATAGTATAAAACAAAGTCACTTCCCGCTGTCTGTCCCTATATAAGCTTAGGTCTTTAAAACTACGCAACGGATTTTGATGCGGTTTTTGAAGCAGAGAGAGTGATTCAAGAGGAATGTTGTCAAATTCCACACTCTACCGAAGCGAAGTGAGGGCGGATCGCTAGCTATGTTTAATTTCAGTAATAAAAATAACAAGCAGTATTCAGTACCACAACAAGAATTTAAAGTTTAATAATAATAATAAAACGCTTTATTGCACACTAGACAAAGACATTACATAGAAGCAAACAATAAACATGGACAAGTACACAAAAGGCGGCCTTACTGCTACGTAGCAGTCTCTTCCAGGAAATTTTGAGTAGAAAAAAATGAAGGGGAAGAGGACAGAGGGGCAATTGGTGCATAAATACTAGAAGGACAAAAGATATAGATGTACATAAATAACGTAAATATAAAAAGTAAGTACATAAAATGAAAGTTGAAAGGGAGATATTAGAAAAAAGTAGCATTAGGTGGGAGAAAGGAAATGCCTTCTAACTTGATCTTTGAAAGATCTCAAGGTACGAGCTTTACGGATGCCCTCTGCGTTCCACAAACGGACAGCGTGCACAGATAATGAATAGGAAAGGAAATCAGTTGACGGGGAATATCGAGGGTGAGACTAATCTCACCCTCGATATTCCCCGTCAACTTCTAAAAGAAGAACGCAGAGTAAGGAAGAGGATTGAAAGTCAAAAGATTCTTTAAGGCAAAGTGGTGAAGTTGGTAGGAAAAGGATTGAGTACAGGTTTAAATTACCTGACTTTGATTGTAGTTTCAATGCCATTAAACATTCCACATTGACAGAATCGACAGCCATAGATAAGTTTTCGCATTCGATGCTCAAATAACAGGCAAGGAAATAGTACTTTAGTGCGAAAGTAAACGTTGTATATTTAGAAACCCAGGATGTATACTGAAATATAAAAATAATATTATAGATCTTAATTGCTGTAAAGCATTAGTTTTCTCTACCAAAGAAATGTGTTACCATCACTTCACGCCTTTCAAAAACATCGTTTGTTAGAGTAAAAACATCGTTCAGCGTTGATCGGCTCACCAAATTTTAGCCACTCCAAAAAATTAAACCTGATTGGATTACGCAAAAATGTATTTACAAGAATTGACCCTTACCTATTAGCCCTAATTGTTAAAAAGTGCCGAATACGGACACGGTCAATCGGTTTATAATGTGGTGATGTGTAGGTATGATGATGATGAACCAGTTATGAACGATGTTTGTGTGTGAAGGCAAGAAAGAGCTGCAGCTCGATGCGTACAGTAGTCTTTGATTCAATTTCAATTTGAATAGGTACTATTTGGGCAGCTTATGATCAAACGATACTTACAATATATGCTGAGTCGGCTGACACTAACTTTTCAAATTCAATTAGACCTTGTAAAGAACCCAGGACCATTAAAAAAGACGCCAAAGTCAATAATGTTGTCTGTAATAAGAATAAAATTTCGCTGACATAAAAAACTTATAGGCTACAAACCAGTTGGACCGTCGGCCAACCAGGGTAATTTTCGATGTATCGCATATAAGCGCCAGACCAAATTCTCAAGATAGCCATTAGCTTGTTGTTATCAAATATCATCATCTGGGTTGCAAAGTAGGAAGCTTCTGGGAGATATGCCAACCTGAACATGGTCACCCATCGCTAAAAAAATATCTATCGCATATTTATATAAATGGTGAACAGGGTCGTGGGTGGCATCGTTACCTGAACTATTTTTTGTGTTTTCATATCGATCGAATAAGGAACAAGGATCACAAGAGCATATATGTGAAATGTACTTACCTGGTCTGACGTCCTAGACGCTTCCTGAAAGCGACGCAAGACTGTGGTTTTATATACGCCTGGGACCTGCCTCACCCCCTGAATGTATTTACATGCCAAATATGCCAATATGTAGTCGATTATTTTTTGGAAAAAAAAGTCTCTATGTTTCTACCCTGGTCACGCGCATGCTTCCTGAAAACTAACCAAGTCAATGTCTAACATGTTTGTAATTATGTCACCTACGACCCTGTTCAACATTTATATCAATATTCGATCGATTATTTTTTGCGATTGGAGATCATTGTATGGGAGGCCATATGTTCAGGGTGGCATATCTTCCAGAAGCTTCCTACTTCGCAACCCAGACGACAATATTTGATAACACCAAACTAATGGCTATCTTATCAATGTAGTCTGGTCCCAATATGCGCTAGATTGAAAATGAGCTCCTGGGCCGACGGTCCAAGTGGCGAGGGGTGAAATTATGGAGAAGGTAAGCCGTTATAAATTTATGATCTGTATATTGGGTCGTTGAGGTGAGATTCCTTAAAGGTAAGCCGGTGGGAATCGACTTGTATGAACTCTTTGCCACTGCTACCTACTACGTCCAGTTACGTTTTCAAGTTTTTCTTGCGTCTTCAAAGTTCAATTCGTCTTGCGTCGAGGGCTTGCAATACAAATGTTGACGTTGCTATAGATGTAAAGGGCATGTGGCTTCATGCATACGTCAGATGAAAGCGCGAGATAAACGTGAAAGCGCTTAGCAATAGGAATTCTTCTCAAGCGTATTTAATTCATTACAAAAAGCTTTTTCTGTGAGTTCTTATTTATTTCCTCCTTATCTATCCATAAGGCAGGCCACGGTACTGACGATATTAAAAATGACTGTAGGTGTACTATCAGCTTACGCTTATTTTACTCGATAGCAACACTTATTGACATTTGTATCAAAACTTTTAATTACTTACTACAGTCGCTATCGAGTCTAGTCAACGTTACTGTGCAAACTCGTAATACAGGCGCTGATATTGATACTTTGCCCAATATTTCAGCCTTTAAAAGGGAGAAAAAGTTTTGGAATTTCCTATTCGGTTTTTTTTTCTATTTTTAATAATAATCTTACCGTAACAGCAGACGCCTTTTTCAAAGCATCAAAAGATACAATTATGTCACAGTACGCTTTATATAACATTTTCCACCGCCATCTACTTTCTAAATTATTTACTGCTGTTGGTATTTCAGATTTTTTGATACACATCTTCATTTCAACAATCCATTTCTTCATGAGAGCCTTTAGTAATTCTATAATTCCAACTACATATATTTGTGTTATAATGAGAAACATCATATTGTAATGGGTAAGCAATGTGTATATAAACCAACTTATCCCAATGACACAGATTACTAAAACTTGTATAATGATCATGTTAAGTAAAAACAACCCGACACGGATCCAGTTGAAGCAAGTTAAACGCCTGAAGCTTTTCTTTGAAAACCGTATCGCTCTTTTTGCACTTTGTAACTTCAAAATCACTTTTACATTATTGTCTGTATTCATCACATTTGTGATGAATAAAATAACATTAAGTAAAAACAGTGAAAAAAGGGACAGATCTTTCATTTGACCTATAGATGTTTCAAGAAGTTTGTTGTTTTGATAAATCAAGTCAGCAGAGAAATATAAAGTCAAGTAATACATTATGAAGCCGATTGCCAAAAATATATAAGAAGTCCAACTGTTTGGAGAGATGAAATCGTGACGTAAACTGTACTTGCGAAGAAAACTTGTATTTTGCAAGTAATCCAATGGTAATAGGAAAGCTTTGGTGTCATTGTCTATGCTATTGTCTAATAAAAAATCTGGGTGCATCTTGCTTTCAATCAGTATCAATTATATTGCTAGTAAATAAGAAAAAAACTTCAAATGAGTAACACCTTACTTCGTTACTATACAATACTTAACTGAAAGATCTACTTCAGTTAATGAAAAACTATTTGGTAATAAAAAATGGAATTTAATTATTAATTTGATGGTAGGTAACCAAGAGCAACCTTTCAAGTTAATTCGAAATGTTAAAGTCAAACATGTACAGGTACTCTGTAAAATGGTTTATAACAGATAATGAAATATGGGTAACAGACTTGAAATTCGACTTGACTAGGATAAAAAAAACCACCTGCATAAAAAGACAAGTCAACTGTAAAGATGGAAATAAGATTAAATATTAAGGGCAACATAATAACATGCAGTCGGAGGCATGCATAAAGAGACGTTATGAATGATTTGAATTATATGCCTCCGACTGCATGTTATTATGTTGCCTTTAATATTTAATTTTATTTCCATCATTTCAGTTGACTTGTCTTTTTTATGCAGACAGGTTTTTTTATTTTTTTTTATTTATATCTTTTTACTTATTATATATTACAGTAATGATATACCTCTTTGAAATCCTTATAATAAGCCCTTTAATTTGACACCCATATTTTTTCCACTACGTATAATAGCACCGTACCTACAGCTGCCATCCATGTTGGTTTTTTATAACGCCACCTTCTTAAGATAAGAACACGTCTTGGGCTGACAAGACAAATCTAACGATATCTTAATCTTAGAAATCCGTTCAGCCGTTTGAAAGATATGAGGTAATAAAGAATATTACATACAAACACACATACAAAAAAACAAACAAACTTACAAGATACGCGCAATAAACATAACCCTCTTGCAGTCGGGTTAAAAGTAGGTACTATTTAATTTTAGTGACACAAAAAACTGCGGACGAGGACGAATGATTATTGACAATTTGTAATCTAAATTAGAAACCTTCAGATAAATTAGTTCGTTTATTTGTCATTGAATTATGTAAATAAAAATGTGGTTTTAATATAATGTAGGTTAGGTACCTGTTACCTAACAAATAAGCAAAATATTCAGTTTTGATTATTTGTTAGGCAAGCAATTATCTGGCTAAAAATAATAATACATATGTTGTCAATAAGTGAAATACTTTTTAAAATGGAAAGCCGTATCAAAATATAAATCTTAACCTACATTATTGATGAAGCATTGTAACTAATTTTTGTAGGCATGAATAATATTAAGCCTCAGTGTCTCAAGACGAAAGTCTATGAACAGTGTGTGTTGCCAGTGATGACTTACGGCAGTGAAACGTGGTCGCTAACTATGGGTCTCATAAGGAGGCTCAAGGTCACCCAGCGTGCAATGGAGAGAGCCATGTTCGGCGTTTCCCTACGTGATCGAATCAGAAACGAGGAGATCCGCAGGAGAACTAAAGTAACCGACATCGCTCGAAGGATTGCTCAGCTGAAGTGGCAATGGGCGGGACACATAGCGAGAAGAACCGATGGCCGTTGCGGCGGAAAGGTTCTGGAATGGCGACCGCGACCCACGGAGCGTCGGTAGGCCCCCGACAAGGTGGACCGACGATCTGGTGAAGGTCGCGGGAAGCCAGTGGATGCAGGCAGCGCAGGACCGATCGTCGTGGAGATCCTTAGAGGAGGCCTATACCCAGCAGTGGGTGTCGTGCGACTGATATGATGATGATGAATAATATTGGGTGAATCAGAATCAGACACGAACTAATTTGAGGTGCCATATTTTGGTAAATTCGCGCATTTGGTGCCTCGCCCTGCTAGCCGCCTGACTGGCAAATTGAAGTAGGGCTGTCGAAATCTATTACGTGTTTTTCAACTTCGCGAAACCTTATTCGGGGCTCATGGATAAAATATAATCTTCAATTCAGTGAGAAGGTCGGAACTGTTTATTTATCTATAAAAATTTGTCCAATTACCAAGTTTTGAGAAATTGTCGTGGTACGTAGTCTTTTGTTTATAGCCCTTGCTAGAAGGTCACTAACTTTTTTAAACTTGTAAAGCGGTCACGTATTCGAAAAATTGAATAGCAAATTAGAGTATTTTAATGCTAATGTTTTAATTTAAGTTTAATGTGTAATAAAGTTTAAATTGTTTTAAGTTTAATGCCCTAATAATTATACGAATAGGTACTTTATAACTTTTACAAATAACACCTAACATAAGCTTCTAGTTTATGGAAAACTAGCTTCCGCCCGCGACTTCGTCTGTAATTGTAGTTAGTCTGTAGTTTTCAACCATCTCACAGGAACTTACAACTGGGATAACAAATCCATAACTGAACACCAAGTTTCATCCAAAGCCGAATTTGCATAATTGATCAGAAAAAACCATTAATGCTGGGAAGTAGATCACAATCTTGTGTGGCAACCCTAACACTATTGACGATGACAAGCTGGAAATCCATTGACGCTGCAATATTAAACGTGCTGTCATTATGTCCTACATACGAGACACTAATGAGACTTTTCTAGGTGTATCTTTTATCTCCGTACAATATTACTTTTTGGAGTACTATAACGTCTACCGTGACTTGATTTAAACTACATTATTACTACTTTATACATATTACTTACGAGGGTGGATTGATAAGTCCATGACTTTTTAAACTACCTTTTTTTCATAATATATTTTTGTATCTTAAAAAGAAACTCCTTACGGAATCGTTACACTAAATTTTTCCAAATTCGGCAAAAGATTATTACTTTTGGAAACAATTAGTTCAAGCGACTTCTAACTTTTCTTAATGACCCTGTCGACCCTCTCGGCGGCACTCATGACATCAAAACTCATCGAATGAAGATGCGAGTCCTTCCTTTTCTCTAGATTCAACCCACTGAGATTTTTTCTCCTACCAAACATGATAAATGTCTTGGCGGGCAAAGATTTTTGTCAAGCCAAAAGGTGGCGTCTGAAATGGGCCCTCGTTTCAGTTACCAGTTTTCAGGCGATGAAAGAAAAGAAAATGTGTTAAAGAGGTAGGAACTTCGTTGGACTGAATACGCAGAGCTACAATAAGATTATGTAGAGAAATAAAACAAAATATTCCGAATAAAAGAGTTTTTTTTTTCAGTACAAAGTCATGGACTTATCAATCCACACTCGTGGCTCGTAATTCATCAATGACCGCGCGGTCTCCAGCGTCCGGACAAAAATTCATTTTCGGGCCAAAGAATATTGAAGAAAAACAAATAAGCGAGTGGTCATAAAGACACGTGTGACAACGCGATCCAGCCGAAACGATTATAGTATAAGCAATTGGACCCTCGATGTCATCTGGTTCAAGAAGCTGCGACTTTCGATAGAATCTTCCTGCCGTTCAGAAAAGTGAGAGGTTCTTTTGTACTGACACCAACGCAAGTACGTATCCACCTACCTTGAGTCTTTCTCTGTATTCTTCAGCTCACAGCAGTTGTATTCCTTCAGGGGAGCGATGTTGGTAGGCCCGATAAGATGGTTCACGAACAGAAGTCCAACTGGCAATCTCACGCACTCGATTGTTTGGAAAACGATTATATAGATGCTAGCACACAGGATAAATACAATTATTATGATTATGGAATCACACACTCCGAATTTTATGTTTTTTTGATAATTTTCAACGCCGCGATACGATACGGAAGCCGACGAAACTTCTAGTGTGTCTTGCCAGCCAATCAGCGGGCGGAATATAGGTGGATATGCTTCTAATGAGCCTTGCGATTGCTGTTGCAGCAAACAACCAATCACATAGGCAGAGGGAATATTTGAATTTCGAATTTTAGCTTAAATTGAAAGTTAGAAAGTTAGATTTGAACGATTAGTGAACAACGCGCTTATTTTCTTTTTGAGGCAAATGAGAGGTTAATGCAAGATTTTGCCAATTTGAGAGGTGAGCATAAGGCCTATCTATAGTAATAAAATTTACTGCATAAATTCACATAAAATAGAGAACTATATATATTATAGAGAATAGATCACATAAATAAGAGATCTCAAAGTGAGTGGCTACGTTTGAATGAAAATAACCTGTTGTCAATTTGGTTGCACGCGACGCGGGTGTAGATTTCGACGTCCTCCATGGTCGAGTAGTTTGCACGCCGGTTTCCGAGGTGTTGCCATCTCTGAGGTCCCGGGTTCGATCCCCAGCTGGGTCCATTAAGAAAACGAGCTTTCGAAACAACGAAATCCTTGCTAGGGAATTCCTAGAATGCTCCGCGAGGCTATCAAAATAAAAAATATCCCAATTTCAATATAGATGATGGTTGGAAAATTCCACCAGCTTAGGACCCCCTCATTCACAAGATAAAGCCCCAAATACACACTGCAAGACCTAATGATACGGTTAGTTCCTTTTGCAAATAAATTCACAAATATAAAAGACGGAGGTCGGCTTTCCTGTCCAAGTTTTCTTTCGCCATTTCTTTCTTGGAGAGGCCTCCCAATTTTGTGAAATGGTGGTAGTTTCAGTAGATTCTCTCGTTTTAGTATTAATTATTTCACAAAATGAAATTTTAAATTAAACCAATTAAATAAAAAAAATCTTTGTTAAATATTAATTTCTAAACGGATTAAAAAAAATCATCGCTTGAGGGTAAGCTCACGAGTAGCTTCAGTCTCCCGTGACCACGGCAGCTGTAAAGGTGCCGAAACGTCGGGAAAATAAAAAATCAAACCAAATACCAACTAATTACCAAAGTACTTTCAATAAAACCGCGATAGTATCCGTTAAAAAGTGTTTTATTTCAAAACGAACTTTTCTATATTGGCTCAGGTTTAGGTGTTTGTAGTTCCACCATTGTCTCTGATTTAGTTAAGTACTTAGGAATCAGAGCAATGTTTTTGATGTCGTCTAATATTCATTTTTATTAATAAAAAAAGAAAAAAAGGAAAGATACCTTACCGAAGTTTCCGATAAAGGCAGCATTCCTATGTCAGTGACCGCAACCCACTAAAAATAAACTATTGGAATTCTCACAGGAAGTGAAATTCCAAGCGGACGAAGTAGCAGACGGAAGCTAGTAGGTTTAATAAAGAGATAGAAAACATATTTTTTGGCGTCTTAATACTTATTTTTACCTTTGGTTCCTAGTCCATGTAAACAATGACAACCAAGCTTTGAAAACAAAATTGAACCCAGCCGTAACAACGACATCACACAGTGCAAAATATTCAGTATGTACTTTATTATCTGCCACAGCCTTTCAAACTTTTAATATCTTTGTAACAAATCAGAATAACAATCTTAATCAACCTTTTAGCATAGTGTAAAGTTATGAAGTGTAAAGATTTACCTGCTAGACACAAGCTTAGAAGGAATAGAAGAGGGATAAGAGAGAAGAGAGAGAACAGAGATAAGATAGAGGAGAAAGAGAAGAGAGAGGAGATAGAGAAGAGGGATAATAGAGAAGATAAAGAAGATAGACAAGATATATAAGAGAGAAAAGAGAGAAGCGAGAGAAGAAAGGAAAGGGAGAGAAGAGAGCATTGCGTTTCCTTCAAATATGACGGTATCTTGAGTTTTAAGATCCTTTGAACCGAGCTGTAACAAAGACATCACACAGTGCAAAATATTCGGTAAATACTTTATTGTCTGCCATAGTGTTTCAACCTTTCGACATCTTTGTTGGAAATTAAAATAACAATATCTCGATCACTTTTTTTTAAGTAGTGCCAGGTAAAGATTTTAGCTGCTGTGCACAGGCCTAACAAGATAGCAGAGAAGAGAGATAAGATAGTGAAGAGAGATAAGAGAGAGAGAGAGAGAGAGAGAAAATAGAGAAGACAGAGAAGATACAACACGATAGAGAAGACGGATAAAATAGATAAGAGAGAGAAGAGAGAGAAAGAAGAGAGAAATAAAAAGGAATAGCACACAGGCATGGAAGAGTTGGCCAAAATCCACTCGGGCAGCTGATGGGTGTTTAAATCTAACGTTCCTCTTAGTTAGCTTATACAATTGCTCATTCCAGATGAGACGATTTTATCTATGACAGCGCCTCCTGAACGCGGTCTGTTATAAAGAAATCTGAGATAAATCTGTGGTCTGCCATTGTGAATGTTCTGTATTGTTGTTGAGTTGGTTCTTTTTATTTAATTAATTGGAAATACTTGTTAATATGTACCAATGTATATACCTACGAAAGGAATAAATACTGCACCCTAATTAAGTGGGATTTTATTAATAACGAGCATCCTTGGAAAAACATAGAAGCTAAGCATAGAAGTAGGTACCCACTTAGGAGAGAAGAATTTAACACAATGAACCAGAAAAAAAAATTCCGCGTGGTTCGATCACTCGGACAACGCAAACGAACCTCGCGGCCGGATGGTTAATTTAAAAACTGCAAATGCAGTCGTGACCAATAATTTGAATTGACTTCAGAAACACGGAAAAGTTGAATAATAAAATTTTTTGGTCACCCATCATAAGACCGAATCTATACTTGCTTAGCTGCCAAATGCGTTTAAAAGCTCTGTAGGCTGCCGACGACTTAACGTATTTTTATAACATATTTGCTCGTAAAGGGTATTTTATAACACCAATTTCAATATCGTATTGTATCTCATTACGAACTTGTGCGGTAATGTAAAGTAAAACGCACGGTTTCCTTGATAAACTGTGCGTTTTACTTTACATTACCGCACGGTTTATCAAGATGCTCCGTCTAACGAACGGTCAGCTGCCGCGGTCACCGCCACCGGCGCCGCCGCCGACTGCACTACTCTGCTGTCTCGTTTCTCCTACCTTTACTCAAGAGAGGGAGAGAGAGACAAATTATAATAAGTTGACAACATTAAAAGTGCCAACTGGCAACGTAACAATCAATTTTATAAATTGTTCAAATTTTTATAACTAGGTACTTTAACATGTGATTAAAAATTTATTCGTTTAAGAAAGTCCAGGTTTTATATATTTCCTCGCAAATATGTTATAAAACGTCGTATGACATACGTGCGCTTTGATAATTACAGCCTCTGCTTTCTTGTAGCCCTCGCCTACGGCTCGGGCTAGCAATATCGCCTCGGCTGTAATTTTCAACCTACCGCACTTATATCATAATGTACTATTATGTATCAAAAGTCTATTTTTATAATATTATGCAATGTATTTTATCAAATGTAAGTTTTCTTACTGACAATGTTTCGCTTCAAACGCCACTTAAGCATTTAACGAAGATAGACTCTGGAAAAGCCGATTTAATTGGAAACTAACTTAGTTTCAGTTTATTGTCACGTTGTTCACTTAACTACGTAAGGGTGTGTCCCCACTTAGGCCGCGCTCCGCGCTCCGCGCTCCGCGAACCTCGGAGCATATGTGGACGCGCGAACTCCGTCTGCTCCGCGCTCCACGCTCCGTTCCCGTAATCAAATAAGTTTTATTCATATAAACTTAATTATTAAGTACTTTTGTCTCCACAGTATTATTATTGTGTAATTAATAATAAGTGGAAAAGAAGGGGTAAAACTTTGAATTAACAATCATGCCTATGTACAGTCAGCAGCACATCAGGTTATAACTGTATAAATACAAAGTGTCAAAAATTTTCAATTTATTTTGGACCTTGTCTTGACAATAGGCTTTTCGTAATGAAAAAAAAACTGTTGGCTCGATAGATGGCGTTGATAAAAATTTGTGTCAACCAAACTACTTACTTCTCTTCTCTAAGGTGTGTAGGCTAGTGGAATCATGGAACACAGTATTTTCTTGATATCTGGATTCCGGAATGCAAATTCTACGATTTCTAGTGTTGCCAGTAGTCGTTTCTAAAAAAGTACTTACATTTTACGTTACTATGGAGTATGGTTATGTCTTTTTGTTTATGGGCCGATTTGACCGTTTTCGGTAAAACTCGGTTTTTGGTGTTATTTTGACAAAAAAATAGCAACGAAATGTTAAAAATGAAAAAAAAATCCAGGATAGCGGGCAACTTTTTTGCTTGGTAGCCAATTTCTATGAAACTCGGTTTTTGTTACTGCTTTAACAAGAAAACAGCAACGCAATGTTAAAAATACAAAAATCCAAGATGGCGGCCAACTTTTCTGTTTGTGGGCCGATTACAATGAAACTCGATTTTTAGTACTATTTTGACAAGAAAACAGCAACGCAATGTTAAAAATAGCAAAAATCCAAGATGGCGGTCAACTTTTTTATTTGTGGGCCGATTTCAATGAAACTCAGTTTTTCTTTTTATTTTGACAAGGAAACAGCAACACAATATTCAAAAATATAAAAAATCCAAGATGCCGGCCAACTTTTTTGTTTTTGGGCCGATTTTGATGAAACTCGGTTTTGGGTACTATTTCGAAAATAAAACAGCAACGCAATAAAAAAAATTGAAAAAAATTCAAGATGGCGGCCAACTTTTTTGTTTTTGGGCGGATTTCGATGAAACTCGGTTTTTAGTACTATTTCGACAAGAAAACAGCAACGCAAAAATAAAAATATAAAATATCCAAGATGGCGGCCAACTTTTTTGTTTTTGGGCCAGTTTCGATGAAAATTGTTTTTTGGAACTATTTCGACAATAAAACAGCAACGCAGTAATAAAAATATAAAAAATCCAAGATGGCGGCCAACTTTTTGTTTTTGAGCCGATTTCGATGAAACTCGGTTTTGGGTACTATTTCAAAAATAAAACAGCAACGCAATAATAAAAATTGAAAAAATCCAAGATGGCGGCCAACTTTTTTGTTTTTGGGCCGATTTCGATGAAACTCGATTTTGGGTACTATTTCAAAAATAAAACAGCAACGCAATAATAAAAATTGAAAAAAATCCAAGATGGCGGCCAACTTTTTTGTTTTTGGGCCGATTTCGATGAAACTCGGTTTTGGGTACGATTTCGAAAAAAAATCAACAAATTAAAAAAATATTAAAAACACGACTGCCCTGCCAAAAACGCACTAAAAAGATAAATAACAAGGTGTCATTGCAGTCGGGGGACCGTTTTGTGGAACAATTTTCAATTAAAGAGGTCCCCCGACTGCAATGACACCTTGTTATTTATCTTTTTAGTGCGTTTTTGGCAGGGCAGTCGTGTTTTTAATATTTTTTAAATTTATTGATTTTTATTTCACACATTTTAGTGACAAATTAAATAGTTTTGAAATGTGCTCATTGTGGCCTTTCATTTGATGCCCATATTGTAAAAATTGAAGAAAAAAAATTTGTTTTTCACATTTAAAAATGGCGTCCTGCAGTCGCCATATTGACTTTTTAAAAAAAATATAGCCAGTGTCACTCGGAATGCTGTAAGAATTCTAACGATACCCCATTTATCCAAATCAGTTCAGGCATTTAGAAGTTATGGTGGAATAAAGAAACTCACATACCCACAAACATACATGAACCCTGAATACATATACACTCTTTTTGCTTTGGGCAGTCGTGTAATAAAACAGCAACGCAATAATAAAAATTGAAAAAATCCAAGATGGCGGCCAACTTTTTTGTTTTTGGGCCGATTTTGATAGAACTCGGTTTTTAGTACTATTTCGACAAGAAAACAGCAACGCAATAATAAAAATATAAAATATCGAAGATGGCGGCCAACTTTTTTGTTTTTGGGCTAATTTCGATGAAACTCGGTTTTTAATACTATTTCGTCAAAAAAACAGCAACGCAATAATAAAAATTGAAAAAAAAAACAAAAATGGCGACTAACTTTTTTGTTTTTGGGCCGATTTTGATGAAACTCAGTTTTTAGTACTATTTCGACAAGAAAACAGCAACGCAATAATAAAAATATAAAATATCCAAGATGGCGGCCAAATTTTTTGTTTTTGGGCCGGTTTCGATGAAACTTGTTTTTTGGAACTATTTCGTCAATAAAACAGCAACGCAATGATAAAAATATTAAATATCCAAGATGGCGGCCAACTTTTTTGTTTTTGGGCTAATTTTGATGAAAATTTAAAAGCTTCTGGAGGACTTTAAGTATCGGCTTACAGAAAGCTCTCAGAAGTTCTGTAGTGATTCCGTCGTCACCCGCCGCCTTGTTGTTTTTCAGCTGTTTGAGAGCCATACTAATCTCGTGCATGCTGACGTCCAAAGTATCTTGCGTATAGTGTCGGGTAAGCTTGGCTCTGGGGTCTTTAGCCTTGCTTTCAACAGGTGTCTGCGTGGAATATAACTGCCTATAGAAACTAACGATCTCCCTCAGGATTTCAGGCTTCGCTGAGATGATGCGTCCGTCGTCAGTTTTTAGCTTCGTCATCTGGCTTTGCCCAATAGACAGATCTTGAAAAGTATGGTACAGGAATGAAACTTGTTTCGAAATATCGATATTATCATTAGGGCTGACTTTTACTAAGGCACCAAAATATCAATCCTGGTGAAAAAAAATTACAACTGCACTGAAGCCAAAAAAAATATGAACGATTTTTTTCTGGCGTTAGTGGCACCTAAGATTTTTTGGTGCCATAGTAAAAGTCAACCCTAATGATAAAATTTATACTTACTTGGAAACAAGTTTCAATCCTGTACCATACCTTTAAAAAAATTGGGCCAATAAGTTGCATTGTCTATTTGATTTAAAGATAAAAAATAATGAAAAATGTTAAAACCTTAATATTAACAATATTAACAGTCGATGACGTTTAAAATTTGCAATGCTGCTGTATCAATAAGTCATTTTTGACACTCAGACCAAATAAAAAAAGGAAGACGGAGTCTTCCGAACAAAGCGGTGAGGCCAACAAAACTATGCCTTGGCTGTGTACATACACAGTTCACGTACACACGTGTAACGAAACTATGCCTTGGCTTTCCATATAAAACCCTGCCGCCCGGCCCCCGCCCACCCCCTTGTACGCACACATGTGCCATAAAAAACCGGCCTCACTTCATTGTTCGCAACGCTCCATCTTACTATTTTATTTGATCTGAGTTTTGACAAATACCCTACATTGCCGCCTTTGATTCTGTACGACTCACTTGTTTTAGATAAATGTTATAGTCTTTACCTGTTTCTATAGTATTATGTAATCTGCGCTTGTAGTAAGACTAGTAAGTGAGTAACTCGATGTTTTTTGTCAGTTCTAAAATATCTTTACGTAAAACGCTAGTTTTTTTACCATTCTCTTTGTACTTACCTACCAAAGTAATAGTATAATAGTACTTACCTACCTAATGTTGTCATACGTACTAGCATCAAATCAATCCGCACCGGACAAATCTACGTGTTCAAACAGACAAACAGACCAACAGCCAAACAGACAAACAAACAGACATACAGACACACTATTTTTTCTAAATTCTTACTCTATTACTATGTCTCCATCGTCCCACATATTTTTTTTTTGAAATATATGTAATGTACAGACACACTTTTTTACTGTTTTATTATAATAATATGTAAGGATAAATAAATAAAAAAAAGGGAAACATAGTTTACAATTGCAATAAAATGAGGGTTTTTATAGCACATTCGAGTGATGATGAAGTCAGTGCGAGAGTCTCGCATGCTGAATTTAATTTTGATTATTTTTTTATTAGGTTATTTCAGAAAAAGTTTTAAATTTTTAGAAAAATTCAATAAAATAAGTCACCTTTCAATAAAATATAAAAATCTATAAGAATGGAATAAAAATAAATATTTTGTTTTTCATTAAATAAATTTTCAATAGAAGGTCGTGAGAGGCACGAGATCTGCTAATTTTTGTTTTCAGATCATTTTGGCTACTCTAGACGCTCATATCAATTTAACGCTGACTGTACTTTAACCCGATTAAATAATACCCAAACTTAATTTCTCCCATAAAGGACAAGAATAACGCAATGTAAACAAAGACAAAAGATCAAGATGACTGCGAACTTACTTGACTTTGATTTTGGTTTGATTTTGATGTAACTCGGTTGTAAAAAAAAGTAAAACAATTAAAGAATTTGGCCGCATCCTGGAATTTTTAATATTTTTATTATTGCGTTGCTGTTTTCTTGTCAAAAACCGAGTTTTATTTAAATCGGACCACAAACAAAAAGTTGGCCGCCATCTTGGATTTTTTATTATTATTGCGTTGCTGTTTTCTTATCAAAATAGTAACAAAAACCGAGTTTTATTTAAATCGGACCACAAACAAAAAAGCTGGCCGCAATCTTGGATTTTTTATATTTTTATTATTGCGTTGCTCTTTTATTGTCGAAATAGTACCAAAAATTGAGTTTCATCGAAATCGGCCCAAAAACAAAAAACTTGGCCACCATTTTGGATTTTTTTTATATTTTATTATTGCGTTGGTGTTTTATTGTCGAAATAGTACCAAAAATCGAGTTTCATCGAAATCGGCCCAAAAACAAAAAAGTCGGCCGCCATTTTGGATTTTTTTCAATTTTTATTATTGCGTTGCTGTTTTTTTGTCGAAATAGTACTAAAAACCGAGTTTCATCGAAATTAGCCCAAAAAAATAAGTTGGCCGCCATCTTGGATATTTTATATTTTTATTATTGCGTTGCTGTTTTCTTGTCGAAATAGTACTAAAAACCGAGTTCTATCATAATTGGCCCAAAAACAAAAAAGTTGGCCGCCATCTTGGATTTTTTCAATTTTTATTATTGCGTTGCTGTTTTATTTTCGAAATAGTACCTAAAACCGAGTTTCATCGAAATCGGCCCAAAAACAAAAAAGTTGGCCGCCATCTTGGATTTTTTTCAATTTTTATTATTGCGTTGCTGTTTTCTTTTCGAAATAGTACCTAAAACCGAGTTTCATCGAAATCGGCCCAAAAACAAAAAAGTTGGCTGCCATCTTGGATTTTTTTCAATTTTTATTATTGCGTTGCTCTTTTATTTTCGAAATAGTACCCAAAACCGAGTTTCATCGAAATCGGCCTAAAAACAAAAAGTTGGCCGCCATCTTGGACTTTTTCAATTTTTATATTTGCTTTGCTGTTTTATTTTCGAAATAGTACCTAAAACCAAGTTTCATCGAAATCGGCCCAAAAACAAAAAAGTTGGGCGCCATCTTGGATTTTTTTCAATTTTAATTATTGCGTTGCTGTTTTATTTTCGAAATAGTACCCAAAAATCGAGTTTCATCGAAATCGGCCCACAAACAACAAAGTTGGCCGCCATCTTGGATTTTTTTTTATTTTTTTATTTTTATTTTAGTTTATTAGGGAAACAAACAGCAATTTTACAATAAATGTGGGTACTACAATTGAATCACACATTTGCCAAAACAGTTTCCACAAATAGCTTACACATTGGTATCTAAAGTTGAATAAACAAATAACACCTTGAGTAAAAAAAATAAAACCAAAGACATTGGACACAAATTTAAATAAGGCAGCAAGCCAGTACTATTAAGGAAAACTATTGTATTAACAAACTTTTGAATTTCTTAGGCTTTGTACAGAAAATATCGATGTGACAATACTTCGAGTTATAAAGTCTCATGGATCTTAGTATAAAACGGTTACTTGCATAGTTAGTACGACAAAAAGACAAAAAGATATAGAAAATGTATCACATGATCTCATGTTGAACCTTGGACATCGTAACAAAACTTTACTTAATAGATAAGGCGAATCGACATAATTATTAACAATTTTGAATAATAAATATTGATCATGATGTTCTCTTCGGAGAGTAAGGGGAACAATATCCTCAGCGTTGAAGTTTCTAAACTTGTATTTAATTCTTTTAATGAACTTGTTCTGTATCCTTTCAATAGAATTAATATATACTGAATACTGTGGATTCCAGACACTCGATGCATATTCTAACTGAGATCTAACGAGAGTATTATACAAAAGCATTAAGGTTTTAATATGAGTAAATTCAACACTTTGCCTTAGAACAAAACCCAGCATCTTGTAGGCCTTAGCGGTAATTTTATTTACATGAGACGAAAACAATAGTTCACTATCTAGATTGACTCCTAGGTCTCTCACCTCGGTCGATCGTTTCAGACTTTGATCAAAAAATTTATAATTAAAAACCATTGGATGTTTTTTCCTACAATAAGAAATTATGCAACATTTATCTATGTTAAGAGATAATTTGTTATCAGTGCAATATCTGCCTAATCGGTCTAAATCTTCTTGCAAGCCAACACAATCTTCTAACGATTTTACAACTGTGAAATTTTTTGTATCATCGGCGAAAAGGAGGAATTTAGAATTATGAAAACATTTATTTACGTCGTTAATGAAGATGTTAAAAAGTAGGGGACCGAGGTGAGAGCCCTGGGGCACTCCAGATGGTACCGGTATAAAACTAGACATGTAGCCCTTCACAGTAACCGCTTGGGTCCTATTTCGAAGATAGGACTGCAGCCATCTCAGTAGGTCGCCGTGAATACCAATGTACTCAAGTTTACGCAATAGAACATGATGAGAAATTTTATCAAAACACTTTGAGTAATCAGTATACACGGCGTCCACCTGAAATCCGCTATCCATACTGTGAAGGACCTGGTCCAAGAACTCGCAGAGATTGGTTTCCGTGGACCGTCTGTTGATAAAGCCATGTTGTTGGGTTAGTAAGAGTGGCCTTATAATTGGAAATAAGGTATCAAATATAATTTTCTCAAAGAGTTTAGGAATAACTGATAACTTGGAAATGCCTCTATAATTGTGAACATTGTGTTTATCACCGCCCTTGAAAACGGGCACAACTAGCGACTGTTTCCACACGTTAGGCATGACTCCAGATGATAGTGAGAGGTGGAACAAAAAAGAAATCGGAAACGCCAGCTCATTGCAACACATCTTCAAAAAGTATGGATGGACAGCATCAGGACCCACACCCTTTCTGACATCCACACGTGACAAATATTTCCTTACAATCTCTTCAGTTATTTCAATCGATTTTGCTATTTTTAACATTGCGTTGCTGTTTTCTTGTCAAAATAGTACCAAAAATCGAGTTTCATCGAAATCGGCCCACAAACAGAAAAGTTGGCCACCATCTTGGATTTTTGTATTTTTAATATTGCGTTGCTGTTTTCTTGTTAAAGCAGTAACAAAAACCGAGTTTCATAGAAATTGGCTACCAAGCAAAAAAGTTGCCCGTTATCCTGGATTTTTTATATTTTTAACATTGCGTTGCTATTTTTTTGTCAAAATAACACAAAAAACCGAGTTTCACCGAAAACGGTCAAATCGGCCCATAAACAAAAAGACAACCATACTCCATAGTAACGTAAAATGTAAGCCTTCATTGTCAAGACAATGTCCAAAATAAATTGAAAATTACAACAAACATTTTGAATTTGGCCATCGTAGCCCATATACTACTAAACGAACGATGTCGGATACGCTAGAGAGAAACTGTCAAACTCACGCAATCACTTCGCGATATCGCATATGAAAGTGATTTGTAATAGGAAACAATCAAAACGAAGCACGGACGCAGCTGCGTGTGTCGCATTAAACTTTTCGTAATAGACCCTCCTCCGTGTCGGATCGCAAATTCGGAGCGCGCTCCGAGGTTCGCGGAGCGCGGAGCGCAGCCTAAGTGGGGACTACAGTTGCTGGCGGGAAACATTCCGAATAATTCCCTTGAAAATACTTCCGAAATATTCTGAATTATTCCGAAACATTCGGAATATTTCGATTCTCGAAATACATGAGTAACGATAAAAAAACAGCAAGATCGGTAAAAAAAACCGGCCAAGTGCGAGTCGGACTCACGCACGAAGGGTTCCGTACCAAAAAACGGCAAAAAAACACTTTTTTGTTGTATGGGAGCCTCACTTAAATATTTATTTTTATTCTGTTTTTAGTATATGTTGTTATAGTTGCAACAGAAATACATCATCGGTGAAAATTTCAACTGTCTACCTGTTGTCGTTATTAATATTGAGCAAAAAACGGCAAAAAATCACGTTTGTTGTATGGGAGCCCCCTTAAATATTTATTTTATTCTGTTTTTAGTATTTGTCGTTATAGCGGCAACAGAAATACATCATCTGTGAAAATTTCAACTGTCTAGATATCACGGTTCATGAGATACAGCCTGGTGACAGACAGACAGACGGACAGCGGAGTCTTAGTAATAGGGTCCCGTTTTTACCCTTTGGGTACGGAACCCTAAAAAGCAGTTAGCAGCAGAAAGTAGTTGACACATTTTTAAATACCTAGGTACCTACCTAGCCTACCTAGCAAGAAAAAACTCAATCATTCTCTGATCATAGTAAAAGTAGGTATGGATAAGTAGATATCGTATGTACTATCTAGCTCTTCTGGGTACTTAAGTAGGTAGGTACCAGTGGCGAAGGGTCCATACAAGCCGATTCCCATCGGCTTACCTTTTAGAAAGCCCACCCCAACTATCCACTATGCAGATCATAACATTTTTGTAGATCGGCTTACCTTCGCCATAATTTCACCCCTCGCCACTGGTAGGTACCTAAGAAGTACCTACTACTAAACTAAGTATAACAGATGTAAACATAAGTAGGTAAGTATTTTCTTAATCTATGATAATATTAAAAACCGGCTAAGTACGAGTCGGACTCGCGCACGAAGAGTACCTACCTACCACTACTATTATCTGTGGCAATCAAAAAAGCTGTAGAACACGACAATAGCCATATAGTATGATAAACCTCGAAAAATAAAAAATAGATGGTTATAATTTTGCTCTACATAGGTGTAATAAATCAAAAATTTTAACTTTACTTACCCTTAATAAAAAACAATTCACGATCATCATCAAAGATTCACTTAGCTGAGCACATACTTATTAGGTTATTTTTATTATAAACCAGATCGAACGAAATATTCCCTCCGAGCGAGAATTATTCCGTAATATTCTGAAAACTTCTCTGCGGGGTGCGGTGTGCGGGCGAATACTTCCCCAGGGGGAGCCGCGCCGCCCGCCACCCGCCACTCCCCGATGCCGCGCCGCCGTGCTACGCCCGCGCCGCGCCGCCGCCACCCGCCACTAGGTGGCGCTACGCACCGCGCACGAGTTGTTTGTTCGTACCGTTTGTCTGTCGTCGTCGTCTCGGTCGGGCGGGTATATTTTCTAGCAAGATTGACCTATGTTCTAAGACTAAAATTGAATTGAAGCCTATGGGCTCAGATAAATTTTATCATAATAAAAAATATAATTTTATCTTTATTTTGAAAAATTCTGATTGAAAGAAACTTTCCGAGAAGTATTCGGGAATAATTCGGAATCTTTCCGAAGTTTTGCAACTGTAGTGGGGACACACCTTAACATTCAGGGCATTAGTGCAGTACCGTTTGTAGTAAATTGAATGAAATAGGGAATTTATAGTAAGGCATTGATAAAAGTGAAAAAGTACCTATCTACTTTTTAGTTCTGTTTATATTATATCATAATAATGTCTATATTTTATTGATTGACTGTTTATATTATATCATAATAATGTCTATACTTTATCCTAAGCCACTTATTGTAAAAAGAGAAAATAAATGATTTTTATTATTATTATTATTTTTTATTATTGATAAACAATTTTCAATACGGTTGCTCGAAAATGTAAGTTTACGATGTTGGTTGAGCGTGCGGTAAGTTTATTTTACCGCACGCCGTGCGTTTTTGTTTACGGATTAGTACAGCGTGCGGAAAGTTGATTTTACCGCACGCTGGCGCCGTGCGTTTTTGTTTACGAACGTTTTTTTTTATTTCTACTAGCTTCTGCCCGCGACTTCATCCGCGTAGACAGTAGAAACATATTGCAACCAGTTTAAAATGACCCCTTTAGTGTATGAAAGCTAGTACTACGGAGAGTTCAAGCTGTTTCCCTGATTCCACTCACCTGAATTTGATGAAACATAGCTTAGATTTTAAGTTGGACCTCAATCTACTAAATTGTGAAAAATTTATCAAAATTCGTTTAGCGGATTTTGAGTGAGTCGCGCACAAATATTTAGAATTTACAGTTTTATTATATGTATAGATTACAATTTCAGTAGTACCTACATATAATGTTTTCTCGCAAATGTATTGAAAAACGTAGTATGGCACACGGTTGTTAAGTTTTTTTAAAACTCGTGACGATTATAAATTCTCGCCTACGGCTCGGGCTTATAAAACGCCAACTCGTTTTAAAAACCTCCTTCCCAACCTTGTATCATAAACTACTATTATTGTACTACAGACTGTGCTTAAGGGTGAAATTGAAAAAGATTGACCGCCAAACAAAACAACTGGTGCCTGGCCCAGTGATTTTTTATGCACAACGGGATAGTGCTTGGCCCTGATGTTAAGTGACGATAAGGCCGAAGGTGGAAGCGCATTACACCCGGAATCCTCATCACTGAAAAACTGGCTTTCCTACCCCTAACTGCCGGAACACAACAATTTTTAAATTGTTGTTATGGCGTCAAACTTAGGTGTAAGATGGTGGTAGCTAGCCAGGCGGACTTGAAGCCCTACCACCAACCAAACTGAGTACCAACAAATTGTACCCCCCTGGGAATCGAACCCTGCGTCTTGCACTGGTGGGCTAACCACTAGACCACAGAGACGGTTAAAAGAGGTGGTCGAGTAGATATTGACGTTTACTATGGAACATCTGATTATTTTTTGCTGTGATTAAGTTGGTCCCATGGACAATGTTGTATTCACAACCTGTCAGTGCTTGCTTTTCACATCACTTGATGTCATAAGGCCGTAGGTGGAAGCCCTGACGTCTATTATTATAATGCAGGTCAATGGTGCAAGCGCATCTGCGCCTGAAATCCTCAACCATCATATCGGAATGTTAGCATATGCTAATTATGATTAAAAGCCGTCTAAAATAATGCTTAAAACGTTTAATGATTAAAAAGTACTTATATCGGGTCATTTTAAACTTACCATCCAAAATTTAAGAGTTGTCCAGTCCATGAAACTCAAGAAGCTTATACCCACAATGGAGATTGCACGCCTAGTATCATAGTGAAGATTGAAAAAACCCGGCCAAGTGCGTGTCGGGCCACGCACCGTAGGGTTCCGTAGTTACCTTATACCATACCATATTTAATACCACTATTCTTTTTCGTCTACAAAAATAACTTTGTTTTTCACAGTGTTGGTATGAATGACAAAGTTATATTTGCGGTTTTGGATGATTGGCGGATGATATATCTCAAAAACTAAATCTTTTATCTCGTTCTAACCAATTTTCGTTGAAAGTGTTTATTAAGATCTATAGCATATATTTTTTTCAGATTTTTCATTCTCTTATTTCAAAAGTTAGAGGGGGGGGACACACATTTTTCCACTTTGACAGTGTTTATCTTTCAAACGGTTGACTTTGAGAAAAAAATGTCTTAAGAACCTTAATGTCATTTTTAAATACCTATCTATAGACACCCCGCACGTATTGGTATGAAGAATTTATTTTTTTCAGTTTCAGTTCCATGTATGGGGAGCCCCCCCTTAATCTTTATTATTTTTATGTTAAAATCGTTAAGCGGTTAACAGAATACACCTACTTACTAAGTTTCAACAGTGTAATCCTAATACTTTCGGAATAAAATGGCTGTGACATACGGACGGACAGACAGACAGACAGACAGACATGACGAATCTATAAGGGGTTCCGTTTTTTGCCATTTTGGCTACGGAACCCTAAAAGACTCTTAAGTGACGTGACGGCTTATTGCTATCTCTTTCTTTTCGTTTTACAATACGTTTTCGTTTCTCACGAACGAACGAACGACGAACAACGAACACGTATTGTAACACTAAAGAAAGAGGTTGCAATAAGCCGTCACGTCACTCAAGGAAATTTTTTCTATCTTCACTATGACACTGGCCGTGCAATCTCCATTGGAGGGAGGTATACGCTTCTTGATGAAACTAAACAACTTTCTCTAAGAAACATGTGTCAAATTTCGCCAGAAAATTTTAGACATCCCATACTAAATTGATCACGTCATCTCTTTGATTTGTATGGAAAGTCGAAAAAAAAATTTGTAGGGTTCCGTAGCCAAAATGGCAAAAAACGGAACCCTTATAGATTCGTCATGTCTGTCTGACTGTCCGTCACATCCGTTATAGTATGTCACAGCCATTTTATTCCGAAAGTATTAGGATTACACAAATGAAACTTGGTAGGTAGATGTATTCTGTGAACCGCTTTAAGGTTTTTATATAACAATAAAAAAATAAAAGATAAAGGGGGGGCTCCCTTATACATGAAACTGAAACTGATTTTTTTTTTTCATTAAACCTATACGTGCGGGGTGTTTATAGATAGGTCTTTAAAAATGACTTTGAGGTTTCTAAGACTATTTTTTCTCAAAGTCAACCGTTTGAAAGATATATACTGCCAAAGTGGTAAAATGAGTATCCCCCCCTTTAACTTTTAAAATAAGAGAGTGAAAAATCTAAAAAAAATATATGCTGTAGATCGTAATAAATACTTTCAACGAAAATTGGTTTGAACGAGATATAGTGATAATTTTTAGAGATATATCACATTTTCCAAAACCGCAAATATAACTTTGTCACTTATACAAACACTATGAAAAACAAAGTTTTTTTTTGCATACGAAAAATTATAGTGGTATTCAATATGGTATTGTATACGGTAACTACGGAACCCTACAGCGCGTGGTCCGACACGCACTTGGCCGGTTTTTATTTTATATATTTGGCCATGTGTTCCTTAGAGAAAGTTGTTCAGTTTCATGAACTGAACACATCCTCAAAATTTGGATGGTAAGTTCAAAATGACCCGATATAGAAAATAAAAATAGACAAAATTAATTAATGCAACAGCAAATAAAGAAAAAAGTTCAAGAAGTAGTACCCAGTTTTTGTTTTTACAGCTTTTTTATGTACTTTTTAGGGTTCCGTAGCCAAAATGGCAAAAAACGGAACCCTTATGGATTCGTCATGTCTGTCTGTCTGTCGGTCCGTCCGTATGTCACAGCCATTTTATTCCGAAAGTATTAGGATTACACAGTTGAAACTTAGTAAGTAGATGTAATCTGTTAACCGCTTAACGATTTTATTACAAACAATAAAAAAATAAGATTAAGGGGGGGCTCACCATACATGGAACTGAAACTGAAAAAAAAAATCCTTCATAACAATACGTGCGGGGTGTCAATAGATAGGTCTTCAAAAATGGCATTGAGGTTTTTAAGACGATTTTTTCTCAAAGTCAACCGTTTGAAAGATAAACACTGAAAAGGGGTAAAATGAGTGTCCCCCCCCCCTCTAACTTTTGAAACAGGAGAGTGAAAAATCTAAAAAAAATAGAAGCTATAGATCTTAAAAAAAAACTTTCAACGAAAATTGGTTTGAACGAGATATAGTGATAATTTTTAGAGATATATCACATTTTCCAAAACCGCAAATATAACTTTGTCATTCATACTAACACTGTGAAAAACAAAGTTATTTTTACAGACGAAAAATTATAGTAATATTCAATAATTATGGTATTGTATACGGTAACTACGGAACCCTACAGCGCGTGGTCCGACACGCACTTGGCCGGTTTTTATTTTATATATTTGACCATGTGTTCCTTAGAGAATGTTGTTCAGTTTCATTGCCTGAACACATCCTCAAAATTTGGATGGTAAGTTCAAAATGACCCGATATCCTACTAATATTATAAATGTGAAAGTTTGTGGGTTTGGATGTTTGGATGTTTAGATGTTTGTTCCTCAATCACGCAAAAACTATTAAACGGATTTGGTTGAAATTTGGCACACAGATAGTAGACAGCCTAGATTAAAACATAGGATAGTTTTTATCCCGATATTCTTACGGGAATGGGAACCACGCGGGTGAAACCGCGGGCGGCCGCTAGTAGAAAATAAAAATAGACAAAATTAATTAATGCAACAGCAAATAAAGAAAAAAAGTTCAAGAAGTAGTACCCAGTTTTTGTTTTTACAGCTTTTTTATGTACTTTTTATCGCCAGTCTCCTTGTGTTTTGGTCGTACTAAGCTTGACAGAAGTTTATGTCTCACATAAAGTTTCCGTTATGGATTGAGCAGCAATGTGCGTTTATTACAAACCCTTTTGACTGTACATGATAAAAACTTATATGTACATACAGGTTGTCATTTTATTCACTATCTAAATTTTAAGGATGTTTTCAGTCCATGAAACTGAAACATATATTATAGGGTCAAAAAAGTTTATTTCAGTGTTCAAATAATAAATAAATAAAAAAAATGTATATAAAATTGTACATTATTATATAAGTGCGGTAATTATCAAAGCGCACGTATGTCATACGACGTTTTATAACGTATTTGCGAGGAAATAAATAAAACTCGAACTTTGCATCTTTGCTTGTTTTCCATATGATGAAATTTTGATACGTTTGTAAGTATCTATCGGTCGATTTTTCAGGCTTAGAGTAGCCTTTTTTGTTCTAAGCCTCATGCCTGAAAAATCGACCGATAGATACTTACAAACGTATCAAAATTTCATCATATAGAAAAAAAAGAAAGATGCAAAGTCCGAGTTTTATTTATACTGATGATGAACACATTCTTATTTGGACAGTGAATAAAAACGCATATTTTATTATCGTGTCATGATGAAAACATTTTTTTACATTTCATTATAGATTTTTTGTAATGTGGTACGTTTATACAAAAGAAATGGCAAGTGCCGTGTGCACTTGCCATTTCTTTTGTGCACAGAAGAAATATCGCAGATTTTTTTTCAGGTAATATTAGTTTGGGGCTATATCCTTACTCCATACAAATCGCCCAGTGCTTGCTTAGTTTAGTATCTAGACACACTATGCTGATGTTACGCAAAAGATGGAAATAATAACATGTAGTCGCAGGCATGCATTTAGAAAGTGACATTATGAATAATTTCTATTCTATCTCCGAAATCTCCGAATTAATGTTTTTATGTTGCCTTTAATATTTAACCTTGTTTCGTTGACTTGTCTTTCGATGCAGGCGGGTTTTTATTTTTATTTATATTTTTTCAGTTATTAAATATAAGATTATTATTAAAAGAAAAATAATCACTTCCTATAATGGCACCGTAGAGTTGAAATGTTGGGTTTTTTCAACGCCACTTACCTAAAAACACTTGATCTAACAAGACAAATCTTACGATGTATTATATAAAGAAATCCGTTTAGCCGTTGGAAAGATATGAGGTTATAAATATTACATACAAACATACAAGAAATGCGCGAAAAACAAATAACCTCTCCTTGCAGTTCGGTAAAAAAACGCTGCTTAATTTTCGTTAGCTGTGTTGCTACTTGCTAGCCATTCAAAAAACATTGCAGGCGTAACTAAAGCAAATTTCGTTCGCGTAACTTCGGCATAGTGTGTCTAGACACTAACTGCCGTACAAATAAACGAAGAATAAGTTTGTACTTAGAATAACCAACAATATTGCTGAGCAATATTACTCCATATGTTTAACGTCTTAAGCATCATATTCCTAAAGAAACTTTTACCATTGAAAATGGTTATCAAATGCAAATCGCCTGAGACGTATTTTTGACCATATCTCCGAGGATTTTGAGAGGATCGAGATGAAAATAGTACCAAAAGTTGAGGAATTTATCAAGACATATGTGAACGTTTGAATTTTGAAAATCTACTGGTAACTTTTATTGGAATTTTGTAAAATTCCAGAAATTGTAAATATTTCGAAAAAAAAACCGACTTAAGAAAAAAATTAAACAAAGGGTCCTAGGGTATTAGTTTAGCTACCAAATGGAAAAATTAATTTTGAAAATCGGTTAATAATTTTATTGTGAACTGTAGGTGGTCCCTTTAGATTTGGATTTGTAGAAAAACGGCTGTTCCCGTACATAAAAAGTAATGTAGCTTCTATGATTATTGAGCGATCGTCATGGTAATAGTGTTAAAAGATGCAGACGCAGACGAGAAGTGCATTCGTTGGAATTTTGGAAATCGCTTAATAATATTTCGGCTGCGTCGAGGCAGTCAGCGGGCGCTTTTGTGGCGCGAGGCGGAGCCGAGTGTCACAATCGTAAAGATAAATAGCTAGGTAACTTTAAAAATATAATAGGACTTTGCATTTGATTTGATTTTTGTTTTTCGTAAATTTTTGTGTTCATTTTCAATGCTCCGATTCTTACGGGGACTGTAAAATCTGTGAATTTTTTTGTTTATTCTAAGTTTAAATTTATTCTTTGTTTATTTGTACGACAGCAAGTCTTTATTCTCTACGTCTAAAGTGATTTAATTCATTGAATATTGAGGTCGGTTGTAATCCTGACCACTTTAAATCAATAGAGGTTGGCAAACACAAACTTTCGAAACTTTGACGAGTTGGGTGTTTCCCCAACTCCAAAGTCAAACAGGAGGCCTGCGAGTGATATAGTGGTCGGAGATCCTCCCCATTGTTTGAATTACCTTGTACAGGATGTGTGATGGAGAGGATTATTAACATCAAGTTCAAGTGCAACAGTCTTGTGACATTACATTACTGAGGACAATCAACATGTTTTTCATGAAAGCTTCTGAAAAGATAATTTTATTAAATAAATATTAGACGTGACTCCCCAAGCCAAACATCTGTGGATTAAAAAGACAACATCACACACGTTTCTCTGTTCCTAAAGTTGGGCCGATAACAGCAAGTTGACATAAATTGAGCAACGATTTCACACAGTATCACTTAATTATCGGTCCCAGAAAATAAGTTAGTAGATAGCGAGAATAAATTATAGGAAAATGAAAAAATCTGTAAAATAAAAAAAAAAAAATTTCACCGCAATAAACTACAACATCAAAGAACCGCAAACAAAAACGCACTTCGTGTGATAAAGTCAACCAAAAACAGACGACAAAAACAGACGGCATGCGGTAAAATTAACTTTCCGCACGCTGTACTGTCATCGAAAGCACACACTTTCGAGCGACAGTATTGAAAAAAAATGAACCTCCTCCTTTTTAACACGTTTTTAACACGTTTTTATTAGGTTGCTTTCGCGTTTGTATGTTTGTGTTTGTTTCTCCACAAAGTTTGCGAACGATTTTATCCTAGCTTCCCGATGAGCTAGAGACTTGAAACTTTGAACATAGGTCAGAACTGGAAGGCAATGCAATATTATGGTGTCATTGAGCTGATCTGATGATGAAGCCGGAAGAAGGCCACAGGAACTCTATGATGAAACCATACAACCCCATCGTGTTTGAGCTCGTTAGCATCGTCTTGACGAGTACCTACTCTAATGGGAGATGAGGTCCAGGGTCTGATGATGAAGCCGAAAGGCCATAGGAACTCAATATTGAAACCGTGCAACCCTATCAGTTTTGGGCTCTAGTCCAGTCAGTACTGGCACTCATGTATGGCGAGGTCAAAATTTGTCATTAGATGAATTCACTTGGAACATATGTAGCTTAGGTAAAACTGAGCTGATTTAGCCCGGTAGCCATCAGCCACCCCTTGGCAGGTAGGGAGGGGTGGCATTTAAAGTTTCACGCCGCCGCACTTCAGAAAAAAAATCATATCTCCTTCAATATACCTACCACCTCGAGTGTGATATCATTGTATAATGAATTAGAGATGATGAATTCATTTTTAAAACTTTTAATGTACAGTGTCATAGAAAAAAGGTAAAATATTGACGATAGTTTAAAAAAAAATTGCTATTTTTTTATTCAACAGTCAGTATCTGTAAAAATACAAATTTTTTGCAATGAAATTTTTTTTATCTAAAAGTACATTTATTCAGCTTTTGAAAAATATATACTTTATGTACAGTTATCGTTCAATGTTTATCTGAAAAAAAATCGAACATGGTATGCGACGCTGTTTCCAAGCGAAGCGTCTACAATTAATAAGTTAAGTACCTAGGTATAAGTTGTTTTTTTCAATTAAAATATGATAAATCTAAGATGTGTTTTTTATTTTTGGTACAATAATGACACCCTTTTATTTTCATATACATTTTGCAATTCCCGGGAATTCCCAGGAATCGGGTATTTTCGACATTTTGGTACCATAGAAGAAGTTGTTTAGTTTGATGGTCCCTTCTACCGTATTCGGAATTATGAGTTTTTTTTTGTAACACCCTGTATATCGAAATAAGAGAATTAAAAAATAATTTTGTTAATGATTTTCTTTTTTGGTGTTAAATAAAACACTGCAAGCATTCGTTTGTTACGAAATACTTAAAATATTGATAATGATTTATGGACAAAAATTAAAAAGAACGTTTATATATTTAAATAAAAATATTTAATTTTCTTTTACTTTTACCTTCAATATCTTCATTGCTTTTGATTTCCCAGGTATGCAAAAACTATCCTGATGGTGGGCAGAATTTGGAGGTCCTGGCTTAGTCAAGGGTCTTTTAATACTTGTCGTATTAGTTGTCTCTAAAAGCTTTTGTTTTTTCCCTCTGCTACAATTTACGGTCACAATGTCATTGATATTTTCTTGTTTAAATGTAAAACGGAACGCTTAAATAATATAATAGTTATTAAACTTTTTAAACGCAATATAAACTCCCGTCGTTCCGGGTATCCTGGCGCATATTTTTCGGGATCGGGTTTAAAAAACATCCCGGTAATTCCCAGAAATGGGAACCCAGGAACACAACCCTAATCACAGTCCAATTTTCATATAAACGAGGTAACTTTGAAGCTTTTGTTCTTCGTCAGGGATTGAACAAGGTGTGGTCTGATGATGGTTATCCAAATAGTAAATGGAGGAGGTCAAGATCGCTTAAGAAACCCAACGGATCAGAAGAGTCGTTTACACTAGAGACCGTCTGGAGCTTTTAGTGTTACATTTTCCATACTTCTTAATTTTCATTTGATATTTTTTTAAGTTCAACCCTGAGCTAAACCGCTCATCTAATCTGTTAGGTTTTTTTAGCATAATGAGCCTCCGTCATTCATTCTTTAATTTGCCATCATCAGCACACACCTCGTTCAATCCTGGGCAGAGAACCAAAGCTGTAGGTTTACCCCGTTTGTTCGAAAATTGGTCTGTGATTTAATTTTTCTGCTCACGAGTGTACAAAAAATACTCAATGGAAAATATTTTAATTTCTACGGTATATTTATATGCCTAGGTCCTTAAGGAACCTACCTATTAAAACTTTAAAAAAATTTGCATTTAATGTGGTAAGGCATTTTCCTCCCTGACCGTTCTCAGATCTGTCAGTGACGTCACGACGCTTCGTCGTTTTATGACTTTCTTATACATAGATCAAGTCTGTCTATTTTTTTATATAGTCTTTATGACTCTCACAAAAAGATCTAAGTATGTATCAGACCGTAAGATAGTTGAGAGAGACTATAAGATCGTAAGACCATAAGCGGCAGCCGAACGCAAAGTTAAGTTTGTACTCTATACATTTTGTATGAAAAAACCAACTTAACTTTCAATCGCGGATGTTTGGAAACAGCGTCGCATACCATGTTCGATTTATTTTCAGATAGACATTCAAAGATAACTATATTTAAAGTATATATTTTTAAAAAGCTGAATAAATGTTCTTTAAGGTGGTATTTTTTTCTTTGCACAAAATGATTATTTTTAATAGATACTGGCTGTTGAATAAAAAAATAGCAAACTTATTTTTAAACTATCGTCAATATTTTACCTTTTTTCTATGACATTGTACATTTAAAGTTTTAAAAATGAATTCCTCATCCTTGATTCATCATAAAATGATATCACACTCGAGGTGGTAGGTATATTGAAGGAGATATGACTTTTTTTCTGAAGTGCGGCGGTGTGAAACTTTAAATGCCACCCCCCCCTACCTGCCAAGGGGGGGCTGATGGCTACCGGGCTGAATCAGCTCAGTTTTACCTAAGGTACCATGGGCAACAGCGACGCTTAACCACTGCTAAGGTCAAAATCGCTTGCACGCCGCGCCGTTACAACCATACGTTTAGTTCGTGTAGGGGCGATACGCGCGTACACGAATTTTGTTGCAAACTGGTTAAGCTTCGCTGTTGCCCATAGTACATATGTGCCAAGTGAATTCATCTAATGACAAATTTTGACCTTCTGCCACTAATTCCCCAACTACTCGTTTGAATCGTCATGACGAGTTCTTTGTTGGGAAATAGTTTCCAGGGTCTGATGATGGAGCCGGAGGAAGAACACAGGACATCTTTAGTAAAACCACGCTGCTACCCCATCGAGATTGGGCTCGTTTGAATCGTCTTGACGAGTACTTTGTTGGGAAATAGTGTCCAGGGTCTGATGATGGAGCCGGAAGAAGGCCACTGGAACTCGGTAATAAAACCATGCAATCCCATCGAGTTTGGGCTCGTTTGAATACTCTTGCCGAGTACTTTAATTGCAAATCGTGTCCTAGGATCTGATGATGGAGCTGGAGAAAGACCATAGAAACTCTATAATAAAATCCATGCAACTCCATCGAGTTTGGGCTCGTTTGAATCGTCTTGACGAGTGCTCCGATAGGAGATGGTATATTTTAACACGTTTTTATTAGGTTGCTTTCGCGTTTGTTTGTTTGTGTGTTTCTCCACAAAGTTTGCGAACGATTTTATCCTAGCTTCCCGATAAGCTAGAGACTTAAAACTTTGAACGTAGGTCAGAACTGGAAGGCAATGCAATATTATGGTGTCATTGAGCTGATCTGATGATGAAGCTGGAAGAAGGCCACAGGAACTCTATGATGAAACCATACAACCCCATCGTGTTTGGGCTCGTTAGCATCGCCTTGACGAGTACTCTAATGGGAGACGAGGTCCAGGGCCTGATGATGAAGCCGAAAGGCCATGCCATAGGAACTCAATATTGAAAGCGTGCAACCCCATCAAATTTGGGCTCGTTTGAATCGTCTTGACGAGTTCTTTGTTGGGAAATAGTTTCCAGGGTCTGATGATGGAGCCGGAGGAAGGACAAAGGAACTATTTAATAGAACCACGCTACCTCATCGAGATTGGGCTCGTTTGAATCGTCTTGACAAGTACTTTATTGGGAAATAGTGTCCGAGGATCTGATGATGGAGCCGGAGGAAGGCCATAGAAACTCTATGATGAAACCATACAACCCCATCGTGTCTGGGCTTGTTAGCATCGTCTTGACGAGTACTCTAATGGGAAATGAGGTCCAAGGTCTGATGATGAAGCTGAAAGTCCATGCCATAGGAACTCAATATTGAAACCATGCAACCCCATCGAGTTTGGGCTCGTTTGAATCGTATTGACGAGTACTTTGTTAGGAAATAGTTTCCAAGGTCTGATGATGGAGCCGGAAGAAGGCCACTGGGACTCTGTAATAAAACCATGCAACCCCGTCGAGTTTGGGCTCGTTTGAATCGTCTTGACGAGTGCTCCGATAGGAGATGGTATATTTTTAGTCTTAGCTCGTTAACTAAAAAGCAGAAAATAAAAATTTACTAAAAAAAAATCTTTTTTAAAAACACGTTTTTAAAACGGACTAAATTATTACAAAAAATCGGACTAAAAACATTAAAACGGACTAGTAAAAACAGACTAAAAAGTAAAAAAAATTTTTTCCGGAAATATTTATAACCAGAAATTTTAAATCTAAAAACGTGGGGCGCATGCTAAAGACAAAATGGATGATACATTTTACAAAATGCGCCTCACGTTTTTAGATTTAAAATTTCTGGTTATAAATATTTACAGAAAAAATTTTTTTTTTACTTTTTAGTCTGTTTTTACTAGTCCGTTTTAATGTTTTTAGTCCGATTTTTTTGTAATAATTTAGTCCGTTTTAAAAACGTGTTTTTAAAAAAGTTTTTTTTTCAGTAAATTTTTTAGTCTTAGCTCGTTAATTATAAGCAGAAAAAAAAAATTACTGAAAAAAAAGTTTTTTTGAACACTTTTTAAAACGGTCTAAATTATTACAAAAAAATCGGACTAAAAACATTAAAACGGACTAGTAACAGACTAAAAAGTATAAAATAAAATTTTCTGAAAAACGTGGGGCGCATGCTAAAGACAATAATAATTATGGATGATAAATTATACAAAATGCGCCCCAGGTTTAAAATTTCTGTATTATTTAAGGTTATAAATATTTACAGAAAATTTTATTTTATACTTTTTAGTCTGTTATTACTAGTTCGTTTTAATGTTTTTAGTCCGATTTTTTTGTAATAAAAAAGTCTGTTTTAAAAACGTGTTTTTAAAAAAGTTTTTTTTAGTTAATTTTTTTAGACAAAACTGACCAAAAAAAGGAGTTGACGTACTTAGGCATTCGTTAAATGCGAAATCGCAGGACAATGTAAATGTTTATCTTGTAAATGCATTAGTGGTTAATGAAAACAATTTACATTTATTTCGTTTCTTTAATAGCTTTCATAAAGCTAATTGTAGTTTCTTCTCAGTTATATTGATATTTCGGTAGGAAAGAGCATTGTTGCAGCCGGTAGGTACAGGAAATAAATGGCGACATATCTGCAGGATAGTATCTTATTAATGTCCGTCGTGCCGAGCAGCGTGGCGTAATAATTCTTGTTCTGTGGTATAAGTTATAGGCTACGGCCTTATTAATAAACAAGCGGCCGCCGGCGGTTTCACCCGCGTGGTTCCCCTTCCCGTAAGAATATCGGGATAATATGTATTTTATGTTTTAATCCAGGCTATTTACTATCTGTGTGCCAAATTCCAACTAAATCCGTTTAGTAGTTTTTGCGTGATTGAGAAACAAACATCTAAACATCCAAACCCACAAACTTTCACATTTATAATATTACTAGCGGCCGCCCGCGGTTTCACCCGCGTGGTTCCCGTTCCCGTGGGAATATCTGTGTGCCAAATTTCAACCAAATCCGTTCAGTAGTTTTTGCGTGATTGAGGAACAAACATCCAAACATCTAAACATCCAAACATCCAAACCCACAAACTTTCACATTTATAATTGTTAACGCCTGCAAGCATAACTGTTTGTCAAGCTTGCCAACGGCGAAAAAGGCATGAGGCCAATGCCGTGATATCGATAGACGACACCTAGAAGCAGCCAATTAGGAGCGCCTGTCTGCATCAAATGTCATCGAGACGTCAACGTCAGAAGACAATTCACTTTCATTATTTCTCTCGGCCACGACTGACATACAAACGACGGAGCGTGTACACGCTCCCATCACCCAACAAAATTTAGAATCTAAGCTTATTGCCATATTGTATTGTACCAAACAATTGTTATAAGAAGTAAAGCAGATGCTATAGAAACTCCCAAGTTTTATTTAAAGGATAAACACCATTAATTCCATCACCTCATCATTCACGCAACGTGTCATCGCAGCGAGCCAGCCATCGAGCGAGCCCTTCACAACTTCATCTACTCAACGAGCAGTACCTGGGCTACCAATAATATTATATAATATATATATATATATAGTAGGAAGTAGGATAAGTAGGATGAAGGGTAAGTTTACACCTGGTTTAACTAAAATTTGGCTTAGCAATATTACGTTTGACGTTGCAAAGCGCCATATTTCTAAGAAAACTGTTTGGTTAACTTAGGATGCAGATTACTAGGAAATGAAGAATAGAATGACAAATCATTACAACGCATGCAAACAAAACTCTACAATAAAATGAGCTATACATACACATGTAAAATAATGCCCGCCTGCAAATAAATGAACATGCACAAACAGCAAATAAATTCAAAAAATGTACCTTTTTTACGTGGGAAAATCCCTGTAGACAAACAGACAACGGAACTAATCACCAACTAGGTATACCAGGGATGTTATGGATATGAAATTTCGCATCTGGTACGGATACGGATATAGAAATAATATTGATAGGTTACGGATATACAATTATTTCAGATTATACTTTACTTTCGGATAAATTCGGTTACGGATATTAGATTTAGACATGCAAGTAACGGGCGCGGCGCGTTGGCTCGACGGGTAGAAAATCTATAATTAAGTTATGACAGGTTTTTTCCACGTATAAAATATCGTAACATAGACGCGTGCAACTTGCATAATACAACTGATAGTACTGTTCTGAAAGAGCTATTAAATCTGTAAAAAGTTAATGATTTGTACCACACTTGTATCTTGACCGTATATCTTCTTTTACCGGAAGCGCAACAGTACAGATTGTGCACATAGGTGTTAGACTCGCACCAGCGGTTTACTTCGTTCCATCTTATTGCAGGATTAAAGGGTTTCCGTTGTCAGTTTACACGTTGTCGCTGTGGGGTTAAAGTATTGTCTTAGCTCCGTATTTTTCAATATCTCTTTCTGTTACGTAACCAAATACATTCATACGACTTACTTTTTTATATTTTATAATGTAAACTATCATAAACAATGTTATATTAACCATAATAAACCATCTCATTAATTTAATGTTATGTAATTCGAAAGCTAAGTGTTCATAACTTTGAGTGATGCCTTTTATACTCAAGCATAAAAATAAATTAATTTTCTTAAAAGTTCCGGGTACTTACATAGCCTATGAGGTGTCAAATTAATCATTCGTTCTTGTTATTTTTGTGTAACCTCTAGTTATTTCATTAACGTAAAATATTTCAGGCAGTTCGGTTTGTAGTGAAAAGAAGAGTCTTTCCTTTTTCATTTAGTGATGGGTAGTAAAGTGCCACCAGAATTTTTATTAGACAATAGTTTAGATGAAGACACCAAAGCTTTTTTGTTACCTTTGGTTTGTTTGCAAAATGCTAGTTTCCAACCCAAATACCGTATACGCCATGGCTTTATTACTCCAAACAGTTGGGCGACATACGTCATAGTAGTTCTAGGCTTCGCAATTTTTAACGCGTCAATATATTTATCAAGCTTCTATTTTAATCAGGCCAACCCTGTATTCGATCAAGCCTTTGAACATATAAAAGATCCTTATGATTACACACTGTTCGCCCTTAATCTAATGTTGATTTTGACAAATGTGATGAATACAAAAAACAATGTGAAAATAATTTTGAAATTACAAAGTGCGAAAAGAGCCATACACTTTACGCAGAAAAGCTTCATGCAATTAACTCGAATGAACTGGTTACGTTTTGGTTGCTTTTCACTTCACTTCACGTTAGCCGTAATGTTACTAGTTTATGTTCTTGGAATAAAATGGTTCATCTACGTAGGTCTTAACTATTACAATATACTAATTCTCTTTACAACGCAAATATACGCCATTGGGTTGATCCAATTATTGACAGTACTGATGAAGAAATGGATTGATGAAATGAAGATCTGTGTCAAAACATCTGAAATACCAACAGAAGCTATTAATAGAGACAAATGGCGATGGAAAATTTTGTTCAAAGCATACTGTGACATACTTGAATCTTTCGATGTTCTGAAAAAGGCTTCCGTTTTTACGGTAAGGAAACAAGTTACAGATCCCGGCAAACATCCTGATTATTTTTTGCGCAAGCATGAAGTGGGCGCGACTAGTTGACCAATAGCGCGCTCTAATGGGCCTTCTATATGCATAGCATAGCATAGCATTCCATTATATGCGAAAACAAATTAAATGAGTAAATTTTTATTATATTTAGTTATACTATTAGTTATAAATACTTGTATGTTTTCTAATGAAAATAAAAATAAAAAAAATAAAAATAGGCCCGGCCGGAAGGATCGTACGGAGAGGCGCGGCTTTCCGGCCAAATCTCTACGTGTGTAGGCGCGGCTTCTGGAGCCTCGGTATCTCCCTACACACGTAGCGATTCGGCTGCCCTACGCAGAAGTAACTCAGTTTCGCATAAAAAAAAATATTTCATTTTAAATTGCATCTAGGATTTTTCTTTTTTTAATAAAATTCGGTTTAATTCGGAAAATATAGCTAGTTAATTGTTTCAAGTATCTCTTTCCGTTTGCAAAATCTACGCTTAAACAAAGTAAATTTCCCGTTTCTAACTTAAAAACAAGCAAGTCTTATCAAGATACTTGTATTTGAAATACATAAGCAGATTCTTGACTTCTATGTATTATTTATTTTATATAAAAATTCTATGGCTTTATGCAAAGCTGAAAACAAGTGTCTACGGTGCGGGGATACTACTAAAGTATAATAGAGAATATCAAGTTACTTGTTTATAGCGTAGGACAAATCAGTTAATATTTCTTCGCCGAACACTATTTTCGTTCGTCAAAATGTAGAATAGTATGAGAACTTTTTTTCAGACATATGATTTTAATTTAAATAGGTAACAATGATAATTTTTAACATTTTAGTGTCCAGAATTTCATTTTTTTCAATAAAAAAACACTAAATAACGGTTTTTAGCTCTCCTATATTTGTCTAGAATGAGATGAGAGGAATGAGATGAATTTGGTTTAGGGCAGCCGGATTTGGCCGGAAGGCCGTAGGAGGTCGCACCTCTATGTGGAATTCTTCTGACCAGGCTGTGCATGTGGAAGGCCTATAAGCGGTGTTTCCCCCGCCCCAAGCAGACCTGAATGAGGCTGCGTTCAAACAATAACACACGACCCGACCTCAACCCGAAATCAACTCCAACTCAACTCAACCGCAGCCCACCTTGATATACATCGCTTACAATTTTGAGTTCAGGTGAGTTTGAGGTGAGTTCGGGTTAAGCTCGAGTTGAGTTTGAGTTGAATTCGGGTTGTGTTCGGGTTGAGTTTCAGTTGAGGTCGGTTTGAGTGCGGGGCGTGTGCAGTTGCAACGACAAAATATAACGGAGCTTATTTATGTGTCATAAAACTCAAAATTGTAAGCGATGTAGGTACTTCAAGGAGTGGGCTGTGGTTGAGTTGAGTTCGGGTCATATGTTACCACCGTATGAACGCAGCCAATCTGCGCAGCTAACGCCAATATTCAAGAAGTTTGCTATCATCTGTAGGTGTCTGTATCACTTGTAAGCATAGAATAGATAAGTGTGTGGACCCAACTTAATCTAACCCAACCAAATAACATGAAGTAAACGCAACACAGAAAAAAAAACTAATTTGCAAAATAAATATCGAAATAACAGGATTATTTGATGTGTTTTCGCTTAAGCTCGGAATCCGTTAAAGAGCGAATCAACTATAAAAATGCACAGTAACTGATGGAGTCAGTAGTAGTGCGATACTTTTCTTCAATAAATTAGCAGTCGTTTTTTGGTCGCAAAACTAACCTAACCTAATGCACTCTTTAAGATTTTTTTCCATCCGGGTCCATGATATGGACTTCATATTCATCCATATCTATACATATGACGGAGTCAGGATAAGGTTATTCACCGCCGAGCACGAAATAATAGTTTCTTTACAATACAAAACCTCTATTCTTACAATCAACATCGAGTTAGCTCAAAATAACGGATGATCGAACAGATTCACACGGATTCAAGTCGGTAAACGCGGCAAGTTCGACACAGCGAGGTGAACTCAAATGAACGACCGTTCACTACGGCTGCCGGTAACAGAATGTCCCACGGCACCGACTACCCCCCGATCGCGCTCTCCACATTTTTCCGCCTCCGGAAACGTCAAGGCTGTCAACTGTCAAACTGACAAACATCAAACCTGTCAACTGTCACACGTCCTGCACAGATCACACACTCGCTGTATCGACCTTACCCAAGTGAGCCACTTGCCGTTTCCGACTTGATAGTTACGACTAAACTCAATAGATGGCGCTAGAAGTTCCAATAATCTTGAGCAGCACGGTGCTTACGCTCCGACACGGCCATCCTGACATTTCACACGTCCTCGTGTGAGTTGGCTGGGGAAGGTCCTGCAAAGGGAGATAGTACCAGAACAGTAAAATGTTCAAACGCTCGGCCTTCCTGACCAAAAGGGTCAGGTCTTGTAATACCACAATTTGTTTACCACAACTTTATTCAAAATTACAACATTGCTTACTCCATTGCTAATCCATAGGTACTCATGAAATAACAGTGATGAAAGTAAACAAATCAAAATAACTATTCACTAAAAATTCAAGAAAACTCATCAGACCAATATTTCAAAACTAAATAGATTGTGTAATCAGTGTAGTATGCAATACTCTACAATTCAGATGCTTCCATCTAGCACCCAATGACAACCTCTATCCGGTGATCACCCAAAACAAGGGCTACCTCCATCCGGTACCATTACACAACACAGCGCCTTTATCCGGCGATTCAACAACGATCGCTTACATCTTTGAGCTAAACGCACGCCACTCACAAGCGTGGCCGCAATGCGACGGGAAATCAGGCCCGATTTACACCTACGACTACGAATGCACGAAAAATGTAACCAATCTGAGCGACTAGCATACTATTGAATAAACAATCACAAAAATGAGTATTGTTTGAACTAATTAAACTAGTTTAAAGTCTAGCCCCTTCGTTTACTATCATCACTATCATCATCATTACCATCATCACCATCATCATCATCATCATCATCATCATATTCCCCATCATCACCATAATAACTAATGATAACTTTTTACAGAATTTACAGCCAAATATGCTGGAGGGCCAAGTACCCAATTGTTTTTTTTCTTTTTTTTTTTCAAACAATTGAATTATCAATTTACTGTGTACCACTTTAGTCCGGCTATCCCTGTAGCTCATAAATTAAGTCATCCCTGTGACTCCTCAGAACCATCCCTGTGGCTCTTACACATTTGATCATCCCTGTGATCTCACACATAAGATCATCCCTGTGATCTTACTCAACAAGATGACTTAAGAGGACACAATAAAATAATCAGTTAAGACTCAAAATTTTCAGAACACTCCGAATCGCTGATGTCATTAGGTACTTGTCCCTCAGGCATCTTTTTTTTTAACCTATCATGTGCGTACTTGTAAGTACGCTTTGAGTTAAGGGCTTTTAAAACATAAAGATCGTTATCAAGTATTTCTATGACTTTAAATGGCCCCCTGAACTTCGGGTCTAACTTTGTTAAATCAGGAAGTAATTTAATTTCATGATTATGAACAGTAGTTACTAAACTGAATTTATATTCCTACATAGCAACAGCTGCTTACTCAATTTCACCACACTATGACCAAAAGTGTACTGACAGTGTACAAACGGTGTACTAACAGTGAACTAACAGTGAACTAGCAGTGTGCTAACAATGTACTAACAGTGTACTAACAGTGTACTAACAGTGTACTAACAGTGTACTAACAGTGTACTAACAGTGTACTAACAGTGTACTAACAGTGTACTAACAGTGTACTAACAGTGTACTAACAGTGTACTAACAGTGTACTAACAGTGTACTAACAGTGTACAAACAGTGTACTAACAGTGTACTAACAGTGTACTAACAGTGTACTAACAGTGTACTAACAGTGTACTAACAGTGTACTAGCAGTGTACTAGCAGTGTACTAACAGTGTACTAACAGTGTACTAACAGTGTACTAACAGTGTACTAACAGTGTACTAACAGTGTACTAACAGTGTACTAACAGTGTACTAACAGTGTACTCACACTGTAACAGAACTGTACCAACACTACCAACACTGCAGTAACACTGCACACCAACAGTAAACATATTCAGAAACATTGATGCATCTACCAACTGTTAGCAGTGAATTCAAACAGAAAAGTGGTTACATTACGACAGAATGGTGCTAACATTACAGTACCACAAGATAAATGACATTACTAAGAAAGATTTTATTCTATTTTCATTATTTTTGCACTAAATTTCAACAACAATTTCTGTTGATTGAAGTCACCATTCACCAACAAAATATTACTAACCCCTTTTATTTTAATTAAATTCACTGCCTTGAATAATTTTGAAACATAATGAGACTTCAATCTGTGCCGTTTTCATAATCGCAACCAATAGGAATATTTAGTGACTTTTCGTTTAAAAATTAAATCACAATAAAATCGTTACGACTGACCTCTATAAAGTGACCTTGTAGATTCGCTATGCTGGCTGCGCCGAGTAACAGGATGCTCTCAGCTTGTAATGCTGCACTAGCACCCGCCACAGAGCATCGCCATTGCCATTGCATCGCTGTCGCCACTGCATCACCGCTTGCGCTGCTAGTTGCTTTGCTCAGCTCCACAACTGTTGCCGCTGCCTGTTGCACCGCTGTTGTCTTGTGTTGTGAAGCACCTGAAGCAGATAATCATAGGCGCATTTGGTTGTTGTTTGACATGAGAACAAGCACTAGAAAAAGTGGAACGATCACATGACCTGTTATCCTTGAAATCAGTCGGTACTGTGCGATGTACTGGAATGCTACACCTTAGCATGAACAGCTGCTTGAAATCACACCATGTCATCCATCACCATAGCTTCATTATGTCGTTGTGATCCAGGCACGCACGTCAACATTTTTTTCTCTCGGGGTCAGTCAGGAACGAACATTGGCACTCGAAGTAGGCACACGCATCGCTTGTATTGTAACAAAGCAATAATATTGCGATTTGGTCAATAGACGCCACTTTTCGTCGATCACATTGATTTTCCGTTGCACGTGTCTCGTTATCACACCTCATATCGTTTGATTCACTTTTCTCAGCACGTGGGACGTTTGGATTGCATCCCGCTTCTGATGACGGAGTCAGGATAAGGTTATTCACCGCCGAGCACGAAATAATAGTTTCTTTACAATACAAAACCTCTATTCTTACAATCAACATCGAGTTAGCTCAAAATAACGGATGATCGAACAGATTCACACGGATTCAAGTCGGTAAACGCGGCAAGTTCGACACAGCGAGGTGAACTCAAATGAACGACCGTTCACTACGGCTGCCGGTAACAGAATGTCCCACGGCACCGACTACCCCCCGATCGCGCTCTCCACATTTTTCCGCCTCCGGAAACGTCAAGGCTGTCAACTGTCAAACTGACAAACATCAAACCTGTCAACTGTCACACGTCCTGCACAGATCACACACTCGCTGTATCGACCTTACCCAAGTGAGCCACTTGCCGTTTCCGACTTGATAGTTACGACTAAACTCAATAGATGGCGCTAGAAGTTCCAATAATCTTGAGCAGCACGGTGCTTACGCTCCGACACATATAATAAAGATGTAGAAAAGTTGGGTCTGTACAAAGAAAATATTTTGAAAAAAAATGGTTGCGGTGTTTAATAACAACCTATGAAACCCATTTCTATCATTTTTGGAATTTTTGTCTGTTTGTCTGTTTATCTGTTTATATGTTTGTCTGTATGTTTGTGCGCTAATAACTTAAAAAAACTAACTCAATCCTAATTATATTTACATACAAATATACTATGTATTTTGCAAAATAATTTCGTCTTTATTTCCTCGCAATCGGTTCACTCAATCAAAAGATATACGACTTTTAAGTTTTAAGAAGAGTTTACGATGAATTCGTTGTAACAATTATTATCTTTGGGGAATTATACTGTTAGAACGACGACTACCTGGACCTGCCCCCCTAATCAAATGGCCAACATTCTATTCGTTTGAACGCTACGTTTACTATTAAAACTTTAAAATGATAATTTTGCGACATGTGATTTAATAATGTATTGCTCATATTTAAGCTGTAAAAGTAAGCGTAGCGTTCAAACGAATCGAAAGTTGGCCATTTGAGTAGGGGGGCTGGTGCTTCCATATCTGGCACGGTAAAATGGTCAATGGCTTAAAAGTAAACAATAACGTGTCGAGTTTTGGGTCTTTCTTTTGTAATTTCTTAGAAAAAAATGCACGTGCATTTTTTTTCTAAGAAAGTGCAGTAAAACCTAAGCCCGCTTTCTATTAAATTATTTTTTACTACTAGCTTCCGCCCGCGACTTCGTTCGTGTGGACATTTGAGAAAATCCTTAGGGAACCTTTAACCTGAATAAAAAGTGTTCTATATTTTAATATCCCACCTTGCTAGGTAGCCCGCTTGGTGTGAACGTGCCTTGCGCGCAGCAGGCCTCTGGTAAGCGCGTACTACGCGACCGAGTGCGATGTCAGCACGCATACTCACGCGCATGTGGCAAACGCCGTGCCTCGCAAGCGAGGTACGTCCACACCAAGCGTACTACCTAGCGAGGCAGGACGTTAAAACATAGAATACTTCGTATCCTGGTTAAAGGTTCCCTTAGGATTTTCTCGATTGTCGTATGGTCGAACGCGGACGAAGTCGCGGGCGGAAGCTGGTTATGAAATAATTTTGGTAGGTACTTACAGTAAGTAGACTATGATAATAATAAATATAATTTTATTTGTATTTCAGATTTTATTATTTACTTTGGCGTGCTTTCTTATGATCTTGGGTTGCGTTCAAAATGGTGTCCAATTTGAGAGAATAATATTAGTCAAACCATCTTTTAATGTAAGTAGCTAAATTGGTAGTTTAATATATTTATACACGGTATTGACTGACACACAAATACATACATACACGAGTGAGTTTTGTGACCGTAAAAAAAAACAAACAAAACTCGTTTACAGAGCTGTTCTCAGTTTTTCTAAACGAAACGGGATAATGTTTTTTTATTATTATAGAAATACTTATAATATATTATCGTGCATTTTTTATATTTCAGTTTACATTAACCGTTTCTAATTATACAATTAGTACTTTCGCGCTAAAGTATTACGTATTATCCTGTATATTGAGTACTGAGTGCGAGAAGCTGTGTATGGCAGTGAATTTAGTCAATGTGGAATGCTTACTGGCATTGAAAATGCCTTCAAACTCAGGTAAAGCTGACTCATTAATAATTAGTCTGTGGATTTTCATACCGTCATCATCATCATCATCATATCAGCCGCACGACACCCACTGCTGGGTATAGGCCTCCCCTAAGGATCTCCACGACGATCGGTCCCGCGCTGCCTGCATCCACTGGCTTCCCGTGACCTTCACCAGATCGTCGGTCCACCTTGTCGGGGGCCTACCCACGGAGCGTCGTCCGGTTTGCGGTCGCCATTCCAAAACCTTTCCGCACCAACGGCCAACGGTTCTTCTCGCTATGTGTCCCGCCCATTGCCACTTCAGCTGAAGCTAATAAGAATTTAATAGGGACTAATCTGGACAATTCCAAAAGTAGGTGTCTGATTGGGCAGTGTCAGTGTCTTGCTAGGTCTTTCTAAACATAGATTGTGTTATTACAAAAGATTTTTAAACCCTGTTTAACTAAACACCTGTTCAAATGTGATGCTGTCACTTTTTTGACAATATTGTTTGACAGATTCAGCATCACATTACAACAGGTGTTTAGTTAAACAGGGTTTAAAAATCTTTTGTAATAACACGGAGACTTTTTAGAGCAGTTCCGAAAGTATGTCGTGCCAGTTTTCTGAATGGCTATCACTGCGTCTCTTTTATTTGCTTTATAGCGAAAAAGAGACGCATTGAGAGCCATTCAGAAATTTGTCAAGTTTTAAGAGCTTGAAACGGCCTCCCTGTCCAGATTACAGCCTCATTATGGGCCCTCCACGCAGGCCCAGCCGGAAGAACCGTACGGAGAGCCGCGGACTGAAGGAGCTGCGCCTTCCGGCCGGGCCTGCGCATGTGGAATGCCAATTACAGCTGTGGTTCCTCCACTTTTTATTGACCAGACAATGGGCAAACGTGACTGGTCCCATGCCGATATCCTTTGGGGAGGGCTATGCCCAGCAAATAGGTTGCGGCTGATGGTATAATGATAATAGAGTAAATTTTACTCGATAGTTGTGGTACAATCGGCGTTGCATCGTTTGTTCGATTTCCAATAGTGATTTAGCGACTTTCTAACTTTAATATTGAAGTCATTAAATGCAGTGATGTTGTGTTTATTTTCAGTTGATCAAAAAAGGGTTCTGAAGAACGTGCTGCGTGTTAACCGCCACCATTTCACAAAAGTCAATCCATTTTCCATATTTACCGTGGACGGGAGTTTACCGTTGAAACTAGCCAGTTTCTGTACTACCTATGCAGTTGTATTGTTGCAGTTTCAAATATTGTAATAAACTATAAGTAAATTTAAAATGTAAAAGAGTATGAAGTAAAGTAGGGCCACTTTAATAGGCCACATTTGACATTTTAGATTCATAGTGAGGTGACCATATGTGTTCATAGGTACAGACTTCATACATGGGATTTGAATTCAGTTATTATGAAAAAGTAGCCCTACTTTAGTCTGTTTTTAGCCAAAGAATAAAGAGAACATAAAAGACTAGCTCAGGTACCTACTTTGAAATGTAAAATCACCATACGCTGCTTGTATGACTGTAAAAAGCATTAAGCTGTAATAACTTAAATGAGAAAAAAAACCCCGACACAAAAAAGCTAACTTTTAATACCCCCCCCCCCCCCCTCTACCCCTCCACAGATCTATGAAAAAATACTCAGCTTTTTTGTGCCAGGGGTTTTTTTTATTTTACATTTAAGTTTTATTTGAATCTTTTTAAAAGTTCGGTACTTATACTATTAAAGATTCACTTCTTAATATTTTTAGTTCACATTAAAATCGCTAATTTCAGCCAAATCGAAGCAACTTAATTTTAGGCTGGCATTTTTTTGGCGCCATTGCTTTTTAATGCACTTAAACACAGCTTAAATTTGCCCAGAATGTATTTTTTTTAACATTATTTTAGTCAAAGCACCATCTGTAACTTTTACCGTTTTGGCAGGCAGGTGACCATCATAAAGAATATGAAATGTGTAGTCATTTCGTCAATTTCATAAGTCTCTGGATGATAATCTGCACAAAAACAGGATTTTCATGATTACTTCCTTGTGTAGGTAACACAAAGAAGTAATCTTGGAAAGGTTTTTAAATAATAATCAGCGCAAGGACCTCTTATCAAGGGACAAAGGGAAGTTAGGTTACCTTATTTTGTATGCCGTATTTTAGTAGGTACGTTACTTTGTCTACATGACTACTTTGTTTATCTTGAATTTGTATTTAGGATTTGTCTCAAAGCAAAGAAGTATAGTCAGGTGGGGTAAGTGAAACACCGGGGTAAGTGAAACACCCAACCTTATCTAAGAAACTATCGTAGTTTATTCTCATAGCGATGTGTCGATAAAGCAGGAATGACGAATTACTTCCCTTAATACAACACAGATATCGCTGCGATCATTAAACTAGCTAGTAAACCAAAAAGAAATTCATTAGATGTCAAAACGCAAAACACGATGTTTTTTAGATAAATCTTTAAAACTGGACCCTATTTTATGAGAATTTGATACATTTTGGATATTAACGGTTAAACGTGATCCTTTTGTCCTGTTTTTAATTAAATGGACACAATATTTAAAGCTATTTTGGCCACTGTTTCACTTACCCCTGACAAGGGGTTCTTAGGATATCTTTTATATTAGCTTTTATATTCTTTTCGTGATTTTGTTGCTTAATGCAAGTCTTTAGATATTTATATTCATACCGTTAAAGGCTGATTTAATTAGGAGTACATTGCCTATACAGCTTCTTTAATTGCGAGTTTTATAGCTTTACTACACCTTGTTAAATAAAAATAAAATAAAGTATGTTTCACTTACCCCACTAGATTAGGTATGTTTGGTTGTTCAAATAATAAATTGTTTATTCTGATATATGTGTTAATGTTTTTGACAATCATGTTATAAAGGAGAACATCGAAAAGATCACATTTGACACTTCATCAAATTTTTTTTTTCAAAGGTACAATTGTCTTCGAAAAAAATTGATAAGTACCTACCCCTACGTTCTTTTTTGTACCCCTGACAAAGTGTTTGCAAAATTTCATGATGATCAAAATGTTTCAGTAGTTAAGACGTGAAGACGTAACAAAAAACTTGTCTATGATTAAATCAAGACGGGGTAGGTATAAAGCAAATCGCCAATCTTAGATATCTTTTTATGGTAGTAGGTAATATAAAAATATATAATTTCACAAAAAATAACATAAGTACTTATTCGATATTCGATTATCTATTTTAAGAAAAACAAAATATTTTTCGATAAAGGAAATCACGAAGTTGCTTCTAATTTTATACTAAAATCGATTTATTTCCAAGATATTGATTTTTTAACACATTTATCCTAGTTAACAAAACAAGTATTTATAAAAGTTTTTTTAATATGTGTATTTTACGAGTTTTATGAATTATTTTGCATGTTGTGGTGTTGTGCGGTTTGTGTGTCTCTTTCTCACTTTTTGAGTGCGCGAGCCTTTATGTTATTATAATATTATCATTTATAATAAAAATCAACTTATTAATCATTTTTGTTTCGCTCACTCGATGCCTCCGCGTAAATAAAATTTATCAGACTTTGATTTTGTCGTCTCAATTTTGCTACCATTTCCACCTCCATTCTGGGACTGAGTATAATATACTCGGAGTTGCCTGACTTGCAGCATTTCCACAAATCCCGCGATACATCAGTGTCCAGAACTCCAGGCGAGCTGTCCAGAACAAACAGCATCAATCGCGCTAGTTTCAACGATAAAACCTAAACTAAATTCTTACTGTTTCGGTCACGCGTACCGAAAATATTTTGGCTTGGATCTTAACTACCATTTAATATCCTTTTTTCCCCACTGCTCAAATAGACTGCTCACTCCACTCGCGGCAATCAAACCTTTTTATTACGAAACTAAGCAAAGCTAAGAACTGAGCTAAATATAGTTCTATTGTCACAAGTTCACAACATCACATCAGTCAGTTTAATTTCTAAAGAGGGCTACACACTCGCGCCGCGAACCGCGGCTGCGAATCACGGAAGCGGTCCGCGCATGAAAACGGTGCGAAAAATATAGCCCTCCAGACTCGCGCGTAAACCGCGGCCGCGAATCACGGCAACATTAGTTCGGCACACAAGTCCTTTAGAGGGCTCCACACTCGCGCCGTGAAAGCCCGCGAAGGCCGCGAACCGCGAGTATGGAGGGTTTCGCGGCTTCGCGTATGGGCTTCGCGTTCGCGCTTCGCGGCGTTCCCCGTCCGGTGGCGGTTTTTGGTCCACGTCAAAGGACTTGTGTGCCGAACTAAGGTAGCCGTGATTCGCGGCCGCGGTTCACGCGCGAGTCTGGAGGGTTATATTTTTCGCACCGTTTTCATGCGCGAACCGCGCCCGTGATTCGCGACCACGTCGCGAATCACGGGCGCGGTTATAAATAATCATATTTTTATATTTACGATACCGATTGAAAAGGTTACTCGTTACGATTTTTTGACATTGAAAATGTCTTTTCGTTCGCTCCAGTATAGGTATAGGCACCGATTTCACGAAAAAGTGCGATTCCCTTATATCACAGAAGGTTGTGAAGATATGATATTCAAAAAGACTCAACAGACGCGTATTTACAAGAGCTACAAGGTGCAAAAAGAATTATTCGAAAAAATAAAAAAGTAAAAAATTATGGCCGAAATAGTGGAAAAAAAATCTCATTTTCTTCCGATTTTTTGATTATGGTGCTCGATATTTTAAAAACGAAGAATGATATCAAAATTTTGAGAAAAAATCCTCTGAACAATCTAGTCAGCTACAATTTGAGCCTAAAACAAAGACGATCGGGTTAAGGGTTTGCTTAACCTTTAACATTGAAAATGTTTTTTTGATCGCTTCAGTATAGCCCCCATTTTCGCTCAGAGTGCGACATCGCCTTGGTGTCGTAAGTATTAAGCTACATGAATGGTTGGAGCCTCAAATCAAAAGACGCGTATCAACGAGGGCTACAATATGTAGCATGTTGGCGTAATTTCGGGAAGCGAGCTCCTTAGATGCGCATCGCGTCACTGAGTTGACGAAAATAAATCTTAGATTTTTTTTATAATATATATCTTAGGTTATAGTTACTACCTTTCAATAAAATAGTAATGTTTCTAAAAATGATGTATTTTTATATGAATTTCATACACACGAATCGCAGAAAAGTAAATCCAAAATTGTTCATGGCTTTGCTGTAATTTCAAAGTATTGTAAGTACTAATTCAAAGAAATGAATATATTTTTTATAAAATTCAATTATTAAATTCATTTTCAATGTACCAGAAGGTCGTGAAAGGCACGAGATCTGTGAATTTTTTCTTTTATAACACAGCATCTTAAACAAAAGGAAGACAATGAATTAAACATTGAAATTTTAATTATCACGGTACCTTTACGCGATTAAAAAAAAACTTTGAATGCAGTTACAATTATTTTTTTAAAAGAAAATTAAGTCTTCTTTAAGTATTTCCTATCTTCAATATTTAAGGTATTTTCCCTTATCTAATGTGGCAAAGTTTTGGGACATCCTGTATTAGAATGTCACAAATTATTAGAAGACGTGAAGAAAGTTAATAATTCAGCAAAAGTAACGTAACAAGACTGTTTTACAAAATGTTTTTGATATTACAAGAACAAAAGCTTTAATGGAACTTATTAAAGAAAAAACGCTTGTATGAGAAAACATGAAAGAATTACGCTTGTACGGTCTATTGATAAAAATAAACGAAGAACAAATTCAATACCGGTGTACCGGAAATTTGGTTTTAACTAAAATATAAAAATTGCGAATTCAGGTGTTTTTCTTGAAAGCATTTAGCAAATTATATAAATAGCTAATTATGTTTTGTTGGCAATTCGTAAGAAGTGTCAAAATTAGTTTCTATCACGGAGAGTATTTAATCGATTTGTTCCGGATTCGTCATGTTCCTGACTCGTCGTATTCCAGATTCGCCGAATTCCTGATTCGCCGAATTCCAGATTCGCCGATTTCCTGATTCGTCGTAATACGTACAATCGATAACACTGGCGCTTTACAATTTAAAAGTTTAAAATTACTTGCAAGCCGCGCCATCATGATGAGCGTGTCAGAAATGGTTCCACAATAAAATATGGACAAATTATCATTAAAATTAGTGTCAATTTTGTGTTTGTTTTTATTTTATTTTGAACATGCTTATCAATTCATATTTGAACTAAAATGTAATGTATGATTATGCTGTAATTGTACTTTAAATTTAATTAAGTACCTTTATTATATTATATTGTACCTTAATAGATAGATTATATAGATAGATTATATAGATAGATTATATAGATAATTAAATAAATACTGAAATAAATAATTCAAAAATATGGCATCGACTGTATTCCGACGAATCTGGAATACGTCGAATCTGGAATACGGCGAATCTGGAATACGACGAGTCAGGAAAATGGCGAATCCGGAACAAATCATTTAATCAAGTACATAAACATCAGACAATCATGATCAATTAGTAGATTTTGGTGCAATCTTGTTGCGTGATTCTGTCTACTTTATTGAATCGTCAAAGATTTTTTAGAAGTGTTTGGATAACGCTTTGTCAATAACCTTTCTTTTCTTTCTTTGTTTTTCCTTTTTATATTGGGTAAGGACCTTGGTTTCACGACACAGGGAATCCTAGTGTGGAATCCAGGGCTAAGTGCATGGTTTTATTTTCATTTATCTGTACTAGATTATTAGCCAAACTACTATACATTGTAAATGTAAGAAATGTTATCAATCAAATAAAACTTTTTTTTAATATTTTGAGTTTAATAGGATTCAAATTGGGAGAGTGGGTAAAATGTTGGTGTGATATGCAGCGTTGGAGCTAAGGTCAAGTGCGCCCCTTGCACAGTCTTAAAGTGCCCCTGGCAAAAAAAACATAATAATTTATTCAGTCCAAGCACTTGTGAATGTCATAGAAGCTACGCCATCGTTTCGCAAACCCTAAGCGGGAGACCTTATAACGAAAAGAACCGGCAAGAAACTCGTCAAGGGCTGGTTTTTATCTCCCTCTATATTTCATACAGAGTCGTCGACATTGAAAAATTACCTCCACATTTTAAAGTGAGGTCATTTTCCATCACATTAATTAACAAAAGTTTACACAAGTTTACAAGGGTGGGAAATGCAATTCTTGCAATTCAATGTGCGTTAAGAAAGGTACTCAGAAGCAGACCCATTCCCACTGGCAGCATGACGCATGAACCAGCCATGGCATCGCTCAACCGTATTTAATTTTATTGAGGGAACGTAACGATCCGCCCAATACGACACCACCGCAGAAATAATTATACTTAGGCTACCCATCCTAGAGCACTTTGGATATTAGTTTTCAATAAGCAAGATGTGATGTGACCGTGAGTCAGCAAAGTACCTTCGAGGGGGTCCTCGAAGGTTGCACCCCAGGCAGCTGCCTCCCTTGCCAACCGCTATGCTACGATGCTGGTGATATGCCTTAGTATATTGTACGAAAACTCTCTCTCTTGAGTCATTGATGTTTATATTCTGTTTGCGTATTCATTTATTTGTTTTTCGTCGTTAGTTCGAGTCGTTGAAATACAAGCTTGGTTTAGTTTAGTTCGGACTTAGTCATTGTAAGCGATAGTGTACCACCAAATGCCATAATTTTATGTCAGAAGGTATAATAAAACTTTCTTTACTCAAAAAATTTTAATCATCATCAGTCATTACTAGACTAAATATTTAACTTGGAATCAAGTTAAGTTAATTTAAATTAAACAAAAATAATTTTAATTTACTTAAAGTTTTCTAATTCAGCAGTTACAAATAAAACTGTACAATAAAAAGCATGTTTCTCAACTTCCACATCATTTACAGATTACACAGAATTTTGCTGTCAAGTCAAGATAGAACATCTGGCAGATGTCGTTAATTTTTGGTTGGACTCATGATCCAAGAAAACTAGGTCTTCTTTTCCCGTGACAGCTGGGCCACGTGATTGGCCTATGAATACGTTAAGACCATATGATTTTAAAGTTCTTGATTAAGACTATTCAATGTTGCGATGCGTTCTCAAACTACTATCAGGTAACATTTATCGTGCCGAAACCATCATGGGAAGAGAAGATCTGGTGAAATATTATTATACCATGGTTGAACCCATGGTACATTAGTAAACTGCGCCAGGTATAGCCTGAGACAGGGGATGTGACGTGGTCTACACAAGCAGACGTCATCACCGCTATCGGTATTCAAAATAACGTCCATTCATCTTTAATTAAACTGTTTCTTTTGCTAAGACAATTTTGTAATGAGTGTGACAGAAAAAATCCTCCATTCTTTGATAACTATAAAGGTGCGCAACTGGATAGTGACGTAAGCTAGTGACTCTTGAAATGCCAGATCTTGTTTTTTGGACCATGGTTGAATCCACCATTGATTTTACATAACTTGACGTCATGTCACTCAGTTTAATAAGAACATGACAACTGCCAAAAGTTCGACGAATCAAAAAATCGACAGTGAAAATCGCTCCGAAGCTATCAGTCCTCACTACTATAATCTTCTCGACTCCTTTCGAAGTTAATATAAGCTGTCTGGTTCCACTTGTGGCTGTGGGTGATGGAGTGTATCCAGGAGCTGATGTTCTTCGCAGCCACCAGGTTCACGAAGGTCGGTCCAGGTTCTAGATTACAGTCATCAACGTGCCAAGAAGAGACGATGCCCCATAAGATGCCATTTAGAACAACAGGCGCTCCCGTGTCTCTCTGAAAAGTTTTTATGTGTTTTGAGCCAATTTAAAGGCTTTGGTTTGGTCTAAATACCTAAGAGCTAGGCTTCAGAAATACGGTTGCAATTTGTAGAGGAACAAAATCCCTATAGTTAGTGTGCCATACTGTCAGTATTAATTGATCCGAGTAGCTGGCAGACCACATCCAGACCTCTATAAATTGCATAATTTCAATGTTTGATCACTCTCACCGCCGCTGAACAACTGCCAGGTGCCCAGATCAATGATCAATATGATCAATGGCACACTAACTAAAGGGATTTTGTTGCTCTATACATTGCAACCGTACACCAAAATAATACCTTTGTTAGCCTAAGATAAAATTATAAGCACGCGTACAGTGCAATTCTAACTTCTAATGGCAGCTCGGAACACCGCGCGAGACGATTTGGGAGGGGTGAGTGGTGGGGCTAAGCTAAGCGCATAGTGGCTAACTTCACAACCGTCATTTAGTTTGAATGGTACTGTACTCTTGTTAAGAAAGAAAAATCATCTTTAATATAATAACGTCATTAATGTAAGTTGAAAACTTACCCAGCAAGGATCGGTCTTGGAATCAGGGTCAAGGCACATAATTGTGTCCTTGTCGTTTACATCCAATGACATTAGTTCCCTATTACATTCTCCCGCATTTATTGGGTGGAGGTGGGATATGGATAGCATTCTTCTTTGTTTTATTTCGTTCATTGAAACTGGCCGCTGTTTCTCGTTTTTGTTAAAATGCTAAAATATGATTTTAAGTTAATTATTACACGTTTAGTACTTTTATAATATTCTGTAAAAACTCTTTACAGTGCTATGCTCAAAGCAGAGAATAAATAAATATTGAACATTACATTCATTGCTAGGTTCCAAAGTTAGTAAGTAACTTAAGCACTTGTACTATGGAAATCAGAGACAAGGAGTATCAATACAAAGACCCAGACGCGAGACAGTATGGAAAAGTTAGTTTTTTAAATTAACCCAGCCGGGGGGATCGAACCCTGCCCCTTAGCATGACCGACGAAACACGATATATTATTATATCGCGTGATATAGCGTTTTATCGCCAACTGTCAAAATCCATTGTCTTTTGACAGTTAAGGGCAGTATATTGCAAATTAACTTATTTTTGATTCAGTTTTAAACAATCAAGCATTATTTATTTTGAGCAGATAAAAATATATGTTGTAGTTTCATAATCGAACTTGATCATTTTACGGTTAAAAACACGATTTTCGTATTTTCACTCGACTATAAAAATGTGCAAAGACAATGAATATTTTCATTGTTTTTTGAATAATACTTAAAGATTATAAATCTCTTACGCACAAATAATATATAGAAAAAAAGGTAATGACATATAGCAGAATATTTTACGGTTACTTTTTCAAAAAGTGACTTTATGTTTATTTAAAAATTAATATATAATAAAACGCACGACGAATCTTGGTTTAGTAGCCTGCGAGGCGTCGTCGGCGTAGGACCTGTGTCGTTTTTGCTGCCGCGCTGTGTTCCCCCTCTCGCGTCTAGTCGATTGAGAATCTTTTAGATACTCGAAGAGTAGTATAAGACTTGGAAACGCAGTAGGTAATCTAAGTGTAAAATTTTATTTAGTGTAAATTACCAATTTAGTTTAATTTGTAAATGCATAGAGTAGGTAGGTAGGTATTTGGATACAGCAACCAAGTACAAGCTAACGCGTAATTAATTTTGATGACTTTTAAGAAATAAATACTTATCTATAAATAAAATATAAAAAAAAATATACCTATCGTATAATTTATAAAATGGTTGACTTTGCAATGATTTTACTTATATCGGAAGATGAAGAAGAAAACTAAGTACAGTCAGCAGCATATCAAGCTATAAGTACAAAACTGTCAAAAATCTATAATGAATTTTGAACCTTAAACTGTTCGACTTAAAGTTTAAAAATGATTGAAGTAATTTGACACATTGTGGAAGCCCAGCATGCCGTAGACTGTACCGTAAGGCTGCGTTCAGACGATAACGCACGACCCAACCTCAACCCAAACTCAGCCCAAACTCAGCTCAAACTCAACTCAAACTCAACTCACCCGCAGCCTACTCCTTGAAATACATCACTTACAATTTTGAATCTTATGACACATTAATAAGCTCTTTTTTTATTTTGTCGATGCAACTGCACCCTCCCCGCGCTCAACCCGAACTCAACTCAAACTCAACCCGTACACAACCCAAACTCAAATCAAACTCAAACCGAACTCAAACAGAACTCACTTCAAACTCACCTGGACATTACACAGGACCTTATTAAAGTGTCATAAGACTCAAAATTGTAAGCGATGTATTTCATGGTGGGCTGTGGTCAACCCGAACTCACCCGAACTCAACTCAAACTCACCTCGAGTTTGAGTTGAGTTTGAGTTGAGTTCGGGTTGAGGTCGGGTCGTGTGTTATCGTTTGAACGCAGCCTAAAAGTATGCTTCCGCACAGCTATGCGGTCGCGACAATTTTCCGTTCACTTCAAATTGAGCCTTTTGGTCATAACATTACGGTTCAACTTGGAGCGCACTGCTGCTTGCTGCCGAGATCGGCGCAAGCGTTAGTCGTCTTATTTACTTTGAAATTCGGTTGTTTTTTTCCCATATTTTTGTTCACAAACTTTGTTGTTTCATTAAAAACAGTTATTTTGATAAATGTCAATATGGTCGAAAATCACTTGCACCTGTTTTTTTTTTACTAGTAATCACTACAAATTTTAGCGAACTTCACTTTTTCCCCAACATTATTTGTTCTTCTGGCTATTGCCTAATATGCCCCAGCAGTTGAAACATGAATAGGCTGGTGATAATGAGGTTGCTTTTAGCCTGGGTGCATTAATCTACTTAAGGGTACACATAAATCACCTGGGTGAATCTGTCTGCTGAAGGGAGAAAAATAATTATGTACGTTGGCCGGTGAGGATGCACGGCTCAAAATCAAGTGTCAACCAATCACGACTTTACCTACGAGTCGACGGTGTGATACTTCCCAGCAACGCCACCATGGAGTAGAGATTTCTAAATACCCTCAAATGAAAGACCATAAAATGTACCTAATTGTACCTTAACTCAAAAAATTGTACCTCTGATAGTTTCAGAGAAAAACGCACTTGATTGTGGCATTGCCAGGAAGTATACTTCCTGGCAACGCGACGCTGTACCAGATTCCAATTGGTCTCATAGTAATGGCCAAAAATTGTACTTCATTTGTACCTCATTCAATAATTAAAATATGCAGTTTCGATATAAAAAAACTCTTACTTGATTTGCAATACATGCAATGCACGTTGTTATTGATATAAACTGATGTTTATTATGCATTATGCAGTAGTAGGACCTCAGAGGCAACCGCCTCTGTGCTCTAGTGGTTCGCGCACCCGTGTAAGATGCAGACGTCCCGGGTTCAATTCTCAGGAGGGTACAATTTGTACTCGGTTTGGTTGATGGTAGGGCTTAATTTGGTGCCATTCATTTGGTACTATTAAGTACAATTAATTATGTACCATATAGTACAATTTATTAGGTACTATTTAGTACAATTTATTTTGTATCATATAGTACAATTAGAAGGTAGTTTAGGTACTATTTAGTACAATATATTTTGTACCATAGATTAAAATTTATTAGGTACTACTTTGTACAATAAATTTGGCACCATATAGTACAATTTATGAGGTACTATTAGGCACATTTTATTTGGTACCGTATAGTACAATTTTATAGGTACTATATAAAAGCATTCATTTGGTACATATTATCTGGTAACATATTATAGTACAATTAATAAAGTACTAATTACAAACTAATTAGTACAATCAATTTAGTATTATTTAGTACAATTTATTAGGTACTATTTAATAAAATTAATTATGTACTATACAGTACAATTTATTTGGTACCATAATAATACAATTAATTTAGTACTACTTAGTGCCATTCATTTGGTACTATACAGTACAGTTTATTAGGTACTATTTATTACAATTTATTTGGTACCATATAGTACAATTAGTAGATACCATTTAGTACAATTAATTAGATACTATTTAGTACTATTAATTTTGTACCATAGAGTACAATTGTAAGAAACAAGTACAAAAGCTAAACTAACTTGCATCTACATATCGACGGCGAAGTGCCAATATCTCCTAGTCCTAACAATGATGCCTTTGAATTCAACACCTAAAGGAAGTTAATTTCTCAAAAAAGTCTCAGTTAGGAGCGATTGGTACTTCCCCGTTGAAATCTCATAAAATTTTATTCTTTTCCTCTCTTTTTGTATTAGTTTGATTGTTACTATAGAGGTTTTTCTTATTATGATTTTATAATAGTATTTAGTCATCATTATCATATCAGTTGCACCACACCCACTGCTGGGTATAGGCCTCCCTCATGGGTCTTCATAACGATCGGTCCTGCTTGGCCCGCATCCAGTGGCGCACCGCGACCTTCACCAGATCGTCGGTCCACCTTGTCGGGGGCCTACCCTCGGAGCGTCGTCCGGTACGCGGTCGCTATTCCAATCTTTCCGCCCCAACTGCCTTTGGTTCGTCTCGCTAATTTGTCCCGCCCACTGCCACTTCAGCTAAACAATCTTTCGAGCGATATCGGTTACTTTAGTTCTCCTACGCATATACTCATTTCTGGTTCGATCACGCAGGGAAATGCCGACCATGGCTCTCCATTGCACACTGGGTGAGAGCCTTCTTATGAGACCTGTAGTTAGCGACCACGTTTTACTGCGATAAGTCAACAATGGCAACACACACACACACAACTTAGACTTTAGTCTTGAGATAAGACACCGATGTAAGTTGGACTCGAAGATTTGTCGAATACTGGCCAACCGAGCTGGATTCGACGAGAGATCTCTTTTCGAAGTTGAACTTACCTAACTGGACTGTCTGTCCTAGGGATACGTAATGGTCAACAACTTCGTGTGTAGTGTTCCCAACATGAGCTAGAGTGGGTACAACATGAACACTCGACATGATTTTCGTCTTATCCATCTTCATTCTAAGAGCCACTTTCTGGGAGGCACTACGGATAACTTCGAGGATTGTGTTCAAGTCTTCCATGAATAAAAACTATATCATCGGCAAAACGAAGGTGTGTTAGTTAGGTACTGGCCATTAATGTTGATACCGAATCTTTTCCAGTCCAAGAGCTTCAAGACATCCTCCATCACAGCTGTGAACAGTTTCGGAGAAATAACTTCTGTCTCTGTCTCACACCTCGCTGTAGTTGGATGGGATCTGTGCTCTGATTCTGTACTCGAGCCGAAATGGTGACATTTTCCTATAAGTGCCTCAACACCTCTTCCTTCCTTTCCTTCCTCCTCTTGGTCCTATTGGTGCACCAGACTGCAGCACTGCCCAGGTCTCAATCAAATCAAAAACTTTCTCATAGTCCACGAACGCCAAGCAAAGTGGCAGTTTATACACCTCGGTCTTCTGTATAACCTGCCGCAGCGTATGGATGTGGTATATGGTGCCAAAGCCTTTTCAGAACGCGGCTAGTTCGGGAGATTGGAAGTCGTCGAACTTGTGAGCGCAACGATTCGTAAGATTCGTATTCTTCAAGAGGGCCTTGTCACCCTTTTTAAAGAACAGAATGACCTCACTTATGTTCCATGTCTTCGGCGTTCTGCCCTCAACGATGACGGAATTGAAAAGCTTCTAAAGGTCTTTTATTCTACTTATTTTGACCATCCACACCGATTACGCCGATGACGCCGACGCCGCCGACAATTTAGACGCCAGACGCCGCTGCCGGTCAAATGACCATCGGCGCACATGTCTAGTATAGACCAATAAAAGCAGTTATATTATCAACTTTAGTTAATAACAGTAACTCTACTTTGAGTAGGTATACATTTAAAATTACAAATCAATTTTACCTTTTTAACACGTTTTTATTAGGTTGCTTTCTCGTTTGTTTGTTTGTTTGTTTGTCCGCAAAGTTTGCGAACGATTTTAAACTAGCTTCCCGATGAGCAATAGACTTGAAACTTTGAACACAGATCAGAACTGAAATATAATGTAATATTATGGTGTCATTAAGCTGATCTTATGATGGAACTGGAAGAAGGCCACAGGAACTTAATGATGAAACCATACAACCCCATTGTGATTAGGCTTGTTAAAATCGTCTTGACGAGTACTCTGATGGAAGATAAGGTCCAGGGTCTGATGATGAAGCTGGAAGGCCATGCCAAAGGAACTCAATATTGAAACCGTGCAATCCCATCGAGTTTGGGCTCATTTGAATCGTCTTGACGAGTACTTTGTTGGGAAATAGTGTCCGAGGATCTGATGATGGAGCCGGAAGAAGGCCATAGGAACTCTATAATAAAACCACGCTACCCTATCGAGTTTGAGCTCGTTTGATTCGTCTTGACGAGTACTTTGTTGGGAAATAGTGTCCGAAGATCTGATGATGGAGCCCGAAGAAGGCCATAGGCACTCTTTGATAAAACCACACTACCCCATCGAGTTTAGGCTCGTTTGAATCGCCTTAACGAGGACTTTGTTGTGAAATAGTGTCCGAGGATCTGATGATGGAGCCCGAAGAAGGCCATAGGCACTCTTTGATAAAACCACGCTACCCCATCGAGTTTAGGCTCGTTTGAATCGCCTTAACGAGGACTTTGTTGGAAAATAGTGTCCAGGGTCTGATGATGGAGCCGGAAGGAGGCCAATGGAACTCTATAATAAAACCATGCAACCCCATCGAGTTTGGGCTCGTTTGAATCGTTTTGACGAGTGCTCCGATAGGAGATGGTATATTTTTAGTCTTAGCTCGTTAACTAAAAAGCATAAAATAATAATTTACTGAAATAAGTATTTTTTAAAAACACCTTTTTTATACGGACACTGCATGCGTAGGATATATCCGGGCGGGTGCACACAGATAGGTACATAAGTGACCCTAACAGCTGTTTAAACTGATAAATGTCATCTTGCAAACATTGTTTATTGCGTATTGTACATTTTGCGCATGTACGTTTTGCGTTTTGTACATTTTGCAACTAGTGCACATTTTGCGTATTGTACATTATGCGACGAAGGGCTAAATAATTCCAAAAAATCGGACTAAAAATATTAAAACGGACAAGTAAAAACAAACTAAAAAGTAAAAAATAAATTCTTCTGTAAATATTTATAACCCTAATAACTTATACCTACAGAAATTTTAAACCAAAAAACGTGGGGCGCGTTTTGTAAAGTTTCTCATCTATATTGTCTATAGCATGCGCCCCACGTTTTTTGGTTTAAAATTTCTGTAGGTATAAGTTATTAGGGTTATAAATATTTACAGAAGAATTTATTTTGTACTTTTTAGTTTGTTTTTACTTGTCCGTTTTAATATTATTAGTCCGATTTTTTGAATAATTTAGTCCCTTTTAAAAACGTGTTTTAAAAAAATACTTTTCTCAGTAAATTTTACTCTATACAGTGCCTTTGGTCTTAAACTAGCGATAATTTAAAGGCGTGAAATACATCTAATTTTATTGACAAAAACACCCACATGTTGAGGTGATTAGGCGGGTCCCTACCAAGCGCGCTGCCTCGCGAGGCAAGACGTTTGCCGCGTATGGCGGGCCTCGCACGAGGCTGCTCGCTTGATGAGGACCCGCCTAATCGCGTAAAAACGGCTGGTCGGATCCTGGTTGAAAGTTCCCTAAGGATTTTCTCTAATATGCACGCGACGAAGTCGCGGGCGGAAGCTAGTTTATTGCAATAATCAGAATTGGGTCTAGAATATTATTATCCCGTTCCCGTTTCTTTACCCTCTCCCTCTCTCTGCCCCTCTCCCTCTTCCTCTCCCTCTCCCATACTCCTTTCCGTCCCCGACCCCTTAACAAAAGTTTGATCCCCTATTTCACCTCTTTAGGGGCTGAAGCAAGTCCACCGTGTGTGTTGGTCTTCAAAATAAATGTCATTTTCGCAATCACCATCCCATAAAAGCCCAAGAACGACATCCATAACGATTTTTATGTTTACTTACCCCATTTACCCCCTATGGGATGATTTTCAAAATAACAAATTATGTGTTTGATTTTATTTTTAGACGTGCTCCGATGAATTTTTTATGCTGTTGTAATTTCGATTTTATTTTCTTTTTCATCATGTCCACCGTGTTGGACTTCAAAATAAATGTCATTTTCGCAATCACCATCCCATAAAACCTCAAGAACGACATCAATATCGATTTTTAGGTTTACTTACCCTATTTGTCCTCTAAGGGGTTGATTATCAAAATCACAAAACATGTGTGTGCCTATTTATTTTTAGACGTGCTTCTGCGAAGTTTAGAGTTAAAGTTTTAATTTTATATTCTATTTTCCATACAAAATTTGAACCCCATTTTCACCCCTTTAGAGGTTACATCATGTCCACCGTGTTGAACTTCAAAATAAATGTTATTTTCGCAATCGTCATCCTAGGAAACCCCAATAACGACATCCATATCGATTTTTAGGTTTATTTGCCCCATTTCACACCCATTTCACCCCCATAAGTATTGAAATACTAACAGTAACGATATACGTTGCGTTAGATTTCCATCCATAAGCTTAAATTATAAATTTAGCGATTTTTACATAGAAAATGAAGAATTTTCTATTCATAAATTAATTCCCTTTTCACTTCTTCGGGGGTAGAATTTTCAAAAACGGTTAAACACGTGTATATTAATTTTCAATCGTCAGTCTAACCACAAAATTTGAAGACCCTAGCTTCGAAACTGAGGGACTTTCATACAAACTTTGGACCCCCGTTTCACACCCTTAGAGGGTGAGTTTTGAAAAACTCTTTCTTAATGCACCCTTAGACCTCATAAGGAATCAATGTGCCAAATTTGGAGTCTCTAAACCCAGCGGTTTGGGCTGTGCGTTGATATGTCAGTCACCAATCAGTATCTTCTTTTATAATATTTAGATGTATTTAATGGTATGTATTAATGTATTTTGTATGCATGTGAATATCATTTTTCTTTGTTTGTTCCACATTCGTGTTTATTGGTTTGCTGTTGGTTGACTTATGGATAATGCTCTTAGCATTAAGTCCGCCATTTCTACCTTACTTTATGTATTTGTACAAAAAAAATTATGAATAGATAAATAGTACCTAATAAATTGTACTATATGGTACCAAATAAATTGTACTTATCAATACCAAATTAATAGTAATAAATAGTACCTAATAAAAAATTAATTGTACTAAATAGTACCTACTAATTGTACGATATTGTACAAAATAAATTGTACTATATAGTACCTAATAAATTGTACTATATGGTCCAAAATTAATTATACTTATTAGTATCAAATGAATGGCACCAAATAGTACCTAAAATGTACTACTAATTTCCAAATAAATTGTACAAATTGTACCTATAAAATTGTACTATATGGTACCGAATAAATTGTACTTAATAGTACCAAATGAATGTCACTAATTTGTACCAAATTAATTGTAAGTAATTGTAGGTAAGATGGTGGTAGCTATTCAGGCGGCCTTGACTTAAGCCCTACCACCAACCAAACCGAGTACAAATTGTACCTCCCTGAGAATCGAACCCGAGACCCCTGCGTCTTACACGGGTGGGCAAACCACTAGACTACAGAGGCGGTTGCCTCTATGGTCTTACTACTGCATAATGCATAATAATTCCTTAGCCAAACATCAATTTATATCAATAACAACGTGCATTGCATGTATTGCAGATCAAATCATGTAAGAGTATTTTTTTATTTTATTTTTCGAAACTCTGCCTGTTTTAATAATTGAATGAGGTACAAATTAAGTACAATTTCTGGCCATTACTATGAGATCAATTGGAATCTGGTACAGCGTGGCGTCGCCAAGAAGTATACTTCCCAACGTCCGTTGCATGTATTGCAGGTCAAATAAGAGTAGATTTAAAAATGTTTTTTATCGAAACTCTGCATGTTTCATTTATTGAATGGGGTACAAATTAAGTACAATTTCTGGCCATTACTATAAGATCAATTGGAATCTTGTACAGTGTCACGTTGCCAGGAAGTATACTTCCTGGAAACGCCACAATCAAGTGATTTTTTCACTGAAACTATCAGAGGTACAATTTTTTGAGTTAGGGTACAATTAGGTACATTTTATGGTCTTTCATTTGAGGTTATCTAAAAATCTCTACGCCATGGTGGTGTTGCTGGGAAGTATAACACAATAAGAGTGAATTTGCTTTGCATCAAACAATTCGATGCGCTTCGATTCGGTTGCAGCATGAATTGACCCTAATATTTGATTACTCGTTTTTGGAGGTCCCTTTTCATCGGCAAATTATTAAAAAAAAAGTTAAAATAAAATATCGGTTACACAAAAAAAGCTTGTTGTGAGTGCTCAAATATGTTTAGGTACTTATTTGTAGATAATTATATTGGCAGTTGAGTTGACACTCCACTAACGAATTTACTCAATGAATTCATTGTTTATTCACATTCAAGTAGTTAATTCAAACTCAGAGACCATACAACAAGTACCTATTCGAACTATAATATTCGAATAAACAAAAATAATTATTTAATTCGAATTAACTACCTAGCTACCTATAATTTTATTGTGTGTGTTAAATGTATTTTTTACCTAGTAAGTACCCATACCCATCATACTTATTTATTGATTTACAACATTATTGATAACAATACATAAACATAAAAAACATAATTATTTAGTTCGAATTATCAAAATAAATATCGCGCGTTCACGCAGTGCATGAGAGTTGACAGAGCACTAGATTCGGCACATGAAATCGCGGGCGGGGAGTGTCCTTTCTGCACGTAGTAAATATCTATATTCTGTGGCTTGGTCTGCGGGGTCAGAGAACACAGAGAGTTCATTTGAAAATGCGTTCGCGCGGCTCGCTCCGCGGGGAGGGAGGTAGCGCTAAATGCCTACGACGCTCGACTATACTGGCCTAAATCGCTATATCATATCGTGTTTCGGTGGTCATGCTAGGGGGGCAGGACCATGGCAGGACTGACAAATTGAAAAAAGGGTGAACGAATCACTCTACCTCGACCGTCGTAGTATATTTTATTAGTCAGTTATGCATGTAATTCCCAAAGAAAAAATAATGTTGACATAACGCCGTACTTGGTAATGGAATTGATCGCCATCTGCTAATCTGGGGGCATGGTAGTGCCCCCGCCAAGACAACCAAGCGAAGCACAAGGGCTACATGGAAAAATTTATTCACTGTTCATTACTTTTCTGATAAACAATAGTTCCTGTAGTGGTAAAGAAGCGGCCAAGTCACATATTTTGACTAAGGTGTAGTGTTTTTGAAGTTAGGGCTTGGAGAGTTAAGGTGCGTAGAGTTAGAAGCTTGGCTGTAGAGCCAAGAGATAAAGTCTGATAACTTTTTGACAGTGCGAGCCACATTGGCCAACATTATACATTAACATGTTTTTGGTGGGTTCGTTTTTCAAATTGTAGCTTACCAACGTTGGCTGCCAAGCGGTCACGATAAAATGCGTTGACGTAACATCTCTCACTTTAGTCTGCAGCCTTATAGGATACAAGCTCGGGATCAGCCGTACTCTAAAGGCTAGCCTTATCAACGCTATGTCATACACTGGTTTACTATCGTCGAAGAATGGGTGGAGTTCGATAGTTTTTATCGGTGTTATAACGCCTCCTTTCTTGTAGTTGATGCTTCCAAGACGAACTCTTAGTGTTCTTGATGATTCTCGCATTCTGTGACAGTAAATAAGGGACAAAAGTTTAAAATCAATGACGAAGGAATAACATGGACCTGACACACCTACGAAAAAAGCGTGGATACCTACTTCATTGTTCTCCATTCATACGCAACTAAACATGGCGGCTTAGTTTAGTGTACATACACCTTATGTAAACTGCATAGAGTCGAAATTGTAACATGTAAACGCAATACAATATGGCGGGCACGGCACGCGCCTTACGTCAAAAATCTTTTGTTATTGCAGTTTGTGCCACTTCCATAGGTTTCCTTTTTGTGAGTTTAAAATTAATTGCGTTCATCGACTTAGAAGTTTTTGAAACTTAGCTGTGTTTATTTATTTTCGTTCGTTCGTTCGTTTATACAGGGTTATATTTTAGTCATAATCCAAAATTTAAGGATGTGATCAGTCCATGAGTCTGACAAACTAAACATAGGGACAAATATATAAAAACATGTTGTGACTATCCACATAATAAAGGACGACCAAAATGTTGTTTCTTATTTTCTCGGAGAAAGTTCAGTTTCTTGGACTGACACTTAGGTTTCATGGACTGACGTTTGACCTTAATGTTTGGGATGTTGACAAATTAACTCTGTATGGCAATCACAAAAAGTTGTTAGTATGCTTTTAAAATATTCTGTTCCAACACGCTGTAGACGTCTTAAAACTGATAACAATGATGATTACATTAACAATAAAACTGAAAAACAATTTCTGAAAAGCGACTATCATTCAAAAAAAGTCTAGAGATTTTTGGGACAGATTATATGATCAAAATTGTACATAAATACTTACAAATAAAACGAATCAGCAGCAGTCAGTACCCATCTATCATCTAATAAAGCACCAGCACTAAAATACGAGAATTTCTTCAGAATTGCCACAACATATGGGAAGACCAAGCTATCTGTAAGTTTCGTGTGATCAATCAAAGTGTTTCTTCTTGCACTGCTTTTAACTTCAGCTGTAACATATAAAGCCCCATAAATAACAAGAACGGTGGAGAAAATATTGAGATTCATTATCCAATGTTACAACGCTGAAGTGGGCAGAAAAAATACGCTTTCGAGCGAAATTGTTTAGTAATCAGACCAGTAAATTTTGGAAACATCCAGCCTGTGTTTGCAAAATGATTGGGTAATTGAAAGGCTGCTTTTCAATGACAAGCTGTTGTTGAAAAATGATCTTTTTCTTTTTTCTCATTCAGTTTGTAGAAAGTGGGTTCTTGAAATTTATTAGCCTCTTGTAAACGGTAAATAATGACGTCTTTTAAAAATAGATGTGTTTTATTAAATAGCATTCTTTTGAAATAAAGAAATGAAGCTTAATACATTTTTATAAATTCTGTCCATTAATAAGAATGATTAAAGTTTTATGAGGATCCTATTATACCCAAACATTGCCAGCTTACGTAGCCAGTCTTTTAAATAAACTTTGCATCAATAATATAAAATCTTAAATAAGTATGATAATGAAACTGAAGGAAATAATCCAATGAAAACACCAATTGAATTGTATGAATTTCAAAACACACACCACTAAGTTTAGCATTCTTAAAACAACAGCTAAGTTTTATATCTTACAAAGTGAAAAAAAAACAAGGGTGATTTTTGATACGTGCTCAGCGAGTACTTACCTAATTTTTTTATGTTGAGGACGCCCGCCGTCGCCAATTTTGCTCTCGAAATGTGAAAATCACCTGAGTATACCGCATTCTCCAAGACTATGGCACCTCAGGGACATTCCATCGATTTGTAGTTAACGAGATTTTTACTGGAGACACTGAGTTGCTGATGGCGATAGTGCATAGACTCGCACATAAGTACGCATAATAAGTATAAAAAGGAGAGGAATTTGATATTTTGTTTAGAAAAAAGCACGACTTTTTAATACAGAGGAGCTCGATGGCGCAGTGGTTTAGCGCTTGGCCCAGCGATTGCAAGGGTCGGTCATGAGATGGGTAACCAAAAATTTATTATCATGAGCTCCTCCGTGCTTCGGAAAGCACGTTAAGCCGTTGGTCCCGGGTGCATTTGCAGTCGTTGACACCCAACAATTTGAACTGGGCCCGCGTGGTGGGTTGTGGTCCATCCTCCTTTTCCACCCATAATGAAGGCCTTTGCCCCAGCAGTGGGGACATTAAAAATGGATGTTCCTCATGGTAGGTGCTGGTTTTTGAAGACAAAAAATAGAGTTACAAGTTTCTACAGCATTTCTGCGACTGCCCAGTAATAAATATTTTATGAGGAAAAAGTCGATCAGCAGGCCTATTACATAAAAAGAATCACGATAATTGGACGCAAAGCGTCGTTCAATTTACTTGATATTGAACCTTATTCGTGAGTTAATAGGGTCACGGAGTGGGACGAACATCGTCCGCTTATCGAGATTGTTTTTATGTAATAGGCCCGCAGAAGTGTATTTCTTTTCGTATACATATAGGCACAGTAAACAATAGTAATTGGCAATCTATTGTGCTAATCTTTAGTAGCCCTGTTTTAAAGGCGAGCTGATGATATGAAGAATTAAATTGACTTCAACGCTGCTTCAAATTCTACCTTCAAAAACTATTATTACTTACCCCTTTGATTTTATTTTAATAATAAACGAACACTTTGAGAGTAGCTACAAAAGATTTTCCTTACCAGTTCAGACGCACTCAGAAAATGTGGTCTAAATTCAGCGCTGTTTAGTTTGCCGCCACACCTACTTTATAGAGGTGTAGAACCCAAGTAATAAAACCGTTGAAGCAGAAATACCTGAGCGCTAACAACCTAACGAGGGTTTCCTTTTGAATTCCATTGTATTTTGCGGTTCACCGCTAGAAAATTGTATACGTCTAGACATGTTTACGTCCATTGGTCGTTAGATATACGACACAAGATAGGAAGTGCAGCCAAGCGAAATGCAACGCAAGATATTCGCATAAAAATAGGATAAATACTCGTATTAAGACGTCTCATGCAAGTTTTGGGAAAATAGTTTCGTGGAAACTGTTATTAGTATTTGTAGTAGAAGTGCAAAGAAAGACTGGCACTGTACTGTAAACGAAATTCTTGTTCTGTCTTCTTTCAAAATAACAAGGTAACGGAAATATTTTACGCCACTTCTGTCAAAATCTTTAAATTATTTTTACACATAATTTCATTTCCTGTCCTTATCCAGTTCATTTGGGGTCAGCGCAGTACGTCCTTCTGTTAGGTACATTCTTTCTTGTCGCCCTTCAATCTTCATTCACTTTCACGTGACTTTCACCTCGTTCACAATTATCATTCCATTCCGTACTCAATCATACATAATAGTGTACATAATACTGTCACACACTGCCTCCAAATCTAGCGTTGAGACATCGCAATCAATAACACGTTATTAGGTTACTTTCTCGTTTGTTTGTTTTTTGTCATCTCGATTAGGATATAGTCACCTTTTTTATATAAAATATAGATGCCAAATTTTAAATGTTTTGCGTAGGGCACGCAAAACAAACCAAATAGTAATTTGGTTGTCGCCCAAATAGTAATTTGGTCGCCCTGAATAACTAGTTACTCAATTTGTATTTTTTAGTCACCCATTTTCAATATCTGTAGTCGCCCTCGGTCTGTCGCCCACTTAGTTTTTCAGTACGCTGTATTAAGTATTTTTGATACCCAAAATGGGAATTTATTGTTACCCGATTCAATACTACCCATTTTATTTTACCACTTTTATCGACTTCTTAGCTTCACTAAATCGCATTCATGCAACTAAATATTAGTGGCGAGAGGTCAGTTTATTGCGAAGGTAAGCCGGGGACCACAAAATTAGGTAAAAAGTAAAAAGATAAGATAATACAAAAAAATACATAATCACTTTACCAAACACGCACGTAAACAATTATAATGGCGCACACATACTACTAATAAAACTAAATTCCTTCCTTTCGACGACATACAACATCTGCTTCCGATTCCGGAACAAATCGAACAAAATTATACCTACCTACTTCTAAATAAAAAATATCTGATTTGCGATATATTTTCTTGTATTATTCTTATTTTGTTTATTTTTCATCATAAATACTCATTCATCTCTCCAACAGAAAGAGAAAAGAAACTTTAAAATTGATTTAAATAGAAAGACAGACAACTTAAGCCGGCCTGTAGCTGATTACCTCTCACTATTTTCAACCGAAAGGCACGCGATTGTGTGCATTGGTGAGAAAGAGACAGAGTAATTACAATCAACCGTTACCCGTGGCAACCGCGCCAAGACACAGTAGGTACGAAAAGGAAAGCTAAAAGATGTTGGCTTGCCTTGAGGTTTTGTGTGACAACGAATTTGATACTTCTTCCTTGCGTACTCCTTGCGCTCGGCACGGTGCGCGAGTGTTTTTCGCCGAGCGTTTTTACACTTAGAAACCCATAATTATTAACCGTAGGCATTACCGAAATGGTAAAAAATTATAAAGTGATAACATGTATGATAATAATATGAACTGCATGGTGGATCGGTGGGGTGGGATTTTGAAAAGGTAAGCCGATGGGAATCGGCTTGTATGGACCCTTCGCCACTGATACCTATCAATGGGCGTTCTATAGCTGATTTGATGATAAGAACTAAAATTGTACATAAGCTAGGTGAGTACAAGAAATTATAATTATTATTATCCCATTGTATGCCACTCTGGGAAAATTTAGGTACGCTTTAGATTCTAGTCACAATGAAATTTCTTGTAGGTAGGTAGCGTAATAAATCCTTAAAGCCGAGTGCCGCTTCTGAATTATACTGCCTTCACACGGGGTGATTTTAGTAGATCAAATATTATCGCATCATCGCATAGATCAATTAAATAAGTCAAAAGCTATTATTTTTGCATTAGTTCTCACGATTTCGTAAAACAGTTCCAACATTGTTATTATGATAGTTCAGGAAAAGAAAGCTCAAAGAAAGGTACTTATACAGGAAAATGCTTAGAACACAATTTTTGACTTCGTAACTTTGTTTGGTTGGACCTGTTAGGAATGGCGCATTTTTTCCTGTGTCAAATGATATTAAAAGGTAAAAGATATCGAAAAACGTGACTTAATAAAATTTGTATCAAATTTAATCAGCTGTTATTTTGTGATAAGTCTCATGTCGCTAAAACGCATAGTTTCCTAGTTTCCGAGTAAGTGAAAAACCAAAAAATGGGACCTTCAACGTTTTTTTGTTTACTGGGCTATATCAAAATAACTGAAAATGAAGAGATAAAGGAGTGTACCTATTTTTTAATAAAATGAGTTGAACGCGACAAGTTCACAGGAGTTATTTCGCTCTAACTAAGTAGAATCAAAATCAACAGAAGTTGAATGATGGAAACTTTTGAAGAACCAATTTTTGTTGATTTGTTTTGATTGAAAGTCGGCTCAGCATTTGATCAACCAAAATCGCCCCGTGAGAACGCTGAAAAGACATATAGCAAAGACGAACACTACGCTCTACCCACATGTTTAGAATTTCAAGTACCTATTACGTTGTTGTGTCACATTTACACCACCTTTGTTCTAAATGTAGATAATCCAATTTGAAGCTGTAAGGATAGTATAGGTATTTATAAACCACTCTCAATGTTGAGTGCTATTTTGAGATCGTACTTGAGATGCTCTTTTTCAGCATCTCAAATAAAATTGAATAAAGTAATTATTTAAGTAAAGATTAGATATTACCAAACTACATATAATTGCAGTTGTTTAAATTCACTAATCTAGTTGAAGTAGATATTTTGTTGATTTCGAAAACAAAAGGTAAAGTATTGAAAAAGTAATTTAGATCGATTTACTTAAAAATTGTAACTTAAAAATGTATTATCTCGAGCTCCTCCGTGCTTTGGAAGGCACGTTAAGCCATTGGTCACAGGTAATTTGCAGTCGTTAACACCCACCAATCCGCATTGGGCCGTTGGGCCCGCGTGGTGGGTTATCAAATCAAATCAAATCAAATCATTTATTCCACCTTGTAACATGGTAAAATACAGCTGTTTTAAATATAATAATGATCACAACATATTACACTAAAACTAGTATGTGGAAATTATAAGAACTTTTTAAATTACATTTTAAATAACAATGGATTACTGAATAAAATATTACAAAACCTTTAGATCATTTAAGTTTTAAATTAGTACGTCATTAATCAGAATGTCGAAAGATAATAAAAATGTCAAAAGATAATAAAAATGTCAAAATATATTTATATACATTATTATAAAATATTTATTAATGTCAAAGTTATTAGTTTAGTAAATTAATTATTAACATTTACAACTAAAATATTCTTCAAGTGAGTAGAAGCATTTTTCTAACAACCATTTTTTTAAGTATATCATAAATCGTTTCAAAGGCATCTCACGAATGTGCATAGGGATGTGATTATATATGAAAGATGTCATGAAATTACAATTTTTTCTGTGCATAATGCTTTGAGAGCCAGGTATTTGAATTTTAGTAGGATCTCTGCGAGAATATCTACTAGTCGTGCAAGATTGTGCAAACAATTGTGAATGTTTCCTAACAAAACATCCAACTTCATAAACGTATAAACCTGTGACTGTTAGTATTTTTAATCTTTTGAACAAAGGTCTGCAGCTATCTAATGGTTTTGCTCCACAAATCGCCCTGATACACTTCTTTTGGATTAGAAAAGCCTTTGAGCATGATGCAGAAGCACCCCACAATAGAATGCCGTATCTCAAAACTGATGCAACATAACCATGATATGCAATTTTGGCTGTTGGTTCCCCACTAGTTGCACGGATTTGTCTCAAGGCATAAACAAACTTGTTGAGTTTGCTGCATGTTTTTTCTATATGAGCTCTCCAATTACAATTCGAGTCTAGTGTTATGCCTAAGAAGACGGTTTCTCGGCTTTGCTCAATAGTTTCACCTTGATATGTGAGGTTATGTAAACTAGATCTTGCGTTATAGTTTTCAAATTGAACTAGTTTTGTCTTAGATAGATTAGCGTGCAAATCGTTTGTTTCTAACCACTTCATAACATCATTCAAAATAGAATTTAGAGTGTCTGTGTGGGATATCCCGCTACATTTATCTTCCGGAACAACTACGCATACATCATCCGCGAACAAAATATATTTATATTGATTGATTTCCGGTAAATCGTTGATATACAACAGAAACAAAAGAGGACCCAGTATGGAGCCTTGTGGAACCCCACGCGGGTTCAATTGAAAATTGGATCTACAGGGTACAGAATTGAGTTTATCATCAATCCAATTAATTTCTGTACTTTGAAATCGGTTTTTGAGGTAACTACTAATCCAGTCTAATGCTGGTCCTCGTATACCGTACTTTTCGCATTTATCAACTAATAAGTTATGGTTTACTAAGTCAAATGCACTAGACATATCAAAAAATATAGCATATGGAACATACATATGGGCTTATGGCCCATAAGGAAGGCCAGTGCCCCAGCAGTTGGGACATTAAAAATGGCTGATGGACAAGAAGAATGCATCTGCCTTAACTATCCATAAAGGTGGGCTACCCACAACACGGAACCAATTCAGATTGGTTTGCAAATGCACCCGGAACCAAAGCTTAGCGTGCCTTTCGATAGAGCGTGCCTTCGAGCACATAGGAGATCAGGTCCATAGACCCTCAAATCCCCCCTCTCTTCAAATTTGTTTGGTAGTTTGATTTTTGTATGTAGGGGTAAAAAGTAATCTCTGGAACTACTGAACCGATCAACTAAGATATGCCTATCTGTACGATACAAACTTAATAAAAAAATATATGAATACGTTACATTACACTAAATGTATTTATGTTTTACAAGCATATATCTTAAAGTTTCAATCGTAAACAGCATTTCAATCCCTGATTTGAAGTCTTCTGTAAGATACTTTCTAGAGCACTTCCAAAACGATTTGATATTAGTATTTCCATTGGTATTGTAAAAGCCTCTTTACATCCGCTTTAAACAGCATTATGCAGCAAGTTAAAACTTGTTTGAGTTAAAAGGAATCTCACTGTAGTTCTTGAATAGTTGGCCTTTGTTGTTCGACTACAGAATAATAAATATTTGGTGGAAACTCCAGTACGATTGTTGGGAGATAAGTAGTTTTGTCAACTCTGCGAGAACTTCCAGGTGTTGGGTGGCCTTAAGCTTGATGCATATTAAAAACATGAAACGGCTTGAGATGTTCCGATGTCCTTCATTTTAAAACTGAAACCTAGAGTAGGGCCAATTTAATAGATCATTTTACACTTCATCAAAATTTAACAACGTAACCTTCTAACTAATGGCATGCACATTTATTTTTTCAAGGCACAATTGCTTAACTTTTTTCAGTAAAGTTTATACTGGTTTATTTATTGTAATAATCACAAAAGAAAGCAAAGATTTACTTGGACTATAACACTAAATACTGACCTTTAGGTATGTTGAAAGGAGTAATTTTAAAAGGTTCTGGTTAAGTCTCCTTTAACTTATTTGACACATGTTTTCATATAAATTCTACTCTATGTAATAATTCTACCATAATTTAGTGAAATCCAAAACCTGTAATACTTAAGTACTTACCCGTGGAGTTTAAAAAAATGCAATTTGCAATTAAAGAAGACCGGTGTTATTTCGGAAAATACATTTTACCGTAAATATCAACAAGAAAAGGTATTCCACGTGACCGAAGTCGTGAGCAAAAGTAGATAAGTATAAAAATGAATTAATATGAATTTGAGGGTCTACTTATGGCAAAAAGCAAGCTTATTCGAGCCAAGATAAATATATAAAAAATATACCTACATGCCGTAAGACTTTAATAATGCTATCTTGACACAAATAAAATATAAACTTCAAACCGAAATTATGTAAGATGAGTCACCGGGAGCACTAAAATAGAAATTACAGAAGTTAAGCTTAGTACTACGCGCGTTCGAGCAACGCACACACTCATAGACAGCTCTCACCGACCGACGACACATCGTCACGCACTCGAATTCGTTTCTTCTTCGATCCTATTGGATGTAGCACCACACCCCAGGCACTCCATACAAGCGCCGCGTTTCAACTACCTATTACACAGACGCTACACAGTGACGTTTTTGCACACGCGCAACTGTGTGCGTGAAGTCTAGGGCCATTGAATGAGCACACGATTCGGCACACGAACTCGTGGGCTGGGGTGAGGTAATTGATTCTGGGGCGGAGCGGAGAGTTTCCTTTCTGTACGTTAGTACTTATATCTGTTTTGAGGTAGCACGTCAAACAATAACAAAGCTGAAATGTGGCACATGCCGTTTGACAAATCACGCGACACTAAATGTCAAGTTGTATGACAAGTCGTGGGGGACTTTCATAGTGTGCTGCTTTTTAAAAGAGTTTGAGGTGTCCCACAAATGCCATTGTCATGCCATATCCACAGCTATTGATGATCGAAGGTTTGAGATTCTAGTTATACATACAAGTGTCGGTGGGAGGCTTTGATCAAGGATACCCTTGATTGAAGGTGAGAGGTGTCTATTTGTGCATTGCTCGAGCGGGGGTACTTAACTACTCTCTCCATATTGTGCGGGGAGTCTCATTTCGCGTTCATGTGAACAAACAAACAGCTGAAAAGTGTCTAAAGATAGCGTTGATAAAACAGGGGAGAGACAGTAAACTAAGATTCACTGACAAGCAATAAGAAGGGAATGTAATGAAAAATTACCGGTTTCCGGTTGCCTGTTCAATGAGCCACATAGGTAGGTATGTATAGTTCGTTAGTTCGTTTATCCTTATTATTCTATTTAGTAAACAGCCCGTACTCTCGATGGGAATTGACGGGATCGAATTCACATCAGGATCGAATACACGTGAAAAATCTGCTATTTTGGTACATTGGAAACGGTTTCCGTAGTACCGTTTTGATGTTTACTCGCGATTCCAACTTGATCTCGATATTTATATAACCTCCCATTTTTGTCCGCAGATGAATTCTACAGAGGTAAAGAATGTTTTGTCTTTTATAAATCTATTTAATCAATGCAAGTCTTTCGAGTGTATAGCTGCTTTCAGAGAGGTCAATTAACATTCTTAAATTGTGTATCACATGGTGAAGATGTCTCACTGCGATACATGGCGATCGATCGCTCGTTACCTCGATGTCACATCCATGTAAAACAAACACCTAATGTCCAGTTGACATTATTCCAATCCAGAATCATCATCATTATCATCATATCAGCCGCACGACACCCACTGCTGGGTATAGGCCTCCCCCAAGGATCTCCACGACGATCGGTCCTGCGCTGTCCGCATCCAGCGGCTTCCCGCGACCTTCACCAGATCGTCAGTCTACTTTGTCGGGGGTCTTGAAATTATTCCAATCCAGCTGGTGTGTATAGTTTAAGATGTATAGCCACTAAATGTATGGGAACCAATATTTTTTCCATTAAAGGATGAGACTTGGTATACTTGTTCCTTAGGTGGACCAGAGTGAAAAACGCCCGGGAGACAGAGGAAGCCACCCTGCTGGGGGGAGGGGGAGGGGGTGACGTCTTTTTTAACCACGCGTGATGTTGGTCGTAATAACTGCTAATTTATAGCTACTATGGCAAGTGGGGTATCATTTTCGGGTAAATAAATCATTTTCTGGAATAAAAAACACACCGTCACGTACAAAAATAATAATTACAGTAATTCCGAAACTAAAAAATTGAAAATTTTATAAACAAAAAAATATTTCTAGTTACGATAAATTTTAAATGAGTACAAATATCGGAATAAACAAATATGGTTAGAAAGCCACATTAATACAGATTTCAAAAATATAAGTTTCATTGGAACAGTTTCATTTAAAATGCGTTTAAAAAATATTATACATAGTGCGGCAGTGGCATAAAAAAATCTTAAAAATGCGTTTTGTTAAATGCCGGAACAGTTCACTTTGTGACACCAGTACCAAATTTTAGTATGTTGTTAAACGTTTTATTTCCTCTTAAAAACCATCAGGAGACTACTTTTTAAGTGCCTTGTTCCGGAGATATGACGTCATCAAAATGGCGGCTGACGTATTTTGAAAAATACTGATAATTATGATTCTATGAATCTTATATACATGTATGGGATGTCAGATTAAAGGCAATTAAGTATTCTATAATTTTGTAATACAAAACATTGTCTGCGTAGTACATTTACGAAAATATTGTAAATAATATGGAACTTCAATCTATAAAAACTTCCTATTTTAATTTCATTTTAAGTACCTTAAATATTAAACTGATAGTTTTATTTGCAAACAAAAATATGCTATTAAATTCCATATAATGCAGTTTTCGAAAAATATACCTTTCAAGTACTTTTACTAACAATAAATAGCGAAAAAAAAATATTTTACGTCGCGCGCCGTCTATATCTTATATAAAAGATTTTTTTTATTAAAGTATAACAATATGGGTGGCAAATGAAAGCTAATAAATAGCCGATTCCAAATATATATGCATTATAATACTTTAATGTTTCTGTTTTGAAGAAAACAAAAAAAAAACAAAAAACCGAAGTACTTAGATTTTTTTGTTTATAAAATTTTCAATTTTTTAGTTTCGGATATTAGAATAATAATAATCGGTAATTATTATTTTTTGTATGTGAAGGTGTGTTTTTTATTCCAGAAAATGATTGGCCATCTTTTATTTACCCGAAAATGATACCCCACTTGCCATAGTAGCTATAAATTAGCAGTTATTACGACCAACATCACGCGTGGTTAAAAAAGACTTCACCCCCTCCCCCTCCCCCCCAGCAGGGTGGCTCCCTCTGTCTCCTGGGCGTTTTTCACTCTGGTCCACCTAAGGAACAAGTATACCAAGTCTCATCCTTTAATGGAAAAAATACTGGTGTTGTCCTATACGTATCCCACTAGTAGTACAGTCCAGCGGTTGAATCATGATGTCATTGGAGTGATGTGAACAGGCACTGTAATCACTCGATTGGATTGCTGGAATTCCAGTACAGATTCGACCGCTGGACTGGATTGGTTACAGGAATAATGTGAAATGGACATAATGGACATGCCTGATGCTGTATGATGCACCTCACTCACAACGATACATCGCGGGCAGCTTGAAAGATAGCGAGGCAGCTAAACTTTTATCGCAAGGTATCGCAGTGACGAGTGTAGATGATTCACTAGTCATTATGATTACCTATAAACCGTATGAAAAATAAAGACAGCACCAACTTTAACTTTTTTTACAAGTTCTGCTGTGTAGTTCATTAAATTGACATAAACTGCTTGAAATACTTATACAGGGTCATTTTTGGACCCCTTTTCAAATTTTGTCAGGTCATTCTATAACAGCAGTACAATCGATTTATGAAGTAAAAAGATTTTTTTTTACATTTTTACCCCAAACAATTCCCAACAGAAATTGATATTGTTGTCACTGTTTGCGCATCGCACGGTCGACCCGCGGGCGCCCGTCCCGCCACCCGCCTTCCCCTGCTCGCGTCACTTGCGCGAGGGTGAGCGTGCGCGCCTAGATTTTTAGGATATAAAAAATGGCTGAAAACTGTGAAATTAAAAAGAAATAATTCATAATTATTTCATTTTTTTATATTACTTCCTTGATTATTTGATTTTGTAAAGAGGTCGCAAAATTACCCTGTATATACAACGCGTTACAAAAAACCCCTAGTGCCGAATATGGTAGATGGAGACCATCAAACTGAACAACTTTTACTATGGGACCAACTCTGAAATCGCGCAAATAAAAACAGCTGTTGTTTCATACATTTTGATAATCTTATTATTATTTATTGTACGAAAAAGCTGTTTTTTTTTTTGGATTTCAGAGTTGGTCCCATGATAAAAGTTGTTAGCTTCAGCTTGACATCCCCATATACCATTTTCGGCATTAGGGTTTTTTTTAAACACGTTGTAAAGGCCGCTTCTGAAATTCCGATAAAAATACCTTTAAAAGGGTTCCCTGTTTTAGGAATGCTAAAAATAAATTTATTAGAACACAATTTAATGGATGTCAAACCTGGATACGACATTAAGACCCTTTCCAATTAGAAATAAATTAAAAGGTTGACTAAAGGCTTTTTTAATTTGTGGTTGAAAAATGTTACTATTTTTTTTATTTATTTAATCGTATGGCGTAATTAAGTTGTAGGTTGGTTATTATTATAGGTCCACATCCAGGTAACGCAACCAGTCCATAGCTGCTGGTGTCAGGTCCTCGTAGAGTTCCCGTGGATCGCCTGGGAAATGGCGCTTTGGACATCGCTCCACAATATGTTGGGTATCTGGTCCTCAAGGCCGCAGTCACACAGCGGATTATCTATCCATCCCCACTTATGTTTCATGAAGTTACACCTGCCGTGTCCCGTGCGGATTCTATTGAGGCGGCACCAGTGTTTCCTCTGTAGGGAGAAGCCTCTAGGTTTTTGGGTTGGGTCTGGAAAATGTGTTGCGATGGCCGGCAGTCACCTCTTTTTTATATTTTTTTTTATAATGTTCCTAGTTAGTTATTTTTACGTAGTATGGTAAAGCAGGGGCCCTATTTTTGAATCGCTCGGCTGGCGTCGAGCGCTCTTTTCTAGTGATTTTCGTTCGACATTTGACTCAAATGTATGGGATGTCGAACGAAAATCAGTAGAAAAGAGCGCTCGACGCCAGCCGAGCGATTCAAAAATAGGGCCCCAGTACATAATCGTCTGCCGGTCTTTATAATGATAATGCTTTTATTTAATATTTGCCTTGCCATTATCATAGAGGACCTCAGATGATTATGTTTTTTAAAAAACAAAACGAGCGAGCAACCGCGAGCGTAGTCGTTTTTACAAAATTAGTAAATAATATATTATCGAGAGTTTTTTTTGTATGTTTGTCAAACTCGAAACCTCTATCTTTATCTAGCTACTTGTCAATAAACGGGCTTCTCACTATACAACCAACAACCATAATTATTTTATTGACACAATTGCTATCAACTACTCGTTATGCTCCATATTTGCGGGCTCTATCAGTCGTAAAACAGCCATATACCGAATCTCACTTGTATACTTTATACATGTTCCTTTATTCTTGTCAAACATTTGTAAAGTGCGTCATTTTACTTGTCTTAAATACGTGACAGATAAAACGGAATTTCCTACAATCTTGTTGTATATAAATAATTAATTCGTTTTAACTATAACAGTTAGTTGTTTATGGTGGTTTAAAATGGTTTATACGGTGAATGTGCCTGTGATAGTTGAGGCGAAAAGTGTAAAGAAACGTTTTGTTTGGAAAGAAGTGGTTTTGTCTTTTATTGGTGAGTGAATAATAATAATTAATCCTTATTTTTATATTATAAATGTGAAAGTCCGTTTGTTTGTTACTCCTTCATGACTTAACTGCTCAACCGATCATCGTGAAATTTTGCATACATTTTGTCAGGGGTGCAGAAAAGGGTACCTTTCATCCAGAAAAAAAAATTCACAGATCTCATGCACCACATGACCTTCAAATGGCATTGGAAATGATCTTCAGCAATAAATGATAAAACGAACTTATAGGAAGGAATATTAATGGACCGAGCGAGCACGAAGTGTGAGCGAAGCGTCTCTGCTTCAGCTTGGGCAAAAATTCTTTCGTATGTCTGTATGTTCTCTTCTACAGGTCGCATTTCTCAACCGATTCTCGTGAAATTTTGTAAGCAGGTTTGAAAATAATATAGAATTTTTTTGCCACGCCACTTTTTCTTTATATTTTTTTAAATAACATACAATTTGAGCTACTTTTTAACGCGAGGTCTACAGCTCACGGAGCCAATAGTATTATAATATTTTTCAAAACTTGTTATAGTAAGTAATTGTTAGAGAAAATAAAGACGTTCCAATACTACTTCTATACTACCTACATGCTTACTAGGTACAGCTTTGTTTTTTTTTAATAAAACATTTATTTTAGTTATTATTAGAAAATACCGCTAGGTAATATTAACTTTATGGAAAATACTAAGGTTTCAGGTTACAGAGATTTCAATTCTATATTACTTTTATACTACATACTACAGCTTTCATGTTCTTTTCATATTACCTACATACCTACCATACCTGCATTATTCATTATTTTTTATGTCAATTTTCTAAAAAAAACTAATTTATTAATTATTAAAATACCTACATAGGTTGTTCAATACTACTTCTATACTATAGAGTATGTATAATAAAATTACAAACTACAATCATCGCTAGACTCCGGAGCGGAATTTTTTGAACCACTTGTTATCATTAATTTTACGTTCTCCTATTTCTGTGTCTATTATTTATTCTACTGGAATCGCTGACTAAAAACTTCATTTCCATGTCCAGAGACATGCCGGTCCGTGTGATTTTAAAACCAGCTCAAACTACACCCTATTTCCTATTCAACTTTCGCTCAAGATTCGTTTATCCGCCCGCTTACCTATACACAAAAAGAGTGTTAGTATCACGGAATCCCACAATGCAGTGCTTTTGTTTCGCTCAATAGTCAGAAAAAATATAAAAAAAATAGAAACACATGCGTGCCAAAGTAGTTTTTTTCGGCCCCACCCACAACGACTCACCCTCACCACGTGCAGCTCGTGCAAGGCGCCTTTTTTTGCATAAAGAAACGTACCGTACCTAATGTTAATTACTGATATCGTATTCTTTCAATGGATAATATTAATGTTTATTTAAATATTTTTTATTTAACTTAGTTGTTTTACGTTATAGTGATTGTATGTATACGTATACGCCAACGATATAATATATTTTTTTTTCGCTTCACTTACACCTTTCATACTTGCGTGAAGACGATATGCTACTTGGCCAATACATTTCGCTACATAGTTAAAGAGACAATTCACATCCCGCGGCGGCGGCGTTGCGCTATTTTGCGCTCAAATAATGTGCACGGGTATAAAGTTTAGTATAGACGCGTCTCGGTACGGTGCGGGTCTAAGAAAATTATAGTTAGGACCTGGCCGACCGGGGCCTAATTTCAAAATCTATCGCAATCGCTTTCAGGATTTGATACATTGATGCTTCTATTTGGCAAAAATAAAAACTTACCAAAGAAATGCGGCAATGTGTCACATCCATCTGTCAAATTTCAAATAATTTATTGAAAAGAAATAATGAAAATACAATTTGCATACCATAAAATAAACTTATCAAGTTTATCAACATCTGTCAAATGAAAGCGATTGCGATAGATTTTGAAAATTCGACAATAAGTAGGTAGATCAGCAATATTGACTTAGAAATAAGGGAAATATCGCACTTTGGTAAAAAAGGAATAACCTAAGTACCTAAGCGATCGAAAAACAATTCTAATTTGTGTATGATTTCCTTCCAAGACACTAACAAGTTAAAGAAAAGTCCTATACCAAGTTCATCTGAAATCATCATCATCATCTGAAATAGCAATTATACAAAGCGGAAAGACTTTCGCTACAACCAACGTTGCACCTATCAGCACCATTACGTCATGTTTTAAAATAAAACATATTTCTTTATTTTTCGAATTAGTAAATATTTACAAAACAACAGAATTACAAACAAAAATATACTTACTGAAATCCCAAACTATTTATCGACAAAAACTCCTAATACGTAAATCCAGAAGCGCGCGCCGAGACGCTCAAACCTACAGTTTAAAGTCATCTTAACTCCTAAAATAATAATTATTTTTTCAAAATTCGAAAAGCATCCGGAGATATAACCTACCTCTATAAGAAAATGTAGATTTTATGTAAAAATTATTACTATTAAGACTAGATGTTGGGTACATTACGTACTCCAAAAAAATGACCCATTTAGAGCGTTTTTTTAAGTTTAAAAGATAAATGTATGACTTATTCAATTTATTTTTTTGGTACATTGTAGGCCTTGTAAATACAAATATTTTGACATATCAATGAACTATATTGACTTAGAAATAACGGAAATATCGGCATGTCCCACTTTTGCCGAAAACGGGGCCCTATACAGATGCGATCGAAAAAACATTTCCAATGTTAAAAGAACTGTTCCCGAGGGATAGACAAAATACTATCCACGCAGACGAAGTTATGGGCGGTCGCTAGTAGGGTTATAAATATTTGCGGCAGAAATTATTTCATACTTTTTAGTTCCTTTTAAAAACGAGCTTTTTCCGAAAAAAGTTTTTTCCCGAGTAAATTATTAATTATTTTCAGAGTATATAAATGATAGTGATATTAAAATATAGTATGGTTTAAAAGGTAACTACCTACAGAACCCTACTGCGCGTGGCCCGACACGCACTTGGCCGTTTTTTTTTATTTAATCAATGCTTATTGGTGATTAGTCACGCCATACCATCCCGTAAATCAAATTACCGAAAATATAAAAAATGATGAATTAGTACCTAAATAAAAGAGATTCTCTTCAACAGATTACTTTTTTCTCGTAATTTATTTCATTAAGACAATTATTTTCGTTTTCAAATTAATTTAAGTAAGTATTTTCATTATTTATGAATGAAATAGAAGCATACTTCCGACGAAAATAACAATTTAATCACATTTCGGTGTTTTTTATTGCTTTGATGCTATAAAAAAGTTTTTGTATTGTAGGTAAACGAAATTACATAATGTTCAAAAAGCAATTTTGTTCTTATTTAACTTGTATTAAAAACAGCCATTCTTGTAATGTCCAACAATTGACCTAGTGAGTGCGAAGCGCTAGCGAAGCTCTAGCGGAGCGTCTCAGTTTCAGCTTGGGAAAAATTCTTTCGTATTACCAGCTATCCCGCTGTCCGGCTGTCCATCTGTTCTCCTCTACGGGTCTTATTTTCAACCGATTCTCGTGAAAATTCGAGAGCGTGTTCTACAATGAATCATATTTTTAGGTAAATTAAGTTTTTCGAAAATTTTAAACATTTTTCAAAATGGCTGAAATATGATGGCTGAAATATGAATATTTAGAAAAAAAAAACAAAAAATCACAAACGCGAGGTCTACACCTTATAGAGCCACTAGTCGTAGATTTGGAGAAAGTTGCAATTAAATAAGTAATTGAACGAGTGCAAAGTGCAAGCGAAGCGTCTCCATTTAAACTTGGGCAGAAAGGCTTTCCTATCCTTGTTCACATTTGTTCTCCTCTACAGTTTGCATCAACTCATAGTAGGCTATAAGCTTAGAATAATAACACCTAGATGCCGTGTCTTTGTATGCAAAATGAGGCAACTAATACTGAGCCAAAATGGCTCAGTTTTCAGATTTATATCCTTCATACGTTACCTAATCGTAACTAAAATCCAAATTATATAATAACTAAAAATCTCTTTAAGGTAGGGAAATTGAAACTGTTTTGTACTTATTATGTATGATTATGAAATAATGAAGAATAAAAATCTGAAAAAAAATTTAAAAACAAAAAAACCGACTTAAAAAAACCTGCCTCTAAAAAGCAAGAAATAATATTCGAATCATTAGATACGCACGCATTTCTCATCGTTATAAAATAACGTCTAATTTAAGTAGTAAAAGTACTCGATAGAGTGAATTCTCTATTAGAAATTTAATTTTGCTTTTCCACCACTTAATTCGTTGTAACTTGACCGAACATTTTTTTCACTTAACGCAAAAGTAGTAGCTGTATGTTTCAGCATTTAGGCATAAAAGTTTTAAAACGTTAGCGTTCATATATGGAAAATGTAACTTCTTTAAAATTCCAAACTTGCCTTCTTAGATCCCCTATTCTAAATAAAGAAATAAATGGAGTTTCTTTTTAGTGCGACATACGATTTTATAAATACTTAAATTACTTTAGGCTTTAGCCACAAATCCTAATTTAAGAAAGACATACCTAAATATTTATTTCCAGCTCAATCAAAATTTACGATCTCAAATAAAATACACTTAATTTATTTTTAAAGCAATAGGGAATATGCATAAGTCACCGATTTTGATAAATTTGAGCTTGATCGCTGCGGACACTTATAAATACATGATGGAACAGGAAAAAAATTAAAAAAAATGAATTATTTTAGTTTTATCACACGATGAAATCAGGGAAAAATAACAATTATTTTTTTTCATTTTCAGATATAATGCACTTTACAGTCAGATAGAATATCGAATAAGAAACAATATTTTGTATGACACGTATGTACTTAAACGCAAAATTTAGGGAGATAATTGAAGATTATTGGCTAACTCCATATTAAACGCGCCGAAACACACCTGAAACGTGATGTGTGACGTCACCATTTTGTATGGAGCGTTTTCGGCGGGTGCTGCTGCGCGCTAACTTCAAGTAACTATATCACGAGAAAAAAACGCAAGAGAAAAGTTTTAATATTACAGTTAATTTTCTCACGCATTATACTTTTGATGAAGATTAAAAAAAAAATTGATGCATATTCCCTATTGTTAAAAGTATTTCAACTCTAATTTTATTAATACCGTACACGAAAAAGCTATTACTTATAGTGATCACGAACAACATAAAATATTGAAGTCGTAAAAAGGAATGAAGTTTTTATCTATTTTGCTTTAGTATAAAAATAAAAATATTATTTTAAAACAAGTGCTAATTTTATTTTTACTATACCTAGAGTTTTTATTATTATTTATTCGAAGGGGTTTTTGGAAAAACAACCCTAGTCAGATTCAGCAAATTTTGCAGGAGAAGAAAAAAACAGTTTATGAAATGATTGACATCGGTTGTTTTAGGCAAATACATTCGCTGTTCTTTCAATAAATTATAAGAGTATGCTTGACTTTGGTTCTTTTTCCAAATACGGAACAAACTTCTAGAAGGAATATCTACTGAATGGGGCTGTTTTTCTAAAATCTGAATTTGACATTGGTTGTTTTTCTAAAAAGCCCTTCTTATCTGATGTTAAGGGGATTACTGCGCTACACTAGCGCCGCCATTGGAAAAACCCTATAAATCGTAGTGCTTAAATAAAGACGAAATTGTGAATTGTGTTTTTCTAGTGTACTCCAAAGAAGCTTTGTTGTACTTTTTATCGTTTAAACAATATTTTATCTACTCTCATATCGTAAAATTCGAATTATGAATTTCAAATCGAATTTATATTGACATACTTTATACACGCAATACCGAAAAAAATTTAAAAAGTTATTTTATAACATACCTTCGCTATACTAAGAAATGTTATAAAATATCTTTTTTTCTCATTAAGATACAGGGCAAATCCAAGAAGAAGGCAGTGCCGTGATATTAAAAAGAAACAACGATATTTCCTCATACTTTCCATGATTAAAATGTACTCTATGGTGATCGATGACTTATCGTAGCGATTAGTCTTCTGGAATGCACTCATCTCATTATTTATTTTTCTAATTGAATACGCGCCATTTTTAGATTTTAATTTTTACTTTTGCTTAAAAATGTCATAGTAGTCAGTAAAAATTTGACTCCACCCGATATTTTAGATGCGGCGACGGAAAAACGTCACTTAACCTAGGTAAGTAGTGCCAAGAGAAACTACAAACTTACTCTTTTTATCATTGATATTTTTTATTTTGTAGAAGTTTTGTAGGTTCAATCGGTTCAATCACAAATTGTATGAGAGTAGATAATAGTAGTTTATGAAACTGGCGCATAATACCTAGTTATGTGCAGTTTCATACACTACTTTATCTACTCTCATACAATTTGTGATTGAATCGATTGAACCTACAAAACTTCTACAGAATAAAATATCAATGATTAAAGAGTAAGTTTGTAGCTAAGTCGGCAGTACTTACCCTGGTTAAGTAAGACGTTTTTCCGTCGCCGCATCTAAAATATCGGGTGGAGTCAAATTTTCACTCACTACTGTGACATTTTTAAGCAAAAATAAAAATTAAAATCGGAAAATGGCGCGGGATAATTGTATTCCAGAAGACTAATCGCTACGATAAGTCATCGATCACCATAGAGTACATTTTAATCATGGAAAGTATGTGGAAATATCGTTGTTTCTTTTTAATATCACGGCACTGCCTTCTTCTTGGATTTGCCCTGTATCGTAATGAGAAAAAAAGTTATTTTATAACATTGCTTAGTATAGCGAAGGTATGTTATAAAATAACTTATTAATTTTTTTTCGGTATTGCGTGTATAAAGTATGACAATATAAATTCGATTTGAAATTCATAATTCGAATTTTACGATATGAGAGTAGATAAAGTAGTGTATGAAACTGCACATAACTAGGTATTAAAACACCATGATCGTGTGATACTATTAAAAACCTCGCCTACGGCTTGGTTTTTAAACACACACTCATGTTTTAATACCCCTCATTATGCGCCAGTTTAACTACTATTATAAAGGATCATTCACACAGCTCCGGCGCGTCAACGGCGCGTCTCCGGCCCGTCAACGTCAAAAATATAGTTACATACAAGTTGTAGTACAACATCAGTCAGGGCGCGTCAACGGCGCGTCACCGGCGCGTCAACGTCAAACGCATATTGCTACGGCACGGCGTGTCGCCGGCGAGTCACCGGCAAGGCAAACAGGGTTGCTACTTTTTTGTTTAAATAAATAATTGGTTGCTTTAATCGGTTTAGAAAATTACACTGTGGTATGAAAATAAAGTATTATTTATTTCAACTTTGAAAAACATTTACTTTTACTACTTTAAGTAAGTAATATTTTGGTAAATTTATTAGACTTAATTTACACCACCAGTTTAGGAAGAATATTTTTCGAGATATAATGCTGTTTTAAGATTGACAGCTGACAGTTGTCAAACTTAAAACAGCAATTTCTCAAAAATTAACTGTTGACCTTCACTTGATTTTCCGACATTCATTTGTTTACCCGAAATCCACACACATTGTTGTATTTTTATTTAAACAAAAAAGTAGTAACCCTGTTTGTCTTGCCGGTGTCTCGCCGGCGACGCGCCGTGCCGGTGACGCGCCGGCCGTCACGTCACCGACGCGTCCCCGGCATGGCAAACAGGGTTGCCACTTATTTATTATAATAAAGAACTGGTTGTTATAAAAGGTAGAAAAAAGTACATTGTGGTATGGAAATAAAGTATTATTTATTTATTTTAACTTTTAAAATCATTTCGCCAATCGCAAGGTTCTGTAAGGTGGTAAATGAATACAGCGACATTATAGACATTCATTACGACTCGCCAAACAAGATCCGTAAAACTATATTAGATTTAATTATTACATATGTATGTTACCTACAGGTGGAATGATTCTTAATGCTAAAAAATTTTTAGTTACGTACTTACTGCATTGTTATCTGGAAATAAATTGTCTGTATCCATATCACAGAATAGATATAACTACTACCTACATGTCTAAAATTTTATCTTATATTTGTTTAATTTTTAATTTTATTTATTATTATTTATTATTTATTTATTATCAGAAACAGTGTAATACATTTTTAATTTTACAAAAAAGTACTATTTAAACCTCTAGAGTTTGTGTATAGTACCTGAGAGATTCATACACGTAGACAATAACTGATCCCTAATTGTTTGTTAATTAACATATTACCTATGTTAATTAATCTAATTACATAATAATTATATATTAGGAGATCGAGCATGGTTCTGTCAGTAGGTAGCATGAAATTTTATTGTAATAGAGACAGAAAATATTATTTTAATTTTAATTTTATGTTTTTTTTCGTAATAACATTACGCGTGGCGGTGGGTAAAGAATTGATTAGTCTAGGAATAAGGAATGCGCTCGTCCATAGCCTATGAAGAAGGCTATGGCTCGTCCGTTCACCATAGTAGTTGTGTGCTGATACAATAACAAGTTTTTCCTGCGCCACTTGACGGGTGCATATAGGATGATTAATTTTAATTTGAAACTGGTCACAAAAAAATTGTTCTTTTAGGATGTAGTAATTAACTTTTTCATGCACTGGTAATGTTTTGCAATATTTGAATATTTCGTATTCATTTTTAAAAGAGGATTTTTAATTGGGTGGTATTATCAACTTAAGTATCCGAAGCTGCAATCTATATATTGAATCAAGGTAAGTTTTGAAAGTACGGCCATAGCTAGAAATGCCGTATGACACAATTGAATCAAAAAGCGCATTGTATAGTAGGAGTCTAGCTTTAATTGTTAAGCGGTTTTTTATAACATAAAATTTAGACAAAATTGCACGTAGCTTATCACACACTCGTGCAATATGTGGACCCCAGTTAAATTTATTATCGATAAGCAGTCCCAAATACATGTATGTGTCGACCTGTTCGATAGTTGGACATTTAAGATCACACTTACTTGTTGAATTATTGTGTAGACACGTGTGTGTGTGGGCTAACAATTTAGACGCTTGGGTGCTGCATTTTAAGTAAGGTGATTTTATATGCATTAATTTAGTTTTTTGAGCATTGAGCACTAGACCCATATCGTGACACCACTTATTCAACCTATCAAAATCGTTTTGAAGCTGCAAACTGATTTTGTTTAGATCTTTTCCTTTAATTAGCAAACATGTGTCATCGGCAAATTGAAAAGATGTGCAGTTGTGAAGTATTGTGTCCATGTTGTTCACGTATGAGATAAAATGCAACGGGCCACAAACTGAGCCTTGGGCTGTGCCATTTGTTACAGAGACTGGATCACTGAGACTGTTAGCGATTTGGACTTGATATTTTCTATTCCTTAAGTAATCGGTACACCAGTTATGGACGGGGCCCCTCAGACCTGACTCGTCTAGCTTTTTTATTAAAGTATCGTGATTCAACGTGTCAAAAGCACGTGAGAAGTCGATATATAGGGCAAGAACATGATTTCTGTCATTAAGTGCATTATTTATGTAGTCTGTAAATTTATAAAGTAATGAAGTTGTACTTTTATTTGGCTGAAAACCATGCTGCGAGTCACTAATAATTGAATTTTTACCGTAGAAGTCATAAATTTGATTACAAATAAACTTTTCAACAATTTTGTCTATTGATGGTAATATTGTTATTGGCCGGTAGTTGTTAACGTCATTTTTTTTACCTTTTTTGAATACTGGTCTCACACATCCTACTTTTAATTCATTTGGGTACGCTCCCGTGTTTATACTGACATTAATAAGTTTCGAAATGGTAGACGCAATTTTATCACTAACAGCTTGTATATCAATCATTCTTATATTATCCAGGCCCGGCGCTTTAGAACTATTCATAGATCTGATCAGCTTCTGTATTTTTTTTGGTGTAGCCTTTTAAACCTCATACTTACATCGGCTGACCTAGTTGAGTGACCATCAAGTAAGGACATTGAACAGTTAGGTAGGATTTTTTTTACAGAAATATCAAAACCTTCGGCAAATTCATTTGATATTTCAAGTGATGATTTATTTTGGGAGCCAAAAGCGTTAAGAACAACGTCATCTATGCTTTGTTTTATTTTGCCACAAATTGAGTTCATAATATTCCATAACTTTTTTGGATTACCAAAATTAGCTTTAATTTGATTTTTATAGAACGAGTTTCTATTATATTCTAGAGTTTTATGGACTTTATTCCGCAACTTGTTATATTTTAATCTTAATACTTTATTGTTAGGATCTTTTTTCCATACTTTGAAGCATTCATCCCTCATGTTACATAATTTTAAAATGTTTCTACTCATCCACGGTAGCTGTTTCCTATTATTTTTATTAACAGTAATGGTACGTTTCGATTTTTCTAATGCGCAATCAAAAGCATTTTTTATGTAATTATAAATATCATTTGAGGTGCGCAGGTTGTTAGTTTCTTCCCAGTTTGTATTGTTTAACGTGTTATACATTATTTTTTTATCAATAGTGAACTTAGTAACTGGCACACTCTGTATATCGCGGTGAGCGGACGAGTCACCTGTGAGACAAAACATAGTCGCGCGATGGTCTGCCAGAACAGTGTCGAGTGCGGCCGTGTGAGGTGTTAGCGTGTGTGAGCGGATAAATATGTGGTCGATACATGACTTAGTTATTTTATTCTTTCTTACTTCGATTCTTGTGTAGTCCGATATTCCACACGCTAAACCATACGCGGACAGCATATCCAAGTACATGTTTTTAATGGATGTTTGTGATTTAAGATCGATGTTCATATCACCTATAACAACTGTAGTGCCTGACAAGTGATTGCTCAATATATTGCTAAGTTCTCGAATGAATAGCGTTTGGTTATAAGATGGTGGTCTATAGATTGCACACACAACAATCGTGTCATTGTTGATTGTTTTTAAAGTGCCTTCAAGATATTCAAAAGTATATGTTTTAGTGATTTTCGGAGTGTATTAAAGATATTTTTTTTACATAGACAATTATTCCACCTCCTTTTTGATGAGCGCGAAGTTGTGTGTGCATTCTATAACCAGGAATCTGAAATAAATTCGAGATTTGGTCAGAGATACCCACTTCTGTCAAAATAACTAGGTCGATTTGTTTTAATGAGCAGTCGATAATTTGTAGTACTTTAGGAAAGTTTTTGAGCATCGATCTTATATTCACGTGAAGGCATGAAAGATTAATATTTTTAGAAACTATATTACTAAAGAAAGAGTTAATATTTACACAGTTAAACAGTTCAGAGTTTGGGAAATCATTATCATTAGGGTTGAATTTTATAGATAAAGGTTGGACACACTTAAACAGTTTTTTTTTATTCTTTCTTATTTCTCATTAGGAGAAGCCAGTAACGAATCAATCTCGCACATCGCACGAATAATTTGGACTTTCTTGCTATCATCGGACTTTTTCACATAGATTTTACCTTCCTTACACCATACATACTTGAACGGGCCATTAGGTAATTTTAGACGCTGCTTGGCTTGATATAACAGTGCTTTCTTGTTTTTGCTTAGTGCTTCTCTCACATAAACCTTGTTCGTTGCTTTTTCTATGGTTACTGGGAGTGACAATTCACCTACCGTGATTTCCTTTGATTTGGCAGCAATAAGCCACTTGTCGCGGGCAGATTTGCTATTAAGCTCCAGCAGTAGGTAACCAGACTTTTCAGTGCGTCCTGTGACTTGGCGAACGTCATGAACTGTGTCAGAATCAATTTGCAATTTCATTGCTACGGATTTTGTCACTGCCTTTAGATCGAAGTTTGTTATATTTGGCAACCCTGCAATCTCAACAAAGGAGTTCAAGCCTTTTTGTTCTGTTTCTTCCAAGCGTTGTTCCATGGCCGCAAGACGAAGTTCCATATTCTTCTTTGCATTTACAAGTTCCGTGTTTTTATTTTCTAGTTGTTTGATTTTGATGTTTTGATGTTTAAGTACCTCCTCGATGTTTGCCACCTGGTTTCCGATTAACTTCAGTGACTCTTGGAAACCCTCGAGCTCCTCTTTGATGGTCTTCCTAATTTCGGCGCTGATGTTCCTCATAAATTTGTGCATATCAAATGGTATCGTAGCTGCAGTTTCTTCGGTATCTTCCGGCACAAAATACGATGAGCGTCTGCTAGCGTTATTAATGCAATCTTCGCAACTCCACTCTAACCCTTCTGATGCTCGAAGGGCTATTAGCTGCTTCGAAGTTAGATTCGCACATTCGTTAGTCGCGTGTACCACTTTCTCACATCTGCTGCATTCCAATCCAGGGGCTTTTTTGGTAATATTGCTATTACATTTTACACATTTCTTTATCACCATTTTTACGGGGGGGTAGCTATATTATTTCTCGGTATCGTACGTAACGCAAGTGTTCGCTAAGACGGCTACGCGACGAGTGTGAAGTTTAAGTTTTATATTATTGGTGCATGTTGTGTTTGCCTGTAATAATTTGTGGCAATTAGTTATATTATAAGTAGAATAAGTATTACTTTATTGAAATGTATTGTTGTACACAAATGTTGGCGAACCTAATAAATAAAATAAAAATAAAATCATACTTTTTTGCTTTTGGTAATATTTCGGTAACTTTATTAGACTTTATTCACCTTTTCCACTAAAGAGCCGTTTACACGGATCAAGCTGTTAAGTAATCTAGTTAAAATTAAGTTGTCGGCTTTCTAAATTTTCGCGTGTAAACAGCCAATAAGTAGTAAGTTGGCCATTTAGTGGGCAAGTGATTAAGTAAATAGAATCTAGTCTATTTTTTAGACAAATAACCGCGCCGCCCGCAGCTTTAAAGTTGAAATTAATAAATAATATTTTATTTCCATACCACAATGTACTTTTTTTACCTACTATAGCAACCTATACTATATTAAAACAAAAAAGTGGCAACCCTGCTTTCCTTGCTGGTGAATCGACGTTGACTTGACTGAAACGAGACGTGCCTGCGCCGGTGATCTGAACTGCTTGTTCACACACATTTTTGACGTTGACGGACGGGCCGGTGACGGGCCGTTGACGCGCCGGTGACGCGCCGGAGCTCTGGGAATGATCCTTAACCAGCTGTCGTTTAGTTTATTGCTAAAAGTGGCCACTTTTAACAATAAAACTCCATTAAACTAAACGACAGACTAGAAAATATAGTTTAAGTGATAAAAAGTACAGATCTTTATTATGATTTTTTTTCTATTGGCGGCGTTAGTGTAGCGTACAAACCCCCTTAAGTGACCATAAGGGTCGTCCATTAATCATGTGAGGTTCGGAAGGGGTCCGAAAAAAACCACGAAATATCACAAACATTGCTCTGATTCCAAAGTATACAACGTGTATATGACAATGCAACAATAAATGATAACACTGTAGACACTAGTTCATAGAAGTATTTTGAAACTATCAATTAATTCCTAGGAGCGAAATAAAAAAAAAATTTTTTTCGAACAAACTAAATACCACAAAAACAAGTACGAAATTAAACACCCTTTGTAAATATTGGTTACTTACATATGGTAAGAGCGGCAACAGCGCGGTGTTAGATCAAAGAATAGTATTGACAGGTGACAAGCCGCGAAATGAACTTTTGGCGCCATTTAATGCTGAATTAAAACAGTGTTTTTCTTGATATCTACGGCAGCGACTCGAGCTACTGCATCATGTAACAACGCTGTCCATACGGCAATTTTCATTGCTGAGATTTGATATTTTCCAAAACCATGGCAATAATTTTTTTTTTTTTGCTTTTTACGGTGACTTTTTATTTTGATTTGAATACGGCTATCCTAAATTTGAATCCTAAATCACTGATTTAAAGTTATTCTGTCCACTGAATACCTAGTCACAAATTGAATATTGCTTGTATCCTTTGGACAGCGGACAAATACAAGTGTTACCATAATATCTCTCTCGGTATGTCCGTAGAGCTAAAGCAGCGACATTGTCCATAAATTAAAATCATGTAGGTGTACTCGAAAACTGTGAAATAATAATAAGGCATAGTAGAGGTAATACTTATTCGTATTATATCAGATTTTAATAAGACTCCGTCAATGAGACGTCAAGACATCATCATTTTTTTTTATCTTACTCTATGCATCATCGACATGCTCTTTGGGCGTTATTGTGTTGTGATGTACAAAAAGTAACAGAACAAAAATAAAATATTAAAAAGTCACAGACTAAAAATTATAGTATAATTGATGATCAAACGAACTTACCTGTACGTGAAGTTCGATCATAATTATACGAAGTGGTCGTCCGAACATATTAATAATATTCACACTTGTAGTATCGCTCGTATGTGTTACCACTTAGCACAATAGTTTAGATAAAAAGAAAGAAAACTGTTCTTCCGGTTGCCGTAATTACCTGTCAAATGTCAGATCTATCACCAACCTCGTTTTCCCGCCAACAGTTCCCGCGCCTCCTATGACGTTTAGTGCAAAGTCGTCATTTAGTTTAGAGATAATATTCACATAAAACAATAATAATAATTGATATTTTTCGCATGGGTTATTATTGTTACCAAGGTAACCAATGAGACTAGGGTGGGTGGGACTACGTACTAATATGTTCGGACGACCACTTCGTATAATTATGAACGAACTTCACGTACAGGTAAGTTCGTTTGATCATCAATTATACTTCAGTGCTCGTCCGAACATATTAATAATATTCACACTTGTAGATGTTTAGAGAAAGAAGAAGGTCTAGAAGAAAAATATCAATAATTGAATTACCAATTTTATTAAATTGACCAACAGAATCATACTCTTTTACTATAAGAAACTCATATAAAGAACTTAAAAATACATAATTAATCATGTAAACATCATTTAAGACATACAGATTGATCTAGCAAAATCAGAACTATTGTTATTGTCAACAATCAACCTATTATAATATTTTGCAAATATTGTGGAGTTACCAGACCATCCTGCTGTATTACGAATGAGATCCACGTTGACACCTCGACTATAAGCTCGAGAGGTTGCCGCGTGGCGAGTGCTGTGTCCAGTGAATATGGACACATCTATCCCACTATCGTGCAGAGTACATTTTAGCCAACGACTTATTGACTGTGACGTAACCGCCTTATGTGGTTTTCTAAATGAAATGAACAAGTTATCTGACTTCCTAAGAGATTTTGTTCTATCTATATATGAACTTAAAGCTTTAGCGGGACATATTTCAGGTTTTTCGTTAAAAAAGGGCAAATGTAACAGCGGTTGTGTAAAACCAGGTCGGGATGTTTTGACAAGATCAGTAATTCTGATTACAATGTGATTTTCATAAATTACTATATTCTTTAAATAAATTTTGGATATAGTTTGGACTCTATGTGCAGTGACTAAAGCAATTAAGGTGGAGCACTTTTTGGTTAATTGTTCTAATGATATTAACTCGTTAGGGAATAATGAACCTAAATAGTCTAAAACTACATTGACATCCCATGTCATATTATACTTTGGTAAAGAAGGTCTGAGCCTATAAACTCCCTTGCAAAACCTTGATATTAAATCATTATTCATAATATTATGATCAATTATCAATGACAATGCAGATCTATAGCTGTTAATTGTACAATATTTCATACCACTATCATAAATTTCAGATAGAAAATTTAAAATGGCCGTTATGGAAGGATGGTATAAATCTACCTTATTCTTATGTGAGAAAGAAAACCATTTCTTAAAGCACACATTATACTGTTTGATCGTATTTTCCGATAGGGAAGCTATGATAATTTCTATTGCTGCTATTGGTACACCTTTCTGTATCATCGCTGTGCGGATAATACTGCAGCAACCAGGGTAGTTGTGGAGTGGATCTGCCGTTCGCTAGAATGGGGAATTATGAAATCACATGAATGCAATTCTAATACATTAGACACTATTAGACTTGAAAATAAAGGGTACCATGGTTGTGAAGGCCATGCTGGTACTATCATTATACCCTTTGCTTTGTCATTAATAATTTTTCTTAAGGCTCTTAATACACATGACACTGGTGGAAAAGCATAAAAGTAACAATCAGACCAATTAATTGTAAATGCGTCTACTACAAATGCTTCGGGATCCAAATGCCACGATGCATATTTATTACATTTTCTGTTTATTCGATCGGCAAACAAATCTATCTCAGGTAAACCAAAAGCAGAAACAATTTTTTGGAATCCTGCATCTAATATTTCCCATTCCGCGTCTGGATGGCTTCGTCGAGATTCTCTATCCGCGACTACATTATCAGCAGATTTTATATAGCAAGCCGTAACAAATATTTTCCGTTCCTCACACCAATTCCATATATCTCGAGTTACCTGTGTAAGATAAGGAAATTGTATACCGCCCATGCGGTTGATATAACTTAGTGCAGTTGTATTATCTACCCTCAAAAGAATGTTACAATTATAACAATCTTTAGCAAATAGTTTTAAAGAAAAATATGCAGCTAACAGTTCTAAATAATTTATATGCATTTGTATTTCTGCCTCTGACCATTTACCGCTTGCCGATTTACTTCCACAAGCCGCGCCCCACCCCGTTGTTGAGGCGTCAGAAAAAATCTCTTGACAGTATAAATCATCTTTAATTCTATGTACAGAATTATCGATGACTCCTAACCACCATTGAATATCTGGTAATACATTGTCCGGTATGTTCATGTAACTGTCATAATCGTCAGAATTATTTTTTAAATTAATAAATTTACACCTTTCTAAATCTTTCGTATGCATCCATCCATACTCTATGGCTGGGCATACAGACACTAGTAGGCCAACTAGTTGAGCGAATCTTCTAATCTTACATCTTCTTATGGATAAAAAGCTGATTAGTTCCTTCTTAATACGAACTCGTTTCTCTTGTGGGAGGCTCAAATGCCAACATTTAGAATCGACAATGAAACCTAAGTATTTGCAATTCTGTGAGGGTGATGTAACCTTCCGGCTAAGCACAAAAGGAACTAGATGATCACGGCCTATGAAAGAGACTAAACCCTAAGTGGAAACCTAATAACCTACAGGACAGGAGGACAATCAAAATCCGCTTACTACTTACCGTTGATTATAACTAAACTACTGAAACCTAATTTTACTGGATTAAATAACCTCCAAAACACAATTTACTAAGTTTGCTTTATTCAACCCTAACTAACCTACAATGAACCTTACTAACAAGTTTTATGTGACCTGAGAGGACCTGTGAATGTCTAATGGAGGAACCCTGGATGTGATAAGTAGTGAACCCAAATTCTTTTAAAAGTGTGATTAGTACTGATTTTCATTTTCCAATAGAAGTATTCGCTTTCATTACTAGGTTTTAATTATTCCTGCTATTACATTTATTTCTAAAAGAAAATACCACTAAAAGAAATATATTGCTCTATTGATATAACCAGAGAAATAGAAATTAGGTCTGTATTTTTCCCTAAGTGAGTTTACTTTAATTTCATATTAATTCTTAATATTTGTCATACTACCAAGGGAAACCCCATAGTTCTTTAGTGCCAAAAATTGGGAATACTATAAATAGAGAGGAAAGCGTTCCCAATTACGTTCCGTAGATGAAGTAAGTATGAGCGAAATAAACCTACGTTGATAGGAAATGATCAATGTGAATTTATGAGTTAAATGGAGTATTGTTATAAGGTAAAAGAGGGTATGTTCATCCATAATAGACTGCAAGGTAAAAGGAGGTAAGTCGGGTTATAGAGAAAAGTTAAATTTGGATAATTTTCTTCCGCTGCCAAGTGTCAAATTATATGCCATGTATGACGTTATTCTAAATAATGTAAATTATCTATTGTCAACTTAGTTCATTAAATAAGAGAGATTATTTCAGGTAAGTTAAGAAGTTTTAGTCGCCTGAGATCAAAGTATGATAAAACTTTCAACGCTATTAAATAAGAATTCTTTTACTTTCAAAATTATTGAACAAGTAGTGAATATGCAATTGTGGTTTTGCCAGCTAAGGTATGAGCTCCTCCCCGCTCTATACAATGAGTCTCGACACCGGACGTGGGCAACTCCCTTCTGGCCAGCCATATTTTTTTCATGATAAATTTACTTAGTAAGTATTATTATATTAAGGTATTTGGTCTTTGTCAGTCTGTTTCAACAAAAGAGGACGGAGCAAAATGCTCCCAAGCGAACTATCAGTTTTCACAATGAAGAATTCTCCTTCAATTGTGATGGCTGAATTACAATTTTTTTTTGCTTTAATAAATAATTCTAGTATGATTGTTTAACATTATAACAGATGGACACAACATTACTATCCATTTACTTGGGACACTGATAGTTCTCATATTCTGAAGGAAAGACAATTCTAAACAAGGTAATAAAGTTCTATGACGGATTCTTCATACTTTAATCTCGGCTAAATTATAAATATACAACCATAAACCGAATTGACTTCAGTTCATTTCATTTAAAGTTAAAGGCAATATTTCAATTAAATGTTGAGTAGACTAGGCAATATTTGATTTCAATAAAATTCTATTTCTTTCATCCTCAAATTGAGTTGGCTGAACCCAGCTGAAATATTTGAATTTAGATAATTTGTTGAACTTATTATTTGTGAATTTAATGTATTCACTAAATAATATAATATTTTCATAGTAGGTAGATACTTTTCAAAGTATTATCTCACTGTTAGTCATATCCTTCATTCTGTTAATTTGAAAGGTTTACTCAAACTATGATCTAGTGTTCCATAAACTGTGATTCAACATTAGTCTAATGGTAACACGGGCTTATTCCATACACCCAGATCTTGTTTTAGCACTCCTTCCTCAATCACCAAAACAGATTATCTCAACTGTAATCGACCATTTGAAAACCAGGCTCAATTCAACCAATCCAATTCAAAGATGATTAACTATTCATTATTTATGATTCAACTTTCACTATTAAATCATTATCCAATGTTAACAGAAGAATTTGTCTAGCTCTAATTAATAGTAAATCAAACTGTAGGTACTTACTGAAGCTTGCAAAGTCTACTCAATTGAGCACATCGTAGTAATTATTCACAACACTGAGTCATAGCATTAATAGATCTTTGTTAAGGCGCCTACTATGGAAGATTGATATTTTCGGATCGGTCAACTTGTGGGTACTTACTGAAGCTTGCGAAGTCTACTCAATTGAGCACTTCGTAGTAATTATTCACAACACTGAGTCATAGCATTAATAGATCTTTGTTAAGGCGCCTACTATGGAAGATTGATACTTTCCCTTCGGATTCTACCCAGTAGTTTCACATAACCTTTCGTTCACTATATTTAACACTCCTGCGCTTCCTAGATTCCGTTCCTGAATCATCCTACCTCATCACATCCTAGTCAAGTTCTTATGTACCACTGAATGACCTGCGGCAGCCATCTTGTTGGTACCATTCTCGACACCACCTGCCTATGTCTCGCTTCGACAGCCATTTTGTTGTACACCAACCTATTTGCGGCCTACCTAAATCTGATACACTGCGAATTGACCTACCTCTCCTTCGCCTATATAAGAGTTCCTAGCTTATCTAACGTTACTGCTGTTACCTTGCGGACAGCTCGACCTTCTTGAGAACGTCCAATCTTTTACCAGCATCCAAATTTCCCTCCCGTCTTGAGATGCAAACCTATTCTACTGTTCCTACGCGCCTAACAATGAATTTATAAACCTAATGAGTTTACCTGCCTACCAGCGACTAAATTTAGATTTCCTATGCAATATTTGTGATGCTTACCTCATCACCGACGCCCCGAATCTGTACAGCGTGAGCAAGCATGACTCGCCTAACTCTCTCCTAACAGCTTGAACGTGGCCATATTTGATTGGGAGGGAACAAATAGGCACCTACAGCGGAATAAGTATACCGAATCCTCGGGACACCAACGCTAGCACGGAATTAGATTCTCAACTCCTTTCGGACCGTCGGATTGCTAGAGATGGGACACATTCGGTACACTTATGTGACTAGCTAGGCAATCTAGAAATTTTGATGCCCGTCTGATACGCCACATACCAGACTATTTTACCTAACCCCTTGAGGATTGACAGAACGCCCCTTAGAGACACAAAACTAATGATATTTATTCAAAATCAAACCCCCCTTTATCGTTTCCCAACTGCTTATATAAATTTCAAACAAATTTGATTCGGAAAATTCTTAAATTTATTGGGAAATTTACTTTACTTTATGAAAATTCGCAAACAAAAACTACCTACTTTAATTTCAAGCTTACTTATACCATATAAGCCCTAATTAAAGCGTATATGCAAGAGACTCGCACCCGGTTGCGGACCTATACGTCAAAACCTCAATTAAACACTTTCTTCCTGACTTCTTGCTGTTTTCTTGCGTTATAAAAATACTACTTGTTCGAAGCTATCTTACAAAAGGGTATTGACGGCTTCTACCGAGGTTCCACTTGATGCTACGTTGACGACGAGGAAAGTAAAGAGAGCGATTTCCCCCGAACCACGTCTTTTATACCCCCCCAAAATCATTCACTCACTCCAGGAACCTCACCCCACACGACCTAAGCATCTTTTTTACCTACCTTCATTTCCCTACTTTACATAAATTATTCCTAAAATTTTCCCTTCTCCTTCAAAAATGGGGAGAATTCAGTTTTGTCTTACTCAACTTGTAAATATAATATTTAAATTGCTAATCTTACAAAATGAACCCCTATACTAATCAATAATTTCAACGTACAATTCAACTAACTAATAACCTCCTATCTTCAAGATTCTTTATACTCAAGCGCACAATGCCACTGAATTTGTAACCAAATTAAAATTAATCTATTACCTAAATATTTCTCTATACTGACATTTCATCTAAATTTGATTTAAGCAATTCATACAATTGTATGAAACAACGTTTCAATCATAAATAAATCAACAAATTTTCCCCCTTACATCATTTCTAACAAAACTAACAACTTTGAATAATATTTAGAATATTTATCCAGAATCATATGAAATTATTGTACTATAATCATAGAACTCTGATTAATACGAATCTTATAGTCACAACAAATTGAACCCCCCATATGCTACAATTAGAATCCAACCTTTTCAATCTTTTTATCTCGCCTTCCCCAAAATATCATAACCTCTAGAATCAATTTGCTAAAATACGAATTACAACATTTTCCATTAAGTATTCGGTCCAATTAAACCTAAAATTTCCGATCAATTTAGCATCACAATGTTGGTACTTTAAAAACCCTAACTGGCAACACTCATCCGACTACTTTTACATTTTCTAAATGCCTACCCTCATTTGAGTTATAAACCTGCAGCATAAAATCCCGCTTTCGAAGAAACTTCATATCAATCTTTCTTCGTACAACACCCAACGACAAGACAAACTTTATTAGGCTCCATCCACATTTTCCCATGAAATACTTTCTTATTACACCTTCAATAACTATTGTTTATGTTTTTTAATAATATTTCTAGATTTATCCTTACAATATTTCTATTAATTAATTATCTCCCTTTTATTTCACAATTCGAGTTTTCAATTTACCACTAAACTGTCAACTAAACTCCGCCCAGAATAAAACATAGTTTCATTTCTTTTCTTTCTCTCTGTATTATCTCTGAACGTCAAACCATATTATAAGATCAAATTAAACTTCCATTTTAATTTCAAATCTCCAATTTAACTGTGTCATGAAGCAAAGGCATGGTATAACAAAGTACCCTAATTTAAGCAAATACCGCCTACGATTAACAAAATGTACTAGATCCGCTACAAAATTCTCCAAGCCAACTAAACTTGCATTTATCCCCCAAATCTAACTAATGTCTAATATTTCCTAAAACAAAATTTAAATTTACAACTATGATTTGGCAAAAGGTATGGGACTTGCCTTGCGACCCTCAGTTACCATCTGGCGATCGATTTCTCATCGATTGATCCACTGGAACGACCTACTATATTTAATTTCGTTCTTTAGCTAAAACACATCACGTGGTGTGACACTACTGACAACTTACAGAAATAATTAACACCGAATTCAATCCTTTTTTAAGTAATCTTCTAAAATAAACTATTATAATGATATTCGAGAGGCTCTAATAAAATTTGATAAATAAACAATAATAAATATAAATAAATTTTAAGCCTATTAGCGTCGTTACCTACGCAGAGACTAATATTTGAATTTTAGCGCCGTGAAAGATTAAAAGAACTTCCGACATTATTGCTAACTCAAAACCTGAACTACTCTTTATTATAATAACTTGTTCGATAGTTAAATAATATTATGCTCAATATGAAACAAAATTCGAAAAATATTTGAGATAAAATAGCATGTTCAGTTTTGAACCGTTACAGTGACATACAACTTTTACTAGTGTTTATAATAAACCCCAAAGATTTAAGTAATTGTTCTGTTGCTTTAACATTAAGGCTACATTTTTCATATGTCTCACCCATTAGAAAAATGTCATCTAAATAATAAGAGGATATGTAACCACATGTTCTTAATAACTTTAATACTGGTCTCATCAATTTTGTGAAAATGAATGGGGCAGTACATAACCCAAACGGTAAGACTTTAAATTCATACATCTTTTGGGAATGTTGAGAACCTATACTAAATCTTAAGTATTTACAAGAGGCAGGATCCATATTTACTAACATATAGGCATCTTTTAAATCCAAAGTTGCCATATAACTGTCCCTCGAAATCAATTTCAAGACGGTTCGAATATCTTCCATTTTAAAATGGCTAGTATTTATAAATTTATTTAAATTTTTTAAGTTTAAAATAAATCTCATCGTACCATCAGACTTTGGAATTAGAAAAACTCGTGATACAAATTGATCTGGACAAGGATCACATTCTGCTATTGCACCTATCGACAACAACCGTCGTATAACGATATCAAAATGTTTCTGTTCAGTTTCCGAGGTAAATATCGTAACATTAGGATGTGGTTGAAATACAGGTTTGTTAAACTGAATTTTATAGCCCCGAACCCATGATAAGACCGTACGATCTTTGGTGATCATAGACCATTGATCACCAAAAAGACTTAAACGTCCTGCGTAGCTCACCTCATCGTTAGCAGCTAACGTCCGCAAGTTTGTCGGGGCCAATGCGACGACCCGCTCGCATAGTTCTTTGGCGGCCTCGCTGGTGGCTGTGGCGGGTGTTGCCAATGCTGGTAGCTGCCCGCGGCTGGGGGCGGCGGCGGCGCCTGCGATGGCGGCTGGCGGCGAGGCGCCGACTGAGCGGGTGCCAGCCTGCGTGTCCCACTCGTCGACTTCCAGTTTAAATTCTTAGCGCTAGAATCAGGCTTTTTCGACTGGAACTTTAATTCAGCACTGGATTTGCTAACGGCTTTCACGTTCTTGATTGTTTCACCGAAATTCTCCCCAAATAGATGTTTTCCAATCTTTGTGTTAGATATTTGTTCCTTAAGCTCCTTTTTAACATAAGATAAAGCTAAGGTCTTACGAGTAGTAGAGTTACTATACTGGATGTCACACAAGAGACGGGTAGCGTCGACAAGTTGTTGTAAGAGCTCATGATCAGGTTCAGTTGAATTTAATTGTGTAGTGATAGCCTTACTCAAACAAGATATAACTATCGCAATATTCTTTTGGCGACTTTCTATTGCTTTATCTCGTTTTAAATTAATTTCTGATAATGTGGCTTTTACTTCAGCATTCATAAAGGGGTGCTGCTATCAATTGACAGTTTTCCGGTACCAGGTACCGTTTTTCAAATTCTTTTCGCTCTTCTTTTTTAAGCCCGGAAGTAAGAATATGTTGTAACCTATTCGCAAGCTCAGTACTTATAGCCGGGCCATACTCCACAATTGCAGTGGGATCAATACCTAAGATATTTATAATATCTGCACTCAAACCTGGAACATTCTGGGCTTCAACTTGCGTTACAGCTCCCTGATCTGGCTGCATCTGCGGCACAGCCACAGGAGGATCCAGCGCCGTTGAAGGTTGTGACGATGCCGGTGCTTGTTGGGATGGCACTACTTCGTCTTGAATTGCAGCACGGGATGCGCCGGTGAAACTGGTACTGGAGTTTCTTCATGTTCGGTTAAATCTTGGCCTGTAATATTACAAAACCATTAATCGTCTATACGAAGACATAACTATGAACAACGTTCATGTGACGACATAGTCGTACTGACTATTCAAAACGTTTCGAATTTGAATGTAGGTAAACGTGTAGACAAGGTGTAGGACTTTGGCACGTAAAAAAGTGTGTGTTTGAAAATTTCATCAAAATAAAATTTTGGAAAAGGAAAAAATACGTGTAGTCTCCTGTTTTCGTAAGTAATTTAATAATAATAAATACTCATTTTTACACAGGTAAAAGATTTCGAAACGTTGTCAACTTTATTGTTTGTTAGAAGTAGATTTTGTCTCTTTCGCACATTTTTAGATGACACGCAATTAAAAATGACTCTTACGGCTTGAGCATAAGGTACAATTTGGCAACATTGTGTTAATTTATACTGATGTAGGGGCTTAGTAATAGATACAGCATGTAGAAAATGTTAAAAACGAAAAAAATTATCTTGTGACTAAACTACTGGATATTTTTCATTGATATTTTACAGGCAGACTGGGAGCGTTACTAGATATACGAAATTTAATTAATTGTCGCATTGACCTCTCCACTTATAAGTAGCCAAAGCACTTGTTTTTTGGAAATCAGAAACAAAGGGAAACACTAAAGGAAATTTTGTTTTCTAAATTGACCCAGCTGGGAATCGAACCCGGGACCTCAGAGATGGGATCAACGATACCTTGAAAACCAGTATGCGAACTACTCGACCACGGAGGTCACAGTATATTTTTATAATTTTAGTTTAGACAATTATAGCGGGTGTAACAAGACACTCAACGAAGCCGAAGTCTACGCATTCCGCCCATCATCAGGATCATTTTTGTCTTTAGACTATACCTGGGAAACCAATAGCTACAAAGTTATTGACGATTAAAGTCATTTTTTTCAATTTTTTTATGAAATTTTATTTTATTTGTTATTTCCTAAATTTTGTCTATTATCAAAATTTTATTACAAACAATGGCTTCAAACGCCATCACTCAATGTATTTCATGAGCACGCACATAAATGCACGCAGCTGTGTAGCATTCACTCGCAGGCGCGGTCTTTTGTACGCGTTACATTGCGTGGTAATGTACTTATGCAACGAGCAACTTTTGTCTTCGCAACTACATATTTAGTCTCTCACATCGGTGACTTATGCATGTTCCCTATACGGGTTTGTATGAAAGTGCGCAAACGTACAGCGACGCGACAGTCGGCAACTTTTTTCATACAAACCATGTGAAAATCAAAATAGTTGCAGTGACAAAAGTTGCTTTGATTTATCTACGATACCAAAGCAACATTTAATTGAATGCGTGGGCACTCGTCCGGTGCTCTGATTGGTCTAAATTGGGCAATACAAGATGGGCGGAGGTGGCAATTATTAAGCTAACTGAAACATCAAATGGCCCTGATGCATTTATGGGTTGAACTCAATATGAGATTGTTAGTGTATTGATGGTTGTTATCAATATCACGTAAAATCATTGATTGGAAACAATAATGGGGTTTATAATGATCATTCACAATTAGTTAAGACAACTTTATTTACAACAAAATATTTTATATCATAACATTGTTAGTATTCCTTAATATATTTGTTAAAATAATGAGCTCGAAGGTGCAATGGTTAAGTGCCTGACCCTGCGATTACGGAGGTTATGTACTTTCGCAAGGGTCGGCCATGGGATGGGTGACCAAACACTTGATATTTTGAGCTCTTCCGTGCCTCGGAAGGGACGTTAAAGTCTTTGGTCGTTAACTCCCACCAATCCGCATGTGCCGGCGTGGTGGGCTATGGGATATGACATCCTCCTTATCCACCCATAAGGAAGGCCTATGCCCCAGTAGTGGTTACATTAAAAATGGCTGGTGTCAAATATTCCTTCAAATATGATTTATTTAGCCGAACTCCAAGAGATGTAATATTTCAATTCGGCAAGCCCTACATCATGTAGAAACAATTTAGTTTCTGCGGTTGGTGGCACATGTTGCCGAGTTATGTTATAATTTATAGCTGAATTACCTATAAATCTCAAGTTAAGCAAATTGTTTGACCTAAAACGATTATTTAGTGGGTATAAAAAACGTCAGTAGGTTACGGAAACGTTGTTGTACTTATTAGACTAACAGCCGTAGCGGCTAGCGATTTTGTTTGCATTGACCTAGTCCCAGGATACATACAGGCTGGTAGTGGTGCCTGCTCTCGATCATCCCATCTGGTCATCTCACCTGGTTGGGTAACCTTATGGGGAGATCGGGAGGAGGCTCTCTCCCTCTGCCCTCTCTGGGGAGAGGCCAGAACCCCCGGATCCCCAGCCGAGCCTACTATCCAAGCTTGATGGGAGATCCGGAGGTGGCGAGAGACAGACCAGGAGTAGCTTCCTGCTAAATGACCGAGCCTAGCATGCCAGATATGGTATACCTAATTATATTGTACCGCATCCGGCTCGGGAACAATACTTTTTTCGGGATAAAAGGTACCTTATGTCTTTTTCTGTACCCCTGACAACGTGTATACAAAATGTCATGATGATCGGTTCAGTAGTTAAGACGTGAAGTCGTAACAAACAAACGAACTTTCACATTTATAATATTAGTAAGGGTTTGCCCTCATTATGATGATAAAAAGGATTCATACGGGCTTTCACCATCCTTCCCCATGGTACAATATAATATGAACCAAATTTCATCAAAATTGATTAAGCGGATCAGGCGTAAAAAGGGTTACAGATCGATGAACAGAATTATTTTCCCATTAATAATATCAATAGCGGCTGCCATTTTGTTTGCGTGGACTGTCATTTTTCTATCCCTCGGGAACACAATTTTTTCGAGGTGAACTAGGTACTCCATATTCTTTTCTGTACCCCTGACAACATGTATGCATAAAATTCCCAGCCAGCAGCCATTCTTTATCCATGGCCGGGAAGCCCGCGCTCTATCTCATCGTATATTTAACCGCTTCTGTGGTCTAGTCGTTCGTTTAAGATGCTGGAGTCCCGGGTTTGATTCCCAGGAGGGGGTAAAGTACTCGGTTTGGTTGATGGTAGGGCTTATTTCAAGTCTGCCTGGCTAGATACCCCATCTTACCTAAGTCTGACGCCATAAAAACAATTTAAAAATTGTTGTGTTCCGGCAGTTAGAAGTAACATAGTCAGTTCCTCAGTGATGAGGATTCCGGGTGTAGTGTGCTTCCACCTTCATCCTTATCGTGACTTAACAGCAGTTAAGGTGAAGGCCAAGCATTATCTCGTTGTGCACAAAAAAGGAATCACTGAACCGAAGATCTTTATCAAACCTTTTTAGAAGATACCTTAAAAATTGTTTTGTTTCAGCCAGCTTGCCATTCTTCACCCATGGCCTAGAATCCACAGAGCTATATGCCACCACACACTCAGGCAGCTATCTTGATTCACCAGAGATCGTCCCATGGAATGCCACTGCGTTGCTCTTGGCAGCTGCACTGACCGCGCCAATTTATTGCTATGCTGCAGACAAGTATGGGAGGAAAGTGGGAATTTTTATCATAAGCCTTACGCAGGGAGTAAGTTTTTTTTATTCCAAGTTTAGTTTACTAATTGAATCAGATTTATTTCAGACATCAAATTGCTTTGCTAAAATAGAACCAAATATAAAAATGATTCTCCAAAACTTTAATATTTTAATTTATGGTAAAGATAATTAAATTAAATTTGGTGCAATGAATGAATGAATGAATAAATGAATGAATGAATGAATAAATGAATGAATGAATAAATGAATGAATGAATAAATGAATGAATGAATAAATGAGTGATGAATGATTTATTTATTTGCATTAATTTTGAGTACAAGATTTGGTGTTCTTAAATAATAGAGTCAAAATTTACATAAAATTAAGGATGCAAAAAATTTAAATTACATTTACACTACTTACGTATACCTATAATTTAATTATCTACCTACATGTCAAAACCAAAGAACTATACCCATAATATTAACTATTTTTTATTTAAATATTCTTGAACTGAGTTAAAGCAGTTTTCGATGAGATATTCTTGCAGCTTTCTTTTGAAAATTGGTCCATCTAGCTGTCTTAAGTGATCAGGAAGAGCATTAAATAGTTAAACGGCCATCGAATAAGCATTACGATGTGCCAAACTAAGATTATATTTAGGTCGTTCAAGTATATGACTTGGTCTTTGGCAAAAGGCCTTATACTTAGAAACTTGTTTTTGAGAAAACTGCTCTATGTTATCTTTGATGAATGTGCATATTTGTTTAATATAGAGACCCGTAAGTGTGAGAAGTATATTGTTTAAATAGAGGCCTGCGCGAATCTAGACGATACGCACCAAATAAAGACCTACTACACTTTTTTTTGCTTCTGAATAAAGTCTCTATCTCTGAGCAATTTCCCCATATCATAATGCCATACTGTAGTACCGACGCTACATGTGCATGATATGCTAAGAGTGCAGTTTCCACTGAAGAGACTTCTCTTAGGCGCCTGAGTGCAAATGAAAACCTACTCAGTTTATCGCAAAGTACACTAATATGATTCTTCCAACTACAGTTTTCGTCAATATTTAATCCTAGAAACTTGATCGATTGTACCTCAATGATTCATAATTATTGAACTATGTATTCTAGATCTGAGTATTAATGGCCCTTATATTAGCGATTTCCATCTACGGGAAGCATGCAAGTGCAACCCAATAAGTCGAGATAATGCCGTAGCACAGAATAACTAATATGGCCGTAGGTGCGTCAGTCCTACGTGCAGACAAAGCGCCAAAGGTTCTAAAGCGTTTCAAATCTTAGAAGGGGAACCTATTTTTTGTGGGACTATAATATGTTAATGTTGTCCAAAATTATATTTATCTCTAATCTCCTTTTTTTCAGATATCTTGCATACCATTATTCCTGCCTCCGAATGAAACAAATACTATCATCCTACATACAGTAGCTGGAATTTCAACAGGAGGCCTTTTTACAATACTTCCCACATACATTTATGAAATCAATTCTATAACAACAAGAGGGTTTTGTTTATCATTCATGTTGGTGATGACTACACTAGGCTATTTGCTGAAGCTGGTGATGGATTTGGAAGTGATGATGTATGTGATGACGGCGATGGTGATGATTCAGTTTTTGTCGATGTTGTGTCTTATTGAATCACCGAGTTTTTTTGTGAAAGTGGGGGAGATTGAGGTATGTATTGTTAAAAAATATAAGATTACATAACATACTTATTTGATCTTAAAAATAACAAGATAAGAATTATTAATAAACTTTGTGATTGACTTAAAACTTACTTATAAAATGTTCAAAATAAACGCATATTTTTTACTTATATATTGTTAAAACTTTCTAATTTACCTAAATAAGGTTGTATACATATTTAAGTTACTTTTTATGTTTTACGAGCTCTAAAAGCAAGTTTCATTTATCTATAAATCCTATTAAATAAAAAAATCCATCAATTTTAAACAAGAAACTTTGTACACTGGTTTAATGGCTTACAAAAATATTCTGTTTAATAAAAAATATGTCTTACGTCTTACCCATTTTCTAAAATATTTTTGAGAATTCAATTAACTTAAGTGAGCGTCTCTACAAAATTTATGTATTATATTCTACGATTACAGACAGCTAAGGCGAAAATATCGAAACTGAAATCTCTCGAAGATAACATCTCGGATTTGTCAAAAGAACTCGATAACCTAAGAGACGAGAGCTATAGAGCGAAGTCCCATGGAAGAATAACACCGATTCATATATGTAAGTATTGTCAAACAGCAAATCCTATTACAGATAAATATTTGTTGCGATTTTTTCTTATCTTTCGTAATACAGGGTTCCCAAGAGACTTTCTGAAATATTTTTCGTAACATTGCGTCGTTTATATAATAAAACGCTCTTATAACAAGGGAAGGAGACATTTTTGACTGTAAACTTCGCGTTATAAAGTAACTTAAATTATATATTGTTTAAAAACAAATAATATAAGCAGTTTTCAAATTTCGAATAAGGACCAGAAATGTTTTATTTGAACTATGTCTAAAAATAAAAAATAAAACAAAATTTGCTTTGCACTGCTAACAAAAAAAGTTACGGCTGAAATAATTCTACTATTTTGAAAATTTTCAAAAAACTTGAACGACTGAAAAAATTTATATAAAAATCGAGCCTTCTCATAAAATTTCACGAGAATTGATTGAGAAATGCGACTTGTAAAGGTATAACAAACGTACAGACATCCGGTGGACAGACATTATGAAATATTTTTTGCCCAAGCTGTAGCAGAGACGATTCGCGCTCGCTCAGTCGCTAAAACCCTGAAAATCATCACTTTTTTTAAAGAAAAATATGATAAACTACATAGTGGCAAACTGGCAACCCTAGACCGAAATTGTGTTTCGCTTTTGCCCATTACCTAATGGGATTGATTATCGATTACAATAGTCTATTTCGTCAAGGATTGTCATTTTTCACTTTTTCCTTACAAATAAAAAAAAACAAAGTGGTATCTCAGCCATGTGGCGGTTTTTAAGGTTAAATTATAATTTTTGGAGTTATACAACCCCACAAAACTAGATCAGAAAATCAGCATCACAGAACAAAGATAGATTTTTTCCCCTCTGTGGTATGCATGGTACCACGGGCTAATTGTCTAATTTCAAAATCTATCGTATTTGCTTTCAAGATGTAATACATTGATGCTTCTTGTTGGCACAAATTAAAGCTTACCGAAGAAATGCAGCAATGTATCACATCTTGAAAGCAATTTCGATAGATTTTGAAATTAGACAATTAGCCCGTGGTACCATGCATACCACAGAGGGGAAAAAATCTATCTTCCACTACTACTCTCTACCCTTAGTAAGGCTACCAAACAGTAATACAACCAAAAATATCCTACCCAGAAACGTGAAAGTGAAAATTTCCGAATGACTTCTCAGTAAACCATTGATTGATTTATTGACCTCTGTCACCCTTGTCACGAAGACGTGACAGGGTCTGTGAAACATTGCGAGAGCAAGTTCGAGTGTCAAGAGGCGACGTTAATGGGACAGGTGGAGGGAACTGAAGTTATTGCGGATTCATTGGTACCATCGAAGGAAATTGATGTCAATTAAAATGAGAGTGCTAGATGAGGGAATAATTGAAAACACTTTATGTTGATGTTACTTTATTGACTCGAGCAGAGTTACAGCTCCTGCCCAGCGCCCGTTGCATGGCACAATCGATAAACTGTTTATCGAGCTTTTTATCATATTATGAAACCTGACAAAATTATGACACAGTGCGTGGATCATTCTATAAATTATATTATCTATGTCACGATGAAATGTCAAGTGCGACTAATTATCGCGCACTGCGTGCATGATCACCAAATGATCACAATGAGCTTCCATCTTGCACAGTTTAATTAGCGCATTTTGACAGGTTAAAGTCGATTAATAGTCTACTACTCAAAGGTGGTCGACAAAAGAGCGCGACACGCGCACAGTACAGTATGCGCGCGTGTAGTGCGATCCTTTTCTAAAACTTATCAACGCCAAAAGAACGAATTTAATGAATGATTTCTGTCGACGACGTGATAAAATTCTTTATCGAAGGACGAACTTTATCGTCCTGTCAAATATGTTTCGACGCTGTTTAATACATATTTTAGTCATATCGAGGTCTGTATGATATACGAACCCATGCCGCGGGGGCAGGAGCGACTTTTTGTAACTGCGATAAATCGCGGCAATAATCGCCCGCGAAATGACACTTTCTTACTTAAAGCGCCTACTCACGATTCAACTCAACCACAATCTGCTGACACAATTTGTTGAAGTCGCGGTTGGCTGTGCTCTACTCACGTTGCGTTGCGCCCCCAACTCGACCACTGACGATTCAATCTGTCAACTCTCAGCAGATTGGGTCAGCAAATTGAAAAAGAAATTGAATCGTGAGTAGGGGCTTTTAACCAGCGACAAAAAAGCGCAGCGATTAACGCCGCGTTTATCGCAGCTACAAAAAGTGGCTTGCGGGCGTTATTCCTTAAGCTAGGGTTTCCTAGGATGACGGTGCCGTCATATTACGGCCGTAATTAAGCGGCGTAGAACGTTGTCTATGTACGTAAACGTTACATTGATAACATTTAACGCTGCTATATTACGGCCGTAATATGACGGCACCGTTATCCTAGGAAACCCTAGCTTTAGTGACAATTGGAGATAATAAAGATAACGTAATGTCAAAATGACAAATGACATGAAAATATTTCCATAAATGTTTTACTGTCTTATTCAGAGATGTTTGACAAAACTGGGGTGCAAGACTGTTCTAACAAAACCTGGTTTATTGCTTGTAAACCAATCACAAAGCACCTTTTACCCTATACTAGTTTAACGAACGCACTCTGAATAAGACAGTTTAGGTCTGTGCTTAAAAGCTGTTAAAATGGAAACTCTAATCAACATAACTTATTATAGCTAGTGGTTTGGTTATTTTTAAAACTTTGAGTAAGGTAATATTGTTTTAAATGAGGTAAAATATAAAAACTGTGCGTAAAAGTGTCGGCACCTTTAGAAAACACGTGTTTTTTTCTTTAAAAAGGAAGCTGATCGACTTTTCCTCGGTTCTCCTGAAGATCTCATGGGAAAAGTCTGTCAAACCTTTTTAAATGTATAGCCAGATCAATTAAATCAGAGTCAAATTATTTACGCCTACGTTTTCTAACATTACATTTATTTACTTAATTAGGCGCTGTAACTTGTGATAAATTTAAGTCCGCTGTTCTGCCATATACAGCACCATACAATAGGGAACATGCATAAGTCACCGATTTTGATAAATTTGAGCTTAATCGCTGCGGACACGTATAAAAACATGATAGATCAGAAAAATAATAAATTAAATATAATATTTTAGTTTTATCACACAGGGGAAAATAACGATTTTTTTTATTCATTTTCGGATATAATGCACTTAACAGTTGGATAGAATATCGAATAAGAAATAATATTTTGTATGACACATATGTACTTAAACGCAATATTTAAGGAGATATTAGAAAATTCTTGACTAACTCCATAATAATGCGCCTGAAACGTGACATGGGTGACGTCACACATGTTGACAATTTTGTATGGAGCGTTTCCGGCGGGTGCTGCTGCGCGCTAACTTCAAGTGACTATATCACGAGAAAAAAACGCAAGAGAAAAGTTTTAATATTACAGTTGATTATCTCACGCATTATACTTTTGATTTTGATACAAAAACAAATTGATGCATGTTCCCTATTAGCAAAAAGAAAAGAATTTAACTACTTGTCCTTAGCTATTCACCAACTTTTGCTATTATATAGAATTATTTCAAATTATTATTTATTTTATTTATTTATTTATTTATTTATATATTTTGTACACACACAATTTTTAACATAAAAGAAGTAGACAGAAGAGTAGTACAAGGACACCGCTTATTTCATATTGAAATTTCTTCCAGCGGGCCCGGGATAGGAAAGAACATTGAAAAAGGCAGACGTGTGTAGCTCAAGATGAAAATAATATCTATATTATATATACCTACATATTTAGAAATAATTATACAATACATATATACACACATACTTACTTAAATAAAACATAAATATATACATAATAATACTATATACATACGAATAATACGTGTAATCAAAATAAAAGATAAAAATTGTAAAAGAGAAAAATAATAAAATGAGGCAAAATTAGGGACAAGTGGACAGATAGTACTCTTTTAATCGTTTTTTGAAAAGAGATATGGTGCGACAATCTCTGATCTGTGCTGGCAGCGAATTCCAGAGACGGACGGCATGCACGGAGAAGGAATAGGAAGCAAAATTGGAGTTATGGGTGGGGAATTTTAGAACGGACTTAAGATGGGATCTACATTCAGAATTGGGCGGGTGGCAGAAGGAAAAACGATCACGAAGGTAAGATGGATAGGAAGGATTGTAAAGAACATTGAAGAGGAGACAGAGGATTCTAACATTCCTGCGCTGGCGTATAGGGAGCCACTTAAGTTCCTTCCGAAAGTTGGAAACGTGGTCGTACTTGCGTAGACCGAAAATAAAGCGGATAGCAAGATTTTGAAGGCGCTCAAGTTTGTTAAGTAATAGCTCGGTAGCATCTAAGTAGCAAACATCAGCATAGTCGAGAAGAGGTAGAATGAGTGACTGGGCAATAGAGATTTTGGTGGGCAAGGGTAGAAAACTTTGGAGACATTTAAGGGAATGAAAGGAGAAGTATATCTTGCGACTAACATCAGCGACATGTTTTGTCCAGTCAAGGTTAGAGTCAAATATAACGCCTAAGTTCTTGACTGTGTCACTATACGGAATAATGATCCCGTCTAGCAACACCGGTGACAACTGTAGATGGTGGGCTAAGTTCCGTATATAATATCTACCACCAATGATGATGGCTTGCGATTTATTAGGATTAACCAGGAGACCATACTGCTTAGCCCAGGTGGAAATACGACTTAGGTCGTCATTAATTTCGGCAATGGCTGAGTCCAGGTCGTCAATTTTAAAATGGCGGTAAAGCTGCAAGTCGTCTGCATAGAGATGAAATTTAGAGGAGATGACCTTAGTGACAGAGTTGATGAAGATGGAGAAAAGGAGCGGTGAGAGAACACCTCCTTGAGGTACGCCAGCAGCAAGTACGCACCCGTCGGATGTTGAATCCTCAAGGCGGACACACTGCGTGCGCCCCCGAAGATAGGAATCAAACCAAGGAATAGCAGTAGCAGAGACATTTATAGAGCGAAGTGTGGCAAGAAGGATATCGAAATCGACAGAGTTGAAGGCACTGCTAAAATCAAGCAATACCAAAACTGTAAGTTCTTTATTTTCCATGGCCCAGCGGCAGTCGTCGGTGACATTCAACAAAGCGGTTACAGTGCTGTGGCCAGGACGAAAACCAGATTGGTAGCAATTCAATAAGCGTTTAGACAAGAGAAAAGAAGAAAGTTGTTTATGAACGATGTGCTCGAGAACTTTAGATAGGAATGGTAAGATGGAGATAGGACGGAAATGGCAAGGTAAAGATGGATTGGGGACTTTTGGTAAAGGTATAATATGAGCAGCTTTCCAGATCTTAGGAACACAATTTGAACTAAGAGAAAGGTTAACAATGAAAGTGATTATAGGGAGAAGGATAGGCAGAATAGGAATGAACATTCTCGAGCACAAATTATCCTCACCAACGGATTCAGAAGAAATGGCCAAGATGGCGCTTTTGACGTCGATATCAGAAACTGTAGAAAAGTTGAATAAGGGGCAGTTGGGTCTAGCACCAGAGGAAAGCTGCTCCAATGTAGCATCCTTCACTCTAGGTTCAACCTCTACCATGTATATATATACTAGAACTATGCTTGTTGGTTAAAAAGCACCCTGAATATTTTGTAAAATGTAGTGAAAAAAACGATAATTTACGAGCGTCGAGAAAGAATCAACTAGTAATACCTAAATCTAATCTAACTATATTTCGTAAAAATGTATATTGTATGGCTATCAAAATATTTAATAAACTACCGCTAGACATTATTAATCAACCAATAGAGAAAAATATTTTCAGGAATAAATTATTTAATTGGCTCCTACAGTACAGTTTCTACTCGACCAAGGAATATTTGGAGAAAAAAAATGACATCTCTACTTAATCTGACTTATTAATGATAATTTTGCATAATTGACATTTAATTTTGAATATGAGATTTCTGTTGACAATTTTGTAATTTATTGACGTCTTAAAATAGTAATAGGTACTTAGTGGTAATAATATTCACTATAGATAGCTGACACTTACTAACATTTGCATGCCTACAAACTTAAGGCAGAATATTGTTGAAACTTTATTAAAAACATTGTCACCAATCTCAATGTAATGTACACAATATTGTGCAAATAAATATTCTGATTTCTGATTTCAAGACTTACTGGGGGAGCAGATAGATGCCTGTTTAAGGCATTTAGGTCAGTGCCGGTAGGTACAGAATTGGAGGGTTTTCCCACACCAACTGAGCGTAGAAATCTCCAAGCATCCGCCGGTTTACGATTAGAGAGGGAATCATGGAAAAAACGTCTCTTAGCGTCCCTACACATACGACTGCAGCGATTCCGAAGCGTTTTGTAACGAGCTAAATTGCCATCAGTTGGAAACTTTTTATACCTCCGTTTCGCTTTATCTCTAAGTGACATGAGCTCTTTAATTTCAGCATTTTCAGCATTATTTATTTAAATAAATTTATTGTAATCCATTGATTATTAATTATTTTCTGCATCTTGTCAGTTGTTATTTATTGTCACTCTGTTTCAGCAAAACACGACAAATAAACCCATTTATCTATACAACCTATACAATATTTTTACATTTATTATTGATCATTTATTATTATGTTTGTTTAGACGTTTTTTTTAAACAACATTTCAGATTTGGGCGGTTTTATAACTGAAAGTGGCGCCCTCAGAGGTTTTTATTTAGTAAGTTATTAATAGAAAAAGATTTTAATAATATTTTACGCGGAATTTTTAGGGCCCATGTTCTAGTATTTTTAGAAGGTATCACTACATGCCATCGTAGTCATTCGTAGAAGTATATAGCAAATGTGTCAAAAACGGCCACTTTTAGCAGTTTTGCTATCTACTTCTAGCAGTGACTACAAGGGAATTTAACGATACCGTCTAATAATACTAGACTGTGGGTCCTAAAAATTCTACGTAAAACATTATTGCCACTTTCGCTCAAGGTGCCACCTTAAGTTTTAACTAAATAGCTAGAAAAAATATTGCCTCATTTGAGACATAATATTTTGTCTCTGTTTTTTCTTTACACTTGATATAGTAAAAGGGTTTTGTCATCTACGTGGTGGTTTCCCTTTTGTCGTGCATTAGATGTGACACATTTCCAAACTAAAAGTTTTATCAGAAAATACCTTTGGGACCATCTGACATTTCGTAACTAACTCTCCTTAGCTTTCATGTCTCAAAGGCTCTGTCTTCACTCAGTTGCTTTACCTGTCCTCTGGGTCAATTTAGAATAGAAACTGTTCTTCAGAGTGAAATTGAAGTCATTAGCAATCTTTGGTATTGATAACTTTAGGAAAATAATTTACATCTTACATTAAAGTAGGAAACAATGTGTACCTATCTTCATACGATTATTGGTATTGGTGAGGTGATGGGCTCTTTTCTCCGCATTTAGACTCCCATTTGGTCCGTTATGCGTGATCACAGCATCGGTGTGGCTAGTCAAGCCATTCCAGCTTCTGTCAGAAGCGCAGAAGCCTCCTGGGGCGTTCACAGGCTTCTAGGAGCGACCTCACGTCTTTGAGGATTTCTGCCCGTTGTGCGGTCAAACCTACGCATTCAGGATCACGTGGGCGGCTGTTTCCTCTGCGTCCACGCATCCTCTACATAGGGGACTGTCTGTCTCATTCATGATGAATAGTTGCCGGTTTAAAGCTAGGTGACCTGTAAATGTACCTACAACTATTCGGAGGTCTGGACGATTGAGGCTGAGCTGTCTTCATACGATCGCTTTCCCGTTCTCTTTCACTTTCATCTGACGCAATTAATGGCGCATGCCTTAGCTCATGCAACAGCGCATGCCCTACCTTCTCAAAAAAACGCCAAATTTATATGGCAGAATGTGAAAGCGCACGGTTTGGAGACAATCAATATTGCATGCGTTTGACGCAAGTTGATTTGAAAGTTGAAAGGAAAAGCACATGGTTTGGAGGCAATTTGAAATCGGAGCAATGTATGTGATGATGACGTTCGTAGCATTTTGTTCACACTGAACCTTTGAACAAAGCACTGAAAGATGGAATTTTTTGAGGTTTTATTTAAAGTTAGGTTACATTAGCTTAAAATTTTCCCGCATCCAAAAACTCCAATGCGATCGTCTTTTGTTTCTTTCTACAGTAAGAAACCTCATCTGGAGAGATGCTACCAAGATCGGCGTATCACTCCACACGACCATAGTCCTATGCGGGAGCATTGTGTTCCTGGACCAGGATAAGGTGCTGATGCAGCTGAAGATAGCGTCAGACCCTGACAGGATGCTGGTATTGGTGGGGGCGTTTGTGGGTAGCCTGTTGGCGGTACTAGCAGTTTTGTTTATTGAAAAAAAGGTGAGATTTTATTTTATTTTTGATTAGAAAAATCAGTTTCATTATATAACAGTTTTAATCAGATACAATATTAATGGGCTATACACGGACGTGGCTTAAGAACTATCAAGGCAGCCTATCTTTTCCTGAGGATAGGTTATTGAAATCGGCCGTTAATCATAAATATGTTAAATGTGATGTTTGTTTGTTTCAAAATTGCATATCACTTGTGTTATTTATGTCTGACATGACATCCGTTATCAGTAGATAGTAGGTACATGGTGTATGTTAACGGATTTTTAATTTTGTTTTGTATTATTAGTTTATTTCTATTTTCAGTATATCCTATCTTTCGGCTACTTCACCATCGTGTTATCGATGGGTGTCCTGGCTATATACACGCAGATTGACCTGACTGTGACGTCACTAAGATGGCTGCCAATTGCCGCTCTAGCTGTGCTGGTGTTCGGTTATGGAGTAGTTTGGGGTTTCCCAACAATTATCGTTGTTGAGATGTTTAATTTGGAGGTAAGACATTTGAATTTCAAGATTGCGACCACGATATCATGGCATGCTGTCTCGATGGCGGCGTCTCACCTCGTGTGGTCGTGACCAATCATTTTAAAAAAAATGCTCATGCTGTCGACCATGCAGTGATTGCCGAAACGCAAGACGCAGAACGCCCGCGTGACGATGTCGTGGTCGCGCCCCGGGCTAAAACATAGCCACCAGCCCGCATTGGGTCCGCGTGGTTATGTCCCATCATCTATAAGGAAAGGTCTGTGTTTGATTTTATTATGGTAAAGTATATTTTTACGATATTCCTAAGGCTTCGTTCCAACTAGGAGTACTAGACAAAGTGAGCAAATATTTTGACTGATCAAAAAAGATAAAAAAATATCAATCCACCTATACTTACTCAGCACCTAGTACCAAATAAAGGTATGCATTACAATGTCGAAAATTCATAATACATACGACCGAAATATCGACGCCTTAACCCTTTCAGCCCAGCCAAACACAATTGTGACGTTCAGTCAAAGTAAAATTTTGGCGGTATTTTAAGGCGTAAGTGATCGGGCCCACGGCCGCACGATTGTGACGGATATGATCTATCTATTGGTGTAAGTGAGACACGTAGCAAAAGTCGGGAAGTTCAAATGTAAACTCATTCATTTCGCCGTTTGTGTTGTTTGGGGTCTCGCTGCGTGTGAGTAATTAAAATTACGGCATTATTATGCAATTTTCAGGTTATTATTGTGATTTATTGTTAATTATGAATTGTTTTACGTAACAGTAAGTAAATTTGTTAGTATTTTTAAGTAATTCTCTAAAAAAAGTGAGACTGAAGTATAGAGTCACAATTGTTTCACTCCAGGCCCAACTACATAGTACATTGCAATGGCGGGATCACTATTTAGCCTCGATAACGACGAAATTGGGGAGTTACTGGAACAGTATGACTTGGAAAATGTTGATGAAGATGATGATGAGGTATATGCAAAAGATGAAGAAGAGTATGAGTCCTCCGAGAACGATGTTCCACTCTCATCTTTGAGGGCAGCCCCCAATTAAAGTGATGGCAAATGGACAAAAAAGATTTCCAGGGAAGACTACTAATCAAGCTCAAGATATTTTAAGTAATGAACCGCCCAAATTACCTGCAGAGTACTTCGAAAATTATTTTGATACCAAGCTGTTTGAAAAGTTTGCGATCGCTACTGCACAATATTACATGACCGAAAAAGATTATCAAATATTAAATAAATAACTTACTTAACACTTTTCACATTTTTTTATTGAATTTCACATTAATTTATGATAAATATTTGGAAAAATAATACAATTACAAAAAAAATATAATTATTAGTGGCAAGTAATATGGCCCACATCTATACAATTGTGACCGTCACAATTGTGACTTTGAATAAGTAAGGCCCAAGTTGATACAATTGTACGCCCCCTGAAAAGTCATGAAAACAACGTTGTATCACTGAAAATGTTCAGTTTTTGTTTTCTCTGAATCGCAACGATAAAGAATATCTAATTTTTTTAACAGTACCTCGTTTAGTTTCGTCGTGGGTCTGAAAGGGTTAAACGCCGATTTTCAAAATACCGAACATCCTAAATGTCAATATCCGATAGACCGAAACTTGAAAGATCGATTATCAAATGACCGAAAGTTTGAAATCCCGAAAGTTTGAAATCCCGAAAGTTTAAAACCCCGAAAGTTAAAATGTCAAAAACAAACGAGTACATTTATAAAAGTAGGCATTGCGGTTAATTTTTTTTACTCAAAAATGCTTGTAAAATGGTCATTATTTTGACAAAATTCACCAATCGAGTTATAGTTTTTTCCTGGCGCTTCGCCTTCCACTGCTGCAGCACGCTCGCTTCGCTCGCTCGGCTCGCGCGCTGGGTTCATGTCAACCTAACATGCTCGTCGCTACGCTCCTCGCACCTATCTCGTGACCTACGGTCTACGGTAACCGATCACATGTCCGAAATTTATTTGTCCTAATTTCATTTGACCGAAAACTGTTGACCGACTTGACTTGTCTTTGTTGCTATATGTTTTGTTTGCCATATTTTTAAATCATCGAAATATCATTTGGCATATGTCTCATTTTACTGAACCACGTTTCACCGATTTTCAAAATTCCTTTTTTACTATTGGCCGAAGTCTCTTTTGACTTTTTTTCATTTTCCAGATAACTTATTTGCCCTACTTTCACTTAACCAGAACAACATTTTACCGAATATCATTTGGCCGCAAGTATATTAGAATAAAGATATTTTTTACTTTGACTTTTACATTGGTGGGTTAGGTTAGGTCAGTGCTTTGACCACTCGTAGCAGAGCAAGCGAAGCGGGTGGAACTTAATAATGCTTGCATGCATGTTCCGTGCTTGCTTGTTTGCTTGCTCGCTTTGATGCATGCTTGCACGCATGCTTGCTTGTTTGCATGCATGCTGCATATGCTTGCTTGCATGCTGCATGCTTGCTTGCATGCTGCATGCTTGCTTACATGCTGCATGCTTGCTTGCATGCTGCATCCTTGCTTGCATGCTGCATGCTTGCTTGCATGCTGCATTCTTGCTTGCATGCTGCATGCCTGCTTGCATGCTGCATGCCTGCTTGCATGCTGCATGCCTGCTTGCATGCTGCATGCCTGCTTTTATGAGTCAAACAGAAAATAATTTAAATTAATAAATAATTAATTTTCAGAACATCACGAAAATTTATCCGATACCAGTTTAAAACTATTTTGGAAATCAACTTATAACATTAGACTACTGAATATTATACTAGAAAAAATACGACTCGCTACGAAGATTAGAAATCGGAAAAAGTGTGCTACAAGTTTTTAAGGCGTTTGGTGAACTGAAATTATGGTCAATAAATCAGTGGTGTAATGAATGTTCGGGAATATAATACTTAGACGAAACGTTCTTTCGACCGTGCATTACCTCGGTAAAAAGTTTTTCGGCCAAATGAGACGTCGGAGTAACGAAAAAAATTTATTTAGTAAAATGAAATTCGACCAACACAAAATTCGATCTTAAGATAGGCGGCCATTACACACGTCAATCTGGTGTGATCTGATCAAAACCGCAGATTGATGGAATTTGATGCGGTTGGTTTGCGACGTTACACGGTCAATCCAGCGAGATCTGGATCGCAGTAGATCTTGGTAGATTGACAATCTACCACGATCCACGGTGGGCTTTGGCAGGGTTGCCAACTTTTTGCATTAATTTTCGCGTGATATCGATCGATGACCTGAGTGGTGCAGTATTCAACATGCCAGTATACCGCGCAAGAGATCCTGGGTTCGATTCCCGGACGTAATTGAAATGATGAATTTTAATTTCTGTGACGGTCTGCGTATAATAAGTACCTATCTATTTCGAAAAGTAAGTAAGTACCTAGTAAAATCTGTTGTCTAGCACCCATTTTATGCCTTGATTAGTTAGGGTTAGATGAATATCGATATTTAATTTTACACGCACAGGTGTGTAAAATTTCATCAAAATCAGTTCAGCCTTCTGAAGCTGAACTGATTTGGATGAAATTTGGCACTCAGTTCATAGCTTGGTAATATCGTATTATAAATTTTAATACGATTTTTTATAAATTTTAATACGATATTACCAAGCTATGAACTGAGTGCCAAATTTCATCCAAATCAGTTCAGCTTCAGAAGGCTGAACTGATTTTGATGAAATTTTACACACATCATATTATATAGTTTATAGCCTGGTATAGTATAAATATCGAGGTAAAATAGTATTTTTCAAAACATTGCAAAAAATATAGTAGGTAGGTTTATGGGAAATTTATGAAAAAATATAGTCCTCATTTATTTTTAACTAGCTTCCTTTAAAAATTAAAAATAGGGTACATACATAGGGTAGGTACTTCCTAGGGTACCAAACTAACTGTGTGCCAAATTTTATCATCTTTTACTGCAATCCAATATTTTTAACCGACTTAAAAAAGGAGGAGGTTCTCTTTTCATCTGTATATTTTTAAGAGATTCTTCAAATGCCCACGCGCATGTAGTCACGGCCGGAAAAAAAGTTAAAAGAAATATGGGTTTTATTTTTTATAAATTTCCCAAATGTACTACAAATTAGTTTCAATGTTTAAAATAATTAAAATGCCTAGGGTACCTTTGATCGAGATAAAAAATATAAGTCTTAATCCAGACTATAAACTGTTTGCCAAATTTCATCCAAATCAGTTCAGCTTTCATAAAAAACAAATATACAGACGAAGAGAGAACCTCCTCTTTTTTTGAAGTCGGTTAAAAACATCGGATCGCATTAGATTGTGCTAGATTGTCAGTCTACCATGGTAGATTGTCAATCTACCATGGTAGACTGACAATCTCCCATAGTAGATTGTCAATCTACCATGGTAGACTGACAATCTAGCACAATCTACTGCGATCCGATGTTTTTAACCGACTTCAAAAAAAGAGGAGGTTGTTTTTCTGTTCGTCTGTATGTTTTTTTTTGATTTTTTTTCAAATGTCCATCTGGATGTAGTCGCGGGCGGAAGCTAGTTAAAAATAAATATGGGCTATATTTTTATAAATTTCCCAAAAGTACTAAAAATTAGTTTCAATGTTTAAAATAATTAAAATGCCTAGGGTAACTTTGATCGAGATGAAAAATATAAGTTTTAATCCAGACTATAAACTGTTTGCCAAATTTCATCCAAATCAGTTCAGCTTTTATAAAAAACAAATACACAGACGAACAGAGAACCTCCTCTTTTTTTTAAGTCGGTTAAAAACATCGGATCGCATTAGATTGTGCTAGATTGTCAGTCTACCATGGTAGATTGTCAATCTACCATGGTAGACTGACAATCTCCCATAGTAGATTGTCAATCTACCATGGTAGACTGACAATCTAGCAGAATCTACTGCGATCCGATGTTTTAACCGACTTCAAAAAAAGAGGATGTTGTTTTTATGTTCGTCTGTATGTTTTTTTTTTTGGGTATTTTTCAAATGTCCATCCGGATGTAGTCGCGGGCGGAAGCTAGTTAAAAATAAATATGGGCTATATTTTTATAAATTTCCCAAAAGTACTACAAATTAATTTAAATGTTTAAAGAAATAAAAATGCCTAGGGTACCTTTGACCGAGATCAAAAATATCATAAGTTTTAATCCAGACTATAAACTGTTTGCAAAATTTGATCCAAATCAATGCAGCCTTCATAAAAAACAAATATACATACGAACAGAGAACCTCCTCCTTTTTTGAAGTCGGTTTAAAATATCGCATCGCAGCAGATTGTGCTAGATTGTTTTTTAATGATTTTTCGAATGTCCACCCACGCGGACTTAGTCGCGGGCGGAAGCTAGTTAAAAATAAATGTGTACTACATTTTTATAAATATCCCAAAAGTAAGTACTATAATGTTTAAATGTTTTGAAAATAATACTTATACCTCGAAAAAAAGGTGCCAACCCTAAGCCAGACCAAGCCAGATTGACGTAGATTGACAATCCAGCACAATCTGATCACGTCAGATCGCGCCAGACCGCGCCAGATTGAAACAGATCGCGAACAACGTTACACAATCAATCTCTGTCAATCTTTGTCAGTCTGGCGCGGTCTGGCGTGATCAGATTGTGTGTGTAATGGGTGCCATAGGTAACCACGGTCTACGGTTTCTAAGTCCCAGTAGACTAGACTCATTTCCAGCAGCAAAATTTGCTATAAAGCATTTCAGGCAAAATCGAAAGCCTTTTATAATTATGATAGCTTGTTGTTTTTGACTAATTCGTTAATTCGGTATTAAAAGAACGTAGGTATATTAACTCCCACATACCCCCTCCCTGCTCACCTACGGGAGGGAAGCGCATAAAGGCGTTTTCCTTCGGCTTTTTTAAGCTTCGGGTAAAATGTCCTTTCGGGATTTTAAACGTTCGGCCATACAACCATTCGGCCTTTTAATTTTCGGTCTTTCGTCCATAGGTCTTGTAAAATTCGGTCTTTTCTCCTTCGACATTGTAATGCATACCCAAATATAATTGATCAAATATTTGGAGTATAATTAACTAAAAACGATGAAACAGATGATTTGATATGTTATTGTTATTGTCTACTGGAATCACAGAGAAAAACGAAAAGTACCTAATCATGCTCATGTGAATTTTTTCTCATATGAAAACATTTATTTACGACTTTAGGATTTAGGGTACAGAAATTGTACCATATTTTATTGGACACGTTCCTGTAACATTTTTCATTTTATTATTATTAATAAAAGATGCACGTATCATGATGTTCCTCTCCTTACCTATCTGAGGTGCTTAAAGTTAATTTGTATGCAAACGTGGTATTCGAACCAGGAAAAGATCTCGACAATTTTACGGATTCTCACTCAATATTAAAAAGTTTTGATCTTATGGTGTAAAATTTAAGAAAAACAGCTGTTTTATACAATTTCATAACATGTCACACCCATTTATACATGAGAAAACCTAAGTTGCAATCGTAATATTTAATTTGAGCATCCCTTGTTACAGATACGCGCAACGATGGTGGGCTCCAACCATCGTTGCGCGTATCAGTTATACATGAGAAAACCTAAGTTGCAATCGTAATATTTAATTTGAGCATCCCTTGTTACAGATACGCGCAACGACGGTGGGCTCCAACCATCGTTGCGCGTATCAGTTATACATGAGAAAACCTAAGTTGCAATCGTAATATTTAATTTGAGCATCCCTTGTTACAGATACGCGCAACGATGGTTGGAGCCCTATTCACATACTCACAAATAATTAAACTCATACATATCCATACTTACCAATACATAGAAAACTACATGGGTATTTATGTGCTCTTCTATGTTTTCGCCACAGTGAACCTATATGGATGTATATACAGCATGTTTTTTATTCCGGATTTAAGGAATAAGACAGTAAAACAGATTGAGAAGCAACTTAAAAGGATACCTTTAATAAAGTTATGATGTGATGTTACGTTTTTTTATTATTTGATTGCCATTTGGGTAGTATTTAATCGGGTAACAATAAATTCCCATTTTGGGTTACAAAAATACTGAATAAAGCGTACTGAAATACTAAGTGAGCGACGGACTAAGGGCGACTACAAAAATTGAAAATTGGTGACTTTAAAATACAAATTGAGTAACTAGTTATTCAGAACGGGTACATGTTTTTTTTTTATTTATTTTTTTATTTTTTTAGTTACAACATCACATACATTGCTCCAATCCCACAGTAAGTAGCTATAGCACTTGTGTTATAGAAATCAGAAACAACGGTGGTATGACACACACCCAGACCTGAGACAATATTGAAAAGTTCATTTTCTACATTGGCCCAGCCGGGGATCGAACCCGGGACCTCAAGAGATGGTGACGCCTTGAAAACCGGCATACAAACCACTCGACCACGGAGGTCGTCGCAAAGATTAAATTACTATTTGGGCGACAACCTTAGGGCACACATACCATTTAAAATGTAACATATATTTTATTTAAAAAAAATACCATCTTGGCTTGGGTAGCTTAAATCAGTTAAGTATATAGTTACCTACTTGGTATAATAGTTGCCCACTCAGTATTTTTGTCACTCAGTTAGAATTTTCACTGCTCACTTAATTTATTTATCACCCACATGTAATCGTCCGTTTTACTTATTTTTGTAATCCACAGTTTGTCGCCCGATTAGTTATTTAGTCGCCCAAAAAATAAAACACTGCCACGTTTAGTTTTTAAGTATCCCATTAACAGTCGCCTTTAATTTTTTCCAGTCACCCAATTAGTTAATTCGCTTTCCATTTTATTTAGTACTAGCTTTCGCCCATGACTTCGTCCACGTGGACATTCGGATAAACTCTAGAGGGAACCTTTGATCGGGATAAAAAGTATCTTCTGTTTTAAATTATCTGTGTGCCAATCCAAAGTCGTTTAGCCAATCAGCTTATGAAGCTTAATTACTGAAAAGATTATAAAAAATTTAAAGCTTTTATTTTTGCTTTTATTAAATACAAGGCGCCGCCCACGGTTTCACCTGCGTGGTTCCCGTTCCCGTGGGAATATCGGGATAAACATTATTTTATATTTTAATCTACATTATCTACTATCTGTGTGCCAAATTCCAACCAAATCCGTTTAGTAGTTTTTGCGTGATTGAGGAACAAACATCCAAACTCACAAACTTTCACATTTATAATACTAGCGGCTGCCCGCGGTTTCACTCGCGTGGTTCCCGTTCCCATGGGAATATCGGGATAAAAATATTCTATGTTTTAATCCAGGCTATCTACTATCTGTGTGCCAAATTTCAACCAAATCCTTTTCATAGTTTTTGCGTGATTGAGGAACAAACATCCAAACCCACAAACTTTCACATTTATAATACTAGCGACTGCCCGCGGTTTCACTTGCGTGGTTCCCGTTCCCATGGTAATATCGGGATAAAAAGTATTCTATGTTTTAATCCAGGCTATCTACTATCTGTGTGCCAAATTTCAATCAAATCTTTTTAGTAGCTTTAGCTTGATTGAGGAACAAACATCCAAACCCACAAACTTTCTATAATATTAGTAGGATCAACTTCTAAATTTTCAAAAAGTTCGAAATTATGTGCTTTAGGTACAGTCCGGTATTCTGGTGTTTTATTGAATATCTTACCTTACCGACTACTCCGGCCGACAATTTTTTTACGGTAAACTATAAACTTCCATGGTACATATTTACTACCAGCTACTAAAAAGTAGTGGAACCGCTATAAAAGTCAACCTCTATAAACCCTGAGAAGCATTCGATTGAAGGATCACTACAAAAGATCGTAATCGAATCAGTTATCCCGAGGTCCATCCAAAAATGTTTCGCAGGACCAAAGAAAATTTCTAGAAAATTCAATTTGGCGACTTACTTACATAAAAGCAAAGCAAGTTTGTGTAATAGAATTGATATCGAGACTTTTTATTTGTACTGTATCCAGTCATAGTAAATGGGTTTACGAGGGTAACTTGTATAGTATTCAATAATATTAAGATTTTGCAATAATTGACAAACAAAATGATTGGAAAATATAGCGAAATTAGACGGCGAGACAAGACGGAAGAAAAAAACTAACGGTGCACTGCACCTAATTGTTTAAGCAGATTTTTGTCATTTTTAGTTATTAAACCTTATAAGTAAAATATAAATATATAAAAATTGGTAACGGCAAACTGGTCACTTGTGAAGTGATTTACTACCACATCGGTGTATATGGATAGAACATGTTCCATCAATATATATGTACCATGGGAGCAAAGTCAAGGGAGCTTAGTGTCCGAAATGAGTCCGTCATCACAAGTTTCTAAAATTACAAACGCAAGAAAAATCCGTTGGGGCTGCCATTACCTGCCCCCAAATGAACAAATATTTTTCAGTTATAGTTACTTTAGAGAAATGGCAATGGCAGCCCCCGACGGATTTTTCTTGCGTTTGTAATTTATGAATAGGTAGATAAAGTATGTATAGTACCTACATCACTTTTAGTCGAGGGATTTTTGTAAAACTTATTTTAGTCTTTTTAAATAAAGAGTTACAATTTTAACCGTCGTGGGTTTTTTCAAATTTTTTTATTTTGCCATTTTATTTTAAGTTTTTTAAAGAATTCATCCTTTACATTGACTTTTATATATTCCACTAGACAGGCTGCTGTCAAACTGTTCTTATGCCTATTTGATTTCCGCCATTTTGGCGCTGTACGACGTAGCGTGAGCATAGCGTGAGGGACATGGTACTAAAGTCTGGTGTCATCATGGCAACCATTTTCATTGTAGTTACGTCAGATAGTTCTTTAGATCCACGCTAGAGGCGTTTCAAATAGGCACAAGAACTTTTCTGTCAAATCATACAGACAGCCTGTCCAGTTAAATAGAAAAAAAATTTTTCATGTCAGTGATCCGTTATCTACTCTAAAAACCGCATCTAAATTGGTCAAACCATTCGGAAAATGATTACTACAGCACCCCCTAGCGGCTGAACATCATAACACCAAGAAGCATCGCCGACAAACTACAAAACTATTTGAGAAAACCGCATCCAAATTGGTCAAACCGCTTTGGAAATAAATGAGAAAATGATAACTGCAGCGCCCCCTAGCGGTTAAACACCATAACATCTATCTGAGAACCATCGCTGATAACCCATTACAGAAAACCGCATCGAAATCAGTTGAGTAGTTTTAGAGAACTTCTGAAGCGCGACTTATCTGGTTGCTGCAGCGCCCCCTGGTGGTCTACCACCATGTAACATATCTAAGAACCCGCTCTGAAATGAAACCTTTTGATTGCAAAAAACCGCATTGAAATCGGCCCAGTAGTTTCCAAGGAAAATGGTAATAGATAAACTTGACTTATCTTGTTGCTGCAGAGCCCCCTGGTGGTCTACTACTACGAAACATGTCTAAGAACCTTCTCTGAAATGAAACCTTTGGAATGCAAAAAGCCGCATCGAAATCGGCTTAGTAGTTTTTGAGGAAAATGGTAACAGACAAACACACAAACAAACAAACAAACGCACAACCTCTAACCCCAAACGCATATACCGCCTCCGTTCCGTTCCGTCCGTCGTGGGTAAAAATAAGTTCGACCCAAATCCAATGTTATAATGTAAAGTATAAGATGAGTATTCCTTAACTGATAATGACAATATTTAAAGGTAAACTGTCAGACCTTCGTCGGTCAACCCCTACCTTCTAATAAAATATGCAACAGCTGCTGCTTCCTAATGAGCCTTTTACCCCCTTTTACCCCTCATTAAGTTCCTAGCCCATTCATTAGACAATTCATGGAGCACTTTGTAACTCCACGTCCAATTAGATCATGTCTTTCTCTCACCTAAGAATATTAGTGGGTATTTAAGAGGCCGTAAAACTAAGGAAGAAATTTTCATAGTAAAATTTATCGAAATTATTGACAACATTATTTTTAAATCTATACATATAATAAAACAGAAGATTCTAAATGTTTGTGCGCAAATAACTCAAAAACCACTGAACGGATTTGATGGGATTTTCACAGTTTGGTATCATGGGGTCCAACTTAAAATCTAAGCTATATTTTATCTTATTCGGGTGGGTAAAACCTGGGAAACAGTTTGAACTCTCCGTGGTACTAGCTTTCATACACTAAGGAGATCATTTAAACTGGTCGCCTTATTGTTAAATCGCAGGCAAAAGGGATACCTACCTGGGTATTTTTCTATTGTCTACGCCACGCTAAAGAAATTTCTCTACCGTGTCTACGCGGACGATTTCGCAGGCGGAGGCTATCCAAAATAAAAGTACAGTTCCCGAGGGATATCAAAAAACTTTCCACGCAGACGAAGTCGCGGGCGGCCACTAGTAACAAATAAACTACATAATACAACGTGTTAATGAATTAACGCAAAATGAAAAAACCGTTTCTTCGGACCATCAAACTGAACAACTTTTACTATGGGACCAATTCTGAAACCACGAAAAAAAAATCAGCTGCTTCAAACATTTTTATATTTTCGTTATTAATTTTTGTATGAAACAGCAGATTTTTTTTCGCGATTTCAGAGTTGGTCCCATAGTAAAAGTTATTCAGTTTGATGGTCCGAAGAAACGATTATTTCATTTTGCGTTAATTCATTAACACGTTGTATATTTCTTATTTTGAAAAACTGTCAATAACAAAACTAAAGAGCTAGCAAGGTTTTTTTATTGTAGTTTCAGATTATAAATTTATCATTGGTTGGCACATTAGTGAAAAACTCAAAATTGGAGGTCACTTTACGATTTTTTCTGTCGAGAAAAGTTTTAGCTATCATGTTTTTGTCAATCACATGACTGAGTACTAAACTCTACTTTCTACATTTTTTTGGAACCAAAAAATCAAGTAGTTTTGTGTGAATTCGTTGATCAAATATGTGTATTTGACGTTGTACGGCCCCTTAAATAGAGGGAATAGTCTCATTATTATTAATTATAGTTACTAATAGGAACCCTTAAGGGTTTCCGTAGTAGGTACATAATTTATCTCGTTAAAGTAAAAAAAGTACTACAACTGATAAGGGGGTAATTAAAACCAACACTGTATTATTTATTTTATGTATGACAGGACAGCGAAATTTTTTTGTCTATGTGTATGACACATTTTTCTAGTCATCAAAGAGTTTATCAAGAATGAAACATATGGCCGACTTTGTCGCTTTTCGCCTCTTTAGCGAAAAAAAAAATAAAAAAATTTATCTAAAAATTAAAATTAATCGACCATACTTAGTTAGTGGGCATCCCTGCTGAGTATAGTCTCAACTGTATTAATCTAAATAATAGGAGGCAAAAATATTATTTCATCGTCATTTCTAAGGGCCTTAAGCTGGGGTTTCCTAGGATGACGGTGCCGTCATATTACGGCCGTAATATAGCGGCGTTGAATGTTGTCAATGTTAACCATATGGCGACACCGTAACGTCAGAAACTGCGCCGTATTGTTTACATAAACAACATTCTACGCCGCTAAATGACGGCCGTAATATGACGGCACCGTCATCTTAGGAAACCCTAGCTTTAGCCCTATGATCAATTTCTATTGTCTTAATGTCTTATAGAAAATTAACGATTAGAAAAAAAGATTCGAAAAATTAGGATCGATACTTGGTTTTGCATGGTTTAAATACGATATTCCGACAGATAACATTTCTATCGAGAAAATGATACTTATTTTAACGGTTATCATTATTTTACGATGACAGAAGACGAAATTATGATAAAAGTAATGGACGATTCCATTACTGTTATCACAATTGTTTGTTTTAAGAGTTCCACATAAATTGGGTTTGTCACTTTTCAGTTTTCAGCCGTTAGCCTTGAAAATACATCAAAGGAAAATGTTATAAAGTATTTTCTTTTGAGTTCACTCCCGTTATGTTGACAAGTTTCGGTGCTTTTGTGAGTGACGCCAGCGTAAACGACGTTAGCGTCAATTGCTTCAGACATAAACGGGATGACGCTGAGCTTTTGAAGGCAAAGAAACATGGCAGTAACTAGCTTTTGAACTTACAATCTGGGTTTACTATCGTTGTACCATGCAGCGATAGCGGTAGGGTTAGCACCTGCAAGTTTTTAGATTTATACTTACATACATACATACACTCACACCTGTTTCCCATGGGGGTAGGCAGAGACTATGGATCGCCACCTGCTACGATCCTTGCACACTTCTTTCGCTTCACTCACATCCATCAATCTTTTCATACATGCCCTGCGGTTTTGTCACTGCGTACACCAGATTTTTTTATAATAACCTCTATTTGGTCCGCGTAGGTTTTTCTGGGACGCCCTTGTGCAATCGTTCCTTCCACATTCGCACAATATATCTCTTTCGTGATTCGCCTTTCATTCATCCTCTCTAAGTGACCAAACCACCGGAGCATTCCTTTCTCAATATTGTCACTATATCATCTTTCAGAGCACACCTTTCACGAATCACATAATTTATACTTACGTTTATAAAAACAAACGCGAATAAATATTATAATAAAGGAGACAGTTTATCAAAATGATTTAAACTATTGATGATTGTGTGGTATAACCAGCCTACTTATTGTCTAATTTTCAAAATCTATGGCAATCGCTTTCATTTGACAGGTGGACGTGACACATTGCAGCATTTCTTTGGTAAGTTTTTATTTGTGCCAAAAAGAAGCATCAATGTGTCACATCCTGAAAGCGATTGCGATAGATTTTGAAATTAGAAATTAGCCACCAGTATGACAGAGACCCACACAGATGAATGCAATTAATTGTTATATATTGCAGGATCATAATTAGTTACTTTATGTTTTAGTATACGATATTTTGGTATCCATAATGAACATATATTTTTTTTAATTTGTATGATATTTTAAGTGTGAGTTATAGTATAATTTCAATAGCTTAAAATTTTATTATCGTTTGGTCCTGTCAGCTGACTCAGTTTGTATGAGAAGTTGCAGGTCCTAAATTAAATGAATAAAAAAAATACTAAGTTTCCAACTTTACTATTTGTGGCAACCCTACCTTTCTTTCCGACAAAGTACCAAAGCTGATTGACTCCGGGGCGGTGTCGTTTGATTTACACTCTGTTTGTGTTAGCCGCACTACCGCGTAAGTGCAAATAACACAAAATATATGGACAGTTTCAATGCTGTTTGACAAAGGCAAGGTTGTTTGCTGTTGTATTTTTTTTTCGGAAAAGCTCTTTTTTAAAAACAAATATTGTCGTATCTTTTTATAATTTATTGTTTTGTATACAGATACAGCTTTCAAAACATGAGCAGACACAATGGTTAGGTATAAACTTGAACAATGTAAATTCGTTGCAATATTTTTTGTCACCGTTCTTAAACTAATCTAACCAATTCTGTTTAGTACCTAAAGAATCCATGTGTTTATCAATGTTATGTCTTAATTAAACACATTTACGAGGACTAATCGAGTTATACTCGGAAATGTATGTATGTAGATAAGTAAAATAATTAATACCTATAAGTATCAAGTGCGTTTCCGACCGAAATAATGTTTAATTCTTTTAATTATCTATTTAATTCAGACAGAGTCCATATTTGTTAGTAAAATAAAACTTTCAATCCTTCTAATATTATAAATGGGAAAATTTGTGGGTTTGGATGTTTATTCCTCAAACACGCAAAAACTACTGAACATTTGGTTGAAATTTGGCACACAGATAGTAAATAGCCTAGATTAAAACATAAGATAATTTTTATCCCGATATTCCCACGGGAACGGAAACCACGCGGGTGAAACTACGGGCGGCCGCTAGTATAACTGTATTAGTAACAATATAATAGAAACAAAATTTTATTTGGCTGATACACGGGTCATATGTACAGTACAGTGACCCAGTGTTTCAGTATTAGACCGTCAGAGCGGTCTGCAATCACAGTCAGGAGGCTGTTGGTGTTGCAGCGGACTCTATGCATCATCGAGGCTATTCTGTTGCGCATTATGGCGTCAAGGTCTTGAATGCGGGCCTCGGAGAACATGCCTGACGCGCTACAGATGCCTTTTTGTGTATTTCTTATACCTATTATGCAGTGTTGTTGTCTAAAAGTGTACCTATGTATTATATGTCTGTTACAAACCAGCTGCATAAAATCCTTCTGGACCATCTGACCACTAAATCTCATCACCAGTGGTCAGTTAAGAGGAAAAATTTATCATCTGATCACTGGAGGTGAATTGGGAACAATTTATTCCTAATTCATCACCAGTGATGAGAGCTTTGAGCAGTCAAACTTTGTTTAACAAACTGACTGGACTTATCTAAATCTTTATTAACATATTTGAAATGTAATTGTTATTCTAACTACAAAATCTCAATTATTACGACTTGACGATCTCTACGGTAAAATGGCTTGCACACCGATTTTCATAGTGTTGCCATCTTTCAGACCCAGCCGAGTCGTAAATCATCCTTAGGTACTAACACAATAAGTATTACTTGGAGCTATTAAAGCTAACCCTAGAATCCCTGACACCAGCCGAACCTAAAGGACCCTAAATAAAACAAGACTCACATAACAAATCAAGTGGTTTGTCATGAAGCAATCGGTTTATAGCCCTATCTCATCCACACGAGGCTGAGTGCCTAGTGCCTACCATCACATTAGCATAAGACCTATATCTCACTAAGACACCAGTGGTTGCGCAACCAGTCGTTCCATAAACAAAATGTATACCTACTGATACTGACAGATGTACCTTATCTGGTGTCCGCTTGGTTGCACAACCAATTTGGTAGCGGCAACCAAATCACCTTCTGGTGGCGCAACTATGTAATCACATTGCTCGTGCGTCGACGATGTCATTTGCACGTGTTCACTGATTATGTGAATGATTGTGTTCTCAAGCTGCGTACGGATAGCGCGTTCCTGTGATATGTGTTACACGTAGTTGGGTTACACTGTCCACGCGTACATTGAATACGCGTACAGCTCCTGTACGGACCGCCGCGAACCTGTACGCGAGGTCAATCGATCCAAAGCGCTACGCAAGCCCCATGAATAATAGAATTTTCATGAATTATCTGTTCATTTGAAATTGCCTTCCATGCATCTTGGCGTAAATCATTGTTTCGATAATTAATTAGTATGCTATCCCACAAAACCCGGGTGAAATTCTTCAATTCTTCAATCTGACAATATTTTCGTTATTGAAACTCGATGAACACGCGTGTCTATCCATTTTGCTGTCCAAATATAGCGTACCCAGTCGTGCGCGTCCCCTTTGACGCGAGACCAAAAACCGATTGACGGCGCGGCTCGAGCACGAGCCAGTTCGCGAGGTACGCGTGCTCTAAGCGTATACGCGTAGCTGTAAGTATGGACTATGCCATAGACAGTCACAAAACGTTTTGAAATGTAATTTATTGCTACTTCTATTCTTCGGTGGCGCCGCTACGTATGTAGAGATATTCTCCAGGAGGGCCTGGCCTCCACTTCCGGGGCAAAGCTGGGGAGGGGTAGGGGGTGCTAGAGCCGCGCTGGAGTTTTAAAGGGCAAAGAAAACGCCGATGCCGCTATGGTGTCCTAGTGCGATAGGGTCTTAAGGGTCGAACCGCCTCAAGGTTGACAAAACAGTTCATTTTCAGCCAATCGATAACTCATCAGATGTAATTGAGACTCTGCAAATAAATTGGAAAGTTTGAAATCCAGTGAGAAGCTATATTAGAAAAACTACAGTACATTGTATCTACGACCAATATACGACGAAAGATACAGTAAAATTGTATTTGTGTTAAGGCGATTCACTAACTGAAAGTGGCGCCCTCAGAGGTTTTTATTTAATATAAGTTGTTAATGGAAGAGGATAAAAAAAACCTTTTCGTGAAAGTTTTAGGTCTCATAGCCTAGTATTTTTAGAAGGTATCACTAAATTCCCTCTCAGTTTTAGTAGCAAATGTGTCAAAAACGGCTAATTTTAGCAGTTTTTCTATCTACTTTTAGTAGTGACTACGAGGGAATGTAATGAAACCTACTGTCTAAAAATACTAGACTGGAGTATGGACCCTAAAAGTTCCAAGCTAGAAGTTTTTATTAAAATTGTGTATTAGAATTACAATATTAAATAAACTTCACCGCGGCGCCACTTTTGGGCAAGAAAGCGCCTTAATGAAGTTTTGAAAAAAAATTAATACACACATAAATGATAGTTTTCAAACTTAATGTACCTACATATGATTAACAGCCCTTAGTTCTACCTGACGCATATGAAATCAAAAACCTTTAGACGCATAATACCACATTCGCAAAAACTCCTTAAACTAGTGGCTCCGTGAGCTGTAGACCTCGCGTTAAAAAGTAACTCAAAATGGAAGTTGTTAAAAAATATAGAAGTCGCCCTTTCGCCATGAGGTTTTCAAGCATATAGTAGGGTTCGTACTGTTTGGTATATTAAGTATTTGGTATATTCGCAGCTCGATGGCGCTTCTAATTTTGTAAATTTTTCAAAATGCGGGAATAATTTATTTTTAAGGCAAATTTTTCAAATAATATCCAATATTTCGAAAAATTAGCCCGACCAAAAAATTCTATATATAATTTTCGAACCTACTCACAAAATTTCACGAGAATCGGTTGAGAAATGCGACCTGTAGGTATAGGAGAAGTCGTCAAACAAACCGCGTCGGAAAGCCGGGCTGAAATACGTTTTTTTTACATATCTCCGCTATTTTAAAAAATTTCAAAAAGCTGGCTAATGATTTAATAACATATATTTTTCAAAGCTGCTCACAAAATTTCACGAGAATCGAATGAGAAATGCGACCAGTATAGAGGAAAAAAAACAGCGCCGTAAAGTCGGACTGAAACATGTTTTTTTTACATATCTCCGCCATTAAAAAAAAAAAGATAAACTGGATCGACAAAAAAGTTCTATATAATTTTCAAACCTGCTCACAAAACTTCACGAGAATCGGTTGAGAAATGCGACCTGTAGAAGAGAACAAACGGACATCCGGAACGACATACGAAATAATTTTTGTCACATTCTCCCTGGACAGTACAAATTAGCGAGTGTGCGTGGATATTTTATTTCTATCGCTTCGCTTTAAGTGTACTACAAATATTTTCCTTAATATCCAATTAATGGGTTTGACTTATTACTCATTATTATTATAGCCAGGGATATGTGGATATTACCAGTAATTGGCTCATCAAGAACTTGGCAAATAGCACTCATAAAACCCTATAGACACAGTTCAGACGGTAACCTTATAGATAATCATAGTGTAATGAACTTGGAATAACAACACTTATAGATAGAAGATAATTATAAAGCTACTTAATTTCGTGTCATATTAGTACATTATGAGACAAGTTAGCTTAGGTTGCTCATTGCACAAGAGGCTGTGGGTTGCAGCCCGAGCCGCAGGCGAGGGCGTAACTCAGCCGAGTGTGCAATAAGCAAGAGCTAACGAGTTTTATACGACGTTTTTTAACACATTTGGAACACACATGGAAAAAACAAAGTAATTTACCACACAGCAACAAATACGACAAAAACAAAATATAATTATGATGGGAAAAGGCGCGCAGGTTTTTTTACCTTTTTTTTCACACGCCAAATGCAAGAATATTTTGCGAACAAAGGGGTGAGTGAGCATACAGCCACTTCAAAATTATAATTTTAAGTGATAAAATGCAAATATTTTAATATTCTATAACAAAATATTGTGAATTATGAATAATTTGATAATAATAAATATTTCTTTCGCTTATTATAAAACTTATTTGTATTAAATTGGGAATGCTCTGTTTACTCGCATAGAACTTGCAGTAAGGTACTTATTTAACTTTGTAGGGTCAATTCTATAACCAACTAGTGTTTTATATATTATTGCACGCGTTTGTTATAGCTCGGTTTATGTCCCTAAAAGCGATGTATTAGGGGTCACTTTACGAGCAAGTGTGTTGAAAAAATTATTAAAAGCATAATATTGAGACATACAGGGTTATTTGTAAAACACCAACAACCTCGCAGGATAAGATTACTAAAGTCAACACAAAATAAGAAGCCCGTTTTGACAGCATATAAATGCAAAGTAAAATGTTACTTATGCTAAAGGAATAAAGCTCAAGAAAAATACCGTTCCGTCATTTTAGTGAAAAATTATGTTCGAAAATTATACTTTATTTCTTTGGGGTAGACAATATTTTTCTTTGAACACATTAACTGTCAAAACGAGCTTCTTATTTTGTGTTGACTTTAACATCATAAACAACAACATTTTGTTCTACGACTTTGCCAAAAACAGAAAAAAATACTACTTTCCATAGAAATATCTTGTTTATGTTACAATTTACAATTGTAACAAATTTTGTTGTTGCGAGGTTTTTGGTGTTTTACAAAACTAACCCTGTATAAGTTGGTTACTTCAATGAAGAAAAATAAATAAACAGTTGGTGACTTTTCCGAAGAAGTGAAACAAAAAAATAGGTTTGCTTTAAAGTAAGTACATATTCCGTTTGTCGAAAATCTAAATTCGAATTTATTAAACCCTGTTTTCATACGAAAAATCTTAAGACATCAAAAGTCTTCGAAAAGGAATAAAAAAAACATCAATAAAAATATTTTCAGAGAGGACATAAAATTCTCTTTTATATAGAGAATTCCCCTCTGAAAAGACAACAACTAATAAGTAGGTACTTCAATTTCTAAGAAAAATATATTATATCCAATATAGATTTTTCCTCACAGAGGGCCTAATTAGATACTTTTCTTTCAATTGCTTTTAACCAAATTAAACAACTATATTTTCAATTAAACTTCGGTAGGTACTCATAAATTTTCCTCTTTAAATATCTTATCTACACAATTAATCAAAAATAATGTTTTTATCGAACCTTAAAAAAAAACATTAAAAGAAATAGAGATAGGATAGAGTAAAATTAAAATGTTTTGCTCAAACATTTTATGTATTTGTGATAAAAATGGGTGAAGGAAATTCGCTATTTCATTGAACTAAAATCATATACTTATCTACCTCAAGATTATAACTTAGTTACGAATTTCCATTTTAAACTTCACTGTAAATATACACCGTCATTTTGTAGTCATTTTAATTAACTTAAGGGAGTGCTCTACTAATGAAAATAATCATTTTTGCCAAAGAAACATGGGTCGAAAAACGACAAAAATTTTGGACTTTCCCATACAAATTCAATGTTTTAGCTGTCTAGTTAGTATGGGAGGACCAACATTTTTTGTCGTTTTTTGACTCATGTTTCTTGGGCAAAAATGTTTAGTTTCATTGGTACAACACACCCTTAAGTTAATTAAAACGACTACAAAATGACGGTGTATGCTTTACCAATTGTGGTTTTGAAATAAAACCATTCAGTGAATATGCATAATCGCATAAATTATTATCATCTGAAGCAAATACTATTGTTATCACGTCATTATTCATCATTTTTATTTGAATCTAAACACAGAACGGTTATTGTTATAATATAACTTTATTTATTACAATTACGTAATATAAAACGTTTACAATATTAGATTATTCCACGATAATTATTATTGGCTGTTCAGCCAATTCCTTTGAACAAACAGTGCGTTACTATTCCTGTATCAATTAACTCGTAATCTGTTTATTTGGGGGATTAATTAACTTAGGATATAGCATAAGGGTGCGTTCAAATTTCGACGTTCTATCTGACTCTGGTTGAATGAATTGCAAGTGCTGAAGGGTTGAAAGAAGCAAACAAACTGTGCAGCAATTTTAGAAATTTTGCCTAAATCACAAACAGGCGATATACTTTTCTTTATGCATAACAAAGGAATAATGCCCTTCATTCTCAGTAGATCCACTGGCCAGATCCACAATGGATCTAGTGAGAATTTTTTTTCTCATAAGATCTATAATGGATCTAATGAAAACTTATTGGCCTTCACCTCACCTGATATTAAGTGACGATAAGGCCAAAGGTGGAAGCGCACTACACCCGGAATCCTCATCACTGCGGAACTGTCTATCTTACCTCTAACTGCCGGAACACAACAATTTTTAAATTGTTTTTATGGTGTCAGGCTTGGGTTAGATGATGGTAGCTAGCCAGACGGACTTGAAATATGCCCTACCACCAACCAACAGAAATACACCTTCAAACCGAAATTACTTACTAGGTACTTAAATTGGATCTCTAACAACTGAATAATGGAAAGGTTTGTCTTGACACAGTCATTTTCTTGTCCCTTTTGTGCTTTTGTGGCTATTGAATGAAATGAGGCATGTCTCATTTATACATTTTGTAGTCGTTTTAATTAACTTAAGGGTGTGTTGTACCAATGAAACTAAACATTTTTGCCCAAGAAACATGGGTCAAAAAAAGACAAAAAATGTTGATCCTCCCATACTAACTAGACAGCTAAAACATTGTATTTATATGGGAAAGTCCAAAATTTTTGTCGTTTTTCGACCCATGTTTCTTTGGCAAAAATGATTATTTTCATTAGTAGAGCACTCCCTGAAGTTAATTAAAATGACTACAAAATGACGGTGTATTTATATGTAATACATGCACACGCTGAGTGAACGCTAAGTAGCGTATTTGCTACGCAATCGTCAAATCTGTACGCACCCTTACGGATTAGCCATTTACTGTTAAAGTGTAAATTAATCCCTAATGGGGAAAAAAGTGTGATCCTAAAACCACTTAAATGTGAATTAAGGAGAATATCTAAAAAAATGTAACCGAAAGACTCTCATTGAATTTCAAAGTACTGAAATCGCTAAACTTTCAGACACCCGAGTTCCCAATCTTTTGTGTAACTTTTAAAGTGATTAATTATTACCAAGTTTAAAGGCAATTTTATTCGGTCGTGGTCTCGGCTTTTTTTCAAGTTTCTCATCTAGTATAAGTAAATACTTTAAATTAAACTCACACTTTGAACGCTTTGCCTACGTGACAAGTATTAATTTCTGATTTCACTGAATTACGGAATTCGCTATTAGTTATTCGGAAAAATACAACCTTTTGACGAATATCTTTGGATATTTTAAAACGTCTTTTTAAGAAGCTTTCTTAGTGATATTAAATAAATCTTGTTTGGGGAATTTTAATAAAATTACTCAACTTATCTGAGAGCCATACCTTATACGCATTTGTGAGAGATTTTAAAAGTAATGAAAATTTACACTCTCATAAACATTTTTCATATAAAAAGCTAGTCATTAATCTGAAAATGCTTCCCAGTGCTGATAAATATTTCCCTTTTAAAATTCTAGCGGTTTATCCAAGCTACGGTAACGAAATACGTGCGATATTCAGGAAAGCTATAATTTAGGCAAGAAGCTATGCAAATGAAGGTATGAAAATATGTGAATACCAAAAACCTCTTTTTTGTAGTAATTTAGGGTGCCTACTTTTATATTGACTAGAATATGATATTTTCATTGAGTGATTTTGTAAACATAATATAAGAAAAAACGAAAATTTGATTTGACATTACCAAGGCTCGTTGCATATTCAAATCAGTAGTCCTAAAGCTAAAAAAACAATAAAAAAGTGAGTGAACAAAATTAATAAAAACACTATGAACCCATTGTTTTAACGACATGGCTATTAAAAAATTATGTGTTTAATTGTCCTCTACCAAAGTCAGATCGTTTCTTTTAAGTTTAATTTGAAAAAGACAATGTTCTAACAAACTCTTACAAGCAAAAGAGTTTTTCTATTTCAAGATAAAATACTAGCGTAACTAAGTTTTAAACTTAGACACGCTCAAGTTAAGCTATTACTGCCTTACTAAGTTAAGAATAAGATTATACTTAGAATAACCAAAAATGTTCTTTAGCAATCTTATTCCTTAAATAGAGCATTTACCTAAACAAAAGTTTTGGTGATGAAAGGTATGGACTAAGGATTCTTCATTTATTAGTACTTAATTCAGTTTTATTAGTAAACCTGTTGAAGATTTACGATAAGGGTTGTACCGTGATTCACCGAAATACTTACACGAACAGATACCTACACCGATATTCCCTCGGGAAATCAAACCCACTTACTTCACTGGCCACAACGCATTGACAACAGAAATTGGTTTGACAACTGAAATGTAGGTATGCCGATTTATCAGCCATACTTATTTATTATTAGATCTTTTTCGATATATTCGTTGATGCGTATTCCAATAAACTTATACACGCATCTATACCTTTGTGCGGTTTTATTTGGGATTGCGTAGGGACTATCGTATTCAGTTGAATAGATCGAACTAATAAAAAGTGTTGGCATGTTTCCATTTTATTTGTTTGCAAATGAAATAAGATTTCTTTTTTTATAATTGAATTTTGTTGGGCAGTGTAGGTAATTTTTAAAACTATTGTGTTTCACCATTTTACTAGATGATATTAGCAAGTTCGATAAGCAGTATAGTTCTTATTTAAAAACATTAGGGATGTTAGTAATGTACAATTTTGGCTATTTTGAGAATCTGTTATTATAAGCATCTCATATTATGCGAATCGGCTATTTTGCGTTTCTGATATTATGCGCCTAAAGGATATATATGAATAAAGATATTTTGACGTTGACTTAAAAAAAAATGAAAAATTACAAATAATGTCCAATCATCATGATGCATCACATCCAATTTTGTCATTAGTCAATAGGCTTGTTTTAAGAATAAATCGGCTAGCATAAGGTTTCTAATGATTAATCATGTTAAATAGTAACCAAAAAAAAACACTTTTTTCATTAAAATAAATAAAGATTACCAATATTTACGGAAAATAAAATCGGCAAAATTGGCCATTTAATCACGTGACATTGAACACCAATCAGAGATGCGTGACGTCACGCCTCGCGAAACATTTGTGGTTGCTGTCATTTTCGAAGTGAACAGAGTGTGTGTGTGTGAACAATGACGGTCATAAACAAACACGAATGTTTCGCGAGGCGTGACGTCATTCAAGACGCCATGACAGTTTTGGCCTTTTTCGATGTCATTTTTCGTTCATTTCTTAAAACGCAAAATTCATAGGTAAAATTACTTATTTTTCTTAAAATAATATATTTTTGGGGTAAAATAGATACCAAACTTTATTTTTAAACTATTTTCCAAATTTTGTGAACTAGCCTATTGCGGGCGGTCGCTATTAAGAAATATTCGTGTGTGTATGGAAACAAGCATAGTTAGGGTTGCCCCATGCTATACGCGTACATATTTGAATATGACGTACGATATTACTGCACGCTTCTTTATTGCACGGCACTACAGACGAATCTACGTTGCTGCTTCAGTATGATTTCAGACTTTTCCAACAATGACTACAACTTATGGGTACAACTTTAATAATGTAAGTAACTGATAAATAATAAATTATACATAGATAAAACACAACATGTTATTTAGGCTTTTGGAAATTTCAAAAAAGTTCAATAACTAAATTGTATCACATTATAGAGTGGCAGTGCAAAGAGGTACATGAATTTGAATTTCTCATTTTATCTAGCACCGCTTTTAACAAATGTATTAACATAATGTTCGTCTACGACGTTTTCTAAAATAACTGAAATCGACTGAAAATACCATAAAATTCTAATGCATGGGTAAGTCATTATTTCTAAAAGATGAGATTATTCGGTAGGGTACAATAAAGTGAATCGCACACCACCGTGTGCGCGGGAGGAGGGAAGATGCAGATTTCAAAATATTTTGCAAGTGTCTCAGTTCAGGTATAGAAAACACGCCTGGTATGTACCACACACTAAACACGTCAATATGATAATAATTGCTTAAAACGTCTGACTAAATTAGTAACATGACAAACTGTTTAGCCGTTTTCTAATAACAATGGCTTCACTCTGAAACTGCGACATTTACTTTTAGTACTTGCACTTCAATTCAGTTTTCATTTCCACAAATAAAACGGGTTCTGTACCGTATTCCATCATTGAATAGTTTATTTACTACCCAAATACGGTATACGTTTTACTGTCGAGTAGAAAGCTTGTTTATTTTAGGATCATTTTACGATGAAATTGGATAGATCTTAATAAAGACAAATATAGAATAAACTATTCCACCTTTTCTTGATTCGTCCAAGCTTTTCTTATATGAAAAAAATATTAATACTTAGGTACATTTTGTGGGAAAAGTGTAGAATTTTAAGTTCACTAAGAACTTAAAGTTCTTAATAATACTTTAAATTCTTCTCCCATAATTTAGGACACATCATATAAAAAAATCTATGTTTTGTGGTTTAAACTGTGCGTTGATATGTCAGTCAGTCAGGAGCTTTATTACTTAACTCAAAATCTATTACGATAGCTTTTAATTTGCCAATCGTATACAATTCCATCACTGGGTCTCAAAGACAGTCTGTCTCAGTCACAGTCAACGAACTGTCACAGTGCCTTGTAGGTAATGCCACAGCAATGGACGCAGTATTCGTGCCAAATTGAGAGCGATTGCGATAGACTTTAGCAGTTTCTCCTAATAAAAAAACAAAAAACCGACTTCAAAAACCTGCCTCTAAAAAGCAAGAAATAATATTCAAATCATTAGATACGCATTATCATTGTTATAACAACACGTCTATTGAAGTCGGGTGGGGCTGGAGTACAACTTCCTTTTTTATTCTAAAAGCCCCACCCGACTTCAATAGACGTGTTGTTATAACAATGATAATGCGTATCTAATGATTTGAATATTATTTCATACATAAACATAAACAACATACATTCATACAGGTCAAACTGAGAGAGAACCTTTTTTTTTTGTAGTCGGTTAAAAAGACTACACTAAAAGTACCCCTTTCCCAACAAAAAGAAACATCTAATTCGGTTCATAAATAACAAAGTCGTCATGTGAGTTGATGAAAATCATAGTATTTTCAGGATTTCTCGAAAACTACTGAACCGATTTGAAAAAAAATTAAATAGGACCATCTCGCAAGAAAACTCAATCGAACAAAAAAAGAATCATCAAAATCGGTTCATAAATGAATAAGATATGCGCGAACAACGATAAAAAAAAAAAAACATACAATCGAATTGAGAACCTCCTCCTTTTTGTGAAGTCGGTTAAAAAAAGAAAAATATTTCTACACCACTGTGTAACATTCATCCAAATAACAAGTCGAAGAACAAAAAGGTTCTAATCTGAGTAAATTACGAAGCAAAAATGGCTTTTAGCACCAGAAAGATGGCCAGAAGAAATGCCTGATATCTTCAAAGGGACAGTTCTTTCTTTTTTCTTTGTTATCATCTTTCGTGTAATGTATCTCGTTACGACATCGATTTTGTTGTAAAACATTAGGGTGAAAAAGGCGTTGTTTGTTTCCTACTTTCTATGTATATATATTTGCTTTTATATTTTATTTAGAGCTTGAAATGTGATATTTGTATTACAATAATAATATAATATGCTTTGAAGCGGTTGTATGACCGAAAGTGGAAACCCTCAGAGGTTTTTATTTAATAAGTTATATTAAGGGCCATATCACATTTTTTTGTCGAAATTTCGATTTTGACGGATTTTAGCGATACAACTTAGAGAAACATTTAGGTCTACTAAATACATTTATATGTGTCCGCGACAAAAAGTAATATGATGATTCACTGGACAGTTAAAGGGTAAAGGAAAATGAAAGTTGGTGAACGATTTCTTAGAGTCAACTTTGAACATACACAGAAAGACAAACAAGTACAAACAACAAATAAAAGTATGAAATTTGATTTTTTTATGAAGTAAAGATTGTTACGATATAATTTTTGCGTAATAATAATAATTTATCTAGGAGAAATCCACAGTTTATTCTGAGCGTTTTTAGTAGTTTTATGGTTTTTGATTGGATTTTTTTTCACATATTCTATACATAATTTCTAAATTCCGAGGCCGCTATGAACTATTCGACTATATAAGAGATAACATTCATTTTTTTTTTATTTCAATTATTTAGCACAGTTGTTCAATCCATGAGCTCAAAAAAGTGCCTTCGCGCATTTTGACTGACTGCGCGTGCTAATAAAAGTGCTACAGGATTATGCTGTTTGAGATCCAAAGAAAAAAAGTGATTATTTGGTTGGTGGTAGGGCGTATCTTACCTAAGTCTGACGCCATAACAACAATTTAAAGATTATTGTGTTCCGGCAGTTAGAGATAAGATAGCCCAGTTCCTCAGTGATATGGATTCCGGGTGTAGTGTGCTTCCTTCGGCCTTATCGTCACTTAACATCAGGTGAGGTGAAGGCTCAGCACTTTCCCGTTGTGCATAAAAAAATGGAGAATTAAAGCATTTCTTTTTGGAATATATTTAGTAAATAGCACTTTAAATTTGATGAAAACAGCTATAAAATTGTTTAGCAGCACTTTAAATTAATAATTAACCTATAATTTAATATTATAACTACAAAAATAATGGTTTGCACTTTAACTGTGTCCCAACCATTGGTCCCAACTCCGAAACCATTTAGTTTCAGTCCAACCATGTCAGACTAACCACTGTTAAAATGAGATGGACAGATGAAAACAACTTGACATAACATAATGCACACACGCCATCAGGTCGGTTCTGGCGTTGTTGGTCACAATGGAACCTAGAACCTCCTCCTGGGCTCTTCTCTCGCTGCGCCCGCTCGTCGTCGCACCAAGACGTCTGTTTACCAGTGCTAAACTCATAAAATTAATTTGTAAGGTGCAAAGTATTAATTTTAAAACTAAGCAATTAAATTGTATAGTGCAAAGTTTTAATGTTAAAGCTCAGCATATTTATAGTGGAAACCATTATTTTTATAGTTCATTCAATAAATTTTAAAGCTAAACATTTTAAAGTGTGTTAGATTATTTTTAAAGTGCATTTATATATTCCCCTTTCTTTTTAAGTTATTTTCAGCCATGGTTTTGTTTGTCATTTATCATCATCATCATATCAGCCACACGACACCCACTGCTGGGCATAGGCCTCCCCTAAGGATCTCCACGACGATCGGTCTTGCGCTGCCTGCATCCACTGGCTTTCCGCGACCTCCACCAGATCGTCGGTCCACCTTGTCGGGGGCCTACCCACGGAGCGTCGTCCGGTGCGCGGTCGCCATTCCAGAACCTTTCTGCCCCAACGGCCATCGGTTCTTCTCGCTATGTGTCCCGCCCATTGCCACTTCAGCTGAGCAATCCTTCGAGCGATGTCGGTTACTTTAGTTCTCCTGCGGATCTCCTCGTTTCTGATTTGATCACGTAGAGAAACACCGAGCATGGCTCTCTCCATTGCACGCTGAGTGACCTTGAGCCTCCTTATGAGACCCATAGTTAGCGGCCACGTTTCACTGCCGTAAGTCATCACTGGCAACACACACTGTTCATAGACTTTCGTCTTGAGACACTGAGGTAAGTTGGACGCGAAGATTTTTCGAAGCTTCCCGAATGCTGCCCACCCGAGTTGGATTCGACGAGAGATCTCTTTCTCGAAGTTGGACCTACCTAACTGGACTGCCTGTCCTAGGTATTTTATTATATTTGTCATTTATATGTCATAGATATTACCTACCACCCATAATGGCGTCATTTTATTTTAATTTATTTAATTAAAAAGAGACAAACCTTTTACGCTTACACTTCATTCATTTGAAAGGCCTCAATTTTTTCTGTAACTTATAAAAAGTAAAGTAATCAAAAAGTAGGCAAGTTTAACTATCAAGGTTTTTAATGTTTTTTAACTTAATAAGGATTTATTAAAAACAAATTAGAGGTAGTTTTGCTTTTGATTAAAAACTTGGCATGTTCTATCAAATAAATCTAGTAATCTGCCGTAATAAAACCGTTTTATTTGAATAGAAAGGAATATTGTTGAAGTTATTTAGATAGCTCTATAGCCAGTCTTAAATATTACACTATTATAAGATATTTTGCTTTTGAGCTTAAAGTTCTTTGTATTTCAGATTCTATTGGGATTAGAATAAAATGTACTTCAATACAGATTTTTTTTTATGAAAGTATGGTAATGTAAAATAAAAACTTAATATTGGAAACAATCTTTTGAAATAATCCCATTTACTTCCCATTTAGGTACACGTGCGTGAAATCAACGTGTTTTTTAGGGTTCCGTACCCGAAGAGTAAAAACGGGACCATATTACTAAGACTCCACTGTCCGTTTGTCTGTCTGTCACCAGGCTGTATCTCATGAACCGGAATAGCTAGACAGTCGAAATTTTGACAGACGATGTATTTCTGTTGCCGCTATTACAACAAATATTAAAACGGAATAAAATAAATATGTAAGTAGGGCTCCCATACAACAAAGGTGTTTTTTTTTGCTGTTTTTTAATACGGAACCCTTCGTGCGCGAGTCCGACTCGCACTTGCCCGGTTTTTAATAATGGTTTCTTAATGGTTTGATTTTTTTCCCTGTTTCACTACAATTCCAGTTACCGTGATTTGGTTATTTTTAACTTTTTTTGTAAAGATGCTTTTTTTAAGTTTATGCTTAAGTATTTATTCCATTATTTCTTTCTTGTTAAAATTATTTTGTAATCTACGTAATCATTTGTGTAGTTATGTTGTAAATTAAGTAAATTTTTATTACGAAAAACTATTTATTTTGTGTTGCTTACAAGCCACGAAGTGAAATTACTTCCGGAATCCGGAAATGTAATCTACAGCACGCGCTAACTATTATGTGATTTAGTTACTTAGGTATATTTAATTACATTGTAAGATTTAATCTTATTTAATTCATGCAAACCACTTCCTTGTTTTTATTATTGCGTTTTTCTTCTTATATTTATAAGAAAAAAGTCTGTAGGAAGGCGCGGTTATAAAATATACCTTCGTAGGAATCGACCCTAGGACCTCTGTTTCTTACATCGATGCAGATGGTCGAACCACTAAGCGGGTAATTATAAATAGTCTTTGAGTCAAAGCTCATATAATAATTATTTTTTCATCACTAGGAATGTCCACACTGCGGGAAAAAGAGGCCTTCCATTAATTATGGATAAACAAGACGGGCCATAATAAACCACCTGGGCCCATTGCTGATTAGAGGGTCTTAATGACCGTGCAAATGCAACAACATGCTCTCAAAAGTACGGAGGAGCTCAAGATAATTCATTTTTAGTCTCTTACGTATCAGATTACCAACCCTAGCAATATTAGTTGTTGCAACCAAATCACCCTCTAGTGGCGCAACCATGATGACCTAGCCGCAACCAATTCACTTACTAGTGGTGCCACCATGATGACCTAGCTGCAACCGAATTATCCATTAGTGGCGCAGCCATAGTGTCTTGGCTGCAACCGAATCAACTGCTAGTGGCGCAACCATGGTGTCCTAGCTGCAACTGAATCACCCTCTAGTGGCGGAACCATGATGACCAAGTTGCAACCGAATCACTCACTAGTAGCGCAACCAGTGTCTGAATAACACGCTAGTTGTACAACTATGGCGTGCTAGCTGCAACCGAATCACCTGCTCCCTAGTGGCGCAACCATGGTGTCCTAGCTGCAACCGTATCACCAACTAATGGCGCAACCACAGTATCCTAGCTGCGACCAAATGTCCTGCTGGGGGCGCAACCATGGGTGTCCTAACTGCAAACGAATCACCCTCTAGTGGCGCAACCATGGTGTCCTAGCTGCAATAGAATCAACTGCTAGTGACACAATCATGGTATCCTAGCTGCAATAGAATCTACTGCTAGTGGCGCAATCATGGTATCCTAGCTGCAATCGAATCTACTGCTAGTGGCGCAGTCCTGGTATCCTAGCTGCAACCGAATCACCCATTAGTGGCGCAACCATAGTGTCTTAGCTGCAATCGAATCAATTGCTAGTGGCGCAACCATGGTATCCTAGCTGTAACCGTATCACCCACTAATGGCGCAACCACAGTATCCTAGCTGCAACCGAATGTCCTGCTGGGGGCGCAACAATGGGCGTCCTAACTGCAACCGAATCACCTTCTAGTGGCGCAACCATGATGTCCTAGCTGCAATCGAATGAACTGCTAATGGCGCAATCATGGTATCCTAGCTGCAATCGAATCTACTGCTAGTGACGCAATCAAGCTACTGCTAGTGGTATCCTAGCTGCAACTGATTCACCTTCTAGTGGCGCTACCTTGGTGTTCTAGCTGCAACTGAATCACCCATTAGTGGTGCAACCATAATGTCTTAGCTGCAATCAAATCAACTACTTATGGCGCAACCATGGTATCCTAGCTGCAACTAAATCACCTTCTAGTGACGGAACCATGAAGACCTAGCTGCAACCGAATCACCTTCTAGTTGCGCAACCATGGTGTCCTAGCTGCAACCGAATCACCTGTTAGTGGCGTTACCATGGTGTTCTAGCTGCAACCGAATCTCCAGCTAGTAGTGCAACCATGGTATCCTAGCTGCAACCGAATCACTCTCTAGTGGCGAAATTGTGGTGTCCTAGTGAGATAGGGCTCAGTCTATCGAATTACGCATTGCAGATTCTCAAAGCATCGCTTTGAGCACTATTAACTAGTTGAATGATCTATTCAGATCCCTCAATCTAGTGTACAAAGGATGAACTGTCGATAGCAAAATCTTGATTGGCTGAGATAATAATATCTTGTCGAGGATTTAAAAAGGGTGTTTTATTAACTATTTTCTTTTGTGCCTTTGTTTGTCAGACTACTATAAAGAAAACAAAGAAAAATTGATTTCGTCTTGTGAGCGACTCAATAGTTCGTAACTTTTTTGGTAAAAAAAAACCTAACTTAGCAGACTCACTGAAAGAAGTGAATTGCTGTATATATTTTGGCAAAGAAAATTCTATAGTCTTCCCCCATGGGAGAAGAAAATTAATCTAAAGAAAATTACAGAATTACAACATTAAATAAAGAGTGTCTTTTATTACATTACAAGTGTTGTGGACACATGTTATTTGTGTATGTACTAGTATAGAAACCTTTAAGAACTATAGATAAGAAGAAAGTTTTGTATAATACACTGTTTGTGTCCCTTACATAAATTAAATAAAAATACATTGAAAAATAACTTCGTCAATGTGGACAGTTAATTTTCTATCCCTTGGGAGCTTATTTTTTCTTAATGCTTTGTAAAATGTCCTGAAACATTTAGCTTATAGTCAACATTAAACAACCAGTGTCATAGTAACCACAATACTCGAACGAGCTGGTCTGGTCGCGCCCCTCGCACCTACGCCCGAGAGTTGCATTATGAAATTCAGTACAACATTATAACACTCGTTTGGGTGATACATGATGGAGGCGCACGCGGCGGGCGTGGGCGCGACTAGCCACTCACTCGAATATTATGGTTACTGTAACACTGGTCGTTTAAATGTTGACTTTATGCTACTGTTTCAAAACCTTATATAAAGGATACATATCATAGGTGTAGATAAAAGTTTTGTATGCAATTGTGCATAATTAGGTATTAAAACACTCATGTGATAACCACATTCATGTTTTGATACCCCTCATTATACTACAGTTGCATAAATAACTTAAAATAGAGAGAGAGACTAAACACAGCAGCAATCCAAATGAAACCCACGTTTTTTAAATAATTACAGCTAGTAATTGAAAGAAGTAATGACAACTGATCAACGAGAGAAGTGAATACAGTCGAGCTACTGATGACAACGAAAAAGAGGAATGATTACAATTAGAAGAAAAGCCGACGAGGAGTGTATTATATCATTATAAAAAATTAAAACCAGATTGAAAATAGTTTTTTACCATCGCCACTCTAAAAAGTGCGTTTAATTCAACGATAAGAGTGAATAATAAGCGATTTTATTCACCGAGTGAATAAAAATAATTTGAATTTGGAACAAGCGTGCATCATGAATTAGTACAAAAAAGTACCTATACCTACTGGCTGCTATGGAGCTATTCCATAGAGCCATTAAATTAAACGAAAAAAAATATCCCGCCAAATTTAATTAGGTTATTTTTAGTGTCTTATCTTTGGGTTCTTTTCTATCTATTAGAGGGAGATTAAATGTTCAGTCTTGCATCAGTCCATTCCATCAGTCTGGTACGATATTCAGTCTGCAAAAATTCAAAGTCTATGCGACTGATGAAATGGACTGATCCCAGACTGATCATGTAATCTCTCTCTTGGCGTGGTTGTTTTAAAAACTTCTAATTTCACGCATGGGTCGGTCATGGGATGGGTGACCAAAAATGTATTATTTCGAGCTCCTCTGTATTAAATGTTCTAAGCCTCCGTGCCTCGGAAGGCACGTTAAGCTGTTGGTCCCGGCTGCATTTGCAGTCGTTAACACCCATCAATCCACATTGGGCCCGCGTGGTGGGTTATGGCCCATCCTCTCACCCATAAGGAAGGCCTATGCCCCAGCAGTGGGGACATTAAAAATGGCTGATGGTAAACTTTAAATACTAAGTACATATATAAAGTACTGTCAGAGGTACCTATTTATTTTCTCGCAGTCAATGGTAAAAAGTAGAGTACACAACTCGTGAATAAAAAATTTCATCTCGGTCCTTTGTATCCCTCGCTTCGCTCAGGATTCTACTTTTGAATCCCTCGCTACGCTCGGGATTCAACTCTAGAATCCTTCGCTACTCTCGGGATCCAACTTAGTCCCTCGAACTAAATTCCCTTTTTATTCACTTGTTGTATAATCTACTATTTTGCGTTAACCATCTGTTTAAAGAAAACCCCTTTCAATTTGTTTGACACTTTTAACAGACAGATTATAAATTCAATTTCTTTGATCCCTTTTGTGAAATTTTGCTGATGAGTCAAATGAAGGAGCACCTTTATTCAATGAAGCCTTTCGCAAGTTGCTGAATTTGCTGAAACTAAAATATCTGTAAATTCTATCGTAGACACTCTAAAATTTTCCTTTGTAATGAATTTTTTTTTTGAGGAGCTCGATGGCGCAGTGCTTTAACGCCTGGCCCAGCGATTGTGGAGGTTAAGCAAGTTTCGCAAGGGTAAGTCATGGGATGGGTGACCAAAAATTCATTATCTCGAGCTTCTCCGTGCTTCGGAAGGCACGTTAAACCGTTGGTCCCGGGTGCATTCGCAGTCGTTAACACCCACCAATCCGCATTGGGCCCGCGTGGTGGGTTATGGCCCATCCTCCTTATCCATCCATAAGGAAGGCTTGTGCCCCAGCAGTGGGGAGATCATAATCTTAAATATTTATGCTACTAATTTTTCGAAAAATAATCATGAAACACTAAAGTGATTAAAGAATACACCTGTACAGTGCAATAACTTAACAGAGTGCCATTACTTCACGGTCCCTTTCGTTCACCTGTGACCCAATCTTTATTGAGTCGAATTTGTACTGTATCGGTCAGCGTAAGCTGCTATAAATAGATCTGTCTACTGAAATGTTGCACTTCCTCAATCGATTTTGGACTTAAACTCGTTGTAGTATATAAACGTGTTGCAAGTTTAGAGATTATGACTTACTCTGCTGAAATATAACACCCAGATGTCGCTTTGTTATAATAATTTTAAAGATTTATGCTATTAATTTCACGAAATTTTTTCATGAAACACTAAAGTGATCAAAGAATACACCTGTTTAGTGCAATACCTTAACTAGAGTAGAGTGCCATTACTTTAAGGTCCGTTTCATTCACCTGTGACTCAATCTTTATTGAATCGAATTTGTACTGTATCGGTCAGCGTAAGCTGCTATCAATAGATCTGTCTACTGACATGTTGCACTTTCTCAATCGATTTTGGACTTAAACTCGTTGTAGTATATAAACATGTTGCAAGTTTAAAGATTAATACTTATTTTGCTGAAATATAACACTCAGATATCGTTTTTTTACTATAATTTTAAATATTTAAGCTACTGATTTCACGAAAAATTTTCATGAAACACTAATGTGATCTAAGAATACACCTGTTCAGTGCAATAACTTAACTAGAGTGCCATTACTTCACGGTCTCTTTTGTTCACCTGTGACCCAATCTTTATTGAATCGAATTTGTACTGTATCGGTCAGCGTAAGCTGCTATAAATAGATCTGTCTACTGAAATGTTGCACTTCCTCAATCGATTTTGGACTTAAACTCGTTGTAGTTTATAAAGGTGTTGCAAGTTTTTGAGATTAATACTTGTTTTGTTGAAATATAACACCCAGATGTCGTTTTGTTACTATAATTTTAAATATTTGTGCTACTAATTTTACTAAAAATTTTCATGAAACACTAAAGTGATAAGTGATCAAAGGAATACACCTGTTCAGTGCAATAACTTAACTAGAGTGCCATTACTTCACGGTCCCTTTCGTTCACCTGTGACCCAATCTTTATTGAATCGAATTTGTACTGTATCGGTCAGCGTAAGCGGATTTAGGTTAGGCAAGCACATTACATAGATCTGCCTACTGAAATGTTGCAGTTCCTCAATCGGTTTTGGACTTAAACTCGTAAAGCATTGATAGTATATTTGGATAACAACCTAAATGCAAAAAGGTTTGTTGTATGGTGGCAGATGCCTGTTTGAAGTGGTTTACCAAGGGTTTGTCCTTTGTTTTAACCAATTTAATTATTTCGAAACGATACCAATTAGATGATACTCTTTGTTATATTACTCTTTTTTACTCTTTTTTATATTATATTCTTATGAGCTTTTTCCCGTGACTTTGTTCGCTTTGTAATTATTTTCCTATTTTCCTGTAAGTATTTCGGGAATAATAGTAGCCATGTCCTACAGATCTCTATACCAATCATAATTGATTTAGCAGTTAAGGTAACATAATGCAAGACAGAGTTATTTTCGCGTTTTTTTAATATTAGATTGGTTGGACAAAATAAATATTGTTATTTTACATGTTTTAAATGGATTATTAACCAAACCAAATACAAACTAAAGTAATTACCAAAGTACTTTCAATAAAACCGCGCTAGTATCCGTTAAAAAGTATTTTATTTCATGTCTAGTGAGCGCGTAATCTTGAGAAGTGAATATGTCAACCAGTACGGACTGGATGTTGCAAACAAATTCCGTCGGTTGGAAGATCTTATGACGAAGCGCGCAAGAAGAATAACATCATTAAACTTCTTGAAGAGATGTCGTGATCAAGATTTCATCCCGCACTGTGTCAGGATTTCTCCAAAACATGACATACGAGGGAGCGCCAGGATCCTACAACAGGCAAGCAAAAAGTTACTCGTGAGCCTTATCCGTTAACATCGTTCCGATTTGAGGCTCACGAGTAGTTTCAGTCCCCCGTGACCACGGCAGCTGCAAAGGTGCCGAAACGTCGGGAAAATCAAAAATCTAACCAAATACAAACTAATTACCAAAGTACTTTCAATAAAACCGCGCTAGTATCCGTTAAAAAGTCTTTTATTCCATGTTTTTTTTTTCAGTTCAAAAAAGTAACAATTTATGAAGATATACACTTTTATTTCTGTGGTAATTTATGGTCATAAAAAAACAAGTGACTGTCACCACAATCTGTTGTTAACATACATAAAATTAACGAAGATTTGTATGATTATCTTAATCTTAATACTTAATCCTACTAATATTATAAATGTGAAAATTTGTGGGTTTGGATGTTTGGATATGTTTGTTCCTCAATCACGCAAAAACTACTGAACGGATTTGGTTGAAATTTGGAACACAGATAGCAGATAACTTGGATTAAAACAAAGAATACTTTTTATCCCGATATTCCCACGGGAACGGGAACAACGCGGGGGAAACCGCGGGTGGCCGCTAGTTTTAATATATACGTAAAATATGTCCCTGTTATATTGCATTGAAACTATCTCAAGGATTTGCATTATTAAATTAAAGGTGCCGTCTGTAGCGCGCATACGTGATTAAATATAGAGAGAGATAATATTCATATTACTAAATTAAATTTCATACGTATTTCTACAAATGATAAAAGACATTTTTTTGCAATGTTTTGGCTAAGCAAAGTGATTGTTTGTATGTACGAGACTGGTTTAATAAATCCATAACTTTGGAAAGAAGACATAATTGTTGGCTTAGGTATTATTTTTTATAGCTCTGCCCACTCTGAATCTTTGGTCAGCCAAAGAAGTTCCTATCTCTTTAACCCATTACTTTTTCTTTCATCGCCTGAAAAATGTGCTTGAAGAAATTCTTTGCCCGCCAATAAAAAATTTTAGCGGGCTAAACCTTCGGCATAATAAGGGTAAGGCATACATAAAATACCTACTATGACCTATGAGGATCGTTGTTTACGTTTCCATCTGTTTCCTTCCACTTGAAACCCGTAGGAAAGTCTCCGATCTTCGTTATTTAATGAAGATAGCTCAATGTAAAGTCGATTGCCCTGAACTCGTCTCTAAATTAAAGTTGAATGTACCATTCCGTCATTGTCGTCCAAGAAATCTACTCTACACTCCATTCGTCCGTACTGTACACCACAGAAATGTTTTTTTATATTCGTTCTTGTAATTTGTTTAACAGCAATAATAAGCGGAACATCTCTGCTCTAGACCTATTTTGTGATATTCTGTCAGCTGTTAATAGAGCTTTTAGTACATTAGAAATTTAATTTTCAATAATTAAGTAGATTGCAATTGCAATCAGCTGTTTAATCAAGAGCATAATAAGCTACACTGGCCTGCAAAACTAAGTACTACAGAGGTCTATTTTCATACAAACGAAGTAACTTTGAAGCATTGGTTCTCCGCCCAGGATTACACGTGGTGTGATCTGATGATGGCCATCCAGGGAGTGAATGGAGAAGATTCAGATCCTCATACACACCCAATAGATCTGATCAGCATTCTAAGAGCTGTTTGGATATGTTTAAAAAAAACCACGAAAATAGCATTAAAATGTATGGAAATGCTGTAACTGATAACTCTTATCCTTACAGCTCTTAGAATGCTGATCAGATCAATTGGGTGTATATGGGGATCTGAATCTTCTCCATTCACTGCCTGGATGGCCATCATTAGATTACACCACGTTTAATCCTGGGCGGAGAACCAATGCTTCAAAGTTACCTCGTTTGTCTGAAAATAGACCTCTAAGGTACTTAGTTTTGCAGGCCAGTGTATATTCACTGTTATCTGTGGAGGCTTGTAATTGGCTTCTTATATTTTATTTAAGTATCTACTCTGTAACGTTAGCTGTAAGCCCCCCAAATATTATAAAATATAAAATTAAAATAAAATATATTTATATTTATGGATTCATATTCGCATCGTTATTCGATGAGTATTGATCTTGTATTGATGTCATATCATAAGTGCAGCTGAGAGGTTCAACAGGGTCATTAAGAAAATAAGGTGAATGTGGTTTTTGTTTACAAAACTAAAAATTATTGGCCAAATTTGAAAAAATGTAGCGTTGAGATTTGTTAGGAGTTTCTTTTTTAAAAACAAAAATAATTAAAAAAAATGTTTTTTTTCTTCTTAGTACCTAAGGACTTATACAACCACTCTCTTAAATATGGAAAACAAACCTTATCATATCGTCAAACTTAAAAATAAAATGTATGAAAGAACTTTTTTTTCTTTTTTGTTGCAAAAAAATTAAAGATAAAACAAAATGAAACAAAAGAAAATTCATTTCAATGGTATTAATATTGCATCATCATTTAACATTCGATTGATCTGTAATTTCTAAACTTAAGATAGTTAAATGATACGTTATCTAAACTCAATTAAAGAGGTTTCAAAGATTTCAATTTTCAAGTAATTTCAAATCTATAATTCACCACAGATTAAAAAGATCACAGAGAATTCCACCCTCATACATTTTATACTAAGTATTCAATTCTCATTTAAAATTAAAAGGCCTGCAAAAGGCAGCTCCTAGTATTTTCACCATTCAAAGTGATACGTTCTTTTTAGACCGAAATTCCCACAGAACAAAGATTTTTTTTCATGTACTGTACAAATTCCGCTAAAGCTAAGCTAAGCTAACTGAATTCCGACCGACCAATACAAGCAATAAAAACGACCAAAAGAAACAACAACTGATACCTACCTACAAATAAACAACTCCAATTATTTTGTCGAAACGGATTCCGATTTCAGTTCGGAATTAGTGCTAAAGCTGAAATCCACCGTTTTAGTGTGTATGTGTGTGTTAATTAAAAGAGTTGTATGTTGAATAAACCTCATGCCTACTTTACTTAATTACTTTTGTACCTACTTTGCAAAATAATACATACATTTGACATAACTGAAAGACTAGGCGTCGAAAACTGCTCAAACTTACAATTTTCAAAATTAAACTCAATTTATTGTACAATGTGAGTTAAGCAAAAAAAAGATTTTAGTAACATCAATGATACCGATGTTCCCTCAGAGCCTTTCATGAATTCCTATATTTGCCGAATTTCCATATCATGTTTAATTAAATTAGTATCGATATTTAACAAATTTATCCAGCGAGGTAGAGGACTTTAATGAAGCTTAAAGATGAGCGAAAACAAAATATATCATACAACTTCCCATGACATACGCACGTAATCAACGAAACCACTCATGTTTATGATAGTTTTACGTATACACAAATATGTCATCGTAAAAGTAGGTTAACGTCGTTGCCAATAAACAGCATGAGTACTCCACAAAACTGCTAAATATGTTGAAATAACATAGTAAAACAGTACTACTAGCTTCTAGGAATATCTCGTGTTAAGAAGAAAATATAACTTTGAACAAAATGTTTGCAATCGCTATTCTTGCAGCTTCTGAGTATTTTTAATGTCCAAACGGATTTAGCCTTCAGGTTCAAAATGTACCTACGCTTCCCATGATGTACACCGGTCTCAAAGGTACATTTCCCGACATGTCCACTTCCCAAAAAGTACCTTTCCCAAAATGCACCTTTCCCGTAATGTACATTTCCCAAAATGTATCTTTCCTAAAATATACTCTTAGAACAGATATAATTATTGTTTGGATACATTATAGTAGTTTATGAAACTGGCGCATAATGAGGGGTATTAAAACATGAGTGTGTTTTTACAAACCGAGCCGTAGGCGAGGTTTTTAATAGTATCACACGAGTGTTTTAATACCTAGTTATGTGCAGTTTCATACACTACTTTATCTACTCTCATACAATTTGTGATTGAATCGATTGAACCTACAAAACTTCTACAGAATAAAATATCAATGATTAAAGAGTAAGTTTGTCGGCATTACTTACCCAGGTTAAGTAAGACGTTTTTCCGTCGCCGCATCTAAAATATCGGGTGGAGTCAAATTTTCACTCACTACTGTGACATTTTTAAACAAAAGTAAAAACTAGTGGCTCCGTGAGCTGTAGACCTCGCGAAAAAATAAAATAAAATGTCGCCATGAAGTTTTCAAAGCACACAGTAGGTACGTGAGTATTGCAGCTAGATGGTGCTTCTAATTCTGATCATTTTTCAAAAGGGGTGAGTATTTTTTTTTATAAATTTGGAAAAATTGGCTTGACTGAACAGTTATATATAATTATCGAACCTACTCACAAAATTTCACCAGAATCTGTTGAGAAATGCGACTTGTTGAGCAGATCAAACAGCCGGAAAGCTGGAATGAAATATGGTTTTTTACATATCTCCGTCATTTTAACAAATTTCGAAAAACTGTCTCGACAAAAAAATATCTATATATTTATCAAACCTGCTCACAAAATTTCATCGAGATCGGTTGAGAAATGCGACCTGTAGAGGAGAACAGACAGCGCCGGAAATACGGACTGAAATTTGAATTTTTTACATTATCTCCGCCATTTAAAAAAAAAGGAAAAACTGGCTTGTTATAAGAAATCTATACAATTTTCAAACCTGCTTACAAAATTTTACGAGAATCCGTTGAGAAATGCGACCTGTAGAGGAAAACAGACAGCACTGGAAAGCCGGACTGAAATATGTATTTTTAACATTTCTCCGTCATTTAGAAAAATTTCAAAAAACTGGCGTGACAAAAAAATTCTATATTATTTTCAAACCTGCTCACAAAATTTCACGAGAATCGGTTGAGAAATGCGACCTGAAGAGGAGAGCATCCAGCGTCAGAAAGCCGGACTGAAATACATTTTTCTTACATATCTCCGCTGTTACGAAAAGTTTAGAAAAACTGTCTCAACTTGAAAAAATCTATATGATTTTCGAACCTGCCCACAAAATTTCACGAAATTCGGTTAAGAAATGCGACCTGTAGAGGAAAAAAGACAGAGCTGGAAAGCTGGACTGCAATATGTTTTTTTTACATATCTCCGCCATTTTGAAAAAAAACGAAAAAGTGGCGTGACAAAAAAATTCAATGTCATTTTCAAACCTGCTCACAAAATTTCACGAGAATCGGTTGAGAAATGCGACCTGTAGAGGAGAACAGACAGCGCTGGAAAGCCGAAACACCTGTTTTTAGGGTTCCGTAGCCTAAATGGCAAAAAACGGAACCCTTATAGATTCGTCATGTCTGTCTGTCTGTCTGTCTGTCCGTCCGTATGTCACAGACACTTTATTCCGAAAGTATTAAGAATACACAGTTGAAACTTGGTAGGTAGATGTATTCTGTTAACCGCTTAACGAATTTAACACAAAAATCAAAAAAATAAAAAGTTTAAGGGGGGCTCTCCATACATGGAACTGAAACGGAAAAAAAAATTTTGTTCAAACCAATACGTGTGGGGTATCTATAGATAGGTCTTTAAAAATGACATTGAGGTTCCTAAGACGAATTTTGTTCAAAGTCAACCGTTTGAAAGATAAACACTGCCAAAGTGGTAAAATGTGTGTCCCCCCCCCCCTCTAACTTTTGAAATAAGAGAGTGAAAAATCAAAAAAAAATATGCTGTGGATCTTAATAAACACTTTCAACGAAAATTGGTTTGAACGAGATATAATAATTAGTTTTTGAGATATAGCACATTTTCCAAAACCGCAAATATAATTTTGTCATTCATACCAACACTGTGAAAAACAAAGTTATTTTTGCAGACGAAAAATAATAGTGGTATTAAATATCGTATGGTATAAGGTAACTACGGAACCCTACGGCGCGTGGCCCGACACGCACTTGCCCGGTTTTTTCAACATATCTCCGCCATTTTTAAAAATTAAAAAAATCTGGCTCGACAAAAAAATTCCATAAAATTTTCGAACCTGCTCAAAAATTTTCACGAGAATCGGTTGAGAAATGCGACCTGTAGAAGAGAACATACAGACATACGAAATAATTTTTGCCCAAGCTGAAGCAGAGACGCTTCGCTCGCACTTCGTGCTCGCTCGGTGGCGCGGGATGATTGTATTCCAGAAGACTAATCGCTACGATAAGTCATCGATCACCATCATAGAGTACATTTTAATCATTGAAAGTATGTGGAAATATCGTTGTTTCTTTTATCTACTCTCATTTCGTAAAATTCGAATTATGAATTTCAAATCGAATTTATATTGGCATACTTTATACACGCAATACCGAAAAAAAATTAAAAAGTTATTTTATAACATACCTTCGCTATACTAAGCAATGTTATAAAATAACTTTTTTACCATCGCCACTTTAAAAAGTGCGTTTAATTCAACGATAAGAGTGAATAATAAGCGATTTTATTCACCGAGTGAATAAAAATAATTTGAATTTAGAACAAGCGCGCATCGTATGAATTAAGTACAAAAAAAAACGTGCTGAAAGTATGGAGCTATTCCATGACTGTAGAGGCGGATTCCCCGAAATTATTTTTCCCTATTATTTTAATTTCCATTTTAGATAAAGCCATAGTTATACAATTAAATCAAAAACAATATCCCGCCAATTTTATTTAGGTTCTTTTTAGTTCTTTTTAGTGTATCTTTGGGTTCTGTTCTAAAAAAAATATCTCGCTAAATTAATTAGGTTCTTTTTAGTGCCTTATCTTTGGGTTCTTTTCTTTATATTAGAGGGAGACTAGATGTTCAGTCTTGCATCAGTCCATTCCATCAGTCTGGTACGATCTTCAGTCTGTAAAAATTCAAAGTCTATACAAACTGATGAAATGGACTGATGTCAGACTGATCATGTAATTTCCCTCATAGCATGGTTGTTTTATGTCATTGGAAAACTTATAGTTTCACTATTTTCTAACGGTTAAATTACCGATTACCTAACTAAATAATAAAATTTGATAACTATAAATAGGTACTATAGGTGTAAGTACTGCTATTATGTTTTCTCGCAGTCAATGGTAAAAAGTAGAGTACACAACTCGTGAAAAAAAATTTCATCTCGGTCCTTTGTATCCCTCGTTTCGCTCAGGATTCTACTTTTGAATCCCTCGCTATGCTCGGGATTCAACTCTAGAATCCTTCGCTGCTCTCGGGATCCAACATAGTACCTCGAACTAAATTCCTTCTTTTTTCACTTGTTGTATAATCTACTATTTCACTTCTCATGCTCGTAAAGTTCGTCTTTATGTTGGGTATAGGCTGCATAAAATCGCTTTTTATGCTCTAGTGCATAAAGTGAAATCTTCGTCTAATCTCAGACTTTAAGACAAAGGTCGTCAGGTAAACAGCCACACATGCAATTATGAATTAACTTGTTATTTCATTCTGTTTTTTCACTTTTTTTATTTTTGAAAATGGGTATCAATTTTATTGAAAGACCTTGATAATTTTTTGTTTTTTAAATTTTTGAATATGGGTCTCAAATAAAAGGCCTTGATGAGCACATTCCAAAATTATATATTTTTTTATAAAAAAATAGTTTTTTTTTCAATTATTGAATATGGGTATCAAATGAAAGGCCGCGATGAGCACTTTCCAAAAATATATATTTTGTCACAAAAAATTAAGAAAAATTTTTTTTTTTCAATTTTTCAATATGGGTATCAAATGAAAGGCCTTGATGAGGACATTTCAAAAATATATAATTTGTCACTAAAATGTTAGAAATATTTTTATTTTTACATTATTGTTGTTTAATTTCCTCACAATCGAAGTGAAAAGCAGAGTGTATAACTCGTACATAAAACCCATTTTACCCTCGACTTGACTATCCACCCTCGCCTGCGGCTCGGGTGGATATATATCGTCTCGGGTAAAATGATGCGTTTTATGCACTTGTTGTACAATCTACTATTTTACCATCGCCACTCTAAAAAGTGCGTTTAATTCAACGATAAGAGTGAATAATAAGCGATTTTATTCACCGAGTGAATAAAAATAATTTGAATTTGGAACAAGCGCACATCGTATGAATTATGTACAAAAAAAACGTGCTGAAAGTATGGAGCTATTCCATAGATAAAGCCATAGTTATACAATTAAATAAAAAAAAATATCCCGCCAATTTTATTTAGGTTCATTATAGTGTCATATCTTTGGGTTCTTTTCTTAAAAAAATATCTCGCCAAATTAATTAGGTTCTTTTTAGTGTCTTATCTTTGGGTTCTTTTCTTTATATTAGAGGGAGATTAGATGTTCAGTCTTGCATCAGTCCATTCCATCAGTCTGGTACGATCTTCAGTCTGTAAAAATTCAAAGTCTATACAAACTGATGAAATGGACTGATGTCAGACTGATCATGTAATTTCCCTCATAGCATGGTTGTTTTATGTCATTGGAAAACTACAAACATTTTTCACTATTTTCTAACGGTTAAAATTAACGATTACCTATCTAAATAATAAAATTTGATAACTATAATTGGTACTATAGGTGTAAGTACTGCTATTATGTTTTCTCGCAGTCAATGGTAAAAAGTAGAGTACACAACTCGTGAAAAAAAAATTCATCTCGGTCCTCTAAATTCCTTCTTTTTTCACTTGTTGTATAATCTACTATTTTCTCATTACGATATAGGGCAAATCCAAGAAGAAGGCAGTGCCGTGATATTAAAAATTTATTAAAGTACCAGGATCACATGAATATGGAGAAGGTTAACTGCAATGATTAAAAACTTATTTACCTACTCTATCTGATTTGAAATGCTATAAACTTAAAATATAAGTACTTATACGAATTAACGATAAACTTTATACTTTACTGCTCAAAATAAAATAGAGGCCACTATATGGTTTTCCATACAAACGAGCTAATTTCTGAGAAAGATTTTTCAATACAAATTCAATCTAATTTTATTGGATCTGATATTGTTTTCAAGCTGTAATAGACAACTTGCGGACTTTACTGTAGAATTTATTGTATAATTTCTTCTATTCGCAGTGTGTCAGTTAGGCCCCTATTATCTTTTGAGCAGTATTGTTGCCTCTAACTACTCAGATTGGAACGCCCTTCTGCAATCTGAGAAAATCTTCTGAACACTATCTGTATCTGCCTTACAAATAAACGAAGAATAAGTTTATACTCGAGTTTTTGGCGCCATTTCGTTAAGTTTGGTTCGGTGACTAGTTTAATTATTTGCAAATTGATTCATACTAGATATTGTGTCTTAAAATTGGTGCAGTTTTATGGTACAAGTGTCTACGCAACTGAACAATAAATGTGGGATAATTGAAATTCAGCTTTTCAGCTTCACACAACCAAGATCGCGCCTTTTATTCTAGTGGTGGCTAACTCGGCCGAACTTACCGAGTAAACTATCTTGATATACTTGACACTGGCAAAAATTACTTCCAAAAGGAGAGTTGATTTCCAAACTAAAAATAAGAAGAAGAAGTTTATACTTTGATTACCAACAAGAATACACCGTCATTTTGTAGTCGTTTTAATTAACTTAAGGGTGTGTTGTACCAATGAAACTAAACATTTTTGCCCAAGAAACATGGGTCAAAAAACGACAAAAAATGTTGGTCCTCCCATACTAACTAGACAGCTAAAACATTGTATTTGTATGGGAAAATCCAAAATTTTTGTCGTTTTTCGACCCATGTTTCTTTGGCAAAAATGATTATTTAGTACAGCACTCCCTGAAGTTAATTAAAATGACTACAAAATGACGGTGTATATTCATATTCGTTACCAAAAAGTTTGTTTAGGAATTGACGCTTTGAGACGTTAAACGTAAGAAGTAATATTGCTAAGCAATATGAAAGTGAAAGTGAAAGTGAAAGTGAAATATATTTTATTTAAATAAGCTCACATAATAAGCATTTTTAAATCGTCAATTCTTTTACCCTACCACCCATTATGACGTCTTTTAACTGACAAGAAAAATGGGCGCAAAAAACTTGTCAGCTTTATCAATCAGATGGAACGATATTTACAAATATGTATATCGTTTCCAGACTTAATATTAACAAAGATTAACAAATAAATAACATTATTGAATTAGCTCATTTCTTAATGAGTTTCAAATTTCTTAATCAATTTACAGATTTTAAGCTAAATTCAAAGTTTGAACTTGTTATTCAGTCTAGGCTGTTACAATAAATAAAAATAAAAGAAAAACATACAATTCAATATGCATTAAGATAGGCAGTCAGAAGCAGACCCATTCCCACTGGCAGCACCAGTTCCCGAACATGACGCATGAACCAGCCATCTCTTCGCTCAACCATATTTGACGGAACGTAACGACCCGCCTCATACGACACCACCGCAGAAATGATTAAAGATAGCATGACATACTAAGACTACCTATGTTAAGGCATCGAATTGAAAATTTATATCCAAAAGCTTTTCATAGGTCTTTCACTAAACTACTGACTATAGAAAGTAAAAATATTGCAATTGAAATAAATCAAAACAAGGTAAGCTATTAAGAATTATATTTTTTGAGTAAGAAGTGCCATACATACAGACAATATAAAACAGATCTTTTATATACGAGTTATACGACGCCCTTAATACAAGCAGACAGAAGCAGACCCATTCCCACTGGCAGCACCCGTTCACGAGCATGACGCATGAACCAGCCATCGCTTCGCTCAACCATATTTGAGGGAACGTAACGACCCGCCTCACACGACACCACCGCAGAAATGTTTGAAGTGAGCATGACATACTAAAGCTACCCATATTAAGTCGTCGAGTCAGGAAGCCAGAAGTACGTTTTTAAGTAGGTAGGATACTTCTCACAATTTTATACTTAGAAAAGAAAATCACGATTCGAGTTTAATTAAAGGACTTTTATCTAGACCTATGAAAGAACCCCGGACTTTTTCTAATCAATACTGAGGTATTAGAGTAATAATTAACAATACAAAAGCTATGCCCATGCCTTTTTATCCTTCAAATAATCGTCAACAGTGTAATAACCTTTACTCATTAGATTGGATTTAACAGTATTTTTAAATTTTTCCAAGGGCAGTTCTGTGACTTGTTCTGGTATCTTATTATAAAAGGTAATACATCTACACAAAAAAGAGCTTCCGGTTTTATGCAGTCTGCGCCTTGGAACAGCAAGTTTGTTCTTGTTTCTTGTATTGAGTTTATGAACATTACTATTTTTTACAAAGCTATCTAAATTTTTCTTTACATACATTATATTTTCATAGATGTATTGGGAAGCTACCGTTAATATTTTAATTTCTTTAAATAGGTCACGAAGAGTATCTCTAGACCGTAAGTTGTATATAGCGCGCACTGCCCTTTTTTGTAAGATGAATATGTTATTAATATTAGCAGCTGAGCCCCACAACAACAAACCGTAGGTCATAATACTATGAAAATAACTGAAGTAAACCAATCTTGCTGTTTCAATGTCGGTCAGAAGCCTTATTTTCTTAACTGCAAAGGCAGCAGAGCTAAGTCTGCTTGACAGGATATCGATATGAGGGTCCCATTGCAACCGCGAGTCTATAGTAATACCTAAAAATTTTGTTGAGTCAACAAATTCGACTGCTTCGCCATTTACATGTATAGTCATATGAACCTGCCTCACATTAGGAAGTGAAAATTTGACACATTTAGTTTTACTAGAGTTAAGCTTCAGATTATTAATAGTAAACCAATGCATCACCTTGGAAAGAGTGCTGTTTACATCGTCACTGCAGTTACATCCTCTATCAACTTTAAAAATTAAAGAAGTATCATCAGCAAACAGTACTATTTCACATAAGTTTTTAGTATAGTAAGGAAGGTCATTAATATAAATAAGAAAAAGCAATGGACCCAATATCGATCCCTGCGGCACGCCCATTGTAATAGGTGCTTCATAGGATTCTGTTTTATTTACAACAACTTTTTGGGTTCTCGCCGACAGTTACGATTGCATAAGGCTTACTGCATTTTTTGATACACCATAATGTTCCAATTTATCTAATAAAGTACTGTGACTGACACAATCAAATGCTTTAGAGAGATCACAAAATATACCAATTGCATCCTGTTTACTCTAATATTTTTGGTTAGATAGATAAAGAGTTTTGTTTACTACGACACACACATTACATTCATCAATACAAAAATGACTTAAAAAACGATAGAAAAAATACATTTGCGATAAGTATAAGAGAGAAAAAAAATATGTCAATAACAGTGAGAGGAGGGAATGCACGTGTGTACAGCAGCAAGTAAGGACTAGGCTCGGTGTACCTATCACATATCGTCACCTGCAGGTTCACTTGGGGTAACTGACAAAATACGATGTTTTAGGAGAAGCATTTAAAGTTTTTTTCGTCTTTAATCGAACATAACTTTTAACATTGAAAATGTTTTTTCGATCGCTTCAGTAAGGTACCCAATTTCAGCCAAAGCGAGACATTGCCCTGGTACCGTGAGTTTTGGGTCTACGTGTATGTACTAAATGTCAAAAGATGCGTCTCAGCAAGGGCTACAATATGTTGAAAAAAAAAATTTGAAAAAGTCAAAAACTTTTTTCGAAAATCGCATAAATGTAGAAAAATGACACACTTTTCGGGGTCTTTTCTCACTAAATCGACAATTTCTCAAAAACGAAAAGCGATATCGAAAAAATGAAAAAAACCCCTAGAGATATTGCGTTAGGCTACCTACTAAAATTAGTATATGTCCCTGACTCTTACGGTCTGGGCTGTAGCTTATCCTTTATGAAGCGAAATGTTGGGATACCGCGGGCGACGTGCGCGGTGCGGGATAATGGTAATACGTAGTAGATACGATTAGAATTTTTTAAATAATTGTATATTTCAAAGCTTGTAATAGTGTTTTATATTTTGTATTTTTTATTTATTTCCTCATTTTTTATAAATAAAAAAGTATTTAGATATATTATATAATAAAACCATAATATTGATATTGATTAGCTCTAGCAGGTCAACAGATGGTATGACGTGAATAGAGCGTGAAGCGAGAGCTGATTCCAGATCTAGTCAAAGATTTAAAAATCGTTAGATACGGCGGCGCGGGGCGGTACCATAGTGTGACTGCACTGAAATGTCTCCATAAGTCCATATTCAAGTAAGTGACGTCGCTTACTATGTGAAAACGAAAGAGAAAGTAGTGTTAGCAATAACTGTAGGAGCAAAAGAGATGACGCTATTATCTCCAGTACCTACACGTGCTAGGCGTCGTAATGAGTTTTTGTGTGTAGAGAAACGGATAAACGAATCTTGAGCGAGAGTTGAACAGAAGAGAGGTTTTAGTTTGAGCCTCTACTAGATCCAAAGTATTATATATCGTGGGTTGCTGTTATTTAATTTTTTTCGAGATTTGAAATTACTCGATCAGTCACGTCTTTCTTAGTGACTCTGCGATTCCAAATTTTACAACAATCTCTGAGAATGAGAGTGTGATGATGATGCCTAGGTAAACATGAGAGTTGTTATCGCACATTCGAGTGAGGATGAAGTCGGCGCGAGAGTCTCGCATGCTGCATTTGATTTTGTTTTTTTTTATTAGGCTTAATTTATTTAGAAATCAGATGTTTTAGTTATACATAGTACTTAGGTTACCTTTCAATAAAATATTAATGTCTATAAGAAAAGAATAATAAAATATTTTGTTAAATTCATTAAATTAATTTTCAATGTACCAGAAGGTCGTGAAAGGCACGAGATCTGTGATTTTTTTCTATTTAACTTTTTTTTAATTTGCATTCATAGAAATGCTTAGAAAACAGCGGATTTTGAGCTTAAATGGAAATAATATCCAAATATATCCTGTTTAAGGAAATGAGTTTCAGTTACACCAAAATATTGTGATACTCATGACAGTAACACCACATCAGCATAAAATATTTTTAAAACAGCTCAGGTCAAAGTGGTGTAAAGATAGTTGTACTTATAAAATGATTTAATCATTTTGATGCAAGGGCCGGTGTATATTTAATTGATTACAGTACATTTCAGTTAAAATACGTAAACATGTAGAGAATATTATTGAAATATAAACCTGATGCCTTATACACTAATTTTACCTCAATTCTAAAAATGTGATGGTTTAGATAAATACCAGCAATTTTATTTTTAAAAGTAAGATAAAATTAAATAAAAACATTAATATTATTCTGAAGTTTCATATTTATTGCGGAACATAAACAAAAAGTAATAAAAAAAACAGTAAGTAGGTAATCAAAGTTGCTAGGCCTCTGCCTACTCGTCTCTTGACTCTTCAAGAGAGGAGTCTTCTTCGTCCTGTTAAGGTTTTGTCCGTTTGGTTAAGGTACTTTCGTAGCATAGGGTAGATCAGTGAAATCCCTATGGTACCTGCTAGAAATAACACCATCATTGCATAATTTTATTAACCGACTTCAACAAACGGAGGAGGTTCTCAATTCGATTGTATGTTTTTTATCGTTGTTCGCGCGTATCTTCGACATTTATGGACCTATTTTGATGATTCTTTTTTTGTTCGATTGAATTTGCTTTCGAGATGGTCCCATTTAATTTTTTTTCAAATCGGTCTAGTAGTTTTCGACGACTTTCTTATTTATGAACCGAATTAGATGTCTTTTTTTGTTGGAAAAGGGATACTTTAGTCTAGTCTTTTAAACCGACTTCAAAAAAGGAGGTTCTCAGTTTTACCCGTATGTATGTTTCTTTCTCCGCGATTGTCTCACGTTTGGCTGAGCCAATTTTTTTCTACCTTAATAATATACCTAACCTTCACTACCTAATACAGAAGGTACTTACTTACACTAAAAATAAAAAATAAAAATATTAAAAAAAAACAACTTCAAAAAACCTGCCTATAAAAAGCAAGAAATAATATTCAAATCAAAGGTATGCATTATCATTGTTATAATAAAAACAGATCTTTTGAAGTCGGGTGGGACTTTTAGAATAAAAAAAGGAAGGTTGTTACTCAGCCGCACCCGACTTCAAAAGACCTGTTTTTATTATAACAATGATAATGAATATCTAATGATTTGAATATTATTTCTTGCGTTTTATTGGCAGATTTTGAAGTCGCTTTTTTGTTTTTTAATAATTTTTTTAATCTGTATGCCTTCTTGACTTCTAATATGGCCACCTTTTTTTATAGAGGGTTTCCAATTCTTGAAATTCATTTCTTAGTCTTATTTCTAGTGTGCCACAAGAAGTTGATGGTTCATTGATATCCTTTTCTTTAACTTTTCCTTTCCCTTTCCCTTTACCCTTTCCTTTAATTACACCCTTTCATTTTGACTTAGAAACTATTTCACTTCATTTTATTTCAAAGTGGTCGCAACAGGTTTCATAGAATGTTTAGATTTAATAGTTTTAACATCCTTTTTCTTTTTTGTAGCAATTCTAATTTTTTATGTGTTTAAATCCTTTGTACAACTAGGAAAGTTTTCCTGGGTTACTGGGTCCCAGTCGATAAAATTATTAAATTCAAGAACGTTTAAATTCGATGAGGATTTTAATAGTCACCTCATTGGAAAGTGTGCACAATATTTTGCCGTTTCTATGATTATATTTTTTTAACCTAAACTAAAAAAATGTAAAATCAATGCTTTTTAGCCACATACATGCTCCAACTTTATTTTAACTACAGACGGATTTTGCAAAGCAGGGTAAAAGACTCACTCATGTGCAAATTAATGTGACTGTCACTCATGGTTCGAGTCAAATTGGTGTAACGTGGAAATTATTGAAATGATAGTAACGTCAAATAAGGTAAGAGTCAAGTCATTGGAAAGTGTGCAGAATATTTTGAAGTATCCGTGATTATATATTTTTTTTCACCTAAACAAAAAAAATTAAAAGCAATGCTTTTTCGATCACATACTTACTCCAACTTTATTTTCTACCATTATAGATATACACTAATATACTTTGCCTAAATTAATTAAATGTTTGTTACCTTTAAATTTGGATGGGAGTGTGAAAAATACATACCCAAAATAAGTGGTGTATCTGCATTTTTTTAAGGCTAGAGCTTTTTTAAATATATCATTCGAAAGAGCAGAAAAATTTAAGAAAAACTGTATACTTATTTACGTATTTTGTCAGTTACCCCAAATGAACCTGCAGGTGACGATATTTGCCTGACAGCAAAAACACCGATTTTGAGCCGTCACCTTTAGATGAAACGCAGGAACCAGTACTGCGCTGCTAAACTAGGTATAAACTTATTCTTCGTTTTTTTGTACGGCAGTCAATCTATAAACTTAGGATAATTTATGAAGAACAGCCTATTTATAAAACGAAAGCATACCTTATTGCCTGTGCATAATTTGTTTTGGTGATTTTCATTTAATATCTTCCTTATCTCTTTAGTAAAAGTTTATAATTATATTCCAAGTATTGGTTTCGCTGTAACTTGATTCACATTGTTTATGTTCGTCCAATTAGAATAAAATGGATGGAATTAAAAAGTTTTAAAACTTTACTAGGTACTTCATCTTTAAACAGAGTGTCTGTTGTTCATAAAAATAGATGTTTTATTATAACAGTTCATATTAATTAATTAATGGAAATCATTGTTTTTATTAGTGTCTGATGACCTAGTGTCCGAACCCAACATCATCGGGGAAATAAAAACCGCCCGACTTCGCTGGCTGGGACATGTGGAAAGAATGGGAGAGGTTCGAGCTGTAAAGAGAGCATACCTTGGTCAACCTTCCGGGCGTCATCCGGTGGGCCGACCGGGATATCGCTGGAAAGACGAAGTCGCCAAAGACCTCAAAGAGCTGGAGGTGCCCGACTGGTCAGATCTGGCAAAAGATAGGGAAAAATGGCGCACTTTGATGTCGGAGGCCAAGATCCACTTCGGGTCGCTGAGCCAGCGAAGTAAGTAAGTAAGTAAGTATTGTTTTTATTTAAATAGTTCCACACAACACACAGTAATTGTCTCAAAATAAGTAAATAGAGATAAATATTATATGACCATCAGCCATCCTTAGGTAATGTCCAGTGATGAGGCACGGGCCTTACTTATGGGTTGATAAGGAGGACGGGACATAACCCACCACCTGGTGGGCCCAATGCAGATTTGTGAGTGTTAACGACTGCAAATGCAGCCGGGACCAACGGCTTGACGTGCCTTCCGAAGCATGGAGGAGCTCAAGACAATACATTTTTGGTCACCCATCCCATGACCGACACTTGGTACCTACTTGGAAGAATGGTTTTGGGATTAACACAATAATGTTGATCTTGAAATACGAGTAGGTAATTATTTATTTATCAATGTGTAGTGTTTACTAATAAGTTATATAAAAAGTTAGTTATAGCAACACAATATAACAAACTCTGCTAAGCTTAGTATTAAATATCTATAGTAAGTTGTTCTGACTTGTAAAAAAGCCTAGGAAGAAAACATATATTTTATAATATTACATATTATGTGATAAGTTTCAAGATCAAACAACAATGTTCACAAGTTGTCAACGCGATTAGACACCGTTTTTTACAAAAAAGTAGACCCTCGTCAAATGTCGTATAAAAACTTTTACCTACCACTTTTTAGGGTTCCCTACCTCAAAAGGAAAAAATGGAATCCTTATAGGAACACTTTGTGGTCTGTCTATCCGTCTGTCTGACAAGAGTCAAGACCCTCTTTTATCGGGAACGCGTAGAGATATCGAGTTGAAATTAAAACCATATACTCAGGTCTACAGTTTCTTGAAGCTGTGAAAAATCAAACTTCTAATTAGAAGTTTGATTTTTCACTGTACTTGTAGCAAAAGACGAATTTACTTGCAAAATGTCATAGATCTAGGTCGACGGAAAGTATCCTTTAAATTTAGACTCCCTCGAGTGACAAAAAATACGTTTTTTTGCGGCATAACCGACCGTATCTTTTTTCCGTTAACTTAAGTTAACGTACAAAAAAACGTATTTTTCGTAACTGAAAACTATACATTTGTAATGAAATCATACAAAATGTTAAGTAATTAAATAAGTACGTATATGTACCTAGAAATTTGTGAGTAATTTAATAAGTACGTATATGTACCTAGAAATCAGTGGGCGAGACCGATTCGCACTTTTCCGCTTTTTATAAATTTTATTAAAATATATGACTAACTTTCACGCTGGTTTGACAAGTAACAGAAAAGCAAATAATCTACTAGATACTTAAATTCTTACTGCCGTATTTATAAAAAAATATTAAAATACATATTAAGACCTTGCGTGCACTAGCAACTTTTGTCTCAGCCACTATTTTGTCTCTGACCAAGTTTTCGGGTTTGTATTAAACATGCGCGCATGTAGCGACGCGTCAGCCGGCAGATTTGCATACAATTGATGTGAGAGACAAAATTAGTAGCGGAGACAAAAGTTATAGTATGCGCAAAATAACTTGGCGGTTCGAACTTCGCGCGGAACGCTGCGCAGTAGACGAATACAGAGCTTGCGCGGGGACGGGGCGCGGGCGGAAGCACTCGGAACTATGGACCCTGCGCAAAATATCACTTGCGGCTAACTTCCGAGCCACCAAGTTATTTTGCGCATATTATACTTGTTAACGCTAGCTAAAGTCAATTTTTTTAGCTTAAAACTGGTAAGGATTATTATACGTTATATAACTTTCAGTATGTATTCATAAACGTATTTTAAGTAGTATTCTGTGCTTTAGCGTTATTAAAGAGGGCTCCACACTCGCGCCGCGAACCGCGGCCGCGAATCACGGGCGCGGTTCACGCATGAAAATGGTGCGAAAAATATAGCCCTCTAGACTCGCGCGTGAACCGTGGCCGCTAATCACGGCAACATTAGTTCGGCACACAAGTCCTTTGACGCGGACCAAAAACCGCCACCGGACGGGCAACGCCGCGAAGCGCAAACGCGAAGCCACGAAGCCGCGAAGCCCATACGCGAAGCCGCGAAACCCTCCACACTCGTGGTTCGTGGCCTTCGCGGGCTTTCGCGGCGCGAGTGTGGAGCCCTCTTGTGTTGTTTTTCTGACGAACCCATCGACAAAACATGCATTGGTTCATGTCAGCCCCCAATAAACTTTCGTAAGTATTAAAGGCGACACCCTACTCAACCAGCGAAGCGTTTTAATTTGTTACTAAAACTATCCCGAATATCTCGAAACACCACAATTAGTTCCCGAAACAGTTTAACTTTTATCAGTAAACAATGTCTCTCTTATTCCGATACTAAATTAATTTAAATTGTTGTCCCTTTCACAAATTTCAGTTGCAAGTAGCTTCTGCTCACTCACGAATCCATCCATTCATGGAATATTCATTCTTGGGAATTCCGGCGAATTCCTTTGTTTTTCAGGGAGGGAGTAGAGTTATAGTTGTGTAAGAAGTTTCGAAGTCGGATGAGTAGTTTCGGAGATTTACCTCGTACTGACAAACTTACAACCTTATCACTTCCATATAATTTTAGTAAGTATACTACCAGAAACTGGTCCCAAGTCATAATAGGTAGGTATTCGTTTGTTGTATGTTATACTTATTAGTATATTTTCAACACCTATCATCACTCTTCGGCAGTATTGTCTTATAATGTCCATTTTAAATTAATATTTTTGCAATTTTCTTTAAGGTTAATTTTTAAGTATGTGTACCTACCTATATTATTATCTATTCAGTATGCGCAGTAAAAAAAAACAATGGTGTCTATTCGGCTAGCACTAAAGTAGACTAAACTAGACTAAATTTAGATTTATTTCATATTACATATTATGGCTGGTATACACTTTGATTAGTAAAGTGCTTAATGTTTAGTGTTTAGTGCACTGTTTAGTGTGTAGTGATTAGTAGGTGATGTCCCATACTGTTTAGCATACGCTGTTTAGTACAGGCTTTGTTGATATAAACTAAACACTTAACAGACGTGCTTAGTGCGTGTTTAGCTGCAAGTGAGGGGTGAAGGCGGGACGTGCGGGACGCGCGGGAGGAGCTACTCGCAGAAAAAATAGAACGCGCTTCTAAACACTGTACTTCCCTCGCACTAAACACTTAACACTAAACAGAGACTGTCCAAACGTGTTTTTTGCTAAACACTTAACGAGCCACTCGCACTAAACACTAATCAAAATGTATACCGGCCATTATTAATCAAGATATTGAGGTTTGTTTGTCTCAAAATTTTACTGATTTGTGGATTTGGAGCTCCATAGACATACACGCGCGTTATGAAAAAAGAGTGTCTTGTTTACTTAAGAGCATTAAATTAATGCTCTAAGCTTGTACACGTAAATCATGGAATGAAAAAAATCTGTCAACGAACGCGTTTTGCTATCTTCGTAAGTTTGGAGAATAATCAAGTTTTTTTTTCCCGATATTTTCAGACTATTGATTTTTTACTTTTAACTTCACATACCTACATATTATTCGGAAATGTGATCTGATCCCCATTTAATTTTTAGATACCTATTTACATAAAAATAAATGGTGAATACTTATCAATAACACTGGCACACAATCGTCTTAAATACCTTCATATTCTAAAACGTTAACTACGTTAGATCTAGTTTATGAATTTCAGAGATAGCCTCAGTTTTAAACCAGATCTAATATCCGCGTTTTAGAAAAAGGTACAATACTTCGAGCAACAAAAGGCTTCGTTTGTCACGAAGGGAGAAGCCTTAGCGATATTACTCTATTCAAATTATTCTGGCATTTTTTGCGGGGGGGGAAAATGCACACAAGTGCAGTTCCGCATACCCACATACAAAAACTACACTGTAATGACGACACTCACACATAAAAAATAAAACAAAACAGCAAAAATTTGTGTACGGATGAGTCACACATCAAAATATGACACGTTTTTGACATAAAGGGCTGGGCTCAACTGTCGATGCAGCAATATCGATACGGAAAAAGGAATAAAGGTTACAAACTCAATCATTTTACGATGGGGTGAATAACAACAAAGAGGTCATTTTTATACGCTTGAGCTTTATACAAAAAGCTCGAGAATGTAGGTGATTGGGTTGGGACTAATGTGTACCCAGGGAAGTTGGGCTCAGGCTGCTGACACTGAACATCGCTCCATGACAGTACTGCCATCAAGGGCGTATCCAGTTTTGGCACCAGGAGGGGGTCACATAGTCGTGGTCAAGTCAAGAACTTATAATTTAATTTTGATAATAATAGAAGTAAAAAGTACGTATTTTATTAATGTACGTAAGTAAAAAACTGGTAAACTGGGCATTTAGGGCATTGGCAACTTGCGTGGTGAGTAACAACAGCTACATTTTCGATAGAAAAATTTAAAAAAATGAAAATGAACTTATTGGGCCTGTTCTTAGAACACTTTTCTATAAAACTAATAAGGTCATTTTGATTTTAGTTACCTATTTTTTCTATCAAAAATGTCGCCGTTGTTATTCACCACTCATGTTGCTATTGCCAGATCGAAAGTCCAAATTATCTGGAGAAAATTTGAACATGTTTGATCCATCAAGCAATAGTTATTTTACTTCTTCATTACATGTATTTAATTAAGTTTGTAAATAAAATATCTACGTAACGGTGGAGGTGGTTAATATAGCATCTGTTTACAGTTTCTTCGCAGCACGTTAGGTACCTACGAGTATAATATCGCGCGCGACCTTATATTGTGTTAGTTCGATGAGGACTAGAAGTCAATCAAGCTATTTAGCTAAGCAAAGTTAGTGAACGAGAAATATGGCGAAAACAACCTGGCGAAAAACAGAAAACCTCAAATTTCTCATAAACTATCGCGAGTAGAACTTCCAAATAACTCTTGAAATGTGAGTGTTTACTAAGCTCATAATAGTATGCTATCAGGTTTACAATCGCTGATATCGTTTAGGAGTAATAAAGGATTTTCCAAAAATTTTCGCCCGTTTTATGCATTTTAGAAATTCGTCTAGAAAAACAAATAGCAATAATACGATAAAAAATTACTTTTATGTGAAATGTAAAACCGTCTTTTTGTATACTTGATGTTCAAGATCTCTTTTAACAGCAAAAAACTCATCAATTCGACATTTTAAACAGAGCAGCGTTCACATGCGCGACTGGACTCGGTCTAGAAAGAAATCCGGGCGCAACTGGTTTTACTAACGCGTATGCCCATTTGGGCTTGTACTTCGGCAGAGGGGAAACGCTTCGTATGGCTTCTCTTTCTGTAGAAGCCCGTCTTACTCTAAGGTACAATACCTTTGTATGATATTGATTTAAAATGGTTCTTAGTACCACGATATAAGGTAAACTTGTTAAATCTAAAGCTTTAAAATTGCAGTCAATTCTACTCTTATCTGAAAGGCTTTTCTCAAATTGCTTTTTTTTATCGCTTCTCAAGCCTTTGGGAGTTTAGCCTTATGAAAGGCAATCCGACCCTTTTGAAATGGAAAATTAAATTTTTGTTTACACCCCCATTTTCTGATTACCTAGCCTTATCTTAAATTGCGAATTTTGTTCATAGTTGATTTTTTACATAATCAGATAATTTCTGAATTGGCTGAATATTTTTCTATAGGTAGGAATAAGGTCCCTTAGTAATAGAAAAAAGTTTCAGAATTTTCGGTTGGGTAAAAAAGTTTTTAAAAATCAAAGTTTCTTCGACTTCACAAATGTATGAAAGTAACAGCAGAATGGAGATTATACCTTTGCCGCTAACTGCCACAACCACTACACGTATTTAAAAAAAAAAGTTTTGACATTTTGTCTTGAATCTTTTTTTTAATACCATGTTGTGGTTGTGGCAGGTGGTGGCAAAGGTATAATCTCCATTCTGCTGTTACTTTTATACATTTGTGAAGTCGAAGAGACTTTGATTTTTAAAAATTGTTTCATGCATCCGAAAATTCTGAAACTTTATTCTATTACTAAGGGACCTTATTCCTACCTATAGAAAAATATTCAGCCAATTTGATTTTTTTCGGACATTCCCCATTGTACAGGGTCATTTTGTATTCACCATCCATGTTTTGAGGATGTGTCCAGTCCATGAAGCTGAACAACTTTGTCTAAGGAACACATGGTTAAATATGTAAAAAAACGACTATCCATATAATCATAGAGATCACGTGATCAATTTAGTATGGGATGACTAAATTTGTGGCTAAATTCGACACACGTTTCTTAGAGAAAGTTGTTTAGTTTCATCGACCGGACACATCCTTGAAATTTGGATGGAAAGTTCAGAATGACCCGATATTATACAATTAGGACAATTTTTTGAAATAAATAATTATTCATTTTTAAATATATAGATTTTACGCGTTCACATAGCTCTTTTATATTAAAACTTACTTATTTAGGAGTCTCGACTACGTAGTTGACATCTGGTGTAATGATTCGCAAAATGCAAACTAACTACAAAATAATATGATAGATTTAAGAAGAAAAACAAAAATTCTGTTATGGTACTCAAGAAGCTTATACCTCCCATCCAATGGAGATTGCACGGCCAGTGTCATAGTGAAGATAGAAAAAATATCCTTGAGTGACGTGACGGCTTATTGCAACCTCTTTCTTTAGTGTTACAATACGTGTTCGTTGTTCGTCGTTCGTTCGTTCGTGAGAAACGAAAACGTATTGTAAAACGAAAAGAAAGAGATTGCAATACGCCGTGACGTCACTAAAGAGTCTTTTTTCAATCTTCACTATGATACTAGGCGTGCAATCTCCATTGTGGGTATAAGCTTCTTGGTTATACTATTCGCGCCAAATAAGAATAGTACTGTCAAACGGCCATTTTGATCTTTGTTCCTTTTCTTGCACATTCCTACACCCTGAAGTGGAAGCGAAACGCAAACAAAAATTGCCGCTTTGACAGTACTATTCTTATTTGGCTCGCATAGTACTTAAATCCAAGCTGACATTCAATTTTTATACCTAGAACGTGTAACAAAAAACCCCTAATACCGAAAATAGTAGATAGGGACCATCAAACTGAACAACTTTTAATAAAAGATCAACTTTGAAATCGTAAAAAAAAAATCTGCTGTTTCATACATTTTGATATTTTTGTTAATAATTTTTGTATGAAACAGCAATTTTTTCGCGATATCAGAGTTGGTCCCCATTGTAAAAGTTGGTCAGTTGATCCCTATCTATCATTTTCGGCATTAGGATTTTTTGTAACACGTTGTATTTTGCACACCATACAATACAATAGGATTAATTTCGGTAACAATTTACAACTGAAGTGAACTTCAGAGCGTTTGCGGTACAAATAACGTAAGTATGTAATATTTTATTTATTTATTTATACATTCTCGAGTTAAGTTGCAGCGGATTACTGTCTCTTGCATCGATCAAGCCCTTGATGCCCGGTCAGTCTAAAAAATGGCACCTTAAATAGCGCCCCACTTACAAACTGGGCGCTTGTTTTGCACAAAGTAAGTGATAAAAGATGTGTTTTTGTACAAAATAAGCTTGTTTGTACAAAATAAATGATATATAAAATGTGAGTTTGTACAAATTAAGAGGTGATTATAAGTGGGACGCTATTTGAGGTGCCATTTTTGCGTACCTACTGTTTTAGTTCGTGAAGCATTATTTATCTAGGATATTCTTGATCGAAGGTCTATGTCAATTTAATCGCATTGTACTTAAGTCGAATTAAAAAGATGACGTCACACATCATGCACATTTTTACTAGAGATGTTACGAATATTCGCATTCGCATTCGCATAATATGCGAATGGTTCGCATCGCTTTAAACATTCGCATCGACATTCGTATTCGCATCAATCAATGCGAATTTTATGCGAATGCGAATGTGTGCATAACTTCATTAATTCAACCAATAGAAAGCGTTTATTTCACACGGGTAGTTTATGTATTGTGATTGCTTGTTGATGTGGTCCACCCACAGGGTCCACTCTGTTGCTTAGTTTGTTGTTTTGTTTTAGTTGCCAGCCTACTGTAATTTCTCTTTTTGGTAAACATGCATAGTGTTTTAAATAATTTTGTGAAAATTAGACAGTTTTTCATTATGGCACCGGGAAAGAAAAGTGATTGCGATAGCGATTTTTTTATTTTACTTTACTGAACTTCGACTCTTACAATAATATAAAAGTGCACATGTGCATTAAAAAGCATGCAAGTTTTTACAAATTTAATTCACTAACGGATGTCGTCATAAATTATAGGTATGTATATTATTATTTTGTATATACCTATGTTTTTCCAGTTTTAGTAATGTCCACCAGCCATTTTTAATGTCCCCACTGCTGGGGCACAGGCCTTCCTTATGGGTAGATAAGGAGGACGGGCCATAACCCACCACGCGGGCCCAATGCGGATTGGTGGGTGTTAAAGACTGCAAATGCAGCCGGACCAACGGCTTAACGTGCTTTTCGAAGCACGGAGGAGCTCGCGATAATAAATTTTTTGGTCACCCATCCCATGACCGACTCTTGCGAACGTTGCTTAACCTCCGCAATCGCTGGGCCAGGCGCTAACCACCGCGCCACCGAGCTCCTCGAGTTTTAGTAATAAAAATTATTTATTTATTAACTCATATGGTTTTTGAAATACTTGATGTCTTAAGATTCGCATTCGAATTCGCACATTCGCATCCTAAATATTCGCATTCGCGAATGTGTAAAATTTGACATTCGTAACATCTCTAATTTTTACTTTAATCGCATATAGGTATTTCAAATTAAGTTCAAAAAAGTCCCGTCTCGTCTCGTACAAAGTGAATGTTCAATATAATTTCTCTTCTGTAGGGACGGAAGCGGAGAGAAATGACAACAACGGATGTTTGATGCCATGCAGACTGACTATATTGGCACCAAGAGTAGAACATAAATGTAAATAGGTTAAGAAGTAAGTAATATGGATAGTTAGGGGCTCACAGTACACTTGTCTTGTTAATAGATTTCTCTTCAAACTTCAGTGTAAGCTGTGATTACTGATAATAAGTTGCGGAAACCGCTAACGCAACTTTGGATCCAATTGTATTTGGCAAATCACTGTGTGCGTATATATTTGCGGCATCAAATTGTTACGTCATGTCATAGTTCAATTTGAATCAGAACTACATAATAGTAGGTACAAGTTCAGAACAAAAGATTTGCACAAAACAACTTTATTAAGTCAATACGTCAATTTCAAATTATTTTGGGTTCAAGGAAAAAAAACAAATATTTATTTATTTATTTTTACATTAACGTTTTGATTACATTAGCCCTACAAAACCAATAAATTGGTTTGACGATACAATATAACATCGTAATAACAAAGTAAGTATTTTTTTTGCCCAAATAGAAGACATAATTTCCTTAAAAGGAGTTTTGAATAAGTAGGTAGGTTATAGTAAAGCGGACACAATACTGCAAAGCACTCATGTCGGAGCTTGACAAACTGATCGTACTCGGTCATGTTGTTAAGAAACGCTCGTTCCGGCCAGGTGTCGGATGGGTGTCCATTAAGTTGCATTACAACTGAGCGCTTCCGTGTTTCGGAGGGCACGTTAAACCGTCTGTCCCGGCTGTTGTCATCTGGTAACGTAAGTTAGAGGTCTTCCAGGCAGCTTGAAAAACTCTATCACCAGAGGTCGCGTTAGAGTATATATTCTGTGCCCAAAGATCGTTGTCTGTGCCAGATGTGGCCACTAATCCTCATACGATAAGAAAGAAAAGAGGACACTGTAAAATCCGATTCCATCAGTAGAGTTGCATTATTTAAGATATTCTCTTTTAGTAGGTAGACTAGGTAGGTACAATACAGAGTTCCAATGGCAAAAAAATATATATTGGAAGAGCTATGTATTTTTTTTACTGTCAACTTTGTTTTTTTTAAGTTTTTAATTTAGATGTCTATGGAAAAAGCTTTTTAATCATGCCTACAGAATGTTGTAGGTTAGCATACTGTCACTGTATTAGGTTGCAGTGTAGTTGCAAATTATGGAGAGCGAATTCTCTCGTACATGCGGTTTCGTAGCGGATTCTATAGACAGTCTACGTAGAAACTTGCTTTCTACAACTTACATAGTTTAAGAAGGTCACAAGCAATCAGATCTACGGTAACCACTAACTATTGAGTTATTGACGACTGTACTGGGATTAAACTCTGAATCAGCGAACTAAACTCTATGGAAGTGTAATTGCGAACAAAATATTGCTTATAAAATGGCACCACAGGTCAAAAAAGTACAACCCGATCAGATTTAGTCGGGCCAGCCACGCACCCGGGTACTGAAGTTAGCGTCCTTTACAATAATTGCAGTTTGTATTGTAGAGAAAAGAGAGAAAGAGAAAGTTTATTAGAAATGACTTCCTGTGTAGTCAAATGGACGCAAAGAAAGCGGTAAAAATATGCAGAAATAACGTACATAACATATTTTTTCGTTTTAGTATAGAAAATATCTATGAGTATACAAATTATGGTCGCTAATAAGTAACCAGTGCTCAGACGCTTCGTGCTGCATAATTAAATGTCAGCATTTTTAGCTCCATCCACTTAGTTGTACTTTTCGTGGGGTGCCATTTTTTGAACGCAATGCTTGTTCCATAGATTTTAGTTCGCTGCTCTGAATACAGTAGCGGGGTGAAAAGGGCGTTTTGAAAACAGGCATTCTCCTCTAAATATTTTCTTTCTGACCCGAATATTTCCTTTCTGACCCGTGGAACATCAAAGTAGTTCACCTACGTGTTCCACGGTAAAGTTTCTGTACCGATGGTTCACCTAGGTGTACCACGATTAACTTTTTAACCGACTTCAAAAAAGGAGGAGGTTCTATATTCGTCTGTATATTTGTTTTTTTTTGTGTATGTCTACCGATTACTCAAAAACGGTTGGTCCGATTGAAATGATTTAAACGTTACTTCATTAGGTTTTTTCCCATTTTTTTTTAAATTTGAAATCGCTTCAGTAGTTTTCGAGTAATCTTAAAAATACTGGTTAATATTGATCGAGTTTTTACGGATCTACAGACATAACTTCTTTGTTTATGAACCGATTTAGATATTTCTTGTTTTGTTAGAAAGGGAATACCTTAAGGGTGGTCTCATGTTAATTTCATTGGCATTGAACCTTGGACTTCGAAGATACACATAAGAATTCTTCAAAATCAAATAGGATAGGGTACTATAGTGATAACATTAAAGTATTGAAAGGTTTCGCATTAGCCATTTTTATTGGGATACAGGCTTTACTTACGGATTGATGAGGAGGATGACCCACCACGCGGGCCCAATGCGGATTGGTGGGTATTAATAAGTGCAAATGCAGCTGGGACTAACGGCTTAACGTGCCTTTTGCACGGAGGAGATCGACATAATATAGGTACTTTGGTCACCCATCCCACGGCTGACCCTTGCCAAAGTTGCTTAACCTCGACAATTGCAGGCCAACCGGACTTCTAAAGGTCGCGGGTTTGATTTCTGCCTGAGAATACGATCTGGTGCGAGTCGAATTTTTCTACTATATTATTTAGTAGGTATTATGTAAAAATAGCTATGTGAATGCTGAAATCTCACATTTAAATACTTAAGTATTTTAAAGCTGCTTCTACTTATTCAATTGTCAAAATATCTTCTGCATCACGTCATATCTTCATACCTATCACAAAAAAGTTAAAAATAAAAATCTTTTTCTTTTTTTTGTAGACCTATTTACCTAGGTGTTCCACAATTAACTTTCTGTACCCCTGGTTCACCTAGGTGTACCACGTTTAACTTTCTGTACTAGTTCGTGCAGCGTTATCTAGGAGATTTTTGATCGAAGCCCCTGACCGCCGAGACGTCGGGAAATCTAATACCAAACTAAATGACCAAACAAATAAAAGCAACGCACTGTTTTCTCAGCTGAAGTGGCAATGGGCGGGACACATAGCGAGAAGAACCGATGGCCGTTGGGGCAGAAAGGTTCTGGAATGGCGACCGCGCACCGGACGAACGCTCCGTGGGTAGGCCTCCGACAAGGTGGACCGACGATCTGGTGAAGGTCGCGGAAAGCCAGTGGATGCAGGCAGCGCAGGACCGATCGTCGTGGAGATCCTTAGGGGAGGCCTATACCCAGCAGTGGGTGTCGTGTGGCTGATATGATGACTGTTTACAAAGTGGTTTACTTTAATAAAATAGTTACTGGCAAGTGGCAACCATAGCTTCCGCCCGTTACATTAACTACCTATATTAAAGTTTTTTTATGTGCGCAGCCAACATTTTTTTATTTATGATACAAACCAGCAAAGCTCGCAAAAGTTGTCCCAGCTTACTATAAATGAAGATATGAGAATTCCACAAAGCAAGATATCCATATTTACAATGTTCTCGGTATATTACGTAAGGCGTCTTACTTTACTGACATTCTTGGTGAAATTGCACGACATTACCACTTTATGACTTAAACTATTTGCGAAGAATTTCTCATTATTATGGTTGATGTTACGCAATGGTTATTTTTGGGATGGGTGACCGTGGGTATAAAAAGTAAGTACTTATTTAAAAAAAAACTTGTTAAAGGAGCTCATTATTCTAAAACGTGGACTTAAAAAGTTTGATGCAGTGGTTAAAGTGTCATTTTTACTAGTGTCATTAAAATATTCATGAATATTTGATGTGCAGCTGTAGGTAGTAGATATAATGGCACTATTTTTTTATTTGGCTTTAAGTTTCTATAACAATAAGTAAAACTTTGAATGACGATCATGGGTAACTGCTGTTTTTTTTTATAAAATTTTTTTTGAAAAACAAAAAACCGACTTCAAAAACCTGCCTCTAAAAAGCAAGAAATAATATTCAAATCATTAGATACGCATTATCATTGTTATAACAACACGTCTATTGAAGTCGGGTGGGGCTGGAGTACAACTTCCTTTTTTTATTCTAAAAGCCCCACCCGACTTCAATAGACGTGTTGTTATAACAATGATAATGCGTATCTAATGATTTGAATATTATTTCTTGCTTTTTAGAGGCAGGTTTTTGAAGTCGGTTTTTTGTTTTTTAAAACAATTTTTTATTTTATTATTTTTAGTGTAAGTACCTTCTATATTAGGTATATTATTATAGGTATATTATTGGGTAGAAAAATCGTCTCAGCCAAACGTGAGATATTCGCGGAGAAACATACATCCATACAGGTTAAACTGAGGGAGAACCTTTTTTTTTGAAGTCGGTTAAAAAGACTACACTAAAAGTACCCCTTTCCTAACAAAAAGAAACATCTAATTCGGTTCATAAATAACAAAGTCGTCATGTGAGTTGATGAAAATCATAGTATTTTCAGGATTTCTCAAAAACTACTGAACCGATTTAAAAAAAAATTAAATGGGACCATCTCGCAAGAAAATTCAATCGAACAAAAAAAGAATCATCATAATCGGTTCATAAATGACGAAGATATGCGCGAACAACGATAAAAAAAAACACAATCGAATTGAGAACCTCCTTCTTTTTTGTGAAGTCGGTTAAAAACATACAATCGAATTGAGAACATCCTCCTTTTTGTGAAGTCGGTTAAAAACGTCCCTGTTCCTAGTTACTCTTAGCTCATTTATTTTTTAATGCTCTTTTAGTATTTGGCGATGTGTTGAAAGAACATTTTATAAGAGCTTACGGTTTACTCATAATTATAAGTTAAAATCTCGATGGGGTTATATGGTTTTATGGCAGAGTTCCTGTGGCCTTCTTCCGGCTCCATCATCAAATCAGCTCAACGGCACCGTAATATTGGATTGCCTTCCAATTTTGACCTATGTTCAATGTTTCAAGTCTCTAGCTCATCGAGAAACTAATATAAAATCGTTTGCAAACTTTACGGACACACAAACAAACGAGAAAGCAACCTAATAAATACGTGTTAAAAAAGGGTACAGCTGGCTTATACTTAAGTATCTAATAATATCTGCGAAAAGAGGAATTTGCAAAATATCATAACCTTATTTTTGAAAGATCAAAATATTATACTATTTTTTCTGCACGGTTTACTGTTATTTTCCCGATGGGATAATAATGAAGATTGTTTCTCATCATTGTTAATGTGAAAATTTATACCTCTAAGCTTTTCCTAAAAATTTTAAACACAGTCCTAAAACTTAATAAAACATACTAAAGGCTGATTCAATGCCCAGTTCAAGCTTTATTCGTTTGATAACGTATTATACGGCCAAATTGAAATGTTTGTCATATTATGTCAAATTTTTTAATTAATTTTTTTTCAAAGAAGTCTTTGATTTTTTATTCGGGTAATAGTTTGACTGTTTTTCATCCTACTTCCTACTAATATTATAAATGTGAAAGTTTGTGGATTTGGATGTTTAGATGTTTGGATGTTTGTTCCTCAATCACGCAAAAACTACTGAACGGATTTGGTTGAAATTTGGCACACAGATAGTAGATAGCCCAGAATAAAACATAGAATACTTTTTATCCCGATATTCCTACGGGAACGGAAACCACGTGGGTGAAACCGCGGGCGGCCGCTAGTATTATAAATGTGAAAGTTTGTGGGTTTGGATGTTTGGATGTTTGTTCCTCAATCACGCAAAAACTACTGAACGGATTTGGTTGAAATTTGGCACACAGATAGTAGATAGTCTGGATTAAAACATAGGATACTTTTTATCCCGATATTTCCACGGGAACGGGAACCACGCGGGTGAAACCGCGGGCGGCCGCTAGTATTAAATAATTTTTATCGCTCTTCATTTCTTTGCACTAATGGACGTCTCGCGAAAAGCTTTTCTTTCAAAGCTGCTGAAACTATCGACTTTATGACAACTATTTGGGGGAAGCAATATGTATTACGACCCCGATTCCTCATTCATACAGCCCCACATGAGATTTTTTTTTATTTCTCGAAAAATAAACACCGCAGAAGAGGTCCTTGCAGATTTCAGGCGATCCAAAAGGGCATATTTAGAAGATGCGTTTTATTATTGTTTGATAGCTGGTGCACACAAATGCAAAAAAAAATGTAACTATGCAGCTATCTCTATATAAAGTTAGCATAGCAGCGTCGAGGTCGTCGCTGCGGCAGCGTTGTTGTCTGACAGGTGTCGTGTTGTGACATCACCACAACACCAACTCGAGGGCGCTAGCAGCGGCGATTGCAACAGTAGCGCCACCTACAAGGCTCAATTCGATGGCTCGCCATCTTGTTTTGTATAACTTTACATTTAAAATAATTGTGAGAGATCTGGGGCCCTATTTTTGAATCGCTCGGCTGGCGTCGAGCGCTCGTTTCTACTGATTTTCGTTCGACATCTCCATACATTTGAGTCAAATGTCGAACGAAAATCAGTAGAAAAGAGCGCTTGATTGGAGACGAGTGATTCAAAAATAGGGCCCCTGGGCTCAATAAACCAGTTAAGAAATAAATACTTTTGGAATCATTTCTGCAGTCCTACACACAGAAACAGTCGTATTCCTCATCATCATCATCCTCCTGCCCTTATCCCAATTTATTTGTAGTGATATGTCTACACAAAATAAAATTTTGCGCTCGTAGAACGACCACTATTGGGGTCGGCGCAGCATGTAATACATACTGCATTAGGTTTGGCAAAGTTTTACGGTCGGCCGCCTGCCTGACACCAACCCTCCTTGGGAATGCTGTTGTTGACAGTTTCCTCGCTGCCATTCGAGTGACCCTTTGTGCGATGGTCTGCACCAGGTCCCTAAAACTTCCCTCTATCGCCTTCTACGATACCCACGGGATAAGATGGGACAGTCCTATTCTTAACCGGATCTGTGCGGCAGGTGTCATATTCCTATTTCTGGTTAAACTCTTTGAAATCTATGGCATTTTGCCTATTGACTCAGTAATGGGTCTAAAATATCTGTCAGAAACTCGACGAAATGATCACTGACAGTGAAATTGCATGTTAGAGAAGAGCATTCCTAGAAGGAAATATTTCAAAAAGCTGTTAACATTTTTTTTTCAGATACTATGTTTTTCTTTTCACTAATTACCTTCGGAACAGCTCACGTATGTTGAGATATTCAGATGTTTGGATTTGTTACTAAATCATAAAACGCAGAACGGATTGATAAAACTTGCTACAGAATAAGAAGGACTCAAAAACCGTTAAACGGATTTTAGATGAAACATGTAAGAATAAAAAAGTAGATACGTTTAAACTTTAGGCCTTAGCCTAGATTAACATATCCCAATTGTATGTCCCGTGGGATGATTCAGTTCTATAACCCGTGCAGACGAGATTTCGTCGCGAATAAATTCAACAATTTTGTTTGTATTTTCCATCCAAATTTTGAAGATGTGTTCATAAAACTAAACAACTTTCTCTAAGGAACACAGGGCCAAATCCTACTAATATTATAAATGTGAAAGTTTGTGGGTTTGGATGTTTAGATGTTTGGATGTTTGTTCCTCAATCACGCAAAAACTACTGAACGGATTTGCTTGAAATTTGGCACACAGCATAAATTAAAACATAGGATACTTTTTATCCCGATAATCCCACGGGAACGGGAACCACGCGGGTGAAACCGCGGGCGAAACCGCGGGCGAAACCGCGGGCGGCCGCTATTATGTAATAAAACCAGCCAAGTGCGAGTCGGACTCGCGCACGAAGGGTTCCGTACCAAAAAAATGGCAAAAAAACTCACGTTTGTTGTATGGGAGCCCCCCTTAAATATTTATTTTATTCGGTTTTTATTAATTTTTATTATAGCGGCAACAGAAATACATCATCTGTGAAAATTTCAACTGTCTACCTGTTGTCTTTATTAATATAAAGCAAAAAACGTCAAAAAAATCATGTTTGTTGTATGGGAGCCCCCCTTAAATATTTATTTTATTACATTTTTAGTATTTGTTGTTATAGCGGCAACAGAAATACATTATCTGAGAAAAAGAAATGAAAGAGAGAAATTTCAACTCTCTAGCTACCACGGTTCATGAGATACAGCCTGGTGACAGACAGACAGACAGACAGACGGACAGCGGAGGCTTAGTAATAGGGTCCCGTTTTTACCCTTTGGGTACGGAACCCTAAAAATCGACTATCCATTCAAATCAAAGCGATTATTTGATCAATTTAGTAGGGAATGATTAAAATTTGTGGCGAAATTCGACACATGTTTCTTGGAGAAAGTTGTTTAGTTTCATGGACTGGACACATCCTTGAAATTTTGATGGTAAGTTTAGAATCATCGTCATCATATCAGCTGCACGACACCCACCCAAGGCCTCCCCCAAGGATCTCCACGACGATCGTACCTGCGCTGCCTGCATCCAGTGACTTCCCGCGACCTTCACCAGATCGTCGGTTCACCTTGTGGGGGGCCTACCCACGGAGCGTCGTCCAGTGCGCTTAGAATAACCTTGTATAAATATCCTTATTCAATCATCATATCAGCCGCACGACACCCACTGCTGGGTATAGGCCTCCCCTAAGGATCTCCACGACGATCGGTCCTGCGCTGCCTGCATCCACTGGCTTCCCGCGACCTTCACCCTCACGTTGGTCCCCCTTGTCGGGGGCCTACCCACGGAGCGTCGTCCGGTGCGCGGTCGCCATTCTAGAACCTTTCCGCCCCAACGGCCATCGGTTCCCTTTAGGCTGCAGATTTCCTCGTTTCTGATTCAATACATATAAATAACTCCACGTGTTCTATCAAACGTGTTTAATATCTTATTTCTTTATTACTACTTGAGTGATAACACTCGTTTTTCCAATAAGACAATATTGGTGCTCTTATATAAATCTCTTATTACTATCGGTTCGTCCTATAAGGGTATTATGAGGGTATCATTTAGATTGGATTGTTTTCGGATTCAAGTATGTAATCGTAATCGCACTTTTATACGAAATTCCGATTTTTTATGAATACTATTTTATTTTTATAATGGAATAATAAAATTAATATTGCTGGCGATTGTTTTTAAACTGAGATGCGTCAATAGATATACAAGAAAAAGAATGGGGGGCTGAATATTTTTTTATAGGTAGAAATAAGCTCTCTTAGTATTAGAAAAAAGATTCAGAAATTTCAGTAGCGTGAAAATTAAAAAAAAGCCACTTCGACTTCAGAAATGTACAAAAATAAACAGTAGATTGGAGATTATACCTTAGCCACCACCTGCCACAACCATAAAATTATGAAGACAATATGCATAATAAACTTTACAAAACGCGCCCCACGTTTTCAGGTTTAAAATTTCTGTAGGTAGGTAAGGGTTAAATAAATATTTACAGAAGAATTTATTTCATACTTTTTAGTCTGTTATTATTTTAGTAGTCCGTTTTAATGTTTTTAGTCCGATTTTTTAAATTTTTAGTCCCTTTTTAAAATATTTTTTTTGTAAACTATTAACGTTATGGAAAGAAATGGCAATTTCATAGTAAACCTCTACTAGGTTTTTATTTTAAACAATCGTCAATTTTTAAATTTCCAACAATAAAATTCGACTGCTGACCTGGAATGCTACTGAAATAATGTGAACCAGCCATAATAAAAAGTTGGTCATTAGAATAGGGGAAGCTGGAACAAATCCCACGCGGGCAAAGTCGCGAGCGTCCGCATGTTCAATAATAAGTTTCAAATCTCCACAGATCTGGCGAAATTGCATTTTAGGTACTTCGCTCAAAAGGGAATTGTACGACCCATAACTTTTTGAAATATAAACGAAGGAGGTCAAATGGCTCCACTCAAAATTATTTCAAATATAGAACGAGGGCATGACCGTTTCAAACTAGATCTGACAAAATGTAGAGTGAACAATTTTCATAGGTACCGTACCAGGGATGTTATGGATATGCGGTTCTGGATATGGATACCATAATAATATACAACGTGTTACAAAACAATGCCGAATATTATGGTAGATAGGGTATTATTATTATTATTATTTAGAAGGGGGGACACCAGCGAAGCCGGACGGGTGATCAGTCACCTTGATTGGAACCATTTCACCCATTTCCCCAAATCCCCACAGGGGGAGGCGGGTTATCATTTACCCCACCGGCGTCGGACCCTCGAACCTACCTGTAAGCTTACAATACCTGCTGAGTTGACTTATCGTTAACTGCTTTAAATCCTCTTCCTTAAGCTTGTCCGCTCCAAAGAGCTCCCATCGCAGTGATGCGTACATCGGGCATTCTGCCATGAAGTGGTAGCTTGTTTCTTCTTTTTCTTTGCATTGCGGACAGATGGGATCCTCTGTCCGTTTGATCACTGACAAGTGTCTGTTTAATGCACAGTGTCCTGTCAGTATTCCTACAATCGTTCTTATATTTCTCCTGCTTCGTTTCAGCAACTCTCTAGTTTTCTTCTTGTCAACAGATTTTATGAAGATCTTAGACTGTCTACAGTCCTTTTTTTCATCCATCTCTGGTTGGTTTCTTTGATTGTTCGAATTTCAATAATGTTCTTAGTAATTCTATGTGCGATTGGCAATCTTGGTTCGGGCCCAATGAAAGGTTCATCAGCCCCTGTTCTGGCCAATTCGTCGGCTTCCTCATTGCCTTTATTACCTTCGTGTCCAGGTACCCAGGCAATTTCCACCTCAGCCAAGTTTGCAAGTTCCTGAATGCTTTGTTTGCATTCCTTCACCAAGGCTGAGGTGGTCTCCGTTTTGTCAAGGTTTTGATGGCTGCTTGACTGTCGCTATATATTATTATTTTTCCTACGTTATGATCGCTTATCTCACTTTTAATCATATGCGCGCACTCCAATATCGCAAATACTTCCGCCTGGAATACGCTGGCGTATCTGCCCAGATTGAAAGTAGCTCTTTTAGTGTTGGGTTTAGCTATGTATATCCCAGCTCCCGATAGCTTAGTTGATTCTTTTCTGGACCCATCAGTGTAGCATACTGCGGTGCTATCCAGATTGTCTTGTTCTAGGTTCCAGTCGTCTCTGGATCTGATGCTTATTCTGTACTTTTTGTCGAATATCCTCTCCTTTTTTATTAGGTCATTATTAACCAGTATCATAGAAAGGTTTTCTTCGTACTTTTTCCCTATTTCTGCGTGACTTTTATTAGTGTGTCTTCCTATCCATAGGTTAGTGCTTTTCAGCTTAAACCATTGTTCTGTAGCTCTCTTTTCGATTTCAAGATCTATAGGACTAAGGCCTAGTATCATTTCTAAGGCGGCCGTGGGAGTTGTTCTCATGGCTCCTGATACCATGATGCTAGCTAGTCTTTGTACCTTTGTGAGTTCTTTTCTGTTGTATTCTAGTTGTGCCTTATGCCACCATACTAGTGCTCCGTGGAGAATTCTCGGTAGGATGATTGCCCTATAGATCCATTGGACCACTTCGGGTTTCATGCCCCAATTCCTGCCAACGGCTCTTCTGCACTGCATGAGAGCTGTCATTGCCTTTTTGCTAGTTTCTTTTATGTGTGTTCTATAACTTAGGGTGCTATCTAGGACTATTCCTAGGTATTTAAACTCCTTTACTATTTCAAGTTCCACATTCTCAATGTTTATTGGGATCATACTATCAATTTTTCTTTTATTTGTGAACAACATTAGTTTGGTTTTTGTAGGGTTAAGGTTCAGTCCCTTGTCCCTACACCATCTCAATGTTGTCATGATTCCGCTTCTCATTATATCTCTGACCACGCTTAGAACTTTGCCTCTTACAAGTAACAGGCCGTCATCCGAGTACGCTTGGATGTATATGTGCATAGCAGTGATCTTTGTTACTAGTTCATCTATTAAGATACACCATAACAATGGAGACAGACAGCCTCCTTGGGGAAAGCCTCTTCTAGCTTTGATGGTGTATTTGGTATTTGCTAGTTCTGCTTGTATGGATCTGTGTTGTAACATATTGGTGATCCAAGCTGATATTTGCTTTGTTACACCTTCTCTGTTTAGGGCTTCCACTATAGATTGCGCAGACGCTTTGTCAAAGGCGCCTTCAACATCGAAGAAGCACGCTAAAGCGTATTCTTTGTTTGAAATTGATCTTTCTACTCTGACTGCCATGTTGTGAAGGGCTGTTTCGATGGATTTCCCTTCCATATAAGCGTGTTGGTTGTCATGTAGTGGTCTTTTACTTTTGCCTATGGTTTCTCTTATATGTCTGTCTAGTATCTTTTCCAGTGTCTTCAGTAGGAACGAGGAGAGGCTGATGCATCTAAAGGACTTCGCCTCTTGATATGTGGCCTTCCCTGGTTTCGGTATGAAGACGGCCCTGACTTTTCTCCAGCCACTAGGTATATAGTTTGTTGCTAGGCTGCTTCGATATAGAACTAACAGATCCTCTTTTATAAACCTTAAAGCAGCTTGTAGCATCTTTGGGAAAATGCCATCTGGCCCCGCCGCCTTATATGGTTGAAAGGAGGCAATACTCCACACTAGCATGTCTTCTGTAATTACTTTTCTGACCTCTGCCTCCCCGTCTGAGAAGAGTTCTGCCGACAGAGTATTCATCTCCTCCTCTGTATGCTCTATGCAGTCCGGGAAGTGAGTGGCCATCATTTTCGAAAGTATTTCTTTGGGGTCCATTATAATAGTGTCATCTTTTTTAAGGCTTCCTAGTTTACAGGTGTGGTCTTTTGTTAGATAGGGTAAGGAGCTATAGGGTTTTAAGTAAAGGCAAGGAATGTCCACTTATCCCTATTTTATCAGAAGGATTATTATAAATTAAATACGTTTATCGTTTACTACTCCGTATAATTTACTATATACAACAGCTACAAAAATAAAAGGGACTATCGTAGGATTATCACAAAGTGTCCGGTAGGCACGCGTGTAGAGATGCGACTATTTAAATTAAAGACTATTGACAACTGCTTAAAGACTGGCTGCGGACAGTGCGGACTGCCTGTGGACTGCCCGTCAAAACTGAAGTCCACTGATTTTATAGTTACGCTACGACGCTCCGCTACGGCCACTACGGCTACGGATATTTACCGTTAACAAACTGTGTCGCTACAAAACTGTGTCTCTACAGGAGGGACCATCAAACTTATCAACTTTTACTATGGGACCAACTCTGTAATCGCGAAAAAAAATCAGCTGTTTCATACAAAAAATAATAACCAAAATACGGCTGATTTTTTTTATCGTTTCTGAGTTGGACCCATAGTGAAAGTTGTTCAGTTTGATGGTCCCTACCCTCTCTATCATATTCGGCATTAGGGGTTGTTTTGTAACACGTTGTATATTATTACTAGCGGCCGCCCGCGACTTCGTCTGCGTGGAAAGGTTTTTTGCTATTCCTCGGGAACTATTCGGGATGAAAGGTTCTGAAACCCTATGTCCATCTCTCTACCCCTGGCAACGTGTATGCAAAATTTCATGATGATCGGTAGAGTGGTTAAGACGTGAAGGCGTAACAAACAAATAAACAAACAAACAAACGGACTTTCGCATTTATAATATTAGTAAGGATGGTATCCACATCCAAAACCGCATATCCATAACATTCCAGGTTTTATAATCAGTTTTATAATCTCTATTTACCATATTCGGCATTAGGGGCTATTTTGTAACACGTTGTACAAATAATATTATATCGGTTTTGGATACGGTTAAGGATATAAAATTATTTCGGATAGTTTCGGTTACGGATAATAGATTTTTAAGAAGTTGTAAGAATAAAACTAGTTTTAGTGTGTCCGCTCGGCCAGGCAAAAATTCACAGATCTCGTGCCTTTCACGACCTTCTGCTACATTGAAAATGAATTTAACGAATTTAACAAAATATTTTATTATTCTTTTCTTATAGACATTAATATTTTATTGAAAGGTAACCTAAGTACTATGTATAACTAAAACATCTGAATTTCTAAATAAATTAACCCTAATAAAAAATAAATCAAAATCAAATGCAGCATGCGAGACTCTCGCGCCGACTTCATCATCACTCGAATGTGCGATAACAACCCTCATGTTTACCTAGGCATCATCATCACACTCTCATTCTTAGAGATCGTTGTAAAATTTGGAATCGCAGAGTCACTAAGAAAGACGTGACTGATCGAGTAATATCAAATCAAACTCAAACTAAAACCTCTCTTCTGTTCAACTTTCGCTCAAGATTTGTTTATCCGTTTCTCTACACACAAAAACTCACTACGACGCCTAGCACGTGTACTGGAGATAATAGCGTCATCTCTTTTGCTCCTACAGTTATTGCTAACACTACTTTCTCTTTCGTTTTCACATAGTAAGCGACGTCACTTACTTGAATATGGACTTATAATAATAATAATAATATAATAATGCATTTATTTCAGACCAGAGTCCATAGTGTTAGTAACAATTTTCTTACGAACTAGGGTTAGTAACAATAATTGATTAATAATTATCTAAATGAGTGGAGGTGTACCCATCTGCGCAGTAGCGGAGAGTCCCACCGGTCCACAAACACCTTTAGGATGCCGTTAGCACTGCCACGGAGCCGTGTTAGCATCGAGGCGCACCGTTTCCTTATAATTGCGGCGAAGCCATCAGTCTGCGCTTCCGCGAACATGCCAGATGCGCTACAACGCCTTGACAGCCCGAACAGCATTCTAAATGCGTTATTGTATTGGACTCGTAGATCGCTGTATTCCCGCTGCGTGAAGTTAACCCACAGGCTGCACGTGTAAAATGACTGGCAATATGCCCTGAAAAGCGTCAATTTTACTGACGTCGAACAGCGTGCAAACCTGCGAGCCAACATGTTGCCACGGGCAGCCAGCGATCTACGCTCCCTCTCAATATCCAGGTTATCTTTCAGGTCTTCAGTGACCCAATGGCCAAGGTATTTAAATTTAAGCACCCTACTCAATGGTTCACCCTGGAGTGAGACTTGTGGTAGTTCACTGTAGGTTATAGTGCCTGATTTAAACAACATCCATTCACTTTTTTTACCATTATATTTAAGCCCATGTGACAAAGCATACGATTCGCAGATCGATAGTAGCCTTCTAATCGCTCCAATGGATGGGCTCAACAGGACCATATCGTCGGCGTAACTGATGTTATTTACGCAAACTCCGTCAATGTGACACCCAACATTGGTCCTACTGAGCTCAACCAGGAGCCGGTTTATATATAGATTGAAGAGTCGGGGAGAGCTCAGCCCTCCCTGTCTCACTCCACAACCCAACCCATATACACCCGAGAATGACCCACCCCACTTTATCATATTTTTTTGGTTACAGTACCAAAATTTAAACAATGATATAATTTCACTGGGTACTGTAGTCTCTAATTTAAGTTTTTTCCACAGTAAATCATAATTCACAAGGTCGAATGCCTTTGACAAATCCAAATAACAGGCAAACACTGGCGTTTTCCTAGCAGTGTAGTACTGAACAGTCTGCTTAAGGCATAATATGGCACTTTCAGTTGACAAACCAGGTCTAAAACCGAACTGGCTATCATGAAGTTCAATGTGCTTACCAAGATGTTTATCAAGCAGACTATCCAGTACTTTTGCCAATATTGTAGCCAGTGATATAGGCCTGCAATTGGAAATGTCAGAGGCATCGCCTGTCTTATTTTTAATAATAGGAACTACAACCGTTGACATAAGTTCATCAGGTAAATATTCATGGCTTAAACACAGACTATAGAACATAGCTAGCACCCGGTATAAATGAGCGCCAGCATATTTCAGGTGCTCAATGCTGAGGCAGTCGTGTCCAGGGGACTTGCCTCTTACCATATGACTGATTACGGACTTTACTTCTTTGGCTTCTTTGGCTTATGGAGACATTTTAGTGCAGTCACACTATGGTACCGCCCTGCGCCGCCGTATCTAACGATTTTTAAATCTTTGACTAGATATGGAATCAGCTCTCGCTTCATTCACGTCATACTATCTGTTGACCTGCTAGAGCTAATCAATATCAATATTATGGTTTTAATATATATTTAAATACTTTTTTATTTATAAAAAATGTGGAAATAAATAAAAAATACAAAATATAAAACACTATTACAAGCTTTGAAATATACAATTATTTAAAAACTTCAATCGTACCTACTACGTATTACCATTATCCCGCGCCGCGCACGTCGCCCGCGGTATCCCAACATTTCGCTTCATAAAGGATAAGCTACAGACCAGACCGTAAGAGTCAGGGACATATACTAATTTCAGTAGGTTGCCTAACTCAAAATCTTTAGGGGTTTTTTTCATTTTTTCGATATCGCTTTTCGTTTTTGAGAAATTGTCGATTTAGTGAGAAAAGACCCCGAAAAAGTGTGTAATTTTTCTACATTTATGCAATTTTCGAAAAAAGTTTTTGACTTTTTCAAAATTTTTTTTCACCATATTGTAGCCCTTGCTGAGACGCATCTTTTGACATTTAGTACATACATGTAAACCCAAAACTCACGGGACCAGGGCAATGTCTCACTTTGGCTGAAATTGGGTACCTTACCGAAGCGATCGAAAAAACATTTTCAATGTTAAAAAGCCTGTCATAACGTGTCTCATTTAGACTGCCCCTATCCAGAATTATAAGAAGATTTTAAATCGGATTCGGATACGGTTACGGATAGATTTTCATTTCGGATATCCGATAGTTTCGGTTACAGTTCCGGAACTCCTTAACTTCCCGGTACCTATGTCTCGAGGGTAATCACGGTGAAGGCGAGTGAAACACAGTCGGACTTGAGTACACATGGAGTCACTCCCGCCTTAGTAAATGTAATCTTACGAGAATGTAAATACCACACCGAACCTGGCCCTCTTAGAGGGTTTTACTTAATAAGTTCTAAGACTCAAAAAAATTAACGTTTTTCCAAAGAAGTTATCTAAAGAATGAAAGCATTACTGTTGATGTTACCTTTAGCTTTTAATTGTATTCTCTATACGGCACTAAATGCTCAAATCACTTTGACATGTTTTTTAATGGTATTAAGAGAAGAGTTGTTTTGATCATTTGTATTGAAAATTTAAAAATGGAACGTGATTCGTATCGATACCCTTAAAAAGATTTTGATAAAGCATTTTTTGTTGAATTTTTAGGGCTCATTTTTTTTAGTACCAGAAACTAGATTAGTCTAGTATTTCTAGAATGTATCACTACATGCCCTCGTAGTAATTTGTAGAAGTAGATAGCAAATGTGTCAAAAACGGCCGTTTGCCGTTTGCATGCAACCGCGTGCTAACTGTGAGTCGAGTTGTATGGTAGCAGTAAGCGCGCTGACTGCCCGCCGCCGACGACGTTAGCTTATTCTTACTGACATTATGAAATATATTTTACTAGCGGCCCGCCCTCGCTTCGCTTCGGTTCTTTCCTTTTTTTGCCAAATGCGACCTTCCAACAACACCCAATAAGATAACAAATACCTTTCAGTCGTAACCCATTCGCTCCAAAAGTCTGTTTCGTTCCCGTTCGAGTCCCGCCCGTCATCGGTGGTGTAAGAAACACTCATGAATATATTTTTTTTATTTTCTTAAATCTCAACTTATTTATTTTACATTTAAATCTTCCTCAAGAATCACTCTATCATTTGGTGAAAATCCTTGAATAATATTTCGGAAAATAGAAACGAAACGTTAGCTCAAGCGGTGACAATCAAGGAACATAGTTACTTTGTACTATTATTTATTCTGTGACATAGTGCAACTCATTTTCATAGTACCTATCACGTAATGTTGGTTTTCCGAAAATCAACTTAATTTTGCACCTTATTACAACGCAATAAGGAAGAAATGTCAGCACTACAAACATAACACCATAGGTACTATTTAATAATACGTATTCTACCTACTCTCATAGGAAATGACCAAATAGAATGTAATACTACGTTGAGATGACAAATGATACCTATTTATTTTTCTTAATTAATCTTTCTTAATTAAAAATTCCGACGTCGAAGTCAACCACCCCAAAAGTAGCTTTCTATCACTGTTTAACCCTGTTAGGGGATAAATATAAAAAAAATACGAAACACGTGTTCAATTAATTTTGTGAAAGAATGTCTATGCCAAATTTCAAGTCAATCGGGCGAATCGCGTTCTCCCATACTAACTTTGCCACCCTGTTTCACCACTTCAGGGGTTGAATTTCGCAAAATCCCGTCTTAGTGAGCACCTACGTTCTAAAAGGAGCCCCCATACAAAATTTGAGACTCCTAACACTTGTAGTTTCTGAGATTTCGTGATGAGTGAGTCAGTGTTTTTTTTTATATATAGACTAGCTTCCGCCCGCGACTTCGTCCGCGTGAATATTAGAGAAAATCCTTAGGGAACCTTCAACCAGGATCCAAACAGCCGTTTTTACGCGATTAGGCGGGTCCCCACCAAGCGAGCAGCCTCGTGCGAGGCAAGACGTTTGCCGCGTGTGGCGGGCCTCGAACGAGGCTGCTCGCTTGGTGGGGACCCGCCTAATCGCGTAAAAACGGCTGTTTGGATCCTGGTTGAAGGTTCCCTAAGGATTTTCTCTAATATTCACGCGGACGAAGTCGCGGACGGAAGCTAGTTTATAACAACAGTCAGAATTGGGTCCAAATATAGTGGTAGATATCCCGTTCCCGTTTCTTTACACTTTTCCGTTCCCGTTCCCGTTCCGGTTCCGGTTCCCGTTCCGGTTCCGGTTCACGTTCCCGTTACCGTTCCCGTTCTCGTTCTCGTTTCCGTCCCCGTCCCCGTCTTCGTCTCCGTCCTTGTCCCCTGAGGCTGAATCATGTCCACCGTGTTGGATTTCAAAATAAATGTATTTTTCGCAATTACCATCCCACAAAACCTCAAGAACCACATCCATATCGATTTTTATGTTTACTTACCCCATTTACCCCCTACGAGGTTGATTTTCAAAATAACAAAATATATGTAGATTTATTTTTAGACGTGCTCCTACGAAGTTTAAAGTTGTACTGTCTATTTCATATTGTTTTTCCATACAAAATTTGAACCCCATTTTCACCCCTTTAGGGGTTAAATCATGTCCACCGCGTTGGACTTCAAAATAAATGTTATTTTCGCAATCGTCAACCCAGAAAACCCCAATAACGACATCCATATCGATTTTTAGGTTTATTTACCCCATTGCACCCCCATTTCATCACCATGGGGGTTGAAATTATACCAATATAATATGCGTTGCGTTAGATTTCCATCCATAAGCCTAAATTTCAAATTTAGCGATTTTTACTTCAAAAATAAAGGATTATCTTCTAAACACAACTTCATCCCCCTTTTCACCCCTTCGGGGGTAGAATTTTGGAAAACGCTGAGACACGTTTTTATTTATTTTCAATCATCAGCCTAAACACAAAATTTGAAGATCCTAGCTTCAAAACTGAGGGACTTTCATACAAACTTTCATCCCTTATTTCATCCCCTTAGGGAGGGAATTTTCAAAAATCCTTCCTTAGTGGATGCCTACACTGTATAAGGTATCTGTGTGCAAAATTTCAAGTCTCTAGGTTCAGCGGTTTGGGCTGTGCGTTGATATCTCACTCAGTCAGTCAGGACTTTGAATTTTATATATATAGATGAAACATGATTTAATGCTCTAATTTGAATGACAAGTGCGAGAAGCACTAAGAACTATGCATTCAGAACATTAAAAATATAAAATACTTATAAATTGTTGAATTATTTTTGGTAAAAAAAAGTTGACAACTATACTGTTATGACCTTCCCTAAATTCCAAATCAAAATTTGAATAGATATACTGAAAGGATCCAGGGCATCATAAACTATTAAACCATTCATTAAGTCCAGCTTCATCTACATAACGATTTGATCAAGCCAAGACCCTTCTATTCGGAAGCTATCTCGCCTTTGTACGTTAATTGGGTGGCAACCCTGGCGTCCTTTAGAGGAAATAGGTAGGCTTTGACGTTGAAAACAGTGAAGATTATCACAACATAATTTATAATGTGTATGAGAGATTTAATGTAAGCAATCGTGATGTATTTCTTTATGTTAGAAGCAACAAAAAAGATTTATTTTCTCGTTACGTACTCATGTAAAGCTTGTGATTGGTGGTTTTAAGAAACATTTACATGCAATGTTTTGTCACGGCTAGAAGTGGGTAAATACATCAAATGGCTGTACTTTCTTAATCTTACCTTTATTTTAATATACAAATATGTCCTCTAGGTTAAATAAAGACCTTTCTTGATTATACATGCTAACTTTTAATCTACTATAAAAGAGGCATCTCTATAAAACTAAGTACTAGTGTGCACAACCTGCTGCACTTAAACAAAATAGATCTGGCATGATAATAATATAATTTATTTAAATTGAAACGTTATTTTATAAAAGTCTATTCGTAAACTTATCGGCAGATGAAACTCACATAAAATTGAACCTATTAAATATCAACGCTCATAGGATTTTTTGTGGCCACTCACCGGACGAAGCTCCGTGGGCAAGCCCCGATAAGATGGACCGATTATCTGGTGAAGGACGCGGGAAACCACTGGATGCGGGCACGCACGGCAGCGTAATACCGATCGTCGAGGAGATTCTTGGGGAGGCCTATTAGACCCTGCAATCTGTGCAAAATCCCTGAAAATGCTGTATCCTGCGGCTGGTATGGTAATTATAATTTGGGTACCAGGGTACATTGCAATCGCTTCATTTGACAGATCTGTCAAACTGTGACACATTGCTGCATTTCTTTGCATGCAGTTCCAATTATTTTAAAAATCAAAATGAAGTCTTCTTTTCAATATTTAAGGTACTTTCCCTCCGTGTGGCAAAGTTTTGGGACACCCGGTATATGTGTCAGTTGGCTTTTGTTTTATAAAATGTCTGAATTTCAGATATTTACAGAAATATGGATTTCACTAAATATACCTACAAGTTAAACAGTAACCTCGCGTTGTAACATTTTAATAATTAGACATTAAGTCCTTCCATCATGACAATATCAGTTTCTAAGCCATTTCTTTTTTATATGTCTTATGGCCATGGTATGATCTGTATTGACCCGTCATTCCTATATATTTTTACTAGCTTCTGCCCGCGACTTCGTCCGCGTGGATATTAGACGAAATCCTTTTAAGGAACCTTCAACCAGGATCCGGCCAGACATTTTTACGCGATTAGGCGAGTCCCCATCAAGCACGCTGCCTCGCGAGGCAAGACATTTGCCGCGTGTGGCGGGCCTCGCACAAGGCTTCCAGTTCCCATTCCCGCTCCCGCTCCCGTTCCCCGTTCCCGTTCCGTTCCCGTTCCGTTCCCGTTCCGTTCCCGTCCCGTTTGCGTTCCCGTCGCGTAAACGTCCCGTAACCGTCCCGTACCCCTTCCGTTTCCGTTCCCGTTCCCATCCCGTTTCTGTCCCGTTCCCATCCTGTTCTCGTTCCCGTTCCCGTCCCGTTATATTCCCGTTCCGTAACCGTTCTGTTCACGTTTCGTTCCCGTTCACATTCCCGTTCCGTTCCCGCTGCGTTCCCAACCCGTAAACGTCCCCTAACCATTCCGTACGCCTTACGTTCCCGTTCTTGTTCCCGTTCCGTTCCCGTCCAGTTCTTGTTCCCGTTCCCGTTCCCATCCTGTTCTATTCCCGTTCCGTTCCCGTTTCATTCCAGTTTCGTTCCTGTTTCGTTCCCGTTTCGGTCCCCTTTACGTTCCTGTTTCATTCCCGTTTCGTTCCGTTCCCGTCCGATCCCGTCCCGTACTCGTCCCGTACCCCTTCCGTTCCCGTTCCCGTACCCGTCCCGTTCTAGTTCCCGTTACCGTCTCGTTCCCGTTCCGTTCCGTTCCATTCCGTTCCGTTCCGATCCGTTCCGTTCCGTTCCGCTCCACTCCGTTCCGTTCCGTTCCGGTCCGGTCCGGTCCGGTCCGGTCCGGTCCGGTCCGTTCCGTTCCGTTCCGTTCCGTTCCGTTCCCGCTGCGTTCCCATCCCGTAAACGTCCCCTAACCATTCCGTACGCCTTACGTTCCCGTTCTTGTTCCCGTTCCGTTCCCGTCCAGTTCTTGTTCCCGTTCCCGTTCCCATCCTGTTCTATTCTCGTTCCGTTCCCGTTTCATTCCAGTTTCGTTCCTGTTTCGTTCCCGTTTCGGTCCCCTTTACGTTCCTGTTTCATTCCCGTTTCGTTCCGTTCCCGTCCGATCCCGTCCCGTACTCGTCCCGTACCCCTTCCGTTCCCGTTCCCGTACCCGTCCCGTTCTAGTTCCCGTTACCGTCTCGTTCCCGTTCCGTTCCGTTCCATTCCGTTCCGTTCCGATCCGTTCCGTTCCGATCCGCTCCACTCCGTTCCGTTCCGTTCCGGTCCGGTCCGGTCCGGTCCGTTCCGTTCCGTTCCGTTCCGTTCCGTTCCGTTCCGTTCCGTTCCGTTCCGTTCCGTTCCGTTCCGTTCCGTTCCGTTCCGTTCCGTTCCGTTCCGTTCCGTTCCGTTCCGTTCCGTTCCGTTCCGTTCCGTTCCGTTCCGTCCCGTTCCGTTCCCATGCCCGTGCCCGTTCCGGTTCCCGTTCCCGTTCCCTGGATGTGCATGTCCAGGTCCAGGTCCATATGTGTCATGTCCACCGCGTTGGACTTCAAAATAAATCTCATTTTCGCAATCACCATCCCATAAAACCTCAAGAACGACATCCATATCGATTTTTATATTACTCACCCCACTTACCCTCTAAGAGGTTGATTTTCAAAATCCCAAAATATATATTTAGACGTGCTCCTACGAATTTTAAAGTTGTAATTTCGATTTTGTATTCTTTTTCCATACAAAATTTGAACCCCATTTTTGCCCCTTTAGGGGTTAAATCATGTCCACCGTGTTGGACTTCAAAATAAATGTCATTTTTGCAATCGCCATCCCAGAAAACCCCAATAACGACATCTATATCGATTTTTATGTTTACTCACCCCACTTACCCCCTTAGGGGTTGATTTTCAAAATAACAAAATATATATTTGCCTATTTATTTTTAGATGTGCTCCTACGAAGTTTAAAGTTGTAATGTCTATTTTATATTATTTTTCCATACAAAATTTGGACCCCATTTTCACCCCTTTAGGGGTTAAATCATGTCCACCGTGTTGGACTTCAAAATAAATGTCATTTTTGCAATCGTCATCCCAGAAAACCCCAATAACGACATCTATATCGATTTTTATGTTTACTCACCCCATTTACCCCCTAAGGGGTTGATTTTCAAAATAACAAAATATATATTTGCCTATTTATTTTTAGATGTGCTCCTACAAAGTTTAAAGTTGTAATGTCTATTTTATATTATTTTTCCATACAAAATTTGGACCGCATTTTCACCCCTTTAGGGGTTAAATCATGTCCACCGTGGTTGGACTTCAAAATAAATGTCATTTTTGCAATCGTCATCCCACAAAACCCCGATAACGACATCCATATCTATTTTTAGGTTTTTTTTAACCCTTTTCACCCCCATTTCATCCCCTTTGGAGTTGAAATCATAACAAAAACAATATACGTTGCTTTAGGATTCTATCCATAAGCCTAAATTATTAATTTAGCGATTTTTACTTCGAAAATGAAGGATTTTCTTTAATACACAACTTCATCCCCCTTTTGACCCCTTCGGGGAAAGAATTTTGAAAAACGCTGAGACCCGTATTTATTAATTTTCAATCGTCAGCCTAAACACAAAATTTAAAGATTCTAGCTTCAAAACTGAGGGACTTTCATACAAACTTTCATCCCTTATTTCATCCCCTTAGGGATGGAATTTTCAAAAATCCTTCCTTAGTGGATGCCTACACTGTATAAAGTATCTGTGTGCAAAATTTCAAGTCTCTAGGTCCAGCGGTTTGGGCTGTGCGTTGATAGATCAGTCAGTCAGTCAGTCAGTCAGTCAGTCAGTCAGTCAGTCAGTCAGTCATTCAGTTTACGATTTTATATATTAAGATGTCTGTGGCTTAGAATGATAACACCTAGAACGATAGTTCTTAAAAAGCGCACTGTCAAAATTGAGGCAACTATAACAGTCAAAATAGCTCCGTTTTCAAATTTTTATTCTCCATTATTACCACAGAGAAAGCAATAACCATAGCGAATAAGTACAAAACAGTTTAGGAGATAGTTACTATATTATTGGATTTTAGTTACGATTAGGTAACGTATGAAGGATATAAATCTGAAAACTGAGCCATTTTGGCTTGGTATTAGTTCATATTTGCCTCACTTTGCATGCGTGGACACGGCTTCTATGTTATTATTCTAAGGTCTGTGGTCGAAATAGAGTTGACCTCACTACAGAATAAACAAATTATTTCCACAAAGTGACTCATAGGGAAGGTAGAAGTGTTCAATTAAGGACGGTAGGCTTTATAAATGATACCATCAGAAACTTGTTACCTACGTCACAAGGTTCGGTATTGTTCGTCATTAATGCAAAATTCTTTAACTTAATCTTATAAAAAGGTTTGCGATCCGAGGTCTCTTACAATAAATTTGATAAAATTAAAAATGATCGTTTCAGGAAAATTGTGGCCAGCATTGTCTTTATGATGCAGAATTCAACGAATACCATTGCCTGTCTTGTCTGCTTATCGATACTTTTTTGTACACAAGATAACATTAAGAAACAATACAATTTTAAAGTTACGTACACAACTCAAATTTTTACACCAAGCCAATTTTGTGACGCACTCGCTTGAAATAATTTATACTTCAAAGCAACTTCTTACAAAGTTATCATTTATCTTTTGCGTCAAAAAATAAAAACGGTTGAACAAATCTTGTTTAACAAAAAGCAGAAACAAAAAGCGTGTACCGAAATGGGTTCGAATAAAACTATCAATCTTTCCGGGACGTTTGAATTTCAGCGTCCTGATAGCCTACTATGAAAAAGAAGACACGATAAGCGGACGATATTCGTTGTTTGATTTACCATTTATATTTATCCTCTACCATACACCATTCCCCTTTCTCCTGTTTATTTTTTCTCCTTTACCCAAGGTTGCCTGGAAGAGTTTTGTCTTTTGTTTTTCTCTGTATTATGTTTTTGTAGTGTGCAATAAAGTCTTTATTATTATTGAAAAAGTCTTATTTTTCACAGCCTAAAACTGGTTTTACCTGATATTATTATTATTACTTTATGTTGACCGTATTCCAGATTAATGGACCGAGCAAGTGCGAAGCGAGCGTGAAGCGAGTGCAAGGCGGCTTCGTTTCAGCTTGGGGAAAAATGCTTGCGTATCCATCCGGCTGTCCGTTTATTTTCCTCTACAGGTCGCATTTCTCAACTTGTGAGCAGGTACTATAATTAAGTATAAATTGACTTTTTTTTGGATTCGCTTTTTCTAATTTTTTTTATTTCATTTCATTCTAATTCTGTGGTGCCGCGATATAACAGCTCGCCTGAAATGTGGGGGACGCCCCTCCAATTACTCCCGTCATTGTTTCATCCTGACAAGGCGACAGAGCTACCCCACTAGTAATAATTACGATATGCTAATACTATCCACGAAGCATAACGAACTAACGGACGATTATCGTGGTTCGGTTTTCAGAGTAGTCGCTTCAAAGAAAAAAGTTCAAGCTAAAGTTTTACTATTTTGATGTCGGAACATCTAGAGATTATTCTTAATCTACGGCACGATCAACGATTACGAATTGATGCCTTATTCCTTTGGGAGGTTATATTTCATAACTTGTTTTTTGAGGGTGAGTTTTTTTATGGTAAACTGCTAAGTGACAACCCTAGACGAAAGTAGACTATTGTTTTCGATAATGCCATTAATAGACAAAAGTGAAACCCACTTTCGATCTTAGGTTGCCTTGCCATTATGCAGCTATGATAAAAAAAAATCTGAATCACATTTCTGATTTTTTTTTTTCAGAAATGTGATTCTCAAATCTCAACGTTAGTAATATTTTTTCGGGGTTCTATGTATGGTACTCTATATATTGTAGGTACCATTCGGCATTGTAAGGGTATTTCCAAAAACCCTGTATAACATATACAATGGCTTGGCTTCTCCAAACTCCATTAGCAATAACTATTATGGGTAACAGAACTCATCAATGTCCAAAAACAGTGGTATTTTCACAGATAATTCCTTCTTAGTTCTCATAAAAACACTCGTTTACTTTTCTTAACAAATAGACACGTCAATTAAGACGAGGGCCTTAATGAAAGTGTGCCAAATTGATGCTTGGAATATCCGGGAGAGGACGTGGGTTAAGTTACAGCGGTTTTATGCTTGCAGATCTACTCGTAAAAAATTACATTTATCTTCTTTCTATCTTTATAAATAAAACTGTAAGGTCAATGGGCATTTTGTTCGGACTTTCGACCTATGGCGTACACAAACGAAATAGGGCTAGATATGTATCTGCTACTTAATAATATGGGTCGCATTCTTGCCATGTTTTAATTTTTGATCATTGTATCATATAATTTCAAAAATAAATAAAATAAAATAAAGACAATACAAACGTTTATAATACTTGTACCACACATTTTCACAATGCTGAAAGTAAAAACTTCTGTTTTATTAACAAAAGTTTGATAACATCATACATACAACGTGTTAATGAATTGACGCAAAATGAGAAAACCGTTTCTTCGGACCATCAAACTGAACAACTTTTACCAATGGACCAACTCTGAAATCACGAAAAAAAAATCAGCTGCTTATACATTTTTGTATTTTCGTTATCAATTTTTGTATGAAACAGCAGATTTTTTTTTCGCATTTCAGAGTTGGTCCTATGGTAAAAGTTGTTCAGTTTGATGTTCCGAAGAAACGATTTTCTCATTTTGCGTTAATTCTTTAACACGTTGTATACTCGCACACATACTGTGAAATAACTTTTTCTGCCGGTCGGTACATAAAAAAGTAATACATATCTTTAAAAGTGGGATTGCATTCTTCAATTTAAAACTGGTTTGGTTTCTGTCCGCGAACTTTCATCAAGCAGGTAAAATATGCCCAATGACCTTTATTATGCACGCATCACGTAAAAATCGCCTAAAGAATTTTTATGATTTTCTCACAATTTCGTAGTTTAGAGATTTGGTTTGTCGCGACTTACGTATAAAAACTATTACAAAAATAATTCTATCTTTTGTCGCGATTTTGTTTGTCGAGTTTAAAAACATAAAGTGTGGTGAACGCCAAGTGCATAAAAAATATTTATTTTATTTTAATCAACGCTAATTTTACAGCCTTATTTAAACAATCTTACTTATCAATACGGTTTGTTTCACAGCTTAATTAATTTTCATGTTTTTAGGCACACCTGCCATGCCAACGTTTGTGCTACACTGCGCCCCGCTGTAAATTGGAATCATTAATTTAGATTTTGCTTTAAAATAAGATGGCGGAACAAATACGAGATGTTCCGTTACAATTATTATTGGAATATAACATTCATATAGAAATAGAACATCGAAACAAAAAGATGAAAATCTCAAACCAGAGCGAAAAACAGACACCAAAAGTTGTGAAGGGACACGGTAATGGTCTTGTGTGTTCCTTTTTTCTTAGTATAAGTACAAGAACAATTATTCTTATGGTATAAGTCAAATTATTCGCCTTAAGGCTCTGTTATGCGGAAACATTTGTCTCTGTCTTGTTCTTTACGTTTAAAGAGTGTGGAAAATACCTCACTTCTGCACTTTTTCGATCTTTTTCGTTGTTTTTTCATCATTACCTTTAGCATAATTATCTTTCTTGAAAAAAGTTATTGGAGCAACTTCACAGTACGTTAAAGTATATTGTGTTGTAGAATTCAATACGTTTCCGCTATTATTTACGCCAATAATATGACCCGTGACAAGCGCTTTTGATGATATTCTTATTTATTTTTACAATCATCTGTGAGGTTTATACGCAATCTAATACTTGAAGCTACTAGATAATCTCTTCAGCTTGTCGCATGTTTTTAGGGTTCCGTAGCCTAAATGGCAAAAAACGGAACCCTTATAGATTCGTCATGTCTGTCTGTCTGTCTGTCCGTCCGTATGTCACAGCCACTTTATTCCGAAAGTATTAAAATTACACAGTTGAATCTTGGTAGGTAGATGTATTCTGTTAACCGCTTAACGAATTTAACACAAAAATAAAAAAAATAAACGATTAAGGGGGGGCTCCCCATACATGGAACTGAAACTGAAAAAAATATTTTGGTTCAAACCAATACGTGTGGGATATCTATAGATAGCAGGGGCGTGCATACCATATAGGCAATTAGGCAGTGCCTACCTCATTAAGAACCTAAATAATATACCACTGGTATTAAAATTAATTTAGTTTAATTGGTTCCGTAATTCTTTAACCAAACTTCTATTGAACACCCGCCCAGTAAGTTTTTCCTTACGCTAAATACGTACGGTAGGCAGTGTACCTTAGAGTAAGACGGGCTTCTTCGTGAAAATCGAAGCCTTTGTTACTCGAAGCAGTGTACGATTGCCTATTCGAAGCAAGCAGCGTTTCATACAACTTATTTAGAAAAGGTATTGGTCAAAGTTATACGGCCGCAAAAAAAAGTGCGCTCTTTGTCCGTGTAACGTTCTAAAACATGACCTTCGCAATGTGACAGCGCTAGGTAAGCTAGCCTACCGTGCACAGTGGATTTTAGAACCCGAAAAAGTGACATCGTCGAGATTATTCAAAAATCTGTTAGTTCTAGTTATTTGTAACTCACGACGAGAACTCCCGTGTGCTAATTATGTCTAGATTTTTTTCTAGACGAATTTCCAAATCGCGTAAAATGACGGTAAAAATATGGAAAATCCTTTATTACTCCTAAACGATATCAGTGATTGTAAACCTGATAGCATAGTAATATGAGCTTAGTAAACACTCACATTTCAAGAGTTGATTGGCAGTTCTACTCGCAATAGTTTATGAGACATTTGAGGTTTTTGTTTTGTCTAAGATATTTTTTTACTCGAGAATTCTACCGTATTTGGATAAGTTATGAATACAAAAATGTTGATATTACTGTGCCCCACATCATATTTTTTTTGCGTTTCCAAAAGGGGTGGAACACCAGAGATATTTAATGTTTTTAAAATCATCTAGGGTTGTCACCCTTTGAAAACGCCTTAATTTCACAAATGAACAATTATGAAGTTCAAACATAAAAGTTTAATAGCAAAATGCTATTAAACTTTTATGTCGGAAAATTATTGTTTAGTTATTAATCCATCAAACAATAGCTAGTTTACGTTAATAGACGTTTGCACCGGTAAGCCAAAATTTTTTTTTTTCGTTATTTTTAGGCATCAGAGTAGGATGCGTAATACCTACTAATATCTTTGATTTGGAAATGACCGCTTTTTGACCTTGATTTGTCTATGACTTGTACAATTAGTTATTCTATGTCTATGATTAGATATTTTTCGTTCAAAACACAAACTATTATCAAAGATAGTACTTACGGACAATAACTTGAATGTGAATTTATTTTATAATGCCATACAAATACAAAGTCAAGTCCGAGAGCGGCCGAGAGCCTGCGCACGACACGAGGTATGTCGAGGTAATAGAACTATAGGTATATTGCCGTCTACCCTGTAATAACATTTATTATGCTTCAGTTTTTATGGACTTTTTATAAATAGTGATTGGCCGAGTTAAGGACGACTCGAGTAGTGATGGGCCGAGTCAGGTATTTTTGGTATTCGAGTATTTTAGTATTCGTTAAGAAAATCGAAGCAGTATTCGAGTCTAGGTACACGCACTGGGTATTCGTGTACTGAAACTAGTATTTGAATACTCAATTTGACTTGAATACTGTTTGGACGCCAGTGAAACATGAATTTGCATTGTTCCACATAATAGTTCAATAAGTAAGTATTACCACAGAATATAGATAAATATAATAATTACTTCACAAAATGACACTGGTTTTATGTACTAGTTCCCGCTATAAACAGTTAAATTTAGCATCACAACTGATTGTCGACCCGCTGTGGTATTCAAATACTTTTGATACCTATGTTTTCGAATACTGCATTTTCGGTACTCGAGAATGCGATTACCGAGAAGGTATTCGAGTCAGTACTCGAGTCGTTTGACTAGGCCCATCACTAAATTCGAGTACTGATTCGAATACTCTTGGTACTTGGTTACTCAGGAAAATACATTGCTTGGTTGGATACGATAAGTATTTGAATACCAAAGCGGGTCGACAATCATTTGTAACGCTAAATTTAATTGTTTAATATGGGAATTAGTACATAAAGCAAAATAATGTATGAAATAATTATTTCTCCGTTATACTCGTAGGTCTACAAAAAAGCCCGTGACGGCATATGTATATCTTTTAAGGATAGCTTACTATAGCCATTTAAACTTTTTTTTTAAATGGTCAAAAATAATTTGGTAATTGGAAAGATATTTAGACGGAAACAGTATTATTCCTTATCGAATTAAATGCGTTTGTTACCATGAGCATTTCATGCACATAATTTTAGCCCTTTACAGTATATAGTTTAAATAATTATCTTAGGAGTTATCGCAAAAAGTTTACGCGTGAGAAAATAAATTCAAGCGCGAGTTAATTTAATGACAACTTTTGTTGATAAAAAAATATAAACTTTTATTTCAAAGTTCCTTATTCTATGAGTACAATGATCAGAGTGACGCTAATATAATCCAACAGAGCTTATACTAAAGTTACATTTGGGGGAACAAGGGGTTTCTTATCTAATTATAATTAAAGTGGTCCTATGGGACTCTTTGATCTACTAATAGGTTATACATAACCATTAATGTCAATTAAAGGGTTAGCTTAATGTGTTGCAGCTGTCTTCAGGCCATGTGTCGGCAATATCATGTGTGAATTACTGGCAGCGGCTCCTCTGTATGGTTATCGAAGAGTGGTCGATTAACAGATGACATCGTAATGACAGCTGGTGATAGTCGTTGTCTCTCCCCTCTCAAAGATGAGCATATGCGTTTTCGAAGACGCATAGCGCAAGTCGTCATTGTAATAGCTAATATGACAACAATGATGATCCATGTAATTTTAGAATTTTCATTATGTGTTCTCGTAATGTCGTCGATTTGCTCAAGTTTCGCCAGTTGTTCTTCAGTCCATTTGGCATCGTTGTTGAAGACTATGGGTTTTTCGTTTTCTACTTTTGTTGCTTGCCACGTGTGTAGTTCGATCGGCTCACTTGTCTTTGTGCATGTGTTATCCTTTTGTTCAATATAGGATCCCTGTATTTTATTTACTAGTCCGGTACATTCGTCCTCTGTAGTCGAAGGCTCGTGCGTATATTTGTAAAATTTGTAGGGCGTAATCTCCTCTTCATATATTAGGGGACAAATTACTGTAGTGAGGTTGCATAAGTATTGTTGTTTTGCTATGCTGTCGATGATACACTGTGTTGCTGGTTTCTTCTTGCACACGTAGTTCCCGTTGCAGTCGCTGGCTTCATAAATGGTCTCTGCTGCTTGTAAGTAATTTCGAGAGATTGCTTTTGGATAGGTACAAAGGTTGTCTTTTGTGACACGAAGAATAGGGGTAAGAGTTATTCGTTTGTACGTAGTTGTCTCGTACAAAGGGACTGGTAGGAGGAAAAGGAGGAGGCCGTTAGTATTTTTAACGGTTGGTTTTACTTCTCTTAATACTGCGTCTACGGTAAAAGGTCTATTAAACTTAGCAGGTATCGTTTCAAGTGACTTTTGTAATTGTTCAAAAGGTATGATACTAGGATGAAGTATGTTATGCATAGCGAAAGTGTATGCTTCTGATGTTTCTATACATAGATCATAAAGGTTTTCTGCGTTGTTATTTAACATTTGAAAGGCGTTAAATCGATTGACTTGATCTGTTATCAAACTACTGAGCTTATTTTGATCGCTCTTAAGTTGGTTAATTCGTGAATTGAGACTGTGCAATACGTCTTTTGTTTTACTTAATTGATTTTGAATGTCTACATAGTCTTGGTGGTCCATATTACCAGTTAGCCATTTTACTAGTGATCCTAGACCGTCTATGAGTCCTCTACGGTTTCGCGGTTGCGGGAAAAATTCTCTTTGACATGATTCGATCTGTGTCAGTAAAAATTCAAGGCGGTTGGTCCAAGGGACTCTAGCGACATCTTTATCAGCTCTAACTACTTTATACTGCTCTAAAAGCGTTTTGTATTCGTCACGTAGTCTATCTAGTCGTACTGGGTGAACTATTGTCCAATATCCTCTTGTGACGCGGTAATCGTTGAGGTCGGTTGTGTAGACGACGGATGCGTCGGGTCCGATTCGCGTGATGGTAGCTGTGCATACCCTGGAATACGAAGTTCTGAGATATGAATTGGATAAAGCTTACCATTGGCTCGTTTTTGTATAAGTATTTTATTTTTTCTTTTTATTTCAGCTATCGTATAGGGGCCTGTGAAAGGTGAATGTCCTTTCTTAGCGCGTATTTGTTGATTTACTACGTATACTTTCATACCGATTTTTAGTTCTTTAAATTCGGGTGTTCGTGTTTTATTTAAACGGTTAATATTTTTCTCTTTTACGTTTTGGATTTTTATTCTAATTTTTTCGAGGTAATCACATGATGCTGGATCGTTAAACGATAGGTTAATTTCTCGTAAAAAATGGACGTCGTTAGGGCGTTTACCGGTTGTCGAGTGTATTGTATTGTTATAGCCTAAGATAACAAGAGCGATATTTAAATTATCTGTCTCTCCGTCTAACATAAGTCTAGACCATTCAAGCAAGATTGCATTGAGGCGTTCGATATCGGCGTTAGAAGTGTGGTGTTGAGGTGTCGTTATTTTAGGTTCAATTCCAATTTTTTGTAAAAATTCTTGGAATACAGAACTTACGAAGCCTTTTTCGTTATCGTGTGTTAATTTTCGTGGTATGCCATGCTCGGCAAATACGGTCGTTAATGTCTGTATGTAGTTTAATGAGTCTGTTGTGTCTAAACGTCGTGCAAATGCCCACTTGGAAAATCTATCGATTCCTACAATATATTTTTGTCCATCCATGAGAAAATTGTCTATTTGCCATTCTTCCATGGGTTTTTGCGGTGTTTCAGTTAATTCGTAAGGTGGTTTTATGGGTTTCCTGTTGTATTTTCCACGATTGCAAGTTTCACAATTTTTTAAATACTCAGTGATATATTTATTAAGATTTTCAATATAATGATTTTCAGCAATTTCCATTGAGAGTGCGGGTTGGCCTAAGTGTCTTTCAAATTTATTATGTGTTTCGTGAATAATTGATTTTATTTCATCTACATTCTCAATTTCTTTTTTTATGTCTTTAAACCATATTATTTTCAATTCTTTGGTGTCGAATTTTTTTCGATAAATTTCGCTTAACTTTTGACCTAACTGGTCATCGGTGCAAATGAGGGCGTAGCGGCGGTTGCTAAGTTTGAACATACAAAAATCGTAGAATTCGGTTTCTGTATTATTATTTGAGAGTGTGAGGTGATAATCACTAGTTTTATTATTCTTATCTCGTATTGTCAATTTATTTAACTCTCCTGTTGTCACGAATATTCTATACATTCGTCGCGGAGGGTGGCTTTGCTTTATTACGAATCCTTCCGAGGAGTCGTCTGCATTACTGTGTACTGTAGCTAAGTCCGTGTAATGTATTTCGATTCGCGATAAAGAATCGGCTACATGGTTAGTTGCTCCTTTCCTATATTTTATATCGAAATCGTATTCTTGAAGTCTGAGTCGCCATCGCGTGAGCTTAGCATTTGGTTCTTTAAGTTTTGTAAGGCACGTAAGTGCTTGATGATCGGTCTCTAAATCGAATCTACGACCATATACGTAAGGTCGGAATTGCGATAGAGCGTACAGGATGCCTAAAAGTTCTTTTTCGGTTGTATTATATTTCTGTTCTTATTCTGTTAACGTTCGAGATGCATATGCAATAGGGTGCGCGTCTTGCGTTAGTACGGCTCCCAGTGCTACGTTACTGGCATCGGTTGTAATAGTAAATTTTTTATCAAAATTAGGGTAAGTTAAGACAGGCGGATTCGCGCGAGATTCGAGTTGTTTAGCGCGATTGAATGCGTCAAGAAAGTTGTTATCTATCTTAATTTTAACATCTTTTTTTGTAGCGTTTGTTAAAGGTTTCACGATTGTGCTTAAATTAGGAATAAACTTGCGGTAGTAGGATACAAGTCCTAAGAATGATTTTATTTCTTTTATTGTCTTAGGGACAGGAAATTTTTTTATAACTTCGATTTTCTTATCGTCGGGTTTTAATCCTTCGTGCGTAAGAATATGTCCGAGGAATTTAACTTCACGTTGAAATAAGTGACATTTATCTTTATTTACTTTAAGGTTGGCTTCTGCAAGGGTTTGTAAAACTCGTCTAAGATTATGGTGATGTTTTTCGGGGGTGTCAGCGAATACTATTACGTCATCAAGATATACTAAACAAATATTATCTCTGAGGCACTCGGAAAGTACGTCGTTCATCATCCTTTGAAAGGTAGCCGGAGCGTTCTTTAAACCAAACGGCATATGCGTGTATTCAAAGTGTCCATGAGGTGTTGAGAATGCGGTCATAGGTATTGACGCTTCATCAACGAGGATTTGGTGGTAGCCTGCTGTTAAATCTAAAGTTGAAAAATATTTAGATCCATTCAGCTTGGAAAATAGATCCTCAATGTTAGGGAGAGGATATTTATCTGATCGCGTTTGTTCATTTAGTTTACGGTAATCTATTACTAGTCGCCATTTTTTATTAGCAACATTATTTTCAGTAGGGGTCTTATCTACAAGGTGACAGGGGCTTGACCATGGTGAATCAGAGGGTCTAATGATACCTGTTTGTAACATTTCTTTTATTTGTTTATTTATTTCTTGTTGTTGGAACTGAGGCTGTCGATAGGGTCTTTGATATATTGGATCATTATTAATTAATTTAATTTCATGTTTTACGCGAGGAAAAGAACTTTTAGATATATCGTCTGTAAATAGCTCATTATATTCTAATATAAGGCTTTCTAAAGTATTGGGGTTGTACATATGAAATAAATCTACAGCTGTATTAGGGGTTATAATTTTCTCAGTATTGAGATTTATTATTGCTTTTAATTTATGTAAGTTATCCCACCCTAGGAGATAATCGTAACGGGATGAAAAATCAAAAATGTAAAGTTCAAAGGGAACTGCGTCATTTTTGAAAATTTTTGTCCAGGGAGGTGTAATTATTTTACCTTCATGGTCGGTTTCACTATGGGATGTTTTAACACGGAATTGTTCTTTGATAAATTCTACATTCGGGTCGTTTTCTAATAATGTTTTTGCGGCTCTAGGGGTGATATAAGATCTCCAACTTCCTGTATCGATAAGTACTTTTTGTTGAGATTTCGGGAGTATTATATGGGGTAAACTATCGCGTGTTTCGCAATTAACTAGGTTATTGTCGCGTTCGAGGCAGGATTCTGAAAATCCGATGGGTCGGAGTCATCGTCGTACTCACGTTCATCGTAGATAGAATCTTCATGTAACGGCATGGCGGGGGAAGAATAATTTTCTAATGAATAGGGATATACATCGGTCAATGGCGGCATTTGAATCGGTACGTCGGAGTCGTTGAACGATTCATATAGTTCATTATCGTTGTTTGATAAATGGAACATCTCAGGACGCGGACGTTTCAGGTGAGGTCTATCGGTTACCGTTCGCATGGTAACGTCATTGTTATTAGGCATTGGTTGCGGTCGGACTGGATGTTCTAATGGTTTATGCGGCGCTTGCGTAAGCTGACGTGGATAACCAGTCATTGGTTGTGGTCGCATATGGGGGTTAAAATATCCGTTTTGTTTTTGGCGTAATGACATAGGAGACGGCGGATACGCGTGTCGCGGCGTAGGAGGATGCATTTGTCTTGGGTATGACATCTGTGGTTGCATCGAATAAGGCGAAGGTGTCGGTTTTGGTGCGGAATGTATTTTATTTCGCGGCGCTATTATGTGATAGCCGTAGGTTTCAAAATATCTAACGCGGTTACAGACCTCGTCAAAAGATAACGTATGTAACTGGATTTGCGCGTTGGTATCTAAATGTTTTAAAATAGTTAGCTTAGCTTCTTGGGCTAATATTTCTAGTGTCTCATTGTTTGTTGATAATTCTCGTCCTTCTATAAGAAGATGATTTAATTTTCTAATTAAAATAGAATAATTTTCATTATGTTTTAAACTAGTGGTTCTTATTTCCTCTAATAAAGTATTAATAGTTTTTATCACACCGTGGTGTTGTCTAAGAATGCCCTTTATAATTTCCCAATTATTAGAGTAGTCGAAGCTCCAGACTGTCCTGGCAGCTTCCCCTGATATGCGCGTCAGAATCTGTTGGACCTTTGTTACAGGAGGCAAAGACGTTGTGTTATAATAATTTTCGGCGGACCGTATGAACACATACAACAAATCACTGTTGGACGACGCTATTTACTGGGTCTCTAATACTGACCGGGGTCACGGGGGTATTAAGGGTTGACTCAGTCATTGCACTTGGCTTAATTAAAATGCGGCCTGAAGGAGTAGTAGGGATAGAGTATGCTGGATTCATACAGGAGGGAATAGCAATCTCAAATTTCTACTCACTGCAGCACCGTAGCGATTGTCAACAAGTTCTTCATTAGTTTCAAAACTCAGCACAGCTCGGTCGACTTGTCGGGGCTCGTGCCTTCTGATGAGGGACAGCGTCTGGACTTGAAGAAGTCTTCGAGAGGTCTTCGTCGTTTAGCGATTTGCACTTCCGCGAGGACGTCTGGCTTAACACTGCCCCACGTTGGGCGCCAGTTAATTTAATGACAACTTTTGTTGATAAAAAAATATAAACTTTTATTTCAAAGTTCCTTATTCTATGAGTACAATGATCAGAGTGACGCTAATACAATCCAACAGAGCTTATATACTAAAGTTACATTTGGGGGAACAAGGGGTTTCTTATCTAATTATAATTAAAGTGGTCCTATGGGACTCTTTGATCTACTAATAGGTTATACATAACCATTAATGTCAATTAAAGGGTTAGCTTAATGTGTTGCAGCTGTCTTCAGGCCATGTGTCGGCAATATCATGTGTGAATTACTGGCAGCGGCTCCTCTGTATGGTTATCGAAGAGTGGTCGATTAACAGATGACATCGTAATGACAGCTGGTGATAGTCGTTGTCTCGCGCGTTTCTCATAAAGATGTTTGAACTCGAACGGGACGGGTACAGACTTTTGGAGCGACTGGAGGCGACAGTCTGGTAGGGATTTGATTTCTTTTTGGATGTTTTTTTAAGGTCGCAATTGGCAAAAAAAGAAAGGAACCTTAGCGAAGCGAGCGCGGGTCGCTAGTATAAATGAAACAATTCTACTTACAAAGATTTAATTTTATTTCATTTCTAAGTGTACACACAGTTAAGCATTTATCATCCTAACAATCTTCATGTAATAAGCCACCTTCTCGGGTAGTACGCACGACGTAGGGCATAAAGGCGATTTCAAGGTCAACATGAATAGTCTGAAGTGCCGTCGTGTGTACCTACCTACTTACCTTGTATATTTTTAGATAATACAGTAAAAAACACCTAAGAATAAAAATTAAAAACAATGTATCATATATAAATAAAGTTTTCCTGCCTTTTTAAAAGTGGCAGCCCTAGGCGCGGAAATGCTTCCGAAATTTGGAAAACGATTTATCTCTGGTGTTCCACCCCTTTTGGAAACGCAAAAAAAATATAATGTGGGGCACAGTAATGTTAACATTTCTGTATTCATAACTTATCCAAATACGGCAGAATTCTCGAGTAAAAAATATCTTAGATAAAACAAAAACCTCAAATTTCTCATAAACTATCGCGAGTAGAACTGCCAATCAACTCTTGAAATGTGAGTGTTTACTAAGCTTATAATACTATGCTATCAGGTTTACAATTACTGATATCGTTTAGGAGTAACAAAAGATTTTCCATATTTTTAGCGTCATTTTATGCGATTTGGAAATTCGTCTAGAAAAAAATCTAGACATAATTAGCACACGCGAGTTCTCGTCGTGAGTAACAAATAACTAGAACTAACAGATTTTGGAATAATCTCGACGATGTCACTTTTTCGGGTTCCAAAATCCACTGTGCCGTGCCGGCCGAACGAATTTTGACCCCCGCCCGACCCTATATCTGTCTCACTCGGTCCCATACGCAATAGATTATGACCTTTCGCTCACGCTATGTCAGAGTTTTATCTCACGAGACCGGATGTGTAGAACAAGTTTCGACTTTATTGCGATGTCATAAAAGTGTTTAGATCCGCACGTGTGAAAAAAATTCACAGATTTTACAGTCCCCGCAAGAATCGGAGCATTGAAAATGAACACCAAAATTTACGATAAACCAAAATCAAATGCAAAGTCCTATTATATTTTTAAAGTTACCTAGGTAGTTCCTATTTATTTTTACGATTGTGACACTCGGCTCCGCCTCGTGTCACAAAAGCGCCCACTGACTGCCTCGACGCAGCCGAATTATTATTAACCTATTTTCAAAATTCCAACGAATGCACTTCTCGTCTACTTCTGCATCTTTTAACACTATTACCATGACGATCGGCCAATAATCATAAAAGCTACTTCACTTTTTATGTACGGAAACACCCGTTTTTCAACAATTCCAAATCTAAAGGGACCACCTACAGGTCACAATTATTAACCGATTTTCATAATTATTTCGCCATTTGGTAGCTAAACTAATACCCTAGGACCCTTTTTTTCATTTTTTCTTAAGTCGGTTTTTGTTTCGAAATATTTACAATTTAGTAAACAAACACCCCCCTAAAAACAGGAATTTTTGGAATTTTGCAAAATTCCAAAAAAAGTTACCATTAGATTTTCAAAATTCAAACGTTCACACGTGTCTCGATAAATTTCTCAACTTTTAGTACTATTTTTATCTCGATCCTCCCAAAATCTTCGGAAATATGGTCAAAAATACGTCTCAGGCGATTTGCATCTGATAACCATTTTCAATAGTAAAATGCAACAATGCAAACAAATGCAAGTGCCATCCTTCCTTCCTGCCATCAAAATCCATATTACCTACCAAATATTAGGAATTTTTAAATGATAAGCGCAACTACGACTAGTTAGATCTACAGTGCCTACCGTGCTGGAAAACCAATGCACCCCTGATAGATAGGTCTTTAAAAATGACATTGAGGTTTCTAAGACGATTTTTTTTCAAAGTCAACCGTTTGAAAGATAAACACCGCCAAAGTGGTAAAATGTGTGTCCCCCTCCCCCCCCCCTCTAACTTTTGAAATAAGAATGTGAAAAATCTAAATAAAATGTATGCTGTAGATCTTAATAAACACTTTCAACGAAAATTGGTTTGAACGAGATATAATAATTAGTTATTGAGATATAGCACATTTTCCAAAACCGCAAATATAACTTTGTCATTCATACAAACACTGTAAAAAACAAAGTTATTTTTGCAGACGAAAAATAATAGTGGTATTAAATATCAAATGGTATAAGGTAACTACGGAACCCTACTGCGCGTGGCCCGACATGCACTTGGCCGGTTTTTTTTTTATGGCTACAACTTTAACTTTTCTATAATATTAAAATATTGCACGCGCAAACCTATGTTTTCCTATCATGAACCCTTAATCTAACGCCTGTGGTACATATCCGCCGCGAACATTTAAATTTTTTATATTGTTCACCAACAATCGTGACAAATACAACGCCTTGACATGGATGATATTTCGCGATATTTCGAGGAGCTCGCTGGCGTAGTGGTATAGCGCCTGACCCAGCGATTGCGGAGGTTAAGCCACTTCTCAAGGGTCGCTCATGCGATAAGTGACAAAAAAAATATTATCTCAAGATCCTCTTTACTTCGAAAGGCACGTAAGCCGTTCGTACCAATCCGCATTGGGCCCGCGTGGTGGGTTATGGCCCATTCTCCTTATCCACCTGTAGTGTATTGGCTGTATGTCAATACTCACTTGTCTCGTGTACACACGTCACAGTCGGGAGTCTGATCTGTGGTACAGACTAGACACTCACTGTCTGTCATGGCGGAACAAAGTGAGGACGTGTGGTGGTGCATTGGCGAGCCAAGACGTGGATAGTGGACACAACACCACCCATAAGTAAGGCCTGTGCCCCAGCAGTGGGGACATAAAAAAATTTTCACCATGTTTAATTTCAATGTGATGACAGTGTAAGCACAGTATCACAACTTAACTAAATTTATTTAATACTACACTAAATTCAGTTTTCTATCCTTTTCTTTCTGCTTAGAAAAGACAAGAACAGAATGCTAAAGTTAAGTTAAGTACTGTCAATTTATTCGACACCATATATCATACAATAACTACTTAGTGTTTTCTCAACAAATGTTTCCTTAATAACTCAGCCAAGTTACAGGACGTGCTATTTGTATCTCCTTTCCATTTCATTTTAAAAAATAAACAAGTAAAACCACATTGCTTAAAAGAAATAAAATTTCAAATTTAGAATACCGGGGTGGCTTTGTCAGGAAAAATGGGGGTTGCGGTAGGCCATGATTAATGGGCGGTAGGCGGTAGGTGTGTCAAAAGAAGTTATGGAAATCGTCTGTATATTTTAAAAATACAGCTACGCTTTATGACGTCATATATTACGCGTTTCCGTGTTGTAGAATCGTAACATCAGACCGACCCTACCAATTTGGGATATGTTGCTGGCATGCGTTTTATTTTATTAATATTTTGAATGTTTAACATCTTTGGACTTTTGGACTGCATAAGTTAAGTAATATTTTACCATTGAAAATGGTTATCAGATGCAAATCGCCTGAGACGTAATTTTGGCCATATCTACGAGGATTTTAGGAGGATCAAAATAAAAATAGTACCAAAAGTTGAGGAGTTTATCGAGACACGTGTTAACGTTTGAATTTTGAAAATCTACTGGTAACTTTTTTTGAAATTTTGCAAATTTCCAAAAATTCCGGGTTTTTTGGGGGATGTTTGTTCACTAAATTGTAAATATTTCGGAAAAACAACCGACTTAAGAAAAAATGAAAAAAGGGTCCTAGGGTATTAGTGCAGCTATCAAATAACGAAATAATTTTGAAAATCGGTTTATAATTGTGACCTGTAGGTGGTCCCTTTAAATTTGGAATTGTAGGAAAACGGCTGTTTCCGTACATAACAAGTGATGTAGCTTCTATGATTATTGACCGATCGTCATTATTAATAGTGTTAAAAGATGCAGAAGTGGACGAGACGTGCATTCGTTGGAATTTTGATAATTGGTTAATATTGTTTCGGCCGTGTCGAGGCAGTCAGCGGGCGTTTTTAAATAAATAGGTACTACCTAGGTAACTTTAAAAACATAATAGGTCTTTGCATTTGATTTGATTTTGGTTTTTCGTAAATTTTTGTATTCATTTTCAATGCTGCGATTCTTGCGGGTACTGTAAAATCTGTGAATTTTTTTCAACACACTTGCTCGTAAAGTGAGTCCTAATACATCCTTTTTAAGGCCATAAACCGAGCTATAACAAACACCGTCCAATAATATATAAAACACTAGTGGTTTATAGAATTATCCCTACAAAGTTTAATTAGTACCTTAGTGCAAGTTCTATGCGAGTAAATCAGTAAACATCCTATTACCGTGAGTAAACAGAGCATTCCCAATTTAACCGGGAGACAGTATTTTTTTTAGTGACAATATACTTGGCTGAGTTATGCCCTCGCCTGCGTCTCGACCCACAGCCTCGTGTGCAATGAGCAACCTGAGCTAACTTGTCTCATAATGTACTATTTTCTAATACCTTATAGTTTTTTTTGAAACATACAAATAAAGTTAATCTTAATTTCGTGTTGAAACTGAAATATAGGTCTGCTATTTATTGGAGACTTTTTAATCGCCCTTATATTTTAATAAAAAATAAATTTTTTGTCATGCTTCAATAGATCTTTAATAATGCTGCCGCCATATCACTGATCTGGAAAATCTGATATCGAATTGCTCGAATAAGCAAAGAGCTTTCTTATTACATTTAAAATAGAATAAACTTTTTCTTTATTATTCTTATTGTACAAGAATATCAATATCAGTAAAAAAAGTAAAGTGGGATAAGTGTGTTTCACTTCACTGTTCACTGGGGCATTTTCCCTTTGGCTGCATATGAAACCATTTGTTCGTAACCAGTTGCGAATGAGGAAGAAATAATCCTTTTACGAAACCGTTTTCAAAATATTGACATTATTGTCAAGACACAATTTGCTGCTCAGCCTCCAAATATTATAAACATCTCGCGTGCCGATAGGCGTCTCAAAATTAGTGATGTACAAGACTCGAGTCCTCCGAGTCCTTTCGTCTAGAGGTCAGAGTCGTTTTACAAGGCTCGCCTCGTTTGTATGAAGCTCGAAGACTCGGGAGTCTTTTTTCTGAAAAAGAGCTCGAGCCTATTTTAATTAGCCTTTAATTAGCCTATTATAAAAATAGGCTCGAGCCTTTTTCAGAGCTCGGCCGATTTCGAGCCATTTTTACGGCTCGAGCCTTTTTAAGAGCTCGGTCGATCTCGAGGCTTTTTCACGGCTCGAGTCTTTTTCGGCGCACTAGTTGTGATGGGCTGCTGCTGAATGAGGATAAGTAGAGCTAAAGCACAATAGATTAAGCATCTACGGTGCTCTTTATAACATAAGACATTCATCTTTTTGAGTTCTAATTTTGGAGACTTGAGTCAGATTTTCAGGGCTCTGTGAGCTCGATAGGCTCAGCTATATTATATAGATATTATAGTTCTTTTCTTTTCTTCGATTCCTTGTCTCTTTTTAGGGTTCCGTACCCAAAGGGTAAAAACGGGACCCTATTACTAAGGCTCCGCTGTCCGTCTGTCTGTCTGTCTGTCACCAGGCTGTATCTCATGAACCGTGATAGCTAGGAAGTTGAAATTTTCACAGACGATGTATTTCTGTTGCCGCTATAACAACAAATACTAAAAACAGAATAAAATAAATATTTAAGGGGGGCTCCCATACAACAAACGTGTTTTTTTGCAGTTTTTTGGTACGGAACCCTTAGTGCGCGAGTCCGACTCGCACTTGGCCGGTTTTTTTTTCCCAGACCGTGTTCGTATAATGTTAACTTCTCTTTTCCACGCTTTGTTGGTCTTCTTGAGCGCAGCGAAAATTTTTCTATGTCTATGGTCATATTGGTCATTCTTGTTTTTAGGGTTCCGTACCTAAAGGGTAAAAACAGAACCCTATTACTCAGACTCCGCTATCCGTCTGTCTGTCTATCTGTCACCGGGCTGTATCTCATGAACCGTGATAGCTAGATAGCTGAAATTTTCACATATGATGTACTTCTGTTGCCGCTATAACAAAAAATACTAAAAACAGAAAAAAAAATTTAAGGGGGGCTCCCATACAACAAACGTGAATTTCTTGCCGTTTTTTGCTGGATGTTAATAACGACAGCAGGTAGACAGTTGAAATTTGCACAGATGATGTATTTCTGTTGCCGCTATAACAACAAATACTAAAAACATAATAAAATAAATATTAAAGGGGGGCTCCCATACAACAAACGTGATTTTTGCCGTTTTTTGGTACGGAACCCTTCGTGCTCGAGTCCGACTCGTACTTGGCCGGTTTTTTTTTGACACGCCGTCGTTATGGAGATAAAATACAATAGTTTCTTAAATAAGGTTATATTTTTGACATGCCTCAGTGTTTCATATAAGCACTTTCATCGCTTTAAAATTTACTTAATGATCTATCGAATAAAATGTTTGAGGTTAATACGGTCAGCAACAAGATTTATTTAACACTTTAGGACTTGTCATAGTAAATTGACTATTTTTCAATATGAGACATCTATCAAAAAGTAGCTACATAGGCTGCCTTTTTATTCACTTTCTAAATTGTAAGGATTTGTTCAGTCCATGAAACTGAACAACTCTATGAAATATTATGTTGAAATACGCCACAAAATTTTGGTCATCCTTTACTAAAGTGATCACGTCAACTCTATGATTTGTATGGAATAGTACATTACAGCTGAGAACGGGAAGCTATCATTTGCATTGTCGAGGATGGCTTTAATCATTCGAGGCAATGCAAATAGCTTCCAGTACAAAGCTTGTTTAATACTTTTCTCACGAAATGCGAGGAAATACAATTTTCTTAGTAAAAACGTGATTTTTAAATAAGTTCGTGCAGCCATGTTAAATGACCAGTCTCGCAACCAAAAAGTTTTAAAAAAACTAGCTGATGAGTTCTTCAATTTAAATTTGGAATGCTACTTGCCGCACAAGTGCGGGAAGTGAATAATAAGCGGAAAGTAAAGTAATTGAATTTCATTTCCGCACTGTATTTCAAATTTAGAATGTGATGAACCAGACCCCTACGGAAATGTGTAACGCCCCGCATTCCCTTTTCAAATGGAATGATAACATTTCAGAGCATGAGTGAGAAAAGTCATTTTTCTTACATATTTGACCCTATGTTGTTCAGTTTCATGGATTGAACACATCTTTAAAATTTATAAAGTGAATAAAAGACACCCGGTACTAAAATTTTTAATGGATTTCATAGCTGACCGTAAATTTAAAAACTCCGTGGAAAACAAAAAAGTTGTCAATTTCATAAACTGCTCTAAACTCGTCGACTTACTGAAATGAATTCACAATAAAAAAGTAAGAGACTAGACTAGAGAATTAAACGGATGTTGGTAACCGTGCATGCAGTGGACTGTACCACATACTCGTACATTAGGTAGGTTCAACAAAATTCGTGTGCGCGCGTATAACCCCTGCATGAACTAAACGTAAGTACTGAGGACGGCGTGCAAGCGATTTTAACCTGAGTGGATAAGCGACGCTGTTGCCCATGGTACGTTTATAGCCAATCAAGTAAAAGTACCTCGTAAGGTTTCATTAGGTGCTTAGTTCGTGAACAAGTCCGAACAAGTCTAGAAAACCTCTTTTATTCTTCTTGTATACTAACTGTTGTTGTTGTTTTATAAATTCTTCTATTACGAGTATGTTCATGACATCAACTAAGTTTAGAGTAATATTATTTTCTCACTTATGCTCTGAAAATATGACCTTTGAAAAAATAAGTTCCACTTTAAGTGGTAGTCTGGTTCATCACGTTCTAAATTTGAAATTCAGTGCGGAAATTAATTTCAATTCAAGCACTAGTGCAGGAAGTAGTATACCCACTGACGTCCATTATACAATGGACGTCAATGAGTATACCAAATTCAAAACGGTAGACTCATCTATCAGCCAGCATTATTTTTATAAAACTTTATGGTTGCATGATTGGTCGTTTAACATGACCACACGAACCAATTTAAAAATGTCATTTAACTAAGAAAAAAATATTTTCTCGCATTTCTTGAGAAAAGTACTGTACAAGCCTTATACGAGAAGCTATTTACATTGCCTCAAATAAAATCGAATAAATGCCAACTTCCCGTTCTCTGCTAGAATGTAGGTACTATTTCTTTAGTATAAATAAGTACATTCGAATGCGGTTGTATTGCATTCTTATGTTTGACACCTAACGAGCAAATCTGTAAGTTCTACTGTCTGCTCTACCTATAGAAAGCCATAACTAACTTAATTATCAATCAGCTCAACAAGACAGAGACAAAGCTTCTTAAGAACGTGAAATTCGAACTTGCAACTAATAAAACAAATGATGCCCTATAATTGTCCACTGGCTGCAGTTGTCAAAACAGTTTTACCATTGAAAATGGTTATCAGATGCAAATCGCCTGAGACGTATTTTTGCCCATATCTCCGAGGATTTTAGGAGGATTGAGATGAAAATAGTACCAAAAGTTGAGGAATTTATCAAGACATGTGTGAACGTTTGAATTTTGAAAATCTACTGGTAACTTTTTTTGGAATTTTGTAATATTCCAAAAATTCCGGGGTTTTCGGGGGGTGTTTGTTTACTAAATTGTAAATATTTTGGAACAAAAACCGACTTAAGAAAAAATGAAAAAAAAAGGGTCCTAGGGTATTAGTTTAGCTACCAAATGGCAACATAAATTTTAAAACGTATTTTTGCCCATATCTCCGAGGATTTTAGGAGGATTGAGATGAAAATAGTACCAAAAGTTGAGGAATTTATCAAGACATGTGTGAACGTTTGAATTTTGAAAATCTACTGGTAACTTTTTTTGGAATTTTGTAATATTCCAAAAATTCCGGGGTTTTCGGGGGGTGTTTGTTTACTAAATTGTAAATATTTCGGAACAAAAACCGACTTAAGAAAAAATGAAAAAAAAAAGGTCCTAGGGTATTAGTTTAGCTACCAAATGGCAACATAAATTTGAAAATGGGTTAATAATTGTGACCTGTAGGTGGTCCCTTTAGATTTGGAATTGTAGAAAAACGGGTGTTAAAAAGTGATGTAGCTTCTATGATTATTGATCGATCGTCATGGTAATAGTGTCAAAAGATGCAAAAGCAGTCGAGAAGTGCATTCGTTGGAGTTTTGAAAACCGTTTAATAATATTTCGGCTGCGTCGAGGCAGTCAGCGGGCGCTTTTGTGACACGAGGCGGAGCCGAGTGTCACAATCGTAAAGATAAATAGGTACTACCTAGGTACTTACTTTAAAAATATAATGGGACTTTGTTTTTGATTTGATTTTGGTTTTTCGTAAATTTTTGTGTTCATTTTCAATGCTCTGATTCTTGCGGGGACTGTAAAATCTGTGATTTTTTTCCGGTTTTTCCGCGTACGCGACAAGCGGCCAGTGGACACGCACACATGCCCCGCGTGCTTGTAGTGGTGCAACCGATTCGCGCGGTTGTATGAAGCTTGGTCTCTGGTCCTTTCTTTTTACTCATACAGTTTTATTATTGTAAAACTGTGGTATTGTTGATTTGCGGTATTCCGCGATCACGCTTTTTAAGTTGTCAACGCCCGAGCGGCCCGATTGGGCAGCACAACAATGGAAAATCTATTGTGTCTTATTTTCCGGGGCTTGAAGGATTAAGAGGGTCTATACGGCACACTAACGCCGCCATTAGAAAAGAAACCGGCCAAGTGCGAGTCGGACTCGCGCACGAAGGGTTCCGTAAAAAAAACGGCGAAAAATCACGTTTTTTGTATGGAGAGCCCCCCTTAATTTTTTTTTCTGTTTTTAGTATTTGTTGTTATAACGGCAACAGAAATACAACATCTGTTAAAATTTGAACTGTCTATCTGTTGTCGTTATTAATATCGAGCAAAGAAACGGCAAAAAATCTCACGTTTGTTGTATGGGAGGCCTCTCAAATATTTATTTTATTCTGTTTTTAGTCGTTATAGCGGCTACAGAAATACATCATCTGTGAAAATTTTAACTGTCTAGCTATCACGGTTCATGAGATACAGCCTGGTGACTTCGGTAAAATGACCCGTCGGTAAAATAACCTGTCGGTGAAATGAATCTTCGGTGGAATGGTGGTTGGCAAATGGCATTCGGTGAACTGATTGTTGGTGATCAGTCCTAATCCCCAGACAGACAGACAGACGGACAGCGGAGTCTTAGTAATAGGGTCTCGTTTTTACTCTTTGGGTACGGAACCCTAAAACCGGCCAAGTGCGAGTTGGACTCGCGCACGAAGGGTTCCGTACCAAAAACGGCAAAAAATCACGTTTCTTGTATGGGAGCCCCCCTTAAATATTTATTTTATTCTATTTTTAGTATTTGTTGTTATAGCGGCAACAGAAATACATCATCTGTGAAAATTTCAACTGTCTAGCTATCACGGTTCATGACATACAGCCTGGTGATAGACAGACAGACAGACAGACAGACGGACAGCGGAGGCTTAGTAATAGGGTCTCGTTTTTACCCTTTGGGTACGGAACCCTAAAAATGAACCATTAAACTAAACGATAGGCTAGAACATTTTGTTGAAGCCATAAAAAGTACCACAAAGTTTCTTCCCTTTACTGAAAGAACCGTGCCAAAAGCTCTTGTTCTTTTATGTTTTGATCATCTACCATAGACAAAAATAGAAACTAGTCGACTCTGTGGCTAAAAACTCTATTTCCGGTCAATGCTTTAGAATACTTGAAATGGAAAAGGCTTGAGCTAATTTTTTTTTTAAATAAATGGACAAAGGAAATACACTCGGCGTTAGAAAAATCGCACCTTTTAAAAAATTTCTTCAAAATTGATTTAATCCTATCTAATTTCTGTACCTTCAGTGAAAACTGATCTAACTCGAGTTGTATCGATTTTGATTTTATTTCACTATTCAAATCAATGAAAAATTAGCTTTTTTTGTGTCTAATTGTCATATTTATAGGAGTTATATTAACAGAAATAAGTTTTGTGCATAGTGATATAAGTGCTTACTTTTTATGTTTTTTTATGAAAAATTTGTGTAAATTAATATGTCTCTATTTAAAACAAAGTGTACCGAGGCTATTCTTTTAAAAAAATAGTGTCAATAAATATAACTCGATTTAATACTTTATACACAATTCAATAAAAAATGACTTGAATTGTGCGTAGTGATTTATCTAGAATTATATCATTACACACATATAATTTCAGAGTATGCTAGTTTGTGCACATTGATCCAACTCGACTTATAGCACTGAAAATTCAAAAATAATGATTTTTTACTTCGTGTTTATCGATATAATTTCAATTATATCAATAATCACATAAACTTGGGAAAGGTGTTTGTCTACGCTCCCGCCATCATTCAAATTATCGACTTGTGTTATCGACCACTGCAGAAGCGATCGCCGCGCCGCCCTCCGGGTTTTCGCGACACTAACCCGGCTGTCATTGTCATCGTCCGCCCGCCATTTTTGCCATACGATTTCTCTTTGCCTTTTGTTCCGTGAGAATTTTGTAATATTTAATGTGTTTCGTGCAATATACAGTTTTGCAAAAAGTTAATAAACTATATTCATTTCGTCTACAACCTTGATCATCCCGTCATAAAATCATCGAGAGCCTGACTTCATTGGCGCATCACAGCGTCGACATTGGTACTTCGAGCCTCATGAGTGGACTTCTGAACAGCAAGAAACGGTCAGGCCTATCCATCATATCCTTCCTATCCTATCCTTAGTGAACTGTGCTAATACCGTGTTATGTTTTTATTCGATCGTGTACCTACCTACGTAACCTGCGTTGCGGCACATTGTTTTGCCTGCCCGCAATAAGTCGCTGTTGGTGTAAACCGTGAGTACATAAAATACCTACCTTCCCTTGTTTCTCCGAGCCACTAAGATGGGTGTAAACGATACGACTGAGGATAAAGTTGAACAAAATAGTTCGATTATAGCGGAACTTAAGAAACAACGAGGTTCATTAAAAGGCAGGCTAACAGCATTCGAAAAATATGTTGGTAGGTTAGAAAATATTAGTTTATCTGAACGTCAACAGACAGAATTAGTTTTACGCATGGATACTATTTCTAGTTTATTTGATAATTTTAACAAATTGCAAGATCAAATAGAGCAAATGTTAGATGGCGAAGATTTACAACAGCAAATTGAGTACAGAGAATCTTTCGAAGATCAGTATTTCGCGCTCATGTCGATAGCAAAATGCATAGCTGCAGTAGATAAAGTCAAAAGTGATAATTCTCAATGTTCACGTGTACAAAGTAATCCCGTTGCATTAAGGTTACCGGAAATTAAAATTCCTTTTTTTTGACGGTTCTTATGACCTGTGGTTGGAATTTAAAAACTCTTATATGTCTATGATCCATAAACGTTGTGATTTAGATGCGATACAGAAATTTCATTATTTAAAATCATCACTGACCGGCGCAGCTCGACAAGTTATCAGTGCATTAGAGTTCACTGCCGCTAATTACACCCATGCATGGGAACTGTTAGAGAACAGGTACCATAATAATCGTTTGTTGATACATAATCATGTTAAATCCTTGTTTACTGCACAATCAGTTAATAAAGAATCGTCCGTGCAAATCAGAAGATTGATTGATGTCGTATTGCGTAATTTACGGGCACTTAAGTCCCTCGACGAGCCTACAGACTCGTGGGACACTTTGATTATTTACGTATTAGTGTCTAAATTAGATTCCTCCACGGAGCGTGAGTGGGAGAATTTCAAAGGATCCAATTCGTCTGATTTGCAAGGAAGAAAAATTAAGTTAGAAGATTTGTTGTGTTTTTTACGAAACCGTGCTGACATGCTAGATATGATTCACTGCAATCAATCACGGCCCACACAAAATAATTATAAGCCTAATAATAACTCATTAGAAACTAAAAGGCATCCTAGTGGCACGCAAATGCATCAAACACATAGTTTTGTGTCCGCGCGTAATAATCAAGGTACAAGTAGCAAGTCAATGACCCCGCTGAGCAAGTCTGACAAAGTACGTCAATGTGTACTATGCGGCGGCGGTCACGCGTTGTATGCTTGTTTTAATTTTCTTAATTTAACAGTGCAAGACAGAGTAAAATTAATTAACGAGAAAAATTTGTGTATTAATTGTATGCGTAGCGGACATCCGATTTCTGAATGTGTATTCGGACCGTGTAAGCAGTGCCAGAAAAAACACAATAGTTTATTGCACATTGATAATAATAATTACGTTTCGTCTAACTCTGATTCACTAGCGGCGAGTGCGCATCATTCACAGCCGACTGATAAGAGACCGGTTTCTTTTGTGTCGTGCGCAATGAATTCTTTTGCAACTACTGACAGTCGCGGGAAAACATTGCAAATCGATAATGCGTCTTATAATACGGCGCCACAGGTGTTGTTATCTACTGTCCTAATCGAGGTCCTAGATAATAACAACGTATATCACACGGCTCGTGCGCTGTTGGATAGTGGCAGCCAAAATAGTTTAATTTCCGAAAATTTATGTAAACGTTTAAACGTATCGGTAATACAGTCCACCATAAATATATCGGGCGTAGGACAATCGGTCTTACAATCGAATAAACTATGCGATGTTAAGATTCGGTCGAAAGCGGATAATTTTAATACGGAACTCCGATGTTTTGTTTTACCTTGCATCACGCCTTGCTTGCCTACGGTGGCGGTTGATTGTAATTCGATTCAGATTCCTGTAGACGTTTGTTTGGCGGACCCCACGTTTGGCACTCCGTCCGAAATTGATATTCTGATAGGTGCGGATCTATTTTGGGATCTTTTAGATGATCACAGAATTCGTCTGTCAACCGGACCGTACCTGCAAAAAACAAAACTAGGGTGGTTGCTCTCCGGCCCCATCCTAATGAATAAGTCGTTTTTTAATAATAATAGTCAATGTAATTTCGTTCAATTATCCAACATTGATATGCAATTAAGAAAGTTCTGGGAACTCGAAGAAGTTAAAGAGTGTGAACAAATTCTTACAAAAGAAGAACGCATGTGTGAGGTCTCCTTTATGAAAACAACTAAACGTGATATTAACGGTAGATTTTCCGTTCGAATTCCATTAAAGGAGTCCGCTGATGTACTTGGTGATTCGTATGAAAGGGCGAAATCTCGGTTTTTATCATTAGAACGTAAATTGGATCGGTTACCGTCTTATAAAAAATGTACTCCGATTTTATGAATGAATATCGTGAGTTAGGTCATATGTCCCTTATAAATAAATATACTTTTCCGTATTATTTTCTACCCCACCATGGGGTATTCAAAGATAGTAGCACAACTACGAAACTACGTGTCGTTTTTGACGCTAGTGCGTCGACTACATCGAATAAGTCACTGAATGATATACAGTACATCGGGCCGCCTCTTCAAAATGATATTTTCTCAATATTACTTCGTTTCCGTCAGTACAAGTACGTTGCTTGTGCTGACGTGGAAAAAATGTACAGACAAATAGAAATACAGCACGACCAACGTAGCTTGCAGCTCATATTGTGGAGGGAAAATTCATCTGATGAATTAAAAATGTATCAACTTAATAGACTTACCTATGGAATGGCGTCGGCTCCGTATTTGAGCATGCGATGTTTGCGGCAGTTAGCACTTGAAACGGACGACAAATTAGTTGCTAGGGCTATAAACGAAGATTTTTTTGTTGATGACCTTATTTTAGGGGAGGATGACCCCATAGTTTTAGGTCAACTTTGTGAGAAAATATCCCTAGTATTGAAATCTGCTTGTTTTAATTTACGAAAATGGATTTTTAATTTTGACGTTTCTTCAAAAGATTTCTCCATAGAATTAGCAGTTGGTGATAAATGTCAAAATAAAACGTTAGGTTTGGGATGGCAGGTCGAAAATGATGACCTTCATTTCACTATGAACCCACAAAATAACACTCCGCTTACTAAACGAAGTATCATGTCCGTTATTGCACAAATTTATGACCCGTTGGGTCTATTGTCTCCGGCAATAATTATAGCAAAAATTATGCTTCAAAAATTGTGGCTGATTAAATTAGATTGGGACGACCCCGTTCCGCATGATATTGAAAATTCATGGAATTCATTTACTTCAAATTTGTCATATTTAAACACATTGCGTATACCTCGTTACGTCATGGGTGACTGTATGCAATTTTGTGAATTACATATTTTTACCGACGCGTCCCAGAACGCGTATGGTGCATGCGCGTACATACGTACCTATGGTGATGACTCGTTTATAACTGTAAAGTTATTATGCGCTAAAAGCAAAGTTGCCCCCGTGAAAACTGTCTGTACTATACCTCGGCTCGAGTTGTGTGGCACTTTACTCGGTGCCCGCTTATATAAAAAGATAACGACATCGCTCAGACTGACCTTTACTAAAACTTTTTTTTGGACAGATTCTACCATTGTCATGGGCTGGATTAGAATGTCGCCTCATCGTTTGAAAACATTCGTACAAAATCGTGTATCACAAATTAATGAGTTAACAGGTGAGGCGATATGGTTACATGTCGATGGTAATGAGAACCCAGCGGATATAGTATCGAGGGGCCTTAATTTAAAGGAGCTTCAGCACCATGACTTGTGGTGGAATGGACCAAAATTCTTACGCGACCGCGAATTTAATTATAAAAATGCTTACTCGATTAATGAAAATCAATTACCTGAACTTAAATCGCAAGGTCTTGTTTTGCTATGTAATGAATCGTCAAATAATTTCATAGATTTTAATCGGTTTTCATCCTTCAATAGGTTAAAGCGAGCGACAGCGTATTTATTACGGTTTGTGAACAATATTCGCAATAAACAGCATCGCAGAACCGGTTTGTTATCTGTCGAGGAGCTAGACGCCTCTGTTACACTGCTTACACGGCTCGCGCAACAACAAACATTCAATGACGAATTAACTGACTTAACAAAAGATTCTGTTGTAAAATCTAAACGTATAATTGGTCTTAATGTTTTTCTAGATAAAAACAAAATAATACGTGTGGGTGGAAGACTTAAAAATGCTTCTCATTTCGATGAAAATAAAAGACATCCTGTGCTACTGTGTGGTAAACACAGATTTACAACTTTATTATTCCAACATGAACATAAGCGATTATTACATGGTGGCCCTCAGCTCCTGCTAGCGTGCGTTCGCGAGGCTTGGTGGCCTCTTGGAGGCCGTAATTTAGCTAGGAAAACGGTGCGGGAATGCGTGACGTGCGCACGGTTCCAGGCGAACTCGATTCGACCTCAGATGGGTAACTTACCAGCTGAACGCCTGGAACCTGGGTTTCCATTTATGCGTTGCGGCGTTGACTATGCTGGACCAGTTATGGTTTTAAACCGTAAAGGGAGGGGAGCTGTTCTCACTAAAGGTTACATTTGTTTATTCATTTGTTTGTGTACACGTTCCGTTCATTTAGAGTTGGTCACAAGTCTATCGACACATGACTATTTATTAGCTTTAAAACGCTTTATATCTCGCCGTGGTCAGCCGGCCGAGATTATATCAGATAACGCAAAAAATTTTGTAGGCGCCGAAAGGGAAATAGCCTCATTTTTAAATAATAATAAGGAAGATATAGTTGAATTTGCCTCGAATATCAACATAAAATTCAGCTTCATCCCGCCGTATGCCCCTCATTTTGGTGGCTTGTGGGAGGCAGGGGTTAAATCGTGCAAGCACCACTTGCGAAGAGTCATAGGTAATAATAACCTTACTTACGAGGAATACAGCACTGTGTTAGCACAGGTCGAATCCATACTGAATTCCCGACCCTTGACAGCCCTTTCGTCGGATCCTAATGACCTGCAACCTCTTACACCCGCCCACTTCCTTATAGGCCGGCCGTTCACAGCTCCAGCTTGCCAGGACTTGACGACCACACCGACCCGACGTCTCACACGCTACGGAATCATCGATCAGATCAGACAAAGCTTCTGGAAACGATGGGCTAACGAGTACGTTTCCGAACTGCAGATTCGAACCAAGTGGAAAACGAATCAAAGCGAAGTACAACTCCACAGGCTCGCACTTATTAAGGAAGACAACCTGCCCCCGTTGAAGTGGAAGCTTGGTCGGATAATACGCATTTACCCTGGAACTGACGGCATTGCACGAGTGGCGGATCTCCGCACTGCAACAGGTGTCACTCGCAGGGCCTTCTCGAAGATTTGCCCCTTACCGGTGTCCACGACTGACTCTGATGATGCCGAGCCGTCATGCTGACTGATCCTGTTGGAACCTGTTATTTCCAAGGCCGGGGCCATGTCTACGCTCCCGCCATCATTCAAATTATCGACTTGTGTTATCGACCACTGCAGAAGCGATCGCCGCGCCGCCCTCCGGGTTTTCGCGACACTAACCCGGCTGTCATTGTCATCGTCCGCCCGCCATTTTTGCCATACGATTTCTCTTTGCCTTTTGTTCCGTGAGAATTTTGTAATATTTAATGTGTTTCGTGCAATATACAGTTTTGCAAAAAGTTAATAAACTATATTCATTTCGTCTACAACCTTGATCATCCCGTCATAAAATCATCGAGAGCCTGACTTCATTGGCGCATCACAGCGTCGACAGTGTTAAATGATATAATTGACTTATATCAAAAAATACAAGAATACAAAAAGTAAAACGTTTGATTATTATTTGTGTAAATTGATATAACTGCCTAAAAATCCCCCCGCAACCTCTTAATCTCCCTCTTCTCTCTCGTACCCTTCCCCCGCGCCTGCATGGACACGACATTGTGTTGTTTGCCTCAGTGTTACACCGACGTTGGTTACGACTACGACACTCGAGAGTTCGCGACACGAACAATATGAAGCGAAACGTAAATTGTATCACTTTACACAAAGCATAATGGATTGTGCCAATTAATTTATAATTATCTAAATTGTTATTGATTGGACAATATCTGACCTATATTGCTTGAAATAAGGGTGAGATTGCTTCGATGCAAAAAATGAATTGTATCAATATACACTAACTATTCACACTGTTGTATGTTGTATTTATACAAGAAATTAATTAGTATTCGATTTCAGTAGTAAGCATCTTCTTCATCGGCAGTGGGTGTCGTGCTGCTAATATCAATGGTACACAACTTCATGACACCCACTGCTGGGATTAGGCCTCCTCAAGGATCTCCACAACAATAGGTCATGCGCTGCACTGCCCGCACACAGCAGCTTCCCGCGACTTTCAACAAAACGTTAGTCGGAAGTGAAAGAAGCGTCATCCCGGTGCGTGGTAACTATTCTAGAACCTTTCCATTTCAATGGCCATCGGTTCTTCTCACAATGTTTCCCACCCACTGCCACTACAGCTGAGCTATCCTTTGAGCGATAGTTTCCCTAAGGATCTCCTCATTGCTGATTCGATCACGCAAAGAAATGAACCACGTTTCATTGCCATAAGTCATGACTCTCACTGACTACACACACTGGCCAAAGACGTCGGTCGTCCTAAGACTGAGGCAAGTTCAACGCAAAGATGTTCAAAAAACTTCCCGAATGCTAAAGTTAGATGAGATTTGTGCTCTGGTTCTGTAATCAGTCCGATATGGTGGCATTTTTGTTTAAGTCTTATACCTCGGCACCTCGATATACATCTAGTCCATTTGGCACCTCTGGAGAGAGAGACTGCAGCACCGCCCAGGTCTCGATCGAATTAAAAGCTTTCTAATGAGAAAAGCTTTGATTGGACCAGGAAAGCCAAGCAAAGTGGCAGTTTTTACTATTCGGTGTTCTATACAACCTGCCGCAGAGTGTGGATGTGTGTCTATAGTACCAAAACCATTTCAGAAACCTGCTTGTTTTGACAACAAAAACTGTATTTTCTATCAGTACTCTGCGCCTTCAGGTAATGACAATGACTACATAATACTTAAAAATTTACCAGGCTCTATCGGTACGAATGAGTGGCCATTGTCGTCAAGCTCTAATTTGAATCCATTGAATTATTTATTTTTGGGCGAAATTGTAGCTCAGGGCAAGTAGAAAGTATTTATCACCCAATCTTGAAACTGGATCCACATAAACGAGCTCTAATCAGAGAATGGAAGAGCAATACAATAAAATAAATACAATGATGATATTTTCTTAAAAGTTGACTTTTAGTTCTACTCAAACCTGTGATTATACGAGGTATGAACGCGATAGCGTACTTAGGTAATAATCGAGTGATTTCAAAAAGTATATTTACTACGCATTGTGTATTGATCTTTCTGTATTATTTTTTTGGTGGTAGTCTGGTTCCTACGATCAGCAATTTGGCGTGACAAACGAAAAAAGAGTATTAAAAGTATCTAGTTTGAATTAAACTGAATACTAACACAATGTTCTTAGATCTTCGTAGTGCTTCCCAAAGATTAGGTCTTAGAATGAACATGGATAAGACGAAAATTAAGTCGATTGCCCATGTTGTACAAACAAGCTCTAGTTCATGTTGGGAATACTGCACTCGAAGTTGTAGTTCATTACGTATAACTAGGAAGAACAGGCAGTCCAGTTAGGTAAGTCAAACTTCAAGAAAGAGATCTTTTGTCGAATCCAACTTGGATAGGCAGCATTTGGGAAGTTTTGAAAAACTCTTTCCGTCTAACTAACTTACCTTAATGTCTCAAGACTAATGTCTATGACCAATGTGTGATGCCAGTGATGACTTACGGCAGTGAAACGTGAAACAGTGAAACTATGAATTTCTTAGAACCATGCTCAGCCTTTCTCTACGTAATCGAACCAAAACTTGAGTACATACGTAAGAGAACTAATGTAACCGACATCGCTTGAAGAATTGCTCAGCTGAAGTGGCAGTGGGCGGGGCGCGGGACACATAGCGAGAAGAACCGATGGCTGTTGGGATTGAAAGGTTCTGGAACGGCGACCGCGCACCAGACGACGCTCCATTGGTATAGGTTCCTGACAAGGTTGACCAACGATCTGGTGAAGGTCGCGGCAAGCCGCTAGATCCTTGAGGGAAGCTTATACTCAGCGGTGGGTGTCGTGCGGCTGATACGAAGATGATTTGTCTAATTTGCTGGTGTCTATTTAATATTTTATTTATTTTTCACGAATTATATCACTATTCACATAGTAAATATAGTAGTTATATCATTAGTGAGTGATAAGAGTTGAAACAATTTACACATCGGTTTTTTTCAAAATAATTGTGTAAATTGATATAATTCGATTTTTTTTAACGATTCAACAGAACAAAACTCTAATTACTCATATTTAGAGATTGTTTAACAATGTTTCTTCGACAACTTGAAAAAAACCTAAAATTAAAAAAGTTGACACAAAAAGTTAAGGTAAGGTATCATTTTACACAAAAGCAGATGTGCCTGGTGTAAAATGATAGAAGTATTATTATATCAATATACACAAAATAAATAATTGTGCCAAGTGATATAACTGAACATTTTCTTGAATACTGAAAAATCTGTAAGACTTTTCTCTGTAAATTATACAAGAAAACAAAGCTAGCATAACTATCTACAGTCTACAAGCACTAATTTTATTTTATCTATCTCAGATAAAGAGTAGGATTTTTTTAAACTTTAAAGTCAATTTCCCAAAAATCATGTTTTTAGAGTTATACCTCTTTTCACTGAAGGTACAGATTTAATGGTAATTATTATTGTTGTTATATTTTTCTTCCCCTTCGGACATAGCCAATAGTCTCTAGAAACTGTTGGAATTTAGAATACTCTCGAACGGAATCAATTATTTACTTTTATGGCGGCGCAAGCAATAACGCTTTAAGCTTTTAATTATGGTAACTGTTATGTTAATAACATCAAACAATTATTATTTGAAAGCTCATTAAATTTACTTTCAATAGATATCAACATTTACACAATAAAACGTTAGTTAGCAATAGCAGGTGGCCAAGTCTAAATTTATTCCCGAAAAGGTGCGATTTTTCTGACGTCGAGTGTGGTTTTACTTGAGCAGATAAAAATAAGAAACCATTGTTTATTTCGATGATTATTTCAAAAACTAAAATTATTATCTAGTATGGGAAACATTTTCAATTTTGCATAAATATTTTTTAACTTCAAATTAGTACGTCCTATTCATCTTCCAAAACTTAAATACCTTCTTAATTCGATATTAAAATAAACAAATAAAATACTGAATCTAATTAATAATTACTTATGAACCTTTCGCTTATCATTGCCCTATGCAGGTGGAACATTAAAAAAAATGGAATTGGAACGTGGCATAGTTAAAACGTATATTGGTTTGATAATTTCCCATATTTATCGCACTGCTAACGAAATAGAGGAAATGCACGTAAATATTAAACGCTTTGATAGTCCACTAGATGCACGTACCAACTAGGCAAAGGAATCCGAGTCGTACGGCTCCGCCGTTAGTTCAATCTCGCACACCGCCGCTTGTGCATGCCTGCCGCGCGGGACAATTTGAAATTCGAACAAAGTTTTTGAGCGCTCTTGTTCTCCCAAACTGTTCTTGTTTTGTTTTTTTTATTTAAAAAGTTTTGACAGTTGTTTTTTTTATGTGACGCTTTGTTTTGTGACAAAAGAGGTTTTAGTTTAGTGTCTGTGGATGAATTTTGTTTTGTTGTGAATAACTGGAAGAGTTATAAGTTGTGAAACTGAATTTTCCCGCTAAGAATTTCGCAAAAGTGAGTATTTTTTTAGTGCATTTGCATTTTTTTTCCAGCTTTACTTTTTGAACTGTGACGATGGCATAATGCGATTAAATTGACAATATTACAGTAATCCGCTGCAATTTCACTCGAGAATGTATGGAAAAGAGAAAATTTTACACATTAAAATACCTACGTTGTTTTGTACGACAAGCTTTCTGAAGTTAGTCATTTCAGTTGTACATTGTCAATTTTATCGCATTGTACTTAATTAAACTGCGTTTTTATGTTTACAAATTTAATGACCATGTTTTTTTTTATAATTTTCTATAATGGTACTACTAATGATAGTTTTTAGAAGGGAAGAAAATTTTTCTTTTATTTATTTAATAACTTCAGGGAAACTTATAAGTACTTATGTTAGTATTTTATTATTGTTTAATATACGTACCTATCATTATTCGTAATCTGTTAAGGGTGTAGACGCGCATCACGTTCCATTTTTAAATTTTTAATACAAATGATCAAAACAACTCTGCGCGGGCCGTAATGAGGGCGAACTTTGAAAATTCCAATTAAATTATTAAATAGATATAAGTTTATAGAAAACACGCAATACATTAGACAAATACCCCATTATTCCTAAAAAAAATAAGATTATAATATGTAAATACCAGTAAAAAACATGTCAAAGTGTACCGATTTCAGGTATTTTTAATATTTTATTTCTTTGTGATTAAAATCATTTTTCTTAATTTTCTCTCTATAGAGCACTCCTTGACAATACAAACAATAAGTGAAAAAATAAATAATTATTATTTGTTACATCTGAAACGTTTGAGAAAAATACCTGTGACAAGATTTTTTTTTCCACTTGAACAGATTGTCTTCATTTTAAAATACCTGATAATTTATTATATTTTTCTCTCTATACGGCACTAATTTAATAATTTTGCTCCCTAAAACTAAAGTTTACATCAATAGTAATGCTTTCATCCTTTAGATAACTTCTTTGGAAAAACGCAAATTTCTTTGAAATGTGGATATACACTCTTAAATGTAAAATTTTACTGTGGTAGTAAAATATTATCACTATTTCTAAGTGGGAATTCCTTTCTTCATATCTTCACCCGTTTTTTATCAAACTTAAATAAAAGTTAACTCAATAATATCTAATTATAAGCTTGGGTTTGGTTGGTTTAAATCTCCGATCGCAAAAACTTGTAAGAAATTGTTATTTTCCTAACTCTTTAGTCATAATTGGGTTGTTTGTTAATTTTAGGAAATCGTCAAATTACTTTTTACTGTTTGTTATTTTCCTAACTTTTTAGTCAGAATTGAGTTGTTTGATAATTTTAGGAAACCGTCAAATTACTTGATATTGTTAAGCTTCTTTAAATAAATAATATCATGTTACAAAATAATTGTGGAACTTGCAAAACATTGGTGTGTTTTCGTTAAATATTTCTCAAGGCAACATTTGAACATAAATATTATGGGCTAACAAAAAGGAAATTTGTATGTGTAACTGTGAATATCCTATACTAGCAGATATTGAGTTACAAATATAATTAGGAAATTATGTTCCTTCTAATAAATCTGATAAGTTTCTTGCATCCATTCATCTTGTCAGCTAAAAGACGTCTTGAATAGGTAGAAACACTGCAGATTTTTTTTTAATTTAAAAAAGATGAGCTCGATTGAATAAAAAATATTTGACTTGGGTTAGTTGACAATCAACCATAGCGATGGCTGAAAGTTGAAGAAATTAAAGTTTTAACCACTTCGGTGGTGTAGTGGTTCGCCTACCCGTGTAAGACGCAGGGGTCCCGGGTTCGATTCTCAGGGGGGTACAATTTTGTTGGGTTGGTGGTAGGGCATAATTCAAGTCCGCCTGGCTAGCTTAGCTACCACCATCTAACCTAAGTCTGACTCCATAACAACAATTTAAAATTTGTTGTATTCCGGCAGTTAGAGGTAAGATAGTCAGTTCCTCAGTGATGAGGATTCCGGGTGTAGTGGGCTTCCACCTTCGGCCTAATCATCACTTAACATCAGGTGAGGTGAAGGCCAAGCACTATTCCAATGTACATAAAAAAGTCAGTTTTTTTTTTACTTTTATGTATTTCTGGCACGGGTAGTCATGTTTTTTTTCATTTTTTATAATATATTTTTATTTCTTACATTTTAGTCCCAAATAACATTTTCGGAATGCTCATCAAAGTCAATAATTTGATACCCATTTATTTTTAACAACAAAAACGGAGTTAGGCCTATTTTCCGTCCAAAATTTTGAAATTTTGAAGTAAGGAAGGCACAATAAAGCGAAAAAGTATTTTTTGCTGTCGTATTAGAAAAAAGTTATGGAAATCTTGTTAGCACGAGGTTTTTCACTTACCCGGTTTTTCAAATCCCAGTGGTTTCACCATAAATATACGTACTACTAAAACTTACTAATTACAAAGTAGTTATGACTTTACTAGTCTTTAATTACTCAGCGGTAAAGTGCAAAATTGTTGCTTTTTAAACCAAAATGAATCCAGTGATGCCTTAGAAGGCACCACTGGATTCATTTTGGTTTAAATTTTATATTGTGTATTTTATATTTATATTTGGATTCATTTTATATTGTGTTCTAGAGAACACAATATAAAATGCTATAAATCATTTTTAGGGATTCATTAAAAGATTTAAGGGAACCCTTAAGGATTACTTTGTTTCCCGTCTGCCTTTCACTCATAGCCCTTTTCATGGAACCATTTACGACACATTATATTAAATATAAAAGTAATTATTTAATTTCTACACTCGTATTATAAATTAATTAAAATACGGAATTAAAATTTGGATTTCTTAATAATTCAAACCTTTTTGACTTTTCAAAAATGATAGCGCATTTTTTCAAAGCTATATATTAAAAAATAAATGTGTAAGTTCTTGAAGAGATCATCGAATAAATACTTCTTTTGACTTGAAATAAAACACTCTTTAACGGATACCAGCGCGGTTTAATGAGGATTAGTAACGATTTTTTTTAAATGGCTAATTAGAAAGCTAATGCCACTAATTATGATTAACTGTGTAAAAATTTTTACGATATCTTTTAAACCTGAGAAGTTATAAGAGCTAAAACACTGATTTTTTGGGGGTCCCTATGACGTCATCGCGACGGACGCGAACCTTATGTCGTACATGATAAAGCACATATTGCATTGAGCTTGGCATTTCCTTTAAACCCTTTTAACTCAATCATTTCTAAACGGATTTCAAAAATTCTTTCACTAGGTTTCATAGCTATCAAAATGTGTTTAAATTATATCAATAAAACTATAGGATTCAAACCTGTTACTGATCCTCATTGAAAGGATTTTGATAACTAGTTGACATTTAGTTTGATTTTTTATTTTTATGACGTTTCAGCACTTTTTAGCAGCTGTAAAGGTGCCGAAACGTCGGGAAAATCTAAAATCAAACCAAATACCAACTAATTACCAAAGTACTTTCAATAAAACCGCGCTAGTATCCGTTAAAAATGTTTTATTTCATGTCTAGTGAGCGCGTAAGCTTGAGAAGTGAATATTTCTTGACTGTTTAACTTCTTATAAAACTCATGAATAAATACGAACATTTGAACAACCGAAAACAGCGATCCAATTATTTTTAATTTCAGGAATTACTTGTGAACTTTTCACATTGAGATTTTGATCAATGTTTTGCGAACAAGTTTTAGTTTTTCGCGTTTCGATTGACTTAATAGCTCTCCTAAGGCTTTCGTCGTTGTAATCTTTCTGAAAAAGATTATATTAATACATTCTATTAATTTTCTTTTAGAAGAAATTTTCTATGAAACTTTTTTCTCTTTTATACCTACTTCCAGTAAATGATATTTTTTAGGGTGTTAACAAAAACGATCGTTTCATCCAACTGTTCGTCAATTAATTTTGTTTTTGCAATTTAGTTTGTCAATTCAACATGATTGAATGGGCATTATATTTAATTGACTCTTATAAAAACACTAAAAATAAATTTTGTATTTTCATAAATACAATAAAACAACATTGATTTCAGCAAATTGTGTAAAAAATTATACTGTCTTGGAATGAAATCCAAATAGGTAAGTCAGTTTTTATAGAGAAATAAAGATTGAAATATTTTATACGTGTAACAAACCAACTTTACCTTACCTTATATTATAACACAAGAGTACCGCTACTCGATACTAGATGGCGGTAAATCCGCAAGGTGCAAATTCTGAACCGCGGTGTCAAGATTTTTGTACATTTATATAAGTAAGCCCAATAATTTTGTTTTATCATTCGAAGTCGAGATTCGATCCAGATCGAAGCTACTGCATCCTCCCTCACATATGCTCTCGTCCTCCTCCCTGGGAAAGAGTACTTACTTACCTGGAACAGTTGCCTAGATTCTATGGTACGCATCTGACGCCTTCGTCCTTATTGGATGTGTGGGTCTCCAGCTTCCTCATAGGCTATAGAGAAATTCTAAGCTTGCCATATTTTAAAGCATAATAGTAGCAATCAAACTTCCAGACAAAATAATAGCAGCCACCATAAGTTCGTTACCATGAGTTGTTTTATGTGTGTGAGCTGGCGACAAGTGTCTGCAGCTTACACATCCCGTTAAGGCAAACCAGTGAGGTTACGGTTTTAGACTATAGTCAAAAATTTAGAGCCTAATTGCAGCAATGAGATCCAAAAAAACTAACCATCACACTCAAATACTGTTGTAACTACGAGCATAAAACTGTGTGCGAGCTGGAGACACGTGTCACTGGCTTGCACATCTGTATTTTCGTAATTACTTAAGCTACGATTATGTTATATACCTCAAAATTCTCAGCCGAATTGGAGCATTAGGCTCCAAATTTATCAAACCTTTAACTCGAAAAGTTTTTGAGCTACGAGCCGATATCTATGTGTAAGCTGGTGACACGTGTCTCTGGCTGACACATGGTGAATTGCTGTAACTGTATATGTTAGAGTTTCGTTTTAAAGATCAAATAATACGTTATAATTGCAGCACACACGAGGCATAATTTCAAATCTCTGGGCCTCTTAGTTTCAAAATTATAAGCCAAAAACCGTTTTCCCGCCAAAAAATTCAAAATAATGGCTCGGTAGCGCCTAATCGCGCCGTTGCCGTTCCGTGCGCTACACTATTGCAATCGAATTTGAACCTAAGAGCTAGTATTATTTTGGTTCATTTTAATTTACGCTCTCGATCGTTTTAATTTCTGTACTGAGAATTTTAGTCTAGGAGGAGAAGCCGTCTGATATAACTGGTTACCTAATTTTAAAGAAAATCAAAGTCTATTTATTTAGGAATGTTTATATCGCTATGCTTAGTTATTGTACAAATTTTGTCTGTCTGTCTGTATGTTTGTTACTCTTTCACGCCGAAATTTGGCATACTAAAATAAAAGTCAAATTTAAAATGGCGGCCATTCCAACAGGAGTGGGGATAGACCCCAACATGTGGGTGTTTTTGTCGATAAAATTAGGTGTATTTCACGTCTTTAAATTATCGTTAAGAAAAACAGGTGCAAGCTATTTTCGACCTTATTGACATTTGAAATTCGGTTGGTTTTTTGGCGTATTCTCATTAACTAACTTAGATATTTCATTAAAAACAGTGATTTTGATAAATGTCAATAAGGTCGAAAATCGCTTGCACTCATTTTTCTAACTTGTGATCACTAGACAATGTTTTCTAGTAAGAAAAGCAGGTGCAAGCGATTTTCGACCTTATTGACGTTTAAAATTTGGTTGATTTTTTGCCGTATTCTCGTTTACTAACTTTGATCTTTCATTAAAAACCGTGATTTTGATAAATGTCAATAAGGTCGAAAATCGCTTGCACTCATTTTTCTAACTTGTGATCACTAGACAAGGTTTTCTAGTTAAAAAAATAACAGGTGCAAGAGATTTTGACGTTTGAAATACGGTTGTTTTACCATATCTCGCGTTCACTAACTTTGCTTAGCTAAATAGCTTTTACATAATACTTACTAATTGACTTCGTTGTGTCATAAAGTCCTAATCGAACTAACACAATATAAGGTCGCGCGCGATATTATACTCATACCTAGCGTGCTGCGAGAGAAACGCGCGTAACGCGTCCGGTAGCAACAGCGCGCACGCGATGAATGCCCGCGCACCCGTCCGGCCAACGATGCTACTTGTTGCCACGCGCGATATTCATAGCGCCATAGCGTCTACTTACATAGCGCGCTATGTGCGCTATGTAAATATAGCGGGCTATAATGTGACGCTAGATGCTATATTAACCACCTCTAGTGCTAATGATAAAACAGAGCGCGCGCACACTGATATATTTACACGGCTATAATAATAATTCCTTGGTGCGCGAACAGATGGCGTGATTTTGTTTACAACTGTTTATAGGATTATTTTTATTTTTTGATTCTGTTAATCCCGATTCCAGTCCAGGCCATATTTATATCTGTCTGTATGCCAAATTTCGGCGTGCAAGAGTAACAAACATACAGACAGACAAACAAATGTTCGAAGTTTTAATGTAAGTGAGATTAGTGTAAAAAAATTGTATAATAACTAAGCATAGCGATATAAATATTCCTAAATAAATGGACTTTGTTTTTCTTTAAAATTAGGTAACCAGTTATATTAGACGGCTTCTACCTCCTTGACTAAAATTCTCAGTACATAAATTAAAACGATCGAGAGCGTAAATAAAAATGAACCAAAATAATACTAGCTCTTAAGTTCAAATTCGATTACAATAGTGTAGCGCACGGGACGGCAACGGCGGGATTAGGCGCTTCCGAGCCATTATTTTGAATTTTTTGGCGGGAAAACGGTTTTTGGCTTATAATTTTGAAACTAAGAGGCCCAGAGATTTGAAATTATGCCTCGTGTGTGCTGCAATTATAACGTATTATTTGATCTTTAAAACGAAACTCTAACATATACAGTTACAGCAATTCACCATGTGTCAGCCAGAGACACGTGTCACCAGCTTACACATAGATATCGGCTCGTAGCTCAAAAACTTTTCGAGTTAAAGCTTTGATAAATTTGGAGCCTAATGCTCCAATTTGGCTGAGAATTTTGAGTTATATAACATAATTGTAGCTTAAATAATTACGAAAATACAGATGTGCAAGCCAGTGACACGTGTCTCCAGCTCGCACACAGTTTTATGCTCGTAGTTACAACAGTATTTGAGTGTGATGGTTAGTTTTTTTGGATCTTATTGCTGCAATTAGGCTCTAAATTTTTGACTATAGTCTAAAACCGTAACCTCACTGGTTTGCCTTAACGGGATGTGTAAGCTGCAGACACGTGTCGCCAGCTCACACACATAAAACAACTCATGGTAACGAACTTATGGTGGCTGCTATTATTTTGTCTGGAAGTTTGATTGCTGCTATTATGCTTTAAAAATATGGCAAGCTTAGAATTTCTCTATAGCCTATGAGGAAGCTGGAGACCCACACATCCTTATTGGAAAGGGCTGTTGGAACGTTCCTACTACACTACGTGTATTGTATAATTGCTTATACGTAAATAAAGTAAGCTCCATACATCACGCACGACTTTTTCCTCCTGCTCCTGCCTGCACGAAAGCCCGTTTTCTGCGCTTCAATACCCTTGCAGAAGAACCGCCCCTACATACGCCATATACAGTTTTTAGATTTGTATAGTTATAGAATGTTTTGTTCTTGTTAATTGAAAGGGACATTTTATACAGTTTTACTAATTTGAGGCCACAATACATATGCAATTATTTAAGAATAAGGGAAAGTTATAAAACATGTTTCCTCATACAAATTAAGTAATTAACAAATTATTTTGTCGTCGGAACGGAAACACTCGTTTGATCCAAACTCCAATTCAACTAGTAGAAGTCGAGAAATTTTCTCACAAAGTCTTTCATTATCTTACAAAACTTAATAATTTCACTAACTGTCGCTCGCCAGAACTAAGTTTAACCACGGTTCTACGAAGTTAGAATTTCCACGAATCCAGATTCGGTAAACATTAAAAAATATAATTTAAATCACTCAAACTTTTTACCTATATTTCCACGAACCCATGTAAACATTGTAAAATTTAATTTGAATCACTAAAACTTTTTACCTCTAGCTAGGAAATTATTAGGATGCTTTTGTGTCGTTCTAAATTTGATAAATCTGCAAATAAAGTAACTACCTATACTTTTTATTCGTAGTCGTGCCGTATAATCTTCTGATGACCTCTTCACGCAATGGCATAGCGATCCTGTCCCTTGAGCTAAAGGATCCAAGTTCAAATCCTAGTTCGTTTCCTAAAGTTAAATTTTTTTTTTTATGTATTTATATTCATTTTTCAAAACTTATATTTTCAATAACTTATATAGTACTTACAAGCTTTGCTTTGTTTGAGATCGGTCCAGAATGTGTATTACTAGCGGTCGCCCTCGACTTCGTCTGCGTGGAAAGGTTTTTTGCTATCCCTCGGGAACAATACTTTTTTCGGGATGAAAGGTACCCTATGTCCTTCTCTGTACCCCTGACAACGTGTATACAAAATTTCATGATGATCGGTTCAGTAGTTAAGACGTGAAGCCGTAACAAACAAACAAATAAAAGGACTTTCACATTTATAATATTAGTAAGGATTTACTATCTTTTGGCCGGGACTCCGTCCACGCAGATTATAGACAGAACATTCAACTGAAATTATTTAATATTTATGTTAATAAATAAGTAAGTGGTAGTGGCAAGGGGTTCATATAAGCCGATTCCCATCGCCTTACCTTTTACCCATCCCACCGATCCACTATAATGCAAATAATAAAATTTCAAAATGGCTTTCCTTCGCAATAATTTCAGCCCTCGCCATTGGTAATTATTCTATGTATGTTAACCAAGTTTATGAACTTCTTTTCCTTAAAAAGGTAACAAAAAAAACATATTTTTTATAATATTATTAGGACAGAATAAAAAAATTGTAAGTAAAGGTTTAACGTTAACTGCCGCGTAACGTACGCTATTTTGAAAAATGATTTGAATTTTACAACTTCTGTATGTATTTTTACTTTATAAAACCAAGAAACAAGTAATCCAGAACAGATTGTTCCAAAAAAAACTATAGTTCTGTAATGCTTTTGTTATTTTTTATTCTGCCTATAAAAGCGAGCAGAACAACAATTTTTCATCAGCATAAGCTTTTTGTTCTATCTGCAGAACTTTTCGAAACACACATGCCGCTCTGGGAAACGATAAATCGTTTTGTGTGAAATCGTGGCGATTGTCCAGCTTTTTAAATGGACACCGATACGGTATTAAAATCTGATCGGAAAAACGGATTTCAATATAAATAATGACAATGAAACGAGTGTCGATATCGATAGGTATTAAAATTAAGTACCTACCTCTAAAGCTACTTACATTTTAGGCATCACAAGTTAAAAGCTTTTTCAAATTAACCAGTCATCTTTTAATTCTCATTACAGAAACTCTTTGGTAGTAAATCTTATTAGACAGTATGTACACACTTTAGAACTATGTCACATTCAATCAATATTTTTCAGTGTGATAATGTTATACCTACGTTATTCAAAACTTAATGTGACAAAGTTCGAGGGTGTGTACATCTTATTGCTCGTGACTGCACATCATGTAATAGACATTAAAAAAATCGTAATAAAAAACGCACGGTAAAATCAACTTTCTACATGCTGTACTAAACCGTAAACAAAAACGCACGGCGCAGTAAAATCAACTTTCTGCATGCTGTACTAAACCGTGAACAAAAACGCACGGCGCAGTAAAATCAACTTTCTGCATGCTGTACTAAACCGTAAACAAAAACGCACGGCGCAGTAAAATCAACTTTCTGCATGCTGTACTAAACCGTAAACAAAAACGCACGGCGCAGTAAAATCAACTTTCTGCATGCTGTACTAAACCGTAAACAAAAACGCACGGCGCAGTAAAATCAACTTTCTGCATGCTGTACTAAACCGTAAACAAAAACGCATGGCGCAGTAAAATCGACTTTCTGCATGCTATACTAAACCGTAAACAAAAACGCACGGCGCAGTAAAATCAACTTTCCGCACGCTGTACTGTCATCGAAAGCACACATTTTCCAGCAAATGTATTGAAATGCATGTTTGTATGTTTTACCATCTTTTGGTCAGCATGTAGAAGTTATTGCTAAATATTGTTTCGCTTCCATTATAACAGACTTCCGCAAGGTAACTCCTGGTTCTATTAAATTCTAGAAGTTCAGCTACAATATGTTTTCAAAGTATTCATTTATGCATTGCTCATCACAGACGCCGAGGACGTTCCAAGTAATCAGCTATGATAATTTAACACATCATCATCAACACCCTTTCAGTATGGAAATGAAAAGGGGCAAAGACGATAATTAACGGGCTCGCAAAAGGGACGATGCTATGTGAAAAGGACGCCATAATGACAATTCTGCTCATCTATAGAATATTAATGAAGTACGGGGTCAATGTTAGGAATTTTTGAGTATTTGGACTGTTTAAAATTTAAATAAAACGTATCACAAATATACGAACGTTATTACGATATGAAATAAAACACATTTTAAAGTGGCACCCTGAGCAAAAGTGGCGCCGCGGTGAGTTTTATGTAGAAGTTTTAGGGCCCACAGTCTAGTATTTTAGACGGTATCGTTACATTCCCTCGTAGTCACTGCTAGAAGTAGATAGCAAAACTGATAAAAGTGGCCGTTTTTGACACATTTGCTAACTACTTCTAGCTAGTAATACCTTATAAAATTACTAGACCATGAGCCCTAAAAACTCCACGTAAAAAAATATTAAAATCTTTTACTATCAATAACTTATTAAATTTAAACATCTGAGGTTGTCACTTTCGGTCATACATCCGCCTTAAGGGACACTAGCGCGGTTTTATTGAAAGTGCTGGTAATTACTTGGTATTTGGTTTGATTTTTGTTTTTCCCGACTTTCCGGCACCTTTAGCTAGCACGATAGCTAGATCATTTATACGTAATATCGCAGCCAACTAGATTTATAGGTATTCCACTAAACAGCCTAGCCTACACTTTTACTACACACACATCCTCACTTAAGATACTTAAGAGTCCGTGAGCTTCCCATACAAACACAAATTTTTAGACACAAATAAATAATTTTGTTTTTTTTTTTTTTTTTTTAAACGTAATACCAAAATGATTTGCAATTTAAGCATTATCAACTCTTCTTGTGATGTTATTCGGATTAAGACAGTATTTTTCTAGGGTTTTTTTTATAAAAAAACAAAATACTTACCCTATTCAAAATAAATGCCAATTTTACATTTTCTCATACAAAACTGTTAATCGCAATAATTTTTAATTGGTTTGGAATTTTTGTTTTTTTTTAGAGAAACCTAGATAAATACTGTTTAAATCCGATTATCATCACAAGAAGAGCTAATTATGCTCAAATTGCAAATCATTTTGGTATTACGTTTGTATGGGAAGGTCACTTTTCGCCGGAGCTTTAAGAAATATTATTGCTCAAAACGCTCCTTAAATTATACTAATCCTTTCTAATCGAACAAAATCCGTCTTAATTAATCGACCTAAATAATGCAGAAAATAAACGTACCATCTTGATTTAAGTTTTTTATTAAATGCAAAAATAAAGTGTTTTTTTTTATAAAAAGAAAGTCTAACTAAAATGAGGGCTTTTCAAAATGACAAAAAACTGTAGGCTGGCATTGATAAAAATGTATGTGTCAGTGTATTTTTTTTTTACTAAGCTTCGAAGAGTACTCAAGAAGGCAGGCTGATGTAACCCAAAAATGAGGCGGCTTAGATCTTTTTTTATGGTACATACGACGGCACATCAGATGTAACAGTACTGCAAAAACAACTTTTATTGCATAACGCATAAAGGCATTCTCGAAGTCAACATGTTACGTCTGGTCTGCCGTCCTCTGTACAATATCCTTACTCGATCTTATTTACTCCTGTCAATCTTCAAAGCTTTGCAAAGAAAATATAAATCTTATATTCAAATGAGGCCTAAAATTCAGTAATAGCCTTTGGCTGAAAAGTGCTTTTATTTCAATACTAAATGGGCCTTGCGTCAACTAGCGTAGCCAATTTAAAACTTTTAAACACTAATTCAATTGTATCAAAAAATGCTCATTTTCTTTAACCGCCTTTTAAAACAAATATAAATAATGAAATTTATTTATCCAAGTTTGAAAGATGTAATTAAATATTGCTCCCAAATTCGTATGAGTTAAGGCTCGGTTACGCTGGAACGTTTGTCACTGTCTTTTTCTTTAAATGTAAAGAGTAAGAAGAATAATATAACTTCTGCATTTTTCGATGTTTATTCGTTGTTTTTTCATCATTATCATTATATATGTTTCTTGAATAAAAGTAATTGAAGCAATTTCACAGAACGTTAAAGTGTATTTTGATGTAGAATTCAATACGTTTCCGCTATTATTTACGCCAAAAATATGAACCTACGCAAGAGCTTTTGATGATATTCTGATTTTTTTTTTATCATCTGAGAAAATACGCTATTTCATACTTGTAGCAACTAAAGAATCTCTTTCTCAAATGATTTTTTTTGGCTACAACTTTACGTTTTCAAAAATTACCCCTCAAGTCATATTTTCCTATATGGACACTTAAAAAGAGCCCTGAATATAGTGCTGAAGGTTCTCAGAGATAGATACCGTTGACATGGTTAGCTTTACAAACGACAAGGCTAAGCTAAGCCCAAACTAGAATCTAGCTTAGAAACAAATCGGATTTCTCGGTGAAACATTTTTGAAAGTTGAAACAACGGTGCCATTTTTACTAAGTTAGAGGCGTTGGAGCATTTCAGAATTCTTATATTGGTTTTATTTATATTGCTCTGTTCTATTTAAATTAAAATAGAGTAACTCCATAATATTTCCATTATCTATTTAGTAATTTACAAAAAAAAACAAATTTCACCATTTTAAATTTTAATTTTAATTTTTTGCATGATTTTTTTATAAAAATAAAATATAAGAAATCTTTTTTTATTATTTCACACAGATCTGTTTACTAAAAATATTTTATGATAATTGTAATATACGCTCATAGTCTGAGTCCAAGGGACCGATAGCTTATTTTGGTCCTTTAGCGTTCCTCATAAAAAGGATCTAAACAGTCACTGATTGACACAATTAAGTGGGTCAAAGACATTTTACTTTTTTATTTTGACCTGGGGCTCTATTTTGAAAGGCGGCGAGCGCTTTTCTAGTCATTTTCATTTGGCATAGCTAAATCCGCATTTTTTAATCACTGGTTAGTCAGTAGTTGTCTTAGCGCTACCGCACACAGGCGACTTTTGTTTCCTCAACTATTTTGTCTCTCACATGATTTGTATGAAAAGTTGCCGACGACTGTGTCGCTTCGTGTGCGCGCTTTCATTTAAACCTGTGGACTTGAGACAGAGACAAAACAGTTGCTGGGCGACTATGTTGCCTGTGTGCGATAGCGCTTATTGTTACCCAGGTTACGCCCCGTCACCAAGTCAGATAAGTTTGTTCTTTTCGCGTGCGTGTTGTCAATTATTGTGACAATACACCGCATGCGATGAAAATGAGTAGTAAAGAGCGCTCGCAGCCTTTTCCTTCCGAAAAAGCATAAATGAAATTCTCTCACATTTTCCTAAGTTATTCAGTTACTGAATAACTTACTGAAACTTACCTACGTCAGTTACAGTAGGTATACCAATTACCATCTGTATTCAATTTTGGAACAATACGGTTGTTCCATATCCTTTATGCTCTAAATGAAATTCTGAGATTGTCACTCGGGCCTCGGGCTATAGTCACAGTATAAGTAATAACCAGTACCTACCATATTTTCATACAAACCGGCCGATATGACGCGCTGAAGGCCTGGCCACGTAGCAGCTAGACACCGGCGACGCGGCTTGCGAATTCCTAATACATTTTGTGTTTATTACTTTGAATTAACCGCTGTGCGGTGAGCATATCGGGCGCGCAATGCTAGAGCCAATTCGTGCGTCGCGTCGCCCCTAACCCTTTCGCATGGCCAGGCGGTACGCTCGGTGCAGTGAACAAGTTAAATAAAAGCACAACGAAGATGAAATTAATTCACTTGTCCCTTCGCGTAGCCAGGCGGTAAGGAATCCCGGTATACTTAAAAACAACAGTCGATTTGTTTTCTTTCAAAGAATCGACATTCTAAAATTTTGCATTTAAATTTCTATTCCAACTTTACTACAGTGGGTTGAACGGGAATCGCAATTTCCCGTTCGACCCACCAGTAGGTAATGCCGGTTGGTCCACGGGTCATCACCCGCAGCACCACCGGACGAAAACTACATATTTTACGTACTCAATTGAAACTTTTTTAAATATGGATGTTATGACTTACGTTATGTTTGACTAAATTTTTTAAAGATCGACCGGCTTACCATGAAAGATATAATACTGGTTACCTTTTATTGTACTACGGTCGTAGGAGCTAATCTCAAACTGCCATCTGCATTGTATTTGCATTGATTATGCAAAGTCATAAACTAAGACGCGGGCTGAAGTATCAAAAGAAAATGTCAGCGTTGTAAAAACTGAAGGAGTTTCTCAAAACGAAGAAAAATCTTTATGACCATAATTTAACAAAGATATTGTAGTAATCTGCATTTTGAAGAGACCTGTTGAATCTAATTCAATGTAAATACCATCCATGATCAACTTAGATGTTGATAAAGGCCGTTTTCTTGAATTCGATAGTGCCTTTTATTTCAATTGCAATTATTTCACTCATTGAGTTCATTGACTCAATATCGCGGTCAAGAGTAAATGTTTTTCTTTCGCCAGTAAAAGGGCCAAAATCGTCTTTTTTCCCTTACATTATGTGGTGGATTATAATTGACTTAAATGAAATAAATTGTCAAAAACAGTTTGGAATTATATTACTTTTAAAGCATTTCTTCTTTCCATAAGACTATATTTCGTTTTTTTTTGTGCAAACTGAAAAATGTCTACAAAATGTCCATTAATACTGACTTTAACCAGCCATCAGTTGTTTTAATATCAATCATAGGATAAAGTTTCGAGTCATATTTTATGTGAAAATCTTTTATGATACTAAGAGCCAAAAAGATCTCATTTTCCATCATAATGTCATTGCTATATTCAGTTTGCAAAGCCATAAATTCACTCAGGGATGAGTAAGTTCTGCTAAATGGAAAAATAATGGTTAGTATTATTATAAGAAAGATAACCCCGATAGTAACACGGAATGTTATTTCGAGTTGATTTCTTTTTCTGCTGACAAATACTTAATACTGAAACGAAACTAACGATTGTAGATAGGTACTTTGATTTTTTTCTATATCAGTATGATTTTATTATATTCTCTTGGTTATCAAATCAGTTCTATAATAGATTTATTATTATTCTGTCTCTTTAATCTGCTAAGCTAAATAAATATTATCATTGTGTTAATTCGAAGCTCTAATCTGCGTCAAAATAGTTTGTGTAATTTCGTTACCATAATGTGTTAGCTACAAAAAAAATACATACAGACGAACAGAGAACCTCCTCCTTTTTGGAAGTCGGTTAACAAGAAACGACGTGGGTCTCATGCATGCCCATGGTCTAACATAAAATTTTACAAGAAGCAAAGTCTCATCAAAATAAAAGAAAAACATACGAAAATCGTCAATAGGGAATATGCATCAATTTTTTTTTAAATCTTAACCAAAAGTATAATGCGTGTGAAAGTTAACTGTAATATTAAAACTTTTCTCTTGCGTTTTTTTCTCGTGATATTGTTACTTGAAGTTAGCGCTCAGCAGCACCCGCCGAAAACGCTCCATACAAAATGGTGACGTCACACATCACGTTTCAGGTGTGTTTCGGCGCGTTTAATATGGAGTTAGCCAATAATCTTCAATTATCTCCCTAAATTTTGCGTTTAAGTACATATGTGTCATACAAAATATTATTTCTTATTCGATATTCTATCTGACTGTAAAGTGCATTATATCCGAAAATGAAAAAAAAAATCGTTATTTTCCCCTGATTTCATCGTGTGGTAAAACTAAAATAATACATTTTTTTTATTTTTTTTCCTGTTCCATCATGTTTTTATAAGTGTCCGCAGCGATCAAGCTCAATTTCATCAAAATCGGTGACTTATGCATATTCCCTATTACGTATGTAGTGGTTGTAAGCTGTATTGTGTCTTTGTAATATTGCTCAAAATAAAATAAGGGCCATTATTATTACACGATAAATTTTTAGTATGTACAGTTAAAAGTTTCAATATTTAATAAATTGGTCAAGCTATTGAGGTTTGTTTATGTCCCAAAATTTTACTGATTTCTAGATTTTTTTTATTTTTTTTATTTTTTTTTTTTATTTATTAGGACAACCAACAATAAGTACACTGATACAAACAATAATTATAACTAGTACATGAGACATACAATTTTAGTGTCTTATCAATTATAGGCAGTCACATCATGCATAGAAACGATTGTACCTACTTAAACAAATAAGATATCAGATAGTTACTCTATATAAAACTATAATTATAATTACTCTATATAAATTGAAATTGCAAAATGTATTATAATTATTTATTACAGACTTCATCAATCGTACAATACTAGAGAATGAAAGAAAGTGATGCTCCGGTGACTCGCATGTTACTTTACAGTCAAATGACGTAGGAGGCCTTTTTTAAAACTTCTTAGAGAGCTACACAATATATCTAAGTCCGAGCACAGAGACATATGAAGCTTCATCAACCTAACAAGAGGAGCGTGAGATCCAAACTTGCTCCTAGTAAACGGTTTTCTTAAAAGTGGAACCCTACCACGAGGATATCTCCTAGGGACATTAAAATTTAAGGCGCCCAATATCTGGGGACAGTCAATGCTCCCATGGATTATCCTATGAAGGAACGAAAGATCTAAAATAGTTCTTCTATCTGAGAGAGATTGCATATTAAAATATCTCAGTCTATCCGAGTAGGATGGCAACCTCTTTGCTAATCCACAACTATAGGACAAATGCCACATAAAGCGCTTTTGAAGTCTCTCAATACGCATCACATCAACATTATATAGAGGGTTCCATACTATAGCACAGTACTCCAAGCCACTTCTCACCAATGCATAATACACTCTCTTTTTTGTTTCTGGCCGCTTAAAAACTTTGCAATTTCGTATGACAAATCCCAATGTCTTTGCGTTTTTGTTTATCATATTGTCGTAATGTTTTTTGAAGGTCAATTTGTCATCCAGAATTACCCCCAGATCACGCAAATGATCCACTCTCTGTAATTCTATTCCATCAATATAGTACCGAGATGGAAAAGGATTGTGTTTTCTGCTGAACCTAATAAACATACATTTTTTAATATTCAAACTCATACCATTATCGACGCACCACTGTTGGGCCCTATTGATATCGTCTTGCAACAGAGAAACATCAACATCATTGATGATTTGCCTAGAAATCTTTAGATCATCCGCAAAAAGGTACGCGTTAGAATTTTTTATATTATGCACTAAATCATTGATAAAAATGTTGAACAAGATTGGGCCCAAATGAGAGCCCTGTGGGACACCAGCAGCATTCACGTATGGATCAGACAGCTGACCATTCAAAGCCACGGAAGACTGTCTGTTGGTAAGATAGGAACCAAACCAACACAGCAAGGAACCCCCAACACCATAGAAATCTAACTTCTTCAGCAATACGTTATGATTAACGGTGTCAAAAGCCTTGCTAAAGTCCATATAAATGGAATCCATCTGTACACATCCATCAACTTCCTTAATAACGTCATTTACAAATGATACTAGGTTCGTAGTAGTAGACCGTGATGATACAAAACCGTGTTGACTGACATCTATTATGTGTTTGGTCTGATTCAACAAAAAAGGACACACAAGGGACTCAAAGAGCTTTGCGAAAACGGACAATATAGAAATAGGTCTGAAATTAACAACATGATTGGGCTCACCGGATTTGAATATAGGTACCACCTTGGCTTCTTTCCATACACTAGGAAAGATACCCCTAGATAATGAAGCATTAAATATGATAGTTAGTGGTAGGGATAGTTGTTCAGCACATCTAACTGCAAATACAGATGGTATTCCATCCAATCCGGGGCCTTTATACAAGTCAAGTCTTTTTAATTTAATAAGTATAGTTTTTCGGGAGAACTGTATATTACACAACGTATTTGAATTAAGGACTTTCTGGGAACTATTTGCAAGCTCAGTTGATGTAGCCTCATTTTTGGCACCTCCAGTTGCAGCATACACCGAGGAAAAGTGGGATGCAAAAAGATCACAGGCTGCCTTAGTAGTGCTCGAGAATTCTAAAGTTCCATTTGTTAATGTAGGAGGATAATTATTACCGTTATTTCGTTTGTGTTTTAAAAAAGACCAAAAATACTTAGGATTTTTAGCAATGCATGATTCGATGTTCGCTATATAGGAGCTGTAACATTTCCTAGCATATTCTTTACACCTTTGATTTAATATATCGAATGAAATTTTGTCCAAAGGATTGTTATTTAATTTTACTTTCATTCTATATTTGTATTTTTCTTTTAACATCTTAATCAAGTTGCCAGAATACCATGCTGGATATGCTGTGGTTGAGAAGGAACGGGCTTTTGGCACATGTCGTTCGATTGATTCTCTAAGAACTTCATAAAAACGTTCTACCATATCGTCAACAGTTGCGCAGGAATTCAAAATGTCGAGCCATGGAGTGCTGTCTAAATCTTTTATGATCTGATCATAGTCTGCCTTAAAGAAGTTAGGTCTAGGAGATAATTTAACATTAGAACTACTGACAGCACCGATAGAAAGTAAAAACTCAAGCGGTGGATGAAGGGGATCAATCGAGGTTATGACAGTTGCCGCCTCTGATAATCTTAATTGGTTGGCGTTACTGAGGACTAAATCTAATATTTTTTCTTTATTATTTTTAATACTATTAAATTGAGATAAATTATTTGTAGCTATAAAATCAAGTAGGGTATCAGCCATAGGAGAATTGTTAGGATCAGGAACCAGTGATGTAGAATCGGAAGCCATAGACCAAGAAATACAACTCATGTTGAAATCACCAACCAAGAGAATATCTTCCATGGACTCAAACACACGGTTACAATTATTTATGAATTCTTTTAGAATGTGGTGCTTCACAGGTGGCGGTAAGTACACTGAACACAACATTAAGCGCTTCTTTTTATTCAATTCAATGGCCAACCAAAGATCTTCACACTTGCTCTCAAATTGCATAGCTCTATAAGACACAAACCTCTTAGAAACAGCCACTAGAACGCCACCACCATCTTTTTTGTGATGATAGCCGCCAGTTTCTCTATCTCGTCGGTAAACATTATATCGATAATCAAATATTTCAGATGACATAACTCCAGAATTCAACCAAGTCTCGGTCATTATAATTACATCATAATCATTGGACAATATATTGCAAAAAACATCATGAGTTTTGGTTCGAAGACCTCTTACATTTTGATAATATATTGATAAATTACACATTTTTGAAATCTTATAAAAGCCAAGATCATGACAATTTAAAAGTCTTAACACTACACAAAAAAGAATCACTTCAATTTATTAAAAGACTCGGCATTACGTATCATGACATATTCAGAGGTCTCGTCTTTTCTCATGAAAATTTTACCCTGCTTTACCCAAACGAATTTATAGCCTAGTTCTTTACCCTTCGCACGTGCTTTAGCGTGTAATATTTTGTTCGACGCTGAAAGATGTTCCACTGCATAGATTGCTTTCTTAGCTCCACCTATACCGAGATGACTAGAATTAAGCTTTTCTTCCCTAGTTCCCGCAGACTTATTAAACTTTATAGTAGACGCCAAGACTGCATCTCTAACTCTTGGGCAGCTAAATTGAACAATGATGGACCTCGGTCGTGGGCTGTCGGAGTTTATCTTAGCAGTGCGTGTACATTGATGGATATCACTTTCCTTAATATTATATCCAATGACTTTACCCAATTGCACTACCGTTGAAAATAAATTTTCATTTTTATGTTCCGGAACACACTGTAGTTCAAGATTACGAGATCGAGCATGCTGTTCCATCTGGCTTAGGCGACCATTCAGATCCTCCACGGTAGACCGAAGACTGTTGTTTTCCTTCTGAAGTTTCTCAGCCACGGATTTAATGTCTTCGTATGAGTTTTTGTATAGCTCAAACTGATTTTCGATGTAATTTAAGGAAGTAGTGACTGTTGCTAACTCGTCTGTTATAGGTTTTAATTCCGCACTTATCAGAGCTTTTATGCTTGAGTTGAACTTCTTAAACTCGTCAGCTATTGCATTACGTACTTCCTCCATGGTGATGTTGTTAGACTGACTTGAGGGGCCCATTCTTCGAGATGTTACATTATCATAATCGGAGTCAGAATGACCAGACTCGCCTCTTATTGGGGCAGGACTATTATCGCCTCCCTTTCGCAATGCACCCTGACAGTCTGAGCAAACCCATTTTCGCTTATCAGTTTCTTTTAGTTGATCAAATTTTTTGTTCACGATTTGAACACAAGCGTAGCAGTAGACATCTTTACATTTGCAGCATTTCAAAACTGATTTCTTTTGTTTAATATCTTCTCCACATCCAGATGTACACAACCCCTTAGCTCTCCATAAATCTTTTCCTATTTTGGACGAACTCATTATGACAGAATGTAGGTATAAAATGTGTATGATTTACTTAACGATGTAAATTTTAGAATTCCCACTTTTAGGTGTAGTAATTTTAATGTGGTAACACTTTTCAACTTGCCAAAATCAAATCGTTGCTGTCAGTTGATAGTGACAGCTTTCAAAGTCGAATTTGTCACTGCCAATTGATTTTGACACATGTAATGTTGACGACTAGGGGGGTACTTGTATCAAATCCGAACTGTTTGATATAATGTGGGTATTTAAATGGAACTTATCTTTTGTTGTTTAGAAGATCCTTGAGCAGAGAAAACCACTGATAACAGTATCACGAGTAATACAAATATCGTATTCCACAAAGATGTAACTAAAATATACTATTGCACTTGATTTGTAAAGTAAAGAAATAAAAACCGGGAGCGTAGGTACTGTTCGATAGGCTGTGTTGCCAGGAATATGAATAATATTTAGAGCTCATTCATAGAACTAGGTACGTAAATAATGAAAAGAATGGATCTACGCACGCGTCTTGGCATTTTTGTGAGTTTGCCGATTACTCAATATTTTTTCCGATATTTTCAAACTATTAATTTTTAACTGCTCATTCATATTCAGAAACGTGGTCTGATATCCCCATTGAATTTTTAGTTATACTTAAAAATTAACGGTATTATTAAATTCAGTCTGATTTTATTTGAATTCGCTAATAATCGAAAGCTGGTAGTCAAATCAAATGACTACAGTTTGGCTACAAGGTATTAAGTTTCCTCGTGGCCAAACTAATTTGTCCATCAGCCATTTTAATGTCCCCACTGCTGGGGCACAGGCCTTCCTTATGGGTGGTAAGGAGGACGGGCCATAACCCACCACGCGGGCCCAATGCGGATTGGTGAGTATTAACGACTGCAAATGCAGCCGGGACCAACGGCTTAACGTGCCTTCCGAAGCACGGAGGAGCTCGAGATAATAAATTTTTGGTCACCCATCCCCTGACCGACCCTTGCGAACGTTGCTGAACCTCCGCAATCGTTGGGCCAGGCGCTTAACCACTGCGCCACCGAGCTCCTCTCTGTAATAATGGGATCAACTCTGAAATCGCGAAAAAAAACTGATGTTTCATACAAAAAATAATAACGAAAATATAAAAATGTATGAAGCAGCTGATTTCTTTTTATGCGATTTCAGAGTTGGTCCCATAGTAAAAGCTGTTCAGTTTGATGGTCTGAAGAAACGGTTTTTTCATTTTGCGTTAATTCATTAACACGTTGTATATAAAAAACCATTCATACTTGTTTGTATGGAAAACCATACAGTGGCCCCTATTTTCTTTTAAGTAGTATTATGTTTTATTTTAACTTCTAAAGTCATCTTGAAATAGGTAAGTGTACAATTATGCTCTTAGAATGCTGATCAGATCAATTGGGTGTGTATGGGGATCTGAATCTTCTCCATTCACTCCCTGGATGGCCATCATCAGATCATACCCCGTTAAATCCTGGGCGGAGAACCAATGCTTCAAAGTTACCTCGTTTGTATGAAAATAGACCTCTGTAGTACTTAGTTTTGCAGGCCAGTGTATTTAATATTGTTCTGAAGCAATTTATAATTCATAAGAAACAAGCAGCGGTTCCCCTTTACTCTTCAATTGTTTTCACAACATAACTACATTTCCATAGGAAACGGGCTAAATTCAGCCGTTGCTGAAGTCAAATACTTTCAGAGTTAATGGACTGTTACTTTCAGTAGTCAAAGAAAGGAGGTAAGTACAGGTAAAGTATTTTAGGAATGCTACCGAATTCGTCTGATGTTGATTTTCAACGTTTTCGTTTGAAGATTGACTTATTGACTTATTTTTATTTTTACCATTGAAAATGGTTATCAGATGCAAATCGCCTGAGACGTATTTTTGGCCATATCTCCGAGGATTTTGGGAGGATCGAAATAATAATAGTACCAAAAGTTGAGGAGTTTATCGAGACACGTGTGAACGTTTGAATTTTGAAAATATATACTGGTAACTTTTTTTGGAATTTTGCGAATATCAAAAAAATCCGGGTTTTTTGGGGGATGTTTGTTTACTAAATTGTAAATATTTCAGAAAAAAACCGATTTAAGAAAAAAATAAAAAAAGGTCCTAGGGTATTAGTTTAGCTATCAAATGGCGAAATAATTTTGAAAATCGGTTTATAATTGTGCCCTGTAGGTGGACCCTTTAGATTTGGAATTGTAGAAAAACGGCTGTTTCCGTACACAAGGCGGAGCCGAGTGTCACAATCATAAAAATAAATGGGTACTACCTACGTAGGTAACTTTAAAAATATAATAGGACTCTGCATGCACATTTTTGTGTTCATTTTCAATGCTCTGATTCTTGCGGGGACTGTAAAATCTGTGAATTTTTTATTAGAACAACCAACAAGGTTATACACTGCACTTACATAATGGTTGCCAAAGAAAGCATATATAGAATTATAAACTTAAAAAAACATAACAGAAGTAAGTTAACTAATCAACTCATATGGTATTTAATGTGCCGAATTCTTATTTTGTTTTATTTAAATAACAAATACAATATAATAAAAAGTAAAACTTTATGTAATAGCTTTATAGCTCACACATGACACGTTTATCCGTATCATTTGTGAGTTATTTGTTGTTATTTTGGGGACTTATGTAGTGTCAGGCCGTACCTCCTAAAAGTACTGATCCAAACAAATTAATGCAAAAATCTGTAATCAAATAAAATGTGTTGATCTTATCATTAGTTAATCAGTCCCATACAAACACCACTCGTTTAAAGATTTAAAGACAATGATTTTATTTTCCTGTTTAACACAAACATACATTTACATACAATCTATGAGAGCCTAAATAATAATTAAATAAAATTTAAGAACTTTTTGTATCATATAAAACATGTTACAAAAATACGAGTAATACCGAATAATATGGTAGATTAGGTACCATCAAACTGAACAAAGGATATCATCCATGTTTCATACATTTTTGGTCCAAATATGAAAGTGCCGGCCAAGAGACAAAAGTGCTTTATTCTGATAGATTTTGTCCATCTAAGCATTTTTATTATGGCACCGAAGCTGTACCACCGCTCCACATTTATGTCAAAATGTATGAAAAGACAGACTTTTTGAACTCAATTAAAATCAAGTTCAGCGGTGCTACAGCTTCGGTGCTGTAATAAGAAATACGTAGGCGGACAAAATCTATCCGAATAAAGCACTTTTGCTTTTTGGCCGGCACTTTCAGATTTGGACCAAAATGGATGATGTCCTTTTACTATGGGATGAGACCAATCTAAAATCGCGAAAAATAAATCAGCTGTTCCATACATTTTCTTTATTAATTTTTGTATTAAATAAGTTGTAGATTTTTTTTCGCGATTTCAGAGTTGGTCCCATAGTAAAAGTTGTTCAGTTTAATGGTCTCTATTCGGCATCACTCGTATTTTATAACACGTATATCATATTAAAGCCAAACTAAATTACCCCAACTGCATCTAGCAAAAAGCAAAATGGCGGCACATTTAATGCCACCAACAACGTGTTAAGTATAAAACTACAATTAATTTACTGTTTGGGACCAACCCCGGCGTGGGTTATGCCACAAAAACTTTTCGGCCGTGTTGTGGCTTCGCAGTTCTGAATGAACAGGGCTAAATTGCTTGGCTAATTATTCTATGCTATTATACCTACAACAAAATGCGTGAACCCAATTTGTAGCATGTATTTTTTCTTGTGTCTTACGATGGAACTCATCGACCGTTATTGTTCGTCTTCTATTGTTTTTTTTAGATTTCATAGTCTTACCTACTACATATTTCATTTAGTTTAGTTAGTCATGTAGTTAGGTTGATATTATATTTTGTCAGTATTATGACTGAAAATAAACTCTAAAAAGATTATTGAGACTAAGAACTTGTGATTTTTGCAAAAGCGTTAATAGCCTAATAAAAAAAGGTTAAAAAAATGCGTTTTGAAGAATTAATTCCCAGTAAGCTGGAAATAGTTTTATTAGCTTCAGTTGGTCTGGTCCAGCTGGAGCTGGATCCTTGGTGTTCATTGTGGGGAGCAGGTCAAGGTTTGTCATTTTCCAACCCCAAATGAGAGGATCCATCGGTCTATCAGATTGAATGTTGCGTTTGACTAATTTTGAGAATATCTCGTGGCGGATTTTGTCCAAGGTCTCGTTGGCCTTAGGGGGATATAGGGCTGGCAGGAATAGTTGACCTTTTGAAATGAGGTCCTCAGGATCAGCATCTGCAGGTCATCAGGTATGCAACCTCTACAGATTTTTCTTCCGCAAAATGTAAATTTGCATCTAAATGAGAAATTTTCTCGATATGTAACTATCAATTTCGGCTATACTATTAAACTGAATCTTAAATTTTAGATATTCATTCGACGCAGAATTTAACCTTCTTTAATATTGTATTCAATATCATTTTCCGTACAAATGCAGCATTTTTGAGTTAGAAGCAAAAACCTGAAAAAGTGTTAAAACTTCGCGGTTTTGGCTCCCAAAAGTTACGCACACCTCCTGGAAAGGTGCAAACTCGGATCACACGTATTTAGGACCAACTGAAGCTAATAAAACGATTTCCAGCTTACTGGGAATTAATTCCGCAAAAAAATCTAAAATGATTGGCCTATAAAGATACCATGTTTGGTAGAACAAATTGATTTTTACAAGCTTTTATTTAACTTTCAATGTATGTATGTTCGGATGGAATATTGGAACTCAATTTAGAAGCAGATATCTTCAACCGATTGAGCTGAAATTTCGAACACTCGTTTAGTTTAGAAGATAATGTATGACTAGCTGTATAACGTCATTCCAAATCCAACATGGCGGAACACTAAAAGGGCGGTCAAATTATTTTTAATCCACTCACAATATGGGGAATATAAGATTCTTGAATATGGGTATCATATGAAAGGGCTTGCTGAGAATAACTCAAAAAATAAAGTGACGACTAAATCCAATATGGCGGACAAGAGTGCAGACGGTAATAAATGCTTGTACTTAGGTACCAATAATTAAATTTAGACAGAAACTTATTATGATTGACTCTATTAACTGCGTGTCATAAGTAAAGTATGTATTTTTTTTTTCATTAGTGTCGGTTCAGTTCCCAGATACGGCAAGCGTATTTTCAAAAAATATAATGTAGTCTTGCTTCAATAAAAAAAAATGGAATGTCTCTTTTGAGCAAAAATTCCTATCTCCTTAATTTAGAGTAATTTAAATCCAGATTCAATTTAAAAATCCACACTGTATAATATTTATCACAATAATAAAAAAAAATTTTTCGCGTATAAATAATAAATAGTATTACATATATTGTGCGAAAACTTATAATGGTGCATAGAGTCCTACACGGATTTAAGTCACTGTATGTTTTCCTTCGAAATAAAAAAAAATAAGTGTGACATCACATTGAAAATCAATCTTACATTGCCACATAATAAAGGATAAATTTATTTTTATTTCACACATTTTAGTCACATATTATATAGTTTTGGAATGTTCTCATCAATGCCTTTCATTTGATGCCCATATTGTAATAATAGAAGAATTTTTTTCCACATTTGAAAATAGCGTCTTACAGTAGCCATATTGATTTTATCTAAAAAAAAAATAAAGCCAGTGTCACTCGGGGTGCTGTAAGGATTCTAACGATACCCCATTTATCCAAATCAGTTCAGGCATTTAGAAGTTATGGTGGAATAAAGAAACTCACATACCCACAAACATACATTAACCCTGAACACAATACACTCTTTTTGCTTTGGGCAGTCGTGTAAAAATGTGTTGTAACATTATTCGTAATCATACTATTCTTTGTATAACATCTGCGCTTTTATGTTTTCTCACACAATACCTTTTACCGCGATCCCTACAAAATCATATGTGACCTCTATTCGATATAAAAAGTATGGGAAAACAGACTTTTTGACGTCACTGTTGTAGGGCTCTATCATTGTAGGTTAAAAATATCAAGACTTTGAATGAAAGTTACACTTTTTTGAATTATGACTTTTTATTTTAAAAAAGCTGTCAAAATGACAGCTTTTTTAAAATAAATGTCATAAATGTCATTTCCCAATACTAGGCTATATATACTTTTTTCTGTAAACGCTTACAAAAAGTAGGTAAAACTGAAATTAACTTATAATTATTCTTTAAAATTTATTAACAGCTGCTCGCGAAAGCTATCATCGTTAAGAGATATAACTTCCCTTCTGTTAATATTTCCAGTTAAATTTATTTAACGGGAAATGTAATAATGTAACAGATCCTGTCTCTAACAGTAGCTGTAAGTTGATTAATGATAATTGATAATTAATACGCAGCAGACAAATTTATTTTAATTGATTGTTATGTACAACCCGGTCGAGTTAACTCGGGACCTGAAGCGCGATAGACCCCTCTCGTTTTCTCCTTTCCTCACGCCACAGTCGTCAATTTTTTGAAAGTTTTCGATAGATTATCGATAAATTATCGTGACGACAGTGGCGTGAGGCAAGGAGAAAACGAGAGGGGTCTATCGCGCTTTAGGTCCCGAGTTAACTCGACCGGGTTATTAATACCTATAGGTATTTTACGCGTGGGAAAAAATGGCGGAAATTCTGCGAATAAATAAAGATAAATAAAAGTTTAGCCGATAATAAAGCTTAGAAGACGCTTGTTTGGCGACATTTCAAATAAAATAGTTTTAATATTCAATTTGTTGTCAGATATAATACGAAATAGGGAATATGCATAAGGCTGGCCCCAGACCTACCGGTTTCATTTCTTTGCTTTGCTGTTCTACCTTGCTTAAAAGACCGCCGGCCAACCAGGGTAATTTTCAATCTATCGCATTTTGGGACTAGACCAAATTGGCAAGATAGCCATTAGCTTGGTGTTATCAAATATCATCGCCTGGATTGCGAAGTAGGAAGCTTTTAGGAGATATGCCACCCTGAACATGGACTCCGATCGTTAAAAATAAATCGATCGCTTATTTATACAAGATGTTTGGTAAAGCCTTATAAAGTGAATATGGTAGATAGGGACCATAAAACTGAACAACTTTTACTATGGGACCAAATCTGAAATCGCGAAAAAAAATTAGCTGTTTCATGCATTTTGATAATTTCGTTATTAATTTTTATATGAAACCGCAGTTTCTTTTTAAACTAAAACTAAAACTTCGCATTGCAACCCAGACAACGATATTTGATAACTAATGGCTATCTTACCAATGTGGTCTTGTCAAAATATACGATAGATTGAAAATGAGCCTCTTGGCCGGCGGTCCATGGTAGAACAGCAAAGCAAAGAAACGAAACCGGTAGGTCTGGGGCCAGCCTTAGTCACCGATTTTCCTAAAATTGAGCTTGATCGCTGCGGACACTTATAAAAACATGATGGAACAGAAAGAAAAATAAATAAAAAATATTATTTTCGTTTTATCACACGATGAATTCAGGGGAAAATAACGATATTTTTTTTCGTTTTCGGATATAATACACTTTACAGTCAGATAGAATATCGAAAAAGAAATAATATTTTGTATGACACATATCTACTTAAACGCAAAATTTAGGGAGATAATTGAAGATTATTGACTAACTCCATATTAAACGCGCCCGAAACACACCGAAACGTGATGTGTGACGTCACCGTTTTGTATAGAGCGTTTTCGGCAGGAGCTGATGCGTGCTAACTTCAAGTAACTATATTACGAGAAAAAAACGCAAGAGACAAGTTTCAATATTACAGTTGATTTTCTCACGCATTACACTATTGATTTTGATAAAAAAAAAATTTGATGCATATTCCCTATTGTACAAGATAATTTCATATTAACCAATATTGCAATAAAGAATATTTATGCACCATCGAATTGATTGCTTTGATGTGTCACATCCAATAAGTGAGATAAGCCGAAAGTGGTATCCAAGGGCAAATTAGTGAAAATAAATAACGTTAAAATATCGTTGATAAGCAATAAGCCGGTAATGGTTAGATAGGGCTGTCAACCGTCTGGAATATTTTTTTTTGTCCAAAAATCGTCCTGAAAAATTATTTATTGGGTTTCTGAAAATTTTAAACCTTACGCCGCTACGTATTTTGTGCTTTTAACAACAAAATATTGAATTCTACGTACTCGTGAAAAACAAACTGTCGTAACAAATTCAATGTACCAAATCAATCGTAATTTTTTTTTTTGATTTAGCCTATTACGGCCTTATTAATAAACGAAGAGTAAATTTACACCTGGTTTCACAAAAATATTGTATAGCAATATTACCTACTCCTTAAGTTAAATGTCTCAAAGCGTTATTTATAATCCTAGAAAACTTTTAGGTTAAACTAGGTGTAGTAGTATAGTAGTAGTAGTAGTTTTATATTAGACTCTTTAGATACCAAAATTAGGTTATTATATTTAACTTAATTTACAAGTGATTACTAACAAAAGACTTAGGTAAGTACCAATTACGTAAGCCAAAAACTTATAACGCCTTATAAACTTTTCTAAGTTATACTTATCAAACCACTTGTGCTTCTGAAGAATGCTCCAATAATAACTTAAATAAGTCTAAAACTTGAAACTTAGATAATGACCATAATAATTGAAGAAGCATATTTTTAATCTCATTTTATTACAAGACTATTCAATTTAGATTTTTGGATTTATTTTAATACCTACTTTAAAGTTATCTAAAAGACGAAGAAAAGTCATAAGTAGTGGTTATATTTTTCAGATCATAGTCAGCCAATTTATATAAAAATTCACAGATTTCGCAGTTCCCGCAAGAATCGGAGCATTGAAAATGAATACAAAAATTTACGAAAAAACTAAATCAAATCAAAAGCAAAATCCTATAATTTTTCTAAGGTATACTAGGTACCTTTTTATTTTTACGATCGATTGTGACACTCTGCTTCGACGCGGGTGAAATATTATTAACCGATTCACAAAAATCAACTAATGCACTTCTCGTCTGCTTCCGCATCTTTCAATACCTTTACCATGACAATCGGTCAATAATCATAGAAACTACATCACTTTTTATATACCGAAATACCCGTTTTTCTACAATTCCAAATCTAAAGGGACCACTACACCACAATTTTTTTTGAAAATCGGTTTATAATTGTGACCTGTAGTCACAATTATAAACCGATTTAAAAAAAAAACGCTATTTTGTAGCTAAACTAATACTCTAGGACCCTATTTTTCATTTTTTCTTAAGTCGGTTTTTTTCTCGAAATATTTACAATTTAGTAAACAAACACCCCCCAAAAAACCGGAATTTTTCGAAATTTCAAAAAAGTTACCAGCCGATTTTCAAAATTAAAACGTTCACACGTGTCTCAATAAATTCCTCAACTTTTGGTACTATTCCCATCTCGATCCTCCTAAAATCCTCGGAACTATGACCAAAATACGTCTCAGGCGATTTGCATTTGATAACCATTTTCAATGGTAAAAATAAACAAAAACAAAGACTTTCTATTCGGTTGAACTCTTATGGGACATTTGGACGGGGCAATTTTTACCAATCGACTTAAGTCGACTAGGGCTTTTCATCGACTAAGTATCGCTTGTTAAATCAAATCCAATTAAAATTAAGTTAAAAATTCGATTTTAAAAGGGATTATCGATAAAAAGCCCTATGCGTCTAAAGTCGCCTGGAAAATCGACCCATGCAAATACCCCATTACCAAAAGAATAAACGAACAATTATAAAGCTTTAATAAAAAATAAATAAATTAAAAAATATTAAAAACACGACTGCCCTGCCAAAACGAACTAAAAAGTTAAGCAACAAGTGTCATTGCAGTCGGGGGACCTTATCACAATATTTGATCAAAGAGGTCCCCCGACTGCAATGACACTTGTTGTTTAACTTTTTAGTTCGTTTTGGCAGGGCAGTCGTGTTTTTAATATTTTTAAATTTATATATTTTTATTTCACACATTTTAGTGACATATTATATAGTTTTGGAATGTGCTCATCAAGGCCTTTCATTTGATGCCCATATTGTAATAATAGAAGAAAAAAATTTTTTTTCACATTTGAAAATGGCGTCGTACAGTCGCCATATTGATTTTTTCTAAAAAAAAATATAACCAGTGTCACTCGGGATATTGTAAGGATTCTAACGATACCCCATTTATCTAAATCAGTTCAGGCATTTAGAAGTTATGGTGGAATAAAGAAACTCACATACCCACAAACATACATGAACCCTGAACACATAACACTCTTTTTGCTTTGGGCAGTCGTGTAATAAAAATGCACAATATGTCGCAAGCTTATGTCAGTCAGAGCAATATTTGAGGAGCTTACGCAATGTAATTTGATAGATTATTGCTTTTTTTAACCTAGAAATTAGGGTATATGTAGGGTGTATCTATTCCTTTGTATAACCTAATTGTGTTATTCAAAGGGATATAAAGTTTGCCATTGAATAGAGGGAAATGTCAGCCCTGCCTGGAACTAATCTTATAGACCAATATCACCTGATAGTCTCATCATACATTCGTGACAAAAGACAATTTCATTATTGTGTTCAGTTGCATGACGGCGCCGGTTATTTTGTGCCATTTCGCTCGCATAATATTTTTAGTCATAATATGGCTTGGCATAAAAGGAACGGCATACAGATTTTTAACATAATGGCATATTGGCAGAATGATTTCATTGGCATACCGATTTGTACTTCTTATTTCATTAGGCATAAACTTGGTGAACATAAATGTTGAAAGCATAACTTTGTCACGCATAATAGTAATTTAATATAATAAGTTACAAATAAATATTAATTTATTACTGTAAGCTTCATAGTCATAATTTTATCACCACTAATTACTACGTCACCTCGTTAAAATTAAGTTTGCGATTCTATTTTACAAAGGACTGTCGATAAAAAGCCCTATTCGACTAAAGTCGCCTAGCAAGTCACCCGGAAATCGAGTCGTGTAAATACCCCATTAGGAATTCAAGCCTTATGGTGGAATGTTCTACCAATGAAACAATTTTTTTTTTTACAAAGGAACATGGGTCGAAAAATGACAAATGGTCCTCCTATACTAACTAGACAGCTGGGTATGGAATACTGACTGATCCACGAATGGCCTAGTCAAACAAACATGGTATGAGGTGGTATTAGTATGGGAAAGTATTTTTTGTCGTTTTTTGACCCCGTTTCTCTGGCAAAAAAAAAGTTTCATTAGTAGGACAACTACAAAATGACTGTGTAGCAGCAATACATTCTTAAATTCATGCTACAAAATTACTAAGCGCTCTCCACAACGTGAAATAAACTATATTCAAAATATTTACATCCAAACACGGAGGTCAGCACATCCGTGAGCATTCGCATCCGACATCGGATATAGTATATCCGATATACGCAAATATACGGATTCTTAGGCAAGGATGAATACAATTTTATGTATGTTTATTCGTACGGAAATCACTATAAATCTTCACTAAAAGGCAGGGGTCAATTCAATGCCAGCTTCGGAAGGCAACTCAATATCGAAGATGTGTAGAATATCATGCTTTTAAAGGCTAAGTGTATGTGCTTAGGGTTGACGTTTTAAGCGTTGCCACTTGAAACTAGTGATTAATAAAATATAGTATTACTTATGTATTTTATGGATTCGGAATTTAACTAAACGAAGTTCTATAAACATTTCCACCGACAAGGTGGACCGATGATCTGGTGAAGATTGTTGGAAGCCACTGGACCATATCCAGTGGCTTCGCAGCGCAGGACCAATCGTCGTGGAGATCCTTAGGGGAGGCCTATACCAGCAGTGGGTGTCTTGCAGCTGATATGATGAATCGTATTTTTTACACTACTGCCCAAAAAAAAGTGTTTGTATTGTGTTTACATAATTCTATTAATAAAAGCTTACTTAACTCGTATAATAATATATGTATGAACCGTTCATAACTAAGCTTTAATAATACAAAATAATATGCAATGACTTAGAATATTAAAATTATATTTTTTCTTAAATATTTTTATATTCCTCAAGGTGACAACCCTCGGCACTTAGTGAAGGTGACATGCAACCTTTTAGACACCACGCGAGCTTTAGATTGACCCAACTGCAAGACTTGTCTAGTCTAGAATGACTTACCTTTTTTATATCAGACAATGTGCCAAGTAATTTTATGTGAACGAAATAAAAATGCTCGGTTCATTTATTAAGATGGTACCAGACTGAATGTGGCGCCGCGGTGAATTTAATTTAATATTTTAAATTATAACAATAATTTAAATAAAACTTTACGAGTAGTTTTTAAGACCCATACGGCCGATTGCACTAAACTTAAAGATCGCCTAAGTCTTTTCCTAACTACAACACGACCAAATTAAAACGGTGTCATAAACTTAAGGCTCAATTACATTACACAATTTTAAGCACGCGATTTCAAGACTAAGCATGGTGTAAACGGACTAAGACAGTAAGAATCTTAAAATCGTGCGGTCTAGCCCGCTCGGTAATAAGATTCTTAAAATTGTGTCGTCTAAATGCACGCACGATTTCAAGACAGTCTAACTGTACCTACGGCGGCACGTCAGACGTAACAGTTGTATTACAAAAACCAACTTTATACCTAAGGCATAAAGGCGTTCTCAAGGTCAACGTGTAGAGGTAATGTGACAGACAGAGACAGACTCTGTCTGACTCGCGACAGATAGACGATACTGCCACAGTACAAGATAAGTTCAAAAAGGAATGTTGGTTTTTTAACACGTTTTCATATGGACGTTTTCTTGTTTATTTATACTATTAATATTTATAAGTAGGTTCGTTTATTTGTTTGTCCGTAATTTTAGAAAAGAGTATTTTATACTAGGTAAGTACCTACTTACCTAGCTTCCCGATGAGCTAGAGACTTGAAACTTATAGGTAGGTAGGTTGTTTTTAACACGCTTTTATTAGGTTGCTTTCTCGTTTGCTTGTGTGTTTGTTTGTTTGTTTCTCCACAAAGTTTGCGAACAATTTAAACTAGCTTTCGGATGAGCTAGAGACTTGAAACTTTGAACATAGGTCAGAAATGGAAGGCAATGCAATATTATGGTATCATTGGGCTGATCTGATGATGGAGCCGGAAGAAGGCCACAGGAACTCTATAATGGAACCATACAACCCCATCGTGCTTGGGCTCGTTAGAATCGTCTTGATGAGTAGGTACTTTAAAGGGAGATGAGGTCCAGGCTCTGATGATTTAGCTAGAAGGCCATGCCATAGGAACTTAATATTGAAATCGTGCAACCCCATTGAATTTGGGCTCCTTTGAATCGTCTTGACGAGTGCTTTGTTGGGAAATAGTGTCCAGGGTCTGATGATGGAGCCGGAAGAAGGACACTGGAACTCTTTAATAAAACCACGCTACCCCATTGAGTTTAGGCTCGTTTGAATCGTCTTGGCGAGTACTCTAATGGGCAATAGTGTCCAAGGATCTGATGATGGAGCCAAAAGAAGGCCATAGGAACTCTATAATAAAACCATGCAACCCCATCGAGTTTGGGCTCGTTTGAATCGTCTTGACGAGTACTTTTTTGGGAAATAGTGTAACGTATAATAACGCGATATCTAGGTAGGTCGATACGTGCGCGACCGACAACAACGACGATGTGCACCTTCTGAGCCGGACGCTGTGGGCAGGCGTGGCGCGGGGTGGGTCACGCCGAGAGGCGGGCGGGTCACGCCGAGGGGCGGGCGGGTGCCGCTGCCGCGGCCCGCGCGCGAGCCGTCGCGTTCGCGTTGGTGTGCGGTGCGGTGCGGCGTGTGTGTCCGTCGAGTTATTCATAAGAGCGACAGTCTTGTTTTGTTTGATACGATTCTTGCAATTTGCATTAAGTAATACACATAAGAGGTTTTTATCTACTTAAATAAAATGATACTAAGTAAATATACCTACTACTACTTCATACCTACTAGGTAAAATATTTATATTCGTGAGCCTTTCGAATTTTCAACCTAGTCAGATATTAATGTTATGTAGGTTTCTAATAGGTAGATAATAGTTGAAAAAAATGATTGATTAATATAATGGTAAGGAGATAGGTACCTAAAATTTTATTTGACACGACGACTGCAAATTGAAAATATTTATAATTAACCTCTTAACAAACAATGATTAAAGAAAAGGAATTTGGTATTAGGTAGGTGCTTAAAGAACTAAAACAGAAAATAAAACAAATACAAAAACTACAATGTAAATAACTCCAATACTACGTTGATTGTAAAAGACATTAGAGACTTACTGCCTTCTCTTTTATACTATAACAGTAAGCACGGCCGAGCGTGCTAGAAATTGTGTAGTGTAAATGCGCGCATTCTTAGTCGTTTTCAAGACAGTCTTAAAATCGCTTGCTTAAAATTGTATAGTGTAATTGAGCCTTTAGCCGTCATGTAGATGTCATTCGCTAAGTTAACTTGGTCGAGTTGTAGATAAGAAAAGACTTAGGCGATTCTTAAGTTTATTGCTTTCACGCGTTTGTCTAGTATTTTTATAAGGTACCTATAACTACATTCCTACGTAGTCATTTCTAGAAGTTTAGCTAGCAAAACTGCAAAAAGTTGCAATTTCAGATCTCAGCCGATTCTCGTGAAATTTTATTAGCTGGTTCGATAATTATATGGTTTTATAGTGTGTGTAGGCCGCAGCACGTAAGTTTAGCAGCAGTAAGAAAAATTGGAGGGGATTAATGCGCATGTTTGCAGTATTCCCGCACCACGTCTCTCGCCAATGAGACCCCAAAAATTACTTCTACGCACAAAATGGCAGCGCTACAGTTACATGCCGAAGCTTGTATATTGGATAATATAGTTTTTCGAAATGTTTCGAAAAAATATCATATTTCAACCATTACGAAAACTGATCAAAAATGTCACAAACGTGAGGTCTCAGAGCGACTATTTATTAACAACTTTATTAAATGAAAACGTCTGAGCGCTAGTTTCAGTTTGGGATGAAAGGGTTGCTAACAAACTTACTTTCGCCCTTATAATTATTAAGTGAAGTATTAAAATGCATTTCAGATTAAATTACTGACAGCCGATGTTTGGAATTTCATTAAAACTACTTTGTGTAATAATACTCTAGCTTAAGCATTGTTCGATGCTTTCAAACTTTACCAAAGTTTTAAAATAGTTAGTTCTTAATACACCAGAGGAAAGTCGATTTTTGCAGCGAATACTATTTTCGATGCTGATTCGCTTCTGAAAATTCTTTGACTAAATTACGGCGAACCTAATAATTCTTCAGAAAATAAGGATAGTTTCAAAGGAATGCGATGCAGAAAATATTTGCTTTGATGCAAAATTAAATAATTAGAAACGAGCAAAGATAAAAGATAGTCGAGCGAAATAATTTATTGTGCATTCTTTTTCTAGTCTCGCGATAGGCATCTTAGTCCACTATATTTTACTGTGGTTGTTGTTTGCAAATCCTACTAATATTATTACCTAATATTATACCTTAGAAATCCCACAGCACTCCACCGACTTCTTTTCATATTCGTTTTCTGTCCAAGCTGCTCGTCTATGGAACTCACTTCCAGAGGACATCAGAAAATCTCAGACTCTCAAGTCCTTTAGAGATAGAGTTAGAAGTCATTTCCTTTCCTCTTCTTCTGATTGACTTTATTTATTTTCTCTTTAATCTTATTTGTATTTTTATCTTTATATACACTTATTCTTCCCTCTTTAAAATTGCACCCACTCCCCTATTATTATTTTTCCTTTTTTTCTATTTATTTTACACCCAAAGGTTGCCTGGAAGAGATTGCTGCTTAGCAATAAGGCCGCCTCTTGTATACTTTCTTCTTTGTATTTTTGTCCTCTTTTCTGTAATATTTTGTTTTGTGTGCAATAAAGCGTAATTTATTATTATTATTATTAATATTATAAATGTGAAAGTTTGTGGGTTTGGATGTTTGGATGTTTGTTCCTCAATCACGCAAAAACTACTGAACGGATTTGGTTGAAATTTAGCACACAGATAGTAGATAGTCTAAATTAAAACATAGGATACTTTTTATTCCGATATTCCCACAGGAACGGGAACCACGCGGGTGAAACCGCGTCCTACTAATATTATAAATGTGAAAGTTTGTGGGTTTGGATGTTTGGATGATTAGATGTTTGGATGTTTGTTCCTCAATCACGCAAAAACTACTGAACGGATTAAGTTGAAATTTGGCACACAGATAGTAGATAGTCTAGATTAAAACATAGAATACTTTTTATTCCAAGATTCCTGTGGGAATATCGGATATTGAGGATATTGAGGAACAAACATCCAAACATCTAATCGTCCAAACATCCAAACTCACAAACTTTCACATTTATAATATTAGTAGGATTCCCACAGGAATGGGAACCACGCGGGTGAAACCGCGGGCGGCCGCTAGTAAACTATAAAAACTTAGCTTCAATCTATGCATGTGAATTTTCGATACATTCAGTACTTAAAGAGCAATTTTGATTAAGATGAAGGCACCACTTTAAGAGTTATGGGAAACCTAACCTAAACAGAGTGAATCCGTGCGAAACAGCGATGCGACGAGCAACCTATTTTTTAAGAAATTAGTCCAATATATTTTCGACATTATTACTAAAATGAAATTGATGACTTTACGTTGAATCTGTGACTAGAAAAAAAAGAGTCCCGATTTCACTATTGACCCTCTGTGCGTGTCGCGATAAATTACTAACTGGGTCATTCTTCAAATGTGTCAGGTCCGTGGCATCATATTTTCTGTGTCCATGGGCGAGCTCTTGCCGTTACAATTAGCAATCAACGTTTGAAAATTCAGTCTTTGAATTTTTCATTTCCCCTTTTCAATCTAATGCGTCCACTGAATAAACCAGATAAAGGACATCATCCACGTTTCATACATTTTTGGTCCAAATATGAAAGTGCCGGCCAAAAGACAAAAGTGATTTATTCTGATAGATTTTGTCCATCTAAGCATTTTTTATTATGGCACCGAAGCTGTAGCATCGCTTCACATTTGTGTCAAAATGTATGAAAAGACAGACTTTTTGAACTCATGAAATAAAACAATTTTTAACGGATACTAGCACGGTTTTATTGAAAGTACTTTGGTAATTAATTAGTTGGTATTTGGTTTGATTTTTGGTTTTCCCGACGTTTCGGCACCTTTGCAGCTGCCGTGGCCGCAAAGGTGGTCAATTACAGGGCAGGTAATGGCAGCCCCAACGGATTTTTCCTGCGTTTGTAATTTATAAATAGGTAGATAAAGTATGCATAGTACCTACATCACTTTTAGTCGAGGGATTTTTGTAAAACTTATTTTAGTCTTTTTAAATAAAGAGTAACAATTTTAACCGCCGTGGGTTTTTTCAAAAAAAATAATTTTCGACAATCGCTTGTAAAATCGAATCGCCACCTCATTGGAATTAGGTAAGCGATTATATTTTACCAGCGATTGTCGATAAAAAGTACTAATTAACTAAACTCGCCTGCCAAGTCGCTTCATGTAAATACCCCATTAGGTTTACACGGGTGACTAAAGTCGCACAACTTTTACCGCACGGCGTAAATCGACTGTCAAAATAGTTATTCGGCCTAGGCCGCAGGTGACTAAAATCGACCGTGTACATGCGCATGGTGACTTAATATCGACCGTGTACGCGTGCCACAAATTTATCTGACCCAGTGGCCAATACTGGAACCAAGTTTTCAGACGACAAAGACGCCTGACACCGATGTGTCAATAAGTCGCAGGTAATTTAATGGTCCAAGTCGCCTGCAAACAAGCGGTTTGCTAGTCGACTTAAATAGTCCATCACAGTCGACTAAAATTGATCGTCACAGTCGACTAAATTCGACCGTGACAGTCGTCTAAAATCGACCGTCACAGTCGACTAAAATCGACCGTCACAGTCGACTAAAATCGACCGTCACAGCCGACTAAAATAAACCCCTGTAAATCCCACATTACCTTTCTTCAACCTACACACACTTTCACACATGCTATCATTACGACACTGAACTATACTTTACTGCTAACACCGTGTGACCTAATTTCGAAAATCCAAGGCAATCCAATTCTTGAAAGGATATTTCTAAAAAGCAATCTTAACTTGTATTAAAGCTATAAAATAGCGGATGCAACTCAATAGCAGTAATGACGCAGCCGAACTACCAATATGCACCATGTTATCTAAGTTGGTCCTAACTTCATGTTAGTTTAACCCTAACTTCGGACCATCCAATAAAGCTTCTATGACGACAGTCTGACGGGGTGATGGTTGTGGAATTGGATGGACATACGATTATATAAACTGTACTATTTCGGGCAGGTAAGAAAAGTAATATTCCAAACCCTTAACAAAGTACATAACTAATCAAAAAGTTTTCTAATTTTCATCGTACATAAATCAATCGATGGACTTGTTTATAAACGGTGCTTGCCAATTAAAAGTTGTACAAAAACAGACTATGCAAAGTATTAAACCTATTATTTTAAGATTATTTGCAAGTGCTTTGAAACATTTTCTCAGAAATTCGTCTGGAAGGAGATTAGTATTATTGTTACCCCCTTATTCATAAGCAGATTATAATTAATTGAATAATGTATTGTTTGTGTCATTTGAAAGTCATTTCGTATCCTACTAATATTATAAATGTGAAAGTTTGTGGTTTTGGATGTTTAGATGTTTGTTCCTCAATCACGCAAAAACTACTGAACGGATTAAGTTGAAATTTGGCACACAGATAGTAGATAGTCTAGATTAAAACATAGAATACTTTTTATTCCGATATTCCCACAGGAACGGGAACCACGCGGGTGAAACCGAGGGCGGCCGCTAGTTAGATTATGGAATATCGGGATAAAAAGTAGCCTATGTTTTAATCTAGGCTATTTACTATCTGTGTACCAAATTTCAACCAAATCCATTCAGTAGTTTTTGCGTGATTGAAGAACAAACATCCAAACATCCAAACCCACAAACTTTCACATCTATACATATAATGCGTAGATTTTAGCAACTTTTATACATCTAGTGACGCTAATATTGCTGCTGAGACTCTTATTAACATAATTTCCGAAGCTATCAGGGCTCACTCTAAGCAAATAAAGGTTGTACATCGCCATCGTTTTATTAAGCCATGGATGACGCCAGGCCTAGTACGATGCATAAGAAACCGTGATAAACTTCATTTGAAAGCCAAAAAACAACCGAACAATGCGATAAGTCAGGTCACATACACGAGATATCGCAACTTTTGCAATAACCTTCTTAAAAAATTGAAAACTGCACATGAGAAAACGGCTTTGCTGAAAAACAAACGGAACCCAAAAGGTATGTGGAGTACTATAAACAAGATCGCCAGTCTGAAAAAATTCACTCCACCTCCTCTCGAATTGCTTAAAATAAGCAAAGATCCTGATGAGTCTGTGAATATGGTGAATAACTACTTTGCTGGAATAGGGGCAAGGCTGGCTAATGAAATTCTAGCTAACCAGGGTATCGGAGTCACTACAACATCTAAAGGTAGTGAGGGAGCAGATTTCCAGAAAGATTCTATGGTGTTGATGGATGTGGACAGCTCGGAGATTGAAAACATCATTTTAAATCTGAAAACTGATTCAGCACCGGGCTTTGATAAGATACCAACGCTAGTTATTAAAAGTGCTAAAAACGTTTTGGTCCCTCCTCTCACTCACCTAATAAACTTGTGCTTGGCAACAGGTGTCTTTCCTGATATTCTGAAGAAAGCTCTAGTACATCCTATTTACAAAGCTGGGGACAGGGACAGTGTCGGAAACTACAGACCAATATCAGTCTTAACTGTAATATCCAAAATATTAGAGAAAGCATTAAATAACAGACTTATAAAATACCTCGAGCATAAACACATAATCGCCGATAATCAGTTCGGGTTTGTGAGGGGCAGGTCCACCGATGATGCTACTTTGCTTCTCACAGACACGATTGCTCAACATCTTGATAGTGGATTAAAGGTCATAGGAGTGTTCCTAGATTTGTCAAAGGCTTTCGACACTGTCCCGATCCATCTTCTGCTATGTCGCTTGGAGTCAATTGGGATACGCGGGCCTGCACTGGAAATCTTTAGTAGCTACCTTACTAATCGCACTCAATGCGTAAAAATTGGAGCGTATAGTAGTAAAGACATGAACTTGCATTTTGGCGTACCACAAGGTAGCGTGCTAGGACCAACCTTGTTTTTAGCGTACATCAACAGCCTGTGCAAAAAAACTTTACCCTACTGCAAAATGGTCACCTATGCTGATGACACAGCTTTGATAGTTCATGGCAAAGACTGGAATGAAGCTCAAAGTCGCACTGAAACAGTTCTTAGAGAAGTAATGCAATGGTTAAACTATAGCTTACTAACCTTGAACATAGCTAAAACCAAGTGCATTACTTTTTCACTTCGTTCTGACACACAACCACCAGATTGTTTTCGTATACGAGCTCACTCATGCAGTCTAGATGGAGGGGGTGGATGTCCTGATATTGATAGAGTCCCTAATATAAAATATCTGGGTATAACTATTGATAGGTTTATGAATTGGTCGGAACACATAAAAAATTTAACGAAGCGTATGAGGAAACTAATACCTGTTTTCCGAAAATTAAGGAACTCGGCTGACTCAGAAACACTGTTATGCGTCTACTATGCTCTTGCTCAGAGTCTAATCCAATATTGCATAACTACATGGGGTGGTGTTGGAATCTCTACTTTACTCCCTTTAGAACGTGCACAAAGGGCTATACTTAAAGTCATGCTTGGTAAACCGAGAAGATACAGCACAGATCTACTTTACAGTGAATGTCCAGTCCTAACAGTAAGAAAGCTCTTTATTATGAATGTAATCTTAAGAAAACATAAAGATATAAACCTTGCTTGTTTGCCAAAGCGCAAGAATAAGGGAGTTTGTCCAATACAGTCACACAGAACAGCAGTTGCCAAACGACAATTCTATGCTTGTAGTTCCCATATTTACAATCTGGCAAATAGGGCTAAGAAACATGGTATTATTGTCACCTTATAAATGTAAGCAGATAGTACGTCAATGGTTACTTAACCTAAACTATAAAGAAACAGAAGAAATTCTACTTAAATAACACAAATACACACACACGCACACAGACACAAACACACACACACACACATACACACACACACACACACATACACACACACACACATACACACACACACACATTTTGTGGTTTTTAATAGTGATTTTTTGTAAAAATGGTAACAGATGACGATTTGTTGTATTATATTTTAATTTTGTTATTTTCATGGGTTTTTCTCTCTGTAAAATGTAGTAGATAGTCCTTGACCCAGGGCGGGTGGGAGACGCTGACAGCTGTGACACAGTTCATACTAGTACGGTTGTCAACGTTAACCTCTAAATAGTTATAAAATCTATTTTTTATGTTCCATCTTATATGTAAGAGGATATTTGTAACTTTTAATTTGAAATAAATATAATTATTAATTATTAATAAAGCTGTAGAAAAGTTGTGTCTGTACAAAGAAAATATTTTGAAAAAAAGTGGTTGGGGTGTTTGATAACAACCTATAAAACCCATTTCTATCATTTTTGGAATTTTTGTCTGTTTGTCTGTTTATCTGTATGTTTGTGCGCTAATAACTTAAAAAGCGCTAACTCAATCGTAATGATGTTTACATAGAAATATACTATGTATTTTGCGAAGTAATTTAATTTTTATTTCATCGCAATCGGTTCACTCAATCAAAAGATATACGACTTTTAAGTTTTTAAGAAGAGTTTACGATGAATTCGTTGTAACAATATCTTTGGGGAATTATACTGTTAGAACGACGACTACCTGGACCTGGTGTTCCCACATCTGGCACGGTAAAATGGTCAATGGCTTAAAAGTAAACAATAAAGTGTCGAGTTTTGGGTCTGTCTTTTGTAATTTCTCAGAAAAAAAATGCGCGTGCATGCAGTAAAATCTAAGCCCGCTTTCTAAGTATTATATTATTTTATACTACTAGCTTCCGCCCGCGACTTCGTTCGCGTGGACATTCGAGAAAATCCTTAGGGAACCTTTAACCTGGATAAAAAGTCTAATATCCTGCCTTGCTAGGTAGCCCGCTTGGTGTGAACGTGCCTTGCGCGCAGCAGGCCTCTGGCTGGTAAGCGCGTACTATATCGACCGAGTGCGATGTCGGGCCGCATCCTCACGCGCAAGTGGCAAACGCCCTGCCTGCAAGCGAGGTACGTCCACACCAAGCGTACTGCCTAGCGAGGCAGGACGTTAGAACATAGAATAATTCGTATCCTGGTTAAAGGTTCCCTTAGGATTTTCTCGAATGTCCACGCGGACGAAGTCGCGGGCGGAAGCTAGTTTATAATATTAGTAGGATTAAACGAGAATTATCTTGGTTCTCTAGGCTAACTCCTTTGGAATTTGACATATTTTAAATATTTTGTATTCCGTATGTTAAATTTACATAATTATTTTGTCTTATTTGACATTTTTATTCGAAAAATGAGCACCTGACTAACCTATCAACATACAAATCATTGCAGAGATGCACAACCTTTTTTATTTATGAGACTGTGAAGTGAGCATATTTATATGAAAATAACGGTGTAGGCAGGTTAGATATGCCGGTGAGTGTCAATATTTCAAGCATCATATCTCAAAAACTATTAGACATACAGAGCTGAAATTAGCTTTAATTGTTTGAAATTTAATACACTTTGAAAATGATGTAGGCAACTAATGTCAAAAGCTCATAGTTTTTTAATAAAACTGCAAAACTGAATAAAAATGCAGTTTTTCACGTATAACGCAGCTAGCACAACTTTTTTTTGCTTGCAAAACATGGTTCCACACTCCCTTAAGGGTTCCAAATAACATACCAAAAATGCAGCTTTACATCGCGTTTTGCGATTTAAATGTAGATTTTTACTGGGCTATATAGTATGAACCAAACCTATATACAAAATATATCCATAAAAAAACTTTTATCTACACTCACAACGAAATGTTCCAAATATGAATTCAAAAAAGGTCATATAAATACGTACTTTATTTTTGTGGATAGGTAAAATTAAAAAATAAACTCATTACGATGCAGTCGACTGCATCAAAAAAAATTTTTTTTTCTCATTACGATACAGGGCAACTCCAAAAAGAAGGCAGTGCCGTAACATAAAATAAACAGCGATATTTTCCCATATATTTTCCATGATTAAAATGCACTCTATGGTAATCGATGACTTAGTGCGATTAGTTTGTTGGAATGCACTCATCTCTTTTTTTTAAGGAATGCGCGCCATTTCTAAAGCATTTCAAATAAAGTTTTGATTAATTTTTTTTCATTTTTTTATACTTAATGAATTTTGTAGGTTTTTTTAATTCTTGCTTTAAAATGAGAAAAAAAATTCACTGTGCCCGATCTTTTAGATGCAGCTAAGGAAATTACTTATTACAAGGTTGGTACCTAGCTAATACAAACAAAGTCTCTCTCTCTCTCTCTTTTCTAACGTTGATCTTTTATTTAGTAGGTTCAATCCCAAATGTATGAGTGTAGATAAAGCAGGGTATGAAACTGCACATAACTAGGTATTAAAACACTCGTGTGATACTATTAAAAACCTCGCCTGCGGCTCGGTTTTTAAACACACACTCGTGTTTTAATACCCCTCTTTATGTGTCAGTTTCATAAACTACTATTTTTGAAAAAAAAAAATATGTTTCATTTATGATACTTTGTTATACTGTAAAGTTTCGTCTACTGAGGATTTACTGTGGGGGTCTACTACCTTCCTTTCCTACACTAATACCCAAATGACGACGAATTGTGTCACGATTATCGCGATTCTTTTTATGTAATAGGCCTACTGAATACTATTGATGATTGATGTATTTAGCGATAACGAAAATAGTTAATCCGTCCCTAATTTAACTATTATACTAAATGTCTACCTAACAATCATACTGAAAATTAATGTATAATTAGAAGAATATAAATAGGTAGCCAAATCATTAGTAACGTTTACCTACATGTCAATATGATTCGCTATAAATTGATGAAGGCAGCAATAATACGACCAACACGTGCTACATAAGCAAAGATAATAAATGAAAATTTCGTGAGATTCTTAAAGAGCATACACTACATACGTTATAACAAGCGCCACCAATATATTTAATTTTATAAAAAAAATACTTAAGAGCCCGTAGCGATTTTGCCGATGACTGCCGCTCTGTCACTCGCACATTTCAAGTTTTCTCGAGATTTATTAAATCTGAGTGCGTAATTGAAAAATGTGTCTCGGCCTTTTTTTGCAATATAAGATTACGGACATTTCAACATTATTATATTTCAGTTTCGAGTTGCTGAAGTACAAAAAGTTATCGTATTTGCAAGTTCAAATAACTGTTAGAAACGACAACTTTTTGTACAAAGCAACGTAAACTGAAATATATTTTAAAATTTCTTTAATCTTATATTGCGAAAAGTGGTTCCAATTACGCACTCAGTTTTAAGAAATCTTGAGAAAACATTAGATGTGCGAGCGAGAGAGTTGCAGTCAGCGGCAAAATCACTACGGAATCTTATGCCGGCACTACATATTCGCCAAGCATCATCGGCACAATTTATCGTACGTTAATCCTTTTGAAAGAACCTCTTTGAAGAATTTGTTACAAAACCGGCAACGTATGATGAATTGTATTGGATAAAGAATAATAAAATAAGTAAATAAGTAATTAACCGAGCGAGCGCGGCGACTCAGATTTAGCTTGGGCAAACAATGCTTGTCTGTGCAGCTGTCTGCAGGTCGCATTTCTTTTCTTTCTTTCAATCCGTCGTGAAATTAGTAGGTTCAACATATATTTTTTTGGTGACTCAGTTTCTCGAAGTTTTACAAAAAAAAGTGTTTTTATTTTGATTTTCTTGCAAAAATGTTGCAATTACGAGGTCTACAGCTCACAGAGCCACTAATAGTTAGTTTTGGATTATTATATTGGCGGCGCTAGTTCATGTCAGCTTCCCCTTAACACTAAATCCGCCTATCGCTACCTTTATACAGATTAATTAGTATGATAATCATACAGATTAACGTAATGAGAAGCTTTGATTAAGTAGCTAAAAGATTGTGTTATATTACATGAGATTCTGAGAAACGAATTCTTTTTTTCTAGTACCTATAAGCTAATTCTTTAGGGGAAAAAATAGAGATATATTTGTTTCCTACAAGTTCGAGGATTGCCCTAGCTAAAATTATCAGCCGCATTACTTTTAATGGTCGATTCGTTCGCTAACACATAAGCAATAACAATAAGCCAGCCAGACACAGACTTTAGTTAGTTAGACAGATATACGCTATGCTCACGCTACGTCCTACAGGCAGCGCCAAAATGGCGGAAATCAAATAGGCACAAGAACAGTTTGACAGCAGCCATGTATTGTATGAAATTGACAAGTAATTTTAGAGTCTATAGCTTATTTTTAAGTAAGCGAACGAATAGAAAATTGGCCATTTAAGTAGTATTTCGTGTCATAAAATGATAAATGTTTAGAGTTTTTTCTTTAGACAACTTGTTTCGGAGTGCTCTCTTGGGTATTGGATCGGAAATAATGTTTTCACCTCTCCAACACGAAAAGGGTGCTTTTGGCGCGTAAAAACTCGCAGCAAAATCCATTTTTGCTGCGAGCGTGAGACAAAGTGCTTTTTTAATTTCTAACACCAACTTTTAAAATAATAAAGAAAAAACAAATAAAGTGACAAGGATGACACTTGTAAAATTGATATGTAAGAAAAGGATAGATAGAGTGCTTTATGGTGTCATACACGGATTAAAAAGTAAAAAAAATAAAATGCACGGATATACCAAGGAGTTTTAAATAAGGATTGTTAAAAAAGAAGGTTGATAATACGAAATAAAGAGTATGGAGGTAATGAGGTCACATGTATGAAATAAGAAAAATTAATGAAGTTTATTAACAAATTATACCTATATTTTATGATTAAGCTGAATAAATAATGAAAAATATTAGAAAAAATCGGCTCACCCGTAGCAACTTAGACGGGATGAGCTACGGGTGAGCCGATTTTTTCTAATATTTTTCATTATTTATTCATCTTAATATAAAAGTAGTGTTAACGCCTGCAAGCATAACTGTTTGTCAAGCTTGCCAACGGCAAAAAAGGCATGAGGCCAATGCCGTGATATCGATAGACGACACCTAGAAGCAGCCAATTAGGAGCGCCTGTCTGCATCAAATGTCATCGAGACGTCAACGTCAGAAGACAATTCACTTTCATTATTTCTCTCGGCCACGACTGACATACAAACGACGGAGCGTGTACACGCTCCCATCACCCAACAAAATTTAGAATCTAAGCTTATTGCCATATTGTATTGTACCAAACAATTGTTATAAGAAGTAAAGCAGATGCTATAGAAACTCCCAAGTTTTATTTAAAGGTTAAACACCAATAATTCCATCACCTCATCATTCACGCAACGTGTCATCGCAGCGAGCCAGCCATCGAGCGAGCCCTTCACAACTTCATCTACTCAACGAGCAGTACCTGGGCTACCAAGTTTTGGTCCTCGAGCCGCACGTCGAGCTGAGTTACGCGCCGCCGCCAACACCTAGGAAGTACTACGTTCGCCAATAGTGAAGTTTGTGAAGAAATACAGGTGGCCATTTTGGTATCCACACGTGTGTTAAAGAAATCTCTAAGCATCAGAAAAAGTAATATCCATCTACATATTTTATGCGAATAAGGGCATGTGATGCAAGTTCGTTCTTTTTTCCATTCCAACATTTCCAACATCCAACCCTAGTGACATTTAGTGGTCGAGTCATTTTTCAAATCAAAGTCATTTTTCATAAAAATCAACACATTTTTTCAAGTTTGTTCACATTAATTTGCTAATTTCATTTCACAGTGCAGTGAATAACCAATTTTAAACAATAAGTTTTTCCCTAGAGGTGCCTATTGTTTATAACAAAACCACTTTACTTTGCAACTTGCTAAATAGGTTATACCTATACATATAAAGGGGTGATTGACCTGTGTATTGTGTTCATTGCTAAATAAGTGACGGTGTTTTTTCGTTCCTAGAGACGCCACGTTGTGGGGCAGCGACCGCGTGTTTGGCCTTGCGCAGAACTGTGCTTTGCCTGTCGCGGGCCTAGCTTCGCTGCGCGTGTATGCTGTTTCACTGCTTGCTGCACATTCAAGCTTACGTGCACCCTCACTCATCGCATCGTTCATTAAATTTAAGTACCAATTTATTTCACATTACTTTCATTTTTATCAAAGTGCATAAACTTAACGTATTCATTTCAGTGAATTATTGGCTGGTAAGATTAGTATAGTTTCAATTTTAATCAGTTAAAAATGGATTTCAAGGATCTCATTAAGAAACGAGGTAGTTTTAAAGCTAAATTAACTCTTTTTAAAACACATGTACAAGGCGTTCGAGGCTTAAGTACCTTAAGTACATTGCAAGTAACAGAATTAAATATTAGATTGTCCAAAATAGAAGAACTTTATTCTGATTTTGATTGCATCCAAACTGACATAGAGAATTTGTGTGAAATTCCAGACGAGCAATACAAAGAGCGTGAGAGCTTCGAAACCCAGTACTTCGCTGCGGTTGCTGAGGCACGGGAGCTGACTGCTACCAAGCAGGAGCTCTCGGGGGACTTCGGATCGGCTGCAGGTTCTGCTGGTACTGTTTCTGGACATCGAGGTGGGCCAAACCTTAAACTTCCAACTATACACTTACCTACCTTTTCGGGAAATTATCATGACTGGTTAGAATTTCGTGACACATACACATCACTCATACACTTAGATAGCTCAATTCCTAAAATTAGCAAATTTCATTACTTGCGGTCATCGTTAAGAGACAGTGCTTCTTTAATTATACGTTCTTTGGATCTTTCAACCGAGAACTATGATATAGCATGGCAACTTTTATGTGACCGCTACAACAATAAGCGACTTCTTGTCAACAATCACATTCAAGCTATTTTCAACATAGATTCAATTCCTAAAGAGTCCGCAAAATCATTACGGAACATAATAGATACTGTCAACCGCAACTTAAGAGCTTTAAAAACATTAGATTTGCCAGTTGATGGTTGGGATTTACTTATTATTCACATTATTTCTAGTAAATTGGACTCGACAACAACGCGTGAATGGGAGACATTCAGAAATTCATTAACGGAATTGCCTACCCTTGCTGATTTCAATAAATTTTTAACTAGTCGAGCTGATTTGCTAGAAACTATGGAGGAAGCAAACCATAGTAACATGCGCCGTAGACATAGTGACATTACACATACACGACAAAAGGCGTTCACTGTCAAGTCACATTCACTTCCATCACCGCAAACATTTTGTTGTCCTCTTTGCAAACATAGACATGCTATTTATCACTGCACAAAATTCAAATCTTTACCTGTTGAAAGTCGGATTCAGAAAGCAAAGGCACTTAAATTATGTCTTAATTGTCTACGTCAAGGTCACAACGTTAACACATGCAGATTAGGTTCATGCCGACTGTGCCACAAGCCACATAATACATTATTACATTTAAACGAACCATCCAACTCACATGAGTCGAGTACAGACACATCCACATTACCCGCTACAAGTGCGAATGGTGTTGTTCTTTACAGTGTACAATCACCACAAACTCAAGGTACTCCTCTCACACAAACAAAGGATATATCATTATCTTCCATTCAGAATTTTCAAAACGTTTTACTGTCAACGGCTCTCGTTAAAGTCAAGGACCACGATGGTCATGAGCATACTGTCCGGGCATTATTGGACAGTGGGAGTACTTCGAGCTTCATTACAGACAGTTTACATACAAAACTCAATTTGCCTACCACTTCAACTTCAACAACAGTTGAAGGGTTGAATGGTCAATCATCATCCATATTCAAGCGCTGTGATGTCATTATATCATCACATGCTACATCATACACAAGAACCATTAATTGTCTTGTCGTTCCAAACATTACACAGTTGCTTCCAAGCACACACATTCATTATACAACATTAGATATTCCACAAAACATTACATTAGCAGATCCTACATTCCATACACCATCCAAAGTCGATATGCTACTAGGGGCAGATCTATTTTGGAGCTTGTTGTGTTCAAACAATATCTCACTAGGTAAAAACAAACCGACATTAAGTGAGACAAAGCTTGGATGGGTCATATCTGGTCCCATACACACATCACATAAAAATCATACAGTCCATTGCAATCATTCATTAACACAAACCGATGATCGTCTTCACGAGCAATTAACACAATTTTTTGAACTTGAAACAGTTGCAACTCGTAAACCAATGTCGAAGGATGAAGAAGAATGTGAGTATAACTTTACAAATACTACAGTTCGTGAAGACGACGGTCATTTTGTTGTAACGATTCCATTGAAGGAATCGCCACAACAGCTGGGTGACTCTTATGAACAAGCGCTATCTAGGTTCATTTCCCTAGAACGTAGATTCAAGCGTGACCCAGACTTTAAAGCACAATACACTCAATTCATTAAAGAGTACATCACTTTAGGTCATATGACAGAAAATACAACACCCGAACAAGACGAGTTCACATATTTTATGCCACATCATGGGGTAATGCGTGAGGAAAGTTTAACTACTAAACTAAGGGTCGTGTTTGATGCCTCCGCTGTGACCACATCCGGTGTATCATTCAACAACATTCAAAGAGTGGGCCCTACGGTTCAGAATGACCTCATTAGTATATTAATTCGGTTTCGTCAACACAAGTATGTGGTCACGGCAGACGTTGAAAAAATGTACCGTATGGTAAAAGTAACAGAAGATCAACGTTCTTTACAACAAATCCTCTGGCGCTTTGAACCCGATGAGCAACTCAAACAATACAAATTAAATAGGCTGAGTTACGGAACTGCTTCGGCTCCTTATCTCGCCACCAGATGTTTGTGTCAGCTGGGCCGGGAATGTACCGATGAGTCAGTTTCAACTTGCATCCTTAATGATTATTATATCGATGACTATATCAGTGGTAATGACAATCTAGATCAGTTGATTTGTACTTGTAAGGGAGTAATTAAACAATTAAAGAGTGGTCAATTTAATTTAAGAAAATGGCATTCAAATAATCCGCAGGTCATTACACAACTTGTAGGTGAAGCCAGTGATAACGAATTCCTTAATTTAAGTAATCATGATTATTCAAAAACTTTAGGTTTACTGTGGGGTTGTAAGGAAGATATTTTATTATTCTCAGTTAACATCACACATCATGAACGCATTACAAAACGGACAATTTTATCTAACATGTCACAATTATTTGATCCTTTAGGACTTATTAATCCTTGCATATTACAAGCAAAAATAATTTTGCAAAAGCTGTGGTCGTTACAGATATCTTGGGATGAAGATATCCCCACAGATTTACGTGTGGCATGGGGTAACTTTCTACAATCATTACTTTACATTAAAAACATTAAAATACCACGACACATTATTTGTGAATGTCCTACATTATTAGAAATACATGTATTCAGTGACGCATCAACTCAAGCATATAGTGCTTGCGTTTACATTAGATCTGTTAACAACAATCATGTTTCAGTTCACCTAGTTACTGCAAAGAGTCGAGTTGCACCAATCAAGCAAATGACAATAGCACGTTTGGAATTGTGTGGTGCGCTAATTGCTGCCCGTCTGGCGGATAAAGTTAAATCCTCATTAAGATTAAATATTCAGAAAACAGTTTATTGGTGCGATTCCACTATTGTCCTAGGTTGGATTAAGTCGTCTAAGACCAATTTATTAAAACAATTTGTACACAATAGAATTCATGAAATTACTACTATTTCAGAACCAGATTCATGGCGTTATGTGCCTACGCGTATGAACCCGGCCGATGTAGGGTCACGCGGCATGGACGCGAGAAAAATCGAAAACAACACATTGTGGTGGTCGGGTCCTGAATTTTTGATCAATTCAGAAGCCGATTGGCCAAGTCAAGTAACACAAGTAAACAATGTTGATTTGCCGGAGCTCAAAGTTTTAACTCATTTAAATGTTTCAGAATCACCTCCATTGGATTTTATTACTAAATATTCAAAATTCAGTAAGCTCCATCGAATCACAGCCTACATAAGACGCTTTATTCATAACTGTAGACACTCTCTCACTAGGCATACAGGCTATTTAACTTTAGATGAATTAAAAATGTCAACACTCACTTTATGTAAACTAACACAACTACAAACATTTGAATATGAATATAAACTATAAAAAAATGGTAAACAGTTGCCAGCTAAAAATAAATTGCTTAATCTTTCTCCTTTTTTAGACTCGAACGATGTCATACGCGTTGGTGGCAGGTTATCCAACTCTCATTATGATTATGACACAAAGCACCCTATATTATTACACGCATCTCACCATTTAACAAACATTATTTTTAAACATTATCATATCTTACTTTTACACGCTGGTCCACAATTGTTGCTTGCTAACATTCGTCATAAATTCTGGGCAATCAACGGCAGAAATCTGGCAAGACAAACAGTACATAAATGTAATGTGTGCTGTCGTTTTTCAGGCAGAACGAAACAACCAATTATGGGAAATCTCCCTGAACAGCGATTGCATACAGAGTATGCATTCACTAACTGTGCCGTAGATTATTGCGGACCTGTCATGATATTGAACCGAAAGGGTAGAGGTGCTACATTAATTAAAGCATATTTATGCATTTTTGTGTGTTTGGCGGTCAGAGCAGTACATATAGAACTTGTAAGCGATCTGAGTTCTGAAACGTTTCTCTCCGCTCTTTACAGATTTATTGCTCGTAGGGGAAGACCCACGAATATCTATTCAGATAACGGAACATGTTTTGTAGGGGCTTGTAATGAACTTGCAAAATTTCTTAAGTTAAACAAAGATAACATAGCATTGCACGCCTTAGATTTATCCATTAAGTTTAATTTTTCGCCAGCCTATAGTCCACATTTTAACGGTTTAGCTGAGGGTGCCGTAAAGTCAGTGAAACATCATTTAAAAAGAATCTTAGCATATGCAAACCTCACTTATGAGGAAATGAACACAGTCCTTTCACAAATAGAAGCAATTTTAAATTCAAGGCCTTTGACGCCTCTATCATCTGATCCATCCGATCTCGCTGCCTTAACTCCGTCCCATTTCCTCATCGGAAGAGCATCAACAGTCTTGCCATCTTCAGAACCTCGAGACTTAGAGAAGTTAAGTACTCTTTCACGTTACAAGAGGACGCAGGAACTGAGAGCACACTTTTGGCAACGGTTTTACAAAGAGTACATTTCAGAGCTTCAAAAACGCCACAAATGGAAACAGGCTGGAAAACAACTAGCAATCGGCGAGATGGTCCTCATCAAGGATGACCGACTCCCAGCGAACAGGTGGCTGCTGGGTCGAGTGGAAACCGTGTATCCAGGCTCCGACGGTGTGGCACGAGTAGCCGACGTCAGGACAACATCAGGGACTATAAGAAGAGCTTACAACCGCTTATGCCCACTGCCTGTTCTAGACCGACCTGAGGATCCAGTTCCAGCGGCCGTCCCACGAGTGACAGTTCCTGTTCCCGAGGCGGCAACCTGTTAACGCCTGCAAGCATAACTGTTTGTCAAGCTTGCCAACGGCAAAAAAGGCATGAGGCCAATGCCGTGATATCGATAGACGACACCTAGAAGCAGCCAATTAGGAGCGCCTGTCTGCATCAAATGTCATCGAGACGTCAACGTCAGAAGACAATTCACTTTCATTATTTCTCTCGGCCACGACTGACATACAAACGACGGAGCGTGTACACGCTCCCATCACCCAACAAAATTTAGAATCTAAGCTTATTGCCATATTGTATTGTACCAAACAATTGTTATAAGAAGTAAAGCAGATGCTATAGAAACTCCCAAGTTTTATTTAAAGGTTAAACACCAATAATTCCATCACCTCATCATTCACGCAACGTGTCATCGCAGCGAGCCAGCCATCGAGCGAGCCCTTCACAACTTCATCTACTCAACGAGCAGTACCTGGGCTACCAAGTAGCATTGTGAATGCAAAAATCTAAAAGTTTATATTTTATGATTATAAATAAATAAATAAGACGGAATATTAATGAATAAGAGAAAAACACAACGCAATGTAATCAAAACGACGGGAATCTACTTTAATAACTCTATGAATAAAATTTTTCAGCATAGGTTTGATTGAATTATTTTTGTGATAAATTACAAAAATGAATGTGTCCAACGATCAAGATAGTTTCCTAACTCCAAAAGAGTTAATTGAACAAGTTTCTAATGCTGAATTAAGCTTTTTTACCAGGAAAGTCAAGTGAAAATTTTCTCGCTGGTCGAGGTGAAAAGTTGTATGTTTTACACGAGACCAAAATGTTGTTCTGCCTCGTGTCTTTAAATCACTCACTTTGCTCAGTAGTCTATATTAGAATCACTCGCTACGCTCGTGATTCAATTCTAGACTACTTCGCTAGTTCGTGATTTAAAGTCGCCACTCGCAGCACAATTTGATTTTGGTCACTTGTATAACAAATAACTATTTTATCATCCTTATTTCGCAACTGTTGTGAAGATTATGAAACTTTGTTTATAAACAAAATCTTGCGTAATGAATACCACCGTTTAAGCTGCGTTCAAACGATAATGCACGACCCGACCTCAACCCCAACTCAACTCGAACTCAACTAAACTGGAGCCCACTCCTTGAAGTACAGCGCTTACAATTTTGAGTTTTATGATGACACATTAATGAGCTCCGTTATATTTTGTTGATTTAACTGCACACGCCCCGCGCTCAACCCGAACTCAACTCAAACTCAACGCAAACTCAACCCGAACTCAACCCGTACAAACTCTTACTCAAACTCACCTGAACATTACACAGAAGTTTATTAATGTGTCATAGAACATAAAATTGTAAGCGTTGTATTTCAAGGTGGGCTGCGGCTGAGCTGAGCTTGAGTTGAGTTCGGGTTGAGGTCGGGTCATGTGTTATCGTTTGAACGCAGCCTAAGGGAGAAAACTTATATTGTAAATTCAAAAAACCTTACATTTGATTTGTTTCTTGCACAAAAAATAAATAACCCTAAATGACAGATTATTAAATCCAAAAATAAAATCTTTGGATTGAATACTCTGCCCCCAATCTTGCCAACAAGAAATAAAACGTGTAGGTCGTAATGTTATTAAATTTGAGGTTCGCAATTATTAAGTGAGATGAAACATGGCTTCCAAATTATATTTCTTTGGGAAATGAAAGAGGAAATGTTCGTATTAAACATATGAAAAATACAGACGCTTCAAGAAAATAAATTTTCCTGATGATTCATCGTCCAAATAACGTAAATGCAAGGCAATAAACATTTTTATGCTCATTGTAAAATGGGTACAACCATTTTGTAGCATTGATGTTTTTGTAAAAAACTAGGATTAATAAATACGTTTCCGGTTTGTATGTAAATTCTTAATTATGTTACTACACTCGAGCTAATGTTACAAAATATACGAAACTTTTATGTTAAAATGTTGAGTGAGTTCTGTATTAAGGTAATGTATGTAATGTGGTAAGTACTGTAAATTAATTAAGTAAGCGAAATTTAAAATTGTGCTTAAATATACAGAAGTATGAAGAGCTCGGTGGCAGAGGAGCTCGGTGGCGCAGTAGTTTAGCGCCTGGCCCAGCGATTGTGGAAGTTAAGCAACGTTCGCAAGGGTCGGTCATGAGATGGGTGACCAAAAAATTTATTATCTTGAGCTCCTCCGAGCTTCGGAAGGCACGTTATGCCGTTGGTCCCGGCTGCATTTGCAGTCGTTAACATCCATCAATCCGCATTGCGCCCGCGTGGTGTGTTATGGCCCGTCCTCCTTATCCACCCATGAGGAAGGCCTGTGCCCCAGCAGTGGGGACATTAAAAAAAATGGCTGATGGAGATACAGAAGTATAAAACACTAGCGGCCGCCCGCGACTTCGTCTGCGTGAAAATTTTTTTGGTATCCCTCCGGAACAATACTTTTTTTCGGGATGAAAGGTACCCTATAAGTTTTTCTCTGTACCGCTGACAACGTGTATGAAAAATTTCATGATGATCGGTTTAGTAGTTAAGACGTGAAGGCGTAACTAACAATCAAACGGACTTTCGCATTTAAGTAAGGATTTTCAGTACTTATATTTTTAATAAAAAAACATAATATGCTCCCAAAAATAGATCACATAATATAATATCATGGAACTCCAGTCCTATTACGTAAAAACAATCGCCGTAGTTCGCCCCACTCCGTTACACTATTAACTCACGTATAAGGTTCCATATCAAGTAAATGACGAATTGCGTCCGACTATCGCGATACCTTTATATAATAGGCTTGTTGGAACATCTATTGTAGGAAAGGAAGGTAGTGGACCCCCACATTAAATCCTCAGTAGACGAAACTTTCCAGTATGATAAAGTATCATAAATGAAACATATTTTTTTAATTATTTAAATGTCTTTTTGTTTTTGGATATTTAAACATAGTTTTTGGTTCATACTATTACTATATTACATCCCTGCAAAGTTTCATCGACTGAGGATTTAATGTTGGGGTCACCATAGAAAAAAATCGCACTAATCTATAAAATCATGGAAGTATGTAACGGAAGTGTGGAAAAATAGTAGATTATACAACAAGTGAAAAAAGAAGGAATTTAGTTCGAGGTACTATGTTGGATCCCGAGAGCAGCGAAGGATTCTAGAGTTGAATCCCGAGCGTAGCGAGGGATTCAAAAGTAGAATCCTGAGCGAAACGAGGGATACAAAGGACCGAGATGAATTTTTTTTTCACGAGTTGTGTACTCTACTTTTTACCATTGACTGCGAGAAAACATAATAGCAGTACTTACACCTATAGTACCTATTTATAGTTATCAAATTTTATTATTTAGATAGGTAATCAGTAATTTAACCGTTAGAAAATAGTGAAACTATAAGTTTTCCAATGACATAAAACAACCATGCTATGAGGGAAATTACATGATCAGTCTGACATCAGTCCATTTCATCAGTTTGTATAGACTTTGAATTTTTACAGACTGAAGATCGTAACAGACTGATGGAATGGACTGATGCAAGACTGAACATCTAATCTCCCTCTAATATAAAGAAAAGAACCCAAAGATAAGACACTAAAAAGAACCTAATTAATTTGGCGAGATATTTTTTTTAGAAATGAACCCAAAGATAAGACACTAAAAAGAACCTAAATAAAATTGGCGGGTTTTTTTTTATTTAATTGTATAACTATGGCTTTATCTATGGAATAGCTCCATACTTTCAGCCATAAACTTAATATCCACTGGAATAGCGAAAAATTTTCTAAGTCTATGCTTTCAGCACGTTTTATTTTTTTTTTGTACATAATTCATACGATGCGCGCTTGTTCCAAATTTAAATTATTTTTATTCACTCGGTGAATAAAATCGCTTATTATTCACTCTTATCGTTGAATTAAACGCACTTTTTAGAGTGGCGATGGTAAAAAGCATATTTCATGATAACCACCTAAAAGATAAATAATATCGATTTCGATTAACCCCACAAGTCACGCAAAAACATCACAAAATTAATAGCTGCCATTTTGGAATAACGTCCCGTAATCATTTGGTTTTCGGAAGCAATATTTAACTCTACGCATTAGTGAGCGAACTTGGCAGCAACTAATGTGTGGCGGGCGCAAATGTTCCTCAATAGTTTGTCTTATTGGGCTAAATTGTCGCCTGATAGTTAACTTCGTATCGTATGAACGTGCCTTTAGATGTAGGTAACGACTTCCTTCTAAAACTTACACAGATAAGGTTTTAACCCTCAAATACTAACGTTAACTTTCACAAATGAGGTTTTAACCCTCAAATACCAAGGTTAACTTTCACAAATGAGGTTTTAACTCTCAAATACCAAGGTTAGGTATTAACTCGCCCGAATTTTATTTTTCTTTTTTTTCAGGTTCCAGTTCTAACCTAACCTAACCAAGTATTTATTTGCAAATCTAGTGCTAATCAATGTATGGCTTAAATAAATTGATAATTACCTGTGCTGTGCATGCGACACCATTGGTAGATGCAATACCAGCTACAATATTATTAACTTATGACTCAATAGTTAGGTAAAACTTCAGGGCCCCTATTTTTGAATCGCTTGGCTGGCGTCGAGCGCTCGTTTCTACTGATTTTCGTTCGACATCCCATACATTGGAGTTGCTTTGTCGAACGAAAATCAGTAGAAACGAGCGCTCGACGCCAGCCGAGCGATTCAAAAATAGGGCCCCTGACCTTCTGTCAGGTACAAGAGGTGACATTTTTACACTATTTATTTTTTCTCAGGAATCGAGAAAATGTAATACCGTATGGGTATGCACTTGATCAAGTGTTAATGTGACTTTTTGTACAGAATACTCCTTTTGTGTGCCATTTTCTCGTGAAATAAGTCACTTGAACCAAATCTGTTCAGAAATTGAAAAAAAAACTCATGGTTTGTAGCCCGATTAAGAAATTTTTTTTGCCGAATGTGTAAATATGACCTAACTGTTCCTGACCTCCTTTGCGTGAATTGGATTCACATCCCAACAAGCAAAAACGTCATATAAGATCTGACTTGTACGACTTTAAGTCGGATAGCAGTCTTATAATAGTAATGAGATGACTGCTAGGTCCTATAGACGTCTTAAATTTAACTTTTTAGTCGTGCGACAAATATGTCATAATAAACTGGTCATAGCAACGTCGGCACGACTAAACTATACGACGTTATATTAAAAATTCCCAGACGAACTAGACGGTATGAGAGACATACACAGTTAGCAAGATATGAAAGTTAATTAATACTCACCAATCTCACCATTTATTCCCTTGTAATTGATTTATTTTGCACTCAGATCTCAAAACATAACCACAAACACGAGTCACTGACGAACATTAAAAATCAGTCGTACAAGTGTTGTTAACTTGACCAAATACAACGTTTCCGTCATTCAAAAACGTCTGTATGACCAAAATATAACGAAAGAGTCGTGAGTCAATATAACGAAAAGTTTTGATGCGACTACTGTACGATGAAAGTGGTAATCTTGTGACTTTTGTATGACCATTAAACAACAATGTAGGTCGTATAAATGGGGCCCTTTTCGCGTTGAGCAAACGTTATTATAACGTTAGTGTGACCTATCTTTTGCGACCAGTGGTAATAAGATTACGTTTGTACGACCATTGTACGACGTAAAATTGTTAGTTGGGATACTATAACTCAATCAAGTGGTTGGTCACGAGTCAAAGCTTTATGCATTTTTTACAATAAAACACTGTAAAAATGCCATTTGGGTTTTGTTTCAGTGCTCAAATTGTATTTACCATCAACGAACTGAATATTTTATTTTATATCACTCGTGAGGTTTTAAAATAAAGTTTGGACAAAATTTTACAATAGATCTTTAACGAACTTTATTCACTTACCGAATGGAAACAAACTAAGTATACAAACTTTCATTTCATTTCATTCATTTTGCATAGTTTAACCATTTTTGTTCCAAAACTCTGTGAATTGATAATCAAATGTAAAATTTAGGACAAACAAGTTCATTCTTCCTACATAAATAGGGACAAAAGATTTATTCAGGGTGAACGAAAAGAAAACCGATCGATATTATCAAGTCATGAATATTAATGACTCCTATTAAAGGCCCAACCCTACAATGGTATCTTGATTAAAAAATGCTGATGTTGCCCATATAAAACAAACTCAATAAAGACCCTTAATTTCATATACTTTGTTTGCTTTTTATATTATTCATATTTATAAAAAAACAACTGCATAAAGTTTTTTTTTAATCCTCAAGCCATATTCAATTAATGTGACGTCACATATCCTTTAACCAGAAGACAAATAAGACGCTTCTAACGATAACTACCTCATTTGTCAAATTCTGATAAGTAGTTTAGAAGTTATAAGGGAACAGATGAACATACATACATACCGGTAAAAATTTTTACCATTGAAATGGTTATCAAATGCAAATCGCCGTATTTTTGACCATATCTCCGAAAATTTTGAGAGGATCGAGATGAAAATAGTACCAAAAGTTGAGAAATTTATCGAGACACGTGTGAACGTTTGAATTTTGCAAATCTACTGGTAACATTTTTAGAAATTTTGCATAATTCCAAAAATTCCGGGTTTTTTTGAGGGTGTTCGTTTACTAAATTGTAAATATTTCGGAAAAAAAACTGACTTAAGTAAAAATGAAAAATAAAGTCCTAGGGTATTAGTTTAGCTACCAAATGGCGAAATAATTTTTAAAATCGGTAAACAATTGTGACCTGTAGGTGGTCCCTTTAGATTTAGAATTCTAGAAAAACGGGTGTTTCCATACATAAAAAGTGATGTAGCTTCTATGATTATTGGCCGATCGTCATGGTAATAGTGTTAAAAGATGCAGAAGTGGACGAGAAGTGCATTCGTTGGAATTTTGAAAATCGGTTAATAATATTTCGGCTTTTCGGCTGCGTCGAGGTAGTGAGCGGGCGCTTTGTGACACTCGGCTCCGCCTCGTGTCACAATCGTAAAAATAAATACCTATAGGTAGGTACTACCTAAGTAATTTTAAAAATATAATAGGATTTTGAATTTGATTTGATTTTGGTTTTTCGTAAATTTTTGTATTCATTTTCAATGCTCCGTTTCTTGCGGGGACTGTAAAATCTGTGAATTTTTTTTGCTTCGCCGTAGTCGGATAACCCTGAGCATTCTGGGGATAACACACGGCACTATGCCTCTGCGCGATTTTATAGTAACAAGCAAAGAATGAAGCATTTTAATTGTGATTTGTTTCCAAAAGAAAACACGAAACAGGAAATGACGTAAGCTTGTGTTACCCAGGTGACTTCCTCTGCCTCGGGATGCTATACCTGGGTGCAGTATTAGCCCACGACGGCCAGACATTCGTCATTTTATAAAAGCTAAAAGTTTTTCTGAGTGTGCCTCTAACCATAGATAATATAATACGTTGTGGTTACTTACGTAGGTAACAGGTAGTAAAGGTGTATAATAAACCTGCATAAAATTCCTTAAAGTATAAGGCTCAAATTTTCTATATTTTCTTCGAATTTTCTACATTAGAAAAAAAATCTACATCCATTGCCGGACACTTAGTATAGTTGCAACTTGCAACCCCCTGCCAGACACCTCTAAACTTTAAAAAAATATAAAATTGTACTTTCCTTATAATATAAGCTGAACTTTATATATGTTACTTGGGGACCTATAGAAAGATGTTTTCCCATAGCCGGGCAGTTTGAATGGTTTCTACATCTTGCCAGACACGTTGAAAGTCTGCTGTAGGTTTAACCCATCTGCGCCGGCCGTATACCCGCTTAAAAATTCTAAAAATTATTAGCACCAGAGAAGATAAGAGAACAATAGAAGAAAACGTAAACAAAGTGCTGGCCGCATGCGGCCGGCTCGGCGTTGACGGAATGGCTTAAATTAATTTTAGCTGGCCTCATGCGGCCGGGTCGGCGTCAAGAAGGCGAGCACGAGGCGACAACTGTTCACGTGAATGCGAGTGAGACAGCGCGTGTGTGTTATAAGCACCCATAGAAAAACTTATAGCTTTTATAAAATGACGAAGGTCTGGCCGTCGTGGGCTCTTAGCCTATTTATTATTGTACCGTGGCTAAACTCCTTTAGGCCCATTCTGTCTGGTGTATTTGACTTAAATTAAAAAGATGGCGACTTGTATTTAACTTATATCGAGGTCTCGTGACATAGCGGTGGAGTTTGTTGATTGTTTTAGTTTGAATTTAGACCGCTGAAACTTTCCGGAAATTAGTAACTTTGAAACTGGAGGATGTTAATTTATCACTTCCATACGCCAACCACATACATACATACGTACACTCACGCCTGTTTTCCATGGGGGTAGGCAGAAACTATGGATCGCCACTTGCTACGATCCTTGCACACTTCTTTCGCTTCATTCACATCCATCAATATTTTCATACATGCCCTGCGGTTTTTGTCACTGCGTACACCAGCCTTTTTTATAATAACCTCTATTTGGTCCGCGTAGGTTTTTCTGGGATGCCCTTGTGCAATCATTCCTTCCACATTCGCACAATATATCTCTTTCGTGATTCGCCTTTCATTCATCCTCTCCAAGTGATCAAACCACCGGAGCATTCCTTTCTCAATTCTTGTCGCTATATCATCTTTCAGACCACACCTTTCACGAATCACCTCATTGCTCACTCTATCACTCAATTTTACTCCGCATATTTTCCTCAACGATCGCATCTCTACCGCATTTATTCTGCGGGCCGAATATTCCTCGTGACTGAAATAAGATTATTATGTTTTTTATCAATTTTTATTGGTTTATAAAATAAGCCTGTAAAAGTACTTACGTTAATAAATTTTGATGAAAACAATATATGAATTTTTTTTCTCAGAAATAACACATTCTATAAAATATTTCTAAAAAAGTAGTACATTTTTTCACTTTTCAAATATTTAACACGCGTGGTATTATGGCTCAATCTCGCCGAAAGGTATTTCATTACTTTTTCTTCAATAAAAATTACAGCTTCCATGTTTTCTGGAAGTTTTTTACACTTGTTTTTGTTCACCATAATGAAGAACCTACAGCTACTCAACATTTTTCTTGAAAAACTGAAAAAAAAACATTGCAAAGAACAAAACTGAAATTAATTACGTCTATGAATTTAGATTTAATATAACTAATTTCATAAGCTAAATTAAATACAAGAGAATTTACCATTATATTCCTACCAATTACATTCATTTTTTTTAAGAAAATTTCGACATTGCTATTAACTCCAAACAAATTATATTTTATAGATGACTTAAGGCTCCTATAGTCCTCAATCTCCACGAGCCCTCATCTTAATTAAATTTACTGCTCGCTAACGTGGCCATTTTTACTCTTTTGTTTATTACTACTACAACTAACTCTATTTTACTGAGGAGATTGTCACTACATAAGTTTTATAAAACAACGTCCCCCGCCGAGACTGTCTGTCTGTCCGCAATAAACTTAAAAACTACTGACCGGATTTTCAAGCGGTTTTCACCAAATGATAAGAGTAATTCCTGAGGATGGTTTAAGGCCCTGTCCTAATTGGCATCGGTCGTGCGATCATGCGTTGCGATTTGAACTGAATAATAGAATTTGGTCGCATCGCATGATCGCGCGACCGTCAATCAGACCATTCAATAGATATCACTAGGTTTGATCGCACGGTCGCACGACGAGTTTCTTCGGACGGACGCACCATCGCACGACCGATGGTCAATTATCAGGACAGGGCCTAAGTGTATAATAAGTTGAGGTTTTATGTAAATTGGTAAAAATATGGCGATAATTGTTGAAGACGCAACGTCAGCAAAAAACGCTGCATATACTTTTTGAGCTATACCTAACAGAATAATATATGATGGAATTGTTCCTCTCTTATGGGTCTACAAAAAGTCCGCGATGGCATATATCTTATCTTTTAAGAATTGCTCACTATAGAGTCTGTCTAAAAAGTCTACCAAAATCCCCAACCACCCCACCAATACCCATCTAAATAAATAAATAAAAAATATGTTTACAATGAGCGGTTTTCTGACAGCTGAGAATTTTAGTTTAGTTTTATGTTGATAGATGGCGCTTTCAACTACGTAGGTTTTTTTTTATTTTACTCCCAGGGGCCATACCGCCTAATGCCTCGATTACATATGCCAATTTAGCTTCCTAGCTAGGAACCAATTTCGGGTTGCCACAATAAAATATTGTAGAATAAGTTCGATTTTAAAATCGAATTATAACGGAAAAGTAAACATTGTTTAAGATTAGAGATGAGAATTGAAAATAAAAAAAAACATAAAAAATGTTGACCTTTCCGTCATTTGTGCAAATTAACTGTTAAAATTTAACTTATTTATACGAATGGCAACTCTAAATTGGTTCCTTAAATCGGCGTATGTAATCGAGGCTTAACTCAAAGCGATAGCCAAAGCGATAGCTAGGCTCTATCCGTCTACTTTTGTATTTTAAACTGCCTTTTGAAAACCGCTCATTAGAATTTTGACAGCACAACAGGGTAACCAGTATACGATTTTATAAATAATTTAATAATTTCTCATGTAATTTGACTTTTTAGACAGACTCTACCCATTACATCTTCTAAAAAATTGGTCACATACAATGCGGTAATTATAGAAAGCTATTTACAAGGTGACAGAATTAATCCTCATCAACTTAAATACGTTAGTTACCTTAAGCATTTTATGCACATTATTTTAACCCTGTACACCATACTATTTAAATGGATACCTTAAGAGTTATCGCAAATAATTAACGCGAGTGAAAATAAATTCAAGCGCGCTTCTTATACCGATCACGGGACGGGATTTGGAAGGGAGCTCTTGGAGTGGAGCGAATGGGTGACGTAACGTCTGTAGGGTATTTGTTTTCTTTTTGGGCGTTTTTGAAAGGTCGCATTTGGGAAAAAAAAGAAGGAACCGAAGTGAAGCGAGGGCGGGACGCTAGTTTGTAAATAAACTATAGAACTTTAGCTTCAATCTGTACAATATATGAATTTTCGATACATAAGAATTAGGTACTTAAGATGAGCGCGATACTTTGAGATATACAGAGCCCTTGTTATCAATTAAAATATCGTTAAGTTCTTATCATCATCTTTAGAGATATGTTATTGCCTAGGTATAGAAATAAAACCACTTTGTAATAGCTTCGGAATTTAATGAGATCTAAAAAGATGTAGTCGAGGTAAACTAATACATTGACAATATTTGTATTAGAAATGCTCAAATGTATCTTGATTCATATTTTATAACAGCTTTGCTCTATAATTTAAAGGACATCATCCATCTTGGTCCAAATGTGAAAATGCCGGCCAAAATGCAAAAGTGCTTTATTCTGATAGATTTTATTGAGGATCACCTGAGGATTTCTTATTATGGCACCGAAGCTGTAGCACCGCTATACTCGATGTTAAATAAGTTCAAAATGTCAGTTTTTTAATACATTTTGGCACAAATGTAAAAAAGTCGTCCAAAAAGCAAATTCTGAAAGAGTTTGTCCACCCAAGCATTTCTTATTATGGCACCGAAGCTATATAGCACTGCTGTACTTGATTTTAATTGAGTTCGAAAAGTCTGTATTTTTATACATTTGGACACAATGTGAAGCGGTGCTACAGCTTCGGTGCCATAATAAAAATGTTTAGATGGACAAAATCTATCAGAATAAAGCACTTTTGTCTTTTGGCCGGCACTTTCATATTTGGACCAAAAACGAATGAAACGTGGATGATATCCTTTCCGTATTTAAATATCTAATATTAGGTATGTGATACAGACGGAGAACTTAGTTACTGGTTACTGTTCGGTTAGGTCGACCGGTCAAGTGTTAGGCGACCCCTAGATAGACGTGTTACATTACAACTCTGAAATCGCAAAAAAAACAGCTGGTTCATATATTTTGACATTTTCGTTTTTTTTTAAACAGCTGATTTGTTTCGCTATTTCAGAGTTGGTCCCATAGTAAAAATTGTGCAGTGTGAGATGGTCCTTATCTACCATATTTGGCATTGGGTGTTATTTCGTAACACGCTGTGCAATAACATTGTACAATACTTTCATTGCACAATAAGATTGAAATACCCTTTGAACCCAAACGATCAATTCTATTGCTCAATTATAGAAATCGCGCAATATTTTTGTATCGCCTGCCAACAAAGCTTGTTGATTTTGACAATACTTTTTCTTTGTAAATAAATATTTATTATAATCTAATACATATTTTATTTACAAAAAAATTTCTTCAGCTATTTTATAACGATTTGGTGCTATTAAGTATCAAATGAAGTGCTCCCAAGACGAGATTTACAAAGAAAATGTATATCTGTCAAAATCACCAAGCAATCTTTGTCAAAGAACAACAATGTCAATAAACAGGTGATCCGAAAACAAATGCATACATTTTATATGAGATACGTAAAATATGACTATATATGGCAAAGGAAATTAATAAACTATGTTCCATACTGTTTTCTTCGTCGCGCGCGAGCGCAGCGAAAATTTTTCTATATCTATGGTATAGTATGATCCGCCGTGAAGGTACCTACACCTACTTAATGTTTTTAAAGGACATGAAATAAACACTTTTTAACGGATACTAGCGCGGTTTTATTGAAAGTAGGTACCTACTTTAGCAATTAGTTGGTATTTGATTTGATTTTTAATTTTCCTGACATTACGACAATAAAACCGCGCGAGTGTACGTTAAAAAATGATTTATTTCATGACTAGTTTATAAATTCTTATTTATGAATATGCTTTTAAAAAACTTGTTTTTATCTTCACTTCTCAAGCTTACGCGCTCACTAGACATGAAATAAAAGACTTTTTAACGTATACTAGCGCGGTTTTATTGAAAGTACTTTGGTAATTAGTTGGCATTTGGTTTGATTTTTGATTTTCCCGACGTTTCGGCACCTTTGCAGCTGCCGTGGTCACGGGGGACTGAAGCTACTCGTGAGCCTACCCTCAAGCGATGAATTTTTATTTTATTTTGATTTTATCTGAGAAAATTACACAAAATTGGACTTCGCTAAGTTTCAAGAGCTACTAGCATTGGTAACACCATTGGTTGAGAAAAAACTACAAATATGAGAGAAACAGTACCACCTTTTCAACGGCCTTCAATACCATTACGATATTATAGCGACTGGAGATGTTCTGGAAGATTTAAAGTTTCACAGTGCTACTTATATCACACAGTCTTTCTTTCATTATTATGGAAACCTGCGATGGAATAATACATATTTTGAAGCAATCAAGGTAAAGAAATCAAACTAATTGTATTTATTTTAACTTTATTATATTTATGATTCAGAGTCATCGCTTTGCTGTTGATAGTAAATAATATTCTCCTGTGGAGACCTCTTTCTCTTGCTATGTTTTGGAGTTATCATAACTTTTGAAGGTGCATTAATTTTTACCGAATGTCGGTGTAAAAGTCCTAGTTGTCCTTCCATGATAATAGCAGCAATGGCATTTTTAGCAAAGATTTGTTGCATTGGTTCCATTTTCTTTAAATCTGCGGCACAAGATAAACCCCAGTTATCATATTCATCAGGTATCTCTCTAAGACGTTTAGCTGCCAATTTCATAGGTTCTTCAATATATCTTTTTTTCTTTAAATTCTTGTATTTAATTCTCGGATATGCATTGGATGTAGATGGTGTATAATCGTCTCTAATATTGGATGTAGATGGAGTTTCGTCGTCTTCAATAGATGTATTATCGTCCTAAAAAATAAAAACAAAAACAATTATAATACAGTTCAAAGATATTACATAAATACATTTTGAATTGTAACCTCCTATATTTGGGAAGTCGGTTAAAATAATATTTGTTTATATTATTTTTCAGAACCGCAAATAGCCCACAAGTTGCCAAGGATTTGAGGCCCAATGAAATGCACCTCATGTACTCGGTACATATCGGCTATTTTGCTTTTAAGGGTCCCGTACCCAAAGGGTAAAAACGGGACCCTATTACTAAGACTCCGCTGTCCGTCTGTCTGTCTGTCTGTATGTCTGTCTGTCACCAGGCTGTATCTCATGAACCGTGATAGCTAGACAGTTGAAATTTTCACAGATGATGTAGGTATTTCTGTTGCCGCTATAACAACAAATACTAAAAATAGAAAAAAATAAATGATTAAGGGGGCTCCCATACAACAAACGTGATTTTTTTACCGTTTTTGGTACGGAACCCTTCGTGCGTGAGTCCGACTCGCACTTGGCTGGTTTATTCTTTTTTTTTATATTATGCGCCTAAAGGCTATAGACGGCAAATACGTGGAAGTAAAGAAACCTTCTGAATCAGTGGGTTTATCGGCTAAAAACATTGAAGTTTATGCTAACTGTAATTTAACAGATGGATGTGGATACATTGCTACTTCATTATGGTACAAATAAAAGTTCACCAAAGAAAAGTAGTCATGTATTACATCAATTTTTTTTTAAATCCAGTTTCTATTTAGCGTTATCTTACATATACCTACTGAAGATAACGAATCAGAGGGACTATTATAAAAAAAGAATCACGATAGTTGGACGATATGGGTCAATCAACTTAAGTTTCCAATAACATAAAAAAGTACTTAATTAAAATAAAAAATAAAGAAAATAGTTTAGCTTATAAATACTTAAACTTAAGATTTAAAGTATCATTTTGATAACATAAATACATAGTTTACATATTTGTTCGTATTATATAGGTTGTCCAGTGGGCATTTCCTCAATTTCATACAAATAAAAGGGACATTGACGTCTCTTGGACAACCTTTTTACGTTACTTAAAGTACGAACAAATATGTAAACATATATATTTTATTTTAGGAAATATACTTTTATTTTTGTGGACAGGAAAACTGATAGGACAATTAAAAGTTGATTGACCCGTTAGTTGATCGATTTAGTTGATTTTGAACCTTATTCATGAGATAATAATGTCGCAGAGTGGGACGAACATTGTATGCTTATCGCAATGTTTTTTTAATAATAAGTCCTTAGGAATAATACGCCCACCATCACAGAAAGTAAAAACGTTAACACCATTGGAAAATATCAATCAAAGAAATTAGATAAACATTGCGAAGCGAGTACGGAATCAATATTGTGAAAATTTAGGGTGCATCTATATCTACTTAATATCTACTTATACATATAATTAAACAGAAGATTCTAAATGTTTGTGCTCAAATAACTCAAAAACCACTAAACTGATTTTGATGGGATTTCAGTTTGGTAGCATGGGGTCCAACTTAAATTTTAAGTTATGTTTTATCTCATTCAGGTAGGTAGAACCTGGGAAACAGTTTGAACTCTCCGTAGTACCAGCTTTCATGCACTAAGGAGATCATTTAAACTAGTCGCCTTATTGTTAAATCGCGGGCAAAAGGGACCTACCTGGGGATTTTTCTATTGTCCACGTAGAATAAAAGTACCTACTGTTCTCTAAGGGATAGCAAAAAACTTTCCACGCAGACGAAGTCGCGGGCAGCCACTAGTTATTTAATAAAACAAAATTAATTTTTACCTGCGTATAATTATGATCCAGTATAGAACCAACTTGTGAATCCATACAAGACTGTGAATCCGATGCGCATTCCAGGTCTTGTAAAAAGAACATTTCATTATAATACCACAAAGTGGATTGGTATATATCGTCTGCATTAGATCCATATTTCAACGACTGGAGGTGTTTCTTGAGCTCCTTCCTATAGTTAGTTCTTAAAGAATTGATTTTTTTCTTCACATCTTCTTTAGTTGCCTCTGGATACATATTTTTGTACTTGCACAACAATATTTCGTAAGCAGCATTCTTTTTATCACGATCGTGGTAATCTTTGCTCTTAACATTCCACAGAGACGGCAATTCTCTATATAGTTGTATACATTCTACTAAAAACTCCCTTTCCCTAAGTTTTTTTACGTCTGCCATTATTATTACACGCACAGAAAACAAGAACTTTAGATTCAACGGAAACAGACGGCCGCGTACGTCCTTCCTTGTCAAAACTGAACCACAGACTAAAAAATATTGCACAATGCCGAGCTCACGCAGCGCGCGCATGCTATTAATATGGTGCAATAAACTCGCTCTTACTTTTATGTAATCATTGCGCAATCTTCAATAAAATTGAGCAATACATAACATTGTGCAATATAATTGTTGGTTTAGGGTCCGCTGGATGACCTTATGTTTACGTAACCTCGTTTTAGAAATGCTAGAAATGCTCACAATATGATCACATACCATGTCAATATTTTAGTATTATCCACACCCCATTTTTTTAACAAAGCAGGGTTGGAAAAACAACAGATTTTTATATTTCATAAAACAATTAAAATTCAAAATGTTTCAAACTATTTTTTTTTTGCTTCTTCTTTTACTTTTACTTTAAACCATCAATTTTAAATCAATTCGAACTATAATATTTAATTTTTCGCCTATATTTTCAAAGTCGCCTAAGTAAATATTTACAAAAAAATATTTTTTAATAAACATATATGTTTTATCCCTCTAATCAATATGCGCTGAACGTAACAACATGTAGGTAGGTAGGTACCAAAACTAAACTATATTTTTTTTCGAAAGCGAACGGTTTTCAATACTATTTGTTTTTAAAACTATTTATTGGGAACTAGCGGCCGCCCGCGATTTCACCCGCGTGGTTCCCGTTCCCGTGGGAGTATCGGGATAAAAAGTATTCTATGTCTTAATCTAGTTTGTCTACTATCTGTATGCCAAATTTCAATCAAATCCGTTCAGTAGTTTTTGCGTGATTGAGGAACAGACATCCAAACCCACAAACTTTCTCATTTATAATATTAGTAGGATATTGTGCGGTAGGCCTACAGAAAACCGAAGTATTTATTTATCACTTCCATACGCCAACCACATTAGGGCCAAAAATTCCTCGAGATTGAAATAAAAATATTCCAGATTTATTTACCTTTTTAGTTTATTTTAGTGGTTTTTAAAATAAGCCTGTCAAAGTACCTACGTTAATATTAAGATGAGAACGAACTCAAAAAAATATTCTCGGAAATAGCACAGTCTATTAACCCGCCGAGTAAATGGCTTTTTGTGCAGTGAAATAGTGTAGAATGTCTGCTATGACGTAAAGTTATCAAAAATATGTCATAACATTTCACCGGTAAAAAATCTGCACAGAAAGTTATGCTAGCTAGTATGTATTGTGCGCGTCAGTTGGCTTGTATGCGGTATCTATTGGGAGGTGATCTGTGGGTGGGTGTGACAATCCCCTAATACACTTTACATTGGTATATCTTTTTAATTTGCTATGCTACATTTTAGCGGCTTCGTGTAGCTGGAGGGAAGGGATTGCGGGAGGGGAAAATGGCATGATCGCGCGCGGTGTTACGCCAGCCAGCGTTCATAATACACATGTGCAAACGTCCGTGGGGTAGGTCACACCACACCACATAGTTTGTGTTCGTGTATTCTTTGCTTTTTTAGGTTGTTAACCTTCAAGCGGGCGCGCGGTCATTTGTAACGAAAGCGGGCGGGCGCGCGTAACCTAAAAGACCTATGGGATATTTTTCAAGGATTTAAAATACTAATTATTAAAATAACAATTAATTTATTTGTGTACACAAACGTCATTACTATGTTAGAATACAATTTATGCCAAAAAAGAAAGTTTAACTCAGAAAATAAATATTTAAATGGTCTCTTATGTTTCGATGCAGTTTTCTTGGATTGGGAGGTTCGGCATCGTAACTCTTCTTTGAAAAAATTATTTCGTTTCCGATTCTCGTTTTACAACTTTATTTGCCCTCAACGAATATGTTTAATAAAAAAGAAACACTTATAAAAGCTAACATTGACTATTACCAAAAATATATTTTATTGAGGGTCGCAAACTCGCAAGTAATCTTTTCTATGACACGTCTGCGCCACGACTTAAACAAATGCGATTTATCTTTTTTGGAGGGTACGGAGAAGGAAGGTCATCTTTTTATTTCGTGCACAGTGATACAATGACAGGCTACTAGAAATGGTAAATGGATACAACAAGATATAACGATGTTATGAACGAAAATTATACTGAGTGCGGTCGATTCGACGCCGCGCCGCGCGACCGCTTGAAGGTTAATAAAAAATGACAATGGAAAGTGGTGAATTTACGACTTATGTCATGGCTGGTTGAAATTTTAGAGCATTCTTCAGATGCATGTAAGATAATTTTCTATAAAAAAATTGTACTGATTTTGATTCAAGTTCCTTAAGTATTACTAAACTACTTTCTAAGTTTTTTTATATTTTTATTTTATCTACAAACTCATGTTTTTTGATGTTTCTAAAGTATTTTTTTTGATTAAGTTAAACTTGTTGATTATTGTGATTATTTAAAATGAGGATAATTATTTTTGTTACCAAACACTAGTGCCTTAGATCTCCTAAGTAAATTAATAAAAATACAAAGAAATTACAGTATTTTTTATTTGAATTACACTTAAATAAACCCCAAATAAAATATACAGCAGTCATTTATTTGATGTTATTTACAGGAAAAACTTATTTTACTTACATGCCATTTTGTATTAGGGTATGTCACCTCGCCACAATATAGTTAGGTAGGTAAGTACTACATATATATTTTTTGTAACCACACTCCCGCCGGGTTAAATAATTATAAAAACGTAGTAAATTTTTCACTTTTGAAATATTAAATACGCGTGATGATTTCGAGGAAATAATTACGGCTGAATCATGCCGAACGAAATTTCATTATTTTTCCATGTTTCTTGGAAGCTTTTTTAAATATTTTCATTTTTTGTTCACCATAATAAACAACCTACAGACCCAACATTTTGGTGTTTACCTTAGATTATTGATGTGTTTACTTGGAAAACTGAAAAAATCAAAGTAACGAACAAACTGAAAAACATACATCTTTGAATTAAGATTTAGTTTGAAAGAATTTGAAAGAATTTTCGATTCCCACTGATCACCTACATTCCAACTTTTCGGAGTAAAAATTACGATGTCACAATTTCCTTTCGTTTACTATTTGAAACTAACTATAATAGTAGCGAATTGCTTCGACTGTAAGTTTCAAATGGGTCATAAAAGACGAGCTTTTAGTACCGATAAATATATTGCTTACTCACAATTACAGAAAATAGTCGTTCTTGCAAACCATAAGCATAATACCAAAAAGTGTAATATTATAAATAACCTTTTGAAATTGATTATTTGAAAAAAAAAAACTCGTTTATTTTAGCATAGCGACGCTTATACAAATAGTAAATACAACAGTGGTTGATAATATAATTAAAATTTTACTATACTTTCACTTTTTTTAATATAGGATTTAGGTATTCTAAACCGATTCACGTTCAAGAGATTTATGTACGCACGTTCCGCACCAGGTGTCGAGCCTATTCTCTTTTCGCTTAGCGTTAAACTTTTTTATATTCGCGATATTTACCGAAAATTTATTTTTCGTGAAGTAAGAACTGACTTGTTTGAGGAAACCCTAAAGTTCGGAGAGAGTTGTAGGTGTGCTTAAAATGTAGGTTATGAACACGACTAACTTGCTGTCACACCATTTTGTCACACCAGTGTGACACAGAAGCATTTTTTCCTCACAGTCACACTATCATTTAAAGTAATACTAGCGACCCGCCCTCGCTTCGCTTCGGTGTAGTGTGGAATTCGACACCATGTATTATACATATAAACCTTTCTCTTGAATCACTCTATCTATAAAAAAAACGCATCAAAATCCGTTGCGTAGTTTTAAAGATTTAAGCATACATAGGTATATAGGGACAGAAAAAGCGACTTTGTTTTGTACATGTGATGAACGGAACCTTGTTTCATAGCACAATCTATTATTGGTAACAACAATAGGATTTCTAATCATTCTCCATCAAAGACACAGAACACAGAAGAGTTGCCACAAGTACAATCCGCCTCTGTGGTCTAGTGGTTCACCACGTAGATGAGGCAGGGGTTCCTTTGAAAAAGGGGTCAGGAGATGGGTGCAACTGGAAACTGAAAAGTCTTTTATATAGCAATCTATTATTGGTAACAACTAACAACAATTTCTGATCAGTCTCCATCAAGGCCACATAACACAAAAGAGTTGTTACTACTAGTACAATCCGCCTCTGTTGTCTAGTGGTTCGCCCCGTCGAAAAGGCAGAAGTTACTTTGGAAAGGAGGTTAGTTAGAATATATATGCAATCGAGAACACGTATACCTAAAAAGTGTTTTTATAGCACAATCTATTATTGGAGACTGATTAGAAATATAATTGTTACCATGGTAACAATTATATTTCTAATCAGTCTCCATCAAGGCCACATAACAGAGAAGAGTTGCCACTAGTACGATCCACCTCTGTTATCTAGATGTTTTTCCCGTGAGAGAGGCAGGGGTTACATTAAAAAGGGGGTCAGAAAATAGGTGCAATCGTGAACACGTGTACTTTTATCAAAAAGTGTTTATAGCACAATCTATAATTGGTTACAACAATAAATTTTCTAATCAGTTTCCATCAAGGCCACATAACACAAAAGAGTTGCCACTAGTACAATCCGCCTCTACTGTCAGGTGGTTCGCCCCGTGGAAAGGCAGGGGTTCCTTTGCAAAGGAGGTCAGAAGATAAAACCGAAAACCAAAAATAGTTATTTGTTATACAAGTGACAAAAGTCGATTTGTGCTGCGAGTGCCGTCTTTAAATCACGAATTAGCGAAGTAGTCTAGAATTGAATCACGAGCGTAGCGAGAGACTCTAATATAGACTACTGAGCACAGTGAGGTTATTTAAAGGCACGTGGTAGAACAAAACTTTGCTCTCGTGTTAAACATCCAACTTTTCATTTCTACCAGCGAGAAAAAATTCACGTAACTTTCGTGGTAAAAATCTAAATTCAGCATTAGAAACTTGTTCTCTCAACTCTTTTTGTGTTAGATATAACTATATTCATCGCTGGGCGCACAAATTTTTTGTAATAAGTATATCACAAAAATAATTCGATCAAACCTATGCTGTACATTTTTATACATAGATTAAAATATATTCCTGTCATTTTATTTACATTGCGTTGTGTTTTTCTCTTATTTATTAATATCCCATCTTATTGATTTATTTATATTTATAAAACACTAACTTGTTTAAAAATTTCATTGATTTTTCTAATTTAATATTTATTTCATACATGCGACCTCATTTCGTCCATACCCTTAATTTTAAATTATCAAACTTCTTTTATTAACAATCCTTATTTCAAACTAAGTACTTGGTATATCCGTGCATTTTATTTTTTTATACTTTTTATTCATGTATGACAACATAAAGCAATCTTTTTATCCTTTTCTCACATATATCAATTTTACAAGTCTCATCCTTGTCACTCTGTTTCTTTTTTCTTAATTATTTCATAAGTTAGTGTTAGAAATTAAAAAAGCACTTTGCCTCACGCTCAAAGCAAAAATCGATTTTTCTGCGAGTTTTTACGCGCCAAAAGCGCCCTTTTCGTGCTGGAGAGGTGAAAAAGTGTTTTCTATCACAGTCTGTTATTGGTAACAACAAATTTTCCAATCAGTCTATTATTATTATTTATTATTTTATTTTAAGACACACCAACAGCATACACAATAAAACATACACATTGGAACAATAATCAAAATTCACTTCTGATGTGTAGGCCAATAACAGGCATGTACAGCATTCAAATATGAGTAAGGCACAGTCAACAAATTATAAGTTAATAAACAATAGGCACCTAATACTAATATCGATTTACAATATGTTTTTTAATTTTTTCAAAATTCTGTATGTATATATATTTAAACAAAATGATACAACCTTAAAAAGTAAAAGTAAATAAGTATCACACAAATGATTCCAGTATCTTAGATTTGAAGCGACGCAAAGAATCATGGAAAATATCGACATTATCATGAGCCAAATTAAGCATGTTATACTCGTTACATATTCTAATCACTGGAGAAGATACGCCAAGATTAGTTCTACAGATTGGGATATAAAATGTTTTTGTAATCGGATAACGAGGGATAGTGCGGGGAACGCTCAATCCAAGGCGATGTAGCAAACCGTCGCATGCAAGACCATTATTGACAAGTTTGTGAAGAAACACTAAATCATGCATTTTGCGGCGGTTACGTAAAGAGTTCATTTTGAAGAAATTAAGACGTTGGTCGTAACTGCATCGATGAGAGATACCTCTAGAAATAAATGCCAAGTGTCTAGTGAATGCACGCTGTATACTTTCAACGCGTTGGGAGTGTACTGCATAAAATGGATTCCAGACCACACTAGCGTATTCAAGAAGGCTCCTGATGAGTGCGTTGTATAAAACAATTTTAGAAGACGCGTGTCTGAACTTTTTCGTGTTGCGTTTCACAAAACCCAACATACGCGCGGCTTTGGTGACTACCTCGTCAACATGATTACGAAAACTTAACTCTCTGTCCAAAACGACGCCTAGATCCTTAATCATGCTAACCTGAGTTATGGGTGCATTGCAAATGTTGAATGATGACTGTAAAGAATTTGTCTTCCTGGAGAACCTCATATGATAGCACTTACTAGTGTTGAGCTGCATTTGGTTTCGAGAGCACCACTGAGCTATTCTAGTCAAGTCATCCTGGATCATCCCGATATCATCAGGGGTCCTTATAGTTCTATATAGTTTTAGATCATCAGCAAACAGCTGAAATTTGCAATTATGTAGTTCATTGGAGATGTCGTTTATAAATATTGTAAATAAGACGGGTCCCAGGTGAGATCCTTGTGGCACGCCAGAACTTGCATAATAAGACTGAGATTCAAAACCAAGGACAGAGACTGACTGAAGTCTTTTTGCCAAGTAAGACTGAAACCAATGTAACAGAGATCCCCGGACACCAAAATGATGCAGTTTCTTCAGTAACAAGCGATGACTGACCTTATCAAAAGCACTTGCAAAATCTGTGTAGATTGCATCTACTTCCATACCCTTGTCAAGTTCACCCTTCAAATCGGAAACGAAAGAGACGAGATTAGTGACTGTGGAACGACCCGAACGAAAACCATGCTGATGAGATGTAAGAGAAGCATTGATATGTCTCGTCAAAATTGGCTCAACCAACGATTCAAATAATTTTGAGAAGCACGATAGAATAGCAATAGGACGATAATTCTTTGTCATTCTTTTTTCACCCTTTTTATGCAATGGAATAATCTTGCACTTTTTCCATTCCTCTGGAAAGTGGCCCTCTTTTAAAGAACTATTAAATATGAGACACAATGGTAATGCCAATAAAGAACCACACCGTTTGACAAAAACTGGGGGAATGCGATCGGGACCTGGGCTCTTGAAGATGTCCAAAACTTTAATCTTATTCAAAACTTGGCGTTCAGTGAATTGGATGACGCTTAAACACCTATCATGCAATTGAATGTCATGCTGAAGAAGATCTTCCCCACAGCAATCATGCGGGCTGTAAGATGATGAGAATTGGGTAGCGAAAAGGTTTGCGATTTCAGGTCCAGTACTGGCTTCAGCATGCTCACCCTGCATATGTGATGGGATTGATGATGCATCGCTATTCTTATCTTTGACGTATCGCCAGAAGGCTTTTGGATCCTTTTTAATATTTTCCTCAATTCCCTTAATGTATCGAGCATAACATGAATCATAAAGTTTACGACAGTGTTCCCGAAGAGATTCGTAGGATACCAAGTCCATTGGGTTTTTATACTTTTTGTATTTAAGTCTCATTCTATCCTTCTCAGCTAGTCTATTAATCAGAGAACGGCGAAACCAACGTGGAAGACTGTTATTTGATGTTTTACGCTTGGGTACAAATTTTACAATTAAAGCCCCTAAGACTTCATAAAGAACTGAAACCATTGCATCAATGTCACTACATGAATTAAACTTTATATGCCAATCAATTGCTCTCAATTCCGTAAAGATTTTTTCGTAATCCGCCTTAAAATAATTTAAACTGTTGTTCTTAGATGGCTCAAGATATTGGGTCGGCTTAGCATCATTTATACTAACTAATAAAGCCGGGTGCCTCTTATCTAAATTACAAATAGTATCCTGTGTATTGATAGCAGATATTGTATCTGACATATTACTATCAAGGCCACATAACACAAAAGACTTGCCACTAGAGTGATTTTCCCCTCGGATGAGGTGGGGTTACTTTGATAAGAGTGTTAGAATATAGGTGTCATCAAAAACACGTGTACTGGCCATAAAGTCAAAGGCTACCAAACCACTCTAATCCATCATACATGCAACCTTTTTTTAAGTCCCACTTATTCCCTTGGTTCGGCAAAAAATCCTCTTTTGGCCAAATATCATCTTGATTCTGCGACAGACTTAAAAATGGATGGAATTGGGGTTACGTAAGCTCCTAAGCTTGATTGACTTTAAGCTACGTAAGCATGAACACGGGAAGCGTATCAGTAGGCTTTGAGTTAATTTACGATTATAGGGTCTGTGTTATTATACTTATAAATAATCAATTAAAATTAAAAATAATCGATAGTAGATTCCTAATTCTTTGAGTTTATTTTACACAAATGAATTTTTAGTATCCTAATGCAAAGTATTGGTAAACCTCTATCTTAAAAGAAGACTACGGTTTGTATTTTTATATATTTTATTTGGTAAACAATCTTCACACAATTCTTTATGGCAATAATCATTTAATGAAAATAGAAATTGGTGAAAAATCAACTGTCTGGCTATCACGGTTCATGAGATACAGCCTGGTGACAGACAGGCGGACAGTGGAGTCTTAAATCATCATATCAGCCGCACGACACCCACTACTGGGTATAGGCCTCTCCCAAGGATCTCCACGATGATCGGTCCTGCGCTGCCCGCATCCAGCGGCGCACCGCGACCTACACCATATCGTCGGTCCATCTTGTGGGGGCCTACCCACGGAGCGTCGTCCGGTGCGCGGTCGCCATTCCAGAACCTTTCCGCCCCAACGGCCATCGGTACTTCTCGCTATGTGCCCAGCATACTGCCACGTCAGCTGAGCAGTCTTAGTAATAGGGTCCCGTTTTTACCCTTTGGGTACGGAACCCTAAAAACGACACTTCAGAAAACAAAACAACCAACTCACAAATAACAAGATCAACAGGCCTCGCCGAATCTTAATTAACTCCCAAATTCATTATTCTCCCAGCACGTGTTGGGAAATACTCAAGTTCCCTAATTACCACCAGTAACTTAAAAATCGGGTCTAACTTTATATTCTTCTTGAAAAAAAGAAATTAAGAACTTTTGGTACTTAATTAAAATACCTTTTCTTATTATTTCTCCGTTTCATTTTAGTCGAGACATTCAATAAATGGGTCAAACTACCTACTTATTAAATATTTAGGTATCTATTATCTATACGGTTAATTTTAAGTATATTTAAAAATTAAATGAGTGTATCTCTTCCCTATTCTAATCGAGTATGTATAGTTAAAAGTTTCAATATTTAATAATTAATTAGTCAAGATATTGAGGTTTGTTTATGTTCCAAAATTTTATTGATTTCTGTATTTAAAGCTCATTCATAGAGTCACACGCGCGTAATTTTTTGGTCTGGCAACCCTGACCGATACACTTGTCAAATAAACCAGCTGATATTTTAATTAAATTAAATTGTTTAAACTTAGCAATTTCTTTAATAAGTAGTGTTTAAATTGTTCTTTACTGTATAAATAGTCGTGAAAAGTGTTATAAGTACAATCGGTGTGGTATAAATTGAAAAACAAGTGATCTCAAATTCGTAACGGCGGGGCGGCATCCAAATGTCACTGGAGAAGATATAAAAAGCGAATAAACTTCGTAGAAGAAACGACAATTTGTGATCTGCTGCATATTAAACCGGGGGAGTACTTTTATTCCTTAATTTTAGTTATTAATAGGTACCCATAGGTATAGGTTATGTGGGAAAATATCAAGTCAAAACTTTGTGACTGAATTGAATTTGCTTATACCTACCTAAAACCACAGTGGCGGATTGTTTCCCAATTTAAACTAATACATTGACCATTCCACTTGTACAAAACTCACTAATAGTGAGTAACGTCACAACTCAATACAATCTGGCACAGTTATAACCTCTCTTTACTTGACAATTCGTGGAAGTAATGTAGACGGTGGCTACTATTGTCACAGACATTCGATATACTGTTACACTTCACAAGCATTATATTTGTACATAAACACGTCAGATCTACTTCACTTTTAAACAATAATTTTGGGCAACCATTCTGCTCCTTTTCTTACAATATAACTTAGTTATATAGGTATAATATTGTTCAGGTATTAATTAATTTTCATTCTAGACTATCAGTCACTCAGTTTTAACTTCATTTAAGTATAGTTTAAGTATAGATAGGTACCTACATTTGTTTACTAAATTCATAGGAACTGACTGACTTATACATTAAAAAGAAAGGTTTGACCTTGCTTTTATAGTCAAAGTTGATACCTAGTAATAGATAAACCTTTGCTACAATTGCACATCAAATCTATTATAAATAATAAACATATGTTATAATTTACTGACCTCACTTTGCTTAACTTAGTTTTATTTTATTTTATTTTTGTATTTCTTTTTTTGTAACATAGGAATCACACTGACAACTTGTAATAAAATTTGATTATTGATCACTTATTGTATACTTGCAGTGATTGCGGATTGCAAGTTCCATCTAGCTCAATAACAACATGATGACCCGTAAGGCAACTGCAAAGGATGTGGAGATCAAACTCAAAATGGCACTAGAGGATTTGAAGGCAGCCAAAGAGCTAAATGACACCTTATTGCTGGAACGTGAAGACAGTGAACGCGAGATTCTTAAGACCATATCCCGGAACACTGACCTCAAGAATGAGCTTGCTGAAGTTCATACAAAGTATTCTGAGATTGTAGATAAATACAACCAGATGCAATTGTATATAGAAAAATTTAGAGAATGTCACTACACTCATGAACAGGCATTGAGTCGCATTACCGACCTTGAAATTAGTTTGTCTCTTGCTCAAAAGACCATTTTAGAGTTAGAAAAAGAAAATAAAACTTTTGTAGAAGAGAAGCATTCTCAAAGCCTGTTTAGCGAGTTACATCAATGTGATTCTGCAATATATTATGACAATTCAACCTTGGCATGTAATAACTATAATGACAAATCTGTTGTCATTAGAAATAATTGTCAACTTAATAGTGGAAAGAAAATCAAAAAATATATCCGCTTAAATAGATATATTAAGAAAACTCAAAGGTTGATAAAAAGACAAAATTATTATAGCCAATTTTCAAAGCTGAGGAAAGAGCGTAAGCAATTATTAGGGCAATTAGATGTAATTAATAGGGCATCATGTAAAAACAGTAAAGAATGTGAAAAGGTAAATAATCACTTAAGTGAAAAAATTGATAATTTGGAACTTTCACTCAGGGAAATGTACAATAATTTAAGTGATTTTTCTCGCAAACAGCTAAATTACCAAAAGCTAGCTGCAAATGACATGATTGACATGTGTAACTATAATACAGACCGGTTCGAATCCCTTGGCAAAAAACAGAATTGTAGCTGTTTTAACCAAAATACTGTTGCTGTAAGACAGCAGTGTGATGCAGTTGTCCAGGATGCCCCAGAGCACTTACCTACCCACTCAGTGTGTGAGCTTAAAGTTTCTGATAATAACCCAACTAACTTAACTACCCACTCAGTATGTGAACCAGAACCAGAGGTCTCATACACTTGTAACGATTTGAAAAACTCAACAAAAAATAATCCATCTTCTGATAAAAACTGTTGTGAAACAATTATGTTCTGCGATGAGATGGGTAAGAATTTAGGCCAATTAATTCAAAAACACACCAAGGAAAACATAATTAATTATTGTATGCCTGGGTCAACTTTGGATGACTTGATGAGAATTATTGTTAAAAAAACATTTAATAAAAACACTAATTTGATAATTTTGATAGGAAATAGGGGTAATGTGAACAAACACCAACTGATAGCTTATTGTAATTCCTTATTGTCTTTAAAAGTAAAAAAAGTGATTTTGTTCACATTCCCTTATTGCAAAAGTGTGTCACAAATGGAAAATAACTTTAGGTATCAGTTGAACGTAACATTGAATACGGTAGCATTTCATAATAGTGAACAGCTACACATAATTGACATCAATAAATTATTTAATAGTTTTTATTTGACAAAAGATAAGTTCTATCTGCCTAGTTCTTTTAGGAGACAAATAGCATTATCGCTATCTTTTTATTTTAATAATTTAGCCAATAATCTGGCTAGTAAAACAACTGCTTTTATTGAGCAGTCAACTATTGACATTAGTCATTCAACTTTGGAATCTGTTCCAAATAAAAATAATTATAACATTTTACTTAGTTCAAGTAATAATAACTTTTCACATTTAAATTACCATCTAGGACAATAGAGGCGTCCTCTAGCCCTGACTTAACAATAGAAAAGCCAAAGTGTTTAAGAATTGTACACCAAAATATGCAAGGCTTTTCTGGCAAAGATTTAGAAATAAGCTTATTCTTAAACTCTGAAGATATTGATGTGTTATGTGTTACTGAGCATTGGTTGAAAAAGCACGAATTACTTTTAAGTTTAGATAATTATAAAGTTGTTAGCTCGCTTAGTAGGAAATCTACTATAAGAGGGGGTTCACTTATTATTCTACACAATAGTTTACAATGTAAAGAGCGTAGAGATGTAGTATCCCTCTCAATTGAACGAACCGTTGAGTTATCGTGCGTGGAACTTGATCAAATAATTATAGTATGCGTATATAGACCCCCCAAAGCTAATTACTCTGAGTTTGAGTCCACTATGGAGGAAGTTTTAAAAATAACTTGTAGGAAGAATAAAAAAGTCGCAATTTGCGGAGATTTTAATGTCGACATCTTAGACCCTAAAATAGCCAAACTGTCGAGTAGGTTCATAAACCTATTTAAATCATTTAATTTGCTACATATTTTTAATGAACCAACGCGTATCACACCCACATCGGCAACCTGCTTAGATAATATTTTCTGTAACTGTAATGTCATTGAAAAATCAATTTTAAATTGTATTAAATCCGACCATAGTGGACAATTAGCCTCCATTGAGCACCATCATGTTCCGCCTAAACGGGAAATAATGTGTAGGCCAGTAAAAAAACACTATATTGAAAAATTCAGAACCAATGTCACAAGTAAAATTGAAACATTACCAGAACCAAATTTTGAAGCCAATAACCTATATAATCATTTATTTAGCATAGTTCAAACTGAATTTAGTAAAACTTTTAAACAAAAAGTCATCAAATGTAATGATAGTACGAAATTTAGTGACTGGGCCACACCCGGCATATATAAGAGCAGAAGGAAATTATACGAACTTTATGCAGAGAAAGCTACTTCTAGTGATCCTAACTTCATTGAATTTGTCAAGAAGTATTCACAAACATTCAGAGAAGTCTGTATCTTAGCAAAGTCCAAGTACTTTGCAAATAAAATTAAATTAGCTGACAATAAAATTAAGGCTACTTGGAATATTATTAACAAAGAAACGGGCAAATCAAAATCCAATATAAATTCCTTCTGTTTAAAAACTGGTGATCAAACTTTTGAATCTGACAATGAGGTCGCTAAAGTTTTTGAAGATTTCTTTGCTAGAATACCTGTAGAAACTACCCGTACTCTTAGTGCTTGTCCCAACATCGCTGTCTCCCTTCTGGAGTCTAGTGTTGATAAGTGCAATGAAAGTTTTTCCTTTAAATATATAAATAGTGCAGATATCATTAAAGCTTTTAAAACAATTAATGTTAAAAAAACAGAAGATCTTTGGGGCATGTCAACAAGCATAATTAAATCAATAATTGATATACTAGCCCCTTACTTGGCTTTTATTTTTAACAAATGTATTGACGAAGGGGTCTTTCCTGATCTAATGAAAAATAGTAAATTGATTCCTCTTTTTAAATCTGGGGATAAAAGTGACCCAGCTAACTTTAGGCCAATATCTATACTACCAGCACTTAGTAAAATATTTGAAAAAATTATATATTCCCAATTATTAGATTACTTCACATACAATAATATACTTCATAAAAATCAGTTTGGTTTTTCCAAGGGTAAAAGTACTACTGATGCTGGAATTGCACTTCTCAAACATATTCTTGATGCTTGGGAAGAAAAGCAAGATGTAATTGGCATTTTCTGTGACCTTTCTAAGGCATTCGATTGCGTTGATCATCAAACACTATTAATGAAGCTAGAACATTATGGTGTCTCTGATAAATCAGTTAGTCTTATGAAATCGTATTTGTACAATAGAACTCAGAAAGTAGTGATTAATAGAACTGAATCTACTGGAGCCCCCATCAATATGGGTGTGCCACAGGGATCAATATTGGGCCCATTGCTGTTTCTAATTTATATAAATGACCTTCCCAACTACGCGAATAATTTATGTGAAACAGTACTATTTGCGGATGATACTTCTTTAGTTTTTAAAGTAAACAGAGGTAATAACTGTTCGGACGAAGTAAATAGTGCCCTCTCTAAAGTTTCATACTGGTTTAATAGTAATAATTTAGCACTTAACCCCAAAAAAACTAAATGTGTTAAATTCTCATTACCTAATGTTGAGCAGACAAAATTAAATATTAATTTGAATAACGATGAAGTCGAGTTTATCGAGAGCACAAAATTTCTAGGTATCACACTAGATTCTCGACTGCAATGGGATCCACATATTGAAGCCTTGTCAAGTAGACTTAGTTCAGCGGCATTCGCTGTTAAGAAAATAAGGCTTTTAACTGATATTGAAACGGCAAGGTTAGTATACTTTAGTTATTTTCATAGCGTAATGTCGTATGGACTGCTATTGTGGGGCTCAGCTGCCAGTATTGAAAATATTTTTGTACTCCAAAAAAGAGCTGTTCGCGCCATATACAATCTACGGCGGAGAGATACCTTGAGAGAAATGTTCAAAGAAATAAATATTTTAACTTTGGCAGGCCAATATATTTATGATAATTTAGTTTATGTAAGGAAACACTATGATTCATTTGCTAAGAACAGCAATATTCACCAGTTCAATACAAGAAATAAAAATAAACTTGCCGTTCCAAGATTTAGGCTTGCAAAAACTAGAGGTTCATTTATGGGGAAAGGCATAGCCTTTATTAATAAAGTTCCACAACAAGTGATTGATCTTCCTTTGCATGAATTTAAAAACCATGTTAAAAAAACGCTCATGGGTAAAGGTTATTATAAAGTAGATGATTATCTTAAAGATCTAAATGCGTGGAAATGATGTAACACATAACTTGCTAATAAGTACTTTGTTGAAGTTATATAATAAGTCTTTGTTGTTGCCAATAATCCTGTCACCCTGTTGTATTGTAATTATCTGGTAACGATATATTCAAGTTTGTAAATATCGTTACTTATGGCTGTTACAGCTGATAAGTTTCTTGCGCCCGTTCTTCTTGTCAGCTAAAAAAGTCTGGAACGGGTGGTTGGAAAATATAGACGATTCAAAAGTACTTAATAATTAAGTTTATTTGAATAAAGCTTATTTGACTTTGACTTTGACTTTAATCAAAAGAGACATCTTATTTACCTACATTAAAAATGAAAAGTATGAATCTAGACGCGTGTCTTACCATTTTTGTGAGTTTGCCGATTAATCAAGTTTGTTTTTCCGATATTTTCAAATAATTAATTTTTCACTTTTGACTGCACGTTCATATTCAGAAACGTGGTCCGATATCCCCATTTCATTTTAAGATATACTTAAAAACTAACGGTAGTGCATTGTTTTGTTACTTTTAATACCCGAAGTGCGGCTACACGTAAAGTTAAGCCGGCTAAAACTAGATGTAGCCGGTAGCTGTTGGTAAACCTAGGTGTAACGGATCGGATTTGCTCACGGGTAATACTAGGTGTAGCCGGTTAAAACTAGGTGTAGCCTTCTGTATGCTTCTACTAAGGGGGAGTAATTTATGAGCTATTAAGAAAGTTTTTGTCTTTGTTTCTAACCTATATTTGGGACCGACAGGAGTAAATCAGTTCAGTTTCTCCTAGGTTTAACCATCAGCTTCCGGCTACACCTAGTTTTAGCCGGATAAACCTAGGTGTAGGTAGCCGCACTTCGCGTATTAGCTGTTACATACATAATGTATTATGTTTTTGATTGTAAGGCGGACTGAATAACATTGATAAATCCTTTAGTAACTTTTATTGTTATATATAACTGCCGATTTTATTATACCATTTAACTCTGAAGATAATTCGAACCTATACAATACAAATAACTATTACTTGCTATAGTGCCTTAATAACAAACATAATGATATAGGTATCATAATGAAATTTTCAATTTCAGTTAATGACAAACAAAAGTATGGATAATTTACTAAATATGACGTAATTTGTAAAAAGGAAAGGAGAACATCAAAGCTTTTATATTTTTCTGGCTAATAATGTTACAATTAATTATAATAGAAAGTAATAAATATCAGTAGGTAAGTACCTATAAAGTCTGTCTACAAAGTCAGTTTACCTGAGAAATTATTAAATTATTTAAAAAAACTTATACTGGTAACCCTGTTGGTGCTGCCAAAATTCTATGTTGTGTTTCAAAATTCAGTGACCAATAGGGTAACCAGTATAAGTTTTTTTTTTTAATAATTTAATAATTTCTCAGGTAAACTGACTTTTTAGACAGACTCTACTAGTAGTAAAATCTGCCAGAAAAAACGCAGAGTTAATTACATTAAAATTTATTACCTATTCCATGGTTTTCATATGGTTTTGACGTTTATTCGATTCGAACTCGATCTCGATCGCATCGGAGTAAAGTCTTAAAATAAGATTCTTGGTAAAGTCGGAAACATACAATTCTGTCACATTATTACAGTGTGTCGTGTCGTGTTTGTTAAACCGCTTCTGTCGCGACACAACACAACACGACAGAATAGTGTGTCAGCACCTTAACCCCGTAGCGAGGAAAATATTTGTCGTAAAACCACACAATAAAGTACCTACCTACTATTATCTGACAGGTACACACGGCTTCATACGGATTTCACGTGAATATAAGGGTCTGACGAAGATTGTCCCTCACGAGTTAAAGTAGCAGGTGTCCTTTTGATTAATTGCGAAGTTGGAGCGATTGTTCTGAAATATCTGAACTCACCTACCTTTTTAGGGTTCCGTACCCAAAGTGAAAAATCGGGACCCTATTTAATAATAGGTCTTAATAGACTCCACTGTCCGTCTGTCTGTCTGTCAGCGGGCTGTATCTCATGAACCTAAAGCTCCAATACAACAAACGTAATATTTTGCCTTTTTTTTGGTACGGAACACGGAACCCTTCGTGCGTTAGTCTGACTCGCGCTTGGCCGGTGTTTTTACACAATGTGTTTTTACCTCTTTCTAGAACCGTGGTCGGTAGATCACAAAATCAATCGGATCAACTTAAAATGTCTTCTGGGCCTAGTCTAGAATAATACCAAACAAAAGTGAAGAACAAGACTTTGATCAAAGTTTCGGACTATTAAGACAAGGCATAAGAAAAAATTGTTTAAAAAAACAAAAAACCGACTTCAAAAAACCTACCTCTAAAAAGCAAGAAATAGGTAATATTCGTAATAATAAAAACACGTCTATTGAAGTCGGGTGGGGCTGGAGTACATATTCCTTTTTAACACGTTTTTATTAGGTTGCTTTCGCGTTTGTTTCTCCACAAAGTTTGCGAACGATTTTATTCTAGCTTCCCGATGAGCTAGAGACTTGAAACTTTGAACGTAGGTCAGAACTGAAAGAAAATGCAATATTATGGTGTCATTGAGCTGATCTGATGATGAAGCCGGAAGAAGGCGACAGGAACTCTATGATGAAACCATACAACCCCATCGTGTTTGGGCTCGTTAGCATCGTCTTGATGAGTACTCTAATGGGAGACGAGGTCCAGGGTCTGATGATGAAGCCGAAAAGCCATGCCATAGGAACTCAATATTGAAACCGTGCAACCCCATCAAATTTGGGCTCGTTTGAATCGTCTTGACGAGTTCTTTGTTGGGAAATAGTTTCCAGGGTCTGATGATGGAACCTTTCAGAGATAAATAAAGAGAAAGATTGAATTTAAAGAATTACATTTATTTCTCAGAACAGTTTATCGTTTATTACATATATCCCGCTTACGGTCAAAAGATTAACTTGTAAAACTTATCACTAAGTTAAGAAATATATTTAAAGTTACCGTACATACAGTAGAATGGTTGGTTACTGCTGAATCTCCACCATTTAAGAGCTTTCCAAGGCCGCCACTGTAACGGTTTTCTCCCACAGGGCGACTATTGAGAGTTAAAGGGTGAGCGTTCGGTGTTATAGTTTAAGCTCAAGTGAAATGCGGCTTACTCAGTTAGGCTGGAGCATGTGCAGGGAGTTGGCTCTTCCGCACCTGGAGTACAGCGTATTAGAATTTATAGAAGGGCGCCTTATACGCTGCAGCAAGCGATTTCAGAGATAAATAAAGAGAAAGATTGAGTTTAAAGAATTACATTTATTTCTCAGAACAGTTTATCGTTTATTACATATATCCCGCTTACGGTCAAAAGATTAACTTGTAAAACTTATCACTAAGTAAAGAAATATATTTAAAGTTACCGTACATACAGTAGAATGGTTGGTTACTGCTGAATCTCCACCATTTAAGAGCTTTCCAAGGATGTCATCGGTGAGGTTTTCGTCCCTCTCTTGGTGTCAAGGCCGTTGATCAGTAAATACAACTTCCCATCTTGAGTAGGTACGGAACAGTACAGGATGCTTGAAGTATGAAGCGTTGGTCACCACTTCATATTGGCGATGGAAGATATGAGACAATCTCCATCATGATAAGTTGAGTGTAATTCAAGGTTTGATTACATCAAAGATGAGGCTGGTACTAAGGATTAGACCAGAAAACTAAAAAAGGCACTGTTAAACAGTGTTAAAACTTATGTACAGACATAAGAACAAAAAAAAAACCCTGGAACAAAAGAACACGCGGTTTAGCACATGGCGGGTCAATGTTCGCAATTTATAAAATGATATTATTTCCAAAAGGATTTCTTACCATGTTTACTGCATGGGTTTTAAAGATATTTTAAATTATAAAAATGGGCCGCAGCCCTACAAATTAAGACTCAAAAAAGGATAATTTTGCTTCCTTCACTTCATGGTTTGGAGCCAAAAAGGACAAGAGAAAAGTGCATGATCATGTCATGTCAGACGATAAAAAAAAATTAACAGCTTCGGACACCTAGCGATTTGCCAAATCTCAAAGTAAAACACTGAAAATACCAGAACGAGACTAAAATCGTGAAAGATTTTATTTATAAGTTAGTTGCATGCGATAAAACTATTCAATTTAACATTTTTATCCAAAAATCATAATTTTGTAGTTAAAACTCTAAAAGCGATTACTAATCGATCGTCATCGATTACTAATCGATTAATCTATTAGAAGGGTTATGATCAGAAATTTATCTGTGACCCGGTGCTTTGTTCCGTCTCATGTTTTTTAGAAGAAAGATACTGCTGAACTAATGTAGTTTAATTTACTTATTTAACTTTATATTATTTTATAAGAAAACGATTAAACGAAAATTGTTAATTAAGATATAATGTTTGGATTACTAAGATTTCATCAAAACATCTCAAAGCGTTCGTGGAACGGAGCGGGCAAAACGTCAAAATGAAGTGACAGATTGACCTTTCAACTAATGTCATTGAACTTAACCATGAAAAGTAAACAAATTATTAATTGTTTTCAGGAATTACTTAGATTACGTAAAAAAAAGTGTTACAGCACCGTTTTAGGTGGTAAGAATTATTTTATTTTAAAATTTTAAAATAAAATAATTCGAAGAAAAATTCCTCGGACAAAAGGGAAAAAAAATTTCAACTTGTGACAAGGTTGAAACCCTAAAATACTACAAAGAAAGTGTCTACCTAGCTACCTAGCAACTAGTGGATATCATTAATACCTAACAATACCTATACTACACCTACATAACTTAAACTGTTATAGAAATAACTTATCACCTATCCGTGCGGCTAAGTCTATATGATAAAAAGAAAACTAACAACTACTGTTGTTTCATGCAAAACAAAGACTGACTAACATGTAATGAGACAGACATAAAACCTACCAATTACTATGGTTATATCTGTTGGTTAAAATAGAATACCTAAATTTTATTTTCAGATAAAAGTACTAGTGTTAATAAACGTATTTTACTGATTTGTTGTTTATTTACAAGGAGGTAAGTGATGAAGTATCACCTTCATTCAGAGATATGAATGAGATTTATTTACTGGACACTCTGTTGGTATACAAAGAGATGACCAAACATTAAAGATTAAAACTTATTTATATGGATAGGAAAATTAATTTCCAAGCTTAGAGTAATATGTACTAGAATAGACATACTATTTAAATAGACTATTATTAAAGAAAATTATTCCTTTCTTAGGGAATAGAGAGATACTTATAAGACAAAGTATTTTAAGTTGAAGTTAAGACTTCAATGTGAATAACATAAAACTAAGTTTAACTATTAGAGAGATTAATAACTAGGAGAATGAACGCAGTGTTATGACAAGTTCTATTCTTTATTAATATTGTTACCACACAATAAGAAAGTATTAGAGAAATGTGTTTCTTAGTCAGAAACAGAATCACCAGGGCGTACAATATCTGTTATATGCCACCGGCCAAGAAATTTCCCCGATAAGGATTTTAAACCATATACCAAGGGTGAATATTTTTCAGAAATGACACATTTTTCAAATTTAGGGGCTAATTTAGCAGAGAAGTGTTTTGCAGCATTAGATTGAGGAAAACATCTTTTAAAAACAAATTGCCCTACTTTAAGTTCAACATGCCGTTTACGCAGGTTATAATAATAAGAGTTTTTATTATGTGCCTTTTTAAGGTTATTTTTGACTTTTTCAAAGATAGATTTTAGCTCTTTTAATGAATCAGAGAATGAGTAAGTATGATCAATGGAGATGTTAGCACTGTCTATGGGTTGGTCAAGGTTATAAAATGAACCATCCAATATCATTTCCCTACCATGTAATAGATAGAAAGGGGTATATTTGGTACCTTCATGAACAGAAGTGTTAAGAGCACATTGCACCTCAGATATGTTCTTATCCCAATTTCGATGATCAGAACGCACATAGGAAGCAATGGATCTAACAATTTCACGGTTTACCCTCTCAGTTTGGTTAGTTTGGGGGTGATATACTGGATTGTAAAATAAGTGAGGAATCTGATATTTACTGATCAATTCTCTAAATTCTTTAGCTATAAATTGTGGACCATTATCTACATAAACATATTTTGGCACACCATGTATTAAGAATATGCCTTTTTCCATACATTTGACCACATTTTTGGCAGTCACAGTTCTCACTGTAACTGTAACGGTTTTCTCCCACAGGGCGACTATTGAGAGTTAAAGGGTGAGCGTTCGGTGTTATAGTTTAAGCTCAAGTGAAATGCGGCTTACTCAGTTAGGCTGGAGCATGTTCAGGGAGTTGGCTCTTCCGCACCTGGAGTACAGCGTATTAGAATTTATAGAAGATAAGGGCGCCTTATACGCTGCAGCAAGCGATTTCAGAGATAAATAAAGAGAAAGATTGAATTTAAAGAATTACATTTATTTCTCAAAACAGTTTATCGTTTATTACATTTATCCCGCTAATAAGCCGATACTCAAAGTCCTCCAAAAGCTCTTTAATTCCGTCATCGTCCAGGGCAGAACGCCAAAGACATGGAACATAAGTGAGGTGATCTTGTTCTTTAAAAAGGGTGACAAGTCCCTCTTAAAGAACTATAGACCCATCTCGCTTCTGAGTCATGTCTATAAGTTGTTTTCGAGAGTCCTTACGAATCGTCTCGCTCGCAAGTTCGACGACTTCCAACCTCCCGAACAAGCCGGGTTCCGAAAAGGCTTTAGCACAATAGACCACATCCATACGCTGCGGCAGGTTATACAGAAGACCGAGGAGTATAATGAGCCACTTTGCTTGGCGTTCGTGGACTATGAGAAAGCCTTTGATTCGATTGAAACCTGGGCGGTGCTGCAGTCTCTCCAAAGGTGCCAAGTGGACTATAGGTATATCGAGGTGTTGAGGTACTTATACCAAAATGCCACCATGACGATCCGAGTACAGAACCAGAACACAAATCCTATCCAACTGCAGCGTGGTGTGAGACAGGGAGACGTTATTTCTCCGAAACTGTTCACAGCTGCGTTGGAGGACATCTTTAAGCTCTTGGACTGGAAAGGACTCGGCATCAACATTAATGGCGAGTACCTAACACACCTTCGTTTTGCCGATGATATAGTCCTTATGGCTGAGACCATGGAAGACCTGAACACAATGCTCGAAGATCTCCGTAGTGCTTCCCAAAGAGTGGGTCTTAGGATGAACATGGAAAAGACGAAAATTATGTCAAATGCCCATGTTGTACCCTCTCCAGTTCATGTTGGGAACACTACACTTGAAGTTGTTGACCATTACGTATACCTAGGACAGGCAGTCCAGTTAGGTAGGTCCAATTTCGAGAAAGAGATCTCTCGCCGAATCCAACTCGGGTGGGCAGCATTCGGGAAGCTTCGAAAAATCTTCGCGTCCGACTTACCTCAGTGTCTCAAGACGAAAGTCTATGAACAGTGTGTGTTGCCAGTGATGACTTACGGCAGTGAAACATGGCCGCTAACTATGGGTCTCATAAGGAGGCTCAAGGTCGCTCAGCGTGCAATGGAGAGAGCCATGCTTGGCGTTTCCCTACGTGATCAAATCAGAAACGAGGAGATCCGCAGGAGAACTAAAGTAACCGACATCGCTCGAAGGATTGCTCAGCTGAAGTGGCAATGGGCGGGACACATAGCGAGAAGAACCGATGGCCGTTGGGGCAGAAAGGTTCTGGAATGGCGACCGCGCACCGGACGACGCTCCGTGGGTAGGCCCCCGACAAGGTGGACCGACGATCTGGTGAAGGTCGCGGAAAGCCAGTAGATGCAGGCAGCGCAGGACCGATCGTCGTGGAGATCCTTGGGGGAGGCCTATACCCAGCAGTGGGTGTCGTGTGGCTGAAATGATGATGATGATGATGATGATGATGATGGAACCGGAGGAAGGACACAGGAACTATTTAATAAAACCACGCTACCCCATCGAGATTGGGCTCGTTTGAATCGTCTTGACGAGTACTTTGTTGGGAAATAGTGTCCGAGGATCTGATGATGGAGCCGGAGGAAGGCCATAGAAACTCTATGATGAAACCATACAACCCCATCGTGTTTGGGCTCGTTAGCATCATCTTGACGAGTACTCTAATGGGAGACGAGGTCCAGGGTCTGATGATGAAGCTGAAAGTCCATGCCATAGGAACTCAATATTGAAACCATGCAACCCCATCGAGTTTGGGCTCGTTTGAATCGTATTGACGAGTACTTTGTTAGGAAATAGTTTCCAGGGTCTCATGATGGAGCCGGAAGAAGGCCACTGGGACTCTGTAATAAAACCATGCAACCCCATCGAGTTTGGGCTCGTTTGAATCGTCTTGACGAGTGCTCCGATAGGAGATGGTATATTTTTAGTCTCAGCTCGTTAACTAAAAAGCAGAAAATAAAAATTTACTGAAAAAAAAACCTTTTTAAAAACACGTTTTTAAAACGGACTAAATTATTACAAAAAAATCGGACTAAAAACATTAAAACGGACTAGTAAAAACAGACTAAAAAGTAAAAAACCAATTTTTCGTGGGGCGCATGCTAAAGACAATAGGATGAAAATTTTTACAAAATGCGCCCCACGTTTTTAGATTTAAAATTTCTGTAGGTTATAAATATTTTCAGAAAAATTTATTTTTTACTTTTTAGTCTGTTTTTACTCGTCCGTTTTAATGTTTTTAGTCCGATTTTTTGTAATAATTTAGTCCGTTTTAAAAACGTGTTTTTAAAAAAGTTTTTTTTTATTCTAAAAGCCCCACCCGACTTCAATAGACGTGTTTTTATTATTACTGTGGGGACGTAGCGAGCGTCGCGTATTTAGTCAAGTAAGCATTTTATTATAATAGAATTGCGAGCGAGCCACAGTCCACGCAGTCGTTCCGTATCCACCGTCTAAGCTACCCATGTAACCTTTTATGTAATTTGCATTCGAAGTTCCGCGCAAATAAATTCGGTCCCTCCCTATACATAGTTCTTCCTTACATCCCATCTTCTATAAACTAACTAGTGAACAATATATATACATAAGCCGACATCATATACCCGACAGATATACCCGACAATTACGAATATTATTTCTTGCTTTTTAGAGGTAGGTTTTTGAAGTCGGTTTTTTGTCTTTTTAAACATTTTATTTTTTATTTTTAGTGTAGGTACCTTGTAGGTATATTATTTAGATAGTAAAATCGGCTCGGCCAAACGTGAGATAATTGCGAAGAAACATTCATACATACGGGTCAAACTGAGAACCTCCTCTTTTAAGTCGGTTAAAGAACTACACAGATATCCCTCTTCCAACAAAAAAATAATTATCTTATTCAGTTCATAAACAAAGAAGTAATTCACACAAAATCATACTATTATCGTGCTTTTTTCAAGATTACTTTAAAAGTACTGAACCGATTTCCAAATTATAAAAAATGGGGCCAACTTGGGAGTTTACCTAATGTAATAACGTTTAAATCATTTCAATCGGTCCAGCCGTTTTCGAGTAATCGGTAAACATACACAAAAAAAAACAAATATACAGACGAACATAGAACCTCCTCCTTTTTGGAAGTCGGTTAAAAATTTGCGAGTTGTTTTTACGTGCGTATTTTGTCCATACATTTTGAGCTTTCTCCTTTGTCTAATAAGGTCAAATACCTACTCAAAATATTTATACACAGATAGTAGCAAAACACTCTTCTTTATAGCTAGCTGTTGATGTTTCAACCATCGTTTTTAGTGTATACGATATGTTAAATCGCAAAATAACTTCGTTACGATAACGCCCGTTTAGCTATAAAGATTTATGACGTCAGAACCATTAAATCACAGTTACTGATGAACCGAAACATGAATGTAGTTTATGATACAAGTTGTAAGGAGCTTTTACGTTTTATATCGTCACGAGTTAAAAAAAAAAACCGTTACAACGCACGGCGTTTCAATTTTAAATAATATTTTTTTCTTTCAGATTATCTTCGCTAACCGTCAGCTGTCGTGGAAAAATCAAGGTACATTTTTAAAACCATTTTGTTTTCTGAAAAAGGATTTGATTAAAAATCAGATGATTGTCAAAAATTGTAATTAACATAAAAGGGACGGTATAAATAAAATGTCTTTTATATTTATGAACACTGAACGCATTTTTTTTTCATTTTATAATAATATCTTGAAGGTTTTTTATGAGTTTTTTTTTAACTATCGTTTAACAAAAACTCGGTTTATTTACTCGGTTTAAGATATTGCCAAATTCATATTGTGACATATGTATTATGTAACTGCGAGACATTATGCCCAATTCTGAAAGTGTCCTAAACCTATGTATAAATCATAAAGTAGCCAACTTCTCATGTGACGAATCGCAAAAGTGACTTACATCGCACAAAGGATTAATTTCTTTCAAAAGTTAGTTATTCGACATTAAGCTTCAACAATTTTTTTATTAATTTATTTATTAATAAACAAAGAGAATACAATATGGAGTATAATTGGTTCTGCGTCTTTAAAAAAACTATAATTATTATTGCGAAATGCTTCACGAAGAAGTCGTGGGTAGAAGTTAGAATAACCTTTTTCATTTTTGTGTCTTAATTTTCTATTTTCATCAACAGGTATAGTAATAAATCAATCGAATATATACTTTTAAACTTTCGCGTTGCATTTTATTAGATTAAACTTATAGGTATTAAACGCGTTGAAACTAAAACATAGGTGTTTTTAATAAAGTTGGGAAATCTGTTCGACGGTGGATGAAAACTCCACTGCAGAGGAGTTGTAACACCGCATTTCCATTCAGCTGTGACCTGACCACGGCCTATGCAACTCGGTCGAAACATCGGGAAAAGGTTTTAAGCAGTTCAAACGCGTTTACTAACTGTGGGCTATGATTTTAATCAAATTATGTCGACCGGCTGAGTTGACTCTCTGCTGACTGGGCACTCTGCTTTTAAGGGTCTTTCAGCTATCTAGGTACTGTGATGTCTATGCCCGCGTACTGGCCATTACTGCGGTGGCGCGTTTGACATGGATTTGAATTCACGTTTAAAAAGTTAAGGTTCGGTTTTCTGGAGGACTCAGTGCGCGGCCATGGAGGCGCATCCTGGTTTTTATTATGTAATCGAATTAGCTAAATGATTTAAATAAATCATTTAAAAATTTAAAAAGTTTCTTCAGTTTATATAGGATTTCGTTTTATTAAAGTAGCGCTCACAGGCGTTACAGTACCTACCTTGCTTTCATGTCATCCAACGTGAATTGTCTTTCAGCGAAAAGGGCATTCTGATAGAGAGGGGAATGTTTACATGTTTTCAGCATTTATCCTTTTCATATGGTTTAATAATATACCTACGTTATAATATTTTCAATTCTTCGTACTTTCATAAAAACGCTTTTACAGATGGCGGACCGAGAGCCAGGCGTAATTTAATCTTGTAAAATGTCTCATATTTCGCCATCTTTATTCAGACAAGTCACAGTTCTATATTCTTACATTTTCCTCGGAAATTTTCCCCTCGAATATAATATTGAAAGGGAAACATTAAGCTTATATTGAGGTCACATCGATACAATCTCATCCAATTTTGTTAAAATGAATTTTGAAAGTAGCTAAATCATTTCAGAGAAAATATTGAGTTAAACTTATAAGATTAATTTCTACTTATACATAATTTTGTCTAGGTTTAAAAAGCTGTCTCATTTTTATGTTATAAAATATGGCGCGGCGTCCAATTTTTCTTTGTTATTTAATATTTAAGTTAATATTTACACGAGTTTAGTTGGCAGGTAACTTGGCAGACGACTTTAGTCAATTAGCGCCTTTTATCGACAACCGTTGGTAAAAACGATATATTTGAAAGTTTTTACTTTAGATATATTTGTTACTTAATCACGCAAAAACGACTGAACCGATTTGGTTGAAATTGGGCACACAGATAGTTTGTAGTCTGGATTAAAACATTTTTTTAAACCAGTCTAAATTTAAAAAAACAATCCGTAAATCAACGTGGACGAAGTCGCGGAGGATGCTAGTAAACTATGTAACACAATCAGTTGTTGAATTCTCAAACTAACAAAGTATTTTAGTTGTATATTATGTAATATTTAAACACTCAGCTAAACTAGATACTGCCTTGTTAATAAATACCTATCGAATAACTGGTATCGATACCTAGACTAGACAAAATATGACTTGTTATTTTTTTGTTTTATTTTATTTTCACCGGAAAACAAACAGTGAGTAAATAACATTTTAGATAATCAGTGTAGAAATCAATGCTCCATTTATAAGTTTTCGCATATAACTTAATTATAATTCAATAAACATAATAATAATTCAATAAACTGTCCCTTACATCTCTAATCTAGATTATTTATCTGACAAAGTTTAGTTTTCATAGATGTTTTATTTTCTTAAGCACATAAAATGTTTTGCAATTTGTAATTGCATCGATCCTGCATCGCATTTTGACGAATCTCTACATTCAACCTCGGTATGTAGGGACCTTAAACCTAAAACATTTAATTTAGCGGTTTTTACAACTAAAGTCATAACATCTTGCATCCGATCCGAATAGTATCGTAGATCGCGGATGCTAGCTAACAGAAGAATGTTTGTAAGGGTTCTTATTCAAAAGATTCAGGCAAAAATGTTTCATAAAAACAAATGCATAAAAGTAAATTAATTAAATCCAAGCTTGACTTACCTATTGTCCCCATTTCAGGAGGCCTATTACATAAAACAATCTTAGTAATCGTACGATGTTCGTCCGCCTCCATGACACTATAACTCTTTTGGGACCCTTTAAATTACTAGTAGCTCTGTGAGCTGTAAGACCTCGCGTTTGTGACATTATTGATCATTTTTCGAAATGGGTGAAATATGTTTTAATTTCGAAATACTGAATCGACAAAAAAAAACTAAGTAGGTATATGATTAATGAACCACTCACAAATTTTCACGAGAATCGGTTGAGAAATACGACCTGTAGAGGAGAACAGACGGACAACCGTCTGGTTTGGTCTGAATACGAAAGAACACAAAAACCGAGCGAGAGGCTTCGTGCTCGCTCGGTCAATAATTGAGGTAAGAAAGCACTGTAATGGCACAAACTGTGACATAGCAACCAAGTCTGCCACACCTCATTTGCATGCTGATAAGCCACATTTTCACCACTGCACTACAACGCTTCTTCACGCCCCTAATTTGAAGGCACCCTTAAGGTTCAAAATCAAAAGTGAATCGAAATACGAACATCGTCCGATAACATCGATATTATTTTTTTGGAATAGGCATTCAGGGCTCACAATATACCAATCTGCCCAATGGACGTTAGCGGAAGATGGTAATTTTCATCGCGAATAGTCTGCTCAGCGAATGCAGCAAATGTATGCCTTATTCACATAGCTATACAATATATTTTGGCCTAACAATGCATTGATTCACAGATTCCCCAATAGGAGACAACAGATGTTCCAATCTGCATTGTTGTTTTCTTATTTGAGTGCCTCCATTTGTGTGCATTTCGGTGGAGTGGACTAGCTTAGAAAATGGTGGAAATTTTAAGTTGAGCTAAATTAACTGCTGACTGTTTATTAAAAAGTTTTAATCTTTTGAGGAAATAATATTTACATTTTGTATATTTTAGTTAATAATGGAGTATTTACATGGGTGACTACAGCCGCACAACTTTCGCCAGGTGACTGAACAAAATTTTCCTGATCCGGTGGCCAAAACTGGAACTACGTTATTACCATTGTTACCTAGGTTACGGCATCAACTACATAGACGACAGCGACGCCATCACCTTCGATTTAATTTTGGAAGCGACTTGCTAAGTGACTATCACGGGTGACTAAAATTGACCCATATTAATAGCCTATAAGCTCAATTTAATTAATGTGGGTATCATTAGTAATTATTAGAGACCGGATTATATGCAACATTAAAATCCCAATATGCATGCAAATATGCAAGAAAAATAGCTAAAATATGCATGAAAATCCATAAAAGGGGCCAAAATATGCAAAATTAAATGATAAAAAAGACGTTTTTAAGCTTTTTTTAATTCTTAAAAGGAATTATTACTCAAACGATAACAATCGTATTTGCGAAAATATCAATTACAAAATTTATTTGACTTTGAAATTTACTGAATTTTATGTTTTAGGTATTTACAATGCTATTTTATCACGGATGAGTCGTTATTTTCTAGTATTTTTTCTAATATTAACTATCTTCATTGAAAATTACCTTTATAAATGTATACGACTAAGTACTTTTCCATATGTTCTGAAGACAAATTGTGTCTATATATTTTTGTAAGCGGAAAGGACCGTTCTACGACTACTGAGGCATGCACTGAGGTGACTGGGACATCTGAACTATGAAGTATGAACGAGATCGAGCTTAAATATGCATGATTTCAAATTTTTTGCTAAAATATGCAACTACCACTGAAAAGGGTCTAAATATGCAAATGCATATATGCAATATGCATTTGCATATAATCCGGTCTCTAGTAATTATCTATCCAATAGCAGTGAAACGTGGTCGCTAACTATAAGTCTCATAAGGAGGCTCAAGGTCACCCAGCGTGCAATGGAGAGAGCCATGCTCGGCGTTTCCCTTCGTGATGGAATCAGAAATGAGGAGAACTGAACTGAACACATAGCGAGAAGAACCGATGGCCTCCACCGACGACGCTCCGTGGATTGGGTTGGCCCCCGACAAGGTGGACATACCATCTGGTGATCCGGGCAGCGCAGAACCGATCGTTGTGGAAATCCATGGGGGAGGTCTATACCCAGCAGTGTGTGTCGTGTGGCCGATATGATGAAAAAGGTTTTTTTTACGAGATTAGGGGGCGTCTATTAATTACGTGAGGTGATTTTGGCGATTTTTCGACCCCCCCTCTCCCCTTGGTGAGATGTCGTGAGATTTGGCTCGACCCCCTCCCCCTCCTATAAATCTCACGTGAGATTTTTCAAAACGTGTATTTTTAGTGTGATTACGTTAATCTGTGCTTGCTTGCTTTGCATTTATTTAAATAAATATTATTGTTTAGGATTTAGCCATATTTTGGTAAGAAAAATGATTAACTAAAGTTTAACCTAGTTTTTTCGCGATACTGTTCCTGCAGAAAAAAAATTACGTAATATTTGCCGGGACCCCCCCTCTCCCCCACGTGAGATTAGGTGAGATTAGGCTCGACCCCCTCCCCCCCCCCTAAATGCCTCACGTAATTTATGGACGCCCCCTTAACCCGTGACCATGAGCCCTGAAAAGATCCCAAAATGTCAAGAAATGCAAAAATCAAACTTTAAAAAACATAAAAACCCAAATTATGTAAGTAAGTAAGTAATACAAAAAAGACGCGTTAAAAATGGGTTTTCCAAGGATAAGGACTCTTCACATAAAAAATTGAAAACTAATTGAATTGTCGCTGAATTCGTGCATATACAGAAACATTATTGCGTGTTAGTATTCCCGTTTTCCGCCAGTTGAAACTAGTAAAATCCCTTGAGTATTTCCAAACTAGTTCCAAAGCAAAAGTGATTTAAAATTCCACGCCAACTTTGGCATAATCCCTCGAGTGACATAAATGCGTTCGTAACGAGTTTATGACGAATGGCGTTGATATGTGTACGGTTATGCGTAGCTGGCATAATTTATACCTTGGGAATTGTGAGCGATAAAGTTTTAAATATCTTTATAGCAAGGCCTGTGTAGAGTTAAGTGCACACTATTGCATTAAATAAATGTGATTTTAGAAATATCATCAGGTTTATGCACTCTCTATGGAAATATTAAGTCGTTATCCACAGATTAAATTTTTTGATGGAATCAGTTCACATTATTTGTCTGCAGAGTAAACTTAACTGCTGAATATAAATCACAGATGACAAAGTTTTGGTGTACAGATAAATAATAAACACGCTTTATGGTTTAGAACTTCATTTTATGGCTTTCTATAAAAAGATTTCATGTGCAACTACAGCAATATATTATTTTCAGTTTTTTGGAAGAGATTCAATACTTATACTTTTATGAATTATGATCATTTTTGACGGCCCTATAACGGTCGAACTTTTCCACATTGGTTCTCTTGGTGTCGCCATCTTTCGTTTCGAACCCTGGCTGGGTCAGTTAAGAAATATTTGCTCTTATAATATATGCATTCAAGTATGAAAGTGCCATTTTTTTTAAAGAAGTTGCATTTCCGATAATAACATTGTGTTAATTTATTTAACAACCATAAAGGCCAATATTTATGACGTGTTAAGTGAATAAAAATGTATCGGCTAAGTTACAACAAACTATGTGGTCATATCTATTAATGAAAAAAGAAGTAACTTTTTAGACATACTTTTTTAACGTTCGGAAATAAAATCAGAAATATTTTGAGTGTCCATAGTGGGCCGCTTTATCATCATAGGTAGCCCTGTGTGTGAGATAAAATCTTTCATACATTAACCCTTCTTTTTTATACTGTCTCACAAGGGCGTCGCCAGGGGTGGGCAGGGGGGGGGCCAGCCCCCCCCCCCCCCCTAGAGGTTAAGAAAATGTAGGCGACTGCAACGTAACCAAAGTCTTAAGGCTGTGCAATTAACTTGCTTTTCCGATATATCCTGCATAAATAAACTTGAATAAATTTACTACGTGCTCTTGACTGTACCTACAATTAATAATATTTTCATCTTCCTTAATAATAATAACTTGCCCCCCCCCCCCCCCTGGACAATGGGCTGGCGACGTCCTTGCTGTCTCAGATCTGCGTGTTTGTATGGTACAACGTTGTTTCTGTTTTCCCAACTGCTCTGGCTACTTACTGTAATGCACCCGGGACCAATGGCTTAACGTGCCTTCCGAAGCACGGAGAAGCTCAAGATAATACATTTTTGGTCACCCATCCCATGAACGACCCTTGCGAAACTTGCAATCGCTGGGCCAGGCGCTAAACCACTGCACCATCGAGCTTTTCATTCTTATATAAAATAATCTTACGTCATTATTTTTCTGAAACAAGAGGTCTGAAAAAGGATTGCATGTGTTTTATCATTTTCCCCATAATAGCACTGGTATGTAAATTTTAAGGGAGGTCACAGTGCTTCTATCTATTCCGATTTACTCGCTAAAGGAAAAACAAATTGTTACATTGAATTATTCAACAGTGCATAGAGTAACATGTTTGTTAAGTACAAAAGCTGATGTATCTACATGACATAATAACGTTTGTTTATCTAGTTTGTTTCAACATTTCAGCAGACAGGAGGCATGATTAGGTACGTATTATTTTAAACATAAAAGAAATAGGTACTACTTTATCATTGGGCGTATACTTATAGGTATAGAAGAAAATGTATTTTTAATTCATAATTCAATAATTGAAAAAACCATGCTGAAATTGCGATACCGAATGTACCGTATAACGGGGTGAATAGATAGGGTTTCGAACTTTGGTAACGATTTTCGTAACGTTGCAGAACTGATTACCCATTTTTTAAGCATGTATTTATTGAGTCTTCGGCCAAACAATTGAAATAAATTAGTTTCTATTCGGATATGTTTGTAGTTTTTAAAAAAAAACACAAAATATACGTGATTTCTAATTACCACCCATCAGGGGACAATGGACACGCCTGGGGGGTCAATGGACACGCCTGAGGGGTGATTAGAAAAATTTCATAAGGCTGCCTCATTGTAGGTTCCTTAAATATTTTTTTTAGGTTAAAGGCAAGCAAAATCGAGAAGGTACCTTTATCTTTAATTATTAGTTTAAAGTAAAATTATAATTTCTAATCACCCCTTTGCTGTGCCTATTGACCATATTTGCGTGCCTATTAACCCCTCAGGCGTGTCTATTCACCCCTTTCGCGTGTCTAATCACCTCAAAAAATTCAAGAACACAAGGCTTACGAAATAAGATCAATTTTAAATAATAATGCTTATTCTTACCTTAATAATTATAGCACAATATATTTATAACTGCACTGACCGTGATTTAAAGATAACTTCAGACTATTATGACCAAAATTCACCGAAATACGGAGGTTTAAACTCCCTCGTAACGTAACAACTTGTTTTGTTGTCAACTTTGACATTAAGTTTTGACGTTTTTAGCGATGTTGCCACAAATAAAAAGTTGCCAGAGTAAGAAAAATTATACCAACAAATTATGAAAGTTGCGGGTTTTTTACTGGGGATACCGAGTTTGCCATAAAAAGTCTTAAAATTTATCCCAAGAATTTTCTCTATTCCCCCCGTCAGTTCTATTCACCCCGTTTGACGGTAACAGAAGTATAATTAGTTTCTACCCAACTAACAATTTTACGTCGTACAATGGTCGTACAAACGTTATCTTATTACCACTGGTCGCAAAATATAGGTCACACTAACGTTATAATAACGTTTGCTCAACGCGAAAAGGGCCCCATTTATACGACCCACATTGTTGTTTAATGGTCATACAAAAGTCACAAGATTACCACTTTCATCGTACAGTAGTCGCATCAAAACTTTACAATGACTCTTTCGTTATATTGTGGTCATACACGTTTTTGAATGACGAAAACGTTGTATATGCGTCAAGTAACAACACTTGTACGACTGATTTTTAATGTTCGTCAGTGACTCGTGTTTGTGGTTATGTTTTGAGATCAGAGTGCAAAATAAATCAATTAAGTACAAGGAAATAAATGGTAAGTATTAATTAACTTTCATATCTTGCTAACAATGTCTGTCTCTCATACCGTTTAGTTCGTCTGGGAATTAAAATTTTATGATAATATACCTATGTAAATACTATTAATATTTTCATGCCCCTTCATATTTTGCGTTTGAAACATAAAATTTGTATTAATAAAATTATATTTAATTCTAAAAATGTCAGCCATGTTAATTTTGTCGCACACTAATCTCTATATGACGTTTTAAAGACAAAAAGTCATTATTTGAAGACCAAGTAAAGCCGCCATTTTATTAAACGTCGTTTAAAAGTCGAAACTTGACTGAAATGCTACTACAAGTCGTACAGACGTCTTAGCTAAAACTTTAATATAACGTCGTATAGCTTAGTCGTGCCGACGTTACTATGACCAGTTTATTAGGACATATTTGTCGCACGACTAAAAAGTTAAATTTAAGACGTCTATAGGACCTAGCAGTCATCTCATTACTATTATAAGACTGCTATCCGACTTAAAGTCGTACAAGTCAGATCTTATATGACGTTTTTGCTTGTTGGGTAATCCTCATTGAGATTAAAATTTCCTGTTACAGATACTTAGGTACTCAGTTTATACCTAACAAAAATAGTAAAAGAAATTACCTAGTAACAGTTTTAATAGCTAATAAATAATTTTGTGAGGACACCATTAAAATTAGCAATGTTCTGTCGATGTGTTCGCAGAAATGAATGAAAAGCAAAGTCTGTTATGAAATAATTTTACTACCTACGTCATTATTAGTAGTATGAAAACTCTTTTACTGTTGTATATGTTAGTGTCATGTCTTTCAAAATTGATGTAAACACAATTCACTCGAAGACATAAACGTAGCGATAAAAAATAATAAATATTTAATTTATTGAAATTCAAATCAAGACATGAAATAAAAGACTTTTTAACGGATACTAGCGCGGTTTTATTGAAAGTACTTTGGTAATTAGTTGGTATTTGGTTTGATTTTCCCGACGTTTCGGCACCTTTGCAGCTGCCGTGGTCACGGGGGATTGAAGCTACTCGTGAGCCTACCCTCAAGCGATGAATTTTTTAAGACGTTCAGAAATTAATATTTTACAAATTTTTTATCTTTTTAATTGGTTTAAGTTAATTTTGTGATTTCATTAATGCTAAAGAGAGAGAATCTACTGAAACTACCACCATTTCACAAAATTGGGAGGCCCCTCCAAGAAAGAAATGGCGAAATAAAACTTGGAGAGGAAAGCCGACCTCTGTCTTTTATATTTGTTAATTTTGCTTTTGCAAATAAAATAATAAATATAAAAGACGGAGGCTACGGCAGCTGCAAAGGTGCCGAAACGTCGGGAAAATCAAAAATCAAACCAAATACCAACTAATTACCAAAGTACTTTCAATAAAACCGCGCTAGTATCCGTTAAAAAGTATTTTATTTCATGTCTAGTGAGCGCGTAAGCTTGAGAAGTGAATATTCAAATCAAGTTCAACACAGTAGGGTTCATTAATAAAATAATTCACTTTTCTCTCGATCTATAGGATGCAAAAGTGCTGACCTATGTAGATGTTACCTATATTTATTTAACTTTAAAAAAATTACCAAGGCAACCAAGAGGCCGAGACCCGCACTCGGACAAGACGCATGCAGGCTAAAACCATAAGAAAAATACGCAAAAAAAATTTATTTGTTTTGTCAATATAGTAAGTGTGTCTATCGTTTTAAAGTACTTTTATCTTTTTACTCATACACAGTACTTCTAAAAATAAATGCAATCGCATTGCAGAAGCTTCTAAAGACAAATTTGAAGCTTCTTGGAGTCTATCCAAGGCCTACATCGCTTAGTACCATCCATTAAACTGTTATCTACATAGAAACGTCATTACAAAGTCGATTCTGAATTAGGGTATCTAATCACCATTGGATGAGACTGTGCTGTGCTATCTTGAGCTATTTTTGACAAATTAATGTTGAAAACGTACGGTGTTTTAAGCGAGTCAGCCGGTATCTTTAGTGATCTTGGAATAAAATCTGTAGGCTTATTATAAGATTACGCCATACTCGCGTGTATACTTAATTCACTCAGGGATTTGGCTCAGGTGAAAGTCTACGACGGGCTAGCGACTGTTGTTGAAATTAAAATTTGTATGACAACTTTTAGGTTAGTGTAGTTAGTTACCGCCAGAGGCGCTGTGCCAAATTGCATACAAAATTGCTTACTACTGTCGCAATCGAGTATAGTAAACGTCACTGTGCAAGCAAACTCATAAACAGGCACTTATAGCAAAGCACATCTATGTTTCAAAAGACTGTCCAGTTCCTACCTGATTTTTGCATGCAGTGAATACTGAAATCCACTAGACTTAGGAAAAAAATAAATGCTTTCTTTGCTATAAAACACATTACAGGTATTTACATGGAGCGACTACGCAAGCGACTTTAGTCAATTAGCGCTTTTTATCGACAATCGCTTGTAAAATCTAATCGTAAACTTAATTTCAATGAGGTGGCGATTCGATTTTACAAGCGATTGTCGATATAAAGCGCTAATTGACTAGAGTCGTCTGCCAAGTTGCCTGTCAAGTGGACTCGTGTAAAATACCACATTAGAGTAGGGATGACAACTAATGAATAAAATAATGAAATACTAATAAAAATCGTAAACATATTAATCTTTTAGAGTAGCTTGTATAATTTTTGGTTTTTATATATTGCGTTTTATTTGTTTTATGACCCTTCAAAGTTGGGTGGACAAGTCCATTCAAAAAGTATAAAATTTATTAAAATAAATAATACTTACCTTTAATTAGTCCGTAAAATGAATAGTAAAATTGTCTAAGAAACCATTTTGATAAACACAATGCTTATTTAATATAGCTGCCTAGCCAATTTCTTACGCGTTGCATACAAACTACCTAGGCATGACGTCATAACGAGGTTAGTATGGAGCGTTTTTGGGTGAGTCTATTTTGTGTGCATTTCAAACTGTGATATCTCGGGCAGTTTTCTTGTTAGATAAATAATTTTTTACCAATGTTTCTTTTTTTGAGAGGTAATTATGTAACATAAAATAAAAATAAAAATTCGTCATGCCTGTTGTTGCAGTATTTACAAAGACAAAGCATATTTTTTAAAGTTTCGGCAAGTCATTCGATAGGAGTATATACTTATAAGTTCTTAATCTAGTGGAACAAGTTGATGAAACATAGTATAGCACAGCACAGCTCGATAATGATCTTTCACCTTTACAATGTCTACTGCTGAATAAGGTTTGTTGTGGCTATCGAATATCCATCGAATTTCAATGGAAAACGATACTTTGGAAACTTTACCCATTATTCACTTTTCAATAGGTTTTAACTTTGTGAATGATTTTAGTAGCTATTCAGTAGCTTTTAACTGCAACAAAGGATGGCTATAGTTGTTCTTTTAGGGCCAATTATCTCTATTTTTATGTGTTTACTTACTATAAAAAACTATTTATTTATTTAATTTCGGAAAGTATAGTATCGACATTGGATTTCCACTTTAAAGTTTGTCTGTGTATTTCCACTTTTAGCTAAAATTGTAACAATTATTTTATTTTATTCTACCGTTCTGAATAAATTATCTCGTTATCATGTCACTACTTATGTTACTCTTTTTAACAGGTTTTTATTGGGTCTTTTCTCGTTTATTTACCTATATTTAGTTGTTTCTTTGTTTGTTTCTTTACTTGTGTAGAGGAAGAATTACCACAGATTTTCTTCTTTATTTTCCAAAAATCCTTTTGTACCACTTCGCTCCAATGTAACTATACATTGCTTTTATAAAGATTTTGTTTTTTTTTTTATTGTATTCTATTATTATCAATTCGTATTATACAACTAGTTTTTATTTTAACCCTTACCCTTACTCAAAAAGTTGAAAGTTGTTGATGGGAGTTGGGATGGATGGAGCTAATGGCTCGAGAACTACAAGTTTTCCATTATTTTATTATTATTAAATCCTCACATATGAAATTAACGTTTTGTATGGAGAATTTTTAACAAATCGCTTTTTCTATACTAACATTTTTAACGTTTAATAATCAACCGAAAACTTTTATGTACAATGTTTGAATGAATTTATCATTATTATTATTATTCATTTTTATCATTTTTATTCATTATATTATCCAGGTTTATAATAATATTCCCGTTGAAATAAGACGCCTTCCATTTAATCAGTTTGTCTCCAAATTGCGCAACTGGTTGATTGACTTATGTCCCTATGACCTAAATGAATATTCTAATCACAGAACAAAGAATTTTTTTTTCACTTCTATGTTCTGTGATTCTAATTTTAAGTAAAATGACATAAGTAAAATTTCTATTTTAAGTAAAATACTCTTAGATTTAGTTTAGTAAGACGCATGACATATCCACATAATCTTATTGTTGACATTGAAAATTCCATTGACATATTAAAATTTATTTCTTAATTTAATAATTAATAATTTGATAATAATAATAATTAAAATTTATTTATTCTTCTAATTGTATAAAAAAAATTAATGTACCTAATGAAATTTTGTACGCCAAACCTTGGTAGAACATGGTGTTCCAATTCACTATACTGTACCACCTGTAATATCCATGTTTTGAACAAATAAAAATTCTTATTATTGTTATAATGATTACTTAATTAAAATAATAATAAATTAATAGTCAATTATACTACCAGTGGAAAAAAGAAAATTTAATAATTCAAGGGATACAAAGGACCGAGATGATTTTTTTCACGGGTTGTGACTTTTTACCATTGGCTGCAAGAAAATAAATAGCAGTAAGTACCTATATCTACAGTACTTATTTATAGTTATCACATTTTGATATTTATGTAATCGGTAATATATAAACCTAAAAAATAGTGAAATTAGAAGTTTTCCAATGACATAAAACAACTACGATAATAGATAGAAAACAACAGAAAGATAAAACATTAATAAAAAAATTGGCGGGGTTTTTTTTCTTTTTAATTGTAAAGCCTTATTGGCTCTATGGAATAGCTCATACAGATCACAGCACGGCACAACCCTTGCAGAAAACCAAGGCTTGAAAGTTACCTTGTTTGTAAGAAAAAAAAACACCTGGATACCTAGACAAAGTTGATGAGTATATTAAAACCTTAGAATAATAAAGCCAAGAATGATAGTATCCTAAAATGCGGTCTGTCAAAAGTGAGGCAAAAATGAAATTTATGTGTGCGTAAGGTGCTTGTGTTTACGCTTGACGAAACGCACACAGCAAAAAACTAATGTTACCAGTACATGAAATTTTCCCTTAAAAGTAGGGAAATTGAAACCATCGTCGTACTTAGAGTTGCGATTGTGTAGATTTCACCATTTACATGTAACTAGAGTTTGCTTGTCAAAACTAGAGATGGGCTAGGGTTTATACAGAAAGTCTATATATTATATGTATTTTTTAAATAAGATGTCGACTGTGCAATGCTAAAAATGTCAAAATTTGAGATGGTGCGAACTTTTTTGTTTATGAACCGATTTTGATGAAACTCGATTTGGGGCACTATTTTGACAAGAAAACAGCAACGCAATGTTAAGAATATAAAAATCCAAAATGGCAGACAACTTTTTTGTTTGAGAGCCGATTTCGATGAAACTTGGTTCGGGGTATTATTTTAACAAGATAACAGCAACGCAATGTTAAAAATGTAAAACATCCAAGATATCGGCCAACTTTTTTGTTTGTGGGCTGATTTTGATGAAACTCGGTTCGGGGTACTATTTTCGCAAAAAAACAGCAACGCAATGTTAAATATATAAAAAAAATCAAGATGGCGGCCAACTTTTTTGTTTGTGGGTCGATTTCGATGAAACTCGGTTCAGGGCACTGTTTTCACAAAAAAACAGCAACGCAATGTTAAATATTTAAAAAATTCAAGATGGCGGTCAACTTTTTTGTTTGTGGGCCGATTTCAATGAAACTCGATTCGAGGTACTGTTTTAATAAGATAACAGCAACGCAATGTTAAAAATATAAAACATCCAAGATGGCGGCCAACTTTTTTGTTTGTGGGCTGATTTTGATGAAACTTGGTTCGGGGTACTATTTTAACAAAAAAACAGCAACGCAATATTAAATATATAAAAAATCCAAGATTGCGGCCAACTTTTTTGTTTGTGGGCCGATTTCGATGAAACTCGGTTCAGGGCACTATTTTCACAAAAAAACAGCAACGCAATGTTAAATATATAAAAAATTCAAGATGGCGGCCAACTTTTTTGTTTGTGGGCCGAATTCGATAAAACTCGCTTCGAGGTACTATTTTAGCAAGATAACAGCAACACGATGTTAAAAATAAAAAAAAAACAAAGATGGCGGCCAACTTTTTTGTTTGTGGGCCGATTTCGATGAAACTCGGTTCGAGGTACTATTTTAGCAAGATAACAGCAACGCCATGTTAAAAATAAAAAAACAAAGATGGCGGCCTACTTTTTTGTTTTTGGGCCGATTTCGATGAAACTCGATTTGGGGCACTATTTAAACAAAAAAACAGCTATGCAATGTTAAAAATATAAAAAATCTAAGATGACGGCCAATCTTTGTTTGTGGGCTGATTTCGATGAAACTCGGTTCAGGGCACTATTTTCACAAAAAAAACAGCAACGCAATGTTACATATATAAAAATCCAAGAACGTGGCCAACTTTTTTGTTTGTGGGCCGATTTCAATGAAACTCGATTCGAGGTACTATTTTAATAAGATAACAGCAACGCAATGTTAAAAATATAAAACATCCAAGATGGCAGCCAACTTTTTTGTTTGTGGGCTGATTTTGATGAAACTTGGTTCGGGGTACTATTTAAAAAAAAACAGCAACGCAATATTACATATATAAAAAATCCAAGATTGCGGCCAACTTTTTTGTTTGTGGGCCGATTTCGATGAAACTCGGTTCAGGGCACTATTTTCACAAAAAAAACAGCAACGCAATATTAAATATATAAAAAATTCAAGATGGCGGCCAACTTTTTTGTTTGTGGGCCGATTTCGATAAAACTCGCTTCGAGGTACTATTTTAGCAAGATAACAGCAACGCAATGTTAAAAAAAAACAAAGATGGCGGCCAACTTTTGTGTTTGTGGGCCGATTTCGATGAAACTCGGTTCCAGGTACTATTTTAATAAGATAACAGCAACGCAATGTTAAAAATAAAAACATCCAAGATGGCGGCTAACTTTTTTGTTTGTGGGCTGATTTTGATGAAACTTGGTTCGGGGTACTATTTTAACAAAAAAACAGCAACGCAATATTAAATATATAAAAAATCCAAGATGGCGGCCAACTTTTTTGTTTGTGGGCTGATTTCGATGAAACTCGGTTCAGGGCACTATTTTCACAAAAAAACAGCAACGCAATGTTAAATATATACAAAATTCAAGATGGCGGCTAAATTTTTTGTTTGTGGGCCGATTTCGATGGAACTCGGTTCGAGGTAACATTTTAGCAAGATAACAGCAACGCAATGTTAAAAATATAAAAAATCCAAGATGGCGGCCAACTTTTTGTTTTTGGGCCGATTTCTATGAAACTCGATTTGGGGCAATGTTTTAACAAAAAACAGCTATGCAATGTTAAAAATATATAAAAATCCAAGATGGTGGTCAACTTTTATGTTTGTGGGCCGATTTTGATGAAACTCGGTTCAGGGTACTATTTTAACAAAAAAACAGCAACGCGATGTTCCAAATATAAAAAGTTTAAGATGGCGGCAAACTTTTTTGTTTTACGGGCCGATTTTAGTAAAACTTGATTTAGGGCACTATTTTTCCAAGAAAACAGCAACGCAATGTTAAAAATATAAAACATCCAAGATGGCAGCCAACTTTTTTGTTTGTGGGCTGATTTTGATGAAACTTGGTTCGGGGTACTATTTAAAAAAAAAACAGCAACGCAATATTACATATATAAAAAATCCAAGATTGCGGCCAACTTTTTTGTTTGTGGGCCGATTTCGATGAAACTCGGTTCAGGGCACTATTTTCACAAAAAAAACAGCAACGCAATATTAAATATATAAAAAATTCAAGATGGCGGCCAACTTTTTTGTTTGTGGGCCGATTTCGATAAAACTCGCTTCGAGGTACTATTTTAGCAAGATAACAGCAACGCAATGTTAAAAAAAAACAAAGATGGCGGCCAACTTTTGTGTTTGTGGGCCGATTTCGATGAAACTCGGTTCCAGGTACTATTTTAATAAGATAACAGCAACGCAATGTTAAAAATAAAAACATCCAAGATGGCGGCTAACTTTTTTGTTTGTGGGCTGATTTTGATGAAACTTGGTTCGGGGTACTATTTTAACAAAAAAACAGCAACGCAATATTAAATATATAAAAAATCCAAGATGGCGGCCAACTTTTTTGTTTGTGGGCTGATTTCGATGAAACTCGGTTCAGGGCACTATTTTCACAAAAAAACAGCAACGCAATATTAAATATATAAAAAATCCAAGATGGCGGCCAACTTTTTTGTTTGTGGGCTGATTTCGATGAAACTCGGTTCAGGGCACTATTTTCACAAAAAAACAGCAACGCAATGTTAAATATATACAAAATTCAAGATGGCGGCTAAATTTTTTGTTTGTGGGCCGATTTCGATGGAACTCGGTTCGAGGTAACATTTTAGCAAGATAACAGCAACGCAATGTTAAAAATATAAAAAATCCAAGATGGCGGCCAACTTTTTGTTTTTGGGCCGATTTCTATGAAACTCGATTTGGGGCAATGTTTTAACAAAAAACAGCTATGCAATGTTAAAAATATATAAAAATCCAAGATGGTGGTCAACTTTTATGTTTGTGGGCCGATTTTGATGAAACTCGGTTCAGGGTACTATTTTAACAAAAAAACAGCAACGCGATGTTCCAAATATAAAAAGTTTAAGATGGCGGCAAACTTTTTTGTTTTACGGGCCGATTTTAGTAAAACTTGATTTAGGGCACTATTTTTCCAAGAAAACAGCAACGCATGTTAAAAACATAAAAATTCCAAGATGGCGGCTAACTTTTTTGTTTGTGGGCTGATTTTGTTGAAACTCGGTTAAGAGTACTATTTTAACAAGAAAATAGCAACGAAATGTTAAAAAAAATCTACGATGGCATCTAAATTTTTGTTTGTGCCTGATATCGATGAAACCCGGTTTCGGGTATTATTTTTAAAAGAAAACAGCAACGCAAATTAAAATACTGGCCAAGTGCGAGTCAGACTCGCGCACGAAGGGTTCCGTACCAAATCAGCAAATAATCACTTTTGTGGTATGGGAGCTTTTCTTATTTGTTTTTCTTTCTTTCAACTGAGTTACATCGAAATAAATTCAAAAACATAGTTCACCGCTATCAACCCTTTGTCATTTTAGGGTTCCGTACCCAAAGGGTAAAAACGGAACCCTATTTGTAAGACTCCGCTGTCCGTCTGTCTCTCTGTCACAAGGCTGTATCTCATGATCCGTGATAGCTAGACACTTGATTTTTTTACAGATAATGTATTTCTGTTGCTGCTACAAGAAAAAAATACTAAAAAAAGAATAAAATATATGTTTAAGGGCTGGTCCCATACAGCAAACAGTATTTTTTGCTGTTTTTGGTACAAAACCCTTCATGTGCGAGTCCGACTCATACTTGGCCGATTTTTTACATTTTTATTTATATTGATATTGCTGTTTTCTTATCAAAATAGTACCCTGAACCAAGTTTAACCAAAATCGGCCCACAAACAACAAAGTTGGCCGCCATCTTGGATTTTTTATATTTTTAACATTACGTTGCTGTTTCCTTGTTAAAATAATATTCCGAACCGAGTTTCATCGAAATCGGCCCACAAACAAACAAGTTGGACGCCATCTTGGTTTTTTTTTTATTTTTAACATTGCGTTGCTGTTTTCTTGTCAAAATAGTACCCCGAACCGAGTTTCATCGAAATCGGCCCACAAACAACAAAGTTGGCCGCCATCTTAGATTTTTTATATTTTTAACATTGCGTTGCTGTTTTGTTGTCAAAATAGTACCCCGAACCCAGTTTCATCGAAATCGGCCCTCAAACAAAAAAGTTGGCCGCCATCTTGGATTTTTTTATATTTTTAACATTGCGTTGCTGTTTTTTTTGTCAAAATAGTACCCCGAACCCAGTTTCATTGAAATCGGCCCTCAAACAACAAAGTTGGCCGCCATCTTAGATTTTTATATTTTTAACATTGCGTTGCTGTTTCCTTGTTAAAATACTACTCCGAACCAAGTTTGATCGAAATCGGCCCACAAACAAAAAAGTTGGCCACCATCTTATATTTTTTATCATATAATTTTTTTCAAATGAGAACATTGCGTTTTTTCAATGCTAGCAACCATTTTAGTAGATAAGTAGTTGTCGAATTGCGTGGAATCTTAATTATGTAATTGAGATGTGTTTTACTTTTAATTGATCAACTAAGTAAATGCGGGGGAAATTTTTTTCCCCGTACTGGCAACATTTTCATAAAATATGAAGTGACAAATATAGTTATTTTTGATGAATGATTTACGTAAAAATGTAAGTGAAAACACGTTAATTAGACGTGAAATGTTATCTACAATCTTTCTAGTGTTTTTTCGATGTAATGTGACCTGATTGTGACATCCGTTCATTGCGCAAACCCTCATTTTTATTGAAATTTTCGGGAGTTGTGTTCGACACGAATATCACTTGAGAAATGGCGGGCCGAATAGTCATACTTAGCCATTCTGGCTCAGTTTGAGTTGCCTCACCATACGGACGCGGACTAGGTATCTGGGTCTTATTAATCTAAGATTAAAACAAAAACTATTTTCTAATCAAACGTGTGGGAACAGACTTGTGCAGACATTTGCAGGTACCATTCAATAAATGCGTGCTTGTTCCAAATTCAAAATTTTTTATTTACTCAGTGACTAAAAAAGGTTTTATTCACCATTATTACCGATGAATCAAATGCCCCTTTTCCATAGACTTATTATATTAGCCTTTTTCGAAACGCATTTTTGCCATAGTTTCTACGCTACGTTATTTCCCAAGCCGTGCCAGTAGCATAATAATTTCGTTATCACTATGTCGAATGGTTATCGGTGGCTCAGCGTGAATTATGGGCTCGCCTCGGATCGGAATTTAATGTAGTTTTGTTATTACTTTCCATTCAATAGGTAACAGGAAACAGTACAAAATGTTTTTTTTTATTCACAACGGGTCCGTGCTTGGCCATCTAAGGCTTTGCAATCATCTTGCCTAATGTCAAGTGATGATAAAGCCGAAGGTGGGACACTACACCCGGAATTCTTTAATACAAAAAAAACATAAACAACTTTACATCAAAGACTTCTATGTTGTATCTTTACATCAACGTACCTACTATATACCTACTACCTTCGTACCTACATTTTGATTCTACTATGGTACCTATGTGATATTCAAGACAATTTACAAATAATTGAAATCCTTACATCCTTATCCTTATTCCTTATACATATAATAAAACAGTAAATAAGTGTGTCTGTACATTAATATATTTAAAAAAAATATCTGGGACGATGGAGACATAGTAATAGAGTAAGAATTTGAAAAAAAAAGTGTGTCTGTTTGTTTGTCTGTTTGAACACGTTAATCTCCGGCAATACTAAACGGATTCGAATGAAACTTTTTTTGTTATATAGCTGTTGAGCCTGGGCATAACTTAAGGTATAATTAATTTTGGAAAATGGAACACCTGATGCAGAACCATAAGGGTCCAACTTAACTATAAGGAATATAAACATGACACCTTATAAAAAGTTGTTCTCCCTGATGAGCATTTTTGTTGAGGTACAAAAATTGAAGATCTGGAACACCTGATGCAGAACCATAATGATCCAGCTAAACTATACAAAATATAAAAATGACATCTTTGCAAAAGTTGTTCAGCCTGATGAGCATTTTTGTTGAGGTATCAAAATCGAAGATCTGGAACACCCGATGCAGAACCATAATGATCCAGCTAAATTATACAAAATATAAAAATGTCATCCTTGCATAAGTTGTTTAGCCTGATCAGCCTTTTTTGTTGAAGTATAAAAATCGAAGATCTGAAACACCAGCATGACCGATTTATATCGCGTGATATAGCATTTTATCGACACTCAACTGTCAAACTCCTTTGTCTTTTTGTCAGTTAAACGTGATAAAACGCTATATCACGTGATATAAATCGGTCATGCTAGGCAGGCTGATGCAGAACCATAACACTACTACAAGTATTTTCTTATGAAACTACATTAGTTCATTTATATGCATAGGTACGCCGAAGTCATAAAGTCCACGCGTACGAAGTCGCGGGCATCAGCTAGTATTTTAATATGTACCATTTCTCCATGCAGAGAACAATCAATTCTCTAAAGAAATATTTTATGTTTATTCAAATACGCATCCTCAATGATTATTAGATAAACGTTGATTATTTATGCGTGAACATTTTTGTTCTGATGAAAAATACATACATACATACACTCACGCCTGTTTCCCATGGGGGTAGGCAGAGACTATGGTATACTAAAAATACTGATAAGAATTTTCATAACAAATCATAATTTTCTATAAAAATATCATAAAACAAACCGAAACGTATACAATGTAGTCCAACAAATCTTACACACGCACGTCACGTATTTAACAGCTGTTCCGATTTACGAAAAAACAATATCTACCCAATTCGAACACCAAAACGAACGACAAAATATCGTTGCGTTAAGGAGCAGAGCATGCCATTGTCATTTTATAAATAAATATAATTTTATAAGTCAAAATATTTATTCCTGACCATTATGTCCATCTTTGTATTTCCAGCTACCCAGTTTAACAGCAAAAATCAATGAAATTCCAAAATTATTTACTGGTTATTTTACTATCAAACTGCAGTCAAGTGTAAGCAATTAACTACTTGAAAATTTCATAGGTACTTTTAAAAAGTTTGACGATTCCATTCAGATTTTATATTTTGAAAATTGAAGTGAAATTGCACAATACATTGCATTTCCATACATTTTAATGCTATTTTTGTGGTTTTTTTTAACATATCCAAACAGCTCTTAGAATGCTGATCAGATCAATTGGGTGTGTATGGGGATCTGAATCTTCTCCATTCACTTCTTGGATGGCTATCATCAGATCACACCACGTTTAATCCTGGGTGGAGAACCAATTATTACCTCGTTTGTATGAAAATAGACCTCCGTAGTACTTAGTTTTGCAGGTCAGTGTATTTACATAGACAACATTCAACGCCGCGTACTATTATATATTATTATTCTGTGACGCCGCTATATTACGGCCGTGATATGACGGCACCGTTACCCCAGCTTTAGTGCAAAAACGTCTCGTACGAGGTTTTCCGCCTACTACGGTTCTGACTTGACACAGCTTGACGATCTTAAGCTGTTCTGACATGGTGTGACTGACAACGTTTTGGCCTTCTGTCTCGGTCTTTTCCTCTTTTCTTCTCATCATACATTTTCTCATTTTTACACTTTTTCGCGGCTGACCGTGGCTGACCCTTAAAAAACAGAATTTCCTCGTGCGTCTCACGCTCCACACGTATGAGTCACGTGCTAGCTCTGATTAAATACCGTACGCAATACGCAATGCGCGACTCAATACAGATAGTGTCGCGATTCACATTACCTACTAAACTAACCAATGGAAAATTGGCATTTTGAGCTCAAATACTGTCTTAACTAATCTGTCATTCATTGAGGTCTTCTTATTTTATAGATGCTGTTAATTTCATACTGTTTTTGTCAAATCTTGACACCTAATTTGAAAAAATAAAACTTTGGCTTTGAGTATATTGGCCTGTAGTTGACGATCTTCGTGGTCCTTCTATCTTACATCGTTTGTTTTTATCAAAAAGCAAAAATCCAATTGTAAAGGAAGCTGATGATTTCCTTTTACTATTGTTCATATTACCATGTTCCAAGAAAACATGCTAACGTCACTATCCAGTTGCGCGACTTAATACTAACAATCAAAGAATTAAGGATTTTCTGTCACACTCCTTACAAAATTATTAAAGGGCATTTTAATTGTTATTTGTTTCTTTTAGCACAGTGCAAGTTAAAGATGAACAAATATAATTTTCCATACCGATAGCGGAGATGACGTATGCCTGTGTTATCCACGTGACTTCGTGAATGCTATACCCTGGCGCAGTATATTATTGTACCATGATATTACCTAACCAATTTGAATTCAGAGTAAAATTAGCAAAATCAACTTAAGAAACATGACGACAGCCGGCGGAAATTGTGGAGAGCCATCAGCGAAATTGAAACACTATACCCGTATAGAATCAAGAATTTAGATAGAGATTATACCCCTATAGAATTCGGAGTTACAAAGCCATAGCATAGCAAAAGTGGAGACTAATATATACCAACCTATTAATTAAATTATTGTTGTATGAGCTACCACATCTTGCTAATACTTAAATAAAATTTATAAAACTACCTATATTCGTACCTACTTTATAAAAAAAATAGAGAAAAACGCGCAAGTTTTCAAGTTCACAGAGGTCACCAAATAAAGAAGTCATTTTGTATCTTTTTTATATATTTATTTTCCAATAAATGAGTATACAGTGTTTCACAAAATTAACACCTGCAAAATTGCTCAGCAGTTTGTCGGCAGTAGTTCTCGCCTTAGTTCTTATCTTACAGTCTAATTATGTGCTATAAACTTATAACTTATTCTAATTCTAACATAACATCCAGATCGATCCATTATATTTTCTTTACAAAGCCTTTGTTATGCTTATGACTACATTGTAAAGTAAACAAAGAATTTGATTGATTGTAAAAGGTATGGTGGTTTGAACTTATTGATATCTATATTAAGATTTAAGTAACATGAGAGCTGTCTCAAAATACTGATAGTGTAAGTAAATTATTCTGTAACCACATAAAGCCCATTGCAAAAGTGTGAAAAGAACTTGGGATAGAAAAGGTTATTTAATTAATCGTAAATTGTTTTTTTCTTTTATGGCTCATAGGCACAAATTAAGTAATGCAGCTTTGAATGTATGCAATGTCTCTATTAAATTACATAATAAACTGTTTGCTTGAAGAAATAAAGAAACTCAAAATTTAACAAATAATCATCAAGTTAGAAACATAATTTACAGCTATTTTAAACCAGCATTGATTTAGTGAATTTCTAACCATTCATAGTGTAACAATTTTAGCTATGTGCCGTATAACAATAATGTGAATTTAATAATTCATAACCCTCTAGGTATCAAATTTTAAATTCTAGAGTACTGTGTGTTAATACAGCCTTACATTTCCATAAAAAACTGTTTCAAAAAAACGTGTTTCTTTCAATTTGGCAAGTTCTTCCAAAAAACGTGTTACTTTCAATTTGGCAAGTTGTAAAACAAAGAGAATAAAAAAATACCCCAAACAGGTAAATCCTTAGGGAAATAAAGCATCGCCTCACACGCTTCCATTTGTAAACAAACAAAACGTACAAAAAATATGCTAACTCCAAACTGCCCAAACAACGGGCTAAGTAATTTTAGACATGACACAGAAAAGGCGTATCTCGCTCCCATTAAAGTTAGCGTATGCATATCCGACCGCTAAAGTTGTGGTCTCTGTGCCAGCGGAAGGGACTGACACCACCCTTGGTCCAACAAAAAGTTTCACTGAACTAACATAGGTCGCCTAAAGTCGGGAATAATTCAAGTTTGTCTTTGACACCACTAAGTGGACGGATCAATGGTGTCCCGAATTGAGTTTGCAGTTTGCCCGTGAAAAGGTTCGCTTTGCAAACTTAATTAGGCGTTTCGGATGCGAAATTAACACGACTTCTAGAGAACGTTTTGGATTTGTTATGGCAATTCAATTTTAAACATCTAGAATGTGGTTTTGATAATAATAAATACTTACTTAATTTTTCTTCGTCGTTGATCACACCAGATAAAAGTATCAAAATTTCGAGTTATAGCTGCGATCTGACTGCATTGCATGTTTTTTATGCTGAGAGCAACACACAGAGAAAACTTTTGTCTCCTTTTCACTAGGTCATAAACGACGAGACGGCGTTGGGCGATGACAACCGAACGACGTAGCCAGATATTTTGTCTTCAGGCCTTTGTCATCCAAAAAACTGATTTAGGTAACCTTGTCAGCTGAACAGCAAGTATTATTGGCTGTTGCATGAATACCTATGCATTTTACTCATAGCTGAAGTGACGCGACTGACGCAGCGTCATAAATACCTTCAATCTCAGTAGATCCATTAGTCAGATGTCAGATCCATGATGAATGAAGTGAGTTTTTGTCATTGGATCCTGATTTTAAGGTGTGAATCTACTGAGATTTTGTTTTCTCAGAAGATCTACTGAAATTGATCTAATTAAATTTGTATTTTTCATTAGATATCACGGAATATTGCAAGTCCACAAGTATATTAAAAAAAACGCCATTACTACCACCCTAGCCCTTTTAGAACATAGTTAGCCCTTTGGGACTAAATACCCAAACTGCTAACACTGCAGACACAATAGATAAACCAATGCAGTAGTATGACTACACTCATATTGTAGTAAATTATAATAAGTGTGTTATAAATCAGGCTTAATCCGTTGACTGTCGAGTTGAGGTATATACAGACAAACAAAAGATGTTCCAAACTTAGGCGTTTCTTGTGCCGAAAACATTTGAAATATTGCAATTTCTGGAGACTATCGCTTAATACAATTATTGGTACTGAATTGGCTGTTGGTGAAAAAGTTCCCTTTCTACTTCTTTTAAAAGACGCTGGTAAAAAGAGCACGGAGTAACATCATTACCCTACACGCCTCAATGAAATAAGGCAGTAATTTAATCTAAACAATTTGAATTCCCGTCGGTGACTAGAGCAGTGAGAAATAAAACGAATTGAATAATTGAGTTCGATTCTTTTGCCATTGGAATACCAGACATTTCTGGAATATTTATCCATGATCGCCTATTCCGTCTTTCCGAGCAAAGAGGTTATTTATGCGATGGAAATGTACTGAAGTTGGACGTATGAATGTGCTAAGTTTGAACATTGGCGGTTTGTTAACGGGACCAATTGCGCTGAGCTTCAACAATAATATTAAAGCTAAACTACTGCCTTTTTGTATACGTTACGTATACAAAACATAAATTAGGTGAGAACGAATTTATAATTAAAACTTGAACTGATAAGAGGCGAATTTAGATGCCTGAAGTTTGATAAATTACTTTATGCCTATAGCTGTATACCTGCTATCTATTAATCATTATTATAAGGATAGCAGATTAACACATATTACGTAACGAAAGACGTCGAAAAGACGTTGACATCCAAATTATTTCGCGAAGAGATAAATATGACCGAAGCCGAAGTGCTGTACCTAATTTCAGAAGACGTAACGTTCAAAGAAGAAGTCATCCATCGTATAAACTACTTTTATAAAAGCTGCTTAACGTTTCCAATAATTTTCTATGGCTTAATATTTAAAAAAAAATATTAAAATAATTGTTTAGGAAGAAAAAATATAATAGTGCCAGGCAATGGTGTCGCGGGCAATGAAGGACGTCATCGAGCTTCTGCTTTGAACTCTTACCAAAACAAATTTCAAACAAACGTACATAAAGCAAACATTTCCAATCGAATTGTTTGTCAAATACAAAAATTGGTTTGAAGAGTAAGCTAATATTAATGAACAAGCAAGCAATATTTTGAGAGTCATTTTTGTGAATCAGAACTAAGTATTTGTTTTTCTGCGTGTCACTACTTGAAAATTTTTCAAGTCAAGTACCTACTAAACAAATATTCAAGTATTACTTTTGTCGATTTTTTTTATTCGAGATTTTTGAATAGTTTTGATTTTGCCGACCCTTCAACTTATACAGAATCTCTACCTACGTACCTACCTAGGTATACCTTACGCATAATATATTACTAAATTACTTCTTCTTACATATTATTGTTATCTCATTTATACGAGTAATGTTATTTATTATGAACTAGCGGCCGCCCGCGACTTCGTCTGCGTGGAAAGTTTTTTTACTATCCCTCGGGAACGAAACATTTTTTCGAGATAAAGGGTACCCTATGTCCTTCTCTGTACCCCTGGCAACATGTATGCAAAATTTCATGATGATCGGTAGAGTGGTTAAGACGTGAAGGCGTAACAAACAAACAAACAAATAAACAAACAAACAAACGGACTATCGCATTTATAATATTAGTTAGACGTGAGGCGTATTTATTGTAACAGTTAAAAATAACAGATAATTAAATGTAACTGTTTCGCCCTGTTACGAGCGCTATGAAATAACTGTTGTGCAAAGGAACAGGCGAAACAGACTGTTCTCGCCGTCTTCACTGTTCCCTGTACCGAGCTGTTATCAAAGTAACAACTTGTTGCCATTGTTCTGCTGCCTGTTACGTGGGAACAAGTGCTTTCTTACTCTAACATATGGAAAGAAAAGAGACAAAGCTTGTTATTTTTAAAACCAACCATATCAAAAATACATTCGACTTTGTAAATAAGTCGTGTTATCTGATCCTGTGTTTGTTTATGGCCTTTTTGTTTTTTGTCGCAATGGAGTTTGACTGTTTTGCCAATGTTATGTTAAAAGGTAGGTAAACGGGGGAATTAAGGCACCGGCTAGACGCGTGGTATTTATCGGGATCCATCGCCATAGAGTAAATTTTAACCATTGAAAGTAATTTGTATGGATTACTCAATATTTTACTTTCCATGGTTAAAATTTGCTCTATGGCGTTGCATCACGGTATTTACCACGACGTGTAGCCGTCGCCTAAATAAAAATAATTTTATTGAGATTCTAAGGCGACGGCTACACATAATTATGTTTTATAGATTAAAAGAAACATAATCCTACCCCATGACAACAATGGTAAATTATTGTAGTAAATTTACTATTTTTTATGAAATACGCCCCTGATTAAATACTGATGGATCACAGTATATTTTACCACGCGTGTAGTCATTGCCTAAAGCAGCCATACTCAACCTGCAGCTCGCCGGGCCTTTGTGATTGGCCCACTTGGAATTTTAAAACGTTGACTAAGTTTTAAAAGTCGTTGTTAGTTCTTTTATTTATTTATACATTTAGTACACACAATGTTGAAAGAAATGGTAGTGGACAGAAGAAAAGTACAAGGGCACAGCTTATTTCATATAGAAATCTCTTCCAGCAGGCCCGGAACAGGAAAAGACATTTAAAAGGGCAGTCTGTGTGTAACTCTAAGAATACTCGTATACATATTATCACACATAATACATAACATAAAAATAAACTTACACATTTACTTAACTAAGATAAATTTAAATAAATACGTATAATCAAAATAAGAGAGGAAAGCTGTTGTAAATAAAGAATAAGGCAGAGTTAAGTAGAGGAAGATAGAAAGTGCTCTTTCAGTCGTTTTTTAAATAATGAAATGGTGCTACAATCTCTGATTTGGGCCGGCAGCGAATTCCACAGACGGACGGCATGAATGGAAAAGGAATAAGAAGCAAAGTCAGTTTTATGGGAGGGGAAATTTAGAAGCGATTTGAGATGAGATCTGCACTGGGAATCGGGTGAATGACAGAAAGAAAAGCGATCACGGAGGTAGGATGGATAAGATAAGAAGGATTGTAAAGGACGTTAAAGAGGAGACAAAGGATTCTAACATTCCGGCGCTGACGTATTGGGAGCTTCCGAAAGTTGGAGACGTGGTCGTACTTGCGTAGACTAAAAATGAAACGGATTGCAAGATTTTGAAGGCGCTCAAGTTTATTTAACAATTGCTCAGTGGCATCTAAGTAGCAGACATCAGCATAGTCGAGAAGAGGGAGGATGAGTGGTGACTGGGCAAGAGTGATTTTGGTGGGCAAGGGCAGAAAACTTCTTTCAAAGTTAACTCTTTCAAAATTTGGTCAACATTGCATGACGCTTCATCATAACTTATATTATGAAGGTTACAAAATCATGTATTCAATATGTTTTTTAACACCTAAATATTTTTGCGGCCCGCGCTTCAAGATCGAAACGTGTTTGTGGCCCCGTAAAAAAAAAGGTTGAGTACGGCTGGCCTAAAGAATGTTAAAGCACTTTATTATTTACGTGGAATGGATGCATAGGCTATGCGGGGGCCCTACCGCCTAACTCAAAGCTTTAGCCAGAGCGATAGCTATGCTCTATCCGTCCTTGTCATATCATAACACGATGACAAGGACGGATACTGTCCGTCCTTATGGAAAGAAAAGTGACGACTTGAAGTCATGACACTGACGTCATAAACCAAAGCCAGAGTCAAAGTGAGAGAGTTAAGCGGTAGACCCGCGGGTAGGAAATTGGACATCTAGTGCTGCCAGGGAGTTAAGGAAAAGATCATGGTTCCCAGATTGGGGTAAATTTTTCGCAATTTAGAATTTTCCTTCAGTAGACTTAAATCACCTATTTCATCATTATAAATAACATTATATCATTTGACGACCTCCGTGGTCGAGTGGTTTGCACGCCGGTTTTCAAGGCGTCACCATCTCTTGAGGTCCCGGGTTCGATCCCCGGCTGGGTCAATGTAGAAAATGAACTTTTCAATATTGTCTCAGGTCTGGGTGTGTGTCATACCACCGTTGTTTCTGATTTCCATAACACAAGTGCTATAGCTACTTACTTTGGGATTGGAGCAATGTTTGTGATGTTGTCAAATTTAAAAAATAAAAATATCATCATCACCATTAATGTCTCCACTGCTGGAGCATAGGCAATGGCCGGAAGAATAAAATGATGTAGGAGAAATAAAGGGAAGGTAGGGAAACATTTTGACTAGTGATCATTAGTTAAAAAAACATTATCAGGCATTTATCAAAATAACTGTTTTAAATGAACCAGCAAAGTTAGTGAACAAAAATATGCGAAAAAACCAACCAAATTTCAAACGTCAATATGGTCGAAAATCGCTTGCACCTGTGTTTTTAACAACAATATTTCTTTATCTTTATTATTTAAATCTGTTTAGTAAATTTATGATAACTACTGCCATCTATCGCAATTTAAGTGAAATACTGAATGAAAGTAATGCAGCAAGCAACTTCATTAGGTGACATGATGGTTTACCCAATAAAAACTAGATGACGCATGTGTGCCGTAACTGCTGCAATGGAAAACAAATTTTATAATATTAGATTTTACTTAATTGTAATAAATTAAGTCTTAGTTTTTATAGTAAGTAAAGTTTTAGTTTTAGTTAAATTAGTCTTGCTTAACAGAAAAAATAACAGTTTATGATCATAATGGATAAAATTAAATAAAAAAATATTAAAAACACGACTGCCCTGTCAAAACAAACTAAAAAGATAAATATCAAGGTGTCATTGCAGTCGGGGGACCATGTTGTGAAACAATTTTCAATTAAAGAGGTCCTCCAACTGCAATGGTACCTTGTTATTTATCTTTTTAATTTGTTTTGACATGGCAGTCGTGTTTTTTAATATTTTTTAAATTGATTTATTTTTATTTTACACATTTTAGTAACTAATTACATAGTTTTGAAATGTGCTCATTGTGGCTTTTAATTTGATGCCCATATTGTAATAATTGAAGAAAAAAAAATTTTCACATTTAAAAATGGCGTCCTACAGTCGCCATATTGACTTTTTTTTTCAAAAAAAATATAGCCAGTGTCACTCGGAATGCTGTAAGGATTCTAACGATGCCCTATTTATCCAAATCAGTTCAGGCATTAAGAAGTTATGGTGGAATAAAGAAACTCACATACCCACAAACATACATGAACCCTGAACACATATACACTCTTTTTACACGACTGCCCAAATGGCGTCCTCCAGTAGCCATATTGTCTTTTTTTGAAAAAAAAAATAGCCAGTGTCACTCGGAATGCTGTAAGGATTCTAACGATGCCCCATTTATCCAAATCAGTTTAGGCATTTAGAAGTTATGGTGGATTAAAGAAACTCACATACCCACAAACATACACGAACCCTGAATACATATACACTATTTTTGCTTTGGGCAGTCGTGTAAAAAAATAACAAGCTTTATCTCTTTTTATTATGTAAGTAGTCCTTAGGATAGAGTAAATAATAAAGAAGCGCTTGTTCCACTTCCACGGAACAGGCGGAACAATTGACGAAACAAGCAAATTGTTACGACATGGCTGTTATTTTTGTAACAGGTTGTTGGATATGTTATTTTAGTGTAACAGGAACAGTTGTAACAGGTAGGTAATTTACCTTGTTACAACCCATGTCTAATATTAGTAAGGATATGAAAGTTTGTATATTTGGATGTTTGTTACCCAAATTGGGTTATTAGGTTTTTGGGCCAATTTTGTGTGATTGGCCAATCACACAAAATCTGCTGGACGGTTTTGGATTTGGCACACAGATAGTTTATAACTGGTCAAAGTTTCCCTGGGGACTTTTCAAATGTCCACGACGAAATCTCGGACAGAATCTAGTTTTATCACATTTAAAAGGAGAGATTGACTCCGCGTAGGTTCGAACTATTAGGACTAGGAATTCGAAATTTTTAAATGCGGCGAGCTTTATCGAGGATGTTTGAAAATTATTCACATACTTGTGTATGTGAATAATATGTGTATACTTGTGTATACTTAATGTGCTGTCTTGTGACAGCACATTAAGTTCAACAAAGTTAACTGCAAAAACAGATTTATTACATGACTGTAGTCTTTAGTTCCGTCGTCTGTACAACAGTCCAATCAATGAGGATATTTGTTGTATGGCGACTTCCGAATAATTCTCCCGTCTATGAAATTTGGCATGTGATGAAGTTAGGTAATACAGATTACAGATGAACAATAATCCAATAAATTTTGTTACGAGAAGTTATGTTTTTTTACCTAAACATGAAAATCGCTTATATCTCTCTGTGAATATTTCCTCGGGCTAAAATACTTTCTGTATACGTACTTATGTTAGAATAAGTATGTAAAGAAATCCAATACTTTTTCGATTTCAGAGATACCCCAAATTTTAATTTTAATATTTTTCAATATATCTCCTGTTGAAAAATTTATTTGCTGATTATTATTTTTTTATATGTTTTTACACCTTTAATATATAGCTTTGTTCAGTAAGCCAATAAATTTTCTTCTTTAATCATATTTTTTTTATTTTTATGTCTAAAGAGGTAATGTGAAAAAATAGTCGGTCCATTTTTATACGTTTATGTATAAATATGATTAAACAAGAAAATTTATTGGCATACTGAACAAAGCTATATATTAAAGGTATAAAAACACATTAAAAAATAATAATCAGCAAATAAATTTTTCAACAGAAGATATATTGAAAAATATTAAAATTAAAAATTGGGGTATATCTGAAATCGAAAAAGTATTGGATTTCTTTACATACTTATTCTAACTAATACATAAGTACGTATACAGAAAGTATTTTAGCCCGAGGAAATATTCACAGAGAGATATAAGCGATTTTCATGTTTAGGTAAAAATACCTAACTTCTCGTTACAAAATTTATTGGATTATTGTTCATCTGTAATCTGTAGTATTACCTAACTTCATCACATGCCAAATTTCATAGACGGGAGAATTATTCGGGTTGCATAAGCCCCGTTGATTGGACTACAACTTTAAAACCTTAAGCCGCCTACTCAGTGATGGTCTAGTGGTTCGAACAGCAGTGTAAGATGCAGGGGTCCCGGGTTCGTACTCGGTTTGGTTGATAGTAGGGTTTTTTTCAAGTCTGTCGGGCTAGCCACCACTATTTTCTAAGTCCGACGCCATAACAACAATTTCAAAATTGTTCTGTTCCGGTAGTTCAGTAGTAGTTCAGTTCAGTGATTCAGGGTGTAGTGCGCTTCCACCTTCGGCCTTATCGTCACTTAACTTTAGGTGGGGTAAAGGCCCAGCGCTATCCCGTTGTGCAAAAAACTGCAGCATATCCATCCTTTCATTGTGTCAACCTCTCTCCCTGGCCCGGCTAAAGGCACGGAATAGAGTGAGCAGATTTAATATTTATAAATAAAAGGAGTTTTTAGATGTATAAGTATAATAAAAATAATAAGAACAATGTACAGATATTTAAGAATCAAAACTAAGTATAAGTCGTTGATACAAGGTTCCTACTATTATATCTTATTAACTTTGAGACAAATTAAAACCATTAGGCATCAAATTATTAATTACAACAGTTACATAAACAAATGGATAAAAATGTTATAGTACTTATTCATGTAAAACCAATGAATGGGGTGGGTACCTAATCTTTTGCTCTCTTAAAATAATAAATACTACGGAAGATTATTTAGTTGAAGTAATTAAAGTTATTTACTAGAAAATCGCGGTCATAGAGGTTCGATTTAATACCGCCGTCTTCGCACCGAAGTTGCAGTATTTCTTGCCAAATAAAAGTCATAAAAATTAGAACGCCCTTACTTGATGTAGACGAAAAGCACGGATAATCTTCAGGGGATCTGGACTGGAGCTGCAGAACTTCGCAGATTGATGACAGTCGCAGATCAAATCGTAGATCAAATTCATAAAAACAGTGACTGAATGTGAATAATAGAATATCGAATGAAATCTATCAATGATTATTAATCAGGCAGTTAGGGAATTAGCGCATTAGTGAAATAATGTATAATGTATCTTGGGAATTTGTGAATTTGTGAATCAGGAAGTCCCTCCTCTTCCCTCCTGGAATCGAAGGAAAAAAGGAGTTAGTAAAAGGAAAAAATAAAAAAAGATACATAAATACAAACAATAATTTAAAATTATATAAATACGTACCCTTTATTAATCCAATTTTCATGAAAATTGTATAATACAGCGTCTTTGATAAGCCAACAAAACTTTCCAATAGCGAACAGTAGTATGAAAAGCCTAAAAACAAACGATTGTAATAATTGTGTGCAAAACTTATAAAAATCTACATTTATTCTCTTTAAAAACACTTACCCAACAATAATTTAGGTGATTCTTACAAGGAATCAACAAATTTTTTACATTTATTTTGAAATTGCATCAGCTCGGAGCAAAAATAGGCTTCGCGCCATGAAAAGTGAAAAATTTCCCAAGAAAGCGCGGGAAACGCAACGAAAACGTTCAATACAAGAAAAAAAGTAATAAAGTGACAAGGAAGAACGATGTAAAATGGCTGTGTAAGAAAAGGATAGTAGAATACATCAATATTTTTAAAAGTTGTTATAAAAATAAAATACATAGATACCAAGGAGTTTTATACAAGAAGGTTGATAGTTTGAATTTGGAGTATGGATGAAATGAGGTCGCATGTATGAAATAAATACAGATTAAGGAAAATTAATGAATCATAATAATAAATTACTGTTTTAAACTTGTAAATAAATAAATAAGATGGAATATTAATAATATGAGAATGAAACGTGGTTTTTCTGAAATAGTGAAAAACACAACGTTACAATTGCCACTTGAAAACAGTGGTGCCTCAAAAAAGAAAGGAACAGAGACAAAGCTTCCTAAGAACGTGAAATTCAAACTTGCAACTAACAAAACAAATGATGCCCTATGATTGTCCACTGGCTGGCTGTCAAAACAGGTTTTACCATTGAAAATGGTTATCAGATGCAAATCGCCTGAGACGTATTTTTGACCATATTTCCGAAGATTTTGGGAGGATCGAGATAAAAATAGTATTAAAAGTTGAGGAATTTATCGACACGTGTGAACGTTTGAATTTTGAAAATCTACTGGTAACTTTTTTTGGAATTTTGCAAAATTCCAAAAATTGCGGGTTTTTAGGGGGGTGTTTGTTTACTAAATTGTAAATATTTCGAAACAAAAACCGACTTAAGAAAAAATGAAAAAAAAGGTCCTAGGGTATTAGTTTAGCTACCAAATGGTAAAATAATTTTTAAAATCGGTTAATAATTGCGACCTGTAGGTGGTCCCTTTAGATTTGGAATTGTTGAAAAACGGGTGTTTCCGTACATAAAAAGTGAAGTAGCTTTTATGATTATTGGCCGATCGTCATGGTAATAGTGTTTAAAGATGCAGAAGCAGACGAGAAGTGCATTCGTTGGAATTTTGAAAATAGTTTAATAATAATTCGGCTGCGTCGAGGCAGTCAGCGGGCGCTTTTGTGACACGAGGCGGAGCCGAGTGTCACAATCGTAAAAATAAATAGGTACTACCTAAGTATCTTTAAAAATATGTATAATAGGACTTTGCATTTGATTTGGTCAAAAATACGTCTCAGGCGATTTGCATCTGATAACCATTTTCAATGGTAAAACCTGTTTTGACAGCCAGCCAGTGGACAATCATAGGGCATCATTTGTTTTGTTAGTTGCAAGTTTGAATTTCACGTTCTTAGGAAGCTTTGTCTCTGTTCCTTTCTTTTTTGAGGCACCACTGTTTTCAAGTGGCAATTGTAACGTTGTGTTTTTCACTATTTCAGAAAAACCACGTTTCATTCTCATATTATTAATATTCCATCTTATTTATTTATTTACAAGTTTAAAACAGTAATTTATTATTATGATTCATTAATTTTCCTTAATCTGTATTTATTTCATACATGCGACCTCATTTCATCCATACTCCAAATTCAAACTATCAACCTTCTTGTATAAAACTCCTTGGTATCTATGTATTTTATTTTTATAACAACATTTAAAAATATTGATGTATTCTATATATCCATAGTCTCTGCCTACCCCCATGGGAAACAGGCGTGAGTGTATGTATGTATGTATGCATTTGATTTGATTTTGGTTTTTCGTAAATTTTGGTGTTCTTTTTCAATGCTCCGATTCTTGCGGGGACTGTAAAATCTGTGAATTTTTTCCTTGTACGCGACAAGCGGCCAGTGGACACGCACACATGCCCCGCGTGCTTGTAGTGGTGCAACCGATTTGCGCAGTTGTATGAAGCTTGGTCTCTGGTCCTACGTAGTAGTGATTATTTCCTCTGTGCCTCAACATCTCAAGGCTGTTTACCAAACCCAATATATTTCTTAAGTCTATAATAACAAGGCGATAATTAATTCTTCAAGTTTAAATGACTTAACTTCAGCTGTAATCGATTATAATCCTGTCTTGCTTACTTTCATTTCATGAAACATCGAGGTTTTGTGTGGGTTTATGAAATATAATTATGAATGTGAAAGTTTGTTGGTTTGGATGTTTAGATGTTTGTTCCTCAATCACGCAAAAACTACTGAACGGATTTGGTTGAAATTTGGCACACAGATAATAGATAGCCTAGATTAAAACATAGAATACTTTTTATCTAGATATTCTTACGGGAACGGGAACCTCGCGGGTGAAACCGCGGGCAGCTGCTAGTTATTTATATGAATTGAAAATAAAAATATTCTTTAATTTAATTAAAGATTATTTTATTTAATTACTTATTAGCTCCCAAACTATGTAAATCCTGTCTATGTTGACCCATTTTTGATAAAACATACAGTTTACTTGGCTAGGTTTACGAAATGAAAAAGATGAACAGATATAATCAAAAAATTGTTTATAAAAAACAAAAAAAAACGACTTCAAAAAACCTGCCTATAAAAAGCAAGAAATAATATTCAAATCATTAGATATGCATTATCATTGTTATAATAAAAACACGTCTATTGAAGTCGGGTGGGGCTGGAGTACATCTTCCTATTTTTTTATTCTAAAAGCCCCACCCGACTTCAATAGACGTGTTTTTATTATAACAATGATAATGCATATCTAATGATATCAATTGAATGACCGATTTGAAAAAAAATTAAATGGGACCATTTCGCAAGCAAACTCAATCGAACAAAAAAAGAATCATCAAAATCGGTCCATAAATGTCGAAGATACGCGCGAACAACGATAAAAAAAACATACAATCAAATTGAGAACCTCCTCCTTTTGTCGAAGTCGGTTAATAAGGACTTCAACTTATAAGTTTCGTCTTTTACGGTGACAAAGTACCTACCTATTGCAAAATAAGTAGATATGTAAATATTTCAGAACGTCACATCCATTTTCAAAAAAATCCTTTATCATATTTTTAATTAAGTCCTACTGAAAAGTCTTTGATTTCACGACTTTTTTAATATTTTTAGTATAAATTTTGTTTTTGAGCAATGTAAAATCTATTAAATTTTCAAAATTATTGTGGACTAATCAATCTTTTATTTCCTTTTTAGGGTTCCGTACCCAAAGGGCAAAAACGGGACCCTATTACTAAGACTCCGCTGTCCGTCTGTCTGTCTGTCTGTCTGTCCGTCCGTCTGTCTGTCTGTCTGTCTGTCACCAGGCTGTATCTCATGAACCATGATAGCTAGACAGTTGAAATTTTCACAGATGATGTATTTCTGTTGCCACTATAACAACAAATACTAAAAACAGAACAAAATAAATATTTAAGGGGGGCTCCCATACAACAAACAGTTTTTTTTTGCCGTTTTGGTACGGAACCCTTCGTGCGCGAGTCCGACTCGCACTTGGCCGGTTTTTTTTTTCATTAAAACCTGTTAATTTACATTGTACTTTCAACATTCAGCTCATCTTATTTCAAATTGTCTCTACACATGTAATTACGTGTTGATTATAAAATTAATAGAAATAAACAAAAATACCTAACTGTAATAAGAAAATCATTATATAGCACACAAAAGGCGGCCTTATTGCTTCTAAGTAATATAATAAGTCTATGCTTCTAGTAATCTTTTTTAGCCAACCTTATGTGTAATGTTTGTAATTTTTTCATGTTTTCATTTTGTATGATATTTATGTATGACATCAATCATTATACAGTTTCGAATAACATTGACAAATAATTGACAAATTGCTAAAAAACTTTTGTGCCGATAAAATATGAGCAGTCGATTTTGCCAACCTCAATATTATGAAATATTCGGAACTCCTCTTGTGAGGAAGCCAGAAATGATAAATGCGTTGACACCTTAAAGAATACCCTACCAAGCTTGAATACGTTATATAAGGGTTAAAGGATTGGATGGGATAAAAAAAGGTTGAAAGAAACAGGTCTCATGTGGTAAAATCGAATCTATTATACCTTCATCATGTTATGACTATTTTGTGTACGATGCTCAGTAACGTTAAATAGTTATTTGTTTTACAAGTGACCAAAATTAATTTGTGCTGCGAGTGCCGACTTTAAATCACGTACTAGCGAAGTAGTAAATTTAGACTACTTCGCTAGTTCGTGATTTAAAGTCACGAGGCAGAACAAAATTTTGGTCTCGTGTAAAACATACAACATTTCACCTCTAACAGCGAGAACATTTTTACGTGAGTTTCCTGGTAAAAAGCAAAATTCAGCATTAAAAACTTGTTCACTCAACTCTTTTGAGAAAAAAACAAAAATAGTTCGATCAAACCTATGCTGACAATTTTTATTCATGTAGATTCCTGCCGTTTTTTTTTACATCGTGCCTTCGAGCAACAAAGGCTTCGTTTTTTACGAAGGGAGAAGCCTTAGCGATTAAACTCTATTCAAATTATTCTGGCATTTTTTGCGGGGGGGGGGGGGGGGGGGGGAATGCACACAAGTGCAGTTCCGCATACCCACATACAAAAACAACACTGTAATGACGACACTCACACATAAAAAATAAAACAAAACAGCAAAAAATTGTGTACGGATGAGTCACACATCAAAATATGACACGTTTTTGACATAAAGGGCTGGGCTCAACTGTCGATGCAGCAATATCGATACGGAAAAAGGAATAAAGGTTACAAACTCAATCATTTTACGATGGGGAGAATAACAACAAAGAGGTCATTTTTATACGCTTATGAGCTTTATACAAAAAGCTCGAGAGTGTAGGTGATTGGGTTGTGACTAATGTGTACCCAGGGACGTTGGGCTCAGGATGCTGACACTGAACATCGCTCCATGACAGTACTGCCACCCAACAATTTGAATTTTGACCGACCGCTGAATAAAAAAATAGCAAACTGATTTTGATAATGTCGTCAATATAGTAAAATATATCATTATTTTTCTAAGAAACTGTACATTCAATGTCTCAAAAATGGCCTGATTTATCATAATATGATAGGTACCTCATTCGAGGTGGTATATTGAAAGAGATATGATTTCAATGGTAAAAAGTAGAGTACACAACTCGTGAAAAAAAAACTCATCTCGGTTCTTTGTATAATACTTACGGCTATTTGCACTAAACTTAAGAATCGCATAAGTCTTTCCTAACTATAACTCGACCAAATTAAAACGGTGTCATGAACTTAGCTGTCATGCAGCTTTCATGCGCCTAATTATCTTGCTCGAGTTGTACTTTGGAAAAAACTAGGCGATTCTTAAGTTTAGTGCAAACGGCCGTTAGTCCCTCGAACTAAATTCCCTTTCTATTCACTTGTTGTATAATCTACTATTTCGACATTTATTTCGCGATATCTGTCTCGCTCACACCAGTGCAAAGCAAATCATGAAAAAATGGCCTTTCTGTAGAAGCCCGTCTTACTCTAAGCATCGTGCTTTTCTCTTAATCATTAATATCCCATCTTATTTATAATCATAAAACACATTTTTTTTATTTTTTTTATATTTAATTCATACATTCGACCTCATTTCGTCCATACTCTTTATTTCGAATTATCAACCTTCTTTTTTAAGAATCCTTATTTAAAACTCCTTGGTATATCCGTGCATTTTATTTTTTTTACTTTTTAATCCATGTATGACACCATAAAGCACTCTATCTATCCTTTTCTCACATATCAGTTTTACAAGTCTCATCCTTTTCACTTTATTTCTGTTTTCTTTATTATTTTAAAAGTTAGTGTTAGAAATTAAAAAAGCACTTTGCCTCACGCTCGCAGCAAACGACTTTTGCTGTGAGTTTTTACGCGCCAAATGAGCCCTTTTCGTGCTAAAGAGGTGAAAAAAAATTATTGTGTTGTTGAGTGGTTACAAATGGAGCAATTTGGAAAACGCAAAGCAATGTGCAAGTCACAAAGTAAACAACACAGTGAAACTTTTTAATCTGTTTCTTGTAAAAGAAAATGTAGCTCTCGAAAACACCGATAAAACAAAAGTGAGAGCAATTTGATCAATCGATCGAGTAATTAATCGGCTGTATTCGATTCCTACCTCGATCTAACCCTTAACTGTTTTATACTACAACTCCAAAGCTCGTCCAAAAGTTAATTAACTCGTAAAATTTTAACCGCCCGATCGTTTTCGAACGGTTTAAACAAAACGGGCTTTGTGTTTGTCTATTGACCCTCGAAACCAATAAAATTAATCGTTTGATTAATTTATTGTGAGTGAAACAATGTTGTTTACTATTTTCTTAAGTGTGAATGAGGAAAAACGTATTACCGAACTCTGTACGTTAACCTTTTGTGAAGTAAAACGTAACACACTCGTCTCGCTCACTCGACTGATGTGATGACAGATTTTTAGCAAACTTTTAAATACAATCCTCGTGTCTTTTATAAGATAAGTAAGTATGTTAAATTTCTTTCTTCCAAAACTATTATTGTATAAATAATGAAATTTACCCACTATTAAGTTTGATAAGTTCTTCTTGTCAGCTAAAAAAGTCTGGAACGGGTGGTAGGAAAATATAGACTGTTCAAAAGTACTAAATAATTAAGTTTATTTGAATAAAGCTTATTTGACTTTGACATTAAATTAACTCACTATGGCCACCGAATTAATCTAGAATATGGGGCTTAGACACGTTAATTTTTTAACTGTCCCAGTACTGAATCTTCAAAAAATGGCTGACAAATCTAAGTTCAAAGTTAAAATTCGATTTCAGTAGCGAGGCAAACGAGTACTGTGTTTGATTCGGTGAAAAAACGAAAACCACAAATCGTGTCAGATTCCCAGACCCCGAAGTGATGTGTCAAGGTAGTGGATGAAAATTTCTGCCTAAATCAAATCACATTCTGCCAAGCAATGGTGACTCGGCGTTTTTGAAACAGCGTGAATTTATTTGAACATAATATTAAGGTGATGAAAATAGATTTTATTATTAGAATTTTTAGATTTTAGTCATTTTCACAATGCTATTTTTATATAAAGATAATTTACATATAAAAAAATACAAAAAAAAATACTCACTCGTAGCACGTCTAAAGTGCTACGGGCGAGTCGATTTTCTCTAGTATTTTTTTTTGTATATAAGTTATCATAATATAGATTTTATTTCTTTAATTTGTATTGAAAAGTAATAGGTGCTTAGATTAAGTTCAGGCAGTAGGAAAATATAGACAATTCAAAAGCACCAAAGGTCATTGGGCATTTTGTTCGAACGTTTGACCTACGGCGTACACAAACGAAATAGGGTTAAATATGTAGGTAAATGTATCTGCTACTCAGTGGTATGGGTCGCATTCTTGCAGGCCATGTTTCATTTTTTATCATTTATATTCAATAATAATAAAATAAGATAAATAAATATAGACAATAAAAACGTTTATTATGCTTGTACCACTCATTTTCACAACGCTGAAAGCAAAAACTTCTGTTTTATTAACAAAAGTTTAATAATATTAAACATATACTCACTCACACACATACTGTAAAATAACTTTTTCTGCCGGTCGGTACATAAAAAAATTAAACGTATTTTGAAAAGTGGAATTTAATTCTTCAATTTAAAACGGGTTTGGTTTCTTTACGCGAACTTTTATCAATCGGTCAAATATGCCCAATGACCTTTCTAAGTTTATTTGAATAAAGAGTTTTTCAATTTCAGATTTATAAATGTACATGTAAAACCTATGAAACTTCTTAAAACTTATATAATTTAATAAATACCGCTTGGTTACTTATCCAATGTTTACGGGCAAGAATGTATCAATTTCATTTGTAGAACCCAACAATCCAAGATGACTTGGGAAGTTATGGCGCTATCTTGAACAAAAACCGCGTCAACATTATCTACAATTCCTTTTTTAGGGTTCCGTACCCAAAGGGTTAAAACGGGACCCTATTACTAAGACTCCGCTGTCCGTCTGTCTGTCTGTCACCAGGCTGTATCTCATGAACCGCGATAGCTAGACAGTTGAAATTTTCACAGATGATGTATTTCTGTTGTCGCTATAACAACAAATACTAAAAGCAGAACAAAATAAATATTTAAGGGGGGCTCCCATACAACAAACGTGATTTTTTTTGGTGTTTTGTGCTCGCTATTAATAACGACTGCAGGTAGACAGTTGAAATTTTCACAGATGATGGATTGCTATTGCTGCTAAAATAAGAAATACTAAAAACATAAAAAAAAATATTTAAGTGGGGCTCCCATACAACAAACGTGATTTTTTGCTGTTTTTTGATACGGAAACCTTCGTGCGCGAGTCCAACTCGCACTTGGCCGGTTTTTTACAAAAGCACCGACACTTACAAAAGTAATTCAAACAAAATTTGCTTAAAACAATGTTGAAGTCAACTTTTGAAACAAACTTCCAATATTACTTGTTCAATCGGCGTTTAATGGACCAAAGTTTTTGAACATTAGTTATTCATTATTCATACAAAATTCTCTCCAGAGTTTTGAAGTAATGCATGAATAAACTTGTGTTTGTTTCAAAGCATAAAAAAGAAATAAGTTCCTACTCAGATCTTCAACAATTTTCTGCAGACAGATGAAAGTAAGGTTCTTTACCTTCGTCTCTGTGGATTTACTGATACCTTTTGACTGCCTACCGTTTAACCGCCTCTGTGGTCTAGAGGTACGCCCACCCGAATAAGACGCAGGGGTCCCGGGTTCGATTCCCAGGGGAGGTACAATTTGTACTCGGTTTGGTTGGTGGTAGGGCTTGTCCGCCTGGCTAGCTACTACCATCTTACCTAAGTCTGAAGCCATAACAACGATTTCAAAATTGTTGTGTTCCGCAAGTTAAATATATGATAGCCAGTTCCTCAGTGGTGAGGATTCCGGATGTAGTGCGCTTCCACCTTCGGCCTTATCGTCATTTAATATGAAGTGAGGTGAAGGCCAATCACTTACCCGTTGTCAAGGGCGTCGCCAGCCCATGGCCCAGGGGGGGGCAAGTTAATATTAAAGAGGATGAGAATGATATGAATTGTAGGTACAGTCAACAGCACCTAGTGAATTTATTCAAATTTTGAGATGGGGCAGGATTTATCGGAAAAGCAATTCCGAAAAGCAGTCAATTGCACGGCCTTAGGACTTTGGTTATTTGCAGTTGGTTAGATTTTTTAACCTCTAGGGGGGGCAGCGCCCCCCCCCCTGCCCACCCCTGGCGTCGCCCTTGCCCGTTGTGCATAAAAAGAACCTGATCATAAATCTACAGGGTAATTTTGCGACGTCTTTACAAAATCAAATGTAAGTTCAAGGAAGTATTTTAAAAAAGATTGGTGAATTATGAATTATTTCTTTTTAAATTCACAGTTTTTATGTCCAAAAAATTTAGGCGCGCACGCTCACCCTCGCACACGGGACGCGAGCGGAGGAAGGCGGGTGGCGGGAGGGGGGCTCGCGCGGGTCGACCGTGCGATGCGCAAACAGTGACAACAATTTAAATGTGTATAGGGAAAAGTTTGGGGCAAAATTGTAATTTTTTATTTTATTTTACATCACAAATTGATTGTACTGCTATTATATAGAATGACGTGACAAAATTTGAAAAGGGGTCCAAAAATTACCCTGTATTTCATAGGTAGTGAATCTAGAAGACTGGGTCTCACACAACCGTTAAAAAGACATGGACTGGACACATCCTTGAAATTTGGATGGTAAGTTCAGAATCACCCGATATATTACTGTGACAATATCTTCACATTGTATTTACATGGCGTGCATATTGAATTGGTACGAGGCTCGAAGTGGAGCGGAAATTCGCAAGTTTCGAAGCGGTTATCGCTCGGCTCACAGCGACGGGAGCGGAAACGCGACGAAACTTCGGCGCCGTCTCTGCCGCGGTGGGGTTCATTATTTGGAATATATGTGCAATGTCATGGATGAATAGATATAGCAATGTGCAGTTAATTCGTATTTAGAAGTTAGCATTCATAGTTGTTGCTGTCGACTGCACACCAATTAGTTATTAGGAAGCTTGTTTTTGTTAACTTTTTGTGAGCCCTTGGTTCGTTGCCCAACATAGTATATGTATTTGTCATCTTGATTAGATTAATAGTCGCCTTTTTTAATGTATGCCAAATTTTAAATGCTTTGTGTGCCCTGAGGTTGTCGCCCAAATAGAAATTTAGTTGCCCGTTCTGATAAATAGTACTCAGTTTGTATTTTTAACCGACTTCACAAAAAGGAGGAGGTTCTCAATTCGATTGTATGTTTTTTTTTTTTTTTTATCGTTGTTCGCGCATATCTTCGTCATTTATGAACCGATTTTGATGATTCTTTTTTTGTTCTTAAAATGGGAATTTATTGTTACCCGATTAAATACTACCCCTCGTTTTCTATGGATTGCATATTGCAGGACGCGCCATTTATATAGCATTAAAAAAATTTGAGTTCAATTTTCCTTTTTTGTTTTACTGGGAGAGTTTTATTCTTGTTTAAAAATGTGTGATAGCAGTGAATGTGAAGATTTCACACTGCCCCACAAAGCGACTGAACACTTGTTGCATAATAGCGACCATAGTTTGTATGTATACGCTCATAGATATTTCAAAAAAACGAAAAATATTTGACTTACCTATTATTTGTTATGTCGGTATTTTTTTTGCTACCGTGTTTTGGTCTTTTACACCACTTGACCACACATGACGTCATTTTTTACCACTTCTTTAATTATTTTTTGTAATAACCCTAACGACTGTCGCCGAGCGCGTGGCAGACATGACTGAATGGTGCATCGGTAGTACTTTTTTAGCCCCGCCCACTCTGTGTTAGTTTGCGTGGTGCTATTTTTTGAGCAGAATTACACTTCCTTAGTTCTTTGTTCGTAGCATAGCATAATCCTTACTACCACATGAGTAAAACTCATCTGGATCCTACTAGTCGGGTAACTCAGCTCTTGTCAGGGCAACAAAAGGCTATATTTCGAAACTGCGAATGGCGACCTATTGATATCGATGATCTCCATGGTCGAGTGGTTTGCACACGGTTTTCAAGGGGTCGCCAACTCTATAGTCCCGGGTTCGATCCCCAATTTAGAAAACGAACGTCTTGATCTGCTAGGTGATTGCATAAAATCAATCTTATTCATTTGACAGATCTTGGAATACGATAATGAACTCTCAAATGAATACGATTAACTTACGCAATGGCACCCCTGATATTGATATAACTAATTCAATATTTATTTTTATACAACGTGTTACAAGAACCCCTTATGCCGAATATGGTAGATAGAGACCATCATACTAAAAAATTTTTACAATGGGACCAATTCTGAAATCGCGAAAAAAAATCACCTGTTTCGTACAAAAATTTATAACGAAAATATCATAGTAGTTGATTAAAAATTGTATATTTTGATGGTCCCTATCTACCTTATTCGGAATTAGGTAACACGGTTGAATAATGTTAAAAACCTTTAAAATCTTTTCAGCTCTAAGATCTACCATTTTTAATCGACTTCAACAAAAGGAGGAGGTTCTCAATGCGATTGTATGTTTTGTTTATCGTTGTTCGCACGTATCTTCGTCATTTATAGACCGATTTTGATGATTCTTTTTTTATTCGATTAAGTATTCTTGCGAGATGGTCCCATTATTTTTTTTAATCGGTTCAGTAGTTTTCAAGTAATCTTAAAAAGACTATGATTTTGCATCAACTACCTTGAAGACTTTGTTGTTTATGAACCGAATTAGATGATTTTTTTTGTTGGAAAAGGGATACCATTAGTGTAGTCTTTTTAACTGATTTAAAAAAAAGGTTCCCAGTTTGACCTGTCTATGTATGTATGTTTCTCCGCGATTATCTCACGTTTGGCTGAGCCGATTTTTCTACCTAAATAATATACCTACACTACCTAATACAGAAGGTACTTACCTACACTAAAAATAAAAAAATGTAACTAAAAATAAAAAATAAATATTCTTAAATAAAAATAGGAGACTGTAAGCAACCGAAGCAAATAGCGGTTCCACTGTCTCGATCTTGTTTCATTGACAATAAATGGAGCGTAATTTATCCTTTCTCTTGCGGGAGAATAATTATGAGGAGAGTTATTTACTTAATCTTCGTCGGAAACAGTGGCTTTTTGTGAAATATGTTTGCTACGAAACATTGTAACCGATAATAAAAGCCATTATTAACTGTTTTATCACTGTTTTAGCAAACATTCAGCTCAACAAATGCTAGGAAAATCAACGTTTATCACCTTACTAGCTTCCGCCCCCGACTTCGTCTGCGTGGATAGTATTTTGGCGATCCCTCGGGAACCGTATATTTTTTCGGGATGAAATATTTTCCCTATGTCCTTCTCTGTACCCCTGACAACGTAGTTAAACAAGTGTCATTGCAGTCGGGGGACCTTATCATGGAACAATTTTTGATCAAAGAGGTCCCCCGACTGCAATGACACTTGTTGTTTAACTTTTTAGTTCGTTTTGGCAGGGCAGTCGTGTTTTTAATATTTTTTTAATTTATTTATTTTTATTTCACACATTTTAGTGACATATTATATAGTTTTGGAATGTGCTCATCAAGGCCTTTCATTTGATGCCCATATTGTAATAATAGAAGAAAAAATTTTTTTTTCACATTTTAAAATGGCGTCGTATAGTCGCCATATTGATTTTTTCTAAAAAAAATATAGCCTGTGTCATTTGGGATGTTGTAAGAATTCTAACGATACCCCATTTATCCAAATCAGTTCAGGCATTTAGAAGTTATGGTGGAATAAAGAAACTCACATACCCACAAACATACATGAACCCTGAACACATAACACTCTTTTTGCTTTGGGCAGTCGTGTAATAACACTCTTTTTGCTTTGGGCAGTCGTGTAAAAATAGCATTATATAATCTAAAAAAAAAACAAAATGTCTGTAGCGATTTCATCTTAATCGATTGTATGGCATCTGTAAAGTGTTGCATTCGAATGTTGAAGGTAATTCTTCACATTGATGAGATAACGCTGGCTTACAGCGAAAACGTAAAAAGTACTAAAAAATTTCGCCACTCCCACTGGCGACTCTGTAGCATAATTAGTCAGTGCATTGGGCTGGGGCTGGAATCCCAAGGGTGCAGGTTCGAGTCCCGTCTGAGCTGCTACGTGTGAGTCGATTTTTTCTAGTATTTTTCTATTATATTTAAGTATCTCACCTCTAACTGCCGGAATACAAGAGTTTTTAAATTGTTGATATGGCGTCAGACTTAGGTAAGATGGTTGTAGCTAGCCAGGCGGACTTGATACAAGCCCTACCACCAACCAAACCGAATACAAATGTACCCCCTCCTGGGAATCGAACCCGGGACCCCTGCGTTTTACACGGGTGAGCGAACCACTAGACCACAGAAGCGGTTAACCTTTATAATAATCGTGTCATGTCATAAATTTTTTTAAATAATTGATGGTTTCTGTTTCCAAAAAAATTTAATTAGTATTCATGATAATATATAACATTTCACGAAATAATTAGTAGATCCATCATTTTAAGGCCAAAAGTGGCCAAATTTAGCATAACTTATTGCTTATATTTTTGAGGCCATGAAAAAATATTTAAATATTGCACTTTACTCTTCTATTTGCGCAAAATAACTAAAACTTTTATTCTAAGCCTTTGATAAAACGTAAATTATTAATTTCCATTGGTGGCGCTACTGAGCTCAACGAACCACCTTAAAGTTTAAATGCTAAAGCCACCTGTCATTGATATTAACCTTTAATACAAAATAATATGTAAATCTAAGCACTGCAATAAATTAAAACACAATATTATTACAGAAATAGAGATTTAAACTGTAAAATCGCACAGATAAGCCCCAGTACAAGCTCGCGCGGCGAGTTAAGAGCGCTCGGCAAATGTAGAGGGGGTATGCGCAGTAGGAATTTGTTATGAAAAAATGACACTGCGCATACCCCCTCCAGACTGCCGAGCGCTCTTAACTCGTCGCGCGAGGTATACCTATAAACGCGCCCTATAAGCCTGTGATAATCAGATAAGCCGTTCGTAGTATTAAATGACAAGTCAGAACTTATCTTATGAAGGCACGCGTGGACCCCGCATAATGTTAGATATATGAAATACTTAACTGGGAAACTTCTATCCCGTCAATCTACTCTCTCGCTTGTAATTTACGGATTTTTGTCTGGATTATATTAATCAAATGTATAACCCCTCGAACACGACATAAAGGCTGGTTTACATTATCTTAGTCTTTAGTAGAGTGCTTTAGGAGAGTGCTTTAGTGGAAACATGTAAACGGTCGTCTTATGACTAAAGAGAGTAACGTTCTAGTAGCCTTTCTACTCGCTTTCTAGTAGCACCCCCTGCGCGCCCGCTCACCCCCGCGCGATATTTTACTCGCACTCGTACTGGAAGCATGTAAATCGGCATTTTAGTAGCGTCTTTAGTAGAGTGCATTTGCCGGTGAACGCGTGACGTGTAATTGAATTAAATAATAGGTATTAGGTATGGCGAAAATGACACTCTACTGGAAGCGTGTCAACGGTCACTGGAAAGGCACCAAAACTACTAAAGCACTCGCATTTGAATCTACTCGCACGCTACTAAGCACTCTACTAAATACTAAGATAATGTAAACCAGCCTTAACCGCGCGCGAGTCAAAGTCAAAGTTGGAATTGCTTTATTCAAATAAACTTAATAATTAAGCAGTTTTGATTAACATATTTTCCTACCACCCGTTCCAGACTTTTTTAACCTACAAGAAGAAGAAAGCGCAAGAAACTTATCAGCTTTAACAGGAATAGTACAGGAAGTACCTAACGATATTAACAAACTTAAATAATTATATCGTTACCAAATATGTACTATGGGCAACAGCGACGCTTAACCAGTTTGCAACAAAATTCGTGTGCGCGCGTATCGCCCCTACACGAACTAAACGTATGGTTGTGACGGCGCGGCGTGCAAGCGATTTTGACCTTAGCAGTGGTTAAGCGTCGCTGTTGCCCATGGTACTTACCTACAACAGGATTATTAGCAACAAATTACTTATGTCCTGCGTCTTGCATTTCGGCAACCACTGCGCAAAGTGTATGATACGACATTAGTTGAAAGGAAACCGAAATAGAGATAGCGCGCAGTGGTTGCCGGGACTCAAGACGCTGGAAGTGTGCGATGCAATATCGTGGCGTGGCCGAGGGATAAGAGAGAATAGTGTGACAAATTGACAATGCATTTTTAAAGACGCCCACTCCCGATTCGGAATTCCAAATGAAGTGTCGATAATCTATGAAAATTCCGTTCGAAAAAATTCCGCATGTGTGTGGTAGGTCCATTGATTTGTATGGATTAGCTGCGTTAGGAATTACGTACCTATGTACGGAATTTCGTAACTGAATTCCGTTTCACTTAAGCCGGCCGGCGACATACTGACGAAATCCGTTTGTATGTGGCCGGCTAAAGTGAACAGAGAGCCGACTAAAAAAGAATCCTGATTATCGGTTTCTGTTTGACCATCATATATTTAATATTTGACGTTCGATTTGCTTGATTAAAGAATCATATTTACCAGATGAAACGTCTGACTTCATAGTTCAGTTTTTGGGAATAAACCTATCATGCATGATATAGGTACATTAAGTACTTAATTTAGTATTTACACTGGTCAACTTGGCAGGCGATTTAAATAGGGGAAAGGCAACTGTCAAAATGGCGCTACGTACGTTTGTTCCACAAAAACCGTCAAAACAAAGGACGTTTACTTTAAAAATCGACCAAATTCTGTGTAATAAGCTGTAAAAATGTGGGCACTAACAAATTTCCGAAAAATCTGGATATTAAGAAAAAAAATTCATGATTTGTATTGTAGAATAGGTAGTCTTTTATATCCATTTTGGGTCAATGGGTCCTTTTCGGTAAAAAAAAACTACAAAATAAATACCTATTTTCCAATAGATTTGTTCTAAACGTCTACTGTCTTAGGAACAAGCGTACGCAGCGTCATCTACAATTAGCTTTTCGTTGTCATCCCCATTAGCGCTTTTTATCGACAACATCTTGTAAAATTTAATCGCCACCTTATTGAAATTAGGTTTACGATTCGATTTTAGAAGCGACTGTTGATAAAAAGCCCTATTCGACTTAAGCCGCCTAGCAAGTCGCCTGGAAAATCGACCCGTGTAAATGCCCCACTATCGGAAACGGATTGTATTTTTTGTTAATTAACGGGTAATTACAGTTGCCTAGTAACTGATACAGTAGGCCTGTCTATCACTGCGGATAGATTATTGGGAACGGCCATTAGTACACCAAATAATGACGAATTGCCTGTCTGTCGGTCACACATGTTACTCCAGCGAACTAAAATCTATGGAATAAGCATTCTGCTAAAAAAAATGGCACCACACGAAAAATACAACTAAGTGGATAGAGCTAAAACTGCTGGCATTTAATTATGCAGCACAAAGCACCTGAACACTGGTTACTTATTCTGCCGTTCTTATGAAGAGTGCAATAACTTGGTTTTGGCTACTTTCGAGATAATCGCAATTAAATATTTAGAATTTTGTTTTGTGTATATCTTCGTAACTATTATAAATATTAACTTGAAACTTTTAATATATAATAGAGAAAATGTAATATACAGAATTTTATGTAATACATTATATTTGTTTATATAGTTATATAGTCATTAAAAATACAATAATGTGTTTATCATAAGGACTAATTATTGTTTTGATAAAGCGTGACTAATCATAACCGCAATAAGTAGATTACTTATTAGTGCAGAAATCACAGCCACAAATTTGTGTTAATAAAATTATAAATAAATACATAATACTTAAGTACCTTAAGTTTGTAATACATTTATATGAAATAAAAATATTATTATTATTATTATTATTATTGCAGTTATCATTAGTTAACCGACTTATTGCACTTTTGAGTTGCAAAAACTGTATGTTCTGTAGTTTTCTTCTAACCATAAGTGCAATAAATGTCTTAGTTATTGCAGTTTTCATTAGCAAAATAGTTTAATGAACTCTTACTTGTTGCGCTAATGACTAGTAAATGTGCCCTAAATTGAATAAATGCGCTAATCATAAGTACAATAACTAGACTTATTGTGGTTATCTTTAGTAATATCGAATCGAAAATATTATAGCTAACCAATAACCATGCCATAATTCAAGTTATTTCGTTTATGATATGCAACTTACAAATGGTAATATTAGATATTGCATTTATGCTTAACAAAATAACCGAATTTACTGACAATACAAAAAAAAACATCTAAGGAGAAAATATAGAGCTCATTTTCCTGATTACGGATATGTACTTAAGTCAGATTATTGGCTTTCTGTCAGAAATATAATATTATAAAAAATGAACAATACGGTTTCCAAAAGAATAAATCGACTGGTTTAGCTATTTTCGACCTTGTTAAAAACATACTGACCAATTTAAATAATAACCGTTTGACGACCGGGTTGTTTGTTGATCTGACCAAAGCCTTTGACTATGTTTCACATGACATTTTATTAAAAAAATTGAATCGCTTGGACTACGGGGTATTTCACTACAATGGTTTAGTTCATATTTAAAGAATCGTAAGCAGTGTGTCTCTGTGAGTAATGTAATAAATCAAGAATTCGTGACGTTTACATCTGAATATTGTGAAAATAAATTTGGTGTTCCACAAGGAAGCATTTTAGGTCCCGTTTTATTTCTTCTCTATATTAATGACATGAGTGAATGTATTGACCATAATTGTATTCTTTATGCAGATGACATTTCAATTATAGTGACCACTGATAAATTTGATAATTCAATTGCTCAACATGAAACTGACATTAATAATACAATTGACTCTTTATGCGTTTGGCTTGATGACAATAACTTGAAAATTAACCTTAACAAATCCGTTCTTATGCAATTTAATAAATCGAAGCATACTAAGTACAACTTCAAACTTAATATAAGTAAAATAAAGGAAGTTTCTAATACTAAATTTCTGGGTGTCACTATTGATGATAAGGTAAATTGGTCCTCACATGTAGATGATCTCTGTAAACGAATCAATAGATTTTCGTATGCGATTAATCAGGTAAAAAAGGTGACCAATAAAAATACTGCCATTCTCACATATTATGCGTATGTAGACTCAATCCTGCGTTATGGACTTGTCATTTGGGGAAACTGTACAGAATGGGAAAGAGTATTTATTTCACAAAAGAAATGCGTCAGAGCCATAGGTGGTATTAGATGGGATGAATCCTGCAGACCACTTTTCAAGAGTTTTGGTCTATTGCCGCTTCCCTGTCTTTATGTTTTGGAAGTGTGTGTTTTTGTATACAAACATAAGCATCTATTTAAAAAGGCGTGTGATCGCAGACAACGTAGAGACCCACACGGGATTGTATTGGATACTGTTCCTAGCTCACACAAATACAGTAGGAGCTGTCTCGCAATGTGCGTCAAGGTTTATAATAAAATCCCAAATGAAGTAAAGGCCATTAATAACATTGGATTATTTAAGAAAAAACTTAATAAATGGCTTACCGCACACAACTTCTATAGTTTAAAGGAATTTTTCGAGTGTAAGAAATCATGAGTTTTGTTTTTTTACTTGACATTTCGATATTGTGACGATTAGTTTGTTATCAGATTTGTGTATTTTTTTGTTTATTATCATTATTATTATTGACATTATTTAGTGACATTTTTATCGGCATTTTAATTGACATTTTTTATTTTATTTTATTATTGGTATCACTTAAAACAATATTAATTCAATAATCTTTTTTTTTAACTTTGATAATGCTTATATTGACTTTTTTTTTCTTTTTATTTTCTTTGCGTATCGCCTGTAAAGGTGGAAGCCAGTGAAACTGTATTTAGTTATAAGACCTGACTGTAAATGTACCTGAGTTTCGTGTGCAATAAATGATTATGATTATGATTATGATTATGATCAGTTAGCCTAAAAACCCGAGTTATTGCACTTATCGTAAGGACGGCAGTATTAGTGACCATAATTTGTATACCTATAGATATTTTCTATACTTAAACGAAAAAATAATATACTCGTACGTTTTTTCTGCATCTTTTTACTGCCTTCTTTGCATCTTTTACACCATTTCACTGTATAGGACGTCATTTCTAATAAACTCTCTCTTTCTTTCTTTTCTCTACAATACAAACTGCAATTTATTGAAAAGAACACTAATACGTCAGTCACCGCGTGCGTGGCTGGCCGACTAAAGCTGAGCGGGTTGTACTTTTTCAGCCCCGTGGTGCCATTTTTTAAGAAATATTTGTTTGCAATTACACTTCCATAGATTTTAGTTCGCTGTGTTACTCCCACAGCTGACTTTCTAACTTGTACGGGATTATAAAGAAAGATAAAAATATTACTAAAACATAAAATTGCTGAATTGTTAACTACTTGAACGCGAATGTAAGATAGTTCAAGAATTTAGTTGCCATGATAAATTTGTACTAAGTACTGTCAATTTTCGTTTGTTTTCGCGATTAGTAGGTATAAGAGTACTAATAGCAAAAACAAACGTAAATTATTTTATTTAAATTGTGACTTAAAAATAAGTTTCAGAATTTTTTACCCATTTTAGCCGAAGTTAGCTTACAAACTCCTCCCACATAAATCAAATGGATATACTTAGTTATCTCGATTTTGTAAAATCCATATCATTAGACAATGCAACGATTAATCACAGTTGGATTAAAATAACACGTTGTTTTTCATCTCGGACGCGTCAAACTGTGTCCATTAATTTCTACCGAATAGCGGAGATAAAAAAGTATTAATTCAATTTTTACGCGTACTCACAAAGTGCTGGTTAATGGGATGTGCCAATCACAGCGCAGCTAAAAAAGGGAGCTCCAATAAAAACAAACGACTGTCTGTGTAAATTTCAAGTCAGTACCTTCTTGGACATTTTATTTAGGATCGAAACACAAAACTAAGGGATGACTCCGGCTACACCGCGCTGGATCCAAGCCGTTAGCCCTAGAACGAATACATTTGTCGTCTCCGAGCGTTTGTTGCTCGGTTGCCGCTCGATGTAGTGCAAGCAGGGGCCCTACCAACCTACCGCCCAAGTGTCGTCGACTTCGCCGTCGGCTTCATTCGACAGATGGATGTGATACATTGCTACTTTTTTTGGTACAAATAAAGACTTACAAAAGAAAATAAGCAATGTATTTCAACCATCTGAAATGAAGCCGACGGCGAAGTCGACGCTACTTGGGCGGTAGGCCCAAGGTTCATAAAAAATCTATACCTTACCTGTGGAATATTAGATTGCCATGCTACGGCCGAGCCGAGACTCGCCAACATAAGTCATCCCTTATTCGTATTCCCTAAGAACTTGCATCTTAGAAATCTGCGAACCGAACTCACATAACGCATCGCAAGAGAATTTATTCACATCGCGCATTCCTGCAATGTTACTTCTCACTTGGTTATCTCATCCTTTTTAGGGTTCCGTACCCAAAGGATAAAAACGGGACCCTATTACTAAGACTCCGCTGTCCGTCTGTCTGTCTGTCTGTCACCAGGCTGTATCTCATGAACCGTGATAGCTAGACAGTTGAAATTTTCACAAATGATGTATTTCGGTTGCCGCTATAACAACAAATACTAAAAACAGAATAAAATAAAAATTTATTTATTTATTTATTTATTTATTTATCGTTTTTGGATAGCTAACAGCTTATAAACATACAGATAACAACAAATATATATAACTAAAAGCTATTGACAAGCTACCACATGTAGAATTCAAAAGAAATTGATCTTAAAGCAATCATAGCCCAGAAGGGACAGGTGCGCAACAGTATAATAACATTAAATTAGATTTTAAACATTAATTTAATAACAGTCGTGATGCTGTTGAAAAACAAATCAATATTGGCGTCAGCGTTATTAATGGCGGAACAAGCTCTCATAAGGAAACTGTTATGCCTGTAGTTGGTGTGCATAGAAGGAATACTAAATGGTCTATATGAATCGTTGCGGGGCGCTCTTGTAGGTATTTTGAAACGAATTTTATAAAGTAGTTCCGGACAATCCACTGAACCTCTAATCAATTTAAGTAGAAATGAAACATCTGCAATATTACGTCTAACAGAAAGTGGTAGCAGGTGAAATTTAGTACAACGATCTTCGTAAGATGTTTTAGGAATTTTGAATTTGAAATTTAGGAACCGAGTAAATTTTTTCTGGATCTTCTCTATATCATTTATGTATGTTACGTAACAGGGGTTCCAAATCTGGCTAGCATACTCGAGATGGCTGCGGACATAAGCACAATAAAGGATTTTGATGGTTTTCATGCGTTTAAAAGGCTTAGACAGGCGCATAATAAACCCTAGTGAACGAGATGCCTTATTGATAGTATTGACAATATGTTTATCATATAGCAGTTTAGAATCAAGGATGACTCCCAGGTCTTTAGCTTCCTGACGAATGGATAATTTTTCATTTTTGATACTGTAACTACTATTAAAGGGATTGATTTTACGGGTAAAACTTATAGAAAAACATTTAGATACGTTCAAATCTAATTTATTTAAGTAACAGTATGAGTCTAACCTTTGGAGATCATCCTGAAGCTGAACTGCATCAATATTATTATTTACAATTTTAAAAAATTTCATGTCGTCTGCAAATAAGAGATGATTAGAATGATGAAAGCACTGACCTATATCATGAATAAAAATAATAAAAAGCAAAGGACCAAGCAGGGAGCCTTGAGGAACCCCAGAGGGTATGAGTGACCACGAAGATGTATATCCACTAAGCACTACCGCCTGAGACCTTTTGTCAATGTACGATGAAAACCATCTGAATAGATTTCCCCTAATGCCTACCTTCATAAGCTTTAATAATAACATTATATGATCAAGACGATCAAACGCCTTGGCGTAATCAGTGTACACCGCGTCAACTTGGTTGCCCAAATCCATTTGATCCGTCAAGTAGTCAGTGAAAGGTTTAAGGGGGGCTCCCATACAACAAACGTGATTTTTTTGCCGTTTTTTGCTCCATGTTGATAACGACTACAGGTAGACAGTTGAAATTTTCACAGATCGTGTATTTCTATTGTTGCTATAACAACATATGCTAAAAACAGAATAAAATAAATATTTAAGGGGGGTCCCATACAACAAACGTGATTTTTTGCTGTTATTTGGTACGGAACCCTTCGTGCGCGAGTCCGACTCGCACTTGGCCGGTTTTTAGTACGTGCACTCCTCTCGAAAACTTCTTGTAGACATTACAAAAGAATATTAACATTTTGTCTCCGTGTTGACTATCAAAGGACTGGAATAAAATAACTCTTTTGTGACAAAAGCTGACCTACTGTCTTTATTCTTTGCCCATGTCCACTATTCGACTGTATAGCTAGTATGCCCCATTAGTACTGGCCTTCGTTAATTTGATGTCTGCTGTTTCTGGAATATTATGCCAAGTGTTATTACATGATTAATTCTCAAGGGCACGGAAAAACATAGTCACAACTGATTTTCGTTCGCGACTTAACCGAAAGTAAATGATATGATGATGAATGATTAAATGTAATGAATAATAAAAAAATATTATGAATATTAACTGCCTTAATGGTATAGTAGTTTGGCAATTTCTAGTCTTGAGTTCCACCTGTTGCAAGGCCTACCTACTCAGAATCGGCATCCTATTTTATACGTCGTGTAACAAAAAATCCTTTCAAGATCCTGAAAATAACTCGAAAAACGATTTTTTTTTCGCCTTTCCATAGTAAGTCGGTCAGCTTACATTTTGTATGGGAGTATGAATTTTTTTTTTCGTTTTTCGACCTATGTTTCATGGAGAGTTCCATGTTTTCAGCAACACTATCAACTTTTCAGGATCTGACAGGGTTTTTTGATACACGATGTAAGTGAAAGTGAAAGTGAAATATATTTTATTTAAATAAGCTCACATAATAAGCATTTTTAAATCGTCAATTCTTTTACCCTACCACCCATTATGACGTCTTTTAACTGACAAGAAAAATGGGCGCAAAAAACTTGTCAGCTTTATCAATCAGATGGAACGATATTTACAAATATGTATATCGTTTCCAGACTTTATATTAACAAAGATTAACAAATAAATAACATTATTGAATTAGCTCATTTCTTAATGAGTTTCAAATTTCTTAATCAATTTACAGATTTTAAGCTAAATTCAAAGTTTGAACTTGTTATTCAGTCTAGGCTGTTACAATAAATAAAAATAAAAGAAAAACATACAATTCAATATGCATTAAGATAGGTAGTCAGAAGCAGACCCATTCCCACTGGCAGCACCAGTTCCCGAAAATGACGCATGAACCAGCCATCTCTTCGCTCAACCATATTTGAGGGAACGTAACGACCCGCCTCATACGACACCACCGCAGAAATGATTAAAGATAGCATGACATACTAAGACTACCTATGTTAAGGCATCGAATTGAAAATTTATATCCAAAAGCTTTTCATAGGTCTTTCACTAAACTACTGACTATAGAAAGTAAAAATATTGCAATTAAATAAATCAAAACAAGGTAAGCTATTAAGAATTATATTTTTTGAGTAAGAAGTGCCATACATACAGACAATATAAAACAGATCTTTTATATACGAGTTATACGACGCCCTTAATACAAGCAGACAGAAGCAGACCCATTCCCACTGGCAGCACCCGTTCACGAGCATGACGCATGAACCAGCCATCGCTTCGCTCAACCATATTTGAGGGAACGTAACGACCCGCCTCACACGACACCACCGCAGAAATGTTTGAAGTGAGCATGACATACTAAAGCTACCCATATTAAGTCGTCGAGTCAAGAAGCCAGAAGTACGTTTTTAAGTAGGTAGGATACTTCTCACAATTTTATACTTAGAAAAGAAAATCACGATTCGAGTTTAATTAAAGGACTTTTATCTGGACCTATGAAAGAACCCCGGACTTTTTCTAATCAATACTGAGGTATTAGAGTAATAATTAACAATACAAAAGCTATGCCCATGCCTTTTTATCCTTCAAATAATCGTCAACAGTGTAATAACCTTTACTCATTAAATTGGATTTAACAGTATTTTTAAATTTTTCCAAGGGCAGTTCTGTGACTTGTTCTGGTATCTTATTATAAAAGGTAATACATCTACACAAAAAAGAGCTTCCGGTTTTATGCAGTCTGCGCCTTGAAACAGCAAGTTTGTTCTTGTTTCTTGTATTGAGTTTATGAACATTACTATTTTTTACAAAGCTATCTAAATTTTTCTTTACATACATTATATTTTCATAGATGTATTGGGAAGCTACCGTTAATATTTTAATTTCTTTAAATAGGTCACGAAGAGTATCTCTAGACCGTAAGTTGTATATAGCGCGCACTGCCCTTTTTTGTAAGATGAATATGTTATTAATATTAGCAGCTGAGCCCCACAACAACAAACAGTAGGTCATAATACTATGAAAATAACTGAAGTAAACCAATCTTGCTGTTTCAATGTCGGTCAGAAGCCTTATTTTCTTAACTGCAAAGGCAGCAGAGCTAAGTCTGCTTGACAGGATATCGATATGAGGGTCCCATTGCAACCGCGAGTCTATAGTAATACCTAAAATTTTTGTTGAGTCAACAAATTCGACTGCTTCGCCATTTACATGTATAGTCATATGAACCTGCCTCACATTAGGAAGTGAAAATTTGACACATTTAGTTTTACTAGAGTTAAGCTTCAGATTATTAATAGTAAACCAATGCATCACCTTGGAAAGAGTGCTGTTTACATCGTCACTGCAGTTACATCCTCTATCAACTTTAAAAATTAAAGAAGTATCATCAGCAAACAGTACTATTTCACATAAGTTTTTAGTATAGTAAGGAAGGTCATTAATATAAATAAGAAAAAGCAATGGACCCAATATCGATCCCTGCGGCACGCCCATGGTAATAGGTGCTTCATAGGATTCTGTTTTATTTACAACAACTTTTTGGGTTCTCGCCGACAGATACGATTGCATAAGGCTTACTGCATTTTTTGATACACCATAATGTTCCAATTTATCTAATAAAGTACTGTGACTGACACAATCAAATGCTTTAGAGAGATCACAAAATATACCAATTGCATCCTGTTTACTCTCCCATGCTTCAAAGACGTGTTTGAGAAGTGCAATTCCAGCATCAGTTGTGCATCTACCACGAGTAAAACCAAATTGTTTCTCGTGAAGTAGTTTGTTGATAAGAAAATGTGCTAATAATTGATCATAAATGATCTTTTCAAAAATTTTGCTTAGTGCTGGCAAAATGGAAATGGGTCTAAAGTTAGCGGGATCGCTTTTGTCCCCAGATTTAAAAAGAGGGATGATTTTACTATATTTCATTAAGTCTGGAAATATCCCTTCATCAACACACTTATTGAAAATAAAAGCAAGATGGGGAGCAATGGTAGTTATTATAGACTTAATTATGTGAGTTGAAATGCCCCAGAGATCTTCAGTCTTTTTTATATTTATTGAATTAAATGTTTTAAGAATGGTATCACTATTGATATGTCTAAATTTAAATACATTATTGCACTTATCAACACATGATTCCAAGAGGGAGACAGCAATTTTTGGAGATGAATTTAAATTACTGGTAGTTGCAATAGGTATTTTAGAAAAGAAATCTTGAAAAATTGTTGCCACTCCTTCATCTGACTCAATAATTTTATTGTCTGATACTATTGAGTATTCACGTACATTATTTTTAGTTTTCCCAGTCTCTTTATTTATAATATTCCAAGTGGCTCTTATTTTATTATCTGACTGATGAATTATTGTAGATATACATTTTGCTTTTGCTAAAGTACATACTTTATTAAACATTTTTGAATAGTTTCTTACATATTCATGAAATTCGGGATCATTTGAAATTGTTTTCTGACCATATAATTCAAACAACTTATTTCTGCTAACATATATGCCTGGTGTTGCCCAATCACTAAATTTCTTTTTAAAGTCTTTGGATTTAATAGATCTTTGCTTAAATGTTTTATCAAATTCTACTTTAATTAAATTAAATAAATCATCATTATGAGTATTGGGATTATCATTACTAGGTAAGCAAAGAGTTTTGGCAGTGACATTATTATGAAAATTTTCCAATTTATTTTTAGTTAGAGGTCTGCAAATTATATTACACTGATGAGGAACATGATGGTGCTCAAGGGAAGCTATTTGTCCGCTATGGTCAGAACGAATACAATTTATTATTTCTTTATCAAGTACATTACAGTTGCTAAAAATATTGTCTAGGCAAGTTTTAGATGTAGCAGTGATTCTTGTAGGTTCACAAAAGGTGTTTGCTAAATTGAAGGACTTAAACAAATTCAGAAACCTACTTGCAATTGAGGACGGCTTTAAGATGTCTACGTTAAAATCACCGCACACCACAATTTTTTTATTCTTTTTGATGACTAATTTTAGAGCGTCCTCCATAGCGGACTCAAATTGAGGGTAGTTACCAGTTGGTGGGCGATACACACAAATCATTATCAACTGATCTAATTCCACACATGACAGTTCAACGTGTTGTTCAATAGAGAGGGATATCACATCTTTTCGTTCCTTAAAATTCATATTGTTTTGCAAAATTATCAAAGATCCCCCTCTAGTGGTGGATTTCCTACTGAATGAACTAGCAATTTTATAACATTGAAATCCTGTAATTAATTCATATTCCTTAAGCCAGTGCTCAGTGACACATAAAATATTAGCATTTTTTTCAGTTAAAAAAAGTTCTAATTCTAATTCTTTGCCAGAAAAGCCCTGAATGTTTTGGTGAACTATAGTTAAATATTTAGGCTTTTCCTTAGTCATTACACGGCTAGAGACTTCCTCTATTGTCTTATTATGTAATTAAAATTACTAATAAAAGAATTACTTGGGACAAATGCCAAAGTGTTATTTTTAATGTCAACAATTTTTTGCTCAATAGGAGCAGGAGTAAAAATTGTATTATTATTACTTGGAACGGATTCCAAGGTCACATTTAAAATGTCAAAACTATTCTGCTCAATAGAAGCAGAAGTGATAGCCAAGTTCTTGGCTAAATGTTTAAAATAAAATGATAGCGCTAAAGCTACTTGTCTCCTAAAATAATTTGTAAGATAATATTTATCTTTTGTCAATTTAAAATTAAATATTAATTTATTTATGTCTATTATGTGACATCTCTGACTATTATAATAAGTCATATTGCTTAATGTTAAATTCAAATTATATCTGATATTATTTTCTTCCTGTGGCAAGCTAGCACTGTAAGGTAGTGTAAATAATACAAATTTATTTATATTTAAACTGCATAACTTATTGTAGTATGAAATGAGATCCTTCTTGTTTACATTACCTCTTTGACCAACTAATATAATTAAATTAGTATTTTCATTTAGGTTTAGAGTTATTACTTTTCTCATAATGTCATGTAGGGTCGCACCCGGTATACAATAATTTAAAACTTTTTCTCCCAATTGATTATTGAATAAGTAGCCTAAATCTTTTCCAATTTCATCACACAACATAATGTTTGAACATTTGTTAGTGGTAAAGGAATTATTTTCACTTGTGCTTGCTAAAATATTTACATGTTCAGAGATTAAGGGCTCATACACTGTTTGGTCTTGTAAATGGTCCCGAGCATCTAGGCCTGACGCTAAGGAGCTATCATTATGGGTTGAATGGTTTTCTGACAGAGAGGGGGTGGATAAACATTTAAGTGCCAGTATATATTCCCCTATCTCTTTTTTGGAACGGTCATAATTTTGGGTCATCCTGGATAATGACTCCTGTAATGAGTGAATTTTAGTATTTAACATAGCAATGTTATTTTCATATGTCAGTCTATTCTCATTGATTATAATTTGACATGTATCCAGCTTTTCAATTAGTTGTCTACGCTCTCTAATGTGACTAATATTTTTGAAAAAGTGTTTCTGCTTATTTAGTAACTTTTTTGTTTTTGAAATATACTTGTTAATTTTTACATATTTCTTTAGCTTGTTTCTACTACAACCAACCATTGCCTGACTCATAGTGCAATTAATTGAGTCTTCAGAAGTTAAATCAATTGTGATTGTTGGCTTATGGTTAAGTGAGGGAGAAACAAGTTTTGGGTCACAGCCGACTAACTCATCGTAAAGACTCAAGTTCTGAGTGAAAACCGCTTGGTTTTGTTCTGACTCTAACTTATAAATACGGTTATTAGCGTCATGTAGTTGCTTTTCCAGTCCAGAGATGAGTCTGAGGGCCTTCTCATACTCATCTCTGCACTGGTCGAACCCATCGATTAAAGTTTGTAACCTATTACGTTCCTCAAACATATTCTGTTGTGACAAATGTAACTCAGACATTTCCTTTTTGAGTTGTGTATTGCTTTGAAGCACATCTAACAATTCCTTTTCATTCTCATCTCTTTCCAAATGCAGTTGCTTAACCAACTCCTTGGTGGCCTTTAGTTCCTGTAGGGTTTGATGGAGTTTAGCCTCCTCCTGGCGAGATGCGGCCTTACGGGTCAACATTGTGAAAATAAAAAGGTGTTTGTTAAACCTAAGTAATTCCAAGGGGATGTTTAATCAACTATAGTGAGGTTATCCAAATGATAACACTACACTATCGGCCTTAAATGTAGCCTTACTAGTTATAAACTGAACAGATTAGACTAAAAGCACATACAAAAATTACTACTTTGAAAGAGATAACAATGATTTACAGATAAAAATGCAATGTCATGTCATACCGGTAAGTGAAAGTGACCGTAGTTCGACGTCACAAAACACACAAAATACACAAACAACTCACTGTTGGTATTCACTAAACTTAATTTTATACGTAAATGTTACGTGATTCAATGGAATTAGCCACAATTATTATGCTAATAATTAAAATATTTCAAATTTAAATACGGGAGCAAAATTTGACAACTGGTGCCGTCGGTGTTGCCACAGGAAAAAACAGTAAAATTGCATCTATGATTTCAAAAAGGGCACTTATCACACTGTAGGTTGAAAATTTTGCAGGAGACGAAAAATCAAAAGACAAGTGCCTCTTTAGTTCTAAACGAATATTTCGATGGCATGGATAAAAGTTACATGTAGCCTTTTTACACAAAATGAAAGCAAAAAAATCTTTAAAAGATACCTACCATTTAAAATATCTTGGATATGGACAAGTGCCCTTTTCGAAATCATCGATTCAATTGTGATCCAGCATAATAAGAAATAAACTCCTTTTTTGACCGCATCGTCACGTCACTAAACATTATAATTTTCGTCAGCCACTCGACGCCTATAACAAAAGGCTTATTAATTTTCAAGATAAGCTTAGTTTAGTTTGCCCACTTAAAGTCAATCAAGAGAAATGAATATCAAGTGCTTCCTGGAGCCAATTATTTATTCTGTTTCAGAGCTTCCGTCCCATCTATTTATACAGGTTGTCCCAAAACTTTGCCACACGGAGGTAAAGTACCTACCTTAAATATTTAAGATGCCAAATTATACTGATAGAAGACTTCATTTTGTTTTTAAAAATAATTGGAACTGCATTCAAAGTTTTTTTTTTTATCACTTGCCTTAACCAGGAATCGAAGTAACCAAAAACGATTTTTTGTGACTATCATGATGTTTTTTTTTCTTAAGTGACATAGTATCTTAAACAAAAGGAAGACCATGAAATTTAACATTTAAATTTAAATTATTACGGATTGTACCAATGTATCGAATCGTATGCGATTAAAAAAATCTTTGAAGGCAGTTCCGTTACTTTTTAAAAATAAAATGAAGACTTCTTTCAGTAAAATTTCCTATCTTCAATATTTAAGATACTTTCCTTCCGTGTGGCAAAGATTTGGGACACCCTGTATATAGTCTTTGTGAGCGCGTGTTTTTCTTTTACAAAACGTCTTCGGCCATGTTGATTTTAGTTATTTTCTGCCAGAAATGGAGCGTAACCGCTTCAGTAAATGTCCACGGTAGGTAAGCAAAATTGTCTTCGCAGTCTGCTCTAGTACACACGACAGCACGTCAGGTTATACAGTTAAACTGCGAAAACAACTTTTATTACATAGGGCATAAAGGCGGTCTCAACACAGTATATACTCGTATATATAAGTTTTTTCAAAACTGTAGAGGAGCTAACGTCACTTAGGCCCTTTTGTCATTGCACTCCGTCGAATTGCTAGGGTTGGCATTCTCCGAACTAACCCACGCGTGCGTGACAACCCCGACTCCTTAGTCGGGGTTATCACATCGCGGATAACAGTACTTTTACTGCGAACTTTGCTTAGAGCTCTTAAGAGTGTTTTCAACCGTCAAATTCGAACGATTTCATCTCCATGAAATCAAACAGAGAAGCTCCCTTCTCTGTTTGAAAAAACTTTATAACTACCTATATAATGTGGTCTCGAGTTCAAAATCGAATCTGAGGTGCCGTCGTGTTTGTGTGCCTATGTAGAACATATACCTCAGTGGTACATACAAACCGAGAAAAGCTTCATATCATCAAAATTCGTGTTCCCTAGAGAAAGTCCTTCGTCGCAATGAGGACCTCTCCAGGGAAATTCTTACCTTCCACACACATTTCTGATAACAAATAACATATGTGACATGTTTATTTGTGCGTAAACATAACGGTTATATGTATTGAAGTACCTTTGACCTTCTTACTCAAAAATGAACCTACTAGTACGTGTGTTAAAACCGAAAACTTAATATTTCCCTTTAATTCTATATGTATTTACTATTTTCTTTATTCAACTTGACTATCAGCCATTTTAATGTCCCCACTGGTGGGGCACATGCCTTCCTTATGGGTGGATAAGGAGGACGGGCCATAATCCACCTCGCGGGCCCAATGCGGAATAGTGGGTGTTAACGACTGCAAGTGCAGCCGGGACCAACGGCTTAACGTGCCTTCCGAAGCACGGAGGAGCTCTAGATAATACATTTTTGGTCACCCATCCCATGACCGACCTTTGCGAACGTTGCTTAACCTCCGCAATCGCTGGGCCGGGCGATAAAACCACTGCGCCACCGAGCTCCTCCACCGAAACCTTTGATTTTATGTTTTTTCTTCATTTATTCGACTTGATTACAAAAAAAAACCGGCCAAGTGCGAGTCGGACTCGCGCACGAAGGGTTCCGTACCAAAAAACGGCAAAATAAACACGTTTGTTGTATGGGAGCCCCCCTTAAATATTTATTTTATTCTGGTTTTAGTATTTATTGTTATAGTGGAAACAGAAACACATCATCTGTGAAAATTTCAACTACCTATTGTCGTTATTAATATCGAGCAAAAAACGGTAAAAAAACACGTTGGTTGTATGGGAGCCCCCCTTAAATAATTATTTTATTCTATTTTTAGTATTTGCTGTTGTAGCGGCAACAGAAATTCATCATCTGTGAAAATTTCAACTGTCTAGCTATCACGGTTCATGAGATACAGCCTGGTGACAGACAGACAGACAGACAGACGGACAGACGGACAGACAGACAGACAGACAGACAGACGGACAGCGGAGTCTTAGTAATAGGGTCCCGTTTTTACCCTTTGGGTACGGAACCCTAAAAATCATTAAAATCTTAAGTAAAATACTCTTAAACATCACTTTCGTATCGAGGTATGTACCAGGATGCAATAACTTTTAGGAGATCAACTAGCAAACGTAATGATAGCCAAAACAATCCGACCTAGAATGCGCTTGCATAATTCAAAATGCATTAAGCTGAATGCCGTGTATTCTGAGCGATTGCATGTGGTCTAAGCAGACTGAATCTGGTACAAATATTACACTCAATGCAATATTATTGAAATACGAGTTATAAAAATATGAGATTACCTAGATTTGGTAGGCCTTGTAATGTTCATGTTACTTAAAATGCTATTTTCAATTCAATTTGATTATACAAACGCTAAAAAAATCTAACGACATGGATATTGGATAGGTTTCACTACACTAAAATGCAAAACATACAATCTGAAAGCGGCGCCCTCAAAGGTTTTTATTTAATAAATTGTTAATAGAAAAAGATTTTAATACTCGAAACTTTTCGTGGAATTTATAGGGCTCATAGTCTAGTATTTTAAGAAGGTAATCACTACATTCCCTCGTAGGCATTTGTAGAAGTAGATAGCAAATGTGTCAAAAACGGCCACTGTTTTGTTATCTACTTCTAGCAGTGACCTAATGAGAGAATGTAATGATACCATCTAAAAATACTAGACTATGGGCCCTAAAAATTCCATGAAAAGTTTTAATAAAATTGTGTAGTTATTAGAATTATTACAATATTAAACAAAATTCATTGCGGCGAGCGCCACTTTCGGTCAAGTAAGCGCCTTGAGTTCTATTTAAATACTGATTGAAAAGAATTAGGCCTCTTAAACACCATTTATAATTTGGACACTATCCAATACTGAGTGTGTTTGCATAATTTAAGTGCCCTTTTACGTGTTAACACAGCATTGGATACCAAACATATGGTTCAACCATTACGGACCATTATCGATTCACTTGGCATGGACCCAAAATCTACAAGATTACCCTTTTTCACATTACGAAGAATTTTATGTCTAGTAACTATGTTATTTAATGCGGACTATTAAATACTAACGACTTTTGACTTATAAAATTACATCATTTTCACCTTAACTGTGTTTTCACATATAAATTACTACCGCTTCTTCTAGATGAAGTCGTGGCTAAATTGTTTAATATGAGCACGGACGTATATAAGGGGGGGGTTTTAGGGGTCCGGACCCCCCCCCCCCATTCATATCCATCTTACTTGTCCAACAGAAAAAAATTACATGCACCGCACCGATTGTAGAAAACGATAGATGCTTAGTCCGCCGCAGGGTGTATCTCGAGATATTATACGACACTCAAAGCGGAGGAAATTGTTGGTAATTGGTAATTTTTACACGACTGCCCAAAGCAAAAAGAGTGTTATTAACTTCTTTAAAAGTGTTATACGGTCGTTCTACTTTTCATTGCAGATACATGAGTCTCAAGTATTTACGAAACAGAAAAAAAAATCTTAAGTAAATTCTATAATTACTTGCAAAATGTATTGGTTAACTAACATTTATTGATAATTTATACCGTGTCGAGCATTATAATCTATAGTTTTGGGTAATTTGTAGATTTATTGATCTAGGATAGTAAAAATGTACACCTCTGTTACTAGAAGTATTTATTTTTTATTTTCAAATCTCAATCAGTCTAATAATCAACTTTGGTAGCTACATTGATTACAGTTTCTATGCTTTTAGAAACATGCAAAATTAAAAATATAAGTTAAAGCAATTTAAAAAAATAAGCTTAACAAAACAACTCTGTTACTAAAGGTCGAAACCAAAGGCAATTTTTTTAAATAATTCTTTTAACAGTTGTGTGAAAACTATTTAACTTTAAGATGTTATGTAGATATAGTTACTAAACAATATTATATTTAAATTTTAATTGTAAATATAAATGAACTTGGTTTTTTTCAAGGGGTTCGCCCTAGGTGCGAACAATAAATTGGGGACAGCAAAGAACTATAGAGCTGTAAAAAAATAACAGAGTTGTAACTTTAGATTCAGTCTCTAAAATAATAAGTTATCTCAACGAATTTACACAGTTAACTACTGATTTGCATAATAAAAAGTAATGTCAGCAAGATAGTATGACAAATACAACTCTGTTACCGAATTTACAACTCTGTTACCACTAGAGTAACATAGTTGTACAGTAACGGAGTTGTAAATTTTATGAGTTGTGTAGAATATATCTTAAAACCATAATGCTTATTAAGAATTTACATGGCATTGTTATAAATTAACCATTGGTCTTCATAATCAGTATAAATTTAGTAGATAAAGACTAAATAGTTACAGAAATATCCAGGTAACAGAGTGCACACAAAATAAACACACGCACGTGGTTACGCGGCCATTGGTTGACTGAATCCGCCATGTTGATTCCCATCATCTGGGGAAGAGCAGCACTTATGAATGACACCTCTGAATGCCTAATCGCACGAAAGGACTAACGCCATCTGTATTATTATTCCGAAATCACTATGGTAACAGAGCATAGCGGTAAAATTGTAAGTTGTCAGGGACAAGATCTTAATTAATTACTTAAAATGAAATGCCAAAGTTAAAAAATTTAAAAGTAATTCGAATTACTGCGTGTATTCACTATCTTTTATTTTATTTAATGAAATTGCGAACGTTAGACCAGAATTTTTGAGATTTTTGATTTTTGTCGTTAGCCCTTAGTGCTTGGGACTTGAGTAAATACTATGAAAAGCAACTCTGTTACCGGTAAAGACAACACTGTTACTAAATTTAACAAAATTACAAACATTTTCTCAAGAAATGCTTAGTGTAGACATATTAAGAGACTGATTTTAGTTCTAAAAGTATCATAATAATGTGTCTTTTGTTACAATAATTTAGGATTTGTCACTATCATGTGCCTGGGACATGTTTATCTGCAATGAAAAGTAGAACGACCCACCTAGACAACTTTGCCGTAGAATGCATTTTTTTGAAGTTGTAACCCAAAAACTGAAATAAGTTGAGGTTTTTCGATCACTACGAAGTTAGCACAGCTCTTTCAGGGTTTCAGGTCAAGCAGGGGCGACCGCTCGGAGCTCGATTTTATATCCCCAGCCGCACACCTGTACAGTTTACCGTTATACAGTCCTACAATTACTATCGTAAATTCCCTTTTAGCGACAAAATCGTTATGGTGGCAAAACATGATCAGAACAACTTGGCAATATCTCGTCGAAACTTTATCGCTCGCTACCATGTGCCATTTAAGATTTGGTCATTGTAAAATCCAGGAGCGGCCCTAGGGCGGTGCGACTGCACTGGGCGCCCTCGTGTGTGGGGCGCTGAAAACGCCCGACAACCGGTCGACTATCAATCGTATTGTTGCCTGGTGACGAGCGACGACGCGACGAATGAAACTAACCAAAAATCGCACTGCGCGGCCATTTTTAGTATAAACAAGCAAGATTAGTGGATTAACCGACTAAAAATCGCGCAACGCAGCTGTTTTTTTACTATAAACAAGCAAGATTAGTCGATGAAACTGACTAAAAATCGCGCTGCGCGGTGGGTTTTTTACTGTAATAAGTAAAATTACAAGATTAGAAGATGAAACTGATTAAAAATTGCGTTGTGCGGCCGTTATTTTTTTACTGTAAACAAGCAAGATTACAAGATTAGGCTGGCCCCAGACCTACCGGTTTCATTTCTTTGCTTTGCTGTTCTACCATGGATCGCCGGCCAAGAGGCTCATTTTCAATCTATCGCATATTTTGACCAGACCACATTGGCAAGATAGCCATTAGTTTGGTGTTATCAAATATCATCGTATGGGTTGCAATGCAACGCGAAGTTTTAATTTTAGTTTAAATTATCAAAATGTATGAAACAGCTCATTTTTTTTTTCGCGATTTCAGATTTGGTCCCATAGTAAAAGTTGTTCAGTTTTATGGTCCCTATCTATCTACCATATTCAGCTCTATAAGTCTTTACCAAACATCTTGCATAACTATTCATTTATTTTTAACGATCGGAGTCCATGTTCAGGGTGGCATATCTCCTAAAAGCTTCCTACTTCGCAATCCCAGGCTATCTTGCTAATTTGGTCTAGTCCTAAAATGCGATAGATTGAAAATTACCCTGGTTGGCCGGCGGTCTTTCAAGCAAGGTAGAACAGCAAAGCAAAGAAATGAAACCGGTAGGTCTGGGGCCAGCCTTAGTAGGTGAAACTGACTAAAAATCACGCTGCGCGGCGGTTTTTTTACTGTAATAAGTAAAATTACAAGATTAGTAGATGAAATCGATTAAAAATTGCGCTGCGCGGCCGTTATGTATTTTGCTATAAACAAGCAAGATTACAAGATCAGTAGGTGAAACTGACTAAAAATCGCGCTGCGCGGCCATTTTTTAACTAACAGGCAAAATTAAAAATCTTGGAATCGCAGATAGGGGGCGCCTCGTAGAAATGTCGCCCAGGACACTGGTAGTGCTAAAACCGGCACTGGCAGGCAATGTTTAATTTGTAAATGATAGATTAATTGGCGTTAAAGCACTGTTTTTTTTTTGCGTTGAGGACCCCCCCCTTGTCAAAGCTATAGCTACGTCCGTGAATATGAGAGTTTAATAATTGACTAATTTAAGACCAACTAATAAGACGAGGGCTACTCCTAGATTGTTCGAATCATAAAAGAAAATAAAACAAACTTACGAAAAAAAATAACCAAGACTAAAATGATTTCCACAAACGAAATCAAGGAAAAATTATGTTTGCAAAAATTAAGCCGGCGAAATTAGACCCGCATCTTCAAGTCACGAATCCAGATTACGAATCGCCTCTTTCATCAGCTGTAGCGAATTGACAAGATTTTCCATAACCTTATTTTGTAAAATTAAAGTTAGACTATCGTTATCCTTGTTTTAATATAAAATAACAAACGCCAAGTCTACAACTTGTAACACCATGCCGTTTGAAATTAGGCGATTAGCATACAAATCCAGTAATCCCGGTGAGCAATGCCCATCCGCTGTTTATTCTTCCCAAACTTCATGATTGCCATCCGCTTTCGTCTCCGAGATATTTTTCTTTCGTGTAATTCATCTTTTGTTTTTACGTAATGCTCCCAAGTTTGTCCGCTAAAGTTTTTGAAAGACAAAGTCGTCGATTGTTTTTAATCTTGATGTTGAATGAAAGAAAATTTATAGCTAATGTCAGCTAATGCACTTAAATAGATAGTGTTATTAATATTAACAAACAAATTAATGAAAGTAACAAATCAAGGGTTGAGAGATTCAGTGGACTGCCATAACTTTTTCATCAATGATGATAGGTTTTTTGTATCTGACTGTGTGGCAATTTTCAGCCCAATACATCCAGTGGATTGCATTGTGCGCTGATGAATCAATTGGTGACATCCGGTTTCTGAGGTACTTTATCGGTGGAGTCCACATTTTCTGGTTTAAAGTAATAAAATTAACAATAAACCAGGTATAAGTGGACCTCTCCGATAAACCTCCGATAAACTACCGATAAGTACTTTAGAAACCGAGCTTGAGTTAGTTAAAAGAACCATTATTATATAGGTAACAATATTTTGTAGTCATTAATTATTTTTTCTTTGTTTCTTTCAAAATAAATACTTACCTACGTTATTCTGTAGGAATGATTCTTCCTCACGCTCCGAGGGTAGGCCCCCGACAAGGTGGGCCGACGATCTGGTGAAGGTCGCGGGAAGCCAGTGGATGCATGCAGCGCGAGACCGATCGTCGTGGAGATCCTTGGGGGAGGCCTATACCCAGCAGTGGGTGGCGTGCGGCTGATATGATGATATGATTCTTCCTCCACAAGGGTATTACCAAATAAGTCTTAATTTCACATTAATAAATTGGCCCATGGACTTAAATCCAGACAGTCGTTTAACTTGGAGAATAGGTACCTACCGAAATGTGTCAACAGACCCTCAAAAATTGGGAGGTCGAGCGAAAATCAGGACAACTGGCATCTAATTAGCATTGTACTTACCCTTTTTTATGAGATTTTTTATGTTCATTAGAACCTCAAAGGGATCACAATCAACCTTTGAAGTGCTAACATTGTTTGTTTTCCGAGGGTACGATATTAATTTGCCCAAATTTTAATACGGTGTACCTATATAATTAAATAATGTTGTCCATAATATAAGTAATACAGATATTTTAATAATAAGCTACGAATAGGGAAAACTTACTTACCAAGAAATATTCCATCTTGAAGATTTCTCTTACTTAGGCTTCGAAACTAATCATGAATCTGATGAAACTTGTACAAGTTTTATTTATTTCCTTGAAAAAAAAATCTAAAAAGAAACGAAAGCTAAAGATGTTATTAACCTTAGAGCATTCAAGCAAGTATGAATGCTCTAAGTTATTAACGTACAAGTCAATGAAATAGAGTGAACTTTCAAGTCATTTTCATAAATCAGAATTTTAAAACTGAACAGATATTGGGGTGCTAATTGACTTCTATAAATAAACATTTAAAAAAATACTCATGAACATCGATTTATTGAACATGGACAAACAAATTTTATGAAATTTGAAAGTTCGCGATAGTTATAATGTGATGAGATAAATATTAAGAGATAAGTATGAGATATAAAACATCTTTCAAAATTCACTAAAGAGGATACGGAGCCGTTCTATTTTAGAGAACTAGCATAGGTAGGTTTTTTAAGCACAACAAGATAGTGCCTTCACCTCACCTGATGTTAAGTGACGATAAGGTGAAAGCGCAATACACTCGGAATCCTCACCACTAAGGAACTGGCTATCTTACCTCTAGCTGCCGGAACACAACTATTTTAAAATTGTCATGGCGTCAGACTTAGGTAAGATGGTGGTAGCTAGCCAGGCGGACTTGAAATAAGCACTACCACCAACCAAACCGAGTACAAATGTACCTCCCTCCAGAGAATCGCGAAATAAACGGGTGGGCGAACCGAGACCACAGAAGTGGTTAAAATGTAGTTGCTTTTCAAAGCTTTGAAAAGTTCACATTCGTGCTCAATCAAAGCTATAAAGCCAAAAATGTATACAGAACAAAACCGAACTCTAGAAATAAAACACGTGTAAGCGTATCCGATCACAGGTAGTTGCCCGCGAAGTCATCAATTACACCAACCCATTATTTGCTGAAGGCAACTCGATATACAGTATACCATGACTGTCACAATTGGGCACAATACCTCCATATCCTCCAATTATGGTGCTGATCTCAATGTTATTGTCAAATTGATTGATGATATAGTGCGCTTTGATTGATTGTTGAAATTGGGAATGCGTCCCAAATATTTTGGGCGAACTTATAATGAAATTATATTGTTATTCTATTTACAGTGCAATTGTGATTACTTTTTTAATCAGACTTCTTATCAGTAAAATAATTTAAATAATATTAGATATAACTACGAGTATACGAGTTATACAACTCGTATATGAGTAGCTACACGCAAAAAAATGTAACGATATTTATTCTTTAAAATAAAATGACAACAGTAAATATAATTAATTACACAAAATAGTACAAATATAAATTAAAACTTGTTCAAATAACGTGGATTCAAAACAAATACACATCACTCAAAAAAATATACCTACCCTATTTATAAAGAACATAGAAAAGTAATCTCCAAGCTTTTAGAGTAATATTGTAAAAAAAGTTTTATATTCGTACAGAAACGGAAAGCTTTCATAAAAAGTATTCAAACTTTTCGCGAGCTTATTTTTAACATATTTTTTATGTTTTACAGATGACGAGTGCCCTAGCTGCTGATTATGAAAAAAAATAAGGAAAAGAAACAAGCATGATTTACATACAAAGATAAAAAAAAACACTGGCCATTAACACGATGCTTACATAGACGAAAAAAGGAAGATGGGGGTGTCTCATAAGCAGACGAAAACGATCGTCATGATTCTACTATGGAATCTATGTCTTTGTAGCAACGTAGTTAGAAGTAAGAGAAAATATCCAGATATCAATGTAAATGACAATTTAGATAGAGATCTTAATTTAGAAGAAAATAATGTAAGAAGCAACATAACCAAAGATAGTACATATGAAACAGATGGTTTACTATTCAACTTGACTAAAAACGACAAAGATTTTGATAATAAGACAGTACAGTTTGGTAAAATGTACGATACAGAAGAGACGACGGTGGATTACGACATGTTTAACTATACCGATGAACCATGTGTTGGTGATCCTGAGTTTTGTAATATGACAAAAGAAGAATATATGGAGATGCTAAATGAATATATTTTTCCGCACCCTTATGAATGGGTGCTGATAGCTACACATGCTATAGTGTTTGTGATTGGACTTATCGGAAATGCTTTGGTGTGTACCGCAGTGTATAGGAACCATAGTATGAGGACGGTGACTAACTATTTTATAGTGAACCTCGCAGTTGCGGATTTTATGGTGATATTGATTTGTTTACCTCCAACTGTGCTGTGGGACGTGACCGAGACATGGTTCTTCGGAACAGCTATGTGTAGGATCGTCCTATATTTTCAGGTGAGTACATAATTATACTCAGATAATACAAAAATAATGTTTGTAAACAAATATTTACGCATTTTTTGTGATTGCTCAATACGTAAAGTTTCAGTGAATAAACAACATAAATACAACTTGAACAACATACGACATAACGAGTATCTATAAGATTAAGTATATTTTAATAGAGGTAGGTAGCTCGATCAAGTAGAATCACAAGAATAAACATAAACTTAATCTCGAGTGTTAGGAAAAATAATTGTCTAAGTCGTAAGTAAAACAAAGAAACTTCGTAATCTACAAGTATCTATAATTAAATAAACTATAATAAGCTCGACTTTTCAAATCACGTGCGTTCATAATTAAATATGATTAGTGAATATAATACGATTAAGAGAACAACATGCACGGATTATAGTTGTCTGACACGTAATTAATGCAAGAGCACGTTCCAAAGCTAAGCAAATTATTAAGCTAGCTGTTATATTAGCTTAAGGCTTCTCGCCCACTGCCAGCGAGGAAATGGCTAGATACGATCACTTTATTACGTAAAAACTTAATGTTTTCTACCTAAATAATACGTACTGTTAAAACACTCGGCGTCACAAAAACTAATTTAACTCTTCAAAGTTAATTTAATCCTATCTAAATTAATGGTAAGTGTTGTTATATACTTCTTCCCCTTCGAACATAGCCAACAGTCTCTAGAAACCGTTGGAATACTCGTCGAACGGAATCGATTAATGAGATTCAGTTTCCGAGCTACATTACATTGCCCCCTTTTTTGCAATATTTGAGCAACTTCATGGGCAATGGTATCCATCTTCAGTATTATTATTTTTAGTTGAACTGTTGAAGAGTGTTTTCTCTATTATCTCGATAGCGAATTTACCCGCATTTTCTGAATTTACCCCTTTTATTTCCCTTTAATGGCGGCGCAAGCAATAACGTTTTAAGTGTTTAATTATGGTAACTGTTATGCTAATTAAATCAAAAAATTATTAATTGAAAGCTCATTAAACATACTTTCAATAGATATCAACATTTACACAATAAAATGTTAGCTAGCAATAGCAGGCGGCCAAGCCTAAACTTATTTTCGAAGAGGTGCGATTTTTCTGACGTCGAGTGTAGGTATATCTTTTTGATTAATGGTTTTCTTCGGATTGATTCAAGTTATAGGGGTTTAAGTATGAAAGTGCTGTTTTGTATGGAGAATTTTAAAGAATTTGCATTTTCCATACCTACTAACAATGTCTGAATTAATTTAACGCTAATGTTTTATAAACTTTTATGTACAAATGTTTAAACACTCACCTAACGAATGCTACATGTGTTAAGTGGAAAAAGTTTTGGCTAAGTTACAACGACATTAGTGATCATTTCTCTAACCAAAAAATGAGCCCTTATTAAGATACTTTTTTAAAGTTAAGGAAAGAAAATCAGAAATATTTTTATGCTGATATTGGGCCGTCATAATCATAAATTCGAAATAATAACAAGTAACTTAACATACTTAAAGATATGAAGCCTCTGTTTGTGAGGAAAAATCGTTTTCGCTTTAACCCTTAGAGCAACGCGGCCTTAACCCCTATTATTTGTTTGTACATACATCATGGCTTAAACAAAGAAGTCACAGTGGCCCTTGGTCTACTAAGTACACACACTGATCGTTACTCGCCAAACTCTTTCCTGATTGCTAGCTCTACTCGCTTCTCGCTGATTGTCAGCAGTGGGATAAGTGCCTTAGTGCCCTTTCACACAGCGGCCCGTTATAAAGGTCCATTTTATCGCATACGTTTTTATTCGGCGATAGCGTATCTAGGTAGTTGTATTATCGTGTTCACACACAACACAGTATCGGATCCAGTAATAACACCGATTCGTTTTATCGGATACGTTAACATTGATTCATTTGCTAAGAACAGCGATAATCTCCATTTTAATACAAAGAATAAAGTTAAACTTGCCGTTCCAAGATTTAGGCTAGCAAAAATAGAGGTTCATTTGTGGGGAAAGGCACATACAGTTCCAAAACAAGTGATTGATCTACCTTTGCATGAATTTAAAAATCATGTCAAAAAGACGCTCAATGGGTAAAAATTATTATAAAGTAGACGATTATTTGAAAGATCGAAATGCGTGGAAATTATGTATCACATAACTTGCTAGTAAAGTTTGTATTTGGTAACGATATATTTAAATTCGTAAATATCGTTACTAATTTCTGTTAAAGCTGATAAGTTTCTTGCGCCCGTTCTTCTTGTGAGTTAAAAAGTCTGGAACGGGTGTGGTAGTAAAATATAGAAGTTTATTTGAATAAAGATATATTGGCTTTGACTTTGATTCGGCGATGGCACATATAGTTGTATGAGCGTTCACACACAAACCAGTATTCTGGATCCAGTAAACACACAATCCGATGCTATTTTGTTACTATCCGGTAGCGATATAGCGACTATCTTGTAGAGCAGTGTGAACATTACGTCCAGTAACGACGGATCCGTTAAAACGGTCGTTTAAAACGGATCGTTGTGTGAACGCACGGTTAGTTGATGGTAGAGAACGTAAAGACAAATATGTAATGTATTACGTACAAAAGTGTCAAAAATTACCAATTTATTTTGAACCTAAAATCTCGCATTCATATTTAAAATCGATTGAAATTGATTACCCTGGGTAGCCCTGCAGCGGTACTTTTGTGGTACAACAAAAGCTTAACATTCTGTGGTACAACAAAAGCTTAACATTAATTTGTTAACCGAATTGTGACGTGACTTTTTAAATGGTACCATAGTACCATGTCAAACTAATATGCGTTCATTTTAAACCTTACAAAAGTAGGTACAATAGTTTAATTGGCAGTTTACTCCTTTATAACAATGTCGAGATTTTCCTCTGACCGAAACTGCGATTGTTCGAAACGGGAATATTTTTCTACGTTCTTCCCTACTTTTTTCCCATTGAGTATTTATAGTAGGATGAGCGGAATATTTTGCCGAGAAATGAGCAAAATAATGGTACTTTTATGAGTGGGAAATTTGGAATGTTTCAATACTAAATAGCATACCTTTACCTGCTACACTACAATTTTCAGTTATTTTAAACTAGCTTCCGCCCGCGACTTCGTCTGCGTGGATAGTATTTTGTCTATCCCTCGGGAACAGTTTCTTTTTTCGGGATGAAAGGTACCCTATGTCCTTCTCTGTACCCCTGACAATGTGTGTGTAAAATTTGATGATGATCGGTTTAGTAGTTAAGACGTGAAGGCGTAACAAACAAACAAACAAACGGACTTTCGCATTTATAATATTAGTAAGGATAATTATTGACAATAGCGTAAGCAGTCAGTGGTGGTATTTAAAAAATCTCGCACCTACTACTTAAATCCAATTGAATGTCTGCCAAACTCAACATTTCATATTACGTATTTACAAATAATACAAAACAAAAATTATGTCCCAACAGATTCTGGCATTAAATAAGTGTATTCTCGGTGCTTAAGTGATCGTTTGATTTGATATATCGGGAATATCGCGATCGCAACCATTTTTTCCCGCTTTCTACAAATTTCTCGAACCATGTATTTTTATTAATTCCATTCGAATGATTACTTTAAATATATTTATTCAAATATAGAAACTGTTCTTGCGTGAAAAATGATTCTTATCTGAAGATTATTATACGAATTATATTTTTTACCTCGTATGCAGTATATTTTTCATAAACAAAAATAGAAATAGTTTCTTATTTTCACCATTTTTGAAATCTAAAGGTAAAAAAAAAATACATTTAACATTTATTTAACAATATAGAAATAGTAATAGAATATTTCTTTTATTTAAATAGACTTATTTAAAAGTACTTTTAAATCGTCCAGTTTTTATCCCTACCACTGAACCACAGACCATTTAACAAATACTAAAAGTCTTTGTAACTGTACTCCTACCGCGAACAACTATCGAAAGAAAAAACGCGCGGTAAAGTACTCGATAAAGTAATTATCTATGGAAAATTTCATTTCGCTTTTCACCAGTAGATGACCCTGTACAAATTTTCATTCAAAATTATTCGTTCGATTGTTTTTATACGCGCGTTTTTTCGATAGGTTTTCGTGCTACGGGTAGGTACTGAAATAATCTAGAATATCTAGATAAGTTCAAAATATAATCATAAATTGACATCACGTATATTTGAAATGGACAACCGTTTGGATCTGAAGTGGGTTAACCTTTTACTTGTGACATCTTATTTAGTGGTTATGACAATAAATCTTATCATTCGAGAACATAAATTATTTGCTTCTGTTCCGAATCTTGCAAAGAATAATGCTTTTACTCTTTTCAAAGTATGTACACTTGGTCTAGTAAATAATATAGAGTACCTACGTATCTAACTTATGCACGGTTTCTGAGTTAGGTACTACTTAATCGGAGGTTATCGGAAGTTTAACTTCATTTACTCAAAAATGCTTGTAATATGGCCATTATTTTGACAACCTTCTTTGAACAAAGTCGAGGTTGCCGCGCTCCTCCGATGGTGACGCAACAAAGTTGTATGGGATTTCATTATTGTCAAGTTTTCCTCCTCCTTAGTCGTTCACTCTTGACAGAGTGGTCGTGGTTGATGACGATGCATTTTCATTGGACAAAGCAGCCCCTGCGATCTTTCGTTTCGAACAACGTGTCCGAAATATTTGAGGATTTGTATTTACACAGTCGACGATAATCTCTGTTTGATTTTTAGTTCTTCCAGGATCGAAACGTTGGTCCTAAACGCTGTCCAGGGGATCCGCAGCAGTCGCCGCCAGCACCACATTTCAAGTGCATCGATTTTGTGTCGATCTTTGAGGCGAACCGTCCAAGTTTCTGCGCCATAAAGAAAGATCGGGAAGACTAAGCTTCTTATTAGGCGGACTTTCGTGGCTTTGGTGATGTTACGGTTGCACCAGACTCTTTTCAGTTTGTCGACGGCAGATCTTGTGATAGCACATCTTCTTCGAATCTCGTCTTCACATCCTCCAGAGTTTGTAATAATGGAACCGAGGTACACGTAAGATTGGACAACCTCACATTGTCGAGTTTTAGCCACCAGCAATTTCCTTTGAGAATCGAATTGTCGAGTTTTGTTTCAAACATAGTTGGTGAAAAAAAGTACATTGTACAACCCGCGCAGATAAAGAATGGGATTACACTCGTTGTGGTAAGCGCCGTGAGCATAAAAATTTCAAAAAAGTAAAAAATTACAAAAAAGTCATAAATGTCAAAAATGACAATAATTTCAAAAATGTCAAACATGTCAAAATGTCAAAAATGACAAAAATTACCAAATTGCCAAAAATTATCAAAAATATCAAAAATGTCAAAAATAACAAAAATACCAAAAATTTCAAAAATGTTCATTTTGGTCATTTTTGAGAAAAGCACTATACAATACTTGGTCCACAATGACTGCACTGCTGGCCACGCTATGATGGCATCAAGCTGAGCTTAACTACGCTCTCGGCCTGCGCTAAGCTACGCTATCGGCCATCATCATCGCGCTGCCAGCAATGCACTATTGTTAGAGGATTCTACATTATCTGGCTTAAAGTAATAATATTAACTTTAAACCAAATAATGTGAGCCCCTCCGATAAAGTTAAACCCCCAAAAAAAGTACATACCTCGGAAACCGACCAGTAGCATTAGAACTTATGTCACATGTACAACGCTGGAAGCAATTTTCATACATAATTATAATAAAAAAAATCGAAAGTATTGACAAAATTATCACTTTTAATCAATGACTTAACTGTCACTTACAAAACTAGATAGCTGTAAGGTATCTTTAATTGTAGTTACAAGATTATAGGTTTATTATTCGTTGGCAAATCAATGAAAAACTATGAAATCGGAGGTCGCTTTACGATTTTTTCCTATCGAGAAACATTTTAGCTATCATGTTTCTGTGAATCACATAACTGAACACTATAAATCTACTTTCTCTACTATTTTTTGGGACCGATAAATCTAGTAAAACTGTATTGTAAAGAATAATGCATCGAATAATGCAAATGTATTGTACGTAGTACGGCCTCTTAAAAATAAGGAAGACGTTTTGTAGCAATTAAGTTTATCGAAAACTTACTTTACACCTTATACCATTAAAAGTATAGCAATCCAATTCTACCAAAAATAACTATTGAATATCACACCAGAGAAGTTATTGAATTCAATGAAAATATTAGTACTTATTTAATCAAAGTAAAACCACGTAAAACATCTTTTAATTCAAATCTACGACCAATTGAAATTCTATTCAAAGTTGACGCGACTTTGCCAAAACAAATTCGTGCTATTCACCATCCACCAAGAGAACAAACAAATTAGTTTTTTTTATGTCCGTGAATAGGAAAAGTTTGTGCTTGATGACGCTTTTATAGTATTGCGGGGAAGGAAAAGTTCGCGAGATTACGATTATTCTGTAGGTATTTAAATTCTTCACTCCTCTTGCCCAAAAAAATCGTCATTGTAGCGTACAAGAGCTGGGATAAAAATAGCATAATTACCCCTAGGGGAAAAAGTTTTTTCTTTTTACTCGACTGCAAGAGGGTTATGTTTTTCGCGTGTATCTTGTGTGTTAGTATGTATGTAATATTCTTTATTACCTCATATCTTTCAAACGGCTAAACGGATTTCTCGTTAGATTTGTCTTTTCAGTCCAAGGTGGCGTTATAAAAAAACCAACATGGCCGCTGTACGGTGCTATACGTAATGTAAAATTTTTTTTTAAGAATACCACAATATGGGTGTCAAATTAAAGGGCTTATTATAAGGATTTCAAAAAGGTATTTCATGACCATAATTATATGATAACTAAAAATAAATAAATACAAAATAAATAAAAAACCCGCCTGCATAAAAAGACAAGTCAACTGAAAAGATGGAAACAAGATTACACATTAAAGGCAACATAATAACATGCAGTCGGAGGCTTAAAATTCAAATCATTCATAATGTCATTTTCTTTATGCATGCCTCCGACTGCATATTATTATGTTGCCTTTAATGTGTAATCTTGTTTCCATCTTTTCAGTCAAGTCTTTTTATGCAGGCGGGTTTTTTTATTTTTTGTCTATTACCAACATTGACCTGATGATTACCAACGAGCCTACTAAAAATTTTAAAATAAAAAAGTCTTTCACAGATAGAATAAATTGTCTCTATTTTTTGATAAACTCTTCAACAGTTTTCATTCTTTCTTTAAGTTTTCAAAAGTGGCCACTGTCTTTGCAAATACATTTTAAAACGAATACCTACAAAGAATAAAAAATATTCAAAAAATATAAGAGAGACTATATTAAAGAGGGCATGGTTGTTTCCTTTGGTTAATATTTACTTGGTTTACGAGTAATAAGAATAAATATATTGGCGCCGCTAGTGCACCAATATAAGCTTCTTAATTATCTCCTTTCAATGTCTATTAAAATTCACGGCATTTTAATTTATAAGCGATGCAACGTCGTTTGAGCGAGAACAATGCAAGTCGAGTCTATTGTTAGCTTGGGGCGCACTTTCAAGGGGCATTCCAGATTCTAAGGAACTTTCACCCCTATCACAGTATAATAATAAATTACCAACCACTAAACCGACTCCTTTGTTGATAAACACGTCATGCCACCACTGCGTAGGTATACGCACAGAAACTCTGTCAAGGGTCATGGTTGTCACAGCAAAAACTACTTACTCAAATATTTTACATAAAAGTTTTGATTTGTAATAACGAAAGAATAAAAATAGTCGATAGAGCTTTTTCAAGTATAACATCTTAACAGACAAAACAGAAACAGCAAACATGAATCCACTGATTGTTTTTCCGCGATTTCAAAGTTTGTCCCATAAGAGTTATTCAGTTTGATGGTCCATATCAAACCTTGACGTTGATTTACAATAAAAAATGAAACAAATCCTGTAAACCATTATGACCTTTTGAAATTTCTTTACGCTTCTTAAAACGTACATAACACCCCTTCAAGTTAGAGAGCGCAAACTAGAGGAGATTGCGCTCGCCGACTCTGCCGTTCACTTCCCCGCCGCGTACCCCCCATCGTTGCCCCGCGCAAGTACATGAGTCGAACAACTGTTAGTAGTATTAAAACTTTTACCCGTATTCAAGAATAATACTCAAACGACCCTTGCATGTGAACGCACTGCGTTGAAATAGAGCTGTGATTGGTCCGTTTATCCGTTTTACGATTGATCCATTTTCATCTTTTTGTGTGGCCAAAAGCAAGATGGGTGACCATATTAGGCTGTTAAGATTGTGCAGCCACTTTTTGTGTGGCCAAAAGCAAGATGGGTGACCAAATTAGAATAAAAAAGATTGTGCAGCTACTTTTTGTGTGGTCAAAAGCAAGATGGGTGACCAGACCATATCAGGCTTAATAAAGATCGTACAACCACTTTTTGGGCAGTTGTATTAAAACGAAAAAAATGTGACGAGTTGCGAAAAATGACGAGTTGCGTAAGTATGGGGTATGCATTACAATGCCGATAATTCATAATACATACGACCTAAATATCGACGCAGAAAACACATAAGTATTTTCAAAATACCGATCAACTATGTCGAAATCCGATAGACCGAAACTTGAAAGATCGATAATAAATGACCCAATTTAATTTAGTTAAACTTGGGGTAGATTATTTATAACTTACTCTACCTACACAAACATACATTTATGAAAGTAGGCGTTGCGGTTAATTTGTTTTACTCAAAAATGCTTGTAAATTGGTCATTATTTTGACAATATCCACCAATCGAGTTTGAAATCGTTTTTTTCTGGGTTTATGTTAACCTAACATGCTCGTCGCTACGCTCCTCGCACCTATCTCGTGACCTACAGTCTACGGTTTCTGTCCCAGTAGACTAGTTTAGACTCATTTCCGCCAGCTTTTTCTATAAAACATTTCAGGCGAAACCCAAAGACACCTTTACCGCCTCAATTAACCTCAAAAAAGGCGACTCGTTTTAAAATCCAACCCAATTTAATTTTTACCCGATTTTTTAATTATTTACAGCTAGTTGTTTTTAACTTATTCGTTAATTCGGTATTAAGTAGTTCGGGGTATAGAACGTGGGTATATTATTAACCTTCGGTTTTTTAAGCTTCGGGATTTAGTATTTTAATAATAATAATAATAATAATAAAATGTTTTATTAGCCCCAAATAAACACAATAAACAACAAAAAAAAATAAGAAGAATAACAAAATCTTAAACTAAAAAAGTACAAAAAGTGACAAAAAGGAGACTAATGGGTCCTGTCTCAGCGTGTGTTGCTGCGACGTTCGGAGAACGCCACAGCACGCTGTTATTCTTACAGGGCCTAGGGAGCTGTGGTCTTATAATATAATAAAAGTATCGTAGAGGTTATGACAAATAAAAATAATACATACCTAGATACAATAAAAAAATTATAAAAAAGGCAGAATGTATACGATCCCTGGCTATATCGTTTACCTACTCTAGTCTGTGGCAAAGATACAAGTGTAGTGTCAAGTTGACATTGACAGTGACATTTTCGGTAAAATGTCCTTTCGTGATTTGAAACGTACGGCCAAACAACTATTCAACCTTTTGATTTTCGGTCTTTCGTCCATAGGTCTTGTTAAATTCGGTCTTTTCTACTTCGGCATTGTAAAACATACCCGTAAGTTGCCCGTAAGTATGTGACGAGTTGCGTATGTGACGAGTTTAGTACCCGTTTTGAAAAGTGACGAGTTGCGAATTTTTGCCCATAACTTCGATAATTTTCTTAGCCTACCATCATCATAAATCTTCAATTCAAAATCTAATGTTTTGAGCTGTTGGTTGATCCAATTTGTCAGTCTAATCAACATGAATAAAATTACAATTTTAGTTAGTATACATTTTGTTAAGAGAAATATTTTGTGTGGCCTTTATAAAGGTTGTTAGTTTCCCATAATTGTTCAGAAAAGCTAAAGCAGCCAAAAAACTCTAAAATTTTCAATATTTGTTTATTCATACTTATACAGTTAAGAGGTACTCCATCTTCGTCACACCAACGTTAATATTAAATATTACATGTCAACTCGTGTTACTTAAACAAGAGCCTACTTAATAAACACAACGCCAGCCTCTCATCTTTTCCGTTGACATTTCATTTTATTTCACATGCATGCCGCGTCTTTAACTCCGTGTGTGTGCTTAGACTTAGCTTACAATTATAAATTTTCATGAAAATTCTCTTGAGATCATGAGAATATTTGACTAACAGAATTACAGAAGCTGAGAGCTTTTCTTGACATTTTCAAAGATGTTTGTTTATCTTTGTAAATGTCAAGAAATGCTTTCAGCTGAGCCTTGAGACTAATCTTAATTATTAAGCAGATATAAGTAGGTACCTACCCGTGTATAATAAATGGGGAGGCGAAGGCAAAGTGAATTACAGATGGCGCTCAGTCTTTGGAACAATTGTCAGTTTGAGCTTATATTGTCTTGACTGTGTATTACGTGATTTTACTTTCTTAGATTGTATTTTTTTCGGTTTTGCGGACAAACAATGTATTCTATGCTAACTTTAGCTCATATAAAAGAAGAATTACGGAAAAGAAAAGCCAAAACAACAGGCAAGAAAGTTTATAGCAACTTACAAAAAATTGCTAACAAGCATTACATTTCTTTAAATTTCGTGTAAGATTTACAAGTAATCTTTTTATTTCAGATTAGAAGCATATGATTTAAATTTTAACAAAGCAACTGAGTGTGAATTTCCGTGTTTATAGTTGCCTCATGATGCCTTCTGTGCAATAGTAATTTCAGGTTTCTGTACTGGAATTTCTGTACCATCCAAAATTACACGAACGGTTTTATCATATTTAGTATATTATTCTAAGTTTCTTGAATGACTCTGGCATATAAAATTCTATTAATTCTCTGTTTGGCCCCAATATTGGGCTTATTCCATATTTGATATACCTATCAAATTCATCCAAGTTATAAATATGTTAGAAACTGCTGAGGTTGAAATATTAAAAAACAAAGCTGTTATAATTCAAATGTTGTTTTATTTTGGCGAAGCTTCATCAAATTCATGAAACATTCCTTTTGATTTATAATGTTTCTCAGGCTCAGCAAAGGAGAAAATCGAGGGAAAAGCATATTTTTTTTTATATTTTTTTGCCCACTATTTTTTTTGTTACTGGGAAATCGATGAACTCCAATATTTTACAAGTTACATGCATAACAATGCGGCATTTTCTCAGTATAAAATTAAAAAGTGCAATACTCCAAGAGATTCCCATATGTTTTGACACTTTCTTTGAGGCGGCCGGGTACCAAAGACCAGACGCCACCTATCGGGATAAAATTGCGCTTTTCCTCCCCATTAATAGTCGATTTTTTACTACCTAAGTACCTACTATGATATCCATAACAAAAGGTTTTAAATTGAAGATTGGAAGGCTGGAATTTATCATTTTGCTTTTGAGATGCCAGCTCGCGACAAATTTAGTTTAATCTCAAATTCCATAGAATCCTATGTAAGCCCAATATAATAATTAATTTAAGTCAGTCCCAAAAATAGTCAATTTATAGTTCAATTTAGAAATTCCATTAGCCCTAATCTTGGCTTTCTGTACAAGTTTATTAATTTTCATGAAAATGTATTCTTACTGCAATTTAGTTTTGATAAATCAAATACCTAAAAGCTATTAATTTTACAGACACACTTTTCTCATATTATACCTATATGCTCTTAATGCGGTAAACCAATTTAAAAGATACCATATTGTTCATTATTCTTATATTTCTTTAAAATCCAAAAGTAACTCTGTCTGTTACGTTTTTACGCCTAAACCGCTGGACCGATTTTGACGAAATCTGGTATCGATATAGATAGGACCTTGGGGAAGGATATAGGCATATTTTATCCCACTGCTGGGCATGGGTCTCCGCCTGCATGAGATAGCCTGTAGTCCGCGCGGACAAAGCTGCGGGCGGAAAGCTAGTATAATACAGGGTGTCCCAAAACTTTGCCACATGGAGGGAAAGTACTTTAAATATTGAAGATAGGAAATTTTACTGGAGGAAGACTTCATTTTATTTTAAAAATTAATGCGAACTGCATTCAAAGTTTTTTTAAATATCGCATTATTTCCCATACAAATTGATACAATGCGTAATCATTAAAATTTGAATGTAAAATTTCATGGTCTTCCTTTTGTTAGATGCTGTTAATGAGTAACCCTTTCGATCGGTATCGTAAAAATAATATTTTCAATTCAATTCCTGGTTAACGCATGCGATTTTTCGAAAATCTTTGAATGCAGCTCCAATTATTTTAAAAATTAAAATTAAGTCTTCTTTCAGTAAAATTTCCTATCTTCAATATTTGAGGTACTTTCCCTCCGTGTGGCAAAGTTTTGGGACACCCGGTATAGTATATTTAAAAGTTGACTAACATACAAAAAGTTCTTCTTCATAAATTACTTAAAGGCTTCACAAGCAGAAAGTTTGGTTATCATGTCTTGATGTAACAATTCGTTACCGTATTCGTTCGTAACGATATCATGATACTGAATTTTTCGTAACTTTATCTTATTTCGTTACTCAGGCGGTACTTAAAACATGGAGGTGGCTGGACCAATGCCCTTTACTTTTCACTAAAACGTGGGGTTCGGTTAGACCTTGGTTTAAAATTAATGCCTTCTTTCTCTTCCTTTCTGCAAATGAAAGTGACAGCATCGGTTTTAAACTGCATCTAACTTTTACCCTCACTTTAAAACTAAGAAGATCTAGTTTATCTCTTGGTCAAATTTCTCAATTTGTATGCGACGTTATATTATCATTCTATACAAGCTCGTTAGCAGTTGATCTAACAAGATCAGCATAAAATTAAAACTTTTTGAATCTGTCGCGCAAAAACATTTTGCGTCGAACTGCTCCCTCGTCCTTCGGTATTCACCTGTATAATGTCACATTCTCTCTGTGGTCTCATTAATGGGACAAAATCCTGGGACCATGAAAAAAACAGGGATCCCAAATTCGATTTTGAACATCTGATATTTCATTTTGACACCTATCTCTTACTATAACTATTCATTGATGTTACAAATTGTATCAAAATATTTCAGATTGTATTGTACCTCGTATCATTACGCGGTAATTTTTAACGATAAAACCAAAACTAAATCGTTTCCATTTCAGTTTCGTTTGCGGAAAAATACTCGCTTTAGTTATGTTACAATTTTTTAAAACAATGCCTTGAGAACCTAGGATGCCAATCTTGGACAATTTAAGTGAGATTTCTAAAGCTAAACCAAAGATTTTAGGTAAATATAAACCTAAATGACAAATTAACTGTTTTGGTTTTATCTTAGCGCAACACGGGCTTCCTCTACAGAAGCCGGCGGCGGCGCGGCGTTGCTCTAAGGGTTTGATCAATCAATCTATCGCAACTTGTGAAGAAAAAAAAATCTATGAAACGGGGTAGAACTTTTATGGCCGCTAATCCGCTATGCTTGACTGTGTCGGCAGCGATCGCAAAACCCTGTTTTGACATTTGTCGTGTCAATTTTGCATGAAGTCCCGTCTCTTAAAACGTAGTGATTTTACATTCTCCTTGTTAAGTAGCAATCAGAATTAGCGCGTTTGGACCTCAGGTGCGCACTGTTACTGTAGCTGTATGGTCGGTTCTCTTCCCTCACTAGTGCTTGAATTCAATCAACTCAATGAAACAAAACAATATCGTGTCCCTTCACATCTGCCAAACAAAGCTTTGAAGCAAGCACGACGGTAAATTAATTGACATCGACTTTGATTAAGCGACCCTTTCTGCATTCCTCTTGAGTTACAGCTTTCTATCTGACACCAGACATTCAATGATTGGACGAGTTGGAGGGTTCAAGCTTCCTTTTGTACTAGCAGATGTTCAATTGGAAATTAGGTACTTGAATTCATCAACGTCAAAAACACAATTTAATTTGGTAATTACGTAAATACTTAACAATATTAATCACAACAAATTTTCCAGCCAAATTGGAAGGGCTATGGAACTTCCGTCTGGGAAGGTGTGCCTTAAGCTAGGGTTATATTGTTATATTATATAGGGTCATATCACGGCCGTAATATAGCGGCGTTGAATGTTGTCTATGTAAACAATACGGTGACACCATAACGTTAGAAACCGCGCCGTATAGTTTACTTTGACAACTTTCTACGCCGCTAAAATACGGCCGTAATAATGACGGCACCGTCATCCTAGGAAACCCTAGCTTTAGGCACTGGGTTCTCTGGGTTAGCTAACCCCGGTTTCTGGGGATTTTTTTCAGAAGTTTAACTTTATCAAAAGGATCCACATTATCTGGACCCCTCCAATAAAGTTAAATCTCCGATAAACCACCGATAAGTACCTCAAGAACCGGGCATAAGTGGCTCCCTCATGTTTAAAAATCTCAAAGTGGCCACTTTTTACAATTTTACCTACTGCCTACAACTACCTACTAGCGAACTAAGTCAATAGTACAGTATTTATATTAGTTTTTTCAATAGTTTTTAATATTCTAAGTATAGTTGACGATTCGGTTTTTTGATAAAATCCGCTAAGACAACTTTGTCCAAAATTTCGCAGACAAAAAACTCTATAGACTTGATCATTATAACTAACCAGGATTTTTCACATGACAACACTAATATTAGCTGGACCAACAGAACATATATTTGGTTATAGGGTTATAGGGGCTTTTGACCCTGAATCTGTTTTTTGTTGGCGGATTTCTCTTCTTTTTTGGTTGATTTTCCTTTAAAACTTGCCGACCATTTTAAAGCTATTTTTAAGAGCTTTTTAACAAATCTGCTAACTTGAATTTAGTCACTAAGCATTATAGCTGATTTTAATACTCTTAAATTTGTCCTTAAGCATTTCTCAATAATAGAATAGTCTTAAGAAAATTTAGTATTCTGTAGTGTTCTGAGTACATAGAAACCCACAGTTACAAAATCTTCATAATTTATTTTTGTTAAATGAACAGATTTTTAAAGCCAGAAAGATCGTTGCAAGTAAATAAAATATAAAAAACCGCCGGCTGTGATTTTTTTATCGAGGCTTTTGTTAAGTAATTGATATCCTTTGGTTGTTAATAAATCATTGTCACCATCAAATTAATAAGGCAGCATTTTTAAAACCAGAAATAGGTACTAATTTATTGAAAAGCAAAAACGTCTGAATAAAACAAAATATAGCTCGCAAAATTTTTATTCAAAGAAGCCATAATTTTGTTTCCGAGATAATTTCCAACTTAAATTATAAAGAAAAACAATTTGAAGTATACAGTTTTATTTGTTTAGCGTAACTTTTTTATTTAATTATTATTTTTGGTCCTTTGTTTAATATTTACTCAGATTGAAATTAAACTCAGATGAAGGTTTTTTTCTAAGCTTGACGTGAAGTACTTTTCACGTCAAGCAGCTGTTTTGTTACTTTGTTTAAATCACAGAGAACTATTGTATATAAGGAAAGTTTAAACATAGTGACGAAAACATAAAAATATAAGTACTTAAGTGTACCATTACTTGAGTCTTAATTAAACGAAAAGTAAAGCTACTTTATTTTAAAACATGTTTATAGCTGTCACAGAGGAAAAATAGATGTAGTAACCTACTAATATTATAAATGTGAAAGTTTGTGGGTTTGGATGTTTAGATGTTCGGATGTTTGGATGTTTGTTCCTCAATCACGCAACAACTACTGAACGGATTTGGTTGAAATTTGGCACACACATAGTAGATAGCCTAGATTAAAACATAGAATACTTTTTATCCCGATATTCCCACGGGAACGGGAACCACACGGGTGAAACCGTGGGCGGCTGCTAGTAATTAATAAACCTGGTGTAATTTTGGTGCACGTTTTGAAATAAGGGGGGAAATGTCAAAATGGCTAAGTGTTTTAAAGATTTTCAGTATATTTTACCAAAGTTGTTGACTTGTTTGGCTAATCATTACTTAAGTTACTTAGCTTGGTTGTTATTTTCGTTCATTAGGGTAGAAAATTGTTCATCGACTCAGTAAAACAGATTAAGCACGTACATACTAGGCTAAATTAGATTCGCATTTACAGTAAAAACAAGTATCTAGTATAATATGCTCTTATGTCTTGCAAGTAAGATTTAGAATTGAACCATATATTATTCTATTATTATGATATTTCCATTATAAATATTTTTCTAATTTAAAAACATAACAAGACACATGTTCTATTTATTCTATCTTAAGACTATAGTTATTTCAGATTAAGTTACACGAACGATTTTAAACAACTGCATTTCAAAAATAGGGTCCCTGACTACTAACTTTTTAAGTCAATCAATATACGGTACCAAGTCGGACTTTCAGTTAGTCTTCTTATACGAAGTTTTTACTGCAGTCTCTAAATCCTAGTTTACATTAGTCAAGTGTAGACGACCGAGTCGAGTAGCGAGTAGAAGTACATTGCCTGGCATGTTCGTCAATTTTAAAAGAACGTTAAACACACCACGTAATGTCCTTCTACTGGAATGTTTGCTGGGCCGAGCTGCTGGCGTGATGAAAACATAGCTTAAAGGGTGTTAAAAGACCCTTAACGAAGCCGAAGACCTCGCATTCCGCCCATCATTAGGATCATTTTTGCCCTTCAGACTATACCTGGGAAATCAATAGATATGAAGTTATGGAAGGTCAAAGTAAAAAAAAAATATCTTCAAGATTTTTATGAAAACTAATTTTATTCGTTACTACCTAATTTTATCCAGAGAAACATTATAAAAATTTTAGTATTTCGTAACAAACAATGGCTACCCGTCATCACTCAATGTATCTCATGAGCACGCACATAAACGTTGCTTGCCTTTCAACTCTGCCGCATGCAGCTGTGTAGCATTCACTCGTAGGCGCGGTTTTTTGTACGCGTAACATTGCGTGGATTACCACGTACTTTTTCAACACCAAAAATTAAAATCGTTTCCCAGCAATAATTTTGAACCGAAATGGTCCTGATGATGAGCCGAATACGTAGACCTCGGCTTCGTTGAAGGTTTCTTTACACCCTGTAAGTATACCTACCTACTAACAATAAAGTTTCCCTTGCAGTCGGTGTCAGTGACGGTGTCGGTGCTGACGCTGACATTCATCAGCGTGGACCGCTGGTACGCCATCTGCTTCCCACTCAAGTTCAAGTCCACAACTGGACGGGCCAAGACCGCTATCCTGATCATCTGGCTACTATCTCTGGTTTTCAGTAAGTCATCAGCCTTTCAATTTTCCCCTCTGCTGTAAGGGCACCTTTTCTATGGGTGGTTAAAGAGAACAAGCCACCACGCGGGCCCAATGTGGATGGCCCAATGAGGACCAATAAATAACAATTATACAGGGTGTAAGCAGGGAATGATAACGTTATTTTTAAATGTAACGTTATTTCTTACTTTTTTTTACCGTTAATTTTAACATTAACGTTATGTCAATAAATAACGTTAATTTAGATAACGTTACATTGAAATTAACGTTATTTCAGTAAATAAAGTTAATTTTTACGTTATTTATTACTTTTTTTACCGTTAAACTTTAAAATTAACGTTATTCCAATTAATAACGTTATTTTTTTAGTGATAACTTTACCGGTACTATTGTCACAGAATAACTAATAGTACTATAGTACCGGTTAAGTTTAACGCTATATTTAACGCTAATTCTACCGGTACAATATTTTTAACGTTATTTTTACCGGTAAATTTACCGATAAAATGTTTTAATAGTATTTTTAACGTTATCTTTTATCTCAATTTTTTTACGGTATTTCAATCCCTGGGTAAGCAAGGGAAAGGTTTGTATGAGTCTCGCACGGGTCAGTAACCACATCGATCAGCAGATTTAATTTCCTTACATAGTATAAGTAGTTACTTATAAAAAGAATAAAAACTATTTTTTAAGTCGTTGTAATAAAAAAATATGTAATAAAAAAGTTTTATTTCATGTCTAGTGAGAGTGAGCGCGTAAGCTTGAGAAGTCGTTGTAATAAGTTTATTTCACACCATCGCAGTTAAGAAAGCGATCTTATCCAGAATGAGTAACTCCACCACCTGCCTTTTTTCGGAAGCTTTCCCCTTACACCCTGGAAATTAAGCCGGGCGGCATAAGAATTAATAATTTATTGTTATGCGGGCGGGACCAACTGCTTAACGTACCTTTCAAAGCATGAAGAAGCCCGAAATATAAAATCTTTGATCAAATCCCGTGACCTCGCATTAGAAAAGTTGCTTAAAGTCGCATCGCACGGTGACTGCGCTAACTCCTCTATTGCGATGTGTATAGTTAGGCCCCTTTAGGCAATAGATAGTATTTTTTTACTAACAGTCATCGCAAACAAATACAATTCTACAGCTGAAAAAGACAAAGCTGATTATGACTATCTAACTAAAACAGTGTTGATTGATTGTTAAAAATATAGTGTTCAAAGTATAAAATGTTATAAAACTTTTAAGCGTTTATTTATAAATAAATGTTTGTGGATTATTGTCAGATTTTTATGAGCTTTTACTCATAGGATAGTGCTAAAGCAATATAATGTCACTTTTTAACCCTTATGCGTCTAATCGTAGTACGCAAATGCATTAACTATAAAAGACGCACTATTTACAACACTACCCGTTTACTTAGCCATAAAAATATAAAGTTTTGACATCGCGGGCTAGGTATTTTAAGTACCTATGTTATGGTGTAACATATAGGTATATATGATTCAAGAAAAAGAGAATACCTACTTTTAATTAATGATTCGTCAGCAAATTACTTGATGCATCTCATCGGACCAACACAGCTGTATTTATTTACGCAACACTTTAAAAATACAGGAAGAACAACGTGATTAATGCTTGAAGCACTTAACGGTTGTTAATTTTATTAAGAACATTCCATTTTGAACAAAGATCGAGAGCAAATTTCTCGGTATTTTCCTTTTAATAAAAGTTTTGCGTCTCCATCCATCTGCTGTCTGAATAATGTTTCTAAACAAAACTGGATACTTACAATGTAAGATCTTGGCTAAAACTTAGAAGTGCCGTCATAAATTCCCTTATCATTTTCTGACGATGCCGCGTAGAGAAGGATATTTCATGATTAATGTCGCGAACCCTTATAAATAATTCTAATGGATACAGCTCCATTGTTTTGCTATTCTGTTCTTATTACAGAGAAAATGTAAACAGGATTTACGACTTCTGTAGTGTATGGTGATGTTGAATTAGTGTTACGTTTATGAATATGATATGAAGAACCTCATTTTTTGTAGACGTTTTATGACTTAGCCTTGTAGCTTTCTATCTTTCAAGATTTCATTTTTTCATTATATTTTCAGAATTTTTCAGTCCCGTCACAGAATACAAATAGTACAAGAGTCCCGTATCATATAAAATATTGTTACAATGACGTGTTAACGGACCACTTCTGTTTTACATAAGAAAAAAATATAAGCATTATTTTATTTACGAAATTAGAGAAAGTTTTCTACAATATTTTAAATTTGGTTGATTTGCCACTTTCGCAATTATTTCTCCGATCAGCTGATCGGATATTTTTATGGAAAGTCGATTTTTTGTTGTCTTTTTTTGGAAAAGTCGTAGAACAAACGTTGTTGACTTGTTGCTTATGATGTTAGTAATCTACACCTGCGAGGTTTAGATTACTAACATTGTTGTAGATTTCTCAGACTCGATCACAGTCATTATTTTCACGGCGGAAGTGTGAAAGACACAGCATCAAAGTTAAATCTGTGCGTTAGAATAGGCTGTTTCACTGCTGTTTCGCTTGTCATACAACGGACAAGACATGGCGGAACTACTTAGCTGGTATTGTTTCGCGGCGGAGGTGTGCTACTGGCCTTATACCCCGCCAATGAATAATACCGGCGGAAATCTAAGAAGTGTATACCTACTGTTTAAACAGTGTTTTAATAAAAATTATGGTGTTACACTTTTTATCAACAGACATACCAGAATTCGTGATGCTGCAAGTCCAGAGGAAGATGCAGCTCCGCTTCGACGTGCAGTACTTCATGCAGTGCGCGTCGACGTGGTCAGACGATAATGATCTCAAATGGCATATCATAAAAGCTGTTTTCCTTTACACGTGAGTCTAGTGGAGTTTATATTAAGGCCGCCTACGTACCAACAGGTGCCTAAAGCCTAGATAGGTAACCAAGTAAAACGAACGTTCACGAATATTCGCAACCGGCCGCACTGCGCGCTAGGTGCCTCGATACATCCCCTAGCAAGTAACCTTGCAAACAGCAATCCTAGTAAGCAATTTAGGCAACTGTTGGTGCGTTCGCAGCCTAACTGCTTGTTGATAGTGATGTTATATTATTTTATGAATATTGTACGTACAGGTACACGCCTGTTATCGGTGGGCTAAGTATTGCCTTCAGAGTAGATGGATATGATTGGCCCTTTATTGATAATCATGGATAGATCAAATCGATTTTGGGCATCCTTATTTGAAACACATTAGTTAATAGGTACTTGCCTATTTCCTTTAAAAAAATTGTGTGAACTTTATATGTTCAGAAAATGCGTATGTTTAACCGATTTTTGACAAAATGTTTATGTGATCACCAGCGTATGTGCCCGATGTTCAGCCAAAATGGAGATATGAAAGAGAGTCAAAATGTGCAAAGAGAGAAGATCTATCGTACCTTGAATCACACTTGAATTTAAAAAATAGGTCAGGTAGTTTATTAGAACATTTTTCGGGGGCCTTAATCAAAAATAATCGGAAAGAAACGCATCTGGAGATTGAATTGGGCAACGAAATAAGCCCACTGGGTGTGGCAACCCCAAATGAATGGGCAACAGATGTGGGCTGCGGAGGTTCCCAAAGTTGGGAGTAGTTTGTAGATAGGCCACGTTCTGGCAGTCTATATAGCGCATTATGCTGTTGTATGGATAGTTATATGTAATAAATGTTTTTTTAAGGAGCTCCCTCCCACACATCAGCTTAGAATTTATTAAAAAAAAAACTTTAAAAATTTTGCTCTCTCCGGTTTCAATAGACTAATGCACGATTTCACCAACGTCCCCTTAAATTTAACAGGACCCGCAAATCTGTTAGGGGACTACATTACCGAGTTCATAAGTTTCACCAACTCACATGGGACCCCTATGGTGCTAAAAAGACTGCTAAGGTGCAATATTCAGTCCATAACGTTATGTGCCAGTTTAAAAATCTTTTTTCTAGAGTAATATTTGTTAATTACTAAAGAAAATGGATAGGTACTTCTTTGATTTGTTGAAAGCTTTAAAATTTTTGAGATAATTCTGGGAAATACATTATTTAGACGACATGACTATTTTACAAAACCCAACTAGCACACTAGTGAAAAATCCAGCTTTCCTTAAAGCTCCGATGTCTATAGGGGTGGCATAAGGGAAAAATGCAGCTTTCCTTAAAGCTTCAATGTTTATAGGGGTGGCATAAGGGAGACAGAATTAGGCACAGGTTCGATAACAGCTAAAATCATAGCTTTGACCGCAGAAAAAACCTAAGGTATTTTTGTGACACTTTATGGCACCATTAACTGCACAATAGTTAGATTTTTAACTTTTTTGCCACTTTGACTCGCATAATGGTTTCGCATAGCATTTCAGACCACCATTGACTGCATTGTAGTTATAATTGCATATTTATTGACACTTTTAGTTGCATTACGGTCCCGCGTGGCATACTTCACCACCCTGTTCTGCATAGGATAGGAAATTGTGACTAATTTACTTCTTGCGGTTTCTGTTATGCCTGTGAGGTAAAATTAGCTCCTAAGCTCGTAAAATTCCTTTTTATGGAACTATTATGGAGTCTGCAGTGCTTCATGATAGAAAATAATAGCTTGAGCAATATTTGTTTTTATCCGACTTCAAAAAACCCGGCCAAGTAAGTGTCGGGCCACGCGCAGTAGGGTTCTGTTTTTGGAAAATGTACTATTATATCTCGAAAACTCGTTACTATATCTCGTTCAAAACAATTTTCGTTGAAAGTGATAAGAGTGTTAAGATCTATAGCAATATCTTCTTCTTTTATTTTTAATATCTTATTTATTATTATCTTATCTTTTATTTATTTTTTCACTAAACTTTTAGATTTTTGCATTCACAATGCTATTTTTATATTAAGATGAATAAATAATGAAAAATATTAGAAAAAATCGGCTCACCCGTAGCAACTTAGACGGGATCCCGTCTAAGTTGCTACGGGTGAGCCGATTTTTTCTAATATTTTTCATTATTTATTCATCTTAATATTTTTTCACTCTCTAATTTGAAAAGTTAAGTTCTTTCAAAGGGCTGACTTTGAGAAAAAATTGTCTGGGAAACCTCGATGTCATTTTTGAAGACCTATCTATAGACACCGAACGTATTGATTTAACGAAAAAAAAATTCAGTTTCAGTTTCATGTTTGGGGAGACCCCCTTTACTTTTCTATTATTTTTATTTTTGTATAAAAATCGTAAAGCGGTTTACAGAATACATCTACCTACCAAGTTTCAACTGTGTAGTCCTAATATTTACGGTTATTGACTGTGACATACGGACTGACAGACAGACAGACATGACGTGACGAATCTATAAGAGTTCCATTTTCGCCATTTAGGCTACGGAAACATAAAAAGAGGTTATCAGTTTTTATTTATATTTATGTCCAAGCATGTTAGTTATGATTTTTATCTTCGATTCGGAATTATGCCTTCTATCAAATTGAGCTTAAATGGTGTTTAAAAAAACATAGAACCGACTTCAATAAAGTTGGAGCCCCCTTCAGTTAAGTCGGAGGCGTTCTATGCTTTTATTTAAACATTTTTTATTTTAATTATTTCTCGTCGTATTTTCTTGAAAATTAATATGAACAAACTTTTTTTTGACGATTAATTCTTAAAGTTACAAACTATAGGTTGCCCTCGAAGTTGATTTTTAGAGATCATAAATAGTATAACAGAAGAATTTATTGGCATAATACCTACTACAATTTTTTTATCAATCAAACAATTATTTAAGCAATGGTTTCCGGCATTGATTGCAGATCCCTAAATTATATTTATTATATGTGCTGCAGTGCAGGTGCGAACTTTATATCACATCAAATTCACACTCTAGGTTATAATATTTACTTTATTGGACATTATATGGTGGTATAAGTTCTAGAACAAAGAAATTTGCAGCTTAGTCTAAAAGGATCTAGGAGTTTCTGAACAGTGATTTTTGTCACCAAAATCTGCAAAAGGGGGCTACAGTAGCGAAAACTAGAAACCAAGGCTGCAATAATATGACGCCATTTTCTGAGACAATTTATTTCATCTGTTCATATATTTCTGTTTATTTAAACACACGGGTCACACGGCACAAACAACATGTTATCATTAAATATCCATAAATAAATATAATTCAGTGGGGTACTTATCAAAATTAAGATAAAATATTTTGACCCGCAGTTACAAATTAATTAGATTTTCGTAAAATCTTCAATAAATTGAGGGCCCATTAGTTTTATTCCAAAAACACCATACACGTTTCACAGTCAATTAAATTTGCCGATGTTTATCACCTAAACAAGCCGCGTAACTCAAATATATTTACACTACAGTTCCACCATTTTATCATTTCACTACACGATGCCAGCCATAATTATATAAAAACATCTTACATGTTATAGAACTTAAATACATTAAAACCACGAGACTTCGCAGTCGCAATTTTCGCTCAAAGCTGTAATGTATACGCTTCGGAGTGAATGAAATAAATGAGCAGATCTGACGTTCATTCATTCAATTGGTGCCAATAGGGTTGTTAAGGAGTGAAAATAGCGGTTGTAAGAAATTACATGCGCTATTATGAAACTACTGGATCTATTAAAATAAGTTCTAAAGTCGCCCCTTTAGATCTAAAGCAGCTGCAAAAGGGTTGCATAGCGCGCTATGCAACTAACTCTTGCAGCTTATAACTGTAATTATATACGCTATATAGGTCTTAAGCAGACGTCTTGTGCTAGTTGGGAAGTGATAACGTGGACTTTTAAAAATATATAGTTATATAAAATAAAATATACTATATAAAAATAAAAAATATAAAAAAAATACAATAATAAATAAACTTAAGTATAATTATTTTAATATAAGTGCATAACCCCACATTAAATTAAAGTTACGATGGGGCTGACATGTAACTTAATACAAAAGCTTCTTTAAAAATAAAAATAAAACAAAAGATACCTAATAGATTAACAAATATTTATTTATATTAGAGAAGGTTGGAAAGAATTTGGATTTTCATGACCGAAGGTGAGAAAGCTTTTTTTTACATTGAATTGTGATTATTATTGGAATACTTACTTAATATTTTATTCAAAATATTTTTATAACAATTTATTTCTTATTTGGATAAAATTGTAAAATACGGCTTAATAAATAAGGAAAATCAACATAGTGATTTTTTACATTTAATTGTTATTATTATTTGAATACTTACTTTATATTTTACTCAAAATATTATTAATATTTTATTTCTTATTTGAAAAATAAAGTGAAATACGGCTTAATAAATAAGAAAAATCAACATGGTGATTTCAGACTTTCTAAAGGAATATCTGAACACATATTGTTCTGCGGTAGTCTAAAGGCTTCAAACAGTTTAAAAAAGTGTTTTTATATTTATATTTTAATCTAGGGTCAAATATTTGCTACAATAAACCAAAAGAATTAAATTAACGTAATAATTACTAAGTTAAAGGTCAAAAGTTACGGCTAACACATCCAAAATGATGAAAAAACTGTCCCCTAGCTATGGTCTCATAGTTAAAAGGCTGTTTAGTTGGTGAAACGTATTCTAAACAAGGGGTTCGTTTGGGGGCTCTTTTATTTAAAGGACCACATAGGCCACAACGGTTTAGGGGATGTTGGTGAAATCGGCCATAAGATAGCTATTAATTCTTACTCAGTACTTACCTACTTTCTTTATGTTAATTTTCAATGGACTCTGATAGTTGCGTGGAGCGTGAAATCTGTATTTTTTTTCAACAGGTTCCCTTTACTGTTGATGATGATCGCCTACTGCCAAATTGTGAGGGTACTCTGGAGATCTGACAACATTCCTGGCCACACCGAGTCTCATAAACTATGCACCACACCAACTGGCCAGAATAATTGTATGTATTTCTCCGGTTTCATACTTATGGTTATTAGTTTAAATGCTCAAGCTAATCGTCATATCAGCCGCACGACACCCACTGCTGGGTAAAGGCCTCCCCTAAGGATCTCCACGACGATCGGTCCTGCGCTGCCCGCATCCAGCGGCGCACCGCGACCTTCACCAGATCGTCGGTCCACCTAGTCAGGGGTCTACCCACGGAGCGTCGTCGTCCAGTGCGCGGTTGCCATTCCAGAACCTTTCCATTTCTTTTCATACCTAATAGTTGGTGCTAATTAGTGACAATTCAATCAAAATAAAGGCTGTGGCTCCTACAATCTGAGGGTGTTTTACAAAATTGTATAGAGATAAATGGTAACACCACAAAAATTACTTTTTTATCTTTTCTTTGCCTACTTGTTATAACGTAAATATAACCCCAAGCAACGTTGCTTCTTGCCAAACGTCGCCAAAACATAAAAAATACGTAATTTATGTCCCTTTTTGATGCCGGAACTGAATGATCTTTGAAACATATAGAACTTACTACTCAAATAAATAAAGGGAGCTCTTATTCAATTTTATTTCGTCTATTTGTACAGGACTGTAACCGCGGAAAATACAAAGGTCAAGTGTAATAAAATCAAATAAACGGACCTATAAAAAGGGACTCATATCCACGACGACGTAGTTTACTACTTTACATCTCTTCCTCCTGTTTTGATAGTTACAAAACATTTTGTCAAGGATATTTAAACGTGTCTTGTTGGAGAATTAGCTTCGTTTAGCAAACCACTGGCTCCTATAGCTAAGTACTCTATCAAAAATGTGTAGATAAAATCATTACAGCATTGCCTAACATTGAGGTTGACCATGAAGCAGAATAGTACATTATGAGACAAGTTAGCTTAGGTTGCTCATTGCACACAAGGCTGTGGGTTGCAGCCCGAGCCGCAGGCGAGGGCGTAACTCAGCCGAGTTTGCAATAAGCAAAAGCTCACGAGTTTCATACGACGTTTTTCAACACATTTGCGAGGAAAATATTAAAGTAATTTACCACTCAGCAACAAATACGACAAAAACGAAATATGATAATTATAACGGGAAAAGGCGCGCAGGTTTTTTGTTTTTTTCACACGCCCAATGCAAGAATATTTTGCGAACAAAGGGGTGGGTGAGCATACAGCCACTTCAAAAATATAATTTTAAGTGATAAAATGCAAATATTTTAATATTTTATAACAAAATATTGTGAATTATGAATAATTTGATAATAATCAATATTTGTTTGACTTAATTAAGGACTTACACATTTATTTATTCCAAAAATGTATATGAATTTTCAGCGGCATAAAACCTCTTTGTTGTAACTAAAAAATAACTGTATTACCCGGTTAAATTGGGAATGCTCTGTTTACTCGCATAGAACTTGCAGTAAGGTACTTATTTAACTTTGTAGGGATAATTCTATAACCAACTAGTGTTTTATATATATATTATTGCACGCGTTTGTTATAGCTCGGTTTATTGCCCTAAAAGCGATGTATTAGGACTCACTTTACGAGCAAGTGTGTTGAAAAATTAGTTTATCTGATTATTAAAGATGTTTTACAATTTACTAAATAATAACTAGTGGCTCCGTGAGCTGTAGACCTCGCGTTAAAAGTAACTCAAATTAGAAGTTGTTGAAAAAATAATAGATGTTGCCTTCGTCACGAAGTTTTCAAAGCACGTAGTAGGGTACGTGCTGTTTTATATATTAAGGCTAGTATATTCCGAAAACTCTGTCTCTGTCTTTTTCTTTACGTGTGAAGAGTAATGAAAATAACCTCACTTTTTCACCTTCATTTTTTCAATGTGTTTGTTGTTATTTTGAGCACAAAGTCACTTTTTGAAAAAGTAACCGTTGAATAATCTTCTATATGCCATTACCTATTTTTCTATATATTTTTCGTGAATAAGGGATTAATAAACTTGAAGTATTAGGCCAAAACATATAATATTAATGAAAATTTTCTTTCTCTTTGCATATTTTTTTAGTCGAGTGAAGATACGAATATCGTATTTTTAACCGTAAAATAATCAAGATCGTTTATAAAACTTCAACATATATTTTTAACTGCTCAAAATAAAGAATATTTGATTGTTTTTTGTTGAATCAAAAATAGGCCAAATTCGATCATTTGGAATGTACTGGCCTTAAGTACTAGCGGCCGCCCGCGACTTCGTCTGCGTGGAAAGATTTTTTGCTATCCCTCGGTAACAATACCTTTTTTCGGTATGAAAGGTATCCTTATGTCCTTTTCTGTACCTCTGACAACGTGTATGCAGGATTGCATGATGATCGGTTCAGTGGTTGGGACGTGAAGGCGTAACAAACAAACAAACAAACGGACTTTCGCATTTATAATATTAGTAAGAATTTGGTATATTCGCAGCGCGATGGCGATGGAAATGTGTGAATTATTTATTTTTTGGATAAAACTGGCTCGACTAAAAAATTACCTCTATAAATAACTATTGAACCTGCTCACAAAATTTCACGAGAATCGGTTGAGTAATGCGACCTGTAGAGGAGAACAAACGGAAATCCGGAGGACATACGAAATATTTTTTTCCCAAACTGAAGCAGAGACGCTTCGCGCTCGCTCTGTCAATTATGGAACTCTTCAACAGGTATATAAAAATCTGTATTTTCTTTGAAAATTATAACTTTCTTTCTAAGGGCTGGCAGCTAGCCGTCGAACGGCTCCATCTATCCACACGAACGCGTCAACTGAAGGCCAACTGCGCTCGCGCCGAAAAGCCGCCAAGATGTTAGTAGCTGTGGTCGCCATGTTCGCCGTATGCTATTTTCCTGTACACCTACTATCTGTGCTAAGGTAAAGATTTTTTCACCTCTCCAGCACGAAAAGGGTGCTTTTGGCGCGTAAAAACTCGCAGCAAAATCGATTTTTGCTGCGAGCGTGAGACAAAGTTTTTTAATTTCTAACACCAACTTTTAAACGAATAAAGAAAAAACAAATAGAGTGACAAGGATGACACTTGTAAAATTGATATTTGAGAAAAGGATAGATAGAGTGCTTTATGGTGTCATACACGGATTAAAAAGTAAAAAAATAAAATGCACGGATATACCAAGGAGTTTTAAATAAGGATTGTTAAAAAATAAGGTTGATAATTCGAAATAAAGAGTATGGAGGTAATGAGGTCACATGTATGAAACAAATATGAAATAAGAAAAATTAATGAAATTTAGTAACAAATTGGTATAAATCAATATGTTTTATGATTATAAATAAATAAATAAGACGGAATATTAATGAATAAGAGAAAAACACAACGTAATGTAATCAAAACGACGGGAATCTACTTAACTGACTCTATGAATAAAATTTTTCAGCATTGGTTTGATTGAATTATTTTTGTGATAAATTACAAAAATGAATGCATCCAACGATGAAGATAGTTTCCTAACTCCGAAAGAGTTAAGTGAACAAGTTTCTAATGCTGAATTAAGCTTTTTTACCAGGAAAGTCACGTGAAAATTTTCTCGCTGGTCGAGGTGAAAAGTTGTATGTTTTACACGAGACCAAAATGTTGTTCTGCCTCGTGCCTTTAAATCACTCACTGTGCTCAGTAGTCTATATTAGAATCACTCGCTACGCTCGTGATTCAATTCTAGACTACTTCGCTAGTTCGTGATTTAAAGTCGCGCTGCACAATTTGATTTTGGTCACTTGTATAACAAATAACTATTTTTACCTATTTAATTACTGACATAAAATCAAAATTACTTTGCGCACCATGCTCTTCGATCATCGCCATATTATGAATTGTCTATTCACAAACACCACCAGATATCACTAAACAATAATAAACATCCAACAATAATACTATAAAAAATAAGAGACAACGGCTCACAGTTATATTCGCTCCGAAGATCGTACAATTTACATTCTTAAGAAAAATCTGTTTTTCCTTTTAGTAAACTAATCACGATGTTGTGGCAGGTATTGCCTTCATCACTAGGATCAGTTAAAAGATTTGATTTATTTTAAAGAATGGTATTTATTTTAGAAATACAAAAAATATTTGAAATGGATAAAATTTAACAAAGCTTCAAATCTCTTTACATCTCTAAGGAGAAAAGCTCTAAACTTCTTGCGGCGAGATCAAATAGAAATCCCCTGATAACTTTTGATTTCAAGAGTCAAGTACAAAGTTTTTCTTGAGACCACTAAAGGCCAATAAATTACACAATGATTGGAAATAAGAGAAATTACGAAGATACTTTTTTAATTACTTCAAGATTCAGAATGACTATACAAGTAAATGGAAACTATAACATTGGGTACGAGCCCATGTGTAATAAATCTTATAATTATGAACAATATAAAGGGGTTATTTAAAAAAAATATGTATATGGATTTTAGAGATAGTACCTGTAGCACGAACTTCTATCGAGAAAAAAGATGCACATAAGAAAAAAACTATAGAATACTTTTTATGAGAAATTTGTACAAAGCCATTTACCGCCAAAAGCGAAAAAAAAATCACATTTAGTATTACTCTATCGATAGATGGCTACTACTGCTACTAGCTAGGGGTACAGATTTTAGCTGTAACTATATAAATAAAGGCTAGGTATACGTACATATTAATGATGTTTATGTATCTACCTCCACATACACAACTCCCTGTTTTATAATACTTCTCTCTGTAATAGAAAAACATACCAATTGAAAACTTTTCGAATCCCATTTTCACTTCTCAATGTTAGTTTGTTCCTAGATAATAGGTGCTCATTCTAGCTGTTTTTGTCCCTAGGGTGGCATACGATGTGCAACAAACCGACGTGATGACCTGCATCGCGCTCATCTCCCACGTCATGTGCTACGCCAACTCTGCTGTCAACCCTCTCATCTACAACTTCATGAGCGGTAAGGTCTTCTTCAACCCTTTTATCTATTACTCCATTTATATCATGTTTATTGATTATTATGTGTAATTAGGTAAATTTCATTTATTTAAGATAAGTACTTCATTAACTACGGTTATCATTTTATGCTTATTAACCTTATTATTATTTACTTCACTATATATTGTGCGAATGTGAAAGGAACGATTGCACAAAGGCGTCCCAGAAAAACCTACGCGGACCAAATAGGGGTTATTATAAAAAAGGCTGGTGTACGCAGTGACAAAAACCGCAGGGCGTATATGAAAAGATTGATGGATGTGAATGAAGCGAAAGAAGTGTGCAAGGATCGTATCAGGTGGCGATCCATAGTATCTGCCCCCATGGGAAATAGGCGTGAGTGTATGTATGTATGTATGTACTTCACTATCGTTTATTAAAACTCTTTCATCTATTAATTCTTTCATGTCATGTTCATTTATATATTAATACAATCAATGCCATCTGTTGTAGATGTTTCATCGATTCAATTTTCAATTTCACGCTGATCGTCAATATTAATTATTTATATTTGTTTTATTATATGCTGTCACCTTTTTTTATTTTACGTAACTAGAACGTTAATTTAATTTTTTATCTTCATTTTTACAAAAATTGCACATTGTGGTCAAAATAGAGTATTTGACAAAAGAGTACATTGATTCGCTTTTGTTCTGCCAAATGTAAATGTAACTCATCTTTTGTCACTTAACATCATAACATCTTTGGATTTATATTCATTTTCCTCAAGTTTTCCTCATCTCTTATTTGTTATTCGTTGTCTATTTTACCTTGACCTGTTGAACCATAATTTTCTTTTTGTATTTCTTTCCCTCTTTAAATCTAAATTGAATCATCATTTCCTTGTCCAGTATTTTTTTACAACTTAATGGAGACCAGAAAGTTTGAATTCATATTCTTTATTCTTATGAATTTAAACTTCTTGATAAAGACTATTTCCATTGTTCAATGAGTTTGAAATTCCGAATCCAACAAATTACTTAGTTTCAAACTTACTTTTCAAACTAACTACTCAGTTCTTAATCGTTTGACAAATAAAACCTTTTGTTTAGCCTCTTTCACCTAGTTTTGGTTTATATTATAATTATAGTCATGAATATTATTGTTGTTGTAAATAATAGTATTTTCTGCAATTATTTTTATTCCTTATGCATTATCATTAACTGTTATAACATATACATCTATTTGGTTAGTTTTACCAATATTTCGACGACCGACTACCTATGACACTCTAATCCGCTGAATAGGTTTCACGATTTTAATCAAACTGTTTTTGAGGACAGAATTCCGACGACCTCCGTGGTCGAGTGGTTCGCACGCCGGTTTTCAAGGCGTCACCATCTCTTGAGGTCCCGGGTTCGATCCCCGGCTGGGTCAATGTAGAAAATGAACTTTTCAATATTGTCTCAGGTCTGGGTGTGTGTCATACCACCGTTGTTTCTGATTTCCATAACACAAGTGCTATAGCTACTTACTTTGGGATTGGAGCAATGTATGTGATGTTGTCAAATATTTATTTATTATTTATTTATTTAATTCAATTTAGTCTGAACAGAACCAATATGATGTATGAATTCACACCGTTGATTAAAGTTTTTTTTTAATCCACAATGGGATAGTGCTTGGCCTTCACCTCATCTGATGTTAAGAGACGATAAGGCCGAAAGTGTAAGCGTACTTTACCAAGAATCCTCACTACCGAGGATTATAACATGTTAAAGCGTTACGTGGTTAAATTGACAAGGCTTTTAAACGCAGATATCTCTTTGAATACATTTGAAGTATTTAATGATATACTGATGTTGTATGCATTTTATGATAAATTAAACTACACATTTAACCAGGGCATACTTCCTCACCCAGTATAAGATTCTCCCACTTTTGTATTTTTTTTATGTTGGTCACTGTTCTAACCTAATGGGGGATCACAATTTGTCATATTTGCCGAAATACACTAGGTATTCGTCTACTTCTCGCAGTCTCCTAGTGTATTCAAGGATTTAGAATGCCTAATTATCTTTTCCACTTCTGAGGGAATCCAATTAATTCCAATATGAGTAATACTCATGATCGAAACTTCTTAATATTTAATTAAGACATTCTAGAAAAAACCAATTCGCTATTTCAGTATTGTTCAAGAAGAATATTGAGCAGATAAATTATTTAAAAAAAACTCGCGTTATTTTAATTAAATCTGAAAAACTAATAACGATCCGCCGCCATATTGGAGCACTTATTATTAATTTAATTTTGAAAAGCAAGGTGCAGGACCAAATCAAATAAAGTTAGCGAAATTAAAAATACCTCTTATCTAACAACTCAAGAAAATGGTTTCTTTCGTCATTTTACTATAAATAGAGCACCTTAAAATGAAATGATATAGGTATACTTAACTACTTTAGTTTTAGGTTTTTCATAAAGTGAAATGGCAGAAACTCACTTTAGAATAAAAAGAACATAAATACTTCTATACAAGGTGTCTGGTAAAAGCCTTATAAAGCCGAATATGGTAGATAGGGACCATCAAACTGAACAACTTTTACTATGGGACCAACTCCGAAATTGCGAAAAAAAAAAGCTGTTTCATACATTTTGATATTTTCGTTGTTATTTTTTGTATGAAACAGCTGATTTTTTTTTCGCGATTTCAGAGTTGGTCCCATAGTAAAAGTTGTTTAGTTTGATGGTCCCTATCTGCCATATTCGGCTTTATAAGGCTTTTACCAAACACCTTGTATTTATATACTTCTATATTTGAATTTATTTAAAATGTATGTTTGTATTAAGTAAACAGAACACGATCACAGTAGCCTCTATTTTAACAAACAAAACAATACTTCAGTTTTTCCCATTTTCATATTTATTATGTTTTGCATTTCTAGTGACTCTAAATGCTTACGAAAATATATGCCATCGATTTATTTTGCTTGCAGGATTCCCAGGGTTTTCAGGTCAGTAAGGGATTTGGCCCAGTACCCTATGGATTTTGCTACACTGAAACGATTTTAACATATCTTTCAAACCCTTATTTATGTCACTGTGAGTCTGCAAAGTTATGACACTTATGACACACTTGAGTAAAATTTTGTCACGGAGAAGAATACCGACAAACTTATTTTAAGTGACAAATATGTGAAAGGTATTTGCGCACTTCTGATAAATAATGTTTATATCCTAAATTCTAAGCAGATAAATTGAATTGAAAGATATACTTTTAGCCAAACCAACTAGTCATTTCAATAAGAAGTGTAATTCTATGCTAGGAATCTTAAACATTTTTAAATAGTATTCAATATCGTAAAATAATTATCTGCAAAGCTTCACAAATTCCAAAAATATATAAATCAATTTATCTCTGAACTACGTTATTAGTTTGTTTCTGAAGACATTTTGATTTAGATCTTGTATAATTCTAGATCTTTATTCCAAAGAGAGTTAGTTCAAATAATTTGTAAAATTGCTTTCTAGAAAGCGCGTCCGATCATTCCAAGTATTCATATTTAAAGTAGTTCTCGATGTTTGACATTGTTTAAACTTGATTCCATCTAAACAATTGAAATCGATGGTTAATCGAGGACAAAGATCCTTTGTTTATCAACTTTGAAAACTTAAGTCTTAACATACAAATATATGGCATATTGACTTTGAATGACACTTATCTATAAATATATAGTATTTTACCTTGGAGAAAAGTTTAATCATAAAAAACCCCAACATAAGTTGGTAGTGAAATTTCACTTTAATTAGTCAATAAATGTTCTTTCGCAACTACAGCTTCATTATATAGCTGTTTAAGAGGACAACTACTTTAGTTGTAAGTTTTCTAAATAATCAGACGGCATTCATCAAATATTTGAGAAACTATAATATAATTTAATCATTCAAGTCTCAATACATCATTTAAAAGAAAAACTTTCCTAGAGTTTATTGAAATATCTAAATTCTGATTGAGGATCAAAGGATCCTTAAATTGTTTTGGTGTAGCAAATTGATTAGCCTTTTAGAATTTAGTGGTTTCTTTTGCAGCTTCTTTATTAATTTATTAACAAGTCATTTGTTAATTTCTCATCACGCGTATTTTTAATAAATAAAGCACCATTTGTTATCATTGATTTGATTTTAAACATCCATTTTTATAACGACACAGCATGTTAAAATGTTTGAAACGGTGTGTTTGAAAAAAATATGGAGAACTTGTTGTGTTTTTGATTTTAAATAAAATTAGTGTTTTCCATCATGATTTAAATAGCTTGAAGAACTCTTATGAAAATAACCATAAATCTCGTAATTCTTTTCATTTATATACACCTCATTGTATGTGTCAACTATTATTTTTGTTTGTTCTCCAACCACTTTCCGCACTTCAGCATTTTCAATAACATCTCCATTGTTACAGGCAAATTCAGGAGAGAGTTCCATAGGTCCTACTTCAAGTGCTTCTGCTGCTGTCTCAACGGTCCAGCACCAGACCAGAACGGGACATCCTTCGCCCCCATCGGCAGTTCCAGAGCTGGCACCACGAGGACAGTCGTCCGTAGGAACGACTCCTGTGCCAGTTATAGACTCACCCACCTCTCCCCCTCAAATCACAACAGTATCAACCGCGACTTCGTCAGGAATACCAACACTTCCTTCATCGAACAGATTAACGGGAACAGGCGACCGAAAATCAGAGATGATTCCATCAGTGAATCGGCTACTCGCTTTACCCTCGCCGCCGACGTCGGCAGAGATTGACATTTGGGCAAAAACTTGTACTGCACCGATTTAAGAAACAGATCTGATGGCATCGTAACTTATATAGCCAAGAGTACCAACAGCATCGATTGTAAGCCTTACTACGATTGCTTTAAAGGCGCTGGTAATAGTAAGCATTGTGAATTCAACGATGCCCACGTCATTGATGAAAGATACAGTGACACTTGTACCGATTACAGAGAAAACGATACCGATTCTAAAGAACTGTTCTCTTTGAACGAAGAAACTAAAAATGGATTCAAATCTAAATTTAACCGTAGTCTTAATAGCTGTCAGATTAAGAATAAACAAAAAGGTAATACAGTGTGTTAATCACATTTGGATGTATATTTTTTTTATCGTCACTAAAGTTCAATTTAAATTAAATGGAAACAATTATATTCTTAAATAAGGCATTGTATTATATTAGTAGTTTAAGATATAAAATTGGATAAATCAAAAAATGTTACATAAGTAATAAAATCTTATCCGTGATAATTTTAGTGTTGTATCATTTCGTTATCCTAATATCAAATAATTCAACTGAAACAGTTTTTTTCTGATAGAATATAACTACTTACATATCAGACTATAATTTAAGCAACTTATGCGGATTACCAACATACGAGTATCAACACAAATCAACAGCTAGATATCCTAAACTGAGAAGAACAATATTTTTTAATACTTCTGTTCTAACAAATGCTTTTACTCGTACCACTTTCATAATTAAAACATAGGACATTTTAGCCCATTAGGTGCCATTAGTAGATTCACTACCGTTCCACTAAATGATGCAAAAATATTTTTTTTAATACTAAGTAGTATACAATACACTTTGACGTTATAATTTAAGTGTTTGTAAATAGTACTCTTTTGAGACGGAGGAAACGGCGCGTTTGCTCAAAACATAATATACTTACAGTATTGTTTGGTAGTTTATTTTTAGTGCTCCGATTAATGGAGATGGTCTTTACAAAAATATCGATGAATCAGTCTTAACAAGCTTTTTAACTTCAAAACTAGGATTCGAAAGCGATTATGGAATTCCACTGTCAGAGGGCATTTTTAAAATTATTTTCTAAGATGCAAGATCGTAATACCATCTAAGTGTATGCCAAAATCAGCCCAATCCCTCTTGTTCGTCAAAGAGCTGTGCGATGATAAATCTGTCAGTGAGTCAATATTCAAATATCTTACGTCGTCTCGACTCGAATAGGAAATTGATTTTCACCAATATTACTTGCCACTTGACGACATTATAAGTAGGTAGGTACTATGTACTTAGGTAGTGAAAATAACAACTTTTCAAAATGTGACGTTGTCGGTAATATCGATAAAATCAATCACATCACTAAATATTGAACTGTTCTCTAGTTTTGTAACGGTTAACAGTTTGTTTCAATGTTGACGATTGGAATTCCAAAACGTCACGGATTATAATTTTACAAGCTATTTTTGGAACGGTCGTTGATTTTTGGGTTATTCTTAGAAGCTGACTTCATTCATGCGCTTTTGTTATCCTGCCTTACTAATTATTATAAATGTGAAAGAGTCGAATTAAGTGTAGATAGATATTTAAAAGTTTGGATGTTTGTTACTCAATCAACTTTTACACTGATAGTTCACAAAGCCTGGGTTGACTTATCATCATATCAGCCGCACGACACCCACTGATGGGTATAAGCCTCCCCCAAGAATATCCACGACGATCGCTCCTGCGCTGCCTGCATCCAGCGGTTTCCCGCGAGCTTCACTAGATCGTCTGTCCACCTTGTCGGGGGTCTACCCACGGAGCGTCATCCGGTGCGCGGTCGCCATTCAAGAACCTTTCCGTCCCAACGGCCATCGGTTCTTCTCGCTATGTGTCCCGCCCACTGCCACTTTAGCTAAGCAATCCTTCGAGCGATGTCGGTTACTTTAGTTCTTCTACGGATCTCCTCGTTTCTGATTCGATCACGCTCTCCATTACACGCTAGGTGACATTGAACCTTCTTATGAGACCCATAATTAGCGACCACATTTCGCTGCCGTAAGTCATCACTGGCAACACACACTGGTCATAATAGAGCTTGCACAGAGTTGTTTTGGTCATTTGTATTGAAAATTCAAAAATGGAACGTGATGCGCGTCTACAGCCTTGAAATAGTGTACAACAATTTTGTGCTCGTCTCTGTAGACAAAATTAAATAAATTGCCGAATTTTATAAAGTATGACTGTGATGTAACTTCGAACATTCATCTTCTTCGCAGCGGGAAGTTCTGTGTTTACGCATCCGAGCGATTTATAGCTATCAAAACTTTTTGCTGTAGAACTTTTTGTTTGTTTGCATAGTTTCTGTTTACATCAACCAATTAGTTTATCGATAACAGGCATAACCCATATTTTCTGGATTATGCTAATCCAGAAAATATGGGTTATGCCATTAAAACTTTGTGGGTGTATACCGAGTTGGTATAACATGATAATATTGATAGGCTTATACAACGTATTAAAAAAAACCCGTAATACCGAATATGGTAGATAGGGACCATCAAACTGAACAACTTTTACTATGGCACCAACTCTGAACTCTGAGATAGCGAAAAAAAACAGCTGTTTCATAAAATAAAATAAGGATTTTATCAAAATGTATGAAACAGGTGTTTTTTTCCGCTATTTCAGAGTTGGTCCCATTAAGTCCCATAGTAAGTTTTTCAGTTTGATGGTCCCTATATACCATATTCAACATTACGGGTTTTTTGTAACACGTTATAGTTGTTATGTTGTTTTTTGTATGATTTACGCTTAAAATAATTACACCTAGAAGCCGTGTCCTTGTATGCAAAGTGAGGCAACTTATACTGAGCCAAAATGGCTGAGTTCTCAGATTTATATCCTTCATACATTATAATCGTAACTAAAATCCAATAATATAATAATTAATCTCTTTAAGGTAGGGAAATTGAAACTGCTTTGTACTTATTAGGCATGATTATCTAATAATGGACAATAAAAATCTGAAAACGGCGCAATTTTGGCTGTTTTTGTTGCCTTACCTTTGACAGCGCGCTTTGTAGGGAATAGGGAATATGCATAAGTCACCGATTTTGATGAATTTGAGCTTGATCGCTGCGGACACTTATAAAAACATGATGGAACAGGAAAAAAAATAAAAAAAATGTATTATTTTAGTTTTATCACACGATGAAATCAGGGAAAAATAACAATTTCTTTTTTTCATTTTCGGATATAATGCACTTTACAGTCAGATAGAATATCGAATAAGAAACAATATTTTGTATGACACATATGTACTTAAACGCAAAATTTAGGGAGATAATTGAAGATTATTGGCTAACTCCATATTAAACGCGCCGAAACACACCTGAAACGTGATGTGTGACGTCACCGTTTTGTATAGAGCGTTTTCGGCGGGTGCTGCTGCGCGCTAACTTCAAGTAACTATATCACGAGAAAAAAACGCAAGAGAAAAGTTTTAATTTTACAGTTAATTTTCTCACGCATTATACTTTTGATTAAGATTAAAAAAAAATTGATGCATGTTCCCTATTATCGTTCTTGGTGTAATTATTCTAAGGATTAACGTAAAAAATAAATGATAGCTTCTATAATTCAAACATTATTATCTCAGTCTGTAACCTTACAAAAAATATTCTTTCTACATAGGTACCTATCCTTGGAGTAATTTCTTTTCTGGTTTTATAATAATTGTCATTAATTCTCATAAATCTTGAATAAGTATTTAAAATCTAATATGATAGTTTTTAATCAGTTTTCTCTCTCTCTCTTTGGGTTAAAATTATTTATTAAATCACAATTTCATAACCAATCCTAAAGGGTCTTAATTGAACTCAATGTGTACCTACTTATCATCACAATCGACAGTACAAATGTTACTAATTAATTTGGATCGATCGTAATTAATTCTAGTGAAAGCAGCTGGTAGGTATAATAGCTTTCAAGTAACATGAATATAATAGTGATATTTCAATCGCCTGAAGTAATTTGAATGAGCCTGGTGTAACAAAGGATCTTTTTCTATAACGAGTTTGATGTGCAAATAAAATGTGTTAATAAGGAGTTATTCGATAGTTATATGTCAAAGTCAATATCTATATTCAAATAAATTTAGTAATTAAGTGCTTTGAAACGTCTATATTTACCTACCACCCTTTCCAGACCGTTTAACTCAGGGGTCTCCAAACTACGGCCCTCGGGCCAGCTCCAGCACGCGAACACTAACAATCCGGCCTGTAAAAATACTGTAATTTACAGTATGTTGGAACGATGAGCTAGCTAGATCCTGGCCCTTGGGACTTTGTGGAGGAGTTAGTCTGGCCCTTATGCTAAAAAGTTTGGAGACCCATGTTTTAACTGATAAGAAGAACGGGCGCAAGTTTCTTTGTATACATATAAATTTGTATACATAATTTTAAACTAGCGTAAATGGGGTATGTTTTAAAATGCCGAAAATTCATAATACATACTACCGAAATATCGACGTATAAAAGACCTAGGTATTTTCAAAATACCGAAAATCCTCATCCTGTCGATATCCGATAGACCGAAACTTGAAAGACCGATTATTAAATGACCGATATAGTTCGAAATTCCGAATGTTGAAATGCCGATAGTGCGAAATCCCGACCTGCTGGCATGTAATGTAACCCTCAATTAACCTTCGGAGTCTTTTAGGTAAAATGTGATTATAAATGTACGGCCAAACCACTATTCGACCTTTTAATTTTCGGTCTTTCGTCCATAAGTCTTGTAAAATTCGGTTTTTTCAACTTTGGCATTGTAATATATATATAATATAATATATACCCCGTAAATGCACGGGTTTTTAACACCCACCTGGGTTACTCCCGACGTGATCGAGAAAATCGAGATCGAGTTGGAATCGAGTAAAGGTCAAAATGGTACAATGGAAGGAAACCATGGAAACCGTTTTCAATGTACCAAAATAACAGATTTTTGAAGTTTATTCGGTCCTGATGTGAACTCTATCCTGATCCTGTCGATTTCCGTCGGGACCTCGAGAGTACGACAGTAGGGGCAGTACAGCACTTGTCACAAATTGACAGAATCCGTCGGAATGCGTTGACTTTTTCATTTAAAACAGTATCGTGTACTTATATTATTCATAGTTCAGTGATATCTTTGGTGATTTTTTATGACGTTTTTTTTAGTAGGTACTTACTCATATTATGAGCGAAAGTCAGTTTGTTTGTTTGTTACGCTTTCACGTCTAATAAACTATTCAATCGATCTACAAAACGGACATAGGGATCATGATCTAGAAAAATAGTACAGTTTCCAAAAGAGAAAAATAAAAGTCAAGGGCGATCGCAAATTTTTCATAAACTCTAAACTGAACACAAAAAAATTCATGTTGCAATCATTATTTTGGTATTCTTGACTGGCACCGTCGCACTAATCTATGTGCCACAGAGTTATTAAGATTTAGAAATACCTTTCAAAATAGAAAATGAAGAATACCCATCAGTGAAATAAGTCTGCAAAACTACATTCATCTTTAATCTTAACAGCTAATTGAGGCTATCCTCAATTTATGTTCTACCAAACATCAAAGTTCTATAATTTTATAGGGAAATTAGGGAAAAACGATTATCCGAAATGTTTACTGGGCTGCGAAAATTACGCTTGATGGATGAATCAAAACAATGTGAAGTGTCAGACATTTCTGGAAGGGTGTTTAATTATATTAATTTACAAACTCGTTTGATATAGGTGTGTGTAATTAAATGTAGTGTCAGTCAAAAGTTAGGTCCTTTCTCAATGTGCTACATACCTATTAGATATTTGACAGTTTCCATGACAAGAAGTAATTATAGTTGGTTATTAGATTAAGCAATTGCAAAAACAATGTATGATCGACCTCAAAATTAACTAACCAATTTAGCACCTTATTACACCAACTATGCGCTGGTTTATTAAGTTGTTACCATAGTAACTGAAGGCAATAAATGGTGTGACATGGAACTAATCAGCTACTTAATCCCATTTATCTCGTTACAAGATCTCCCGCTTAGGGTTTGCGAACCAATAGTAGTAATAGTAGAGTAGCTTCTTTGACATTTACAAGTGCTTGTAATAGCCTAACTAGACTGAATATATATTTTGAATTTTATCTACCCAGACCCAAAAAATATGGAAAAGTCGAAATGTTTCAACAATTTTCTGCAAGGAACATGGTCGAAAAAAAATTTTTTTTTTCGCATTTCCCATAGCAAGTCCATTTTTGTATGGGAGTATGATTTATTTTTCGTTTTTCGACCATGTTTCTTAGAAAAAGTTTTTCAGTTTAAGCAACACCTGTGTCAGCATTGTTACATAATTTGGTTGTCTTATAGTTATAATTAAAAAATGTCGTGAATTATTTAAGTAACACTCGATAGGGTAGCCTAGGTCCACCTTGTCTGTGGAAATAGGTTCCCTGCATGGTGATGAAGATCGTGGAAAGCCGCTAGATGCGGGCAGCGCAGGACCGATCGTCGTGAAGATCCTTGAGGAGGCCTCAACCCAGCAGTCGGTGTCTTATGGCTGTTACGACGATGATAATGAATACGATTTCAATTAATACCCAAACGTAGATATGTCACCGTTGAAGTGCGGAATTCAGATTAACTAGTTAATCTGCAGTAACACTGGTCGAATCAGTTAAGATGCAAAAAAATTTTTCATTTCGTACTTTAACTAGGTAATCTGCAAATTCCCTAGCTAATCTGCAGATTAACTACCAAAGATCAGTTAAAGTACGGAAACAGGTTCTTTTATTGAACAAAAATTGTAATAACATAAAAGGGGGTTAACACAAAAACGGGGAGACGGGGGGCGCAGCCCCCCTCAAGGGGAGTGTGCCGCGGGAGCGGCCGGCGAAGCGCCAGAAACGGAGTTTTTGTAAAATAAACTTTCAATATAGGACTTTCACTTAAATTTCCTGAAGCCTTGGCTATTTCACTCACTGTTTTCCGCATTTTAACGGTGTAGCATCCGTTAATGTGCAGATTAACTAGTTTAAGTGCGAAGATCGTCCACTTTAAGAAAAAATACGTACTCTAACTGACCCGACCAGTTAATCTGCAGATTCACTAGTTAATCCGCAGATTAACGGATTCCGTACATCAACGGTAACAGATATACCTACAAGGGAATACGTTTACAATCGAAGAAATGTACTCACTTGTTACTAAAGTATAAGGAAAACTGATTTCAATAGAAAACGTCCCTTTACAATAGAAATAGTGAATGGAGCCCAAGATCGATGTACATCTATCAAATGGCAATGCTATTGAGGAAAATGGCCCAACATCTGGGGCTTCGGATGGTTTATTGTGAAGGCTATTAAAATGAAAGGAAGAAAGGTCACAAAACTATTTGATGGAAATTAATGTGTTGAAGGGAACGTAAATGGGCCGTAACATTGAAGTTGCAAATAGGTTTTGAATAGATGAGGAAAGATTTAGACATTTCACATGCAGTAATCCTAATTCTTACTTTAATATAAAATGTAAAAGTTTGTACTGACTGAACAGATACTGACAGATGATGAGAATGATTGAATGAAACTTTTTACACGGAGATTTCAGCCTTGATTTGCATATTATATACCTAGTTTGATTGTATCACCATTGTATGTTCCCAGATTCAATTCCATAGACCACATAGATAAAGTCGCGAGCGCAAGCTAGTTCCGAATAAATCCGAATGTTTAATATTTGTAAAACAAAAGAAAAAGAAACTAGGTCGATGGGGATATCCCATAAGACTTGATTTATTCAGAGTCGGTATGCGATATGAATGGCCCTATAAATAACAAAACAATAAGTAGGTATTGGACAATATCATATACCTACCAACCTACATTGCCCCGATTCCAAAAGAAAGTGGCTTAGCAATTGTGTTATGGAAATTAGAAACAACTGCGTACCTTGAACACCCAGACCTTAGACAAATTAGGTACCTATGCATAAAAAGTTTAATTTCAATAATTAAACTTCTATTTTAACTGTTTGCTATGATTTTCTTTTATCTACTATTCCTATCCTTACTAATATTATAAATGCGAAAGTCCGTTTGTTTGTTTGTTTGTTTGTTTGTTACGCCTTCACGTCTTAACTACTGAACCGATTAACATGAAATTTTGCATACATGTTGTCAGAGGTACAGAGAAGGACATAGGGTACCTTTCATCCAGAAAAAACGAACAGTTCCCGAGGGATAGTAAAAAACTGTCCATTACGCCTTCACGTCTTAACTACTGAACCGATCATCATGAAATTTTGCATACTCGTTTTCAGGGATACAGAGAAGGACAAAGGGTACCTTTCATCCAGAAAAAACGAACAGTTCCCGAGGGATAGTAAAAAACTGTCCATTACGCCTTTACGTCTTAACTACTGAACCGATCATCATGAAATTTTGCATACACGTTTTCAGGGATACAGAGAAGGACATAGGGTACCTTTCATCCAGAAAAAACGAACAGTTCCCGAGGGATAGTTATAAAACTGTCCATTACGCCTTCACGTCTTAACTACTGAACCGATCATCATTTTGCATAAATGCTGTCAGAGGTACAGAGAAGGACATAGGGTACCTTTCATCCAGAAAAAACGAACAGTTCCCGAGGGATAGTAAAAAACTGTCCATTACGCCTTCACGTCTTAACTACTGAACCGATCATCATGAAATTTTGCATACACGTTTTCAGGGGTACAGAGAAGGACATGGGGTACCTTTCATCCAGAAAAAACGAACAGTTCCCGAGGGATAGTTAAAAAACTGTCCATTACACCTTCACGTCTTAACTACTGAACCGATCATCATTTTGCATACATGTAGTCAGAGGTACAGAGAAGGACATAGGGTACCTTTCATCCAGAAAAAACGAACAGTTCCCGAGGGATAGTTATAAAACTGTCCATTACGCCTTCACGTCTCAACTACTGAACCGATCATCATTTTGCATAAATGCTGTCAGAGGTACAGAGAAGGACATAGGGTACCTTTCATCCAGAAAAAACGAACAGTTCCCGAGGGATAGTAAAAAACTGTCCATTACGCCTTCACGTCTTAACTACTGAACCGATCATCATGAAATTTTGCATACACGTTTTCAGGGATACAGAGAAGGACATGAAGTACCTTTCATCCAGAAAAAACGAACAGTTCCCGAGGGATAGTAAAAAACTGTCCATTACGCCTTCACGTCTTAACTACTGAACCGATCATCATGAAATTTTGCATACACATTTTCAGGGATACAGAGAAGGACATGGGGTACCTTTAATCCAGAAAAAACAAACAGTTCCCGAGGGATAGTTAAAAAACTGTCCATTACACCTTCACGTCTTAACTACTGAACCGATCATCATGAAATTTTGCATACACATTTTCAGGGGTACAGAGAAGGACATAGGGTACTTTTCATCCAGAAAAAACGAACAGTACATGGCGGAAGATATTTAGCGGCGGCTGCAGCAATTACATGCAGATATGACTTTTAATGTTCACATCTACAACGAAGCGCTGACGAAGATTGAAAACAAGGTTATAACAATGGCGGGGAAGAAGCTACAAGATTTTGGAATGGTGAGCCCTCGACGATCAGACGAAAATAACTTAAACGATGAAATTTCTCGAGAATTAAATTATGATTTCACAGCGTTGCAACAGCAAGTAACCGAATTAGTTCCGCGGTTGCTTCCAGAACAAAGTTACGTCTTTCATCAGGTATTAAGTCAAGTAGAGTCAGGGAAGGGTGCACTCTTCTTTCTCGACGCCCCTGGAGGAACCGGAAAACGTTTTTACTGAACTTATTATTGACGTTCATAAGAAAAGACCAGAAAATAGCCGTTGCCGTAGCTTCCTCTGGTATAGCCGCTACACTGCTCAACGGTGGCCGTACTGCACATTCCGTTCTAAAATTGCCATTAAATCTTGCACAAGAAGAGTCACCTATCTGCAATTTCAGCAAAAATTGCTCTCGAGGTATGATGCTACGACAGTGTAAACTATTAGTGTGGGACGAAAGTACGATGCCTCACAAAAAGGCCATAGAGGCGTTAAACCGTACTCTTCAGGACCTGCGAGACAGTACAGATATTATGGGAGGAATGGCAGTTTTACTGGCTGGTGACTTCCGACAAACTCTACCGGTGATCCAAAAGGGCACACCTGCAGATGAAATCAAAGCCTGTCTCAAGTCATCAATCTTATGGGAAAAAGTGAAAAAATTTAGTCTAACAACTAATATGAGAGTACACTTTTATAATGACGTAGGTTCGGGACTTTATGCAGAGACTCTATTGAAAATTGGTGATGGACGTTTGGAAACAGATGCTGAAGGTTGTGTTTTACTAACAAGGGAATTTTGTCATTTGGTGGAAAACGATTTGGAGCTCATGGCTAAAGTTTACCCGGACTTGCAAAATAATTTAAACTGTGATCAGTGGTTGTGTGCAAGAGCAATTCTTGCACCAAAAAATGAAATAGTCCACAAACTAAACACTGAAATTTTGAAAGAGGTGCTGGGAGAAACAAAACAGTATATTTCTATAGATACAATCTTGGACACAGAACAGAGCACTTCATACCCCGCTGAATTTTTAAATTCTCTGGAGCTTTCCGGTGTACCCTCGCATAAACTCGAATTGAAATTAGGTGTACCGGTCATGCTGATGCGAAATATAGATGCACCCCGGTTATGTAATGGGACGCGGCTTCGTATCACACAATTAGGACAAAATATCATCGGAGCCACTATTTTAATACCTCGAATCCCAATAATCCCCACTGACCTACCATTCCAGTTTAAGAGGCTTCAATTTCCAGTCAAATTAAGCTTTGCTATCACTATAAATAAAGCGCAAGGGCAAACATTACAGGTAGCAGGGGTTCATCTGGAAAAGCCATGTTTTTCCCATGGTCAACTATATGTAGCATGTTCGCGTGTGTCTACTGCCCAGAATTTGTATGTATTCGCGCCAAATGGAAAGACATACAATATAGTTTATAGCAGCGTCTTAATATAGTGCTTTATTCTATGCCCATGATTGCAATGGCCCAGGAATTAATAAAAAATATCGTCAATCCAGTGGAAAAATAATATTTTATCGTCATTGCAACCTACAACTTCGTAGTAGAAATTTAAAAAATTAAGCAAATATGTATTTTGTGACTTTCTGATTTTTTTCCCTTAAAGAGTAATGCTTCTTGAATGCCTCGATTACATACGCCAATTTAGCTTCCTAGCTAGGAAGCAATTTCGGGTTGCCACCCGTACTTGACAATAAAATATTGTAGTATAAGTTCGATTTTAAAATCGAATCTACACTATAACGGAAAAGTAAACATTGTTTAAGATTGGAGATGAAAATTGAAAATAAAAAATCATAAAAAATGTTGACCTTTCCGTCATTTGTGCAAATTTACTGTTAAAATTTAACTTATTTATACGAGTGGCAACTCTAAATAATTGGTTCCTTAAATCGGCGTATGTAATCGAGGCTTAAACAGGGTAAATAAACCTAAAAATCTTTATGGTAATCGTTATTGAAGTTTAATGGAATGTTGATTGCAAAAATTAAAAAGTTATTTAGTGAAGGTTTGGATGTTTAGAGATGTTATAACTCAATCGCAAAAACGACGGATTTAACATTTTAAATCCGTCGTTGCGACGGAATATAAAATATCTGCGTGTGCCATTGCACACGCAGATATTTTATAGCCTGGATTAAAACTGATACTTTTCTCGGTCAAAAGTCACCTAAGGATTTTCCGAATGTCCACGCGGACGAAGTCGCGGGCGAAAGCTAGTAGGTAATATCTGAAAGAAAAGCAGATTATGCACCTCGCCTTAAATAATTTATATTGCCCTCGTGCCTGTTAGAATCAGGCACTCGGTGCAATAATAAATTACTTTGTGCTCGATGCAATAATCTACTATTTCTGTTTTTTGAGGTGTTCTTATTTTTATAAAGTTTGTAATTTTTTTTATCGATTCAGTTGACAGTTTTTTTAAAGGTTTAAAATAGGAGGTTGAAAAAGTAAAAAAAAAACATATTTCAGCCATTTCGAAAAATGCAAATACAGACTCGCTAGATCTTCAGCTCACAGAACCACAAAATATTAAGTTAAAAAAATTGATAAATATTTTATAAAAAAAAGCTATCCGTTCATAAGTTTTGACAAAATAAAATTTTTGGGTACAATTTATTAAGAAAAATAGTATTACTCTGTCTTGTCTATCCTTCATCGCAGCATCGTTAGGTTAAAAAAATTGGTAATTACTTTTTTTATTGTTTGCTCTGTCTATCTATTCATAAGTATGTAGCGTCGTTATGAAAGCTCTGTTTGTATTTAGAAGTTTGCTTTGCCGCGTATTGTTTCCGGCTCGGAAGTCTAGTTGCAGTACTTTGCAGGCAGCTACAAAAGGCCTGAAATATGCACAGCCTGCGATTTTAAGACAGTTTCTTACGTGAACGTCTAACGTTAGTTTCTGAGTCATCTTTTTAAAAGAATTAATTTTAATATTTTTGACTGGAGTTTTGTTGAAAAGTATACTTTGGACTTTCAGAGTAGCAAGATGTCACAACCATTTCAACTCTCTTATTTCTTTTCTTATTTTTAACCAGCGGCCGCCCGCGGTTTCAACCACGTGGTTCCCGTTCCCGTGGGAATATCGGTATAAAAAGTATTCTGCGATTTAATCTAGGCTATCTACTATCTGTGTGCCAAATTTCAACCAAATTCGTTCAGTAGTTTTTGCGTGATTGAGGAACAAACATCCAAACATCCTAACCCACAAACTTTCACATTTATAATATTAGTAGGAAGTAGGATGTTGAACAAATCTATACTTCACACATACACTTATTATATTACTTCACACTTATGATGTTTACAGATAAAATAAAGAAGGAAATTGTTTACTGCGTGTAAAAAATGTTCAAAGAAAAGCACTCGTATGAAAATATTAGTTCAATAAAAATATTTTTACCAACAACATACATCAAAGGCTCCACCGTTCTAAAAATACTTGTCGGTTTTTTATATTAAAATGTATTTGTCAACATCTTTAAACATTCGACACTCACGTATGAAAACAGACTACTATCCCCGTCAATTGGTAATGCGCTGGAACCTTGTCAAATTAACATACATATCAACGTCAACCGCAACTAAAAATGGCAAAAAACAGTAAATTTCAAATAGGTAATTTAATATATTATTTATTGAATTCTTATTTTCAGTAAGAAAGGGTCGAGTTATATGAAAAAAATGCAATTGTTTTTCGTTTTTGAGGTTAAAATCATGGCCGCCAGGCGCATTACCAATTGACGCGGATAGTACATATTGCAGTCAAATTTTCTTTCAGCAAATCGACCTTACCTTTAAAGACATGCGTGATGTGTACGTAAAGCAGAGGCCACATTAGAAAGCGAAACAAGATTTGCTTCGCTAATTTCATGTCGCTATTACCTATGTCTTTTCGTACTGGGTTTACACCGCTAACTACAGACCTCTGAACCTTACATTTACAAATAGGTATTCGCAATCGGTAATTAAAATAGGGTAACTGGAAATAATTAAAGGCGAGGTTAATGGGATACTTAAATACTAAACGTGGCAGCGTTTTATTTTTTGGGCGACTAAATAAATACGGGCGACGAACTGTGGATCACAAAAATACGCAAAACGGGCGACTACATGTGGGAGATAAATAAATTAAGTAAACAGTGAAAATTCTAAATGATTAACAAAAATACTGAGTGGGCAACTATTATACCAAGTAGGTAACTATATTATAACTGATTTAAGCTGCCCAACATGGTATTTTTGTTATCTCGATTAGGATAATAGCCACCTATTTTAAATAAAATATATGCCAAATTTTAAACGGTATGTGTGCCCTAAGGTTGTCGCTCAAATAGTAATTTGGTCGCCCGTTCTGAATAACTAGTTACACAATTTGTATTTTAAAGTCAACAATTTGTATTTTTTGTAGGTGACTACAAAAAATACAAATTGACGGGTGACCTCAGTCCGTCGCCCACTTAGTATTTCAGTACGCTCTATATTCAGTATTTCTGATACCCAAAATAAGAATTTATTGTTACCCGATTAAATACTATCCTTCGCAATCGCTTCGCTTTCGAGAGATGAGTAGGTTCGACGTTTTAAAAATTAATAATTAGCAGCGAAAACTTATGGCATTCCTTACTTTTTAATCGCAAAAGGAAAAGTATTATAGGTAGTTTATGCAGCCGCGTTTTTACATTTCATAGTGAATTTTCTGCCGAAAATTTTTCAATGACTAGTTGTTTCCGTAGTGTTTCCATGTCAAAAAAAAACATTATTTAATGCGGCAAAAATAATAACGAACTTGATCCATGTAGGAAAAATTATTGTGTATATTTTGAGACCATATACAATACCATATACAAGATGCATTTTTTCTATGGCGAGTCCCGGATCATGGCTACAGACCGGATACAGAGCGTATCGAAGTTCGTTTCGTTTCGCTTCACTCCCAGTGTAACCTACGGCTTACACAAATTTCTGCTTAAATATTAAGAAACACGCCTCTTTATGTGGTTTCCCGTAAAAGCTTTCGGTTTGATTCGATAGGGGATAATAACGAACAATATATTCTTTTGGAATAAAAATGTTTTCCCAACACGCATTGCCATGAAACCGAATCTCTGTGTCGAATCGCTTACATAATGTTGCGGGCGATATCGCTCCGTGGGTATTTCACCTTATTACTTCTAATGAAAACAAGAAAAGCTGTAATACGGGTTACTTCCTATATTAAAATCGTAGCTTGGAAATGTAATAATCAACGACGTAAGCCACTGAACACTTTGTCACAATAAAAAATAGGTCTTTACCCCCTAAGGGCCCGTGGACCTACCGATTTGACCTACTGGTAGGACCACGGTATACCACTATGTACTCGTGATCCTACTGGACTAGGGCTTTTTAGAATATCGTAGTCCTGTAGATATCGATAGATAAGTAAAAGAACGATTATTCCGAACCTAACCCGAAATCCTATATTTATTTATTAATAATGTTATATTTTCAGTCAAAAGTACCAGGGCAACATGACTTACAAGGAGTAATGTCGATTTATATTTTTGAAAAATTTAATATATTTTTTTAAATCATTCAATAGCACTACTAAATTATCGGTACCTATGAAATTGCCGATATGAAGAAAAAAACACTTTTGGCTATGTGAAAATGTAGCTTGTATGTACATAAACGAAGCCTTCTTGTATGGGTGTGTTTAAATGTAGCTAGTACATATACAAGGTCTTTTTGTATGGGTATGTTGAAAATTAGCTAGCACCTTTCTGGATTATTAAAAGAAACAGATGATTATAGACATTTTGTTTAACTCTATTAATCTACTTTTCCCGTATGAAATTCACTCAAGTCTTTCTCTCTCTTTCTCAAGTCACTCAATTCAGTAAGCTTTCGAACATATTTATTTTTAGTAACGGACTAAAATAAAGTGAAACATTCATTGCCAGTGAAATGAGATAAAAAAAACCAGCCAAGTGCGTGTCGGGCCACGCGCAGTAGGGTTCCGTAGTTACCTTATACCATACCATATTGAATACCACTATAATTTTTCGTATGGAAAAATAACTTTGTTTTTCATAGTGTTTGTATGAATGACAAAGTTATATTTGCGGTTTTGGAAAATGTGATTCTTTAAAAATTATTACTGTATCTCGTTCAAACCAATTTTCGTTGAAAGTATGTATTAGGATCTATAGCATATATTTTATTTAGATTTTTCACTCTCTTATTTTAAAAGTTAAAGGGGGGGACACTCATTTTATCACTTTGGCAGTAAATATCTTTCAAACGGTTTACTTTGAGAAAAAATAGTCTTAGGAACCTCAATGTCATTTTTAAAGACCTATCTATAAACAACCCCGCACGTATAGTTATGATGAAAAAATTTTTTTTCAGTTTCAGTTCCATGTATGGGGTGCCCCCCCCTTAATCTTTTATTTTTTTATTTTTATGTTAAAACCTTAAAGCGGTTCACAGAATACATCTACCTACCAAGTTTCAATTGTGTAATCTTAATAGTTTTGGAATAAAGTGGCTGTGACATACGGACAGACAGACAGACATGACGAAACTATAAGGGTTCCGTTTTTGCCATTAGGCTACGGAACCCTAAAAACGACCTAATTAAAAACTGTTAAAATTCGAGAAGTAGATACGTAGGTATCCATTTTCAGCTTGTCAATTTAGAAAAAGAACTTTTCTTTTGTCGGTTTTTGTGGTACCGTTATTGTTGATGATTTTATTTCATCTTCATCATACATATTATTATAGTATTTTACAATGCAATTTTTATTTGCGAATTGAAAGAATTCTTAAAAATACCCATAGCCAAGGAAATTAAAAGTTAGATTCTTATGAACCAAATAATGAAAGAATTAATAATTTTTACATTTGAGATTTTAGCAGTCACAGTGATATTTTTATATGATTTAATATTAAAAATAACGAAAGAAATATAATAATAATCGACTATCCACCAGTTATATATATTGTAAATATAAAATCTTATATTTTTTTAGGATTTTAGAAATTAACAGAAAAGCTTTGTCTTGAATTGAAGCTTAACCTCAGAATCCTTGAAACAAACCAATATTGTAAGAGAGGTTGAAATCAGTATTTGCGAAAGCAGATACTTAATTGCTTTTTAATTATCTTCATTTTCAGCAATGAAAGTTTTTTGTTCCATTTTTAATTGGTATTTAATTACAGAGTTAATGATAAACTTACTTAACGTTAAAATATTTCTCCATTGCGTTTTAAATCAGTAGAATATTTTTGAGATCAATCAGAATTTTACCATAATAAACTTAGTACCCAATTAAATTATTAGAGTATCATCTTAGAACACCTAAATAAAAAACGCACTGTCAAGAGTGAGGCAACTAAAACAGCCACAAGTGTCATTGCAGTCGGGGGACCTTATTATGGAACAATTTTTGATCAAAGAGGTCCCCCGACTGCAATGACACTTGTTGTTTAACTTTTTAGTTCGTTTTTGGCAGGGCAGTCGTGTTTTTAATATTTTTTAAATTTATTTAATTTTATTTCACACATTTTAGTGACATATTATATAGTTTTGGAATGTGCTCATCAAGGCCTTTCATTTGATGTCCATATTGTAATAATAGAAGAAAAAAAATTTTTTTTCACATTTGAAAATGGCGTCGTACAGTCGCCTTATTGATTTTTTCTAAAAAAATATAGCCAGTGTCACTCGGAATGCTGTAAGGATTCTAACGATAGCCCATTTACCCAAATCAGTTCAGGCATTTAGAAGTTATGGTGGAATAAAGAAACTCACATACCCACAAACATACATGAACCCTGAACACATAACACTCTTTTTGCTTTGGGCACTCGTGTAAAAATGGCTCCGTTTTCAGATTTTTATTGTCCATTATTACCTAATCATACCGAATAAGTACAAAACAGTTTTAATTTTCCTACATTTATTAGATTAGTTACTATATTATTGGATTTATTTACGATTAGGTTACGTATTAAGGATATAAATCTGAAAACTAAGCCATTTTGGCTTAGTATTAGTTGCCTCACTTTGCATACGAGGACACGCCTTCTAGGTAGTATAATATTGTTAATTAATCAATCTTTCATTCAAATTCGAGTTGGGGTTCGCACAGAAAATGCACGCTGAAATCCAACAAGTAAATATAAGGCCGCCGGTAACGATCAATTACGACTGACAATTTTTTCATCAATGCCATTGTTGGAGCAATTGACAATCGCTTTAATGGGGATGGCAACTGTCAAAGTGGCGCTACGGACGCTTGTTGCACAAAAACCGTAAAAACAAAGGGCTTACTATAAAAATCGTTTTATAGCTTTAAAATAACCAAATTCTGTGTTATAACTATAAAAATGTTAAGCCCTCGGTAACGATAATTTGCGATTGTCAATTTTTACGTGCTTTAGCACTTACAAATTTTCGAAAAATCTGGATATTAAAAAAAAATCAGTAAAAATAATAAACGCCTGAATTTGGCTTTCAATTCCAGCATTTGCTTTGTAGAATAGTCTTTTATATTAATTTTGGGTCAATAGGCCCTTTTCGGCAATTCCACAAAATAAATACCTATTTTTCTATAGATTTGTTCTGAACGTCTACTGTCTTAGGAACAAACAAGCGTACGCAGCGACATCTACAATTAGCTTTGCGTTGCCATCCCCATTGCACGCATATCGATCAATTTTCGCATCAATGAGCGTCAATCAGGTACGTAAAAATTGACAATCGCAAATGAGCGTTTCCGGTGTGCTTTATATCTTTACTCAATAAAATAGGGTAGTATTTATTCGGGTAACAATAAATTCCTATTTTGGGTATCAAAAATACTGAACTGATACTAAGGTCCGTATTATAGGACGAGACTCAAGCACTGCTTGCTGCTTGAGTACAGTTAGCTATGGTGCTATTCATCGCATATAGCGCCATCTCTATCTAACTGTACTCAAGCAGAGATTTGAGTTTGAGTTTGATTCTGTAATACGAGCCTTAGTGGATGACGGACCGAGGGCGACTACAGATATTGAAAATGAGTGACTATAAAATACAAATTGAGTAACTAGTTATTCAGAACGGGCGACCAAATTACTATTTGGGCGACAACCTTAGGACACACAAAACATTTAAAATTTTGGCATATATTTTATTTAAAAAAAGTGACTATTATCCTAATCGAGATGACAAAAAACAAACAAACAAACGAAACGAGAAAGTAACCTAATAAAAACGTGTTAAAAATACTATGTTGGGCATATAGTTACCTACTTGGTATAATAGTTGCCCACTCAGTATTTTTGTCACCATTTAGAGTTTTCACTGCTAACTTAAATTATTTATCACCCACATGTAGTCGCCCGTTTTAAGTATTTTTGTAATCCACCGTTTGTCACCCGTTTAGTTATTTTGACGTCCAAAAAATAAACTACTGCCCGGTTTAGTATTTAAGTATCCCATTAACAGTCGCCTTTAATTATTTCCAGTCCCAATAAAATATAAATAAACCGAACTCACCCGAAACTTCTATGTCACTTTACAAATCCCGGACCCGTCTAATTATTTGAAACGTAACCCGTTTTACGAATCAAACCGTGTCTATTTGAGTTCCCGAGCCTTTTGAACGCTCCGAGGAAAAGTTGGACTAATATTATATTCTTCCGAGAACCGTATAATTTTTTATCCACCCTTTCCCAATTACGAAACCCTAATTTATAACGTCTTTTTGGTGAGAATACGACATGTAATTTTGGAATTACCATTTATGATAAAGGGTCTTCAACCTTTTTCGGGTCAAGAATATTTATTTAACATTATTTTGGTTAACACTTTAATTTTAGTTCGGTAATTATAAACTTAAGTTATTTAAATACAATACATTTAAAGGAGATGTCCCAGCTTTGCCCCAGTTTCATTTTATTTAATTTCCTTTATAATTAAAAAATGCTAATTGCATTTTATTTAGGTGTAGTATCAGTCAAGAATTGTTTTATATTTATAAAAACAATTACAAAAAACATTAAGTTGTTTTCTGAAGTAATTTGTAAGTAAATATTACTCTTATGATAAAAATTGTGATTTAAAAGCGTTTTAACTTAAAAATCCCACTTTTTAATGCAGAAAATAATTATCAATCTGATTCTAGAGTAAAATGCCTACTCTGACATACTACTTTGATTAAGACGCGATAGACTTTCATTTTTTGAGAATGGTGGGGCAAATGACATAGGCGCGGTGGGACATGTCTTTTAAATTAGTCAAGCTAATTCTGGGCCGCCAAAGACGCTATCGCTGGTAGGGTTGCCATCCGTCCGGATTAGTCCGGACGTGTTCGGACTTTTAGACTATTGTCCGTATTTTGTCCAGCTTTATAATTTGTCCTGTTTGTCCAGGTCCTGTTGACAAATTGATTGTAGGTACTGCTGTTATGGAATGACCTGACAAATTTTTTGGAAAGGGGTCCAAATATTACCCTGTAGGTCTGTACAAGGTGTACCTATTAAAACTGAATGAATATTAACAAATGATTGATTTTCGAAAATATTTACTAAGGCTTCTAAGTAGAATTTGAAAATAGTCTAGAAATGAAATATTATATGTCCAATTGATTTGAAATTGATAGTTTTAAGTAAAAAGTAAAAAAAAAAAAACAAAAAAAAACACTTGTTTAAAACATTTTGAACTGTTTGTTTTAAAAAAAACTGTTTTATTTTCAATCCTGGTCAAGACTCTCCAATGGTAACCCTAATCGCGGGTGACTGGCGACCGGCACGGTAATGATAACCGTATCTATACAGGGGGTCAAGTCTGCTAATGTTTTGGTCAAAATCGTAGTTCAATGGTGTTCTAATGGTAGAGCTTTTTGACACAGTTCTTGTTTTTTAAACCCAAAATCAAGACACAATTGGTCCCCCTGGTCGTAATTTTATCTTACAAACGATCGAAATAGATACCATTACCACGTGTTGAAGACCTATAACTTAGACGGTAAGTAACAACGAATGAACGGATAATATTAGGTAGTCGGTAAAGTTCGCGGCCTTTTTGTACCAATAATAATAAAGATAGCACAGCTAGGAACATCTTTAGCATCAAAATTACCAGATCTGAAGCTGATGAATTTTGCAGTAGTACCTATTTACCTATTCGACAAAGCAACTCTCCATTAACATTTCAAATCTTTGTTTGAGCACTAGCACCATTATTTTATTAAGGGTCAACTCTAATCGAAAAAAATGCAAAACGTAGGTATCTAATTAAAAGCAAGATAATAAGTGATTTGTTTCAATTTTTAGTTCAGTAAAATTACGGGAGCTAGTATGACGAAATAGAAATAATTTGCAATAGCGGTCTTTCTTCTTTTGATCGTTAGATTAAATGGCTCGCTGTCATTTTGTAAAGGAATCCAACTAATTTTCACTAATTTTTTTTTTACTTTACTGACCAAAATATTCATTGATTTAATTGCTTTAGCAAAATTGCTAATTACATACTTTCTTTACTTTTTGCTTGATTGGGACTATAATTTGATTGTGAATGTAAATCCAACAAAAAAAAGTTACAACTCCGCTGTATTTTTTTTGTATTGAGTAAATTTAGTTGGATTCGTTTATATATTAGTATTTTATAATCACATCAAAGTCAGATTGCAAAATTACAGCTTATTACCATTTAATGTTTTGCGAACCCGTAATTTTACTGAAGTAAGTCAGCTTTCACGCTTCACATGGCAATCGAATAATTCAAGTAAGTACCTAATATTGTCATCAGCTTTCACGCTTCACATGACAATCGAATAATTCAAGTAAGTACCTAATATTGTCATCAGCTTTCACGCTTCACATGGCAATCGAATAATTCAAGTAAGTACCTAATATTGTCAGCTTTCACGCTTCACATGGCAATCGAATAATTCAAGTAAGTACCTAATATTGTCAGCTTTCACGCTTCACATGGCAATCGAATAATTCAAGTAAGTACCTAATATTGTCAGCTTTCACGCTTCACATGGCAATCGAATAATTCAAGTAAGTACCTAATATTGTCAGCTTTCACGCTTCACATGGCAATCGAATAATTCAAGTAAGTACCTAATATTGTCATCAGCTTTCACGCTTCACATGACAATCGAATAATTCAAGTAAGTACCTAATATTGTCATCAGCTTTCACGCTTCACATGGCAATCGAATAATTCAAGTAAGTACCTAATATTGTCAGCTTTCACGCTTCACATGGCAATCGAATAATTCAAGTAAGTACCTAATATTGTCAGCTTTCACGCTTCACATGGCAATCGAATAATTCAAGTAAGTACCTAATATTGTCAGCTTTCACGCTTCACATGGCAATCGAATAATTCAAGTAAGTACCTAATATTGTCAGCTTTCACGCTTCACATGGCAATCGAATAATTCAAGTAAGTACCTACCTAATATTGTCAGCTTTCACGCTTCACATGGCAATCGAATAATTCAAGTAAGTACCTAATATTGTCAGCTTTCACGCTTCACATGGCAATCGAATAATTCAAGTAAGTACCTACCTAATATTGTCAGCTTTCACGCTTCATATGGCAATCGAATAATTCAAGTAAGTACCTACCTAATATTGTCAGCTTTCACGCTTCACATGGCAATCGAATAATTCAAGTAAGTACCTACCTAATATTGTCAGCTTTCACGCTTCACATGGCAATCGAATAATTCAAGTAAGTACCTAATATTGTCAGCTTTCACGCTTCACATGGCAATCGAATAATTCAAGTAAGTACCTAATATTGTCAGCTTTCACGCTTCACATGGCAATCGAATAATTCAAGTAAGTACCTAATATTGTCAGCTTTCACGCTTCACATGGCAATCGAATAATTCAAGTAAGTACCTAATATTGTCAGCTTTCACGCTTCACATGGCAATCGAATAATTCAAGTAAGTACCTACCTAATATTGTCAGCTTTCACGCTTCATATGGCAATCGAATAATTCAAGTAAGTACCTACCTAATATTGTCAGCTTTCACGCTTCACATGGCAATCGAATAATTCAAGTAAGTACCTACCTAATATTGTCAGCTTTCACGCTTCACATGGCAATCGAATAATTCAAGTAAGTACCTAATATAATAATTTTCTGAAATCGAACACTTACCTACATCGAGCACAGTTGAAATTTTTTTGAAAATATAAGCAGAGGAAAAAATCGGGCAGACTACAAACTGGTACTCCGTCGATTAGACACACCCCGTGCTGTCGACATAGATTAACCGCACCTGTCACTCATCTTGTGACCTTGCGCCATCTTGCAATTATGATATACTGCGGGAAGTTTGCCACAGCGTCAAGTTTACCAGTAGGACAGAACATTTGTGTGACCTCACTCTTACTTACTTACTTCGGTGGCTCAGCGACCCAAAGTGTGTCTTGGCCTCCGATACTAGAGCTCGCCATCTATCTCGATCTTTTGCTGTTTCGCGCCAGTCCCCAGCATCGAGCTCACGTAGATCGGCCTCCACCACGTCTCTCCATCGATAGCGGGGGCGTCCGACCGGGCGTCCGTCGGCCAGTAGCTTGACCGAGATAGGCTCTTTTGGAGCTCCTCTCCAATCCCATTCTTTCGACGTGACCAAGCCATCGGAGTCTGTGTGCCTTCGTTTCTCCAATGATATTAGGCCCAGCCTGGAGGTGGCTAAGTTGAATGTAGACCTCACTCTACATTCAATAAACAAAACCTCTCTTCATTTACCATGTTAACAGCCTCTGTGGTCTCGTGTAAGACGTAGGGGTCCCGGGTTCGATTCCCAAGGAGGGTACAATTTGTATTCGGTTTGGTATGTGGTAGGGCTTATTTCAAGTCCGCCTGACTAACTACCGCCATCTTACCTAAGTCTGATGCCTTAGCAATAATTAAAAAATTGTTGCACAAAGGAAGCGCGCGGGATCTTACGAGCGACGTACGAGAATTTACCTCTTACAATTTGTAGCACACTCTGAAAAATCGCGCGGTAACAGAGAGGTTTTAAGCAACTGCATAGATTTCTTATACTATGGCACTAGATTAATTTTAATGTCAGGAAGCTGTATAAGAAAGGCTGATTGCGTCGTCATTCTAAAGTTCCAAAGGGTTGGAGTAATAATCTCGACAGTTTCCGTGGCAACGGGTCGGTGGTTCGAGTCAGGATTCAATGTTTGAACCTTTTCATAGCACCATTGAGCAATGAATACTTATGTAAAAGGTTTAGAAATACCTAGTTATTTATGCAACTGTACTATAATGAGGGGTATAAAAACACGAATCTTGGTTTATCACACGAGGCGACGTTATCACATATTTGATAAAAGTATCACGTATGAGTGTTTTATTAATACCTGATTTTATACAGTAGCATCCAATACTTTATTTACACCCAACCCATGTTATGTATCCTCTAATGGTTTTTGACTTTGACTTTCACTTTCCTCGTCCTCCTCGTCATAATATCGTCCGAACGTGTGTTGTAATATTGTACTGAATTTCATAATGTTGTAAGGTAAGGAAGTAGGGTAGTATGGAAAGGTTACCCACTCACTAGTAGGAAGGCCAAATGGAAGACCTTTCTCCGGGCTGGGTAGTATTAGCCCAGGGACCGCGGTCCAACCGATGATGGTTGGCAGTTGTATAGCTACATACGTATTTATGCTGCATCGCTGACTTAACTCCGTTAGCGAGATGTAGGTTACTTCATATGTTCTCCATACTACGAGGTGCTATTCCTTACTAATCTTTGTGTTTATACGACACTAGCGCCATCTAGTCACAAGGTGATGAATCTTGTTGCAACCGTGTGTTATGGTATGTGTGGCGTCGTCGTAGGTAGATGCCGCTACAATACTAGATATTGTAGGTAATATTGGCAGTAAGCTAAACGTTTCAGATACCTTTATATAGGATTTAAAGCATGGGTGTAGATAAAGATTTTTATTTCAACTCTAAATCATACTTCTTTCGGTCGCAATGGATTTAAAGATAAGTAATCTAAGACAAATTAACAAGTACCGACCTATATAAAAAAACAAGTTGATAAAATTCTGATTAACAATATTTTCAAGAAATATACTTACTAGTAATTGTATCATCTGAAAGATAATTTACATTCTCACTTCTAGAAACTTCGGAAATGTAAAAACTGGGGTAAATAATCTCTTGTATTGTCTCTTGTAACAAACTAATAAGTTATCAAACTAAATATCTATAACAGGTCAATTATATTTACTACTTAAGTATTGTTTTCCGTTTAATGCAAACAGTGGTAAAATACAAAATTCTAGTGTACCTAACCTACTAAAGTACGATCGACAACTCACGTGCTTTACCACTTTGCAAAAAAAATGTGTGCGCGCGAAGCGCCCCTGCACGAACTAAACGTATATGACGGCGCGGCGTGGCGTGGCGTGCAAGCGATTTTAACCTAATGAGTGGTAAAGCGAAAATGTTGTCGATAGTACCTTTGCCCTTTTGCGATGCATGTTAAATACACATTAGTGGTTATCACCAACAGAGGCGAGGCACCGAGGCATCAACACCGTGCCTCATTAATCTATCTATAACCATCGATAAGAACCAAGCAAAGCTTTTAACTTGTATCTCTCAAAAAAGTGATTGAGGGCATTATAATCTAAGTAAGTATAATTTTACTCGTGCGAAGCGAACGTAACCGAGTTCGTTGAGTACCTATGTGCTTCGAGCATCGCGGATAAGCCCGTCTTACTCTAAGAGTATGATGGGTACTTTTTACTTTTTCGCTGCAAACTTCTACTGATAGCAAGCTTTTTCACTGCTAGTGGAGATAATGGCAACATCCCACGCACGGTAGAAGGCCTACGCCCTTATAATAATTACACCTAGAACGATAATTCCCTACAAAGCTTGCTGTCAAAAGTGAGGCAACTAAAACAGCCAAAATGGCGCCGTTTTCAGACTTTTATTGTCCATTATTACATAATCACACCTAATAAGTACAAAACGGTTTCAATTTCCCTACCTTAAAGAGATTAATTATTATATTATTGGACTTTAGTTACAATTAGGTAACGTATGAAGGATATAAATCTGAAAACTGAGCCATTTTGGCTCAGTATAAGTTGCCCCACTTTGCATACGCGGACACGGCTTCTAGGTGTAATTATTCTAAGCCTACGCCCTATAGTGTGAATGGTATGATGATAAGATGACCTGATTATGAAGCGCTCGAAGTCAACTAGCTCTTATCTTACCAAATTAAATAAGGGTGTTATTTAACAAACATTCAAAATTATTTTATATCTTTTTTAAAGTTAATCCTGAACAGTTTTATCTCCCTCTGATGCTGAGTAATCGAGTAGCACCATAAACAGAGAATGAGCGGCCAATCTCGTTCGTGAAACAGTAAAATTGCGATAAACCCCATGAAATAATGCCCCGAATAACGCACAGTCATTTATCGCTTGTTTTCGAAGAACTTGAAGACCGCTGTTACTGTTGAAACTCGAATTTATTTTCTAAACGAAATTGAAATTGAAAAAATCTTTATGCTCACATAATAAGCATTTTTAAATCGTCCATTCTTTTACCCTACCACTTAGAATAATTACCTACACCTAGAAGCCGTGTCCGCGTATGCAAAGTGAGGCAACTTATACTGAGCCTGAGCCAAAATGGCTCAGTTTTCAGATTTATATCCTTCATACGTAACCTAATCGTAACTAAAGTCCAATAATATAATAATAAATCTCTTTAAGGTAGGGAAATTGAAACTGTTTTGTACTCATTAAGTATGATTAAGTATGTAATAATTGACAGTAAAAATCTGAAAACGTGGCGCCGTTTTGGCTGTTTTAGTTGCCTCACTTTTGACAGCGCGCTTTGTAGGGAATTATCGTTCTAGGTGTAATTATTCTAAGCCCCACGGACGTATATAAGGGGGGGTTTTGGGAATCCGGACCCCCCCCCCCCATTCATATCCATCTTACTTGTCCAACAGAAAAAAAATATATGCACCGCGCCGATTGTAGAAAACGATAGAAGCTTAGTCCGCCGCAGGGTGTATCTCGAGATATTATACGACACTCAAAGCGGAGTAAATTGTTGGTAATTTTAACTTTTTTAAAAGTGTTATAGACAACTTTGCGGTAGAATGCATTTTTTTGAAGTTGTAACCCAAAAACTGAAATAAGTTGAGGTTTTTCGATCACTACGAAGTTAGCACAGGTCTTTCAGGGTTTCAGGTCAAGCAGCGGCGACCGCCCGGGGCTCCCTTTTATATCCCCAGCCGCACACCTTTACAGTTTACCTTTAAACAGTCCTACAATTACTATCGTAAATTCCCTTTTAGCGATAAAATCGTTATGGTGGCAAAACATGATCAGAACAACTTGGCAATATCTCGTCGAAACTTCATCGCTCGCTACCATATGCCATTTAAGATTTGGCCATTGTAAAATCCAGGAGCGGCCCTAGGGCGGTGCAAGCGGTGCCACTGCACTGGGCGCCCTTGTGTGTGGGGCGCTAAAAACGCCCGACAACCGGTCAACTATCAATCGTATTGTTACCTGGTGACAAGCGACGACGCGACGAATGAAACTAACCAAAAATCGCACTGCGCGGCCATTTTTAGTGTAAACAAGCAAGATTAGTGGATTAACCGACTAAAAATCGCGCAACGCAGCTGTTTTTAACTATAAACAAGCAAGATTAGTCGATGAAACTGACCGCAGCGCGGCGGTTTTTTACTGTAATAAGTAAAATTACAAGATGAAACTGATGAAAAATTGCGCTCCGCGGCCTTTATTTTATTGCTATAAACAAGCAAGATTACAAGATTAGTAGGTAAAACTGACTAAAAATCGCGCTGCGCGGCGGTTTTTTTACTGTAATAAGTAAAATTACAAGATTAGTAGATGAAACCGATTAAAAATTGCGCTGCGCGGCCGTTATTTTTTTGCTATAAACAAGCAAGATTACAAGATCAGTAGGTGAAACTGACTAAAAATCGCGCTGCGCGGCCATTTTTTAACTAACAGGCAAAATTTAAAATCTTGGAATCGCAGATAGGGGGCACCTCGTAGAAATGTCACCCAGGACACTGGTAGTGTTAAAACCGGCACTGGCAGGCAATGTTTAATTTGTAAATGATAGATTAATTGGCGTTAGACCACTGTTTTTTTTGCGTTGAGGACCCCCCCCCCCCCCCCTTGTCAAAGCTATAGCTACGTCCGTGCTAAGCCCTACCACCCATTATGACGACTTTTAGCTGACAAGCGAAATGGGCGCAAAAAACTTGTCAGCTTTATCAGATGGAACGATATATTTACAAATATATCGTTTCCAGACATTATATAGGTAACTTTTTCGTTTGATATTGACATCCAAGAAGCTTATAATCCCAATGGAGATTGCACGGCCATATGTCATAGTGAAGATTGAAAAAAGGTCCTTTAGTGACGTGACGGCTTATTGCTACCTCTTTCTTTAGTGTTACAATACGTTTTCGTTTCTCACGAACGAACGAACGACGAACAACGAACACGTATTGTAACACTAAAGAAAGAGGTAGCAATAAGCCGTCACGTCACTAAAGGACCTGTTTTCAATCTTCACTATGACATATGGCTGTGCAATCTCCATTGGAGGGAGGTATATGCTTCTTGTTGACATCGTTTAACGATTACTTTATACTTGTTTAGTATAAAATTTATTGCTGTCATAAAAGCAAATAATACAAACAAAAACAACTCAAACATGACAAATTGAATTTTAGTTGCTGTGTCAAAATCTCCATAAATTGGATGTCGTCGCTGATATTTCACGCAAGCAAATCATTGACTGAATTGTAAAAATTAAGTTAACAAACTTTTATTTAACCTCATCGATTAAATAAATAAGGTCCTTCTTAAATATTGCACATAATTTTAAGGGGTCAATGTACTCATGCATACAAACAACTTTCACTATGGTCTTCTTCTTCTTCTTAGTCGTACACTCCTGGCGGAGTGGTCGTGATCATGGACTGTCTGGTGGGTTGGTTGCGGCTTTCGCGATACTTCTCCATTTCTCTCTGTTCGTGGCACTGCGTGTGCATTCAGTGAGGGAACACTTTGTGGTTGTTTTTATTATGTCTGTCCATCTTGTGGGTGATCGGCCGCGAGAACGTTGACCTTCCACTCTCCCTTGTACCATCAATCGTTCTAATGAGCTTTCGTTGCGGATAATATGCCCAAACATCTTTAGGATTCGTACTTGCACAATCGACGAAAGTCTTTGTTTGATACGAAGCTCTTTCAAGATGGAATCGTTTGTCCGGTGAGCGGTCCACTTTATCCTCAGTAAGCGCCTCCAGCACCACATCTCAAGGGCGTCAATCTTCTTACGGTATTTTTGGTGGATCGTCCATGTTTCAGCTCCATATAGGAAGATAGGAAATATTAAGCATCTCATTAAGCGAACTTTGGTGTTTTTAGTTATGCGGCGATCTTTCCATATCTTCGTGAGCTTTTCCACGGCTGATCGTGTGATGGTCACTATGGTACCAACATTGAAATCGCGAAAAAAAAATCAGCTGTTCCATAGAAAATTTAAAATCGTATAGATCAAAATTTATGGAACAGCTGATTTTTTTTTCGCGATTTCAATGTTGATACCATAGTAAAAGTTGTTTGTATGCATGAGTACATTGACCCCTTAAAATTATGTGCACTATTTAAGAAGGACCTTATATATCTTTGATTTTGCAAAATTTTCCCATTATTATTCCTACTTTACATTAATGACTTGCCAAATGTCGTCGATCAGCAGTGTATACCAGGGGCTTTTCACTTAGTACTTGACTCACTACAAGGGAGCGCGGCCTAAAATTTTAGTTGCGGAACAATTCGCTAGATGGCGGTCATTTTTCGTTTGTCAAACTGTCGATAGATGTCGCTATCCCGTGCTGAATCGCGGTATCGTGTGTCTTTCACAGTTTTATAATAGTGAAAGCTGATTTGCAATAAATTAAAATTTAGTATTTTCTTCATAATATGGAGAAACTGACCGGTCCGGTTACCTACCTAAAAAATTACAATTACAAACCAAATTATATATACCTACTATTAGGGATGTTCGATCCGGGTGCCTTGTATCGATATTCCGGATCGCAATGGATCGTAATCCATTGTATCGATCCATGGATCGATCCTAATAAATTGATACGATTTTTTGGATCGATCCAGTATCGAATCAAATATTTTCGAAAAGTTGGATTTTTAATCACTTTAATAGAAACATGATAATAAGTGACTAATATACATCAGCGGTTCCCGAATTCTTTTGGCTACGGAACCCTTTTTGGTTCACCGTTTTTGGGCGGGACCCCAGCTCAAGTAAAATCTAAATTAATCAGGGTTGTCCCTATCAGGAACGGAAAATAAGACAAGGGGGCAAAAAATTTTTGGAATTTGGAATAACATGAAAAATTTCCATCCATATTTTGTATTGCTGCGAGCCTCTCATTAATTCCGCATCATTATTATATTTACTTATGAATTCCGAACAAGACATGTCTTTTGCAATTCTGCTTAGAGCAACGACTTCTGACATTAGGACATTTATGCGTCATAAGGGAAAAACCTCGCTTAACATAAGCATTTGAAGGCGGCATGCTTAAAGCGCGAGATACAATGCAAAATAAGGCATTTAACTTATCCTTTATGCTTTTAAACATTTGGCTCGGTATTCACATCTTCTAAGTATAGTTTGACTTTAAAATAAGGACTTAATATTTATTTAGTTAGAACTAAAAGATACGTACTACTTATATACCTATCTTGAATTTATACCTAAACTCTTGAATTTTCGCGGAACCCCTGAGAGCCTCTCACGGAACCCTAGGGTTCCGCGGAACCCTATTCGGGAACCGCTGATATACACTACAAGGTGTTTGGTAAAAGCCTTATAAAGCCGAATATGGTAGATAGAGACCATCAAATTGGACAACTTTTACTATGGGACCAACTCTGAAATCGCGAAAAAAAAAATCAGCTGTTTCATACAAAAATTAATTTAATAACGAAAATATCAAAATGTATGAAACAGCTCATTTTTTTCGCGATTTCAAAGTTGGTCCCATAGTAAAAGTTGTTCAGTTTGATGGTCCCTATCTACCATATTCGGCTTTATAAGGCTTTTACCAAACACCTTGTATATCTAAAAATGAAAACGAATGTTCAGACCACGTTTCCACCACTTTTCTATGAACAACAGATTTTTTTTGCGATCTCGTGGTTGGCCCCATAGTAAAAGTTATTCATTAACGTGGTATGAACACCGCTTTTCATTTTTAGATATACTTCAAAAATAACGGTGTATATGGTAAATTAAAAAGTAATGGCAATATAATACAGTGTGTTTTTTTAACAGTGATCAAATTTTGTGGTTTAGCTTAGTTAGACCATCAAACTAAAAAAAATTGTCTAGGGATCAACTTAATCAGATCACAAAAATATTCAGCTGTTCCATAGAAAACATCAATAGGTATCTACTCGACCAAAATGTATGGATGCTGATTATTTTTTGCTCCGATTAAGTTGGTCCAATAGACAAAGTTGGCCAGTTTGATGGTCTAAGCAACACCACGAAATTTGATAATTGTTAAAAAAACACACTGTATTTTAAAGTACCCAAAAACAAAATTAAAAGTTGCTAGTGGTCCAAGCAAACAAAAGGTACTTATCCTAACGAAATAAAAATGTTCTCTTCTCAAACTAAACAATATATTTGTTATGACTTATGACGAAGTTGACAGTACATTGAAATATGATATGGCAACATTCGCAAAAAGTGTCCAAGTAATGAGCGGTTTTCTGACAGCAGAGAATTTTAGTATAATTTTATGTCGACAGATGGCGTTACTTCAACTAAGTCGATTTTTTAAATATTATTTCCCACTAATGGTCATATTGGTCATAGAAAAGTTTTCGTAACACGCTATCGGACAGCCAACGCACAAAGCAACAAACCACATACTCAACAAACAAACGTATAATAAAATAGTAATTACATTTCATATTTTTCATAAAAAGCTACCTACTAAGTACAACGACATCTAGTTCTATTTTATGAACTACCTTTTTTTCTTAAACTGCCTTTTGAAAACCGCTCATTAGAGGAATGTTTATTAAATATCGTAATATGGATTTTGACTAAATATTCCGTTGAACTTAAAATATTCTCTGAGTAATTACTTTATTAATACGATATATATAATACGATTCTTTCGATCCGATCCTCTATGCATGTGTATCGATCCACCAAAGGATCGAATGCTATTGTATCGATACAAAAATCGAATGGATCGTATCCCATTGTATCGATCCACGCAAGTATCGGATCGGATCGAGCATCCCTACCTACTATAGAAACCTACTAGTACCTATATATTTATCGTACTCTTTTTGTCACATTTCGCTAGATGGCGTTGATCATTAGGTCTGTCTGACTGATAACTCTATCTCTAGGACTCTAGTTACTAGAGTCCTAGAGATAGAGTTATCAGTCAGACTATACTAGAGTCTAGTATAATAATGTACTCTATGGTGTATACTATTTGCTGACGACACTACTCTTATAATTAAATCGGACAATAAAGATGACATTCAAAATATTGCACAGCGTAATTTCAAAGAAGTAATAAAATGGCTTGAAATAAATAATCTAAATATTAATATCAATAAAACCAAATTCATTAATTTTAGGACTCGGAACTCTAAACGTAAACATTTAGACATAACTTATAATAATAATAATATTGAAGAGGTGACAGAATTAAAATTTCTAGGTATAAATATTGACAACAAATGTGACTGGAAATCGCATATAAATTTAATGATATGTAAATTGGATCGCTTTGTGTATTGTACGTATTATACAGAGTGAAGCATGTTACATCAAAGGAAGCAGCGCTTATGGCCTACCATGGCTGTGTCCTCGGTCCTGCGATATGGTATTATATTATGGGGAAACTCGGTGGATATGCATCGGGCTTTCAAATTACAAAAAAAATGTGTTCGTACAATTTGTGGTGCTGGCTATTTAGACAGTTGCAAACCCTTGTTCAAGGCCTTAAATATTCTGCCCTTGCCATGCCTTTACATTTATGAGATAAGTTTATTTGTAAAAAAATATTGTCATTTATTCAAACAGAATCAAGACTTTAACTACAGAGGTAGAAAAGGAACCAACTTACGCAAAATTTGGTATAACATTCGAAAAACTCATTTTGTATGGCAATACAGATTTACAATAAATTACCAAATAACATTAGGGAATTACCTACAACTAAATTTAAAAGCAAATTGTTTAATATTTTATTAGAAAAGACATATTACTGTATTAATGACTTCCTAAACGAAAAAACTATTGACATTGCACACTAATTATAACTTTTGACATTTTCTATTGCTGACATTCCAATAATTTAATTTCTTTCTTAATTTAGTGATTTAATGTTGTTTTAAATATGATTGTTGACATTATCTAATAAAATTGTATTATTTAAATTAAGTATTTGCACGTCAAAACATTCGACAGAATATGCTGGAAGAATTATTATAACAACTTGTATACAAGTCAAGTTGTCAAGTCAAGTCAAAGTACAAGTTGTTATAATAATTCTACCATTGTTATTCGATGATTTTTAATTCAAATTTCTTTCATAATAATAATAATTCATAATAATTCATTTATTTGCTAAATATGGTACAAATATGTACCATATTTAGCAAATCAAAAAATAATTATGAAAGAATTTAATAAATTAAGAAATTAATTAAAAATAATAATAATAATTCATAATAATTCATTTATTTGCTAAATATGGTACATATATGTACCATATTTAGCAAATAAATGAATTATTATGAATCATTATTATTATGAAAGAAATTTGAATTAAAAATCATCGAATAACAATGGTACTTTTTAACGAAACCTTTTCAATGTTTAGTCACTGAGTCGATTTTATCGATGCCTCGAGTCGAATTGAACGACGCTGCCCGTTTTCAGCTAGTGATTTTCAGCGCTTTTCATGTGAACTAATGCGGAACGGGCTGTGAAAAAGTAGATAAGTATATAAATAAATATCCGAAAAACAGCCGGAAAAAACCATATAAACTGATTTGGCTCAGATTTAATCATAAATTGATTTTTGAAAATTGAATACTAATATTTGGATTTGCAAATGGAATAAGTGCAGTGTAATGGAATGGAATAGATCTAGATATTATAGAAATGGCCCGATTTTGACGAAATTTGGAAAGGATATAGATGGGATCTTGAGGAAGGACATTGACTGCTTTTTATCCCACTGCTGGGCACGGGTCTCCTTCCGCACGATATAACCTGTAGTCCACCCGGTGCGGTTGGAAAGCTAGTACTTTATACTTTGTAAAGCCGGCCACTTCAATAATGTAATTTTTTTTGGCAGATGTTGACTTTTATAATAAAGGCCAAAGTCGCTGAATAAATACAATATTTTTTAGGTACTTACTTAAAAAGATATTTGAAGCTGCAGCAGTACTACAAAACTGCATTCATCTGACATTTTACACTGCACTACTGCTATGTCAACTATCTTATTACTCGACAGAGATAATTTTAACTGAAAATAAACCTTAACGTAGCAGAATAGAATCCAAATTCAAAGCGTTGCTCGACGTGTTCTTTCAGCAACTTACGACGCCATCTTGTTCTGTACATTAGCATTGCAAATGGCGGATGAATAAACCCACGTAATTAACAGGAATGACTGAAGTGCAACGTAGTGTTGGTGAAATAAATTAATTTGGCCTTTTTTTTGTTGAATAGAAAAAAGTATTTAAATCTCACCTGGAATAAACTGTTGTATACTACAGTTCGAGACATATATCTTGAAATCGGGTGGGGATTGCGCGGAACGCGTATTTTGCATAGCGGTGAGGGGCGCGGGTGGCGGGAGAGGGGCGCGCGCTATTGGTCGCTCGCAAGAGCACATGCGCGAACTTATCCCCACTCCGTCGAAAAAATTTCAAGATACGTGCCTCGTACTGTACGGAAAGGTGATAGTTTGCATATTACAAATATTTGGCATCAAAAATAACCGATAACAAATTCAGAAAAATTACTGAAGTGAAAGCATTGTAATTTCTTTTCTTGACCTTATGTTTGATGCAAATATTCAATTGAATTATTCATGATATGACAATATTAATATTATGTTACACCAGCTAGACTACAAACAAAAATAGAATAAAAGTTGTACTAAACTTTCGGGCATATATAAAACTCTTTGACTGAATTTAAATTTCAAATACTTCTCATCTCTCTGATAAATTATTCAAAAGCATGACTTTGATCTCAACACCATCAAATTCGAATACTTAGGTACTTATTAGAAAGGGTTTGTTTTGTTAAGGCTCAAATAAAAACTAAATCAACTTTTTATTGCACATAGTTACACGTTGCCATTATACCTATAATATCCTTACCTAATATTTCCCGCAAAAGATCTACACCGTTCCATTTTTATCAACCTGGAAATATTTTGATTTAATCCAGAAATAAAATATTTAAACTTTGTTTTGTCGGTCTTATTACCAATAAAGTAGGAAGGGACAATTTGTATCAACTGATGACTAGGGTTTCTGATTTCTCGACCTTTTATTTCTCTCGAGTTTCGGGAATTTTCGAGGGCAAATTCTCGAGTTTTCTCGAGTCTCGAGTCTTTTAATTAAAACTGTTAGAATCTATTGAAATATAATAAAATTTTCAGGATTTAAAAAAATCTGAGATACTTTAATATGAACCATAATCAAAATTAAGAATTTGGTACCTCTTAATTAGGTAAAGAAAGAAACGAAAATTAAAATCTTCTAACATATTACTAAGTAATAATAAAACTTGGTAATTAACTAATAGGAACACTAGATTGCTTACTTGTGTCTTAGAAAATAGGCTTTCAAGATTTTTTTGTAGAAAGAGGAACAAATTAATGAAAGAGCATGGAGCGCGCTTATAGCCGTCCACTGGCGCCGCCAGTATATTTTTTTTTATTACTCCTAAACTAAGTCAATGTGTAAAAAAATATACAAAAATGCCCTCTTATATTATTCTTGTCTCTAATATCCTTACATATAATAAAACAGTAGAAAAAGTGTGTCTGTACATTACATATATTTAAAAAAAGAAATATCTGGGGCGATGGAGATAGTAATAGAGTAAGAATTTGAAAAAAAAGTGTGTCTGTTTGTCTGTTTGAACACGCTAATCTCCGGAAATACTGAACGGATTCGAATGAAGTTAGCCTGGGCATAACTTAGGGTATAATTGATTTTGGAAAATGGAACACCTGATGCAGAACCATAATGGTCCAACATAACTATAAGGAATATAAAAATGACACAATTGCAAAAGTTGTTCAGCCTGATGAGCATTTTTTGTTGAGGTATAAAAATCTAAGATCTGGAACACCCGATGCAGAACCATAATGATCCAACTAAACTATACAAAATATAAAAATGACACCCTAGCAAAAGTTGTTCAGCATGATGAGAATTTTTTGTTGAGGTACAAAAATTGAAGATCTGGAACACCTGATGCAGAACCATAATGGTCCAGCTAAACTATACAAAATATAAAATGACACCTTAGAAAAAGTTGTTCATCCTGATTACCATTTTTTGTTGAGGCATAAAAATCAAAGATCTGGAACACCTGCTGCAGAACCAAGTTTAATTTATATGCAAAAAATTGAAGATCATCTGATGTGGAATCTAAGAGATCAGGTTAAAGATGTTTAGCATAATATAAAAACATAAGCTGGGAGTACCTCCACGTGGTGAAGGCGGCTTAAAAGCCGCTGGTGTCGACCTAAAGACCGGTTGTTTTTAGCATGGCAAACTTTATGTGGCTTTTCCAGGGTTAGTAATGCTTCAGGTATTTTCATATTGGCTCCCGAAGGAAAGACTCCAAACATTGTTTATAAAGAATTTGTAAAACTATGTTTACAATATTAAATATAAAAAATAAAATAAAAACATTTTTTTTTTACTTTTAACACTGCTACAAGTATTTTTCTGTGTAACTACATTAGTTCTTATTTACATGCTATGCTGGACTCATAAAGTCCACGCGTACGAAGTCGCAGGCATCAGCTAGTTTTTTGAATAACTCTTTAATACTTTTCATTCTTTGTACCTACCAGTTTTAAAACGCAATAGAAACGACAATCAGTGGTCACTTTTGGTTTAAATAGATTTTAAAACTTACAGAAAGAATGAAAACTGTTGAAGAGTTATTTAAAATATGCTTTGTAGAGACAATTTGAGAGGGCATGTTTCCTTTTTCAAGTATTGACCTCGTTGATTTTACGTATAATAAAAATAAATGAATTTGCGGTACTCGTAGACAGCTATAAGCACCTTTAAGGCGAAAAATAGTCGCGCGTCGCGTCCGCCACGATTCAAATTCGAAACTCGAGAATTCTCGAGCTCCGATCATATTTTTCTCGTCTCGAATGAAGCCAAATTTCTCGAGTTTTCTCGAGTTCGAGAAGGCTCGAGCAGAAACCCTACTGATGACATATGCGTCCGAATTTGTGACTTTGCCATTCTAATGTAGGAAATGAAGCGATTGGACCAAAACCTATGTACAAATTCTCCAAAAACAAAAAAAAACTATTTGGATTATTTAAAAAATAAGTTTCATTAATGATACTTTATTATACTTGTTTCGTCTACTGAGAATTTACTGTAGAGGTCCACTACCTTCCTTTCCTACACTATTTTGTAGTCATTCATCAAGACTCAAAAGACGCGTATTTACAAGAGCTACAAGGTGCAAAAAGAATTATTCGAAAAAATAAAAAACGTAAAAAAATATGGCCGAAATAGGGGGAAAAATCAATTTTTTTTCCGATTTTTTGATTTTGGCGCTCGATATTTTGGAAACGAAGAATGATATCAAAATTTTGAGAAAAATTCCTCTGAACAATCTAGTCAGCTACAATTTGAGCCTAAAACATAGACGATCGCGTTAAGGGTTTGCACTGTAGCTTAACCTTTAACATTGAAAATGTTTTTTCGACCGCTTCAGTATAGCCCCCATTTTCGCTCAGAGTGCGACATCGCCTTGGTGTCGTAAGTTTAAAGGCTACATGAATGGTTGAAGTCTTAAATCAAAAGACGCGTATCAAGTTCAACGAGGGCTACAATATGTAGCGTGTTGGCGTAATTTCGGAGCTTATTAGATCATCCTGAATTAAGGATCCGGAATGAAGTCGCTCCTTAATTCAGAGAAGTGTAATTGCATTCAGGAAGGTAGGATCCTAGTTAGGATCCTAGTTAGGATAGAAATGGTCTCCGGCGTTAAGGATGCTAAATCGGAAGCACTTAGGACAGTGTAATCGCATTCAGGACGCTTTGCTCCGACACAGTAGTACCACAGCCTAAATAGTATACAGTCAGTCAACGCTTTTTATGTTGGTGAAAAAAAAGCCGCCGTTCGTCTAGATAGACAGTTGCCGCAACGACAAAACGAACTATATAACGGCATAATCACTCTGTGATTTGCTATTTGAAATAAAAAAACCGGCCAAGTGCGTGTCGGGCCACGCGCAGTAGGGTTCCGTAGTTATCATATACCATACCTTATTTTAAAACCATACTTTATTTAATACCACTATCATTTTCATCTGCAAAAATAACTTTGTTTTTCATAGTGTTTGTATAATCGACATCGCAGTCGTGTGTGCGATGCGGATCGGTGCAGACGCATACTAAGAAATTAGAGAACGCGTAACGCGGCCAAGTGCCGCTAATCGTATTACGCCATGAGTGACAAACTTGTGGCAAATGAACTCCTGGCGTTCCTACAACAAAAGCTGGACGTCATGGATGAGGTGAGCGCACTGCAAATTTGCAAGTCCAGCTTCAGCGAGGACGACGTGGCCACGGCGAAGAAACTCTTGTTCGAGTCTCTCGACAAGAGCGACCAGATGGTGTCCCGGAGACGTGACGGGACACAGAAGAGCTTGCAGGAGATCATCACCCTGTTCAAGGAAACCGACCCCGATGACGTGCCGACGTTCGTGGCGAGGGACCTCAACAAGCTGCCTCCCGTCACCTTCGATCACGTCGATGTGACCTGCCTCCTAAAGGACATCGTGTCCCTTAAGGCGAGTTTGGCCGAATTGATGTTGAAATTTCAGTCATCTGAAAATACGGTGAGTGAATTGCGTAAAGAAGTTGACGATTTACGTGAATCACTCGCCGTAAGTAGGTCAAATGTCAACACTCGACGTGGGGCCTGCTTCGATACATCTATGACGTCGAGTTGCAAGTCAGCAGTTTCGTCGCCGTCTCCGCCACGACCCGAACGAGCCCGAGCGCCACCGCCGCTGCCGCCGGCCGCGAGCGCCGATCCCGCGAGCTATGCGCCACCCGCCCGCGCCCCGCCGCCGCCGCCCTCTACCGCGATGGAGCCGGAGACGCGTGCGCCCGTCAGCTGTCGACGCGACTTTGCTGCTGTTGCGGCCGCCAATTCAAGCTCGCGGTCGCAGAAGCCAGCACTCGCCGATGGGAAAGCTCCTTCGCAGGATGTTGTCCGACCGGGCCAAGATGAAGACGGTTTCCTCGAGGTTCGGAACAAGAAGCGACAGCGTCAGCGAACGAGACAGAATCATCATGGCACCGCACCGACAGGGCCCAACTTCCTGCTGCGAGCTGCCATACCGACTACGGCTGTGTACCTGTCCCGCCTGCACCACACCACCACCGTGCAGGATGTGATAGAGTACATAAAGAAGAAGGCTAACTTTTGCTTGAGAGTTCAGCCTCTGGAGTCGCGCCATAACACGAATTTTAAGTCGTTTGTGGCGCGCATCCCGACCACCAGGCTGGACACTTTCATGAAGGAGGACTTCTGGCCGCAGGGCGTGGTATACAGGCGCTTTCGAGGGACATTGCCTTGTGCCACCGAACTGACACAGAAAGTGCCAAATTGAGTTTAAACTAACGTAATATTAAGTTATATTTACTAACAAAATTGTCTATATATATTATATTTTAGTTTTAAGGTATGTATCTATGGGCCATTGTTGCCTGATAATAAATAAATAAATAAAAAAAAAAAAAAAATAAAAAATAAACGACAATGTTATATTTGCGGTTTTGGAAAATTTGCTATATCTCTAAAACTACTAAATATGTCTCATTCAAACCAATTTTCGTAAATAGTGTTTATAAAGATCTACAACATATTTCATTTTTTTATTTTTCACTCTCTTAGTTTAAAAGTTAGAGGGGGGGACTCACACATTTTACCACTTTGAAAGTGTATAATTTCCAAACGGTTGACTTTGAGAAAAAAATCTTTTAGAAACCTCAATGCCATTTTTAAAGACCTATCTATAGGCACCCCACACGTATAGGTTAGATGATTTTTTTTCCGTTTCAGTTCCATGTATGTATTTCATTTTCATCCCCCCTTAATCTTTTATACTTTTCATATTTTGTGTAAAAATCGTTTAAAAGTCGTAAAAATTGCTGTTTTAAGTTTGATACTTTTAAACTATAACTACTCATCTAATAACATACCTAAGTATGTTATTAGATGAGTTATTCGCAAACTAAATACTAGTACCTACATCAATAAACCTAGTTCAGATTAGCATTGAAAATGACACGTACCTACTACCTACCTATACCTCCTACCTACATGTATTTTTACGGTCACTGTATTTTCGCCTCCGTTGCTGTGCGCAAGTACATTCGTGTAACTACTGTATGATCGTTAAGCTGTGATATCGGATCCGTTATTCAGGACGGTCTAATTGGCGACTGAATTTCTCGTCCTAAATCGGACTCTGAATTCCGGATCCTTAATTCAGGATGATCTAATAAGCTCTTTAAGAGCTATAAGGGATATAAGAGCTTTAAGAGCTAATATATATATATCTTTAATATCTTTAAGGATCCGGAATTCAGAGTCCGATTTAGGACGAGAAATTCAGTCGCCAATTAGACCGTCCTGAATAACGGATCCGATATCACAGCTTAACGATCATACAGTCGTTACACGAATGTACTTGCGCAGAGCAACGGAGGGGAAAATACAGTGACCGTAAAAATACATGTAGGTAGGAGGTATAGGTATGTAGGTAGGAGGTATAGGTATGTAGCTAGGTAGGTAGTAGGTACGTGTCATTTTCAATGCTAATCTGAACTAGGTTTATTGATGTAGGTACTAATATTTGCATGAAAGTACGCGGTAGAAAGAGAGGCAACTTCTAGGTTGACTTCGCGACGCGCAACGCCCCGTTTAGAAAAAGGTTGAATTTTCAAGTACCCAGTTATTTATCTTTATTTTTTAGGGTTCCATAGCCTAATGGCAAAAAACGGAACCCTTATAGATTCGTCATGTCTGTCTGTTTGTCTGTCTGTCCGTCTGTCCGTCCGTATGTCACAGCCACTTTATTTCAAAACTATTAAAATTACACAGTTAAAACTAGGTAGGAGATGTATTCTGCGAACCGCTTTACGATTTTCACACAAAATAAAAAAATATATAAAAGATTAAGGGGGAAAAACGGAAAAAAATCATCAAACCTATACGTGTGGGGTGTCTATAGATAGGTCTTTAAAAATGACATTGAGGTTTCTAAAAGTATTTTTTCTCAAAATCAACCGTTTGGAAAATATACACTTCCAAAGTGGTAAAATGTGTGTCCCCCCCCCCCCCCTCTAAAAATCTGATAAAATATATGTTGTAGATCTTAATAAACACTATCAACGAAAATTGGTTTGAATGAGATATAATTAGTAGTTTTAGATTACCTAGCACATTTTCCAAAACCGCAAAAATAACTTTGTCGTTTACAAACACTATGAAAACTAGACGAACGGCGACTTTTTTTCGCCAACATAAAAAGCGTTGACTGACTGTATACTCTTTAGGCTGTGATACTACTGTGTCGGAGCCTAGCGTCCTGAATGCGATTACACTGTCCTAACTGCGTCCGATTTAGCATCCTTAACGCCGGAGACCATTTCCTATCCTAACTAGGATGCTAACTAGGATTCTAGCTTCCTGAATGCAATTACACTTCTCTGAATTAAGGAGCGACTTCATTCCGGATCCTTAATTCAGGATGATCTAATAAGCTCTTTAGATGCGCATCGCGTCGCTGAGTTGACGTAGTTGAAGCCCGAGGCGAAGCCGAGGGTTTCAAAATAAATCTTAGATTTTTACCATTGAAAATGGTTATCAGATGCAAATCGCCTGAGACGTATTTTTGGCCATATCTTCGAGGATTTTGGGAGGATCGAAATGAAAATAGTACCAAAAGTTGAGGAGTTTATCGAGACACGTGTGAACATTTGAATTTTGAAAATCTACTGGTAACTTTTTTTGGAATTTTGCGAAATTTCGAAAATTCCGGGTTTTTTGGGGGATGTTTGTTTACTAAATTGTAAATATTTCGGAAAAAAAACCGACTTAAGAAAAAATGAAAAAAAAAGTCCTAGGGTATTAGTTCAGCTATCAAATGGCGAAATAATTTTGAAAATCGGTTTATAATTGTGACCTGTAGGTGGTCCCTTTAGATTTGGAATTGTAGAAAAACGGCTGTTTCCGTACATTAAAAGTGATGTAGCTTCTATGATTCTTGACCGATCGTCATGGTAATAGTGTTAAAAGATGAAGAAGCAGACGACAAGTGCACTCGTTGGAATTTTGAAAATTGGTTAATAATATTTCGGCTGCGTCGAGGCAGTCAGCGGGCGCTTTTGTGACACGAGGCGGAGCCGAGTGTCACAACACAATCGTAAAAGTAAATAGGTACTACCTAGGTATCTTTAAAAATATAATAGGACTCTGCATTTGATTTGATTTTGGTTTTTCGTAAATTGTTGTGTTCATTTTCAATGCTCCGATTCTTGCGGAGACTGTAAAATCTGTGAATTTTTTATATATCTTAGGACTTAGGTTATAGTTACTACCTTTCAATAAATAGTAATGTTTATAAAAATGAAATATTTTTATATGAATTTCATACACACGAATCGCAGAAAAGTAAATCCAAAATTGTTCATGGCTTTGCTGTGATTTCAAAGTATTTTAAGTACTAATTCAAAGAAAGGAATATATTTTTTATAAAATTCAATTATTAAATTCATTTTCAATGTACCAGAAGGTCGTGAAAGGCACGAGATCTGATTTTTTTATGTCTCTAAAGCTAGCTAGGGTTTCCTAGGATGACGGTGCCATCCTTCGAGCAACAAAGGCTTCGTTTTTCAAGAAGCCCGTCTTACTCTAAGGTGCCATCATTTTACGCCCGTAATATAGCGGCGTTGAAAGTTGTCTATGTAAACAATATGGCGACGCCGTAACGTCAGAAACCGCGCCGTATTGTTTGCATAGACATCGTTCTACGCCGCTAAATGACGGCCGTAATATGACGGCACCGTCATCCTAGGAAACCCTAGCTTTAGACAACATTCAACGCCGCTAGGTATATTACGGCCGTATTATGACAGCACCGTCATCCTAGGAAACCCTAGCTTAAACTACTCAGGAATCTTTTTTGAGTTCTTTTTACTTTATCGCTATGACTGTGAGCCAGAATTATTTCATAATATGAGTTTGAATTGAAAATTCTTACATTTTTGTTTAGGCAACAGTTCAATAGAAATGAGTACCTATCTAACTAAAAATAGTAACAACTAAACTTCCACATTAGATCAAATAAACCGTTTAACCGTTCGCACGTGAAAAATTACCGCGAAGAAATATCTTGAGCGTATGGTGTGATATTGACGAGATTTCAAACAAATTCTTCATCGGAAAAACATAACAGATGATTCGTATTTAAATATTGTGTACCTATATTAATTTGTATGAAAGGTCTGAAAGAACGTGACTGTGGGGTTGTGATGAATGGGACTCAAATCAAGTGCCTTCTCTACGCTGACGACCAAGTTATACTTGCGTCTTCTGCGCAAGAGTTGCAGGAAATGATGTCGGTTATGAATGAAGATTTTGTGAGAAAAGGGATGAAAGTGAATGTAACTAAGACTAAAGTGATGGTGTTTGAGAGAGATGAAGAAATGACTGACTGTACGGTAATGTTAGGTGGCGAAAAAGTGGAACAAGTCCGTGAGTTTGTATACTTGGGGAGTTTGTTCACAAGGGACGGAAAGAGTGAGGAAGACATAGAAAGACGAGTGAAGAAAGGAAATTCGGTGAGTGGTGCTATACACTCGGTTATGAGTAGCCAAACCGTTTCTGCAAAGGCGCGTATGGCTATTCATAACGGAGTGCTGGTACCGACACTGATGTATGGAAGTGAATCTTGGGTATGGCAGAAGAAGAATGAAAGCAGAATAAATGCGGTAGAGATGCGATCGTTGAGGAAAATATGTGGAGTAAAACTGAGTGATAGAGTGAGCAATGAGGTGATTCGCAAAAGGTGTGGTCTGAAAGATGATATAGTGACAAGAATTGAGAAAGGAATGCTCCAGTGGTTTGGTCACTTAGAGAGGATGAATGAAAGGCGAATCACGAAAGAGATATACTGTGCGAATGTGGAAGGAACGATTGCACGAGGGCGTCCCAGAAAAACCTACGCGGACCAAATAGAGGTTATTATAAAAAAGGCTGGTGTACGCAGTGACAAAAACCGCAGGGCATGTATGAAAAGATTGATGGATATGAATGAAGCGAAAGAAGTGTGCAAGGATCGTAGCAGGTGGCGATCCATAGTCTCTGCCTACCCCCATGGGAAACAGGCGTGAGTGTATGTATGTATGTATGTATGTATATTTACGCTGATTGCAACATAACACAAGGATTATAGGTAGGTAGTACTAAAGTCCATTCCACGAAGCGAGCTCCCAAAGAAAATCAGTCGGTGTGCACCCATTGGTTAATGCGCATGACCTTCAATAGCCTGGCCTATTAGCCTAGGTCTAGCCGCGCGCATTGACCAATGAGCTGCGAGTATTTCGTTCCCTAGGGGTTCGATTTGTGGAACGGAGTTTAATATGACCTTGATTGCACTTATATTTAGGTGGCTATAGGCTTATGCTGTATTTATAAACCGCTATCAATTTTGAGAGCTATCTTGCAATCATACGAGATGTTCTTCTTATAATAACAGCATCTCAGGTATGATCTCAAGATAGCTCTCTGAATGGTGAGAGCGTTTTATAAATACGAATACGGGCCTACGTTCCGAACCGAACCCATCTGTTTTTGACTGAATGAAAACATGTTCATAAAATTGTATATGTAAATAAATGTATTACGAATAGCGTGGTGGTCATACTAAATGTAAATATCTGTTTTCATGTAGTAAACAGATTATTACAGCGAAGGTCGACCTACAAGGGTCTTCAAATCCCGTATTAAACAAATATATTGGTATTAAAAGCAAAACCTTGTTTATTTCGGTTAGTTAATTGTTTACCGAAAAATCTGTGAAAAATGTTCCATAATTTTAAATTGAGAGGTCTTGACGTCTCAAAAAAGAAAAAAGTAGGCCAAACAAAAAGTTTTTAATTCAATAAAACAACGGGAGAACCTTTTCGTTACTTCCATAAGCCATGAAAATAAAACTGAATGAAGTTCTTGAAAGCGGGCACCTTGTGAAATCCTTGTTTTTTACGAGATTTTTATCTTTTATATCTTTTTGTTGAACCCTCGTTAAAAATAACTAACTCTTAAACGTGACTGTGTGCATTATTTTTTATGTCTTAACACTATGTTCATCTGTGTCTAATTCTAAGTGTACCTATACAATATTCATGCAATTTTTTCGTACTAGGTACCTAGTTAACGTAAAATAGAATTTTATTACATGAACTAAGTAGGTACTTTAAGTGAAAATTATAAACTTATTTCAGCACTAGCGGCCGCCCGCGGTTTCACCCGCGTGGTTCCCGTTCCCGTGGGAATATCGGGATAAAAAGTATTCTATATTTTAATCTAGGCTATCTACTATCTGTGTGCCAAATTTCAACCAAATCCGTTCAGTAGTTTTTGCGTGATTATAAGTAATAAGTAATAATCTTTATCTACACTCACAACGTAATGTTCCAAATATGAATTCAAAAAAGGTCATATAAATACATACTTTATTTTTGTAGACAGGTAAAATTAAAAAATAAACTCATTACAATGCAGTCAACTGCATCATAAAATAACTTTTTTTCTCATTACGATACAGGGCAAATCCAAAAAGAAGGCAATGCCGTAACATTAAAAAAAACAACGACATTTTCCCCTAACATTTTCCATGATTAAAATGCACTCTATGGTAATCGATGACTTAGTGCGTTCATTTTGTTGGAACGCAATCATCTCTTTTTTTTTAAAAAAAGAATGCGCGCCATTTCTAAAGCATTTCAAATAAAGTTTTGATTTCAATTTTTAAATTTCGTTATACTTACTGAATTTTGTAGGTTTTTTTATTCTTGCTTTAAAATATGAAAAAAAATTGACTCTGCCTGATATTTTAGATGCAGCTAAGGAAATGACTTATTACAAGGTAGGTACCTAGTTAATACAAACAAAGTCTCTCTCTGTCTTTTCTAACGTTGATCTTTTATTTAGTAGGTTCAATCCCAAATGTGTGAGTGTAGATAAAGTAGTGTATGAAACTGCACATAACTAGGTATTAAAACACTCGTGAGCTCGGTTTTTAAACACACACTCGTGTTTTAATACCCCTCTTTATGTGTCAGTTTCATAAACTACTATTATTTGTGCTATAAATGTTTACAGAATACAATTTAACGTTAACAACCACATTAGTCTAGGACTGTGTCGCAGTTATTAGCGCCCACCTCGAACTTATTTATCAGGTAACAAATAACACATTAAAAACTATTTAGACAACAAAAGTTAAAACTTTGATTGATTGAGGAACAAACATCCAAATATCTAAACCATTAATATTAACTTTATGATCTAAACATCCAAACATCCAAACCCACAAACTTTCACATTTATAATATTAGTAGGATTATACTTATTCTAACAGGTACCTACTTAATTATTTTAGGATTTTAGTATGAATGCTAAACCCAGTTTGGCCTAAAATTTTCTGAATGTGCGTGCACGAAAAACCGCGTTCTTTTTTCATTTTTCATTTAGGCCATTCACAAATATGACAATATTCTACCTATCTGTCAGTGAACGCAACGCTCGCCCCCTCCACACTACCTCGTCGCTATTATTAAACCCTTAATAAAACCAAATTACATGTTATTACATCCCCCAGTTTACGACCGACATCCAGCCACACTTTGCAACTTAATTATTTTTTACACCGAGTATGACAAGCACAGGAATTTTACGATGCGAAGGAAGATGGAGAGTTATTACGTGATCTATACAACTTTTGGCAGAAAATTCTTTACATTATGCTGAAATTACACGTACCCACCCACATTTACAACCACACCACCACAATAAGAAGAAATCGTACGCTAAATAAGAAAATTAATAGTTTATTCAAACATACAAGTTTGTCGCTAAGAAGCGAAACACACCGGATGCGTAAGCGTAAGCGTGCACCTACACGTAGACCTACCATGACGTTGTAATGTCTGAAACTTTATGAGACATGGCACACCGCTTGCGTAACGTACGCGTGCACGTAGACCGATGCGTACCTAACCCTACGCATTGCAGCTCCCATGAGACAAACAGGCTGCGTACCTACGCAGAGCGGAACGCATTGATGACGTTGTAAAGTCGCATTACTAATTTCCCAGCAAAAAGGTAAACAAAGGTGTTGCCAGAACAAAACAACACAAAAAGAAATAGTATAATGCTAAGTCAAGAAATAAACACACTTACATGGGTTTTCATCACAAACCTAATAAAAATAAATTAGATAAATATTCTGAATCATGAGTTTTGCGTCAAAAAGAGTAATATAATTTAATATTTCATAATAACAGTTTTGTAGTAGAAAACATTTTATGACGCTGTACACACATCAACTGCAAACCGTACACAGCAACCTTTGGTCTTTTTATAAAATTTCATTTAAATTAGTATTACGAGTAGTAGCTGTAGTAGTAACATTTGTCTTTTGGTATTGGGGGGGAACAGGCGGTGATGCTACATATTTTTGATAGTTTACATACAAGCAATATCTAAGTAAAGTTTTCTTATCAGTTCGTTTAAAGAACTTTTAACATCAAAAATTATGATAGGTTATAAGGATAAAATTTCTAATTACCATCCTACTTTAAAATAACCCTGGATGACATTATATTTATAATGACTCAAAATATAATATACTTACATAATTAGTTGTTATATTATTATTTGTATTAATATTATATATATATTTCCAATTTGCAGTTAAATGTCTAATCACTCGTGTAATAGTGACGATGATGAATTTCTATCCATCTCGGACACTTCCTGTAATAGTGATGACAGCTTTTCCAGCCTTCCATCACTCTGTGGCTCCCTTCACTCTCAATTTTCTGATGTACCCAAGAACTTCAACATAACTCACATTAACGCGCAAAGTATTCCGGCCCATTACACGGATCTGCTAGCGTCACTTAACCTTAAAGACCTTCATGCTGTTTTAGTCTCCGAGTCCTGGCTTAAACCTTGCTTGCCTTCTACTTCATATGCACTGCCTGGCTTCCGACTTATACGCAATGACCGCATCGGCACTGCTGGTGGCGGTGTTGCTATATATCTGCGAGCACATTTACCGTATTCTATAGTCAGCGTTTCCAGCCAGCCACGTCCAGTAGATGCTGGTGAGCATCTATTCATTGAGGTTATTCTTTCTCACGTCAAAGTCTTGCTCGGAGTCTACTACAGTCCTTCACTACGTGTTAATTTCTTCTACTCCTTTGAGAAACTTCTTGATGACTTCATTCCCTCTTATAGCCATTCAATAATCATGGGCGATTTCAATACTTGCCTCCTCAAAAATGATAACCGCTCCTCCGCACTCAAATCTGTTGTCAATTCTTTTAATTTGCATATTCTACCACTTAACTCCACTCATCATTCCCCTAATTGTTCCCCTTCACTTCTAGACCTGGTGATAGTCTCATCTCCTCAGCATGTTGCGAAACACGGTCAGTGTCCAGCAGATGCCTTTTCCTATCATGATTTACTTTTTTTATCTTACAAAATTCGTCCTCCCAAGAATAAACCTAAAATTATCCTTCAGCGCAATTTTAGTGGCATGGATCGGGAAGCATTTCTTAATGACGCACGTAATATTGACTGGTATCCTGTTTACAACGGTGCAACAGTAGACGAACAAGTTTCAGTTTTTAATAGTCTCATTACCCAATTATATGACAAGCATGCTCCTTTCCGTTCTATTAAGCTAAAACACCTTCCGGCACCTTGGTTAACTGACGACATTAAAAATTTGATCCACCGCAAAGCTACTGCCAAATGCAAATATAAGCGTAGCCCTACCGATATTAACAAAGAGAAGTACTCCAAGGCTCGTAATCGTTGCAACACGGTGTGTAGGGATGCTTTTCGCCGCCATGTTCATACCTCTGTCGAGAAGGAAGATCCTGCGCAAGTATGGAAATTCCTCAGGTCAATCGGAATTGGTAAAACACCTCAAGATTCTTTCCCTAGTAATATCAATATTGATAGTCTTAATAACCATTTTTCTTCGTCTGGTACTTGTAACCCAGATACAACTCGGACAATTCACCATCTTAACACCTTGCCAATTCCTGACTATACTCCATTTGTCTTTACTCAATTATCGGATTGTGATGTTAAAAAGAGCCTCTTGTCAATCACCTCGAAAGCTGTTGGCAGCGATGGCATCAGTCGCAACATGTTAGTACCAATCCTTGATATTATCCTTCCAGTTCTAACCTTTATTTTCGATTCCTCTTTGACCAAGGGTATCTTTCCGTCCGCCTGGAAAGATGCGCAAATACTTCCTTTACCTAAGAAATCCAGCCCCAAAACCGTTGCCGAATTCCGCCCAATTTCCATCCTTCCCTTTCTGTCTAAAGTACTCGAACGCATTATACACGATCAGCTCAATAAATTCCTCATCCGCAACGACCTCCTCAATCCCTTCCAGTCCGGTTTCCGCCCTGGCCATAGTACTGTAACCTCCCTTATTAAGATCACTGACGACATTCGTCTGGGTATGGAACAGGGCCTCCTAACGGTACTAACACTGTTGGACTTCAGTAATGCTTTCAATACCGTGAATTTTGACATTCTCTTAGCTCTGCTTCGCTCTCTTAACATATCTACAACGGTAATTGAGTGGTTTCACAGCTATCTGTATGGGCGCAGGCAGCGGGTCCGCTTTGACGAGGAATTCTCTTCATGGCGTAATACCACTGCAGGCGTCCCGCAAGGCGGCGTGCTATCTCCCCTTTTATTTTCCATTTTCATAAACTCTATCACTCACAACCTCACTTCTTCCTACCACCTCTATGCAGACGACCTTCAGCTGTACTGTCAAGGTACTGCTTCTGAGCTACATAAGGCTATCACAACTATCTCCTCAGATTTAAGACGCATTGCAGACTGGAGTAAATCTTATGGCCTACTAGTCAATCCCAACAAAACCCAAGCTATAGTCATCGGTAGCTCTAGAACTTTGGCCAAAATCAATCTGTGCACCCTCCCGACGGTCAACTTTTGTGGTGTTGATATCCCATACAGTAGCACAGTAAAAAACCTGGGAATTATCTTGGATAGCAACTTGAGTTGGGGTTCGCAGCTGCAAACTGTCAGCTGCAAACTATATGCGTCAGCGGCTTCTCTTAGGAGACTCCGTAACTTTCTACCTACTGCCACTAAAATTGCTCTAGCAAATTCTCTCTTGCTTCCTATACTTGATTACGCCGACGCTTGCTATCTAGATCTTACGGAGGACCAGCTAAACAAACTTGAGCGACTTCAAAACTTTTGTATCAGATTTATATTTGGCCTACGCAAATATGATCATGTTTCCCATTTTCGTAATAAGCTCAAGTGGCTACCCATTAGGCTTCGCCGGAATACTCATATTTTGTCCCTTCTTTACAATATCTTGTTCAATCCTTCTTACCCGCGCTATCTCAAGGAACGATTTAGTTACCTTTGTTCTACATCACATACTCTTAGGTCTTCAGAAAATTTGAGCCTCTCTACGCCTATTCACAGGACAAGCTTCTACCATGACTCCTTTACTGTTCACGCAGTAATACTATGGAACTCCTTGCCTGTGTCCATTAGGCGTGCCCAGTCCTTGAACACCTTCAAGAACCAAGTAAAACAACATTACTTGTCACTATGATTTTGTCGCTTTATATAATAAATTATTACTTACTAGGTACTCCTATACTGCAAATAAGTTGTTAATGTGTTTTCCATAATTATTGTATATTTAATTGTATGTATTTTTGTGTAAGTTTATTATATCATATTATTCTATGTATGTTTATGACTTTAACTTTTCATTAATCACTTTGTTCCGTCCGTGCTATTTTACACCGCCCCCTTTTTCATCTACTGTCAATATCTCCATACCTCCGGTTGCCTGGAAGAAATCGCTTTAAGCGATAAGGCCGCCATGTTTAGCACTGTAAGTTCTATTGTTAAGTCTTTATATGTATGTTTCACTTTTGGTGTTGAAATAAAGAATTATCTAATCTAATATACAAATTAAAAAGTTTTAAAAGTGACCAAAGGTTTTCAATATCTGAAAATGTCACTATCAGGGTCAGTTTGTCAATTTGACAGTGACGTTTCTTTGTTTACATTTTTGCTGGGAAATTAGTAATGCGACTTTAGTCAACGGCATTCCCTATTGGACGTCACACCGAACGAATTCGAACACGCACGTATCTTTACTGCGCGTCACTACGCGCGTAACCACACGCGTGAATACGCATTCAGTTGTATTTGTTTACAAATAGCACCGGTACTACCGGTAGTAAGTGGTGTTTTATTTTGTTTTTAAATAATGAATAACGATATTAAAGAAAAACTAATTGATTTAGTGCGAAAAAATTAGTCCATTTACTCAATCTTCGTCTGAGGGTGATATGCTAACCTGCGTCTGGTACCCTGATGGTAGAGGGGGCTGGAGGAACAAGGTCGTGCAGTTCCCTCGCACTCTGCAAAGTGTATTCTATAAAAAACTCCAATAACATGAATTTTTTTTGTGATACATTTAAAGTTGCAAGCTTTTGTAAAACTTTATATTACTTTTAAAGAATGTAGTTGTAGCCTATTGTATGCATTTTACGATATGTTCAGACGGAGTTTAAACAAGCTCCACATGCACTGCGGCTGCGGTCGGGATGCAGTTTCGCTGGCAGGCTCGCAGCTGCTCCCATTGTATGCGGGCCTACTCCCGACAGCACTCTTTAGTTTCGGGAAAAGTTTCACGCATGTCCATAATACTTAGTGTTAAATAATACCTATACGAGGGCAAATTTATAAGTTTACAAAATGACAAACTTAAAAAAATACGCTAAAAAAATATATCACATTACTTATAATTTTAGAGGGTCTACTTAAATTACCATTCTACTATATTAATGCTAGTAGAATAGAATGTCAATGTTTGAGAATGACATAAGCTAAAGCTTAGCTCCTGTCAAACCCATACATTGTTATTTCTAATTTTAGTAGAATGGTCCTTCGTTGCCCGTGACCCGTGACACCACTGCGTGGCACTATCAGTAGTGTCATGGGCTTGGACGAATCAACCACTGGACGCGAAATGACAGCCGTATTCGCCTTTACCCCTTAGCCACTTACTGTGACCGATAGCCTCAGTAAACGATATCGCGTTGTCAGTGTGATGCTAGAGCTCGTGGCGAAACATTGGTACAAAAATGGGCAAAATGCTCCGTATTGTTCAGCAAAAAAAATAGCGGGCAATCTAGAAATGTTTCTTTTCACACGCAAGCACAATTTCAACCTATTATAGTAGCTATTTTTCGTAAAATAAATAAAATTTGGTATGTAAACAAAGTAGGGTGAGCTAGCCGGTTTGCCGGCCCCCTATGGTTTTCGGCCATTTCGGAAATATAACCAGGGGGGCTTTTCTATTCGTTCGCTAACTTAAAGCATGAAAATAAGCAATTAAACGATCAAGTAACACGTCGCAAGTAGACGTTGTAGTATTGTATGGAAGCGTCAGGCCTCCAACACGCAATTTTAGGGTTTATGGCTTATTTTTATCGTTAAGTTAGCGAACGAATAGAAAAGTGGCCATTTGAGTAGGGGGGCAGGCCTCCTTCTCTTGCTCAAGGTCGCACGGACAAGGACTTTAACAATTTATTAATTAAGTTTAATTAACAATAATTAAGTTTTTAATGGTAGTATCGTGGGGAATGCATATGTATGGAATTTTTCATTTACCTACGACACTACTGGGCCGGTAGCTTAGAAGGGAAAAAAATACCCGCGACACTAGCAGTGGTGCGCCTTGGTAGTGTCGTGGGGAAGAAGGGCGAAAATTGAACAGGGTAGGTGTGTCGTTAAAAGTAGCAAAAAATGTGCATGTGAGTTTTTTGGAACGTAAGTTACAATATTGTTTACCAGAGTGTCCACTGTTAAAGTCCAAATAAATTCCTTGACTTTCCCTGACCATTTTTTCAAAGAACAATGGCGATATAATTGTTGAGTTAATTATTTGTTAACGAAGATTTAAAGTGAAGCTTCTTGCAATTGAGTGTGAGTATGGTAAATTAGTTTTAGTACTGTTTGACTTAAACGCGTAAAGTTTTCGGTGTGATACATTTAAATTTGATGGCCGGGTAACTAAATGCATTTTTGGGAGGTCATTTGCTTTTCGGCCGCCTGGCCGAGAACTAATGTATGAGTTTCACAATCCATAATATTTGGCCGGCAGTTATGGCCGGAAACCAGCTAAATCACCCTATAATATTGTCATTATTTGACAAGTTAAACCCCCCTCACCCCGCAAAAATTGGTCGATCGTGATTTCATACATTTTTCTTACGTTACGTGTCCAGTGGTTAATTCGTTCAAGGTCATGGGTAATTTTCTTTTCCCGTGACTCTACTTCTCTCATTGATTGATTGGACTCTTACACCACCATTTGAGTAGGCCGGCTGACTGAGCTGACATCTTTTCGAACATAGAAATCCAAATTTGAATTTATTCGAACTGATGGAATTTTCACGAGAGGACTTAGTTGGTACTTTCTCTGTCTTTTAAAACATTTTGTTCCACCACGGCAACGCGCCTGGGGGTCAAGTCTGCTAGTCCATCCCGACAAATCTGTTCATTACCTTAGTAAAGCCTGCCCTCACCTACGTTAAGCCCCTCCCAAACCTAAATCCTGGATCCGCCACTGGTTAACGTCGTAATCGTGGTTCAATGGTGTTTGAAGAGTAATGCTTTTTGACACAGATCTTGTTTCTTAAACCCAAAATCGAGACACAATATGTTTCCGTTTTGGGATTAAGAAACACAATATGTTTCCGTTTTGGGTTTAAGAAACACAATGTGTTTCGGTTTTATTTTTTAATTATGCACTCGGATTTAATAAATCTTGAGAAAACATGAAATGTGCGAGCGAAAGGGCGATAATTACGACAGAAAATGTGTACGGACTCTTAAGTGGCTAGAGATTTCCATCAAATGATGAAGTCTTTGGTTCCGTAGATAAGTATTTCGAGGGGATTGAGAAAACATTTTTCTGGTAGTGTAACGGCATTGGAGCAGCTCAGAGGGCTTAGTGCGAGTTGATGTTTTCACTTGTCGCTATCGAAAACTATCGTTTTCTCTCTTTCACTCGCAATGACTATGAGTAGCATATCCGATAGTTTTTGATAGTGAAAAGTTAAAACATCAACTCGCACTAAGCCCTCTGGACATTTAGTCCAGAGGTATAAGGAAACTAAGTTGAAAAATAAATTTATTATAAATAGATTATTAAAGTTTCCCTTAGTCGTTTCAGAAACTTATCCATCTGCCTCGTATTTTCCTATAGTGAGGAAACTCTTATGTCTCAGCGATAAACATCGATGCATACTACATTACCGCACTTTCACAAAGAAAAGGTACAACTCGCCTGCGCAGTAGTGGTGGGGAGACGACTCTCTGCACCCCGTCCGGTTTACGTTGACAGGGCAACAATGACGTTTCCCTGTCAACTCAGCCTAGTTACCCCACTATAGTAACCATTTACGCTATAGTATCCCACTTAGTGATGGGGCTCGAATCAAAAAAATGTTTCGAATCGATTCGAATCACCCGTAAATGATTCGAATCATCGATTCGAATTTAACAATGATTCGAATGGATATGATGATTCAAATCTGTTGATGATTCGAATAATTTGAATCAGTGTGATGATTCGAATCGATTTGATGATTCGAATCAATTGAAACAAAAATAAAATACTTCGAATTTTTAATAGGTTGGTAGAGGTAGGTAAGTCATATAAATTATAGAGACATACAAGCAATGTACTCAATAATGGTATACATATAAAACAAAAACAACTCAATGTTAATAATTATTATTACACCATCAAAGATTTTAATAAAAAAAACTTGATTCGAATTCCAACGGTGATTTGAATCACGCAACCGATTCGAATCAGCCTACCGATTGATACAGCTACGAATCAGCATAAATACTCATTCGAATCCAGCTTGGGTTGACATGATTCGAATAATTCGAATCAATTGTGTTTCGAGTCCCATCACTAATCCCACTCTCGATGTTAATAATTTACGGACGGGCTCATCCTTCGAGCAACAAAAGGCTTCGTTCTGTAGAAGCCCGTCTTACTCTAAGGGCTCATCCGTTTATCGAATGTTTATGAAATATATTTAACCAGAGTACCTATAGTTTTTATTCTCCATAAATTGTCTGTGGTTTCGAAGTTTTGAGAACATTTCTGATAGCATGATAGACGAGTGCAGTCGGTAGTAGGCCTCCTGCTGTAAAATTTTACTTTGTATTTCGAAACTGCACTCAAACCACATTGGAACTGTATTTAAAGCAGTTATATTCGAAACTAGGATGAAGAGGGTGTTGTAGCGTGGTTTTTTTGCTGTTTTGTCGATTTCCCTTAAAGGGGAAGTTTTGTTGGTAGTTTGTTTCCATTAATGATAAAATTTATTTTTTGGCAGTATGCCTCATGTCCTTTTCCTTATTTCCGTAAAAAGTCCGTTCAAGATTCGCGGCATCGACTTATAAAAAAAAAAAAAAAAAAAAAAAAAGAAAGATTAGAATCGTATTTCTTATGGTCGTCCTTCGCCCACTTCAGGGGCCTTTGCGATGAGCCCTTATCGCAAGGATTTCTATTCAATTGTTTACCTTTCATACTAGATCCCAAAGGTTAGTGTGAAAGCAGGCCTTAAGCAGTCCTGTTTAAGGCCTGCTTTTGAACTGAAATGGTATTTTTTTTGTCCGTAATGTCGTAAGTAGGTTGTTGACCGTGTTTTCGGGAGGTCCGATCCGATTGAAGTCGCTTTCGGCGGCGCGATGTCAGTCCAGTCCACGCTCATCGATCAGGAAGTCGGAATGCGTCGTGATGGCGCGAGACTTGGAACGCAGCGAATATCAGCTGTGATTCATAGGATATACAAAATTTTTCGGTTGGAAAGAATTTCATTTTATATTTATATCGCTGTTAAAGTTATTGGATTCATAATTGTTCCTGATTTAAATAATATCTTGCAGCTATTCATTGTAATTTTCGTCGGCACAATAGAATTTCGCCAAGGTACATATTTGTGATTTCCTAGTCATTCAGCTGTTGGCAGTGTGAGAATTTGAAATTTATTTTTATCATCATATTCGTTATTTACAGAGGGTTTTGGCTAATAAAAGCCGCCGAGAAGAGTTCTAATTCGTGTCGTGATATCCGATCGAAGGAGGAATACTGATTGACGGGAGTCTAAACCATATAAAATATATTGCTAACCAGGAGCCGCAGGTATATCAAAATTTATTGCTATCCATTATCTAGTATTTACTGCAAGAGGTCTCTATCTATTTATTACTTTCAATTTCAGTTCTTTTCATGTGAAAAGAGACTTTGTAAGTTGAGAGCTACGGTATGTTTCTATGTCTCGATTCGATTCGAGTAGATTAGTCTGCTGTGATGGGGATAGTTTAACAGAAAAGTCAGGGATCAGTAATATTTATTGTCAGAATGAACATACAAGAATAGATTTCCCTCAGTTCTGCTATTCGCTGCAGGGTCCCCCCCCGTCATGGAATAGTTGTAGTCCATTTAAGGCCGACGTTGTTAAATTATGGTTTTTGTGCACACCATTCCAGGTGAAGAGTGGCGTACGTATCCAGCCACGAGACAACCACTGCTCTGTCGTCCATTCAACCCCAGTTAAGCGGAAAAAGTTGAAATAAACCGGACTTTGGTTTCTCACCCACGGCTCCGAGGCATAATTAATAGAAAGCAGCCATCGAAGCGTTTCTCTACGAAACAGACTCGCTGCGAGATATTTTAATAGGTACCAGTTAACTCTCAAATCTTTTTAACCCGTAAACTAACCGAAGTATAAGAATCCAGCTATCCGTACTTAGGCCTTCGAGTACGACCTACACGAGCTAGATTTATGTTAGATAATTACCACATCTCTGATATCCTAGGGCAGGCAACCCTTACCCACGTAACGCTCTGCGAGTAGATTTAAGTTTAACCCTTTAAAATAACCCCTTGGGAAAAAGATTAGATTCATAGCTTCGTTTTTCTTCGTGTCAAATCACCGAGTAAATTGGCAGATCTGCGATTACAACGTTTGATGTTTATTATTGTATAGAATCAACCATATTTCAATAAAACTGTAGTTTGCTGTTGACTGTACGTTAAGTGTTTATTTATTTTCCCTTGAGTTGTCATTAAGGTGAGTCATTCGCATGAGTTTATTTATTACTTACTGTTTCTTAAGCCAAAAGGCAATAAGAGAGAGAAAAAGACATAACAATTGGCGCCCGAACAGGGACCTGATGTTTCGACGAAAAGTAGATTGCCTGATGTTAGCCGCTTCTTTATTTTGTTAACAACGTTTAAACCCTGATCGTTGTTGTCACGCTTGATCTCCACCATTTTGAATCAGTCCTTCATTTCTGCTAGTACAACGTAGACCCTGGTGTGTAGCAAGTTTGAATATCTATAGCGCCCTTCGAGGGTTGCACTGCTCTCAAAGTTGATTCCAGCGAGTCTTGATCTTGCTCCTGCAGTTGGAATGTCGACTGGTTCAAATCCCAAAAGATTCCTATTCGGCACTAAATTCCCAGCAATCTGTTCTTGTGGAATCGGCTCGTAATCCTCCTCTTCGCGCTGGGATGCTAGGACTCTATTTGACGAAACTAAAGGCGAAATATAACATTCGTAAACGTTGTGGGACTGGGCATCTAATGGACCAAAAGACCCACTAGGCATTACTTCAAGATTGTCGGCTATAACTGGCGCATGTGGAATGGCCACTTCTGGCAAATTCAATCGAATCTCTTTTCCGTCCTGTGTGACGACATCGGTTACATGGGAGATGTAGTCTACAATTGGTTGAGGTACTACTTGATAGTCTGGTAAGATTTCTCGCGCATCAGTTCTCAAGTTGAGTACATTTTGGCCGGCTTTCCTGGCTGTCTCTAAAACTTCTAAATTTAGATGGGTTACCATTGCATGAGAAAACATGGATAACGGTAGTCTCTCATGTAGTCGGGGGTCTACTCCCCTCAACTTCTCGTACGTTTCGTTCACCAATGGTATAAAACCCGAGAATTCAAAATTTTGACTGTACACGTCAAAGTCCGGAATCAAAGAAGAGTGGGGGCCGATGTCATAAAGGGGTTCATCCCTGGCTCCTTCGTCCACGATCTTAGGGACGACTGTCTGTACTTCTTCTTTCTTCGAACTCTTTTTACCACCGCTCCTCCCCCGGAATGCCTGGGATCGTTGGGTCGGCTGGCTTCTTCGCACTTCACGATCCGGATTGTACGGTTCCGGTTCGTACGCCCAGTTCTGTAACTGCTGGCGCTCATTAAAGTGCTCGTACGCACGTTGTGCGTCGCGGGCTGCTCGGCGGTTGCCGCCGGGATGGCCTCTGCCTCGTGGTACACCACGAAAATTGTTGTTGTTGTTCATCTCATTGAGGTATTCACAATAAATGTCAAAAACGACGTTAAACACCGTGTGTGGGCGGTGCAAGAATACTCACACCGCAGTACTCCACTCTCTGCGTGTCGTAAGAGCCGACTTACGGGAGTAAAAGCGCCATTTACCATCTTGTCCGCGTATTACGTAGCCGGGGGCTACCTCTGTGGTGCGGATTTCAAACGGCCACAAAGGGCAGTTTACCTACATTACCTGCGTACTACATGGATTTCGGTTGCTGCATTATCATTAGTATTATTACGGTGCTACCCTGTGGTACGGATTTAAACGACCATTGGGCATTTATAGCGCCAACTACCATGTTACATAACATAAATACTATAGTACGATTTTTCTTCAATTTTACCTGATTAATAGGCTCTGGTTTCATTACAGTGCGACCCTACGGCGCGGATTTCAAACGGTCGTGGGTGGTGCTTGAATGATATACCATTTTACTTACGCCTTGCGCGGTCTATCTTGTAGTGCGGATTCAAACGACTACAAGGCAGCACTAGCGCCATCTACTCTATCTTACTGCGTACTACGCGTATCTATTGGTTGCTTTATTGTGTATGTGATCCGGGTGTTTGTGTTGGGGTTTCTCTAGTTTGATGTTTTTCTTTTATGTCAGTCTTACCTGGAGGCTTGAAGGGAATTAGACTGAGGTAATTTAAGAAAAAAAAAATATAAAGATTGGCATATTTATCATATTCTATCTGTATCGTAAGGGTGCCGACACATTTTGTAGTCGGGTTGTTGATATTTTTTTGGCAATTTTACCATAGTCATGAATAGTAATGTTGGCATAGACAAATTAAGATACGTCTATTCCATCGATTGACAGTCTAAATTTTTAAAATTATTTTAAAGTAGTACAGGAAAGTCGAGCGTGTCTCGTTAGTCATGGCTTGTCAAGTATCACACGGTAAGATCATGGGCTTGTCCAACATCGCTCGCTTAAGAAGCAAGTGCCCATCAAGCATTTTTTCAGAACAATAAAATAGGACTGACAAGCCGATGCAATGTGAAAACTGACACGCGGGTTTGATTCATTTAAAAGGGGAGAGCTTTAGTAAAGAAATTACAGAATAGAGTATAACATATGGTCAACCTCAACACGATCACATACATTTTTCTACTGGAATGTGTTTCCTTTTTTTTTAGTTAGTTTGAGTATGTAACTGTAGAGTCAATTATTATATATTTTATATCAGTTTTTTTTTTAATTTGGCATTTGTATAACACAACAGTCGAGTCAGTATAAGTTTTGGTTCTTTTAATTTTAAAATTGATGTCAGGGGGACAAGCATTTACTTGGGCTTGTTATGAATTGCTTTTTACAAAGTAGGTTTGTTTTGGCGATGGAGCAGTGTGGTTTGGACGTGGGCGTCCAGAGAATTCCCTGCGTGAATTCTTGCGTGGCAGGGGACTACTGTAGCGTGGTTTTTTTGCTGTTTTGTCGATTTCCCTTAAAGGGGAAGTTTTGTTGGTAGTTTGTTTCCATTAATGATAAAATTTATTTTTTGGCAGTATGCCTCATGTCCTTTTCCTTATTTCCGTAAAAAGTCCGTTCAAGATTCGCGGCATCGACTTATAAAAAAAAAAAAAAAAAAAAAAAAAGAAAGATTAGAATCGTATTTCTTATGGTCGTCCTTCGCCCACTTCAGGGGCCTTTGCGATGAGCCCTTATCGCAAGGATTTCTATTCAATTGTTTACCTTTCATACTAGATCCCAAAGGTTAGTGTGAAAGCAGGCCTTAAGCAGTCCTGTTTAAGGCCTGCTTTTGAACTGAAATGGTATTTTTTTTGTCCGTAATGTCGTAAGTAGGTTGTTGACCGTGTTTTCGGGAGGTCCGATCCGATTGAAGTCGCTTTCGGCGGCGCGATGTCAGTCCAGTCCACGCTCATCGATCAGGAAGTCGGAATGCGTCGTGATGGCGCGAGACTTGGAACGCAGCGAATATCAGCTGTGATTCATAGGATATACAAAATTTTTCGGTTGGAAAGAATTTCATTTTATATTTATATCGCTGTTAAAGTTATTGGATTCATAATTGTTCCTGATTTAAATAATATCTTGCAGCTATTCATTGTAATTTTCGTCGGCACAATAGAATTTCGCCAAGGTACATATTTGTGATTTCCTAGTCATTCAGCTGTTGGCAGTGTGAGAATTTGAAATTTATTTTTATCATCATATTCGTTATTTACAGAGGGTTTTGGCTAATAAAAGCCGCCGAGAAGAGTTCTAATTCGTGTCGTGATATCCGATCGAAGGAGGAATACTGATTGACGGGAGTCTAAACCATATAAAATATATTGCTAACCAGGAGCCGCAGGTATATCAAAATTTATTGCTATCCATTATCTAGTATTTACTGCAAGAGGTCTCTATCTATTTATTACTTTCAATTTCAGTTCTTTTCATGTGAAAAGAGACTTTGTAAGTTGAGAGCTACGGTATGTTTCTATGTCTCGATTCGATTCGAGTAGATTAGTCTGCTGTGAAGGGGATAGTTTAACAGAAAAGTCAGGGATCAGTAATATTTATTGTCAGAATGAACATACAAGAATAGATTTCCCTCAGTTCTGCTATTCGCTGCAGGGTCCCCCCCCGTCATGGAATAGTTGTAGTCCATTTAAGGCCGACGTTGTTAAATTATGGTTTTTGTGCACACCATTCCAGGTGAAGAGTGGCGTACGTATCCAGCCACGAGACAACCACTGCTCTGTCGTCCATTCAACCCCAGTTAAGCGGAAAAAGTTGAAATAAACCGGACTTTGGTTTCTCACCCACGGCTCCGAGGCATAATTAATAGAAAGCAGCCATCGAAGCGTTTCTCTACGAAACAGACTCGCTGCGAGATATTTTAATAGGTACCAGTTAACTCTCAAATCTTTTTAACCCGTAAACTAACCGAAGTATAAGAATCCAGCTATCCGTACTTAGGCCTTCGAGTACGACCTACACGAGCTAGATTTATGTTAGATAATTACCACATCTCTGATATCCTAGGGCAGGCAACCCTTACCCACGTAACGCTCTGCGAGTAGATTTAAGTTTAACCCTTTAAAATAACCCCTTGGGAAAAAGATTAGATTCATAGCTTCGTTTTTCTTCGTGTCAAATCACCGAGTAAATTGGCAGATCTGCGATTACAACGTTTGATGTTTATTATTGTATAGAATCAACCATATTTCAATAAAACTGTAGTTTGCTGTTGACTGTACGTTAAGTGTTTATTTATTTTCCCTTGAGTTGTCATTAAGGTGAGTCATTCGCATGAGTTTATTTATTACTTACTGTTTCTTAAGCCAAAAGGCAATAAGAGAGAGAAAAAGACATAACAGTGTCTTTAAAGGTGTATTTTAAACTTTTGCTATTCTATTCATCGCTAGAGCATAATACCTTATTCCGAGATCTATACTAATTTTTACTACCTATCTCTATTGCTCGTAATAAGATAGTATGTATTAAGTTATACTTTTTACTATTAAGAGAAAGAGAGGGTTATTAATTGAGGACCTTGCAGCAAAAAGGAGGCAAGTCCAAATTTCATAACTGTCCTGAATTAAGAAAAAAAGCACCTTCTTGCACCAAACAAAATAGGGTGGCAGATCCAAATTTTGTTATAGCGCGTTTGTTTTCCGTCAGATCTGCCTCGTTCATGCATCAAACGATAGGTCTAATTTTTGTATAAATTATAGGTGAAAAGAAAAGAGTAACGGCAAAAATTTGGACAAGCTTTTGACTTTTGCTGCAAGGTCCTCAATTTTAAAAATTAGTTTGAGCCACAGCCTTCTCTATTGGAGAAGGCTGTGTTTGAGCACTTTTTGTAATGTGATGTGATTCATAATCTGCCTTTCTATTGTCTAATTTAAAAATCTATCGCAATCGCTTTCAGGATGTAACACATTGAAGCTTCTTTTTGTCACAAATAAAAACTTACCATAGAAATGCAGCAATGTGTCACATCCATTTGTCAAACGAAAGCGATTGCAATAGATTTTTAAAATTAGACAATTAGCCCTGCCTTTCTATTGTCTAATTTCAAAATCTATCGCAATCGCTTTCAGGACGTAATACATTGATGCTTCTTTTTGGCACAAATAAAAACTTACCAAAGAAATGCAGCAATGTGTCACATCCATCTGTCAAATGAAAGCGATTGCGATAGATTTTTGAAATTAGACAATTAGCCCCCCGGTCATGTTGCCAGCCTACTTATTGTCGAATTTTCAAAATCTATCGCAATCGCTTTCATTTGACAGATGGATGTGACACATTGCCGCATTTCTTCGGTAAGTTTTTATTTTTGCCAAATAGAAGCATCAATGTATCAAATCCTGAAAGCGATTGCGATAGATTTTGAAATTAGACAATTAGCCCCAGATTATCTGTCAAAAGACAAAAGACAGCTCTATCGATGCCAAATCGAAGTCAAATTGACATCTCGTTTTCTTAATTTCGAAAAACGCAAAGGAATTGTGGTTTCCACAGCTATGTTGAATATGTTTCATAGTGACATTTCTGCCCTTTGAAGATTTGATGTGGCTAATGTAATGTTTTGATATCTCAGCGTTTACATTAAAAAAAAATATTTTCTACATCTGAAAAAAGTTTATCATGATAACATATTCTACTTGTAAGCTAACAGGATTTTTATGCATGGCACGGTAAAATACGATCTATAGCTTAGCTTAAATTAATACGCTTTTAATTTGGCTTTTGTATTTCGAACATTTATCTAATCTATAACTCTCTCTGTATAGTAAGCTACACGTTATTTTCAATTCAATAAAAAACGATGAACAAAGCAAAACTATCATGTAGGTAATTGTAAATGAATTCTTTTTTTATTAAACCACTGAATCCATTATCCGTCTCTATTACTAACTACCGCAACACAAAAACAAACTGTCTTATCTGTAAACTGACCAATAGTGGGACTGTACAGTCACGCACATAAATCACGAACCCTTTCTGGCCACGCGTAATGAAATGAATTGCCCTATTACGTGTGGACATACGCACTCCTTCCACGTCGACCCTGTTTGAGAAGATTTACTATGTGGGAAACTAGTTTTTTAACGAAAGTAAATGATGGCTAGACTAGGTTTTCTTTTATTTGTTGTACGATTTTTTTGGCATAACTCAATCAAATAGGTAACGGTTAATTGTTAAAAAGTTTCTGATCATCATTCTTTAAATCTGTGCAGACAGATACGTTGTGAATTGAGATCTACTTATGTACAATTGCTTGTTAATACTTAAGATATTATACGTTTTTTTGCGATTAACTAACTAAAGCCGCACAGTTCCGGTTAAGAATAGGACTGTCCCATCTCATCCCGTGGGTATCGTAGAAGGCGATAGAGGGAAGTTTTAGGGACCCGGTGCAGACCATCGCACAAAGGGTCACTCGAATGGCAGCGAGGATACTGTCAACAACAGCATTCCCAAGGAGGGTTGGTGTCAGGCAGTCGGCCAATCGTAAAACTTTGCCAGAACCTAATGCAGTATGTATTACATGCTGCGCCGACCCCAATAGTGGTCGTTCTACGAGCGCAAAATTTTATTTTGTGTAGACATAGCACTACAAATAAATTGGGAGAAGGACAGGTGGATGATGAACTAACTACAGGGTAAATTACATTATCTTCAGTTTTAGTAACTAACTTGTGCTCAATGATGAAAAAGTCTACCAATAAAAAATGTACTCGTAAGTAAGTATTCAAACCTATTTGTACAGTAGCCCGTAGTACATTTAAATTACGAAAAAGGTTACCATTTGCCGTTGTGATATAGTTGTTTATTACGAAATTATAGATAGGTACTTTAAGCCAAGTTTTACATCGCAACCCGCCGTAACCTATATTTGTATATCTCCAAGAATGATACGTTTTTATTTTTCGAGGTTTACCACATAGTTTAGCTATTGTCGTGTTCTACGGCTTAGTTTGATTGTGGAAAGTGACCATACACAGATTTAAGACCAGATGAAAATGGCTGGAGTTTACTTGGTCTTAAATCTGTTTACGGCTACGTACGTGCTATATTTCGTTCCACTTCAAACTTTAAGCAAAAGTTTCAAATATGGATTAATGAGGTAAAGCGAAAATAGAGTAGGTAAGTATTTTAACTGGGAACCGTTAAATTCTGGCGCTGCTCCAAACGTAATTAACCGTTTAGCTCCAACTAAATGCTCATATCGAATTGGGAATAGAGGAACAGAACGGACCTGCGTGAAAGATCCATTTTCACCGTTCGTTAGACATACTGAAAGATATTTAAGTTTGCTGTTGGCCTCAGAAGAAGATAAACTCTTTAGTACCATGTCACACTCATTTAGTAAATTGCAATCCTACTATTTGTGAACTGGTAATTGGTTTGACATGGTACTTAAGTGTTTGGATACTCCTGAGTCTGACTGTACCTACCCTATACAATACTAAGTACCTACCCTTTTCACTACGAGGGATGTGTACGATGGTCTGGGAATGTTAAAGATAAAAGTGTATTCGGTTGGGCTTTTTAGAGATAAGTTTAGATAGATCCTGTAATTCTGAGATTAGAAAATTCCCGTTATTTTTACTACAAGGATTAGAGAGGCAACTCTTTCATTCTAATCGATTATCAAACATTTAGAAAAATAGGTATTGTTTGGAATTTCAAGATAATATCTACAGCTACAGTATCCTTAGCACGAACAGCTATTGAAGAAAATAACGCAACTTTCATCTCAACCGATTATCAAATATTTGGAAAAAAATATTGTTTAGAATTTCAAGGTAGGTACGTATCTATTTCCTCACCTCGGTAAAATAACGCTGGCTTCCAGTACCCTTAGCACGAACAGCTATTGAAGAAAATAAAGCAAGTCAAAACATTCCTTAGAGCAAATTTGTATCGGAAATTTGAACAGCATCATCTACCACCGAAAAGCGAACTGAAATTTTCCATAGATAATTATTATTCTATCGAGTTCTTTTTTTTCTCCATATAATATGTTCGTGCTGATATAAAAGTAAATTTAGTTAACGAACCTTGCGGCCGAGCAGTCGCCCGTAGTGAAATGTCGTGTCGTGAGTTCGATTATCACTTGAATGATTAGAGATTTCTAGTAAGTATAGAATTTTATTAATAGCTAACATAAAAAGAGCATTATGAAAGCTAAATATAACCTTAAAATTATACCTAATAATACATAAAAAATGATAAAGAAGATTTGGATAGAAACAATTTCATTACTTACCTACATCAATTCCTTTCACGATACGTAATTCTATCGCCATATTTTAAAACCAGCCGCGTCATGGCGGTATAATGCCTCAAAATATTATTTTTTTTACCCTGAAGGTTCACTTTCAATTAATTATGCCAAAGAATATTTATTAAGTGACTGTAGATTATAAGTGGGTGGTAAATTCTACGAAGGTATTCAGATTATTTATAACAAAGGAGTGACAAAGGCGTAGACCGATTAATTAAGCCTTTTGGAATAGAAATGTTAATCTGAGGTTTATTTTTAACTTATGAATACCTTGTGATTAAAAAAAAGTAACTTAGGTATTGATTTAATCAATCAACGAAATAAAGGTCATAGTGACGCGACGCCTGGCGAGACACATACTACAGGACAGACAAACAGACAGACAACAAAGTTATCCTATAAGGGTTCCGTTTTTTCCTTTTGAAGTACGGAACCCTAAAAATAGATACATACCAACCTAAATAGATAGAAGAAATATTTAATCGGAACTTTATTCACCTGTTTAATTATTGACTCGGAATATTATAATGGTTCAATAATTCTCTAATTAAGGAATAGAAAATGCCATAAATATTGAAATTTCCAAATTGGGAAAATCGTTTTAATTTATTACAAATTTCTAAAGACATATTATTCGGACTTATGCTTTCGTGTTTATCCGTTTATTAATAACTGAGTTGCTATGGTGAAGGTAATTAAAATTGTATGGCTATAATGACCTTTTTCGTTATGTTTTTCTAGCAATGGGGAATGTCCGAAAAAAATCAAATTGGCTGAATATTTTTTTTAAGCTACAGACCTTAGATTATTAAATAATCTGTGCGGGCTAGGTTCCCGCCCGCACTGTACTTGCGTTCGTTGTATGTGCTGTCTAGCACGCGTAGCATGAGCAAACGGGACTCTTGTCTACGAAGACTTGTCGTCTCGACCCTCTAGATTGCTGAGCACAGTGGTGGGACTCGCTCTCAGAATTTTACAACCTTTTTATGTCTTTTAATACAAATATGAGTTTTAAAATATAATATTTTTATTTCAACATCAATAAACGTCGAAATTATCTGAAATGATTCGAAATGATTTAGTTTAAACATGACACTTATTTTTTAATAAGTTCTAAGATAAAGAGACACTCACAAAAGCTTTCACTTCCGTAGACAAAGCTCTCTCGAGCTCGAGAAGAATAATGTTGCCACTAGTAAATATTTATAATTATTACCATCATTTCTCTTAAAGGGCGTTCCTTTCTATACGTTTCACGACGCAAAACTCTTAAAACCGAGTTAAATATAGCCGTATGGATATAGTTCGTTTGCCTTCCTTTTATTGAGAGATTTTTGAAAAGATGACACAGACCAACGCACTTGTTAATTTAGTAATAAATATTGAAATCAATGTATGAAAATAATTTTAATTTACGTTTTAAAGTAAGTAAGTAAGTGTTTAAGTTAAAATTAAGTAAAAAAAAATACTGAAGGGAAAAAAGTGTAATATTAGGAAACAATATTATTGAACAGGTAGGTACCTTTTTACAATAAATTATTTATTGTATTGTTTTAATTTAAATTTATGAAAAAATTTAAGAATAAAAAATACTTATTCGTTATTTACTACTAGTAAATATTTATTATATTTCTTTTTTTATAAATTTTATAATAAAAAAGAATTACTTAAATACAATTTTTCATTTTTTTTCTTTCCGGACTGTTTTTATCGTTTGTGCTGTAACTTCTCTTCTTACCTTAATAAAATATAAACACGGACAACTTAGATTTATTTTTATTTCGAAATTAAAAACTCAGAAAAAAAAATAAGTCGACAAATCTTTCTCGACCACTCGAAGGGTGGTAGACAAATTTCTCCCACTCAACTGTCAAATTAATGTCAGTTGAAGACAAAAGCTCGTGTTTGTCGACTTTTGACATTAGGCCACGACAAAGAACAATGCGAGTCTACGGTTGTAAAATGCGAGCATGAGTATCTCGATCTCAACCCGACAAAAGTGACATTTCGGTGTAGACAAGCCATTGTTCTGTGAGTCGAATCTTATCTCGATGTTGGTCATGCTACGCGTGCTGGTATGATGTTCCTTCAACTATAGGGTTACATTATAAACACCGCTTGCGAAGTGGAATACACGTTTACTTCATGTTAACAATCATGTACACAATCAGGTCACATTATAAATCAGCCGGATTAAAGATTAACTTATTTCCAAGTAGTGAAACATTTTCTCGATAAGTAAAATCGTGACAGACCCAAGAACTGACAGAACAAATTATGTTTCCTCTAATGCTACCTACCATAGAGGAGTGGTGGCCTCTTTGCAGAGTCGCCACAAATCTAAGCTACAGACGTTAGTTACAGAAAAAATATTCAGAATTTTCAGAATTTTTGGTTGCGTGAAAATAAAAAAATAAAAAATTATCTTCGACTTCACAAATGTACAAAAGTAACAGCAGAATGGAGATTATACCTTCGCCACCACTTGTCACAACCACAATAAGTATTCAAAAATAAAAGTTTGGACATTTGTATTGAAACTTTTTTAAATACCGTGTTGTGGTTGTGGCAGGAGGTTGAGGGATTTCCGTTCTGCTGTTACTGTTACTTTCGTACATTTGTGAAGTCGAAGAGACTTTCATTTAAAAAAAAAACAGGCAACCGAAACTTCTTCTATCTATTACTTCCTAAGGCCTTATGAAAAAATATTCAGCCCATTTTTTTCAGACTTTCTCTATTCGTTATAATATCCGGAATTACGTTTTCGTATTTATGTACCTAGTTTATATCAGATGTTTTAAGGGCATTAAATTAAAATATTACCTTTTTCGTTACATTTTGTTACTATCATAACATCCGTGACTGGCCAGATTTGCTGAGTCGTTTTGGGTGTGGTCGGTTTGATTGAAAGGTGACTTGACTAACACTATTTAGTAATAGCCTTGTTAGTAAAATTCCCTCAGCATTTTTATTTTCGAAACTTCGTTAGATAAATAATAAATGTGTTAATCGTAAAAATATCTCGGTGACAATAACATCAAAGGATTATGCCGATTTTTCTATACAAGCTAGGCCATGAAGCGCTTTGATGAAATTACCAATATACTATAGTAATTTTATACTTATTGCGTGGGAAGAATGTCATTAAAATATAATGCGGGAGAAAAGAGAAATCTCAATCTCAAGGAGCTGTTTACAGTTATAATTGTTTGACATTTTCCTATTATATGACATTTCAAAGTCAAAGTCTATGAGATATGTATGGTTAATGCGCATCATGGCCCAGAATCCGGCATGATCCTTTAATCATTAGATTACTAAGAAAAAATAACTATGGGAAGGAAAAAGTAGTTGATGTAATTAGTACATAACTACACTGGGAAAAATACACGGCTTTCGAACACGGCTACGTTTTGTGGTGCCGTGTAAACGGCTCTGCTAGCCGAGTTTGCCAGCCGTGTGAAGAGCCGTGTACACGGCTCGAGATTTTACACGGCTACCTGCACCGTGTAAACGGTTAACATAGCCGGTACAGACGGCTACTGGCACCATGTTCATTAATTTTTCAGCCGTGTTGAAACCGTAGCCGTGCAAAATTACACGGCTACCTTTTGACTCGGTTGTCGGAGCCGTGGGCAAACAACAAACACGGCATCGGTAACGTTGTTGACACGGTACAGCATACCGTGTGCATAACATAACTCGGCTACGTTAGTGGTGTCATAAATTAAACTTTCAAACATGGCTGTCAGAGCCGTTTAATAAACGGCATAGCGGATCGTGTGCTTAACAAAACTTCGCTACGTTAGCCGTGTCATAAATTAATCTCGCAAACATGGCTATCACAGCCGTTTTATAAACGGCATAGTGGACCGTGTGCTTAACATAACTTGGCTACGTTAGCCGTGTCATAAATTAAAGTCTTAGACGTGGCTATCACAGCCGTTTTATAAACGGCATAGCGGACCGTGTGCTTAACATAACTTGGCTACGTTAGCCGTGTCATAAATTAAACTCTTAAACATGGCTATCACAGCCGTTTTATAAACGGCATAGTGGACCGTGTGCTTAACATAACTTGGTTACGTTAGCCGTGTCATAAATTAATCTCTTAAACATGGCTATCACAGCCGTTTTATAAACGGCATAGCGGACCGTGTGCTTAACATAACTTGGCTACGTTAGCCGTGTCATAAATTAATCTCTTAAACATGGCTATCACAGCCGTTTTATAAACGGCATAGCGGACCAAGTGCTTAACATAACTTGGCTACGTTAGCCGTGTCATAAATTAATCTCGCAAACATGGCTACCACAGCCGTTTTATAAACGGCATAGCGGACCGTGTGCTTAACATAACTTGGCTACATTAGCCGTGTCATAAATTAAACTATCAAACATGGCTGTCACAGTCGTTTTATAAACGGCATAGCGGACCGTGTGCTTAACATAAATTGGCTACGTTAGCCGTGTCATAAATAAATCTCTTAAACATGGCTATCACAGCCGTTTTATAAACGGCATAGCGGACCGTGTGTTTAACATAATTTGGCTACGTTAGCCGTGTCATAAATTAAACTATCAAACATGGCTGTCACAGGCGTTTTATAAACGGCATAGCGGACCGTGTGCTTAACATGACTTGGCTACGTTAGCCGTGTCATAAATTAAACTCTTAAACATGGCTATCACAGCCGTTTTATAAACGGCATAGCAGACCGTGTACTTAACATAACTTGGCTAACGTTTGCCATGTCATAAATTGAACTGTCAAACATGGCTGTCACAGTAGTTTTATAAACGGCATAGCAGACCGCGTACATATCAAAACTTGGCTACGTTAGCCGTGTCATAAATTGAACTGTCAAACATGGCTGTCACAGTCGTTTTATAAACGGCATAGCGGACCGCGTGCCTAACAAAACTTGGCTTCGTTAGCCGTGTCATAAATAAATCTCGCCCACATGGCTGTCGGAGACGACAAGGCACGGTACAGCGGACCGAGTGCATAAGAAAACATGGCTACGTTAGCCATGGCATAAATTAAACTCTTAAACATGGCTATCACAGCCGTTTTATAAACGGCATAGCGGACCGTGTGCTTATCAAAACTTGGCTACGTTAGCCGTGGCATAAATTGAACTCTCAAACATGGCTATCACAGCCGTTTTATAAACGGCAAAGCGGACCGTGTTCTTAACAAAACTTGGCTACGTTAGCCGTGGCATAAATTAATCTCGCAATTTCATGACTGTCGGAGCCGTTAAGACACGGCACAGGCGGATCGTGCGCTTATCAAAACTTGGCTACGTTAGCCGTGTTTTAAATTAAACTTAGAAGCCGAGTCCACGTCTGTATGGTGAGGCAACTCAAACTTAAGTCAGAATGGCTAAAGCCCTGTTTACATAGATCAAGCGATTAAGTGGTAACTAAATGGGCAACTTAATTTTAAGTTAAAATTTTGTGAAAAGTCGTTCACGTGGTTCAAATAGTAAGTAGCCAGTGTGCCCAGTGTTGCTTATTACGAAAGGTCAAAATATCCGAATGCCGAGCTATAAATAAGGTCGAAAATCACTTGCACCTGTTTTTTTAACTACCCTAGCCAACGATCTCCTAGTAATAAACGATCGTTCGTTGTTGTCATCTTTCATACTTAAAACAGCAATTATCTCGAAAAGTACCCATCCTAGATTGATGGTGTCTTTGAAGAAATTAAAGGTCTTAGTGAGATCTTCATTAAAGATGACAAACTTAAATTTGACAGCTGTCACCTAAAATGAAGTTTTCACCAAGACCTTTCATTTCTCTAAAGACACCACCAGTCTAGGATGAGTACTTTTAGAGATATTGCTGTTTCAAGTTTGACAGCTGTCATCTGTCAAACTTAAAACGACAATATCTCAAAAAATACTCATCCTAGACAGATGCCGTGTTTGAAGAAATTATAGATCTTAGTGAGATCTTCATTTTAGATTGACAAACTTTTTGACAGCTGTCACCTTAAATAAAGATCTCACCAAGACCTGTTATTTCTTCAAAGACACCACCAGTCTAGGATGAGTTCTTTTTGAGATATTTCTGTTTAAAGTTTGACAGATAACAGCTGTCAAACTTAAAACAGCAATATCTCGATAAGTACTCATCCTAGACTAATGGTGTCTTTGAAGAAATGAAAGATCTTAAGCGACTGCTACACGCATGACAAATACTGTGATCTATCGCCATAGCGTAAAATTTAAACATGGAAAGTAATGTGTATGGAATGTTCAATATTTTACTTTCCATGGTTAAAAAGTACTTTATGGCGATTTATCACAGTATTTACCATGCGTGTTGCCTTCGCCTTAGTCAGATCTTTATTTTAGATGACAAACTTAAATTTCTTACTCTAGTACTATTTTGCCAAGAAAACATCAACGCAATGTTAAAATATTAAAAAAATCCAAGATGTCGGCCAAAATTTTTGTTTGTGTGCCGATTTCGATGAAACTCTGTTTATAGTACTATTTTGACAAGAAAACATCGACGCAATGTTAAAAATAGAAAAAATTCAAAATGACGGCCAACTCTATGGTTTGTAGGCCGATTTCAATGAAATTCGATTTTTGGTACTATGTTGCCAAGATAACATCAGCGCAATGTTAAAATAATACAAAATCCAAGATGGCGGCCAACATTTTTGTTTGTGGGTCGATTTCGATAAAACTTGGCTTTTGATAATATTTTAACAAAAAAAACAGATAGGTATGCAATGTTAAAAATAAAAACAATTCAAGATGGCGGCCAAAATTTTTGTTTGTGAGCCGATCTCGATGAAACTCGGTTGTTGGTACTATTTTGACAAGAAAACATCAATGCAATGTTAAAAGTATAAAAAATCCAAGATGGCGGGCAACATTTTTGTTTGTGGGCTGATTTTGATGATACTCGGTTTCTAGTAATATTTTGACAAGAAAACAACAACGCAATGTTAAAATTATAATAAAATCGAAAATGGCGGCCAACTCTTTTATTTGTGAGCCGATTTCGATAAAACTCGATTTTTTGTACTGTTTTACCAAGAAAATATCAACGCAATGTTAAAATATTAAAAAAATCCAAGATGTCGGCCAAAATTTTTGTTTGTGAGCCGATTTCGATGAAACTCTGTTTATAGTACTATTTTGACAAGAAAACATCGACGCAATGTTAAAAATAGAAAAAATTCAAAATGACGGCCAACTCTATGGTTTGTAGGCCGATTTCAATGAAATTCGATTTTTGGTACTATGTTGCCAAGATAACATCAACGCAATGTTAAAATAATACAAAATCCAAGATGGCGGCCAACATTTTTGTTTGTGGGTCGATTTCGATAAAACTTGGCTTTTGATAATATTTTAACAAAAAAAAACAGATAGGTATGCAATGTTAAAAATAAAAACAATTCAAGATAGCGGCCAAAATTTTTGTTTGTGAGCCGATCTCGATGAAACTCGGTTGTTGGTACTATTTTGACAAGAAAACATCAATGCAATGTTAAAAGTATAAAAAATCCAAGATGGCGGGCAACATTTTTGTTTGTGGGCTGATTTTGATGATACTCGGTTTCTAGTAATATTTTGACAAGAAAACAACAACGCAATGTTAAAATTATAATAAAATTGAAAATGGCGGCCAACTCTTTTGTTTGTGAGCCGATTTCGATAAAACTCGATTTTTTGTACTATTTTACCAAGAAAACAACAACGCAATGTTAAAAATATAAAAAAAACCATGATGGCGACCACCTTTTTTATTTGTGGACTGATTTCGATAAAACTCGATTTTTTTCTACTATTTTGACAAGAAACCATCAACGCAATGTTAAAATTAAAAAAAAATCCAAGATGTCGGCCAAAATTTTTGTTTGTGTGTCGATTTCGATGAAACTCGGTTATTGATACTATTTTGACAAGAAAACATCGACGTAATGTTAAAAATATTGTCAGTTAAAAGATGTCTTTATGGGTAGTAGGGTAAAAGATATGACGATTTAAAAATGCTTATCATGTGAGTTTAATTAAATAAAGTATTTTGCACTTTTACTTTCACACGCGTCAACGCAATGTTTTATAATATTGAAATAACCAAGATGGCGGCCACCTTTTTTGTTTGTGGGCTGATTTCGATAAAACTCGATTTTTTTGTACTATTTTGACAGGAAACCATCAAGACAATGTAAAAAAATCAAAAAATTCTAGATGTCGGCCAAAACTTTTGTTTGTGTGCTGATTTCAATGAAACTCGGTTTTTAGTACTATTTTGACAAGAAAACATCGACGCAATGTTAAAAATATAAAAAATCCAAGATGGCGGCTAAAATTATTGCGGTCTGCAACTTTATTTCGAATGACACAGGCTCGATGAACGATTGCTCAAATGAATTATTGACCGACAAACTATTAGTCGAAGAGTCGTTGTTTCGAATAACTTACTTTCGAAAGACGCAAGCTCAATGATTTATATTCTAACATTGCGTTGATGGTTTCTTGTCAGAATGGTACAAAAAAAAGAGATTTATCGAAATCAGCCTACAAACAGAGTAGTTGGCCGCCATCTTGGAATTTTTATATTTTTAACATTGCGTTGATGGTTTCTTGTCAAAATAGTACAAAAAATGAGTTTTATCAAAATCAGCCCATAAACAAAAAAATTTAGCCGCCATCTTGGTTTTTTTACTTTTTTAACATTGCGTTGATGTTTTCTTGGCAAAACAGTATAAAAGATCGAGTTTCATCGAAATCGGCTTACAAACAAAAGAGTTGGCCAACATCTTGGATTTTTTATATTTTTAACATTGCGTTGATATTTTCTTGTCATAATTGTACTAAAATCTGAGTTTCATCGAAATCGGCACACAAACAAAAATTTTGGCCGACATCTTTGATTTTTTTTATTTATATTTTAACATTGCGTTGATGGTTTTTTATCAAAATAGTACAAAAAATCGAGTTTTATCGAAATCACCCCATAAACAAAAAAGTTGGCCGCCATCTTGGTTTTTTTTTTAACAATGCGTTGATGTTTTCTTGGCAAAAAATTGTTTTAAAAAAAAACAAACTGACTTCAAAAGCCTACGCTACCTCTAAAAAGCAAGAAATAATATTTAAATCACTAGATACGCATTATCATTGTAAATAAAACACGTCTATTGAAGTCGGGTGGGGCTGGAGGACAACTTTTTTTTATTCTAAAAGCCCCACCCGACTTCAATATACGTGTTTTATTTACAATGATAATGCGTATCTAGTGATTTGAATATTATTTCTTGCTTTTTAGAGGTAGCGTAGGCTTTTGAAGTCGGTTTTTTGTTTTTTAAAACAATTTTTTATTTCTTTCTTTTTAGTTTAAGTACCTTCTGTATTAGATATGTTATGTAGGTAGAAAAATCGGATTTGACCAAACGTGAGATAATCGCGGACACACATGCATATGGGTCAAACTGAGAATCTCCTTTTTTGAAGTCTGTTAAAATACCAAAACCTTCTCCTAGATCTAACAAATACTTTTCTGAAAACCGCAACAAAATCGGTTCAGCCGAACGCGAGATAATCGCGGACAAATATCCATACATACTGGTCAAACTGAACCATCTTTTTTGAAGTCGGTTAAAATACCAAAACCTTCTCCTAAATGTAAGAAATACTTTTCTGAAAACCGCATCAAAATCGGTTCAGCCAAACGCGAGATAATCGCGGACAAACATACATACATACAGGATACAGGTCAAACTGAGAACCTCCTTTTTTTTTGAAGTCGGTTAAAAATAGTATAAAAGATCGAGTTTCATCGAAATCGGCTCACAAACAAAAAATTTGGCCGACATCTTGGATTTTTTATATTTTAACATTGCGTTGATGGTTTCTTGTCAAAATAGTACAAAAAATCGAGTTCTAAAGAAATCAGCCCATAAACAAAAAAGTTGGCTGCCATCTTGGTTTTTTTATATTTTTATTAACATTGCGTTGATGTTTTCTAGGCAAAATAGTACCAAAAACCGAGTTTCATTGAAATCGGCCCACAAACAAAAAAGTTGGCTGCCATATTGGATTTATTTATATTTTTAACATTGCGTTGCTATTTTCTTGTCAAAATAGCACCAAAAGCCGAGTTTCACCGAAAACGGTCAAATCGGCCCATAGACAAAAAGACAACCAAAAGTAACGTAAAATGTACTTTTTTAGAAACGACTAGGCATCACTAGAATTCGTGGAATTTGTATTCCGGAATTCAGATATCAAGAAAATACTGAAATCCATCATTTCACTAGTCTACACAAACGCACAGTAAATACCATGGAATTTGATAAATAGTGATGGATCACACTATTTACCATGCGTGTAGCCGGCGCCTAATATTGAACATTCCATACAAATAAAATTTCATGGTTAAAATTTACTCTTTATGGCGATTGATGACTCAGAGATTTGTCTAGTAGAATGCACCCATTGTCAAGTTGACACTTCACATTTTATAAAAATGTTGCCAGTACGGGAAAAAATCTCCCGCATTTACTTAGGTAGTTGTTCAATGACGATAAGAAATAGGTAGGTAGATGTATTCTGTAAACCACTTCACGATTTTTCAACAAAAATAAAAAAACCAGCCAAGTGCATATCGGGCCACGCGCAGTAGAGTTCCGTAGTTACCATATACCGTGCCTTATATATATAAATATAATACCACTATAATTTTTCTTCTGCAAAAATAACTTTGTTTTTCATAGAGTTTGTATGTACCCTGATATGATATTTGCGGTTTTGGAAAATATGCTTAATAGTCCAATCAATAAAGGAGTTATAGAACGCATGAGAGGGGACCTAAGCGATTTCTTCTGAAACTTGTTCAGGGTGCTTAGGAAGTAAACATACTAAAAGTCCTGACGTCTCGGAGGTGAGCCGGAGGGGGGAGAAGGTACCACTTGTGGATTTTTCGCAAATATCTCAAAAACGGTGCGTCATAGGAAAAAGAGTTTTTCTACTAAATTAAAGATCATAAAATTGTCTACAACTTTGCTTTTTATCAGGTTTGCCTAAATCCTAACTAACCGTTTCCGAGCCACACGCTCCGGAAAAGTGAACATTGCAAAAAAAAACATATTATAATTATATCTAATCGTTCATTTTAAAAAGATCACATTTAATTACAAAAAATGTTAACGTTATTTAAGTCTTTATCCTCTTAGGTCGTGAGGGTCCTGGCAAGGGTTCTTTTCCCTGGTTGATGGCATCCTCATCCTCGTGGTGACATCTTCATTGTTGGCCACCCCATCATCAGTGGAGGGAAGTTCATCCAGAAAGGGCCCTATATCCCCTCGACATCATCCTCGTTGACACTCACACTGGTAAGGCATTTAAGAACTAAAGATCTGAGCTGAGATGACCCTGACTCTGCCTTCGATGTGGATACCTCCCTTACATCTTTTTTAATCGTATCAGTTCGGTTCGGGTGTAATTTTATGGCAATTGGTGTGAAATTAAAAGGGATGTCAAATCATGGAAACTTCGGTGTCCCTTATATTGCATAACAATGATAATCCTAATTTGAAAATCCATAACAGACTTGCCATAACTTTAATTCGCATAACAATAAGAATGCATAATTTAAAAATGTATACCATTATTTAGCATAACAATTAAAACCCATACTATTAAATTCCATAATTATAAAAACTATAACTTTTAATAATACCAATTCGAATTCAATATTCATAACTAAGACAGGACAACGTCTGTCGGGTCAGCTAGTATTAAGTATAGACAAGAAACTTGTAATTTTTTTTCTAAGCATAACATATTTTCAAAAACCAACTAGACTTGACTTCTCTACGGGGCCGTGGGGGACCCGTTCAATACAGATTTGTTAGTTAAACGTATCCACCAGCTCAACAGAGACGTTTGAAATAACCTCTATCGCGCGGTCACATGTTGTCCCCCGTGGCCTGAACGGAACATACATGTGTGGCCCAAACCTTGTCCCCCATGGCCTAAATGGAAATAGTTAAAATATTCCTCGGCGTTCAACGTGTTAAATTCATAATATGAAAAGCCATAATTATTAAAATCCATAATTTTAAAATATCTAGCGATAAAAATAGTTTAATAGATATGAATCAACTAGCTTCCGCCCGCGACTTCGTCCGCGTGGATATTAGAGAAAATCCTTAGGGAACCTTCAACCAGGATCCGACCAGCCGTTTTTACGCGATTAGGCGGGTCCCCACCAAGCGCGCTGCCTCGCGAGGCAAGACGTTTGCCTCGTGAGGCGGGCCTCGCACGAGGCTGCTCGCTTGGTGGGGACCCGCCTAATCGCGTAAAAACGGCTGGTCGGATCCTGGTTGAAGGTTCCCTAAGGATTTTCTCTAATATCCACGCGGACGAAGTCGCGGGCGGAAGCTAGTTTTTTACAATAATCAGAATTGGTACAGAGATATTAGTAGGTATCTTGTCCCCGTCCCTGTCCCCTTAAAAGCTCAAAAACGACATCCACATCGATTTTCATGTTTACTTACCCCATTTAAGTACCTCTAAGGAATGATTTTCAAAATAACAAAATAGGTATGTAATTGCCTATTTATTTCTAGACGTGCTCCTACGAATTTTAAAATTGTAATTTAAAATTGTAATATCTATTTCATATTCTTTTTCCATGCAAAATTTGAACCCCTGTAGGGGTTAAAATCATGTCCACCTTGTTGGACTATACTATCCGCGTCAATTGGTAATGCGCCTGGCGGCCATGATTTTAACCTCAAAAACGAAAAACAATTGTAGTTTTCTCATATACCTAGACCCTTTCTTATTGAAAATAAGAATTCAATAATTAATATATTATATTACCTATTAGAATTTTACTGTTTTTTGTCATTTTTAGTTGCGGATGACGATGATGTGTATGTTAATTTGACAAGGTTCCAGCGCATTACCAATTGACGGGGATAGTAAATTAATGTCATTTTCGCAATCACCATCCCATAAAACCTCAAAAACGACATCCACATCGATTTTCATGTTTACTTATCCCATTTACCCCTAAGGGATGATTTTCAAAATAACAAAATATATGTAGATTTATTTTTAGACGTGCTCCTACGAAGTTTAAAGTTGTACTGTCTATTTCATATTGTTTTTCCATACAAAATTTGAACCCCATTTTCACCCCTTTAGGGGTTAAATCATGTCCACCGCGTTGGACTTCAAAATAAATGTTATTTTCGCAATCGTCAACCCAGAAAACCCCAATAACGACATCCATATCGATTTTTAGGTTTATTTACCCCATTGCACCCCCATTTCATCACCATGGGGGTTGAAATTATACCAATATAATATGCGTTGCGTTAGATTTCCATCCATAAGCCTAAATTTCAAATTTAGCGATTTTTACTTCAAAAATAAAGGATTATCTTCTAAACACAACTTCATCCCCCTTTTCACCCCTTCGGGGGTAGAATTTTGGAAAACGCTGAGACACGTATTTATTTATTTTCAATCATCAGCCTAAACACAAAATTTGAAGATCCTAGCTTCAAAACTGAGGAACTTTCATACAAACTTTCATCCCTTATTTCATCCCCTTAGGGTTGGAATTTTCAAAAATCCTTCCTTAGTGGATGCCTACACTGTATAAGGTATCTGTGTGCAAAATTTCAAGTCTCTAGGTTCAGTGGTTTGGGCTGTACGTTGATATCTCACTCAGTCAGGACTTTGAATTTTATATATATAGATCTAAAATAATAGTAAATATTTTTTTTTTTTAGTTTTTAATACTTTATCTTTATTACGGCACAGCTAATCAGGTGACAGCTGAAAACCAGTGTTTTGTTCCATCATTTGTATGATTGACAAAGTTATATTTGCAGTTTTGAAAAATGTACTATCAAATCAAATGTATCTCATAAACTGATTATTATATCTCGTTCAAACCAATTTTCGTTGAAAGTGTTCATTAAGATCTTTAGCATATATTTTTTTTAGATTTTTCAGTCTCTTATTTTAAAGCAATATTCGCAGCTAGATGGCGCTTCTAATTTTAAACATTTTTCGAAATGGTGAATTTTGGTAAATTTAGAAAAACTGGCTAAATTAAAAATAATTATATAATCATCGAAACTGCTCACAAAATTTCACGAGAATCTGTTGAGAAATGCGACCTGTAGAGAAAAATGGGCAGCTGGAAAGTCGGACTGAAATATGTTTTCTTACATTTCTCCGTCATTATGAAAAATTTCAAAAAACTGGCGTGACAAAAAATTTCTATATCATTTTCAAACCTGCTCACAAAATTTCACGAGAATCGGTTGAGAAATGCGACCTGTAGAGGAGAACATCCTGCGCCAGAAAGCCGGACTGAAATACATTTTTCTTACATATCTCCGCCATTACGAAAAATTTAGAAAAACTGTCTCAACAAAAAAAAATATATGTGATTTTTGAACCTGCCGACAAAATTTTACGAAATTCGGTTAAGAAATGCGACCTGTAGAGGAGAAAAGACAGAGCCGGAAAGCTGGACTGCAATATGTTTTTTTTACATATCTGCGCCATTTTGAAAAAAATCTAAAAAGTGGCGTGACAAAAAATTTCTATATCATTTTCAAACCTGATCACAAAATTTCATAAGAATCGGTTGAGAAATGCGACCTGTAGAGGAGAACAGACAGCGCTGGAAAGCCGTAAAACCTGTTTTTTTAACATATCTCCGCCATTTTGAAAAATTCAAAAAAACTGGCTCGACAAAAAAAAATATAAATAATTTTCAAACCTGCTCACAAACTTTCACGAGAATCGGTTGAGAAATGCGACCTGTAGAAGAGAACATACAGACATACGAAATAATTTTTGCCCAAGCTGAAGCAGAGACGCTTCGCTCGCACTTCGTGCTCGCTCGGTCAAAAAATGAAAAGATTAAGGGGGGGGGGGGCTCCCCATACATGGAACTGAAACTGAAATATTTTTTTTCCTTCATACCAATACGTGCGGGGTGTCTATATAGATAGGTCTCTAAAAATGACATTGAGGTTCTTAAGACATTTTTTTTCTGAAAGTCAACCGTTTGAAAGATAAACACTGCCAAAGTGGTAAAATGTGTGTCCCCCCCCCCCTCTAACTTTTGAAATAAGAGAGTTAAAAATTTTAAAAAATATATGCTATAGATCTTAATAAAAACTTTCAACGAAAATTGGATTGAACGAGATATAGTAATTAGTTTTTGAGATATATATCATATTTTCCAAAACCGCAAATATAACTTTGTCATTTATACCAACACTGTTAAAAACAAAGTTATTTTTACAGACGAAAAATGATAGTGGTATTAAATATAGTATGGTATAAAGTAACTACGGAACCCTACGGCGCGTGGCCCGCCACGCACTTGGCCGGTTTTATTGATATCTTTAGGTGACAGCTGTCAAATTTAAGTTTGTCATCTAACACCTGTTTTTTTAACTTCACTAGTTAAAAAACGGTGAAGATCTTATTGATGAAGACATTGCTGTTTTAAGTTTGACAGTTGTCATATGTCAAACTTAAAACAGTAATATCTAGAAAAGCACTCATCCTAGATTGATGGTGTCTTTGAAGAAGTGAAAGGTCTTAGTGAGATCTTCATTTTAGATGACAAACTTAAATTTGAATGACAGATTCGACACACACGATCAAATTTTGGACATACTTCCATCCATTTGTCGCGATTGAAGGACCGTGTGTGCCCACTTTTAAGCCGTGTGAATGACTTTTTACCAAATTATAATAATTATAATATGTAACTTTAAATTAAGTTGCCCATTTAGTTACTACCGAATCGCTTGACCCATGTAAACATGGCCTTAAATCTACTGCTTTATCAGTAGATCTGACATCACTGTGCATTTAGTTCTATTCAGGTTTTATATTATTTAAGATTTTGGATTTGGGGTCAAGTTTGATGGGCATTTACCGTAGTTAGGGTAATTTTGCGAAGCGTTACGGTAAATACTAAATCTGAGGTGGCAACACTGCACACCAGCGACCGTCCATTTCAAAGAAAAAACTGCAAAGCACTGGCTGTTTGCGCTTGAGTTGCGGTGAAATTGACAAAAGATAATAAGTTGAAGATGGTTTCTGCACTTCTCAAAAGTTGGAATGGAATATATCAGAAGAAGCAGCGAAAGTTATTATTGGTAAGTGAACAGTCCTTGTTTCTATAGCTTACTTGATTTCATAGGTACCGTGGCATGGCGAGCGTCAATATGGCGTCAAGCGTGATATTTATCCAACCAAATCCAGGTACGTAGGTACCTACGTTTTGGGATCATTAATTATAAATTAGTACAATCACCATCACCGCCTATTTGACTTGCGCTGTAGACGATTTGTTATCTTTTTCTAAGAAATCGCTACTGCGTTGTCGAACCATTGTTATCCATCAGTCTCATCTTTCGTGCGCGGATTGTTACTTACTATTTTAAGTCCTTATGTACGTTCAAAGCCGCATATGCACGACAGACAAAACGGGTCGACAATCAGTTTAGTGCTAAATTTAATTGTTTAGTATTGGAATTAATACATAAAACCACCAGTGTCATTTTGTGTAGTAATACTTACTTATTGAACTATTATTTAGAACAATGCAAATTTACGTTTTCACTAGTGCCAAACAGTATTCGTGTCAAATTGAGTAGGTATTCAAATACTGATCTTAGTACTCGAATACGCAATGCGAGTACCTGTACTCGAATACTGATTAATATTTTTTTTTAACGAATACTAAAATATTCGAATACCAAAAATACCTGTCTCGGCCTGCGCTTCGATGTGAATCTTATTCTGGTTTTATATAGTATTTCTATGACCTTTGATCCGCTCCAGTTCGTAAACAGTCAAGTTAAGCAAAAAAAAGTTTTAATCAGTAAAAGCAGAGAAAAGTTTTACTTATGTATGAATATTGCTATTGTTTTCAGATAAAGGGTACACTTCAATAGAGCTTTTAAAGTCTCTAGTACCTTCTGTTGATAACTTCACATTATTAAACTTTTCACATATGCCAGATCGGACTATGTATGCACTAAAATGGACTGAATGGATGAATGAATCTAGACAGGTCAGTTCTTTATAATATGCTACTTTTTGTTTTACATAATATAAAATATGTTATATGTTAATAAATATGTCACCGGCAATGTATGAAATGCAGGCATTGTAAACAATGCCTGGCCCTTTTAGGCAATGTATGAAATAAATATTATTATTGTCTATTTCATTCATTACCTAGGCATTGTATAGAATGCCTGCTGGTCCACCGGCAATGTGTAAAATAAAAAGATTTTGATCTTAGTTGGTTAGAGGGCAGACACAAAAGCTCGGGGTTCTAGGAGGGCTCGGGGGGGTCGAGTGGGGCTCGAGGGGCCTGGGGGGGGGGCGGGGCTCGGGGAGTGGGTGTTCGGGGGGGTCGAGGGGGCTCATTGAGTTTGGTATCGAACCTGCTTTACTCCTGTAGGTCCCGGGTTAGGTTAAAAATTTCGAGGTTATTTTTTTATAACAGGCAACAGAAATATACTTATTTTACACATTGCCGGTGGACCAGCAGGCATTGTATACAATGCCTAGGCAGTGTATAAAGTGAATCATATTTCATACATTGCCTGATCGTTTTAGGCATTGTATACAATGCCGGGTTATACACATTGCCGGTAACATATACAACAATGTATGAAATGATATTAATTTTATACATTTATACATTGTAATTTTCAGAATATTCAACCGACCATCTCTCATTGTACAAGTAAGATTGTATATTATGTATTTTAAATAACAGCATGTTATTCATTGTATTTTTTTTAGTATGTATCATACATACTAAAAATTCTAATCTGCATAATATACTTAGGTACCATTTATTTGGTGTGGCTGCGCATGAGTGGGTCAAAAGCTAAGGGTAAATTTCTAAATGTCTGAATGCTTTGTTTGTCAGATAAATACCATAACATAATCACATAATTCACTAAAATTTCTGAAATGAAAAGAGCCATAATAATGTTTATCTCTCAGATAGTGTTATCCAGACATAGAAATTGGCATTAAATATGTATAATTAATGATCATTAATAAATTTCTTAATTTCAGACCAAATGATCCATAGCATGTTAGTGTATAAAGCTTACTTTCAATGTATTTTTCAATCGCAGGCTGAAAAACTATCAAATCCTTTGACAACTCCGACTCCTCCATCCGGGTACAACCAATTTGATCTAGTTGGGCAATGCAGCAACTCTGACAGTGAAGTTGATTTGTTCACCAGGTATGAGCTATGAGAGGGTAGTATCGTCCAATCTTAATAATGTAACTATTTTGACACTCGTCATCGCATTGAAATGACAGTTTTTGTATGAGAGTTTTCAATATTTTTTTGCTTAGCCTCGCCCTTTGACCGATCATGTGACACTATACCTATACTATAACCTACTTGGCGAAAATAAAAATAAAATTTAAATACCTACATTTGACCTACATATTAGAAAATAATTATTATCAATTTAATTTGCAGTCCTCCCTACAAACGCCCATCATAATCTCATCCTGAGGTTCATGAGTCGGCACTCCCAGTATCCGCACCGGGCATCTGCAATCCACTTAGAAATTTGCTGGAGAAATCTTTTACAATCAGGCAATTACTTAAGACTGGACTGCAAAGAGAATTCCGACGAAGCGAGCAGAGCGAGCTCTGTGACATCATTCTTGACCACCTCCTGACGGACAGGAGCAATCAGAAACCAAAACTTGCATACAGTGTTTTCATTCAATGGGCAAAGCACGTACACGATTTGTTCACAAAGGAACCAGAGGCTATTTGGTTTAGCGTCACCCCTCCCTTGAAACAAGAGTTGACCCAACTTTCTCCAGGAGCAAAAGCACCTCCATCCGCCTCTGTGCACCCTCATGGGAAGTTATACGACAGGTACTTATAACAAATAAATTTATTTAATCTTGCATGTGATTTTTATATATTATAAAAAAATATGTAATTATTTCAATAAAATGTGTTCTCCATGGTTTAAAAATGAGGGGAAGAAATCGAGTTCTATGGACACCCACCGGTAGGTACTGACTGACTAAATACCTGACTTGGTTTAACATTGCATCTCAAAACTTTTTTGCAGTATTTTTGGTAATTTAGATTTTAATTTACACTAAGGTTGACTGGATCCAATTGCTTTACTCTTATTTCATGTGCGGATGAAGATACGGCAAAAGGCAGGCTATTTGGCGGGAGCGTAGAGGTTTAGTAAACAAGACCATTAAGATCGCATCGGCCAGCATATCTGAAGATTCAGAGGAAATTAGTACAGAGTCACGTGGCCGTAAAGGAAAAAAATCACAGCTGCCATTACGGGACAAAGAACTTGATCAGGACCATAATTTAGAAGGTAGGTAACAACGTATAAGTCCCTACTGTTTATTTTTTTCTTTTTACCCGACTGCAAAGAAGGGTTATGGTTTTTCTTTGTATGTTTGTACGTTTGAAAAAAATCGATTGCCGCTGTCCCCCCTTTTTTGCGCTTATTCAATTACGGGTATCCCCGTAGGAACAATTTATGTTCTATACACTTTTATCGTTAAATGCATATTTACAGAGTTATATCGATTTAAAGATTTTTTTAGACTTGTAAAATTTTCGCAATTTTTTTTTCGATGACCGATGACTCACTTTTTTATTCCACATATTGGTATCATCGTCCCCATTAATTTATGCTAAGGGCTTGATGTAACCCCGACTCACAGTTTTCGAGATATTTAATTATGAAAAAAATACTATGTACAAAGTTAAATTACTCTGAAATATATCTCGCAGGAAAAAAACAGTCTTATGATAAGTTGTTCAGATTGAGAGTCCCATCAAGATAGGCATGAAAAAAGCAGGTGTTATTGTGTTACATAAGACGCGTCGAAAATTTTTCAGTCTAAAAGAACTTAAATTCGATTTAACTCTGTAAATATGCATTTAACGAAAAAGTTATAGGTCTAACTGGACCAAGCCGCCCCAAACCTGTGTCTCCGACCAATTCTTCGCTTCACTTTTATATTATATCTCAACATTTTCCACAGAGGAGCTGAAAATTAATGGCGACATTGTCACAATAACCAAGTACCAGGGATTAGAATCTTCATCTATACTAGAAACGGCTTGGAAAGCCACATGGTCAGTTTGCAAGCGGTACTTAATGACTGTTACAGCGGCACAGTATTTGAAAAAGTTTCCTTTGCTTTGTTTGACGAGCGTTGGTCCACACCTGGTAAGGGATTTGCACATTTGTGATTCATATCCTATGCTGAAAATTAATAAATAAATTATTATCTTATTTGAAATTTTACCTAAATTAACTTTTTGTATTTTTGCTTCACAGATAAACATTGACTTTACAAATCTCAATTCAAATGTTAGCTCCTCAGCGCTGTACACTGGGTTAAGAAAAAACTCAGAATTGATTGAAAATAGTTATCGAAGCCCTTACGGGCTCAGCAACAAATAATTCACGACCTACCAAAAGGTAAGATAAGATTTATAGGAACTCGTTCATTTACGTAATAAGTTTTAAATGAAAAAAAAAAAACTAAAATAATATATTTACTAACTAATAACTAGTTTATTATACAAATACTGTTTTGTGGATAGTTGCTTGATTAATTATCTCTAAATTCTTTTTTTCAGACACTGAGTTACAGAAGCTAACTGCAGTACTTCTTTTACTGCCATTTGCAATCGTCGGAGGAAAGACCGGTGTTCGAACTAAAGCTTCGCGGTTTGACGCAGCCATCCGCTTCATTTTCGTTGCCAAAACTCGCAGCGAGGGCGAGGCTCACTTACAAGAACTCCAAAAGGAAGCTTCAAACAAATCAGCACTTGCAGGTGTCGGAGTGCAGCCTCTAGTTATTGCTATAGGTGAGGACTTGGCGAACATTGATAACGCATTCGTTGTTGTAGATGACGTTTGGTTATGCTGTCTTGTGTGAAAATGTGAGTAGTGTAATCTTATTTCATAATTTGGCCAGCAAAGTACGTATGTAAAGTAAGGTTATTTGTCTCTCGGGTCAGCTTTTGTATGGCGTTGTCATATGGGGTCCTCACGAGGGCGGTTAATTATTTATAGCAGATGACAGCTACCCTTAACGTAAGTGTTTGTATGTATCTCAATTTATGAGATATTTTTAAAGACGGCTCTTGAAAAATAGGTGACCGTAAATTATCAACTGACAAAATGATGGGATTATATCTCTCTCCATGACATAGAAAAAAAAGTGTCCGCCTGTACAGTCACCGGCATTAATATAATAATATGATGAAACAAGGCACTCAAAAATATGTAACGCAACGCAACTCATTTGTATGGCCGTTAGAGCGTTTCAGATATTTTTGAGTGCTTTGTCCCATGTGATATTATTGCCGGTGATTGTACAAAAATGAGTTTTTCTATCAGATAATTATAATGTTTTCGAGTTAAGTATTAAAAATTTATTTAGTTGTTGACTGTACTCACAATATAATCCAGTTTATAAATGCTTACACTAGTTACACTTCTATAGAAATATTATATAAGATAGTATATTATTTAGTATTTGATCTTATTACATGAATGAAAACTACATTTTAGAAAACTTTTTAATCATGAAGGTGTTTTTTTATGTAAGGTAGTCGTAAAGTACCTATCTAATTTAGTTTCCTAAATAGTTGATACATGTAGGTAAGTGAATTTTATGACTTATGAGTCTAAAAATAAATAGCTCTGTATAACCACCTTGATGTTCCTAATCCGAAATCTTGTGATATTATAATATAAGTTATATGTATAACTTGTATTAAGTCAAATATTTCTAATGTCTGTACAATTAAACTAAACTAAGTAATTAAGTTGTATCATGCAACAGGGTGTAAGATGCTTTTCCGCTTTAAGGTGGTTCGATGAGCTCAGTAGCGCCACCAATGGAAATAAATCATTTACGTTTTATCAAGGGCTTAGATTAAAAGTTTTAGTTATTTTGCGCAAATAGAAGAGTAAAGTGCAATATTTCAAATATTTTTTCATGGCCTCAAATATAAGCAATAAGTTATGAATGTCAATATTGCTAAATGTGGCCACTTTTGGCAATATCGTCATTCATAACTTATTGCTTATATTTTAGGCCATGAAAAAATATTTAAATATTGCACTTTACTCTTCTATTTGCGCAAAATTATCAAAACTTTTAATCTAAGGCTTTGATAAAACGTAACTGATTTATTTCCATTGGTGGCGCTACTGAGCTCATCGATCCACCTTAATGTGCGTTTTTCGGAAATATCTTAATTAACTTGTTAAGCTACTCAATAAGTTAAAACCAAAATGATTATTTGTTTAAAATTGTTAGCAGATAATCGAAAATTAATAATGTTAGTAGATTATACAATGACCTAAGAGAATAAGACTTAAAAGAGCTTGGAAATATCTAACTAGCTTTAAATACTTTTGAATTATAATTGTTGAGTAGTGTCCATGCAACAGGGTATAAGAGGATTTTCCGTGTGATGCTCTGCAGCGGCGCCACCATAATGAAAATTAATTAATTATATCTTAAAATGATGTTCAATCAGCTGCAGAGATAGTTAGTTGACCCCCCTGCGTGCGGTACTTTCGTTATATCGTAAGATGGTCACGTTTCTCTGCAACTGACTACGTTGATCGTACATCATGTACGTATTATGTTAATAGGTGTAACTTTACCAGTAAACGAAATAATGGAAATTAATTGTGGCGCCGCTGGGGAGTATACTCTGTAGCGGCGCCACTCAATAATCATAGATAGAAATTATATAAACAATATTTTTCTTATGGAAATTGATGTACGAATACTGTTTATTGTGTACGTATTAAAAAAAACATTGTTACTTATTGATTTCATATTATTATAATAATATAAATCATGATTGAAAATCGGAGCAGTGCGCGGGGGTGCGAGAAGGATTTATCTAACCCGCGCGCCTCTCTGACGTACAGCTCAAACCGTTCAGCTGAATAAATTAAAATATATGAAATCATTAAGAAAAAAAAAATTTTTTTCAATACTTACACAATAAACAGCATCGTACACCAATTCCCATACGAAAAAATTGCTAATACCATTTCTATGAGTACTGGGTGGCACCGCTGCAGAGTGTACTCCCAGCGACGCTACAATTAATGTACATTATTTCGTTTACCGGTAAAAGTACACCTATAAACATAACACGTACATGATGGATGTTCAACGTACGGGACTTGTACTATTAGTTATGCTGTGGTACAGGCAACTGCAGAGAAAACAAAGGGGTGATTCAAATCAAATAGACCGCGAGATCCTCTACTGCCCAGTTCCGTTTGATACAAAAATGCTCACTAAATCTTCTTGTGTAGAAAATATATTTTAATTTGAAATTGTCAACCATTTGTGTAAATCATTAAATTTTGAAAAATAAAATGTCAGTTTCTTAAAATTCATGTTTTTTCATTTACAAATCATATCACTCTTCACCATACCCTAATATAGGAAATAAGTTATTTTAAGAGATTCATTGTATTCTTTTAGTGTTTATCTTGTATAATTCAACTGCAGCTTTCTTTCGCAGGTGTTCAAGTATATCTGACTCTTCTACCTTTGTGCCATACAGCTGGTATGAACCTGAGAAATTCGTGTCAGTATCCCAGCTGTCTCCCTACGTCCCTACGCAGCTGTCGGAGCCGTGTGATGCCGTCTGAAGTGGCCGTGTAAAACGGTTGCTTCAGCCACGTCAACAAGGCTATTCCAGCCGTCTCTCCCTACGTCCCTATGCAGCTGGCGGAGCCGTGTGACGCGGTCTGAAGTGGCCGTGTAAAACGGTTGCCACAGCTACATCAACACGGCGATCCCAGCCGTCTCCCAACGTTCCTAAGCAGCTGGTGGAGCCGTGTGACGCGGTGTACAGTAGCCGTACAAAACGGCTGCCACAACTGCGTCACACGGGTCCACCGACTGTATAAAGGACATGGGAAGACGGCTGGGATAGCCGTGTTGACGTGGCTGAGGCAACTGTTTTACACGGCCACTTCAGACCGCGTCACACGGCTCCGCCAGCTGCGTAGGGACGTAGGGAGACGGTTGGAATAGCCGTGTTGACGTGGCTGAGGCAACCGTTTTACACGGCCACTTCAGACCGCGTCACACGGCTCCGCCAGCTGCGTAGGGATGTAGGGAGACGGTTGGAATAGCCGTGTTGACGTGGCTGAGGCAACCGTTTTACACGGCCACTTCAGACCGCGTCACACGGCTCCGCCAGCTGCGTAGGGACGTAGGGAGACGGCTGGAATAGCCGTGTTGACGTGGCTGAGGCAACCGTTTTACACGGCCACTTCAGACCGCGTCACACGGCTCCGCCAGCTGCGTAGGGACGTAGGGAGACGGTTGGAATAGCCGTGTTGACGTGGCTGAGGCAACCGTTTTACACGGCCACTTCAGACCGCGTCACACGGCTCCGCCAGCTGCGTAGGGACGTAGGGAGATGGCTGGAATGGCCGTGTTGACGTGGCTGAGGCAACCGTTTTACACGGCCACTTCAGACCGCGTCACACGGCTCCGCCAGCTGCGTAGGGACGTAGGGAGACGGCTGTAATAGCCGTGTTGACGTGGCTGAGGGAACCGTTTTACACGGCCACTTCAGACCGCGTCAGACGGCTCCGCCAGCTGCGTAGGGACGTAGGGAGACGGCTGGAATAGCCGGGTTGACGTGGCTGAGGGAACCGTTTTACACGGCCACTTCAGACCGCGTCACACGGCTCAACCAATCGTGTAATTTGCCGTTTTACACGGCTACTCCAGCCATGTTGGCCATAACCGTGTTGAACTATTGGCACGGCTGTGTCTGATCTAGCCGTGTCTGATCATTGGCCGTGTTGATAATTTGACACGGCTGCAACTGCAGTACCGTGTGCAAATTTAGCCGTGTCTGATTATAGCCGTGTTGAAAAATTTACACGGCTGCAACTGCAGTACCGTGTGCAAATCTAGCCGTGTCTGATTATAGCCGTGTTGAAAAAAATACACGGCTGCAACTGCAGTACCGTGTGCAAATCTAGCCGTGTCTGATTATAGCCGTGTTGAAAAATTGACACGGCTGCAACTGCAGTACCGTGTGCAAATCTAGCCGTGTATGTTCATAGCCGTGTTGACAAATTGAAATACTGCAGTACCGTGTGCAAATTTAACCGTGTGTCTACCAGAGCCGTGTCAGCGACACACGGCAAACTTTACCGTGTTGACACGGCTGCAACTGCAGTACCGGGTTTACACGGCTCTGCAGAGCCGATAAATCGACCCTTTTTTTTCCCAGTGTACCTACGTAATTACCAGAAGGTTATAATAATTAAAATTGTTTTATAATTATTAAAATTGTAACTACCGTAACACACATTAGCCATGTCAAGTCTTCTGTATTTTTTTTATTCCTTGCCCCCTACTCAAATGGCCAACATACTATACGCTTATTTTTAAAGCTTAAATATGAGCACTATGCCGCAAACTTATTATGTAAATCACATATGGAAATGACAAGCATACCTACGGCACCTAATTTTATATAGTTTACTGCGTATTTTTAAGCGAAGCTTTTAAACGCATTAAATATTGGCCATTTGAGAAGGGGGTTTGTCTGTCAAACATACTAGACTGTAGACTCGTTTGTACTAGAATCGAGATACATATCGATAACTGAACCGCATACGAATAATCGATATAGACACCCGCACAATATCCAATCTGGGAACAAAGCCGCCTATGTGACAATGGCTACAACAGGCAAACGGCGAATGCTGAATAAAAATCATTTTACTACCATTGTGGCGATGGCGACACTGTTCCACGACACCTACTGTTGAAACTCGATTCAAGTTCTGTCGAGTAAGCCATTAAATTTGGCAAACGAAGACTATCATTTTAATGCCATTGTGGCGATGGCGACACTGTTCACAGACACCTACTATTGAAACTCGATCCAAGTTATGTCGAGTTGGCTACTTGGCAAAAGGCGACTGTTGAATAATAGTATATTATGATACAAGTTAGCTTAGGTTGCTCATTGCACACAAGGCTGTGGGTTACAGCCCGAGCCGCAGGCGAGGGCGTCACTCAGCCGAGTGTTCAATAAGTAAGAGCTCACGAGTTTCATACGACGTTTTTCAACATATTTGCGAGGAAAAAGCAAAGTAATTAACAACACCGCAACAAATACGACAAAAACAAAATATGGGAAAAGGCGCGCAGGTTTTTTTTTTGTTTTTTTTCACGCGCTCAATGCAAGAATATTTTGTGCACAAAGGGGTTAGTGAGCATACAGCCTCTTCAAAATTATAAATTTAAGTAATAAAATGCATATATTTTAATATTTTATAACAAATTATTGTAAATTATGAATAATTTGATAATAATAAATATTTATTTGACTTAATTAAGGACTTACACATTTATTTATTCCAAAAATGAATATGAATTTTCAGCGGCATAAAACCTCTTTGTCGTTACTAAAAAATGACTGTATTACCCGGTCAAACTGGGAATGCTCTGTTTACTCGCATAGAACTTGAAGTAAGGTACCTATTTATCTTTGTAGGGATAATTCTATAACCAACTAGTGTTTTATATATTATTGCACGCGTTTGTTATAGTTCGGTTTATGGCCCTGTATTAGGGCTCACTTTACGAGCAAGTGTGTTGAAAAAATCATTTAACTGCCATTGTAGTAGGTGTCCGTGGAATAGTGTTGCCATCGCGAAGGCGACACTATTCCACGGACACCAGCTATTATTGGTCCTTTCGATCTCGATCCAAATACTGTCGAGCTGGCCATTAATTTAAGTACCTTAAAAGCGTCCGCTGCGTTAAGCGGGATCCCGGCGCAGGGCGACATAGATTAGAGCTTACTTTGAAAGAAAGAAAGAAAGAAAATACATTTACTTATGCACTGCAAGCATCGCTCTCTTTCAGAAAACGAGATATCTATATTCCTGCATCGTGTAGGTACCCGCGCGAACGCCCTAATATATAAAAACCTTCTTATTTTACAGGGCACATACTTAATGTTTTTGTCGCCTTTAGCATTGGCCATCTTCTTCCAGCAAGTCCATGAAAAAAAAATTGGAATACCTGAAGCGCTAACTGGTCACGCTACTAGCTCCTCAAGTGACCATAATTTTATACTTTCCACATTTTAAGTAAAAAGAGGAGGTCGGTGACGGTCGGTAGTGGTTATAGCGCCGACATGGCCCTGCGATTGCGGAGGTGAAGCAGTTTTGGTGGTGAAAAAACCTAAAACGGCCGTCGGTTTGTTTTTTATCGAGAAAAACCACAATAAACTATCTGCCATTAAGTTTGTGTGTTTATAAATAACAATTGATATTTTGCCAGAAAACCGTTAGCTTAGATCCTACTTAATATCCTACTAATATATTTGGATGTTTAGATGTTTGGATGTTTGTTAATTACTGAACGGATTTGCTTGAAATTTGGCACACAGATAGTAGATAACATAGAATACTTTTTATCCCGATAATCCCACGGGAACGGGAACCACGCGGGTGAAACCGCGGGCGGCCGCTAGTATCCTACTAATATTATAAATGTGAAAGTTTGTGGGTTTGGATATTTAGATGTTTGGATGTTTGTTCCTCAATCACGCAAAAACTACTGAACGGGTTTGGTTGAAATTTGGCACACAGATAGTAGATAGCCTAGATTAAAACATAGAATACTTTTTATCCCGATATTCCCACGGGAACGGGAACCACGCAGGGTAAAACCGCGGGCGGCCGCTAGTGTTTAATAAATTGCGTATTTACACAGTAATTTATTATTTTTTGCATGAGTAACGCTAGTGTTGCATATAATGTCGCCTTAAAAATGGCTGATGCGAATTAAAAATAAGCCCCCGTGGTAAGGACCCGGTGAAACGTTCAGTCGTTCAGCCACCGCGCCGAGTGAAGTGGGTTTTATTGAGCGTGACTGTACCTGCATTGTTATGCCTGCTAAAACATTCAAGATTTCATCGCTGCGAAACGGGCGAATAATTCATACCTACGTGTTGTGTCGTGCGTGACATATAAGCTGACTCTAGTCATCATTCATCTTGAGCCTCTTTGGGTCTATTTCTGGACAAAGGCCTCTCCCAAATTCTTCCACTGGGTCCGGTTTTGCGCTTCAACTGTGGCCCTACCATGAGTTGATGCAAACTGTTTACGCTACAGTAAACTGTCATTTTCTCTCTTTCACTCGCATTGAAAGAGAGAAAATGATAGTCTATATGTTACCGTAAAAACCCGTTTTAAGTTAAAACCCGTTTTGACTAGTCAAAACTAGTTTTAACCATAGACTTAGAAAATTTTTCGCTATGCTCAAGTAGACGGACAAAGGTGCGAGTGAGAAACAGATTCTTACGGCTTATGCGATGTGCGAGAAAGAGTAAAAATAAACTGACAGCTGAACCTGGTTTGACTTCATTTATCATCGTTTATCACCTTGGTGAAAAGCGTCAACAAGATTATTTTGTAATTTTTATCACGATCGGGTCGGTTTGGCTCTCAAAGCTATATAAATCAATAATGGTGTCGTGTTCTGTACTGGATTGTAATGTTACTTACGACAATAACCCAAATAAACACTCATTTCACAGGTAAATATGATTGTACTATTACCATTTTCATAATTCATATTTTAGTTGAATATATTCCCAAACACACCAAGTTATATACTAATATGATGCTATTAAACGCCTATTTCCTAAATAAAGGCTGATTTCTAAACATTATGTGTTAGATAAAAAGATATTATGTCCGTGAACTTGAGAAAATAAGGCGTAGATATTGATCAAAAATTATCGATATCGATACTCATATCGATGATTTCCAATATAACTTTGTTTGTCTTTGTGAACACTGATAGTTTTATTTAAAGCTGCTTGTAACCGACAGTTTTCAAATGGTAAATTATACCAACTTAAGTACTAATTTAACAATTATTTCCAGGTTTTCTGTAAATCCAGTGATTAAATTAAACTGGATTTAATGTCATAAATAAATAAGCAGGGAGCCTCAAAGGAGACCTTAAAAAAATATTTAAATAAAATTGTTCAAAATCTTGTTTGTGTTTTATTTATTAGAGCAATAATACATTATGGTTATGGACAACCTAAAATGGACTTCAGTGCATCTCTAAATTCACGCACACGTTTACATATTTACAAACACTGGCTCATCTCACTTTTGGTTTCGCAGCCAAGTGAACTCTGTTCGTCTATTCCAGTGGATATTAAGTTTATGGTTTTAACTAAGTGCCTTTGTAAGAACTAGTTTTACCTAGTCATAACTAGAATTTACTACAAAGTGTATTTCAATTTCAGTTAAAACTAGGTCTTACTGAGAGCTTTAGTTAAAACTAGTATTAGAGAATCTTGTTTGGAGAAATGACTCAATCACAAGCAAATCGAATCGAATCTCGAATCGAACCTGCTTTATTCCTGTAGGACCTGGGTTAGGTTAGAAATTTACGAGGTTATTTTTTTATAACAGACAACAGAAATATTTTCTTTTTTTATAATAACTGACAGCAACGTACCTACGTTTGACGTACTATGGGCAACAGCGTCGCTTAACCAGTTAGCAACAAAATTCGCGTGCGCGCGTATCGCCCCTGCACGTACTAAACGTATGTAGTGACGGCGCGGCGTGCAAGCGATTTTAACCTTAGCAGTGGTTAAGCAACGCTGTTGCCTATAGATGGTACCTTCGTTTGACGGACGTACCTACGTTTGCTGTTTACAAAGCAAATGAAGTTTGACCTAGCTCGAAACAGTTCTTACTGAATCAGTTTGCTAGTTTTAACTGATAATATTTATTGAGCAGCAGTAAATACTAATTGCAACAAAGGCCTTAAGTAAAAATGGGTTTTTACTGTAACATATATATATAATTCGTCCAAGACGAGGGAATGTAGTGACACCTAAAAATACTAGACTATGGACCCTAATAATTCCACGAAAAGTTTTATTAAAATCCTATTCTAGCTCTAACTATCTTTAACTATTATGACTTTCGGTCAGGGAATCGCCTTAAATGGTTTTTGATATTTTGATCAGGTTTTTCAAGAAACACCAGAAAAAATAAAAAAAACATCTGTCACACTTATGTATTGTATATTATTAATATTATCTGCGTATTTTCTGTTTTCCCTGTATCTTTCCTCTGTTCATATATTTTCTATACTTTGTCTTTCTAATAACATTGTTATAAAACTTCAGAGCCTTTATAATTACACAAGGGGCTTAACTACTCTCTTTCGCAATATATTTCGGTAAAATGCTAAACCCAGTACCTATAATTTAACTCAATGCTAATTATCCTTTTTGTAACTAATAGGCTAACTTTGGTAATATGTAATAGGTATACCTCTATAAATCTATTGATATTTATAGCATTATAAAGCTAAAATACAGAAAATTTTGTCATTTCACAAAAATCTAATGCGAAAAATAAGCAGGCGATTGTGTCGAAATGAGATGCGATACTCTTCCAACCCTCCTACTCAAAATATAACTAAAATTCTAATCGATCGCTAACCTAAAGCTCAAAAAATGACTATCAAATCACATGTCGCAAGCTTGTGTAAATCACAAAAATTGTGGCGTTGTATGGAATTGATAAGTTTACGACACATTGTTTTAATTTATAGATTACTTTTAATTTTCAAATTTGCGAACGAATACAAAAAAAATGTAATTTTCAATTGGTGTGGTGTCTATTGCGGCCAATTTGAAACTTAACTAGGTTAACATTATTTTTTACAATTTTGTCACGTGTATTTATTTATCTCTAGATACTAACTAACAACGAACTATATTTTATAGAGGTTATTGTTTGTAAATACCTTAGCATAATCGGTCCGTGTAAATTCGATACACTATGTACTTAGCGGGCACCAGTGTACTATCCGCGTCAATTGGTAATGCGCCTGGCGGCCATGATTTTAACCTCAAAAACGAAAAACAATTGTCATTTTTTCATATACCTAGACCCTTTCTTATAATTAATACCTATATTAATAATTAATATATTATATTACCTATTATTTTGGAGCTCTTGTGAAGCTATTGTGGAGCTCGGTGGCGCAGTGGTATAGCACCTGGCCCAGTGATTGCGGAGGTTAAGCAACGTTCGCAAGGGTCGGTCATGGGATGGGTGACCAAAAATTTATTATCTCGAGCTCCTCCGTGCTTCGGATGGCACGTAAAGCCGTTGGTCCCGGCTGCATTTGCAGTCGTTAACACTCACCAATCCGCATTGGGCCTGCGTGGTGGGTTATGGCCCGTCCTCCTTATCCACCCATAAGGAAGGCCTGTGCCCCAGCAGTGGGGACATTAAAAATGGCTGATGATGATGATTACCTATTAGAATTTTGAAATTTGAATTTTGTTGCGGATGACGTTGATGTGTATGTTAATTTGACAAGGTTCCAGCGCATTACCAATTGACGGGGATAGTAAAGGCACTAAACGCCTTAAGGCGCACTGAGCCTCCACTAGCACCAATCAAGAAAAAAACATTACCTACAACGAAATAACAATGTTTAATAAAATTCTGAAAAATATAACAACTAATTTTATTTAACCTAATTATTTCGTTGTAATGATTTTATCTTGATTGGCGGAGCTAGTGAATGTACGATGTAATCCGAGGTTAATAACGTCACAATCACGATGTTCAGTCGAAGAACCCATATGCTGGAAGAAGGCTTTTAGAAAAAGGATGAAATATTTCGTCAAGTCACTGCACAAAAAATCGAAATAACTCGTTGAATTGAATCTAATCAGACCCCCTAGCCAAAGTAACATGTGCAAATGTTCGTTATCGCTTCGCTTTCGAAACATGTATGGGATTGACGTACGGTTTCGTTAACTATCGAATTTTAAAACGTCAAATCCATACATGTTTCGAAGCGAAGCGATAGCGAAAATTTGCAAATGTTACTTTGGCTAGGGGGGCTGAATTGCCTGCAATCAAAGCTAATATGCCTGAAACCACATTTTGCGATATAAATTCGCGTGAACGAGTATGAAGCAACGTGCATATAAATCGACGCATTTCACCGGCGATTTGATTGATTATACTTTTTTGAATACGTGATTTCGAATAAATATGGAAATGGACCATATTTATTCTGCAGTCGGTCGGAAAATAACTCTGTAATAACGATTTTGGTTCATGTGTTTTCCGCGGCAAAAGGTAATTTTTAAGAAGTACCGACAGCAAACAGGGCTAACTTTTGTAGGAAGATACACTGATCAAGAAGTTTAAATTCATTTTCATGTATCATGGAGTTCAGTAAAATCGAAAGCACAAACATTTTTAGTCCCAATTTAAATAAAACTGTTGTATGAATACTAAAGGGTTATGCCGATTTTACTAAACAAGCTAGGCCATGATGCGCTTTGATGAAATTACCAAAATACTATCGTAATTTTATAGTGATTGCGTGGGAAGAATATCATTAAATTATAATGCGGGAAAAAAGAGAAATCTCAATCTCAAGGAGCCGTTTGGGGTTATAATTGTTTGACATTTTCCTATTATATGACATTTTGTTATCTACCCCTTTTTGACATGACATGAGTCTGTCACAGATATGTATGGTTCAAGAAGCTTACTTGGTATGGTTAATACGCAATGGCCCAGAATGCGGCATGATCCTTTTAACACTTTTCACGCTTTCTTACTTTTGTAGATGTTAACGTGCCAACACGTAACACCATTTATTTAAAATCCAGGAATATTTTTTTGAATCATTTTCAAGGGCAATTTTCACAAAAACGTCCTCTTTTTATAGCGTCATTAATGAAAAAGTTTCAGCAATGGTTTATTAGTCGATAGAAATATATAACTGTGGCTCCGTAAGCTCTACAGCTTATAAAAAATAGCAACTTTTTATCGGGAGGTCTACACCTCGCGATAAAAAGTTGCTCAAATTGTACAAAAATAAAATGTATTCATGAGGTTTTCAAAGCACACAGTACGTGCTGTTTGGTATATTATTTGGAGTATTCGCAGCTAGACGGTGCTTCTAATTTAGATCATTTTTAGAGATGAGTGAATATTTTTTTAGATAAACTTGGAAAAACTGGCTCAACTAAACAATTTTACTTTGATTAGAGGGTCATCAAAAATCTTCTGTGAAGACATTATTCCTGTGATTCTACTGTCGAATAAATATGTCAAAAAATTACAGTAATAGTAAAGTATCTTAATTTCCCAAGAAAAAGTAAAAATAATCAACTCTTTAGGTTCTACACAATCAATATTGTATGTTCAAAAATCAAGCTATTGATGAATCAAGATAATTAATTTAATAGAAAAAATACTCAGCAGCTTAGACGGGATGCTGCTACGGGTGAGTCGATTTTGACATTGAAAATGTCTTTTCGTTCGCTCCAGTATAGGCACCGATTTCACGAAAAAGTGCGATCCCCTCATATCACAGAAGGTTGTGAAGATATGATATTCAAAAAGACTCAAAAGACGCGTATTTACGAGAGCTACAAGGTGCAAAAAGAATTATTCGAGAAAATAAAAAACATAAGAAATTATGGCCGAAATAGTGGAAAAAAATCTATTTTTTTTCCGATTTTTTGATTTTGGCGCTCGATATTTTGGAAACGAAGAATGATATCAAAATTTTGAGTAAAATTCCTCTGAACAATTTAGTCAGCTACAATTTGAGCCTAAAACAAAGACGGTCGGGTTAAGGGTTTGCCTTGTAGCTTAACCTTTAAAATTGAAAATGTTTTTTCGATCGCTTCATTATAGCCCCCATTTTCGCTCAGAGTGCGACATCGCCTTGGTGTCGTAAGTTTTAAGGCTACATGAATGGTTGAAGCCTCAAATCAAAAGATGCGTATCATCGAGGGCTACAATATGTAGCGTGCAGGCGTAATTTCGGGAAGCGCGCTCCTTAGATGCGCGTCGCGTTGCAGAGTTGACGTAGCTGAAGCCCGAGGGGAAGCCGAGGGCTTCAAAATTAATCTTAGATTTTTTATATATTTTAGGTTATAGTTACTACCTTTCAATAAAATAGTAATGTTTATAAAAATGACATATTTTTATATGAATTTCAAACACAATTAACAACATCACAGAAAAGTAAATCCAAAATTGTTCATGGCTTTGCTGTGATTTCAAAGTATTGTAAGTGTACTAATTCAATGTGCAGCAATTTTCTTGTATTTTTTTTCTATTAAATTAATTATCTAAATTTAAAAATAGCTTTGTGAATGCCTAAAATCTAGAATTTCAATATTGATGAACGAATTGAGAAGCTTTTAACTGTTTTTGGGGTCCCGTACCCAAAGGGTAAAAACGGGACCCTATTACTAAGACTTCGCTATAAACAGTTGAAGTTTTCACAGATGAAGTCGGGCGGGGCTAGAGGATTCGATCCCGGGATCCCGGATTTCGGGATCCCGGGATCCCGACCGTTTTTCAATCCCGAAATTTTCGGGATTGAGTTTTCATAATCCCGGGATTTTCGGGATTGGTTAATTAATTTAAAAATGGTTGCAAAATATAGTGCGTGATGCTAAAAGCTCAGTGCCAGTGCTCTCAATATAATTGCACGCCTATCATTTATCATATAAAATACAAGAAAATCCGTATTTCATTCAAGCAGCATTCCAAGCAAGCAACACAAATTAATCCAGCGGGTTTGCGATGGTTTCTTGGAATAAAACTTTTTTTATTTTGAACTAAAATGAAGACAAGCAACTCTCACTGATTTATGTGGTGATACACTTCAGTGTTACTGCTACTGAACAAAAATGTATGAACATTCTTCAAGTTCGTTTAGAAATGAGACATTTTGTCACTCATGAATATTATTTTAAATCAGTTTTTGCTAAGAAACTACTTTACTACCTAGATACTAACTAAGTTTTTACATGAAATCCGTCTATTTGGTCGACGTTAAGAGAGGTTTTATCAATTATCTTTATTTGCATAGTTTGTTAAATATTCTTTTTCCAATTTATTGAAGTTTAAATGAAGATCTTATTCACTTTTGAAAAATATTTTTTTATATATAAAAAGTGTCAAACTAAACTTAATTTGACCCTAAGTTTGATTAGTTAGTGATTAGATTGGCAAGGTGTGTATTGTAACCTAAATTATTTGTTGTTAATACTTAGTAGTTGGTTTTCATTAAAGTCGTCGATTTTAGACGAAATCGAAAATTTGAATTTTTAATCTTCAATCCCGAAATAATCCCGGGATCCCGGGATTGCCTAAGTGTAATCCCGAAATCCCGGGATCAGAAATAAGGGCCGGGATCAAATTCCCTAGGTGGGGCTCTTAGAATAAAGAAGTTGTCCTCTATCCCCACCCGACTTCAAAAGACGTGTTTTATTACAATGATATGCGTATCTAATGATTTGAAAATTATTTTTTACTTTTTAGAGGTATTTAATTTTGAAGCTAATTGTGTTTTCAGGTTTTTTGAAGTCGGTTTTTTGTTTTTAAACAATTTTTCCTACCATGCGTACCAAACTTTTTTAGCTGACAAGAAGAGCGGGCGCAAGAAACTGATGAATTGATGAACTGAATTGATGTGTGAGCCGCTTGTTGAACCACGCACTCAATACATCATAAATTGAAGTTTATCAGTTGTAATTGTAGTTAAGTATATGGAGTGTCTTGAAGAAAATCTACGACTTGAGATTTACAGTATAATCTGTTCTGTTTATCCTTACGTGTCAAAAACATGTTGTTAAAAATATGTTGTTAAAATTATGTTGTCTTATTCAATCAAATTGTCACAAATTATTAATCAGTAATTTCTTTCGTAATCTATGTGTGGAAAACCATTTAATTTTTTCAATAAAGAGTCGTGTGAAGATATAAAAAAAAATAAGACAATAAAGTATAAATAGACTATATACAATTGCTTAGACACTGATTAAAATACGAGTGAAAATTCATTATTACGAAATTACATGACTAACGTCGCGATATGTGCCGTGTAAACCGTACAATATTCATCTCATCATCATATCAGCCGCACGACACCCACCTGCTGGGTATAGGCCTCCCCTAAGGATCTCCACGACGATCGGTCCTGCGCTTCCCACATCCAGTGGCTTCCGGCAACCTTCACCAGATCGTCGGTCCACCTTGTCGGGGGCCTACCCACGGAGCGCCGTCCGGTGCGCGGTCGCCATTCAAGAACCTTTCCGCTCAAGAACCTTTCCGCATGAAAAACAGATTGTTCCAATAAAATATCGGATTAATAAAATATTAATAAATATTCATCTAAAATAACAAAAAAAATACATCTAATGAAATTACGTAGGCATGTGCAATGTAAACGTCAAACTTATCTAATACAAACGAGCCCACACTTTGGGCCTTTTAATTAAAAACAATCACCGATTTGGACACTTATCGAACATTATTGATGGTCTTTATCTATAGGTATATCTATACACCTACCTCGTTCAGTTATTTGGAACAATCTGTTTTTCATGGTAGGTAACAGAAAATACTTATTTACGGAAATAGTTGGCAAACGCCTCCTTATATCTAATCGAAGTACCTCTACTGTATTAGTTTAAAATTATACACCTTTTACGTCCAAAATTTTAGACGAATTATTGTACAATTAGCGTCCTATCTTGGATTTTCGGCCTTATATTTTTCCTGTATGAGAGTGCAGTTCCGAGCTGTTCTTCGGTTACTTTCGTATTTTGGTTGTTCATATGTTATTTTTAATTACTTTCGATGTTTCTAAATTGGGCGTATTTGCTGTCTCCATAATATGACGCTGATTTTATCCTATTGAAAAGCGCAAAGAAATAAATTCCTATCGGAAAGCAGCCATTTCATCCTGGCCCTTTCGTAGCCTTATCTTTAACGATCGCATTTTGACAATCCGGAGATTTTCTGGAGCTCATTGCTCTTTTTATTGAGCCAATTGAAATCCTAAATCCTTGCTTTTCTGAGAAAATACATTTTTCGTTTCGCTGGTTAGATTTTTAGGAAGATATTTCAGCGTCGTTGTTTTTATAACATGTTTAGTTTATTGTTAAAATATTTTCGTACGCAAATAGATATATATAATATTTACTGACTGCTAGGTTACTTGCATAAGGAGGCTCAAGGTCACCCAGCGTGCAATGGAGAGAGCCATGCTCGGCGTTTCCCTGCGTGATCGAATTAGAAACGAGGAGATCCGCAGGAGAACTAAAGTAACCGACATCGCTCGAAGGATTGCCCAGCTGAAGTGGCAGTGGGCGGGACACATAGCGAGAAGAACCGATGGCCGTTGGGGCGGAAAGGTTCTGGAATGGCGACCGCGCACCGGACGACGCTCCGTGGGTAGGCCCCCGACAAGGTGGACCGACGATCTGGTGAAGGTCGCGGGAAGCCAGTGGATGCAGGCAGCGCAGGACCGATCGTCATGGAGATCCTTAGGAGAGGCCTATACCCAGCAGTGCTGGGTGTCGTGTGGTTGATATGATGATGATGAGGTTACTTGCATACTTTCAAAACTGTTGTATTATTCAAAGTAGGTACAATGAAACAAATCAATAAATACTAGCTTTAATTCTTTAGCAGTTTTCAAATTGGAAATACCTATGCAAGTATTTTTTTAATCAAATGATGCCGTTTCACGTGACAAGTGAAATACTGGTAAATATACATCGTCATTTTGTAGTCATTTTAATTAACTTAAGGGATTGTTCTACTGATGAAACTAAACATTTTTGCCAAAGAAACATGGGTCGAAAAACGACAAAAAATTTTGACTTTCCCATACTAATACAATGTTTTAACTGTCTAGTTAGTATGGGAGGATCGAAATTTTTTGTCGTTTTTCGACCCATGTTTCTTGGGCAAAAATGTTTAGTTTCATTGGTACAACACACCCTTAAGTTAATTAAAACGACTACAAAATGACGGTGTATAATCATTTTAAAGTGTTTGAAAATGTGCTGTATAACATTTGAAATAAATCATTGAATTACCTAAAGTTCTGTAACCGTTTCCAATTAAAAAGATGAAAGCTTTCTATATCGGTAAGAAGCCATTCCAAAGATAAACCTAGTGTAAAACTGGTGCTACCACATTAGTTTATTGACCTAACCTTGTTCCACGAATTAAAATCAAGGGATTTTATTTAATTGTTCTCATATAATTTTTTACGCACAACGGGTTAGTGCTTTCACCTCATCTGATGTTAAGTGACGATAAGACCGAAAGTGGAAGCGTACTACACCCGAAATCCTCACTCACTGATGAACTGGCTAAGGTAAGAACCTCTAACTGCCGGAACACAACAATTTTTAAATTGTTGTTATAACGCCAGACTAAAGTAAGATGATGGTAGCTAGCCAGGCGGACTTGAAATAAGCCCTACCACCAACCAACCCGAGTACGAATTGTATCCCTAGGAATCGAACCCGGGACCCCTGCGTCTTACACTGGGTGAACGACTAGACCACAGAAGCGGTCATATAGATAAAAAAGCCATTTTGCAATAAAGATGGGATTAGTGGTCTCCCCATACAAAGTAGGCTAAATGTAAATTGACACCTTCCTGGTCGATTAAAAATTCACAGCGATATTTTGTCAGGAAAATTCTGTACGTTTCAGTCAATTCTCTTTATTTTTACTTTGTATTGTTCCTTTATTCTACGTTATTCCCGCTACAAAGAGTTTCATTGACATGCAACGACTTTTTGACAACAACACAAGCAAAATTTACATCCACTGACGTTCAACATGTTGACCAGTTAACGTATAAACAGTGAGAACACAAAGATAATAATGATAATTTATTATATTACTTAATAATATATTAAATAATATATTACTTAATTCCAAATGTTACCATGGCTATCCACAGAATTTCAAAAGTTAAAACATTATAGTACCGCCCCATACCACCCATTCCACACACTTGCAAGTAAATTCGTCTTATACTTATAAACTTATGAGAAATTATTGACTTAATCACATAACTTATTACATAGGCAGGGCATTTCTTTATTTTTTTACAAAAAAGTATTTACATCAGACTAGTTTTGGAGGAGGAAACAGAGGACTACGAAACGTTGATTTTGTCTACTTTCTATGGGAATTTTTCAATTCTCTCGACCGTGGTGTTTCCTCTTAAAGGTGCTCTTAAAAAATAAAGTGCTTACCTACTGTACTGTACACTCCTACATTATGTCACGGGTGTCATAAAATTTTCATAGTCCTTGTTGGGAACACCGCGAAATTTCGCTTCTTTCGTTTTACTCGCTAACTTTGAAGTTAAGTGATTGTTAACACGAAAATACAATTCACTCACTTTTGCCGACAATGTTTCCAAATTAACGTTTCATTTTCAGTTTATTGAGATTTATTTGAGACAACTGTTCTAATGTATGAAACATGAAACAATGAATGAATGAATGAAACATATTTTTATTAGTCCCAAATCAACATAATAAAAACAAAAAAATTACAAAACCTTATAAACTAAAAAGAAAAGTAAAGAAAAATTCACAGATTTTACAGTCCCCGCAAGAATCGGAGCATTGAAAATGAACACAAAAATTTACGAAAAACCAAAATCAAATCAAATGCAAAGTCCTATGATATTTTTAAAGTTACCTAGGTAGCAGTGGCGAGGGGTCAATTTATTGCGAAGGTAAGCCGGGGACCACAAAATTAGGTAAAAAGTAAAAAGATAAAATAATACAAAAAAAATCATAATCACTTTACCAAACACGCACGTAAACAACGACAAAACGTAACGTAACGTAAACAAAGACGTAACATACTACTAGGTAATAAAACTAAATTCCTTCCTTTCGACGACAACCAACATCTGCTTCCGATTCCGAAACAAATCGAACAAAATTATACCTAAGTACTTCTAAATAAAAAATATCTGATTTGCGATATATTTTCTTGTATTATTCTTATTTTGTTTATTTATCATCATATTTTTATCATAAATACTCATTCATCTCTCCAACAGAAAGAGTAAAGAAACTTTAAAATCGCTTCAAATAGAAAGACAGAAAACTTAAGCCGACCTGCTGCGGATTACCTCTCACTATTTTCAACCGAAAGGCACGCGACTGTGTGCATTGGTGAGAAAGAGACAGAGTAATAACAATCAACCGTTACCCGTGGCAACCGCGCCAAGACACAGTACGAAAAGGAAAGCTAAAGGATGTTGGCTTGCCTTGAGGTTTTGTGTGACAACGAATTTGATACTCCTTCCTTGCGTGCTCCTTGCGCTCGGTACGGTGCGCGAGTGTTTTTCGCCGAGCGTTTTTATACTTAGAAACCCATAAATATTAACCGTAGGCATTACCGAAATGGTGAAAATTATTAAGTAATAACATGTAAGTATGATAATAATATGAACTGCATGGTGGATCGGTGGGGTGGGATTTTGAAAAGGTAAGCCGATGGGAATCGGCTTGTATGGACCCTTCGCCACTGCTAGGTAGTACCTACCTATTTATTTATACGATTCAAGTCTCTAGCTAATCGGGAAGCTGTATAAAATCTTTTGCTTTTGCGAACAAAAAAATAAAGAAACAAACAAGATAGCGAACTAATTATAACATCTTAAAAGACACTTTCTTGTTTTAAAATAGTAACGAATATTTTAATTATTTTACATTTTGAGATACCAAGGGCATCCCTCACTCATTCAGAATCAATATAGTAGCAACCCTAGTGAGTCCGGCAACTTTAGGTAACAATTTTCGCGGAAGGCGGGAGTGGTCCTTCTGTAAATTCTATATTTTGTGGTAGTAGGTAGTTCGGAATTTTAAAATGAGGATTTTTTTAAATATACTTAACTTCATCTTCTAGCTAGAGGTTCTATTAAATACAATACAATTGATTTTGAGGATTAAACTTTTGATAGTTAAGTTCTAATACTTTAAAAAAGCTTTTGTTAATAGTCTCATGTACTACGAAAGCGCCCGCTGGCTGCCTCGATGCGGCCGAAATAATTATTAACCAATTTTCAAAATTCCAACGAATGCACTTCTCGTCCACTTCTGCATCTTTTAACACTATTACCATGACGATCGGTCAATAACCATAGAAGCTACATCACTTTTTATGTACAGAAACAGCGGTTTTTCTACAATTCCAAATCTAAAGGGACCACCTACACAGGTCACAATTATAAACCGATTTTCAAAATTATTTCGCTATTTGATAGCTAAACTAATACCCTTGGACCCTTTTTTTCATTTTTTGTTAAGTCGGTTGTTTTTCTGAAATTTAGTGAACAAACATCCCCCAAAAAACCCGGAATTTTTGGAATTTCGCAAAATTCCAAAAAGTTACCAGTAGATTTTCAAAATTCAAACGTTTTCACGTGTCTCGATAAATTCCTCAACTTTTGGTTTTATTTTTATTTCGATCCTTCCAAAATCCTCGGAGATATGGCTAAAAATACGTCTCAGGCGATTTGCATCTGATAACCATTTTCAATGGTAAAAATACAATATGGAGACTAGGTATTATGGGCCCTGTAGAGGCATTTACCGTACCGCCGCACCATAGAGTATAATTATATTCTGTGGCCGCACATACCAAACACACATCTGGTTGTAACAAGATTCATCACCATGTGAGTAGATGGCGCTAGTGTCGAATAAACACAGAGATTAGTAAGGAATAGCATCTCGTAGTAAGGAGAATACATATATGGAGTTACCTACATCTCGCTGACGGAGTTATCAGCGACGCAGCATTTATACAACTGCCAACCATCATCGCACAGACAGAGTGGTATTTGGCCCAAAAAGTTGGTCAAAAATATTTGGTATTTTGGTACTCTTAATGGCTGCTCGACGATGTTTTATTACAGTCTTAACTCGGAAAAGTTAAAAAAAATAGTTTTTCGTAATTTTCGTCTTAGTTTTCAAAATTTATATTTATAATGTCACTTTCTCATAACAAATTTAAAACATGGGCTAATTAGTGGGATTTTTTTTTAATCTTCCTCTTCCTCATACCCGTCAGGACAGGATCAGAGGTGAAGAGAAGCCTGTTTAACACATCCTCGTTGCAAGCTACGTGGAAAAAAATGCGGTCGACGGGACTTGGGTACTCGTGTAACTGAAAGACAATTTGTACTAAAAAAATCTTCGCATTTTATTTATAACTACCTGTAATAAAAAAAATAAGTTATATGCTTATTATAATTTTATAATGCTTCAAAGTATAACATAACAATAGAGATAAAGGAATTTGGGTCTCACTTTATGCATCCTTTAAACCATTCGGCATTTTTTTCTAGGAATCTGGCTGTTGTGTTGCTAGCAGCCAACCACTTAATTAAACTGATGTCTGAGTTGACAGTTTTTGCTTTAAACTGCAAAATTTTGGTCATTTTCTGCATATTGATTGAGCAGTCCCCTCTCAATAAATTTCAATTTCACATTAAAAGTTGAGGTATTTGAGCATTCCATCACATCAAACAAGTCACTTCGAGTCGAAACCCTCATTTCAGAAGGACCTTTAACAAATATACACATATTTATAAGTATAGCTTCTTTTACCGAGTATCGAATGTGCCTACGTAAAAAAATCACCAAAAATAGGCGGGTGGTTTGGGGTGACCGTTTCTTGCTTATTTACATCCTCTAAAGTCTATTCTATCATGAACAATTGCAATTTTGGCTTAGAAATGGTGAGAAATGTATTAAAACTCTCTTTGATCTGTGAAAATGCGTTTTTTAATGTAATTTTTAGTGCTTATATCTTAAGGCTATAAATAAAAAAAGGCTATAGATTGATTATTAAAATTAAGTACCAAACAAATTACATACCTAGTTGAGCAAAATCCATAAAGAAAACCACCACAAAATCCTTCAGTCACAAGATATCAATTTATATCTCAAAGTAATAAAATCTAATTTTTCGAACAAGCTCAGGAACATTAAGCGAACGGTAACTTCCGACTGAGCCCACGGCGTGCGGGATGGCGCTAGCGCAATGAGTTTTTTGTTATTGTTTGGAGTATTTATACTAGTTTTTGGAAACAATGTTTTAAAGCCAGTATATATAATTTTGAAAAATATGATTTTGACCAACTTTTAGGGCCAAATACCAGTCTGTGCATCGGTTGCAGTGTTGCCACGCCATGGGCAATTATAGGATTTTTTTGAAAAAAGGGCAAAAAGAGCGGAAAGGTCTTGGAACCGGTAAAATATGGGCAATTTTGGAAATCACGGAACTCCCTAACCAGAAATCACATAAAAACACCTGGCACAAAGTACAAAAACACAAAATCACAGCTTAGGTTGGGTATCCATAGACGTTTCTGCTTATAGAACCATCTAGGAACCAAGCCCAGCACCTGCGTTTAAGATTTCACAGATAAAAATAGTTTTACCGATGTAGATCAACTGGGCTCCATTTTTTGCCAAAATTTTTCTATCGACCATAGTCGCCCAGACGTTTAAATGGCTTAAGGGCGGGAGCTTTCGAAAAATTAAGATTGTTCTAGGTACAAACAGGGATGTATTTACCCTAGAGTCCAAGGGGGCCATGGCCCAGGGCGCCAGGCTGCGAGAGGCGGCGCGAACCGCCCCACGCGAGCTTCGGAACGCTTTTTGAAATTATTCGTGGTTACAATTTTTTTTACAACAATGTAATTTACTTTTAATTTAAATAACAACATTTTTTTTAACAATTTTTTTACATAGTAGATGAAACTAACTATAGCATTTCATAATAAGTTATACCAATCATTTATTGACATTTCATTTTCCGTTCATGATATTACGTGATTAGTGAGATTAGTAGATCGGCCGTTTTTTTGTTACTTATAGTCAGGCAAAATTACAAGATTAGTGGATGGAACTGACAAAAATCGCGCTGCGCGGCCGATTTTTTTAATAAGTAGGTACTCATAGTCATGCAAAATTTCAAGATTAGTGCATGGAACTCACAAAAAATTCTCGTTATTAAGTACCTACTCATAGTCAGGCAAAATTACAAGATAAGTGCATGGAACTCACAAAAAATCGTGCTATGCGGTCGATATTTTTATTACTTATAGTCAGGAAAAATTACGAGATCAGTAGATAGAACTGACAAAAATTGCACTACGCGGCCGATTTTATAATATTTGATTATTAGTCAGGTAAAATTTCAAGATTAGTGGATGGAACTGACAAAAAATTGCGCTGCGCGGCCAATTTTGTTTTACTGAAGATTGACAAAATTACAGGGTTTTTTAATCAAAATTATTAAAAATCACGCTGCACGGCATTTTTTTTAGTATGCATAAGCATCATCTTCCTCCCGCACGTAACCCTAGGGGCGGCATACCTTATTGGTCCAGGGCGCCGAATCTTAAAATACGTCACACAAAGCGTGTCAATAAACGATAGTTTTCCTTACATGTCGTTGTTTTAACGATTATGGGCGGTTTTGTGTCGGAAAGAGCAGTTTTAACAACCTGTGTGGGCAAGTGTGTTGATCGGGTCTGGCAACACTGATCGGTTGGATAGAAACGCGGGCGGTCGCGGTCCCCGGGCTAATATCACCCAGCTCGGAGGAAGATCTTCCACCTTGGCCTTCCTATCAGTGGCTAACCCTTCACTCCATACCTTACCATACTACCCTACTTCATTCCTACAGGCCCTGTTTCAGCTGTCATAGCATAATTAGTAAATAGTAGGTAATAGGACACTAATTACAGATTTACGCGCGTATTTTCTTCGGCTTTTGGGTTACAAGGGTACTCGTTAAAAAGGCAAGACTGTCTGTATAGTGTACATATAATAAAAATCATTTTAGTTCATAGTTTTGTTTGTTTGAATTATGAATTAACGCCAGGGCCAATGCCAATTATAAGATCATAAAGCATTTTAGATCTCTTAAAATGTGTCACCAATGTGAAATCCTACTAATATTTTAAATGTGAATGTTTGTAGTTTGGATGTTTGTTCCTCAATCACGCAAAAACTACTGAACGGATTTAGTTGAAATTTGGCACACAGATAGTAGATAGCCTAGGTTAAAACATAGAATACTTTTTATCCCGATATTCGCACGGGAACGGGAACCACGCGGGTGAAACTGCGGGCGGCCGCTAGTTTATTTATTATAGACTAGCGGCCGCCCGCGGTTTCACCCGCGTGGTTCCCGTTCCCGTAGGAATATTGGGATAAAAAGTATTCTATGTTTTAATCCAGGCTATCTACTATTTGTGTGCCAAATTCCAACCAAATCCGTTTAGTAGTTTTTGCGTGATTGAGGAACAAACATCCAAACATCCAAACATCTAAACATCCAAACATCCAAACCCACAAACTTTCACATTTATAATATTAGTAGGATGTTTCATAAATAACTTTTTCCAAAGGATTTCCGCTACAAATATTTTATTATGCTGAGTAAGGGGCACTAAAGAGATAAGAGTGACAGGAGAGCCAATGTTGCTTAACCCTACCGCCTAGCGCCTGTTTCCAAGTAAACATAATGCTGAACAAGTTTATAAATAGATGGTTGTGATCGAACAGAGGCAAAGTTAAAAAAACTGGTCAATTGCGAGTCGGACTTGATCATCGAGGGTTAAAAATTTGTAGGTACAAATAATTATAAGTATACTTATCCTACAAACCTTAGATTATCTACAAACTTGTAAGAGTCAGGCTTTCAGGAAGCAAGTCTCGCAGTTTTTTCCTAGCTTTTCCCGAAAAAATTTTATGATTCAATTAAAAATGTATTGTTTTCAGATTTTTCTCTGTACTTGTAGTATTCTTATACTACAAGTAAATCATATACTTGCAAAATAGTTGTAGGTCAACGGAAAGAACCCTATTTGACACCCTTGAGAGTGTCGAAAGATGCAATTTTTACGGCATAAATGGCCGTATCTTTATTATGTTAAATCGGAAGTTCTTTCTTAGAATTTTTTCACATCTTGTTTTTGTGATTATGGTTTTAATTTCAACTATCAATACCTCCACGCGTACCCGAGATTACGGAAAACAAACTGATCCTATAAGGGTTCCGTTTTTTCCTTTTGAGGTACCTACGGAACCCTAAAAATAAAGGCACTTATTGACGTTAAAGAAACTACTTAACACTTTTATTTGCACATATAATAGTACGCAAAGCTTCAGGCTCAACATGTAAGTTATAACTATCAAAAAAAAATCCTTCAAAGTTTTGTCTCTTCACGACTATTTACTCTATATTAACGCCTCGAGGCTTAACTTGTTCTCTCAAAGAAAAGTTTTCTTCAGGCAATGTTTTATCAAATCACAAGTATGTTTGTTTACCCAAGTTTACTCATCAAACCACTCCTTTGAATTTTCTAAGAAACTTTATCAAGGTGCTGCTACAAAGAGTATTTAAAAAGTTTAGCACATTTATTTAATGTTACTAAATTATAAACAAACTTCATCGGTGTTAATACGAAACATTTTAAAATACCTGTTCAACTTAGACACTGTTTAAATGAGATGCTGTCACTTTTTTGACAATATTGTCTGAAAGAGATAATATCACATTTAAACACTGTCTAAGTTAAACAGGTGTTTAAAAGTCTTTTCTAATAAAACCGCATTTTTTAAGAACAAACCATGAATATGCGTACCTTCAAAACATCCCATAAACTTAATAAAACTTCCCATAAAATTAATTGCGAATGCACTTTCTTCTTATATAAAGTGTAAGAGTGTGAGATACTGCTCAATAAACGTGTATACAAAAGTCTCCTGGGGGGTAATCACGTAACTTTGTTGCAATCAACTCTGACAGAAATCGCAGTTACATCGCTGCTTTAGTAAGAACCAATGTGTGAGATAACAGATAACTGACAGAGTTGCATAGAGGCCTTAGCAACGGAGTTTGTTGACAAAATAGTGTTGCTAAGGGCGGTGAAATGAAAGTGTAAACAGATAAATAGTGATTACAAAGTACTTTTGTATGGTCTGTGTTACAAATAAAATAAAATGAGGAATTAAATAATAAAATGATAGATTTAAATTGTGAAAAGATAAAGCTGGTGAAAATCTTATGAAGGTGAATTTTATCTGACACGAAGCCGCAAATGACCGATTGAAAAAACATAAATGGCCCTTCCGTAAAATCCCTACGGAACCATAAGACTGCCTACTCTATGCTACGTACGGATGCTACGGACGCGAGCTATACTACGGATGTACATCTGCTTATAAGTCTACGAGTATTAAAGAAAAACTGTAGTTAATTATTCCTCTGCTACGAGCAGACTACGAGTCTACGAGATGGCAGTCAAGTGTATATTGTAGACTACACATTTTTATTTTGAGTTGTAATAAACAATAAGTGTTACTTACTAGTACCTATTTTTAACCGACTTCACAAAAAGGAGGAGGTTCTCAATTCGATTGTATGTTTTTTTTTTTTTATCGTTGTTCGCGCATATCTTCGTCATTTATGAACCGATTTTGATGATTCTTTTTTTGTTCGATTGAGTTTTCTTGCGAGATGGTCCCATTTAATGTTTTTTCAAATCGGTTCTGTAGTTTTTGAGAAATCCTGAAAATACTATGATTTTCATCAACTCACATGACGACTTTGTTATTTATGAACCGAATTAGATGTTTCTTTTTGTTGGGAAAGGGGTTTACTTTTAGTGTAGTCTTTTTAACCGACTTAAAAAAAAAGGTTCTCCCTCAGTTTAACCTGTATGGATGTATGTTTCTCCGCGAATATCTCACGTTTGGCTGAGCCGATTTTTCTACCCAATAATATACCTATAATAATATACCTAATATAGAAGGTACTTACACTAAAAATAATAAAATAAAAAATTGTTTTAAAAAACAAAAAACCGACTTCAAAAACCTGCATCTAAAAAGCAAGAAATAATATTCAAATCATTAGATACGCATTATCATTGTTATAACAACACGTCTATTGAAGTCGGGTGGGGCTTTTAGAATAAAAAAAGGAAGTTGTACTCCAGCCCCACCCGACTTCAATAGACGTGTTGTTATAACAATGATAATGCGTATCTAATGATTTGAATATTATTTCTTGCTTTTTAGATGCAGGTTTTTGAAGTCGGTTTTTTGTTTTTTAAAACAATTTTCACATTATTTAAACAGGTACCTACATTGAAGGTGACGATATAGATGCTTTTAGCCTTCCACATCAATAAACTAATTACTTAAAAGGGTCTTTGATGTTAACCGTCTGGGTTTACGTTACTTTCCCATAATGTATAATCAACTGTAATGCACGTTTATCTCAAGTATGAAATACTTCCTTATGGATGATAAGGGGGAATGGGCCATAACCCACCACGTGGGCCGAATGCGGATTGGTGGGTGTTAACGACTGCAAATGTACCCGGGACCAAATGCTTAATGTGGAACTCTACTGATGTATAAATCTATGAACTATGAAGCCATTTTACGTAAGTTTCAGATAGTATCTTTGTTTGAGTAAAAAAATATTTTAAGCAAATATAAAAAGTGCAATGACTGATTATCATTAGGTTACTTACTTACTTTAAAGTGAAAAAGTGAAAATAATTTCCCAAAGTTATGCTTGATTTTCTTGCATTTGACAGCTTATTATTTTAGTAACTTTCACTAAATCATTGATTCGATTTATTGTAACATAACTGAAACTTACTAAACCACCAAATTACGAATACACAACCTTTTGTAGCGAATGGAACGCAATTTTCCTACTATTTATATTTTCCATTTAACATTCTTGCTTGTAATTTTCTTTTTAACTTTAATAGGTATTTAAAAACTCATTTTCAGATACTTGTAATGCTAAACACGTTCTTAATTTATACTTACTTGTTTTTCTTGTTCGTGTGCTTTGCTATTCGTTTGGAGCTTTTTGTATGAAATGAAATTCCATTTACATAATTTCTCCTCGTTTATGAAATGAACTTGATTACACACAGTTATGAGTTGCGCTGAGCAGAATAAAAAAAATTAAGTTCCATATTACACCTACCTTAAAGTGGCGCCCTAATAGTCCATGAGTCCGCGACACTTGCCTTGCCGGCCGTTTCCTTGTGACTCACGATGAAATGCATGGCACACGGTCGGAAAAGTTGTGCTGAGCGAGGATCAGAAGATTTTCGCAAATAAAATTGGCCGGAAGTTTAAGAAAATCCTTCACTTCTATTGCCCGCTAACTCCGCTAAGTACATAATGTATCTAAAATTAATATGTACAGATTAAAGCTAAGTTTATTTACAAACAAGCTCAGTAAAATATAGTTCGTTGTAATAAGTAGCATGCAAAAGTGCAAAAGAAATTCTCAAAAATAATCAAACAAAAGTCTACTATTTAGATTGAAACTTTGTTAGATTGAGTGGGCTTAAATAACAATATTATAACAATGTTCTAGATTTTTAGTTTCTGTTTTCAATCATTTTTTTTCAGTTAGTTCACCAATGTTTTAGGTACGGAGAAAAAAAAATACATGGTGAAAATATAAAAATTAACCTTCTCCATATTTATGTAAGCCTGGTAAAAATATATTATGATGTATTTATTTAATTAATAGATGCCTCTATGTACTTACTTTACATAAATATAGTGTGTATACTTTACTAACCATTTGTTTATTTGAGTATTAGTTAATTACCCACGTTTAAAATAGAAATTATGGGGACAACGATACGTGAAATTTTAACTTCCCGTTGTCCCCATTATCAATGGGGACAACGGCACTGAATTTTTTTGACGTGCCGTTGTCCCCATTATGGGTATAAAATCATGGGGACAACGGGAATACACGGTTAGACAACCCACACAGTTGGAAAATTAGTCATAATGTTTTAAAACTGCTTGAAACTTCGACTCCAAGCAAAGCGCCATACTTTTGTGGGTGTAATTTAACCAAAGTTGTAAAATTAATACAAAATTAAATAGTAACCTGGGCGACCGAGCTTAGCTCGGTTATTATTACTATATATTGTAATATGTTGGTGTTTAGGTGATAGGGAATCTACATTGTTATCTCAAACATTAATTATTATTTTTTAAACTTGTCAAAAACAATAAAAATTTAAATGTAATAGCCGTTTCCAAGATCACAGAAATATATAAATAAATATGCAAGAATTGCTCGTTTAAAGGTATAAGATATAATGTGTAATATTGTATAAGTCCTGTGATAAACCTTGACAATGACTAGAATACAAAATAATATAGACACCGAGCAATCATGTTAGAAAAGATTTCTAAATAAAAACTGTGTAGTTCCTCGGAGGGCTGAAATATTCGAGCTCGACGAACGCCATACCTAACTGTATGTCTCAAAGTAGTAATCACGTTTATGAATCTAGAACAACTCGTATGAATTTATTAAAATAAATAACTACACCTGTGCTTTCTGTCCAGTTACTTATTACAGTAATATAAGCAAAGGAAAAATATGTAAATGACCATGTCTGCCTTTTAATATGAATATAAATCAAGAATTACTCAGTATTAACTTAAATGCATTTATTTGCAATAAAAGACGGAGGTCGGCAATCCTCTCCAAGTTTTCTTTCGCCATTTCTTTCTTGGAGGGGCCTCCCAATTTTGTGAAATGGTGGTAGTTTCAGTAGTAGATTCTCTCTTTTAAGCATTAATTAATTCCTAAAATTAAAATATAACATTAACTTAAGCCAATTAAATTTTTTGTTTGATATTAATTTCTGAACGTCTTTATGAATTCATTCATCGCTTGAGGGTAGGCTCATGAACAGCTTCTGTCCCCCGTGACCACGGCATGGCAGTTGCAAAGGTGCCGAAACGTCGGGAAAACAAAAAATCAAATAATTACCAAATAAGGTAGTTTCAATAAAACCAAGCTAGTATCCTTTAAAACGTATTTTATTTAATGCATTTAATTTTCAAGTTCACTTTTGTAGTTTTTTTATGATATTATTATAATAGGCAAACGTTTGCCCGCTATACGCCTGATGATAAGTTTGCCTAGAAGATACCTATTCACTTGCGACTTGAAGGCCCCCCAGATTGTACTGATTATCTAAAATGAGCGACCGATCTCGATTCCTGAATTATTTCGAAATCGTCGCGCGACCGAGTCACTGATTTGGTATTATGTATGCGATCGCTGATTAGTTTATGCTCGGTTTATGCTCGTGAAGATCTCCATAGAAACTAGCGCCACTGGCAACCGGTGGGAGCGCCTGAAAAGTATTTTTACCGAATGTAGTCTGTGACTGTGTATGTGTCTGACCATATGTGCTCTGTGAACATAACCTTTTTGTTTTCACTTCGAATTTTGTTTACATTTTTACGTCTTCAAAATTGCAAATTCCGTGTAGGCATTAAAGGACAGGCTTTTTTGTTTTACATTATAGCAATTTTATTTAATTTTGGTTAAAGGTAAGGCTAAGAATTTAACGAAAACTAATCAGAAATTACGTTTTGTCTGGTTTCTGTTTGAAAGAAGAAATTGCGAAATCGTCGCGGTCGCGTCGCGGTTTCTGAGTTAGATTTTTGGAGCATTTCCTTGCAAGTGCTTTATTTTAGTTCTTTAGTTGTCCGTTGGAGGCAGCACTCGTAGAAACTCGATCGGTGGTACGAAATCGAGTTTGATTTGATAGCGACGATTCCGTAATTATGACCGGTCGCTAGGTGGTTTTTAATAAGATAATCAGCCTGCCGGAAATACTGACTCAGGCAATGAGTACCACTATCTGGCGGTACGGATGATAAAGTCTGAAGCAAAACGCATGGTGTGGGTCTTTGAAATATTCACCAAAAACGGTGGCGCTAATTCGTAGTACGTCTGGTTGTCCGATGGAAGAAGGAAGATGGCGGAATTAGGTTGTGCAATTCCACTGCACACTCGCCGAAATGTATCCGATAAAAAACCGTCTATGCTCGAGGCTTTTGAGTTTATTACAGAAAAGATTGTCGTTGCCGAAGAGCTTCCTGGCCCTCCGCTCAATGGATTCAAACGTCGTAGTACCGAAGTACAAAATAAACGTTTTCATTTCTCTTATTATATTATTATGGGGTTTGACCTATACTTTAATAGATTAACTAGAATATGACTGTTCCTTTTATCAGATACATCATAAAGTTTTCTAACGTAGCTCCAATATTAGGCTGTCAGCTCGCCTTTCGTACTTCGTACCTACTTCAACCGTTTTTGACGGCAAAAATACACGCTATGTGATGTTAGCATACAGTGGCGTATCTAGGGTGTGGCAGGTAGGGCACGTGCCCTGGGGCCCTACCGCCCAATTCAAAGCTTTAGCCAGAGCGATAGCTAGACTATATCCATCCTTGTCATATCATAACACAATGACAAGGACGGACAGTGCACTGACGTCATCAACCAAAGCCAGAGTAAAAGTCCGTCCTTGTCATCGTGTTACGATATGACAAGGATGGATATAGTCTAGCTATCGCTCTGGCTAAAGCTTTGAGTTGGGCGGTCCAGGTGCAGGGCGCCATTCATAGGGGGGCGCAATTCGTAAATTATTAAATTTCAAAATCAAACTAAACGTCATATTCAAATAATCAAGCGACGACTATCGGCCGCCGGGTGGCCGGTGTCGACGCACAGATAGGGCTACCACCTCTCCCCGGCTTAACCCGCCCAACAAGCAAAAACGTCATATAAGCTCTGTCTTTTACGACTTTAAGTTGGATAGCAGTCTTATAATAGTAATGAGATGACTTCTAGGTCGTATAGACGTCTTAAATTTAACTTTTTAGTCGTGCGACGAATATGTCATAATAAACTGGTCATAGCAACGTCGGTAAGACTAAACTATACGACGTTACATTAACGTTTTAGCTAAAACGTCTATACGACAACGCAATAGTCGTACTATGGTCGTACTAACGTTACAGTCCGTTAGACGTTTTCAACTGACCAAATTAGGTGTTTGAAAAACCTATATACGACCTTTACATAATGTGGCAGTTGTATACACGTTTTTACAGTGACGTTTATAAAACTATCACTATTTTGTTATACAGAAGTCAATTTGAGACATTTATATGACTTGGTGGTTTTTTTACGACTCAAATATAACCTTTGTATTACGTGATGTCCATTTAATGCCATGCCCTGACTTTAATAAACCTTGTAGTCGCATTTGAGTCAAGTTTTGACTTTAAAACGACTTGGCCGCCATATTTACGGAACATATGATAAATCAAATACGAAAAATGGAAGCAAAAAATTCCTGAAGAAAACAAAAAAACGTAGTGGAGCTTTCAAAAGAAAAGTAAAACGAAATTTTCTGTTATTAAAAAGTACAACACCAACAACTGTGGCATTAGTCACAAATGTTGAAGAAAAAAAGTGTACAACACATGAACAACAAGAAGGTTCAGTATCAATATTTATTTTATTTACTACCTATAAAAAAATATTGTTTATGATTTTTTCCTAAATTGAATTTTTTTTATCAGTAGGTAGGTAACTACCTACCTAAATGTTGAAATGATTTATGTTCTTATATGAAAGTGAATTTAATTTGGATTACAGTTGATGTTGTTAAAAGTGTTTCGTGGATCCGCTGTAGTAACATATGGTTAGCTTTTTTCGTAACGTATTACCTGCCAGTAGGTACAAGCTTCCGCCCGCGACTTTGCCCACATTCGAGAAAATCCTTAGAGATCCTTTAATCTTTTAATCATGTTTCAGATAAATTTAGATAAGTACTTGAATATAATCTGCACTGAACTTATACAACGACCAGCTTTTGCCTGAAAAAAAATTTAAAATAATTATTTCGGTTAATATTGACATAATCAAAAAAGGGTTTTTAATTGTTTAAAGAACCCTAATAGTTAGCGGCAATGGCGTATTGTATGTCTTTACTTGGTCATCAAATAACCTCAGAACGACTTTTTGTCTTTATAACGTCATATAGAGATAATTGTGCGACAAAATTAACATGGCTGACATTTTTAGAATCAAACATAATTTTATGAATTAAAATATTATGTGTTAAACGCAAAACTACGAAGGGGCATGAAAATATGAATAGTATTTACATAGGTATATTATCATAAAACTTTAATTCCCAGTCGATCTAAACGGTATGAGAGACATACAGTAAGATAATATGAAAGTTAAATAGTACTCACCTTTTATATCCTTGTACTTATTGATTTATTTTGCACTCAGATCTCGAAACATAACCACAAACACGAGCCACTAACGAACATTAAAAATCAGTCGTACAGGTGTTGTGACTTGACTCAAATAAAACGTTTTCGTCATTCAAAAACATCTGTATGACCACAATATAACGAAAGAGTCGTTGTAACGTTTTGATGCGACTACTGTACGATGAGCGGTAATTCCATAACGTTCATACGACTTTTGAATGACATTAACAAAGTCATCTTGTGACTTTTGTACGACCATTAAACAACAATGTTGGTCGTATAAATGGGGCCCTTTTCGCGTTGAGCAAACGTTATTATAACGTTAGTGCGACCTAGCTTTTGCGACCAGTGGTAATAAGATAACGTTTGTACGACGATTGTACGACGATAAATTGTTAGTTGGGCGGAGTCTACGTGTTTAAGTAGTGAATATATGGGCTACAGATTTAACATCGATGTCTCCGGGTGGCGCGAGCGAACGCCAACAGTACCAGGGTACCCATCTGACAGGGATTTGCCGCATTTGACAGTCATTGCGGCTGGCTTTAAACTGAGACAGGCATTTTTAATATCGCTGGGCTCGCTTTTTGTAAGCTCGCAGCAAGCTAGCCGCCCGCAAGCGTCCGCGCGCCCGGATGAAACCACAGATTACAAGATTAGTTGTGAGTGAAACTGACAAAAAATCGCGCTGCACTGCCGTTTTCTTATTGTTAGACAGTCAAGATAACTAGGTTAGTGGATGAAACTGACTAAAAATTGCGCTGCGCGGCCGTTTTTTACTATAGGCAGGCAAGATTACTAGACTGACTAAAAATCGCGCAGCGCGGTTGTTTTTTTTTTACTAATAGGTAAGTAAGATTACTAGATTGCATGAACTGTGTGCATGAAACTGACTAAAACTGGCTATCTAGTGTATAATTATGTTTTATTTAAGTATCTGTTTATGTAACATTTAGGTAACTTATGAAGGGGCGCAACTTTTGTGTTTGCCCTAGGCGCCGTATCCGTTCGGTACGCCACTGTTAGCATATTATTATTAGAACGAACGAATAAAAACTGTACCTACCTATTTTTTATCGTTACACGGGAAAATAATTTTCCCCGCGGGAAATAATATAGGTATACACAAAATACTTTAAAAGTTAGAGGAAAGACTTTAGTAACTTTTTCAGGGTGCTTAGCACTAAATATACGACTCAAAAGAAAATAGGCGCCACCATATGATTTTCCATACAATAGACGTGAAAGGTATATTTCTGATAAATTCAATCAGATTTTATTTGTATTTGATATTGTTTGAAAGCTGTTATAGTCAATTTGCTGAATTTACTGTATAATTTCTCCTATTCGCCGATTAGCCTGAAGTGTTAAACAAATGACTGTCTGTAGTCATTTGCAGCGAGAGAGTATCTAAACACACAGACTTCTATTGGTCTATTTTGTGGCCTTAGGCCGCCTACGCACTGACAGGTGCCTAGATTAGTTCCTAGAGCCTATATGTAACCAAGTAAAACGAACGATCACGAATGTTCGTAGCCGGCCGCAATGCGTGCTAGGTGCCTCGATACATCCGACTACTATATTTTTAAGAATATTATTTACTATTACGAAGAAATTATTGTCTAGCGTCTAAGTATAAGGTAATGTATAAGGAGAGGATCATTTTCTTGATTTAATAAATATGTCTTAAGCCAAAGCAATTTGTCTTTTTATAAGAAATCTGTTTTTACCGTGTAGAGTCTGGTCAATTAAAGATGAGATTGAAATGGCGGCGCCACTTTCCCTGTTAAATTAACGTTTAGAGGTTAAGTTATTGGAAACTGAGCCTTAAATAAGGCGCAAAATTAGTTCCATTTCCAACCGAGTCTCATCTTTCGTTGACCAAACTCTACTACTACAGGCGACTACCTAGAATGTATCATAGACGCGAGCTTACAACTTACAACCAAAGACTATGAGACCAAGGCGACTATCCTAGCGACTCACCTACCAGTACGGTTACCAAGTAACCTGTACCTATATATCTGGGCACCAATCTAGGCACCTGTTATGTGCGTTCGCAGCATGTTCGCAGCTTTAGGGTTTTCCCTTCGATCCTTATTTTTCTTCTATCCTCAACCTGTTGTGGTCAAACTTCTCTGCTATGAGATCAACATTACCAATGAGCGACTAACTGATGCCATTAGTATCGTTTCGGTATCAAATGACATAAATGACTCCTTCTTGGCGACCAAAAGTGGCCCGTTTTTTTATAGTTCCGGCCAATTCAGCTTTGACAGACTGATTGATCTAAGCTAAACATCACTTTTCTGATCATTCTCCGTGGGTTTCATCGTGGTATCAGATGACGTAGGCGAAGGGGTCCAATTCGACACCTTTGAGTCCGTCTGGACTCCTCCAGAGACTCCTCTCTAATTCGCCTAACTAAACAGACAAAGCCAGTGTGAGCTCTTCGTTTAGTTCATTCAAAAACAACTGCCAACGAAAAGTCGACCATTCAACTTTGTACAAAATAATCCAAAAATATTTAAAATTATTAAATAACAAGAAAATATTTTGAACTGTGACAATTACAGACAGCCCCAAGGCGAAAATAAGAACGAAGAAATTCCAAAATAATATCGTCCCTTGGCGTCCTTATTCTTTAGCGTCACTGTCACAAAAAAGAATGAATAGGTCCCGTGATGCCGCCGTGAGGTCCGCGAAAGTGAGATAAAATACTCAATCTACTGAGCAATGAAGTCATCTACATTAGTCTGTCTGTCTGTACACACACAAACAAATGACTTTAGGGAAACGGCTGAATAAGCTGCTGAATTTCAGGAATCGGTGAGGTACCTAAGTGAGAGCTTTGGGAAAATTAATTATTGTTTGATTTTGTTGTATTTAATACCTTGGTATGATATAATAAACCTATTATTTTCATCATTTAGTGACTTTCTTAAAGAAGAAGAAAAACAGCTCCCTATATAAATGGCCAACCATTCTATACGTTTGAACGCTACGCTAACTTTTAAAGTCTGAGCTGCTACGGGTGAGTCGATTGTTTCTAGTATCGTTTCAATTAAGTATATTAATCTTAACTTTTAAAGCTTAAACATGAGCAGTTAGACGAATCACATGTCACAAACTTATGTAAATCACAGACTTTGGTGATTGAAAAGCTTACGGCACGTAATTTTATAGGTCCCTGCTTTATTTAAAGCTCGTAGCGTCAAACGAAAAGAAGATGGCCATTTGAGTAGGGGGGCTGGCCTTTTTATATTCGGTTAGGTACACATTTAATTTTATTCTGCTTTTGAATGTTTCGTTTTATTAATCGTGGAACGAATTTCAGCAAAGCAAAGCAAATAAATACTGTCTTTCAATTGATCTCTTTTGACTTTATAACATTTACGAGAATCATGAATCCTCATGCGAACTCAACTAACAATAAAAGTTGGTACCTATTCAAACGTTACAGCTGACAGTTTCAGTAACTTTTTATAGGCTACCAAGCTTTCGGGCCCCAATAAAATCCATTTTGTCCTTTATCCCTAAATCTTTATATAGGACATCCATTTAAATTCGTTAGCTGTGTTCTGTGTTGCACTTAGTTTTATTCGGCCCAGTAAAAGGTTTTTAAAAGTTCAGTTGGCTTGAGATATCTTATTGTCGAAAGACAAAACGAAACGAACGAAACGTCGTGAAAACGAAGTGTCATCAAGTTGTGTTGGATAGTGTTTACACTCTTTTTTATTTATAAAGTAATAGCTAATCTAAAGTTTTTATGTATTAAAATATCCTGAATGACCTACTGATTAATTCATCATCGCAGAGCTCAAACCACTGGACAGATCTAGATGAATTTCAAGTCGTCCTGGCTAGTTACCACCATCTTACCTAAGTCTGACGCCATAACAACAAATTGAAAAACCGGCCAAGTGCGAGTCGGACTCGCGCACGAAGGGTTCCGTACCAAAAAACGGCAAAAAAATACGTTTGTTGTATGGGAGCCCCCCTTAAATATTTATTTTATTCTGTTTTTAGTATTTGTTGTTGTATCGGCAACAGAAATACATCATCTGTGAAAATTTCAACTGTCTAGCTATCACGGTTCATGAGATACAGCCTGGTGACAGACAGATAGACAGACAGACGGACAGCGGAGTCTTAGTAATAGGGTCCCGTTTTTACCCTTTGGGTACGGAACCCTAAAAATCGTTGTGATCCGGCAGTTAGAGGTAAGATAGCCAGGCCCTCAGTAATGAGGATTCCGGGTGTAGTGCGCTTCCACCTTCGGCCTTATCGTCACTTAACATCAGGTGAGGCGAAGCCAAGTAACTACCCCGCTGTGCAAAAAAAAACATGGATGCAATTCTATCCTGAATAATAAAAGCATTACAATATGAAAAGATGAAACATAATCTAATGTACATTTTAAGAGTTGAAATATTTACAGTACGACCCAAATTCTCTTAAGAGCTCATCTTGTTGGTTATTTATTGGGACAAGATTTCACCGGCTAAGTGAACCTTACTAGCTCGGCTCTAAATTAAGTTAAGTGGCACTGATTTCCTGCTGTAAATTATTTCTTAAAGTACCTACTGTCGACAACACGTTGAAGATAAACTTTCACGGAAGCACCAGTATAATCAGTACATAACATTTTTATTAGGTACTAAAGTGACCATGGGTACTTACCCAAGATTTCACCGGCTAAGTGAACCTTACTAGCTCGGCTCTAAATTAAGTTAAGTGGAACTGACTTCCTGCTGTAAATTATTTCTTAAAGTACCTACTGTCGACAACACGTTGAAGATAAACTTTCACGGAAACACCAGTATAATCAGTACATAACATTCTTATTAGGTACTAAAGTGACCATGGGTACTTACCCAAGATTTCACCGGTTAAGTGAACCTTACTAGCTCGGTTCTAAATTAAGTTAAGTGGAAGTGATTTCCTGCTGTAAATTATTTCTTAAAGTACCTACTGTCGACAACACGTTGAAGATAAACTTTCACGGAAACACCAGTATATAACATTTTTATTAGGTAGGTACTAAAGTGACCATGGGTAAGTATTTTAGTAACATTGAAAATAAGTAGTACTTCAAATCTTTTTATGAATAAGTCATTTTTAGGGATCCCTACCCAAAGGGTTAAAACGGGACCCTATTGGCTGGTATACACTTTGATTAGTAAAGTGCTTAGTGTTTAGTGCACTGTTTAGTGTGTAGTGATTAGTAGGTGATGTCCCATACTGTTTAGCATACGCTTTTTAGTACAGGCTTTGTTGATATAAACTAAACACTTAACAGTCCTGTCCAGACGTGCTTAGTGCGTCTTTAGCTGCTAGTGAGGGGTGAAGGCGGGACGTGCGGGACGCGCGGGAGGAGCTACTCGCAGAAAAAATAGAACGCGCTTCTAAACACTTTACTTCGCTCGCACTAAACACTTAACACTAAACAGAGACTGTCCGAACGTGTTTTTTGCTAAACACTAAACGAGCCACTCGCACTAAATACTAATCAAAATGTATAGGTACCGGCCATATTACTAAGTATACTGTCCGTCTGTCTGTCACCAGGCATAAACCGCGATAGCCAGACAGTTGAAATTTTCACAGATGATGTATTTCTATTGCCGCTATAACAAAAACAAATAAGTACTAAAAACAGAATAAAAACATATTTAAGTCCCATACAACAAAACGTGTTTTTTTGCCGTTTTTTGGTACGGAACGGATTTTTTTATAAATCAGGTTAATTTTCACAATATAGACGTTTAAATAGTTTGTTGGATGTAAATGGCAGCTAGCTAAAATAGCCAGTTCCTCAGTGATGAGGATTCCGGCCGTAGCGAGCTTCCACCTTCGGCCTTATCGTCACTTACTTAACATCAGGTGAGGTGAAGGCGTGACGACAGTATCAAATAATCAAAGATTTAATTATTTTAGGGGATAATGGACATTAAAAGGATTTAATAGACTGATTTAGTTCTATTAAGACATCTGAGATTAACTAGATTTTTAATAAATTAAACGATTAAAATACTGCAATCGGCCATTTTGTCTGAAACACCAGTCACAGCGCATGACGTCACGCCTAGGTAAACAAACAAACTTCACTGTCACTAGTGTCACTGGGCCGCTCGAAAGTTGTGTCAACCGAACGTCAATGTTTCATAATTGCCTAGTTCCAAATCACGCCAACAGAACTGTTAGCGTATAATCCATTAAATTAAGTAGGTACGCAAATACCCTATTTGTGTAATATTTTGTGACTTTTTAATTTGGTCGGATTCGCGCTAACAGTGCTGTGAGCGTGATTCGGAACGTGGGGAATGTTTACCTCATAAAGTTAATATACCTACGGAATAGAGGAACAAACATGAGCTGTCAATCGAAACCGAAATTGATTTACATTTGTGTGTGTATTTTTTTTTATGTATTAGTCTCAGTGATGTAATCTTGTCACTTTATCACACCATGTTGCTGATTAGTGACATCTCGCTTGCTCAGCCCTTTGTTACTCTCATAGACTTAGAAAATTTTTCGCTATGCTCAAGTAGACGGACAAAGGTGCGAGTGAGAAACCGATTCTTACGGCTTATGCGATGTGCGAAAAAGAGTAAAAACAAACTGACAGCTAAACCGGGTTTGACTTCATATATCATCGTTTATCACCTTGGTGAAAAGCGTCAACAAGATTATTTTGTAATTTTGATCGCGATCGGGTCGGTTTGGCTCTCAAAGCTATATAAATCAATAATGGTGTCGTGTTCTGTACTGGATTGTAATGTTAATTACGACAATAACCCAAATAAACACTCATTTCACAGGTAAATATGATTGTACTATTACCATTTTCATAATTCATATTTTAGTTGAATATATTCCCAAACACACTAAGTTATATACTAATATGATGCTATAAAACGCCTATTTCCTAAATAAAGGCTGATTTCTAAACATTATGTGTTAGATAAAAAGATATTATGTCCGTGAACTTGAGAAAATAAAGCGTAGATATTGATAAAAAATTATCGATATCGATACTCATGTCGATGATTTCCAATATAACTTTTTTTGTCTTTGTGAACACTGATAGTTTTATTTAAAGCTGCTTGTAACCGACAGTTTTCAAATGGTAAATTATACCAACTTATGTACTAATTTAACAATTATTTCCAGGTTTTCTGTAAATCCAGTGATTAAATCAAACTGGATAAATGTCATAAATAAATAAGCAGGGAGCCTCAAAGGAGACCTTAAGAAATTATTTAAATAAAATTGTTCAAAATTTTGTTTGTGTTTTATTTATTAGAGCAATAATACATTATGGTTATCAACAACCTAAAATGGACTTCAGTGCATCTCTAAATTCACGCACACGTTTACATATTTACAAACACTGGTTCATCTCACTTTTGGTTTCGCAGCCAAGTGAACTCTGTTCGTCTATTTCAGTGAATATTAAGTTTATGGTTACTCTATTCCGCTAGGTAATATTAACTTTATGGTTTACCTAGGCGTGACGGACGTCAAAGCGGCGCCATGACACCTGTGAGCTTTTTTCGCGCGCTATTGAAAAAATATTTAAAAATGGCTTTGAACTTTGTTAAACTCTAGTTTATTACCGAAATAAAGTTTTTTTCGTAAATAGTAAACGTGTACCTACATTACGGAAGATTTCAAAATCATTCGTCATGCCTATTGTATAAATTCTGCATGCAGGTCAGAAAAAAAGTTCTGAATCTTCGTCTTTTTCATAATAAAAAATTGGGTGAAAAATATCAAGTTTCATAGCCCGGAAAACAATAATTAATAAAGATAATCAATGAAATGAAATACGTCTAAGGAATTTCTATTAATCATCCTAACTAATAATTGGTTGAAAACAATGATTTCACAGGTTTCTGGACTAAATTTGCTTTCATAATTTACGACATTAGTTTCACATTCTGTTTCAGGAAACAAAAATATTTCATAAAAAATTTAATGTTTTATTCAACTGACATTCAAAAGAAAACCGCGAAATGTTCACTAAGTTTTTTAAATATACTTATGAGTCACATAGAAGCAAAAACATCCAATTTTTTTCAAACTGGCTGGCGGAAAACAATAGGGCGAATAGGCATAAGTCACCGATTTTGATAAATTTGAGCTTGATCGCTTCGGACACGTATAAAAACATGATAGAACAGAAAAATAATAATGTGTTATTTTAAAATACATACATTTTAAAATGAAATCAGGGAAAAATAACGTTTTTTTTTTCATTTTCGGATATAATGTACCTAGATACTTAACAGTCAGATAGAATCTTGAATAATAAATATTTTTTTGTAAAACACATATGTATCAGTGGCACGAATCATGAAAATTTTTCGACGGAGTGGGGATAAGTTCGCGCATGTGCCCTTGTGAGCGACCAATAGCGCGCGCCCCTCTCCCGCCGCCCGCGCCCCTCACCGCAACGCATACCCAAAATACGCATTCCGCGCAATCCCCACCCGATTTCATGATTCGTGCCACTGACTGTACTTAAACGCAAAGTTTAGGGAGATAATTGAAAATAATTGAAAATTCTTGGCTAACTCCACAATAAACGCGCATGAAACGTGACATATGAATGACGTCATATATCATGACCGTTTTGTATAGAGCGTTTTCGGTGGTTGCTGCTGCGTGCTAACTTCAAGTAACTATATCACGAGAAAAAAACGCAAGAAAAAAGTTTACATATTACAGTTGATTTTCTCACGCATTATACTTTTGATTTTGATTAAAAAAAATTATGCATATTCCCTATTGTTTGGAACGTTTTTGGTTTCGAAGCAGTCAGTTAGGGTGGATATGCCTAACTCCAGCCCCCCCCCCTAATACCAGCCCCCAAAAGTTTTTGCTTTGCTTTCATTAAAAAACAGTGAAAATCGGAAACTGTTTGATGGAGCCACACCGCTAGTTAATCCTCTAAGTTGGAAAATCACTATTAGCCGGTCACGTCACCTACAACTCACACAACGAGCAATAATGTTTACCGAGACCGAGTAGAGGTGACTATGTTTGAAAAACAGCATAAAAGCTCGATCGATGCGAACTTTGGGAAGTGTGTTTACGAAGGCAAGATGCAATTTTTATAGGTTTTAAGCTTTGATACTAGTAATAGATTAGATATATAACGTTTTGACATTACTAGTTTGTAATTAAATTTACTAATTTCGAAAAAAATAGGGGGGCTGGAGTTTGACTGGATGATTTTCAATAACTTCCTATTACCAGCCGGGGCTGGTATTGGGTATTTAACTTTCGTTTAAGAAATCAAGTTCATCTTAATTTGCTTGTCTCAAGGTTGGAATTTGTAGTGCTATTCACTAGAATTACTAACCCTGCACCCTATGACCTAATTACAGCCGGGTGAAAAATGTTTAATTCCTAAGTTATTTGTTCTGCAAATTAGGGGCTGGTATTAGGATATGTATGAGAACCTAACTCCAGCCGGTCATCTAACTTTACGGCAATATACAGGGTGTTCTCAAATATGATTTTAATTATTTTGTTTTATTTTTTAATGTTAGATGTAAAAAGTAATAATAATTAAAATCATACTTTTCTTCACTCATAGAAACAGAAAATAAATTCAATATAAAAAAATGTATATTGAATTCCACTTCTTGGAAAACGCTTAAAAAAGTTTCAAATAATTAAAACGATTTCATACTCGTTGATTATATGTTTATTAAACCAAAGTTAACTTTTTGATACGCCATTTTTAATATATGTGTATTCTTAATTGATTAATATCTACAGGAGAGGTGTAAGTTTCAATGACTTGCTATGGGAATTATAATTTATAGCCTTTAGTGTTTTATTATCACTATTGAGAGTTACCAAATTATATTTTTTTTATTTTATACTAACATGGTTGTATTATTTTAGAACACCCTGTACCCGGCTGGAATTAGGGAGCAAAGCGGCTGATATTAGGGCAAAGGCGGCTGGAGTTAGGGTTTTTCGCCCTTCGGACATTTAAACGCTTCTCTATTTTTTTCCCACAAAACTACGTAAAACTAAGTTCTATTTTCGTAATAAAGATGAATCAACCTACCTAAAACTGTATCAACAATATTTTTGAGATAGCAATTGTGGCAACAACAGAGATTCAAAGTTGAAAAATCCTTGGGGGGGCTGGTAATTGGCATATTCACCCTACTAATCTATTATTTTAACGGTGATTTTATTTGAGTTGTTGCTGTTTTTTCTGCAAAATTGTTATACAAAAACAACGTGATATTTTCTCCCAAAACTAGAACACGCCTTGGGACTTTATTATGCGGCTCAAAACAGAGTAACCTCCGACCACTCTCCTTAAAGTTGAGTGATTGTTTTACCCCACTTATTTTCCCCATAACAGAATAAAAGCGCACATCCCCCGTAAGAGTGTTTTCATTAAGCCCCCAGAATCTCGTAACTTAATCAATACCACGTGCCATATGATCTTGTTACGGAGCGGGAGGAACGATCGCCCGGATATTACGTGGGGCTCTACGTATATATACGTAAATACCCCGCCATTTTTCAAACGTGAGCCTGAACACAGTAGAGCAGCGAACTAAAATCTATGGAATAAGCATTCCGCTCAAAAAATGGCACCACACGAAAAGTACAACTAAGTGGATAGTGCTAAAAATGCTGGCATTTAATTATACAGCACAAACCGTCGGAACACTGGTTGCTTATAAATTAGCGACCATAATAATTTGTAAACTTAATCATAGATATTTTCTTTACTTAAACGAAAAAATAAGATACCTACGATATTTCTGCATCTTTTACTGTCTTCTTTGCGTCTTTTACACCATTATAAAGGACGTAATTTCTAATAAACTTTCTCTTTCTATCTTTTCTCTACAATACAAACTGCAATAGGTATGATGACTAATGAATAAAAAAACGAAATACTAATAAAAATCGTAAACATATTAGACTTTTAGAGTTCTTGGTTTTATTTAATGAGTATTATTTGTTTTATGACCCTTCAAAGTTGGGCGGACAGGTCCATTTTATTAAAATAAATAATACCTTTAATTAGTCAATAAAATTTATAGCAAATTTGTCTAAGAAACCATTTTGATAAACGCAATATTTAATATAGCTGCCGAACAAATTTCCTACGCGTTGCATACAAACTACTCAAGCGTGACGTCATAACTGAGTAGCCGTTAGTATGGAGTGTTTTCGGGTGAGTCCAATTTTGTGCATTTTAAACTGTGATATTCTCGGGCAGTTTTCATCCTAGCGAAATAATTCTTTCACCAATGTTTCTTTTTTTGAGAGGTAATTTATGTAACTTAAAATAAAAAAATAGTCATCATGCCGATTATTGAAAAGAACACTAACGTCAGTCACCGGGTGCTTGGCTGGCCCGACTAAAGCTGAGCGGGTTGTATAATTTTTCGCTCAGTGGTGCCATTTTTTAAGCAATATTTGTTTGCAATTACACTTCCATATATTTAGAGAGATTAGAAGATGAGTAAAGACTGGGCACCACATTTTTGGTAGCATTTCGGTGTTGGCGAGTCGGTTCGGTTTTGCAGTTCCACTGCACACTCTCCGAAATGTATTCAATAAAAAAAATATTCACTATTAAAAAGCAACTTACTGCTCTTCTCCGCATCATTATACTTACCTAGTATGAACCTCATTTCAAACTTAACATTATGAAGTCGGCATAATTTTTATCACAAATCTTATCAGATATTTCATAAGCCGAATATAACTTAGAAATTATTTAATTAACATTCTTAACATTCAGTTTGAAGATAATTAATATTTTCTGGTGATTAATAAATATTATTCTATTCAAGTTGAGTAGTATGAAGGTACTTACTAAATTAGTTTTATTGAGAAAGTTTTGAGTAAAGTTCGGTACTTATAACCTTAAACAAATTACAAAGTTAATGTAATTATTTATTTAACAAAATAAATATTTAAATTTATAAATGCTACTTATCCTACTTAATATTATAAATGTGAAATTTTGTGGGTTTGGATGTTTGTTCCTTAATTACGCAAAAATTCTGAACGGATTTGGTTGAAATTTGGCACACTGATAATAGATAGCTTGGATTAAAACATAGGATACTTTTTATCCCGATATTCCCACGGGAACGGGAACCACGCGGTTGAAACCGCGGGCAGCCGCTAGTAAATATATAATATCTAGTCCTATTTAAAGGGATCCATTAGCAAGTCGTTGCAAATTATTAATACCAATCATGCCATTATTTTAATGCCAACTTTAAGTGACTCGGTAGCTCAGCGGTCAGAGCATTGGACCGGACATCCAAATGTCGCGGATTCGATTCCCGTCCGAGAATTGATTTAGTGCAAGTTGTATTTCAAGTTGTTATTAGTAAGTATATTATTTAGTTCTAATACTAAATAATATACCCCCTATAACCTCTAAGGGTTTAACTATGAAATTGCCCTTTTTATGGAGAATTTTAAAGAATTTGCATTTTCCATACCATGGACGAAAAAATATTCGTCCATGTCCATACTAACAATTGTCTTAATTTATTTAGGTAACAATCATGAGCGCTATAATGCTTTAAAACTTTTATGCACAAATGTTTAAAATTTTAAGCACAAGTGCACTCAGCTAACTAATGCTAATGTATCAAGTGAAAAAAAAAAATTGTATATTGGCTTAGTTACAACGAATTACTTAAGTGTGGTCATTTCTGCTAACGAAAAAAGGAGTCACTTTTAAGATAAGTACTTTTTTACCCGACTGCAAAGAAAGGGTTATGTTTTTCGCGCGTATCTTGTATGTAACTATGTAAGTATGTTTGTATGTGTGTTTGTATGTAATATTCTTTATTACTTCATATCTTTCAAACGGCTGAATGGATTTCTGTAATTAAGATATCGTTAGATTTGTCTCATCAGCCCAAGTGTTCTTAAGAAGGTGGCGTTATAAAAAAAACAACATGGCGGCTGTACGGTACTAATATACGTAGTGGGAAAAAAATTTTTTTTTTAGAATACTACAATATGGGTGTCAAATTAAAGGGCTTATTGTAAGGATTTCAAAAAGGTATATCAAGACCGTAATATATAATAACTAAAAAGATATAAATAAAAAAATAAATTATAAAAATTAAAAAAACCCGTCTGCATAAAAAGACAAGGCCACTGAAAAGATGGAAACAAGATTAAATATTAAAGGCAACATAATAACATGCAGTCGGAGGCATATAGTAATTCAAATCATTCATAACGTCACTTTCTTAATGCATGCCTCCGACTGCATGTTATTATGTTGCCTTTAATATTTAATCTTGTTTCCATCTTTTCAGTGGACTTGTCTTTTTATGCAGACGGGTTTTTTTATTTTTTTTTAACATTCAGGAATAAAATCAGAAATATTTTTATTGCTGATAATGGGCCGTTATGATTATAATCCGAAATAATAACAAGTAACCGAAGCATCTTTAACCTCTGTGTTTAAGAAAATCGGCAATTTCATACTTTAACTGCCAATGTGCGATATGTCTTAAACATTTCGTATGTTAAAACATGCAATTAACGATAAATCTAGCCTGGTTAGGGTTTCCACGTCTCCTTTTGTAATTTCACAATTTGATTGCCGAAGTTCGTCGTTCGTCCTTCAGGCTATCGGCTTCAGGCAATGTTTCAGGTATGATGAGGTCTTAACTCCATTTCTGAAACCCAATTTGGAGTTAATTCGTTTATATCGGCAAAGGCCGTATCGGTTTTTAATTTAGTCCGCAAATGTATTGAATTAGATCGTCGATTGAGTGTTTATGAGATAGATGATAATATTAAAAGTGAAGCAAAAAATTGTTTGCGTTCAGAAGGCAATTGTTGCTTCAATTTGATTGTAAGTATGCGCATATTCTATTTAAAATAAGTTGGTTTTATAAGCTCTACATATTTTATCTTCACCATGGGACATAGAATACTAGCTATGGGTAATAAGTTCAGTGGCTAACTCTAAACTTGGGTGACATAAGTAAATACGTACCTATACATGTTAGTTATGTGATAAAAAAAACATTTACCTAAATAATCTAAAACGCATTATACGTACACATTACATGCGTTATCAAGTTTGACTACACGAAAGTGGCGCCATCAGAGGTTGTTATTTATTCTAGATTTTATTAAAACTTTTCTTGGAATTTTTAGGGCTCATAGTCTAGTATTTTTAGAAGGTATCACTACCTCGTAGTCATTCGTAGAAGTAGATAGCAAATGTGTCAAAAACGGCCACTTTTAGCAGTTTTGCTATCTACTTCTAGCAGTGACTACGAGGGAATATAATGATACCGTCTAAAAATACTACGCTATGGGCCCTTAAATTCCACGATAACTTTTATTAAAATTGTGTATTAGAATAGAATTAAAATATTAAATAAAATTCACCGCAGCGCCAACTTTCGGTCAGGTAGGTAAGCGCCTTAAGTGGTATAATTTTGATAAGTCATCGTAACAACTTATTCCATTTGTAGAATCACTTGTAATAAAATACGAAATAGCTATTTGCCGCCCTAATTTTATTATTGCGTGTAGTTCTAATAGTTGTTTAGCCAATTTCTCAGGAAAGCCTTTCGACTCCCCCCATTTTTCTGTAGCTTTAAAAGCCCATTAATTTCTGGGGGAATGACGTGATCTTAATTTGATCGTAGCAGGCGTTCCGAGCCTCGAATGAAATTATGGTAAAAGTTTCGGTACCGAATTTATCTTTCTTTGTTCGCAAATTATTCATTTTTGAGCCCCGACACTACGAGGTAAAATGAGACCCTTTAATGAAGATGTTTTGGGTTGGTTTTTATAAAAGATTTTTATGAAGAGAAACTTCAGATTTCGTAAAGTATACCTACACAGTGAGCCTACGAATTCTAAATAAGATAGAGGAACTAATAATGATGATTATTGAAACAGGTGATACTTAGTATTGCTAAAACTTAACAACATTCTCCAAGAAAGGTAAAAAAAATTTTTTTTTTTCGCTTTTCTGTAGTTTAGTCGGTGAGCTGACCAATAATTCATTTTGTATAAATATTTTTTTCTTGTTTTGGCCTATGTTAACACAGAACAGGACCAAATTCAAATTTAGCGGGCGAGGCACTCTCCGGTTTGCGGGATGTAGTTGTAGGTTGTCTTAGCCTATACAGGGCTAAGGATATACCTACCAATTATTATTCTCCAGCATTCTTGTTCCTGGAATTATAATCAGTGCTGGATTTACCTATACCTAAACAAATTAAGCAATTGCTTAGAGCATCACGTCTGGGGGGCACCATAACTAAATGGCACCGAAAAAAAGGTGTTTTTTTTTTGTGAGTAAGTAAAGCTAGGGTTTCCTAGGATAGCGGTGCCGTAATATTACAACAGTAATATAGCGGCGTTGAATGTTGTCTATGTAAACAATATGGCGACACCGTAACGTCAGAAACCGCGCCGTATAGTTTACATAGACAACGTTCTACGCCGCTTAATTACGGCCGTAATATGACGGCACCGTCATCCTAGGAAACCCTAGGTAAGAAGTAAAAAATATTTTACTTCAAATTAATTTGTGTGTTCATCCATGTAAAACTACTTACTACAAGATTAGTGGATGAAACAGACAAAAAATCACAAAAAAAATGTGTGCATCCTTCCTTTTGTAGATAGCAGCCCTATAATAGAGGGGCCAACAGGCACAGAATATTACTAACGTACCTACCACAGGCGTGGATTACTTAGGGCATGGACGATTTTTTCGTCCATGCTTAGGGCATACCAAGTTGTCTTTATCCGGCACTGTGTAATGTAAGAATTTTGTTGGTATGTAGAATGTAAGGTTTAACTTTATCGGAGGTTTAACTTTACCGAAGGGTTAACTTTATCCGAGGGGTCTACATTAAAGTAATAAAATTAACTTTAAACCAGATAATGAGGTCTACAATTTCCGGTTTAAAGTTATACCTATAATTAACTTTAAACCCCCCGCGGGGGTTAAAAACTTGACACCTGCTAAACCACTATGGTGTTGTACACCATCTATAAGTACCTCAGAAACCGGGCATTAGTCATCTTGAGTTGACTTGATAAATCGCTGTTTTCATTAGGTAATTCTGTTACCAAGTTTATTGTAGGTATTTAATTTCCCATTTACCTACATACCTACCTTCGAGTATTTTTTTCATCGCTGAGCATTCTATTTCAGGCAACTTTTGAGACAAAGGATTGGATTGCAAAGAAATTGAGAAGTGCACCCCATTTTTAACACGTTTTTATTAGGTTGCTTTCGCGTTTGTTTCTCCACAAAGTTTGCGAACGATTTTATCCTAGCTTCCCGATGAGCTAGAGACTTGAAACTTTGAACATAGGTCAGAACTGGAAGGCAATGCAATATTATGGTGTCATTGAGCTGATCTGATGATGAAAACCGGAAGAAGGCCACAGGAACTCCATGATGAAACCATACAACCCCATCGTGTTTGGGCTCGTTAGCATCGTCTTGACGAGTACTCTAATGGGAGACGAGGTCCAGGGTCTGATGATGAAGCCGAAAGGCCAAGCCATAGGAACTCAATATTGAAACCGTGCAACCCCATCAAATTTGGGCTCGTTTGAATCGTCTTGATGAGTTATTTGTTGGGAAATAGTTTCCAGGGTCTGATGATGGAGCCGGAGGAAGAACACAGGAACTATTTGATAAAACCACGCTACCCCATCGAGATTGGGCTCGTTTGAATCGTCTTGACGAGTACTTTGTTGGGAAATAGTGTCCGAGGATCTGATGATGGAGCCGGAGGAAGGCCATAGAAACTCTATGATGAAACCATACAACCCCATCGTGTTTGGGCTCGTTAGCATCGTCATGACGAGTACTCTAATGGGAGACGAGGTCCAGGGTCTGATGATGAAGCTGAAAGTCCATGCCATAGGAACTCAATATTTAAACCATGCAACCCCATCGAGTTTGGGCTTGTTTGAATCGTATTGACGAGTACTTTGTTCGGAAATAGTTTCCAGGGTCTGATGATGGAGCCGGAAGAAGGCCACTGGGACTCTGTAATATTATACTTACGAGTACATCAAGCCATAGAATATATCGTCACCTACTTCAAAATATACAACGTGTTACAAAATAACCCGAATATGGTGGATAGGGACCATCAAACTGAACAACTTTTACGACAGGACCAACTCTGAAATCGCGAAAAAAAAATTAACTGTTTCATACATTTAAATTTTTTGTTATTAATTTGACCGTACGTACTATGGGCAACAGCGTCGCTTAACCAGTTTGCAACAAAATTCGTGTGCGCGCGTATCGCCCCTGCACGAACTAAACGTATGGTTGTGACGGCGCGGCGTGCAAGCGATTTTGACCTTAGCAGTGGTTAAGCGTCGCTGTTGCCGATGGTACATACCTTGCTGGATTTGTTTTGTGGGATGAGTAAGGAATAGGAATAAGATGAAAAATGAATTTAGAAATCATTTTTTGGCGTGGGATGAGTTAGGAATAGAAATAGGATGAATAAAGAAAAGATAACGAGTGGGATGTGACGTCATGGTATGAATACGGAATAACTCAAAACAGCTGATATTTTTTCGCGATTTCAGAGTTGGTCCCGTAGTAAAAGTTCAGTATGATGGTCCCTATCTACCGTATTTTGGTTTAGCTACTCTAGCTACCCTTTTTATTATCTGTTTACCCATTGATTGAATCTCCCGATAGCCTTACTATTGTTTTCGTACACTGGCATACCTACGGGATAGAACAATTTTCCACTTGAACAGATTTAATTCTTGAGATGAGGTGAGATAAGGGTGAGATAGTGAATTAGCAACAAAGGTTGCGTTGTGAATTTATGCCACAAAGGCACAAAGGAGGTCAATTATCTGAGAGATTGCAGGTAAAATTGTTCCGAGTAAATTAACTAGGCTATAATGGATTTGTCGGGTTCGGAGGTGACCTGAAGGCACAAAATCTGAAAACTATATAACTTTTGGTGAAACCACGAAAAAGGTTTCGACTGTTTCAATAATTAACTTTTTATTTGATTAGGTATTCTGGAACTAGGCTTGCCAACCGTCCCGGATTTTCCGGGACCGTCCCGTTTCTGAGTCAATTTTGGGCCGTCCCGCCGTGACCCCTTGCGGGACGCCTTTTGTCCCGGAAATCAGTTAAAGTCATTAATAGAAGAAAAACAAAAATCTGCCCCTGACAAGTATTGGGTGCTTATGATTTAACATGACAAAAAATATTTATGTCCATGAAAGAGCCACCTCTCTATTTCTACCATCTTTCAGATGGAAGCTTCGATATCACCTTCAAATATATCAGCAGAGTGTTTTTCTCTCTGTGGAAATGCATGGACAGGCAGCAGAAATAAACTGTCTGTTGACCACGTCAAGGCTGGACCAGAGACACGAGGGGCGGCTTTCATAATTAATTATACCCATCTTTTATTTTAATGATAGTGTTGTTAACGAATTTGTTAACCAATTTGTGAATTGCAAAATAATTTAAATATTTACCTATAATGTGCGGCTGTTTTTCTACTTTAGTCCGGCAAAATTACAAGATTAGTGGATGGAACTGACAAAAAATCGCATCTCACCATCGGCATTTTTCTAAAAAAACAGGCGTTTCGTGAATCCTAGACATAGTCCAGTCAGTACTGGCACTCATGTATGGCGAGGTCAAAATTTGTCATTAGATGAATTCACTTGGAACATATGTAGCTTAGGTAAAACTGAGCTGATTTAGCCCGGTAGCCATCAGCCACCCCTTGGCAGGTAGGGAGGGGTGGCATTTAAAGTTTCACGCCGCCGCACTTCAGAAAAAAAATCATATCTCCTTCAATATACCTACCACCTCGAGTGTGATATCATTTTATAATGAATTAGAGATGATGAATTCATGTACAGTGTCATAGAAAAAAGGTAAAATATTGACGATAGTTTAAAAAAAAATTGCTATTTTTTTATTCAACAGTCAGTATCTGTAAAAATACAAATTTTTTGCAATAATTTTTTTTTTATCTAATAGTACATTTATTCAGCTTTTGAAAAATATATACTTTATGTATAGTTATCGTTCAATGTATATCTGAAAAAAAATCGAACATGGTATGCGACGCTGTTTCCAAGCGAAGCGTCTACAATTAATAAGTTAAGTACCTAGGTATAAGTTGTTTGAGATGTGTTTTTTATTTTTGGTACAATAATGACACCCTTTCATTTTCATATACATTTTGCAATTCCCGGGAATTCCCAGGAATCGGGTATTTTCGACATTTTGGTACCATAGAAGAAGTTGTTTAGTTTGATGGTCCCTTCTACCGTATTCGGAATTATGAGTTTTTTTTGTAACACCCTATATATCAAAATAAGAGAATTAAAAAATAATTTTGTTAATGATTTTCTTTTTTGGTGTTAAATAAAACACTGCAAGCATTCGTTAGTTACGAAATACTTAAAATATTCATACTGATTTATGGACAAAAATTAAAAAGAACGTTTATATATTTAAATAAAAATATTTAATTTTCTTTTACTTTTACCTTCAATATCTTCATTGCTTTTGATTTCCCAGGTAGGCGCATAAAAGTAGCTTTATCTGGACAAAATTAATAAACTCGCAATTTTTATTATTCTATCGGATATTGATATTAAGTGTCAAATATTAATTAGATATATGATGTAAAAAATCCAGGGTGGTACCCCTTTTATATAAAAAACATGAGATTTCGTACACTACCTAACCTTTTCCTAAAAGTAAAATAAGTAACCAAATACCTTGTTTGTATAATTTTAAGGTGCATTCAAATGCCATCACCTAATAGCAAAATTAAACTAAAAGCAAAGTCGCATGTTGGTTTTTTTTCAGAGTATTCATCTAATCTCAATTTCTCGATAAGCCAAAATGGTAACTATGATGCTTGTGTCTTATATAGCTATAATGCGTCTTTTTAGACATTTAAGTCAAAAATTAAACATTTGTGTTTTACGTTTTTATAATAATGTATTTCTCAGTAGTTAAAAATCATAACGGTAAATTTTTTGTTTAATAATAGTTTTTTGTGTACTACGATCATGTTTTCATCAAAATTAAACATGTAAATGTCACGTTTAAGAAATTTACAATTTAATTGTAAACACGCGAAAGCAAGTAGTGGATCAGTATGCATGCGATGGGTGCGTGCGGGGCGGAGAACCACCCGCCACCGCCGGCGCGCCGCCACCCGCACGGCGACTATGTTTATAACATTTAACGTACGTAACACTATTAAATATTTTGTGTCGTTTTTAATAAAAAATAAAAATGTTTTTATCAATGGAATCTATATTACATACAGTAAGTTGAAAAACGGGGCCTTCTGGCGCAAAGTGCAGGATAAGCGCGCGCGGGGGGGCGGGAGCCGGGGCGCGCTGCAGCCGGTAGTGGCGTGGCGGCTACTTGGCTGTCATCTTGTCGGTTGCCTATACGAGCGAGTTAAATAAGAATGAATATATGATAGGTACTTATTTGATTTAACTGTGTTATTATTGTCGTATACATCATCTGTGAAAATATCAGCTGTCTACCTGTTGCCGTTATTAATTTCGAGCAAAAAAAATCACGTTTTTTGTATGGGAGCCCCCGTTAAATATTTATTTTATTCTGCTTTTATTATTTGTTGTTATAGCGGCAACAAAAATACATCATCTGTGAAAATTTCAACAGTCTAGCTATCACGGTTCATGAGATACAGCCTGGTGACAGACAGACAGACAGTCAGACAGACGGACAGCGGAGTCTTAGTAATAGGGTCCCGTTTTTACCCTTTGGGTACGGAACCCTAAAAAGGAACTATTTAGTAGGTACCTTTTTGTGGGTAAATAAAAAAACCGGCCAAGTGCGAGTCGGACTCGCGCACGAAGGGTTCCGTACCAAAAAAAAGGAAAAAAATCACGTTTATTGTAAGGGAGCCCCCTTAAATATTTATTTTATTCGGTTTTTAGTTATTGTTGATATAGCAGCAACAGAAATACATCATCTGTGAAAATTTCAACTGTCCAACTGTTGTCCTTATTAATATAAGACAAAAAAACGGCAGAAAAATCACGTTTGTTGTATAAGAGCCCCCATTAAATATTTATTTTATTAAATTTTTAGTATTTGTTGTTATAGCGGCAACAGAAATACATCTTCTGTGAAAATTTCAACTGTCTAGCTATCACAGTTCATGAGATACAGCCTGGTGACAGACAGACAGACGGACAGCGAAAGCTTAGTAATAGGGTCCCGCTTTTACCCTTTGGCTATGGAACCCTAAAAAGCACAATTACCTTACAGTAAAGAACGGTAGTACCTACTATAATTATGTAGTAAAGTTACTGGAGTAAGGAGTACCTAACACGACTACCGTACCGACTAGACGGTGACATAAATCTTGAAGTATTGAATTAGGTAGTAAGTAACTGTTGAGAGGAAATTTTGCTAAATACCTAGTTATTACTTGAAGTTTTCTGTACATATGAGCAATTAAAAAAACCAGCTAAGTGCGAGTCAGACTCACGCACGAAGGGTTCCGTACCAAAAAACTGCAAAAAAACACTTTTGTTGTATGGGAGCCCCCTTAAATATTTATGTTATTCTGTTTTTAGCATATGTTGTTATAGCAGCAATAGAAATACACGATCCGTGAAAATTTCAACTGTCTACCTGTAGTCGTTATCAATATTGAGCAAAAAACGGCAAAAAAATCACGTTTGTTGTATGGGAGCCCCCCTTAAATATCTATTTTATTCTGTTATTAGTATTTGTTGTTATAGCGGCAACAAAAATACATCATCTGTGAAAATTTCAACTGTCTAGCTATCACGGTTCATGAGATACAGCCTGGTGACAGACAGACAGACAGACAGACAGACAGACGGACAGCGGAGGCTTAGTAATAGGGTCCCGTTTTTACCCTTTGGGTACGGAACCCTAAAAGAGTAAAAGTAAGTACCACACTTTAAAATTTAATTTTATTTTATATGTTTTTTTTTACAAATTTCACTATAATTTAATAGGACATAATTATAATTAATTATAAATAAGACTTAAAAGGAACTTGGAATTCAAGGTATTTTCGCGATAATATTGAAACAAAACTGACTTTGTGGCGAAACTGGCTCCGTTGTGTGACTAAATTTTATAAGCATAATAAAATGAAACTGTGAAACTAATGCGCCTTTTCAAAATTTATTTAGACTAATTATTATGTATGATTATAAAATATATCAATCAAATAATAATAAATCAAATAAAATAGCTTTAGTTTCAAGGATTAACACAAGTTTTTCGTTTTTTTTTTGTTCTGTTATGTGACTATGTCACTTTTTAACTTTACTTTAAAGACGTAATATTTTATGTGATATGTGTAGCTTTTTCGAAAAGTTAAAAGGTAAAAATCGTGTAATCTTAATATATAAAAGAAGATACTGACTGACTCACGTGTCAGTGCATAGCCCAAACCCCTGGGTCTAAAGACACCAAATTCGGCACATAGGTTCCTTATGAGGTCTAGGGGTGCAAACTAGTGAGTTTGCACCCCTAGACCTCATAACAATGACCTACAAACTTTGGACCCCATTTCACCCCCTTGGGGAGTGGCCCAAGGGGGTGAAATGGGGTCCAAAGTTTGTATGAAAATCCCTCAGTTTCGAAGCTAGGATCTTCAAATTTTGTGTTTAGGCTAACAATTGAATTGTAATATTCACGTGTCTCAGCGTTTTTGAAAATTCTACTCCCGAAGGGGTGAAAAAGGGGACGAAGTTGTGTATAGAAAATTCTTTATTTTCGAATCAAAAATCGCTTAATTTATTATTTAGGCTTATGGGTGTAAATCTAACGCCACAAATATTAATAATAATAATAATAATAAAAATGCTTTATTGTACAAATAATTTGTAGCAATCATTCGATTCATCTGTCTTTCACAGTAGACATTTGTCTGTGTTTTGGAAAACAAAGTTCTCTCCCAGCATGATACATTTGACAATAAAAACAAATGTTAAATAAACCATTATATAGCCACACATTCAGCCTACTGTTAGTATTTTAACCCCCTATAAAAATGCAGTAATAAAATCAAAAAAATCGATATGGATATCGTTATTAGGGTTTTCTAGGATGATGATTGCGAAAATAACATTTATTTTGAAGTCCAATATACGGTGGAAATGATTTAACCAAAGGGGTGAAAATGGGGTTTCAAATTTTGTATGGATAAAGAATATCAAATCGAAATTACAACTTTAAACTTCGCTGGAGCACGGCTAAAAATAAATAAGCAAACAATTATTTATGATTTTGAAAATCAACCCCTCAAGGGGTAAATAGGGTAAGTAAACATAAAAATCGATATGGATGTCGTTCTTGACGTTTTATGGGATGGTGATTGCGAAAATGACATTTATTTTGATGTCCAACACGGTGGACATGATTTAACCCTTAAAGGGGTGAAAATAGGGTTCAAATTTTGCATGGAAAATGATAAATCAGACACTCTTGTAGATGAGTGACTCACTTTGTCTGAGCCATAAAAAAATATAACGGGCGCTATTAAAAAACGGGTTTGACGACTTCCAATCCAACCGACCTTCCGAAAAAGGCAGTATCTGAAAAGACTGGTTATTGTCCGCATAGGTATCCATCCATAGGGTGCAAACATAAAAGGATATAGGTTTTTCGGTCCTGATATGTTGGTACTACATAGTTTGCGCCGCGGATGTTTGGGCAAACCAGTACCGACAATCTGTTTTCTTTATGCGGCCTCCCATAGAAAAGTATGGGGCTACTTTACCCTTACCGATCGGTACTGACCTGTACTGACCAGTACCGACCTGAACTGACTAGTACCGACCTGTCCTGAAACCTGCTTTGTTATGCGGGCACCCATACCCCTTTTTTTGTATGCCTAAGAAAAACGCATTTACGCGCTTCCCTTCCCGTTGGTGATCGGGAAGGGGTCATGCAGAAATTGGTCGGGATGGTTTGAACGGCCTTCGCGTTTTCTCGAAAGCTAGCTGGAACTGGGTTTAGAAAGGTATACTGAGATATTTGAGATTAGGATATCACCTCCCTGAAAATAAGCCTGGCCGAAGTAATGTGCAAACTGGAGGCCTCAGACAACACCATCAGTGAGTTGCGTGCCCAAGTGGTGTTAATAAGCAACACCGCTGCGGTTTCAGGTCACATGAGGCCACAAATGTGAACACTTAACTTGGAGCGCAAAATGCTTCCATCTGCAGTTTGAAGTCGGCGCATATGGATGCGTCACCGGCCGCCACCGCAGCTAGCGATGCACCCCGCCCCGCCACCAGCTCCTCCGTTCCGGCGAAAACGTCACGCGTGAGCACGTCTACACTTCAACGTGCTTACGCTGCTGTTAATGCTGCCAACAGCCCGCTAATCATCTTGACCGGGCTACAAACGAGGGAAACAAACAAGGATCGGTCTCCAAAGCTGAGCAACCAGCGCCGCCGCGCAGACAGGATGCACGATGAGATGATGATGGCTTCAAAAAGGTGGAAAAAAAGAAGAAGGCCTCTCGTCATATCGTAACCTGTGCGGCACTGCCCCGACTGAACACAATCACCTGCTGCGGCCGGCTATCCTAAACAACGCCGGTGTACGTGTCCCGCCTGCATTACTCAACACAATCCAATGACATTGTGGAGTACAATCAGAATAAAAGCCAAATATACGCTGAGGGTCAAGCGGTTGGAGTCTCGCCATAACGTGAACTTCAATTCATTTGGGGTGAGGGTGCCGGCTGAATATCTGTCTACCTTCATGAAGGAGGATTTTTGGCCGAAGGGGGTCCTATTCCGTCGGTTTAGAGGTCGACCCCTGGACACTACGTTGCGTAACACGTCGCCGCCTTCTATACTGTAATATTATGTATGTAAGTCTGTAAGGTATTTATTTTACGGGCCTAATATTGGAAATTATATTTCTGTTGCCTGCAATAAATGATGATTATTGATGATGATGATTATTATTATTAACGGTTTGCCCACGATGTGGTTCTTGTAGCTGAGATAATGAAAGTCACTCATGTATCCTGGGACTCCTTTTGCCTCTCCTGTCTTTCCGGGTTGACGGACGCCTGACTGCCTGTGGTTGGATGAACAATCACCGTGGTTTCCATGTTTTTTTAATCACAGTGAAAATTGAGATTGGGAAAGTTTCATTGATAAAAGCTCAGTGCAAATATCATAATGGAGAGAATAAAATTTCTGACATGACGTCAGTTGTCCGGTGATGGCGCGAATATAATGAGATTTATGCAGAACTTCAGATTTTATATACAAACCATGGGCTTCGATAAAACTGCGGAACCATGGAAAAAAACAGTATTCCTTGACCACGCGGGCAATATAAGTATACAATACATTCGGTAAAATGGATCTGAACACTTTGAACGACTTATTAGGAAAATTTCAAGACTAAACGGCACCGCAAAAAAGCCTCATAATGACTAAAGTACAACCTCCTAACATTGGAACAAGAGAATGATGAAGTATTTGATCATTTTCATACAAAATGCGAAAAATTATGGGTGAGTTAGAGTTAGAACATACATTAATGACGATGGTAATTGTCATAGGTAACAAGGAACCTATCCATCAAAGAATGATACTCTTAAACCAATTCCTGTTGCTTTGCTGTATCTGCTGGCTGGTATTGCTTCCCCGGTCGTTCGCAGGGATGTGGCTAGCTCTCTAGAGAGCTTTAAAAAAGAGCATGACCCACGGCACCCCTAACACCACCACGTGACGGTGACCCAGAGGCTTAAAAGTCGCCACAACACAAGGAAGTTAGTCCTCTGGACGGGGAAGCTAAAGACACCTGTTTAAATCTCTGGAAGGAGAAATACCTCACAGACCCAAGTACTGAGCTGGTGGAACAACTACCCCCTGGCCATGATCTACCTTGGGCAACTTGAAAGTCCTTAATTAGACTCAAGTAGGCCGAAGCAAGGAGAACATGCTCAGGTGGGGCTACAGCTCGGAGAGCGTATGTCTGTGTTGTATTTCCCCCCAGACAATGGCACATCTTCTGTCATGCCCTGCGTGTCCCAACACCTGCACACGCTAGGATCTTTACAAGGCCACTGATAATGCTATATCAGTGGCTGAGTTCTGGTCCTCAAAAATATAATTATATACCGAGTCGACACGCTAAGAAGAAGAAAGAAAGATTACTGAGAGAAGCTGACCTAAAATTAAATACTGCAATCGATATCTGCAGAGCAGCAGAGGCAGGTAAATAACAAATACATAAACTACAGGTAAATAACAAATACATAAACAAGTAAAAGCTGCTCGTAACTTGGGTTTAATTATAGATGGAGAACAAAAGTATATAGAGCATATCAATGACAAAGTGAAGAACGCCTTTTTTAAGCTAAAAATACTTTATAAGATAAGACCATACATTAGAGAGGAACTGCGTGTACAACTTGTGGATTCACTAGTACTATCGACTTTTAATTATTGCAGTGCAGTTTATGGTCCGAGAATTAACAATGTTTGCGAGAGGGCAATCCAAAGAGTACAGAACGCCTGTGTAAGGTTTTGTTTCAACGTACCTAAGAGACAGTACATTACACCATACCTCAATGAAAATGGAATCCTTAATATGAAGAGCAGGAGGGAACTCCTTTATGCAAGTATCGTCCATAGAGTGATTTGGAATAAAAAACTAGAATATCTTTTTGAGAAACTGACTTGGTCCAATTCATCTCGCAGCACTAGATCTAGCCAGCTTAATCTAATGAGGATCCCAGTCCACAAAACTGCACTATACAGAGGTTGTTTCAGATATGCAGCAGCAAAAATATGGAATAATCTACCTCCTCCATTAAGACAAAAAGTCAATACAATTTGTTTTAAAAAGCGATATAAAATGGCTCTGACCAAAAGACAACTAGCTGCAGAGAATCTGAAACATGCCTACTGGAAAGATCTACCACTGAACAATTACTTCTTATTGTAGTAGTCCAACAGTACCTATATAATACGGTATCACTCTTCCCATTCACTCACACATTCACACACATACATATTTAGCACACACACGCACACACACACACACACACATCTTGTATCTTTGCAGAGATAATGTCAATTATGCATAAGTAATCATGATATGTTTTTTATTTTGTTGCCTGGACTGTTTTTTTTATATAATTTTGAACAAGATATTTAAATCTTAGATTTGTTCTCCTTGAATTGGATGCCACTCCTTTTACACTTCATTTCCCACTCTTGACCTTTCGGGAAAGAGGGGTGGCTGAAAATCAGCGCGGAGCAGTGCTTAATCTTGCCTGTTCAGCATAAGCTGAGCCACTACCTTTTGCCTCTGTGGCTACTTCTAAACTAAGATTGTACCTAGTTGGTTACTAAGTTCTGTAACTATGGAAAACATGAATAATACTAAATTTACAAATAATGCTACAATGAATTATATACCAAATGAAAGCACAAATATTTAAGATTATCATGTATTAAAATTATTCGAAATGACCGCCTCTGGCATGAATACACGCCTTTAGACGACGAGGCCAGTCATCGATGGCAGCACGAACTACCACCATATCCAATTCTGCGACTGCCTTGAGAATAGTGCGCTTAAGAGAGTCGAGATTCATGTGGAGCTTAGCACATGCTTTCTCCTCAATAAGTTGCCATATGGCATAATCCAGAGGATTTAAGTCTGGGCTGGAGGATGGCCATTCTTCCTGCGCGATAAAATCAATTTTGTTAGCCCGAAACCATGCTTGTGTAGATTTTGCTTTGTGCGCAGGGGCAGAGTCCTGCTGGAAGACCCATGGCTGGTTTTGAAATAAAGTGTGGCTTAAGGGTTTGACAACAGGTTCCAGAACGGTATCTTGATAGACTCTAGCACCAGTTTTCACACCTTTTTCACAGAAATGAACCTTACTTAGCCCTGAATAGGACACCCCCAGCCAAATCATCACTGATGAGGGGTGGTGACCTCGTTGGACCCTCGGAGCAATCATGCTGGCTTCTTTACTATTCTTAGCGTATACTCTATCATTTTGACGGTTAAAATTTTCTTCGACTGTGAAGATTTTTTCATCAGTAAACAAGATTTTTCGATGGCCGTTTTGTGCGTACTGCTTTAGTAGAGCGCGACTTCGTGCTAACCTCATAGCCTTCAATCGTGCGTTTAGCAGATGGCCCTTTCGTCTACGGTAAGCGTGAAGCCCAAGGTCATCATTGATAATTTTTTTAAGGGAACTTCTCTTCACAGTCATCTGTATTGCCAATAACTTTTGCTTCCGGACAGGATTTCTCGTGATTCTCGCCTTCACTGCCTTGATCACAGCTGGTGTCCGAACGGTGCGTGGTCTTCCTGATCTTTTTCGGTCATCGACGGTCAAGGTATTACTGTACCTATGGATAGTGCGATAAATTAATTGCTTGTTGATTTTCAACTTTTGTAGCAACTTGAAAATCATATTCGGTGGCTGCCCACATTTGTGCAGAGCAATTACAGCGACACGATTCTCCTTCAACCCCCATTCCATGGTGAAATAAACAAAATATGATATACGTGTGGTATGGAATTATAGCTTATAAAACTGTCAATAATATGTCATTTTTATTTTTTCTTTTCATTTGTTTTAATGGCCAGTAATCGATAAAGAAACTCAGTAACAGAACTTTTGACCAACCTGTGTAAATAATTGTAATTTTGAGGCAATAAACCATTTCTATTTCTATTTCTACAGTATGGAAAAATAATGACAAGTGAATGCTGTAAAAATAGAGCTGAGTGCTAAGGAAATAGTTAAAAAATTAGAGAAATAGATTGTAAAAGATGTGGTAAAAAACATGAAGTTAGAAATTGCTTTGCCTTGCAGCATATACGGTAATTTTTTCAGAGTGTGTAGAAACAAAAATAAAAGAAAAATGTATACCTAGAAAAAGGTAAATGCATTAGAAGAAGAAAATTCTGATAATGACAGTGAAGGTATAATAGTAAGCAGCATAATATTATAGTATAGTATGAACAGCATTAAAGAGCAATAGAATAGAATAGAATAGAATAGAAAATAATTTATTACTAACCTCACAGAGAATGATCAAAATACTTAAACACTAAATTAAAAACTAAATTAAAATAAAGTAAATTAAAACAAGACAAAACAAAGAGATTATTAAAAGGTCCCTGCCTCAGCGTATGAATGCCGTGACGTTAGGGTAACGCCACGGCACGCTGCTATTCTGACAGGGCCTGGCTGTAACAGATAGTATAAAAGAAAAAAGAAATCATGTTACAATATCATGTTGCACCTTTCATCACGAACACAGTTCAAAAGATAAACATAAATACTTAATTAAAATTACAAAAAAACGTGAGTAAGGCTGAAAGTATGAAGTGACATTCATGTGACAGTGACAGTTTTGAGTTGTGTAACTGTATAAGTGTGCAGCTGCGGCAGTGGTGTGGTGTATATTCACTGCATTTCTTCTCTTTTCATTACTACTTTGAGATTTTATGACTTTTATTCATTTATTGGTGTTATGTATGTGTCGTCACGTCGTTCTCGTGCCATGTAAGCTTGCCACAATAGCAAGCAACTTAAACAATAAATGGTCAAGAGATAGATACTGGATACTGTTAAACAGTTGAACTACGAAAACAGCTTTTATAACGTACAGCATAAAGACGGTTTCAAGATCAACATGTATTGTCTGGCGTGCTTCTGACTGTACATATGAGCGACTGAAAAAAAGTGTACCCCACTTTTTTTTACAAATAACAATGGGATAAAGCGTCCCCAGTTCCCCACTCTTGTAGCACATGATGTCTATTTTACGCTCTTTCGTATGATATATGATAAAAAGTGCTACACTGTTGGGGACGGGGTCCATACATTTTTTCCCGTTATTCTTTAACCATAATATTAGTTATAGAGAAAACTAAAAAGGAAGGCGAAATTCGAGGTATTTTCGCGATAATATCGAAACAAAACTAACTTTGCTGCGAAACTGGCACCGTAATCCGTTGGGTGACTAAATTTAAAAGCATAATAAGAGAAACTGTGAAACTAATGCGCCTTTTTTATTAACTAATTTAATTACACATGGGATTTAAAATATAGTAAAATAGCTCTAGTTTCAAGGCTTAACACAAAATTATCGGTTTTTTTTTTCTTCGGTTATGTGACTCTGTCACTTTTTGATGAGTTATTTTATAACTTTACCTTAAAAACATAATATTTTAGGTGATATGACGTGTCGCTTTTTCGAAAAGTTATTACATGTACTCTAATCATATTTTGGAGCTGCACAATTTTATAAGTAAAAATCGTCTAATTTTATACATTATCTCCATCATTTGGAAGAGACAGTGACATAATGGTCAGTTACAAAAGTTTTAAAGTTAACAAAGCTGCGTTTAAATTGTTTAAAGATGGCCTAAATACCTAATACAAGTAAATTATAATATAATATTGTATCAACTGTTTGTTATCCCAAATAAAAAAAATAAAATAAAGTCGGTACTTTATTTTACCGGTGTTAAGCACAAGTTAGCCAAAAAAGAGGTTGCCAGCCAGCATGATGTCCTTTGACAAGTTTGACGTGACAAATAGGTAGCATTACCATCTGACGATAACTTTTACTTTGACAGCGTTTTGGTGCAACGTGCAACTCACACTAAGTATTTATTCAGTTAAAAAAAATAACTGGTGAAATTATCGAAACAAGTAGTTATACAAGAAGAATAGTACATAAAAGAAATAAAACAATAACTTTAAATATTCTTTCTTAATTAAAAAAAAACAGATTTTATGTAGTTTTAGGCTCAGTTGCACCACCTAAATTTAATAAGCTTGAAATAAAAGACTTTTTAACGGATACTAGCGCGGTTTTATTGAAAGTACTTTGGTAAAATTGGTAATTAGTTGGTATTTCGTTTCAATAAAAGAACAACCAAAGTACTTTCAATAAAACCGCGCTAGTATCCGTTAAAGTCTTTTATTTCATGTGCGCGTAAGCTTGAGAAGTGAATAATAAGCTTGTTAAAGTACCGGTTAAACACAAGTTAACCAAAAAAAGAAGTGCCAGCCAGCATGATGCCCTTTGACAAGTTTGACGTGACAAATAGGTAGCATTATCATTTGACGATAACTTTAACTTTGACAGCGTTTTGGTGCAACTCACACTTAGTAATTCATAATTTGGTGGGTAAGAATTTGCAATGTGAAATAAGTTTATGATTTCCGACCTGTTGTGACTTGTCGTTCCAATATATGTGACTGTAGAATAAGTCACAAAACGCAAGTCATATAATGCTATGCTACTTTCTTATAGTTTTGAATTGTTTAATAATTACTGATCGCACTTAGCACTATTAACTTTTTGATATCAAATACTATATAAATTTATGTTATGTATCCACAATAACAATAATTAAAGAAAATATAATTTTAATGGCAAAACTTGGTCACATACCTGAGCAAAAAAACACTGATCACTTCAACAGTAAATCGACGCTGACACTAAAATCAGTTTTACAATGTAATTAAAATAGCGTCTCACGATAAAGGTCGAATAAAACGTTGCCATTTCCATCCGAAATTTTACACAATGAGAAGATTTTCTTTAAAAAAAAAGTGGTCACAAAACTAAATGTTCCGCTTCGTTCAAATTTTCGATTTTACTGTAACTATTTATTTTTGATAGAAATTATTAAAAATAAATTAATGAAACTTTTAAATAATATTTAAGCATTCAATAACTGACATTGACATTTGAAACCGCTCGCACACACTTTTCATTTCGATGGGTTTCATTTCAACGTTTTAAAATCTTCGTAAATGTAATATTTTGTGAATTATCAAAAAAAAAGACAACGTAGATTATATATTTAATAATATGCTTATTTCACCTAAATAAATGAATTTATTTTGCTAGAAGTTATTCATAACAAAAATATAAATGAAGAAATCCGAGGGCCAGGGCGAACAGCGGGGCTACCTACACTTTTTTTTAAATTGCTCAGGGTACTTAATAATTAATACCCGATAACCCGACCGAAACGAACAGACTACTTATCACTGACTTGACTATGCCCTATAATAAAATCGCGAGTGCTCGCGACTCAGGACAGCACGGTCGAGATTTGATACACAAAGAAATTACGACCTTATTTTGCAATAAATAACGTTCGCATTGAAACGTAACTAAGAAGAAATATCATTTAAAGAATAATCGCAGACATTTATTGTTTAATTTGTTTCTAATAGTACTAATAATATTTTGAAGGCATCAATTAAACACTTTCGAAATAGTTATGTATTTTCGTTTTCCATATATTAAAAATATTTGTGACTTAGTTCGAAAAATAGAAATCTGCAAAGACAATCTGTTTAATTTTTAACAATTTATTAACAGACAGTAAATATTATTCAGAATAAATTGTTGAATTACAGTTATCTATAATTTCTGATAAGATAAGCCAAAATATCTGCAACTTACTGAACCTTCTTTAATAATGATAGTCCCCATTGATCAATTAGTTTAATTTTGATTTATTTACCTGAAATGCAAGCGTCATATCATAACACTGGTACTTTTACAAAGTTACTTATTATGCTGTAATTTTGAAATCAAAATGTTTGAAAATTTAGTTTTTCATTTTGTTTACTTTGATGCGAAGTTTCAAAATGTTTAATTCTGTTTATTTTTACTATAACTAACAATTCTTTATATCATAGAAAAACAAAATTACAGTTATTGAATTATTTCCAATTTAACCTAATTTTATTGGACTAAGGTATGCAAAGACTATCCTGATGGTGGGCAGAATATGGAGGTCCTGGCTTAGTCAAGGGTCTTTTAATACTTGTCGTATTAGTTGTCTCTAAAAGCTTTTGTTTTTTCCCTCTGCTACAATTTACGGTCACAATGTCATTGATATTTTCTTGTTTAAATGTAAAACGAAACGCTTAAATAATAGAATAGTTATTAAACTTTTTAACCGCAATATAAACTCCCGTCGTTCCGGGTATCCTGGCGCATATTTTTCGGGATCGGGTTTAAAAAACATCCCGGTAATTCCCAGAAATGGGAACCCAGGAACGCAACCCTAATCACAGTCCAATTTTCATATAAACGAGGTAACTTTGAAGCTTTTGTTCTTCGTCAGGGATTGAACAAGGTGTGGTCTGATGATGGTTATCCAAAGAGTGAATGGAGGAGGTCAAGATCGCTTAAGAAACCCAACGGATCAGAAGAGTCGTTTACACTAGAGACCGTCTGGAGCTTTTAGTGTTACATTTTCCATACTTCTTAATTTTCATTTGATATTTTTTTAAGTTCAACCCTGAGCTAAACCGCTCATCTAATCTGTTAGGTTTTTTTAGCATAATGAGCCTCCGTCATTCATTCTTTAATTTGCCATCATCAGCACACACCTCGTTCAATCCTGGGCAGAGAACCAAAGCTGTAGGTTTACCCCGTTTGTTCGAAAATTGGTCTGTGATTTAATTTTTCTGCTCACGAGTGTACAAAAAATACTCAATGGAAAATATTTTAATTTCTACGGTATATTTATATGCCTAGGTCCTTAAGGAACCTACCTATTAAAACTTTAAAAAATTTTGCACTTTAGTTTTAATGTGGTAAGACATTTTCCTCCCTGACCGTTCTCAGATCTAATTTTTTGACGTCACGACGCTTCGTCGTTTTATGACTTTCTTATACATAGATCAAGTCTGTCTATTTTTTTTATATAGTCTTTATGACTCTCACAAAAAGATCTAAGTATGTATCAGACCGTAAGATAGTTGAGAGAGACTTTATGACCGTAAGAACATAAGCGGCAGTCGAACGCAAAGTTAAGTTTGTATTCCATACATGTTGTATGAAAAAACCAACTTAACTTGCAATCGCAGACATCTGGAAACACCGTCGCATACCATGTTAGATTTTTTTCAGATGGAAATTGTATGATAACTATATATAAAGTTTATATTAGTTTAAAGTTGAATAAATGTTCTTTAAGGTGGTATTTTTTCCTTTGCATAAAATTAGCATTTTAAAAGATACCCGACTGTTGAACAGAAACAATTGTAAACCGATTTTTGACACTTTGGTCAACATATTTTTTTTTTCAATGAAACTATACATTAAATGTCCCAAAAATAAATTCCTCATGCCTGCTACAAAAAGAACTAAATATGCATCAAAACATAAAATAGTTAAAAGAGACTATAAGATCGTAAGACCATAAGCGGCAGCCGAACGCAAAGTTAAGTTTGTACTCTATACATTTTGTATGAAAAAACCAACGTAACTTTCAATCGCGGATGTTTGGAAACAGCGTCGCATACCATGTTCGATTTTTTTTCAGATAGACATTCAAAGATAACTATATATAAAGTATATATTTTAAAAAAGCTGAATAAATGTACTTTAAGATAATATTTTTTTTCATTGCAAAAAATGATTATTTTAATAGATACTGACTGTTGAATAAAAAAATAGCAAACTTATTTTTAAACTATCGTCAATATTTTACCTTTTTTCTATGACATTGTACATTTAAAGTTTTAAAAATGAATTCCTCATCCTTGATTCATCATAAAATGATATCACACTCGAGGTGGTAGGTATATTGAAGGAGATATGACTTTTTTTCTGAAGTGCGGCGGTGTGAAAATTTAAATGCCACCCCCCCCCTACCTGCCAAGGGGGGGCTGATGGCTACCGGGCTGAATCAGCTCAGTTTTACCTAAGGTACATATGTGCCAAGTGAATTCATTTAATGACAAATTTTGACCTTCTGCCACTAATTCCCCAACTAACAGGCATCCTGCCTTACGTAGATGGCGACCCTAGGGGCGGCATACCTTATTGGCCTAAGGCGCCGAATCTTAAAATACGTCCCTGGGCTTGGCTTGCACCACATATTAAAATTAATTTTGACCACCATGAAATTTATAATTCTGTTTATTGCAAAAAAACTTGTGAAAATGCGCAAAAATCTCAAAAGTAAGTAGTTTTAAATTTAAAAAATTTATCATACCTATATTTTGTATTGATTTTTTGTATTAACTGATTAAAAAATATATCTACCTATAGATTTTTCTAAACATTTTGTATGTGGTGTGTTGTGTCCCGCGTAATATACCCTAGTCCCGGATGTCGAGCTAAGTAATCCCGGAAATGCCTTTTTTGGAGTTGGCAAGCCTATCTGGGACCCAAACCAAGATTGCTATTGTTTACGCCGTCATCGTGTTTCAATTGTGTTTGTATTGTAATGCTTTTTGAGATTTGTTCCGGATTCGTCATGATCCTTACTCGTCGTATTCCAGATTCGCCGAATTCCAGATTCGCCGATTTCCTGATTCGTCGTAATACGTACAATCGATAATACTGGCGCTTTACCATTTCTATGTTAAAATTGCTTGCACGCCGCGCTATCACGATGTGCATGTCAGAAATGGTCTCACAGTAAAATAAACTATTTAAATGGACAAATTATTATACTAAGATGAATAAATAATGAAAAAATTAAAAAATATTAGAAAAAATCCCGTCTGAGTTGCTACGGGTGACTCGATTTTTTCTAATATTTTTTCATTATTTATTCATCTTAATATAAAAATAGCATTGTGAATGCAAAAATCTAAAAGTTCAAATTATTATAATTAAATTAAGTGTCATTTTTTTATTTCTTTTTTTTTATTACGAACATGCTTCAGATTAATTAATATTTGAACTAAAATGTAAAGTACATTATGCTGTTTTTGTACCTTGTAACTAAATAAATACTTAAATAAAAAATATGTCATCGACTGTATTCCGACGAATCTGGAATACGTCGAATCTGGAGTTCGGCGAATCTGGAATACGACGAATCAGGAACATGACGAATCCGGAACAAATCCTTTTTGAAACAGGGGGGCCCAAGTCTGCTTTTGTTATCGTCATAATCGTGTTTCAATCGTGTTTGCACGTTGTGGTACATTTCCCAAAATGTACATTTACCAAAATGTACCTATAAGTATTTCCCAAAATGTCCACTTCCCGCAATGTTCATTTCCCAAAATGTACACTCTTAGTACAGATAGGAATTACTCAATCAGTTATTCCTATCTATTCGATCAAGAATATCTTAAATAACGCTTCACGAACTAAAACAGTAGGTACCTACGCAAAAATGGCACCTCAAATAGCCTCCCACTTAAACACTTGCGATATGGGATGTTCGCGCAACGGATTAGTAAAGTCCATTCGTTTAGATAGTGTCGGTACACCCGCAAGCACTTGTGTTCAGAGACAGGAATACCGGTAACAAACACAACCTTTCACAACGGCATTTCTATGTAAACTGCCAAAATCCAAATTGACTTGCGGGTGTACGCCGCTCGCGGTATCCTTTGTTTATGCGGCGGCATCCTTTGACAAGAAGCGGCACGTGCAGAGGCGGTGCGATGAAAGGGCGACACTATCTAAACGAATGGACTTTAAATGAGAAGACAGTATTTAAGTGTATTAATGAACGTTTATTGGAGGCATACAGCGCCTTATATACTGGGAGAAGGTAAGTGCGTGTGAGTACATGGTACAGTCAGCGTCATATATATAGTGGCAGTTAAGATAATCAAATATATTGAAGCATCCAAAGTACCCAATAGTATTCATTCAAACAAAGTCATCAATTTATTGAGACCTCCCATCCTGCGCAAATTTATCGAAACGTGAACAACGTCGGATATTTGAGTTCATTCAAATCGCCAATAACAATGTATCGAGTAAACCGCCGATTGTAACCAAGCAGCCAGACTGCTCAAAAATATGGAGCACTCTAGGAAAATGATCTCTAACACGAGTGTAATAAAGTTCAACTATAGTTTTAATCGAGAAACTCATATAAGTTTTTGATTTCATTGATTGATATTTGTAAAAAGGTTTTCGAACACTAATTTCTTTGCATGGACTCAGTGCGTATATTTAACAACTAGCGGCCACCCGCGACTTCGTCTGCGTGGAAAGTTTTTTTGCTATCCCTCAGGGACAATACTTTTTTCGGGATGAAAGGTATCATGTCCTTCTTTGTACCCCTGACATCTTGTATGTAAAATTTCATGATGATCGGTTCAGTAGTTAAAACGTAACGGTTTAACAAACAAACGGACTTTCGCATTTATAATATTAAGTAAGGAAAATAATAAGTAGGTATAAGCACAGAATACATAGATAAGCGAAGTTAGCTTTCTCACGAAAGTACTTAATCTAGTAATTAGCTAAAGCGCTTGAGTGTTATGAAAATTAGAGACAACAGTGGTAACACAAATACCCAGACCTGAGTCAATATAGAAAAGTTCGTTTGGTATTCTAAAATTCTTAATTGCCCCAACCGGAAATTGAATCTGGGACCTTCGAGATGGCGACACCATGAAAACCAAACTACGAACCAACTTACAATAATACCAACATTACCAATTTACATATAAATTCGTATTAGGCAATCAGGATTGCCCAGGAGGAGCGTGACCATAGAATAGGAATACAAAAATAACTACCCAATCAAATTTATTTACCCTGTGACCGTAGTTGTAGTTTAAAATATTTGTACCAAAAATTAAGCAAACCTCTTTATGAGTTTTATTCCTTTAACTAGTGAAGTGACGTTAGCGACGTTAGGTATCTATTTCAATGTCAAGTTTGACTTATATAATTTTATTAGTACTTATTACTGTAAAAATTATCAACAAGCTAATTCAAATTTTCGTTACGTTTCAATGAAGTCAAACATAAAATAATTCATTTAAAGCAAGAAGGTGTGTCTGTAACTGACATCGCGGGTGAACTGGGCAAATATTGTGAGCTTAGATTATTTATAAATCTAAGTAGGTATGTGAGTTGATTCAAGATCAGACTTTACTTCAATAGCTTATATTATTATTGTTTTTGCAATGATTTCAAAAGTAATATAATAAGTCTATGTGTTTTTGTGATTCTTTCTATAATATTGTAATTTTTTAGAGAAATACAGTAAGTCGTTGGATACAGCGATATGGACTGTGGAAGGAAATCTCCGCAATCACGTGACTTTTCGCTGCCCCCTCGTCGGACCACAATCGAACGATATAGAGAAATTGTGCACCGAGCTCACAGCAGTCGATTTATCAATTCGGCAAATTTAGCTGCTGAATTTGGGCTATCACAATCAAAAATAAGGCGACATTTTCAAGAGTAAGGGTTACATCATAGGATTCCCGCTAAGAAGCCTACTCTACACGGCATAAAGCACAGGCGGTTGCAATTCGCACGTAATAATCTAAACGTAAAAGGAGCTTTAGTTAATAAAATTAGTGTTCAAAAGTTTGTTTTTTATTTCACTAACAGTAGGCACAAATGTAGAGCAATGCATACCATTCTTAAAGTTAGATTGGAAGCAATCAATTTCCACGATTTGAATCTTTGATTTCCCAAATTACGGGTCACGTAGGTATGGGCGAAATCGTAGGCAAAAAAGAATAAATATCCTAGGCCTCACGACAGGGTAAACAATAATCTGCGAGCTTCACATTTTTATTGGGATTAAATACTTATAATGACCACCAAAAATACTTTGATACACTAAAAGCTGTTATACCAAAAAAGTACACTAAACACCAAACAGTAAAATATTTTACTATATTTGGTGATAATCAGTTAAACATAAGCCTTTTTTATTTCCATTTTATTACGATTTAATTTTAACTGTCTATAAGTAGTTGAGCTTTATTACACTCGTGTTAGAGATCATTTTCCTAGAGTGCTCCATATTTTTGAGCAGTCTGGCTGCTTGGTTACAATCGGCGGTTTACTCGATACATTGTTATTGGCGATTTGAATGAACTCAAATATCCGACGTTGTTCACGTTTCGATAAATTTGCGCAGGATGGGAGGTCTCAATAATTTGATGACTTTGTTTGAATGAATACTATTGGGTACTTTGGATGCTTCAATATATTTGATTATCTTAACTGCCACTATATATATGACGCTGACTGTACACACACTACAAACTTGGCACTTATTTTTTACATAATCACCTCTTATTTTGCTCACATTTTATATCACTTATTTTGGACAAAATAGGCTTATTTTGTAGAAAATCATTTTTTATCACTTACTTTGTGCAAAATAAACGCCCAGTTTGTAAGTGGGACGCTATTTGAGGTGCCATTTTTGCGACTCTGACCGGACATCTAGGGTATTCTTGATCGAAGCCGATTAGATAAATTTTTAAGTACCAGGATCACATAAATGTGGAAGGTTCTATTAACTATTTTAAAAAATCTTTTTTATATTTTTTATCCAATCAATTATTCCTATCTGTTCTAAGAGTGTACATTTTGGGAAAGATACATTTTGGAAAATGTACATTATGGGAATTGGACATTTTGGGAAATGTACCTTTTGGGAAGTGGACATTATGGGAAGTGTACATTATGAACCTGAAGCACAGAATAAATAATAGTACAAGTTCTGAAGGTAGCAGACTTGGACTTCTGTGCTTCTGGTCATATTTTAGCAGTTGAAAACTTTTTCGCGATTTCGGTGATTTCCATACAAAAAGTTATTCCGATAGTAAATTCGGAAAATTATTATAATTTTTAAGTATTTTACCTACTTATTTTTTAGATTTAGATTATATTTAGCGCGACAGGTTCTTATTAAACTTTTTGAGTTCAATCGGCTCTTATTTGAGTAAAAGAGAAAAAATTAGGAACAATAAAAACAAATGTTGATTTTAAATACTTATTTGTTTATTACAAAAATGTGCTACGAGTTATAAATGATATCTAGTATAATATTTACATTTTGCTAACTATAATATTGCCACTTATACTATAATTATTTGACACTAAAGCTTTTACTGTTTAAGATGAGAATCGAACCCGCGATTCATACGTTACCTACCTATACGAAATACTAAACTTTTTTAATCTTTTAATTTTTTTGTTAGATAGGTAGGTACTTGTACATACATACATACATACATACACTCACGCCTGTTTCCCATGGGGGTAGGCAGAGACTATGGATCGCCACCTGCTACGATCCTTGCACACTTCTTTCGCTTCATTCACATCCATCAATCTTTTCATACATGCCCTGCGGCTTTTGTCACTGCGTACACCAGCCTTTTTTATAATAACCCCTATTTTGTCCGCGTAGGTTTTTCTGGGACGCCCTTGTGCAATCGTTCCTTCCACAATCACATTCGCACAATATATCTCTTTCGTGATTCGCCTTTCATTCATCCTCTCTAAGTGACCAAACCACCGGAGCATTCCTTTCTCAATTCTTGTCACTATATCATCTTTCAGACCACACCTTTTACGAATCACCTCATTGCTCACTCTATCACTCAGTTTTACTCCGCATATTTTCCTCAACGTGTTTATTAGGTACAAACACGATTATTATAGCATATAACACAATCAATGAGATTACTTATAGAGCTTAACTGCACTAAGCGGAAGCGAAGCGAAAATAAAAATAATTTTAGACGTTTACGAGGTATAATAGTGGTCTGTGCTTAGTTACTATAACTGGGAAACTCATAAAGTCATACTTACGTACCAATATACAGGGTAATTTTTGGACCCCTTTTCAAATTTTGGCAGGTCATTCTATAACAGCAGTACAATCAATTTGTGAAGTAAAAAAAATTTTTTTTCTTACTATTTTGCCCCAAACTTTTCCCCACACACATTGAAATTGTTGTCACTGTTTGCGCATCGCACGGTCGACCCGCGCGAGCCCCCCTCCCGCCACCCACCTTCCCCCACTCGCGTCCCGCGCGCGAGGGTGAGCGTGCGTGCCTAAATTTTTTGGACATAATAAGGGGGAATATATAATTGCACTTTAAAAATAATGTAACACACTTTAAAATGTTTAGCTTCAAACTTTATTGAATGCACTTTAAAAATAATGGTTTCCACTATAAATATGCTAAGCTTTAAAATTAATACTTTGCACTATACAATTTAATTGTTTAGCTTTAAAATTAATACTTTGCACCATACAAATTAATTTTATAACATTAGTACTGGTAAACAGACGACTAGGTGCGACGACGAGCGGGCGCATCGAGAGGGGAGCTGAGGAGGAGGTTAGGTTCCATTGCGACCAACAACGCTAGAACCGACTTGGTGAGACTTGCCATCTCATTAGTCTGACATGGTTTGACAGAAATTAAATGATTTCGGAGTTGGGACACAGTTATAGTGCAAACTATTATTTTTGTAGTGATAATATTAAATTATAGATCTATTATTATTTTAAAGTGCAAATCATTATTTTTGTAGTGATAAGATTAAATTATAGGTCTATCATTATTTTAAAGTGCTGATATACAATTTTATAGCTGTTTTCATCAAATTTAAAGTGCTATTAAATACATCCCCATAATAAGTGGCTGAAAACTGTGAATTTAAAATGAAATAATTCATAATTATCTCACCAATCTTTTTTATATTACTTCCTTGAACTTACATTTGATTTTGTAAAGAGGTCGCAAAATTACCCTGTATATGTACTTACACATTTCAATTTTTAAGCTAGTATAACACGCCTATATCGAACAAAATGTTATTACAACGTGTTACAAAATAACCTCTAATGCCGAATATGGTAGCAGACCATCAAACGGAACTTTTACAATGGGACCAACTTTTTTATTAATTTTGTTATAATTTTTTGTATGAAACGGCAGTCGATTTGTTTCGCGGTTTCATAATTGGTCCCATTTTTTTTATTGAAAATAGTAAAAAAAATCAGTTTGATTTCCCTATTTACCATATTCGGCATTAGGGGTTATTTTGTAACACGTACAGTTTTTTGATATTTTTCATCGTAAAACATTGTTAATACTCAAATGAGACCAAAAAATTGTTATTTCCCAAACTATGCTCTTAAATTATAAACTGTGAAACTTTTTTTTTTATTTTGATCACGTTATTAAAAATAAAAAAATAGTAAATTGTAAGCAATTACAAAATAACGACAAAGTTTAAGAGGCCGTAGCGATTTTGCCGCTGACTGCAGCTCTCTCGCTCGCACATTTCATGTTTTCTCCAGATTTCTTAAATCTGAGTGCGCAATTTAAAAATGTGTCTCGGCCACTTTTCGCTTTATTAGATTACAGACATTATAAAATATATTTTAGTTTTTTGTTGCTAAAGTACAAAAATTTATCGTTTCTAACAGTTATTTGAACTGGCAAATACGATAACTTTTTATACTTTAGCAACTCGGAACTGAAATATATGTTGAAATGTCCATAATCTTATATTGCGAAAAGTGGCCGAGACAGATTTCTTAAATCTGAGTGCGTAACTCAGATTTAAGAAATCTTGAGAAAACATGAAATGTGCGAGCGAGAGAGCGGCAGTCAGCGGCAAAATCGCTACGGAGTCTTAAGGCGCTTATATTGGTCCACCAGCGCCGCCAATATATTTATTTTTATTACACGTAAACAAAGTAAATTAAAAAAAAGGAAACAACCATACTTAAATTGTCTCTTAATATTTTTTGAATAACTCTTTAATATTTTTCATTCTTTGTACTAGTTTTAAAATGCAATCGAAACGACAATGGCCACTTTTGGTTTAAATGGCTTTTAAAACTTACAGAGAGAATGAAAACTGTTGTAGATTTATTCAAAAAATTTTAGAAATAATTTAAAAGCGCATGGTTGTTTCCATTTTTTATACTGACCTGGGTTACGTATAATAAAAAATAAATGAATGGGGATGGCAATGCAAAGCTAATTGTAGATGTCGCTGCGTACGCTTGTTCCTAAGACAGTACTTTTGATTGGATAAAATATGTCAGAAATGACATTTGACATTTGAAACAACCAATCAAACAATTTTGGTACAAGCGTTTGTGGCGCCATTAGTTCCTCAGTTTGCATCCCCATTGGCGGTTGGCGGCGCTAGTCGACGGCTATAAGGGCCTTAATAATGAATTTTAGTCAACTTAAGAGAGACAAGAGAGAGAAAACTTAAGAGACTTTAACAAGAGAGATCCTGCTGCCATCTGTTATAAGTGGAACTTATAAAGTAGTCAATAAATAAATATTATACAGGGTGTCCCAAAACTTTGCCACACGGCGAAAAGTGCCTTCAATATTGAATGTAGGAAATTTTAATGAAAGAAGATTTAATTTAACTGCGTCGAATTTTTTTTTTAAAAATCGCCTTCCTAACCAGGTAGCGAAATCGCCAAATATGAAAAAAAAAAACATCTTTTAAAAGTTACTTTTTAGTTTTTTTTTTCAATAACACAGCATCTTAAACAGAAGGATCATGAGCGATTTTTTCAAAATAATTGATGCCTTTCCAATTATTTATAGAATTAAAATGAAGTTTTCTTTCAGTAAAATTTCCTACCTTCAATATTGAAGGTACTTTCCTTTCGTGTGGCAAGGTTTTGGGACACCCTGTATAGTTACTATACATTTTATCAATAATAAATAATAATACTTATTACATTTTTTGCCAATAGTCACAACACAAGAATACAATACACGATAAATCCTTTTGAGTACCCATATTTTATTATTTACACCAGTATGTTTTTTTCTTTTAATAACAATACTGTTAACCATCAAATTTTGGTGTGCGGCCAAAGACTATTTTATTGGATTTATCGTTAAAATACTAATTATCTCAGCGACATTAAAAAAAAATAACTTATTATCATAGTAGGTGCCACAGACAACACAACAGGGGCGTAGCGAGGTACGGGCAGGGAGGAGCAGCTGCCCCCTCCCCCCCCCCCTCTTACAAGTGCGGTCGTTCGCTGGTAAGCTGTAATTCTGACGAGCTTAGTTAGGTTGCAACGCTTCTTATAAGACCTACGAAACTAACAGGCTTGAAGGCTGGCTTGTGAAATCCAATACTGGATGTGATCTCTATATAATATAGTCTAGGATTTTCTTAGGCTGCCCCAGAGAGACATAAGGAAAAACTACGTCTTGAAATAAATTCATTTTATAGTACATTATGAGACAAGTTAGCTTAGGTTGCTCATTGCACACAAGGCTGTGGGGGGCGTAACTCAGCCGAGTGTGCAATAAGCAAGAGGTCACGAGTTTTATACGACGTTTTTCAACACATTTGCGAGGAAAAAACAAAATAATTTACCACACAGCAACAAATACTTAACGACAAAAACAAATATGATAATTATGGGAAAAGGCGCGCAGGTATTTTTTTTTTTCACACGCCCAATGCAATAATATTTTGCGAACAAAGGGGTGAGTGAGCATACTGCCAACATACAGCCTACTTCAAATTTATAATTTTAAGTGATAAAATGCAGATGTTTTAATATTTTATAATAAAATATTGTGAATTATGAATAATTTGATAATAATAAATATTTGTTTGACTTAATTAAGGACTTACACATTTATTTATTCCAAAAAAATATATGAATTTTCAGCGGCATAAAACCTCTTTATTGTTACTAAAAAAATAACTGTATTATGCGGTCAAATTGGGAATGCTCACTTTAGGGTGAGGCCCCATTAGACCGTTGCATCGTCGCGCGCGACGTTTCAACGGATCGACGGACAAGAGACGAAGTGGGAGGGTGGGTGATGCGCTGCGTCGTCGCAGGTCCGCTGCGACGACGCAACAAAAGAACACATTTATATCTATCCATTTCGAAGAGTGAACTGAGACGCAGCTGCGATGGCGTGCATACTCTCTTGCGTTGCGTTGTCGCAGCGTCAACGCAACGCAGGTGTGGCATACAATGCGTTGTTCCGTTGCGACGACGCAACGCAACGCAGCGCAACGCTCTAATGGGGCCTCGCTCTTGCTCGCATAGAACTTGCAGTAAGGTACTAATTTAACTTTGTAGGGTTAATTCTATTACGTACTAGTGTTTTATATATTATTGCACGCGTTTGTTATAGCTCGGTTTATGGCCCTAAAAGCGATGTATTAGGGCTCACTTTACGAGCAAGTGTGTTGAAAAATATATTACCAAACTTTTCTTAATCGTTTCGGAAACTTATCAATCTACCCTCGTATGGTTTATGGACCGGAGTGGGGTTCATTGCCGGTAGATTTACAAAAACTAGAGGAAAAAAATAGATTCTAAACAGATCAATTTCAGGCTTTACGTTACTAGAATAATACATTATAATACTTACATACCTAGTCATAATCTCCCATTTGCAAAATATACATAAATACGCGAGCTGCGACTAATACTTACATTTTGTAACTACATTATTGCAAAAACATTCACACATACATTGTTCTTTGTACTATATCATGATATCTACATACTAAACTCTTGTTTACCGAAGAACGCTCCGATATTCGTTTCATCAATCTTCTTTTTTCTGTCTCTGTGTACAAAATAACATAAATTACTTTTTTATTACATAAAAAATTAAGGATTAACTACAAGTTGGACTGGATTTAAATGAACGTGCGTATCTAGTAAATAATACTTCAAAAATACGTGACTAATAATTTATATTTTAATATTAGTCACGTATTTTTGATACGCCCATATTTAGGAGTGCATTATTTTAAAAAAATACTTGTCCATGGGCGTAGCGAGATACGGGCAGGAAGGGGCAGCTGCCCCCCATTATAAGAGCGGTCGCTCGCTGGTAAACTGTAACTCTTTCGAGCTTCATAGCTTGCGACTAGGGCTTGCAAATTAAATATTCGAATATTCGAATTATTCGAATATTCGCCTTATTTTGGTATTCGAATACTAAAGTCGGTGAAATTCGAATATTCGAATATTTTCTACTTTGTTAGATTTAGGCAAAAGACATTAATTAAAAACCCGAATAGCATTTGTGAGCATAGAATGAAGCGATCGTTAACGTTCACTTTCTCGCTTATTTATTTGTTTAGCTATGTTGTTTGTTTGTCCACAAATTGCAAACGATTTTAATCTAGTTTCCGATGAGCAGAAGACTTTAAACTTAAAACATAGGTCAGAACAGGAAGACAATAAAGTATTATAGTGTCATTGAGCTGACCTGATGATGGAACTGGAAGAAGGCCACAGGAAATCTGTAATAAAACCATTCAAACCCATCGAGTTTAGGCTCGTTTGATTTGTCTTGACACGTACTCTGTTGTGAAGTAGTGTCCAGGGTCTGATGAAGCCGAAAGAAGGCTACAAGAACTCTGTGATAAAACCATGCAACCCCATCTGGTTTGGGCTTGTTTGATTCGTCTTGACTAGTACTCTAAAAGGAGATGGGTAACGATTTCCAGGGTCTGGTGATGGAGCTGGAAGAAGGCCACAGGAACTCTGTAATAAAACCATGTGACCCTATGTTTGTGCTAATTTGATTTGTCTTGATGAGTACTCTGTTAGGAAATAGTGGCCAGGGTCGGATAATGGAGCCGGAAGAAGACCACAGGAACTCTGTAATATTTTACTTTATTGCTGACACTAAGCAAATAACACAAACATTTTAAACATTGTAAAACGAATAATTAACAAAATACATTTTATTTCTTCTTGGCGTTAGTGAGCATCGTGTCTTGCATTGCAACACATAGGCCTCTTCTAGCTGTTTCCATTCTGTTCTATCTCTTGCTTTTCGCGTCCAAAGTGTTCCTCCAGTTTTCATAATATCATCTGCCCATCTTTTGGTTTGTCTTCCTCTTTTCCTTTTCCGTCTCTCTGTTATAATTTTGTTCCATTTTTTCTTGCTTTCTCTTGCCACATAACCCGCCCATTGCCATTTTAACTGTCTTATTTTCCTTATTATATCTTCTACTTTCGTTTTTGTTCTCATTTCCTGAAAATCTTTCAGCGTTACACTTATTAGGCTTCTTTCCATGTTCCTCTGGCATGTTCTGAGATTCAAATAGTGTTTTTGAGTCAGTACCCATGTTTCACACTCTGTAATAAAACCATACAAATCCATTGAGTTAGGGCTCGTTTGATTCATCTTGACAATATTCTGTTGGGGAATAGTGTCCAGGGTCTGATGATGGAGCCGGAAGAAAACCACAGGAATTCTGTATTAAATTCCACCCTCTCACGGGCTAAACGGTACTTCTCAGTTCTCACCCAACCAACTGCTTCTGTTATACAACGCGCAGATTCATCCAATCATGGTGTACTGTTGTCACCTGTGAGATGGTTCTGCTAAGTATCAGCTTAAACTTCCTGAATCAATTGAAAGCAGATTGAAAGCCAGGAGGCTCATCGGCAACTCAAAATTGGCCGCGGCGGAACTTCAGAGCCTTAGTCACCGTCGCAAAGTTAAAGAGTGTGCGAGGGAACTGCACAAGCTTGTTCCTCTAGCCCCTTTCCACCATCGGGGTACAAGACGCAGGTTAGCATATCACCCTTCCTTACATAGTAGTTGCTACAAGGGTCCGTACCAAGAGCTTTGCCAATACATTTGACTGCTGAAGAATGGATTGCGCTGCTACTCATATGTTCCCCGTTAGTTACAACCTTTGTCTCTTCAAGATAACAGTGAATAGGCATTTCTTGGGTGTGCTACACCTTAGACCACATCCTGTTTACCAAGCAAGATGGTAGTCAAATGCCTGCCCAGTTTCCGATAAAAAAAAGAAACCATACAAATTCATCGAGTTTTGGGTCGTTTGATTCGTCTTGACAAGTACTCTGTTGAAAATAGTATCAAACCCTGGTGTGATGGTGAAGTCGGAAAACACCAGAGAAAAAAGCACAGATTAGACTAAAAAGCAAAAAATAAATATTTATTGACAAAAAAACAAAAAAAACGCGTTTTAAAAACGAACTAAAAAGTATACAAATCGGACTCAAGTCAAAACATACTTATAAAAACGGACTAATAAATATAAAATAATTAGCCACGTAAAGATTTATTGCCCTATAAAGAAGTTTTAAACCTAAAACTGTGGGGCGAATGCAAAAGTCAACTGATGATAAATCTTACAAAATGCGCCCAATAAAACGAAGCATTTAACGTTGGTTTAATTTCAAAAATAAACAATATTTAATAATTACGACCACCTGTTTTACTTTACAGAAATATTCGAATAATATTCGAATATATTCGAATACCTGCTCAAAAAATTTTCGAATATTCGAATATTTGCAAGCCCTACTTGCGACGCTTCTTATAAGACTAAGAAACTAACAGGCTAGAAGGCTGGCTTGTGAAATCCAACAATACGGATGTGATGTATAATCTAGCTAGGATTTTCTTTGTCTGCCCCCCATATAAAATCCTGGCTACTCCCTTGAACTTGTCCACCATTTTTGGTTTTCCGCAATGTTGGATTTAGAATGACGTCACACTGCTACCATGCATTATCAATCAAACTAAACGTGTATACAAAATTTCAGCTCAATCGGTTGAAGATAGGTATCTGCTTCAAAATTGAGTTGCCAGATTCCACCCGAACAAACATACCATTGCAAGTTAAATAAAAGCTTGTAATAAATGTTTTTAAATTTCGATTCTGAACCTTATTATTACCTGATATACGGTTGTTTGAGGTGCACAGTTCGGTAGTGGAGGCTCAAGCTGCCGTTCTGTGTGAATCGCTTCCCGCACATGTTGCAAGCGTAGTTTCTTTCACCGGTGTGTGTCTGAAATTGATATTGCTACTTTATAAGTGAAGAGCTCGGTGGCGCAGTGGTCTAGCGCCTGGCCCTGCGATTGCGGAGGTTAAGCAACTTTCGCAAGGGTCGGTAATAGGATGGGTGACCAAAAATTTATTATCTTGAGTTCCTTCGTGCTGTGGAAGGCACGTTAAGCCGTTCCCGGCTGCATTTGCAAACGTTAACACCCACCAATCCGCATTGGGCCCGTGTGTTGGGTTACGGCCCAACCTCCTTATCCATCCATAAGGATGGCCTGTTTCCCAGCAGTGGGGACATAAATAAAAAATGGCTGATGTCACTTTATAAGTTAGCTAAGATTTTGAGTCGAAACCCACTGAATGCGTAGTGCGTACGCGTAGACGTGTACGAGCACGTTTCATTACGAACGTTGTATTATAGGAAACTAGAGAAAACAGAAACTACAGATTTCATTATTCGATTCAATTATTCAATTGAAATCACAAGTTCCTTATGTTATTGATTTCATCTGAATAATATTAATTATTTACGATTATCTCTTCTCAGTTGACATAAGAAACTTGACAAATCTATCAAATGTGTAAAATGTCAATGTCAAAAATCGACGGCCATACTTTATTTTTACAACTCAGTGGAACGTGATCATGCACGTCTACGCGTACGCATCCCCTGAATTTGATTCGGCTTTTTGAGAAAAGGTGACAAGTTATTTTGAACAATTTTCAACTAAATGAGGATCAGTAACGATTTTTGTTTAGTGGCTTATCAGAAAGCTTATGCCACCACATGATTAACTGTGAAGAAATTTTTGCGATATCTCTTAAAACTGAGAAGTTGCACGAGCTAAAACATGCTAAAACACTGTTATTTTGGGGGGCCCTTATGACGCCATCGAGACGTACGCGAACCGTATGTTATGTCGTACGTGATAAAGCACATATTGCATTGAGTTTGGCATTTCCTTAAAAACCCTTAATAACTCATCCATTTCTAAACAGATTTCAAAAAATCTTTCACTAAGTTTCATAGCTATGAATATGATTTTATATTATATTAATAAAACTTTACTATAGGTTTCAAACCTGTTACTGAGGCCGTATTACAAGCTCTTAAATCCTGCCAGGTATATAAATTGCTGTAGTGACATCTCTTTCTCGTCGTATAGCAAATAAAAGAGACAGATTGATAGCCAGTCAGAAAACTGCCTGGAAATAAGAGGTCATAATACGGCCCCTGATCCTCATTATGTATGTTATAGGCAAACACCGAAACTCCGGACTTCCTAAGTTTGACTAGTCAAACCTCAGGTTTAAAAAGAAGCCTTAGTCAAAGTCCAAAAAAAGCGTTTCAGCTTTTGACTAACGAATTTATGGCCAAACCTAGGAGAGACCAACTTGTACAATCAAACGCCGAAACTCAATGTGATCAAATCGGGGTTTGACCAGCCAGACTTAAATTAGGTACCTACAGAAAGACTGTGTTGTTTAGTATGTTAATTTATTTAAATTAACTATCTTCCTGCGAACCATACATTTCAGTTGTCTGTTAAAAAAAATAAACACGAACTTTAAGACGATCGCTTCGTTGCGCAATAAATATTATTCCGTACTTAGAAGGAAGGTGCTTTAAATCTACAATATTTTTACACCAATCGATAGGGTCGATCATAACAATCAATTTCTCTCTTATGCTACTGCTCCAGCTGCGTCTTAACACTTAGAATAACACGTTAATCTAAGCGTTACGCAGATGTGGCCAACACTTTCACGTGTTAATTTACAAACGATAGTACTAAAAACATATAATGCCTTAGCTAAGGCAAACGCGTAGTTGGACATTACCATTAACGTTAACGCAGATGGAGCCGTAGCATTAAAAACATTTGTCTTAAATTGTACATAATAATATCCTCTTTAGAAATCGCCATGTTACAGGAACTGCAACAATTTGTAATGTCTACTTACCGCCATATGATTTCTCAGCACGTGGTTAGTCGTGAACGATCGGCCGCACGTTTCGCACGTGTAGATCTTGCGGCGCGTGTGTTGGTTTAAGTGGGCCGCTACACTGCCGGGCTTTGGTAGAAAAAAATAACATTTATGAAATTTGGAGATAAAACTAAATTTAAAACTTATTTGAATTTATGTAAGGGTTATTATGGCACAGAATATAATATTAGTACTAAACGTACGTAGGAGCTCGGTGGCGCAGTGGTTTAGCGCCTGGCCCAGCGATTGCGGAGATTCATCAACTTTCGTAAGGGTCAGTCTTGGGATGGGTGACCAAAAATTTATTATCTCGAGCTCATCCGTACTTCGGAAGGCACGTTAAGCCGTTGGTCCCGGATGCATTTGCAGTCGTTAACACCCACTAATCCGTATTGGGCCCACGTGGAGGGTTATGGCCCGTTCTCCTTATCCGCCCATAAGGAAGGCCTGTGCTCCAGTAGTGGGGACATTAAAAATGGCTGATGGACTTATTTACAGAAACGAGGTCCATCAAATAATAAGCTACTCTCGCAGCACGGCAACAAAGTACAATGTCAAAAATAAATAAATTAAAAAATATTAAAAACACGACTGCCCTGCCAAAAACGAACTAAAAAGTTAAACAACAAGTGTCATTGCAGTCGGGGGACCTTATTATGGAACAATTTTTGATCAAAGAGGTCCCCCGACTGCAATGACACTTGTTGTTTAACTTTTTAGTTCGTTTTTGGCAGGGCAGTCGTGTTTTTAATATTTTTTTAATTTATTTATTTTTATTTCACACCTTTTAGTGACATATTATATAGTTTTGGAATGTGCTCATCAAGGCCTTTCATTTGATGCCCATATTGTAATAATAGAAGAAAAAAATTTTTTTTCACATTTAAAAATGGCGTCGTACAGTCGCCATATTGATTTTTTCTAAAAAAATATAGCCAGTGTCACTCGGGATGCTGTAAGGATTCTAACGATACCCCATTTATTCAAATCATTTCAGGCATTTAGAAGTTATGGTGGAATAAAGAAACTCACATACCCACAAACATACATGAACCCTGAACACATAACACTCTTTTTGCTTTGGGCAGTCGTGTAATAAGGCAGCGCTACGCGCATATTATTATAAGCGCCACCGAAGCTCTTCTCTTTCTGTCGCGTAGCTGTCTCAACCGACAGATGACACCCCTCGTGCGCTGGCTCGACTGAGTCGGCCGCGAGCAGTAGGCTAATATAAGTTTAAGCGCGGAGTGAGACCCCCCTGACTATGATAAACTAGCGACCCACCCTCGCTTTGCTTCAGTGTAGTATTGAATTTGAAACCATGTAGTCATATAAACCTTCCTCTTGAATCACTCTATCTATTCAAAAAACCGCATCAAAATTCGTTCCATAGTTTTAAAGATCTAAGCATACTATCCCCGTCAATTGGTAATGCGCTGGAACCTTGTCAAATTAACATACACATCAACGTCATCCGCAACTAAAAATGACAAAAAACAGTAAAATTCTAATAGGTAATATAATATATTAATTATTGAATTCTTGTTTTCAATAAGAAAGGGTCTAGGTATATGAAAAAATTACAATTGTTTTTCGTTTTTGAGGTTAAAATCATGGCCGCCAGGCGCATTACCAATTGACGCGGATAGTACATAAGGACAGACAGCGGGAAGCGACTTGGTTTTATACTATGCAGTGACAACGAGCTCTAAATAGGGCCTGTTGGAAAAATTTCGACTTATTATGGCAACGGGACCACCCTGTATTGGCGCGGTGTATCAGTTTTTGCTCTAGTCCGTAAGTCTGTAAGTCTTGCTAAGAATAACTGAAATAAATAATTATTCTCACCGCCAACGAAGCGCCGCAAATCTCGCAAATGACTCGATCCTTCTCCGTGTAGAACGGCGCCCGCAAATGTTCCGCCAAGTGATGCTTCCGACACGCGGTCTGCGATGCGAAATGCTTGCCGCACTACAAATAAACATAACCACTTAAGGTCAAACCGCACTACAGCAGTGCGGCGCTGCGCGGCCAAATATTATTTCTATTGATTGCAATGATGTAAACCGCACTATAGCGGAGAGGCGCGGCGCGGCGCTGCAGACTCGGGTCCGAAAGAATATTTTGTCGCGCCGCGCCGCTCCACTGCAGTGCCGCGCCGCTCCGATGTAGAGCGGTTTGACCTTTAGTGTCCGGGCACGAAAACGGCGGCGGCGGGGCGGCAGCGGGGCGGCGCGACAGCGGAGCGGCGGCGATGCATTCAACAGTATGGCACAGTATGGAGACGCGCACGAAACGGGCGGTGGCGGCGCGGGGCGACGAGCGATACACGGGCGGGAGGAGAGCGACGAAAACAAATGAACAAACTAGTTTTATTTGGTAGCCCGCGATTGCAGTAGTGTTGTGTTGAAAATATAATAGTGTCTGTTTGATTACTAAGTAGGTACCTATTTATTATTGTTTATTATTAATTTATTTATTTTAATGTGAACTTACAGCTAAACCAAAACATTCACATTGGGCAATTTACTTAGATAAAAAATATTTTAAAATAAATATATCTAATAGGGTCAGTATGGATGTCGGCATCTTGGACATCATTTAAAAAACACAAGATGAGCAAAGGATCCGATTTTGAAACTAGTTAACGCCTATAGACCATTTTTTCGAACTAAATAAAATTTTTAGACATAGGATCATAGACTTATTATATTACTATATATTTCGTCCTTTGAATATTTTTCGGTATTGATTTAACGAGAAATTGTTTCCAGAGCAACATCACATTTGACACATCAATAGAAATAAAAAAAACTTTAAGAAGTTTCTTTAACATACAATTTAGGTTAGTCACTACGATATTCTACAAAGCCCTAGTCCAGTAGGACCACGAGTACATAGTGGTATACCGTGGTCCTACCAGTAGGTCAAATCGGTAGGTCCACGGGCCCTTAATGGTATTTAGCCCATCTGTCACAACACTACTAGCGCGGCTGACCGGCCGCTAAGTTTCGTGCCCACGTTCTCATCGCCCCGCCCCGCCGCCGCTCCGCTGCCGCGCCGCCCCGCCACCGCTCGGCCGCCGCCACTTTCGTGCCCGGACACTTAGGCCCTTTACTCATATGTCGGTGCAGTATAGATTCTGTACCGAATGGGACATTTTTAATCGGGTGATTGGAAACAATAAAAGGCGACTGTTAATGGGATACTTAAATACTAAAACCGGCAGCGGTTTATTTTGTTGGCGACAAAATAACTAAACAGGCGACAAACTGTGGATTACAAAACATCGTAAAACGAGCAACTACATGTGGGAAATAAATAATTTTAATGAGTAACAAAAATACTGAGAATTACTGATTTTAATTATCAACAGATTTAAGCTGTCCAACATGGTATATTTTTGTCGCCTCGATTAAGTTAATAGTCGCCTTTTTAAAATAAAATATATGACATATTTTAAATGTTTTGTGTGCCCCAAGATTGTCGCCCAAATGGAAATTTGGTCGGTAGGTAAAATAGAGAGTTGTCTATATTTATTTGACATTCTAATTTGAAAAATGAGCACCTGACTAATCTATTGAATTACAAATCATTGCAGAAATATTCATCCGTAGCGCTTCAAATTTTCTTTGTACAAAATAAGCTTTTCTTTGTACAAAGTAAACGCCCAGTTTGAAAGTGGGGCGTTATTTTGAAGTGCAGTTTTTGGACTCTGACCGAACATCTAGCAACGATATGTCAAAACAAGTTTAGATACGTTACCCGCGCTCCACAATGGCAAGACGAAAGTCAGGTAATTGCCCGACTTTCAATTAGTCAGGCACAGGCTCGTGACAAGTAAACACACCACTCTCGTCAGTCAGACACTAAAAAACCGTGACATCCTTATCAAAAATGCCTTCCCGCGTCTTTAAACGATGTGCAAATTATACAGCAACAGTCAGAGATCGGAAAAATGTTTCATTTCATACGTAAGTACAGTATTTAACCGTAAAATGTATTTTCGTATTTTGTATACTCTAATCGGCCATATTTTTACAAAGATCGCTCTTTGTAAAAATATGCATTGCGACTGTCACTCCTATGATCGCGCGAATGAGCATGCAGCGTATCAGACGAAACTGATGATGTCTGTTTATCTCTTTCTAACGACAAGTATTCCGTATGGTGGCGTTCATTTTTGTCCATCTCTCCACATAATATGTCAATGTGTGTATCTGCAGCCTACCTGTCGCTGTTTTAAATTGCATGATGTTGGCGCATGACGCATCTAAACTTGTTTTGACATATCGTTGACATCTAGGGTATTCTTGAAGGCCCCAGTACTTACGTGTTGACAAGTGGTCGGTTTCTTCGTCCAGCCCGCGCCGGCCACCGCGGGCAAGTTGCTCTTTCTAACCGCTGACAATGTCTTTTCCACCTTCGACTTTCTGCGAATAGAAATCACAAATTAGTCGTTCTAATTTTATGATGATTGAGTGCCAAACATCTAAATTTTCACATTTATAATAATAGTAGGTTAATGTGATACTCACCTCTCGTACAGTTGTTTTGGAGTCTGAAACAAAAATGAGCATCAATTTATATTCACTACTTAGATATGACGTAGCATTACAAGAATTATTTGAATTTGTATCGATTCAGTAGCAAGCGACATTATACCTATGGCTGTGCGGCTACACCTAGTTTTAGTCGGCTAAAACTAGGTGTAGCTGGAAGCTGTTGGTTAAACTCAGGTGTAACCGATAAATCACTCCTCCTTAGTAGAAGCACAAAGAAGGCTAGACCTAGTTTTAACCAAATGCAACCGGCTATACCTAGTATTAGCCGTGAGCAAATCGGTCACACCTAGGTTTAACCAACAGCTACTGGCTACACCTGGTTTTAGCCGGCTAGGCGGCTGAAACTAAGTGTAGCCGCACTTCGGATATTAACCGTAACATGCCGAAAATATTGTGCCAAAAAACTCAATCAAAAATAACCCTAAAGTCGTTTGCAATAAGGTTGAAATGTACTCACATCAGAGTCCTTATCGTCTTGTTTGTCTTCGGTTTCTTCATACATTTCTTCTTCCAAATTACCATCTGACGTTTTACCACCGGGTGTGAAACTGTTTGTAAAGAAAAGGAATTATAGACCACTTCGATTAGTAATATGAAATTGTTATCAATTAACCAAAGAAATTAATGTGTTCACAACACTTTCATTTGTGTTCTGAGAACAAGTGTACCTTAATGTCTTGAGTTAAGGTTGATTTTTGTTAAATGATTAGGTATTTTGGTAGGTTTTTATGCTCTGGGGCCCTACCGGCTAACTTTTCGAACTTCGGCGGGTCTGCCGGGCATCAACTTAAATAAATCGAAGTAAGGAATTTCGTATTGTACTATTTGCCGAAGTTATTTGGAAGATATCGACATCATGAATTGGAGTTCACTATTTTGGCCTGGGGCCCTACCGGCTAACTTTTCAAACGTCGGCGGGTCTGCCGAGTTTCAACTTAAAACGGATAAATCGAAGTAAGGAATTTCGTATTGTACTATTTACCGAAGTTATTTGAAAGATATCGATGTTCGTGTGACATCATGAATTGGGGTTCGCCATTTTGGCCCGACTGAGGCTAGATTTATCTGTTTTAATTTGAAGCCCAGCCGACTTTCCGAAGTTCGCCATTTTGGCCCGACTAGGGCTCGATTTATCTGTTTTAATGTAAAGCCCAGCCGACTTTCCGAAGTTCGCCATTTTGGGCCGACTGGGGTTCGATTTATCTGTTTTAATTTAAAGCCCAGCCGAATTTCCGAAGTTCGATACGTTAGCCGGTACGGCCCCTGATTGGGGTTCGATTTATCTGTTTTAATTTGAAGTCCGGCAGACATGCCGAAGTTCGAAGCGTTAGCCGGTACGGCCCCTGATCATTTTGGCGCTTTATACTTACTCATCAGTATGCATGGCAGAATGCAATAGATGCTTTGTATATGCTTCCTTAGTCTCAAACGTGATCTTGCACACTTCACAGTACGTGTTGTTCTCTGCGTCTGTTACTTGGTTATCCTGATGAGAAACATTTTTATAATAAACATCAAGTTATATGTTTATTGATTTTGTGAAAAATATTTCATTTGTTGAGAGATTTCATTTTATACAATAAATTTAACATTGGACCATTTTGGTCTGGCTGCATTTGAAATTGGTAACATCCATCAATCCGCAGTGGTGGGCAATGTACGAGTCGGACTCACGCACGAAGGGTTCCGTACAAAAAACAGCAAAAAAACACGTTTGTTGTATGGGAGCCCCCCTTAACACGTTAAACGCCAAGGTGGAATTGGTGATTTTTGTAAAAAAACTTTTTGCTGTAAATTTGTTTCTTATAACCGGATACATGTACAAATAATTTTATTTTAATATTTGAAATGTAGTTTTTGAGTTATTTAAAAAAAACTGACTGAGGTCACCCATGACCCCCATGGCGCCCTGTGACGGAAAGTTAAAAAACCGTTACGGCAGCGCCGCGTCGCCCACTATGCCGGTCACCCCCGCGCCTCAGTCTGTCATGTATGTTTTAATAAAGTGTACTGATATAAATAATATTGTTTTGTTTTATTCCATAAACTAGCTTTTTCTCTTATAGGTACATAACTTTTCCGTCGGAGTGGTAGTTTCCGAGAAAACATAGGTAGTTTTTCAATCTATCAATCATTCATAAAGAAGCTATAAATTTAGTATATATTTATGATGATTATCCACATGGTTTATGCCAAACATTTTCTGAATAATTTCAGAACATTTTCTGAATAATTTCAGTGACAAACAATCACATTAATCACAAACAAAAAGGATTCGCAAAATTTTTACATTTTTTTTCATACACCGTCTTAATTTCATAACTTCCGTCTGTGGCACCTAAGTCCCAGACGAAAGTTTTATACTTGGGCGCCATGCCGGTCATCTCAGTACACCAAATAGCTACAAACTAGCGTGTACGGCGCAGGGCAATCTCTTGAAAACAGGTCTGACTTGAGGTCACTGGTGACCCCCAAGGCGTACTGGGACAGAACATATGAGGTCACCAGTGACCCCCATGGCGTTTAACGTGTTAAATATTAATTTTATTCTGTTTTTAGTGTTTGTTGTTATAGCGGCAACAGACATACATCATCTGTGAAAATTTCAACTGTCTAGCTATCACGGTTCATGAGATACAGCCTGGTGACAGACAGACAGACAGACAGACGGACAGCAGAGTCTTAGTAATAGGGTCCCGTTTTTACCCTTTGGGTACGGAACCCTAAAAGCCGGCCAAGTACGAGTCGGACTCACACACGAAGGGGTTCCGTACAAAAAACAGCAAAAAAAAAACACGTTTGTTGTATGGGAGCCTCCCTTAAATATTGATTTTATTCTGTTTTTAGTATTTGTTGTTATTGTGGCAACAGAAATACATCATCTGTAAAAATTTCAACTGTCTAGCTATCACAGTTCATGAGATACAGCCTGGTGACAGACAGACTGACAGACAGACAGACAGATGGACAGCGGAGTCTTAGTAATAGGGTCCCGTTTTTACCCTTTGGGTACGGAACCCTAAAAAAATGATAGCAAAAAACCAAGTTGGCGCTCTAGTGCGTCAAACGGTGGACGATTTATGAGCAGACCCCGGATTTGCGGTAGCACGAATAAAATGACGTTTAATAGTGCGTGGACAACTTGATTATCTATTTGTGTAATTTATCGATTAAAAATTATAATTATGTAACGTGATATATTATAGACTTACTGTCGGAAATAGTAAAAATTACCTACCTACATTAGGAAAAGTGAAAACCGTGAAATGTATGAATAATAAAATTCACTGCAGTTTTTCTTGATGCAAAGATAGCAAAGTCAAAGTGAGTGAAGTAAAATGTAAAATTTTTAAGAAATACTTCCTCCTTGGTAAAATACACAAAATAAATACAGACGCGATCGAAGAAGTTCCACTTCAAAAATATTTTCAAAACATCGATATATAAAAACATTTACGATAATTTGGTAATCACTAGCAAGTTTGTATTCCTGCCACCGCAAATCCGGCCTTTATTTATGAGTCATCCAAAATATCCCGCCATTCGCACGTCACATCGCCGTTGCCGGTTTGGGCCTCTTCTCTCCTTCTTATTTTTGGTTTGGCAATCTACTCTCCTCTTTAGGGAGTAATTTTTGCCAGTGTCAAGTGTTGAATAGTTCAATGGTAGGTATCGTTTCAGTTTACATATAATACAGGTGCATCGCATTGCAATGCAGCTTGGAGCATTTAACACCAAGTATGTCAAGACAGTTTACTCGGTAAGTTCTGCCGAGGTAGCTACCACTACATAAAAGTCTCAGCTTCACACAACCAAGATCGCGCCTATTTCAATTACTGAACAATATGTTCAGTTGCGTGGACACTTGTACCACAAAACTGCACCAATTTTAAGACAATTTCCACTATTAATCAATTTGCAAATAATTAAAATAGTCACCGAACCGGTCTCGACAAAATGGCACCTAAAATTTGCTGTAAGACCTCAGCAGTGTGGACATTCAAGAAAGGCTACGGATGATAACGTACCGGTTCCATGACGTGCTTGAGCCTCTTATGCTGCCGTAACCCGAGCGGACTGACGAACGACTCCCCGCAGAGCGAGCACATGTGCTTGCTGCGGTGCGTGCGCAGGTGCGTGTAGAATGTGGAAAGGTGTCTGCGGACAATAATGAGTGTAAACTACGGAACTTTATTGTAGTATAGCACTAGCGACTCGCCCTTGTTTCGTTTAGTACTTTCATTAGTTTTGCCCGTGACTTAGGCGTTGGTCTGCAACAAACGCCGGTAGTGACGCTGGAAGCCGCGTCCAGCGTCCCAGACGCCGGACGCGGCTTCCAGCGTCACTGCGATGGTCACTCGGAACTGTTTTAAGTTTCGCATACGCTCAATGTAAACGGACGTGAGCGATTAAAATATGGATGACCTGCTTGCATATCCACTTTAGGTAGGGGAAGTACGTCCAAAATGACATAATATTTTTATTTGTCGCTATATCTTTCTAAATAAAGTCATTACAATATTTTTTTAATTTGCCATCATCAGATCAGAGCCCTTTTAATCCTGGGCGGAGAACCAGAGCTTCAAAATTACCTCGTTTGTATGAAAATAGGCCTTATGTGCGATTTTTTTGCTCTCGAGTGTACATCGTTCTGTGTTTTTCTCTTGCAATGTCTATTTTACCAGAATGAGCAGAATAGCTGATATTATTGATTCAACATTGTTTACAATTTTTATGTATAGGCACAGATAAATATAATACTATAAAGTAAAGGATAGGTGTTTCCCTTTTGTCTAAAATAAAATAATAAATATTGAAATGTTTTAAACATAAAGTTAGGTGCTAATGAAATGTTTTGAACATTAGGGTGGGTACCCACATAGATTCGCGAACCTCAACGCTCCGCGTAATCCAATGTCACATTTACAAATTTTCGTTATCGCTTCGCTCCAAAAAATTTATGAATTTGACGTTTTAAAATTCGATTGTTAATGAAACCTTATGTCAATCCCATACATGTTTCGAAAGCGAAGCGATAACGAAGACTTCCAAATGTTACTTTGGCTAGGGGGGTCTGGTTCGCATACGTGTTCGCTCACGTACACACTATGGCGCATTGTTGCAACACAGGATAAACATTTTTTTCGGGTTTGTGGAGCGCGGAGGTTCGCGAACCTAAGTGGGTACCCACCCTAATGTTCAAAACACCCAATACTTTGATGGTAATTTTTGATGATAATGAAATGTTTTCAACATACATTTTGATGATAATGAAATGTTTTGAACATAAATTTTGATGATAATTAAATGTTTTAAACATGAATTTTGATAATAATGAAATGTTTTGAACATAAAGTTTGATGATAATGAAATGTTTTGAACATATATTTTGATGATAATGAAATGATTTGTACATAAAGTTTGGTGATAAATTACCTGAACTCCTTATCACAGTGTGGGCATTTTCTGATGACTCCACTGTGATATTCTTCGTGAAACAAGGCTGTTGTTCTGAAAGAGATGCTAATTTGAAGATGCTGTCTTATGTAAAAAAAATATCATAGCAGGACCTCTATAATCTGAACCCCTTCTAATTCGTCCACATCTGTAATCTGAACGCCCTAAGTACTACTTTGCCAGAAAAAATGCTATAACGTAAATTACGAGACAGAGCTTTTTATTTATCATTAAAAACCTCCCAAAAAACTAAAATATTGGATTTATTTTAAAAAAATGTAAAGTTTATAGATGAATATACATTTAAAATTTCACAATACTATTAGTTACTATTAGTTATTTTATAAAAATGCCCTATATGTATGTATTATAATCAGAACGCTCTACGAATCCGAACAGGGGGTAAATTTTCGGAGTTCGGATAAAAGAGGTCCTGCTGTAATTAGAAATAGATAACAGAAGTTATATAAATCTGTGCTTAATTTACAACGCATGTAATGTACTTAAAGACTGGTGGATTCAATACAAATACAATTATTCGATTTATTTGATTCTAGCCTCCGTCTACAACTTCGTCCACGTGGACAGTAGAAAAATCCCCAGTAGATATCCCTTTTGCCTACGACTTACAGATGACGACTTACACCAGTTTAAATGATCTCCTTAGTGTGCGAAAGCTAGCACTACGGAGAGTTCAAACTGGTTCCCTGGTTCTACCCAGAATTAGAAGAAACACAGCTTAGGTTTTAAGTTGGACCCCAAGCTGTGAAAATCACATCAAATTCCTTTCAGCGGTTTTTGCGTGATTCGCGTACAAACATTTAGAATTTACAGTTTTATTATATGTATAGATAATATAGACATAGATATAAAAATCATATTATTTATATTAAAAACTAGCAGCCGCTCGCGACTTCGCCTATGTGGAAAGTCTATTTGCTATCCCTCTGAAACAGGAATAGGGAACATGCATCAATTTGTTTTTGTATCAAAATCAAAAGTATAATGCGTGAGATAATCAACTGTAATATTAAAACTTTTCTCTTGCGTTTTTTTCTCGTGATATAGTCACTTGAAGTTAGCGCGCAGCAGCACCCGCCGAAAACGCTCCATACAAAACAGTCAACATGTGTGACGTCACTCATGTCACGTGTCAGGCGCATTATTATGGAGTTAGCCAAGAATTTTCAAATATCTCCTTAAATATTGCGTTTAAGTACATGTGTCATACAAAATATTAATTTTTATTCGATATTCTATCCGTCTGTTAAGTGCATTATATACGAAAATGAAAAAAAATATTCGTTGTTTTCCCCTGTGTGATAAAACTAAAATATTATATTTTATTTATTATTTTTCTGTTCAATCATGTTTTTATAGGTTTCCGGTGTGCGTTACCCCAGCAAAAAGTTGTGCTTTAACCACTCGTTTGTCGCGCGGCCGGCGCGCAATTTCCTTGTTTGTCACGCAGTTTTGCGTTACAGCAGTGCACTTGCACAGCTGCGTTAAAACCGTTTTTATGACCCGTTCCTGTTTGTATACGAACAAATAATGTTCTATTTCGTATAGGTAATGGATGAAGCTATAAGTATTGAAAAAAAAACGAGTACCTGTAATGGTAAAATAATTTCTAAAAAATTCGTGAATTTAGCTAAAGAGAAAATTCACGACTTGTAATGGGAATTGATTTTTAATATTAAATCTAAATCGATAACTAGTGTTTTTTTTTACATAATTAAAAACTAGAATAATACCCCTTTCCGTACATGCCATTTTTTTTATGAATTGGAAGCAATTCAACGGTCTTAATAATGTTTGTATATCGCACAAATTTTTACTGCGCGTCTTAATTCGCTGCTGAGTCTAAGCGCTGTTTCGTAGTATTTTATTCCAATTGTGGAAGGCTTGTGACAAAAATAAAATATACTTTAGAAAGATACAGATTTCAACTTTCATATTTTGTAAAAAAAGATGAGACTCTTGAAGAAAAGTATCTTTGTAAAAAATTATAACATTAAAGCGGCCCACTATAAATGATAAAATTGTGTTTTTGTAACAAGCGTTGATTGGTTAAACTTGGATCATGATTACCTTGTACTAATTATATGTACAGAAAGAGCAAAACCTGCAGTTTCTAACAGTATGCAATACATAGGAAAGATTCTTCCAAAATGTATGTAAAATTTCGATCTAAATAATCCAATTCCGCGCTGCCGGGCGCTGGCGTACGGGCCGTTCGCTGCCAAGATGGCCGCGCGTAGCCGAGTTTAGTTCAGGGTTGTCGCACACATTAAATAAAACTAGGTAGGTACTTAATTATTTTTTATTATATTTTTAATTTTATAGTCACATTTTTTTTTAATAGTTCTCCTCTTCCTGGTCCCCTGCCTCACTCTCCTCGATTTTCACTGTACACAGCATAAAATATAAAATGGATGTGGACTAAAAAATTATAACTAGACACCCAACACCAATCACAATAACCAACACCAAAACCAAAAAAACATTCACTAGGTAATGTATAAAAACAACATAAACACAACCTAATATGAAAATAATAAGCGTGTGAGGCAGCCCTGCCAAAATGCTAGTTTGTTTCAAGGTCCCACAGGACCTTGTTACCTTGACCGTGGATAATGGCGTAATAAAAACTCACTATTTTGCGTTGCATCAATCATCCTGTGTAAACAGATGAATGTTATATTTTGAAACCACTTTGAAACTGTTCACTAATAGTATTATTATCTTATTTCGGATAATTCTTTGATTAACCAATCTAAATTACAACATAATGTTGTTGTAAACAGAAACAATACATCAAGAAATTTACCGGGCTACGGTTTTGTTATGATTTTTAACACTAGACATTAAATTTGTGACGAGATATTTATATGATCGAATAAATCACGATATGACGATTCTTTTAATATATGACATCAAACAGAAATATAAATTAACAAAATACTTACGGCATATCAAATTAGAGCACTTCACACAGAAAAAACAAGTATGGCGTCAACTGACGTGAAACTCTTCAAAATTATTTTTTTCAACCAATCACAGGCCTTTTCTACTTTTTTTTGCGATATTAGTGTTGCCAAAATCATAATCTAAATCAGCCCAAGAGGTTTTGGTGTGGCCGCCTAAAAAAAACCTACCAAATTGGTAGAAATCGAACAGCGATCGACCCGGTCCTACAGCACCGCGCGACAAAGGACCGTCTTTTGCTTGCGGTACTACAGTACCGCGAAGCAATCGAGTGGTTAGAGAGATGAGACCTTATCAGATAATTAGTGTGTCATGAGGAGAAATTTGTTTACTAATAGCAAAATTTGTGTGAGTTGTAGTTTTTAAGATATATGAGAAAAACGGATTTTGCTGGGGTCACGTTTTAAACATTACCCTGGCAAAAAAAGTAGTTTCAGCCTGGAACCAAATACATGAATAGATAGCTTTTGTTGCATAGTAAATGTTAGCAAATAGCAAAAATTGTGTGTGTTATGGTTCTCGAGTTATTTAAGTTTTTGCTGGGGTAACGTTTTGGGTTTTCCCAGATCTCGAAAACGGTTCAACGCAGAAGTTTGAAAAAAATACCACTAAGAGACCTTAATTTGTTTAAATTTGTTTAATTGTTAGTTTTTGATTTGTCGCAAACCAACGTAATTAAATGGTTTCGAAAAACAGAAAAAACGAATTTACAAGTAAACTAGTACACTTATAATCAAATAAACAGCTGTTAAAAATAGCCGTGGTAGACACTTATTACATCAAGAATTTTAGGCTTTGTAACTTTACACGATATAAAGATATAAACAAATTTAATAAATTTTAGACCGGTCGTACTTTAGCGATCGAATACACAGTTTCCATAACATTAAGACACATGGCATACATTAAACAAATTTAAGTAATTCATTAACATTACTTCCTGTTAATTTCAGCTTTCAATTACGCCTATCATGAAAGTTTTAACAAAAACAAGATTACGACAGCAATTCTTGAATAAGTCGACCAAATTGTAAAGGTCACTAAAAAGCGACCGCGCCATACATAAGCGTAACCATCTTAAATGAACGGGATGTTATGGATCTTTTGTTAGTACAGTTGCGTACAAAACTTTGATGGTCAGATTATCTTTAAATATATAATGTACGTTAGTCTCGCGAAAACTCAAGATTGGCTTGGCCGATTTTGGTTTTAAGATATTTGTCGTATTCCAGGGGAAGGTTTAAATGGTGAGAAATATATATGGAAAAAATGCGAGGTAGTTTCCGTAATAACTGTTCCTAGGTAGGAACAGTTTTTATGGGTAAATGTTTTTACCTGTCAAACATAGTGGTCACTGGATTGACATGAGTAGGTTTGGTATTAAAATAAAACATTTGGTTTGATCAAACAGAAGCAACAAATTACTATAAATGTATATACAAGGTGTTTGGTAAAAACCTTCTTCATAACTTAAGAGCCGCGCTCTTGTCGGTGTAGCTTCCTCCACTTGTTTCTGTTCAAGGCCAGTTCTTTGGTTTCTTGATAAGACACGACGTTTGCCTTCTCTTTGATCTGTTCCATGTACGCTCTTCTTGGTCTTCCTCTTTCTCTCTTTCCCTCTATTTTTCCTTCTATAATGTTTGTAATTAATTTGTCATTAATTTAAAAAAATCAGCTGTTTAATACATTTTGATATTTTCGTTATTAATTTTTGTATGAAACAGCAGATTTTTTTTTCGCGATTTCAGAGTTAGTCCCTTAGCAAAAGTTGTTCAATTTGATGGTCCCTATTTACCACATTTGGCTTTATAAGGCTTTTACCAAACACCTTGTATTGATACTGACAAATAAATCACACTATAAATTGCTTAGCGAGATTATTTCCTACTTAGGTTTAGATTATTATTTACCTTTATTTATGTAATGTTGAGTGCCTTCAAACTTTTAACTTTCGTAAATCATTACATTTTTTTAAAATACTATTAATCTCGTAAGTGTATTATTTGATATTAATAAACACGACATTAATTTATAAAATAGAAAACTAGTAGAATCTTAAGCTTTAAGAATAACATTTTTCTTCATAACTGTACAAAACATCGGATACTAAGCTGCTAATTTGCGAAGATAACCCGTACGTATGGTGCGGTCGCTTTTTAGTGACCTTTACAATTTGGTCGGCTTATTCAAGAATTGCTGTCGTAATCTTGTTTTTGTTAAAACTTTCATGATAGGCGTAATTGAAAGCTGAAATTAACAGGAAGTAATGTTAATGAATTACTTAAATTTGTTTAATGTATGCCATGTGTCTTAATGTTATGGAAACTGTGTATTCGATCGCTAAAGTACGACCGGCCTAAAATTTATTAAATTTGTTTATATCTTTATATCGTGTAAAGTTACAAAGCCTAAAATTCTTGAAGTAATAAGTGTCTACCACGGCTATTTTTAACATCTGTTTATTTGATTATAAGTGTACTAGTTTACTTGCAAATTCGTTTTTTACTGTTTTTCGAAACCATTCAATTACGTTGGTTTGCGACAACCAAATCAAAAACTAGCAATTAAACAAATTTAAACAAATTAAGGTCTCTTAGTGGTATTTTTTTCAAACTTCTGCGTTGAACCGTTTTCGAGATCTGGGAAAACCCAAAACGTTACCCCAGCAAAAACTTAAATAACTCGAGAACCATAACACACACAATTTTTGCTATTTGCTAACATTTACTATGCAACAAAAGCTATCTATTCATGTATTTGGTTCCAGGCTGAAACAACTTTTTTTGCCAGGGTAATGTTTAAAACGTGACCCCAGCAAAATCCGTTTTTCTCATATATCTTAAAAACTACAACTCACACAAATTTTGCTATTAGTAAACAAATTTCTCCTCATGACACACTAATTATCTGATAAGGTCTCATCTCTCTAAAGCACAACTTTTTGCTGGGGTAACGCACACAGGTTTCCGCAGCGATCAAGCTCAAATTTATTAAAATCGGTGACTTATGCATGTTCCCTATTTTTTTCTGGATAAAAGGTACCCGTAACAAACAAACAAACTTTCGCATATAATATTAGTAAGGATTTAACAACTCACTCTTACTTAAAATAAATATCACTCACTCGACATTACAGACCAAGTTACACCGTAGACACTCATATTTAGTGAGATGTTGCTTCATATGCTTGCTGAGGAAGCAAGCTCGCCGGAATCGCATCTTGCAGAACCGACAGACTAGAGTGCCGGTTGTCTGTAGAAATTATATAAATCAGTTTATTTGATAGTTAATAAAATAAGAAATTCTGTTGTAAGTATAGGTGCCGGCACATAAGTTGGCAAGACAAAGATGACACAAAAATGCACCGAGTTTAGTGTTTGTAGCTGCTGCGCATCTTTTGTCTCATTTTTGTCTTGCCAAGTTATGTGCCGTAATCTGTATGTCTGTTTGCAATTCGGCAAGTTACAAATGTAGTGATTCGTTCATTCTTAATTTAATAAATAGGTATGGGCTGTTTTCACAACTTGACAACTAGGGCATGCACCCGGTTCTACCCGGTTCCGTCAGAACCGGGTATACCCGGTTCTTTGAAGGTATAAACAGAACCGGTTCCGGAAGGAGTAAACCCGGTTCCCCCGGTTCTTAAAAAAACTGAAAAAAAATTTTTTTTTTCAATTCAAACTATGAATGTGAAGAAACCACAGGTGGGTGCAGCATGATGATGAAAATTGGCAAAGAAATGAAGTCTTTGCACCAAAAATGCATTGCGCATGCAATTCTGCTAGCCCTCCCAGACGTCTTTACAAGAAAACCACGGCTACAGATGATGATAACGAAATTGTTGAACTGGATGACATAACATCTCTCCTTGATCTTAGTTATGATCGACTGACTGAGCAACTACTCTGTTCACGCAAAACCCTTCTCCACGTTAGTCCTCCAGGGCCTTGCTGGAGTATTTGCTACTACCACCAAGAGCTGCACTAATGGAAGCTCCAATTAGCCTTCTGCACTCCACCGCGCACCTCCTACTTGCGGCTTAATGACATGCACTTGCGTACACGCCTTATATAACCGTAACGGTAGTGTATAGGCAAAACGCTTCAGCGCCATCCATATTCAGGGTTGGTTGCTTGGTTGCTGCGGCAGGTGAGTCGTTGCACACTCCTTAGCGGATTCCGACTTCCATGGCCACCATCCTGCTGTCATGACTTCATGAGCAACCAACGCCTTTCATGAGCGTTTTTAGGCGCATTAACACTACGTTTGGTTTATCCCACAGCGCCAGTTCTGCTTGCCAAAATTGACCCACTTGGCACCTCCATCAGATCGCCGGCTTCATCGTTCGAGCAAGCTGGAGTTCTCACCCATTTATAGTTTGGGAATAGGTTGAGGTCGTGTCAGCACCAATGCCTCTAATCATTCGCTTTACCCAATGAAACTCAACCCAATGAAGCTGTGCCGTGTATGTGCCGGCCTAGAATAGCACTACCCCCTATCATCCCGTGGGTGTCGTAAAAGGCGACTAAGGGAGCATAGCCTTCAAGAGACGGGCAGCAGCGTCTCCAAAAAACCTTGGCCTACTGCGATCGCCAACCCGCCTGCCAAGCGTGGCGATTATGGCAAACCCCCCCCCTCATGCATAATGGATCAAAAAATTGGCCCCCAGTCCCCGGCAGCCCCGCTATTCCTAGCTACGGTAGCGGCTACGGTAACGGCGGGGCAGGGGGTGCTAAGAATCCCCGGGTGCGGCTCGGCTACCAAAAACGACGACAACTGCACCTGGCAACCTATAACACGCGCACACTAAGGGAAGACGCGAAGTTAACCGAGTTGGAAGAAGTTATCAGCAAGGTACACTGGGACATTATCGGGTTATCTGAAGTCCGAAGAGCGGGAGAGGACTCGATAATCCTCAACTCCGGTAACTTGCTTTACTACCGGGAGGGCGACCAACAGTCCCAAGGTGGTGTCGGGTTCATCGTCCACAAGTCCCTTGTCAACAACGTGATTACCATCGGAAGTGTGTCGACCAGGGTGGCGTACCTTATACTCAGAATATCCAAACGGTGTTCGCTGAATGTTATACAGGTTTACGCACCGACCTCGACACACCAAGATGACGAAGTGGAGGCTATGTATGAGGAGATCTCTAAAGCCATGCATAGCTACAAAACCCACTACACTGTTGTGATGGGGGACTTCAATGCAAAGTTGGGGAAACGATGCGGTGATGAGCTGAGAGTGGGGCAATTTGGAGTTGGGCAACGGAATGACAGAGGCCAGATGCTGGCTGACTTTATGGAGAAGGAGAACCTCTTTATGATGAACTCCTTCTTCAGAAAGCCGGAATGCCGGAAGTGGACCTGGGTCAGTCCGGACGGTAAAGTCAGAAATGAGATAGATTTTATCATGTCGACGAAAAAGCAAATATTCAATGATGTCACTGTGATCAACGCTGTTAAGACGGGGAGCGATCACCGATTGGTACGTGGCACATTGAATATCAACCCAAAGCTGGAAAGATCTCGACTGATAAAATCAACAATTCGACCATTGCCGGCCCATATTCAAAACCCCGAGAGCTTTCAACTCGAACTCCAAAACCGCTTCGAAGCCCTTGAGAACAGCATAGATGTGGACGATCTAAACAACATGGTGGTGGATACTGTCCGTACGGTAGGGTCCAAGCTCTTTAAGACCCGCCGTCCCAAGATAAAGAAACTCTCCGACCACACACTCCTACTCATGGATCAGAGACGTGAAATGAGGCTCCAGAGTTCAGTAGATGCTAATCGTTATCGGCAGCTTAATAGACAGATATCTAAGTCTTTGACGAGCGACCTTCGCCAATTTAATACGAATCGTATTAAAGAGGCTATCGAGCGGAATAAAGGCTCCAAAGTGTTCGCGAGAGATCTGTCTATTGGGCAAAGCCAGATGACGAAGCTGAAAACTGACGACGGACGCATCATTTCATCAAAGCCTGAAATCCTGAGGGAGATCGAGAGCTTCTATGGGCAGTTATATTCCACGCAGACACCTGTTGAAAGCAAGGCTAAAGACCCCAGAGCCAAGCTTACCCGACACTATACTCAAGATATCCCGGACGTCAGCCTGTACGAGATTAGTATGGCTCTCAAACAGCTGAAAAACAACAAGGCGGCGGGTGACGATGGAATCACTACAGAGCTTCTGAGAGCGGGCGGTAAGCCGATACTCAAAGTCCTCCAGAAGCTCTTTAATTCCGTCATCGTCCAGGGCAGAACGCCAAAGACATGGAACATAAGTGAGGTGATCTTGTTCTTTAAAAAGGGTGACAAGTCCCTCTTAAAGAACTATAGACCCATCTCGCTTCTGAGTCATGTCTATAAGTTGTTTTCGAGAGTCCTTACGAATCGTCTCGCTCGCAAGTTCGACGACTTCCAACCTCCCGAACAAGCCGGGTTCCGAAAAGGCTTTAGCACCATAGACCACATCCATACGCTGCGGCAGGTTATACAGAAGACCGAGGAGTATAATGAGCCACTTTGCTTGGCGTTCGTGGACTATGAGAAAGCCTTTGATTCGATTGAAACCTGGGCGGTGCTGCAGTCTCTCCAAAGGTGCCAAGTGGACTATAGGTATATCGAGGTGTTGAGGTACTTATACCAAAATGCCACCATGACGATCCGAGTACAGAACCAGAACACAAATCCTATCCAACTGCAGCGTGGTGTGAGACAGGGAGACGTTATTTCTCCGAAACTGTTCACAGCTGCGTTGGAGGACATCTTTAAGCTCTTGGACTGGAAAGGACTCGGCATCAACATTAATGGCGAGTACCTAACACACCTTCGTTTTGCCGATGATATAGTCCTTATGGCTGAGACCATGGAAGACCTGAACACAATGCTCGAAGATCTCCGTAGTGCTTCCCAAAGAGTGGGTCTTGGGATGAACATGGAAAAGACGAAAATTATGTCAAATGCCCATGTTGTGCCCTCTCCAGTTCATGTTGGGAACACTACACTTGAAGTTGTTGACCATTACGTATACCTAGGACAGGCAGTCCAGTTAGGTAGGTCCAACTTCGAGAAAGAGATCTCTCGCCGAATCCAACTCGGGTGGGCAGCATTCGGGAAGCTTCGAAAAATCTTCGCGTCCGACTTACCTCAGTGTCTCAAGACGAAAGTCTATGAACAGTGTGTGTTGCCAGTGATGACTTACGGCAGTGAAACGTGGCCGCTAACTATGGGTCTCATAAGGAGGCTCAAGGTCGCTCAGCGTGCAATGGAGAGAGCCATGCTCGGCGTTTCCCTACGTGATCAAATCAGAAACGAGGAGATCCGCAGGAGAACTAAAGTAACCGACATCGCTCGAAGGATTGCTCAGCTGAAGTGGCAATGGGCGGGACACATAGCGAGAAGAACCGATGGCCGTTGGGGCAGAAAGGTTCTGGAATGGCGACCGCGCACCGGACGACGCTCCGTGGGTAGGCCCCCGACAAGGTGGACCGACGATCTGGTGAAGGTCGCGGAAAGCCAGTGGATGCAGGCAGCGCAGGACCGATCGTCGTGGAGATCCTTAGGGGAGGCCTATACCCAGCAGTGGGTGTCGTGTGGCTGATATGATGACCCAATGAAACTATTCGATTCGATTACTTATGTTACCTTTTATATTGATTCTTATAAACTTTTAGATTTTTGCATTCACAATGCTATTTTTATATTAAGATGAATAAATAATGAAAAATATTAGAAAAAATCGGCTCACCCGTAGCAAGTCCCTCATCCCGTCTAAGTTGCTACGGGTGAGCCGATTTTTTCTAATATTTTTCATTATTTATTCATCTTGATTCTTATACTAAAATAGGTATTTAATTTTATCCCAATGACGAGTTAGGGCATCCGCTGCATTAAGCGGGATCCCGATACTGGGCGACATAGACACAGAATAAGTAATAGTACAAAGTACAGAAGCAGCACGCCGCATAGTAATTTAAATAAATAGCGACTTTTGCTCCGACACAATAAAGTGCAATTCAGGTCGCGCAATGGCCTGCAATACAGTTTATATTCACCTAGTAGTTCCCTCTCTTTCTATCGCGTGCTCTTACCTTTTCTAATGACGCAACGTTAAGGTTGTCTTCTTTTAAATGAACTGCGTAGCGTATATCATAATGTGAAAAATGAATTTTTTTTATTGGTTTTTTGTTTTTGACATCCGTATACGGCACAGTAATGTCGATTCGACATTGTTACTATTATAAAGAGGCAATACCGACGCAGGCAGTAAGATGCCGCGCTTGTACGGCGGCGGGCGTGTGGCGACCCTTTGCTCACTTGTTCGTTCGCACGAACGGCTAGCGGTAGGTGCTTATCGCGCGACCTTGAGCGAGTGAAGGAGGCCTGACATAGATTAGAGCTTACTCATGCACTGCAAGCATCTGTCCCTCAGAAAACCAGCAATCTATATTCCCGCGCCGTATACCCGCGGCGGGATCCCGCTTGACGCAGCGAACGCCCTCAAGATGGAGATTGAGACGAACTATAACTAACCTGCTGGCTGAGGATAAAATACGTACAAAAGGTACAAAAACGCTGAATATTCTAAAAACTTTTATTTCTTTCTTTACCTTTTCAACTCTTTTGTTAACTGTTGTAATAAGTTATTTCTTTTAGATTTTAATAATTTATATTTTTTGAAGTGTCAAATGAAAAGATTATTCGACGATTTTGGTTTTCTAAGGTTAATAAGATAATATACAAATAATATAAAGAAAAGTAACTAAATGAATACTGATTTGTTACTAAATGAAGACTAAATTAATGTTAAATTTCTAAATATATGTTGATTAGACAAAATTTAAACAATTTTATTTCATACTCCTTATAATATTTGCTTATCCTGCCAAATTATCTATGATTTACAACATTTCAATAAAAAAATAAAAAACACCTGCTGGAACCGGGGGAACCGGTTCCCCCGGTTCTAACTGTCTACAAGAACCGGGTATCAAAATCCTGGAACCGGACACGGTTCTGCATGCCCTATTGAAAACCTTATGTCTGTTATAAATATCTTAACTCTTTAAAAATATCTCAAATAGAATTGGAACCATCTAGTTTTCAATTGAATGAATTATTGCTATCTATGGATGTTACAATTTACCTGACCATATTTTGCATGACATTAAATACAAATTTGTGCCTTACCTCACCATGCTTTCTTAGCACATGTCTATCCAACATATTCTTCTGTGAGAATGGCTTATGACAGTCCGTACACTTGTAAGCGGCACGTAAATACTTCTCATTCTGCCCTTTCGCTTGAAATTCTTTCATTGCCTCCTCTTCCGTCAAAGCAAGCTTCCTCCAGAAACCAGAATCTAGAAACTGGAGAGCTTTCGACTTACCATCTTTTGCCTTTGAGAATTTATATTGCTTTGTCTCTGGTTCTCTATAAACAAGCGGCTTTTTCTTATCAGTCGAACTCTTTTTTGATTTTGGTTTTGTTAAAAGATTTTTTAGTATTTTCGGCTCTTGTTTAGTTTTTTTAACCTCTTCCAAGAGGTCTAATACTGGTTCTTCCTTTTTTTCCTCTATCTCTTGAATCTCTTTGAATATATCGATTGCTACATTTTTTTCCTTTTTCAATAGAGAGAGTTCATTTATTGGCACATCGTCATCTGAACTATTGCTATCAACGAAGAAATCTACATCACTTTCATACAAATCATCGTCGCTTTCTTTTTTAACAGCTTTTGATTTTGCTTTAGAGTCTCTTCTAGCTTCCTTATACTCGAAGTTGAAAGTCTTCACTTTTTCGTTTATTTTTAAGATTTCAATATTTCCTCTCTTTACAATGGGCATCTGTCTTGAATACATATTGCAGATTTTGCTGTAAGTGAGCTGTAGAAGACAGAACATTGCGGTTAACATGAGAAGGTATTGTACACCATAATTATTTCATAGCACTGAGATGACAAACAAATTGCTAAAGGACCTGGCAGTTATATTTTTGATCTTAAAAACAATTGTAAAATTTTTATATACCTAAACCATATCTTATTGGAAATAATAATGAAAAAATTACCTAATAAAATTTTATCAAAACATGTCATTTTTAGTTGCAGATGATGACAATGTGGATGTTAATGTGACAAGGTCCCATTGTATTAGCAATTTACAGGGATATTAGTACCTTTGTAATTAATAATAATTCTATTATGTACTTACAGGTGCGGTCCGTACCATTTGTTTGAGTGTTTTTTGTGCAAAACAACATTTTTCTTTAAAATAATGGTACTTATTGAGTAATGCAGAACATTGATAGCAGAAATACTTTGGAAGACCGTCATTGTTGGTGACCTATAAAATACACACAATTTATTTCCTTAGTACAGAATAGTACAAAAATAGAAAAACCGGCCAAGTGCGAGTCGGACTCGCACACAAAGGGTTCCGTACCAAAAACTGAAAAAAAACTGTTGTTTGGGAGCCCCCCTTAAATATTTATTTTATTCTGTTTTCAGTATTTGTTGTTATAGCGGCAACAGAAATACATCATCTGTGAAAATTTTAATGGTTCATGAGATACAGCCTGGTGACTATTGGAAATGGGTCGTTAAATAAAACTTCACTATTTAACTGTGATGAAATAAGCCCGTATATTAATCTTTAAAATTCCACAAGGAACGAACGATACGTAACGGTATGGAGGCCTGCGGGATACTAACAGAACTAAACAATAGTTTCATTTCATGGATTTAAATTCCATCATCACAGCTCCGAGAAATAATAACATTAACTGGAGAACAAAGGATCTCTGTTCAATTAATTTTTGTCCCACAGCACACGTGCATGTTCTCAGTATTATCTTAATGTAAACAATCCAACACGCCCCCTCAAAAAATAATTGAAAAATAAAAAAAAATCTCATAGCATTTGAAAACAAAAGCGTCCGTTCCTTGTGTTTCCCTGGGAAATACATATGGTCCAACATTTGTTGCAAGGATTAGGGAAACCCAGGAAAACCTAATCAGACCATCAAAACAAAATCACATTAACATTGTTACAATCAATGCTATTCTAAGTTCAAACCATTTCTTAGTTCTATAAATCTGGCTGTAGGCAAAGGCTTTATTAACATATCAGCCAGTTGAGCACCAGTAGGAATGTATTTCAATACAATTACATTTTTCTCAATTTGCTCCCTTGAAAAATGGTATTTTATATCTATATGCTTAGATCTCTTATGAGACGTGGGATTATTAGCTATACTTATGCAACCATTATTGTCTTCATATATGACAATAGGTCGGACAATATTTACATTTATACTGGTTGCTAACGACTTTAACCACAACGTTTCTTTGACAGCTTCATAAAGTGCCATATATTCAGCTTCAGTGGATGAGGCAGCCACTGATGTTTGTCGTTTTGTATTCCAGCATATAGTACATTTTTCGAATAATACAAATATATAACCAGTTGTACTTTTCCTGTCATTTTGATCATTACCTCCCCAATCAGAGTCAACATAACCACTCAACATATGATTATAATCACCCCTTGTATAGATTAGCTTGATATCTTTTGAACCATTTAGATATCTTAATACCCTTTTTAGACATTGCCATAGGTATTTATTATTTTTGTTTGTATATCTACTTAAAATGTTAACAGCTATGCTTATATCAGGTCGAGTGCACAGCATTATATACATTAAACAACCAATTAAATTTCGACATGGGGCATCATATTTTTCTTCTGAATTTAAAGCTTCATAATTCAGTTTACTTTCAAGTGGTGTACTGACAGGTTTACTATCGTGCATATTAAATTTATGTAAAACTGTTTTTATGTATGCACTTTGATCTAAAGTTATCTGGTTATTACTTCTTCGAATTCTTATTCCCACAAAAACCTTAATATCCTTGAGATCTACCATACAAAATGTATTCATTAAATAGCCTTTAAAACTATTCATTCTGGCTACATCACTAGTAGCAATTATTAGGTCATCTACATACAGGACTACATAAATGTTTTTAAATATGTCCCTATTATCTATCTTGCTGCTTGCTTTAATCCATATAAAGCTTTATTTAATTTACACACTTGGTTACTTTTACATGGTACTCCCTCAGGAACTGTCATATAAATTTCTTCCTTTAATGTACCATTAAGGAAAGCCGTTTTAACATCCATATGATGGATCAACAAGTTATTTTGATTTGCAAATGCTAAAATAAACCTGAAACTTGAAATTCTAGCAACTGGTGCAAAAGTTTCATTATAATCCATTAAATATTCTTGACTAAAACCCCGAGCAACAAGTCTAGCTTCTATATTTTACTGGATTTCCATATTCATCATTTTTCATGGAAAACACCCATTTGCAATCAACAATATTTTTATTTTCAGGCTTTGATACTAAACACCAAGTATTATTAATTAAAATAGAATTGATCTCTTCTCTAACTGCTTGTTCCCATTGTATTCTATCATCCCTACTTTGAATTTCATGAAAAGAAGTAGGTAATTTACATTTTATCGACTGAGCGCACAAAAGATATTCAATGTCTTCATTATAAGATACAGAAGAACGGTTTTTAATTCTTTCACTCCGTCTTAGTTCAGAATATTTATGTGTACTTTCTTTAGGATCTACTCCTAATTCGACATTTTCGTTATTGTAGTCACTACCATCAGTACCACCTTGTACCAATGCATCTGATTTACCAACATCAGATTTATGAGACCAATCTACTGATTTCAACCCTATTTCAGGTACATCAGTTTCATTACCATCAGTACCATGTTGTACTAATGTATCTGATTTACCAATATCAGATTTATGTGACCAATCTACTGATTTTGACCCTTTTTCAGGTACATCAGTTTTATTACCATCAGTACCATGTGTTGTACTAATGTATCTGATTTACCAATATCAGATTTATGTGACCAATCTACTGATTTTGACCCTTTTTCAGGTACATCAGTTTTATTACATGAGTTTTTAGACTTAAACTCTTCAGGTCCAACCAATGGTCTGGATACCATAAAACTGGTCTCATCTACAATAACGTCTCTAACATACACAAGCTTCCACATCCCACACTTTATATCCATTTGGTTCAAACCCTACTAGTATTCCTTTCCAAGATTTTTCATCAAATTTTGTTTTACTAGTTTTATTATGTACAAATACAGTAGAACCAAAAACCTTTAAATATTTAACTTGCGGCTTCTTACCATGCCACAATTCATATGGTGTTTTTGTACAATATTTTAGAGCTTTAGTAGGGGTCAATTTAATTAGGAATGTTGCAGTCAGAACTGCTTCGCCCCAAAATGACTTTTGCAAATCAGCACCAATTATCATTGCACGAGCTCTTGCAGTTATTGTTCTTATCATGCGTTCAGACACACCATTTAACTGTGGGGTTCGTGGAACTGTCAAGTGATAACTAATGCCTTTTTGTACACAATATTCTTTCATTTCGTTTGACAAGTATTCTCCGCCATTATCACTATCCAAATTAACAACTTTAAAATTAAAGTGAGCCTCTGCTTTTGCAACAAAATCTTGAAACATCAAGAATACTTCTGATTTATATGAAATCAAATATGTCACACAATAATGAGTATACTGGTCCACAAAAATTACAAAATATTTTTTTTGTTATTTATTGTAGAAGGTGTAATAGGACCACAAATATCAGAATGTACTATAAACAGAGGTCGTTTTACATGGCTTTTGTTTTTAGCTTTATTGAAAGGCAGTCATGCTTGTTTACCTTTTACACAAGCTTCACATAAATCATCATTAGGTGTAACATGCTCAATCTGTCCTATGTCTTCAACCATATGATTATATTTTAATTCAAGGAATTTTGATTTCCCAATATGGCCTAAACGCTTATGCCATAATTCATAATCATTTTTCATAGAACTATGTATTTGGCTAACATCATAGCATACATTTACCTTGACAATGAAATCAACACCAATTAAATTGTTCAAAGACTTACCAGTCATGACGACCTTGCCTTCTTTAATAATCTCAACACCATGTGGATTAAAAACAATGGTCATACCAGCCTGTTGCATTCTCCTAACAGACAGCAAATTGTATGGAACGTCTTTGCAATAGAGCACATCCATTAGCTCTCCTTGGATTCCCATATTACTGGTTACGCTCAATGTGCCTCTTTTTGTAGCATTTATAAAGCTTCCATTCTTCGCCACAGATATTTTCATTGGCATTTGAAGTTCAGTAAAGCCTTCAGCAAGATCAGCTCTATTAATAATATGATCTGATGCTCCAGAGTCAAGAAGGAAAGTAATTTCATTTTTATCTTCAGCTGTGGATTCATAACTTCCAAGCATAAAGGCAAAACCAGAGGTATCATTTCTTGAATTAGATGGTTGGATCGTTTGAACAGTTTGAATAGTTCTGTTCTTTGCAGTATGCTTCGATTGATTTTGGAGTGACTTTTTGTAGAAAAAGCAATTTTTCTTGATATGGCCTTTTCTCCCGCAATGATGACATTTAGTGTTCAGTGCCTTTTTGTTTTTAGAAAATTGCCTTTTGTATTGACCTTGGTAGGTGCTTTTTAGTGATTTCTGTGTCTCAAAATTATTCTTTGTTGTGTCATATCTATCTGAAGTGACTTGAAGTAATTTTGCACTCGTGTCTTGATTTTCTTTTATTAATTTTATTTCATAATCAAGAAGTCTTGACTTAACAAAAGATAAAGTTAAGTTATCCTCTGATAATGTTTCAATTGCAGTAATTATGCCATCATACGATTTTGGTAAGGTGAGTAGCAAGTGACACACCTTGTCAGGTTCTTCTAATTTAGCGCCTGCTGCAGCTAAATCCGCGATCAAGTCATCAAAGATCGTAAAATGTTTGATCAATGATGTTTCTCCTTGTAGTTTTAAACTCAAAAGCTGTTTTCGTAGAGCCAGTTGGGTGGCAAGACTTTTGCGTTGATATATTGCATCCAAATTGTGAAAAATCTGCTTCGCAGTACAATCATCCTTTGCGAAACCAAGAAATGCGTCAGATAAGTATTCCACAATAACGCTTTTGGCAACGCGTTCCGCTTTTAGCCAATCTTCAGTTCTCTCGGCAGGTTCCTCGTTTATAACTTTAATTACATCTATTTCAGTCAATAAAGCATGTATTCGCAATTTCCATACACTATATTTTGAACCATCGAAAGGTTTAATATTCCTTTTTAATTTAAGACTGTCCATTTTGTTGAATATGTAATTTATACTTATTTAAAACACTGTATAAGTTTTTACGAAAAACACCCTGTATACACTCTATACAGGAAACACACTGTATAATTTAGTTCTATGACACAGTTCAAAAGTTCATCACAAGAAACACCTTTTTAATATTTGGTACAAGACCACACTGTATAAGTTCTAAAAATAGGTCACTTTTAAAAGTCTCAATAAAACATAAATCACAATGAAATGTTCAACTTCGCAGTTTACAAACGTTCTGGGCCCATAACCTATTGGAAATGGGTCGTTAAATAAAACTTCACTATTTAACTGTGATGAAATAAGCCCGTATATTAATCTTTAAAATTCCACAAGGAACGAACGATACGTAACGGTATGGAGGCCTGCGGGATACTAACAGAACTAAACAATAGTTTCATTTCATGGATTTAAATTCCATCATCACAGCTCCGAGAAATAATAACATTAACTGGAGAACAAAGGATCTCTGTTCAATTAATTTTTGTCCCACAGCACACGTGCATGTTCTCAGTATTATCTTAATGTAAACAATCCAACAGTGACAGACAGACAGATGGACAGTGGAGTCTTGGTTCCGTTTTTACCATTTGGGTACGGAACCCTTAAAAACTAAAGAATAAATTATACCACGGGTTAACAATCTTTTTTAAATTGCGACTCCCTTAACATGTTGTAATTTTTTTGTGGCTCCCTTGTAAAAGAAGATACTCATGTGTATCTTTTGTATTATCTATATATTGAGCATACGCATACCCCTTCGCAACGCCCCTGGGACAAACAGAGCACAGTTTTGGAACCACTATCTTGACCGTCAGCCATTTTAGCATCCGCAACAGGCCTTTCTTATGGGTGGAGAAGGAGGATGGACCATTGCGGATTGGTGGGTGTTAGCAACTGCAAATGCAGCCAGGACCAATAGTGTAATTAATCTACATTAAAATAATAAAATATCCATATTTCTTTGATAGCTTTTCATTTCTTTATTCAGAAAGTCATGTCAATCTTTACATAGTCTAAAAACCCATTTTTCGAAAAGGAGTTCTTAACGGCTTAACATGCTTTCTGAAGCATGGAAGAACTTGAGATAATTTTTTGGTCACCCATCCTATGACCGACCCTTGCGAATGTTGCTGAAACTCCGCAACCGCTGGGCCTGCAACTAAAGCACTGCCCCATCGAGCTCCTCTACCTAACACTATAGCTCAGAGGTGCCCAAATGGTTGATCGCCACAGATAACAAATTTGACACTTTGCACCCAGTGTAGTTTATTTTGAGAAAAATTTGGTGGGTTTCGGTCAAAATGTCGATCTCTCAGTCATAAATTTGTGCTAGGTCGATCTCCATGAAAAAGTATGGGCACGCACCCCTGCTATAGCTTATACAGTCATAATATTTTAACACTTTTAACAAAAAGCTAATTAATTGAAAGAAAATAGATGGCAAAAGAAATAGTTAACTTTCGTAAGTTTATTTACGAAAGTTTCGGATAATTAACAACAAAATTAAAACACAGTAGTCTAATTCTACAATGTCCTTGAAAGACGAAAGATGCTAGCTAACCGGTTTAATAATATTTTTATATCATGAAAATGAATCAAATTATGGCTCATATCAAAATATAAATAAATAGGTATCGTAATTCATAAGAAAAACATTGCTAAACTAACCGGAGTGGTAGTAATCTCCTCATAATAACACTTCAAGAAAAACTCCTCCAACTTGTAATATTTCGCGAACTTATCAGTCCGAAGACATATTCTACACACTTTTAGGTCGTCCATAATATATTTATCTTTCCTATTCAACACTGTTTTTTGTACATACACTGCGATCGTGGGTTTTATTTAGCAATAAAATAAAAAATAAATTATTTTGAGAAACGAAACCAACCAAGGAATCAATTTTTTATTCGCTAAGTTTTTTTTTTCTATACAGTAACAGAACCATAGATATAGTACAGAACAGACCAAGTAGAGACTACAGAGTAGAGTACTACAGATCAAATAAAACACAGCAGCAGTCAATGGGTGCATTCCCAGTGACCAATCGCTAAGTCATCAATCAACACAGACGTGAGGCGTATTTATTGTAACAGTTAAATGATCGTCATCTCGTGTGTGCCTTACTCCTTCTGGCTTGTGAGCTTTTAGATCCTTCAGTGACGGATAAACGATTTCTTATTTTGGCATTCAGAACAAACGTAACGCTAGAATTTATGAATTACTGACGTTTGAACATGGTCCTCACGAAATGACACTGAAGATCATGGATGCTGGAAATAACAAAAACTAGCTAACGAAAGTGCAGTCAAAGTCAAAGTCAAAGTCAAATAAGCTTTATTCAAATAAACTTAATTATTAAGTACTTTTGAATCGTCTATATTTTCCTACCACCCGTTCCAGACTTTTTTAGCTGACAAGAAGAACGGGCGCAAGAAACTTATCAGCTGTAACAGCCATAAGTAACGATATTTACAAACTTGAATATATCGTTACCAGAAAATTACAACAGGGTGACAGGATTATTGGCAACAACATAGACTTATTATATTACTTCAACAAAGTACTTATTAGCAAGTTATGTGTTACATCATTTCCACGCATTTAGATCTTTAAGATAATCATCTACTTTATAATAACCTTTACCCATGAGCGTTTTTTTAACATGGTTTTTAAATTCATGCAAAGGAAGATCAATCACTTGTTGTGGAACTTTATTAATAAAGGCTATGCCTTTCCCCATAAATGAACCTCTAGTTTTTGCAAGCCTAAATCTTGGAACGGCAAGTTTATCTTTATTTCTTGTATTGAACTGGTGAATATTGCTGTTCTTAGCAAATGAATCATAGTGTTTCCTTACATAAACTAAATTATCATAAATATATTGGCCTGCCAAAGTTAAAATATTTATTTCTTTGAACATTTCTCTCAAGGTATCTCTCCGCCGTAGATTGTATATGGCGCGAACAGCTCTTTTTTGGAGTACAAAAATATTTTCAATACTGGCAGCTGAGCCCCACAATAGCAGTCCATACGACATTACGCTATGAAAATAACTAAAGTATACTAACCTTGCCGTTTCAATATCAGTTAAAAGCCTTATTTTCTTAACAGCGAATGCCGCTGAACTAAGTCTACTTGACAAGGCTTCAATATGTGGATCCCATTGCAGTCGAGAATCTAGTGTGATACCTAGAAATTTTGTGCTCTCGATAAACTCGACTTCATCGTCTTTCAAATTAATATTTAATTTTGTCTGCTCAACATTAGGTAATGAGAATTTAACACATTTAGTTTTTTTGGGGTTAAGTGCTAAATTATTACTATTAAACCAGTATGAAACTTTAGAGAGGGCACTATTTACTTCGTCCGAACAGTTATTACCTCTGTTTACTTTAAAAACTAAAGAAGTATCATCCGCAAATAGTACTGTTTCACATAAATTATTCGCGTAGTTGGGAAGGTCATTTATATAAATTAGAAACAGCAATGGGCCCAATATTGATCCCTGTGGCACACCCATATTGATGGGGGCTCCAGTAGATTCAGTTCTATTAATCACTACTTTCTGAGTTCTATTGTACAAATACGATTTCATAAGACTAACTGATTTATCAGAGACACCATAATGTTCTAGCTTCTTTAATAGTGTTTGATGATCAACGCAATCGAATGCCTTAGAAAGGTCACAGAAAATGCCAATTACATCTTGCTTTTCTTCCCAAGCATCAAGAATATGTTTGAGAAGTGTAATTCCAGCATCAGTAGTACTTTTACCCTTGGAAAAACCAAACTGATTTTTATGAAGTATATTATTGTATGTGAAGTAATCTAATAATTGGGAATATATAATTTTTTCAAATATTTTACTAAGTGCTGGTAGTATAGATATTGGCCTAAAGTTAGCTGGGTCACTTTTATCCCCAGATTTAAAAAGAGGAATCAATTTACTATTTTTCATTAGATCAGGAAAGACCCCTTCGTCAATACATTTGTTAAAAATAAAAGCCAAGTAAGGGGCTAGTATATCAATTATTGATTTAATTATGCTTGTTGACATGCCCCAAAGATCTTCTGTTTTTTTAACATTAATTGTTTTAAAAGCTTTAATGATATCTGCACTATTTATATATTTAAAGGAAAAACTTTCATTGCACTTATCAACACTTGACTCCAGAAGGGAGACAGCGATGTTGGGACAAGCACTAAGAGTACTGGTAGTTTCTACAGGTATTCTAGCAAAGAAATCTTCAAAAACTTTAGCGACCTCATTGTCAGATTCAAAAGTTTGATCACCAGTTTTTAAACAGAAGGAATTTATATTGGATTTTGATTTGCCCGTTTCTTTGTTAATAATATTCCAAGTAGCCTTAATTTTATTGTCTGCTAATTTAATTTTATTTGCAAAGTACTTGGACTTTGCTAAGATACAGACTTCTCTGAATGTTTGTGAATACTTCTTGACAAATTCAATGAAGTTAGGATCACTAGAAGTAGCTTTCTCTGCATAAAGTTCGTATAATTTCCTTCTGCTCTTATATATGCCGGGTGTGGCCCAGTCACTAAATTTCGTACTATCATTACATTTGATGACTTTTTGTTTAAAAGTTTTACTAAATTCAGTTTGAACTATGCTAAATAAATGATTATATAGGTTATTGGCTTCAAAATTTGGTTCTGGTAATGTTTCAATTTTACTTGTGACATTGGTTCTGAATTTTTCAATACAGTGTTTTTTTACTGGCCTACACATTATTTCCCGTTTAGGCGGAACATGATGGTGCTCAATGGAGGCTAATTGTCCACTATGGTCGGATTTAATACAATTTAAAATTGATTTTTCAATGACATTACAGTTACAGAAAATATTATCTAAGCAGGTTGCCGATGTGGGTGTGATACGCGTTGGTTCATTAAAAATATGTAGCAAATTAAATGATTTAAATAGGTTTATGAACCTACTCGACAGTTTGGCTATTTTAGGGTCTAAGATGTCGACATTAAAATCTCCGCAAATTGCGACTTTTTTATTCTTCCTACAAGTTATTTTTAAAACTTCCTCCATAGTGGACTCAAACTCAGAGTAATTTGCTTTGGGGGGTCTATATACGCATACTATAATTATTTGATCAAGTTCCACGCACGATAACTCAACAGTTCGTTCAATTGAGAGGGATACTACATCTCTACGCTCTTTACATTGTAAACTATTGTGTAGAATAATAAGTGAACCCCCTCTTATAGTAGATTTCCTACTAAGCGAGCTAACAACTTTATAATTATCTAAACTTAAAAGTAATTCGTGCTTTTTCAACCAATGCTCAGTAACACATAACACATCAATATCTTCAGAGTTTAAGAATAAGCTTATTTCTAAATCTTTGCCAGAAAAGCCTTGCATATTTTGGTGTACAATTCTTAAACACTTTGGCTTTTCTATTGTTAAGTCAGGGCTAGAGGACGCCTCTATTGTCCTAGATGGTAATTTAAATGTGAAACATTATTATTACTTGAACTAAGTAAAATGTTATAATTATTTTTATAGTTAGTTGTTTAGTTGTTTAGTAGTACAGTTTCACTCCATAGATGCTCAGTGACGCAAAAATAAATAAGATTTAACATTCGAAAACCATACAAAACAGAACAGAACTCATAAAATCGTTGTTTAAACGAAGTTCACGCCGTCTTCACTGTTCCCTGTACCGAGCTGTTATCAAAGTAACAACCTGTTGCCATTGTTCCGCCTGTTACGTGGGAACAAGCGCTTTCTTACTCTAACATATGGAAAGAAAAGAGACAAAGCTTGTTATTTTTACCTGTTATATAAACCGACCATATCAAAAATACATTCGACTTTGTAAATTAGTCGTGTTATCTGTTCCTGTGTTTGTTTAAGGCCTTTTTGTTTTTTGTCGCAATGATGTTTGACTGTTTTGCCAATGTTATGTTAAAAGGTAGGTAAAGGGGATTAATCAAATAAACTTAATTTTATTTTATTGAGATTATAAGGCGACAGCTACACGCATGGTAAATACTGTGATCCATCTGTATTAAATCAGGGGTCTTTTTCATAAAAGAATGAAAAAGTACAGTAATTTACCATAGTAGTAGTTTATTGGGGTATAATTATGTTTTATAATTTATAAGAAACATAATCCTACCCCAATCACAACAATGGTAAATTATTGTAGTAAATTTACTATTTTTTATGAAATACGCCCCTGATTAAATACTGATGGATCACAGTATATTTTACCACGCGTGTAGCCATCGCCTAACTAAAGGATGTTAAAGCACTTTATTATTTACGTGAAATGTGTTAGGCAAAGTAGGATATGCGGGTAGGAAATGGGACATCTAGTGCTGCCAGGTTAAGGAAAAGATCAGGCTTCCCAGATTGGGCTTCATTTTTCACAATTTAGAATTTTCCTTCAGTAGACTTAAATCACCTGGGGGGCTACTCAAATGGCTTATATTCGGCTCTATTCGTTCGCTAACTTAAATCTTAAAAATAAGCAATTAATGATCAAGTCAGACGTCGCAAGTTTATGTAAATTACAGACATTGTTGTATTGTACAGAATTGACAAGCCTACGACACGTTATTTTGGTGTTTATGGCTTATTTTTAATTTTTAAGTTAGCGAACGAATAGAAAAGTGGCCATTTGAGTAGCCCCGCTGGTATTTCATCATTATCATCATCATCATTTATGTCTCCACTGCTGGGGCACAGGCAATGGCCGGAAGAATAAAATGATGTAGGAGAAAAAAAGGGAAGGTAGGGAAACATTTGACTAGTGATCATTCGTTAAAAAAACATTATCAGAAATTAATCAAAATAACTGTTTTGAATGAACCAGCAAAGTTAGTGAACGAGAATATGCGAAAAATTCAATCAAATTCCAAATGTCAATATGGTCGAAAATCGCTTGCACCTGTGTTTTTAACTACAATCTTTCTTTATCTTTATTATTTATAACTACTGCCATCTATCGCAATTTAAGTGAAATACTGAATGAAAGTAATGCTGCAAGCTACTTCATTAGGTGACATGATGGTTTACCCAGTAAAAACTAGATGACGCATGTGTGCCGTAACTGCCGCAATGGAAAACAAATTTTATAATATTAGATTTTACTTAGTTGTAATAAAGTTTAGTCTTGTTGCTTAACAGAAAAAATAACAGTTTATGATCATAATAGATAAAAATAACAAGCTTTGTCTCTTTTCATTATGTAAGTAGTCCTTAAGTTAGAGTAGGAGAAGCGCTTGTTCCACGGAACAGGCGGAACAATGGAAGCAAATAGTTACGACATGGCTGTTATTTTTGTAACAGGATGTTGGAACTGTTATTTTAGTGTAACAGGAACAGTTGTAACAGGTAGGCAATTTACCCTGTTACAACCCATGTCTAAACACAGTATACATTTTAAGCGTTCGTTCGCTCGAGCGCTTTGTCGACGATAATGAGCGGTTTTCAAAAGGCAGTTTAAGAAAAAAAAGTAGTTCATAAAATAGAACTAGATGTCGTTGTACTTAGTAGGTAGCTTTTTATGAAAAATATGAAATGTAATTACTATTTTATTATACGTTTGTTGAGTATGTGGTTTGTTGCTTTGTGCGTTGGCTGTCCGATGGCCGGTAACGAAAACTTTTCTATGACCAATATGACCATTAGTCGGAAATAATGTTTAAAAAATCGACTTAGTTGAAGTAACGCCATCTGTCGACATAAAATTATACTAAAATTCTCTGCTGTCAGAAAACCGCTCATTATCGCATGATTTTTCTGACGCTTCGAAAAGAACATAATTATGTGACGTTCCACGGGAAAAGGTACCATATGGCCAGGGGCCTTACTATGAGCTCTTATGCAGGACTTATATTGAACTGCCTTACTTTTGGCCAACCCAAGATTAGTCCAGGTTCTGTTTAAGGCCTGCTTTTGAACTGAATAGTTTCTTATTTGCTGTTGGTAAGCCCCCTGGGGCCGTACTATGAGCTCTTATAGCAGGACTTATATTGAACTGCCTTACTATTTCGTAATGACCTCAAAGGTTATTATCCACTCGAGTGCCCCGCGGGATGATTATTTAATTAAAAACCACCTAGCGACTGGTTGCAGTTCACAGATGATCGTGATCCATTGCTACTTCTTTTTGGGTTAAAAAAAACATACCAAAGAAAAGTGGCAATGTATGTCAAATGCAACCGGTCACTAAATAGTTTCTTTTTAGATAATCAGGGTGCCGGGCGCCCGTCATAATCACTCGAACTTTGCCCGTCTATTTTCCACCCTTGCTGGCCTCTTGCTACCGGGTGGTTCGGTTCCCGTTCTGTCTCTTTCTTATCGAATGAGGATTAGTGGCCACCTCTGGTGTTAGAGTTTATCAAGCCGCCTGTAAGGCCTCTAACTTGGCTTAACGACTGTTATCAGATGACATCAGCCGGGACCGACGGTTTAACGTGACCTCCAAAGCATGAAAGCACTCAGTTGAAAATGCCACTTTGCGGTCACCCATCCGACACCTGACCGGACTGAACGTTGCTTAACAAACGTGATCAAGTACGATCAGTCTGTCAAGTTCCGCCATGAGCGCTTCAGGTTCGGTTCCCGTTAAAGCGTTCTTTGCGAATCAAATTGTTATTGTAACACTATGAAGTGTTGTATTTTTTATGTTAAGTAGGAATAAATCTATGGAATGCAGTCTTTTTTTTTAATGCGATTCCGATGTAGAATTAACTGAGCTAAACATTGAAACATCACGTTTCAGAGCGAGACTTGTATTCAAAAATTTGTACCAAAAAAATTAAAGCGATGATCTATGGTTTTTTATTTTAAAATGCGTTAATAAGATAATAAATATTATGTTAAAAAATAAAAACATACACTTGTCCATACAAAATTATTTATTGACAGTACTTTGATTTTTTGACAAATTATCTTCCACAGACCATCACGCTCAATACGAACTGTCATATTTTATTTTTCTCTCAGAGACTTAATGCTGTCTATGGATTTTACAGGTAGCAAATTTCACAGACTAACGAGACAAACGTTCAAAAATATTCCCATGACTAAAAGAGATAAGTATAATTCAATAAATCGCGGCCTCTCTTACGTGCTAGCCCGTGTCAACCTGTAGTTGACAGGGGCATTTCAGGTACACAAGCTTTTGTCAACTACTGGTTGACATGGGCACTCAAGTGGTTATGAAAGAAGCCTTAAGCACTCCTATTTAAGGCCTGCTTTTGAACTGAACGGTTTCTTATTTGCTGACGGTTAGCCCTCAGACCAAAAGGGGCCTTATTATTAGCTCTTATAGCAGGACTTATATTTAACTGCATTACTTTTTTGTACTATGACATCAAATGTTAGTTCGCATGCAGGTCTTAAGCAGTCCTGTTTAAGGCCTGCTTTTGAACTGGGGGCTTACCATCAACAAATAAGAAACCGTTCAGTTCAAAAGCAGGCCTTAAACAGGACTGCTTAAGGCCTGCTTTTATACTAACTTTTGAAGTCATAGTATGAAAAAGTAAGGCAGTTCAATATAAGTCCTGCTATAAGAGCTCATAGTAAGGCCCCAGTTACATTGTTTCTCTAGTTGTTGTAGTTGTCACATTGGTTCTTAGACCCTCCGCTGCCTTGAGCGGAACACGCGCGCGGGGCGACATAGATTAGAGCTTACTCATGCACTGCGCAAGCATATGTCCGTCATAAACCAGCAACCTATATTCCCGCGCCGTATACTCGCGGCGAGATCTCGCTTAAGGCAGCGGACTGCCTTAACTAAAGCAGCAATGTTACTGCGATTTCTGTCAGGCGCCGGCTGGACGCGTGGTATTTACCGTGATCCATCGCCATAGAGTAAATTTTAACCATTGAAAGTAATTTGTATGGAATATTCAATATTTTACTTTCCATTTCTGAATTTGAATTTGAACATGGTTAAAATTTGCTCTATGGCGTTGGATCACGGTATTTACCACGACGTGTAGCCGTCACCTCAGAGTTAATTGCAACAAAGTTACATAATCAGCCCCCTGGCCCTACTTTTTTTGTTGAATGTGTTTTTGTTGATTGTGTAGAGCAAAACACGTGAAATGTACACTAAGGCGATCGATGACTCATCACATCAACGATTAACCTGCTGGAAAGCACCCATTGACAGTGATGTGACGTGAACGTGACCCTTAGACCACAGACTAACTGTCTGTAGCGTGACCGTGACTGACAGTGACAGCAACGTGAACGCTGGGACTTTTTGGCGGGAAGTTGAAAAGGGCGGTCTATAAAAAAATATTTTCTCTTGTTTTATTGTAAATATTAAGTTATTTGTGTAAATTCAAGTGTACAGTTTATTTATTTTCGTTTGTGTATATATTCTTCATATTGGTAAGTCATTAACTCTATTTCACATACTTATTCTCACCACTTCGACAACATGGATCTCGAACCTGACCCAGACCCTCCACCTTTACCAGATGGTAATAGGTTTAATCCTTTATTGACTTTGATCGCTGCAGATAATTTTATTACTGAAACAGCCCATAAATCGAAATTAACGAAATCACCATTAAAACAAAAAAAAAATTAGGTTCCCTGATTTCAAAACCGAAACAAATTCGTTCATTCCCACACCAACATCAGGTCCTTACTGAATCCTTAAAGGATAGTAATAATGCTAAAGTTGTGACCCCGAAACCGACCCCTACTCCTACTCCGACCCCTACTCCTACTCCTATTTCCACAGACGACAATAGCCCAGATTTCACTTATAGAAATTTCTACAAACCTACTGATTCAGGTCCATATGTGGTACATGTCCAGTTAAACGAAGCTTCTCCCTCTGCCGGCACCACTTTGCACCCCATTAAATTTGGAAACTTTTTGTATAAAAATAACTATAAAAATATTTTGGAAGATGGCATTAAGCGTGTTGGTCGCAATCGGCTGGCAATAAATTTTAAAACCTCGTCTGATGCCAACCAGTTTCTTAACAGCAGCTTGTTTACATCTAGCTCTTACAAAGTATCCATCCCAACATTTAATATTTGCAAAATGGGCATAGCAAAAGGGATTCCTGTGGAATGGTCACACGATGAAATTGTAGCGAACACTCGTATACCAGATGGTTTTGGACCAATTATTAGATCTCAGCGCCTACATAGAAAGTTGGTTAATTCAGAGGGTGTCTCTTGGGTACCAACACAAACAGTAGTATTAACTTTTGACGGGCAATCTCTGCCACCAAAGATATTTTCATATTTTTCTTCCATTCCCATTGAGCAATACATTTACCCAACAGTTCAATGCTTTCAGTGTTGTCGGTTTGGACATACACGAACCCAATGCAGGAGCCAACCTAGGTGTTTTAAATGTTCCCAGGATCACTCAGGGTTTAATTGCCATAGTGAAACTTTCCAGTGCATTAATTGTTCAGGTGCCCATGAAGCCACAGACAAAAAATGTCCAGAGTTTATAAGACAGTCAAACATTAAATATCATATGTCATACAATTCTATTTCCTACCAAGAGGCTATCAAAATGGTTCCTCCACTTAAGAAATCTTATTCTGAAGTCGCAAGCGCTAGCCAAAATCATCAACCTAATCCCTCTGCCTCACCTGTCACTTCCTCCACAATGAAACAAAGTTATAAAAAAACAGTTTTTATTAATAAAAAGCAACCAACCACAACTTCAACTGGATATGATAAGAACGCTCACAATAATATCATTAATGAATATGCTATTCCTGCCCCCAGCAATGGTTGTGGCTACAAATCTTCAGATAATAATTCAGATTCAGTTACACAAGATGACCTTAATAATCTTCTCTATTCTCTTGTGAATATCATAGTTAATTCATCCCTACCGTACTCCGTTGCCGTTTCTCTAATCCAAAACTTGTCTATCTCTATATTTAAAATAATCAAAAATGGACCAGATGCTTCAGTGGAATTGTAATAGTGTAAAATCTAAACACACTGACTTAATATATCTTGTAAATAAATATAAGCCTTTCTTGCTAGCTATTTCTGAATCATGGCTAGAACCAGGTTCAATGTACAAATTTCCTGGTTACCACGTACTTCGAGATGACAGGCCTGATGGCTATGGAGGCGCAGCCCTATTCATCAAAAAACGTTACTTGTTTACACAATTACCTTTGCCATCCCACAATAACAGCCACATCAATGCCGTAGCCGCTAGGTTGGGTAATATTACAGTGCTTTCACTATATATATCATGTAAAGACTCTTCCACTATTCCCATATTGAAGAATTTTCTTCAGTCTCTTCCGTCTCCTATTATAGTGTTAGGTGATTTCAATGCGCACCATGCACTTTGGGGTGCCCCTAACAATGACACACTTGGAAATGACCTAATAGAAATAATCGATGATTTTTCTTTGTGCGTTTTAAATGATGGTTCTCCAACGCGTAGAGGCCGTCCTGGTCAACGGCCTAGTTATGTTGATATTTCAATGAGTACATCATCCCTGTCTTCCCTCCTCTCTTGGAAACGTTTACCATTAACTTATGGTAGTGACCATTTTCCAATCTTGATATCATTGCCCTCAAGTCAATCTGTGCCTCCTCTTCCTCCTCTACTTAAATATAATACCGCAAACGCTAATTGGGATGAATATAGTAATTTATTAGACGATTTTTTAAAAACCCTTCCCAAAGTAAACAAAGATAACCTCAACGATTGCTACAATTCTTTTGTCTCATCTATTATCTCTGTCGCTGACAAAGTTTTTAAGAAAAAGAACTCTGTCAAAGGAAAAATCTCCTCTCCGCCTTGGTGTTATCAAGAGTGTACGGCAGCTATTACGGCTAGAAATAATATCGAAGAAAATTGTAATTCTTTTCTAAATAATGAAAACTATTTACAATTTAAAAATGTTACGGCTGCCACTAAACGTTTATTACGAAAGAAAAAGAAAGAAGGTTGGAAAAATTTTTGTTTATCTTTATCGCCAGATACGCCCTCAACGGTTGTTTGGAACAATATTAAACGATTTCGATGTTCCCAAAAAGCAGTTAACAGTATTTCTAGTTTTAACTTAGATTGGATAGATCCTTTTAACAATAAATTAGCTCCATGTTACGTTCCTAATCATCATGAAATACCGACTAGTTACAGCTATGCTGGCATTAACGATCCTTCAGATCTTAACTCTCCATTTACAATAGAAGAGTTGAAATCGGTCTTAAATCATGTTTCAGATTCCTCCCCTGGCTTAGACGGTATTCCTTATTCGTTTCTAGCTAATGTTAAATCTTCAACTCTTTCCTTTTTATTAAATATCATTAATGTAACCGTAGAATCTGGTATTATTCCACATTCCTGGAAACAACATTTAGTGATTCCAATTTTAAAACCTGGTAAAGATCCTACGGATCCTGCTTCATATAGGCCTATTGCATTAGCCTCAGTTATTTCAAAATTAGCTGAACATCTCATTAAAATCCGGCTAGAATGGTTTTTGGAACATAACAACCTGTTAGCTCGTTCACAATTTGGGTTTAGAAAAGGCCGCAGTACTCAAGACAATCTTAGTATATTTTCCACGGATATTTTACTTGCTTTTTCTAAGAACCAGAGTGTTGCCGCTGCCTTCCTTGACATATCCTCAGCGTATGACAACGTTGACCTTTGTTTGCTTAAGCAAAAACTTATAGATCTTAAGGTTCCATTAAAATTTTCAAATTTTATTTTCAATCTTTTTTGTGAAAGATCTGTTACCTTAAGAGTTCCAGGCGCAACTCCTGTGCCTCGGATTCTATGGAAAGGCGTTCCACAAGGTTCGATCCTAAGTCCGCTCCTTTATGACGTATACACTATCGATTTGGAAACTAGTATAAACCCAGATTGTAACGTACTTCAATATGCAGATGATGTTTTAGTGTATTCTGTAAATAGCTCCATAGATTCTGCGGCATCTAGCCATGAAAGATCTTTGAATAATTTGTCACTTTGGTTAGAAAATCATAATTTACAACTTTCAACTTCTAAAAGCACAGTAGTAATATTTTCAAAAAAGAGAGTAGTCCCAGATATTAACGTATGTGTTAAGGATGTTAAATTATCGGTTTCTAAAGAAGTAATATTTTTAGGAAAGAAATTCGACAGTAAAAACTCTGAGGCTGCGCACATTGATTATGTAGTAAATAAATGTGAAAAAAATATTAATATTTTAAGAGCTCTTTCTGGTGTTTGGTGGGGTTCTCATCCCTTCACGCTGAAGTTAGTTTATAATGCCTTAATTAGGAGCATTTTGGATTATGGATCATTCACTTTGTCTCCCTTAAGTAAAGCTGCTGCAAAAAAATTAGATTCAATTCAATTTAGATGTTTGCGTATTGTTATCGGTGCAATGAAAAGTACTCCTACAAACGCGTTACAAGTAGAAAGTGCAGATCCTCCATTAGATTTAAGAAGGCAATATTTATCAAATAGATACCTGTTTAAATTATCTCAACTAAATTCCCACCCCCTAATCCCAAGATTAGAGGAATTAAATCCACTTATTCCCGGAAAAAAAACTGTTCCATATTTAGTCAACAGTTTGAGAGAAGCCAATAATCTTAGCTCGAGTAACATTATATCCAAATTTTCCACTCACCCTTTGTTTTCCTTCGATTACCCCTGTCTTACTTTCATTCCCAATGTTTTACTTTCAATTGGTATAGATAAACACACGAAAGATCCTAATTCTAAACTCTTAACCTATATCAATGAAAATGTTTCAGATAGTGAAATATTCTTTACTGATTCCTCTAAATCTGCTAATTCATACAATACTGATAATGTAGGCGCCGTTTTCTTAAGACAGTCAAATGGATTTTTTAAACTTTTTCAATATTCAAGTCTAACTTCAAATTACAGTGGAGAAGGGTTTGCAATTTTGGAATGCATAAAGTTTATTATGTGTCACAGAATTGCTAGAGCTTTCATATTCTCGGATTCTTTGAGTTTTTTGCAATCTTTACTATCGTATCCATTTTACAGTAATTCAATAAGCCCCCTAGTGTTAGAAGTAAAATCTCTGTTGAAAGAATGTGCTAGTTTAAATTTACTTATTACTTTAGCTTGGATTCCCGGTCACGCGGGTATTGAGGGTAACGAAGCTGCTGATTACTTAGCCAAATTGGCAGCCAGACAAGGTGACTCTTCTTCGCAACGTATTTTCTCACAGGACTTGGCCTCTCTTCCTAGGGATTTATTGGAAAACAGCTGGTGTCGTGATTGGGAGGAGTCGACTCAGCACAAAGGCAAATTTTATCGAGAAAATCAGTCTAATATAACATTGAAACCTTGGTTCTCAAAACTACGCTTTGACAAAAAACTAACATCTACTCTTTCCCGTTTACGTTTTGGTCATTGCTGCTCCCCATCCCATCTTGCTAAACTACGCGTTCGAGACTCCTCGCTCTGTGAATGCGGTCTTGACGAAGGTAATATCCTACATATCCTATTCCAGTGCCCTCTCTATAATTCTTTGTCCTTTTATGACATCCTTCTAAAATACAAAGCTCCTCTTCCCTATAACTTGTCCTCTATCCTGTCTTTAGGGATCCGCAAAAAGTATCGATACTTGAGTAGTATCGATACTTGCGTTGCGATACCTAGTATTTTCGTACTCGATACTTTTGATCCGATACTTTACTAGGTATCGATACTTTCTGATGTACTCGATACTTTTTACACTTTACTATCTAATCTTCATAAAAAAGTTTGCTCATAGTCGACCAAATAAGCACCGCGCCAATGATAAAGATGAAACAAGACTATACCTTGCAAGTCCAGTGTCTTTTTTAAGGTCAGACCCATTCAAACAATGGAGTGCGAGAATCGAAATCACTGACCTCTATTTTAATGGAGGCCATTGAGCGAGATGAAAACGGTGTACCCTAAATTATTTACCATGGCCACTAAATACCCAACAAGACATGCCTTGATAACGTCTACAAGAAAGCGTCTCACTGGTTCACGCGTCAATAAATTATTATTTACTAGCGGCCGCCCGCAACTTCATCTTGGAAAGATATTTTGTTAATCCTCGATACTTTTTTCGGGATTTAAGGTACCTACACTAAGTCCTTCTCTGTACACCTGACAATCTAGATGCAAAAATTTCAAAATGATTGGTTCAGTAATTATGACGTGAAAGCGACGCGGCCGCCCGCGACTTCGTCTGCGTGGAAAGATTTTTGCTATCCCTCGGGAACTGTATGTTTTTTCTGGATGAAAGGTACTCTATGTCCTTTTCTGTATCCCTGACAACGTTTATGCTAAATTTCATGATGATCGGTCCAGTAGTTAAGACGTGAAGGCGTAACAAACAAACAAACAAATAAACAAACGGACTTTTGCATTTATAAAATTAGTAAGGATTACTAGCTCCCGCCCGTGACTTCGTCTGCGTGGTTAGTATTTTGTCTATGGGAACAGTTCCTTTTTTCAGGATGAAAGGTATGGCCTTCTCTGTACCCCTAACAACGTGTGTGTAAAATTTCATGATGATCGGTTCAGTAGTTAAGACGTGAAGGCGTAACAAACAAACAAGCAAAGTTTGTTTGTTACGCCAAAAAACAATAGTAAGGAAATAAGGATATCTGATTGTAACGAAAAAGACTAGGGTTCACAAAATAACTTAGTATTAGTATTCAGTAATTAGTTGTTAAGTATTGTGCTTGTATTCTTAATGCAGACAAAATGTAGTTATTTTTTTATTTTTGCTTTTAACTGCTTGTTTTTAAGTTTGAAAATTGACAATTTTTTTTACGGAAGCCCAGCGTTCCGTTTACTGTACTTTTTTGAGATTTTTTAACACGTTTCCCGAGGCAAAGAAAAAGTACTCGATACCGAGTAGTATCGATACTTTAGGTACGATACTTTTATCGGTATCGATACTTTTGATACGATACTTGGTATCGAGTAGGTATCGATACTTTTGAAAATTTGCGGAACCCTACCTGTCTTTATCTAATAGAGTTTATGTAAGATGTCTAATTAAGTTTTTATCTCACCATAATATCTATTTATAACCCGTCCTACCTATATTATCTATTTAACCAACTTTATTAAATATATATTTTCGTACGACCTATGCCCAACTCCAAACCTATCCTTCCCCCTCCTACACCCGAAACTGGCAGAAGTATTCTTCGTTGGGGAATCTCGTAAAAAGGAGTGATTGCCACATCAGAAAAAAGAAGAAGAAGAAGACAGTGACAGCTGTTATTATGTCAAAAGCTCAAAATGGTCACCTACCAAACATTATTTGGTTTATTTATAAAATGATAAAAGTTCAGTAATTAAAAGTGTTATAAAGGACAAGAATGTTCGACTTACAAGTTTGTCGAATATGCCTTCGTGGCGAAACAAAATTTTATAAAATTGATACGTATCACCTTCAAAATTATTATGAAGAGATTATGACTTTGCCAGTAAGTTTTAAAACATTTTTCCTTTTATAATATAAATCATTCTGATGATGTTTCTGTCTAAATCTTTAATTATGTATAATATTAATAGAATTAATATAAAGTTCATTCATCAATGCAGTTATTTTCATTCATAAACTTCATAATTTGCTTTAGGTAAAGAACTCATGAAATATATATTTTTATTTACATTTGTAAACACTGACCCCATATACATTTGTGTTTTTTCCCGATCGGGGCGGGTACGGAATAGGTTGATTCCTTGACATTGTTGCATATAAAAATATAGCAACAAAATATACAGTATCCGGCAAACATCTTGAAATCGGGTGGGGATTGCGCAGAACTCGTATTTTGTGTATGCGTAGCGGTGAGGTACGCGGGCGGCGGGAGAGGGGCGTGCGCTATTGGTCGCTCGCAAGTGCACATGCGCGAACTTATCCCCACTCCATGGGAGGAGCCTCAGGATGTTTGCCGGATTCTATATGTGACGGGAACATGACATGACGAGGCGTAGACGAGATGTGGGAAAATGTATGGCGCACAGCATGTCCCTGTCCCATCCGGGGTTTTTCCCGTTAGGTATACAGTGATCTTTATTTAAGGTAGGTGCTATGCAGCCTTCTCGTCCATTATTTCCTGTCACTAATCAACTCCCTTTACAATCATATCAAGATTAAAGACGGAAATATACTTGTGTGTTGTGTTGTGTCGTGTCGCGTTGTGTCGTTTCGGTGGGTGTGCACACTATTGTGTCGCGACAGATTGCGTTATGTCGTTTTATCTCCACAGTATCAATCGAAGCTTTGCACCGCTTGCACGTTCATAATGCTTTGATCAGGTTCTGAGAGTAATTTAGAAGAGGACCTTAATTTTTTATATGCAAGGTGTTTGGTAAAAGCCTTATAAATCCGAATATGGTAGATAGGGACCATAAAACTCAACAACTTTTACTATGGGACCAACACTGAAATCAAGAAAAAAAAATTTATTTTCGTTATTTTTGTATGAAACAGCAGATTTTTTTTTGCGATTTTAGAGTTGGTCCCATAGTAAAAGTTGTTTAGTTTGATGGTCCCTATCTACCATATTCGGCATTAGGGGTTATTTTGTAACACGTTGTATATCTATTTGTTTACTTATAAAAAACAAATCAAAAAACCTACAACTATTCCCAAGCAACAGCTCTGATAAACTGATGATTACAATTTTTGCATTTGGTATGATACAACACTTTACGTTGACGCACAAGTTCAAAAAGAAAAAGAAAAATTAAAATAAAACACTGTACTTACCTAACATTAAGAAATAAAAAATAATTACGTAAACTAAATCAGTAAGTAGGTATTGACCAACCTACTTAGAAAAAAGAAAGAGACTGCTTGTATTTAGTTAGGTACCTTGATTATGAGTCATTTCCGTTGCTGAATCTGAAATATCGGGCGTAGTCATTCTTTTTTACATTCACTGCTATCAGAGATTTAAAATCAAGAAAAAAAAATCATATGCAATTCAGTACAATAACAATACTTACAACGAAAAAAATCTGCTGTTTCGTACAAAAATAATAACAAAAATATCTAAATGTATGAAACAGCTGATTTTTTTTTCGCAATTTCAGAGTTGGTCCCATATTAAAAATTGTTTAGTTTGTTAGTCCCTATCTACCATATTCGGCATTAGGGGTTATTTTGTAACACGTTGTATATCTATTTGTTTACTTATAAAAAAACGATAAAAAGAAACCTACTAACTATTCCCAAGCAGCAGCTCTGATAAACTGATGTTTATAATTTTTGCATTTGGTATCATACAACACTTTACGTTGACGCACAAGTTCTATTAAATCTTCATGTTTGAGTCAAATCAAAATTATAATGCGCGTATTGCGAGCGTCCGCCGCCAGCGACAGATACCAATACAATGCTAGAAACTGGTGATGGGCGAACTCGAGTTCCGACCCGGGTTGACTCGAGTTGCAGTTGTATCGGGTCAACTCGAGTCAGCCCGTTAAGAACTCGAGCCAACCCGTTAAGAAGTAAGAACTCGAGTTGTGTACCTTCGCTGCCGCCGCCGCCGCCGCCGCCATGCTCAGCCCGGCCCGGCGGCGGCGGAGTTGGCCGATCTAATTCGAGTTTACCCGTAGCACCCGAAGTTCTGTTTTCTTACTACCGGCGAATTTTTATATTTTACTGTTTACTTGTTTTGTTTCTTTTAATGTTTGGATAGACAAATATTAAAAATCGGTTTTTATAAGCTCTTTTTACTTTGTAATTGTGTTGATTGTGTATTTTGTGACATGTTTAACTTTGACACAATGTCATCCAGTCGAAAAAGGAAATCAACGGTTTGGGAATTATTTGATTTAGCTGTAGATAGCAAAGTAAAGTGCAAAACATGTTCTGATATATACAAATATTCAGGAAATACGACAACTCTTAAAAATCAAACACCCTAGTGAATGATAGTAAAATAATTTTTTTTTTCCCCAACTAACCTTACCTACCCAAATTCCAAACAAAATCACAATATTGTCATAAATAATTAAAACAACCTAACCTACTTAGCTAGTATCTAATCTATGAACAAAAAGGTAAAGGTCTCCACAGCTGCTGACCATCTGTGGTCGGTTCCGAACCGATTAGGCAACTCCGTCTGACTCGCTTACAGCTACGGAAATTCGCGCAACTCGGTTTCAATTCAACTCGAGTTAGCCAACCCGAGTTGGCTAGCAGGTCGTAGCGGGTTGACCCGTTAGCCAACTCGGGTCGGCTAACTCGAGTTGAATTGAAACCGAGTTACGCGAATTTCCGAGTTGGCTCGTGGGTCGTAGCGGGTCGACCCGCGAGCCAACTCGGGTTGGCTAACTCGAGTTGAAACCGAGTTACGCGAATTTTAAAACGGGTTGACTCGAGTTGGAAATAAACCGAGTTGGCCCATCGCTACTAGAAACATACTAATGTGTTGTGTTGTGTCGCGTCAGATCGGTGGTGGGGGTTCTGTTGCAATCGCAGCCGAGCGATCCGCGTTTTCAACAGATGCCGACACAACACAACACAACACAATAGTGTGTTTCTAGTCATACTAAATGTATGAAACCGATACGCGACAGATCGCGACACGACACAACACAACACAATAGTATGTTTCTAGCGTAAGATCTTACCTAACATACATTTGATTAATAGCTAATAACTTCATCAAGAAAAGTAATCTGTAAATTGATTTTCAGGTCATCAATGTCGATGGATTGCCTCAGTATTTTTGCTTTGAATGTGCTGCGACTTTGCACAAGTTTCATTTGTTCAGAGAAAAGTGTTACTACAGTCACAAAGAACTTACAGAAAAACTCTGGAATGGCAAGGTAATTAATATACTAAAAAGCACTGAATAATTTGATATAAATATTATAGAAATTATTGAAATAAAAAAGCCCTTGTACATAATCAACCAACTAGACCAGTGGTTCCCAATAAGTTCTTTCTAGGTACCCCTCCAGAAAGTTCTCAAACTTTTGATGTTATGTTACCTCACATACCCCTTGGTGTATTGGGAAACACTGCACTAGACCCATCTTTTGTAATTATCAATACAAGGAATCACTGAATAATTTGATATAAATATTATTGAAATAAAACATTGAACCTTTCAGATCACTCAGTCAGCAATAAACAGTATAAAGGCAAAAGAAAGTCCAAAGCTAAATTTTGGCACCCTAGGCATATTGATTACAAACAAACGGGTGAACACTTACATCTTTAAGTACGCTAATGTTGAAGAAGAAAACATAATCGAAATTGATGAAAATTCAATTGAAATTGATTGTACAGACAACAATTTCTCTGATACAGAAGATATAAATGACAATATTGATATACCAGCAGCTGAATCTGAGCCAGAATTAGTGCTAGATACAGGTACTAAGTATAAATTTCAGATTTTCCCACTTGATAACGATGAAGTTATTGAACCAGAACCTGTAATAGTGAAAAAGGTTACAAAACAGAAAAAGCAAAACAACAAAAAACATAAAACATCAACTAAAAAACTTAAGGTATCAAAGCCTAGACATAGAAGAAGAAAATTTGCTAAAAATAAAGACGACACAGATTCAGATGATGAAATTTTAGCTAAAAAGAAAAAGACTGCTGTCTCATTAGAAAGAAAAAATGTTGAATTCACTAAAGCGAAAGGTGGAACACCAAAAGCCCTCAAATTCTTAGATTCTGGTTTTTGGAAAAAGACATTTTTGACAGACGAAGAAGCTATGGTAGAACATCAAGCTAGAGCACAGGACAAAAAATATCTTAGAGCAGCTTATAAATGTACAGACTGTTTTAGAGGATTCTCTCAGAAAAGTATGTTAGAGAGACATATACCACTGAGACATGGAGAGGTAAATAGTCTTTGACTTCAATGGTTTAATCAATACTCTAGATGTCCGGTCAGACTGTCAAAAACTTCACCTCAAAATAACACCCCACATTCAAACTGGGAGCTTATTTTGTACAAAAGCATTATCTTCTTTGTCTCCTACTATCTAAAGTTGAATTTAGAAAGAATAGTAATTTGAATCCAGCAAAAATATTCATGTGGGAATTTCAGTCGATTGGTCAATATTTATTTGCGTGCTTTTTAGTTAATGAAGTGTTATCTAGGATATTATTGATCGAAGCTTCAATGGTTAATATTTTTTATTGTACTATTTAACTCATTTCAGCCTAACCTAGCCTATCCATAACAATAAATATGTTAAAATGTAAATGCTTTATAAATTACAGCAGTTCAGTCTTTTGTTGTCTTTAAGGTGGGCATGGGCATTGTAATATTTGGCATCTATATTATTTACTAGCGGCCGCCCGCGACTTCGTCTGCGTGGAAAGATTTTTCTCTATCCCTCGGGAACAACACCTTTTTTCGGGATGAAAGGTATCCTATGTCCTCTGTGCTCCTGACAACGTGTATGTAAAATTTTATGATGATCGGTTCAGTAGTTAAGACGTGAAGGCGTAACAAACGAACGGACTTTCGCATTTATAATATTAGTAAGGATTATAGTCTGACTGGTGCCGCGCGTTGGGTAAGTGCATGATGAAGGCGAGGGTAGAGCAGCTTTCTCTTTCTCCCTCCCGCACGTACGTCTATCACAGCTTTGTCTCTTTCCCTCCACATCTTTCACTACCCAAGGCGAGGTGCAGCGCTTGCGGTAAAGTATACCTGCCCCTTGATTACGTAACTCTGTTGCTAACAATTCTCGATTGAAATAAATTGAAACTGCAGTTACATGATAGTCGTCACATTGGTTCTTACTAAAGCAGCAATGTAACTGCGATTTCTGTCAGAGTTGATTGCAACAATGTTTAAGTATGTTGTTGTTTGTACTTGTAATCTACATTTTGTATGTTGATTTTAGGCACTCGGTCCATTGATATGCCGCTTCTGCAAGTGTCGGTTCAAGACTGCTTTCTTCTTAAATAAACATATGAGACTTCACTACACGAGGTTCGAATGTCTCCGATGTAACTTAGTTTGTAATATAGAGTGAGTATCATTAAAATTTTATGACTTTGATTGATAATGTTTATACAATGTGTAACTGAATTAATGGCTAAACCAGAATATTGTAGATAGGGCCACAGATTACATAATACTATAGTACAGATACCTCATCCCATACTAAAGAAATGGCCATCGTAAGGCGACTATCGGGGCGATTTAAAATGTTTTTCTTGTACCATGCTAGATGGCGCCGCTATCGTCGCAGCATGCTTAGCACAAATAGCAACAAACTTTACCAAATTTTCAACGCAAAAAGCAGAAAAATCTTTTTAGTACAGATTATCGCCGATAGGTGTCACTCAATTTTTATTGAAATTTATTCAAAAAAACCCTTCATTTTACTGCTTCATTACAATTTTGCATTTGGTGATTTTTTTTAAGAAAGAATTTAAAAGTTTCATGTCTATTTTTCTCTGTATTTGAATATTACAAAAACAAATCGACGCAGGTACCGCCATCTAGTGAGGTAAATTTAAACTAATTCTAACATTAGTTTAAATATGCCACTAGATGGCGGTACCTGCTAACTAAGCCACATCTGTTGTTCCCGATGAGACCCCATGATAGGGCCCATCAAACTGATAAATTTTTAGTATGGGACCAACTTTGAACACGCGAAAAAAAATCAACCGTTTCATGCATTTTAATATTTTCGTTATAATTTTTTGTATGAAACAGCTGTTTTTTTTTTCGCGATTTCAGAGTTGGTGCCATAGTAAAAGATGTTTGATGGTCTCTATCTATTCGGCATTAGGGATTTTTTTGTAACAAGTTGTATAGATACTAGTCCTACTCGTACGCAAAAAAAAAAACCGCAAATCGATGTACAGCAAAGCCGTTTGGTACACGTATACTTGAGGTAAAAACAAAATTTTGGACCCGCAGTTCTTAAAAATTCTTCCCTTAGGAGAGGAGTTATGGTGTCATTTTTTTTTGTATGGGAAAAAAATATTTTTTTTCTAAAACCTATCTTGCATGGTATCGAATGAAAGGGCTTGCTGAGCCGGTTCTAAAAATATATCACACACGATAGGTTTTAGAACAAACATTTTTTTTCCATACAAAAAAAAGATGACACCATAGCTCCGCTCCTAAGGGAAGAATTTTTAAGAACTGCGGGTCCAAAAATTTGTTTTCACCTCAAGTATACGTGTACCAAACGGCTATACATCGATTTGCGATATTCCATTGGTTTTGAGCTCGTAGAACCCCCACTATACGAAAGTAACTTGTTTACAGCTCAATAATGGTGTTGATTCTGTTGGCAATGACTTAACTAAATTGACAGAACTAAAGTCGCATTACTAATTTCCCAGCAAAAATGTAAATAAAGAAACGTCACTGTCAAATTGACAAACTGACCCTGATAGTGACATTTTCAGATATTGAAAACCTTTGGTCACTTTTTTAGAACTTTTTAATTTGTTTCTTATATTTTAAATCATAATAAATATAATGTCATATAGTCAGTGGCACGAATCATGAAAATTTTTCGACGGAGTGGGGATAAGTTCGCGCATGTGCTCTTGTGAGCGACCAATAGCGCGCGCCCCTCTCCCGCCGCCCGCGCCCCTCACCGCAACGCATACCCAAAATACGCGTTCCGCGCAATCCCCATCCGATTTCATGATTCGTGCCACTGACTGTACAAGGTAATTTTAAAGTAGGATGGTAATAGGAAATGTTATCTTTATAACCTGTCATAATTTCTGATGTTAAAAGTTCTTGAAACGAACTGATAAGAAAACTTTATAGATATTTGGCTGTATGTAAACTATCAAAAATACGTAGCATCTTCGCCTTTTCCCCCCCAATACCAAAAGACAAATGTAACTACGACAGCTACTACTCGTAATACTATTTTTTATAAAATTACCAAAGGTTGATGTGTACGGTTTGAAGTTGATGTGTGCACAGCATCGTAAAATGTTTTCTACTATAAAACTGTTATTATAAAATATTAAATTATATTACTGATTTTGCCGCAAAACTCATGATTCAGAATATTTATCTAATCTATTTTTATTAGGTCTGTGATGAAAAAACATGTAAGTGTGTTTATTTCTTGACTTAGCAATATACTATTTCCTTTTGTGTTGTTTTGTTCTGGCAATACCTTTGTTTACATTTTTTCTGGGAAATTAGTAATGCGACTTTAAAGGATCATGCCGCATTCTGGGCCATGATGCGCATTAACCATACATATCTGTGTCAGACTCATGTCATGTCAAAAAGGGGTAGATAACAAAATGTCATATAATAGGAAAATGTCAAACAATTATAACCCCAAACGGCTCCTAGAGATTGAGATTTCTCTTTTTTCCCGCATTATATTTTAATGATATTCTTCCCACGCAATCAGTATAAAATTACTAAAGTATTTTGGTAATTTCATCAAAGCGCATCATGGCCTAGCTTGTATAGTAAAATCGGCATAATCCTTTTGTTAATTTTCCGTCCTTTTCTTTCTTTATCCAAAAGACAAGAACAGAATGCAAAAATTTAGTTTAGACCAGTCAATTTAGTTAAGTCATGCCGACTGAATCGAGACCATTAAAGTTTAATGATATTTTCAACGAACTAAGATACTAAGGAAGTGTAATTCCGCTCAAAAAATAGCATCACGCAAACTACGATCGAGTGGGTGGGGCTAAAAAAGTACTAGCGAAGCACGATTTAGTCATGTCTGCCACGCGCTCGGCGACAGTCGTTAGCGTTACCACAAAAAAATAATTAGAAAAATGATTAAAATGACGTCATGTGTGATCAAGTGGTGAAAAAGACCAAAAGAAGGCAGCAAAACCATACAGACATAACATAACATAGGAAAGTAACATATTTTTCGTTTTTTAGAAATATCTATGAGCGTATTACATACAAAATATGGTCGTTATTATGCAACAAGTGTTCAGTCGCTTTGAGGGGCAGAGTCAAATCTTCACATTCACTGCTATCACACATTTTTAAACAAGAATAAAACTCTCTCATGGAATTCAGTACAACAAAAAAAAGGAAAATTTAAATCAAAATTTTGTAATGCTAAAAATGGCGCGTCCTGCAATATGCAATACATAGAAAACGAGTAATCTGATGTAATCTCCTTGTTTTTTATTATTATACAGGGTGTAACAAAAACGCTGTCCAATCCGTGAAGGGATGATTAGGTAGGTACCTATTACTAATTACCTATAAAGATTCTATTCACGCAATCCTCTTTGATAAACGAGTAAAAATCCCTAGTTAAAATAGAATAAATAAAAAATGAAGAACTCACATTGCAACACCGAAGGCAGCAGAGTGGCACGACAAGTAGTGACGTCATGAGGTCAAGACCGTCAGATCAGAACACAAAGTAATGACAATTTCCAGAAACGATGATTTTTATGCAGCTCTGAAAACAGCTTTTTAATATGGAGTTTGATCCGCGGATCATTCTGCTGGAACCCCAATGTGAGATCTGCTGCGAAAATGCTACTTTATATTTCCACCACCAATAGAAATACATGCCTAGCAACGGTGCACTAGATTGTCCCGAACACTGCAGCACACCTGTATTCCACTTAATTAGTACAAATGTGGATATTATTCGCAAACGCATTACGGATTCACTCTCACAAATGTTTTTAAACATCAACTGTAAACATGACCTCACAAATAAAAATCAAGGGGTGTCAAATCTGGAGATCGCGCTGGCTACGGAGTTGGTCCACCTCTTCCAATCCACCATCACCCATATTGCTAGTTTAGGTATTTGCGCACCGGTCAATAAGCATGTTAAAATAGTCTGCATTTGAAAAAGATCTTGACAAGAATAAACTTTGACTTGGTGGAATACGCTGCTATAAAAAATACATTACGACAAACTGAGAACCTCCTCCTTTTTTGAAGTCGGTTAAAAAGGTGTCGCTATAAGAATTTTGTATTGCCAATTAAGGCATGCTTTTTTAAGTAAAAAAATAAAAATAAAGCGACGTATTAATACTGTTGTACTTTATCAGTCACACCTCTAAAAGACGTATTAAGGTGTTGCTCGCGCAAATGTGATAATTATCTACATAATATGTACTTACATGTTATGAAAAAAAAAAATCTTTACAGAATACATTGTCTTTTATCAAGCATACCTATTTTATTTCAATAGCTTGCCTAATTTTAGTCCTTCTTGAAATCATATGTCTTACCAATTCGTGACAAATAATATGATCATCATTCATCAACATCATCATTTTATAATTTTCATAAAATAAAATAACAATAAAATCATCACAGCCGAAAGACGTCCACTGCTGACATAGGTCTCCTTTAGTTTTTTAGAGCGACTAATTACAGGCGACTTGCATCAAGCATATTCGAGCGGTCTTTACCAAGTCGTCCGTCTACATAATAAAACAAACATTAGATGTAATGTTACAAACAATAATGTACTAATTTCATGAAACAATTTTATGATGCCGCCCAGCGCGCCGTAGTAGGTTAGGTGTACTGACTGCATTCTACGTTACACCGTCCTCGCCTCAATGACAAAGGCACGACAACGGCCCAATGAGTGACACGAGGCGAGTCAAATATCCAATCATGTTTGATCTGCGTTCAAACCCCAGCCAATAGAAAACGTCATATGCGTTAGAATACAATCTAATGCCGATTATGCGTGCATTGTAATAAGGTATGTTTTTACTAGTTCATTGTTGAGTTTGCGACCTTTTATGTTTTATGTCACCGTTTGTGTTACAGAATATGTGAAGGTGCCATTTTTTATGCACTATTTGTTAGGAGTTAGGCTTCCTTAGATCTTAGTTCGTTGGATATTTTGAAGATATGGTAAAATCATCATAATAGTAAGTACTTACTTAAATAATTTTGTTGTTTGTTTTAGTAAATCTGCATTATTTCACGAAGAATACCATAATGGCGTCATCAGAAAGTGTCCTCATTGTGACAAGGAGTTCAAGTAAGTAAAACAATGTTTTCACCACCCACCAATCCGCATTGGACCCGCGTGGTGGTGGGTTATGGCTTATGGACTGAACACCAAAGGGAACATTAAAAAATGGCTGATGTACAAAAATAATGTTTCTTTCATTATTTACAGTTACAGAACTACGCTTTTACTCAAAAATGGTCTTTATTGTCTTTATGATAGAGTCGTTAATTTCATCAAGTTGTATTTTATTTAAATTTCAGACACATGTCTACTTTCTATACTCACCTTCGGACGCACAGGAGTAAACACATGTGTTCGCGGTGCGGAGAATCATTTGTCAGCGAACTTGGACTATATTTACATCAGAAAGTCAAACATATCAATGACACTGTAAGTATGTAATAGTAAAACTCTTCTTAATTTGATCTTAAGTAGGAGAAGATTATTTTTTGTTGTTTAAAATAAAAAATTGAAAATATAAAGGTATAATTCCGAAGGCAACCGTACGTACCGCTACGCTCCAAATTGAACAGTAAAATTATGTTTAAAAAGCTCAATTTCTGGTTTTAATATTTACGGTTTTAATTTGGAGCGTAGCTAGGGCTGCCACCTTTCCGGGTTTGACCCGGAGTTTACGGGTTTGAGTAGTGAATGTCCGGGCTACGGGTTTAACATCAAAGTCTCCGGGTGGCGCAAACTAAAGTCAACCGTACCTAAACAACCATCTGACATGATTTGACAGACATTTTACGGCTTAAACAGGCGTGCGGCCGGCTGTAATTTAAGACAGGCATTTTTAATTTCGTGGGTTCGCTGTTTGAAAGCTCGCTTATATGCTCCAATCACGCAAGCCCGCAGCGAGCTACCCCGCTATCTGCCTGCCCGGAAGAAACAACAGATTACACGATTTGTGGATGAACTGAGTAAAAATCGCGCTACGCGGCCGGTTTTTAGTGTAAACAGGCAAGATTAATTGATGAAAAATGAAATGCATGAAATTGACATAAAATCACGATGCGCGGCTGTTTTTTTTTAACTATAGGCAGGCAACTTTGCTAGATAAGTGAATGGAACTGACCAAAAATCGCGCTGTGCGGCCGTTTTCTACTATTAACAGGCAAGATCACAAGATTTGTGGATGAATCTGACTAAAAATCGCGCTGCGCGGCCGTTTTTTGGTGTAGCCAGGCAAGATTACTAGATTAGTGCATGAAACTGACTAAAAATCGCACTGCGCGCCATTTTTTGTTTTACTATAGGCAGGCAACATTACAAGATTAGTGGATGTATCTGACTAAAAATGGCGCTGCGCCACAGAATACATAATAGTACAAGTACAGAAGATCCACTCCGCACAGTCATTTAAATAAATAGCGACTCTATCCCAGACACTATAAAGTGCAATTCAGGTCGCACACCGCTCCCTTGCCTACAGTTATATTCACCTAGAAGTTGCCTCTCTTTCTATCGCGTAGCTCTTATCTCTTCTAACGACTTCAGGGTTTCTACTTTTTAAATAATAATGAAATAATAGGTACTTAATTTATTACAAGTTATGTGTTTGTGAAATAAAATGTATACTTAAATACGTTTCAAAAAACCCTAGACTAGGTAGACACAGTCAACGCCACATCAGATTATACATGCTGACTTTGAGGCAATTTGCTTTCTTACGAAATCAAATGTCATTAATAATTAACATTATTTCGAAAGTAGATAAGTAAGTATTTCGAAAGTAGATCTATAGTACCTAATAAGTAACCTAATCTATGAATTATTATTTCAGTAAATAACTAGTTGGGTGAAAATAGTTTAGCAAATAAGACAAGTAAATATCTAAGAATAAACGGCTACTAGGTAAATACTAACTAAAAGTAGATAAGCTCTTCCTACGTTTCGATGTCGTTTGGAACTTTTGTAAGTGTGAAAAAGTTCGGATCCTTTTTATTTTGCCCATTGCGATGCAATATGCCTTCATTTTGGTTAAATATCATAAATGTGCGAACGAACGACGCAACAATACGCGAATGCGTGCGTGAGTGAGTATCGTAATCGAACTTCTAACGTGTAACCCAGCGGCACGCGGCAGGCAAACCCTCTGAAATTAGTCCGTCCGGACGGACCCGCCGGCTACTTGTAGCTTCGTACCTAAAGCGCGGAGTGCGCCTTGCCTGGCTGCGCGGCCGTTTTTTACTATTAATTAACAGGCAAAATTACAAGGTTAGTTGGTAGATGGAACTGACCAAAAATCACCCTGCGCTGCCGTTTTTCAGTATAGACAGGCAAGATTACTAAATTAGTGCATGAAACTGACTAAAAATCGGGCTACGCGGCCATTTTTTCTATGAACCGATATTATTCATTGCCCACCTAAAATATGATTTATTAAACAAAAAAATCGATTTTTGAAAATCTCCGGGTCTACTCTTGTTGAAAGGTAGCAAACCTAAGCGTAGCGGCACGTGCGGTTGCAGACTGCGGTTGCCTTCAGAATGGGGAAGGCAACTGTCAAAATGGCGCTGCGTACGCTTGTTCACGAGAACTATGAAAACAAAGGACTTTCACTTAAAAAATCGTTGTTTTAAGCTTTCAAATGATTAAATTCTGTGTAATAGGCTTTAAAAATGTTGGCACTTACAAATTTCCGAAAAATCTGGATATAGGAAAAATTTATAAATTCTGTTAGAATAGAAACGTCTTAATCTGGCTTTAAATTCCGGCATTTGCATTGTAGAATAGTCTTTTATATCCATTTTGGGTCAATGGGTCTTTATCGGTAAAAAATACCACAAAATAAATACCTATTTTCCCATACATTTTGTTCTGTACGTCTACTGTTTTAGGAACAAGCGTACGCAGCGACATCTACAATTAGCTTTGCGTTGCCATCCCCATTGTAGTTAAAGCTTGAGTTACATACCCGCCCTGCCGCCTCTGTATTACAACCTCTTAAAAATGTGTCAGTATGCATCTCTTTTATTTGCTAAACATTGAGAAAGAGACGCATTGATAGCCATTCAGAAAACTGACAAGTTTTAAGAGATTGTAATACGGGGCTGCACTGGATTTTTTATTAAGATAATTAATCTTAACTTTCAACAGAACGAGAAAAAAATCTTTATTCTTCGTTCTCGCTCTAACAAACATTCTTACTAATATTATAACTTTTTAATTATAATTATAACTAATATTATAAATGCCAAAGTCCGTTTGTTTGTTTGTTTATTTGTTTGTTACGCCTTCACGTCTTAACCACTCTACCGATCATCATGAAATTTTGCATACACGTTGCCAGGGTTACAGAGAAGGACATAGGGTACCTTTGATCCCGAAAAAAATCATTCGTTCCCGAGGGATAGCAAAAAAACTTTCCACGCAGACGAAGTCGCGGGCGGCCGCTAGTTGTTTATAAGGCCCTTTACTCATTTGTCGGCGCGGTACAGATTCTGTACCGATTTTGTAACACATCTTTACAGCACCCGAACTAATGTTACGCCAGGCTAGGCGCACTCCGCGGTTTAGGTACTGTTAAAATTATAGGATCAGGCATACATAATTAAAAGCACTAAGTCAATGTTTAACAAGGATATATTTAAGTTACCAAAAGCAATACTCGCATTGTTAAGAAAACAACATCTTTGACCTTATTAATCACTATAATATTCTATTAACCAATACTAAGCAAGATTCAACCAGAAAACATCATTAATCTTATTAATCACTATATTTTACCGTAACTTTTATAATCACTAACTCAAAAATCAATTTAGAAAAATTGTGTAACTAATAAAACGACACATTAGACTGCATTATTTATATTGAAAAATTATTAATAACCAATTTTACATTAATTGCCAATAAACAACTCATAAAACATTAATCATCACGAATAAACAATTCAACTTTACTTTTGTAATCACTACTATTTTAAATTATTTGTATTACGAATGAAATAACACACTGGTCCTTATTATTCATTCTAACGAACATTGGATTAAATGCCAATAAAATAACCCATTCAAATCAAACAAATTAATCATCACATCATAACAAAGGGTTCTGAACAGACTAACATCTTAGACGTTATACTCCTTTGATCAAAAATAACACTGGTATTCAATACTTATCTTATTATTCGGCGAGGCACAAAATCAGACTGACTCGTTACACCATTTGATTTCACTTTTAAGCATTCGTTATTGGCGGGAATTGACACTTCTTTCCCGCCATTACTGTTCATAGTCAATGTCATATCTTTTTACTGTTAATCATTAATTTTCAAGAAAGTATGCAAAACACAATTTTAAAATGGACAATAAGAAATATTTAAATTGTATCACGCTAATAAATGTGCCCAATTACATGTATAAATTTAACAAATTAACTTTTCTGGAAAGCCAAATACACTTCCGTCAATTCACATACTTTTTATCAGCTAACTAAAAATTTTATGATTTACTAATTAACATTTTTACGATTAATTTAACTCATAAAAATTATATAACTCATAATAAAACTTAGAATTATTTAATAACATCGTTATGATAACTTTACTATCAATTGTTACCCAACCGGAACACTCGATATTTAATAGTTCGTCCATCCTGACACATTTGCGTCCCCGCAAATCACGTGGCTTCTGTAGGATACATCTGTAATAAGAAAACATTTTGTATTCCAAGTTATCAATGATCCAATTTCCATTGTGATAATTTACCTATTTTCCATCGTCTGATCCGACGGCCCTATTTAATTTATTTTTAAATCTAAAAATCTCTACTAGTAGTCCAATATTAACTTGATATTATTTATCAATTTACAACGAACAGTTAACCTTTAATATTTAGAGAATTTAAATAATTCGGACTACCACACATAGTTTGCCCATTAAAGTTCATTAAAAATGCATGGTATAATTTACTTAAACCCTTAATTTCTGATAAACTTTATTAAGATGCCCGTTACATGCCACCCAGGTGGTCCTTAACAAAATAAATCTCTTTTTCCATCATCAGGTTAGACAACGTTTAACAAGATAAACCTTTTCTTCATCGTCAGTTTAGACGACCCTTAACAAAATAAACCTTTTTTTTTCATCGTCAGGTTAGACGACACTTAACAAAATTGACCTTTTTTTTTCATCGTCAGGTTAGACGGCCCTTAACAAAATAAACCTTTTTTTTCATCGTCAGGTTAGACGGCCCTTAACAAAATAAACCTTTTTTTCATCGTCAGGTTAGACGGCCCTTAACAAAGTAACCTTTTTTTCCATCGTCAGGTTAGACAGCCCTTATCGATTAACTCCTTTTTTTTTCATCGTCTGGAGTGACGGCCCTTATTGATTAGCTCCTTTTTTTCATCGTCTGGAGTGACGGCCCTTATTGATTATCTCCTTTTTTTCATCGTCTGGAGTGACGGCCCTTATTGATTAGCTCCTTTTTTCCATCGTCTGGAGTGACGGCCTTTATTGATTTGATTAGTTTCCTTTTTTTCATCGTCTGGAGTGACGGCCCTTATTGATTAGCTCCTTTTTTTCATCGTCTGGAATGACGGCCTTTATTGATTAGCTTCCTTTTTTTCATCGTCTGGAGTGACGGCCCTTAAAAAATATATAGACTGTTCGCATTACTGTAAAAGCCATTCTTTTATTTTTACAATATTAATTGCAAAAACATTATCCCTCCAACAAATCTATAAGTTATCTGTGCTATCAACTTGAGTCACTAATCTCACTATCACTTGCCTCATGCATTAGTTCATTAAACTTCAAAGCAACTACTTATACACTTATACTCATTGGGTCCCTTATTGAATACTATCATATATAAAATCACAATATGTTTACGACTTTCATACCATCCTACCACCAATTTAACTTTTCTAGCTGACAGGAAACTAATTTTTAGCCTCTGCAAAGATTAGAAGTTCACTTATTTACATAATATACCTACTCGTAATTATTATTATTACCAATTGTATTGAAATACAGAATTGCAACATATTTATAACATAATACTATAAAGTCAAATGAAAACAACCATTGCGGTCTTTTTAAATAATCTTGTAATAGCTTTGCTTGTGAGCATATTTTACCATGTATTTTAAATCTATGCCAAAGCAGCTCAACTATGTTGTGGAATTTCATCAACGAAAGGCAATGCCTTTCGACATAACATAGTTTTTGATGTCTAAATCTTGGAGCAGCAACCTCATTTTATTTCCCGTATTAAAACAATGGGTATCACCTTATCAAGCGATCCATATAACTTACAACCTTAAACTAAACTCCTTTACATATCAACATATAAATTTTCCCTAAACCATTCTCTCAGATAATCCTGCAACCAAAGGTGTACTGTGCGTTCTGTGATATAGCTTACAGTACAAACAGCTTAAACATCCCTTTTGAAGTACAAATATATTCTCAATATTAGCTGCTGAGCCTTACAACAGTACTCAGCGCATCCATAATATTAAACATATTTTATTTAATATTATTCAATAGTACACTACGCTATGAAAGTAATGAAAGCAAAAGCAAGCAAAGAATAGCCTTCTTGATAAGACAAATATGTGGATTGGATATCATTGTCGTCGTGGATAATTACATTTTTTAATAGGTACATTAGAGATTTCGTATTCTCAACAACCTCAAACTAAGTCTGCATTCAAATTAATATGCATAAGTATATTCGGTAATGTAAGAAAATATTCTCTTTTTCTTCGATTGATAATTTATGTTGGGCAAATGTAAACTTAAAAAGGAGTACTGATTTCGTCGTTAGAACAATTTTATTATCAATATCACCCTTGCCATCAGAAAAAAATGAAACTGAGTCTTATATAGAATATAAATCATTGGGGAATATTCCAATAATTAATTGAAAATCATAAAATATTTTCTTTTCCCTTTATTTTACTTGGTACAAGTAATTATAATATTCTTATAATATGCACTACGTACAGGTAAAATAGATATTGGCCTAAAAGTTAGGATCACTTTTATCTCCTGCTTCAAACAAAGGAACCAATTTTATTTACTACGTATTTTCCCACTGGGCCAAGAAAAGTACATTCCTTAGTGTTAAATACTATTACATCAATATTAATGATTAAAAATATTGGTAGGAATGACCCCGTGAACATCGATTATATTAACATTGCTATTATTATTTTTAAATCTAAATACCTCAACACCTATGGACATCCGATTCAAGGAGGTCAACAAGACAACAACGCTGTGAAGAAGTCCACCAAATCACCCCACATCCTCAACATCAGAATCTTACTCTAAGAGAGAATGAGTAGATTCTACCCTTTGTTTTCCCAGTTTCTTGACTAAAAATTTTCACAAACAAGTTCTAATTTTCATTTCAAATATACTTGAACTTTGCTAGAATACATACATGTCTAAATGTTTTTGATTAGATTCTTCAACATATTCAAAGCAATCAGGATCACAGTAAGTAGGTTTTTTTCTTAAAAAAAAAGCATTGTATCCACTAATTATTATCTTTAGCTCTAGTTGTTATTTGTTTGTAGATCATCCACAAAACAAATAATAAATAAAATTTATGTCTACTTCTACGATTGATGATCAGTTGCGGCTAAATCACTTAATTACTTTGTATCATTTTGTTTGGACCACTCCAAATAAAATATGGTAATAGAGGTTATTGAGTTTCCTAGTAGGGATTAGTGCAATTCCAATTTATATAGTTATTGGCCATTTACTACCCATCGCGTTTTAAAACTGACATGATTGATTATGTTTTATACTTGATGAACATACTGTTAAAGTATGGGTTCTCCATTTGTTAAGTTTATATTTTTCAATTATTTTAAAGGAACAAACTTGATAGATTCAAGACATATTTTCGTAATGTTGCATACTGTTTGTTCATCGTAACATGTTGGCCAATATAACATATACCTAGCTACCTGCCTATATCGACGACTTTTAGCCACTTTTCTATCAAAATGAAATCATTCTATTCCTTTCTAAAACTTTCCCCGTAATGGACTCAAACGCCGGATGTTTCCCAGGCAGGAGTGTCCACGTATACACTAGACATTAATAATTATTTATTCAAGTTACACACTAAACAAACTTGCATTAACTCAACATCAACATCAACTCAACAACAACATCAACTCAACAACAACATCAACTTAACATCAACATCAACTAAACATCAACATCAACTCAACATCAACTCCCCTCAACATCAACATCAACTCAACATCAACTAAACATCAACATCAACTAAACATCAACATCAACTAAACATCAACATCAACTAAACATCAACATCAACTAAACATCAACTAAACATCAACTCAACATCAACTCAACATCAACTCAACATCAACTCAACATCAACATCAACTCAACATCAACATCAACTCAACATCAACATCAACTCAACATCAACTCAACTTCAACTCAACATCAACTCGACATCAACTCAACATCAACTCAACATCAACTCAACATCAACTCAACATCAACTCAACATCAACTCAACATCAACTCAACATCAACTCAACATCAACGCACAACATCAACGCAACATCAACTTAACATCAATTCAACAGTTTTTGCAAAGCGTCAATAATATTAATTAACCTTTCATCGAAATTATTAAACATAACATAAGATATTAAATATTTAAATTAAAAACGACATCTGAATAATACAAAGGAAAGAGTCATCCCAACACGTGTATTTATATTACTCTCTGGGGCTGTCTCAAGGAAATTCTGTAACTGAATTATTGAGGAATATTTTTTTTATTATAATTTTTTTTTAACGGATCTCTTCTCTTCGGATTATGAATACCGAATACTGAAAAACCTTCCTTCTAATTTGACAAAGCTAGCCTCTAATGTCTCGAGCGGTAATTAAAAAAAAATATAAATTTAATCATATTTTAAATAAGCTCTATCTAAAATTATTTTCTACCTGTAGCAAACTTAGACTACAGGGAAATATTAAGACTTCAATTTAACCCTAACATTCAGGGAACTTCCAACGACACTACAACACCTACATCACATTACCTATGTACTGCATTTGATCAATGTATGCCTATTATAACAATAATCGGAACGGACTTGCCTTGTGTTTTGCTTGCGTGCCAATAACACCCTGCTTTCGTCGGAGCTGGAATCTTGCGTTAAAATTAAGGGATCAGGCATACACAATTAAAAGCACTAAGTCAATGTTTAACAAGGATATATTTAAGTTACCAAAAGCAATACTCGCATTGTTAAGAAAACAACATCTTTGACCTTATTAATCACTATAATATTCTATTAACCAATACTAAGCAAGATTTAACCTGAAAACATCATTAATCTTATTAATCACTATATTTTACCGTAACTTTTATAATCACTAACTCAAAAATCAATTTAGAAAAATTGTGTAACTAATAAAACGACACATTAGACTGCATTATTTATATTGAAAAATTATTAATAACCAATTTTACATTAATTGCCAATAAACAACTCATAAAACATTAATTATCACGAATAAACAATTCAACTTTACTTTTGTAATCACTACTATTTTAAATTATTTGTATTACGAATGAAATAACACACTGGTCCTTATTATTCATTCTAACGAACATTGGATTAAATGCCAATAAAATAACCCATTCAAATCAAACAAATTAATCATCACATCATAACAAAGGGTTCTGAACAGACTAACATCTTAGACGTTATACTCCTTTGATCAAAAATAACACTGGTATTCAATACTTATCTTATTATTCGGCGAGGCACAAAATCAGACTGACTCGTTACACCATTTGATTTCACTTTTAAGCATTCGTTATTGGCGGGAATTGACACTTCTTTCCCGCCATTACTGTTCATAGTCAATGTCATATCTTTTTACTGTTAATCATTAATTTTCAAGAAAGTATGCAAAACACAATTTTAAAATAGACAATAAGAAATATTTAAATTGTATCACGCTAATAAATGTGCCCAATTACATGTATAAATTTAACAAATTAACTTTTCTGGAAAGCCAAATACACTTCCGTCAATTCACATACTTTTTATCAGCTAACTAAAAATTTTATGATTTACTAATTAACATTTTTACGATTAATTTAACTCATAAAAATTATATAACTCATAATAAAACTTAGAATTATTTAATAACATCGTTATGATAACTTTACTATCAATTGTTACCCAACCGGAACACTCGATATTTAATAGTACGAAGCTACAAGTAGCCAGCGGGTCCGTCCGGACGGACTAATTTCAGAGGCTGCCGCGTGCCGGCTGGGTCGCACGTTAGCAGTTCGATTTCGATAATCACATCACTCGCCGCGTTCACATATTGCCGCGTCGGTCGTTTGTTCTCACGTTTGTGATATACCTAGTTGGTTACTAAGTTCTGTAACTATGGAAAACATGAATAATACTAAATTTACAAATAATGCTACAATGAATTATATACCAAATGAAAGCACAAATATTTAAGATTATCATGTATTTAAAATTATTCGAAATGACCGCCTCTGGCATGAATACACGCCTTTAGACGACGAGGCCAGTCATCGATGGCAGCACGAACTACCACCATATCCAATTCTGCGACTGCCTTGAGAATAGCGCGCTTAAGAGAGTCGAGATTCATGTGGGGCTTAGCACATGCTTTCTCCTCAATAAGTTGCCATATGGCATAATCCAGAGGATTTAAGTCTGGGCTGGAGGATGGCCATTCTTCCTGCGCGATAAAATCAATTTTGTTAGCCCGAAACCATGCTTGTGTAGATTTTGCTTTGTGCGCAGGGGCAGAGTCCTGCTGGAATACCCATGGCTGGTTTTGAAATAAAGTGTGGCTTAAGGGTTTGACAACAGGTTCCAGAACGGTATCTTGATAGACTCTAGCGCCAGTTTTCACACCTTTTTCACAGAAATGAACCTTACTTAGCCCTGAATAGGACACCCCCAGCCAAATCATCACTGATGAGGGGTGGTGACCTCGTTGGACCCTCGGAGCAATCATGCTGGCTTCTTTACTATTCTTAGCGTATACTCTATCATTTTGACGGTTAAAATTTTCTTCGACTGTGAAGATTTTTTCATCAGTAAACAAGATTTTTCGATGGCCGTTTTGTGCGTACTGCTTTAGTAGAGCGCGACTTCGTGCTAACCTCATAGCCTTCAATCGTGCGTTTAGCAGATGGCCCTTTCGTCTACGGTAAGCGTGAAGCCCAAGGTCATCATTGATAATATTTTTAAGGGAACTTCTCTTCACAGTCATCTGTATTGCCAATAACTTTTGCTTCCGGACGGGATTTCTCGTGATTCTCGCCTTCACTGCCTTGATCACAGCTGGTGTCCGAACGGTGCGTGGTCTTCCTGATCTTTTTCGGTCATCGACGGTCAAGGTATTACTGTACCTATGGATAGTGCGACAAATAAATTGCTTGTTGATTTTCAACTTTTGTAGCAACTTAAAAATCATATTCGGTGGCTGCCCACATTTGTGCAGAGCAATTACAGCGACACGATTCTCCTTCAACCCCCATTCCATGGTGAAATAAACAAAATATGATATACGTGTGGTATGGAATTATAGCTTATAAAACTGTCAATAATATGTCATTTTTATTTTTTCTTTTCATTTGTTTTAATGGCCAGTAATCGATAAAGAAACTCAGTAACAGAACTTTTGACCAACCTGTGTACATAACCAAAATGAAGGCATATTACATCGCAATGGGCTGCCTTAATACTAATAATAAAAAGGATCCGAACCTCACGTTTTTCACACTTCCAAAAGTTCCAAACGACATCGAAACGATACGTAAGAATAGTGCTTGTCTACTACCTAGTTAGTATTTAGTATCCGTTACGTAGTACTGCGTACTTGTCTTATTTGCTAAATAATCTTCACCCAACTATTTATTGAAATAATAATTTATAGATTACGAGTAGGTAGGTACTTACTTACCTACTTTCAAAATAAAGTAAATTATTAAGGACAATTTGATTTCGTAAAAAAGCAAATTGCCTCAAAGTTAGATGTATAGTTTGACGTGGCGTTGACTGTACCTAGCCTAGGTTTTTTGAAACGTTTTTAAGTACCTACACATTTTATTTCACAAACACATAACTTGTAATAAATTAAGTACCTGTCAATTATTTAATTTATTATTTATAAGAAGAAACCCTAAAGTCGTTAGAAGAGATAAGGGCTTCGCGATAGAAAGAGAGGCAACTTCTAGGTGAATATAACTGTAGGTAAGGGAGCGGTGTGCGACCTGAATTGCACTTTGTTGTGTATGGGCTAGAGTCGCTACTTATTTAAATGACTTTGCGGAGTGGATCTTCTGTACTTGTACTATTATGTATTCTGTGGTTACGCCGACAAAATTAAATGAGTAATATTTATACGTCTATATTTCAAGGCATCCATCCAGTAAACTTTCGGTACCTCATATACCGAGCATGTTGTTGCATGTGAGTTGAACTTATGCTCCAAATACAAACACCAATATAGCTTAACCTTAATTTACAGGATACAGTGGAGGTTGAAGGCAGTATGTACTGCGACGTTTGTAAAATCAAGTTCGATACCACGGAAGCGTACGACAAACATCTGTTACACTCTGCTATGCACACGGACGAGTAAGACACTTATTTTGAAACATTATTTTTCTAGCCGTGTTTTTTATGCACAACGAGACTTCACCTCGCCTGATGTTAAGCGACGATAAGGCCGAAGGTGGAAGCGCGCTACACCCGGAATCCTCATCACTGAGGTACTGGCTATCTTACCTCTAACTGCCGGAACACAACAATTTTTATATTGTTATGGCGTCAGACTTAGGTGAATGGTGATAGCCAGGCGGACTTGAAATAAGCCCTACCACCAAACAAACCGGGTACAAATTGTACTATTCCGTAAGCCCGCGAAAATATTGCCTACGTCATATGACATCACGATGAAATGCATGGCACACGGTCGAAAATGTTGTGCAGAGCGAGGATCAGAAGATTATCGCAAATAAAATTGGCCGGAAGCTTGAGAAAATCCTTCACTTCCGGTTAAAAATCACCGACTTCTGGCCAGATATGGCTTGGCAGACTTATTTATTCTCAAACACACTATTATTAGAGAGAGTTTCAGTTCTGAAATGGCCGAAAGTACTTGAAAGACGGTGCCAAAGATAGTCACCGGATACCTTTTCATAAAATTATTATAAACGTTTTGAAATAATAGTGTGTTTGAGAATAAATAAGTCTGCCAAGCTGGCCGGAAGTCCTCCAAAATTGGTTTTTAACCGGAAGTGATGGATTTTCTCAAGCTTCCGGCCAATTTTATTTGCGATAATCTTCTGATCCTTGCTCAGCACAACTTTTCTGACCGTGTGCCATGAATTTCATCGTGATGTCATGTGACGTAGGCAAAATTGTCGCGGGCTTACGGACTATACTATACCCCCCTGGGAATCGAACCCGGGACCTGCATCTTAGACGGGTGGGTGAACCACTAGACTACAGAGGCGGTTTTCAACTTGTGGGGTCGCGGCCCTTAGCGACAGCGGCAAGAGGATCTATTATTGTGTAATGCAGGATTTATTCATTTTTGTTTAAGCAAACTGATTGATGCCGGCTCTTCGAAAAATTTGATAAGGGATGACACAGAAATAGACTTTAGAGACGAGGAAGGACATCAAGTAAGTTTCATATCGGTTTTTAAGATTTCAATTTTATAAACAAGTTGATGTGCTTTGAAACATCTGTTTAGTTTGAGTTCTACTAAACTTTGTATTTAAAACGTCATTAGAAGTCGTTGCTGGCATTCATTTAAAAAATAATTTAGGATTGTTTAAAAATTATAATCACTTGCGTAATTCTGTTTGCGGAGAGTTGATGAAAAAATTAGATTCAGGGTTACTAAACTCACTAAAAATTGCGGCCCGCTTATTATTTTCACACAACCGCCGCGTGCAACTGCGCGATATACGTACCACAAGTAGGAAAGTCTCACTCCGCGCTTAAACTTATATTAGCCTACTGCTCGCGGCCGACTCAGTCGAGCCAGCGCACGAGGGGTGTCGTGTGTCGGTTGAGACAGAGCTACGCGACAGAATAGAAGCGCTTCGGAGGCGCTTATAATAATAGGCACGCAGCGCTGTGCTATTTGAAATTGTACTTTATTACCGAGCAGCGAGAGTAGCTTATTATTTGACTTTCCTCGCGCGGATCGGCTTCTGTACGTATAGTACTATTAAACATATATTATTTGTCAATATCAATTCTCGGCGAATAGACTATAGTATTTGTTAATTACGAATAATACGGTGCTTAGCTTACTAATTATTGCTGATTCGTGAATTCGTGATATTGTATTTCTTGTAGTCCATTTTTATCTTGTTCTTCTAATACACTTTACCTATTTCAGAACACAGACGAACTATATACTAGGTGAGTATTAACAGAACATCATCATTCAACAAAGTTTCCATAAGGAAAAATTTTAGAAGATGTTTTATCTCACGAACGCGGGTGTCAACACGCTTAGGAATCGTCCTAAAGGTGCGTCCAGATATGTTCTTTTGATCGTACCGTACCTCCGTTCCGTACCAGCGTTCCGATCAAATAAGTCTGGACGCTACTTTTGCCCGTTCCGTACCTCCGTTCCGTACCACCGTTCCGATCAAACCGCCGAACGTCGCCGCGATCACGTCCAGACTAGCGCCGTACCGTACCTCCGTTCCGTATCAACGTTCCGATCCAATAGTACAGCAGCCCGTAGTAAATTTAAATTACGAAAAAGGTTACCGTTTGCCGTTGTGATATAGTTATTTATTACAAAATTATAGATACTTTAACAGATCGCAACCCGCCGTAACCTATATTTGTATATCTCCAAAAATGATTATTTTTTTATTTTTCGAGGTTAATCACATGGTTTAGCTATTGTCGTGTTCTACAGCGCTATCTGTGTATGGCTACTTTTCACAGTCTAACTATTATCAGTGGCAATCAAACATAGCGCTGTAGAACACGACAATAGGTAAACCATGTGATTAACCTCGAAAAATAAAAATCTCATTTTTGGAGATATACAAATATAGGTTACGGCGAGTTGCGATCTGTAAAACTTGGCTTAAAGTATCTATAATTTCATAATAAATAACTATATCACAACGGCAAACGGTACCTAACCTTTTTCGTAATTTAAATGTACTACGGGCTACTGTACTACAACCTCCGAACGTCGGCGTCGCCGCGATCACGTCCAGACTAGCGCCGTACCGTTCCTCCGTTCCGTTTTTCCTTTGAACGGGGCGAAAAAACCGACTCGCGATGGATCGGAGCGTACCTGTCGGCGATCGAGACGGCGTACCTCCGCACCGTTCCGAACATGCGTCCAGACTAGCGTTCTTTGTTCGCGACGCTCAAGAGCGAGAGATACGGGTACGGGCAAAAGAGCGAGAGATTCGAGGTGGATCGGGGCGTACCTGTTCGGCGAACGGAACGGCGTACCTCCGCACCGTTCCGAACATGCGTCCAGACTAGCGTTCTTTGATCGCGACGCCGATCGGAACGGAGGTACGGTACGGGCAAAAGAGCATATCTGGACGCACCTTAAGAGAACGCGACTACGCGATCATCGCGCGAATACAGTACGAGGCATATATCTTGAAATTTTTTCGACGGAGTAGGGATAAGTTCGCGCATGTGCTCTTGTGAGCGACCAATAGCGCGCGCCCCTCTCCCGCCGCCCGCGCCCCTCACCGCTACGCATACACAAAATACGCGTTCTGCGCAATCTCCACCCGATTTCAAGATACGTGCCTCGTACTGTAAGTGACGACGCGACCATAGCGTACCGATGACGCGACGCGATTATCGCGCGGATGCCAATTAGGACACCTATTCGACATCAGTACGATTGATCGCGGATCCATACGAACTTAGTTCGCGCAAATAGATTTACAAAATGTTTATTTGCGCGACCGCATCGCACGAATGCCAGTTAGGACACCTATTCGTACGACTAAAATTCGTGCGAACTCGCGATGATCGCGTAGTAGCGTTCTATTAGGACGATCCCTAAAGGCCACGCAATAAGGTTGAAATTCGTTAAATTCACCTGCATTAATGAGATAAAGCTACTCTACTACAATCAGTTAGCCATTGTATGTCAGTTTCACTTGTCAGTCAGTTACACTTTTTTATGATGAAATATTTTACAGGAAATCTAGAGTAGAAAAAACACTGTCTGCAGTAAGAAAGAAAAATCTCAATAAAGTGCCAACAAAGGTAGCAAAGAAACCTACAACATGTCAACACGTAAGTACTGTGTACGTTTTCAATTACTAGAATAAAAACCCTACTTTAATTACTTACCGTTATTGCTTCTTGACTCGACGTTTCCCTGCGTGATCGAATTAGAAACGAGGAGATCCGCAGGAGAACTAAAGTACCCGACATCGCTCGAAGGATTGCTCAGCTGAAGTGGCAATGGGCGGGACACATAGCGAGAAGAACCGATGGCCTTTGGGGCGGAAAGGTTCTGGAATGACGCACCGCGCACCGGACAACGCTCCGTGGGTAGGCCCCCGACAAGGGGGACCGACGGGAGGGGGAAGGTCGCGGGAAGCCAGTGGATGCAGGCAGCGCAGGACCGATCGTCGTGGAGATCCTTAGGGGAGGCCTATACCCAGCAGTGGGTGTCGTGCGGCTGATATGATGATGATGAATTCACAAATCCCCTCCCTCCAAATATCTTAACAAGTTCAGCTCAACTAAACAAATAATTGCAAAACTTCGTTATCGCTTCGCTTTCAAAATATGATGTATTAAAATAAATTTATCTTTATTGTTATTAAATTGTATAAAAAAGTTAATATTTTTTTTTTATTTGTTAATACGTAGTGTGGGAAACACTTCGAATCTCAGTCGGCGTGTATGAAGCATCATCACTCTGAGCACCCTAGGAAACCTTTCTACTCGCCCAAGGATCGGGTGATATGCGAGATATGCGGCACTTCTTTAGCGGTAAGTAATCTGTGGTTGAGTCAAAGACAATGGTACAAGTACAGAAGATGCACTACGCAAAATCATTTAAATAAATACCGACTCTTGCTCGGACACAATAAAGTGCAGTTCAGATCGCACAGCGCTCCCTTCCCTACAATGAGGATCAGTAACGATTTTTGTTTAGTGGCTTATCAGAAAGCTTATGCCACCACATGATTAAGTGTGAACAAATTTTTACGATATCTCTTAAACCTGAGAAGCTATACGAGCTAAAACGTGCTAAAACACTGTTATTTTGGGGGATCCTTGTCATCGAGACGTACGCGAACCTTATGTCGTACGTGATAAAGCACATATTGCATTGAGCTTGGCATTTCCTTCAAAACCCTTATAACTCAACCATTTCTAAACGGATTTCAAAAAATCTTTCGCTATGTTTCATAGCTATGAATGTGTTTCTATACTATACCAATAAAACTATAGGATTCAAACCTGTTACTGATCCTCATTATATTCTCCTATGGTTGCCTCTCTTTCTATCGCGTAGCTCTTATCTTTTCTGACGTATGAAATTGGTCCTGACTGAGGACGCCGAGCGCTTCATACTCACGCGCGGAGTGACATTAGCCATTTTTAATGTCCCCAATGCTGGGACACAGGCCTTCCTTATGGCTGGTAAGGAGGATGGGCATAACCCATCACGCGGGCCCAATGCGGATTGGACATAGCCCTGGCAGTACCTATAGTATATAGCCAGGTCAGAGTTGTTTTTGATACCGCCGTTGTCTCTGACTTCTACAATATTTTTATTTAAGTACTAGCGGCCGCCCGCGGTTTCACCCGCGTGGTTCCCGTTCCCGTGGAAGTATCGGAATAAAAAGTATTCTATGTTTTAATCTAAGCTGTCTAGTCTATCTGTGTGTAAATTTCAACCAAATCCGTTCAGTAGTTTTTGCGTGATTGAGGAACAAACATCTAAACATCCAAACCCACAAACTTTCACATTTATAATATTAGTAGGATTTATTTACAATTTGTCAAGAAAGTCTTGAAATCAATGGGAGAGCCACTTTCTTTGTCATTCGTGTTATTGTTTGGCAACAAACTTTTGTATGCAACAAATACGTGGTGCTGGCTTGCTAGTAAAAATAATTCAAAACGTTCTTGACAAAAAATAATGCCGAATATGGTTGATAGGAACCATCGAACTGAACAATTTTTACTACAGTACCAATCTAAAATCGCGAAAAAAATATCTGCTGTTTCATACAAAAATTAAACATGAAAATATATGGAACAGCAGATTTTTTTTCGCGATTTCAGAGTTAGTTCGATCGTAAAAGTTGTTTAGTTTGACGGTCCCTATCTACCTTATTCGGCATTGCAGGTTATTTTGCAACACTGTACCTAGTTGGTCAAAAAGTTCTGTTACTGAGTTTCTTTATCGATTACTGGCCATTAAAACAAATGAAAAGAAAAAAGAAAAATGACATATTATTGACAGTTTTATAAGCTATAATTCCATACCACACGTAGGTATATCATATTTTGTTTATTTCACCATGGAATGGGGGTTGAAGGAGAATCGTGTCGCTATAATTGCTCTGCACAAATGTGGGCAGCCACCGAATATGATTTTCAAGTTGCTACAAAAGTTGAAAATCAACAAGCAATTTATTTATCGCACTATCCATAGGTACAGTAATACCTTGACCGTCGATGACCGAAAAAGATCAGGAAGACCACGCACCGTTCGGACACCAGCTGTGATCAAGGCAGTGAAGGCGAGAATCACGAGAAATCCCGTCCGGAAGCAAAAGTTATTGGCAATGCAGATGACTGTGAAGAAAAGTTCCCTTAAAAAAATTATCAATGATGACCTTGGGCTTCACGCACCGTAGACGAAAGGGCCATCTGCTAAACGCACGATTGAAGGCTATGAGGTTAGCACGAAGTCGCGCTCTACTAAAGCGGTACGCACAAAACGGCCATCGAAAAATCTTGTTTACTGATGAAAAAATCTTCACAGTCGAAGAAAATTTTAACCGTCAAAATGATAGAGTATACGCTAAGAATAGTAAAGAAGCCAGCATGATTGCTCCGAGGGTCCAACGAGGTCACCACCCCTCATCAGTGATGATTTGGCTGGGGGTGTCCTATTCAGGGCTAAGTAAGGTTCATTTCTGTGAAAAAGGTGTGAAAACTGGCGCTAGAGTCTATCAAGATACCGTTCTGGAACCTGTTGTCAAACCCTTAAGCCACACTTTATTTCAAAACCAGCCATGGGTCTTCCAGCAGGACTCTGCCCCTGCGCACAAAGCAAAATCTACACAAGCATGGTTTCGGGCTAACAAAATTGATTTTATCGCGCAGGAAGAATGGCCATCCTCCAGCCCAGACTTAAATCCTCTGGATTATGCCATATGGCAACTTATTGAGGAGAAAGCATGTGCTAAGCCCCACATGAATCTCGACTCTCTTAAGCGCGCTATTCTCAAGGCAGTCGCAGAATTGGATATGGTGGTAGTTCGTGCTGCCATCGATGACTGGCCTCGTCGTCTAAAGGCGTGTATTCATGCCAGAGGTGGTCATTTCGAATAATTTTAATACATGATAATCTTAAATATTTGTGCTTTCATTTGGTATAAGGTGTTTGGTAAAAGCCTTATAAAGCCGAATATGGTGGATAGGGACCATCAAACTGATCAACTTTTACTATGGGACCAACTCTGAAATCGCGAAAAAAAAATCAGCTGTTTCATACAAAAATTAATGACGAAAATATCAAAATGTATGAAACAGCTGATTTTTTTTTCGCGATTTCAGAGTTGGTCCCATAGTAAAAGTTGATCAGTTTGATGGTCCCTATCCACCATATTCGGCTTTATAAGGCTTTTACCAAACACCTTGTATAATTCATTGTAGCATTATTTGTAAATTTAGTATTATTCATGTTTTCCATAGTTACAGAACTTAGTAACCAACTAGGTATATTACCACATATTATATAATACTAATAATATTACATTAATTGTTTGTTTCTACAGCCGAGCAGTGTCCCCGCCCACCTGAACCAACACACGCGCCGCAAGATGTACACGTGCGACACGTGCGGGAGATCGTTCACGACTAACAATATGTTAAGAAATCATATCGTGGTGAGTAGGTATACAGTAAAGAATAACTCAGGGGCCATCCATAAATTACGTCACACGAATTTCATAATTTTTGACCCCCTCCCTGTCCTTGTCACAGCTGGTCACATTTGTGAGACCCCCTCCCTAGTGTGACGTCACATATTCGAAATAGCCGAAAAATTCATAGCCGTTCCGAAATTTGATTTATTTCAATTTAAATGATTTTGAAATGGGACGTCACAAAATTAAGGACCCCTCCCCTAGGGTGGGCCGATTTTGATCATTTTCCGAATTTTGCTTCACAAGACCCCTCAAAAGTTGCGTACTGCGACGTAGGTTTTAGGAATAATAATATAAAAAATTAAGATTATCACTTTTAGCCCTCTACTAGCGTTTGAATTTTTATAAAATACCTACATTTTGTGTATATCAGACTTAAGAATTTAGCATTAAAAGACCCCTCAAAAGTTGCGTAATGCGACGTAGATTCTAGGAAAAATAATTAAAAAAATAAGCTTAGCACTTTGAAACAGGAATTTTATCAAATCTGATTCGAAATTTTTTATTTTGTTAAATTAATTTTTACAATATTTGATTGCTATCTACTATTTTTTAATTATTTTTCCTACAACCAACGTCTCATTGTGCAACTTTTGAGGGGTCATTTAATACAAAATTCTAAATTCTGAAATACACGAAATAAGGGTATTTTATAAAAATTCGATCGCTAGTAGAGGGCTCAAAGTGATAATCTTATTTTTTTTTATTATTTTTCCTATAATCTACGTCGCATTACGCAACTTTTGAGGGGTCTTGCGAAGCAAAATTCGAAAAATGATTAAAATCGGCCCACCCTGCCTCCCACCCCCTTGTCACACTGCGTCGACCCCCTCCCTCCCCCTTAGCGTGTGACGTTATTTATGGATGGCTCATTAGGCCGAATCTCAGAAAAATCTAATCCGTTCAGCCGTTTTTGCGTGATTTAAAAACATCAAAAATTTCACCTTTAGAGTGGCATATACAGCTAATCCATACAAATATATGGACCTATCACACACATGCCGGAATTTTTCGTACAGATTTTCATACATTATCGATATTCCGTTTCGGAATTCCGAATCGGGATTCCGTCTGTCTGTATGTGGACGGCTTTATAAAACCTGGCCTTCAAAACTTAGTACCACACAAAATCGCCTTTTCTCATAAACTATAGAAGTTAAGAGTTTTTGAAACAAAAAAAGTTTATTTTCAAGTAGGTTATCGACTATGAAGTTATTATTTAAAGAATTGAATCCTTTATTTTAATCATTTTCATTACGAAAATATATCTCGTGTATTTTAAAAGTTATTGCAATTTTAAAAGTGTGGTACTAACTTAAGATAGCCAGTTCCTCAGTGATGAGGATTCCGGGTGTAGTGCGCTTCCACCTTCGGCCTTATCGCCACTTAACATCAGGTGAAGGCCAAGCACTATCCCGTTGTAATAAAAAAAACCGGCCAAGTGCGAGTCGGACTCGCGCACGAAGGGTTCCGTACCAAAAAACGGCAAAGAAACACGTTTGTTGTATGGGAGCCCCCCTTAAATATTTATTTTATTATATTTTTAGTATTTGTTGTTATAGCGGCAACAGAAATACATCATCTGTGAAAATTTCAGTTGTCTAGCTATCACGGTTCATGAGATACAGCCTGGTGACAGACAGACGGACAGCGGAGGCTTAGTAATAGGGTCCCGTTTTTACCCTTTGGGTACGGAACCCTAAAAACCAGTGTATGTCAATGTTATAAAGTTCGTTTTTCAGGGATCGCCAAAAATTATCTGTTCTCCGCGCTGCTCCATACCTATATGCGCCAGTCCTAACGTATACCTTTTTCTTTTTTCCAGACACACACAGGAGAGCGAAACCACGCTTGTAATATATGCGGGAAGCGTTTCGCACAGAGCGGCAGCTTAAGTCTTCATCACAGAACGGTGCACTTAAAACAACCCTATCCTAAAAGGTATAGAGGCTTAAATTACATACATACATACACTCACGCCTGTTTCCCATGGGGGTAGGCAGAGACTATGGATCGCCACCTGCTACGATCCTTGCACACTTCTTTCGCTTCACTCATATCCATCAATCTTTTCATACATGCCCTGCGGTTTTTGTCACTGCGTACACCAGCCTTTTTTTATAATAACCTCTATTTGGTCCGCGTAGGTTTTTCTGGGACGCCCTCGTGCAATCGTTCCTTCCACATTCGCACAGTATATCTCTTTCGTGATTCGCCTTTCATTCATCCTCTCTAAGTGACCAAACCACTGGAGCATTCCTTTCTCAATTCTTGTCACTATATCATCTTTCAGACCACACCTTTTGCGAATCACCTCATTGCTCACTCTATCACTCAGTTTTACTCCGCATATTTTCCTCAACGATCGCATCTCTACCGCATTTATTCTGCTTTCATTCTTCTTCTGCCATACCCAAGATTCACTTCCATACATCAGTGTCGGTACCAGCACTCCGTTATGAATAGCCATTCGCGCCTTTGCAGAAACGGTTTGGCTACTCATAACCGAGTGTATAGCACCACTCACCGAATTTCCTTTCTTCACTCGTCTTTCTATGTCTTCCTCACTCTTTCCGTCCCTTGTGAACAAACTCCCCAAGTATACAAACTCACGGACTTGTTCCACTTTTTCGCCACCTAACATTACCGTACAGTCAGTCATTTCTTCATCTCTCTCAAACACCATCACTTTAGTCTTAGTTACATTCACTTTCATCCCTTTTCTCACAAAATCTTCATTCATAACCGACATCATTTCCTGCAACTCTTGCGCAGAAGACGCAAGTATAACTTGGTCGTCAGCGTAGAGAAGGCACTTGATTTGAGTCCCATTCATCACAACCCCACAGTCACGTTCTTTCAGACCTTTCATACAACTGTCCAAAAACAGATTAAAGAGCCATGGTGACGCAACACATCCCTGTCTGACACCCCTAGAGATGCCAAACCAATCAGTGTATACGCCGTCAATCCTGACGCATGCACGGGAATCCTCATAGAGATTTCAGTGCATGAATCAGTCTGCTCTCCAATCCGTATTCGGACAACACCTTCCATAGCTCATTCCTGTCAACTCGATCGTAGGCCTTCTCCAGGTCCACAAAGGCACAGTAAACCTTTTTGTGCTTAGCCAGGTGTTTTTCGGTTAAGCACCTCAAGGAGAAGACCTGATCCGTGCATCCCATTCCCTTTCTGAATCCCGCTTGCACATCCCAAATACTCTGATCAGTTTTTTGCATCACTCTTTCAATCAGTACCTTTGCATACAATTTACTGACAATGCTGAGAAGACTGATCCCGCGGTAGTTTTTAGCATCCTGCCGTGACCCTTTCCCTTTGTACAGCGGCACGACCACGGCTTTACGCCAATCTTCCGGCACTTTGCCACTGTTCCAACATTTATTAAAGATCAGGCACAGCCAGGACGCAACCAGCTCTTTCCCACCTCTCAGCATTTCAACAGTAATTCTGTCATATCCTGCTGCTTTCCCTTTTTTCATGCTCTTCATTGCACTAATAATCTCATCCATATATATATCTCTTTCATCCACTTCTGTCTCTTCCTCGTCTTCCACCCTTTTATCCGAGGCTTCTAGCATAGAGCCATCCGCCTCAAACAAACTCTCAAAATATTTCATCCACTCCTGTAGTACACCTTTTTCATCTGTCACTAGCTCACCTTTTTCATCTCTTATCACATTCATTTTAGACTTATGTGATCCACTTCGAGACGTTTTCACTTGTTTCCAAAACAATTTTATATTGTCTCGAAAGTTATCACAGAGTTTGAAGTCACACTTTTCTTTCATCTTTCTCTTTTTTTCGTCTACTTTTTCTTTCACTACTTTCTTAATCCTTTTAAACTCCCTTGCAACTGTATCAACATCATCTTCTGTAACACTTGCATTCACTCTTTTACTGGCTTTGATGGCCAGCAGATCCTGCCATACTTTTTTCTTTTCATTCACTATCTGTCTTACCTCACTATCCCACCAGTTTATTGGGGGAGCATTCTTCCTTTTACTCACTCCACATATTTCCTCAGCTGTTTCAGTCACACCTTTTTTAAACTTTTCCCAAACTTCCTCAAGCTTGCCATCTTTCACTTCAGCCACATTTCCCAATCGTTCTTTCAATTTGCACAAATATGTCTTTTGCACTTCCACTTCATCCAGGTTCTCAACTTTTACTCTAGTCAGCTCCGTTGTTGACACTGTGGGACGATGACGCCAACTTTTGAACAGACCACTAACCCGAGACACTACAAGAAAGTGGTCTGTTCCAATGTTACTACCCCTAAAGACCCTGGTGTCTACAACTCTGCCCTTCATCAACAATCACAAAATCGATCATACTCTTCTTTTCCCCTCTCTGCCAAGTGTACATATGAATTTCCTTGTGGTCAAACATGGTGTTCGTTACCACAAGATTATTTTCTAAACATACCTCAATCAAACTCCTGCCATTATCATTTACTCTTTTGTCTCCATATATTCCTAAAACTCCCTCACATCCCTCTCTTCTCACACCTACCCATCCGTTAAAATCTCCAAGCATAACTATCCTTTCATTATCTTTGCATTCATTCAAGATGTCTTCCACACTTTTCCAGAAATCCTCCTTTTCCGTTGCTGACTTGGATATATCGGGAGCATACACGCCAATGACGCGTATCCGAAGTAATCCTACTTTGAGTCTAACCCAGAGAAGTCTGGGACTAACACACTCATACTCAGTCATGCATTCTATCATCCTTTCCGACAGCAGGAGTCCCACGCCCATACTCGCGTGCTCATTTTCGGCAACGCCCGACCACAGAACTTTAAACGGGCCATGTTCTGAGACTCCTTTGCCCTTTCTTTTCGTCTCGTTCACGCATAAAACATCCAACTTCTTTTCTTCCATAATCAAACACACCTCATCCATTTTCTCCTCCATCGCTCCACATACATTCAGCGTAGCAAAACGGGTCTCCGATGCCCGCTTTTCGCCCCGAGAGAAACAAGTTACGCGTGATGAGTGGCGAGCTCTATCGCCGCAGCCAGGTTTATTAAAAAAATTTGAAACCATTTTGTTCCCACGATTAGCTAGGGAAAGACAACTGTCCACCACACAGAGCCCCGCGTGTGTGGTAAGGCTATTTACGCCTGGAGGGCACCAATTTCCAGGGTGGCACGCTTATGACTAGGCACGCCCCTAGCCATGCAGCCATCGGCACGGCAGACCTTAGCTTAGCGGAGGGGAAGGAATAGGATTAGGATAGGGATGTGAGGTGGGTATAGGAGTGTGTAAAATGGGACGGATCAGGGTACAAAAAGGACACCGTTGCTGCGGGGGGGTTGAGGCAGCAGCGGAGGCTGAGGGTCCGGGGGCGCTTACCCGTACTTGTCATAGGGAAACCGGACAAGTCCTCTGAACCGAGGCTTAAATTACTTGGCAAAAAATACTTTTAATAACAAAGATACTTTTAATAACTCTGACAAGGCTTAAATTACTTGGCAAAAAATACTTTTAATAGATAGTCTATTAAATAGATTTTGTTTGACAGAATCAATTGACTTCTCTTAAGGCTTGGTTATGCGGAAACATTTGTCCCTGTCTTTTTCTTTACGTGTAAAGAGTATGGAAAATAACCTCACTTCTGCACTTTTTCGATGTTTTTCGTTGTTTTTTCATCATTATCTTTAGCACAATTATCTTTCTTGAAAAAAAGTTATTGGAGCAACTGCACAGTACGTTAAAGTGTATTTTGACGTAGAATTCAATACGTTTCCGCTATTATTTACGCCAAAAATATGACCCGCGACAAGCGCTTTTGAGGAAATTATGATTTTTTTACAATCATCTGTGAGGTTTAGACGCAATTTAATACTTGTAACTACTAAATAATCTCTTTAGCTTGTTGTATATATTTTTTGTGTATACAACTTTACGTTTTCTATATAAAAATATGGCCCCATGTTTTCCTATCTCCCTTAAAGGAGAAGCCTACTACGTCCGACATTCTATCAGGGGGTCTCACTCCGCGCTTATACTTTTATATTAGCCTTCTGCTCGCGGCTGACTCAGTCGAGCCAGCGATCGAGGGTTGAAATTGTACTTTATTGCCGTGCAGCGAGAGTAGCTTATTATTTGATTGTCCTCGCGCGGATGGGCTTCTGTACGTTTAGTACTAATTATATATTCTGTGATTCTATGTTAAACTGCCGTACTCAGAAACGTAAATTAAGTTTGATGCTTCATTATTATCGTTTCGTCCTTTAATATTATTATGGAAAAGAAAAATATAGCACCAGTACAGCAGATAACTGTATTCTCGGCATTTTCGCTAAGATCAAAGTTATTAAATCGCCTATTCCTTTTCAGAAATAGAAGAAAAAGAATAGAAGAGCCTAATACCGAAGCGGGGCCATTCGGTGCCAAAGAGGAGTATAGAGTGTGGCGACATTACTTCGACAACTCGACTTACACGAATTCTTAAACTTTCAATGTATTAATGACTGAAAAGCAACTATTATTGTGCTTTAAATAAAATTAGTAAAGTCAACACAAAATAAGAAGCCCGTTTTGACAGCATATAAACGCAAAGTAAAATGTTACTTATGCTAAAGGAATAAAGCTCAAGAAAAATACCGTTCCGCCATTTTAGTGAAAAATTATGTTCGAAAATTATACTTTATTACTTTGGGGTAGACAATATTTCTTTGAACACGTTAACTGTCAAAACGGGCTTCTTATTTTGTGTTGACTTTAACAGCAGAGCTCTGTTACTCTGTGCGTGAGTATGAAGCGCTCGGCGTCCTCAGAGAGAACCAATTTCATGCGTCAGAAAAAATAAGAGCTTCGAGATAGAAAGAGAGGCAACTACAAGGGAATATAATGTGGGGAAGAGAGCGCTGTGCGACCTGAATTGCACTTTATTGTGTCGGAGCAAGAGTCGCTATTTATTTAAATTAATTTGCGGAGTGCAACTTCTGTACGCTAGTACTATTATCTAATTTATCTATTCTGTGGTAACAAGACATGCACAATGATACTACATTTTATGTATTTACCAATGGTTCACCTATTGGGTAGACCACGGGTACAAAAAGGTACCCGTGGTACACCTAGGTGAACCACGAAGGTGTACCACGGCTCAGAAAGGCATTTTTAAAGCCGATAATGCAATGTCATGTAGGTACGAGTATGTATTTGACATTTTAAAACGCAATGTTTTGTCTTTGGTTTTTTTATAAGCCATCATCACATCACATAAGTACTAAACAAAGATATTTTTTTTATTATTGTCGTATTTATTATATATGTCGAACAAGAGTCGTGCAATTTATAGATATACTTATTTATTAAATAATTTATTTCAGAAAATAAATACTCTCTCGAATAAGAGCCAATGCAAATATTTTGCAATATTATGCCAATGCGAAGAGCAGATAATTTTTAACTGCCTAGGTATTATCAACCTAATACCATTTGCACACAGTGCAAAATCGAACGCCTTTTGTCGTATTAATTGCCAGTGTATGTAAATCTTATAAAGATGATCAGTGTTCGCAGCACTCTGCTTCGCTGCTCCATATGTGCACCGGCCCTAAGTGCGAACATAATATTGTACAAATTGTATTAAACAGACTGAGTAGAAACAAGACGGTCACTGTTTTGATTAGGTTTTGATTTACATTTTAAAAATCATTTTGAATAAGTACAATATTTGATACTAATACACTCGACGTCAGAAAAACCGCACCTCTTTGACACGTAAGTTTAGACTTGCCATCTGCTATTGCTAGCTAACGTTTTATTGTGTAAATGTTGATATCTATTGAAAGTACATTTAATGAGCTTTCTTTTGATAATTGTTTGATGTAGTTAACATAACAGTTACCATAATTAAACGATTAAAGCGTTATTGCTAGCGCCACCACAAAAGGGAAATAAAAGGGGTCAATTCAGGAAATGCGGGTAAATGCTATCGAGATGATGGAGAAAACACACTTCAACAGTTCAATTAAAAAAAGGAATACCCAAGATGGATACTATTGCCCATGAAGTTACTCAAATATTGCAAAAAAATTAGGCAATGTAATGTGCTCGGAAACTCAATCTCAGTAATTGATTCCGTTCGACGAGTATTCCAACGGTTTCTAAAGACTGTTGGCAGAGCCGTCTCTAGCCCATGTAGCGCCTGTGTGCAAAAATACCCTGGCGCCCTCTAGTAGGCGCGCGGTCAAAATGGAATACTTACAATTCTATATTCACCACTTAACGCAAATTCAAGTGCAAATAGTGCAATTTTAAATGATGTCGGGATGCGATGGGTACACGCAGGGCCGGATTTAAGAACTATGGACCCCTAGGACCCCAGAATGAGTCTGTGGTGCGGGCCCCCCGTCTAGTAGTAAAACCACAGAACATAGAAGTAGATAGAAGTAGTATGAGCCCAATTTAGTATGAAAACCAGTGTAACCAAACAAACACATTAAACATCGAAGCCAAGCCCCCCACTTAATAGTTACATGCTACGCACACACACTTTGTGAACACGTAATTGGATGAAAAGTAAAAATGTGTAATATCCAGAAAGCCATAAATCACAAAGTTTATTTATTTAGATTCAGTCGTATTACCATAGCAACTTGGTACCAAATTAAATAATACGTATATTTATAATGCTGCTACTCAGCCGCTAGATGGCGCAAGCTAATTTTAATAGTGCGATTTACCACCTTATTCATTATATCATAAAGTACTTTAAGAAAATTTTATGAGATAAGGGAGACCGGGTTGGTTGCATTAAGGGCGGGGTGGACCTACCGATTTGACCTACCGGTAGGACCACGATATACAACTATGTACCCGTGGTCCTACTGGACTAGGGCTTTTAAGGCTGGCCCCAGACCTACCGGTTTCATTTCTTTGCTTTGCTGTTCTACCTTGCTTGAAAGACCGCCGGCCAACCAGGGTAATTTTCAATCTATCGCATTTTAGGACTAGACTAAATTAGCAAGATAGCCTGGGATTGCAAAGTAGGAAGCTTTTAGGAGATATGCCACCCTGAACATGGACTCCGATCGTTAAAAATAAATGAATAGTTATGCAAGATGTTTGGTAAAGACTTATAGAGCTGAATATGGTAAATAGATAGGGACCATAAAACTGAACAACTTTTACTATGGGACCAAATCTGAAATAGCGAAAAAAAAATGAGCTGTTTCATACATTTTGATAATTTAAACTAAAATTAAAACTTCGCGTTGCATTCCAACCCATGCGATTGCCAATGTGGTCTGGTCAAAATATGCGATAGATTGAAAATGAGCCTCTTGGCCGGCGGCCCATGGTAGAACAGCAAAGCAAAGAAATGAAACCGGTAGGTCTGGGGCCAGCCTTAGAATATCGTAGTGTCCGTATCGATAGATAAGTAATAAAGAACGATTACCAATTCCGAACCTAACCCAAAATCCTATATTTATTTTATGTTCAATTACGAAATAATGTTATATTCAGTCAAAAATACCAAGGCAACATGACTTACAAGGAGTTGTTAAGATTTATATTTTTTTTTAAATTAAAGAGCTAAAAGAAATGAAGACATATCTTCGCGGTTCCAAATTAAATTCACTGCTCGTAAGTTATGTTGCCCTGGTACTTTTGACTGAATATTTCATTTTTTCATAATTTAATATAACATTTATTTGAAATCGATAAATAGCGATCCTAAATTATCGATACTTATTAAGCCCTAGCAGCCTTGTAGGAGAAGCAATTTTTATTAAATTGCCTTGAATGATTAAAATCCTTGACAATAAAAATGCTAGCTTGCCGCACTCGCCTGTAACGTACTACACTCGACGTCAGAAAAACCGCACCTCTTCGGCACTAAGTTTAGACTTGGCCATCTGCTATTGCTAGCTAACGTTTTATTGTGTAAATGTTGATATCTATTGAAAGTACATTTAATGAGCTTTCTTTTAATAAGTGTTTGATTTATTTAACATAACAGTTACCATAATTAAACGATTAAAGCGTTATTGCTAGCGCCACCACAAAAGGGAAATAAAAGGGGTCAATTCAGGAAATGCGGGTAAATTCGCTATCGAGATGATGGAGAAAACACACTTCAACAATTCAATTAAAAAAACGAATACCCAAAATGGATACTATTGCCCATGAAGTTATTCAAATATTTCAATAAAATTAGGCAATGTAATGTGCTCGGAAACTCAATCTCAGAAATTGATTCCGTTCGACGAGTATTCCAACGGTTTCTAAAGACTGTTGGCTATGTCCGAAGGGGAAGAAGTATATAATAACACTTATCATTAAATTATATGGGATTAAATTAACTTTGAAGAAAAGGTGCGGTTTTTCTGACGCCGACTGTATTTATGAATTAAGTTGACTAAAATTACGTGCTGTTTTTGCGTGTTTTCAGTGGTGAGTGTATCAAATCAACTGTTACTTAGACGTTTATCATTTACCTATAAATTTTTTGCTATGGTGATAGATAATACTTTTCAACTCTTCACAGTCACAACTTTTCTCGGTCTCCCCTATTGAGTGACATTTCCGCCATTCTATATTTTAGTGTTTATGACACTTCAAGAATATGTCAAATTGTGCGTTGGAATATGGATCTTAAGTGTATGACGCATAAAGCCGGTTATTTATTGTTTTGAATTTTAAAAGGAAAATATCCGTTTAATTTTTAATTAAAATCAAAATTATTTAAATAAAGCTCGCCTCTGATATTTTATGCACCCGTTTGCTAAATGATATATGTGGATATCGATTTTGCTCTTTTGTATAATGCAACTCAGCATTTTTATATTATTTTTGAAGATGTTTTTGTTTGGCGTTCGTTCATACGACTGCCGGAGCAAAATTCAAAGATGTGCGGAGCTACGCATATATGATGTTACACGGGTGCCGCCCACATGCGACTTCTACCCGGGGGAAAAATTTTTCTTTGTTCTGTGAGTAAAACGGAGTTTTAGAGCGGTGTCAACGCACACAGGGCAGGAACGGATCCTAGATTTAAATTTGGGAGAGCGGGGGGGAGGGTTTTCAGAGAAATGCTTGTCTATAGTTTAAAAAAAAAGCCGCGCGGCAGGATTTTTAGTCAGTTTTATCACTAATCTAGTAATTTTGCCTGTCTATTGTAAAAAAATGGCCGCGCAGTGCAATTTTTTGGCAGTTTTAACCACTAATCTTATAATCATGCCTATCTTTAGAAAAAACGGCCGCCGCGCAGCTCGATTTACAGTCAGTTTCATCCACTAATCTTGTAATATTGCCTATCGACTGTAAAAAAATGGCTGCGCAGCGTGATTTTTAGTGTGTTTCAGCCACTAATCTTGTAATCGTGTCTGTCTTTCGTAATAAAACAGCCGCGCAGCGCGATTTTTTGTCAGCTTCATCCACTAATATTGTATTCTTGCCTATCGATTGTAAAAAAAATGGCCGCGCAGCGCGATTTTTTGTGTGTTTCAGCCACTAATCTTGTAATCGTGCCTGCCTTTTGTAATAAAACGGCCGCGCAGCGCGATTTTTTGTCAGCTTCATACATTAATATTGTACTCTTGCCTATCTTTAGTAAAAATGGCCGCGCAGCGCGATTTACAGTCAAGTTTCATCCCCTAATCTTGTAATCTTGCCTGTCTAAATTGAAAAAACGGCCGCGCAGCGCGATTTTCAGTCAGTTTCATCCACTGTTTTGTAATCTGTGATTTCATTCGCGTAATTAAAAAATGCAAAAAAACATCATGTGGTGCGGGCTCCCTTGTGGTGCGGGCCCATAGGCTGCAGCCTATGTAGCCTATGCTTAAATCCGGCAGTGGGTACACGAGTAAAAATCATTTTTTACACTTTATAGTATTCTAATACAGCCGAGTTCGCAATGATTGTTGGCGTTTCATCAAGATGTCGGTGTCGGCCGGCACGTGCCTTTGATTCAACACTACCCCAATCAATATAATCTTTAATTATCGGTTTTAAGGCTGATTTCACGTTGAAATTGAAACAAAAGTTATTGTGTAGTGTCACGTCACAGTGTAAAAATCATACAGAGATGTACCTAACGCTTTGTTTGATGTCCGCAAAAATGGCGACAGCATTTGGAGTCCAAATGCTGTCGCCATAGGGTAACAGAGACGGGGCCCTGGCCACAGTATTATAAAGAACCTACCAGTAATCCGACTCCTTTGTTGATAAACGCATGCCGCCACTGTGTAGGTATATACACAGAAACTCCGTCAAGGGTCAGGGTTGTCACAACAAAAACTACTCAAATATATCACATAAAAGTTTGAATTTGTAATAACGAAAGAATAAAAATATAATATAATAAAAATGTTATTCAGTTTGACGGTCCCTATCAAACCTTGACGTGGATTTACAGTTAAACATGGAACAAATCCTGTTAACCATTATGAGACGTTTTGAAATTTCGTTACGCTTCTTAAAACGTACACCCCTTCAAGTTAGAGAGCGCAAACTAGAGTAGATTGCGCTCGCCGACTCTGCCGCTCACTTCCCCGCGTACCCCCCATCGTTGCCCCGCGCAAGTACATTAGTCGGACAACTGTTAGTAGTATTAAAACTGTGCCCTGGCTATGGTTCGACCATTACACCGGCTTCGGTCATAACACGAGCCCAGGCGCAGGCAGGGTCTTTGAGAGCGCCCCGGGGCGCCGCGCCGCGAGTGACCACGTTTCGCGTTCGCGTCACAAACGCCAGCGTCGCTCGGTTGGCGCGGCGGCGCCCCCTAAGACCCAGCGCCCGTGTGCGCTGCACACCCTGCACAATAGGTAAAGACGCCTCTGACTGTTGGCTATGTCCGAAGGGGAAGAAGTATATAATTAATAACACTTACCATTAAATTATATGGGATTAAATTAACTTTGAAGAAAAGGTGCGGTTTTTCTGGACGCCGAGTGTATTTTTTCTTTGATCAAATCTAAGATTTGTTTTAGATCAAACAAGTCGGCGTTAGAATCGAGCCAGGTGTATCAAAATAGTGTCTAATATTATTAATAGGTATTAAGCTTTACAGCACATTATTTAAATTTACTTTTTTAAGTAAAATAGTGCATTGTGTAATCTCTTAAGTGTTCAATATTTATTCATTAACTAAGTAGGTTAGTGCTTCTGAATCAGAAAATTGTAAAATACGGTAGTATTTTAAATTATAATAAAAATGAACTTATTCTTGCATTTTGGTTTCATTTCTGTCCATAGGTAGGTACAGTTAGCGCCAAAATGATCTGAGCATTCAATTTTAAACCTAACAGGGTATCTATGTGTACGTTGCTCTCTCTCTATTTTGTGTTTGCTTGTAAAAATTATCCCTTTTTCACTGTGAGTGATCTGTGTTCACTACAGAATTATCCCTAATTAAAGTACGTACCTAACAACATTTATTTTAAAATTCCAAAATGTCGATTTGCAAATAAGGCCCTGCACCTGCCCCCTGATTTTGTAACTCTCTGTTGCAGCACACCCCGGGCACTCCATACGAGCGCCGCGTTTCAACTAGGTACCTATTACACAGAAGTACACAGTGACGTTTTTGCACACGCGCAACTGTGTGCGTGAAGTCTGGGGCTATTGAATGAGCACACGATTCGTTCGTTCGGCAACTCGCGCGGCGGGGTGTGGTAATTGATTGTGGGGCGGGGCGGAGAGTTTCCTTATCTATTCTGTGGTTGCCAAGAAGCTTATACCCACAATTTAGTATCATAGTGAAGATTGAAAAAAGACTCTTTAGTGACGTCACGGGTATTGCTATCTCTTTCTTTTCGTTTTACAATACGTTTTCGTTTCTCACGAACGAACGAACAACGAACACGTATTGTAACACTAAAGAAAGAGGTTGCAATAAGCCGTCACGTCACTCAAGGATATTTTTTCTATCTTCACTATGACACTAGCCGTGCAATCTCCATTGGAGGGAGATATAAGCTTCTTGGTGGTTGCAGTCAACTTCTTACAAAATCAGCCCACTGTTCAAAGGTTTCTTGTTCCTGAACAAAGCTGTGAGCAGAAGCTTAAGGAATAAAATGACAAGATGTATGTATTTTTCCGATATAATTTATTAAGCCACTAATTCTGTCATTTATAATTACTGCACTGTAATAAACTTAAAGGCAATTTTTATTTTATTTTATAGCAGCTTCCTTTGTAAGTCTGTCCATGTATTCTGTGGTTTGGACACAAAGGCCTCCTCCATTTCTTTCCACCGTTCCTCATCTCTGGCTAGTTTTGGCCAGAGTGGGCTTATTAAATTTTTGAACTCATCAGACCATCTTCTCGTTGACCTCCCACTTTTTCTTTTTAGGTTTTCTCGAGGGCTCCATTCGACCAATTTCTTCGTCCATTTTTGTCGTTGCTCTCTAATAATTTTTCCCGTCCATCTCAATTTCAGGGTTCGAATTTTGGTTCCGACATCTTTCCAATTAAGTCAATTTCCTTAAATCGCTTGCCCTTTTCTTGTCCATCCTTGTATACCCTAATATGCTCATTTCCATACTTCTTTGACATGTTACTAACTTATGGATGTGGTTTTGTGTTGTTGCCCATGTTTCCCATCCGTATGTGAGTATTGGAAGGATACAAAATAAATAAGGGGTATGCCATTAGCTCTTTTTAAAAATTATCTTTCTGAGAGAAAGCAAAGAGTCAAATTGGAACATTATTCCAGTGAAGACGCAGAAATAACATATGGCGTACCGCAGGGCAGTGTATTAGGCCCTACTTTGTTCTTAATATACATCAATGATTTGTGTAACTTAAAAATCAATAACGCCAATATTTTCTCGTACGCCGATGATACAGCTGTTGTCTTCTCTGGAAACTCCTGGGAAGCTGTGAAAAATAATGCTAAAATAGGAATGACTCAAATAGCGACTTGGTTGAAGAATAATTTACTGACACTGAATACGTCCAAAACCAAATACATCTGTTACAGTATTTATGACAATAATCAGCCTGCTGACAACTTCAGTCTGAAGGTTCACAATTGCAATGATATTATGAATAACTGTAACTGTCCACTTATTGACAAAGTCACCAACTATAAGTATTTGGGTGTTGTCCTGGACCAAAGGCTATCGTGGTATCCCCATCTTGACCAACTTGCTGGAAGAGTGAGGAAATTAACATGGATCTTCCGCTCACTAAGATATGTGATACCAAGGGATAAGAAACCTGTTATGGATCGAGATACCCAAAATAATCTCTTGAATAGAATATACATTGCCCTGGTTGAATCTATCTTGACTTACTGCATTCCTATTTGGGGTGGTGCAGCAAAATAGTAGTTTATGAAACTGACACATAAAGAGGGGTATTAAAACACGAGTGTGTGTTTAAAAACCGAGCCGTAGGCGAGGTTTTTAATAGTATCACACGAGTGTTTTAATACCTAGTTATGTGCAGTTTCATACACTACTTTATCTACACTCATACATTTGGGATTGAACCTACTAAATAAAAGATCAACGTTAGAAAAGAGAGAGAGAGACTTTGTTTGTATTAGCTAGGTACCTACCTTGTAATAAGTCAATTCCTTAGCTGCATCTGAACTAAAATATCGGGCAGAGTATTTTTTTTTTTCACATTTTAAAGCAAGAATTAAAAAAAACCTACAAAATTCAGTAAGTATAACAAAATGTAAAAATTGAAATCAAAACTTTATCTGAAATGCTTGGCGCGCATTCCATTAGAAAAAAAAAGAGATCAGTGCATTCCAACAAACTAATCGCACTAAGTCATCGATTACCATAGAGTACATTTTACTCTGGAAAATATGTGGGAAAATATCGTTGTTTTTTTTTTAATGTTACGGCACTGCCTTCTTTTTGGATTTGCCCTGTATCGTAATGAGAAAAAAAGTTATTTTATGATGCAGTTGACTGAATCGTAATGAGTTTATTTTTTAATTTTACCTATCCACGAAAATAAAGTACGTATTTATATTACCTTTTTTGAATTCATATTTGGAACATTACGTTGTGAGTGTAGATAAACTAAGTTTATAGAGGTTGAGCGTTCGCAGCGTGCACTGATAAAAACAATGTATTTTAAACGCTTTAGGTATCCTACTAAACAACTTTATCTTGATTGTGGGTTGCTTTCAGTTAGAAAACTATATATAAAACATATAATTTTGAAAAAGCACAAGAATTTACCGTATATTAAAAACAATAAAAAATGGAGAAGAAAATGTAATGTGGCTATAGTTCCTTCAACTAAAACAAAGTTTGCTGGAGCACAATATAATAGTATTTCGGCCAAAATTTATAATAAAATTAATAAGGAACTAGACATTTACTCCAAACCTTATAAAGAATGCAAAAAGTCGGTACTTAAATGGTTGGAATCACTTGACTATGACATGACAGAGCTGTTCTTACAAGACATAAAAATACCTTAAAAAACCTCTTACTAACGCATCACTCATATTGTTTTTCTATCACTATTTACCTATATACACACTTATGCATGCACACACGCACACACATACTCACACACTCACACACTCGCACGCGCAAAATAATCTATCCTTGTTTATTATAAATATAATAATAATTATGATATAGTTGTTATTACACTACTTAATATAATGCTAAAAATACATAAATATTGTTATGGAAGAGCGGAGTCTCTTGTTACAGGCATTTAATGCTTAAAAGGGGGCTCCGGCCACTAATTACTGTAACACAAAACTTTTTATCGAAATAAAATTTATTGTTTATTGTTGTTTATTGTATTGTTTGTTTAATTAAAGGCAATACTTACGTTTAATTACTGAACGATTAGTGCTGGTCTTAATTTAGGGCGCCGCCCTCTTTGTCCTCTTTGGGTAATCACTGCTGGTGGGATTACAATCTTAAAACGTATTGCCAACCCTATAATATGCTTGCATATGTACTCTTTATAGAAATTAGGGCAGTTGCATTTTCCATTTATCCAATCCATGTCGCACGGTAAAGCTACCTTCCACTTGCTAAAGAACTGAGTCTTATATTCGTTGAAATCAGCCCAAGAATTCTTGAAATGCTGAATTGTATTTGTATTGCCTGCTGGTACATCATAGTATTTATAAAACTCATCTGTGTGGGTCAATATGACTTCAATCGGTAACTTTGCCCATTGGTAAGATACTTTCCAATTGATCAGGTTTAAGGTGGGTGTTGTCGCAAACATTTTATCTTCATCTGTTCCCTCTGCATTTGAAGACCATCTTTTTACTAACTCTGAAGCGACTGTTAAAAAACGAGACAGCGGCAAACGTGCACGAAGAATACACTCATGTTTAATTGCTCTGTTATGGGATTCCAAAGCTTTATTAGTGGCCGGCGAACCCATGTGAACACCCAAGTACCAATGACGGTTCTGTGTTAGCCATTGCTCTTCAAAATATTTAACGAATGCGGCTTCTTTCTCCCATTTCTTCAAAAATAATTTGGAAGCTGTATTAAAAGTGTCTGTATCAGTTGCTGCTTGAAGGATATCCACATCAGCTAGCAGTTCTTTGTGAACTTCCCTTCTGGTATTTTTCTCAATCTGCTCTTGAATTTTCTTTTTAGCTTGAGCCCAACACATTCGGATAATGACATCCTCGCCAAATACTTCCGTAAATGCATTTTGTATTACCTTGGTTCCGCCACACACCAATACTTTTGGCTGAAAGCGTTGCGAGAACAAAGTCATGATGTTATCCTTAATGCTGCCGAATAGCAACTTAAAGTCATCCTTTTCTTCATGGGTTAAAACAGCAAGTGCAAATGGATGAAATTTTCTATTTTTATCTGTACTTCCAACAATGACCACTGAGAAACCCTGCCATATTAACTTGTATGTGGTATCAACGTGGACATTGTTTACGCCGCTCGCTTTTTGCAATAAATACTTAGTCGAGAGTACAAATCTAAAGTGTGGTGATTCAAATCCGTCAATAATTTCATGTCCGATTACATAAACTTCATGGTTGTTATCAGGAACGGTTAAATGAGCCGTTAGCCAAGCTTCCAATTCACTTAAACTGATTGTGGGTTCATATTTGTTCGAGTGGCGGGTCATTAAATAAGTTCTTAATTGAGTCATTTTGGGGACGCTTATGCTATTAATTTTGGCTAAATTTTCGAGTATAGCTTTTGGTTTCAAACGTAAGTCATGCAATTTGTTTATTTCTTCCTTGACTTGGTCACTCAGTCCGTGACTGGAAAGCTTTAGAGAACTGTGGTCATGATCCGACTCGGTACGGAAAAGTAGCACTTCATCTGAAGATGAATCCCCAAGAATGTATACCTGAGCGGGACATTGTGGCCCGTTTCTCTTAATTTTGTTGCATCTAAAGTATTTCTTCAGCCCTTTTGCTGTGTGTTTATCCGCAACGAAGGACCAAGTGTTTTCACTTTTTACAAAATTATATGCGTTTTCTAAGTTTTCAAATTTATTCACAATTTTCCAAACCTTATTTTGTGAACGTATCTTTTTTGGTGGCAAATTAATAATTTCATCCGTTTCTGAACAACTCTCCTCAGAATGCTGCAAACATACTTTCTCCTTAAATTTACTTTCTTTGGATTTTAAACTATACTTATTTATTTCAGCAAGTCTGTTTCTCAATTTTCTTTTAGGTACCCACTCTTCGTCTTCCTTCTGATTTTGTCTTCTTTTAGGTTTTACTTCTTCATGTTCTTCATCCTTTTCTAAAGAAACATTTTGTTTCTCCCGACCTAGTTTTCTTTTCAGCTCCGAATGCACTTCACTTTCAACCTCGACATTAGGAGAATCTACAATGTCATGTGGGGTTAACTCAAATTCAGTAATCTCTGTAGTTTCTTCTTTGATCAAAATATCTTTATGTATCTCCTCGAATTCAGCAATATGATCATTTACAGGATCTTCATAAGTCTTTATATCATCGGAGTCGAAGTCATGTTCCACAACTTCAATTTTTACATCAATAACATCATCTGTAATATCATCATTTACGTCTTTGAAAGTTTTCATCATGTCGTCAGTCATAGTTAGAATTTGAAGTGTACCACATTTATAAACATTTTCATTCGTTGAAATTATGTTGTTGATAGATTTGTCAGTAATCTGAAAATGTTAATGAAAAACAATATTGGTGTCAAAGAAATAAAATAATGTACCTACATTATTTTCTTTCTAAATATATCACTATTATCTGAATAAATGAATTATCCTCAGAAGTAGCTCAACACTTGTTTAGTACTGCATTCATAAACCATTGTAGCTTGCTAAACGACGACCTGAGTAGTGCAGATGTCAACATGCCGGTCTACCACGCAGAGGACCCGGGTTCGATGCCAGGCCGGGCAGAAATTGAAATGATGAATTTTTATTTCTGTGCCGGGTATATAAGTACATATTACAAGCTTTGCTTAGTTTGGGGCTAGATGGCGCTAATTGTCCAAGCATAAAAAACAAGTTAAAGTTGGTGTGACAAAATACACTACAACTTCTGAGTGCCAACAGTAAGGCTGCCTGTCCATTGCCGTGGAGCGAGGCAGCGGAGCGGAAAACTAGGGATTGTATAAAAACTCCGCTACGCAATCCTATTGGTTAATATTTCCTCATTTCTCCACTCCGCCGCCTCGCTCCATGTCAATGGACAGGCAGCCTAACAGGTACACTTCTATCATACATACTGGTCCAGAACGAAGAAGATTCTTGAGTTTTGTTTGACTGTATTTTGATTTCTCTTTGAATTTGTGGAACTTGTGCAACAGTGCTGCACATTGGTAACAGAAACAGCAAGGTAGACCATCATTGACGTTAATCTGTAATCAATTTAACAGTTTCAATATGAACAGAATTGTGGCAGGTATGTTTTTAATTCATAAAAGCAGCACTATGTTCATAGACTAATATATGGGATAATATTAGGATCAAACTTTAGTAAGCCGCGTTGACATGATCAAAGTATACTTGGACCAAGTAACTTAGACAAAGTAGCTTGGATCAAAATATCTTGGATACCAGGTTGACACAATCAAAGTAGGCTTGTTGAAAAAATATCGATACATCGATATATCGATATTTTTTGTTCAATATATCGATATTTTTAGCCGATATATTTCTAACCGATATATTGATACAAAAAAACCAATATATTGATACAAACCAAAATCGAAAATCATATCAAAAACGATATATTTTTGGAATGGAAAAACTTATCTGTACTTTAATCATAATTCATAATTTATTTTAATATTAAAACATATATTGTCTATGACTGGTATGTTTTTTGTGCTGCGTTGAATATCTTATCTAATAAATATGCGCCAGATTTGATAAATTATCTTCGTTTTTATTGAGATTTTCATAAATTAAAGTAATGTGTGTTGCCTGATAAAATCTACTGATATTACTGAGCTAGACTGAAATAAATACATTGTTATTTAAAAACTGCAAACATTCTTTGAAAATTGGACCGATATATCGATATTTTTTTGCGATATATCGAGGCCGATATTGATATTTTTATAAATATCGATGTATCGATATATCAATATTTTTTTTCACTTTCGACATCCCTAAATCAAAGTATACTTGGATCAAGTAACTTGGACAGAATAGCTTTTTCAATACGGCGACTTCAAAGTGCATTTGGATTGCTTGTTTACATGATCCAAGTAGTCGTCAAAACTACTTGGTCCAAGCAGACTTGGATCATGTCAACGGGTATCCAAGTATACTTTGATCCAAGCTACTTTGTCCAGTTTACTTGGTCCAAATATACTTTGATCATACGCTTGTTTGATCATTAAATAATAATGTGAAAAGTCCAGTTAAATAAGCAAATAACTCACTGCTTCTCCATGAAGTTCTTCATAGTATTTCTTCAGATTAAACTCCGCTAGACTATATAATTTAATATTGCTTCTAAGACATATTCGACATACTTCAATAGCACACATTATTTAATTAAATTTCACTAAAGTGATATGTTATTCAAGCTAAGCTTTCCACTTGAATTAAATAATGTTTACTACAAAAAGATAATATCATTTTTCATTGTTTTCCGGTAATCTTTAATCAATCCAAACCAATATAACAAACAACAACAAACAAATCATAAACAAATCTTTGATAGGAATGCACAGAACAGCAAGCAACCATTTTTTTATCACAGAACAATATACTGGATTATTATCAATCAGAGGGTGCATTCCAATCCAACACTAATCGTTGAGTCATCGATCGTTATAGATCACATGTTAACCATAAGCAATATACTTCCCATGGTAAATTTACTCTATGACGATCGATGACTCAAAGATTTGTCTGGCAGAATATTCAATCATTAAAATCATTTCATTTCATTTTGATTGGGTTTCTTTCTCAAATCAAAAACTATTTTTGTTTATTAATGATTGATTTGGATTAAACTGGAAAACGATAAAAAAAAAAATTTATAATATAACTTTTTAAAGAAAAACATTTATCCAAGATGATGGTTGTAATAACCCAACACTTCAATCAATTTTATTCAATACATAGCTTTTGGTTAACATTGTAAAAGTTTCAAAATTATGAGAGTTTTTAATCAAATTTAATTAAATAATGTGTGCTATTGAAGTATGTCGAATATGTCTTAGAAGCAATATAAAATTATATAGTCTAGCAGAGTTTAATCTGAAGAAATACTATGAAGAACTTCATGGAGAATCAGTGAGTTATGTGCTTATTTGACCGGACTTTTCACATTATAATACATGTGTATTCAACAAATACCTAATAGTTTTGATACATTTACTAGAAACTTTTGGAATGAACAAAAAGGTTAACAAAATGATCGTATGAAAACATAGTGCTTATGATTTAAAAACATACCTGCTACACTTCTTCTTATTTGAACTGTTAAATTGATTACAGATTAACGTCAATGATGGTCTACCTCGCTGTTTCTGTTACCAATGTGCAGCACTATTGCACAAGTTCCACAAATTCAAAGAGAAATCAAACTACAGTCAAATAAAACTCAAGAATCTTCTTCGTAATGGACCAGTATGTATGAAACAAGTGTATCTATCACGGTTGACACTTGGAAGTACTTTACCCCCAGTTTCTGAGGTACTTTGTCCATGTCCATCAGCCATTTCTAATGTCCCCACTGCTGGGGGGGCACAGGCCTTTTTATGGGTGGATAAGGAGGACGGGCCATAACCCACCATGCGAGCCCAATGTGGATTGGTGGGTGTTAATGATTGCAATTACAGCCGGGACCAATGGCTTAACGTGCCTTCTAAAGCACGGAGGAGTTAGAGATAATACATTTTTGGTCACCCATCCCATAACCGACCCTTACGAACGTTGCTTAACCTCCGTAACCGCTGGGCCAGGTGCTAAACCACTGTGCCACCAACCTCCTCTAAGGTACTTTACTTTATTATAATGTGGAACCTCTGAAAAACAACAGATAAGTACCTCAGAAACTGGGCATTCATGTATTTTGTCACACCATCTTTGAAAACTAATTGCCAAGTAAGCTATGATACAATGCTTAATGAAAGCAATAATAAATAATCATTGCAACACAGTAGGTACTTAAGTATACTTCTGAGGATGATAGTGCTATATTTAGAAAAAAAAAACAATATTATACTAAGGTATATTACATAATTTCTTCTGAATCTTATATTAAAATTATTTACATACTAACATTTTCAGATCACCCTCAAATCTATCAACAACATAATATTAAAGAATGAAACTCTTTATAAATGTGGTACACTACAAATTTTAACTATAAATGATAGGGTGAAAACTTTGAAAAAGAAGCATTTAATGATTAATGATGATATTAAAGATGACACTGATATAAAAGCGGAAGTTTTAGCACTTAACTTCTGTGATGACTTCTACTCTGATGATGAAGAGACTTATGAAGATCCTGAATATGACCCTGTTGCAGAAGACGAGGTCAAGGTGATACATAAAGATGTTTTGAACAAAGAACAATCTACAGAGTTTTCTGAATTTGAATTAGTCCAACCAAATATTGTAGATTGTCCTAAAGACGAGGTTAAAAGCATAAAGCCTTTGAAACCTAAAAAAAAACTTCAAAAGATAGAAAATATTTCTTCTGAAGAAGTAAAACCTAAAAAAAAGCGTCATAAAAGCGAACATTTTTCTTCTGATGATGATTATGTACCTGAAAGAAAATTGATAAACAAACCTCCTGAAACAAAGAAGTATAAATTCAAATCCAAAGACGGTAATTTGAAGGCGTTAGCTTTTCTTAATTCTGGTAATTGGAAAAAGTCTAACTTGAGTGAGGAAGAGGCTTTGAAGGAATTTGAAGCCAGGGCTCAGGACCGAAAGTATTTGACTGCTGCTTTTAAGTGCACTGATTGCTACAGAGGATTTTCAAAGAAGAATATGTTAGATAGACATTTACCACTGAGACATGGAGAGGTAAGGTAAATTCTAACTGCCGTACAAATAAACAAAGAATAAGTTAATACCTAGTTTAACCAAAAATATTGCTTAGAAATAATACTCCTTACATTTAACATCTCAAAGCATCATATTCCTGAACAAACTTTTTGGTTACCTATTCTTTGTTTATTTGTATGGCAGTCATTTAATTATTATACAAAACTGTTATTAGTTAGGCAATCTTTCTTAGGAGACAATTTAAGGTGCGTGTTGGCAGCCGACCGCACGCGACATGAAGCGGCGATGTGTCGCCAGTCATGATTTCGAATCGAACACAGTAAATTTTTGAGTAAATTCAGCGTGTTGTCGCTCCAAAGTAGGCACTACTGATGTGCGGTCGGGCGACATGTCGCGGTGACACGTTGCGGCTTCGTGTCGCTGACTACGGAACGTATTTCATAGAAATACACAGAAACCAGTAGTAGAGGGGAGGCCAAGTGGTCAAAAGTCGCTTATTTACGAAGTTTGTAGGACTGAAAAGGTTTATTTATACCGACAAATAGTGTCGTCGGATTTAGCGTAGTTTACTGATCATCAAATCACTTTTTGTCACTCGATAAAGTATAATAGTATTATAGTGTAACAAGTAGGTACCTATGACGTCACAAAGGTGGCGCCTCCTAGGTTTAGATTTTGTCAATTATCTCGGTAACTTTTTATCTGATTTAAGCAAGCTAGGTATGCAATGATAGGTAATTCGAATTGTAACAAAACATGGAAAGAAATAATAATTATATTTCAAAAAATATTAAAAGAAATGAAAATTTTTAAGAGTATTTTTTATGGCATCAACACGTTTGGTGTGCTCGCACCTTAATGGTCAGATTTGTCTTCCAACTTCCAATAGGTACATGACAAAGAAAAGTTACTTTTAATGCTGTCAAAGATTACAAAGTATACATTCTTATTTTATGAACAAGTAATTTTGTTTCCAGGCAGCCGGTCCTCTTGCGTGTCGCTTCTGCAAAATGAGATTTAAGTCATCATACTTTGTAAATAAGCATATGAAACAGCATTTTACCAAATACGAATGTTTACGATGCAATCTGGTCTGCACCTTGGAGTAAGTAAGCAAAACTCACAAGTTTTCATAACCAGTGAAGATTTTTTAAACAATTATATTTTACTTATTTTTTTACAGGAACTCGGCATTATTTCATGAGGAGTATCACAATGGTGTTCTCAGAAAATGTACACATTGTGACAAATCATTCAGGTAATGTTACTTACTTTTTTACCTATCTTATGGGTTCCTCAAGTTCTTGAAAACCAATCACCATCTTCTTCCATTGGTCCCCAACTTTGGGTACAATTACAATATCACCACAAGCGCACTGAAGTGAAGTTGGTCACACCTCAAGTACGTACATTATCAGATTAATCATCTAGATTTTATTATATCTATGCTCTACTGTTGTCCACAGACACTTGTCCACGTTCTACACGCACCTGCGCACACACCGCAGTAAGCACATGTGCTCGCTCTGTGGAGAATCATTTGTCAGTCCGCTCGGGTTACGACTGCACACGAAAGCAAAGCATGCTGTTGAAACTGTAAGTAAAGACTAACATTTCCTTAATCTTTGTATAGTCCCAAAAAATATCAAATTTTGAAGTTATTTTAGTTTGTGGTGATTTGGTAAAAAAAGTAAAAAGCAGAGTTTCTCAACTTACTACAAATTGCGGCCTGCTAATTATTTATTTATTTACCAAAAACGAAATGGATGATTATTATTGTTTAGAAGGTGGACGCCAGTGACGCCGGGGAGGCTGATCAGTCACCTTGATTGGAACAATTTCACCCATTTCCCCAAATCCCCTGAGGGGGAAGCGGGTTATCATTTGCCCCACCGGCGTCGGACCCTCGAACCTACCTGTACGCTTACAGTACCTGCGGAGTTGACTTATCGTTAACTGCTTTAGACCCTCTTCCTTTAGCTTGTCCGCTCCAAAGAGCTCCCAGCGCAGTGATGCGTATATCGGGCATTCTGCCATGAAATGGATGATATGGATCGCGCAAAACTTGCAGCTCCATCTGAACAGGAAGCGATCCATGTCCATCAGCCATTTTTAATGTCCCCACTGCTGGGGCACAGGCCTTCCTTATGGGTGGTAAGGAGGACGGGCCATTAACCCACCACGCGGGCCCAATGCGGATTGGTGAGTGTTAAGGACTGCAAATGCAGCCGGGCTTAACGTGCCTTCCGAAGCACGGAGGAGCTCGAGATAATAAAATTTTGGTCACCCATCCCATGACCGACCCTTACGAACGTTGCTTAACCTCCGCAATCGTTGGGCCAGGCGCTAAACCACTGCGCCACCGAGCTCCTCAAGCGATCCATACTTTCTCGCAAATGTATGAAAATACACTATGCGTGCGCGAAGCGATTTCAGAGTGAGCTAGAATTTTCGGCGCGGGTTATACCTACTAAGCATTTTTGTTATAGGATAACCAAGAAACAGCCGTTGAAGAGAGCACATACTGCGAAACATGTCAAATCAAATTCGAAACTAAGGAGGCGTACAACAAGCATTTGTTGCATTCAGCGTTACATTCCGTTGCGTCACTTGAGTAAGAATATTATAATTATTGTTATTTAAAATCACACTTTATTAATTAATTTTGTCGGGGAGTTACAACCCTGTGGTAATCACGACTAGGGCATCCAATCCCGCATGTTATTTGTGCACCAATAGCCGCGTCCAGACCGACCGAGCACAGCAGGAATTGGCTCGCGAGCCAGCCTCGCGAGCCAATGCTTCAGCCTGTGTGGACGTGGCTCGGGCTGCCTCGGGCACACGTTGCCTCGGCCGGGCCGAGCACCGCTCGACCGCGAGCCATAATTTGTCGCTTTTTGCCGATCCATGCTCAAAGGTACCTTCAGACTGAGCAGATCGCGCTGTGTGGACGGACGTAACGACGCTCGCGAGCCAGAGAATTAAAATTGGTTTCGGTTTTGGTACAATTTTTTAATTCAGAGTTTTCGTTTCTGTTTTCTTTTTTTTACTATATAATATCCAGACAACATAAGCGCCGTAGCAGCTAATAACACGTGGTATTCCATCGTTATACGGAGAGAAACTGAATGCTCAAACCGGCTCACCTTGGCTCGCGAGGCACGCTCGCAACTTTTCAAATTTGCCTCGGGTGTCACGGCTCGCGAGCAAGAAGCCCGAGCGTGGCTCGCGAGCCGTGCTCGGTTGGTCTGGACCCGGCTATTGCGGCACCGATGATTTACGATCCCGCGGGATCTCGGAATTTGCGGGATCCCGTAGATGTAAGATGAGGTACCTAGTACGTGTTGTGTAAAGAGGTGTTTTAAGTCGATAAACTAAAAGAAAGTTCAAATTATACTGAAGAACTAATTAAACTCGTATTAAGTAACGGAATTAGATGCACGATGCAAGTGTTTACTTCTTACTGTCACCAAAATCAAGCAAACAAAACAAACATGGCGAATCAACGATTATTTATGCCTAAATTTTACTTTTGTTTGGGAGTGATCTTCAATCATAATTTGTACTCTGCTATTAATAAAACAGTGTTCTTTTGGATAGTAGTAATTTAACAGCAAGAGTAATAATTTAGATTTAGGAAAAGTATTTTTACTCTCATAACACTAGAAGTTGCGACTGCTCCAAAAAACAGCCAATGACGTTAAAGGGGAGGTGCCAATTCCTGTAAAATACTGAAAACTACCATTGCGCTTCCGCGCCAAAATTTAAACTTGTGAATTGTCAGAACACAACGTTACACTGTTTGATACATTTTGATATTTTCGTTATTAATTTTTGTATGAAACAGCTGATTCTTTTTTGCGATTTCAGATTTGGCCCAATAATAAAAGTTGTTCAGTTTGATGGTCCTTATCTGCTGCGGGTTTTTTTTTGTAACACCATGTATATTATGTAGCAAGCGTGTCACCCGTATAATTTCCTTTTGATGTCTGTTTTAGCAATACATTAATTGATGACGAGGCTTCAGATTACATTGATGATGAAAAGGAGGGATATGATAAGGTAAGATAACAATTTATCATTTTAATGTTGAAAATATCATGCCCATCGAATTATCTTCAAATCGTTAGGTATTTAAAAATATGCAGTGACATTACAAAAGATTTTTAAACATCTGTTTAACTTGACACTGTTCAAGAGCTCTCACAGGTTTTATAGCACCCTTATATATGTATATGTTACGGCTAATACCCGAAGTGCGGGTGAACCTAGTTCTAGCCTAAAACTAGGTGTAGCCGGCAGCTGATGGCTAAAACTAGGTGTAGCCGATTTGTTCGCGGCTAATACTAGGTTTAGCCGTTTTCCTTCGGCTAAAACTAGTTCTAGCCGTCTTTGTGCTGGCTAAACCTAGTTGTAGCCAACCCTTCGTGGCTAAAGCTAGGTGTTGAGTCTTCCTTGCCAACAGAATTCAGTTAAAAGTTGCCTCTATAGAAAGTACCTCTCGCTTAGCTCTCATCACTTCTGACGACGTCAAGTTTGTCGTTTGTTTGTTGTTTGTCATTACAAATACATAGTAATTATTCTGAATATCATTATTTACACATTATATAATAATGTGTTTTATAATTAATAAAATAATGTGTAAATTAGAAGAAATAACGTTTTAAATAAACCTTGGTTAGGTACTTAGTAGTATGTAGATAACAAAAGTCAACTTGGGAATTCGATAGGAAGGTAAAGTCCATTCGGTAGTAGTAGTTGTAGTAATTGTAGTCTTCCTTGCCAACAGAATTCACTTAAAAGTTGCCTCTATAGAAAGTATCGCTTAGCTCTTATCTCTTCTGACGAACGTCAACTTTGTCGTCTTATAAATAATAATTATCCTGAATATTTATTTACAAACTATGTGCTTATAATGTGTAAATTTGAAGAAATAACGTTTTAAATAAATCTACGCTAGGTACTATGGGCAACAGTGTCGCTTAACCAGTTAGCAACAAAAATCGCGTGCGCGCGTATCGCCCTTTCACGATCTAAACGTATGTAGTGTCGGCGCGGCGTGCAAGCGATTTTAACCTTAGCCGTGGTTAAGCGACGTTGTTGCCGATGGTACTTAGTAGTATGTAATGTAGATAAAAGTCAACTTCGTAGTTAGGTAGGAAGGTAGCTGAGCTGGTATGTACTATGTACCTAGCTATCATATCCTATGGTACAGAACTACAACAGACAGATGCTATGAATATAGGTTGCTTGTTTATCCTTACTTGTCCTATTAAGTAAACAGTTTTCGTCATTGACAATTTGTCACACATAAGTCTTTTAAACTAAAATCGTTATTAAAAATATGCGTTTCTATTACAAAATCAAATTGTCATTAATAATTAACTTTATTCCGTAAGTAAGTAGGTAAATAATTATGTACCTAATATACACATGCGAAAAACCACTTGTTGTATTTATTGAAATAATAATTTATAAAATACAACAAATAGTTTTTTTCCACATATAGATCAGGCATTTACCTTCTTACAAAAATTGACAATTTGATTTCGTAATAGAAACGCATATTTTAAATAACGATTCCTTTGTTTCAAAGACGTAGGTATGTTTGACAAATTGCCAATGGAAAAAAACTGTTTACTTAATAGGATAAGTAAGAATAAACAACCTATATTCATAGTATTTGTTGTTCTGTACTATAGGAATAGGTATATAAGTAGTAAGTACTAGTAAGTAGGTACATACTTAAAGTCCATTCGTTTAGATAGTGTCGGTACACCCGCAAGCACTTGTGTTCAGAGACAGGAATACCGGTAACAAACACAACCTTTCACAACGGCACTTCTATGTAAACTGCCAAAATCCAAATTCACTTGCGGGTGTACGCCGCACGCGGTATCCTTTGTTTATGCGGCGGCATCCTTTGACAAGAAGCGGCACGTGCAAAAGCGGAGCGATGAAAGGGCGACACTATCTAACCGAATGGACTTTACCTTCCTATCGAATTCCCAAGTTGACTTTTGTTATCTACATACTACTAAGTACCTAACCAAGGTTTATTAAAAACGTTATTTCTTCTAATTTACACATTATTTTATTAATTATAAAACACATTATTATATAATGTGTAAATAATGATATTCAGAATAATTACTATGTATTTGTAATGACAAACAACAAACAAACGACAAACTTGACGTCGTCAGAAGTGATAAGAGCTAAGCGAGAGGTACTTTCTATAGAGGCAACTTTTAACTGAATTCTGTTGGCAAGGAAGACTCAACACCTAGCTTTAGCCACGAAGGGTTGGCTACAACTAGGTTTAGCCAGCACAAAGACGGCTAGAACTAGTTTTAGCCGAAGGAAAACGGCTAAACCTAGTATTAGCCGCGAACAAATCGGCTACACTTAGTTTTAGCCGATAGCCGCCGGCTACACCTAGTTTTAGCCGGCTAGAACTAGGTTTAGCCGCACTTCGGGTATTAGCCGTAACATATATACTGTGTAGAAAGTCTACAGTCTGAAAAAAGTGACAGCATCACATTTAAACAGTGTCTAAGTTAAACAGGTAGGCGTTTAAAAATCTATAATAATTACACTGGTGTTATTTAAATCAAATTGTCACAAAGAAATTAGTAATTTCTTTCTAGTAATCTATGTGTGGAAAATCATTAATTATTTTTACAATAAAGAGTTGAGTGAAAATTGATTACCAAATAAAACTAAATAAGGATAAATAGACTATACAACGCATTCGGTGCCTTCCTTTTTTTGCCAATTTCGAATTTCCAACAACACCCAAAAAAAACAAATACCTTCCAGTCGTCACCTCCCTCGCTCCGAAAGTCTGTTTCCGTCCCGTTCGGGTCCTGTCATCGGTGTAAGAATCGCGCTGATGGTTAAAATTTACTCTTTGGTGACCGATTACTTAGCGATTGGTCTGTGTGCACCTGTAATCTGTAATTGTACGCATGAGTAATGAAGCCATTTAAAGAAAAACCTATGTAAATGAAAGGAAATACTATGATGTTGGTGTTCCTTTTGAATAAAAAAAATGTACAGTTGGCAGCACCCTCATTTACTACTATGTCTCCTCAATTGGCTTTAAACCTAACATACATGTTTCGGTTTTAAAATCTATTGGAAAAAATTAACAGTTGTTGATAATTTGAAGTGCTGTTGTGTTGACCGTACTAAATATAGGTTTACTAGCGTCCGCCCGCGACTTCGTCTGCGTGGAAAGTTTTTTTGTTGTCCCTCGAGAACAATATACCTTTTTTCGGGATGAAAGATACCCTATGTCCTTTTCTGTACCCCTGACAACGTGTATGTAAAATTTCACGATGTTCGGTTCATTAGTTAAGACGTAAAGGCGTAACAAACAAACAAACAAACGGACTTTTGCAATAATAATATTAGTAAGGATTTTATTTGTTACAGAAAACGGAACCGCTCATTAAGAGGTAAGGTAATAACATATTATTTTTTCGTTTTTAACTACCTATTTTATTGATCTGCTTTTAACTTTTGTTAAACTTTTAGGAAATCGAGAGTGGAGAAAACTTTATCAGCTGCTAGGAAATGTTTAGGACATTCCAGAGGAGCGACTGTTAAAAAGCCCACCACTTGCTATCAAGTAAGTTGGATTTCTTCAAAACTTAACATTTTTGTACGCCGGTTTTCAAGATGTCGCCATCTTTTAGGTCCCGGGTTCGATCCCTGGCTGGGTTGGGTCAATTTTGAAAATGAACTTTTCTGTATTGGCTCATGCAGCGCCCCTACTCAAATGGCCAACATTATATTCGTTTGAACGCTACGCTTACTATTAAAACTTTAAAATAAGAAGTAAACTATAAAATTACGTGCCGTAAGTTGGACATACCTAAGCTTGACAATTCCATACAATACATTAAAGTCTGTGATTTAAATAAGTTTGCGACATGTAATTTAATCATATATTGCTCATATTTAAGCTTTAAAAGTAAGCGTAGCGTTCAAAGGAATAGAAAGTTGGCCATTTGAGTAGGGGGTATGTCTGGGTGTTTGTGGTTCCACCGTTGTCTCTGATTTCCATAACACAAGTGCTTTAACTACTTACTTTGGAATCGGAGCAATGTTGTCTAATATTTATCTAGTTACTATTCAGTGAGCAATTATTTATATGGCTCTACGTATCCGATTGGTGTCATTTTTATCACAGAATAGATAATAGTACTAGCCTACAGAAGTTGCACTCCGCAAAATCATTTAAATAAATAGCGACTCTTGCTCCGAAACAATAAAGTGCAATTCAGGGCGCACAGCGCTTCCTTCCATAAATTATATTCACCTAGTAGTTGCCTCTCTTTCTATCGCGTAGCTCTTATCTTTTCTGACGTATGAAATTGGTCTTCGCTGAGGACACCGACAGAACCGCTTCATGCTCACGCGCGGAGTGATAAAGCCCTGTTTTTATATCAAAAACTTAATATTTTTGTAAATTCATTATACATATATTATCAGGCCGTTATCGGGCGTGCATTTTGCGAGCAGCAAATCTTTAAGACAGGTGGTAAAATCAATTGGTTATTTTTTATTTTATTTAGATATCGATAAAAAAATATGCAGTGCTGAATGCTGATTAAAAAAATTATTATTGATAGACATTCAGATTAATGAAAAACATTTAAAAACCAACTTTCGCTTGACAAAAGAAATTAATTGTTTTCTCACAATTTAGAAGATTTTTGTTGTGTTGTTGTTGTTGTTGTTCAAAATGTTGACGCTTTACGAATATAGAAAGTACAACAGAGCGTTTCAAGAAGAAATGGCGATAAATAGGAAGTATAAAACTATTGCCGACAAAGTACATCGATATCCTTAAAAATAACCAATAGATTTTACCACATCTCTAAAGACTAGCTGCTCGCAAAACGCACCCCCGATAACGGCCTCTATATCAGTATGAAAGAACAGGGACCCAAGTCTGCTATTGTTGACGTCATAATCGTGTTTCAATGGGGAGGAAAAGCGCAATTTTATCCCGATAGGTGGCGTCTGGTCTTTGGTACCCGGCCGCCTCAAAGAAAGTGTGAAAACATATGGGAATCTCTTGGAGTGTTGCACTTTTCAATTTTATACTGAGAAAATGCCGCATTGTTATGCATGTAACTTGTAAAATATTGGAGTTCATCGATTTCCCAGTAACAAAAAAAATATTGGGCAAAAAAATATCAAAAAAAAAGATGCTTTTCCCTCGATTTTCTCCTTTGCTGAGCCTGAGAAACATTATAAATCAAAAGGAATGTTTCATGAATTTGATGAAGCTTCGCCAAAATAAAACAACATTTGAATTATAACAGCTTTGTTCTTTAATATTTCAACCACAGCAGTTTCTAACATATTTATAACTTGGATGAATTTGATAGGTATATCAAATATGGAATAAGCCCAATATTGGGGCCAAACAGAGAATTAATAGAATTTTATATGCCAGAGTCATTCAAGAAACTTAGAATAATAAAATAAATATGATAAAACGGTTCGTGTAATTTTGGACGGTACAGAAATTCCAGTACAGAAACCTGAAATTACTATTGCACAGAAGGCATCATGAGGCAACTATAAACACGGAAATTCACACTCAGTTGCTTTGTTAAAATTTAAATCATATGCTGCTAATCTGAAATAAAAAGATTACTTGTAAATCTTACACGAAATTTAAAGAAATGTAATGCTTGTTAGCAATTTTTTGTAAGTTGCTATAAACTTTCTTGTCTGTTGTTTTGGCTTTTCTTTTCCGTAATTCTTCTTTTATCTGAGCTAAAGTTAGCATAGAATACATTGTTTGTCCGCAAAACCGAAAAAACATAATCTAAGAAAGTAAAATCACGTAATACACAGTCAAGACAATATAAGCTCAAACTGACAATGGGTCCAAAGACTGAAGCGCCATCTGTAATTCACTTTGCCTTCGCCTCCCCATTGTGTTTGAATGTTAAAATAAATCTTAAAAGGTGTTTCGGTTTTGGGTTTAAGGAACACAAAGTGTTTTTGGGTTTAAGAAACATTTTGGGTTGTTTGAATGTTAATGTTAAAAGGTCCATAAATTACGTGAGGCGATTTTGGCGATTTTTTGACCCCCCCTCCCCCCTTGGTGAGATGTCGTGAGATTTGGCTCGACCCTCTCCCCCCCTATAAATATCACGTGAGATTTTTCAAAACGTGTATTTTTAGTGTGATTACGTTAATCTGTGCTTGCGTGCTTTGCATTTATTTAAATAAACATTATTGTTTAGGATTTAGCCATATTTTGGTATGAAAAATGTTTAACTTTATTTAACCTAGTTTTTTCGCGATACTGATCCTGCAGAAAAAAAATTACGTGATATTTGCCGAGACCTCCCCTCTCCCCCACGTGAGATCGGGTGAGATTAGGCTCGACTCCCTCCCCCCCTAAGTGCCTCGCGTAATTAATGGACGCCCCCAAAAGCATTAACATTCAAACACGATTGTGATGTTAACAATAAATAAATAAATATAAACGGTTCCACGAGAACCGTCAAAACAAAGGGCTTTATTTTAAAAATCGATTTATAGCTTTAAAATGACCAAATTCTGTCAAATAACTGTAAAAATGTTGGCACTTACAAATATCCGAAAAATCTGGTTATTAAGAAAAAATGAATAAATTCAGTAAGAATAAAAACGCCTTAATTTGGCTTTCAATTTCAGAATTTGCATTGTAGAATAGTCTTTTATGTCCAATTTGAGTCAATGGGTCCTTTTCGGTAAAAAAGTACCACAAAATAAATTCCTATTTTCCTATAGATTTGTTCTGTACGTCTTGTCATGTAACGGGACACAGGCACACGTTAATCAAACACCGGCGTTGGGCTTAGACTGATTTATTTTCATTCACACACCTACCCACATTATATGATAAATAATAATTGAATAATACCTACAATTCCCCTTTTAAACAAAAGAAGAAAGAAACATTACTTACATTACATTCATTTTTAAATTATTGGCTGTTTCTAAATAAGTACATAGGTAATAAATTATTTATTTCGAAATATAAATTATTTAGGTACCATCTATATATATAAAATTCAAAGTCCTGACTGACTGAGTGAGATATCAACGCACAGCCCAAACCGCTGAACCAAGAAACTTGAAATTTTGCACACAGATACCTTATACAGTGTAGGCATCCACTAAGGAAGGATTTTTGAAAATTCCATCCCTAAGGTGATGAAATAAGGGATGAAAGTTTGTATGAAAGTCCCTCAGTTTTGAAGCTAGGATCTTAAAATTTTGTGTTTAGGCTGATGATTGAAAATAAATAAATACCTGTCTCAGCGTTTTTCAAAATTCTACCCCCGAAGGGGTGAAAAGGGGGATGAAGTTGTGTTTAGAAGATAATCCTTTATTTTTGAAGTAAAAATCGCTAAATTTGTAATTTAGGCTTATGGATGGAAATCTAACGCAACGCATATTGTATTGGTATAATTTCAACCCCCATGGTGATGAAATGGGGGTGCAATGGGGTAAATAAACCTAAAAATCGATATGGATATCGTTATTGGGGTTTTCTGAGTTGACGATTGCGAAAATAACATTTATTTTGAAGTCCAACACGGTGGACATGATTTAACCCCTAAAGGGGTGAAAATGAGATTCAAATTTTGTATGGAAAACAATATGAAATAGACAGTACAACTTTAAACTTTGTAGGAGCACGTCTAAAAATAAATATACATATATTTTGTTATTTTGAAAATCAACCCCGTAGGTAGGGGGGTAAATAAGTAAACATAAAAATCGATATGGATGTCGTTCTTGAGGTTTTATGGGATAGTGATTGCGAAAATGACATTTATTTTGAAGTCCAACACGGTGGACATGATTTAACCCCTAAAGGGGTGAAATCGGGGTTCAAATTTTGCATGGAAAAATAATATTAAATAGACATTACAACTTTAAAATTCGTAGGAACACATCTAAAAATAAAAAGGGAATTATATATTTTGTTATTTTGAAAATCATCCCTTAGGGGTAAATGGGATAAGTAAACATGAAAATCGATGTGGATGTCGTTTTTGAGGTTTTATGGGATGGTGATTGCGAAAAAGACATTAATTTATAGTCCAACAAGGTGGACATGATTTTAACCCCTACAGGGGTTAAAATGGTGTTCAAATTTTGCATGGAAAAAGAATATGAAATAGACATTACAATTTTAAAATTCGTAGGAGCACGTCTAGAAATAAATAGGCAATCACATACCTATTTTGTTATTTTGAAAATCATCCCTTAGGGGTACTTAAATGGGGTAATTAAACATGAAAATCGATGTGGATGTCGTTTTTGAGCTTTTATGGGGACAGGGACGGGGACGAGATACGTACTAATATCTCTGGACCAATTCTGATTATTGTAAAAAAACTAGCTTCCGCCCGCGACTTCGTCCGCGTGGATATTAGAGAAAATCCTTAGGGAACCTTCAACCAGGATCCGACCAGCCGTTTTTACGCGATTAGGCGGGTCCCCACCAAGCGAGCAGCCTTGTGCGAGGCCCCCCTCACGAGGCAAACGTCTTGCCTCGCGAGGCAGCGCGCTTGGTGGGGACCCGCCTAATCGCGTAAAAACGGCTGGTCGGATCCTGGTTGAAGGTTCCCTAAGGATTTTCTCTAATATCCACGCGGACGAATTCGCGGGCGGAAGCTAGTTATTAATAACTCTCAATTATAAATGATAAACAAAACTATGATACTGTTAATTTTTTATATATATTTTAACAATCAGTATTGAAATCGTACTGTAATTACTTGTTATTGTATTGTTTATTTACCAATCAATTTATTTTGCTAACAACCAATTAAATTTACTCTTAATTTGCATTTCAAAAATATTTTTCATTTACATTACAAATCATGTTTCAATTAACATTTATTTTCAATTATTTATTAACGTTCAGAAAAATTTAATTAAGAAAATAAGTAGGTACCTACTTAACAGTAACAACAAACTTTAAATTTTACACCACCTAAGTCTAATTTTTTTTGATAATTGAAAATGGAACAAAACATGCACTAATTAAAGGGAATTAATAAATTTATATTGTAGATAATTAATGATTACATAATATCAATTAATCATAATTTAAAACATGCATTTAATTATATATCAAGTATTGTTTTAATATAAATTACACAATGTCTTTTTTTATGACAATCATTAATAATAATATTATCTTATACAATTTATAACATAGCTATCAGGTTTTCTACATGCTTTATCTTTAATTTTTTTTTTTTAATTACATATTGCTATATACATTTTTTGAAAAAGTAGATATAAGTATTATGTACGTATGTATACCGACTCCGTTTCATTTGACTTAGGTCGTTGCCGGATATCCCCAGCGATCAGGCGGCCTCACTGTCCTGCCATAACGAGTGCTATAATTAGAATTATTATAACTCAATGACTGTCCAGGAGATGGTACACTGGAGCTGGATGTTGTACCATGATAGCTATCACCTGCGTTTCTTACATTGATTTGGTCATATTTATATCTGTCATAATTTGCTGCTTTAAAAATTCGTGTAGTCGAATCAAATATAATGTGCCGTCTATTGCGCCGCAGGATGTTACCGTTTTCCATTTTTACCGCATACGAGCGTGGGTTAAGTACCTTCACGACCAGACCAGCCTTCCACACATCATCTATTCTGACTTTAACTTTGTCACCCATTTTTAAAGGTTTTAAAATTCTCGAACCTCTATCATAATAATGTTTTTGTAAATTTTTTCGCTTTTCCAATTTATCTGGTATATTATTATATTTGTATGTTTTAGGAAATAGTAAGTTAGGATCACAAGGTAGTACACTACGTAACTTTCTATTAAACATTAACTCGGCTGGCGACGGTATTTCACAGCTAATTGGAGTATTCAAATATTCCAAAAATGCAATTTGAAAATCAGAGCCGTCGTAAGACGTCTTCTTCAAAATGTTTTTGATTGTTTGAATTACACGCTCAGTTTGTCCATTTGACTGTGGATACCGAGGCGATGAAGTTACGTGTTTAAAGTTCCAAGTTTTCGAAAAATGATTAAAATTTGAAGATGAATATTCAGGGCCATTGTCCGACATAACAATTTCCGGAATTCCTAACCTACTAAAAATATTCTTTAATTTCTTAATTATCGTATTGGATGTTAAAGAGTTCAATTTAAATAATTCCAAGTATTTACTATAATAGTCAATGATAATCAAAAATGATTCGCCTCGAAACTTAAATATATCTGTGCCCACCTTTTGCCATGGTCTCTGAGGTACCTCATGAGGCATCAAAGGTTCTTTTATGTTTTTATTTTTATATGTAAGGCATGCCTGGCATCGTGATAAATAGTCTTGAATCTGTGTATTCATATTAGGCCAGAACATGATTTCGCGTGCTCTAAGTTTACATTTTTCCAATCCTAAATGGCTTGTATGTAATTTCTTTAACATATCATACCGCATACATTGCGGTATAACAATTTTATTACCTTTCCATATTAAGCCGAAGTTATTAACTAATTCATGTCGATAATCCCAATAAGGTTTTAATAAAAGTTCAACTTTATTTTTATCATCGGGCCAACCCTTCTTTATTATTTTGCATAATTGTTGCAAAGTAGCATCCTCTTTAGTACATTTTTGCAATTCTAAAAAATGAGAATCCGTAAGTGAATTACTATTTGTTACAAAACAGACTTGCGCTTGAGCATCTAAGTAGTCGCGAGGCGGCGGAGGGGGGCTGCGCTCCCGCTGCCTCTGCTCGGTGTCGACCGGCGCGCGCGACAATGCATCAGCGATAAATAAATATTTGCCGGGTTTGTAAACCAGTTTGAATGAATACGGCTGCAATCGCAACAACATTCGTTGTAGTCGCGCCGGCGCGTCTGCTAATGGCTTATTGATAATACTTACCAACGGTTTGTGATCCGTTTCAATCGTTATGTCTGCCCGGCCATAAATATATGTATAGAACTTTTCACACGCAAAAACACACGCGTACAATTCTTTCTCTATTTGAGCGTATGATTGCTCAGTTTTCGTTAAAGACTTCGAAGCATAACACACAGGCAAATTATCTTGAAGCAAGCATGCCCCCAAACCATAGTTGCTTGCATCTACTGATATTACTACGGATTTTTCTAAGCTATAATATCTAAGTACAGGCGGATTAACCAAACATTCTTTTATATTTTCGAAACACTCCTGATGCCGTTGGTCCCAGTGCCATTCAGTATCTTTTTTTAACAATTCTCTCAAACTATGAGTTTTTTCTGAAAATTGAGGAATAAATTTACTCACATAGGTCGCTAATCCTAAAAACCTTTCTACCTCTTTCACATTATTAGGAGTGCACATATTTTTGACTGCCAGCACATGTGAACTATCCGGTTGCACACCGTCACCTGAAATTTTGTGGCCTAAATATGTGATTTCAGTTAACCCTAATTTACATTTATCTTTGTTCAACTTTATATTAATTTCTTGACATCTTTTTAAAACAGCTCGTAAGCGCTGATCATGGAGTTCCTTAGAACTTGCATGAACAAGCAAGTCATCAACAAATAAAATAACCCCTTCAAGGTCATCAAAGTGTTCGTATAACTTTTTATGAAATACTTCCGATGCCGACGAAATGCCAAAAGGCATACGCAAAAATTTATACCTACCAAATGCTGTATTAAATGTACACAGATCTGTGCTGCTTTCATGTAATTTTATATTCCAAAAGCCATGTTTTGCATCTAATGTGCTGAAAAATTTGGAGCCAGATAATTTCGCGGTTATTTCTTCTAAAGTAGGTAACTTAAAATGCTCTCGTTTAATAGCCTTGTTTAAATCCTTTGGGTCTAAACAAATCCTTAAATCTCCACTAGGTTTTTTTACAACTGTCATACTGTTTACCCAGTCCGTAGGCCCCTCCACCTTGGAAATTATACCGTCTTTTTCCATTTCCTGTAATTTTTCTTTAATTTTATCTCTAAGGGTTATTGGTAATTTCCTAGGTGCATGGACCACCGGCTGAATATTTTCATTCAATCTTATTTTGTAACACCCTGGTAAACATCCTATACCTTTAAAAATATCTGGAAATTCATCCAATATAAACTGGCTATCCTTATCCACATTCTTAACCGACATAATTCTCTTAATAAGCTGTAATTCCTCACATGAATTTAAACCTAAAATCGGGGGGGACGTAATATCTACAATAATGAATGGCAATACGTATGTGTTTTCTTTGTAAAATACTTTTAAGAAACATTTGCCTAATACCAAAATATTATCTCCCGTATAACTGTGTAATATTATAGAAGTTTTTACTAAATCCTTTTCCAATATTTCGTCGTCATGCTGCCAAAACCGGTTAACTGCAATTTTGGTCAAATATGAGTTAACAATACCAATCGATTCAGTTTTTCAATTCCTTCGTCTGCCAATATCGGTTAAACGCAGAAACCCAATAGTTGCAGAGATACTCTGTGCATAATACAGGATAATTGTCAAGTTCTGTAAAAAGTCGCCAGACAAAAGCGATTAAATTTGTTTAACGATAGTTTTTTCGATATTACGCTTGCTAAATAATATTAAACTCGTTTAATTGGTTTTCTCATTTACGCACTGGAGCAGGTTCGCAGATAATTCATTCTGCTATAGTATTTTAAATGCCGTTAGCTGTTTTTGGAAAAATATTTACTTATTGAAAACTTTAAAAACATGCGTCAGCAAAAATTAAATTATTAACTTTAACTCATTTTGTCCCGCGCCCTTAACATGCAAAATGAAATAATGTTTTTGTGAAAAAAATAATTATATGCATTTAATTAATTTCTGGTGAAGTTACTACGGGTTCTATTATTTAAACGTTTCTGCAGCCAAAAGCGATTAAATGATGATACTTGTCGTTGCCAGGGACTCGCGTTGGCGCGCGGCGCAGTTACTTCGTTCATTCATTTTTCATTACGATTTTCGGCTCAACGAAACACCTCTAAACAAAAAGTCCTAAAAAAATGTACAGAAGTGTAATCCTAACAAAATTAGTACAGAGCAAGAAATACCATCAGTTTGTGGCTCAGTGTTCGAAACGTAGAACAAGTAAGTTCATTTATTTAACACTAGCGGCCGCCCGCGGTTTCACCCGCGTGGTTTCCGTTCCCGTGGGAATATCGGGATAAAAAGTATTTTATGTTTTAATCCAGGCTGTCAACTATCTCTGTGCCAAATTTCAACCAAATCCGTTCAGTAGTTTTTGCGTGATTCAGGAAAAAACATCCAAACATCTAAACATCCAAACCCACAAACTTTCACATTTATAATATTATATTTAACATAATTTTATTGTGATCCTTAAGAGGGACTTGTCACCCTTCTTAAAGAACAAAATCATCTCACTTATGTTCCATGCCTTTGGTGTTCTGCCCTCGACGATGACGGAATTGAGAAGCTTTTGGAGAACTTTAAGTATCCGCTTGCCGCCCGCTCCTAGAAGTTCTGTAGTGATTCCGTCGTCATCATCGTCACCCGCCGCCTTGTTGTTTTTCAGCTGTTTGAGAGCCATACTAATCTCGTGCAGACTGACCTCTGGGATATCTTCAGTACAGTATCGGGTAAGCTTGGCTCTGGGGTCTTTAACCTTGCTTTCAACTCTTGCGAACACTTTGGAGCCTTAATTCCGCTCAATAGCCTCTTTGATACGATTCGTATTAAATTGGCGAAGGTCGCTCGTCAAAGACTTAGATATCTGTCTATTGAGCTGCCGATAACGATGAGCATCCGCTGAGCTCTGGAGCCTCATTTCATGTCTCTGATCCATGAGTAGGAGTGTGTGGTCAGAGAGTTTTTTTTTTTAACTTGGAGCGGCAGGTCTTAAACAACTTGGACCCTACCTACCGTACGGACAGTATCCACCACCGTGTTGTTTAGATCGTCCGACATATTTGCTGTTAAGATTATTAATCCCGTCTGAGCCTGCTACTGACTGACTGGGTGAGTCGAATTTTCTAGTATTTTTTCAATTATAATATTAATAATCTTTATATAAAAATAGCATTGCGAATGCCTAAAATCTAAAAAGTTCAATAATTATATGCTGTTCTCAAGGGCGGTTTTGGAGTTCGAGTAGAAAGCTTTCGGGGTTTTGAATATGGGCTAGTAATGGTCCAAGCGTGGATTTTATCAGTCCAGATCTTTCCAACTTTAGGTTGATATTCAATATGCCAAGTACCAATCGGTGATCGCTTTCCGTCTTGACGGCGTTGATCACATCACAGTGACATAATTGAATAATTGCTTTTTTGTGGACATGATACAATCTACCTATCTCATTTCAGACTGTACCGTCTGGTCTGTTCCAGGTCAACTTCCGGCTTTCAAGCTTCCCGAAAAAGGAACTCCTTCTTCATAAAGAGGTTCTCCTTCTCCATAATGTCGGCCAGCAATCTGGCCTCTGGCATTCCGTTGCCCAACTCCAAATTTCCCCACTCTCAGCTCATCACTGCATTGTTTCCCCAACTTTGCATTCAAGTCCCCCATCCCATCGGTGTAGGTAGTTTGTTGTGTAGCTTTGCATGACCTTGGAGATCTCCTCATGCATAGCCTGCGCTTCGTCATCTTGGTGCGTAGAAGTCGGAGCTTAAACCTGTATAACATTCAAATAACACCGTTTGGATATTCTGAGTATCAGGTAAGCTACCCTGGTCGACACACTTCCGATAGTAATCACGTTGATGACAAGGGACTTGTAGACGACGAACCCGACACCACCTAGTGACTGTTGGTTGGGTCGCTCTCCCGGTAGTATAGCAAATTACCGAAATTAAGGATTGTCGAGTCCTCTCCCTCTCTTCGGACTTTGGATAACCCAATAATGTCCCAGTCAAACTTGCTAATAACTTCATTCAATTCAGTCTGCGCGTGTTATAGGTTGCCAGGTGCAGTTGTCGTGGTTGATGGTAGTCAACCCACATCCGAAGATTTTTAGCACCCCATATCCCGCCGTTACCATAGCCGCTACCGTAGCTGAAGGCCGAATTTTTTGTGTATCTATCATACATGGGGGGTTTGCTATAATCGCCACGTTTAGCAGGTGGGTTGGCGATCACAGTAGGCTCTTGATGGCTGTGCTCCCTTAGTCACCTTTTACGACACTCACGGGATGAGAGAGGGTAGTGCTATTTTAGGCCGGCACAAACATGAGGACTAAATTGTTTTATTTTTTTTAAATTCCATAACTTAATTTAGGTTAAGATGTCTTAATAAAAAGTATGTTTAGCTGATAGTTTTTCATTTCTTCTTGATTACAAATCGATCTAGCCCATAAATTTTAATAGAAGTTTCAAAAAAACTGTATCACTATCATTCTACTGAGTGGGTTACGTGACGTTAAATTCGATCACTATGTATTTATGTATATTGATCTTTGAAAATCAATAGCAATGTCCAGCAGTAGGTTACAAATTAGCCTGTGTGTTAATCTAGTTAAAGTTAAGTAGTTCAATAGTTACAGATATTAATTTTGTAAGAGACCAGCAGTAGGATACAAAGAAGCCCATGTGTTGATCTTTTGCCTTATCTATCTACTTACAGAATTTCATTCAAATCCGTTCGGTAGCTTCAGAGATTAGCGTGTAAATATAAATGTATAGATGAGTAAAAAAATAATAAATGAAAAGTCCTCAATTTTTTCGTCAGTAAAAACTGACTAAAATTATGTCAAACTCTTTTTTCTGTTCTTCTGATAACATTAAATAGTCACATTTTTTTCTACATTATGTATTATGGTAAAATGAATATCTGCTTATAAGCATTTTTTAAATTGTTAGACTTGAAGGTTAAAATTTAACAAAAGACTATTTTTGATAATTGGCAGCCAAAAGTGATTAAAAGCACTCCTCTCGAAGATATTTTTTTATTTTTATCAGTTTCTTTAAGGATAATTGAATCAACTAGTCTTGTCTTCTACAGAAGGATAAATGATGCATCGGAAAAGAACTAAAAATAATTATGAAAGCTAATATTTAACAAAACAATCTACAGTAAACTTTCAAATTGATTTATCTCAAAATGCATTATTGTGCATTTAGTTAACTTTGGCAGCATGACGACGATTTGCAATTGTTTTAAATAATTTTTAGGTAAAATATTAACATCAGCCCCAGTGTCCAACTTGAAATCTATAAAGACATTACAATTTTTTTATTTAATTGACCATTGATTATTATTTTTATGTTTCAAATGACACGCTAGTCGCTACCTGATCACTGGAGTCTCCCTGCACTGCATACACTCTGCACATCCTAGAGTAGTGATCCATCCTATTACACTTGTAACAACGATATCCATACGCTGGACACTCTCGTATTTTATGCACACGACCACATTTACCACAACCACCACTTGACTTATTCGATGAGACACGGTGCTGGAGCTGACCAGATGTGGATGGTTGTTGTGGATTGTTATCAGAAACACGACCGCGCTCTTGGCCACGCAGGTCTCGCCTCGCATGCGTTTGATCATAGCTGCCCACACGATTTCGCCGGTTATTGTTTGCTGGAGAACGTCGATATCCTTTATTCACCCAACATACTTCCTTCTTCATCGTCTCATCATTGACATTTTTTATCTCATGCACATTGTACTCTGTATTTTCTACTTTGATATGCGTTGCCTGCGCTCGCGACATTTCCGCCAACTTGCATCGAGCGCTTTCGATAAGGTCAGATCTGGTTCTCGTAACAACCGTTCCCTCATAGTCCCGTCTCTTATTCCACAAATTAATCGATCGCGCACAAGATCACTGCATAGATCTCTAAATTCACATTTAGCCGCCATCTTGTTAAGTTCAAATACATATTGCTCAATAGACTCGAATTCTTTCTGTTCTCTTGTAAAAAATATGTGTCTCTCGACAGTTAAATTCTTCTTTGGAAGGAAAAAGTCGTCAAATTTTTTTAGTACTTCCAGAACTGTGCTGCATTCTTCCGAAAACTGATCAAATATTTCTCGACATTTTTCTCCAATAATATGTAACAAAATGTTAACTTGCACTTTTTTATCTTTTTTATTTAACTCACAGGCTTCATAATATACCAAAAATGACTTTTTCCACCTTTCCCAATCTTTGCTTAGGTTTCCCGACGTTACATTTAGCAAGTTATTTTCAAACCGGAACGGCTCCGGCGGTTGAAGGACGGCTTCCATAGTACGCGATGATTTCACCAATATTTTCTAATCCACTTCTTGAGAATCTGTCATGGCCCGGTGTCACTATCAAGAAGGTACTTTAATGATCAATATTTTACACAATGATAATGGGAATGCGAATCGGCTGCGCCATGTCATGTAACGGGACACAGGCACACGTTAATCAAACACCGGCGTTGGGCTTAGACTGATTTATTTTCATTCACACACCTACCCACATTATATGATAAATAATAATTGAATAATACCTACACGTCTACCATCTCAGGAACAAGCGTACGCAGCGACATCTACAATATGCTTTGCGCTGCCATCCCTATGACTTTGTTAAATTGTTTCATACGAATTTAATCTTTCCGTCGTTAGTGCGGCGAACACTTCGAGACGCAATCGGCGTGCATGAAACACCACTTGGCCAAGCACCCGGGCACTTCGTTCTTCTCCGAGAAGGAGAGAATTATCTGCGAGGTCTGCGGTGCGTCTCTTGCGGTTAGTATCTTTGATTTTATACCGCCGTTAAACGTCATCTTTTTTTATAGACAGTTCGCGGAGAGTTGAAAAAGTGAAATGAGTTTTGACGCCATTTTGTCGAGTTCAGTTCGGTGTTTATTTTAATTATTTGCAAATTGATTCATAGTGGATATTGTGTCTTAAAATTGATGCAGATTTGTGGTACAAGTGTCCACGCAACTGAACAGTATGTGGGATAATTGAAATAAGTGCGACCTTGGTTGTGTGAAGCTGAGACTTTTATTGTAGTGGTGGCTACCTCGGCAGAACTTAACGAGTAAACTGTCTTGATATACTTGGTGCCAAATGCTCCAAGCAGCATTGGAATGCAATGCACTAATGTACCCGCATTCTAGTGTAAACTGAACTGAAACAAAAACTACCACTTAACTGTTCAAACTTGACACTGGCAAAAATTACTTCCAAGAGGAAAGTAGATTGCCAAAATAAAAATAAGAAGAAGAATAAAAAGTGAAATGTCAGGGTTTCTAAGCTCACTACAATTTGCGGCCCTCTTATTATTTCTATGAGGCCGTACAGTCGTTTTATCTCACGAAATCGGTTGGGCTTTGAATGTTGTTACGTATGCACATGTACATTGTTTAGTGCGCGTCTGCATGCTCACGTATACGCACACCAAAATAATGTGCATGTGCAAGCCTAACAACCGAACCGAACCGCATTCGTGTCATCGTTTAGTGCCACGCGGATCGTGATTGAGAGTGGTATGTACACTAATTCTGTAGTCGTTGATAAAAAGTTGAATTAGTTGGTCCGCATTGCACTGAACGATCTGTAGACACGTACATTTTACCGTCCGCCGCGTATCCTCGTAGGTCATGCGCGTTGCACTGAATGAATATGACCTTAGGCTGGCCCCAGACCTACCGGTTCCGTTTCTTTGCTTTGCTGTGCTACCTTGCTTGAAAGACCGCCGGCCATCCAGGGTAATTTTCAATCTATCGCATTTTGGGACTAGACCAAATTGGCAAGATAGCCATTAGCTTGGTTTTATCAAATATCATCGCCTGGATTGCGAAGTAGGAAGCTTTTAGGCGATATGCCACCCTGAACATGGACTCCGATCGTTAAAAATAACTCGATCGCTTATTTATACAAGATGTTTGGTAAAGCCCTATAAAACTGAATATGGTAGATAGGGACCATAATAAAACTGAACAACTTTTACTATGGGACCAAATCTGAACTCGCGAAAAAAATGAACTGTTTCATACATTTTGATAATTTCGTTATTAATTATTGTATAAAACAGCAGTTTTTTTTAAAACGAAAACTAAAACTTCTCATCGCACTCCAGACGACAATATTTGATAACACCAAACTAATGGCTATCTTGCCAATGTGGTCAGGTCAAAATATGCGATAGATTGAAAATGAGCCTCTTGGCCGGCGGTCCATGGTAGAACAGCAAAGCAAAGAAATGGAACCGGTAGGTCTGGGGCCAGCCTTATTATTCCAACAAAAGTCGGCCGTGTGCTGGGTGCCGGCAGCCCTGCGCTTGAGATTAGCTGTGTGCTTCTCGTAAAACAATAAATCAATGCGCGCGGCGATATAGCACACCCGACATAGAGATTTCTTATTCAGTTGACATACGGACTTGTTTCTGACAGCTGACAGATCAGAAAATTTTGATCGCAAATGCCCCCTGTACCCTTCTGCCTTGGAGAGTGACAAACGAGGCGGGGGAGTTAGAACGGCGATAGTCATATCAGCAACTTTTTACGACGGCTTGGCTTTCATAAAACGCCATCTATAGAGATATTTTGGACTATTTTTTTATCTTGGAAAATCACCCATTAAAATCGTTTTCTCTCGACGATTACACTGCTATTAAGTTTTTATACTATCTTTTTGTGAGTTAGGTAATGGGTATCTTATTATTTCCCCCCCAGCCCGGAAGCGTAGCAGCCCACCTGAACCAGCACACTCGAAGCAAAATGTACACGTGCGACACGTGCGGGAGATCTTTCACGACTAGCACCATGCTACGGAACCATATGGCGGTGAGTTGACAATCTAGGGGTCGTTCCCACATCTGGGCACACTTCTTGCGTTCTCATTATAAAATCTCAAACAGTAAAAAATTAAAATAAAAGAAACATTCCGACGAACTGAGAACCTCCTCCTTTTTTGAAGTCGGTTAAAAATCGGATTACTATACCACTAGTCTCCCAGCAAAAATGTAAACAAAGAAATGTCATTGTTAAACTGACCTAGATAGTTACTCTTTCATATATTAACCTTTGGTCATTTTTATACCAATTTAATTTATTTCATACCCAACAAGCAAAGTAATCCTATAAAGATTGATTATAAGTCTGCTTCTACTAATAACGTTCTTATAAAGAGCTCTATCTATTGTTGTAGACTCTTTTATACTTATAATGTCATTTGACAAGTCGTAACATACTCAAGGGCATCAGTTTTTATATATCAGTCTTATAGTTCCTACAAGACTAACTTATAAAGCATTTATAGGACACTTTTACTAGTAATAGCATTTCACGAGCGTAATTATTTTTAAGACCTTTTGCTTTTATACCTCAGTCTTATAGTTAGCTGCAAGAGTATTATATAGGACACTTAAAAGAATAAGTCTCGTATAATTGTTTGTAGTAAGACTATATAGTCCTGAATAATATTTTGATCCCATAGTAGCATCACGTAGCATATTCTAAGTATAACAAGATTTTTAAGATATTTCTCTAAGATTACTATAAGTTTGCGCCGTTATAGTCTTGCTCGAGACTCTTTTAAATCTTATTATACTCAATAGGAGCGCTATGAGATTAAAAAAGCTTACAAGCCACTAGGCCAAACACTTTATTAGTAAACTCAACCATTTCGTTGATTTCTCCGTCATCTTGCGAAAATAAGAAACTGGAATCCCACTAGGGTTGCCAACTTTTTTTTGCATCAAATATATATTAATTTTAAGATTATTACGTGTAAAAATATAGTAGATAGCGAAAAAGTCCAAAAAATATAGTAGATTGCCGTTTTGTACGGAGGATTTTAAAGATTTGCATTTTTCATACTTACTAACATTTTCATAATTTATAATTCACAATTCATAATAACCAAAAATCTCACACCCATTGCAGCTTTCCAATAACTCAAAATGTATATTTTCTAACTAAGGCCATTTCATATTTTTTTAATAAATTTAATGAATATTTTGTCAGAAAACAATCGACGTAAAAAATTCAACCAGCTTAGTTTAATGAATCCTAAAAAAGAAAACAAAAACATTAGTGTAAACAGATTTCGGGAACCTTAATTTGTTTCAAAATGGAGACGAGTTATCTGTACTTACTAAAACTGCTACAAACACTAATTTACCTACTATGGTTCTATAAAGTACTTAATGCAGAGCAATTTTAAAACATGGCGAATATTCATTAAAATTGATGAAATATTTTTTTTACAACATTACTATACATGCTCATTTTCGAGGGGCATTGGTGAAACTAACCAAATTACGGTACATATTTACAGTAAAAATGAGTTCCCCAGCTTCCCGATCACATACCTACTTAATTACAAATACTAATTACAATATATTATTACTTCTGTATTAAGAGAAAGTGTATTATGTAGATGTTTTAACTTTAACCACAAAACAACTCGGAACAATTAACTGACGAAATAACAAGACAGATAACCTTTATCTGTTTAAAAAACTTACTTATAACTAATAACTAAGTACATTATTAGTGCATTATAAACAAAATTGTTTTAGTAATATACTTGTGTAATATATTAATAAGAGAATTTGTGCTTGTAATTGTGTAGTCTCAGATTATTATAGAAGCAATTGCGATTCCTCAAGTATTTTATAGGGTTTAGTCACAGAACAAAGAATTTTTTTTTCCCCCAGTAGAAGTCGCATGTGGGCGGCACCCGTGTAACATCATATCTGCGAAGCTCCGCACATCTTTGAATTTTGCTCCTAGTTAGGTCAGTAGTGGCACTCATGTATGGCGAGGTCAAAATTTGTCATTAGATGAATTCACTTGGCACATATGTAGCTTAGGTGAAACTGATCTGATTTAGCCCGGTAGCCATCCGCCCCCCTTGGCAGGTAAGGGGGGGTGGCATTCAAAGTTTCGCGCCGCCGCACTTCAGAAAAAAAATCATATCTCCTTCAATATACCTACCACCTTGAGTGTGGAATCATAATGTGATAAATCAAGGATGAGGAAGCCATTTTTGAGACATTTAATGTACAGTTTCATAGAAAAAAAGTGATATATTTTACTATATTGACGACATTATCAAAATCAGTTTGCTATTTTTTTTATTCAACAGTTGGTATCTTTAAAAATTCAAATTTTATGCAAAGGAAAAAAATACTATCTTAAAGTACATTTATTCAGCTTTAAATACATACAAACTTATATATAGTTATCATACAATATCTGACAAAAATCGAACATTGTATGCGAAGGTGTTTCCAAACGTCTTTAATTTCAAGTTAAGTTGGTTTTTCATACAAATTGTATAGAGTACAAACTTAACTTTGCGGCCAATTGATGTTTATGTTTCTACGGTCTTATAGTCTCTCTCAGCTATCGTACAGTCTAATTTATACTTAAATTTTTTTGTGGAAGTCATAACGACAATTGAAAAAAATAGACAGACTTGATCTCAGAACGAGGAAGTCACAAAACGTCGACGCGACGTGGCGTCAAAAGATCAGCTCAAAACGATCAGGTAGGAAAACGTCCTATCCTACCATATTAAGTTTACAGTGCAAAAAGTGATTAAATCATAATAGGTAGGTACCCTAAGAACCTAGGTATACAAATATATCGTAAAGATAAAACTACTGTTGCATTGAGTATTTTTATACACTCGTGAGCAGAAAAATGGAACAACAGCCCTATTTCATACAAACAAGGTAATTTTAAAGCTTTGGTTCTCCGCCCAAGATTAAACGGGGTATTATGTGATGATGGCAATTTAAAGAGTGAATGGAGAAGGCACAGATCGCAAAAGAAACCCAACGGATCAGAAGAGTCGTTTACACCAGAGACCGTCTAGAGTGTGGAGTGTTACATTTTCCATACTTAAAAATTTTCGCTTGATATTTTTTTAAGTTCAACCCTGAGCTAAATGACTTATCTAATCCGTTCGATTTCTTTAGCATTATAAGTCTCCGCCATCCATTCTTTAAACTGCCATCATCAGATAACATCTCGTTTAATCCTGAGCGGAGAACCAAAGCTTTAAAGTTACCTCGTTTGTATGAAAATAAGCCTGTTAATCATTTTTTTCAGCTCAAAAGTGTATAAAAATACTTAATGCAACAATAGTTTTATTTTTACGATATATTTATATGCCTAGGTCCTTGGGGTACCTAATAATTATAATTTAATCATTATTTGCACTTTAGACTTAATTTGGTAGAATATTTTCCTACCTGGGTCGTTTTGAGATCTAATCTTTTGACGCCACGTCGCGTCGTCGTTTTATGACTTGCTCGTACTGAGAACACGTATGTCTAATTTTTTCTATAGTCGTTATGACTTCCACAAAAAGATCTAAGTATGTATTAGACCGTAGGATAGTTGAGAGAGATTGTAAGACCGTAAGAACATAAGCGACAAAATATACCAAAGTTAAGTTTGTATTCTATACATTTTGTATGAAAAAACCAACTTATATTTGCAGTTGGAAATTCTTGGCAACACTGTCACATACTGTGTTCGATTTTTTTCAGAGAGACATTGTAAGATAACTATATTTATACATATTTTTAAAGCTGAATAAGTGTACTTTAAGTCAAAAATTTTTTTCTCTGCACAAAATTAGTATTTTCAAAGATACTGACTGTTGAATAAAAATAATAGCAAAACATTTTTTTGATACTTTTAGCAATATATTTTTTTTTCAATGTCTATAAAATTAAATGACTCAAAAATGAATTTCTTTATGCTTGCTACAGAGTTAAGTTTGTGTTCTATACATTTTGCATGAAATAAAACATCTAATACTGGCTCTTGGAAACGTTGGGAAACACCGTCGCATACCATGTTCGATTTTTTTTCAGATAGACATTGTACGATACCTATATATAAAGTATATATTTTTTAAAAGCTGGATAAATTTGCTTTAATACAATATTTTTTTTCTTTGCACAAAATTAGTATTTTCGAAGATACCGGCTCTTAAATAAAAAAAATTGCAAAGAGATTTGATTTATACTATCCGTTATATTTTACCTTTTTTCTATGAAACTGTACATGAAATGTCTCAAAAATGAGTCCCCTATCCCTAATTTATCATAAAATGATACCACAGTCGAGGTGATAGGTATATTGAAGGAGATATGATTTTTTGTCTGAAGTGCGGCGGCGTGAAACTTTGAATATCACCCCCCACTACCTGCCAAGGGGGGGAGGATGGCTACCGGGCTAAATCAGCTCAGTTTTACCTAAGCTAAATATGTGCCAAGTGAATTCATCTAATGAAAAATTTTGACCTTTTGCCACTACTTCCTAGGCTATCCGTCAGTCGTATGAACGAACGCCAAACAAAAAAATCTTCAAAAATAATATAAAAATGCCGAGGTGCATTATATAAAAGAGCAAAATCGATATCCACATATATCATTTAGCAAACGGGTGCATAAAATATCGGAGGCGAGCTTTATTTAATTAATTTTGATTTTAATTAAAAATTCAACTGATATTTTCCTTTTAAAATTCATAACAATAAATATCCACCTTTATGCGATATACACTTATGATCCATATTCCAACGCACAATTTGACATATTCTTGAACTTTCATATAAACAAAATATAGAATGGCGGAAATGTCACTCAATAGGGGAGACCGAGAAAAGATGTGACTGTGAAGAGTTAAAAAGTATTATCACCATAGCAAAAAATTGATAAGTAAACGATAAACGTCTAAATAACAGTTGATTTGATACACTCACCACTGAAAACACGCAAAAACAGCACAGAATTTTAGTCAACTTAAATAGTACGTTATAGGCGAGTCCGGGAAGCTAGCATTTTATTGTCAAGGATTTTAATAATTCGAGGCAATTTAATGAAAATTGCTTCCCCTACAAGGCTGTGAAGTCTCAAGAAATGAGAGGAAAAAAATTCTTAGTTAAAATGTAATTTTGAAATTGGTCATGTAGCCATAAAGTTTTATAAAAATAACGTTTTATAGTTATTTTTAGATTTAGAATACTACACTCCTGGGGGTCAATTCTGCTAATGTTAACGTCGAAATCGTGGTTCAGTGGTGTTTGAATGGTAATGCTTTTTGACACAGTTCTTGTTTTTTAAACCCAAAACCGAAACAAATTGTGATTCTTACCTCGGTCACTCACATGCGCGCAAAGGTTCGTACATTGTACGAATGTTTTCAATTTTGTATGGAAAATCATTCGCGAAGTTATTCGCGAAGGTCGTCCTACACATGTATTCGCGAACCTTTGCGCACATGTGAGTGACCGGGGTTAAACCCAAAACGGAAACACATTGTATCTCGATTTTGGGTATAAGAAACAAGAACTGTGTCAAAAAGCACTACCATTCCAACACCATTGATCCACGTTTTTGACGTTAACATTAGCAGACTTGACCCCCTGAACTTGTGCGGGGCGGAAAGTAACTATTGAAATTAACTCGATAGATATAGGTGCCGGCACGTAACTTGGCAAGTTCTGTAACGCGCATATACTTCTACGCCTATACTTTTCTTTGTATGCCCGATGTAAGAGAGCCCAGTAGTAATCTAGTTTGTAGACGCCTAGCGCATGCACCTTGAAAAGGGATGTTGCACTTGACAGGTCGTAAGAGTTGGTTTATCTTCCTCGTCGGCTTGAGGTCTTGATAGACACACTCTTCAGAATACCTACAATCTTGTCAATGACACCTTTCATGTAAAGGTGCGTCCAGATATGTTCTTTTGATCGTACCGTACCTCCGTTCCGTACCAGCGTTCCGATCAAATAAGTCTGGACGCTACTTTTGCCCGTTCCGTACCTCCGTTCCGTACCACCGTTCCGATCAAACCGCCGAACGTCGCCGCGATCACGTCCAGACTAGCGCCGTACCGTACCTCCGTTCCGTATCAACGTTCCGATCCAATAGTACAGCAGCCCGTAGTAAATTTAAATTACGAAAAAGGTTACCGTTTGCCGTTGTGATATAGTTATTTATTATAAAATTATAGATACTTTAACAGATCGCAACCCGCCGTAACCTATATTTGTATATCTCCAAAAATGATTATTTTTTATTTTTCGAGGTTAATCACATGGTTTAGCTATTGTCGTGTTCTACAGCGCTATGTTTGATTGCCACTGATAATATTAAGACTATGAAAAGTAGCCATACACAGATTTAAGACCAGATAAAGTCCATCCATTTCATCTGGTCTTAAATCTGTGTATGGCTACTTTTCACAGTCTAACTATTATCAGTAGCAATCAAACATAGCGCTGTAGAACACGACAATAGCTAAACCATGTGATTAACCTCGAAAAATAAAAAAATCTCATTTTTGGAGATATACAAATATAGGTTACGGCGAGTTGCGATCTGTAAAACTTGGGTTAAAGTATCTATAATTTCATAATAAATAACTATATCACAACGGCAAACGGTACCTAACCTTTTTCGTAATTTAAATGTACTACGGGCTACTGTACTACAACCTCCGAACGTCGGCGTCGCCGCGATCACGTCCAGACTAGCGCCGTACCGTTCCTCCGTTCCGTTTTTCCTTTGAACGGGGCGAAAAAACCGACTCGCGATGGATCGGAGCGTACCTGTCGGCAATCAAGACGGCGTACCTCCGCACCGTTCCGAACATGCGTCCAGACTAGCGTTCTTTGTTCGCGACGCTCAAGAGCGAGAGATACGGGTACGGGCAAAAGACTAGAGCGAGAGATTCGAGGTGGATCGGGGCGTACCTGTTCGGCGAACGGAACGGCGTACCTCCGCACCGTTCCGAACATGCGTCCAGACTAGCGTTCTTTGATCGCGACGCCGATCGGAACGGAGGTACGGTACGGGCAAAAGAACATATCTGGACGCACCTTAAGGTAGAATGGCAGGTCGTCGTTCTACTATGGCTGGCTTGACACGGTTTCTGGGTTAGAGGGGAGGCGTGGTACTGGCAATTTGTTACTTCGCAGAACGTGCTTGACATGCTGAAGCTCAGCTGTCAGGTCTTGTTGGTCACAGATCCCAAATACAAATAAATACAAATAACTTTATTTGCTGTAAATAGGGTGATTACTTATAATTCCCGCGTACTCTCCGAAACAAAGATTTCCCTATGGTAGGTAGCTAACTGTAAAGGATGGTGGTAGTTGGGGAATTAGTGGCAGAAGGTCAAAATTTGTCATTAGATGAATTCACTTGGCACATATGTAGCTTAGGTAAAACTGAGCTGATTCAGCCCGGTAGCCATCAGCCCCCCCTTGGCAGGTAGGGGGGGGGTGGCATTTAAAGTTTCACACCGCCGCACTTCAGAAAAAAAGTCATATCTCCTTCAATATACCTACCACCTCGAATGTGATATCATTTTATGATGAATCAAGGATGAGGAATTCATTTTTAAAACTTTAAATGTACAATGTCATAGAAAAAAGGTAAAATATTGACGATAGTTTAAAAATAAGTTTGCTATTTTTTTATTCAACAGTCAGTATCTATTAAAAATAATCATTTTGTGCAATGAAAGAAAATATTATCTTAAAGTACATTTATTGAGCTTTTTAAAAATATATACTTTATATATAGTTATCTTTGAATGTCTATCTGAAAAAAAATCGAACATGGTATGCGACGCTGTTTCCAAACATCCGCGATTGAAAGTTAAGTTGGTTTTTTCATACAAAATGTATAGAGTACAAACTTAACTTTGCGTTCGGCTGCCGCTTATGGTCTTACGATCTTATAGTCTCTTTTAACTATTTTATGTTTTGATGCATATTTAGTTCTTTTTGTAGCAGGCATGAGGAATTTATTTTTGGGACATATAATGTATAGTTTCATTGAAAAAAAAATATGTTGACCAAAGTGTCAAAAATCGGTTTACAATTGTTTTTGTTCAACAGTCGGGTATCTTTTAAAATGCTAATTTTATGCAAAGAAAAAAATACCACCTTAAAGAACATTTATTCAGATTTAAACTAATACAAACTTTATATATAGTTATCATACAATTTCCATCTGAAAAAAAATCTAACATGGTATGCGACGGTGTTTCCAGATGTCTGCGATTGCAAGTTAAGTTGGTTTTTTCATACAACATGTATGGAATACAAACTTAACTTTGCGTTCGACTGCCGCTTATGTTCTTACGGTCATAAAGTCTCTCTCAACTATCTTACGGTCTGATACATACTTAGATCTTTTTGTGAGAGTCATAAAGACTATATAAAAAAATAGACAGACTTGATCTATGTATAAGAAAGTCATAAAACGACGAAGCGTCGTGACGTCAAAAAATTAGATCTGAAAACGGTCAGGGAGGAAAATGTCTTACCATATTAAAACTAAAGTGCAAAATTTTTTAAAGTTTTAATAGGTAGGTTCCTTAAGGACCTAGGCATATAAATATACCGTAGAAATTAAAATATTTTCCATTGAGTATTTTTTGTACACTCGTGAGCAGAAAAATTAAATCACAGGTCAATTTTCGAACAAACGGGGTAAACCTACAGCTTTGGTTCTCTGCCCAGGATTGAACGAGGTGTGTGCTGATGATGGAAAATTAAAGAATGAATGACGGAGGCTCATTATGCTAAAAAAACCTAACAGATTATATGAGCGGTTTAGCTCAGGGTTGAACTTAAAAAAATATCAAATGAAAATTAAGAAGTATGGAAAATGTAACACTAAAAGCTCCAGACGGTCTCTAGTGTAAACGACTCTTCTGATCCGTTGGGTTTCTTAAGCGATCTTGACCTCCTCCATTCACTCTTTGGATAACCATCATCAGACCACACCTTGTTCAATCCCTGACGAAGAACAAAAGCTTCAAAGTTACCTCGTTTATATGAAAATTGGACTGTGATTAGGGTTGCGTTCCTGGGTTCCCATTTCTGGGAATTACCGGGATGTTTTTTAAACCCGATCCCGAAAAATATGCGCCAGGATACCCGGAACGACGGGAGTTTATATTGCGGTTAAAAAGATTAATAACTATTATATTATTTAAGCGTTTCGTTTTACATTTAAACAAGAAAATATCAATGACATTGTGATCGTAAATTGTAGCAGAGGGAAAAAACAAAAGCTTTTAGAGACAACTAATACGACAAGTATTAAAAGACCCTTGACTAAGCCAGGACCTCCATATTCTGCCCACCATCAGGATAGTTTTTGCATACCTGGGAAATCAAAAGCAATGAAGATATTGAAGGTAAAAGTAAAAGAAAATTAAATATTTTTATTTAAATATATAAACGTTCTTTTTAATTTTTGTCCATAAATCATTATCAATATTTTAAGTATTTCGTAACAAACGAATGCTTGCAGTGTTTTATTTAACACCACAAAAGAAAATCATTAACAAAATTATTTTTTAATTCTCTTATTTTGATATACAGGGTGTTACAAAAAAAACTCATAATTCCGAATACGGTAGAAGGGACCATCAAACTAAACAACTTCTTCTATGGTACCAAAATGTCGAAAATACCCGATTCCTGGGAATTCCCGGGAATTGCAAAATGTATATTATGAAAATGAAAGGGTGTCATTATTGTACCAAAAATAAAAAACACATCTTAGATTTATCATATTTTAATTGAAAAAAACAACTTATACCTAGGTACTTAACTTATTAATTGTAGACGCTTCGCTTGGAAACAGCGTCGCATACCATGTTCGATTTTTTTTCAGATATACATTGAACGATAACTATATATAAAGTATATATTTTTAAAAAGCTGAATAAATGTACTTTAAGATAATATTTTCTTTCATTGCACAAAATGATTATTTTTAATAGATACTGACTGTTGAATAAAAAAATAGCAAACTTATTTTTAAACTATCGTCAATATTTTACCTTTTTTCTATGACATTGTACATTTAAAGTTTTAAAAATGAATTCCTCATCCTTGATTCATCATAAAATGATATCACACTCGAGGTGGTAGGTATATTGAAGGAGATATGATTTTTTTTCTGAAGTGCGGCGGCGTGAAACTTTAAATGCCACCCCCCCCCTACCTGCCAAGGGGTGGCTGATGGCTACCGGGCTAAATCAGCTCAGTTTTACCTAAGCTACATATGTTCCAAGTGAATTCATCTAATGACAAATTTTGACCTCGCCATACATGAGTGCCAGTACTGACTGGACTATGGTGGAATTCACCATTGAGGTATCTATCTGTAAGTGTTGCTTTTCGAAACATCCGATATCCGATATATTTATTTTATTTGGGTTTCTGAATTTTGAAATTCAAATATTTTTTACCTAGTAATTAGGAAATGTCAGGATTCCACCCAATTATGAAATAGGGTTTACACGAATTATTGATATGAAACTATTTAGGTAGGATAAGCTAAGTGAAGAATGTTAACCAACCCGGTTTCCCTTATCTCATTAAATTTTCTTAAAGTACTTTATGTGTTAAAAAATAAGGTGGTAAATCGCCCTATTAAAATTAGCTTACGCCATCTAGCGGCTGAGTAGCAGCATTATAAATGTACGTATTATTTAATTTCGTACCAAGTTGCTATGGTAATACGACTGAATCTAAATAAATAAACTTTGTGATTTATGGCTTTCCGGATATTATACATTTTTACTTTTTATCCAATTATGTGTTCACAAAGTGTGTGTGCGTAGCATGTAACTATTAAGTGGGGGGCTTGGCTTCGATTTTTAATGTGTTTGTTTGGTTACACTGGTTTTCATACTAAATTGAGCTCATACTACTTCTATCTACTTCTATGTTCTGTGGGTTTAGTAGCATTCATTAAGTTGGTTATAAGATTATTATAGAAATAATCGCTCCTATAACTGCGCCCTAATCCTGGGTGTGTAGCATACTACAAGTTTCTTATAAGAGAGTTTAGAAGTAGTCTTGAAGATAGCTTTTTGCTAGTTGGGTACACTTTTGAATCATAATAAGTATACAGGGCAATTTTGCGACCTCTTTACAAATAGACTAAGCTCCCATTGCATGAAACCTTACCTCACAAGGTGGAAGAGCAGAAATGTGTTGCAGTAATAGATATTACTTAGGAACACTGGATTTTAGTGGGTTGCCATCGCATATCCTGGAAGAACATATATTTTTTTTCGTTTTCGTACCGCAATTTTGACCAAAAATTACATCATGAGGTGGAAGATCGAAATGTTTACCCATCGAAAGAGAAACATTTGGAGGTCAAAACCCGCATGGGTTGCCAGCCCCTACCCTGGCAGGTTTCAAGGTCAGCCAAGTTTTATGAGGCCCAAAAATGGGGTCACTTACCTCATCAGGTGGAAAGATAAAATTGATGCAGATCGATAGCCCTCGACGTGCCATTCATGAATATATAGGGTTGCCTGCCTTCAGCCTGGCAGTTTTTCTGGTCAGCCACCTCAAACAATATATATCAATATCTTGAAAAAACGAAAAAGTCATGTAAAGATGCTATGATCAAGGGCAAACCCTCATATTAAATTAAAGTCTACGCACTGGCAGCCTTGCGCCTATTATGGAGTTGAAATAATAGGGTAAATGCACCAGTTATGGACATTTTTCATTGGTATAATCAAATATTGAAAAAAGTAATGTAGCTGTTTAACGTCATCAGGTGGCTCAATGAAACTGATGCAGATCGATAGCCGTAGACGTGCCGTTCATGAATATATCGGGTTGCCTGCCTTCAGCCAGGCAGTTTTTCTGGTCAGCCACCTCAAACTATCTATATCAATATCTTGGAATAACAAAAATGATATGATTCAGGGTAAATTTAATAGAAACCATGATATGAAATTAAAATCTACGCACTGACAGTCTTGCGAAGTATATTATGGTCTTAAAATAATAGGGTAAATGCACCAGTTGTGGGCATTTTCATTGGTATCTTCAAATATTGAAAAAAGTAATGTAGCCGTTTAAATTCAACGTAATACCACGTTGGTGGTATTCGAAGTGAAAGGAGACGGAGACCCGGCCTTTTATGCTTAAGTTGTTTAATTTTTAATATGTGATTTTTGTGTGTTTTGTGACAGCTCAATGTCGGTTACCTTTCTTTAGATCGACTTTTGTGTTGGACTAATTTCATTTACCGACAACTTTTCGTCTATTTTCGTTTCGCCTTTTTTTACTTCGTCGAAATCACGTTTCCCACTGTATCAGTCGACCTAATATCAATTCGATTTATTTTGTTACTTCGACGTCTCATTTGGCCGAAAAACTTTTTACCGAGGTAATGTTCGTACGTTCGTTCGAAGTATTATATTCCTGAACATTCGTATACACCACTGATTCGTTTGCCATAATTTCAGTTCAACAAACGCCTTAAAAACTTGTAGCACACTATTTCCGATTTCTAATCTTCGTAGCGAGTCGTATTTTTTCTAATAAAATATTTAGTATTCTAATGTTATTAGTTGATTTCCAATTTCCTTTACTTAGAATACCACCAACGTGGTATCACGTTGAACTTACATTACTTTTTTTCAATTTTTGAAGATACCAATGAAAGATGCCCACAACTGGTGCATTTACCCTATTATTTTAAGACCATAATATACTTCGCAAGATTGTCAGTGCTTAGATTTTAATTTCATATCTTGGTTTCTATTAAATTTACCCTGAATCATATCATTTTTGTTATTCCAAGATATTGATATAGATAGTTTGATGTGGCTGACCAGAAAACTGCCTGGCTGAAGGCAGGAAACCCGATATATTCATGAACGGCACGTCTACGGCTATCGATCTGCATCAGTTTCATTGAGCCACCTGATGACGTTAAACAGCTACATTACTTTTTTCAATATTTGAAGATACCAATGAAAAATGTCCATAACTGGTGCATTTACCTTATTAATTCAACTTCATAATAGGCGCAAGGCTGCCAGTGCGTAGACTTTAATTTAATATGAGGGTTTGCCCTTGATCATAGCATCTTTACATGACTTTTTCGTTTTTTCAACATATTGATATAGATTGTTTGAGGTGGCTGACCAGAAAAACTGCCAGGCTGAAGGCAGGCAACCCTATATATTCATGAATGGCACGTCGAGGGCTATCGATCTGCATCAATTTTATCTTTCCACCTGATGAGGTAAGTGACCCCATTTTTGGGCCTCATAAAACTTGGCTGACCTTGAAACCTGCCAGGGTAGGGGCTGGCAACCCATGCGGGTTTTGACCTCCAAATGTTTCTCTTTCGACGGGTAAACATTTCGATCTTCCACCTCATGATGTAATTTTTGGTCAAAATTGCGGTACGAAAACGAAAAAAAATATATGTTCTTCCAGGATATGCGATGGCAACCCACTAAAATCCAGTGTTCCTAAGTAATATCTATTACTGCAACACATTTCTGCTCTTCCACCTTGTGAGGTAAGGTTTCATGCAATGGGAGCTTAATCAAAAAATCAAATATAAGTTCAAGGAAGTAATAAAAAATATTGGTGAGATAATTATGAATAATTTCTTTCTAAATTCACAGTTTTAGGCCACTTTTATGTCCAAAAAATTTGGGCGCGCACGCTCACCCTCGCGCGTGGGACGCGAGCGGGGGAAGGCGGGTGGCGGGAGGGGGGCTCGCGCGGGTCGACCGTGCGATGCGCAAACAGTGACAACAATTTCAATTTGTGTAGGGAAAAGTTTGGGACAAAAATGTAAAAAAAAAATTTTTTTTTACTTCACAAATTGATTGTACTGCTGTTATGACAAAATTTTAAAAGGGGTCCAAAAATGACCCTGTATTGTAATTCAGGGTAATTTTAAAGTAGGATAATAATTAGTTGTTGTTTTGTTGTCGTTTCTTTATTGATACCTATGATAACCGTTTTTGATATTAAAAGTTGACTCAATAACGCAAAAAGCTTATACCTCCCTCCAATGGAGATTGCACGGCCATATGTCATAGTGAAGATTGAAAAAAGCTCCTTTAGTGACGTGACGGCTTATTGCAACCTCTTTCTTTAGTGTTACAATACGTGTTCGTTGTTCGTCGTTCGTTCGTTCGTGTGAAACGAAAACGTGTTGTAAAACGAAAAGAAAGAGATAGCAATACGCCGTGACGTCACTAAAGAGTCTTTTTCAATCTTCAGTATGATACTAGGCGTGCAATCTCCATTGTGGATTTAAGCTTCTTGCAATAACGTAAATATCATAACAAAATCACAAAATTAACATTTTTGCCTGTCCTTCCTACTACTCGTAGTAAATACTAAATATATAATACTCAATTAAATATAAATAAAATTTTATAAAATGAACCTAAGGTGATGTCTATGGTTTGCAGTTAATGTGTGCACAGCATTATAAAAATGTTTTCTACTATAAAACTGTTATCATCAAATATTAAGGTAAAATACTGTTTTTGCCTTAAAACGTATGATTCAGAATATTTATCTAATATTTTTTTATTAGGTTTGTAGTGAAAAAACATGTAAATGTGTTTATTTCTTGAGTTAACAATATACTAATTCCTTTTGTGTTATTTTGTTCTAGCAACACCTTTGTTTACATTTTTGCTTGGAGACTAGTAATCCGATTTTAGTTAAATTATTAAAAGTTTATTTCAATTTCAGACACATACTGGAGAGAAGAAATATGGCTGCAGTTTGTGCGACAAGCGGTTCACTCAAAACGGGAGTCTCAGCCTTCACTACAGGACATTCCATTTGAAACAACCTTATCCTAAGAGGTATACGGTTTATTTTACTATGATTAAACCCGATTTATATGTAACTTACAATACAGGGTGAAATTTTAATCATTTGGTTCCCGCCGTGGGGTGGTTCCACTCATGGTTACAAGCAACTTTTACTATGGGGCCAACTCTCCTCCTCGCAAAAAAAAAATCAGCTGTTCCATACAAATGTACTACTCGACCTACTCGACCTTAATGTATGGAACAGCTGATTTTTTGCGAGCAGGAGAGTTGGCGCCATAATAAAAGTTGCTTGTAATCATGAGTGGAACCACCACACGGCGGGAACCAAATGATTAAAATTTCAGCGTGTATAATGGAATTACTTAAGAGTCCGGCGAACCAGTGAGCTTCCCATACAAACATAATACCAAAACAAAGCCTAGGCTGGTCTAGTGGATCGTCCACCCGTGTAAGACGTAGGGGTCCCGGGTTCGATTCCCGAGGGGAGTACAATTTGTACTCGGTTTGGTTGGTGGTAAGGTTTATTCCAAATCGGCGGGCTGATTATCTAATTAAAAACCACCTAGCGACTGGTTGCAGTTCACAGATGATCGTGATCCATTGCTACTTCTTTTTGGGTTAAAAAAAACATACCAAAGAAAAGTGGCAATGTATGTCAAATGCAACCGGTCGCTAAATAGTTTCTTTTTAGATAATCAGGGTGCCGATGCCGCCTGGCTAGCTAAGTCTTCAGACTTATAACAATAATATAAAAATTGCTGTGTTCCGGCAGTTAGAGGTAAGATAGCCAGTTCCTCAGTGATGAGGATTCCGACACCCTGATTATCTAAAAAGAAACTATTTAGCGACCGGTTGCATTTGACATACATTGCCACTTTTCTTTAGTATGTTTTTTTTAACCCAAAAAGAAGTAGCAATGGATCACGATCATCTGTGAACTGCAACCAGTCGCTAGGTGGTTTTTAATTAGATAATCAGCCCGCCGGTGTAGTGCGCTTCCACCTTCGGCCTTATCGTCACTTAACATCAGGTGAGGTGAATGCCAACACTATTCTGTTGTGAAAAAAAAAACAACATGAAATTGAATCTTTTTCTTATTTTGTTACAGAATTAGAAGAAAGAAGATTGATAATGATGGCGATATTGTTAGTTTGAGTGGGAAAAACATTAACAGTGTACTAACAGCAGAATGAGGATCCGTAACGATTTTTTTTTAGTTGCTAATAAGAAAGCTAATGCCACCACATGATTAACTGTGAAAAAAATTTTAAGATATCTCTTAAACTTGAGAAGTTATAAAGGTAAAACACTGATTTTTTGGGGGTCCTTATGACGTCATCGCGACGGACGCGAACCTTATGTCGTACGTGGTAAAGCACATTATTGCATTGAGCTCGGCATTTCCTTCAAACCCTTTTAACTCAACCATTTCTAAACGGATTTCAAAATTCTTTCACTAGGTTTCATAGATATCAATATGTGTTTTTATATTATATCAATAAAACTATAGGATTCAAACCTGTTACTGATCCTCATTGAATTGATACATCCATTACCTAAACTCGAGAGCAAAAAAATCGGGTCGGGAAAAATGGGTTTCTTTAGCGATCTGAGCCTCCTCCATTATTTTTTAATTTGCCATCATCAGATCAGAGCCCGTTTAATCCTGGGCGGAGCACCAGAGCTTCAAAGTTACCTCGTTTGTATGAAAATAGGCCTGTGGTGCTATTTTCCTGCTCTACGAGTGTATTTGAAAAACAAATACAAGTGACCTATTAATTTGAATTTAGATCTCCAAGATGATCTCATTGGTCTGATCTGAAACCATAAGAATAATTGACAACGTAAATGAAGGAGACCCGTCATTTTATGCTCATTTTTTATACCTTTTTTTAAATATTTTTTATAATCTGTGATTATATGTATTTATTTGTGTCAACCAAGAAGCTCCCTCCAATGGAGATTGCACGCATAGTATCATAGTGAAGATATAAAAAATGTCCTTGAGTGACGTGACGGCTTATTTATTTATTTCAATTAGCAACACTAACATTATGTTTATCATGCATATACAGAGATTTTTTAGCAATTAAGTTTTTAACCTATAAACACAACAATTACAAGTGTCGACATCACTCTTAAAAATTACAATAAATCAATACGCTCAATAAATAATTATACTAAAAAATAATATCTAATTAATTAAAATACTACAATTAAATTAAATTAAATTTCAATTATATCATAAATGTGAAGGAAGTACAATTAAATTAATTAATTATTAAAATTAATACTAATGATTATTATAATAATTTGAAATGAGTATATTATTATATAACAAACAGAAACTGCAACCTGCTTATTGCAACCTCTTTCTTTAGTGTTACAATACGTGTTCGTTGTTCGTTCGTTCGTGAGAAACGAAAACGTATTGTAAAACGAAAAGAAAGAGATAGCAATAAGCCGTGACGTCACAAAGAGTCTTTTTTTCAATCTTCACTATGATACTATGCGTGCAATCTCCATTGTGGGTGTAAGCTTCTTGGTGTCAACCAAATGGAATGAGGGCTTTTCAAAGTGTCATTTAAAAAATAAAAATAGTAACTATTTGCCTCACTAGATGGCGTTGATGGAAAGAGAAGTGTCAAAATTGGCTTTTAAAAATAAAGGAAAGTAAGCGCTCGCTAGCTGACATATGCCCAAAGAGAAACATTTTAGGGTTACATCTGTCGGCCTATCTGAGTAGGTACTCTTTGAAACTTATTGAAAAAATTACATTGACACATACATTTTTATCAACGCCATCTATCGAGCCTACAGTTTTTGTCATTTTGAAAAGCCCTCATTGGCAACAGCACCAGCGAACGCTTGATAACGGTACAGAATAAACACTCGACGTCAGAAAAATCGCACCTCTTCGAAAATAAGTTTAGACTTGGGCCACCTGCTATTTCTAGCAAACGTTTTATTGTGTAAATGTTGATATCTATTGAAAGCACATTTAACGAGCTTTCAATTAATAATTGTTTGATTTAATTAACATAACAGTTACCATAATTAAACGCTTAAAGCGTTATTGCTTGCGCTGCCATAAAAGGTAAATAATAGGGGTCAATTCAGGAAATGCGGGTAAATTAGCTTTCGAGATGATGGAGAAAACACACTTCAACAGTTCAATTAAGAAAAGGACTACCCAAGATGGATACTATTGCCCATGAAGTTGCTCAAATATTGCAAAAAATGAGGCAATGCAATGTTGCTCGAAATCTGAATCTCAGTAATTGATTGATCTCAGACTGTTGGCTATGTCCGAAGGGGAAGAAGTATATATGTTACGGCTAATACCCGAAGTGCGGCTAAACCTAGTTTTAGCCGGCTAAAACTAGGTGTAGCCGGCTAAAACTAGGTCCAGCATGGGATATAAAGAAAGTTTTTTCTGTTGTCTGTTAAAAAAAAATAACCTCGAAATTTAAACTTCTAACCTAACCCGGGACCTACAGAAGTAAAGCAGATCGGTTACACCTAGTTTTAGCCGGCTAAAACTAGGTTTAGCCGCACTTCGGGTATTAGCCGTAACATATATAACAACACTATAACCATTAAATTAGAAAGGATTAAATTAACTTTGAAGAAATGCTTTAAAAGGTGCGATTTTTCTGACGCCGAGTGTATAAACGTAAAACGGTTCCTATGGAAATGCCTTCGATTTATTTAAGTATTTGAATGTTTTAATTTTATCTGATTTTTTAATAAGTATTATTTTATTTTAATTTATTTTATCTATCCTATCATCTAATGAAATCTGGTATTGTCAATGTTGATTTTTTTTGCAATTTTAATGTTATTATTGATTTTATCATTCATATAAATATTTTCCATAATGTTAATACACGTGATATCTCACTACACCCCCCCGTCCCCCTTGTGATACTTCGTGATTTTTTCAACTACCCCCCTTTCGAGGCTCACGTGATTAATGGACGACCCCTAATTTTGTATTTTTTTGTAAGCGTGAATATGTGTGCGTGCTGTTATTGAAATAAACAGTTATCTTTCTATCAAATGGCAGCTATCAAATTGACTTTTCATTTTCTTAATCATTTCGAAACAAGGAATGGAATTATGGTGTATGCAGACATTTCATAGTGTCATTTCTGCCCTTCGAAAATTTAGTGGGGATAACGAAACTTTTTTGATGAATTGTTGCGTTTTTAAACATTAAAATATTCAGGATGAGGGCTTTTCAAAGTGACATTTTGAAAAAAATATAGTAACTATTTGTCTCACCTCACTAGATGGCGTCGATGGTCAAGTTACGTATCAAAATTGGCTTTGTAAAATAAACAAACTGTGCTTAATTTTTTTTACGTTTTTTACCGTTGACACTTACCTTTTTAGTTTTTATCAACGCCATCTATCGAGCCTACAATTTTTTGTCATTTGGAAAAGCCCTCATTGACTAACTATTTTTTTAGCGCTAAAAATAAGACAGAACTTGATTCATGTAACAATGTATTACTGGCTGTATTTAAGACCAATTTCAATCATATTCAGGTTTTAAACATTTTTTTTCTATAGAATGTGCCGGTTCTCCTTTTAGGAAGACGACCGTATGGCTACCTACACGCATGATAAATACTATGATCCATCGCCATAGAGTATACATTTTAACCATGGAAAGTAAAATATTGAACATTCCATACAAATTACTTTCCATGGTTAAATTTACTCGTATCACAGTATTTACCATGCGTGTAGCCATCTCTAGCATAATAAATAATGTACTCTATGGTAGCCATCGCCTATCGGTGTGGCGACCGACGCCGACACCAGCGTCTCGTGGTCGTGAATATATATTATTAATATTTTTTTCCCACTTATGCTCTGAAATCTTATCATTCCATGTGAAAAAGGAATCCGGGGCGTTTCACATTTCCTTGGGGGTCTGGTTCATCAGTGCGGAAATGAATTTCAATACTTACTTCCCGCACTAAGCCGAGTGTGCCGGCCGATTCACATGGCCACACGAATCGACAAAAAAACGTTTTATTTGTTTTCTGTTTTTTAAAAAAAAGGTAAACAAATATTCTATTTTGTTTTTTTTTGTTTTTTCCTTTTTTCTTTTTTCCTTTAAAAAAAACAAGATTATTTTTTATTTTTCAATATCTAATGAAGGCCTTGATGAGCACAATATACCAAAATTATATATTTCGTCACTAAAATTTAAGTTTTTTTATTCTATTTTTTTATATGGGTGTCAAATGAAAGGCCTCGATATGGGCTCATTCTAAAATTACCTATACATTTTGTCACTAAAATAAAAAAAAAAATCTTTTTTTATATGGGTATCAAATTAAAGGCCTTGATGGGCTCATTCCAAAATTATTGTCACTAAAATTTAAGAAAAAAAAAATTTTCAATATGGGTATCGAATGAAAGGACTTGATGAGCTCATTCCGAAATATAATAATTTGTCAGGAAAAATAAAAAAAAGGATTTTTATTTTTTTAAATCGAATTTGCTCCCATTTTTTGAGAAAAACACTATACAAGCTGTACTGGAAGCTACTTGCATTGCCTCGAATGATTAATCCTCGATAATGCAATCGCTAGCTTCCCGTTCTCGGCTGTAATGTACTATTGTTGCGAGCGCTAAATTCGATCGATAATGTGGCCTATTTCCGTCTTGTCTTCACTTTTGTAAATATTTTTTCCTGATATCCCCCTAGTACGGAATAATGCCATTAACGCAAATAGTACTGACTGAGGTCTTTAAATAAAATATACATAATCGAGAACTGTTACTAAAAAACTGATAGCTTTTCTATATAATCTGTACAAAAGATGCTTACAGAAATGGAATTTAATCACTTGAAATATTGTTGATAAGTATTACTAAATTACTCAATAGAATAAGTATATTATGTATTGTAAATATTAGGTTGCGTTTAATAAAGTTTCAAAGTAATATGCATAGTTCTTTTATTTAACAGACACCTAACCGTGGGCTGGGCGTATCCTCAATAGGGCGTAGGGGGGACTGGCCCCCAGTTCCAGGGGCAAAGCTAGGAGGGAAGGGGGAGTTGCTAGAACCACAGAATACATAATAGTTTTTCTGGGTCGGGCACCAGACTGTGTCGTGTAGTGTTGTGTCACGATCGCGACAGAAGCGTATCGGTTTCATTTCATACATTTAGTATGGCTAGAACACATTATTACAGTGTGTCGTGTCGACACAACATGTTTTCGCCTTTATGGATTGTACAAATGGAGGAGGCCCTAAATAAAAATAAACTTTTTGTTGTGTATGCCATGCCGTCGCAAGGCCACGGCCTGGATAGGATAGGGCGTCCGGCTAAATACGTAGGCTTTTTAACCGACTTCCAAAAAGGAGGAGGTTCTCTGTTCCTCTGTACATTTTATACCAAATAAAATAACAACACATTTTTTTAAATACTAAAAAATCCAAGATGGCGGCCAACTTTTTTGCATAGACTTAGAAAATTTTTCGCTATGCTCAAGTAGACGGACAAAGGTGCGAGTGAGAAAGCGATTCTTACTGCTTGTGCGATGTGCGAGAAAGAGTAAAAAAAAACTGACAGTTGAACCTGGTTTGACTTCATTTATCATCGTTTATCACCTTGGTGAAAAGCGTCAACAAGATTATTTTGTAATTTTGATCGCGATCGGGTCGGTTTGGTTCTCAAAGCTATATAAATCAATAATGGTGTCGTGTTCTGTACTGGATTGTAATGTTACTTACGACAATAACCCAAATAAACACTCATTTCACAGGTAAATATGATTGTACTATTACCATTTTCATAATTCATATTTTAGTTGAATATATTCCCAAACACACTAAGTTATATACTAATATGATGCTATTAAACGCCTATTTCCTAAATAAAGGCTGATTTCTAAACATTATGTGTTAGATAAAAAGATATTATGTCCGTGAACTTGAGAAAATAAGGCGTAGATATTGATCAAAAATTATCGATATCGATACTCATGTCGATGATTTCCAATATAACTTTGTTTGTCTTTGTGAACACTGATAGTTTTATTTAAAGCTGCTTGTAACCGACAGTTTTTAAATGGTAAATTATACCAACTTAAGTACTAATTTAACAATTGTTTCCAGGTTTTCTGTAAATCCAGTAATTAAATTAAACTGGATAAATGTCAAATAAATAAGCAGGGATCCTCAAAGAAGACCTTAAAAAATTATTTAAATGAAATTGTTCAAAATCTTGTTTGTGTTTTATTTATTAGAGCAATAATACATTATGGTTATCGACAACCTAAAATGGACTTCAGTGCATCTCTAAATTCACGCACACGTTTAAGTACATATTTACAAACACTGGCTCATCTCACTTTTGGTTTCGCAGCCAAGTGAACTCTGTTCGTCTATTCCAGTGGATATTAAGTTTATGCTTTTTTGTTTGTGGGCCGATTTTGATGAAACTATGTTTTTGGTATTAATTTGACAAGAAAATAATAACGCAATGTTAACAATGAGAAAAGGTCAAAATTGCTGTCAATTTTGTTTTTGATGTAACTAGGTTGAAAAAAAGAAGAACAAATAAAGAATGGACAACATTTCATTTTGAGAAAGTACTAAAATTAGAAAACCATTTCGAGATTTTAGTGTTCTAAGCTCATATTTTTCTTTTCAGAATTTTTAGTTCAGTATTTTTTACGTTATTTAGAAAAAACTAAAATCTAGTCCAAATTGGGAATGTCAGGAAGTTTGAGTTGAGTCTATTTGTCTTGTATTTATATTATCTGTGCATGCATTAAAAATAAAATCCATTGTCATAATAAATCATAGTGACAGAATGTCATTCAAGCGTATTTCTGATCAGACTAGTAAAATTTAGAAATTATTAAAATATTCTTGTAAAAAACTTAAAATAAAGTCATAGCATTGTTTGGGATACTTATGCGTTACCAGTGAAATTATGTCTTGTGTGATTAAGGCTATAAATCTCGCACAGGAAGAAATGAAAATAATCAATAAACATTATGATTTCATCGGTAAGTTTATATTGTTTTAGATGTTTTTATGTAGTGTAAATAGCTTGAAACTATTATAATATGCTAATAATTTGTGCAAATAGTCGTTTGTGTCCAGTTCTTTGCTGATTTTGCAAATATCAGATTTTTTATTACATGTCGTAGAGGTTATATTATTTCGCCTAGTGATGTGCATTTCTATATCGATATTTGTTTTATTGTACTTTCTTACTTTATATTTGATGGGAACAAAAAGTAGAAAACCTTCACATGGGTTGGCACATCTTTCTTTTATGTAAATAAATAATAATCACGTAATTTACATTTGAAAACTCAAATCAGTTGTAACAATGTTTTGTATGTAGGTACTACTACAAGCTCAATTTCTTTGTTTTAGGCGCCACCGTTATCCAACTTAACACAAAACGTAACACGTCTGGAGTGCCTGCGACCTATCGACATGAAGCAATTACCTATTTATAGTTTGCAGCGACAACTAGAAAGAGTTAAAAAAGTGAACGCCTCTAAATAATAAACACTGATATTTTTAACGTGTTCTTTTAATTTCCTTGACTAGTTTCCGCCTATGTGTGTGCTTTTTATCCAAAATGAGTTCAGCCTTTTTTTCGTGATTGATTAAGAAACAAATATTTAGTTTAAATTAGTTTTTGTCGATTTTTTACATTTTATATTGGATAGTTTTAAAAATTAAAAAGATGTGTAATCAACGAAATAATACTTACGACCTCCATATAGTTAAATAATAAAATAAAAACAGTGGGTGTTTGTCACTGTCACGTTTTGTTTGTTGATGAATTGTTACCTTGAGAAATATTATTTTCATGTTATTTTCTCTGATTTTTTACTGAATATAAAGCGCACATCTAGCAGCTCGTGCTTAATTAAAATATTGTTTGTAAAATGACTATCAAAGGAAGCTATTTGTTTTCCTCTACAGGTTGCATTTCTCAACCGATTCTCGCGAAATTTTGTGAGCAGGTTCAAAAATTATACAGAATTTTTATTCGCGCCTGTTATTCGAAATATTGGATATATTTAAAAAAACTGGCCTTAAAAATAATTTTTTTCCGCATTTGGAAAAAAAATCAGAATTAGAAGTGCTATCTAGCTGCGAATATAAAAAAAAGCTGAAAATATTTATATAATCTGACGACATTTAAACGTCGACTTTCTCAAAATGAAAATGTTGTTTATTATCGACATCACTTACCTACAGAAATCCCATGCCACATCACTATCGAAATCATGGTGTCATATTGTCACAGATAAGATCAGAATTGGTTTTTTTTTGGCAAAAGCTACACATTTCAACTTCCTGACAATGTACTTACGCTCTTTTAGAATGAGTAAGATTTCAAACAGGGATTTAATATACAAAAAAACAATTAAAAGTTTAAATAAAAAATACGTGTCCCCTAATTTTGTATCTACTTTCAATATACAAAGTGAAAACAACATATTATATTTTTGAAAGGTTGTCCATTTGGCAGCCATCTTGGATTTTAATTTTTTTTACATTGCGTTCAAGAAGCTTATACCTCCCTCAAATGGAGGTTGCACGGCCATATGTCATAGTAAAGATTGACGGCTTATTGCGCAACCTCTTTTTTTAGTGTTACAATACGTGTTCGTTGTTCGTCGTTCGTTTGTTCGTGAGAAACGAAAACGTATTGTAAAACGAAAAAGAAAGCGATAGCAATAAGCCTTCAATCTTCACTTACTTACTAGGCGTGCAACCTCCATTGTGTATATAAGCTTCTTGATTGCGTTGCTGTTTTCTTGTCAAAATAGTACCAAAGACCCGAGTTTTATCGAAATCGGACCACAAACAAAAAAGTTGGCCGCCATCTTGGATTTTTTAATATTTTTAACATTGCGTTGTTATTTTCTTCTCAAACTAGTACCAACAACCGAGTTTCATCGAAATCGGCCCAATAGCGAAAAAGTTGACCGCCTTCTTGGATTTTTGGTATTTGAAAAATTCAGCTGTTATTTTCTAGTTAAAATAGTACCAAAAACCGATTTTCATCGAAATCGGCCCAAAAACAATAAAGTTGACCGCCATCTTGTTTTTTCGAAAATCACGGGTGGGTGAGCCATTAGACCACAGAGGCGTTTTGCGCAATCCCCCCCTCCACCCGCCCTCTGATTATCTAAAAAGAAACTATTTAGCGACCGGTTGCATTTGACATACATTGCCACTTTTCTTTGGTATGTTTTTTTTTAACCCAAAAAGAAGTAGCAATGCATAACCATCATCTGTGAACTGCAACCAGTCGCTAGGTGGTTTTTAATTAGATAATCAGCCCGCCGATTTCAAGATGTTTGCCGGCTGGAACTTTCGATGGTTAACCATGAATGCTCTATGGCAATCGATGACTCAGCGGTTAGTCTGCTGAAATGCACCCACTGTCATTATTGTTATCGTCATTATATGTCATCATGACAGTGTTGTTCTTGATACCTACGGCAATTGCCGTATTCTACGGTAATCCAGATCGAATTTGACTCGAAATACGGCACCATTCAACAACGCTGTCCATACAAATACGGCAATTTTCATTGCTAAAATAGGCTAAAATTCATGATATTTTTCAAATTACGGCAATTTTTTATAATTTTGGGCTTTTTACGGCAATTTTTCGATTTTGAATACGGCAATCCTAAATTTGCCAGGAACAACACTGCATCATGTCAACAGCAGGGTCTACAGATTGGGCGACATATAGCCAATTGGGCTATCTTTGGGACCGTCGCGGCTACTAAAAATTATGGAATGGCGACTTATCGCCTGTTGGGCGACACGTTTTTCGACTTATGATATCAGTTTACATAGTTTTCTCTATAAGTTGTCTAGTCTAGTCTTTCTATGCGCGGTGGGTGGGAGAGTAAGTGAACAAACAATCAAACAAAAACTGAAAATGGGGTAAATAATAATAAAAATAATCGTTATTCCAGTTTAATCGAACAGGAGCATGACACGTTTAAACGTTTTTTTTTGTTCTTTTTTTCAAATTGGGCTACTTGGGCTATCTTTTCATCGCAAAGTGGCGACTTGACCAGTTAGGCATCTGGCAACCCTGGTCAACAGTCAAACAAAACAAAACATCGCATGGCGTCATTTGTCATTAAATTTGATTTGAGAAAATTTATGAAAAGCGAGTACTTTTTTCAATAAATTGAGAAATGAAGATAATAAATACGTAGAATAAAAATATTCAGATATGTCTGAAATCAAAATCTGTAGGATATGTCTCCGGACGGAGGCGAAAATGTACAAATTTGATCGATTTCAGCTTATGTATTATTACGAAGAAGTAATGGCTCTAAAAGTAAGTACCTATTTATGTTTTAAATCGTTAAAAAATGTACACTTAATAATACAGCCATGTTTTGTCTTGTTGTAATAACCCAGTCATTTTTTACACCGCGGCGGCATATCGCAGAATTTTGTACTGTGAAAACAAAAGCTATCTACAAAAGACAGAAGAATTTAGTGAAAGATCATGTAAAAGCAAGAATCATTTATTAATATTCTATATAAGATTCTTGTGTAAAAGTGAGGGCTTAATCCAAAGACTTCTATGTTGTTTGGCTTAATCATGCCATAAACACAGCTTGCAGAAACATATAAATAATCTAAGGCAGAAACCAATGTTAGACATAATTAAATTGTGTGCAATATTTTGGAAATTAAAAATCCCTGTCCAGAACCACAATTAAACATATATGAGAGCCTTTTCTTTATAATTATTTTTTGCTCTAGCAAACCGGTTGCATTTGACATACATTGCCACTTTTCTTTGGTATGTTTTTTTTATCCAAAAGAAGTAACAATGGATCACAATCATCTGTAAACTGCAACCAGTCGCTAGGTGGTTTTTAATTAGATAATCAGCCCACCGGAACTTCAAGATTTATTCTTCAAAATTAATTATTTACATAAAAGTATTTGCTTTAGGTTTGGTAATGTCATGTCATTTACCCCGCGTTCCGAATCACGCTTACAGCACTGTTAGCGTATAATCCATTAAATTAAGTAGGTACGCAAATACCCTATTAAGTGTAATATTTTGTGACTTTTTAATTTGGTCGGATTCGCGCTAACAGCGCTGTAAGCGTGATTCGGAACGCGGGGTTAGACAAGATTTTCAATGACCCAATTAGTTGAGCTGTTGAGAAGTAAAATAGTTGATTCATTTACTTTCCATCCGATCAACCAAATAGTTGGCCTGTTGAGAAGTAAAATAGTTGTTCAGTTTCCAGTTGATCAGTTCAGTTGATGGGAATGGAAAAAGGGGTTAAAAAACCTACTTAAAGTTAGTACCTCCTCCCTAGTTAAATCAATATTTTTTTGAGAAACATGTATTTGATTTTTGAAATTTTTTGCAATGGAGCTCCAGGCTATGTTGCAAAGAAGGATGCCCATTTCTGACCTGTCAAAATGATGATTTTATCAATTATCGTGTACTAGCGGCCGCCCACGGTTTCACCTGCGTGGTTTCCGTTCCCGTAGGAATATCGGGATAAAAGTGTCCTATGATTTAATCCAGGTTATCTACTTTACCATCTGTGTGCCAAATTGCAACATTTGCAACCAAATCCGTTAAGTAGTTTTTGCGTGATAAAGATTGGCAATAATTACAATTCAATATAAACTAGTAGGTAAAAGCTTCGGCTTGTAACTTTATGAATGAATGAATGAATGAAATTATTTATTTGCTTATGAATAGGGTTGAATTAGGATTACAAATGGTTAACAAGAACCTTAAACAATAGTTTCACCTACTCAGCTACAGACAATAGCATGCAAATAATAGTATAATATTGAAGCTAATGTAAAAAAATGACAGTGTAGTGGAATCATTAAGAATAAAAAAAAAAAGAAAAATTATATATAAGATTAAAATTAAAATATAAAAAATTAAACTTGCATCACAAATGTCAAAATAAATGTCAGATTTTGAATCGAAATAAATTGCATGCTAGTCAGAAATGTCTTTAAAATAAAATGTCAATATAATGTTAATTTCTAGTTTTTATAATTCAAAAACTCCTGGACCGAGTAGAATAATTTATCCATAAGCCATCTATGCAGCGCCGTCTTAAATCTATTAAAAGGCAATTCTTTTATAGTTTCCGGAATCTTGTTGTATATTAAAATACCCATGTAGTGGCAGTTTTTTCTAAAACGTGCGCTTTTTGGGAAAATGTCGATGACCAACCTATTACAGTTCCTTGTATTTCTGGGAAACACATCCTTGGCAGTCTTAAATTTGCTTTGGTTAGATTTCACAAACTTCGCGATTTCATAGATGTAAAGACATGGAAGTGGTAGAATATTTAATACCTTATAAAATGGCTTACATGACATATCCGGTGCAAGACCACATATTGCTCTTATACTTTTTTTTTGTGCAACAAAAACCCTTTAGCGCGGCCATTTTGTGTGCAGGAGTAATTTTTGGGGTCTTATTGGCAGGAGACATCAGACTTATGGGAAGTGGTAATTATTCTTTGAATCCTACTTATTTTTTATTAATTTTATAACAGTTTAATATAGAAGATGGGCTGCCGCAGTTCTTCTGCTATGAATGTGCAACACTACTCCACAAATACCACAAGTTCAAAGAGAAATGTTATTCAGGTCAAAAAGCTCTCAAAGAAATGCTCTGGAAGGGCCCTGTAAGTAACAACTTTATTTAAATATTTATAGTAGTTCTTATTAGATTACAGTATGACAATTAACTAAAGGATTGCCTTTAGTTAATTTACATACAAAAGAGGTGAAATGTTTTTAAATGTGAATTAGGTAAATAGAAAAAAAATGAACAAAAGCATACATGTACCGTTGGCTTCTTTCCAACCTACATACAGACTAGTCAAAACTAAACTTATTTTTGACTAGTCTGTCAAAAAGTAGTCAAAAACTAGAAAAATAAATTTATTTTTGACTAGTCTGTATGTAGGCACATGAGTAAAAAGTAAAAAAAATCCTTTCTTTTTACTCATGTGATGTAGGTTGGAAAGAAGCCAATGGTAGGGTGTATACCCACTTAGGTTCGCGAAGTACACACATACACACTATAGCCAAAGTGAAAATAAAATGTTTGCTAGGGCGCACTGTTCCAGGTTCGCAGAGCGCGGAGGTTCACGAACCTAAGTGAGTACCCACCCGTACATGTATCCTTTTTTCAATGATTTTTTTTTTCTATTTACCTATTTGTCCTCTTGTGTAAATAAAATTTACATCACCCTGTAAATAAAATAAGCTTTTACCCAAAGGGGTTCAAAGCAGAGCCAAATTAAATGAAAGTAAATAATTATATTAATTTAAATTGTAAAACAAACGGTTTAAAAAAATAAAAAGCTATATTATTATAATATTAGGTTATTTGCCAAGTATTGGTTTCGCCAATAATCGCCGATGATCACCAGCCCCCTGACTTTGTAACTTTGTTGTAATCAACTCTGACACAAATCGCTGCTCTAGTAAGAACCAGTGTGACAACTATCTTACTTAAAGCAGCAATGTAACTGCGGTTTCAATCGATTCCAATTGAGATTGTTAGTAACAGAGTTACGTAGTCAGGGGGTTGTGCTATCCTTTCATCAGTAGTTGTGTGGACGCAAAATTAGATGAAAAGTTCAACACACATCTTTACTTTGTTCTTTACAGATAACATATGAATTAGTATATAAAATAAATAGAACTGAACTAAACTTACAATCTCCTTTAGAGATACTTCATGTTAACGATAGAATAAGAACATATGTTACCAATGATAATTCCGAAGAAGAGGTTATTAAAGATGAATCTAAACAATCGACACCAGAGATTAAATTTGATAGAACACTTAGTGATAGGTCGTTCTCTGACTATGATGATAACGGTGAACCTGAAATAGATCTAACTGGACAAACTGAAGATGAAAAGCCCCTTCTATCAGATGATAGAATAGAACTGGATGTACCCTTTGAGTCCAGCAGCCCGACAACAATCTTCATAAATGAGAAAAATGAAGTAATTCAATTGAAAGATGAATATGTCAAAGAGAATAAGGATTCAGTCATAGCTATAACTCCAAATGCTAAGAGATATAAGTTTGTTTCTAATAAGAAGCATGCAAGGTTTTTGGATGCGAACCATTGGAGGAAGATCAATATGTCGGAAGACGAAGCTGTGCAGAAGTTCAGGTCGAGAGCTGAAGATAAAAAATATGTGGCTGCTGCTTTTAAATGTACTCAATGTTTCAAAGGGTTTTCGAAGCTAGATATGTTGACGAGACACTTGCAGCTAAGGCACAATGAGGTAAGCATAAAAACCGAAACGCTTCAAGATGATAATATGATATAACATTTTCTGTACATTTTTTTTAAACTACCATTAATTTGTTGCTGGCATTAACTGTACGAAATTCTTCATGCTTCGCAACCCGATTTTAGTCGCGGTGCATATGTTAGGCTAGCATGCGAATTCTTTCTTCAATGCGTGGGCGAAACGCACACTGCACAGTACTGCACGTATAATTTGAAACACTCACCATTTTTTTTTCTGTTTCATGAAGAAAGAAAGAAAGAAAATTAATTTATTTTCTGAACCAAATTAAATAAACATAAAATAACAAAGTAAAATGCCATTTAAACACCCTGTTTATACAGTAATTAAACATGTTTTTTTTTACTTGCAGTCACTAGGGCCAAATGAATGTCGTTTTTGTCGGATGCGGTTTAAGTGGGAATGCCTATTGCGGAAACACATGCGTCAGCACTTTACCAAGTATGAATGTTTGAGATGTCATTTAGTATGTCCCCTGGAGTAAGTATAGTTAGAAGACATTAGAATGCTTGCTGTGCTTAAAATATTCAAGGAAACAGCATGCTTTATAAAAAAAAACCTAGACCTCTTTAGCTTTTATTGGTAATTTGTTGTAATTTTATTTTTACTTAGTGAATAATTCCTTATTTTTCCCTTCAAGGCACACTGCGTTACTTCACGAAGATTCGCACAATGGAGTTACAACAAAATGCATACATTGCGGTGAAGAATTCAGGTATAACTTACACATAAATTAATATTGGATCTAAATTACATTGTGTTTAAAAAAATGAATAAGAACGTGCAAACAGCGCCCTTTCATATGATACCCCACATGCCCTAGTACTCCCACTTCGAATTTTTACGACCCCCTTTCAGTCCCTGTTGCAAAATAGTAGATTGTATTACAAGGGAGCAAAATAATATTTTTACGGCGAGGGCGCTTTTTTGAATCCAGAGCGAAGTGAGGGATTCTTCAGTAGAATCCTGAACGTAGCGAGGGACTCAAAGTATGTCGCCCTCGCCAAAAATATTTTGCGCCCGAGTCATATACTCTACTTTTCATCCCCTATCTATGAGAAAATAAATAGGAGACTGTGTTTATGTAATTAATGAAAATGTTCTTTATTTAAAAAAGACACGTGAAAAGTAAAAATAATTACAAATTTATAGTTACGTTTGATACACTAGCGCAATTTTCAATAGTTATTTGTTATACAAGTGACCAAAATCAAATTGTGCTGCGAGTGGCGACTTTAAATCACGAACTAGCGAAGTAGTCTAGAATTGAATCACGAGCGTAGCGAGTGATTCTAATATAGACTACTGAGCACAGTGAGTGATTTAAAGGCACGAGGCAGAACAACATTTTGGTCACGTGAAAAACATACAACTTTTCACCTCGACCAGCGAGAAAATTTTCACGTGACTTTCCTGGTAAAAAAGCTTAATTCAGCATTAGAAACTTGTTCACTTAACTCTTTTGGAGTTAGACAACTATCTTCATCGTTGGACGCATTCATTTTTGTAATTTATCACAAAAATAATTCAATCAAACCTATGCTGAAAAATTTTATGCATAGAGTCAGTAAAGTAGATTCCCGTCGTTTTGATTACATTGCGTTGTGTTTTTCTCTTATTCATTAATATTTCGTCTTATTTATTTATTTATAATCATAAAACACATAATTTGTTAATAAATTTCATTAATTTTTCTTATTTCATATTTGTTTCATACATGTGACCTCATTACCTACATACTCTTTATTTCGAATTATCAACCTTCTTTTTTAACAATCCTTATTTAAAACTCCTTGGTATATCCGTGCATTTTATTTTTTTACTTTTTAATCCGTGTATGACACCGTAAAGCACTCTATCTATCCTTTTCTCACATATCAATTTTACAAGTGTCATCCTTGTCACTTTATTTGTTTTTTCTTAATTATTTTAAAAGTTGGTGTTAGAAATTAAAAAAGCACTTTGTCTCACGCTCGCAGCAAAAATCGATTTTGCTGCGAGTTTTTACGCGCCAAAAGCACCATTTTCGTGCTGGAGAGGTGAAATAGTTATTTGTTATACAAGTGACCAAAATCAAATTGTGCTGCGAGTGGCGACTTTAAATCACGAACTAGCGAAGTAGTCTAGAATTGAATCACGAGCGTAGCGAGTGATTCTAATATAGACTACTGAGCACAGTGAGTGATTTAAAGGCACGAGGCTGAACAACATTTTGGTCTCGTGTAAAACATACAACTTTTCACCTTGACCAGCGAGAAAATTCCGCGAGACTTTCCTGGTAAAAAAGCTTATTTCAGCATTAGAAACTTGTTCACTTAACTCTTTTGGAGTTAGACAACTATCTTCATCGTTGGACGCATTCATTTTTGTAATTCATCACAAAAATAATTCAATCAAACCTATGCTGAAAAATTTTATTCATAGAGTCAGTAAAGTAGATTCCCGTCCGTCGTTTTGATTACATTGCGTTGTGTTTTTCTCTTATTCATTAATATTCCGTCTTATTTATTTATTTATAATCATAAAACATATAATTTGTTAATTAATTTCATTAATTTTTCTTATTTCATATTTGTTTCATACATGTGACCTCATTACCTACATACTCTTTATTTCGAATTATCAACCTTCTTTTTTAACAATCCTTATTTAAAACTCCTTGGTATATCCGTGCATTTTATTTTTTTACTTTTTAATCCGTGTATGACACCATAAAGCTCTCTATCTATCCTTTTCTCACATATCAATTTTACAAGTGTCATCCTTGTCACTTTATTTGTTTTTTCTTAATTATTTTAAAAGTTGGTGTTAGAAATTAAAAAAGCACTTTGTCTCACGCTCGCAGCAAAAATCGATTTTGCTGCGAGTTTTTACGCGCCAAAAGCACCCTTTTCGTGCTGGAGAGGTGAAAAAGTTATTGTACTAAGAAGAACACAGACTTAATTCGCGCGCTTATGTTTTTTTTAGTCTCCGCGCCGTCTATACAGCCAGTCAATACATGTATTGTATACCAGCCGGCGGCGGCGTTCGAATTCTTTGAAAGATACATGTTCTAAATTCAAATCTCTTTTCCTCCCACTAAAAAGTTCTTACCAGAAAAGAGCTATTTTGGTCCCACTTATATAGGAACAATGCATCCTTTTTCGAATAGAAGGGATGAAAAAAAAATACAGCGGCTGTGTGACAGACGGACAGACAGACTGATTCCCACCATAAGGGTTATTTTTTATCATTTTGGTACGGATCTGTAAAAAGTGGGCCTATGCTTGTTATCCAGCTATAACGAATGCCTGTTCTTATAGAGATATTAAGAGATTAGAACTATAATCAGCAAGAACAAAACATTTTAACGTAATATCGGTATATTACGATATACAAGTACGTATTATCGGTACATAAGTGCCGACCACCATCCTGATGGCAAGCTCGAAAGGGGGCAAATGGGAATAAATAGGTGCCATCGACCACCGGGGTGGTAAACGCCACCTATTAGTAAACCACCACCCCGGTGGCAAAGCTCGAAGGGGGCTGATGGGAATAAATGCGTATTTCTTGTTGAAGAGCCATAGATCAACGTACTACACTCACTTGCGTACGCACCGCAGTGACTACGTGTGCACGCTGTGCGGTGTTTCGTTCTCTAATCATCATCATCATCATATCAGCCACAGGACACCCACTGCTGGGTATAGGCCTCCCCTAAGGATCTCCACGACGACGATCGGTCCTGCGCTGCCTGCATCCACTGGCTTTCCGCGACCTTCACCAAATCGTCGGTCCACCTTGTCGGGGGCCTACCCACGGAGCGTCGTCCGGTGCGCGGTCGCCATTCCAGAACCTTTCTGCCCCAACAGCCATCGGTTCGTCTCGCTATGTGTCCCGCCCATTGCCACTTCAGCTGAGCAATCCTTCGAGCGATGTCGGTTACTTTAGTTCTCCTGCGGATCTCCTCGTTTCTGATTTGATCACGTAGGGAAACGCCGAGCATGACTCTCTCCATTGCACGCTGAGCGACCTTGAGCCTCCTTATGAGACCCATAGTTAGCGGCCACGTTTCACTGCCGTAAGTCATCACTGGCAACACACACATAGACTTTCGTCTTGAGACACTGAGGTAAGTCGGACGCGAAGATTTTTCGAAGCTTCCCGAATGCTGCCCACCCGAGTTGGATTCGGCGAGAGATCTCTTTCTCGAAGTTGGACCTACCTAACTGGACTGCCTGTCCTAGGTATACGTAATGGTCAACAACTTCAAGTGTAGTGTTCCCAACATGAACTGGAGAGGGTACAACATGGGCATTTGACATAATTTTCGTCTTTTCCATGTTCATCCTAAGACCCACTCTTTGAGAAGCACTACGGAGATCTTCGAGCATTGTGTTCAGGTCTTCCATGGTCTCAGCCATAAGGACTATATCATCGGCAAAACGAAGGTGTGTTAGGTACTCGCCATTAATGTTGATGCCGAGTCGTTTCCAGTCCAAGAGCTTAAAGATGTCCTCCAACGCAGCTGGAGGACATCTTTAAGCTCTTGGACTGGAAAGGACTCTAATGATGATTATAAATAAAATTGCTGGCGGGTTTAGAATCAATTTGTAATTAACGTTAAGTAGATGACATGTCATGGTGCCTGAATCAGGCTTCCGCCATCGCCATTTTCGAAAAATGATTTCATACGATGTTAGTGTTGTTTGGCGATTCTATAAAGCCTACTTTAACATTATTCGAACAACGCTCATGTCATTTCTGATCGTCACCGTATCTCCCTTTATTCCCATCTGCCACCTTCGAGCTTGTTATCGGGGTGGTGGTTGGCACTAGGTGGCGTTTACCACCCCGGTGGCCGATGGCACCTATTTATTCCCATCTGCCACCTTCGTGCTTGCCATCAGGGTGGTGGTTGGCACTAATAGGTAGCGTGGTGGTTGACCACCACCCCGGTGGCAAAGCTCGAAGGGGGCAGATGGGAATAAAGGAATAAAGGCGTATCTCTTGTTGTACAGCCATAGATCAACGTACTACACGCACTTGCGCACGCACCGAAGCGACTATGTGTGCACGCTGTGCGGCGTTTCGTTCGTTTCTGAAGCCGGGCTGCATCAGCATAAGAAGATCAAACACGTTACTGATGACATTGTAAGTAAGTTTACGTAACGTACAACGTGTTATAAAAAACCGGCTAAGTGCGAGTCAGACTCACGCACGAAGGGTTCCGTACAAAAAAACGGCAAAAAGTCCCGTTTGTTGTATGGGAGCCCCCCTTAAATATTTATTTTATTATACTTTTAGTATTTGTTGTTATAGCGGCAACAGATATACATCATCTGTGAAAATTTCAACTGTCTAGCTATCACGGTTCATGAGATACAGCCTGGTGACAGACAGACAGACGGACAAACAGACAGACGGACAGCGGAGCCTTAATAATAGGGTCCCGTTTTTTTACCCTTTGGGTACGGAACCCAAAAAACCACTAAAGCTGAATATGGTAGATAGGGACCATCAAACTGAACAACTATTACTATGAGATCAACTCTGAAATCGCGAAAAAAACAGGTATGTGTCATACATTTTGGTATTTTCGTTATTAATTTTTGTATGAAACAGCTGATTTTTAAGCGTTTTTAGAGTTAGTCCCACAGTAAAAGTTGTTCAGCCTTCAGTTTGATGGTCCCTATCTACCATATGCGGTTGTAGGGGTATTTATTGTAGCACATTGTGTAAGTAGCTTAGAATAATATCAATCAACACCTAGAAGGATAGTTCCCTAAAAAGCGCACAAGTGAGACAATAATTGGTACCTAAGATAAGAACGAAATAGCTTCGATTTCCCTACATTTAGTAACGATTAGGTAACATATGAACTGACGCTATTTTTAATGGTTTTTTTGTAATGTCTAATTTTTTACGATATTTCCCTGATCTACAAAGTTATTTTTAGTTAATACAAAACCTTTCGTGGGGTTGATCAGACCATCTAACTGAACACCTTTCATTACGGCACAGAATACATAATAGTACAAAGTACAGAAAATTCACTCCGCATAGTCATTTAAATAAATAGCGACACTTTCTCAGACACAATAAAGTGCAATTTAGGTCGCACACCGCTTCCTTGCCTACAGTTATATTCACCTACAGGTTACCTCTCTTTCTATCGCGTAGCTCTTACCTCTTCTAACAACTTCAGGGTTGTCTTCTTCTAATCCTTCAACGCTCGAGCGGCCCCGTCGGGCCGCACAACACAACAATGGAAAATATATTGTCTCATTTTCTGTGCTTGAAGGATTAAATACTTCATTACAAGTATTGTGGTTATAATGTGTATCTACTTAAATGTGAAAAAAATTACGTTTCAAATAAACCTAGGCTAGATGTACGGTTAACGCCACATTAGACTATATGTTGAATTTAAGGCAGTTTTTATGCCACCGCCACCATACTGTTGCGGAACTGAACCGGTTACGGAATCCTTAAATCCAGAAATGTACACGGATAAATAGGATTTCTTAAAACAAGATATTTTGTCTCATATATAGGGAAACAAATATTTTCTTGGTTCAATGCAATTTTACTTTCTTTCAAGAGTAAATTGCTTTGAACGAAAGTAAATTGCATTGAACCAAGAAAATATTTGTTTCCCTATATTATGAGACACAAAATATCTTGATTTAAGAATCTTTTCTTGTTTTAAGAAATACCGTAAATATAATAATAAATAAATAATAATAGTATTTAGTTAAGTACATAGGTATAATTCGCTAAAAAAAGAATTAGGTACCTACCTACTTAGGAAATTTGATCGAGAAAAAATACTCACGACCCACCTCTAAATACCTTTAACTACACGCTTTCCTACATATAGTAGGTAGTTGTTACAACTACTAATAAAAATAGGTAAGTACTCATAAAAATTACGAGTACAATAAACAATTTTTTTTTACCTTATAGAATCTTTCAGTAAAGTGAAAAATTAAAACTTTGAATCCTTCTGTTTATTGCGACAGCCGTACAAATACGATTCTCCATAATTTATAAATTATAATAGTGTACGGTACAGTGCTGGGAGCAATAAATAATGATCGATTAACCGTCATAGAGGCACAGAATAACGCACGCGTATACTCACAAGCGCGGCGGCAACCCTGACTGATTTCGCAACTTCAAGTTGTCGCACGCTGTAGGTACTTATCGCGGTAGGTATGGGCGAGTGACGGATGCCTGATTACGGGACCAACCTTGAAATCGCGAAAAAAAAATCTGCTGTTTCATAGATTTCGATGGAGTAGGATTGTACTTTTGTATATGGAACAGCAGATTTTTATTTTGTGATTTCGAGGTTGGTCCCATAATGAAAGTTGTTCAGTTTGATGGTCTGATCAACCTCACGAGAGGTTTTGTATTAACTAAAAATAACCATGTATTGTAACTGTTTATATTGTTTTCATAGGAGAGTCCAGATGATGATGAAGACGTAAACACGACGTGCGGAAAGTGCGATATTACGTTTGAAACCAACAAAGCGTACGTGGAGCATCTGTTCCACTCCGCCATGCACTCTGAAGGGCTGGAGTAAGTATTTCCCTCCGTATCAGAAGGACAATCTAAGATCTTATTTTGTACTAAGTATTTTCTTCTTTCGAAGTATTTACAGTTTTTGAATAGAATGGGTGCATTTCAGCAGGCTAATTTAATTAAACCGCCTCTATGGTCCAGTGGTTCGCCCACCCGTGTAGGATGCAGGGGTTCGATTCCCAGAAGGGACGTACAATTTGTACTCGGTTTGGTTGGTGGTAGGGCTTATTTCAAGTCCGCCTGGCTAGCTACCACCACCTTACCTAAGTCTGACGCCATAACAACAATTTAAAAATTGTTGTGTTCCGGCAGTTAGAGGTAAGATAGCCAGTTCCTCAGTGATGAGGATTCCGGGTGTAGTGCGCTTCCACCTTCGGCCTTATCGTCACTTAACATCAGGTGAGGCGAAGGCCAAGGATCACTATCCCGTTGTGCATAAAAACATGTTCTTCTTGGCAGTTCTACCGTAAAACTTATTTTTCTCTCATTAGTTCTACTAGAGCTAAAAGTTTGGCACAAGTTAGTGTCTAGACCAGCGGTTCCCGAATCCTTTGGGCTATGGAACCCTTTTTGGTTCACCGTTTTTGCGCGGAACCCTAGCTCAAGTAAGAAGTAAACTAACCAGGGTTGCCACATTCAGGAAAAGAAAATCTAGGACATGGCTGCGCGGCGAGGGCGAAGCGCGAGACGCGAAAATTTTTTGGGTCTATCATCTAAATAAATGTACGTTGAAATAGAGTACTGTAGAGTCTGGTAAATGAAGGACATGTTGAATGTATGTGAATGTTTGTAATTAAAATACTCAAAATCAATGGAAACAAACGGGCGGGTCAGCAAAGTAAGAATAAAATAAAAATAAAGGAGAACTACCTAACTGAAGGAAAAAAAAGACTTTTGATTTAATGTTTTATGTATTTTTATGTCGACTCTGTTTCCATGCATATTTTCTATTACTACGGGCCTCTCATTAATCATTTTTATATTTACTTACGAATTCCGAACAAGACAATGTCTTTTGCAATTTTATTCTTCTTTCATTCAATCTACAGAGCAATGATTTCTGTAAGCGTCATATGGGAAAAACCTCGCTCAATATAAGCATTTGAAGGCGTTATGCTTAAAGCGTACAACCCAAAATAAGGCATTTAACTTGTTGTCCTTTATGCTTTTAAACATATGGACCCATTTTTATTAACACTTTGATTTTGATCGCGTGTTATCATTAAAAATCTGGATCGTCGGGACTCGGGACAATATCATCGAAATCGGGGACTGTCTTTATACCTAAACTCTTGAATTTTCGCGGAACCCCTGAGAGCCTCTCACGGAACCCCAGGGTTCCGCGGAACCCCATTCGGGAACCGCTGGTCTAGACACACTATGCCGAAGTTACGCGACCGAAATTCGGCGGCAACGCTTTTATTATGAACACGTTTTGTTCACGTAACGTAACTTCAGCATAGTGTATCTAGTAGTGTACACTTATACCAATGTTTTTCAATATTTTGGTTAATTCTTTATATTTATTGTTACTGAAATTGCAGGGATGAATTGCAAGACGAATACTCTTTGCCAAGAAAAGTGCTGGGAAAGAAGGAACAAACCAAAGTAAGATTTTTGTAGATCACTTTTCATGTAAGATCTTTGTCTTGATGTTAAATGACTGGGCATAAAAATATTTTTTTTAAATAAATCGCATTTGTTACAGATTACCAAAGGACTAGTCAAAATGTGGGTATTTTTAAACCAAATTTGTATAAAAATATATTTTTTATTTCACGCAATAATCAAATATTTTATTGTCTCACAGAAAACCCTACGATGTACCAATAATGCCATTCAAAAAACGATCAAAGAAGCCCAAACGGTTGCGTCGAAAGCCTATGAATTGTCATCAAGTAAGTGCTGATTATTTATCAGTAGAAAGGCAAATTCTTAAAATAGTGAAAAAGTTTCCTTGCAAAACTCAGTTTCGGGTGATATAAGACCTAATAATAAACTGACTAAATTTTAATACATCTAATTGGCTGATGGTCCCTCGAGCCGGATCATAATGTTTCGAACATCAAAATTAAAAGCTTTTTTGCATTTATATTTTAGCTATTTCATATGTGCAGTTCAATAGCCCATTATTTAATTTCTTATTGCACATTTTTGTGACCATCATTTAGAAGATGTGAACCGATAGTAAATAAAAAAAAACTAAATCTGAAGTCCGTTAAAAATTCTAGAGTACTTAATAACAACGTATTAATATCAAGAAAAGTGTCTTCATAAAAATCTTTTTATCGGATACCGACACCGTAAAATCGAGTGTGAATCGAATGCGTATCGAGAAAAAATTTGAAATGTTTGTATTGAAAATATTGTGCCACCTGCCTCCGTAAAGAGAACTTAAATTTCCAATACAAAAATTTGATATTTGTGTTCCGTTCAGTGCGGCAAATACTTCGAGACCCAAGCGGCGTGTATGAGGCACCACATCGCGGAGCACCCTCGCACCTCGTTCTTCCCGCCCACCGCGAGACACATCTGCGAAGTCTGCGGCGTTAGTTTAGCGGTAAGTCGACACTTTCAGCAAAATACAAAGGAGAAATAACCTGTTCAACTCAACTCTCAGGGCTGGTATATACGAGGTCAGTGACTGGACCTAGTGACTCGGAATTTTGGACCCAGTAAGTAACTATGTACATCTATTACATTACCATACCACTGGGTACATTACTTTGAGAAAGAGATCTCTTGTCGAATCCAACTCGGATGGGCAGCATTCGGGAAGCTTCGAAAAATCTTCGCGTCTGATTTACCTGTGTCTCAAGACGAAAGTGACCAGTGTGTGTTGCCAGTGATGACTTACGGCAGTGATACGTGGTCGCTATCTATGGGTCTCATAAGGAGGCTGAAGGTCACCCAGTGTGCAATGGAGAGAACCATGCTCGACGTTTCCCTGCGTGATCGAATCAGAAATGAGAAGATCCCACAGGAGAACTAAAGTACCGACATAATCGCTCGAAGGGATTGCTCAGCTGAAGTGGCAGTGGGCTGGACACAGCAAGAAAAACTGATGTTGGTTGGGGCGGGGCGGTTCTTAAATGGCGACCGCGTACCTGACTTGGCTCCGTAGGTAGGCCCCCACAAGGTGGACCGACGTGAGGGTGCTTGTCGCGGTGCTTGCTGGATGCGGGCCAAACAGGACCGAGCCAAGAGGAGATCCGCGGGGGAGGCATTACCCAGCATTGGGTGATATGATGGTGATGCTGAACTGGGTACATATAGACAGGATCGGCAGTAAGTCGTACTGTGCCCGAAAATACACTCGGCGTCAGAAAAATCGCACCTTTTAAAAAATTTCTTCAAAGTTAATTTAATCCTATCTAATTTAATGGTAAGTGTTGTTATATGCTTCTTCCCCTTCGGACATAGCCAATAGTCTCTAGAAGTCGTTGGATTACTCGTCGAACGGAATCAATTACAGAGATTCAGTTTCCGAGCAACATTCCATTGCCTAATTTTTTGCAATATTTGAACAACTTCATGGGCAATAGTAACGGTCTTGGTTATTCTTTTTTTAAATTGAACTGTTGAAGTGTGTTTTCTCTATCATCTCGATAGCGAATTTACCCGCATTTCCTGAATTGACCCCTTTTATTTCACTTTTATGGCGGCGCAAGCAATAACGCTTTAAGGGTTTAATTGTGGTAACTGTTATGTTAATAAAATCAAACAATTATTAATTGAAAGCTCATTAATGTACTTTCAATAGATATCAACATTTACACAATGAAACGTTAGCTAGCAATAGCAGGTGGCCAAGTCTAAACTTATTTTCGAAAAGGTGCGATTTTTCTGACGTCGAGTGTAGAACGGGTGGCTAGTCAGCTGGACTGACTTGCGAGCGAAGAGTCAGCACTGGACTTGGTTAAAATAAGTCACCGCTGGGCTGGATTACTGTACTGCCATGTTACTGACCCCGTATAAACCAGGCATCATTTTCTTTTAATTTCCACCAACTCGAGCCTGCTCGATTTAACTGTTGCTCACATTTAACTCAAAGAATGTATTATCTATTTCATTATTTTCTATTTCGAATTGTGGTACCGTTGTTGTCTTTGATTTGTCGATCGTAATCTTTGAGCCATACAGAGTGTAAAAAGACCTTCAACGAAGCCGAGGTCTACGTATTCAAGGCGCACAAAAATTAGGAAATAACGTAGGTAAGTACTTATAAAATAAGTTTCGTAAAGATCTTGAAAAAAATTTTTTTGTTATTGACCTCCGATAACTTCATAGCTATTGATTTCCTAATAGTCTAAAAGGCAAAAATTATGCTGATGATGGGCGGAATGCGTGGACTTCGGCTTCGTTAAGGGTCTTTTTACACTCTTTATTTATTTATTTCTGTAAGTTGGCTGAAGTAGGTATAAGTATTTTTTATATGTTATATATGTTGTTTGTTGTTTTTATATGTAATATATGTTGTTCGTTTAGCCTGGCAGCGTGGCGATGCACCAGAACATGCATACTCGCAGCAAGGTGTACTCGTGCGACACCTGCGGCCGCGGGTTCCACTCCAGCGTGGGGCTCAAGCGGCATCTCGTGGTAAGTAAAATACAAAAAATCCACAGGTTTTTTCAATGGGGAGGCGAAGGCAAAGTGAATTACAAATGGCGCTTCATTCTTTGGAACAATTGTCAGATTGAGCTTATATTGTCTTGACTGTGTATTACGTGATTTTACTTTCTTAGATTGTATTTTTTTCGGTTTTGCGGACAAACAATGTATTATATGCTAACTTTAGCTCATATAAAAGAAGAATTACGGAAAAGAAAAGCCAAAACAACAGGCAAGAAAGTTTATAGCAACTTACAAAAAATTGCTAACAAGCATTACATTTCTTTAAATTTCGTGTAAGATTTACAAGTAATCTTTTTATTTCAGATTAGAAGCATATGATTTAAATTTTAACAAAGCAACTGAGTGTGAATTTCCGTGTTTATAGTTGCCTGATGATGCCTTCTGTGCAATAGTAATTTCAGGTTTCTGTACTGGAATTTCTGTACCATCCAAAATTACACGAACCGTTTTATCATATTTATTTTATTATTCTAAGTTTCTTGAATGACTCTGACATATAAAATTCTATTAATTCTCTGTTTGGCCCCAATATTGGGCTTATTCGATATTAGATATACCTATAAAATTCATCCAAGTTATAAATATGCTAGAAACTGCTGAGGTTGAAATATTAAAGAACAAAGCTGTTATAATTCAAATGTTGTTTTATTTTGGCGAAGCTTCATCAAATTCATGAAACATTCCTTTTGATTTATAATGTTTCTCAGGCTCAGCAAAGGAGAAAATCGAGGGAAAAGCATCTTTTTTTTTATATTTTTTTGCCCAATATTTTTTTTGTTACTGGGAAATCGATGAACTCCAATAATTTACAAGTTACATGCATAACAATGCGGAATTTTCTCAGTATAAAATTAAAAAGTGCAATACTCCAAGAGATTCCCATATGTTTTGACACTTTCTTTGAGGCGGCCCGGTACCAAGACCAGACGCCACCTATCGGGATAAAATTGCGCTTTTCCTCCCCATTTAGTTCAGTTTTTGTTTAGGCTCAAAAGCTGCGAGCATAGTCGCAAGATTGCAAGATTATCAGTTTTTTATCGGATACATTTCGGCAAATGTGCAGTGGAATTGCACAACCTCATTCCACCATCTCCCTTCTTCCATCGGACAACCAGACGTACGAATCAGCCTCAGTTTTTTGGTGGATATTCCAAAGACTAAGCGTTTTGCTTAAAATTGTATCATCCGTACCGCTAGTCAGTAGAACCACAGTACATATATAAGTTTTTCAAACAGTATAGGAGCTCCATGGAAACGTTCGAATTTGACGGCTGAGCCTAAGCAAAGTCCGCAGTACTTTGGTCAGGGTTGTGACATCGCGTCGTAGTTGTTTCCATAACGTTCGCGCGTAGCATTCCACGAGACGGCCGGAAAATGCCAACTTTAGCGATTCGACGGAGTGCAATGACAAAAGGGTTTAAGTGACGTTAGCTCCTCTACTGTTTGAAAAAACTTATATAAGTACTGTGGTAGAACTCGCTGGAGTCTCTGTTACCTGATAGGTACAATCTGAGGGCCTTCAAGTCGTGAGTGATTAGGTATCTTCTAGGCAAGCGCGTTTCATCGTAGATCACATCATCGCTTACTATCAGGCGTGATAGCGCCTATATTTCTGTCAAAAAAAATTTAACAACGTGTTACAAAAAAACCCCTAAGCCGAATACGGTAGATAGAGGGACCAACAGCTGAACAACTTTTACTGTAGGACCAACTCTGAAATCGAGAAAAAAAGCAGCTGTTTCATACAAATTTGATAACGAACATTTCAAAATGTATGAAACAGCTGATGTTTTTTTGATGTATGAAAAACTTGTTCGGTCCCTATCTTCCATATTCGGCTTTAGGGGTTTTTTGGGTTTTGACGCAGATCGTCACTTTCGCAAATGGTCACATTCGCAAAACGTCACTTTCGCAGAATGTCATTCACAATTTTCACATATAGGAGAAAAAAAGAAAAAAAATCCGAATGACATTCTGCGAAAGTGACCATTTGCGAAAGTGACCATTTGCGAAAGTGACGATCTGCGTCAAAACCGTTTTTTGTAACACACTATTATTTATTCTGTGGTAACACATTGTATAGAATGCAACTTAAATATTGGAAATGAAATGGCGGAATGTCACAAAATTTATCCCGCTTGGTGGCGCTACTGCTGCTGGAGACTTGTACAGGCATTTACCCCCAACTTTCCCGTTAATTTTAAATTATATCTAAAAATGGTTGATACTAATAATAATTATTATAGAAGTTGGACAGTAAACAAATTAAAGATTAAATAAAACCAAAATGTGTTGGAAGAAAAATTGATATTTACGAAAATTCGCTGCCAACTTCCAAAAATTGATAGCAAACGCATAGAAAACAACAAAATGACAGGTCTACGTCTACACTAGCGCCAAGTTAGTGGTAGTGCGCCGACTGGTGGACGATTTGTGAATCAGCAAATTATCATGCCATTGAATCTGTCATAATTTTTGATGTTTTAATTTTTTGTGAATACCTATGTCACATTTGCATCTGAACATTACAAGGGTGGTTTGATAAGTCAATGACTGTAAAGAAGAAACATCTTTTGTCGCCATATTTTGTTTTATTTTTCTACATAATCTTTTTGTAGCTCTGCATAATATTCAGTCCAACGAAGTTCCTACCTCTTTAACCCTTTATTTTTTTCTTTCGTCGCCTGAAAACTGTGACTGAAATGAGGGCTCGTTTCAGACCACTTTTTGGAAATCTTTGCCCGTCCAGACATTTATTCATGTTTGGTAGGAGAAAAAAATTCAGTGAGTTAAATCTAGAGAATAGGAAGGATTCGCATCTTCATTCGATGAGTTTTGATGTCATGAGTGCCGCCGAGAGGGTCGACAGGGTCATTAAGAAAAGTTAGAAGTTGCTTGAGCTTTTTGTTTCCAAAAGTAATGATCTTTTGCCGAATTTGAAAAAAAAATAGATATTATATGTTATAGTCAAACCCCGAAATCCAGGCGCTCCTAGGTTTGCCTAGTCAAACCTCAGGTTTGACAAGAAGGCTTAGTCAAAGTCCAAAACTAAAGCTTGTTTCGGGCTTTGACTAACAAATTTATGGCCAAACCTAGGAGAGACCAACTTGGTTAGTCAAACCCCGAAACTCAATACAATCAAATCGGGGTTTGACCTAAATTAGGGCCAGAATGTGTTATTTTGTATGTAAATGTGTAAAAAATCATTCTTTAGAGTGAAAATGTAACTAAATCAACAATCTTCCTGTGAAACAAAAGATTAACCTAAATATGTATGAAAAACAGCATTCATTTCCGATGATGTTAGATTTAGTCAAAGCTGCCTTACCTCTGTAGGTCACGTGATAGGTTATTTTTTTTAACAGACAACAGAAATCTTTGTTTCACAGGAAGATTATTAATTTAATTTAATTTCACTCTTAAGAATGTGTTTTTCACACTTTTAAATATGTACAAAGAAACATATTCTGTACCTAATTTAAGTCTGACTGGTCAAAACCCGATTTGATCGAATTGCGTTTCTGTATGTTTGACTGTCCAAGTTAGTCTCTCCTAGGTTTGGCTAGTCAAAGGCCGAAACACGCTATTAGTTTTGGACTTTGACTAAGCCTTCTTGCCAAACCTGAGGTTTGACTAGGCAAACCTAGGAGCGCCTGGACTTCGGGGTTTGACTATAACATATAGATAAAACTCTTTATTGCTCACACATTACAGGAATAATTACAAACAATAACATTAAAACTAATGGTGGGCAAAGGCGGCCTTATTGCTGCAAGCGATCTCTTCCAGGCAAACCTTTGTTACAAAGGATAACTTATTTATTAAAAGAGGCAGTGTGCCAGCAACAAACCTACAAGACACAGAATATTACATTTTACACTTGGAAAACAATAGGGATGTTACGAATATTCGCATTCGCATATGCGAATGGTTCGCATCGTTTTAAACATTCGCATCGACATTCGCATCAATCAATGCGAATTTTATGCGAATGCGAAATTGCGAATGTGTGCATAATTTCATTAATTCAACCATAGGAAAGCGTTCATTACACGCGAGTAGTTTGTGAATTGTGATTGCTTGATGATGTGGTCCACTCTGTTGCTTGGTTTGTTGATTGTTTTGTTTTAGTTGCCAGTCTACTGTAATTCCTCTTTTTGGTAAACAAATAATTCATTGTGTTTTAAGGTTATTTGTGAAATTTAGATAGTTTTTGCTTTTGCTTTGAAAGAAAAGTGATCTAGAGCGATTTTCTTATTTTACTTTATTGCACATGTGCATTAAAAAAGCATGCAAATTTTTACAAATTTAATTCACTAATTGATGTCGTCATAAATTATAGGTTGGTATGTATATTATTTTGTATATAGGTATATTTTTCCCGTTTTAGTAATAAAAAATATTTATTAATTTATATGGTTTTTGTAATATTGATGGCTTGATGGCTTAACATTCGCATTCGCACATTCGCAACCTAAATATTCGCATTCGCATTCGCGAATGTGTAAAATTTGACATTCGTAACATCTCTGGAAAACAATATATAAATATAGTGTAAAGATTTCTAAGGAGTATTTCTTCTTTTCAAAGTCATGGACTTATCAAACCGCCCTCGTACGATTTTGAAGCAGATCGTCACTTTCGCAAATGGTCATCGCGAAAAATTTGGTCACTTTCGCAGAATGTCATTTTCGCAAAACGCCACTTTCGCAGAATGTCATTTTCGCAACTGGTCACTTTCGCAAAACGCCACTTTCGCAGAATGTCATTAATTTTTTTTCATCTTTTACAGTGTATTATTTTATTTAGTTACATCTTCAATTTTCGTAATATTTTCATAGACTCACACCGGGGAGAAACCGTACGCTTGCAGCTTGTGCGACAAGCGGTTCACGCAGAGCAACAGTATGAAACTACACTACCGCACCTTCCATCTCAAAGAACCCTATCCAAAGCGGTAAGTCATACACAAATTACATACATACAATAATACAAACATTTTCTATATTAAGTTTGAAGTGGTAGCGGCCGACAGTTACACTGTCAAACGAATTTAAGGTCCCGGGTTCGATTTCCGGCCGGGCAGAAACTGAAAGGATGAATTTGAATTTCTGTGACGGGTTTGGGTGTTACTATGTACGATAAATACGTATATATCTCATAGAATGTTGATCAGATCAGTTGGTTGTGTATGGCTATCATCAGATCACAGCTAGGTCTATCAAAGTTACCAAAATCGACTGTTGTCCTTATCTGGCCACCACTATATGTATATAGGAAATCGCACTCATACTTTCAAGCTCTTCATACAGCCATTTTTCCTCAGAAACAGAAGAAAAAAGAAGGACGAACCTCACACGACGATAGAAGACGCGGACGACTCCAAAACCGACGCGTCTTCCGACGAGAGTATTCCGGAGCCGGAAATGAGGCCGATGCCGGAACTACAACCGGTGCCCGCGGCGATGCAAGACCGACCGATGCCGGAAGAGAACGTACACTATCTGACGCTCTCGTAAAGGGAAACTTGCCATATAAAATATTGTGAAATAACAATACATTACAGCCGAGAACGGCAAGTTAGCATTTACATTGTCGAGGATGGTTTGATGCGGGTCTTTTTAATCATTCGAGGCAAATAGCTTTCAGAACAAGGCAAGGAAATGTGATGTGAGGAAATAAAATTTTCTTATAAGTCATGCAGGAATAGGTACATAAGTACTTGATCCGGAAATAAGTATGAAATTATTCTCCGCGCTCACCATCCATCCTCGACAATGTAATTGCTAATTTCCCGTTCTCAGCTGTAATGTAGGTACTATTTGTGCAACCGACGAGAGTATTCCGGAGCCGGAAATGAGCCCTCTCGTAAACTTGCCATAAGCAGCAATAAAAATATTGTGAGATAACGGTAAAATTTTAATCATTCGTTATGGTTAAAAAAAAGATTGATAAGAAGAAATGTTTACTCATAGACTACCGTAGTCTGATCCACTGTGAAATAATTATGTTGTTTTAAAATAATTATGTTGTTTTAAATCATAGAAGAATGATTTTTTTTTAATGTAATTAATTGAATCCAAAATAAAACGTCAGCTAGGACGTTACTGTCTTCGGAGATTCTTTTCCGTGTTTTCTTTTTATTTATCAAAAGAATTTAAGTTTTATTTTATTGTTATTTAAAATTATAATCGCATGCTGTGAAATTTAATACACTTTTTATATGACTGAGAAGTCTATCCAATGGAGAAAGTCTATTTATCAATTTTTGATCAATCAAGATGGATCGCAGTTATGTAGAAAAAGTATTACTTACTGCTAGTAAAATATGAATGTGAAGCAGAGGTTCTCATATCATTTATAAGGTATGTAAAGACAAAGTGGCATAAAAGTCAAATTAAATAAATACATTTGTAGGGTCAACACTCAACAGAAATAAGCTGACAAATTATCTGCAATCGATTTTAAACCTTAAATAATATTGCATTTGAGTTCAATCAAATACTAGAGCGTGCACGTTTTGAGAACCTCTGGCTAGAGTAGTTGTGTATCTTCTATTGCAGTGTATTTATGAAGACATTTTGCAATTATTGTAGCCCGGGTGGCCGCTGCTAAAACCCTACCTCATATTAATGAAAAAAATCTACTTGTAGGGACTGTCGCTCTTATAGAAAAAATCTTAATAGAAAATCTATAGTGTCTCATTTTCCGGGCCTTGATGGATTATGTTATGATATAAGGTAGGGTTTTTAGCAGCGGCCGCCCGGACTATTGTCATTTACCAATTTAGGTGACAATTAAAGTGAGGTTTTTGAACTGAAATGTAGTTTTATTTAAACTCAACGCTATATTACAGGTGGTGATACATAATTTTACATCCTAAATATGTCTTAGGCACCTATTGTGTGAAAACCAGACTTGATATCATTAATTTTAAAGGTTATATTAGTTTGTGCTATCATCAAAATGCAAAATTACATTTTTATTTGGTCTATTGAATAAAAGACGATGAAGATATTTATACATTATATTTTCTTAATAAATAAATCTCCTTATTTATAAAAAATATGAAAACCCGTATCGCAAACATTCTCTTTATAACATTTATATGAAAGCCAATTGAAAAGAGATAAAAATATGTAGCTTCATAGTTTTTAGGAATAAGGAAGTTGTACACATGCTACTTTTTAAATACTAATCTAACTCTTGGTTTCTTGCTTTTGAGTTTTTTCTCCGGAATGATCGGGAAGCCTACCGAGTAGATCCCGTTTGCAGCATTTGTCGTCCTGAAATTGACAAAGTTGGTCAATCCTCTGTTTAACAGCAACAGGGTTCTGTCACTCCCAATTTCATACGTCAGAAACCTTCATTCTCAGTAGATCCATTGGCCAGATCCACAATGGATCTAGTGAGAATTTTTTTTCTCATAAAGGTAGAGCTATGCGATAGAAAGAGGCAACTACTTGGTGAATATGTAGGAAAGGGAGCGCTGTGCGGACTGAATGGGGATGCAAACTAGAGATGTTACGAATATTCGCATTCGCATATGCGAATGATTCGCATCGTTTTAAACATTCGCATCGACATTCGTATTCGCATCAATCAATGCGAATTTTATGCGAATGCGAATGTGTGCATAACTTCATTAATTCAACCAATAGAAAGCGTTTATTTCACACGGGTAGTTTGTGTATTTTGATTGCTTGTTGATGTGGTCCACAGGGTCCACTCGGTTGCTTGGTTTGTTGATTGTTTTGTTTTAGTTGCCAGTCTACTGTAATTACTCTTTTTGATAAACAAATAATTCATAGTGTTTTAAAGTATTTTGTGAAATTAGACAGTTTTTCATTATGGCACCGGGAAAGAAAAGTGATTACGATAGCGATTTTTTATTTTACTTTATTGAACTTCGACTCTTACAATAATATAAAAGTGCATAATGTGCATTAAAAAGCATGCAAGTTTTTACAAATTTAATTCACTAATGGATGTCGTCATAAATTATTTTGTATATACCTATGTTTTTCCCGTTTTAGTAATAAAAATGATTAATTTATTAACTCATATGGTTTTTGTAATACTTGATGTCTTAACATTCGCATTCGCACATTCGCATCCTAAATTTTCGCATTCGCGTAATGTGTAAAATTTGACATTCGTAACATCTCTAATGCAAACTCGAGGAACTAATGGCGCCACAACCGCTTGTACCAATATCGTTTGATTGGTTGTTTCAAATGTCAAATGTCATTTCTGAAATATTTTAACCAATCAAAAGTACTGTCTTAGGAACAAGCGTACGCAGCGACATCTACAATTAGCTTTGCGTTGCCATCCCCATTGCACTTTATAGTGTCGGAGCAAGAGTCGTTAGTTATTTAAATGATTTTGCGGAGTGCAACTTCTGTACGCTAGTACTACAGTAGTTTTACGAGTGGGGTCTCACTCTGCGTTTAAACTTTTATATTAGCCTAGTGCTCGCGGCTGATTCAATCAAGCCAGCGCACGAGGGGTGTCACGTGTCGGTTGAGGCAGCTACGCGACAGAAAGGGAGGAGCTTATAATAATAGGCGCTGTACAATTCGAAATTGTACTTTATTGCCATGCAGCGAGAGTAGCTTATTATTTGATTGTCCTTGCGCGGATGGGCTTCGGCACGTTTAGTATGTACTATTATAATATTCTGTGGTCGTACCAAATAGTCTTAACGGTTGTACTAGTGAGAATTTTCATCCCAATAGACTTGGTGCGAGACGTGATGCGACATTTAGGTTATTTACTCAAAATAGAAACCCCAATGAGGATCAGTAACGATTTTTGTTTAGTGGCTAATTAGAAATCTTATGCCACCACATGATTAACTGTAAAAAAAATTTTCGATATCTCTTAAACCTGAAAAGTTATAAGAGCTAAAATACTGCTTTTTTTAGGGGTCCTTATGACGTCATCGCGACGTACGCGAACCTTATGTCGTACGTAATAAAGCACATATTGCATTGAGCGTGGCATTTCCTTCAAACCTTTTTAACTAGACCATTTCTAAACGGATTTCAAAATTCTTTCACTAGGTTTCATAGCTATCAATATGTGTTTATTTTATATCAATAAAACTATAGGGTTCAAACCTGTTACTGATCCTCTTTGGGGAATTTATGGTATAAAGTCGCATTACTAATTTCCCAGCAAAAATGTAAACAAAGAAACGTCACTGTCAAATTGACAAACTGACCCTGATAGTGATATTTTCCATAGATATAGTATATTAAAAAGGGGTAGATGCGCCACCGAGCGACCGGGTGTAAGGGATAGATATATTATGACGTCAAAATACGGGGCTGCCATGATCGCAAAAAATACCCTAAAATGTATTCGGAATCGTTACAGTAGGTACTTGAATTCCGTAGTGAGTGAAAGTCAACATTTTGACTCGCTAATTAAACAAAGTATTGCAAGCGGAGTCGCGAAAATAAGTGGTCCCGACCAACCACTCTTTTTGTGATAAACTATATTGAATTTTTGACAATTACACCCTGTTATAATAAGTGACGTAATTGTTCTTATTTATTCCTCAACAAAAAATGCTCATCAGGCTGAACAACTTTTGCCAAGGTGTCATTTTTATATTTTGTATAGTTTAGCTGGACCATTATGGTTCTAGGTACATCAGGTGTTCCAGATATCCGATTTTTGTACCTCAACAAAAAATGCTCATCAGGCTGAACAACTTTTGCCAAGTTGTCATTTTTATATGCCTTATAGTTAAGTTGGACCATTATGGTTCTGCATCAGGTGTTCCATTTTCCAAAATCAATTATACCCTAAGTTATGCCCAGGCTTAACAGCTATATATAACAGAAAAAGTTTCATTCGAATCCATTCAGTATTTCCAGAGATTAGCGTGTTCAAACAGACAAACAAACAGACACACTTTTTCTACAAATCAATTCGTGTGTACTGCCAATTCTTTTTGGCTTAGGTTTAAGCAATCACCAGATATAATGAAATATAACGCCCAAAAAATCGTATGCTTACCAGATTTTAATCCCCATTTTAATATGAAATTATCCTACTTCCTACTAATATTATAAATGTGAAAGTCGCGAATGTGTAAATATGTGTGATCGCTGAGCTACCCAAAAAGGCCACGCATGCACTTGGTTATATGTATACATTTTATGGCAAACGTAGTAATATATTTGGGTAGTAAGTAAAAATGACACAAAACTTTGCTAGTTAAGATTTGGTGCACGCGTGGCCTTTTTGGGTTATGAAAAGTTTTTGTAGTGCAGGCGTGACTTAAATAGCCCGAAAGATTTTGGTACAGGTTTTATTTATTTGTACATTTTTTTTTGATGAGGCTGTTTAGGGTAACGATTGTTTTTTGGTGGTCATTAAATTTCATCCCATTCTTTTTTCCAGTTGCTTCTATCCATTTCTCACGAATTTTATCTTCCATCGGAAATCTGGAAAAATCAAATCGCTTGAAATTCCCTGAAATGTGGGGTAATTTTTGGGGAAAAATTTCTATATGGGTAGGCATCCGGAAATCGATTTATAAACCTACTGATTTTAGTGGACGTCAATGCTAAGCTGGCTTCTAATACGTAGATTAATACGTGATTTTACCGGTTTGCATGTCAAATGTTTCCGAGGTTATTTTTAGAAATAATTTTCAGATTTTTCCTATTTATCAGGTTTTTCATGATATTACTAATGATTTAGCTCAGAAACTTGGTTCCTGTGAGATTTGAGAAAGAAATACGTGATCAAAATATAGAAAACAGTGTACTTACGCATGAAATGTAACACCCGCTTCTTTTCTCTATTTGTTGCTTTTGCAGCCAAATATTGAACACTCCACCATTTTGTAGGCTAGACACAAAAACTACACATTCGATTTATAATAAATTTCATGTATAAATTAGGTAGTAATCCACAAAACCTTTAATTTCTTTGGCACTTTTAATATAACCTCACTTGTTTGTTTTGCCTAGTTGAACTGTGCCTATAACCCGACCATGAAAAAAAGTGCGGTCGGTGATAGAGATAAAACATGAAACTCTTCTCTATTTCCTCCTATAGGAATCTCAATAAGACGATCTCGCACTATCAAAGCATGTCAGACCCTTGATATTTTCAGATATTGAAAACATTTTTACATTTAGTCACTTTTATAACTTTTAATTTGTTTTGATTCATAATAAATATGATGTCATCCAGGGTAATTTTAAAGTAGGATGGTAATAAGTTATCTTTATTTATAACCTATCATAATTTTTGATGTTAAAAGTTCTTGAAACGAACTGATAAGAAAACTTATTAGATATTGAGTGTATGTAAACTATCAAAAATACGTAGCATCTTCGCCTGTTCCCCCCAATACCAAAAGACAAATGTTACTACTACAGCCACTACTCGTAATACTATTTTTTTTATGAAATTTTATAAAATGAACCAAAGGTTGATGTGTACTGTTTGCAGTTGATGTGTGCACAGCATCATAAAAATGTTTTCTACTATAAAACTGTTATTATGAAATAATAAATTATATTACTGTTTTTGCCGCAAAACTCATGATTCAGAATATTTATCTAATCTATTTTTATTAGGTTTGTGATGAAAAAACATGTAAGTGTGTTTATTTCTTGACTTAGCAATATACTATTTCCTTTTGTGCTGTTTTGTTCTGACAACACCTTTGTTTACATTTTTGCTGGGAAATTAGTAATGCGACTTTAGTTCTTCTATCTCACATAGACCCTCTTGCTATGAATATGTTAACCCGCCGACTGACCTGAGCATTATGCCGTAACGTAACATTCGAGGCGAGCGTGTTACGGCAAAATGCTCAGGTCAGTCTCCGGCTTTACAGGTCAGTCGCCGGCTTTAGGCATGCACATCACCACAAAAAGGTTTTTTATCCGTCTTTCAACTGAAATATGATATGCCCCGCGTTCCGAATCACGCTTACAGCACTGTTAGCGTATAATCCATTAAATTAAGTAGGTACGCAAATACCCTATTAAGTGTAATATTTTGTGACTTTTTAATTTGGTCGGATTCGCGCTAACAGTGCTGTAAGCGTGATTCGGAACGCGGGGATGGTAAGTCGGCTGAAGAGGTATGACGTCATTGTGTCAGTTTTCAATATTATTGTAACTATAGTTTGACAGGATGACGTCACACCGTGCACATAGTTATAGTACAGTAGCCCGTAATACATTTAAATTACCAAAAAGGTTACCGCTCGCCGTTGTGATATAGTTATTTATTACGAAATTATAGATCCTTTAACCCAAGTTTTACAGATCGCAACCCGCCGTAACCTATATTTGTATATCTCCAAAAATGATCTTTTTTTAGTTTTCGAGGTTTACCACATGGTTTAGCTATTGTCGTGTTCTACAGCTTTGTTTGATTGCCACTGATAATAGTAAGACTATGAAAAGCAGCCATAGACAGATTTAAGACCAGATGAAAATGGATGGACTTTATCTGGTCTTAAATCTGTGTATGGCCACTTTCCATAGGCTTACTATTATTAGTGGCAATCAAACAAAGCTGTAGAACACGACAATAGCTAAACCATGTGGTAAACCTCGAAAACTAAAAAAAGATCATTTTTGGAGATATACAAATATAGGTTACGGCGGGTTGCGATCTGTAAAACTTGGGTTAAAGGATCTATAATTTCGTAATAAATAACTATATCACAACGGCGAGCGGTAACCTTTTTGATAATTTAAATGTATTACGGGCTACTGTAGTATTATTTCAATAGCATGGTACGTACCTCCTCCAAGTCGCTGGAGTGGTCGGTGTCGCTGGAAGTGTCGGTGGCGTAGTGGCCGAGCCCGGGCAGCACGCCCACGCACCGCAGCGCGCCGAAATCGTCGCCTGCCACTGTTGTAGTAGATACTTGCGATTCACTGCAATAATAAGGGATCAATTTAGATTTCACCTTGCAACTGTACTATAATGAGGGGTTTAAACACGAATGTGATAATCTAATGACATGAGTGTTTTAATACCTAATTATTCACAGTTGCATACAAGACTATCTGCACCGGTAGCTCGCGGGCACCTGGTAGCTCTCGGCCTGTTTTCTAGGTGCCCGCGAACAATATGGGTAAATAAATTAAATAAACAATTTAATTAAGAAGCTTTCTGAAGGTGAACAGCCGAGTATCGCATTAGCTTAGTAAGTGTGTCATATTAACAATAAAAAAGTGGTGTAATTGTATAATGTAGTTTCCATTATATCACTTGTTTTTTTATTAACTAGGCGGTGTCCGCGTGGCGTATCGGGATTATCAAAATAGCCCTTGGAGCAATACCAGTTGGGCACCACTGATCTACAACTATTGGAACAGTGGCCGGCAACATTGAAACAATCAGTGCCATGATAGCCGTAAATTGGTGGATGTCATATTAGGCCGCTTATGAAACGGCGACGTTCAATGAAAAGGCTAGGTCGTTAGTTGAACAGCTGATTAAGCCAGTTGCCTGCGACATCCTTACTAATATTGTAAATGCGAAAGTCCGTTTGTTTGTTTGTTACGCCTTCACGTCTTAACTACTGAACCGATCATCATGAAATTTTACATTCATGTTGTCAGGGGTACAGAGACGGACATAGAGTACATCTCATCCCGAAAAAAAGTATTGTTCCCGAAGGATATCAAAAAACCTTTCCGCGCAGACGAAGTTGCGGGCGGCCGCTAGTATGGGAATAAATAAGTTCCATCGACCACCGGGATGGTAAACGCTACCTATTAAGGTCAAACCGCACTACAGCGGAGCGGCGCGGAGAGGCGCGGAGCGGCGCGGCGCGGCCAAATATTATTTCTATTGATTGCAATGATGCAAACCGCACTATAGCGGAGAGGCGCGGCGCGGCGCGGCGCGTACCGGCGCGGCACTGCAGATTTGGGTGCAAAAGAATATTTTGCCGCGCCGCGCCGCGCCGCTCCGCGCCGCTCCGCTGCCGCTAGTGCGGTATAGCTGGCGGCGCGGCGCGGCCGAATATTCTTCATAATCGAGCTTCAGTCTATAGAGGGTATTTGGAAATATCTATTTCTACTGATATTTCAGTGTACAAATTTTGATTAAATTACAAAGTGGTATTTTTCGTGATCATTTCATAAATCATCGTAATCATAACTCATCACAAATAAATAAATAAAAAATATGAGGATGTGTTGCTAAATCGTTCCTTGGAAAATTCGTTCGTTCGAAATTCGTTCTAGGGAACGCGTGACCGAGCGTTCCCTTTTCGTTCGTGCGTCCAACTTCAATGAAATCTTGCCACGTCTGGCAATTTGAGCCGCGCCGCGCCGCTCCGCTGCCGCGATAGTGCGTTTAGGAGAGGCCGCGCCGCTCCGCTGCAGTGCTGCGCCGCGCAGCGCCGCTCCGCTGTAGTGCGGTTTGACCTTTAGTGCCAACCACCACCCCGGTGGCGGAGCTTGAAGGGGGCAGATGGGAATAAAGGCGACATACCTACTATTTTATGGACGATAAATTTTGCTGGTAAGTGCAATGTGCGGTTGTTGATGATGTCATCATTGATGCGAATGAAGTTTGACATGGAGAAAAATCGTTCGGAAACCTTGAAATAACATCGGTCTATTATGTCACGGTTGGGTAGTGATGTACAAGACTCGAGTCCTCCGAGTTCTTTTGTCCAGAGCTCGGAGTCGTTTTACAGGGCTCGCCTCGTTTGTACGAAGCTCGACGACTCGAGTCTTTTTTAACGCTCGAGCCTTTTTCAGAGCTCGGCCGACTTCGAGCCATTTTCACGGCTCGAGCCTTTTTGGAGAGCTCAGTCGATCTCGAGGTTTTTTCACGACTCGAGTCTTTTTTGGCGCACTAGTTGTGATGAGCTGCTGATGAATGAGGATAAGTAGAGCTAAAGCACAATAGATTAAGCATCTACGGTGCTCTTTATAACATAAGACATTCATCTTTTTGAGTTCTAATTTTGAAGACTAGAGTCAGATTTTCAGGGCTCTGTGAGCTCGATAGGCTCGGCTTTAATATCTTCGTATTATTGTAAATATTATTATTTACAGAGATATTAAAGTCATAAACATGAACTCTAAGCTTTTTATGAGGCTCGCGTTCATTTTAAGACTCGAGCTTTTTTGAAGGCTCGAGCTCTTTTAATAGGTTCGAGCTTTTTTGAAGGCTTGAAACTCTTTTGAAGCCTCGAGGCGTGGCTCAGAGAGCTCGTTTTTCGGCTAGGCTCGGGCTTACAAGCCTACTGAGCTCACCGAGTCCTGCCAATCCGAGTCGAGTCTTCAAAAGTAGAACTCGACGACTCGAGTTTTGTACATCACTACGGTTGGGTAAGTAAACTGGAAATAGTTTTGGTTTTTGTTTAAATTCGGCGCAATTAGGTACACTCGGCAACTTAATTATCTTATCATGAACTTTTCTCCCTTTGCATTTTAGCCGTAAATGCTTTTGCATCCGTAAAAAAATTATCGAATGATAACGAAGCGTGAATCGGTATTTTTTGTAGTGAATGTTTATGTCATATTACCATATTTACATCAACCTTAACCTAGTTTCAGTTCTGTTAACTGATTTGCTATCGAGGTTATCGGACTGATAGACACATTAGATTAACTGAGCAAAATTGTCAGTGTCCCGTGCAACACTTATCATGACAGACTCGTATCCGAAAGCGCTAGATCTGGCCCTCCAAGATATCGCAAAAGAAAAAGGCTACGAGAGTCCTCGTCTGGAGGTTGCGCCCGTAAATACAGCCGGTGCTGGATACACTTCGCATCTCTACCGCGGAAAGATATCAGCACCAAATAAAGAAGATCTGCAATTCTTTGCAAAAGTTGCAGCTCTGAATGCTGAAGCCAGATCAAAGTTACCATCATCAATATTTTTCACGGAGCAATACACTTACAAAAGACTCGCAAGCATTTTCAAGAAAATAGAAGATAAACACGATGTAGCCCAACAGGACAGATTCGTCTTTCCACTCATTTACGGGCATATAGACACTGATCTGGAGGAAGTGATCTTAATGCAGGATTTGACAGCTGAGGGATTTACAATGCAGGACAGGTTCACATCCTTCGATTGGGAATACGCATCAGCTGCGGTGCAACAGATAGCTCGATTTCACGCGCTCTCGATCGCAATGCAGCATGACTTCCCAGAAGACTACAAGGAGGTTTCTGAAACTTACAAAATGAGAAGCATGGGCGACCATTCAATGCAAGAAGCTGTAAGGCAAACAGCACTTAAGTCTATCGAGCTAGTTAAGGAGGAGCACAGAGACCGTCTGCGGATATACTTGCAAGATTACATGCCAAAAGCAATGGCGACTTACCACGAAATTCCACCGAGACCAGTGATCAATCACGGCGATTTCAGGATGAGCAATATAATGCATAGAGAACGCGAGGTAATCTATTGTAAAATATAATCTACTTACTTAATTCTGATATCATTATTTCTTCAATCTACCTATAAGGTATAACATGTAAAACGAATCCCACCTCACCCCACTGTTCCGCTCCTATCAGAAGTTAGACCACATCATGGCTATCTTGACCTTTGAGGCCGCTGCCCGGAATAAGGACGTAATACTGCGACCGAACCAATCCCGCAGGTTCTTCAGCCACGAATGACATCTTCCAGCGCTGCATTTACCCATAATTTTGCCCTGTATGATTAGTTGGAGAATTCTTTATGTATCGTTTCTCATCACATCACATGACCAAAATATGTGAGTTTGCGGCACTTGATGGTTTTGATGAGTTCATGGTCTTTGCCCATCCTTTGAAGTACCTCTAAGTTGGTCACTCTGTCCCGCCACGAGATTTTGAGAATACGGCGGTACACCCACATTTCGAAGGCCTCTAGTTTGTTGAGTGCATTCTGTGTTAACGTCCAAGACTCAACCCCATACAATCGTAAAATCGTAATCACTAAATGCGCGATAATTTTGAAATTAACAGAATTGTACTGTCAAGTCAGCCAGCAGCAAATCGGATTACTACAAACGTATTTTTTTATCTTTTTAGTTAGAACCATAAATCCTGTAGGTTACCTATAAGGTTTAAATAATTTGTTTTCAAGGACGGCAGCATCGAGGCGATCCTCATAGACTATCAGATCCTCCACGTATCAACGGCCGTCAAGGACCTCATGTACTTCATCTTCACGGGGTCTGACGCGGCGTTTAGGGCGCGCCACTACAACCAGCTGTTAGACCATTACTACCAGCAGCTGTGTCTGGCTCTCAAGAAGTTGCACCTCGACCCTGAACAAGTCTTCCCTAAAGAAGACTTCGATGCAGACTTGAAAGAGGTTTGTGCACACACGCCATGTTTTGTTCAGGACTTGTTGCCACACATGAAAAATGAAAAGATAGTGGCACTCCCTTTTTGCCAGTCTTTCTTAGTTCAGTTAGACCTTAGGGCCTAGCCAAAGTAACATTTGAAAATCTTCGTTATCGCTTCGCTTTCGAAACATGTATGGGATTGACATAAGGTTTCGTCAACTATCGAATTTTAAAACGTCAAATCCATACATGTTTCGAAGCGAAGCGATAACGAAAATTTTCAAATGTTACTTTGGCTAGGGGGGCAGATCTACCATACCAGCAACTGTTTAGGCGCGTGTGAAACGTCGAAAACTTGAAATTATTTTTTACACCACACCGGCTACATCATGATTGGATACAAAGAAGTCGAGTGTCTCCATTCAGTCAGGCTAAAAAGTATTATTGGGAGAGCTTCCTGTGAATGTCAAGATGGCAGAACATTCATTTCGTTTCTAGAGGAAGTCCAGAAACTTATGAAACGGAAGTAAAATTATTCTTGCTAAAAACACGTGGTGGTTGAATTACAAAAGTAGTCAAGTGTTGCCATACAAAAACACTAAAAGAGAGTGATTTTATGTATTTCTTGACGACTGTAGCAACCACGTTTATATAGTTACTTCAATTTTATGAGTTTCTGGACTAGCTATATACTTTTTGGCCAAAGTTGTTGTGTGTCACACTAATAATGGCCGAATACTCAAACGCTAATTAACTTTGAGGGGCTCTCAGACGTCGTCCTGTCGCATTAAATGTCAAAGATATGACAAAGACAGCATGCTGTTTGAGAGCCGCGTATTCGGCCACAAGTCACCTCTATTTGGTTGACATTCCATGCATGCGCACGAAGTGTTTTTCATCTTCCTTTAATGCGCACAGCCAAGGAGTGGAATCCCTGCCTGCGTCTGTATTCCCGCAAGCATATAACCCAGCGATATTTAAAGCCTGAGTGAATAGGCTTCTTCTGGGCAAGCTCGCTTCATCTTCGGCCTCTTCTTAGCCTTATGGTTCTCGAATGTGGCCAAGAGTAAACCCATTTAATGTAAAAAAAATTGTAAAACTAATCACAAAGAAAGTATAGCGTCCCCATTTTCTTTTCTAATCTTCGCCTAACGAATATCGTGTTTCCAGAACAGCCACCTGGGCCTGCTGTTTGCGTTGTACATGATGCCCTTAGTGACAGTGGCGGAGGAGCAGGCGCCAAATCCAGGCGAAACGCTGTCTATAGACACATTACAAGAAATAGACGCCTCGCAGCTGTGCAGGGACCGCTTGAACGAAGTTGTGGAAGACTTCGTGCGGTGGGACCTGATCGAAGGGTGGGGCCATACGAGGGTGGATTGATAAGTCCATGACTTTGTAATAAAGAATCATTTTTTCGGAATATTTTGTTTTATTTCTCTACATAATCTTATTGTAGCTCTGCGTATTCAGTCCAACGAAGTTCCTACCTCTTTAACCCATTATTTTTTTCTTTCATCGCCTGAAAACTGGTAACTGAAATGGGGGCCCATTTCAGACACCACCTTTTAGCTTGATGAAAATCTTTGCCCGCCAAGACATTTATTCATGTTTGGTAGAAGAAAAAAATCACAGTGGGTTGAATCTAGAGAATAGCCTTCCTTCCTATGCGAATCCTTCATTCGCATCTTCATTCGATGAGTTTTGATGTCATGAGTGCCGCGGAGAAGGTCGACAGGGTCATTACGAAAAGTTAAGTCGCTTGAGCTTTTTGTTTCCAAAAGTAACGCTATCTCTAAAAAGCAAGAAATAATATTCAAATCACTAGATACGCATTATCTTTGTAATAAATCACGTCTGTTGCTAACTTTATGCCACGGCTCGGCTTTCATAAAACGCCATCTATTGAGATTTTTTAAACTAATTTCTTTTTTTGTTTCGTAACATCGCCTATTGGTTTGAAACAATCTGTCCCTTAGCATGACCACCGAAACACGATATATATCGAGTTTTATTGACACTCAACTGTCAAATCTATTGCCTTTTGACAGTTAAACTTGATAAATCACTATATTATATCGCGTTTCGGTAGTCATGCTAGGGGGGGGGGGGGGGGGGGGGGGTTGGCTTCCACTCCACCTAATCCTACTAATATTATAAACTAGCGGCCGCCCGCGACGTCATCTGCGTGGACAGTTTTTTTTTTGCTATCCCTCGGGAATAGGGAATATGCATAAGTCACCGATTTTGATGAAATTGAGCTTGATCGCTGCGGACACTTATAAAAACATGATGGAACAGGAAAAAAAATAAAAAAAATGTATTATTTTAGTTTTATCACACGATGAAATCAGGGGAAAATAACGATATTTTTTTTTCATTTTCGGATATAATGCACTTTACAGTCAGATAGAATATTGAATAAGAAATAATATTTTGTACGACACATATGCACTTAAACGCAAAATTTAGGGAGATAATTGAAGATTATTGGCTAACTCCATATTAAACGCGCCGAAACACACCTGAAACGTGATGTGTGACGTCACCATTTTGTATGGAGCGTTTTCGGCGGGAGCTGATGCGTGCTAACTTCAAGTAACTATATTACGAGAAAAAAACGCAAGAGACAAGTTTCAATATTACAGTTGATTTTCTCACGCATTATACTATTGATTTTGATTAAAAAAAAATTTGATGCATATTCCCTATTGTTCGTTTTTTCGTTCTGGATGAAAGGTACCCTATGTCCTTTTCTGTACCCCTGACAACGTCTATACAAAATTTCATGATGATCAGTTCAGTAGTTAAGACGTGAAGGCGTAACAAACAAGGGTTTGGATGATTGGATATTTGTTCCTCAATCACGCAAAAACTACTGAACGGATTTGGTTCAAATTTCGTACACAGATAGTAGATAGCCTAGATTAAAACATATTATACTTTTTATCCCGATATTCCCACGGGAACGGGAACCACGCGGGTGAAACCGCGGGCGGCCGCTAGTTTATTATAGATCAATCCAATAATGGTATAATCAACAATACCTGTTGCTAGTCACCCCATTGACCTTGGCTGGCGTAGCTTCTCTATCTTTCTTGTCATTCTCCATTTCACTTGCCTTCCTCTTTCTTACGATTACCTGAAACAAAATTCATATTTAATTCCAAACATATCCTAACGGCGTTTAGGTGCATTTGGTCCACTTCTCATTTAGTCCACTTGCCGAAAAAACGTCCACTTCGCATTGGTCCATTTCGCGGAACGTCCATTTCGCATTTGGTTCATTTCGCAGAACATCCATGTCGTAGAACGTCAATTTCGCCCTTTAGGCGCATTTGGTCCAATTCGCGATTGGTCCAATTCACATTATTCGCGGTTGGTCCGATTCGCAGTTGGTCCAATTCGCAGTTTTATACATATTGTACTGATTTATTCATAATCATATTACACACATATATATATATATAGAGTACATTGACCCCTTAAAGTTATGTGCACTATTTAAGAAGGACCTTATATATGCACATATTGTACTGTATTTATTCATACTTATTTACAATCATAACTTGTGTTTCAAGCTCCTACAAATAATAATTGGTTTTGAAATTTACAAAAAATTGGACCAACTGCGAATTGGACTAACTGCGAATTGGATAAACTGCGAATTGGACTTACGGCGAATTGGGCAAACTGCGTATTGGACTTACTGCGAATTGGGCAAACTGCGAATTTGACCAAATGCGAATTGGAAAATTTTTTGAACATTGGACCAACTGCGAATTGGACCAAATGGGAACTGAACTAAGTGCTAATTGGATTTTTTTTAACATTGGACCAACTGCGAATTGGACCAAATGCGAATTGGACTAAGTGCGAATTGGACACTTTTTGAACATTGGACCAAATGCGCCTAAAAGCGCCTGCCGAGCGTAGAGATTGGCAACATCCTCTCACAGGAAATGCCTTAGGTAAATGGGCTGTTTGGATATATCAAAATCACGTCTATTTTTTTGGTACAAATTATAATTAAAAAATTCAGAATAATAACAGGTAAAATCTAATTTAATTCTGGAAAATTAAGCTTCCCCCCCTCCCCCGCCCACCTGCAGAGCGCTACCAGCTTATTGGTCTACCTAACTAAATAGTCGTCGTGGCAACGCTTTGCCGGTTCCCGTAAATTTTCCTAAGTTGTAAGTCATTACGTCTCTTTCGCTGTATAAGGGGCCATCCATAAATTAAATCACACGTTAAGGGGGAGGGAGGGGTTCCACGAAGTGTGACATTGTGTGACAAGGGGGTGGCTTAAGTGACGTCACATTTCAAAATCATTAAAATTTAAATAAAACAAAGTTCGGAACTGCTGTTTTAATTCAATGATTATTTCTAGATGTAAAATTGAAAAATATGTTACATCACACTAGGGAGGGGGGTCTCACAACTGTGACAAGGACGGGGGAGGGGGTCAAAAATCATGAAATTTGTGTGTCAGAGACGCAGTTGAAAAACTAAGTTTTAAGAGCTTGTAATATGGGGGGCTGGAAAAAAGTCCATGTCCAGGAAATGTAGTCACAGCTGGTTGTTAGCACAGAATAGACATTAGTGCCTAGAAAACATATAAAAACACTCAAAAACAAGCACCTCTTTTATCTCTTGGTTTAACTTTGTGGAAAAACTAGTAAGTAAGTATTTGGAAATTCCAGGTCATTTTTCTCAATGAGGATCAGTAACAGGTTTGAATCCTATAGTTTTATTGATATAATATAAACACATATTGATAGCTATGAAACCTAGTGAAAGAATTTTTGAAATTAGTTTAGAAATGGATGGGTTAAAAGGGTTTGAAGGAAATGCCAAGCTCAATGCAATATGTGCTTTATCACGTACGACATAAGGTTCGCGTACGTCGCGATGACGTCATAAGGACCCCAAAAAAAACAGTATTTTAGCTCTTATAACATCTCAGGTTTAAGAGATATCGTAAAAAAATCACAGTTAATCATGTGGTGGCTGAGCTTTCTAATTAGCCACTAAACAAAAATCGTTACTGGTCCTCATTTCGGAACATTATGCTCTCATTTCGGGACAATCCCTCCTACCACGTGGCTACCCTACACTAGTAGGTTGTACACTTACCCCTTGTAGCTTATTCTTCTGATTTTGAGCAGGTGACTGAGCGTTGCGCGCCGGGGCCAGCTGCGCGCGCAGCCGTGACATCTCTTCACTTTCTGCTAAGTTAGAAACTCGCTCCCTGTGGCAAAAAAGGGAGAAATTTCAATAATTTGTTTATTTATTTAGGTATCTAAGTGTCTAGACACACTATGCTGAAATTACACGACCAAAGTTCGGCGGTAACGCTTTTATTATGAAAAAAAAACGCGACGTAATATCAGCATAATGTGTCGTCGGTCATTCAAATAGCTTTGCAGGCGAAATATTGCCGAACTTCGGTCGCGTAATTTCGGCATAGTGTGTCTAGATACTAAGAGACACCTTGTAAGACCAAAACCAATCCAAAACACAATAGTATTGTGTATAAAAGAGAACAGCCACTTATCAAGCGAGCAGGCTGTTCAATTTATCAAATTCATCAATTCTGTATTCTTTATCTATTAGCACAGAATAAATAATAGCTATGATAGACCTATAGTGCCGATGAGGATGATTATTCGGACAAGTTATTTGTTAAAATACTTAACGAAAAATAAAACAAAACAAAACCATAAGAATAAATAAAACTGACTCAGTTTTATTTAAGTATTCTTATGATAAAACTATAATTTGAATATACCTACATTCAACTGCAAGTGCACTACATTCCATTGATTCCTTCTGCAGTGTTAGTACCAAGATGCCAATGAATAGAGACTGGTTTATATGCAACATAAAAACCCCAAAATATGCATGCAAATATGCAAGAAAAATAGCTAAAATATGCACGAAAATTCATAAAAGGGGCCAAAATAAGCAATATGAAATAAAAAAAAATAAGTGTTTAAGGTTTTTTTTATTCTCAAAAGGTGTGCGTTACCCCAGCAAAAAGTTGAGCTTTAGAGAGATGAGACCTTATCAGATAATTAGTGTGTCGTGAGGAGAAATTTGTTTACTTATAGCAAAATTTGTGTGAGTTGTAGTTTATAAGATATATGAGAAAAACAGATTTTGCTGGGGTCACGTTTTAAACATTACCCTGGCAAAAAAAGTTGTTTCAGCCTGGAACCAAATACATGAATAGATAGCTTTTGTTGCATAGTAAATGTTAGCAAATAGCAAAAATTGTGTGTGTTATGGTTCTTGAGTTATTTAAGTTTTTGCTGGGGTAACGTTTTGGGTTTTCCCAGATCTCGAAAACGGTTCAACGCAGAAGTTTGAAAAAAATACCACTAAGAGACCTTAATTTGTTTAAATTTGTTTGATTGTTAGTTTTTGATTTGGTTGTCGCAAACCAACGTAATTAAATGGTTTCGAAAAACAGAAAAAACGAATTAGCAAGTAAACTAGTACACTTATAATCAAATAAACAGCTGTTAAAAATAGCCCTGGTAGACACTTATTACGTCAAGAATTTTAGGCTTTGTAACTTTACACGATGTAAAGATATAAACAATTTTAATAAATTTTAGACCGGTCGTACTTCAGCGATCGAATACACAGTTTCCATAACATTAAGACGCATGGCATACATTAAACAAATTTAAGTAATTCATTAACATTCCTTCCTGTTAATTTCAGCTTTCAATTACGCCTATCATGAAAGTTTTAACAAAAACAAGATTAAGACAGCAATTCTTGAATAAGCCGACCAAATTGTAAAGGTCACTAAAAAGCGACCGCACCATACGTACGGGTTATCTTCGCAAATTAGCAGCTTAGTATCCGATGTTTTGTACAGTTATGAAGAAAAATTTTATTGATATAGCTTAGATTCAACTAGTTTTCTATTTTATAAATTAATATCGTGTTTATTAATATCAAATAATACACTTACGCGATTAATAGTATTTTAAAAAGAATTCATGAAAGTTAAAAGTTTGAAGGCACTCAACATTACATAAATAAAGGTAAATAATAATCTAAACCTAATTAGGTAATACGAGGGTGGATCCAAAAGTTCTAAGCCCGACCATGAAAATGAAAGAAAAGTGGGTCTGAATAAATTTTTATTTTTCGACATAGTCTCCATTTAGGTCAATGCATTTCTTCTAACTGACCTGCAACTTGTTTATACCTTCGAAAAAAAATGATTCCTGAAGGTTGTCAAAATAATCATTTACTGCTGCTATCACCTCGTTCCTGTCCGAAAATTTCGAACTACCTAAGTGTTTTTTTTAATTTGGAATCTGAGGGGGCTAAATCCGGCGAATAAGGTGGATGGGGCAATATTTCGTAGCCACAATTATGCATTTCAGCCATTGTTTCAGCTGAAGTGTGAACCCGGGCGTTGTCTTGATGGAACAACACTTTCTTCCGTAACATACCCGGCCTTTTTTCTTTGATTTCTTCCCTTAGTCGTCGTAAAAGGTTACAATAATAACTTGAATTTATAGTTTCGCCCTTTGGTAAATAATCCACGAAAATAATTCCCTTTGCATCCCAAAAAACTGAACCCATGACTTTGTTGGTCGACAAAACGACTTAAGCTTTCTTTGGAGTAGGAGAGCCAGATATTTTCCACTGCTTTGATTGTTGCTTAGATTCAGGAGTGTGGTGGTGAACCCAGCTTTCATCCATGGTAACAAACCGGGATAAAAAATCCTCTGGATCCACCTCAAAAAGCTCCAAACAGTCACGGGAAATTGCGAAACGAACTCGTTTTTGTTCAGCTGAAAGCAATATCGGAACCCAACGAGCAGAAACCTTATGGAACCCCAATTCTTGAGTTACAATATTTTGTACCCGACCATAACCAATGCCTGTGATTTCAGCTATCTTACTGATGGTCAATCTTCGGTCACTCAGAATAAGATCACATATTTTTTCAATGTTTTCCTTCGTGGTAGACTTTGAAGGCCTACCGCTCCTAGGGTCATCTTCAATACTCTCCCGACCCTGCTTAAACTCAGCCACCCACTTTTTTACACTGGAATATGATAAAGCTGACCCAACCAAAGTGTTCACCATATCTTGATGAATATCTTTTGGTGATAGGCTTTTTTTACTGAGGTACTTGATCACTGCTCGGTATTCAATTTTCTCCATTATTGAAAAAGATGTCAGATAGCATCAAACAAATGTTCACAAAAAAAAATGGCTTGCAGTATCGGAACGAAACTTCGCACATTTACTATTGAAGAACCTGCCACGTGGTTCTCTTAGAATATTGCCCGGTGAGAGCCACGGAGCAAAGAAAATTAAATCTAAGGTGTAAAAAAAATAAAAGATGGTATGGGTTGAAGGGTCTATATTGTTAAAATTTGGTTTACACCTTACATAAGAAAAATTCCAAAATACTAGCTTAGCGATAGGGGTCGCTTTACATGGGTACGATTTGGTTGGTGTGCGTTGGGCCGCAAAAGGTAAAAGTTACAGTTCTACGTCAAGAAACCGAGCCCTACATGGAGATACCACGGTTCACTAAAAGAGCTAAATTGTAGTGAAAGTTACACCGACCTCATGTGTCCGATATGATGACAACTTCTAGTTATTAATGCTCCTGTGGGCTGTGAGTCCTGAATGAAATTAGGACTCGGTGGACAGCAATTTGTTCAGGCCGGTGACGTGGCCGTGGATGGACACCGTCCCAAAGTAGGGTATTCTCATAAAACGATGAGTCGAATAAAATTAAATTCCCATTGCTGCAACAAAATATGTATGATTAGCCAACTGGAAAACCGACCACGAACACGTTGTGCTATGCGGCATGGCGGCGTGGCGTGGGAAATAATATTTCCAAGATTCTTACCAGGTTTTCGCTGAACAGAATCCTGTTTAGCGGGTGTTCAAACCGCCTGCTCCCACCACCCGTTTGAAACTTTGCCTGGCCGAACTCAACCACAGCAAGTAAAATTGGAGAATCTGGCACACCCTCAAATCAGTGACCAGTGGTTCTACCTGTAATAAGAACAACCTCAAAAAAAAATGTTCCTGGCGTCTTGCGACATCTGCATTAAACAGATAAAACTGCACTTACCTCAGTAACGTTTTCTGACTATAAATTATTATGCGAGCGACTCTCGCCGCGTTAAATAAAATAACCAAATGGAATCTCGTTCATCACAACTGTCATCTTTCTTTTCTGAAAATCTGAAAACTTGTTTGGTGTTGCCCTTGCTCGTTTTGAAACTTCTTCCAAAACGTTCCGTTTTCCCAAATCCTACCATAACTTGAAATTAAAAATTGACCAAATATTTTTGTAAATAAAAATTTAACCTACATAAACAAATACCTGTGTTTTGTCGACTATAAATCTTTTGGACAAAACACAAAGAACTGTCACTCGACGCTTCAATCAGCAAAAAGGTGTTTGCGCATAATCTTCATTAAAAGTGTCAGATAGAAGAATGTGACGCGAAATGGCAACACCGCGGCACCAAAATCAGCCTTCCTATTGGGCGTTGTTGCTATTCGTCGAAATCAAGAATCTTATATTCGTATTGGTCGAAATCATGACACGCCGCACGCGCCATTTTCTATCGTCAAATTCTCTGCAAAACTGAAGCGAATATTGAGAGACTTTGTTCTGTTTTCCAATGTTTATTCATTTCAAAACCCTATTCAAATACTAAAAAATTCGAAAAGACATTTATTAAAGTTGCGGCTGCTACACACATCCGCCAATGACGTTAAGGGGGAGGTGCCAATTCCTGTAAGGTACTGAAAACTACCATTTCGCTTCCGCGCCAAAATTTAAACTTGGGAATTGTCAGAACGCAACGTTACAATACCCCCTCTCCTGAAAAAAAGGCGCTGCCCTCAGCGTCCTCAAACTACAAATCCTACTACTAACACAAACCTAGAAAAAAAATCTATTGAATGCTACGATTCAACGAACCATGTCGACCGACAACCCAAAAAAATATATATATATATATACCCTGGACGTACAACCCGTCACCCTAGTGACATCACATTTGACGACACAGGACTTCCACTTAACGAGACAAAACAACACCGCACAAACAAAACATTTACAACTCAACACAAGTTGTAAACCAACCAAGGAGTCGAAACTACGCTCCTTAAAAAATGTAGCATTCACCAAATACGCAAATGCAACAGTTGTTGTGACTGTACAACAACTAAATATTCAAAATTAAAAAAAGTTTGTGACATAAATTTCAGTCACCCAAATAGCAGAAAAAACATGCCGGTTTCTTCCATAACGAGTCGTTTCAAAATTGGAGTATGAATTGGGAAAAAAAAAATATAAGTTTCACTACCTGCCAAACAGCAAAAAATAAAAAAAATATCAAGATTTACCCGAATCTACACCTAGGTAAAAAAATAGATTCGAAACTCGTAACAAAAAGTGAATTCTAACTCATTAGAGATTAGAACCACACAAAAAAAAACTAAACCAGTCCTCCATCTACCTATAGCTTGGCTACCGGCAATTCCCTGCTCTTTCACACCCAAATTCCTCCGCATGCAATCGTCATTCATTCTTTCATTACCATTTGTCCTTTCATACCTCACCATGCAAACCAAAAGTGTTACAGTGAAAATAACTGTAAACACCACACACAGACATACGCTTCGTGTGCCAAATTTCGTGTATTTGACACACTACTAGAGAAGATGTAATAAGTGCCCTAAGCTTTTAAATCCTTAATGTGCCAAGAACCTATAGATTGACCATCAGAAACCCTTTCCAAATCATACACCAAAGGCGATAAAACTTTTTTGACCCTACATTTCTCAAATTTAGGTGCCAACTTTGCCATTTTAAATTTTTGCGCATCACTCTGAGTAAATGTTCTCTTCCACACAACATCACCTACAGAAAATTTAGCCTCTCTTCTTCTTAAGTTATAGTGAGTGGTGTTCTCAGCATGGGCTTTTAATAAATGCTCGCGTACCTCTTCGAAAATGGTCTTTAAATTGTGAAATTCACCGGCGTATTCGTCCCTAGGTACCCCAGGTTCGTATTCCTTATCTGTGTCCCTATAAAAGGTACCACTAATGACTGGTTCCCTAGCATGTACTAGAAAAAATGGTGAAAATCCAGTGGACTCATTCACGGCACTATTAATTGCAAACTGAATTTTTGGCAATTGTTCATCCCATGTACGATGATTATCTTTAACGTAAGAAGCAACAGCTGTCATTATGGTTTTGTTGTATCTTTCAACCAAATTTACTTGAGGTGTGTAACGCGGGGTAAAATGGAGTTTCGGAACTTTATAACGTTCGAGCATTTGGCGGAACTCAGATCCTGTGAATTGCACTCCGTTATCAGCAATTACAGTCTCTGGAACGCCGTGTACTAAAATTACGCGTTGTTCCAAGTTTTTCACCACCTCCGCACAAGTAGCACGTCTCATTGGAAAAATTAAACAATATTTAGAAAAGCAACAGGTAACTACCAAAAGATAAACAAAACCAGAACGAGACCTTGGCATTGGACCGACGATGTCCACGGATAATACCTGAAATGGTTTATGGCAGACTTTCGGTTGACCCATTAAACCTGGAGTTGCCTTCTGTGATGGTTTGTATGCGGCGCAAGTGTCACAGTGTTTAATGAAATCAACGATGTCTTTGTACATTCCTGGCCAATAATACCGTAGACAAAGGCGTCTATGGGTTTTGAAAACTCCCAAATGAGCCGCTGTTGGTTCACAGTGGTTCTCCCTAATAATGGCCTCTCTCTGATCCTTCCGTACTACCAGCTTCCAATCAAATTCACTCAATAAACTAAATTTACTTTTTGAAAAACGATACAAATTACCATCCTTTACACAAAAATTAGGAAAATTAAGTGGATGCGACTTACAACCATTAAAAATTTTATCAAACCACTCGTCCTCCACAGAGTTGATCACGTTTAAGGTGCTAGCGTCCATAAGTCTGGATAACGCGTCTGGAACCACATTGTCTGTGCCTTTCCTGTGCTCAACCTGAAAATCGAATTGAGACAGTCGACAAAACCAACGCGCCAGTCTACCTGAAGGGTTCTCCAGCTTAGTAAACCATTTAAGAGATGAATGATCCGTGACAACTTTAAAAGGACGAGATCCCAAATAAGGTTCAAATTTCTCGACCGAAAATAAAACAGCTAAGGCTTCCCTTTCTGTAGCACTGTAATTTCTCTCTGCTTTATTTAAAGAACGACTTACAAATGCAATAGGGTGATCATGTCCTTCAATTTCCTGAGATAACATTCCTCCTAACCCATATGAAGATGCATCACAATGTACAGTGAAAGGCTTACCAAAATCTGGTACAGCTAAAACCGGTGCTGTAACTAGGGCGTCTTTCAAAGTATTAAAAGACTCTTCGGCTTCCTGTGACCAAGAGAAGGGTGGCGCATTCTTTCCACTACACGTCAACTTATTTAGTGGTGCGGCGATAGTCGAAAAGTTACGAATAAACCGTCTATACCAGGAACACGTTCCAAGAAACATTTTGACCTCACGACTTGAAGTTGGAGTAGGAAAGTTCAAAATTGCGGAAACCTTCTCCGGATCCGTTCTCAGACCGAATTCGTCTACAACGTAACCCAAATATTTAATAGAACTTCGGAAAAATTTAGATTTTGCAAAATTAATAGATAAATTAGCTTCCTTAAGCTTGTCAAACACCCGTTTTAAAAGTAGTAAATGCGTTTGGAAATCAGAACTACAGATAATAATGTCATCAACGTAACAGTAAACTGTTCCGTTGTCAATATCACTGCAGAACCCGTGACCCAACAACCTATCCATCAAACGTTGCTGTCTAGCCGGAGCTCCGCAGAGTCCAAACGGCATCACCTTAAATTTGAAGATACCTCTTCCCGGAACAGTAAAACTAGTCTTATCCTGCGACTCAGTTTGTAGTGGAATTTGCCAAAAACTGGAGCTTAAATCTATCGAGGATAAGTACCTAGCCTCCTTAAGGCTGTCAAGTATCTGAGGCATGTACGGAATAGCATATGCATCGCCCTTGGTAACGGCGTTAAGCTTCCTACAGTCAAGACAGAATTTCCAATCGCCACTCGCCTTCTTAACTAATAGAACGGGATTATTCCACGGACTTTCACTAGGTGTTACAACGTCTAATTCCAGCATTCTATCCAACTCGTCATTTAAGGCTTTCTTCTTTTCCGGCGACAACGGATACTGTCCTATCCTAATAGGTGTGGCCTCTCCCGTATCAATAACATGCTCAGTTAAAGGGGTCCTTCCTAACCCAATCCTTTCTGAAGAAATTGATTCAAAGTCTTTCACCATTGAATCAGCCAATTCTTTTTGACTAAAAGACAAACTATTATACGACTGAATACTATTTATTTGTTCTGAGTGAATTGAACTACAATTATTAAAAAATGATTTAGGAGCGTTCCTATAATCTATTTGATCAAAAATGTTCTTTCCCAAATCGAAAGATCTCCAAAAATCACAACCTAGTATCACCTCCGTGAAGGTCCGAACAAATTATCGGACGCGGCTTACTGCCGCGGCTGATCTGAGGTGTGCAAACTATCGGATGTAGTAGGTCGCGGACGAAACCATAGACTAATATGACGTCATCGGACGTCCGATAGCTATCTGGCACGCAGGATGTTATGAGAGCGTGCACACTTATCAGCCGCGGCAGTAAGCCGCGTCCATAAGCCGCGTCCGATAATTTGTTCGGACCTTGACTATACTAGGAATCACAAAAAATTTCACTACCCGGCTAATTTTACCAAAAGTAACCGGTACAAAAATAAACCCTAAAGATTCTAGTTGAACTCCATTTGCAACACTACACGACCTGTCTACACGCTCCTGAAGTTCAAACCCAAACTTGATAAATTGTTTATGTGCATTGTTCCCTAAAATTGAGATACAAGCACCTGAATCTAATAAACCAATAATTTCAAAATCATTCACTTTAAATTTTAAATAAGGCCTAACATCATTTTCACTAGGTGCGAAGAGAACCGAAGCGATTTTTATTATTATTATTTGAGTTTTAGGGGCTATGCAGCTCAAAATGAAGCTGTAGTCACTGCGACCTAAAAGATCTATTGTGACTCGCCACCTAGTTATAATAACTCTTTGAGCCCAACGGCTTCCAAGAAGTCTAGAATCTTCCTGGTTTTGAGAGTTTTTATTTCCTCCGGGTCGATTATGTGTCGTCCCAGATGGATGCTACGCCTGTGGATTAGAGGTCCACAGTCACATAAGAGATGCTTGGGTGTTTCCTGCTCCTCATTACAATATCTGCAGACGTCAGTATCACTCAATTTCATAAGAAACAGGTGTCTGTTTAGTTTGCAGTGTCCAGTTAAGGCTGCTACCGAAGCGAACCGAAGCGATGCTACGAAAAGATTTAAATTTACCCTCACTATCCACTAAATTATTACCTCGGTTCTCACCAACTAGTTTTTTGTCTGTGGTGAACTTTTAAAACTTGTGCCCTTACTGCAATTCGGACACGATGTGACAGTAAAACCTACTTTGCCACATTTAAAACATTTTATATTTTGAGGTGTCACTTTACATAATCTGAAATTGTGGTTACCCTTGCCACATTTATAACACACTCGTTGGTTTGCAGAAGGCATTGAATTAGAATTAAACTGTTGTGATGTTGTTGGTGCCGTGTATGTGCCGGCCTAGAATAGCACTACCCCCTATCATCCCGTGGGTGTCGTAAAAGGCGACTAAGGGAGCATAGCCTTCAAGAGACGGGCAGCAGCGTCTCCAAAAAACCTTGGCCTACTGCGATCGCCAACCCGCCTGCCAAGCGTGGCGATTATGGCAAACCCCCCCCCTCATGCACAATGGATCAAAAAATTGGCCCCCAGTCCCCGGCAGCCCCGCTATTCCTAGCTACGGTAGCGGCTACGGTAACGGCGGGGCAGGGGGTGCTAAGAATCCCCGGGTGCGGCTCGGCTACCAAAAACGACGACAACTGCACCTGGCAACCTATAACACGCGCACACTAAGGGAAGACGCGAAGTTAACCGAGTTGGAAGAAGTTATCAGCAAGGTACACTGGGACATTATCGGGTTATCTGAAGTCCGAAGAGCGGGAGAGGACTCGATAATCCTCAACTCCGGTAACTTGCTTTACTACCGGGAGGGCGACCAACAGTCCCAAGGTGGTGTCGGGTTCATCGTCCACAAGTCCCTTGTCAACAACGTGATTACCATCGGAAGTGTGTCGACCAGGGTGGCGTACCTTATACTCAGAATATCCAAACGGTGTTCGCTGAATGTTATACAGGTTTACGCACCGACCTCGACACACCAAGATGACGAAGTGGAGGCTATGTATGAGGAGATCTCTAAAGCCATGCATAGCTACAAAACCCACTACACTGTTGTGATGGGGGACTTCAATGCAAAGTTGGGGAAACGATGCGGTGATGAGCTGAGAGTGGGGCAATTTGGAGTTGGGCAACGGAATGACAGAGGCCAGATGCTGGCTGACTTTATGGAGAAGGAGAACCTCTTTATGATGAACTCCTTCTTCAGAAAGCCGGAAAGCCGGAAGTGGACCTGGGTCAGTCCGGACGGTAAAGTCAGAAATGAGATAGATTTTATCATGTCGACGAAAAAGCAAATATTCAATGATGTCACTGTGATCAACGCTGTTAAGACGGGGAGCGATCACCGATTGGTACGTGGCACATTGAATATCAACCCAAAGCTGGAAAGATCTCGACTGATAAAATCAACAATTCGACCATTGCCGGCCCATATTCAAAACCCCGAGAGCTTTCAACTCGAACTCCAAAACCGCTTCGAAGCCCTTGAGAACAGCATAGATGTGGACGATCTAAACAACATGGTGGTGGATACTGTCCGTACGGTAGGGTCCAAGCTCTTTAAGACCCGCCGTCCCAAGATAAAGAAACTCTCCGACCACACACTCCTACTCATGGATCAGAGACGTGAAATGAGGCTCCAGAGTTCAGTAGATGCTAATCGTTATCGGCAGCTTAATAGACAGATATCTAAGTCTTTGACGAGCGACCTTCGCCAATTTAATACGAATCGTATTAAAGAGGCTATCGAGCGGAATAAAGGCTCCAAAGTGTTCGCGAGAGATCTGTCTATTGGGCAAAGCCAGATGACGAAGCTGAAAACTGACGACGGACGCATCATTTCATCAAAGCCTGAAATCCTGAGGGAGATCGAGAGCTTCTATGGGCAGTTATATTCCACGCAGACACCTGTTGAAAGCAAGGCTAAAGACCCCAGAGCCAAGCTTACCCGACACTATACTCAAGATATCCCGGACGTCAGCCTGTACGAGATTAGTATGGCTCTCAAACAGCTGAAAAACAACAAGGCGGCGGGTGACGATGGAATCACTACAGAACTTCTGAGAGCGGGCGGTAAGCCGATACTCAAAGTCCTCCAGAAGCTCTTTAATTCCGTCATCGTCCAGGGCAGAACGCCAAAGACATGGAACATAAGTGAGGTGATCTTGTTCTTTAAAAAGGGTGACAAGTCCCTCTTAAAGAACTATAGACCCATCTCGCTTCTGAGTCATGTCTATAAGTTGTTTTCGAGAGTCCTTACGAATCGTCTCGCTCGCAAGTTCGACGACTTCCAACCTCCCGAACAAGCCGGGTTCCGAAAAGGCTTTAGCACCATAGACCACATCCATACGCTGCGGCAGGTTATACAGAAGACCGAGGAGTATAATGAGCCACTTTGCTTGGCGTTCGTGGACTATGAGAAAGCCTTTGATTCGATTGAAACCTGGGCGGTGCTGCAGTCTCTCCAAAGGTGCCAAGTGGACTATAGGTATATCGAGGTGTTGAGGTACTTATACCAAAATGCCACCATGACGATCCGAGTACAGAACCAGAACACAAATCCTATCCAACTGCAGCGTGGTGTGAGACAGGGAGACGTTATTTCTCCGAAACTGTTCACAGCTGCGTTGGAGGACATCTTTAAGCTCTTGGACTGGAAAGGACTCGGCATCAACATTAATGGCGAGTACCTAACACACCTTCGTTTTGCCGATGATATAGTCCTTATGGCTGAGACCATGGAAGACCTGAACACAATGCTCGAAGATCTCCGTAGTGCTTCCCAAAGAGTGGGTCTTAGGATGAACATGGAAAAGACGAAAATTATGTCAAATGCCCATGTTGTACCCTCTCCAGTTCATGTTGGGAACACTACACTTGAAGTTGTTGACCATTACGTATACCTAGGACAGGCAGTCCAGTTAGGTAGGTCCAACTTCGAGAAAGAGATCTCTCGCCGAATCCAACTCGGGTGGGCAGCATTCGGGAAGCTTCGAAAAATCTTCGCGTCCGACTTACCTCAGTGTCTCAAGACGAAAGTCTATGAACAGTGTGTGTTGCCAGTGATGACTTACGGCAGTGAAACGTGGCCGCTAACTATGGGTCTCATAAGGAGGCTCAAGGTCGCTCAGCGTGCAATGGAGAGAGCCATGCTCGGCGTTTCCCTACGTGATCAAATCAGAAACGAGGAGATCCGCAGGAGAACTAAAGTAACCGACATCGCTCGAAGGATTGCTCAGCTGAAGTGGCAATGGGCGGGACACATAGCGAGAAGAACCGATGGCCGTTGGGGCAGAAAGGTTCTGGAATGGCGACCGCGCACCGGACGACGCTCCGTGGGTAGGCCCCCGACAAGGTGGACCGACGATCTGGTGAAGGTCGCGGAAAGCCAGTGGATGCAGGCAGCGCAGGACCGATCGTCGTGGAGATCCTTAGGGGAGGCCTATACCCAGCAGTGGGTGTCGTGTGGCTGATATGATGATGATGATGATGATGATGTTGTTGGCGGTCTACTGGTGTTGTGTGTTGCTACATAATTGACTTGTTTTGCTTTACCCTTATAGCAAAATTCTTGACTCAGAAAATTCGACTTAGTCGGTTCAACAAAAAAATCCGAACGTTGGCGAGCAGATTCAAGTTTACGACATTTTGTCTTTAAATCGGAAATTGTAGTAATATCTAACAAAGCTAACTGTTGTGAAAAATACGGTCTGATGTTATGCAAAAGGATTTCAAGCTGCTTCTCCTCCGGCAGTGGTGATTTCAGTCTGTTGAATAGGCATGCCATTACTGAAAAATAAATGTGTGTTGGCTCCTCCATTCCTTGTGTTCGTGAACGGATCTCACCCAGTAACCTGTAATCATAATCGACCGGGTCAAATTCTTCGAGCAACAAAGATTTCAGTTCTGCCCAACTGTCAACCTGACTTTTAATGCCACGATACCACAGCAAACCCTGTTCTGAAAACAACTGAGCGGCTGAGTTGAACAACTTGCCGTCAGAAACACCATATGAAACTTGGAGCTCGTCGACACGTTCCAAAAATGAGCGTGGGTCTGTGGTCCCGTTGAATCTCAAGTTCCACTTTGCCACATTCCTATCACCAGAACATTCTGCAACTGCTACTACTGGCACCGGTTCAACCTGGGTATCGCTCTGATCCGGATGCTGTGCTCTTGTTGACAAGAAAAACTTTTCAGAAACTGACAATAAAAACTCAATTGCGCCAGACAACTCTGCCTTTTGTGACAAAACAGCAGGGTCATCCGACACAACTCGCAAAAGCCTATGATGTAAGTGTCGTACCAAACCACGGCATCTGCTCAAACAATGTGCTGTAACAGATTTTTCACTAAGTTTTGCTTTTAATTCTTTAATTTTATCTGAAATAATTTTAAGTTCCGAACCACTTTCAAACTCTGTTTCTGTGATTACCTCAGAGGGACACTCAATAAGAAGCTGTTTTAGTTGCTTTCTCAACAAAGGAACCGTAGAAGTCGGTGTTTCAGACCTAATTGTCACTTCATAAGTAAGTTCATCTTTTAAAAGAGAATGTACTAAAATTTCTAAATCCATCGTTAAGAACTGGTGGTATTTCCTTCACAAATAATTTAAATAAAAGGTAATATTAAATTATCAAACACTAAATCAGAGAAAACACAGTACTCAAGAAAATTATTTGTAATTGTATTGACCACAACGACACACCGCTTGTACAATATTGTAATATTTTGTAAATTTATCACCTAAATGTATAAAATGTAGGTAGTTTTAACAAAATGTATCAAATTTATAAACCAACTGTATGAACTTTTAAATTTAACAAAATGTATTCATTTTAAAAACAAAATAAAGTTTTAATCTGAAAACTGAAATCTTTCCTTTGAAAGTATGAATGTGTACACAACACTAGTTTGTTACCAAATGTAAAATTTGATATTTATGTCTGTTTAGTTACAGCTTTATGAAACAATATAACTTGAAGTTAACTTTTAAACATGAAACATGTAGGTAGATACCTATACATATAAATCTTAGTTTTATAAAAACATATAACACATAACATAAAACATGGAACAAAAGCTTAACACTTAAAAATTAAAGGAAATGAAACAACCACACATGTGTTTTTTTTTCACTTTATAACATTCACAATAGCAGCACACCACAACATAAAATTACAAAACTAGAACGCGTGGTATTCCAATCCTAAAAATCAATTTAAATCTATGCCGCTACTGTTAAAAAAAACAAATTCCTAATAAAATGTTCCAAAGAAATTTATTAAATTGAAAAACAAATCTTTCTGTGGTTATGTTGTTCAAGCATAAAAAATGACCTTAAATGTTGTTCGCTCAATAATTATGAACTAAATATTCTTGTTTGAAAAATATAATATGACTCTAAGTTACACAAAATACATAATGACTCTACCAAATACTTTCAAAAATATGATTCTAAGTTAAGCAAAAATATATACCTACCCTCTTTTCAAAATCAAAAAAAATAATATGACTCGACTGTAAACTTTTATTAAAACAAAAAAAACTCCCCTACTCTCTCCTACCCTCTCTCAATCTTTCAATCGTACTAAAATCATTCCATAAGTAAGCCAAAGGTGTGGGCCAGGACAAATCTTACACACACAATATTCCCTGCGGTCCGGGCCCAGATATGAGAAAGATGGGGAATGTTGCTGACCAACACACACCAAACAATATCTTTAAATAAATGTGGGCGCCATTTGCCACGTGGTTCTCTTAGAATATTGCCCGGTGAGAGCCACGGAGCAAAGAAAATTAAATCTAAGGTGTAAAAAAAATAAAAGATGGTATGGGTTGAAGGGTCTATATTGTTAAAATTTGGTTTACACCTTACATAAGAAAAATTCCAAAATACTAGCTTAGCGATAGGGGTCGCTTTACATGGGTACGATTTGGTTGGTGTGCGTTGGGCCGCAAAAGGTAAAAGTTACAGTTCTACGTCAAGAAACCGAGCCCTACATGGAGATACCACGGTTCACTAAAAGAGCTAAATTGTAGTGAAAGTTACACCGACCTCATGTGTCCGATATGATGACAACTTCTAGTTATTAATGCTCTTGTGGGCTGTGAGTCCTGAATGAAATTAGGACTCGGTGGACAGCAATTTGTTCAGGCCGGTGACGTGGCCGTGGATGGACACCGTCCCAAAGTAGGGTATTCTCATAAAACGATGAGTCGAATAAAATTAACTTCCCATTGCTGCAACAAAATATGTATGATTAGCCAACTGGAAAACCGACCACGAACACGTTGTGCTATGCGGCATGGCGGCGTGGCGTGGGAAATAATATTTCCAAGATTCTTACCAGGTTTTCGCTGAACAGAATCCTGTTTAGCGGGTGTTCAAACCGCCTGCTCCCACCACCCGTTTGAAACTTTGCCTGGCCGAACTCAACCACAGCAAGTAAAATTGGAGAATCTGGCACACCCTCAAATCAGTGACCAGTGGTTCTACCTGTAATAAGAACAACCTCAAAAAAAAATGTTCCTGGCGTCTTGCGACATCTGCATTAAACAGATAAAACTGCACTTACCTCAGTAACGTTTTCTGACTATAAATTATTATGCGAGCGACTCTCGCCGCGTTAAATAAAATAACCAAATGGAATCTCGTTCATCACAACTGTCATCTTTCTTTTCTGAAAATCTGAAAACTTGTTTGGTGTTGCCCTTGCTCGTTTTGAAACTTCTTCCAAAACGTTCCGTTTTCCCAAATCCTACCATAACTTGAAATTAAAAATTGACCAAATATTTTTGTAAATAAAAATTTAACCTACATAAACAAATACCTGTGTTTTGTCGACTATAAATCTTTTGGACAAAACACAAAGAACTGTCACTCGACGCTTCAATCAGCAAAAAGGTGTTTGCGCATAATCTTCATTAAAAGTGTCAGATAGAAGAATGTGACGCGAAATGGCAACACCGCGGCACCAAAATCAGCCTTCCTATTGGGCGTTGTTGCTATTCGTCGAAATCAAGAATCTTATATTCGTATTGGTCGAAATCATGACACGCCGCACGCGCCATTTTCTATCGTCAAATTCTCTGCAAAACTGAAGCGAATATTGAGAGACTTTGTTCTGTTTTCCAATGTTTATTCATTTCAAAACCCTATTCAAATACTAAAAAATTCGAAAAGACATTTATTAAAGTTGCGGCTGCTACACACATCCGCCAATGACGTTAAGGGGGAGGTGCCAATTCCTGTAAGGTACTGAAAACTACCATTTCGCTTCCGCGCCAAAATTTAAACTTGGGAATTGTCAGAACGCAACGTTACAAACCATACTAAAAAGTGAGCGTAGATTTACAAAACTGTCAAAGCTATTTCTACATTAGGCCACGAATTTTTGGATCCACCCTCGTAATCTCGCTAAGCAATTTATAGTGTGATGTATTTGTCAGTATCAATATATACATTTATGGTAATTTGTTGCTTCTGTTTTTTCAAACCAAATGTTTTATTTTAATACCAAACCTACTCATGTCAATCCAGTGACCACTATGTTTGACAGGTAAAAACATTTACCAATAAAAACTGTTCCTACCTAGGAACAGTTTTTACGGAAACTACCTCGCATTTATTCCATATAGGTATATTTCTCACCATTTAAACCTTCCCCTGGAACTACGACAAACATTTTAAAACCAAAATCGGCCAAGCCAATCTTAAATTTTCGCGAGACTAACGTACATTTTATATTTAAAGATAATCTGACCAGCAAACTTTTGTACGCAACTGTACTAACAAAAGATCCATATTATCCCGTTCATTTATGATGGTTACGCTTATGTATAGCGCGGTCGCTTTTACGTGACCTCTACAATTTAGGCGGCTTATTAGAGAATTGTTGTCATATTCTTGTTTTTGTTAAAACTTTCATGATAGGCGTAATTGAAAGCTGAAATTAACAGGAAGGAATGTTAATGAATTACTTAAATTTGTTTAATGTATGCCATGCGTCTTAATGTTATGGAAACTGTGTATTGGATTGCTAAAGTACGACCAGTCTAAAATTTATCAAATTTGTTTATATCTTTATATCGTGTAAAGTTACAAAGCCTTAAATTCTTGACGTAATAAGTGTCTACCACGGCTATTTTTTACAGCTGTTTATTCGATTATAAGTGTAGTAGTTTACTTGCAAATTCGTTTTTTCTGTTTTTCGAAACCATTTAATTACGTTGGTTTGCGACAACCAAATCAAAAACTAACAATCAAACAAATTTAAACAAATTAAGGTCTCTTAGTGGTATTTTTTTCAAACTTCTGCGTTGAACCGTTTTCGAGATCTGGGAAAACCCAAAACGTTACCCCAGCAAAAACTTAAATAACTCAAGAACCATAACACACACAATTTTTGCTATTTGCTAACATTTACTATGCAACAAAAGCTATCTATTCATGTATTTGGTTCCAGGCTGAAACAACTTTTTTTGCCAGGGTAATGTTTAAAACGTGACCCCAGCAAAATCTGTTTTTCTCATATATCTTAAAAACTACAACTCACACAAATTTTGCTATTAGTAAACAAATTTCTCCTCATGACACACTAATTATCTGATAAGGTCTCATCTCTCTAAAGCTCAACTTTTTGCTGGGGTAACGCACACTCTCAAAAGGTAATTTTACTCAACGATAACAATCGAATTTTCGAAAATAGCAAATACATTGACATTGAAATTTAGCTTTAAAAATGTAAGTATTGTTCCAAATGTCCTGAAGACAAATTGTGTCTATGATCGCTTATTTTATTTTTGTAAGCGGAAAGGACCATTCTATGCCCATGCCCACTGAGGCAAGCACTGAGGTGACTGGGCAGAATTTAAATTTTAGTTAAACTGTTTCGACATGTTAGACATCTGAACGATGAACGAGATCGAATGCATGATATCAAAATTGTTTGCCAAAATATGCAACTACCACTGAAAATGGGTTAAATATGCATTTTCATATAATCGTCTCTAATAATGAACAAGCAATTTTTTTCCCAGTAATCCTATGTGCCAAACTTGATCAAACGCTTGCTGTACGTCAGTCAATGAAATATAGCTTTTTTTCCAAGCTCTGACATATTGTGTGATGTACTTGGTGAAATTGTTCAATCGTCAAGTGTGCTTATTGTTTTTTTTTTCAAAACACACAGTAATCCTGTTACTCACAATAATATACCCTGACAAAACGTTTTACTATCTCTTGTCAACCACACTAATGCATTACCTGAACTCTTGCATTTCCTTCTGCTCTTCCAGGGAAATCTGCTGAGCAGCTTTAGCTTTTGACCGCTCCACCAGATCAAGGAAGCCGACCTCATCATCATCAAGACCTTTGATCATGTTCTCTGTAAACAGCATACTGTTATTTAGCAAACACTGTAAATGATGTTCAAAATCAGGCATTACTATTATTTTGTACTGAATGGAATTGGAATTTCTTAACTTCAGTTATTATCAAAAAATCATTTCTTGGTGTTCGTTGGTTGTTATTGTTAGCGGTGTTTTCATGTGAATTGTATTTTGCGAAAAGAAACGACACTTGCGCATGTATGCTCGTAAAATCGCTCGCGGCTATGTGTGCGTGTCTGGAGGCATGCGGGGGCAGCGCGCGGCGCGCGGGGAGTGCAGCCGCTAGTCGCCGACTTACCCGGCCAAGGGTTCTACTGTCGCTCGCCGCTCGCTTGGCCCATCGCAATCCGCATTGTACCGCATTTCTCACGGACTGACAACGCGACGCGACGCAACATTATTTAATTGTTAGATAATCATGCCCGGCGGCGGGCATTATTGTTGTGTTTGTTGTTGTGGCAACAACCAAAAACAATATCCTGATAAAAGTATCTTCGTATTTTAAAAGTTAAAATATACGAAATATTAGTCATGCCCTTACCCTTCCTTTTACCTTACTTTAATTATAAAAAAAGATCTGAAAACAAGGATTTCAGACGATTAAACTCGTAAACTCGCAAGTAGGTAAAATTGACAATAAATAAATAAAAATACAAATCAAATCTTTCATTAACATGTTAAAGATTAATAAATTTATTATAAATAACAGAAAATATAGTATAAGAGTTGCAATTTATGATGTACTAACAGCCGCCCGCGGTTTCACCCGCGTGGTTTCCGTTACCGTAAGAATATCGGGATAAAAAGTATTCTATGTTTTAATCTAGGCTATCTAGTATCTGTGTGCCAAATTTCAAGCAAATCCGTTCAGTAGTTTTTGCGTGATTGAGGAACAAACATCCAAACATCTAAACATCCAAACCCACAAACTTTCACATTTATAATATTAGTAGGATCTACCCTACCTAATATAATTTAAAGATTACAAAAAGTTATTATAAATCAAACCTATCTTTCATTAACATGTCCTTGCACAAGTTTATATTTCCTAACATACTATGTTATCTCCTTTGTTACAAGTCTAAATTCGGTATCAACCCTAGCGCTTCCACGCTCTGGCTCAAGGTCGCTGGCGCTCGAACTCTCATGTACAGAGTGTGTCACGGCTGTGCTTATGGAGACATTTCAGTGCAGTCACATTATGGTACCGCCCCGCGCCGCCGTATCTAACGATTTTTAAATCTTTGACTAGATCTGCAGGCCTATTTTGTAACTCAGCTGACAGCTTAAAATGATCATAACTGAACTAATTTGTAAGAATATTGCTGCTACGGTAAAAATCAATGTTATGACTCTCTACTAAAACCCAGCAATGTACTTAAAACTTAGATCAGTGATGATCATTTTAAGCTGCCAGTTGAGTTACAAAATAGGCCTGCTGGGCCCTATTCAATAAAACTTACAATTTACAAGTTTCAATTACAGGTGACAGGTGACAATTTTACATATTTCTGTTCAATAAACATTTTCCTGTTACAGGTGACAATTTACAAATTTGTAGGAAAAACTGCTTTATTGAACGCATAATTGTATTTACAAGTTTACTTATTTGTAGAATTGTAATACATTTCTGACAGGTGACCTCACCTTCGGTAAAATTTTATAACCCGGCATTTTTTTTTGTTTTAGCTGCTTTTTTTACCATAATCCAGTATATAAAGGAATGATAATGATGAAATCGTGCTAATTGAACGACAAAGAAAAAAACGTGTTAATATTTAAAAACATAATATTTTTTTCTTTTGATGTGACTGATTTCACATTTAATGAGAAGTTTAGGGTAAGTAAGGCAACTATCGATTATTTTGAAATTCTAAGATTTTTGAAATCTATCCTCGTTAATTAAGAATCTTCAACAAAAATTTCGAGGAGCTTGGTGGCGCATGGCACCGTGGTTTAGCGCCTGGCCCACCGATTGCGGAGGTTAAGCAACGTTCGCAAGGGTCGCTCATGGGATGGGTGACCAAAAATTTATTATCTCGAGCTCCTCCGTGCTTCGGATGGCTCGTTAAGCCGTTGGTCCCGGCTGCATTAGCAGTCATTAACACCCACCAATCCGCATTGGGCCCGCGTGGTGGGTTATGGCCCGTCCTCCTTATCCACCCATAAGGAAGGCCTGTGCCCCAGCAGTGGGGACATAAAAATGGCTGATGGACAACAACAATTTACAAATTTATGTAATTTGTAAATTACAACTACAAATTTGTAGATACAATATTGTCATCGAAATCTACAGGCGTTTTCTACATATGTAAACGTTTATTGAACAGCATTTAGCAGCTTTAGCATTAAACAACGCAATTTCATGTAACCTTGCTTTATACTACTTTTTTCAGGGTTGGGCCTAGCACCTTTTATACAAGTTGTCTTCTCAACTTAGCAAGGGTGCTAGTGTCACCAAAATCTTATTTTGTAACAGTTTGTGTCAAATCTGTGCTATGTATGTATTAACATGTAAAAGACTTTTATGAAAATAAATTATTATTATATTATTATTATTATTTATAATTGTAATATTTGTAAGATTTTTACTTGTAAAATATGACAAAAAGACAATTATGCTTTTCTCTAGAGATGCGCCGAATGTTCGGCCGAATATTCGTATTCGGTACATTTGGCATATTTTTTCATGTTCGTATTCGGCCGAATATTCGGTTGATTTGCCGAATAATTACCGAATATTTAAATTATTGTTATTAACAACAAAATAAAAACATTTTATTAAACAGTAAGGTCAACTAATTAATAAATAAGAGTGGTTTATTTCAAAATGTGTACATAGTTTTTGTAAATGAATGAAACATAACTTTTAGTACCAATACAAAATAAAAAAGATAAAAAAGACCCTGAGTAACAAATATATTAAATTTGCAATATAAAAACTAGGAATTGACATAGGTAACTATTTGTACTTTTAATCAAATTAAAATCGGTGCATCGACTGAGTGAGCAGTGCTAGCGCGAGGGGCCGCAGGTTGCACGTGGGGCAGTAGCAAACGCTGCCTGGCTCTTGCAGAGCGCCTGCCGCACCGAGACGTCGATGTGTACAAAATGTATGTTTACTGCGCAGAATTGAATTGAATGATTCGGCCGAATATTCGATTCGGTACATTTTGTACCAAACATTTGTATTCGGTTGAACCTACATTCGGCGCATCTCTACTTTTCTCTAAAAAATTTACTTGCAAATTCTTGAAAATGACGAGTTAGTTATCATTGAATGCTAAACTCAAATAATTATTTTGTTACAATGAAAATAATAATATTAATAATATTGTTAAAAAGCTGTATAATATGACAAAGAAGTAGGAACCAGTAATGTGAAACTTTTTGATATTTTTGAGACTTACTGAGTTTATGTGCTTCTTCATATTCAGCTTCCCTCTTAAGTCTTTGTTCCTCTAGGCGCTGGAATAGTGGCCTGGTGTCATAAGGTTCTTCAGGTGCCTCTACAAGCAAAATAACACTTGAGTAACCACCAAACTGCACTAAAATGCTATTGAAAAATAGGATGGCTAGCTAATACAGTTTCTATCAAATATAAGTACTGCATAAGCTGTATATTTTGGTGGAAACTAATTTGCCATTGAAATGATAACCTCCGTTTACCTTGAGGCTGATCCTCGGTCCTCACTTTATCCCATTCCTCTTGCCTTCGTCGTCTTTCTTCTATTATTTCCGACTCTGTAATAAATCCTGAACTCATCTTCAAACTTCACGACTGTATATTATTATTATCAACAACGCAGTTCAAGAATCAAGATTTCGAAAAGGCTTCAAAACGTAGAAGATAGAATATAAAGAAAGACAGTTCAAAAAGGTAATTTTTCTTGACGCTTGATTTGACAGAAAATGGACGGTGACTTGACACTGACAGTGGATGCATTCCAACAGACCAATCGCTAAGTCATCGGTAACCAACCAATATTCTATCACAGTTTTTTTTTTTTTTTTAGTTTATTGGGGTCTAACAAACAGTTTCACAATGTGTGTAATAAACAGTTTAAGTTACATAGGAAGATTATTAAATGTGGAACCAACATCGTTAACCACTGATTACATATAGAAAATGGGAATATTTTAAAGTTTTAATACAAAGTTTATATATTTTATCTTATGTTAAGGCTATTTAATTTAATTAGGTATAGTGTCGATCTCATTCAACTTATTTACAACTAATCTCTTAAAAGAGCCAATACGCGTAACAAATATATCTATATCTTGAAAATATTTATTATAAGTGTCAGCCATCCGAGATATTGGTAGACGTTTGCCTGCATTTGTTCGCGATGTGCTTGTTACAAAAAGTTTAGTAGTTCGGCAAGCACGCCTTTGCGGTCTGACTGGCACATGGTAACTTATTTTATTCACAATATCACTGCAATCATATTGATTGTGACAAAAGTCATACAACAACTTGACCTGATACTGTAGTCTCCTTGATTTAAGATGATGCAAATTATACTGGTTCAACAGTATCGGATAGGATAAACGACTACGAAAACATTTGAATTGCATGTACCGTAGGAATTTTTTTTGTACTTTTTCGAGTTGGTCTGAATATTTATTATAATCCCATATCGTATCGTCCCATATCGAAGTGGCATACTCTAACTGTGAACGAATCAGTGACTTATATAAATGTATAAAAGTAGTGGGGAGTTTAAAATCTTTGCTGGCTCGGACAACAAAGCCAAACATTTTAAAAGCTTAGTTGCAAATTTTTTCGATGTGAATATCAAAAGTCAGTTTAGCGTCTATTATTACACCTAAGTCTCTAATACTTTGTACCCTCTCAAGGTAAGTATTACACAAGGAATAATTAAAAGTAAATAATGATTTCTTTTTTGTAAAAGATATACATTTACATTTATCTAGACTTAGACTAAGTTTATTGTTATTACAATATGCTGTTAATCGGTTCAGATCGTCTTGAATTTTATTTTGGTCATTAACATTTTCTATAATACGATAATTTTTTAAGTCATCGGCATATAACAAGAATTTGCTATTTTTAAAACATTCATTAATGTCATTGATGTAAATAACAAAGAGCAAGGGGCCGATTATAGACCCCTGGGGTACACCAGAAGTTACAGTAATAATTTCAGACTCATGACCATTAATGACTACCTTTTGGGCCCTATTACTTATATAAGACTTGAACCATCTCCAGAGATTTCCCCGAATACCATTAAAGGCAATTTTTTGTAGCAAAATTTTGTGATCCACGCGATCGAATGCTTTCTTGAAATCTGTATACACAGCATCTGTTTGTTTATTTGCATCTAAATTTTCAAATAATTCGGTTGCATATACCAAGAGATTTGTAGTTGTTGACGTTTGGCGACAAAACCGTGTTGTTGTGGAAGTATACTACTATGAAGAAGAGAGTACAAGACGCCGTGTATAAGTCTTTCAAGAAGCTTAGCTTAGACAGATAAAATCGAGATTGGACGATAATTAGCTACATCCGTCTTTGAACCTCCCTTGTGTACTGGAGTAATCCTTGCAGACTTCCACACTTTTGGACACACACCCTCCTCGAGACATTTATTAAAAATTATATGTATTGGTTTGTGTATGGTCAAAGCCGTGTTTTTGAAAAATACTGACGGTAAATTGTCCGTGCCCGACGCCTTAGTACAGTCCAATGACTTTAGCTCATTCAATATACTGTCGGCTGATAAGTTTATATTACTAATTATAGTGTCTGTGCGGGTTTTTAAGTCTAAGTCGCTTATATCACTGATGTTATAGGAATCGGTTACCTCAGACGGTTGAAATACGGACTGAAAAAATATTGAAAACAAATTACATATTTCACTTGGGCTGTCAGCTTTTAAACCAAGGTAATGCATGTTACTAGGGATATCAGATTGATTTTTTCGATTGCTAATATCGACTGTGGAAAGGAAAAAATGCTAAAGCGCCACTTTGGCCATTATGAGTTATATATATCATTGGATAGCGCTTTTTTTTCTGCGTCGATCTGTCTAGGTTTCAAAGCAATCGGAGCACTTTTTTGGCGCTTTAGCATTTCTAAAATTCAACGTTTTTCACAATTTTTCACAAATTTACGCTGTCAATATGACTAAAGCGACGTATTTTTATTATTTTTGTAACAAATGTAGCATAAGAATTTTTATCCGGTCCACCTTTATTTCATTTGTACCACTTGAGCAATTTTCGTTTATTCAAATTTGAAAAGTAATGGTGATTTAGTAATTTAAGCATTTTATAGACTACAATGGTTTGGCGCTTTAGCAAAACATCATTGGTTTAAGAAGTAAGAACGTTGGCGCTTAAGCAATTTTTGCTAGCTGTTTGTGTTATTATTACTCTAGTACGTTAGCGAAAATACTACTCTCAGATTTATTGATGCAACGTATATTACAATACAGAAGTCATAATTTGACATTATTTCGATTAACTGAAACATAGTAATACTAATTACTTCACGCTTCCAAGACACTCAATGGGAAGTTACCGATTTTGATGCTTCCCTGGTTTCACCCACCCAAATAATGTTGACCTCTGCACTACTCAGGTCGTCGAAGTATGGCTCTCAAACAGCTGAATAACAACCGATCACTACAGAACTTCTTAGAGCGGGTGATAAGCCAATACTAAAATCCTCCAGAAGCTTTTCAATTCCGTCATCGTTGAAGGCAGAACGCCGAAGGCATGACTCTCTTAAAGAACTACAGACCCATCTCACTTCTGAGCCATATTTATAAGTTGTTTTCGAGAGTCTTTACGAATCGTCTCGCTCGCAGGTTTGGCGACTTCCAACCTCCCGAACAAGCCAGGTTCCGTAAAGGCTTAGCGCCATGGACCACATCCATACGCTGCGGCAGGTCATACAGAAGACTGAGGAGTATAATTTGCCACTCGGCTTGGCGTTCGTGGACTAAAAGACAGCCTTTGATTCAATAGAAACCTGGACGGTACTGCAGTCTCTCCGGAGGTGCCAAGGGTAGTGGACTGCAGGTATATCGAGATGTTCAGGTACTAGCACGAAAATGCCACCATGTCGATCCGGTCGAGTACGAGTACAGAACTAGAGCACAAATCCAATGCAACTGCAGGGAAATGTAATTTCTTTGAAACTGTTCACTGCTGCATCAGAGGACATCTTTAAACTCTTAAACTGAAAAGGACTCGGCATCAACATTAATGGTCAATACCTAACATATCTTCGTTTTACCGATGATATAGTACTGGCTGAGATCTTGGAAGAACTGAACACAATGCTCGATGATCTCAGTAGTGCTTTGCTCCCCAAAGAGTGGGTCTCAAGATGAACATGGGTAAGACGAAAATTATGTCGAATGCGCATGTTGTGCCCGCTCCAGTTCATGTTGAGAACAGAAGTTGTGGGATGGGCAGCATTCGGGAAGCTTTGAAATATCTTCGCTTCAAATTTACCTTAGTGTCTCAAGACGAAAGTCAGTGCGTGTTGTCAGTGATAATGATTTACGGCAGTGAAGCGTGGTCGCTCACTATGAGTCTCATAAGGAGGCTCAAGGTCACCCAGCTTGCAATGGAAAGAGCCATGATAAGCGTTTCCTTGCGTGATCGAATCAGAAATTAGGAAATCTGCAGGAGAACTAAAGTTACCGACATCGCTCGAAGGATTCTTCAGTTGAAGTATCAGTGGGCTGGACACATAGCGAAAAGAACCGACGGCCATTGGGGCGGAAAGGTTTTGGAATGGCGACCCCATACTGGACGACGTTCCGTGGGTAGGCCTCCGACAAGGTGGATCAACGATGGTGAAGGTCGCGGTGCGCCGCTGGATACAAGCAACGCAAGACCGATCGTCGTGGAGATCCTTGGGGGAGCCCTGTACCCAGCAGTAAGTGTCGTGAGGCCGATATGATGATGATTTTAATATTAGCCAGCAAGTTTTCAGAAAATATAATACAGCATTAATTTTCACCGTGCATCACCATCACCACACCGCACTGCAACTTGCAGACAAATTCCAATGTGATTTGATTGGATGGCAGTAGCCGAGCAGTAGCATAGCAGTAGCCTCTCCAAAGGCCGCCGTTTACAGTCCACCAGGGCGAAATAATAGACAATTAACTGAAACATAGTAATACTTATTACTGATATCGATAAGTAAAAAGAAATCTAATATAGAGTAATGGGGAGGAAAAGCGCAATTTTATCCCGATAGGTGGCGTCTGGTCTTGGTACCGGGCCGCCTCAAAGAAAGTGTCAAAACATATGGGAATCTCTTGGAGTATTGCACTTTTTAATTTTATACTGAGAAAATTCCGCATTGTTATGCATGTAACTTGTAAATTATTGGAGTTCATCGATTTCCCAGTAACAAAAAAAATATTGGGCAAAAAAATATCAAAAAAAAGATGCTTTTCCCTCGATTTTCTCCTTTGCTGAGCCTGAGAAACATTATAAATCAAAAGGAATGTTTCATGAATTTGATGAAGCTTCGCCAAAATACAACAACATTTGAATTATAACAGCTTTGTTCTTTAATATTTCAACCTCAGCAGTTTCTAGCATATTTATAACTTGGATGAATTTTATAGGTATATCAAATATGGAATAAGCCCAATATTGGGGCCAAACAGAGAATTAATAGAATTTTATATGCCAGAGTCATTCAAGAAACTTAGAATAATAAAATAAATATGATAAAACGGTTCGTGTAATTTTGGATGGTACAGAAATTCCAGTACAGAAACCTGAAATTACTATTGCACAGAAGGCATCATCAGGCAACTATAAACAAGGAAATTCACACTCAGTTGCTTTGTTAAAATTTAAATCATATGCTTCTAATCTGAAATAAAAAGATTACTTGTAAATCTTACACGAAATTTAAAGAAATGTAATGCTTGTTAGCAATTTTTTGTAAGTTGCTATAAACTTTCTTGCCTGTTGTTTTGGCTTTTCTTTTCCGTAATTCTTCTTTTATATGAGCTAAAGTTAGCATATAATACATTGTTTGTCCGCAAAACCGAAAAAAATACAATCTAAGAAAGTAAAATCACGTAATACACAGTCAAGACAATAATAAGCTCAAACTGACAATTGTTCCAAAGAATGAAGCGCCATCTGTAATTCACTTTGCCTTCGCCTCCCCATTGAGTTGGTGTTCAGCAATACTTGTTTGCATTTATTCTACAGCATTGGTGCATTTAAGCAATTTTCCCTAAAGGGTTCGGGTAAATCATCGCCAACATGGGTAATTGAGTAAACTTTTCTTCACTGCATCTGTTAAAGTTAAGGTCATTAAGCATTTTGTCATTGCCCTAGAAAAGATCATTGCGACTTATAATCAGTTTTCACTGACTGGGTTCTTACAATATTGTGGACATAAGTAATTTTTTCCTGACTGGAGTTTTCTCAAAAAAATAAGTATTTTTGCTTAAGCGACAAGTATTTCGCGATATAATAGAATTAGAAACCAATGAGTATTTCCTAAATTTGGGAAAAAAATAAATAATATGGTCCTTCATACACATGAATTTGCTCACGTTAATAACAAAAAAGTTATGATTTTTTTTCGAAAAAATGAAACTTTAAACCTCATTTCCCACAACTAGCATTTTGGCGCTTTAGCATTTTTTCCTTTCCACAGTCGATATAGTTCCAGAAATATTTAATTTAACAATCCATACAGTTGTTAAACGCCTTTGACGTCGGACGATGCCGCCGTGTGCCGCCACCCGTGTGGTAGTGCCGAATGTGCAAGGGTTGTCAAAAAATAAAATGAAAATAAATGTGATTAATAAGTATTTTTTTTATTGACAAGTAATGGGTGGCGCAAAAGTACTGGCACTAAAGAAAATACTTTTATTTTTTTTATATGACATTTTCTGTCATTCTGTTGTTGAAAATTGTGTAGTGAACAAATATAAAATACACTGAAAATAAACATGGACCGTTTTACTCCCCAAGAACGTGGAATAAATATGGATTTAGTGAGGGACGCTTTTCCAGGCCGAGTTATCTCTCGTTTTGGCGATTTGCCTTGGCCTGCAAGATCACCCGATCTGACCAGTCCAGACTTCTTTCTTTGGGGTTTTTTGAAATCTCGGGTGTATGTGAACAAGCCACAGACTCTCGCAGCTCTAAAAGAAAACATTCGTCAAGAAATAACGAACATATCGCAGGAAGTGTTACGGCAAGTTATGCAAAATGTCATAAATAGGGCTCAAATGTGTATCAACTCTGGAGGTCACCATTTAAAAGACATCATCTTTAAATCCTAATGGTACGAAATTTAATGGCACAAATATACATTTAAAAAAACCTAAATCTAGTTTTCTAATTTAGAAAAAATGTTATAGCTGAACCAAATAGGGTCTTTACTTTTGCGCCACCCGTTACTTGTTTGTTTGCTTTTTGTTGATCGGTTGAGTAGTTAAGACGTGAAGGCTCACGTCTTAACTACTCAACGTATAGAAACTCAATATACTACAACATACAGAAAAGGATATAGGGTACCTTTTATCAAAAAAAAAATCTTTTCCCGAGGGGTAGAAAAATATCTGTCCACGCAGATGAAGTCGGGGGCAATCGCTAGTTGTTCACCACCCACCCGCCGTCCACCCACGACTTTGTCCGCATGCACCCTAGGAAAACTTTGACTAGGATAATAAGTATCCTATGTTTTTATTTATTGTATAAATAAATAACCTATCTGTCTGCCAAATTGTATCCAAATTCAGCCAGCCTTTAGGCGTGAAGAGGTAACAAACACACATACACAAACTTTCGCATTTTTAATAGTTATTAGTAGAAAATGTAGGACTAGGATATAAATAATGTAACATTACGCGAGCGTGTTCAAGTGACTATAGCCCGTTCGCAAAGCGTATGTAGGTATATCAAATAAACTTAAAAATTACTGGTACCTAGCTTCTTAGGCTGGCCCCAGACCTACCGGTTTCATTTCTTTGCTTTGCTGTTCTACTATGGACCGCCGGCCAAGAGGCTCATTTTCAATCTATCGCATATTTTGACCAGACCACATTGGTAAGATAGCCATTAGTTTGGTGTTATCAAATATCGTCGTCTGGGTTGCGATGCGAAGTTTTAGTTTAAAAAAAACTGCTGTTTCATACAAAAATTAATAACGAAATTGTCAAAATGTATGAAACAGTTCATTTTTTTTCGCGATTTCAGATTTGATTGGTCCCATAGTAAAAGCTATTCAGTTTTATTATGGTCCCTATCTACCATATTCAGCTTTATAAGGCTTTACCAAAGTCCAAACATCTTGTATAAATAAGCGATCGATTTATTTTTAACGATCGGAGTCCATGTTCAGGTTGGCATATCTCCTAAAAGCTTCCTACTTCGCAATCCAGGCGATGATATTTGATAACACCAAGCTACAACTTGCCAATTTGGTTTAGTCATAAAATGCGATAGATTGAAAATTACCCTGGTTGGCCGGCGGTCTTTCAAGCAAGGTAGCACAGCAAAGCAAAGATATAATTTCAAAAATTCTTTCACTAGGCGTATCTCTTTATACACTCGGCGTCAGAAAAACCGCACCTTTTAATAAACAGTTTAATCCTATCTAATTTAATGTCTTAGAATGCACCCAATGTCATGTCACAATTGTCACCGAAGGGATTTGCTACATCTATGCAAAAGATTTTACAAAAAAGATAATTTAAGATTTGGCTTTTTGCCTTATAAATACCAAGAAGACTCAAGATTTGGCTTTGCCTTTACACAAACAAGATTAAGAATCAAAGACTCAAGAACTGGCAGTATGGCCTAGTCCTTCGCCTGTCCAAAAGGACGAAACAACACTGTCACAGTGTTGCCAACTTAGTGGATTTTCCACGAAAACTGGTGGATTGGACCCTCCCTTTAGTGGCGAAAAATTGCATTTGGTGTTTAGTGGATTTGTCTAGTGGAATTTGAGAATTTTAAAGCTTATAGTTCTTAACTGGATTGACGACCATTAAATTGACGTACACATTTTAATCATGTTTTATCAAGTATAATTTTACTGTGCAGGCTACAGTATTCCATTTTCTAAGACAATAACACTATTCGCAGGGATTCCGCTAAAATATAATTGTTTTATTTTACGCCTAGAAAAATGAATAGGTAAATATGTTAATATTACGTGATGGAATCGAATCGGAAAAAACTCAAACTTAAAAACACCCGGAAATAATTCAAATCAACTGAGTGCCTAGTATGAGTTGTGTTTCTCACCTCACTTTGCGAATAGTAACGAGTGAAAGAGAGAAAATCATGCGAGTGAGTAAACGAGTGAAAGAGAGAAGACGATAGTTCGAAAAGTGAAGTGAGAACAAAAAACCAACTCATACTAGGCCCTCAGATATGATTCAAAATTACGATTTGAATTCTTCAAATCCTTTTATTTCATTAAAAAAAGGTTTAAAAGTTTGTAGCCAAGTATAAATTATACCTAACCTACAATAAAATCATGTTTTTTTTATATATGTACACAATTTTTTGAAGTCGGTTAAAAATCAAAGAGAGTTTGATTCAAATCAACATAAAAATCTTATTCGAACACAGAATACATAATAATACAAGATGGAGCTCCCCAAAAGTAAATTTAGTGGTAAATTTAGCGGATTTTAGCGATTTTGAAAGTTGGCGAAATTTTTTTAGTGGTTTTCTGGTGGTTTTAGGAGTTGATTCTGGTGGAGAGCTTGTCAAGTCGTTGGCGACACTGGTCTGTCACTGTCATGTCACTGTCTCACTGTCAGCACAGCAGCAAAGCAAAAAAGAAGCAACCGACCGAAGCAAGACAAAATTATAATATTTAAGTAATTATTCGACTTCAGGTGAGCTTTCTGCACTAAGAAAAGACCGAATTAATTACTTTTAAATTATGTCGGAAATAGAAAATAAGGACACAGTAACAGAAGAAGTGCAAAAAGACTACGTTGAAGATGGAAAAAATAAGTTGATTGTCAAATGTAAATTCTGTGGTTCGAAAATATTAGAAAAGAAAACGGCTATTTATATCATGCAAGAGGTAAAAGTTAATAATTTATACAAATTAGTAGATTGCCTTGTTTTTCCTTATCATACCTACATTATTGACTTTGGTCCATCAATATTATTTTAGTTATGCTTGTGCCATTATTGACACCTTGGGTCTATAGGGATTCTTTAGTTAGTATATTGCAACCCTCTACTTATGTGTGTGGTATGTACCTTTTGTTTTGACCTCTCAAGCTTACACATTTACTGGTCAGGCAAATAAAAGACTTAACAGATACTAGAGCAGTTTTATTGAAAGTCTTTGGTAATTAGTTGGTATTAAGGTCCGTATTATAGGACGAGACTCAAGCACTGCTTGCTGCTTGAGTACAGTTAGAAAGGGATGGTGCTATTCATCGCATATAGCGCCATCCCTATCTAACTGTACTCAATCAGAGATTTGAGTTTGAGTTTGATTCTGTAATACGAGCCTTAGTTTCATTTTTACATTCCTGACGTTTCGGCACCTTTGCAGCAGACATGGTCACAGGGGAATTTAGAGTCTTCTAAAACTAACCATTCTTGGTTCTGAGATTTACACATTCAATGTCTTCTAGGTTCTGAGATTTACACATTCATTGTATTCTAGGTTCTGATATTTACACATTCAATTTATTTTTACAGAAAGAACTACCCTTAATGCAACAGGATGCAAATAGAAAAGAAGGTGAAGTGCAAAAGGAAATGATAAATGAATATTATCATGTCGATCACATGTACACATTTGAGAATATTGGTTTTACTCATCCTGTCGCCAATCACAAGTATTTGATATGCGCAGACTGTGATGCCGGACCAATAGGATACTTTGACTTAGATAGTAAACATAGTTTTGTGGCTCTATCTAGAATCGTTCACTCATAATGTGATAATCTACTCCAGCGGTTCCCAAATGGTGTTCCACGGAACCCTGGGGTTCTGTACGAGGCTCTCAGGGGTTCTGTGCAAATTCAAGAGTTCAGTAAATATCCTTTTGTTCTAAGTAAATATTTTTATTGTTATAAAAAGTCATTTGAAATCAAACTATACTTATAAAATGCGAACACCAAGCCAAAAAGCCTCGATATAGTGTGATTTCATGTGAAAAACAATGTTACAGTTTGTTCACTTCTTACTTGAGCTAGGATTCTGCTCAAAAATGGTGAACCATAAAGGGTTCCGTAGCCGAAAAAAATCTGGAACCGCTGATCTACTCCAATGAGAGAGTGTCATATTTCGCAGGCTGTCTCACTCACACTTTTGAACTTTAACAAAGAACAATTTTTTCAACATTTAAATCTAAGTTTTCAACAAAAAAAATGTATGTATAATATGCGCAAAAGAACTTGGCGGCTCGGAAGTTAGCCGCAAGTGATATTTCGCGCAGGGTCCATAGTTCCGAGTGCTTCCGCCCGCGCCCCGTCCCCGCGCAAGCTCTGTATTCGTCTACTGCGCAGCGTTCCGCGCGAAGTTCAGAACCACCAATTTATTTTGCGCATACTATACAATATCCCTAATACGATTCTATTGATGATGTATTGAAAAAAATTACCAAAAAATATCAATTCATTTACTATCATTATCTTTAAAAATTTTGAAAGTGTGAGTGAGACAGCTTATCTAAACTGCAAAATGTGACAATGCTGTAAATGATATTTACATCCAAGGGTAAAAAAGATTCTTATAATGATATTTTACAATCGTAAGCACTAAGAAAATCTTGAAATTAAAATTGTTTTAATTTATATTTAAAAAGTATAAGTAGGTAATTGAAATCTAGTTTCAAAAACTGTTGTAAGAAAATTTTAATATAATATTTATTTACATTAATTAAATCCAAAATTGTAACACATAAGGTCAATCCTAGACAATTTTCCTTCATGTGAGAAAAGTACATGATTACTTTGAATTATTTATTAGTGATTATTGATTTATTCTGATTTGAAACTTTTGGCTAGTAAGCAGCAGTGAGGGGTGAAATTATGGCGAAGGTAAGCCGCTCTACAAAAATCATGAAAAATTTTATGATCTGCATAATGAATCATTAGAGTGGGATTTCCAAAGGCAAGCCGATGGGAATCGGCTTGTATGGACCCTTCGCCACTGGTAGGCAGATATTATACTTAAATAAATATTGATTAAAGCATAAGATATAGATGCAGACAAACAACTAGCAATAGCAACTGACTAACAGATTCACATTACTATTTATTAGTAACCATTTCAGATTTTAGTAATGCAACAGCAAAAAATGGTCAATGTAATTACATTAAATTAGCTACAAATTGCTTTGCTTTATTGTTCTGAGATTTAAAAATAGTTATGAAAATTATAAAAAAGGTTTTAAAATTGTTGCTGCTGCTCAGTATACTCCATTCCATTTAAATTAAGTATTTGGATACTTAGAATTTCAATTACATTGAATGAATAAGACAACCATTTATATTGCTTTTTATATGACTTGTGCGAACAAAAAATAGTTATCCCTACATTGTAATTGTGTTTTTAAAATGGACCACACACTGTCACGCATTAAACTCCGTCATGCAGAATTTTGAAAAAAAATCGACTTGTCTAAGCGGGAGTCGAACCCGCGACCTTTGGAAGTCCGGTCCAATGCTTTTCCGGTCTGATGTCTAAACTTGGCAGCACTTTACATACAACCACTAAAATCAGCATGACATGAATATGATGCATAGGATGCGTGGCAGTGAAAAATAAAATAAAGTAATTTAATATTTCATTTATAGTTCAGTAAAATTACGGGTTCGCAAAACATTAAATGGTAAAAAGCTGTAATTTTGCAATCTGACTTTGATGTGATTATAAAACACTAATATAAAGAATCCAACTAAATTTACGAATACAAAAAAATACAGCGTAGTTGTAACTTTTTTTTTTGGATTTACATTCACAATCAAATTATAGTTCCTAATCAAGCAAAAAGTAAAGAAAGTATGTAATTAGCAATTTTGCTAAAGCAATTAAATAAATTACTATTTTGGTTAGTAAAGTAAAAAAAAAATTAGTAAAAATTAGTTGGATTCATTTACAAAATGACAGCTAGCCATTTAATCTAACGATCAAAAGAAGAAAGACCGCTATTGCAAATTATTTCTGTTTCGTCATACTAGCTCCCGTAATTTTACTGAACTATTAGCATTGTACAGTCAGTTCGAAAGTCACTCCTGTGTCATACAAGTTCACTGTTTAGTGAAGGAAATGAAGCTATCTTTTGTATGGAGACCCCAACATTAAATGCTCAGTCGATGAAACTATGCAAGTATGTAATATATGTAGTATGAACCAAAACCTATGTACAAATAATTGTCTAAAAACAAAAAAAAAACGATTTGGATAATTTAAAATATATGTTTCATTTATGATACTTTATCATACTATACTGGCCTGCAAAAGTAAGTATCACACAGGCCTATATTCATACAAACGAGGTAACTTTGAAGCTTTGGTTCTCCGCCCAGGATTAAACAGGGTGTGATTTGATGATGGCCATTCAAAGAGTAAATGGAGGAGGCCCAGATCGCTAAAGAAACCCAATGGATTAGAAGAGTCGTTTACACCAGAGACCGTACGGACTTTTTAGTATTACATTTTCCATACTTTTGATGTAATTTAGCTTGTTATTTTTTTAAGTTCAGCCCTGAGCTAAACGACTTTCTTAATCCATTAGCTTTCTTTAGCGATCTGGGCCTCCTCCATTTACTCTTTGAATGGCCATCATCAAATCACACCCTGTTTAATCCTGGCCGGAGAACCAAAGCTTCAAAGTTACCTCGTTTGTATGAATATAGGCCTGTGTGATACTTACTTTTGCAGGCCAGTGTACTTTAAAGTTTCGTCTACTGAGGATTTACTGTGGGGGTCCACTACCTTTTCCTACACTAGTTGTAGAATGCATTTTTTTAGCCAACATAATTATACAACATGAGTCAACGTCATAAAATAACCACTAATGCCAAATATGGTAGATAGGGATCATCAAACTGAACAAATTTTACTATGGGACTAACGAAATCGCAAAAAAATTAGAGGGCCTAGCCAAAGTAACATTCGCTAATCTTCGTTATCGCTTCGCTTTCGTTCGAAACATGTATGGGATTGACATAAGGTTTCGTTAACAATCGAATTTTAAAACGTCAAATCCATACATGTCTCGAAGCGAAGCGATAGCGAAAATTTGCAAATGTTACTTTGGCTAAGGGGGCAGTTGTTTAATAGATTTAGAAATTTTCGTTATTAATTCTTGTATGAAAACAGCAGATTGTTTTTTCGCGATTTCCGAGTTGGTCCCGTGGTAAAAGTTGTTCAGTTTAATGGTCCTCTATCCTATCTACCATATTCGGCATTAAAGGTTATTTTGTAACACGTTGAATTTTAATTTGATTATAATTAAAACATTGCTCTCTCGTGGTCAAAGTTAATTGTTCTATTTTAGTTTGATGTATCAAATAAAATCGCTTCACACGAGCTTATACCATTAAATGTATGCAAAGCTTTTATTTACATTTTTTTTAATGAAATTTTACTTAAATATAAGTTTATTTTCAACAGTCATTGATTTTATTTTAATATAGGTTTATTACCCTTGTTGGAGTTATTTTTACCCGACTGCAAAGAAAGGGTTATGTTTTTCGCGCGTATCTTGTATGTAAGTATGTTTGTTTGTATGTGTGTTTGTATGTAATATTCTTTATTACTTCATATCTTTCAAACGGCTGAATGGATTTCTGTAATTAAGACTTTGTCTCGGCAGCCCAAAGTGTTCTTAAGAAGGTGGCGTTATAAAAAAACCAACATGGCAGCTATATCTACGGTGCTATTATACGTAGTGGAAAAAGAATTTTTTTTTGGAAAAAAAAAGCTTTATTGCACACGACAAAATACGAGACAAAAATTAAATTAAAAGAAAGGAAAAACATAGGTGGGTAAGTAAGTATCTACAAAAGGCCTTATTGCTACGTACAATCTCTTCCAGGCAAAAGTGAGAATCATTAATCCTACTAAGTAATATTATAAATGTGAAAGTTTGTGGGTTTGGATGTTTGGATGTTAAGATGTTTGGATGTTTGTTCCTCAATCACGCAAATACTACCGAACAGATTTGGTTAAAATTTGGCACACAGATAGTAGATAGCCTAGCTAGATTAAAATATAGAATACTTTTTATCCCGATATTCCCATGGGAACGGGAACCACGCGGCTGAAACCGCGGGCGGCCGCTAGTTTTCAATATTTAAGTTTGTCGGATCTGCACAAGGTTGGATTTTCATTTTGTTGGAAAATAGTCATAAACAAGTGTACTTGATAAATATATTTTGTCGAGATTTTTTTTATCTCTGAGTATAAATTGTGTCTCTGTAGTATGTCTGTAGCTATTTGAACGTGTACAATAAATTCGTCAATACTCTCATCGGTTTCCGTGGTGTAGCGGTTATCACATCTGCCTAACACGCAGAAGGCCCCCGGTTCGATCCCGGGCGGAAACATAGTTTTTGCTTATTTTTTTCTCTTATTAATTTTTATTCCTTCTTTTAATTATCACATTACTTTTGAGCGAAAATTTTATTTATGAAGTACTTTGCTGCAGTATGTCATTAGTCGTAACGGTGAATATCAACAATTTTGTGAAAATGTAACGTATTGCTATGGAAATTACTCCAGGCGTTTTTCTTGTACCAAATCCACCACGCTGGGTTGGATATCGCAGTGCAAAGAGATTTTTTTAAATGGGGTAGGTATCGTATCGTAGTGGACGCATTGTTGGACCGTTTTCGTTGTGATCTGCTTCCCCTTTTTCTTTCTTCCACGGAGGCTTAGAGCAACACGGGCTTCCGTTCCGCACGGAAGCCCGCGTTTTGCTCTAAGCACTGGAGGGTTATCCACGATTGTCGGAAATCTACTAGAAATCATTCGATTCGAATCCGTATCCTCCGATATTACAAAAATATAGCTATTCACAAATACATTCGACTGCCATTCGATTCACTTTCCGACGGGAGCATAAGGTAAAAATTAGGCCCGTATTTATAAATTAACCGCTCTCAACATTGAGATGTAATGTAACTCGAGATCATACGAGATGATCTTCTTCGAGATGATCTCAAGCTGGCTCTCAACGTTGAGAGCGGTTTATAAATACGGGCCTAGACTCCGATTCGATTCAGAAAGTTGGTTTCCGACAATCGTGAATAAGCCCCCTGTGGTGTTATGGTGTTAGATTATACCACAGAATAAAAATAATAACTCTATCTCATGCAGCGAACTAAAATCTATGGAATAAGCATTTTGCTGAAAAAATGGCACCACACGAAAAGTACAACTAAGCTACAACTAAGTGGATAGAGCTAAAAATGCTGGAATTTAATTATGCAGCACAAAGCGTCTGAACAATGGTTGCTTATTAGCGACCATAATTTGTTTACTCACAGATATTTTCTATACTAACGAAAAAATAAGATACGTTTTTTCTGCATCTTTTTACTGCCTTCTTTGCATCTTTCTCTTCTTTGCATCTTTCTCTCAAATGGTGTATTTGACTATGAAGAACGTCATTTACAATAAATTTTCTCTTTCTATCTTTTCTCTACAATACAAGATGCAATTTATTGAAAAGACCACTAACGTCAGTCACCGGGCGCGTGGCTGGCCCGACTAAAACTGAGCAGGTTGTACTTTTTCGGCCCCGCCCGTGGCATAAGAATAAATAAAACTTTCTTTTGCCCGTGGTGCCATTTTTCAAGCAATATTTGTATGCAATTACACTTCCATATATTTTAGTTCGCTGATCTCATGTCATTCATTTCAGCCGCATTTTATTCTACCGTACCGTACGCCGTCCGGTTAATGTTAATTACAAGCCGATCGAAACTTACACCGTAGCATTTAATTTATTCGTAAGATACATTCATTACCTATGCAAATTAACTCTAGGTAGGTGTACAATTATAATTGCATAATGTCCAGTATGAAAGAAATTGATACCATGTGCCATTTGCTTTTCGTTTTACCTAATACTCGGTACATAAGCATAAGTCCGTATACGTAAGATATATATATTTTTTTGTTGGGTTCCGTTTGTCAGTACTGAGGCCGTATTACAAGCTCTTAAATCCTGCCAGGTTTATAAATTGCTGTAGTGACATCTCTTTCTCGTCGTATAGCAAATAAAAGAGATAGATTGATAGCCAGTCAGAAAACTGTCTGGAAATAAGAGGTCATAATACGGCCCCTAGTGAGTTTTTGACATAATTTTACTTAAGTATAGGTCATAAAGTTAATAGGTAGGTATATTAACTTTATGACCAATGGCATAGGACCTACTCACCAATGGGCATGGCGAAGGGTCCATAAAACAAGGCGATTCCCATCGGCTTACCTTTTAGAAATCCCTTTTGGAACCACAGTTGGCGCCCTTTTTTATGCACTACGAACATCATCTTAATTTTTATTGCTCGCTACCATAATTTATCGAATCTTCAAGCTTAGGTTCTATAGGAAGTTTATTTATAAACAAACTCCACTAAAATATACCTAGTTCGTTGTTGTAGTACTTAGTTAGCAAAACTGCCTAAAGTGGCCGCTTTTTGCCAGCCCCGGATCTACGTTTTCGAAAAGGGGGGGCAGAAGGCAATTTGCCGCCCTCATCGAAACAATTTTCAACAAATCCCCCCCCTTGCACTAGCCCCGCGTTTTTATTATTACCATCTACGTAAGGGCGGATGCCTGTCTAGGATACACAAAATGCCTTTTTTTCCCGAAAAATACCTGTCTGTAGCAAAAAGAAGGCCGCGCAGCGCGATTTTTACTCAGTTTCATCCAATCATCTTTTAATTTTGATGTTTTTAGTAAGAACAACAGCCGCGCAGCGCGATTTTTAGTCAATTTCATCCAATAATTTTGTAATTTTGTTTTTTTTATAAGAACAACGGCCGCGCAGCGCGAGTTTTTGTCAGTTACATCCTCATATTCTTGATCGTAGGTTACATCCAATAATCCGAGTTTTGCTTGTCTATTGTAAAATAAAACGGCCGCGCAGCGTGATTTATAGTCGGTTTAATCAACTATGTAATCTCACTAATCTTGTAATATGTGACATGTGTGTTTTTTTATCCTGGCGGGCGGGCATCCGGCCGCGTTCTTGCGTGATAAAATTTTGTGAATTGAATTGAAGTTTGTGAATTTTGTGAAAAATTGCGTGAAAACATGCAAAATTGCCTGTCTCAGCTTAGTGCCACCCACACGCCTACCTAAACCGAAAAATCCCTGTCAAATGCGGCAATTGCCTATCAGATGGTAACCATACCCGTTTTCCTTGCCTTGTGTTGACTCTTCTCCGTCTCGTCGTAGGTATATTACTCTATCAGAGACTAGCTAACTACAGCCAAACTGGTGCTGTGGACCAGCCCAGCCACAAGCAAGTTATGCCGGCCGGCCTCACGACCGGCATAACTTTCTTGGGAAGACTCTTCGCCGCCCGGGGCATTTGCCCCCTCCCGCCCCCCCCTAGATCCGGGCCTGCTTTTTGCTCTTTTGCTAAATACTACTACAACGAACTATATTTTACATATTTTTTCGTCCATGCCTTAGATGACCTTAGCTTCATTCTATATATTATACATGTGAATTTTCGATATATTATGTAGGTACTTGGCGAGCGATAAATTAAATTTAGATGAGGGCGCCACTTGAGCTATATGGGTTAGGTATTCCTTGAGGATCTCATTCCCCGAGGATCATATCCCGGAGGATGTCGAATTGTCTTTATCTTTTGTTTCGAGCTCAGACTTGCGATTATAGCGGGAATTTCGGGTGTCTTCAATGAAGAATTTATTTATAACGTATAACGGTTTATTGTACAAAATTAACAATATTTTAATCAAAAACGGTTACTAATTTAAATATTAAGGAAAAGATATGAGTGCGCGCGAGACGGCAGAAAATATTCGAGTGAATGCCGATGCGATCCTCCGGTCGGCTTTGGTGTCGTCTCATTCGTTCGCTCTTCCATTCAGCCGATCCTTGCTCCTCGTTCATTCCCCGGCAGTTTACGCGTCGTTGACATAGATGGCGCCAACATCTTTAGGAACTTAATCAATACACATTCGAGATCCTTCGGGACATGATCCTCGGGAAATTAGACCCTCAGGGAAAAACCCAGCTATAGGGGCCAAATATAACCTATAGTTCGAATCAAGAAAGATGACCACAAATGGCGCCCATCTTCGCGTCATAACTCATGAAGAAAAGACTTTAAACAAAATAATATTTCATATTCATATAGATATATCGATATTATTAAAATATATGAAATATTATTTTCTCTAAAGTCTTATCTTAAAGAGCTATGCCGCGAAGATGGGCGCCATTTGCGGTCAACTTTCGTGATTTGAACTGTACCTAGAAGAATCTAGAAAAACAAAGCTCACAGTTATTTTTTTCACAAATAACAAAAATATAATTTTTCTCACATCAGAACCCCAATCCGAAAATGTATGCAAATGTTATTATTTAATGCATAATTTGATAGTTCTAAATTGTTAGGTGGCGGTCTAGAATGTCTTTAATGGGATAGGTTGTGCCTATTTTGCACAATACGCGTGGTCATCATCACGAATACAATTAAGATCTTACATCTATAAGAATTTTATTGTCTTACTCAATACATTAATGGTTTATATTAAACTATCTGCTTTTGAATGAGTTTTGCAATGAAAAAGTGTTAGAGAAGCTGTAAGCGCCAATTTTTATCGCCATAAAATAGAAATTATCTAAAATTATGTAAATTTCTTTCGAAATTATTTTTTTGACCTTTGATAAAAAATAAGTGAGTTTTTATTAAGTACAATAGGCAATTCGAATCATATAATATTCTAGCATGTATTTTACAGTAAAATAATATACATAAAATACCTTAAAGTTGGAATTCCTCACCTACTTACATAAAAGTATAATGTAGTAGTTGCAGTTTTAATATCTAAGAAAATGTATGTAAATCCTTACATCTTCGCAAATTCAATTTGCTTAACAGTCTTTAGTTACACAAAACAGTAAAGCTAGGGTTTCCTAGAGTAGCGGTGCCGTCATATTACGGCCGTAATATAGCGGCGTTGGATATTGTCCATGTAAACAATATGGCGACACACCGTAACTTCAGAAACCGCGCTGTATTGTTTACATAGACAACGTTCTACGCCGCTAAATTACGGCCGTAATATAAAGGCACCGTCATCCTAGGAAACCCTAGCTTAATAATATGTATCTACACATAGGTAAGGGAAGGATTATTACCGTCTTTACCAAAAGGGCACACGCCCCCCTATCTATGTGCCCTTTTAAATAATAGTGCTCCCAACCGAACCCCTTGTTTTGCGTGTAATGTACCTAATGTGTTTCTATGTTTTTCAACCCATGCCTAATTTCCATCTCTTCCGGAAATTAATTAACGCGAAACCAGAAATGATAATGTTTTGACTCATTTAGCGTCACAATATTAAACGCATTAGTCGAGATAACAATAGAAAAGGTGATAATTAAATTGTAATTTATGGGTTTTTCGTTGAGCTTGTGAATTTCGACTGAATGTGGCATAAAACAGATGCCAGGGTCAAGACAAGAAGTACTTTTCTGAAGATTGACCTCATGTTTTAAGTACTGTCGACGACAAAAGCGCTATTATCTAATTCATATTCATATAGATAATATTTTTTTATTTAAATTTAAGAAATAATATTTTCTGTCTTTTCTTCGCGAGTTATGATGCGAAGATGGGCGCGATTTGTGGTCATCTTTCGTGATTCGAACTGTAACAATACTGAACGGTGATAGTGTTGCTTTTTTGAACTGAATAATTTTCTCCAAGTAAAATAATATTTTTTCGCCCTTCCCTAGTAAGTTGGTTAGTAGACCAATACATTTTGTACGGGAGACAGGAGTACATGTTTTTTTTGACGTTTTTTGACTTATTATAACATTCCTTGGAAAAAGTTGTTCAGTTTAAGCAACACTACCACCTGTTTCAGTATTGTTACATAATTTGGTTCCACCTTATACAAGGTGTTTGGTAAAAGTCCTATAAAGCCGAATATGGTAGATAGGGACCATCAAACTGAACAACTTTTACTATGGGACCAACTCTGAAATCGCGAAAAAAAACAGCTGTGTCATACCTACATTTTGATATTTTCGTTATTAATTTTTGTATGAAACAGCAGATTTTTTTTCTCACGAATTCAGAGTTGGGCCCATAGTAAAAGTTGTTCAGTTTGATGGTCCCTATCTACCATATTCGGCTTTATAAGGCTTTTTCCAAACACCTTGTATAGCCTGATTTGTAAATAAATCAGTTTGATTATCACAAGCATTTTTCTAAAGTTTTTGGAAAATGACGCGTGAAAAGTTTAATTTATGTTAAACACAACTCTTATCTTTTCTCAAAAGTTTCACTGAAAATAAAAAAAAACTACATCCAGTACTTTTACGCAATTTTTAGATTAATACTAACACTGTTTCAGATACACTTTTCAGAAACCTCCATTATTCTTAACTTTTTTATGATTTCTTGGTGTAACATAACTTAGGGGGCGTCCATTAATCACGTGATGTTTTTTTGGCCAATTTTTAACCCCCCTCCCCCCTGGTGATGCATGGTGAGGTTTTACGTTAACCCCCCCCCCCCACTCTAAATCGCGTGTATTTTTTGGTCCAAAAAAATCTCAACATTTTTCAGTATAAATATGTCGCGGTGGGCCGGGAAATCGTCCTGGTAACGGTGAGTCAACAATCACACGCAGTTTTCGGTTAAAAATCACGCGTTCAACGAAAAAAATTAATACACGTGATATCTCACTACACCCCCCTGTCCCCCCTTGTGATACTTCGTGATGTTTTCAACTACCCCCCCCCCCCCCCCCTTTCGAGGCTCACGTGATTAATGGACGACCCCTTATTGTAACAACTTGCATAAGAAAAATAAACACTTTTCTCAGCGACACTACGGAACATCAAGGAGTCATTAGCTATAGTCCAAACTGTTATAGGTACTATTATGTATGACGAATTTATTGATGTTTTCTATACTTACGGAATCTTATAACCGTTCGGTGCTATATAGGTAACACAGAATACATTATAACTTATTCACCTATTAAAGACACGAAATCTAATAACATTATTTGTATTTAGGAAATATTTTGTTGGCAAAGAATACGTTTCGTTTTATGGCATTTCAAAATATTATTTATTTTAAGGTTGAAATTAGATTTTTATGGGTTTTCATTTGTTTGTGGTGAAATCTGCTTGCAGTTAACTTACGGCTGCTGCATATATGCAAAGTAATTTATTACTTATCCATAGAAAAAGATAAATGCTAGAAGGACTCATTAATACCTAAGTACTATAAGTAGAGTAAAGCTAGGGTTTCCTAGGATAGCGGTGCCGTCATATTACGGCCGTAATATAGCGGCGTAGTAAACAATACGGCGAAACCGTAACGACACAAACCGCGCCGTATTGTTTACATAGACAACGTTCTACGCCGCTAAGTTACGGCCGTAATATGACGGCATCGTCATCCTGGGAAACCCTAGCTTTAACAATACGGTGACACCGTAACGACACAAACCGCGCCGTATTGTTTACATAGACAACGTTCTACGCCGCTAGGTTACGGCCGTAATATGACGGCACCGTCATCCTGGAAAACCCTAGCTTAAACAATACGGTGACACCGTAACGACACAAACCGCGCCGTATTGTTTACATAGACAACGTTCTACGCCGCTAGGTTACGGCCATAATATGACGGCACCGTCATCCTGGGAAACCCTAGCTTTAACAGTACGGTGACACCGTAACGACACAAACCGCGCCGTATTGTTTACATAGACAACGTTCTACGCCTCTAAGTTTCGGCCGTAATATGACGGCACCGTCATCCTGGGAAACCCTAGCTTTAACAATACGGTGACACCGTAACGACACAAACCGCGCCGTATTGTTTACATAGACAACGTTCTACGCCGCTAGGTTACGGCCGTAATATGACGGCACCGTCATCCTGGGAAACCCTAGCTTAAACAATACGGTGACACCGTAACGACACAAACCGCGCCGTATTGTTTACATAGACAACGTTCTACGCCGCTAGGTTACGGCCGTAATATGACGGCACCGTCATCCTGGGAAACCCTAGCTTAAACAATACGGTGACACCGTAACGACACAAACCGCGCCGTATTGTTTACATAGACAACGTTCTACGCCTCTAAGTTTCGGCCGTAATATGACGGCACCGTCATCCTAGGTACAGTTCGAATCACGAAAGATGACCACAAATGGCACCCATCTTCGCGTCATAACTCATGAAGTTAAGACATAAGACAAAATAATATTTCATATATTCAAATAATATCGATATATCTATATGAATATGAAATATTATTTTGTCTAAAGTCTTTTCTTCATGAGTTATGACGCGAAGATGGGCGCCATTTGTGGTCATCTTTCGTGATTCGAACTATAACCCAAGCTATATTCTAAAATTTTTGCTGATTCCCTTTCCATGAAAGCGGGTTAATTGATGACACAAAATACCTATAAATGCGTCTTTTGGAATGCATAACTCCAAAAACAATAATGTCTAACCAAACATCAATACTTATTAATGAATGTCATATTACAAACTGCAAATCATATTATTTAATACCTAATTTAAATACAAAAGCTACTGACAATGTTGATTTGAGTAGTAGCTTTTGGTGAAAGTGTAATGTCAATGATATTTGTTACATCACATCACTCACTGCTGTTTTTGAAGATAAGCAGTTACTTATGATGTTATGATGATAGAAAAGTAAACTGACCTTTTTACTGCACGCACAATAACGTGATTTCTTGATTTTTTCAAAAGATGCGTTTTGCGTGCAATCTTTAGAGCTAATAAAATTATTCTGGGTCATGGAAATTGTAAGTAACTAACTAGGTATACCTACCTACTGCTGATATTTTTTAAAATTTTTATTAAATAATTTTTATTTGATTCTGTAAATAAGATTTTCAGGCATTATTTTGTTAAAAGTCTATAACGCTGAGAAAATGGTGTTTAAAAGTTAGAAACTTAGGATATAGAATAAAAAACCGGCCAAGTGCGAGTCGGACTCGCGCACGAAGGGTTCCGTACCAAAAAACGGCAAAAAAATCACGTTTGTTGTATGGGAGCCCCCTTAAATATTTATTTTATTCTGTTTTTAGTATTTGTTGTTATAGCGGCATCAGAAATACATCATCTGTGAAAATTTCAACTGTCTAGCTATTACGGTTCATGAGATACAGCCTGGTGACAGACAGACAGACAGACAGACAGACGGACAGCGGAGTCTTAGTAATAGGGTCCCGTTTTTACCATTTGGGTACGGAACCCTAAAAACGTTGGAATAAAATTTGTGTACCTACGTACTTTATAACTTACGTAAATTATACCGAGTGTATGTACACTGTATGTACCTATAGGTACATAAGTACATAATACAATCACGAGCAATAACAATAACAAACAAACATTGTCACATTTTCAAAAATATCTTAACTTCCTTCTACCATGCTTACAATACCTACCATGTTAAAAAAGTTTCGAATAAGGTCGATTGAGGTTTTAAAATTGTTGAAGTTGAGAATAGCTTCGTAAAAGGGGATTCTTGATTTTTTATATATTTTTAATGCATCATTAATATTCCCCAATCATTTAAATCTAATGGTTTTACTAAAGCTACAAGCTCATCTCACTTACCTTCAAAATATATTGGGTAATTAGCGACCCAAGGCCATCATACACGATTGTTTCATAAAAATTAAAAATAAACTTATTTCCTAGGCAAAGACAACGTTTTACTATTCATCTGCATCATATTGTTTATAGAAAATACGCTCTTGCTATCTAAGAAATAAAGTTGCCTTTAAAAATGTGTTGTTTTGTAGTTGCTTTAATTTTTTTGATGATGTTTCGATTATGTCGATTGACAATTGAGCGGTGATAATTTCTTAATTGTGTTACAGTTATTGCCATTGTTACATGGTTATAAAAAAATTTGCTTAATCCTCGGTGTGAAAAAACAAGTGTATTGTTTTCAAACAAGTGATTAGCAATAATAATATGATTTTTAAAGCACAAGACAGAAACGCCATCAGCTATAAAATATGTTAAATGAATAGCCAATTAGAAAAGTTGCGTTTGCACTTTCTTTCATTTTTATAAATTCGATAGTTTCTTGCTAATCATGTCTGTCATCATGTTTACAATATCAACCTGTAATCTCTAATGATACAATCTGTTATATTTTGATACAACTTGTAATACATATTTGAATTTTGGTGAAATTTAAATAATTTGGTTCCCGCAGTGGGATGGTTTTACTCATGATTATAAACAACTTTTACTATGGGGCCAACTCTCATATTGTGAAAAAAAACTATCCCATACAGAAGCACAATACCTACTCGACCTTAATGTATGGAACAACAGCTGATTTTTTTCGCGATATCACAAATGGCCTCATAGTAACAGTTGCTTGTAAAATGGAACCACACTGCGGGAACCAAATGATTGAAATTTGACGTTGTAACTACACTGGCCTGCAAAACTAAGTACAGAGGACTATTTTCATGCAAACGAGGTAACTTTGAAGCATTGGTTCTCCGCCCAGGATTAAACGTGGTGTGATCTGATGATGGCCATCCAGGGAGTGAATGGAGAAGATTCAGATGCCCATACACACCCAATAGATCTGATCAGCATTCTAAGAGCTGTTTGGATATGTTTAAAAAAACCACGAAAATAGCATTAAAATATATGGAAATGGTGTAACTGATAACTCTGATCCTTACAGCTCTTAGAATGCTGATCAGATCAATTGGGTGTGTATGGGGATCTAAATCTTCTCCATTCACTCCCTGGATGGCCATCATCAGATCACACCCCGTTTAATCCTGGGCTGAGAACCAATGCTTCAAAGTTACCTCGTTTGTATGAAAATAGACCTCTGTAGTACTTAGTTTTGCAGGCCAGTGTATAACAAGGGTATGCTTTTTGCCTTTGACTTTGTATAACTTTTTCAAGTAATGTGGGATCGGCGGGGACTAAATACTAAAGAATTTTATATGTATTAATATTTCCAAGGTCTGTAGAACCAATTTTTAGCTCTAATGCGAATTATTGTATTTTTAATTCATTAATTCCATCTGTGAAAAATTCATCTATTCATCTTTCAATGAACTGTCAAAAACGCTCGAAAAAGTAACAATGTGTTCTTAACATAACGCATAATTAATTAACAACGTACAAACTAGCCGTTAAGTATTTGGGTCAGTTTAGCCGATTTATATAATGGCCGACCCTATTCTCACATGTCCCAACATGAAGAAGCTCCATTGAATTTAATTACGTGAAAATGCAGTTAAAAACATTTAACTTGTGTATACTTTGCAATCTTTTGTTAATTCCGGTCGTACATATGTGTTGATATTCATCATAGATCAAGAATATCCTAGATAACCATTGACCTGTATATATTCCACTGGACTGGCTGCTGTCAAACTGTTCTTGTGTCTATTTGATTTCCGCCATTTTGGCGCTCTAGGACGTAGCGCGAGCATAGCGTGAGGGACATGGTACTAAAGTCTGGAGTCTGGAGAGACCATCACGGCAACCATTTTCATTGGATGTCAAAATTAGTTCTTTAGACCTCACGCTAGAGGCGTTTCAAATAGGCACAAGAACTTTGCTGTCAAATCATACAGACAGCCAGTCCAGTTAAATAGAAAAAAAAAATATTTCAGGTCAGTATAGATAGATAATGCTTCACGAACTAAAACAGCACGCAAAAACGGCATCTCGAAATAGCGTCCCACTTACTAACTGGGCGCTTATTTTGTACAAACTCACATCTAATATCACTTTGTACAAAATAAGCTTTTGGTACAAAATCACATCTTTTATCACTTACTTTGTACAAAATAAGCGCCCAGTTTGTAAGTGGGACGCTGTTTTGAGGTGCTATTTTTTGAGACTCTGACCGGACATCTAGGGCCTAGGGTATCCTTGATTGAAAGCATTCATACACAGAAGGGAAAAACACCCCGGATGGGACGGGGACGTGCTGTCCATCATAATTATATACATTTTTCTCGTCCCGTCCGTGTTCTCGTCGCGTATATTTTGTATCTATATTTTTATGATTTCAAGAAATCTTTCCATTACATTGGACGTGTGAAAAAAACTCGTCACGTCTAAAACCAGATGGGGAAAAATCGGCGGGTCCCAAGAACAAAATCTTATAAAAATATAAGACATATAAGTATTTACATTTTATTAATGAATGTATTTGTTATTATCATATCACATTAGCTATAGCTAATGGAATGTCCTAAATATTTTTTTAACTAAGTAGCTGAGCAACAAAAATACTGCGTTCTGGCAACTAAAATTCTAGTATAACGACTTTGTTCTTGGGACTCGTCGAAATATTACGTCCCCGCCCCGTCCGAGATAGGCCTATTTGCCTATTTGCCCGTCCTGAATGCATCAAAGTTACCAGAATTTTTAGACAGTTATACATAATTGATCATGTGATGTAAATTACCTACAAAGAAACATTTGTTTATCTCGAGTACATATTGGAAGTAACAATCTCATTTAATTTTCTCAGAAAACGGGTCGAATACTACAAACTGGCGTCGGTCGTGTGTCTTATTATCAAAACATAATTACTATATAGAAGAATACATTTTCAAGAATTTATTTTCGCGATAAGTAGTATTTTTATAACGTCATCAATGAACGAGCTGGTAAATCGGTTGACTGTCTTATTTTGTAGATTTATTTCTTGAAGCCAATTTCCACTAATTAATATTAATTTCCTTGCACACCGGTTTTTATAATGCTGTCGTGTCAAAGGGCTTAAAGTACCTTCCGAAGCACGGAGGAGCTCGTCGAGATAATACATTTTTGGTACCCATCTCATTACCGACCCTTTCGAAAGTTTCTTAACCTCCGCAATCGCTGGGCCAGGCGCTAAACACTGCGCCACCGAACTTATACCTATACTTGCCAATATTTGGTGATCGATCACTTACCAATTTTAAAAAAAATGCTTCGTCATTTAGAACAACGTAACGAAGCATCAATATTATCGATCAACGATCGATCGACGCTGATTGGTCAAATATAAATGGATCATCTGATTATGTCGGTGTGTAGTGTAGTAATTCTGTTTCATTAGTTAGCTTTATAAGACCGATTTTGTGCTATCGGCTGAATTAAGCAACAATTGTTATGTTATGGCATCTCAGTCTTATCGGCGATTTATCGGAGTAAAGGTTTTGGTTCTAGACTTTTATTGTTATGATGCTCCATACAAAGTTACTTCGAAATAAGATGGATAATAGGATAACTATTAAAATTACATAACTTTGCACGGTTAACGATTAGCATCAGACAAGATTATCAATAGTATAAGTACTTATAGTGCGATTTACAGAAAATCGCGGGCAATGCGCAGAATTATTTTAACCACCTCTATGGTTTAGTGGTTCGCCCACCAGTGTAAGACGCAGGGGTCCCGGGTTCGATTCCCAGGAGAGTACATTTGTTCTCGGTTTGGTTGGTAGTAGGGCTTATTTTAAGTCTGCCTGGCTAGCTACCACCATCTTACCTAAGTCTGACGCCATAAAACAATTTAAGAATTGTTGTGTTCCGGCAGTTAGAGGTAAGATAGCCAGTTCCTCTGTGATGAGGATTCCGGGTGTAGTGCGCTTCCACCTTCGCCCTTATCGTCACTTAACATCAGGTGAGGTGAAGGCCAAGCACTATTCCGTTGTACATAAACAAACAATGTTGAACTCTTAATAAGTGTAATTTGTTATCACCAAAAATATTCATATTCCAGTATATTTCACTTTGCGTGATACCAGTTCCTCAGTGATGAGGATTCCGGGTGTAGTGCGCTTCTACCTTCGGCTTTATCGTCACTTAACATTGGGTGAGATGAAAGCCAATCACTATTTCGTTGTGCATAAACCACCATGTTGAACTCTTAACAAGTGTAATTTGTTATCACTAAAAATCCTATTCCGGTATATTTCACCTCGCGTGATACCGATTAATTATAAAACAAACCAAAATCACTTTCACAAACTAGTAAATTCAGTTTTTCACGGTAAAAGTCTCTCAAAACTCGATTTTAGCTATTTGAAATGGATATTGAGACAATTATCTACACTTTGAGAACATATTGAATATTCAGCAGATGTTTGCATAAAGCTTGTGTTAGAGGTAAGAAATATTTGTAAAGCGTTTTGAATTCAATGATATGAGAAAGCATTCAATCTTGAAGGTAATTTTTAACCGACGTCAAAAAATTTAAAAGGAGGCGGTTATCTATTCGTCGCGTAGGTATATTTTTTATACCATTGAAAATGGTTATCAAATGCAAATCACCTGAGACGTATTTTTGGTCATAGTTCCGAGGATTTTAAGGGTGCACCGAGCGTCCACTAGCGCCGCCAATCAAGAAAAAAACATTACAACGAAATAACTATGTTTAACAAAATTCTGAAACATATAAAAACTAGTCTTAGTTATAAACTATTTTTGTATGCGTAAAATTCTAAGTTTAAATGCGTTCGTGTGGATAAAATCTGGATTAACGCCTAAAGTGGCCACTTTAGGCGTTAATCCAGGTTTTAACTACACAAACACATTTAAACCAGGAAAAAAACGCATACAAAAATAGTTTATAACTATTACTAGTTTTTATATGTTTCAGAATTTTGTTAAACATAGTTATTTCGTTGTAATGATTTTTTCTTGATTGGCGGCGCTAGTGGACGCTCGGTGCACCCTTAAGAGGATCAAGATGGAAATAGTACCAAAAGTTGAAGAATTTATTGAGACACGTGTGAACATTTGAATTTTGAAAATCGGCTGGTAACTTTTTTTGAAATTTCGAAAAATTCGGGTTTTTTGGGGGGTGTTTGTTTACTAAATTGTAAATATTTCGAGAAAAAAACCGACTTAAGAAAAAATTTAAAAAAGCGTCCTAGGATATTAGTTTAGCTACAAAATAGTGTTTTTTTTTGAAAATCGGCTTATAATTGTGACCTGTAGGTGGTCCCTTTAGATTTGGAATTGTAGAAAAACGGGTATTTCTGTATACACCGTCATTTTGTAGTCGTTTTAATTAACTTAAGGGTGTGTTGTACCAATGAAACTAAACATTTTTGCCCAAGAAACATGGGTCAAAAAACGACAAAAAATTTTGGTCCTCCCATACTAACTAGACAGCTAAAACATTGTATTTGTATGGGAAAGTCCAAAATTTTTGTCGTTTTTCGACCCATGTATCTTTGGCAATAATGATTATTTTCATTAGTAGAGCACTCCCTTAAGTTAATTAAAATGACTACAAAATGACGGTGTATAAAAAGTGAGGTAGTTTCTATGATTATTGACCGATCTTCATGGTAAAGGTACTAAAAGATGCGGAAGCAGACGAGAAGTGCATTAGTTGATTTTTGTGAATCGGCTAATAATATTTCAGCCGCGTCGAAGCAGTCAGGGGCACTTTTGTGACACGAGGCGCAGCCGAGTGTCACAATCGATCGTAAAAATAAAAAGGTACCTAGTATACCTTAGAAAAAATATAGGATTTTGCTTTTGATTTGATTTAGTTTTTTCGTAAATTTTTGTATTCATTTTCAATGCTCCGATTCTTGCGGGAACTGCGAAATCTGTGATTTTTTTACTATGTATGTACACCGATTACTCGAAAACGGCTGAACCGATTGAAATGATTCAAATGTTTAGAATATAAACAAAAATTACTTTCAGCTCCACCCGACTTCAATAGACGTGTTTTAATTAATAGATTTGAACATTATTTCTTGCTTTACAGCTGTCCTTTTAAGATTTTTTAAGGAGGTTTTGCTTTTTTTAAAAAGCTTGTTTTTTTACTAAAGACTTGAAAATTATGAGCAGCCTTTTTGCTTTAGTCGTCCCGTGACCACGGCCCCTGGAAAGGCGTCGAAACGTCGGGAAACCCAAAAAAACTATACAAGGTGCATTTGTAACCACTCTCCAAATTTTAAGGATGTCCATGAAACTGAACAACTTTCTCCATGAAACATGTGTCGAAATACGCCAAAAAATGCACCTTGTATATCTGGTATTGGTATTGGTGATGGGCTCTTTTTTCCGCATTTAGACTCTCATTTGGTCCGTTATGCGTGAAACACAGCATTGGTGTGGCTAGTCAAGCCATCCCAGCTCCTTCCAGACGCGCAGAAGCCTCCTGGGGCGTTCACAGGCTTCTAGAAGCGACCACACGTCTTTGAGGATTTCTGCCCGGTGTGCGGCCAAACCCACGCACTCCAGGATCACGTGGGCACCTTGTATATCAAAACTAAATAATTCTAAAATAACACCTGAATTAGGTAATTAATATGGGCTGTAAACCGTAAAGAGTAATTCTAATGAACTTTACGCGCGGAAGTCTCAAAGGGCTTGATGATAATATTTATTTGAAGACGTCTTTGAGGTTTAAATAATGGCCGCCAGGTCCATTAGCAATTTGCGGAGATAGTATTAATTATAGTGGCTGAGGGACCAAATATAGGCTCTTCCTTTTCATGTTGTCATCATTGCGCTGCTTAAACTACCTATACAATAACATAAACTTTAATTTTATTTTATGTAAATATTTTGTAATTGTATAATATGAATATTTATCAAACCAATTTGATGGTTAGATAATAGTAAGTTCGCAATAGTCATGGTTCAATAGACACAAAAGCTCAGTGGCGCAGTGGTTTAGCGTCTGGCCCTGCGATTGCGGAGGTTAAGCAACTTTCGCAAAGGTCGGTCATGGGATGGGTGACCAAATTTTTTTTATCTCGAGCTCCTCCGTGCTTCAAAAGGCACGTTAAGCCGGTTTGTTCTGGGTGCATTTGCAATCATTAACACCCACCAATCCGCATTGGGCCCGCGTGGTGGGTTATGGCCCATCCTCCTTATCCATAAGGAAGGCCCGTGCCGCAGCAGTGGGGACATTAAAAATGGCTAATGGTCATGGTCAGACACAAAATTAACAAACAGATTATTTCGGATATTTTTTAATATGCTTTTAACTGCAGTACTGTTGACAATTTACTGTAGTTTTATCGCGTTATTTTCTAAAAGAAACAATAAAAGTAACGATTGTAATCTATACTTACCTATAATAATTCATTATATTTTCAATTCTTTGTCACTTTGTAAGTATACTTTGAAAACAATAAATCTAAGTAACAAAACATAATTAAAAAATAGCAAGTTTTTTCGTTGAAAATGTATTCGCCATGAAAAAGACATCAACGAACTACGTTTATACATAGAAACACTTCTTGACTGTTCTATCAATAAAAGTTAAGTTCTGAAGTAACAATTCATTCATTTAACGGTAACTTGCCAAAATTAACGTCTTCTTATCTCAAACTATCAATTACATTGACAAGTGCAAACTGCGTAATCTGCTAAACACTAATTTTTAGAGACATCTCAATAGCACAGCCTTCGGTGGCCATTGTGTTATTTGCGCAAGCGAAACCGGGAGCAGCGCAATGTATTTTATTCTAACTAATTACCGAATCTTCATTAATTTGCTAGTTTGGCCCCACACGGGATAAAACTAGCGTAGTGTGACCTCCCGGCCACAGATTGGAACTGAAAGTCAGAGTTCAAAGTAAAATGGAGGGAAAACGGTGAAGGAGGTTATAAGCGTGCTCTATGGTTCGCACGCGTACATTCTCCTTGTGCATGTAGTACGTAACGCATTGTACTATTTAAAAAGTTGAGTGTTCTTTTTTTAAAAAGAGTCGTGTTCTATTCATTGACGGATTTTCTCAGTGGCCTGTGTTGTGTTGAGTTTGGCAGCGGTGTTTTCTGTTCCTGAAAAAAAGTTTTCAATAATTTCAGGGTGAGTTTTTTTTAACATTTTTTTACTTAGGGGTGATAATTAAAAAAAAACTATTAAAATAGCCTTTTTTATTTTACAATTCTTTAAAAATTAAATCTTTTAAAGTTAAGAAATAAATGAACTAGAAATACAAAGATTTTAGCTAGGTACGCAAAATAAACTTAAAAATTCATATTTGTCTAGGCTATTCAGTACGTAAATAAATTATGTTGTAAAACTATAAATTGTGTTGTTAAATTTAAACAATGTTGACATGCGGACATTGAGAGATCAAGATTATATGCAATCTGTGCATACAATACCTAAGCTTAAAATTTTAATTAAGACATCATTATGCTTAATGTTAATTTTATCAATGAATTAATCTTATAAATTATTTATTCTTATGTGTTAATTAATATGACACTGACAATTTTATTAAATTAACAAGTGAATCAAGAATTTGTCGAATAAGTACGTTGTTTTTAAAAATTATGGAATTGAAAGATATAGATATAATTTACAAGCTTTTTTGAAGCTCTTTGTGTTATATCGACATGAAGAAAACATAATATAATAAAGTATTAATATTTAACTGGCTTAATGACTCGGTAGCTCAGTTGGTAGCATTGGACCGGACTTCCAAAGGTGACAGTTTCATTCCCGCCTGAGAATATGATCTGGTGCAAGTAGATTTTTTCTATTATATTATTTGGTATTGTATAAAAATAGCACTGCGAGTGCTAAAATCTCAAATAAAAAAAATAACTTGTTGATAAATAGTATGAAAATTTCTACAATATTTATTTCATTCAATCATATCAATTATTTCATATTTCATTTTTTTATTTTTTTTATTGCATCTATAAGTACATTTTGGTGGAAATCATACATTTTGGATTCATAATAAACCCTGTTGGGCACAGCAATTTAAAGAGATTTAATTTACCAATTAAAAAATATTTATTATACTATTATTTGACGTCACGACTTGATAATGATTTGGAATAGTAAACAAGTGACAGTTGTAACGTTAAAACGTTGTAACATAATAAAGTGTAAAATGTTAATGATTTCGACTTGATCTAGACACCTACTTAGTCTTAAAGCCATTCAAATAAGCTATCTAATCGGAACTGATTAATATTCTCGCTTAGTAAAATATAACGTTTGTAAGTCGTAAAAAAGTATAAGTATGTTTATTAATTAAGTAATCGACATCAATACGTAAGACAACCCATTTTTTTGGATTTTGTTTTTCAACATTTTCTTATTAGTTTAAAGGGTTTTATCCACCGCGCACATACAATTTGGGGCACATAAGTCCCGCATTCGATTCCCTTATTTAGTTACGAGTTTGGCCGTGTGTATCTTAAACTATTTGGCAAGCTACCATCCTCTTTGTCCTTAAGCTGTTAAGCCTCAAGACCTAAGGGTTAGTCTTAAGACTGAGGTCCTAAACTCCTTAGTAAGTTAGCCTTCTTGGGTCTTAACCTAGAAATTTGTGTTTTTCTTACATACAGAAAACCTCATAACTCATGTGATTTAAAATATTTATCAGTTGCTGGATATTACATCAAATAATGACCGTACCCGTCAACCATAGCATCATTAAAGTCTTTTTATTTTGTTTTCTTAGCGTTAAAAAATACCTTGAAAGTGAATCATTTTTGTTAGCGAAAATTACCAGTTTAGATGACTTACTTAGCCCAAACTTATTGCCTAAGTTAGCTTAATGTTCAAACATGTGTACATAAAAGTTTTGTGACAATAGCGTTTTATGAAAATGCTAGTATGAAAAATGCAATTTGTTAAAAATTAATAATACAAAACGTCAATTTCATATTACTTATGTCATTGTAAGGGCCTAATAAATTATGATGGGTTTTTCATCTATTTACTATTATTTTGATAATAGTAATATAATAATCTATTCTAGAAGAAAAGCTTTTTGTTTTACCCTTATGTTCTTAATTAATTAGTAATACTTCTATTTTATTATTACACAACACTTTAGTGTCTATTTAATGTTTTTGAGTTAAGTGCGGCGTTGTTTAATGGTTAGTATGATTATGCTTTTAAGTTACATTAAATAACCGTTTTATTTATTTTACTTTTATTTGTTACTTAATAAAAATTATTTCATCAAAAGATGAATCTATAAACTAATAAAAAATTCACAGATTTCGCAGTTCCCGCAAGAATCGGAGCATTGAAAATGTTTTTATATACCGAAATACCCGTTTTTCTACAATTCCAAATCTAAAGGGACCACCTACAGGTCACAATTATAAAGCGATTTCCAAAAAAAATTCGCTATTTTGTAGCTAAACTAATACCCTAGGACCCTTTTTTCATTTTTTCTTAAGTCGTTTTTTTTATCGAAATATTTACAATTTAGTAAACAAACACCCCCCAAAAAACCAGATTTTTTCGAAATTTCAAAAAAGTTACCAGCCGATTTTCAAAATTCAAACGTTCACACGTGTCGCAATAAATTCCTCAACTTTTGGTACTATTTCCATCTCGATCCTCCTAAAATCCTCGGAACTATGACCTAAAATAGGTCTCAGGCGATTTGCATTTGATAACCATTTTCAATGGTAAAAATAAGGTTACTTGTCAAAATCAACCTCGGCTTCATTAAGTACTTAAATTATGAACTATTATTACTCAAAAGCTATTTCGAAATAGCACCTTAGGGCAAAGGTTCAAAGAAAATATTGCAACGGCAAATGATAATAGGATGCCCAATGTCCGTAGGCCTAACAGTTAGGTAATGACAAGTTTCAAAATGACGAATGTGCTAAAATTACAAACTTATATGCGGTCAATTTGCGAATGTGATCATCTAAGCGATTGTTATGTAATGACGCCTATAATAGTTATTGACCTGGCGACTCAGAATTGAGTTCATAGAAAGGAGAGTGTTTATGTTACTGCCAAAGTCAACACAATTGACAGAAAATATTAGGTCCTTATCTTTACCTATTATGCAGTTAACGTTTTGTATGGCAAATTTTTAACTAAGTGCATTTTCCATATTAGCCTTTTCATAATTTATTTAACAACCATGAACGCTATTGGAACAAAACTTTTATGTTCAAATGTTTGAACATTAAGCTAACTTAGGCAACATAAGCGAAAAAATAAGTTTAGGCTAAATTACAATGTCAGATAAAGTGGTCATTTTCGCTAATAGAAAAGAGTAATTTTAAAGTTATTTTTTAATGCTAAGAAAACAAATTAAATAGACTTTAATAATGCTGATAATTTACGGCTATGGTCATAATTTTGATGTAGTATTCAGCAACTGATAAATATTTTAAATCACAGAAGTTTTATGAGGTTTTCTGTGTGTGAGGAATAAAACACAAATGTCATAGGTAAGGACCCAGTACTACTATGGATTACAGCACAGTGACGCTTACTGAGTTAGTGAGTAGACCTCCCTAAATATTTACTTATAGAGGATAAGGCATGCATAAGGAGACCGACGATCTGGTAAAGGTCGCGGTGCGCCGCTGGATGCGGGCAGCGCAGGACCGATCGTCGTGGAGATCCTTGGGGGAGGCCTATACCCAGCAGCGGGTGTCGAGCGGCTAATATGATGAAGATGATGACATATTTTGGCATTTAAAATATCATTGTTTTCTTTTTATAACAACGGAAATCCACTTTAGATTTCATTTAATTTGACAGCGAGTTTACATTTTCCTCAGGAATAAGGCCTAAAATAAAGTAAATCGAATGACGAATATCGTTCAATTTTTCTTCAAAGTAGGCAGGTCTTCTAATATAGAGTAGTTGGAGGAGCAGCTCAGAATCGCGGTTTTTCGTACACACACACATAGACACAACATACACGTAATCCCAGGTTAAACCAGGCTATAGTCAAGCAAGGCTGTAGCTTTTTCCAAGCAGTTAGCGCACCTAAACAAATGACGAAAGTGTATTCGAAATACGGCAAGTAGACCTTTTTGATGGCATGTTTACAAGAGTCTAGTGCTAGTACGAGCTGCTACTAATGCCTTCCATGTAAACATACTAAGTACTTGTTCCAGTAGGTATGTTTACACGCAAGGTATTAGTGACAAGTATCAGTACTAAGCATTAGTAGCAAAGTTCATGTAAACATAAAATAAATCACATGGTCTTTATATTTTGTGCCATCTGGCTCTAACATGTTTACGTTATTCACCACTCCTAATATTACGTTAATCGTTACAAAGTTGACAGTTTGCTGTGAAAGCAGATGTAATATGTAATATGGCATTGTGTCAACGATTGCAAAATTCTTGTCATGACATTTGACTTTTCAAATGCCATCACATATGATTTACGTGCCAAGCGTGCACTGTAAAACGAGACAGAAATTCAGCAACTGAAGACTAGTATTTTGTAGACATGACATACTTATAATACGATTTGTGCATTCACATCACATGTTTTCTTTCTTAAATGCCCCAAATAGGATACATAATACAAGTAGCCTAGACTCGAAAAATAAAACGCCTTATGTTGGAATGGAATGGGATAATATACTCCTGTCTGATTGGTTGGATACGATATTTTTCTAGTACCCAGAATGTCCCAGATTGTTTTTATAAAACAGCATCATAAAATAAAAAAATATAAAAGGTTTTATAAATGATTGATGTGTAATCAGAGTTGACATGGACAGACAGAATGTACATACTTGCAATTCGATTTTTTAAAACTTAAAATGATAAAAGGCAAAGAGTAGTTAAATTTGTTGTGAAATATCGTGCTTCCAATATTATATGGCACACGTCAATTGTATGTTGTGGTGTATGAAAAAAAAACATTACCCTCCTTCTACTGCAGTCAGGTAAAAACTGAAATTAACTTATTCCCCCACGTAAACAATTGACTAGCACGCATGTAAATTAATCGACGTTATTAATCAATCATTTTGAATTCTGTTACGATTTTCTTTACACGTTGCGTTGCGACTTTTTGAATAAAACGCTTTTATTTCCAAATATTTTACAACTTTTATAAGAATTTTGATTTTGGCAATTTACTTTTAAAATAATGTATTGTTATATGGTATTAGATTGTTGTACAAGAGTTGTAAGCGATCTATTAATATACTCGAAATATTTGGGCCCACGAACGAGCGAAGTGAGTGAGGGTGGTTATATAGTTCGAGGGTGTATATCAATATACATCACCCCTGCACTCGAGATGAACACTCTACTTTTCATCACAAATGTGAGGAAAAATACTTGCAATATGCACAGCGTTTTCAACAAGAAAATATGCCCGCCATGCTGTGTCCGACACAGCATGGCGGGCATATTTTCTTGTTGTTTCGACGACGAAAGACCACGTTCGATTTTAAAAGCCACATTATTTTTAATGTTTGCCGTTTATTTTTAAAAGCCAATTTTGACACTTCTCTTTCCATCAACGCCACCTAGTGAGGCAAATAGTTCCTATTTTCATTTTTTTTATGTCACTTTAAATAGCCCTCATTATATCTCTACTACTACTATACCGTACAGAAAGGAAACTCTGTCCCGCCCCACAATCAATTACCTCACCCCACCGGGACCGCGCGAGTTCGTGTGCCGAATCGTGTGCTCATTCAATAGCCTCAGACGTCACGCACACAGTTGCACGTGTGCAAAAACGTCACTGTGTAGCGTCTGTGTAATAGGTAGTTGAAATGCGGTGCTTGTATGAAGTGACCGGGGTGTGTCCTACCCTAGGTATGTAAATCGAATTTACATCTCGGATTTCGAGTTAAATGATTCAAATGATCCCGAATTTCATGAATATGTAAGAAACTATTCAAAAATGTTTAATAAAGTATGTACTTTAGCAAAAGCAAAATGTATATCTACAATAATTCATCAGTCAGATAATAAAATAAGAGCCACTTGGAATATTATAAATAAAGAGACTGGGAAAACTAAAAATAATGACCGTGAATACTCATTAGTATCAGACAATAAAATTATTGAGTCAGATGAAGGAGTGGCAACAATTTTTCAAGATTACTTTTCTAAAATACCTATTGCAACTACCAGTAATTTAAATTCATCTCCAAAAATTGCTGTCTCCCTCTTGGAATCATGTGTTGATAAGTGCAATAATGTATTTAAATTTAGACATATCAATAGTGATACCATTCTTAAAACATTTAATTCAATAAATATAAAAAAGACTGAAGATCTCTGGGGCATTTCAACTCACATAATTAAGTCTATAATAACGACCATTGCTCCCCATCTTGCTTTTATTTTCAATAAGTGTGTTGATGAAGGGATATTTCCAGACTTAATGAAATATAGTAAAATCATCCCTCTTTTTAAATCTGGGGACAAAAGCGATCCCGCTAACTTTAGACCCATTTCCATTTTGCCAGCACTAAGCAAAATTTTTGAAAAGATCATTTATGATCAATTATTAGCACATTTTCTTATCAACAAACTACTTCACGAGAAACAATTTGGTTTTACTCGTGGTAGATGCACAACTGATGCTGGAATTGCACTTCTCAAACACGTCTTTGAAGCATGGGAGAGTAAACAAGATGCAATTGGTATATTTTGTGATCTCTCTAAAGCATTTGATTGTGTCAGTCACAGTACTTTATTAGATAAATTGGAACATTATGGTGTATCAAAAAATGCAATAAGCCTTATGCAATCATATCTATCGGCGAGAACCCAAAAAGTTGTTGTAAATAAAACAGAATCCTATGAAGCACCCATTACCATGGGCGTGCCGCAGGGATCGATATTGGGTCCATTGCTTTTTCTTATTTATATTAATGACCTTCCTTACTATACTAAAAACTTATGTGAAATAGTACTGTTTGCTGATGATACTTCTTTAATTTTTAAAGTTGATAGAGGATGTAACTGCAGTGACGATGTAAACAGCACTCTTTCCAAGGTGATGCATTGGTTTACTATTAATAATCTGAAGCTTAACTCTAGTAAAACTAAATGTGTAAAATTTTCACTTCCTAATGTGAGGCAGGTTCATATGACTATACATGTGAATGGTGAAGCAGTCGAATTTGTTGACTCAACAAAATTTTTAGGTATTACTATAGACTCGCGGTTGCAATGGGACCCTCATATCGATATCCTGTCAAGCAGACTTAGCTCTGCTGCCTTTGCAGTTAAGAAAATAAGGCTTCTGACCGACATTGAAACAGCAAGATTGGTTTACTTCAGTTATTTTCATAGTATTATGACCTACGGTTTGTTGTTGTGGGGCTCAGCTGCTAATATTAATAACATATTCATCTTACAAAAAAGGGCAGTGCGCGCTATATACAACTTACGGTCTAGAGATACTCTTCGTGACCTATTTAAAGAAATTAAAATATTAACAGTAGCTTCCCAATACATCTATGAAAATATAATGTATGTAAAGAAAAATTTAGATAGCTTTGTAAAAAATAGTAATGTTCATAAACTCAATACAAGAAACAAGAACAAACTTGCTGTTCCAAGGCGCAGACTGCATAAAACCGGAAGCTCTTTTTTGTGTAGATGTATTACCTTTTATAATAAGATACCAGAACAAGTCACAGAACTGCCCTTGGAAAAATTTAAAAATACTGTTAAATCCAATTTAATGAGTAAAGGTTATTACACTGTTGACGATTATTTGAAGGATAAAAAGGCATGGGCATAGCTTTTGTATTGTTAATTATTACTCTAATACCTCAGTATTGATTAGAAAAAGTCCGGGGTTCTTTCATAGGTCTAGATAAAAGTCCTTTAATTAAACTCGAATCGTGATTTTCTTTTCTAAGTATAAAATTGTGAGAAGTATCCTACCTACTTAAAAACGTACTTCTGGCTTCTTGATTCGACGACTTGATATGGGTAGCTTTAGTATGTCATGCTCACTTCAAACATTTCTGCGGTGGTGTCGTGTGAGGCGGGTCGTTACGTTCCCTCAAATATGGTTGAGCGAAGCGATGGCTGGTTCATGCGTCATGCTCGTGAACGGGTGCTGCCAGTGGGAATGGGTCTGCTTCTGTCTGCTTGTATTAAGGGCGTCGTATAACTCGTATATAAAAGATCTGTTTTATATTGTCTGTATGTATGGCACTTCTTACTCAAAAATAGCTTACCTTGTTTTGATTTATTTAATTGCAATATTTTTACTTTCTATAGTCAGTAGTTTAGTGAAAGACCTATGAAAAGCTTTTGGATATAAATTTTCAATTCGATGCCTTAACATAGGTAGTCTTAGTATGTCATGCTCTCTTTAATCATTTCTGCGGTGGTGTCGTATGAGGCTCAAATATGGTTGAGCGAAGAGATGGCTGGTTCATGCGTCATGTTCGGGAACTGGTGCTGCCAGTGGGAATGGGTCTGCTTCTGACTACCTATCTTAATGCATATTGAATTGTATGTTTTTCTTTTATTTTTATTTATTGTAACAGCCTAGACTGAATAACAAGTTCAAACTTTGAATTTAGCTTAAAATCTGTAAATTGATTAAGAAATTTGAAACTCATTAAGAAATGAGCTAATTCAATAATGTTATTTATTTGTTAATCTTTGTTAATATAAAGTCTGGAAACGATATACATATTTGTAAATATCGTTCCATCTGATTGATAAAGCTGACAAGTTTTTTGCGCCCATTTTTCTTGTCAGTTAAAAGACGTCATAATGGGTGGCAGGGTAAAAGAATTGACGATTTAAAAATGCTTATTATGTGAGCTTATTTAATAAAATATATTTCACTTTCACTTTCACTTTCAATGCAACTACCTTAGAGCATAAATGATGAAAATATTAATTTGACTTTTCAGAATAGTTTTTAGCCTTACTTTTAGTCGTAATGTAAATGGAATGTGTGAAGATAACTCTTTAAGTACAAAAATCTTAAAAACAACATTACTACATTAGTAACAAAAACCTAAAGTATAAAATATCCCTAGTCTAAAAATTATGTAAACTAAATCTTTTAACATATAATGGACAATGTATGTCGTTGTTACACATTTACTTGCAACTTTTGTATACCTCTATTGTATTCGATAAATATCGATGCCTTTTTTGATTAACTGATATGATAAGTATTTATTTGATGCTGCAAATTTAATAAATAACTGTATTTAGGCATGGTGCAACGTACTATATCCCACGACCATTTGAAAAATTACGAGTTTTATACGAAGGACTCGATTAAAAAGCACCGATTATAATGGTATCTTCAAATCTACATCCCATTGTGGGTGTTTTTGAGACGAATGCAATGCTTAAGCAATGCCTAAGGAACGAAGTAAGCTGTAAACAGGGTTGCCAGGTCTTTTTCAAATAAATACCGAACAGTGAGCAAAAACAAAACATTGCCTACTAACTAAATCAACAAAAAAAGCCATAAAAATACTCTTTTAGTGTCAACATTTCAATGAACTTTCTATTAATATAGGTAGTTACGCGGTAGAGCCCCTAATAATAACGTGAAAGAGATGGAAAATGAAACGTCATGCACGATTCGCAACGCAATCCGCAATATGGCTTGGAAACAGTGAGTGCCCGAGTCGGCAACATCTGTAGCACGTTGCGTCAAATCTGACAGTTGAATCGTAATCAGAAAAAAATACCGAACCGCCCATACTTTGGTATTTTTGTCATACCGAATACTCTAAAATACCGAACGGTTCGGTAGAATACCTAACACCTGGCAACCCTGTAAACCGTATAGCGTGCTGCTTATAACGTGTCGTGTATATTGTCGGGCATGAGAAAAATGCGCCTTTTAATGTGAATTTAATTTACTGTGTCGTAATTATAGTACAAAAACATGAGACCTTAAACTAATTTATAGTAGTAATTTGTCCTACAACGAGACTTCATAAAAAGTATCTAAATCTTAAAAAAAACTGTACCTATTGCAGTTTTAAAATAAGATAAACTCGTTAAAAAGCAAATGGCTAAATATTCCAGCATTTTCTTTGTCAAGCGTCATCTACTATCGAAATAACATGGTTCATTGGTACGAACTGACTAAAATAACTGACATCGCTCGAACTCGAAGGATTGCTCAGCTGAAGTGGCAGTGGGCACGGGCAGGACACATAGCGAGAAGAACCGATGGCCGTTGGGGCTGAAAGGTTCTGGAATGGCGACCGCGCACCGGACGACGCTCCGTGGGTAGGCCCCCGACAAGGTGGACCGACGTGAGGGTGAAGGTCGCGGTGCACCGCTGGATGCGGGCAGCGCAGGACCGATTGTTGTGGAGATCCTTGGGAGAGGCCTACCTCACTGCTATGCTAGGTATATGTGTCGTGCGGTTGATTTGAGGATGAATAGTCATACGATAGTTTATTTAGTTCTCACATAATTAATTCTAAAGAAGGAACTTTATAATAAACGAAGATTTCGTTTAAGGCCCAATATTTTTGTGCTTTGTACGGCCCATCCTTTTATCCACCTACAAGGAAGGCCTGTCCGGCCTCACAGCCATAGGGATATTAAAAGTGGCTGATCTGAATCACGTCTCATCCAATTCAAATCCTCATCCAATATCTTTATTCCAAGGTTAGTAACTGAGAGCCATCAAGGTAGTTACTCACAATCTTACTATCATTTCCGCACAGCTATTTTATAGAAAATTAATAGCATTTTCCGTATAATAACACTAAATTCAGAAGGCTGCCGTGGGAGTCTTGCGAAACCTTCACAATGGCGGGCTTGGAAATTGGTTTACTTTTTGTCGTTAAGTAAGAAGTAGGCTTATCGTTATGCAGAACTATGTTTATTTGAGAGATTTAAGGTTTACCGTGGGCATGTGCTGTTTACTATTAAGTAATGTTTTGAGATGAGTAATCTGCATCTCATTTTAAATTACGAATGTTTTTCTTTGGTTTATCAACACAGTTAATGAATTTTTAAATAGGACGATGTAATATTTTGTGTGATCTCATGGTGATCATCAATATCAGTGATATATCACCATTCACTCTTAATGTCTTAAAGTACAGGCCTTCTATGTGGATGAATAAGGTAGGTATATCTTCAATCTTACTATCCCCGCAAATTGGTAATACGATGGAACCTTGTCACATTAACATACACGTTGACGTCATCCGCAACTAAAAATTACATAAAACAAGTAAATTCTAAAAGGTAATCTAATATATTATTTATTGAATTACTACTTTCAATAAGATATGGTCTAGGTATATGAAAATTTTACAATTATTTTTCCTTTTTAAGGTTAAAATCATGGCCGCCAGTCGCATTTACCGATTGACGGGGATAGTAATGAATTATTATTTTCAATAAGATCCCTATCTTCTAGTTATTTAAAAAATATATAAAAAAATAGATAAAAAATACATGATTTTTTTCGTTTTTGAGGTTAAAAACATGGCCGCCAGGTTCATTACCAATTTGCGGGGATAGTACGATCGTACTAGATATTAAAAATTACCAATGTTAAAATACAAATTCTACGGTATGGTTTATTAAGAAATAACAATGTTAATTATTTATTTGACACCATTATATTGTTTCCTCACTCATTTTTAAGCAATCATACAGACCACGTCTCGAGTTCTCAACACGTGGTCACGATACTCACGATTAAGCGATTTTTAACCAATTACAAATAGAAATGTGTATGTTCTAAAACACTTTAAAAATTATGCTTGTGAAACAACTGTTGTTAACTATGGAGTTTAAATTTTAACTTATTTGAGCAAGAAATATTACTTTTTTATGACTCGATCTTCTTTTACGTTATATTAACTCTAAATATGAATTAAGCATTATATAAATCATCACATCATTGATAGTAACAACACAGATATTCATATTATTAAAGCTTAGAAATTGAAAACTTTTATCATTGGAGTAAAATTATCGACCGAGCGAACGCGAAGCGTCTCCGAAGGCTTTTGTATGTCCGACTGCCCGTTTGTTCTTCTCTACAGGTCGCATTTCTCAACAGATTCTCGTGAAATTTTGTGAGCAGGTTCGATTTATGTGGATTTCTTTGGCGATTCAGTTTTTCAAAAATTTTCAAAATGGTGTGTGTATAGTTTGCGTAGCATTCAAAAGGATATAATGTTGGCTATTTGAGTAAAAGGGCTGTAGTACTATACAAAACGATTAAATGAGGGCTTTTCAAAATTACAAAAAACTGTGGGCACGATAGATGGCGTTGATAAAAATGTATGTGTCAATGTAATTTTTTTACTAAGCTTCGAAGAATACTCAGGTAGGCAGGCGGATGGAACCCTAAAATGTTTCTCTTTGGGCAGATGTCAGCTAGCGAGCGCTTACTTGCCTCTTTGGTACAGGCCGTTTATTTTTAAAAGCAAATTTTGACACATCTCTTTCCATCAACGCCATCTAGTGAGGCAAATAGTTACTATTTTTATTTTTTAAATGTCACTTTGAAAAGCCCTCATTGACAATAGGTAGAGAACCGCTGCAACTTCCATCGAGAATGTATGGCAAAGAGCAAGAATCTTATATTCATATGCAAAGAGGTAATTTTACAGATTATAATACCTACGTCGTTTTGTACTGCAAGCGCTCTGAAGCTAGTCACTTCAGCCCCCCTACTCAAATAGCCATTCTACCAAAATTAACGTTAGTAGAATAGAATAAAATGTCATTGAAATGACATAAGCTAACACTTAGCTTTCCTGTCAATACCATACATTGTCATTTTATTCTACTAGCGTTAATTTTGGTAGAATGGCTATTTAAATAGGCTCTCAGTTAAATTAAGTTAAGTTAAATCTCAGTTAAGTTATCAGCATGCGGAAGAAGCTATTAGTATGTTATTATTCAAGCATAGTTTATTGAAACTGAGAGTGCCTATAATCTTAACTAGACTCGTCGAAAGGAAAGTTATCCCAGGGCTAAGGTCGTGGGTTGAGAAAGTCTAGGGTCAAACCTGATTGGCGAGATGCCTCGACAATTTATTCCTGACTCAGCGCGGAAAGAGCTAAGGTCAAGTTGGTCTAGCATTGAATGCAATACCTAAGTGGCGTAACCTTCAACTTGCATATTTTTAATTTTTAAGTTACAAAAATTCATTCATAGTAATGTATGTCAACTTGGTACTTGTCCCTTTTCACGAGACAAAATTTCTAATCGTTTGAAAAGTCTGTAATCGTGTTGTAATCTTGTTAATTTCTTACTATTGTAAGTAACTAAATATTTTGTGTTTGACATACTCTACTGCGCCATGTGATAATCGTTTGTACTGTAAAAAGCCATTTCAATAGGGACGGTACGTACTTAGACAATTTTCTAAAACAAACATATTGATGTCATTTTAACCGACTGCAAAAAGGAGGAGGTTCCTGTCCGTCTGCTTGTATTTTTTGTGTATCTCCGCCGATTGCTCAAAGACGGCTGGACTTATTGAAATGATTTAAATGGTATTTATTACATTAGGATTATTCCCAAGATTCCCATCTTAAAAATCTGAAAATACCACGAAAAAATTTTTTAAACACGAAAAAATATTTTCGTGGTATTTTCACAATAACTTGAAAACTACTGAGTTTTCAAGTAATCCTGAAAATACAACGAAAATAATATGATATGATGAACTATCTTGATGATATCGTCGTACAAATGTTTATGAACAGATTTCTTTTTCTCACTTAAATGATTGCAATTACTTACTCATATTTTAATTTAAGATTTGCTCAGCCTACTGAAGAACCTCTCAATCATAAAGTGGAGCAATAATTAACATAGTATTCATAGCAATTAACACCATTTCCGAGTCAGCGAGCACCATCAATCAAAATACACTATTGTATTGGAATTTCTAAGACTGCGTTCACACACAGCGGTAGCGATCGGATTTTTTATTTCCATCAATTGTTTTGGTAGATTCGATAACGTCTGTGTTCTGATTAAGCATGATTAAGCTGTACTTGACACAAAAGCCAAATACCACTCTATTGCATTACTGCAGTATAAATCCATAACATTTGTTTTGAAAAAACAAATCGAATCAACAAAAAAATAAAAAAAACCCCGCCTGCATAAAAAGCCAAGGCAACTGAAAAGATGGAAACAAGATTAAATATTAAAGGCAACATAATAACATGCAGTCGGAGGCATGCATAAAGAAAGTGACTTTATGAATGATTTGAATTATATGCCTCCGACTGCATGTTATTATGTTGCCTTTAATATTTAATCTTGTAATTCCATCTTTTCAGTTGCCTTGTCTTTTTATGCAGGCGGGTTTTTTAATTTTTTAAATTCATTTTTTTATTTAATTATATCTTTTTAGTTATTACATATTACGGTAATGATATACCTTTTTGAAATCCTTATAATAAGCCCTTTAATTTGACAACCATATTGTAGTATTCTAAAAAAAAAATTTTTTTTCCACTACGTATAATAGCACCGTACAGCCGCCATGTTGTTTTTTTTATAACGCCTTCTTCTTAAGAACACTTGGGCTGACGAGACAAATCTAACGATATCTTTATAACAGAAATACATTCAGCTATTTGAAAGATATGAGGTAATAAAGAATATTACATACAAACACACAAACAAACATACATACATACTTACATACAAGATACGCGCGAAAAACATAACCCTTTCTTTGCAGTCGGGTAAAAATACTATTAAACGCCGTTTTTTCAAAAAAAGGTGTGTCAAAGATACATGTTTTGGATTTATACGGCAGAGTTGTACCTAAAACATGTACCCTCAAATTAGGCAGATTACAGATGGGCTTTTGGCAACTGTTGGTTAATTATAGTGCAATTTTTGATATTTTATTAGTTAAAAATTTTGGCACTGGGTTTAGCCGTGCAGCAAAGATGATCCCTTTTATTCACATAAACCTGAATTTAAGCTCTTTGATAATTGACCGCCAGAGCACGAAGCGCGAGCAGGGGCTCTATTTTTGAATCGCTCGTATGACATAGTTTTGTCGCATGCGACTTAAGTCACACTCGTCTTCCAAGTCGCATGACGCCGATTTTCCGTATTTATGAATCGTTCGTTTACGGTGCTGCCAATATAAACGAAATGTTGGATTTTATCGTTCCACGCAGAATCTAGAGAAAACTGGTAACTATCGCTACGAAAACGGAACGTAATATCCATGTTTCTATCGGCTGTTAAATAAAAATCTTTGCTTTTTAGTTCAAAAAATATCGCTCGCTGTACCGTATCGCTCGACTGTTAACGAGTGGGTAGGGGCACTCGTTGCGGTCGAGCGATTCAAAAATATGGAAAGTCAAATGTCGAACGAAAATCAGTAGAAATCAAGCGCTCGACGCCAATCGAAGGATTCAAAAATAGGGCCCCAGAGCGTCTCCGTTTCAGTTTGGGCAAAAATGCTTTCGCATGTCTGTCCGATTGTTCAGCTGTCCGGCTGTTCTGCTGTTCAGCTGTTCGGCTGTTCTGCTGTTCAGCTGTCCCGCTGTATGACTGTTCCGCTGTCCGTCTGTTCTCCTTTACAGGTCGCATTTCTCAACCGATTCTCGTGAAATTTTGTGAGCAGGTTCGATAATAATATTTTTTTGTCGATTCAGTTTTTTGAAATTTTTCAAAATGGCGGCGATATGTTAAAGCGAGGTTTACAGCTCATAGAGCCACTAGTTACAGCGGAAAAATAAAAAAATAAATGATTAAAACTTAATGTTGCCTGCAACTATAATATTGAATGGACTTCCTAGTAAATCATTAATTAATATTATAATGGTTCATTGAGTTTGACATTCAAACTAAAACACTCATGAGAACGCGAATTATAAATTACAATAATTCACTCACATTGAACATAATTACCTATATTTCAGAATTGAAGAAAATCTCTGTAATGAGATGGCATCTCAAGCAAAAAACAACATATCTCACGCAACAGAAGTAAGGCGTGCCATTTGTGGCTTATGATACATTCTATGAGGTCGAGCCTCAGTGTAAACAAGAGCGGTAGCGGAGAGTGAAAAGATGTAACATAGGTAGTCATTTTGAATTTTTTAGATTACAGGCATTCACAATGCAATTTTTAATAGGTAATTAGGTTATAGGTTTTTTTAATAGGTAGTCAATACAAAATAAAAATCACGAAGGTCAAATAAAGATGAAATATATTTTGGAAACATTTACAGTTATGGATTTTGTGGTTATGGTGTTCTAAAGTTTGGTATCATCATTACATTATTACCTCCATTTTACTAGTGGTGCTGGAGTTGTAGACCTCGCGTTAGTGATAGTTTTGAAAATTTTTCGAGATGGCTGTTTTTTTTTCGGAAAATGACGATCCCTAAACAGAAACGTCAACAAAAAATTAAATAAAATTATTAAACCTGCTAACAAAATTTCAGTTGAATCGGTTAAAAAATGCGACCTGTAGAGCAGAATAGATGGACAGACATACGAAAACATTTTTGCCCAAGATGAAACGGAGACGCTTCGCTCGCGTTTCGCCCTCGTTCGGTTAATAATTCATAAAATTGCCTACGTATCCTTAAAATAATATGATCTGATTATTGTTGTGAATCAAGTACTTATATTTCAGTGTAAGTACTATATCAGAAGCACCAGTTTCAAAATTGCGTCTAGTCTTGGCACCTACAATTGATAGCAACTTTCCAAAGAGATGTAATAGTCTGAGGTGCCGTCGTGTGTACATATATGTTGACCTTGAGACCACCTTTATAACTGTATAACCTGACGTGTTGTCGTGTGTACATGAGAGAACAAGTCACGAGTCAGGAGTCAAGACTACTCAACACACAATGAAAATCGCATGAAAAATATATTGACTCGCTGTCAGTGGCACCGCACGTTTCTAAGAAAATTAATTACCCCAGTTACCTACTGTTTCATTTTAATTTGTTAGTGTCTGTGTATGTGTACGTACATATTTATATTCTTTTTGGAAATAAATCTTCTACAATGTAAATAGAATGTTGTTTTAGGGCCGAAATCCCCTTACAGCATTAAACCAAGATTTGACGACAATTTATGTGCTAAAGAAATAAAATCTAACAATCATATTATTTTAAATGTTAAAAGCCACAATTTCTTTCAGTTTCGGGGAGACCCCTTAAATCTTTTGTTTTTTTATTATTTTGGTGTAAAAATCGTTAAGCGATTTACAGAATACATCTACCTACCAGGTTTCAACTGTGTAATCATACTAAATAGTTTCGGAATATAATGGCTGTGACATACGGATGGACAGACAGACAGTCTTGACGAATCTATAAGGGTTCCGTTTTTTGTAATTGGCTACGAAACACTAAAAGAGTCTAACAGATAATGAGAACACAACTCTATATTTTTTTTGACTTAAATGTTTATAATTGACAATGTTGGCTTAACAAGTTAATGAAGTGGAAACTCTCTTAGATTATAAGATGTTTCAAGTTTGTTTTTTATTTAAAACGCAAACTTTTTGTTTCTTATGTGTTAATTATATAAGCAAAAACATGTTGAATTGGAAACATAAATAGTGTAAGAAGATTGCATAAAGTTAAGCTAATATTTGTGCGGCCTACAGTTCAGTTTTGCGTTTGGGGTCAACATTTAAATCAAATAATATGCAAAATTTACACTGCATTGCTAAGTTACGCGTAACTTAGTTTGGTAGTGATGAAATTGTTTAACTTAGCGGACTTAAGTTTTATGCCCTGACGCGTATATTTTTTTTGTTGCATAAATAAAGAATAACATGTACTATATAATAGAAATTAATGTAGCTTTAAGCTCAATTTAATTTTGAAATTAAGCATGCTCTAAAAATGCTTTTTTTATTAAACAAAGAGTATAACAAAAATATAGAAAACATTGTTTTACAAAATAATGTTCAGCTACCATTATGATAATAATATCAACTAGCTCTCTGAGCTGTAGACCCCGCGTTTGTGACACATTCGAAATGGCTGAAATGTGTTTTTTTTTCGAAAAAAAACTAAAATTTGAAAAAAGAAATCTCGAAAAAAAAATCTATATAAATATCGAACCTGCTCACAAAATTTCATGAGAATCGGTTGAGAAATGCGACCTGTAGAGGAGAACAAACGGACGAACGAAACCTTTTTTGCCAAGCTGAAGCAGAGACGCTTCGTTTGCGTTTTTCGCTCGCTTGGTCTAATAACGAAAATATCGATTTTGAAAAAAAAAACAAATCGATAGAAATTGTTTTTGATCAGAAATATATCTTTAAAATATAACATAATGAATTGTCGTGTTACGTTTAAAAGTCTGTCGTGATTAGAGTAACAAAGACTTCGTCTGCAGTGATTTCACTTTCTGTAGGAGCTTCTGTAATAAGAAAGTAGCTTTTAAGAAAGTTTTTTTTAAAATATAATAATGATAAACTTTTAGAGATTACTGATATCTATACTTTCTACAAATTTTACTTGTGATGTAAGTATTAGATTATAGAAAATTTTGTTTGGAAAAATAATCAGGCGTTTTTGGGTAATGGCACACAGATAATTTATTGTTAAAGCCTGAATTAAAAAACTTAGCAAAGGTCTCCTAAGGATTTTCCGAATGTCCACGTGGACCAAGTCGCGGGCGAAAGCTAGTATGTAATAGAAGTTTTCTTTCGTAACGTCAGTAAATCTTAACTATCCACAGTCATCTTGATTTGCTTCCTTTACATGACTAAATTTACTATCGGTACACATCTCACAGTTTCCTCGTTATCACTTCACAGCCGGTTCCAATGTAAACGGATCGTTATTTAATTCATACGTTAAAGTTTCGTAAATATTGTGTACCGTTGCATGATGGCAAAATAAATGAATTTCTTTCTTTCTTTCTCAATGTACTATCCGCGTCAATTGGTAATGCGCCTGGCGGCCATGATTTTAACCTCAAAAACGAAAAACAATTGTAATTTTCTCATATACCTAGACCCTTTTATATTGAAAATAAGAATTCAATAATTAATATATTGTATTACCTATTAGAATTTTACTGTTTTTTGTCATTTTTAGTTGCGGATGACGATGATGTGTATGTTAATTTGACAAGGTTCCAGCGCATTACCAATTGACGGGGATAGTACTGTGATGCCCGAATGCATCGATTACAAACTTTTTAGTCGTTGCGCAAGTGTTAGTTCAAATCCTTACTAATATTATAAATGCGAAAGTCCGTTTGTTTGTTTATTTGTTTGTTACGCCTTCACGTCGTAACTACTAAACCGATCATCATGAAATTTTGCATACACGTTCTCAGGGGTACAGAAAAGGACATAGGGTACCTTTCATCCCGAAAAACGAAAACCGTTCCCGAGGGATAGACAAAATAATATCCACGCAGACGAAGTCGCGGGCGGTCGCTAGTAAATAATATTTGTTTTTTTATAATCTTCGAAAGCTCATTCTGTCTTTTGTCCTAGAAAATGTGTCGGCTTAGCTAAGAATGCAAATAGAAATTGTGATAAAATAGTGATAAAAAATATACAAGATCACGCGCAAAAACCGTTTTTCGATTAATGTAGCTAACTACGCCTTCATGCGCGACGGCAAGGGCGTCGCCAGCCCATGGCCCAGCAGGGCAAGTTAATATCAAAGAGGATGAGAATGATATGAATTGTAGGTACAGTCAACAGCAACTATAATTTATTCAAGTTTTGAGATGGGGCAGGATTTATCGGAAAAGTAAGTCAATTGCACGGTCTTAGGACTTTGGTTATTTGCAGTTGGCTACATTTTTTAACCTCTAGGACTGAAATAGAAGTGACGTCACATTATTACCTTTTTTTAAATAATCGGCATTATATAATTATTATGCAATTCTTTGTTTTTATAACAACAATTAAAATGCCTACTGACATAAAGGAACTGCTGAGAGATTTTTTACTAACAGTTTTTTTTTATTTTCGCTGGCATATACTGTTCGGCTACCTAAATTTCAGTGAAGTGGCCTCAGGAAAATGAATTTACTAACTGCTGTTTTAAGGCTTAAATTAACCGTAATCGTGACAACCCTTTTCCATGATGTTATTATTTTAAACATTTGTAATTTTTTTCAAATTTTTGTCATAATAAAAAAAATGTAGTATAACTTTTTGTTACTCGTCAAGTGTTACCGTAGTATAGTATAAGTCAAGTGTAACCGTGCTTAAGTAAACGTTGACGCACCACGTAACAGCACAACACTTTCATATCATACGCGGAAGATCGTGACCTTTCGCCTTAGGTGTCCATTGCGCTTGCACAACCTATACCAAAATATGCCTTATTAATAAAAAGGGTTATGAAACTAATATATTTCGTTAGAACGGCGACGATCATTAATTTTATTTGGTATTTAGCGTGACTTCTATAAACTCCATTTTTTATGCGATGATGGATACCTACCTACAACTGTCTTGGTAACGCTGCGTTAAGCGGGATCCCGGCGCTGGTCGACATAGATTAGAGCTTACTCATGCACTGCAAGCATCTGACCGTCAGAAAACCAGCAATCTATACTGAATTGCACTTAGTAATAGGGAATTTGCATAAGTCACCGATTTTGATGAATTTGGGCTTGATCGCTGCGGACACGTATAAAAACATGATGGAACAGGAATAAAAATAAAAAAATGTATTATTTTAGTTTTATCACACGTTGAAATCATGGAAAAATAGCGTTTTTTTTCATTTTTGGATATAATGCACTTTACAGTCAGATAGAATATCGAAAAAGAAACAATATTTTGTATGACACATGTACTTAAACTCAAAATTGAGGGAGATAATTGAAAATTATTGGCTAACTCCATATTAAACGCGCCGAAACACACCTGAAACGTGATGTGTGACGTCACCGTTTTGTATGGAGCGTTTTCGGCGGGTGCTGCTGCGCGCTAACTTCAAGTAACTATATCACGAGAACAAAACGCAAGAGAAAAGTTTTAATATTACAGTTAATTTTCTCACGCATTTATACTTTTGATTAAGGTAAATAAAAATTGATGCATATTCCCTATTCTCATAAAACATTAACCGCCTCTGTGTTCTAGTGGTTCGCCCACCCATGTAAAACGCATGGGTCCGGTCAATTCCCACAGGGAGTACAATTTGTACTCGGTTTGGTTGGTGGTAGGGCTTATTTCAAGTCACCTGGCTAGCTACCACCATCTTACCTAACTCTGATGCCATAATCACAATTAAAAAATTGTTGTGTTCCGGCAGTTAGAGGTAAGATAGCCAGTTCCTCAGTGATGAGGATTCCGGGTGTAGTGCGCTTCCACCTTCGGCCTTATTATCACTTAACATCAGGGCCCTATTTCACCAAGTCGACATTTGTCAACGACATATTATGTCGGTTAATTTTATAATTGTCGTTACTTTAATAAGGGACAGGAATGTTGTGAAACAGGGATATTTTTTACAAGTCGACATACTTGTAGATTTGTCAGTAATAGGGATGTTGACTTATGAATAAAATAACGAAATACTAATAAAAATCGTAAACATATCAAACTTTTGGAGTAGCTTGTATACCTCTTGGTTTATATATTGCGTATTATTTGTTTTATGACCCTTCAAAGTTGGGTGGACAAGTCCATTTAAAAAGTATAAAATTTGTTAAAATAAATAATACATTTAGTTAGTCCGTAAAATTTATAGCAAATTTGTCAAAGAAACCATTTTGATAGACACAATATTTAATATAGCTGCCAAACAAATTTCCTACGCGTTGCATACAACGTAGGAAGGCGTGACGTCATAACTTGGTAGCCGTTAGTATGGAGCGTTTTCGGGTGAGTTCAATTTTGTGCATTTCAAACTGTGATATCTCGGGCAGTTTTCATGCTAGCGAAATAATTCTTATACAAATGTTTCTTTTTTTGAGAGGTAATTTGTGTAACATAAAATAAAAAAATAGTCAACATGCCTATTCTTGACATGAGATTGGAGCTGAGTGAACTTTGCGTGACAACACAGAATACATAATAGTACAAGTACAGAAGATCCACTCCGCACAGTCATTTAAATATATAGCGACTCTATCCCAGATACTATAAAGTGCAATTCAGGTCGCACACCGGTCCCTTGCCTACAGTTATATTCACCTAGAAGTTGCCTCTCTTTCTATCGCGTAGCTCTTATCTTTTCTAACGACTTCAGGGTTTCTACTTTTTAAATAATAATGAAATAATAGGTACTTAATTTATTACAAGTTATGTGTTTGTGAAATAAAATGTATACTTAAATACGTTTCAAAAAACCCTAGGCTAGGTAGACACAGTCAACGCCACATCAGACTATACATGCTGACTTTGAGGCAATTTGCTTTCTTACGAAATCAAATGCCATTAATAATTAACTTTATTTCGAAAGTAGATAAGTAAGTATTTCGAAAGTAGATCTATAGTAATAAGTAACCTAATCTATAAATTATTATTTCAATAAATAACTAGTTGGGTGAAGATAGTTTAGCAAATAAAACAAGTAAATATCTAAGAATAAACGGATACTAGGTAAATACTAACAAAAGTAGATAAGCTCTTCCTACGTTTCGATGTCGTTTGGAACTTTTGTAAGTGTGAAAAAGTTCGGATCCTTTTTATTTTGCCCATTGCGATGCAATATGCCTTCATTTTGGTTAAATATCATAAATGTGCGAACGAATGACGCAACAATCCGCGAATGCGTGCGTGAGTGAGTATCGTAAACGAACTTCTAACGTGTGACCCAGCGGCACGCGGCAGGCAAACCCTCTGAAATTAGTCCGTCCGGACGGACCCGCCGGCTACTTGTAGCTTCGTACCTAAAGCGCGGAGTGCGCCTAGCCTGGTGACAATTGTCGACTTGTAAATATTATCTACTGTTTCACAACATAATTGTCCCTTATTAAAGTAAAAAAGACTGTAAAAATTGCCGACATGTCACTGACAAATGTCAATTTGGTGAAATAGGGGCCAGGTGAGGTGAAGGCCAAGCCTATCCCGTTGACGTTGTGCATAAAAAACAGCTTTAAAATCCGGTATAAGTAGGTACCTAGCCTTAATCACTACTTAGACAAACCGGTAAACCCTAGTTTAGCTGTCAACCAGACCATAGTACGTCTGGAGTCATCAGAGCATGGTATTTGGTAGTTATAATTTTATACAGTCCCACAAACTTAAATAGGGAATATGCATCATTTTTTTTTTATCTTAATCAAAAGTATAATGCGTGAGAAAATTAACTGTAATATTAAAACTTTTCTCTTGCGTTTTTTTCTCGTGATATTGTTACTTGAAGTTAGCGCGCAGCAGCACCCGCTGAAAACGCTCCATACAAAATGGTGACGTCACACATCACGTTTCAGGTGTGTTTCGGCGCGTTTAATATGGAGTTAGCCAATAATCTTCAATTATCTCCCTAAATTTTGCGTTTAAGTACATATGTGTCATACAAAATATTATTTCTTATTCGATATTCTATCTGACTGTAAAGTGCATTATATCCGAAAATGAAAAAAAATATCGTTATTTTCCCCTAATTTCATCGTGTGATAAAACTAAAATAATACATTTTTTTTATTTTTTTTCCTGTTCCATCATGTTTTTATAAGTGTCCGCAGCGATCAAGCTCAATTTCATCAAAATCGGTGACTTATGCATATTCCCTATTGGGGGACAGTTGAAAACGGTCGAAGACTTTTGAACCTAGCACGAAAATAATTAAGTAAGTATATAGAGTTCCTACAGAGTAAAAAATGATTGAATAAAATAATTTGATTTTGATTTTGTTAAATTAAAAGTGCATATGAGGAGCTCGGTAGCGCAGTGGTTTAGCGCCTGGCCCAGCGATTGCGGAGGTTAAGCAACGTTTGCAAGGGTCGGTCATGGGATGGATGACCAAAAATTTATTATCTCGAGCTCCTTCGTGCTTCGAAAGGCACGTTAAGCCGTTGGTCCTGCCTGGCTGCATTTGCAGTCGTTAACACCCACCAATCCGCATTGGGCCCGCGTGGTGGGTTATGGCCCATCCTCCTTACCACCCATAAGGAAGGCCTGTGCCTCAGCAGTGGGGACAAAAATGGATGATGGACAAATTAAAAGTATTTAACTTGAAAGTTTAAAAACATGGATTAGTTTTATTTATCTTTATTAAACCTTTGTTCTGTCAATTAAAATAAAATTGTTTAGTTTCATGGACTGGACACATCCTTAAAATTTGGATGGTAAGTTATATAACCCGATATAACTAACATCTCCAAATTATCAGAATAAAACAAAAGAAAGTTGTACATGGGCAACAGCGTCGCTTAACCAGTTTGTAACAAAATTCGCGTGCGCGCGTATCGCCCCTGCACGAACTAAACGTGTGTGACAGCGGGCGCGGCGTGCAAGCGATTTTAACCTTAGCAGTGGTTAAGCGACGCTGTTGCCCATGGTACATACGGAATAACACCACTATATTATGCCAAAAATTGTTTCGGTCTAGGTTGTGTTTTGATTCTCCTTTGTTTCAAAAATCTATTCTACTTCGATTACCTATAGCCATAATTCTTTATTCTACGTCGTTTCAATTTCACCACGTCTTTTAGAATAACTGCCCATTGCATAAGTTCTGTTTCAAAGTCTGTACCGATGTTATTGTTTAGAATAGTAATAAATAATATATTATGGTGGTTCAGCGGCCTGGTAAAGTGTTAGTCAACTGTCAACAATACTGTTTTGTTTGCAACATATGTAAATGGTATGGGAATTTTATTTCTTTCGTGGTAAAGCTTACGTCAAAATGCTTGGTGGGTTTGAAGAAATTTTGTGGTACATACAATAGTCAATTTTGAGACTATTACAATGATTGTTATTTTAGATTTTAGGCATTTACAATGCTTTTTTTATATTAAGATAATTAATATATTAGAAAAAATTTACTCACCCATAGCACCTCAGACGGGACTCGAACCCGCATCCTTGGGATTCCGGCCCAATGCACTGACCAATTTCCGTCTGAGGTGTTACGGGTGAGTAGTTTTTTTCTAATAGGTAAATTCATTATCTTACTACTTACGAAAAAGATGTATTGTGCGAATGTGTGTGGTGTGTGGAAGGAACGATTGCGCAAGGGCGTCCCAGAAAAACCTACGCGGACCAAAAATAGAGGTTATTATGAAAAAGGCTGGTGTACGCAGTGACAAAAACCAAAGGGCATGTATGAAAAAATTGATAGATGTGAATGAAGCGAAAGAAGTGTGCAAGGATCGTAGCAGGTGGCGATCCATAGTCTCTGCCTACCCCCATGGGAAACAGGCGTGAGTGTATGTATGTATCTTACTATTACAATGAGTATGGTGCGTCGTGTAAATCAGTCTTTCGAATGTTAACACATTTACTTTTACACTAAACTTATGTGTGTGTAGATTTGCCCCTTTCATAAGTATCATTGCAGCGATCTCATTGCGATGGTAACTCAGTTAAGCAACATTATTTACTGCACGATAATAACACTCCATCAAACACCATAAGATTACCACTTGTGACATAATCTATTGCTTAACCTTATATATCGCCCTTATGCTCAAATCGAGAATTCACCACAATCGGATTGCTACATCGATTCATAAAATCGTCCGCAAAAGTAACTCGATTATGGGGTTATGTGGGGGCGCTATGGTGCAGTGGGTTATCGCATCGCACTGCGATTGCGGCAGATCAGCTAGTGAAGGAAATGCAGCGATCTTTTGTATGGAGACCCCAACATTAAATCCTCAGTCGATGAAACTTTGCAGTGATGTAATATAGTATGAACCAATAAACCTATGTACAAATATCCAAAAACAAAAAAAAACGATTTGGATAATTTAAAAAATATGTTTCATTTATGATACTTTATCATACTGTAAAGTTTCGTCTACTGAGGATTTACTGTGGGGGTCCACTATCTTCCTTTCCTACACTAAGCAACTTTCGCAAGGATCGTCCTTGGGATGGGTGTTCTTACCCTCCGTGCTTTTTCTGCTTGGACAATTTCAGACAGCACCATCTAGCCCCGAGCTAAGCAAAACTTGTAATATGGGTGCTAGACTTGGACAAAGTGCTAGACAACTGATATACTACTTGAATACTTTTTTGAATACAACATGTAACAAAATTAATAGCTAAAGGAATCAGAATTATGGTAGATAGGGACCATCAAACTGAACAACTTTTACAACAGAATTCAGAATTAGTGCCATAGCACTGACTCTGAATTCTGAATCGAACCCGGGACCTCTTGCGTGGTAGACCAGCATGTTGACCACTGCACCACTCTGGTCGCCTTTGGAATTGCACGGCACCTCAAGAATTTGGGACTAACTATGAATCTTTTACTATAACTACGAGCTTTTATTTCCTTACTAATTTTATAAATGCGAAAGTCCGTTTGTTTATTACGCCTTCACGCCTTAAGTACTGAACCGATCATCATGAAATTTTACAAACACATTGTCAGAGGTACAGAGAAGGACATAGGGTACCTTTCATCCTGAAAAAATATTGTTCCCAAGGGATAGCAAAAAAACCTTTCCACGCAGAAGAAATCGTGGTCGCCAGTAACCTATAAAGTAAACACTTAAGATCTTTGCATGACTGATTGAGAGTTTGACCGACTAAACCCACATGGGTTTAGCTTTATGAATTGTATGGCTTGTGTTGACGAATTACTCAACGAAGTATCTCTTGTTGAGTTCATAACTCCCTTAGATCACATATTTCATAATTGATTACTCAACTCATCGAAAATTGCGACTGCTCAAAGATACCATAAATATGGATGTTTGCTAGGAGATGTGCCCTTTCACTTTTCAATTACTGTAATTAAAAGGCATATTTGCTTATTAATTGGCCTTTTATTTTTTTATGAAAGGTTAATATGCGTGCTGAGTTTGAAATTTATTCATCACTTTTACTGACGTAGGTAGGTACCTATTTTTTTAACTACTAAGTGTTTTAGTTTGCACTGCAACTATGCACTAACCAATTATGCTACTGAGTCGCTAGCGAGATTGGCGAAATTTTCTTATACTTTTATATTATTAAGATTATTAATAATTGAAAAATATAAGAAAAAATCGACTCACCCGTAGCAGCTCAGACGGGACCCGTCTGAGCTTCTTTTTTCTAATATTTTTCAATTATTAATAATCTTAATAATATAAAAACAGCATTGTGAATGCATAAAAATCTAAAAGTTTTAAATTTTTAACACCTGTTCAATTTAGACACTGTTTGAATGTGATGCTGCCACTTCTTTGACAATACTGATTGAAAGAGACAGCATCACATTTAAACAGTGTCTAAATTAAACAGGTGTTTAAAAATCTTTTGCTATAACACAGACAGTCTATTATTCTACTTATTACATTTCATATTATACCTCTTTTTAATTTTGGAAATCCAAAGCTAAAGTAAGGTTCCTTCCTTCCTTTCAAATATGTAGGAAAGTGCGTCGTCGCTTCCTGCGCGTTTTGGTATCGACATATCAATGCTTACTGCTTTCTCTATCTAGGGTTGCCAAAAATGTTTAAAGAGGAAGTATTTATTAACTATTTACAAAGTTTTTGATATTTATATTAACAGGATTACTTATTTGTACTGGACTTTTTCACCGGATCACTTTTAACTTCAATTAAATACTAAATTATTATGTATTGTTGTAAATTGTTGTCTTATAGAAGTAAGATAGCCAGTTCCTCAGTGGTGAGGATACCCGGTGTAGTGCGCTTCCACCTTCGGCCTTATCGTCACGTAACATCAGGCGAGGTGAAGGCAAGGCTATATCCCGTTGTGCATAAAAAAAGTGCTTTTTTTATTTTTTATTTATTTATTTATCCAAATAACATTTCAATTATAGTAACAATGGCTTTACGCTTATAAACCTACGAGGTTTGTCCAAGCGTTGCACATTCGACTCGGACGATAACATTAAAATAAGAACAATAACAATGCGTCGACAGGAGTTTGGACTTCCTTAGGGTTTGTTTAGTTTAGTAGTCAGAAAAAGTAAACTAGCTACTTATACACCGTCATTTTGTAGTCGTTTTAATTAACTTAAGGGTGTGTTGTACCAATGAAAATAAACATTTTTGCCCAAGAAACATGGGTCGAAAAACGACAAAAAAATTTGGGTCTCCCATACTAAGTAGACAGCTAAAACATTTTATTAGTATGGGAAAGTCAATTTTTTTTTGTCGTTTTTCGACCCATGTTTCTTTGGCAAAAATGTTCAGTTCCGTTAGTAGAACACTCCCTTAAGTTAATTAAAACAACTACAAAATGACGGTGTATAAGTTTGGTAAAGTTGACATATTTTTAACATTCGAATTATACACCTGGCACGTAAATAACATTACAGCATGTAGTAATTATTTTTTGATAAAAATTTGTGAATAAACGTTTTTAAGAATAGTAATTCAAGATTCCTAAAAAAATATCATGCACTAAGATTTCCCCCTAAACTTTTGTCAACCCTGTCTTCACCATATTAGCAGTCACGAAACCGTGGGACTTGCAATAATCTATGATCTACCATTAAAATGCTACCGTAAAGGGTATGTAGAGAAAACTTGAGAAAATGCAATACGATACGATTCCAAACTAAGGGTTATTTATTGCTTTTTACACGACTGCCCAAAGCAAAAAGAGTGTTATGTGTTCAGGGTTCATGTATGTTTGTGGGTATGTGAGTTTCTTTATTCCACCATAACTTCTAAATGCTTGAACTGATTTGAATAAATGGGGTATCGTTAGAATCCTTACAGCATTCCGAGTGACACTGGCTATATTTTTTTTAGAAAAAATCGATATGGCGACTGTACGACGCCATTTTCAAATGTGAAAAAAAATTTTTTTTCTTCTATTATTACAATATGGGCATCAAATGAAAGGCCTTGATGAGCACATTCCAAAACTATATAATATGTCACTAAAAAGTGTGAAATAAAATTAAATAAATTTAAAAAATATTAAAAACACGACTGCCCTGCCAAAAACGAACTAAAAAGTTAAACAACAAGTGTCATTGCAGTCGGGGGACCTCTTTGATCAAAAATTGTTCCATAATAAGGTCCCCCGACTGCAATGACACTTGTTGTTTAACTTTTTAGTTCGTTTTTGGCAGGGCAGTCGTGTTTTTAATATTTTTTAAATTTATTTAATTTTTAGGTAAACATGTAACAGACTTTGTGGTCTCTGTGGTCTAGTGCTTCGCCAACCCATGTAAGACGCAGGGGTCCCGGGTTCGATTCCCAGGAGGTAGAGCTTATTTCAAGTCCACCTGGCTAGCTTTCACCATCTTAGCTAAGTCTGACGCCATAACAACTAGGTACTTAAAAATTGATGTGTTCTGGCAGTTAGAGGTAAGATAGCCAGTTCCTCATTGATGAGGATTCCGGATGTACTGCGCTTTCACCTTCGGCTTTATGGCCACAACATCAGGTGAAGTGAAGGCGATCTATCCCGTTGTGCTTAAAAAAAGACTTTATGAATAAAATTAAATATAAATAAACTAACTTTGATCTTGAGTTTAAGTAACCTGTCATTCTACAAGGTACCTAGGTACATACATAAAATCTAATTCATGCCAAAATTTATCAAAATTTGTTCAGTGATTTAGGTTTGTAAAAAAAATTACAGAGTTTACTTAATTCACCCAGGTGATTTGGCTCAGGTGAATTAAGTCTACGATGGTTTACTTTTGTATTTATAATGATTTACTTAAAAGTACCTACTGTGTTAAAATAGTAAATAATAATCTCGTAATAAACTATTCAACAGCTAAAAAATAATGGTCACCTATTATTAAATAATTAATATTAAAATATTATACCTAACAATCAATCAGACTTCAATTTTAATGTAGGTACTTGTTCGTATAAAAAAACCCTGATTAACAGACATCACCACACCATCCAAGATACCTAGAAAGGTGCCGAAAAGTTTTGGGAACAACAGTCATTAAAACAATGTGACCATTTTTAATGTCCCCACTGCTGGGCACAGTCTTTCCTTATGGGTGGATAAGGAGTATGGGCCATAACCCACCACGCGGGCACAATGCGGATTGGTGAGTGTTAACGACTGCAAGTGCACCCGGTACCAACGGCTTAGCATGCCTTACGAAGCACGGAGGAGCTAAAATTAATAAATTTTGGTCACCCATCCCATGATTGACTTTTGAGAAAGTTGCTTAACCTCCGCAATCGCTGGGCCAGGCACTAAACCATTGCTCATCGAGCTCCATTAAAACAATACTTTTTCTAAAGTAATAAAATACGCGTTGTAAACATTTGTGGACAGCGTTGAAATCTAAGCAGTGTAAGTTATGAAATGAAAACATTGTATTTTCAGTATATTTCAAGTCGACGAATAACATTAAAAAATCTGAGGTCAAGCGCGCACTTTAAGTATACAGAAGACGACACATTTTTGTTACATAAGTGACATAACGCCTACGGCCTACAATGTGCGATGCGTTGACACGACACACATTTGAGTTTATGTAACTATTCTGTGGCGTCTGACGTTAGATCGAGCAGACGAGCGTCTGAAACGACGGTAATTTTAAGTTTACACTTATTTATTTATTTATTTATAAAAGGACACCGTGCATTAACAAAATCAAGAAAACAAACATACTTCTTATTTTATTTTTATTTTGTATTTTATATTCACAGGTGAATCAACAGTTATTATGTTAACTATAGCAATCTTAGTATAACATCAAAAAACCATTTACAGATTCACACAAATAAAAAGTAAGGTAATAAAAATGCACATTTGAACCACAAAAACATCGATCGCCAAGAGTTATACAAAAGATAATACCTATACTTATCTAAAGTTTATTTGTATTTTTGAGAATAACACTAATTAATATTATTGATACAAATCCATAAAACCTAAATATCAGAATAATATATCATAATAAATACCTATAGATTTCATAGTTAAATCACGCCCACTTCAATATTCAGAGAGTAAAATTGCAAGATTACGCCTTACAGCTTCACAACTAGTGTTAAACATATCAATATCAAGTTTGCTGCACAACTCATTGAAACATTTGCCTGCACGAAGAAAGAAAGAATTTCGTCTATAATTGGTATGCGACAGTGGTAGGTGAATTGGTTTAAAATGACGAAGATTCCTACTTGGAACATTCAGATTCAATAAAGATAGGAAGGAGCTCGGGACAATCAACAGCACCCGTGGCAATTTTTAACAGAAAAGTGATGTCAGCTATGATCCTACGACTTTCCAGAGTTAAAAGATGGTGATTTCTACATAGTTGAAGATATTCACTAGAATGGTACCGCATTCCAATGCGGTAACATAAATACTTCATAAACTTTTTCTGGATATTTTCAAGTCTATTAATGTAAGTGGCGTATCTTGGATTCCATATTTGAGAACTATATTCCAAGTGACTTCGTATAAGTGAACAGTAGAGAATTTTAAAGTTTTTAGCATTTTTAAAGTCTTTGCAATTTTGAATTAAAAATCCTAGAGCTTTAGTGGCCTTAGAAATCACAAGGTTTATGTGCATACATATGCACGACATTGTCATTACAGATCTACCTATGTATTCAAAATGATATTAACATCAATCAATGTGTCATAAAGTCTCGAATGAGTGATAGAAAAATATTTAACCGCCTCTGCGGTCTAGTGATTCACCCACCCGACCCGTGTAAGACGCAGGGGTCCCGGGTTCGATTCCCAGGGGGGGTACAATTTGTACTCGGTTTGGTTGGTGGTAGGGCTTATTTTAAGTCCGCCTGGATAGCTACCACCATCTTATCTAAGTCTGACACCATAACAACAATTTAATAATTGTTGTGTTCCGGCAGTTAGAGGTAAGCTATATGTATTATATAGCCAGTTTCTCAGTGTCACTTTAACATCAGGTGAGGTGAAGGCCAAGCCCTATCCCGTTAGACAAAAAAAATGACGATTCAAAAACGCTTACTTTTAAGTCTATTCGAACAGAGGAATTATAAAGACTATTTTATTTGACTTTTTCATATATTTTTTTTAACCCATTAATTGCTAATTTGAAGGTATGTGATACAAAAATTTTAGTTAAGAATATAGGTATTAATCATATTCACAAAAATACTGATTAACACAAGTCCGGTAATAAATAATATAAGTAACCCTGACTTCAATACTTGCAATAAGTTTTTAGGTAAACATAAAGATTTGTATGACGACCATTACATAGCATAGGTCATGGTAGTATGTTAAAATCGTTTGAGGTTATCCTATTTATACCATACCATTAGTTAGCATCATCTTTTATTAGATTTACTTAATTTCATACAGGTATATTAATATTTCAAATGAATACAATTTGCTGCAAAGCTAGACCTTGACGCAAAATATACAAAGTGTCCTAAAACTTTGCCACACTGCAAACCACCTTAAATATTGATGAGAGGAAAATTTTCTGAAAGCAGACTTCATTTAGATTTTAAAATTAATTGAAAGTACATTCAAAGATTTTTGAAAAATCGCCTGCCTTAACTAGGATCGGACCCACAAAATATGAAGAAACATTAGGATTATTTTTTTCATGAATAATACAGCATCTAAAAGAAAGACCATGAAAAACATTTCAATTTTAATTATTACGTATATTTATTCGTATCGTAAACTATGCTAATTTTTAAAATATTATAATTTTTAAAAACAAAATGAAGTCTTCTTTCATTATCATTTCCTATTGTTCAATATATGAGGTGCTTTCCATCTGTGTGGCAACATTTTGGGACACTTGGTATATTAAAATTACTTAGACGTAATATATTTTCATCAATAAAATTTTACTATTTTAGAATAAGGCCCTGACGTTATGTGACCTCATTCTTGTTTAATTTATTTATTCAAAATTAACAATAAACTATAGGTTAAAGCGATTGTCTGAGTTTATGACTTGTTTTAGGAGTCATAAAATGCAAATTTCGTTTGTTTAATTTTAATGGGATATAAAATATTTTAAACGCACCGGCGCTGACAATAAAGTCGAAGAGCCTTTTTCATCTGAAGTAGTGTGGCTATACTTTTATGATGAATACATACAACTATATTTTATCTCTAGTTTAGAGTGTTTATCTCTTGTTTCTTTAAATCATATTATTAGAACTAGTGGCCTTGTAGAGCTGTAGACCTTGCGTTTGTAACATTTTTGAACATTTTTCGAATGGCTGAAATATGTTTTTCCATATAGCTCTTCCATTTTGAAAAAAAAATCTAAAATCTGTATTGATAAAAAATAATAATAAAAAATAATAAAAATAATAAATATTTGACAACATCACATACATTGCTCCAATCCCAAAGTAAGTAGCTATAGCACTAGTGTTATGGAAATCAGAAACAACGGTGGTATGACACACACCCAGACCTGAGACAATATTGAAAAGTTTATTTTCTACATTGACCCAGCCGGGGATCGAATCTGGGACCTCAAGAGATGGTGACGCCTTGAAAACCGGCGTGCGAACTACTCGACCACGGAGGTCGTCAAATCAATTAATTATAGAACCTGCTCAAAAATTTCACGAGAATCGGTTGCAAAATGCGACCTGTAGAGGAGAACAAACGGACAGCCGGACATAACGAAAGCATTTTTGCCCGAGCTGACAACAAATATGCTTCGCGCTCGCTCGGTCAAAAATTTTTTTTACCATAAATTATCGTCTCAATTTCATGAGTATTTTTATTAATTATAAATGGTAATTTATGCCATTGACTAGATTTAATGTTGTTCATATTTGCCTTATCTGTTCATATTTCTTATTTCGAGCGTTCCAACCGACCGTTTGCACAGTCTAAACTGTGACATTTCGTTGCATCAGAGGTCAACCGCGAAACAGCAAAACAATAGTATTTCCATTCACACCACATTCAGGCTAAAATCCCGACATAAAAACATGTTTTGGCTAATATTTTTTTTTATTTTCAATAATAAATAGGTAACAAATTAATATTTATTATTGATTAAAAACGATCATGTTCTAATCAATTCTAAACAAAAAAAAGGTAAGTCCTTTACCGGAAAAGTATGATTTTGAATGAACAAATTGTCATTTTTTGTTTCAGCAATAAGGAAATCTTTAATATCTTAGGTAATTACATGTAGGTGATTTATATTACTCACTAGCGGCCGCCCGCTGTTTCACCCGCGTGGTTCCCATTCCCGTGGAAATATCGGGATAAAAAGTATCCTATGTTTTAATCTAGGCTATCTACTATCTGTGTGCCAAATTCCAACCAAATCCGTTCAGTCGTTTTTGCGTGATTGAGGAACAAACATCCAAACATCTAAACATACAAACAAACCCACAAACTTTAACATTTATAATATTAGTAGGATTAAGTAGGATAATAACTATATCATCAAAGTTTTCATTGTTTAGTGACGTAAAGTAGCTTTAAGCAACACCTAACCGAAGTGGCTTTAAGTTCTTAAGAGCTGTCAATTTAAGTTTCTTATTTTTCCACTGTTGATGAGCTGTCAAAAGAGACTTGCATACACTTGCTTGCAAAACTTTATACCTTGAACCTTACTATAGTTAAATGCAATACGCTTCATGCCGTCGAGGCTCCGTAGTCATTCATTCATTGATTTGTTGTTCAAACTATGTGTAAATTGGAATTTATTGCAAAACTTGATTGGCGTACAACGTATAAATGAATGATTTAGAATAGATTCAATAATATTGTTTATTTATAAGTACTGTAAATATGTATTCGAACAGCGATCGAAAAAAATAACGCGCGTAAAAACAATCGATATAGTAAATATCTATGGAAAACTATGGAAAATTTCATTTCGCTCTTCGTCGTTAGATGGCGCTCTACAAATTTCCCATACAAAATTACTCTATGGAATTTTCGATAGCTGTTAGAGTCTGGTCAACGAAAGATGAACCGGAAATGGAGGCGCCACTTTCCCTGCTAAATTAACGTTTAGAGGCTAAGTTATTGGAAACTGAACCTTAAAATAAGGCGGAAAATTAGTTCCATTTCCAACCGAGACTCATCTTTCGTTGACCAAACTCTAGTGCTAAAGTACAGTATAAGGTGTAGGGAGGGGTTATATAAAACTGGCAAATCACCTCAAATGAATTTTAGTTTACCGCAATGAATCTGCGATTGCGACAGTTAAGCAACTTAAACAAGGGTCAGTCTTGGGATGGGTGACCGAAACTTTTATATTGATTTGAGATCTCTTCGCTTCATCTCCATGCTTCGGAAGGCTAATGTGCCTTCCGTTGCCGCAGTCGTTAACACCCACCAAGCTGCATACGGCCCGCGTAGTCCATAACTCCTTATCCATCAAATTTTCTTCTTTATTCTATGAGGATAAGTGGCCACCTCTGGTGTAAGAGTTTATCAAGCCGACTGTAAGGCCTCTGACTTGGCTTAACGACTGTTATCAGGTGACAACAGCTGGGACCGACGGTTTAACGTGCCCTTCGAAGCATGAAAGCGCTCAGTTGTAATGTCACTTAACTAACGGTCACCCATCCGACATCCTGGCCGGACCGAGCGTTGCTTAATAGTGTGATCGAGTACGACTAGTCTGTCAAGCTCCGCCGTGAGCACTTCATCTTATCCATCAATAAGAAAAGTCCATAAGAAGGCTGTATATGGACCTTTCTTATGACCCTATAAAGACCCTATATTATTGAATGTCCATAAAGAAGGCCCCAACGGAACTTTTTCCTGATTGCGTTTTATGGATACGAAATCATTTCAAATATTTTTTTCGAATAATAACTTTCAAAATGTTCCTTCTTTTAAGCAAAAAATTTTATGAAAAAGTGTTTTATGGAAACGAAATAATTTTAAATATTTTTTTCGAAGAAATAACTTTATAAAGCTTCCTTCTTTTAAGCAAAAATTTTTATGGCAAAGCGTTTTATGGATATACGAAATCATAAAATCTTTTTTTCGAAGAAATAACTTTCAAAGGCTTCCTTCTTTTAAGCAAAACAATTTTATGGAATAGCGTTTTATGGATACGAAATCATTTAAAATATTGTTTTCTTTTAAAAACGGTGATGAAAAATCTTGTAAAACGTAAAATACTTGCAACTTACTAAACAATCATTACTTATGTTCACAATGCCACTCAATTATGGACAGGAATCAAATGAAATGATATAAAGATTGTATCTGTACAATAACAATGTCAGAAGTCAATTAATGAAATAAAGACAAAACGAACCAATCTGCCAAAATCTCAGACAGTTGAAGTCAGTAGGTCAACATTACAACACTTACTTTTTGTTTTATAGCCTTTGTTTATTTGTCGGCGCAGCATCGGAACGACATCAGCATGCTCGGTATAAGCGGTACCGAAAACAGACCGAAAGATTACTGGACGCCTATATTTTTAATAGAGCGTTAGGCTGGCCACATACAGACGGAATTCCGTATATACGTAATTCCTAACGCTGCTAATCCAATAAAATAAAATAAAATAAAACTATGGACCTACCACACACTTGCGGGATTTTTCCGTACGGAAGTTTTATGTATTATTGATATTCTGTTCGGAATTCCGTATTAGGTTTCCGTCTGTAGGTATGTGGCCGGTTTTACTAATTTGTCGGCGCAGCATTAGTTCGGCGTGGCACGGTACAGATTCGGTACAGAATCTGTATCGCGCTGACAAATGAGTAAATGGCCTTATCAATAGAAATAGAATCACTGGTTTTCGTATCGTATCTCAGCGCAATTTTAAAAAGATTCCCTACTGTGCATTCATTTGACTACAACCTAATCTTACTTTTAACTGCCCAAAGGAGTTGAGCCTTATCAATAGAAATAGAATCACTGGTTTTCGTATCTCAGCATTCTCAGCGCAATTTTAAAGAAGATTCCCTACTGTGCATTCATTTGACTACAACCTAACCTTACTTTTAACTGTCCAAAGGAGTCGAGGTTGAATTAACATACGCATAGATAAGATTCATGCCATTGTAAGCTCGCGCAGGCGACGGTGATAAATCAAAGGCATGGGAATCGAACCCGCGACCACAATGCACAATCGAAGTACAACGGATTGCACAATTTTTGTTGCTTGTAACCGATCCGAGTGGCATCTACCGTTTACAATTTCGAACCTTGTAATGAGGAGCTCGATGGCGCAGTGGTTTAGCGCCTGACCCAGCGATTGCGGAGGTTAAGCAAGTTCGCAAGGGTCGGTCATGGGATGGGTGACCAAAAATTTATTATCTCGAGCTTCTCCGTGGTTCGGAAGGCACGTTAAGCCGTTGGTCCCGGGTGCAATTGCAGTCGTTAACACCCACCAATCCGCATTGGGCCCGCGTGGTGGGTTATGGCCCATCCTCCTTATCCACCCATAAGGAAGGTCAGTGCCCCAGAAGTGGGGACACCAAAAATGGCTGATGGTCAATGTAAGAGCATCATCCATTTTTAATGTCCTCACTGCTGCGAAACAGGCCTTAAGTATGGGTGGATAAGGGACGTACCCATATTAAGTGACCAGTTAAGGGGGGGGGAGGGGGTCTTTAAAATACCACGCTTGGTCACAGGGGCGGGGGAGGGGGGCCGAGGTTTTATCACGTAGCCAATATCCTCAATGGAAATCTGGGGTGCGATTGCGTAAGTTAATCGTATTCATTTGACAGTTCATATCGTATTCCATCGGATGCAATTTGTATGGGATGACATATATTATGATACAATATGAACTGTCAAATGAATACGATTGACTTTACGCAATCGCCTAGCTGGTTCTTTTTTTCAAGCTGTATTCAAATATGGCACGCAGCGAACTTTTATTTTTATTCTTAATACATTTTTTCACTTGTAATTGTATGTAAAATTATGGTACATACATACTCTTGGCATTACGTTTACGTGGCAAGCGGCTTACTAATAAAAAGACAAAAATTACCAATTTTTTTTAGATTTCTGTAAAAAATGATGTAAACCCATTATCTATGAAATAATACGTAAAAACTAGAGGGAGAGGAGGGGAGGGGGGGTCTTGGCATATACTACGGGTGGTCACCACGGGGGGAGGGGGGTCAAAAATTAAAAAAAATGGGTCACTTTGTATGGGTACGTTCCCTAAGGTGGATAAGAGTGTGTTATTTCGAGGTGTCGTTTTTGAGACACTAACCGGTCATCTATAAAGTATTCTTGATCGAAAGGTCAATGTTAATTTTTCTTTTCATTACAATTAAAATGCGTTTTGATTTACGTGAATAAAAAATGGCTTTTTGTCCTTTTTAAATTATAAAACTGTAATTGTGACAAATATAAACTAGGCTATAATGTATTATTGTCTTTACTCATACTTAAACATTTGTTTTCTTTCCCAGATGGCGCGGTGGTGCGCTATGATGGCGCTTTTTGCGCTTATTATATGTTCCAGTGCCACTGAAAGCCAGTCAAGATTCCGTAAGTTATTAATATTTATTAAAAAAATAACACATAATATTTTCTTTGATAAATGAAAAAAAAATTGTTTACTTAAAAGTTTTGTCCAGCGAACTAATTTAATTCCACTGTGTGGTACATTGATTATCAAATTGGCTAACTCTCATACTTCATTTACTAATCATTCATACAATCTAACTTGTATATAACATTGTCATATCAAACATTACATTATCATACTATTTTTCCAGAACCAAAGAAACCTAGATCTAGAATTGGTACGTACACTGTACAGAGTATTATTTGCCACCCAAACCACGCAATTTCAAAATTAGTAGGTCAGTCTTTTAGTTCATCTGTAGACCTATCCTTACACCTAAACCTAACACGCTTTTAAAAAGCACTAGAACACTGCATTATTTTTAGGAATATTATTAAAATCGACATAATATAGAGTCTGTGTGAAAAGAAAACCGTCATGGGATTTGTGCCCGTTACGTCATTATAGTGCAAATTTTACAACATTTTTTTTGTATATACGAAAGCCGAAACACTGGTCACATATTTTCATTTTCAGAATCAGTATAAAAAATATATAATTATATCTTAAAAACTCACGAAGTTACAAGCTTTTTGTGATATCCCGTTAGTAGGGTGTGCGTTAATTATGGTTTTGTAAATATTATTTAGTCAAAATATAACATGATATAAAAAATATTGGAATCGATTTTATTACTGCTTCTGAACAAACAGTTTTCAGGTTTCGTATATAGGTACTGAAAATTAGCTTGTAGTGCAACTATCTTAATATTTATCAAGTCATCAGAAAAAAATCTCATCTCATCACTGAGATTTTTTTCTCTCAATTGACCACTGGTGATGAGATTTAATGGTCAAATGGTCCAGAAGGAAAAATAGTCGCACCAGCCTTAATTGCGCCGCCTAGCATGACCGACGAAACACGATATAGGTATCGCGTTATATAGCGTTTTATCAACACCCAACTGTCAAAATCCATTGTCTTTTGACAATTGAGTGTGATAAATCTCTATATCATATCGTGTTTCGGTGGTCACGCTAGGGGTGCTGATCTTGTTTTCAATAGTCATGATAAGGGGCTAGACGTAATATTGGCATCAACATGACAAAAATGACAGTTCTCTTTCCGCTCCGCATAGACTCTAAGTTATAAATTCCGTAAAACAGAAACAAAAAGACAGTTTTCGCATACACTTGAAAAATTTCAACGATAAATAGTTCATAGCTTGTTTTTTGGGAGATACTTTTCATTAGTAAAAAGGTGATATTCTACTATGTTACCAAAACAACGACCAACGAATTGCAAAATAGCATTATCTGAACAAATATACACTCGCTTTTACACATCCGCATTTTTGCTAAATTACACTGCACGCGATTTAACCATTGAGGTAAATCTAAGCACAGAAAAATGAGTCCAGTATTGAGTTTTCAATGCCTACAAGTATTTTTGAGTCATATGAAAGAGTTCAATATTGAAATAAATTACAGAAGTGTCACATAACTATCCATGTAACAGTAAATTAAAATAATCCAAAATATATAAGAGTTGCATCTCAAAAGAGGAGACAATGATGTAATTTCCTTATTTTAAAATTTTGAAAGCTTTATTCAAATTAGTAATCTAGATAACCGTAATGACCGTAAAAACTTATCTTGCAAGTTTATGATACTTAATTTTATTCGCATATCTTAACTGCGAATTAAATGTAAGTGTTATTATTTATTAGCATAAGTATCACTATGTCATTCACACGCATCGTTGAGATATGATATTTTATTATTATAAAAGTAGACTGACTTCAACAATTTAAACGCAAATGAGATAATCTGAAGATATTATATTACAACTATATCTAAGCAAAAATATAGAAAAAAAAACAATAAAAGTAATCGACCGCTAGTTGATAAGAAGGAAACGATATTCCGATAATCACGTCTCATGAAAGTAGAAAATGTTTGGTAAATAAGTTGAAAGAAACTAAAAATATAACTTTCATAACACTAGCTTTCACTTTCAATATAGAGTTTAATTTGGCCATGAAGATGTGATAACATAAGTGGTTAGAAAGAATATAGTACTGACTCTTAACAAGATAATAAACAACGCTTAACGAAAGAGGATTGTTTGAGACATTTTCGATAAGAAGATGACTTTTTCTTCAAATATTTGGTGTCTATTGCGTGGCTCATATGTACATAATATATTATTATAATAAAAATAAATATATTTCATAATTTCTGTGAAAGGGTTTGGACTTAAATGCATGTCTAAAATATTAATAAGAAATGTTATTATTTGACTATTGTATTTAGTTGGTTAATGATTTTAGGAGATAACAATGTACCATCGTATTTAACCTATTCCGTAGATGTAATTCTGACACTCCTTATATACTCTTCTTAGTCTGTACCTAGTATTAATTTGTGTACTAATTTTCTTTTAAAACCGGTGACTTCATCCAAATCAATCCTCCTGAATCATAGAGTTGTAAAAATGTAGAAAATCATCCTAAAATAGTAAAGTAGAAGGTTAGAATAATTAACGGGTCTGGATCTCCGGTGGTTGGTTCCATTGCCGATGAGATTCCTTATGATGACCTGGTTTCCAGAGGAGGTCCAGGCTTCCCAGGCAGACTCCGATGAGATGGTAGCCAACCTGCTGCGCTGGATACAGGGATTATACTCACAGAAGAATAGGAAAGGTCTGGAAATTATAATTAGGGTGACGTGAAACTTAACATAAGAACTAATGTACCTACATGACATTGAGCGCAAGATATCGGTTTAAATAACTGAAATATTATTTAAGTAGAGACCATTACTGACACTATCATGATATAGGCGACTACAGTAATCCACACCAAAAATAAATGAACTGGTAAACAAAGATTTATACATTTACGACAACTGAAATCACATTGCACGCTTTTACTTAAGATGTCTTAATTAGAAAACAAAATACTCATTTGAAACTAATGTACAATTATAATTTTTCAGCTCGCCAGTACTTTGGAGGAAAACCTGAAAAACCAAGACCGTTCGAGCCTGCTTCCTATTTACCACCGTCTGGTTACCCCCCAGCTGGGACTAGGCCTTCACCCTCGTACAGTGATGGCCTCGACCCCTCCCCAACCAACCCACCCGTCCAACCCAGTCAACCATCGCCCACACCGAACCAACCATACTTGCCGCCAAGCACTCAGCCCGAACAGCCTCTTTACCAACCTAGTCAACCACCTTATTCACCAAGTAAGCCGTCTTATCAACCCAGTCAGCCAACAAAACCCACATACCTACCAAGCCAGCCAACACAGCCTAGCCAACCAGACTACCAGCCCTCACAACCAAGCCAGCCTGACTACCAGCCAAGTCAACCAACATTACCACCATACCAGCCCAGTCAACCAACTTTACCACCATACCAGCCCAGCCAACCAACTCAGCCCGCTAGTACATCACCATCTTACCAACCTCAGCAACCTGAAGATAATGACAATGAACCTATCAAGCTTGAACCTTCAGAGCCAGAAGAAGACGAAAATCGTCACCCACCTCACATACATGCTATCACTGTGGACTGTGGTAAAGAAATGATGACAATCAACATAGAATTCAACAAGCCTTACAATGGCCTTATCTACTCTCAAGATCATTTCAAAGATTCTTCATGTGTTTACGTTCGTGAAAACTCGAACCAAATTAAATACTCTTTCACTGTCAGTTTGAACACATGCGGCACAAGGTTCTATAGCGACTTCGAAAACGAAGGTCAAGCTTATTTAGAAAATGTTCTTGTTTTACAAAACGAACCTGGCATTCAAGAAGTTTGGGATCACATTCGCAGAGTCAGATGTTTGTGGGAAGGAAACTTAACAAAACAGTTGGTGTCATCTCTCAGTGTTGGTATGTTGAATCAAATCACAAGCAACTTCAGTGGAGATACAGCGATGGCTCGATTGGACATTCAAACGGGAAGAGGACCTTTTGCACCAGAAGCTAATGGTTTGGTCAAGATTGGAGAAACCATGACATTGGTTGTGTCTGTCACTGGAGATGCTGGCTTCGACATATTTGTTAGAGAATGCGTCGCTCGTGATTCAGAGAGCAATCATGTTGTACCCTTGACTGATAACAATGGTTGCGTGTTAAAACCAAAACTCTTCGGATCCTTCCAAAAGACTAGGGATACAGGAAACACGGGCGCGTCTATTATTGCTTATGCTTACTTCAGCGCCTTTAAGTTTCCCGATGAAATGGATTTGGTAATTCAATGTGATGTCGAGTTATGTAAGACTGACTGCGATGCTTGTCCCAACCCGGGAAGCATCGATCCAAAGAGGAGGAGACGTGATTTAATACATGTTGGGAATAGAACGATTGAGCCTTCCACTACAATCAGTAAAGGTTTAAGAGTTGTCTTCGCTGAAGACCTTCCGCAGTCTTCCGGATTCTGCGTGTCTCCTTCGGCAGCCTTATGGGGAAGCGTTTTGGTCTTCCTAGGGTCCATGATGAGCAGTTTGATGGTATCTTACTGTTGGATGAGGTCAAGAGGCTCAGTTAAGTTTACGTAATCTTAAAACTCTGTACATATTATTTGAAATTACAAAGAATACTTTCTTAAGATATTTAAATTGCATAATGAACATTTTATGAGTGTCCAACAAAAGAGTATTTTTTGTTTTATTATTAAAACGTGAAATATATTAAAATCAATAATAATAATACTCTTAGGGTAGCTATAACACAATAACAAGATATAGATTAAGTATTTTTTATAGTTACCTATTATGAAATATTGTGATTATTAAATTAATAAGTCCATAAAAAATAGCAGTCACAAAATTCTAATGATACATAATATGTAAATGTAATAATTATTATTATGACGATTTTTGAAGCAAAGAATGATGTGAAAAACTTCAAAAGAAATCATGTATTATGAATTTCATACACGCCTAGATCATAAAACATTGTAAAGGACATCATCCATTTTGGTCCAAATGTGAAAGTGCCGGCCAAAAAGCAAAAGTGCTTTATATTGATAGATTTTGTCCACCTAAGCATTTCTTATTATGGCACCGAAACTGTAGCACCGCTATACTCGATTTTAAATAAATTCAAAAAGACTGTTTTTTCATACATTTTGGCACAAATAAAAAAAAGATAGCCAAAAAGAAAATTCTGATAGATTTTGTTCGCCTAAGCATTCCTTATTATGGCATCGAAGCTGTAGCACCGCTGCATTGACTTGATTTTAATTGAGTTCAAAAAGTCTGTCTTTTCATACATTTTGACACAAATAATGTGAAGCGGTGCTACAGCTTCGGTGCTATTATAAAAAATGCTTAGATGGACAAAATCTATCAGAATAAAGCACTTTTGTCTTTCATATTTGGACCAAAAAAGTATGAAACGTGGATGATCCTTTTAAGAAAATACTTTTTAAGTCAAAGTTGAGGTGTATACGATGACGTATTGGAATGAAGACGAATTGTTTTTATCATCAGTAGATGTAAGTTTAATATAAAAACCAGTTTTTTAAGTTCTATGCTTTAGGATTGGTATCAATTCAGTTCTTGAGAAGTGTATAGTTCCGTGAATCAGTTAATTTATGTTTGTGTAAATAATAGCGGATTAAAGTACAAAAATAAATTTTTATTTAGCAAATTTTTTGTTTTATTGTTGTACTTGAATACAGTGAATGAATTAAGACTTCTTTTGACAATAAACTTCGTTAACTAGCATTTGCTTAAAAAATCTCTACAAGAGCCCAAAAAAAACCACTAATGAGAGAAAAAAAATCTAAATCAACTATAAAATCTACACCTGAGGCTAGGTTTTAACTGCTTATATTGAATTCAACTAATACATCTATTCTTTCAAATACCAAACCAAGTCAAAAAATCATCGTGATTTTTCAATCTAATTTTTTTATTTACAAAACATCTATTTTTTGAGAAACAGTCCTTGAATAGCATCAGCTGATAACCCCTTGGTCTCCGGTAATTTAAACACACTGTAGATCGTTCCCAAGAAGCAGACAGCTGAGAAGCAGTAGAATACAGGTCCCAGGCCCAGAGCATACACCAGGGGGTTAAAGATGAAGAGGGTGATGAAGTTCACGATCCAGACGAAACCCATGGCGATGCTGTTGCAGAAGCCGCGAACCTGAAAATTTATTTAATAAAGTAAATTTTATGAAAATATGAAATATAGTCCAGCCGTCTTACAAAAAAAAAATGTTTGTAAACAAAACGTTGCGCATTTTTTGGCATTATTCCACAAATACGTTAAGTTTCAGTGAATTAACACCATAAATACAGCTTGGACAACTTAGGTAATAGGTGAGCTATCAATGATACTTGCAATAAAAGGTACTTTTGAGGTTAAGTGTGGACGGTTTGTTAGTAAACATTATTTCCGTAAGTTGGCTGGAGTATAGGGTATTTATTCTGTTAATAGAGCTCTATTTCAATGAACTACTGTTTTAAAAGGAAAATAGGAACACATTCAAAACATGGAATTTGAAATCGAAGAAGGGCCTTTGAAATTAAACAAAAAAAGTGATAGGCAAAAATATATATAATATATAACTTTATTAGCTCTAGTAATACCAAAATAACGCTCTGTAGATTCAGTGGGTGCTAATCTGATGCCGGAAAAAACTTTATTCTCATTAGAACAATAATTTAGTCACGTACCTAAATACCCATAATTTACAAGCATTGCTTTTGAAAATTTTGTTCAAGACATTTTGTATTGAAGCAAAAGTGATAAAACACTTATAAAATGAAGTCGGTAAAGCTGTTCGGTTCATGAACAAGTGACCGTATGTAAAGACCTGGGGCCTATTGCATAACAAAATACAAGCTAATATTATTAGTGATTTTCCATAGATATTCACTAATAATATTAGCTTGTAATTTGTTATGCAATAGCCCCCTGCTAGTGTGATTGCGTGAAGTCAATCGTATTCATTTGACACAAGAAGCTTATATTATACCCCCCTCATGATTTGACAGTTTATATTGTATCACAATATATGTCATCCCATACAAATTGCAGCCGATGGAATACGATATGAACTATCAAATGAATACGATTATCTTCAATCGCATGCCTGAAATGTAAATGATATTCCACTGCTGTTACTAGTGCTAAATATAAAAATACCTCACCTCAGGCAAAAATACCTCTGCAGCCAGTACAAAAGGTATGACTGCACATCCGACAGTGTACACAAAACTGTACAAGTAGATGAGCAATGCAGTAAACCAGTGAGGAGCCCACTGCAGCTGCAGCTGTGTGCCTAGCAGTAAGGTGCACACGCCAGAGAGTGCTGACGTCACTGTTAGCAGGCTCTGTAAAAACAATATAAGGATTAAGATAATTTTAATTTGTCTGATCAAGTCAAAAGTGTTGTATAGGGCTAATCTGAGATCGTTGGGACTAGTACATAAAACAAATGTTTCCACTAAACAACGTACAACATTAGCACAGTTTATATCTAATGTCTGCGATTGTGTGGGGGATATCACCATTGCATTACTGTGTCTGGCATCACTATCTTTAATTCCAGATTTGATTCCTGGATGGATTAATTGATTTAATAAGAAAAATGAAAAAAAGAAACTTTTAAATACAGATTTAGCCTTAGGATAGCCGCAGCAGAACATAGCCATCACATCAGAGGGCCTAGTACGAGTTGGTGTCTTGTTCTCACTTCACTTTGCGAATAGATAACTATCGTTTCCTATCTTTCACCGTTCTTTCCACTTGATACCCCCATTAAAACCCCCATGGAAACCCAGTATTACACTTGAAACCCCTGCCAGGGAGTCCAAGTTCACTCGTTCACTCACTCGCATTGTGAGCAGTAGGTATATTACCCGATACTATTCGCGAAGTAAAGTGAGAACACAACTCGTACTAGGCCCTCTGTAAGACATTCAGTCAGTTTAAAATGTAGCATTAACTAGTGTGCCCTAGCTTTTTCTCTAATGCTGGTTTCACACAGCTGGCGTCAGAACCATAGTAGTACTGTGCTGCCCGCACACTACTACTGTGTGAGCGCACTAGCCAAGATAGAACAGTACGTTCATGTTGCAGTAAAGGTGCGTGTCCACTGCATCGGGATTGGAGCGCCATAGAAATTCAAACAAAGTGACAAATGTCGACGTTCCATCCGTGCCATCCGCTCCGATTCCGATGCAGTATATGCGCAACTTAACAGCTGTACTACCCACTGTACTGCTTCCGTGTGAAACCAGCATTAATGCCACGAAACGTCAAACACTTACAGCGGATGATTAGCAAATATTATATTGATTACATCACATTATGATGCGTGTCATGAGAATATGAAAAAAACAAGTCTAATTCAAAAGTGGACTCTCACCTTCCTCCCAAACTTGTCGATGACCAGCACACAAACAATACTAGCCACCAAAAAGTCAACAGCCAGAAATATGGCACATAAGTTTGACGACAAAGAAGGTACTGCTTCTTTAAACAAAGGCTCTGCGTATACTTGGAGAACCACTGCACCCATCATTACAGTTGCTGCGATGACGAAAAGTACTGAACAAAGAGCGCGCTTTGAGGATTTGGATTTTTCTGGAATAAAGAAGTGTAAGTTTGGAATAGGCTTTTTTGAATAATTTGTTTCTGCTTTGATAGATGAGACTAGATTCCATAAAAAGACAATGAACAAAAAATGAGGTGAGAAGAGTATAGTCATAGTAGAATCAAATAAGTAAGCCAACTCGCGCCTCGAGCCAGCGATAATAGCCTAAACACGTAGGGCTGTCGCTAGTTTATTCAATCGTCAAAAATACTTAGTCAATCTCTATACAAATAATTTTTTTCCTTGTAGGGTAAGCATCAGGGTTCTATAATACAAAGTTTTTAAATATTTTTTGTACATAAACCAACGGGTCTATCGGCTAAAAGAATGAAGTTAATGTTAACTGTAATTTGACGGATGTATGTGATACTTTGCCACTTTCGTTTTAACACCAATAAAAACTTACAAAAAAAATAGCTATGTATCACATCCATAATATGTTAAATTACAGGTTCCATTTACCTACTAATTGGTATAGTCTTAGGAAATCTACGGGACTAGAAAATAGTCGACTATTTATTGAGAATTTACTAATTGATTTCATCGACGGTTTTTAATGTTTTTTTACTACTTACTAAAAACTCTCCAAGATGATTCTTTCCGCGATTCCAGTTCTCCCAACTTTGATTCGAGTAGTTCTTCTGTTATCTCCACATCTGTAATTCGTTAGAAACTCAATTAGGTAACTAGATGTTAAGCAGACGATTATTGTGCTATTTTAGAAAACTGCGCAAAATTTACCCAGTTGAAGAAACTATTTCAGATTTCAAATTATAGAGCTACCAATGCCTCAATAAAATGTTATCGAAATGTGGAAAATCCAATGTTTCAAGTTACTAATGAAAATAACTTGTTTTACCTTTTTGAGCTTCAAGTATTTTCTCTAATCTCGGATCAAGTTGTATTTTGATTTTCCTTATCTCCATTTTAACTAGTTTGGAGTTTACATCTACTTTATTATAAAACGCTATATTTTTGGCAGCTTCCTAAAAACAAAAACTATTTTAAGATAAAAAAAGTTACAATTTGCTTTAACTTTGCGGAATGGCTTAACATGAAATGGTCGTTGCTATGATATCAATACGGTTCAACTTACTTCTTCTTTCCCAACCAATACCAAGTACACTGGCGATTCTTTCAGCAAAAAAAGAGTCAATACACACACAACGGAAAGCGTCAAATGCGTGTAAACCACTTGGTAGTAACTCAAATAGCCTCCCAATATGTATGACATTAGAATGCCAACGAAGTATCCTGATGCTGAGAAGGCAGTCAGGCCTCCTCGGATGGAGTCGTGGGATATCTCAGCTATGAATATCAAGGAGACATTCTGCCCACCGATGCCGATGCCACCTATTGCCATTGCAAGAAGGATTAGGGGTACGCTTTTGGAGACTGCTATGATGACCCAGGTCAACTATAAAAAAAAGGAAATATTTCTTTTTTGAAAAGTTCGCGCACAAAATTGGCTCTTTACAAAATCCCATGCAGGTGGCAACTTTTTATTTTTTTAAATATTTTTAAATATTTGTTTATATAGTTGAAAGGGATGTGTAATAGGGAACATGCATAAGTCACCGATTTTGATAAATTTAAATTGAGCTTGATCGCTGCGGACACGTATAAAAACACGATGGAATAGAAAATAAAAATAAAATATGTATTATTTTAGTTTTATCACACAGGGGAAAATAACGATATTTTTTCATTTTCGGATATAATGCACTTAACAGTCGGATAGAATATGAGAATATCGAATAAGAAATAATATTTTGTATGACACATATGTACTTAAACGCAATATTTAGGGAGATATTTGAAAGTTCTTGGCTAACTCCATAATAATGCGCCCTTATGCGCCTTAAACGTGACATAAGTGACGTCACAAATGTTGACTATTTTGTATAGAGCATTTTCGGCGGGTGCTGCTGCATGTTAACTTTAAGTAGGTACCTACCTATACCACGAGCAAAAAACGTAAGAGAAAAGTTTTAATAATATATTACAGTTGACTTTCTCACGCATTATACTTTTGATTTTGATACAAAAAAAATGATGCATAGATGTTCAGCTTTTTTTGAATAAAATTGAACATGATAATTTAATGTGTCTGCAAATCTTAATAACCGATTATATTTTGTAAACTTTGACGGCTTTGACCGGAATGAATCTATGCACCTTCCCAGATTTGGCCGACAGAAACTTTGACAGCCAAGAATCTCTTTATGCACCTTCCCAGGTTTGGCCAGCAGAAAACTAGTTTTAACTTTTCATCGTGAGACAAGTGTCGGCCAAACCTAGGAAGGTGCATATAATGCACCATCTATTTGTGAAAACTTTTACCGCAATGAATCTTTTTAGATCCATTGCGGTCAAAGTTTTAACATTAGATTAGCATGTTCTATTCTAAAAAAACTGAACGTCTATTTGGTTCTCGTAGTAGAGAGACCAGCTTATTTACGAAGTTATAACAAAAGTTAATGCTTTAGCTTCTTTGTTGGCTTTGTCTTCAAGAAATGAGAATTTTTGCTTTCTGGCAGAGCACATACTCGAGAAAATGTATATCATACCATGTACGGTAGTCCAAACAATATTGTAGCATATTTCCTCCCCAGAGTGTTGAAAAGATACCCGCAAAATGGCGTCACTGCCAAACCGCCCACACTTGGTAGACCACCCAGTAGGGATATATCCAATGACGTCATGGGTCTGTTTAAGATGGTCTCATTGGACATGAAGTTACCCACAGTGTATGAAGGCCATGCGCATACGAACCCCGTTTGAGTTGCCAGGAACGATACTGAAAATGAACAAGACAAAAAATATATATTTAAAATTCTTCATCTTACTAAATGATATACTAGAAAAAATACGACTCACACCAGATCAATACTCAGACGGGAATCGAACCCGCGACCTTTGGATATCCGGTCCAATGCTCTGACCGCTGAGCTACCGAGTCACTAGTGACATCGTCGAATTTCTTCTAGTATATCCTACTCTTACGCTGCAAGCCAGCGTTATTTTACCAATGTGAGGAATTACCTCGACATTCAATTGAAATATCTTTCCAGATATTTAGACAATTAATTAAGATGAAATAGCTATGTAATTGAGATTTTTGCATTCACAATGCTATTTTTAAACAATACTAAATAATATACTAGAAAAAATACGATTTAAAATAGCTATATAATTTAAAAATTATATAGCTATTTCATCTTAATCAATTGTCTGAATATCTGGAAAGATATTCGAGGTAATTCCTCACATTGGTGAAATAACGCTGGCTTGCAGCGTAAGAGTAGGATATACTAGAAGAAATTCGATGATGTCACTAGTGACTCGGTAGCTCAGCGGTCAGAGCATTGAACCGGATATCCAAAGGTCGCGGGTTCGATTCCCGTCTGAGTATTGATCTGGTGTGAGTCGTATTTTTTCTAATATATTATTTAGTATTGTTTAAAAATAGCATTCTTCTCCTTAGTTGATTTGATAATATACAAAGCACTATTTTTTTTTCAATTCATGTCCTCAGTTATTTTATTTAAAGTAGAGATTGAATTTCTCATGAACTGATTGAAGATCCTTGGGGGAGGCCTAACCCAGCACTGGGTGTCGTGCGGCTGATATGATGATGATGATGAATTTCTCATAAAAAATGATTTCTTTGCATAGTAAGGAGCGATCATCGTCGCTCATATTTTAGATTGAATTGAAATATAATTTCTGAAACGAATAAAATTAATTACACAATATTAGGAAATTCTCTCTTTCCTAATATTGTGTAATTCTTTTATGGTAGTTTTTTCATCCTTATCACCATAACAGAAATAACTAAAATTACGCATTTTATCCTGTAAGATTGTATCACATAATGTAGTGCGCTTATCATCATCAATATTTGATTTCCATTTATTTTAATACTTTATCTTATACCTGTCGCTCTACAGTGTCAATTTCGTTGGTGTGACGCGAGTTTTATTTTTTATATTTTGTAAAATTATTCATATTTAAACGCCCTACACAAAAAGGTAGGTACTTAAAAGTATCAAAGGCACTCAAGATTTATAATTGAAATCCAAAAATTACATGATTTAAGTAAAGTGAACTGCTTGGTTGGTCTTTAAAAACAAAACTCGAATTGAATATTGCAAACAATTTACGTTTTATAAAACGTTAAAAGCTACGAGATATTTATAAGTAAAAATTGAGCTTATATTCAAACTTAAACTTATTTTGTCTACCGCCCAATTTATGGCTCCGTTATGCGAAATCATTTGTCTCCGTCTTTTTCTTTACGTGTAAAGAGTATGGAAACCTCACTTCTGCACTTTTTCGATGTTTTTCGTTGTTTTTTCATCATTATCTTTAGCACAATTATTTTTCTTGAAAAAAAGTTATTGGAGCAACTGCACTGTACATTAAAGTGTGCTATAATGTGGGATTCAATACGTTTCCGCTATTATTTATTATTTGATTATATTCAGATTTTTTTAACAATCATCTGTGAGGTTTGTACGCATTTTAATACTTGTAGCTACTAGATAATCTCTTTAGCTTGTCGTATGATTTTTTTGTGGCTACAATTTTACGTTTTTTATATAAAAATATGGCCCGTGCAAACCATGTTTTCCTATTATAGCCCCTTAAGAATCAGTTTTACCACACAGATATACTTACCTACCTAGCTTAGATTATATTCGTATTTTTATTCGTTATTGAGTCACAATAGTACAGCCCCCCCTTACTCAAAAGGCCAACTAAAATTGCCGATAGTAGAATATAATGATATGTATGAGATTATTATGCATGAGCTAAGTAAGCTTAAGCTTAAGCTACGATTTCCTAGGATGACGGTGCCGTCATATTACGGCCGTCATTTAGCAGCATACGTTGTCTATGTACTATCCCCGTCAATTGGAAATGCGCTGGAACCTTGTCAAATTAACATACACATCATCGTCATCCGCAACTAAAAATGACAAAAAACAGTAAAATTCTAATAGGTAATACACATATTAATTATTGAATTCTTATTTTCAATAAGAAAGGGTCTAGCTATATGAGAAAATTACAATTGTTTTTCGTTTTTGAGGTTAAAATCATGGCCGCCAGGCGCATTACCAATTGACGCGGATAGTAAACAATACGGTGCAGTTTCTGACGTTACGGTGTCGCCGTATTGTTTACGTAGACAACATTCAACGTCGCTATATTACGGCCGTAGTATGACGGCACCGTCATCCTAGGAAACCCTAGTTTTAGGGTCAACCCCATATAAATTTAGTAGAATGGTCATTTGAGTATGCCCTCAGTATTTGCTGAGTTTAGGACTGAAATATGTAATTGAATTTGGTGTGATTTCTATGAAACCTTTTTAATTTTTATTAAATGCTTTGCTAAGGCAAGGCTCAATGTCCACCTGTATTTTAATCTACTATTTAGCATGTCATTTATGAAATAATGTTTTTTTTATTCGATCAGTTTATACTAACTGCATAACGTTGCCAAACATTGTATCCCCATCGCCGAAAGTTTCAATTTCTCACTTTCCATTTTAAATAAATAATTATCACTTCACTGACACTGTTTAAAGAGCACTTCTTGTTAGAATAATTTTAATAATATCTCACCCGCGGAATTAATGCTATAATTGTCGTATTGTTTATTGATGTGACTGCTAAGGAGTTGATAAAGTAGGGTAAATAACGCCAGAGATAGGCAGTTCAAAAACATGTAGTAACATTTTGTAGTCCTATTTACGATTACGAGTAATGTTTAGGAAATTGACGTTTGGTTTGGATTTTTTTTAACAAATTGCATTTTCCTTACTAGCATTTTCATAATTTATTTAACAACCATAAACGGTATTGTAACAAAAGTTTTGCAATGTGCAATTTAACCAAGAAGCTTATACCTCCCTCAAATGGAGATTGCACGTCCATATGTCATAGTGAAGATTGAAAAAAGGCCCTTACGGCTTATTGCAACCTCTTTCTTTAGTGTTACAATACGTGTTCGTTGTTCGTTTGTTCGTGAGAAACGAAAACGTATTGTAAAACGAAAAGAAAGAGATAGCAATAAGCCGTAACGTCACTAAAGAGTCTTTTTCAATCTTCACTTACTTACTAGGCGTGCAACCTCCATTGTGGATATAAGCTTCTTGAATTTAACTAACTAAGGGAGTTTTTTGGCGCCATTTTGTCTAGTACGGTTTGGTGTGTATTTTAATTATTTGAAAATTGATTCATAGTGGATATTATGTCTTCAGTTTTGTGGTACAAGTGTCTACGCAACTGAACAATATGTGGGATAATTGAAATAGGCGCGATCTTGGTTGTGTGAAGCTGCGATTTTATTGTAGTGGTAGCTACCTCGGCAGAACTTTCCGAGTAAACTGTCTTGATATACTTGTTGCCAAATGCTCCAAGCATCATTAGAATGCAATGCACCCGCATTCTAATGTAAACTTAAACTTAAACAATACCTACCACTGAACTACTAAACACTTGACACTGGCAAAAATTACTTCCAAGAGGAAAGTAGATTGCCAAAATAAAAATAGAAGAAGAAGAACTAACTAAGGCAGCATAACATAAGTGAAAAAAAAAATTTAGGCTAAGTTACAACAGAGAAAGTGGTTATTTTCGTTTACAAAAAAGGAGTCACTTTCAAGGTAGTATTTTTAATGCAAAGAAAACAAAATACATTGTAAATGTTTGACAGAAAAATGGATTTTATGGGTACCAATTAACGATTCTTTATCAGGGGTGTCATTTGAAGTTCTTTTCCCTTGATAAGCTTATGCTTGTGTATTAAACTTTTTGCTATCAAGCTCTTCTTTTCTGCATAAATCAACGTTAAGTGACACCGTCTCCGTCGTTATTGCTAGCTACTTTTAGTATTGACAGTTTCTCTATATTCTATTGCTCATTTCAAGCGGTTTTACCCTATAACTGTTGGTACTCGACAGACGTTATAAATAATCTAGTCAAACGTTTAAAATGAATTACATACAGATAGTATAGTTTATTTGCAGAAGAATAAAATAATTTAAATTAGACCCATGTGGTTTAACTTTTTATTGTTATGATCATCATAATATTACTATTATTTAATAAACGTTTTTGTCAAAACATTCATAGTTCATCAATATTAAAAAAAAGTTTAAATGTGGTTTTCTCAATTATTTTTTTTAATTAGAAAACAATCAAAAAATATCGTAGGTGCATTAAACTTGAATGTCATAGAAAAAAATTAGTGTATTGTTGTACCTATCAATTATGGTTTTGTAATTATGGTTTTTTTATAGCTAGCATTTTAAGCGATTTTAGCCATCTTTAGCTAAGTAAATTTTTTGTTGTTCTATCCAATAGCTACTTAAGTAGTTACGATAACAAAATCAAAATGACATTAAATTAACTATGTAGCGATTTTTTTCTATAAAAGTAGAGTTACTTTAATATTCCCTAAAGTGTCTTAAAATGTTATCAAAACAATACTTACTAACTTATTTACTCAAGCTCAGACGCCATACAAGATAGCTGTAAAAAGAACAAAAAATAGTGTAAAAATTATCGTATGCGATTCAGAAGTTTTGTTTGCACAAGATTATAAGTAGGTATTATAATAAGTTAAATTAAACGAAACGAACGATTATAATATTTGCATTGACATCTTATCATTTTCCTGCCACGTAGCGGTAGGTGATGTGGCAATACGTCTAAGTTATGGCACACCCCGGACACTCCATACAACCGCGCCATTATAAACAGATGACGTCAGATGACGTTTTTGTACACGCGCAACTGTGTGTAAGTCTAGGGCTACCGTGCAGTTTGTACTCTATGAGCGGCGTTCAATTCATAAATCGAACTTTTTGGTAAATAAAGTTACGACGCATTGCTTTGAATATCAAAATAAGTTGACAGTTGATGAAAACGACTAAATGAGCACACGATTCGGCACACGAACTCGCGGGGTGGGGTGAACGCTAATAATTGCGATATAAAGGGTTACTACCTTATATCGTGTGGGTGGAGACCCGTGCCCAGCAGTGGGATAAAAAGTAGCCTATGCCCTTCCTCAAGGTCCCATCTATATCCGTACCAAATTTCGTCAAAATCGGTCCAGCAGTCTAGGAGTGAAAAAGGTGATGATGATGATATCCTCTTATCCCTTATTAGGGACATAGGGCTCTCAGAAGGGACCTCCACTTCTTCCGGTCTTGTGCGGCTACCTCAAGATCTGTCCAGCCTTGACTGATTGATGCAGCCTCTTTTTCAACTGAGCGCCTCCAGGTGGTACGAGGGCGGCCGGGTTTTCTCTTGCCATGCGCTTGCCACTTTAGACCCTGTTTCGGAATGTGGTTGTCAGATCTCCGTAACACATGGCCTAGCCAACGCCACTTCCTTAAAAGAACCTCCTTGTCTATCGGCATCTGGTCAGTTAACTCCCACAGCCTTGCATTGGAGATGGTTCGTGGCCACCAGATTCCCAGTATCCGTCTAAGACATTTGTTGACAAACACCTGTAGCCTAGCGGTGACTTCATTTTTGACGAGCCAGGTTTCGCATCCATAAAGGAGAACCGACTTGACGTTGGAGTTAAATATTCTTATTTTCGTGCGGCGTGTTATTATTGAGGACGTCCACACAGGTTTAAGCTGCGCATAGTGTAATGATCCCCCCCCCCTATTTAAATACTGATACAAATGATAACTACTATCTTGATTTCCTAATGATACCTGGTGATTGTATTTTATTGGATTCTAGTTCTTACTGTTTTACTACATGGATTGGTGATATTCTAACCCTAGCATAGTTAACCTAACGCATACCTAACTACAAATCCCATTCATGTTGATTAGCCGCTAAACGGCTTCCGAACTAACTATCCCTACTTGTGATTCCATTAAATGTTTTATCTATGTTTTGCCTAATTTATTTTCCCTAACCCTATTTTATTGCATGCTAGAATAATCTAATATTAATGCTTTTGTAAGTGTGAAATGGGCGCGTAATGTCTAGTGATATTTCCCAAGTTGTAATCCGTAATTACCCTAAGTTCTCGAATATTGCTGGGTGGATATAAATATTAACTTTACATGACTAACTTTAATTATTTATGCTTCGATAGATAATGAACTAAGAACCTATTACTAAAAGAAGGAATTTACTTTGCCTGATTTTCCTACAGAATAGAAATTAAGATATTAATTGCTCATTCCAAATTGACCCAACTTCATACTAATCTGTTACTTTGTTTAATGCTTAGAAATAACTATGTTTATCAAATAAAATACCGATCTATTTTATTACGGAGGACCCTAATCCATTAGATTTCTACCTTATGATGTCACGGTCATGCTATATCAATTTTATTGATAAATTTATTACTAATTAGTTATAACTTCAACAATGAATTACTAGTGACCGCCTGCTGTGTTAATGAAAAATTGGGAATTTACCTATTTTACTACTATACTATCAGTTATAAAGAATCTATTATCTATGTCAACAATGTTTCAATTCATAACTTTGGATTTACTTAACAAATTTTAATAATCATAGCCGGCCCGACTGCGGCTTTTAGAAAATATCTAGAATTTGTTAATTTTCTAACTTTAAAAGGAATAATATTATATAAATATCTTGGAAAGTATCTTAGGGTTGCCTCTCACCTAGTTTTCTATGTTAATGCCAAAACCAATACTGAAATTATATTATGAAAATCTGAATGTTTTGCTTTTATGATTTATTTCTTTATTTCTATTCGTCTAATTTGATGTATAGATGTCCTAGCTCTGAACAAAGGATATGGAACCAACGCTTTGACTACAAGATGAGTTTAGTAAGTATGTTTTGTAACATTAAGTATGTGCTTAAACAAATGGGCTTCGCTCATCGCTATTGGATTGTATAGTTGGTCGTTGCCTATCTTCAGTTTAATGTGTTTATACCCAAAGAAGAATATGATCAGACGGTTTCCTAGTTAATGGTATTGATTCCTCATCTTACAACAAAAGTATTCGCTTTTATTACTAGGTCTCAATTATTCCTGTTATTACAACTATTACTTAATAAAATTACTACTAAATAGATATTATTACTCTTTTGATATAACCAGGGAAATAGAATTTAAGTTTGTAATTTTCCTAAATAAGCTTACTTTAATCTCATACTAATTCTTAATATTTGTTACTATACCATGGAGATTTTAATAGTCCTCTAGCGATTAGAAATGGAGATACTATAGGAAAGAGATAAGCGTTTCCTCCTACATTCCGCTGAATGAAGCAAGTACGAACAATGTTGATAGAAATTGGTCAAAGTGAATTCATGAGTTAATTGGAGTATTGTTATAAATTAGTAGGGTATAAGAGGGTATATCGAGCCATAATAGACAATAGGGTAAAAAGAGGTAACTCGAGCTATAAAGAAAGTTAAGTTTGGGTAATTCTACTCCGCTACCAAATATTAGTTTATTTGTCATATACAACGTTATTCTAAGTAATGTAAATTATCCAATGTCGACTTAGTTTATCAAGATAAGAGAGGTAATTTGAAGCAAGTTAAAGAGTTATAGTCGCCTAAAATCAAGGTATGGATAAACCCGTCTTCGTCACTGATTTAGAATTTATTTGCTATCTTTAGTGTTACTCAAAATATACAATGTGGCTTTCCTGGCTAGATAAAGAGCCCCTCCACCGCTCAATATGGTAAGCCTCGTCTCCAGAACTGGGCAACTTTCCCCCAGGAATCCAGCCAATTACAATCTTTCTTTAAATTAAGTACTATAAAGTATATGATCAATAGTCTATGTTTGTCTGTAGTCTTTCCAACAACAAGAGGACAAGCAAACTGCTCCAAGCGATTTCCCAGTTTTTCACAACTGAAATATTCTTATTTCAGTGTGATGGCTGAATTCAAAATTAAATGTAATTTTTTTTTCTTTTTTTTTTCTAAATTCTGATTTATCTTATATCAACATAAATTCAATCTTACAATTTATGAACTTAAAAAAAGGGAATAAGTACTGGAAAATCTAGGGATTTCAGAAGGAAAGTTTATTAAATTTAGGGACATATAATAAATAAATATTTGCGTTAAACCTTTCCTACTTTTGAACAATAGCTTGGATTGCATTGTCAAAATGGCATTGAATAAATCTTCTTATGATTATTGTGTGATAAACTTGATATTGATTTCCTTTAAATTGAGTCGACTGTTAAAATTGATTTAGAATATTTAACTCAGAGAATACTTTGATTCCAGTAATCGTGAACTTAACATATTCACCAATGTATTTGATACTTTCATAGTATATAAATGTAGGTCAAAGTATTGTTTAGTGCTACATACCGAGCATTATTTTGTTAATTTGTGGAAGCCTACTCAAAATTTGTGTCTTGTGATATTAATGAGTTGGAATTGACATGGCTCAAATAATATCACGGGTCAACATTACACCCAGACTTTTCTTTAGCATTCATCCACATTTATTACCAAAATATTTTATTTTATTTATAGTCCACAGATTGAACCATGGTCAAAATTATTAAAGTCAGCCCAATTCAAAGATATTACTTCTGTTATGATTTGATAGTCTATTAGTTAATTAGATTGTGCGTCCAGCTAGCTTTAGCACAATGGTAGGTAGATATTTTTCATTCACTGAAATTTATTTACAATGCCACTTCACAACACCCATAGATGCCACTGAGAATTTAAGATAACAAATTCACTAACACATTCCCATTAAACCCTCCAACTTGCTCGCATTTACCTGCCTTGACACAACCTAAAAATTGTCATACATTTTAATTTACTTTGGTCATGATCCGCCATGTTGTTTATCAAAATTAGCTTGGATGAAATGCATCACTTAGAGAACCAATAGCGGCCATTTTGTAATGCACCTAGCAATTTTCCTATCGATAAATAATAATTCGGCCATTTTGTTGAATTATGCCTAACTTATCCTACAACAACTTCGAGTCTAGAATGCTAATTTTACAATGTGACGACCTACCTAACTAGATTTTTGCTCGTTCCACATGCCTGCCTAGCAGATTATGCGCCTATTCCGCTCTATTGACGACGATTCACAACACCAGTATCACAAACCCCCCCCCAGGTTTTGTGATACTCTACCTAATTTTCGCGCGATTAACCCTACAATTGACCTATGATTTTACCTGCCTAGTTCAGACTACATGAGAATTTCCTATGCCAATTTTTGTGGTTCTTACCAGCGCCACACGTCGCCCCATTCCTGTACAGTTTTGAGCGGCACTCACCTAGCATAACCTATCAACCTTTACGTGCCAGAATCGGAGGGGAAGGAGCCGATTCCGGGGCCCTAGCTCAAGGAATAATGAAAACCTGCCCTCGGGGCTTAAACGGAAAACAGAACTACGTTCTAACGGCAGCACTTGATGAAGCCTTTTTCCATATTAAGTCACGCAGGCTTACATTATGTGACTAACTAGGCAGACCAACGAATTGGCCGCCCGTTTATGACGCCACAATCATAAACTTCAATTTTACCTAGTACCCCCCTCGAAAGTCCATAGCGAATCGCCCCAGTACGACACAATCCTATTTTTAATTATTCAAGATAAAAACTCCCTTTCCCACATTCCTTTTCATATGAAATTAGTTTTAGAAAATCTATTTTCACTAATTCTTGAATTTACTTGATACAGCTACGTTAATTTGATGTAAACTTTGCAACCAAACTATATATTTCAGTCAGGCCTTAATTTTACCATTTAAAGCTTGTCTGAAACATTACCCCAAAGGTTAGAAACTTGCCCGTGCAAGACCTATACACATAGACTTTCGTTTCTTTCACTTATTTGCTGACTATTTCGGTCTTGAGTTAAATAAAAACTTGTTCAGCAGCCATCTTACAGAGGGAAGTGTGCTTGCGTCTTCTTCGGAGGCAGTCAAGGAAAGAGGACCGGCTCCCCCGCGCCCGGCCTTATATACATGCGGAAAAGTTACCTCTGCGAAAATCTTGATGACGCTTAATCTTATTGGTTCTTAATTTTTTAGAGAGCCCTGTCACTAATTTTTCTAATTTACCCAATAATGGGGTAATTTCTCCCTGAACTAATCTACCTATCTCGCGAATATAATAATAGGAACCCGTAATTACTTCGATACTCACGATAGTTATAATTATAAATATAATTAGTTTTGCTTATTCTAGAATTTACAAAACTCCTCACATACGCAAATATTGTTCTAACTTCCTAATGACACAATCGATTTAACCTTCCCTGTACGTTTGAAACATCTTTTGGTCTATCGCTATTCTAACCTCCCAAGAAAAATCTTATAATCAATAAATATGTTATCTGACCGCTTTTATTATTTCCAATCGACGCATAGCTTTATTTAATAATAGCAACGAATTGATAACAAGAACCCAATGATATTATGCTTAACCAACCAAACTTGGGGTATAATAACGCTAACAACGAAAATCACTCACATACGTAACCTACTGTTGTATGTGCCCTATTTTGTCGCCTCATCTTACAATTTGCCTCTTCAGTCACTGAATGAGTTTATCTACATACTATGGTATTTTAAAAATATTTCAAACCCTCTCTGTCTCTAACTTTTCTTTCTTGTGCAAAAGTAATGGCATCATTTTTATTTCTTCATCTATTCGCCGTTTCTATCGTTATTTTACTGAAAGAGTCACTTTTACTGAAAGGTAACCGTTGAATATCCTTCCACATAACATTTAACCTATTCATATACCTATTATTGTGGGTAAATGATTTGTAATCTCCAAGTATTATTCAGAAAATATAAAATCAATTAAAGTTTTTATTGTATTTGCAGGTTTACTATACTGAATATATGGATATCATATTTCTTACTGTAAGATAATCAACGTCGTTTATAAAATCTAAGCATATATTTTCATCTATTCAAAACAAAAGCACATTTGATCGCTTATTGATGAATCGAAAATACACCAAATCTCACAATTTCGAATATACTAGCCTTAAGATGAATCCCGGCCTTAACACCCTCGACTCATACATACATACATACGCGACCTCTTTTGCCGTTCCCCTGGCACGGAACCTTGCTCTCGAGTCCGACTTGCACTTGGCCGGTTTTTTTCCCATATTATATTACTAAGGGTACTTTATAGACTCTAACTGGTAACATTTAATTTTACACGTCACTATTGCGAATTATGATTGGTTACTTTAAAATCTGGCGCCATGTAGCTTAATCTTAGGAAAATCCACGCCCACACAGATTCCGAGCTCTCGATTGGCTACCACAACATTTTCCCTTCGTGTTTTGTTTATGAACAAAGGAAAGCCACGATCCATTCTACGGTAGATTGTTTTTATGTCTAGTTCCTTTTACAACTTTTTACTAGTTATCGTTTCTATTTAATGTTTATTTATTACAAATATAATCATTCGTATTCTTCCTTTACTTTTAATATTAAATGATTTTACTTTATTCATAATCCCAAGCTTAATTTACAAATAATGTTTTTTGATTTTTGCTGAAAACGAAACGCGATATGTGTTTACAAAGCATGTCACGTCACCAAACCTAAACATTATTTTACACATTTAGAATAACTAAATTATTATTTGTTTATTTTAATATTTTATAATCATTCGACTTCCTTTTACCTTATAAATTTTAAATGATATAATTTTACCAAGGATTATTTCGTTCTCTTTTTTTTTCTCTTTAAGATATAGAGTGATTTTTCTCTATGGATTATCACTTTAGTTCCAAAAACGGCCACCAAATGTCAAATGCATTTGTCTATGTAAATGTCAACCTATTGTTTATTATTGTCGAACCATATTTTCAGGTTAAAGAAATCCCGCAAAAGTATCCGTTTTTTATATAGAAATATGATATTTCGTGTATGTTGTATTTGCAAATCGCAGTCATAGCCTACAATTATCTGTGATCAAAGAGTTTGTGCTACGAGAATACTTTTGTAATTGCAGTAAATATCGTAAAGCCAGACAACATTTAAAGACATCCCAAATTGCATAAACAACCCCTTTTTTATTAAAATGAGAATAAACATCCCTTCAGGTAAGTTATTCAACGAGTTTATTTATTGATTCAATCACATAACTTTATTTATTTATTGTTTACAACTATTTTTTCCAACCCTGGACTTCTTTGTACCTCGCAGATTTACAAATTATCACTAAAATAGAAGTTAATTGAAAGAAATGGAGTCTCCAAGGCGATAGAAAAAGGTAATACATTGGAGGCGATGGGATTATTAAGGAGCAACAAAATATCTTTCCCAGTGCCGGTTCATAGGTCAGTAACCCCTCTTATTTTTATTTTTATTAAATATTTGAGACAAAGATAACATGTTCAATTTTGAACTGTTACAGCTCGACCCCAAAATTTATACATAGGTGACAAAACTACGTATTGGATCCGAAGTAAAATTTTCTTCTCAAATCTCAAATATTTATATTACCCCTTCTACTGTTGTTTCTTTAATATATATATATATATTCGAATCTTCCCCCCTCTTTCTATAATCCTAATCATTATTATTTCTCCAAGATCAAAGAATTGTTGGGTGAGCCCTAGTGTAAGTGAAATTTAAGATTGTAGAGTGTATTTAAACCAAGACCATATCAAAAATTATTAAGCGAGTTTTAAGTGTCTGTTGCTTTTGCCAATTCCGTCGTATGCATATTCAACACCAGAGTCGTACAAAATCACGGTAAGGTGTGGGTTGTGAATCCACAGCTCCTAGTAAGCCTACATGGACAAATAAGACCTTTCCTAACCTTATGAAAAAGTACGCGCAATGCGCTTCATATTTGTGCATTGTACCCCTCCGCAATCAAATATTACTCCTTCCAAACCAAAGGTTTAGCGGCGAGCATATACAATGACCATATATTTCCAAAAGCTTACTTAAGACTCTGGAACAACCCTAATACAGCCTTGGAGAGTGTGCAGTTGCCGAATATCAATTTAGCTCTTAGCTTCTTGTGTAGTATGAATTTTGGACAGCTGTTTACACCAGGACAATAACAAACTTCAACTGTGTTTGTTTCTCTTTTTTTTTTTTATTAACCTAACACCAAATAGTCCTACTGTACAAAATTCAAGTTTGTCAACTCTAGACGCCGGCCTGGCCGCAAGCACAGCCCTAGCGCTAAAGCAGTGTGATGGTCCTATCTCTTGGAAAGATAATAAGCCTGCATTCAGGTTTCACATATGTTATAATCCAAAGCCCTCCTATAGAATCTATATTTTAACTAACGTTCCTTTCTCTCAACAACTTTCATTCTTTCATTCTCTTAGCTCATCACTCTATTCATACTTCTATCCTATTTTAGATTCTCATTTCGTTCATCTTTTCTCATCACGCGGCATCCACTATCATCATTCACTAGCCTACATTTACGCCACCCAAGATTATATCATAGCTACAGACTGAATACAAAATTTATACAATTAACAATGAATGATTTTGAATTATATTTTCAATGATAAGATTAATTACGTCGTCTGTCACCATATGGAATTCTACGCAGATTGCATTAAAATCTGTTAATTAGATTGCAAATAATTTACGCAATAGTAATTACGCAATAGTAACGTCTGTACGCTTTAGATTCGTTTATCCCTAAACATTCCCCCAGTACGCATCTCTACTTTACGCAACTCTCCTATTTCACAACTATACACCGCTCCTTTCGTTAATAAATATCCCTGTTCAAACTAAATGTATTTCCTTTTATTTCAGTAATCCTGCTTTTGTCGATTATTAAATTTTGAATACCATTAGCAGTAATACCTCGTAATTCATTTTATCTGTTTAGTCATTTATATTTATATATATTTATACATGTATATATAATTGCATATATTTTAATGATTCATAAATTGAAGAAATCTCGTACATTTTCGATTCCACAAGCGTCTTTCCCTTATTAAGATACCTTTTTTCTTTCCAGTATCCCTTAATAATCTAAGATTATGTTAGTAGTAAATCGTAAAAGTTAATTCTCTTGAATATATCTACTTACTTATGAGAAAAAAAAAATTCCCCCCCGAAGAAAGAAAAATGTGTGTCGGCGGCTTTTCTTTTTTTTTATATACCTAAGTCTTAACCTATCTCACTATTTGGTTCGACCCCACTATTCAGATTTTTAATTATTTCGCCTATTTCTGTATCATCCTGTTGTAATTTTGCCAAATTCTTTAATTTATCGCGTAATTCTTTATTATCTCTAATTTCAGTATAAAATATCCTCGGTGAATTAGTTTTATCCTCTTGTAATAAATCTCCTTCAGGCTGATATCTAGATAACACGTCAGCTACCACATTATCCCTACCTTTTACATGTTGAACCTCATATTGAAACTGCTCTAAATAATTTATCCATCTAGTTACCCGTGCATTATATAACTTACAATTCTTTACAAATGTTAATGCTTTATGATCTGTTCGAATTATCACTTTCGCTCCTCTCAAATAAGTTTCAAATTTTTCTAAACAACAAATTATTGAATAAAATTCCTGCTCCGTTACCGTCCAATTTAATTGAGCCCCCCTTAATAATTTACTGTGAAACCCTAAAATTTTTATGTCCCCTTGACTATCCATCTGGTATAAGAACCCAGCTAACCCTATTCCTGAACTGTCGGTCTGTAAGTAATAAGGTTTAGTAAAATCCGGATGATTCAACTCTACGGACCTAATAAAAAGTGATTTTATTTTCTCAAAAGCTTCTTGCTCTGTTTGTCCCCAATTCCATTTCTTGTCCTTTTTCAACAACTCACATAAAGATCTAGTATGAAAACTATAATTTGGTATAAATTTACGATAAAAGTTACAAAGCCCTAAGAAAGCTCTAACTTGCTTTAGCTTCTTTGGTACAGGGAATAATAGTATGGACTTAACCTTTTCCGGATCAGTGCTAATTCCATTAGTTGAAATGATATAACCTAACATCTTTACTTCGGTACTTAAAAATTCGCATTTTTCTAAATTACAAGTTAACCCTGCCTCAGATAACTTCCCTAGCACAATGTTTAAATGTTCTAAATGTTGAGATAGCGTTCCTGTCGTTATAATTCCCAAGTCGTCAAGATAATTAACGCAAAATTCCCTAACCTCATGACCTAGGATGATACTAATCAAACGGCTAAACGAACCGACAGAGGTCTTCAAACCCTGTGGGAGTACATTATAAACGTAAGACTTCCCATTAAAAGAAAACCCTGTATATTTTTTACTAGCTTCTGTTAACCCTACTTGATAGTAAGCATTTTTCAAATCTACCTTACTAATGTATTTTGCCCCTTGAAAAGAATTTAAAACATCTAATTGTAATGGCGGTTTTTCGGTTTCTGCTATCATGTACTTATTTATTTCCCTGGCATCCAATAACACACGAATTGACCCGTCTCTTTTTAAAGTGAACGTCAATGGACTACAATATGGCGTGGACGAACGACTAATGATCCCTTGCTCTTCCATTTCCATTAACTTGGCTTCTACTTTGTCTCTATACGCATAAGGTATTGGATATGTTCTTTTTACTACAGGTGAGTGAGGCTCCATAATAATTTCGTGTTCATAACAGTTTGCTCTCCCTAATTTGGATGTAAATAGATTTTTATGTTTCATTAAAACTTCCTCTAAAGCTCCACGTTTATTTTTATCTAGATTTGACTGGTGTATCATATCTCGAATATTTTTTTCTACGTTCTCTTCAACTACTGTTTCAATATTAAAATTCGTTAACGGATTACAATTACTGAAAGCATTCTCGCCTTTATAAAATTTAAATAATTTTTTCTCATTCCCTATGATAATTTCTACCCCTTCTTCCTCTTTATTAAGTTTTATTGACGCTTGATTTTCTTTCATCCAATCAAATCCCAATATCAAATCAGCACTAAGACCCGGTACAATTAAAACAGTTAAATCACATTCAAAAGCCCCTATTCCTAACGTGACCAAAGCAATTTTTTTTTTTCTACACTTTTCTGACCTACTGCAGTTTTAATAAGAAGTGGTTTAATAGGCATAGTGGGTATCGTCGGCCTTTTCTCTTTTAACCTATTCCAAAACTCTTCTGATACACATGTTATATCACTACCTGTATCCAGCAAAGCTACTAGATTTTCATCAAATATTTGAACTAATAATTCAGACTTGAATGCTGGAGTATCTACCCTATTTGTGACTTCCTCATCAAAAATTGCGTGTACGCTATTGTCAGTATCGACCAAAAGTTGTTCTATTTTTAATTTTAAAATCTCTACTATTTGGCTAGGAATGTTTTGAACTAAACCCTCTGGCTCACTATATCCTAACCCCAATTTTAAATTATTTTCTTTCGGATACGTACAAATAGGTATCTTAATTCCGGTATTATTTCGCCCTAAAGATTCACCCGGACACCAATTCATTTTAACCATCATATTATAATTTAGGTCCCCTGTAGTTGAAGCTGACCTGGAGACTAAAGCATCAGCTTCCACTAGTTTAACATTTCGCTACCATCTACATTAACATTATTATTATTTAAGCTAACCGCTTGTATTTGATTTTCTCTTGGTTTCTGCCATTGCCTATAGTTTTGCTGAAGGCCCCTCTTCTTCTGTTCCCAATCCTTAGAATTCTTAGCTGCCGAAGTGCTCGGTGCTTCTTGCTTCTGTATGTTGTCCATACTTCTTAAAAATTCCGCCGCTTCTATTATATTTTCTATCTTGTTTGTCACGAACGCTTGTTGAATAAATTTCGGATAATGCCGAATGATATCGCTAATTAATTGTTTTTCAGGAATGTTGTAGCTTAACATCTGCGCCTTGACTGTCAGCTTCAAGAAATGTTCTACCATGGTGGGCGTCTCCGTCCTATTCCATACGCCTTGCACTATCTTCCTTCTCAACTCATTTTGTTCATTTTCTCCCCAGTATGCTTTTAAGAAATCTACTTTAAAATCAGCCAATCCTGTCCATCTTCCTTTATATACTCTAAACCAGTCTTTCGAACTCGAAGTTAAGCAGTCTTGTATTAGGCTTAATTCGTTTTCAGCCTTTCCCGCCTTTTTTAAGTAAATTTCTAAATCTTCAATGAAATCGACTGGATGTATCGACGAATCCCCAAATTTAGGTCTATCTAAATTTATATTTTTGACGTTACAAATGACGTACTTCTGAATATCTTCCATCGCATTAGGCTCCTTAGTCTCATTCCTATTTTCTATTTCCACATCGTTCATCGGCGTTACTTCGACTACCGGCGATTTTTCGACTTCGCTAGTATCCTGATTAGAACCTTGAGTCCTTTTGACTTCTTCGCTTAGGTCATCTATCCTCTTAGTTAACACGCCTACCGTGCGATTCAACATTCTTTGTATTGTCATCAATTCGCGCGATCGCGTTACCTTCGGTTTAACTATCGTCTTTACTAGCCGCTGTCGCACCTCTACCGGTTGAGGCCCTCTATTTTCTATAACCTCGGATTCCGACTGTCGGGAACTATGTGGAACCTCTACTATTTCCGCCGGCTCCTCGGATGATTCATACCGCTTTGGCGCACGACGAACTCGGACCGGTTTCCCCATGGCGAGTTTTAATCGTTCGTTGCCCTCAGTGTAATGTCAGATCTATATAAAATATTAGCACACATCCTTATTTAGCTTGGTTTTATAATATCCAAAGATTGGATACAAAAAAACCATGCTTTCAAATTTTTATTTGTCCGCTATAAAGTTTTTTTTTTTTGTTTGGGTTATTTATTTTGGTTTTAACATTGCAGCTAATTCTAATTTTCTACCGAATTATCTATTTGGTTAGTTTTAATTTAATTGTTTGTATTTTTTTTTCCAATTCTTTTTTTTTTTGGTAATTTTCTACCTACGCCTTCCCCATAAAATAAATTATAATGTAAATAGTTATAGCCACATACGGATAAGTTATTTTTATTCTTTTTTTTTTTTTTTTTTTTTTTTTTTTTTAACAAAATAAAACTCTACGCTAACTCTCAAAAACTCCTTCCTCATATACCTCGAGTCAAGAATTAAAAGTTAAATTTAGACCAATGCATACAATAGTTCCCAAATAAATCTAACATTTAGTCCATATCTAGTCGTAGACGGACACATCAAAAGGCGCCATAAATCTAATTGTATTAGTCTATCTACTTATATTTTTTAGTAACAAAGCAATACAAGCATACTTGAATGATTTAAAACCGTACACTAAACAAAACCTTAATAGCAGGACCTTTCCTCAGACGTGCCGTTTGCAATGTCATCACCACGGGAAACAAATGTCTAAAGTAATTTTGTAACGTACATCCAAACTTGATACTCAAACATGTCTCTATAACTGTCAGCGATAACCTAAACAATTCACTAAGAAATTATTCCTCCGTAACTCTAGTTAAAAAAAAGTCGCAGACTGCTAATAATCGCTGTTTAAGGTTTACCTGAATCTTCATTGTTACTGCACAATTTTTATTGAATTTTTAATTTTGACTTTTATAACTAAACATCACCTACTCAATATATACATACTTTGGCAACCTGACTATTTCACTAAGTATCTACTATAGATTTTTTTATTTATTTATATTGAAGAACCATTTTTAAACCCTTGGCTCTTAGACTAATTCTTCTATTCCACAATAACAGCTAGGCTACTCCGTTAGCCAGATATCCACATCTACAATAATAATCTCAAGATATGTGTCAACGCTCCGTCCGCTAAAATTATTTTGTAAAGAATTTTTATTTAACTAGCGGCTGTCTTTTAATACTAAGGTTGCGTAGAAGCATCTGTAAGCAATTATCTAAGTTCATTTGTCTGCTTTAAAAATGCTATACAACCTCTTCTTGAATTAACTTTATTCCATTAGCGCAAATCAAAATGTTTAAAAATTACCCCTTCTAAAAACCACACTTAAACCGTCTCACTTTATATGATAATTGCAATACTCTTTTATCAACATTCTCTTAAGTATTCACTTCTCTTAACTGTACTAGTTGACACTTAACCAGCTGAGTTCTAGTCGACTAGACATGCTTCGCTCACTTAATTTCTGCTTTTAAATTTACATAGTTAAGTCGCGACCCCCCGTTGTCAATACATCACTTTTAAATCTGTCTGTTTTAAGGTATTCTCAGTAAATCTCACTTTGATATTTAAGTACAGTTATCTGATATTTTTCTTCAATTGACATTACAGTCAAGTTAAAGATTATGTTTATTGTAAACCATTTTATATTTCCTAGGCAACTTTATCAGAAGTTTCCCTATAGCTCTAGTCAAATCAATAAGTATTTCAGTCATAAATTACTCACAATCAGTTATTTTCTCAATTGCATACCGGCTCCAATCTCATTGTTATTGTTTACACCTTTAAATTTTTATCACATAATCACAATGCAACATTTATTCCACATTGACCCACATAACCTTTATATCATCATCACAGTCAAACTTTCACTAAAACTTGTTTATTTAACCATTGTTTTTCAATAACTAACTTTATTATAACCTCTTTTTCTGTTTGTTGACATCAGACTAGTGTGGCCAGCTTCTGAACGCAAAACAGACTAAATTGCAGAAAAAAAATGAAAATTTACCAGTCTCATATGAGAAAAATTACACCGGTGAAAAACTAACTCTCGCAACATGTTTTTTTTTCGCAATTGTCATTTCGACAAACGTTAAAGTCGTACTACAATATTTTAATTGAAACCAACCTAAAGGTAATTGTTAGCTACGCTTAGCAAATGCCGATAATTTTATTACTATGGAAACTCTAATGAAGCTAAAAGAGCAATTTTACTTAATTGTCTTAACATGACATCGACACCGTTAGCAATAATTACTTATATCCGCCAACTTAATTACCAAATCTCTATGTCCGAACGGTCGCGAAATTAGACGGAATTTGTGTTAAGCACACTGAATCTGACCACACTATAGAGTGACTTTTGCCGTCAGGTTGACGTTGACAATTGAATGAAGTTCTTAGTTGAATGACAATGAAACAAAACCCCGTCCGTCTGCTCATCCGGCATTCGTTCTTCTATCTGACATTCGTTCTTTATTTTCTAATTTCTTTCTTTAAATGAAACCGCCTTAAATGTCTTTTTATCGTAACCCAGACGATCCCTTATCCTTACTAAATTCTTTATATTTATTCAACCCATAAAATCTATTATTTATCAATGTAACAATTTTTTTTTATTTCCATGACTACAAGTCTTAGTTTTCACTAACGCCATCTATGATATTTTTCCGTAGGCCTATTTCATACTAAGGCTACGTTCACGCTTGTCGTATCTCAGAAATAAGAACAGACAGTGCAACTGACATCATAACCTGAGCCATTTCGAAGAATATTAGCTTATTATATTTTACCCTATTCATTATTCAGTTTTCTTAATTCAACCGACCCCAATTCCTTTCAAGACATGAGCTCAGTGTTCATCATGCTATCAATATCATAATCGAAATCCGGCGGTAATAAAACGTTCGACAAAACCCGTCTATTCTAATAATTCCCGAAATAGCATAAAGAAAATAACAATAACGTTTACGCTAATAAAATATTTCTAGATAAGTACATTTCCTGTTTCTTTTATCGATTGCTAGTAAAATTTTAATTCTAGATTTTATTTATGAAGTCAACTTTATAAAACTGAATTCTAACCATTTGCAATCAAGAAAACGTTCATTTAAACGGCCCAACAGGACTGCTTAAGCCGTAGTACGAAGGTAAGGCAGTTCAATATAAATCCCGCTATAAAACTCGTCAAGGCCCATAAACAATCACACACCCGTTTCGATACTCAACATTTGATTTTAAAATCGCTATATGGGCCGCCGTGGGCCAACGTGCTAACATGTTTTAACTGTCAGATTTTTTTTCTAGTCTGTTTATTTGACAGAACCCCTCTTTCTATCAGAATCCTAAGTAATCTTTGTCACGACGTGATTTTCTTATGTTTTTAACCTAAAATTCACGATGTTTTTACTCAAGAATAAATTTGTACTTGTTGTATTTGTACACAATAACCAAAGGAGAATGAAAATAGCGCTTTTTAGTGGTGAATTTCATTCCTACTACAAAACTTCTTGTAAGTATAAAATTTTCGGTTGGCATTTTTTTTGATAAAATTTTCTGTTTTCATTGTGAAACCTTTATGGAGTAAAAATGTCCATAAAATCAATGCCCCTCTACCAGCTCAATGTTACTTTACCTCAATCAATAAGAAACCCTTTCTCAAACGCTAAAATATAACTCTATAAACATTAATGTGAACTACATAACCTATTTTGATATTTTTCTTTAATTTCAGCTATAACCAAAAGGATTACATAACAGATCGCACGCAAAAGATCAAAATGGATGCTACACTACAAAACAAGGAATTTTCAATCCACAACCAGCGATATCGTTCCTATTTTCTCAGCAGCAAAATGTGACCAAAATCATCTTATCTGTATTTTGATCACTGCATTTCACATTACAAAAGCCTGGAATTCGTTGAAGTGGAATCTATGCTAAAAGTATGTAAAAACTACTAATTCTGGTCACGGCATCTCACGATGTCATGATCCCCCCCCCCTATTTAAATACTGATACAAATGATAACTACTATCTTGATTTCCTAATGATACCTGGTGATTGTATTTTATTGGATTCTAGTTCTTACTGTTTTACTACATGGATTGGTGATATTCTAACCCTAGCATAGTTAACCTAACGCATACCTAACTACAAATCCCATTCATGTTGATTAGCCGCTAAACGGCTTCCGAACTAACTATCCCTACTTGTGATTCCATTAAATGTTTTATCTATGTTTTGCCTAATTTATTTTCCCTAACCCTATTTTATTGCATGCTAGAATAATCTAATATTAATGCTTTTGTAAGTGTGAAATGGGCGCGTAATGTCTAGTGATATTTCCCAAGTTGTAATCCGTAATTACCCTAAGTTCTCGAATATTGCTGGGTGGATATAAATATTAACTTTACATGACTAACTTTAATTATTTATGCTTCGATAGATAATGAACTAAGAACCTATTACTAAAAGAAGGAATTTACTTTGCCTGATTTTCCTACAGAATAGAAATTAAGATATTAATTGCTCATTCCAAATTGACCCAACTTCATACTAATCTGTTACTTTGTTTAATGCTTAGAAATAACTATGTTTATCAAATAAAATACCGATCTATTTTATTACGGAGGACCCTAATCCATTAGATTTCTACCTTATGATGTCACGGTCATGCTATATCAATTTTATTGATAAATTTATTACTAATTAGTTATAACTTCAACAATGAATTACTAGTGACCGCCTGCTGTGTTAATGAAAAATTGGGAATTTACCTATTTTACTACTATACTATCAGTTATAAAGAATCTATTATCTATGTCAACAATGTTTCAATTCATAACTTTGGATTTACTTAACAAATTTTAATAATCATAGCCGGCCCGACTGCGGCTTTTAGAAAATATCTAGAATTTGTTAATTTTCTAACTTTAAAAGGAATAATATTATATAAATATCTTGGAAAGTATCTTAGGGTTGCCTCTCACCTAGTTTTCTATGTTAATGCCAAAACCAATACTGAAATTATATTATGAAAATCTGAATGTTTTGCTTTTATGATTTATTTCTTTATTTCTATTCGTCTAATTTGATGTATAGATGTCCTAGCTCTGAACAAAGGATATGGAACCAACGCTTTGACTACAAGATGAGTTTAGTAAGTATGTTTTGTAACATTAAGTATGTGCTTAAACAAATGGGCTTCGCTCATCGCTATTGGATTGTATAGTTGGTCGTTGCCTATCTTCAGTTTAATGTGTTTATACCCAAAGAAGAATATGATCAGACGGTTTCCTAGTTAATGGTATTGATTCCTCATCTTACAACAAAAGTATTCGCTTTTATTACTAGGTCTCAATTATTCCTGTTATTACAACTATTACTTAATAAAATTACTACTAAATAGATATTATTACTCTTTTGATATAACCAGGGAAATAGAATTTAAGTTTGTAATTTTCCTAAATAAGCTTACTTTAATCTCATACTAATTCTTAATATTTGTTACTATACCATGGAGATTTTAATAGTCCTCTAGCGATTAGAAATGGAGATACTATAGGAAAGAGATAAGCGTTTCCTCCTACATTCCGCTGAATGAAGCAAGTACGAACAATGTTGATAGAAATTGGTCAAAGTGAATTCATGAGTTAATTGGAGTATTGTTATAAATTAGTAGGGTATAAGAGGGTATATCGAGCCATAATAGACAATAGGGTAAAAAGAGGTAACTCGAGCTATAAAGAAAGTTAAGTTTGGGTAATTCTACTCCGCTACCAAATATTAGTTTATTTGTCATATACAACGTTATTCTAAGTAATGTAAATTATCCAATGTCGACTTAGTTTATCAAGATAAGAGAGGTAATTTGAAGCAAGTTAAAGAGTTATAGTCGCCTAAAATCAAGGTATGGATAAACCCGTCTTCGTCACTGATTTAGAATTTATTTGCTATCTTTAGTGTTACTCAAAATATACAATGTGGCTTTCCTGGCTAGATAAAGAGCCCCTCCACCGCTCAATATGGTAAGCCTCGTCTCCAGAACTGGGCAACTTTCCCCCAGGAATCCAGCCAATTACAATCTTTCTTTAAATTAAGTACTATAAAGTATATGATCAATAGTCTATGTTTGTCTGTAGTCTTTCCAACAACAAGAGGACAAGCAAACTGCTCCAAGCGATTTCCCAGTTTTTCACAACTGAAATATTCTTATTTCAGTGTGATGGCTGAATTCAAAATTAAATGTAATTTTTTTTTCTTTTTTTTTTCTAAATTCTGATTTATCTTATATCAACATAAATTCAATCTTACAATTTATGAACTTAAAAAAAGGGAATAAGTACTGGAAAATCTAGGGATTTCAGAAGGAAAGTTTATTAAATTTAGGGACATATAATAAATAAATATTTGCGTTAAACCTTTCCTACTTTTGAACAATAGCTTGGATTGCATTGTCAAAATGGCATTGAATAAATCTTCTTATGATTATTGTGTGATAAACTTGATATTGATTTCCTTTAAATTGAGTCGACTGTTAAAATTGATTTAGAATATTTAACTCAGAGAATACTTTGATTCCAGTAATCGTGAACTTAACATATTCACCAATGTATTTGATACTTTCATAGTATATAAATGTAGGTCAAAGTATTGTTTAGTGCTACATACCGAGCATTATTTTGTTAATTTGTGGAAGCCTACTCAAAATTTGTGTCTTGTGATATTAATGAGTTGGAATTGACATGGCTCAAATAATATCACGGGTCAACATTACACCCAGACTTTTCTTTAGCATTCATCCACATTTATTACCAAAATATTTTATTTTATTTATAGTCCACAGATTGAACCATGGTCAAAATTATTAAAGTCAGCCCAATTCAAAGATATTACTTCTGTTATGATTTGATAGTCTATTAGTTAATTAGATTGTGCGTCCAGCTAGCTTTAGCACAATGGTAGGTAGATATTTTTCATTCACTGAAATTTATTTACAATGCCACTTCACAACACCCATAGATGCCACTGAGAATTTAAGATAACAAATTCACTAACACATTCCCATTAAACCCTCCAACTTGCTCGCATTTACCTGCCTTGACACAACCTAAAAATTGTCATACATTTTAATTTACTTTGGTCATGATCCGCCATGTTGTTTATCAAAATTAGCTTGGATGAAATGCATCACTTAGAGAACCAATAGCGGCCATTTTGTAATGCACCTAGCAATTTTCCTATCGATAAATAATAATTCGGCCATTTTGTTGAATTATGCCTAACTTATCCTACAACAACTTCGAGTCTAGAATGCTAATTTTACAATGTGACGACCTACCTAACTAGATTTTTGCTCGTTCCACATGCCTGCCTAGCAGATTATGCGCCTATTCCGCTCTATTGACGACGATTCACAACACCAGTATCACAAACCCCCCCCCAGGTTTTGTGATACTCTACCTAATTTTCGCGCGATTAACCCTACAATTGACCTATGATTTTACCTGCCTAGTTCAGACTACATGAGAATTTCCTATGCCAATTTTTGTGGTTCTTACCAGCGCCACACGTCGCCCCATTCCTGTACAGTTTTGAGCGGCACTCACCTAGCATAACCTATCAACCTTTACGTGCCAGAATCGGAGGGGAAGGAGCCGATTCCGGGGCCCTAGCTCAAGGAATAATGAAAACCTGCCCTCGGGGCTTAAACGGAAAACAGAACTACGTTCTAACGGCAGCACTTGATGAAGCCTTTTTCCATATTAAGTCACGCAGGCTTACATTATGTGACTAACTAGGCAGACCAACGAATTGGCCGCCCGTTTATGACGCCACAATCATAAACTTCAATTTTACCTAGTACCCCCCTCGAAAGTCCATAGCGAATCGCCCCAGTACGACACAATCCTATTTTTAATTATTCAAGATAAAAACTCCCTTTCCCACATTCCTTTTCATATGAAATTAGTTTTAGAAAATCTATTTTCACTAATTCTTGAATTTACTTGATACAGCTACGTTAATTTGATGTAAACTTTGCAACCAAACTATATATTTCAGTCAGGCCTTAATTTTACCATTTAAAGCTTGTCTGAAACATTACCCCAAAGGTTAGAAACTTGCCCGTGCAAGACCTATACACATAGACTTTCGTTTCTTTCACTTATTTGCTGACTATTTCGGTCTTGAGTTAAATAAAAACTTGTTCAGCAGCCATCTTACAGAGGGAAGTGTGCTTGCGTCTTCTTCGGAGGCAGTCAAGGAAAGAGGACCGGCTCCCCCGCGCCCGGCCTTATATACATGCGGAAAAGTTACCTCTGCGAAAATCTTGATGACGCTTAATCTTATTGGTTCTTAATTTTTTAGAGAGCCCTGTCACTAATTTTTCTAATTTACCCAATAATGGGGTAATTTCTCCCTGAACTAATCTACCTATCTCGCGAATATAATAATAGGAACCCGTAATTACTTCGATACTCACGATAGTTATAATTATAAATATAATTAGTTTTGCTTATTCTAGAATTTACAAAACTCCTCACATACGCAAATATTGTTCTAACTTCCTAATGACACAATCGATTTAACCTTCCCTGTACGTTTGAAACATCTTTTGGTCTATCGCTATTCTAACCTCCCAAGAAAAATCTTATAATCAATAAATATGTTATCTGACCGCTTTTATTATTTCCAATCGACGCATAGCTTTATTTAATAATAGCAACGAATTGATAACAAGAACCCAATGATATTATGCTTAACCAACCAAACTTGGGGTATAATAACGCTAACAACGAAAATCACTCACATACGTAACCTACTGTTGTATGTGCCCTATTTTGTCGCCTCATCTTACAATTTGCCTCTTCAGTCACTGAATGAGTTTATCTACATACTATGGTATTTTAAAAATATTTCAAACCCTCTCTGTCTCTAACTTTTCTTTCTTGTGCAAAAGTAATGGCATCATTTTTATTTCTTCATCTATTCGCCGTTTCTATCGTTATTTTACTGAAAGAGTCACTTTTACTGAAAGGTAACCGTTGAATATCCTTCCACATAACATTTAACCTATTCATATACCTATTATTGTGGGTAAATGATTTGTAATCTCCAAGTATTATTCAGAAAATATAAAATCAATTAAAGTTTTTATTGTATTTGCAGGTTTACTATACTGAATATATGGATATCATATTTCTTACTGTAAGATAATCAACGTCGTTTATAAAATCTAAGCATATATTTTCATCTATTCAAAACAAAAGCACATTTGATCGCTTATTGATGAATCGAAAATACACCAAATCTCACAATTTCGAATATACTAGCCTTAAGATGAATCCCGGCCTTAACACCCTCGACTCATACATACATACATACGCGACCTCTTTTGCCGTTCCCCTGGCACGGAACCTTGCTCTCGAGTCCGACTTGCACTTGGCCGGTTTTTTTCCCATATTATATTACTAAGGGTACTTTATAGACTCTAACTGGTAACATTTAATTTTACACGTCACTATTGCGAATTATGATTGGTTACTTTAAAATCTGGCGCCATGTAGCTTAATCTTAGGAAAATCCACGCCCACACAGATTCCGAGCTCTCGATTGGCTACCACAACATTTTCCCTTCGTGTTTTGTTTATGAACAAAGGAAAGCCACGATCCATTCTACGGTAGATTGTTTTTATGTCTAGTTCCTTTTACAACTTTTTACTAGTTATCGTTTCTATTTAATGTTTATTTATTACAAATATAATCATTCGTATTCTTCCTTTACTTTTAATATTAAATGATTTTACTTTATTCATAATCCCAAGCTTAATTTACAAATAATGTTTTTTGATTTTTGCTGAAAACGAAACGCGATATGTGTTTACAAAGCATGTCACGTCACCAAACCTAAACATTATTTTACACATTTAGAATAACTAAATTATTATTTGTTTATTTTAATATTTTATAATCATTCGACTTCCTTTTACCTTATAAATTTTAAATGATATAATTTTACCAAGGATTATTTCGTTCTCTTTTTTTTTCTCTTTAAGATATAGAGTGATTTTTCTCTATGGATTATCACTTTAGTTCCAAAAACGGCCACCAAATGTCAAATGCATTTGTCTATGTAAATGTCAACCTATTGTTTATTATTGTCGAACCATATTTTCAGGTTAAAGAAATCCCGCAAAAGTATCCGTTTTTTATATAGAAATATGATATTTCGTGTATGTTGTATTTGCAAATCGCAGTCATAGCCTACAATTATCTGTGATCAAAGAGTTTGTGCTACGAGAATACTTTTGTAATTGCAGTAAATATCGTAAAGCCAGACAACATTTAAAGACATCCCAAATTGCATAAACAACCCCTTTTTTATTAAAATGAGAATAAACATCCCTTCAGGTAAGTTATTCAACGAGTTTATTTATTGATTCAATCACATAACTTTATTTATTTATTGTTTACAACTATTTTTTCCAACCCTGGACTTCTTTGTACCTCGCAGATTTACAAATTATCACTAAAATAGAAGTTAATTGAAAGAAATGGAGTCTCCAAGGCGATAGAAAAAGGTAATACATTGGAGGCGATGGGATTATTAAGGAGCAACAAAATATCTTTCCCAGTGCCGGTTCATAGGTCAGTAACCCCTCTTATTTTTATTTTTATTAAATATTTGAGACAAAGATAACATGTTCAATTTTGAACTGTTACAATAGGCGGCTCGGGCTTTGTTTATGCGAGCTTCTACATCTGCATCTGCGCCTCCCAAGGGGTCCATCACGCTTCCCAAATACGTGAAACGCTCTACTTGTTCGACGGCCTCGCTATTAACGTGTATGGGCGTTACATCTGAGGTGTTTAGGCGCATGCCTTTTGTTTTCTTGCAGTTTATGCGCAGGCCCTCTTTAGCAGCAGCATGAGCGAGGTCGTCGGTCTTGGACTGAAGATGATCACGTGATGTTGCCAGTAAACACAGGTCGTCCGCAAAATCGATATCCTCAAGGGTATTCCCATCAACCCAAGGTAATCCTCGCTTTGCCTTGTCAGTTACTCGGCGCATCACGTCATCCAAGACTATTAGGAACAACAACGGTGATAGTAGGCATCCTTGTTTTACTCCGGCAGTCACTGGTATCGATTCTGATAGTTGCCCGTTGTGCATCACTCGGCAAGAGGAACCCACATAAAGGCATCTAATTATTTTTGTGACCTTGTCTGGTATACCTCTTCGTTTAAGTATGCGCCATATACTGGACCACTTTACCCGATCAAATGCTTTTTCGAAGTCAATGAACAAAGTGTAAAGCGGCTGCTGCATTTCGTTACATTGCTCCAAAATCATACGCAAAACGTTGATCTGGTCTGTGCAAGATCGTCCCGCTCTAAAACCACTCTGTTCTTCTCTTAAGGTGCAATCGACCGCCTTTGTTAACCGGTTCAACAGAATTTTGCACAGAACCTTTGAGCAAACAGGCAGCAAGTTGATCCCTCGCCAATTGGAACACTGAGTCAAATCTCCTTTCTTCGGTAGCTTAATGATGATGCCTTCTTTCCAGCTTACGGGTGCCTGCTCTGTTTCCCAAATAGATGTCATCAGCGGCAGCAGTATATCAGCTGTGGCATCGGCATTGGCCTTAAGCGCATCAATAGGAATGCCATCGTTGCCTGGTGCTTTGCCGCTCTTTAGGCTTTTTATGGCGGCATAGATTTCAGCCTTATCTGGAGGATCGACTCTTACGTCCAGGACCTCACAAGCTATCTCCGCATTATCCTGTTCGAGATCATCCTCCTCACCAACTACCGCAAGGAAAACCTCTGCGAAGTGCTCGTGCCATCTACGCAGTTGATCATTCTGCGCACTGAGAAGCTTCCCATCTTTATCTGCTACCGGTCTTATAGCTAGAGGTTTATTGCATAGCTCTCTTCCGGCGCGGTACAACTCCCTACTGTTTCCGGTACTGGCTGCCTGTTCAGCTCTTTGAGCTATAGTAGCCGCTCTCACACGTCTATCTCTCCGGGCACTTCTTTTAATATCACTCTCCTGTATAAAATATTCATAAGCTAAACTTTCTTTGGTGTCATGGTCTTTTGCCGCGTTTAGTTTCTCTTTGATGGACTTTCGATGTTCTATTTTCTTCCATGTACTTGCGGATATCCACTCCTTTTTCTCAAGGTTTTTAAAGCCTAAAAAATTTTGACAACACGAGCGCACTGTGTTCTTGAAAAAGCCCCACTGCTCTTCAACGGTGCCTCCTTCGGCCCTCTTTTCGTTGAACTCGTTGTGCAGACCTACTGCAAACCGGTGCTTTGCCTCAGGATCCTGCAGCTTAGACACATCGAAACGCCGAGATAATTTGGTTGATTTGCCTTGAACCCTTGCTATCTTCAGGCGAATCATGGCCACGACAAGATGATGGTCACTATTTACGTCAGCTCCTCTTCGGTTACGCACATCCAGTAGCGAGTGTCTCCACTTCCTGGTAATCATGACGTGGTCTATTTGATTTTCTGTACGTCTGTCTGGAGATACCCAGGTAACCTTGTGACAATCTTTATGGGGAAAGATGGAACCCCCGATCACCATGTCATACTCGCAACAAAAATCCACAAGCATATTACCATTTTCGCTTCGGTCGCCCAATGCATGCTTTCCTACCCAAGGTTCTATGTTTTGGTTGCTGTTCCCAATTTGAGCATTATAATCGCCCATACAAATTACAATATTTCCTTTTGGAATTGTTCGCATTGTCGCAGAAAGCTGGTCGTAAAATGCTTCTTTAATCTCTAAAGACGCTGAGTTTGTAGGTGCGTAGCATTGCACAATTGTTACATTTCTAATTTTAGATTTAAAGCGAGCAGTTATTATTCTATCCGAAACCGGTTGCCAATCCAGAAGACTATCTCGGGCATTTCTAGTAAGTAAGAGACCCACTCCGTATTCGTGTTTCTCACTTTTCCCCGAGTACAGCAGAGTGAAGTCTTCGACTTTATGCTCTCCGAATTCTTTCCATCTCGTTTCAGAAATGCCAAGTATATCCAGCTTGTAGTCTCTCATATATTTAACAACTTGGTGTACTCTGCTTTCTTCTCTCATCGTGCGAACATTCCAGCAGCCTATCAGAGTCCGTAATTTTGCGCCAAAGGTCATTTTTTTTTTTAAATCGGTCCGTTTATTCCTTCTTTGAGTTTCAGTAATAGTAATAGTTTCAGACATACAGGTTATTAGCCCATAGTGTCCTAGGCGACTGGCAGGGCTGCTGCCTCAGAGCGTGCCGCCACGCTCGGTTTATTCTCAGAGTTCCTTCTCTTATCGCTCTTTTAGGAGATATTTAGGTCTCCAAGGCTCTTGATAGCCTCCTCTAGCCGCAGCCAGGTGTATGGTTATACCGCAAGTGAAAAAGGTAACAGACAGATAAACAGAGTTAATTTCGCATCTATTATATTAGTATGGATGTATGAATTAGTAAAACACACTTCGCAGGGGTAGATTAGGTACTGACATCATAAAAAACAACATTGTTTGTTGTATATTTTCCGAAAACAGACAAAAAATTGGGTTTCAATTTAAAAATGTCCCAACAGGTGATCGAGTTTTGTATTCGATTTATTTCTAAGACCCGATTTCACCAATTACTTAAACAGACGATTAATTTTTAACCATCAGATTTTGACATTATCTCCATACATAAAAATGTCAAAAACAGACGGTCAAAACTTAATCGCCTGTTTTAGTGGTGGAGTCGATTCTTGTTTGTCTGTTTTCGGGAAAGACGTAGAACAAAGGTTGTTGCTTAGTATCTATCTCGACTCCTGCGAGGTTTAACAGAGCCCTAAAAACCTACGAATAAAAATGTGTCAAACAACAATAAGTTTATTATGAGCTTTTTATCAGTTCCTACTAAAGCTCTGATTTTAATATTTGATTGAATCCGGCGTCACTTGGCGGAAGTCCCAAACCATTGTAAAAAAGAAGCATATGTAGCTTACTTCCGCAAACAATATATGCAAGATGCATATATATTTTGCCTGCCCGCAAAAATATGCACATGCACACCACAAAATATCAGTGCACAATACCTGCATTTAGCAAGACAGCAACATATCTTGCACCTTCACAGATTAGAGTTAGATTAATCTACACGTGTTTCGCCCCTAACCGGAGCATCCTCAGGACTCCTGTAGTATCCTGCAGGTATTGTGCACTGATATTTTGTGGTGTACATGTACATTTTTTTTGGGCGGGTGGTGCATCTTGCATATTTTTTGCGGAAGTAAGCTACATATATTTCTTTTTTCACAATGCTCTGATTTTATTAAAAATTCTTTAAGTCGCTAAAAGTACCTACTGTTTACTTTAATACTAGTGGCCCCGTGAGCTGTAGACCTCGCGAAAAAATAAAATAAAATGTTGCCATGAAGTTTTCAAAGCACACAGTAGGTAGGTACGTGAGTATTGCAGCTAGATGGTGCTTCTAATTTTGATCATTTTTCAAAATGGGTAAGTATTTTTTTATAAATTTGGAAAAATTGGCTTGACTGAACAGTTATATTTAATTATCGAACCTACTCACAAAATTTCATCAGAATCTGTTGAGAAATGCGACTTGTAGAGGAGATCAAACAGCCGGAAAGCTGGAATGAACTATGGTTTTTTACATATCTCCGTCATTTTCACAAATTTCGAAAAACTGTCTCGACAATTTTTTTATATATTTATCGAACCTGCTCACAAAATTTCAACGAGATCGGTTGAGAAATGCGACTTGTAGCGGAGAACAGCCAGCGCTGGAAATACGGACTAAAATTTGATGTTTTTACATTATCTCCGCCATTTAGAAAAAAAATGAAAAACTGGCTTGACATAAGAAATCTATACGATTTTCAAACCTGCTTACAAAATTTTACGAGAATCGGTTGAGAAATGCTACCTGTAGAAGAAAACAGTCAGCCCTGGAAAGCTGGACTGAAATATGTATTTTTAACATTTCTCCGTCATTTTGAAAAATTTCCTAAAACTGGCGTGACAAAAAAAATCTATATTATTTTCGAACCGGCTCACAAAATTTCACGAGAATCGGTTGAGAAATGCGACCTGTAGAGGAGAACATCTAGCGTCAGAAAGCCGGACTGAATTACATTTTTCTTACATATCTCCGCCGTTACGAAAAATTTTGAAAAACTGTCTCAACTTGAAAAAATCTATATGATTTTCGAACCTGCCCACAAAATTTCACGAAATTCGGTTAAGAGATGCGACCTGTAGAGGAGAAAAGACAGAGCCGGAAAGCTGGACTGCAATAGGTTTTTTTTACATATCTCCGCCATTTCAAAAATAATCGAAAAAGTGGCGTGACAAAAAAATTCTATATCATTTTCAAACCTGCTCACAAAATTTCACGAGAATCGCTTGAGAAATGCGACCTGTAGAGGAGAACAGACAGCGCTGGAAAGCCGTAAAACCTGTTTTTTTAACATATTTCCGCCATTTTGAAAAATTAAAAAAATCTGGCTCGACAAAAAAATTCTATACAATTTTCAAACCTGCTCACAATTTTTCACGAGAATCGGTTGAGAAATGCGACCTGTAGAAGAGAACATACAAGAATTTTTGCCCAAGCTGAAGCAGAGACGCTTCGCTCGCACTTCGTGCTCGCTCGGTCAATTAATCTTAATATTTGAACTTAATTGACCAAGCGAGCACGAAGTGCGAGCGAAGCGTCTCTGCTTCAGCTTAGGCAAAAATTATTTCGTATGTCTGTATGTTCTCATCTACAGGTCGCATTTCTCAACCGATTCTCGTAAAAAATTGTGAGCAGGTTTAAAAATTGTATAGAATTTTTTTGTCGAGCCAGATTTTTTTAATTTTTCAAAATGGCGGAGATATGTTAAAAAAACAGGTTTTACGGCTTTCCAGCGCTGTCTGTTCTCCTCTACAGGTCGCATTTCTCAACTGATTCTCGTGAAATTTTGTGAGCAGGTTTGAAAATAATATATAATTTTTTTGTCACGCTAGTTTTTCGATTTTTTCAAAATGACGGAGATATGTAAAAAAAAAATATTGCAGTCCAGCTTTCCGGCTCTGTCTTTTCTCCTCTACAGGTCGCATTTCTCAACCAAATTTCGTGAAATTTTGTGGGCAGGTTCGAAATTCATATAGATTTTTTTTAAGTTCAGACAGTTTTTCTAAATTTTTCGTAATGGCGGAAATATGTAAGAAAAATGTATTTCAGTCCGGCTTTCTGGCGCTGGATGTTCTCCTCTACAGGTCGTATTTCTCAACCGATTCTCGTCAAATTTTGTGAGCAGGTTCGAAAATTACATATAATTTTTTTATCACGCCAGTTTTTTTAAATTTTTCATAATGGCGGAGAAATGTAAAAAAAAACATATTTCCGTCCGACTTTCCAGCTGTCCATTTTCTTCTACAGTTCGCATTTCTCAACAGATTCTCGTTAAATTTTGTGAGCAGGTTCGATATATATAGATTTTTTTAATTTAGCCAGTTTTTCTAAATTTACCGAAAATCACCATTTCGAAAAATTATTAAATTTAGAAGCGCCATCTAGCTGCGAATATACCTACCAAATAATACCAAACAGCACGTACCTACTACGTGCAGTGTGGGAAAAAGGGGTGGTGACATCTTTTAGATTATTTTTAACAACATACAATTTGAGCTATTTTTTAACGCGAGGTCTACAGCTCACGGAGCCACTAGTAATTACTATACCTGAAGGGGCGTAGCTACCGCCGTATCTGCCGTATCAATTATACGGGGCCCCCGGGCTACGGGGGCCCCCAACGTGCGTAAGCAAAAATTAACAAAAACTTTTTTCAGAAATGGAAAAAGTCAAAAAAAGTAAATTCATTTTTTTAACATAAGTAAATCAGTTTGCCGCAAAATAGACAAGGAGAAAATATATTTAATTATGGATTATTTGAAAAAAAATTGGAAAAAGTGACAGATAGATAATTATGATGATTAAATATTTATTTTAATTTTATGCAAACATTTTTTCTTTTGTAAGAAATCTTTACCCTTCCTAAGGGCCCCCAAACATTTTTTTATACGGGGCCCCGCCAATGCACGCTACGGCTTACCTGACTGATCGCTAGATAAGGCAAGCATTAACAGTATCAAACATTGTGTACCTAAACTACATCTGAAATAATCTCTAGTTATCACCACGTTAATTCATTATTAGAGCATAAAACAGGCAAGCTAGTCGCTAAAATATCACATAACAAAACGTGTTTACTGGCATAACAAAAATCGTGTAAAAATAAAAAATAAAATTAATATCCTGTCTTAAAACCACAACGATCACGGCTGCGAAACAATTTAAAAAGGATAAAATTTTTGGATAAAAAAGTGTGTATTTATATTTTGAAAATGGAAGAAAAAGTGACAATGCCTGCATTCGTAATTCAAACTGTGGCTGCTATTTTTAGTAAGTAATAATTCTGTTTTAAACAGTAAAGTATTCATTAATAACACAGCCCTACAAAATGAAACTTTTTATTTGGTGCAGCTCTGTTTGTACCTAATGTCGACTAGTGGCTCCGTGAGCTGTAGACATCGCGTTAAAAAGTAGCTCAAATTGTAAGTTGTTTAAAAAATAATCTAAAAGATGTCGCCACCCGTTCACAAGCTTTCCCACACTGTTCACGAGATTTTTAAAGCACGTAGTAGGTACGTGCTGTTTGGTATTATTTGGTAGGTATATTCGCAGCTAGATGGCGCTTCTAATTTTAAACATTTTTCGAAATGGTCATTTTTGGTAAATTTAGAAAAACTAACTAAACTAAAAAAATCTATATAATTATCGAACCTGCTCACAAAATTTCACGAAAATCTGTTGAGAAATGCGACCTGTAGAGGAAAATGGACTGCTGGAAAGTCGGACTGAAATATGTTTGTTTACATTTCTCCGTCATTATAAAAAAATTCAAGAAACTGGCGCGACAAAAAAAATCTATGTAATTTTCGAACCTGCTCACCAAATTTGACGAGATTTGACGAGAATTTGAGTAGAGGAGAACATCCAGCGCCAGAAAGCCGGACTGAAATACATCTTTCTTACATTTCATTCTTCTTCTTCATTCTACGACGAAAGACTTGAAAAAAAATTTCTAGAACAGTTATTTAGCTTTAATTCAAGACTAAGAAAAATGCTCTAGCACTAATAATAGTTCTCTTATATCAGGTAAAAAATAAAATAAAAAATTGGAAATTTAAAAAAAAAAGCCTGATGAATAGACACCAATCAGCGTTAAATTGTTTATCATATAAAATAAAATTGAACGCAATTAATATTAAAGTGTTATTTTTAGGGTTCCGTAGCCTAAATGGCAAAAAACGGAACCCTTATAGATTCGTCATGTCTGTCTGTCTGTCTGTCCGTCCGTATGTCACAGCCACCTTATTCCGAAAGTATCAGGATTACACAGTTGAAACTTGGTAAGTAGATGTATTCTGTTAACCGCTTAACGAATTTAACACAAAAATAAAAAAATAAAAGATTAAGGGGGGCTCCCCATACATGGAACAGAAACTGAAAAAAAAAATTTTCTTCAAACCAATACGTGTGGGGTGGTGTCTATAGATGGGTCTTTAAAAATGGCATTGAGGTTTCTAAGACATTTTTTTTTAATTTCAACCGTTTGAAAGATAAACACTGCCAAAGTGGTAAAATGTGTGTCCCCCCCCTCTAACTTTTGGAATAAGACAGTGAAAAATCTGAAAAAAAATATGCTGTAGATCTTAATAAACACTTTCAACGAAAATTGGTTTGAACGAAATATAATAACTAGTTTTTGAGATATAGCACATTTTCCAAAACCGCAAATATAACTTTGTCATTCATACCAACACTGTGAAAAACAAAGTTATTTTTGCAGACGTAAAATAATAGTGGTATGAAATATCGTATGGTATAAGGTAACTACGGAACCCTAGGGCGCGTGGTCCGACACGCACTTGGCCGGTTTTTTTAATAATGTCACAGTGGAGAATTGATGGAGGGACCTCAGCTTACACCTGCGACAGAAACACGCAACACGTCAATTACCTACTATTTATTAATAAATTACAACAAAAAGGTGTATAAATAGATAATAAATTAATAATTAGTAGATAACTGTGAAATGTTGATAACAATTTGCATTCAAAGCACAATTTCTTGAAAAATCAGATTTTCTAATATTTTTCTTTTACTTGATGACAACAAAATTATTGGTCCTTAAGCGTTTTCCTTACTCTTAAAGTAAAGCTAAATAACTGTTCTACAACTTTATTTTTTATGTCTTTCCTCGTAGAATGAGTATTTTAGACGATGTTTTGTTCGAAAGACTAGCTTTACTACAAATTTATAACTTTTTGCCAAAAATGGCCCGTTTTTGAAGTATGTATCTCGAGATACATATGACACTCAGAGCTGAATTTACACTCAAATTGTTTGTAATTTTATCTTCTTTAAAGATGTCATAGACAACTTTGCCGTAGAATGCATTTTTTAGAAGTTGTTAGCCAAAAACTGAAAAAAGTTGAATTTTTTCAAACACTACGAGGTTAGCGCAGATCTTTCAGGGTTGCAAATTTGGATTTACACTATTCGTATGTATCCTAACAACATCACAAAAACACACAACCTTGCAAATTTTTGCGACCTAACGCGATTTTTCTGTCTACGATGACTGGCCTAATTTGCGACAATGGGAGAAAAGATACCCAAGTCTATGAAGTTTGGAGTACCCTCCAAGAGGATTAAAGCTCTGGACAGAAACGGTCAATGTTTGAAAGTATATTTGTCAAAAAATTCCAGGACTGAAATTAAAGGCATGCCATATTTTATGGACCTTAACTACGTCAATCATTTAGACTCCACTAATTTCAAGGGCTCCATGACTGAACTAGAACGACTTGCTTGGAAATCTTTTACAGCAGTTGCACAACAATTTCTTGGAAATTACAAGGCTGAAAACTATATAGAGTTAATTGACCAAATGTAGCTCAGCTTAAAAAAATGAAGCTGCAATATGAGCATAAATGTACATTATCTCCATAGTCATATTGATCACTTTCAACATAATTTAGCGGATCTTAGCAAAGAGCAAGGAAAACGCATCCACCAAAATATAAAAACTATGGAAAATAGGTATCAAGGTAGATGGGATATTCATATGATGACTGATTGCTGTTGGGGAATCATCCGCGACTGTTCAAATCAATTTCACTCGAGAAAATCACTTAAAAGATCATTTTCTTCATGTTTAAATGTGTAAATAAATTGAAATTTCTTTATATCTTTTTTCAAATATCTTGTAAACTAGAGCTGATACAAAAAAAAATAGTTGCAGATTTGATATCACGTGATAAGGCATACTCATAATCAGGTTATAAATTATAGGCACCAAAATGTGTGTCGGCCTGTGTAATTGATAGTAGTAAAACAAAAGCTATTTGAGTGTGTTATTAATAGAAAGAAAAGTGACTTTTGTCTAAATTAATTTTACTGGCTAATAACAGCATCTTAATTAATTAAAACAAAATTGTGGAACTATATAACGGTCGCAATATATTATCCAAAATGGTATATAATTTTGTGTTGCGTTCAAAATCTATACAAATATTGTTGCTAACAATGTTTAAGTAGGCGTTACATATTGTCGAGCGTAATTCATTCAGATTTAGTGTCAGTTTCACGAATTCCGGATTATTATAAACTTACTTTTGACAGATAATTTTACTAAAATCAAGAAGCTTATATCCACAATGGAGATTGCACGCCTAGTAAGTAAGTGAAGATTGAAAAAAGACTCTTTAGTGACGTCAGGGCTTATTGCTATCTCTTTCTTTTCGTTTTAGCCGTCACGTCACTCAAGGTCATTTTTTCTATCTTCACTATGACACTGGCCGTGCAATCTCCATTTGAGGGAGGAATAATTTAAGCTTCTTGACTAAAATATACATTATATGGCATATTATTTAAAAGAATATTGTTGAATTTTTAAAGCAAACCAATACCTACAGAGTTGATATCTGGAACATGGATATTTGTTCACCAAAAACCACGCAGGGTTCAAAATTCAAAATAATTTATTCAGTCTAGGCTGTTACAAGCCGGCAAGAAACTCGTCAAGGGCTGCTTTTTTCTCCCTGTATATTTCATACAGAGTCGTCAACATTGAACAATGAGCTCCACATTTGAAGTGAGGTCATTTTCCATCACATCACACATCACTGAGGTCATGTCCAATTACTAACAACGTTTTTGTTCTACGACATTTCCAAAAACAAACAAAAAAATTGACTTTCCATACAAAATAATGTCCAACAAGTGATCGAGTTTTCTATGAAAAGTTGTTTTTTAGGGTTCCGTACCCAAAGGGTAAAAACGGGACCCTATTACTAAGCCTTCGCTGTCCGTCTGTCTGTCTGTCTGTCACCAGGCTGTTTCTCATGAACCGTGATAGCTAGACAGTTGTAATTTTCACAGATGATGTATTTCGGTTGCCGCTATAACAACAAATACTAAAAACAGAATAAAATAAATATTTAAGGGGGGCTCCCATACAACAAACGTGATTTTTTGCCGTTTTTTGGTACGGAACCCTTCATGCGCGAGTCCGACTCGCACTTGGCCGGTTTTTTATTGTCTGTTTTTTGAAAAGTCGTAAGTAGAACAAAATATTTTGTTGTTTATGATGTTAGTGACCTACTTCTGCGGTTGTTGGTGTTTTACAATTTCCCTGTTACCTGTTTATATTTATTTGAGTTTCATAAATAAGTACCTAATGCATTTTCCTTTAGCTGATGCAAACAGACAAAACTATGATGTAATAATAAGTTTATTTTTTATTTATTTATTATTTGAACACTCAAATAAACTTATGTGTGATACACAAAACTGTTTACACAGTTTGACTGCAGGATCGGTGTGTCTAACATTAAGTTCTTAACGAGTAATTTCATATAAATTTTACTTATTTTGAATTTAAAACAGATTTTACCGCACAATCGTAGGTTGTGAAACAGGTAGGTACTTCTAAATTATTACAACTCATTAGTCTACGTAGTCTCTAATGTATCAAAGAAATGCTGCTGTAACATTTTTTTAAATTTTTGATTATTTGGTTCCCGTCGTATTTCGTGGGGCAAACTATTCAGTAAGTATGGTAATATTTTTTTAAGGTCCTATCTCCATAGTAGTTGTTAACACTAGGAACCTTTAGTTTGCCCGCCGACACAGATTGGGTTCCATGATTGTGATCGATCAATGAAAGGTTATGTTCCTGAGTGTTATGATTATTTAAGGCCAGGAGGTATTTATGTTTTAAGCTAAATTGGTTTAATCCCATAACTTAACAACAATAAACGCTTACAGAGATCGAAAGCTAGAGATCTCTTATAAACCATTTTCCATTTTATATGCACAATGTCGTACTAATTACTTATCTATATGCTTATTTATAATCTTATCTGGTTAAACTATACGAGTAGGTCAGTAGGGTAGAATTTAAATCGGATTTAATTCCTACAAAAGGTTTTATTGTTTTAATAGCTTTATTTGTTGCCAAAAAATATGACTGTCCTCAAACATTACGGAATCGTTCGTAAAAGCAGACTGACTGACTTAACTAGGATTATCTATTATCACACAGTGCGTGGCCTGATATCACGGTTCCGTAGGTCCTGTTTATGTAAGTGCAGTACCCCCCTACTGTAGTGTAGGTCACAGTGCTTGACACCCCGTTCCCGAAATCCTTGTGTGTCACAACGGGGCGTTAGGAAGCAATTCTGCTCGTCTGAGTGACACGCAAAGGAGAGCAACTCGCCGGCCCCTTCCTGTTGGATTGGAGATCGATCATGATGGGATGGGTCCGGAGGCACACTGCATTTCCTCCTAGAAAGAAGGGGGTTTAGTGGGTAGGGCCCTAGCGAGTATCACATACCTTCGGGATGCATATTTCATAAATAAACGCATTCCCCCTAAAAAAGGATGTAGTATACTATGTATTATAAATTTGTTTTCCTTCCAGTTGCTTTCCTCACAATTCTAACTGGTTTCGTGTACGCATGGCCATCATACACTCTAGCCAACTTTACATCCAACCAAACAGTGCTGTCCCACCCGATGTCAACTTTAGAGATATCACTATTGGGCAGTCTCACCAATATTGGGGCCCTGGTCACTACTCCTTTTTGTGGATATATATTGGACCAAGTTGGGAGAAAATATGCCGCTATTTTGTTCGGATTACCTAGTGTGGTATGTATAAACATTGGTTTCTTTAAACTACAGGATGAAATCAAAAACAGTCGACAAATTCTGTGGTGTGGCTTAGTTAGACCGTCAAACTGAACAATGTTGTTTAGTTTGACGGTCTAAATCACACCAAATAATTTGTCGACTATTCAAAATTCACCCTGTAGAAACTAGTAAATAATATTATTATGTTTGTCTTCTTTTTGTCTTCCACGAGTTTTTCTGTCGCCCCAGCAAGCGCACATACGTATTTGATTAAAATCATCTCATGATGTCTGTCCCGCTCACATATAACGAACGGCCGCCCGCGGTTTCACCCGCGTGATTCCCGTTCCCGTGGAAATATCAGGATAAAAAGTATCCTATGTTTTAATCTAGGCTATCTATTATCTGTGTGCCAAATTTCAACCAAATCCATTCAGTTGTTTTTGTGTGATTGAGGAACAAACATCCAAACATCTAAACATCCAAACCCACAAACTTTCACATTTATAATATTAGTAGGATTATAACACCCAGATCCCTCACAAAAATTAAAATTCATCATTTCAATTTCTGTCCGGCCGGGAATCGAACCTTGCGTGGTAGATCGGCACGTTGACCACTGCACCACTCAAGTCGCGATTGGTCAGTTACTGGGTGTTGCGGCTTCCTAGTCCTACTTAAATAGATAATATAAAGTTGCCTCTATATTTTTTATCAATGTTAATAACGAATGTGATCAATATTTTCCTAGATAGCCTGGTCGACATTATCGGTCACCAACAGCGTTCCACTAGTGTTAGCAGCGGTGGGCTTCGCTGGGGTCGGAGCAGCTGGACAGTGCGTCTCATCCGTCTACATTTCCGAGATCAGTCAGGTATGTTTGAAGAAAGCTCAAATAAAAAAAGGAGATGGAGGATTGCGAACAACAAAGTGAGGAGGGTTTTTCATACATGTGTGCGTGGGACAATGGGGCGGGCGGTAGGGTTCGATATGGAAAGCAAGGCTTAGTTTCGTTGTAAATGTGTGCGTGTTATTTCGTATGTACGCGGCGAGGCATAGTTTTAACTTGCCTCACTTCGTTATTGCAACGCTCCATCTTACTATTTTTTATCTGAGGAAGAAAGATTTAGCGAAGTTGATGATAGATCTAAGTAGCAGTGGCGAAGGATCCATACAAGCCGATTTTCATCGGATAACCTTTTAAAAATCCCACCCTACCAATTCACTATGCAGATTATAACATTTTTGTAGAATGGCTTATGTTTGCCATAATTTCAGTCTTCAACTAATATGCCATTGCGCGGCACTCCGATTTGAGCAACTGTGCTCGTCGGAGTGACGCGCAGTGGAGAGCTCAGAACTCGCTGACCCTTTCCCGTCGGATCGCAGAACGATCTTGATGTGGTGGGTTAAAAGGCGATAACACCGCGTTTCAGTTTTCACCGCGATAACAAAGCTTTCACAACTACTAGGTAGGTCGTTAATTTGTTCAAAAACATTAGAACCAACCATTTTTCACCAGAAAATAATGAATTCGTCAATATTCTACTTAAGCAATGTTCATATGTGCATTATTTCATATGAGCACTGCAGTTTTGAGATTTTTATAACAAAAGCAGTCTTCAGATGGAAAACCAATAAAATGTAATTTTTTATGCTTTTCAGGACTCAATCCGGGGTGCTCTCACCTCCACTACAGTTTCTGGATATTTCCTTGGGCTTTTATTCTCTTATGCTTTGGGTGGTCATTTGTCATACCAAAATGTCATCTACGTACATTTATCTCTGTCAGTGCTGTATCTTGTGCTGGTGGCGATGCTGCAGGAATCACCAGTGTTTTTGATGCAGAAAGGAAGAGAACAGGTAAGATTCTGGAAACCTATTATAATATAGTACTTTACAAGTAAAACTAGAAAAGATATCCCTGTGTGAAACTTCAGAATCTGTTTTATAATATTTATAATTTGCTGTATAAATTAGTAGAACAATTAACAAATCACTCTATCTATAAAATAATATGATGTATTGCTTGAGAAAAGTATCATTTCGACATAAAAGACAATTTACAAAAAAAACCGGCCAAGTGTGAGTCGGACTCACGCACAAGGGTACCAAACAACTGCAAAAAATTACGTTTGTTGTATGGGGGCCCTCCTTAAATATTTATTTTATTGTGTTTTTAGGCATTTGTTGTTACAGCGGCAACAGAAATACACTATCCAAGAAAATGTCAACTATCTAGCTATCACGGTTCATTAGATACAACCTGGTGACAGACAGACAGACGGACAGTGAAGTCTTATGTAATAGGGTCCGTTTTTACGTTTTGGGTATGGAACCCATCGCGTAACTTAGTTACCTATGAAAAGCTTGGGACATAACACAGAGCCTTGCAAGACTCCACCTAGATTTTATGTTTCTGAAGAGGCATAATAGTAATTGTCACAAACACTATTTAACATTTCCAGGAGGCAGCAAAAGCCGTGGCATTCTATCGGCGTTTATCAATAACGTCAAAGGAGGTGGAAGCCGAGATTTCCAAGATAAGGGTACAACTCGACCCACAAATAGAAACTATTCTCCAAGCAGATAATGGTATGGATTTGATCGAAAGAATGGTTTTCTCTATGTGTACATGAAAAGAAATCAAATTCTTCCTAGCAAAGTAACAAGGCGACTCTTTTGCTAATAAGGCATTAGTTTTCGAATTTTGATATCTGATTTTAAAGGCTGCTTTGTCTCATAGGCTATCTGGGATTATGCTATTCCGGGATTTTACTTATCTGTCTTTCTACAGCACAGGGGTTATATCCCTTTTTCCCCGCTGCTCAACTGCTCAACTGGTTATATTCCCCACTGCCCAACTACAAACTGGGGCCCTACCGCCCAAGTGTCGTCGACTTCGCCGTTGGCTTCATTTGACAGATGGAAGTGATACAATGCTACTTTTTTTGGTACAAACAAAGACTTACCAAAGAAAAGTAGCAATGTATTACAACCATCTGTCAAATAAAGCCGACGGCGAAGTCGACGCTACTTGGGCGGTAGGCCCACTGTTCTACTGGAGAAGTTTCATGATGTTAAAAAAAAATTGAGTTCATAAAATTAAAATATAGCCTAAAATAAATATTTTGTTAAAAAAGAATCCGTCAATAAATGGCAGAGCAATATTGCCTTCCTTCTGACCTTCCTGCTTACATTTGATGTAACATAATTATATTACGTGGATGTTATCTGCTACATTATTAGAAATAGCAATTAAAAGATGAGAATACAAACAAACTTACTTTATACTACACCTGCTCGGAAAGTACCTTGATACTTTATCAAATTTACGGTAGAAAGTACGTCATTCGAACAAATATGCGGGGAGAAAACGCATCTAAGCGGGAGAGAAAAGTGTATGAAAATCCGTTTCTTACGTGGGAATAGCAGTTGTATTCGACAAAGCATCTTCTCCCTAGACATTACAAATCTTTCTTTGAGCACTCTAGTGACTCTATTGGGTGCAATTCGGTTGCCATAAAAACAGTTAATCTAATTTCAACGTCACTAACGTTGACTTCATCTAATTGAAGGTTTTCGACTCCGTAACAATTCGTGCGTATATTTTGTTCATGTGATTCTACCAGAACATTCTGAGCAGATGGAAAAAGTGTTACATTAAGCTTCACTAACTGCAACAATTTCAATATAAATTTCAATTAGTAAAGATTTAGTTTTTTATTTTCCTCGTAGGTGTAGTATAAAGCACTATGTATCACTCGAGAGAAAGTGCGATTTCCGATCTCAGGTGTTTTAAAGCCCTCGCCTACGGCTCGGGCTTCAAACGACACCCTCGACGGTAATCGGTCTCTTTCTCCTCTCGGTGAACAATTTACTATTCTTGCCTTCTCAATCTGCGAGTACGTGATAAGGTTTACAGCAGTCATGGAAATATAAAGTACTAACAACTGCGCGTGACTTCGTCCACGTGTACTTACAAACTTTTATCCCCTATTTTAATCCCTTCGGTATTCATTATTGCGACAAAAGGTAGCCTATTGTTCTTTCCCTTGTTCGAAGCTGTTTCTGAAGCCAAATTCATTCAGTAGGTAGTAGTTCAGTTCAGTTCAGAGATGAAAAAGTAACAGACAGATAACAGGAAGCGCTCATGGTGGAACTTGACAGACTGATCGTACTTGATCACATTTGTTAAGCAACGCTCGGTCCGGTCAGGTACCGGATAGGTGACCGTTAAAGTAGCATTACAACTGAGTGCTTACGTGCTTCGGAGAGCACTATTGACATCTGATAATATTCGTTAAGCCAAGATAGAGGGCTTACAGGCGGCTCTAACATTAGAGGTGGCCACTAATCCTCATTCGATAAGAAAGAAAGAACAGACAGATAAATAGAGTTATTTTTACATTTGTTTTATTTTATTAGTATGGGTTAAACAATTGTTGAACTTGCAGATGCCGCCAGCAAACATTTGATCAAGGCGAAGAGAAAGGAAAACTCCAAAGAGATCTCAGCATGGAAATTCTTAAGTATGTTCACAAGTCTCAACGAGACTATTTGACAAATAATTTAATCACATGTGATGTGGAGGTGTGATTATGTTTTGAATTAAATGACGTCACACGAGACAATATGACAGTTGATATGGAATCAGAATGTAAACTAACTATTTTTAGTCTAGGCTTGTTGATAAGAAAATACTTTATTACTAAACTAAAGTTTGCAGAGAGCTGTAACGTTATCAGGAATATGCATTGTCATTCCAGTCCTTATTATGTCATTTAACATCTGTCACGATAGCTTTCAATATAACTAGTGGCTCCCCGTGAGCTGTAAACCTCGCGATGAAATAAAATAAAATGTTGCCATGAAGTTTTCAAAGCACACAGTAGGTATACGTGAGTATTCACAGCTAGAAAGTGCTTCTAATTTTGATCATTTTTCAAAATGGTTTTTTTTTATAAATTTGGAATAATTGGCTTGACTAAACAGTTATATATAATTATCGAACCTAATCACAAATTTTTACCAGAATCGGTTGAAAAATACGACCTGTAGAGGAAATCAAACAGCCGGAAAGCTGGACTGAAATATGTTTTTTACATACTTATCTTCGTCATTTTAATAAATTTTTAAAAACTGTCTCGAAAAAAAAATCTATTTATTTATCAAACCTGCTCACAAAATTTCACCGGGATCGGTTGAGAAATGTGATCTGTATAGGAGAACAGACAGCGCCGGAAATCCGGACTGAAATATGATTTTTTTACATTATCTCCGCCATTTAAAAAAAAATTAAAAACTGGCTTGACAAAAAATATGTATACAATTTTCAAACCTGCTTACAAAATTTCACGAGAATCGGTTGAGAAATGCGACCTGTAGAGGAAAACAGACAGCACTGGAAAGCCAAACTGAAATATGTATTTTTAACATTTCACCGTCATTTCGAAAAATTAAAAAAAAACTGGCTTGACAAAAAAATCTATGTTATCTTCAAACCTGCTCACAAAATTTCACGAGAATCGGTTGAGAAATGCGACCTGTAGAGGAGAACAGACAGCACTAAAAAACCGGACTGAAATACGTTTTTTTACATCTTTCCGCTATTTTGAAAAATTTAAAAAGACTGGTTTCAAAATAAAATTCTACGTCATTTTTAAACCTGCTTACTGACATATGTTTTGTTTTAACCTATCTGCGCCATTTAAAAAAAAATGAAAAAAAAACTGGTTCGACAAAAAAAATCTATATAATTTTCGAACCTGCTCACAAAATTTCATGAGATTCGGTTGAGAAATGCGACCTGCAGGTGGGAACCGGACATACGAAAGAATTTTTGCCCAATCTGAAGCAGAGACGCTTCGCTCGCACTTCGTGCTCGCTCGGTCAAAAAAACTCTGTCATCCAACGCTGGCTTGGCAAGTTATCTATAAAATGTAGATAATTGACAACATTTCAAAATATTGATGACAACGTAAAAATACTGATCTAAAAATTCTGAAAAAAATATATATAAGCTTAGAACACTAAAATCTCGAAATGGTTTTCTAATTTTAGGACTTTCTCAAAATGAAATGTTGTCAATTCCGCAGCAATCGGTAGGTATGTCGAATTGAAAGCGGTGGCGATAGATGTTGAGTTACAATTACCTACAAAATTAAGCAGAACCTGGGGGGTTCTGTAGACAGTGTAACAATGTAAAAGCGATACCAAACTTCGCAAATGAAAGATGACTGAGATTGATATAGGTAATCGCTAACTGTTCGTTCGCATGGCGTTTCAAAATCTGACTAAGCTTTCGTTTCCGAGAGTTCTAAAAGACTATTTACCTATTTTGAAAAAAGAAATATATGTAGCTTACTTCCGCAAACAATATATGCAAGATGCACCGCCCGCTCGCCCGCAATAATATGCACATGCACACCACAAAATATCAGTGCACAATACCTGCATTTAGCAAGACAGCAACACACCTTGCACCTTCACCAATTAGGCTACTCTACACGTGTTTCGCTCCACGTGTAGAGTAGCCTAATTGGTGAAGGTGCAAGGTGTGTTGCTGTCTTGCTAAATGCAGGTATTGTGCACTGATATTTTGTGGTGTGCATGTGCATATTATTGCGGGCGGGCGGGCGGTGCATCTTGCATATATTGTTTGCGGAAGTAAGTTACATATATTTCTTTTTTCAAAATGGTTTGGGACTTCCGCCAAGTGACGCCTGATTCAATCAAATACTATTTACCTATTTACAAAATATGTGAGATCTAGGAGAGAATAACCATTTTGTTACCCAGTATTTTATTTTGTAAAAATAAAATATTAGGTTTGTGCGGTTCCAAATAAAGCGATATCATTTTTCCTAAATATCCTGTGTTTCAGAAAATTCCAAGTCTTCGCAACGTGCTTTAGCAACAGTCATAATTGTGATGGCATTAACGATCTGCATGGGTTCCATTGCCCTTCAAGTATATGCGGAGCCGCTGTTCAAGGAAGCTGTGCCTTCCATGGACTCCAATCAATGTTCAATATACTTGGCCTTGGTTTTTTTGGTGGCGAGTTTGTTGTGCGCTTTGCTGATTGACAGACTGGGGAGAAAGGTATATTTTAAAGCAAAATTAAGACTGATGAGAGCTGTTTCTGAACCGCTGTTGATTTGGTGAAGAGTGGCATTTATTCTACCATGTATTCATCATATCTATCACCTAAATGGTAAAGTAACTACTGCACATAAAAAAGTCATTTTTGAGATTTTGTGAAATAACCGAACACCATCCTAGTTTTATTTACTATACATGTAGTTCCTAATTGTCTCCAGGGCCAATAGACTTATAAAATACTCCTGTTTTTTAGTTTCTGGTTGTAATCTTTCACCATAATCATCACGTGACATTGCTTAAATAACCATTACATGTCTTTAACTTTTATTCTGTTCTTCTTATGCAGTAATCTTTATATATTATTTATCTCACGCAGTTCCTCCTGACATCGAGCTCCATCGGGTCAGGCATCCTGACTTTGCTACTGGGTACGCAGCTGCAGTACCACTGGGCGCCGCACTGGGTGACAGCAGCACTCATATACGCATTCTGCTTCGTGTACAACTTGGGGGCAGTGGTGGTACCGTTTGTGTTAACTGCTGAGGTGTTCCTGCCAGAGGTAAAAAAATATTTTGTTGGATATTCAATCTTTAACGAATTGGAAAATCACAAACTACCTGCCAGGCCATCTCAGTAATAGGGAATATGCATCAATTTTTTTTTTTAATCTTAATCAAAAGTATAATGCGTGAGAAAATTAACTGTAATATTAAAACTTTTCTCTTACGTTTTTTTCTCGTGATATAGTTACTTGAAGTTAGCGCGCAGCAGCACCCGCCGAAAACGCTCCATACAAAACGGTGACGTCACACATCACGTTTCAGGTGTGTTTCGGCGCGTTTAATATGGAGTTAGCCAATAATCTTCAATTATCTCCCTAAATTTTGCGTTTAAGTACATATATGTCATACAAAATATTGTTTCTTATTCGATATTCTATCTGACTGTAAAATTCATTATATCCGAAAATGAAAAAAAAAAAATCGTTATTTTCCCCTGATTTCATCGTGTGATAAAACTAAAACAATTCATTTTTTTTTATTTTTTTTCCTGTTCCGTCATGTTTTTATAAGTGTCCGCAGCGATCAAGCTCAAATTCATCAAAATCGGTGACTTATGCATATTCCCTATTGTATCCAGTACTCTTGACTAAAAAATAATGTAGGTATGCTAATGATACCGCGGTAGATTCTGTATACTATTTCGAGTTCCCTGACCTAACAGGACCCTTGACCTGACTTGACGTCTGACATTGATGAGATTGTTCATAAAACAATCAGTCCCTCTGGTTATTGAGTTAGATACAATGCGCATACCCTGACGCCCAAGTAGGTGCGCAGACTCGCAGTGGTGATAGCAATGCATTTTCTCACCGTTAAAAGCACTACTAATGTAGCGTTGTTTTTTTGTTGTTTTGTCGATTTCCCTTAAAGGGGAAGTTTTTTTGTAGTATGAAGATACTTGTTTCCATTAATGATAAAATTTCTTTTTTGGCAGTATGCCTCATGTCCTTTTCCTTATTTCCGTAAAAAGTCCGTTTTGAATGTCGGCGGCGTGATGTCAGTCCAAGCTCATCGATGAGCGTGGACTGACATCACGCCGCCGAAAGCGACGTCAATAGGATCGGACTCCCCGAAAATTAAAAGGACACTAATTCCAACAGCAAATGAGAAACCGTTTCAGTTCAAAAGCAGGCCTTAAACAGGACTGCTACAGGCCTGTTTTCACACTAACCTTTGAGGTCTAGTATGAAAAGTTAAACAATTGAATAAAAATCCTTACGATAAGGGCTCAATCGCAAAGGCCCCTGGAGTGGGAGAAGGTAGACGATAACAAATACGATTTTAATCTTTTTTTATTATTTTTATAAGTCGATGACGCGAAAATTCAAAACGGACTTTTTACGGAAATAAGGAAAAGGACATAAGGCATACTGCCAAAAAATAAATTTTATCATTAATGTAAACAAGTATCTTCATACTACAAAAAAAACTTCCCCTTTAAGGGAAATCGACAAAACAACAAAAAAACAACGCTACACTAAACAATATATATTTAAAGCTTTCAATTCATATTCTAGGTCCGTTGTCTCGGGAACAGCTTGACCATGGCCTGCATGTGGATCATGAACTTCTTGACGCTCATCGTATTCAACCCCATTGTTGAGGGCATCGGCTTGGGCTTCACCTTCTGTATATTCTCCATCGTCTGCTTCTTAGGGGCTGCTTACGGGCAGTTCTATCTCCCAGAGACTAAGGGACTGTCAGCAGATGCTATACAGATTCTCTTCCAGAAGAAACGTGCAGTTAGAAATAGCGTTTGAGTTAGTTATCTAGAATTAATTAAAGTTATCTTGAGATTATGCTTTATGGAGTATGGAATGAAACGCCTTTTAGAATTATATACTCAATGTAACATAAAATTGAATATGGTGTTGTGTGGAAGGCACTGATAGATAAAAAATAGACTGACTGTGTTTTGACATTGCCATTGTTTATGACTTAGGAAGTCACTACATAAATCTTTTAAGTATTCGTAAGTACATTTAAAGTCAAATATAAAAATCGTAAATAAATGATGTTTTATTTATTTTACCTCTCTGCGCATAGTAAGAATTTTAATATTTTAGAGCATATTATTTATATAATCGTTTCGAAAAATATATACTATGTAAATTAATGATTAAATGCCTTATTTTTGTTATTATTGTATTCTAGTTTGAATTTTCATTTCTTCATTCAGGTTTTGTTTAATCTATCACTTTATTGCTCCAAATGAAGTATGAAATTATAATGTCATTGACCCTACAAACGTAATAATTATAAAGACAATTATATTTCTGTCAGCAGCGCTAAAAAAAAAATACACCATTTCATCCCTTGAATGTGAAGGGAGAATGGATCGAAATGGGTTACCTCTATCTGGCAGAAACTTGTCTGACAGATGCTCCGAAATTTATTTGGCAGAACACACTTGGCAGAATCTTTTTTAAACGAATATTTTTAAGGCATAAAAATTGTTAAGTATAATTATTGTTTGGCAGAATGTTTACATGTCCGAATTTACAATGGCATACTATTCAGATGGCAGAATTTCATTAGGCATAAATACCTTTGACTAAATTTTTATTCGCAGAATTTCGTTTGGCATAACGTTCATTTAGTCGACAATTATTTGGTATAATTTTCACATGGTATACAAGGAATATGGCAGAATTTCATTAAGAATAACGTCATTAGGCATATTGTAATTTCTAAAAAATTGCATTTTAATTAAATATTTGTCTTAAAAAGTCAATATGTTGAATTTTTGTAAATGTTGTGTTACAAAAGTCAACAACAGAACGAATCGCTGCAAAAACGACATGCATGCTGCTTGCTTGCTTGCATGCTTGAATGCTTGTTTACATGCATGCTGCCTGCATGCTTGCCAGGGGGTGCAGGGGGGGCCGCTATGAAGAAAAACTTTTAATGCATCTACCAGTAGGTTGGGTTAGGTTAGTGTTTTGACCACTCGCAGCGGAGCGAGCGAAGCGAGTGGAGCTCCACAATGCTTGCATGCATGCTGCATGCTTGCTTGCATGCTGCATGCTTGCTTGCATGCTGTATGCTTGCTTGCATGCTGCATGCTTGCTTGCATGCTGCATGCTTGCTTGCATGCTGTATGCTTGCTTGCATGCTGTATGCTTGCTTGCATGCTGTATGCTTGCTTGCATGCTGTATGCTTGCTTGCATGCATGCTTGCATGAAGGCTTACTTGCTTGCATGCATGTTTATTTGCCTGCATGTAAGGATACATGCAGCAAGAAACATGCGTGTAAGAAATACAAAATTATTCTAGATATGATTTTTCTATTAAATGTATGCCAAAAGATGATTCTGACTATAAACTTTCTGCGATATGATAGTTCTGCCTTTTAATGACTATAGATTATGAAATGTATGCCAAAAGATGATTCTGGCTTACAAAATTATGCGTTTTAAGTGTATGATAAATGAGTGTATGCCAAACGATTTTCTGCCACATGAAGTTTATGATATTAATTGTTATGCATAATAAAATTATGACATAAAAGTTCTGCCATAAAGGGTAGACCCGATCGAAATGGGGGAGAAGAAAATTAAATAGAAAAGTATACAAACAATCATAAATTGGACCAAAACACCTAAATTTATGTTATTACTAGCGGCCGCCCCCGGTTGTTCCCGTTCCCGTAGGAATATCGGGATAAAAAGTATTCTATGTTTTAATCCAGACTATTTACTATCTGTGCGCCAAATTTCAACCAAATCCGTTTAGTAGTTTTTGCGTGATTGAGGAACAAACATTCAAACATCCAAACCCACAAACTTTTACATTTAGTAGGAACATACTTTGCACCAATAATGTTTGAACCCACACTTGTTGGTTCATCAGCCACCTTCAATATTTATGAGCCGTAATAGAGTGTTTCATTGACATTTTTATCATTTGGAACGTTTTCTGAATCTACCAGTTTATCTAGTAACATAGTGAAGAATTCAAAGTCAAAATTTAATCAAAAAATTATATTATTTATCATATTTCTTAAATATAATTAATTAATAAAATATATAAAACAATTGTCAACTAATAGTCAATATTTTACTACCACCCATTCAAAACTTACCGAAAGAACAGAATACTAAATAGTACCGAAAGCTTTGTACGACGGACGGCACATCCGACTATAGATAACTGTTTACTTTGAGTTTGAGATCGTCGTCGTCGTCTTTAACTAGATGTGCTGTCGCGTGTACATTTGAACAGAGAATTGCATCAGTTTTGTTATTAGCGTAAAACAAAAGCCAATAAATAGTAAGAGGCGTGTTTACTCTGTTATCTATGGCAAATAAGTTGACAGTTTCAATCCGAAACGTATTTGCAATGTTTGAAACTGATATCAGGATCATGTATCTTAGTGTTGTTGTTAAAATTTTGTTTCGATATAAAATACTAGCGACCACCCGCGCCTTAGTATGCGTAGATAGTAGGTATTTTGTGTAACTCTCGGGAACAGTTCTTATTTTCGGGATGAAAAATATCCTATGTCCTTTTCTGCATCCCTTAAAATAAAAATGTCGCGATGATCGGTTGAGTAGTTAAGGCGTGAAGGCGTAACAAACAAACAAACAGACTTTCGATTTTATGATATTGATTAAAAAAAATATAGCAAATATTAATAATAGTAAGAATGAAAGAACCAAAATCATTGATAAAGTTATTAGATTAAAATAAGATTCAAAAGATGAGTTGGTAAAATAATGACCCTTCGTGACACTGCTTGTGAAAGCCAAGGGAAAAATATTTACAACATTATAGCGTAGCTTATCTCATTAACTCTGAGATTAACATGTTATTCTCTATAGTTAAATCTAAGCTATTTACTACTGCATTATCTGTGGAAGTACTTGTTAATTACCAGGGACTTTAACAAGGAAATTAAATAAGTTAGCATAAAAACTTTTATAATTAATGAAAATACTTTTATGATTTTTGATTCTGTTTTTAAGCGTAATTTCCAAAGAATTTGCATAAAAGAGTTTTTTTTTCAAAAATTTATAAGCGCTACAAAATGGCAACGATTACAAAAACGCTAGTTTTTTTACATTTTCTTTGATGATAACGTAAAAAACAATTAAAAAATAATGTTAACATTGTTTTCGAGTATTTCCTACATTTTCTTCATTCTGTCAGAAATAAATAAACTTTGATGCATTTAAAAGCTGCAAAAGAAAGCTTTGGCAACAATAAAAACCGGCCAAGTACGAGTCGGACTCGCGCACGAAGGGTTCCGTACCAAAAAACGGCAAAAAAATCACGTTTGTTGTATGGGAGCCCCCCTTAAATATTTATTTTATTCGGTTTTTAGCTTAGAATAATTACACCTAGAACGATAATTCCCTACAAAGCGCCGAAAGCGCGCTGTCAAAGTGAGGCAACTAAAACAGCCAAAATGGCGCCGTTTTTATATTTTTATTGTCCATTATTACATAATCATACCTAATAAGTACAAAACAGTTTCAATTTCCCTACCTTAAAGACATTAATTATTATATTATTGGATTTTAGTTACGTTTAGGTAACGTATGAAGGATATAAATCTGAGAACTGAGCCATTTTGGCTCAGTAAAAGTAGCCTCACTTTGCATACGCGGACACGGCTTCTAGGTGTAATTATGGTAAGGTTTTTAGTAACTGTTGTTATAGCGGCAACAGAAATACGTCATCTGTGAAAATTTCAACTGTCTACTTGTTGTCGTTATTAATATAAAGCAAAAAACAGCAAAAACACGTTTGTTGTATGGGAGTCCGCCTTAAACATTTATTTTATTATATTTTTAGTAAGTATTTGTTGTTATAGCGGCAACAGAAATACATAATCTGTGAAAATTTCAACTGTCTAGCTATCATGGTTCATGAGATACAGCCTGGTGATAGACAGACAGACAGACGGACAGCGGAGGCTTAGTAATAGGGTCCCGTTTTTACCCTTTGGGTACGGAACCCTAAAACATATCTTGTTATTTAATAGGTGCTGTTAATGTAACTCGTATTATTAAGCAGCAGCAACCACCAACCGATGATGCTGTCTGTACCACGTCTGTATTCTATATACTACATCTACTATTTGAAGATTCTTTGATATTCATAAAAAATCACTAGTTACCTCATTGGTTACTAAAATTGAAGTCGCTCCCATTTGTATCCAACTACATCAAAATAAAATATAACTGGCCAACTACGAGTATTGCCTACGCAATAAGAAACTGATCTTAGGGACAAATGGGTGTAGACCCAATTTTCCCTAAGATATGTGAATAAATTTATTCTTATGCCTAAGATCAGTTTCTTATACTACAACTTTTAGACGTTTAGCTTGTCCATCAGCCATTTTTAGTGTCCCCACTGCTGGGGCATAGGCCTCCCTTATGGGTGGACAAGGAGGACGGGCCGTAACTCACCACGAGGGCGCATTGCGGATTGGTGGGTGTTAACGACTGCAAATGCAGCCGGGACCAACGGCTTAACGTGCCTTCCGAAGCACGGAGGAGCTCGAGATAACACATTTTGGTCACCCATCCCATGACCGACCCTTGCGAACGTTGCTTAACTTCCGCAATCGCTGGGCCACGCGCTAAAACACTGCGCCACCGAGCTCCTAACATTTAGCTTAGTACTGTTTATCCTTTGCATTATATAGGTACTTTGGGATTTCGATCTTAAAAATTATAAAGACTAACGATAAAACATCATTGAGAATTCCCAACACTATGGTTCTAGAAATACTTAGGTGCGAATATTTAAATCAAACATAATAGAATTCTACTTGTTTCGTACACTTACAATTTTTCAAGATAAACTCAGAGTTTCGCTATCTTATCAAAACATTTGGTTAAGGCTTAAATGAAATTTAATATAATATTTATTTAAAATCTAGCATGTTTAGTAGACGATGTGAGAACATTTAATTTTATCATTTACGAATTAAGTTGTAGATGAAGTACCGTGGATGGTAGACGAGGAATATAAATTGTTAAGTGAAATAATTATAAACGTACAAAATGGGCAAAGGGAAGCTAAATCAAGTGTTGACCGCAGTTGCGTGTAAGATTACCATTTTTAGTTTACTTACGTTTCAATGTAATGTTACCATATTTGTCTAGTTTCTAATGATCATAATATTTTAGTAACTGCAGTCTTTAATAAACTGGAATGTTGGCAACTGCTTTAGTAGGTATGAACGTCTATACAAAAAAAAGTTGGGAGTTACAAGTCGTGATAAAGTTTGGCCACATGGTGGAAACTGATCTGTAGGCTGTTCCTAACTAATATTGAGCTGGGCCAAATTGTCCTTACAAACCATTCCATACGGCGGCCGGTTAAATAGCGCATTTTCCCGGCTTCATTCTAAAAATTATAATTATCTAGGTTTAGCTAATAGGTCAAATGTGGTATCATTTTCGGATAAATCAATAATGTGGAATTCATTTCTAGTATAAAAAAATGCAATTTATTGAGCAGTTTCTGAAAAATTACACAATAACCAACATTTTCAAAGTTATTTTTTTATTTTAGGTATTTGCACTTGTTTCAGTATTTAAAAAAATACCTTAAAGAAGCGTTTTTCAGGTTAATTTGTAATTTTCTTTTGTAATGATCACTATATTATGTACAATTTGAGCCTAACCCCAAGTAGTTTAAATCCATTGTTTGCACAGCTATTCAAAAATAGGCATTTTTTCGCGAAATAGAAAGGTTTTTCGTTTCGTTTGGAAACGATTTTCAGGATTTTTGTTTATATTTCTGTAAAGTTTATTAAGTTTTATACAATTTGAGCCTAACCCAATTAGTCTAGGTTTATTAGTTGCGGAGACACAGCTAGTCAAAGATATAGTCAGGAGGCAATTATTTAATAAGTCGTCTCCTTCACGATTTTCGTCGGACTCTCTTCTATATACCTAAAACTGGTATGTATGTGTTCCTTGTGCTCTACAGAACACGAAACTGACGGTTTTAAGAGGAGAAAGTGGGGACACGCATAGCTATGACGTCACAAAGATGGCGCCGACCGTAACAAGTTTTTCTTAATTTCTCGAGTTTTATTGCATCAATTTCGTTGTTTGATATGTCATTTGAAAGGTTTTATAATTGTCTATGATTGCTCTTTTAAAACCTACTAATTTGGTTTTGTCGTTTTTGAAATATTAATAAAAATATGTTTTTTTTATAAACTTTTTATTATTTACAGGTTTAAACTAAATATAGAAAAAGATTTGTGTACCTAAGTTTGTAATTTTATAATAAAAAATAAAGTGCGTTTTCATATCTTCTCAAAAATATAAACATCATTGTAGTGCAATAATAAACAAACAAGTTGTGACCAATTCTGTAAGGAGAGTACTCATATTTTTTTTTTCATTTTCTTTTTATTTAATGAAATGTTTCTTCATTTCTCTAGTTATACTTCATCAATTTCAATGTTTGATATGTCATTTGAAAGGTTATATAATTGTTTATGATTGCTTTATTGACAGCTACTAATTTAAGTTTGTCGTTTTTGAAATATTAACAAAAATATGTTTTTTTATACACTTTTTCTTATTTTCCGGTATAACTATAAATAAGGAGAAACATAAATTTGCCTAAGTTTGTTAGTTCATAACAAAAAATAAAGTCCGTTTTATTACTTTCTCAGAAATATAAACATGATTGAAGTGCAATAATAAACAAACAAGTTGTGACCGATTCTGTAAAGAAAGTACTCATCTGATTTTTTAAAGTTCTTCTTTATTTCATCAAGTTGTTCTTCATTTCTATAGTTCTACTGCTTCAATTTTGTTGTTTGATATGCCATTTGTGTAAAGTGTATGTAATTGCCTATGATTGTTCTTTCGAAAACTGCTAATTAGGTTTTGTTGTTTTTTAAATATTAACAAAAATATGATTCTTTTTCATACACTTTTTCTTATTTACCGGTATAACTAAATAAAGAGAAACATAAGTGTACCTAATTTTGTATGTTTTTAACAAAAAATAAAGTCTGTTTTATTGCCTTCTCAGAAAAATAAACATGGTTGTAGTGCAATAATAAACAAACAAGTTGTGACCAATTCTGTAAAGAAAGTACTCATCTGATTTTACCGCCGTTTTCACTATTGATTTTGAAATGATAAGTATTTAAGAGCTGTGAAAAAGAAGCTGTGCTTTTTACAAATTACAGTATACATATAATATACGTTTACTTTTATATGTATTATAATATCACACATTAAGCAATTTAGATGTACTTGCTAAGCTATTATAAAAAACAATGTACAAAACCAAAGTATTATTTATTGTAATTACCTATAATAACAGTGCAAATAAAAACTATTCCCAATGTGTAGTGAAAATCACTTATTAAGTAGGGAAATGATGAATGAGATAATGTGTTTAGTGAACAGAGCATAGCAAGCAACATATAAGTACTACTCATCAACATCACGAAAGTTATGCTGATTAAAACATAATTCTTTTCCAATCCTATCATACGTTTTTGCTTTGAGCGTCACACACAGTCGCATTTCGTCGTCCGGCAGTCTGTCTTACACTGGCACGATATGAGCTCGATATCTTGCAGACATATTGGATGGAGGTTTCAAGCTTGTGATGGGAATTAGGGAATTGTTATATAACCTCCAGCCACAGTTTTCTGGTAAGAGTAGGGTTTGGATCGGGATATTCGGAGTTTTCCAAATAAGTCTGGTAATTAGCTCTGTGTAGATGGTGCTTCTGACTTCTCTAGAAGGTGGTAATTAAATTACCACCGGTTTTCTCAAATGTTAAAAACCTAGACAAACTGAAATTACCAAGATATCAAGCTCATATCGTGCCAGTGTAAGACAGACTGCCTGACAATGAAATGCGACTGTGCACGCTCAAAGCAAAAACGTATATTGAAAGGAGTATGCCATATTAGAAAAGAAATATTTTAATCAGCATAACATTATGGATGTTGATGAGTAGTATATGTTGCTTGCTATGCTCTGTTCACTAAACTCGATAATTCAATTATGTCAACATTATCTCATTCATTATTTCATTGTTATTTTCTATATTGTACAATGTGATTTACGTAAAAATAAGTAATTTTCATTACACCTTGGGAATAGTTTTTATTTGCACTATTATTAAGATTACAATAATACTTTGTTTTGTACATTGTTTCTATAATAGCTTAGCTTATATTACTTCTAATTAACTGGATGTGTGATATTATAATATGAATATCCTACTATCCTACTAATATTATAAATGTGAAAGTTTGTGGGTTTGGGTGTTTGGATGTTTGCTCCTCAATCACGCAAAAACTACTGAACGGATTTGGTTGAAATTTGGCACACAGATATTAGATAGTCTAGATTAAAACATAGAATACTTTTTATCCCGATATTCCCACGGGAACGGGAACCATGCGGGTGAGACCGCGGGCGGCCGCTAGTATGAAATTATATTACATCTGATATTATACTAAAAAAGTATACACATTTTAGATTTATACTTTAATTTCTAAAAAGCACAGTTTTTTCTCTTGAATACTTATCATTTTCAAATAAATAGTGAAAACAGCGGTAAAAATCAGAATCGTACTTTCTTTACAGAATTGGTCACAACTTGTTTGTTTATTATTGCACTACAATCACCTTTATATTTCTGGAAAGGTAATAAAATTGTCATTATTTTTTGTTTTACATAAACATACTAACTAAGATACATTTATGTTTCTCTTTATTTAGTTATAGCGGTAAATAAGAAAGAGTGTATGAAAAAAAAACATATTTTTGTTAATATTTTAAAAACAACAATACTAAATTAGTAGGTTTCAATAGAATAATCATAGAACATTATATAACCTTTCAAATGACATATCAAACATTGAAATTGATGCAGTAGAACTCGATAAATGTAGAAAAACTTGATGAAATAAAGAAGAAATTGAAAAGAAATAGATGAGTACTTTCCTTACAGAATTGGTAACAACTTGTTTGTTTATTATTGCACTATAATAATGTTTATATTTATCTAAGAAGATATTAAAACAGACTTTATTTTTATTATAAACTTACAAACTAAGGTACACAAATGATTTTTTTAATTTAGCTTATACCGGTAACTAAGAAAAAAATCATGAAAAAAAATCATACTTTTGTTAATATTTCAAAAACGACAAGACTAAGTTAGTAGGTTTCAAAAGAGCAATCATAGACAGTTATATAAGCTTTCAAATGACATATCAAACAACGAAATTGATGCAATAGAACTCGAGAAATGAAGAAAAACTTGTTATGGTCGGCCGCCATCTTTGTGACGTCACAGCTATGCGTGTCCCCACTTCCTCCTCTTAAAACCGTCAGTTTCGTGTTTCGTAGAGCACAAGGAACACATACACACCAGTTTTAGGTATATAGAAGAGAGTCCGACGAAAAATCTTAAAATGCTTCGTCGCCACCTAACTAATAGGACATTATTAATTTATTTCGAAAAAAGGCCCAGTTTTGACTAGCGATGTCTCTGCAACTAATGAACCTAGACTACTCGGGTTAGGCTTAAATTGTAGAAAACTTAATAAACTTTAAAGAAATGTAAACAAAAGTCCTGAAAAACGTTTCCAAACGAAACGAAAAGCCTTTCTATTTCGCGAAAAAATGCCTATTTTTGACTAGCTGTGCCTCCGCAAACAATGGATTTAAACTATTCCGATCAGTTTCCACCATGTGGCCAAACTTTATCACGACTTATAACTCCCAATTTTTTTTTGTATAGACGTTCATACCTACTACTTGTATCACATTTTGATTCACAAAAGGCGAAATTTGTATTATTATATCAATCTTAATATTATCATCCTTATTATTTTAAAGGTATGAATGAATAGTCATTATTTAAAATGAAACCAATGATGAATTAAGGTTTAGTCGTACCTGTAAATATATCAAATAATTGTTGGCTATTATGCATTTGTCAATTTTTGAAATTATTTGAACATTCTTTTATGTTTGATTACAGGTGCCTTCGGTTCACTAATTATGGGTTTACTTTACGTATGGCCATCTTACACAGTTGCATCGTTTAAAGCGGGGAACACAACAGTTTTGACACAACCAATGTCATCGACGGAAGAATCTCTCTTAGGTAGTTTGCCCTCGTTAGGGGCAATGTTAGGTACTGCATTAGTGGGACCTCTGATTGAAAGGTTTGGACGAAAATTAGGAGGGTTGGCGATGTCGTTGCCTTTTGTTGTAAGTACAAACAAGTTGCTATTGGTAAATTTTGTTTTACGAATCTTATTTTTCTTTCTTTTGTCAAATAGTGAATATTTTGATGGTTAATATTTGATTTTTTAGTGATCATTATAGATCAAAGACTTTTAACTAGCATATGTTCTTAGAGAAGAAATATATTCTTTAAACAAATATTTAAAGATTTAGATGTTCAAATTATAATGAATATTTTTGGTCATCAGCATGATACCACAAGCTATGTTAAAATGAATTAAAAAAAACAATAATGATGAATACTAAAAGAGGATCAAAGAATTGTATAACTCTGTTTTTATGTAATAAGCAAATAAAGTATATTTTATCACACGTGATTTTGTTAAATACAATATTGACTTTCAACAACTATCTTCTGCTTATCAATGTTGACAAGAAGTTACGTTATAATAAGATGACAGATAAATGAAACACAAAGGACATTTTAAAATAATGTTCAATGAGATATAGTTTTTTGCGAAATGACGAAACTTTACAAATGATTTTGTCTGCATAAGAAGTGAACAACAACAGTCGGTAGTAGTTATTTGAAAAATCCTCTATTTGCAGCTTGTGGCATTTATAAAAACTTTCCTTGTTCTAATTCTGTATAGGTATACCTATATAATCCTTTCATATATTCCTTTTCAGCTCTTATAACTTTATTACTTTTTCAGTTATCATGGGCCATAGTAGCAGTATCAAAATCCTCCTTGCCAATTTTAGTAGCTCGGTTTATTGGAGGAGTAGCAGGTGGTGCAAATTTAGTGTTTGCTCCTATGTTCATATCTGAAGTTGCCGAAGATTCAATTCGGGGAGCTTTAGCTACAGGTAGTACACCATATTAAATTTATTAAATTAATCTCATACCATTTTGACGTTACCTCAAACTACTGAGACGGTTTTTAAGGTCTCTATCTTTTCAAATCACTTTGAAATTGTAATTTTAGCTAGTTTTACATACCTACCCACTGAGTCACTCTTTGACATTTTAAAAGCATATTTTTTTACAGTAAACAAAGTTAAAGTAATATATAAAAGTAAACCTGATATAAAAGAAAAAATACATAGAAATAGTAAAAGAGTGATTTTCTACGCACTGTAAGGCCGCTAATTCTTTAAACATAATTTGATTTCTACCGGATGCATCATATTATTGTTTGTCAATAATATTCGTAAAAGGTGAAGGGAGTCACGAAAAAAAAATTGGTAGTGTCGTGGGGAATGCATATGTATGGAATTTTTCATTTACCTACGACGCTACTAGGCCGGTAGTGTAGAAGGGAAAAAATATCCACGACACCACCAGTAGTAGTGCGCCTTGGTAGTGTCGTGGGGAAAAAGGGAATTCTTTGTAGGTACTCAAGATTTGACAAAACGTTAAGATTCTTGATTGCACTCAAGATTTGTCAAAATGTAGTTTTTTATTATCACCTCAACAAAATAGAAGACGTCTTCAAAACAAATATTTAATACCTACTTAATGTTCTTATTGTTTTTAGCACCTATCGCGTTCTACGCTATTGGAGCCTTGTCTTCCTATCTTCTTGGTTGGTTCTTCGGTTACCATACTATCATTTGGATCAATTTAGTATGCTCTATTATTTGCTGTGGCCTTCTCATGATTATCGCTGAAAGTCCTATCTACTTACTTAAAAAGAATAGGGATGAGGTAACAAACATTTTTAACTTCTTTCTTCTTTTTTATCTTTCCAAACTTAATTGAACTTACGAATGATGAATGGTTAAAAAAAAGGAACATAGTAAGAAATTCTGCAAACGAAAATAAAAGTTTAGCTCACTATCTTCTTTCTGCTAATTTTTCAGGACGCTAGAATATCCTTAGCAGTATACCGTGGTACATCACCCAAATCTATGCTTATTCAGGAAGAGCTCTCTAGACTTAAACAGCAAATCAGTCCTGCTTACGAGATGGTTTCTGTTAATGGTAATTTGTTTCTTTTCATTAATTATCTTAAGTTTTATTTCTCCTTTTACAAAGATTTGTTAAAATACATACTTATCTCGACAGTATTAAAATAAATAAATAAATTGCTGTGTTTATTTCTTTCAGATAAACCAGAAGAAACTGAGAAAGAGAAGTTAGAAACAGAAAACCTTAATCTTGAACCTCCACTACAGCAATCAGCCTTCAAAACATTATGTAAGTAAACTTTTAAAAAGATTATACGTTAAATCTCATTTTTGGTATGTATGTTACCGTTAGAGTACGGAATCCATTAATCTGCAGATTAACTGGTCGAGTCAGTTAAAGTGCGGATTTTTTTTTAAAATGGACGATTTCCGCACTTTAACTAGTTAATCTGCAGATTGACGGATGCTACACCGTTAAAGTGCGGAATACAGTAAGTGAAATAGCCAAGGCTTCAGGAAATTGAAGTAAAAGAACTACATTGAAAGTTTATTTTACAAAAACTTCGTTTTTGGCCCTTCGCCGGCCGCTCCCGCGGCACGCTCGCTCCGCTCGCTCGGCTCGCGCGTTTTTGGTCGCAATACTAACCTAACCTAACCTGACGAACACTTTGAGACTTTTTCCATCGCCCCGCTTTTGTGTTATTACTCATTTTCTTTAATAATGAAACCTGTTTCCGTACTTTAACTGATCCTTGGTGGTTAATCTGCAGATTAACTAGTTAAAGAGCGGAAATCGTCTACTTTAAGAAAAATTCCGCACTTTAACTGACTCGACTAGTTAATCTGCAGATTAACGGATTTCCGCACTTTAACGGTGACATGTACACTGAATAACAAAACGTGAAAGATAATTATTCCAGAACAAAGTAGTTCGCAATTCAATGAACAAGACCTCACTTCTATGCCTCGAATATACATAATTAGCTATAATGATGGCATATAAAAATCAAATGAGAATTCTTTGAAAATCTAATTTAAAAGAATATTTTCTTATTGCAGTTACATCACCAAATTCTCGTCGTGCTTTCTTGACAGTGATAACTGTAATTTCTATGCAGGTATGTTTACTATTATTTTTAAATCTTTATAATTGTATTTCTGTTAAAATATGCCTCATGTGGGACCCCAATTACTCAATAGGTTTACCGTAACACAATTTTAATAACCGCCAAACTTCAGTATGACGATGGCACGAAAGGTTAATGATATATTTTAACAGACTAATGTGTGCACCATTATTTTGCTACATTATTGATTTTTTGCCTTCATTTTTAAAACACGAGCTTAAAATTCAAACTAGGTATCATAAATGTGACCATTCATAATTTATTGACTATTAATAGAACCCTATTGTCAATTAAATTTGCCGCAAAGAAAACTGAAAAAAATAATCCTGATTGATGAGGTTTCAGTGGACCCAATTCGGCCATGAATGGAGAAAAATAGTATGAAAGTTGAACTTTAAAAATCTAAAATTTAAGAAATGTATTTTGATAGTTAATTTTCTCTGCCACAGGTTTTAATGGGCATAGTGCCAGTTCAAGTGTACGCCAAGCACGTCTTCATGCAGGCTGATCCCAGTAAAGCTGACTTGTACTCGGTCATCTTTGCCGTTGTCCTGGTCGGTGGCAGTTTTGTTACTGGAGCCATCGCTGACAAAGCCGGGAGACGGGTAAGATAAGAGGAAGTTTTCCTATATTTCATTTGAATTTGCTTGTTGTCACGTTATTTTTTGCGTGTGAAAGCTCTTTTACTGCTATTTTAAACTGCACAAGTATTAGCTACTTGTAAATTGATATACAATTTTGAAGAAATAATGTTTTTCGGGAGATTATCAATATAATAATTAAAAGCACTGTTTAGACGATGACAAATACAAATGCTCCATCATTGAATGGCCTTTAATCTCGACTTTCTAAATTACTTCTTCAAAATATTAGGAGAAGAAAAGCTTGGTCAATGAAGTTACAGAAGTTACAGTAAACTACGTTACAGTGAAGTACTAAATATATTTTTTCACTTCAAGGTATTAATAATCTCATCGTCAGCGATGGTGGCGGTCTGCATGGCGAGTTTAGGCTTCCTGCTGCAGACTCGGATAGCACCGGCGTGGGTGACAGTTGTCATGATCCTGCTGTACTGCTTTTGCTTCATGTGCGGAGCAGGGTCGATACCGTATGTCTTACTGGCTGAGGTGTTCACTTCTGAGGTTTGCTATATTTTCGATTTCTCTGTCTTTTTTACTACATTAGAGTTGTCCTACCTATTGCACTTAAGTGCAGGTACGAGGGAGTTCAAAGTATTCTCGGTATCGGATATGAAGGCAAAGGCAGAAAAAACTGAAATATTTTTATTTTTTATGTATGTAGTCCCCTGGAACTTAAATACACTTCTTACAACGCGGAATCAACTTTTCAGTACCCACCAAAAAATAATTTTCTATCTCTGAAAAATGATCGTCCATAAGCTCGCCTTAAGATCTTCATCGTCAGAAAATCGCTTTCCACGAAACCCTTTTTAGGGTTCCGTACCCAAAGGGTAAAAACGGAACCCTATTGCTAAGCCTCCGCTGTCCGTCTGTCTGTCTGTCTGTCACCAGGCTGTATCTCATGAACCGTGATAGCTAGACAGTTGAAATTTTCACAGATGATGTATTTCTGTTGCCGCTATAACAACAAATATACTAAAAATATAATAAAGTAAATATTTAAGGGGGGCTCCCATACAACAAACGTAATTTTTTTGCCGTTTTTTGCTTTATATTAATAACGACAACAGGTAAACAGTTGAAATTTTCGCAGATGATGTATCTCTGTTGCCGCTATAACAACAATTACGGTTAAAAACGGAATAAGATAAATATTTAAGGGGGGCTCCCATACAACAAACGTGTTTTTTTTCCGTTTTTTGGTACGGAACCCATCGTGCGTGAGTCCGACTCGCACTTGGCCAGTTTTTTCAGCTTCAGGAACAAAAAATTGTCACTATAGGTGCCAGCTCCTCGCTGTAAGGTAGTTGATTTATCTCTTTGAAACCACACTTCTGAATAGCAGCCTTGGCAACGCGCGTCGAGTGAATCGAGCACCACCGTGGTCGATTTTGGTCAGCATTTCGTTTCACTCGACGAACGATGGTAAACTGACGAAATATTGTAATTGTCACCTTCGATAATGTCGTAAGAGAACCATAGACAAAAACTACCCTCTATACTTACAAGAAAACCCCGATACCGAGAATACTTTGAACTCCCCTCGTAATTAGTATGTTTCTGAAACCAGATTGAGGTACTATGTATGGTCACCGAGTCATTGTTTATATAGATACCTACTTAATTACGTATAATTATTTTATTCAGTAGTTTAAGACTCCATAGTACCATAATATAGGGAAATAGTTTGAACTATTGGGATTTATACGTAATAGATTTTTTGAAACACTCAAAATGAGAGAATGCAAAAGATACTAAAAGCGTATCAATGTATTGTGTTGAAAGCACTTTAGTCGTATTGTTGGTTACCTAATAATTAATGTTCCAGATAATTAAGATTCAGATATTTCTGAATGTGTCATTTAGGTCACAAACCATAACCTCTTTATAAATTTTCTTCCAGGTGCAAGCCTTCGCCTCCTGCATCATCATTGAGTGGGTCTGGTTCCTCAACTTCCTCATCCTGGTGGTGTTCACCTACCTGAACGGACTCATTGGCATCCACGGCACCTTCTACATTTTCGCCATCAACGCTGTCATCAATGCTGTTCTCAGTTTCTTCATCGTGCCAGAAACTAAGGGGCTTTCGAACGCTCAAATACAAGAGGCTTTTGCGAAGAGTCGGCGGAGATAGAAGATTGAATAATATTTTATTTCTATTTTTGGTTAAAATGGGCTTACAAGCTTAGATGACCCTTTGATCAGGGTTTAATACTACCTGCCAAATATTTTAAGATTACAAAAAAATTTAGTAAGATATTTTTAGTGTAAATATAATTAAATTTATTTTGGAGTATAATTTGTTGGTTTTAATTTGCTCCGTGAAAGGCCTCCTCCTTTTCAATTTTTGAAGTCGGTTAAAAATGTGTCAAATATGACGAGCTTTTTATCAGTTCCTACTAAAGCTCTGATTTTATTACGCAATGAATGATTGTTATTAAAGGAATTCTCTATTAAGTTATGATTAAATGAAAAAGTATTATAGCTCATAAATCGTTAGGTACTGATTATCTATACTTATAATAACACATACACATACATATATTCAATACATTGAAGATATTTTGACATTTGTAGGGGCACTCTATAATCAACACTGAAGCCAATACTGAATCTTTTTTTAAATTTTTATCTGTCTGACTGTCTCACGGTGGTCAATTATCAGATTTTAGAACGCAAAAAGTATAAAAGTCAGTTATAAGATAGCGGCATCTAGTTATATTTTTTGTAATAACTATTAGTTAGTCTATTAACTGGAATAGTTACACATTTTTTAGTGTAGCAGTCGAAGCACCACTGACGTTTGAAATTGAATCACTTCGTTTTGAGAGTTTTTTGCATGTTTGTAAATTGTTACGGAAACACGTTTGTTTACTGTTTTGTACAGATATCTTTAGTGGAACATAAATTACTGCTTATCAGCTATGAATATCACAGAAAAAATAGTTAGTATCTGATTTATACATCTAGTTTTTTTTCATATTTATATTTATTTATATAAATTTGACTTTCTATGGCAAAAGAAAAAAGTTTCAAATTGTATCACGAGATTTCTTGCTTAGGGTAATAGTGTAATATATTAACTAACAATTTATATCAATATTATCGCCTCCTACGACTGCTTTCTTAGCAAATTTTTTTTTTACAGATATACCCGCGTTTCCTACTAGATTGAAAATATTTATTTTTTTACGATCCGAAGATTCATTGCGACATGGAGGAGATGAAGAGAAATATGAATAAAATAAGTCACACAATTTTATTTGTTATTAAATTAATTTTAAATTATAATATAAATTGTTTTCAATTTATATAATACCATTTTTCTTTAAATTACTATAAGTAAGTATTAGGCACAGTTTAGCTGTTAAATAAGCTTATTATGCACGTAAATTACGATCTTAATACGATAAAGCAATATTTTGAATTAAGAAAACTTTTTGCATTCTAAAATCTGATAATTGACCACCGTGTGTCTGTATCATGGATCCAAAACTACTGAATGAATTCAAATGAAACTTGGCATGTTTTGATTTTTCATTACGAGGTAGAACAATGAATACTATCATTTTAAAACGAGTTCAAAACAATAATTTTTCAGCATTTACCGCGTTTCCAAGGTAAAACCAATTATTTACCGAGTAAATGGTGGTAAAAGTTCGAAGTGAGCGATAACCACAGAACAGTACGAACTTTTACCATTGAGAGTTGGTAAATCTTGGCGCTATCGCACACGGGCAACTTAGTCTCCCAGCAACTGTTTTGTCTCTCACATCAAGTCCACGGGTTTATATGGAAGCGCGCACACGAAGCGACGCGGTCGTCGGCAACTTTTCACACAAACCATGTGGGAGATAAAACAGTTGCTGGGCGACTAAGTTGCCCGTGTGCGATAGCGCTTAGGTTTTACTGGAAAATCTTGGGATTTACATAATTTTGGGGTTTTACATTAACATTCGTCCATGCATATACAAAGAATAAGGAAGGATATTTTGAAATCCAAATCCAAGGGGTAAAATGGGGCGTTAAAATTTTGTGTAAAAAAAATAGGCATTTTGACTTGAAACTTCGTAGGAGTACCTCTAAAAACAAATACGCAGGCACGTATTTCGTGGTTTCCCTAAATAGCCCCTTAGGGGATAAATGGGGATAAATGAACCGAAAACAATGATTTTTGGTTTTATCTGATGTTGATTGCGAAAATGGCATTTATTTTGAAATTTAACACGATGGATATGACTCAACCCCTAAAGGGCCGAAAGGGGGGTCCAAATTTGGTAAAGAAATAGACTAATAAAAATAATAATAATACGGCTCACGAATCATCAGAATTGGAAAATAATAAAAATAACCCCAAAAAACTCTGGAACTCAATAAAAAATATAACTAACACTTTAAAACGTAAAAACAGCAACGAGGAGTTGACTCGTATTAAAGATAATTCAGTTAACTCATTAGACTACTGCAATGACTTCTTCTCAAATGTAGGGAAACACCTAGCAGACAAAATACTTTCTGTAACTAAGGAATCACAGGAGTCCCTAGCGGCTAAGATTACTCGTACTCCAACTTTTGCTGATTCTTTCTTTCTTAATCCTACAGATGTCACTGAAGTAGAGTCCCAGATAAAGAGTCTAAAAGTTGATAGTGCTCCGGGAATCGACGGACTTTCTAATAGATTAATAAAACTGATTGGTAAGTACATAGTGGCTCCCCTCACATATATTTGCAATTTAAGCTTTTCCGAAGGAACGTTTCCTACAAATTGGAAATCGGCTGCTGTTACCCCAATCCATAAGAATGGAAATAAATCAAACCCCAGCAACTATCGACCAATTTCACTGCTTGGATCGTTTTCAAAAATTCTTGAAAGGCTGGTAAACAGGCGACTTTCTGTTTTCCTAGAAAAACATAAACTTCTTTCAGATCGTCAATTCGGTTTCCGGCAAAATAGGTCAACTGAGGATGCGGTTGCATTGCTGACTGGTTTAGTTGCTGATCACCTAGACAAGGGTAAGGCCTGTGTCGGAGTGTTTTTGGATCTTGCCAAAGCCTTCGACACAGTATCTGTTCCCATATTGCTCAAGAAATTGGAAACTGACGGCATTCGTGGAATTGCCTTAAATTGGTTCCAAAGCTACTTATCAGATCGAACCCAGTGCGTTAAGATTGGCAGCGCCATGAGCAGTCCTATGGCGATTAATTTTGGGGTTCCCCAAGGAAGCATACTGGGCCCAACTCTCTTTTTGATTTACATAGATGACATCCTTCGAACTAATCTGGTTAATGCCGACATTATTTGTTACGCGGATGACACTGCCATTGTCTTTCATGATCGAACGTGGGATCACGCTTTTGAACGACATGAGCGGGGAATGTCGATCGTGGCTGGCATGCTCCAGGACAACTTATTGACTCTGAAGCTAACTAAGACAAAATTCTTGTGCTTCCACAAAACTTTGGCTTCTGCACCGACAAATTCCATTCTAAAAGTGCATAACTGTTGTCAGCAAAACACCCGTTGCATCTCCTGCTCTTGCAGCACTATTGAAAGGTCTGATTCTATAAAATACCTAGGTGTGATTATAGATGAAAAACTCTCCTTTAAAGAGCACTTGGTGGCAATGTCGGGCAGAGTGCGAAAACTAATCTATGTTTTCAAACATCTGCGTGAGGTAGCCGACTTAAAACTTCTTAAAACGGTATACATCGCTATCTGTGAGTCGGTTATTGGTTACTGTATCACAATCTGGGGTGGGGCAGCAACAACTAACATGATTATTCTGGAAAGAGCCCAGCGTTCCGTTCTCAAAGTAATGCTAAAAAAACCTCTTAATATGTATTCGACCAGTGAACTTTTTAAAGAATGCGGATTACTTTCGGTTCGGAGTCTTTTTGTTTTACGTGCTACGGTTAAAGTCCATCGCTCAATAAAAAGTCGTAAGGGGTATGAAGAAAATCATACTATAAAGAAGAGGGTTTTTAAATTGCCTGTGCCCTGGACTAAAACTAGCTTTGCTAGAAGACAGAGTGCCTTCCTCCATCCATATCTTTACAATAAAGTTAACCATTCTTGTAATATTAAACAATGCTCAGTACTTGAATTAAAGTGTATAGTCAAAAAATGGATTACAAATTTATCTTATAGGGACATCGAAGATTTACTCAGAGTCATCAGTTAACCTTACACTGGGTAACAATCTCAAAACATACTTCAGGGCTGGCACCGCCAACACAAAACTCATACTCACACTATTACAAATTCACTATTTAAAATATTTTTTAGTTGCGATTGCTTTATATCAAAATGTTTTACACTTTTCTGTCTATGTGTAACGTTGGCTTATGATGTGAAAATATGTTCTATAATTTGTATTGTTTTGGTGGGTTTATTTTGTATTTTTGCTTCAATTGCGTGTTATTTAAGAAACCAATATCATACCTTTCAAATACACATACTTCGACACAACATTTATTTCATAAGAAAACACATAATAAAAACACGAGTAATTATTCTATATTACGATAATTTTACACTAAATATAATTATACAATGTAATACCCTGCTATTATTTCATCATACCAAAATACTTAAAAAAAATTGCATGTTATCTATCTACTTAATTTACATTAATCAACTTACTTATAAAATTAAGAATACTACAAGACTAACTACATATATAAAAAATACATTAATATCATACGTATCTATCATTACTGTAAAAATAATTGTACTAAACTGCTTTAGAATTATTTTTCCAATGTACATTTATTCATCTCTTTTTTACATCTTTTTATTAATTCATACGTCAACCAAATGTCAACCACATACATATTTTGCTAGCATAATACTATTTAAGCACCATGTGCTAAAAATAAAAGTATATTGCTCAAAATATGACAAAAACGTAATACAATATTTACAAATCAAATTATTATCAAAAGTCATTTCTGAAATCATAGAATTAAAGTACATACCTACATTATTTATTTATGCATATTTTGTTCATGATATACAAAAAAAATCTATAGCACTACATTTTAGATATAAACCTATAAATAAATCGTGTTAATTCTGGATCTAATAGATATTTGTGAAGAAATAGAAACTGTTTCTAAATTTAAATCCCTATCTTGTGAAGTAGAAATGACTAGCTGTCATGTTCCATCATCACAGAACTACTTAGCCTTATTGACGCAAAATATACGCAGTATTAACCATAATTTTAACGATTTTGAAGTATTGTTGCAGAGAATTAAAATAGATATAGACATTCTGGTTCTTACCGAGTGCTGGCTTGCTCTTAACCCCTCACTGCCCTCATTAGAAAATTATCAAAACTTTTATACAAAAATTAACCATAAACAGAACGATGGTGTTGTACTTTATATTAAAAATACTTTAAACGCGTGTGTTGAAGAGCCTACACTTGTGGAGGCAAACTGCCTGATTATAAAACTTAGTCCAAACACAGTTGTGGTAGCGATATATCGATCTCCCTCATATAGTAACATTATACCTTTCTTAACATCTTTGAATGAAATTTTAGCAAGTTTGTCTTCTTTTCATAATATAATTATTATTGGTGATATAAATATTCCTATCAACCCTGAGAAACGTGATCAAAACTCTGAAAAATATTTGAATCTCGTAGCATTTCATGGTCTTCTACCTGCACATACCATAGTGACGAGAGAACACAGTTGCATTGATCATGTGTTATTAAAAACAAAAAAGAACGCTCTCACCCTAGTACCAAACTCAACAATTACTGATCACAAAGCGGTTGTGACATATTTATTTGATGAAATTTTAAAAAATAATGATACATCGCTTCATAAAATTGTAGATAATGAAGGGCTAAAAAAAGACATTCTCAACATTGACTTAGCGCCAGTTTATAACACCAATGATCCAGAAACCAGTATGAACTATTTACTTGGAAAAATGACACAAGCAGTAGAGCGAAACACAAAATCAGCAAAAAAGCCAAGACGTAAGAAAATAATAAAACCTTGGATCACACAGGGCTTACTTCGCTGCATGCGAAATAGAGACAAGTTGCATCTTAAGTGTAAACGATATCCAGAAAATAGTACCCTATCACTTACCTATAAACGATACAGAAATTTCTGTAATAATCTCTTAAAAAAAGTAAAAATAGCATATGATAAAGAACAAATAGAAAAAGCAGGGAAAAACAATAAAAAAATATGGGAAGCGATAAAAAACGTGACAAACTGTTCGAATAAAAATAAAAATGTCTCTAACGAACTCTTGAGAGTAGCTACAAATCCCCAAACTTCATTAAATTTAGTTAACGATTATTTCGCTGATGTGGGAAAAACTTTAGCTTGTGAAATACATAAAAAACTAAATAATAATAGTACAGATGCTTCGAGGCATACAAACTCAAATTCTTGTAAAACAATGCTCTCCTCATTTGTTTTAGAAGAAACAAGCGAGGATGAAGTGGAAAAAATATTAATGGGGCTAAAAAATGAATGTTCAGTGGGGTGGGACAAAATTTCTAATAGAATTTTGAAAGAATTAAAATATTTTTTAGTACCTCCTCTTACTTTTATTTTCAATGCTTGTCTTACCAAGGGAATTTTCCCGTCATCTCTTAAGAAGTCAGTAATAATACCTATACATAAAAATGGGGATAGAGATCGTATCGAAAACTATAGGCCTATATCTTTGTTACCGGCTATATCTAAAATTTTAGAAAAAATAATAAACTTACGACTAATCAATTATCTTGAAAAAAATAACTTACTATCCGACAATCAATTTGGCTTTCGTCGCGGAAAATCGACCACAGATGCTGTACATAAATTTATGGAATTTATTACTGAAAATATTGATGAAGGCAAGAAATGTTTAGCCATTTTTATTGATTTAGTGAAAGCATTCGATACGGTCTCTATCCCTATCCTACTAAAGAAACTGGAGGATATTGGTATAAGAGGCATACAGCTGCAATTGTTTGAAAGCTACCTGTCTAATCGATCACAACGGGTAAATATAGGCTCATATGCAAGTTCAGATGTGTCTGTAACATATGGAGTACCTCAGGGGAGCATTTTGGGTCCCACCCTGTTTCTTGTATATGTAAACGACCTTTGCCTAACAAATTTTACCAATGGTAAGCTATTAGCATACGCTGATGATACTGCTATTATCTTTGCTGCTGATACATGGGCCAAAGTCTATGAAGAGGCCCAAAGGGGTTTAAACCAAGTGTCAGCAAATTTGAAGCAAAATGTCCTATCACTAAATACCATAAAGTCAAAGTATCTCTGCTTCTCGATTAGAAACTTTCAGCCTACTACTAATTTAGAATTACGTGTCCATGAGTGTGATGGTACGACCCCCTGCGGCTGTCCCTTGCTCGAACAATCTACACACTTAAAATATTTAGGAGTCATTATAGATAGTAACCTATCATTTAAACAACATATTGCATCAGTTTCTAATAAAATACGTAGACTTATAGTAATTTTCAAAAATTTGCGACACGTTCTGGACGCGCGACTCTTGAAATCAGTTTATTTTGCCCTCTGCCAATCAGTTAGTACTTACTGCATCTTAATATGGGGAGGTGCTGGTAAAACAATTTTGAAGCCTCTTGAAGTATCACAAAGAGCTATTCTTAAAATATCACACTTTCGTCCCTTTCTCTATCCAACTAATCTCTTATATCAGGAATGCGAAGTATTAACCATTCGACAACTATATATTTTAACCGTAATCTTAAAGCAACATGGGGAAACTATTTTTGACCCAGATTTACTGCGTAAGCGAAATACTTATAATGTATGTAAACAACAAACTAAATATCACACATCCTTTGCTCAGAGATTTTATGGCTTCTTAGGCCCATATCTATATAATAAAGCAAACCATCAATTATCAATTTATTCTAACACTAAATTTCAATGTAAAAAGAAGCTTATGAAGTGGCTACTCACTTTGTCATATGATGAGACAGAAAACCTATTCAATATATTAAAGTAAATAATATTATAACAATATTTAAAATTAACACACAGAGTCATACACACACACATACACACACACACACACACACACACACACACACACACACAGTAGAATTAACTTACTGGTAGACCAATACTGTACCTACCTTTTTCTTTGATTAGTACCTACATAATAGACAGTTTATAAAATGTATAAGGATAAATTATAATTATAATGTAAGTAATAACAGTTTTAAATAAATAATTACTACTATATAATCACACGTGCCAATACACGTATGTGCATTCAACCCACAAAACTATAGTATTTTAGAATATCCCTAATCTAATCTATTTAACTTTAAGTATTCTAATCACCTCACAGATAACAAATTGTAATAACTACGTAGACTGTTGCAATATATGTATACCCGGGAGAGCCTGGAGATCTGTAGCACAGGTTCGTCCTATTTCGGACTCCAGACTCTCACAAGGACAAGAAAAATACGCGTTAAATTAATTTGGAATGTAAAAAATGTAAACCTTGTGAGAAGTGAATAAATTTCTTTTATTATTATTTATTATTATTATTATTATTATTACATCATACACATCACTCCACACTCACCCCTTCACAGTCCAAAAACCCTTCAACTATGTCATAATATTGTGTCAAAATTTAAAGTAGATTTTGTTGCTTTCTGTGTTCATATATCAATATTTTATTACTATATTCTTCTTTTTATCAGTGGTCGCTCAAGCACTGTAACTGTGTATGTAAAATGATTACCTACAGGACAGGCTACGCCTAGTGTAGGGATCATTGCAAATTTTTTTTTAAATGACCTCATTCAATGTTAATGTAACTTTATGAATCTGAAGCTTATCAACTGACTCTTTTTGTTAACATTGTGTCAATAAATATATTTTATTTATTTTATTTTATTTATTTTACGTATCTCGTAATAATACAATAATACGGGAAAGGGGACGAGGCGGTAACGGGAACGGGAACAAACAGTAACGGGTTATGGATATCCTACTAATATTAGGTATTTGGAAGTTTAGATGTTTGTTACTCAATTACGCAAATAACGGCTGAACGGATTTGGATTCACACATAGATTTTTTTTTTCAATACTTGTAGTCGCCCTCCGTTTTTCGCCCACTAGTATGTCAGTACGCTATATTCAGTTCCCAAAATGGGAATTTACTGTTACCCAAATAAATACCTACTACCTGTAGGAATGAAGTATGGTGGTATGGAATGGGTATGGAGAGAGGTAGCCACTGATAGGAAGGCCAAAGTGGAAGATCTTCCTCCGGGCTAGGTGGTATTTGCCCGGGGACCGCGGTCCAACCGATGATGGTTGGCAGTTGTATATATAGTTTTGGTGGCTGAGAAAACTCCGATAGCGAGGTGTAGGTTTCTCCACACATTCTGCATACTACGAGTTGCTGTTCCTTACTAATCTTTTGGGTTTATACGACACTAGCGCCATCTAGTCACATGGTGATGAGTCTCGTTGTAACCATGTGTAGGTATGTGCGGCGGTACGGTAGATGCCGCTACACTACCCATTAAAATAAGGATACTTTTTATCGCGGTCAAAAATTTCCTAAGTCGCGGGCAAAAGCTAATTGTCAAATAAATGAGCTCAAATTGAGAAAATAATAGTTGTAAAAATTAAAATAAAATGTAGAATGTCATGTATGTATGGTTATAAATGTTATAATATAAACAACTGTTTAAATATCAGTGAAAGAATTTTTAAACCGACCAAGTGCGAGTCGGACTCGCGCGAAGAGTTCCGTATTATTTTATTCTGTTTTAGTATTTGTTGTTGTAGCGGCAACAGAAAAATCTGTTTGCCCGTTGGGGCATACTTGATGGTGGGTTGGCTTTAGAATTGGAGCGCCTGATTTGAAATTGAAATATATCTAATTTTATAGAGTTTCGAAAGGTTTTTCAAATAACATTAGTCTCCCGGCGAGGAAATTATGGAAATTGGTATTTTTGTTTTTATTATTATTTTAGTGTTTGTGAAAAGGAACAAAATTTTGTATGAAAAATGTCAGTAAGTACGAGTATTTCGTATATTTGCGTGAAACAGAAAACGTTTACACACCATATTTGTATGTTTGATAGTTCGCGCGTATTAATTCTGTTTTCGTTTATTACCTACCAGCAGACCCAGAACCGAAATTAGTCAACCCCGACACCACGTGGTACTAGTCTGTCCTACCCAGCACAGACCATACAACAAGTACTTGAGGTCCTACCCCTAGAGTGTTTTTATGAGTCGCGGAGGCAAGGCAGCCCTACGGTAGAAAGATGTATGATATACAGGGTGTCCCATACTTATACATACTTAGATCACATCCTGTTTACCAAGCCAAGTGGTGGTCAAACAGCAAAAATAAAATAGTTGAGTGATAATCTGGTAATACCTAAGTATTTTGAAGCTTTTAGGGCTTACAAATTAACAAAAGTAAGACCGAAAGAAGTACTGAGATATTTACACGATGGCAATTACAACATAAGTCTTACTTTAGTCTCGAATTTCTGAATGACATCTTCAAATAATTTGGAGAAGAAAAGCTCGGCCAATGTAGTTTACAGTTTATAGGTAACCACTATATGAATACTTTTGTCTTCTAGGTCCTATTAATCTCATCATCAGCGATGGTGGCGGTCTGTATGGCGAGTTTAGGCTTCCTGCTGCAGACTCGGATAGCACCGGCTTGGGTGACAGTTGTGATGATTCTGCTGTTCTGCTTCTGTTTCATGTACGGAGCAGGGTCGATACCGTATGTGCTGCTGGCTGAGGTATTCACTTCTGAGGTTTGCTGTTTTTTGTTTTTTCTGTCTTCTTTTTACTGCATTAGAAATCTAGCGTAATTAATCCTGCCTATTGTATTTAAGTGCAATTATGTAGGTACCTGAAAATAGGTTGAGGTACTATTTAAGTTTGTGTAATTAGCATAAAGCAATGAGGATCAGTAAGGATTTTTGTTTAGTGGCTAATTAGAAAGCTTATGCCACCACCACAATGATTAACTGTAAAAAAAATTTTTACGATATCACTTAAGCCTGAGAAGTTATAAGAGCTAAAATACTGGTTTTTTGGGGGTCTTTATGACGTCATCGCGAGGCACGCGAACCTTATGTCGTTCGTAATAAAGCACATATTGCATTGAGCTTAGCATTTCCTTCAAACCATTTTAACTCAACCATTTCTAAACTGATTTCAAAAATTATTTCACTAGGTTTCATAGCTATCAATATGTGTTGATATTATATCAATAAAACTATAGGATTCAAACCTGTTACTGATCCTCATTGTCGCCGAGTCACTGCTGTTTATATATACAATATTTTTGTCAAGTGTTTTAGACTCCATAGTACAGTAATATAGGGAAATAGTGTAAATTATTGGGATTTATTAATAAAAGATTTTTCAACACACTTGCTCCTAAAGTGAGTCTTATACATCGCTTTTAGGGCCATAAATAAACCGAGCTATAACAAACGTGTGCAATAATATATAAAACACTAGTTGGTTATTGAATTATCTCTACAAAGTTAAATAAGTACCTTACTGCAAGTTCTATGCGAGTATACAGAGCACTCCCAATTTAACCGGGTAATATTAACAACAAAGAGCATTTATGCCGCTGAAAATTCATATACATTTTTGAAATAAATAAATGTGTATGTCCCTAATTAAGTAAAATAAATATTGATTATTATCAAGTTATTCATAATTCACAATATTTTGTTATAAAATATTTGCATTTTATCACTTAAAATTATAATTTTAAAGTAGGCTGTATGCTCACTCACCCCTTTGTTCGCAAAATATTCTTGCATTGGGCGTGTGAAAAAAAAAAAACAAAAAAAAACCTGCGCGCCTTTTCCCATCATAATTATCAAAATTTGTTTTTGTTGCTGTGTGGTAAATCAAATGTGTTGAAAAACGTCGTATGAAACTCGTAAGCTTTTGCTTATTGCACACTCGGCTGAGCTACGCCCTCGCCTACGGCTTGGGCTGCAACCCTTGCCTTGTGTGCAATGAGCAACCTAAGCTAACTTGTCTCATAATGTACTATTATGAAACACTCGAAATGAAAATATGCAATAGATACTAAAGGCGTATCAACTAACGATGTTGAAAACACCTAAAGCACTTTAGTCCAATTGTTAGCTATCTATCAATTTATGTTTCAGATTATTAAGATTCAGATATTTCTGAATTTGTCATATAGGTCAAAAGCCATAACCTATTTATTAATTTTCTTCCAGGTACAAGCCTTTGCCTCCTTCATCATCATCGAGTGGAGCTGGTTTCTCAACTTCCTCATCCTGGTGGTGTTCACCTACCTGAACGGCCTCATTGGCATCCACGGCACCTTCTACATCTTCGCTGTCAACGCTGTCATCAATGCTGTTCTCAGTTTCTTCATCGTGCCAGAAACTAAAGGGCTTTCGAATGCCCAAATACAGGAGGTTTTTGCGAAGAGTCGGCGGAAATAGAAGATTTAATTATATTTTATTATTTTTTAGTTAAAATGGGCTTACAATTACATGCTAAGATTACCCTTTAATCAATTTTAAGTTTACAGTTTTCAGTTTAATGTTTAATAATATGAAATAATATATTTGTAATGTAAATATTATTTAATATTTTTTTAAGGATAATTTCTTGGTTTTAATTTGTTCTGTGGAAGCCTCCTCCTTTTCAAATTTTGAAGTCGGTTAAAAATGTAACAAACAACAATAAGTTCATAATGAGCTTTTTATCAGTTCCTCCTAAAGCTCTGATTTGATTGGAATTATTACGCAATTAAGTATTGTTATTGAAGGTGATCTATAAACTAAGTTGTGGTTGAATGAAAAATCGTTATAACTCATAAATTAGGTACTGATTTATCTATACTTATAATAGGTCTAATTCTGTAGGTATATTGATCATATTTTTTGTGGGGCACTCTATTTTCGATACTGAAGCCAAAACTGTATCTTTTTAAATTTTTTGTCTGTCTGACTATCTGTATCACGGCTGCGCACAACTCTGAGACTACTGAATGAATGCTCATGAAACTTGGCATGATTTGATTACGAGGTAGGACAATGAATACTTTATAATTTAAAAACACCTTCAAAATAATCATTTTTCAGCATTTACTGCGTCTCTAAGGTATAACCTAAGATTTACCGAGTAAATGTGGTAAAAGTTCGAAGTGAACGATGATATTGATCACAGAACGGTTCGAACTTTTACCATTGAGAGTTGGTAAATCTTAGGATTTACTTAAGTTCGGGGTTTTACAGTAACATTATATTTACAAAGTATAAGGAAGGATATTTTGAAATCTTAATGGACAGGAGATTTTAATGCTGATATACTAAATAGAAATGATAATAAAACTAAATTAATAAAATTTTTTTTGGAAACTGTTAACCTTCAACAAAAAGTAATTCCTCCAACTCATTTTACCGACCAGTGTGAAACTTCAATTGATTTACTATGTACAGATGCTGGTGTTAGAAATGTCAATGTTTTATATATTCCCGAATTGGGAAAGCATGCTGCTGTTTCGGCAGAGGTGTGTATAAGGAAGGAGAAGCCAGCTCCTCATTACATAACATATCGGCCTTAGAAAGATATTATTCCAGAGCTGTTTGAGAGAGACTTAGGCCAGATAGACTGGACTTACATAGAAAAAAGAATATTTTTTTCTGGGAAAGGTCTATACATTTTTTAAGTATAAAGTTGTATTTTTTAAAATTTGAACTATTCTGCTGTGTCATCTTACTTTTTCTATTTTTATAATAAGTGAACTTCATCTTACGTTTGTTTTGGCAAGCGATTCTTATACCTTTCGTAATCCATTTGAGAGAGCTGTTGCAGGCTTTGATTTTTTTTCGTTCTAAAGGAAAACATAAGTTATAAAACAATACAAATTACTGATGAAAGTTATTAAATGATTCGTTTACACTGTTATCATTTATAAAATTATTCCAATTAATGGCTGCTATACATTCTTTAAATTTATTAATATTTTCTGAACTGAAATTTCTAGTCGTGATATACCACTCTTTCAAGTCTATTTGCTTTTGTGTAACTGGTATTTCTAATGTCTGACCCGTGTTGTGATCGGAAAGATAAAGATTATGTACTTTTCCTATAGCATCTGGTATGTTACTAATTATATGATCAATACAAGAACTTTGCCTTGTCGGCTGCGTTATATGGAATGTCAAATTGTAATTAATAATGAGGTCTTGTAATTGAGATGTTATATTATTAGTCTTCAAAATGTCAATATTTAAGTCACCGGACAATATTAATTTTTATTATACTTTTTAGAGATTTCATGTAATAAAATGTCAAGTTTATCAAAAAATACTTTTATGTCACTTTTTGGAGTCCGATAAATACAAATAATGAATTGATACATTGGTAAATAAACGCCACAACATTCGAAAACTCTATCAACTGAATATCAACTTAATAGGAACTTCGTTATATTCGATGGAGTGTCTAAGGAGAATACAAACACCTCCTCTCTTTTCTTTTTGTCGTGAATGATAAGCTGCAAGCTTGAAACCTTTCAGCACTTGATTACTTTCTGTACCTGCTCTAATAAATGTTTCCGAAAAACAAACAACATCAAGAAAAACATTTTCTTTATCAAAATTATCGATGCAGAGCATGGCATTTTCCATTTTATTTAGAAGTCCGGCTATATTTTGATGAAGTATCGTAAGTTTTTTTGTTGTGTTACATTGAACCTCGAAAAAAATATTCATTTCCTTTTGTCTCCAAATCAACTGATTCAGTCGAGTTACCAGCTGAAACGTGAGATTGAGACTTCAAAACCGTAAAATAATCTGTGAGTTTCCTTTGCTTAGGGCTTTTTACATTTTTCTCTTCTTTTTTAAAGTAATTTGAGATGGTAGTTTGCCCTTCGTCGCATAATGTACAATACGCAAAATGTGCAACTGTTGCAAAATGTACAATACGCAAAACGTACATACGCGAAATGTACAATACGCAAAATGTACAATACTCAAAATGTACATACGCAAAATGTACATACGTGAAATGTACAATATGCAAAACGTACATACGCGAAATGTACAAAACGCAAAATGTTCAATACGCAAAATAATTTTACTATGGTAAATAATTTTATTAAGGTAAATAATTTTATTAATTGACATAATTTTTCCTTAAAAATTAAACAGGTGTCCCTTGACTCGCCTAAAGTCATTGGTCCTAATTTCATTTGGCCGAATTTCTTTGGCCTAAACTCCTTAGGTACAATTATTGTTTGGCCTAATAGATTTTTTCGCATTTTTGTCGTTTCGCCTAAACGTTAAAATCCCTAATTGTCACAACCGATGATGTTAATTGTCCTAAAATTTATTAGCATACATATCTTTTGACATAATAATGACTACGCCGAAGTTTTTTCTGACCAAAGAGGAATTCCATTTTCGTCAGGAAAAAAACAGCCTATATTTTTTTCTGACGAAAAAGGAATCTGACGGAAGTGTCCTAGATCGTTAGGTTAGTTGATCTTGATTGTACTTGTATTGTCATGTTTGCTTGTGTGCAAACTTGCTTGCTTGCAAATTGTCTTAGGAACCTCAATGTAATTTTTAAAGACCTATCCATAGACACCCCGCACGTATTGGTATGAAGAAATTTTTTTTTCAGTTTCAGTTCCATGTATTCCCCCCCCTTAATCTTTTATTTTTATTTTTATGTTAAAATTGTTAAGCGGTTAACAGAATACACCTACTTACTAAGTTTCAACTGTGTAATATTTATACTTTCGGAATAAAATGACTGTGACATACGGACAGACAGACAGACAGACATGACGAATCTATGAGGGTTCCGCGGGCTGATTATCTAATTAGTAACCACCTAGCGACCGGTCTCATTTGACAGATGAATGTGATCCATTGCTACTTCTTTTACGGGTGAAAAAAAACATACCAAAGAAAAGTAGCAATGTATGTCAAATGAAACCGGTCGCTAAATAGTTTCTTTTTAGATAATCAGGGGGCCGTTTTTTGCCAGTTTGGCTACGGAACCCTAAAGATGCGAGTTGCCATTCCGGAAGGTAAAATTATTTTCACCTCTCCAGCACGAAAAGGGCGCTTTTGGCGCGTAATAACTCGCAGCAAAATCGATTTTTGCTGCGAGCGTGAGGCAAAGTTCTTTTTAGGGTTCCGTACCCAAAGGAACCCTAAAGAAATCGTAATCTCAGTTTCGTACTGTACATTTCTCGAATGTACATATTGCGTATGTACGTTTTGCGTATTGTACATTTTGAGTATGTACGTTTTGCGTATTGTACATTTTGCGTATTGTACATTTCGCGTATGTACATTTTGCGTATTGTACATTTTGCGTATGTACGTTTTGCGTTTTGTACATTTTGCAACTAGTGCACATTTTGCGTATTGTACATTATGCGACGAAGGGAAACTACCCCTTCGTCGCATAATGTACAATACGCAAAATGTGCACTAGTTGCAAAATGTACAAAACGCAAAACGTACATACGCAAAATGTACAATACGCAAGATCGGTACAACCAGAAATGTTTTCTTATAGTATCTAAAGTCGATTATCGAGCTGATTTGTCTACTTATAAGTGTAAGATAATGAAAATTATAAGAAGATGCTGGTAAAAAGTTACATTTACAACTGACATAGGTTTCTGATTGCGTTATTAAGTTTCTACTTATTTAGATGGATACTATTTGCAATGCCCAAAATTATTTCGTTACAATCTTCTAAGTGTTTCAGAGCTGCAGATAGTTCATGTAGTAGTTTTACAGGGTTTATATCGTTTTCACCTACACACAACACTATTTGGTCACAATTCCTATTAAATTCAAGTTTCATACAGTCTTTCAGGATCTGAGCCGCCTGTTGCATTAGGTTTTATTGTTTCCATGATTTTGTATGTCTCGTATTTCTAGTAGCGGCGATGTTCTGTTAAAACACTTGCTAGGTCAGTGCACTGTTGTGTCCCATAGATGAAAAGGCGCGGGCTATCATTATTTGGTATTTCTTTTATTGGCAAACAATTATTATCTTCTTTATCTTCATGTTCTATAGTCAGTTTACAGGCAGGACTAGTGTTTGCAGAGAACTTGGAGTAAGGGGGGGTATTTTGGTATTCAAGTGGTGCCTCGGAAACCTCATCCTCCGGCAATGAGATCAATGGTGCTGCTGTTGAATAATTTAGATTTTCTTCCCTTTTTTCTCCCACGTTTACAAAATCTCTTTGAACTGTGTGTAGTTTCGGTACAAATTATTTTCAAGTTATGTATTGTACTTTGTTTTTTTTCTACTTCCCTTTCCAAAATATTATTATTGTGTAAAAGTTCTTCAATTACATTATGTGCACTTGCTAATTGCGTTCTTAAGCTTTTAATTTCTTGATAAAGATCGTTAGTCTCGGTGAAATTTGTGGAAATATCAGGCAAACTTTTCGTTGAATGCATTGAAATAAACGAGTTATTAAATGAGTCATTATAAAAATTTCTCTGTTTTTTTCTCATCGTAACGTAAGTATCTTCCATATTTGTTTTTACATAAAATAAAACTTTCTTAGTAAAGACGTAATTTATTTCCAATGCCCACTTTTAGGGATAATTTTCTTTATGTGGCAACACTTTTCAACACGTCACTATCAAAAACTAACTGTCAGTTGATAATGACATTTGTCAAAGTCGAAATTGACACTGTTAAGATGATTTTGGCAGATATAATAGTTATCGACTTTGAGCCAGATGAACAATCACATATTGGAAATAAATAAAAATAACGATTGTATAGATCAGGGGTGCCCATACTTTTTCTTAAGGAGATCGACATAGCAACAATTTATGACCAAGAGATCGTCATTTTTACCGATATTGGAAAAAAGTTGCAAAGTAAAACTACATTGGGTGCAAAGTGTCAAATCTGTTATCCTTGGCGATCGACTTTAAAACCTCTCGCGATCGACCGGTCGATCGCGATCGACCGTTTGGGCACCTCTGGTATAGATAGACAATAATAATGTTGATATAAAAGAGAAAGTTGTAAAAAAACTGTAACATTTGCTGAACCAAAACCCGAATCAATAGTAGAACCTGTGAAAACAACCACATATGGTAGACAAGCAAGAAAACCTTTTGATGACTAATCTCATTGATAATATAGTCTATGCTACTGCGTCTGGTCTGGTGACCTAGCGTCAAGAATCTTATATTCATATTTTATGACACCCTAGCGTCACATGAGTATAGTAGTGATTATTTCCTCTGTGCTAGCGTGTTCTCTTTAAAATGTGTAAATTAAATTTAAAATATTTTGTGTTGAACTCTATAAGTACTATTTGATTTATAAGTGTCTCATTCACATGACCTTACATAGTGGTTGTTTTACGAGCTCAAAATCAATGGAATACCGCAAATCGATGTATAGTATAGTGGACCCGCAATTCTTAAAAATTCTTCCCTTAGGGAGAGGAGCTATGGTGTTTTTTTTTGTATGAAAAAAAAATGTTGTTCTAAAACCTATCGTGTATGATATCGAATGAAAAGGCTTGCTGAGCAGGTTCTAAAAATATATCACAATCGTTATATTTCAGCCACTTGTTTTAAATTAAACCAAAAAACATTTTCAAAACATACCAAGTTTTGGCTCCTACAGATACAATATGGCTGAATTATTTTTCATAAGATATACCTCAAATGATTTGTAATATTCTCATATCTAACCTCAAGAAAGCAATTTTGAAAATATTGATATTTAGTTTTTTTTTTTAATTTTTCATGATTACAAAGCTTTTACAAAGTGATAATATATAATAAAAAAAAAATGTTTGTTCTAAAACCTATCGTGTGTGATATCAAACTTTCTGAGCTGTTTCTAAAAATATATCACATAATTACATTTCAACACTTGTTTTAAATTAAACCAAAAATCAATTTCAAAAAATCCCATACAAACGTAAGTTTGGGCAAAAATTAGATAAAAAATACTACTTAAATTAAGATATTTTCAAAATTACTTTCTTGTGGTTTGATATGAGGATATTATGTAACTTTTAAGGTGTATTTTACAAAAAATAATTTAACCACATCGGATCTGGAGGAGCCCAACTTTTTGGTTTAATTTAATACAAGAGGCTGAAATATGATGTGATACATTTTTAGAACCGGCTCAGCAAGCCCTTTCATTCTATATCATGCACGATAGTTTTTAGAAAAAAAAATCCAATCAAAAAAATATGACACCATATCTCCTCTCCTAATGGAAGAATTTTTAAGAACTGCGGGTCCAAAATTTTGTTTTTACCTCAAGTTTACGTGTACCAAACGGCTTTGCTCTACAATATTGATTTGCGGATTTTTTTGTGTACGAGTAGGTATACAGGGAGGTAACCCCGCGCGCACTTGTTGCACATAACTTGTGCACTATTAGTCACAGCGGGCGTATCGGCCACAGACTGAACATAATAATTATTTATTTAAAATTTAAATTGTGTAGTAGACGATGTGAGCATATTTAATTTTATCATTTACGATTTTTTTTGTGGATGAAGTAACGTGGATGGTAGTCGAAGAAAATAAATTGTTAAGTGAAATAATTATAAACGTACAAAATGGGCAAAGGGAAGCTAAATCAAGCTTTGACTGCAGTTACGTGTAAGATTAACATTTTTCGTACTTACGTTCTGAACAGTCATTAATAAACTGGAATGTCCGCAACTGGCAGTATCACATTTTGATTTTCAAAAAGCGATTTTTGTATTAATTACTCAATCTTATAGTGGTCGGCGTACGAGCTCAAAATCAATGGAAAACCGCAAATTGATATACAGGATAGCTGCTTGGCACACGGATACTTGAGGTCATAACAATTTTTTGAGCCGCTAAGTCCTTTAGGACAGGAGTTATGGTGTCATCAGTTATTTTGAATGGAATATTTTTTTGTTTTTTAAACCTATCGTGTGTGGTATCCAATTAAAGGACTTTTTGAGTCGGTTTTAAAAATATATCACATAATTATTTTGTCAGCCACTTGTTTTAAATTAATTTAACCTACCTATATTTAACCACATTGGATCTGAAGGAGTCCAAACTAGGTATGCTTTGAAAATCTTTTTTGATTTAATTTAAAATAAGTGACTGAAATGTAATGAAGTGATGTTTTGAGAACTGGCTTAGAAATCCCTTTCATTCGATACCACACACGATAGGTTTAAAAAAACAAAAAGCTCATGCAATAAAAGATGACATCATAAGTACTTTTTTGGATTTTTAGATTTTAGGCATTCACAATGCTATTTAATATCGGCTCGGTAGCATAATTGGTCATTGCATTGGGCCAGAATCCCAAGGGTGCGGGTTCAAATCCCGTCTGAGCTGCTACGTGTGAGTCGATTTCTTATATTACTAGCTGCCGCCCGCGACTTTGTCTGCGTGGACAGTTATTTTTCTATTCCTCGGGAACAGTATCTTTTTTCGGAATGAAAGGTATCCTATGTCCTTTTCTGTACCCTTGACAACGTGTATGCAAAATTTCATGATGATCGGTTGAGTAGTTAAGACGTGAAGGCGTAACAAACAAACAAACAAATAAACAAACGGACTTTCGCATTTATAATATTAGTAAGGATTTTTCTATTGAAAAATAACTACCACAACTCCTCTCAGATTTTTTAAAGAACTGCGCCTTAAATTAGTTGTTGATTAGTTGTTGTGAGCTGAAGTACATTTGCCAAACGGCTATCCTGTACATCGATTTTCGGTTTTTTTGCGTACGACTAGCACTATTAATATTATCAACCTTATTACTTTTCAGGCAGAGAGAGTAATTATTTAACATGGTTGGATTAATGTTAGTCATATCAGAGACCTTTAAATATATCACAAAGTTGTTGTCTTCCATGCATGGAATTATTTGTATCATTCTTTTATGATTACAGGTGGCTTCTGTTCATTATTAATGGGTTTACTTAGCGTATGGCCATCTTACACAGTCGCATCGTTTAAAGCGGAGAACACAACAGTTTTGACAAAACCAATGTCATCGACGGAAGAATCTCTGTTAGGTAGTTTGCCCTCTTTAGGGGCAATGCTAGGTACTGCATTAGTGGGACCTCTGATAGAAAGGTTTGGACGAAAATTAGGAGGAATGGCAATTACGTTGACTTATGTTGTAAGTACATACGAGTTGCTTTTGTTGGATTTAGTTTTACGAATCTTAATATATTTTAAGGGGTTCTGTACCTCAAAAGGAAATACGGAAACCTTGTAGCATCACTTTTTGCCCGTCTGTCTTACGGCCATTTATATTTATTGGAGTGACTCTTGATGACCTTCTACGCTCTGGAGCATACGACTTAGTGACGAAGAGAGAGTTAATTATTGTTTTTAAATATCTTCGCCATGATTTGCAAACCAAGGGGTACATATTTTGCTCTCTGCAAATCTGATTTAATGTACTGTGTAGGCGCCTGGGATGATGCTCCCAAAACCGAGCTGCTGAAACTAGAACCACAGAATAGATAAGAACGCGGTCAGCGAGCCGTTTCGAAAGTTAGTACTTTTTGGCCTAGTCTGTTTACTACACACAAAGAACACACACCACCTCACAAATAAAAGATCCAAGACAAATCCTCACGTTAAAAATTGTTTATAATAAAACAAAAAAACCGACTTCAAATAACCTGCCTATAAAAAGCAAGAAATAATATTCAAATCATTAGATATGCATTATCATTGTTATAATAAAAACACGTCTATTGAAGTCGGGTGGGGCTGGAGTACAACTTCCTAATTTTTTATTCTAAAAGCCCCACCCGACTTCAATAGACGTGTTTTTATTATAACAATGATAATGCATATCTAATGATTTGAATATTATTTCTTGCTTTTTATAGGCAGGTTTTTTGAAGTCGGTTTTTTTGTTTTATTATAAACAATTTTTTATTTTTTTATTTTTAGTGTAAGTACCTTCTGTATTAGGTATATTATTTAGGTAGAAAAATCGACTCAGCCAAACGTGAGATAATCGCGAAGAAACATACATACATACTGAGAACCTCCTTTTTTGAAGTCGGTTAAAAAGACTACACTAAAGTATCCCTTTTCCAACAAAAAAAAATCATCTAATTCGGTTCATAAATAAGAAAGTCGTCAAGGTAGTTGATGCAAAATCATAGTTTTTTCAGGATTACTTGAAAACTACCCGACCGATTTGAAAAAAAATTAATGGGACCATCTCGCAAGCAAACTCAATCGAACAAAAAAAGAATCATCAAAATTGGTCTGTAAATGAAGAAGATATGCGCGAACAACGATAAAAAAAAAACATACAATCGAATTGAGAACCTCCTCCTTTTGTTGAAGTCGGTTAAAAATCACACTTCACCAACACTACACACACCATACATACACATTCAAACATGCACACACTCCACACACACAAAATACACACATTCCACACACACACACTACTGATTACACATACCTAAACTTACTGAAATTATGCACACATTAAATTACCTACTCTCAATTAGGCAGATATCATAATTTTCTTCTTTTTTAAATTCATGATTCAAATAAAATATTTGTTAATTGACCGCCAAAGTTCTCTCCGCTGTGATGACAACGTTGGATACTTTGCAAGAGTGTGCACCATGGTGTGGACACAATGCGCCGCACGCAGTCGTGGGTGTCGTGGCACACCGGAGTGGTCTCTCTCCGTATTCGACCCAGGTACTTACCGATGCAACCGTGCTCAGTACTTGTGTCATCCTATATGTCAGGGAGCCAGGCTACCTATCCCGCCACTGCCTGAGGACCGGGCGATTGGCCTGAACACTCCTATGCCCCGCAATCGGGGTTTGTAACTGTAGCTCCCAATCTTGTAGCATCCGCTCCTCCGCATCACGACGGACTCGCGACCTTTCTTTAGGCGTCAGGCTTTCGCCCCTTTCTAATGACCACTCTCCTCCGCCTGAACACCTCGGAGAGAACCTGGGCTTCTAGTTACTAGGGCGGTGTACCGGCGAGGGCGCATGCCGCCGTCCCTGACACTGTGCGGAATCCTCGTATGATATGGGAGGCGATGACCCTTTGCGGTTGGCGAAGAGCCGCCCTGTTCTCTGTGCTGTACCCCAGGTACGTATGTGGTCGCAACGGTATCACAACCCCATTCACCATGTCTTCGCCGGGGGCGGCCCCTGTCTCAGCCCATGGAAGACGATGGCTTGCGTCTGCGCCACAGCCACTTCCAAACTCAGCCTCCTATTTCGGCGGATCATGTCCTCCGTTCTAATTTTTGCTAGGCACTTCGCCTCTGCGAGATCTCTACTCCAGGCAGTTACGAGGGTGTCATCTGCATAACAGATAATAATAATAGTAATAAATGCTTGGACAATTTCACACAGCGCCATCTAGCCCCAAACTAAGCAAAGCTTGTAATATGGGTGCTAGACAACTGATATACTACGTAAATACTTTTTAAATATATACTTATTATACATAGTAACACCCAGACCCGTCACAGAAATTAAAATTCATCATTTCAATTTCTGCCCGGCCGGGAATCGAACCCGGGACCTCTGCGTGGTAGGCGGCATGTTGACCACTGCGCCACTCAGGTCGTCAAAGACGACATCAATGACATCATGTTGGGGGAGAAAGGCACCGCGATGCGCCCAGTCGTCGCCTATATTCCACAGGAGTGGCCCCACAACCGACCCCTGTGGGAGACCACACTCCATGCCACGCATCTTGAATTGCCCGTTTGGGGCAAAAAATATCATCGCCATATCTTGTAGATAGCGCTCGGTTATGCTAGGTAGATAGGGAGAGATGCCGTGATATTTCAGAGCATCCCGAATAACGCTGTAGGGGAGAGAGCTAAACACATTTTTGATGTCCAAAGAGATTGCAACAACTCTCTCTCCTCTGCTTATTGCCCTTTGTGACAACTCCTTTAGAGCAAGGATGGCGTCGATTATAGATCTCTGCCTCCTGAACGTGAATTGCCTGTCGGATAGGTTAGGCCACTCGTTGTTTAGGTGGTAGACGAATCGGTCTGCGATAATTCGCTCCAACATCTTACCAAGCTCAACTAACAAAACTACTGGACTATACGTGGACGGGCGGTTCGGTACGGTGGCGCTAATTCGTACGTTCGCGGACGTACGAATCAGCGCCCTTGCTTGTCCGATGGAAGAAGGGAGATGTTGTTGATGGTTTGGATTCCAAATCTAACATCAAAATCGTGCCAAAAACGCTTTTCATGACACCAACATCAAAGAATTGACATGTTTTCATTTTTTACAAGGTACTTGAAATCGAAAACCATTTCGAGGTATTCCAATTTCTGACATCGTACATATTTTTTCGGGGTTTTTGATCAATTATTTAACGAAATATGTGGAAATAATCCTGTATTATCAAGATAAAGGAATATTATATGAAATTCCTTTGCGTAAAAGAAGTTGTATGATTTTATCTTTAAAAAAAAAACAAAAAACCATAGTTGTAACAAACAACATAGAAGGTTTTTTTCGCGCGGGAACCTTGAACAAGAAGGGCGCCTTCTCTTGAAATTTTTTTCAAATAACTTTAAATATTGTTTATTTTGTATATTTTTTCTGTAAATAGTGTAATTTGTATATATTGGAGTGTAAATTCGTATGTAATTAGTGTAAACTATGGGGAGAGTAAAGAAGAGGAAAAAGGATCCTCCTGATCGAACGGCGGGAAACTCCACGGGTGCCTCCTCTGAAACCTCGGATTCAGAGGATGATGCTAGCAGGAAGTACCAAATTTATAAAGTCCCTGGGTACTCTAGAAAGTACCCGGAAAATTGTAAAAAAAATGAATATGTAGTATTTCTCTCGCATTCAGATGAAAAACAATCGTTTACCGACAAGGATAGACTGGCCATTTCCAATGGCATCAGGAAACATTGTGTCACAGGTGTATTACACCTGCGGCCAGTTAATAAATTCAGAGTTGCAATTACTTTCGATGTTCCCAATAACGCCAATGTATTTTTAAATAACATAAAACTTTTAGATGAACTGTCTTTAAAAGCAACCATTCCTGCAGCTGATACAGAGGTGACTGGAGTTGTGACTTCAGTCCCAATAGGCCTGTCCAACCAGCGAATTTTTTCGTTAATCGGCAGTACACGCAATATTATCCAGGTCCGGCGCTTCATGCGACGAGTACGAAATGATAATGGGACGATTTCGTTTCAGCCGACGCAGACTGTCGCCGTCACTTTTGCTTCTACAGAATTACCTGAATATGTATACTTGGACAATTGGAGGCACGAAGTAAATGTATATATACCCCCCGTAAAGCAGTGTCTACACTGCTTACGCTTTGGTCATATCGCGAAATATTGCAGGAATGCCGAGGTTTGCTCTATCTGTACTGAGAACCATAATTATAAAAATTGTAAAGAAGACCCTAAAAATGCCAAATGCGCGAATTGTGGTGGCAATCACGTTGCCATTTCAAATACATGTCTTAAAAAAAAAGAAAAAATTGAAGAAAGTAAAATAAAATCAAAAGCTACAACTTTTTCAGCATTATTTAATGAATCATCCTTTCCACATCTACATGCAAAAACATTGGAAACTCAAATTCAAAATCTGACAAAATCTGATACATTTATGAATATTATTACAAGTGCTATAACTAAAATTATTTTAAACCAAAAAGATAATCCAATAAATCACACATCAATTAAAGAAACCCTGTTAAATTCATTTAGAAATAATAATAGTACTATCAAATAATGGATTATATCAATATAATGCAATGGAACGCCCAAAGCATTATCAGTAATAAATTTTTGCTTACTCAATTTCTTTATGACAACAACATTCACATAGCAATTTTATCTGAAACTTGGTTACAACCTAATAAAGTGTTTAATATTAAAGGATACAAAATAGAACGCAACGACATTGGAAGTAAACATAATGGCGTTGCTATTTTAATTCATAACAGTATAAACTATCAAAAGATTGATATATTTTTTGACAGTTGTTTACAAAATAAATGTGTAAAAATTAATGTAAATAGCAAAGAAATATCGATTGTAAGTTTTTATTGTCCGACAAATTGTACTCCTTCGTTTGACAAGCATAAACTTGACGTCTTAGTGAAGTCAGTACCTAAGCCAATGATCTTCGCTGGTGATTTTAACGCTCACCATACATCTTGGGGATGTAACTCCACGAATTCCAGAGGTAGGGATATCTTAGAAATTGCAGATGATAATGACTTGGTCCTTTTGAATAATGGCGAGGCGACTACGGTTGGTTCTTTGTCGTGGCGTCCTAACGCCCTAGATTTAACTCTTGTTTCTCCATCACTCTCTCTTTGTTGCGATTGGTCTGTACATAATGATCCACTTGGCAGCTATCACCTCCCTGTAATTATCAAAGTACTTATTGATAACAATGTAAATAATAATGTAAATAATAATACTCAAACTTGTGGTATCGATAGTAGACATTTGCCCATCTACTCTAATTTCAAATCAGTAGATTGGAAAATGTATACTCAAATTGCAGAGTCTTTATTATCAAGTTTTCAGGAACAAAACTATACACCCTTGGAAGCATATGAAGAGTTTTGCAAAAGATTACATTCAGCCGTTGAAAGGTCTCTTCCCTCAAAAACTCCGTCTTCTTCTTCGCTTAACCCCAATAGTATTAGGAAACCATTTAAAAAAAATCCTTTGCCATGGTGGAATAAAAAATGTTCAGAAGCAGTTTTAAATTCTAAATTAGCATATATTAATTTTAAAAATAATCCTTCAAATGAATCTTACATTGAATTCAAAAGACTTCAAGCTCTTAAAAAACTTACTTTGAAATCTGAGAGGTCTAATAGCTGGGTTGAATTGTGTAGTTCCTTTCATCGTTGCACTCCGCTGTCTTATATCTGGAAATTTATGCGTAAGTTTAATAAAACATATTCCCACAGTATTAAGGATGATAGTTGGATTCCTCAATTTTTGCAAAAATATACTCCAGACTATGTAAATAATCAATTTGAATTTTCGACATCAAATTCTACAGACCCTTCAGATAGCTTCATGATTAAGCCTTTCTCATTACAAGAGTTAGAGTCTGCAGTTTTCTCTAGAAAGGATAGCGCTTTTGGCTTAGATGGCATTCCCTATATGATGCTTAAAAAACTCAGTATAAATAGCTTTCAAATTCTCTTAGATCTCTTCAATTATTTATGGTTGAATAATGAAATACCACAAACATGGAAGTCTGACTGTTTGGTGCCTATTTTAAAACCAGATAAACCCAGTTCAAACCCTGATTCCTATCGTCCTATTGCACTTACTTCTTGTGTTGGAAAAATCTTTGAACAACTTTTAAAACAAAGACTAGAATTCTATATAGAGCAAAATAATATCTTACCTGCTAACCAGTATGGATTCAGAAGGGGTACGTCTGCTCGTGAAAGTATTTGCCAATTTCATCTCGATATTGTAAATAGTTTAAATAGTGGAAAGTCTTTGTTGTCTGTATTTTTTGATGTTGCTGGTGCTTTTAATAGTGTAAATATTGATATTCTTTGTTCTGAATTATTGTCAATTACTATTCCGGCCAAACTGGTTAATTGGATACATAAATTTTTAACTGAAAGAGAAGTTTTTGTGAAATATAATTCTAAACTATATGGTCCAAGGAATGCCTCTGTTGGGGTTTGTCAGGGTGGCATACTTTCTCCATTGATATTCATTTTGTATATTCGTCGGTTAAATTTAATTCTTGGTCCTGATGTCAAAAATCTCCAATTCGCAGATGATCTGGTTGTTTATTCTTCTGGAAAAAATGAATCGGAAATTAGCAATAGCATAAATAAGTCTTTAGAGGGACTGTATAAATACTTTTCATATTTAAATCTAGATATTAATGCAACTAAATCAAAAGTGGTTGTGTTTGGAAAAAATAACTCTTCTCCAGGTGTTTATTATAACAAAGCTCCTATTCCCGTTTCAAATGAGGCTAAGTGTAATATTTTGTCATGACTTAAAATGGAATAAATATGTTGATTTATTAAGTATAAGAGCTAACAAAGCCTTCAATATTTTAAAAACATTATGTAGAACATCTTGGGGTGCTGATCCTAAAATATTACTACTATTATATAAATCACTTATTCGTAGCCACTTTGAGTATGGGTTTCTCTGTTTTGCAGTTGATAGTAAGTTGGTTGATATTTTAGATAAAATTCAGAATAAGGGCATGAGACTTGTTACTGGAGCGTTTAAAAGTACTCCAATTAATACATTACAAGTTGAATGTAGACTACCTCCCATGAGTATAAGGTTTAACTATTTAAAAGAAAGGTTTGTTTTAAAATTATATAGTAAAAGTAACAATCACTTGTTCTCAAACTTGAAAAGCTTTCCTACCATATCTTGTCGCAAATATCCTTACATTCTTCAGGGTTTTACCCAGTTCAATAATTTTCTAAAAGATTTGCAAATATATCAATCAGAGTTGTTACCATGTTATCAAGGTGATTTTCATAGTAAATATCCTGCTATTAACATAATTATTGATCGCAATTTGAATTATAAAGAAGATGTTTACAATAGATTTTCTGAATTTATTGGCTTCAATTTAATTTATACTGATGGCTCAAAAACTGAGTCAGCTGTTTCATTTGCATTTTATGATGAAAAATTGAATTCTGGTTGTGGTTTTAAAATTAACTCAAATACAAGTATATTCACAGCTGAGGCTGTGGCTATTCTTGCAACTTTAAAACATATAAAATATAAAAATGGTGGTTGTCTTAAATGGGTGATAGTTAGTGATAGCATGAGTGTACTTCAAAATCTTAAAAATAACAAAGTCCATGCTAACACTAATTATATAATTTCATCAATCAAACAGCTTTGGCTAGATTTGTTCACAGATGGTTTTGAGGTTATGTTTATGTGGGTTCCATCACACTCCGGCATATTAGGAAATGAAAGGGCTGACTTTTTAGCAAGAACAATAACCGACTCTTCAGTCCCTATTCCAGATTCAAGTTCCAGACTTAATGTCTCTGTTCCATCCTCAGATATTGTTTCTCTTTTAAAGAAAAGATCAACAGATGTTTGGAAAATACACTGGAATCACGCAGTACAAGTAGAAAATAAAGGGTTATGGTATGCTACATTCAACATTCCCATAGGTTCCATGCCTTGGTTCTGCCAGGGCAATAATTACCTTTCTCGAAAGTTTTATACAACTATCCTGAGGCTTCGTTTTGGACACTGTCGTTTAAACTATCATCTGCATCGTTTAAAAATGGTACAGAGTCCCTCTTGTGATCATTGTAACTCCCAGTCAGAGCAATCCTTGGATCACATTTTCTTTAATTGCCCATCCTTTGGCATTCAGCGCCTTGTGCTGATGGATGAGCTGATCGAAATATACGGTTGTCCAGATTCGGTACCGCGCTCCATCCAGGCTCTTCTTGTAAATACTGATACTTTTCTACCTCTTTATAAATATGTTATAAGTACTGTAGGGCAAATTTAAATGTAAACATGTATGGTATTTTACTGTAATATTATAGATAAGTTTTTGGTGTAAATATCTATCGGTTAAGTTTTGTACAAAATTTTGATTTTTGATAAATTCATGCGTCATACTCATGTCATTGGACATGTCAGATGGATTGGATGACTTTTCTTCTTTTGACGTTTATCGTTTATTTTGCTAGCTTTGTTGACAAAATATTCTTGGACTGACTATTATCGAAATATGACTTGAATTTTCTTCATGGATTGACCAAAAATAACTAAAGAATTAAACTTTAAAAAAACTACTTATGAAAAAATTTAACTAATGACGAGGCAGCATGGTCTATGACCTTAGCCTGTTCTACGGAACGAAAAAAAAAAAAAAAAAAAAAAAAACAACATAGAAGTCTTTGTCAAAAACGACGTTGTCGCTGTCAAGACGTGTCAAAATATTTTCGCTTTGCTCGATTTGTTTTGAATGTTTTAGTTGCAGTTTTAACTTAAATTTGTATTTGAGTGAATTTTAACAACTTTCGCAATATAATATCAAGGTATCTGAAGGATTTGTAATGGGAGACAGTCGCAACCTTCCCAAGGTGGATACTTTATGATGCTGCTGAAAATGAAGTTTTCTGCGAAACATTTATTTTAAGAAAAAAAGATATTGTTTATTTTTCAATTGGTTTAATAAATACAGTTTGTTTTGAAGTGCATTAATTTCAATTTTCATAAAACTTTAAAGCAACACACCACTGTGAACGTGTTGACTTTGGTTTTTCACGTAAAACAGTGTTTGTTTGGGCATTTCATCACAGTAATTTTGCAGACAGGAACTACACATGAGTTATGGAATCTAATTTACAAATATTTTTATCTATTATTGTTGAAAATAAGGTAAAAATAGCGACAATAAAAGAAAACAGCCTCGAGCAAAACATAAACAAATAAACGTCATTAGTGTCCATAGATTAGGTTGACAGGTTGACGTCAAAGTGTATTTTTTTAACCCATATGGCAAAGGCAAGTCCACTGGAATTCCTTCAAACGGCACTTACGCTCTTTTAGAATGAATAAGTTTTCAAATTAATATTACACTACTTTCAATATAATATAATACTTATAACCCCTTTCGGGGCGTTAGGACCAAGGTGCCCAATCGAAAGCGTAAGCCCTGTCGGGATAGGGCCCTAGATGCACACATTGCCAAAGTATGGCCTCTCGGGACCTCCCACCCCCCTCCTATACCGCACCACCCCGGACGACTGCTCTGTCTAGACGCCTCCGATACTCGACTGACTATGAACTATCTTTAGGCTGTGGTATTATTAATAGGTACAGCTACGTTTTTTAAAATATAGAATGGGATGACCATGAACGAGAGTTTCAGTAAAGTGTTTTACAGAATAGTCGTGCCAGTCCCCTAGCATAGCACGACCGACGAAACACGATATAGGTAGGTATATCGCGTGACATAGCGTTTTATGGTTGTAGGTTGTAAGATTCCACTGCACAAAAAATCGATAATCTTGCAACCTTGCATCTATCCTTAAAATATGTTGGCGATGAGCTCCCTGGCTCTCCGTTCAGTGGATTCTAGCGTCTGGGTGTGGTATTTGGTGAAGCCATCCTAAATGTCAGAGCAGCGCAAGTTCGATCGTGTATGGACACGATCGCATCGCACTTGGTATAGATTGAGCAGCGTAAATGGTATATATTTGATTTTTGAATGATAGCTTTAGCTGATCAGTAGCCCAATTAAATTGACTTTTAACTAGCATATGTTCTTCATCATCATCATATCAGCCACACGACACCCACTGCTGGGTATAGGCCTCCCCTAAGGATCTCCACGACGATCGGTCCTGCGCTGCCTGCATCCACTGGCTTTCCGCGACCTTCACCAGATCGTCGGTCCACCTTGTCGGGGGCCTACCCACGGAGCGTCGTCCGGTGCGCGGTCGCCATTCCAGAACCTTTCTGCCCCAACGGCCATCGGTTCTTCTCGCTATGTGTCCCGCCCATTGCCACTTCAGCTGAGCAATCCTTCGAGCGATGTCGGTTACTTTAGTTCTCCTGCGGATCTCCTCGTTTCTGATTTGATCACGTAGAGAAACGCCGAGCATGGCTCTCTCCATTGCACGCTGAGCGACCTTGAGCCTCCTTATGAGACCCATAGTTAGCGTCTATAGTTCTTTAAGAGGGACTTGTCACCCTTTTTAAAGAACAAGATCACCTCACTTATGTTCCATGTCTTTGGCGTTCTGCCCTGGACGATGACGGAATTAAAGAGCTTCTGGAGGACTTTGAGTATCGGCTTACCGCCCGCTCTCAGAAGTTCTGTAGTGATTCCATCGTCACCCGCCGCCTTGTTGTTTTTCAGCTGTTTGAGAGCCATACTAATCTCGTACAGGCTGACGTCCGGGATATCTTGGGTATAGTGTCGGGTAAGCTTGGCTCTGGGGTCTTTAGCCTTGCTTTCAACAGGTGTCTGCGTGGAATATAACTGCCCATAGAAGCTCTCGATCTCCCTCAGGATTTCAGGCTTTGATGAAATGATGCGTCCGTCGTCAGTTTTCAGCTTCGTCATCTGGCTTTGCCCAATAGACAGATCTCTCGCGAACACTTTGGAGCCTTTATTCCGCTCGATAGCCTCTTAGAGATAGCTACCCGATAGATACCCGCTCGATAGCCTCCATATGTTCTTAGAGAAGAAATATTCTTTGAATAGATATTTAAAGATTAAGATGTTCAGATAATAATAATAGGATGATGAATTTACATCTCCTATTTTTTTGACTACCATGATCCGACACGTTCTGTTAAAGTAAATAAAATAAAAACAATGATGATTGATACTAAAAGAGGATATAAGAATTATAAACTCTATAATAAGCAAACGAAGTGTATAATAAATAAATATAATAATGACTTTCAATTTCAACACTCTTATGCTTATCAGTGTTGACAAAAAGTAACGTTATAATATAGGTAAGATGACAGATATATGAAACACGGTTGAATAAGATATAGTTTTTTGCAAAATTATGAAACTTAACAAATTATCTTGTCTGCAAAAGATGTGAACAACAATCGGCAGTAGTTATTTGACAAATCCTCTATTAGTTCAGTAAAATTACGGGAGCTAGTATGACGAAATAGAAATAATTCGCAATAGCGGTCTTTCTTCTTTTGATCGTTAGATTAAATGGCTAGCTGTCATTTTGTAAATGAATCCAACTAATTTTCACATTATTTTTTTTTACTTTACTTACCAAACTATTAATTTATTTGATTGCTTTAGCAAAATTGCTAATTACATACTTTCTTTACTTTTTGCTTGATTTGGAACTATAATTTGATTGTGAATGTAAATCCAACAAAAAAAGGTACAACAACGCTGTATTTTATTATTCGTAAATTTAGTTGGATTCGTTTATATTAGTGTTTTATAATCACATCAAAGTCAGATTGCAAAATTACAGCTTATTACCATTTAATGTTTTGCGAACCCGTAATTTTACTGAACTATATTTACAGCTTGTTTACATTTATGAAACTTTTCTTCTTCTAACTCTATGTACCTGTTCAACTCTTATAACTAAATTACTTTTTTTCAGTTATCATGGGCCATAGTAGCGGTTTCAAAATCCTCCGTGCCAATTTTGGTGGCTCGGTTTATTGGAGGAGTAGCAGGTGGTGCAAATTATGTATTATCTCCTATATTCATATCTGAAGTTGCTGAAGATTCCATTCGGGGAGCATTAGTTTCAGGTAAGTACACCTTTGTCATTTTGATAAATTAATGAATGGTAATTTATATTTTATCCTCACCAATTTGACGTTACCTCAACCTACAGAGACGGTTTTTAAGGTCTCTATTTTTTCAAAGCACTCTTAAAGTTTAGCTAATTTTACATGCTCATGGAATCCCTTTTTGATTTGTTTACAGAAAACATAGAGAACTATTGTATGCACTTTAGGCTCTACGCTTGGTAAATATTATTGTGTCTGAATAATATTTATAAAAAGGGTGATTCTTTCTTAGATTATGATTGTACTCAAGATTTGACAAAATGAAATTTTCTCTTATCATCACCTTATCAAAATTTTAAAACTTGGTGTTTTTGTTATTGTTTTAGCACCTACCGCGTTCTACGGTATTGGAGCCTTGTCTTCGTATCTTTTTGGTTGGTTCTTCGGTTACCATACTATCAATTGGATCAATTTAGTGTGCTCTATTATTTTCTGCGGCCTTTTCATGATTATCGCTGAAAGTCCAGTCTACTTACTTAAAAAACATAGGGATGAGGTAACAAAAATTTTAAACTTCTTCTTTTTTATCTTTCAATGCTTAATTAAACTTAAAAATATATAGTATCTGGTTTAAATGCAGATGAATGGTAAAAAATAAGGAATGTAAGAAATTATGCAAATGAAAATTAAAGCTCATTAACCTTTTTCTGTTAATTTTCCAGGACGCCAGAATATCCTTAGCTGTATACCGTGGTATATCACCCAAATCTATGCTTATCCAGGAAGAGCTGTCTAGACTTAAACAGCAAATCAGTCCTGCTTACGAGATGGTTTCTGTTAATGGTAATTTGTTTCTTTTCATTAATTATCTTAAGTTTTATTTCTCCCTTTACAAAGATTTGTTCATAATCGGACTTGTCTCTCGACAGTGTTAAAATATATATAAATAGCTGTGTTAATTTTTTTTCAGATAAAGCAGAAGAAACTGAGAAAGAGAAGTTAGAAACAGAAAACCCTATTCTTGAACCTCCACTGCAGCAATCAGTCTTTAGAACATTATGTAAGTAGACTCATAAATAGATTTTACGTTGAATCTCATTTTTGGTACACTGAATAACAAAACTTGAAGGATAAATTTTCAGATCGGGGAATTTCGCAATTCAATGAACAAGAATAAGTCCAATTCTTTGCCACAGATATTTATTAGCTTGAATGATAGCATAGTAAAAGCATATGAGATTTCTTTGAAAATGTCTTAGAATAATTACACCTAGAAGCCGTGTCCTTGTATGCAAAGTGAGGCAACTTATACTAAGCCAAAATGGCTCAAAGTCAAAGTCAAATAAGCTTTATTCAAATAAACTTAATTATTAAGTAATTTTGAATCGTCTATATTTTCCTACCACCCGTTCCAGAATTTTTTAGCTGACAAGAAGATCGGGCGCAAGAAACTTATCAGCTGTAACAGCCATAAGTAACGATATTTACAAACTTGAATATATCGTTACCAGATAATTACAACAGGGTGACAGGATTATTGGCAACAACATAGACTTATTATAATATATTACTTCAACAAAGTACTTATTAGCAAGTTATGTGTTACATCATTTCCACGCATTTAGATCTTTAAGATAATCGTCTACTTTATAATAACCTTTACCCATGAGCGTTTTTTTAACATGGTTTTTAAATTCATGCAAAGGAAGATCAATCACTTGTTGTGGAACTTTATTAGTGAAAGCTATGCCTTTCCCCATAAATGAACCTCTAGTTTTTGCAAGCCTAAATCTTGGAACGGCAAGTTTCTCTTTATTTCTTGTATTAAACTGGTGAATATTGCTGTTTTTAGCAAATGAATCATAGTGTTTCCTTACATAAACTAAATTTTCATATATATATTGACCTGCCAAAGTTAAAATATTTATTTCTTTAAACAATTCTCTCAAGCTATCTCTTCGCCGAAGATTATATATGGCGCAAACAGCTCTTTTTTGGAGTACAAAAATATTTTCAATACTGGCAGCTAAGCCCCACAATAGCAGTCCATAAGACATTACACTATAAAAATAACTAAAATATACTAACCTTGCCGTTTCAATATCAGTTAAAAGCCTTATTTTCTTAACAGCGAATGCTGCTGAACTAAGTCTACTTGACAAGGCTTCAATATGTGGATCCCATTGCAGTCGAGAATCTAGTGTAATACCTTGAAATTTTGTACTCTCAATGAATTCGACTTCATCGTCATTTAAATTAATATTTAATTTTGTCTGCTCAACATTAGGTAATGGAAATTTTACACATTTAATTTTTTTGGGGTTAAGTGCTAAATTATTACTATTAAACCAGTATGAAACTTTAGAGAGGGCACTATTTACTTCGTCCGTACAGTTATTACCTCTGTTTACTTTGAAAACTAAAGAAGTATCATCCGCAAATAGTACTGTCTCACATAAATTATTCGCGTAGTTGGGAAGGTCATTTATGTAAATCAGAAACAGCAATGGACCCAATATTGATCCCTGTGGCACACCCATATTGGTGGGGGCTCCAGTAGATTCAGTTCTATTAATCACTACTTTCTGAGTTCTATTGTACAAATACGATTTCATAAGGCTAACTGATTTATCAGAGACACCATAATGTTCTAGCTTCTTTAATAGTGTTTGGTGATCAAACAATCGAATACCTTAGAAAGGTCACAGAAAATACCAATTACATCTTGCTTTTCTTCCCAAGCAACAAGAATATGTTTGAGAAGTGCAATTCCAGCATCAGTAGTATTTTTACCCTTGGAAAATCCAAACTGATTTTTATGAAGAATGTTATTGGATGTGAAATAATCTAATAATTTGGAATATATTATTTTTTCAAATATTTTACTATAGGTAAGTGCTGGTAGTATAGATATTGGCCTAAAGTTAGTTGGGTCACTTTTATCTCCAGATTTAAAAAGAGGGATCAATTTACTATTTTTCATTAAGTTAGGAAAGACCCCTTCATCAATACATTTGTTAAAAATAAAAGCCAAGTAAGGGGCTAGTATATCAATTATTGATTTAATAATGCTTGTTGACATGCCCCAAAGATCTTCTGTTTTTTTGACATTTATTGTTTTAAAAGCTTTGATAACATCTTCACTATTTATATATTTCAAGGAAAAGGTTTCCTTATCAACAACTTACTTATCAACACTAGACTCTAGGAGGGAGACAGCGATGTTGGGACAAGCACTAAGAGTACTGGTAGTTTCTATTGGTACTCGAGCAAAGAAATCTTCAAAGACTTTAGCGACCTTATCGTCAGATTCAATAGTTTGATCACCAGTTTTTAAACAGAAGGAATTTATATTGGATTTTGATTTGCCCGTTTCTTTGTTAATAATATTCCAAGTAGCCTTAATTTTATTGTCTGCTGATTTAATTTTATTTGAAAAATACTTGGACTTTGCTAGAATACAAACTTCTCTGAATGTTTGTGAGTACTTCTTGACAAATTCAATTAAGTTAGGATCACAGGAAGTAGCTTTCTCTGCATATAGTTCGTATAATTTCCTTCTGCTTTTATATATACCGGGTGTGGCCCCGTCACTAAATTTCGTACTATCATTACATTTGATGACTTTTTGTTTAAAAGTTTTACTAAATTCAGTTTGAACTACACTGAATAAATGATTATATAAGTTATTGGCTTCAAAATTTGGTTCTGGTAAGGTTTCAATTTTACTTGTGACATTGTTTCTGAATTTTTCAATACAGTGGTTTTTTATTGGCCTACACATTATTTTCCGTTTAGACGGAACATGATGGTGCTCAATAGAGGCTAATTGTCCACTATGGTCGGATTTAATGCAATTCAAAATTGATTTTTCAAGTACATTACAGTTACAGAAAATATTATCTAAGCAAGTTGCCGATGTGGGTGTGATCCGCGTTGGTTCATTAAAAGTATGTATCAAATTAAATGATTTAAATAGGTTTATGAACCTACTCGACAACTTGGCTATTTTAGGATCTAAGATGTCGACGTTAAAATCTCCACAAATTGCGACTTTTTTATTTTTCCTACAAGTTATTTTTAAGACTTCCTCCATAATGCACTCAAACTCAGAGTAATTCGCGCTGGGGGGTTTATATACACATACTATAATTATTTGATCAAGTTCCACACAAGACAACTCAATGGTTCGTTCAATTGAGAGGGATACTACATCTTTGCGCTCTTTACATTGCAAACCATTGTGTAGAATAATAAGCGAACCCCTTCTTATAGCAGATTTCCTATTAAGTGAGCTAACAACTTTATAATTATCCAAACTCAAAATTAATTCGTGCTTTTTTAACCAATGCTCAGTAACACATAACACATCAATATCTTCAGAGTTTAAGAATAAGCTTATTTCTAAATCTTTGCCAGAAAAGCCTTGCATATTTTGGTGAACAATCCTTAAACAATTTGGCTTTCCTACTGTCGGCTTAGCGCTAGAGGACGCCTCTATTGTCTTCTCAGTTCTCAGATTTATATCTTTCATACGTTACCTAATCGTAACTAAAATCCAATAATATAATAATTAATCTCTTTAAGGTAGGGAAATTGAAACTGTTTTGTACTTATTAGGCATGATTATTTAATAATGGACAATAAAAATCTGAAAACGGCGCCATTTTGGCTGTTTTTGTTGCCTCACTTTTGACGGCGCGCTTTGTAGGGAATTATCGTTCTAGGTGTAATTATTCTAAGGAAATTGTAATAAAAATATATTTTCTCATTGCAGTTATATCACCAAGTTCTCGTCGTGCTTTCTTGACAGTGATAACAGTGGCTTCTATGCAGGTATGTTTTACTATTGATGATGATTTACTTCTTCAGTTTTAAAACAACCACAATGATTGTGACCTAATTCATAATACGATTAGTAATCCTTTAAATCATTCTTGACTTCTTGTAATTAAAATTTGCCACAAACAAAAACTGAATGAAATCCTCGTTGATGTGGTTGCAGCGCATTCAATTTGCCCATGAATGGAAAAAACACAGAACGAAGAAAAAATATGCATGTGAGTTTATTTGAATTATCTTCAAATAAAAAAAACAGCCAAGTGCGAGTCGGTCTCGCGCACCTAGGGCTCCGTACCAAAAAACGGCAAAAAAAATCACGTTTGTTGTATGGGAGCCCCATTGAAATATTTATTTTATTCTGTTTTTAGTATTTGTTGTTATAGCGGCAACAATTTTCAACTTTTCAACTTGGTGATAGACAGACATACAGACAGATGGACAGCGGAATCTTAGTAATAGGGCCGCATTTTTACTCTTTGGGTACGGAACCCTAAAAATCAAAAATTTACAATGGATAATTTTGTCTGTCACAGCTTTTATTGGGCCTAGTGCCAGTTCAAGTGTACGCCAAGCACGTCTTTATGCAGGCTGATCCCAGTAAAGCTGACTTGTACTCAGTCATATTTGCTGTTGTCCTGGTCAGTGGCAGTTTTGTTTCTGGAGCCATCGCTGACAAAGCTGGGAGACGGGTAAGAGGAATTTGCCTTGTTTTAATTTTAATTTGCTGGTTGTCACTAGCGGCCGCCCGCGACTTCAAACTTTGTAAACTATCTGTGTGCCAGATTTCATCCAAACCCGACCAGCCATTTGGGCGTGATGAGATACCAGAGTAAATAAGGTAAGACACACACACAACGATTTAACGATCTGCTGGACAATAAAACTTTTGGGTATGCAGATGAAACCACCATAACCTTTAGATTAGATATCTTTCAACTGCAAAGGCTACCAGTGATGAAAACCAGTCTTGTCGAAGGTCCCTTGTTGAGCAAAGGAATCTGGCACTTTAGGTATTCTCTGATTGGGGTAACACCAATCTTGTCAGTTTTAATGCTACAAAAACGCAGGCTTGTTTATTCACCGCAAAACGGAGTCCCTTCCAACTAACTCAGACTTTTCAGGGTATATCCTTACCGATAGCCGAACATCTGCAACTTCTTGGCTTGAATCTGTCATCAAACCTGAATTTTAGGGAATATATTGACTTCATTGTTCTGCTAACAAACTGAGTATCCTCTCACGCGCTCAGCGGTACTTCTCACCGAACCAGCTGCTTCTGTCCTACAAAGCGCAGATTCTTCCAGTCATGTAGCTGTTGTCACCTGTGGGATGGTTCTGCTAAATATCAGCTTGAACTTCTTGAATCTATTGAAAACCGTGATAGGAGGTTCATCGGAAACTCAACATTGGCCACGGCGGAATTTCAGAGCTTCAGTCACCGTTGCAAATTGCAAAGCTGCATGGGTACAAGACGCAGGTTAGCACATCACCCTTACATAGTAGATACTCCAAGGTACCAAGCGCTTTGCCAATACATTTCTTATGCGAATTGCTAAAGAATGGAATGCGCTGCCTGCTCATGTGTTCAGGAAATACCTATTCACTCTTGCCTTGAAGAGACCAAGGTTGTAACTATCGGTACAACCTTGATCTCTTCAAGGCAAGAGTGAATAGGCATTTCCTGAGCAAGCATGCTACATCTTAGATCACATCCTGTTTACCAAACAAGACGGTGAACAAATGCCTGCCCAGTTACCAAAAAAAAACACAAAGTTTCGCATTTATTATATTAGTAGGATTCTCTCTTTGATTTTAATATACTATTTGTCCTTTCATTCTATGTATCTATATCCGTTATCCTTCCTTATTTGCACCCAGTCCGCCTCTTCCCAGCTCCTTCCTCTTATTCTCTTAATACTTGGCTGCCTGAAAGAGATTGTTATTTAGCAATAAGGCCGCCTTTTGTGTGCTATTGTTCTGTTAATTGTGTTTTCCTGTTTACTATGTGTTCTGTATTTGTGTGCCATAAAGTGTTTTATTATTATTAGGATACGTTGTAAATTGATTTGTAAAGTAAGACCGAAAGAAGTACTGAGATATTAACGCGATGGCAATTACACAATTAGTGAATGGTTTTGCTTTAGTCTCAAATTTCTAAATTACGTCTTCAAATTATTTGAAGGAGAAAAGCTTGGACATGAAGGTTACAGTGTATAGGTATAGTGGTTACTATACGAGTATTTTTCTCTTCTAGGTCCTAATAACCTCATCATCAGCGATGGTGGCGGTCTGCATGGCGAGTTTGGGCTTCCTGCTTCAGACTCGGATAGCACCGGCTTGGGTGACAGTTGTCATAATCCTGCTATACTGCTTCTGCTTCATGTGCGGAGCAGGGTCGATACCGTTTGTGCTGCTAGCTGAGGTGTTCACCTCTGAGGTTTGTTATTTTGTCGATTTCTCTGTCTTCTTTTTACTGTATTAGAAAATTAGCAATCTTGCCTATTGCACTTAAATGCCAGCATGTACCTGAGACCAGATTTTTTAATAATAATAATAAGTTTATTTCATTAAATAAGTAATTTACATCTTTATTTAAGCTAGGACTAACAAGGTTAACATAATAAATAAGTATCTGCTGCCGAGCTAGGCGTAAGCCTGTATTACGGCATACAGCACCAGACCCCTCGAACATGATCAATGTAAGTCCATTTTTTAAGAAATTACTTTAAATGAGACATTTAGAATGAGTTTAATAAAATAAAAATTAAAAAAAGTTATGTGTTCTTTTCTCTCTACCAGCGTGTGTGTGTGTGTGTCTGTGTTGTGTGTGTATTGTGAATTACGTTGTGCAACACTATGAAGATCGCTGACGTCGCGGTATCCAAATGGAGCATCATTTATTATAATATGGCGGAATCGCCGACGCTGCAGAACGTGATCGCTGCACACGTACGTCGACTCCCCCCCCGCGCGTCTTCGAGGTCGCTTACCTGTTCTTGCAACACACTTCGGTTCAGACTTCGAACAAGTCATTAGCTATAAGAAATAATTGTAATTTTTGCTATAATAAATCTTGTTTAAAATCTTTTTCGGTTTTTTTTAAATCCTACGGCTGCTGCCTTCGTATTTGGCGCAGTCGGTAGGATTCTCGCGGTCGGTTTCGCGCTTCTTAGAAGATTTCCGTCCTTCGTTCGCACGTGCCGCCCGTGTGGCTTTCAAGTCGCGCAACGAGAATCCTGAACCTGAAGGAGCAGCCAAGGAGTATCCAGCCATTGATACGCAGAAAGGGCCGAAATGATATTGTAAGTGCACTGAAAGAATTGTCTTTGTGTTGCTTTGTGCTAGTTTTTAGGATTTTTAGTAGTTAGGTAATAGCCAAAATTTTCCATCCAGGAAAATCGTCTAGCGAAACTGCATCGCAGCAGTCTCGCCAGCAGGCTATAGATTCTCATAGGTTTAGCGTAGAAAATATAGATAATTTAGTAGAGTCCGATAACTCGGACAGTAACGAGAATTTAGATAATCAGGTTAATTTAGTCGAGACAGATAGTTTTAATAGTAGCGATAATTTAAATAGTATTTTAAATCAACAGGGTTGTCAATTACCAGAAATGGCACAGCCTCATTATGACCCCGATGTCATTTTCAAGGCCTTACGCCTGGTTCCCGACTTTGACGGGAACCCTAATATACTTACCAGATTTATAAGGCTCTGCGACCAGGTGGTGCAGACCTACACTATTCTAGACGGCCCGGGAGCCGAATTAAATAATCTGTCACTTTTAAATGGCATTTTAAATAAAATCACGGGCAATGCCGCCAGGACAATTAATTCAAATGGAATACCTGCGAATTGGCTTGGCATAAGAAACGTTCTTATTAATAACTTCTCAGACCAAAGGGACGAAACAGCCCTCTACAATGATTTGTCGTTGCAGACGCAGGGTAATAGCACACCCCAGGAATTTTACGATAGGTGTCAGACACTTTTTAGTACTTTAATAACGTACATTACTTTACACGAGAATATTCCTACAACGATTGAAGCGAAACGCGATTTATATAGAAAGCTAACGTTACAAGCATTTGTTAGAGGCTTAAAAGAACCCTTAGGGTCCCGGATACGCTGTATGCGCCCGGACAGTATCGAAAAAGCCCTGGAATATGTCCAGGAGGAACTAAATATCATGTATCTCGTGCAAAGGAATGAAAGTTCTCATAGAAACCAACCCTCATCCGCTATTAACAAATTTACACCTAATTCATTAGTGCATGCTAATAATATTAACCCCAGTGTGCCTAAGCCATTTGTGTTACCGCCTTTTGCTCCACAGCAGATGCCTCACTGGCAACGTCCTGTTCCGCAGCCGCCGCAATTTAGACCTAATAATGTTCAGTTTAATAACGTTGGCCGTATGCCGTCCCGTACCCAGCAGATGTTTAGGGCGCCGCCGCCAAACTATAACGCGAATAGCAATAACTTCCGTTTGCCCCCTAGAAATAATTTTTCTAATAACTATACGCCTAAACCCATGAGCGGTGTAAGTCCTTATGTATCAAAACCCATGCCCTTAACAGGACATGACTGGCGTAGACATGGGAATCCACCCCCAAGTAATTATTTCAAATCTCGGGACGTGAATGTAAATGACTGTTGGACTTATGACAGTAACTATGATTATTATCACTGTACCACTCCGTACGACTGTGACGCTTACAATGACTACGAGACTTACTACGACAGTAGCTATTGCTACGGTGAACAGACAGACTACGGATCCGATAGCGCTCATTGCTACGACAACGAGCCACTATTAAGTGCAAATCAATTAGAAGAATCGCAACAGACAGACTCTGACACGACTCAGGAGGATTTTCAGAAAGCTTTAATTTCAAAAAAGTCAAGATAGAATTGAACTTACAAACTCAACGTCAGCTACCGTATATTCAGATAGAAAATCCACCGCTTAACTTTCTTATAGACACCGGCGCTAATCAATCTTTTATTAGCCCCGAAGCCGTTCAAAGATATTTTTCTCATTTAGAACCTACTTATGAGCCTTTCGAAGTTACGAACGTTCACGCTACGAGTAGGAATAGTCATTCTATTTTAATACCGTGCTTCCCGGAATTTAATCGGCCGGACGGTATCAAGTTCTTTATCTATAAATTCCACGAGCATTTCGACGGGCTTATCGGTCTTGATTTGTTAACTAAATGGGAATCAAATATCGATTTAAAAAATATGACTTTAAAAACAATATCATCTATCAACCCTATTCATTTATTTAATTCAAGGAACGCGAACTTGTATGAGGATATTATCCCTGCAAACTCAACAAAATTAGTTAAAATCCCTATTAACTCAGCCGATGGTGAAGTTTTAGTTCACGAACAAATTTTAAGTAACTGCATAGTCCTTGAATGTTTAACGACCGTTATTAACAACCGCGCTTATGTCGAAATAGAAAATCCTAGTAATAACGACATTATCTTTTCATTAGATCGACCCGCGCAGGCTAGCATGTTCAATATCGAGTGCACGAGCACCGACCATGACTCACACCGCGTACGTGAGGTTTTGTCGCGCTTACGTACGGACCACTTAAACGAGGAAGAAAAAGTGAATATTATATCTCTTTGTAGAAACTATGCAGACGTTTTTTATCTCGATGGTGAGCCTCTGACGTTCACAAATAAAATCAAGCATTCAATTCGGACCACAGACGAAATTCCTGTTCATACAAAGAGTTATAGATATCCGTTTATTCATCGGAAAGAAGTTAACGATCAGATAAATAAAATGCTAGAGCAAGGCATCATTCGTCCTTCAGACTCAGCCTGGAGCTCGCCAATCTGGATCGTACCTAAGAAAGCCGACGCGTCTGGGAAACAAAAATGGCGAATTGTAGTCGATTTTAGGAAACTAAATGAGAAAACTATCGATGATAAGTACCCAATACCGAACATCACAGACGTCCTTGATAAATTAGGGAAATGCCAGTATTTTACCACTCTAGACCTGGCATCAGGATTTTATCAGTGTGAAATGAACCCCGACGACATAGCTAAAACCGCGTTTAATGTTGAGCATGGGCACTATGAGTTTTTGAGGATGCCGATGGGTCTCAAAAATTCTCCATCAACCTTCCAAAGGGTTATGGATAACGTGCTCCGTGGGCTCCAGAATAGCATATGTCTCGTCTACCTTGATGATATTGTCGTATTCAGCACATCCCTCCAGGAACACATCGGTAATCTAGAAAAAGTATTCCAGAGGCTTAGGGAATCTAACTTCAAAGTCCAGATGGATAAGTCAGAGTTCCTTAAACTCGAGACCGCTTACTTAGGACACATTATTAGTAGGGAAGGAATCAAACCGAACCCAGACAAAATTACAGCAATTCAGAACTACCCCATTCCAAAGACCCCTAAAGAAATAAAGCAATTTTTAGGACTTATAGGGTACTACAGAAAATTTATTCCAGACTTTGCACAGATTACTAAACCGATGACTGTATGTTTGAAAAAAGGCAGAAAAATTACTTTTGACTCCGAATACGTAGAATGTTTCGAAAAATGTAAGACCTTACTGACCAACGATCCCGTGTTACAATACCCCGACTTCACTAGGGACTTCATATTAACGACAGACGCATCTAACGTGGCACTTGGAGCTATTTTATCTCAAGGGCCAGTGGGCTCAGATAAACCTATAGCGTACGCTTCACGTACGTTAAATGAAAGTGAACAAAAATACGCCACTATAGAAAAGGAGCTTCTTGCCATTGTCTGGGCAACGAAGTATTTCAGACCTTACCTTTTTGGACGCAAATTTAAGATCTTAACTGATCATAAACCACTCCAGTGGGTTATGAACCTTAAAGAGCCTAATTCCCGACTTAACCGATGGCGCTTAAAGTTAAGCGAATTCGATTTTACTGTAATCTATAAAAAGGGCAAAGATAATACTAATGCAGACGCCCTATCCCGTATGGAAATCTGTAACGAGGAAACCAGCTCCATTGTAGCAAACCCGACAGAACGACAGCCATCATTGACAGGATCAACTACAGTAACTGCTCATACAAACCAAGAAAATCCCATATTGGAAATCCCTATAACAGACGAACCCCTTAACAAATTTCACCGACAAATACACTTGACTATCGTAGGAGACATAAAAAAGAGACCCACAGTTTCAAAGCCTTTCGAATCTCATACTCGGACCTCCGTACAACTATCTCGAGGTAACTTAGAGGAAGACCTGATAAACGCTATTAAGGAGTACGTGAATCCCAAGGTCAAAACCGCGCTGTTAATTACACCCCCACTTGACATGTATACTATCATACCGATCTTACAAGATAAATTTAAAAGTTCCGCGATGAGCTTAGTACTTGTGAAAACCGAATTAGAAAACGTCAAGGAGTACTTACGACAACAAGATATTATTCGTCATTACCACGATGGTAAAACCAACCATAGAGGTATAAACGAATGTTATTTGGCTTTGTCACGTAGGTACTACTGGCCTAAAATGAGGGAGCACATTACTAAGTTTATAAATGACTGTACTATATGTGGACAATCTAAATACGACCGTAATCCTATTAGACAAGAGTTCAATATAGTACCGCCACCTACAAAACCGTTTGAAATAGTACATATGGATTTATTCACAGCTGAAAATGAAAAGTACTTAACCTTCATTGACGTATTTTCTAAATACGCTCAAGCTTATCATCTCCGAGATGGTACAGCACTCAGCATCATTCAGGCTTTATTAACATTCTCAACTCATCATGGGCTTCCACTCACTATAGTCACAGATCAAGGCACAGAATTCACTAACCAAATGTTTTCAGAGTTTACTAATTTGCACAAAATCACACATCATAAGACCCTTGCACACTCACCTAACGATAACGGTAATATCGAACGCTTTCATTCAACCCTTTTGGAACACTTACGCGCACTACGTTTACAACAACGAAAGGAACCGGTAGTTAATCTTATGCCATACGCAATATTAGCATATAACAGCTCAATACATAGTTTTACAAAATGTAGACCCCTTGATTTGATATTGGGCCACTGTGACCCTCGCGACCCTTGTGATATTGACCTTAATGAATTATTACTTCAGCAATACATTCAAACTCACCGTAAGCAAATGCAATTAGTTTATGATATTATTAACGAAACGTCGCTTGCTAACCGTACATCTCTTATTGAAAGTCGCAATAAGGATCGTGAGCCAGAAGTTGAATATCAACCTGGTCAGCAGATCTTCGTTAAAAATCCATTAGCTTCCCGTCAGAAATTAGCAGCTCGTTACACTCAGGATAAAGTTTTAGCCGACCTCCCCATCCATATTTACACATCGAAAAAACGGGGTCCGGTCGCCAAATCTCGTCTGAAACGCGCCCCTAAAAACACTAAATTGTTACAGGTTAATCCTCGTACTTCTACCGATGACTCATTCTCAAGAGATAAAACTTGAGAGCCTGGACAACGGACCGGGACTGCTACCATTTAAATTAGGACCCATGGCGCTTATCACTCATTATCACTCATTCCTTCAATCCATTGATTTGCATGATATAGATATTAATATACAATTAGTTTACAGTCAACTCGAATCGATCGAATCTCAGTTACATGGTAAAGATACAAATTTTTTATATGAATCTCAGTTACACTATCTTAGAAGTAAACTAGGTAAAGCTTCATCTGAATTAAAAAACCTTCAGCCCAACGACCGTCCTAAACGAGGCATTGTAGACGGCTTAGGTTCTGTTATAAAAAGTATAAGTGGCAATTTGGATTACACAGATGCTTTAAAATATGATCATGCCATCTCAATTCTCAGGAAAAATCAAGATAAATTAGTAAATGAGTTGAATAGTCATATTAGTCTTAACAAAGACTGGATGACTCATCATTCCCATATTTTATCTCAAATTATAGATAACCAATCTAAAATTAATAATACAGTTCAACTCATCTTAAAAAGTAGTAATTATGGTGAGGACATTTATATTAGGTTAACTAAATTAAGTCAGTTACTAACTATTACCGGTGAGAACATCGATGATTTATTATTAGAATTGCGTAGGATAGAAAATATAATAGCTTTTACGCGTGCATCGAGCACACACCACTCTATGATAAGTATAGATAGCTTAGGTAGTTTAGTAAAGCAACTTAAAACGTTGTACGATAAAGAGCAGGTACTTGATATTGAATTACGTGAATACTATGACGTAATCGTACCTAGTTTGTTTTATTCAGAGACTAGTATAGTGTTAGTACTTAAATTACCGATAGTTGCTAGCGATAGGTATAATCTTTTTAAATTATCCATATTACCTAATAAAAGTAATCAGATCATTATACCACCATCTCCGTACATAGCAACCAATGATGAAACTTTCGTGTACATAGAGGCTGAATGCCCGAAGTTAAAAGCCCATTATCTCTGCGAAGAGAAATTCAATCGACAGGTCCAGACGCAACCAGACTGCATCCGGAAGCTGCTAACTGAGCAATCAGTTGACGTATCCTGCAAAACGATGTCCATCACCTTATCCAGAGAAGCCATGGAGAAGCTGGATGATAAATACTACGCCCTCGTGCTGCCTGAGCCGACCAAAGTACAACTACAATGTGGCAGCCACGAAGATTACAACGTCCTGAAAGGAAGTTATCTCGCTACCATACCACGTCACTGTCACCTACGAACCCAAGAATTTACGATCATCAACGAAGAAAACCGAATCCTGGGTCAACCTATCAAGATCACTCAACTTACCAACGAGATCGCCTCTCCAGCATCCGCAGCATCACTTCATCTGAACACCATCAACCTAAGAGAATTACACCGATGCGAAGATAAGATGTCATCGCAGCCACCTATACAGCTCGATGACGTAACAGACAGCAACCTGTACCATACGACTCTGCCATTTTACATACTACTAATCTGCGCGACGCTGCTTGCTGCAACTTTGCTCTGGCGCCGCTACATTTCTAACCGAGTAAAGAAGAATAATTCACCAGCTCCTGTCGAAGAATTATACACAGAAGTCAACCCTGCCAATAAAGTCCAGAATCAAGTACCAGCAACTTTTTCATTAAACGTCATGAAATAGTTGCTGCTCTGAGGGTGGAGGAATTACGTTGTGCAACACTATGAAGATCGCTGACGTCGCGGTATCCAAATGGAGCATCATTTATTATAATATGGCGGAATCGCCGACGCTGCAGAACGTGATCGCTGCACACGTACGTCGACTCCCCCCCCGCGCGTCTTCGAGGTCGCTTACCTGTTCTTGCAACACACTTCGGTTCAGACTTCGAACAAGTCATTAGCTATAAGAAATAATTGTAATTTTTGCTATAATAAATCTTGTTTAAAATCTTTTTCGGTTTTTTTTAAATCCTACGGCTGCTGCCTTCGTATTTTGTGTGTGTCGTGTGCTTTATTTATTTACTGACCTCTAGCAATTTCTCAGTTTCATCATACGTCAGGGTTTTGAGCCATGTAGATGTAATAATTTTAAGCTTAGGAATAGTTACTGGATATATGTTTAGAACTTTATTAACTTTATTGTATACTATTGGATCGAGAAATTTTGAAAACCTATGGTCTAAAAGCAGTACAAAGCCTGTCATTGAGTATACGAGTTTAGTTTCACGGACTGAACACATCCTCAAAATTTGGATAGTGAATTTAAAATGGCCATGTATAGGTCATTAGCCATAACCTCTTTTTAAATTTTCTTGCAGGTGCAAGCCTTCGCCTCCTTCATCATTGTCGAGTGGAGCTGGTTCCTCGACTTCCTCATCCTGGTGGTGTTTACCTACCTAAACGGCCTCATCGGCATCCACGGCACCTTCTACATCTTCGCGATCAACGCTGTCATCAATGCTGTTCTCTGTTTCTTCATCATGCCAGAAACTAAGGGACTTTCGAACGCCCAAATACAAGAGGCTTTCGCGAAGAGTTGGCGAAAATAGGAGATTCAATTATGGATTATTTTAGTTAAAATGGCTTTTAAAGCTAAGATTACCCTTTTATTAGGTTAAATATTACCTGCCAAATATTTAAAGTTTACAAAAAATTGTACCTAAATTTTTATTCAAGTTATTATTAAGTTTTATACCTCAACTGAAAGCTGAATAGATGGTGATGTTTATAAAATAATATGCACGCTTAGTTACTAGGAATTTTTTGAAGATATTTGCTGCCGTTTCTAAAACATCTGAAAAAATAAAAATAAAAAATGCTTTTAAGGATTGAATTTTTCATAAACACCTGTACTTTTTGTAAACTTTTTTATTTATTATCAACACTTAGAGTGTTTTCTATTCCAAAATAATAAAAAACTGGAATCTAATGAGTAGTTATCTTTTATTTTAAATGTTTGTGTCTGAAAACGTACTTTTGGTAAAAAAATACGAGAAAAAGTTAAATAACAAAAAATATTTGTTTTAACCTCATCTATAACCCCTTAGCAAAACTACGTCATATTTCCAGTGACCACATAATTAAGAACGATTTTTAGTTTCAATAAATTTCCATTACGACCTGTGATTTCTCGATCGTGTTTCTTCTCAGAAGTGATTTATTGTATTATAAAATAGGTACATGAATAAAGCAAACTTTATTAGGAGTACAAATATAAATTAGACTTGAGTTGATTTACTAATGTATGTTTATTTCAATTCTAACAAATTTGCATACAACTTAAGCTGGACAATTATTTTCTTAATTATTTAAGAACGCTCAATAAAATATTCATCAGATGAAACTTATAGTCAATGAAGTTACACAAAGTAAAGAACTTACGTTAAACAAGGCAATTTAATGCTTTTTAGTCTAATTTAATATTTAGTGGCATGTCCACGACTCTTAATTTCTGCCTTACACCAGCGAGGCATTCATTCAATAAATTTTTGACATTTTGTAAGTGAAACAGAGTTCTATTCTTCTAAAAAAGTCTCTAAAATTGCCACACTTACTATTTGAAACCTTTTTCTTAAATTCACACCAAAGATGTTCAAACGGATTTAAATCCGGGCTGTTAGCTGGCTAATTTAAGACAAAAAGATTGTGAGGCAAAAAATTCCGTTACTGAACGTGCAGTATGCTTTGGGTCATTGTCTTGCTGGAATATCCAAATGACCCGAAGGACGGCTTCAGCATAGAGTAACATCGTTTCCTCTAGTATATTTATGTACTGGAACTGATCCGTGTTTCCTTCTATGAGCCTAACAGGCCTGACTCCGTGGCCAGAAAAGCATGACCAGATTTTAACATTTCCACCGCCATGCTTTAATGTCACTTTTGTGAACTTGGGGTCAAATATTTTTTCGAAGGGTGCCGTAAATATTGCTTTCCATCAGAGCACACCCTGTTTATTTTAGTTTCATCAGAAAAAATATAATTTTTCCACTGTCGGGCTGTCCAGTTTTCATAACGTTTGACAAAAGCAATACAGGCTTGCTTAAGGCGCAATGTCAACATCGGTATCTTCCTGGCTATCCTCCTAAACAACTTCTCTTTCACCAAACGCCTTCGGATGGTCCACGCCGAAATTCCCGAGTGGATGTTTTCGCAAAAAAAATCTTTTCTTATCTCATTACACCATTTAAAATAATATTGTTTGGCCAAACGTATGGGGGCGAGGGGGGCTCAAGTGGGTCTCGAGGGGGGCTCGAGCGGGTACCGAGGGGGGCTCGAGAGGGCTCGAGGGGGGCTCATTGAGTTTGAAATCGAACCTGCTTTACTCCTGTAGATCCCGGGTTAGGTTAGAAATTTCGAGGTTATTTTTTTATAACAGACAACAGAAATATACTTATTTTACACATTGCCGGTGGACCATTTGTATATATTTTTTTATACTTGCAATTTGTAATGTATGGTGCGGTTAAAGTACTAGCTTTTTTGTTAATTTTAATAAAAAACTTTGGCGCTAGTAAAGAAATCAGTGGACTGTATGTTTTGGAAAATTTGAAAAGACGATAAGGGCAAGGCACTTGTTATACAACTATTGAGATGGAATCCAGCTGTTTTAGGTATTTTGAAGGGGAAAAGATACAGCTGAAAATTAAGGAAAAAATACATGCACTCACGTGCTCGTAGAATAGCTGCAGTCCTGGATACAATTTAAAACAGCACTTCACACCACGTGGCAGCAGCCTTTTTCCAAGTGTCCATTCGACGTAGCTAAAGCTTCATTAATACACCAATCAGTTCGTAGATATTGCAGACACAACACATAAATCACTACTATGCTGAAAGTACTTGAGACATATCAAAATGGTCCAAAATTGTAGGAACGGTTGCACGCGGTGGCTCGTTGCGATCGAACACACAGACAGAGAGTGGTTTTCAATTCGCGTTGACATTGCATAGCAAGCGCGCACCCATCTATATGTGCATGTATGTATAGGTAAGGAAGAAGGGATGGATATATAGATAGCCGTTACAAGTGCGACAAATTAATTATAAAATAAAAAACTTATAACAATAACCAACAATGTAAATGCTATCAAATTTATGTTAAGGATTAATTAATTAAGGTCAATTACCAGTCAACGGAACCTAAGCATTGCGCAAGACCAATCGTCGGGGAGTCTTTTAGGGTGTAGACAAGTTATACCCATTGGCCATATCCAGCAGTTGGCATCTTGCGCCTGACACGATGATGATGTGACAAGATAATGGTTAACCTAATCTTATGTATCTGTTAATGACTGTTACTGTAGCTGGAATCAAATCATCAGATAAATATTTACTGAAAACGATCAACAATATTTTTATTTTTTTTTCTAGATTTTTAGGTTGTTTTCACAGACTAAACTAACTACTTTACTTCACTACAGCCCACACTAACTATTGACTAGACCAAAGCTCACACATAGGTAGTCTAAGGTGACCCATCTGGGGGTCAAGTCTGCTGATGTTAACGTCAAAATCGTGTTTCAATGGTCTTTGAATGGTAATGATTTTTGACATAGTTATTGTTTCTTAAACACAAAGACGAAACACAATTGTGTTTCTTAAACCCAAAACGGAAACAAATGGTGTCTCGACTTTGGGTTTCAGAAACAAGAAATGTGTAAAAAGCATTACCATTCAAACACCATTGAAATACGATTTTGACGTTAACACTACCAGACTTGAGCCCCTGTTCACCGATCATTACGGAAACACCTTCGTTATCGCAGACCAAACTAGCTTTCAAGCTCAAGCTAACTACGGAATATATTTATATCAGTGATATTTATATCTTTTAGGTTCCGTACCCAAAGGGTAAAAACGGGACCTTATTAGTAGGTAAGACTCCGCTGTCTGTCTGTCCGTCTGTCTATCACCAGACTGTATCTCAAGAACCGTGATAGCTAGACAGTTGAAATTTTCAAAGATGGTGTACTGTTGCCGCTATAACAACAAATACTAAAAACACTGAGTGGGGCTCCCATACAATAAACATGATTTTTGCCGTTTTTGGTACGGAACCCTTCGTGCGGGAGTCCGACTTGCACTTGGCCGGTTTTTTGTATATGTTGGCATAACAAATAGAAGTATCAACTTTGCAACTATACTATTTATCCTTACTTATAATATACCTAGTTGGTTACTTAGTTCTGTAACTATGGAAAACATGAATAATACAAAATTTACAAATAATGCTACAATGAATTATATACCAAATGAAAGCACAAATATTTAAGATTATCATGTATTAAAATTATTCGAAATGACCGCCTCTGGCATGAATACACGCCTTTAGACGACGAGGCCAGTCATCGATGGCAGCACGAACTACCACCATATCCAATTCTGCGACTGCCTTGAGAATAGCGCGCTTAAGAGAGTCGAGATTCATGTGGGGCTTAGCACATGCTTTCTCCTCAATAAGTTGCCATATGGCATAATCCAGAGGATTTCAGTCTGGGCTGGAGGATGGCCATTCTTCCTGCGCGATAAAATCAATTTTGTTAGCCCGAAACCATGCTTGTGTAGATTTTGCTTTGTGCGCAGGGGCAGAGTCCTGCTGGAAGACCCATGGCTGGTTTTGAAATAAAGTGTGGCTTAAGGGTTTGACAACAGGTTCCAGAACGGTATCTTGATAGACTCTAGCGCCAGTTTTCACACCTTTTTCACAGAAATGAACCTTACTTAGCCCTGAATAGGACACCCCCAGCCAAATCATCACTGATGAGGGGTGGTGACCTCGTTGGACCCTCGGAGCAATCATTCTGGCTTCTTTACTATTCTTAGCGTATACTCTATCATTTTGACGGTTAAAATTTTCTTCGACTGTGAAGATTTTTTCATCAGTAAACAAGATTTTTCGATGGCCGTTTTGTGCGTACTGCTTTAGTAGAGCGCGACTTCGTGCTAACCTCATAGCCTTCAATCGTGCGTTTAGCAGATGGCCCTTTCGTCTACGGTAAGCGTGAAGCCCAAGGTCATCATTGATATTTTTTTTAAGGGAACTTCTTTTCACAGTCATCTGTATTGCCAATAACTTTTGCTTCCGGACGGGATTTCTCGTGATTCTCGCCTTCACTGCCTTGATCACAGCTGGTGTCCGAACGGTGCGTGGTCTTCCTGATCTTTTGCGGTCATCGACGGTCAAGGTATTACTGTACCTATGGATAGTGCGATAAATAAATTGCTTGTTGATTTTCAACTTTTGTAGCAACTTGAAAATCATATTCGATGGCTGCCCACATTTGTGCAGAGCAATTACAGCGACACGATTCTCCTTCAACCCCCATTCCATGGTGAAATAAACAAAATATGATATACGTGTGGTATGGAATTATAGCTTATAAAACTGTCAATAATATGTCATTTTTTTTTCTTTTCATTTGTTTTAATGGCCAGTAATCGATAAAGAAACTCAGTAACAGAACTTTTGACCAACCTGTGTATAATACATGATCATGATCATCATGAAATTTTACACACACGTTGTCAGGGGTACAGGAGAAGGACATAGGGTACCTTTCATCCCGAAAAAAGGAACTGTTCCCGAGGGATAGACAAAATACTATCCACGCAGACGAAGTCGCGGGCGGAAGCTAGTTTTAAATATTTTTAACCTGTAGCAATTTAGGCTGCGTCATTGGTTTGGTGTTGCCATTATTTAAATAAAAAATGTTTTAGCGAAGAAATCTTTTAAACTGTCTCTCAAAATGCACATCATGTTGCTGTGTGGATGGTCAATCCATCATTACCGCGTATTGAGTTGCAAGTAGGGTGACCAGACCTGTGCCAAATCCGCAGGATTTTTGGGTGCCTCAGGATTTTTTAGTATCTCATTATTTTTTTGGTACCTCAGGTTTTTTTTTTGATAAATACCACTTAATAGTGGTATGTACATACAATTGATTGTCTGTTTTTATTAGACAAACAATCATACAAATCAGTTCATTGTGAAAAATCACTAAACTTAGTCTAAAAATGCTGCGATATCAATAATAATCAAAAAACTATAGCAGCAAAACGGTACTATTAGCATCAGAACTGACAGTATAATACAGTACAGTACTACAATATCGAAAAAGTGTGTTATTTGACAACAGATTTTAATAGAAGAAACTCAATTTCTTAATAAAGTTTAACGCCTCTTTTATAAGATGGCGATAGTTTCCTGGATAAAGTGGCTCTAATTAGCCGAATAAATTCTGATTCCTTTTTAAACTAATAAGACTAATAAATAATTAGTTATTACTCTGAATCAACTAAGTAGCTTCATAAAAAATCGGTGAACAAGGAAAATTGTTAGGTAATTTAACTGCTGTTTGCAGAAAAACATATAAAAAAATTGCGAAATTAAAAATAAAGCTCACAACTTGATTTAAATTGTTTAAAATCACAAAATTCGTAACATCTGGTAACCCTACACTTGCATGCTAAATTAATGAGGGCCAATGACTGAAACTTGACGTTTGCAGTCTTCTTGTTGCAATATCTTATTTGTTACATTTGCATTCATGTATGAAAGTATTTATTATGGATGAGATACGAAGGAAGAAATCATCCTAAACGTAATTTGGGCGTGATGGATGGTTTTACTGCTAATAAATACAGAGCGTTTAAAAGAAATTTTTTAAAATTATATTTTCGATCTCTGGATAAATCTACTTTAGATACATTCAAACCTTTACTAGCAGAAAAAAAAATTAAACCTACCCAAAGTTATTTTTTTATTATATGGAGCGGAATTGGATTTTAAAAATTTTCACGGGGAAAACCTTAACAAACTCATTGTTTTCGCTATTTAAGCTGTAAACTCGTCCAATGATTTACTGAACTATCCTCTTTTTCAACACATTTTTTACAACATTAGCATTAAGTAAAAAAAAAACCGGCCAAGTGCGAGTCGGACTCGCGCACGAAGGGTTCCGTACCAAAAAACGGCAAAAAAATCACGTCTGTTGTATGGGAGCCCCCCTTAAATATTTATTTTAATTTATTTTTAGTTATAGTTTAGTAATATATTTGTTGTTATAGCGGCAACAGAAATACATAATCTGTGAAAATTTCAACTGTCTAGATATCACGGTTCATGAGATACAGCCTGGTGACAGACAGACAGACAGACAGACAGACAGACGGACAGCGGAGGCTTAGTAATAGGGTCCCGTTTTTACCCTTTGGGTACGGAACCCTAAAAAACACTGTTGGGGGTTACTTCCAAGAATCTTATATTCATATTCTATGTTACTCCCGAACGCGAACGAAAATCTGCGATCGAATTGGTATCTCGTAAACGTCAAAACGTTACAACGGAAACCAAGAATCTTATATTCATATGGAAACTATAGGAACCGTTTTCCATGTACCAAAATAACTGACTTTTAACGTTTATTCGATCCAGCCCCGCTACTTTCGACGGGAATTAACGAGATCGAGTTCAAATCAGGCAGGATCGAATAAACGTCAAAAACCTGTTATTTCAGTATGTACATTGAAAACGGTTGCCAATATTGCTTCCATTGTACTGTTCTGACGTTTACTCGATACCAATTCGATCTCAGATTCTCGTTCCTGTTTCGGGAGTAACCCCCCTGATGTGAACTCGATCTCGTTAATTCCCGTCGAGAGTAGGGGGGATTTTAAAAATGTGTCTTTACATTCCTATTTCACGTTATTCAACTTTGAAAAAAAATCCTATTGTATCATCGATTTCTTATTCAGCAACGATCCCCGCTTTCTCCGGCTAATCAAGCGACACAGCCTCCTATGCTGTCTCCATGCAAATGAAAGGAAAGTCATGCTTGCACAATAAACTGGTGCGCTTGTACTGGAAAAAATTGTGTGTAAGGCCGCTATTACATTATCATTTATCTCATTTATTTATGATTTCATATCTGTCAAATTCTATGATCATAGTTAAATGATGCTGTCCTTAATTTATTTATGATCCACATATGATCATATAAACAAAGATGGATAACGATTTAGCCGTGTTGTCCGTTGCTATGAGTGCTTTTTTTCTGGTAAAGAGTAATTAATATTTTTGTTAGTTCAATATTCCAGTCAAAATTCTTGCAATTGGATGACGCCATTTTTTGAGGTTAGTGGCATAGGGGAAAGAATCACTACTGGGGCGACGTACGCTCGCTGTCAAATAGGATCCCATAACTATGATCATAGACAATATGAATCACATTATCACATGTAGTTATTAAATCGTTTATTTCCTTCACATAAAAATGAGTCATACATATAATGATCACAATATTTTATTTCTATGATAGTCTAATAGCACTCTAAAGTCAGATACAGTCAACTTACGTCAAAGCCTCATAAAAAATACAGTCCTAAGTATGAAATTGACGACTTTTTTTACACACAGAGGCTCTCATTTTTATCATCATCATCCTCCTGTCCATATCCCAATTTATTTGTATTGTAGTGCTATGTCTACACAAAATAAAATTTTGCGCTCGTAGAACGACCACTATTGGGGTCGGCGCAGCATGTAATACATACTGCATTAGGTTTTGGCAAAGTTTTACGATCGGTCACCTACCTGACACCAACCCTCCTTGGGAATGCTGTTGTTGACAGTTTCCTCGCTGCCATTCGAGTGACCCTTTGTGCGATGGTCTGCACTGGGTCCCTAAAACTTCCCTCTATCGCCTTCTACGATACCCACGGGATGAGATGGGACAGTCCTATTCTTAACCGGAACTGTGCGGCTTATGATATTAAAGATGCTTCGGCTACTTGTTATTATTTCGAATTATGATCATAGCGGCGCACTATTAGTAATAAAATATATTTCAGATTTTTCCTGAACGTTAAAAAGGATCCCTTTTTTCGTTAGCAGAAATGACCACTTAATTCGTTGTAACATCGCCGATACAAATTTATTTCACTTAATACATGTGGCATTAAGTGTTTAATAGTACATTACTGACGCGGTCAATAATGACTGCATTGCTGGCAGCGCGATGATGATGGCCGATAGCGTAGCTTAGCGCAGGTCAAGGCCGTCACAGCGCGGTCAGCATTGCAGCCCTTGATGGCCAAGCTGGAATAAAGGCCGAGACCGGAGGTCGAGGCCTTTATAGCGCGGACAGCAAGGGCTGCAATGATGACCAAGCTTGAAGGCCGAGAGCGTAGTTAAGCTCAGCTTGAGGCCATCATAGCGTGGCCAGCAGTGCAGTCATTGTGGACCAAGTCTTGTATAGTGCTTTACTCAAAAATGTCAGTCAAAAATGACAAAAATGTCCAAAATGTCAAAAATTACCAAAATTATCATTTTTGAAAATATAGATATTTTTGTCATTTTTGATATTTTTGAGATTTTTGACATTTTTGTCATTTTTGTCATTTTTGACATTTTTGACATTTTCGACATTTATGACATTTTTAACTTTTGTGACATTTTTGAGTAAAGCACTATACAAGACTTGGTCCAGTGTGATCCCATTCTTTATCTGCGCGGGTTGTACAATGTACTTTTTTCACCAACTATGTTTGAAACAAAACTCGACAATAATGGATTCTCAAAGGAAATTGCTGGTGGCTAAAACTCGACAATAATGAAATCCCATACAACTTTGTTGCGTCACCATCGGAGGAGCACGGCAACCTCGACTTTGTTCAAAGAAGGTTGTCAAAATAATGGCCATATTACATGCATTTTTGAGTAAAAACATTTGTGCATAAAAGTATTAAAGATTAGCGTTCATGGTTGACAATGCTAGATGGAAAATGCATTTTTTTTAATTCTCCATACAAATCGACAATTTCATACTTGAACCAGGATTCAATTTTGAAAATGTCAATAACCCATTTCGCTCAAATTTAATACCGATTGTATTATACCAGAATCCTGATTTACAATTGAGCGATGTGTGGGCGTCGCAGTTTAGATACCCGTCGACCTAGGAAGTGAACCTGGGATCTTTCACGCTACATATCTTGAGCTTACGGCTCGCGCAAATTGTTAGACACTCCCACGCACAGCTGCGCCATAGTAAATATATAGCAGTATCGCTAGTTAGCCCCTTTTAAGATAAATCTATGCTAAGATAGAGTGGGGTTAGCTGCGTTGGTACTCCATGTTGAATTACAAGCTATAGATTAAAACAAGAATACAAAACAAAATTGGACTCACCCGAAAACGCTTCAAGTTATGACGTCACGCCTTCGTAAGTTGTATGCAACGCGTAGGAAATTTGTTCGGCAGCTATATTAAATATTGTGTTTATCAAAATGGTTTCTTTAACAAATTTGCTATAAATTTTACGGACTAATTAAATGTATTATTTATTTTAACAAATTTTATACTTTTTAAATGGATACTTGTCCACCCAACTTTGAAGGGTCATAAAACAAATAATACGCAATATATAAAACCAAGAGGTATACAAGCTACTCCAAAAGTTTGATATGTTTACGATTTTTATTAGTATTTCGTTATTTTATTCAGAAGTAATGTGGCGCTTCTATGCGCCCCTAAGTATAATAAAAACGCAATGCTTTAACTTCAAACTATTATTTTATTTAAGAGAACTTGTGGTTAAAACAATTTTATATTTTTATTGATCTCGGCCCTTAGCCGGTTCGTAACAGACTCCCCAGCTGTCACCTCGCAAGCCTCTATTTTTAATTTACTTTTCGTTTCAATGATTTGAAATTACCAACCGTTCTAAAAAGGCTTACATACATACAGAGTAAACATTTACTACCAGCCAATATAGCCTATAAACATATAATCCTTACAGTAACATCCCTATTGTGTCAGCAGATTGTGGTTGAGTTGAATCGTGTGTAGGCGCTTTAAGTGCGCCGCCCGGCCGCAGCGTCCGTTCAGGACTTTTGTATATAAGTTGCGTTACTGCTTTAGCTAAATTAACTGTGTCTGCGCACGCGCAATGTCCTTCGACTACGGCAATAATTTTAACTTTTAAAGCACTTGCGCACTGGGTACGTAAATTGTTGGTGTGTAAACAAAAAAAAAACTTAACAATTGCCTAGTCCTAAACTAAGAAATGTTTTATTTGTATTGGTATGGTCCTATACAGAATGAATCAGGTATAAACTACTACTATTTACAGGAACATTCCCCTTACAGGATTCGAATTTCGTCGCTTATAACAACACCGCGCAAGTCATATTTGTAAAGTTTTCAGGAGAGACAAAAAACTGTGAGCTCGGTCTCAATAGTATGGCAATAGTAGTGTAACACCGTACAAGTCGTCAACTTGCACGATTTTAACATTACCAGTTTTTTTTGATTAAGGGCTGTGATTTACTTATTTTGAAATTTTGAGTAATATCGTTGGATGCGTGCCAATAATAGCTGTCCAACGAGGTATAAAACGTCATATGGCCATTTTTCAACTTATGCGGTGTTATTATACACGGTTAATTTTTAAGTTTATCTAAAATTGCAATTAGTGTATCTCTTCCTTATTCTAATCAAGTATGTACAGTTAAAAGTTTCAATATTTAATAATTGGTCAAGATATTGAGGTTTGTTTGTCCCAAAATTTTACTGATTTCTGGATTTAAATCTCATTCAGAATTACACACGCGTAATCAAAAGAGACCATCTTGTTTACCTACGTAAATAATGAAAAGAATAAATTACGCACGCGTCTTGCTATTTTTGTGAGTTTGACGATTAATCAAGATTTTTTTTCTGATATTTTCAAACTATTAATTTATAACTTTTGAGTGCACGTTCATATTCAGAAACGGTCTGATATCCTTGTTTCATTTTTAGATATACTTAAAAATTAACGGTGTATATAAGCGACGATTTGCAATCACGGTTTTGAAACAAGACTTTTTTAATATAGCCTTGTTTGACATGAGATTGCCTGTACGAAATGTTTATTTGTGCATGGTCTTAAAACCGTGACTTGTTTAGAGCTCTTTTGTCTAGATATATTTTGTTGCAGTGCAGTTTAAGTTAAAAGTTAATTTATCGTTTTGTCTGTCAATGTGCAATGCCTCTATAAACCCGGTGAGTGCCTGTTTGCTTACGCGTGACCCCCTTCGAGTCCATAAACACCGTTCATGCGAACAATGGAACCCATAACTTCTAGAAATTCCCATTCTCCAATATCCCAGTTTCGAGATTTAGACATAGAACGGTGGGGAATTATTCATATAATTTTGTTATTAATGATAATGCTCTATGTTTAAGGCACCATATCTCAAAATAAAAGGATCTCGAACGCAGTGGGTCAGCGGGTTGGTAATAGAATGGATGACCAATTTATTATCTCGAGCTACGTGCTTCGGAAAAGGGTAGTATTTGATCGGGTAACAATAAATTCCCTTTTTGGGTATCAAAAATGCTGAATATAGCGTACTGAAATACTAAGTGGGCGACGGACTGACGGCGACTACAAATATTGAAAATAAATGACTTTAAAATACAAATTGACTAACTAATTATTAAGAATGGGCGACTAAATTATTATTTGGGCGACAACCTTAGCGCACACAAAACATTTTGGCATTATATTTTATTTAAAAAAGGTGAATGACTATTATCCTAATCGAGATGACAAAAAGGGTTATTGTAAACTCGTCCCGTATGTTAACTCGTCACGATTTGAAAAGTTCCATACATTGAAAGTAAATTCGTCCCTCATAAAAAAATGTATCTGTAATTTCGTCCCAGGTACATACATGGTATAGTAAACTCGTCCCTATTATTGATTTATATCATATTTGCAAGAAGTACCGTTAGCAAGCAAGTTGGCCGCTAATAAATATTTCAAAGTAATAATTTTGACTACGCCAAGATGGATGAATGCATCTACTGAGGGGGGATCCGTGGAATGCAGGGAGCAGTGAAGTTTTTTCGCCTTTTGACTGCTATGAGATCCTCAGATTTATGTAACCCTTGTACATTACATTTAAAACTATTTTTTATCATTTCCTTTTCTTCGGGATATAAAAATTACCCTTCTCTAGATTTATGTAACCCTGGTACTTTTTTAAAATAGGTAAATGTTTATCAATGCCACGCCATGATAGATGGACGCATCTACTGAGAGGGGTGTGGAGAGCGGGGAGCGTTGAAAGATCATAATAAGATACAGTAATAAATAAGATACCGCGTGGCAGACTCCGTCCCCCCCTACCTCTTCCAGCCAGCCTTTACGCATAAACCTGTTATGCACTTCGGCTGCCCTAAACTAAATCCAAGTATCTCATTCCAGACAAACTTTACAGGAGAGCTTCTGCGTATAAATATGTATTGATTTGCCAATAATATTCTACGCTATAAACAAGTAACTTAGATTCTCTATTGTACTTTTAGTAGATGCTTGTTTTCAGCTTTGCATAGAGCCATAGAATAAAGTCCTTAATACTATAAAATAAATACATAGAAATCAAATATCTGCTAATCTATTTTGAATACAAGTATCTTGATAAGACTCGCTTGTTTTTAAGTTAGAAACGGGAAATATACTTTGTTTTAGCGTAGATTTTGTTAATGGAAAAAGATTCTTTAAACAAATTATTGGCCATATTTCCCGAATTAAACCGAATTTTAATAAAATAAAAAAACGGTAAATGCGACTTGCTTTGCTTTAACAGAAAATGTTTTTTTAAACTGAGTTACTTGACTTCTGCGTAGGGCCAACTTGCACGCTATTATCTCTTTTTAAATGCGCTTGCGCAAATATTAAATATAAAAATATTTCGGTGGTCATTAGATAAATATAACTTATTAACATTATTATCATTATGCTATGAGATCCTCAGATTTATGTCACCCTTGTACATTACATTTGAAACTGTTTTTTATCATTTCCTTTTCTTCGGGATATAAAAATTACCCTTCTGTAGATTTATGTAACCCTGGTACTTTTTTAAAATAGGTAAATGTTTATCAATGCCACGCCATGATAGATGGACGCATCTACTGAGAGGGGTGTGGAGAGTGGGGAGCGTTGAAAGATCATAATAAGATACAGTAATAAGGTACCGCGTGGCACACTTATCATCTTATCTATACATATAAAACTCTAAATTGATTGACTGATTCATTCATTGTTGGGATAGGCGTAGAGCCCTAACAGCTGAAGGTAGAGACACAATTTTTGGAGGGTAGATACCCTTCATGATGTTGATGAGCACTAAGGGTTTTAGAAAATTCCCGTTGCAGAGGATGCTACAGGATGTTTCAGTTTGTATGGGAATTTGTATAGGGCTGAAGGTAGAGATACCATTTTTGGAGGGTAGAGGTGAGCACTAAGAAATACCATTACAAGAATACCATTTTGCAAAATGGATCCAAATTATCCAGTTCAGGTGTTCACGATGTAAGTTTTTGTTATTTTATAATATTATGTACTATATTTTATCGTTTAATGAAAAGTCGAAATTCCATTAGTGTTTTAAATAAAGAAATACATAAACGCATTCTGTCACGTACTTTCATAAAACAATTACTTACTTAAACTTAAAAAGTTAATCAGCTGGCTGTGATTTTATAACTAGATGTAAGTTAAGTAATTAAACAACATTTCTGTGATTATGTTAGATAAATAGATATTACTTAGGTATTTACATTGTTTCATGGTATTAGGATTTAAGTAATCGCTGCATTGTTATAGCTCTACCAAACGTATGATAAAGATCTTATTTTTTTAATAATATGTAAGCTTAAAAATTAAACAATATTTCTTTGGTTAATAGATAGATATAACTTATTCACATTGTATTTTTTATTGTTTTTAGATAAATAGATATTACTTAGGTTATTTTTATTCGCCTTTTAATTGTTTCATGGTATTAGGATTTAAGTCAATCGGCGCATTGTTATAGCTCTACCAACCAAACTTATGATAAAGACTGATTTTTTAATCATATGTAAGCTTAAAAACTAAAAAATACTTCTGTGGTCATTTTTTTAGTTTTATATAAAACATTTTATTGTTTCATGGCATTAAGATTTAAGTTAATCAGCACATTGTTACACCTCTGCGAATTTTATCATTAAGACTGTGATTTTTTTAACCATAATATTAGATTTTTTTGTTTTATATGCTAGTTTTATATATGTGCTAATCAGTACATTGTTACACCATGTATAAGTATATATTAATTCTGTTATCCAAAATGTGATGAAAATATAAATAAATAATTATTTTATTATTTTTCTGCAGTCCATACGGAAACTCCTTACAAAATCACCAGGGACGAGTTTACAATAGATAAAAATAATTAAAAGCTAATTTATTTTTAAAATGCTACCCGGGACGAGTTTACATATATTTTTTTATCGATTTTCTGATGACGAATTATCTTCAGGGACGAGTTTACAATAACCCGACAAAAATACCATGTTATGCAGCTTAAATCAGTTGTATAGTTAACTACTTGATATAATAGTTTCCCACTCAGTATTTTTGTCGCTCATTTAGAATTTTCAGTGCTAACTTAATTTTTTGTCTCCCACATGTAGTCGCCCGTTTTACAGATTTTTGTAATCCACAGTTTGTTAATAAAAAATAAACCGCTGCCCGGTTTAGTATTTTAGTATCCCATTAACTGTCGTCTTTAATTATTTCCAGTCACCCAATTAATTAATTTCCTTCGGAAATTACGTCAAGCCATTGGTCCTGCCTGAAATTTGAAGTCCACCAATTTGAGAACTGCGCCTGAAGATTGTAATCTGTCGAACGAGATTGATTGAATACGATAACATTGAAAAATATTTTTCATTTCTCATATTCGGAAAGTGATGTATATTTAAACTGAGCAGCGGGTCAAAAACTTTTCGTTCCACCCTAGGGTGTAAAAGTAAAACTCAATTTAAGTCAACCATAGAGTTACCTCATCGGCAATGAAAAAGTTTACAATAAATAAAAACAAATAGTTTAAAAAAAGTTGCAGCCTTGTATTAGGGCGCATTCACGAACAACATCAAAACATGGTATAAACAGCCAGTGCAAAATTAAAAACATTGGGCGGAGCGGCCGGCGGCAGACGCGGCGTGTTCCAAATTTAAAATAAGAACAACTATAAAATATTGGAGGGATACCTTACTCTGTGACTTTGAGCTGTGTGTGCCATATTAAGTTTTGTTGATGTTTTTACTAAAAATGAGTTTATACTAAAACAAAAAGTTCAAACAAAATAAAAGAAATAATAAAACTACGCTCTAATTTGCCTCAAACAACTACTTCAGGAGAATGTCTGCCATGGACTTACCGTCTAATCAAAGACCAAAGAATATCTACAACTTTTACAGGCATCCAACAAAGCCAACTCTGTCATCATAATATATCAAACTGTAAATATTCCAAGCAAGAATTTAACTTTAAACACAAATTGTTCTAATTTTCAATTAAATTTAAATAGGTAAGTTAGTAAAATCTACCAATGTAGTTACTAAGTACATGTTTTTATTAATAAACATTTTGGAAAAACTAAGACTTTTTTTACATTCCTTATATTCGAAATGAAAAGTAGAGTGTTTTACTCGGGTAAAAGTCATCAATTCCACCCTCGAACTATAGTCTAAATATTTTGGACCCTCGTATAACAATCTACTATTGTCTGTTGGAAACAAGAACTTTAAATTCATATTCTATGACTTAAAATTTTTGGTGATGTAGCGAGATATATTGTAATCAAACAGTTCTTACAATTTTCCGGTAACATATTGTATTGTAATGAAACACTTTTTAACAGATACTAGCGCGGTTTTATTGAATATTTTGATAATTAGTTGATATTTGGTTTGATTTTTTATTTTCCCGACGTTTCGGCACCTTTGCAACTGCCGTGGTCAAGTCTTTTATTTCATGTCTAGTGAGCGCGTAAGGCTTGAGAAGTGAAGTTGTATTGATATACGAAGCTATAAAATAAAATAAAAACTGAGGAAAAACTTTTTAGGTGCACACTCTCTCTTGGCTTACTTTCTCAACTGTACTTAAATACTGAAGAGATTAAGTTATGCTTAATAAGTGTGATTGCTGCAATTAAAAGGACTTCGTATCGCCATCTTCTGCAGACCTATTACATAAAAACTATCTCGATAAGCGGACGATGTTCGTCCCACTCCGTGACACTATTTACTCAAGAATAAGGTTCAATATCGTGTAAATTGAACGACGAATTGCGTCCGATTATCGCAATTCTTTTATGAAATAGGCCTGCTGATAAATTCCTGGTATCTATGGCATCAAGAGACATAGTAGGGCATAGCTCTGCAGCTGATTGAATTCACTTTAATTAAAGTGCGGATTATAAGCAAGTTACTGAAGAATTGGTGTTAGTAGGAAAAATCTAAACGATGTAAACACCACATTATTGCTACGAAAGTTCATAAGATCAATAATCCTACTAATATTATAAATGTGAAAGTTTGAGGGTTTGGATGTTTGTTCCTCTTTTACCCTATTTGACCAGACTCTATATAAAATATTTTTTGGCCAAGCTGAAGCAGAGACGTTTCGCTCGCTCTTCGCTCTTTGCTTGGTCAATAACATAAATTTTTGGAAGACGTAATTATTTCTACGTTTTGAGATAAATAGCTCCTAATACAGCGAATTTTGTCAGTGTGGCCTCTGTAATTCCTTTAATAATATAGCTGGGTTAGTTCCCAGTGAACCAGTTAACTTTGAATGAGCTCCTGGAATTCAGCCCGCTGCACACTCGGTTAAGTTAAATTGAACTCGGTTTAGCTGCGAGTTTGCTTTGCTGAATAGTTGTGTAGTTTGAGCGATTTGTTTGTTTCATAGTGAAAGAGTGAAAAGTAAGCCACGTTAGTGAATAGCGTCTCACTTTTTTACCGACTTCAAAAGGAGGGAGGTACTCAATTCGACCTGTTTTTGTTTTTTTGTTTTTTGTATGTACACCGATTACTCGAAGACGGCTGAACCGATTGAAATGATTCAAACGTTATTAGATCAGGTTTGATTCCAAGTTGGTTCCATTATTTGAAATTTTGAAATTGGTTCAGTACTTTTCAGGAAAACCTGAAAATACTGTCGTTTTCATTACCATTTTGTGAACTTATGCGGATGATCGACCATATCTTCTTTGTTTATATACTGATTCAGATGATTCTTTTTCGTTTGAAAGACGATACTTTAGAGATGATACCATTTTGATTTCATGGTTATTGGACCTTGAATTATAAAGAAGGGAACTCTTCAAAATCAAATAGAAACTGTATAGTGATTACACTAAAAAGAATAAAATAAAAAAATGTTTAAAAACAAAAAACCGACTTCAAAAAACCAGAAAATAAAAACAAAAACAGCTTCAAAATTAAAAACCTCTAAAAAGCAAGAAATAATTTTCAAATTATTAGATACCTACGCATATCACTGTAATAAAACACGTCTAATGAAGTCGGGTGGGGCTCTTAGAATAAAAAAAAGAAGTTGTCCTCCAGCCCCACCCGACTTCAATAGACGTGTTTTATTACAGTGATATGCGTAGGTATCTAATAATTTGAAAATTATTTCTTGCTTTTTAGAGGTTTTTAATTTTGAAGCTGTTTTTGTTTTTATTTTCAGGTTTTTTAGAACTGCAAATGTTCCATTAGAGTTTTTAGTAAGGGACGGTTTCTATATCGTCTCGGGTTTGAAAGTAGAGTACTGGTATTTGCAAATTTTAATAGCATAAATGTCCTAAGCACCCTGGTTTGTGTAAGGCCTTATCTTCACGTTGGAAGTGTATTTAACTATCGGATTTCAATTTTTGAAGATGGAAACTAATACGATAAATAAGGAAATAGCATTTTAATACAAAGAGCCGGAAGCACGTTCTCTATATCGAAAATTATTTGTTAGCTCCTTAGTAAAACTAATGCAAATTATTTACATTATACTAGCTAATATCATCATCTCAATAATGATGGTAACATCTGAAGATGTTTTTACAACTTTAAAAAAATATAAATTTATCCAAACGTGTTTTAGGTTATGATTTTTGCTGTCATTAACCTTCTCGTGACATTATATTTATTACAACAGTTGGTCTAAAATTCATTCCACTAAACGAAAAGAAGTTGGTCCATGTGCTACCATTGTTTAATGCGCGTGACCTTCAATAGCCTTGCCTATAGCCTAGCTCTAGGCGCGCGCATTGACCAATGAGCTGCGAGCATTTTGTTCCCTAGTAGTTCGATTCGTGGAACGGAGTATACTTATTATTGCTACACTGTGGTAATGGCAACGGTCCATTCGAACTATGTTCCGTACATCTACTGTAGATTACAGCAATACTGCAGATATTTGTCGGTTAAGGAGTTTCCATATACTCGGCTCACCCAGTTTGTTTTGTTCCAAATATCGGAATATACAAGAGGGTATGGGAGAAAAATGACCATTGTCAATTTTACCTTTTGAATTAAAATTGAATCTCTCATCATATCGAGAAAATATTATTCTTAACTTCTAACCTCTTAGACCTTCATCGTTATTCATCATTTTTACAGTTTTTCATCGTTATTTTAATGGTCATTCATCGTTTTTAGCCTGTTCCTCTAATTTTAACAGCTATGTTGGAGACGAAAAGCGATTTTTGCGTGTATTCTGATGAAAACGAAACTATTTTCGATGGACCTTCAAATGATGCCCATACCAAAAAAAATTGTTTAAAAAAAACCGACTTCAAAAAACCTACAAGCAAGAAATAATTTAATGATTAAACGAACTTTCATTTTTGTTTTGCTTTTTTATGAGTAGGTAGGTAGATACCGTTTTGATTGTGTTGCACGTTATAAAAAAATTGAATGCTGTGTGTACCTGTTATTAAGGTCATGCAAAGGCCAAAGATAGCAAATGTATGTTTCAAGATTGTTTCTGCATGTACTTTGTTGGTATACCTAATAAATAAAATAAAATAAAAAAAAAACTTACCTGTAAGTGAAGTTCTATCATAATTATACGAAGGATTCATCCGAAGATATTAGTATATTTACAAATGTAGTATCGCTTGCATATATCACCACTTAGCACGTTATTTTAAAGCAATAACCTAAAAAACCTAAAAAGAGAAGGTTTTTGACTTAAAATTGACAGATATTTTGACATTTCCGGTCCGAGCTCTCCTCGTCACTACTAGACGCCAACCACTTCATTTAGTTTAAAGTCCAAATCTTATGATATTTCCTCATTTTCTTCAGTGGGTAGATAGTTATTGTAATTTACAATAATAAGAAGGGAGGGTGGGATTCTATACTAATATCTTCGGATGAATCCTTCGTATAATTATGATAGAACTTCACTTACAGGTAAGTTCGTTTAATCATTAATTATACTTCGGATTCATCCGAAGATATTAGTATATTTACAAATGTAGATGTTTAAAGCATTATAATAAGAAAATGAAATATCATTTCTTGCGTATTAGACTTTTAAAAAAGAAAAGAAAGTCATTTAACATAATTCTGAACGTTTGACATGATTACTACTAAAAACGGTACCTACAGATGGTTGGTACAAAAAAAAAATATGCAAGGTTGGTTTGGAAAACTCAGTTTGATTTATCGATGATAATATATTTTAAGTGCAAGGTTGGTTTGGAAATCTCAGTTTGATTATTGATGATATTATGTTTTAATATTTTGCTATTATAGTGGAGTAATTAACCATCCCGCCGTGTTACCTGGAACATCTATAATATCGTTTTTTGTTAGGGCTATAAAGGTATTAGCGTACGTCGAGTGTTAAAACTGGTTGGACACGAGTCTACTCCACTATCATTAAATGTTTTATTTCAGCAATCTATTATTTCCAATACATATAGGAATTTAATTTCTTTCTAAATAAGAAGTGCTTATGAACTGTTTATTATACTTAATATAAATGTGTATACTAATACAATCTTGATTTTTTTTGTCTTGTTTGCATTATTTTTGCAATAGGCAAGGTAATCAAAGTTAAATTTTTTAGATAAAAAAGTTGAAAAAAAAAGAACAAAAGTGGAAAATATTTAAAGTTTTCCAATTTGAAAAAATATTTAAATAAAGTTTTAAGTAATCTAATATATCCATTGTATTTGAATAATGGAGTATACGCAAAGGCGTAGGTAGTTAAATTATTTACCAAACTAGAGATTAGTTAAATTTGGTCTATTCAATAATGAACGCAATATTATCTAATACTGATATTTAAATTGTATGTACACTTCTGTAAAGGAAAATGTGTTTATTCTGTCTATATTATTATTTGTTAAATAATCGAACCGTTACCAAACTCTGTTCTTCCTGATAGTATTAGTAGACAGCAGCTTCAATAATAACATAAATAATATACCTGTAAAATCATACCACCTTGATAATGTTGTGAAAACCAATTTATTTGTGCGTTTAATTTCCGTCCCTGAAATTGAAAGTTATAGGATGTGAATACTTTATATTAGAATAAAAGATACGAAGAAGTACCTTACATGTAAATAAGAGGTACCAAACTAAGGCTCAAAATTGTGACGATCAGGATGGCACAATCGTTATCACCTCTAGTTTAAGAAACTGGTGGAACAGAATTAAAATAGTAGGTAGCTAAGTATCATAATAGTCTTTCTACAATACTAAACCAAAATAGCATTGTGAATGCTAAAATCTCAAATTATAAAATAAAATGTTTTTGGGATAAAAATGCTAGAAATAGAAAAAAGTCCACTTCATTTGATTTCTACTGCCTAATTCGACTTGCATTCGAATTTACTCACTCTCGATCTGAAATAAAAAAAAAACAAAACAAAACTGGTGATTAGTTTTTGATATTTTAATGAATTGAATAATTTCTTTTTAGCATCAGAATAATAACATCTAGAATACTTAACACCCCGCACTGAATGCAATTAGAAAAATGGCAATGAAAATATCATAAGCTGTCTGTTCTAGATAAGATATGCAATTATTATTTTACAATTTGTGATTCCTGATATGATCACTAGTGTCCCCTAGTCTACCCCATTGTTTAAAGGCACAAAAGAAACGTCTCTAATTCGGTGTAAGTATCGATGATATTCAACTAAGTAAAAATAATATGATGACATACCGGTATCTACCAGTTTAATCAATTCATAAAAAAAAGGTAATAAAATAAGTGTTTTTTGCAGTTATGTGAACGTTTGTCTTGTGAAGACCATAATTGCCATTACATTTGTAATAGAATGGAAAGTTGCGACGGTAGCTGTATATATAAAAAAAAAAAAATATTGAATATAAAAAGGATGAACTTCAATTAAAAAAAATAATATAGGTTTTGAGACCCTTATAGTAAATATCGTCCAATAACAGTTGTTTAAAAAACATCATAACCAGGCAGCGGCGGTAGTTTTGTAATAAAAATGTGGGCACTACAATGCCCAAAGGTTACGATTTTAAATTCGTGTATTTCTATCACTTTCCTTATCAAAATTAAAACATTATAGGTGATGGGATCTCTAGACTGTGTTTTTTTTTGAAAACAATAAGCGTTTTTTAATTGTGATATTTTTATTTTTAGGTGCTTATAGTCTTACTTAAGTGCGAATTTTTTTCTAAATCTAAGTTAACTTTTAAACAGTTATTAACTAAATCTGATATGAAAACCTGTTTTTTTTTTTTGAACAGAGATCACTTTCTATTGAACCTTCAACAAAATGTAACAAAACTATTATTCATATGTAATATAATATAACTGTTATGCATTCTGCCCGAATTTAAGTCATATTAATGGTAAACTATAATATATCTCTGGAGATGTTACAAAAGTGAATCATTAAAGAGATAACACTCATATAGTCTGCCAAAGAAAAAAAAATCTAGGTGCCCTGCTAGCCGGCTAAATGGTACTTCCATGCATAGAAGATTACCGGCGCCAGCGATTGAGTGGACCTTTGCACCTGTAGTTGGCGACCACTGCCTGTATTCGCTGAATACAGACAAATGCCACACCAGCATGCACCCTCATGAATACATTATCCTAATGAGTGTCCTTACCCCACGTACGATGATTGTAGGCAAACATCGATGAATGCATCATCGGCAACCATTTGGATGGGCCGTAACGCCCGTCTGCGAGTCTGCTATGTGTAAATCGGCCTTCCTGACGAAACAAATCGCTGATGGGGCCTCCTCGCCGTGCCCCACTGTTTGTTTGCCGTCGGAAATGAAGCATGTGGTGATGTGGCACACCTACCTACGTCTTTTGTTTGTCGTTTTTAAGGCAAATAAATATATAAATCAATTTTAAAAATGTTTTATTGAGTACTGCATCCGTTTTACTTACAGTTTTTTCCATCGTTCACATCAGGCCTGTGGCCAATAGATCATTCATATTCGACTGAACTGTCGGTGGTCTTTTAAGCAAACAGCCTTAGCTACACTATAGTTGACCGTGTACAGTATAACCGAACGTCGTAATGCCCCACATAATGGAAAAAATGTGAAATACTGTCACACAAAAGGTGTATATAGTTTTGTATTGGAAAGCTGCCTTAAACCACAGATTACATAATACTATACATAAAACATAACTGGTACTTGTAGCTTGTAAATTGTAACTTGTATATTTTTTCACATCAGAAACATTATTTTGTACAAATTCACACAAATTAAATTTGAAAAGTAATAGAGATAATTTTGTACAAGGGCATAGCTAGTAGAACCATACTAAATAGTTAGTGATTAACAAGTTTCTCAACATGTTAGGTCTACCCGCCTGAAATACAAGGTTTCCTAGTTTAGGCAAATGTTTTTTTTTTTTTTTACTATGTAATATAATATAATAATATAATGACCAACAAACATTATGGATGAATATGAATAAAATGTATGGATTCTGTTATTCCATTTTTCATTGAAATGTCTATCAGCATGCCAGCAGCTAGCTATTTCAGCGGCTAAGCTATTTCACATTAAAGGTTTGAAGTATCAGGTATTAGCTAGTTGCTGTATAACTCAATATTTGGTTCCATTAAGTTCTTAAGTTTTAGCATTTATAGCTAGTTCTGTCAGTTTTAAACTATCTTAGTACCGATGGTATTCTATTACACCGTTGGTGTTAACTCAACTCAACACTAAGAATATCATGATAACATGATATCAAAACTCATACCTGATGAGCAACGCTGTTGTCAGGGCTGCTGTTGCAGCTCCAGCACGGCGGTCGCCTGCCTGGAAGGTGGATGGCGGTGGATCCAGCGGGCGGCGGAGTCACCCGATCGGTGCTCGGCAGCGGTTTCAACGTGGCAACCTTTGAGGGTAGTCTGCTTTTTACAATGTCGCGTCGTCAGCGGCACTTTAAGTTGGTGTAGTTAGTGCAGTTGCGTTGTCTGACCTATCTATGCGGTGAAATAGTCCAGTATGACTATCTCAAGTGCAATAGATATTTAGTTGATGTCTTTTGAGACACAATACCTTGACAGAAAGTACCCAGTATGGTAAATTCGCATCAAACAAATAAATAAACTGACAGAAAGTACCCAGTATTGTAAATTCGCATCAGACAAATACATAAACTGACAGAAAGTACCCAGTATGGTAAGTTCGCATCAGATAAATAAATAAATTGACAGAAAATACCCAGTATGGTAAGTTCGCATCAAACAAAAATTAAAATAAGGTAAAAGACCAGTGTGGCAGTTACGCCATCATAAAGGTTAGCAGACAATTATGCTGTTTAACCAAATGAACGGCATTTAATAGTGTACCTTCGTCTTGACTTCTTCTTCTTGTCCTCTTCCGTCTTGAAAACTTTTTCCTTTTTTCACGAAGCATTTTAAGTATAGTTTAATTTTCACTGTAAAAATATAATTTTAAAGAAGTCTCACTTTGAGACTGTATACGTGCGTCCGTGGCGAAGCACGAAAAACGAATGAAGTGGTTGGCGTCTAGTAGTGACGAGGAGAGCTCGGACCGGAAATGTCAAAATATCTGTCAATTTTAAGTCAAAAACCTTCTCTTTTTAGGTTTTTTAGGTTATTGCTTTAAAATAACGTGCTAAGTGGTGATACATGCAAGCGATACTACATTTGTAAATATACTAATATCTTCGGATGAATCTGAAGTATAATATTCGTAATAATAAAAACACGTCTATTGAAGTCGGGTGGGGCTGGAGTACAGATAGATGACTTTTATTCTAAAAGCCCCACCCGACTTCAATAGACGTGTTTTTATTATTACAAATATATATTATTTCTTGCTTTTTAGAGGTAGGTTTTTGAAGTCGGTTTTTTGTTTTTTTTAAACAATTTTTATTTTTTATATTTTAATGTAGGTACCTTGTAGGTATATTATTTAGAAAGTAAAATCGGCTCAGCCAAACGTGAGATAATTGCGAAGTAACATACATACATACGGGTCAAACTGAGAATCTCCTTTTTTTTAAGTCGGTTAAAGAACTACACAGATATCCCTCTTCCAATAAAAAATAATAATCTTATTCAGTTCATAAACAAAGAAGTAATACGACCATTATTATCGAGGGAATTCACACAAAATCACACTATTTTCGTGCATTTTCAAGATTACTTGAAAAGTACTGAACCGATTTCCAAATATTATAAAATGGGACCAACTTGGGAGTTTACCTAATGTAATAACGTTTGAATCATTTCAATCGGTCCAGCCGTTTTCGAGTAATCGGTGGACATACACAAAAAAAAAACAAATATACAGACGAACAGAGAACCTCCTCCTTTTTGGAAGTCGGTTAAAAAATGGCATCCATCATTATTCTCTCGTACCCTTGGGTGGTTGGTAATACCCTTATAAAGCCGAATATGGTAGATAGGATACCATGCATACACCAATTAAAAATATTATAAACCCTGAAAAGCACCTCATGGCTGAGATTTTTTTTGTTTATATGGGAAATTGCTAAGTGAAAACCCTAATCGCAAATATATACTATTGTTTTCGACAATCAATCCTATTAATAGGCAGGTAAAATCAAAAGACTGAACTTTTATTATGTATTATGTGACAAAATTTCGACCTAGGGCTGCCACTATGCAGTTTATCATAAAAATATTTTTTTTAAGTGGTGATTGGTGATTTTTGGGTATGTATGTACTTACATACTCGTAGTATTAATTCGGGTCACCCATCTCATGACCAACATTTGAGAAAGTAGCTCCATAATATCAACGGTCGTAACCGAATGCAACTGTTCCCAAGAGTTTGTATTAAATTCAACATGAGATTAACGACATGTGGCGTGTATACATGCGACTTATAAAATCAAGTGAATTCGGATTTACACCAAGATTACGCGTTTTATGTCCGAAAACGAAATCTTAATTGGAGATCCGCAGTTGGACGAAGTAAAACTGTCTTTGTGGTCTAGTGCATAGGTCTCCAAACTTTTTAGGATAAGGGCCAGCCTAACTCCTCCACGAAGTCTCAAGGGCCAGGATCTAGCTAGCTCATAGTACCAACATACGGAAATTACAGTATTGTTGGTATGGTTCGGCCTGCATTCGCGGGCCGGATTGTTAGTGCTCGCGGGCCGGAGCCGGCCCGCGGGCCGTAGTTTGGAGACCCCTGGTCTAGTGGTTCGCCCACCGTGTACGACGCAGAGGTCCCGGGTTCGATTCCCAGTGGGGGTACAATTTCTTTTCGGTTTGATTGGCGTTATGACTTATTTCAAGTCCGCCTGGCTAGCTACTACCATTTTACCTAAGTCTGGCGCCATAACAACAATTTTAAAATGGTTGTGTTCTGGCAGTTAGAGATAAGATAGCCAGTTCTTCAGTGTTGAGAATTCTTGGTGTGGTGTCACTTAACAGCAGGTGAGGCGAAGGCCTAGTCCAGACTGTGCATAAAAAAATACCTTTCTGTATACCATTGTGTTATAATTTATTTACTTTAAGTCAACAAAAAAGAAGCTATACAAATAAAAAAAAAAAACAGGGATTCTTTTCATTGTAATGAGTTCTTAAAAGTTTTATAAGTCTGAAATTGAAACCAAAAACTTATATTTGCAACGTCTACACCAAGTGCCTAATCGCACTTATTCTATATGATAGAACCAAAAGTTACGTACGTTACGTTGTCATTTAGGTTATATTTACCTAAGTACAGTCAGTGGCACGAATCATGAAATCGGGTGGGGATTGCGCGGAACGCATATTTTGGGTATGCGTTGCGGTGAGGGGCGCGGGCGGCGGGAGAGGGGCGCGCGCTATTGGTCGCTCACAAGAGCACATGCGCTAACTTATCCCCACTCCGTCGAAAAATTTTCATGATTCGTGCCACTGACTGTAATACTCTTTGGTTTAGCTATAGGATTCTCATTTAAATTGTCCAAGATTGGCGTCTTAGGCTTCCTAGGCAAATTTTTTAACAATTTAATAAAACAAAAGCAAGTATTTTTTTGTAAATGAAACTGACATCATTGAAAATTTCACATTCAGCTTGCCTGAAGCCTGAAGCACTAAGGCGAAAGCAATAGCGCATGCCCTATATTAAGTAATTCTCAGATGAACATCAAAAAGCTGCATTGCAAGCGCTTGACGCAAGACAAATTAAAAGTTGAAGACGCAAAATGAGCTTGAAAGCGCACTAGTCTAGACGTAGAGTCTACCTAAAAAGTCTGTTTACATGAAAAATTATTAAATTTATAAAAACTTATACTGGTAACCCTGTTGGTGCTGTCAAAATTCTAATTGTGAACATATTTATTTATTTATTTAGATGGGTATTGGTGGGGTGGTTGGGGATTTAGGTAAGTAATAAAAGTACCTTTGAAATTACCTATGTAAACTGAATTTTTAGACAGACTCTAGTAAACTAAGTATAACTGCAGCGCAATAGTTGGAATAATTTAAGTGTTAGCCTCAAGGCGAAAATGCGACTCGTTCTTGACGATTTTTTTATCAGGATATCAGCGTGAAATGGAGTAAAAGTAGCATGCATGATTTTTATGGTAGCTTTCTTTAAATGTAGGTTATGTTTCGGTTTTGAATTATTATTGCACTTTCTGAAGGATAACCGCTATTGAGTACCAAATGGAATTATAATGTCTTTTTGAGCCGGCTTCTCGTAAAAGACGCCTATTACATTCGAAGCAGAACTCAGTTTCGTTGAAAATGTCTTCATGGTGATTTGTGGTTGCATATAGCAACAGGGTTAACCAAATATCTGATCTAGTTAAAAGATAACTCTTAAAAGCTACTTATATGACAAAAAAGCTCTCTCGGTCATGAGTACTAGGAAATCATAAGAAGAAAGTGTTAAACCCCCAATTGTTCTTTTTGACACGAGTGTAAAAAATCACGCCTTCATCAAAAGTACCAGGAGAGCATAACATACGCAGAGGTCTTACGCCAGCGGCACCCAGCGCGCGTCAATTCGAAAACGCTTAGAAAACGGCCAAGTGCAGGTTCCTCATTAACCCAGAAAATGTTCGCTGACTGCTCGCGGCTTAAACCAGTGAAAGACGATGAAAACTAGTGTAAAAGATATATTAGCCGGTGGGTCCGTTGCCGCGCACCCAGTCTTGCCGCCATTGCCGCCGCGTCGACACGTGTGACGACACAGGCTAAAAGTTCGCGCGTAACTTTTTAAAACGTTCGAAAGTGCATGTGTTGGTGAGGTGAGCGTTCGGATTTTGTTGAGTAAGTTTGATTTTTATTTTTTTAATTTTCAGTGCGAAACAGTGTTAAAAAAAAAACAAAAATATGTTTCCAAAAAGTTCGATATCAAAATTCGAGTTTCCAATCCCACACCAAAAAGGTAGGTTTTAAATTACAAACTTTATTTTTTTTTTGTAAAAAAGTAAAAGCATTGGCATAAACTCAACCTCCTTTCTCAAAAAGTTGAAATAATTTTTCGAAAAGCATTTCGAGTGTGCTCTCAGTACAAAACAAACATAAAAGCCGAACAAGTTTCTCGCCTGATTCGCATCTAGCCTCGATATGCATACATTTATATTCATAGAAATTGCAGTGGATGTGTGGGCAGGTATCAAATGACCTGGGCTCCACAATCATTAGGTCGCAGCACTAATTGCTTATAAAACTATAAAGACATCGAAAGCATTTCTCTTACCGGATCTGGCTGGCGCCGGCGTTCCTTTATTGCCTCAATCACAGATAATATAATACTATACTAGTCTCAATCGAATAAAAAAAAATATGCTTCATGTATTAAAAAAATACGTTTATCAACTAAAATGATGATGACAGAAAAATGTGTTAATATTAAATGAATGGGAAAAAGTAATTATGAATAAACAATAAAGTAATTTGGATCAGTTTCCAAAAAAAAACATTAGAGGAGTATTTGTATATTTCTTTACTTTGAAATTCAACTTTAGAGAAAATTAAAAAAAGTTTAAGACATGTTTTTTTTGTGTATCATTAAGACATTCCTATGACTTTAATTATAAATAATCAAACGTACTGAAACGATACGCAAGTACACTCAGAAGCAAAATAATACGTTAAAGTTTTTAATCTTAATAACAAAATTAGAAGAAAGTTAACTGTCATTTTAACAATCAACTGCATGCTGAGACCGTGTTCTCGTACGAAGGTTCCTAGATTTGTACTTTTCATTTAGTTATTTATTTTAAAACTGTATTGTTCAGCCTTCAGTTCCAAAAAAATCAAATTCATTGATTAATATAAGTGTTGTTTCTTTCACATTTAAACTTAACCGAAAAATTTATAAAGTGCTCTGGAGGCGCCACAGTCATTTTCTATTGCATTGTTCTTATTTCAGATTGTAAAATAAATTATTATATGTAGTTCATTAGTTTTCCGCAACATACTTGAGTTCTTTCTTTGTTTACTGGTCAGGAATCACTTAGACTTTTCATCAATAAAATTATGTTTTCTGTTAAAAAGTGACAGCTAAATAAAATATAACTACAACTAGTCAAATTAACATCAGTTTTTTTAAGATTTCTGCCTTGGAATCAAATTCCTTTAAGCCATGTCTGTATCTTCTCGACTCTACCATCAGTCATTTAAAAAAAGAAATTCCACAGACTATTTTTTCAGACCAATCTGATAGGTATTTAACACTGCACTCAATTTAGCGCCCCATTCGACATTCGAATTTCAAATCATCAATGATGATTGATTGAATCAACGGAGGTCAATCGACTTGAATGAAGCTTGGCTCCGAACAGATACCAAAGCCGTAAAATTATGTATTAAAAAAAAAGAGGTCGATCGAAGGAACCACCGACAATGGACTACCACCGTTATCGCAGCAGGCGGTCAATCCCAATTGGATTGGATTTAACTGTGTCAAAACTCGATCTGCTCTAAATCTACTCCTTTAATATTATTTCGAAGAATTGGTAACCTTTAAAATTCTCTTCATAAGTTCCTGATGCAAGTTTTTTTTTATTGCTTACCTTTTTTATATATAAAGCTGTAAACTTTTTGGATTTTTTTCAATGCGTCTTTTTGTACTACCTACTTGTAGTGATTACATAAATTAGGGACTGGATTAAATAAACACTAATTACCTTTACTTGAAAATGCTTAAACAAAACCATACAATGATGGAGTTTAAGAGAAAGACAAAGAATAAAGGTTTAAATGTAGGTAGTACTTATACAATATTTCAGTAACAGATACCTACTGAAAGAATCTGCAAAGAAGGAACAAGGGGAAAATACTTACCGACTTACTTTAAACCACTTATTTTTCTGTCATGTTCTTCTAAAACAAGGTAAGATCTTTATGAAGTATTAAAAAAGGGGAAATTATGCTTCAAATAATGTATCATTTTAATGAACGGCAGTACATCCATGCAGATACCTATCGCATCATAAAAAACCGGACTTAGTGCGAGTCACACTCGCCTACTAAGAGTTCCGTATAAATTTGCAGGTACATACTATTTATTTTATGATTTAATTACAAATGTTATAGTTTTCTGATTTTTCCCTTTACTTGTAGTATTATAAATAGGACGTTATTTCTTGCCAAATTTCATAGTTATAGGTCAATGGGAAGTACCCTATTCATTCCATTGAGTGTCGAAATATGCGTTTTTATGCGGGATAAACGGCTGTAATGATTTTGTTGGCTAATATGGCCGGCCCAAGTGGCAGTGGGCCATATTAGCCGTTCAATGAAAATAATTGGACCGACCCTAGAACCCGATGGCGGCTGGGGCAGACGACTTCTTGAATGGACACCGCGTATCGGCAAACGTAGTGTGGGACGCCCTCAGACAAGGTGGAGCGACGATCTTGGCAAGGTGGCTAGCAAAAGCTGGATGAGAGTAGCCGCGGATTGTGCTCGGTGGCGTACACTCGGAGAGGCCTATGTCCAGCGGTGGACGATGATGATAATGAATGATTTTTCACTTTTTTCAGTTTCAAGGAATTGTAGACCGTTTTAATTACATCTCAATAAATACCTCCACACGATCCCGAGATAAAGGGTTTTGACGAACAGACAGACAGACGGAAAACAAAGTGATCCTATAAGGGTTCTGTTGTTTCCTTTTGAGGTACGGAACCCTAAAAACACAATATATAAATCAACAAACAAAACAGTGCTAAAACGCGGAAGTGCCATTCGCACTTTACCATAAAAGACAAAGATAGCTTTATCTAAACCCACATGAGGGAGCAGGGCAGCAGTTTGTTGTACGCTTCGGTGAATAACGAATAGTTTACAATACCCATGTTATCTTCCGTAGTCCAGAATGTAACGGTTGGTACGATATTGTAATGCATTAGCTTGTACCTGCATGGATGACTGTCCATGGGATAATTAATTTCCTATTTGGAATTATAAGTTGCAACAGGCTGTATAGCTCTGAATTCCTTTGCCTTTACCGACCATAGACTTGACAAATCTAGACATGGCTTGAAAGAAAATTTATAGTTAATGCGATATACTCAAAAATAATAAAACTAACTTCATTTATTCGTTTCTAACTAGAAACAGGGTTAAAATATACTGCATAATATATAAAATGTATCAAAAACAATCAATGCATTTTTGAACACCCATCCTAATACGGAACCTCAACGAAAATGGTTTAGCTTTCACGATCGTCAATTGAACTTGTTATAATAAATCTTTAGTTTGCAGCATTGCTAGAATCGATCGAAATATTCTGTAGCTGCAGGCAAATATAATAATATCAATAGATTTTTTTAGCAAACTATAGGTACTCTATTTTATAGTGATAGTGCTCCAACCTCACGTGAAATATGTAATGCGAAACATGCCACTTTAAATTTACTCTACATCTTCTACATCTGAATGTGAAGACTTTATGATTCTGTAAATAGTACAAAAATCTCATGACCTTTTTTGACATCAAGAAGAAGAACATTTTATATTTCTTTAAATAAATAACATGATTGAGGAAAGTAAGGTTAATAGCGCAAGTGTAAAAATCAAAAACTTTACAATTATAGACGTAAATTATAAGCTTTTACTTTATGTTCAAATGCTGTTCTGACTTGTACTGTACATACTTATATTATATATAAAAAAAAAACTGAAATGGTAAATGGTTTGGTTGGTAGCAGGGCTTATTTCAAGTCTGCCTGGCTAGCTACCAGCATCTTACCTAAGTCTGACGCCATAACAACAATTTAAAAATTGTTGTGTTCTGGCAGTTAGAGGCAAGATAGCTAGTTCCTCAGTGATGAGGATTCCAAGTGTAGTGCGCCCACCCGGCCTTATCGTCACTTAACATCAGGTGAGGTGAAGGTAAAAAAGTATCCTGTTGTGCATAAAACAAAAGAAAAAGAACTAGCTGCTAACAGCTGACACCCAAAACGTGGATCGTCGTCGTCAACTAATGTTCTATTTATTATTTTATAAAATCTCTATACAGGAGTAACTTAGCAACCCTGTCTCTCCAACATTTAAATAACAAGATGCCCATATCTTCTTTCTTTTGTCAAGTATTTCTATTCCAACGTTCCCATACAGAATGTAAAATAATCACGCAAGATTTGGTCGAATCTTAAAATCCCAATATTGCTGTAACTTAAGATTATTGACCATGATCTTGGCTTATATTTCTATTTACAATCACCATTCTGTCTTGGTAAATTCATAAACTGTAGATTTTCTATGCTGTACAAACTAGAAATATCGAACATAACTTTTTTTTTTCTCTTCAGCTGTTTTTGACCGAGCGAGCGAGAAGCGTCTATGCTTCAGCTTGGGAAAAAAATCTTTTGTAGGTATGTCTGTGCGTTTATTCTCCTCTACAGGTCGCATTTCTCAAACGATTCTCGAGAAATTTTTCATTCGAGCCAGTTTTTCGAAATGGCCGTGATACCTATGTAAAAAAGACATATGTATATTTCAACAGTTTCGAAAAATTATCAAAAGTATAACAAAACTTTTTTGTTTTTTTATTCAAAGCAAATTTATTTTTTATTTTTAGAAGACTAAAATTTCATGAATCAAAACGTTTCTAGCCAATCAAGAAGCTTATATCCACAATGGAGGTTGCACTCCTAGTAAGTAAGTGAAGATTGAAAAAGACTCTTTAGTGACGTTACGGCTATACGAGATAGTAATACTATCTCTTTCTTTTCGTTTTACAATACGTTTTCGTTTCTCACGAACAAACGAACGACGAACAACGAAAACGTAATGTAACACTAAAGAAAGAGGTTGCAATAAGCCGTAAGGACCTTTTTTCAATCTTCACTATGACATATGGCCGTGCAACCTCCATTTGAGGGAGGTATAAGCTTCTTGTAGCCAATATTAGAAATTGTATAATAAATACGTGTGACAGAACCTAGGACTGCGTATATTATTTGCACAGTGTAGATATACATAGTAATTAAAAAAACGAATATCTATTCTGTGTTATTTATTTAAAAAAACATACAATTTGAGCTACTTTTTAACGCGAGGTCTACCGCTCCCGAAGTCACCATTATATTTCTTTTTTTCACATACACCTTCCTCGATGGTTTTTTTTAATAAGCTGCAACTTCCCTGATTGCGTATACACTAAGCTTTTATATTCGTAGTATTTGCCAGTTGGTAAAAGTGAAGTTTTTTTTACAAAGTTTCAAAGGTCACCGACAGCAAAATATCGGGTAAAGACAAAAATGAGACATTGTCTAAAGGTGAACGATCGCGCCTCAAACAATGACCATTGCATGACGGGATTAACGGATTAATGATCGATTTTTCGCCAACCGTTTTTTGCTCAATCAAAACTGCGTATTTTGACGTAATTTGCGACTTTGATTCAGTCAAACGCGCCGAAATTAGATTAGTGTAAAATTTGGGAAAAAAGATGCAAAACTGATTTCTTATTTTTGCCAATATTTTATTTCGTCGTGTTGATTTTGCAGTTAACTACCTATCAATGCTTAAATATTGTTAAATAATCATATTCGCATTATTATCATGTCATATGCATTTAAACATAAATCATGCTTGATACAATATTTCAAAAAGTTTAAATTACGAGTAAGACAAATCTATAGATTTAACTCTCCTATTTGGTGTTTTAAAGACTTCTCCTGTTTTCAGAATAAAAAAGGTTTATTACAGATATGAATATGAATAAAATAAAGAGGCAATTCACAAGAAATTGTAAATGCACTGTTTTATGGACAACACATAGGACAAGAGTACACTTTCTAATAGGTTTTTGTAAGAACACACTGAGTTGTGCCAAGAATCACAATACACACTTCAATTGTATACTTGTTTGCAATCTGAATACAAATATTTACCATTCAAAGGTGTTTCACAAACTAACTACAATCTTTAAAAGTATTCTGACAAAGTTACTGTTTTTATAAAAACCGATAGAGACTTGAAAGTACGTTTTGCTATCAATACTTACTTTTTGATAGTTCACTCACTTGCATCAAACATACTTACAATTAAAAGACTAAAATAAAAGACACTGCAGTGTATACGCCAGAGAAAGAATCTTGTTAAAATTATTGACACTTATGCCCAGAATATCAATCAGACACAAAAGGTCATCATTTACTTTTAATTGACTCTTCAAACGTCTTATTTTAGTTCTCAACGGTAATTGTCGTCAATGCAACGCCCGCATGAATCAATTCAACAGTTCAGATGCAATTTATCCTTTAACTGTTACCATTCAATGCTCATGCAATCCTAAAATCGATCTAGATAAAGAAAACGACTGGCGGAATCGACCTCATCTCGTATTCAAAACATTGTTTGGTGTTAAGGTTATCAGTGAAATTCTAATTTTGGATTGTATGCAAAATAGACGAATCGGTGTTTTAGGTTTAGCTTCCGTATTTTATGGTAACGGTGCTTATTTAGAAGCTATTATTTTAAAGGCCGCTATCATAAAATGTCTGTAGGAGAGTTTAAGCATTTGGATCTTTTACAATGTCTTTACTTAATCTAGACTCTACTTAGTAATCGAATTTACCTTGATGAACTTGATAAAGATAATGTGGGTCGTGTAGTACTTAGGTATGCACACAACGTTCTACTAATTAAATCAAAAACGAAAGTTGATGTAGGTACTACGTAAGTATAATTGTAATCACACTTTGAAATAAGTACCGTCCTACTTAATAATTACTTGATCGGTTTCTTTGGAAAAAAAGAGTACCCCAAGGAATCACATTAGGTCCGCTTTTGTTCATTCATCGCGTAGAACGTTACCACCGACACTATACTTTGCGGTACTGATTTAGCGGTTGGATAGGTTCTGCATCAATTCAATTGCTGAAGATCAGTGACCTGACGACGCGCATTGCGATTATTGCACAGTGTATAATGTTTTGTCGAATTACGCTAAATTACGAGTAGTTTACCGCTAATACTTTTGACGTTTAGTTTGCGCCTATGTAAATATTTTTCTTCAAAATTAATAAGACTATGAGGGTATCAATCAAATTATAATAATTTACATTAATTTCCTGGTTTTTTACTCCCTTTTATACAGTTATCAGAAATGTTAATTAAAAGGAAGAGGGTATTGCATATTATTTTTTTGCAATAATTATCGCTTCAGCGATTATATTTAATATGTTCTTCTAACATCGCGCTAATAATTTAATATTTCAAATAAATCTATTTACAATCCCTAGATTTTCTTTGAAAACAGTTATCAAATGTTAAATTGAAGACAAAAAATTGGTATATATTTTTAGCTATGTCACTTAAGTGATTATCTTCAATGGGTTCTCGAACAGGTAATGTTTTAATTAAATCTCTAATGCAACAGTGAACGAACAACTTTTTTCTTCGTTCATTTCTTTACATCAAGATAACATCATCAAATTGTGTTACTTTGACTCACAAATGTCAACATTAAAAAAGTTCAAATGTTTGATGGTTGTCTTTCGCTGGTATGACGTTTATTAACCCATATCTTGACATGATCTTAGCATCTTTTTTTGAGGCAGTTAAATATAGCTTCTGGCATTTCTTCACAAAACTAATAACCAAGTACCAGTTACCTGCATCTCACATGGTTTGAAGTTTTTTTTGTTTATAATAATAAATTAAACGAAAATCATTACTTATTAACTTTATTTAAAACTCTTCGAAATCAAATAGGTACTCGTAGTTTATCTATTTTTTACAGGAAATAAATGAGGTTTATTTAAAATGGTCATCATAACTAGCCCATAAACCAGAATTTAACCAATGCACTATAAAGTGTTATACTATAATAATTTTACCCATATATTTTTATTTTCTTCTACTTACATCGCAGTTTCACATCGCAATGCAATTCGATCTCAATTTGTCCTTCGCAGAAACTTATTATGCTGAATTATCATTGAATTGTACTATTATCGCCTTTAAATGTGATTCAGAGCAATTTTAAATTGCCCTTTGTGAAGCTACGAGTATCAAGATGTGTTTGCCACAGTTATTCCAAGTAAAGACTTTTGGTTAACAGCTATCCAATATATACACAGGTTGGTCAAAAGTTCTGTTACTGAGTTTCTTTATCGATTACTGGCCATTAAAACAAATGAAAAGAAAAAATAAAAATGACATATTATTGACAGTTTTATAAGCTATAATTCCATACCACACGTATATCATATTTTTTTTATTTCACCATGGAATGGGGGTTGAAGGAGAATCGTGTCGCTGTAATTGCTCTGCACAAATGTGGGCAGCCACCGAATATGATTTTCAAGTTGCTACAAAAGTTGAAAATCAACAAGCAATTTATTTATCGCACTATCCATAGGTACAGTAATACCTTGACCGTCGATGACCGAAAAAGATCAGGAAGACCACGCACCGTTCGGACACCAGCTGTGATCAAGGCAGTGAAGGCGAGAATCACGAGAAATCCCGTCCGGAAGCAAAAGTTATTGGCAATACAGATGACTGTGAAGAGAAGTTCCCTTAAAAAAATTATCAATGATGACCTTGGGCTTCACGCTTACCGTAGACGAAAGGGCCATCTGCTAAACGCACGATTGAAGGCTATGAGGTTAGCACGAAGTCGCGCTCTACTAAAGCAGTACGCACAAAACGGCCATCGAAAAATCTTGTTTACTGATGAAAAAATCTTCACAGTCGAAGAAAATTTTAACCGTCAAAATGATAGAGTATACGCTAAGAATAGTAAAGAAGCCAGCATGATTGCTCCGAGGGTCCAACGAGGTCACCACCCCTCATCAGTGATGATTTGGCTGGGGGTGTCCTATTCAGGGCTAAGTAAGGTTCATTTCTGTGAAAAAGGTGTGAAAACTGGCGCTAGAGTCTATCAAGATACCGTTCTGGAACCTGTTGTCAAACCCTTAAGCCACACTTTATTTCAAAACCAGCCATGGGTCTTCCAGCAGGACTCTGCCCCTGCGCACAAAGCAAAATCTACACAAGCATGGTTTCGGGCTAACAAAATTGATTTTATCGCGCAGGAAGAATGGCCATCCTCCAGCCCAGACTTAAATCCTCTGGATTATGCCATATGGCAACTTATTGAGGAGAAAGCATGTGCTAAGCCCCACATGAATCTCGACTCTCTTAAGCGCGCTATTCTCAAGGCAGTCGCAGAATTGGATATGGTGGTAGTTCGTGCTGCCATCGATGACTGGCCTCGTCGTCTAAAGGCGTGTATTCATGCCAGAGGCGGTCATTTCGAATAATTTTAATACATGATAATCTTAAATATTTGTGCTTTCATTTGGTATATAATTCATTGTAGCATTATTTGTAAATTTAGTATTATTCATGTTTTCCATAGTTACAGAACTTAGTAACCAACTAGGTATTCTATCATTCTGAGAAAATAAATAATGGCTTATGTTTAAATGATCACGAATCTAATCTAACCTAACCCAGATTAGTAAATGCTCACCAAATCTTCTATAGCGGTTTAGGATTTGGTGAGCGTTTACTTTTGGAGAAAAATTTTTTTTATATGCTAAAGAATTAATTCCCATAAATAATTAACTCTCTACTGGTTAAATTTTTATTGCTTTAACTCCAATAAACACAGAAGTTGTGAAACGGCCCTCAATCAAATTCAAAACAAGTCACCTACTTTTCGTGATCTAAATTCCTTATGCACTTAGCAACAATGGGAATTGAAATGGTCCAAAATAACTTAGTGGCCGTGATCATATCGGTTTTAAAAGCCCGTTCGTCATACCATAAATTGTTCAGATATAATCCACAAGGCCGGTATTAATTTCTAATCTCGACATTTCTCATCTGGACCTCATTATGTCACCCAGTGACGTACTTAAGCAACTGTCCTATCGGGAAGATAAAACGGTGTAATATAGCCTGTACTTAACCCAGTACTTCGAATAGTATGTCTATATTTAGAATGAGTTCATTCCGGATATCAATATTGTTATTGCAACCTGCTGATTTCTCTTAAAATAAATTCAGTTGGATCAACATTGGAATTGTAAGGTTTCGTAGGTACTAATAAACGAATTTGCGTCACTAGCGACATATTGAGCTAATAATAACCTAATACTGTGTGGTCATAGAGTGACCTAATTGTGATGGGAATTGAAATCGTCAAGTTCAAGAGGCCCTCTTCAATTAAATAAAACGGTTTTTGGCAATATTGAAATTGAATATGGATTGACATTGATTGCAGTTTTCAATAAATCGATTACTTTTCTAAAGTTAATTTTGCGTTTAGATTTCCTTTTGCTCTAAAGTGTTTACGAACTTTAATTTCATTTTTATTATCCTGTAAAAACTGTTTTATAATGGTAAAATCTATAAAAAGCTATTTTTATGGTAGGTGCATAAAATATTTCATTATCTGCCCTATTATCACACCTTAGTAAATAATTTTACGCAAAAATTATGCTAAGGGTACTTAAATAAAATTCTTATGTATTTAAATTTTATTATATTCTGTTTTGTAATTAAACAAAATTAGTTTGCTACTTGCACCAGTAATAATGTTGGTAGTTCTTAATGTAGATAAAATAAGTACCAATTATAATAAAACTATAACGAAATTATAATTTTAATATATAGGTACATTGAACCTGCATAGTTTTTATTCGGAATTCGTTTAAAAATCTAGTATCCATTGATTTTTAAAAGTATGTAAGGAGCAGTTTCAATTTAAGCAGGATTTATGATGCTTTAGTATTATAAATTGGTAGGTACTATAGAAATGGAGAATAGAGAAATAGTATCTTCTCGTGAGATAAAACGAAGATAATCATCTAAGCTAAAACTGAGATAAAAAGACGATTCAAATTAAAAAGCAATGATAAAATAAGTTTGAAAATAGTTTCATCGCATTGACTTTATTGAATTAACTATCAGAGAAAGCACCCTCTTATTTAACAACCACGATTTCTTCCTTAGCCGGCGGCTTTATCTTCGATATTGCCAATAAGTCTCCGGGAATCTTGACAACAATGGCACGTTTTATATCAGCCAGAAGTGCCGACTAGTGCATCTTGGCCTCCATCGTCCTCTTTATTTGGTTCTGGGATACCCTCCTTTGGAGTGTCTGCGTGTGAATAGAGAGGTTTAGTTAAGTTGGTTGGTTTATATAAATGGATAGCAGATGCCACAGCATATTGAAATACAGCATCGCATTCTTGAGGAGCTGCGTTGAATGGTATGCCTTCCCAACCACCTATCAAACCTTATTACTGACCTTTTTTTATTCGTTCGAGCTGCGATTTATACCGTTGTTGTTTGATTGATGTAAGCAGTTGTCAATTGTTCGTAAGCTCAAAGATAAATTGATGTTCTCCAGTATTTTGATGTAATGGTTGTACTTATTGATAGAACTATGTTTGGGTATAATATGTATGTCAATAGAGAACGGGGTGGCCTGGTATTCGTCTTTATTAGAGAAACATAATTAAATTATGATGGATGTGAATTTTTATCTACTATAATTAATTCACTTTCATTTTCAATGATACACATTTTTTGATATATTGCGTACTAAAAAGAACTTACCTATATATAAATGCATCAGATTATTTATAGTCTCGCTCATATAAACATAAATGGGATAATAATTTTATTGTAAGTAATGTTAGAATATAGAAGACTACTAATCTTCATTCCGTATCATATTTCAAGAAACAGAAACGATCACATAAATATCAAACTATTTTATATGAGATACCATATTTGCTTTTTTATATGAGCCGTGATTTGTACTGCTTCTCATTTTACTCAGGGACATAAATCCACGATGAAGTTTCTCAGAGAAACGTGATAGTAATAGGCTATAACCATGTTACTTATCATCTCATGCCGTTAAGTTTTGACATGAAGAAATAATTGCATGCTTTTGAGATTACTTTACTTATGACTGTCCTGTAAATGTTGTCCTGACTAATGTTATTCGAGTATTATGAAGTAACTTCAGATTTTACTGTTGAATTATAAACTGCTACTACTCAAAATGTTATTTGACTAGCTTCCGCCCGCAACATTTTTAAAATCTCTACCTAGGGATCCTTTAAGCGGGATAAAAAGTACCCTATATGTGAATCTAGGCTGTAAACTATATTGTGTGCAGAATCCCATCCAAATCCATTCTGCCATTTATAATATTAATAAAACAAAAAAGTATTTCATCTATCAACACTTCTCCTACTACTACTCGATTTGTGCCCTTAAACCATTATCTTTAAGGTGCACATAAAATCCCTGTTCCACCAGTAGCTGGTAGTACAGGTTTTTGACTAAAAACTTTAGCAAAAAGTTCACGGTCTGGTTCAACCATCTTTGTCCTGGCTTCCTGCTATTGTCTGCCTTTTCCATTACAGCCAGACTGTTATTAAAAAAGGCTTTTATTTGTCGGCTAACCACTGATTGTGCTCCCGGTCAGTCTACAGTATGATTAAAACGTAATAGTTCAACGAAACTACATTTATATGTACAGGGTCCAGTTTAGATTTAAGTAGTTTTCTATTTTATTCTGTGCTATAACGGTGTTAAAAATAACTCCCTTTATTTGATGTTTCCTTACATTTTGTGATGTAATATTATTGTATCTCTGTTTTATATTAACGTCTTTCTTTATGTTAAATAATTAATAAATCGTATTAATCTTGCTTCAATATTTAAACTTAACTGTCCATAGAATAGAAATCTAGACAGGCATAAAAGTTTAACAATAAAATGGAAATAAAAACATTAGTTTAAAGGATATTATGTGTTTCAGGGTCAATTTACACATTTGGTAGGTTTTTTACCTTTTTATTTATTTAATTGTAATAATTTAGAACTGAAATTCATAGCAAAGCAGTAGTACGTAGGAATAATCTTATGACATAGCAAGAAGCTCCGAGTCTATCATTAAACATTTAAAATGTTAAACAACTGATTGCTTATGTTCATTTGAATTAAATTCTAACTTTCTCTTACCAAATGAATTAGTGTTTTCACGTGATCATTAATATTAACTGCTTAACTGTCAAACGTTACTATAATTACATATATATCTACTGAGTATTGTTGAGTTCCGTATTCATCAAGTATTGTTTTTGCATTGTTATTATGACAAGGTAATTATAAAAGATACGGTTTTATTTTAAGAGAGTGATTATTATTATTTAACGATATTAAAGTGATCGTAGATTTTCAAAAGAGCGGTTTACTCAAAATTTACACTTTTATATGGTAGCTTGAATTTCAGATAGAAGGGAAAGTAAATTCATGTCAATTGTAGATATTAAGATGATTCCCAAAAATGCATAATGAATTATATAAATCTTTTTCACTTTTATGCAGCGTGAATTTAAAGAATAGTTGGTGTAGCAATTTTATTTTAATAACCCAATCACGATAAACGATAAGCTGTATAATAAACATCATCCAAAAATATTGTAACTTTCTCCAAATATTTTGATTCAACTAATCAAATGATATCCTTAACTTTATAACCGTACATAATGTTGTTATAGCTAATTTTCTACAAACACGCTATTCCAAAGTCACTGTTATATTGAACGTTTACTTTCACTTGTCACTCGAGAGCTGTCAAAACTAAGGTGATTGAAGAATGTCTTAATGACGCTTCTCGGTAAGCAATTACTAGCCAACTTACCGGTGAGGTGTTTGGACAATTTGATGATGGTGTTCCGACGGTAGATGAAGGTAATAAGGTTTCTAATGAAGTAGAAGAGGTAATATATCTAATTGTAATAGGATAGTGGGTTGGAGACTTCTAACTTGCTATAAACTGTCTAGCAGAATACGAATAACATAATAGAGAGATCGAACTTTTTGTCATTTCCTTCGAATTTGCTACCGATATATTAAAACTGGCTTTATAATGTGTTATGAATAAATGAATATCTTTATAGCATTTTATGACATGTTTAAGTTGACACCTTTTACTTACTACTCTTATAATTACGTAAGTTATGTTAATAATGTCATGTTTTATTTACGTTAGGTAAACGTTATATAAAATGCGTGCTAAGAACTGAAACACTGAAATTATTTAGACAATTTGATACCTTAATTAACTCAATGAATTCGCAACGTAATGAATACAATACATCAAAACTCTTAATAAAAGGATGATTAAGCAGTGCTTGAATAATCATAAGCCCTATGTAGAACTTCTCAAATTGTATGATTCCATTCAATTCAACGGTACTCGTACTGTTTATCGAAACAAAAATGAAAACTTCCAAGCGTCATCTATTATACCACACCTTATTAGTTGGTGCTTTTATAAGCGCTTCGACGAATGCTACTTCATTTTTTTAACCTATTAAATACCGTTTCACTTTCAAATCAGCTATATTCAAATACGAGTATGGTGAGACTCATCCAATTATGAGCAACACTTTTTTTTCTAACACCGATTAGCATTGTTGAAATCTGATTGAAACCACTCAGGTTTTTTGCTCATTCGTCAGTGAGAGTTTTTGAATACTAAATTGGCGTGAATTGTAGATTTCTAAGCTTTCATTGGGGTCTATTAGGTGCGTCGCTTCTTTTGATTTGTCAGTTTTAGGACAATTATTGTTCAAAATATTTATTGGGATCTACCTACTCAAACAATTTGAGTACCAAATAAGAAGCTATAATTAGTTGGATGAACGCTGTCACCTTATTGCTTATATATACCGAAGAAACAAATTATGATTTAATAGAAATTTATTTTTTCACATCCGTCAACGTACTTCAAGATAACGATTTCAGTTCGAATGGTGGCCACAAATCATATTAAGTAATAACCAAAATAATTTGAAGCTATTTTTGTATCGTAATTTCATGGTGTTTATTTTTGAAGTTATGAAGGCGTATCATTTGTGACACTAAAGGGAATGAGTTCACTTCCAATAACATTTATACATTGTTTTACTACTGCTTTTAATTTTACGTGTTGGTAGTCAGTGCCATTATTTTGGATACTAATCACTCTGTCACTTATCTGCCGACATTTTTAGATCTATCACTTAAAATAACAGATTGCTTGAAAACACCAGCAAAAAATGTTAACGTGCTTTATGAAATAATAACCGTTACGAAAATGGCTTTCGGTGAGCGTAATAGTAACGGGTATAATTTGATGGGCAACGCTAATTATGTTTTTGGACCGAAGTTGATTTAAGAGGATTGATTAGAAGACTTGCATTTTAACTAATTCTTATAACTTCACATGTGTGATAATAACTATTAATGGAATAGCTCTCTAGAATTTTAAGATCTTTGCTGTCAATATTTAAAGTATTATTACCTGTAGTAACACATTTGTTTTCGCATTTATGTACAACAAGTTAATAGCTAAAGCTATTATTATAATTTTACCTATGCTATTGACAATAATTGTAGTTATTCTCAAATTTTTGTAATGGTGTTTAGACATGCGATATTAGCATCTCAAACATGAAAGTCGTTGAGATAAAAGTAGTTCTTTGTCTTGAAGACATTTTATCTGATATCTTTGGGTAAAATTAAACGTTACTATGTCTAATTGTCTATCTATCTGTTTACTTGTTACTTTTTGATGCTTAACTTCTGAACCAACATTGGTGAATTTTAGAATGGGAATAGAAACGGTCTTGAAGTAGGATATAGGTTAGTATTATTCCCGAATCTCCCATGAGACACACAATTCTACGCCTTTGAATTCGCGGATGAAAGCTAGAAGTTATATTCTCCTTGTGTTTAAGTGCTTCTCTTGCACATATCGAAAGAATTCCGGAACGACATAATGACCAGAGTTCGCCTCCCCGATATGGTCCCGGCATTATCGTAACTGTCAACGTCATTTTGTAGTAATTGCATTATAATGGCTGCCATCACGTGAAGCTGGATTTTTACTGCTATCCCTATAAATAAGTTGTATCTCTTCATTTTTATTGTTCGTAATGCCACTGAAGGCTAAACTGTGGTTATATTTCCACTTTTAGCCTGATTTCTAGCAATCCAATAGAATTTTTTATTAGCAATAGCTGTAATCTATTGATTTGCATATTTTTCTTATTTTTTTGTTTTTCTCTTCTGAAAAACCTAATTCTAACCTAATCCAAATTTAAGATTCTACAAACAAACAAGTCTAAAGATTTGCACCTACTTAACTACAAAATTGTTTTATAAATATATTTTCTGATAAAATATGTTTATGTTTTATATTAAGATTAAATAAATTATGTAAATTAAATATCTTTTTAATTAAAAAATCCACAGTAGTTACAAAATAAAGATTTGAGCTAGAAACAGCTAGCTTTTTACCTATCTAACTGGAAAAGCATAAGCTTTATATCATAAGATCATCATCATAAGATTCATAATACTAATGAGTCGGTTTCGTATTTGTATAAAGATCAAAAGAACCACCAATCTGCATGCCCCCTCTAGGTAGTTGGTAGGCTGATCCTCCTGATGAATGGGATAGCCATATATCCATAAGGAAGGCATTGTCATACAGTAAGGACTAATAGAAATCACTGAGGAGCTGTCTATCTTACTTCTAACTGCCGAAACACCACAATTTTAAATTGTTGTTATGGCATCAGACTTAGGTAAGATGGTGGCAGCTTGCTAGGCAGACTTGAAATAAGCTCTACCACCAACCAGCCGGGCGGACTTGAAATAAGCCCTATCACCAACCAAAAAGATGTCTACGATGGTAAGTTTCTAAACAACTGCAACATGTTACTACCACTAGTTTAATTGCGAGCATCAAAATGCGATTGGCGGCGAAAGGCCCTGTCCAATTCTTCTCCATTACTGACATGTAAGCTCATGACCATTTGCTGTCAACTTTTTTTGCGAGCAATGAGTTTGAATAAATAATATTGAGCTTAAACTCGGCAATGACGCAGCCAAATTTAATAAAGTCTGACACGTTAACACAATTATAAATTTGAGGTCTTTATTTAAGAAATACATTGCAAACTACGTTAAACGTTTGTAGTGTGAATTTGGAAAGGATTTATTAAAAAGTATTTAGACGCGAAACGAAACCACAGAACATCTAGAGATTAATAGCTCAAAATTGAATCTAGGTCGTATTGCTTTTAATACTATAATAAATAACAATAAAATATGGCAAGCAAGCTCGCGTAAATAAAGCGGAGCTTGATCTTAGCTTGATCTATAAACTTTAGTGTCCATTAATAAAGGAAGGTCTTTCACATAAACAATTTCTTAGAAATGTCCACTATTATTTTATAGTCGATTGATAATTACAACGTTTAATTGTGTTAGTAAGCGTTTCATAGTTTAACTAAAGCAACTAAATTTATGGGAACCATACCTAAAGAGGCGAATGCGAAGTGGATTAGCACCTGGAATTGCTGCTACACTTCGCAAGGGTCGCTCATGGGATCCATCCTATGACCGACCCTTGCGAAGTGTGAACCAAAGAAATAATTGCTTCGGTAGGCACGGCGGCTAGCAGCTGAATTTTGAGTTGTTTATACCAACCGAATTGCATTGGGTTCGTTTAGTGAGTTATGTATGAGCGTGTGCTTCATATCCACCCCAAGGAAGGCCCTATTTATGCTCCAGCAGTGGAGACATTAAAAATAGCTAATATGCATTCCTCTTATAGGTCAAGACCCATTTAATTTTTATCTATTTCTAGCACATAATTGGCAGCATAACAACTTTACTGAGGATTCTGTTCATTGGGAACGGCTGTTAAGAAATTGTGAGGTAGGTACAATATAACGGCCTCAGAAGTAGCCGACATTTTGAATACTACCAAGTCATATTGTAATTTCACAAATAATAAGAACAAAAGTTAGTGTGACAAAGTACTAAAGTGTCAAACTATTACTGATGTCGACTGTACCTGTTGATAAAATGTAAGATAACATAACAGACGTTAATTCGGAAATAATATTGACATGGTAACAGCAAATGTTAATGATGCATATTTTGTATACAGTTATGAAGTACGCGTACATCGTTAGCATAAAGAATTATTCGTACAACGAACTTAGACATTTTAAATTAGTGTAATATTTTATATACATTATCTGATCTAGATGAGCTTAATTTGATAGTGCAAAGGCACGCGCAAGTCAGACAACGAATACAAAAGTTAAGCAAATTTTACGAATGTCAATTTTCGGATGGGTAACCTATTTATTTTTGCATGTTAATTCTAAAAAACTGTTCACATTTATGACGGCGCTGTAGTATTTCATAAAAAATAACATTATGCGACTACACACATCAAAAAATGCGATCGCTAGCTAAAGCAGATATATTTTTGATAATGTTACTTTATCAAGAAAAAGTGATTATGGAAAATATTTTTAGATAAAAATACACTCTTTGAAATAAAAGAAAAATCCTTTTATAATAAAGAAAGAAAAATAAATAATTTCATATTATAAGTGTAATATTATAAAACTAGGTTTAGCCGCACTTCGGGTATTAGCCGTAACATATATAAGTATGTACAAACTTATCGACTGATCTATAAACATCGTGTTCGTTCTAAATTCTTCAAAGACTAATGAAACAAAAATGCTAATGACCATCTAAAGTGGTTCATTCACGGCTTAATTAATCATACAATTAGTGCCTTTACCAACCGATACTAATCTTCCGTATTAGGTCTGACACACATTTTTTAAACGTCAAAGAAGTTGATAAAAAAGCTTGAACGCTAAATTGAATTCTACCGGCGCTTACAGCAAAAAGCAATACCGTTACTCACTAAACAAATGGTATTTATTATATTACGGAATTCTGTCAAATTGTTCGACAATAGATTTTTTTGTGCGCAAAAAGCTTGGTAGTTACGCTCAGTATTTGGGTCGAACGCAGTGACATTAATGACAATATGATTGTGATCATTCATGGGGTTTTATTATATTGGCGTGTGAACTTTGTAAACTATTTTTGAATTTAGGTAAAAGTGGAGATTGTTTAAAAAATAACAACACGGTTCGAGTTTGTAAAAAACACTCAGGTACCAAATCTTTAAAATGTTATGATTCTATATTTCATCTCATCATTCTTTGATGGCCCAACTGCACTGCTGCTGGGGTACATCCCTTCCTTAAGGATTCTTATGGAGGATGGGATAACCTATCAAACGAAGGCCCAATGTGGACTGGTGGGACTAGATTTACCGATAGAGAAGCTGCCAATAATGAATGCAAAAACTGCAAGCGTACGTGCAAAATAAGCCACACGTACTAGGCGAGCATGACTGGCGAGAAAGTATCCATACGGGTATTGTCTGGTGGCACTACTTTCATCAGACTTGCAATCTTCCGGGTCACGGGTCACGCCCTCGCCAAGGTTGGCCGGCCGTTGCAGTGACCTCCTTGATTTAATGATAACCTGGTACTTGAGCGGTTCAACTATTGAATATTGTTTTCAACTGCAATGCAGACTTGTTTCACTTGCAAGCGAAGTTGCATTACAAGGATTTAATAATATCTCCGTAATTCATAACTCATCAAATAAGCTTGAAAATACTAACCGGGCTTGAGCTAGATTATCAACGTTTGAAACAATCCTATCGGAGATGAAAGCTAATCGTATGTAGGCCGGTGAAACCCCAAGTATTGCCATTCACAAAGCACAGTTTATGTAAAACGAAACGTCGCGTAATTAAGTTTAATAAGGCGTGAGACTGTATACTGAAGCGTGAAGTGTACCACACAATGCGAGATATGCTATTTTAGGCGAAAGCTAGTGAAGCTATAAAATGCTGCGATGTAAATGACTTAAGAAAAGTAAAGGTGAAGTGAATAAACAACACACAATAATAAACACAAATTGTTTTCACCAAAACAGGGTTTTTTTAGGAAATTGTGCCTGGGTGTCTTTCTGCTATCAAATATAGATAATCTTCTGTTAGTTAATTCATCACATTGGTTGGTTATACATCATAGATCTAATAAAGATTTTGATATGGCTGTAATCTGAATATAGATCTGTGTTGTACCAAATATACTTGAAAGAAGTTTATTACCTAGTTCGTCATATTCGTTCGCCCATGTAGGTAATATTAACTGTAACGAGACTTCGTTACAGTTAATATTACCTCCATGGGCTGTTCTAAGATAAATGTTTTTATGCACTAAGAAATTATTTTTATATTAAATTAAAGACTTTTAGTTAGAATATAAAAATAGAATATAGTTTAAAATTATATGGCTATTTCATCTTAATCGATTGTCTAGCATCTGTAAAGGTGTTGCTTTCGAATGTCGAAGTTGATTCTCTTCACATTGGTGAGATGGCGCTGGCCTACACAGCGGAAACGTGAAAAGTATTAGAAAATTTCGCCAATCCCATTGGCGACTCAGTAGCATAATTGGTTAGTGCATTGGGCCGGAATCCTAAGGGTGCGGGTTCGAGTCCCGTCTGAGCTGCTACGGGTGAGTCGATTTTTTCTCATCATCATCATCATATCAGCCACACGACACCCACTGCTGGGTATAGGCTTCCCCTAAGGATCTCCACGACGATCGGTCCTGCGCTGTCTGCATCCACAGGCTTTCCGCGACCTTCACCAGATCGTCGGTCCACCTTGTCGGGGGCCTACCCATGGAGCGTCGTCCGGTGCGCGGTCGCGATTTTTTCTAATATTTTTCAATTATATTAATAATCTTAATATAAAAATAGCATTGTGAATGCATAAAAAATCTAAAAGTTTAAGACTTTTAGTTTTTACTGTGTTAATAGTTTGCCGTTGTGTCCAGAAAACTTTCAAAGTATTATTTATCTACAGACTAGCATGTGGTAGCGTTGCCTCTATCAACAATCATAGTTTTACTGTGGATGACATTCCTAACAAGATATAATTTAATGGAGCATTTAGTTTGGACACTGAATCATCTTATATGTGAAATGTAATCAGGTTTTTAGATGTAAATGGAATGAATTTGATTAAATCATTAATTGGAATGTTTATATGAATGTAACTTATTTGGTGCGTTTCAAATTGCAGTTGCTTCTCTATTTGTATTTGAACACATATTCCCGAACGAATCAATGAGGAAAAATTAGCTTTTTATAGTTGTCTTGTCTGGTTGGCTGTAAATGTTGTAATACTATGATTGTACATCAAAGTAAGACGCCTCTAAGGCCTGATTATAAACCACTCTCAAATTGAGAGCTATCTTGAGATAATACTTGAGATGCTTCTTTTATAGGAACCACCGTATGATCTCAAGATTGCTCTCAACGTTGAGAGCGGTATATAAATACGGGCCTAGACTCCTTTATCCCTCAAGTAAGTAAGTAGGTATATGTACCTAGGTATAGTAGGAAAAACAACTTTAGTAAAGTAAAATATAGTTCCTTGCAATAGGGAATATGCATAAGTTACCGATTTTGATGAATTTGAGCTTGATGGCTGCGGACACTTATGAAAACATGATGGAACAGAAAAAATATTAATTATTTTAGTTCTATCACTCGATGAAATCAGAGGAAAATAACGTTTTTTTTTCATTTTCAGATAACAGTCAGATAGAAAATCGAATAAGAAATAATATTTTGTATGACACATATGTACTTAAATGCAAAATTGAAATGCAAAATTGAAGATTCTTGGCTAAATCCATATTAAACGCGCCTGAAACACACCTGAAACGTGACAAGTGACGTCACTGTTTTGTATAGAGCTTTTTCGGCGGGTGCTGCTGCGTGCTTACTTCAAGTAACTATCACGAGAAAAAAACGTAAGAGAAAAGTTTTAATATTATAGTTGATTTTATCACGCATTATACTTTTGATTTTGATAAAAAAAATTTGATGCATTTTCCCTATTTTGCCTACCTACTACTACTACTACGAACTATATTTTACTGAGGTTATTGTTTAGGGTTAATCTCACTTTAGCGATTAATAGTTGGCTCAGAAAAACGATTGTTTTCTTTACCACATATCTAAAAAACTGTACAATCGCACACATTTTACATGCAGCTAAATTGTCCAACCGCAATAAAAAACCCTAGACTACGTTTTCCGCAACTCCACAACCGCAGTAAGTGCAATCGTTTGAACATGAAGTATTCTAACAATACCGCATATTGCACATGCGACTATGGACCCTATAAGCATTGAAATATAGGCTAGTTTTCAGTACTTATAGCATGGGAACTGCGACCCATGTCAGTATGCCACTCGGTCGCAATAAAGTTCCCGTTTGGGTGTATAGCTGTTTTCCTGTATGTTATGTTGGTTTTTATTTCGAATTTTTATTGTTGAAAATGTCTAAATAAGTAAGTAAAGATTAAATTTTTTAAGCTTACGCGCTCACTAAACATGGAATAAAACACTTTTTAACGGGTACTAGCTCGGTTAAGCTAGGGTTTCCTAAGATGACGGTGCCGTCATTTTACGGCCGTAATTTAGCGGCGTAGAATGCTGTCTATGTAAACAATATGGCGGCGGCAAAATATAATACGGCGCGCCATATTGTTTACATAGACAACGTTCTACGCCGCTAAATTACGGTCGTAATATGACGGCACCGTCATCCTAGGAAACCCTAGCTTTAGCGCTGCCGTGCTAGTCGTTAAAAAGTGTTTTATTTCATTGGGAAGTACCGTTTTCAAAATTTACACAAGTACTTAATAGTATACCTAATTTTCAAAAAGAAAAAAAGTAGTTTCCATTAAAGGTGTCAAAAAATAGTATCTGTATATAATATAATACTTATGCTTTATTTATAAACTAGAAACAGTTTTTTCCAATTTTTATTATTCGACTTACAACATCCTTAAGTCGAAATATATTTTTTTATTTATTTGAGGTTTATGAAAGAGAAAATGGTATGGAAACAAAGAAATAATAACCCGACCGTATTAGCAAAATATAGTAGATTTGGCTACTATGTGACAGAATTAATGGCTAAAACAGAATATGTAGGGACCATCAAAATGGACAACTTTTAGTATGGCACCAACTCTGAAATAGCGAAAAGAAAATCCAGCTGTTTCATACATTTTCATATTTTCGTTATAAATTTTTGTGACCTGATTTTGTTTCGCGATTTCAGAGTAGGTCCCATAGTAAAGGTTGTTCAGTTTGATGGTCCCTATCTACCATATTCTGGTTTAGCCAATAATTCTGGTACACATTGTATATTTTTCCAAGAGTATGTTATAATATCATAGCCCTAAATATAGTAGGATACCATTTTAAATAGTAGATATGGCAACCCTAGGAGAGGGCTCTCCTAGGGTTGCCATGTATCGAATATGTGCCATAATCATAATAGTAATGTAGGTAATTTCTTGGTAGTTGGTAATTGTTTAACAACCTAAGCTTGTACGCCCTTAGCACAATGATTGTGAAAGGGAAACGTTGGGATGAAAGTCTGGGGAAAGTTCGCCATACAGCTTTCTCGGAGCTAATCGTCATATCATGGTTAAATAGAGATTTCAGTATTCTGCACAACAAAAGATAATGCCACATCATTATTGATACAAAATTCTCCACATTAGGCTAAATTAGCTGTATGCGATTTGTAATACTTACGTTGATAAATGATTCTGCATAATATATGTAGTCAACGCAAAATACGAGTTTTTGGCGCTTTGATCCGTAAAAGAGAGTTGGTGGCTATGAATATTAATAATCATCTTACTATATTTTTTCTTTTATATATTTCGAAAAAGAAAGAGGCTTCATATCTCAGTATTTTTTTCGATGTTAATAAAAATATGTGTGTGTAATATTTACCAAATTATACAATGGGGAATGCCTGAAAAATTTTCTATCAGCCTTTTTTTGATGTCCCCACTGCTGGGGCACAGGCCTTCCTTATGGGTGGTAAGGAGGATGGGCCATAACCCACCACGCGGGCCCAGTGCGGATTGTTAGGTGTTAACGACTGCAAATGCAGCCGGGACCAACGGCTTAACGTGCCTTCCGAAGCACGGATGAGCTCGAGATAATAAATTTTTGGTCACCCATCCCATGACCGACCCTTGCGAACGTTGCTTAACTTCTGCAATCGCTGGGCCAGGCGCTAAACCACTGCGCCACCGAGCTCCTCAAAAATTTAATTGGCTGTAATTTTTATAGGTAGGAATCAAGGAATAAGCTCCCTTACATATAGGAAAACGTTTAAGAATTTTTGGTTGCGTGGAAAAATTCTAAAAAAAAACTTCGTCTTCGAAAATTCGAAGTGACTTCAATTTTTTTATATTTTTTTACGTAGCCGAAAATTCTGTAACTTTTTTATTATAATAAGGGAGCTTATTCCTACCTAAATATCAGCCGATTTTTTCAGACATTTCCCATTGAAGTAAGTGCATTATAGCGTAGACAAACCTTCTTAACCGACTTCCGAAAAGGAGGAGGTTCTCTGTTCGTCTGTATATTTGTTTTTTTTTGTATGTCCACCGATTACTCAAAAACGGCTGGACCGATTGAAATGATTCAAACGTTATAACATTAGGTAAACTCCCAAGGTGGTCCCATTTTTTAAAATTTGGAAATCGGTTCAGTACTTTTCAAGTAATCTCGAAAAAAACACGAAAATAGTATGATTTTGTGTGAATTACCTCGATGATAATGGTCGTATTACTTCTTTGTTTATGAACTGAATAAGATAATTATTTTTTTTGTTGGAAGAGGGATATCTGTGTAGTTCTTTAACCGACTTAAAAAAACGAGATTCTCAGTTTGGCCCTTATGTATGTATGTTTCTTCGCAATTATCTCACGTTAGGCTGAGCCGATTTTACTATCTAAATAATATACCTACAAGGTACCTACACTAAAAATAAAAAAAATAAAAATTGTTTAAAAAAAAACAAAAAACCCACTTCAAAAAACCTACCTCTAAAAAGCAAGAAATAATATTCGTAATAATAAAAACACGTCTATTGAAGTCGGGTGGGGCTTTTAGAATAAAAAAGGAATCTGTTCTCCAGCCCCACCCCACCAGACTTCATCGTGTTTTTATTATTACGAATATTATTTCTTGCTTTTTAGAGGTAGGCTTTTTGAAGTCGGTTTTTTTACACTGATTAGGAACTGGAAATTTTTGTCTAGTATACTTTGACTTGCTTAAAATTTTGTTACATCTATTTTTTTGTTTGTTTATTTCAGTGGTGTGTCAAATCATTAGTAAAATAATAATCCAAAACACTGTTTATTTTAAATTGTAACTTGTTGCGTTCTTGTACCAATATTTTTTTACTTGGTATTTATCATTAAATTATTTTTTTATTGTTACAGAATAACAACAACATGTACGACTGAACACAAAGGCGAAAGTGTAAAAGTTTTAATTTAAGTGAACTCGATTTAAATAAATAGTGGTATCATATAAGTGAGATCGAAATGATGACCAAAGTGAAAATTTTGGTGGCGGCGGCGTTCGTCATACTTGGTAAGTAGCTTTTTTTAATAATAAAGTTTAAATACATAAAGGCTTATTATAAAGCGTGAAGTAATCATTTGGTCCCGCAGTGGGGTGGTTCCACTCATGATAAAAAACAACTTTTAGTATGGGGCCAATTCTGGTATCGCGAAAAAAAATCAACTGTTCCATACAAAAGCGCAATACTTACTCGACCTTAATGTATGGAACAGCTGATTTTTTTCGCGTTATAGAGTTGGTCCCATAGTTAAAAGTTCCTTGTAATCAAGAGTGGAACTATCCCACTGCGGGAACTTTCATCGTGTATTTATCCAAGACACATTGTGTCGAAATATGCCACAAAATGTATTATTCGATTGGTCATCCGTTACTAGTTTAGTATTAAGGCCAGTATATATTTCAAAAACTCTGTCTCTGTCTTTTGCTTTACGTGTGAAGAGTAATCAAAATAACCTCACTTTTTAGTTTTTTCAATGTTTTTGTTGTTATTTTAAGCATTAAGTCACTAATTGAAAAAGTAACCGTTGAATATTCTGCTTTATGTCATTACCTATTTTCCTATATATTATTCGTGAATAAGCGATTAATATACTTTAAGTATTATCCAAAAAAATTAAAATTAATGAAAAATTTCTTTGTCTTTGCATTTTTTTTATAGTCGAGTGAAGATACGAATATCGTGTTTTTAATCGTAAAATAATCAAGATCGATTATGAAACTTTAACATATATTTTTATCTGGTCAAAATAAAGTAAGTATATTTGATAGTTTATTATTGAATCAAAAATAGGCCAATTTCGATAATTTCGAATATACTGCCCTTAAGATTACGTGATCTTTTTTATTTGTATGGATTTTGTTATATGGTCTGTGGTATGGATAGTCAACTCGAAACACTTCGACTTCCGTAGTCGAGTGGTTTGTACGCCGGCTTTCAAGATGTCGCCATCTCTGAGATCCCGGATTCGATCCCCGGCTGGGTCAATTTAGAAAACGAACTTTTCTATATTATTGTCTCAGATCTGGCTGTTTGTGACCACCGTTGTCTCTGATTTCCATAACACAAGTGCTTTAGCTACTTACTTTGGAATCGGAGCAATGTATGTGATGTTGTCAAAAAATACTTATTTAGGGTTCCGTACCCAAAGGGTAAAAACGGGACCCTAATTACTAAGACTCCGCTGTCCGTCTGTCTGTCTGTCTGTCACCAGGCTATATCTCATGAACCGTGATAGCTAGACAGTTGAAAATTTCACAGATGTATTTCTGTTGCTGCTATAACAACAAATACTAAAAACAGAACAAAATAAATATTTAAGGGGAGCTCCCATACAACAAACGTGTTTTTTTTGCCGTTTTTTGGTACGGAACCCTTCGTGCGCGAGTCCGACTCGCACTTGGCCAGTTTTTTTTTACATTGGCTCTATGTTTTGTAAGAGAACTTTTTTTGTACTGAACAATTTTTGTTCAGTTTTATGGATTGAACACACCCTTAAGGTCCCGGATACATTATTCCAGTAAAAACATTCCAGTCGAAATAAATGACGTGGTGTGTTTGAAGTTCTTTGAAAATCAACGAACATGCCAGTTAATGTTACTTCTACTGGAATGTTTTTACTGGAATAATGTAAATGGGGTTTAAAATATGGATGTTACCGCAAAAATAATCTAAGAATATTTGCTTTTCGAATAGAAGAACAAATAGGAATCAATGAAATGAAATATGCCGAATATTTATTGAAGATTAATACTAAAACATAACGGCTAATAATCGTTTTACGATGATCGTCATAAAACCCCAATGAAGATAAAACATTTACGAATGTTGTTATAATGAGAAAGCTGTCTTGTTTTCACACATGTAATATTAATCATTAAATCATGGAAACCAGTTGTCACTTTAACAAATTGAGACATGTTATTAAGTCTGATTAAGTGATTAACATAAAAAATGTCTGCTGATTTAAGTTCTTTTACATTTATAGCTGTTCAATTAATAAATTGAATTAATCATAAAGTTTTTAATTTTGACCTTTTTCTTGTTGAATTAGAAATTCATTAATAATTACTTCATAATTACCCGCGCTGCGGGCGGGCGGCGGCAGGGGGTGCGTCCGCGGGGGAAGTAAAAGTTCCACCAAACACGCGGTATACGTATCGCCTACCCATCCGGTATGCAGTTCCGGTTTCGCGACAGCTGCGAAATGCCATACAGGTTACCTCGCGGGATATCGCTCGGGTATAACCGCCGCTACCCACGGTGGTAGCAGATATCGCTCAGGTTTGAGTATACCTAAAGCTCCCTTATTAATAGAAAAGAAACAGAATTTTTAGTTACAAAAAAAAACTTCGTAGACGGAAGTAACAGCAGAATGGGGTTATTTTCTAATTAGCGAAAACGAAGTGTTTTTTTAGGCAACCAAAAATCTGCTAATGATGATCAGTAACAGGTTTGAATCCTATAGCTTTATTGATATAATATAAACACATATTGATAGCTATGAAACCTAGTGAAATAATTTTTGAAATCCGTTTAGAAATGGTTGAGTTAAAAGGGTTTGAAGTAAATGCCAAGCTCAAAGCAATATGTGCTTTATCACGTACGACATAAGGTTCGCGTCCGTCGCGATGACGTCATAAGGACCCCCAAAAAACCAGTGTTTTAGCTCTTATAACTTCTCAGGTTTAAGAGATATCGTAAAATTTTTTTCACAGTTAATCATGTTGTGGTATTAGTTTTCTTATTAGCGACTAAAAAAAATTCGTTACTGATCATCATTGCTCATGTAAAGCGATAAGCAAAAGTACCCTCTAAATCTTATAGTTTATGATCACCTATCTTATGACCAACATTGAGAAAATAGCTTCATTTTTAAAATCACTTTCAAGATAATTTATAAGGAGTTTTATTTCAAAATCGTAACGGACAATAGCTTTTTAACAAAAAAAAGACGTAATATCATCTTGGAAGTAAAGGTAGTTAGTACGTTTAAGTGGCTATCTTCTCGTTGAATAGTAATAAAAACCTACACTAATTGCGCTTTTTTTTAAAAACTAAAAAGGCTTTCAAGAAAAATGGAAGATGTTGAGTGATGTGCGCCTATCAATCATCATTAAAACTAAATTAGTTGCATACGCAGACAATGAAAACGAATAGACACGTACGGAAATAAATATAAATGTTGACTCTTAAGCTAGGGTTTCCTAGGATGACGGTGCCGTCATATTACGGCCGTCATTTAGTGGCTTAAAACGTTGTCTTTGTAAACAATACGACGTGGTTTCTGACGTTACGGTGTCGCCATATTGTTTCATAGACAACGTTCTACGCCGCTAAATGACGACCGTAATATGACGGCACCGTCATCCTAGGAAACCTTAGTTTTATTCGTCACGATGTGACAGTGTACTTGCACATTAATGTAATGAATGACACAGAAGCTTAGAATAATAACACCTAGAAGCCGTGTCCTCGTATGCAAAGTGAGGCAACTAATACTGAGCCAAAATGGCTTAGTTCTCAGATTTATATTCTTCATGCGTTACCTAATCGTAATTAAAATCCAATAATATAGTAACTAATCACCTAAAGGGAAGGAAATTGAAACTGTTTCGTCCTTATTAGGTATGATTAGGTAATAATGGACAATATAAATCTGAAAACGGCGCCATTAAGCCTGTTTTAGTTGCCTCACTTTTGTCAGTGCGATTTGTAGGGAATTATTGTTCTAGGTGTTATTATTCTAAGCACAGAAGCTATCCATGTCAAGTTTTTGTCGTCTTCAAAGTCTATTTGTGCAAAATTTTAGAATTTGATTAGCGCCATATTACAATGTTTGTTTTGATATGAGCTGCTATTGTTGACTTTGTAATTAGCACTGACTTCTGTACGATTATTTTATAGTTAAATGAACTTTAACAGAATTCTCTGAAATTAAATTTCACTGAGAATCTTCGATTCCTCCAATTTTTAACAGATGTCACCTGCTACTGAAACACTAGGAAATATGACGTATTCCAAAGAGTTTAACTATAATAAATTAACACCAGCCAGCAATGCTATCTCTTAACATGTCGGGTTTCTGACATATGTCTTATACCCATTATAGAGACACTAGGCAAAATGCAATAGATTTCAAAGAGTCAAACCAGTAATAGTAATATGAAACCTGTCAGACAACGCTGCCGCAGCGACGACCTCGACGCTGCTAACTTTAGAGAATAGTATAGCAGAAAACGCTGCTGCCGCATTCAGCGACGAATTTGCACTTTTAGCTAAATTTGTAGCATAGATGAACTTTGAAGAAAGGTTATTTAGTTCTTGATTTGTCGAACCAAGCTTATCTATTTATTAAGTCTGTTTACATTACACATACACACGACATTGATCGATAAAAAATGCATCTTCTAGAAACTATAAAAAAAGAATCACTAAAATAAGTATGGATAAGTCAGCTATATAGTAACGATCTTAAAAGTTGGACACACTAGCTAGAGCAATAATTTTTCAGCCGGGTTCTATTAAACCTATATAGAACCGCAAAAAATACACTAATTTGTTCGTTAACTTGAAAACGCCGGCTCCAATTAAAATTCCAACTACAATATTATTCAATTACAGTGTCAATTCCCTCGGACAATGATTAAAAAATTCTCAGTTCAGGAGAGGGTTCCGTTTTAAATAAATAAAGCGTGATCCACACAATATATCAGTGAAGTCACAGTTCCGACACAGTTCCGGCAGTACCGCCACCGTGATAATTATTCTTTCATACATTCTCTATGAAGACGCGTTCACTGACACTGAGAGCACTGTCTCGTTGCTGATACTGACAGATGTGGACGCGTTCATAGCAGGGATTGAAATACCGTTAATAATAATAATAATAATAAATATATGACAACATCACATACATTGCTCCAATCCCAAAGTAAGTAGCTATAGCACTTGTGTTATGGAAATCAGAAACAACTGTGGTATGACACACACCCAGACCTGAGACAATATTGAAAAGTTCATTTTCTACATTGACCCAGCCGGGGATCGAACCCGGGACCTCAAGAGATGGTGACGCCTTGAAACCGGCGTGCGAACCACTCGACCACGGAGGTCGTTAAAAAAATAACATTAAGAATACCGTTAAAACATTTTATCGGTAAATTTACCGGTAAAAATAACGTTAAAAATATTTTACCGGTAAAATTATCGCTAAAAAAATAACGTTATTAATTGGAATAACGTTAAATTTAAAGTAAGAAATAATGCTAAAATTAACGTTATTTACTGAAATAACGTTAATTTCAATGTAACGTTATCTAAATTAACGTTATTTATTTACATAACGTTAATGTTAAAATTAACGGTAAAAAAAGTAAAAAATAACGTTATATTTAAAAATAACGTTATCATTCTCTGGTTCCATAGAGAATGTATGAAAGAAAATTATCACTGAACTGTGTGACGGAACTGAGACTTCACTGATATGTGTGAATCTGGCTCTCCATCATGCTAGTAGAAAAATCACTCTGCCAGTCTGAAAATGCATTGTTTGACCCTAGAAAATGTGACGATTGTTTTGATTGTAAGTCTCACTGTTTTTGTTAGAGTATCTATTTGTTAATTGCCCAATAAATTAATAAATGGAAGTAGAAAAAAACAGTTAAAAATACCTGATCTTGTTTAGCGAACTTAATTTTGTGGTATTTACGTAAAACAAATCTAAAAAACTGTATTTTTTACGGATAGCTCTACGGTACTCTAACTTAGGTACTCAGTCGGGTGGTATAAAATTACCTGCATAGTTTATTTAACCGAGATAATAGGATGACCGGATGCTTGAAATATTTGCAATTAAAGTCATAATTTTATTTTAATTGAATTTATTTACTTTTTGAAGTTAATATATTGTCGGATGAATGAAAGAGATTTTAATCAGGGGCCAGTTAACAGACTCTATAGCTTATTTGGAAGAGCATTTATTTAATTGTACCCGATTTTCAAAGGTCGCGGATTCGATCCCCGCCTGAGAAAATGATCTGGTGACGAGTCGTTTTTTTTCCAGTATATTATTCAGTGTTATACAGAACACTACATTAATTAAGCGATTAAAACGACTGCTACGTTGTATTTTTGTTAACACTTTCTCAATCTAACACGTTTAGCAATTTATTCGTATTTTGGTAACAGTCATAAAACTCTCACTTTCAGATTATTACTAGCACTAAAACTAACAAAAGTGTTAATGGAGCTATTCCGCAAGAAAATACCCATTTCGCGAGCAAAGCAGTGTGAAACATCGGGTTATTTACATGGGTCGATTTTAGTCGTCTGTGACGGTCGACTTTAGTCACGTACCAAGTCGCTTGTAAAATTGAATCGCGGGTGACACATCGATGACGGCGTCGCTGACGTCTATGTACTTAGTCGATGGCGTAACATGGTAATGAAATCTTATCGTGGCGTAACCTAGGTAACGATATGTAATTAAATTAATAACACTTGTTCCAATTTTGGCCACCGGATCAGCCCTGAAACTTTAAAATAAGCAGTAAAACTATATAATTACGTGCCGTAAGCTTGACAATTCCATACAATACATCGAAGTCTGTGATTTACATAAGTTTGCGACATGTGATTTAATAATCTATTGCTCATATTTAAGCTTTAAAAATAAGCGTAGCGTTCAAACGAATAGAAAGTTGGCCATTTGAGTAGGGGGGCAGATACGTTTGTTCAGTCACCTGCGCCCTTGGCTGAATCGCCATTTACGCCTGTAGCACACCTTCGCTGCGAAACCGTACCAGCGGCACCGCGGTAGTTCCTCCATATAGCGCCGCGATGAGTTATCTTCTATCGACGACAATATAATATGAGGTTCACATCTACGTAGCGGTTTCGCGTCATTGCTTTCACGTGTGTCAACGTTCGGAGCCGATCAGGTGGAATCGCGCGTGAAAAATCTATGCATTAGACAGCGGCCCAAGTCTTGCTATTGTTAATGTCATAGTCGTGTTTCAATCGTGTTTGAATTGTATTGCTTTTTGACACATTTCTTGTTTATTAAACCCAAAACCAAAACACAATTTAAACACTATTATGACGTTAACAATAGCAAACTTGGGCCCCAAGCTGTTCGCTTTTATTTCGTTTGTCGAACTTATGGCGAAACCTACTGCGGTGTTTCGCGGCGGAGGTGTGCTACAGGCGTTACACAGTTAGATTTTCACCGTGCGGTTTTAGTCACCCGTGTAAATCCCACATTAGTTTAGCGTGTATCAAAGTGATTTTATTTCGCGCATGTATCGCACCTAACTATAATGATAATATTGTCAGATCATTGATCTATAGATCGCGTTCGATGACGCGTGCGACATTACCGTTAATGTATTGATCGATCATTTTGTTTTTAAAATTGTTTCTTAATTATAAATTTTTGTGTAACTGGTTTTTGTAACATTGGCGCCATTAATTATAGGGTATTGAAGAACTGAAGTAACTGTTTTATTGTTTTTATATAGGCATTTTTTGTATACTTACATCTTTTTATTACTAAGAGATATTCAGGTCATTGATTATTTATAACCGGAAACAGAATCAGATCTAAGTGTAATTGAATTTAATTTTATCGTTTTAAAACCTGCTGTTTTGAAATTGCAACTGCGATTTAATGCCATTGCCTAGCTTTCGAAATCATTTTTATTAAAATTATGATGAAACAACAAAATAGGTATTTAAATTTATAAAAACCTTAAAAAATGAATGACCCTATTCGTTTCTTTCTCTTTCGGTCTTTCTTAATTGATAATTGAAGATCTATTAACATCAACAATAATACTTTCAAAGTGTACCACCCAAAGAAATGTAATAAACTGTACTATTTAGTTCTTGAGTACCATGTAATTATGCTGACATGACGTCCAACAGTAAAGAAGGTCAGGCTGCAGATTGACCTTGAACTCGAACTTACTTAGGCGGGTCACGCGCAGCTTTCTAGCGCACGAGACTTTTGGTTAACTACTTAAGTTGAAGCGAAAAAAGTTTTTAAGCAGATCTTTATAAACTCATTTCTCTACAATGATACTTTTTGTCCACTGAGATATTTGTGTTTGGTAACAAAAAAGAAATATGCAAAAAACTATTTGAATTTCGAACTTCACTTTAAAATAAGTTTTTATTGCCTTTTGAAATATTACGCAAATGCGCAATGGCAGGATAATTTTGCTAATTCACAAATCGTCCACCAGACGGCGCACCAAATGAGGATCAGTAACAGGTTTGAATCCTATTAGTTTTATTTATAATGAAACTTAGTGACAGATTTTTTGAAATCCGTTTAGAAATGGTTGAATTATTACTTACTATACTATTATTATTATTATATTGAAGGAAATGCCAAACTCAATGCAATATGTACTTTATCACGTACGGCATGAGGTTCGCGTACGTCTCGATGACGTCATAAGGACCCCCAAAACGACAGTGTTTTAGCATGTTTTAGCTCGTATATCTTCTCAGGTTTAAAGCAGGCTCCAGATTCCTGCGTGATTCACGGTGTGAATTCACAACGTAATTTTGCCGCGAAGTCGGCGTGAAAAGCATGACCCTCCACACTCGCTATCGTTCACAGTTTAGTTCGCGCGCTAGGGATGTCGAAAGTGGTAAAATATATCGATATATCGATACATCGATATTTATAAAAATATCAATATCGGCCTCGATAAATCGCGAAAAAAATATCGATATATCGATATATCGGTCAAATTTTCAGAGAACATTTGCAGTTTTAAAATAATAATGTGTTTAGTTCAGAAATCTTAATAGTTTTTTTTACTTCTCGTGAATATCACGTTTTCTTCCAACATACTGAAGTATTTTGATTTCCTTCAATCCTTAATTCATTTAGTATCCAACTTCCATAGTTATTATTATTAGTATTCAACCACTTTTAGATATAATTTAAATAAATGGGAAAATTGAAAGTAAATATGCCCCTACAAAGGTCTCCAGCCGATTTTTGAGTGATGTAATGCTAATAAATATGTCGTTTTTGATACCATTTTCGATATTGGTTATTTTATATCGATGTATCGATATATCGGATCAAAATATATCGGCTAAAAATATCGATATATCTAACAAAAAATATCGATATATCGATGTATCGATATTTTTTCAACAAGCCTATCGCGCGCTCGTCGAGAATGGACGCCGAGTTATGCACTGCTATCTTTGTTTTTTAGCATCCCATAAAATGGTTTCGGCATGATAACACTCAATCAACACAAATTCCTGCTCGTTCGTCCAAATGACGGTCATTTTGACGCACCGTACTCCGCAAATAAATAAAAACCTCAAGGCACGGTACTGTTTTCACGCGCGAGTGTGGATGCGCTTGCGTTCACGGGAGGTTCGCGCACCGCGAACCCTTTGAAGCGGGCGCAAAAACCGACACCGAACGGGGAACAAGGCGTGAACAGGCGCGAAGCCCGTGAACGGGCGCGAAAACCATCCACATTCGCGCTTCACGCCTTTCACGGGTGTTCACGCCGCGAATGTGGAGCGCTCTTAAGAGATATCGCAAAAATTTATTCACAGTTAATCATGTGGTGGCATAAGCTTTCTGATAAGCCACTAAACAAAAAAGATCGTTACTGATCCTCATTGGCGCTAGTCTACCCTATGTTGACCCGTCATTTTGCTATGTGTTTGCTATCAATTTTTGGATGTTAGAAGTGAATTTTCATAAAAACCTTTTTGCCAACACATTTTGGTTTTCTTCAATCTTTAATTCGTTTACTGTCAAAAAATTTTAAACATAATTGAAAAATTACCGGGCACATAATTCATATGCACACGTACAAAAGGTCTCTCTATTACAGCTGTTTTTACAAATAAGTACTGCCATTAAAACACCAAAACACGAGATATATCATTTGCTGTTCAAAAGAAATTAAGGGCCACCATGATAATATGATTTTCCGTACAAAAGAGCAATTTCTCTGATAAACTCAATCTGAATTTATTTGAATTTGATATTGTTCGAAAGCTGTAATATTCAACTTACCGACTTTACAGTCGAATTTACTGTATAATTTCTCCTATTCAGCGTGTGTCAGAATAAAAAGAAATTGGAGTTTCATACAAAAATACGCTAAAAACACACGCATATGTGAAAAATTTACATAACAAAGTTCGATATTTTTTTCTTATATAGGTTATGAAGTTACAAGTACGAATTTTCGTTTTGCTAACAAACATACGGAATGAAAGAAATAAACCAAAAGTGTATTCAACGAAATACAATGTTAACAGTCTTAAAACACATTTGGTGGGCAACAAAACTCAACACCGGAGCTCATATGGTTTTAACGGGACCGAAATGTAGAGATAAGTCGAATACCTTCACGTACTTTCGCGTTACACTAAACTTCTTTTTTTGTTGCGAAAAACACCGGTACTAAAGCAAACAGGGTGTTTCAACTTAATATTAGGTGCCCCTCTGAAATCGGTGTTTTGTAGGGAGAATTTCAAAGAAGTTTAATTTTCCATGCTAACATTGTGTATGAGTTACACCTTTAATGATAAGTCAGAGAGTAGTAAAAATCCTTAATAGTAATAAAATAGTAGTAGCTATCAACTTTTTTTGTATGCGTTAAATTCTTAGTTTTAATGTGTTCGCGTAGTTAAAATCTGGATCTGGAATCCAGGTTTTAACTTATTTAAACCAGGAAAAACGAATACTAGTTTTTATATTTTTCAGAATATCATTAAACATAGTAATTTCGTTGTAATGATTTTTTCTTGATTGGCGGCGCCACGGACTCTCGGTGGGCCCTTAACATTAAAATCGGTTCTGGTATAATTTAATTTTAAATTATATAAAACCTGAAAGCTTTCAATAGTATGATAGGTTTTTGGGGTAGATTTTCAAGTTATTTATTATAATACCATTTATATTTTTTCTTTATTCTGGAATGAGAACGTGATATTTATAGAGATTTGGGATCCTCAGTGGTTTAGGATTCCGGAACTTTTACCAATACGGCAAAACAAGACTTACGCTGACTTAAAAATAACTGTAATTTACTACATTACAAAATCAACATGCTTTCACAACATAATTTTTAATTAAGAAGTAACTTTCCTTTTGAAATAAAAATAGTAGGTACAAAAGTCCATAAAAATAACACGCTGTATAAAGTCGTATGCTATAAAGTTCAGCTCAACAAGTTAAACCTCAGTTTTTACGACTTTAGCGAGAGGAAAGAAGTCATGTTTATAATTAGCACTGCAATCAGCTGTGTTGTTATATTAACTATTCTTATTTTACAGACGTTTTTATTTATGATATTTTTATTATTATTATTATTGTCATAACCGACCAAGGGCACGATTTCAAAGAACTCAGTAATAGCAAAAGCGAAATCGTTACCGTTTCATTTATGTGTACAGATTTTTTCTGTACACATAAATTGTAAAAATGTAAGTCACTTTTATCTTTACTTGACACTAAACATGAGCTTTCGTGTTAATCATATTGTGTTAATAATTACTATGTTCCACTCTGTACCCTTAAGTCCGTAAATTTTTTCACAATTTTCTTCAAAACAATTCATTACATACTTACTTTGTTTATCGTCCTTGTGATCATCCTTTTTTAGGGTTCCGAACCCAAAGGGTAAAAACGGGACCCTATTATTAAGACTTCGCTGTCCGTCTGTCTGTCTGTCTGCCTGTCTGTCTATCTGTCTGTCTGTCTGTCACCAGGCTGTATCTCATGAACCGTGATAGCTAGACAGTTGAAATTTTCACAAATGATGTATTTCTGTTGCCGCTATAACAACAAATACTAAAAACAGAACAAAATAAATATTTAAGGGGAGCTCCCATACAACAAACGTGTTTTTTTGCCGTTTTTTGGTACGGAACCCTTCGTGCGCGAGTCCGACTCGCACTTGGCCGGTTTTTTTTACATTGGCTCTATGTTTTGTAAGAGAACTTTTTGTACTGAAAAATTTTTGTTTAGTTTTATGTATTGAACACACCCTTAAGATCCCGGATACATTATTCCAGTAAAAACATTCCAGTCGAAATAAATGACGTGGTGTGTTTGAAGTTCTTTGAAAATCAACGAACATGCCAGTCAATGTTACTTCTACTGGAATGTTTTTACTGGAATAATGTAAATGGGGTTTAAAATATGGATGTTACAAACGTGATTTTTTTTGCTGTTTTTGGTACGGAACCCTTCGTGCGCGAGTCCGACTCGCACTTGGCCGGTTTTTTATTAAATAACGGGAACTTTTATTTTCTGTTAAGGCCGAAAGTGGAAGCGCACTTTACATGGAATCCTCAACCACTTGACTAAGGAACTAGGAGATCTATTTAACTGCAGGGATACAAAAATGTTAAATTGTCGTATTGGCGCGGAAAGATGGTGGTAGCTAGCCAAGCAGGCTTGAAATAAGCTCTACCGCCACTGAATTATTATTACTGGCAGCAATATAAATTTTATTTTTAATGTATCTTATCTCCCGTTCTTTCAAGCCTACGGTAAAGAAATGTACAATTGAAGATAAATGGTCTTTAAATCTTGTGACAGATGACTAGCACTATTTCACAAACCAGTTCGCAATTTCCGTTGTAGCTCTTTAATATAGATAATTGTGATATATTTTCCTCTAACGTTTATATTACACGTCTAACCTCTTTCACATACACGTAAGGTTGTAAATCCTCCATGATGAAGATGAAAGCAGACATCATGGACTTTCTAATACCTACCATTAGATATGAGAATTATTACTATAAATATCAATAAACGTATCCTCTGTATGATTGTAACCTAATTCTTCACCATAATTTATGCTACAATGTGGTCTTCTTTTATAAGTAGCTATTTTATTTTCAAGCATAAAGCCTGGGTTACACACACCGAACGCGTATGAGTTGCGTTACGTTTTGTCACACGGTGACATCTACTCAACCGATCATCATGAAATTATGGATACATATTATCAGGGGTACAGAAAAGGATATAGGGACATCCAGAGATGATGCATAGTTCACAAGGGATAGAAAAATTACTATACACGCAGACAAAGTCGCAGGCGGCCACTAGATAACTAATAAAGTAGAACTGTTAAAATGCAATTTAGTAGGTAACTACAAAGAAAATAAAACAAAATTCTGGGCATTTGCAGTTTAATAGTGGTATTTAACTGCAAATGCTCGGTAATAAATGATGTAGGTATACGCGATAAAATTTAAAACGATATTTACCTCAATGCCTGGAATGTAGCGCTCGTATGGTCTGTTTACAAAATTTTTGCAATTTTCAATTCCATAATCTGTGCACGCGCTTGTGAGAACAGAAAACGTGTAAAAAGGTGAATTTATTGCAGATTATTCATTCATTCGAATGGCTACGAGCCAAATGCAAGTAACTTGTGCGAATTCTAAAAATAGATAAGGCTTAGAAAGATTTTGTTTGAACAACTTTCTTAGGTTTCTATGGTTGTTGCTATATACACAGCTGTTTCTACGTTTCATTTAAATACATATTCAGTAGAGCGTGTTCTACAATCCGTTAATAATACAACAACAACTTTACTTCTTATAACAATACAGCACGTTCAATATACATAAATTATAATAGCATTTCTGCAATTATTATTGCATTTAGTTACTATTTAAAAAAATCTAACGTTAGCATTTCCGGGAACTAAACTGAAATAAAACGTTCATGGATCACATTTATGTGGAATCTTATAAACAGCAGCTTTCATTTCTGCTTTGATAATAGCGGCTACTCTAATAGCGACCATGGGATCATAAGCGTCTTCCAAGAAGATTTCAGGTCCTTTGGGACAATGATTGAAAAAAACAGTTGGGAAGAAGTGGCTCCAGATTGCACAAGATCGTGACGAGTGGCGTAGATTGAAAGAAGCCTACAAAAGGTTCGAGACAGGCCGAAGATAGAGAATATCGCTAACATAATGCCCAGTAAACCCATTATGCATATTACGATGTAGAGGTACGATATTAATGAAGTTTCCCCCTACCTGCACACTGCACAGCTCATTTAAGTATGTTAAACAATCCAAAGATTCAAATATATCAGTGTAATATTCTCAATATAGACAGGTTTCAAAAGATAGAAAGTGTCATGTATGGACGACAATCACATCCCGCGTATCTCCCGTCAAAAACTAGGTCATACTAATGACGAATGGGCAAATGAAGCAGCTGATTGTAATACACCCTCCTGCTAAGACTTAAGAGCTATAATTGTTGAGAATTATGAACTACTTGAAGTTGGTCTTACTAATGATGAACGACTATCTTACTATTATAAATAGCTATGACATTTTCCTGTAGTATATTCTAGTGAGAACCTGTCTGTTGATGGTATAGATTCAGTCATGAATTGAATTTATGACGCCTTACGGCTACTTAAAGATTTATGCCAGAAATAGGAAGGTAGAACATTATAATTTAATAATTTTGAACCGGTAGGAAGTGAAAATAATCTTATTGAACGGGACTTGGGTATGATAGGCGGATTAATAAATTTTATTTAATTCGAACTGTAATTGTTTTGGTTTAAATAACTATGGTAAATTCATCAATTTTAGACGGGCACAATTTATTTTCTGGGTCATAAGAATACACCAAAAGTAGAAGACATTTCTATGGTATTTTGGCCGGCTACCACTAACTAACCAAAGTCTGGCGCAATAACAACGATATAAATGATGTGTTTCTACAGTTAGAGTTAAAATAGGTAGTTCCTCAGCGGTTGATGATTCCAGGGTGAAATGCGCTTTCACTTTCGACCTAAGTTAGATGAAAACCAGGCACAACCGTTAGGTACAGGTACTTATAGCTAAAAAAAATGTTACAGGATTTGTTTTAGGAATATTTAATAACAACAATGTCGCAAACCATATATCAAAAGTATCTCTGCAGGAGCAATTTTAAGTCATTAGTTATATGAAATAGACTTGTAGAAACTACCAATTTCCTTATAGAAAATCAAATTTAATCACAGAAGACCCAAGAAAACATTTACAAATTGTTGCAGAAAACCTGTAAATAATTGCATAATTAATGGAGATTTCGTGAGAAGATAGTAAAGTTTCTCCTACACACTAAGTTATCTTCACAATAATTAGCTAATTAATTCTATGAGGAGCTTGATTTTAAATTTATTCAACAAAATGCGTGAAGTAAGATTGGCGAGGAAATAGTTTTCGATTTATTTATTTGAAAATGAATAGTATGCTAATCAAGTTTCGACATAATAATAAAACGTTTAGCGGTTTGTAAATCACATGTTATTGGCTATTTACATGGGTCCATTTTAGTCACCTGCGACGGTAAACTTTAGTTGCCTAGCAAGTCGATTGTAAAATTGAATCGCAAGTGACTTGTCGTTGATGGCGTCGCTGTCGTCTGTGTAGTCGATGGCATAACCCAGGTTACAGTGCGTAATGTAATTATACTTAGCTACCAAATCAGATAAGTTTGTTCAGTCACCTGCAGCCTATACACTCGATTTTCGCCGTGCGGCAAAGTCGCACGGCTTTAGTAACCCGTGTAAATACCACATTAGTGTGATTTATTAATAATGCTAAGTTTATTAATTAACCACAATATCAATGTAACTTTTGACAGTTTTAAGAAAAGGTTAATTTTTCATTTTAATGAAAAGCAAACGGAATTCGGATTGACATTTTATGTTAATCTTCTAATAAAAATATCATTAAATTGTTCATTAAAAAGCTGTTTCAATCCTTAATAAGGAAGCGTCGACTACTCTGCATTTTGCGAGTCGTAAAATCTTTCAATAAACTTGAGCAAAAGTAATTCGTTTCCGTTGAACAATACTTAGGGGGTTCTTCAAGGCACACACTTCGGTCCGCTACTTTATTTACAGTAGACCACCATTACCATTGAACCATAAACTTAATTACGGGATAAAACTATGCGACCGCCTCTCAACTGATTGAACTGCCAATGGCCGCTAACTGGGCATGAAAGTCAATTGCTTTATAACCAGAGCGGGTTAACGATACCAGTTTGAACTTGGGAGCTTTATTTTCGCCGCTATAGTTCTTGAGTAAAGAAAGGAACAGTGTAATTTGGTATTAATAGTTTGTCGGCGTTTCATTCTGGTCAAGATGATGGCGTATATTTACAAAACCATTAAGTAGTATAGGCTTTTAATTCATATTAAATAATAGCTTTTAATACTGAAAATATTGGTCGTAACTATATTGAAAATTAAATGGTTCAAGTCTTTACGCTCATGTTCATGTTTCCTATCTAAATTGATCGCGTAAATTTTATGTATGGATCTATTGTTTGTTTAGGAGTAAAAGATCGAGATTTGTTTGCATAAAACTAATAAAGGATTTATAACCGTAAGCCAATGTCATAGAGGCTGTTATCGTTCGATAACACTACGTTTATCTTTTCACTTTTCGTATTATTATTTAGCGTCCAATTAAATCTATTTAGATTCCAAATTAAGATCACTGTCAAGATAAGTCGCTATGTTCATTTGTATACTGTCTGTAGTGTTAACTTCATGAATATTAATTTTTTTGGCATGAAATTCACTTAATGTTGCTATCTGATTGATATTTTTTTATAAATATCGAACATGCTTAAGAAATAGCGGTAAAACACACGTCGTACTTAATAATTGTACACAAAAAAAAAGGATTTCTTAAAACAAGAAAAGATTCTTAAATCAAGATATTTTGTGTCTCATAATATAGGGAAACAAATATTTTCTTGGGTCAATGCAATTTACTTTCGTTCAAAGCAATTTACTCTTGAAAGAAAGTAAAATTGCATTGAACCAATAATATATTTGTTTCCCTATATACATACATACATACACTCACGCCTGTTTCCCATGGGGGTAGGCAGAGACTATGGATCGCCACCTGCTACGATCCTTGCACACTTCTTTCGCTTCATTCATATCCATCAATCTTTTCATACATGCCCTGCGGTTTTTGTCACTGCGTACACCAGCCTTTTTTATAATAACCTCTATTTGGTCCGCGTAGGTTTTTCTGGGACGCCCTCGTGCAATCGTTCCTTCCACATTCGCACAGTATATCTCTTTCGTGATTCGCCTTTCATTCATCCTCTCTAAGTGACCAAACCACTGGAGCATTCCTTTCTCAATTCTTGTCACTATATCATCTTTCAGACCACACCTTTTGCGAATCACCTCATTGCTCACTCTATCACTCAGTTTTACTCCACATATTTTCCTCAACGATCGCATCTCTACCGCATTTATTCTGCTTTCATTCTTCTTCTGCCATACCCAAGATTCACTTCCATACATCAGTGTCGGTACCAGCACTCCGTTATGAATAGCCATTCGCGCCTTTGCAGAAACGGTTTGGCTACTCATAACCGAGTGTATAGCACCACTCACCGAATTTCCTTTCTTCACTCGTCTTTCTATGTCTTCCTCACTCTTTCCGTCCCTTGTGAACAAACTCCCCAAGTATACAAACTCACGGACTTGTTCCACTTTTTCGCCACCTAACATTACCGTACAGTCAGTCATTTTTTCATCTCTCTCAAACACCATCACTTTAGTCTTAGTTACATTCACTTTCATCCCTTTTCTCACAAAATCTTCATTCATAATTCCCTATATATGAGACAAAATATCTTGTTTTAAGAAATCCTATTTATCGGTGTAATTAATTACAACTTTAGCTAACTCATAGACACTTAATATGACTATCAAACAAAAAAAAATATCTTGTATTACTTCGTTTATATTGTATGGATAGACTAGTTTCTCTGAAATATTATTCTCAGTCAAGGTTAAATTTACAGTTTTAACATTATTTTAACTTTGAACACTCAATTGTATTTCAGAAAATTGACTTACCGTTATTTGTACAATTAAGCATTTTTGAACAAAATAAGCAAATCGGAATCTCAACAAACGTGTTTTTTAATTATTGCATTTAAACATGAATTCTCCGTTGCATCTCAAAAGTGATGATTATATGAACGCATGCAGATGTGCGAATGAGATAGTCCGATATGTCCAATATGAAGTGCGAAAGGGATGGCATATTCTGTACCGTTCGGCCCCGATTTATAAAACGTTTCTCGGTAAAACAATTTCGAGAACACACAGGAAAATACAGGAACTATACTTACCGTAACGAAGATAAAAACAAATGGACGACGTTAAAAAATAAGTTCTTGTGATCAATAATTATTACGATCTTAAAATCAAAACACGTACCAATAGTACCTACCATTTCATCCTAATTGACATCAGCGATTTTTAATGTCCCCACTGCTAGGGCACAGGCCTTCCTTATGGGTGGATGAGGAAGGAGGATGGGCCTTATGCATTGGGCCTGTATGTTGGATTATCCCACATGCAGGCCCAATGCGGATTGGTGGGTTTTAACGACTGCAGATGCAGCCGGCTTAACGTGCCTTCTTAAGCAGGGACGAACTCGAGATAATAAGTTTTTGGTCTCCCATCCCATGACCGACCCTTGCGAAAGTTATTATTATTGTTTATTGTTTAGAAGAGGGACGCCAGCGAAGCCGGGCGGGTGATCAGCCACCTTGATTGGAACCATTTCACCCATTTTCCCAAATCCCCGGAGGGGGAGGGTTATCATTTACCCCACCGGCATCGGACCGTCGACGCTTACAGTACCTGCTGAGTTGCCTTATCGTTAACTGCTTTAGATCCTCTTCCTTTAGCTTGTCCGCTCCAAAGAGTTCCCAGCGCAGTGATGCGTATATATATCGGGCATTCTGCCATGAAGTGGTAGGTTGTTTCTTCTCTTTATATGCATTGCGGATGGGGTCTTCTGTCCGTTTTGCGAAAGTTGCTTAGCCTCCGCAATCGCAAGGCCAGGTGCTAAACCACTGCGCCACCGAGCTCATTATTACCATTATACCTGCCCAAAAATAGTCCATTGCAGGAGATAGGTCTCTCCTGAGGAAGAGGTTGCTATAATCTCCAGCTCCACGCTTGGCTAGCGAAATTTGGCAAATAATTTAGTTCATAAATCAGTCAGTATAATAATAATTTAATGAATCAGTTTGTTTAATTTATTTATTTCGCTTATGATTCACGACTATTCGAAAGAACATACATTTCGGATTTAAATGACGACATAAAAAATACCAATGTGTTACAGTACCAATTTTTTAATCAGTCTTTTCTAAATCGTATTTTTTTTATTAGATGAAATTACTGGTACTTTAACATTCAATACGCAAACATACAATATTTTCAAATTCCTTGAAAACGATTAGTTATGATGAATAGGGATAATGACTAATGAATAAAATAACGAAATACTAATAAAAACCGTAAACATATTAAACTTTTAGAGTAGCTTGGGTCTTATATATTACGTATTATTTGTTTTATGACCCTTCAAAGTTGGGCGGACAAGTCCATTTAAAAGTATAAAATTTATTAAAATAAATAATAACATTGATTAGTCCATAAAATTTATAGCAAACTTGTCTAAGAAACCATTTTGATAAACACAATATTTAATATAGCTGCCGAACAAATTTCCTACGCGTTACATACAAACTACTCAAGCGTGACGTCATAACTGAGTAGCCGTTAGTATGGAGCGTTTTCGGGTGAGTCCCGTCCAATTTTGTGCATTTCAAACTGTGATATCTCGGGCAGTGTTCAAGCTAGCGAAATAATTCTTTTACCAATGTTTCTTTTTTTTGAGAGTTAATTTTATGTAACATAAAAAAAATGTCATCATGCCTCACGCGGGCCGTAGAGGCGAAGGTCTACATTGGAAGTACTTGACTTTTGTTACTAAGTTTCTCTGTTGCTCACAAATAATTACAGTAACTACTTCTAAAAGACCATAAGATGTCGTAAAGTTATCGCTTCTTGAGGCTTGCGAGTTAATCAGCGGTTAGTTTGTAATGATTATGGACTTTCCCGTTAGTAAACATGCTGCTTAGTTAAGTGTATATTAAGTGTTTTAGGGTTAAGTTGCTACCGTGCATGAAGGAGAAAACAGTTGGTTGTTTAAGAAAATCAAGTCGACAATTTTACTTTTTTCAGGTTAAAATTCTAGAAATGCAAAAACTTTACAGTGAGAACCACACAAAAGTCTCTAAAATAAAATAAAGATATAGCACATAGTAGGTACGTAGTTATAGCTATTCATTCTACAAAAAGTTTATTAGGTTCTCTAATATATGATATTATCCTTTGGTACAAATACATAAAACATGATAGTTAACTGAAAAGATTAAAGTCCGCATAGTTTCTTTCGCCAAATTCTTGTTATAAAAGCCCCCCCTACCCCCCTCCCCGACCACACAATAAATAGATTGGTGGTTATATGAAATCATTATGGGGTATTTACATAGTCGACCGTGTAAATGGCAATTCGGCCTAGACCGCAAGTGACTGAACAAAATTATCTGATCCGGTGGCCAAAACTGGAACTGCGTTATTGCATAGTGTTACCTAGGTTACGCCATCAACTACATAGACGACAGCGACGCCATCACCTGCGATTCAATTTTGGAAGCGACTTGCTCGGTGACTAAAGTTGACCGTCATAGGTGACTAAAATCGACCCATGTGAATAGCCCATTAGCAACTCATATTTTGCTTAGAGTCTGTCTAAAAAGTCTGTTTACATGGGTAATTTCAGAGGTAATTTTATTTCCCACCTAAATCCCCAACCACCCCACCAATACCCATCTAAATAAATAAATATGTTTAGAATTTTGACAGCACCAACAGGGTTACCAGTAGCATTCAACTAAGATACTCGTATTTTGCATACCCATGCATTCGGCATGAAAAGAGGTTGCATACCTTTCTGGACGCAACCTTCTTTTTGCTATTTTATTAAGAACTAACAAACGATAGTCATTTGTTCAGTGACATAAAGTTCGGGTGTTATTACAAAAGATTGTTCAACACCTGTTTAACTAAACACTGTTTAAATGTGATGCTGTCTCTGTCAAATAATATTGTCAAAAAAGTGACAGCATGACATTTAAACATGTGTTTAGTTAAACAGTGTTTAAAAATCTTTTGTAATAACACGGTATGTTTTAAATTAACTGTGATTAATGATTTTAATTAAATTGTATGAATTTAATTAAAAGAAATATAAAGTGATGTAAAACTTAATATTATTACCTATAGGTTTTTTTTAGCCAAGTACAATGCGATTAAATTAAATATGTATAACTGAAGTGACTAACGCCTTTGCAAAACATTCTGGAGTGAAGTTTCCACTTCTGTTGTACAGTCAGCAACGAAAGTCACTTTACACTTTAGTAGTTTATCATAGCAACTTTTTTTAAGAGTTGTCTCACAGTTTGAAGCCTTAATCAAAAAAGTTACCATGACAAAGTACTAAAGTGTTAAACCACTTTTGTTGTTGACCGTACATAGTTAAATTAATCGTATTGTATAATATAGTTGTGAAATTTTAATAAGATGAGATTTTACATGTTTTATATCAAGTTACTGAGTGAAGTACCAAAGTATGCGGGTAAACTCGAGACATAAAAAAACCGGTAAGTAATTTTACACCAAATAAGGGCATCAAAACAAGTGTGAACAAGTAACTGTTTTTTTTTTGTTTTATGACAGCTTTACGCAGACACGAAATTGTTTATTTTACCTTCTTTTTTGAAGTCGTTAAAAAATAGTAAAAGTACATTTTTAATTAATGCTAATTCAATATCAAGTTTGAGCGGAACTAAAAATTAACACAGCTAAATCAAAAAGTGAAAAGTTTTAGACGTTGACACTTTATTTGTTGTTTCATTTATAAATACAAGTGTCAATCGAAAGTTGTTTAAACAATGCATAAAGGGTACGCTAGAAACATAGGAAGTTATTGACCGATTCAACAACATTGTTGACTTATCGACGGCCCTTTTCAAGAGTTAGAAAAGTGAATACTTAACTAAACATACAACTTTCCATGTTCATTGATTTACGTGCAAATTGGTCACTTTATATTTCTTTGAATTAAAATCATACGATACACACACACTAACACAGTATTATAAAACTTAAACATTATGTCACTGAACAAATGACTATCGTTTGTTAGTTCTTGAGGCGGTTGTATAACCGAAAGTGGCTCCCTCAGAGGTTCTTATTTAATAAGTTATTAATAGAAAAAGATTTTAATAATGTTTTACGTGAAGTTTTTAGGGCCCATGGTTTAGTAATTTTAGAAGGTATCACTACATGCCCTCCTAGTCATTCGTAGAAGTAGATAGCAAATGTGTCAAAAACGGCCACTTTTAGCAGTTTTACTATCTACTTCTAGCAGTGACTACGAGGGAATGTAACGATACCATCTAAAAATACTAGACTGTAGGCCCTAAAAATTCCACGTAAAACATTATTAAAATTGTGTATTAGAATCATAATATAAAATAAAATTCACCGCGGCGGGCGCCACTTTCGTTCAAAAATAACAATAGTAGATTGTTATACGAGAGTCCAAAGGAAGCAATTCCCATACGAGATATTTAGACGCCCGAGCATAGCGAGGGCCGCTATAGTTCGAGTATGGAATTGATGACTTTTACCCGAGTTAAACACTCTACTTTTCATTTTGAATATATAAGGAAAGTAAAAAAAGTCTTAGTTTTTCCAAAATGTTTATTAATAAAATATGTACTTAGTACCTACAAAAACTTTAATACGGCACCAATACGTCACACACAGCTCAAAGTCATAGAGTTATAATATCCCTCCAATATTTTATAGTTTTTCTTATTTTAAATTTGGAACACGCCGCGTTCGCCCGGCCGCTCCGCTGGCTGTTTATTATACCATGTTTTGTTGTTGTTTGTGAATGCGCCCTAATACAAGACTGCAACTTTTTTTAAACAATTTTGCCGATGAGGCAACTCCAAGAATCTTATATCCATATTCTATTGGGCAACTCTATGGTTGACTATGTAACCAAATTGAGTTCTATTTTTAAATTACTTTTAATCCCTAGGGTGGAACGAAGAGTTTTTGACCCGCTGCTCAGTTTAAATATACATCACTTTCCGAATATGAGAAATGAAAAAGAAGGTTGCACCCAGAAATGTATTCGAACTCGGCCCTTTTCAAGTATTAGAAAAGTGAAAACTTAACTAAACATACAACTTTCCATGTTCATTGATTTACTTGCAAATTGAAGCAAGCTTTACTGGTTTTCAGAATTGGCCCTTTGCATATACATGGTAATTGCTCAAACATTATCGAGCAGATTCTAATTAAAGTTTAATGATAAAGTACCTGGTAGTAAACATGCTTACAAAAACATACATGACATTTAGGACAAAGAAATGTAGTCATAAAAAAGAGAAACAGTTTAAGCAAATAAAAAAACCATAAAAAATACAGTTTTAATAAATGTGACACAATAAAGATTGAAATATTTTAATGAGCAGAGATAAAAAAAGGATTTTTCCCAAAACCAATTCTTCAGTATTTAACAGCACAGTTAAACTTATTTGGCGTCAATAAACATAATAATGTTTTGGCCATAATGGGATGACTTTTTAGAAACTATACATAACTTATAGATATTTTGTTAAAATTACTTGTACATGTAAAAGTTGGGAGAAAAAATAAAATTCACTTGTTTTAATCGTGTCACCCGCAATAGCAACAAGATTTTTATAGTATGTATTGAAAAATTAGGTACTTACCTTAATTTTTGTCATAATTTTTCCGAAACGAAATCACTCCGAACCTTGGACGAATCAATTCGTCCAAGCTCCGAACGCAGCAAATCCATACAAATTTATAGTACTACTACATACTTACTTGCGGCAATTTTCCTTTCGAAAATTTCATACATTTATTCCGTTTCGGAATTCCGGATCAAATTCCGTCTGTATATTGCAAGCCTTAGTCCGCGTGGATGAGACGCGATTCGATATACAATGTTTGCTTAGGACCATCGACGTCAGCAAAGTGTGAAATATTAACAGCAATATACCCAAAATAGCTTGAAAAATAGCAGCGAATTCGCTCTTTCTGGACAAGGTCTTATACAAGCCTTGGCAGAACTTTAGCGCTGCCATTTTCTGCGCAGAAATATTTTTTCGGGTCTCATTGGCGAAAGACGTGATGCGGGCTACTGCAAACATGAGCAGCAATCCTATCACATTTCTCTCACCGCTAAACTTAACGTGCCGCGGCCTATACTTCATTAATTTCCCCATTCGACAGTACGTAGAGGTAATATGTTTTCTTTGTATGCACTTATAAGTAAGTTTGAAGTTACCAGATCGCTCTCTACAAACAGCGTAGCACAGCCATCATGCAATGATCTACGATAGTGTAAGCACTCGCTTAGAATGCTCAGCCGCAATGGCGGACGCAATGGGCAGCAGTTTTCACTTTTAACTGCAGTGCTTTGGTAATTAAGTAGGAAAAGCGTTAAGTAAGTAGCTTCTGTCATGTAAATTGATGGCCTCACATATTGTATTGAACGTGATTTTCTGTTAAGACGGTTCACTGACCGAAAGACTTGTACTATTAGTTATTCTGTGCCGAAAGTAGCGCCACAGTTAACTTTATTTAATATTGTAATTATGATACATAATTTTATTTTTTCAACTCTTCATTCTATAAGCTTTGTTATCGTATTTTTTGTTTGCAAATAAGAACCTCAGTTTAATATTTACGGTGACTTAAAGTAAAAAAAATGTAGTTGAAAATATTGGTTATTGTGTAATGTTTAGGAAACTTCTTAATAAATTGCTTTTTTATACCAGAAATGAATTCTACGTCATTGATTTATCCGAAAATGATACCAAACTTGGCTTAGTATCTAAACTTAGGCAGTTATTAACCTCGGACTTCGTTAAGGCAGAATTCCCCCTCCCCCCCACCTGCTTGAAAAATCCAGGTGGCTCCACTTCGTAAACCCATTTTAGGAACCCAAGGATCAATCCTACCGAAGGAAATCTTTGGTTCATGGATAGCCGTATTCTTCGCTTTTTGCCTCCTACGACTAGGGCTATGAGTAGTTACTTACTTACTTTGATATTTGTAAAATTTTATTTATTATTTATAGATTGTCCATCAGCCATTTTTGATGCGCACTGCTGGGGCTCAGGCCTTCCTTATGGGTGGATAAGGAGGACGGGCCATAACCCAGCACGCGGGCCCAATGCTGATTGGTGGGTGTTAACGACTGCAAATGCAGCCGGGACCAACGGCTTAACGTGCCTTCCGAAGCACGGAGGAGCTCGAGATAATAAATTTTTGGTCACCCATCCCATGACCGACCCTTGCGAACGTTGCTTAACTTCCGCAATCGCTGGGCCAAGCGCTAAACCACTGCGCCATCGAGTTCCTCTTTATAGATTATCAGCCACCTTATTGGTTGTGTGTATTCAAATCAAAATTAAATAATGCAAGTGACACGAAAGAATATTGAAAGTGTCTACGCATTTTGAATTCTCACGAAGGGACACTGTTTTCACTTTTAAGTATAATGCTTTGATTGCTAAGTAGGGAATTATGTTAAATTGTACAAACTATCGTTGTAGATCTAGTTATTTACCATAATGAGGTGCCATGATTACCTAAGTTTTACCGTAAGGAGTACCGTTGCTAAGCCATAGTTTTGGTAGAACTAGGTATTCACTTTTTCTTCGTTTATTAGTAAGGCAGCTAAAGATTAAATCAGCTCCAACTACACTGGACCTGGCGCCCTACCGGCTTACTTTCCAAACTTTGGTAAATCTGACAGGCTTCAACTTAAAAGAGATACTTACATCGAAGTACGGAATTTCGTATAGTACAATTTACCGAAGTTATTTGGAAGAGTTCGATGTTCGTGTGACATTGATTCGGGGTTCGTCATTTCGGCCTGATTGGGGCTCGATTTATATCGTGTCATTTTGAACTTTCCGTCCAAATTTTAAGGATGTGTCCTGTCCATGAAAATAAACAACTTTCTCTAAGAAACATGTGTCAAATTTCGCCACACAATTATGGTCATCCCATACTAAATTGTTCACGTGATCTTTGATTTGTATGGAAAGTCGATTTTTATTTTACATATTTGACCATGGACTGAACACAATGAAACTGAACAAATTTCTCTAAAAATCTTAGTAGTAGTATATAAGATCCTTAAAATTTGGATGGTGATTACAAAATGACGTTCGGAGCGTTAGCCGTTACGCGGCCCCGGGGCCCTATTTGAAATCATTCGACTATCATTAGACTGGCGTCAAGCGCTTTTTACTCATCCATGGCTGCTTATTTTTGAAATTATCCGTTTAAAATCGTTCGTGTGATTTAAGTACATACGACTTCTCGGATTGTTTATTACACTGACAACTAGGTAATGGCCAACGAGCGATTCAAAAATACGGATTTTGGCTAAGTCTAATAAGAATGAGTAGTAAAAAGCGCTCGACACCAGCCAAAGGATATCGAAAATATGATACAGATGACGCAATTTTAGGCCAAATTAAAACAAAATACCTAGCAAACAAATTCATATTTAATTTTAAGCCACGCATGTTAACATTATCATTAAAAAAGTATTACGATTAAAATAAAACGAACTCAAAACCTTTTCGTAATGGCGTGCGTCCGCGAATGTTTAATATGCGTAATTAGGGCTTTCATAACAAAATTCAATTTATGTTTTGCGTCAGCATAATTATATTTAAGGGAGGGATACATCTTTTTGATATGTTAGAATTAAATAAACGTCAACGCTAACATAACGAGATACTTACTATTTTTTTAGCTTTAAATATGATGTTCGTAAAACTTTGTAGAATTTGGGTGGAGTCATATCATAATCGACTGCAATTAGAATGTTAACTCAGGTTTTCATAACATGTCTTTAGTTGCATATTTTTATTAATTGCAAATAGAGGGAAAACTTACTGATAATTCAATTTAGATTTTTGCAAGCACTCTATCGTTTTACCATTGAAAATGGTTATCAGATGCAAATCGCCTGAGACGTATTTTTGACCATATCTCCGAGGATTTTGGGAGGATCGAAATAAAAATAGTACCAAAAGTTGAGGAATTTATCGAGACACGTGTGAATGTTTGAATATTGAAAATCTACTGGAAACTTTTTTTGTAATTTTGCGAAATTCCAAAAATGCCGGGTTTTTTGGGGGATGTTTGTTTACTAAATTGTAAATATTTAGGAAAAAAAACCGACTTAAGAAAAAATGAAAAAAGGGTCCTAGGGTATTAGTTTAGCTATGAAATGGCGAAATAATTTGAAAATCGGTTTATAATTGTGACCTGTAGGTGGTCCCTTTAGATTTGGAATTGTAGAAAAACGGCTGTTTCTGTATATAAAAAGTGATGTAGCTTCTATGATTATTGACCGATCGTCATGGTAATAGTATTAAAAGATGCAGAAGCGGACGAGAAGTGCATTCGTTGAAATTTCGAAAATTGGTTAATATTATTTCGGCCACGTCGAGGCAGTCAGCGGGCGCTTTTGTGACACGAGGCGGAGCCGAGTGTCACAATCGTAAAAATAAATAGGTACTACCTAGGTAACTTTAAAAATATAATAGGACTTTGCATTTGATTTGATTTTGGTTTTTCGTAAATTTTTGTGTTCATTTTCAATGCTCCGATTCTTGCGGGGACTGTAAAATCTGTGAATTTTTGTCATTGAATAAAATAATAGGTTTAACTTGTTAATAAATAAATATAATGTCCGAAGTCCTAACAAATCCACACAAGAGATCGAATTTATTAAACTGAAGTTGAAAGTTTTCACACATCTTAGTAGTCAAATATTGGTGAATGTTTTCAATATAAATTGTCAATATACTCACGAATATTTCACGTATATTGTATCTATGTATCTAGATGTATAGTAATCCGTCATAACTATTCTATTGACGATGTATTAAAAAGATCAGACACCGCAAATCTGTACTGCTCTTAACTCTAAATATCATTCGAAGTAAAGTTCTTAATTTTGACTGATTACGGGGCAGCCGATGAAATGTGTAGTCCTCAGACTTTGATGGGCTTTAAATTATAATTTTATCCAAGTTATTTCAACTCGTTCGAGCTATGACGTAATGTGACAAGTTATTGGTTATTGCACTTGGGGTCAATCACCACCACCATGATGATAGAAAGCTGATCGTTACATTTTTGGTAAGTAATGTTCCAAAAAAATCTTTGGTTTGGTTTCAAAATTGAACTTAGTTGAAACTAATGAAATTGACCTAGTAAGGGAATATGCATCAATTTTTTTTTTAATCAAAATCAAAAGGATAATGCGTGAGAAAATTAACTGTAATTTTAAACTTTTTCTTGCGTTTTTTTCTCGTGATATAGTTACTTGAAGTTAGCGCGCAGCAGCACCCGCTCCATACAAAACGGACATGACATAATGACGTTACAGGCGCGTTTACTATGGAGTTAGCCAAGAATTTTCAATTATTTTCAATTATCTTTCTAAATTTTGCGTTTAAGTACATATATGTCATACAAAAAATATTTCTTATTCGATAGTCTATCTGACTGTTAAGTGTATTATATCCGAAAATGAAAAAAAATCGTTATTTTTTATCTGATTTCATGGTGTGTTAAAACTAAACTAATATATTATTATTATATATCTGTTCCATCATGTTTTCATACGTGTCCAAAGCGATCAAGCTCAAATTTTTAAAAATGGGTGACTTATGCATATTCCCTATTGAACTTGTTGACTTTTTTGCTTGTTATGCGGCGATTAGGAATCAAGCTCCATTCTGTTTTTAATTCCTTATACTTGCAAAATGAAGTGTTTTGTTTCACGCAACCAAAAATTCTTTAACTTTTGGCCTATTTCTTCCTATAAAAAAATTCAGCCAATTTAATTTTTTTCAGACATTCCCATTCTATTACCTAAGTATTCTGTATTTGATGATACTAACAGTTGCACTTTGTTATTTTCAAGACTATTAACCTTCTAAGAAGAAGGTTCCTTAACCTTAAGATTACCCTATCTATAGGATCCCTATAGGACCTTTAATTAAAATAAAAAAAATGAACTACTTAGTAAGCACTATGTGTGCATTATGAAATTAAGAAAAGATGCAAAATAATTAAGTACTTTGTCATTCTAACAATTGTGTTTGTTCTTTAAATTGCATGCAGATGCTATTTAACGTAATAATTTGGGGGTAGGCAGTAAAACTAGAAAGACGTTTTTTCAAATTGCTCTGCGGTTTATTTATTTTAAAATTAATAATTCACAGTTTTTTGTACTATTTAAGTGTTTATATTATGTACTAACACTGTACAGTACCTGCAGTTGATCTTCTCCTTGTAACTACTGTCACTTTTAACTTAATCAACTAAGCACTGCACTACATCCTCTTCACAAAATGGAAGACATCAAGGGCACAATTGAGTCTCTGTCGCAGTCCTTCTCACAGCGGATGGCAAAGTTTGAGAACGAGCTGAAAAATACGAGCACCCCGCAGCAGCCATCACTATCATCGCTGTTCGCCGAGTTCGAGGCCTTCCGAGACTTTGTAATGGCCACGTTGAAAAACCTCGAACGGCAAGTCACAGTATTGGCTTCCGAGTGTGACAATGTTGAGATGAGGAGTCGGCGGGCTATGCTGCTATTCCATGGTGTCCCAGAAGTCAAAGATGAAAACCCGACTGAAACTGTGCTGAAGGTGGCCTCTCAACATCTAGCGTCTATTAAGGTATGCGGAGCGGACATCAACCGGGCCAGCCGTCTGGGCAAGGCACGGCCAGATAAGCCAAGACCGCTACTAGTTAAGTTTCAGTCGGAGTCGCTGCGGGACAGTCTGTGGGCTGCGAAATCCAGCCTCAAGGGTACCGGCATCACATTGTCGGAGTTTTTAACTAAACTCCGCCATAAAGTGTTCCTTGCTGCGCGTGAACAGTTCGGAGTCTCAAGATGCTGGACAAGCGCCGGTCGCATTATAGCAGTGGCTGGTGATGGCAAGCGGCACCGCATCATGTGCTCAGCAGACATCAGTAGGTTGTCAGATGAAGAAGCCAGTACGGCGGCGCCGGCGTCAGCTGCTGTGCGCAATCCGCCCTCGGCTCCTGTCCCAAGGCCCAAGAGGGCTGTCTCTGCGAAGAGAAAGTAGGTGTTATAAGCTGTATAGGTATTCTTTGTAACCTACCTGTTAGTTACTGATGCTGAACATAGCTATAACTCAATGTTTTTCCATACTTACTTAGTGTTTGTCAGCTCCTTCTGTCTGTATCTATTGCTTTTGTGTTGGACTTTTTGTTTGTACCTATTACTTTTCTCTCGTATGTAGTCAAAAAGTCTATAGTACATAGAGTAAGATAAAAAAAAATAGGGGTAGAGAGCCCTCTGGCATAGTAAAATCAAATAAGTAAGTCGTCTTACTCATTATACGCCCGAACGCGGTTTGTATGTGAGCGCGGCCGTACGTATGCGTCGTCGCACGCACACACTCACACAACTTAAAGGTGATAGCGGTGCGTCAGTCGTGGCTGCGTCGTACTTAATACCGCCCGCGCTCAGCCGCTCACGCACGCTCTGCCGTACATGTACACTACCTACTTACCTCCTTTAAATACAAATTCGTGAAGATGACCTCTAGAAAATATTGCAGTGTTTATGGATGTCTAAATAGCAGTTTGTCTGATTCGGAATTGTCTTTCTTCGCATTATGGTCGGTATACATTTTGATTAGTGTTTAGTGCGAGTGGCTCGTTTAGTGTTTAGCAAAAAACACGTGCGGACAGTCTCTGTTTAGTGTTAAGTAATTGTTTTTGCTAAACACTAAACGAGCCACTCGCACTAAACACTAATCAAAATGTATACCGGCCATTACCTAGCGAACAAGAACGGTGAGTACCTATCTAATCTACTACCCTACTATATCATACGTAGGAACGTACATAATTAAATAATGTGTTAGATATTACATATCTGAAAGTGTTTAGGAAATACCTAGTTCTGCTCCGAATTTCATTGACCAGATACCAATTTGTGGTTTGATTTATTAGTTCACTAAGTATGCCCCACCGCGAAAAGAAGGGACCAATTACTTAAGTAGAAATTTGTATAAATCAAACTAAATCTTAGGTAGGTATATAAGCAATAAACTTGAGTAGGTAGGTTATAGTTGTGGTTGTTGTTAAACATTGTAGACAGCTCCTTAGAATAATTACACCTAGAAGCCGTGTACGCGTATGCAAAGTGAGGCAACTTACACTGAGCCAAAATGGCTCAGTTCTCAGATTTATATCCTTCATACGTTACCTAATCGTTACTAAAATCCAATAATATAATAATTAATGTCTTTAAGGTAGGGAAATTGAAACTGTTTTGTACATATTAGGTATTATTATGTAATAATGGTCAATAAAAATCTGAAAACGGCGCCATTTTTGCTGTTTTAGTTGCCTCACTTTTGTCAGCGCGCTTTGTGGGGTATTATCGTTCTAGGTGTAATTATTCTAAGAGACAGCTCCTAGTCTATGTACAAAAATAATTAAAAAAATATATTATAGATCCCTGATGAAAATACCCTACAGGGGAAAATTGTTTTACATAAAGATACATATGTAGGCAACATATGCATTTTGACGATTGAATAAACTATAAGCGACAGCCCTACCAGTCAGCCAGTGTTTAGGCTATTATCGCTCGCTCACAGCTCGAGTTGGCCTACTTATTTGATTTTTCTATGCCTCTGGCGATTTTAAAACTTACTCATTTTGAAGCGCCATCTCTGATCGGCGATTTTCTTGTTAGTTTGTTTTTTTTTTTTTTTTAGTACCTAATCTAGCAATCCTACCTACGGCTTTGTTCTAATTATCTTTTATAACATTCTTAACGCCGTGGTCACTAGTATTAGTATTTTTTCCGGAGAAAATAACTAACACATGAGAACAAACGTTTCAAATGTTTTAAGAGATAACTAGAACAAAACAGTTAAAAACATAATTACAAAAGGGAGAAAAGAAAAGGACACAAAATTAAACAATTAAGTGAAAGAGTCATTATGTTTTTATTTATTCCTCTCAGTTTATGCCTAGGGATAATTTTATTCAAAATTGTTCATATTCTTATTTCTTAATATTTATTCATTCACAAACACGGTCAGGGTGCCTACTAGCGCAGTAGGTACCCTGACCGTGTTTGTGTAGTACATTAGTATACCTACCTAGTAGTATTAGGTATACTAATGTATCTACAGCCAGTGGCGAAGGGTCCATACAAGACGATTCCCATTGGCTTACCTTCTAGAAATCCCTCCCTACCGATCCACTATGCAGATCATAACACTTTTGTTGAACGGCTTACCTTCGCCATAATTTCACCCCTCGCCACAGCCATTAATTTTTCCCAGGTAAGTATAACATAATCTTGTTAAATGTAACCTATTAAAGAACACATCACTAACACTTTAATAAGTATAGCTTGCAGTTTTAATGAAAATACATTTTCATCAAAACATGTTGCGCAGCCAGTAATTTATTCGTAAACCATTCCAGTAAAATTATTCGTAAATAAGCAATTAATGCTTCCGCATAGAAAAACAGGAAGGATGGTGCACGGTCGAACCAAAATAATTTAACTGACACCTATACGAAGTCCTATATATTATTACGAGATATAATACAATCATTTTACTTACACCCTTACTTTAAGTCTATAAAACGATTATGGAGCCAAAGAGTCCCGGAATTGAAACAAGTAATGATACTTGTTTTTTATAAAAAAAAAATAATTTTCATCATTTGCGGTTGCCACAGCTAAACTGCTCGATAGCTCGTACTGCACCTGTATCAGGATGACAACAGAGTGGGATGGGGGTGGGCTGTGATCTGAAAAAAAAAATGTTTGTAATTTTATTATTAAAAATATTGTAGCTTATGAAATTGATGCATAATGAGGGCATTATCACAGATAATTAATACTATACTAGGCATTATGCATGATGTTTGCAGTTACGTCTTTGTAATTCTAGAGGAGCAATGTTCATAACAAAACGTGTGCGTAAAGTAACTGCGTTTTACCTGCACGTAACGGTACAATTATTTTGAGAAATATCTACCCTTAATATGCGTAAACAAAACTTACATGATATTTCTGGTAGGTATATGAAGACGAAGTGGTATGGGTTGGAATTGAAATGGGTCTGGAACTGGGATGGGTCTGGTTGCCTGAAAAAATATAACATAAAAAAATATATTTTCATCAACACTAAAATAATAATAAAAATTTCCGCGCCGGGGTTATAGTATCATTTGAAAGGCCTTACGAAACTCTACAAAGTTATATATATTTCAATTTCAAAATCAAGCGCCCCATTTTTAAAGCCAACCCCAAAAAAATTTACGTGATGTTGCTTCAGTGGAAACGCACCCTAAATCAAGGAGGTAGTAATTTGATTCTACTATACCTACCTAGTACCTACATAAAAAACTTACACGATGAATTGCCGGTAAGTGAAGGGAAGGTACTACGCCTACAGGCCCTTAGATTATTAATATGTACAGGCCTTATCCTGCTGGCAAAGGTGCTGGTTGCAGACCCCATTCTTTTAACTTGTCAACACATTTTCACCAACAATCTCTACCCAATCTTTAAAACTATCCGGGCCCTTATTCTTTTGTTAGGAAACGGTGGAATCGAGCAACTGAAATAAGTAAACGTGCGAAATAAACACACAAAAAGATTTTTGTAATATTGCTAAAGGAAAATTCTGACAATTAAATTTTGTTTTTGATAAAAAAGAGTATACCTACCTTTATGAATGTACTCTCGCTAATGACTATTAGAAAATCATTGTCTATTCCCAAACCATAAACTGCTTGACAAGCATATACGTGCTTGTCAAGCATTGCTTGAACGTTGAGGGAGTTCTTATAAAAAAAAAATTGTATGAAGTAATGATCTTCGCCGATGAGAGATGAAGGCACTTCCTTTACAATAATGTCACTTAGTATAGGAGTGTCAAGAGTGTCCCCCCCCTGCTATAGTAGGTAGTTTCTTTTTCTTTTCGTTTTCATCCGACTTGCTTTCACATCTATTATTTATTTTATTTCACGACTCACGTCACTAAAAAAACAAATGTCAGTGTCACACAATGCATGACATGACAGAACAGACCATTTGATTGAGACCATAGACAAAATGTGCATTCCAGCAGGCTAATCGCTGAGTCATCTAAATACTGCTGTTGTTTTTTTTTTTTTTTTAAATATATATTGTGTCTGTCATGTGATGCTTTGCCTAACAATAGTTTAATGCCAATAAGTACTGTTTTCTCTATGTTTAAAATGCTTTTTGTGCCTATTTCATGTTTGTGTTGTACCATAGTTGTTGTTAACTTCTGATTTTCTTTCTTCTTTACGTTCGATTCTTTCAGACAACCTGTGGGTGCTGTATATAAGTATGTTATTTTATATATTTGTTATACTTAGTAATTTTAAGTATATTTAAGTAAGTTTATGAGTATATCTTTAGATAATAGTAACGACCTATTTCTATCCTGTTCTTCTTCTGTAACTTCTAACTCGAGCTTTCAAAGCTTAGATCCCCCTCTAAACGAGTTGCTAGATAATACATTCCATGATGTCCCTAAAAATTTCAACGTTGTTCATATTAATGCGCAAAGCATCCCTGCCCACTTTTCTGATATGCTTGCGTCATTTGACTGCCAACATATTCAGGCTATACTTATCTCTGAGACTTTCCTTCATCCTTGTCTTTCTTCTATCTCCTACTCTTTACCCGGTTTCCAGTTAATCCGTAATGATCGTGTAAGTTCCTCACATGGAGGTGTGGCTATATATCTTCGCTCTCATATCCCTTACACTGTCCTTAGTCACTCCCCACAGCCACCACCTTCCAATAGCGCCGAGCACCTTTTGCTTGAGGTATCTCTGTCCCATTCAAAAATTCTTTTAGGGGTTTTCTACAGCCCTTCGCTCCGAGTTGACTATTTTGAGTCTTTCGAGCAACTCTTAGAAAATTTCGTTCCTTTATATTCTCAAACCATAATTATGGGTGACTTCAATACCTGTCTAATTAAAGACGATATCCGTGCCAAAAAGTTACATTCTTTAGTGAATTCTTCTAATTTACATATTTTACCCTTGGAGGAAACCCATCACTTCCCCAACTGCACTCCCTCCCTTCTAGACCTTATGATTGTCTCGTCGCCTTCTTTAGCTGTTAAGCACGGTCAACTTTCTGCCGACGCATTCTCTTACCACGATCTGGTGTATCTGTCCTACCGGCTCCGTCCTCCTAAACAAAAACCAACCGTGCAGCTTCAGCGTAGCTTTAATAGTATCGATCAAGACCGTTTACAAGAAGATGCTGCCAACATTGACTGGTCGCCAATTTTTTCATCCAATTCCGTGGACGAGCAAGTTGATTTTTTTAACAAATCTCTTACTGAGTTATTTGATGTGCACGCTCCTGTCCGTCCGGTGAAAATTAAACATCTTCCGGCACCGTGGTTGACAGATGAGATACGGACGCTAATGGCAAAAAAGAACAGTACGAAAGCTAAATTCAAACTCGATTCTTCGGAAGGTAATGAGTCACGATACCATCGCGCTAGAAATCGGTGTAACACTGTGATTAGGGACTCTATAAGACGCCATATACATAAATCCATTGAAGGTGAAGAAGATCCTGCGAAAGTTTGGAAGTTTCTGAAAACTCTTGGTGTTGGCAAATCTCAGTCAAGCAATCCCGATAATAATATCGATCTCAACCAACTTAACAGTCATTTCACCACGACGATCCCTATAGATGGCAACTTAAAAGCCAATACCTTGCAATATCTTTCAACCTTGCCAACCCAAGATTCTGCTCCTTTTATTTTTAATCAATTTGCAGACTGTGATGTAAAGAGAACAATTCTGTCCATTAGTTCCTCTGCTGTTGGTGCTGATTCCATTAGCCGTAAAATGATCCTTCCCATCCTTGACATCCTTACTCCTATTATAACCCATATCCTTAATACTTCAATTACAACTGGTACCTTTCCTGATTCCTGGAAGGACGCGAATGTTATTCCTCTTCCCAAAAAGTCGAAACCTACCTTGTTTGCTGATTTCCGTCCAATTTCTATCCTTCCTTTCCTTTCCAAAGTCCTGGAAAAACTTATTCACAGACAGCTTACGGACTATCTCAATATAAACCATCTCCTCAATCCTCTTCAGTCTGGTTTCCGCAAAGGCCACAGCACCTCTACAGCGTTAATTAAGATAGCGGACGACATACGCCAGGGGATGGATAAACGACAACTCACACTACTGACATTATTAGATTTTAGTAATGCATTTAACTCCGTGGATTTTGACATCCTTCTTGGTGTGTTACGTTCTCTGAACATATCTCCAGCTGCAATTGATTGGTTTCAAAGTTACCTGCTAGGGCGACGGCAGCGCATCCGCATTGGAGATTCTTTCTCTGGGTGGAGCGATATCTGTGCCGGCGTTCCTCAGGGTGGCGTCTTATCTCCACTCCTTTTTTCAATTTTTATAAATTCAATCTCAGATTCTATTTCAAGTTCCTATCACCTCTATGCGGATGATTTGCAAATATACACACAGGCACCTTTATCAGAACTTTCACATGTAGTAGCTGTTACCAACTCGGATCTTGCACTAATCAGTAGCTGGAGTAAATCCTTTGGTTTAATTGTTAATCCAGCTAAGACTCAATGCATAATTATAGGCAATCCTTACTACGTTTCGAGGATCGATTTTGATGAGCTTCCTTTGGTCACCTTTGATGGCACTACAATCCCGTACTCGGAATCTGTTAAGAATCTTGGTGTTGTCTTTGACCAGCATCTGTCATGGAGACCACAGATAGAGTCAGTAAGAAAAAAGGTATTTGCTGCTTATGGATCGCTCAACCGACTTCGAAATTTCTTGCCAACCAGCACTAAAATTACTCTGGCGCAATCTCTACTGCTGTCTATTATCGACTACGCTGATGTCTGTTACACTGATCTTTCAGAGCAACTTCTTGACAAACTTGAGCGACTACAGAATGTCTGTATAAGGTTCATTTTTAATCTTCGCAAATTTGACCATGTCTCTCACTTCCGTTCTAAATTGAACTGGCTCCCTATTCGCCGGCGCAGGGACTTACACACTCTTACGCTCCTTTACTCCATACTTTTCCTTCCAACCTCACCACCTTACCTTAAAGCCTGTTTCTCCTATCTCTCTTCGTCCTCGCAATGTAAACTACGATCTTCTTCAAATCTTACCCTTGCATTTCCTCAACACTCCACCGATTTCTTTTCTTATTCCTTTACTGTCCATGCTGTCCGCTTATGGAATTCCTTACCAGAACCTATCAGGAAAGCTCAGACTCTTAGTTCCTTCCGAGATAGAGTTAGAAGTTATTTCCTTTCTTCTTATTCTGACTGACTATTTATGTAATTCTCCTTCAGTTTTATTTGTATTTATCTGTAGATATATTTATTTTCTAATACACTACCTATTCCTTTCATAATTGCACCCCACTCCCCTTTTAGTCCTATCTTTATTTATTTTTCACCCAAGGGTTGCCTGGAAGAGATTGCTGCTTAGCAATAAGGCCGCCTCTTGTATGCTTTTTCTCTGTAACTGTCCTTCTTTCTGTAATTCTTTTTCTTTTTGTGTGCAATAAAGTGTATTTTATTATTATTTATTTAATAATTGGCGTAACATGATACTAAAATGGTCACCTACTTTGAGACTATTCCTCGTTTTCTTTGTAGAGTTCTAATTAGCATATGCATTCATCGTAACACGTGTTCAAACAAATGTAATAAAATATAACGCACTTTCTACTAATACTCATATTTATGTCAAGGTTTTATAAATAGTTCAATAGAACTGGTATACAATTGATAAACTGATTATAATTAAACTAAATTCTTTGATTCAGTTCCATATTAGACGAATCACTCACTGCCTGCTCCATCATGCGGACTTTAAAAATCAAGTCCGCATATGCGTGTTTAAAATAATACATCATACCTACGTAATTTCTAGACAAATTTGCTACTTTACGAATAAAAATTTGCAGTCACGCTGCTGCGTAAAGCGTTGCAGTCTGAGATTCGCCTCAGCCTGTACACATTGGGTCAAGGTGCTGAGCCATCATATTGGGCCGAAATGCTGTATCATATTGGGCTAACAATATAGTTCCAAGAGTCACAAAAGTTTAGGCTTGTTTGTTTACGTCCGCCTGGCTGGCTACTATCATCACTTAAGTCTGTCTTTTTAGTTCCAGCAGTTAGAGGTAAGATAGCCATAGCCAGTAACACTAGCTAAGGATTTCAGGTATATTGTGGCCTTATCGTCACTTAATATCAGGTGAGAAGGCCAAGCACTTACTACTATACCCATCGTGGAAAAAGTTACTTTCATTCTGCACTAGCGTGTTTGCCAATAATTGCTTGCATACGCTCAGTAGCCAACACGTTGGCTCAATTTGGTGCAGTGCGACCCAATGTCACGTGTACAGCAAGCATAGTGATTGATTGCTAGAACTAGAAACGTCATCACAAATGCATTTACAATGCAATCTATGCCAAGATCGTCTCTATGTGTCTCTATCAAAAGGGATGTGGCCTAAATACCAATACCAAGGGCATTAGGGTGACCACCGGACGCTGCTCACTTTGACTTGAAAATACTGGATAAGAAAAGAAAACAAATTTGTTTTTATTGTTTTTAAGCCATAATAATGTCATTGCAGAAGTATACTTTGGCTATGAGTAGTGGCGAAATCCTGTAAGAAAAAAGTCTTTGTTGTTTTAAATGACTGTAGTTAAATTAAGACTATGCAATTTCTTTCAAATAAATTATTAGACACCGTAAAGTATTCGTGTCTCAACAAGATTTCTTACTAAACCTGTTCCTACCTATCTCAAACTCCATAGAAAGAATACCCGTAGTAGAGAAGAAATGTCGCGTATAAAATTCGATAGGTACTTAGTAATTTTTTATGGGACCTTCTAACGTCGAAAAGCGAAATGAAATTTCCCATAGCGTAGGTACTCATCCAGTATTTCTACGCTTGTTTTTTCTCGATAGATGATAAAACAGACCAACAACGATCGGTTTAGTGTAAGTACCTAATACCATAAATTTATGGACCTAAATGTGAAAGGTCTATAATTATTATTGTTTTATTTTTCACTAACATTTGCATTTGTGCGTGGGTATTATCAAATTTTATCGAGACTTATGAATTTAAAAATCTCCTTTACCTCTTTGAAAACACATTCCAATGAAAATTTAAAACAATTATAGTTACCGCACACTATCTTTTCGCGATTAAAGATAGTTGAAGTGGGCATTAAATTTTATCTTCCCGTATAAATTTAGATTGTGGAGTTGGAATTTTGTTGGGCATTCCCGATTGCGGTTTATTGGTACAATGCAACTTTGAGATCGGTTAATGGAGTTTCGTGGTACGGCGACCCGAGGGCACGCTTTTAGAAAATTTCCGAGTAAAGAGAGAGTGGTAAAATGGTCTTTGTTGCATATTTCTTGTTGACGTGAAGTGGGTGCTTTTAGAGAATATTTGTAGGTTGGAATGCTCGATCCACATACTTGATATTATGGCCCCTATATACTTCGATCATCAATGTATTAGACACATGAGTGACAGCAATGGGTTCCGTTTGGTCCCTTCGGGTACGGAACCCTTAAAAGTACAAAAAAGGAGAAGGTTCTCAATTCGACTATATAGTGGAAATAATATTCATTTGCGATAACGCGCATAACTCTTACATTTTATAGACCAATTTTGATGATTATTTTCTTGTTAGAATAAGTTTCCATTCAAAATGCTTAAATAGGCTTCTTCTGTGCAATTTCGCTCCATACCTTTTAATCGTGGCTAAGGGTTAAGAACACCCCTGACCGCATGGCATAGGAACACAGCGCCAAATATGTATAAAAATCGACTATCCATACAAATCGAAGAGATCACGTGATCAATTTAGTATGGGCATAAGAATAAATAAAATTGTATGGGATGACCAACATTTTGTAGCGAAATTCAACACATATTTCTTGGAGAAAGTTGTTTAGTTTCATGGACTGAGGGGAGGGGACGCAGCCCTCCGTTGCTGCAGGCTTCACCCCCGTTATGAAAAAAGTCTTAAAGAGTTCATTAGGTTAGGTTATGTTAGAACTGCGATTTTTGTAAAAGTCAAAACCATTTTTGTCTGATTTTTACAGTCAAAACTGGTTTTGACCGGTTATGAGTTTTGACTGTAACAAATACATAAAAAAAGGTTTTGTAATCTAACGATATTTTTGTTCACAGCTACATCATGGTGCGAAGGGGCAAGAGACGCGTCGTGTCCCAGGATCTGTGGGCCCGCGTTGCAGGGGGAGCCAGTGTGTGCGACCGATGGGTATATCTACCCATCGCTCTGTGAAATGAGAAAGAAGACTTGTGGGAAAGGTAAATAAATGGTTGATAAAGCATTTTGTGAAATATTATTTAAGTAGGTACCAAAATTTTACCAATACCGTACACCAACAAAGACGGCTACTCGAAAAATGACCAAATTCTAATGTTAACAAATGAATATTATTATGGTTATACGAAGAATTTAGTAATTCCATAACTAATTGACGCATATTGACTCGGCAGTCAATGCGTTAAGATAAAAAAAATTCACAGTCTTGTATTTTGAGCAAAGAGCTATTTTACAGCAACACAAAAATCAGTAATTTTCATATTAACTAGTTTACTTTTTAAATCTTCATTTTATTTTATTTTAGGTGTCTTTTGTTCTTCAATAAAAGTTTAATTAGTAATTTCTGCCATTCTTTATAGAAAGTGTTTCTTGAGTCTCATCGGTCTAACTCTAAAATTCCAGGTGTACGATTGGCCCCCGACCAGGGGTCCTGCTCCCGCGCCCAAGGGTCCAAATGTGATCACCGATGCACCTCTGAGAGGGACCCAGTCTGTGGAACAAACGGCAGAACATATCTGAACAGATGCATGCTGCAGGTGGAAATCTGCAGGTAAACCACATAATATTGAACCGTGAACGCAAAGTACAGATAAATTATTATAATGTCCACGCTACATGTAACTTGCTTGAGAATCTAAAGGCAAATTTGAAACCGTTCTCAGTTTACAAAATGATGACTACCGTGTTCTATGGAACTCTTCCCCACCCCTCGAATTGAATAATGATAGAACGGGAAAGATATCAGCTAAGCTTGGGTTCAGACGTTCAAGCAATGATTATCTTTCTTTTAATACTTATCGACTCACCATCAGATGTTTTTAGAAGTCCAAATTAATTTGTTTGCCAGTCTTATATCCATTTTCATTTCAGGATTGGCATCGGCTTGTCTCACTTGGGAGCTTGCAACAACATCAGCGCTCACAGGGAGAACTGCCCCGTGGATTGTTCGCAGGCGCCTCTCGATGGCCCCATCTGTGGCTCTGATGGGAATGTGTACAAAAGCACTTGCCAGATGAAACTGCTGACTTGCGGGTAAGAACTGCAGTTTGTATCAGAAATCACTAAGGATATCGAGCTGACGAAAATTACACCAAGTTTATCATACAAAAAGTTTGCGTTCAGAAGAATTTGCTGATGACCCAGAATCGACGATATTCTGATTGAAGTAGAGAAGCTGTAAAAGAATATTGTCCAGTTTGGGTATCTACTTTGATTTGGAATAATCTCAATGGGATTTATTTTTCTGTTGTCTACTTATTACCAAATATTAGATGGATTTACCTGTGGCTAACATAATCATGACTGCAAAATATTCAGTATTTATTGGAACATCAGCCATTTTTATTGTCCCCACTGCTGAGGCACAGGCCTTCCTTATGGGTGGATAAGGGCCATAACCCACCACGCGGGCCCAATGCATTTTGGTGGGTGTTAACGACTGCAAATGCAGCCGGGACCAACGGCTTAACGTGCCTTCTGAAGCACAGAGGAGCTCGAGATAATAAATTTTTGGTCACCCATCCCATAAAGGACTCTTGAAGTAGCTTTGTTTTTTCAAAAAATTAAAAATTCAAAATCATTTATTCAGTCTAGGCTGTTACAAGCACTTGTGAATGTCATAGAAGCTACGCCATCGGTTCGCAATCCCGAAGCGGGAGACCTTGTAAGGAGAAGAACCGACAAGAAACTTGTCTAGGGCTGCTTTTTTCTCCCTGTATATTTCATACAGAGTATTGTATTCTTCCTTAGTATTTTTGTATTTAACCGCTTCTCTGTAACTGATTTCAGTCAAGGAGTGGTTCGTACCGGCAAGAAGCATTGTCAGACGACGCGTCACTGCCGCGAGTCCTGCTGGCGAGTGGCGCGGCCCACGTGTGGCTCCGACGGGAAACTGTACGCGAACGCTTGCAGGATGAAGGCCACGAACTGCGGGTGAGTGAAGAATTCGGCTAATTCAACCACCTTCTTCTTATCGAATGAGGAATAGTGGCCGCCTCTGATGTTAGAGTTTATCAAGCCGCCTTTAAGGCCTCTAACTTGGCTTATCGACTATTATCAGATGACAACAGCCGGGACCGACGGTTTAACGTGCCCTCCGAAGCACGGAAGCACTCAGTTGTAATGCCACTTAACGGTCACCCATCTGACACCTGGTCGGATTGAGCGTTGCTTAACAAACGTGATCGAGTAAGATCAGTCTGTCAAGTTCCGCCATGAGTGCTTCATTTCAACCACCAACGGTAAAGCACTTTATGTCTTCACTAGCGACCAGCGACTTCGTCTGCGTGGAGTTGTATGTCTATCAGGAACAGTGCTATTTTTTCGGGATAATAGGTACCCTATGTCCTTCTCTGTACTCTTGACAACATGTATGAAAAAATTCAGTAGTTAAGAAGTGACAAACAAACAAACGGACTTTCGCAATTGTAATATTAGTAAAGTAAAGTAAGCAGTAAGAATTCCACTGCATGTTTATAGAAATAAAATCGAAGGATGAAAGCGCACTTTTCCCAGAATCTCCAACTACTTGAGAAACTGTTTCCTCTCTAGCTTCCGGATCACAAGATTTTTTACACTGTTGTCATGGTGACCTTAGGTGCTGTGTTTAACATTACATTATGCAATGTGTATCAGAATTAAGCTAAACCAGAATATGGTATCAAACTGAACAACTTTTACTCTAGGACCAACAAAAATTAAATTGTTATTCATCAACGCCCGAGCGGTCGCCGGCAACCGGATAACAATATAAAATCTATTGTCTCTTTTTCCGGGCGATGACGAGTTAAAGGGTGATGATAGAAGAATCTCTTGGGTCACGAAGTCCACCTATTGGTGTTTAGTTTATGCAAACTTTAATTACTATATAGGTGATGGGTGGTAGGTATGGAGAGAGGTAGCCACTGATAGGAAGTTCAAATGGAAGATCTTCCTCCGGGCTGGGTGATCTTAGCCCGGGGACCGCGGTCCGACCGATGATGGTTGGCAGTTGTATATATGCTGCTTCGCTGACATAACTCCTTTAGCGAGATGTAGGTTGCTCCGTATGTTCTCCATACTACGAGCTGCAATTCCTTACTAATCTTTGTGTTTATACGACACTAGCGCCATCTAGTCACATGGTGATGAATCTTGTTGCAACCATGTGTTGGTATGTGCGGCGGTACAGTAGATGCCGCTACAACTACACTACAAACTACAACTACCCTGATAATCCTAGTATAGTAGACTAGGATGACTCCTTCGAATTCTTCTATCATTAGTTTCACGTTAATTTGTTTGCCAGCCTTATGTAAAACTGTTGACTTATCATTGCAGTGGGTACCAATACATCTGACCTAACATTAAAAACGTTCATATTTCAGAAAACACGTCTTCGAAGTGCCCATGGCGTTCTGCGTTTCCCAAGAGAGGACATCTGGCGGAGAGTCTTGTCCCACCGACTGCTTAGATCAGAAGGAAAAATTGGTCTGCGGCTCCGATGAGAGTATTTACAGAAACGAATGCGAAATGAAGATGCTGAACTGTGGGTAAGTATACCTCGACCTTAGGCCGGTATTTATAAATAGCAAACGTTGTGACTTATCTTGAGATGCTAACTGAGATGCTGTTCCTATAAGAAGAGCATTGAGATGTACAGTATACTTGAGAGTATGATATCTCAAGATAGGTCTCAACGTTAAGAGCAGTTAATACATATGGGCCTACGGTATTTTGTAAATCCGCCAATGTTCTGAAAATGTTCAACCGTATTCTACAAGAAATAAAGATCTTATCGCAGACATGATAGGTACGACAAAAGACCATAGTCTGCGTAGGCTCTTACTGATTTTGACATAATTTATTTAATTTATGTTTTGGATCAATTGTTTTCTCTCTATTTTGACGACATAATCTCAAATATCTAGATGCATTTTCCTATGCGCAGCAATGTTAATTTTTAAATGTAGGTCCATACAAAACATTAATTATTGCCAATTTCGGAAGTGCCTACAACCTTAGCCTACAAAAAAAGAAAGGAAATAATTTCATCTAGCCGTTTTGTTTTGCCATTTAATTTTATGTTGTTACTACGAAAAATATTTTTAATTACAGCGCCAGCACCAGGAAGATTGTGAAAAAGGTGGACATGGAGAAGTGCAAGTCTAAAATGAACAAATGTCTGCGAGTGAAGTGCTCCGCAGACTACGACCCAGTGTGCGGCACCGACGCGAATGTCTACAACAACCCGTGCCATCTGAAAGTGGCCACTTGTCTGTAAGTCATTTGTTTTTTATTTCTTTTGATGGTCCGTAAATTGGTATTGAATATTGAATCTCATAATATTATTTGAATCTAAGGACCGTATTTTGTACCGCTCTCAATGTTGAGAGCTTTCTTGAAATCATACTTGAGATGCTTTTTCTTATAACAGGTATGATCACAAGATAGCTCTCAACATTGAGAGCGGTTGACAAATACGGGCCTTAGTAATTGATGCTGAATCTAATTCTGGATTTATTGTTCTTGGGATAAGGAATTCCATATTATTTGTACTTAATTTTCACAATTTCTCCATCTTACTAAGAATCACTTTGATGCACGTAGACCGTAGTGTTATCAAATATTAGGTACCAAGACTTGTTACAATAGGGTAGGACCGTAGCAAGTACTTATTATGAACTTGAGCGCGTGTCCCAGTGTTAGTTAGTGCCGAAACGGCCAAAGGTGGGAATACGTACTAGACACGGAATCCTCAAACAAGAATATGCAATAAAACAGAATCGCACGCGGACGAATTCGCGAGCATCAGCTAGTGTAAAATATTTTATAAAATTTCCTAAACTCAAAACCAGAAAATTGTATGGAAAGTCAAATATTTTTTTATAGTTATTCTGTAAATATATTATAGGAAAGGAGTCCAGCTCGCCCATTTCGGCAACTGCACCGTGCTACCGCGACTGGAGATCGACTGCGCTGACAACTGCGACAACGCCATCGAGAAACCAGTCTGTGGGTCCGACGGCAATGTTTACAAGTAAGTACATACTTGTACTTAATGTTTAAGATAATTTCTACGTACCTATAGTTGTTGTCCCGAACTCCGTTCGGCAAGAAAAGTGTTGTTAGGCGTGCACTTAGAGCAACGCCGGCTTCGTGACGTGCATATGCACGTTGTTTTAGTGTGCGTAACCCCACACGAGCGAATAAGTCTAAGATCATATTATGATCACGCGGTTACGCGCGTCGTCACGCGGTCGCATCGATAGCGTATGCACGCGCGGCAGTCAGGCATCAACATTGACGAGGAGGAGGCAATTTGTTACACGCGGCACAGTGCGTCATATAAACTTTGAATACGGCCCGACCACATTGATTTCGGTGGCGCAATGGTTTAGCGCCTGGCCCTTCAATTGCAGAGGTTAAGCAACTTTCGCAAGGTTCGAAAATTGGATGGGAGACAAAAAAATATTATCTCAAGTTCTTCCGTGGTTCGGAAGGCACTTCAAGCCGTTTATCCCGGGTTGGTCTCAGCTGCATTTACAGTCGTTAACTTAACACCCATCAATCCGCTTTGGGCCTGCGTGGTGGGTAATGGTCCATCCTTAGCCACCCATAGAGAAGGCCTGTACCCCAGCAGTGGGGACATTAAACATGGCTAATGTCGATTCGAGCTTGAGTACAATCGCTGTCAGATATATTGTAGCAGACAAGGTGAACAAATATTTCAGCCCCTTTACTCAAATGGCCATTATATTAAAATTGACGCTGGTAGACTAAAATAACAATGTATGGTATATGGTATACCGATGTATGGTAACAATCCTACGGTAATAAAAATAATGATTTACCCCTTAGGTCAGAATGTGAACTCCGCCGGCTCACCTGCGGCCAGCACGTGGTGCCGGTGGCGGCGTCCCACTGCCGCACCACCGCGCTCTGCAACGAGCCCTGCCCCGACACGCCGGCCTTCGTGTGTAGTTCCGACAACAAGTTCTACAAGAACGAGTGTATCATGAAGAAGGAGAACTGCGGGTAAGTGAAAGACCGCTTAAAAGTCTCAAAATGAGTAACAACCAGAACTCCAGAAGGAATCAATTAAAAAGTCTTGAAATGATAGGCTGTCCTGCTGGATACTCGTCTTTATCTAAAAAATCTATCTACGAGAACGAGTGCCATGTATGGTGTAGATGAAGGAGAATTGCCGGTGAGTGTCTTGAATCAACTAGTTCTTTAAACAGTAGTGCTAGTAGCGTCGTTACTACGCTACTAGCAAATAGCTTCGTCCCACTGCCGCACCACCGCGCTCTGCAACGAACCCTGCCCCGACTCACCGGCTTTTGTATGCAGTTCCGACAACAAGTTCTACAAGAACGAGTGTATCATGAAGAAGGAAAACTGCGGGTAAGTGAAAGACCGCTTAAAAGTCTCAAAATGAGAAACAACTAGAACTCCAGAAGAAATCAATTAAAAAGTAGTAAAATGATAAGGCAGTCCAGCTGGATATTTGTCTTTATCTAACAACAACTATCTACGAGAACGAGTGCATGGTTTAGATCAAGGAGAATTTCCGGTGAGTGTCTTGAATCAACTAGTTCTTTAAACAGTGCTAGTAGCGTTGTTACTACGCTACTAGCAAGTATCGGCGTCCCACTGCCGCACCACCGCGCTCTGCAACGAGCCCTGCCCCCGATACACCAGCCTTTGTATGCAGTTCTGATAATAAGTTCTACAAGAACGAGTGTATCATGAAGAAGTAAAAACTGCGGGTAAGTGAAAGACCGCTTAAAAGTCTCAAAATGAGAAACAACTAGAACTCCAGAAGAAATCAATTAAAAAGTAGTAAAATGATAAGGCAGTCCAGCTGGATATTTGTCTTTATCTAACAACAACTATCTACGAGAACGAGTGCATGGTTTAGATCAAGGAGAATTTCCGGTGAGTGTCTTGAATCAACTAGTTCTTTAAACAGTCCTAGTAGCGTCGTCCCACTGCCGCACCACCGCACTCTGCAACGGGCCCTGCCCTGATACACCAGTCTTTGTATGCAGTTCTGATAACAAGTTCTACAAGAAAGAGTGTATCATGAAGAAGGAGAACTGCAGGTAAGTTGGAAGTCCCTTAGTAATACCATTCTATCATTATGGTAGCCTTCCAAACTCTAACCTTTTTCGGACACGCTCAAATGCATCATAAAGAACTCCTTCTTTAGCTGCGGGTAAGTAGGTAATCCACTAAGAAGTCTCGAAATAAGACCTCACCTGAGACTTACGTTTTTGTCTCCAACAACAAATCTCTACCAGTGCAATGATAACACAGAAGAAGGCGAAAGCGGTAAATATCTTGAATCAACTAGCTGCACAAACAGTACCCGTGGCGGCGTCCCACAGCCGCACCATCGGTTCTGTTGGGAGACCACTAAAAGACAATGCAATGTGAGGATCTGCTTTTCTGCACATTTCGTTAAATTTTGACATCGTGTGTCGTTGCGGAGGTTTTAACTACAAAACTAAAGATTCTCTCATTAGCTTAAAAGTCAAGCTTAGTACCTATCTTACCTACTTACCTTACCTATTACGCGCGCACCACACACACACATATAGGCAGCTCTCACCGACTAGAGATTCTGGTTATTCCGTGTCGGTGAGAAGGTGTCTATGTGTGCATTGTTTGAGCGCATGTAGGTAGTACTAAGCTTGACTTCTGTCCTCTCTCTATTTTGTGTTTTAACAGCCGGTCTAACATGCGCATCATGATAAAATTCGATTTCTGGCCTGCTTGCTCATATTGCACTGCTGATGTGAGCGGGTAAAACATCATGAGACCAGTGTCGTCGTGGAGATTTGACGTCCTCCGTGGTCAAGTGGCATACACACGGGTTTTCATGGCGTCGCAATCTCTAAGGGCCTGGGTTCGATCCCCGGCTGAGTCAATCTGTTGTCTCTCTCTTATTTCCATAACACAAGTGCTTTAACTACTTATTATTATTTTACCATAGCATCAGAACTTACCAGAAGCATTTCTTTACAGTAAACACGTGTACGTAGTGCCGCTGAAGCGCTGCTTATCCCGGTTCCAGTACTCGGGATGCGCAAGAGTGTGCCCGCCCGAGTACGACCCTGTGTGCGGTACCGATGAGAAGACTTACTCCAACAAGTGCTTCTTGGAGATGGAAAACTGCCGATCTAGGTGAGTTCGTTCAATTGAAATTAAATTTATAAAATATAGCTTTTATTCCTTGCTTTCATAGTTCCTTATTATCAAATCGCGGAAAAAAGAATTCCAAACGAAATTAAAATTTCAAACCTCGCATGCATATTTATGCTATAAATGAGGCTCAAATATGTTTATACTGTTTGGAATATCTCTTTGAAAAAAATAATATGTTTCATTGTAAGAACATTTCCTCTAAGTGTCCAGTCCAGACACACTATGCCGAAGTTACGCGACCGAAGTTCAGCCTAGTTACGCCTGCCTGCAATGCTACAAGAACACATCGGCCGAAAATTACGTAGGTAGCGTCCTTTTCAAAGCGTTGCAGCCGAACTTCGGTCGCGTAACTTTGGCATAGTGTGCCTGGAACTCTGGACACTAAGAGAGGCCAATGAGTTCAAGCAAATCTTTAATGAGTAGTAACTTTATTCATCTTTCTTCGTCTTTCCAGGAGTCTCGTCCAGCTGAAATATTTAGGAACATGTTCGGAACCCATCGCAGAAGAGCCTAAGAATTATCTATACCGATAAATTTAATAAAAAAAACTTTTATTATCTATTGAAGTTGTTACGATCAGCTTAATTAAATGAACTGCCCAATAAAAATAAAATATAAAATAAAAGTTAAATAAGAGAAAAGAAAGAAAATATACAATAAATGTGTTTTCTTTCTTTCTTCAATGATCAATTAAAATAATTTAACGACAGTGAAACCAATTTCCCGATTGTTAACGATCTGTGTTTCAACTTTTAAGGTTAAGAAATAGAAGAAGGGTGTAATATAGAGACAGGGTCATTAAAAGAGAGAAAAAAAAATAAGCTGAAATCTTATCAACTTAAATAGATATTTGAAATTCTTGCTTGATCCCATATCTGAGTAGTTCATTTTAAATCTTAGTGCCAACTTTCTTGTAGTAAGGATATGTAAAAATATTTAACGACCAACTTATTGGAATTGTCGTCTTCCATTTAACACGATATTAATATTAAGGGTAATTATTTATATTAATAATCAGTACAAAAATGTATACGTCCTAGAATGACGTGTGAATAATGGCGTAACTAGATAAGTAACAAATATGAAAAAAGTAAAAAAGAATCATAGATTTTAATGTGAGATTCGCCACAAGATGCTTTGATTGTTTATAAAAGCATCATTTTAATAATTAAGTACGTTTTATTGTAAAACGAACCGTTTTGATATTGAAAAGTCAATGTTGGATTCCGATTTTTAATTTGAAATTCATCTTGTAGTTAAGGAATGATTAAAAGAAAATAATTCATTTTGTAACTAATTACTTGCATAATAGTTGTTTAACTTAGTCACTTTGTTTAACCATCATTAATTCAAAATGAATCTATAATTATGTATGACGTATTGTGTCGATTTTTATACTGTGCTTATTTAGTTACGCAATAACAGCAATTATAACAACTTTTTATACCATCTAATACTCCTCCACTAACTTAGCATAAAGATGTTTTTGACTGTTTATTTATTATTCTATTTATTAACTAAAATTAGCATTAGTAAGTGATTGTAAATAAATTAGTGAATTTTTCGTCATAATAACTATTTATTTATTCGTTTTTAGACATGATGCATTTAGAAAAGACTTATTTTTTAATTTATTTTAATAGGTGGAATTGCCGTTTTCAATTTAATGATGAAATTTTTATTTTATACAGTGCGCAAATGTTGAATCAATTTCAATGGGGATATGCTCAAACAATGTTTGAAGTAAGTAATGACTTCATAAATCATAATGTACCTATCTTAAAACGTCTTAGTGTGATCATAGTGTAAAACAAACTGTGAAACTGAACTATTAATAATGATAATCTTTAATCTTTCTTCAAATACAGTATTTTAACGCAACGTACCTTTATCCACACATTTATAACTGTTTAAAGTGTTAATTTGTTTAACACTAATATCTAGTGATACTACAATGCTTCCATACAATAAGGCTTTTCATATTATTCTATATTTAGTGTAAGCTATAAATGAAAAATCCATTTTACAACCAATGTCTTTTATTACCTTCTGTAGGTAAATCCTGTGGTAGGTAGGATTTAACATATAGTTATTTTGAGACCTGTTAAAGAAAAAAAAACTATATAATATGAGGTTCAATTCACGTTCCATTGTGAGTTTTTTTCCTAAGAAACCGATAGCCGATGTGCAAACTCTGTTTTTTAATCGAGACAGCGCTATTATCGCAGATTTAAAAGTCTCTAGCTAGAATGCTGTATATTATCAAAATCATATCTCATAGTCATAGACCTAGGTACACCTCAAGGCAATGTTCTAGGATCCCGTATCTACCGTTTTTATATCAATGGGTCATCAATTTGCTACTGAACAAATATAATCAATTTTATTCTTCGATGACATTACGCTTATTTTTGTTTTGATATTTAGTTTCGTCATTATTAAAGCTACAGATAATGAAATTGAACATTTAAATTTTCATAACTCGATATACATGGAATTGCGGAATTTTTCAGCATACAACAATACTGCTGTGCGTTCGTCATCGACGAATAAGCTGCTTTGATATTGTAAGTTTTCGCGTACCATCGATATTATAATTTCAAAACCATACATCTCTCGAAAGCTATGTTCAAGGGGTGTGACTATGGCAAGGGGAAATTAAGAAATTACAGTTCGCGAAGCATAAGCTCAGCTTTGCATTTGTGTGGGTGCACACCGATAGTGTAAAATTATAATCGGCTCGAGTTTTTGTTTTTTGTGTATTTTTTTTTATTAAAAACACGACTGCCACACCACTTACAAAAGTGAATAAAAAAAGAATTATTACAATACGGGCATCACATTCTAAATTTCATTTCATTTCATTATAAAAACGCAGCACATTTTAAAACAATATAATTTGACACTAAAATGTTTGAAATAAAAATAAAATTTATTAAAAAATATTAAAAACACGACTGCCACACCACTTACAAAAGTGAATAAAAAAAGAATTATTACAATACGGGCATCACATTCTAAATTTAATTTAATATCATTATAAAAACGCAGCACATTCTAAAACAATATAATTTGACACTAAAATGTTTGAAATAAAAATAAAATTTATTAAAAAATATTAAAAACACGACTGGCCTGCCTAAAACGAACTAAAAAGTTAAATAACAAGTGTCATTGCAGTCGGGGGACCGTTTTGTAGAACAATTTTTAATCAAAGAGGTCCCCCGACTGCAATGACCGTTGTTATTTAACTTTTAGTTCGTTTTTGGCAAGGCAGTCGTGTTCTCGATATTTTATTAATTTGTTTATTTTTATTTCACACATTTTAGTGCCAAATTATATTGTTTTAGAATGTGCTCATCAAGGCCTCGCATTTGATGCCCTTATTGTAATAAATAATCATAGAAATAGCAGCGATAATTTTTCTATGTCTATGGTAATAACTGCAAATTTTTTTTTTCACTCACTTCTGTAAGTGGTGACGTACAGTCGCCATATTGTATTTTTTTAATATAGCCAGTGTCACTCGGAATGATGTAAGGATTCTAACTAATCTAAATCCTAGGCATTTAGAAGTTATGGTGGAATAAAGAAACTCACATACCCACAAACATACATGAACCCTGAACACATAACACTCTCTTTTTTGGGCAGTCGTGTAAAAACAAACGTATACTTAGTTTGTACTGATTTTGAACCGGCCTGACGCGCGGCGCGTCCCCCACCCTCCCTTACTCTGCCAGCGACATCACTCATACAGATGCAAAGTTGAGCTTAGCCTCGTGAACTGAAACTATACTTACCTAATACAAGTTAGGGATGGGAGTACCTTTTTTATTGCATCATTTTCTGTAAACGCAGCAATCAACTCTATGGGATAGCGACACGGTTCAAAAAAGTCTGTCAGTTCCTCCACTAAGCTTATGAAGTTGCTTCTCCATTGCTGCGCTGTCTTCAAGTTTAAGGCATTATTGTGGTGCAGAATCATTACTACAACAACATGAATAAGATTTGGAATAATGCGAGTGGGTGTGTTTATTATAATTTTAGTTAAGATATAAGCAATAAGCATTGTATGCCTTAACATGAGCTTCATAAGCGCGTGCAAAAGCGTATTGGATAGATAGGCACGGACGGAGATGGGATGGAAAAAAAGGAAAAAATACAACGAATACATTATTATATACCTGGGCACGCATTTACGGTTTTCACATCTGCCCACCTAGCCAAAGTAACATTTGCAAATTTTCGTTATCGCTTCGCTTTCGAAACATATATATGGATTTGACGTTTTAAAATTCGATTGTTAACGAAACCTTATGTCAATCCCATACATGTTTCGAAAGCGAAGCGATAACAAAGATTTGCCAATGTTACTTTGGCTAGGCCCTCAGGTTCCCGAGTGTTACTTCCAACGAGATCGAGTTTACATAAGGATCGAATATAAGTATAAACTGATATTTTGATACTTACTTTGAAAACCGTTTTCCATATGGTTTCCATAGTATGGTTTTGACGTTTATTCGACTCCAACTCGATCTCGATCGCGTCGGGATCCCGCAGGTTCCGCCTATCTTACATGGCTATCGTAATCGCTTTCATTTGTCAGGTGAATGTGGTACATTGCTATTTTGCTTTGGTAAGTTTTTATTTGTGCCAAAAAAAGTAAAGCAATAAGCCTTCTGTCAAATGAAAGCAATTACGGTAGCCATGTAAGTTAAGCGGTAGGGCCTCTGACGATCGGATTGGCCACGTAAAAGTGCGGTTTTTGTATTGTTCGAATGCGCTGGGCCAATGCATTCTGACCGAACGTCAGGTTTTTTAACCAAAACGGATAGAATCATGAGCTTGCGGAGCGTCTTCTTGTTGTGCAGAAACGATGCCTTCGGATCGGGTGCCTTGCTGCCTGGGGCCCAATTGCACTAATTTTTTACGATAAATCTAAAGCTAAATCGTTACAGTTTCTGTTTCGTTTACAAAAATACTCGCTTTAGTCTTGTTAAAATTGTTGAAAGCTATGCCTAGGGAGCAGGGGAGCCTAGTATTCTAAGCTTGGACAATTTCAAGAATACTAATCTAAATGACAACGTATAGGATTCTTATCTTGGACAATTTCAAGAATACTGACCTAAATGACAACGTAGCGGCTTTGGTTTTATCGTTCAAAATTACCGTGATTGGATCCCTGGGAATCTGGTTCTGCAACCTCATGTAAAAACAGTATAATTCTTACGTGTGCGGCAGAGGCTATAATTGTACCTATGTGAGTTGTATGGGGTCACCAATTAATATAATAGGTCTATGGGGGTCACTAAGGAAAATAAGTCATGTAACGTCATACTAAGCAAACTTACAAAATACAAGAATGTATGTGATTATCCACGCCCAAACCATATCTCAAAAAACAGACTACTATCCATTGTTCATCATAATGATAACGTTTTATGTGTTTATTTGAATAAAATACGTGTTCAGAGAAAAAATTAAGAATTTTGTAGAATTTGTATCGATCTGTAGGTAAACAAAGAGGATGTAAAAAAAAACTAGTGAATAGGTATGGTCACTGCTTCGATCAGGTAGATGATCGAAGGGTCACTGACATGATTTTTTTTTTCTATTTAACGGTATGGTATATGCCATAGACTTAGAAAATTTTTAGCTATTACAGTGGAATATTAAGTTTATGGGTATATGCATAGACTTGGAAATTTTTTCGCTATTGGTATATGTCAATTTTCCTCAGTAAACCATAAAGACTTGTTTCTTTCTTGTTCTGTTCCATAGAGAAACGTAAAATTCAAAACAAAGTAGTCTGTCTAAAAAGTCTGTTTACATGGGTAATTTCAAACATAGAGGAAATAATCACTATTTACGTTTTAATTTCAAAGGTAATTTTATTACCCACCTAAATCCCCAACCACCCCACCAATACCCATCTAAATAACCAAAGAGAATGTAAAAAAACTAGCGTAAATAACTACCATATAAATATGTTTACTTTGACAGCACCAACAAGGGTCACCAGTATAAGTTTTTATAAATAATTTAATAATTTCTTATGTAAACAGACTTTTTAGACAGACTAAGGTTGCTCCGTAATTTTAAGCATAACATTTTAATGATCAAACGAACTTACCCTAAGTGAAGTTCGATCTTAATTATCCCGTCTTCATCGAAGAGATTTAATTTGTTACAAAGTAGTAGCTCTGCTATACGCTCACACTATACCGCACGTCTTCAGCGCTATAGGAAGGAAAGAGAAAGCAATAGCTACCCCCTCTCTGCCTCCGACCAGCGCTGCCCGCCGCCGCGTCAACCTCATTCAGTTTGGAGTAGTAAGTAAATACATTGATATCTCCATCTATTATAGGGATACGGTTGTTAAACAAACAACTAGCAAGGGAGGGTTGGGACTTTAAATCTCTTCGATGAAGACGGGATAATTAAGATCGAACTTCACTTAGGGTAAGTTCGTTTGATCATTAAATTATCCCGTCTTCATCTCCCGAGATTTAATTTGTTACAAAGTAGGATGTTTAGAGTAGATATCAATGTTATTAGAGGAACCTTTGTTTGTTTATATAAATAAACAAGGGTTAAGTGAACACACATTAAATTATTATAAGGATTAGTTAAATAAGATAAAAATAAGTCAGTGCTCCTGCACTGCAACTGCAACATAATAAAAAATTGTTTTATTACAATGTCGGTTCTGCAAAATTAGAGCCCGAATCCTGGAAACTCGCAAATATTGTCGATTGTCCAGTCCAAACAGCAGATTGCGAATAGCATCCACAGAAAATTCGACACACAGACTAGTAATTGAACAAATTTTTCGTCACAAATGGCAGCAACTTGGCCGCCGCGCCGATGTAACCACATGTTACACAACATGATAAACAGGTAATGAGATTAATAAAAAAAAATCGGTGTAACATTCCTCCATTATAAATTTTATCAATCGGCCGAATGTTTGTGACGAGGCAGCATTGATAAGTTTTTTTTGGGGGGGGGGGGGGGTTTGTATTAGTTCATAAGGGCGATAATATTTAAGATATTTATATTAATAAACACAAATAATTTTATTACAGAAATAAAAACTCAAAGAATGGAAAGTTCAACAAGTTGAGACTTACAGAAGATGTGATTAAACATCTGTCATTTAAATTTTAAATAATAAATTATTTCGCCAAATCTTACTGTGTTACCTCAGATAATATAATACAATACTGAGTTGCTTAATTGAATTAAGTACATAATCTGTATTCATTCACTTGTAGCCAAGGCTAACAAGGTGACCAATGTGTGCTTAATTGTTCAAAATGTAAGTTATTTGGGAGTAAGTTCAACAGGTAAACTTAAACTATTGTAAGATCCAACGGTATCTAACGGTAATGTAACGGTAGTGTAACAAACATATCTAAAAAAAAAAAAATTTTTTTTTTAGGTTACCATTGCCGCTGATATGGATTTAAAATAATTAGGAGATATCTGAGCAATGATTGTATACTGGGATTCGTTTAGAAAGCAGTTATTTAGAAATCCTATTAAATCATTAATTTATATAAAATAAGATATTCTTTCTTGGCACTATTTCCAATAAAAATATAGATTTGCTTGCAGTATTATTCAAATACTGAGGCAAGGTATCAATAGACACTTCTAACGCTTGACTAAAGAAACTTGTTTTCTAAGGAACGTTTGCCTTATAATATGCAGCCAGAGAAAACTGACAGCGAGGATGATGTTTCTTTCTGCGAACAGATAAAAATAAATTAACGTTTGTTGTGACTATTACCATCGCTATTTCTTTAACAGCAAGTTGATTAAGGTTTCAACGAGGGAATTAATGGAGTTGCCTGTCACAAGTATATTATTATGTTTACTAGGTAGCTTTAATAATATAAGTTTATTTAATGTATTGTGTAATTGCAGAAATAAAAAACTTTTATTTTTTATTTTATTTCATTGAGAAACCATGGCTGTGATAGCTATTATGTCATTTGGCTTTGTCATGTCCAATAAAAAAAGTTTTTTTTTTTTAAATAAGTAAGGAAAAATAAAGCTGGGGAGGCGTTATTACGCCTATTGTTAATCATAACACTGCCATTTCTCGCGAGCAATTTAGCAATTTAATTTAATTGCAAGCAATGAACACCACTAATTCGATTCATTTATGAAATGGCAGTGGTGTTATTAATATACAACAAAAACTTCAGTATAGGCACCTGCAGACAGACGGCGTGGTGCGCGTCCCAGCTATATCTAGCACAGCCGCAGTGGTAGGCGCCGCCCATCGGGTAGCAGCCCATCGGTGCTAGTATACGCACGGCATGCGAAGAATTTTATAACAAAAAGCAGATCCAGGTCATTAATGAGCAGCAATTATTCCTGGTTTGTGCAAAATCTTATATTGTCTCACTTTGACCGGCTGCTGCGCAGTCTTATTGTCAAAGCAATGGAGAAAGTATTGAAAACTATTCGTTTATCATATTGATTTAAACGTATCAGGAAAACAAATATTATTTTTCCACCATACAATACAAAGTTGACAAGGTACATAGTACGATGTAATACGTAATTATTATATTCATTATTTTAAATAGTTAAACATTAATGCTCAATATGTACAAGCCTTAAGCTTGTCCAATATTAAAATTTTAAGTGTTAAAATAGTAATGCTACCGCAGTACAAACTCCTGTAATAGTTCCCAAGTATCTGACAAAGTCACTAAAATGTATTTTATTTGATTTTAATAACTTCTTCTAAAAATATTTTGTTTGTCCTTATTTGTCAATATACTACTAATTTTAGAAATTCAATACAAGGCCAAAGAATTTACATGTTTGGCTGGGACTTTCTTGATAGTTAATGAGGATCTTAAATATTAGAATAATTGTTTTTATAGTTTCTAATACTTGAAAATTTGAGAAATTTTGGTAATTAATACCCAGACATAAGTGTCATCTTAATAGGGCATTGAAGCCTGTAATTAATGGGTTAAATTATTGGTTTAAAAATCTAGTAAAGATGATGATTCTGTGTAGTGCTGTGAAAAAGCCAAAGAATAAGACCCAAAACTCATGAAGTTTATTGACTTAATAACATCTTTACTAATATTAAAAATGCAAAAGTCCTTTTGTTTGTTTGTTTGTTACACCCTCACGTCTCAACCACTGAACAGATCATCATGAAATTTTTATACACGTTGTCTGGGTTACAGAGAAAGACATACGGTACCTTTAATCCCGAAAGGAAAATATTGTTCCTGAGGGATAGCAAGAAACATTTCCTTGGCGGCCGCTAGTCTTCAATACTTTTTGCGCTGTGCGTGAAAGCAACCGTTCTTAAGGACTAATAGTTGTGCCATGACATTATCAGGACACATGTTATGAGTTAAGTCGTTCTAGCATCCTCCATAAAATGTTCAGAAAGTACCCACATGTTCTATTTTCTATTGTAAAGAAAATAAAATATATTTGTTTATTTTTTAATTTAACTAACTGAATACTTCGGATTAGTATTGGAAAATAACCTCAAGCACATAACGGTCGTTTGATAGTTTTTACTCGAATCGAGAACGTATTTTAGCTGACCAGCTAAAAATACAGACAAGGTACAGACCTTTTGTTCTGATCCGGTAGCGCGACGGTGCCGACGGTGGTGATCACGGGTAGCCCTTGGAGCTGGAAGCTGCAGGTAGGTGCCGCAAGGCTGATGAAACACGTTAAACTGGCCCTGCTGATTATTGTCCGTCACCTCGGCTCAACTGCTTGTGTTCCAAGATATGGTTGTGGTTGTTGTGGCAGACCCCAAGTTTAGAGAGAACTGAGCAGTAGGTGTCGTCGCGCTGACGGTCTTTAAAGACACTGTTCGAACGATTTTCAGTAGTGGCATAATACATGATAATAGCATGATTCATTTTCAACGAATCGGAGATGAATTTGCCGGTAATGTTTTTTTTTTAATTCTACTGACCATAAGGGCACCTTTAACACTTGTGGGAGTGTATTTTGATGTTCAACATCATTGCTGATTTTTCTCGAAGAAAAAATAAAAAGGAATCAGAATTTTGTTTTATAATGTTGTTCGAGAAAACCGAAACATTTAAAAGTACTTGTACATACCTGTATCAGTGACAACAATTTTGATGTTTCACGAAAAAGATTATTAGGCCTTCATTTTTGATAGCAAATATCTTATTAATATTTGTAAAATAACGGTTAATATCTCGTATTAACACATAGAAGTATCTCGTATTGACTTAAAGTAAATAATCTGCAGTTTACGTCAGCAAATCTAGGTATATATGTTTTATAAAATTACGGCTAATATCTCGTATTAGCTCATAATAGTACTTATCACTGGTCAATATCACGTATTGACTCGGGAAAAAATATCTCATAAAAGCAAGTATGTCGTATTGACTCAAAGCAAATATTTTGCAGTTAACACCAGCAAATCTATTCATATTTTGTAAAATATGAAGCGGTTAATAATGATTAAACAAACTTACCTGTAAGTTGAGTTCAATCATAATATACGAAGGATTCGTTATTAAGATATTAACTCACAAAAGCAGGTCGTATCGACTCGAGGCAAGTATTCGGCAGTTTATTGTAAAATGATGGTTAATATCTCGTATTAACGCATAAAAGTATCACTGGTCAATATCTCGTATTGACTCGGGAAAAAAAATTCACTGGCCAATATCACGTATTGGCTCGGGAAAAATGTACCATTGGTCAATATCTCGTATTGACTCGAGGCAAATATAAGGCAGTTTGCCTTTGTGAATAACTTGCACACTTTTCATCACTAAGAGAAAAGATAAATTGTGAGTCTACCTTCAACATTCGTATCACTTGCATAGTGACGGTATTTTACCGTTTTCATGAATTAATTCACGTTTATAATTTCACTGATTTTAAGACTATAGTTAAACAAAAAAGTAATATTTTTGTGATGACCGACGTGCGACTTGCGCGCGCGCGCAACAAAGAATGAGGTTGACGCGGCGGCGGGCAGCGCTGGTCGGAGGCAGAGAGGGGGTAGCTATTGCTTTCTCTTTCCTTCCTATAGCGCTGAAGACGTGCGGTATAGTGTGAGCGTATAGCAGAGCTACTACTTTGTAACAAATTAAATCTCGGGAGATGAAGACGGGATAATTATTGTCATAATATCATGTTCCATAATTTTAATACCAATAATCATCATGTTGCATATTATCGCGACATGTTATGCTATTTGATGATTATGCCAATTGATGTATGACAAATGACTTTAGGACAATCGACATTATGCAAAAAGTTCCGCCCCCAAATTAGGTACTTACATCCATAGATTATTTTGTACTATTATTTATTCTGTGATATAACTAAGAGTAAGATTGGTAAGATCCCAGGATTCCCAAGGCTCCCAGACGTTACTTATTTTATTAGAAACCAAATGTATGGGATAGTAGTGTAAGAATGTACCCGGTGCTAGAGGTAAGTAAAAACATTATTCACATCACAGAACATAGGGATTTTTTATTCTAAATTTTTTTCTTTGTTTTGTGATTCACATTTCTTAAAGTTTCAGTGCTGATTTTTACTTAGGTTTTAAAAAATATACTTAGTTAAAAAAATATTATCAATTCTGTCAGATACTTTCCGTGGGCGTTCACTTTTTACCAACTTCAAAAAAGAAGAAGGTTTTCTGTTCGTCTGTATATTTGTTTTTTGTGTGTATGTCCACTGATTACTCAAAGACGGCTGAACCGATTGAAATAATTCAAACTTTATTACATTAGGTAAACACCCAAGTTGATCCCATTTTTTTACATTTGAAAATCTGTTCTGTACGTTTCAAGTAATCCTGAAAAAAGCACGAAAATAGTATGATTTTGTGTGAACCACCCGGCTTCAAAAGTAATTTTTTAAAGCTTTTTTACCAGATGATTTAAAGCTTCCAGAAAATAATGTAAGTAAGTAAGTTATAATAATCTTAGTCTTGAATTTTATGATTCAGGGAATTATTTCAATCCTTTTTATAAGCAGCCAGACATAGCCTTCTTTAATTCCAAGCCGTGAACATAAGTTTGGGGTCATGTCGTCGGCCAGTCTCCATACTAAATGTATGGGAATATTTCAATTTTAAGAGGTCGATATTTTTTTTCGTAGTTATCATGTGCGGTTTATATAATATGAAAATAATTTACTTCTTTTATTGAAATGCTTTGCATATTAAACAATAAGAAAAATATCAATGTTAACCAGGAAAAAATGGCTGTCAAAGATGTCATCTTTTTTGTAGATTATCTTCAGCAGGGAGTTGATTAACACGCCCTCTAGCAATAAATGATATACCATTAGAAAGGTCTTTTAAAGACAAATATTTGCTGTTAATATACTTTATATCAATTGTTAATACTTTGGAGTTAAAGGTTATTAAAATATAAAAGTGGTTCATTGTCTATGGGAGTTGATCTACCCCACCTTTAGCAATGAATGATACACCATTAGAAAGGTTTTCATATGACAAATATTTGCTGCAAACATACTTTCTATTGTTAGTATTTTCGGAGATTTAGGTCATTAATGTTAAAAAATTTGGTCAAGTTCAGAGCGTTATACCTCTCAAAGTACTAATAAATTGACGTAATAAACGTCATACAATAAAGTGTTTCAAATTTAAAGAACTTTCCAATGATGTAAGATTTATTGCTAGAAAAAGCTTAGATCAAAATGCTCATCGTACTAAAGGACCCCCGAAAAGTCCAAACAATTTGACTCAAACCTTATGTTTTACTTATTTATAAATCTTTATTGTACAAATACATAGAGTAAGGTACAAATGGCGGACTTAATGCTAATAGCATTCTCTACCAGTCAACCAATAGTAAACAGATAAACTCGAATGCGGCACAAAAAAGGAAGAATGATATAATTACATGCATACAAAATACATCGATACATACCAATAAATACATGTATAAAGATTTATATAATATTAATATACTTACATTTAAATAAATAAAAATATTAATATATAAACATATATATAATGTACTTACATATAATACGAGGGTGGATTGATAAGTCAATGACTTTGTAATGAAGAAACACTTTTTTTGTAAAATTTTGTTTTATTTCTCTACATACTCATTTTGTAGCTCTGCGTATTCAGTCCAACGAAGTTCCTATCTCATTAACCCATTATTTTTTCTTTCATCGCCTGAAAACTGGTAACTGAAATGAGGACCCATTTCAGTCACAACCTTTTGGCTTGATGAAAATCTTTGCTCGCCAAGACATTTATTCATGTTTGGCAGGAGAAAAAATCTCAGTGGGTTGAATCTAGAGAATAGGAAGGATTCACATCTTCATTCGATGAGCCTTGATGTCATGACTACCGCCGAGAGAGTCGACAGGGTCATTAAGAAAAGTTAGAAGTCGCTTGAGCTTTTTGTTTCTAAAAGTAATAATCTTTTTAAATTATGAAGAATAAAGTATTCTTTTCAAAGTCATGGACTTATCCATCCACCCTCGTATATTACATACACCAAATACCGAGTTTGGATAAGTTGTCCTTTCCACATCACGGGCATAAGCCCTCCAACAGATGTGCATGAACTTGTTTCTTGAAAGAAAACTTACTGGGAGCTCTTCAAATAGAATTGGGGAGACCGTTCCAAAGACGCGTCGCTTGCAGTGTGAAGGAGTTGGACATTATACCCAGAACGAAAGAGAGGAGTAAATAGAGAAAGAGAATTGACAGATCGAAGGCGCAATAATTAAGCGCGATTATAAGTAATATTTAATAAACTTAATTGTGTGACAACTCTATTAATGGTTCCATAGAAAAACGATAGTGGAGTATAAACTATTTTCGGTGGCTCCATTCGGCAATGGGACCACGGTTAAATTATTTTTTCCGTTGTCCCGTCAATGGGACATCCAATGGCGCTGCGGAAAAGAAGGTGCGCCGATCATGAGAGTCATAGAGATGCTGAAACTTACATTTTAAGTAATCAGGAGAATGAGGGTTGCTAAGAATGGAATAGAGAGTGCAGAGCAGCCGTAACTGTCTGCGTTGACGAATAGGAAGCCATTTAAGCTGAGACCTGTACGACGAAACGCGATCATATTTGCGAAGGCAAAATATAAAATGGATGGCATTATTAATGAGGCGGTCTAGCTTATTGAGATCCTCATTTAAGTCTGGGTAACAGACATCAGCATAGTCAATGAGTGGAAGAATGAGAGAAGTGACAAGAGTGACCTTAGTGCGGATAGGGAGAAAATTTCTGTTACGATTTAGAAAGCGCAGTGAAGATATAACAGCTCGACTGACCTCGGCAACTTGTGTTGTCCAACTGAGTGATGAGTCGATATGCAGGTGCAGGCCAAGGTTTTTGACGTTAGAGCAGAGAGGGATGGTGGTGTTCTCGTACATAATAGGTTGTACTAAACTAATATTGATCTTGGTGATCTGTTTCGAACCTTTGACAATGATCGCCCGACATTTTCTAATAAATAAATAATAATAATAAATATAAAATGTTTATTGAAATAATCTTACATCACAATTTACAACTAGTTTAAACATAGATAATATAGGAAAAATTATTTTACAAATTATTAAAAAATATAATACTATGTGCCTGACCACATGCGATGTTGCCGTTCTGCTCAACTTCAGGGCTTGGAAAATATAGAAGGCTATGAGCCAGACCATAGCCTTCTTTATTTCCAAGCCGTGAACATAAGTTTGGCAACGTCTGTTACTGTCAGTTCGTGGTCATGTCGTCCGCCAGTCTCCATACTAAATGTATGGGAATATTTCAATTTTAAGAGGTCGATATTTTGTTTCATGGTAATCGTGTGAGGTTTAAAATATGAAAATAATTTAGTTCATTTATTGAAATGCTTTGTATATTAAACAATAAGCAAAATATCAATGTTAACCAGGAAAAAATGTCTGTCAAAGATGTCATCTTTTTTGTCGATTTTCTTCAGCTGGGATTTGATTAACACGCCCTCTAGCAATAAATGATATATCATTAGAAAGGTCTTTTAAAGACAAATATTTGCTGTTAATATACTTTATATCAATTGTTAATACTTTTGGAGTTAAAGGTTATTAAAGTATAAAAGTGGTTTATTGTCTATGGGAGTTGATCTACCACACCTGTAGAAATGAATGATATATCATAAGAAAGGTTTTTATATGACAAATATTTGCTGCAAACATACTTTCTATAAATTGTTAGTAATTTCGGAGTTTTAAGTCATTAATGTTAAAAAAATTGGTAAGTTTAGAGCGTTATAACTCTCAAAGTACTAATAGTTCACGATTATAGTAATACAATAAAGTATTAAAAATTTAAATACCTTTCCAATGATGTAAAATTTATGGCTAGAGGAGGCTTAGATCAAAATGCTCATCGGACTAAAAGACCCCGGAAAAATTCAAATAATTTGACTCAAACCTTTTGTTCTAATAAATAAATAATAATAATAAATATAAAACTTTATTGAAATAATCTTACATCACAATTTACAACTAGTTTAAACATAGATAATATAGGAAAAACAAATAATAAATAATTTTTAAAATAATTTTATACTATGTGCTTGACCACATGCGATGTTGCCGTTCTGCTCAACTTCAGGGCTTGGAAGATATAGAAGGCTATGGCCAGACCAATCGGATGGACCATGGACGAAAGATCCCCCTAGACACATAATTATCACAGTGGTAAAGCAATCAGCGAAAATTTTTCTATGTCTTTGGGTAAAGCACTTATGGCGATGCTTGACGGACAGATCATACTCGATCACGTTTGTTAAGCAACGCTCGGTCCGGTCAAGTTTCGGATGGGTGACCGTTAGGTGGCATTACAACTGAGCGCTTCCGTACTTAGGAGGGCACGTTAAACCGTCGGTCCCGGCTGTTGTCGTCTGATAACAGTCGTTAAGCCAAGTTAGAGGCCTTACAGGATGCTTGATAAATTCTAACATCAGAGGTGGCCACTAATCATTATACGATGAGAAGAAGGGTTGTGATACTGTGCCCGATCTGTGAGTTTACTGCTACGTGTGAATTCATCAAATAGGGATGATGACTAATGAATAAAATAACGAAATACTAATAAAAATCGTAAACATATTAAACTTTTATAGTAGTTTGTATACCTCTTGGTTTTATATATTGCGTATTATTTGTTTTATGACCCTTCAAATTTGGGCGGACAAGTCCATTTAAAAAGTATAAAATTTGCTAACATAAATAATACATTAAATTAGTCCGTAAAATTTATAGCAAATTAGTCTAAGAAACCATTTTGATAAACACAATATTTAATATAGCTGTCGAACAAATTTCCTACGCGTTGCATACAAACTACTCAAGCGTGACGTCATAACTGAGTAGCCGTTAGTATGGAGCGTTTTCGGGTGAGTCCAATTTTGTGCATTTCACACTGTGATATCTCGGGCAGTTTTCATGCTAGCGAAATAATTCTTTTACCAATGTTTCTTTTTTTGGGAGGTAATTTATATAACATAAAATAAAAAAACTAATTTTTTATTTTATGTTATATATCATGCCTATTCACGGAATTCAATTAAAAAACACAATGCTAGAGTCTGTCGCGGACGTCCGCGCGTGGAAGCATCTGTGCTACAGGCATAAGACTACATTTTTTAAAGGAACATAATAATTATGTAAAGTAATGTTTTTATTTTATTTTATTTATTTGGGATAATAAACAGCGTTCACAATGTAATTTAAGATTTAAATATTTCGTAAAATAAATTTGCTTATTGCGAAGCCCACACCATCATCCACGGGTATACATACAAAATACAGGAAAGAAATTAAACTTTTAATGAAAAAGAATAATTAGTAAAGTAAAAATCAAATGGTCGAATGACTTAAAGACTTCAAAGGGTAGGTAAGATATCCAAATAGTTCATTTTCAAACAGATTGTTAAGAATAAAAAAGATAAAGTGATATACAATTTATAAGGCAAAGCCTTACAGTACCTATGTACCTTATTTATTTAAGATATTTTTTTATGGTATTAAAATCTGTAAAATTGCAACAGCGTAGGTTGTGATGACAGCACAAATCTTGATTACCAACTTGCCATCTACAGTAAAAAATCCAAGCGGGCGAAATTTTGCGAATTCAGTCTGATTGATACGTAAGATTTTCTTAAAAATATGTCTCTTGTCTCCTGCAATAAAAAAAAAATCACAGATTTTGCAGTCCCCGCAAGAATCGGAGCATTGAAAATGAACACAAAAATTTACGAAAAACCAAAATTAAATCAAATGCAAAATCCTATTATATTTTTTAAGTTACCTAGGTAGTACCTATTTATTTTTACGATTGTGACACTCGGCTTCGCCTCGTGTCACAAAAGCGCCCGCTGACTGCCTCGATGCAGCCGAAATATTATTAACCGATTTTCAAAATTCCAACGAATGCACTTCTCGTCTGCTTTTGCATCTTTTAACACTATTACCATGACGATCGGTCAATAATCATACAAGCTACATAACATTTTATGTACGGAAACACCCGTTTTCTAGAATTCCAAATCTAAAGGGACCACCTACAGGTCACAATTATTTACCGATTTTCAAAATTATTTCGCTATTTGGTAGCTAAACTAATACCCTAGGACATTTTTTTTATTTTTTCTTAAGTCAGTTTTTTTTCGCGAAATATTTACAATTTAGTAAACAAACACCCCTCAAAAAACCCGGAATTTTTGGAATTTTGCAAAATTTCAAAAGAAGTTACTAGTAGATTTTTAAAATTCAAACGTTCACACGTGTCTCTATAAATTTCTCAACTTTTGGTACTATTTCGATCTCGATCATCTCAAAATCCTCGGAGATATGGTCAAAAATACGTCTCAGGCGATTTGCATCTGATAACCATTTTCAATGGTAAAAATATATTCATTAAAAATAAAATGTGGTGGCCTCCTCATTTTGCTTTCCATGCGATCGAGGATTTAAATCGAACGTCAAACCTGCCTACTTATTGCCTAACTAGCTGATGCCCGCGACTTCGTCCGCGTGGACGAAACTGAACATGACAAACAATAATTCTTTCAAAACTACAGTGAAGTACTGGTTATGCTCTGAAAATTCTTGTTATTTACATAATATATTAAAATATATTTACACATTATATTTTGGTTGGTTACAGAATAGTATTTACAGATTATGTATTTACAAATTGTTAACAGTTTATTTACAGAAATGAACAGTGTAGGACCTCCAGTACATGACCTCTACCATGGACGCAATCCTCCACCAACCCATGGTCCGTCCTACCGTCTCGGTATACGGATCGAATCTCGGGAGAGCGCTTTTCCCGTGTGCGCTTACCCTATTAACCGTGGTCCCATCGCTATGCTCCACTGGTGGGTCCACAGGCTTAACATTAATCGCTTTCATTTGATAGATGGATGTGACACATTGCTGCATTTTTATGGAAATTTTTAATTGTGCCAAAAATAAGCATTAATTTATCACATCCTGAAAGCCATTGATAGATTTTGAAAATATGCAATAAGTAACTTGGACCCTTTTCAAAGTAAGTACCATAATAACAGATATTTGATACTAAAAATCTACTTGCGATATTGATAACAAGGGCGCCCCGGCAAAAATAATTCCCAGATATTAAGATATTTTTTTTCTGATTATTCTTAAAGAAGGAAATAGTATTTGATGACAAAATTTGTAAAATAATTTGAAGCATGGAAGTTGTTTTTTTACTGTCCTGTAAAGTTGGTCAATCTGCATATACGGGGTATAACATTTATACCGACGACATGTAGGTTTTGACCAACATCACTATTGACTGCACAAATTAGTTAAAAGTGGTTTGGACTAAGTAAGTTTCCTTAGTCAAAACCACTTTTTCCTGACCTTTACAGTGAAAAATATTGGGTATTTTCTTTGTTTTGTGCATAAAACTGAGTCTTACCTGGAGTTAAGTGCGTCACTTGCTTAGAGCAAACTGAGTTCACATTTCCAATCTTTGAATAAAACCTTTCACATTCCGAACTCAACAGAATTAGATAAAATACATATTTGAGATTGTCGATTGAATTTTTGATCACAAAGAGGAAGAAAAAATGCTGAAACAAAGAGAAAAATCAAGTGAAAATTACTTTGGTTGGGTTTAAATTATAAGAAAAAATCAATGAAAAGGAAATTAATTTTCAAAATTATATTTATTTGTCTCTGGTGAAAAAAATATATGTACAAACTAAAATACCAAGAAGCTTATACTCCCAGTCCTTAAGTGACGTGACGGCTTATTGCTACCTCTTTCTTTAGTGTTACAATACGTGTTCGTTGTTCGTCGTTCGTTCGTTCGTGAGAAACGAAAACGAATTGTAAAACGAAAAGAAAGAGATAACAATACGCCGTCACGTCATAAAGGACCTTTTTTCAATCTTCACAATGACATATGGCCGTGCAATCTCCATTGGGAGTATAAGCTTCTTGTAAAATACCATTGAGTTTAGTCTATGAAATTGAACAACTTTATCTGTCCTTATTCATTCTTATAGAGGAAGTATGAAAAAAATTCACAGATTTTACAGTCCTCGCAAGAATCGGAGCATTGAAAATGAACACAAAAATTTACGAAAAACCAAAATCAAATCAAATGCAAAGTCCTATTATATTTTTAAAGTTACCTAGGTAGTACCTATTTATTTTTACGATTGTGACACTCGGCTCCGCCTCGTGTCACAAAAGCGCCCGCTGACTGCCTCGACGCAGCCGAAATAATATAAACCAATTTTCAAAATTCCAACGAATGCACTTCTCGTTTGCTTCTGCATCTTTTAGCACTATATTACCATGACGATCGGTCAATAATCATAGAAGCTACATCACTTTTTATGTACGGGAACACCCGTTTTTCTACAATTCCAAATCTAAAGGGACCACCTACAGGTCACAATTATAAACCGATTTTCAAAATTATTTCACCATTTGATAGCTAAACTAATACCCTAGGACCTTCGCCCAAAAAACCCGGAATTTTTGGAATTTCGCTAAATTCCAAAAAAAAGTTACCAATAGATTTTCAAAATTCAGACTTTCACACGTGTCTCGATAAATTCCTCAACTTTTGGTACTATTTTTATTTCGATCCTCCCAAAATCCTCGGAAATATGGCCAAAAATACGTCTCAGGCGATTTGCATCTGATAACCATTTTCAATGGTAAAAAAATCGACTGTCAAAGGGATCATGTAATCGATGACCAAAATTTTGTGGCAAAATTTGACACGTCATGTTTCTTGGAGAAAGTTTTTCAGTTTCATGGACAGTACCTACACATCCTTGAAATAATGGTAAGTTTAGGCTGACCCTATTTAATAATAAAAGGTAGTACGTACCAATTTTATACCCGAAGTCTGGCTACCTGTGTAAGCTATTGACTTGAAAAGCTCCGTCAATTCGACAACGTGAAACATAGCATTAATAACAGTATAAACCACGTAATAGAAAACCTATTAACAAATGATTAAATTGGTAAGTTAAAATTTAAAAAAATCAATCAATGAACGAAGTTGAAAAGCAATAAATTATCAAAAAGTTTCGTACCATCAATACAGGATAAATTTTGGACCCCTTGTCAAAGTAAATATGAGGTAAACGAAGTAAAAAAAAAGATAGTGAAAAAATATGGATGTTTCTTTTATAAATTAACAGTTTACAACCACTTTAACGTCTTGTAGCACACCTCCGCCCGCGGAATACCCCCGTAGGTACCGCCATGAGTTCGACAAGCGAAACAAATGCGAACAGCCTGTTGCATATAATCTTCGATCATTGGTATCTGATCGCAGCATACAATATATTTTTCACGCGCGATTTCATCCGCTCGGCTCCGCCCGTTACACCCGAAAGCAATGATGCGAAATCTCTACGTAGATGTGATCCTCATATAACGACGTCGATAGAAGCGGACTCATAGCGGAACTATGGCGGGACAATCGCGGTGCTGATAGTACAGCTTCGCGGCGGAGGTGTGCTACAGTCGGGTGACATGACGGTAAAGACCACATGTCGACCAGTGTGGACGATGCGCAATCAAGTGAAAACAATTTCGATTCATGATGCAAAAATTAAAAAAAAAAGATTTTTATTTCGTAAATTGATTGTACTTACTGATGTTATTAAATGACGTGACAAAAATTGACAAAGGGTCCAAAATGTCCAAAATCAGGAGAAATGCATTATTTATAACCCAGTAAAAATATGCAATTGACGATAACATGATATTGTCCTAATACTTAGCATCTTCTTGATCACGATAATATTATATTGCTATAGCAGTATCATGACAATATTGACATAGAAATATTATTGTATACCCACCTGTATTTCATATACATTCCGAAAATCAGAAAAGGATTTCATAATACTAAAATAAATATCAAAGAAAACTGAGTGGTCAACCGAAACAAAGGAATTGAATTCGTTGGTGTTCGAAAGTTTTTTGGAAATCCAAGTCTCAAGATTATAATTGATTACTTTTAATGAATAATAAGCACTCATGATATATAAGTCAAAAATAATAGCAGAAATATACAGTAAACCATTGAACAAGAAGATCAAACTAAAATTGAAGGTAATCCAAGAATATAATGTAAATAAGGTCTCTACAAACATTAAAACCAAGGCATTGGCTTTGTTCCAGTACTTCAAAGCATTAATATCAATTTTTGAGAGCTGATTACTGACAATGTGAATATTCAAGAGCAAATAGACTTTCTTCACGAAATTCGAAATAAAAATGAAATTCAAAATAAACCCGACGATTCTAAATATAGTCACAATATTTAAAGAAACGATTAATAATATAGGAGAATTATCCTTTCCTGAGGTAATTAAAAAGAGTTGTAAAATATTTATTATTAAGAAAAACGAGTTTCCAACGAAAAATAAAATAAGATTTCTTCTGTTAGTAACTTTGATCGATCCATCCTCAATAAAATATTTTGGTGAAAGTAATGCTGCTTCTACTAAATTTATCGATTGTACTGTTTGTTTAAACTCGGTTTTTGAAGTTAAAAAACATAAATTTTCATTATTACTAACAAACGACATTTCTTTTATGAAATCGATGGTAGAAAGAACGTTAGGAAAATTACATCACAGAATGATACGGAACAAACCGTCTACGATAAAGTATAGTGTCATTTGATGAATAATTTATATCATAAAAGGTTTTTGTAATCTTCCTAATTACTTTAAAAGAAGTTCACCGTACTGAGTAAAATTAAAAGCCCATATTTAATGTTATCATTATTTAGATTATTTATTATTTAATTTAAGGTATTAAAACAATTACTTTCAAAGAAATACACGTAAAAGATCTAAAACTCTTATGTTTTCATTCATTACTATGATTATTACGCAATGAGCCTCCACTAGCGCCGCAATTAAAGACAAAATCTTTACTAAAATAACTATGTTTAATAAAATTCTGAAAAAAATAAAAACTAGTATTAGTTTATTTTTAACCGACATCAAAAAAGGAGGAGGTTATCAAGTCGACGGTATTTTTTTATTTTTTATGTATGTTTTAACATAGCTTCGTCAGTTGTTAACAGATTTATACAATTCTTTTTTTATCTCAAAGAACATAGTTCGTGTGTGGTCTCATATAATTTTTACAGAGATCTGACACGTAGCTTTTTCATAATCCTGAAAAATATCAGTAATTTAGCCTTCCATCGCACGAGTTTTTACGGATTTTCGGACATAACATCTATGTTTATGAACCGATTTAAATAATTCTTTTTCTGTTTGAAAATGTTATACTTCAAGAGTGGTCACATTTTAATTTCATCGGTATTAGACTTTGAACTTCGAAAATACACAAGGGAACTCCTCAAAGTCAAATAGTATAATGTAAAGCGATTTAGATTTTGGTAGGTTTATGACAATCCAAAACAAACCAAACCATGGTCTGTGATGCAACGTTTTAGACTAAACTTGGACTACGAAGACACAACGGAACTCCTCAAAAACAAACAGCGTAAAATTGGAAATTGAGTTGTGGGAATTCTACCATTTAAAATTTTATAATCTAAAGTTAAAAAATATTTAAACGCTTACGTACCTACCACTAAAAAGTAGAAAATAAAAGCTTAAAAAAAGAAAAACCACCTTCAAAAAACCTTAAAACAAAAACAAAAAAAAAACAACTACAAAATTAAATACCTCTAAAAGCAAGAAATAATATTCAAATCATCAGATACACACATCACATACATATTATTAAAACACGTCTAATGAAGTCGGGAGGGGCTTTTAGAAAGAAAAAAAAAATGTCCTCCAGCCCCACCCGACTTCATTAGACGTGTTTTATTAATATTGATATGTGTAACTAATGATTTGAATATTATTTCTTGCTTTTTAGAGGTATTTGATTTTGAAGCTGTTTTTGTTGTTTTTGTTTTAAGGTTTTTTGAAGGCGGTTTTCCTTTTTTTTTAAAGCTTTTTGGATGTCGTAATTCTTAGTATAAAAGCGTTGGTGTAGTTACAATCTGGATTAAAGCCTCGTGCCCATTTTAGGCGTTAATCCGGATTGTAACTACACAACAACTAATGGGAGACGGTGTCCAGGGCCTGATGATGAAGCCGAAAGCAGCCATCTGGCCGCGGGCGGCTTACCGCAGGCAGTGAAAATGAAATGAAATTCTTTATTCAAATAAACTAGGATTGCTTTTGAATCGTCTATATTTTTTCCTATCACCACACGAGACTTTTTTTAGCTGACAAGACGAAGAAGAAGAATAATTCGGTTTAAGAAGTTGACACATTAAGTTGATTTAAGATTTATTACTTATAAAATCACCTTAAATCGAAAAACAATATTGGAATTACGAGTACTTTCCTACTTTCCTTCTTATAAAAATAATGTCCCTAATATGAGTAAACGAAAATACATAAGGAAATATTATTTCAGTGATGTTACTTTTATTAAGCACCAATTGTTGAATTGCATTAACATTATTGAATTAGATTACATATTTTTGATGTGTTAGATCTGATCAGGACTTCGACAATCACACAATTAATTGAAAAGGCGGAAATGATAATAATCATCTTTGTTCCCTCAAAAGCCATGTTCGATGCAGACTTTTTTTCAATCATTAAACCAATATATTTACTTAATTATGTTTCCTGTTCAAATAAAATATTTATTAAACGAAACGGCGTCGTTACAACCATTGGCAGGAATTTCTCAATTTTTAATTTAATTATATCAATAACTTTGGCCGTATTAATTTATCTTATATTAAATGGTATGAAATTGGACCCTTTTCTGAAGACAATTTACGGCGCTACCTATGTCGGTTACATGGGTACTTATGTCATTTTGTGTTCAGCAAATTTCATGAATAGATTCAATAATTTTCTTTTGATTACGAAATTAAGACGTTTGAATGACATTCTTTCTAACGTAGATCACTCAAAAACATTAAAAATATTCAATTGGGTCATGTGTTCTATATATTTTGCGTTCTATTGTTCATTTGTGGTTTTAAAATGTATTCTTGATTCGATTTGGACTTGGCCAAAAATTGTTTTCTATTATGTGACTATTTCTTCTGATGTTGAACTGATTTTTGTAGTATTCGTTATTAAATTTTTTACTTTAAAAATAGATCAATGGTTAGAAGTAGTTATTAATAAAATAAAAGTAAATAGTAAAAGCTGTATCGATAGTGAGTTATCTAAACTTTTTACTGTGTTCAAAGATTTACTCGATTGCAAGATTCTTTTAGAAAAATCTTCTAGGGCTTTGGTGAGTGATAATTCATTTTATGACAGAAAGAAAGAATGTACGCAGTGTAGTGGCGTCAGTAGGGTGAAAAATACGGCGTTTTGTGAACCTTGTCCTTAGGACCTTAGGATGGATAAAAGAGTGGAGCCACCACGATTTTTGTAGTATTTTTTTTGAAGTTTTGGCTTTCAGCCCAATCTTGATAGATGTATTAGTTAAGCTGCTATGCCCAGTTTGATATCATATTCCTATGAATTTAGGGTGTCGAATTCATTTTTTAATTCATTTTTGTACGATTCAATAGTTAAACTATTAAAAAAAACGCGCTTGATTAAAGTAAAAAAAATCCATTAAATACACAAATTATAATATTTGAAAATGAAAAATACCTCGTAATAGCTCTATTATCCTTTTATTTTTAAAATAATAATAAAAGAAAATATTCTTGTTTGGTTAATTACAAAAAAATAACTTCGTTACCGTTGTAAGGAAGTTATTTTTTTACCGACTTCCAAAAAGGAGGAGGTTCTCTGTTCGTCTGTACATTTGTTTTTTTTTGTATGTAAACCGATTACTCGAAAACGGCTGGACCGATTGAAATGATTCAAACGTTATTACATTAGCTAAACTCCCAAATTGGTCCCATTTTTTTAAATTTGGAAATCGGTTCAGTACTTTTCAAGTTATCTTGAAAAAAGCACTTTTCAAGTAATCTTGAAATAAGCACGAAAATAGTATGATTTTGTGTGAATTATCTCGATGATAATGTTAGTATTACTTCTTTGTTTGTGAACTGAATAAGATATTTTTTTTTAGTTCTTTAACCGACTTAAAAAAGGAGGTTCTCAGTTTGACCCGTATGTATGTTTGGCTGAGCCGATTTTACTATCTAAATAATATACCTACAAGGTACCTACAATAAAAATAAAAAAAATGTTTATAAAGAAACAAAAAACCGACTTCAAAAAACCTACCTCTAAAAAGCAAGAAATAATAAAAAAACACGTCTATTTTTATTAAATATTAAAATTTTAAAAATCTAATCGAAACTTGTTTGTGATAAACTCAAATTGTAGCAGATTTAGTTAGCTTTATAAAAGTATAGAGTAGAGATACCTGAAAAACGCTTCCTTAAGGTAGTTTTTTCGAAAATACTGAAACAAGTGCCAAGTTTTTCCAGTAGTACAGAGTTTCCAATGGTTAAAACTTGGGTAAAACTACTCTCAAGGTAGCCTAACCTAACAACATCTGAAAAAATCTTAGTTACATGCGCCCTTGTGATATTTGCCTTTTTTTTCGATATTGACTGGAACTTTTTTGTTTTTCGAATAATTTACTAATATTTTTTACTTCTGCGTCATACCTTTTAAGTTTCTTTCAAAACAGTTAGGTACATAAAAGTGTTATAATGAATATATTTGGAATTGACTATTTATTGCCTTTCATTTCATACCCATATTGTTATGATAAAAAATAATATATTTCCATAGGTGTAAAAGAAATTGACGGCACGCGACAGTGAATTTTTTTTTCCGCTATTTGTTGTTAATAAAGAAATTTGTAAGTTATATTTTTTCAAGTCTTCATTCTATAAGCTTTGCTAACATAATATGTATTATTTTTTGTTTGCAAATAAGAACATTAATTTAATATTCACGGTGACTTAAAGTAAAAAAAATGTGTTGAAAATATTGATTATTGTGTAATGTTTAGGAAACTTCCTAATAAATTCCTTTTTTTATATACCAGAATTAAATTCTACGTCATTGATTTATCCGAAAATGATACCAAACATGGCTTAGTATCTAAACTTAGGCAGTTATTAACCACGAACTTCGTTAAGGCAGAATTCCCCCCTCCCCCCACCTGCTTGAAAAATTCAGGTGGCTCCACTTCGTAAACCCATCTTAGGAACACAAGGATCAATCCTACCGAGGGAAATCTTTGGTTCACGAATAGCCGTATTCTTCATTTTTTTCTGCAGAATAGAGAGTGGTTAATTCGTCCAAGGGAATGTTGTAACGGACCCCCCCCCCATCTAGCTAGCTATATAGCTAAGTACCTATATACCTAGCTACCTATCGGGGACATAAATCCAGGTCTCAGGCAATAGGAGTTTACAAGCACCATACGGGTTATCCGTACCATGACACCGAGTGTATTAGTAGGGATAAATACACCCAACTAATCTTGGTCATCGAAACCAAGTAAAAGCTTTATCTATTAAAGATAAAATAAACTTAATAAAATATATGGCCATAAAGTGATCGTTAAGTGGTAGGACCTCTACGTTGTGTAAAATTAATTCAGTAATCCAGAGTCTTTTAAAGGTAAGTTTAAAAGAAAATAAATTAGTGATTTCAAAGACGCTTGCATAGAATTTACATCTTATAACTAACAATTATAAATAAATATACATATAAATAATAAATGAATAGTAAAGTAAGTAATTTTGTGTGAGTATTGTTTAGTGTAGATAAGTAGGAAAGGATATTAGGAAAATTATAACCAACATCAAAAACCAAGCTAAATCAGTCCTTGATTTTGGTAGCCCATCCTCCACCAAACCCCACGGGCTCTCCAATCCACACCAGTGCGATTAAGCACAAAAAGTTATTTTTTAGCATTAACCATGATGCATCAAATACAAAATGGAATAGGTTAGATGGAATGAGAAAATCTGATTTCTCAAATAAATATGTTTGGATGAAAATACTTCCAATCCAAAAGATGTTGTCTCATCTTACTGCCACTATGTAGTCATACAGATAACAATTATGTAGCCCTTAGATAGAACTATACAGAACGTATCCAAGGAACTACAAGTGTTGGTGTACCAAGCTGCGAACAGACGAGGTTTTAGTGATATCTCATCTGAACAGAAAGGAGTCTGCGCTACCAAGATTGTTCAAAATGTAATCTTCAGGTCAATTTCATCGTTAGTGATGAAAGACAAGAATACAATCTACTTAATCGTAGTGCACTCAACCGTCAGTCAGAATAAGATTTGTATTGTGTAACTTCTCGGTTAAACATAAGCATGCAGTCACTGCGAAGCATTCATTAAATTCCTCCACTGAGATTTCTCAGTATCCAAAGAATTTAACTACTGGCTAAGACTCAACATACATCAAGCTAATGCTCAACAGAGAATGATAAAATAAATTAAAGTGATTTGACTCAAACCACTGTTGTAAGTGTTGATGTATTTATGTGAAGAATTAATCTGTATGACACACAGTAATTGCAGTATATGAGAGAGCATACAGTCAAACTGGAAATGTTGTTCAAACCATTATTGAACAAAATAAATATTTATATTATATTTCAAATATAAATCAGGCATTCTCAAAGGAACGGTAGGAATAAGAATAGACAAGGTTTTGTCAGAAATAAATAATACTCTATGAGTAATATTCACTTTTACTCAAACCAATACCGCTGTTATGAGCTTAGCCATCACTAATAAAATTAGTCATAGGAATATTAATCTAAATATGGTTTCAATATAAAATTGACACGGGGTGGGGATGAGTTACTTTGTTTGTCTTTTATCCCAAGGGACTTGGCTTGATTAAAGGCAACGCAAAGCAAAACTATAACTGAACAGTTTCTAAAGCCTAGAAATTCAACAGAATATCTTGGCCTAGTCCTTTGTTTAGTAACAGTCCTAGAATAGAATATGATTATGTCAGTTTACACAGGTATTCTGGTGGTCGGTCAACCTAACCCAGAGTTATGCCTTTAGGTAAACCTCCACATCTCATAAATATTAGACTCTTACTAATCAAATTGTTGAGAACACCAAAACCCTTGACAAACAATCAAATTGATTATCGTTCAATGGCCCTAGTATTAACTGATACTATGTACCACATAACTAAAATAAACACAAAAGATTTACTTAGCGATGAGATAAGCACACATCGTAACTGAACTAGGAAACCATTCAAGGAACCCTAAAATAAAACAACTGATGCATTAAAATCATATTTGGACCATAGACCCAGATAGACTTCAATAAGTTAAATATTATTATTATAAATTATGGCAGCTCAGCATTACCTCATTTCTGTAATTAAGTGCCAACCAGCAGGTCCAATAGCACCTGATTACAGAAACTACACAACAATTCATTACCTCATCTTGAGATTTCATCGGCTTCAGTCGAATGACCAAATACTGAATCCACTCAAGTCTACACTATATGTATTGTTAGGAGTGTATATGAATAGTGTGATATGTGTAATAAAATATCTGCACAAATATTATAATAATAAAAGCAAAATAAATCATATTTTATAAAAATATGAATTTAAAGCGATGAAATCCGTCAAACTCAAAGTTAGCCGTTTCAACTTTCTGATAATTATTATAGTAAATACTATATAAAAGAAAGCTAATCATATGAGTTTAACAGTATTACACCCTCCAATCAACTCAGAAAAATGAAATTCAAGATGTAATTCCTGAACTTCTTCGACCAAGTTGATCGACCAAACTCGAATCCATTAATGCCCACAAAATATATTACTTTATATGTGCATGAGTAATGTATGGTGTATGTGACTATATTTGCATAAATATTATAATAATAAAAGCAATATAAATCACATTTTAAGAAAATAAGTCTTGTATGAACGGCTATCGCTTATTCTCAAATTTGATTATTTCAAATTACTAGCAATTATTCTAGCTTATACTAGATATAAAGAAATTATTTGCATAAAAACAGCGACAACAAATTCATACAAAGCTCCAAAAAAATAGATTTTAAGAAGTAAAATAGCACAGCGGGAATTCTCATTATGAAACTTTAAAATTTGTAGTTATTGAGAAATGGATCTTCCAAAATAGCACTATTTCAGTTTAATGATGACTATTTAAATAATTTAGACATGGAATAACACTCTCTAGTTAAAATTTTCTCCAGCACAAATTTTAATTTATGAAATTTAAAGAGTCTGAAAAATTAGTCGCAAAGCATAAAACATAACACACACAACTTTGAATAAGCCCTAAAAATTTCCCTAGTATTATATGAACAGATTTCTGGACAATCAATACCAAGATTAATATCATACTGTAAAATTGTATTTATTGCGTTGCAATAAAATTTTAAAGAGAAAATGAACAGAGATTTTGTCCAAAAATCGATCATATCCTAATCTTACATACTACACTTACCCCGAATTATTTATTGGTAAATAAATAATTTCCCAGCTGCTGAAAACCACTGAAATTCACTTTTGCTATTATCTAGAAACAGCCTGAATAAATCTCATTTCTTCAAAAAAATAAATTAACCAAGCATTAGGTAATTTTTTAATGATTTCCTTTCGCTTTTTACAACAACATGTAATAAACGATATTTTTGACATTAAATATGAAAAATTTATGTTTCAGGCAATTTTCTAGAAAATTGGCTAGTTTTTCACTATACACACGCGACACGAAATTCAGGCTTTATTTGGAGATGCTACGAACGGAATCATCGCGATCCAAATTTCCGTCACCTGAATTGATTACAAAATAAAAACCAAAACACTTTTCTATTCGCGAACCGCACAAACTAAAATAGAAAACACTTTTCGCGACGCGAAGAGCTCAAAACTTGTCTTCTAAAACAAAATATCGTCGATTTTGTCGAGACCGCGAAGTCAAGCTCTCTCTCTACCTACTTTATAATAAGCAATTTCTAGCTTTATGAGAAACAAAAATTAATTCAAACAAAAGTTACTCGAAGTTTTGATTTTAACTGAATCTGCTCGGTATTTTGACACTAAAACCTTGTACAGAAAATCCATCTCTAACATCAAGGAAAACGTCATTTTTTCAAAAGAGAGACATTTCCAGACCAGCACAGAGCAGTTATTCTGCACAAACTTCAGGAACCATCCAAGGCATCATGACAATCTGGCCAGAATTGCCAATCACCCCCAGACATTCCATCAAAACACAGACCAGCATACAATTTCAAAACAAAATTTTGAACAATTATAATAATAAATTGCTTACCATAAAATCAATGAATTTACCTACCTACAAAATACGAGTTATTTCTATACGTAAAATATTTAAAAACGACAATAAAAACTTATGGACAAGGGCTGTCCTTAAAACGCGATTTTTAAACATTAATTCCACTAATAAAATAATATTACTTCTAAACACGTTTATGCAGTAATTCCAGCATTATTACTTCTCGGAGGTTAAAATTAAACTGACCTAGAGCAACGATCGGTAGTCCTATAAATACTCAAACCCACCGAATCTTCTAGAACATAAAAACCGTTATTTCTCTATCGTACTCCCAGGGGATTCCCCCATTGTTCTCACGATTTTTCCCAACAATGCTCAGTGTTCCCATACTTTTACCCTACAGTGAATTATTTATTTTATAATAAATAAATTCCTAGTGGCTAAATTATTGCATTTCAAATCCAGGAACTAAGACAAAAATACAACAAAAATGCTTTTAAACTAGATCCCGAACAATGTCCGACAATTTCAAAGCTCTATCTAATAGAAAAGGCAAAATAAAAAATTACAAATATAAAAAAACTTAAATACATGAATAAATATTAAAATAATATATGGATAAATACATAAATAATAGAGTGACACTACACAACTTTTGAAAACCCTTATTTTTTATTTCATTTTCCCTATTTCCGTTATTTTGTAAATAAGTAATTTAATCTTTACTCGACAGTCCTCTTTCATTATACAATGTGTTCATTAGGACAATATTAACTATAATTATCCTTTTTTTTATCAATTTACACCCAATTTTTAAAATTTATCATCATTTGAACTTTCAACAATATTAGTACCAAAGTTCATAAATTTCCCCAAATCGTTGTAATCAGTAAAAAGCGAGCAACATTTACATATTCTAGGCAGATGTGAGTGAATGGCAAGACTAATTTGCTGGTCTCTAAAAAAAACAGAACAAATACTTTGACACGTAGGGTTGCCAATCATATTCTTAAAATAATTATTATATTATTTTTTTCACTACATTATACTTTTTACTTATTGAAACAATAAAAAAACATAAAATATTGTTTTCAACGTACTTTACTAGTATCCATAGATTGGAGATTGCTATTTTGCAAAGCATTCGCTTCCATTCGACAGTCCAAATCGTTTTCCATCAGTTGCAATTTGTATGAGATGACTTATATTATGATACAATATCAATTGTATGCATTTAAAACAAAGTATTGGTAATTTTCTTTAAAATATTATTTACGTAACGTATTTCATAGATACCATATCAAATTTTGACAGCCTTAATTCGAATGGTAAGACCGAAATTTTGTCTATTGTCAATACTGACCTCCATTAAATACTGGACAGGGTTCAATGTCGACTTGGCTTTTCTAACTCAATACGTATTTTACCTATAATATTTTATTTTAACATAAACCTTTACAAATTGGAGCATCGATTAAATAAATAAAACATATCTTTCATCCTAAAAGTAAGTTCTCTATACAACAAATTTTTACCATATGTTCTGTGATAATACAAAATAATAACAAAATACATTTAATTGACTAAGTTACATAAATTCTTTAATAAAGTGTATCATTTTAACGTTTGTTTGTTGGTTTTATGTACTAAAGCAAGGTTTCTATACGTTTCAGGAAAAATATGCAAGTGTTTTGTGAAAACTACAGTTTGAAAATATTTACCTACAAGGATTTGATACTCCATAACAGAATTAATCACATTTATGATGCTTCAACAATAAAACAGGTAATAAATTAGTATTTTGTACTGTAATTTCTTATCCATTCAAAAGTGTCTTTGTTAAAAAATGACAATTTTTAGTCATTTTTCTAACCTATTTTTAATAATATTTTCATGCATTTTAAGAAATAATTTACACATCAATATAATAAGGACACTTTGTATAGATCAGATTAGCTTCAACATTAGAAATTGATTATCAATTAGAAAAGTTCTAAGCATTTCTAAGATGACTTAAATTTTCAATGTTTTTATCATCAAAAATTTTATTTTTGAGAAATACTCAAAAACTAAAGAATCTTTTAAGACAATTCTTATGTTGATTTAATGTATTAATGTAGTATATACAAATATCATAAGCTTTCAACATTTAAAGCATAATAACAATTAACTTTTTGAAAAATAGTAATATTGATCATCGGTGAAAATCTCAAAACTTGATTTTTGTTATTGTGAACTGATTAAGTAACAGATTCTGCTCAAACCAGTTTACTTATCATTAGTACCATTAGTGTGTTAAAATAGAACCAAAACATACTCAGATTTAAGTAGTATTTTAAAGAAAAATTTAAAATTGAAATAATTGTCAATTTCTATACTCCTTCATTTTGATGTTTCAGAGTACCATTCCCTTTATGGCTTGTAATGATGGTCTGGAAACATCAATGCTATCTACACATCATCAACAATGAGGAGAGTCGCTCCTGATCAGATAACCATATGAAAATGACAGAAAGGACTGAAGAAAAATGAAGAAAACAGATTACTAGTTTCCATTGTTTGAAAAATCATATTACTATGATTTTCCAAGTAACTCTTTGTCTGTAAATTATTGTAGTCTTTTTTAAGTGTATTATTTTACTCGTTCCTGATGCATTTGTAATACAAGAGGATAATAAATTGATTCAACCAAACCAATTGTATAATTTTTATTGGGTTTTCATCAAAGCGCCATCTATACAATATCCAACGTACTCCCATTCTGTAAATCTTTGTAACAAAAAAGTAAGCAAGAAAATAGTTCCAAATAATTCCTTAAGTGGCTCTGATTGCTATACAAACTACCGCCATCTCTATATCACGAACACAACCTATAACCACCACCTGGTGACGAGTAGCGCACATTTCTAAATAATCTAGGTATGGTTTTAATAAAGTTTAATCCTTTTATAATATATTAACTAAAAATTAAAGAAGCATTGAATTTTATTATGCATAATTTTATTGTGATAGACACAAAATTACAAGGTATTTTCGAATTATTCGGTAGTACAAATTACTTATACTCCCTCTGGTGGTAAGTAGAAACACTTTAAGTACCTTTTATTTTTACGTTTTCGATAAAATGTTAATTGTTTATAAATAACCAAATATAAATAATTAAAATATTTAGTTTTAGTATATATTATTTTATTGTGATAAATATTAGTTTATAATCCGTTGTTTTAGTTATTTCTCGAGCGTGGAATCATACATGCGCCACCTAGCGGAACAAGCGAGTAACAGCTGGAGAGATCAGTGGAATTCAATATAGTTTACAACATGAATATTATTATTTATTCATTAAATCAATGAATAAATCAAATCTACATTAGTAATAGGTTATTAAACTATTAAAATTAAAGCTGTTTAGTCAAAATTGTTTAAAGAAAAGTTTAAATTTCATACTAAATTTTAATTCCAACGTTCCTACATTACAGTTGTTTTAGAATATTAAAAGCAGATTTATAGTAGTAAATCTAAGAAATACTAGTAATAAACAAAAAAAAATCGTCACTAGGCGAAGGTATACTGTCATGTACTATATTTCTATTAGTACTATATAGAAGTGCCTGATAAAAAATATACGGCAAACCTTCTTTCCGTTGAAATAAAATGACATAATTTTGAGGCAATCGAGGATTGGATTGTCACAATCGCCCCTTAATTATATAACGAAATTAACTGGAGTTATAAATTACATATCTTAAACAATACAAGATATATTAATTGCCGCAAAATATAGTAAAATATAAAAAGGATAAAGGAACGAAGATATATTGGAAAAATGAAAAAAAAAATTTTTTTTTTTAAATATTTTTATTATTATTATTTATTAATATTATATATATATATATATATATGCTGAGTATCCCCCCTACCCCCAGAAATGACCACCCTACGCCCCACCGACCACATCTGTTGAAATTGTGTTTAACAGATTATAAGTGAGTGAGAGCGTAAAATAATAATGAAGTTATAGACCACATAAAGTCTGATCAAAGTGTAATATGTTTAATAAAGGTTGATAAAACCTTTTAAACACTCCGACAGATGTGATCGAGTCATTTCCCTGACCCTTCATTCCCCAGTTTTTTTTTTTTTTTTTTTATATAAATTATAACTATTTGTCTTAATTTTAAACTAGTTACATCAATAATGATTGAATCTCAATTTTGATTATAATTCTTACTTGGACAACCTTCAATTTTCACTGATATCTAGTTTACTTTATATTTACCATATGAGATTCTAATATATGTATTTTTGTACTTTTCTTACATGAGACATTATTTCCAACAAGAACCAACAATTAACATTTACCAATAGCAGTAAAATAATCATATACCTATATATAGAACAAAGTTTAACCACTAATAGTAATTAAGATTTAAAATACAAAATTAAATAATAAGAATTGAAACTTTGAAATTAAGTTACTAAAGATATAACATTTGAAATTAAATAGTAAAAATATAAACTACAAAGTTAAATAGTTTAGTAATAAAGATTTACATACAAATTAAGTAATTGAAATATAACTAACAAAATTAAGTAATAAAGTATTACCTATAAGATTAAGTTAATAAAACAAAACCTACTAAATTAAATAATAAAAACATAACCTACAGAATTATGAGAAAAAAAAAAGAATAACCTACAGAATTAAGAAAAAAACATAACCTACAGAATTAAGTATAACTAGCAATATTATAAATCAAAATTTCCTTAATCCTACACAAAACTAACAGAAAGTGAACATTATTGATAATATTTATTTAAATGAATAGTATTAAAATTACCTCTTATCTGTTTAGTTTTAGGGTCCATCAAAGTATAGACATTGGAGAACGGAATAGCACTAACTACATAAGGCCCTTCATAAAGTAATTGAAACTTTTTAGTAAGATTCTTTTGTGCTTCCGATTTGTTAACCTTACGAATTTTTACATAGTCTCCTATGTGGAATTCAATTAAACGATGAGATCTATTAAATCTTACTTGTCTTTTGACACTATTATTTTTCAAATTTTGTCTCACTTGTTCTCTAACATCATCAATGTTCTTTGTGTTACTTAATTGTGGCAGACAATTGTCAAATGACATACTGTTGCTTGTACCATAAACTACTTCATTAGGGGTATACCCAGTACTTTCATGAAATGTATTGTTATACAAAGATTCTATTCTGCTTAAGATTGTTGCCCAACTTTTATGGTTTTTATGACAATATGTTCTAAATAAACGTCCTAATTCCTTATTAACTCGTTCTGTGGTATTAGGCCGTGGGTTTCTAACTGTAGTGTAAATAGGCTTTATATTTATGTCCTTTAAAGCTTGTTTCCAGCCATCAGATGAGAATTGACTGCCATTATCTGTCATAACAACTTTAGGCTTGATTATACTAGCAAATTGTTTTAGTTTAGAAATTACAGCTCGTGAAGTAGCCTTTTTTAAATCATACAATTTAACAAACTTGCTAAATGAGTCCTGGATTACAAGTATATATGCAGCTCCAAATCTACCTTTAGGCAGAGGCCCATACAAATCTGCCATTACTATGTCTCCTACTTGTTCTGTTACAATCGACTTACATTCCCCTACATATTTTATATTGTCACTTTTAGAAACCTGGCAAATGTGACAAGTTCTTAGTAAAGTTTTCACAGTTTTGTTCATTCCAATCCAATAAAATCTATCTTTAAGGTATTTAAGTACCTTATAAGCCCCTTGATGACCCATTTCTTTGTGAATTTGAAGAATTGTTTCTTCCCTCAATTTTGTTGGCAAATAAATAACATGTTTATCTGAATCAATCTTAAAATATAAAACATTATCCTTAATATAACATCGTTGAGCAATTTTACCTAATTTACCATTTGAACTATTACTACAGGTATTATTTACAATATTCATAATCAACTGAACTTCACTATCACTAGCTTGAAAATTAGATATATTTTTTAAATCAGCTATTAAAGTCTTATTTTTATTAGTTTCCATATAATGAATCTCTGGACAATATACCCTATCTTCTTGTATCATAGCTGAATCAGATGGAAACCTAGACAGAACATCGACAGCGACGTTGTCTTTACCTTTTACATGTTCAATGCTATAGTCAAATTGTTCAAGGAAAAGTATCCACCTAATTATACGACTATTGTATAATTTCCACGATCTAACAAAGGTCAATGCTTTGTGATCCGTCCTAATTATCAATTTGGCGCCCCTCAAATAAGTCTCAAACTTTCTTAGACAATATATTATTGCCCAGAACTCTTGTTCAGTAACCGTCCATCTTAATTCAGCGCCCCTCAAAGCTCTACTACAGTATCCTAATATTTTCATTTCTCCTTCATCATCATATTGAAATAAGACTCCTGCTAAACCTACTCCAGAACTATCAGTTTGTAAATAGAAAGGCCTAGACATATCTGGATGATGCAGCATTATCGTTTTCAAAAATCTATTTTTCAATTCTTCAAAGGCTACCTGTGCTTCTGAAGTCCAGGTCCAGCCTTTGTCTTTTTTCAAAAGCTTACATAAAGGTTGAATTATGCTATTATAATCAGGAATGAATCGTCTATAATAATTACAGAGTCCTAAAAACGCTCTTAAATGTTTTATTTTCTTAGGAACTGGAAAATTCTTTATAGATTCTATTTTCTCAGGATCTGTTTTAATTCCTTCTGTGGAAATAATGTGTCCTAGCATTTTTACTTCTTTACAAATGAATTTACATTTTTCAAGATTGCAAGTAAGCCCTGCTAACTTTAATTTGTTCAATATGATGTCAATATGCTCTAAATGTTCCTCTAAAGTCCCCTGAGTCAAAATAGCGAGGTCATCTAAGTAGTTAACGCAGAAATGTCTAACTTCCGGCCCTAGTATCTGGTCCATGGCTCTGCTGAAGCTCCCCACTGACGTTTTAAGCCCTTGCGGAAGAACATTGTACATATAGGACTTCCCATTGAATGTAAACCCAGTATACTTCCTACTTTCTTCAGAGATTTTAATTTGAAAGTATGCATTATTAAGATCAATTATACTAATGTAATTAACACCATGAAATGAATTCAAAACGTCTATTTGCATCGGCGGGGCTTCTGATTCTGCCACCATATATTTGTTAATTTCACGTGCATCTAATAAAACTCTAATTGAACCATCTGGCTTTAATGTAAAAGTTAATGGACTGCAATAAGGTGTTGAACCTCTTGAAATTATCCCCATATCTACCATTTCAGTTAATTTTTCTTCCATACGTGACCTATAAGCATATGGGACAGGATAGGAACGTCTTATAACTGGACTATGATCTGTCATTTTTATGACATGCTCATAACAGTTTGCACGACCTAAACGTTTAGTAAATACATCACCATGTTTACTTAAAACTTGTCTCAATTTATTGACTTGATTTCCTTTAAGAGGAATACCTGTTTTAATTTCTTGTAAATATTTATTGAAGTCAAAATCACTATCTACTTTTGCAATTTCTGAAACTTCTTGTCCCTCAAATACGTATTCAATAAATGGAATTAATACTCTTTGCCCTTTGTGATTAATGATTAACCCAACTGGAGGTGTTTGCAATCTTATGTTGGTATTGTTTGCTATAAGCCAATCGAAACCTAATATTACTGAATGGACTAATTTAGGTACAATTAAAAATCTAATTTCCTTTTCAATTTCCCCAAATTTTACTGGTAATAAAACCATTTGCTGAATTTTGGCACTCTTTTGACCAACAGCCCCGCGAATTTGTATTGGCTTAACAGGTAACATATTCAATTTATTTCCTACTTGTGACTTTAATGTTTCCCAAAATGATTCTGAAATACACGTTATATCGCTTCCCGTATCAACAAGACATATTACTCGTTTATCAAAAATCTCTACTTCAACCTCAGATTTAACCATTTCTAGTTTGTCCGCAGTAATATTGTCTTCTTCTTCAAATAGTGAAGAAACTATTTCAGTTTGAATTGATGATTCTTTATTCAAATCTGATTGAGTTTTTAACGTTTTTACTATCTGTAATTCAAAATTGCTTAAATTATCATCATTATTATCAGACCCTAAACCTGCTTTACCACATTGACCTTTGGTAACTATAGGTTTAAGCAATCCATCTCCACGTGTGCCTAACGTCTGTCCAGGTTCCCATCCGAGACCTAGCATAATTTTTAAAGCAACAGGAGTTAAATCTGCCTCATTATAAAAAAATGTTGATGCATCGAGGCGTGTTACATCAACCCCTACTCGTTTAAATTTGTTGATTCAGTATTTACATTTAGATCATTATTAGGGACATCTACAACATTAACTACGTTTGTATTCGCCGTCTTGTTTGTTGCTACTTGACGCGCTGGCCTTTCGTTGAACTGCCTCTTCCGATTTAAATTGTTTCTATTGTCTTGATGATGTTGGTTGGCTGTTGTGGGCTTTTGCACAACATTTGATTGAGTATTACTTCCGTATTTGAAGTCTGTTTGTTTATTCACATTGTCTAACTTGCGAAGAAACTCAGTGGCTTGAAGTATGGAGCTATAATTAGACGTGGACCACGCGTACTGAACATTTTTGGGATAATGACACATGATGTCGCTTATTAGTTGTCTCTCCTGGATAGGATAAGTTAACATTTTCGCTTGTCCACACAGTGTGATGAAATGGCTCAGCATGGACTGTTTTCCGTCCCAAGAGTTCTGAACTATTCTCCTTCTTAAATCACTTTGCTCTGCTTCACCCCAAAAATTTTCCAAAAAATCCTTCTTAAAATCTTCAAAAGTTATCCACCTCTCTCTATATAGACGTCCCCAATTTCTAGCGTCACCTTCAAGACATTCGATAATGGTGTCAATGACATCATTTGCCCCTGGTACAGATTTTCTTAGATATGCAGTTAAATCCTCAATAAAAGTCACGGGATGTTTGTTTTTCGATGGAAATTTAGGTTTCTCAGAAGGCATCTGTGCTACAGGATAATATAGAGTAGAAGGTCCTGGCTGCACTAAGACTGGTGTGCTTGTAGCGCCCCCTTGTATAGAAATATCTTCAGATTCCACGGGCGTAGAAGTAACAGCAATTCTATTTTCAATTTCAGCAATTTTGTTGTTAATTGTGCTTACTGCACGTTGAACCACGCGATTCATATATTGTAATGGGTTGATTTTCTTCAAAACCGGAGAAGAGTCTGATGTGGAAGCCCCACGGGTCGTCATTCTGGACTTCCTGGTCTCCACTGTCTTGGATTTAGATTTTTGTTTAGGCATTTTTGATAAAATTTGTAATCACTTTCACTTTAAAAAAAAAATAACGTTCACTTTCACCATAAGTTTTCACTGTCTAAACTCACTTATAGTTATTTAAAATCCAAATAACCGAAATAAAAGAATAGTAAGAAGTAAAAGTCAGAAGATATAAAAAAAAATTATAAATACAAATCACTTAATTGTTGCATAATCGCTTAATTACCAATGTTTAATCATATTCACTTAAAATTTATTTTTTGGAAGTCACTGTCTTCACTATATTAACCAAATTCAATAAATTCACTAAATTATCTTCACTAAATTAAGTCACTATCTTCACTAGACTGAGTCACTTTCTCTTATTTATCTAACTTATCAAGCTAGATTATTCGCACATCCAACTCGATGCACTTTAGATTACTCCTGAAACAAAACCGCAACACTGAAATATCTATATTGAAAAAGAGAGAATTTTTTTTTTTTTTTTTTTTTTTTTTTCTTATAACATGAACGCGTTTGTGCCTCAAGATTTTAAAAGAAAAATCTAATTAATAAAATCCGTTAAAATAAACAATACCAATAACCTGTTAATTATTTTTATAAAATTCTAATATTTCTTTTCACTAATAGTACGTAAGATATTAAAGTACAAAGCCTTTTCTCTACATTTTTTATTTTTATTTTTTTTTTATTTTATACCAATTTTTTTTATTTTTTTATTTACACATTTATCTTTTTTTAAAATTTTTTTTTTTTAATTATTATTTTTAACTATCTACATTTTATTTTATTTTAGTATTATTATTATTAATATTTTTATCTACCTTTTAAACTGATATTACTATTTTTTTTTTCTCAAATTTATTAGCTTTTTTTTTTATTATTATTATTTATCTACATTTTATTTTTATTTTATTTTAGTATTATTTTTCTTTAATACCTTTTGTTTAATTTATTATTTACATTTTTATTATTTTCTTTTTTTTTATAATTATCTGTACTATTTTTATATATTTTTTTCTTATTAACATTTTATTTATTTATTTTTTATTCTTATTTAAGAAACCCAAAATTTTATTATTGAATATTTTTTTTTATTAAAAACAATTTTTGCATTATTTATTATTATTATTATTTTTCCTATTTAATTTTATTTTTTATAAAACATTTTATTTATTTATTTTTATAATAACAATTATTTTTCTATTTTATTTTATATGTTTTATTTTTATTTTTATATAAACATTTTATTTATTTATTTTAAAAATAATTATTATTTTTCTATTTAATTTATATTTTTTTTATTATTTTTATATAAATATTTTATTTCTTTATTTTTACATTTTTTTTTTCAAAATTAAAATAAAATATTTTTGACAACCCTAAAATTTAATAAAACCAATTGAAATATATACCTAAATCTCCTATAAAATTTAATTTTTACTTCAACCATATTAAAAAAAAAGAATTATAAATCTGACATGAATCTATAAAATATTCAAACTAAATATGTAGTTTGTATACTAACAGCGCCCTCTATCCAACTAGTAGTGAACTAAACAGGTCCGCCAAAAATAATTACAATTTAACCAAACACTTTCTATAACCTAGTTCCAATAAAATCCGTTAGATGACGCTTTATCTATCCGTAATCACGCCCTCTACCTATCTTGTAATGAACTAACCTAGTTCAGAACCATAAAGCACTCAAATACTTTCTCAACTTAGTTCCAACTAAATCCGCCAGGTGGCGCTTTTGTTATCTATACGTATTCACGCCCTCTATTTATCTAAAACAATAACCTAAACAAGTTCGCAACCACTATATAACCAAATCTTCCTACAACATATTTCTAATAAAATCCGCTAGGTGACGTCTATTTTTTTTTATGTAACATTAACCTCTTGAAAATAAATAAAAAAAAATTAAGAATAAGTAACGAGTATAAACCCATAAACTAAAATAATTTGGCTATATTAACCGACTAAGGCGAACAAAAGAAAACATAACAGAGGGTATATGAGATATTTTATTTTTTATTTTTATCCATGAAATATCTGTAAAAATGCTATTCAGTTTGTATCACTAGTTTATACCGCATAAAAAAAAATTGAACAAGAATCGAACCCGCAATTTCCGGACATCCGGTTCAATGCTCCTACCACTGAACCATCGAGTCACTAGGACATTTTTATTCTATAATTTGTATAAACTAAATTGATAAATAAAGACTAGTTGAACAATATGAAATTCACCTCGTTCGTCTACACAGTAAAATTCTCAAATACTAAGAAAATCTGCATAATGGCGGCGCTACAAATAATAAGTCAACAAAATATATTCATTTTCATATAATGTAATCATAACAGCTAAGTAATACCGAGTTAAATTTATACTAGAATTTGAAGAGAGAGAAAATGAAAGAAAAGAAATATCCGCAAGAAGGCGCTATTGTCCAATGCAAACTATTCATTACTTAAAATAGTAATTTTAGCATTATTACTAACATAAACAAAGTAATCCCTCGTCAGTATATTTCAATGAGTGAGTTAAATGCTCTTCAGAGCTACAATCAACGGCATGCTACTCTGGTTTCCAAGAAAGAACAATGATATTCAATCAATTTTATTCTTAAATGCAAGACTATTAAAATTTAAATAAATTACATATTTATGACAGTCTTGTGCAACCTTATGTGCTGTTAACTGTACATAAATTCTTATCAAATGTTCACAAAACAATATTTTTTCTAAGATATTTGTGTCAGTAAGTAAAAAAAAAAATCTTTTACTATTATGTCAGCGTGAACGTATACAGATTGCACTTAAACCCACTCTCCAAACCCCAAAGGATACTCGGTTCGCGACTCCAAACAACCTTTTCATAATTCAGAGAGTGAACAAAAGACACCCGTATAAATTCTAACTCCTATTCCGGAAAGATACATAAAAAAACAAAAATTTTAACTGGGAATCTATGTACAAAATGAACCCCAAATACTTGGACAATTTTACAAAGCGTCGTCGAGCTAATACTCTACACATCTAAGTATCTCTCACTTAAATTCTTACTTAACTCATTAATACCTTATCCTGATTGCAAAACTAAAACTTATCATTCCAAAACTTTCTTCACTCAGGAATCGAACCCGTCACAACCCTCAAGGTAACCACTACACTACTCAGGTCAACAATGTTTACAAGTCTAAACTAAGCTAAACCGTGCTTTTATTATGGTACTTGATTATGGTCGATGTAACTCATTCTATCACCGTTCCAAAAATATTAACAAAGAGAGTTATGCCGCTAAGAAAAACACTGTTATTGTTACCGTTAAGTTATATTTATTTAGTCTGTTTCAATACTTTAATATCAATTTATTAAGACTTCTTTTAGCAGGTAAGCATTCCAAATTCAATGTTTTAAAGTTATAAGTTGCTATTCTCTACCTAAGTACTATGTCAAGTTAGTTGAAATACAATAAAACTAATGGAATCATAATACTTTTGTAATGGCATATTGTTAACTTAAAGACAAAATCTGTAGTTTAATTGATGTTGATCAAAATTGTTAATTCATCTCATTGAAATAATGATCAAGTATTGTATAAACCTTGGTGTGCTAGCTTCTTTCTTTATAAACTGAAGACTATTGATAAGATAAAAATTTACTGTTATAAAACCTTAAGGTTCTAAACCATCTACACATCAAAATACAATTGTATTTAGTTATAATAAGTCATTTTCATACCTGTAAACAACAGCTGTTTTTCTTGAAAGTTGAGTTAACAAAAACATCTCCTAACTTCAGTAAAACCCACAAAATTTGTTGTTTCTATGATAAAACTTTTGGCACTTATCATACACACCCATACAACGCACTAGTTAGCACAATATTTAGATTATTCCTACTTTAAAACCATTTATTTTTATAAACGAAGCAATGAAAATTGTCACTAAGTTTACTCCAAATAAATCACAAAAAAAAACCTTTTGATTACGAACAACTATAGGTCTACGATCAATTTTTCGCTTATTTTTCATATAAACACATCACCTAATGTACCTTTTTAGTTTAATTTTATCGCAAAGAAAACTTTTCTTTCAAAACAAAACAACGGAAATTGCAACCTTTTTATGAAACTTTCATCTGTCATATATCAAGTCAATACGGGTGCATTCCAGCAGATCAATCGCTAAGTCATCGGATTTATTACGTAAAATCGATGTCATCACAGTATATATTTCAACAAAATATCGCTTTCGATACCTAGTTATTGAATTAATAATTCTATCCTCTTTTGTTTTTATGGTTAAAACGTACTAATGTTAAAATGACAAAAGTATTAGTTAACACCCCGGGCTGCATTCAAACTACTATTTGTTTAAGCATAAAAATTGAGTAGTAAAAAAAATATTTATTTAAGCTTCTTTCACACCAAGATTTAAGCTTCATTTACACTAGTGAAAATCTAATATGACGCATAGTTGCTAAAACCAAAGATTAAATATTAAACATAACTAACGTCCGCTAATTAGCGCCCCTAAATCCCCAACAGTAATCTGCAGTTTAAAATAATATTGTCAGTAGTTATTGTCAATAAATTTAAGAAATTATATTTATGCTGCTAAATATTTTACAGAAACGCCCCCTCCATAACATTTAACCAAATAATCGTTAGCGCTATTTAGTTTTAATAAAGCTCTTTCTATAACCGTAAACACCATAGTTATTACCGAATAAATGATCAGAACTTCTAACTTGATAAAGGAAACAGCCGTCAATTTATGTCATGTAGTAGTCCCTTAACTATTTCTGCAAAAGCATACATATAAAGCCCTAATACACCGTGACCAGACTCTGCGTGCACACACGTGTGTCACGTGGACATAAAATTTACATACAAATTAATCAATTTGAAACCTATAAAATTGTCTATGAGCAAATAAGTAATTAATCTGTCGTTCGCTTGATTTATAAAATAGAGCCCGACTGAGTTCTCGAGGTTTACCATCAGCAAATAAGAAACCGTTCAGTCCAAAAGCAGGCCCCAAACAGGATCACTTAAGGCCCATTTTTCATATCAACCATTGAGGTCACAGTACGAAAAAGCAAGTCGGCTCAATATAAGGCCTGCTATAAAAGCTCATATTATCAAACCCTCAGTCTTGATCTCGGCTATTGGCAAAAGTAGATTCAGTCAAAACCTTAGTATGAAAACCTATTAAAATAATTTAATGATAATGCAGTATGACCAACCTTTGCTTTGTTCTAGAAAAGAATAAAATCGTTCATAGTGTTTTGACATTTCTAAGTTCCGATTTATGTTTATCGAATAGAGTTGTTAACCGAATAATCGATAGTCAAAATATTCAATGAAAACAACTAATCGATTCTAATTTTGTCTGATCTTTTAATGGAATTATTCTTATCTGTATTTTTTTTTTTATTTAAAACTTTTAGAAAGCAATAAAATTAGTCACTAGAAAACAAAAAAGTCTTGTTTCATTAATTCTTAAATATCGATAAAAAAGTGCTAAAACTAACTAAAAAGCTATCATTTTCGTTAAGAAAACAGTTATTTGGTATTTATTTTTTTGTAATTTATCGTTAATGTCATATGAAATAAAGTATTCCTTGCATTTCAATACAATATTTCGTATACTTAAAATGAAATCAAATAAAGTCGATAATCGAATCGATAAAGTTTACGATAAAGTGAATGCAACCCTATCTGTCAACACCTTTATCTGTCACAATCACACAATACTTTTTCGTAACCTAAAAGTTAATGTTTATTTTATTAATTATTTAAAAATTATGTAAATAACTACGTACTACACCGTAGTACAATTAATAAAACAAATTTCAGGTTTTCAGCAGTAAGTTTCTCGTCCGTTTTAATTATTATTCGAATGCTATCTGTACTAAACTTTTCTTATCAAATCGCCGCAAATTTCTTGTAAAATTAAAGCTATTTTGTTTTTATTTTCAGCCTATTCTATACGCATTATTGCTACCTAACTTTCTGCACACTAACAAGGAAGAAAATTGATAAATGGCACAAAACAACAAGAAGATAAATATGATGAAGATTGAAGAAATATAACAATGCTAGAGTTATTTGTGGGAAAAATAAAACAGTGAAAGCTAAATAAATACACAAGAAAGAAACAAAGCACGAAATAAAACAAACAAAATAACTGTAAAGAAATGAAAGAAATAGAAATAAATGTTTCATTAGTATTACTATTAAAATGCTAAATGTAATAAAGAAAGGAACTATTAAACGCACAGCTGTTAAAGAAATGACTAAATTTTTCATTTAAACGCTTCCCATTAAACAATGCAAGCAAAACTATGAAAACAGGGTGCGGCTACATATTAGGTAATTTAACTTTCTACTTTATTATCTATTTTTTCACATAAAAGTGTAAAATCTGAACGCTCATGTGTAGTAAAAAAAATTCTACATCTGCACCACTATTTCACAGTTCTGTTAAGCAACACAAAAATAAAAAAATAACTTTTGTTTGTTATCATAACAAGCGTCTCTGAAGCACCAGTTCCTTCAAACTTTTGAAACCTTTTATCTGTGGTCACGGCACCAATTGTAACGGACCCCCCCCCATCTAGCTAGCTATATAGCTAAGTACCTATATACCTAGCTACCTATCGGGGACATAAATCCAGGTCTCAGGCAATAGGAGTTTACAAGCACCATACGGGTTATCCGTACCATGACACCGAGTGTATTAGTAGGGATAAATACACCCAACTAATCTTGGTCATCGAAACCAAGTAAAAGCTTTATCTATTAAAGATAAAATAAACTTAATAAAATATATGGCCATAAAGTGATCGTTAAGTGGTAGGACCTCTACGTTGTGTAAAATTAATTCAGTAATCCAGAGTCTTTTAAAGGTAAGTTTAAAAGAAAATAAATTAGTGATTTCAAAGACGCTTGCATAGAATTTACATCTTATAACTAACAATTATAAATAAATATACATATAAATAATAAATGAATAGTAAAGTAAGTAATTTTGTGTGAGTATTGTTTAGTGTAGATAAGTAGGAAAGGATATTAGGAAAATTATAACCAACATCAAAAACCAAGCTAAATCAGTCCTTGATTTTGGTAGCCCATCCTCCACCAAACCCCACGGGCTCTCCAATCCACACCAGTGCGATTAAGCACAAAAAGTTATTTTTTAGCATTAACCATGATGCATCAAATACAAAATGGAATAGGTTAGATGGAATGAGAAAATCTGATTTCTCAAATAAATATGTTTGGATGAAAATACTTCCAATCCAAAAGATGTTGTCTCATCTTACTGCCACTATGTAGTCATACAGATAACAATTATGTAGCCCTTAGATAGAACTATACAGAACGTATCCAAGGAACTACAAGTGTTGGTGTACCAAGCTGCGAACAGACGAGGTTTTAGTGATATCTCATCTGAACAGAAAGGAGTCTGCGCTACCAAGATTGTTCAAAATGTAATCTTCAGGTCAATTTCATCGTTAGTGATGAAAGACAAGAATACAATCTACTTAATCGTAGTGCACTCAACCGTCAGTCAGAATAAGATTTGTATTGTGTAACTTCTCGGTTAAACATAAGCATGCAGTCACTGCGAAGCATTCATTAAATTCCTCCACTGAGATTTCTCAGTATCCAAAGAATTTAACTACTGGCTAAGACTCAACATACATCAAGCTAATGCTCAACAGAGAATGATAAAATAAATTAAAGTGATTTGACTCAAACCACTGTTGTAAGTGTTGATGTATTTATGTGAAGAATTAATCTGTATGACACACAGTAATTGCAGTATATGAGAGAGCATACAGTCAAACTGGAAATGTTGTTCAAACCATTATTGAACAAAATAAATATTTATATTATATTTCAAATATAAATCAGGCATTCTCAAAGGAACGGTAGGAATAAGAATAGACAAGGTTTTGTCAGAAATAAATAATACTCTATGAGTAATATTCACTTTTACTCAAACCAATACCGCTGTTATGAGCTTAGCCATCACTAATAAAATTAGTCATAGGAATATTAATCTAAATATGGTTTCAATATAAAATTGACACGGGGTGGGGATGAGTTACTTTGTTTGTCTTTTATCCCAAGGGACTTGGCTTGATTAAAGGCAACGCAAAGCAAAACTATAACTGAACAGTTTCTAAAGCCTAGAAATTCAACAGAATATCTTGGCCTAGTCCTTTGTTTAGTAACAGTCCTAGAATAGAATATGATTATGTCAGTTTACACAGGTATTCTGGTGGTCGGTCAACCTAACCCAGAGTTATGCCTTTAGGTAAACCTCCACATCTCATAAATATTAGACTCTTACTAATCAAATTGTTGAGAACACCAAAACCCTTGACAAACAATCAAATTGATTATCGTTCAATGGCCCTAGTATTAACTGATACTATGTACCACATAACTAAAATAAACACAAAAGATTTACTTAGCGATGAGATAAGCACACATCGTAACTGAACTAGGAAACCATTCAAGGAACCCTAAAATAAAACAACTGATGCATTAAAATCATATTTGGACCATAGACCCAGATAGACTTCAATAAGTTAAATATTATTATTATAAATTATGGCAGCTCAGCATTACCTCATTTCTGTAATTAAGTGCCAACCAGCAGGTCCAATAGCACCTGATTACAGAAACTACACAACAATTCATTACCTCATCTTGAGATTTCATCGGCTTCAGTCGAATGACCAAATACTGAATCCACTCAAGTCTACACTATATGTATTGTTAGGAGTGTATATGAATAGTGTGATATGTGTAATAAAATATCTGCACAAATATTATAATAATAAAAGCAAAATAAATCATATTTTATAAAAATATGAATTTAAAGCGATGAAATCCGTCAAACTCAAAGTTAGCCGTTTCAACTTTCTGATAATTATTATAGTAAATACTATATAAAAGAAAGCTAATCATATGAGTTTAACAGTATTACACCCTCCAATCAACTCAGAAAAATGAAATTCAAGATGTAATTCCTGAACTTCTTCGACCAAGTTGATCGACCAAACTCGAATCCATTAATGCCCACAAAATATATTACTTTATATGTGCATGAGTAATGTATGGTGTATGTGACTATATTTGCATAAATATTATAATAATAAAAGCAATATAAATCACATTTTAAGAAAATAAGTCTTGTATGAACGGCTATCGCTTATTCTCAAATTTGATTATTTCAAATTACTAGCAATTATTCTAGCTTATACTAGATATAAAGAAATTATTTGCATAAAAACAGCGACAACAAATTCATACAAAGCTCCAAAAAAATAGATTTTAAGAAGTAAAATAGCACAGCGGGAATTCTCATTATGAAACTTTAAAATTTGTAGTTATTGAGAAATGGATCTTCCAAAATAGCACTATTTCAGTTTAATGATGACTATTTAAATAATTTAGACATGGAATAACACTCTCTAGTTAAAATTTTCTCCAGCACAAATTTTAATTTATGAAATTTAAAGAGTCTGAAAAATTAGTCGCAAAGCATAAAACATAACACACACAACTTTGAATAAGCCCTAAAAATTTCCCTAGTATTATATGAACAGATTTCTGGACAATCAATACCAAGATTAATATCATACTGTAAAATTGTATTTATTGCGTTGCAATAAAATTTTAAAGAGAAAATGAACAGAGATTTTGTCCAAAAATCGATCATATCCTAATCTTACATACTACACTTACCCCGAATTATTTATTGGTAAATAAATAATTTCCCAGCTGCTGAAAACCACTGAAATTCACTTTTGCTATTATCTAGAAACAGCCTGAATAAATCTCATTTCTTCAAAAAAATAAATTAACCAAGCATTAGGTAATTTTTTAATGATTTCCTTTCGCTTTTTACAACAACATGTAATAAACGATATTTTTGACATTAAATATGAAAAATTTATGTTTCAGGCAATTTTCTAGAAAATTGGCTAGTTTTTCACTATACACACGCGACACGAAATTCAGGCTTTATTTGGAGATGCTACGAACGGAATCATCGCGATCCAAATTTCCGTCACCTGAATTGATTACAAAATAAAAACCAAAACACTTTTCTATTCGCGAACCGCACAAACTAAAATAGAAAACACTTTTCGCGACGCGAAGAGCTCAAAACTTGTCTTCTAAAACAAAATATCGTCGATTTTGTCGAGACCGCGAAGTCAAGCTCTCTCTCTACCTACTTTATAATAAGCAATTTCTAGCTTTATGAGAAACAAAAATTAATTCAAACAAAAGTTACTCGAAGTTTTGATTTTAACTGAATCTGCTCGGTATTTTGACACTAAAACCTTGTACAGAAAATCCATCTCTAACATCAAGGAAAACGTCATTTTTTCAAAAGAGAGACATTTCCAGACCAGCACAGAGCAGTTATTCTGCACAAACTTCAGGAACCATCCAAGGCATCATGACAATCTGGCCAGAATTGCCAATCACCCCCAGACATTCCATCAAAACACAGACCAGCATACAATTTCAAAACAAAATTTTGAACAATTATAATAATAAATTGCTTACCATAAAATCAATGAATTTACCTACCTACAAAATACGAGTTATTTCTATACGTAAAATATTTAAAAACGACAATAAAAACTTATGGACAAGGGCTGTCCTTAAAACGCGATTTTTAAACATTAATTCCACTAATAAAATAATATTACTTCTAAACACGTTTATGCAGTAATTCCAGCATTATTACTTCTCGGAGGTTAAAATTAAACTGACCTAGAGCAACGATCGGTAGTCCTATAAATACTCAAACCCACCGAATCTTCTAGAACATAAAAACCGTTATTTCTCTATCGTACTCCCAGGGGATTCCCCCATTGTTCTCACGATTTTTCCCAACAATGCTCAGTGTTCCCATACTTTTACCCTACAGTGAATTATTTATTTTATAATAAATAAATTCCTAGTGGCTAAATTATTGCATTTCAAATCCAGGAACTAAGACAAAAATACAACAAAAATGCTTTTAAACTAGATCCCGAACAATGTCCGACAATTTCAAAGCTCTATCTAATAGAAAAGGCAAAATAAAAAATTACAAATATAAAAAAACTTAAATACATGAATAAATATTAAAATAATATATGGATAAATACATAAATAATAGAGTGACACTACACAACTTTTGAAAACCCTTATTTTTTATTTCATTTTCCCTATTTCCGTTATTTTGTAAATAAGTAATTTAATCTTTACTCGACAGTCCTCTTTCATTATACAATGTGTTCATTAGGACAATATTAACTATAATTATCCTTTTTTTTATCAATTTACACCCAATTTTTAAAATTTATCATCATTTGAACTTTCAACAATATTAGTACCAAAGTTCATAAATTTCCCCAAATCGTTGTAATCAGTAAAAAGCGAGCAACATTTACATATTCTAGGCAGATGTGAGTGAATGGCAAGACTAATTTGCTGGTCTCTAAAAAAAACAGAACAAATACTTTGACACGTAGGGTTGCCAATCATATTCTTAAAATAATTATTATATTATTTTTTTCACTACATTATACTTTTTACTTATTGAAACAATAAAAAAACATAAAATATTGTTTTCAACGTACTTTACTAGTATCCATAGATTGGAGATTGCTATTTTGCAAAGCATTCGCTTCCATTCGACAGTCCAAATCGTTTTCCATCAGTTGCAATTTGTATGAGATGACTTATATTATGATACAATATCAATTGTATGCATTTAAAACAAAGTATTGGTAATTTTCTTTAAAATATTATTTACGTAACGTATTTCATAGATACCATATCAAATTTTGACAGCCTTAATTCGAATGGTAAGACCGAAATTTTGTCTATTGTCAATACTGACCTCCATTAAATACTGGACAGGGTTCAATGTCGACTTGGCTTTTCTAACTCAATACGTATTTTACCTATAATATTTTATTTTAACATAAACCTTTACAAATTGGAGCATCGATTAAATAAATAAAACATATCTTTCATCCTAAAAGTAAGTTCTCTATACAACAAATTTTTACCATATGTTCTGTGATAATACAAAATAATAACAAAATACATTTAATTGACTAAGTTACATAAATTCTTTAATAAAGTGTATCATTTTAACGTTTGTTTGTTGGTTTTATGTACTAAAGCAAGGTTTCTATACGTTTCAGGAAAAATATGCAAGTGTTTTGTGAAAACTACAGTTTGAAAATATTTACCTACAAGGATTTGATACTCCATAACAGAATTAATCACATTTATGATGCTTCAACAATAAAACAGGTAATAAATTAGTATTTTGTACTGTAATTTCTTATCCATTCAAAAGTGTCTTTGTTAAAAAATGACAATTTTTAGTCATTTTTCTAACCTATTTTTAATAATATTTTCATGCATTTTAAGAAATAATTTACACATCAATATAATAAGGACACTTTGTATAGATCAGATTAGCTTCAACATTAGAAATTGATTATCAATTAGAAAAGTTCTAAGCATTTCTAAGATGACTTAAATTTTCAATGTTTTTATCATCAAAAATTTTATTTTTGAGAAATACTCAAAAACTAAAGAATCTTTTAAGACAATTCTTATGTTGATTTAATGTATTAATGTAGTATATACAAATATCATAAGCTTTCAACATTTAAAGCATAATAACAATTAACTTTTTGAAAAATAGTAATATTGATCATCGGTGAAAATCTCAAAACTTGATTTTTGTTATTGTGAACTGATTAAGTAACAGATTCTGCTCAAACCAGTTTACTTATCATTAGTACCATTAGTGTGTTAAAATAGAACCAAAACATACTCAGATTTAAGTAGTATTTTAAAGAAAAATTTAAAATTGAAATAATTGTCAATTTCTATACTCCTTCATTTTGATGTTTCAGAGTACCATTCCCTTTATGGCTTGTAATGATGGTCTGGAAACATCAATGCTATCTACACATCATCAACAATGAGGAGAGTCGCTCCTGATCAGATAACCATATGAAAATGACAGAAAGGACTGAAGAAAAATGAAGAAAACAGATTACTAGTTTCCATTGTTTGAAAAATCATATTACTATGATTTTCCAAGTAACTCTTTGTCTGTAAATTATTGTAGTCTTTTTTAAGTGTATTATTTTACTCGTTCCTGATGCATTTGTAATACAAGAGGATAATAAATTGATTCAACCAAACCAATTGTATAATTTTTATTGGGTTTTCATCAAAGCGCCATCTATACAATATCCAACGTACTCCCATTCTGTAAATCTTTGTAACAAAAAAGTAAGCAAGAAAATAGTTCCAAATAATTCCTTAAGTGGCTCTGATTGCTATACAAACTACCGCCATCTCTATATCACGAACACAACCTATAACCACCACCTGGTGACGAGTAGCGCACATTTCTAAATAATCTAGGTATGGTTTTAATAAAGTTTAATCCTTTTATAATATATTAACTAAAAATTAAAGAAGCATTGAATTTTATTATGCATAATTTTATTGTGATAGACACAAAATTACAAGGTATTTTCGAATTATTCGGTAGTACAAATTACTTATACTCCCTCTGGTGGTAAGTAGAAACACTTTAAGTACCTTTTATTTTTACGTTTTCGATAAAATGTTAATTGTTTATAAATAACCAAATATAAATAATTAAAATATTTAGTTTTAGTATATATTATTTTATTGTGATAAATATTAGTTTATAATCCGTTGTTTTAGTTATTTCTCGAGCGTGGAATCATACATGCGCCACCTAGCGGAACAAGCGAGTAACAGCTGGAGAGATCAGTGGAATTCAATATAGTTTACAACATGAATATTATTATTTATTCATTAAATCAATGAATAAATCAAATCTACATTAGTAATAGGTTATTAAACTATTAAAATTAAAGCTGTTTAGTCAAAATTGTTTAAAGAAAAGTTTAAATTTCATACTAAATTTTAATTCCAACGTTCCTACATTACAGTTGTTTTAGAATATTAAAAGCAGATTTATAGTAGTAAATCTAAGAAATACTAGTAATAAACAAAAAAAAATCGTCACTAGGCGAAGGTATACTGTCATGTACTATATTTCTATTAGTACTATATAGAAGTGCCTGATAAAAAATATACGGCAAACCTTCTTTCCGTTGAAATAAAATGACATAATTTTGAGGCAATCGAGGATTGGATTGTCACAATGTGTGAGCAATATTTTTTTTCACTTATGCTCTGAAATATGAAAAAAGTGCGGAAATTAATTTCAATACTTACTTCCCGCACAAGTGCGGGAAGTGTTTCTTTGTTTTCTGTATTATTCTTCTTTAGAAGAAAAGGTGAATAAATCATCTTTTTTGTTTTTTCTTAGTTATTTAATTCCTCTTTTTCTTCTTTTTTCCTTCAAAAAATATTTTTTATTTTTCAATATGGGTATCAAATGAAAGGCCTTGATGAGCACATGCCAAAATTATATAATTATTGATAATTTTTTTTTTAATCTGCCAGTATGATTTTTTTCAGACATTCCACATTGAATCATTTAAAATTGCTGGGATTTTTTTAGATCCTGTTTAGCTCGAATCCTTATGTTTTTTTCCTTATTTTCTGAAGGCGACTTTATTTCAGATTTTGGCGCATTTAATAGCTACGTTTTATAACTCACAGAGTTACAGTTTAATAATGCTGTTGAGGTTGAGAGTAAGTGTTTGATTATAATTAAATAGCCCAGGAGCCACCAATCCTGAAAGCTCCGACCAAGCAAATCTTGTTCGTCTAAACGTTAACTTTTATTTTTTATTAAAAATATTAGAATCCGTGTCACGGAGCTTTCAGGATTGATGGCTCCTTACCTAATATAAGTAGGTACCTATTAGAGCTGCCGCACATTGGGCCACTAGTCGCGGCCACTAAGCGCGACCACAAGCTGCGGACGAGTTTTTTCATACATTTTGTATGGTATCGGCGCAAGCCGGGCCTTCGAGTGGGCGCGTTCGAGCCACAAGTTGCGTTAGTCGCCCTCGCTTCCTTCTTGTGGCCGCGATTGTCGCTCGCATCGCGCGCACACTCGGCCACAGTAGCCGGCTTCTATCTGGCGGCGAGCTGTGGGCTGGATTTAAATTTTTTTTTTAAAAGAAGTAATACCACAGAATATATAATAGTACTAACGTACAGAAGTCGGTCCCCGCGAGAACCATCAAATAATAAGCTACTCTCGCTGCACGGCAATAAAGTACAATATCAAACTGCACAACGCTGCGTGGATAAAATTATATGCACCTATGAAGAAGAAAGAAAGGCGTCTCTTTCTGTCGCATAGCTCTGTTTCAACCGACACTTTTCGGGGTTGCTACTCGCTAGTTACTGATATCATAGAAAACATTCGTTATGAAATTACTAATAGTTACCTACTTATAAAATAAAATAAATCTACCTAATAGGTGAGCTGAGCGTATTTAAAGAGCATAAATGCATAAATAATAAGTATTTCTAAGTAGTTAGAGAAGCTCGATGGCGCAGTGGTATAGCACCTGGCCCAACGATTGCGGAGGTTAAGCAACTTTCGCAAGGGTCGGTCATGGGATGGGTGACAAAAAATTAATTATCTCGAGCTCCTCCGTGCTTCGAAAGGCACGTTAAGCCGTTGGTTCCGGCCCCATTTGTAGTTGTTAACACCCGCTAATCCGCATTGGGACCGCGTGGTGGTTTAAGGCCCATCCTCCTTATCCACCCATAAGGAAGGCCTGTGCCCTGCAGTGGGGACATTAAAATGACTAATGGTTAAGTTGTTAAAATAAATAAAGTAAAGTAAGTAAGTACCTACCTGGTTACTTGTGAAAATAATATTATTTGGGAGTGATGTAGTACTATTATTTATTCTGTGGTGATATCACGGAATATAATAATTGATAATGTTAGGTGATGTATAAAGTTCGGGATGATTTACGTAAAAAGTAGTAAGAACATTTTATTCATTATTATTAGGATATTATACTTTTGATGCTTAAAGAATAGGGAGTGAGGCGAATGAGACACGTCTGGCGAAAGGCGTAATTACAATATAGGTACCTACTTAAAATAACAATATCGGTATTTACCGATATACTTGTATGGCATTGTTCGTTCGTGTCGTTCACGCGCTGCGCTCTCGTCGCTTGCACACGGCGCGCGTTTCGGTCAGCGCGGTGATATCCCTAGACAATGGCCCTCTTGGAGGGGGCCGCGAGCAGTAGGCTAATATAAAAGTTTAAGCGCGGAGAGATATCCCCCTGGTAATACGTTGTTTTGTTGTTGTACGTAACTCGTACAGTACCTAACCCCTCATATAAATAATGTCATAAAGTTTGCTATTATTGATGATAGAAGCGTGGCCGGGCCAGAACCCACGGGACGGGTTGTAGCCGGGCCACAAAAAATGTGCTATAACTCGTGAAATACAGTGGTAAATACAGTGGTATTTACTTTCCTTTTGGGTACCATAAAGTACGTGCCTGTACAGTATACTGACAAAACCGCAGCCTTTTTTTGGCACTGTGGCCGGGCCACGACCTATCACACGTATGCGTCGGCATGGATGCGCATGCGCATCCGTTCGCATGCGTCGGCAGCCGGTCGGATGCCGACGCGTGCGGACGGATGCATGGAGTCGGTCGGGTTCCAAACTGCGTAAATTCCAACCAAATATAGAATGTGGCTATGACTCACGGTCGAGTGTTGACATTTTCATTTCTCGTTTTAGCTTTAGAGCTACCACACATTGGACCACTAGTCACGGCCACTAAGCGCGACCACAGCTGCGGACGAGTTTTTTCATACTTTGTATGGTATCGACGCAAACTGGGCGTTCGAGTGGCCAGGTTTGAGCCACAAGCTGCGGGAGTCGCCCGCGCTCGCTACTTGTGGCCGCGATTGTCGCTCGCATCGCTTCGCACGCACATTCGAAATGTTGAAAGTGTCGACTTTGCTTGAATATTATTTAGGAGATTAACCACATGAGTTTTTTGTTGAGTTTTCCTATTTCACAAACGCATTCGAACCCTGCAAGCTCTCGGAGGAAATTAACAGAATTGCCAAAAGTAGTGGCTTAGTGGCGGCGACTAAGCCACTAGTGGCAGCGATTAGTGGCTGCGTCTAGTGGCTTCACTGAGCCACTAGTAGTCGCGATTAGTGGCCGCGACTAGTGGCCCAATGTGCGCATGTGTTACTGTAGGTAAGTACCATATAAATTGGAAACAACGCTCTGTGGTAATGATGATAATGATGGCGATCCTATTGACCTCAATTTCTATGTGTTACAGGATAATTCACAAATAAACTTCGTCCAGTTATACTCTATAATTATATGGATAATGAAGAATTTTTTATTGGAAACCATAGTGTGCGTTTACTGTGATCAATTGTATTGGCGTGTTAGAAAAGTCAAATACGAAATTATTAAGATACATACACATAAATCTCGTAAGTTTTTTTATTAAGTTAGATAAAAATATTATGCCAATAAACGAGTTCTTTTTAGGGTTTCGTACCTAAAGGGTAAAAACGGAACCCTAAGACTACTAAGACTCCGATATCCGTATGTCTGTCTGTCTGTCACCAGGCTGTAGGTATCTCATGAACCGAGATAGTTATACAGGTGAAATTTTCACAGATAATGTATTTCTGTTGCCGCTATAACAACAAATACTAAAACAGAATAATATAAATATTTAAGGGGGGCTCCCATACAAGAAACGTGATTTTTTTACCGTTTTTTGCTCGCTATTAATAACGACTGCAGGTAGACGGTTGACATTTTCACAGATGATGTATTTCTATTGCTGCTAAAACAACAAATAGTAAAAACAGAAAAAAAATAAGGGGGGCTCCCATACAACAAACGTGATTTTTTGCTGTTTTTTGGTACCTTACTTACTTTACCGTACTTTGGTACCTTTCGTGCGCGAGTCCAACTCGCACTTGGCCGGTTTTTTTCTTTATAAGCAATCCTTACTATCCTTATCCTTACTAATATTATAAATGCGAATGTCCGTTTGTTTGTTTGTTTATTTGTTTGTTACTACTGAACCGATCATCATGAAATTTTGCATACACGTTGTCAAGGGTACAGAGAAGGACATAGAGTACTTTTCATCCCAAAAAAAAAGTATTGTTCCCGAGGGATAGCAAATAAAACTTTCTACGCAAACGAAGTCGCGGGCGGTCGCTAGTACCTACTCAATATTCATATTTTAAGAACTCTAAGTTAGAGTGAATATCATGAGCCTTAATAAATGAATTAGTAGGTACATACTAAAACATTGTTCAAAGATATTCAATATTTACAGGTAGTTGGAGGCGATTTTCCAAGAACATACTTCGGTCCCTCAAAATTGATAGCGAGTTCAGCTTATATGGATTATTTTCAATGAACGCAGAGCTGCCAGTGATCACCGGTGATCTTATCTCTACTTATTTCATTGTTTTACTGCAATTCACTTTATTACATTAGGTTTTTCTAAATTTGGAACCCATTTTATGTAAATAACAACTGATTTGATATTCAGTAAGAAGATAGGACTTTATAAAATATTTAAATCTTCTTAATGATGTACAGGGCGTTCCTCAGGGCAGTGTTTTAGGTCCCATATTATTTATCATATACATTAACGGCAAAAAAATCCAGTTAAAATAGTTTTAAAATAAAAAGTGGAAACAATTAGAAAACAAAGTGTCACAAATTTTAATATTGAGGATCATTATTGTATATAATATGTAAACCTTTAACGTACACATACAATTTACTTTAGTGTTAGTAAAACAATTTGTATTTATTTTGGTATGATTGTATTAGGTACGTCTACAGTACGAGGCATATATTTTGAAATCGGGCGGGGATTGCGCGGAATGCGTATTTTGGGCATGCGTAGAAGGGCGCTAGCGGCGGGAAAGGGGCGTGCGCTATTGGTCGCTCACAAGAGCACATGAGCAACTTATCCCCACTCCATCGGAAAAATTTCAAGATATATGCCTCGAACTGTAATAGATTTTGTATTGAGTCACTTTTCTAATAATGTACTACGTGTTATAAAATGTTTGAGTATTTATGTAGTAGTAGTTATGTTATTTAAAATTGAAATGCATGTAATATTAATATCCACTAATTGTCTAGAAGTGATAAGACTAGAAACAATTAATATTTTTAGTCAATTTGATAAATAAAATGTTTAGTCGATTGATTTTATTGCTATTGCCACTAATGAGTTCTAACATAATAACCATTACCACTTGGCCCACTCATAAAAAAAACATCTTATATGATACTTTCAATAAATTAAACCAATTACTTACAGCCATTTGGTGACTTTCTTTAATTTAGTGAATTGTGTCGAAGTCGATAATGGAAATTACTATTACTTCAAATTATATTGACTTTGTGTTTTGAGCAACCATGTTCAACGCAGACTTTTTATTCATCGTCAGACCCATATATTTATTTAATTCTTTTTTCTTCTCAAATAGATATCTTAAGTGGAACAACAATATCACAAATATTGGCACTAAATTCGCGATATTTACTTTATTTATATCGATTATTCTTGTTGTGTTATTTTATCTAACAGTCATTTACATGAAAGAAAATCTTTTCTTGCGGACGATTTTCTGCATAAGCTATATCGGTTACATGGGTAGTTTTACAACATTATTTTCAGCCAATTATATCAATAGATTTAAAAATGTGCGTTTGTTAATTAAGTTGGGATATTTGAATGAAGTTCTTTTTGACGGGAATCATTCTAGAACATTGTCATTTTTTTATTGGACTTTATGTTTAATTTATTTAGCGTTTTATTGCGCTTTTATGATATTGAAATCCCTTTTCGATCAATTATGGACTTGGACAAAAGTAATTTCCTTTTCCATGACAATTACTTTTAACATCGAACTTATTTTTATTATATTCGTTACTAGATTTTTGGATTTCAAAATTGATCAATGGTTGCAACTAGTGAATAATAAAACAAAGCTGAATTCTGAAAATTGTATTAACATTAACAGAGAGACATCAAAACTTCTAGCTGTGTTCAAAGATTTACTGGATTGCAAGAGTTTATTAGAAACTACTTCAAGGGCTGTGGTAAGCTAAAGATATAGAATCTATATTATACCTAGATAAAAGTTAGAACTTCTTGAATTTCGTATTTTTTTTAATTTATATTGGTTTTTATTTCAGATTCTCTCGCATTTGATAACTACTTTCTATAGCTCACAATGCTATAGCCTAATACTTTTGATTTTGCTAAGGGTAAATATTTGATTGGAATGGTAAAACTACATTTGAACGCAATAATGACTCATCACATTAGTCACCTCTTTTTTGATAGCTTTTAACTTTTCCTCACGCAAAAATACCATTTACTACATTTACTAGAGTGAGAAGCCACTCGGCCGCTTACATTTTCTTCCGTCTGTCCCTGGCCAAGCAGTATTCTCACTCTAGGGAAGATATTTTTTTAGCTGCAGAATTAGACAGAGCTATGGGAAAATTGGAACCATTTAGTCAATAAAAACTTCAAAGTGAATCAGCTAAAGTGGGACTGCGAATGAATCGGTCAAAGATAATGATCCATATCCCAGATGCGAAAAATTACACATTTTCTGTCAAAGTAGTTGTACACTATATCTATATTGGCAATATAATCTCTCTTGAGCTTGAATATCAGGCTCAGACACCAAAAGTGGCGCAGGCTTGGGCAGCCTTTGCAGCCAACAGCCAAATTATGAAGTCCAAAAAGACATCCCAACATTTAAAAGCCAAAGTATTCAATCAATGTGTCTTACCTGCTTGCTTGTCTTCACTTATGGTATGGAGACCATCACCCTGACGGAAAAGTCTGTCGAGAAACTCCGTGTAGCACAAAGGGCTATGGAGAGATGAATGCTGGGTATCAGCCTCATGGACTGTAAACGGAATAAGTGGATCCAGCAGGTAACTAAAGTTGTTGACGTAGTCAAAGAAATAGAACGGAAAAAGAGGAGGTGGGCAAGACATATTGCCAGAATGAACCATAGCCGGTGGGCGAGAAGACTACTCGAATGATAGCCCCGTGCTAACACTTGCAGTAGAAGACGACCGTCCAAAAGATAGACGGATGACATTCAGCAGCAGGCTAGCATCAACAGATGCGCGTGGTGGTAGACCGTCGTGAATTGGAAGCAGAGAGGAGGCCTATGTCGGAAGATGGACTCTACAAGACGAGGGCTGCAATAGATAGTCAATAAATGTTCTTCTACTTAGATAAATTGCAAAATTTAATCAAAAGCAGCCACCACGGCACGCTCGCGTTTGGTTTGGTTTTGGTCACATTTCTAGCCCAAAAGAATTAACTTTTGCTAAGGTCGATCATCAGATGGGTGACTAAAACCGTATTATCTGGAGCTCCTAGATGCTTTAAAAAGGAAGTTACAGTTGGTTTCTGCTGCACAGCATTTGCCGTCGATAGCATCACAAAATATGAACACTCACCAAATCGTATTGGGCCCGCGATGTTGTGGTCTCTTTCAAACGCTAACGTTGGCGTATATGTACCTATAAAGGCACATTTACGCTGATGTCAGACGTCGCATATACCATAAAATAGGAGACCATTAGCCTAATGATGGGTTAGGTTAGCCTAACCACGTGGTGGGTTAGAGCCCCTCTTTCTGTTCTTCAGCTGTTTGGGCAACATTAATTTCTTACTGTTACAGGATAACCACTCGACAATTCAGATATATGGAGTACTGACATGGGTTTTGAAGAATTTTTTGTTGGAAACCTTAATGTGTGTGTACTGTGATAAACTGTATCGACGTATTAGAAACGTCAAATGCGAAATTATTAAGTTTAGTACACATGACTCTCGTTAGTTATTTTTTATTAATATCCCTTTTTCTGTCACTCATAAAAACATTATGATTAATTCTTACTTTGCACACATCTTTAAAAACAATAAATTTTGTTATTGGCTGGTATGAAATATCTATTGGTTGTTTGTTTTTAGTTTTTTTTATGTTAGTAAGCAATCTTTATTTTCAGGTCATTGGAGGCGATTTTCCAAGAACATTCTTCGCTCGCTCCAAACTGATAGTGAGCTCAGCATTTATGGACTATTTTCACTAAACGCGGAGCTGCCACTGCGCATCGGTGATCTAATCTCTACTTACTTAATTGTATTACTGCAATTTACAACTCAAAATGCCTAGTGGGCGTTTGCTTGAATGGTCTATTATTATTCTTATATATTATATAATACATGATATATTTAGAGGAGCGTCTTTTAAAACTGCACGTTCTTGAATTAACCTTGTTAAAAGCTGAAGTTTCTTGCCTCAAGGGTAATGTACGAATTAAAACAAATTAGGTGTCAATATATACTGAGTTTATTTAAGAGATAAAGTTTGCTTACATTACTTCTGTTGTAATATAATAGTTGTATAAGTCACAATTATAGCAAAAAGTTGTAAGGGCAACCGTGCGTCTACAAGAAAAAGGTTACATGGATAAAGCGCATTACTCTGTGTACGTTGAGTGCGTTTCATATTCTTTATCAATTTTACTTCTTCTTCTGCAACAATACCAGAAAGAGTTTTTTCATAGCACGATTCAAGAGATCCAAATTTATTGCAATTTCACTGGGACACAAGTGGCGGGTCGTGCTACCAACAAAATGTATACAGATGTACATAGTGTACTTAACCTGCTGCTGTGTCCGTTGGTGGCGTAACCTGTCCTAGTGAGAGTGGGCCCCCAAGCTATGTTTACATTACGCCAGCAGCTCGGCCCAACAAACATTCCAGTAGAAGTACATATGTGTTTGACGTTCTTTTGAAATCTACGAACATGCCAGGCAATGTACTTCTACTCGCTACTTGACTCGGTCGTCTATTTGACTAATGTAAACTAAGCCTTAGGATTGTTTAAAATGCGTTTTGTGACACAGAGATCATGCACTGGTATAGATAGCTGAATTCGGGTCTTCATAGCAAAAAACTCGGGCGTTTATATTCTGTTACCAGAAAATGCGTTGTCATTACGCCATCAGAGAAACGATTTTGTGTTGTAACTACACATGCCGGAGGAAGGTAATGGGCTGTCGAAATCAAAAGGTACCTGAACACAGTCCTGACTTCATGTACCGCAGAGACGTCCCTTGTGCTTTCTCCGTGGTATTGTAAATCATCTGACATTGAAAGCATAAGCTAATCTCTATAATTATGTTCTTCTGAAGAACATAATTATAGAGATTCGTCTTGGTTATTGAAGAACTTCTTCAATAACCAAAACGACATCGCAGTTGCTATCGGCATTGTTTTTTGGAATGACGGTAAATTATGAAGTGTAATCATCAAATACATTCACCATAAATATATTGTAGTTTTACTTTTGAGTGACAAAAGACTCACATCAAGATTCCTGGTCGCTGGACCAGTGTTATCCGTGTTATTGTAAATCATCTGACATTGAAAGCATAAGCTAATCTCTATAATTATGTTCTTTAGTAACCAAAACGACATCGCAGTTGCTATCGGCATTGCATATAGTAAGATAATTCACCATAAATATATTGTAGTTTTACTTTTGAGTGACAAAAGACTCACATCAAGATTCCTGGTCCAGCATCTACCAATTTCAACGATGAGTTTTACACAAATAAAAATATGAATGAAAGATTCCACCATGTGATAAAATATCTGAAAGTTTTTGGACACTACAAGTTATTGCAAGCAACCAAACACTCCTGAAGACTTTAAAGTGTTGATTCGCTAAGATACTGATATCTTGATGGAAATTTAAGTACCTACCTAAAATACAAATCTGTTATATCTGGTAAATTACTTCATCTATATTTTGCTTATAAACTTATAAGCAAAATATTGATGAAGTAATTTAACAAAGTTGTTAAGCTTAGAGCTAGAGGTCTATGACCAGCAGTAGGCATCATCACGGCTAATAATGATGATGTTAATGATTGAATCTTTAAGGGCTTATTATTATAAAGAAAAATTTTTATTATACCAAAAGCAACATAAATAGACTGCGAGCAACTATTTTTCGCAAGGTACTCTTGGTACCTGTGTCATTGTTGCTATGCAGGAATGAGTTAAAAATAATATATTGTTTATAAAGGTACATAACTTTGCTTGAAACACCTGAAAAAATAATTTCGAAGCTCGCAAAATATCAAAATGAGCTGAAAGTACTTCTATTTTCTTAATTTCTTTTGAATGTATTCTTCGGGTGCGTTTCGAGTAATCTTCTACATTTTCAATCCATATATTAAGTTTACCCCTTATCAGGAATAACATATTTGAGGTATTAATGAGGTTGGTATCAAAACTAAGCAAAATATCAGCACATATCCAATCCATGTAATGGGTATAGATTAAAACAAAATAGGGTATAAATACAGCAACAAATGCAAGCGATATACACGAAAACCAATTCAAATTCTTGACCCTATTCAAACTTTTGTGATTGTTCAAAATCTAATGTATCTCTTTTATTCGAATAATGACTTCAACAAAATTAGGACTTTGCCAAATTAAGAAAATCAAGTTCAATATCATACCAAAGTTGTAGAATGACATATCGACATAAACAATGTTCTTATAGAAATGTAGAAAACATTCCCCAGGCAAAAAATTAAAGACGGTAATAGTTTTGAAGGTCCAAAATCCTACGAAAAATACAGTACCAATGCAAGATGCAACGCATAATGGACTATACATTTTGTGGCGTTATAAAATTGTCACGAATTTCACATCTGGATGAGAAACATAACATTTGTAAGAGATTCAGTGGGGTTAACATATCGTGTATGTCCCTCTGGAGTATATTTTTGAGAAAGATCTCTTGACAAATCATCGTTACCGATATCTACAATTATTATTGCGGTAGCAGTTTCTAAAATGTTTGTAGCGTGTACTCATTAATAACCGCACCGTGAAAAAAAATATTATTATTAATAGTAAACTCTTCTGTTCTTTTATTGTTTTACACTTCGAAATTAACATTCTACAGTATGACCAAACGTAAATTAAGTTATATTCGACTAAAGTTCCTTTCATATCAGCACGAAGATCGCTATGATAGTTAATATGTATGTACGATTGCCATTTCAGAATTGCATTTGTTATTGAAGTGCAAATAATACAATATGTTTCATTATTTGCTAGCACTCCATTCAAATAAGTAACGTTTGTAATCATTTTATGGCTCTCCATCCAAAATGCAGATGAGAAATTTGGGTTTCTTCGTAATAAATATTTAAATGGTTAGTTAAAACACTTTTATTTAGAACTAAGCAGACATTTTATTATTTATATTTTTCACATCACTAAATATTATTTTAAATTGGTAATTAGTTTTTGTACTAAAAGCAATAAAAATTTTTACTACCAATGTTGTTATCGAATCGATTGTCTGTACTCAGACGATTATGTTATCAGTTATATGGCGAATGTTATAGAGATTAATAATGTATTATGGTTACCTACTGATGGATTGAACTTGTCGAGTCCAGATGATTAATAATTTACTCTTTATTAATGAATTCATATTATTAATTGGAACAAATAAAAACTCAAATGGATCAACACTTATTTTTATTTTAGTATTTTCTTTTATTATATTTAATAACTTGTACTTGTATTTCGTTTATAATTATTTTAAATTACCTAGTTTTTTATTTTTTATCCAATTGATTGCCAGCACAGTATGCTTGTAATTAGTACCTATTGAATGGTAGAGAATGCTTAATAGCTTAACTTTACTTTGGCTAAAATTAGATGTTATAATTATTTAGACTCAATTTAATTTTATAAGACTTTTCCAATGTTATCTGTAAAATAGCTTACGGAAGTAGATACCGATGAGGATCTGAATAGATTGACTTTTTATATTTATTTATGTTATTGCCTAAACTAAAGCATAGTAAAAATGTTACACTGTGTGATTCTAACCTATCGTTATAATAATATTAACGTGTCGTGTCACTGTCACTTGTAATTATATTCTAGTTATCAAAATTAATTAATACATCAATTAACAACCTAGTAGTTTCAGATTATATTATTTCATTATCAAACCAACCCTCTCCTTCGTCATACCGCTTCTGTTTGAACGGTAAAAGTTTACATACAAAATGTCGAAGCATCCCACCAATGAGTATTTATTGAATAACTACATTCAAAAAGAATTCCAATCCTATTTACTCCCTCTGAATTTCATCCAGTCAATATTTTGGATTTCTAAATACACCATCCGATACAATTTTATCACTCCCAATTCGCTTGCTTACTACATCATCTCTTTCGCATGCCTATGTTCAGTTGTCGGTTTCCACTTTTATGATTATGAGAATGTTATTATTGACGGTGTGACTAAAACAGCAGTCCTCCAACAATCAATATTAATCAATACTGTGATCCACATCATCTTATTTTTCTCTACATTCTTCCTTAACTGGAGTCATGGCAATGATAATATTTCTATCATCCTCAAAATTCAAGACGTTTACACCACTTTTAAATCTCATAAAAATATAAGGGTTTTTCAAAGTCTCCTCATTTGGAACTGGTTGTACATCATCTTTGTCATGTCTTCTTACGTCATAGTAATTACTTTGCATTTTCTTTTCATAAATTTCAATTTTAAACCTACAGTTGTACTAATAGCCATTTCACATATATATTTTGATATGTCTGAAGTATATGGAATACGAATTATGAAGCTTATATTAGTAGCAATGCAGCTATGGATCTTGGAGTTAGAGAAACTGGCGCAGACTAAAATTGCTTATAGAAATATAGAAAGTCATTGCAATGAAATGCTGAATTCATACAAAAATATATTGGGGACATTTGAAAATTTCAAGAAAACTCTTCAATTTTTGGTATGTATAGTTTTAGGTTTCTAGGGCACCACCAAAGACCTTGTGCTTTAGAGTATGTTTTTTAATATGAACTATTTCATTTTTTTTTCTTTCATATGGATATTGGAATATGAAAATTCTTTGTTCTGTGGGTATATGTATCCCTAAAAGTTTTCAAACTCATGTAAAATATTGTTCTTTCAGCTTTTAATCAAAACAGCTGCATTCTTTATACATGCTTTATTATACATACAAATCATCATAGAAATATTTAATTTGGAAGCTGAGAATGCGGCATTAGTAAGTTTTTTAAATAACATTTATTCATTCAAAATAAATTACTTTAATTATTGTACAGCATTCGATTGATTTTTCGCTCTTAAATTGCATAAATCGGCTTTTGCATTGCTATCACCTGTTATTGGTCAAACTTTATGGTCTCAAGGTTGACAAGATAAATATACTTACTTATTTATTATTATAATAATATTACAGTGTTGAATCGTTAAAAATATTAAAGTACTTTGTTTATTTAATTTTATTACGCTCATTAAAATTGAAATATTTCAGTATTTAGGGTTAATATCGAAAGTCACGCTTTGCGTCAATGGATTGAAGGATTTAGGTCTACTCGGTCATATGAGTGTTGAATGCGAAATGTTTTATAAGCATATCAATCACGCTAGCTCCGTTGCTTCTGCTATTCTAAACAAGGAAACATGTCCAGGTAAAGTTTTTTTTTTTATGTTTATTTGTTTCTTATTTTCTTTGTCCACATCGGGTCAGATCTTGGCTTTTATCTCATCTGAGGGCCTAGCTAAAGTAACATTGGCAAATCTTCGTTATCGCTTCGCTTTCGAAACATGTATGGGATTGACATAAGGTTTCGTTATCTATCGAATTTTAAAACGTCAAATCCATACATGTTTCGAAGCGAAGCGATAGCGAAAATTTGAAAATGTTACTTTGGCTTTTGTCTGATGTTGAGTGACGATAAGGCCGAAAGCGGAAGCGACCGCCAATATCCGCAATCACTGAGGAACTATTCTTAACAAAGATGTTTTCCGAATTAATGATAATTTAGAGTTTAATGAAACTGAAGTGGATCTATTGCCATTTGTCCTTTTGGAAGAGGCAGTCTTTTACTACGAATACTATTTTCATGAACTTGAAAAGTATACATAGATATGCATAGTCATAATTTGGGCTTCCAATACTATTAATCATAATCCCTATTCCCAATTATTTGTGGTTGGCGCAGCAAGATCGACCATATTTTTTTCTTAATTTACTTCTTTTACGCCATTTCATTTTATTCACAATTTATCCATCTTTTACATGGGTCCAAGGATGAAATATACGAGTGGTTTATGTTTTTCATTGTAAAATACTAATATAATTCATAATCTCTTTCAGATGCACTTAAGCAGCTTTGCAAGAATATTATGAGGTTAAACAATTTGTTTGAAAGAATGACCGCATGTTTTTTCTTTACTGTGGACGCAGCTTTACCTATACGCGTATTGGCTGTTGTCACCACTTACGCTGTTGTTCTGTTGCAGTTTAATAATTTTCACGGAAAACATATTGTTAATTGATAAGAAGGCAGCTAGCTCTATAGTTTTAATGTTAAAACATTAATGAAAAATAATGACATCGGCAAAAGTAAGCGGACAAGATAGTAAAGTTAGTTTATCAAAGTAATTTCTAAACGTTTATCAATTTACTTTTTGTTTATATTATTTCAATCGTTCTTGATATCAATGGTTTTAAAAATAAAAAATTCAATTCAAATATTGTTTTATTTGCTACATTTACAACAACACTATTATTACCTACGAAATATTAAGAACAAGGTATTTTACATTAATTAGAACTTCTTTGACAATACAAGCTTATTGAGGTTTTATAACAAAACAAGCTGTAGAAGTACTATCACGTAAGTGAACACCAACATGATCATGCTTGATGGCAAATTAGCATCAATTGTGAAAAAACCATAAGCAGTCAGTTTGGTGAAATTGGTTTTGATAAACCGTAATGTGTTCTTGTAGAATCCGAGCCAAGTCACTGAAATAATAAATAATAATAATGAGACAAACGATATATGCATAATTATTATCCCTCACGACCCGTGGACCTACTTGCATTACCCACTGGTGGGTCCAGGGTAAATTGAGTTTACTGTTTGACCCGCTGCACTAGAGTTTGGAACGAAATTTAAAATACAAAATTTATAATAATAATATCATTAGTAAAGTTACTCATAGAAGAAGAAGACAAAAAAAAGCTTATGTAATATGTACTTAATATCATGCTTAACCAAGACACTATAATATCAGAAACAGGTGGTTTCTGATTTGAGATTTTTTTCTCAATCAGTCGAGTGAATTTGAGAAATTGAGAATTACTATTTCAGCTGATTTATTATTGACATTTCGGTATTTGACTATATTTACTTCGTCTGGTTCGTTAGTGCTCGTTTACGGATGATTGGGGCGTCGCGCGTCGCGATGGGGGTACGGCCTTCACTAAATTCAGTATGAGTCGAGTGTTTAAGAAGAAGCGATTTTACACGTGTTCTTGTGAAATGCAGCATTACTTGCAGTGTCGTTCTTATAGATCCACCGGTGGATCGAAAATAATAAATTATATCCTTTGATTCATTGGTGTATTGAGGAGGATAAAAATATCCATAGATCCACCGGTGGAAGCTCGTTGGGTGTCTCGTCTGGTCTCGATGAGCCTCTCTGTAAACGGAAAAAATGTCCAACGTGTCGCTCGACGCCACGCCGCACGTGACGCGCAATGCCCCGCGTCTCATTAAACGATCACTAAAGCCATTAATCTTCCTAAGGGAGATCCCAAGAATTTGGCTTTATATTCTCTTCTTGTGATAGTTGTGTAAAATGAAATATACGTACTTACCAGAATTTTCTTTACCAGATTTAGAAATAAGAGTTACTTGAGCTTTCGACATGCTACGATAAAGACCGTCACATGAAATACATAAAATTGTCTCTATCAAGAACCCTTTTACGGTCATTATTAAGAAGGCATAAGCATGTGACATAATTGATTCGTAACTTTCTGAAACCAATTATGATCTTTGTATTGCTTATAAATAATGCTAACATTATATGTATGTATGAATAGGAAAACAAAATGCAATTGGATTAGTAACAAATTAATTGAAATGTCTAAAAAGAAAAGCGAACTTTTAAAATTACATTTGTCAGATTTAACTAATAAACAAAATGAGTTATTATATAGAAAATATAGAAATAGAACAAATAACTTAATAAATAAGGCCAGAAATAACTCAACGAAGAAAGAAATCTGTAATAATTCTAAGAATCCTAAAAAAATGTGGGAAATAATTAATAGGTTATCGGGTAGGGTTGTACAAGCAATTGATGACATATTGATTAAGTACTTCAGAATGAAAGCTAAAGATTTATGTAATAAATTTGCCTATGACTTTGAAAGTAATGTAAAAAAAATACTGAACACATGTAATGTGCCAATTCTTGATGAGAAATCGTATAAAAATACACAAAATATCTCGCTAAAATTAAATAAAATAAATGAGGAAACTATAAGAAAAATAATTGACAGTATTAATGCAAATAAAAGTCCAGGATTTGACAAAATAAGAGCAAAGGATATTAAACTCATAGCCTCGGACTTAACACCTGTCCTAACACACTTAATAAATGTATGCATAACATGTTCAAGTTATCCTGATCAATTAAAAATTGGTGTTATTAGACCAATACACAAGAAGGGAAGTTTTACTGACACGAACAACTACAGACCTATTACAATATTATCATGTATTGACAAAATTATAGAAAAATACATAGGAAAGGAAACTAATCAGTTCTTATCAAGGAATGGTATCATTAATGAAAAACAATTCGGATTTCAAAAATACATCCCCATTTCTGGTCCACAGAAGTGTTAAATATAGGTACGACTGAACAGAAGTCACCTTCCACAACAGTTGAGTGTGGAAAGGGTTGTGACTATTATTATTATACTGACCATCTATTATTATACTTACCTAGAAATGTTCCAGATTAAAAATATGTGAATAATAAAAGACCGTGAAAATATAGTTACAGGTAGACGCCTCTTCAAGAACTTACATCGAGTGACGAAGCTGTTCCAAAAGATGCTGGGATGCAGTATGATCACCGTGGATGCTGCGTTGCCGCTACACCTTGCCAGTCAACTCACCACTTATACAGTAGTCATATTGCAGTTCGCATTTTTATAAATAGATTTAAATTATTATCCGATATTTAAAGAAACACTTTAAGCTCTTACACATCTAAACAGAATCTGAAAAATTCCTAAAATAATGGTGTCTTAAGGTTATATTTGAAGTGTTTTCTTTAGACCTACTTATAAGTCATACCCCATTTTACTTACATAGGTAAATTATTATTCGTTAGGTTTTTATGGGATTTACATCTTTAAGGTCCCATGTTTGATCCCGGGCTGCATGGATGAATTTAGAAAGCACACTTTTCTATATTGTCTCTGGTCTGGTTGATTGTAATACTACTGTTGTCTATGGTTTCCATTACACTAGTGCATCATTCAGCCCAATCTTAGTGAGAAATAAATATCCACTTTACTAAATAAATATTTTATTTTTAACAACCCTAAGATTTTGTCAATTCTTTTTCTTTCAATTTCTCTTTCTTCGTCTTCAATGCGTCATAGATTTGATCCAGCGTCTTATTTCGTGTTTCTGGTATAAATATCAATACATAGATAGCTGCCAAAATGCATATGGCTGTGAAGAAGTAAAAAGCCACGTGTGCTCTTATAGCTGTGGCTTGAAAAACAGCATTTGCAAGAAGGCGGAGAACGAAGCTACGGCCTTTGTGGTAGCCATCACGGTACCGCGATACTAGAAAACAATTGACAAAAAAATGCTTATTGACTCTTAAGGGAAAATTTCTAGATCAGTTTTTTTGTATACCTACTGTTAGCCTAGACTAAAGGACTAAAGGTATCTCAGACCAGACGCATCACAGATAATGGATACGCACATATTCTATTTTATTTCGTTAAAGTTAATACAAATAGAAGATAATGAGATAGATAAAGAATTTACTTTAGTGTTAATTAAATTATTTATTTATTCTGATATGTCTGTACACTTAACTGATTTTGAATTGAGTCACTTTTCTTATAATGTACTTACGTTTATACGTGTTAGAGCAGTTATGTTATTTTATATTGAAATGCACATAATATTGATTACCACTGTCTAGAGGTGAGATGATAAGACTAAAAACATTTAAAAACATATAAACTTGAGAAATAAAATATTTACTTAGTCGGGATAATTTTATTGCAATAGACGTAAATGAGTTCTAAAATAATTGATATTGTCACCTTGTTTTGTAATAAAAATTCCTCTTATATGATAATTTTCATTAACTTAAACCAATTACTTACTAGTCTTACTACAAACCATTTGTTGAATTTCTCTAATTTATCAATGTAGGTATGTCGAAGTCGAAACTTAATCATCTATCAGAATTCAGAAGGCTCTAAAATAGTACAGTCAACATAAAAGATATCGACTTTGTGTTTAGAACAGCCATGTTCTTCAATGCTGACTTTTTTTCCATCATCAGACCTATATATTTATTTAATTCTTTTTTGTGCTCAAATAGATATATTAAGTGGAACAACATCACCAACATTGGCCCGAAATTCGCGATATTTAATTTATTTATATTGATTATTCTTGTTGTATTCTATTCTCTAACAATCAATGACTTGAAAGTAAATCTTTTACTTAAGACGATTTACTGCATAAGCTATATCGGTTACATGACTAGTTTTACAACATTATTTTTAGGTAATTATTTGAATAGATTCAAAAATGTGCGCTTACTAACTAAATTGGGACATTTGAATGAAATTCTTTTTGACGGGTATCATTCTAGAACATTATCATTTTTTAATTGGACCGTATGTTTAATTTTTTTATCGTATTATTGTTCTTTCATTGTTTTAAAATGCCTTTTCGATCGATTATGGTCTTGGGCAAAAGTTATTTCTTTTTCTATGACAATGTCTTTTGACATCGAAATTATTTTTGTTATATTTGTTACTAGATTTTTGAATTTCAAAATTGATCAATGGTTGCAAGTAGTGATTAATAAAGCAAAGCTGAATTCTGAAAACTGTATTAACAGAGAAACATCAAAACTTATAGCTGTATTCAGAGATTTACTTGAATGCAAGAGTTTATTAGAAAATACTTCAAGGGCTGTGGTAAGCTAAAGATATAGAATCTATATTACAGATAAAAGGTAGAACTTTGTGAATTGTGTACTTTTTTTAATTAATGTTGGTTTTTTATTTCAGATTCTTTCGCATTTGATAACTACATTCTATAGCTCACAGTGCTATAGCTTAGTACTTTTAATTTGGCTGAGGGTAAATGTTGAATTGGAATGTTAAAAATTGTTTAAAAAAAAACAAAAAACCGACTTCAAAAAACCTACCTCTAAAAAGCAAGTAATAATATTCGTAATAATAAAAACACGTCTATTGAAGTCGGGTGGAGCTTTTAGAATAAAAAAAGGAATCTGTACTCCAGCCCCACTCGACTTCAATAAACGTGTTTTTATTATTACGAATATTATGTCTTGCTTTTTAGAGGTAGGTATTCGGTTTTTTGTTTGACAAGTTTTTTTGCGCCCATTTTTCTTGTCAGCTAAAAGACGTCATAACGCCTACCAGGGTGGTAGGGTAAAAGAATTGACGATTTAAAAATGCTTATTATGTGAGCTTATTTAAATAAAGTATATTTCACTTTCACTTTCAAAACGTCGCAGTATATGTAACGTTGTCGGCGTATACGACGACGTCGACGACGCTCCGTGGGTAGGCCCCCGACAAGGTGGACCGACGATCTGGTGAAGGTCGTGGGAAGCCGCTGGATGCGGGCAGCGCAGGACCGATAGTCGTGGAGATCCTTGGGGGAGGCATATACACAGCAGTGGATGTCGTGCGGCTGATTTGATGATGTATATGTACAGGAACGTTTAAGTTGACGTCAAATGTCACGTATAAATTGGGAGACCATTAGCTTCTTTCTGTTCTCCAGTAGTGGGGTAACATATTTTTTTTACTCTTACAGGAAAACCAACGCTCAGGAATTCAGGCATATGGAGTACTGACATTGGTTTTGAAGAATTTTTTGGTGGAAACCCTAATGTGTGTGTACTGTGACAAACTGTATCGACGAATTAGAAAAGTGAAATGCGAAATTATTAAGTTTAGTACACATGATTCTCGTAAGTATTTTTTTTATTAATATCCCTTTCTCTGTCACTCACAAAAATATTATGATTAAATCTTACTTTGCAAACATCTTAAAAATCACCAAATTTTCTTATTGGCCAGTATGGCTAGTATATTTATTGGTTGTTTCTTTTAAGTTTATTTATGTTAGTAAGCAATCTTTATTTTCAGGTCATTGGAGGCGATTTTCCAAGAACATTCTTCGCTCGCTCCAAACTGATAGTGAGCTCAGCATTTATGGATTATTTTCAGTAAACGCGGAGCTGCCACTGCGCATCGGTGATCTAATCTCTACTTACTTAATTGTATTACTCCAATTTACAACTCAAAATGACTAGTTGGCGTTTGCTTGAATGGTCTATTATTATTCTTATACAGCGTGAAATTTTTATCATTTGGTTCTCGCCGTGGTTTCTTGCCTCAAGGGTAATGTACGAATTAAAACAAATTAGGTGTCAATATATACTGAGTTTATTTAAGAGATAAAGTTTGCTTACATTACTTCTGTTGTAATATAATAGTTGTATAAGTCACAATTATAGCAAAAAGTTGTAAGGGCAACCGTGCGTCTACAAGAAAAAGGTTACATGGATAAAGCGCATTACTCTGTGTACCTTGAGTGCGTTTCATATTCTTTATCAATTTTACTTCTTCTTCTGCAACAATACCAGAAAGAGTTTTTTCATAGCACGATTCAAGAGATCCAAATTTATTGCCATTTCACTGGGACACAAGTGGCGGGTCGTGCTACCAACAAAATGTATACAGATGTACATAGCAGTGGCGAAGGGTCCATACAAGCCGATTCCCATCGGCTTACCTTTGGAAATCCCACCCCAATGATCCACTATGCAGATCATAACCTTTTTTCATGATTTTTGTAGAGCGGCTTACCTTCGCCATAATTTCACCCCTCGCCACTGGTACATAGTGTACTTAACCTGCTGCTGTGTCCGTTGGTGGCGTAACCTGTCCTAGTGAGAGTGGGCCCCCAAGCTATGTTTACATTACGCCAGCAGCTCGGCCCAACAAACATTCCAGTAGAAGTACATATGTGTTTGACGTTCTTTTAGAATCTACGAACATGCCAGGCAATGTACTTCTACTCGCTACTTGACTCGGTCGTCTATTTGACCTTCTACTGATCTTCTACTTTTTCAATCCTACTTTACCACTTATCAGGAATAACATATTTGAGATATAAATGAGGTTGATATCAAAGCCAAGCAAAATACCAACACAAATCCAATCCACGTAATGGGTAAAGATTGAAACAAAAAAGAGTATAAATACGGCAAAAAATGCAAGTAACGATAAACACGAGAACCAATTTAAATTCTTGACCCTGTTAAAACTTTTGTCATTGTTCAAAATCTTATGAATCTCTTTGATTCAAATAATAGCTTCAACAAAATGAGGACTTTGCCAAATCAAGACAATCAAGTTCAATATCATACCAAAGTTGTATAATGACATATCGACATAAACAATGTTCTTATAGAAATGTAGAAAACATTCCCCAGGCAAAAAATTTAAGACGGTAATAGTTTTGAAGGTCCAAAATCCTACGAAAAATACAGTACCAATGCAAGATGCAACGCATAATGGACTATACATTTTGTGGCGTTATAAAATTGTCACGAATTTCACATCTGGATGAGAAACATAACATTTGTAAGAGATTCAGTGGGGTTAACATATCGTGTATGTCCCTCTGGAGTATATTTTTGAGAAAGATCTCTTGACAAATCATCGTTACCGATATCTACAATTATTATTGCGGTAGCAGTTTCTAAAATGTTTGTAGCGTGTACTCATTAATAACCGCACCGTGAAAAAAAATATTATTATTAATAGTAAACTCTTCTGTTCTTTTATTGTTTTACACTTCGAAATTAACATTCTACAGTATGACCAAACGTAAATTAAGTTATATTCGACTAAAGTTCCTTTCATATCAGCACGAAGATCGCTATGATAGTTAATATGTATGTACGATTGCCATTTCAGAATTGCATTTGTTATTGAAGTGCAAATAATACAATATGTTTCATTATTTGCTAGCACTCCATTCAAATAAGTAACGTTTGTAATCATTTTATGGCTCTCCATCCAAAATGCAGATGAGAAATTTGGGTTTCTTCGTAATAAATATTTAAATGGTTAGTTAAAACACTTTTATTTAGAACTAAGCAGACATATTATTATTTATATTTTTCACATCACTAAATATTATTTTAAATTGGTAATTAGTTTTTGTACTAAAAGCAATAATTTTTTTTACTACCAATGTTGTTATCGAATCGATTGTCTGTACTCAGACATGTTATCAATTATATGGCGAATGTTATAGAGATTAATAATGTATTATGGTTACCTACTGATGGATTGAACTTGTCGAGTCCAGATGATTAATAATTTACTCTTTATTAATGAATTCATATTATTAATTGGAACAAATAAAATTTCAAATGGATCAACACTTATTTTTATTTCAGTATTTTCTTAAGATGAATAAATAATGAAAAATATTAGAAAAAATCGGCTCACCCGTAGCAACTTAGACGGGATTCGAACCCGAATTATTTATTCATCTTAATATAAAAATAGCATTGTGAATGCAAAAATCTAAAAAAGTTTAAAATTGTACTGTTTCACCTTAATTGATTGTCTGGCACCTGCAAAGGTGCTACAACCGAATGTCGAAGTAGTTCTCTTCACATTGGTGAGATGGCGCTGATCTTCAGCGGAAGCGTGGAAAGTAGTAGAAAATTTCGCCACATCCCTCAGCGGCTTGGTAGCATAATTGGTAGTGCATTGGGCCGGAATCCTAAGGGTGCGGGTTCGAATCCCGTCTAAGTTGCTACGGGTGAGCCGATTTTTTCTAATATTTTTCATTATTTATTCATCTTAATATAAAAATAGCATTGTGAATGCAAAAATCTAAAAAAGTTCAGTATTTTCTTTTATTATATTTAATAACTTGTACTTGTATTTCGTTTATAATTATTTTAAATTACCTAGTTTTTTAATTTTTATCCAATTGATTGCCAGCACAGTATGCTTGTAATTAGTACTTATTAAATGGTAGAGAATGCTTAATAGCTTAACTTTACTTTGCCTAAAATTAGATGTTATAATTATTTAGATTCAATTCAATTTTATAAGACTTTTCCAATGTTCTCTGTAAAATAGTTTACGGAAGTAGACAATGATGAGGATCTGACTAGATTGACTTTTTATATTTATTTATGTTATTGCCTAAACTAAAGCATAACAAAAATGTTTCACTGTGTGTTTCTAACCTATCGTTAGAATAATATTAACGTGTCATGTCGCTGTCACTTGTAAATATATTCTAGTTATCAAAATTAATTAATACATCAATTAAGAACCTAGTAGTTTCAGATTATATATCATTATCAAACCAACCCTCTCCTTCGTCATACCGCTTCTGTTTGAACGGTAAAAGTTTACATACAAAATGTCGAAGCATCCCACCAATGAGTATTTATTGAATAACTACATTCAAAAAGAATTCCAATCCTATTTACTCCCTCTGAATTTCATCCAGTCAATATTTTGGATTTCTAAATACACCATCCGATACAATTTTATCACTCCCAATTCGCTTGCTTACTACATCATCTCTTTCGCATGCCTATGTTCAGTTGTCGGTTTCCACTTTTATGATTATGAGAATGTTATTATTGACGGTGTGACTAAAACAGCAGTCCTCCAACAATCAATATTAATCAATACTGTGATCCACATCATCTTATTTTTCTCTACATTCTTCCTTAACTGGAGTCATGGCAATGATAATATTTCTATCATCCTCAAAATTCAAGACGTTTACACCACTTTTAAATCTCATAAAAATATAAGGGTTTTTCAAAGTCTCCTCATTTGGAACTGGTTGTACATCATCTTTGTCATGTCTTCTTACGTCATAGTAATTACTTTGCATTTTCTTTTCATAAATTTCAATTTTAAACCTACAGTTGTACTAATAGCCATTTCACATATATATTTTGATATGTCTGAAGTATATGGAATACGAATTATGAAGCTTATATTAGCAGCAATGCAGCTATGGATCTTGGAGTTAGAGAAACTGGTGCAGACTAAAATTGCTTATAGAAATATAGAAAGTCATTGCAATGAAATGCTGAATTCATACAAAAATATATTGGAGACATTTGAAAATTTCAAGAAAACTCTTCAATTTTTGGTATGTATAGTTTTAGGTTTCTAGGGCACCACCATAGACCTTGTTGCGCTACGTGCTTTAGAGTATGTATTTTAATATGAACTATTTCATATTTTTTTCTTTCATATGGATATTGGTGTATGTATCCCTAAAAGTTTTCAAACTCATCTAAAATATTGTTCTTACAGCTTTTAATCAAAACAGCTGCATTCTTTATACACGCTTTATTATACATACAAATCATCATAGAAATATTTAATTTGGAAGCTGAGAATGCGGCATTAGTAAGTAAAATTTTAAATAACATTTATTGATTTAAAATAAATTACTTTAATTATTGTACTGCATTCGATTGATTTTTTCGCTCTAAATCAGCTTTTGCATTGCTATCACCTGTTATTGGTCAAACTTTATGGTCTTATTTGACAAGATAAATATACTAACTTATTTATTATTATAATAATATTACAGTGTTTAATCGTTAAAAATATTAAAGTACCCTTGTAAAAAGAAAATTTTGATACTTTGATTTTATTACGCTCATTAAAATTGTAATATTTCAGTATTTAGGATTAATATCGAAAGTCACGATTTGCGTCAATGGATTGAAGGATTTAGGTCTACTCGGTCATATGTGTGTTGAATGCGAAATGTTTTAAATGCATATCAATCACGCTAGCACCGTTGCTTCTGCTATTCTAAACAAGGAAACATGTCCAGGTAAAGTATTTTTTATTTTATGTTTATTTGTTTCTTATTTTCTTTGTCCACATAGGGTCAGATCTTGGCTTTTATCTCATATGAGGGCCTAGCTAAAGTAACATTAGCAAATTTTCCTTATCGCTTCGCTTTCGAAACATGTATGGGATTGACATAAAGTTTCGTTAACTATCGAATTTTAAAACGTCAAATCCATACATACATGTTTCGAAGCGAAGCGATAGCGAAAATTTGCAAATGTTACTTTGGCTAGGGCGTCTGATGTTGAGTGACGATAAGGCCGAAAGCGGAAGCGACCGCCAATATCCGCAATCACTGAGGAACTATTCTTAACAAAGATGTTTTCCGAATTAATGATAATTTAGAGTTTAATGAAACTGAAGTGGATCTATTGCCATTTGTCCTTTTGGAAGAGGCAGTCTTTTACTACGAATACTATTTTCATGAACTTGAAAAGTATACATAGATATGCATAGTCATAATTTGGGCTTCCAATACTATTAATCATAATCCCTATTCCCAATTATTTGTGGTTGGCGCGGCAAGATCGTCAATATTTTTTTCTTAATTTACTTCTTTTACACCATTTCATTTTATTCACAATCTATCCATCTTTTACATGGGTCCAAGGATGAAATATACGAGTGATTTATGTTTTTCATTGTAAAATACTAATAAAATACATAATCTCTTTCAGATGCACTTAAGCAGCTTTGCAAGAATATTATGAGGTTAAACAATTTGTTTGAAAGAATGACCGCATGTTTTTTCTTTACTGTGGACGCAGCTTTACCTATACGCGTATTGGCTGTTGTCACCACTTACGCTGTTGTTCTGTTGCAGTTTAACAATTTTCAAGGAAAACATATTGTTAATTGATAAGAAAGCAGCTAGCTCTATAGTTTTTATGTTAAAAACATTAATGAAAAATAATGACATCGGTAAAAAGTAAGCGGACAAGATAGAAAAGTTAGTTAATCAAAGTAATTTCTAAACGTTTATCAATTAACTTTTTGTTTATATTATTTCGATCGTTCTTGATATCAATAATGGTTTTAAAAATAAAGACTTCAATTCAAATATTGTTTTATTTGCTACATTTACAGCAACACTATTATTACCTACTGTGGGGGGTGATGCGTAGATTTCTTCAATAAAAGCTCAGTTGTTGCGTAATAAATTAGTATAATGCGAAAGTTGCGAATTACAATATAAAATTTGGAAATAGCGAAATTTTGTGTATGACGAAAGAGAAAGTGTATGCGAATTCAAAATTGTACAGTAATTAAGAGGGAATAAAAATGATTGGCGCTCTTCTTCATCAGTAGGGTCAACGCGCGCGTGATTGGTAGACGGCGGCCAATGAACGCTCGATGCTGTTGCGTACGTTCCGGCAGACGCAGATTCTTAGGAATGGTGTTGCCCGAACATGCCCCCGGCCTTGGAAGCACCAGCGTCCAACATCGTGTCTTCAATGTCGATAAGAGGACAGATTCTGGGAAAAGCGCGACGAATCACTCCTGTAGTGGTTTGAATATCTGCGACTCTTGAAATCCCATCTTTTCCTGGCAAGGTAGAAATAATGCGTCCTATGTTCCATTTTAGAGGTGGAACATTGTCTTCCTTGATGACGACCATAGTGTTTGGCTGAAGATCCGTCTTCTTACTCCTCCATTTCGTTCTGATTTGCATCTCTGAGATAAACTCCTTGCTCCAGCGCGTCCAGAAATGCTGCCGGATTTGTTCAAGCCGCTGGTAGCGAGTCAGTCGATGAACTGGAACATCATCTAGCTGCATAGTTGCTGGTGAAGTTAACGGCCGACCAATTAGGAAATGGCCAGGACACAAGGGATTTAGATCGTTTGGATCAGCGGACATGGGACTAATGGGACGGGAATTTAGGATGGACTCAACCTGTGATAATACTGTGCTAAATTCTTCGAATGTTAAGTGTGCGTTTCCAACGACTCGTAACAGGTGATGCTTACATGCCTTTACCCCAGCTTCCCACAATCCACCGAAATGAGGCGCATACGGAGGGTTGAATGTGAATTTAATATCCTGACTTGTTGCGTATTCAAGGATATCTTTAGAGCATGTTGATATTATAAATGAACTTAACAATCCTAACGGTTCAAAAATTTGCGATATTCTAGACATTATAAAACGTTTTGTAATTATTTGATTTAAATCATTCAATTGCGTACTAAAATGGAATTGATCAGTTGTATGATACCAGCCTAAACCTAAAGTTTTCGAATGAACATTTTCACCTAGTGACAGCTCCTTTGACAAACTAGAATCACTATGTTGCGTATCATTTAAGTTAAAGTTAAACTTCCATTTGCGTAGTGGAAAGCAACCAGAACTTAAAGTTTCTTCGACAGACTGACAAATGTTTAACAGCCTTTCCTTATCATTATCACCGGTGATCATATCATCAACAAAAAAGTCCTCGTTGATGACTCTTGTGACGTCACTATCTGTACTATCAACAGCTAACTGCTTAAGACACCTACAACTCAAAAACGGAGCCGAAGCGTTTCCGTAGGTCACGGTTTTTAATCTATAAACATCTAAGGGCTGCGAAGGGTCGTCACGCCACAATATTAGTTGAAAGTCACGTTGATCATTGTGAACTAGGCACTGGCGGTACATTTTTTCTATGTCCGCGCAAGCCGTATATTTATGATATCTAAATCTTAACAAAATAGCCATAAGATCACCTTGTATTGGTGGCCCGACCATCTGTAACTCGTTCAATGAAATACCATTGCTAGTGCGTGCGCTAGCGTCGAATACCACACGCAGCTTGGTCGTGGTACTGTGCTCTCTGAAAACACCATGGTGTGGTAAAAAATAGTGGTTAATTGAATACTGGTCGACTCTATTCATGTGACCTAAGCGTATGTATTCATGGATAAAATCACTATAAAGTTTTTTATAATTTTCATTTCGCTGTAAGCGATTTTCAAGCGATAAAAACCGACGTTCAGCTTGCGCGTAACTTTCACCTAATATTGTAGGACTTTTCTTAAAGGGTATTTGTACACAAAACCTTCCGTCACTTATGCGCGTAGTAGTGGCGACGAAATGATTTTCACAAGCACGTTCCTCATCAGTACGCATATCTCGAGTCGTATTTACTTCCTCGAGCTCCCAGAATTGACGTAACTGGAAGTCAACTGACTGAGTTAAGTTGCAGTGAATGTACCGGCCATTACGTAAAGTAGGTGATATTGGCCCCGAAATAATCCAACCTAACTTAGATTCTAATAAGAACGGACCGTTAGACAATCGTATTTTATTGTTAGTGTTGATTAAATCCCAAAATTTGTCAGCGCCTATTAAAATATCTATATTTTGCGAATTATAGAATTGCGGATCGGCTAACCGAATGTTATCGGGGATATCAAAATTAGCGCTTTGTAGTGTCGTCGCGGGCAGCGATGACGTAATAATTGGTAAAACGAAACATTGTAAGTGCGTAACATAAGGGTTGGTGCGCGATTTTATCTCGATGTCACACATTTCCGTTGAGTGAATGACCGAGTTCCCAACACCGCTTATTTTGTGTGTGGACTGTACTACTGGCGCGTCAAGTAAATCGCATAATGACTGTGTAATAAAGCACCTTTGGCTCCCGCAGTCCAAAAGCACTCGCGCCACATGATAATTATTATGACGATCAGATATTTCTACTAACGCGGTTGAAAGCAAAACTAGACTCGGTGCCTTTGTTTGCGAGTTATCGCAGTGTACGTTTGCTGATAAGGACGCAGACGGCGGCGCGGAGCGCGCAGGGGGAGAGGCTCGCTTGACCGGTTCCGCGGCCGTGAGCGGCGAGCTGCTGCCAGTGCCTTGTGGATAACCGCTTAAAGTAGAACTGTCACACGTTATTGCGTTATTCGGATGAACAAGCGAATTATGTTTTTGATTGCACATTCGGCACGGGCCGAATCTGCAGTTATCTAACGTATGACCGGCGCGTAAACAGTTAATGCAAAGGTTCATGTCTTTAATGAATTTAAGTTTCGTGTCTAAGTCGTAATTAAGGAATGTGTTACAAGAATACAGTGGATGATTCCTTTTACATAACAAGCAATTCTTTTTAGTGACATCGCGTGAATAGCGTTCGGGCGGCTTGCTTGCGGAAACGTTACAGTAAACTTTAGAATTATTTTGCTGCGGGTAGTGTTTTTTATTTTCTAAAATCGTTTTATTGTGCGATAATTGTAACGTTTCTAACATATCAGACCGGCCTTTAAGGAAATTGATTAGATTTTCGACTTTAAGTTGCGTTTTAGTGTCACCGTTAGCCGAATATAAGGTACTTTTGTACTGTTCCCATTCGCGTTCGGTAATTGGGTCCAGTTTTGAAACGATAATGTAAATAACTAAAGTGTCCCAATATTCTGTCGGTTCCCCAAGAATTTTCAACGCGCGCAAATTCTTTAGTACAGTATCGATCAATTTCCTTAGTAACGCTGGTGATTCTTTACTTACACTTTGCATAGTAAACAGTGACTTGACATGATTCTGCACTAATAGCCTGCTATTATTGTAGCGATTGAGAAGTAATTCCCACGCAACGCTATAATTGTCGCTACAGAATTCGACTGAATTAATCACTAGCTCCGCGCTTGCCTTGAGTGACGACTTAAGGTAGTGAAACTTTTGAATATTAGAAAGTTCATTAGAATTGTGCACTAAAGAAAGAAATGTATCTCTAAACTCCAACCATTCTTCACATAAACCGCTAAAAGACGGCATACAAATCGTCGGTAACCGTATTGATTGGTTGCTGTGATTACACTTAGAACTGTCAGCAATCTGACTCGGATTTAAAAGATATTCCGCTTGCGAAAGTATGCTGTAATAACTATCTTCGAACAACTCTCTTTGTGTTAATTGCTCATCTAAGTCAACGGATAACTCCTCAAGCTTGCTCTGGATATCATTAAAATCGGAAAATAAATTAGAAGCTCCTTGAATGCGCAACTTCAGATCAATACGAGTTTGGCTAGTAATAGATTCTGCTTTGAAATTCGATACATAATTTGCAAATTTAGTTAATCTCCCTTTTATAATCCCTCGTTTTTTCACTAAATCTTTAATTATGCTATCGTTAGTGGCTTTATAAGGAGATTTATCACGACTAACCGTAGGCGGAGGCGCATCTTGAGTCATTTCGATGGAAAGTAGTAAGTGGAGTACTCACGTTTAAACTGTGTCCGTTACTGCTGTGACACGAAACGATTCGTTGGCTCGCACTGAATAAACCACCGATTTTCACACTGAAATTAGGTAAAAAACACAGTATTACACAATGGAAATGGAGAAGAAAAAGGAAAAGATAGGATTGGCCGGCCGTGGCTCTTATGCGCGTTTCTAAGGCTGGCTGGCTGCTCCCACAATTTGCGGCTCAATTTCTTTGCTCCTTGGCTTCCTAACTGCTTAAACTGCTGCCTCGCTTTACTCAGAGTGACTTGTATGACGAATCAGTACGTAACTTTAGCGTAGGTTTACCAACGACGATCAGATTTCTTGCTAATGAGACTCGCAGGTCCTCCTGATGCGGTTTTGAAGGAATCCAATATGCAGCTCGCTGGTCCAATATGCGGCTCGAAGGTCCAATGTGGGGGGTGATGCGTAGATTTCTTCAATAAAAGCTCAGTTGTTGCGTAATAAATTAGTATAATGCGAAAGTTGCGAATTACAATATAAAATTTGGAAATAGCGAAATTTTGTGTATGACGAAAGAGAAAGTGTATGCGAATTCAAAATTGTACAGTAATTAAGAGGGAATAAAAATGATTGGCGCTCTTCTTCATCAGTAGGGTCAACGCGCGCGTGATTGGTAGACGGCGGCCAATGAACGCTCGATGCTGTTGCGTACGTTCCGGCAGACGCAGATTCTTAGGAATGGTGTTGCCCGAACACCTACGAAATATTAACAACAAGGTATTTTACATTAATTAGAACTTTTTTAACAATACAAGCTTATTGAGGTTTTATAACAAAACAAGCTGTAGAAGTACTATCACGTAAGTGAACACCAACATGATCATGCTTGATGGCAAATTAGCATCAATTGTGAAAAAACCATAAGCAGTCAGTTTGGTGAAATTGGTTTTGATGAACCGTAATGTGTTCTTGTAGAATCTGAGCCAAGTCACTGAAATAATAAATAATAATAATGAGACAAACGATATATGCATAATTATAATCCCTCACGACCCGTGGACCTACTGGCATTACCCACTGGTGGGTCCAGGGTAAATTGAGTTTACTGTTTAACCCACTGCACTAGAGTTTGGAACGAAATTTAAAATACAACATTTATAATAATAATATAATTAGTGAAGTTTCTAGTAGAAGTAGAAATGAAGACAAAAAGAAGCTTATATAATATGTACTTAGTATCATGCTAAACCGAGAATGATATAATATCAGAAACCGGTGATTTCTGCATTGAGATTTTTTTTCTCAATCAGTCGAGTGAATTTGAGAAATGGAGAATAACTATTTCAGCTTTCATTTCGGTATTTGACTATATTTACTTCGTCTGGGTCATTAGTGCTCGTTTACGGATGAGCGGGGCGAAACGCGTAGCGTTGGGCGGTGCGGGGTACGGCCCTCACTAAATTCAGTATGAAAGTGTTAAAGAAGAAGTGATTTTACACGTGTTCTTGTGAAATGCAGCATTACTTGCAGCGTCGTTCTTATAGATCCACCGGTGGATCGAAAAGAATAAATGATATCCTTCGATTCGTCGGTGTATTGAGGAGGATAAAAATATCCATAGATCCACCGGTGGAACCTCGTCGGCTGTCTAGTCTGGCCTCGATGTCACGAGCCGCTTCACGCGCAGCCTCTCTGTAAACGGAAAAAAATTCTGACGCGCCTCTCGACGCCCCGCGGCACGCAACGTGTAACGCCCCGCGTAACTCCCCGCGTTTCCATAAACGATCACTAAAGGGGAGATCCTTAGAATTTGGCTTTAAGTACTCTTCTTGTGATAGTTGTGTAAAATGAAATATACATACTTACCAGAATTTTCTTTGGCAGATTTAGAAATAAGAGTTACTTGAGCTCTTGACATGCTACTATAAAGACCGTCACATGAAATACATAAAATCGTCTCTATCAACAACCCTTTTACGGTCATTATTAAAAAGGCATAAGCATGTGACATAATTGATTCGTAACTTTCTGAAACCAATTATGATATTTGTATTGCTTATAAATAATGCAAACTTTATTAAAAATATAACTTAAGTAGAACTTGCCATATTTGAGCCAAAATAGGAGCACCCAGATGTGGTTTAAAGAGTTGAGGAATGTTGTCGCAAAATGAACCGTAACCTGAAGCAGAAAGATAAAATTGAATTAAACTAATAAAAAATAAATTAGTTCAATGTCAAATAAAACCAAAACAAATGAAAGTAAGCCTCTAATCACATAAAAATGAGGATCTAACCAAAGTTTTGTTATCAAAACTGCAATACTTAACGTACACTGTACTGCACATAAACACCATGATAACAATTTTGAAAATCTTAAACGCCTTACATCTCTCGGCGTTTTGTTTAAATCCATCAATATTAACATTAGGTGGACATTGGCATGTCTATTAAAGAAATTTGACAAAAACAACAAGGTTGTATTAAACATGTATGCAATGTAATAAAATGAATAAAATATAATCACGGTTCTATCGAACCTCACAGATAAGATGACGTTATAGTATACTAAGGTAATAATGACATGGGATAAAACATTGAAGAATAGATATTTGTATCCAATAGGCTGCACTGTGTTGTTAATCAATTTAAATTTTCTAGAGAATACAAAGTTATTAAAGCAGTATATAGGTTTAATGATACTAAGAAACTCTGACATCGTGGTTATTAATCTTAACGCTTGTAGAAAGCTCTATCAACTTGTGCGACATTCGTTTGCAATCAAATTGATTAGTTAAACATTTCTCCTTGTTTGTATTTAATTCGGATGTAGTCACACGAATATAAAAAAATACTTATCATGAGAATGAGATTGTAACGTCTCGAAAGCTATGTCAGGAACACAATTATTATGACATTAGCTGATGCCCGCGACTTCGTACGCGTAGACTTTATGACTTCGGCGAATGCATATAAATGAACTAATGTAGTTATATAAGAAAATACTTGTAGGAGTGTTATGGTTTTGCATCAGGTGTTCCAGATCTTCAGTCTGAACAACTTTTGCAAAGATGTCATTTTTATATTTTGAAAGTTTTGCTGGATCATTATGGTTCTGCATCGGGTGGTCCAGGTCTTCGATTTTTATACCTCAACAAAAAATGCTCATTAGGCTGAACAACTTTTGCAAAAATGACATTTTTATATTTTGTATAGTTTAGCTGGACCATTTTGGTTCTGCATCGGGTGTTCCAGATCTTCGATTTTCATACCTCGAAAAAAAGGCTCACCAGGCTTAACAACTTTTGCAAAGATGTAATTTTTATATTTTGTATAGTTTAGCTGGACCATTATGGTTCTGCATCAGGTGTTCCAGATCTTCGATTTTTGTACCTCAACAAAAAATGCTCATCAGGCTGAACAACCTTTGCTAGGGTATCATTTTTAGGGTTCCGTACCTCATAAGGAAAAAACGGAACCCTTATAGGATCACTTTGTTGTCCGTCTGTCTGTCTGTCTGTCCGTCTGTCAAGACCCTTTATCTCAGGAACGCGTGGAGGTATCGAGTTGAAATTTAAACCATATACTAAGGTCTACGGTCCCTTGAAGCTGTGAAAAAATCACACTTCTAAGTTAACGTTAAAAAAAGATACTGCCGTTTATGCCGCAAAAAACGCATTTTCGATACTCTCAAAGGAATCAAAATTCATAGGGTACTTCCCGTTGACCTAGAACTATGAAATTTGGCAAGTAATATCGGCTTATACTACACTTACAGGGAAAAATCTGAAAACTGTATATTTGTAATTAAATCATAAAAAAATTGACATTAAAGTACGTAATCAATCATCGAGGTTATTACAGAGCTGGCTAACTTCAGCTCGATCGATAGTAGTAGCCATAGATAAAACACTTATATAATTGAAATAGATAGCCCAGTTTAAAATTATAAATGATGATGATTATAAATGAAGAGAATTAGTTCAATCACCGAAATCTAGATGGCGCTGACCTTTGGCTCGTTTTTCTGCATCGCGTTTTAATACGTCAAATTAAAAATAAACTATTATGTTTTGAATTACGAGCGGCGCCTTTAAAAACAGTAATTTAATAACCGATTATAATATTTAGCGTTCAAAACACTTTTTATTATGAATCAATGCCTAATTTAATGCCTAATAGTCACCGCTCGTAAATCAAAACATAATAAAATAGGTAGGTTGAATAGTAATAGCGAGCGATGAATAAAGCTAACGTGCATGAAGCAAGGTGCAAACTACAGGCCCAAAAATATTGTTTGAGTGACAAAAAGTACCACAAAGTTTGCTCGGAGTGCACTACAGAAGTACAGACAGATAATTCACAATTTCGTCTTTATTTGAGTATTATGTTTTTTTACATTGGCGGCGCTAGTGTAATAGCGCTAGCTAAAGTAATATTGCCTGTGGTTAATTCAGTGGACATTTCATACTTCTCAAATTTAATTTATGTTACTACATAACGTCGGGCATTAAATGCTTTTTTTAATAATAAATAATACAAAGACGCTCGAAAAGTCTCTTACTTACTTACGTACTTACTTAAGTACTCTTACATAGCCAGCTTGCGAGTTATGTCAAAAGTGGGTTTGTGCTACCGATTTCCATACAAGTTGTAACTTTACTATTCGATCTCGATTCGAAGGCTGCTCGATACCTTATGTCAAAATGTTTCGTGCTTCCAAATCTTAGTTCCGTTTACAGACGTAGTGGCGCTGTACCTACTAATTTCCATACAAAATTGTGAGATTCGAGTAATTTTACGCGTGTTATTTTTCTCGATAGCTGTTCGTGCTAAGGGTACAGCAGACCAATCGCTAATCGATCACCTCAGAGTAAATTTTAATCATCAGGGCGTTTCTCACACCGATGACGGGACTCGAACGGGATGGAAACAAAGTTTCGGACCAAGGGAGGTGACGACTGGAAGGCATTTGTTTTCTTTTCGGGTGTTGTTGGAAGGTCGAAATTGGCAAAAAAAGGAAGGAACCGAAGCAAAGCGAAAGCGGGTTGCTAGTAATAAATCAAATCTATACATATAAAACTCTAAATTGATTGATTGATTGGTAACTGATTGTTGGGATATGCCTAGAGCCCTAACGGCTGAAATGAAAGACACCATTTTTGGAGGGTAGATACCTTTCATGGTGTAGTTGAGCACTAAGGAAGGATTTCGGAAATTTCACCCCCCAAGGGGAGGAAATAGGAGATGAAAGTTTGTGTGGAAGTCTCTTAGTTTCAAAGCTAGGATGTTCAAATTTTGTGTTTAGGCTGACGATGACAATTAAAAAATATAAGGGGAAAGGAGAGGGGAGGGGGGACGAAGACGGGGGATGGCGATAGATAAAAAGTTTGACGGTTACGGTAACGGTAAGTGGAAGAGGAAGCCGAAGCTGAAGCGGAAGCGGAAGTCTATTACATCAATGAATATAAACAGTTTGCAATGTGGAGTGTCATGTCAGCCACTCGTTTTTCAGTCACCATAAGCAGCTGTGGTTAAGATTTGTAAATTAACTGTCCGCCTATTTCGCCCTTCCACCTGTCCGCCGTCTGTCCTACTTTTGAAAGACTGTACTAAAGTAACATACTTATCCAAATATTTATATTTATAATGGTACGGAACCCTCGGTGCGCGAGTCCGACTCGCTCTTGACCGGTTTTTATATTTTTTATAGTTTAGCTGGACCATTATGGTTCTGCATCAGGTGTTCCATTTTCAAAATACAATTATACCCTAAGTTATGCCTAGGCTTAACAGCTATATAATAAAAAAAAAGTTTCAGTATTTCCGGAGATTAGCGTGTTCAAACAGACAAACAGACACACTTTTTTTTCAAATTCTTTCTCTATTACTATGTCTCCATCACCCCAGATATATATATATTTTAAATATATGTTATTGTACAGACACACTTTTTCTATTGTTTTATTATATGTAAGGATAAGGATTAACATAATGTACTTTTTTTTTCATTTCGTTGAGTTTTTGCAAGAAGCTTAGCTTCTTTAGTTTTCGAAAGCAAAATTACTTATAGTGTTTTTTGTTTTCTTTGCTTACTATACAGGTCATTTGTTATTCTTGTTCTGATGACAAAGAATATATTTTTGACTCTACGTAAGTTATTCGAGGAGAGATCGTTTACCAAAACCATTTGTACCAGTGTGACTAGATCTTTTTTCATTTGTTTCTTTCAAGGTCACAATATGGAAAATTCTCAACTCATTTATTTGCTTGTCAATAATGTTGTCATAATATGAAGGCCAACAAAGTATTATTTTTTCATTAAAACATGAAAAGGACAGTGTTTGTCCAAAACATACTCTAATACTTAGTTTTAAAGATCAATTTAGATTTCAAGCCAACGCAAAGCTAACAATGTATTACGTATGAATAATTTATGGTGCCAATCCATTAATTTGTGTCGAGTTCATAAACATAATTCGAAACTTTAGAAAATTTATTTGTATTGCATTTTAATTAATTTAGTGACTTACTAACTCAGATCAGAGAAAGAGTCTTAACATAAAAAGATATGGTGACGGCAAATCTATCGACATATCTTGACTACAATATCCAAAGAATGATCTTACCGATGTATATTTTGCAAAATATATTAATACAATCAAAGTTTACATTAAGAAAAAACGTGATACGTCAAAATCATCGAGCTTACGAAATCTTTTCGTTTTTAACTACAATCATTTTGATTTCTTTGAATTTCGTTTATTTGTTTATTATCGCATCAGACGCATTAACTGATTATGGATCAGTTTTCCTAAACCTATTAATTTACTTCATTCTTACTTCCATTGGCTATATTTTGTTTTTCTTGGCAAACGTTTTAAACAGAAATAATAACTTTACGCTCATTTTGAAAATCCAAAAAACTAGTAAAATTATTGACACTGTGAATTTTAAGGCTGCTGCTGCAGAAAATTGGGTGTATGCAACAGGGATTGTAATTATAAACATTTTGATAGCAATGATTCACGGAACTTTTCTAAGTTATTCACATTCTATGCCAATGTTATCATTGATATATTTTGATTTGGATATAGTGTATGCGATAAGGATTGTCAAATTTTTTTAAGACTAAACTTAATTTTTAAGACTTCAATTATGCGAATGGATCACATTAATTGAGGCACGCAAAACCATGATGAATAAACTGACAGCGGAAGAGTGTAATGAGATTTCAGAGGCCTTCAATAATATTATGGAAGCGTTTATTTTGTTTAAAAAAATAATTCATAATCAGGTGATATTTTTTAAAATATTGTATACTTTAGCTATTACGTAAAATACCTATTATTCAATAATATTTTTTAAATGAAGAAAACATCTTATTTTATTTCGATCTTAGTATTGTTTTACTGATTTTTCAGGTTTTCTACAAGATAGTGGAAGTATTTGGACATTCATTAATTTATGTTGCAGTGCTTATAGCATTCAACTATCAAACCATCTACAAGGTATCAGGAAATCATAATAAATATCTTCTTGATGGTTAATTTGGCTTACTTTTTAATTTCGTATGGGGCTGTCCACTAGCACCACCAATTCGTTTAATTTTACTACTCTTGTCCTAAACCACTTCATAAAAACAGGAAACAACCATTTTTGCCTTAAGATCGTCTCTATTATTTTATAACCCGTCATTACTTTTGATTTTGTGTACTAGTTTTTTTTTTAAATGGGTTTAAAACGAAAGTGGCCAGTTTTTTTGTTTTCGTCTTTTTACACGACTGCCCAAAGAAAAAAGAGTGTATATGTGTTCAGGGTTCATGTATGTTTGTGAGTATGTGAGTTTCTTTATTCCACCATAACTTTAAAATGCCTGAACTGATTTGGTTAAATGGGGGTATCGTTAGAATTCTTACAGCATTTCGAGTGACACTGGCTATATTTTTTTTAGAAAAAATCAATAATGGCGGCTGTACGACGCCATTTACAAATGTGAAAAAAAATTTTTTTTTCTTCTATTATAACAATATGGGGATCTAATGAAAGGCCTTGATGAGCACATTCCAAAACAATACAATATGTCACTAAAATGTTTGAAATAAAAAAAAAATAAAAAAAATATTAAAAACACGACTGCCCTGCCAAAAACGAACTAAAAAGTTAAACAACAAGCTTCATTGCAGTCGGGGAACCTTCTTGTTCAAAAATTGTTCCATAATAAGGTCCCCCGACTGCAATGACACTTGTTGTTTAACTTTTTAGTTCGTTTTAGGCAAAGCAGTCGTGTTTTTAATGTTTTTTAAATTTATTTATTTTTTATAAAAATACACTTTGAATTTATTTCAGTGGATGTTTTTAATTTTTGGAGCCATGATTTGTAAGGGTTTGGTCCTTATAACCATACTAGCCTCAAACTGTGAAGCATTTTATAGAATCGTTGGAGAAGCTGATGCTGTTAATATAACAATGATGAGTAGACCTGGTTTAAAAGGTATGTTGACATCTTTTTTACTTGAGTGGATTCACCAGAGAATACTGAGTCCTGGGTTCAATTCTCAGACGGGTATATGAAGAAAATAGGAAGACTGTATTAACGACCGATATTTTTTCTAACACTAAAATTATGATAAGCACTTTATTTTCTTGATTTAGATACCTACTATCTGTAATGCGTCATGTCATCATCATCATCATCATCATCGGAACAGCGCATTATACAGAATGAAAAAAAGACGGGGTTGGAGGGAACGTATGTACCTACCCTAAATATTGATGATAGTAAAGTCTACTGAAAGTAAACTTTACATTAATTTAAAAAAATAAGTAAATTGCTTTTTTTTTCATCCTATATTGTAGGTTTCGCTTAGTTGATCACAATATTGGACCGTTTCATCAGTAAACGCTGCTCCCCATTTCAAGTCCACAGAAGTGTTAAATATAGGTACGACTGAACAGAAGTCACCTTCCACAATAGTTGAGTGTGGAAAGGGTTGTGGTTATTATTATTCTACTGACCATCTATTATTATACTTACCTAGAGAATAATAAAAGACCGTGAAAATATAGTTACAGGTAGACGCCTCTTCAAGAACTTACATCGAGTGACGAAGCTGTTCCAAAAGATGAAGGGATGCAGTATGATCACCGTGGATGCTGCGTTGCCGCTTCACCTTGCCAGTCAACTCACCACTTATACAGTAGTCATATTGCAGTTCGCATTTTTATAAATAGATTTAAATTATTATCCGATATTTAAAGAAACACTTTAGGCTCTTACATATCTAAACAGAATCTGAAAGATTTCTTAAATAATGGTGTCTTATGGTTATATTTTGAAGTGTTTTCTTCAGACCTACTTATTAGTTATACCACATTTTACTTATATACGTAAATTATTCGTTAGGTTTTTTTATGGGATTTACATCTTTAAGGTCCCATGTTTGATCCTGGTAGAAAGCACACTTTTCTATATTGTCTCTGGTCTGGTTGATTGTGTTACCACTGTTGTCTATGGTTTCCATTACACTAGTGCATCATGCAGACCAATCTTAGTGAGAAATAAATATACACTTTACTAAATAAATATTTAATTTTTAACAACCCTAAGATTTTGTCAATTCTTTTTCTTTCAATTTCTCTTTCTTCGTCTTCAACGCGTCATAGATTTGATCCAGCGTCTTATTTCGTGTTTCTGGAATAAATATCAATACGTAGATAGCTGCCAAAATGCATATGGCTGCGAAGAAGTAAAAAGCCACGTGTGCTCCTATAGCTGTGGCTAGGGGTTTGAAAAACAGCATTTGCAAGAAGGCGGAGAACGAAGCTACGGCCATTGTGGTAGCCATCACGGTACCGCGATACTGGAAAACAATTGACAAAAAAATGCTTATTGACTCTTAAGGGAAAATTTCTAGATCAGTTTTTTTGTATACCTACTGGTAGCCCGGACTATAGGTACCTCATTAAACTACCAATGACGTAAATTCACAAACTGTTTCCGTATTTGCATTTTATGAATTGATAGAAGTTTTAAAACAAAATCACAATTACCTTGAAAGACACAATCTCCCCAGTCAACACCATTGAGACTGGCTGCAGACCAGACGCGTCACAGAAGATGGACACACACAGAGTGACGACGGGGATCCAAGCAGGTGTGGCTATGTCTAGACTTCTGACTAAGAACCACGTCGCGAGGCAGCCCATACTTAGTCCGGAGATCAGCGAAGTGACGAACAGGAGCATCTAGAAATAACATTAAGAGATAGATATATTTTAAATATTATTTAAGTCGGTCATGATATTAAGTGAAGATAAAAGTAACGACATTGATCTAAGCAGCACATTATTTTTAGACAGTTCGGGCTGTTAGGGCCTAACTCAATGGCCAGCCTACTAAAATTAATGCTAGTAGAATATAATAATAACGGGAGCTAGGTGTTAGCATGTCGTTTCTATACCTTGTAATTTTATTCTTCTAGAGTTAATTTTAGTAGAATGACCATTTGTGCAGAGGGGCATGAATAGGGAAATACCTATAAGATTTTCCGTTAATCCAATTTGAAGTTTAAAACTGTCGCGAATATCAAAGAAACATGAACCAAATAAAGTTTTAGCTCCACGCGATGTTTGGAACCATTTTTTTATTTGGAAGACGAAGAAATTGAAAATTGTGTTCATAGGTGAACACAATTTTACAATCAAATGTGATGCCGTTATTGTTTTTGATTTTTATAAAATAAATAATATTATTAGTTACTCAAAACTAATCAAGCTATCAAAGTTTCACCTTTGACTACTCACTTTCCTCCCAGCCTTTTCAACCACACTCGACGCCAGCAAAGACCCCATAACTTGCACAGCCCCCAGCATCATCGCTTGCTGGTTCGGCGTCAACACCAAACTGGTCCCCTTAGAGGCCATAGCGAAGATGTCTCCAGCAAAGCCGAGGACAGGAATGGCACCGCAAACTTCTCTGGCTTGCGTCACCACTAAGGCTATGATGAAGGCTCGCCGAAGAATGCGGTCTGACACTGTAATGAGAATAGAAGATTTATTGAGAGGTTTTCTACAAAATAAGATGAATATTATACAAGGTGCTAGTAGCAACGTAGCGAAAACTTTCAGAACATAGTCGACTCATGATTCTGAGCCTATCTGAAGTGGAATATCCCGTTGCAATTCATGAAAAATTTAGTGTTTATTTTTTACACTCTTAATATTCTCTTTTTTTTCATCACACAGAGTGTGTCTTAGTTGCTTAGTACCTAATAGGGAACATGCATAAGTCACCAATTTTGATAAATTTGAGCTTAATCGCTGCGGACATGTATAAAAACATGATAGATCAGAAAAATAATAAATTAAATATAATATTTTAGTTTTATCACACAGGGGAAAATAACGATTTCTTTTATTCATTTTCGGATATAATGCACTTAACAGTCGGATAGAATATCGAATAAGAAATAATATTTTGTATGACACATATGTACTTAAACGCAATATTTAAGGAGATATTTGAAAATTCTTGACTAACTCCATAATAATGCGCCTGAAACGAGACATGAGTGACGTCACACATGTTGACCGTTTTGTATGGAGCGTTTCCGGCGGGTGCTGCTGCGCGCTAACTTCAAGTGACTATATCACGAGAAAAAAACGCAAGAGAAAAGTTTTAATATTACAGTTGATTATCTCACGCATTATACTTTTGATTTTGATACAAAAACAAATTGATGCATGTTCCCTATTTTACAGAAAAATAATTAAAATATCAAAATTTTAGAAACCCGCAATCTACAACTGTTTAACCGCATATTATCGAGGTGATACGCGTACATTACTCCTCAACGAAAAAAAAAATTCAACAACTTGCATTTGCGACAAGTGGTTCCGAGAAAGTTGCTTATTTCTAAGAGTAGAATCACCCTTATGGTTTTCGCTAGGATGCTACTAACATCCTGTATGTTACGGCTAATACTTGAAGTGCGGCTACACCTAGTTTTAGCCAGCTAAATTTAGGTGTATCCTATTTGCTTGCTGCTAATACTGGGTGTAGCCGGTTAGAACTAAGTCTAGCCTTCTTTGTGCTTTTACTAAGGGGGAGTTATTTAAGAGTTATCAAGAAAGTTATTTCTGTAGTCTGTTAAAAAAATAACCACGAAATTTAAGGCTCACGCTCCGCTGCACTTCACTAACCTACATTCGGGACCTACAGGAGTAAAGCAGATCGGTTACACCTAGTTTTTGCCGCACTTCGGTTATTATATATAAATTCAAAAATAATTTATTCAGTCTAGGCTGTTACAAGCACTTGTGAATATCATAGAAGCTACGCCATCGGTTCGCAAACCCTAAGCGGGAGACCTTATAACGAGAAGAACCGGCAAGAAACTCGTCAAGGGCTGCTTTTTTCTCCCTGTATATTTCATACAGAGTCGTCAACATTGAAAAATGAGCTCCACATTTAAAGTGAGTTCATTTTCCATCACAATAATTAACAAAAGTTTGCACATTAGGGGTAGGTAGGTTGAAATTAAATACCTACTACATATCGGATAGGTGATTGTGAGAGTAAATAACTTTCAACTAGTTGAGAAATCACTCTATCTGCTACTCTAGTGCACCTAAGTAGGCAAAATTTACCAAAAAACACATGTCACAAGACCTAAAATAATAATAATGAAAAAAAAAACAATATTCTTACAATTCAATATGCGTTAAGATAGGTACTCAGAAGCAGACCCATTCCCATTGGCAGCATCCGTTCACGAGCATGACGCATGGACCAGCCATCGCTTCGCTCAACCATATTTGAGGAAACGTAACGATCCGCCCCACACGACACCACCGCAGAAATGATTAAAGAGAGCATGACATACTTAGGCTACCCATCCTAAGGCACTGAATTGAAAACTGATATCCAAAAGCTTTATAAGATATATCTTTCTTCTATTATATTATATGAAATAAGAAGGGTTTCAACGAAATAGCTTCCACGATCCATCAAAGTCTTAACTTTTCTTGCCCGCTTTCGTCAGATTAAAATATAGGCCGTTTTTTTCTGACGAAAACGAACTTTTGGTTAGTTTCAGCAATTGTAAGAAAAAAAAAAATGTCAGTGAAATAAAAATGTAGAAGAAAAGGAACTGCGATGGTAAAATAAAGCTGATCCCTTTCGAGTGTGACCAAATTGCAAACATGCGAAAATGATTTTCTTTAGGTCTACAAACTAGTTGCTGTTTCAATATTTGAACAATTTCTTACTGAATACAATCTTATCACTTGACTTTCCAAAGTAGAACAATTAAATAATAATACCTGTTTTACTGATTAAATTACGCAAGCTAGTATAAATATTGGACTTAATACAGTCTTGTTTACGCAAATCACACGTTTTTTGTCTAACCAAAGATGTAATGTCAATGGTAAAGTGTCAAAAAGGGCAGCGTCATTTTTACTCGGGTTGCAGTTTGCCAACTTTGTATTTCGGTGCCCTTACCGCCGTTACATTATTATAAATTATAATATTTTTTTTTAAATATACCTTGTGGTTCTTTTTTTAGACTAATCTTTTGTTGTACCATACTTTATGTTTTGATATCAATAGTCGGCGTACAATCATCAATGAAGCAATTGAACCAATTGGACGCATCGACCTTGATTGTCTTCAAATAAATGCTATTAAAACATTTTATGTTAGTCAATAGTATTGCCATTGATGAAGATAATTATAAATTTGGGATTATAAACATAAAATCATTAGTTTCAACTCACACCAACGATTTAGTCTCAGTCTTAACTTGTAATTTGGAGACCAAATACTGGATAATTTTAAACATCTATGAATCGAGACTTATTTTGCTCCTCAGACAAACAATTATGCCCCTTCCAGGATTCGAACCGGGTGCAATAAGCTACTAGCGCCAAAGTCTTGTTTAAAATAGCATAAGTAGTTGACGTAACATGACGAGCTTGAGAACGATTTTCTCTGCGCGGTGAAAAATAATAAAAAAATAAAATATACCCCAACCAAGGAAATTAAAAGTACTTCGACCCCAACTTAGACAAACTTTTTGTTTAACTGTCATAAATTATGCCAGTATTGTCTACATCTATGTAGACAATACTTTTGTCGGATTGGTTATGCTAGTCTTAACCTAAAGATAGAAAATACTCACAAATATCTTTGAGAAGAAATTTACTTCCCTGCATATCTTTCTCTTGTTCCCTTTTCAAGTCTTCTAATTCATTTTTCACAGCAATATCATCCTCGTCTCTGCAGCGAAGCCAGGCTAAGACTCTCGTTGCTTCCTAAAATGTTGAGAAAAACTACTTGAGGTATTATAAAGTACTTTTTATGGTGTGTACAGTACAATAGATAGGTACTTATGTGAAAAATAACAGTCAATAAACAAATCATCATTTCTCATTTGTCATTGTTTGTGTTAGACTTGACCAAGAACTTTAAATTTATAGAATCAATTTAAAGTTCTTGGACTTAATTTAAAGTTATTGCTTTCTCTTATTTGACTATACTATACTACGGGAAAGCCAAAAGTAGCTAATGGTTATCCAAAATATTGCAGATAGATAATTTCAACAGTCAGATATTTAAGGAGTTCAGTTTTCAATTCTCGAAAAAGCTGGTCGTAGTTGGAATAGAAGGCAAGAGAGCCCGAGGTCGTTCGCCAACCAGATGGTCTGACCAAGTAAAAGTAGCAACCTCATCAAGCAAATTCCATCAATCAGTTCGAGCAAAACTATGGACCGAGCTCGATAGAGTTAAATCATAAAAGCAGCCAGTGATCTCAATCCTCAGTTATGAGGGAACGATTAAGAGAGAGAGTTTTCAATTCAATAGATCTTTGATAGATAGATAGAGATAGATGAACACTTTATTACACACACACATAATAAAAATCAATCACAAACTTAAACTTAAATCTATGGTGGGCAAAGGCGGTCTTATCGCTGGAAGCGATGCTTTGTTATTAAAACTTACTTCCAAATTGCCTCGTTTCAAAAGGAAGGACGGTGACTCTGGCATCGTCATGAACAGGATGAGGTGCAACGTGGGTACCGCCAGACATGCCCATAGGAACGTGTTGTAGCTGAGCACATCTCCCAGGATATATGCTAAGAGGTTTCCAGTAGTTTGAAATAGGACCCCCTGTGAACGTTGATTTTCGAATCAAATACAATTATTGTACCTACACTAGTGGAATTGGAGTCTCAGACTTCTATATTTACGTTTGTTAAAAGTTCTTTTTTTATTTAATGTTGACATGTCGTTATACGTTTGTATTCGGAAAATCCTAGGGAACCTTTGACCGGGCTAAAAAGTATACTATGTTTTTATTTTAGGTAGGCAATAGCGGAATTCAGTTGTGCAATTCTGCTGCGCATTCACCGAAATACATTCGATAAAAATCCGATAAGCTTGCATATATTAAGCATTGAAGTTCAAAGTAATTTATAATATTAGAAGGACATCTATTTTCCGTTCCCGTAATTCCATACAAAATTTAAATATCTATTTTGGGCCGTTTAGGGGTTGAATGATGCCCACTGTGTTGAATTTCAAAATATATGCCATTTTCGCAATCAACATCTCATAAAAACCCAATAACGAAATCCATATCGATTTTTTTTGTTAATTTACTCCATTTATCTCCTAAAGGGTTGAATTTCGGAATACCATAAAATATGTGTTGCTTATTTATTTTAGAACCACTTCTACGAAGTTTAAAGTTGAAAATCTTTTCTACACAAAATTTTGAAACCCTATTTGTGTAATTTTCAACATGAGCTGTTTTCTTCTCATTTTTGTGGCATTTTTAGTTTTGATTAATTTTTAGGATTTGTCTTTATAATAAGCGTTGGTTTATTAAAATTTTACACATAAATTACTTGCCATTGATCCCAAGAATCCTCTGATAGAGTCCTGACTGATTTCCTTGGTATATATTGGACAGATGACGAAACACCCTGCCATGTTTATGCCAACTAAAACTCTTGCTACAATGAATGCTGATATTTCTAAAGATGACAATTTTACTATCCAGCAGGCCTGAAACAGAAAATATAAATACTTTATCAGCTTACAATTTGAACTAATTTTGAATTTGAGATCTTATTGATTTACTCTAGGATATTTTGTTATCTATCCATGAAATGATTAAAGGATTAGTGGGTACATATTCTAACCAATTCATGGAGAGTTTTTTATGGATTCTGAGACCCTTAATTTAATTACTACTACTACTGAGCAAGACATACCTATTAAAGTACTTACGGCTAATGTGGATGTGATAAATAATAATGAATATTTTCGCCCAATCCAATCACCGAGAAATGCCATACCAATATCAGAGGGACAACATACAATGTATGCTGCTGATGCCATCCATGAGATCTGAAAAAAACGTTAAATCCAAAGTCAATTTACGGACACACAAACCCAAGACGGAATAAGACTTCATGTTGACGACATCAGAGCTCGACCGCAGATTGGAGTTTGATCAGAGTTGGACAGTAGCTAGCCGTACCGGTAAAAACCAGTAGGGCTTCAGCTAGACTCAGGTCAAGCTTCGGTCAATTTCCAGCAGATAGATCTTCGGTGCCAGCTATACGAAGTCTTGTAGTTTTTTAACGGTTAGCACTTACTTCAGTATCTGTGAGTGGTCTACCAGTTGGCGAATCGTTTGATTGTAGCAGAAGAGTCATCGGTGACATCCATCCAATACTAGCACCGTAAGCAAACAGAGGAAGGTTGACTGAAGAAATAAATATTTTAAGTTATTATGATAAGGTCGTATTTTCTGCAAATAAAAATATAGTGGTATTCATACATAACATACCAGTGACGAGGGGTCAATGGGGTTATGACGTAGGTAAGATGTTCTACAAAAATATTATGATCTGCATAGTGGATCGGTAGGGAGGGATTTCTAAAAAGTAAGCCGATGGTAAGAACCCTTCGCCACTCGTAGGTACTGTACTATGGGCAACAGCGTCGCTTAACCAGTTAGCAACAAAATTCGCATGCGCGCGTATCGCCCCTGCACGAACTAAACGTATGTTGTGACGGTGCGGCGGCGTACAAGCGATTTTAACCTTAGCAGTGGTTAAGTGACGCCTGTTGCCTATGGTACACCAATTCCTGGGGATTTTCTTTAAACACCTGAGTACTCTTAAGATTTACCAATTATTTATTACTACATATTAAATCAAATCTATTAGAAGATGTTCTAATAAAAAATATAAGTTTATATAGAATTATATAGAAGAAATAGTTTACATAAGAAAGCAAATTAGGTTAAGTCACAGACCATACAAGTACTAGTGGGTTACGTCTATTCATAATCTAATCTAGAATTGTTTAAGTAAATCAGCTAGGAATTGATAATGGAGAGAAAAGGAAGGGTATTTGAAACTTGCAAAATTTGTATTTAATAAAATTCTATATTTAGTGGAAAATGTGTGAAAAAAATTTTAGTTAGGTTTCGGCCGAAACTGGAACCAGGGCCGAAAGTTCGATTTCGGTTTCAGCTGGAATTCCAGTTTTGGTAGGACACTAATAATTTTTGACAATGTTAGAGTTTGAGAAAAGAACCGATTGCACAAGGCTTCTTTTTAAATTATTTTCGTAATCCAGACGAGTAGGTACTATAAAATATTAAAACTGTATAATGTCACCGGAAAATTGTAAGCGCCATTAAACTACAATTTAATCTCGTTATATTATCAGAGAATTGTAATTAATCAAATTGTAATATGCATTTCGAAAATAAATGCTGTGAATTGTAAATTTTATATCCAGATCACATATTCCATTGATAATATAACGGTTCTCATAATTTTACGGTGATATAATGGAATCAAATAAGCAGACACTTCCTTTTTTTAGATTTAGACTTGGACGAATGATTTAGATGATTATTTTGTGGAGAGAGAAAGAACTAAAGAAGCAATACTTTTATAAATATCCTGACTGAAGTGGAAAATTCTAACTGGAGTTACACACATTTCTAGTATTATCTTCAGTTAAATGTTAATTAATGAATTAATGGACTAAAAAAACAAAGGCGTACTTACTTAACACAGCACATATCAGCTGATTAATTTTACTACCTTCATTGAAAAATAAGTAATGCTTCGCCATAGTAAACTCTCTTTTAAAATTATTTACTAAGTTAAAAACCACATTCAGTTAAAATTTATCGAGACATATTTCAACTGTATTTTTTTGCAAAGACGACAAACATTCTCTAGCGTTTGATTCTGATTAAATGTATGAATTGTGAATGTACAGTCAGCAGGAACATCAGGTTAGCACAGATTTTTAAATTTCTACATTCGATTTTAAGCCTTAGAACCTACATGTTAAGATTTAAAATAATATGAAGAATGTTAGTTTGAGACAGCCTCATGCGTGGCCATGTGTATATTACGAGACACTTGTCAACAGTAAATTAATCACACTACCTACTTCACTGATCTTAAGAGCAAACTTTGGGTCCTGTAATAGTACATCTTTGTGTTATAATGTTAATGTTTTCTTTTATTTGCTTATAAACCTGAGCATGTTGTTATAATGACAATAATATTAAGTTGTTTTGTTTGACAAAGAAATAAATACAATTATTATTACCAGGGCCCTATTAAATAATGTGACCATTCGTGCTTTGTTTGTCATGACAATTTGGTTTACAGAGCTCAAACTCAACGGGGTTGTATGCTATTATTAGATAGTTCCTGTGGCCTTCTTCCGGGTCCATCGTGAGACCGTTAAACCTACAATATTTTTGAAAAACCTATCTAACGACACCCACACTGTGATTGATGAGAAAAAAAAATCATCCCCACTTTTCATGTTACTACTGTTAGTTGTATAAAACAGAAAGACATTTTTAAAAAATTGCCTTATGGTAATTGTATAAAAAAGGTGACTGGGGAACCCCATACTGCGCGTGTGATTGAAAACATATAAGAATTTCTAATCTTTTACGTGTATTTCTTTTAGAGTATTTGTTTTTAGTACCGATTCTTGCGGGAACTGCGAAATCTGTGATTTTTTTGTATTAGCGAGCGGGTTACGCGAGGGGCGGGCGAGCGAGCCCCTCTCTTTCGCCCCCTCTAATCTAGGTTTTCGTCAAAATACACCGCCTTAATGTAATTTTTTAGGAAGATTATAGAGTACCTAATTTAACTATACAAAAACCTGTATGACATACATTAATCATTATCTGACACTTAATTTATCGTAGATGGTTTATACCATAATCATCCTATAACGTCTCATCCGACTATAGCTTTTATTTCATAACGTTCTTTCTACCATCGATTTTTGTAAGAAATGTCGTTTTATGCTACTAATCATGAAAATTTATGTTTTATGACTTCAAATATCGAGTTCAAACAAACAGTGCAATCGATAAATTTAGTAGAAGCAGCATTACTTTCACCAAAATATTTGTTTCAAGACGGATCTATTAAAGTTACTAACAGGCGAAATTTTATTTTATGTATGGTAGGAAATGCTTTGTTCTTAATTTTAAATATTTGTCAACTCATATTTTCATTAACCTCAAGAAAAGGTAATTTTCCTATCTTATTACGCGTTTCTTTAGATGTTGTGACTATATTTAAAATCATCGGGTTTATTTTGCATTTCATTGTTATTTTGAATTTCGTAAAGAAAGCCAATTTAGTCTTTGACATTCACATTGTCAGTAATCAGCTCTCAAAAATTAATATTAATTCTTTGAAGTACTGGAACAAAGCCAATGCCTTGATATTAATGTTTGTAGACATTTTGTATGGATTATATTCTTGGATAAGCTTCGATTTTAGTTTGTTTTTCTTGGCCAATTGGTTTATCTTAACTCCAACTATTATTTTGGACTTATATATCATGAGTGCGTATTATTCATTAAAAACAATCAATTATAATCTTGAGACTTGGATTTCTAAAATTATTATTTTGACCTCCAATGCATTTAATTCCTTTGTTTTGGATGATCGCTTAGTTTTCTTTGACATTTATTTGAATATTATGAAATCCTATTCTGATTTTCGGAACGTATACGAAATACAGGTGAGTTAAAAGTATTTCATTATCAATATAAGATCAATATTGTCATGATTAATTATAGCGATATTGTAATCTAGAAATTCTTGAAGATCCTATATTTTTTACTAGATAAGGGTATTTTTTGGACCCCTTATCAAATGTCACGATTTTTACATTTTTGTGCCAAACCATAGTATCATACATGCATCGAGATTGTGGTCACTTGTTTCGCATCGTGCACATTAACGCAAACGGCACCCATGTCACCCGAATTCTATCACGTGCTTAGTGTTACATAATAAATAGTATGCGCAAAATAACTTGTTGGCTCTGAACTTCGCGCGGAACGCTGCGCAATAGACGAATACAGGCGTGTGCGGGGACGGGGTGCGGGCGGAAGCACTCAGAACTATGGAATTCGACATGTAGCCCTGCGCAAAATATCACTTGCAGTTCACTTCTGAGCCGCCAAGATATTTTGCGCCCACTGTACTTGCCTAGAACTTTCTAGGTAAGTAAATGTAGTAATAAAACATATTGGTGAACAAATTATAAAATTTGTATGCAGAGTTTAGCCAAATTTTGTAACTTGTTCACCAGTTTGTTTTATTACTACATTTACTTACCTCATATTTACTTTTGACAAGGAATCCATTTCTGTGCAGTTATTTTATCTCACGGATGCGGTTATAGGCGTGCACATGCACATTGTTTTAAAGTGCGTCTGCACGCTCCTGTAATACGCTTAAAATATGTGCAAATCATTATCATAATGTGCAAAAAACAATGTACATGCGCACGTCTATCAACATTCATAGCCGAACTGCATTCGTGAGAGAAAACAACTGTACAGTGGTATGAAGCTTTTCGTTGATTCATTGCTTTTCAATCTTTCATAACTTTAGAAAATTTATTTGATCTTTTTGACAGGTTTTCTTTTACATCGTTAATGCAGTTATTTGTGCTATGTTTCACGTAGTTGAATTGACTGAGGTTTTCAAGTCAATAGTTTACACAGGTAACCAGACTACGGGTGTAAAAATGGTACGTATAAGACCTCAATATGTTTGGTTATCGATGTCGGAGCTTTTATTTTATCGACAAAACCCCCCACATGTTGGGGTCTATCCCCTCTGCAGTTGGAATGACCGGCATTTTAAATTTGACTGTTTATTTTAGATGGCCCTGCCGAAAAATATTAATTTCTCCGGATTTAAAAGTCATAAAGATATAAAAAAATACTTTTAAAAACCTAATAATATCACCCCTAAAGTAAAAATATTAATTATGTAAACTTTTAACTTGGATACGTTATAAAAAATACGAAATTAAATTTTAATCTGAAATTAGTACCTATGCTATTGTTCAGTTTTTCTCACAGATCTCAAAAACTAGGACATTAATGTGCAACTTTTTTGCATTTTTATAATACAAAGGAATATTATCTACAAAACGACATCAAAATTGTTGCTTTGAATTGCATATTTCAAAAGTTATTGTTTTTGAATATGACCTTTACATCTTTCTAATATATAAAAGAAGATACTGATGGGTGACTCACACACGTATCAACGCCCAGCCCAAACCGCTAGGTCTAGAAACTCCAAATTGGGCACATAGGTTCCTTATGATCTAGATCTAGGGGTGCACTAAGAAAGGATTTTTCAAAATTCACCCCCTAAAGGGGTCAAACAGGGGTCCAAAGTTTGTATGAAAGTTTCAAAGCTAGAATCTTTAAAATTTGTGTTTAGGCTGACGATTAAAAATTAATATACACGTGTCTCAGCGTTTTTGAAAATTCTACTCCCAAAGGGGTGAAAAGGGGGATGAAGTTGTGTATAGAAAATCCTTCATTTTCGGAGTAAAAATAGTTAAATTTATTATTTAGGGTTATGCGTGTGAATCTAACGCAACTTTTATTAGTATTTCAATCCTTATGGGGATGAAATGGGGGTGCAATGGGGTAAATAAACCTAAAAATCGATATAAATGTCGTTATGAGGGTTTTCATGGATGACGGTTGCGAAATTAACATTTATTTTGAAGTCCAACACGGTGGACAAGATTCAACCCCCAAAGGGGTAAAAATGGGGATCAAATTTTGTATAGAAAAAGAATATAAAATCGATATTACAACTTTAAACTTCGCTGAAGCACGTCTAAAAATAAATAAGCAAATAATTATTTTGCGATTTTGAAAATCAACCCATTAGGGGGTGAATGGGATAAGTAAACATAAAAATCGATATGGATGTCGTTCTTGAGGTTTTATTGGATGGTGATTGCAAAAATGACATATGGGTGTCAAATTAAAGGGCTTCTTATAAGGATTTCAAAAAGGTATATCATAACTGTTATATATAATAACTAAAAAGATATAAATAAAAAAATAAATTAAAAAAAATTAAAACCCGCCTTTATAAAAAGACAAGTCAACTGAGAAGATGGAAACAAGATTAAATATTAAAGGCAACATAATAACATGCAGTCGGAGGCATATAATTCAAATCATTCATAACGTCACTTTCTTTACGCATGCCTCCGACTGCATGTTATTATGTTGCCTTTAATATTTAATCTTGTTTCCATCTTTTCAATTGACTTGTCTTTTTATGCAGTTGGGTTTTTTATTATTAATAATGTTGCCCGTCAACTTTTTGAATATACTTTGTTATTATTGTTCCATTTTTTAAGACTATTACCTACCCAGTTTAATAAATGTTAGTCAATATACAGTTGCAATCCTTAATTCAGATGGCCATTACATGCCTAATAATTCCAAAACCATATCAGTTTCCTGTAATAATTCGCTACTGTTCGCCATTAAAAGCGCCTTGCGTTTTTTAATAGCAAAATCATATTCTTAACACTTGTTGCTAGCGATCTGATTATAAGGTTTCATGAAACTGTTTAAGTCTAGTGTGTTGTAATGACAAGTTCTTTGAATTTTTTATTTACAGCAATTGAATGTGCCAATATTCTTAAATATAAAACACCAAAAATCATATGTGTAAATTTAATTTGATAACAATGCGAACGCAATTCCAACAGGAGAGGGGATAGACCCCAACATGTGGGGGGGTTTTGTCGATAAAATTTATAATATTATCTGCCGTTACAAGCTCCGATATCGATAACCAAACATATTGTATATATTATATAATACGTAAAATAGATGTGAATAACTTTTCAAATTATTAAGCACTAAAAAATGCTTAATAATAAGTATCTTACCAGTATAATTTGATAAATTTAATTTTGGTGAGTTAAATAAATTCTACATTCATTTCCTTAAAAAAAAAATTATTTGTAGTTTGTCCACATTATAAAATTATTTTGTTTAAAAATAAAGTATTTAATTTAGTAAAATTTATTTTTAATTAATTATTTCAGGATGATTTCTATCTCTTTGTGACCAAAAATTTTATCGAAATACTCAAATATGTCATTTATATAATTCTTATGAGTTCGGAATGTGAAAGATTTTATTCAAAGATTAAAAATGTGAACTTAATTTGCTCTAAGCAAGTGACGCACTTAATTCCAGGTAAGACTCAATATGGTATTGTCTATCAGACACTGTTTGAAAAAAGCATAGACTTAGAAAATTTTTCGCTATGTAAGTTTATGGAAAAAAGTGAAAATTAACATCTTTTGTGACAGTTTGTACCTGTCACTTTGATGACTACTTGTTACTTTTTTGAAAACCCTTTTCTTTTAATGTTTAATATTCTAAGCCTTAATAATATGTAAGTCCATGGTAAAAATAGACGACAAGAATTGATGGCATGTGCTTACGAGTATAATAGCAGCATAAACTTGTCAAGCTTTATAACCTGGGAATAAAATAATGAAATGTATTATGTTAGGCTTGAAGACCGAAATCGCTTACAATTACCTCTTCGTCGTGTTTAGGTTGCATAGTTGGTGCAAAAAACGCGTCATGGCTTTTCTTTATTGCCACAACGCGTTGTGGTCGTTTGGTATGATGACCACGATAATTTCGCTTTGTGGTCTTTCTATGACTACCATAATGCGTCATGGGTATTTTTAGAAGAGCCACAACAGGAATTTCACGTAGTGGATTTTTCGCAGTGACCACAACGCGTTGCGAGTGGTTTTATTCGCTTTCAGTCTTTGAGCCTAATATAATTACAATTTGATACCTAAACACGCTCTTAACAATTCGAAAGAATGTGTCACAAGTTTATAGCCGCACACAGAGCCGTCACTTGAAATTAATGATTTATATCTGAATGTCTGGATGCAATAAGCTTACAAATGAGAAGAACCACTCAGTAGTAGGTGATTTGCTGCTGACGAAGATGAAAAATGTGTCGTGTCCTCTTAATCTGTTATTATGGAAGAGAAAACATCAAATTGAAGCATTAAAATTCATTGACTTCTCTGAGTGCGGTTATAGGTAAAAAAATTTTTTTTACACCCGTTCTGTGTGTACATTATTTTACAAGGTAGTTTGAGATTTTTGAGAGTAGTAATTCCTCTGAGCTACGTGTTCGCCTGGGTATTATACTATAATATAATAATTAACTCAGATTTTAGTAACTTGTGCGTAATCAAGATGTTTATTTGTTTCAGATGTAGATGAAAGAGTACATTTAATTTTTAATGAATATAATTTTTTTACAGAAAAGGAGAGACGTATTTTTAGGAAAATCTTACGTTTCAACAAGACTGAATTCATAAAATTTTCTCCGTTTGGATTTTTTACGGTAGATGGCAAGCTGGTTATCAAGATTTGTGCTGTCACCACAACCTACGCTGTCGCAATTTTACAGATTATAATACCGTACTAATACTACTACATTCTAATAAGGTACGAAACTGTAAAGCTCCGGCTACACATGCGCAACCAAACCACATGAGTAAAAAGAAAGGAACAGAGACAAAGCTTCCTAAGAACGTGAAATTCAAACTTGCAACTAACAAAACAAATGATGCCCTATTATTGTCCACTGGCTGGCTGTCAAAACAGGTTTTATCCTTGTACGCGACAAGCGGCCAGTGGACACGCACACATGCCCCGCGTGCTTGTAGTGGTGCAACCGATTTGCGCGGTTGTATGAAGCTTTGTCTCTGGTCCTACGTAGTAGTGATTATTTCCTCTGTGACCAAACCGACGACGAAGCGGGTGCGTCAGTCTCGCGGCGGACGGTGTCCTTATTATGCTATGGCGCCATGGCGGGCACCTTGAACAGTTACTTGACCACAACGCGAAACGAACGCGTTTGCAGAGCGGGACGCGCGCGTACCTCAAAAAATTGTTACGTTGTTACTTTGGAAATGGTTTGACGTTTATTCAATTCGAACGACTTGCACCGTAGTCGCGCAGGTGTGCACGTCTAGTTTATTGTACGCGTTGTAGATGCTCCTGCGTCCCGCTTCGCTGACGCGCAAGTGTGGTCATAGCTTAATGTCTTCACTTAGTACCTACCAAGAATTACTTTCTTTTTAACGTAATAAGGAAATATGATAAACAAATATCAAAAAGTTACATGACATGAATTAATCATCATTTTTGACACTTTGCTTCGTGTTAGACTGGTTGTTCTATAAATTATCCTACGACGTAAAGATCTAATTTTCCTTACATTATTTCTACCGTCTTAAAAGAAAATATGTCGTGTTATGTTAATAATCATGAAAATGTGCGTTTTGTAACTTTAAAAAACGAGTTCAAACAAACAGTGCAATCGATAAATTTAGTAGAAGCAGCATTACTTTCACCAAAATATTTTGTTGAAGATGGATCCATTAAAGTTACTAATAGGAGAAATTTAATTTTATGTTTTGTTGGAAATACTTTGTTCTTAATTTTAAATATTTCTCAACTCATTTCATTTATCTCAGGAAAAAGTAATGATCCTATCTTATTACGTATTTCGTTAGATATTGTAACAATATTTACAATCTTCGGGTTTATTTTGCATTTCATTGTAATTTTGAGTTTCGGAAAGAAAGTTAATTTAGTCTTTGACATTTACTTTGTCAGTAATCAGCTCTCAAAAATTAATATTAATTCTTTGAAGTACTGGAACAAAGCCAATGCCGTAGTCTTAATATGTATAGACATTTTGTATGCATTATATTCTTGGATAAGCTTTGATTATAATTTGATCTTCTTAGCCAATTGGTTTATTTTAACTCCAACTATTCTTTTTGAGTTATATATCATGAGTGCGTATTATTCATTAAAAGCAACCAATTACAATCTTGAGACTTGGGTTTCTAAAATTATTATTTCGACCACCAACGAATTTAATTCCTTTGATTCGGATGATCGCTCACTTTTCTTTGATATGTATTTGAATATTATGAAATCCTATTCAGATTTTCGGAATGTATATGAAATGCAGGTGAGTTGACAATAATTATAGTATTTCCTTTTTAATATTGTCATAATATTTCTATATCGATATCATTGTGATCAAAATGATTTTTCAATAAGATGACGATATCGTCAATTGCATTTTACCATTGAAAATGGTTATCAGATGCAAATCGCCTGAGACGTATTTTTGGCCATATTTCCGAAGATTTTGGGAGGATCGAGATGAAAATAGTACTAAAAGTTGAGGAATTTATCGAGACACGTGTGAACGTTTGAATTTTGAAAATCTACTAGAAACTTTTTTTGGAATTTTGCAAAATTCCAAAAATTCCGGGTTTTTAGGGGGGTGTTTGTTTATTAAATTGTAAATATTTCGAAACAAAAACCGACTTAAGAAAAAATGAAAAAAAGGGTCCTAGGGTATTAGTTTAGCTACCAAATGGCGAATTATTTTGAAAATCGGTTAATAATTGTGACCTGTAGGTGGTCCCTTTAGATTTGGAATTGTTGAAAAACGGGTGTTTCCGTACATAAAAAGTGAAGTAGCTTTTATGATTATTGACCGATCGTCATGGTAATAGTGTTAAAAGATGCAGAAGCAGACGAGAAGTGCATTCGTTGGAATTTTGAAAATAGATTAATAATAATTCAGCTGCGTCGAGGCAGTCAGCGGGCGCCATAGATTAATATTATATACTGGTTATAGATGGCTCTCTCACTCATTTTTTTGTATCCAACCGGATACCAGCATACAGCGCCATCTTTTTTACACGAAGTGAACTACGTCGCTATAGGTATACGTAGGTAGGTACCTACCTACCTACCTATTCAATATTTTAATGAAAATTAGTTGGCAAAGTTATCTGATGTTTATTGTACAAAAAATTACAAACTGTTAAGAGCTTGTAATTTACTGTACAATAAACACCAGATAACTTTGCCAAAGAGTTATCTAGGTTGGTAAAAAAATGAAAAACATCCTAATATACTAAAAAAGATTTTTATTTCTTTTTATAAATAATTATATCTATTATGCTAAGTATAAATTACAGGTGTATACACACTATAGACACATAGGTAATGCAGTACAAGTAAGTAAGTAGTAAACAACACAAAAATAACAATCAAAATGAGTTACATTATTTACCCGTTGCTCAAAAAATACTTCCAGTAACTGCTGCGCATGCCTCTCACTGTTTTTCAAGAGTGATAGCATTGTGACGAGGAGTAGCAAGTGTAGTAACATCTGAAACAAAGAGTTGTGATTTTACTTCACTTACAGATCAACATTAAAGAAAATATACAATAAACTAATATTATATTTTAGCAATAAGTTTGTTTCAAAAAGGTTAGGTAGGTACCTTTATTGCTTTGTGTTTTTGTTTAAACAAAGGTAAATAAATGGTACGAATGTCGCAGAAAAGGTTTAAATATTAATGCATTTTTTATTACCATGAGGTTATGTTAGGTACTTTGAAATGTTTATGTTTTAATAGAGAAAACTAAGATAGCCAAAATGTATTATTTTATTTACCTTGCTTGTGGCACACACTGCAAACAATCAGGAACAACATAATATATTGTAAATAGGCGCCGTAGGTACTTGTTTGTACCAAGAACTGAGAACATTGTTGATGTAGTTCGTTAACACTTCACATAGTCTTTTCTCGAAATAATGTTTATAAAAACAGCCGCAAATAGCACTCGACGATGATTAGTAGGAAATGAAGCACAATTTAACGAATATTAATGAAGAAATGACTATTAATTATTATGACTTTAAAAAGTGAAAATTTTCCAAACAAAACACGCACTAGATTCGAGTTCACACAATAAGGTCCGACCGAGTTCTCGGTCTCGTCTCGACCAAAATTAACTCTCGGTCTTGGGTCTCGTTCTCGGCCAAAATGGTACCTACAAATCTGTGTACAGTGCGGTCCAGTGCGTCAATATAAGTTTACGTGTGGTAGGAAAATATTTTTTTCTTTAAAATTGTTACGCCTTATTTTTTTATTATATTTTAGAAGAGGGGACGCCAGCGAAGCCGGGCGGGTGATCAGTCACCTTATTGTTACGCCTTATTAACAGGGGTTAGTTTCCAATAACACTTTCATTTATTAGGGTAAGTAGTGCCACCATTGCGACGTCAACTTCGACTCTAGTAAAATCGTTAAAAATTAGCAGTTAGCTAATATAAAAAAAAAGATTACTCGGATAGTAATTTTTTTTCACATTTGGAAGAGGTGAATCGAACTTATATTCGAGAATTTCAGCACTTATTTTTGATGCAAATGTATAGGTATACGATACGACCGACACGGCACATCAGACGTAACAAACATGTTGATCTTGAGACCGTCTTTATTTACTACGTAGTTTTGCAATAAAACCTGTATTATTTGATAAGTAATTAATTTTAAAATTACTGGATCAATTTAGGACCCCTTGCGAAAAATAAATACGGTGTAAGGGAAGAATTATCAATGTCTTTTTCATAATTCACAGTTAACAGATACTTTTTTATCCTAAATTCCTAGGTGCGGGGTGGGGTAAGGTAAGGCCGTCCGCTGCCTTAAGCGGGATCCCGACAGATGCTTGCGCAGGTGCATGAGTAAGCTCTAATCTATGTCGCCCCGCGCGCGTGTCCCGCTCAAGGCAGCGGAGGGCCTAATTGATTTTGGGGCGGAGCAGAGAGTGTCCTATCTATACGGTAGTACTTATATCTATTCTGTGGTGGTGTGCAAGATGTGTTAGGGTGGGTACTCACTTAGGTTCGCTAACCTTCGCGCTCCGCAAACCTGGGGCCTTACTATGAGCTCTTATAGCAGGACTTATATTGAACTGTCTTACTTTTTCGTACTATGACCTCAAAGGTTAGTATGAAAGCAGGCATTAAGCAGTCCCGGGTACTTATTGTCTAATTTCGAAATTTATCGCAATCGCTTTCAAGATGTGATACATTGATGCTTCTTTTTGGCACAAATAAAATCTTACCAAAGATTAGCAGCAATGTGTCACATCCATCTGTCAAATGAAAGCGATCTCGATAGATTTTTGAAATTAGACAATTAGCCCCCTGTTTAAGGCCTGCTTTTGAACTGAATGGTTTCTTATTTGCTGATGGTAAGCCCCCTGGAAGTGTGTGCCATAATAGCAAACATTTTATTTTCACTTTGGCTATAGTGTGTATGTGTGTAAACCAGGTTCACTTACGTGTTCGCACACGTATACACTATGGCGCACTGTTTCAGCACAGGATAAACACATATTTTGGTGCAGGTTTGCGGAGCGTGGAGGTTCGCGAACCTTAGTAAAGAAGTGACAACTTCGATTTGTTTGTAGTAAAGTTGGAACAAAATAAAAAAAATCAAAATTTATAGTACTGCTATTATAGAAAGACATGACAAAATTTGACAAAGGGTCCAAAAATGACCCTGTTTAATTATTTTTTTATAGATAACCTTCACTTAACAAATTTTGAATATTGATTACGTACAAACAATACAATTTCTAGTATGTTTTGTTGATTTCATCAATAAAAATAAATCAAAAACACTTTATTTTATTCAGTTAACGTGTTTTTCATCAGTTTCTGCCAGATTGTATGTATGTACCATTTTATTACAAATTTCATGTGGAATAAATGAATCTATGATTGTTATAAGATTTCAATAATGTTCATAATCTCGTTCTCAGTCTCAGTCTCGTTCTCGGTTCTCTGCAGAAAAGTGGTTTCGGTCGGACCTTAGTTCACTTGACAGTCCAACATTGCCACATGTGAAAAAAATATTAAATAACATTATTTAATAATTAACTAAAGTGGTAACACTGATACGGTGCAGCAGAGTTGCCTTACGTTCAAAATAGATGGCGCTGTATTTTTTGAACCCTATAGAAATGTACTAGGATTCCCTACCATGGCGGGCGCTTTTGTGACACGAGGCGGAGCCGAGTGTCACAATCGTAAAAATAAATAGGTACTACATAAGTAACTTTAAAAATAAAATAGGACTTTGCATTTGATTTGATTTTGGTTTTTCGTAAATTTTGGTGTTCATTTTCAATGCTCCGATTCTTGCGGGGACTGTAAAATCTGTGAATTTTTTACTTGTGTATACTTAATTCATTTGGCTGATAATATTGATGCTATTAAATTGAGCGGCGATTCATTACTTTTCAATTCAATCTAAACTTACGAAAACTTATTCGATCTTTGTTGGTAGGTTTTCTATTACGTGTTTAATACAGTTCTTTGTGCTATGCTTCACGTTGTTCAATTGACTGAGATCTTCAAGACTCTGGCTTACACAGGTAGTCAGATATCGGATGTAATATTGGTACGTATTATATTAAATTATAAAAAAATATAAAATAGATGATAGTGATTTTTTATTATTGAAGTTTTTCATTTAATAAAATAAACTAACTATCTTATGATCAGGCTTTAGCATTCCAGAGAAATACTTAATTAATTAAATGCTACGGGTGAGTCGATTTTTTCTAATATTTTTCAATTATAGTATCCTTAGAATAATACTTGACCAATAAGTAAGTTAAAGGTTCCCTAAGGATATTCTCGAATGTCCACGCGAATGAAGTCCCCACTGCTGTAAAGAACTGTAAAGAAGATGGGCCATAACCCACCATGCGGGCCCTATGCGGATTGGTGTGTGTTAACGACTGCAAATGCAGCCAGGACCAACGGCTTAACGTTCTTTCTGAAGCACATGGCCGACCCTTGCGAAAGTTGCTTCCATTCGCTTGAAAGTAGTCGTTCCTAGCCGGATTAAATACTTTGAGCTTAATTATACAAATTAATAGTTTGATGAAATAAAAGAGCAATATTCTCTAGCCTGAGCACAAACTAGGGCTTGCCTTATCTTCTAAGCCAATGCGTTTTATTTTACGAAACTTGTCGTGTGGAAGGTACTATTTAGGTAGCTTTTATTGGGATATCACTTTCTTGAAAATGTATCACACTTACGATATTGACCTGCTGCAGAGAATGCTCTCCAGCCGGACTACAAATTACGGCTAGTAACTTCTAAGCCAATGAGTTTTATTTTACGAAACTTGTCGTGTGGAAGGTACTATTTAGGTAGCTTTTATTGGGATCACTTTCTTGAAAATGTATCACACCTACGATATTGACCTGCTGCAGAGAATGCTTCCCAGCCGGACCACAAACTACGGCTTGTAACTTCTAAGCCAATGAGTTTTATTTTACGAAACTTGTCGTGTGGAAGGTACTTTTACTGCAATATAAATTTCTTGAAAATGTATCACACTTTTTAAAATTTGAGTTGGTGCGGCCAGAGAGCATTGCTCTGCGGCCAGACCACTTTATTTGTTAAATATTTTCTTATCTGTTGTAGTACTATTCATTATGATATATCCCTGTGAAGGTAGACTTCAGGTAGCATATGATAAACATTTTTAGCATTGTAGAGTAGGCACCATTACTTTGTATCAGTCAAAACCTTAGGGCGCTTTCATCTTCGGTGTACTAACACATTGTAACGCTTCATCAATTGAGTGTATATGGTTAGATATTTTATTGAATTACGCGACCGATGATCCGCAGCGCATCTTATAGGGAATATGCATCAATTTTTTTTTTCATCTTTATCAAAAGTATAATGCGTGAGAAAATTAACTGTAATATTAAAACTTTCCTCTTGCGTTTTTTTCTCGTGATATAGTTACTTGAAGTTAGCGCGCAGCAGCACCCGCCGAAAACGCTCCATACAAAACGGTGACGTCACACATCACGTTTCGGGTGTGTTTCGGCGCGTTTAATATGGAGCTAGCCAATAATCTTCAATTATCTCCCTAAATTTTGCGTTTAAGTACTTATGTGTCATACAAAATATTATTTCTTATTCGATATTCTATCAGACTGTAATGTGCATTATATCCGAAAATGAAAAAAAAAATCGTTATTTTCCCCTGATTTCATCGTGTGATAAAACAAAAATAATACATTTTTTTTATTTTTTTTCCTGTTCCATCATGTTTTTATAAGTGTCCGCAGCGATCAAGCTCAAATTCATCAAAATCGGTGACTTATGCATATTCCCTATTATAGTGTCTTGGCTGTCACAGGTTCTTAGCCTATTGTAAATCAAATGTATTATTCATTACACTTGATTTTATAAAATTAATGTTCATGATTTATATAACCTAATTATTTTGAGTTTCTCCACATTCTAAAATTACTTAATGCAAAATATAATTTAAATCTAATTTCCAATTGATTGTTTCAGCGTCATTTCCTTCTCTTTCTGGTAAAAATTTTAATCGACAATCTCAAATGTGTATTATATCTAATTCTTTTGAGTTCGGAATGTGAAAGGTTTTATTCAAATATTAAAAATGTGAATTCAGTTTGCTCTAAACAAGTGACGCGCTTAATTCCAGGTAAGACTCAGTAGTACAGTGTATCAGACACTGTTTAAAAAAAAGTAAAAAATAACATCTTTTCTGTTACGTACTGTAATATTGATCTGTCTTTCTTTCTTTAGAAACCCTTCTCTTTTATCTATCACTTATTGCATGTTTAAATCTTCTAAGCCTATGTATGTAATAGTCTATGGGAAAATCAGTCAATAAGAATTGATAGTCTGTGTTTGATAGTTATAACCTAGGAAAGATATAAAGAATAATGATATAATCACTACTTCTTAAAATTTTAAAGGTTAGGTTAAAATGCTCTCATCTCTCGCTTAATGCTTCATGTGTTGTGTAACGGAACTCGGAACTTGGGAGCCTATCACGAAAAAGAATAACGATAGTCGGACGATGTTCGTTTATCGATTTACTTGATTTTGATTTGAACCTTATACACGAGTTAATAATATCACGGAATGGGAGGAAAATCGTACGCTTATCGCGATGATTTTTTGTAGAGGAAGACCAGAATCTCGTGAAATTTAAGTGAAATTAGTTTTACTAGAAACACGTGCTTGTTGCATTACAAAAGTATTTAAATCTTGTCATACAATAACACTAATGACAATAAAAGTAATTTTATGACTTTCTTGACAGACACTATGCAAGAACCACGTGTTTTAATAAAAAAATATTTCACTTCCGTTTCATGAGATTTTGGTCGACCTCTAATAGACCCTTTGTTTATTCAACTTGGCTATATGATAACTTGTGCGTAATGAAGATGTTACCTACTTTGTTTCAGATGAAGATAGAAATACATACATATTATTTTAAATGAACATTATTTTTATTACAGGAGAGAAGAGACACAATTTCAAGAAAATCTTACGTATCAACAAGATTGAATTCGAAAAGTTTTGCCCGTTTGGATTTTTTACTGTTGATAGCAAGTTGGTTTTCAAGATTTGTGCTATCATTACAACCTACGCTGTTGCAATTTTACAGATTTTATTACCGTGAAGAATGTACATTTTATTCTCTCTTTAAATTCTAATAGGTACGAAATTTTAAGGTTTTGACTAATAAACCGTATATAAACTTTATCATGACGTCTTTTTTTTATTGTTAACAATCTCTGTTGTTTGAAAATGAACTAGACGTTCTTTAACATTCTTAAGATAATTCGAACTTTTGATTTCCTATTTTTTTATTTAATATTAATTTTTTTAAACTTCACTTTTTTGTGTTTTGCCTTAGCTTTTTTTAACGTGTGTGACCACGTGTTCTCTTAAATAATGTCCATCATGATTATTAAAAACAATTAACAAACAAAACAATCATTTAATCTGATATTTTTTTTGATCAGGGTGATTTAACCACATCAGAAATATACGAGTAGTCATCTCTTATATTACTGGGTGAAACAATCATTAGTATCATTCATTAGACATCAGAAACTTGTGTGGTATTTTTAGTATGTGAGCAGCCTCCCAAGTTAAAGGCTAAAAATCTTCTAATGTTGTCAAAGAAGTGTTGCACAGCAGAGTTCAATAAAATGTGCTCACCTTTGACAGGTCATCAACCATTATGCCTTTGTAATAAAAGCAACATCCTGTCAAAAGTGCCAACATACTAACGAACTCTACTGTAACTTGGACCGAGAGTGTTGCCTTGGGGTACTCCAAACCGACAGGTAACTGCAAACTCCTCTAAACCTTCCATATTATGATTCCTGAGAGCTATCGCACAACGAGAATACCATACTTTTCAGGACTGTAGCATAACATTATACCTAATCATTATCAATTTGATTGGTCCAGTTACCAATCAAATTGATGATGATTAGGTATAATGTTATAGAAGCTCAATGCATCTTTAAAGAAAAGTAATACTATCAAGACAACAAAATGTTCTTGCAGACAATGCAACATGTCAATATTTTCATTCAGTTACTCAATAGAGGAGCTCGGTAGCGCAGTGGCTTAGTGCTTGGCCCTGCGATTGCGGAGGTTAACACGTTGAACGCCACAAAAAAATGTGAGACTATTCATTTGAGCCACTGGGGACACATGTGTGCCAAACCCAAACAATCCGTTCAGACCACGGGGGTCATCGATGGGCCATCGCAATGCTTCTATTCAAACTCAATTTACAAGCCACGGAGCATCGGTACCATACAACAAAGTCATGGAAATGGGCCGCGCGGCCCTGTAGAACATTCAGTCAGCTTGGTTCTTATTTTTCACAAAAGATTTAGAATTTATTTACGATTTTCTATACTTTGTAAGGGTTTTTTCAAGTTTCACTAAATGAAATATTTTAAACTAAAATAAAGCGATTGTCTTCTTGAGATAGTACAATAAAACAATAAAAAGAACAAAACTACGTAAAATAATTTCATTTTTTTTAAGAATGAGTAGAGGAAGTTGGGGTACAGTGTAACAAGGGGTATAGTCTAACAGTGGATCACTGTCACTTACTAATATTTCAATAGCGTTTCCTAGCTGTATTATCAAACGCACCTGTCACTATCATATGCCAGTTATCAATTTTGGATATTGTCTCTGCAGTAAGTATGTCAAAATAAACAAATATTATATTTTCTGTATTATAGAACTCTAACATCGCTATAGTATTTTGTATTTTAATCTAAATTATTGCAGTTTGGTGAGTAATTTATTTTATTTTAAAAGTACTGATATTTTTATTTACACTTTTTAATAGGTAATAGATATACTGCCTGAAATAATAACCTATAATTTTTTGCATGTTTGTTTTGGTACAGTGTAACGGGCTACTGTGTAATATTATTATTATAGTGAGCATCTTTTGAAAAATTGCTTTTTTATACAAAGAAATAATGCTGAATAGAAAGAGGAAGACCGTGATTAGATTTAGCAATGAAGAAAATATTATTAACGCCATAGAATTAAGAACACAGGACTTCATTAAATGTATATGATCGTCGAACCTGAAAAACCAAGTTTATTCATTCTTTTTTTCGAAAATTTTATGATTTTTTAAGAATTATTATGTTAATTTTGACATAATAAAATGATTTTCTACAAAAATTTTGCAGTATTATTATAAATGCCTTTCATGTCAATAGTACCCCCAAAGGAATTAAAAAGTGCCATATAATAAATATTTTGAATACAACGAGGGTTTATATATTTTTTATAACGCTGATCCCCACCTTCCCCTACTATTAAAACAGTATAATAACACAATCACGGGTTATTCGGACAAATTTCACAATATGAGCATGCGGAGTAGTATTGCGGGGTGGGCCAGGCTGTGATCCCCGTGGCCCCTGCGGAAGAAAAATCGGAATTCCTTCCGCAGGGGCCATGGGGGATACCCGTGTGCCAACTTAAAAATTCTTCAGTTTTAGGGAGAAAAACACCAGTTTTTAGTTTATAGCGCTAATTATTATGTTTCTAATTGATAATGACTAAAATCCAACATTGTGAAAATTGGTGATTTATGCAAATTTCCGATGGCTCCAACGAACAGGCCTAGGTTAGCCCACATGGTGCCCCGCGTGGCGTCCAACGTGTTAAGCAACTTTCGCAAGGGTCGGTCAGGCGATGGGTGACCAACAATTTATTATCTCGAGCTCCTCCGAGCTTCGAAAGGCACTTTAAGCCACTAGGCCCGGCTGCATTTGCAGTCATTAACACCCACCAATCCACATTGGGCCTGCGTAGTGGGTTATGGCTCATTCGGTTTATCCACCCACAAGGACTGTATGTGTCCTTGCAGGTGGGACAAGGGCTGATGATCACTCAATGGTTATAATAGAGTTCTCTCGACTTCCAAGTCAATTTGAAATTGTAAATTGTGAACCTTACACACGATCGGACACACACTCAGTAATTTTAAAATTACTCGAATAAAAAAAACTATTTTTATTTTTATTTTAACGTAACGTAACGTTCAAGTATTATGAAACTTTAACAATTTAACTACTCCCCCTTTGGATTTTAATGCTGTAGCGATTTTTCATACAAATAATGTTGATTATTCTACAGATGAAAAAAAAGAAAATTGCTAAAGAATGTGAGAAGTACGCAAACTACAGAATTCAGGAAATTTAACGCATCTCTTTCATTTAGATGCACTGTACGTTTTTTGCGCTCATAGCAAACTCCACAATTGTTATTCTCCGGTTGCAATATTGATGATTTAAACCTTAAACTCTCTCTTTGGAATTCAATTGATATTAGTGCAGTTAATAAAAAAATACTTTTACACAAAACAATTGTATTATTTTATAATTTCAAACTTTAACTAATCTTTTTCCACACATTGCAGCTAAAAATCATGACAAAAATTTAAAATACAATAAAAAAAACTGTAATTTCTTCTACCGTCTCATTTCAGCGTCATTATATATTCATTTAGCACATAATAAGAAAAAGTGCAAGTGAACTTTTTCTTATTATGTCCTAATGAGTAGATACACTTTTTTGAGACGTTGGTTATATAATATTTCCAAAATACAATCATGTTTAATCAAAATTACGGTATGTATGTGACCTAAATAGGTAAAGTTTATTTTGTAGAGTCTGTTTTTTTATTAGAGAGACAGAAATGACGTTTCACATTTTTTAGTTTGTTTGCAAATTATTCATATGTAATATCATTATTTTTTATGCAATTCAAATTGATTTAATCTAAACCACAATCATAAAAACAACATTAAACGTAATGAAATGAGAAACGTAATCAAATCAATGAGGAATTTTCAAAATGACAATAAACCATAGACTTTAATACTTTGCAAAAAACTGAAGGATCGATAGATAATATTAAAAAACAGGCAAGTGTTAAACTTAACTTGTCAATCAAGAAAAAAAAGTGTGCCAGGAAATGGTAAAAAAATTAAACGTTTTAGTTTAAAAAAAAACAATACTTACGTAGGAAAAATATCATTCTTTTAAAATAACGAAAAACTACTAGTAGAATCGTATTAATTACCAATTATTTATATTTTTTTCAAAATGAAAATGAAATGAAAAATGAAAAATATATTTAATATAGCAAAAGGCTTATAAATTAAACTAAACCACGTTTTACACAAGATTAAGACACTTTTGCAGACAAAGCTTAAATACTAAGACGAAATATCTTCCGGTTCCTCACTAGGCAAGCCTGTATCGAGGTAACCTTTAATCGATTTAGTTCATGAAATTTTGCCATAATACGAATACAAAATTTAAATGGATAAAACATAAAATAAAATTACATAGGTATACATATAAAACATATAAAATAATATTTATTATAGGATCGTTTTAATTCAGTATTAGTTATATAAGTGCATGCATAACAAGTAAATTTTCAGTATCGTCGTATGTAAGTTCAGTAAGCCACTTATAAATGATACATTTTGCTTCCGCTGTTTTCTTGTTTTTAATATCGCAGTATTTAGCTACTTTATTATAGACGCGCAATTTTACAAAGGAACCAAAGCGTCGAGCAAAACTAGTTTTAACGCATGGAAGTTTTATACTGTATACTCTTTGCTTCAGAATACTTTCATAGTCAGGGGAAGATAATAATGATTTGTGCACGGTCAGGGAGGTCTTATAAATGAAGAGCTGACGGACGCTCAGCACACCAGCTTCTTTATACACAAGGGTAGTAGGGTATCTGTAAGGCTTTTGAAGCATTACCTTCAGTACAGACCTCTGTGCCCTCTCAGCCCTAATCATAAACGTTTTTGCTGCACTGCCCCAGTTAGTTATACAGTAAGTTATCAGGGACTGACATAATGCATAGTAGACAGGGGTATCTGTAAGGCTTTTGAAGCATTACCTTCAGTACAGACCTCTGTGCCCTCTCAGCCCTAATCATAAACGTTTTTGCTGCACTGCCCCAGTTAGTTATACAGTAAGTTATCAGGGACTGACATAATGCATAGTAGACAGATATAAGAGTGCTGAAACTTGCTGCGGAACGCAAACTTCGCATAATATTAATCACTTTTCTTATTCTGCCCGAGAGTACATCGATATGCTTCTTAAACGAAAGGTTTTCGTCTATATGGACTCCTAGGTATTTTGTGACTTTAGTACGAGTCAAGGCTACACAACGATAATATGATTGTTGATAGCAAGTGCAGCCGTGTATTTTGATAATTGTACCAGATTCGGGGGCCGAGGCAGCAGTTTTATGGAAACATAAGTACATAGTTTTCTGGGTATTCAGCGTAAGAAGGTTCCGATGAAGCCATTTTGAAATGACTGCACAACCACGTTCCGCTGAAGCACAAACTTGGGCCCACGTTGACCCATGATAGATTATTGCAGTATCATCTGCGTAACACATAATATCTGCATTTTCGATATCAACGTCATGAATGTCGTTGATATATAGTATAAATAACGTGGGCCCAAGAATGCTTCCTTGTGGAACTCCAAAGCGAATGTATCGCAAACTGCTAACTGTTTGGCCAATCCTCACACACTGCCTCCGATCCGTTAAGTAGCTTCTGAACCAGTCTGAGGCTTGGCCACGAATGCCCATGCCTTCAAGTTTTTTTAGAAGTATAGGAACGGAGACAGTGTCAAAGGCTTTAGCAAGGTCCAAAAAGACGCCGACGCAGCTATGTTTATTATCTAGATGTGAGCTCACTGTGGAAGTAAGTAATGTGACTGCATCCTCAGTGCTTTTTCCTTTACGGAAACCAAACTGTCGGGGTGATATCAAATTATATGACTCCAGATAGCAAACAAGGCGTTTATTTACCAATTTTTCAAGGAGCTTCGAAAATGTACCCAGGAGTGAAATAGGTCTAAAATTGTCAACTGAATGTTTTGACCCACCTTTGTGGATTGGGCAGACTAACGCAGTCTTCCAGTCAAGTGGGAATGTACCAGTTGAGAAACTAAGATTTAAAATATGCACAAGTGGTACCATAATTTCACTCCTAATATTTTAATGAGTAAGTTATCGAAACCATAAATTCCAGGAGCTTTGTCATTCTGCATGCTCATAATTAAACTTTCCACTTCATTAGAGTCTGTAGGACTTAAGAAGAATGAGTCTGCTGGAGATTCTTTGACATGTACCGATCTCGCTAAATCATCTTCTGTTTTACCCAAGTCAGAAAGTATTTTATCGGCCAGTTTTTGACCAACAGATGAAAAATGATTATTAGTAAAATCAATCGTGTCTTGGGCATCCCGACAACCCTCAAGTGTAAGCAGCTCGGTTGGATCTTTTTTGCAATGAGATAGATTGCAGATGTTTTTAATAGAACGCCAAAGCTTTTTTGGGTTATTTTTGTTTTGGTTAAGCTCTTTATTTTCATATTGTGTTTTTAATTTTCTCAATAGGTTTACAAAAAAGTTGTGGTATCGCGTGTAACATTTTTTAAGTATCACATTTTCTGGGTCATTCTTGGCTTTTTGATGCAGGCTGTCACGATGCCTCATACAGCGCATTAGTCCGGGAGTTATCCAGGGTTTCAAATTGAGCCTCGATCTGCTCATTTTAACTTCTTGACTGTGTTTGCGAATTATATTTGACAGGATGTTTGAAAATAGAATCATTTACGTCATCATTATTGCATACACTAGACCAGTCAACATTTCCAAGCTCGTTTTTAATAGCAGCAAGATCTCTCTTAACGAGAAAACGTTCTGGTCTTACAGGTCTGGTTTTGAGTAGACTTATACCGAGCATAACCGGATCATGATCCGTTATGACAAACCTACATACAACACCAAGCAAAGATTTAAAGTTCTTTATATTTTTTACATAAATATGGTCAAGGCAAGCCAATTTCCTAGTTGGTTCAGTTATAGCTGGCAGAAACCCGTGCTCAGCCATCAGACACTGATACTCATCGCCTTGATTACTGTTAGTATCAATGATGTCAATGTTGATATCACCTGTTATCACAGATGGTAAGCAGCCCGTGTCTTTTAAGTAGATTTCTAAAGAAGATAAAAACCTGTCCATGTTTTTAAAAGATGGGGAACGGTATATGCCAAGAATATTTATAGTATTAACAATATTTATAGCTAGACAATCTGCGTCGTCTATGGGAGGTGTATAAGCGGTAGCGTTCCAGATTTCATTCACATATATAACAACTCCACTGTTTAAAATAGCGTTCCATATCTTTCATACAAAATAAATTTGCCACCCTGCATACCTCATGAAATTTTACTTCAGAAAATGCGATACGTCGTCTAGTTATTATACATTTTTGTATATTTTCGGTCTAAATTAATTGTAGTCTCAATTCCAAAGTGATTTTCTATGGGGTTTCATACTAAATTAATAATTTAATGCAAAAATAAAAATGAGTCGTACTCATTTACTTTTTCGTAATTACTCTTTAGTAACGTTATATTTCTACTTCTACGTAATTTCTGAACGCATCCGTTATTTTTTTACATGTACATTACACTAGCTGCATTCTGATTAGTTGTTGATCTGACGTCTCCGCCATGACATGTTGTTAAAATCGGTAAAAACGTGTGCTGTTTAGTGGGACTACTTTTTCGTGACAGGAAATATTATTCAACTTTTTCTGGGTAAGTACTTCTGAATTTCTATATCAAGTAAAATAAACATATAGTGTTAGTATAGTAGTGGTTTAATGATATTATATTCGTTAATTACATTTTAAACAAAAATCTACTTCTAAAACATTTTAAAGTTATATTTCTCTCACTTTTTCGTTACGTTTCGTTACGTAATGAAATAGTATTGTATAGACAACATTTTTTTTTGCTGTTTTTCCTTTAATTATTTGATTTAAATATGAATAAATGTTCAAATACTATACTGTAGTTTTAATATAATAACCTTACGTCCTCTAACACTGAGTGTACACACCTATTTCGTAACAATATTTCGTTACAACTTTTTCGTTACGTACATATTTTTTGAGAAATACTCACATAAATAAAGTATCAGAGAATCATGAAGAATTTGACTTTTCCTAGTTAATAGCAAATTGCATTATGACAATCACGTAAGTAGCGATTAGATAACTAAAGCTTAGAAGTAACACTGTGTTTATAGTAAATAGTCCGTAGACGCTGATTTCACTGTCAGTTCGGATGGAGCGAAGAATGTTATTGGAAAACCTTCTCCAATTGCCTGGAAGTAAAGTTTAAATTATTTTGTCGTCGACTGGAAGGGTTATTTTACTGGTGACAGACTGCCATCAACTCAATGTCAGCAAACTAAAGTAACGCCGTTCGCACACGGCGTCGTAGCGTAAGCGCATCGTAATACGCTAGTCGAACGAGAGCAATACGAGCACGTATATGTTCAAACTTAGAATAATAACACCTAGAAAGATAGTTCTCTACAAAGCGCACTGTCAAAAGTGAGGCAACTAAAACAGCCAACATGGCTCCGTTTTCAGATTTTTATTCTCCATTATTACCTAACCATACCGAATAAGTACAAAACAGTTTAAATTTTCCTACATTTAGGAGATTAGTTGTTATATTATTGGATTTAGGTTACGATTAGGTAACGCATGAAGGATATAAATCTGAAAACCAAGCCATTTTGGCTTAGTGTTAGTTGCCTCACTTTGCATACGAGGATACGGCTTCTAAGTGTTATTATTCTAAGTGTTCAAATAAGTCCGCACACGAAGCGGTGTTGCAGCGATTTTTATGAGATTTTTATTTTCATTACGATAGTCGTAGCGTAGCGTACTGGCGTAAAAAAGCAATCAAAGAAAAAATTTTCTATAGGGGAAATAAAAAAGGAAGGATTAACGGATAAAGCTTCGTTCGGCAGAAATATCGTTTATTTCTGCCGAAAAAATTAACTAGGCAGCTGTAGGTACCAGGATATTAGATTGCGTGCCACTGCCACGAAAGAGATCTACTAGGTTTCAAAAAGTGATTTGCCGAATAATTATTAAGCTGCTTTGGTGATGAATTTCCTTCAACAAAGCTCTTCAGTATATTCTGGAACAATATTATGTCTACGTGACGATTCGTCTATAGAACACTGCATGTCTCGTAGTCGTTGCATCTTGAAGATATGCTTACGAGACGACTACAATTACGATACGTGTGCGAAGGGCCTGAATAAGACTTGGTCTACTCTTGAGAGCATGTGCTTGAGATCTCAGAAGGTTCCATTCAGTACGAAACTTTTTTTAAACTTTTGCATACTTCACGTGCATTTTAAGATTAAAAGAAAGAAAAACTGATACTGATCTTGCCTTTGTAGACTTAGTTTCTGACATTAAATCTAACTGAAAAACCAACTCACGGGATTCACTCGAACTAAACTTAGTGATTTCAATTTGAACATTCCTGATAGATTGGTACAAATCATCGCAGTATATACACATTATAGTTTCTAACACTAAACTCCTAACAGTCCACATCGCAACACCATAAAAGTGAGATATAGTCGAGATTGAAAGTGGATCCTGTAACATAAAACATAAAGCTCAACATTGTGTCAATCAACAATTTAATAAGTATGAGACAACCGTTGAAGCATCAAAACTGGTTATTGGTAAATTCACAAGCTTGTATGCATCAAAATTTTATATTTATAGAACAGTTATGTACATACCCGAAGCCAAATTATAACCACAAGACAGTAACATAGTGAATTGTAAAATGTAGCCATTAAATGCGTCAAAATCTGAAAAAAGGATTCATTATAGAAATAAAATATCTAATAGAAAATAGATTAAAAGCAATTTATCACAGATCACCCCCCAATAGGTACCGCATCAAGGAAACAGATGCGCACAACACCAACCTATTTGTTTCAGCTAGCATCAACGATAGACTAGAATAGAATACACTAGAATCACAACTTCGACCAAGTCTAACCGTAAACACATCCGAGTTCATTACAATTTCGAGAATTGTTTTGTAATCAAAATATATTTTTAATGTGCAGCTTCTTGTACAGTGAAATGGCGTTAAAGCCTGCTAAGACGTCAAGTTATCAAAAATATGACATAACATTTCACCAGTAATCATTTCATACAGTAAGACATGCTAGCTAAAGCAAGTAAAGCATTGTGCGCGTCTGTTGCCTTGTCTAATGGGGGGTGATCTGTGGTAAGTATTTACTCACCGCCGCTCCAGAACATTTTTCCAATAGGTTTTTGCATTCTAGTAAATCTTTAAATACAGTATCGAAAAATGACATATCATCATCGCTATCAATGCAGATTTCGTTATTTCGAATTCTGTCATTTTCATTAGTCACTATTTCTAACCATTTATTGATTTTTAAAGTCAAAAACTTTGCAACGAACGTAATATAAATCATTTCAACATCAAAATTTATTGCAATAAAAAAGAATAAAACCTTTGCCCTAGTCCACAATGGGTCATAAAAGTATTTCAGAGTCACAAAAATACAATAATTGGTTACATAAAAGGAACAAATCATCCAATTAAACAATTTCAATGTTCTCGAGTGATTGCCTTCATAGAGAATTTGATTTAAACAACCGAGTTTATTAAAAAGACGAACATTAAGGAATCTATTACTGAAATTTGCAGAAAACAAAACGGCATGATTAAACACAAAGCTAACATGATTAATGGAGTAGACTAGCAACAGAAAACTATTGATTTTCATTGAATTTAAAATGTAACATAACAAAAAAAGGATAAAATTCAACACAAGCAAATCAAGGATAGCAACTTTTAGGCCAATGTTCGTAATAATACTGTTCCATTTAACATATTTTATTGCACATAAAATATTATTAAGTAAATAAATTGGTCTGATAATTGAAAAAAAGTCTTCGTCGACCATGGCTGTTCAAAACACATTAAATAGATAAAAAGCTACATAGGTCTACTCTACTACTTCGTTTATAATCTTCATTTTCAGTAATTTAATTACATTATTGACAGCGCTAACGTGTGAAAGTGGAGTGTTTTTTTTTTCGAAAGCTAAACATCATAGAAAAACAATTAAAAGAAAGGAAAGTAATTATAGAAAAAAGCCTTAGGTACATACTTATAAGCACAGTATTAAAGTAATTTGTACAGGATATCAGCTCTTATATAATAATACCATAGGAGCATAATCCTAGAAATAGGTCTAGATACAGAACAAAGAATTTTACCATTGAAAATGGTTATCAGATGCAAATCGCCTGAGACGTATTTTTGACCATATATCCGAGGATTTTAAGAGGATCGAGATAGGAATAGTACTAAAAGTTGAGGAATTTATCGAGACACCTGTGAACGTTTAAATTTTGAAAATCTATTGCTAACTTTTTTTGGGAATTTTGCAAAATTCCCAAAATTCCGGGTTTTTTGTAGGGTGTTTGTTTACAAAATTGTAAATATTTCGGAAATGAAACCGTCTTAAGAAAAAATGAATAAAAGGGTCCTAGGGTATTAGTTTAACTACCTAATGGCAAAATAATTTTGTAAATCAGTTAATAATTGTGACCTGTAGGTGGTCCCTTTAGATTTGGAATTGTAGAAAAACGGGTGTTTCCGTACTTAAAAAGTGATGTAGCTTTTATAATTATTGACCGATCGTCATGGTAATAGTGTTAAAAGATGCAGAAGCTGACGAGAAGTGCATTTGTTGGAATTTTGAAAATTGGTTAATAATATTTCGGCTGCGTTGAGGCAGTTAGCGGGCGCTTTTGTGACACGAGGCGGAGCCGAGTGTCACAATCGTAAAAATAAATAGGTAGGTACTACATAAGTAACTTTAAAAATATAATAGGACTTCGGATTTGATTTCATTTTGGTTTTTCGTAAATTTTGGTGTTCATTTTCAATGCTACGATTCTTGCGGGGACTGTAAAATCTGTGATTTTTTTCCCCCTAGTAGAAGTCGCAAGTAGGTGGTACCCGTGTAACCTCAAGTGAGCGCAGCTTCTCATACTTCTGAACTTTGCTACACGACTGATCGTGTGAGCGAACGCCAAACAAAAACATCTTCAAAAATCATATAAAAATGCATTGCATTTTATAAAAGAGAAATTTCAAAACAATAAATATCCACCTTTATGCGTTATACACTTATGATCCATATTCCAACGCACTATTTGACTTGACATATTCTTGAAGTTTCATAAACATAATATCATCATAATATAGACTAGCGAAAATGTTACTCAATAGGGGAGACCGAGAAAAGTTGTGATTGTGAAGAGTTGAAAAGTATTATCACCACCGCAAAAAAATAATAAACGTCTAAATAACAGTTGATTTGATACATTTACCACTGAAAACACGTAAAAACAGCATGAAATGTTAGTGAACTTAATTTATAAATAGTACCAAAGAATAACTAATAGTACGAATAGTACGTTACAAGCGAATGCGAGCAGCTAGCATTTAGATTTATTGTCATTGTCAAAGATGGTTTGAAACCCGATCAACAGGCGAGGGCTTTAATCATTCTAGGTTTAATCATTCATACATAAAAGCACAGAATAAATAATAGTTGATAAAAGTTCTTTTCTCAAGAAATGTGAGGGAAAAAAAAATCTTAGTTAAAATGTATTTTTTTAAGTAAATTGTTCATGTGGCCATTTGAAACGAAACGACTAGTCATGCAGCCATAAAGTTTTATAAAAACAACGCTAGTTATGTGTTACCGTTTTGAATTTGGGATACTACATTCCTGAACTTGCGCGGGACGGGAAGTAACTATTGAAATTAATTTCCGCATTAAATTAGAATATGATTACTAATTTACCACGTAAATGTGTAACCACTGCATTCTTTTTTAAATGCATTATTCAGATTTTCAGAGAATTTCAGAGCATGTGAGAAGAGAGAAGTTTCATTTCTCATACTCGGAAAGTGATGTTTGGAATTCTGAATTTTGAATTTGATACATTTATTGCCTAGTAACACTGAAATGTCAGGATTCCACCGAATTATGAAAAAGCATAGAAAAAAATTTTTTCATGTCAGTGTGAAAAAGAGTTTAAACGAATTTCTAGATCTGAAACTATTTAGAATAAGCTGAGTGAAAAATGTCAACGGTACGTAGGTAAGTATTTGTTGTATGGTCTGTCATGTCAACCAACCCGGACTACCTTATCTCGTAAAATTTTCTTAAAGTACTTTATGTCCTAATAAACAAGGTGGTAAATCGCATTATTAAAATTTGCTTGCGCCATCTAGCGACTCAGTAGCAGCGTTATAAATATACGTATTATTTAATTTGGTACCAAGTTGCTATGGTAATACGAGTGAATCTAAATAAATAAACTTTGTGATTTATGGCCTTTTGGATATTATACAGTGAGTAGCATGTAACTTCGATTTTTAATGTGTTAGTTTGGTTACACTGGTTTTCATACTAAATTGAGCTCATACTACTTCTAACTACTATGGGTCTGGACCATTGACCTGCTTTATACAAGTTGTTTAATAGACGTCAGTGGTCTGGACCTACTCCAGTTTATTTGTGCCAAAAAATAGCAATGTATCACATTCATCTGTCAAATCAAAGCTTATTAAATTTCATTGTTTGTAGCCGATAGACCCGCAGATAGTAAAATTTCTCGAATGAAACTCAGGTTAATTGTTGATGGGTTATTTAGTGATATAGGTAGATCGAATTTCCATCAAGTTAATAAAACACTGTTTCTATTAGTTGATAACTTTTTTATTTTATTATTATTATTATTATTTCAATCGTCAATTTTTTCTACCACCCGTTCCAGACTTTTTATTAGGAGAAGAGCGGGTGCTAGAAACCTAATTATTAACTATAAGCAATATTGGTAGTAGATATAAAACTCATCAAGGTGAACTAGAAAAGTCGACAAATACATTAATTTGTTTTTAATCATAATTTATTCGTACTATCACGTAGGTACTTATATCTATTCTGTGCTCCAACCACTTAACATGATCAAAATTCCCAATCTAGGTTCATTAGGTTCTTTCGGTTGAACGTGAAAATTAGGATAATTATTAAATGTCGACCTATGATGAAAATACCATTATAAAAAGTGGTTCCTTCAAGTAATTCTATCATTAGGTACCCTGCTTAGTACCACGAGTAAGTGGTTCCAAGACTTAACTGTCCTTTTTTCTTCAATCGATCAAAAAAATAAAAATGTCTTCTAATACTGATAATAGTGGTGAAGGATCAAATGTAATAAAAATAGACAACAGACTTAAAGAAGCAATAAGTGCTTTGAATCTACTAGAAACTCTCTTATTTGCTCCAAAATACTTGATTATAAAGGGATCAATTAAAATTCTTATGCGAAGAAATTGTGTGATATTTTCCATTGTGAATTTCTCTTTACTGATTTTAAATATTTTTGGGTTGTTTATAACATTCGGGGTAGATACCTCCATGATATTAAGTGCTTGTCTTAACGGTCTAACAATATTGAGACTCACCGGTCTTATAATTTTCATGTTAATTTTTAAGTTTGTGAAAAAAGTCAATTTAGTTTTAAAAATTCACTTTGTAAGTAATCAATTGTCCCCTATTATCAAATTCAAATCATATAAGTTCTGGCACAAAATCATCGCTACGATTTTGGTATCTTGGTACCTTTTTTTCTTTTTCTTCTCTTTTATAATCTTTGAGTTCAATTCCCATTTCTTATTTTCTGGTTTAATATTTATACCAATGATTGGTTTTGAATTTTATATTATTTCTGCTTACTTTACAATAAAGTCAATTAACGTCAACCTGAAGGCATGGATTTCTAAAACAAATTCTGGTTCCAATGAAGATAATGGTTCGGAAGGTGATACGGCTTATGACATTTATTTGAATATAATTAAATCCTTTTCTATCTACAAAGACGTGTATAAAGTAGAGGTGGGCATTTTATATAAATATTATCAATCAAGAAGCTTATACCTCCCTCCAATGGAGATTGCACGGCCAGTGTCATAGTGAAGATAGAAAAAATGTCCTTGAGTGACGTGACGGCTTATTGCAACCTCTTTCTTTAGTGTTACAATACGTGTTCGTTGTTCGTCGTTCGTTCGTTCGTGAGAAACGAAAATGTATTGTAAAACGAAAAGAAAGAGATAGCAATACGCCGTGACGTCACTAAAGAGTCTTTTTCAATCTTCACTATGATACTAGGCGTGCAATCTCCATTGTGGGTATAAGCTTCATTATCAATACAATTTTTTTATATTTTTATTAAAAAAATATTTTAAGTTTAATCTATTTGTTTTTAGGTTATATTTTACATCATGTATACTGTGGCCACAGTTTTGCTTCGTGTAATTGAATTAACTGAGGCAAATAAAAATACCGACAATATAAAACAATATCCGGTAATTATTATTGCTTATTTTATGTTTAAATTGTTGTAAATAAACTTTTGTCACGTCGAAGCTCTTAGTACTATGCAAGACAAATAAGAGTAGTACTGTCAAACGCAATCTTGATCTTTGTTCCTTTTCTTGCACATCCTACACCCTGAAATGGAAGCGAAACTCAAACAAATATGGCCGTTTTGACAATAGGTACTATTCTTTTTTGACACGCAATAGAGTTAAATGTCGCTCAATACAACTGCGGAACTACATTCTACAACTAATTGCCAGCAAAATGGCCGATATAGTAACCACAATCGTAAAGATGCTACAGCGGGTATCTGCTCGATTTTGTGAGTTCGTAAAAAGACAATACTTACTTACAAAATTGACACTGCACTCTGAATTTCTTATGTCGCTTACCTCTTTTATTAACCGAACGGGCGCGAAGCGTCTCTGCGTCAGCTTGGGCAAAAATTATTTCGTATGTCCTTCCGACGGCTGTCCGTTTGTTCTCCTCTACAGATCACATTTCTCAACCGATTCTCGTGAAATTTTGTGAGTAAGTTCGAAAATTATATAGAATTTTTTAACGATCCAGTTTTTCAAAATTTTTAACTTTTTCAAAATGGTGAAGATATGTAAAATAACACATTTCAATCCGTTTTTCCAGAGCCTAGCTGTTTTCTTCTACAGGTCGCATTTCTCAACTGATTCTCGTGAAATTTTGTGAGCAGGTTTGATAATAATATAGAATTTTTCAGTTGGGCCAGTTCTTCGAAATTTTTTGAAATAGCGGAGATATGTAAAAAATTATTCCTACTTAAGTATTTCGAAAGTTTAAAAAATGCATAAAAATGTAACAAAACTTTTTTTATTAGCGGTGCAAAGTAAATTTTGTTTTCAAAAGTTCATCAATCAAAACATTTTTGGCCAATATTCAAAATTTGAAAAAAAAAGAGGTTCTGACTTTGTGACAGAACCTAGGACTGCGTACTATGAATATAAGATTCTTGACTACGTACTGATACTTATTTTTATATCTATTCTGTGTTATTTGTTTTAGAAAAACATACACTTTGAGCTACTTTGGTGTACAGCTCACGGAGCCACTAGTACTACTATCATAAGCTTTCTTTGTTAAATATTTTGATTTTCTTGATAAGAATATGAAATTATGAAACATTAACGGTACATTATTTGTTCTTTTTAGCATGGATTTATATTTATTATGTCCAAAAATAGCGTGGACCTTTGTAAGCATTTCTTTTGCCTTACTATTCTGAGCTCGGAGTGTGAAAACTTTTATTCAAGCATAATGAACGTAAATGAACTTTGTTCCAGACAACATGCACGTTCAGGTAAAACCATTTTTATCACTATCTTTCAGTTAACTTTTAATGTAGAATCACTATCTATCTGGGCAAAATTTTAGCTATATTGGTTTTCCAATTTAATACCAAAAATATTTACATAACTTATTGATGTATGTCTGTAATCCTTTTATATTTTTCACAGGCAAGAAGAAAAATATGTTCAAAAATATATTACTTATCAATAAGAATGAGTTCGAAAAATTCTGCCCCTTCGGAGTAATGCCCCACCGTTGACGGAAAACTGATTCTTAAAATTAGCGCAGTTGCATCTACCTATGCAGTTGCAATATTGCAATTAATGATAGTATAAGTAGAACTTAAAATATGTACTATCAAGGTCGGTCGGTCAATAATCAATGTTTTGATTATTGACCGAGCGAGCGCGAAGCGCGACTGAAGCATCTCTGCTTCAGCTTGGACAAAAATTATTTCCATCTTCTTCATTTTGTCCTTCCGTTTGTTCTTCTCTACTACAGGGGGGCTACTCAAATGGCCACTTTTCTATTCGTTCGCTAACTTAAAAATTAAAAATAAGTCATAAACTCTAAAATTACGTGTCGTAGGCTTGTCAATTCCATACAATACAACAATGTCTGTGATTTAAATAAACTTGCGACGTGTGACTTGATCGTCTAAACTCTGTTTATTTTTACCCGATTGCAAAGAAATTGTTATGTTTTTCGCCCGTATCTTGTATGTACGTATGTTTGTTCGTTTGTATGTGTGTTTGTTGGTATGTAATATTCTTTATTACCTCATATCTTTCAAACGGCTGAATGGATTTCTGTAATTAAGATATCGTTAGATTTGTCTTAGCAGCCCAAGTGTTCTTAGGGTAAGTGGCGTTAAAAAAAGGCTTAGCGGCTGTGAAGTGCTATTATTTGAAGTGTATTTTTTTTAATTACTGCAATATGGGTATCTTATTAAAAGGCTTATCGAGGATTACAAAAAAGGTGTATAATTATCATAATATATAAAAAAGTGTACGTTATATTACGAAAATCCGAGCGGCAGCTATAAAAATGACAATGAGGATCAGTAACATGTTTGAATCCTATAGTTCTATTGAAATAATATAAACACATACAACAACAATTAATAGCTATGAAACCTAGTGAAAGAATTTTTGAAATCCGTTTAGAAATTGTTGAGTTAAAAGGGTTTGAAGGAAATGCCAAGCTCAATGCAATATGTGCTTTATCACGAGTAGATAGAGTTTCCATCAACCTAATGAAACACTGTTTCCATTAGTTAATCACTTTGTCACTTCACTAGGTGTGAAAGTGGTACAGTTTTATTAGAAAGATAAGTGACCAAATAACAAACATTAGGAAATTGCTATAAGAGAAGAAGCGAAATCAAAGTCAAAGTCAAAATATGCAAATAAACTATATATTCAATTGAACTTAGTAATTAAGCGCTTTTGAATCATCTATCTGAATAAGTCAAATCTGGAATACGAAGAGTAAGACACGCACTTGTTGTTAATAAACACTCCAATGTCTGATTTATTTAGCTTTTAATTTTAATATTAGATCGCTATATAATTTGTGGTATTAAGTATTTCGAAAATGATGATACCATTTCGTCCAAACTAAGTATACTCGACCAAAACCCTATGAGACGCCACCATAAAGGTACATTCTGTAGACACGCAAATCAGTCAGTTGGCGCTCTGTCCAGATATATTTAGTAGTAAGTAATAACAAAACGTTAACTCCTAAATATACCCGATTACGACACCCCAAATAGGGAATGTTTAGTAGTCAGCTTTGATCCTAACTATACCTGATCAAAACCCTATGGGGTGCCGACACGCGTCAGGAACATGACGAATCTGGAACAAGTCTATTTTACTAGCACCCGTAATAGACTTTTTAACTGATTAGAAGAATGGGCGCAAACTATTAACTATATATAAACAATCTAGGTAGTAAATGTAAAACTTATCAAGGTGAACTAGTAAAGTCGACAAACACAATTTAATTTGGTTTTAATCATAATTTACTTGTCCTATCACCTACTTATATCTATTCTATTCTATGAACACTTTACATGATCAACATTTTCAATTTAGATTCTTCTGAACGTAAAAATAATAGAATAATTATTAAATGTCGATCTATGATGAAAACACCATTAATGAAAAGCGTTTCTTCCAAATAATGATCAGTAGGTCTCGTGCTTACAAGTGGTTCTAAGACTTAACTGTTTTTTTCATCAATCGATGGAAATATTTAGATATGTCTTCTAGCACTGCTAATGATAGCGGAGGATTAAGTGTTATAACAATAGGCGACGGACTTGAAGAAGCAATAAGTGCTTTGAATTTACTAGAAACGATCTTATTTGCTCCAAAATACTTGATTAAAGATGGATCCATTAAAATTCTTATGCGAAGAAATTGTGTGATATTTTCAATTGTGAATTTCGCTTTACTGGTTTTAAATATTTTTGGGTTGTTTATAAAATTCTCGTTCGATACCTCCATGATATTAAATGCTTGTCTAAACTGTCTAACAATATTGCGACTCATCGGTCTTATTATAAATTTCATGTTAGTTTTTACGTTTGTGAAAAAAGTCAACTTAGTTTCGAAAATTCACATCGTAAGTAATCAGTTGTCCTCTATTATCAAATTCAAATCATATAAGTTCTGGCACAAAACCATCGCTACTATTTTGGTATCCTGGTACATTTTATTTTCGTTCTACTCTTTAATAATCTTCGATTTCAACTCGAATTTATTATTTAGCGGTTTTTTATTCATACCAATCGTTGGTTTTGAATTTTATATTACTTCTGCTTACTATACAATAAAGTCCATTAATTTGAACCTGAAAGCATGGATTTGTAAAACTAACTCTGATTCAAATGAAGATTTTGCTTCGGAAGGTGATACAGTTTTGTATGACATTTATTTGAATATATTGAAATCTTTTTCTATCTACAGAGACCTGTATAAAGTAGAGGTGGGCATTTTTTTTATGTTATCGATAACTTAAGCGTACCTTAATGTATTTTTTTTAATTTATTTATTTCTTTTAGGTTATATTTTACGTCATATATACTGTGACCACTGCTTTGCTTCGTGTAATTGAAATCGCTGACATTAATAAAAATATTGTTTATACAAAACAATATCCGGTAATTATTATTACAATACTTTACTTGCTTGATGTCAATTTGTTGTAAACTTTTAGTCAGCTCTTAGTACTATGCAATAGAGTTTAATGTCGCTCAATACATATGCGGAAGTGAATTCTACACTTAGAGATCTAGTTTGTGTATTTATTGCCATCAAAATGGCCGTTATCACACGTAACTGCTGCAGCCGGTATAGACTGTTCCATTTTGTAGTAGGTACTTACATTTTTTGGAATTTCGGTCAAAAACATACATACTTTACACGGCACTGACGCTTTTTATTATAAGGATACCTTGTTAAATGTTTTTTTTTATTAATAACTTATAAAATAATTAAATATTAATGGTACACTTCGATCTGTTCTTTTCAGCAAGGGTTTATATTTATTACGTTCAAAAATAGCGTGAACTTCTGTAAGCATTTCTTTTGCCTTACTATTCTGAGCTCGGAGTGTGAAAACTTTTATTCAAGCATAATTAAAGTTAATGAAGTTTGCTCTAGACAACTTGCGAATGCACGTCCAGGTAAAAACCTATTTTTTCACAATCTTTCCATCAACTTCTATTGTATAATCACTTAGTAAAATTTTAGCTACATTGGTTTTCAATTTAGTACTTAAAATATTTAAGTACATCATTTGATGATGTAGGTATCTGTAATCCTTTTTTATTTTTTTTAGGCAAGAAGAAAAATATGTTCAAAAATATTTTACGTATCAACAAGAATGAGTTCGCAAAATTCTGCCCCTTTGGAGTAATCACCGTGAACGGGAAACTGATTCTTACAGTTAGCGCAGTTGTGACTACCTACGCAGTTGCAATATTGCAATTAATGATAGTATAAGTAGAATTTAAAATCGTATTAAGGACACGGATGCCTGTAGTAAAGTTAAAGTCGCTTTCAAAGAAACATTAGGCCGCTTTCACGCCGCGTTAATCACCTTATTAATGTTGTTGATACTCTTTTTTTTGGTTTGGGATACCCTCTTATTTTATGTCAACAACATTTTGTCGAAAGGTTCATGTTTTGTCTAATGATTAATAAAATCGGTTTGAGAATTTTATTTACCTATTCTAAATACATTTTTTGTCAATCAAATTATCAAGTACAGTTGTTCTATCTCAGAAAGACCCATTTGCTATGAATGTGTTAGGTGTGCACATACAATGCACATACACATTGTTTTAGTGTGCGTCTGACTCTGCACGCTCGACGCACTCGTATTACGCACACTAAAAAAAAGTGTGTGTGTACGCCTAACAACATTCATAGCTAAAGGGTCTTCGTGATATAGAACTAGGTACTTTTAGCTACATTTAATTGACATTGTACGCGTAAAAAGATAGAGTGCATAATTAGTTAAAATGAAAAAAGGATATGAGTGTGTAGGTAGGAAAGAATTATGTTGTTAGCAAGAGGAAAATAGAAGCGCCGCCATTTTTTGTGTGTTGACCGAGTATACAGGTTTAGTTAGCGCTCCGTGGCATTGCGCACGCTTACTTGGCTAAGCCGCGCTAGAGCACTAACCTGACGTCGGGCTATAGCGCTGAATTGTGTTGTAGGACGTTTTATTCCGCTGCCTTGAGCGGGATCCCGGCGCAGGCGTCCGCTCCGGGTGCTGTTTCCTGTATTTTCATAGAGCAGCGCTGCGTGTGGCGGATTGCCCGCCGCACGTGGCGCGGGCGGCGAGCACGCTCGCGGGTCCCGCGCGACGGGTCACGCGAGCGGGGCTGTTTCTTGTATATTCATAGAGCAGCGCTGCGTGTCCGAGCCCGCGACGGGCTATTTGTCCGCGACGGAGCACGGCGCGGGTCCCCGCGACGGGCTGTTTGTCCGCGATGGAGCACGGCGCGGGCCCCCGCAATGGGCTCCCGCACCGTGTACCCGCGCCGGGATCCCGCTCAAGGCAGTGGAGGGCCTTATTCAAAATATCAATTGGCGCTATAGCGCGACGTCAGGTTAGCGCTCTAGCGCGCGCTAAGTACGCGTTCTGTTTGGCAAAGCCTTTAAATTATTGCAAAGTGGTTACGCGTCAGAGACTGTGATAGTTAATAAGTTTACTACTTAAAATTGTATCAAATTCTAGCTTCTTTTAAGGCACGTTTTGTAGGCGAAAATAAGTGTGTAATAAACTAACTGGTATTTTAACATCTTTGTTTAATTGAAACGTATATTGTCCTGATAACAATAATTGATAGGAAGCGGAAGTAGGCCAAAGAGAGTTCATAGTTAAAAATAAATGTTTTATCAGATCTGTTAATTATAGTTCAAGAAATGAACGCTCAAAAAAAGGTAGGTATAAAGGGAAAGGCGTGGAACACAATTTTTGACTTCGTAACTTTGTTTGGACCTGTTAGGAGGTCCCCTCCCGTAGCCCCTATGCCGGGGGGAGGGGGCGGGTTCGAAGGTCCCATTTTTCGGTTTTTCACATATATCTCGGAAACTATACATTCCAGCGACATGTTTAATTCAGTATTTTTTTTGATATCTTGTATAGTTTTTGAGATATCCGTTCCTGGGACCTACAAATCCCCCCCCCCCTCCCCCCGGCATAGGGGCTACGGGGGACTTTTGATATGTTCACCTTGAGTTTCAATCATTTCCCTCTACACCTTTCCGTTTACTGGACTATATGAGTATTTTATAAATACACCGTTAATTTTTTATCCTTTAAATTCCATTAAGTTAGTGAGTTTTCTACCAATGTTACTAAATATTTTTGCCAAAGAGACTGGGTCGAAAAATTACAAAAAAATTGGTACTTTGATACTAACTAGACAGGCTAAAACCTTATGTTACATAGTATGGAAAAGTAGATTATTTTTTCAATCCATGTCTCTTTGACGAAAATGTTTAGTTTCATTGGAAGAACACTCATTTGAAGTGTTTTATACATATTTGGCACCCAACGTGTAACTACAAAAAGGAAAGTATTATAATTTGACAAAAAAATAATAATTTGTAAACATTGTTTTATTTTTTATAAATGTTATTAGACTAGTTTAGTTACATAAAGGAAATTTTATCTTGACTACTACAAAATGCTGGTTAATTCACTATCTAAAGAAACTAAACATTGTACCTAGTACCTACTTAGGTACCTACTGAAGTAAAAATATTTTAACATTATATTTACATGTTTTTATCGTGACTTAAACGCTAAGATTCATACAATACTACGTAACGCGGCATCATCATCACATTTCCATTCATCACCAAATTCATTAAACTCAAAAACAAATTTTAGTGTTATCATGAATTAAATAATAATTAACATTAATTTAACTGCCTTATTACATTAATTTATTTTTATTACATCTGATAAGAAGTGCTTTTTATTTACAGACAAAATTAAAATAACATCAATTTACCCGTTTGTATTTTTTGTCTTAGATATTTAATTTGCGTCTGTCCACCGTCTATCCTTCAGTACCTATAAACACCGAAGCACGCATAGCATGCAAGCATATAATTAGTAATGCAACGAATACGAATATTCGTATTCGCTGAATATCTTCACGAATATTAAAAACAAACTATTTACTTATATTATAACTGAACGCAACCCTATTTATGTACCCGATTTATATACCCGAATTATGGTTTGGCTGTGTATCCGAATTCCGAACGCACCTACGCATTATACTGTGTTTATCTATCGATGGGGATTAGAAATTTAATGAAGTAGACCCGTATCTAAAACTAGCCAATCTCGCACTTCTGCTGATCCATTGGTTTTCTGGCGTGAAGATATACATATATTTCCCGAAGCTGAAAAAGCTGGCCTAGAAGTATTTTTCATTAAAGCCTTCTACTGTCGCCTCAGAAGGACTATTTCAGACCACCTGGGAATGTACAAACAGAAAAAATCGCCCTAACGCCTGAGAAGTTACAAATGTTGTGCTTTTTGAACAAAAGCTTGTCAGCAGTTAATTTCAATTATTAATTATCTTAGTAAAAAATAATAGTGTGTATATTCATTACCTTGTTGAATTATTCTTATTCGTATTCGCCGAATAGTAGGTTTAATATTCGTATTCGTGTTCATATTCCTTAAAGTAGTATTCATTGCATCACTACATAACATAGGTATAATATCGCGTGATAGAGCGTTCTATCCAAGTTCTATCGATAATCAACTGTCAAATTCCATTGTCTTTTGACAGTGAAACGCAATAAATCAGTATAGTCATTGCGTTTTGGTGATCATGCTAGGTGGTCTGTTCATATTAACTAATCTAGAGTCTGTCTAAAAATACTGTTTACATGAGAAATTACTAAATTATTTACAATAACTTATACTGGTAACCTTGTTGGTGCTGTCAAAATTCTAATGAGGGGTTTTCAAATTGCCATTTAAAAAAAATAAAAGTAACTATTTGCCTCACTAGATGGCGTTGATGGTAAGAGGGAAGTCAAAATTGGTAGTAAAAATACTTTGAATCCCCTATTTTTTTCAACGCCATCTACCGAGCCTACAGCTTTTTGTCATTTTGAAAAGCCCTCATTGTAAGCATATTTATTTATTTAGATGGGTTTGGTGGGGTGGTTGGGGATTTAGGTGGGTAATAAAATTAACTTTGAAATTACCCAAGTAAACAGACTTTTTAGACAGACTCTACATACACCAAAAGTGTTTATAGGGATCAAGCTCATTTTGACAATGAGGACTTTTCAAAATGACAAAAAACTGTAGGCCTATTAGTTGGCGTTGATAAAAAGGCAAGTGTCAAATTTTAATGCATTAAACGTAGGCCGTTTATTTTCAAAGCCAATTTAAACACTTCACTTGAACGTCAACGCCATCTAGTCAGGCATATAGTTACTTACTATATTTTTAAACGTCACTTTGAAAAGCCCTCATTACTTACGTACTGAAGTCTGAAAATGTTTTTCACTATATACTAGCGGCCGCAAGCGACTTCGTCTGCATGGAAAGTTTTTTTTTGCAATCCCTTTGGGAACAATACTTTTTTTCGGGATGAAAGGTAGGTACGTGGTAGGTACCCCATGTCCTCTTCTGTAAGCCACGTTCTTAATTTGAAATTCAGTGCGGGGAATGAATTTCAATACTTATTTTCCGATCAAGTACATATTCCACCCTTATTACTGACTGTAAAAATAACTTTTCTGTTTCCTTGTTAAAAGTGTCAGCACAAAGCCTAGATGGCGCTTTTAGCTCTACATTCAAGTATTGCATTTATTTTATAAAAGTTTTTCGGGGATGGAGACCAATATCAGTCTCTTGATGGCGTATTGTTCATATTGACAAGTCAAAAGTTTAGCAGCGTAGTAGCGTTTTAAAGAAGGTAATTTTTTCTAAGTTTATTATAGCTTTACTTAGATTTTAAATAGTTACCTAATCTTGTTACGACATTAAGTGCATTAAATATTCGACCCAGTATGTATACTTCATTTATCTTTGTTAATTTTCCATTTTTCCATTAATTTACTTTAACTTTCTTACTTCTCCTTACCATCTTCTTTTTCTTACACTCGTATATGTTAAAGTTACTTGACGGATTTTGATGAAACTTGGTACACAGAGTCTTTATACCGCGCAGAAAAGTCGCGCTCAAACACTAGTATCACTATAAATCCATATCGATAGAACTGTTTTTTCTTGGTCTTTCTACACAGCTCAATAATTTGAAATCTCTTCCAAACATTTCTCCATCTTCCAAAGTTTGTGGAAGTGGCTGATTTAGTGTTTCTGGTAAGAATAGTGCTGTGACACCAGCCAAGACACTGAGGATACCCATCACTATAAGAGGTAGCGCTCTGGCATACGTTGCCTGTAAAGAAATGGTCAAATTAGGACATCCAAGATTTGGGTGATGATATTTTAAACGGCATTATGGATGAATGTAATGAAGGTGACTTAGTTTTTGAAGCAAACTGTAAAAACATTGATGATAACGATGGCTTTCTTGGTTTAGTGGCTTGCACACCAGTTTTATAGTGTCACCATCTTTGAGTTTCTGGGTTCAACCCCGAACCAACCCAACAATATAGAAAAATAGTTTTAAATTACATCTGAATTGACAAAGCGGCAGTGCCATGTTAAGAAAAAAATATAGGACCCTAAAGTAATCTTACCAAAAACACAATGTAAGGGCATGCTAAAAGCCCCAATCCTGATATGAATGAGGAAGCACCCATAGCTTGTGCTCTTAATACAGTCGGCAACAGTTCACCGATTTGAACATAAAATACTGCAAAGGATGCTGCGATGAACAATCTGCCCAGCATCGCCAAGAAGACTGTGATCCAAGGCCAGGCTGCAAAGAAAAACATATAACTTTGTTTGAAAATCAATTTAGAAACGAATAGATAATAAATAGTTTTGAATAAATTACTGTTTTATCAAATAATACAAACTTAGTATTATAGTGGATAATATATACAATCACGCAGTTATCTAAAAATAAATACAAGGTTGTTATAATAAATAATAACATTACCAGTATCTTGAAGATCCATTACAATATTTTAAAGACAGATTTTAAGACTGATTTAATAAAAAAAATAAGTTTCTTCTGATAAAGCTGTTTTACTTACATTCTGGGACAAATATACAACTAAGGCAGGCTAAGCCTCCAATGCTCATGAAACTACAGAGCACCCATCTCCGACCATACCGGTCCATACACCGCCATGCTATGAAATATGACGGAATCTCTACTGCTCCCCCTGGAAATATAATTTACCACTGATTATGGAAAACTTAGTAGTACAAATTCCATTTCATTTCATGATTTTAGTTTTGCTTTTAGCTCATATTTTTAAAATCAACGTTTGTTCGAAACCCAAGTTGTTATGGTTGTGTTTATAATAAAATTATAGTCTTTTGCGATTTTCTTAGCCAGCTCTGTGAACCAATTTGATGAATTAAAAGAAAAGTAATTTCTGATTTACAAGAAATTATATAGAATGTGAGTTTACTCTCTCTTTAATATAATATTTTTTTCATAAATGACTTACCTATAAAGAAAGCTAAGTAATCATCAACTCCTAAATTAGGTGTATTATAACTTAAGCTATTATAAACAACACCTAGCGCTACCCAATTAAAGGTCAAAAGGAAGAATTTCTTTCGAATATTTGGAAATCTAAATACATCTAAAGGAGATGCTTTGCAATCCCCTTCGGAATTTTGATCATCCATTCTTTTATTTTCCATTAAATCTTCTTCACCATCATTATTCATAAATATTCTAGTCATTAATAGTATAGATTTTCTTCTTAATGAATTTCCTGGAGATTTCGCATAAGGATCAGTTTGTGTTGACTTTTGAATTGCATCGAAGTTTAATTGAGATTCTTCGTTTTGGCTTTCTCCTTTTAACTCATCATTAACATTTTCTCTCTCTACCTTCAACCGAGCTTTCTTATTTACTATCTCAGCAACTTCAAGTGCTATTATTCTTTCTAGATGATCTCCTTTGCTTTCTTCCAATTCGTTAATTTTGGTTAGATCTGGTTTGAAAGTAAGCATATTGCTTATTCTTCTGTCGTAGTCATCTTTTTCTAGTGATTCAGAGAAGCCAGTGACATGTCCATTCATATTAGTTAACATTGTTATTTCTACTTCTGCTTCATCATCTTTTATTTTTTTCTGTAAATATGAAAAAATATAATTGAATAATTCAATATAATTGTTCGTCAATTTTGGTTTTTGGTTTATACAACTCTAATTATAGACAGCCTCATCGTGCGAAATCTAAGTTCAATACTTTAAATGGAACGAAGATAGAATAACAACTTATCATCTCAAGAGATGGTATATATAATGATATACCCAAGGGTACAAATATATAGTTATCAGTCAATGTCAAGTAGAAAAAAACAATGGTACTCACGTGAAGCTCCAGTAGAAATCCACGAGGCAAATCTATTTTGTTCTTTTTCGCTAGATTCCTATAAACCTTCTCCGCTTCGGCTATGCGGCCGCGACTCACAAGCCATCTAGGCGATTCTGGTATAAGCCAGTAGTAACTGGAAAGAAAATAGGTCCAAGTCTTCGATCAAAAATACCCTAGATATCGGGCAGTCTCAAAAATGGCACCTCAAATAGCGCCCCAATTACAAACTGGGCACTTATTTTGCACAAAGTAAGTGAAAAAAGATGTGTTTTTGTACAAAATAAGTGATATAAAATGTGAGTTTGTACAAAATAAGAGGTGATTATCTACAAAACAAACGTGTAGTTTGTAAGTGGGACGATATTTGAGGTGCCATTTTTGCGTACTGTTTTAGTTCGTGTTTATCTAGGATATTCTTGATCGAAGGTGCAAGTAATAAAAAAAAATACACGATGTCAAGTTCAAAACGCCTGTTTCAATAGAGGTTTCATGTATTAGGTAATCACATCTAAATGCACTATTACCGCAACGGTTACAAGATGCGTACGGAACTGTACCCCTAGCACTTAGCACGAACATATATTGAGAAAAAAACGCGTGTAAAAGTACTCGATAGAGTAATTGGGAAAAGTTATCTATGGAAAATTTAATTTCCCTTTTCGGCGGTAGATGGCGCTGTACAAATTTCCTATGACTGATGTCTATTATACAAGTACGCTGGACCATGGACGAAAAAATTTTTCGTCCATGGCTGGACTGGCGAACGTCACTAATCGTTTGTGCCGATTTGAAAATCGCCATATTGGCGCTGAGAGCAGTAGATTCTACTATGGCAGTAGTGAGTGTACTTGGAACTAATTAGTTCCAAGTACACTCACTCCTCCTGAGAGCAGAATCTACTGCTCTCAGCGCCAATATGGCGATTTCCAAGTCGGCACAAAAATTGCTGTCATTTTATGACAATAGCCTGTCCAGCGTACTTGTATAATGGACGTCAGTGTTTCCCATTCAAAATTACTCCATCGACAATTTTTACACGCGTTATTTTTTCGATAGTTGTTCGTGTTAAGGGCACCAATCAACATTCGGTCATTGCAATATCTCTTACACAATGTAGAAACTTTTGGGCAATAGAAAGGATAGGGAGGATGAAAGAGCGATGGTCAAAATTACAAAGGCCAGTCTTTATTGATGTGAGTTCTCTGAGACCATAATTTCGATATTATGCCTTAAAAAAATTTAACCCCCAAATCAAAGAATAGTTATAAGTAAGAGTAATAAGAAAGAGGATTCCACAAATTATGGTTCTATTGCTGTAATATTAGTTTAAGCAGAAAATAAAGTAACTTACCCAATAAGAAAAATAAACGGCAGGCTTGTTGCAAGTGATAAATAAAACCAGTCTCTTATCGCAAAAGCCAATAATGCCAGCAGACACATTCCGCTTGCAAACAACATTCCCACTACGATACCTGAAAGCAAGTAAAGTAAGTTTATTGAAATTCAAAAGAAAAATAACTCCAGAAAGTAATAGAAGGGAGATTCTTAAAAACGAAAGATCAATTTGCTATTTAGAAAATTCAAACATTAAATTTTCTTAAGACAACCATAGCCCGTGAATTATGTATTCTGTGCCCATGACCCATCTGAAGATTCTCCTATTTAATTATCGGATTGGAATTCAAACTTTTTATCTATGAAAAAAGCACCTGAGATTTATTTAAAAACAATAAACCCTATTTATTTTCCGAAAGACACTTTCATTCGATTAGTTTTGCCCTTTGCATTGCTGCGGCACACGTATTTCTAAACTAGCTATGCGATAATTTATTCGAGTGTAAGTATGTATGGTAATAATGCAAATATACCTACAAACATGTTTATTTATCTGAGGAGTTCAACGGCGCAATGGCATAGCGCGTTCAGCCTGCACGAACATCAGCTATCGAGAAAAAAGCCGCGCGTAAAAGTACTCGATAGAGTAATTATAATAATTATTGTTCTCTATGGGAAATTGGATGGCGCTGTAAAAAAATCCCATACAATATTACTCTATAGATTTTTTAGGTGTGTTGTTGTTTATGCTGCTGGTGCTAATTGCGTCTCGGTTCAGCATCTTTTCTTAGGGACGGTTATCGGATATGCGAATGAAAATGTTTTATTCTAAGCTCCTCCGTGCTTTAGAAGGCACCTTAAACCATTAGTCCCGGATGCATTTGCAGTCGATAACACCCTCCAATCCATTCACGAGGATAAGGTGGATTATGGCTTAATCTCTTTATACATTCATAAGGAATTCCTGTACCCCCATCATTGGAAATACCAAGATTTATCAACTTTTCTACAATAATACCTGTACCATTAAAGAGTAATACCAACCGGTCTGGGGTCTTTTTTTGGGTGGCATCAACTCCAGAGCCAATATAAACGGTTGCTGATACAATGCTGGGAAGAACAGCCCACCCGCTACTCTGATCGCTGCATATGACCAGTAAGTGTTGGGGAATGATGCTACTATAGCCAGTGGAACTTCAAGTAGGATCATCAACAATATTGTAGGTCGGCGGCCATACCTAGAACATAATGAAGTGATTGGGATCAATTTTGATACAGACGTTCTATCTCATGAAGTTCGTTCGGCTATGAATGTTGTTAGGCGTGCACATGCACATTATTGTAGTGTACATAATATAAGAGCATGCGAACGCACACAAAACAATGTACATGTTCACGCCTAACAACATTCATAGCCGGACGGACTTCGTAAGATAAAACAACTATATCGACGCGTTAGAGTGAAAAACTCGGAAATGCATTTGTGGTATTATTTTTTTATTGCTTTTTTAGAAAAAAAACCTCGCAACGCATAATGCTATTCTCACTTATTTGTTCTTCCGATACTCGTAACGCCATCTATGTCAGTAAAAAACATAAAAGCCTCTGTACAAAAATTATACAGCACGCAGTTTTTTCTTCCTCAAGAAAATTTTCTTCTTCGAGGTTTTCCCTCTAAGACGTCGATATCTCTCACCTTCAATTAATTTTCGTAACGAAACGAGATTGCCCCCAAATATCTAGTTGTACTACTTGTGAAATGGTATGATAGCAATAGCAATAGGGTACACCAAATTTCGCCGCTAGGCAACTTTAATAGCGCAAAAAAATTTATTTTCATCATTCATGTTACAATTTGAAATGCAATCATGCTTGGACTAGGTAATTAATTTTTTAATAAATCTCATTATATATTGCTAAATTGAAAAAATATACAAACCTGTCTGACATCCATCCAAAAACTAGATTTCCAAATATGGAGCCGACCCAAAAAAGCGTGTTACCGGTTCTGGGCATCCAATCTTGATCGCAAACGAGGGAGAACTGAAAACATAAAACGTTTATAAGTGGGTGTGAACTACCAGTGTTTTAAGCCTAATTTTTGAACATACTGTAAAAAGATGGTTAGGTGTAAAAGCCTGAAAGAGTATTGACGCAAAATGACGGTAAGAAAAGCAACCAATCCTATCCTACTAATATTATAAATGTGAAAGTTTGTGGGTTTGGATGTTTGGATGTTTAGATGTTTGGATGTTTGGATGTTTGTTCCTCAATCACGCAAAAACTACTGAACGGATTTGGTTGAAATTTGGCACACAGATAGTAGATAGCCTAGATTAAAACATAGGATACTTTTTATCCCGATATTCCCACGGGAACAGGAACCACGCGGGTGAAACCGCGGGCGGCCGCTAGTCATGTTATATTTATAAAAAAATTAAATAAATTTAAAAAATATTAAAAACACGACTGCCCTGCCAAAAACCAACTAAAAAGTTAAACAACAAGTGTCATTGCAGTCGAAGGACCTTATTATGGAACAATTTTTGATCAAAGAGGTCCCCCGACTGCAATGACACTTGTTGTTTAACTTTTTAGTTCGTTTTTGGCAGGGCAGTCGTGTTTTTAATATTTTTTAAATTTATTTAATTTTATTTCACACATTTTAGTGACATATTATATAGTTTTGGAATGTGCTCATCAAGGCCTTTCATTTGATGCCCATATTGTAATAATAGAAGAAAAAATTTTTTTTTTCACATTTGAAAATGGCGTCGTACAGTCGCCATATTGATTTTTTCTAAAAAAAATATAGCCAGTGTCACTCGAAATGCTGTAAGGATTCTAACGATACCCCATTTATCCAAATCAGTTCAGGCATTTAGAAGTTATGGTGGAATAAAGAAACTCACATACCCACAAACATACATGAACCCTGAACACATAACACTCTTTTTGCTTTGGGCAGTCGTGTAAAAAAATATAGTGATAGATTACAACAGCTCTTCTTTAAAGAAGAACTCTCAGAGATTAATCTCTGAGATGGAAATTGAAAGAAAGCGGCCCTTCCCAATCTGCCTCTTTACCATGAAACGCGATATGATATAGCAATTTATCACGTTTCACTGTCAAAAGACAATTGATTTTGACAGTTGATAGCCGATAAAACGCTATCACCCGATACATATCGTGTTTCGGTGGTCATGCTCAAGGGCTGGCCATTGTTTTGATCAGCGGTACTCTGAATCAACATTTATCTTCCGAGCGCAGTCCTTTCTATTTTCGCTGAATATTTAATGAAATAGATCACTATTATTTAAAAAAAAAAACTTACTTCAGTAACTAAAGTTTTCCTATAATGCTCTGTGCTGAATCTCCAACCGTGGGCACATGGTGCAGGTTCCTTGCTCCTCACTGAAAGAATAGCCTCCGTTACTCTTGAGATCTGGAATGGGAAATAAAATGGATAAGCTGACCAGTGTTTTCTATTCCGTTTTATGATTGAAAATTCATACGGTTTGCAACAAGTAAAAATGTAATTTTACTTGTTGCAAATTTCAAAAACTTTAAAAAAATTATAGATATCATTACTAAACTATTCATGATTTCGCAAACCCCAAACATAGTGAAACCTTGTATTATTTACCTGTTTCTCCTTTTCCACTTCTCCAACTGCTGGTACCAGTTTGCTTATCGTCACCATCCTCAAAGATCCACCTTCTCTGATCAGCTCAGACCTCTCATCAATGTAGTCATTCAGAGCAGAATACAGTGCCTTAGGGTCCATGGAGTAAGCTTGGCAAGATTGATAGACATCATTTTCTTTAGGAACCAGGAGAGAACGGAGCAGATCTTCAGGTAGATCCAAGCCTTCGAGTTCGGGAGGTGGAGCGCACCAATGTTCTGGTGTAGCGTTGGTGAAGACCTGAAAGTTATAAATAGGTACATGATGAATTAAAATACCTGTACCATGGCGATTATGATGGGAGACCGAGACAAAGCTGATAGAGGTAAGGTATTTTATAGTAGGTTCTACTTGCAAAATGATCTCCTTATTTTCCTACAAATCTGACGTAAAACAACTTGATTTAAGTGAACAATTTAATGAAATCATTACACGATGACACATCAACACTCTACAACATGATATTATTTTCAACGGGTGGTTTCTGGATAATTATATTGCATAGCTGTAAGATGGATATTGGATATATCTCAATACCTTGAAAAGGTGAATTTATAATAACACAAATAACTCTAACCACTAACATTGTACGTTATGTACTACTATTATAAATTTGTGGAGATTAAATGAATATGAATATGGAAAATATGCTACAGTTTTGCTCTTGAAACAAATATTATCTTTCTTAGCTTATAAAGACCCAAAGATTTAAATCCCCCGCGTACTTTTATCTTTTAATCATCTTTGTGAATCTATACTTGAGGTTACCGATATCGCAGTAGCGTTGCGCATTTGGTCTGCGATTTCGAACCTTGGTCCCGGCTGCATTTCCAGTCGTTAACACCCACCAATCTTCATTGGGCCCGCGTGGTGGGTTGGGTATGCATTACAATGCTGAAGTAGAAAAGACCGAATTTTACAAGACCTATGGACGAAAGACCGAAAATTAAAAGGCCGAATGGTTGTTTGGCCGTATGTTTAAAATCTCGAAAGGACATTTTGCCTAAAAACCGGCAGCTGCCGGCGAAGCGACAGAAAAAAAACTATTTCAAACTCGATTGGTGGATTTTGTCAAAATGACAACTCAAAAATGCTTGTGAAATGACCATTTTACAAGCATTTTTGAGTTAAACAAATTAACCGCAACGCCTACTTTCATAAATCCTTCCGGGCTGTTTGGAACTAATCTCGAAATACACATTGCTCAATACAACCTAAGACCTAAAAGAACTTTGCTCATAAAAATGTATGTGTTTGTGTAGGTAGAGTAAGTTATAAGTATTGACATTTTAACTTTCGGGATTACGAACTTTCGGGATTTCGAACTTTCGGTCATTTGATAATCGATCTTTCAAGTTTCGGTCTATCGGATATCGACATTTAGGATGTTCGGTATTTTGAAAATAGGTGTTTTATACGTCGATATTTCGGTCGTATGTATTATGAATTTTCGACATTGTAATGCATACCCGGTGGGTTATGGCTCACCATCCTTGTCCATTCATCAAGGTGTTCCTAGCCGTGGAGGTATTAAAAGGGCTGATGACGATGAATATATACTTCACCTCATCATCTTTCAATATTCAACTAACTTCTATAGATTTTTAGAGGATAATATATCCAGGATAGATCAAGACTATCATAGTATAGGTACCTGCCCCCCTACTCAAATGGCCAACATTCTATTCGTTTGAACGCTACGCTTTTATTTCTTTATCTTAGAAAATTCAATCTACTCCTATAGATTTTCAGAGGATATATCCAGGATAGTTAAAGAGTGTCATAGCAAGGCTCAATGTTATTTATCTAGCTTAGCACAGTTTTAATGTTATTGTCTAGACACACACGCTTTTGATAAGAAAAAACGCTACGTTCGACAGATGCGTTACAAGCCATTAGCAAAGCATTGCAGGCGCAACTAAGCCGTACTTCGGCATAGTGTGTCTAGATACTTAATTTATTAAAATAAAAAATAATTAATGTTGTAATAATTAATAAATAATGTTTTATTTTCTCCACAATAATTACAATGATTAGTTACATTTTCGGCTAACAGCTAAGATGTGGAATAGCCTCCCTGTGTCTGTATTTCCTAAAAATAATAAAACTTGGGCATCTTAAGGCTAGAGTGAATATGCATTTACTGACTGCGCGTACTTCGTCTTCGTTCTACTCGTTACTTTTCACCAGCGCTGGTGAAAGGTGAAATGTAAATTAAAATGAAATAATAAAAAGTACAGGTATTTTTTTCTGGATTTTGATAAAAATATTTATTTTACTGAATAAGATAGAAATGTGGATCTCAATAGGAGACGAGCCCTCTATGTTTATTAGTTAAGTCATGATCTCATTCAGTCGTTACGATGACAAACATAATTTGCATCACTGAACATCACTTCAAAGGACTCACTTTTCATCGGATTCACTTTACAAAACGTGACCAATGGAATGTAAATAGTTAAGTGTACTAGATTTGTGTCTATTTTTAATATTAGTACGTACTTGAGAACCAATAAACACTGCGTAGTTTAGAGCAAGGATATACTTGAAAAAATCGGTCTATAAAAAGTATGGAGTCAAAAAAATTTATGGATCGTCGCCAACTTGCAAAGATCTCACTTTTTGTCTCTTCAGAAAAATATTTAAATTATTCTGATAGTTATCTGAATAAAAATATTAAAACTGCCCCGGGCAGTGGAGTATATCTTTCGATATTAATACAATATTTTATTGTGTTAGGTTTTGTCAAAAGTCATCGGGATTCTTACACAATTTCGTCTAGACTTGAATTATGACTTTGAATTGAAAAAAAAAAGATTATAGGTATATAACTTAACTTAGTGAATAAAATGAAACATTTTTTAACGGATACTAGCGCGGTTTTATTGAAATTACTTTGGTAATTAGTTGGTATTGGGTTTCAGTTTTAATTTTCAAAAATCAAAACAAATAGATACCAACTCTCAATAAAACCGCGCTAGTATCCGTTAAAAAGTGTTTTATTTCATGTCTAAGTAGTGAGCACGTAAGCTTGAGAAGTGAATTGATGAATGAAGCAAGGAGCTCCATTTGGACCACGATTGTCGAGGTTAAGTAACGTTTGCTAGGGTCAGCCATCGGATGGGTGTCCCGATAAAATTATGTGTACTAGCTTCTTTGATTATTCTGTGCTATTGTGTTTTGATATGACAGTCATAACACCATATATTCCTCTTTAATGAAAAAAGGTAATTTTCCAGCACAAGTCGTATTTACAGTCTAAGACAGGCATAAGAGCGTATCGCCCTTTTCCAAACTTTGGAAGGCGCTTAAAGCCGTTCGTCCCGGTTGCATTTGGAGTCATCGACGCCGTAGGGGGTGGTCGATCTTACCCATCTATGTTATAATGTCTGGAAACGCTATAAACATAATTATTTGTAAATATCGTTCCATCTGATAAAGCAGACAAGTTTTTTGCGCCCATTTTTCTTGTCAGCTAAAAGATGTCATAATGGGTGGTACCTAGGGCAAAAGAATTGACAATTTAAAAATGCTTAAAAATGTTTTAAGCTTATTTGAATAGGTAAAGAATTTTTCACTTTCACTCTCAGTAATGGCGTTGAAAGTGCGCATCCACCAGTGCTGTGGCATATGCTGCGTTGCAGGATGTGTTTTTAACCAATAGCATCAGTTCATTTACCTACGCCAAACAAACGAAGGTGCCTACCTTAAATAAGCGATCTAAATGAAGCGATTCTATTGGTGATTAAAAACCATATTTTTCGCAATGCAGCTGAGCTCAGTTCTGGTTGATGCTCTCCCTAATAAAGGGTGGTGATAAAGAAAATTGAAAAATCAGGTTTGTCGCCCACACTAGTCATGAGGTAAAGTTTTGTAAAAAAAACAAATTCACATCACCTGATTTTGTTTTATCTTTTCGGAAAAAAGCTTAGCCGGCTAATAATAAAGATATAATAAAGCTAATGGAGATACTCAAACCTTTATCAAAATATTTTATCAACATAACAAATCAAAGCCCACGAGTGTTTACGTTCTCGAAACGAAGACAGGCCCTCGATTCGATACACTGATAAATGTAATCAAATCAAAAAATGTAAAAATAAAACAATCGCGATTGATAATGATGAGTCACTGGCTGAAAATACATTTTTAATCTTTGATAAAATTCAGCCTTTTCGATCAGACAAAACAAATTATTCTCTGACATCGTATACGATAAATAAATAGATTGAAATATTGCTTATTGACCGAGCGAAGCGCGAGCGAAACGTCTCTGCTTCAGCTTGGGCAAAAACATTTTCTCCTTATACACGTCTCATTTCTCAACCGATTCGCGTGAAATTTTGTAAGGAGGTTCGATAATAATATTTTTTTTTTGTCGAAACAGTTTTTCTAAATTTCGCTAAAGAAATTCACTTATTCGAAAAAATTTCATTAGAAGCGCTATCTAATTTAGATTAGATTATATTAAAAATTAAAAGAATACCTTACCTACCGAACTGCTTTTCAAAAGCAGTGTATTAATAGTACATTATGAGACAAGTTAGTTTAGGTTGCTCATTGCCCACACACAAGGCTGTGGGTTGCAGCCCGAGCCGCAGCCGAGGGCGTAACTCAGCCGATTGTGCAAAGCTCACGAGTTTCATACGACATTTTCAACACATTTGCGAGGAAAAAATTAAAGTAATTTACCACACAGCAATAAATACGACAAAATAAAATATGATAATTATAATGGGGATAGGCGCGCAGGTTTTTTTTTTCAAACGCCCAATGCAAGAATATTTTGCGAACAAAACAAGTGAGTGAGCATACATGCAGCCTACTTCAAAATTATAATTTAAGTGATAAAATGCAAATATTTTATAACAAAATATTGTGAATTATAAATAATTTGATAATAATCAATATTTGTTTGAGTTAATTAAGGACTTACACATTTATTTATTCCAAAAATGTATATAAATTTTCAGCGGCATAAAGTCTCTTTGTTGTTACTAAATAATAACTAGTACCCGGTTAAATTGGGAATGCTCTGTTTACTCGCATAGAACTTGCAATAAGGTATTATTTAATGATCAAACGAACTTACCCTAAGTGAAGTTCGATCTTAATTATCCCGTCTTCATCGAAGAGATTTAATTTGTTACAAAGTAGTAGCTCTGCTATACGCTTGCACTATATCGCACGTCTTCAGCGCTATAGGAAGGAAAAAGAAAGCAATAGCTACCCCCTCTCTGCCTCCGACCAGCGCTGCCCGCCGCCGCGTCAACCTCATTCAGTTTGGAGTAGTAAGTAAATACATTGATATCTCCATCTATTATAGGGATACGGTTGTTAAACAAACAACTAGCAAGGGCGGGTTGGGACTTTAAATCTCTTCGATGAAGACGGGATAATTAAGATCGAACTTCACTTAGGGTAAGTTCGTTTGATCATTAAATTATCCCGTCTTCATCTCCCGAGATTTAATTTGTTACAAAGTAGGATGTTTAGAGAAGATATCAATGTTATTAGAGGAACCTTTGTTTGTTTATATAAATAAACAAGGGTTAAGTGAACACACATTAAATTATTATAAGGATTAGTTAAATAAGATAAAAATAAGTCAGTGCTCCTGCACTGCAACTGCAACATGATAAAAAATTGTTTTATTACAATGTCGGTTCTGCAAAATTAGAGCCCGTATCCTGGAAACTCGCAAATATTATCGATTGTCCAGTCCAAACAGCAGATTGCGAATAGCATCCACAGAAAATTCGACACACAAACTAGTAATTGAACAAATTTTTCGTCACAAATGGCAGCAACTTGGCCGCCGCGCCGATGTAACCACATGTCACACAACATGATAAACAGTTAATGAGATTAATAAAAAAAATCGGTGTAACATTCCTCCATTATAAATTTTATCAATCGGCCGAATGTTTGTGACGAGGCAGCATTGATAAGTTTTTTTTTTTTGGGAGTGGGGTTTGTGTTAGTTCATAAGGGCGATAATATTTAAGATATTTTTATTAATAAACACAAATAATTTTATTACAGAAATAAAAACTCAAAGAATGGAAAGTTCAACAAGTTGAGACTTACAGAAGATGTGATTAAACATCTGTCATTTAAATTTTAAATAATAAATTATTTCGCCATATCTTACTGTGTTACCTCAGATAATATAATACAATACTGAGTTGCTTAATTGAATTAAGTACATGATCTGTATTCATTCACTTGTAGCCAAGGCTAACAAGGTGACCAATGTGTGCTTAATTGTTCAAAATGTAAGTTATTTGGGAGTAAGTTCAACAGGTAAACTTAAACTATTGTAAGATCCAACGGTATCTAACGGTAATGTAATGTAACGGTAATGTAACGGTAGTGTAACAAACAAATCTAAAAAAAAAATTTTTTTTTTTAGGTTACCATTGCCGCTGATATGGATTTAAAATAATTAGGAGATATCTGAGCAATGATTGTATACTGGGATTCGTTTAGAAAGCAGTTATTTAGAAATCCTATTAAATCTTTAATTTATATAAAATAAGATATTCTTTCTTGGCACTATTTCCAATAAAAATATAGATTTGCTTGCAGTATTATTCAAATACTGAGGCAAGGTATCAATAGACACTTCTAACGCTTGACTAAAGAAACTTGTTTTCTAAGGAACGTTTGCCTTATAATATGCAGCCAGAAAAACTGACAGCGAGGAAGATGTTTCTTTCTGCGAACAGATAAGAATAAATTAACGTTTGTTGTGACTATTACCATCGCTATTTCTTTAACAGCAAGTTGATTAAGGTTTCAACGAGGGAATGGAGTTGCCTGTCACAAGTATATTATTATGTTTACTAGGTAGCTTTAATAATATAAGTTTATTTAATGTATTGTGTAATTGCAGAAATAAAAAACTTTTATTTTTTATTTAATTTCATTGAGAAACCATGGCTGTGATAGCTATTATGTCATTTGGCTTTGTCATGTACAATAAAATAAGTTTTTTTTTTTAAATAAGTAAGGAAAAATAAAGCTGGGGAGGCGTTATTACGCCTATTGTTAATCATAACACTGCCATTTCTCGCGAGCAATTTAGCAATTTAATTTAATTGCAAGCAATGAACACCACTAATTCGATTCATTTATGAAATGGCAGTGGTGTTATTAATATACAACAAAAACTTCAGTATAGGCACCTGCAGACAGACGGCGTGGTGCGCGTCCCAGCTATATCTAGCACAGCCGCAGTGGTAGGCGCCGCCCATCGGGTAGCAGCCCATCGGTGCTAGTATACGCACGGCATGCGAAGAATTTTATAACAAAAAGCAGATCCAGGTCATTAATGAGCAGCAATTATTCCTGGTTTGTGCAAAATCTTATATTGTCTCACTTTGACCGGCTGCTGCGCAGTCTTATTGTCAAAGCAATGGAGAAAGTATTGAAAACTATTCGTTTATCATATTGATTTAAACGTATCAGAAAAACAAATATTATTTTTCCACCATACAATACAAAGTTGACAAGGTACATAGTACGATGTATACGTAATTATTATATTCATTATTTTAAATAGTTAAACATTAATGCTCAATGTGTACAAGCCTTAAGCTTGTCCAATATTAAAATTTTAAGTGTTAAAATAGTAATGCTACCACAGTACAAACTCCTGTAATAGTTCCCAAGTATCTGACAAAGTCACTAAAATGTATTTTATTTGATTTTAATAACTTCTTCTAAAAATATTTTGTTTGTCCTTATTTGTCAATATACTACTAATTTTAGAAATTCAATACAAGGCCAAAGAATTTACATGTTTGGCTGGGACTTTCTTGATAGTTAATGAGGATCTTAAATATTAGAATCATTGTTTTTATAGTTTCTAATACTTGAAAATTTGAGAAATTTTGGTAATTAATACCCAGACATAAGTGTCATCTTAATAGGGCATTGAAGCCTGTAATTAATGGGTTAAATTATTGGTTTAAAAATCTAGTAAAGATGATGATTCTGTGTAGTGCTGTGAAAAAGCCAAAGAATAAGACCCAAAACTCATGAAGTTTATTGACTTAATAACATATTTACTAATATTAAAAATGCAAAAGTCCTTTTGTTTGTTTGTTTGTTACACCCTCACGTCTCAACCACTGAACAGATCATCATGAAATTTTTATACACGTTGTCTGGGTTACAGAGAAAGACATACGGTACCTTTAATCCCGAAAGGAAAATATTGTTCCTGAGGGATAGCAAGAAACATTTTCTTGGCGGCCGCTAGTCTTCAATACTTTTTGCGCTGTGCGTGAAAGCAACCGTTCTCAAGGACTAATAGTTGTGCCATGACATTATCAGGACACATGTTATGAGTTAAGTCGTTCTAGCATCCTCCATAAAATGTTCAGAAAGTACCCACATGTTCTATTTTCTATTGTAAAGAAAATAAAATATATTTGTTTATTTTTTAATTTAACAAACTGAATACTTAGGATTAGTATTGGAAAATAACCTCAAGCACATAACGGTCGTTTGATAGTTTTTACTCGAATCGAGAACGTATTTTAGCTGACCAGCTAAAAATACAGACAAGGTACAGACTTTTTGACCTTTTGTTCTGATCCGGTAGCGCGACGGTGCCGACGGTGGTGATCACGGGTAGCCCTTGGAGCTGGAAGCTGCAGGTAGGTGCCGCAAGGCTGATGAAACACGTTAAACTGGCCCTGCTGATTGTTGTCCGTCACCTCGGCTCAACTGCTTGTGTTCCAAGATATGGTTGTGGTTGTTGTGGCAGACCCCAAGTTTAGAGAGAACTGAGCAGTAGGTGTCGTCGCGCTGACGGTCTTTAAAGACACTGTTCGAACGATTTTCAGTAGTGGCATAATACATGATAATAGCATGATTCATTTTCAACGAATCGGAGATGAATTTGCCGGTAATGTTTTTTTTTTTTAATTTACCTACTGACCATAAGGGCACCTTTAACACTTGTGGGAGTGTATTTTGATGTTCAACATCATTGCTGATTTTTCTCGAAGAAAAAATAAAAAGGAATCAGAATTTTGTTTTATAATGTTGTTCGAGAAAACCGAAACATTTAAAAGTACTTGTACATACCTGTATCAGTGACAACAATTTTGATGTTTCACGAAAAAGATTATTAGGCCTTCATTTTTGATAGCAAATATCTTATTAATATTTGTAAAATAACGGTTAATATCTCGTATTAACACATAGAAGTATCTCGTATTGACTTAAAGTAAATAATCTGCAGTTTACGTCAGCAAATCTAGGTATATATGTTTTATAAAATTACGGCTAATATTTCGTATTAGCTCATAATAGTACTTATCACTGGTCAATATCACGTATTGACTCGGGAAAAAATATCTCATAAAAGCAAGTATGTCGTATTGACTCAAAGCAAATATTTTGCAGTTAACAGCAGCAAATCTATTCATATTTTGTAAAATATGAAGCGGTTAATAATGATTAAACAAACTTACCTGTAAGTTGAGTTCAATCATAATATACGAAGGATTCGTTATTAAGACATTAACTCACAAAAGCAGGTCGTATCGACTCGAGGCAAGTATTCGGCAGTTTATTGTAAAATGATGGTTAATATCTCGTATTAACGCATAAAAGTATCACTGGTCAATATCTCGTATTGACTCGGGAAAAAAAATTCACTGGCCAATATCACGTATTGGCTCGGGAAAAATGTACCATTGGTCAATATCTCGTATTGACTCGAGGCAAATATAAGGCAGTTTGCCTTTGTGAATAACTTGCATACTTTTCATCACTAAGAGAAAAGATAAATTGTGAGTCTACCTTCAACATTCGTATCACTTGCATAGTGAAGGTATTTTACCGTTTTCATGAATTAATTCACGTTTATAATTTCACTGATTTAAAGACTATAGTTAAACAAAAAAGTAATATTTTTGTGATGACCGACGTGCGTCTTGCGCGCGCGCGCAACAAAGAATGAGGTTGACGCGGCGGCGGGCAGCGCTGGTCGGAGGCAGAGAGGGGGTAGCTATTGCTTTCTTTTTCCTTCCTATAGCGCTGAAGACGTGCGATATAGTGCAAGCGTATAGCAGAGCTACTACTTTGTAACAAATTAAATCTCGGGAGATGAAGACGGGATAATTTACTTTTGTAGGGATAATTCTATAACCAACTAGTGTTTTATATATTATTGCACGCGTTTGTTATAGCTCGGTTTATGGCCCTAAAAGCGATGTATAAGAACACACTTTACGAGCAAGTGTGTTGAAAATTATTTTTTAAACAACATACCATTTGAGCGAGGTTTACAGCTCACTGAGCTACTAGTTTAGTATTACTTCAACATGCAAGAAAAACTGTCACAATTTAAATTTATGACAAAAATCCCCTCCTCCGCGTGTATAGTACACGCCGTTATTTTTAAAGTATATCTAAATATGAAAAGGGGTGTTCAAACCACGTTAACGAACAACTTTTACTATGGGGCCAACCATGAAATCGCGAAAAAAAATCAGCTGTTCCATAGAAAAGTACAACTTCGACTCGACCATAATGTATGGAACAGCTGATTTTTTATTCGTGATTTCGTGGTTGGCCCCATAGTAAAAGTTGTTCATTAACGTCGTCTGAACACCCTTTTTCATTTAAGATATACTTTAAAAATAACGGTGTAGAAAATACAACTGGGATTTATCTTATGTTAATTCAAGCTGTGAACTTTACTGACCTGTGTGTTTCATCAAAATCCGTCAACTAGTTTTTGCATGAAGAGGTAATAAACATACAAACTTTTATATTTATACTGTTATATTAACTATTTAATAAATAGTTAGTCTGTATGTATGACTGATAGCAAAATAAAAGACTCGTTTTACATGGTATTTTTTTGTGGTCCATATTGCATTTTCCTGCCTTTTCATCAAACTCTACAGTAATTAAAAAAAAATACCTGATCTCTTTTTTGGTGTTTTCTCAAAAAGACCAAAAAAGAGGTAGGTAGGTATAACTAATATTAGCTGCCAGTGAATTAAAAGTTCTTGCTGCCAGTCCAAAAAGCATGTAAAAAAGGTTAAATAGTGAACTCTACATTAATTTCTAAAAAGTTTTTTTGTCTGAGAAAAGACCAAAAAAGATGTTGGTATAGCTGCCAGTCCACATAGCATGTATTAAAGTTATCCCAACTCTACAATTTTTTTTATAATGTTTTTTACAATACGTTTTTTTACCTGAGAAAAGACCAAAATAATGAGGTAGGTGTAACTATATAGCTGCCAGTGAATATAAAGTCCTTGCTGCCAGTCCACAGGGCATTTTGAAAAGGTTAGTGAACTCTACAGTAATTTATAAAAAGATTTTATTACCTGAGAAAAGACCAAAAAAGATGTTGGTATAGCTGCCAGTCCACAGAGCATGTAAAAAAGGATCACATGCCAATATCCCCTCTTTGTGGCCAGAATTGCAGCCTCATCGAGCTCCTTAGTCCAGGAAGTCATATTATTTTATCACTTTTGTTTTTTTAATAATAGAAAACACTTCACTTCGAACATATTGTTTATTTGACACAACACTTTTTTAATCACAGTCACATTTTGTTTTAAGTTTATGAAATAGTTTTTTATAGAGTTCACAAAATTGATTTTCCTAATTTTAAGAATTGGAACAACCTTCTTTATTATAATCTTGTTTAATTATGAACTGTTGCACTTAAATATTTACTGTTATCATTTATTATAGTAACCACTTATGCGCTAAATGTATCGAACATGAATGAAGATAGTTAAATTAATATTTTACACACGTCCACTTACATCCGAAGTGGTTACATACTAAATGTACTATAATTCTGCGCATACGCATATGAGTAATACCAGTCTTGATAACCAACTTTGGAAGATAAAAATCAATAGACTTTTAGTTTTTTTAGAATAAATATTTTTCAATTATTTTAAAAGGCTTGTTAAGTGGTCATTTAGATTTTTCTAAATTACCTTTTTGTAAAATGTTAAGTAGGTAAATCATTTTAGCACTGGCTTTTCATTAAGTTCGGTAAGTGATCAATTATTTACTAGGTCGAGATCTTAGTTATTTTTTATTTATTTTATGTTTTTTAAAGGCTCTTTGAATACTGTATCTGATGATAGAAAAAGTCGACTTTTTCCCGCTATTCATTTTTTCTGTTTATCGGCTTGAGTGAGAATTCTTCCATATTTTCGTGTAATTTTTCTCATATCTAATTCCAAACAAACTGACTGTAATAGTCCTTTGAGACCAGTCTAGCAACACTGCTGCATACGCCACAGTAAAATCCGACTGTTTTACATAATGTCTCTTCGCCTAACGTTTGTATCTGGTTCATACCTTCTTGAATCACTTGGGTAATAATGAAATAGCAATGGAGGGAACTCCACCGTCACTTCGCATCAATATCACTTGGGTGACAGGCTCGATACTACCTTTTTAGGAAGAAGGTCAAAGGACGCGTGTTCTGATACTAACTGATTTTAATTTTAATATAAGACAGTTTTATGTGGAAGTAAACCTGCTGAACTGTGCTATTACAATAGGAGATTTACCCAAAATTGGGCCAGGAGTTGTTGATATTTATTTTGCAACTGTTTTACATTAGATAGACTAAAAGATGTAGTTCATTATCCACTCCCTTCTTTATTTATGCGGCAAAAGGTAACCATGTCGTTCCCATGATCCAAACTATCACTTCACTATATGGGGTCTAAGGTATGAGATCATTTTGGAAAAGGTGTCTCTTGCATAAAATAGGTTGGGAATCCCTGATTTAGAGGTTCAGTTGTGAAATGGTAATAGACATACAGACAGAGTAACTTTTACATTTGATATAATAATAGATGTATAACGCACATTATTAGTAAGTAACTAGAGACCACCCGCGACTTCGTCTGCGTTGACAGTTTTTTTGCTATCCCTCAGGAACTTACCCTACTGTACGTTTTTCTTGGATGAACAAACGTACAGTAGTACCCTATGTCCTTTACTGTACCCCTGACAACGTGTATGCAAGATTTCATGATGATCGGTTCAGTAGTTAAGACGTGAAGGCGTAACAAACATACATACAAACAAACAAACTGAATTTCGCATTTAAAAATTAGTAGTTACGATTCTATTTAAAGTAAAAGGAAAAAAAATCTGTCTTACATTTCGTGATTTACATAATAATAATATGTAAATCAAGTACTTTTCATGAGTCATATTATTAAAATAATATTCATTTCAAATTATCTCCAAGACGGATTATAATACTGCTATCAATCAATAACATCGCTTTAATTACTTTTTTATCATTTGATTACTTATCTATAATTATATTTGTCTCTTTTTTCGGCGAGTGGAATGCGGTAGAGTGAAATTGAACCAACTTTTAAGGGGGGTACAACGCTCATGGAATTCATAGTCGAAATTATTGGGTCTCTATTACTATGAAATTAGCGATTTTTTTCTCACAAATAGAAAACCTCGTCACTTCTATGATTTAAAATATTTATCAATTGCTTGATATATCGAATTATGGCCATCATAGATAACTATCAATATAATAAAAAATCTTATCATAATTTTATTAACACGCCAATTTTATACCTATAAAATTTTAAAAACAATTAGTATCAGTTTTAATTGATAACTTATGAAATATTGAATTTTTTGGAAAACTTTTTACTGGATCCACGGGTGCAGTTACCGGCACCTTTAGTATGCCTAAAAGATTGTTTAAATCGAATTCTAGTACATTTAGAAGAAAAAACATTGTACAATATAAAAGTTTTTTATAACACTTATATTTTCATGGATGAGCCGTCAATAAAACTTAACATGCAAATCGACAAATCTTAGATCAATAGGATAAACTTGTTCGCACAAATCAAATCACAACAATAATCATTTAAACATATTATACAATATAGTATAAATAAAACAAAATAGAAAACTCAGTATAGCATGAGTAAGTTTACATGACGATGAAGAAAATTAAAATAGACATTATTTTACATAAAAGTACTTTCATTTTAAAATTATAAAATACTAGAGGCTTCACCCGCGTGCTGGTTTCCGTTCCTGTAGGAATATCGGGATAAAAAGTATTTTATGTTTTAATCTAGGCTATCTACTATCTGTGTGCCAAATCTAAGCAAATCCGTTCAGAAGTTTTTGCGAGATTGAGAAACAAACATCCAAACATTTAAACATCCAAGCCCACAAACTTTCACATTTATAATATTAGTAGGATAACTATTTAAAAAAAGCATGCACTGATATGCTTCAGTTATAGTTTGGCATAATAGATTTATTAATGGTTGGCACAGCATTAAAAAATCACTTCGTTTTTTCCTTTCGAGAAAAGTTTTGGCTATCATGTTTCTGTCAGTCACATTAACTGAGTAGGTAGGTAGGTACTATAATCTACTTTTTTGGGACCGATAAATCAAGGAATACTGTTTGAAATCGTTGCTTAATATGTGTACTTGACGTTATACGGAATATCGTCATGATGATGAGATGCCATGATGCTGAATTATTCTGAGGTTTAACATGCATCACCTACGTTTTCTTATGTGAATATTATAAAATCGACGTAAGTAAAAATAGCTTATATTTTTATTAGAAGTAAAGAAGTGTAACAGACTTGGTTAAGTACTGTTTACATACAGTATAATTAGTAAATTAATAGTAAGTACCTTTAAATTATTAATATTGATTTTCAAAATTGTTTTCATGATAAGTGTAATTAGTGCTGAGATTTGAAAATGAGATACTTAAATAATAATAATAATAATAAAACCAGCTTTAGGCTGTGAAAAATTAGACCTTTTCATAATAATAATAGATAGAAAGATAGTAAATTAAGAGATAGAGTTCTTAAGATAAACTTATAAAATTACGTTCTTATGTATATAATTATATTGTATAATAATAGGTATATTTCGACTGACTTTGATAAACCAATTACCAACTTACGTCGATTATATCTGGTTCTCACAATTTTTTTTATCGTTTCTTTTAAGTATGAACAAATTGATATTTCCTATATATGATATTAAATTATTTATTATGATTACCTACCTGATTTTTAGGTTTCCGTATTAAAATACGTTTTTCCTTTTAAAAAAGGAAAAACCATTTCCTTGTTTGTCAAGATTATGCCGAAGAATGAGTGGAGGTTACAAAAAGATAATACCTAAGTATCTCTTGGAGCTCTAACAATATCGAAATTTAGTCATTATTTGGAGCCTAACTAAATCAAAACTTATAACATGATTGAAGCTTTGGACCAAAACTTATTATGTACATGATCGAAGCTTTTTACTGAAAATCTGTGCTTTAAAAGGATACGTCTATTAAGTTCATAGTATCTCGGCTAACTATAATAGAAGGCAATGATTTGGCTTTATTTTATCATGGAAATATCACAATTGACCCTCAATTATCTCAATGTATTGTATCAATTCCCTCCTTTTTTAGGGTTCCGTACCCAAAGGGTAAAAACGGGACCCTGTCACTAAGACTTCACTGTACGTCTGCCAGTTACTAGGCTGTATCTCATGAACCTTTATAGCAAGACAGTTAAAATTGTCACAGATGATGTATTTCTGTTGCTGCTATAACAAAAAATACTAAAAACAGAATAAATATATTTTTAAGTGGGGCTCCCATACGGCAAACGTGATTTTTTGCCGTTTTTGGTTGGAGCCCTTCTTACACGAGTCTGACTCGCACTTGGCTGGTTGTTTTTTCTTTTTAAAAATATCTTAGCATTGCCATCCACACGTCGCTCCTGCTGGACATAGGCCTCCATCAAGGACTTTCACGACGATCTTTGCTGCGCTGATCACTTTTAATATCTTTCTGAGACCTTCACCAGTCGCCGCTCCACATTTTTTCTTTACGGTAAATGCGTACTCTATGCTTACTCTATTCGAGAACCATAAGGCTAATAAGAGGCCGAAGATGAAGCGGGCTTGCCCAGAAGAAGTTCTAATGCCCATAAAGCATCGTCCGGCGCGCAATAGCCAATCTATAAATCGTCCGTTCCAACGGTTCTTCGCGCTAGTGTCTCGCCCAAGAAGTTTAAATTCATATTCGTCATGGTAGGGCACAGCCAACCACGACTTCGACAAATTGTGTCAGCAGATTGTGGTTGAGTTGAATCGTGAGTAGGCGCTTTAAGAATCTCCTCATTTCTGATTCAACCAATATCAAGGAAATACCAAGTTTAGCTCTCTATAACTTCTATAATATTGCTCTGATAACATTCGATTGTATAATTGACTGATGGATTGACGCACGCGCAGTGGTGCGTAGTGGCCTCGTAGAAGGGTGATCATGCGTGCCTGTACCTGCTACATACGACATGTCACAGTGATATCTGTTACAAGTATCATTGGTCTTTGAGTGGAGAATGTGTTTATCCTATTATTCTTTCTCAAATACCCTTTACTATTCAAAGTCAAAGTGTCTTTATTTAAATAAACTTAGACTGAGTTTCACCACCTAGCTATAACGATAACAAGCTTGTTAAAGTACCGGTTAAGCAAAAGTTACTCAAAAAAGAGGTTTCCAGCTAGCATGATGTCCTTTGACAAGTTTGACCTGACAAATATGTAGCATTATCATTTAGGTAACGATAACCCATAGACTTAGAAAATTTTTCGCTATGCGATAACCGTAACTTTGACAGCGTTTTAGTGCAACTCACACTAAGTACTTTTGAATCGTCCATATTTTCCTACCACCCGTTCCAGACTTTTTTAACTGACAAGAAGAACGGGCGCAAGAAACTTGTCAGCTATAACAGAAATTAATTAAGATATTTAAAATCCTACTAATATTATAAATGTGAAAGTTTGTGGGTTTGGATGTTTAGATGTTTGGATGTTTGTTCCTCAATCACGCAAAAACTACTGAACGGATTTGGTTGAAATTTGGCACACAGATAGTAGATAGCCTAGATTAAAACATAGAATACTTTTTATCCCGATATTCCCACGGGAACGGGAACCACGCGGGTGAAACCGCGGGCGGCCGCTAGTTTCAATATAATTATCGTTACCAAATACACAACATGATTATTGGCAAAACAATTACTTATACTAGCAAGTTATGTGTTATGTGTTACTTAGTTTCCAGGCATTTTGATTTTTCAGATAATCATCTTCTTTGTTATAAATAACCTTTAACCATGAGCGTTTTTTTTAACATGGTTTTCAAATTCATCCAGAGGAAGATCAATCACTTGTTGTGGAACTTTATTAGTAAAGGCTATGCCTTTCCCCATAATGAACCTCTAGTTTTTGCAAGCCTAAATCTTGGGACGGCAAGTTTATCTTTATTTTTTGTATGAAACTGGTGATTATCGCTGTTCTTAGTATTATTTTTAAATATTATTACTTAAAAGTAGGTTTTATTTGTCCATAAATAATATTAAGTAAAGTCCATGACCTGTTATTATGAATGAAGAAGCAAATAAAATAATTAGTTGTTCTAATTTTTTGTGACGAAAATAGCACAGCAACTCGTTTTTTGTTGATCAGCTAATAACACACAATTAAAACACTGAATTGGTCCCAATTAGTTAAATGATTTCGTTGTTCTTAGCATGAAAACAATTTTGAAAAATGCTGAAGATAAAAGGTTTCAACTTATTACTTTCATAAAATATCATAAAAAAAATATATTTCATAAAAAAAGATATTTGAACTCAATGTCAACTTTGTCATAATTTGTCTTGAGTAAACTCGTAATATATTAAACGACCTCCATGGTCTATTGGCTTACATGTATATGTATGTGTATACATAGTGTGACCATCAGCCCCCCTACAATTACGGTTGAAAGTAATATCGAAGCGATGTTGTGATTGAGATGGCGCTATACGCGATGTATAGGTCTGTCTCTACAACAGCATCACTTAGACCAGGGGTCGGCAACGCTGTGACCGCGGGCACACGTGCGCCCGCGACGGCTTTTTGATGCGCCCTCCTGAAGGGGCGTCATGCAGTTAACATAAAACACATGGGCGCTCGCAAGAACGGGCACTGCACTGCATGCACCCCGCGGCGAGCAGGGTCCAATGCGCGGGTGGCGACGACGATACTCAATACTGTCAGTCAGTACTGAGTAGCTGCGATACTCAGAGTAAAGTAGCTGCATATTTTAGCAACAAGAAACGAAGATTATCCACAGTTGACTGATCACTCATGGCTTGCAGATTTGGGATTTCTCACTGATATAACAATAAAACTAAATGAGCTTAACCTGGAAATGCAGGGAAAAAATCGACATGTTGCGAAAATGGTTGGATCGGTGAATGCATTCAAAGCCAAACTGACTCTGTGGAAATCTCATTTACTGAGAAATTCAACTTCACACTTCCCAAATTTAAAGAAAATTTTCGACCACATGAATGTATGTGAAAACGATATTAATAGAATTTCGTTTGCCCAACATTTAGATTTGCTTTTGATGAATTTAATTCGCGGTTCCAACAATTTAAGAACCTTGAGCCGATCTTAGAGTTCATTATTAACCCATTCGTAGAAGGTAATGTTTTAGAAATAATGAAAAACTATTTTAGAATCGAAAATTGCAATGAATTAGAGCTGGAGATAATAACAATGAAGAATGACTTGAGCCTGAAATCATATATGAGGGACGAAAACTTTTGGAATATTGTTAATGAAAATAAATATCCCATTTTAAGAGCAATATCTCTGAAAATACACTCGTACAGTAACATACGCATGTGAATCCATATTTTCAACTATGAAGCACTTGAAATCCAAATATAGAAGCAGAATGACAAATGTTAAATTGGACCACTGTATGAGAGAGGACAGGTTCTTCAAATTATGAGCCGGATTTCAGCAAGTTGTCAGAAGAAATGCAAGGCCAAGGATAACATTAATAAATTAGTGATTCATTAACTAATTGTTATAATACTTAATAACTAATTTTAACCGACTTCAAAAATGGGAAGAGGTTATCAAGTCGACGGTGTTTTTTTTATTTGACTGTATGTGTATGCCTCATGTAATAAACATCTTGTTTTGTCCTTGTGTAACATTTTATTTGCGTCAAGCATTCATGCGCCCTTCAGACGTAAACTATTTTACAATGAGCCCTTAGGCTCGATAAGGTTGCCGACCCCTGACTTAGACTGTATAAAGAAAGAAAGCTGACAGTCTGTTACGGGAGCAGTAAAACACCAGGCTCCAGTGTAGTAGTTATATAATTGTAGTAGTTATAGTATATATTAGTGTAGTTATATAATTCCAACTCCAAGTCCGTTCGACCAAACGGATCAGAAAAGAGGCACAGTTGCCTTGACAATTACTTACTGTGCTAAATTATTGTAACACACAACACAGGGCAAGATTCATAGCTAAAATTGTTGGGAGCAAAGATTTTGGTTGAGAATATATATTGTTGACGTGCCGAGAGGAAAATCAAGTCTCAAGACAGCGAACGTTCATGTTTTGAATTATTATTTTTCGGAACAAAATAAAAATTTGACTTAGTTTCGAATTTAAGATTGAGAAATAAGTTTTTACTCTGGGGCAGGGATTGAAATACCGTTAGAAAAATATAACGATAAATAAAAAATAACGTTAAAAATACCGTTAAAATTTTTTATCGGTAAATTTACCGGTAAAAATAACGTTAAAAATACCGTTAAAACATTTTATCGGTAAATTTACCGGTAAAAATAACGTTAAAAGTATTTTACTTGTATAATTAGCGTTAAATTTAGCGTTAAACTTTACCGTTACATTATACCGGTAAAATTATCGCTAAAAAATAACGTTATTAATTAGAATAACGTTAATTTTAAAGTTTAACGGTAAAAAAAGTAAGAAATAACGTTAAAATTAACATTATTTACTGAAATAATGTTAATTTCAATGTAACGTTATCTAAATTAACGTTATTTATTGACATAACGTTAATTTTAAAATTAACGCTAAAAAAAATAAAAAATAACGTTATACTTAAAAATAACGTTATCATTCCCAGCTCTGGGGAAGGAGGTCGCACGGCCACGTAAAGCTTTGTCTAGACTAGTCCATTTTGGCGTATCAGTTCACCGTATTTTTAACATACGTCGCTAGTTTGGTAAAGATACGGTGATCTGATACGCCAAAGTAATACAAGTCTGGACAAAGCTTTACAAGCCTACCGGCGGCGCGCTTATTTCGCTATACTAAAATCGACCTTATCCCGGCGTATTCTATTATTAATACCGGCGCTTATCGGCGCCGATAAACGCCGGTCCATTTTAGTATAACGAAAAAAGCGCCGGTAGGCTGTCGGGCTTTCTCTCTGTATATGGACCTAGAGCTCAGAGTTTGGCCTCAGGCCTATTACATAAAAACTATCGTGATATTTGGAGAATTTTCATCCCACTCCGTGACACTATTAACTCACCAATAAGGTTCAATACCAAGTAAATTGAACGACGAAATGCGTCCGATTATCGCGATTCATTTTATGTAATAGGCCTGCAGATAACCTATAAAATCCTGCCAAAAAGCCTGAATTTTAATAAAAAGACCTGATATTATGCTAAGTTTAATGTTGTGTTTATTATTAACTGCAACGGCACTTAGTCGCAAATAGTTCGCTGCTTAGTCGATTGTAACCAAAGCAAAGAAGTAAAAAGCCTAAATTCCAAGATTTAAATAGAAATATTTGTAAAAAAATGTAAAACAATAATGTGATTAATCCAAAAAACCCTGACATTTTCCAACTCCGGCCGGAATCCTGACAGGGACTAAAAATCCTGACATATCAGGACAAATCCTGACGTTTGGTAACCCTACTTGCACATCGGTTTTCATGGTATCGTCATTTCTGAGGTCACGGAGCCAACTTTAAGAAAAAAAATCGTATAAATTGGCTCAGGTCTGGATGTTTGTGTTAGCACCTTGTCTCTGATTACAAGTGCTTTATAGCTACTACCTTTGGACTTAGCAATACTTATGTGATGTTGTCCAATATTTATTTAATATTTATTGGGCATGTATAGGTTTTTTGTAGATTTAGGTATAGACAAACGTGAATTCATTTGCTGATAAACTTCTTAAGAGTCGTACGTGAGCTTCCCATACAAACGTAGTACCTACCAAAATGATTTTTAATTTTAATGAACTGTTCATGTGATGTTATTCGGATTAAGACAGTAATTTTTATTTTATTCTTTTGATATTTGTGCGGTTTACAGCTCTCAATACAGTTAAGTACCTATCCTTACTAATATTATAAATCCGAATGTCCGTTTGTTTGTTACGTCTTCACGTCCTAACTACTTTAAATTTTGCATATACGTTGTCAGGGGTACAGAGAAGGACATAGGGTACTTTTCATCCCGAAAAAAGTATAGTCCCCGAGAGATAGCAAAAAAAACCTTTCCACGCAGACGAAGTCGCGGGCGGCCGCTAGTAGGAAAATAAAACCTAAAAGTGCACAGTTATTTTGTTTCCAATTCAAAATAAATGCCAATTTGTTTTTTCATACAAAACTGTAAATCGAATTTATTTTTATTTGGTTTAGTATTTTGGTTTTTTTATAATCTACTAAAGTAGAACTGAGTAGGAGGAGCTCAGTGGCGCAGTGGTTTAGTGCCTGGCCCAGCGATTGCGGAGGTTAAGCAACGTGCGCAAGGGTCGGTCATGGGATGGGTGACCAAAAATGTATTATCTCAAATTCCTCCGTGCTTTGGAAGGCACGTTAAGCCGTTGGTCCCGGCTGCATTTGCAGTCGTTAATACCAACTAATCCGCATTGGGCCCGCGTGGTGGATTATGGCCCGTCCTCCTTATCCACCTCTGACTGGGGTGGATAAGGCACAGGAAGGCCTGTGCCCCAGCAGTAGAGACATTAAAAATGGCTAATGGACATAGTAGAACCATAGACAAATACTGTCTTAATCCGAATAAAATAACAAGAAGGGTTAATTATGCTCAAACTGCAAATCATTTTATTTTAGTATTACGTTTGTATGAAAAGCTCGCTGTTCGCTGTTCGCAATAAATTAGTTTGATGCATTAGCAACAAGTTCTCCTGGTTGTACGAGAAGGTAGTCATTAACACCAGTAATCAATCAAAATAAGTAATCTTTATACAAATGAGTTCATTTGAATAATTCGTTTTTGAGCCGTCAACTTTTTTGCTCTACCAATTCAAGATGTAGATTATTAGAAAAGTAGATTCGATACAATATAAGTATTTGGTCTTTTAACCAGGGATTGAGAGTACGTTAAAAAAATTACGGTACAAAAAAATAACGTTAAAAATACCATTATAACATTTTATCGGTAAATTTACCGGTAAAAATAACGTTAAAATTATTGTACCGGTAAAATTACCGTTAAATATAGCGTTAAACTTCACCGGTACAATAGTACAGGTAAAATTATCGGTAAAAAGTAACGTTATTAATTGGAATAACCTTAACTTTAAAGTAAGGGTAACAAAAAGTAAGAAATAACGTTAAAATTAACGTTATTTATTGAAATAACGTTAATTTCAATGTAACGTTATCTAAAGTAACGTTATTTGTTGACATAACGTTAATGTTAAAATTAACGGTAAAAAAAATTAAGAAATAACGTTACATTTAAAAATAACGTTATCAATCCCTGCTTTTAACACAAGATTGAAAAAAAATATTAAATACACCCACTTATTGTTGTTCTATTTGGTTGATGTTGTAGTCAAATGCCGAATCTCCGGCGCTCCTAGGTTTGACTAGTCAAACCGCAGATTTGACCTTGTTTCGGCATTTGACTAACGAGTTTATGTCCAAACCTAGGAGAGACAAAACACAGTCAAAGGCCGAAACTCCATACTATCAAATCAGGGTTTGACCAGTCAGACTTAAATTAAGTACAAAATTTGTTATTTTGTATGTAAATGTATGAAAAACACATTCTTTAGAGTGAAAATGTTTCTAAATTTTATGTGAACCAAAGATTTCTGTTGTCTGTTAAAAAAATAACCTCGATTTTTTTAATTTCTAACCTTGATAGGTCATGGTGATCGTGACCTAGTAAGGCATAGCTTTGACTAAATCTAACATCGGAAATAAATAATATTTTTCATACATCTTGAGGTTAAAAGTTGGACTTTGACTAAGGCTTCTTGTCAAACCTGAGGTTTGACTAGCCAAACTTAGAAGCGCCGAAGTTTCGGAGTTCGCATATAACAGAACAGATTACGAGTACTTAAGTAATAGACATTGAACTGAGTTAATAAAGACGCAAGATTGAGCGTAGATTGGGCTTGAATTGAATTGAAACTAAAAGAATTTTGGATTAGAGGCAACGCTTTAGCTAAGAATGCAATAGAATAGAATATACACAACCCTACTAATATTATAAACTAGCTTCTGTCCGCGACTTCGTCCGCGTGGATATTAGACGAAATCCTTTTAAGGAACCTTCAACCAGGATCCGGCCAGCCATTTTTACGCGATTAGGCGAGTCCCCATCAAGCGCGCTGCCTCACGAGGCAAGACATTTGCCGCGTGTGGCGGGCCTCGCACAAGGCTTCCAGTTCCCGTTCCCGCTCCCGCTCCCGTTCCCCGTTCCAGTTCCGTTCCCGTCCCGTTTGCGTTCCCGTCCCGTAAACGTCCCGTAACCGTCCCGTACCCCTTCCGTTTCCGTTCCCGTTCCCATCCCGTTCCTGTCCCGTTCCCATTCTGTTCTCGTTCCCGTTCCCGTCCCGTTATATTCCCGTTCCGTTCTGGTTTCGTTCCCGTTCCGTTCACGTTTCGTTCCCGTTCCCATTCCTGTTCCGTTCCCGCTGCGGTCCCGTCCCCTAACCGTCCCGTACGCCTTACGTTCCCGTTCCCGTTCCGTTCCCGTCCGGTTCTTGTTCCCGTTCCCATTCCCATCCTGTTCTATTCCCGTTCCGTTTCCGTTTCATTCCAGTTTCGTTCCTGTTTCGTTCCCGTTCCGTTCCCGTTACGTTCCTGTTTCATTACCGTTTCGTTCCGTTCCCGTTCCGTTCCTGTCCGATCCCGTCCCGTACTCGTCCCGTACCCCTTCCGTTCCCGTTCCCGTACCCGTCCCGTTCTAGTTCCCGTTACCGTCTCGTTCCCGTTCTCGTTCTCGTTCCGCTCCCGTTCTGTTCCGTTCCGTTCCGTTCCGTTCCGTTCCGTTCCGTTCCGTTCCGTTACGTTTCCGTTTCGCTCCGCTCCGCTCCGCTCCGCTCCGTTCCGTTCCGTTCCGGTCCGGTCCGTTCCGTTCCGTTCCGTTCCGTTCCGTTCCGTTCCGTTCCGTTCCGTTCCGTTCCGCTCCGCTCCGTTCCGTTCCGATCCGTTCGGTTCCGTTCCGTTCCCGTTCCGGTTCCCGTTCCCGTTCCCTGGATGTGCATGTCCAGGTCCAGGTCCATATGTGTCATGTCCACCGCGTTGGACTACAAATTAAATCTCATTTACTTCACTTACCCTCTAAGGGGTTGATTTTCAAAATCCCAAAATATATATTTAGACGTGCTCGACTACGAATTTTAAAGTTGTAATTTCGATTTTGTATTCTTTTTCCATACAAAATTTGAACCCCATTTTTACCCCTTTAGGGGTTAAATCATGTCCACCGTGTTGGACTTCAAAATAAATGTCATTTTTGCAATCGTCATCCCAGAAAACCCCAATAACGACATCTATATCGATTATTGTGTTTACTCACCCCATTTACCCCCTAAGGGGTTGATTTTCAAATTAAAACAAAATATATATTTGCCTATTTATTTTTAGATGTGCTCCTACGAAGTTTAAAGTTGTAATGTCTATTTTATATTATTTTTCCATACAAAATTTGGACCCCATTTTCACCCCTTTAGGGGTTAAATCATGTCCACCGTGTTGGACTTCAAAATAAGTGTCATTTTTGCATTCGTCATCCCAGAAAACCCCAATAACGACATCTATATCGATTTTTATGTTTACTCACCCCATTTACCCCCTAAGGGGTTGATTTTCAAAATAACAAAATATATATTTGCCTATTTATTTTTAGATGTGCTCCTAGGAAGTTTAAAGTTGTAATGTCTATTTTATATTATTTTTCCATACAAAATTTGGACCCCATTTTCACCCCTTTAGGGGTTAAATCATGTCCACCGTGGTTGGACTTCAAAATAAATGTCATTTTTGCAATCGTCATCCCACAAAACCCCGATAACGACATCCATATCTATTTTTAGGTTTTTTAACCCTTTTCACCCCCATTTCATCCCCTTTGGAGTTGAAATCCTAACAAAAACAATATACGTTGCTTTAGATTTCTATCCATAAGCCTAAATTATAAATTTAGCGATTTTTACTTCGAAAATGAAGGATTTTCTTCAATACACAACTTCATCCCCCTTTTAACCCCTTCGGGGGTAGAATTTTGAAAAACGCTGAGACCCGTATTTATTAATTTTCAATCGTCAGCCTAAACACAAAATTTTAAGATTCTAGCTTCAAAACTGAGGGACTTTCATACAAACTTTCATCCCTTATTTCATCCCCTTAGGGATGGAATTTTCAAAAATCCTTCCTTAGTGGATGCCTACACTATATAAGGTATCTATGTGCAAAATTTCAAGTCTCTAGGTTCAACGGTTTGGGCTGTGCGTTGATATCTCACTCAGTCAGTCAGTCAGGACTTTGAATTTTATATATATAGATGTGAAAGTTTGTGGGTTTGGAATTGGATGTTTGTTCCACAATCACGCAAAAACTACTGAACGGATTTGGTTGAAATTTGGCACACAGATAGTACCTAGATAGTTTAGATTAAAACATAGCATACTTTTTATCCTGATATTTCTACGTAAACGGGAACCACGTGGGTAAAACCACGAGCGGCCGCTAGTTTACAATATTAAGGTTAAAATTCATTAATGATTTCAAGAATCTTATATAACTAAACTCAAATAAACAATTTAAAGAACAGAGAAAAGTTCTTCTTTTGAAAGAAATACAAGAAAAAAATAACGTTAGATAATCAAACCGTAACTGTTTTAAAAATTATTCACAGTATAAATAATATTATATTCCCATCTTAGAACAAATTGACACAAATCATCGTTTGCCACCCGGATTTGTGGCGTACATTGGTCGATTTATTGCTCGACTTGTGGCTGGAGCTGTCGCATGTGTAGGTCAATCATAATCTGATTATGGAGATGTACAGAAGATTGGTATCCCTTAGAGGGTCAGAGACAAGGCTGTAAGTAATTGAATGTTTTGTTGTTTTGTTTCTTAAGAGAGCAAACAAATAAAAAACATAATTTTACGTGTCCAGAGGACACCATGTATAAATAATTAAATTAAAAAATGTCTTCTTTTGAATGAAATGAAAAGAAATAATACGTTAGAAACAGATCAAACCACAACGGCTTATGAAACACTAAGGCGCAAGATATGTTTACTAACTCTATTTAAACAATGCAATATTTCCTCTTTTGGATTACCGCGAAAAGTGTGAAATAACAACAAACTCTGCCTTCTGATGATTACAGAGACTTGGGTTGTCTTAAAATGTTAATATATAAATGTAGATTATGCAGTTAAGGTGATAATTTCTAAGGTGAGATATCAATGAGAAAACGACGCGTGCGGGAGCGTTACTGATTTTGGCAGATAGGGCGAAAAAATATCAATAATTATTTCGTAGCAAATAACTAGGGAGGTGATTTTTGGGCGCGTGACATAATTATTAAATTCGAGATTATGTCGAAAAAGTAAAGAAATAATAGAGATTGCAAAGACTTTTGACTTGTAAAATCGCTGAGAATAAGTTTTTTGGCTGTAATAGAGACTAGTGACATTTTTTATAAAGATTTGTAATTAGTGATAATGTCGAATTCGAGATTTGTCGCAGTGCGTGAGAATCGGCCCCCAGAATGCTTTTAAACGATTGTGAATATTGATGATACAAATTTTACTTAGAGCAATTTCGAGGTGAATGTTGTTTCTAAATAATCTGAAACGTCTGAATTTTTCGAGATGAAAATGTACGTACCTAAGTATAGAGCCAAAATCATCGAATCGTGTTATTCGTGTTTCTGGTTCAATTCCTACATGTCTGGAATTCTGGATAGATATAAAATGTCTTAAATTCAAATCCGTAGGATCTTTTGATGACATATGACATTAGATCATAAAGTGTTATTTTTTTTTATAAAATTATAAGAAAGCATCAGCAGGATGTACCTCCATTAGTATTTGAGTGATCTACCTAATTATTGTAATCTAAATCTACAATATTATTTGTGAGCTTGGAAACAGTTAAGAATTTTTTAATTGTTTTTTCGCCAAACACCGAATTCGACGTACCTATTTAAAGTTATAATTTGATTCGTTCGAATTCTATATACTTATTTAATTACTTGCTTACCTGTTATTCTAATATTAGGTACGTACAAGGCAACTGACGGTGGCAAAAAATTCACTGAGCAAATACCAAAAGCGCTTAAAACCTGTTAGAGCCCTAACAAAAAACAAACTGTCGATTAATGTTTTTGAATGTCAATGACATGGATATAATTATAATTACCAACATTTTAAAACTAGCATTTTTTTTCTTATTTCAACAAAATCAAAACCATAATTTTGAAAATCATATATCCTACTTATATTATGAAATAAATAAGTTTGTGGGTTCGGATGTTTATTCCTCAATCACGCAAAAACTACTGAACGGATTTGGTTGTAATTTGGCACACAGAAAGTAGATAGCCTAAATTAAAACATAGAATACTTTTTATTCCGATATTCCCACGGAAACAATTTTGACGCTTCACTTGTCCATCAACGCCATCTAGTGAGGAAAATAGAAACTATTTTTTGTTTTTAAATATCACTTGAAAAGCCGTCATTGTCGTCTTAAATTACTTATCACTACAGGTTGTAATGTAATGAGGGCTTTTCAAAATGGCAAAAAACTGTAGGCTCGACAAAATGTGTCAATGTGATTTTTTTTTACTAAGCTTCGGAGAGTACTCAGATAGGCAGGCAGATGTAACCCTAAAATGTTTCCCTTTGGGCAGATGTCAGCCAGCGAGCGCTTACTTTCCGCCTTGATACAGGCCGTTTATTTTTAAAAGCCAATTTTGACACTTCTCTTTCCATCAACGCCATCTGGTGAGGCAAATAGTTACTATTTTTATTTTTAAATGTCACTTTGAAAAACCTTAATTGTAATTTGTTGTACCTAGGGTAATGTTTCTCGTTCTTGTTCACTTGCTATGACTATTCCTGTACATGCGGAACCCTAAACGTGACCTCAATGGGGCATAAACAATGCTAAACGAGGGTTCAATTATAAACAATTTGTTGGTCGTTTGCTAATCGATGCGCGGACTGCACCGACTGCAATTTGTAAAGTGTGGCGTTCTATTCATGTGTTCGAGCAGTTAGTATGGTACGCACTGCAGAAAATACCTATCGCAGGGCCTAGATGCAGAAGTCCTTAAGTCCCTTAGGTACATTTTCACCTGATAACACTAACGTGTAGACCATGTCTGATTTTCTTTTTTGCTAACAAGTACCTATGCTAAAATAGGAAAAGGTTTTTTTAATACAAGATTTTGAGGTAAAAAAATAAAAAAATAAAAAATAAACACAGTATAGATAATAGTTTTTGAATAAACATATCAATACTGTATTTTTGACGTTGATTCGATCTTGACGTGAACTCGATCCCGTCAAAGCTCTTTGGTGCTGAAAAACTATCGCATATTCTTTTGTTTCCTCTTACGTTTGATGTGAGAAAATTGGACTCGTAGACTATAGTATTCTGTGACAATTTCCAAGTCGAGCTAACCTCAAAATAATACAGAAAATGTAATATATAAACAATACCAGGAAAAGAAGAGAAAAACTAATTATTGATTATAACTACAGACCTTTCCAGCCACTAATTTCAATTACAATCACGTGGGCACAAAAATCTTTATAACGATACCTTTTGGCCTTAGAAGGTGGTCAATCTCCTTTCTATTTGGGCGACAACCTTAGGGCACACAAAACATTTAAGGCATATTTTTCAATAAAATATATGCCAAATTTTAAAAGGCAACTAGGTATTATACTAATCGAGATGACGAAAATACAATGTTGGGCAACTTAAATCAGTTATACAGGGTTATTTGTAAAACACAAACAACCCCGCACGAGTAGATTAGTAACATCATAAACAACAACATTTGTTCTACAACTTTTTCGAAAACAGATAAAAATTCACAGTATTTACAGTTCCCGCAAGAATCGGAGCATTGAAAATGAACACAAAAATTTACGAAAAACCAAAATCAAATCAAATGCAAAGTCCTATTATATTTTTAAAGTTAGGTACCTAGGTAGTACCTCTATTTATTTTACGATTGTGACACTCGGCTCCGCCTCGTGTCACAAAAGCGCCCGCTGACTGCCTCGACGCAGCCGAAATAATATTAACCAATTTCCAAAATTCCAACGAATGCACTTCTCGTCTGCTTCTGCATCTTTTAACACTATTACCATGACGATCGGTCAATAATCATTGAAGCTACATCACTTTTCATGTACGGAAACAGCCGTTTTTCTACAATTCCGAATCTGAAGGGACCACCTACAGGTCACAATTATAAACAGATTTTCAAAATTATTTCGCCATTTGATAGCTAAACTAATTCCCTAGGACCCTATTTTCTTTTGTCTGTTTTTGGAAAAGTTGTAGAACAAACGTTGTTGTATATGACGTTAGTAATCTACTCCTACGAGGTTGTTGGTGTTTTACAAATAACCTTGTATAGTTTACTTGGTATAATAGTTGCCCACTCAGTATTTTTGTCAACAAACGACTCTTGCATAATAGGGTTCCGTTTTTACCCTTGGGTACGGAACTCTAAAAACAGAAAAAAATGCAACAAACGACCGACTCTTACACTTACGTGTATTATGTTTTAAATTTTAGCCATTGCCCTCATCGGTTTCCGTGGTGTAGCGGTTATCACATCTGCCTAACACGCAGAAGGCCCCCGGTTCGATCCCGGGCGGAAACATGATCTTTTTTATACTTTTTAAGTACATAGGTACTATGATTTTTTGTTTGTGTAAAATAAGCTGGGGGCTATTTCATAAACATTACGATTTGTAATTTACTACTACGGTAAATAGGATACATTACGGTGTCTGTGAGTAGGTAGTTAATTTTCCAGCTTCAAATTGGCGACGCAATGAACACACAACTCATAATTTACTAAGGGCCCTGCAGCTCTGCTGTATTCTGTATTATACCAATTTGTTAATTGTTGTGGCTACAGAATAAAGTCATAATAAAAATATTAAATACCTAAAATTATTATTATCTTTTCGCTTTTCAGAAAACAAAATTAATAGCGCTACTGCCATCTTTTGACAAGAAGCATAACTATTGCAATGCACCATAAAAGCACATACCGGCCGTGACATAGGAACTGATTAATTTTTCTACCAGACACAAGATGTCGCTACAAACATTTAACAGGAAAATTAGGGGACTTTATTAATTTAATACTTTTATTTGTAAAATAAAATTTAACCTACCTACAAAATTTTAAGTATTTTTTCTCACAACATAAATATTTAAATTATTTAAAATATATAAATTCTTTGCTGCGACTTGGTTACCTACTAAGTACTGGGAAAACATAGTTCAACAAAATAATCATCTGCAAGAAATAAAAGCTATCGAGAAAAATAACGCGAGTGAAATTGTATGGAAATTAGTACCTATATAATATTAATATAAGATTAGTTCATCAGCCTAGTCTAGTAGCGCCAAGCTGCGTCCGTAAGCAGTAGTGTAATTTTGTATAGGAAATTTGCACAGCGCCAATTTGTAGAGCTTCAACGAACGCCCGGAAAATGAGACAATAGTTATTTGTTATACAAGTGACCAAAATCAATTTGTGCTGCGAGTGCCGACTTTAAATCACGAACTAGCGAAGTAGTCTAGAATTGAATCATGAGCGTAGCGAGTGATTCTAATATAGACTACTGAGCACAGTGAGTGATTTAAAGGCACGAGGCTGAACAAAATTTTGGTCTCGTGTAAAACATACAACTTTTCACCTCGACCAGCGAGAAAATTTTCACGTGACTTTCCTGGTAAAAAGCTTAATTCAGCATTATAAACTTGTTCACTTAACTCTTTTGGAGTTAGACAAGTATCTTCATCGTTGGACGCATTCATTTTCGTAATTTATCACAAAAATAATTCGATCAAACCTGTGGAAAAAATTTATTCATAGAGTAGAGTTAGTAAAGTAGATTCCTGTCATTTTGGTTACATTCCGCTATATTTTTCTCTTATTCATTAATATCCCATCTCATTTATAATCATAAAACTCTAATTTGTTAGTAAATTTCATGAATTTTTCTTATTTCATATTTATTTCATACATGCGACCTCATTTCGTCCATAACTCTTTATTTCGAATTCTTAACCTTCTTTTTTAACAATCTTTATTTAAAACTCCTTGGTATATCCGTGCATTTTATTTTTTTACTTTTTAATCCATGTATGACACCATAAAGCACTCTATCTATCCTTTTCTCATATAGGTATCAATTTTACAAGTGTCATCCTTGTCACTTTATTTCTTTTTCTTTATTATTTTAAAAGTAGGTGTTAGAAATTAAAAAAAACTTTGCCTCACGCTCGCAGCAAAAATAGATTTTGCTGCGAGTTTTTACCCGCCAAAAGCACCCTTTTCGTGCTGGAGAGGTGAAAAATAGATTTTCTATTGTTGTCCGGCTGCAGTGGTCATCATATTAGAAGCTAGTACTATTATCTATTCTGTGATCATCATCATCATCATATCAGCCACACGACACCCACTGCTGGGTATAGGCCTCCCCTAAGGATCTCCACGACGATCGGTCCTGCGCTGCCTGCATCCACTGGCTTTCCGCGACCTCCACCAGATCGTCGGTCCACCTTGTCGGGGGCCTACCCACGGAGCGTCGTCCGGTGCGCGGTCGCCATTCCAGAACCTTTCTGCCCCAACGGCCATCGGTTCTTCTCGCTATGTGTCCCGCCCATTGCCACTTCAGCTGAGCAATCCTTCGAGCGATGTCGGTTACTTTAGTTCTCCTGCGGATCTCCTCGTTTCTGATTTGATCACGTAGAGAAACGCCGAGCATGGCTCTCTCCATTGCACGCTGAGCGACCTTGAGCCTCCTTATGAGACCCATAGTTAGCGGCCACGTTTCACTGCCGTAAGTCATCACTGGCAACACACACTGTTCATAGACTTTCGTCTTGAGACACTGAGGTAAGTCGGACGCGAAGATTTTTCGAAGCTTCCCTAATGCTGCCCACCCGAGTTGGATTCGGCGAGAGATCTCTTTCTCGAAGTTGGACCTACCTAACTGGACTGCCTGTCCTAGGTATACGTAATGGTCAACAACTTCAAGTGTAGTGTTCCCAACATGAACTGGAGAGGGTACAACATGGGCATTTGACATAATTTTCGTCTTTTCCATGTTCATCCTAAGACCCACTCTTTGGGAAGCACTACGGAGATCTTCGAGCATTGTGTTCAGGCTACTAGCTCAAAATGAATGGAAAACCGCAAATCGATGTACAGCATAGCCGTTTGGTACCTACACGTAAGTATACTTGAGGTCAAAACAATATTTCGGACCCGCAGTTCTTAAAAATTCTTCCCTTGGGAGAGGAGTTATGGTAAAATGTAAATATTTTCAAAATAGCTTTCTTGTGATTTGATATGAGGACTATCTGTTAGGGTGTATTTTATAAAAAAAAATATGTTTGGCAGGGCAGTCGTGTTTTTTTTATATTTTTTTAATTTATTTATTTTTATTTCACACATTTTAGTGACATATTATATATGTGTAGTTTTGGAATGTGCTCAACAAGGCCTTTTATTTGATGCCCATATTGTAATAACAGAAGAAAAAATTTTTTTTTCACATTTGAAAATGGCGTCGTACAGTCGCCATATTGATTTTTTTTTTCTAAAAAAATATAGCCAGTGTCACTCGGGATGTTGTACGAATTCTAACGATACCCCATTTATCCAAATCAGTTCAGGCATTTAGAAGTTATGGTGGAATAAAGAAACTCACATACCCACAAACATACATTAACCCTGAACACATATACACTCTTTTTGCTTTGGGCAGTCGTGTAAAAAATACACTCTTTTTGCTTTGGGCAGTCGTGTAAAAATAATGTAACCACATTATGTCTGAAGGAGCCCAAACTTGGTAGGTATGTATTGAAAATGTTTTTTGGTTTATTTAATTTAAGACAAGTGGCTGAAATATAATCCTACTAATTATACTATAAATAGTAAAATATACTAACGAATAGGTATTTATTCGTTTTTTATTGTTATTGGAGTAGGTCAGTGCACTAGACGACTAACTAAACATATATGTAGGTAGGCAAGTAGGTACCTACATTTATTTGAATATGTTAACCTAGTCAGGTTAAAAACATTTAAATTGTATTTATTTTTGTAAAAATTCGAGTATAGTTCTGTTGTTTTAAATAGCTTTGCAGTAAATCTCATTCCTCTCTCTCTCTCATTCTTCTAAGTTACAAAAAACTGATATAATATGGTAGATAGGTTACCTTGCATACATTTATTACATTCCCGGAAAATTATTATAAACCCTGAAAACCGTCTCCTTTTTAGGGTTCCGTAGCCTAAATGGCAAAAAACGGAACCCTTATAGATTCGTCATGTCTGTCTGTCTGTCTGTCTGTCCGTCCGTATGTCACAGCCACTTTATTCCGAAAGTATCAAGATTACACAGTTGAAACTTGGTAGGTAGATGTATTCTGTTAACCGCTTAACGAATTTAACATAAAAATAAAAAAAAAATAAGATTAAGGGGGGGCTCCCCATACATGGAACTGAAACCGAAATTTTTTTTTTCTTCAAACCAGTTCGTGTGGGGTGTCTATAGATAGGTCTTTAAAAATGGCATTGAGGTTTTTAAGACGATTTTTTTTTCAAAGTCAACCGTTTGAATGATAAACGCTGTCAAAGTGGTAAAATGTGTGTCCCCCCCCTCTAACTTTTGAAATAAGAGAGTGAAAAATCTGAAAAAAATATATGCTGTAGATCTTAATAAACACTTTCAACGAAAATTAATTTGAACGAAATATAATAATTAGTTTTTGAGATATAGCACATTTTCCAAAACCGCAAATATAACTTTGTCATTCATACCAACACTGTGAAAAACAAAGTTATTTTTGCAGACGAAAAATAATAGTAGTATGAAAATATCGTATGGTATAAGGTAACAACGGAACCCTACGGCGCGTGGTCCGACACGCACTTGGCCGGTTTTTTTATTTTTATTTTCTTTTCGTAATGAACTGCACAGTGGCAAGGCAACCCTTAATTTAATTTGGATTGATTATCGAATACAACAGTTTATTTGCGTCTATGGGTTGTCATGTCTCTTTTCCATTTTCCATACAAATAAAAGACATTACGCGTTATCATGAAACACCTTGTATTGCACATAAGATATTTTTGCACCCACTGCAGCTGCAGGGCACAAATATTTCTTATTTGTGGGATAAGGAGGATGGGCCTTAACCATAATCCAGCACAGAGTCCGATTAGTGTAGAAAATGAAGCGATCTTTTGTATGGAGACCCCAACATTAAATCCTCAGTCGAGGATACTTTGCAGGGATGTAATATAGTATGAACCAAAACCTATGTACAAATATCCAAAAACAAAAAGAAAACGATTTGGATAATTTAAAAAATATGTTTCATTTATGAAACTTCATCATTCTGTAAAGTTTCGTCTACTGAGGATTTACTGTGCGGGTCCACCACCTTCCTTTCCTACACTATATACGGATCGAGTGTCAACGAATTTAAAGAGTTACCCAAACTTTTGTATTTTCTCTAAAATGAGTTTCTTTGATCATATCAAAGATTTTGTAGAGTTTGCATATTATCAAGACGCACAGGCATCACAATCCTATGTAAAATGCTTTGCATTTTTTACCTAACTTTAATACGCATACCTTTAGTTTGGGAGGTTATTCCCGACGCCGACGACGCAATCGAAAATATTGAGATCGAGTTGGAATCGAATAAACGTCATAAACAGTAAGTACTTTGGAAAGTATGAAAACCTAAGAAACCGTTTTCAATGTACCAAAATAACAGATTTTTGACGTTTATTCGATAAGAGGGCTCCACACTCGCGCCGCGAAAGCCCGCGAAGGCCGCGAACCGCGAGTGTGGAGGGTTTCGCGGTTTCGCGTATGGGCTTCGCGGCTTCGCGGCGTTCCCCGTCCGGTGGCGGTTTTTTGGTCCGCGTCAAAGGACTTGTGTGCCGAACTAATGTTGCCGTGATTCACGGCCGCGGTTCACGCGCGAGTCTGGAGGGCTATATCTTTCGCACTGTTTTCATGCGTGAACCGCGCCTGTGATTCGCGGCCGCGGTTCGCGGCGCGAGTGTGGAGCCCTCTATAAGAGGGCTCCACACTCGCGCCGCGAAAGCCCGCGAAGGCCGCGAAGCGCGAGTGTGGAGGGTTTCGCGCCTTCGCGTATGGGCTTCGCGGCTTCGTGTTCGCGCTTCGCGGCGTTCCCAGAGGGCTCCACACTCGCGCCGCGAACCGCGGCCGCGAATCACGGGCGCGGTTCGCGCATGAAAACGGTACGAACAATATAGCCCTCCAGACTCGCGCGTGAACCGCGGCCGCGAATCACGGCAACATTAGTTCGGCACACAAGTCCTTTGACGCGGACCAAAAAACCGCCACCGGACGGGGAACGCCGCGAAGCGCGAACGCGAAGCCCATACGCGAAGCCGCGAAACCGTCCACACTCGCGGTTCGCGGCCTTCGCGGGCTTTCGCGGCGCGAGTGTGGAGCCCTCTGTCCGGTGGCGGTTTTTTGGTCCGCGTCAAAGGACTTGTGTGCCGAACTAATGTTGCCGTGATTCGCGGCCGCGGATCACGCGCGAGTCTGGAGGGCCATATTTTTCGCACCGTTTTCATGCGCGAATCGCGCCCGTGATTCGCGGCCACGGTTCGCGGCGCGAGTGTGGAGCCCTCTTTAGGTACAGTATGAGGCACGTATCTTGAAATCGGGTGGGGGAAAACGCGTATTTTGGGTATGCGTAGCGGTGAAGGGCGCGGGCGGCGGGAGAGGGGCGCGCGCCTTGTACTATTATTTATTCTGTGCTATGGTCGCTCACAAGAGCACAGCGCGAACTTATCCCTACTCCGTCAAAAAAATTTCAAGATACGGTGCCTAGTACCACAGTACATATATATATGTACTGTGCTAGTACTGTACTGATGTGAACTCAATCTCGTTAATTCCCGTTTTTTTTGACGTTTATTACGGGAACCGTCAATTCCCGTCGAGAGTAGGGGGGCAGCCTTAATTTTCAAAGCGGTTTTTAGGGTTCCGTAACCTAAATGGCAAAAAACGTTACCCTTATAGATTCGTCATGTCTGTCTGTCCGTATGTCACAGCCACTTTATTTCGAAGGTAGGTATTAAGATTACACAGTTGAAACTTGGTAGAAAGATGTATTCTGTTAACCGCTTAACGACTTTAACACAAAAATAAATAAAATAAAAGATTAAGGGGGGGGGGGCTCCCCATAAATAGAAATAAAACTGAAAAAAAAAAATCTTCGAACCAATGCGTGCGGAGTGTCTATAGATAGGTCTTTAAAATTGACATTGAGGTTCCTAAGACATTTTTTTCTCAAAGTCAACCGTTTGAAAGATATACACTGCCATAGTGGTAAAATGTGTGTCCCCCTCTTTAACTTTTGAAATAAGAGAGTGAAAAATCTGAAAAAAATATGTGCTGTAGATCTTAATAAACACTTTTAACGAAAATTAGTTTAAACGAGATATAGTAGTTGGTTTTTGAGATATAGCACATTTTCTAAAACCGCAAATATAACTTTGTCATTCATACCAACACTGTGAAAAACAAAGTTATTTTTGCAGAAGAAAAATTATAGTGGTATTAAATATGGTAACTACGGAACCCTACGGCGGCGGCGCGTGGCCTGACAAGCACTTGGCCGGTTTTTTAAATTATTTTCCACCACAATTGTTATAGCATTAGCTTGAGTCATGTTATGACATACCTAGAGCTAGTGATCTGCTATGCTAACATTATAATTATGCTATTAAACTATTTATAAATGGAAATTAATTGATATTTTATCTGTATGTTTTTTAGGGTTCCGTACCCAAAGGGTAAAAACGGGATCCTATTGCTAAGACTCCACTGTCTGTCCTGTCACCAGGCTGTATCTTATGAACCGTGATAGCTAGACAGTTGAAATTTTCACAGATGATGTATTTCTATTGCCACTAATAAACAAAAAATACTAAAAGCAGAATAAAATAAATATTTAAGTGGGACTATCATACATAAAAAAAGGAAACAACAATGCCCTCTTAAATTGTCTCTAATATTTATTTTGAATACTTAACTCTTTAGTATTTTTCCATTCTTTGTACTAGTTTCAAAATGCAATCGAAACGACAGTGGCCACTTTTGGTTTAAATGGATTTTAAAACTTACAGAAAGAATTAAAACTGTTGAAGAGTTATTTAAAAATTTTTGAGACAATTTATGAGGGCATGGTTGTTTCTTTTTTTAATTTAAGTAATGACCTGGTTTACGTATAATAAAAATAAAATAATTGGCTTCGCTAGTGGATGGCTACAAGAGCCTTAAGAACTGCATTAGATCAAACTAGACATCAAATATCAATAAAATAATCAATTATAAACGTAAAGATAGTGAAAAACGCGTGGCGTCTGCGCCCGCACAATCTAAATGCGCATTTGCGTTAGGGTTGTCACTTACTGAGTTTTAGCAAGAGTGCAAAAAAGGCACCTACCTATATTAACATTAAGCCCTACTAACTAAAGTATATGGGCCTCTTTCGACTCTTTCGTGGGTGGATGTTGAATTAATCCCTATGATTCGCATAAGGCACAGTATTTACAGTGCTGGCTATTATATATTCTGTGGTGCTGGTCCGTATTCCCGGAATCAAAAAACACTTCCATGCATTTTCTGGCCCACAAAGTTATGGTGTTTCGACAGTACTTCCTTGAACTCATGAGTGCCTAGTAGTGTGACCATCAGCCATTTTTATTGTCCCCACTGCTGGTACAGGCCTTCCTTATGGGTGGCTAGGGAGGCTGGGCCATAACTCACCACGCGGGCTCAATGCGGATTGGTGGGTGATCTATCACGGCTTTAGTGGTCCCTAGTAGTGTATTGGAGTAACATTAGTGAAAACAAAAAATATACTTTAAATCTGCGTCACACATCAAATAAGTCTTGAGATCTTTGCACCTGATCCATGTACTATTTTTAATGGTTTTAAGCTAAGTTGTTATATAAATGGGTAGCTATTTATACAACAAGCAATATATATTTTTTGGAAAATTCTATGTTTTAATTTTCAAATTTCTAAAAACAATATTTGATAATATTTAAAACCTATAAACATTGTAGATATATGGATCTGACGCATGGACCTATGGATCCAACTAAAAAATGCTTTACGAATGAATGGAGTAAATCTTTTATGGGTTCAATCCACTTTTACTAAATGTAGTTTTTAACAGTCAGTTTTTAAAGATGAAAAAAAAAAATGGTTAAAATAGTTTCATGATCCTATTTAGAACTACTAAAGCCGTGATAAATTTTCTCAAAATTTTCCAACATTAAAAAACAAATTAACGTGAACTTTCGCGATTTTTTTTTTGTTCACGTTTTGTTTTTTTTTTCTTGGTAAAAGATGACGGTGCCGTCATATTACGGCCCTAAGTTAGCGGCGTAGAACGTTGTCTATGTAAACAATACGGCGCGGTCTCTGTCGTTACGGTGTCGCCGTATTATTGACAGAGACAAGATTCAACGCCGCTATATTACGGCTGTAATATGACGACACCACTATCCTAGGAAACCCTAGCTTAAGGGCTTGTATGACAGCCCTAGCGCAAATGCGTGTACGCACTACGCACACACTGACAGCGTAGCGGCCCTATGTTGCAATCCCTTAAATAGGTCACAACAGACGGCAATAGAAAGACGCAGGGCCGGCAGTAGGGAGATACACATCTTTATTATATTATTCTAAATAATGTATATAATTTAAACACTAAAAAGTTGTGATGTTTGGGCGTTTTTGTGTGGGAGTACCTAACTTTTGTTTTAGTAATTTTGGTTATAATATTTTATATTTGCACTTTTTTAATCAATAAATTCAAACATTTGCACTTTTATTCATCAAAAAAATCTTAATTCAGTCTTAGCTATTTAATATAAAATAGAACCAAAATGTTTATCGTATGGTCACATTTACATAATATCTCTTTGCTCTTTATTCTAAAAAAGTTTTAAAATACTTAAGGGTTAAGAAAAAAATAGGTTTTGTTAAAAAGTTATGCTGTTCCTTTTGCAGAAAGGAAAACAAAGGATTGCATCAGTTTTAAAGCCGCTTAGACATTAATATAAAGGTCTTATTAAGGGGTCGATGTACTCATACATACAAACAACTTTTACCATTGTACCAACCTTGAAATCGCGAAAAAAAAATCTGCTGTTCCATAGAAAATTTAAAATCGAATAGATCAAAATGTATGGGATAGCTTGCATATTTTGGGATAGCATTTTTTCTCGCGATTTCAAAGTTGGTACCATAGTAAAAGTTGTTTGTATGCAAGAGTACCTACATTGACCCCTTAAAGTTTCGTGCACTATTTAAGAAGAACCCTAATAATATAGGTATATCTTTTCCAGTTCATTGAGTTTACCATATTGAAATCCAATGCATAAATTACTTAGGTACACCTTAAATCCGTCTCTGGTATCAAAACTTTAAAAGATTGTTTGCATCTTTTAGTTAACGAATTTTAGGTCGCATTCGCCATGTGTGTGTGTCTGTGTGTGTTTTATTTAGAGTTATGAGTATTCACATACTTAAGAAAAAATGCAGACTATTCCTTTCTTTATAACATTGTTTGTAGATATGATATGTGAAAAAGAAATAAGTAGTTTTGAAATTTTGCATTCGTTGAAAGCATGAGTTTGATCGTACAAAGTCTCGGTTAGCTATTGACATGACTATTATCTATACATATAAGTATACAAGGTGTTACAAAATAACTCCTAATACCGAATATGGTAGATAGGGACGATGAAACTGAACAACTTTTACTAAGTATATAGGGATCAACTCTGAAATCGCAAAAAAATAACAGCTGCTTCATACATTTGATATGGTAATTAATTAATTAATTGGGTGACTTCAATACTAAACATATTATAATCTCCAAGTGATTTAATGATTTATCTTTAGGTGCGTACGTCTTGTGAGTTTCTTTCTTTGCTCTTTCCCTAGTAATTTAATCGTAGATAGATACTAAGTATATTATCAAATTACAAATAGGTATTCTTCAAGATTGATTCAGTTCAAAGACAGAGCTATTTATCGCAATTTATAGAATAAGCACAGAATAATAATAAATGGATAAAAAATCTCTCCGTTTCAGTAGGTACCCCTACCACGAACATCAATCGAGTAAAAAAACGTGCGTAAAAGTACTCGAGAGAGTAATTATCTATGAAAAATTTCATTTCGCTATTCGGCGATAGATGGCGCTGTTCAAATTTCCCGTACAAAATAACTATATTGAATGTTTTTATGCGCGTTATTTTTTCGATAACTTTTCGTCCAAAGGGTACGATAGGACCTATCTATGAAGCTTGTTCATCATTTTTGATGTTTTTTTTTATTTCCAAATAAAGTTTATAACCTTCTTACAAAGGACAAAGACAAGAGGGTAGGTACGGCCCTCGGTGGAAAAATATCTGCCTTAAAAATCCTAACTTATTTGTGCCTATTTTTAGGCCCTTGTCCCAGTCGAACAACGTCTTTATTGGGTCATGAGCCCCAAGGTCGTTCACAATGGATTACAGGTCAAATTGACTAATAGAAAATGCGTGTTTATATGTTAATCATATACTGTCTGTTTAATTAGAACTCGATTAGCAAGAATAACAAATAAAGTAAAACTTTGATGAGTCAAGTCGTCTTTTTACGCGCAAAAAGTTTGAAAAAATTTAGACAAATCCTTTCTTTAGTCGTGTTTTATAACATTTTCTGTTGTTTTAAAGTGTTTTTTATTTATTTACCGATTGACTAGTCAGTCATCCCGTGGCCATGACCCACGAAAGGTTCATTTTATTTCATACATTTTAGTAACAGAATATATATACTTAGTTTTGGAATGTGCTCATCAAAACCTTTCATTTGATACAAATTTTGTAATAATAAAATTGAAGAAAATTATCGTGGAATAAAGAGAATCACATACATAAAAACATACATAGGTATGTATGAACCCTGAACATAATACACTCTTTTTTGGGCGGTTGTGTAAAAACTTTTTCACATTACAAAATGGCATCATGCAGCCACCATATTGATTTTTTCATTAAATCTATGGCCAGGGTCACTTGACGTAAGGATTCAAACAACCCCACACATACAAATCAATTGACTTAAGGATGGAATAAATACTCAAATACATACACGTACCCTGAACACAATACTTGGCTTTTTGGGCAGTCGTGTAAAAAAAAATCAAATCGCGTTGAAGTAAAAAAAAATTGTTCTTGTGAATATTAGGCACATAACTAATATTCACAAGTCACACTTCTATATAGATAGAGATTATTGCATTATGAATTATGCAATATGTTATGTTATCATTATCAAAAACTAAATCCTCATAGTTATTTTCTTTGTTGTCTTGTTGGTTCCAGTTGGGGAATACCATCCCTACCTCAAACCCACGCCTGACACACTTTCGCTGAATCGTCCAGCGATACTATGTACTGTTGAAGTTTATGCCAATTTGACACCTACCACTATTGTATTAAGACTCACAGCATGTATAGGAAGTACACCCATTGTTTTTTTAATGTTAGAAAAATCGTAAAGTTTGAAAAGGCCTCGTGACATAAAGTTTTGAATATATTTCAGTACCTAACTGTTTTAGGTGATTTCTAGTTGTGACGTGGAACGATTCAGAAAGTGTTAGGGCTAGGGTTGCCAGATGGTCGGGATTCGCCTGGATTCTCCCGCAATTTCAAGTTGTCTCCCGACTCCCGAAAAATCTAAAAATCTCCCGGAAAAACTGCTGTTCCGAAAGTTCTCTAGAAAACAATAATTTTCGCGTAAGAAACCACAGATCACAATATTAGTGGATAAAACTAACTAAAAATCGGGCTGCGAGGCCGTTTTGTTTTACTATAGACAGGCAAGAGTAAAAGATTAGTGGATGAAACGAGTGAAACTAACTAAAAATCGCGCTGCGCAGCCGTTTTGTTTTACTATAGGCAGGCAAGAGTACAAGATTAGTGAATGAAACGAGTGAAACTAACTAAAAATCAGGCAAGATCACAACTTACAAGATTAGTGTATTAGACCGACTTAAAATCGCGCTGCGCGGCCATTTTTGTACTATATACAGGCATTTGTTACATTTTTAATTTTTAATATTTATTTCTCCCGACAACAACCGCAAAATCCCGACATTTTCAAACATTCTCCAGATATTTTGGAGTTCCGATCTGGCAGCCCTAGTTAGGGCCAGGTTTACAAGTTACTGATTGACAATTAAATTACCTGACAGATGATTTCCTAATGATTCTGTATAATTTTTAAACAATAAAGCAGGGTTATTTCTACAGGAAAGGCCCATATTATTAATTTATCTTGTAATTGTAGTGATTTCGTATTTCTTCAACTATTAAAAATTAAAAGAGTGTGTAAAAAATAAAAATAAAAATAAGTCATTCTTAATTATTTAACTTTAAGATGTACAATACATTTTTTAATCAGTTTTTTTTTTTAAATAAATAATAAATAAATATTTGACAACATCACATACATTGCTCCAATCCCAAAGTAAGTAGCTATAGCACTTGTGTTATGGAAATCAGAAACAACGGTGGTATGACACACACCCAGACCTGAGACAATATTGAAAAGTTCATTTTCAACATTGACCCAGCCGGGGATCGAACCCGGGACCTCATGAGATGGTGACGCCTTGAAAACCGGCGTGCGAACCACTCGACCACGGAGGTCGTCAAAATAATAATAATCATATCAATAACTTTGGGATACAATGAAAAAGTCAGTTTCAAGTTATTTCGTGCATAAAATTAGGCCAACCAACTAACAATGACTATTAAAGCGAATGTTTTGATAAAATTATATAACTCCATTGTTTGCATAGCCACAAAAGCCTACTTTCATGACCAAATTATATTTTTAAAATGTGCTCATTCATATAAATAGCAAGAAATGCTCGTTTGAAAGGGAAACTTCGAAATATGGACATGCAAGAAAACTATTGAGTTGCCAAGTGCTAAATAAAAAAAAAATACAAAATTGAAATTTGATCTGTAAAGGAGATTGTTCTACGCCCATACATTGTTCGCCCCAGAGCCAACAGCAGAGAAAACATTATTTTCTAATCGTAAATGACTCGTATAAGCCCATAAGGACAATGTTTTCCCACGGACACTTCTGTGAACATTTTTATTTAAAGAAAATGAACAGATTTTGAGGTTATTTTTAATAAACGCCATCTATAAAAAGCTCTTTGAAAAATATATAATTTATTTGAAAAAATATCTTTCTTAAGACTACATACCAAAAAAATTCATTAAAGAACGGATTTAAACTGAAAAACTTGATATTTTTATTCAGATATATTGACACCAATATCGATGTTTTCGTGACACCTATCATCCATCACTAAATGAACTGAACTGACAATGGGTGCATTCCAGCAGACGAATTGCTAAGTCATCGATCACCACAAGATATATTGGGTGCTTTCCGACAAACGAATCGCTAAATCATTGAAAGTAATAAAATTGAACATTTAAACAAATTACTTTCCATGGTTAAAATGTAAACTGTGGTGATCGTTAACTCAGCGATTAGCCTGTGCTAGAATGCACCTCCATGGAAAGTATTTTATCTTTATAATGTTTAATAATTTACTTTCCATGGTTAAAATGTACTCTATAGCGATCGATGACTCAGCGATTAGCCTCCTGGAATGTATCTAATGTCAATCAATCAACGCAAACGACAATAATTAATGATTAAACGAACTTACCTGTAAGTGAAGTTCTATCATAATTATACGAAGGATTCGTCCGAAGATATTAGTATATTAACACATGTATAGTACCGCTTGCGTACGTATCACCACTTAGCACGTTATTTTAAAGTACACCTAAAAAGAAAAGGTTTTCGACTCGACCTAAAAAACCTAAAAAGAAAAGGTTTTCGACTTAAAATTGACATATATTTTGACATTTCCGGTCCAAGTTTGCCTCGTCACTACTACACGCCAACCACTTCATTTCGTTTAAAGTCCAAATCCTATGATATTTCCTCATTTTCTTCAGTGGGTAAACAGTTATTGTAATTTACAATAATGTGTAGGGAGGGTGGGACTCTATACTAATATCTTCGGACGAATCCTTCGTATAATTATGATAGAACTTCACTTACAGGTAAGTTCGTTTAATCATTAATTATACTTCAGATTCGTCCTCGATATTAGTATATTAACACATGTAGATGTTTAAAGCATTATAATAAGAAAATGGAAATATCATTTCTTGCGTATTAGACTTTTAAAAAAGAAAATACTACCATTTAACACAATTCTGAACGTTTCACATAATTTACATGTACTAAAACGGTACCTATATAGATGGCTGGTACAATATATATATAAAAATATACAGGGTTGGTTTAGAAAACTCAGTTTGATTATCGATGATAATATGTTTTAATATTTTGCAAATATAGTGGAGTCATTGACTATCTCGCCGTGTTACCTGGAACATCTATAGTAACATTTTTTGTTAGGGCTATAAAGGTATCGGCGTACGTCGAGTGCTAAAACTGGTTGGACGCGAGTCTAATCCATTATCATTAAATGTTTCATTTCAGCAATCTATTACTTACATTACATATAGAATTTAATTTCTTTCTAAATAAAAAATGATTATGAACTGTTTATTATACTTAATATAAATATGTATAATACATTCTTCAATATTTTTTTTTGTTGTTGTATAGTTTGCATTCTTTGTGCAATAGACAAGGTAATCAAAGTTAAACTTTTAAGATAAAAAAGTAGAAAAAATAATAAAATAGGAAAATATTTAATAAAATGTATTAAGTAATCTAAGATATCCATTGTATTTAAACAATTAAGTCTACGCAATTGAGATGAGCTCAATTTTGTCCATTCAATAATAAACGCAATATTATGTAATACTGAAAATTGTGTTATACACTTTTGTAAAAAAAAAGTGTGTTTAATCTGTCTATATTATGATTTGTTAAATAATCAAACCATTTCTGTTACCAAACTCTATACTTCCTGGTAGTGCATTGGGTCGGAATCCCAAGGGTGCGGGTTCGAATCCCGTCTGAGTTGCTACGGGTTAGTCGATTTTTTCTAATATTTTTTCATTATTTATTCATCTTAATATTAAAATAGCATTGTGAATGCAAAAATCTAAAAGTTTAAAATCTATACTTCCTGATAGTATCAACAGACAGCAGCTTCAATAATATCATAAATAATATACCTGTAAAATAAACCACCTTGATAATGTTGTGAAAACCAATTTATTTGTGCGAATAATTTCCGTCCCTGAAAATAAAAGTTATAGGATGTTAATACTTTATATTAGAATAAGATATACTAAGAAGTAGCTTACATGTGAATAAGAGGTACCCAACCAAGGCTCAAGATTGTGACGATCATGAAGGCACAATCGTTATACCTCTAGTTTCAGAAACTGGTAGAATAGAAATAAAATAATAGGTAGCTTAGTTTCAGAATAGTCTTTGTACAATACTAAACCAAAAAAGCATTGTAAAACCAAAAAAGCTAAACCAAAAAACCAAAAGCAGTGTGAATGCTAAAATCACAAATAAGAAAATAAATGTATTTGGAATCTATTTTGTAATATATTTGTAATATAATAATGTATTTGGATTCTATTTGAAATCTATTACATTTTATTTCCACTGCTTAATTCGACTTGCATTGCATTCGAATTTACTCAATCTCAATCTGGAAAAAAAAACCAAAACTGGTGATTAGTTTTTGAATTTATGAATTGAATAATTTCTATTTAGCATCAGAATAATAATATCTAGAATACTTAACACCTCGCACTGAATACAATAAGAAAAATTGCAATGAAAGCATAATGAGCTGCATGTTCTAGATAATTGATATGCAAATATTTTGCAATATGTGATTCCTGATGTGACCACTAGTGTCTCCTAGTCCACCCCATTGTTAAAAGGTCCAAAAGAAAATATGTCTACAATTATGTCGTCTCTAATTAGACTTACACTGAATTTCTTTTAAGTATCGATGACATTCAACTAAGTGATTTTTGCAGTTTTGTGAACGTTTGTCTTGTAAAGACCATAATTGCTAGTACATCTGTAATATAATGGAAAATTGCGACGGTAGCTGTATAAAAAAAATGTATATGAAAAGATGAACTTCATTCTTTAAAAAATGTTCTGAGACCCTTATAAATAGTAAATACTGTCCAATAACAGGGAAATCATGCTGTTTAAAAAACTTTATAGCCGGTGGCGGTAATTTTGTAATAAAAATATGGTCACCACAATGCCCAAGAGTTAATATTTTAGATTCGTATATTTCTATCACTTTCCTTATCAATATTAAAACCTTAAAGGTGATGGGATGTCTAGACTGTGATTTTAAAAACAAAAAGCATTTTTATAATTGTGACATAATCATTTTTACGTACTGTAACTGTTATGCATTCTGCTCGAATTTTAGTCATGTTAATGGTAGACTATAATATCTCTGGTGAGTGTACAAAGTGAATCATTAAACAGATACATTTATATTATAGAAAAAATATACTAATAATCTAGGTGACCTGCGTAGTGCGGCAAGATGGTACTTCCACACATAGACGATTACTGGCGCAAACGATTGAGTGGACCTTTGCGTCTGTAGTTGGTGACCATTGCCTGTATTCGCTGAATACATACAAATGCCATACCAGCACGCACCCTCACTTACATTATCCTAATGAGTGTCCTTACCCCACGTACGATGATCGAAGGCGAAAATTGATGATACATCATCGGCAACTATTTGGATGGGCCGTAATGCCCGTCTGCGAGTCTGCTGTGTCTGACGAAACAAATCGCTGATGGGGCTTCCTCGCCGCGTCTTGCTGTTCGTTTGCCGTCGGAGATGAAGCATGTGGCATACCTGCCTACGTCTTTTGTTTGTCGTTTTTAAGGGAAATAAATATATAAATCAGTTTTAAAAATGTTTTATTGAGTACTGCGCCTGATTTACTTACAGTTTTTCGTTGATGCATATCGTTCACATCAGGCCTGTGGCCAATGCATCATTCATATTTGACTGAACTGTCAGTGGCTTTTTAAGTGATCAGTCTCAGGTACACTGGATGTTGATCGTGTACGGTATAATTAAACGTCGTAATGCCCGACGTAATGTAAAAAATGCGAAATACTGTCACAAAAAAGGTGTATAGTTTTGTATTGGAAAGCTGCCTTAAACTTTACTTATACTTGTAGCTAATATTTTTTTTTCCACATCAGAAACATTATTTTGTACCCACTCACACAAATTAAATTTGAAAAGTAATGGAGATAATTTGTACAAGGGCATAGCTTAGAAAGAAACATACTAAATAGTTAGTGATTAACAAGTTCTTCAACATGTTAGGTCTACCCGCCTGAAATACAAGGTTTCCTAGTGAAGGCAAATGATTAAATTTTTTACTGTATACCAACAAACATAAATTATATTTATGATTTACTAGCGGCCACCCGCGGTTTCACCCGTGTGGTTTCCGCTCTCGTGGGAATATCGGGATAAAAGTATTCTATGTATTAATCAGGCTATTTACTATCTATGTGCCAGATTACATTACAATCAAAGCCGTTAAGTCGTTTTTGCCTGATTGAGGAACAAACATCCAAACCCACAAACTTTCACATTTATAATATTAGTAGCACAGACGAATAAGAAGATACTACGTATATTAGTAGGATAATTGCATTGCAATTATGATATGATTATAGATAATAAAATGTAAGAATTCTGTTATTCCATTTTAGTTGAAATTTCTATCAGCATGCCAGCAGCTAGCTATTTCACATAAAAGGTGTGAAGTATCAGGTATGAGCTAGTTGCTCTATAACTCAATATCTGGTTCCAGTAAGTTGTTAAGTTTTAGCGTTTACAGCTAGCTCTGTCAGTTTTGTAAACTACCTATATAAATTTATCTTAGTACCGATGGTACACTGATAATACCGTTGAGATTAACTCAACACCAAGGATATCATGATGTCAACACTCATACCTGAGTAGCAACGCTGTTGTTAGGGCCGCTCTTGCAGCTCCAGCACAACGGCCGCCTGCCTGGAAGGCGGATGGCGGCGGATTCAGCGGATGACGGAGTCACCCGATTGGTGCTCGGCAGCGGTTCCAACGTGGCAACCTTTGAGGTCAGTCTGCTTTTTACAATGTCACGTCGTCAACGGCACTTTGAGTTGCTGTAGTTGTTGCAGTAGCGTTGTTTGACCTATCTATGCGGTGAAATAGTCCAGTATGACTATCTCGAGTGCAATAGATATTTAATTGTGTCTTAAACACAATGCTTTGACAGAAAGTACCCAGTATGGTAAATTCGCATCAGACAAATAAATAAACTGACAGAAAGTACCCAGTATGGTAAGTTCGCATCAGATAGCTAAAAAACTGACAGAAAGTACCCAGTATGGTAAGTTCGCATCAGATAAATAGCAGACAATTATGCTGTTTAACCAAGTGAACGGCATTTAAAAGTGTTCCTCCGTCTTGACTTCTTCTTCTTGTCCTCTTCCGTCTTGAAAACTTTTTCCCTTTCTTCACGAAGTAAATGCTTAAATAAAATTTAATTTTCACTTTAAAAATATAATTCTAAAGAAGTCTCACCTTGAGACTGTATACGTGCGTCCGTGGCGAAGCACGAAAAGCGAATGAAGTGGTTGGCGTGTAGTAGTGACGGGGCAAACTTGGACCGGAAATGTCAAAATATATGTCAATTTTAAGTCGAAAACCTTTTCTTTTTAGGTTTTTTAGGTCGAGTCGAAAACCTTTTCTTTTTAGGTGTACTTTAAAATAACGTGCTAAGTGGTGATACGTACGCAAGCGGTACTATACATGTGTTAATATACTAATATCGAGGACGAATCTGAAGTATAATTGTCTTAAAAGATGGCGGATTTCATGGTATTAAAAATTAAAGTACTTTTAAAAGTGTATTAAATGTTTCGCAGTGTCCGCTTGTAATTATAATTCTCAAATCGTATATTAAAATATAATAAAAATTTAGGTACATTTCAAATGCTTGTTGGTTTTGGGGCGAATTAGAACAATCTCCTTTGACGGACTAGTATTTTGGTATTTTGAAAAAAAAAATTATGAATGAAACCTAATAAATAATTGTATTTAAAAAGATTTTAAGTTTTGAACTTAAAATAGGAAATTAAATGAAAATAAGGATAGTAAAATTATATTTATTATTAGTCACGTTCGATCAAAAGTACTAGGCTGGAATAACTCTTTGATGGTAATAACACAAAGCTCGCGGCCTCAGGTAACGAAAGTGAGAGTAGGCCGATTGCGTAACGCCTATCGGCTCATGACGCCCTAGTACCTCGCTGTATAGAGGCGACCGCAACGTGTTCTATCGGTACAGAAGACACATACATTATAACATACATACAAATTAGATGAGTGGCGGTGTCCACCATCGAAAAGCATCAGTCCTTTACTTAGAGGTCCATCAAACACATCCAATGTACCAGAAAATGGGAAACAGCGTTTCTGATAAAAAAGAAGTTTATAAATTAAAACCCGACTAAGGAATAATCACGCTCTAAAAAGTACGAAACAAGAAAATATTCGAGTCCAAAACTCAATAAAAAGGATTATTTTCTTGTTTCGTACTTTTTTGAGCGCGATTTTTTTCCACAGTCAGGTTTTAGTTTTTAAACTTCTTTTTTACTTCAAAATATTTTGAGGATGTAAATCCTATGGCCTATGTTCAGCAGTAGACGATGATAGGCTGATGATGAAATCGGGTGAATGCAAGCAATAAGCTACGTGCAATAGCTAACAACAATAGTAGATTGTATTACAAGGGAGCAAAATAATATTTTTACGGCGAGGGCGCTTTTTTGAATCCAGAGCGAAGTGAGGGATTCTAGAGTAGAATCCTGAACGTAGCGAGGGATTCAAAGTATGTCGCCCTCGCCAAAAATATTTTGCGCCCGAGTCATATACTCTACTTTTCATCCCCTTTCTATGAGAAAATAAATAGGAGACTGTGTTTATGTAATTAATGTTAATGTTCTTTATTTAAAAAAGACACGTGAAAAGTAAAAATAATTACAAATTTATAGTTACGTTTTATACACTAGCGCAATTTTCAAAAGTTATTGTATTAGTACAATATACGTACTTAGGTACGTAAGTATGTACTAATTACAAGAACACAGACTTAATTCGCGCGCTTATGTTTTTTTTTCAGTTTGCGCGGGTTATCGCGGCGCGGCGCGGCGACCACGCCGCGCCGTCTATACAGCCAGTCAATACATACCAGCCGGCGGCGGCGTTCGAATTCTTTGAAAGATACATGTTCTAAATTCAAATCTCTTTTCCTCCCACTAAAAAGTTCTTACCAGAAAAGAGCTATTTTGGTCCCACTTATATAGGAACAATGCATCCTTTTTCGAATAGAAGGGATGAAAAATATTTTTGAAATGTGCTAATACCAAACACGGCATCATTTGAAAATATGTTTTTCTAGTTCATGATTTAAGTCCTCTAAAGGGCTTCATATTCAATTTAATGTGACGTCACATAACCTATAAGCAGTGGAAAATTAGGACAATTTTTAACTATAAGTACCTATTTGTCAAATTATGACAAGTAGTTTAGAAGTTAAGAGGTAACAGATAAACATACATACCGATCAAAATCATATATCCTTTCCCTTCATTTTGCTTCGTCGTAGTCTGGTAAAAACTGTTCAACACTGCTCCAAGATCCTGTCAAGTATTAAAACAACATCGTCACCCAGCTTTTGGTAAAAATCATCGTCCACAGTACAAAAATTATGGCAACATCGTACCGCCGAAAGAATGGCGACAAAAACCGCTGTTTCATATATTTAACAATTTTCTTTATTAATTTATACAGTGCCTTTGATCTTGAACTAGCGATAATTTAAAGGCGTGAAATACACCTAATTTTATCAACACAAACACCCACATTTTGGGGCCTATCGCCATTCCAAATCCCCACTCTTGTTGGAATGGCCGCTATTTTATTAAATTTGACTTTTTATTTTAGATGACCCTACGGAAAAATATGAATTTCTCCGGATTTAGAAGTCCTACAGTTACAACAAAAAAACTGTTCGAAAGCTAATAATATCACCTATCAATTAAAAAAAACCAATACGTAAACTTTTAACCTAAATACGTCATAAAAATTACTGAAGATTTTTTTTTTACATTGATAGGTGGTAATATTAGCTTCGAACAGTTTTTTTAATAACTGTAGGACTTCTCAATCCGGAAAAATTAATACTTTTCCGCAGGGTCATCTAAAATAAAAAGTCTAATTTAAAATGGCGGCCATTCCAACAGGACAGGAGTGGGGATAGACCCCATTATGTGGGTGTTTTTGTCGATAAAATTTGGTGTACCTATTTCACGCCTTTAAATTATAGCTAGTATAAAGACCAAAGGCTCTGTATATGAAACAGCAGATTTTTTCCGCGATTTTACAGTTGGTCCCATAGCAAAAGTTTTTCAGTTTTATGGTCCCTATGTACCACATTCGGCTTTTGGGTTTTTTGTAACAGGTTATTACATGTTGCGTTGAGAAACTTCCTTTAAAGGATGCTTTAATTTAAATTTCACTTAAGCTAAGTTTTTAATGTAGCCAATGTTTGCCAACATCACTGAAGTGATTTAAGTTTTTGTTGTTAACTTAATATCAAACAACGCCTACATGAGTGCTAAGTGACTAACATGCAATTATCGTCGAATGGCAGCTATCTTAAAGTGGGATGTGCTATGAATTATGAACAGTCATACAGGGTAATTTTGCGACCTCTTTACAAAATCAAATATAAGTTCAAGGAAGTAATAAAAAGAAATTAGGTGAGATAATTTTGAATAATTTATTTTTAAATTCACATTTTTTAGCCACTTTTTATGTCTATTTTATTTATTAGGTTTGCCAACATTTGTGTACAACAATACATTTTAATAAAATAACACTTATTCTACTTATATTATAACTAATTGCTACAATTTTTTACAGGCAAACACAACATGCACCAATAGCTTAAAACTTAAATAAAATTAAAAATCAAACAAATATAAGATAAATTCTTAGATATGTAGGTAGCACTTGTGATATATGGATACAGACAATGCAGTAAGTACGTAACTTAATTTTTTTTTGTTTACATTAAGAAACATTCCACCTATCTAATATAGTTTTACGGATCTTGTTTGGCGAGTCGTAATGAATGTCAATAATATCGCTGTATTCATTTACCACCTTACAGAACCTTGCGATTGGCGAATTGGAACCAGAAACAGTTCTACGAAGTGGAGCACTAAGGGGGGTGATTGCATACCTAGGGAGTCTGGCCGGGGCGCGTATTTTAATTCTAGACAGTAACTGTGGACAATCCACTTCGTGACGGAAAATCTTTGAAATGAAAGATAAATCGGAAAGAATTCTTCGATTTGATAATGAGATCATCTTGAAATGCGCCAACCGTTTATATCCGTTCCATTCGTAAAGAATGCGTTGCATAGTGCGGCCTCCAGATGATGCTACCGTACTCCAAAATACTTCGCACAAAATTATTAAAAACTAATATTTTTGTTTTATAACTCCTCAGGGCCTTGATATTTCTTAGAACAAATCCAAGTATTTTCGAGGCCCGTTTTGTGACATTTTCAATATGTGGAATAAATGTCATTTTCTTATCTAATAATACTCCCAAATCACGAACTCTAAATCTATGTCCTAAAAATCTAGGCACACACGCTCACCCTCGCGCACGTGATGCGAGCGGGGGAAGGCAGGTGGCGGGAGGGGGACTCGCACGGTTCGATTTGTGCGATGCGCAAACAGTGACAACAATTTCAATTTGTGTGGGAAAAAGTTTGGGGTAAAAAAGTAAAAAAAAAATTTTGTACTTCATAAATTGATTGTACTGCTATTATAGAATGACCTGACAAAATTTGAAAAAGGGTCCAAAAATGACCCTGTATAATATTGGGTCTTTACCTATGAATTTGGCGACCTTTCTAACAAATAGAGAACCTCGTCACTTCTATGATTTAAAATATTCATCAATTGCTTGATATTATGTATATCGAATAATGACCAACATAGACAGTTGTTGTATTGGTAGTTATGAATAGTAAAAAAGCCTTATTTTTGTTTTCTATAAATAAAAAAATATCTTAAAAAAAGCTTTTTAAAAAAAGCACAACCTCCTTCAAAAACCTTAAAAAACAGCGCTATAAAAAGCAAGAAATAATGTTCAAATCGATTAATTAAAACACGTCTACTGAAGTCGAAGTATCGCGAGTGGTCAAAACACTAACCTACCTAACCTACTGGTAGGTGCATTAAAAGTTTTTCTTTATAGCGGGGGGCCTCAAGCCCCCCGACACCCCCGAGCAGGGGGCCCAGCCCCCTGCACCCCCCGGCAAGCATGCCAGCAGCATGCATGCAAACAAGCATTCAAGCATGCATGCATGCAAGGAAGCAAGCATGCATGCAAGCAAGCAACATGCATGTCGGTTTTGCAGCGATTCGTTCTGTTGTTGACTTTTGTAGTACAACATTAACAAAAATTCAACATATTGACTATTTAAGACAAATATTTAATTCAATTTAAGGTTAAAATGCATTTTTTTTTAAATTACAATATGCCTAATGACATTATTCTTAATTAAATTCTGCCATATTCGTAGTATACCTCGACTAAATAAACGTTATGCAAAACGAAATTCTGCGAATAAAAATTTTGCCAAAGGTATTTATGCCTAATGAAATTCTGCCATCTGAATAGTATGCCATTGTAAATTCGGACATGTAAACGTTCTGCCAAACAATAATTATAGTAAATAATTTTTATGCCTTAAAAATATTCGTTTAAACAAGATTCTGCCAAGTGTGTTCTGCTAAATAAATTAAGGAGCATCAAGTTTCTGCCAAATAGAGGTAACCCGGCATACTGACGTTATCTTAGTGTTTAAATTTTTTTAAACATTAACGCGTTCATGGTTTTTAAACTAATTAAAAAAACTTCAGTATGGAAAATGCAACTTCTTTAAAATTCTCCATAAAACGCCAATTTTATCGTAAAAGACCTAATAGTTACCTAATTAATATCATGTAGGAGAGCTTTTACAAAAAAATTGAGAAAACGAAACAACTTTTTTTTTTATAAAAAACAAATGCCCTCCGGTCCCACTACGTTTTTTTAAACTATTTAATTATGAAGCTGTTTTTTCAGGTTTTTTATGAGTTTAGGTGAAGGTAGTAAAAATCATTCGTGCTTTAATATTTTAATAGAAAAAATTGAGAAAAGGAAACAACTAGTTTAAATAAAATGAAATTTGTCCACCGGTCCCACTACGTTTTTTTTTGAGCTGTTTAATTTTGAAGCTGTTTTTTTTCAGGTTTTTTTATGAGTTAAGGTGAAGGCAGTAAAATAATTCTCCTTACTGTGTAATACCTATACAATGTCATTTTTAGTTTATACAAAACCTCTCGTGGGTTTGATCAGGCCATCAAACTGAACAACTTTCATTATGGGACCAACCTTGAAATGGCGAAAAAAAAACAGCTCGTCATTCTCCTGTCCTTATCCCAATTTATATGTAGTGCTATGTCTACACAAAATAAAATTTTGCGCTCGTAGAACGACCACTATTGAGGTCGGCGCAGCATGCCTTTCGATGTAGTACATACTGCATTAGGTTTTGGCAAAGTTTTACGATCGGCCGCCTGCCTGACACAAACCCTCCTTGGCGAAAAAAAAAAACAGCTGTTCCATTTAAAAGTACAATCCTACTCCATCGAAATGTATGAAAAAGCTGATTTTTTTTCGCGATTTCAAGGTTGGTCCCATAATGAAAGTTATTCAGTTTGATGGTCTGATCAACCCTACGAGCAGTGGCGGATTTACCCTAAGGCCAAGTAGGCCCGGGCCTAGAGCGGCCAGATATTAGGGGTGGCCAAGCTAGGCGAAAAATAGACTGATGATAGGACTGACGAAAGGCTTTTGCCGCATTTGACAGGCATTTTACAGGCGTGCGGCCGGCACTAAAGCAGAGACAGGCATTTTTGAATTTCGCGGATGAAACCACTGATTACAACATTAGAGGATGAAACAGACTAAAAAACGTGCGGCAAGGCTGTTTTTTCCTTTTTTTATAATCTTAAAACGTGGTCCGAGTTTCAATCTGACAAACTTTTGCCGTATTTGATACGGTTTAGACAGGCGTTCGGCCGACACTAAGCCACAGAATAATGATACTGAGTGAGACAGGCATTTTTGTATTTCATGGATGAAACCACATAAATTACAATATTAGGGAATGAAACTGACTAAAAATCGCGCCGCGCGTTCGTTTTTTTTTTTTTTGCTGTAGTTTTTTGCATCCTAGACAGGCATCCTCTAATACGTTGAGGCTCCGAGCTCCCTCCCCCCATTATGGGAGCTGAGAAAGGGGCGGCTGGTACTGTTCGGCCTAGGGCGGCCAAGACTGTAAATCCGCCACTGCCTACGAGAGGTTTTGTATAAACTAAAAATAACCTTGTATAGTTGTATTTATTACTACTAGTAGGGTACTAACTACAACACGATTTTTTTTACCCTGTGGTACTATCTCGCCGTCTTGTCGGGGCAACGATAACGAGGGGTATGAGGCAGGTACCTCCCACTCCTGCACTGACTAACACGCACGATCTACGGGACCGCACGCACCATGTGGTCCTGGGTAGTGCCCTGGCGAGTCGCACATACCGCATTCCTTCTACTAAAAAAGGGGTACATATACACAATTATCAATTTACGCGCGTTATTTTTTAACACGACTGCCCACGAAAGAAGTGTATATGTGTTCGGGGTTCATGTATGTTTGTGGGTATGTGAGTTTCTTTATTCCACCATAACTTCTAAATGGCTTTACGGATTGTATTGTGTATGTATGGGATATTGTTACATCATTCCGAGTGACATAGGCTATATTTTTTTTGAAATAAGTCAATATAGCGACTGCACGACGACGCCACTTTCAAAAGTGAAAAAAAATATATTCTTCAATATGGGCATCAAATAAAAGGCCTTAATGAGCACATTTCAAAACTATATAATTTGTCACTAAAATGTGTGAAATAAAAATAAATAAATTTAAAAAATGTTAAAAGCATGACTGCCCTATGCCAAAACGAACTATATAGTTTTGAAATGTGCTCATTAAGGCCTTTTATTTGATGCCCGTGTCGTGTCCGAGGGCAGTCGTGTTTTTTATTTTAAATTTTTTTATTAAATGTATTTATTCGATAGCTGTTTCTGCTACGGGTACTGTATTGACTGAACTAAAAAGGGAATTATTAGTAACTATCACTATTTAGGAAGGTAATACACTTCCACTGGCTAGCTAGCGTCCCATATTACTATTTCCTAAAGTCTAGCCAGTGGAGGGGTGTAGTGAGTGGTGCGGTGACGCAAGCTGCACCGCTGAGTTGTCGGCTTGATGAGAATTGGCCGATGAAATAAAATATAAATAAATAAATATTTCGGACATGCCATAGTTTAGTCATTACTTACTAAGGAAAATATGAGAAAAAACTGTTGTCAAATTATTTGTGTGGTACACTCACAATTTGTTTTATTTTGTTAATTTTGTATGAAGTTGGCACACTGCTTTGCTTTTATATCTCCTCTCAGGTACCTACATCTGAATGAAAGGTTGTCTGGAAGAGATCGCTTCCAGCGATAAGACCTCCCTTGTCCACCATAGTCAAGTTTTAATTTGTAACTATATTCTTTTTTAATGTGTGTGTAAACAATAAAGAGTAAATCAATCAATCAATTTGAAACAAAAAGTACCAAATGATTAAAAAAAATACAAAGGTACTTACAGAGAACAGATTAATTTTGAAATCTAATTTTCTAGCAGTTAATTTATGAATGTAACGACTAGAAGGTATAATTAAAAACCCACGACGGCTAAAACTGTTACTCTTAATTTAAAAAGAATAAAATAAGTTTTACGAAAATCCCCCGACTAAAAGTGATGTGGGTACTATACATGTTTATCTACCTATTCATAAATTACAAACTCAAGAAAAATCCGTTAGGGCTGCCATTACCTGCCCCCAAATGAACTAATATTTTGCTATAGCATTTTCTAAATCTTAATATAATATTATAAGTAAATATGTAAGCAACAACCAATCCACGACGGACTTACGATTCAGTGAGTGGGTAAGTAGGCGAACAACGGCGCAGAAAGTGGTTGTGACGCAACCGCGCCGCTAACCCAGTCACCGTGCACTACCAGACGCAACCACGATGATGCTGGCGAATGGGAGTGTTAAGCGATGTTTACTATGGTCAAAGTAAGTATGGGTGACGATTTTGTTAAGAGTTATGAGGACTATTGTTTTGCATACTCACCGCACCCCGCAAACTCAGTCACCATGCACTACCAGACGCAAACACGATGATGCTGGCGAATGGGAGTGTTAAGCGATGTTTACTATAGTCAAATTAAGGATGGGTGACCATTTTGTTACGAGTTACGAGTACTATTGTTTTGCATACTCGCCGCACCCCGCTAGCTCAGTCACCGTGCACTACCAGACGCAACCGAGATGATGCTGGCGAATGGGAGTGTTAAGCGATGTTTACTATGGTCAAAGTAAAGATGGGTGACCGTTTCTAAATTAGTAGGTAAGTAACTTATTTAGCTGAAGTGACAGTGGCCGAAACACATAGCCATGCATGCCGCAAGCGGGCGTGCAAGGCATGTACAGCACGCGGGCGGCACGTCCAGGGGGCGGTAGATTGAGCGATCCAAAGAGATCACATAAATGTCATTGTTATAATACCCACCTCACTTAATTTCAACTCTTCCTCGGTTTGATTTTTAAGATTTTTCTCGAAAGATGCCTATATCTTTGTACTCACTTGTAAAGAAGCGACAAAAACAGTAACTCGCGAAGCCGCACTGTGCGGCTCTGCCAAGAATGACTCATGAAAATTAATAATTGATTTTTCGAATTTATGCAAGTTTACCTACTACTGCTTCGCCTCTTCTTCTTTTGTTTGCCATAATTCAATATTATGGCAGACAGATAGGATAGGGATCTAGACTGGATTTTAAGGGCTTAGACCAAAATCGGCCCGGATTTCATTCTAGACCGAACTTTTCTTTCATCGCGCTTGGATAAAATTATTGCACCATCATTGATTGTAATGATTTTGTCGAAACTTCTTCGCTGCTCGGCCTGGAGCACGCAGTGAGCTTTGAACGTCGTAGTCCTACGCGTACGAAAAAAAAAACAGCAAATCGATGTACAGCAAAGCCCTTTGGTACACGTATACTTGAGGTAAAAACAAAATTTTGGACCCGCAGTTCTTAAAAATTCTTCCCTTAGGAAAGGAGTTATGGCGTCATCTTTTTTTGTATGGAAAAAAAATCCTAAAACCTATCGTGCATGGTATCGAATGAAAGGGCTTGCTGAACCGGTTCTAAAAATATATCACATCATTATATTTCAGCCAATTGTCTTAAATGAAATCAAAAAACATTTTCAAAACATACCAAGTTTGGGCTCCTTCAGATCCGATTTGGTTACATTGTTTCTTGTAAAATACACCTTAAAAGTTACATAATATCCTCATATCAAAGCACAAGAAAGTAATTTTGAAAATATCTAAATTAAGTATTTTTTTCTAATTTTTGCCCAAACTTACGTTTGTATGGGATTTTCGGAAATCGATTTTTGGTTTAATTTAAAACAAGTGCTGAAATGTAATTATGTGATATATTTTTAGAAACAGCTCAGAAAGCCTTTTCATTCGATATCACACAAGATAGGTTTTAGAACAATCATTTTTTTTAATGAATATAATCACTTTGTGAAAGCTTTGAAATCATGAAAAAATGAGAATGAGAATATTACATATCATTTGAGGTATATTTTATGAAAAATAATTCAACCATATTGTATCTGTAGGAGCCCAAACTTGGTATGTTTTGAAAATGTTTTTTGGTTTAATTTAAAACAAGTGGCTGAAATATAACGATGTGATATATTTTTAGAACCGGCTAAGCAAGCCCTTTCATTCAATACCATACAAAAAATTTTTTTTATCATACAAACAAAGATGACACCATAGCTCCTCTCCTAAGGGAAGAATTTTTAAGAACTGCGGGTCCAAAATTTTGTTTTCACCTCAAGTATACATGTACCAAACGGCTATACTGTACATCGATTTGCAGTATTCCATGATTTTGAGCTCGTAGAACACCCAGTATCGCCACTAGACTTCTACACAAGAAGTGAATATAAAGGCATCTTTCATGAAATTACAAAAACTAAGCGCGGGGAAGTGTTAAAATTAATTTTGACAAGCTCTATAACTACGACTAGCTACGCTGACAAACTCAGCGTAGCTAGTCATAGTTATAGGGCAGGATAATCGGTATTGCACGTTGGCGCTCTGACAGCTAGCGGCGGGCCTACACATAGCGAGAAGAGAATAGGAGTGGGATTGTTTTAGTGTTAAGCACTCAACACTCTAGAAGGACTAATAGGACTGGACGGAGGACACTCCGTGGACCAGACCAGGGTAGACTGACGATATGCTGAAGGTCGTAGAAAGCCGCTGGATGCGGGCAGAGCAGGGCCGATAGTTTCTTGGTGGAGGCCAATACATATGTATTATGATACTTTTATATTATTGTTTTGACAGAAAGTTAATAAACTATAATTTAACTCGAACAACTTAGCATTTTTTTCAGTTCTTCAAAAAAACTACCTTAAGGAAGCGTTTTTCAGGTTATTTGGTTCTAAAATAAGAACATCAGTTTAATATTAAAATTTAAGGTGACTTAAACGGAAGTTTTTTTGGGAAAGCTTAAATAAAACTTAAAATTTCTCGCAAACTGTGGTATTCACACGGTCAAATGTAGGAACAATATTGTTGCGCATTTAATTTTGCTTTTTATGACACTCCACACAAGCTTATAAGTTACATACTTTCTGTTGTTTACGCCATATTATGAATGCAGCAGCGGCAAATTTTGAACACGTCATAACGGTAGAACCAACCACGTTAGGAACTGTCTCTCGATGGTTGTTTAGTCAAAATACCATGCCTAACAATATACTAAAATATGCCGCTGGTTTCATCAAGCGCACCTTTTTTCCGCTAAAGGAAGGTAATATTAATGGGTTTTGACATCATAATAATAATGTAACGTTACGTCTGACTTGGTTTTTATTCATCGACTATAAATCAAAGCTTTCCAAAGTGTTTACCTTGAGGCCTTAGGGTTTTGTTTCATAACTAGATATGAGGTAGTATAAGAGTACATCTTATCATAATAATAATTTTAGGTATTATGTCTGACTTGGTTGTCCCACTTGTGCATATCATGCTCATCTCATGTTTATAAAATTTCTGTCCTTCTCACACGTTATAGTGTGCCTCAACTACAAAAGGGAAATGGATGTAATGGATACAGACATGACATCCATATTGACTTCCGCAATGGCCCCATCAGCTGACCATGATCAAAAGGCCAAGTAATGAATCAATGGAAACTGAATCCTAAATTTAAAGATTGAAATTCAAATCGCGTTAAAAACATATGAGATGAAAAAATATCATCTTCTTAAGTAAGCTTACACGGCTAAGTAAGTTCTATTACTTACAAACTTCGTCAAGCTTTGATAATAAAACGCTAATGGAGAGGTTTCATGATCTTAAAACTGCTTTATTTAACTTCATAAAATAAAAAATATAGCCTTCAATTAATATACTATTGAAAAAAAATTAAAATCCGTCAGTGAATGTCAGAGTAATAAATAATTGTCGAATTTTTGCGCGATGCGATTGTAAGGGCGGCGTGACGTTGTTGCTTGTATGGCGGTGGCACGGCCGGCCGCTGGAGATGTTCCGTAGATGACGTCAGGCGACCGGTTCCCGATGAGCGGAATTATCTTAAAATCGTAACTTTCACGTCCTGTAACTTTTTCATTTTTAAATATAATTTTATAATGAGGATCAGTAACAGGTTTGAATCCTATAGTTTTATTGATATATTATAAATACATATTGATAGCTATGAAACCTAGTGAAAGAATTTTTGAAATCCGTTTAGAAATGGTTGAGTTAAAAGGGTTTGAAGGAAATGCCAAGCTCAATGCAATATGTGCTTTATCACGTACGACATAAGGTTCGCGTCCGTCGCGATGACGTCATAGGGACCCCCAAAAAATCAGTGTTTTAGCTCTTATAACTTCTCAGGTTCAAGAGATATCGTAAATTTTTTTTCACAGTTAATCATATGGTGGCATTAGCTTTCTAATTAGCCATTAAAAAAAATCGTTACTGATCCTCATTCTTTCACAATTGTGTATAATTTGACCTTAATTTTAATAATAGTGAATAAAAAAACGAGGAAACTTCTCCATTATACGTAAAGAAAATTAGCTCGATAACTATTGGTGTTAAACCGTAGAGTGACCCATGTATCATGGGGCTACGTCAAACCAAAAGTTTGAGAATCTAACGCCTTGATGATCAAATTACTAATGCGCACACATTTGCAATGCTTAGCAGATTCGCGGTTCCCGATATTAGGTCGCTCACACGTGCAGCCAAAAATGTAAATAAATTACACAAAAGAAAAATACAATCCAAGTTTTTATTAAAGTTTTCATTGATACGTTTGGTTTATTAATTTTACACTTATGCCTAAAATATTATACTTTTTTAATGCTGCTAAGTTATGTTGTGATTCAGCATTGCAGAGTTGAATCAAAGAATAGCATTTAAAGCCGTCGTAAAAGGCTACAGATCCTTTATTCCCATCTGCCCCTTCAAGCTCCGCCATGGGGACCACCCCCACTTTATGTGGTGGTTGGCACTTATATGTGGCGTTCACCACCCCGGTGGTCGATGGCACCTATTTATTGCCATCTGCCACCTTCGAGGGTGCCGTGGGGGTGGTGGTTGGCACTAATAGGTGGCGTTCACCACCCCGGTGGTCGATGGCACCTATTTATTGCCATCTGCCACATTCGAGGGTGCCGTGGGGGTGGTGGTTGGCACTAATAGGTGGCGGAAACCACCCCGGTGGTCGATGGCACCTATTTATTGCCATCTGCCACCTTCGAGGGTGCCATGGGGGTGGTGGTTGGCACTAATAGGTGGCGTTAACCACCCTGGTGGTCGATGGCACCTATTTATTGCCATCTGCGACCTTCGAGGGTGCCATGGGGGTAGTGGTTGGCACTAATAGGTGGCATTAACCACCCCGGTGGTCGATGGCACCTATTTATTGCCATCCGCCACCTTCGAGGGTGCCATAGGGGTGGTGGTTGGCACTAATAGGTGGCGTTAACCACCCCAGTGGTCGATGGCACCTATTTATTGCCATCCGCCACCCTCGAGGGTGCCATGGGGGCGGTGGTTGGCACTAATAGGTGGCGTTAACCACCCCAGTGGTCGATGGCACCTATTTATTGCCATCCGCCACCTTCGAGGGTGCCATGGGGGTGGTGGTTGGCACTAATAGGTGGCGTTCACCACCCCGGTGGTCGATGGCACCTATTTATTGCCATCCGCCACCTTTGAGGGTGCCATGGGGGTGGTGGTTGGCACTAATAGGTGGCGTTCACCACCCCGGTGGTCGATGGCACCTATTTATTGCCATCCGCCACCTTCGAGGGTGCCACGGGGGTGGTGGTTGGCACTAATAGGTGGCGTTCACCACCCCGGTGGCGGAACTTGAAGGGGCAGATGGGATTAAAGGCTACAGATTACTTAAATTAGTACAACTACTAATTAATAACTTCACAACCAGAAAATCATTTTCCAATGAAATTTTTCCAATAAGATCGCAGATCTTCAACCCGCCTTATGACCAGAATAAATAACTAGAGACTCAGTGAGCTGTAGATCTATATCAAACTAGCTGATGCCCGCGACTTCGTACGCGTGGACTTTATGACTTCGGCGTATGCATATAAATGAACTAAAGTAGTAACATAAGAAAATACTTGTAGCAGTGTTATGCTTCTGCATCAGGTATTCCAGATCTTCATTTTTTATACCTCAACAAAAAATGCTCATCAGGCTGAACAATTTTTGCAAAGATGTAATTTTAATATTTTGTATAAGTAGTTTAGCTGGACTATTATGGTTCTGCATCAGGTGTTCCAGATCTTCGATTTTTGTACCTTAACAAAAAATGCTCACCAGGCTGAAAAACTTTTGCTAAGGGGTCATTTTAATATTTTGTATAGTTTATCTGGACTCTGGACCATTACAGTTCGACATCAGGTGTTCCAGGTCTTCGATTTTTGTAATTCAATAAAAAATGCTCATCAATGTGAACAACTTTTGCTAAGGTGTCATTTTATATTTTGTTTAGTTTAGCTGGATCATTATGGTTCTGCATCGGGAGTTCTAGATCTTCGATTTTCATACTTCAACAAAAAATTCTCATCAGGGTGAACAACTTTTGCAAAGATGTCATTTTTATATTTTGTATAGTTTAGCTTAACCATTATGGTTCTGCATCAGGTGTTCCAGATCTTCGATTTTCATACCTCAACAAAAATACTCATCAGGCTAAATAACTTTTGCAAAGATGTCATTTTAATATTTTGTATAGTTTATCTGGACTCTGGACCATTACAGTTCGACATCAGGTGTTCCAGGTCTTCGGTTTTTGTACCTCAATAAAAAATGCTCATCAGTGTGAACAACTTTTGCTAAGGTGTCATTTTTATATTTTGTATAGTTTAGCTGGATCATTATGGTTCTGCATCGGGAGTTCCAGATCTTCGATTTTCATACTTCAACAAAAAATGCTTATCAGGGTGAATAACTTTTGCAAATGTGTCATTTTTATATTTTGTAAAAGTTAACTGGACCATCATAGTTCTGCATCAGGTGTTCCAGATCTTCGATTTTTATACCTCAACAAAAAATGCTCATCAGGCTGAACAACTTTTGCTAAGGTGTCATTTTCATATTCCTTATAGTTAAGTTGGACCATTATGGTTCTGAATCAGGTGTTCCATTTTCCAAAATCAATTATACCCTAAGTTATTCCTAGGCTTAACAGCTATATAACAAAAAAAGTTTCATTTAAATCTGTTCACTATTTCCGGAGATTAGCGTGTTCAAACAGACAAACAAACAGACACACTTTTTTTCAAATTCTTACTCTATTAGTATGTCTCCATCGCCCCAGATATTTTTTTTTAAATATATGTAATGTACAGACACACTTTTTTTAGTGTTTTATTATATGTATGGATGAAACTTCAGCACGTGCGGTGACAACTTATTGCCTTCTCTGTGGCACAGAACAAAACTTTTCTCTGTGGTGAACCAAGGAACATAATTATACTCTCAGGGGAGATAACAACCTGACAACTGACATTTATTTTTCTTAAACATTCAAATGCACTAAGAAGTTTTGATTCCGATATCGAAATCAATCACCCTAAAAGTAGCTTTCTACCCCTTTTCAACTGTTAGGGAAAACGTTTCAAAAAAATACGAAACACGAGTTCAATTAATTTTGTTAAAGAATGTCTATGCCAAATTTCAAGTCAATCGTGCCAAGAAAGCGCGTTCTCCCATACAAACTTTGCCACCCTGTTTCACCCCCTTAGGGATTGAATTTCGCAAAATCCCGCCTTAGTACGCACCTACACCCTAAAAGGAACCCCCATGAACAATTTGAGACTCCTAGCACTTGTAATTTCTAAGATTTCGTGATGAGTGAGTGAGTGATTTACTCTTTTATATACTCGTATATAGAAGATAAGATGTTGTTTAAAACAAATAATATACGCAGTCCTAGGATGTCAGGGGTTATTTTGTAATACTACAACGTGTTACAAAATAACCCCTGATGTCGAATATGTTGTTAATTCTGATAATTCTGTGGTTTTATGACAATCGTAACTAGCTAGACTAAAAATGACAAATCAAAACGTAATCAAAACACAATAATTGATTTAGTGTTATCGTTTTAATTAAGTGTAATCAAAGATGCTATTTACTGTCATGGTTTAAGTGCAACTATTAATTAATCGAATGTTTTTTTATTTAATTGCATACTGCTAATTACGTGAGCTCAAACATGCGACGTATTTTTTAACGCGTGTAAGTTTTCGTAAATTTATTGATATCGCACGTACACGCATGCCGCATCTCTGCAATTGTAATCGTATCGTATCGATACTGATACGAGATTCGTGATGATAGTATGTTGGTCCCGCTGGTGTAAGATAACTTGTCACGTGTCAGATAGTAAAGCATTGCACACATTTGGAGGTGTGGCTTTCTGGAGCTTTTTTCTTTGCTATGTAAGCTTTTTTCAAATACACACATCAACATTGTCTAGGGATACAGGTGTTATTTTCATACAAACGAGGTAACTTTGAAGCCTTGGTTTCCTGCCAGGGATGTACTGTGCTGTGTTCTGATGATGGCTATCCAGGGAGTGAATGGAGGAGATTCAGATTGCTATACAGCCTACTGATCTGACCAGCGTTCTAAAAGATTAGAGGACATGTTTAAAAAACCGAGAAAATAGCATGAAAATGTATGGAAATCCTTAAACTGAGAACTCTGACGCATCAATCTTTTGAAATGTTGATCAGATCAGTTGGGTGTGTAAAGCGAACTGCATCTCCTCCATTCACTCCCTGGATGGACATCATCAGATCACAGCAAGGATGTACCGTGCTGGATGGACCCCTGGCAGAAAACCAAGGCTTCAAAATTACCTCGTTTGTATGAAAATAACACCTGTATCCCTAGACAAAGTTGATGAGTATACCTTAAAAACCTACCTATAAAGTATAAAACACTTTTAATGGTAACAGGTGTGTTATTAATTGTACCATGGGCAACAGCGTTGCTTAACCACACCTAAGGCTAAAATCTTTTTCACGCCGCGCCGTCACAACATACGTTGAGTTCATGCAGGGGCGATACGCGCGCACACAATTTTTTCTGCAAACTGGTTAAGTGACGCTGTTGCCCATAATACAAACTAAGATTTTTATAAAGTATAAGTAGTATTTTTTTTTTCATTTCGCTGAAATAAATTCTTTTAAATAATGGGAACTTAACACTCGTGAGAAGGCAGGTATCTGATATTAAATAAATAAAAAAAAATCGCACTTAAAATAAGTGATGTTATCACATTATTAGAAAAAAACACCAATTCCACATGCAGTCCATTTGTGATCTATCTCTAATTATTAAATTGGATTGCAAGGAAAAAGTACATTGCCTAATTAGAAAATTGAATGGACGCATTTGCGCAAAACATTAACTAGTTAGTTGGATGAATCCGGATAGCCCACGAACTTTTTAACAAAATGACTATACAAGTTTATTATTTTTCTTAGAAAAATCTATTTTTTAATTAAGGCATTTGCTAATTGACTCATCAATAGCGAAATTACGATCAATTTAACAAATAAAAGGAACTAATCATAATAAACTATTTTCATTTCCTTATCAGCCGTGTGAAACGCCCAGTGCTGGATATGGCCTCCCCAAGGATCTCCACGACGATCGGTCCTGCGCTGCCCGCATCCAGCGGCGCACCGCGACTTCACCAGATGGTCCACAGATGCACTAACGGAAATCCTGAACCATTCTACCCTAAAGGCCATTATTGTTACTTATTTTTCTTAGGAAATGCCTAGATAAAATTTATTCGATAGATAACGTCTTGTACCGCCAAATTAAAAATCTTTGTCATTCGTTTGTCTATAAAATATTTTGAGTACCATTTAATTTCATTGCCATAATCATCTGATGATTAAAAAATCACCCCTTAATAAAATATATTAATAAAGCTATCTGATTATCGTGTTGATTTTTAGTCTCAATGCCACATGTTTTATTAAGTATTTTTATGGTATAACTTAAGTCAGTAAGTATGTGCGCTAACATCTGCGGCATAGAGGCGTATCTGATGCGGCGTCAGCTTCGGTGGTGCGGACATGTCCTTCGTATGCCCGACGAAAGGTTGGCTAAACGCGTGTTTTACTGTGAGCTTCAAGATGGCCAGCGCAAGCAAGGCGGGTAGCTCCTTCGGTATAAGGACGTGCAAAAGAGGCATATGAAGAGATGCAACATCGACCCTGATCGATGGGAAGCGCTAGCACTGGATAGACCTCAGTGGAGACGGCTCGTCCAACAGAGCGTTAACAATTATGAAGATGAAAGAAAGTTGGAGCTAGATGTTAGGAGAGATGAGCTCAAAGCCAGACCACCTACGGCCATTAATTACAACTACTGCGGCGGGGTCCTAACGTGTACTATCTGTGCCCGGACCTTCCAGGCAAAGATTGGTTTTGCCAGTCACATGCGGGCGCACGAGAGGGCGGACCGTCGGACCAACACCTATTAATGAGACATACAATAGTCGCCGAGGCCGAAATCGGCTAGGAAAAAAAAACCGATGACTTACTAAAGCACTAAACCAAAAAAAAAAACTTTTTTTGCAAAAAAAAAATACTTACCTATACATTAGTTACATTAATGAGTGCGAGGCCTAATAATAATCGTCACAATAATTTTAATTGATTATTCCAAAACAGACAATTAATTAATTAATCATTCAAAGAATTCCGTACATAAATTAAAACTAATTCTCTTAATATTCTCTGTTAATTTTTGATTAATAAAATAACTAAAATTTATCAACATTGATAAAACTTACTTTTCGGCTAAACACATTACCTAATAGTGAACTAAAAAAAGTATAATTGGATACCATAAAACAATTTAGAAGCATTATTTAATCATTATAGGTACCTAACCTATTAGAAATATTTAAGTTATTATAACTATATTTATACTTCAAAAATAAGTTATCCAATTATTATGAATCTGCTTTAAATCCATCCTACACTTCGTTGAAATTAAAACCTACGAAAATAAACTATGCTTTATATTTAGTTAAAAAACAACTTTTGAAATGTCAATGTTAATATTCGTACGTTATGAATTCTAAACACTACAAACTTTAATTTTAAAACCAATTAATTTTGATTAAGTGTTTAAGATTGTTCATAACTGAAAAAATATATTTAAAGACAGATATTTTCGTTAGAAAATGACCAATTCTTTTGTTTATAAACTTTTGATTAAGTTTTAAAGGTTTTTAATAACTGAAAAAAGTTATTTATAGACAAATATTTTTGTTAGAAAATGACCAATTCATTCGTTTGTTTAATAAACAGTCGAAAACTCACTTTCCTTTTCAAACTGAATTACGCAATGGGAAAATCCAAAAATATCCTGAAAGCTTTCAGCGCTATTGATACGGCGAAACAAAACGCACGGCAAAAAAATAATGATCACCCCTTAACTTTTACTCCGTAACTTTCAGCGGTTCCTTCCGGCAACCTTGCGACAGCGGCGCGCGCGCTTGCCAGTCCGCGTCCGACCGCCGCGACGCACGCACGCGCGCACCGCTCCGTTTAACCCAAAAACACGTGTCGAACGCGAGTTAACAACCTTAAGGATTTCACCACGGTGCATGTGTACTTGTGACGGCGTCTCAGTGCTTTGAAGTGGAGGCTCGGGCCACCGGCGCCGCAGGGCCCGTGATAGGCCCGAGCGGTGGTATGGAGTCCCCCCAGATGTATGATGCGGCCGCCGCGGCTCCGCCGCCGCCGCAACCCGACTTGAAGAAGGCAGTGGAGGAGAAGCGAGCAGCCTTCCCACCCCCAGACTTAGACGAGCTCAATGGACAGGAAATCAGCCTTGACCTACAACACCTCATCGAGGACCAGTTCCGAGGGGAGGAGACGATGGCTCTCTTCCAGGAGATACTCCCCGGAGGGCGTTCTCCGCAGCCTAGACAGAGCTTTGCTCGGACGACGCTGGCTTACATGCCTCAGCCTGTGCATTCAGGAGCGTCTTACGCGCCAGTCCAGTCAAATAATGGTCACGAGCAACAGCCTCCAATAAAGGAGGAGCCTCCAGAACCTCATGATTTCAGACGATCAGTTTCATGTGCGCAATACACAGGCCAGTACAATCCTCAGCCACCCGTAGGGGTTAGCGGTCCCTACGGTGGAGGTTTCACACCCTTACCTCCGTTAGGGGCTCCACTTCTACCCCCGTTGCTGAAGCACAAGCAGCAACCACCATCGAGGAGATCGTCCGGTAAAGTTTTAGATAAAGGTACAGACGAATATAGAAGGCGACGCGAACGCAACAACATTGCAGTGCGAAAGTCTCGCGAAAAGGCTAAAGTGCGTTCGAGAGAAGTGGAGGAAAAAGTGAAGTCACTTTTAAGAGAAAAAGAGGCCCTCCTGAAGAGGCTTGAGGCGGTGACTGGGGAGTTGAGCCTTCATAAACAAATGTATGTGCATCTGATAAATTTGAACCACCCGGAGATAACGGAACTGTGTCGCTCGATGCTGCAGCTCGGTGCACCTCACGGCCAGGATCACACACTCTGACCATAGGTAAGTGTGTAAGGTGTAAAACTGTAGCTAGCACAAGTCGTAAACCGAACGGCTTTAAAGAAAACTTTTATGGCATGTTACGCAAGTATTTGAGACGTGCATTGGAAAATATTCTCGATGTATTTACGATTAAAGATGATTCAGCGATGATTATCCTAATTACTGTCATCGAATCTTTTCTTATATCGACCCTTAATGGTGTAATTTTTTGGAAAGTGTCTTCAACATGTTAAATACACTGGCAATAAAATTATCAGTTGGAACATTCATTGACGATTCGGCTTTCTTTTTTTGAGCACGTTTTCTTTCGGCCACGTGTGGGATGTGTTTTTAACGTTTTATGTAACGTTATTGTTAGTATAAATCGATATTACTGTAAAACAAATCCACGTGACTTTTCATAATATTATCGTGATATTACGCCTGCTATGAAAAGCTTACATAAGCTTATAAAAACAGTGTTTTTAACAATTAAGTTTTCATTCAGCTCCGTAATCGTTATTAATCCTTGATCGAGATTTATCATTATTCAACTCTTTATATTCTAATCTGCGCTATACGATGTTATTGTATGTCTTCATATATTTTTGTGCTTCTTAAATACTAGTATATCATTCTTCAGTATTTGTTTAGCTTATAATTTTATGCTGAGTCAGTGATATTACATTGCTTTCCATCTCTTATTAAACAGTACGTACCCATTTATTCAATCGTATACTATGAACCTATGAAAGTGAGTTAGTCGATTTGGTTTCAAGTCGCGTACGACCCTTATTATGGTCTTTAGTCCGTTGTAATAGGGGGCACTGTAATAGTGTAACATCGAGATTCGTGCTTTTGGTCACGTTGACAGTAAAGATGTGCATTTCGCTGGAAAAAAGTGTGTAGAAATTAGTTTTTATTATTATTATTATTATTCAGAACTGCTTGCATGAAATACCTTAACAAAAGTTAAATAGATTCACACGTGTCGTTGATGCGATGCTGAATATTTTCCAAAATAGGTCAGATCTCATAAAAATTTGCATAGATTTATCAATAATGCAAGATAGCGGTAGTAACTTGTTGTTCTTGTGAATGTTTAAGGTAACATAAAAACATAATTATTAAGAAACACTTTTTTTCATAATTATGACCAATAAGTATTTATGAAACGTTGGGGTGCGGACGAGAAAAACAAAAGAATTTATTTTTCACCAAACCATTTTGTTATTTTAAGATCCCCGATTCTTTAATTTATCATTTTACTTAAAATAATAAACTAAACTAAAGAACTGCACGACAAATTACAGAGGACAATACAAGTTTTAAAACTGAAGAATAAATGGCAAATCACAATGTAACTATTAAAGTTTTTTTTATGAAAAACCTACTCAGATGTAGGTATTCTGTTTAAGTCAGTACCAGGAGTTCATAAGTCGCCAGAAGTCCTCATAACTCTTTAAATCGAGAATTCAGTATTCAAATTCGTTTGTGCAAAACGTCTGGTTGCAACTTTCGTTTTCACCAGCCAATACGATCGTTCGAATTTCAGCTTTAACTGTGTTGTTACAAAGGTCCTTTTCATTTGCGAGCCACGAAATTTTCGCCGCTCGTGCCCTACTTAATGGCTTCCGTCGGCTCAACTTGTTGATTTTAACTATTTTATGTTTGTTCTCATAAGGAACAATGGTTTAAACTTAAAATATTTGGGATACCTAAGTTTTCTAAAATTTTATTTGACACCGATTTAAGCAAGGTATTTTTAGATAGCAGTCATCTCTTGTCTTTGCAAGTTTTATGTTGGTTTTCTTATATAACTTGGGCCAGTATCAAAAACATTCATTTAAGTAAAAATAAAATCACCAATCTGATTAGTACAGTACGAGGCATATATCTTGAAATCGGGTGGGGATTGTGCGGAACGCGTATTTTGGTCATGCGTAGCGGTGAGGGGCGCGCGCTATTGGTCGCTCACAAGAGCACATGCGCGAACTTATCCCCACTCGGTCAAAAAAATTTCAAGATATATGCCTAGTACTGTAAACCAACGCAAAAGTTGGTTCACCCTTACGATTCTTCCATTCTTTCCATTTATACGATAGCAGTTTAATAATCTCTCTATTGCATACATTGACCCTAGAAAAAGGGTTATTGATCTGATCGTCTATAATGATAAAGTCTTTGCTCTGCATAATCAGGGAGTCATAGATACTGCATAGATAAGTTGCATTTCATTATGTTGTGCAATTAAAAAAAATAACATTACAAAATAAAGGTAACGTTATTATCAACATTAGCCATTTTGGCCTATTCCCGTGGTCAGGGACGTATTTTAAGATTCGGCGCCCTGGGCCAATAAGGTGTGCCGCTTCTAGGGTTATCTACGTACGGGAGGAAGAGGAATGAGTGAGGATGCCTGACTAGGATACACAAAACGCCTAATTTTTTAGAAAAAAATCTGTCTATACTAAAAAGTGCCGTGCAGCGCGATTTTTTGTTAATTCCATCCACTAATATTGTAATTTTGCCCGACTATGATTATTTAATAAATAAAAAAAATAGGCCGCGCAGCGCAATTTTTGTCAGTTCCATCCACTAATCTTGTAATTTTGTCTGACTATAAGTAATAAAAAAACGGCCTCGCAGTGAGATTTTTAGTCAGTTTTATCTACTAATGTCACTTATCATGTAACATCATGAACGGAAATTGAACATTCTGCACTGCAGTTCGTCAATAAATTATTGGTATAACTAATTATCAAAGGCGCCCTAAAGCTAAGCCCGAAAGGCGGCTGACGCGGTAGACTGCGAGGGCGCTAGCAGCCTGGCGCCCTGGGCCATGGCCCTTTGGACCCTAGGGTAAATACGTCCCTGCCCGTGGTTGATACCCACTGGAGGATATCAGGAAAAATAAGTTTTTTTTAATGCCTAACAGGATTGTGCTTGGACTTCACCTCCCCTGATGTTAAATGACGGTAAGGCCGAAGGTGGAAGCGCACTACACCCAGAATCCTCATCGCAGAGGAACTGGCTAACCTTATCTCTAACTGCCGGAACACAACAATTTTCAAATTGTTGTTATGGCGTCAGACTTAGGTAAGATGGTGATAGCTAGCCAGGCGGACTTGAAATAAGCCCTACCACCAACCAAACCGAGTATAAATTGTACCAACCCTGGGAATCAAATCCGGGACCCCTTTGGGGGACAACTGGCGCCATTTTGAGGTCACCAGTTCTCACTGGGGCACAGGCCTTCCTTATAAAAATTAACCGAAAATAGTTTTTGAAAAACTAGCCAAGCCAGTTTCAGTGAGCTTGCAAGCCAGTACTGCCCTGGTTTTAGGTCCTGGCTTGGAGCATGCTTTGTTCTCTCGCTTGCTAGCATAAATAATAAAAATAATTTCGGATATAGAAACCTGTGCTACAGGTCGCAAGGACGAGGAGCCTTAACTGGACACTGCAAACTAAACAGACCATTGACCTGTATATATTCCACTGGACTGGCTGCTATCAAACTGTTCTTGTGCCTATTTGATTTCCACCATTTTGGCACTGTAGGACGTAGCGTGAACATAGCGTGAGGGACATGGTACTAAATTCTGAAGTCTGGAGAGACCATCACGGCAACCATTTTCATTGTACGTCAAAATTAGTTCTTTAGACCTCACGCTAGAGGCGTTTCAAATAGGCACAAGAACTTTGCTGTCAAATCATACGGACAGCCAGTCCAGTTAAATAGAAAAAAAAATCAGGTCAGTGAAACAGACACTATTTCATATAAAACTGAGTGATACTGATGTCTGCAGATATTGCTATTAGGAGCAGGAAACGCCCAAGCACCTCTTATGTGATTGTGGACATCTAATCCACAGGCATAGTATCCATATGGGGCGACACGTAATCGACCCGTAGGAAATAAAAACTCTTAAAATCGGGAAGATTTTAGACTAGACTTCTTGGAAGCCGCTGGGCTTGAAGAGTTACTATAATTAGGTGGCGAGTTACAATAGATCTTTTAGGTCGCAGTGACTACAGCTTCATCTGAGCGGCATAGCCCCTAACACTCAAATAATAATAATACAGGTCGCCAGGCCCACCATTAGACAATAGTTTTATTTATATTATGTAAGCTCGATTGATACCTGGTACATACATTACAAGACGGTGAACTTAAGCATAGAATTTCAGGTTTAAAACTTAAGCTAGATATGAAGCTAGTTCTGTTTACACGAAGCCAGAATTACTGGCTTGCTGGCTTACTAATACCTATCTTGCCATTCTGGCTTCAAAAACTGTCCTCGTGTAGTCCGAACATCGCATTGCGCGCAGTGGTACGTCTGGCCTATCAGTTGCGGAGGTTAAGGAACTTTCGCAAGGGTCGGCATGGGATGGATGACCAAAAATTTATTATCTCGAGCTCAGCCGTGTTTCAGAAGGCACGTTAAGCTGATGATTCTGGCTGCGTTTGCAGTTGTTAACACCCACCAATCCACATTGGGCCCGCGTGGTGGGTTATGGCCTCCTCCTTATCCACCCATAAGGAAGGCCTGTGCCCCAGCAGTAACAACATTGAAAATGGCTGATGGTCAAATTATAAAGCATCTTGAGGGCCCAATGTGGATTGGTTTTAACGATTGCAAACGCAGTCGCATCTATCGAGAGAAAAAAACGCGCGTAAAAGTAAACGACTCGAAATCACATAAATAAATTTATATACATACGAGAATTATAAGATTCTGGACAAATCACACATAAAGATCCCATTCCAATCAATGTTTGTGCTATGGAAACTTAATAAAGAATAGACTTGGAAACAAAATGATTAAGCTAATCTCATAATCATAAGGCCCTATCAGGGTGCGAACCCTGAACCTTAGGTTTAAAAGCGGGATCAATGTCACTGCGCCAAGCAGGCATCAAACCAAAACTTAGCAACTCTTTGAAATTAAAGGCCCTATCAAGGTGCGAACCCTGAACCTTAAATTTAAAGACGGGATCACTGTCACTGTGCCAAGCAGGCATCAAACCAAAGACTTAGCAACTCTTTGAAATTAAAAAAAAAATATGAAATCAATAAAAACTTACATAATAAATAATTAAGCGAACGACGGAAATAAAATAAAACATTTACAACAATATAAATATATTATATCTGCAAATATTTCCCATAATTTCAGCTGCCCTAGTAACAAAGGCAATTAAATTACATAAACTACTACTACTGCCTACTGGTAGTAAGATTGGTAGTAACGTGGACCACCTAGGTGACCAAGGATACATAAAGTTAACCGTGGAACACCTAGGTAAACCAAGGGTACAAAAAGTTAACTGTGGAACTCCTAAGTAAACTACTTTGGTGTTCCACGGGTGATAAAGGAAAAACACTTGAAACTCACAAGCGACAGAGTAAAAAATACTTTTACTAAAAAGTAGCGATTTTTTTTTCAGCTCTCACACTTATAATCTAAAATCCAGCGTGGGTACGGAAAGTTAATCGTGGAACACCTAGGTAAACCAGGGGTGCAGAAAGTTAACCGTGGAACACCTAGGGTGAACTTGGTGTTCCACGAGTCAGGAAGGAAAAAACACTTGAAATTCACAAGCGACAGAGTAAAAAAACTTTTACTAAAACCACAGAATAGATATAAGTACTACCGTACTAAAACGTAGCGATTTTTTTTCAACTCCCACACTTATAACTAGAATCCAGCGCAGCGCACGTTATCGAAATTTCACTGCAATAAATCTCCTTAAAACGTGCGACAAAAATCTCTAACTGATAAAATCAAAGTTAATTCTCGTCCAAACCCTACTAATTTAAATCTATTAGCATATCCACGCAAGGACAGTACGCCTACCTACGGCGATACGATGAATCAACAGGCGTGTTGTGGACTGGCTTTCACTTTTTTTTTGTAGTTAATATGCCTTTTGTGTTTTTGGACGGCGTTATGTAGGATGTTTAATGTATTAAGTTAAACTGGAAAAGCTTTAAAGGTTTTTTTAGTTTTACTTTTGGACTAGTGCAACATCAAGATGTTGAAATTATTTTGCCTTACACATAGTTATTAAACGTAAGTTGGTACTTACATGATTTAATTATCTTTTATTTTCATCTTATACAAAACTTAATATTTTACTAGAAAAATTCGACTCCCACCAGATCATATTCTAAAGCGGGAATCGAACTCGCGACCTTCGGAAGTTCAATCTAATGCTCTTCCAAATAAGCTACTGAGTCAGTAGTGGCATCGTTGAAATTTTTCTAGTATATCCTACTGTTACGCTTGAACCCAGCGTTAGTTCATCAATGTGACGAATTACCTCGACATTCAATTGAAACATCTTTCCAGATTTTCATCTTATCCGCAAAGGATTGCATCACGGGTTAGTTTACTTACTGTAGACCAAATTGTTCTATCATTCGTCAAACGTAGCTAGCATCTATTTAAAAACAAAAAGGAACACAATTAGAACCATAAGCACATCATTACGGAGCAATGAAGGAAATTTATCAACAGCACTTAACCGAACCGGCAAGCAGAACTAGGGTTGACCGCGGCGGTGCCAGGCGCGGGTTTCGCAACCAGAATGTGTGTCAAACGATCGCCCGTCGAGAATGCTAGAACTGCGCGTGCGGTTGTTGGATCTTCGAACTAAAGCTAGTTTTATTAACAAAAAATATACAACCCGGAGGCGACAATGCGACTATAAATTAAATGTCGTACGTATAGCTTTAACGCTCCCAGTCTGCATATAAAAAAAATATTATAAATATTCAGTAGTCTAATTTGTAGGAAGTATTTTTCAGTAAGTAACTGTTTTCAACACAACGAATTTTCGTGGTATTTAGTTTGTTTGATTTTTTAAATTTTATTTCGTTGTTTAGGACTATACTCCTATGAATTAGCATGACCAAATATTTTCATTTATTGTAGCATTGTCGTCTTAACTATATTATTTTGAGAAGAGTAATGTTATTTTGGTGCAATGATTAAGCGACTTTAGTTGTAGTTGCATAATATTGATTGAACTATGTTTATATCAATACAGTTGCCAATAATTAAGTGTCTGGTATGCCTAGGAATCTATGAGTCAACAACTAAATATTTCGTTTCGCCTTCCAAATGGGATCTTCACATGCAAAGGTGTAATACAATAGAAGATTCTAATTATTTTACATCCCTCCCAATCTGCACTAGGCCCGTGTGGTGCGCTATGGTTCGTTCCTTTACATTTATATTTATCATTTCATTAGTATCTGCCCGCGACTTCGTGCACGGGAACATTCGGAAAATCCCTAGGGAAACTTTGACTGAGATAAAAATTCCCCTATGTTTTAATCCAGGCTATCTGTGTGTCAAATTTCGTCCAAATCTGTTCAGTCGTTTTTGCGTGATTGAGGAACACACATCCAATACAAACTCACAAACTTTCACATTTATAATATTAGTAGGATTTCATATCCAATCATTTATTTATCAATTCGGTTAGCATAGGTATTTTTCTTCTGTTAAATTGATAAAATGAAAAACTCTTTTTAGTTCATTTCCCAATACTAAATAATACTAGAAAAAATCGACTCGCACCAGCTATAATATTCTTAGACGGAAATCGAACCCGTGACCTTTGGAAGTCCGGTCCAATGCTCTTACCACTGAGCTAACGAGTTTTTACTTGTATATTATTTAGTATTGTATAAAAATAGCATTATGAATGCTAAAATCTCAAATCTAAAAAATCATTTCCAAAAGCAAAAATTAAAAAGTTATTTTTCCTGACGCCATTATGCATAATGTCGTCCTTGCAATCAGGAGGCAATTTGGAAAGTGTTTGGGGAAATCAGTTACTACTCGTCAACACAACGAATTTTTATTTTATAATTGTAAATTTTAAATCTGCATACAAAAACATACTTAACTATATGGTAGTGAAAACTCATGTTTTCACCGTCAAAGTGAAAATTACATTTGACCTATGATCTTCTTGACGAGGACTTTTCGTCTACATACATTTTTCGCGTTGTCTAGTTTTTTTTTAAATATGTTTGGCATTTGTAAATAGATATTTTTTATTTTCTTTTCTTTCTATAAGAGATTTTATAGCATGGTTAATTACTATGTAGATTCAATTTCAAAAAAGGGAAAAATAATCAGATGTTTTTATGGAACAGTTGATTTTTTTCGCGATTTCAGAGTTGGTCCCATAGTAAAAGTTGTTCAGTTTGATGGTCCCTATCTACCATATTCGAATTTAGGAGTATTTTGTAACACGTTGTAAAGTTAGTCATTTTCGAAAATAAAAGGCTTTTTATGTGCACATAGTAAAATTTACAAACATCGTTACTATTTAATATTTTTCATGTTTTTTTTTATTTTTTTGGCACACTGAAACCATAGATAATATAAGATAGGCAATGCTAGTACCAAACCCACTAACAAAACTCGTTCATTACCATTCAGTTGGCGATAAGTCACCGGAAGGACTGATATTAAATAATACTAAGTATGTCACACTTGATTAATTAGTTAAAATTGTAAGTTAACTTAAACCTATAATAAAATTATCTAATATTACTACGATCAGTTTAAAAGTAGGGTAAAAAAATGTGAAGCTGTGAGCGTCAAAAAATTTTCAAATATATTACAAACGCGAGGTTCACAGCTTACAGAGTAACTAGTAATAAATTAAAAACGAAAATTTTCAATAATTTCGATAACTTCGACTGTAAAAATTTCTTCCAGCATTGTACGCCTTAACAGTCCATTGCGTTACGTCAGCCAATTTGAAATCGGAAAATATACTGAACAATAATCAAACTGCGCAATGACATCGAAATGTATAAGGAATTCTCAAAATTATCAAATCAAGCCCACGTTAGCCTCCGAAAGTTTTTATTTTTATATATTCCTAATAGTCTCAGCATAAAAAAAAAATAAAAAAAGTGACGTGGAACTTTTAGGGCCTATTTGTGTAGTATTTTAGTCGGTATCATTACATTCCCTCGTAGTCACCGCTAGAAGTAGATAGCAAAACTGCTAAAAGTGGCCGTTTTAGACGCTATCTACTTCTACCATTGACCTGAAAATTTTTTTTTCATATAAAGGTCAATGACTTCTACGAATGACTAAGAGGGAATGTATTGATGCATTCTAAAAATACTAGACCATAGGCCTTAAAAAAATCCACGTAAACTATTATTCCAATCATTTAAGGTACGTCAAGCTCAGTAGCGCCACCAATGGAAATAAATCAGTTACTTTTTATCAAAGGCTTAGATTAAAAGTTTTGATAGAAGAGTAAAGTGCAATATTTAAATATTTTTTCATGGTCTCAAATATAATCAATAAGTTATGAATATCGATATTTCCAAAAGTGGCCACATTTAGCAATATCGACTTGACGTACCACCTTAAATAAAAACCTCCGCGGACGCCAATTTTGGTGGTATAGCCAAAATACCGGTCGCTAGACAAATAAAATAATCCTATGGATAGTAGATAAATTCAACGATTCGCAGTCCTCTATTTTCTCCTCCAAAACTAGACCGATTTAATTACTTCTTTCATCAGAAAATAAAAAAAGGCTTAGGCTGTATTCCAATGCTTGTCATTTTATATAGGTAATCTCGTTAAAGATTGCTGGATGTGTAGGCAATTGCATTTTTTTAGATTTTTGAAGATTAATATCTCTTTTAGGATTTTTTTTAATTTTCTCGACCGTCGTGTTTCCTCTTAATAGCTCTATTAGGGGATCTTAGAAGGGGACCAAACTCTTTTAGGCCCCCATGTACGATCTCCCATCGACCCTCGCTGGTCCCGGGGGTTCAAATTAGGTGAAAAGACAGTTTTGTCATGGCACTGTGGGTGTGTCATACATAACCCTGATGGTTCCATGCACAGGAGACAAGGGTAAGAGCCTTGATAAAAACATGAGGTAAGAAAAAATATTATGTAGGTAGGTCAGCGTGAAATTTTAATCATATTTTGATTCCCGCAGTGGGTGGTTCACTCATGATTACATTACCAACTCCAGCGAACAGTGTAATTGCAAACAAATATTGCTTAAAAAATGGCACCACGGGGCCGAAAAAGTACAACCCGCTCAGCTTTAGTCGGGCCAGCCACGCACCCGGTGACTGACGTTTGTGTTTTTTTCAATAAATTGCAGTTAGTATTGTAGAGAAAAGACAGAAAGAGAGAGTTTATTAGAAATGACGTCTTTTATAGTTCAGCTATTCAAATGGTGTAAAAGATGCAAAGAAGGCAGTAAAAAGATGCAAAAAAACGTTTCTTATTTTTTCGTTTAAGTATTGAAAATATCTATGAGTATACAAATTATGGTCGCTAATAAGCAACCAGTGTTCAGGTGTTTTGTGCTGGCATTTTCGGCTCTATCCAGAGTGTGAATGTAGTGAAGTAGTAATGTGAAAAGGGTGTGAAAGTAGAATGCAGTTTCCATAGATTTTAGTTCGCTGACCAACTCTGATATCACGAAAAAAAATCAACTGTTCCATACAAAAGTCGAATAGGTATTGCGCTTTTGTATGGAACAGCGTTTTTTTCATCGTGATATACATAACCATTAATAACAATTACACGACAGACGATAGAAAAAACACGTTTCTCAAAAAATCAAAACAATTTAGGCCGTTCACTGTGTCAGTAATCTTGTACAGGTTATTGCCTTCCATTTACTATTATTATGCCACTCAAGGTCAGACTTACGCGATTCATTCAACCTGCAAAAATATCATCAATGGATTTAGTAGGTATCGTTAAAGATAAATTTACGATACGATAACAGGACGAACACCTATCGAGGGTTAGCACGAACACCTATCGAGAAAAAAAACGCGCGTAAAAGTACTGTATAGAGTAATTATCTATGGATGGAAAAATTCATTTCGATTTTCAGCGGTAAATGCGCTATACCGAAAAAAAATTTCTACCGGAATTTTTCGCGCGTCTTTTCTCTCAAAATCTGTTCGTGCTAAGGCTACAATAGTACTGACTATTGGCCCGTTTGGCCTGTTCGCTTAGTGCGAACATGTACCTATCGAAAAAAACGCGCGTTAAAAATCGATTAAGTGATTTTGCTTGGGAAATTTAGACAGCGCCATCTAAATGAAGTTTTCCATATGGGGTGACAAGTGAAACTCACTAAGTTAAGTACAAAAAATAGAAAACTGTTATTTATACACCTAAGTGCATTAAAATATCAACAACTGTCCCAGGAAAAAGTCATCATATCCATATATGTGCATTACTTTACGGAATTCCAAGAAGCAAAAATCACTAAATCCAAAACTATTTGTTGAACTCGGCAGGTAAAAGTTCACTAAGCCTTATTCCATTGTTTACTGTTTAGTAAATTTTCCCTGTCACTAAACAGGTAAAAATAACTTTTGTTACTTAGTGTACTCACTCACTAAATACTTTTTAGTGAATAATTCCTAAATAAAACGATATTTCTATAAAACTGGTTTATAGTTTTAGAATGTAGAAGCCTATTAAAATGTTAATTACTCCATTGTTTATTTTCGTTATTTAGTGAGTTTTACTTGTCATTCCACGATATACAATTTACTCCATCGAATAATTATTTTACACGCGTTTTTTTCTCAATGAATGTTCGTGACAAGTAATCCGCTGCAACTTCACTTGAGAATGTATTCGAGAATGTACTCGACGATTGAAATTCGTCGTTTTGTACTAGCGCTCTATACAGTACGAGGCATATATCTTGAAATTTTTTCGACGGAGTGGAGAAAAGTTCGCGCATGTGTTCTTGTGAGCGACCAATAGCGCACGCCCCTCTCCGGCCGCCCGCGCCCCTCACCACTACGCATGCCCAAAATTCGCGTTCCGCGTAATCCTCACCCGTTTTCAAATTATTTTCCTCGTACTGTACCACGAGCACAAACATCTATCAAGAAAAAACGCTCACAAAACTACTCGATAGAGTAACTGTGTGTGGAAAAATTCATTTCACTTTTTGGAAATAGATGGCGGTTAAAAAAATTCATTGGGCATTTTGTTCGGATGTTTGACCTACAGCGTACACAAACTAAATAAGGCTAAATATGTAGGTGAATGTATCTGCTACTCAGTGGTATGGGTCACATCCTTGCAGGCCATATTTCATTTTTTATCATTATAGCATAGCATTTCAATAATAATAAAATAAAATACATAAATAAAGACAATAAAAACGTGTATTATGCTTGTACCACTCGTTTTCACGACGCTATAACTATAAATAAAAACTTCTGTTTTATGAACAAAAGTTTAATAACATTGAATTTGATTAATACACACATAATGTAAAATAACTTTTTTTCTGCCGGTCGGTACATAAAAAATAATACAAATTTTGAAAAATGGAATTGAATTCTTCAATTTAAAACTGGTTTGGTTTCTGTACGCGAACTTTTATCCACCAGGTCAAATATGCCCCATGACCTTTCCCATACAAAAAATAAGCAATCGTTTTTTTTTTACGCGCGTTTTTTTCTCTCGATAGCTGTTCGTGCTAAGGGTACTGAAGTTAGGCACTTCTGTTGTTCATTGTACAATTAATCGAATAGTAGTGCAGGAAATAAAGCTATCTTTTGTATGGAGACCCCAAAATTAAATCATCAGTCGATGAAACTTTGCAGGGATGTAATATGGTTTGTACAAATATCCAAAAACGAAAAAAAAAACTATTTGGATCCTTCTTTTCCTACACTATAGTACCTATGTCTCACGTTTTGCGTTCACGAAAAACCATTATTTTTTCTAAGCGGTTTTTCTATCTACTTTATATTTTGTAGCAGTCTTCTTTATACATCCCTCTTTAATACTTTTCAAAGTGGTTTAAGAAAACAAAAAAACTTTTCGGTTGCCAACTCCCTAAGTTTTATAAGAGTGAGTTTCTTTTTTCTTTCTCTAGAAAATAAAAACGTAATGTACACAAACATACAAGTCACGTTGTTTGAAACATGGTGTAGTAAACACGAGGATTTTTGTATGTTGATGATTGTAATTGCCCTTTTTGTTTGCTTATAAAAAAATGTTTTTTTTGTTTCTCCCATTGTAGGGAAGGCATAAAAATCTATGTAATAACTATTATACCTACCAAGTCCTCAGTGATATTATTTTCTTTGGTTTGCATTAGAATGCGGGTGTATCGCAATCTAAAAGTTGGCCCAAACGTCGGCTAATCCATCGTTCGTTGATGCTTTTGAAAGAACCTCTTTAACACATACAAAACCGGCAATGCACGATGTATTGGCCGTGGTTTGGGCCAATATGTGGGCCAACTTAACCCCGTTTGCACAAAACTTAAGAATTACCTGTCTTTTCCTAACTACAACTAGACCAAATTAAAATGGTGTCATGAAGCTGTCATTCGCCTAATTATTTCGCTCGAGTTGTAGTTTGGAAAGACTTAGGCGATTCTTAAATTTAGTCCAAATGGGTGCTAATATTTCTAATATTATTTAATTGGCACTAAGTTAGCTTTCTCGGTAAAGAACCCTCAAGATGGTCAAACGGTTTGATCAAGCACGTAGATTTTTGGTTTGACTCAAATCATTTCGATTGTGTACGCAAATGGTTTGATAGGTCCGTCAAACATTTACGTATTTGATGCTCGTTTGATGGGAATTTTCTATTTTTGTTTGCGTTTTCCAATTTTGATGCGACGATTTGATCCTTTTTCGACCTGTTTTGTACTGAATTAAGTGGTGTGAGGCTGTGTAAATGGCAAATGAAGTTTTTTTTATCATAAAATATATACAACAAAAACAAGGAAACCTTGATTCGTAGTCATACTACGTCACAGCATATAAAAAAAACGGTACCGTTTGACGGAAATACAAGCATCAAACGGTTTGATCAAACAGAAACGTTTGCAATCCTTTGAAACCCTTAAAACTTTACGTGTTTGATCAAATCGTTTGATGGCTTTACCGCCACCGCATACAACCACACACTACCAAATTATAATAATTATATTTAATTAAATTCAGTCCAAAATTTAAGTGTTTGAACAAACGGGCCGTGAAGATGATCAAACCGTCAAACTTATCGCAAACAAAAATATAAATTCCCATCGAACTAGCTTCAAAGACGCAAATGTTTGACAGACCTACCAAACCGTTGTGTAGGTACACGATCAAAATGGTTTAAGTCAAAACGAAAAATCGACGTGTATGAACAAACGGGTCGTAAAAACGATCAAACCGTTGCATCAATCCTATCGCAACCAAAAATATTAATTCCCATCGAACTAGCTTCAAACACGCAAATGTTTGACAGACCTATCAACGTCAGTGAACGAACAAAATGGTTTAAGTCAAACCAAAAATCATCGTGTTTGATCAAACCGTTTGACCGTCTCGGGGGCTCTTTATGTTCTGCGGAGGAAGTCACCACTATAGTAACTCTCGGATATTTCAGTGCTTCCGCAATCATCCAGTTCTGTAGACACCTGACACATCAAGTTATTATGCAATTCAAGATAATACAGATTAAACTACTTCGTTTTGTACCGCAAGCGTTCTGTCCCCGTAGCACGAATATTTATCGAGAAAAAAAACCGGTCAAGTACGATTTGGACTCGCGCACGAAGGGTTCCGTACCAAAAAACGGCAAAAAATCACGTTTGTTGTATGGGAGCCCCCCTTAAATATTTACTTTATTCTGTTTTTAGTGTTTGTTGTTATAGAAACAATAGAAATACATCATCTGTAAAAAAATTACTGTCTACCTGCAGTCGTTAATTCGTTATTAATATCGAGCAAAAAACGGCAAAAAAATCACGATTGTTGTATGGGAGCCCCCCTTAAATATTTATTTTATTCTGTTGTTAGTATTTGTTGTTATAGGTTATAGCGGCAACAGAAATACATCATCTGTGAAAATTTCAACTGTCTAGTGAAAATTTCGGCTGTATCTCATGAACCGTGATACAGCCTGGTGACAGACAGACAGACGGACAGCGGAGTCTTAGTAATAGGGTCCCGTTTTTACCCTTTGAGTACGGAACCCTAAAACGCGCGTGAAAAAATTCTAGGAGCTATTTTGTATGGGAAATTTGTACAGCGCAGGGGCCGGGAAAACCCCTGAAAATTTATTCAGCGTTTGGGTTTTAGGTATTAACAGAATGAAAATTAAAAAAAAATACGATAAATAGATTCTTATTGATAGGGAAACCCTATTCGATATGCAAACAAAACAATCATAACATCATGAGAATACGTGAAAATCGAAAAGGTTCCCTGGTACAGCCCCATCTGCCGACGAAAATCGAAATGAATGCATAATTACTCAATCGAGTACTTTTTTAATCGAGTTACTTTTTGTTGCTGAAATAACTGAAATTAGTCACTTTATGTTAAAATATCCAATAAGGACCAATAGTACCCACTGAACTGAAATACCATAATATAACCTAATTATTCGAATCGAATGTTATTATGATTCTTGTGCACGCCATGAGTGAGATGCCGTCTAAGGCGCCTATCGCCTAAGCAATAGGATTTCGATTTTTTGAGAGAATCGAAAATCGATTCATACTAATTTAAGAATCAGTTCTCACAGGACAAAAAATAATCAGTTTTCCCGATTATTAACTGGTTCAGGCTCAAATTAATGTGATTGCAAATCGGTACATTACCTATTTTGATGATTTATGATTGAGTATGGATGACTTTTCTTACGTGAATTATATTTCTGTACTAAAAAAAAACAGTTGCTACAAGAAAAGTTCTATCTACATCACGCGGCAAAATTTTTCGTTGTATCAAACGTGAGAAGAAAGCTACAGACTCCTGTGTGTCAGAAAGGGACGGCATGCCTTCTACGTTGCGAAACTCTTTCAGCGAAGTTTGCACTTCTATGTATTTTTTCTCGAAGTTTCTCAAAGTTGGATTACTTTTCCAGAAATTTCTCATACTTGCACGTGTTTTTGTTTTCAAGGGAGGTCGGTTTTTTTTCATTTTCACGTTTTTGGAGCGTGATAACTTTGGAAAGTGTCACGTTGGTTTGTCACGCGGCTCGCGGCATTTCCACCAGAGGGATATTTTTGATTTGTTACGTCTATGGTTTAAAGGTGAACTGGCAAGAAACCTTTGTTTTATTTTTGAAAGCATTATCAAAGACTTATGCAATAACGTTTTATAGATTGTATTTGAATAGACTATTACGAGTGTTTTCGCTTTTTTTAACCTTTTTAAAGATAATGGTTGACTTGATTTATTTTTGGTGAATGTTTTCAATATATCGTCAATAGAATAGTATTACGGATATCATACATACATTGTTTTTGTTGAAAACTAATTTTTAAATGAAGAATAATCAAATTTATTTTTTGATATTATCTCGCCAAATAAATCCAAAGTTAGTGGGTTTGGATTTTATTTTTTAATAACGATAAAAAATAAATAAAAAAAAACCGCCTGCATAAAAAGACAAGTCAACTGAAAAGATGGAAACAAAATTAAATAAAAAAACATGCAGTCGGAGGCATGCATAGTGAAAGTGCCATTATTGCATGTTTATTATGTTGCTTTTAATATTTAATCTTGTTTCCATCTTTACAGTTGACTTATCTTTTTATGCAGGCGGTTTTTTTATTTATTTTTTATTTAAGTATGTCTTTTTACTTATTATATATTACGATCATGTTATACCTTTTTAAAATCCTTATGATTAGCCCTTTAATTTGATTTTTTTTTTCACTTCCTATAGTGGCACCGTACAACTGCCATGTTGGTTTTTTTTAACGCCACTTACCTAAGAACACTACGGGTTTTGGGCTAACAAGACAAAGGTCATTGGGCATTTTTTTCGAACATTTAACCTACGGCGTATACAAATGAAAAAGGACTAGGTATGTAGATAAATGTATCTACTACACAGTGGTATAGGTCGCATTCTTGCAGGACATCTTTCATTTTTTATCATTATATCATACCATTTCAGTGATAAATAAAATAAAATAAATTAATAAAGACAATACAAACGTTTATTATGCTTATACCACACATTTTCACAATGTCGAAAGTAAAAATTTCTGTTTTATTAACAAAAGTTTATTAACATAAACATATAGTCACACAAATAATGTGAAATAACTTTTTTTCTGCCTGTGGGTATAAAAAAATACATATTCTAAACAGTGAGATTGAATTCTTCAATTTAAAACCGATTTGGTTTCTGTACGCGAACTTTCATCGAGCAGGTCAAATATGCCCAAAGACCTTTGACGTTTCTTAATCATAGAAATCCATTCAGCTGTTTGAAAAAATACAAGATACGCCTGAAAAATATAACCCTCTTGCAGTTGGGTAATAAATAACGTGAGAACTGTCACAATTGTTTAATAAATGGGACAAGTACGGATTAAATATTGACTGTCAATAGTTAGCAAATTTTTGTGTACCATACTATAACTGTACTGCTAAAAAAATAGGGGTCACCATATGATATTCCATACAAAAACTAAATTCTGAAACGTTTTTACTGAAAATTCTATCTGATTTTATTTGAGTTTGATATTGTTCGAGAGTTGTAATAGTGAATTTATATAAATATAAAAATGAATCCCTATTTGCCTTGGTCAAGCCATCACGCGTGAACGGCTAGAACGATTTCGCTAATTCCTATAAAAGAAAAAAATAAGAAAATTGCGCGACAAACTAGGAAATTTGCGCGACAAACAATATAAACTTGTTTAATATAATATAACCTTATGACGTCTGAGAGTGGGGCAATTTGGAGTTGGGCAACGGAATGACAGAGGCCAGATGCTGGCTGACTTTATGGAGAAGGAGAACCTCTTTATGATGAACTCCTTCTTCAGAAAGCCGGAAAGCCGGAAGTGGACCTGGGTCAGTCCGGACGGTAAAGTCAGAAATGAGATAGATTTTATCATGTCGACGAAAAAGCAAATATTCAATGATGTCACTGTGATCAACGCTGTTAAGACGGGGAGCGATCACCGATTGGTACGTGGCACATTGAATATCAACCCAAAGCTGGAAAGATCTCGACTGATAAAATCAACAATTCGACCATTGCCGGCCCATATTCAAAACCCCGAGAGCTTTCAACTCGAACTCCAAAACCGCTTCGAAGCCCTTGAGAACAGCATAGATGTGGACGATCTAAACAACATGGTGGTGGATACTGTCCGTACGGTAGGGTCCAAGCTCTTTAAGACCCGCCGTCCCAAGATAAAGAAACTCTCCGACCACACACTCCTACTCATGGATCAGAGACGTGAAATGAGGCTCCAGAGTTCAGTAGATGCTAATCGTTATCGGCAGCTTAATAGACAGATATCTAAGTCTTTGACGAGCGACCTTCGCCAATTTAATACGAATCGTATTAAAGAGGCTATCGAGCGGAATAAAGGCTCCAAAGTGTTCGCGAGAGATCTGTCTATTGGGCAAAGCCAGATGACGAAGCTGAAAACTGACGACGGACGCATCATTTCATCAAAGCCTGAAATCCTGAGGGAGATCGAGAGCTTCTATGGGCAGTTATATTCCACGCAGACACCTGTTGAAAGCAAGGCTAAAGACCCCAGAGCCAAGCTTACCCGACACTATACTCAAGATATCCCGGACGTCAGCCTGTACGAGATTAGTATGGCTCTCAAACAGCTGAAAAACAACAAGGCGGCGGGTGACGATGGAATCACTACAGAACTTCTGAGAGCGGGCGGTAAGCCGATACTCAAAGTCCTCCAGAAGCTCTTTAATTCCGTCATCGTCCAGGGCAGAACGCCAAAGACATGGAACATAAGTGAGGTGATCTTGTTCTTTAAAAAGGGTGACAAGTCCCTCTTAAAGAACTATAGACCCATCTCGCTTCTGAGTCATGTCTATAAGTTGTTTTCGAGAGTCCTTACGAATCGTCTCGCTCGCAAGTTCGACGACTTCCAACCTCCCGAACAAGCCGGGTTCCGAAAAGGCTTTAGCACCATAGACCACATCCATACGCTGCGGCAGGTTATACAGAAGACCGAGGAGTATAATGAGCCACTTTGCTTGGCGTTCGTGGACTATGAGAAAGCCTTTGATTCGATTGAAACCTGGGCGGTGCTGCAGTCTCTCCAAAGGTGCCAAGTGGACTATAGGTATATCGAGGTGTTGAGGTACTTATACCAAAATGCCACCATGACGATCCGAGTACAGAACCAGAACACAAATCCTATCCAACTGCAGCGTGGTGTGAGACAGGGAGACGTTATTTCTCCGAAACTGTTCACAGCTGCGTTGGAGGACATCTTTAAGCTCTTGGACTGGAAAGGACTCGGCATCAACATTAATGGCGAGTACCTAACACACCTTCGTTTTGCCGATGATATAGTCCTTATGGCTGAGACCATGGAAGACCTGAACACAATGCTCGAAGATCTCCGTAGTGCTTCCCAAAGAGTGGGTCTTAGGATGAACATGGAAAAGACGAAAATTATGTCAAATGCCCATGTTGTACCCTCTCCAGTTCATGTTGGGAACACTACACTTGAAGTTGTTGACCATTACGTATACCTAGGACAGGCAGTCCAGTTAGGTAGGTCCAACTTCGAGAAAGAGATCTCTCGCCGAATCCAACTCGGGTGGGCAGCATTCGGGAAGCTTCGAAAAATCTTCGCGTCCGACTTACCTCAGTGTCTCAAGACGAAAGTCTATGAACAGTGTGTGTTGCCAGTGATGACTTACGGCAGTGAAACGTGGCCGCTAACTATGGGTCTCATAAGGAGGCTCAAGGTCGCTCAGCGTGCAATGGAGAGAGCCATGCTCGGCGTTTCCCTACGTGATCAAATCAGAAACGAGGAGATCCGCAGGAGAACTAAAGTAACCGACATCGCTCGAAGGATTGCTCAGCTGAAGTGGCAATGGGCGGGACACATAGCGAGAAGAACCGATGGCCGTTGGGGCAGAAAGGTTCTGGAATGGCGACCGCGCACCGGACGACGCTCCGTGGGTAGGCCCCCGACAAGGTGGACCGACGATCTGGTGAAGGTCGCGGAAAGCCAGTGGATGCAGGCAGCGCAGGACCGATCGTCGTGGAGATCCTTAGGGGAGGCCTATACCCAGCAGTGGGTGTCGTGTGGCTGATATGATGATGATGATGATGACGTTTGACATAGAATTGACAGAAAGTGTGCTGCAAATATATTTAAAGCAAGAAAATAATATAAGATTATAGCTTTAAAGAGGATGTAACAAAACTGAATGCCGTTTAAAATTCGAATTCATAACTCATAATCATAACTATGACAGGACAACGTCTGTCGGGTCAGCTAGTAAGTAATAATTCTGTTCTATCCCTGTGGAGCTTAGCTAATTTTATGACTAACTAAATAATTAGTGAGGAGCTCGATGGTGCAGTGGTTTAGCACCTGGCCCTGCGTTTGCGGAGGTTAAGCAACTTTCGCCAGGGTCGGTCATGGGATGGGTGACCAGAAATTATACACTAAATTTGACGGTAAAGTCAGCAAGTTGACTCTTACAGCTTTCGAACAGTAAATTTGAATAAAAATCAGAATGAATTTATATTAAAAAAAAACCACTCAAAAAATTAACTAGTTTGTATGGAAAACCTACCTAGTGGGCCGTATTTTCTTTTGAATATAGATATATTCACCATACTTAACGTAACACTTGGTTCACATAGTTATTTAGGCCACTATAGTACCCGATAGTACTGACACCAATATGTTATCACGCTTGAACAAACAAACAAACGTATCTGATATCGGCGATAGTTTGATTGGGAAGTTTTTTTAGGATATTAATCTTACGTCGTCTTTGGATTTCAATCACAGAAAATTGATTTTTCTGATTCTCGTGAAATTTTGTGAGCTGGTTTAATAATTATGTAGAATTTTATAGTCAAGCCAGTTTTTCGAAATTTTTCAATATGGTGGATATAATGTATGTAAAAAAACATATTTCAGCCGTTTCGAAAATGATGAAAATGCGTAACAAAACTTTTTTGTTAGCGGTGCAAAGCAAATTTTTTTTTTTTTTTTATTTTCAATCAAAGATTTTTAATAAACATTTCTGGCCAATATTAGAAATTGGAAAATAATAAGGTTGTGATGTAACTTTGAGACAGAAACTTTTAGGACAGCGTACTATAATTATTTGTTTATAAAAATAATAAAATTGATTACGTAACCATACATACGATTTGAGCTACTTTTTAATGCGAGGTCTACAGCACACGGAGCCACTAGTTTATTTTTTGTTTGAAATTTAGATACATTATCGAAAATGAAGCAAATATAATGCAACTAATAGGTACTTCTTTTGACATCAGCCATTTTTAGGGTTCCGTACCCAAAGGGTAAAAACGGGACCCTATTACTAAGACTCCGCAGTCCGTCTGTCTGTCTGTCTGTCACCAGGCTGTATCTCATGAACCGTGATAGCTAGACAGTTGAAATTTTCACAGATAATGTATTTCTGTTGCCGCTATAACAACAAATACTAAAAACAGAATAAAATAAATATTTAAGGGATGCTCCCATACAACAAACGTGATTTTTTTGCCGTTTTTGTACGGAACCCTTCGTGCGCGGGTCCGACTCGCACTTGGCAGGTTTTTTTTTAAATGTCTTGACTGCTGCAACACCGGCCTTCCTTGTGGGGGATAAGGAGGAAGAGTCAAAACCCACCACGCGGCTTGAAGAAGACTTCCTAAGCACGGAGTAACTCGAGATAATAAATTTTTGGTCACCCATCCCATGACCGACCCTGGCGAAAGTTGCTTAACCTCCGCAAACGCAGGGCCAGGTGCTAAACCACTGCACCATCGAGCTCCTCACTAATTATTTAGTTAGTCATAAAATTAGCTAAGCTCCACAGGGATAGAACAGAATTATTACTTACTAGCTGACCCGACAGACGTTGTCCTGTCATAGTTATGATTATGAGTTATGAATTCGAATTTTAAACGGCATTCAGTTTTGTTACATCCTCTTTAAAGCTATAATCTCATATTATTTTCTTGCTTTAAATATATTTGCAGCACACTTTCTGTCAATTCTATGTCAAATGTCATAAGGTTATATTATATTAAACAAGTTTATATTGTTTGTCGCGCAAATTTTCTAGTTTGTCGCGCAATTTTCTTATTTTTTCTTTTATAAGAATTAGCGAAATCGTTCTAGCCGTTCACGCGTGATGGCTTGACCAAGAGAAATAGGGATTCATTTTTATATTTATATAGATTTTTTTTATAATTAAGTATACTTTTATTTATTTATTAATAGGAAAATATTATTTTTCACTACATACTCTATATCCATCACTTTGCTCATCACATCACATAAAGCAATGTCCTGATTCGAAATCTGATATTGTACTTACTATTTAAGATTATGTTTAAAATATATGAAAAACAGTCACTTGCTTTTCAAAAAAATCATGAAAATTGCATGAAAAATTACCGCTTAGCACGAAAGCAAAAAAAAAACTATGATGTTTTGCTAAAATTCATTTAGGTGTATGATCTTTTATAAGGTATATTTTGAACTGCAAGTTTAATCAAATATTGGTATTGCTATAAAATATCTCTTTACAACTAACATTAAATTCTTATCTGCTTATTTTATCAGAAGTATTGAGTCAACTTATAGACGGGAAAAAAACATGAAACAGTTATCGACATAGTATGTATGTCTGGAAAACTGTTTAATAATAGAACATAAATAATATTGTAATATAATATACAAAATTCAATACAATATGTTAATGAATAAACGCAAAACCTCTTAGGTGGTGATTGTGCTCATGAATTTGAACAACTTTTTCTATGGGGCCAATTCTGCAACTCGACAAAAAAATCTGCTGTTTCATACAAGTTGTCAATACCTACTCGACCAGAATATGGAACAGCTGTTTTTTTTTGTTGAGTTGCAGAGTTGGCCCCATAGTAAAAGTTGTTCATATTCATGAGCACAATCACCACCTAGAGGTTTTGCGTTTATTCATTAACACGTTGTAGAAGATTTATATTAATATCACCTACCAATTTTATAAGACCCGTAAATCAAAATAAAATCAAAAATAAAAATAAAAACTATTGACTTTAAAATATTATCCATTATTATTATGGATTAATTAATTATCAATTACTAGGAATATTGGAAAAAATATACCCTACAAAAAAATAAGCATTTTTAATTCTTAAATAAACGTCCAAGGACCAATTTCACCAATTGTTTGAAAAAAAATTTAAATAATGTAGTTTAGTCTAGATATTGAGTTTGATCTCCGTTTAGTTCAAACTGAATCAACCAGCTCATTGAAACAAGTGACATAAATAAAATATAGTAAGTATTTGCCTTACTAGATGGCTTTGATGGAAATAGAAGTGTCACAATTGGCTTTTAAAAATAAACGGCCTGTACCAAAGAGGAAAGTAATCGCTGGCTGACATCTTTATTAGGGTTACATCTGCCTGCCTACATAAGTACTCTTCGAAGTTTAGTAAAAAAATCATTCACACATACATTTTCATCAATGCCATCTATCGAGCCTACAGTTTTTTGCCATTTAGAAAAGCCCTCAATTTTCAATGGTGAAATCGTACCTTAAAAGTTAGGAAAATACGTTCCGTTTCATTATATAAAAAAAGATTTCTCCGATCTTATCATTTTTATTTATAGAATTGAAAAGGATGGGAAAGAATGTTATCATTACACTTATAAATAATAAAGTGATTCATAGGTAAGATTGTCAGATATACTATGAATCATTTACACTTATGTGATGTTATTTTATCTATGATTTGCTATGAAAGCAATCAACAATTATTTTAATAAATATTTTACTAAATATTAACAATTTATGATCGAAATCAGTTTCCTAAACGAGATTTGGTAAATACAGTCTTTTTAAACTATTGACGCTCAGTTAGAGATTAAAAATATAATAAAAATACCTTTAGATAGGTATAATAAAAAAAAAAAGTAGTAAAAATAAAAATCATTATTTTTATTTACAAGAAGACGAAAAAATATGACACATAATAACAATAATAACGTAAACCTATAAAAAAATGTTTAAAAAACAAAAAACCGACTTCAAAAAACCTACCTATAAAAAGCAAATTCAAATCATTAGATATGCATTATCATTGTTATAATAAAAACACGTCTATTGAAGTCGGGTGGGGCTAGAGTACAACTTCCTTTTTTATTCTAAAAGTCGAAGATAAGCGCGAACAACGATAAAAAAAACATAGAATCAAATTGAGAACCTCCTCCTTTTGGTGAAGTCGGTTAAAAACAGAATCCAGAAAAGTAAGTAATTGTAATTAATGTAATTTTTATACAATACTAAATAATGTACTTACTAGAAAATAGATTGTCTCATGCAGGAATCGAACCCGCGACTACTTCTAGTGATTCGGTAGCTCAGTTGGTAAGAGCATTTGACCGGACTTCCAAACGTCGCGGGTTCGATTCCCGCCTGAGACAATCTATTTTCTAGTAAGTAAATTATTAACTATTGTACAAAAATAACATTGTGAATGCGTAAATCTCAGATTTAAAAATTTATTCAATGATTTATAAAAAAGCAAAAAAGTGATCGAATATATTTCATACATTTGAGCATAAAATTCGCGAATGCGTTGAAATCTATTCTTAGACGAATCTCTTTGTCAAACAAAGATGGCGAATTTGCGAACGATTCGCGTAATAGTGTTGTAAACCTATAATGTGGACTTATTTTTAAATAATAATGTTATTTTACTATTCTAATACCTAAATCTACATTCAATTATAATAATTTTATCATGATTACCTACAAGAAAGAAAATGATAGGTACCTATTCTATTCTATAAACACTGTGATCATTCTACGTAGAAAAATACATATTTTTTTTTCATTTCAGTACAGTCCGTTGAAAAAAAAATCATTAATTTACTTAGATTTTTTAAATTTTCCGATACCAATAACTTATCGATTATTTATTTACAAAAATCTATTTGAGTAAAATATAATTAGCAACTATTTAGAGAAAACTTCGTTAATATTACTTTTCTAAGACTTTGCAACTCATTAGGCATTTCCGGTAAGTAACAAAAATATTTTTTGAAATTTAATTGTCCATCGATTAGGAAAACTATTTTGAAGAAATCAAGTTTGTTTTTTTTATAAAAAGTAACTGTTTTGTTATAAAAAAATATTTAAAAAAAAACTTTTCGAGGAATGTCATAATTAGCATTTCCAAAACACGACCAGCACGGTTGACGACCGCGCGTGGCCGCGGTCGCTGGCCGAATGACAGCCGCTGCGCGCACGCACTTTCACTGCACGCGGTGGGCGGGGCGGAGTTTTTTTTTATTAATTTAACCCACATTCGGGATTGCGTTACGTCACCGATCTGGATGTAGGAAACACGCAATGTACACGAATGTCATACAACGTAATAGTTATACTTGACTGGCTGAATTCATTGATGTTTCTAATGAAGTTTTAGTAAGTAGATTTTGTTGCCTTTGGAAAAATAACTTGGAATTGTTATTTGTGCTTGTGAATATATAATTAGCTGAGGTGACTTTTTTGTGTTTCGGTAAACTACATATTCTGTAGACAATTTACATCCAAACGATGATTCAATTGATATAAGGGCCAGTGAGTTTGATTACAAAATCAGGTTTGAATTTTGCTGTAGGAAAATATAGTTCAGGGTTTGAATTTTGCTGTTGGTAAAGATTGTTCAGGGTTTGAATCTTGCTGTTGGAAAATAATGGTTAGGGTTTGAATCTTGCTGTTGAAAAAAAATGTTCAGGGTTTGAATCTTGCTGTTGGAAAAAAAAACAGGTTTTGAATCTTGAGTTAGAAAAGATTTGTGTGATGAACGGAAAATGTATTGGCTTTTACGAATTAATCAAAATATAATAATAAGGCGAAAAGGGTTTAAAGTTTAATACGAAATCATTAACTATATAATCTAAAGTTGTTGAAATATTTAAAAATAAGGAATGGCGAAAAAACTGAACTTTTCAATACTAGTAATTTTGTTCTTATCATAAACAACTCAGTATCCGTTTTAAAAAGTCAATTATGCAACATATAATGAATATTTCTTTTTTATTAAACACCTTTATCAAAACATGTCCTACTTCAATTAAATTAATCTTATTTTTACTGTCTTTTATGTCCCTCTAAAAGCTCACATTACCTTTTATGGCACAAGTGCCATCTCCGAAGAAACTTTCTTTCCTAAATTCATGTTGCATTTGAATTTGTTTACATCGCGGTGCGCGTACGCACATCGCTGACTTATTGAAATAAACTGATGAATTTTTATTTTAGTTTATCAAAGGTATTTTTTTCTCAAATTGCATTTGACTTGCAGTTTTATTAATTCAATAAAATTCGCAAATTACTGAACTCTGTTATATGCAGTTGTTAACTTATTTCTTAACTCACAAGAAACGTTCCTATGTTTGAAAACAAATTCCATAAATATTTTTATTCGATTATTGCATTTTACATGCAATTTTCATAATTTAATTAGAAAATTGATAATTTTTCATTAAGTTAACTCTGATCTTGACCACAGTACATATATAAGTTTTTTCAAACAGTATAGGAGCTCCATGGAAACGTTCGAATTTGACGGCTGACGTCACTCTAAGAGCTCTAAGCAAAGTTCGCAGTACTTTGGTCAGGGTTGTGACATCGCGTCGCAGTTGTTTCCATAGCGTTCGCGCGTAGCATTCCACGAGACGGCCGGAAAATGCCAACCCTAGCGATCCGACGGAGTGCAATGACAAAAGGGCCTAAGTGACGTTAGCTCCTCTACTGTTTTGAAAAAACTTATATATGTACTGTGTCTTGACCGAGCGAGCGCAAAGCGCGAGGCAAAGCGTCTCTGCTTCAGCTTGGCAAAAAATATTGCCTTCCAAATTCCTTTCGTCTTTCTTCTCAACAGGTCGCATTTCTCAACCGTTCCTTATGCGTTTCACTATAAAGTCACGCAGCTGGATTGTGACGTAAGCTGGTGTTACTATCGAATGCCACCTTGCTCTCTTTGACCATGATTTTTACAAAGTCAATCTATTTAGTGCATCCTCGCGTATTTGAAACATTAACGTAGTCTGTCACTGGCACAAAAATGACGAAATAAAAAAAAAAACATTCAAAACACAGTATACTTACTGTGTTCCACATTTAAGCCTCGATTACATACGCCGATTTAAGGAACCAATTTAGAGTTGCCACTCGTATAAATAAGTTAAATTTTAACAGTGAATTTTCACAAATGACGGAAAGGTCCACATTTTTTATGATTTTTTTTTTTCAATTCTCATCTCCAATCTTAAACAATGTTTACTTTTCCGTTATAGTGTAGATTCGATTTTAAAATCGAACTTATTCTACAATATTTTATTGTCAAGTACGGGTGGCAACCCGAAATTGGTTCCTAAAATCGGCGTATGTAATCGAGGCTTTACAATCGAAGTTTTTGGCGCCATTTTGTCGAGTTCGGTTCGGTGACTATTTTAATTATTTGCAAATTGATTCATAGTAGATATTGGGTCTTAAAATTGGTGCAGTTTTTATGGTACAAACTGTCGCACGCAACTGAACAATATGTGGGATAATTGAAATAGGCGCGATCTTGGTTGTGTGAAGCTGAGACTTTTATTGTAGTGGTGGCTACCTCGGCAGAACTTACCGAGTAAACTGTCTTGATATACTTGGTGCCAAATGCTCCAAGCAGCATTGGAATGCGATGCACCCACATTCTAATGTAAACTAAAACACAGCGACCACTGCACTATTCAACACTTGACACTGGCAAAAATTACTTCCAAAAGGAGAGTAGATTGCCAAACTAAAAATAAGAAGACTGTGTTCCAAATCTGTACGTGGACAGACTAGGAGAGAGCGATCATAAAAAAATCACACTGCACCGGGGTGAACGACCCCGCGGCTGGGTCGGTACCCGAAACGCCATGGGCAATGCACTCCGCATCTACTAGATCTCCCGCGTAGACAAACATGTTTGATAATAGACCCTATTTTAAGGCTGATAAGGGAGAAATTTGTTTTCGAAAAAGATCACAAGTTCCGAATGATAACGCATAGGAAATTACGGGCGAGATCACGTATTTTTTTTCTATTATCAATCGCCGATTGTCTTTTGTTTTTTTATGTCCCGTGAAGCAAGCAGTCCGTTTCAAAAATGGCTGAAGAGTATAGAACCATGTCATGCTAATAATGTTATTATAATAATAGGGTTGCCAACAAATGTACAGATGCAATATTGGTGTGATAAATATTCAGATACTTTCTGAGGCTGATTGCTACGAAATAGGCCAAATATTATTCATGTTATTGTAATTTTATTTCTCACAAATAATGTTCGAAATAAGAAAAAGTGTGTGCTATCACATGCCACTGGAACTACCTACTTAGGTGCCACAAAAGTACATAATTACCTAAAATAGTTACATTTAATCGTCACGTCATGATAAATATACCTATATTCAACTAATTCATTAACCACAAATCGTAATTTCGCAGCATTATCAGGTAGCAGTTTTTAGTAAACATGAAAGTTCTCTCATTTTCTAGTATAATTAATGTTTTCGCTGTATAATGCAGTAGTCACCTACTCTATTACTACACTTTGTAATTATTACAGATTGTATCAAAATGTAGCAGAATAACAAATTGTTGCAAATTTAGTCCCATTTGCTTTCCTAACATTTTTTTTAGTTTTATTTTTATTAAATTCAGATACTATTATCAAAATAACAATATAGCTCAATCACATTTTTTTTAAACTTTCACATACATAGTTTTAAAGGTTGCAAATTTAATGCTGCTACTTGACGCAAAAGAAATCAAAACTCCTTAATTACCTGACAACTAGACTAGTATCACAGAATATATAACGATTTATTCAAGTTTGTAAATATCGTTACTTATGGCTGTTACAGCTGATAAGTTTCTTGCGCCCGTTCTTCTTGTCAGCTAAAAAAGTCTGGAACGGGTGGTAGGAAAATATAGACGATTCAAAAGTACTTAATAATTAAGTTTATTTGAATAAAGCTTATTTGACTTTGACTTTGAATATATAATAGTACTAACGCTAGTATACCATTATTATATTGTGTCTATATGACAATGTAAAAAAGAAGTTCTATTTCTTTTTAAACAATTATATAATTTCAATTAAGTAGTTGTTGTTCAAAGAATCATTGATCACCCCCCTACTCTTAACGAAAATTAACGAGATCGAGTTCACATCAGCCTGTCGATTCTTTAAGAAACTCGCACCTCACTTCGAACCTCACTTCACTTTGCGGGATGAATGCGGGGGGAATTTTAAATCTTAAATGAGATAATGACAGGCTGTTTTTCTAATCACAAAAGATTTTAGTAGCTATAGTAGCTGTCTAAAACCTTTTGCAATCGGTAAAATAGTTTATATTCAGTGAATTTTTAATAACAAATTCATGCGAAGTGAAGTGAGGTTCGAAGTGAGATGCGAGTTTGATTACAGAATCGACAGGCAGGATCAAATAAACGTCTAAAATCTGTTATTTTGGTACATTGAAAACGGTTGCCATGGTTTCCATTGTACCGTTTTAACGTTTACTCGATACCAATTCGATCTCAGATTCTCGTTCGTGTATCGGGAGTGACCCCCAAACTAAACAGTGGGTTTAATATTTTTAATTGTTTGATTTATTTAGATGCCAAATATCATTAATTCTCAGACTTGTTTTGCTTTCTGCGAAATATGTTTGTTCATTTATAAAATAAAATGGCTTTCCACACAAAGATTACTACATAAATTGTTACAAATTAACGACAATTTATTTTAATAAGATGACATATTATTATTTTTAAATAACGAATATTGTTAAAAAACTTATGAACAACTGTCAAAACTTGTTTACTACAAATAAGAATAAACATACTATATTATGATTTGACATCAATAAATCAATAGAACAACTCAAGCATCTTCACGAAATTACGATTGAATTTCATCACTATGAAGAAAAGTCAACTGTCAGAAGTAAAATAACTGTGAACGGACTGTAAGGGCCTGTGCCACAATCAAAAAAATTCTAAGTAGTTTACTTGACAAAAAAATTGACAGCTGTGAAATAAAAAATATGTCAAATCATCTATCATTACTTGACGACATAATTGACATATTTTTCATATATCAAGTTACTCAGAACTTTACGATTGTAAAACAAGCCCTAAATCGTTCCCAAACTGTTAAAAGCTGTCAACTTAAAAGTCAGTAAATTACCATAGAATCAACGCTCTATGCTATTGATGTACTATCTCATCCCGGAAAGTTTGGTGACCTGGCCTAATTTAACATGCGCACACGCACAACGGAAAACCGACTATATTAGAAGAGAATAAAGCCTTTTTTTAGAAACAATTTTGCCTATTATTTGAAGGAAAATGCGTTTTTTCATTGTATGAAGTACCCACCTATATTTAAAAATTGATGTGTAACTTGGCTGGTATACCAATTGAAGAATAATGGAATAAATTATTGTGAGGTATTTTTTCAATGGAATTGTAACAGCTATCTCTTACTGTGACAGTTGTTTTAACTAATAACGGTCAAAATAGCACATAGACTTGAACCTTACATGCAAGCATGCACAGTAATGATGACGTCAAAATGTCACTAAATAGTCTTAATCAACAAAATATTATGAATGTAGTTTTATGCAAACCAAACAATAAAAAGTTGCGATTAAGAATTAATGCATAAAGTATCGAGTTTCTGCACTTGAAGTCAGTAAAAGACTCTTCACGTCCCTCGGACAAAAACCACGATAATTGGGGGCAGACTGCGTTACTCAGAGGAACTTGTCGTTGAAATAATGCGAAATTGAACTCCTTGCCTGAGTCTGTGTTTCCCGGTAGGTACAATCTGGGGGCCTTCAAGACGCGAGTGAATAGGTTGAAGGCCCCCAGATTGTACCTATCGGGAAACAGACAACGAGTTTAATTTCTCATTATTTACCAACGACAAATTCCTCTGAGTAACGCAATCTGCCCCCAATCAACGTGGTTTTTCTCCAGGGGACCTGAAGGGGGGCCTCTTCTAAATGTTACTCTCTGCTTCTAATTTGGTCTTGCCAGGAACGTAGTGATGCAAAACACCATACAACGGATGTAAGTTTTACCATCTGTTGCATGGAACTGCAAGGAAAATAAAATCTTGTGAGATAACTAGTTATCTCTTAGGAATAGATGTTCCTCACAGATAAGCGTTAAATATAAATAAGTCATTTGTGAAGAAAATCTATTCATAGACAAATACTTATGCTGGAGGACAAAAATCTTTACAGATAATCTGGCCATGGTTACGTCTAAGGAACAAGGGAGCAATTTCTGATTCCATTGCATACGAAAACGTAGCCACTAGCATTTTTGTATAATTAGTTCATAAGGATCTCAGTCTACCACGCATTACTCTTCATCGGATAGGCGTGATTGCAAATTTTAAAATTGTACTATACATAAATTGACAAGTTTGTATAGAATCACGCATGAATTTTCATGAAAATCTACATGATGCATCATTATTTGTAGGATTTAGTGAGCTCAAAAAGACATAAAATTTGTCTTGAAATTTATGTTTAGGAAGATTTGATGAGCAGAAGTGTTTCTAGGTCATTGTTATGTCTAGGCCAGCTCTAAAAACATTCAATAATATTGTACTGTTGATATTGCACAATCTCAAAGACCTTTGCAAAATGATTGACATTAATTCGGCTGTAACAAGGAAGCATCTTTATATCACCAAGAACCTTAACACAATTCCCAAAAACATGCTAAACCAAATCCAATGAACTATAGACCGTGAATAGTTGTAATTACAGTGACATTTCGCACGTTCCACTTTCTACTAACATTCAACTTCAGCCGTCAAAAATTATAGTTGTGACGTAACTCAGTGGGACATCAGGTCTCTGGGTCTGTTACGTAACTGATTTTGGCGTTGCATAACCTGTGAAAGTCGGTCGCAGAGCTTCCGCAGTGACGCAACCGATCTCGGTGGTCTACAAACCGTGGTTGCACTGTGGACCATGAATTGGCGGTGGTTTGAATTTGGAACAGTTTCTTTTTTTCGGTTTTCGTTGCTTTAAGCATGGTTAGGCTAAATAGGTTGAGTAGGCAGTTTCATGTTTTGTGGTTCACGAATCTTGGCTTAGATACCAGGACCGGAAAACCTGTATCCCTTATGTTTGCAACCTAATTTGTGGATCATGCATTTTCTAGTACGTATGAATGAATGTTTTTATTTTGGAGCAGTTACCTATTGATTGCTTCCCCTTTGATAGTAGGTATACAAAAAATCCTAAGGCAGACACTTTGAGTTCCAAATGAAACCTGCGTATCGACTTTTCATAATATGCGGTCGTTTCATTTATCATTATCATTTCAGGTACCCTCTCCCCCCAGAGAATAATGTGGAGGTAGTCGGGCAAACGGCGCGTCGGTCGGGGGGGAGCTTCAGGGGGCAATTTAGAGATTCGGGGGAGCGGAGTCCCCTGAATCTCTAAATTTCCTGGAGAATTTTGTTTAAAAGCAACAGTGAGTTGTTGCCATAGCTTACCAGTCGTTTTGAAGATTGCAGTGTTGGACCGTTTTCATCGAAATACACTGCTGCTTGTTTTCTTATCAATGAAGTTTAAATAAATATTCAACCTCAAAGTTATTGGTCCTCTTTCACATCACTCCGCGTGAAGAGTTGGTAATATTCTATTCTACCAGATGTTTTTATCCACAACGGAATAGTGTTGGCATTCACCTCACCTGATGTTAAGTGACGATAAGGCCGAAGGTGGAAGCGCACTACACCCGGAATCCTCATCAGTGAGGAACTGGCTATCTTACCTGTAGGTAACTGCCGGAACACAACAACAATTTTTAAATAGTTGTTAAGGCATCAGACTTAAGTAAGATGTTGGTAGCTAGCTAGGCGGACTTGGAATAAGCCCTACCACTAACCAAACCGAGTACAATTATTAATGTAACCTCTCCCGGGGAATTGAACCCGAGACCCCTGCGTCTTACACGTGCGGGCAAACCACTAGGCCATAGAGGCGGTTAAAATTCCTAGCAATATCATAGTGCAATAACTTTTCCTGTAGTACCTAACTCTGATTACGTACTAGGGAGCCGTACCTAAAGAATCGTGTGTTACGTTGGGTACGGCTCGCCTGCGATATACTGTCAGGAGGAAGTCCCTCCGTCCCTGCACCCTACCTCATCGTTGCCCTGCCATGACGGCCAAGTGACTCTCGTTGTAATCATTCATCATCATTATCATCATATCAGCCGCATGACACCCACTGCTGGGTATATAGGCACAGTATTATAATGCGGTGGTAGGCCTCCCCCAAGGATCTCCACTTGGCACATCCAGCGGCTTCCCGCGACCTTCACCCTCACGTCGGTCCACCTTGTCGGGGGCCTACCCACGGAGCGTCGTCCGGTGCGCGGTCGCCATTCCAGAACCGCCCCACCCCAACTGCCATTAGTTCTTCTCGCTATGTGTCCCCCCCCCCCCCCCCACTAATAACATTACACCATTGCAATTTTCTAATTTTTTGTGTTTGTTCCAGATGGAGACATAATCGGAGTGACATCATTGGGACCAAAAGGGTTCCACAGTCGTCCCAAACTTGAGGTCCACGACTAAGTGTGATAAGTGGCATAGTGTCTGCTGAAGTAACAATAGTTAGCGAAATTACTTCATTGTGATTCTAATGTTTACTTTTATATAAATATACACGGATAGTTATAATTTTAAGATAATCTAGATTTAATACTGACGAGAATGCCATTTTGCTCTTGAATGGGAATATGTATTCATTTAAAGAATTTTCTTTTTAGAAAAAAATTTATGATATTTTGAATACCTATTCCCTAATCAGGGGGCTCGCGAAACACGAACGAGTTTCTGAGATCTAATTGGTATCGAGATAAAAACAAAAAAACCGACTTCAAAAAACCTGAAAATAAAAACAAAAACAGCTTCAAAATTAAAAACCTCTAAAAAGCAAGAAATAATTTTCTAATCACTAGATACCTTCGCATATCACTGTAATAAAACACGGCTATTGAAGTCGGATGGGGCTGGAGGACAACTTCTTTTTTTTATTCTAAGAGCCCCACCCGACTTCAATAGACGTGTTTTATTACAGTGATATGCGTAGGTATCTAGTGATTAGAAAATTATTTCTTGCTTTTTAGAGGTTTATAATTTTGAAGCTGTTTTTGTTTTTATTTTCAGGTTTTTTGAAGTCGGTTTTTTATTTTATTCTTTTTAGTGTAATCACTATACAGTTCCTATTTGATTTTGAGGAGTTCCCTTGCGTATCTTTGATATCCAAGGTCCAATAACAATGAAATCAAAATGGTATCAGTTCTAAAGTATCCTCTTTCAAACAAAAAAAAATCATCTAAATCGGTACATAAATAAAGAAGATATGGTCGATCATCCGTATAAGTTCACAAAATGGTAACGAAAACGACAGTATTTTCAGGATTTCCTGAAAAGTACTGAACCGATTTCAAAATTTAAAAAAATGGGACCAATTTGAAAACAAACCTGATCTAATAACGTTTGAATCATTTCAATCGGTTCAGCCGTCTTCGAGTAAACGGTGTACATACAAAAAACAAAAAAAAAACGGGTCGAATTGAGTACCTCCCTCCTTTTGAAGTCGGTAAAAAAACGTCAAAATAGTACAACGGAATCCATGGCAACAGTTTTCAAAGTACTAAAATAATCGATTCTTGACGTTTATTCGATACCAGTTCCATCTCAGAACCTCGGTTCGTGTTTCGGGTGTAACCCCCAAGGGTATAACTTCGATATCTCTGGATATTCCATTCATCGTCAATATTAAATCTCGTAGACATAACTTTTATCTAATTATGTGGATTTTGGTCGAAGAAGCGATCTCATTAAACGACCAAGATCCACCGCAAGTTCATACGGTCACTGCCATTGTTGTCTCGAAAAGGCTCCTTATTATTAGTGTGATAAAGTCTTAGTTTAGCTGTAAAGGCTGCTACTTGATAATATCACTCATTTCATCAGAAAAAGTAGCTTAGTTATTCGTGATTTCAATGCCACTTATAAAGGTTGGTAGAAGATGGAAGAAGTACCTACGATCGACCTCAAAATAGGACACTATAACTTTGTTACATTATTTAAACCTTTATTTAGTAAGTTGCCATTCCTATATGAACAAAATAATTGGCTCGTATTGATCCTAAAGTTTCTTGAGGCCGACTGCATGCACCAAAACATAATTTTGTGCTGACAATATGGTGACAAATCAGTGTCTAAATTAATTCTATATTTATAACAGCTTCTACTAATTATGTATTTCAATAAAATCGCACTGTGGTGAAATTAATTAGTACCTACTTCTTCGATCGTCACTTGTTCGTGGTATAATATGAAATCACTGATAATTTGAAGTTATTTACTTTGGAATTAAGCTTCAATCATCTTCATGAATCAAGAAATACAACTTGTATTTTTAAATACAACGTGGTTTTGTAAGAACATTAACTTATTTTGTACTAATTGTTTCAAACAATACAAGGCGGAAATCGTTGCCTTTTTTTATTTATTCGTATGATGATTGAAATTAATTTCAAATACTTTTCAATCCTTTTTCGACATAATTATCGGTGACTAGTCACGCTAGTAACACCGAGAAAGAATATAAAAAAATCAGACATTCATTTCATTTGTTTCATAAATTTCGACTGATAATGTCATGGAAATTAGGACTTGTGTTTTGGGTTTTAAAATTAGTTGTGTAATATAGTTTAAACTTATTATAATGATGTAAATTGGTTGTATATAATTTTGGATCATTAATTGAATGTTTTAGGTAAATATTTTCTTCGTTAATTGTAACTCCTTGAACTTAAAAATGTTGTCATATGAACATATGCAATGTCATAGATAATACTACTTAATTAAAAAAATCGACAGAATTGTCGGTGACTAAATTTTAAACACTGTTTTTCTTTTTTAAGTTAAATTATTTGCATGTCTGTCTTCCAATGTTATTGTGTTGAGGAAAACTTATATTTTTGTTTTATCTCTAATTTAATATGTAAATAAAAATCTATTCTTAATTCTAACGCTAAGCGACTAAGTTTAAATATTTGTTTTTTTATTGTTGAGTTCTTAAATCTTTATTCCTAATGAAGTACCTTTAAATTTTGTTAAGTATTTTTTTCTCTATGTTTATCTTAAGGTATAGTGTTGAGTTTTAAATTAAAATGATGAAATCATGATAGGATGGCGCCGAAGCAAAGTACAAGGAGTAATTTATAAAGTAATGATGTAAATTTTATAATAATTATGGTTTAACGTAGCTACAAGCACGGGTTTAAAGGCTGCTTTTACAGATAAATATACAGGGTTATTTGTACAACACCAATAACCTACAAGGAGTATACAAACATCATAAACAATACCATTTGTTCTACGACTTTCGAAAACAGACAAAAGACGACTTTTCGTACAACACTCGATTAGCTGTTCGGAAATTTCTATGGAAAGTCGATTTTATTTTGTTTGTTTTTGGAAAAAGTCGTAGAACAAAATTAATGTTGTTGTGTAGTATCATTTGCGAGGTTGTTGGTGTTTTGCGAATAACCTTGTATAATGACATGAAAAACTTAGCTCATTGAGACACAACCCTCAAAAAGTGTAAAGAGTTTTTAACAAAAATATATTTAAGGGTTGAATTTCTAAGCAAAACGGGTAATGAAACATATAGTTACCAGAACGAATCCTACGTGGAATAATATTTACATAATAATAGTATGTATCTGCAGACCAGCTTGATACATAAGAGCATGGACACACTGCTGTATGCGGCGAATGCGTGCCACGAATGCGCGCGAGCATTCATTAACCGTTTACAAACGCATAAGTTCGCTGCATAACCACCACTGTGAACACAGACTAATAATATAAAAGCCTAACTATTTACATGATAAATAAATGTCGCTATTTAGAAACATTTTATAGAAATAAATATTTTTAGATTTTCCATTTTATATTATCGCTGGTATGTAGAAAAACATATTATAAATGATAAAGATATATTTAAACTTATACTCCGTCCCATTTATTACCTGCGTTTGTACAATAGAAACATTTAAGAGAAGAAAAAAACAAAACTTGTATACAATTTTTTACCAATGTATATGTTAGTATACGGTTACTTAACTAAAACGGCCTTTCTTTGATTCTATCTCTAGTATTTGTAAATTTTTTGTTGATTTATTTTATTATTCCTAATACATTGTTTTCTTTTACATCGTCCAGATGGTGCTACGAGATCAAATCTTTCATTTTTCTGAGCCAAAGAAGTAATGTAACGCTCCATCGTTTGTGTATACATTTTATTGAAAAACATTACTCATGTATAGGAAAAGTATTTAAAAATTCGTCAAAGATTTAATAATGAGTTAAATTTTACATGTATAAAGACTGAGTAATGTTTTTGGAATATAATATATCATGAAAAATTACTGTATCATACTTATTTTTTTGTATATACTTTGTCTACACGTTCGCTTTCCCTGCTCTGTGTACCGAGGCCTTTAAAACTCTGACAATAATGTTAGTGTGTAAAGTGGTTACAAAAACCACGAATTTGATGTTATAGGTGCAATTAAATTTAATATATACTTATTTAATATAAAGTTTCGTTTTTTTTCTACACCCTAGCTTAATAATAATCCTACTAATATTATAAATGTGAAAGTTTGTGGGTTTGGATGTTTGGATGTTTGTTCCTCAATCACGCAAAAACTTCTGAACGGATTTGGTTGGAATTTGGCAAACAGATAGTAGATAGCCTGGATTAAAACATAGAATACTTTTTATCCTGATACTCCTACGGGAACAGGAACCACGCGGGGGAAACCGCGGGCGGCCGCTAGTACTAAATAAGTAGACAGTATTTCTTCTATTATTACCTAAAAGTGTCTTATCTACACTTATCTCTGTAGCCTAACGAGCTCGAGAGAAATTTTGCCATAAACCACCACGTGGGCCCAATGCGGATTGGTGGGTGTTAACGACTGCAAACGATTTTTAGGCTTTTTTCTAGCTATGGGTCAGCAAAGTGAGCCCCACAAAGGGTTGCGCCCCTAGCAGCCGGCCCTCTTGCCAGCCCCTAGCTACGACTCTAAAGAAGCCATTAAGTATTCAGCCGGTACGTTATAAACTATGACTCACTTGACAAAATGATAATTTTCCAAAAGTATCACAAACATTTGATGAAATGTTGTCCTCCCACCTGACGACAACATTTGGCACACTGACCAGACCAAAATACTGGCATTGTCTGCCTCGTCAACCTTGGCTGACATACGGTATTAAAACATCTGTGAATTTCACTTCCTAAAATGAAAGTAAAAAAATGTGGCTGTTTTATACACAATTTTCTTAAGAGGCCGTCACGTTTTACCACTCTTTCGCTCGCACATTTTGTGTTTTTTTTTCAATCTGAGTGCATAATATGCATGACGAATATTTTACCTCTCAAAAAAAGAAACATTGGTAAAAGAATTATTTCGCTAGCATGAAACCTACCCGAGATATCACAGTTTCAAATGCACATAAATTGGACTCACCCAAAAAACGCTCATGACGTCACGCCTAGGTATACCTAGTTTGTATGCAACAACGCGTAGGAAATTTGCTCGGCAGCTATATTAAATATTGTGTTTATCAAAATGGTTTCTTAGACTAATTTGTTATACATTTTACGGACTATTCAAAGATATTATTTATTTTAATAAATTTTATACTTTTTAAATCGACTTGTCCACCCAACTTTGAAGGGTCATAAAACAAATATTACGCAAATAAAACTAAGAGGTATACAAGCTACTCTAAAACTTTAATATGTTTACGATTTTGATTGGTATTTCGTTATTTTATTCATTAGTCGTCATCCCTATTAAAAATCTGTTTCCGCCACTCTTCGCAATACATTTTAAAATATATTTCAGTTTCGTGTTGCTGAAGTACAAAAAGTTGTCGTTTCTAACCGTTATTTGAACTGCCAAAAACGATATTTTTTTAACTTCAGCAACACTAAACTGAAATATATGTTAAAATGTCCGTAATCTTGAATTGCGAAAAATGGTCGAAACTCATTTTTTAATTACGCACTCAGGTTTAAGAAATCTTGAGTACTTACTTATACATGAAATATGCAAGCGAAAGGGCAAAGCGTGGACGGCCTTTTAAACAGTTTTCCTTCTAGTAAATACATATCTGTTTCAGTTTACAAATAGAATAAAATATCTACCAGGTAAGTTATCTGTCAGGTAATAATAAGAACTTGACCGGAACCTGTACAAAGCAAATAGCCTTTAGGTACTTACACTTGTGCTATAGAAATCAATGTTATGACAATCGACGATGGTACCACAACACCTTGACATGAAACAATATAGAAAAGTTCGTTTTCTAAATGAACACAGCCGGAGATCGAACAAGGGACCTCACTTACAGCAACACCATGAAAAACAACTATGGAATGAATGAACATTTATTTGAATGAATGAAAATTTATTTAAATGAATGAAACTTTATTTGGATTAATGAAAATTTATTTGAGTGAATGAAAATTGATTGCAAAAGACATGGTTTTACATGTTGGTAAATTAACGAGAGACGAGTCTGTTAAAATAGGTATAACATTCACATTGACGCTTAGTAATCAAGAAATTAAAATAATTGGTTTTTTAACCTCAAAAGTAAAAATTAAAAAAAAAACAATTAACAACAACGGAACTGAAACCTTCCTACTTTAATCAAGCTTATTTTAAAAAATAAGAATATAAAAATTAACATGTTTTATTTAAGCAAGCCATGTTAAAAGCGAAGATATTATTTTGTATTTGTTGTGTTATTATAATAATAGTCTATTTCACTACCTAGATGAAAAAAAATACATACACTACAAAACAAAATGCTAAAATACAACTAAAAAAATAATCATTAGGTAGTTTGTGAGTGACAGAAAGAGATAAAGCTATGGAAAAAACTCAATGGTAAGTAAGTAAGTTAATTTTGCTGACATTGCATTATTTACACCTGCGCTGCAAAAATTGGAATGCGCGTTCTGAATTTTTCACGGAAAAAATGTAAAGCAAATTATGAATCATTATAATAATTTGATGTGAGTGTTATGATAAAATTAATTCGCGCATCACATTTTTTTAAATCTTAGAATGCTAATTTAATCCAAAGTTAAGTTTCTAATAAGCCTTCATTTTCTTCGTGTAAAATAATAAAAGTTACTGAAATTACATCATCTTATTAATAGTCAAATCTGCTTAACATTAATAAAGTCCTACCACGGATCTCAGAGTCATCATCATCATCATATCAGCCGCACGACACCCACTGCTGGGTATAGGCCTACCCTAAGGATCTCCATGACGATCGGTCCTGCGCTGCCCGCATCCAGTGGCTTCCCGCAACCTTCACCCTCACGTCGGTCCACCTTATCGGGGGCCTACCCACGGAGCGTCGGTCGTCCAGTGCGCGGTCGCCATTCCAGAACTTTTCCGCCCCAACGGCCATCGGTTCTTCTCGCTAGGTGTCCCGCCCATTGCCACTTCAGCTGAGCAATCCTTCGAGCGATGTCGGTTACTTTAGTTCTCCTGCGGATCTCCTCGTTTCTGATTCAATCACGCAGAGAAACGCCGAGCATGGCTCTCTCCATTGCACGCTGGGTGACCTTTGAGCCTCCTTATGAGACCCGTAGTTAGCAACCACGTTTCACTGCCGGATCTCAGTGTAGTGTACTGTTAAAGTTCTTCCTTCCAAGTTAATTTAATTAAACCAATTAATAAATTGTAGTAAGTCATTGTTAGTAACAACAATTTGTTACCGGTACCTTGATTATGTAAAGCTGTTGCTAACAATTCTCGATTGAAATCGATTGAAAGCGCGGTTGCATTACTGCTTTAAGAAAGCTAGTTGTCACATTGGTTCTAACTAAAGCAGCAATGTAACTGCGATTTCTGTCAGAGTTGATTGCAACAAAATTACAAAATCACCCCCCTGATCGCATGCTAACCTTTCTTGGTTCATTTCCACTGGTAAGCTATTATTTTTATAATTTCTTAACTAATCAAACTAAAAATAAATTAAGGGTTATTTTTGACGATTGATTTTATGAAAAACTCTTATGTAGGTTATAATAAAAATAATTTAGGTGCATATTCTGACAATACGTTTCACAAGTGCCCGTTTTATTTCGGCCTGTAGCCCTTTAGCGTCCTTTGAAACTGGAGGATAGCTCTAACTTCTTGTTATATTGGTTATAATAATATATAAAAGGATATCATCTACGTTTCATACATTTTTGGTCCAAATATGAAAGTGCCGGCCAAAAGACAAAAGTGCTTTATTCTGATAGATTTTGTCCATCTTAGCATTTTTTATTATGGCACCGAAGCTGTACCGCTTCACATTTGTGTCAAAATGTATGAAAAGACAAACTTTTGAACTTAATTAAAATCAAGTACAGCTGTGCTACAGCTTCGGTGCCATAATAAGAAATGCTTAAGCGAACAAAATCTATCAGAATTTGCTTTTTGGCCGACTTTTTCACATTTGTGCCAAAATGTATGAAAAAACAGACTTATTGAACTTATTTAAAATCGAGTATAGCGGTGCTACAGCTTCGGCGCTATAACAAGAAATGCTTAGGTGGACAAAATCTATCAGAATACAGCACTTTTGCTTTTTGGCCAGCACTTTTACATTTAGACCAAAATGGATGATGTCCTTTTAATGGAATTTCTATGAGAATATTTGCTAGGAAAGTTGGATTCTAATCCAAAGATCTAAAAACGGCCCTAAGGCCCGTATTTATAAACCGCTCTCAACGTTGAGAGCTATCTTGAGATCATACTCGAGATGCTGTTCTAATTAATAGATCATACTTAAGTAGAGGTTTAAGTTCGTGGTATCAACTGTGAGATCACTCATATTAATAAACAAAACTCTGCACTTGAGATCACTCTTGAGATGATGATTGAGCGCCTGTTCGCCAAGTGCTGCAAAACCGTGACTTGAGAGCGTGCGCGCGCGGGAAAGTTATGCAAAAAGAGAGGGATGTCATTTTATTTTGATCTGCTACGTAGTGTTTGTACCTATGTACGTGGATCTACGTGGATAAAACTATAGATTTTCAAAATCTAATAAAAACGAAATTATATTAATGATATTGATTACGATATTACTTACATAAATTAGGAAATGTAATAGTCATAATAACAATTACAATTTCCCGCCAATTTTTTTTCCGTTTATTTATCATGAAACAGCAAAGGCAAAGGCATATTTGCATCATACAGCCACAGAAACAGAATACAAAATCCAAGACTTCAGTCTTCTTGAACTGACGTAGTAAAATAAAGTAATATAAATAAATATACCACTTGTCTAAAATGATTTGCACTAATGTGCAATATGAGAGTTATTTAATTAGAATATGTTTTTTTTTTTAATTTGAGCTAATTATTCTACACAGCTTAAACGAAACGTTAATCATTCAATCTTAATTCAAAAGTGTCATGTTACTGTATAAAAACCACCGTGAACTTAAGATCCTGCTCTTAAGATTGATCTTAAGAGCTGAGATCGATCTCATTTGATACGCTCTTGACATCTGACTATTAATTAATATCCAACTTAAGATGCTGCTCATATCTTGAGAGAGTATCAGCTGAGATCGCTCTTGAGATCGGTATTGAGAGCGGTTTATAAATATGGGCCTAAGTTTTGTTAAAATACGTATTATCAGAGTATATACAGGGTTATTTGTAATTTGTAAAGCACCAACAACATCGCAGGACTGAGTAAATTACTAACATCATAAACAACAACATTTGATCTACGACTTTTCCGAAAACAACAAAAATAATCGACTCTCCATACAAATGTCCGAACAGCTGATCGAGTATTGTATGTAAAGTCGTTTTTTGTTGGTTTTTTGGAAAAGTCGTAAAACAAATGTTGTTGTATATGATGTTACTAATCTCTTCTGTGAGGTTATTGTTGTTTTACAAATAACCCAGTATAATTATGCCTGTATATTATGTGGCCTACCACACTGTCAATCAGATGCTATGCTTTTAGGTAGGAAGCATCAGTTACCTAACTAGGAAGCTAAAGGGCCTTGTCGATTAATGACAAGAATAACTCATCCTGAAACAATGGGACTTTATAGTTTTTTTCCTCCTTAAGTCACGCGATGGCTGATGCGAAACAATACTGAAAAAACCTAACTATAACTGAACTTGAGAGTAGATGCGTTCATCTGATGTAAATCGCTTATGATTCGTTAGAATGTACTGCTCAAACACGTAAAGTAGTATCAAGTAAAAGGGCAGAAGTAAGTTTTTTTTATTTTCTTTTTGTGATATGAAATTGATTTCCGAGTTTTGGGTTGTTTAATTTAATTCATTATTAAAATTATTATTGTTTTATACGTTAATTTAATTAGCCCTTAATATATGAAATATGATATAGAAGTACTAGGCGAGCACGAGTGTTGAGGAGGCGAGGGCCGCGTGGCGCCCCACAAACGCATCCCACTTTAGAATCCAGGCCGATATAAATACACGCTGCACTTGCACTGTTGGTCAGGGGTGGTAGCTCGGCCAACTTTCTGAAAATTGCATTTGAAATCCTATCAATGAGAACCTAGCTCTCCTATCCTAGCACTACCTACTAAAGGCTATTTGTGTCTTTCTGCAAAATAAGCACGCACAATTACGCAATATAAGACACGCTGTTCCTATCCATGTGTGGAGGGTTTGTATATCCAAAAACGCGAATACCGACGTGAAGTGTCAGCATTATTACACTACACGAATATTTGGCGAACATGGTCAATACTCTGCGCAAATACAATTAGCCATGTAAAGTTCCTCCACTTCACAGACTGCCATGCATCACCATGCGTCATGAGGACTGATAATTATTGAGCAACTTTATTATTAATACATACATAGTTTTGTACTAAAATCTGCATGATTGTATTGATTTTTTGACAGTGTGTGCTCCATCCTAACCAATCACTTTTAAATGCCTGAAAAAATATCGAAGCCAAAAAATATGGAACTTCTTTTGAATCCAATAACTACACTCAGGTTGTGGTACTTTTTATAGATTACCAATTTTAATTTATTATACAACTTTCATGGTGTTGCATTGCCATATATCCGCAGGCGAATGAAAGTATCCGACATCGCTCGAAGGATGGCTCAGCTGAAGTGGCAGTGGGGTAGACACATAGCGAGAAGAACCGATGGCCGTTGGGGCGGAAAGGTTCTGGAATGGCGACCGCGCACCGGACGACGCTCCGTGGGTAGGCCCCCGACAAGGTGGACCAACGATCTGGTGAAGGTTGCGAGAAGCCCCTGGATGCGGGCAGCGCAGGACCGATCGTTGTGGTATAGCCCAGCAGTGGGTGTCGTGCGGTTGATATGATGATGATGACACAACGTTAAAATTACACGTAATAATCGCAGGGAGTAAATTAAATATGACACAAGCACAATGCATCGCTTTTTAACCGACTTCAAAAAAAGGAGGAGGTTCTCAAGTCGACGGTTTTTTTTTTATTTTTTTTTTTATGTATGTTTTAACATAGCTTCGTCAGTTGTTACCCGATTTGTACAATTCTTTTTTTAACTCAAAGAACATAGTTCGTGTGTGGTCCCATAATTTTTTTACAGAGATCTGGCCAGTAGTTTTTTCATAATCCTGAAAAATATCAATTATTTAGCTCGCCATCGCACGAGTTTTTATGGAATTTCGGACATAACTTCTTTGTTTATGAAACGATTTAGATGATTATTTTTTTATTTGAAAGGGTATACTTCAAGAGTGGTCACAATTTAAATTCATTGTTATTGGACTTCGAACTTCGAAGATACATAAAGGAACTCTTCAAAATCAAATAGTATAAGTAAAGTGATTTAGGTTTTGGTAAGTTTATGGCAATCCAAAACAAACCAAATCATGGTTTGCGATGCAACGTTCTGGGCTAGACTTGGACTACGATGACACAACGGAACTCCTCAAAAACAAACAGCGTAAATTTGGAAATTGAGTTCTGGGCATTTTACCATTGAAAATATTATAATTGCGTTCTGGGCATTTGAAAATATTATAATATAAAGCAAAAAAATATTTACACGCTGCGCTTACATACCTACCACTAAAAAGTTGAAAATAAAAAAGCTTTTAAAAAAAAAAAGAAAAACCGCCTTCAAAAAACTGAAAACAAAAACAGCTTAAATATTAAATACCTTTAAAAAGCAAGAAATAATATTCGAATCATTCGTTACACAAATCAATATTAATAAAACACGTCTAATGAAGTCGGGTGGGGCTTTAAGAAAAAATGAAGTTGTCCTCCAGCCCCACCCGACTTCAATAGACGTGTTTTATTAATATTGATTTGTGTAACGAATGATTCGAATATTATTTCTTGCTTTTTAGAGGTATTTAATATTTAAGCTGTTTTTGTTTTAAGTTTTTTGAAGGCGGTTTTTCTTTTTTTTTTATTACTGATCAAATCCCACCAGTAAGGAATCTTACGTGAATAGAGATATTTATAAGAAAATAAGTTCTGACAGTGACTGATTAAAATTATTATGACGTAAGCATCGCTCCATCCTGCCTCCACAATCGCCAAAAGCGACAGTTATTTTGTTATGTTATACCTCAGATGTAAGAAATATTTCACCGCTAATATAAGACGGGCCTGTTGTTTCTTTGCAAGCCATCAAAATATTTTAAAACATCTCACATCAAGCTTTAAAAGGTAAATATTTTTTTGCATACAATAATATTGATATTTTCTCCCATCGCCAACCCTAGTATTTTCAAATTTCAGATGCGTACGCGCAGCATAACCGGGCCGGGAGATCAACACAACTCATAGTTAAATCCAACACACATAATTATATAAAACTATATACAAACGAGGAAACTGATAGTGGTAGTGGTTTGGTTAACAATTATTTTTAGCAAATAATTATGAAAGTTAAGCAACTTTCGTAGTGGTCAGTTGTGGGATGGGTGACCAAAATTTTTTACACACTCTTTCACTAATTACACTGCGCACTGGGCTGATTTAACGTCAGTGCTTTATACAACGTGTTAATGAATTAACGCAAAAAAACAGCTCTATAAAAAGCAAGAAATAATGTTAAAATCGATTAATTTAAACATGTCTATTGAAGTCGGGTGGAGCTGGAAGTATTATTTTTTTTACTTATTGTGATGTTTATATTCTAAAATCCCCACCCGACTTCAATAGACGTGTTTAAATTAATCGATTTTAACATTATTTCTTGCTTTTTATAGAGCTTTTTTTTAAGGTTTTTGAAGGAGGTTTTACTTTTTTTTAAAAAGCTTTTTATTTTAAACTTTTTTGTGGTAGGTATGTAAGCGATGATTTTATAAAATAAAACGTTAAGTATAATGTTTTACATTTTTTAATGGTATACCCCGAGTAACTCAATGTCCACAGGTGTTCCGTTGGGTCTTTGCAGTTCAACTCTAGTCCAGAACGTCCTTGACAATAATAAACCTACCAATATTTCAATCACTGTACAGTTTCTATTTGATTTTGAGGAGTTCCCTCGTGTATCTTCAAAATTCAAAGTCCAATACCAATGAAATTAATATGGTATCATTCTTAAGGTGTCTTCTTTCAAACAAAAAAGAATTGTCTAAATCGGTTCTTAAACAAAAAAGTAATGGTTGAAAATCGGTCTCAATTCATATAAAATGGTAACGAAAACGACAGTATTTTCAAGATTACTTGAAAACTACTGCTCCGATTTCAAAATTTCAAAAAGTGGGACCAACTTGGGAACAAACCTCATGTTATAACTTTGAATCATTTCAATCGGTTCAGCCGTCTTCGAGTAATCGGTGTACGTACATACATATAAAAAACAAAAAATATACGCGACGAATAGATAACCTCCTCCTTTTCAAAGTTTTTGAAGTCGGTTAATGAGAAAACCGTTTCTTCGGACCATCAAACTGAACAACTTTTACTAAGAGACCAACTCTGAAATCGCGAAAAAAAAACAGCTGTTTCATTCAAAAATTAATAACGAAAATATAAAAATGTATGAAGCAGCTGATATTATTTTCGCGATTTCAGAGTTGGTCCCATAGTAAAAGTTGATCAGTTTGATGATCCGAAGAAACGGTTTTCTCATTTTGCGTTAATTCATTAACACGTTGTATAGTGTTTCGATGGCCATACTACGGGCGCTGGGACATACCACCCAGCCAGAGATCGAACCCATAATCTCAGAGACTAATGACATTATAAATAACTAGCGACCGCCCGTGCCTTCGTCTGCGTGAATAGTATTTTGTCTATCGCTCGGGAACAGTTCCTTATACAGGATGAAAGGTTCCCTATGTCGTTTGCTGTACCCCTCACAACGTTTATGCAAAATTTCATGATGATTGGTTCAGTAGTTAAGACGTTAAGGCGTAACAACGGATAGCCCAGGACTACATCACGTTAAAGAGTTACCTGATTGGTCGTTTGACCGCATCGCAACATTTTATTGGATTTGGTACATGACTTAGTCATGGGGCCAGTCACATGACCCAGCTGTCACGGGAAGAGACTCTACCACCCACGGTTATTAGCACCTTCTGTATTGGGCCCTGGTAGGGCTCAACCTCCTTATTTTTTTATTCAAAACGGGATAGTGCTTGGGCTTCACATAAGGCCGAAGGAAGCGCACTACACCGAAATCCTCATCACTGAGGAACTGGCTATCTTACCTCTAACTGCCGGAACACAACAATTTTCAAATTGTTGTTATAGCGTCAGACTTAGGTAATATGGTGGTAGCTAGCCAGGTGGACTTGAAATAAGACCTACCACCAACCAGACCGAGTACATACCCCCCTCCTGGGAATCGAACCCGGGACTCCTGTTACTTACACGGGTGGGAAAACCACTAGACCACATAAGTGTTTAAAACTTATCATGAAGAAGAAGGCTTGTACCTCAGCACTGGCTGATTATGACCACCATTTCTCGTAAAGGGCCTGGTGTTAGATCCCAATAGTATCAGGGCTAACCGTTTGGCAAACGGCTCGGTATCTTTGGCAGGAATGTCTCCGGTTATTTTTAACTGCTCAGTTAAATAGGACGCGTGGTTAGCGGGAAACTGACAAACCCGCTGATTTGTTGGGTGTTACCTGATATGTTGTGGAAACTAAAATACAAGCAGATTATAAAAAATATTACAAAACAATTTATTAATTTAATAGAATAACTATCGAGCACCCGCGTCTTTATTTGCGTGGACAGTCATTTTTCTAGCCCTTGGGAACAGTATTTTTTTGGATAACAGGTATTTAACCGTCTCTGTGGTCTAGTGATAAGCCCACCCGTGTAACACGCAGTGGTCCCGGGTTCGATTCCCAGGAGGAGTACAATTTGTACTCGGTTTGGTTGGTGGCAGGGCAGGGCTTATTTCAAGTCCACCTGGCTAGCTACCACCATCTTACCTAAGTCTGAAGCCATAACAACAGTTTAAAAATTGTTGTGTTCCGGCAGTTAGAGGTAAGACAGCCAGTTCTTCAGTGATGAGGATTCCGGGAGTAGTGTGCTTCCACCTTCGGCCTTATCCTCACTTAACATCAGGTGAGGTGAGGACCAAGCACTATCCCGTTGTGCATTAAAAAACCTACGTCGTTTTCTGTACCCATGGCACAATGTGTACAAAATTTCATGATGATAAGTTCAGTACGAAGAGACGTGAAAGAGTAACAAACAAATACACTTTCAATACTTAATAAGTTAAGGGATATTTTATCTTTGGTCTAAATCTCAAGAAAAGACAAAATATTTTCTTTTTGTCTGTAGTGCACAAAGAAGCTCTGACAAGTTTCTGGCTAGCTGTGTACAAAAAAACTCTGTTAGTTAGTTCATCTCGTTACAAGGTCTCCTGCTAGGGCTTGCGGACCGATAGCGTATCATTGACATGCTCAAATGCTTAAGTGCTTGTAATAATAATTGTATTCTTCTATAAAGGAAGCGAAAGCCCTAAGCTGGAGACCTTATGTTTGAGAAAAGCCAGCAAGAAACTTGTCACAACTTCTTCGTGCACCACAGACTAAAAAAACATCTTTTGTCTTTTCTTGAGACCAATGAACTATAAACGAAAAGTTCCAAGGACGTAGGTGTGTTTACACACTTTCTATCGGTTGGAAAGAAAACGAACGATAATTTAATTAACATTGTTAGATTCTTCGCTTCTCTCCCTGGATATAGTGTGCCTATTGCCTAGTCTTTTAAGTTTTCGGTCACTAGGCAGGCGTCTATGAAATACCTATAAAAATAAGTAATATTTTATGTAGCAATTTTGAATGTTACTAATAACTTCAAAAATAGTTATACTTTCAAATTAGAACCTAAAAACAAAATAGTAGATTGTTATACAAGACGCTAAAATGACCCATTCCATACGAGGTAGTTTTATTCCCGAGCTTTAGCGAGGGAATAAATAGAAACCGAGTTACAATGGGTTTTTTGCGTCGTGTGTTACACTCTACTTTTCACTACGATTGGTGAGAAAGAGACAGAGTAATAACAATCAACCGTTACCCGTGGCAACCGCGCCAAGACACAGTGCGAAAAATAAGCTAAAGGAAGTCGGCTTGCCTCGAGGTTTTGTACGAAAACGGATTTGATACTCCTTACGTGCGGCGCGGCGCGCGAGCGTTTTCCCATTTAGAAACCCATAAAAATTAATCATAGGCATTACCGAAATGGTGAAAATTAATTAAGTAATGACATGTAATGATAATAATATGAACTGCATTGTGGATCGGTGGGGTGGGATTTTCAAAAGGTAAGCCGATGGGAATCGGCTTGTATGGACCCTTCGCCGCTGTGCCCTAGGGGTAATTTTGCTATTTTATCCTGGTTCTTGTACCTTACAATGACGTACTTTTAGAGCAAGAGGAGTGAAAAAAATATTTCAGCTTGTTAGGCCATAAGATAATCAACTAAGCCACTCCAGCATTGGTTTTAAAATAAATAAATAAATGGTCCTTATTTTACTTAACATAATGACGTCAGTCACCAACAAACCAGTAGCTTCAATTTCACAATGTTTTTATTTCAATCTTTCGATTCATATGAATCAGCGATGACGTTAAACAATGCAATATAAAATCTCAGACCAAATAAAAAAGTAAGACGGAGTCTTCCGAATGAAGCGGTGAGGCCTGTAAAACTACGCCTTGGCTGTGTCCATACACAGTACACACACACACGTGTAACGAAACTACGCCATGGCTTTCCATATAAAACCCTGCCGCCCGGCCCCCGCCCGCCCCCTTGTACGCACACATGTACCATAAAAAACCGGCCTCACTTCATTGTTCACAACGCTCCATCTTTCTTTTTTACTTGATCTGGGGCCGTACCAACTAACGAATCGATTATCGAAAAGTCTGCCGGGTTTCAAATTAAAACAGATACATCGAGCCCCAATTGGGCCAAAATGGCGAACCCCAATTCATGATGTCACACGAACATCGTTATCTTCCAAATTACGTCAACAGAAAGTACAAGACGAAATTCCTTACTTAGATTTTTCTGTTTTAAGTTGAATCCCAGCAGACTTTTCGATAATCGATTCGTTAGCCGGTACGGCCCCTGAGTGTAAAATATCGAATCAAGTACAGGGTTATTTGTAAAACACCAACAACCTCGCAGGAGTGGATTACTAACATCATAAACAACAACATTTGTTTTACGACTTTTCCGAAAACAAACAAAAATATCGACTTTCCATGCAAATGTCCGAACAGCTGATCGAGTTTTGTATGAAAAGTGAGATTTTTTTTTGTTTGTTTTTGGAAAAGTTGTAGAACAAAATAAATGCTGTTGTTAATGATGTTAGTAATCTGCTCCTGCGAGGTTGTTGGTGTTTTACAAATAAACCTGTATACAACGTGTTACAAAATAACCCTTAATGCCGAATATGGTAGATAGGTAGGGACAGGCGCGGTCGCAGCCTGTAATTTGGGGGGGGGGGGGTCACTAATAATAATAATTGCTTTTTTGTAAATTTTTAGAAGCTTTTTCTATGTGACATGTACGATTTTGGGGGGCGTCATGTCCCCTGTGACCCCCCCCCCCTTGGACCGCGTCTGGGTAGGGACCATCAAACTGAACAACTGCCAACACTGAAATCGCGAAAAGAATCAGCTGTTTCATACAAAAATTATTAACGAAAATATCAAACTGTATGATGATGATGATGAAGACTATTTTTTTATTTTATGTAACATAAATTACATCTCAAAAAAAAGAAACATTGGTAAAAGAATTATTTCGCTAGCATGAAAACTGCCCGAGATATCACAGTTTGAAATGCACAAAATTGGACTCGCCCGAAAACGCTCCATACTAACGGCTACTCAGTTATGACGTCACGCTTGAGTAGTTTATATGCAACGCGTAGGAAGTTTGTTCGGCAGCTATATTAAATATGTGTTTATCAAAATGGTTTCTTAGACAAGACTGCTATAAATTTTACGGACTAATTAAACATATTATTTATTTTAACAAATTTTATACTTTTTAAATGGACTTGTCCGCCCAACTTTGAAGGGTCATAAACAGATAATACGCAATATATAATAATTAAAAAAAAAAAAAATTAGTCATCATCCCTATTGTTTTGTACCATGTTGTATACCTATTTCATGCTTTAGAATAAATCCTTTGACCAAGGTAGGTCCACATATAAATTACTAGATTTGAACTTTATTTCGTGACATTATCGCATGACCATCAACCATTTTAGTGTCCCCACTGCTGGGGCATAGGCCATCCTTATGGGTGGATAAAAAGGGTGGGCCATAACTCACCACGCGGGCCCAATGCAGATTGGTGGGTTTTAACGGCTGCAAATGCAGTAGGGACCAACGACTTAAAGTGCCTTTCGAAGCACGCAGGAGCTCAAGATAATAAATTTTTGGTCACCTATCCCATGACCGACCCTTGCGAAAGTTGCTTAACCGCAATCTCTGGGCCAGGCGCTATAGCACTGTACGACCACAGTACATAAACTTTTTTCAAACAGTATGAGAGCTCCATGGAAACGTTCGAATTTGACGGCTGACGTCACTCTAAGAGCTCTAAGCAAAGTTCGCAGTACTTTGGTCAGGGTTGTGACATCGCGTCGCAGTTGTTTCCATAGCGTTCGCGCGTAGCATTCCACGAGACGGCCGGAAAATGCCAACCCTAGCGATCCGACGGAGTGCAATGACAAAAGGGCCTAAGTGACGTTAGCTCCTCTACTGTTTGAAAAAACTTATATACGTACCACAGGGTACGACCGAGCTCCTAATTATTTATTACATGGAATTAATATTCCACAATATCGCATGAAAGGAAGCATTTCGTGTTTGATTCAGTTGCACATTTCAATCTGAATAGAAAACCCAATCGTTGTTACTGTGAGGAACTATAAAAAAGTTGTTTTATTGCGTAGTTTATTGTTGCGAGTGATTTACATTTCATTACAAATTATCGGTCTGATAAATTTATATGCTCTACAACCTGATTATTATATGTAATTCAAACTACCTATATAAAAACATAGGTATCATTTTTGACGCTCCAGTTCTCTCCGGGTCTCAGTTTTACGTCTGGAAAACTCATAGTGCTAGGTTTGAATCACGGGATGTTAGCAAACGCAAAATAAAACATTTTGTAATTGATCAATAAAAAACTCATACAATGGTTGCCTAAAAATACAGTAATTTCAGGATTACCCGAAAACTACAGAACTGATTTGAAATTTTCAAAAATGGGACCAACTTGGGAACAAACCTGATAAAGTAAAGTTTGAATTATTTCAATCGGTCCGGCTGTTTTATTTTTCGAGTAATCGGTGGACACACACAAAAAAATATATACAGACGAACATAGATAGAACCTCCTCCTTTTTTGGAGTCGGATTAAAAAAAAGAAATAACAGAGCTATTAGAAGCCTCAAAATATAAAAAGGCAGAATAATTATAAAATATTTACTATTATAAGAAAAATCTGTTAAAATCTTTGAGGAGCTGAAAAAAGGGAAAAACACTTTTACTGATAAGCCCCGCGTGCAAAAACTGTAAGTTTTGTTTATAATAACATTAGTTTTCAAAAACACATTAGCATTAATTTTCAAACTGAAATATTCTGAAGTAAAAAGCACTATCTTCTACCAATAGTAGTTAAGTGTGTAGCTTCATATTTGAATTAAAATCACAATGTAAGTACCTGTAGATTGCCCGGCCAAACAAAATTGGGCGTGTGTGCATCAGAAATACGCGGCTAGATACGTACGCACACATGCGCAGCTTATCAAAGAAAAACTTCCAAAAATTACACAGATACACACACGCACGATGCGTCACATCCTTGTAGGCTCGCGTAGGGTTGTCACTTGTGAAGCTTTGTTCTTGCAGTCAAAATATTGAAAAAAGCGAAGTTGGTAATTACTTTTGTGTGGATCATAATACCGTAAAGAAATAATTATTTTTGACCGTAACTTTAAGATATTATTTGATTGAACCAGGCGTCACTTGGCGGAAGTCCCAAACCATTTAAAAAAAAAAAGAAATATTGTAGCTTACTTACGGAAGTAAGGTACATACATATATTTCGTTTTTCAAAATGGTTTAAGATATTATGTTACTGAAAAGTTTTAGCTTTAAAATAATTCTGAAGTGGCACCATCGTTCATCTGACTTCCATTACAAGTGATTACTTTGGATCATAATCATTAGAAATGTTGAACTTTTATCCTGTAAAAACTTAAAACTTTACAAAGTATATTTTATTGAAGTACACTCATAATGTTTATATTAATCCGATTTATATTTTGTCTTGTCAAACAGACAAACTATTACTCCTAACAACTGACGGCTGTTTGGAAAACGGTAGCAATCCTGCCTACTGCACTAATTCAGGGTTCGATTCCCGGTAAAGTAAATTTAAAAAATGCGTGATTTCCGTTTCACGGATAATCATTCTATTTAAACAAGTTTTACTTATCCGTCTCCCTTTACCGTATTCTGGGTTTGTAACTAGATACTTAATTAATACCTCAGTCCGTTTGTTTGTTTGTTTATTTGTTTGTTTGTTTGTTACGCCTTCACGTCTTAACTACTGAACTGATCATCATGTAATTTTGCATACACGTTCTCAGGGGTACAAAAAAGACATAGGGTACCTTTCATCCCGAAAAAGGAACCGTTCCCGAGGGATAGACAAAATAAGATCCACGCGGACGAAGTCGCGGGCGATCACTAGTCATCAATAGAACAGCCATCCCTAACCCACAGAATCATAGAGCCACTCACACAAACGCACTGTTTACTCCAAAATCCGCGTGCGCACGAGCGTTGCACCGACACACACCTACCATCCATGTGTGGGTAAGTAGGGCACAGATAGGAGAGACACGTGTTGAGGGCCTGTCCTTTATAAAGGGAATAGTAGTATGATGCACAGCAGGCGAACCCACAAAAACCTTGTATACATATGAAATTTTGATAAATTGTCTGATACGTTAAAATATCAAAAATTACAACTCGACGACACGTAGACAAAACCGCTCTCAAGATAGTCCTACAACAGAAGCTGCAGTGTGGTTATATAAGATCTTCATAAAATTATGAATTATTAGAGATTAAACGAACTTACGTGTATGTGAAGTTCTATCCTAATTATACGAAGGCTTCGTTCGAAGAGATTAGCATATAAGACACATGTAGTAACGCGTAGCAGTTGCCATTCCATACACTATTTTGAGAAATTTAAATCATTTTTATCTAAATTCCTCAATTTAGTTTTTTTTTTTTTTTTTTTTGTTAGTGGGTATCCCCATATTCAAACCCTTCCGCGCGGACGCCATCTGCTTCATTTAGTTTAGAGTTCTTCCTTTCATATTTTGCAATTAAATGGGCATGAGAAAAGCGAGAGGGTGGGTGGGTTGCTAATCTCTTCGAACGAAGCCTTCGTATAATTAGGATAGAACTTCACATACACGTAAGTTCGTTTAATCTCTAATTATACTTTAAGCTTCGTTCTCGAGATTAGCATATAAGACACATGTAGACATTTAGAGATAGGCAAAATATGAAATTAAAATACTTGGAGACCAAAATCAACATTGTATTTATTTAAAAGATCAACAAAGAAAAATTAACAGTTATTCATTGATTGCAATAATATTGTTCTGCCTAGGCCACAATTACTTTCATTTATGATAGGCCTTTTATAGAATTTTGCGAAAGTATGCGTTGTTGGACTCCAGCCAGCAGCTTTTCTTATTTGGTCAATATTAACACCTAATTTCTGTGCGGCTGATGTCGATGCATGGCGGGTGCTATGGGCAGTGAACCTAGATGTGTCTATTCCACTTAAACTAAGTACATTTTTAATCCATCTCGAAAGAGTTTGAGAGCCAACTGGTTTATGGGGCTTATTAAAACTAAGAAAGAGGGTATCACTGTTCTTTCTATGAATGTGAGTGATTTCAAGGTAAGCTATTAACGTTTTTGCAGGGCAAATCTCTGGCCTCTCATTGAAAAAAGGAAGAATCAAAATCGGTTGAAAAATACCGGGTTTGGAGGTTTTTAATAAATCTGGAATTTTTATTTTTACTTCCGCCTGACCTATTTCAATATTACAAGTCCTTATCTTGGAGAAGGTTTGCACTCTATGTGCTGTCACGAGAGCAAGAAGGCAAACCAACTTTTTAGAAATTTGAGTTATGCTTAGATTTTCATTAGGATACCATTGGCCAAGATAATTCAAGACCAGAGATGTATCCCACGTTTCATCGTACTTTGGCCGTGGTGGTCTAGACCGAAAGACACCTTTAAAAAATCTTTTCAGATCTAGGTTACCAGAGATATCTTGTGGCAGGATTAAAGCTAAGGCAGACCTATAAGAATTTAGTGTACCGTATTGAGCCCCTTCGTTGTACATAAGTGTGAAAAATTTTAATAGATTTGGAACGGACACATCGTAAATGTTCAACTTATTCTTTTTAGAATAAGTGAACCACTTTCTATAACATCCCTCATATTGTTTGTATGAATTGTCAGAGAGAGAATTTAATACTATGTCTATGGATTCCTGGGGAATACCTCTTCTTAATATTGCTTCCCGGACAATATGCCTGCCACCAGGGTAATCGTTGAGTGGATGTGGCGGCGACTGGAATCAGAAGATATAATTAAATTATCTTCAGCTTGAAAAACAATAGGTTTTGATTTTAGCAGTTTCTTAAAGATTGGAAACCATGGCTGTGTAGGCCACTGAGGTACAATCATTATGCCTTCAGCTTTATCTGTGATGATTTTCTTTAAGGACTTTAATATCATGGTAAATGGTGGGAACGCGTAAAAATAAAATTCTGTCCATGAAATGGTAAAGGCGTTTATAGCGTACGCATCCGGATCTCTATGCCACGAAACATAGGTTGGGCACTTCGCATTAATTCTACTTGCGAATAAATCGATATTCGGAACACCTAATTTTTCAATGATTGTTTTGTAAGCGTAGTCTGCGAGCTGCCATTCAATATCCGGGTGCGTACGTCTCGATTCCTCATCAGCAATCTTATTATCTGCTGAACGAATGTATGAAGCGAATACAAATAGTTTCCTATGTTCGCACCATTGCCAAATTTGTTTTGTAACATCAGTTAAGTGTGGGAACTGAATGCCTCCCATACGGTTAATATAGGATATAGCCGTGGTGTTGTCTATACGGAGTAATATTTGTGAATTAGCAATATTTCTAGCAAATATTTTTAGCCCAATAAAGGCAGCTAAAATTTCTAAATAATTTATGTGTTTTTTATGTTCATCTATGCTCCAAAGACCGCTAGCTCTCTGATTCCCACAAGCTATACCCCACCCTGTAGTTGAGGCATCCGAAAAAATTTCTAGGTCATACTTGTCATCTTTAATTTTACAATTTGAGTTGTGAATTGCATTTTTCCACCATTCAAAATCAGAATGAAGTGTTGTAGGGATGGCCATTATAGTATCGTATTCGTTTGATTCTTTTAAATTAAGATACTTAACTCTTTCAAAGAGCTTAGTATAAAGCCATCCATACTCGACAGCCGGACAAGCTGATATTAAGAGCCCTACAAAACTTGCAAATGTCCTGATTGTGCAACATTTTAAAGTAGACATTTTTTCTAGTTCTAATTTTATCCTATTTTCTTTGTCTTTTGGTAATAAGACCTGGAAATTTTTTGTATCCAAAATATAACCTAAAAATTTGCATGTAGTCGATGGTACTTGACTACTTTTTTCCAAATTTATGATAAAACCTAACGATATTAAAAGTTTTTTAGTTTGTTGTAAATTTTCAAAACATGTTTTATAATCATACCCTATCAGACACAAGTCATCCAAATATATAGTAGATATATAACCACAAGTTCTTAATAGTTTGATCACCGGTTTCATAATTTTAGTAAACACATAAGGTGCCGTGTTCAAGCCAAACGGTAAAACGTTAAATTCATATACAGAATTCTGGAATTTAAATCTGAGGTACTTTCTGGAATCTTCATGTATTTTTACTAAAAAATATGCATCCTTTAGATCTAGATTACATAGAAAAGAATCTTTGGTTACGAGTTTAAGAACGGTCCTCAAATCCTCTAATTTAAAGTGATTTGTATTAATAAATTTGTTTAATGACTTGAGGTTTAAGATAAATCTCATTTTTCCATTTGGCTTGGGAATTAAGAAAAAACTGGATAAGTATTGGTCTCGACGGGAAGTACATTTTGAAATAGCTCCTAATGAAATCAATTCATTGATGGCATCACTAAAAAGAGTAATTTCAGTGTCTGAATAAACCCGATTATTAACATTAGAAGTTTGTATAGGTGGGCTAGAAAAAGGTATTTTGTAGCCTTCAATATAAGACAAGACTGTCGGGTCATTAGTGATCATACACCATTGTTTGTAAAATGCACTAAGTCTACCTGCAGGCTTTACCGTGTCTAGCGGCGCATGTTGTTCGGCCGTAGTTGTAGCGGATGCTGCGACTGCCTCAAGGAGTTGAATGGCCGATTGCGCATCGATGTCGGTGCAGGCTGTCTCATCCTCGGTGGACCCGTTGGCCTGCGGACCGGACCCGGATTCTGCCAGTTTAAATGTTTCTGTGCTGGGCTAGATGTACTGGAAGTTTGCTTTCTGAAAGATGATTTTGGTGCAGGTGGTTTCAAATCCGAACCAGATTTGCAGACTGCCTTTGCAGATTTTAAGGTTTCGGCAAGGTTTTCACCGAACAAACATTTGTCGACTTTTGTATTTTGCAATTGTTCTTTTATTTCCGCTTTAAGGCCACCCATTACAAAGTTTCTGCGAGTAACACTGTCAGCATGTTGGCAATCGCAAGCGATGCGAGCTGCATCCATCAATAATTTGAGTAGAGCGGTATCTTTATCTTTTAACGTCATGAGACGTGTAATAGCTTCACCTAAGCAGGCAATGGATAAGGTAAGCATTTTTTGTTTGCCTTCGATGGCTTTATCTCTTTTGACATTGGTGTCTGAAATCGCAGCTTTCATTTCTGCGTTCAACAGTGGTGGATCAATTAGTTTACAATTATCTGGAGTTAGATATTTGTCTTTTAATTCTTTGCGTAAATCCTTATCTAAACCAACAGTAGCCCAATGTTGTAATCGTAATGCCAAATCTTTTTGGATTTCTTTGCCATACTTTTTTTTGGTGGTTGGATCAATACCTAGTATATCTAGTAAGTCACTATCCAGAATCGAAGATTCAGCCTCCTTTTGATCTGCTAACACAACAGGTTCACTAGTTGAAGTTGAGGGGCCAGCGAGATCTGTAGGTGTCACTACCACAGACTGAACGGAAACCTCTTTATCAGAAGATAATTTTTTTTCACCAGGACTCGGGTCTAAATTTTGGTCTTCTATTTCAATTGAACGAGAAAGATCGTCAAAATTATCTTCATTATCAATGAACCCCAAATTGCTCATCATTTCATCATCTGAAAGAATATAGTTGAATGACTACTCATATATTAAACAAGGCTTTAAAACCTCGATAAGGTTATTGGGACAGTCCCCAGTTAAGTTGTAACATGTACTGTCCGCAACCCAATGTCTAATTGTATCACAATTATTTTTATTTTATTTTTATAAAGTTAGCCTTAATAAATGAAATTTTAGTTTTATTTTTATATTTTTTTTTTATATTCGTTTAAAAAAATATATATCATTTAATACAAATATAATCAATTTATTTCTTGTTAAACAAACAAACTGTTATATGATGTCATAAGTAAGAAGCAGTCCCATAGTATTATGATACACGTACTGCTCGCAAACTTAATAAATTAGCACTGTACAACAGTCCCATTGTACTGTTCGAAATGCAAGTTATACAGTAAGAGATAGTCCCAATGCATAGCAAGTACTATCCGCAAACTGATGGAGTTGTATCATGTATATACATTGATAATAAAACAGTCCCAAAACGTACTGTTCCTAATATGAAATTTCAATCAAGGTTGTATTTTTTATTGAGATGAAAACCTTTTTCATTATTAACGCATTCTACTTTTATAAGTAATATTCTAACAATAAAAGTTAGGTACTTATTATGAACTCGATTGAGAATAGGTCGGCTAATCGCTAAAGCCGCTATTGTATATATAATTTTTAATCTTTTACCTTGTTTTTCCGGCGACGAGCGTAATGAGCGGGAAGATAACGAGTCAGACACACTCGAAGTACTATGGCGCCTACGACGGCGCTTACGCGCCAATTTCTTTTCAAGCTTCCTTATTTTTCGTTCTATTCGACCACAATCATTATCACTTTTACGTTTTGGCATTATTAAATTCTTATTCTGTTACTATTTAAACACTTTTTCGCGAGCACAGTGTGGAACGGCGACGCACTACAAAGCGAATGAAGCAGATGGCGTCCGCGCGGAAGGGTTTGAATATGGGGATACCCACTAACAAAAAAAAAAAAAAAAAAAACTAAATTGAGGAATTTAGATAAAAATGATTTAAATTTCTCAAAATAGTGTATGGAATGGCAACTGCTACGCGTTACTACATGTGTCTTATATGCTAATCTCGAGAACGAAGCTTAAAGTATAATGACATTGAACTATAAACTTTTTACAAAGACAGCCCAATTTATTAATGCTCCAGCAGTCATAAGTCTAACCTTCAAAGTCCACCTTTTCTTAATTATTAATTTTCTGGAAGAATTTCAACGAAGAACTAGAAAATACCTAGTTTTTACCTGTCCGTAAATAGCAAAAATCTTACCTGTTTCTTTGTGTAAAAGGCTGAACAGCAAAATGTAAAAGATTCAAAAATCACTATTGATGCCAAAGGACCTAGTTGCTCTAATTTGTGTTTTCATATATTTTGCACAATAGGTATATTATTTATTTATAAAAATTGCTCTAATTTGTGTTTTCATATATTTTGCACAATAGGTATATTATTTATTAAATAGAAGTTTCGTTGTTTATTTAAAGTGGTTTAGATTAGAAAAAGCTCAGTCAAGCACGATCCATAATATTATCTTCAAGAACATCTTGGGATTATCTAGAATTCTAGATTCTAGCTAGAACGATGAATAACAACAGGCTTTAGCTGGATCGCGCTCAAGGTCCTTACCACGAGTTCTCTAAAAGTAGTAATCTAAATCTAAATACGTTGTTACTGTACGATTGCGTTTTAGAGCAAATGGTAGAGCCCCTGCCCTTCGGCATTATTAATGTTGCGTTGGAGTAATGCGCATAATAGCATAGATCGTTGACCTCATGGTCCACTCCTACTCTTCCCTGGAAAAATCACTTAATTTGAATTGAAAAACACTTTACTTATATGTCACTTGATCCCGTGTCTGCAGCTAAAAAGATACTGAAAAATCAAACAAAATTTTCTAAAAATAATATTACTGTCCGTAAAAGAGCTTAATACGATAAACAAAGAAAGAATTATAATAGTAATAGTTATAGCATCTTCATAAATACCTACATTGGTGTCAATAATGACAGAGCTCGTATATTTTGTTACTGCCGAGTAAGTTTTTATTTTTATGTGGGATTCTTTTATTTATTGACATGCTCCTTTTCTTGGACATAGTTTAATCCTGAAATCTGATAATTTTAGTATGTTCCTCGTGACGCTGAACATCATCTTTAACGCTTAATTAAGTATTTATTCGTGTCCCAATTGTTTCTTTCGTCGAAATACGAGTGACATATAGTTTCTCTTCAAATTAAGTTGATAATTGCTGATGCTCTGCTACTTTTCCTTAAATTACAAAATGTTATCTTCTACATTGAAGACAGATTACATAAGAGACTGTACTTAAATTATAATAATCATTTTGTGGAGATTTACCAAACAAAGAAAGATAATATATCAAAATAGAGATGAAGTCGCATGAAATCAAAAGTACCAGAGCACTAGAAATTGTGAGGGGGCGACGGCCGCAGTGAAATTCGGCGTTGTGCGGTACCTGGCGTCCTTCAAGCCGCTTTCCAATACGCCTCGGTTTTCTGCTCGCCTGGTACCGCGCTCGCGTTCACGCACAAAAAAAAGTTTGATTTGGTCTGAACAGCGTGTTTTGGTTTACTTTACTGAATGGGGAGGCGAAGGCAAAGTGAATTACAGATGGCGCTTCAGTCTTTGGAACAATTGTCAGTTTGAGCTTATATTGTCTTGACTGTGTATTACGTGATTTTACTTTCTTACATTGTATTTTTTTCGGTTTTGCGGACAAACAATGTATTCTATGCTAACTTTAGCTCATATAAAAGAAGAATTACGGAAAAGAAAAGCCAAAACAACAGGCAAGAAAGTTTATAGCAACTTACAAAAAATTGCTAACAAGCATTACATTTCTTTAAATTTCGTGTAAGATTTACAAGTAATCTTTTTATTTCAGATTAGAAGCATATGATTTAAATTTTAACAAAGCAATGAGTGTGAATTTCCGTGTTTATAGTTGCCTGATGATGCCTTCTGTGCAATAGTAATTTCAGGTTTCTGTACTGGAATTTCTGTACCATCCAAAATTACACGAACCGTTTTATCATATTTATTTTATTATTCTAAGTTTCTTGAATGACTCTGGCATATAAAATTCTATTAATTCTCTGTTTGGCCCCAATATTGGGCTTATTCCATATTTGATATCATCAAATATGGAATCATCAAATTCATCCAAGTTATAAATATGTTAGAAACTGCTGAGGTTGAAATATTAAAGAACAAAGCTGTTATAATTCAAATGTTGTTTTATTTTGGCGAAGCTTCATCAAATTCATGAAACATTCCTTTTGATTTATAATGTTTCTCAGGCTCAGCAAAGAAGAAAATCGAGGGAAAAGCATTTTTTTTTTATATTTTTTTGCCCACTATTTTTTTTGTTACTGGGAAATCGATGAACTCCAATATTTTATAAGTTACATGCATAACAATGCGGTATTTTCTCAGTATAAAATTAAAAAGTGCAATACTCCAAGAGATTCCCATATGTTTTGACACTTTCTTTGAGGCGGCCGGGTACCAAAGACCAGACGCCACCTATCGGGATAAAATTGCGCTTTTCCTCCCCATTGAAAATTAATAGACTTTTTTACAAATTGATCCAAAAGGATCAATTTAAATATAAATATAAATTCTGTGTGCTTGTGTTGTTCTTTATTAATTAGTTACATACCTATTACCTACCCCACTCTTTGCTTTTTTTTTTAATTATAATAATAATTACCTAATATTTGTATAACCAGCATCATATCTAGAAGCCTTTTGTTTTCTCATTGTTTGGACAAAGGCTAATGAAAACATTTTGAGGAGAAAATGATATTTTTTTTTATTGGCACCTATTTAAAGTGTTTTATGTTTATATCTATTCTAATTATGTTTTGGATTGTAAAATGTTAAAAATAAAATAGGTTTCAAATTAATCAATGATTCTGTGCAAGTTACTAAAAAAATAGACGGTAATTATATCCCGACCAGCTGGTTTGCAAGTAAGGTCCGTGGACGCACCATAGAACTATACCAACAGAATTGGAGCTCGCTGGACTCGTGCAGACAGGCGAAACTCGCACTACCGTGCGTGGACGCTCGTCTATCCAGGGCTCTGATACAACTGTGCAGACCGCAACTTCACCTGGTAACAGACGTGCTATTACTGGTCATGGACAATTTTACAGACATCTTTTTAACTTAGGTGTCACGGACAGTCCCCTGTGCAGAGGATGCATGGAGGAAGAAGAAACAGCCGCCCACGTTCTGCTGGAATGCAAAGGGGTGGCCCCTTACCGGGCGAGATACCTCGGCTCGCCGGGCAGCGTCCAGGAAGCGATCACGAGCGTGAAAGCCCTTGGTGCGTTCCTGGCTGAGTTGGGCTGGCTGGAGTGATCCGGCCGCACATCCTCCGACGCAAAATAGGCGCAATAGACGTCGAGTTGCGGAAACTGCCTGCACTGATAAGAAAAAGAAAAAGATGGTAAATATATTATAAGTATTTAAGTTTAAGGAGTAACAATCAACAACAAATAAAACGAATACGTACGAGTAAAATTACTATATTTTGAAACAAAAAAAAGTTTCGTCTTCAAGCAAAGAAGAACTTTTTTAACAGCATAAAACGCTTATTAATAGCCTCAATCAAGACTTATACTAGCACAAAGTTTGACCGCCTTTCAGAGCGCTATTTTTCTCCACTCTCAGGCAGTTGCATAAGATCATTATAAAAAAAACTGTATTAAATTGAACCAGTTGCACAATGACTCTCACCCACTGACACAGTATCACGTACAATTAAAACTTGATCTCAAAATCCATATGCGTTTTTACGTAAGTAAATTATGTAAAACATAGTTAATTTTTGTAAACAGTGTTTTGATTCTTTGAAATATGGAAAAAATGCCGATTGGACTAGAAAAAATATAAGTTTTTATTTTTGGAGGCAGGGGTAGTGGGTGTTTTTAAGATTTTGAATATACGTAAATGCAAATACATTTACGTACGTTGTTTAATTACGTAATACATTGGTACACTATAAGAAGTATAAATAAATGCTACAAAAAAAAAATTGATATAACGTCTACATTATACTTTTTTATATACTGAAATCATTAGGTTTGTACAAACAGTTTCAGCAAGTTTTAATAGACCCAGAAATGGTATGCGGACTTTTCCAAGAATTTTTATTATATCTCTATACCTACCTACTTACTATATTAAAAAGAGTATGCCCACTCGAAAGTACCAATTACTTGTCAAAATATCAAAATTCGCAAAATGTACGACAAAATCTGCGAACGCGAACCAACGCGAACCGGTTTGGTGGTAGTGGGAAATTATGGCAAAAGGGGGGGAACAAAGGCTTCGGCGGCAACCTACATTGCTCCCCCCTTTTGATCTCAGAGATGATGGAACTGTAAAGAATTGACAGTAGGCAGAACTGTGCGTGAAATGATAGGTTTTTAGTTAGTTATCAGGGGCCTTACTATCAGCTCTTATAGCAGGACTTATATTGAACTGCCTTACTTTTTCGTACTATGACCTCAAGGGTTGTTAGTTCGAAAGCAGGGCTTGAGCAGTCCTGTTTAAGGCCTGCTTTTGAACTGAATGGTTTCTTATTTGCTGATGGTAACCCCCCAGGTGTATTTTTTGGAAACCAAAATAATGAAAATTTAAACTTTTTTAGAGAAATTAATAACGTATTGCTCTAAAGGGGATCAGACCCCCCCCTCCCCCACTCAAATGATCAACATTCCATACGTTTTAACGCTATGCTTATACAGGGTGTTGTTTTATTCACTCTCCAAATTTTTAGGATGTGTTCAGCCCTTGAAACTGAGCAACTTTCTCCATGAAACATGTTTCGAAATACGCCAAAAAAAATTTGGTCAGCCCTTACTAAACTGATCACGTAATCTCTTTGATTTGTATGGAAAGTAATGTTTTTTTACATACTTGACCATATGTTTTTAGAGAAAGTTGTTCAGTTACATGGACTGAACTCATCCTTAAAATTTTTAAGAGTCAAAAAAATACCTTGTCTAGACGATTAAATCACATGTCGAAACTTATTTGAATCACAGACTTTAGTGTATTGTATTGAATTGACAAGCTTACGGCACGTAATTTTATAGTTTACTTACTGCTTATTTTAAAGCTTTAATAGTAAGCGTAGCGTTCAAACATTCAATTCAAATTCAATTCAAAAATTATTTATTCAGTCTAGGCTGTTACAAGCACTTGTGAATGTCATAGAAGCTACGCCATCGGTTCGCAAACCCTAAGCGGGAGACCTTGTAACGAGAAGAACCGGCAAGAAACTCGTCAAGGGCTGCTTTTTTCTCCCTGTATATTTCATACAGAGTCGTCAACATTGAAAAATGAGCTCCACATTTAAAGTGAGATCATTTTCCATCACAATAATTAACAAAAGTTTGCACACAATGGGTAGGTAGGTTGAAATTAAATACTACTAACTAAATACTACTAAGTAATGAGAGTAAATAACTTTCAACTAGTTGAGAAATCACTGTGTCTGCTACTCGAAAGTGCACCTAAGTAGGCAAAATTTACCATAAAAAAACCACATGTTACAAGACATAAAAAATAATTTAAAAAAATGCAATTCTTACAATTCAATATGTGTTAAGATAGGTACTCAGAAGCAGACCCTTTCCACTGGCAGCACCCGTTCACGAGCATGACGCATGGACCAGCCATCGCTTCGGTCAACCATATTTGAGGGAACGTAACGACCCGCCCCACACGACACCACCGCAGAAATGATTAAAGAGAGCATGACATACTTAGGCTACCCATCCTAAGGCATCGAATTGAAAACTATTATCCTAAAGCTTTTCATAGGCCTTTACTTACAAAACTAATAGAATGTTAGCCATTTGTGTAGAATGGAAGATTGCCAATACGCAAACGATTTCGTAAATAAAAATATTTAGTTTATGTAATCAATACCTGTCTGCCTTATCTATTCCATCTTTTAAGTACGCGGTAGTTTCATATACAATACAAATAATTTTACGTAATATTACGATTTAAATAAAATTGATTATGCACGAACTAAGCGATAGTTGTTTTGAAATTTTCGATAAAGTTTCTTACTAAATATTTTTTTGGAGTCAAAACATTTTCATAATTCAATAGGTTAAATTTTATTACTACTATTTGGAAAAGTTTTATGTACTAACTTAACCGCTCCGCATAGCAAAATTCAAAATAATTTGTTTAGTCTAGGCTGTTAGAAGCACTTATAAATGTCATGTCATAGGCGTGAAGGAGAGTTTAGCGGAGTGGCGGTTAGGGTCTGTGTTCTTGAGATATTATTTTATATGAGTAGCGTTTTAGATCTGAAATAAAAAATATCATCAAGACCTTTCATTTTTTCAAAGTCAGTATCAATCTAGGCTGAGTCGTAAACTTTTTTGTTGCCGATGTGGTGACTCTGTGGCCAATTACTTAACCAAATTCTATTTTTAATGTTCCTCCCTAGAGTTTTTTACCCACTGATATCATATAGCGAGCCAATCATGTATCTAAATCAAATATAACATTGTCAGGCATTTTGGCTGGTGGGAAAGTAGCGCCAGGCGGCATCAAAGGTGCGCGAAAAAGTGGTAAAGTTTGATGCCGCCTGGCACTACTTTCCCACCAGCCAAAATGCCTGACAATGCTATATTCAATTTAGATACATGATTGGCTTGCTATTATACCACACCAAATCCAGAACTCTGTAAATTGTATATACCTTCAATCGGTTTTTCTGTCCCTTTGTTGCTCAACCACTCCCACCCCCACCACTGAAAATCTGCCAGGTGCCCGGATCTGTTAATAATTTATAGTATAGCACACTAACAAAAGGGGTTTCGTCGCTCTGTAAATTGTCCACCTATTTCCTCTTAGTATTTACGTTTTTTTCTGATTTCTTCTGATTTCTGAAGCTTTCGTAGGCACAACACTCTTCCCCCATTGCGGTTCTTCCGCGTTACTCTTTGAAGTGGCGCAAGCGCCTCATCTCGTCTTAGACTAAGCTGGTACTTATGCAACCTTTCACTATTGCACAACCAGTTGACCGACATTTGCGATTCGCTGGTGGTTATGTAACAACGATTGTTTTTTGTCTCCCCCTCACGATTTTGGTTTAATTTTTAAACGCTTTTAATGGATATCCGTTCTGGTTATGGGTCGGTTTGGTATTGTTGTTTTTTGGGTCAATTTTGTGCTTTTAGCGTTCATCATCATCATATCAGCCGCACGACACCCACTGCAGGGTTTAGGGTCTCCACAATGATCAGTGCTGCTCAGCCCGCATCTAGTGGCTTCCCGCGACCTTCACCAGGTCGTCGGTCCACCTTGTCGGGGGCCTGCCCACTGCTTTTAGCGTTCAGGGAGTTCAATTTTGAGGAGCTCGGTGGCGCAGTGGTTTAGCGCCCGGCCCTGCGATTGCTGAGGTTAAGCAACTTAAGCTACAGTCAGTCATGGGATGGGTGACCAAAGTTTTATTATTTTGAGTTCCTCTGTGTTTCGGTAGGCACGTTAAACGGTTGGTCCCGGCTGCATTTGCAGTCGTTAACACTCAGTAAACTGCATTGGGCCCGCGTGGTGGGTTACGGCCCATCCTACTTATGCACCCATAGGGAAGGCCTGTGCCCCAGCAATGGGACATTAAAATGGCTGATTTCGAAGCGTTCAGGATGGATGGAAGACAATAATCATGAAATTGTGACAATACATTAAGTACTTAATTTTGTCCGATAGTTGTATTTAAATGCCTACACGTACTCATTTCTTTCAGACATATTATTTAGAAGTAGACCCAAAAAGTATAAAAGACAAAAACTTACTATAATGTCTGCTCTACCTGTAAGTATGTTACGTAAAGTACCAAAACGACCAAGTAAGTCCAAAGTAACAAACGACCAAGTAAATGAAAATTAAAACTTAGAAAACTTATAGAAGATTTACATTGATATCAATGTAAATCTTTTGGTATACATATGTATACATACCCAAGGTCGTCGCCAGCCCTTTGCCCAGGGGGGGAGGGGGGCAAGTTATTATTATTAAGGAAGATGAAAATATTATTAATTGGAGGTACAGTCAAGATTCCTAATACCTATAAACCACCACCTAGTGAATTTATTCAAGTTTATTTATGCAGGATATATCGGAAAAGCAAGTACATTTTTTAACCTCTAGGTGGGGGGGGGGGGGGCTGCCCCCCCCCCTGCCCACCCCTGGCGACGCCCTTGTGTATACCTATGAGTATACAGAAAATATTGTGTATCCCAGTTTAGTTCTCTCCGTATATCCTAAACTTATTATTTAATTCACTTGTGTAATATTTCTTGTAAAATTGTTGCGATAAAGAAACAAACAAAAAAGGAGATGAACTGAAAGACAAAAGTTCCTTTCTAACAAAAAATACAATTAAAACAAGGCTTTTAAACTCTTAAACACCAATTTAGCCTTTTTTCATATGCAACAAAATAAATTTACCGTACCTGTCACGAAAAATAAAGTAAAGTGGCATTATAAAAAATATGCTCTCACCAGAACTTTATGAGGCGGATAAAAATAAATTACGCAATGTGCAGTTATTCTAAAAAAGTATAAGCCGAAGCTGATTCACAAGTCGCGAAACGATGTCACGGTCATTCATTAAAAATTTCGTTTTCTTCGAAAGCGGATAATGAAAGCAAAACCCATCCTGGATCCGGCAACGGTACTAATAATATTGAATTTGCTGTTTTTCAAGGTATAATGGCTTTTATTACTGATACATAAGGCTATGGAGATGATGAAGAAGAATTTGTAATGTGGAAAATAAACAGAGACTCTGAAGAGGAAACTGCAGATGCACTTTCAATGTGGAATGAGGGCTAAAATCTTTGATGGAAATATACTAAAAGGATCAAATTAATTCTATATTCGTGATAATGTAACACATTAGATTATAGTTTACTCTCTGATGATATTATACCTGTACTTAAATGCATAAGAAACTGGATCTGTCTGTTTTTGCAATTATTGACTTTTAACTTTGAGATTTTAGCAAGAATTTGACTCGTCACGAGATCATTTTCTCAGGTGGGAATCGTACCCGCGACCTTTGGAAGACCGGTTCAATGCTCTCCCAACAGACCCAGTGACTAGGTAACTTAGTTGGGAGAGCATTGGATTCGACTTCAAAAGGTCGCGGGTCCGATTCCTGCCTGTGAAAATTATCTGGTGGGTGACGAGTCGAATTTTTCTAGTATTTGGAATCACTGACATTTTACCTTAACCACTAGACCAAATTTTAATTAATATTATCATCATCATCATCATATCAGCTGCACGAATCCCACTGCTGGGTATAGGCCTCCCCCAAGGATCTCCACAACGATCGGTCCTGCGCTGCCCGCATCCAGCGGCTTCCCGCGACCTTCTTCGGTCCACGGGAGCCTGACCACGGAGCGCCTATGAATAATTGTAGAAACAGACAGGACCTTAGAGAAGGATATCGCTAATTATCTCTGAAATTCCTATAAATAAGGTAGAGCTTTCCCATTGAAATATTTCTCCAAATGTTGCAATAACTTCAACGCAACTTGTTCAGTCGTGTTTTACTTTCCAACGCATCCTGTTAAAGATCCTCTATAGCGAAGTCACTCGTTATCACTCACTAGTGACTCATTCATTTAGGTCATCTCTTTTCTTCAAGCACGTCACAACGCTACACTGACACCATTCGAATCGATTACATAAACATCGGTTCCAAATTAAATAACCGGTAAGAAATCGATTAAGACTGGCTAATCGGTTTTTCCTGTAAGAGACGTAACACACAAAACTTTTTCTTTTTCTGTCTCGGATAAGTAAGTGTTACATTTAACGAGGTATGACCTAGGGTATCTGACAGACAGCACTTTTCTAGACTTCATTCTAGTAGATAAACTTACAAAAGGCTTGAGAAACTCATTAAAATTTAATGTTATGTTTTTAATGTCTAGTTCGCGTGGAAAGAATTTAAGTTAGTACTTCCTTTCTAGATAACACGCCAAGTAAAAATGCTTGGTTTTGACATTCTAAAACGTCATACCTGTAAGAGACGTAATATCCGAAGTAATTTATACACGTCAGGTGTTCAGTTAGCACTTCCCTCCCGCCAAAAATGTATAGTTTTGACAGTCTAAAATATTTCTATGGTTAGCTAATGTCAATCCATGGATTGTGTCAATCCGATACATTTTTGACCCCCGAGGCCCCGACGCAAAAAGTGGGCTGTTATGAGTTAGACGTGTGTGTTTGTTTGTCTGTCTGTGGCATCGTTGCTCCTAAACGAATTTTGATCCAGTTTTTTTATTTGCGAAGTTCGCTAAATAGCGGGGTGCCCACTATCGCACTTAGCCGAAGTTTTCAATAGTTCATACAATCTGTAGCACAAAGACAACATTATTATTTTTGCATACTTCAGATCGCACCATGCCTACTTTCTCATAAAGTCAACTAATGATTTCAGTAAAACATTTAGTCGCTGCATGCCGACTTTTATGATCATGCTTGATTTTGGTATGCGAATTGCCTACAATTTGTACAAGCAAAAACAAATATTTTAATATCGCAAGAACTTTAATATACTTATTTAAAACATATTATTATCCTTATACCATACTCAAAGTCTAAATTATATGCCTACGTATTTTGAACTCAAATTAACTATTAAGTAAGTATGAACGTATTTCAATTGAAATTAATTACTTAAAAAATATCTCACTTTGCTGAATCTATTTAAACATACATTAATTGCAATTAAAATTGCAATTGCCCTACATTATTAATATTGCAAAATTAACATTCTAATAAGACTGTCATGGGCAAAGATATTAGAATTTTTAAAAAGTGGGAATTCATTGGCGAAATATATAAACGAGATACGAGCATACAGGAGATATTTCATTTTAATACTTAAATATAATTAGGTACTTACCTTGTTATTTTTAATGAAAGCAACATTACTATTACGTAAACAATTTTTATTAAATTTAAATTGTTGCATTAAATAAAAACCATGTTTAATGCAACAATTTAAATTTAATAAAAGACGTTTATGTATAGAACTGAATTAAATATGTACCTACTTGACATTTATTAATATTTATTTCATTAATAGTATGATATAATCTTGAATAACGGAAAGAGGAAAGAGGTTGAATAATAGCGATCCAAAAGGTTTATACATATAAGGGTAAGCTAAGCTTCTTGGGGTAAGCGGCAGGCTGATTATCTAAAATGGGCGACCGATCTCGATTCCTGAATTATTTCGAAATCGTCGCGCGACCGAGTCACTGATTTGGTATTATGTATGCGATCGCTGATTAGTTTATGCTCGGTTTATGCTCGTGAAGATCTCCATAGAAACTAGCGCCACTGGCAACCGGTGGGAGCGACTGAAAAGTCTTTTTACCGAAAGTAGTCTGTGACTGTGTATGTGTCTGACCAATTATGTGCTCTGTGAACATAACCTTTTTGTTTTCGCTTCGAATTTTGTTTAAATTTTTTCGTCTTCAAAATTGCAAATTCCGTGTAGGTATTAAAGGACAGGCCTTTTGTTTTACATTATAGCAATTTTATTTAATTTTGGTTAAAGGTAAGGCTAAGAATTTAACGAAAACCAATCAGAAATTACGTTTTGTCTGGTTTCTGTTTGACAGAAGTAATCGCGAAATCGTCGCGGTCGCGTCGCGGTTTCTGAGTTAGATAATACGAATTTCGGAGCATTTCCTTGCAAGTGCTCGTATATTTTAGTTCTTTAGTTGTCCGTTGGAGGCAGCACTCGTAGAAACTCGATCGGTGGTACGAAATCGAGTTTGACAGCGACAATTCCGAAATTATGACCGGTCGCTAGGTGATTTTTAATTAGATAATCAGGCTGCGGTTGTATATGTATAGGCATTCCGTTACAACTAATAACAAAGTGCCTGCATATTTTGTGTAGAACTGTACTAAAGTATGCATTATACTATTAAATAAACGTGTTTATTGAAAAGTTGGCGAACTGCGACATAAATTCTACATTAACAGAAAAGTAGGCATGGTGCGATCTGAAGTATGCAATTTTTATAATGTTGTCTTTATGCTACAGATTGTATGAACTATTGAAAAATTCGGCTAAGTGCGATAGTGGGCACCCCGCTATTAAATCGTTTTTACTAGTATGGCTTTGTCAATGAGTTCTGTTCTTTTATTCTTAGGTTCTGTTGTAGAATAAATATTTTGTGCAACCCAAAAGGGGTTAAATTTTTTTTTTCTTAAGTTTCATTCATTTTAATGGTGTTTTTATTGTAGTTTAACAAGATAGCAAGTAACAATAATTATGATTTTTTTTTAAGATTGCTTATTTTTGGGTTTTTCTTCAGCAGTATGTTTTATTATTGTAGCATTATTAATTTAAGTAAATGGTTTCTGTTTGCTTTCCTAAAATAATTAATAACGAGTTAATGTTAATTAGCATTAAATAAATTCTAGGTACCTAACTAATATACAAAGTGAAATTTAATTTAAAATTTTTCATTATTGCTTTTATGTAACAATTTTGGTACAATAAAAATAAAACTTTTAAATGTCATAATCATAACTCTTATCTGTTCAAAAATTATTTTAAATAGGTATGTTTTAGTTTTCTATTCATAAATTATTATTTTTATTAGTAATGCTGCATACATAAATTTTTGTTAAACTTGACCTATTTTGCCAAAACAACCGAACTACAAACACCGTAAATTATCATACTTATGACAAAAATAAAATGTCAAAATTGACACTGACAAAACACGATCACGTCTTTGTCAAGTAAAAGTTACAAAGAGATTTTTTTACGGCTCTCAAAAGATGATTTCTGCATATAACTTGACCTCAATTTGCGAGTTGACCGAATCGAAATCAATAGCTCCATGTATGTATAATAAGACTTTATCTAGAGAAAAAAACCTGATTTAAAGACAGTCCATATTAATTCATCAACTCATTCTTTGTATAACTTTAGCATATATTAAACATTGGACCATTGGACCCATAAAATGACAAAATAAAACAACGGATGATGGCGGAAGAGAGAACAATTTGCTTTTACAATTTTTTTTTAACATGACATGTGCATCGAGGTTGAGTAACATTCAGCCTTATAGTTATCAATGTAGCCAAATTAGCCGTATTAATTAGCATGCAATTTTTTTATGTAAAGTATATATATGTATAGATGTAATCGTTAATATAATACGATCACTATACAATTTATTCTTTAATGTCAAAAAAATATTTTAAGTCATACAGGGTATGTGAGCCTAACCATTTACCCAAGTGTCTTTTAAAATTATCGATATGTAAGGTCCTAAATTCCTTGGGTATTTTATTAAAGATTTTGATGCACGTAGTCAAACAGCTTTTTCTGTACTGCATTCTGTAATCATTTGATATAAAACTCTAACACAGAGTTTTAGCGCGATTTTGTTGAGTTCGTTTCGGTAGCTATTTTAATTATTGGCGAAATTGGTTCATAGTGGCTAGTGTGACAAAAATTGGTATGTTTTGTATCTTAGTAAGGAAGCAATTTGTGTAATCATTAACATAGATACGAACTTTGGTAGGTAGTATGTGAGGCTTTGAAATCTTGACTACTTCAGCATGACTTTCCGAACATGCTGACTCGATATTAATGCCAAATACTCCAAAAAATTAGAATGTAATTACACACGAATTCACTTCTTTACGAGTAGCTCGGTATCGCAGTGATTAAGCGCCTGGCCCTGCGATTTCGCAAGGGTCAGTCATGGGATGGGTGACCAAAAATGAATTATCTAGAGCTCCTCCGTGCTTCAAAAGGCACGTTAAGCCGGTCCCAGCTGCATCTGTACTCGTTAACACCCGCATTGGGCCTATGTGGTGGATTATGGGTCCATCTTCCATATCTACCCATAAGGATAAAGCATTACTATCCGCGTCAATTGGTAATGCGCCTGGCGGCCATGATTTTAACCTCAAAAACGAAAAACAATTGTAATTGTAATTTTCTCATATACCTAGACCCTTTCTTATTGAAAATAAGAATTCAATAATTAATACATTGTATTACCTATTAGAATTTTACAGTTTTTTGTCATTTTTAGTTGCGGATGACGATGATGTGTATGTTAATTTGACAAGGTTCCAGCGCATTACCAATTGACGAGGATTATAATTAAAAATAAGTGATGTCGCACTCCCTAATTCTAATGCAAACTGAAGAAAATAATATTGCTGAAAAACTTGGCTGTATAGAAAAGATTACTTTACCTTACCATCCCAATAATGGAAATTAAAAAAAAAAAAGCAACCACATAAGTTCATGTCATTTGATTTCAAAATACGCCACAACTTGTATATCCGTAAGGCTCCAAATCTCTCTTAGCGGAACTACGTTACTCCTAATCACATACTATAACGTAATATACCCACTTATTTGCTAAATAAAAATCAACTTTAACTTACTAACCGAAGAGCGAAGATCACTTGATGCTCCTATCATCACTTTTGACTTTTGTCATCGAAAACTTTTGATGCGACGAAGTCCTAACAAGAAAATTCTGTTCAAGCAAAACGCGTTCATATCACTTTCAAATAAGGTTGGGTTTAAAAAAGGTAGGAGTTTAAAAGATGGAATGGTGTCAGCTACAATCGTATGCCCTACTGAAAGTGAAAGTCCAACAAACGTGAAGTAAGAGGTGGGGGTGCGCGTGAGTCGTACAGAATGCAAAACTCTGGTTTGGGCGTTTGATGACCCGTATCACGTAGAACGTCATATTGCTATTTATACTTAGATGAAAGTATGATTATGTGCCTACAGCTTTGGGATACTAATATTTTAAAGTGTTTGACATAAAAAACGCATACACATTTTTTTTATGACCAGCACGTGATGTTTTTTTAATTACTTCAATTTCTAATTGAGTTATTTTTTTCAAATGGAAAAAGTCTATTGTAGCAAATGGCTATTGTAGCTTAACTATATAGTTACATTAAGGGCTTAGTCACAAAGTAAAAGTAAGTTCTGAGTAGCATACTTCACTGATGATGTGACAGCTGTGATATGAAAAATATGTTTAATCATCTGTCAACTAAGCTACATTTCGAATCATGAAAGATGACCACAAATGGCGCCCATCTTCGCGTCATAACTCATGAAGAAAAGACGTTTGAGAAAATAATATTTCATATATTTAAATAATATCGATATATCTATAAGAATATGAAATATTATTTTGTCTAAAGTCTTTTCTTCATGAGTTATGAGGCGAAGATGGGCGCCATTTGTGGTCATCTTTCGTGATTCAAACTGTAGCTTAGTTGACAGATGATTTAATTTTTTATATCACAGCTGTCATTTGTGGTCGGTCATCTTTCGTGATTCGAACTATACTCATAAGTTATTTTTACGTTTTTAAATAGACACAGAAATAGACTATATTAAAAAAACTCTTTAGAGCTAGTGTAAAATAATATTTAAAAATCTTGTCTGTATCTACAAACTTACTTGTAAATATTTATTAATTAATCATTATATTGGTGTTAGCTAACTTAACTTACAGCTCACTTTTTTCGTTCTATAAACGACAATGCAATAAAACGTAACGTTTATAAAGGTTTTAAAGAGCTTATTTCAAGTCAACCTGGCTAGCTACTACCATTTTACCTAAGTCTGAAGCCATAACAACAATTTAAATATTGTTGTGTTCCAGCAGTTAGAGGCAAAATAGCCAGTTCCTCACTGATGAACGAGGATCCCGGGTGTAGTGCGCTTCCAGCTTCGACCTTATCGTCACTTCACATTAGCTGAGGTAAAGGTCAAGCGTGATCCCGTTGTGCAAAAAAAAATTAAGCATACCAATATTGGCATTTAAACTAGAATTAATTTGAATATTGACAATAATTAATTTCCCGACTTGTAGCACAAACATCTATAGAAAAAAAACGCGCGTAAAAAACTTCGATTGAGTAATTTTGTATGGGAAATTGGTACAGCGCCATCTACCTGCGAAAACCGAAATGAAATACTCCATAGACAATAATAACTCTATTCGCTGGGTGCGAAGGTGTAATAATTGATCGCAGCGCTCATGGTGGCAAAAAGTATAAATATTGTAGGCTCTGTAATCTGTTTGAAAACGATATTTAATTTATTACTAGCGATACAGGAACAATTATATATGTTTATTATCACTTAATAAAATGATTAAAGTAGCTTTATCCTCTTGTTTTACAAAATTAACATCTAAAAAAGAAGTAAACAAACCCTGATATAACTAAAATAAAACACTCTTTTTGAATAGATCTTACTTGCCATATTTAATTTAAATGATCAAAAATGATTTCACAACACTTTGTCCACCCAAATCACAGTAATTTTAAATTTTAAATTAATAACACAATATGTATAGTATTTTTTAATATTTTGTCACAATGCCGCCATTACATATCAAAACGGTCAGGTCAGAGCCAACAAAGTTGCAAAAAGCTAGGTGGCGCTAAAAGCGTGCACGGAGCCAATAGAGTACTTTTATACGCGTTTTTTCTCGATGTAAGTTCGTGCTAAAGGTCCTGAGGCTCTTAAGGTGTCAAAACACTACTTTTATTTAATACATGCCTTTGATACAATTTGCTAAGTGCGAACTCGACTCGTGGCTCATAAGACATGCAAATGTATTGAAATGTATGTTAATCGGTGTCTGACCGAAAGTAAAACTGTTTGGGGATCTACGATCCATTTAATTTATATTTCCCAATGGAATGATGGATGAGTTTGTACAAGACTTAATTTTCTTCATTTAACATTATCATCACTGCAATTTTTAAATTCAACCCTGTTGCGAGGTGGATGTGCCATCAAGATACATGAGCAACATGTGGCTCATGATGGCTTCTTCTTTGATGGCTTCAAACGGCTTTTTTCTCAAACGGCCACATTCGAGAACCATAAGCTATGAAGAGGCCGAAGATGGAGCGAGCTTGCCCAGAAGAAGCCTAGTCACTCGGGCTTTAAATATGGCTGGGTTGTATGCTTGCAGGAATACAGAAGCAGGCAGGGAATTCCACTCCATAGCTGTGTGCATTAAAAAGGAAGATGAAAAAAATGCAATTTGTAAATTCAACCTGCCCTGTTTATCAAAACTTACAAGTCTTTTAGTACTTTAAAAAAACAAAAATTTTCCTTATGAAAATAATTATTTCACAAATCCGTTTATCGAACGCTACTAATATTTTGGTTTCTTTAACACAAATATGTTTATACCATAGACCTTTGTATTAATGATTTCGTTAATCAATCGAATTGTAACTTACAACTTGTAAAAAACTGAAAAATCTGGAAAAAAAGTATTTCTGACGGTGCCTGGAGACTCTCCATTCCGTCTGACAATTTTTACAAGTGACTTTCATAAATTATTTGGAAAGACAATTCACATGAACTTATATATTTTTTTGTTTTGATAAAAAGGGGCGGCTTTACGTCCTTTCCGGAGCACGTAATTAAATTTTTGGTCACCCATCTGAGCCAACTTTAGTGAAAGTTGCTTAATTTCTGCAATTGCAAATTTTATAAGCATATTGTAATGTAAATTTTGAAATGTTTGGGAATAATTTAAATACGGTTAAGAAAACTAATCTTACAAATTACATAATTACACAAATGTCTAAAGTACCAGGTTGGCATAAACCAAAGAAACTTATCGATAATTGGTCCTGGGAAAGGTCCCACGAGATCGACCTGCTAAGTATTGTAATGGAATACCGACAGACTTGCAGTTGGCTGTACTCTATTTTATAGTCCTGAGAGATCATTTTCAATTGAGTTTTTTGTTATTTGTACATGGATATTGGGAACGGTCAATGTGAGTCGTATATTAGTTACTAAGGACAAATTTAATTAATTTATAGGTATACCATTGTTTTAACCGCTTCTGTAGTCTAGTGATTCGCCCACCCATGTAAGATGCAGGGGTCCCTGATTCGATTCCCAGGAGGGGTACAATTTGTACTCGGTTTGGTTGGTGGTATGGCTTATTTCAAGTCCGCCTGGCTAGCTACTACCACCTTACTTAAGTCTAACGCCATAACACAATTTAAACATGTTATGTTCCAGCAGTAAGTATTGTGAATTCAGCTGCCAGCAGAGTAGCGTTTCACCTAAATACTGTATAAATTACACAACAAACGGTTCGGACACTCGTATTTTATTACATTCCTTTACCTAATTGACAATGTGGCAGATAACTATATTTTCATGTCAACAGCGACACTAACCAGCCAGTTGCTAGCTCGCCAGCCAGTTCAACAGTTAGAGGTAAGATAGCCGTTCCTCAGTGATGAGGATTCCGGGTGTAGTGCGCTTACACTTTCGGCCTTATCGTCACTTAACATCCAATGAAGGTCAAGCTATGCCATTGTGGATAAAAAATATCTCTCTTACAACTTAGCTCTTACATAGCACATCTCTGATTTAAAGCTAGTCTTAAACACAGCGGGTATATTTAAGGCTGTATATTCGGATCGCGTTCCATTTTCATCAAAATAACGATGGTAACAACTCTACGGAAGCCGTTACGAAGGTGAACTTTGAAAATTTCTATTAAATGATTAAATATAATGGATTTACAAAACACGCAATACATTAGATAAATAGGTACCTCATTATTGCTATAAAAAATAAATAAATACTTTAGAATCTTCAAATACCAGTAAAAAACATGTTAAAGTGTACCGATTTGAACATTTCTTAATATTTTATTTTCTCTGTGATTAAAACATTTTTTTTAATTTGGCTCTAGTAGTGCACTCCTTGACAATACATTACAATAAGTTACAAAAATTTTGTAAAAACTAAACTTTCACATCGGGAGTTTTTTTTGGGAAATTTGTACATCTACCGCCGAAAAGCGAAAAGAAATTTTATATCGATAATATTACTCTATCGAGTACTTTTACGCGCGTTTTTTTTATAACTATTCGTACTAAGGGTACCTTCAGATTAAGGAAATGTCAATAGTTTTCAAATTTTATTTTATTCTTTTCAGGTTTTTTCAAAGTGACATTTAAAAAATAAAAACAGTAAATATTTGCCTGACTAGCTGGTGTTGATACTCTCCGAAGCTTAAACATAGTAACTATTTGGCTCACTAGATAGTGTTGATACTCATCGAAGCTTAGTAAAAAAATCACATTGACACCCATTTTTATCAACGCCATCTATCGAGCCTACAGTTTTTTGTCATTTCATCAATTGTCATCAATTGTCATTGTGAAAAGCCCTCATTCTCTGTAGTAGGTACTTACTCGATTTGTACTCTGTACCCTTAGCACGAACAGCTATCGAAAAAATGGGGAAGGCAACGCAAAGCTAATTGTAGATGTCGCTGCGTACGCTTGTTCCTAAGACAGTACACGTTCAGAACAAAATGTATGAGAAAATAGGTATATATTTATTTTGTGTTATTTTTTACCGAAAAAGACCCATTGACCCAAAATGAATATAAAAGACTTTTCTACAATGCAAGTGCCGGAATTGACAACATTTCAAAATTTTGTCCTCTGTTTATTATTTATTATTTAGAAATTACTGATGAAAACAAGACACTTACACGTATTTTTTTCTTTTCCAAAATTTTTATTTTGTCATCATAATATTAATTTGAAAACTTATTCATTCTAAAACGACCGTAAGTGCTGGGGTGTGATACTGAGGAACTAATGGCGCCACAAGCGACAGTCCCAAAATAATATGATTGGTTGTTTCAAATGTCTAATGTCATTCTGACGTATTTTAACCAATCGAAACCATTGAAAGAGGCCAGGTCGCCGCTGGCGCCATCTGCGATTAGCTTTGTGTGATACACCTCCAGTAGAATTTCCTTTGCCCATATGGGTTAAAAAATACACTTTATCGTCAACCTAATCTATGGACGCTAATGACGTTTGTTTGTTTATGTTTTGCTCGAGGTTGTTTTCTTTTATTGTCGCTATTTTTTTTACCTTATTTTCAACAAAATAGATAAAAATATTCGTAAATTAGATTCCATAATTCATGTGTAGTTCCTGCCTGTAAAAATACTGTGATGAAATGCCCAAACAAACACTGTTTTACGTGAAAAACCAAAGTCTACACGTTCACAGTGGTGTGTTGCTTTGAAGTTTTATGAAAATTGAAATTAATGCACTTCAAATCAAACTGTATTTATTAAACCAATGAGGGGTTTTCAAATTGACATTAAAAAAAAAGAAAAGTAACTATTTGCCTCACTAGATGGCGTTGAGGGTAAGAGGGAAGTCAAAATTGGTAGTAAAAAATACTTTGAATCCCCTATTTTTTTCAACGCCATCTGTCGAGCCTACAGCTTTTTGTCATTTTGAAAAGCCGTCATTGAAACGTAAACAATATCTTTTTTTCTTAAAATAAATGTTTCGCAGAAAACCTCATCTTCAGCAGCATCATAAAGTACATATATACTTATCCACTTTGGGAAGGTACTGCGACTGTCTGCCATTACAAATCCTTCAGATACCTTGATAGTATATTGCGAAAGATGTTAAAATTCAATTAAAATACAAATTAAAGTTAAAACTGTAACTAAAACATTCAAAACAAAACGAGCAAAAGCGAAAAATATTTTGACACGTCTTGACAGCGACAACGTCGTTTTTGACAAAGACTTCTATGTTGTTTATTACACCTATGGTTAATTGTTTTATTTTAAGATAAAATCATACAACTTCTTTTACGCAAAGGAATTTCATATAATATTCCTTTATCTTGATAACACAGGGTTATTTCCACATATTTCGTTAAATAATTGATCAAAAACCCCGAAAAAATATATACAGTGTCAGAAATTGAAATACCTCGAAATGGTTTTCGATTTCAAGTACCTTGTTAAGACGTTTTTATTGTCACAGAATTTATTCATTTTTTTAAATCCAGATTTTTCTGACATTTGTAAGTGCCATCTTTACAGCCTATTACACAGAATTTGATCATTTTAAAAGCTATAAAAACAATTTTTAAAGTAAAAGTCCTTTGTTTTGATAGTTCTCGTGGGACAAGCGTACGCAGCGCCATTTTGACAGTTGCCTTCCCCGTTAACGCGCGTAAAAACATTCGATAGAGTAATTTTGTATGGGAAAATTCTATAGCGCCGTCTATCGCCGGAAAGCGGAGTTATATTTTCCATAGATCATTTTCTATCGAGTACTTTTAGTTTAAGCGCTTTTTTTTCTCGAACGTTATTCGTGCTATAATATCATATTAATCTTAAGGCAGTTGTATGATCGAATGTGGCGCCCTCAGAGGTTTTTATTTAATAAGTTATTAATAGAAAAAGATTTTAATAATGTTTTACGAGGAGTTTTTAGGGCCCATGGTCTAGTATTTTTAGAAGGTATCACTACATGCCCTCGTAGTCATTCGTAGAAGTAGATAGCAAATGTGTCAAAAACGGTCACTTTTAGCAGTCACATTCCACATGTCACATTCCACATTATTGAAATTGTGTATTAGAATTATAATATTAAATAAAACTTACCGCGGCGCCACTTTCGCTCAGGACCACCACCTTAAAGTACTTTCTCACAGAACTGATATTGATGAAGGATCATTACTGAGACGCGATCGAAAGGGTTCTTGAGGTGAAAGTTTACTACAAGATTTATGTAACAGGATGTTCACTTTCGGTCGTACAGATAAAAAAAACAATGATGTTCTAAAATGAAACAAGTAAAATGAGAACTTTAAAAAATCTCATATCGCTTTTCGATAGACACTTTCATCCAAGTGACAAATAAAAATACCTTACATACCATCAGGTAAGTATTTTTAGGACTAGTAGTAGGAGTCTAAAAAAAGCATATCGTGATAATCGTATCACGATACCTATGCTTTTTTTAAACTTAATCCTAAAAAAAACAACCATAGACTCAAGAAAATGTTATAATATTTGTTATAATTGTTGTTGAAATATTTGATACAAAAATACATTTTATTTTCAAAATAAAATTTTACTTTCACAGCTCATCAATTATTTTACTAAGATACATTTCTCATAATTTTGACAAGCACATTAGGTAGGTAACAAAGAGACAAAAGTAAAAGAAACATTACTTAAAAGAGACGCACATATTTTTCCTGTAAATTTACATTTTTCAAAGTTTCTTTACTTTCAATTTGACAAAGTAAGTACATTAAGTTGACCATGCGATTTAATCACAGATCCTAATTGACATAAACAGATAATTTACATTTTAATTACTTGTAATTAGTCTATTATTATATCAGGAAATAGTTCAAAATATCCTTGAATCGGAACTTCAGATAAGTAGTTTCCTTCTATTTACGTTTATCCTTTCAGGCCAATTATAAATGATTATAAAAATCATTCTGAAGGATTCTTTAAGTATTCCGTACCTAGTGACAATAATCGTAGGACTTAAACAAATATGATTAAGTAAAAAAGTATAATAAAACATATTTTAAGTAAAATAAATAAATAAAATGTTTACTAAAAATTATTTTTATTTGAAATCAGAAGTATTCGACAGTTATCAATCCAAAGTCACTACGAATATTCGAATTATTTGTAACAAAAATAAAAAAAATATAAACCCCCCGATACACGGTACCAAATTCCGAATCGATAGGACATATGGAAGCTAGTCAGATCCTCTCATCAACTATTAAAGAGCTGATGATCTTCAAACGGCTGATCAGGACATGGTTACTTTGCCATATACTTCCAATATCATTAAAGTAACACGGTACCAAATTTCGATTCGATCGGACACAAGGAAGTTTGTTAGATCCCCTCATCAACTAGAAAAGAGCTGATGATCTTCAAACGGCTGAACAGATTTACACGTTACCAAATTTCGAATCGATTGGATATAAGGAAGTTAGTCAGATCCCCTCATCAACTAGAAAAGAGCTGATGATCTTCATACGGCTGAACAGATTTTCATGAAATGTGGCTAATCGAGGGTCATTATTTCGGGCACGTTTTTCAAGCGGCATTGCCTAAAAATAAAGGAAATCGTAAAGTCAGCTAGCCATATTTTTTTTTTTGCGCAAACCTCAAAACCTCTCCTAACTGGGTTACTGATTATTATTCAATTATCTCTATAATTAAGTAACTCATTTGAGAAAGTTAAATTACATTTTTTCACTTTAGTGGGGGTATTTTGTGATTTGCGTGGCTTCCATTTTTTTTAATTTCGGTTATCTCAGTAAGTATATCGCTCTCTGAGGTGCCTCTTCTATGAAAAAAATAATTTTACGTATATTTTAAGATTCTGATATTTAATTAAAATAAAAATTGGATTTCAAAAATTGCCACGAAAATCACCAAAGAATGCCTTACCTACTCGAAGAAGCACCCAAGAACACTCGAGATAAAATTATCTATGACACAAAAAAACTAAACGAAAATCGGTTCATCTGTTTAGGAGCTACGATACCACAGACAGATACACAGACACGTTTAACTTATAACACCCCTCTCTTTTTGCGTCGTTATAAAAAATATTACCACATCAACCTAAATAGAAATTACAAAGAAATAATCAAGAAAACATACACACAGGAAACTTAAAAAATTGCAATGCCATTTCCACCCCTCATTTGAAAAACATAAAAAGAAAAAAAAACTTTCAAAGAAGATTGTAAGCAACAAGTGATTTAAAAAAGTTTATTCCAAAAAGTTCGAATAAGTTCGAGTGCAGTATCACGGCTGGAGGCGTCGCACTCTGTGGTGGGGGGATGCGCAGGAGTCGGGCATTCCACTATCGCTTTCCAAGCTTTCTTCCACTGCAACAGCCTTGGATATTCGGCGCAGGGAAAACTGTGGAGAGGCTGGAAAATTTAAAATATTATTATTAAATATTTTTTTATTCATTTCATTTTCCATATTGTTTAATGTTCTTGTAATAATAATAAATATTAGCTATTATCTACCTACTTTTAGACCAAAGGAAACTGCTAAATCCATGCCCAACTCTTTAAAGCTGTGTGTGTAATCCTTACTAATATTATAAATGCGAAAGTCCGTTTGTTTGTTTATTTGTTTGTTTGTTTGTTACGCCTTCACGTCGTAGCTACTGAACCGATCATCATGAAATTTTTAACACACGTTGTCTGGGGTACAGAAAAGGACATAGGGTACCTTTCATCTCGAAAAAAGTAACTGTTCCCGAGGGATAGACAAAATACTATCCACGCAGACGAAGTCGCGGGCGGAAGCTAGTAAAAAATAAATCCTACTAATATTTTAAATGTGAAAGTTTGTGGGTTTGGATGTTTGTTCCTTAATCACGCAAAAACTACTAAACGGATTTGCTTGAAATTTGGCACAAGATAGCCTAGATTAAAACATAGGATATTTTTTATCCCGATATTCCCACGGGAACGGGAACCACGTGGGTGCAACCGCGGGCGGCAGTAAATAATAAAGACACAGCTTTAAGTCCATGAAGCACCTTTTATGCTCTTTCGGATCTGAAAATCAATAGTTACGTAATTAGCACAAATCTTAATCCGCGCGAACTTATCCCCACACCGTCGAAAAAGTGTCCAGATGTTTGCCTCGTACTTGCACTTTGATTATCTTTTCCTTACAAAAAGTCAATGTTTATTTGCACCCGGGCCTAAAAATAAAATGAACCTAGTAAAATGCTGATCATTATTAACAGATAATGTTAAAAAAATTTTTTTTTCAATAACTAATAAAATTTTATCACCTCCACGCCTCCCGACGCCATCTCAAAGTGAATGAACTAAAAAGCAAGATGTTCCCGAATGCTACTTTCACCGGGGTTAAGGCCCGAGAGTTTAAGGGCCTCACGGGCAACGCACTTATCTGCCAACCAAAAAGAACCTAGAGAAAAAAACAAAGCTTCGCTTTTTAAATCGAAGCTCTTTATTTCTTTATAGGCTACGAGGTTGATTTTTTAAATGTAAATACTGCTTTAATAAGGTATTTGTATACGTAAGTGGGAATAAATTACATACTCTACGCTATAGTTAAGGGTGGGTATCCACTTAGGTTCGCGAACCACCGCGCTCCGCGAACTTGAAAATGTATTATTAAAAAAAAAAACCCACCCGTGGACACGTCTGAAGAATGACCCATTTATTTATTTATTTCATAGCAATATTTATAATCATGTAAAGCAAAGCATTAATATTATAATACTAAGTATTACGTTTGTTTATGTATGCAGATCGGTCTTGCAAGGCCGTGGGGTCGCCGACCGACTACGACACTCCCGCGCAGCCTCTGTCCGGAACTTGAAAAAGAAAAATAAAAAAAAACAATCTAAGCCTTTGCTTTTAAATTTTCATGGTTATAAAGCCGCGATTACATACGCCGATTTAGCATCCTAGCTAGGAACCAATTTCGTGTTGCCACCCGTACTTGATAATAAAATATTGTAAAATAAGTTAGATTTTAAAATTGAATTTACACTATAACGGAAAAGTAAACATTGTTTAAGATTGGAGTAGAGATGTTACGAATATTTGCATTCGCATTCGCATATGCGAATGGTTCGCATCGTTTTAAACATTCGCATCGACATTCGTATTCGCATCAATCAATGCGAATTTTATGCGAATGCGAATGTGTGCATAACTTCATTAATTCAACCAGTAGAAAGCGTTTATTTCACACGGCACGGGTAGTAAGTGTATTGTGAATATTGTGATTGCTTGTTGATGTGGTCCACAGGATCCACTCTGTTGCTTGATTTGTTGATTGTTTCGTTTTAGTTGCCAGTCTGCTGTAATGCCTCTTTTTGGTAAAGAAATAACTCATACCTAGTGTTTTAAAGTATTTTGTGAAAATTAGACAGTTTTTCATTATGGCACCGGGAAAGGAAAGTGATTGCGATAGCGATTTTTTTATTTTTCTTTATTGAACTTCGACTCTTACAATAATATACACAGGTTGGTCAAAAGTTCTGTTACTGAGTTTCTTTATCGATTACTGGCATAGCCTTCTATATCTTCCAAGCCATGAAGTGAGCAGAACGGCAACATCGCATGTGGTCAAGCACATAGTTTAATATTATTTTAATAATTATTTATTATTTGTTTTTCCTATATTGTCTATGTTTAAACTAGTTGTAAATTGTGATGTAAGATTATTTCAATAAAGATTTTATATTTATTATTATTATTTATATATTAGGACATACGGTTTGAGTCAAATTATTTGAACTTTTCGGGAGTCCTTTAGTACGATGAGTATTTTTGATCTAAGCCTCTCCTAGCAATAAATCTTACATCATTGGAAAGGTCTTTAAATTTGAAACACTTTATTGTACTACAATAAACGTCAACTATTAGTACTTTGAGAGTTATAACGCTCTGAACTTGACCAATTTTTTTAACATTAATGACCTAAAACTCCGAAAATACTCATAATTAATAGAAAGTGTGTTTGCAGCAAATATTTATCATATGAAAACCTTTCTAATGATATATCATTTATTGCTAGAGGTGGGGTAATTCAACTCCCATAGACAATAAACCACTTTTATACTTTAATAACCTTTAACTCCAAAAGTATAAACAATTGATATAAAGTATATTAACAGCAAATATTTGTCTTTAAAAGACCTTTCTAATGATATATAATTTATTGCTAGAGGGCGTGTTAATCAACTCCCTGCTGAAGAAAATCAACAAAAAAGATGACATCTTTGACAGCCATTTTTTCCTAGTTAACATTGATATTTTTCTTATTGTTTAATATACAAAGCATTTCAATAAAGGAACTAAATTATTTTCATATTTTTAACCTCACACGATTGGTAGGAAAAAAAATATCGACCTCTTAAAATTGAAATATTCCCATACATTTAGTATGGAGACTGGCCGACGACATGACCACGAACTGACAGTAACAGACGTTGCCAAACTTATGTTCACGGCTTGCAATTATAGAAGGCTATGTTACTGGCCATTAAAACAAATGAAAAGAAAAAATAAAAATGACATATTATTGACAGTTTTATAAGCTATAATTCCATACCACACGTATATCATATTTTGTTTATTTCACCATGGAATGGGGGTTGAAGGAGAATCGTGTCGCTGTAATTGCTCTGCACAAATGTGGGCAGCCACCGAATATGATTTTCAAGTTGCTACAAAAGTTGAAAATCAACAAGCAATTTATTTATCGCACTATCCATAGGTACAGTAATACCTTGACCGTCGATGACCGAAAAAGATCAGGAAGACCACGCACCGTTCGGACACCAGCTGTGATCAAGGCAGTGAAGGCGAGAATCACGAGAAATCCCGTCCGGAAGCAAAAGTTATTGGCAATACAGATGACTGTGAAGAGAAGTTCCCTTAAAAAAATTATCAATGATGACCTTGGGCTTCACGCTTACCGTAGACGAAAGGGCCATCTGCTAAACGCACGATTGAAGGCTATGAGGTTAGCACTTAGCACGAAGTCGCGCTCTACTAAAGCAGTACGCACAAAACGGCCATCGAAAAATCTTGTTTACTGATGAAAAAATCTTCACAGTCGAAGAAAATTTTAACCGTCAAAATGATAGAGTATACGCTAAGAATAGTAAAGAAGCCAGCATGATTGCTCCGAGGGTCCAACGAGGTCACCACCCCTCATCAGTGATGATTTGGCTGGGGGTGTCCTATTCAGGGCTAAGTAAGGTTCATTTCTGTGAAAAAGGTGTGAAAACTGGCGCTAGAGTCTATCAAGATACCGTTCTGGAACCTGTTGTCAAACCCTTAAGCCACACTTTATTTCAAAACCAGCCATGAGTCTTCCAGCAGGACTCTGCCCCTGCGCACAAAGCAAAATCTACACAAGCATGGTTTCGGGCTAACAAAATTGATTTTATCGCGCAGGAAGAATGGCCATCCTCCAGCCCAGACTTAAATCCTCTGGATTATGCCATATGGCAACTTATTGAGGAGAAAGCATGTGCTATGCCCCACATGAATCTCGACTCTCTTAAGCGCGCTATTCTCAAGGCAGTCGCAGAATTGGATATGGTGGTAGTTCGTGCTGCCATCGATGACTGGCCTCGTCGTCTAAAGGCGTGTATTCATGCCAGAGGCGGTCATTTCGAATAATTTTAATACATGATAATCTTAAATATTTGTGCTTTCATTTGGTATATAATTCATTGTAGCATTATTTGTAAATTTAGTATTATTCATGTTTTCCATAGTTACAGAACTTAGTAACCAACTATAAGTGCACTGTGCATTAAAAAGCATGCAAGTTTTTACAAATTTAATTCACTTATCGATGTCGTCATAAATTATATAGGTAGGAATGTATATTATTATTTTGTATCTACCTATGTTTTTTCCCGTTTTAGTAATAAAAATGATTTATTTATTAACTCATATGGTTTTGGAATACTTGATGTCTTAAAATTCGCATTTGCATTCGCATTCGCACATTCGCATCCTAAATATTCGCATTCGCATTCGCGAATGTGTGAAATTTGACATTCGTAACATCTCTAGATTGGAGATGAGAATTTAAAATAAAAAATCATAAAAAATGTTGACCTTTCTGTTATTTGTGCAAATTCACTGTTAATAAAATTGAACTTATTTATACGGGTGGCAACTCTAAATTGGTTCCAATCTAGGATGCTAGATCGGGATATGTAATCGCGGCTTAACTCAACTTAAGAAAATATATTTATATAGGTACTAAAGACTTTAGTTTTACTAAAGACGAGGCAGCATGGTCTATGACCTTAGCCTGTTCTACGGAACGAAAAAAAAATTCATGGTTATTGACGTTATTAGAATAAAGTATGTCGGAATTTACACCATGTACCTGTTTATTTTTGAGACTCAAAAATAAACAGGTACATCCCGACATAGTTTATTCTAATAAAATAATTTTCTTATACTTCATTTTATATTTAATGTACCTCTACTTGTGCAATGGATTTTATAAACTAGCTTTCGCATGCGTCCGCGAGGAATCCAATTTTCGTGGGAATTTTCAAAAATCATTTCCTAGCGGATTCTTATGTCATAACTCATAAAATCATAACTCAAAACATGTGGTTAATTAAAGTATATATCAAAGAGCCCGATCCATCCAGCAGTTTATGCTGGGCGATGATGAAGCAGTAAGTCGATCAGGAAATGTTATTTTACAGGTGTAGATATATACCACGGGAAACAAAACATTCCAGAAAAGTTTTTGTTTTTATTTTCATTATGTTTCTTTAATACCCCGACGCAAAAAAAGGGGTGGTATAAGGCACGTATTTATGAACCGCTCTCAACATTGATAGCTGTCTTTAGATCATACCTGAGATGTTGTTCCAAGTATGATCTTAAGATAGCTCTCCCAAAGCTGAGAGCCGTTTATAAAATACGGACCTAAGTTTGACGCGTGTGTGTGTCTGTCTGGCTGAGACAACGTAGCTGTCAAACGACCGATTTTGATGCGGTTTCGTTTTTGTTAAAATCAAATTTAATGAGGCATTTATTTACCACCCAAGAGGTTCCGTAAAACCAACCGAGGAAATACCAGGAACTTTAAATCCAAGCAAAATTGTCTCCAACTCCTTACACTCTAACGGAAGTGGTCATCCAATAAGTACAGGTGGTCTCATGACTAAATTTACGAATAAAAATACCAGCGTATATTAATTCTCTTTTAGTACCGCGAAAACAATTGTTTCGGTACCATTGTGACTGTAATTTGACGATCAGCATTTTTATACCATTCTTAAGAACTTAAATCGTAATGTTTAGTTTGCAGTTCATTTACCTACTTATGAACACTTGTGTGTCCTCAAATTACTAATGACACAAAGTTATTTTTGCATTTTTTTATTAACATTATATTGGTATTATAATACGCAATTAAGTTTGACGTTCATTGGATAGAACATTATTATAATAATCATAACAAATTACGCTTTATTAAACATAATTAAAAATCAGACTAGAAGGCGGCCGTGCTAAATTCCAAATTCAAAATAATTTTAAACTTTTTAGAGTTTTTTGCATTTACAATGCTATTTTTTATATTAAGATGAATAAATAATAAAATTTTTAGAAAAAATTGGTAGTGCATTGGGCCGGAATCCTAAGGGTGCGGGCTCGAATCCCGTCTGAGTTGCTACGGGTGAGTCGATTTTTTCTAAAATTTTTTCATTATTTATTTATCTTAATATCAAAATAATTTTATTATGTCTAGGCTGTCCCGCATTGAGGACTTCCGTGGTGGGTAGTAGGATGGAAAAATGGCTAATGGCATATCCTCAAAAATGACTAATGATCTTGATAATGTCACTATTTATTCAGGTTTCCGTACCCAAAGGGCAAAAACGGGCTTTAAACCCTTTTACTAAGACTCCGCTGTCTGTCTTTCTGTCTGTCTGTCGCTCTGTCACCGCTGTATCTCATGGACCGTGATAGCTAGACAGTTGAAATTTTCACAAATTTTAATGTTTTCTATTGCCGCTATAGCAACAAATACTAAAAACAGAATAAAATAAATATTTAAGGGGGGCTCCTATACAACAAACGTGATTTTTTGCCGTTTTTTCTCGATATTTATTAAATCGACAACAGGTATACGCTTGAAATATTCACAGAATATTAAGTTGTTTATTGTTTATTCACTTTGAAAATATTTAAGGGAGCCCTCCCATGGAACATTTTTTTTACGGAATCCTTCGTACGCGAGTCCAAATCGCATTTATATGTATAACATGGTACAGATGACGACACATGAGATGAGATGTTACATATTGACCTTGAGACCTTATGCCCTACATAATAAACGATGTTTTTGCTGTACAATAATGTTACATCTGTATCCCTAGCACGAACATCTTCTTGAAATAAAATATTCGATAGAGTATTTTTACGCACGTGCTATGAGAAATTACAATTAGCTTTTTACCGGTAGATGGCGGTATACAAATTTCCATACAAAATTACTCCATCTAATTTCTTTCTCAGTAGATTTCTTGCTAAGACTACTGACATGCCGTCGTGTTTACAAAATATTATCTGGTTAAAAACAAAACATAAATATCCTAGATTAATAAACATTAAACACCAATAAATAACCTCACCCCGTAAGGCACGGAGCCGTGAAGTGGCTAGCAACCGCTAGTACAGTTTCTACAGGGTGTTACATAACTGCGGCACGAGGGAGCAGCCAAGTAGACCGGAACGCAACGTCTGTGTACAGGCTGTTTAGAATTGTTTTATTGGTGACATGCAAAAAAAATAAAGGTTCTTATTATTTTGTAATAAAAAATAGAAAAAAAATATTTTGTGAAAATAAAGATTTTATTTAAATTAACTAGCACAATATGTTGCGTTTATCATTTAGTTCAACAAAGTTTTTTGTGACTGATTAAATTTATCAAAAAAGACTATTAAATATCAATGAATCCTACTAATATTATAAATGTGAAAGTTTGTGGGTTTGGATGTTTGTTCCTCAATCACGCAAAAACTACTGAACGGATTTGATTGAAATTTGGCACACAAATAGTAGATAGCCTAGATTAAAACATACTAGTAAACATATAGTTTTTATCCCGATATTCCCACGGGAACGGGAACCACGAGGGTGAAACCGCGGGCGGCCGCTAGTTTACTATAAATTGATTGTTAAATCAAATGAAATTAGAATAATTTCCTAATTAGTCTTGAGGTATCTATTTGAGCTAAAAAATATATGTTTTATATTATAAGTACTTACTAGAAAAAAACGTCTCGTCACCAGACGGAAGAAACTAGATGTTGACGAGTAACATTAATATAAAAATAGCATTGAGAATGCTTAATCTAAAATATAATATAAAATACATATTTGTTACAAAAATTAAAATGCCCTTTTTATTACGAAAAGAACGAAGTGCCAATCGATATTACTTACCTATTTCAAACTCATTTCGGAACAGCCTCTAACAAGCAATCTTAAAATTTGCAACTAGTTTTACGCAACCACCACGAAATGAGAAGAATCAAACTTATTGTGATCAACTTCCCCGTGTTATGTCAGTGGCATACATTTTATAACGCCGGTACTTAGCTAGTTTAGGCAAAAAAATACAGTTTTGTGTAAGAAAATCGGTCAAGCAATGACAGTTGGAGTGTAACGACTTATAATAAAATTATTGTTGAGCAATAGTTATGGGTTTAAGGTAAGTTTTGACTTTGGAGGAAACTGTTGCACTTTATTTTACTTAATGTTAAGTGATAGGGCCGAAGGAGGGAGGGCAATAAACTAGGATCTTATTATTATTTATTATTTATTTATTAGAAACAATTACATTGATATTATTTAAATAGAAGTCTCGCAAAACCAAATACAGGGTCATTTTTGGACTCCTTTTCAAATTTTGTCAGGTCATTCTATAACAGCAGTACCTACAATCAGTTTGTGAAGTAAAAAAAAATTTTTTTTTTACATTTTACCCCCAACTTTTCCCTACAAAAATTGAAATTGTTGTCACTGTTTGCCCATCGCACGGTTGACCCGCGCGAGCACCCCTCCCGCCACCCGCCTTCCCCCGCTCGCGTCGCTTGCGCGAGGGTGACCGTGCGCGCCTAAATTTTTTGGACATAAAAAGTGGCTGAAAACTGTGAATTTTAAAAGAAATAATTTATAATTATCACACCATTTTTTTTAATTACTTACTTGTACTTATATTTGATTTTGTAAAGAGGTCGCAAAATTACCCTGTATATGGTTTGTCTGCAAGGACGTTCTCACTCGACTTAAGACAATGAGTAGGTACAATTCAGCTTTCTACGAGTACATTATACTGATTATACTGACATAAAGGAGTACATTATATACTTCGTATTATTTATAAATCTAGTAACAATTGATTAAAGATAATTTATGAGATATTTATTTAAGTGCGTTTTAAATACATTTTTCTTTTTTAGAGTGACTATTTCGTTGGGCAATGAGTTTAATAGGTACGGGAGCCTTTTGTTCATGGTTCTATCTCCATATATACGAGGGTGGTTTGATAAGTCCATGACTTTTTAATGAAGAAAGACTTTTTTCGGAATATTTTGTTTTATTTCTGTACATAATCTTATTGTAGCTCTGCGTATTCAGTCCAACGAAGTTCCTACCTCTTTAACCCATTATTTTTTTTTATCGCCTGAAAACTGGTACTTAACTGAAATGAGGGCCCATTTCAGACATCACTTTTTGGCTTGATGAAAATCTTTGCCCGCCAAAACATTTATCAAGACATTTATTCATGTTTGGTAGGAGAAAATATCTCACTGGGGTTGAATCTAGAGAATAGGAAGGATTCGCATTTTCATTCGATGAGTTTTGATGTCATGAGTGCTGCCAAGAGGGTCGACAGGGTCATTAAGAAAAGTTAGGACTCGCTTGAGCTTTTTGTTTCCAAAAGTAATAATCTTTTGCCGAATTTGAAAAAAATTTAGTGTCAAGATGCCTTAAAGAGTTTCTTTTTAAGACACAAAAATAAATTATGAAAATAAAGTATTTCTTCTTTTCAAAGTCATGGACTTATCAAACCACCCTCGTAGGTACTTGTTACTCTGGGTACAACAAATTTTCCCTGAATTACTGCCCTGGTGCAATGGCCGTGATTCAACGTGATTTATAGGAATAATATAGGAACAGAAGCATAGCTATTAGTAATTTTAAAGTTACGTAACAATTTTCGACCTATTTCCGTTGTCCCCTTCTAGGATACCGAAAAAAATATGGAAAAACTTTATTTCCCGATATCCCCCGATATCTCTTAGAATGCTAATCAGATCAGTAGATTGTGTATAGCGATCTGAATCTCCTCCATTCACTCCCTGGATGGTCTTCATCAGATCACAACTAGGTCAATCCTTGGCGGAGAACCAAGGCTTTAAACTTATATTGTTTGTATGAAACTCGACTGGTGTCTTTAAAATCTGGTCACCACTGTATATAATTTATGTTGTATGTTTAATATGTTTAGTACCTGTGAGGTAACGAACAATTTTCTTTTTACCTGTGTGACGTATTTTTACCTATGTTTGTGACAGAATTTTCAGTTTCACGGACTGACCACATCCTGTAAGTTTTTAATGTGACATAAAACATTATTGTTTGCGCATAGAAAGCCAACTCTACGAAATTAGAATAATTTATTAATACTCTAATGGAAAACGCCGCACAGTTCCGGTTAAGAATAGGACTGTCCCATCTCATCCCGTGGGTATCATAGAAGGCGATAGAGGGAAGTTTTAGGGACCCGGTGCAGACCATCGCACAAAGGGTCACTCGAATGGCAACGAGGAAACTATCAACAACAGCATTCCCGAGGAGGGTTGGTGTCAGGCAGGCGGCCGACCGTAAAACTTTGCCAAAACCTAATGCAGTATGTATTACATGCTGCGCCGACCCCAATAGTGGTCGTTCTACGAGCGCAAAATTTTATTTTGTGTAGAGCACTACAAATAAATTGGGATAAGGACAGGAGGATGATGATGACTCTAATGGAATAGGCTATTCGGCATCAGCCATGTTAAATGTTACCACTGTTGAGTCACAGGCTTTCGTGTGGATAAGGTGGATGAGCCATAATAACCCACTACGCGGGCCCAATGCAGATTGGTGGGTGATATACATAAAATAATATTTCTTTTTTCACTTTATCAGATGTAGTGATTTGTAACAGCAAAGATTGCGTACATTCAACTTGCTAAGCAAACAATGCACTTTTTATCTGTCATTGCAATTTTTATCGTACACTGATCTTAGGGCACTGTTTTTTTTCCTGAAAAGTGCATGACTGATAAAAAAAATATTTAGTATTTGATTAACAAATACTTGCACTACCTACAGATAGTAATACACGCCCACGTAGATTTTTTTATTATGATTAATCATCATAACTGAAAATTGTGATGATAATTATTAATCGTAATAAAAAAACTACCTACTGTAGTTAGCAACTTTCGCTAGGGTCCGTCTTTGGATGGATAAAACGCCATATTTGAATACCAAAAACTATCGGTTGGCCATTGGTCTCGGCTGCATTTGCAATAGTTAAGGCTCCTAGAGCCCTCTAGTGGCGCTCTCATCTCATATTTATTTATCTTTATTTTTTATTGCCCTCTGAATAAGTACATGATGTATCGAAAATACACACGTACACAATTCTCCCAGTAAAATATAGTTCGTTGTACCTAGTAGAGTAGCCAACATTGTTTAAAGTGACCACTTTACGAACGAACTATTATATTTTACTGGTTGTTGTTTGTAAACAAACCATCGAACTTTAGCTTCCATCTATTCATGTGAATTTTCGATACATTATAGACAACACTTCCGCTTTACCACTCCTATGGCACAGAATATACAGGGTGTTTGGTAATAGCCTTATAAAGCCGAATATGGTAGATAGGAACCAACAAACTGAACAGCTTTTACTTTGGGACCAACTCTGAAATCGCGAGAAAAAAAATCAGCTGTTTTTTACATTTTGATATTTTATTTTATCATTTTTTGTATGAAACATCTGATTTCTTTTTCGCGATTTCAGAATGGTCCCATAGTAAAAATTGTTTAGTTTGGTAGTCATTATCTACCAAATTCGGCTGTATAAGGCTATTACCAAACACCCTGCTTAATATCTATGGGTAAAATCGCTTGCACGCCCTTGCCGTCCTAGCATACGTTTAGTTCCTGCAGAGGCGATACGCACGCACACGATTTTTTCTGCAAAGTGGTAAAGCACGTGATTTGCCGATCGTACTTAGCGAGCAATAAATTTAATTAACATGATGGCGCAACTTGAGGGCGTCAGGCTCGCATGGTATGGAAACGACCACTACGGATGATAATATTAGCCTAAAATGCTTTTGTCTGTAAGAAAGAACCCCTAGCACGAACATCTATCGAGGAAAATGCACGAGTAGGTAAACGAATAAAGTAGTTATCTATGGAAAATTTAATTTTGCTTTTCGGCGGTAGATGACGCTGTACAAATTTTCCATACAAAATTACTCTTTTGAACTTTTTTACGCGCGTTATTTTTTTCGATAGCTGTTCGAGCTACGGGCACTGTACTAGGTATTCAATTATGAGTGATTCATAATGCCTAAGTCCATTTTCAAATAAACCAAACATTACATAAACTGTTAGGTTTCAGTTGAGAAAAACCTAAACCAATCTAAATTATTTCTATTCTGTACTTGTTATGGAGATACTTAAAAGTTTTTATCAGCTTTTTCTAAACTTCTTGTCCATTCAATTACAGCATTGAATCGTTATTTCAATAATTACATAAGCAAACTAGATTGAGTTGTTATCTAAAATACCTATACTTAAATTCGATGTTTTATAATCATTTTAAACGATATTGTGATATTTTTTACACGACTGCCCAAAGCAAAAAAAAACCCTAGCGATAAGTGTATAAAGAAAATGCAGGGTAACTTTGGCTAGCTGTTACAACTTTTCCACCATTTTAGGAAAGACCAGCGTGCCCTGATTCTCAAACGTCTGGAACTTTTCGGGTTCGTTGCTAGGCTTTCCATATATTTATTTACTCTATGGTTTCCATGACTTTTGACAGTTCGATTAGAAATGAAGACTTTATTTTGCAGATTCATTTCCATTGCGTGTCGGGAAAGCGAGATGGATACTCACACGGGAAGAAAACTGTCATTTTTATACGGAAAACCTAGCATCAGATACGAAGATTTTCGGACGTACCTATATGAATAAGGGAATGTAAAGGAAGTATAGCAACGGTGTTGCATACAGTGTCATACATTAGTTTTTTTTTTTGGTGATGGGCTCTTTTTTCTGCATTTAGACTCTCATTTGGTCCGTTATGCGTGAAACACAGCATTGGTGTGGCTAGTCAAGCCATCCCAGCTCCTTCCAGAAGCGCAGAAGCCTCCTGGGGCGTTCACAGGCTTCTAGGAGCGACCTCACGTCTTTGAGGATTTCGGCCCGGTGTGCGGTCATACATTAGTGTTGCTGCAATTAATTATACAAAAATAATTAATTTCAATGTTTACTAATTGTAAAATTAATCATCGTCGCCATTATTGCTATTTATAATCGATCAAAGCTAACATTATTGTATAACGTTACATTTAATCACAGGCATATTAAACAGCGTATTACGCACATATCTTACATTTCATGCAGTCCTGGTAATGCGTTACGCAATGAGAAACTATTTTAATTGTCACCAAGCAATCTTCAATGGCGTCAGGTTGTAGTCACGTTTTTGCCGTTAAATATTCCGCTCCAAGAAACTTTTCTCTGCTTTAATTTTCCATAAAAAGTTTTTTTTTACTATAACTTATGTCATAATCATAACAACCCATTATAGTCCGGGGTAGGCCACAAGCTTCTTTGTGGGAGATGTTGCCATAATCTAAACTCTTGCCAGGTGGTTTGGAGATCGCTTGTTCGTTGGTACCCATTTTCTGGCCCTCGGGGGTGTTAGGTGTACCTCTACGTCAAAAAAAGTTTCAACACAATAATAGTCAGGTAAAGCCGCGATTACATATCCCGATTTAGCAAACCAATTTAGAGTTGCCACCCGTATAATAAATAAGTTAAATTTTAACAGTGAATTTGCACAAATAACAGAAAGGTCAACATTTTTTATGATTTTTTATTTTCAATACTCATCTCCAATCTTAAACAATGTTTACTTTTCCGTTATTGTGTAAATTTAATTTTGAAATCGAACTTATTCTACAATATTTTATTGTCAAATACGGGTGGCAACCAGAAATTGGTTCCTAAAATCGGCGTATGTAATCGAGGCTTTACGCAGAAATGTCAAAATTGTGTCAACACTTTTTTTAATACATGTTGTGGTTGTGGCTAAGGAATAATCTCCAATCTGCTGTTACTTCCATACCTTTGCCATAAGAATAAATAATAACGTCTTATGCCTTTGCGATGACGATGTTTTTTTAATTTTACATACACGTTGTCAGGGGTACAGAAAAGGACATAGGGTACCTTTCATCCCGAAAAAATATAGTTCCCGAGGGCTTGCAAACATACAAATTTTCACATTTACCTATTATTATGATTTAAAAATAGCAATATCTTATTTAGATTTTTTTACCTTTTTAGCCGTTTTCTTTATTGCCATCTAGTGTCGAGTAGCTACACTACAACTGTGGTTAGCAGGCTATGCTACAAAAGCACCGCTTCAAGCAGTATTTTCAGCAGATGCTTGCTTAAATCTATAGATGGCGATCATTTAGTCAGAAATAAAATAATTAATTTTGAAATTCTTATTTATTTAAATCATACCTATTTGGTGCAATTTTAAATCAAAATAATAACTACTTACCATTTATGAAATGAGGAAAAAACATTAAATAAAAAGTTGACTATTTGAATCAAAAGCAAAAGCCTGGTGGGCGGTACTCAGTCGGAAAGAATACTTTAATTTCATTTCACGATTGGTAAGCTAAAAAAGGGTAGCCCTCATTACCTGCCTATTTCTGCGGACGTATTAAAGTGCCTTCCCACGGTGCGTGTTACCACGCACCGCGCCGAGCCGTACGAGGGCGAGCACGCACCGATCCTTTGAAGTTACCGGCGAACGCGTCGTTTCCCACGGTGTGTGGTCTTCTGGTGCGCTCTCGCTCGTGCGTCTACAGACGCACCGGTGGGAAGGCACCTTTAGGTGATATTAGCTTGTTTACTTATGTGGTATTAGCACAGTACATATACACCGTCATTTTGTAGTCGTTTTAATTAACTTAAGGGTGTGTTGTACTACTGAAACTAAACATTTTTGCCCAAGAAACATGGGTCAAAAAACGACAAAAAATTTTGGTCCTCCCATACTAACTAGACAGCTAAAACATTGTATTTGTATGGGAAAGTCCAAAATTTTTGTCGTTTTTCGACCCATGTTTCTTTGGCAAAAATGATTATTTTCATTAGTAGAGCACTCCCTGAAGTTAATTAAAATGACTACAAAATGACGGTGTATAAGTATAAGTTTTTTCAAACAGTATGAGAGCTCCATGGAAACGTTCGAATTTGACGGCTGACGTCACTCTTAAGAGCTCTAAGCAAAGTTCGCAGTACTTTGGTCAGGGTTGTGACATCGCGTCGCAGTTGTTTCCATAGTGTTCGCGCGTAGCATTCCACGAGACGGCCGGAAAATGCCAACCCTAGCGATCCGACGGAGTGCAATGACAAAAGGGCCTAAGTGACGTTAGCTCCTCTACTGTTTGAAAAAACTTATACTTATATATGTACTGTGGTATTAGTATGTAACAACACAAACAAAGTAGCGGAAGGACGGACGGACTAGCTGTATCTACTTGTATGACTGAAAGTGGCGCCACGGAACTTTACGTGGATTTTTTAGCAAAACTGCTAAAAGTGGCCATTTTCGATAGGTACCTACTTTTGCTTTCTAACTTGAAACCTTTTATACAAATACCCTTAAATATTAAAATCATTTTCTGTTAACAACTTACTAGATAAAAACTTCTAAGGGCGCCACTTTCGGAAATTGTAAAAGATTTAAACAAAAATCATTCAGGTCAGGTCATAGAAACAAAATAACGTAAGGCTGGCCCCAGACCTACCGGTTTCATTTCTTTGCTTTGCTGTTCTACCTTGCTTTAAAGACCGCCGGCCAACCAGGGTAATTTTCAATCTATCGCATTTTGGGACTAGACCAAATTGGCAAGATAGCCATTAGCTTGGTGTTATCAAATATCATCGCCTGGATTGCGAAGTAGGAAGCTTTTAGGAGATATGCCACCCTGAACATGGACTCCGATCGTTAAAAATAAATCGATCGCTTATTTATACAAGATGTTTGGTAATGCCTTATAAAGCTGAATATGGTAGATAGGGACCATAAAACTGAACAACTTTTACTATGGGACCAAATCTGAAAACGCGAAAAAAAAATGAGCTGAACTAATGGCTATCTTGATAATGTGGTCTGGTCAAAATATGCGATAGATTGAAAATGAGCCTCTTGGCCGGCGGTCCATGGTAGAACAGCAAAGCAAAGAAATGAAACCGGTAGGTCTGGGGCCAGCCTAAGACATATAAATAAATAAATCTGCTGAAACATCGAAACACCTATAATATTTCGATATGCTGAAAAATATACTGAATTCCTTTCTGTTTTGGGGTTTCATCGTTGACCCACATTCACAAAATCGTATTTATCCATGTTTTATACAGGTACCTACATAATATCTTTTATGTAATAATTATGACTATAGGCAGATTCCCTAAAATTAGTTTTCCTTATCATTTTAATTTTCATTGTTAAAATGAAACAAACTTTATATTTTTTTTATTCTTTAGTTATAAACGCTATGATCGCCTCCACACTTTTACTGCTGCTCATGGCTCGTGGATTAAAATCTTCTACGTCTTCTCCGCTATACCCATTCATCATTATTTCTTGTAAAGCTAAAGTCCTCAAAAGCTTTTCTGATTCATTTCCACCATCAGCATCAATTATCCAATCATTGATCATATTCGAAAGGTTTACGTCATCCATAGCTTTATCATCAAGTACCCTACTAGTTTCACGAACAGCTATCAAACTACGTCTAGTTCTTATACCAGCTTCTTTAAGCTTTTTCTTAGCTAGTTCTATGAATGAAGGTGATTTTAGTGTCTCACGGAGCCAATCTTTTATCTTGTTTTTCTTATCTTCGACTCTTGCTTTGAACCTGCCGGAAAGTTAGAAGCAATGTTGAGTATCTATGAGGTGTTTGTGGTGTGAATAGCAAAGGGAAATAGTGGTTAATACAGTCTGCAACGAGAGTAGCATAACACTTTAGTGCTCTTTCAAACCAACATTTTTGATAGCTGTTTAGTTTGAAATAGTACTTAATTGTTCAGCTACTTTCGTAGTTAACTGTACCTAACAGAAGTATTTAACAGTACATTCCAGAAATATTATAATGTAGCTGTCCCCGACATGCGTTGCAATGCCACTTACGGATAAATAATTCTAATCTTTTTTAGCCAGAATCCTCCTCGGTGGTAAGTAGAACCATTCGCCAAATATCAATTGGATAAATAGTTTAGGAGTGCATAGAGAACAAACATGTATACATTTGTTTTTATTTTTTCACATTATTCATCAACGTCCGAGCGGCCTCCGGCGACCGGACGACAATAGAAAATCTATTGTGTTGTTTTCCGTTTTGACGAGTTAAAAACTTAATATAAAGTCAACGCTAGTAGAATTAAAACAGCAAACTAGGGAAGTAGTTTGTATTCTGTGCTCATGGACCGAATGTGCTGTTCTAAATGTATGTGACTATCACGGATTTATCTTTACTTAACTTGTCTAAGACAAGCTTGCTACCTGCTTAGCATGATTCTGTCTGGGTCAACTCGATACCCCATACTTTTGATTTATTTACAGACGATAATTTGCGACACAGTGATCTATTTTATTGAATTGATTAAGAATCCTAATTCTTCCACAGCTCGTACTAGATACCCTACCTAATGAGGACAGGACTTAATACGATTTGATATTAATTTCAACCTGAGCTCGCGTAAATAAATTGACCCATATTTTAGTACCAAGTGACTTTGGTAGTTTAGCAATTTTAGGTACAATAATGTTTAGTGTCTAAGCTGTACCTTCAAGCTGAAAAAAGGGACTTTACGGACAAACAGATGGTCAACCAAAAGATTCTAAAAGGGTTTCATTTTTTCTTTGAAACCTTAAATTATTTTTTTTTGCAATTCCTTCCTTAATACACCGTCATTTTGTAGTCGTTTTAATTAGATTAAGGGAGTGTTCTACTAATGAAAATAAACATTTTTGCCAAAGAAACATGGGTCGAAAAACTACAAAAATTTTTGACTTCCCCATACAAATACAATGATTTAGCTGTCTAGTTAGTAATGGGAGGACCAAAATTTTTTGTCGTTTTTTGACCCATGTTTCTTGGGCAAAAATGTTTAGTTTCATTGGTACAACACACCCTTAAGTTAATTAAAACGACTACAAAATGACGGTGTATAAGGATTGCCTGCCTACGTTTTTCTTTTAAAATGAAACCTTTACGTACTTCTGTAATTCCTTCTCTCTCTGCCTCGCCTTTTTAATCTTCGGCAGCAGCTCTGGTACTGCCTGAGCCTCGTTGTTATTGATCGTGTCCTCCACCCATTCTGTGATCTCAGAGGCTCTGCTGTAGACCCCAGGGGACCGGGGATCTCCACATTGCTTACCACCGAATGACACTATTCCGAGTAACACGCCATCACGCACTGCTGGTCCACCGGAATCATGCTGTTTGGATAAATTATGTTTTTATTTAAATAGGTATGACTTGTGTGAATAGGGTGGGTAGGCTGTGGAAATATGCTGGTGAGCAACGCTAGTCTGTGCCCAATTCAGCTTTCAGTTCATCAACACGTAACGTTTTACTGCAATAGTCTTTCCATCCTTGTCGTATTTTCTCGTGACAAATGGAAAGAATTAATTGCGCTCTAATTCAAATCTCAGATGAAAATGTAGGTATAGTTTAAATCACTATAAACTACATAAATTGCTGTAGTGTATTACATCACTTTGAAAGCAATTTCCGAAAATGGACTAGCTAATGGAGATGAAGACGATAGACAAAAAATTTCAATGAAAATTTTGCATGCACATCATCAGAGAAGGCACATAGGAAACCTGTATAGAAGAAAGTGCTATTCCCGAGAGATAGAAAAGTAACAGTGCACGCAGGTCGCGCGCGGTTGGGCGCTAGTTTAAAAAAAAAGCTACTAACATTGCATGCATCCTTTCCACCCGTAGCGTATCCAGCGCACAGCATCCTCGGCGTGATGTAGAACCGGTACGACTTCTGACAGCTGTCTATCTCCATCACCGGGACCGGGACAAACCGCAACCGGTCCGGGATGTGGCCGAAACCGGACTCCTGTTACATAATAGCTAATTATGCAACTGTACTATAGTGGTTTATCAAATTATGTACAGTTGCATACAAGACACCGATAATATGTATCATTTATAAAGGGTTTTTTTTATTTTTTTATTTTATTTTTTTTTATTTTTTTTTATTTTTTTTAAATTGTTTTTTTTTTATATTGTTTTTTTTTTATTGTTTTTTTTTATTTTGTTATGACTTTGACTTTGACCTTGACCTTGATTTTGACCTAGACTTTGACGTTGCCCTTGAATTTGATTTTTTCTTTGACTTTTTTTGACTTTGACTTTCCTCTCCCTCCTTGTCATTATATTATCCGAACGAGTGTTATTATACTTACTTATTATATTGAACTGAATTTCATAATGTAACTCGGCGGGCGTTGGGCGCGGGTAGCGCGCCCTCAGATATTGTGGTTAATATTACACTGGTAGTTATAATGTTGGCAGTAAGCTGTTTCAGAACCTTTTATAGAGGATTGTAGATCGTAGATAAATGATTTAAAAACATTAAAAATAAGCAAGAAGGTGGATACAGCATGACACTATCGTTTTCAATAGAAAAATAACAACCAGTGTAGTATATTATTACACAAATGAGTGATAAAGTATTTAAAAATATTAAAACAGAAATTAAATAAAGTGGGGTGAGTGACAATTATATGTTTACAGCATAAAAAAGAGCAGCATAGTTAACAAAATGAGCGATAAACTGTTGAGGTTAATTATTGAGAACCTGAGGGTCCACTAAGGCTGGCCCCAGACCTACCGGTTCCGTTTCTTTGCTTTGCTGTTCTACCATGGACCGCCGGCCAAGAGGCTCATTTTCAATCTATCGCATATTTTGACCTGACCACATTGGCAAGATAGCCATTAGTTTGGTGTTATCAAATATCGTCGTCTGGGGTGCGATGAGAAGTTTTAGTTTTCGTTTTAAAAAAAAACTGCTGTTTTATACAAAAAATAATAACGAAATTATCAAAATGTATGAAACAGTTCATTTTTTTTCGCGATTTCAGATTTGGTCCCATAGTAAAAGTTGTTCAGTTTTATTATGGTCCCTATCTACCATATTCAGTTTTATAAGGCTTTACCAAACATCTTGTATAAATAAGCGATCGAGTTATTTTTAACGATCGGAGTCCATGTTCAGGGTGGCACATCTCCTAAAAGCTTCCTACTTCGCAATCCAGGCGATAATATTTGATAAAACCAAGCTAATGGCTATCTTGCCAATTTGGTCTAGTCCCAAAATGCGATAGATTGAAAATTACCCTGGTTGTCCGGCGGTCTTTCAAGCAAGGTAGCACAGCAAAGCAAAGAAACGGAACCGGTAGGTCTGGGGCCACCCTAAGTCCAATAAATAACGGAAGTCGCAACGTTTTTTTTTTTTGTTTCTTGAAGATGCCCCTTTTATATTAGATTCACATAATTTACTATTCTATTACTTTGTTATAACGATAAGGTATATCATAAAAAGTTTATGAAATTGCGGCATTATTGATATTAAAGTTCAAAAAATCGTAAATGTATTTGAAGAAAATATCCCATTCAACTTCGTTTTTGGATGTTAATAATCCTTACTAATATTATAAATGCGAAAGTCCGTTTGTTTGTTTGTTTGTTACGCCTTCACGTCTCAACTACTGAACCGATCATCATGAAATTTTGCATACATGTTGTCAGTGGTGCAGAAAAGGACATAGGGTACCTTTCATCTAGAAAAAATGTACAGTTCCCTAAGGATAGCAAAAAAACTGTCTACGCAGACGAAGTCGCGGGCGGCCGCTAGTTAAAATAATAAAAAAAACAACAAGATTAGTGCGCGAATGACTCTTAGTTGGAGGATAATAATATCATCAAACGCCTTGTCCAGAAAAGGGCACGCTTGATTTTAGTTACACTGCTGTTGATATTACACACGTTGACGTGGCGCTGGTATAAGCGAACATTGTGTAACGAAATGCGTCTCACCCGCACGTAGCTTTAGACAGGGACTTACCCCCGGTTTATGAGGTAGTTAATCGGAGGTTTTCGGAGGCTTAACATTACCGAAGGGGTCTATATAATTTGGCTTTTGGTTAATTTCATTACTTTCAACCAGATCATGTTGACCCCTCCGATTAAGTTAAACCTCTGATAAAATACCTCAGAAACCAGAGGTTACTTACATCAGTACTACCCCAACCAGTGACGATGAGGATGTCCTCTTCCTTCACAGTATAATCCTTAGAAGGTAAATTAAGGACTGCAATGTTACGGCCGATGGGCATCGGTCTATCCAAACGCAGCAACGAGTAATCGAAATCGGCGCTACCTGGAGCGTAGTTTTTTGGGAAGAACACCTAAAAGCAGTCATGATTTCAAATTTTATTATTCAACATTTTGTCTTTGATACAAATATGGAAAGAGGTAAAGCCGCATTCAGAATTTCAGAACTCGCCGTAGCTCATAGACGCTTGCAACACCACTAGTATTTCAACACCCAGACCCGAGATAAAATAGAAATGTTAGGTACAATGCCATTAAATTGACAATGGATCAGTGATCTGCGGCAACTTCAAAACGCTTGCGGTACAAAACGACGTATAGTAAACTGTAAAATTTTCTCTTTGCCATACTTTCTTGAGTAAAGTTGCAGCGGATCACTGTCTTTTGTCAATTTGATCGCTTTGTAGTTCTTCTACATTTTCTTAGCCAGGGGTTAAACCCGGGTCTTCAGACATAGTGTCTGGTCAGTATAGGATCTGGATAGCGTGGAAACTCATATGCAAGCTACTTGACTTTGGAAGTCATCAAAGTAATCAAATTATTGATAGAGTAATTTGGTTGATATTGTTGTCAATCTTGTCCATCAGCCATTCTTAATGTCCCCACTGCTGGGGCACAGGCCTTCCTTATGGGTGGTAAGGAGCCAACGATGTGGATTGGTGGGTGTTAACGACTGCAAATGCAACCGGGACCAACGACTTAACGTGCCTTCCGAAGCACAGAGGAGCTCGAGATAATAAATTTTTGATCACCAATTCCATGACCGACCCTTGCGAACGTTGCTTAACCTCCACAATTGCTGGGCCAGGTGCTAAACCACTGCGCCACCGAGCTCCAATTATTTATTAACTTAATATTAGCTCACTTTATTAACTCTAGCTTGATAGCCTCCTCGATTGTGAAAGGAACTGCCAGCTCTCACTATAAATGGTTGCAGCTTCTTCTTGTTCCCGTCAAATGCTCTGAAACAAAGGAGTTTTAAGATGACATCTTGGACTTTGATGTTAATGAAGCTAGTAGAAAAATTCACTGTAGTTAAAGTACAAACAGATTTTGAACTGTAACTGCGCAAAGCATTGCCCATGGATCTGAATACAGATGATATCCTTACGATTCCAAACAATGTCCAGCAGTAAGGACCCACTGCTCGTCGATGATGGAACCCCCACACCAGTGCTTGCCATTTCTGGAGATCGCGACATTGTAAGGATACATGCTTATGCTGGTTTCCATTCCACCAACGATGCGGCGAACGGCGTAGGAGCGAAATGCCCACGCCATGTGTTTGTCTTCTGTAGAGAGATATTTTTTAGAGTAAAACTTTTTTTAGGTTCCACTTATTTCAGTAAATAACCGGTCTGTGAATAGTAGTATTTGCGACTGTAATTAACTTTTATAAGATTAGAGAAAATGTTTAAACAAATTATCAAGGTACAAAATGATGGTGAAATGGAAAACCTAATTATAGCTGTTTCTTAATCGAATCAGAATGAACAGAAATAAGAAAAGTTCTCTAATAATGTTAGATTATGATGTTAGTTTAATAAATATCACTTTATTATAAAAAATAAAAAGCAAACTGCACTACTGAGTGTTTTATAATTTGAATTATTTTATGAATGAGTTCAAACTTCTGTACTTTATATTAATAAAAATAATAATATAATTCAAGGTGTGTCTTTTAGTGAAATTTTACCTGGAACTTTTTCATCGTCACTTGATATTTTAAACCTTGTCGACATCTGATCATTTCTAAACTTGTATTTCTCTTCCAGCAGCGTTTTTAGATCTTCATCAGTTTCTTCATTTTCGAAATCTGGTTTTGTTCTTGAAACTGGCGTTTCTTTTGCATAAAACGGCTTCTTTGGGTAGTCCACATTAGGCTCTAAATTCATCGACCTTAAATATCTATCTGGGTCTCTAATCTGTATCACTTCTAAACTTGTTACATTACACACTAATAAAATATTAAGAGCTACAATAAGTTGCCTATTTGCAAATATTAGTTGAGATAACATTATTTCATCTTAATATAAGAGAAAGCATTTTATCTGCACTTTGCTTAGTTACACGTGGCAATAATGCGTTTTAGAATTCGCCGATAACATTTTATGGTCCGGATTTACGATTGCTTGGGCCATAAATTCGGATAGGTTTTCAGCTTCGTAGATTTGGGTGTTCACTCATTATTGTTTCAAGGTTCAGACAAAATAAACATGCATGACAGTCGCTTTTGCTTGCATTGCATTTTTCCTCATGGGTCTTGCAGAAGAAAAATAGAATTTGGCATACGTATTCGGCGAAAAGGGAAATACTTCCACAGAGCTAGGTTTCTGTGCTAGGAAGCCGATTTTTGGAACTTGTATTGTATGTAGGTTTTCCAACATGCGCAGAAACTTGGTTATCGTGTTTCAGGATTCCAGATCATTAATTTATCAGCGGGGCTACTCAAATGGCCACTTTTCTATTCGTTCGCTAACTTAAAAATTAAAAATAAGCCATAAACACCAAAATAACGTGTCGTAGGCTTGTCAATTCTGTACAATATAACAATGTCTGTGATTTACATAAACTTGTGAACTTGTGACTTGATCATTAATTGCTTATTTTTAAGATTTAAGTTAGCGAACCAATAGAAAAGTGGCCGTTTGAGTAGCCCCCCTGATTTGCTTAAGTAGGACGTCACGCATGCACAATGCGTATTTTGTAATATTTGCCTAATCTATTCTCATTTCAAATGATGGAGTTATACTTAAAAGTGTATAGAAGAACTTTGGTGGAACCGATATGCGAAGAATGAAAGATCTGCAGCATATTGTATTCTAAACTTTTCAAAAATCAAACAGGATTCAAAAAGGAACCAGCTATTTTATTGCCTAAAGTAGCAGTGGATGCGACACGCTTCTCTCTTTGAGAAGAACAATGACAAATTGAGGAAGAAAGTTTATATACAGGGTTTTGTAAAACACCAACATTCAACAACCTCGCAGGAGTAAGATTATTAAACACTTCTGTTCTACTACTTTTCCGAAAAAAGAAACAAAAAAAACAATTTCCATATAAATGTCCGAACAGCTTATCGAGTTTTGCATGAAAATTCGATATTTTTTCTTTTGATGAAAGTCATACATGTTTTTGACCGAGCGAGCACGAAGTGCGAGCGAAGCGTCTCTGCTTCAGCTTTGGCAAAAATTCTTTCGTATGTCTGTATGTTCTCTTCTACAGGTCGCATTTCTCAACCGATTCTCATAAAAATTTGTGAGTAGGTTTGAAAATTATATAGAATTTTTTTGTTGAGCCAGATTTTTTTAATTTTTCAAAATGGCGGAGATATGTTAAAAAAACAGGTTTTACGGCTTTCCAGCGCTGTCTGTTCTCCTCTACAGGTCGCATTTCTCAACCGATTCTTGTGAAATTTTGTGAGCAGGTTTGAAAACGATGTAGAATTTTTTTATCACGCCACTTTTTCGTTTTTTTTCAAAATGGCGGAGATATGTAAATAAAACATATTGCAGTCCAGCTTTCCGGCTCTGTATTTTCTCCTCTACAGGTCGCATTTCTCAACCGAATTTCATGAAATTTTGTGGGCAGGTTCGAAAATCATATAGATTTTTTTTAAGTTGAGACAGTTTTTCTAAATTTTTCGTAATGGCGGAGATATGTAAGAAAAATGTATTTCAGTCTTGCTTTCTGGCGCTGGATGTTCTCCTCTACAGGTCGCATTTCTCAACCGATTCTCATAAAATTTTGTGAGCAGGTTTGAAAATGATGTAGAATTTTTTTGTCACGCCACTTTTTTGATTTTTTTCAAAATGGCGGAGATATGTAAATAAAACATATTGCAGTCCAGCTTTCCGGCTCTGTCTTTTCTCCTCTACATGTCGCATTTCTCAACCGAATTTCGTGAAATTTTGTGGGCAGGTTCGAAAATCATATAGATTTTTTTAAGTTGAAATAGTTTTTCTAAAGTTTTCGTAATGGCGGAGATATGTTAGAAAAATGTATTTCAGTCTTGCTTTCTGGCGCTGGATGTTCTCCTCTACGGGTCGCATTTCTAAACCGATTCTCGTCAAATTTTGTGAGCAGGTTCGAAAATTACATAGATTTTTTTTGTCAAGCCAGTTTTTTGAAATTTTTCATAATGACGGAGAAATGTAAAAAAAAACATATTTCAGTCCGACTTTCCAGCTGTCCATTTTCCTCTACAGGTCGCATTTCTCAACAGATTCTCGTGTAATTTTGTGAGCAGGTTCGATAATTATATTACCAAAAAGCACCATTTCGAAAAATTTTTAAAATTAGAAGCGCCATCTAGCTGCGAATATACCTACCAAATAATGCCAAACAACACGTAGGTACCACCTACTACGTGCTTTGAAAAGCTCGTGACAGTGTGGGAAAAAGGGGTGGCGACATCTTTTAGATTATTTTTAAACAACATACAATTTGAGCTACTTTTTAACGCGAGGTCTACAGCTCACGGAGCAACTAGTTTATGATGATTTAATCTTCTTATGCGAGATTGTTGGTAAAAAAACCCTGTACATTAAAATAGCTGCGCACTGGACGTCTTGTCGGGCACCCGGTTATTTTGATCTGTTACCGCAAAGAATCCACCCTGGGGTAAATTCTAGGAAACGTATATCCGAGAATTTACCCTAGGCTAGGGAGGGAGATGGAGGGAGCTAGCATTGGGAGAATTCTTGAACATACCTACACTCGACGTCAGAAAAGTCGTACCTCTTCGAAAATAAGTTTAGACTTTGCCACCTGCTATTGCTAGCTAACGTTTTATTGTGTAAATGTTGATATCTATTGAAAGTACATTTAATGAGCTTTCTATTAATAATTGTTTGATTTGATTAACATAACAGTTATCATAAAGCAAAGCAAATAAAGCAAAACCCTAAAGCAAAAACTCTTAAAGCGTTATTGCTAGGGCCGCCATAAAAGGGAAATAAAAGGGGTCAATTCAGGAAATGCGGGTAAATTCGCTATCGAGATGATGGAGAAAACACACTTCAACAGTTCAATTTAAAAAAGGAATACTCAAGATGGATACTATTGCCCATGAAGTTGCTCAAATATTTAAAAAAAATGTCAATGTAATGTTGCTCGGAAACTGAATCTCAGTAAGTAATTGATTCCGTTCGACGAGTATTCCAACTTACTGTTTCTAGAGACTGTTGGCTATTTCCGAAGGGGAAGAAGTATATAGCAACACTTACCATTAAATGAGATAGGATTAAATTAACTTTGAAGAAAAGGTACAATTTTTCTGACGCCGAGTGTAGGTTTCGCAGAATTTTCGTCAGGGTGGATTCTTTGGGGTAACAGATTGGAATAACCAGCTGGCCTACAAGGTGTCTGTTGCGGGAAGCCGCTAAATTCAAGCAACGCAGATCGTTGTGGAGATCCTTAGGGGAGGCTTATACCCAGCAGTAGGTGTTGCGGCGAGGATAATTACTTTTTAATACGAAAACGCATAAAATATTTTCTCAAGACTGACATTTTTTTATTTCTCTAGACTGACAATGTATTGGTTCAAAGAGAACACACAAAACACAGAGACAGCAACAGACAAACAATCGGCCAGCGTCTCATTCCTCGACATCCTGCCACTCGAGGAAAAATATGAGGGCAACATTATCATCGAAATTTACTGGGTAACTTAATCTGTCGTCCCCCACGTGTAACATAAGGAGGTTCCTGTGTTTCCTCTTCCTTCGAAACTCTACTCTCTCTTTCCTTCGGAGGCGTTCTACCCCTTTCCTGTGTCCCTTCGTCCTGCGACACTTCCCCTGTGCTCTCCGGGCCCTGAATAAACCAACCACATTTGCTTTTGATAGCTGTCACATTATTTTCCAACTGAATTATTTGTCCTCCTATCAATATTCCGGAATTATCAGCTCCTATCAACATTTGTATATCTTTCTCCTCGTCGATTGTATCCGATAACTTAATATTGTGTTGAGCAATCTTCTGCAACAACTTCCTGTTTGATACAAGCGGTTAGGTCCACAAATTTCCTCGGTGCTTAAAACTTCCATCTGTAAACATAAGCTATCTTCAATGTTCTTTACGTTTATGTTGTATACATTATGGCTCTTTTGTTTAGTTTCCGAACCGCCAAACACATAATGCTCCAGCGTCTCCGTTTCCAGTGCCTTTAAGCCTAATTTCCTCGCAAGCTCCTCTTTAATGTATGATCTCTGAGCTCCCGAGTCGATCAAGGCTCTGACACGAAGCATGGTACCTCCATTTTGTACTACTACTTTTACCGTCGGTAACAACGTGACGCAGTCCTTGTGACTTAGCAAAGTATTAGACGCTGATTCATTTTCTTTTCCACTACCATTCTTCTTCTTTTCTGTGCCTTCTTTAATGTCTTTGCACATTATAGTCATATGTCTCTTGGAACATATTAAACATTTCACGAAAACTCTACATTTCTTTGCGCTATGACCTTTGCGTAAACAGTAGAAACATAAACCTTTCTTTCTTATTACTTCATTCTTGTCTTCTACTTTCATTCTACTTGCTGTATGGCACTCTGAACTGGAATGAGATAGCTTGTCACACCAGACGCATGCTCCCAACTCCTTAGCTTGTCCTGCAACAATGCACGCTGCTGTAGGTGGTATCTCTTGACGTGATTCTTGATACTCTTCAATCCCAGCTTTCACGAGTTCTAATCGCTCAAAACTTTCCACCTCTCTCTTCAAAAACTTAAGTAGACTGTTTAAATTGTAGCTTTCTTCATCGTTCTCGTAATCAGTACTTCGAAATCTTATCCAGGTCTGCAACACCTCACTTGGCAGTGCTGACTCCACTAATGGGTATAGCATAGCGGCGTATTTGTCCGTTGTCACATTGAGCGTTTCTAAGGATCTTATTTGTGCTGTCAATTTATCGTATAGTACGCTTAAATTTTCCTTCTCTTTCTTCAATACTAACTTCAATAATTCTCTTACATACAGCTCTATTAATAGACTATCTTTTCCGAACCTGTTTTTCATTTGTTCCACCGCTTTCTTGTAGTTCTTTCCTGATGGAGGAAAGCTTTCCACTACCCTTCTTGCCGTAGACCCTTCTTCTGTCGCTTGGATTAAATATTGGAGTTTGTCATCCTCATCAATATTTGGGTCTTCATCAATTTTATGGAATTGCCCCCAAAACCTAAGCCAGCCACTTATTTTGCCGTCAAACTTCCTGAATTCAATCTTTGGTAATTTAAATTTTCTGTCTTTCTTTTCTGACCTCACTGTTACTTCGGACGTACTACTTTTGCATAAATTTTCTTCCAAAATTGTTTCCTCATATAAAGTTTTCACTTCGTGATATCTTTTCCGATATTCTTCTGTCGAATCTAGGTCTTTTTCGAAAGCATCGACGTCGAAATCTTCCTTTTTCAAAAATTCTTCTTTTATTTGTTCGTCTAATGTAAATAAGGCTTCGGCTTTTTCTTCGAAATATTTTAACAGACTCTTCATCTCCTGCGGCAGCCCTGCTCCTGCTACTCCATCCGCCGCCTTTGTAAACTGCCTTCTTGCCACCGTCCGCAACTTTTTCAGTTTCTCCATTTTTTTTTGTCACGCAGGTGGCTGCGATTTTCGTCCTACAGTCGTATTTATCCTCACACTATTGAAATTAACGGTCGCCACATGCGGCGAGGATAATTACTTTTTAATACGAAAACGCATAAAATATTTTCTCAAGACTGACATTTTTTTATTTCTCTAGACTGACAATGTATTGGTTCAAAGAGAACACACAAAACACAGAGACAGCAATAGACAAACAATCGGCCAGCGTCTCATCCCTCGACAGGTGTCATGCGGCTGATATGATGATGTATTTTATTAAGATGTATGACAGAAAAAATGTGGTTAGTTAGCTTTTTCAGTGAATATATTTTATGCAACCATAAAATCTTTTCCCAAAGGCTGCGCAGAGGCATGATCCTTGGACCATTATCCTTGATCCATGGCTGAGGTATAGAATCATAGAACATAGAAAAATCTTCTGTGTACAGAATAATACAAAATCTATATTTTTGTGCTGTGACAAAAAGATAAAATCTAGTCTTTGGTCACAGAATAACTAATAGTACAATTTGTTACTATATCTTTGCATCTTTGCCAAGAATTTTATATTCTCATTCTATGACATTGGACCCAGTGGCTCGGAATTTTGGACCCAGTAACTGGGTACTTACTATTATACAGGATCGGCAGTAAGTCTTACTTAACCCAAAATTAGCGTTCTTTTGCTGGCTTATCAGCTGGACTGACTTGCGAGTGAGAAGTCGGCACTGGACTGGGTTGAAACCAGTGTCTACACGAGCCCAATAGCAAGTCATCGTTGATTACTGTAAGTTACTGGGGCAGGTTTGTACCATGATTATTTCTTCTGTGGCTTGAACAAGAATTTTAATATTCTCTATCTTTGCTTTATTTAGTGTAGATTTGAAAGTTGTCAGAAAATTGTCAATGTCAATCAAAAAATAAAAATTAAAAAAATATAATTAGGTATCTACTTACCTTTGTAATGTTTTAACATTATTATTCCAAGAAAATAACAAGATGAGATGACCAGAACAATTTCTATAGTGTTGGCATTTTCATTGTTCATCAATGAATTTACTATATTGTACAACGGTGAGCATATTCGGTTGTTGGTCACAACACCATTTTATGCACATAACTTAGAACATTATATCGCTTCATTCCATAAATAGCTCCTTTTCCACTCCATTTCTAACAAAGATCGTTTTGAAATATAGGTACTTATTTCATGATATTCGCAAAATGCTGTTTCATTAGGTAGGGTGCTTTCAAATTAGATACGTGAAAAGCGCTGTATACCCAAAGATTTAAATTTATAGGTACACCGTAGCAAGCAACCACTCCACTACCACATATAAAGTACCTACTTACATTAAGACTGCCCAGTACCGGCGTTAGGGGGGGCGAGCACGGGCGACTGCCCGGGGTGCCGGATATAGCGGCGCCCCTTTTTATCTGCAGCCACAGGTGTCCCTTTATACACACACGCTCATTGAGCGAGTCTAACTAAAAAATCGCGCTGCGCGGCCATTTTTTTCCATAAACAAGCGAGATTACAAGATTAGAAGGTGAAACTGACTAAAAATCGCACTAGGTGGCCGTTTTTTGACTAACAGCCAAAATTGAAAATCCTGGAATCGCAGATAGGGGGCCCGTAGAAATATCGCCCAGGGGCGCTGGTAGTGCTAAAACCGGCACTGAGACTGCCACTACTTATTTTCATACAGAAGCGTCACTAATACAACACACCCCCGCCGCCGCAACTATACACTTTTAAAATACCTACATACGAGGGTGGATTCATAAGTCCATGTCTTTGTAAAGAAGAAACACTTCTTTTCGGCATATTTTGTTGTTTTTCTCTACATAATCTTTGTGTAGCTATGCTTATTCAGTCCAACGAAGTTACCTCTTTAACCCATTATTTTTTCTTTCATGGCCTGAAAACTGTGGTAACTGAAATTAGGGTCTATTTCATCAGCCCTTTTGGCTTGATGAAAATCTTTGCCCACCATTTCATGTTTGGTATGAGAAAAAATCTCAGTGGGCTAAATCTAGAGAATAGGAAGGATTTGCGTCCTCATTCGATGAGTTTTGATATCATGAGTGCCGGCGAGAGGGTCGACAGGGTCATTAAGAAAAGTTAGAAGTCATTTGAGCTTTTTGTTTTCAAAAGTAAAATCTTTTACCAAATTTGAAAAAATTGTAGCCTAAAGATTTCTAAGGAGTTAATATTTTAAGATACATAAATAATATGAAAAAAAAAACTTCTTTTCAAAGTAGTCGTGGACTTATCAAACCGCCCTCGTATTATTATAGGGAAAAATAGTAGCTTCGCGACTGCTACGCTACTAGCAAATCTTTCTTCATTTCAATAGTAATCTTTAGTACTGCAATTTATTGTTTTGTGTTATAAAGCTTTTTTTTGCAGCGCGTTGTATTAAGAACAAGCACTTTGCCACAAACCTGACGTTCCTTGTGGGAGTTTCATTATTATTGAAGAGGTTGAATATTTTACCGGGAATACTTTGGAGAACTGTGTCTCCATTATGTTTGATTTTAGAAGTAAGTGTAAAAATATAATAGGTCTTTACCTATGAAATTGCCGTATTGCCAGTACAGACTTTTTCAAACAAAAAAAAGTTTTGATTGGCTATGAATTCTAAATTCAAATTAATTTTGTTTTAAAAATATGACATTCTATTTACAAAATCAGTCTTTTGTTTATTGATTAGCGTTGTATTTTCATTACATTTCAAAATTTTTCCTCATAATGCATACTTCGAAATTTCGTGTAATAGGGAATATGCATCAATTTTTTTTAATCTTAATCAAAAGTATAATGCGTGAGAAAATTAACTGTAATATTAAAACTTTTCTCTTGCGTTTTTTTCTCGTGATATAGTTACTTGAAGTTAGCGCGCAGCAGCACCCGCCGAAAACGCTCCATACAAAATGGTGACGTCACACATCACGTTTCAGGTGTGTTTCGGCGCATTTAATATGGAGTTAGCCAATAATCTTCAATTATCATCCTAAATTTTGCGTTTAAGTACATATGTGTCATACAAAATATTGTTTCTTATTCGATATTCTATCTGACTGTAAAGTGCATTAAATCCGAAAATGAAAAAAAAAATTGTTATTTTTCCCTGATTTCATCGTGTGATAAAACTAAAATAATACACTTTTTTTATTTTTTTCCTGTTCCATCATGTTTTTATAAGTGTCCGCAGCGATCAAGCTCAAATTCATCAAAATCGGTGACTTATGCATATTCCGTATTATGGAATATGAGTTCCGTCGTGGCACCAACGCGGCACAAACGACACGTAACATCAACGACGTTTACGGAGAGAACTGTACAAACGAACGTACATACAACCCGTTATTGGTTTGCTCGGTTCCGTTCTGGGAATTTTGACTTGAAAAAAATGAACCTCGTGGTCGTCCGGAAACTTTGGTCAACAATGATGAATTAAAGGCGATTGTGGAAGCAGATGAATCGCAATCTACAGCTGAGCTGGCAGCAGCTTTTGATGTTAGCATCAAAACAATATTGGTCCATTTGCGACAGATTGGCAAGATAAAAAAGCTTGATAGATGGGTGCCCCACTGCTACTTCACGACAACGCGCGACCCCATACTGCACAACAGACCGTCTCTAAGCTGCATGAGTTGGGTTTGGAAGCTCTCCCTCATCCGCCATACTCACCAGATTTTGCGCCTACCGACTATTACTTTTTCCAAAATTTGGACAACTTTTTAGCGGGAAAAAAATTCAATTCCCGAGAGGCAGTACAAAACGCCTTTGAAGAGTTTGTTGTCTCCCGTTCAGCTGATTTTTTCAAAAAGGGCATCCATAAACTGCCACAGCGTTGGCAAAGATGCATTGATTGCAGGGGTGATTACTTTGAATAAAAGAAATAAATAAAACTTATTTAACTTTTTTCAAACAAAACGGCAATTTCATAGGTAAAGACCTAATATTTAGGTATTTACACAGCAGATATTACTAGACTAATGATTTTGTGTGAACAATTTACCAGAATCGCAGCAATTTGAAGAAGTAAATCATCTAATAGTCCGTGAGCTCGCGACGGTATTGCCTACGTCATCTGACATCACGATGAAATGCATGGCACACGGTCGGAAAAGTTGTGCTGAGCGAGGATCAGAAGATTATCGCAAATAAAATTGGCCGGGAGAAAATCTTCCACTTCCGGTCAAAATTTTAAGATTATATTTACGTCATGTGACCTCAGTAAGAGACCCGTGTCATCATTTAGTTTTCAATCGAAGAGTAAACATAAGCCTGTCAGTTCTGAAATGGCCGGAATACGTTAAACTTATTTTTTTGTTTTTTAGTCATTTCAGAACTGACAGACTTATGTTTACTCTCTCTACGATTGAAAACTAAATGATGACACGGGTCTCTTACTGATGTCACATGACGTAAATATAATCTTAAAATTTTGACCGGAAGTGGAAGATTTTCTCCCGGCCAATTTTGTTTGCGATAATCTTCTGATCCTCGCTCAGCACAACTTTTCCGACCGTGTGCCATACATTTCATCGTAATGTCATATGACGTAGGCAAAACTGTCGCGGGCTCACGGACTATAAGATCAATATCTCTAATTAGCTATCATCATTTACTTACAGACATTAATAACAATAATTATCCTCGAGATCTCCCTCATTCACATCTGGAAGAACATAGAAGAGTTTTTACTCCACCATTCTGATGGGATCCTGTTACTTCTATCTGAGAACCAGAGTTTGGATTGGATAGTTTGTATTTTGTGCTGTGGCAAAAGAAACTGCTCTGAAGTTTTTGCTGACCTGGTACTTAAATTGACAAGTTTCTTGTTTTTAGTAACAATTTGTTCTTTTTATAGTTAATTTGATTTGTTTATTATACAAATTATGGAATACCAGATGTCTTAATTTTCTTTTTCGTCTTTCTAATTTAATTCAATTTGATCACCTACTGTTTTATCTCAAAGGTTTTTATTTCATTACAAAGTAATAAAGACTTTGTAAAGCGATCTAATTTTACATAAAATTAAACAATAATGAAATCAGTCTACATAATATTTTAGTTGCTTTTGTTTCTTCAACATTTTCTCATTTGAATTTTTGCCTTAAGTTATTTTTTATAAATAGAATAAAACAACTTCATAGAATTTCATAAATTGTAATATACTTAAAGCTACTACGGTACGGCTATTTTGGGTTTTTTAAATTTCGTATAGCACCTATCTTCTGGGCAATTTACAAATTTAACATATGCCTACACGGCTAAGTACTTGTTATCATCCAGGAAACAGGGCCGATTCCTGTCTCTCTGTGAGCTCATGAGCTCAGAGCTGTAGACCTCGTCTTTGTGAAATTTTTTGAAATGGCTGAAATATGTTCTTGTTTTTTTTCGAAAAAAATCGAAATACTAGATCGACAAAAAATCTAAATAGGTAATTATCGAACCTGCCTGTCGATTCTGTAACCAAACTCGCATCTCACTTCGAACCTCAACTTCACTTCAAGTGAATTTGTTATTAGAAATTAGCTAAATATAAACTATTTCACCGATTGCAAAAGGTTTTAGGTAGACCCACAGCTATCTAAAATCTTTTGTGATAAAAAAAAATTGAATATCATTATCTCGTTTATGATTTAAAATTCCCGCGAAGTGAAGTGAGGTTCAAAGTGAGATGCGAGTTTGTTACAGAATCACAGGCTGCTCACAAAGTGACACGAGAATCGTTTGAGAATTGCGACCTGTAGAGGAGAACAGCCGGACAGACGTACGAAAGAATTTTTGCCCAAGCAGAAATGAAGACGCTTCGCGCTCGCTCGGTCAGTAATACGACTTTGCCTGTTTTTTTACAACAGGAACTGAAACGCTCAAACAAACTGGATCGTACTCGATCACGTTTGTTAAGCAACGCTCGGTCCGGCCAGGTGTCGGATGGGTGACCGTTAAGTGGCATTTACAACTGAGCACTTCCGTGCTTCGGAGGGCAAGTTAAACCTTCGGTCCCGGCTGTTGTCATCTGACAACAGTCGTTAAGCCAAGTCAGAGGCCTTACAGGCGCCTTGATAAACACTAACACCAGAGGTGGCCACTATCCTTATACGATAACAAGAAGAAGAACAGGAACTAAGTGAAACAAATTCATAAGCAAACTAAACCCGTTTGCAGACCCGGATCTTATTCAAAATGGGGTTACAAAAAGCAATTTGCCACCCTGGATCTACGAGGGTGGATTGATAAGTCCATGAATTTTTTTTTAGGAATATTTTGTTTTATTTCTCTACATAATCTTATTGTAGCTCTGCGTATTCAGTCCAACGAAGTTCCTACCTCTTTAACCCATTATTCTTTCTTTCATCGCCTGAAAACTGGTAACTATAGGTATACTTAATGAGGGCCCATTTCAGACACCACCTTTCGGCTTGATTAAAATCTTTGCCCGCCAAGACATTTATTAATGTTTGATAGGAGAAAAAATCTCAGTGGGTTGAATCTAGAGAATAGGAAGGATTCGCATTTTCATTCGATGAGTTTTGATGTCATGAGTGCCGCCCAGAGGGTCGACACGGTCATTAAGAAAAGTTAGAAGTCACTTGAGCTTTTTGTTTCCAAAAGTAATAATCGTTAGCCGAATTTGAAAAAAAAAATAGTTTAAAGATTCCTAAGGAGTTTCTTTTTAAGATATGAAAAAAAAATTATAAAAAAAAATTTCTTCTTTTCAAAGTCATGGACTTTTCAAACCACCCTCGTAAAACAATTTTTAACAAATCTTATGATATCTCAATGTTATCTTACGACCTAATAAATCGATAACTTACTTTGTGATTAAATTAATTATTTAGGTACCTACAATTCGATTAATTTAACAATGTACAATAAAAGTGGCCAACTTTAGAGCGCTTGCGGTACAAAATGACGTATTTTAATTTGTAAAATTTTCTCATTGGCATACATTCTCATGTGAAGATTAACCGCATTGTACAAAACTAATTTAACATTACATTAAGTATCTGTTGATGTTGATGAAAATTAACTTTGTCTTTATCGATATGAGTTAAATTCATTAGACGTTCATTAGTCATATTTTGCATTTAAAATTTAGCTCCCAACTCTAGTGCAGTGGGTCGAATGGTAAACACAATTTACCCGTGGACCCACCAGTGCGTAGAACGGGTCGTGATGAGGGGTCATATCAAATCAACAAAATTTAATGGTTGTCAGATTTCCTATAAAAAAAATATGTTTCAAATTCTCAGACTTTTAGAAGTCTGAGAATTTGAAACATATTTTTTCACCTTAGGGAAATAGGATAAAAGGTACTCTACAAAGCTAATTTCCAAGTTTCCAGAAAATTCAGATCTCCTGATAATAAAATTGTGACGTCACGCAAACTTGAAAGGACAATCAAACATGTAGGTCAATACACAAACCATTTTCATACGAATAAGATCTAATCCAATACAATAAGGTTTAATATAACTTAGACGGATTTATATTCCTCTTGTTCTACGCAGAATCCCAAATCGTTTGAATATAAATATAACCTTGCTGTAATGCAATAAGGTTCAAAATTACTTTCTGGGATTGATAGGACTTTTCGTTGTTGTTCTTACGCAGAATCTCGTATAAAGCGACCGATGAAAATTGATCATTCGCAGCTTGCGTATATTGACCGTCGGGGCGACAGCATAAATCGGTCGGATAATAGGAGCGTATCTCATGTGCGTTGGTGTTGCTATTATGATAAAATTTCCTTTAGGTTTGGAACGAAAATGTGAAAATGAAACATGTTTTTTATTCTTATCGTGGTACAAGCAACTATTAACATTAAAACAAGAAGCAAAAACCAGCTAGCCAAGATTTTAAAAGGCTTTGGATCACAAAATCAGTAGGTTAGGTACCTACCTATTTTTTTTACTCTTTAATTACATTTGACTTTACTTAATGTTATGGATCAAAGCTCTAAAAATGTAAATGCCCTAAAATAATTTAAATAACATGTAACTTCAAAGTTATTGCTCAAAAACATTACGCGTAGAGATTTTGTTGAATGACAGGGAATGAGTGATTTTCCAAATTTATTTAAAAACAAAAAATAGTAACTGTTAGCCTCTCTCGATGGCATTGATGAACAAGTGAAGTGACAAAATTGGCTTTGAAAAATAAACGGCCTGTGCTTAAAAAAAAATCATTTTTATTTCTTGGCGTTCGTTGGTTGTTAGCGGTGTTTTCGGTGTATTCATGTGAATTGTGTTTTCTTTTTGCTACGTTTTCCACAGTTGACACTTGCTTGTTTATCTCGATAGGTGTATCGAGCCTTTTTTTGTCATTTTGAAAAGCCCTCATTGATGACCCAAAGATGCTTATGTTAAGTTATTTGAATAAAGTTTGTTTGAATTATTCAATAAAAGTACAAAGAAATTAGGTGTTAGGTTTTCACTGTTGACTGTCAATTTATTATAATATATATTTATTTAGCAGTAAATTCGAAGCAAAAAGTTTACTTAAATAAAAAAAATGTCACTAACAAACAATAACAGTACAAAAACAATAATTAAGTAATGCAATGCGAAAGTTTAAATAAAAGTGTGTGACTCACAAATTTGTTGATATAATGGTAATTTAAATTTATGTGTGGCAATACTTTTATCAACTGTTGCTGGGCGGGCGGGGGTGTGAGGAGTGGGCAATTTGAACACCCGATCAGATATGGAAATACATGAAGTGATTTATACCCTTTTGCAATAATACTTGACAAATATGGCATGAGAAGAGAATTTGACAAGTCTTGAAATTGATTGTAAAAGCTGAGCAACTTTCACAAAGGATAAGACTTTTCACATGATAGATCAATTTCGCAAAATTGATTCTGAAAGCTTCCAAGCATTCAATTTCGGGTTGATTTATAGTCCTTGAATATTTTGAACGTTTTGATTTAAGAAACTTACTACTAGTGTATCTACCTACTTTAGCAAAAATAATCCGTATTTTGAGAGCGCTTTATACAACGTGTAATACTTAGAATAAAGAGCAAAGCCGTATATGGTAGATAGGATACATGCATTGCATGACGCATCCTGAAAACCATTTTTAGGGTTCCGTACCCAAAGGGTAAAAACGGGACCCTATTACTAAGACTCCGCTGTCCGTCTGTCTGTCTGTCTGTCTGTCTGTCTGTCATCAGGCTTTATCTCATGAACCATGATAGCTAGACAGGTGAAATTTTCACAGATGATATATTTCTGTTGCCGCTATAAAAACAGAAAAAATAAATATTTAGGGGGGCTCTCATACAACAAACGTGATTTTTTGCTGTTTTTGGTACGGAACCCTTCATGCGCGAGTCCGACTCGCACTTGGCCGGTTTTTTTTAAATAATCTTATTAATGAAAAACTGCAAAGTCAAAGTCTAACTAGGTTAGAAAATTGTGTTTTGTTTTTGATTTTTATCGAAAACAATAGTATTTTTGCGTCTAGGCTTGTCACTTTGCCTTTTCCACACAAATAAAAAAAAACTACCTTTCTCAGTCATGTGGTGGTTTTCGGGGCTTATTATAATTTTCCGGAGTTGTATGCATGTTCTATTCTATTTCACTTTATATATGAGGGTATTATTTAAAATACAAATACAAAACTTTATTTTTCACGAATCCAATTACAAATTGGAGAAAGCTTTTTATATCACTAGTGGCCGAAAATGAACGAACTTTCGTTGTCCATAAATATCCCTGCCCACTTACACAGCAATAATCACGTCATTTACCTAAAAGCAACAATTACTTCGTGTCCGGTTTGCAATTGTAGGGTAATAACAACTCTCTGGAGGTCCAACCCCCTCGAACAACAGGCGTCATGAGGCGTCCGTCACTACTCCAGTATATCCCGGGAAAGCGCGGACGAAAGTTGTGTTGTGTTTCACGCAACGGATCGTTGGGATGCACAGGTCAGAATCTCTTTCATTATCTTTTAATTAAAAAAAAGAAAACAAGACTCTATCGTATTAACCTAATGAGGTTGTTATTGAAAAGTACTAGGATAATTTAAGTTTCAGGCGCTATTTACTGAACGAACGGAAAATGAGTTGATATATTGCCATTGTGTGTTTGATTTGATCGTTTTTAATCTTGTTTGTTGAGAAACTTTGATAGTTAATTAAGCTTTTGCGAACTTTTATTTGAGAATATAGAATACTGGGATAACATAAGTTTGCGGGCGCTATTTACTGAAAGGGAGAATTGTATGATAGCCATTGTTTTTAAAAATCCTATCTGTGGGAAGGTCCTTTGAAATACAATAAGAAAATAATTAGGTTTTCTCTTATTAAATACTTATCGGGGTTTCTATTTTGTAAGGTCTCATAATGCTCTTATCACTCAAATCTAGAGATATGTAACGATTGTCACATGTCTATTTTAAAGGCAATAGGTACATAAGTTTATACAAAATTATTATTGTAATAGTGTACCTACCATACATTTTAAACTGTCACTGTCACGGCTTGTTGCAAACAAAAATGTATTTTAGGTGTACTTACTAAAGTTTTTATTTTCAAAATTTTGTTCTCATTGTCAAGTAAAAAAAAAACACAGATTTCGCAGTTCCCGTAAGAATCGGAGCATTGAAAATAAAGAATACAAAAATTTACGAAAAAACTAAATCAAAACAAAAGCAAAATCCTATAATTTTTCTAAGTTGAGGTACCTTTTTACCCGACTACGGCGAAGCCAAAACGGAGGATATATGATTTTGACCTGTATGTATGTCTTTGTAAATTCATCTGTTCCCTCATAACTTCTAAACTACCTTTTATAATTTGACAAATGAAGTATCGTTAGAAGCGTCTTAATCGTCCAATAAACATAGGCTATAATTATGCCGTTACATTAAATTGAATGTGGCGCCCTCTAGAGGAGTTAAAGACACAAAATATTTTTGAATAATGCCGTGTTGGGTACCAAATGAAAGGGCTTAATGAGCATATTTCAAAAATATATAAATTGTTAGCTTTTGTCCATGGCTTTGCTTGCTTTCACCCTATTGACAACTCCAAAATATTTAAAATAAAAAAGAAGTTTAAAAACCTACGGAAAAATCGTGCTCTAAAAAGTAAGAAACAAGAAAATATTCATAAAAAGGATAACCGTGGTCGCATGCCACCTCCAGCCCGTGCCGTGCGTGTCGAGGACAAAGTGGCATGCGACTACAGTTATCCTTTTTATGAATATTTTCTTGTTTCTTACTTTTTAGAGCACGATTTTTCCGTAGTCGGGTTTTAGTTTTTAAACTTCTTTTTTATTATTTTTACGATCGATTGTGACACGAGGCGCAGCCGAGTAAGTGCACCTGACTGCTTCAACGCGGCTGAAATATTATTAACCAATTCTCAAAAATCAACTAATGCACTTCTTGTCTGCTTCCGCATCTTTCAATACCATTACCATGACGATCGGTCTATAATCATAGAAACTACATCACTTTTTATAAACCGAAATACCCGTTTTTCTACAATTCCAAATCTAAGGGACCACCTACAGGTCACAATTATAAACCGATTTTCAAAAAAAAATCGCTATTTTGTAGCTAAACTAATATCCTAGGACCCATTTTTTAATTTTTTCTTAAGTCGGTTTTTTTTATCGAAATATTTACAATTTAGAAAACAAACACCCCCCGAAAAACCCGAATTTTTCGAAATTTCAAAAAAGTTACCAGACGATTTTCAAAATTCAAACGCACGTGTCTCAATAAATTCCTCAACTTTTGGTACTATTCCCATCACAATCCTCTTAAAATCCTCGCAACTATGACCAAAAAAATACGTCTCAGGCGATTTGCATTTGATAAACATTTTCAATGGTAAAATGATAAAATTAAAACTCTTTATTTCTACAACATTACTAAATTAACGACAACTCTACCTTCATTTATCATTTTATAAACATTTCTCTAAAATGGTTACTAATTATTACTAGGATAACATAAGCTCGTGCGTCATGGACAATACTTTCCTATCGTCCGATCTAAAGCTATGTTTAGTGATGTGAGTAATTTTGTATGGAATCCATTCCTATTAATGAAGTTGAGCTATCGACATACATTAAGTACGAATACGCTCTATTATCTTCATATAATGTGGTGTTGAAACTGAAACTTTTTCAATTAAAACAATAAAAATGTTTTACCTATTCAAAGAATGAAATTATTTTTGATGTAGAAATATTGTTTCTCGAATAAATTTAAGGAAAATAGTACTATATCTATCCTCGTCCTTCTCCAACGACCAATCTTATTTACCAATTGTAAAAATTCAGCTAAACAATAAATAATGTAAAATAATTTTTATACCTTAAAAATATTGGTCTACAGAAGATTATGCCAGGTGTGTTATGCCAAAAAAAAATATAATAATAATAATAAAATATTCTTTATTTCTCTCTCCAACAGTTACAAATTGTTAACTATATTAAGTTATAAACTATTTTAAATAAACTAACATTGGAGAGAACTGGTGCCAGTACTAGGTCGGGTTAGAAATTGATAGCATCAAGATTCTGCCAGATACAGGGTTACATTATCATCAACGTTAATTGGTTCAGTCTTAAATGCCGCAACCAAACCAATTGACAGACAAATAATAATTTCTCATTTAAAATAAATAAGTATAAGTACTTATGGATTTACTACAAAGATTAGGAAATAAACAAACAAATAATAAACAAGCAACACATTTAAGTTATTACTTAGTACCTTAGAGTAAGACGGGCTTCGTGAAAAACGAAGCCTTTGTTGCTCGAAGCTTAGTACCATGAAACTTTATGTTGGTAAATCGCGAGATGAGGCTAAGCTTAGTTTAGCTAACTAAGTTTTGTTAACTTAGCTCTTATTCTGCTACCGGCTTTATGAATTTTATTCCTCAGTCCATAGCAATAAAAAGTCTACTTAAGGTATGATTCCGATGTCGACAGCAAGCAGCAGTATTGCCGCAGCACTGTTGCTTGCTGCTGAGATCGGAATCATACCTTTGTACGCAAAGACAATCGACCCACCGGGTCTATGTCATGCTTACTCACTTCAAAGAGTAATATAAAAATTTGAACACCTCTAAAATTACTTGATAGATGGCTCAATTATGTCAAAATAATGGCGGGATGTCACAAAATTTAACCCGCTTGGTGGCGCTACTTCTGCTGGAGACCTTTATGAGGGAATTTAACCCCAATTTTCCCTTTATAATTAATTATATCTAAAAATGGTTGAATACTTATCATAATTATTATGGAAGCTGGACAGTAAACAAATTAAAGATTGAAGAAAACTACAATATGTTGGAAGAAAAATTGATATTTACGAAAATTCACTTCCAACATCCAGAAATTGTAAGCAAATTAGCAAATACATAGCAAACAACAAAATAACAGGTCTACATCTACACTAGCGCCAAGTTAGCGGTAGTGCACCGACTGGTGGACGATTTGTGAATCTGCCAAATTATCGTGCCATTGCATTGTAATAAAAACTCTTGATTTCGTCGAAGTTTATATGTATATATATAATTTTTGTATTTTTGTATGTATATAATATTTTTATAGCAAGTGTACTTGCTGCTTGAAGATCACCGACCGTCGTCGCTCCCACCTTTCTACATGTTGAGTAGATTGTAACATAAAGTGTAACAATATTTTGTGACAATGTTATAGAACCATTATAACTCTCTCGTGTCACTAAATAGTACATATTTTTTTCTTTCTCAAGTATTTTGAGTACCATAGTTACGAAGAAAATTACTAAACTCTATTATTTGGAAATAAGTTAAAAATAACATTGGTTAGATAAGCGTGATCAGATTAATTAATATAATGTGCACTCAAATGCCTCTCATGCATATGCAAATTAGGTACCTAAATATATAAAATTCACTTAGCATATATATAATATACCAACCGTGAGATTTGCAATGTGATGCGAAGGTGATTGATAACTCGAAATCGTTCGAATTATTCAGTCGTGAGTCGTGATTGATTGTACGGAGCTATCACATATCTAATGTGTGTAAGTACCTATTTGAACATCTACACTCGACGTCAGAAAAATCGCACCTCTTCGAAAATAAGTTTAGACTTGGCCACCTGCTATTGCTAGCTAACGTTTTATTGTGTAAATATTGATATCTATTGAAAGTATAGGTATATTTAATGAGCTTTCAATTTATAATTGTTTGATTTAATTAACATAACAGTTACCATAATTAAACGATTAAAGCGTTATTGCTTGCGCCGCCATAAAAGGGTAATAAAAGGGGTCAATTCAGGGGAAATGCGCTTGAATTCGCTACCGATATGACGGAGAAAACACACTTCAACAGTTTAATTAAAAGAAGGAATACCCAAGATGGATACTATTGCCCATGAGTTGCTCAAATATTGCAAAAAATGAGACAATGGAATATTGCTCGGAAACGGAATCTCAGTACTTAATTGATTCCGATCGACGAGTATTCTAACGATTTCTAGAGACTGTTGGCTATGTCCGAAGGGAAAGAAGTATATAACAAAATTTACCATTCAATTAGATAGGATTAAATTAACTTTGAATAAATTTTTAAAAAGATGCGATTTTTCTGCCGCCGCCGAGTGTATTTCAATGTATTAATTTTCAACCTACGTGGTTAAAGTTTTTTGCGCCATTTTACGGAATTCGTATCAATTATCATCTATTATTTCAATTGTAGTGAGTGATTGTATTTACAACTAGCGGCCGCCCGCGAATTTGTCTGCGTGGAAGGTGTTTTTTGCTATTCCTCGGGAACAATACTTTTTTCGAAATGAAAGGTACTCTACGTTCTAATCTTATCTAATCTAGGTTAATTTCATTTTTACGTTAATTTTATTTCAATTTTTATTTTATATTCAATTTTTATTTTTAATTTATTTTTTATTTATAATTCAATTTTTATTTCAATTTTTGATTTAATTTAATTTTATCTTATTTTACAAACAAATTATGTCATTGTTGTAATGAAATACTGATTAAAAATTGTCTAAAATATGATAAATGTTGCACCTAATAATTATATTTTGCACACCAGAATATATTTTGCAAATAAAACTATTTTTGATTTTATTTGATTCTATGTCTTTCTCTGTACATCGTGTATGTAAAATTTCATGATGATCGGTTTAGTAGTTAAGACGTGAAGGCGTAACAAACAAACAAACGGACTTTGGCATCCTTACTTATCCTTAATATTTCTTTAATTTCCTTATCCTTATCCTTATTTTTTTGTTTTGTTCAGAACAACTCTGTAACAGCGCAGAAGATATTTTTTTTAAAAATAAAAATTATCTTAATGTAAAAATAGCATTGTGAATGCCTGAAATCTAAAAAAAAAAACAATAATTTTTAGGTGATAATCTACATTGCGTTATCTCAAACATTAACTACAATTTTTTAAACTTGTCTAAATACAATAAAAATTAAAAAAATATATAAACTTGAACATATAAAAAAAAAAGTAAGTCACCGAGCGGGATTTCTTGCCGTCCGCGTCTTAACCCGCTGGACCAGACGGACAGTGGCCGGAAATTAAAGACCATATTTTGCGTCGAAATAAAAACGCATGAAAACTCGAAAAAACGCCTTTTTCCAAACATAATACTAATCTAGATCTATTGTTTACCCCCGAAAACCCCCATATACCAAATTTCAGCGAAATCGTTACAGCCGTTTCCGAGATCACAGAAATGAATTTATATATAAATATACAAGAATAGGGAATATGCATCAATTTTTTTTTTAATCTTAATCAAAAGTATAATGCGTGAGAAAATTAACTGTAATATTAAAACTTTTCTCTTGCGTTTTGTTCTCGTGATATAGTTACTTGAAGTTAGCGCGCAGCATCACCCGCCGAAAACGCTCCATACAAAATGATGACGTCACACATCACGTTTCAGGTGTGTTTCGGCGCGTTTAATATGGAGTTAGCCAATAATCTTCAATTATCCCCCTAAATTTTGCGTTTAAGTACATATGTGTCATACAAAATATTGTTTCTTATTAGATATTCTATCTGACTGTAAAGTGCATTATATCCGAAAATGAAAAAAAAATATCGTTATTTTCCCCTGATTTCATCGTGTGATAAAATTAAAATAATACATTTTTTTTATTTTTTTTCCTGTTCCATCATGTTTTTATACGTGTCCGCAGCGATCTAGCTCAAATTCATCAAAATCGGTGACTTATGCATATTCCCTATTGCTCGTTTAAAGGTATAAGATAAATGTTTGATTAATGCGGCTTTAGTTAACGCATGTAGCCTCTTTTTAGCAAAGGGTATTGGAATCAGGTTTCTGACTAGTACCAGACGTTGATTAACCATATTTTTTTAAACAATTTATTCTTACTTGTAAATTGTAAAAACAAAAATTCAAAATGTTCTTTCTAACTTAACACAAGACCCTGTGTCGACCTTTGGCCGCCCAAGGGACTCTTTTGGTAGGCGCTGTTTGCTGTTAGCCTAAAAAATAGCCCCAAGGGTGGTAAAGGATTCATATTTAATTCTAACCTATGCTACCTTCTACGACAGATGGAGGTTAACGACAGTACCTATGTATAATTGATTAATAAGGACTGTTGTTGACTATAATGGGTTAAATAAAATGGTTAAATAAAAAAAGGCTAAATCTCATGAACCAAATCAATTAAAGGTTACTTCGATACGGGCTTGCCTAGTGAGGAAACGGTAGATATTTTGCTGTAGTATTTAAGCTTTGTCTGCAAGTGTCTTAATCTTGTACCTATACATAGTTAGGTAAGTTAAGTTTGTAAGCCATTTGTTGAAATATTTTTTTTTTTTTATCATTTTCATTAAACAACACAGTTTATTAGGAACGAGCTGCCAACCGCGACTTCAAATGCGTGTACCTTAGGGAACCTTTGACCAGAATAAAAAGTATTCTATGTATTAATCCAGGCTATAAACTATCTGCATACCAAATTTCATCCAAATCCGTCCAGCCACTATTGAGTTATAAAAATGATTTTTGGTGCGACCTGCCTACCAAGCCCCGAGTTCAAATACTGGTAACACCAACTATTATATATTATGTGGTACTGCTAGCATTTACGCATTTGTTCTCGCACCAATCCACATTGGGCCCGCGTGGTGGATTATGGCCTATCCTCCTTATCCACCCATAAGAAAGGTATGTCCCTAGCAGTGAAGACATTTTTCTGATGTCGATTTGTTTTCAATTCATGGATTCTAGTACAAAAAAAAACCGGCCAAGTGCGTGTCGGGCCACGCGCCGTAGGGTTCCGTAGTTACCTTATACCATACGATATTCAATACAACTGTTATTATTCGTCTGCAAAAATAACTTTGTTTTTCACAGTGTTGGTATGAATGACAAAGTTATATTTGCGGTTTTGGAAAATGTGCTATATCTCATTAATATATTTTTTAGATTTTTCACCCTCTTATTTCAAAAGTTAGAGGGGGGGGGACACATTTTACCACTTTGGCAGTGTTTATCTTTCAAACGGTTGACTTTGAAAAAAAATCGTCTTACAAACCTCAATGACATTTTTAAAGATATAGGTTTGAAGAAAAAATTTTTTTTCAGCTTCAGTACCATGTATGCGGAGCCCCCCTTAATCTTTTATTTTTTTACTAGCGGCCGCCCGCGACTTCGTCTGCGTGGAAAGTTTTTCTGCTATCCCTCGGGAATAATACTGTTTCGGGATGAAAAGTACCCTATGTCCTTCTCTGCACCCCTGTCAACGTTTATGCAAAATTTCATGATGATCGGTTCAGTAGTTAAGACGTGAAGGCGTAACAAACAAACAAACAAACGGACTTTCACATTTATAATATTAGTAAGGATTTTTGTGCTAAATTCGTTAAGCAGTTAACAGAATACATCTACCTATCAAGTTTCAACTGTGTAATAAAATTCTAATGCTTTCGGAATAACTTTATTCCGTTGCTCACAGCCACTTGGCTGTGACATACGGACGGACAGACAGACAGACAGACATGACGAATCTATAAGGGTTCCATTTTTTGCCATTTAGGCTACGGAACCCTAAAAATGGTTCTAATTTAGTTAAGTATGTCATCTGTAGTAAAATAAGTATTTACCTAGCAATATTATAAAAGTCACTACTTACTTATAGAAGAAACATGCAAAAACTTTCTCCTGTTTAAGTAACTACTTAGTTAAGTTTGAATAAATAATAAATAATTAATGAAATTACGATGACTTTTTTTAGTTAAACTAAAGTTGTTTTTGATGTGGCTTGCACGAAGAGATTGGAGAATTCTATACCCGTTAAAACTCTTTAAAAAGAAAAAAAAACCTTTTCAAAAAAAGGAAAACCTCCTTCAAAAATCTTAAAAAACAGATCTATAAAAAGCAAGAAATAATGTTCAAATCGATTAATTAAAACACGTCTATTGAAGTCGGGTGGAGCTGAAAGTATTTTTTTACTTATTGTATTGTTTATATTTTTAAAGCCCCACCCGACTTCAATAGACGTGTTTTAATTAATCGATTTGAACATTATTTCTTGCTTTTTATAGATCTGTTTTTTAAGATTTTTGAAGGAGGTTTTCCTTTTTTTAAAAAGGTTTTTTATTTTAATTTTTTTGTGGTAGGTATGTAAGCGTTGATTTTATAATATAAAACGTTATAATGTTTCACATTTTTAATGGTATACCCCGAGTAACGCAATTTTCACGAATTCCGTTGGGCCTTCGAAGTTAAACGCTAGTCCAGAACGTCCTTGACAATAGATAGGTACTTAACTTGTTTTTGATTGTCATAAACCTACCAATATTTCAATCACTGTACAGTTCCTATTTGATTTTGAGGAGTTCCCTCGTGTATCTTCAAAATCCAACGTCCAATACCAATGAAATTAATATGGTATCATCCTTAAAGTGTTTTCTTTCAAATAAAAAAAGAATCATCTAAATCGGTTCATAAACAAAAAAGTAATGGTTGAAAATCCGTCTGAATTCATATAAAATGGTTACGAAAACGACAGTATTTTCAAGATTACTTGAAAACTACTGAACTGATTTCAAAATTTCAAAAAATGGGACCAACTTGGGAACAAACCTCATGTTATAACGTTTGAATCATTTCAATCGGTTCAGCCGTCTTCGAGTAATCGGTGTACATACATAAATAAAAAAAAATATACGCGACGAATAGATAACCTCCTCCTTTTCAAATTTTTGAAGTCGGTTAAAAAATACAGCATATATTTTCTCTTGAAAAACCATTTAAAAATCTCTTCTGAAACACGACGAGTTCTTGCAATTATAATACGTTTCTGGAAAGGAAAATTCATTTTCCCGTGTCGAACAACGGCAAACGAGATTTTTCCCGTAAGTAAGAAGGTATCACAAAACTCAGCGAACTAAAATTTATGGAACAAGCATTCCCCACATAGCACCACACAAAAATTACAATCAAGTGGACTGGGCTAAAAGGCTGGCACAAAGCGTCTGAATACTACTGGTTGCATAATAGCGACCGTAATCTGAATACTCATAGATATTTTCTATACTTATTTAAAATAAAAATAAAAAAATTGTTATGATACGTTATCTCCGCATCTTTTTCCTTTTTTGCGTCTTTTACACCATTAATTTGACTTTACAGGACGTAATCCTTACATATAATAAAACAGTAAAAAAAAGTGTGTCTGTAAATGTACAGACACACTTTTTACGTAATATATGTAATGACATATATTTCAAAAAAAATATCTGGGGCGATGGAGACATAGTAATAGAGTAAGAATTTGAAAAAAAAAGTGTGTCTGTTTGTCTGTTTGTCTGTTTGTCTGTTTGAACACGCTAATCTCAGGAAATACTAAACGGATTCGAATGAAACTTTTTTTGTTGTATAGCTGTTAAGCCTGGGCATAGTTTAGGGTATAATTGATTTTGGAAAATGGAACAATGATGCAGAACCATAATGGTCCAACTTAACTATAAGGAATATAAAAATGACACCTTAGCAAAAATTGTTCAACCTGATGAGCATTTTTTGATGAGGTATAAAAATCGAAGATCTGGAACACCTGATGCAGAACCATTATGGTCCAGCTAAACTGTACAAAATATAAAAATGACATCTTTGCAAAAGTTGTTCAGCCTGATGAGCATTTTTTGTTGAGGTATAAAAATCAAAGATCTGGAACACCCGATGCAGAACCATAATGGTACAGCTAAACTATACAAAATATAAAAATGACCCCTTAGCAAAAGTTGTTCAGCCTGATGAGCATTTTTTGTCGAGTTAAAAAAATCGAAGATCTGGATGACCTTATATGAATACGCCGGAGTAATAATGTCCACGCGTACGAAGTCGCAGGCATCAGCTAGTTTCTAATAAACTCTCTCTCTTTTCTTTATAATACAAACTGCAATAACTGTACGCTAACGGACGTTAAAGTTCTGGGCGAGTTGCTAGCTGGCCCGACTAAAAGCTGTGCGGGTTGTAATTTTTTAGCCCGGTGGTGTTTTTTTTTATTTTAGCAATATTTGTTTGCAATTTCACTTCCATAGATTATAGTTCGCTGACAAAACTCGATCACCAGTGGCGCAGAAATATACACAAACCACTACCGACTAGGAGATGAAAGCGACTAGCTCCTTCGATTTTGATTACGAGCGCTACGCTAGCTGAGTGTCCTCGAATCACGTCATGTTATCTTGGTAGGTCTACATCTTTTAATTTTATATCATGAAATAATATTTCACAGCTTCCGGTTTAGTGTTACAGAACTGTAAATGTAATTACATTTTAAATTCTGTTCCATTTGTATAAGATCAACATCATAGAAGTCCTATCTGAAACCTAAAACTTTTATCGTTTCGTTTTGCGAAATTTCCGTATAAGAAGATTTTCATTCAAAATTTATTTCTTTTTCAATTACTGTAGGTATTACCTAATTTTGCAATGATTTCAAAACAAATTGAATTTGCTGTGGGTAAGGCAATTTCTCCTTGCAAAACAGCACTCGTGCTAAAATATTATTTAACTACGTTATAAATAGGTAAGTGATTCTCTTTTATTTCAACATGTTTCCTGTAATCGCGTAGCTCTCTAAAAAGCTGTTTTCTTTCTGAAAATAATGTCAGAGTTGATTTAATACCGACCGCGCTGGGTTTTCAAAGCGACATCATCATTTTTCATCTCGTAACATTGCTTTCAGCTCCAAATTTTTGGAATTCCGATGTGGCGAAAGAAGAATTTGATACTTTTTGTTGACCTAAAATATGGAAGTCATGTTGTTAAAGGGTGTTTGGAATTTGTTACGTTATTCGTGATAATTGTGCGATGTAATCATTGATGTTCGCTATTTATGAAGCACCTATTATAGGCGCAGAATAGTTGCACATAATACCTAATAGGTAGGTTTAACTTGTATCTAGCGCTCAGACTGAATATCTTCGTAAGGTACGTTTGATTAAAGAAACATATAATTTTATTATTCATACAAAAATAAAATGAGTATTAGATATTACATTACATACACTCACGCCTGTTTCCCATGGGGGTAGGCAGAGACTATGGATCGCCACCTGCTACGATCTTGCACACTTCTTTCGCTTCGTTCACATCCATCAATCTTTTCATACATACATTAGATATCTGATAATGATTACGGTAGTATGGTTTATCAAAGAGAATAGGTACTTAATATTTTTTTAGGAAAATAGGTAATATTTCTCATGACCCATACTTATAGCTAACATTGCAGTGATTTTCATGACGTTAAAACCCACATGATAAAATGAATACCAATGATTTTGCGAGATGATTTTTGCATTGATTAAGTAAAGTTGAGTGAATATAAGTGACACCTATGGGTTAAATTCTTTTCAATATTTTACATAGCATGAATTTTAATTTTAATTTAGGAACAATCAAGTAGGTACTACATAAACCTTAAAAAAATCTGCAATATAAGCCTAAAACACATTTAAGTACCTAACCCACCGTTCTATGATCTAACTTTTTTTAATTAAGACTCAAATGAACTAATTCCCGTGCCCACTTAACTCCCATGAATTTATTAGTACCTACTTAAAGACTTAATTGGAGTTTCAAGGGATATAATTTAAATTATCTCTTTGCCTTTCAAACATAACTTGATCTTTTGCATAAGTACAATATTGTTCATGAAATATGTTGGATATTCATTAGCTTATAATAAATGGGTTTGGCGCTTGGCAGAGTAAAATAACATCGGCTTTTCATACTTAGAGTTCTGAGTTCAGTAAAAGTTACCAATTTGGAATTGTATTTATTATTTATTTATTTATTATAAACAAAGAGGGTACAATATGGGGTTACAAAATAGTCCCACAAAACCAACTAGTCGGTTTGACTGTGGGATCAGTTTAATCTAGACTAGGCTTAAATTAAGTTTTGAAGCATGTGCTTCTTTAACATTTTTTTGAATTTATTTTACCTAACACTACCGTGTACAACGAAATACTTGTATTTTAAAATCACTTTTTCGAAAAGGTCGATATGATTCAATTCTATGAGCTTGAGAGAATTAATTTCAATGTGGTTTCAAGCTTGAGAAATAATATCTCAAATGTCTTGATCTCAATCGGTTTTCTTAACTTAAAGCCATATAAAGCTTCCATTGTTTGCTAAGTTCCAAAGCCACTTAAGTATGAGCCAGCTTGCGAGTGGCGGAAGCCTTCGAATATAAGGGATTGAACGCCTGTGACGTTATGACGCCCTGGTACTTTGTCTAAAAGAACATAAGCTTGGTAGGGATAATAAAAGGCTGGGAAGTGACAGTCCTTGATATGTAAAAGAAAAAGGGCGAAATAAAACTAAATAAAATCAAATAAGTAAGTCTACGTGAGTAGGCCTTTAAAGATGAAAAGCCAATAAAATTAGTACAATTTGCTAATCTTGGAAATCCCTTGAAAAATTAAAAAAACAGAAAGTTAAACAAAAGTAAATTATGTAGGTAAGTAGCCCCTTGCAAGTTAAACAAAAAGTTGAAATACAAATAAAATGTACGTAAGACATATCACGTAACTAGGAAAGAACCTTACTATTCCATCATGTCGTACGTACCCTAAGCAGCAACACTCTACATCTTTGATTAATAAAATCAAGTTTTAAGTCAATTAAAAAAAAAGGTTTCAAATGATTAAGTATTTTGCTGAAGTCCATTAAATTGCCTGTTCATTACTTATTCTGAGTTTGTCGATATAATTGGTTTACGTTGTTTGCTCATTGGAAAAAATTCATTAAAGGCATTCATCTATAATTCAATGGAGAATGAGTTATTGGGCACAGCTGTCAATAACAGGCTGTTACACGATCTCATTAATTTTAAGTTTACTGTAGTAGATAATGTGCAATTAAACTAAGGCGAAATCTGAGCCTCGCGTGAATTTAACGCGTTTCGTTATACAATGTTCGCTGGACCATCGATGTCAGCAACGTGTGCAATATTAACAGCTGTGTAACCAAAATCGCGTGTCAGTTTGCGGTGAATCCGTGAACCCGTTCTCGACATGGTCTAAATTCACATCTTTCTAAGGTAAATGTTCCACCGATGAATTTGTTTTTTTTTCCTTATGGAGCTTACAGAAAAGCTACACTCGTCGTCGTCCTCTCGTCTGTAAGCTAACTAAAAAAAAACAGATGACAAATATTATAATGGCTCCTACTCACTATGCCGGCGGGCAGGGCGGGCGGCGGGGCGGCGCGCGGCGGCTTTTTCACCTCGCGCTATATAACTTGAACCAAACCATAGACAATATGGCTTGTGCACTAAACTTTTGTACTTAAAATTGCTACTGCGCAGGTCACGTGGTACTAAAATTTGGGACAAGTTATTTTGCCCGAGGCGTACCGCCAGGTATGCGCTTGGCAAACATTTGTATAGTAAAGGAGCCGCCGGCATAGCTCATGTAGGAGCCTTTGATTAAATCATTTTTTTTTAAATCAAAGATCGAGCTATCGAGTTATCAATTTGTTTCTGTGTACTCATGAAATAAGTATAAAAAGTCCTAAAAAAGACTTTTTCAATTGTATAAATTATCTTAATATAAAAATAGTATTGTGAATGCCAAAAATCTAAAAATTTCAATAATTATATTATAGCCATTTCATCTTAATCGATTATGTGGCATCTGTAAAGGTGTTGCATTCGAATGTCGAAGTTGTTTCTTCACGTTGATGAGATATCGCTGACTTACAGCGGAAACGAAAAAAGTACTAGAAGATTTCACCGCTTCCACTAGCGACTCGGTAGCATAATTAAATAATAAATAAATATAAATATTAAATATTAGACAACATCACATACATTGCTCCAATCCCAAAGTAAGTAGCTATAGCACTTGTGTTATGGAAATCAGAAACAATGGTGGTATGACACACACCCAGACCTGAGACAATATTGAAAAGTTCATTTTCTACATTGACCCAGCCGGGGATCGAACCCGGGACCTCTAGAGATGGTGACGCCTTGAAAACCGGCGTGCGAACCACTCGACCATGGAGGTCGTCAAAATTGGTTAGTGCATTGGGCCGGAATCCCAAGGGTGCGGGTTCGAATCCTGTCTGAGCTGCTACGGGTGAGTCGATTTTTTCTAGTAGGTACTTTTTTTTATCTAAATATAAAAATAGAAATGTGAATGACTAAAATCTAAAAAGTTCAATAATAAAAACTCTTCAAAAATTTCATTATTAGTTTACCTACCTAAAAATAAAATTCTAGTCTTATATGTTGATCCATTTTTAAAGAATAACCGTCATTATTCACTTTGCTTCTAACCTTCGTCTGTATAAAAATATTTCCAACGAATAGGCAGTAAGTTACATTCATTCATGTACATTTGCCTCGCTTCTGACTAAAGTGTCGTGCCAATTTAGACCTTAACGCAGAGTATTAGATCTTACAAGTTCATGAAATGACATTAACACGTCCGTCACGTACATGTTCTGCTTGAAACCTTTCTGATGTTTCTGAGCCTTCAGTACGGTCAGTAACGAAAGTTGCTTAACCCTTTAGTACTTTTTCATAGTAACTTTTTGTCAAATACTTAAAACTGTGATACATTGGTCAAAAAAGTGTCTTTGATAAAGTACTAAAGTGTTAAGCGTCTTTCTTTGCTGACGGTACCGTGATGTTTGAGCGTCTATATTGATATAACGAATTAGTTTAATTTGAACACTCCACGTTTGAAAAGGACGAATTTATGCAAGCGCACTCAAAAGCATCACAACATATCCAGTCAGCGTGAAATAAGATTTGGTGACGGTTTTTACGACAAGATACATTGACGACATGAGTGGTGCAATGGCCAACAGGCCGGTCAACCACACAACAGGTCCCGGGTTCGATTCCCGGTCGGGCAGTAATTGAAATGATTAATTTTAATATCCGTGACGTGGGTGGGTGTTACTATGTATAATAAGTAAGTATATATGTATTTAAAAAGTATATAAGTAGTATATCAGTTGTCTAGCAACCATATTACAAGCTTTGCTTAGTTTGGGGCTAGATGGCGCTGTGTGAAATTGTCCAAGCATTTATTGATTTATTTATTGTTTGCAAATTATAAACACCAGAAATTCAGCCACGCGCTCTGTATAGAAAAGCTAGAAACTCCTTGGTTAACTATTACAGTACCTACTAATACAATAGTTTGGTTTGTCCTGAGCTTGCCTGTACGAAACGTCAATGTGTGCGTCAACGAAAAACTGCAGTTTGTTCCGAACGTACCTTCCGTCTACCATAAGAATAAAATGCTTCTATATAGGTACTGTAAATTTAGTGCGGTTCAGGTTCAGTAAAGCAGTCGTATAAATTAGCCAGAATTTACTGTGAAAGTGTAAAAGCTTTAGCTAAGGAACCCAAACGCTTTTAACACCCTTGCATTTATTATCGTGTAATTAAGAAAAACGAGGAAGTGGGATCGTGTCATGTGTGGTGTAGTTTAAATGTTATCCACTTTAAAGGCCAGTAAAATCGTACGAAAATGACATTAAAACGCAAAACGCGATGTAAAGCTGCATTTTTGGTACGTTATTATTTTAGTCCGTGAGTCCGCGACAATATTGCTTACGTCATAAGACATCACGATGAAATGCATGGCACACAGTCGGAAATGTTGTGCAGAGTGAGGATCAGAAGATTATCGCAAATAAAATTAGACGAAAGCTTGAGAGTGTGAGAATAAATAAGTCTGCCAAGCCATATCTGGCCGGAATTCCTTCAAAAATGTTTTTTAACCGGAAATGAAGGATTTTCTCAAGCTTCCAGCCAATTTTATTTGCGATAATCTTCTGATCTGAGGAGCTCGGTGGCGCAGTGGTTTAGCGCCTGGCCCAGCGATTGCGGAAGTTAAGCAACGTTCGCAAGGGTCGGTCATGGGATGGGTGACCAAAAGTTTATTATCTCGAGCTCTTCCGTGCTTTGGAAGGCACGTTAAGCCGTTGGTCCCGGCTGCATTTGCAGTCGTTAACACCCACCAATCCGCATTGGGCCCGCGTGGTGGGTTATGGCCCATCCTCCTTACCACCCATAAGGAAGGCCTGTGCCCCAGCAGTGGGGACATCAAAAATGGCTGATGGACAATCTTCTGATCCTTGCTCAGCATAACTTTTCCGACCGTGTGCCATGCATTTCATCGTGATGTCATATGACGTAGGCAAAATTGTCGCAAGCTTACAGACTATTTTGGACCTCTTAGGGGAGAGTAAAACCATATTTTACAAGCAAAAAAAAGTTGTGCTACCTGATTAATACGTGAAAAACTGCAACTTACGAGTTCAAATAACATATCAATAATGCATATTTAAGTATGTACATTGCGTTTTGCGTTTTTAATGTAGAATTTGACTGGCCTATGAAGAGTGAGCTATAAATAATAACTTTTACGGAAAATGATTTTCTATTAGTTACTTAATTAACACATGGGTCGATTGATTTAAAATACCTAAGTACTATATTGAAAGTTGAAAATGTCATTTATGCAATAGAGGTAGTTAATTTTATAAAATTTTATATTTTCCTAAGACGTCATTACGTGTTTCAATCCTAACATAAATAACTCATTAAAAGGTAAGATCCAAAGTGCTTACGAAAAAAAGAACGGTATCTTCAGAGGAAAATATTTCAAATTCATACACAGACACGGGACCGGCGGCCCTACAGAACAAAGAAAAAATTTTTCCCCGCCTCCAGATTACGTAACTGTTATTATGTACATTAGTATTTAGATCAAATGTTATTTTCGTTTCATTAAAATAATACAAAAACACAGAAAAGACAATATGAAATTATTTGCATCTGAACGTGATTGTCGTCGCACGTGAAACGATGGCGAATTGTAAATAACCGGCTGGTGCTAGAAAATAGAATGGAATATTGGTAGGTAGGTATACATACATACATACATACACTCACGCCTGTTTCCCATGGGGGTAGGCAGAGACTATGGATCGCCACCTGCTACGATCCTTGCACACTTCTTTCGCTTCATTCATATCCATCAATCTTTTCATACATGCCCTGCGGTTTTTGTCACTGCGTACACCAGCCTTTTTTATAATAACCTCTATTTGGTCCGCGTAGGTTTTTCTGGGACGCCCTCGTGCAATCGTTCCTTCCACATTCGCACAGTATATCTCTTTCGTGATTCGCCTTTCATTCATCCTCTCTAAGTGACCAAACCACTGGAGCATTCCTTTCTCAATTCTTGTCACTATATCATCTTTCAGACCACACCTTTTGCGAATCAGCTCATTGCTCACTCTATCACTCAGTTTTACTCCACATATTTTCCTCAACGATTGCATCTCTACCGCATTTATTCTGCTTTCATTCTTCTTCTGCCATACCCAAGATTCACTTCCATACATCAGTGTCGGTACCAGCACTCCGTTATGAATAGCCATTCGCGCCTTTGCAGAAACGGTTTGGCTACTCATAACCGAGTGTATAGCACCACTCACCGAATTTCCTTTCTTCACTCGTCTTTCTATGTCTTCCTCACTCTTTCCGTCCCTTGTGAACAAACTCCCCAAGTATACAAACTCACGGACTTGTTCCACTTTTTCGCCACCTAACATTACCGTACAGTCAGTCATTTCTTCATCTCTCTCAAACACCATCACTTTAGTCTTAGTTACATTCACTTTCATCCCTTTTCTCACAAAATCTTCATTCATAACCGACATCATTTCCTGCAACTCTTGCGCAGAAGACGCAAGTATAACTTGGTCGTCAGCGTAGAGAAGGCACTTGATTTGAGTCCCATTCATCACAACCCCACAGTCACGTTCTTTCAGACCTTTCATACAACTGTCCAAAAACAGATTAAAGAGCCATGGTGACGCAACACATCCCTGTCTGACACCCCTAGAGATGCCAAACCAGTCAGTGTATACGCCGTCAATCCTGACGCATGCACGGGAATCCTCATAGAGAGATTTCAGTGCATGAATCAGTCTGCTCTCCAATCCGTATTCGGACAACACCTTCCATAGCTCATTCCTGTCAACTCGATCGTAGGCCTTCTCCAGGTCCACAAAGGCACAGTAAACCTTTTTGTGCTTAGCCAGGTGTTTTTCGGTTAAGCACCTCAAGGAGAAGACCTGATCCGTGCATCCCATTCCCTTTCTGAATCCCGCTTGCACATCCCAAATACTCTGATCAGTTTTTTGCATCACTCTTTCAATCAGTACCTTTGCATACAATTTACTGACAATGCTGAGAAGACTGATCCCGCGGTAGTTTTTAGCATCCTGCCGTGACCCTTTCCCTTTGTACAGCGGCACGACCACGGCTTTACGCCAATCTTCCGGCACTTTGCCACTGTTCCAACATTTATTAAAGATCAGGCACAGCCAGGACGCAACCAGCTCTTTCCCACCTCTCAGCATTTCAACAGTAATTCTGTCATATCCTGCTGCTTTCCCTTTTTTCATGCTCTTCATTGCACTAATAATCTCATCCATATATATATATCTCTTTCATCCACTTCTGTCTCTTCCTCGTCTTCCACCCTTTTATCCGAGGCTTCTAGCATAGAGCCATCCACCTCAAACAAACTCTCAAAATATTTCATCCACTCCTGTAGTACACCTTTTTCATCTGTCACTAGCTCACCTTTTTCATCTCTTATCACATTCATTTTAGACTTATGTGATCCACTTCGAGACGTTTTCACTTGTTTCCAAAACAATTTTATATTGTCTCGAAAGTTATCACAGAGTTTGAAGTCACACTTTTCTTTCATCTTTCTCTTTTTTTCGTCTACTTTTTCTTTCACTACTTTCTTAATCCTTTTAAACTCCCTTGCAACTGTATCAACATCATCTTCTGTAACACTTGCATTCACTCTTTTACTAGCTTTGATGGCCAGCAGATCCTGCCATACTTTTTTCTTTTCATTCACTATCTGTCTTACCTCACTATCCCACCAGTTTATTGGGGGAGCATTCTTCCTTTTACTCACTCCACATATTTCCTCAGCTGTTTCAGTCACACCTTTTTTAAACTTTTCCCAAACTTCCTCAAGCTTGCCATCTTTCACTTCAGCCACATTTCCCAATCGTTCTTTCAATTTGCACGAATATGTCTTTTGCACTTCCACTTCATCCAGGTTCTCAACTTTTACTCTAGTCAGCTCCGTTGTTGACACTGTGGGACGATGACGCCAACTTTTGAACAGACCACTAACCCGAGACACTACAAGAAAGTGGTCTGTTCCAATGTTACTACCCCTAAAGACCCTGGTGTCTACAACTCTGCCCTTCAGTCTTTCATCAACAATCACAAAATCGATCATACTCTTCTTTTCCCCTCTCTGCCAAGTGTACATATGAATTTCCTTGTGGTCAAACATGGTGTTCGTTACCACAAGATTCTTTTCTAAACATACCTCAATCAAACTCCTGCCATTATCATTTACTCTTTTGTCTCCATATATTCCTAAAACTCCCTCACATCCCTCTCTTCTCACACCTACCCATCCGTTAAAATCTCCAAGCATAACTATCCTTTCATTATCTTTGCATTCATTCAAGATATCTTCCACACTTTTCCAGAAATCCTCCTTTTCCGTTGCTGACTTGGATATATCGGGAGCATACACGCCAATGACGCGTATCCGAAGTAATCCTACTTTGAGTCTAACCCAGAGAAGTCTGGGACTAACACACTCATACTCAGTCATGCATTCTATCATCCTTTCCGACAGCAGGAGTCCCACGCCCATACTCGCGTGCTCATTTTCGGCAACGCCCGACCACAGAACTTTAAACGGGCCATGTTCTGAGACTCCTTTGCCCTTTCTTTTCGTCTCGTTCACGCATAAAATATCCAACTTTTTTTCTTCCATAATCAAACACACCTCATCCATTTTCTCCTCCATCGCTCCACATACATTCAGCGTAGCAAAACGGGTCTCCGATGCCCGCTTTTCGCCCCGAGAGAAACAAGTTACGCGTGATGAGTGGCGAGCTCTATCGCCGCAGCCAGGTTTATTAAAAAAAATTGAAACCATTTTGTTCCCACGATTAGCTAGGGAAAGACAACTGTCCACCACACAGAGCCCCGCGTGTGTGGTAAGGCTATTTACGCCTGGAGGGCACCAATTTCCAGGGTGGCACGCTTATGACTAGGCACGCCCCTAGCCATGCAGCCATCGGCACGGCAGACCTTACCTTAGGTAGGTATACGAGTCTTATTATAAAATTATAAACTTAAAATTCAATTTAAAATTATTAGTGTAAAACATTGCAGTATTAAAAAAAACCGCTACGTATAATAGCACCGTACAGCCGCCATGTTGGTTTTTTCATAACGCCACCTTCTTAAGAACACTCGGGCTGACAAGACAAATCTAACGATATCTTAATGATAGAAATCCGTTCAGCCGTTTGAAAGATATGAGGTAATAAAAAATATTACATACAAACACACACACAAACTTTTGCAGTCGGGTAAAAAGGTGTCGTTAAAATCCTATCTACCTTATAAAATTAAAATGAAATTTTGGGCTTGAGAACGTATGGACTCTGGACTGATTTTGCTATTTCTTTGTTTTAAAATTTTAGTTTTAGTCTTACTATGATGAGGTGAGGTGATTTCTGTTTTTTTTTTTATTCAAATTAATCAATAAAAACCAAACATCCTCTTTTATTTCTTTTCTCTTCAGGAAAAAAAATCAAACATCTTGTATACTTATAGTATTATATTATCTGTGCTACAGCCAACCTATTAAGAATCCATCTCGTTTTCGACTTTCGTTTAATCAGCTGAAAAGTGTGTCATTAAGAAGATCAGATGAAAGGCGGCCTTTCATAGCCGTACCTCGGAGGGTGCTCACGTCAACGCCTCTCAACCTTGACGCCATTTGTGACGTCCCACGCGGTATAAGCACACGGGTATAAAAAGGCAAAAAAATGTTATAATATGATTCACTTAAAATAAAACTATATCATCAGATCACAAAATATTCTTCCAAAATGTAATGAATTTTAGATTTGAGTTGATTTTTTTTCAGCAAGACTGAAGAAGGTTTTTTCAGTAAATTTTTCATTCAAAATAAAACACTTTTTAGGGTTCCGTACCCAAAGGGTAAAAACGGGACCCTATTACTAAGCCTCCGCTGTCCGTCTGTCTGTCTGTCTGTCTGTCTGTCTGTCACCAGGCTGTATCTCACGAACCGTGATAGCTAGACAGTTGAAATTTTCACAGATGATGTATTTCTGTTGCCGCTACAACAACAAATACTAAAAACTGAATAAAATAAATATTTAAGGGGGGCTCCCATACAACAAACGTGTTTTTTTCCGTTTTTTGCTCGATATTAATAACGATAATAGGTAGACAGTTGAAATTTTCACAGATGATGTATTTCTGTTGCCGCTATAACAATAAATACTAAAAACATAATAAAATAAATATTTGAGGGGGGCTTCCATACAACAAACGTGGTTTTTTTTTGCCGTTTTTTGGTACGGAACCCTTCGTGCGCGAGTCCGACTCGCACTTGCCCGGTTTTTTATGCATAGCGTCGATGGGCGTGCAAGTCCGCGCAAGAGCAGTTTGCAATTACCACTTATCATTTTTATTTAAATTTTACATGGTGCAGAAAAAACGTAATATCTTGACCATTTAAATAATTTTTTTCTTTGAATAGGTATTATTTTATAGGCATGTCTCGTAATTTTATGAAATTTAGCGATAAATTCATAAGATTTTTATGTAATATCCAAGCCCTTTTAGGACTTTCGTAAATACGCGGTATTGCAAACTGCTATTACGCGGTCTTGCACGCCCATCGGCGATAACTCGGTTTTATTCACAGATCTGTTGATCACAGATTGTTTCTGTCTTCTAAGTTTCTTTTTAATGTTTTTTTTTATGTTTGGTTGAGTCTTCCGTCAACTGCGCCCACTTTTGGTATGATTGAAAGATCTATTGTTTAAATCGAATTCTAGTACAGTTATAAGAAAAAGAATCCTTACTAATATTATAAATGCGAAAGTCCGTGTGTTTGTTTGTTACGCCTTCACGTCTTAACTACTGAACCGACCATGATAAAATTTTGCATACACGTTGTCAGGGGTACAGAGAAGGACATAGAGTACCTTTCATCTCGATTTTTTTTATAAATCATCTATATTATTCCGACGTTTCGGTATTTTTTGTGATCACGGGGGATAAGAGATGACAGATATTAAAAGAAGATTATAGGCTCAGAATACATAATAGTAATTATAGGTAAGTAATCCTATCTAGATATCGTAAAAGTATTATGTCTATTGCGCAAAAGTATTTTTACCATCGCCACTCTAAAAAGTGCGTTTAATTCAACGATAAGAGTGAATAATAAGCGATTTTATTCACCGAGTGAATAAAAATAATTTGAATTTGGAACAAGCGCGCATCATGAATTAGTACAAAAAAGTACCTATACCTAACTGGCTGCTATGGAGCTAATCCATAGAGCCATAGTTACACAATAAAATTAAAGAAAAAAAAATATCCCGCCAAATTTAATTAGGTTCTTTTTAGTGTCTTATCTTTGGGTTCTTTTCTATCTATTAGAGGGAGATTGAATGTTCGGTCTTGCATCAGTCCATACAAAGTCCATACAGACTGATGAAATGGACTGATGCCAGACTGATCATGTAATCTCTCTTTTAACGTGGTTGTTTTATGTCATTGGAAAACTTCTAATTTCACGGATGGGTCGGTCATGGGATGGGTGACCAAAAATGTATTAATTATCTCGAGCTCCTCCGTCCCTCGGAAGGCACGTTAAGATGTTGGTCCCGGCTGCATTTGCAGTCGTTAACACCCATCAATCCGCATTGGGCCCGCGTGGTGGGTTATGGCCCATCCTCCCACCCATAAGAAAGGCCTGTGCCCAGCAGTGGGGACATGAAAAATGGCTGATGGTCAACTATAAATACTAAGTATAAAGTACTGCTAGGTACCTATTTGTTTTCTCGCAGTCAATGGTAAAAAGTAGAGTACACAACTCGTGAAAAAAATTCACAGATCTCGTGCCTTTCACGACCTTCTGGTACATTGAAAATGAACTTAATGAATTTAACAAAATATTTTATTATTCTTTTCTTATAGACATTAATATTTTATTGAAAGGTAACCTAAGTACTATGTATAACTAAAACATCTGAATTTCTAAATAAATTAACCCTAATAAAAAAATAAATCAAAATCAAATGCAGCATGCGAGACTCTCGCACCGACTTCATCATCACTCGAATGTGCGATAACAACCCTCATGTTTACCTAAGCATCATCATCACACTCTCATTCTCAGAGATCGTTGTAAAATTTGGAATCGCAGAGTCACGAAGAAAGACGTGACTGATCGAGTAATTTCAAATCTCGAAATTGAAATAACGGCAACCCACGATATAGAATATTTTGGATCTAGTAGAGGCCCTCGGCTTCGCCTCGGGCGAACCTCTCAGAAGAGAGGTTTTAGTTTGAGGCCCGATAAACGAATCTTGAGCGAAAGTTGAACTTCTGTTCAACTTTCGCTCAAGATTCGTTTATCCGTTTCTCTACATACAAAAACTCACTACGACGCCTAGCACGTGTACTGGAGATAATAGCGTCATCTCTTTTGCTCCTACAGTTATTGCTAACACTACTTTCTCTTTCGTTTTCACATAGTAAGCGACGTCACTTACTTGAATATGGACTTATGGAGACATTTCAGTGCAGTCACACTATGGTACCGCCCCGCGCCGCCGTATCTAACGATTTTTAAATCTTTGACTAGATCTGTAATCAGCTCTTGCTTCACTCTCTATTCACGTCATACCATCTGTTGACCTGCTAGAGCTAATCAATATGAATATCAATATTATGGTTTTAATATATATCTAAATAATTTTTTATTTATAAAAAATGTAGAAATAAATAAAAAATACAAAATATAAAACACTATTACAAGCTTTGAAATATACAATTATTTCAAAACTTCAATCGTACCTACTACGTATTACCATTATCCCGCGCCGCGCACGTCGCCCGCGGTACCCCAACATTTCGCTTCATAAAGGATAAGCTACAGCCCAGACCGTAAGAGTCAGGGACATATACTAATTTCAGTAGGTAGCCTAACTCAATATCTCTAGGGGTTTTTTTTCATTTTTTCGATATCGCTTTTCGTTTTTGAGAAATTGTCGATTTAGTGAGAAAAGACCCCGAAAAGTGTGTCATTTTTCTACATTTATGCGATTTCCGAAAAAAGTTTTTGACTTTTTCAACATTTTTTTTCATCCTATTGTAGCCCTTGCTGAGACGCATCTTTTGACATTTAGTACATACACGTAGACCCAAAACTCACGGGACCAGGGCAATGTCGCACTTTGGCTGAAATTGGGTACCTTACTAAAGCGATCGAAAAAACATTTTCAATGTTAAAAATTTCATCTCGGTCCTTTGTATCCCTCGAACTAAATTCCCTTTTTATTCACTTGTTGTATAATCTACTATTAAACTCAAAAACTAAACTAAGCTTTAAATAATACTCTCACTGTGTAGAATGCTTTAAGTGTTTTATTCTCTCTAGACCGACATAAAATGGCTACATTCTGTTTGAAGAGTGAATTTTTAAAAGGGTCTGATGCGAGTCTCTTTACACAGCAATTTAGCCATCAAAGTTTTATGTAAATCGGTCATCGTGGTTGAACTTGTCAAAAATGAATGGCTTATGTGTAAATGATCACTATACTAACCTACACTAACCCAGAATTAGTAAATGCTCACCAAATCTTCTTGGGCGGTTTAGGATTTGGTGAGCACTTACTATAATTATTATTTATATGCATCTCGTGTCTGTAATAAATAATTTTATTATTATTATTTATTATTATTATTTTTTTGGTGAGCATTTACTAATTATAATTACATTTACTAATTATAATTATTTTAAATAATTATTATTTATTATTATTATTTCGTGAGCATTTACTTTTTTTGTGAGCATTTACTAATTATTATTTTTATTTGTAGAGCATTTACTAATTTTGGAGAATAAAATGCTTTATTTTTTGTTATGCTAAGGTTTAGATCATAAAATGAATTATGGGGTGAAAGTTACTTTCATGGGATTGTTTACGGTATTTACGTTAATTCGGCTATTGAGAAAAACACAAAAATTGATAAAGAAAATTGGCATTATAAATGACATTTAATAAAATACCCTGTAAAATTCCTAGCTCTGGCAAGACGTTTTTAAAAAAAGAAATTTGTGGATGTTGAATTCCTTTATTGTAGGTAGGTACCTAATTTGAGTATTAGATATATTCTGTGCCTTAGCTATGAAATTGTCGTTTTGTATGGTATTTTTAACAAATAGCATTTTCCATTCTAGCATTTTCATATTTTTTTAACTTATATACAAATGTTTGTACATTATGCTAACTTAAGAAACGCTAAGTTACAAACGCATAAAGTGGTTATTTTCGCTAACAAAAAAGGAGTCACTTTCAATGTATTTTTTTAATACTAAGAAAACAAAATAAATAGACTTTAACTTTTGGCTATCATCATCATCATTATTAGCCTATAATCGTCCACTTCTGAACATAGGCCTCTCGGAGTGCACGCCACTGAGCACGATCCGCGGCTACACTCTCCAGCTTTTGCCAGCCACCTTGCGAAGATCGTCGCTCCACCTTGTCTGAGGGCGTTCCACACTACGTTTACGCGTAAGCGATTTTTGGCCATAACAGCCAGCAATCGATATATATTTTGAATAACGGAAGTTATGAGGAAATATTTTCTCTGTATGTAAGAAAAAAACACCAATTTCATGTAAGGACCCAATATAAATACAATCACGTCAACGCACAAACTCAGCTGCTGTATAGGAAAAATCTTGTTTCCACGACACTATTTTTCCTACAAAATCGATTCGGATATGAAATAAATTACGGCTACTTTTCTTATACGAATACAATAAATCAACTTCGTAGTTCGTAACATTGTTTGACTATAAGTTACAATCGATTTCGTTGCTGACAAAATGGTTTTAAAGAAAATGTAGGAAAATACTAAATATTTACATAGGTACTAACATGATGTTCTTTAAGATTAATATAATTGAAAAATATTAGAAAAAAAATCGACTCAAACTACGGGTGAGATTTTTTCTAATTCATCAATTATATTAGGTCTTTACCTATGAAATTGCCGTTTTGTTTGAAAAAAGTTAAAGTATTTTTTTTCGAACTTATTTTTTTTCTTTTATTCAAAGTAATCACCCCTGCAATCAATGCATCTTTGCCAACGCTGTGGCAGTTTATGGATGCCCTTCTTGAAAAAATCAGCTGGACGGGAGACAACAAACTCTTCAAAGGCGTTTTGTACTGCCTCTCGGGAATTGAATTTTTTTCCCGCTAAAAAGTTGTCCAAATTTAGGAAAAAGTAATAGTCGGTAGGCGCAAGATCTGGTGAGTATGGCGGATGAGGGAGAGCTTCCAAACCCAACTCATGCAGCTTAGAGACGGTCTGTTGTGCAGTATGGGGTCGCGCGTTGTCGTGAAATAGCAGTGGGGCACTTATCTATCAAGCTTTTTTATCTTGCCAATCTGTCGCAAATGGACCAATATTGTTTTGATGCTAACATCAAAAGCTGCTGCCAGCTCAGCTGTTGATTGCGATTCATCTGCTTCCACAATCGCCTTTAATTCATCAAAGTTTCCGGACGACCACGAGGTTCATTTTTCAAGTCAAAATTCCCAGAACGGAACCGAGCAAACCAATAACGGGTTGTACGTTCGTTTGTACAGTTCTCTCCGTAAACGTCGTTGATGTTACGTGTCGTTTGTGCCGCGTTGGTGCCACGACGGAACTCATATTCCATAATTACACGAAATTTCGAAGTATCCATTATGAGGAAAAATTTTGAAATGTAATGAAAATACAACGCTAATCAATAAACAAAAGACTGATTTTGTAAATAGAATGTCATATTTTTAAAACAAAATTAATTTGAATTTAGAATTCATAGCCAATCAAAACTTTTTTTTGTTTGAAAAAGTCTGTACTGCAATACGGCAATTTCATAGGTAAAGACCTATTATTAATCTTAATATAAAAATAGCATTGTGAATGCATAAAATCTAAAAGTTTTAAAAATGATTTTCTTTTATTGACAAAAATATTCAGTACCACTAGGTACTGAAATGAATCTGAATCAGGGATTGCGTTTAAATATCGATCCCAACTCTAGCGCAGTGGGTCGAACCGGAAACGCAATTTCCCGTTCGACCCACCAGTACCGGTAGTACTAACGGTAGTACCAGGTGCAAGAAAAAGAATCTATGCATAGCTAAGTAGGTATATACCGGTAGGTAAAAAAATCCATACCTATTAAATTAACTAGCAATCAAGTGTAGGTAAACCAATGTGTAATAGTAGATTATACAACAAGTGAAAAAAGAAGGAATTTAGTTCGAGGTACTTTGTTGGATCCCGAGAGCAGCGAAGGATTCTAGAATTGAATTCTGAGCGTAGCGAGGGATTCAAAAGTAGAATCCTGAGCGAAACGAGGGATACAAAGGACCGAGATGAAATTTTTTTTCACGAGTTGTGTACTCTACTTTTTACCATTGACTGCGAGAAAACATAATAGCAGTACTTACTACTACTTACACCTATAGTACCTATTTATAGTTACCAAATTTTATTATTTAGATAGGTAATCGGTAATTTAACCGTTAGAAAACAGTAAAACTATAAGTTTTCCAATGACATAAAACAACCATGCTATGAGGAAAATTACATGATCAGTCTGACATCAGTCCATTTAATCAGTTTGTATTAGACTTTGAATTTTTACAGACTGAAGATCGTACCAGACTGATGGAATGGACTGATGCAAGACTGAACAACTAATCTCCCTCTAATATAAAGAAAAGAACCCAAAAATAAGACACTAAAAATAACCTAATTAATTTGGCTTTGTAGTGTCTTTTTTCTTGTCGTCTTTTGTAGTGTCTTTTTTCTTTGGGTTCTTTTCTTTATATTAGAGGGAGATTAGATGTTCAGTCTTGCATCAGTCCATTCCATCAGTCTGTAAAAATTCAAAGTCTATACAAACTGATGAAATGGACTGATGTCAGACTGATCATGTAATTTCCCTCATAGCATTATTGTTGTTTGTTGTCATTGTTTTATGTCATTGGAAAACTTATAGTTTCACTATTTTCTAACGGTTAAATTATCGATTACCTATCTAAATAGTAAAATTTGATAACTATAAATAGGTACTATAGGTGTAAGTAGTAGTAAGTGCAGTACTTACTACTACTTACACCTATATTATGTTTTCTCGCAGTCAATGGTAAAAAGTAGAGTACACAACTCGTGAAAAAAAATTTCATCTCGGTCCTTTGTATCCCTCGTTTCGCTCAGGATTCTACTTTTGAATCCCTCGCTACGCTCGGGATTCAACTCTAGAATCCTTCGCTGCTCTCGGGATCCAACATAGTACCTCGAACTAAATTCCTTCTTTTTTCACTTGTTGTATAATCTACTATTTATTGAACATAAGTATACTTAGATATAATCCTCTTTACTTACATCAGGAAGAATAATTCATGACTTTCATCCTAGAAACCTAGAAACTTATTTACTTCAGATCAGATTTTATTTGGCTTTAGTCTTTTCAATGAGCCTACTGTAAGGAGGTTACTTAAAAGATTAATTATAAGAAGCCCATTTAAAAAGAATTAAACCTTTAAACCAGTCTGCATCTGCATAGATGATAGACAAGTGCGATAAAAGCTGACTGAGTTTTCAACCACCGTTATACTTAGAAAATGTACGTTATTTGTATTCGTATAAGGTAAATTTTCAGTTGTTACAGTAACTTCACGATTTGCTACCCGGCTATTAAAGTAAAATCAGACTTCTAGGAAGTTAGCAAACTGCATGCGAGCACGAAATGCATGCGAACATTGTATGGCACAAAGGTAGGGTTGTCATACGTCCGTATATACGGGATTATCACCGTATTTGGACCGTTTTTTTTTATATTTGAAAATGTGGAGAGAATAATTTCGTTGATAACGGCTCAGTGGACGGACGAATGAAACAGGGGCCCAAGTCTGCCACTTTAACGTCATAATCGTGTTTCAATGGTGTTTCGGTTTTGGGTTTAAGAAAGGTTTAGGTGGCTACTGGTCCATTTGCTACTGTAGTTGTAGCAAATGGACTAGTAGCCACCTAACCCAGAAACAAGGACTATGTCAAAAAGCACTACAATTTAAATACAATTGAAACATGATTATGACGTAAAAGTGACACAATACCAGACTTACGCCCCAGGTTGTTAGTAGAAAGACGCATAGAAGCAGAGTCCACCAACTCATTTTCTAATAAAATTGACCTACATTGATTTTACAAACAAAAGCTATGGCACAAATAAATAGACTTTCGCAACCCTGTTCCAAGTTGTGCGGTTTTCAGGCAGTGTCTAAAATGAAAGTTATTTTAACTAAAAACAGGTTCTTGGTGTTTTGTGTGTCCATTAACTGTTTATATGAGTCCATACATATTCGTATATCGGATATACGGAAAAGATGATTCGAGTGTAAATTGAATTTGTTATTGCTCCCTGTAAATTGAGTCGCAGATTTATTTGCTCCGATTTTTTCCCTGATTTTCCCCGCCTCTGTGTTTGTTGTTATCTTTCCGAACGCAGCGTTTTTATTTTAAAATTCTGTTCGTCTTATTCTTCGATCATTTATCACCGGTTTTATTTAATGGATATTTACGTCAATGTTGATGGAGAGATTTTGTGTTTTATCAAAGGCTTTGTTTACATGCATAATTTTCAACAAAAAGAGTATATTATCGATTGAAATTACATGTGTAAGAGGTAAATAAAATTTGATAACATTTTAATTAAACTCCTAATCCTGACTGATTTAATAATTAAACGATTCTTGGACTCAATTCGGTGTATATACATTCCATCAGGCTGGACTTCAAAAAGTATAAAGATTCTGCCCTGTTTTTTATAATAGGTATTGAATACTTTGACGTCATTTTTTTTTTCAAATATCTTTCAGATAGCACTATTTTCTAGTTTTATAAAATGGTTAATATCGTAATCATTGAATCAGAAGTACCAGGTTCCCATAACTGAGTAGGTGGTCGAGACGCATCGCTACAGCAATTTGCACTAACACGAAACCAATTTAATTTTCATCCCCGCCTCGCATCCAGGATATTGCCTGCAAGCACATTTCTCTACCGCTCATAAAACGGTTATGTGCCAGCTTGATTTGGAAATTAATTTTAGCTGTATGAAATATCGCGATTTGCATCAATGTCGACTGCAGTGGCATAGCGTGTGTTAAGTTGTTTCAAACAATAATTTAAAAAAAAAGTAATGCATTGTAGTTTGGAAAAGGTCATCGATGATGGAACGAGTAGAATGTTTAGGTATTTAAAATAACTAAAACTTTATGTTACTTAAAAGTTGAAAGTTATTTTATTCACATCACAGATGAATATTGACCTTAGTATGAAATATACTTAAACTCACTTTATGGTGTGCTTTGAATTGGTTTTGTGTTTGTATTGTAGCGTGTTCGTAAATCATGTATTCGCTTTCGTGTTACGATGTATGACTCCATAAAATCTTTATAGCGTGCAATATACCAGTATCTATGGTTTTTATGATCGAAGGCCTTTCCACTGTCAAATATCAAATCGAACAAATCAAAACTACTATCAAAATATTGTTGAATACACCAATCAATACTCCCATTGAATTGCCAGTAAATTTTAATTCCCTCTAAGACGTGTCCACACATTCACTTTCTAATTTAATTAAAGTACCAGGGTCACATAACTCAGAGGGTATCAGATGTGGCGAAATTGAGCCAGTCAGCAATAACTCACGTGGACCGTGGGATGTGATATACTCGAAGATATTTATAACCCCGGTGGGAAAAAACCTCTGTCTGGCTCGTATTCTCCTGGTAGTTCGATGCTTATCGAGTATTGATTGAAATTGATGACATAAGTTTTAACACGTGTCCCATTTGTTATAAATAACTAGCTTCCATCCACCCACGACTTTGTTTGCGTGAACATTCGAGAAAACCCTGGAAACCATTAACCAGGATAAAAGTATCCTATGTTTTATTCCACTATAAACTATGTGTGTGTATACCTAATTTCCGTCTCATCCAAATCCGTTATGCTGTTTTCTCGTGATTGAGTAGGAAACCTAACAAAATCTAAACTTTCATAAATTATTATAATACTAGCGACCGCCCGCGACTTCGTTTGAGTGGACAGTTATTTTTCTATTCCTCGGGAACAGTATATTTTTTTGGGATGAAATGTATGTCCTTCTCTGTACCCCTGACAATATCTAAGTATACTTATGTTCAATAAATAGTAGATTATACAACAAGTGAAAAAAGAAGGAATTTAGTTCGAGGTACTATGTTGGATCCCGAGAGCAGCGAAGGATTCTAGAGTTGAATCCCGAGCGTAGCGAGGGATTCAAAAGTAGAATCCTGAGCGAAACGAGGGATACAAAGGACCGAGATGAAATTTTTTTTCACGAGTTGTGTACTCTACTTTTTACCATTGACTGCGAGAAAACATAATATAGGTGTAAGTAGTAGTAAGTACTGCACTTACTACTACTTACACCTATAGTACCTATTTATAGTTATCAAATTTTACTATTTAGATAGGTAATCGATAATTTAACCGTTAGAAAATAGTGAAACTATAAGTTTTCCAATGACATAAAACAATGACAACAAACAACAATAATGCTATGAGGGAAATTACATGATCAGTCTGACATCAGTCCATTTCATCAGTTTGTATAGACTTTGAATTTTTACAGACTGATGGAATGGACTGATGCAAGACTGAACATCTAATCTCCCTCTAATATAAAGAAAAGAACCCAAAGAAAAAAGACACTACAAAGAACCTAATTAATTTGGCGAGATATTTTTTTAGAAAAGAACCCAAAGATAAGACCCTAAAAAGAACCTTAATAAAATTGGTGGGATATGTTTTTTTTAAATTGTATAACTATGGCTTTATCTATGGAATAGCTCCATACTTTCAGCACGTTTTATTTTTTTTGTACATAATTCATACGATGCGCGCTTGTTCCAAATTCAAAATATTTTTATTCACTCGGTGAATAAAATCGCTTATTATTCACTCTTATCGTTGAATTAAACGCACTTTTTAGAGTGGCAATGGTAAAAACTAACTTTTTTACCATCGCCACTCTAAAAAGTGCGTTTAATTCAACGATAAGAGTGAATAATAAGCGATTTTATTCACCGAGTGAATAAAAATATTTTGAATTTGGAACAACCGAAAACTAACTTTTTTACCATCGCCACTCTAAAAAGTGCGTTTAATTCAACGATAAGAGTGAATAATAAGCGATTTTATTCACCGAGTGAATAAAAATATTTTGAATTTGGAACAAGCGCGCATCGTATGAATTATGTACAAAAAAAATAAAACGTGCTGAAAGTATGGAGCTATTCCATAGATAAAGCCATAGTTATACAATTTAAAAAAAACATATCCCACCAATTTTATTAAGGTTCTTTTTAGGGTCTTATCTTTGGGTTCTTTTCTAAAAAAATATCTCGCCAAATTAATTAGGTTCTTTGTAGTGTCTTTTTTCTTTGGGTTCTTTTCTTTATATTAGAGGGAGATTAGATGTTCAGTCTTGCATCAGTCCATTCCATCAGTCTGTAAAAATTCAAAGTCTATACAAACTGATGAAATGGACTGATGTCAGACTGATCATGTAATTTCCCTCATAGCATTATTGTTGTTTGTTGTCATTGTTTTATGTCATTGGAAAACTTATAGTTTCACTATTTTCTAACGGTTAAATTATCGATTACCTATCTAAATAGTAAAATTTGATAACTATAAATAGGTACTATAGGTGTAAGTAGTAGTAAGTGCAGTACTTACTACTACTTACACCTATATTATGTTTTCTCGCAGTCAATGGTAAAAAGTAGAGTACACAACTCGTGAAAAAAAATTTCATCTCGGTCCTTTGTATCCCTCGTTTCGCTCAGGATTCTACTTTTGAATCCCTCGCTACGCTCGGGATTCAACTCTAGAATCCTTCGCTGCTCTCGGGATCCAACATAGTACCTCGAACTAAATTCCTTCTTTTTTCACTTGTTGTATAATCTACTATTTATTGAACATAAGTATACTTAGATATTGTCAGGGGTACAGAGAAGGACATACATTTCATCCCAAAAAAATATACTGTTCCCGAGGAATAGAAAAATAACTGTCCACTCAAACGAAGTCGCGGGCGGTCGCTAGTATTATAATAATTTATGAAAGTTTAGATTTTGTTAGGTTTCCTACTCAATCACGAGAAAACAGCATAACGGATTTGGATGAGACGGAAATTAGGTATACACACACATAGTTTATAGTGGAATAAAACATAGGATACTTTTATCCTGGTTAATGGTTTCCAGGGTTTTCTCGAATGTTCACGCAAACAAAGTCGTGGGTGGATGGAAGCTAGTTATTTATAACAAATGGGACACGTGTTAAAACTTATGTCATCAATTTCAATCAATACTCGATAAGCATCGAACTACCAGGAGAATACGAGCCAGACAGAGGTTTTTTCCCACCGGGGTTATAAATATCTTCGAGTATATCACATCCCACGGTCCACGTGAGTTATTGCTGACTGGCTCAATTTCGCCACATCTGATACCCTCTGAGTTATGTGACCCTGGTACTTTAATTAAATTAGAAAGTGAATGTGTGGACACGTCTTAGAGGGAATTAAAATTTACTGGCAATTCAATGGGAGTATTGATTGGTGTATTCAACAATATTTTGATAGTAGTTTTGATTTGTTCGATTTGATATTTGACAGTGGAAAGGCCTTCGATCATAAAAACCATAGATACTGGTATATTGCACGCTATAAAGATTTTATGGAGTCATACATCGTAACACGAAAGCGAATACATGATTTACGAACACGCTACAATACAAACACAAAACCAATTCAAAGCACACCATAAAGTGAGTTTAAGTATATTTCATACTAAGGTCAATATTCATCTGTGATGTGAATAAAATAACTTTCAACTTTTAAGTAACATAAAGTTTTAGTTATTTTAAATACCTAAACATTCTACTCGTTCCATCATCGATGACCTTTTCCAAACTACAATGCATTACTTTTTTTTTAAATTATTGTTTGAAACAACTTAACACACGCTATGCCACTGCAGTCGACATTGATGCAAATCGCGATATTTCATACAGCTAAAATTAATTTCCAAATCAAGCTGGCACATAACCGTTTTATGAGCGGTAGAGAAATGTGCTTGCAGGCAATATCCTGGATGCGAGGCGGGGATGAAAATTAAATTGGTTTCGTGTTAGTGCAAATTGCTGTAGCGATGCGTCTCGACCACCTACTCAGTTATGGGAACCTGGTACTTCTGATTCAATGATTACGATATTAACCATTTTATAAAACTAGAAAATAGTGCTATCTGAAAGATATTTGAAAAAAAAAATGACGTCAAAGTATTCAATACCTATTATAAAAAACAGGGCAGAATCTTTATACTTTTTGAAGTCCAGCCTGATGGAATGTATATACACCGAATTGAGTCCAAGAATCGTTTAATTATTAAATCAGTCAGGATTAGGAGTTTAATTAAAATGTTATCAAATTTTATTTACCTCTTACACATGTAATTTCAATCGATAATATACTCTTTTTGTTGAAAATTATGCATGTAAACAAAGCCTTTGATAAAACACAAAATCTCTCCATCAACATTGACGTAAATATCCATTAAATAAAACCGGTGATAAATGATCGAAGAATAAGACGAACAGAATTTTAAAATAAAAACGCTGCGTTCGGAAAGATAACAACAAACACAGAGGCGGGGAAAATCAGGGAAAAAATCGGAGCAAATAAATCTGCGACTCAATTTACAGGGAGCAATAACAAATTCAATTTACACTCGAATCATCTTTTCCGTATATCCGATATACGAATATGTATGGACTCATATAAACAGTTAATGGACACACAAAACACCAAGAACCTGTTTTTAGTTAAAATAACTTTCATTTTAGACACTGCCTGAAAACCGCACAACTTGGAACAGGGTTGCGAAAGTCTATTTATTTGTGCCATAGCTTTTGTTTGTAAAATCAATGTAGGTCAATTTTATTAGAAAATGAGTTGGTGGACTCTGCTTCTATGCGTCTTTCTACTAACAACCTGGGGCGTAAGTCTGGTATTGTGTCACTTTTACGTCATAATCATGTTTCAATTGTATTTAAATTGTAGTGCTTTTTGACATAGTCCTTGTTTCTGGGTTAGGTGGCTACTAGTCCATTTGCTACAACTACAGTAGCAAATGGACCAGTAGCCACCTAAACCTTTCTTAAACCCAAAACCGAAACACCATTGAAACACGATTATGACGTTAAAGTGGCAGACTTGGGCCCCTGTTTCATTCGTCCGTCCACTGAGCCGTTATCAACGAAATTATTCTCTCCACATTTTGAAATATAAAAAAAAACGGTCCAAATACGGTGATAATCCCGTATATACGGACGTATGACAACCCTACCTTTGTGCCATACAATGTTCGCATGCATTTCGTGCTCGCATGCAGTTTGCTAACTTCCTAGAAGTCTGATTTTACTTTAATAGCCGGGTAGCAAATCGTGAAGTTACTGTAACAACTGAAAATTTACCTTATACGAATACAAATAACGTACATTTTCTAAGTATAACGGTGGTTGAAAACTCAGTCAGCTTTTATCGCACTTGTCTATCATCTATGCAGATGCAGACTGGTTTAAAGGTTTAATTCTTTTTAAATGGGCTTCTTATAATTAATCTTTTAAGTAACCTCCTTACAGTAGGCTCATTGAAAAGACTAAAGCCAAATAAAATCTGATCTGAAGTAAATAAGTTTCTAGGTTTCTAGGATGAAAGTCATGAATTATTCTTCCTGATGTAAGTAAAGAGGATTCTAGATTTTCTGTAAAAAATAAAAATAAGCTACTCTTAATGTCACCAACGATTATACTACACCTTTCATTTCCATTTCGTTATAATTTGATCGTAACCTAACGTCTGTCACAGGGCAGAGAACTGGGGCCGGAACTTTTTTAATAACATAAAATCAAGTATGTTTTATTAGTCATCACATCAGCTATTATTGTAATCAAAATTACCGCTGTATTTCGTCGTGTAAAACATAATATTATTATCAAAAAAAATTTTACTTGTATACAATTGAATTTGGTCATAAAATAAAGCCAATATTTGCTACATTGATTAAGTTCTGTCTTATTTTTAGCGCATGAAGAAAAATGATATATATTTATTTATGAATATTTTTTGATATTGAAACACTACGGAAACCCTCTTTTTAAAAATATAATATCATTGACAGAAACAACGAGTCATTGAAAAACGTTTCGTTATCCACCACCCAGTTTTCAAATGGCAGAAAAGTTACTAGTTACACAAAAATCACGTTTGTTGTATGGGAGCCCCCCTTTAATATTTATTATATTCTGTTTTTAGTATTTGTTGTTATAGCGGCAACAGAAATACATCATCTGTGAAAATTTCAACTGTCTTGCTATCACGGTTCATGAGATACAGCCTGGTGACAGACAGACAGACAGACGGACAGCGGAGTCTTAGTAATAGGGTCCCGTTTTTACCCTTTGGGTACGGAACCCTTAAAAGTACAGCAGATTATGAATCACAGATTAAAAAGATTAAAAAATTTACAACTTTAGCGTTTAAAGCCGTCACCCTGATTATCTCATCATCATCATATCAGCCACACGACACCCACTGCTGGGTATAGGCCTCCCCTAAGGATCTCCACGACGATCGGTCCTGCGCTGCCTGCATCCACTGGCTTTCCGCGACCTTCACCAGATCGTCGGTCCACCTTGTCGGGGGCCTACCCACGGAGCGTCGTCCGGTGCGCGGTCGCCATTCCAGAACCTTTCTGCCCCAACGGCCATCGGTTCTTCTCGCTATGTGTCCCGCCCATTGCCACTTCAGCTGAGCAATCCTTCGAGCGATGTCGGTTACTTTAGTTCTCCTGCGGATCTCCTCGTTTCTGATTTGATCACGTAGGGAAACGCCGAGCATGGCTCTTTTCATTGCACGCTGAGCGACCTTGAGCCTCCTTATGAGACCCATAGTTAGCGGCCATGTTTCACTGCCGTAAGTCATCACTGGCAACACACACTGTTCATAGACTTTCGTCTTGAGACACTGAGGTAAGTCGGACGCGAAGATTTTTCGAAGCTTCCCGAATGCTGCCCACCCGAGTTGGATTCGGCGAGAGATCTCTTTCTCGAAATTGGACCTACCTAACTGGACTGCCTGTCCTAGGTATACGTAATGGTCAACAACTTCAGTAGATGCTAATCGTTATCGGCAGCTTAATAGACAGATATCTAAGTCTTTGACGAGCGACCTTCGCCAATTTAATACGAATCGTATTAAAGAGGCTATCGAGCGGAATAAAGGCTCCAAAGTGTTCGCGAGAGATCTGTCTATTGGGCAAAGCCAGATGACGAAGCTGAAAACTGACGACGGACGCATCATTTCATCAAAGCCTGAAATCCTGAGGGAGATTGAGAGCTTCTATGGGCAGTTATATTCCACGCAGACACCTGTTGAAAGCAAGGCTAAAGATCCCAGAGCCAAGCTTACCCGACACTATACCCAAGATATCCCGGACGTCAGCCTGTACGAGATTAGTATGGCTCTCAAACAGCTGAAAAACAACAAGGCGGCGGGTGACGATGGAATCACTACAGAACTTCTGAGAGCGGGCGGTAAGCCGATACTCAAAGTCCTCCAAAAGCTCTTTAATTCCGTCATCGTCCAGGGCAGAACGCCAAAGACATGGAACATAAGTGAGGTGATCTTGTTCTTTAAAAAGGGTGACAAGTCCCTCTTAAAGAACTATAGACCCATCTCGCTTCTGAGTCATGTCTATAAGTTGTTTTCGAGAGTCCTTACGAATCGTCTCGCTCGCAAGTTCGACGACTTCCAACCTCCCGAACAAGCCGGGTTCCGAAAAGGCTTTAGCACAATAGACCACATCCATACGCTGCGGCAGGTTATACAGAAGACCGAGGAGTATAATGAGCCACTTTGCTTGGCGTTCGTGGACTATGAGAAAGCCTTTGATTCGATTGAAACCTGGGCGGTGCTGCAGTCTCTCCAAAGGTGCCAAGTGGACTATAGGTATATCGAGGTGTTGAGGTACTTATACCAAAATGCCACCATGACGATCCGAGTACAGAACCAGAACACAAATCCTATCCAACTGCAGCGTGGTGTGAGACAGGGAGACGTTATTTCTCCGAAACTGTTCACAGCTGCGTTGGAGGACATCTTTAAGCTCTTGGACTGGAAAGGACTCGGCATCAACATTAATGGCGAGTACCTAACACACCTTCGTTTTGCCGATGATATAGTCCTTATGGCTGAGACCATGGAAGACCTGAACACAATGCTCGAAGATCTCCGTAGTGCTTCCCAAAGAGTGGGTCTTAGGATGAACATGGAAAAGACGAAAATTATGTCAAATGCCCATGTTGTACCCTCTCCAGTTCATGTTGGGAACACTACACTTGAAGTTGTTGACCTGATTATCTAAAAAGAAACTATTTATCGACCGGTTGCATTTGACATACATTGCCACTTTTCTTTGGTATGTTTTTTTTTAACCCAAAAAGAAGTAGCAATGGATCACGATCATCTGTGAACTGCAACCAGTCGCTAGGTGGTTTTTAATTAGATAATCAGCCCGCGGGTCTCCTGAAAATTCGTATACACTTATTTGTTTTTATACTGACTAACATCATTTTTCCGTTCTTTATAGGTACCTAATTATGTACACTTACATTCAAAAACTTTCACCAATAAATGTCGACGAAGGATTGATGGAGGGAAAGGGCTACGCTTGAAGGATGTCTTTGTTAACATATTCCGGTCCGGCCCCGGTCCGGTAAAAAATACCGGACGGTTCACTACGACATTGTTTGTGAATTTGGGATACATGTGGTTGGACTGATGGTTTTTAGAGCTGAAGCCAGAACTTGGAGCTAAGAATTCAGTTTTATTTTTTAACCAATTTTTAAGACAGAGGAGAGGACATTTTTGTGGGTGTAACACATTCTTTGTTGTTACAAATTACTGTATTCGCTATAACAAGAGACTAATATTTTTTGTAAAAACTTCTTTTTATACGAAATTGTAATAAAATATAAAATGTGTAGGTACATTTCAAAATCAGGATTATCTTCAATGATTTAAAATAGCAAGACAAATCATTATTTTTATTTTTTAAATTACATAAAGATAAAGATAGGTACTACACACCTACACATCAAAATTGTTTACATTATGGGTCAGAATTTAATTTCAGTCTTCAATTTTCATCGACAACACACTATATAAATAATGTTTGCTTTATTTTTATAAGCAATACATCTAGCTCAAAAACTACCAAAAGTTAACATGACTAGTCCATAACAAAGTTAGTCCTGAATTTGATGACACGACGTGAATATCACAAATTCACTTACGTACCTTTATGTCTCAGTACGTACGTAGTACTTTACTATAGTAGGTACGCCCGCTCATTTCTCATCAGGTGCGTACGTGATTGAGGTTGAAATGTTTTCATACCTAGGTTCCCATTCGATCAGAAGATGTGAATTTTCGTGCGAGCGAGTGTAGCCCTCCGAAAATCACGTTTGGTTTTTATATTCTTAACCATTTATATGTATCAAGCAATAGTAATACCACACATCTTTCTATTCTTCCACAAATATGTCATTGGCTACAGTGCTATAATGTTATAATAATATGCATGGTAAAGGTTTTCTTAAATTGCTTTTGAATGTTTTAAATACCACAAATTTTAAGAGGTGCTGCTTAGAGCATACAAGGAGTGCTGTCTATTATAATATATATGGTATTTTATCGTCTAAAATGGTTACCGGCCACAGACCATACAACAAGTACTACGTTACCGGCCTTTCACAGGTTCCACATTAGACTATTATCTGGTTAAAATGAAACAAGATTTATAAAAAGAAAATTGACAATTCATTCAACCCACAAACTGCACAGTGTCACAGCCGTGACACACTCTGTACGTGAGAGTTCGAGCGCCAGCGACCTTGAGCCAGAGCGTGTAAGCGCTAGGGTTGATACCGAAATGGAATTTAGACTTTGGCAAAGGAAATTACATAGTAGGTATGTTAGGAAATAAACTTGTGCAAGGACATGTTAATGAAAGATAGGTTTGATTTATAATAAGTTTTTGTAATCTTTTAATTATATTAGGTAAGAACACATCATAAATTGCAACCCTTATACTTTATTTTCTGTTATTTATCATATAATCATTTTTTTAATCTCTTAACGTGTTAATGAAGGAAAGGTTTGATTTATAATCATTTTTATTAGGGTTCCGTACCCAAAGGGTAAAAAACGGGACCCTATTACTAAGACTCCACTGTCTGTCTGTCTGTCACCAGGCTGTATCTCATGAACCGTGTTAGCTGGACAGTTGAAATTTTAACAGATGATGTATTTCTGTTGCCGATAAAACAACAAATACTAAAAACAGAATAAAATAAATATTTAAGGGGGGCTCCCATACAAGAAAAGTCCTTTTTTTTTTTGCCGTTTTTTGGTACGGAACCCTTTGTGCGCGAGTCCGGCTCGCACTTGGCCGGTTTTTTTATTTATTGTCAATTTTACCTACTTGCGAGTTTACGATGTTTAATCGTCTGAAATCCTTATTTTCAGAGCTTTTTGTTTTAATTAAAGTCAGGTCAAAGTAACGGTAAGGGCATGACTAATATTTCGTATATTTTAACTTATAAAATAGTCGATAAATATTGATTTTATTAAAATTCAAAATATGGTAAAGTTGCAATAGTAGGTCCCATCAACTATGGCAACTTTGACATATTTTTGTTATTTTAAAATAAGATATAAATTTATCGCTTACTCTATAGGTACTTACTTTTCTGTATCACTGGGCAATACGAAGAAACTTTTATCAGGATTTTGTTTTTGGTTGTTGCCACAGCCATAATCACAACAATAACGCCCGCCGCCGGGCATGATTAATTATCTAACAATTAAATAATGTAAATTAAACGCGTAGTCAGTCCGTGCGAAATGCGGTACAATACGGATTGCGGTGGGACAAGCGAGCGGCGAGCGAAAGTAGAAAGAACCCTTGCCCGAGTAAGTCGGCGACTAACGGCTGCACTCCCCGTGTGCCGCGCGCAGCCCCCGAGCGCCTCCAGACACGCACACATAGCCGCGAGCGATTTTACGAGCATACATGCGCGAGTGTCGTTTCTTTTCGCGTTAGAGTATATATTCTGTGACAGTGTGTTTTCGTATCAGGTAAATAATCGTCTAGACTGTTTTACAGGCTTTTCACTCACATGTTCCACATAAAACTAATTTCTGATTAAATTAAAAAAAATACACTGAGTTTATAAAATGAAAAGAAAATTGACAATTAACTCAACTGGAACCTAACTGCAAACTGTAAATCAGACCCAAAAATTGTGTGTAAATAATAAGTTTAGCGGAATGGAATGAAAACACTAGTACCCTCAGACCAAATAAAAAAAGTAAGACGGAGTCTTCCGAACGAAGCGGTGAGGCCTATAAAACTACGCCATGGCTGTGTCCATACACAGTTCACGCACACACGTGTAACGAAACTACGCCGTGGCTTTCCATATAAGGCCCTCCGCTGCGTTAAGCGGGATCCCGGCGCGGGTACACGGTGCGGGAGCCCGTCGCGGGGGCCCGCGCCGTGCTCCGTCGCGGACAAACAGCCCGTCGCGGGGACCCGCACCGTGCTCCGTTGCGGACAAATATGCGGCGGGCACTCCGCCACACGCAGCGCTGCTCTATGAATATACACGAAACGGCCCCGCTCGCGTGACCCGTCGCGCGGGACCCGCGAGCGTGCTCTCCTGCCCCTTGAGGCGGGCTCACCGCCCGCGCCGCGTGCGGCGGGTCATCCGCCACACGCAGCGCTGCTCTATGAATATACAGGAAACAGCACCCGGCGCGGGTACACGGTGCGGGAGCCCGTCGCGGGGGCCCGCGCCGTACTCCGTCGCGGACAAACAGCCCGTCGCGGGGACCCGCGCCGTGCTCCGTCGCAGACAAATAGCCCGTCGCGGGCTCGGACACGCAGCGCTGCTCTATGAATATACATGAAACAGCCCCGCTCGCGTGACCCGTCGCGCGGGACCCGTGAGCGTGCTCGCCGCCCGCGCCACGTGCGGCGGGCAATCCGCCACACGCAGCGCTGCTCTATGAAAATACAGGAAACAGCACCCGGAGCGGACGCCCGCGCCGGGATCCCGCTCAAGGCAGCGGAGGGCCTAAAACCCTGCCGCCCGGCCCCCGCCCGCCCCCTTGTACGCACACATGTACCATCAAAAACCGGCCTCACTTCATTGTTCGCAACGCTCCATCTTTCTTTTTTATTTGATCTGAGCTAGTACCTATAAATAAGTAAGTGTATCTATAAATAAGTAAGCTCATTTATCGCGTACCATTATAGGTGGTGTCACCTTTTCCGTGTTCACAATGAGCTCACATTTTCAATTGTTAACGAGCTTACACTGACATCGCTACGCTATCCGGTCAGAGTTTGATAGGCGTTTTCAGCAACATTCAACCAGAAAGTAAGTGAGGCAATATAAATTCCAGATACCTAGTGTTACAGAATTCACAGATTTTAATTAATATTTTTTTAAATATCAACAAAAAAGTTCGTAAATATTTTTGACATTTCTTTTTATTGTTTAGGAAAAATGCTACATAAAAAAAATATTTCGGTTTTTCACATCACACAGACATCGAAAATATTTATTTAAAGAAAAATGAAAATACTTTATTTCACCAAACGCTATAAACATACTTTTTGTGTTTTTCTTTTATATTCGGAGAAAATTGGATAAAATAGGATATTACCGCTTTTTTTAAAAAAAAACCTTATAATAGAGTAATAGACTTTAGTTAAAATGCTGATAAGACTACGTCATACTTCATCATATCAGCCACTCGACACCCACTGCTGGGTATGCCTCCCCCAAGGATCTCCACAACGACCGGTCCTGCGCTACCCGCATCCAGCGGCGCACCGTGCCGTGACCTTCACCCTCACGTCGGTCCACCTTGTCGGGGGCCTACCCACGGAGCGTCGTCCGGGGCGTGGTCGCCATTCCAGAACCGCCCCGCCCCAACGGCCATCGGTTCTTCTCGCTATGTGTCCAGCCTACTGCCACTTCAGCTGAGCAATCGCTGAGTTCGCCTGTGGATCTCCTCGTCATACTTATCATGTGCTTATAACTTTCAAAAATCATAAACGTAGGTATTTTAAGAAAGTTGTCGTTCTGACGAATCCATCCGAGTTCAGGCAAATCCACTGGCTGAAAAAAGAAAACAATTATCCGTCATTAAATGTCAATTTATGGTGTAAAATAACGTGAGTGCTGTCATTTCAATCAGCTGTTATGTAGTGTGGCCATATTATTCTAAAATAGGTAGGACGAATTCTATAGGTGATTGCGCCTGGCGGCCATGATTTTAACCTCAAAAACGATTAACAATTGTAATTTTCTCATATACCTAGACCATTTCTTATTGAAAATAAGAATTCAATAATTAATATGTCATATTAACTATTAGAATTTTACTGTTTTTTGACATTTTTAGTAGCGGATGACGATGATGTGTATGTTAATTTGACAAGGTTCCAGCGCATTACCAATTGACGGGGATAGTAATTAATCAAAGGTTTATATTATATAGCATTTGTCGCTACTGAGCGATTATAAATAATGTATTTCAAGAAATTCTATGTATTCATAGGCCTTTCGTAACTTCTTATGAATAAGAACGTAGTTTTTTACGAATAATAAGTTTAGTCTGCATTTGTTTAATTTAAAAAAATGAATATACTTCATTTAATTTTTAACAATTAGTCGAACTCGAAAACTTATAAAAGCTCTTTTTAAAGTTGTATTTATACCGGATTTACACAAACCAATTTAAACCTAATTAAGATAATGTGTTCAAAGCCGGTAACCAAATTAATCTTGTTAATCTGTCCCACATTGTTGAAATGGGAATTGCCCTAAGTACTTTGCCCTAAATTAAATGTGAACACAACACATGCTTAGGTATAAGTTCGCGATTATATTCAGACATAGTAACAAGAATGATTTAAAAAAATAGTCCTTATTATTTATTTCCAGAACAGCTAATCTATTTTAAGGATAGCTTGTTTACGACCATGTGGTGTGTATAAGGCCGCGGGCCTGAATAAGTTATAAGGAGGCGATCGATAGTGTGTACGTGCCTTAATAGTCTAGAATTATGTCATTGTCATGTTAAGTAGCTAAAGAATTCGACGGCGATAAAGGACATCATCCACGTTTCATACATTTTTGGTCCAAATATGAAAGTGCCGGCATAAGACAAAAGTGCTTTATTCTGATAGATTTTGTCCCTCGAAGCATTTTTATTATGGCACCAAAGCTGTTGTACCGCTTCACATTTGTGTTAAAATGTATGAAAAGACAGACTTTTTGAACTCAATTAAAATCAAGTACAGCGGTGCTACAGCTTCGGTGGCATAATAAGAAATGCTTAGGCGGACAAAATCTATCAGAATTTGCTTTTTGGCCGACTTTTTTACATTTTGTGCCAAAATGTATGAAAAAACAGTCTTTTTGAACTTATTTAAAATCGGGTATAGCGCTGCTACAGCTTCTGTGCCATAATAAGAAATGCTTAGGCGGAGAAAATCTATCAGAATAAAGCACTTTTGCTTATTGGCCGGCACTTTCACATTTGGACCAAAATGCATGATGTCCTTTTGCCTTCTTCTAGTCGAAAAAACATCCTGTAAATTATTAACGGTTCTTCTTGCAACTTGTTCTGTTTTTGATGTTTTAAATTGTTTCATCCTTTTAGGTAAGTTTTTCAGTATGCAATCAGCACAGCTTTAAGTATATTGTCAATATTCTCAACCCATTCTCCGAGGACCTATTACAAAAAAATAATCACGATAATCGGATGGTGGTCGTCGTTACTAGGGAACGCAATCTCGATCTCGGCCATTTTTAACGAGATTAATCTCGCCAAAAATTGGACAAGATCTCGCGAGATAAACGAGATTATATAGGAGAAATGTGTTTCCCGTAGCTTCTGCGATGATTCCTTCAACATCAGCTGCTACTAATGAGGTTACTGATACTGATGATATTCCTCCTTCATTTACTTTCCGAGAATACCGAGGAAGGAAGAAGCATTAAAATACAGGAAGAACTTAAAGGATCTTTGACTGTATTAAAAGATTAATGTAATTGAAAAATATTAGAAAAAATCGACTCACCCGTAGCAGCTCAGACGGGACTCGAACCCGTATTATTGTATTAAAAGAGCCAAAAGAGAAAGCAATAGCATCTGCTGTTGCGAGTCAGTGTTAAAAAAAATCGAATTAATAGAAATAAATAATAAATTAATTTTGTATTTTTTAATAAGTCGTCTAATTCATAAAGTTTCGACGACGACTCTTAAAATGTTTAACGCATTTTGCGAAGCTATTCCAAAATTTTGACTTAGATTTGGTACAAATAAATTGTTTTTAAATATTACAGCAAACTAATTATTTCCCTATCAACAATCCCATTATTGTGACTATTTATAAAAAAAGAAAAACAAATGCACCAATCATCACGAGATTGATATTTCCTATCTTGCGAGATCTCGGCATCGCGAAAATCTCGCGAGATTGCATTCCCTAGTCATTATCTTTACTTTATATCTCACCTCATGAGCAAATAGTACCTGATTTTATTTTATGTATTGTATAGGGCCTTACAGTTTACCCTTCGACCTTAGATCATCATCGTCATTATGGTCCATCATGTCCACCCGACACAGACCTATCTCTCTTGGAAGGACAGAATCTCCACGAGTAGCAGGCGGGTTGATGATAGCAGTGGTTGAGTCATTAGACGCCTTCTTTGAACTGGCTTCCAGTTCCTTACCCGCCCCCCCTTTTCTATATACGCCTATGGGTCTACTTCTAAGTCATTAAATAACACCTTCTATGGCACCCTCGCAAGTGTGGTGTGGTGCTTTAATAGTCCACTGTAGGATGGAGGCCAATCCAGTGGGAAGATATCACCATAATCTCCTCGAATGGCAGACGAGTTTGAGATCGCTGTGATATGCATACTACCTCTAAATCATTAGACGCTTTCTATGGCACTCCCGCAAGTGTGGGTGGAGTGGTGCTTTAATAGTCCACTATAGGACGGAGACAAATCCTGTGGGAAGATATCACCATAATCTCCTTGAATGGCAGGCGGGTTTGAGATCGCAGTGATGTACATACTACCATGTAGATTAGACGCTTTCTATGGCACCCCCGCAAGTGTGGTTTGGTGCTAAGTATATTAATCCACTGTAGGACGGAAGCCTATCCCGTGGGAGGGTATCACCATTATATCCCCTAATGGCAGTCGGGTTGGAGATTTCATTACAGTGATGTACATATTCCTCAAGTCATTAGACGCCTTCAATAGCGCACTAAAAAGGTCCCAAGTGTAGGTTGGCTCTATGATAGTCCATTGTAGGATGAACGCCTCTCCCGTGAGAATAAATCTTGGACTGACCTTTTAGAATAAATCTTGGACTGACCTTTTAAAGATATCTATCTTTCGCAAAATTAATTTTACTTTGGATGGTATTTAATCGGGTAACAATAAATTCTCCTTTTTGGGTATCAAACATACTGAATATAGCGTACTGAAATACTAAGGTCCGTATTATAGGACGAGACTCAAGCACTGCTTGCTGCTTGAGTACAGTGAGAAAGGGATGGTGCTATTCATCGCATATAGCGCCATCCCTATCTAACTGTACTTAAGCAGAGATTTGAGTTTAAGTTTGATTCTGTAATACGAGCCTAAGTGGGCGACGGACCGAGGGCGACTACAGATATTAAAAATGGGTGACTTTAAAATACAAATTGGGTAACTAGTTATTCAGAACGGGCGACAAAATTACAATTTGGGCGACAACCTTTGGGCACATAAAACATAAAAAATTTGGTATATATTTTATTAAAAAGATGACTATTATCCTAATCTAGATGAAAAAAAAACAAACAAACAAACAAATGAAAAAAAAGCAGCCTAATAAAAACTTGTTTAAAAATTCCATGTTAGTCAGCTTAAATCAGTTACATACTACCTACCTACTTACTTGGTATAATAGTTGCCCACTCAGTATTTTTGTCACCCATTTAGAATTTTCACTGCTAACTTAAATTATTTATCACCCATAATATGTAGTCGCCCGTTTTGGGTATTTTTGTAATCCAATGTTAGTCGCCCGTTTAGTTATTTTGTCGCCCAAAAAATAAAATGCTGCCCTGTTTAGTATTTAAATAACCCATTAACAGTCGCCTTTAATTATTTTCAGTTACCCAATTCATTAATTCCCTTTTACTTTGCACACACAACGTCGATAACAAAGCAACCGAAAACCATCGACCGAAAAGTTTATGACAGTCGTCATAATGTCCATGAATAGCAGATGAGTTGTAAATTGTAGTGATATACATATACAACTTCTAAGTCATTAAACACCTTCTATGGCAGGTCCCAAGTGTGGTTTGGATGCTTTAATAGTTTACCTGTAGGACCACAGTCCTCCCTTGTGAGAGGACGTTGCCTTAATCACTATCAGCCTTATTAATAAACGGAGAGTAAAGGGGTTTGGGCACAAATGTATGGACTCTGGTCCTGGACCCAATAGATATAAATAGTATCGTTAGAAAAGTATATTCTCATAGAGCACGAATAGGTATGGCGCTTGTCCTGAAATGTTGTCCTGATATTCTATGGACCCGCCGCCGTTAAGCGAAATTCATTGCTGACTGTACTATCCGAGATACTGAAAACACATAGTTTATAAGCCGATATCTCGATTCGGACAACAAATCCAAATATAACCTATGGGATTATATTTGGATTTGTTTGTTTGTTTTGTTTTGATAACTTTTTTCCTCTTGAAAAGACCTGTCCATGGATGTACAATTCACGTCTATTGGTCATAAAGACCAAAGTTCCCGAACCCCTTTACACCTGGTTTAATCAATAAGGCTTAGCAATATTAATCCTTATGGTTGACATCTCCAAGCGTCATATTCCTAAGCAAACTTTTTGGTTTAACTAGGTGTAAACTTAATCTACGAGTATTAGGGATTATAAGGGTGTACGATTGTTGGAGATCGCAGTGCTGTGAACAGTTGGAGATCGCAGTGCAGTGAGCAGTGTTAGACAGTTTTCACCAGAAAACACTCCTCTTCATTTACTAGTTCACAGAGGGATTAACTTAAGTTAATTTAACTTAAGGTTAACCTTTAAATCATTAACGTCACCCCATAGTAAAGGGTCAGTTCCTACACATTGAAAACCATAAAACCAAACGTGTTAGTTGACTTTGTAGATTACGTGGGTTGATAATTACTTTGCATTATTTCACTCACACATAATAATAAACATAGAAGAACTTAATAAAAGTTTACTATAATTTGGTTATCAAAAGGTGAGGTCATATTTTACGACAGTTCTTTACTCCCATATGAATTAAATCGAAAAACTAATTCTAACAAGTCTAACAACTCATAAAACTAACTCAATTAATGACTTATGATCACAGTGAAGTAAAAGTCGGGCAGAGACAAAATCTTCTTTAAAACCACAGTTCTATTGTGTAACATGATGGCCCAAACTCCCAAAGCATAGGATGTAGAGAAAAAAATTACCACATCGCTACCTAGGTACTCAATGTGGCGGCTCAATGTAAAAAAAACATTTTCAGGAATTGAACTGCGTCGAACGAGTTTCGTTTTAGCCGATATCCAAAAGGTCGTATGCCAAAACGTGCGTCGACAACGAATGGCCGAGTGACCAAATCGTCGGTAGTATGTAATACGTCGAAAACATAATAGGGTGCTTCTTCGAGTAAGGCATTCTTTGGTGATTTTCGTGGCAACTTTCAAATCCAATTTTTATTTTAATTTAATATCAGAATGTTAAAATATACGTAATTTTTTTTTTTCATAGATGACGCACCTCAGACAGCGATATACTTACCGAGATAACCGAAATCCAAAAAATAGAGGCCACGCAAATCACAAAATACCCCCACTAAAGTGAAAAAATGTAATTTAACTTTCTCAAATGAGTTACTTAATGTTACTTCATATTGGAAAAGGTTATTGTGTTATTATAAAGTAAAAAATAAGTAGATTACTAAGGCAGAAATCTTTTTTTATCAGAATCAGTCTAAAAATATTTATTATTACTGATAAAGTCAGAAACCTATTGAATGTGACAATTTATGTTTGATTTAAACGAATTTGCATTTATTAGATAAATGCAATAAATAAAATCCATAGTACAAAACTCAAAGTAATTTCATTTGCATGGTCAAAAATTGATTTGCGTGGGTCAAAACTACCACGTAAACTTCGCAAATCACGACCACGTAAATCAAAATAAATCCATTATGCTAAAAATATACAAAAACCTTTAAAGCAAATAAACTGTGTTTTGAATTTAAGATACGTTACCTTATATTGTTCACCACAATTTTCTATTAACTAAATAAATTCACAGAGACCGGAGAAAATTAGACCACGCAAATCAAAGTTTTGAGAAACCAAATCCACGCAACGAGGTTCTTGCCTCCATTTTTCGAAAACTCGAGCACCGTCACAAAAGCAACTTTGCCTGGCCGCCGGAGCACGACTAGTTGTAACTTGAATTAGGATGACACAACACAGGGCCGCGAATTTAGAGATGTGCTTGTGAATTTATAACGGTCCACGCAAATCAGCAACTACCAGAGGACAGTTACATTTTTTTTTGGAAATGTAGTTCTTTTAGAAGTATAGTCTAATTTTTCATAGCATTTTAAACTTCTTAGGACTTAATGGTTTTTTTTGTCAGCGTGTAGCGTTTAGTTTAAATTATATAATTTAGGAAGTGACCAGGAAGCTTGGGACAATCCACGAAAATCAAGGAATGGGGGTATTTTATTTTTTAATGATATTAATTATAGAGATAATTGAATAATAATTAGTAACCCAGTTAGAAGAAGTTATGAGATTTGCGAAAAAAAATATGGCTAGCTGACTTTACGATTTCCATTATTTTTAGGCAATGCCGCTTGAAAAACGTGTCCGAAATAATGACTCAATAAATGGCTGCTTCATCTAAACTCACTCATTATAGCTTCGTCTTAATTTGACCTTTTTATGACTCGATCAAATGTCGCTATGGCGTATTGTAATTTCAATTAAAAGTATTAAACGTTCGTTGTACTACCTACAATTTTTGTGCACTCGACTATTCGTTGTCAACCTTCTGGCGTTCGACCTTTTGGCTTTCGGCGATATGTACTAATTCCTTTTAAAACTGTTCTACATTCCGGTTTCGGTTAATTCTTTTCACTCTATGGCGCAAGTTTAAACCAAACGTTCCAAAATTAATATTTTATTTAAAGAGTCAATTGGTCAAAGACAGTGAGTCAAATCTTTAAATCTTTGAAGATGTAATTTTGTTTGGTCCCTATGCCCCATGACCACGGAAACGCGATAAGATACAGCGATTTATTGCGTTTAACTGTCAAAAGACAATGGATTTTGACAGATAAGTGCCGATAAAAATAAACATACCTAAATCGTGTTTCGATGGCCCCCCTAGCATGAGCTAAGGGGCTTGACAAATGTCATTAGGCATTATTAAAAAAAAACATTCCAATATACTTTGTCTCTGTTTGATCTTATATTTACTGTGAGCTATATCAACATAGCATTTGAGTTTCTAAGACTAATTATACTAAATTTGAAGTAATAACAGAGTAAGCTCTTTAAGTTATAAACTTTAGAATGCAATCGCAGTGAACGCGTTTATTACGAGTAACTTAAAGTAATGGTTGGCAGAACGCGATAAATCGATCCTAAACCCCGTATTTATTTGCAGACTCTCCTAAAACATTTTATGGCAAATATTTACTTTTCTTTTAGATTTTATTTTTGAAGACAGACAAATGCATTACATAAAAGAATCTAAGCAGACAAAAAGAAAATTAACTAAGCCTCAATTTAATCTGTTTCAGAAGCCCTAAAGCGTAATAAATAGCCGGCTTTACTTAGCATCGCTACTAGGGAAACATGAAAACGAAAAGTAGATCAGATAAGACCTGTCTGCCTCGAAATGTGGGGTTCACAAATAAAACTGTGCAAAAACACTTCTCAGGGAAATGCGGTTTCATTCTAGAATGACATTAAAAGCTTTCGGCCTTTACGGTTAAGATCCGTGAGGCATTTTTATTGTAAAACAAGTCTTAGTAAAAAAAATTAAAATAAGTTGTACGAAAATCCCTCGACTAAAATTGACTATACATAATTTATCCACCTATTCATAAATTGCAAACGCAAGAAAAATGCGTTGGGGCTGCCATTACCTGCCCCCAAATGAACTATATTTTGCAGTTATAGTTACTTTAAAGAGATGGTAATGGCAGCCCCCGACGGATTTTTCTTGCGTTTGCAATTTATGAATAAGTGGATAAATTATGTATAGTCACTTTAAGTCGAGGGATTTTCGTAAAACTTATTTTACTCTTTTTAAATTAAGAATAATAATTTTAATCGTCGGGTTTCTCAAAATTTTTTAGTTTTCTTTTTATTTTAAACTTTTTAAAGAACTCATATGTTATGTAAGTAGGTACTCTAAAAAGCGCATCTAAAACGGTCAAACCATTTGGAAAATGATTACTGCAGCGCCCCCTAGCGGCTTAACACCATAGCACAGAATACATAATACAACCATAGCACCAAGAACCATCGCCGAACAGCTACAAACCTATTACAGAAAACCACATCTAAATCAGTCAAATCGCTCTGGAGATAAATGGGAAAAATGATTACTGCAGCACCCCCTAGCGGTACAACACCATAACACCAAGAACCATCGCAGACACACTACAAACCTATTACAGAAAACCTCATCTAAATCGGTCAAATCGCTCTGGAAATAAATGGAAAACTAATTACTGCAGTGCCCCCTAGCGGCTCAACACCATAACACCAGGAACCATCGCCGACACACTACAAACCTATTACAGAAAACCGCATCTAACTCGGTCAAATCGCTTTGAAGATAAATGGTAAAATGCTAACTGCAGCGCCCCCTAGCGGCTAATCACCATAACACCTATCTGAGAACCATAGCCGATATCTTACAAACCCATTACAGAAATCCGCAGCGGAATCAGTCGAGTAGTTTTTGAGAACTTTTCAACCACCATGAAACATGGCTAAGAACCTGCTCTGAAATGAAACCTTTTGAATGCAAAAAACCGCATCGAAATCGGCCCAGTAGTTTCCGAGAAAAATGGTAACAGACAAACGTACACACAACGTCTAACCCCGAACGCATATACCGCCTCCGTTCCGTTCCGTCCGTCGTGGGTAAAAAATTGAAATTTAATGCTTTTTACGAATTACAGCACGTAATTAACTTAAGTAATATTTTAGAATTATTTAGTTTGGATTTATTGTTTCTTTTTTAATTTTAATTTTATTTTGAAGTGTAAATAAATAGAAAACTGCCTTTTAAAAAAAGAGCTGCTTTAATTTTTGTGACGGATCTGGGTCTCCTGGGTGTTACTATGTATAATAAACATATTTATTCATTTAAAAAAGTATATATTAACTAAGTATAGCTAGCACGCATTTAACAAGCTTTGATTTGGCTCTGTGTGATATTGTCCAAGCCTTTATTTATTTATCAAAAAGCTCTAAAGCAGTGAAACAAAGTGTAGTGCAATTGACATAAACATTTTAACAAAACGACCGACAGTTTATGTCCAGCGCAATCTTCGCAATTTCACAAACAATTTAAAATGTTGAGAACTACAGTAGTCTGCACAGTAGCCGTTTTAAAAGTTTTATGTGGTAAGATAATTTGGTTAAAGTAAATGAACAGTTTTATTAAGTTATGTTAAATACTTATATTAAATGACTAGCTGATGCCCGCGACTTCGTCCGCGTGGACGAAACTGAACATGGCAAACAATAATTCTTTCAAAACTACAGTGAAGTATACTAAGTAGTTAAATGCTCTAAAAAAATTTTAAACTCATAATGGTTATTTACATAATATAGATATACTTATTAAAATATATTTACACATGATGTACAGGTTGGTTACAGAATAGTATTTACAGATTATGTATTTACAAATTGTTAACAGTTTATTTACAGAAATTAACAGTGTAGGACAGTACATGACCTCTACCATGGACGCAATCCTCCACCAACCCATGGTCCGTCCTACCTTTTCGGTATACGGATTGAATCTCGGGAGAGCGCTTTCCCCGTGTGCGCTTTTCTTGACTCCCTACAAATTCTGTTTCCGTTCCTTCTTTTTTGCCTATTCTCCCCATCTGGGTCTAGGCACCACAATACTGTACCTCGCGTCGGACTACCTTGAAAAACATTCAGACCTATTTAAATACTATCTTCTGATGGTGTGCCAGATGTGCATGAACTCGTACAGTTTATTTGAATAAAGAGATTTTGACTTGACTTTGACTTAGGTCACTGTATGTTTATTGGTCATTGAAAAATTTACGTTGATTAAAACGTCCTAAAATCGCAATCTTCTTTTGTTTCTTTTAATAAGGATTGATAATGAATAAACAATAGAAAAATTTACACCTTTTTCAAGTCTGAAAAACGTAATGAAAAATGCCATTTGTGAGAACGCAGGTGGTATTTGTATATTGAGCAATATCCATTCAATATCCTCACGAACGTGCTCCATTTATGCATGTCACAGTATAATATGGTAATAAAGATCTGCTTCTGCATAATACGTGATTTGGTATTCGTATTTGAAACGTATAGAGAACGAAAATCTAGATCTAAATTGTGAATTAGACTGAAATCCATATCGAATCTCATTCGAATGTCGTCACGATTTGAATTCGCTAAAAGAAAGTACGGAACCGAACTGAAATGGAGCACTTATTCTACTTCCAAGATCTCTGGACAATTCGTTCATTTCCGAGTTTAATAAAAAGTGAGTAATAAAACAGTGAAATGTTTGTGAGCTACGTCAATCCCAAGGAAATCCTTTACTTTGAGGTCAATCGTATCTAGTGTTACTAGATGATCTGAAAATCCTGACCAAAAAGACTAGTTTCTACTAAAAAGTCCTGACATTTTGCTAAAGCCCCCATATGGCTTACGATAACACATAATAGTAGTTTATGAAACTGACACATAAAGAGGGGTATTATAACACGAGTGTGTGTTTAAAAACCGAGCCGTAGGCGAGGTTTTTAATAGTATCACACGAGTGTTTTAATACCTAGTTATGTGCAGTTTCATACACTACTTTATCTACACTCATACATTTGGGATTGAACCTACTAAATAAAAGATCAACGTTAGAAAAGAGAGAGAGACTTTGTTTGTATTAGCAAGGCACCTTGTAATAAGTCAATTCCTTAGCTGCATCTAAACTAAAATATCGGGCAGAGTAAATATTTTTTCACATTTTAAAGCAAGAATAATAAAAACCTACAAAATTCAGTAAGTATAACAAAATGTAAAAATTGAAATCAAAACTTTATCGGATATGCTTGGCGCGCATTTCATTAGAAAAAAAATTTTGATCAGTGCATTTCAACAAACTAATCGCACTAAAGTCATCGATTACCATTTACATTTTAATCATGAAAAATATGTGGGAAAATATCGTTGTTTTTTTTAATGTTACGGCACTGCCTTCTTGGATTTGCCCTGTATCGTAATGAGAAAAAAAGTTATTTTATGATGCAGTTGACTGCATCGTAATGAGTTTATTTTTTAATTTTACCTATGCACGAAAATAAAGTACGTATTTATATTACATTTTTTGAATTCATATTTGGAACATTACGTTGTGAGTGTAGATAAATAATATTATTGTTGTTTCTTGTTATGATGAGATGTAAAAATATTATTTTCATGGGACAAAAAATATTCAGTTTTTTTCGTTTTTTAAGTTGTAGAAATAAAATGTGGATTATTTGAAAATTTATTGATATCTTCTCTGCTAGCATGCTGGCGATTTATAAGTATGTTGATTTTATTTTACTGAAAATGTCCTTGCTGATTGTTAGGCGGTGGTCTGCAACAAACGCCGTAGGTCGCGTCCGGCGTAACGCTGTACGCGGCCTACGAATGCTTACTATGGAAATGTACTAACGCCTGGCGCACGAGCGCCGTGCGCCGCGTCCATAGGCCGTACGCCACCTACTACGCAGTCATTTCGGAGCATTCTGGCGTACACGGACGCCGGGTTTTTGTTGCGCGGTCACTCTAGAAATGGTGAAATTTAGGTAGGAACAAGACGGAGTTCTAATAGAATTATTTAAATTAAACATAGTAATATTTAATATTTAAGTTCTGACATTCATGACTATCTTCACTTTGGTAAGTACCTAAAGTGGGTGTGCAGGTCACCCATATTTTAATCGCTCACGTCCGTTTACATTGAGCGTATGTGAAACTTAAAAACAGTTCCGAGTGACCATCGCAGTGACGCTGGAAGCCGCGCGTCTGGGACGCTGGACGCGGCTTCCAGCGTCACTACCGGCGTTTGTTGCAGACCAACGCCTTACCAAAAAAAATCTTATTTGCATTATAATGTGAATAATCCAAAAAAGCCGTACATTTTCCAGTCTGGCTGGAATCCTGACAGGGACCCAAAAAGCCTGACATGTCAGTACAAATTCTGACGTCTCGTAATCCTAATAATAATATCAGAACATAAGAACCTACCTACACAAACAAATTCAATTTAGTTAGCAGAGCAACGATAACATAGGCCAAAATATAGAATCGGCTTGATCTAACTTACAACCTTATCAAATATTGGAGGATCGCCACTCCAGTTATTTCTCTAGGGAACATCGCATATCGCATAAAGAATTCTAATAAAATATAATTGTTATACAATGTGTTAGAAAATAACCCCTAAAGACGAATATGGTAGATAGGAACCATCAAATTGAACAAATTTTACTACGGGACCAACTCTGAAATCGCGAAAAAAAACAGCTGTTTCATACATTTTTATATTTTCATTATTAATTTTGTATGAAACAGCTGATATTTTTTTTGCGATTTCAGTAAAAGTAAAAGTTGTTCAGTTTGATGATCCCTATCTACCATATTTGGCATTATTCGGGGTTATTTAAATTTTCACAATCCCCTATCCGACTATGTATGTAACTTAAAAAATAAGGTTTACTATCAGTGGAATAATTAAAATACATAAGGGACTGTAGACCTCATGTGGGAAGCGCAGGACCGATCGTCGTGGAAATCCTTGGGGGAGGCCTATACCCAGCAGTAGGTGGCGTGCGGCTGATATGATGATGTAGACCTCATAATACCGCTTTTTAATTTCAACTCGATACCTCCACGTGTTCTCGAGATAAAGGGTCTTGACAGACCGACGACGGACGGACAAAAAAGAGATCCTATAGTATAGGGATTCCGTTTTTTTCCTTTTGAGGTAGGTACAAAACCTTAAAAACATAGATAGAGGTATCTATAACTTTATTTCTTTCCATACCAGCGTTGCAATGTAACATTGGATATACTTAAAATGTTCAGTTTTTGGTAAATAAAACACTTTCATAAAAGGACTTTAACCATAATATTATGTTGTGTAATTGATGAATAATCGGTTAGAGTATTGATAATGTAGTGATTTAAGGGGAATATATAATTGCACTTTAAAAATAATGTATCACACTTTAAAATGTTTAGCTTCAAAATTTATTGAATGCACTTTAAAAATAATGGTTTCCACTATAAATATGCTGAGCTTTAAAATTAATACTTTGCACTATATAATTTAATTGTTTGGCTTTAAAATTAATACTTTGCACCATACAAATTAATTTTATAACATTAGTACTGGTAAACAGACGACTAGGTGCGACGACGAGCGGGCGCATCGAGAGGGGAGCTGAGGAGGAGGTTAGGTTCCATTGCGACCAACAACGCTAGAACCGACTTGGTGAGACTTGCCATCTCATTAGTCTGACATGGTTTGACAGAAATTAAATGATTTCGGAGTTGGGACACAGTTATAGTGCAAACCATTATTTTTGTAGTGATAATATTAATTTATAGATCTATTATTATTTTAAAGTGCAAACTATTATTTTTGTAGTGATAAGATTAAATTATAGGTCTATCATTATTTTAAAGTGCTGATGTACAATTTTATAGCTGTTTTCATAAAATTTAAAGTGCTATTAACACGTTGAACGCCATGGGGGATACCATGTGACCCCCACTACTTTAGTACACGGGGCCAATCAAAAATTATTGAAATGTCAAAAATTTCATTTTCTTTTTTTTTGTTCTATTCGACAGGAAATACATCAAAATCTATAACGCAATTTAAAATAATAAATTTATTTACTTTTTTCAACGTAAATACAGCTGTCACTCAATAGATGTCCCCCGTGGCCTCCCAGGATAGAAATTCGGTTTTCCGTTACAGGGGGCCGCGCGGGTCGCGGTGTCGGCCACCCCTGCCCGCCGCACTGTTCCCGCAACGCCCGCGCAATTTTCTGTTCGTTCGTTAGTCACAGACAAAACGCGTTCTAGGTGACACGTAATTTCTTTGTGTTTTTAAAATATTTTTTTCAGTAAATAATTATTTTCTGGTTTTTAGTGAACGAGCTAAGACTAAAAATATACCATCCTATTTAAACATTCGTCAAGACGATTCAAACGAGCCCAAACTCAATGCGGTAGCGTGGTTTTATTAAAAAGTTCCTGTGTCCTTCTTCCGGCTCCATCATCAGAGCCTGGAAACTATTTCCCAACAAAGTACTCGTCAAGACGATTCAAACGAGCCCAAACTTGATGTAGTAGCGTGGTTTTATTAAAGAGTTCCTGTGTCCTTCTGCCAGCTCCATCACCAGAGCCTGGAAACTATTTCCCAACAAAGTAATCATCATCATCATCATATCACGACACCCACTGCTGGGTATAGGCCTCCCCCAAGGATCTCCACAACGATCGCTCCTGCGCTGCCTGCATCCAGCGCCTTCCCGCAACCTTCACCAGATCGTCGGTCCACCTTGTGTGGGGCCTACCCACGGAGCGTCGTCCGGTGCGCAGTCGCCATTCAAGATCCTTTTCGCCCCAACAGCCATTGGTTCTTCTCCCTATGTTACCAGCCCATGCCACATCAGCTGAGAAATCCTTCGAGCGATGTCGGTTACTTTTGTTCGCCTGTGGATCTCCTCATTTCTGATTCGATCACGTAGGGAAACGCCGAGCATGGCTCTCTCCATTGCACGCTGGGTGACCTTGAGCCTCCTTATGTTATGAGACCCATAGTTAGCGACCACGTTGCACTGCCGTAAGTCATCACTGGCCACACACTGGTCATAGACTTTCGTCTTGAGACACTGAGGTAATTCGGACACGAATATTTTTTCGAAGCTTCCCGAATGCTGTCCATCCGATTTGGATTCGACGAGAGATCTCTGTCTCGAAGTTAGACTTACCTAACTGGACTGCCTGTCCTAGGTACCTATTCATAATGGTCAACAACTTTAAGTGTAATGTTCCCAACATGAACTGGAGCGGGCACAACATGGGCATACGACATGATTTTCGTCTTATCCATGTTCATTTTAAGACCCACTCTTTGGGAAGGCACTACGGAGATCTTCGAGCATTGTGTTCAAGAGACGATTCGTAAGGACTCTCTATGAAGTACTCTTCAAGACAATTCAAACGAGCGACGATTCGTAAGGACTCTCTATAAAGTACTCATCAAGACAATTCAAACGAGCCCAAACTCGATGGGGTTGCATGGTTTCAATATTGAGTTCCTATGTCATGGCCTTCCAGCTTCATCATCAGACCCTGGACCTCGTCTCTCATAGAGTACTCGTCAAGTCAATTCTAACGAACCCAAACGCGATGGGGTTGTATGGTTTCATCACAGATTTCCTGTGGCCTTCCTCCGGCTTCATCATCAGATCAGCTCAATGACACCATAATGTTGCATTGCCTTCCAGTTCTGACCTATGCTCAAAGATTCAAATCTCTAGCTCATTGAGAAGCTAGTATAAAATCGTTCACAAACTTTGTGGAGAAACAAACGAACACACAAACAAACACACAAACGAGAAAGCAACCTCATAAAAACGAGAAAGCAAACGGGAACGGGAACGGTACCTACTAATATCAGCTCTGAAGCCAACTTTTCATTAATAATGCCAATTCGAATTCAATATTCATAACTAAGGCAGGACAACGTCGGTCGGGTCAGCGAGTATTAAGTATAGACAAGAAACTTGTAATTTTTTTTCTAAGTATAACATATTTTCAAAAACCAACTAGACTTGACTACTCTACGGGGCCGTGGGGGACCCGTTCAATACAGATTTGTTAGTTAAACGTATCCACCAGCACAACAGAGACGTTTGAAATAACCTCTATCGCGCGGTCACATGTTGTCCCCCGTGGCCTGAACGGAACATACATGTGTGGCCCAAACCTTGTCCCCCATGGCCTAAATGGAAATAGTAAAAATATTCCACGGCGTTCAACGTGATTTAATAGAACGAGATAAAATTATTATACTCCTACTTAGCTAACTTATTTCATAATGCATTCATTGGGTGTGTGTCATACCACCGTTGTTTCTGATTTCCATAACACAAGTGCTATAGCTACTTACTTTGGGGTTGGAGCAATGTATGTGATGTAGTCAAATATTTATTATTATTATTATTATATTTATTATTATTATTTATCCTACTAATATTATAAATGTAAAAGTTTGTGGGTTTGGATGTTTGGATGTTTGTTCCTCAATCACGCAAAAACTACTGAACGGATTTGGTTGAAATTTGGCACACAGATAGGAGATAGCCTGGATTAAAACATAGAATACTTTTTATCCCAATATTCCCACGGGAACGGGAACCACGCGGGTGAAACCGCGGGTGGCCGCTAGTATTTCATAATGCATTCATTGGGTGTGTGTCACACCACCGTTGTTTCTGATTTCCATAACACAAGTGCTATAGCTACTTACTTTGGGGTTGGAGCAATGTATGTGATGTAGTCAAATATTTATTATTATTATATTTATTATTATTATTTGTCCTACTAATATTATAAATGTAAAAGTTTGTGGGTTTGGATGTTTGGATGATTGTTCCTCAATCACGCAAAAACTACTGAACGGATTTGGTTGAAATTTGGCATACAGATAGTAGATAGCCTAGATTAAAATATAGGATACTTTTTATCCCGATATTCCCACGGGAACGGGAACCACGCGGGTGAAACCGCGGGCGGCCACTAGTTATTCATATAAATTACTAAAGTTATACACAAGTTAAAGCTAAACTTGTGTATAACTTTTTTCATCTTGCCAATGTTTTTAGAGCCTAATAAGAATTAGGGGCCGTTGAACCAAAAATCGCTCTCAAGACGGTAGGGTTGTCAAAGTCTAATTAACGAATGGCTAAAACGAGGATGAATTATGATCTGTTTTATCTACTGAACTAGTTAAATTCTTTAGAATGTATGATATTTTGCCTAGCGACTGACTCTGGTATTCACCTGTTAGAAACTAGAAGAAGTGAAAATTGACAGTGAATTTCATTTAGAGAAAGCTATCTTAAAAACACCTTGGTTATGATCATTCTTTTTAATTCATGAGCGAAACCAGTTCTTACTTTATAAGGTTGACAACCCTAAAACAAGTCTGACCTTAACTAGGGCTCGTCTCGTCGTAAATAGACAGATGTTGCCCTTTAATGCCTTTTATATAGACATTGTGCTTCGTGATATCTTAAAATAAGATTAAATGATCATTTATCATAATTTCTTACATTAAAACTAAGTATTCAACATAAAATGTGATCTCAACTTTTTGAGACATTCATATTATGTGAAAGTATGAAATATTCGTAGACACATTTAGCAGCTTACTTGCTACTTTATGTCATAAAAGTAGAGGTATTTATTAACAGAAAATTAAAGTACCTATAAAAATGCAACGGAATTTAAAAGTCTGCAGTCAGATGTGATATCCAGCACATTCAAAACCTGTGAAATTTATTTTCCTTCGGATCCTTGAATACTTTTTTAAGTAAAACGTTATTTAAACATGTTGGTAGCAGGCCCATCTTTCCCACTGGGCACTCTGGGCACTTGCCCAGGGCCCCGCGATCGATAGGGGCCCCTTGTTTCTTGCCAGATCGTTTAATGATAACGGATGCTTATTATATTACGAAAAAAAATCCTTTTCAAACCACATAGATTTTTAATCACTAACTTTAAATTCTAAAATAGTTACTTTTATGGATTATACAATAATTGTTCTTATCAAGATTACAAGATTAGTGAATAAAACCGATTAAGTATAAAAATCGCGCTGCGCGGCCGTTTTTCTTTAATTTAGACAGGCATAATTACGAGATTATTTGATGAAACTGACTAAAAAACGCGCTGCGCGGCCGTTTTTTTCACTAAAGACAGGTAATATTACAAGATTAGTGAATGAAACTGACTAATAATCGCGCTTCGCGGCCGATTTTTGCTATTTATAGATAAGTTTTTTTCTAAAAAATCTGTAATTTTGTGCCTCATATACAGGCATCCTCTCCTACTTTGATGGTAACCCAAGTCAAGGTCATAGGGGCCCCATTATCCTAATGTGCCCAAGGCCTCAAATAGGTTAAAGACGGCCTTGGTTGGTAGAGCTCCCTTTTGTCTACTACTTAAGGCCAGTATATTCTAAAAACTCTGTCTCTTAAGATGAATAAATAATGAAAAATATTAGAAAAAATCGGCTCACCCGTATACAACTTAGACGGGATTCGAACCCGCACCCTTAGGATTCTGGTCCAATGCACTACCAATTATGCTACCAAGCCACTAATGGATTTGGCGAAATTTTCTAATACTTTTTACGTTTCCGCTGAAGATCAGCGCCATCTCACCAATGTGAAGAGAATTACTTCGACATTTGAACGCAGCGCCATTGCAGGTGCTAGACAATCAATTAAGGTGAAACAGTCATATAATTTTAACTTTTACATTTTTGCATTCACTATGCTATTTTTATATTAAGATGAATAAATAATGAAAAATATTAGAAAAAATCGGCTCACCCGTAGCAACTTAGACGGGATTCGAACCCGCACCCTTAGGATTCCGGCCCAATGCACTACCAATTATGCTACCAAGCCACTAATGTATTTGGCGAAATTTTTTGTAGTTTCTGTCTCTGTCTTTTTCTTTACGTTTGAAGAGTAATGAAAATAACCTCCCTTTTCATATTTTCAATTTTTTTGTTGTTATTTTGAGCATAAAGCCACTTTTTGAAAAAGTAACCGTTGAATATTCTTCTATATGTCATTATCTATTTTCTATATATTTTTCGTGAATAAGGGATTGATAAACTTTAAGTATTATCCAAAAAATATAAAACTAATAAAAAAAAAACTTTTTCTTTTTAGTCGAGTGAAGATACGAATATCGTATTTTTAACCTTAAAATAATCAAGATCGTTTATGAAACTTTAACATAATATTTTTATCTGCTCAAAAAAAAATTGATTGTTTATTTTTGAATCAAACATAGGCCAAGTTCGATAATTTGGAATATACTGGCCTTAAGAGGCCCTCCACGTTTTGCCGCTATCTCGCTTGCACATTTAATGTTTTCTCAAGTTCTTAAATCTGAGTGCGTAATTAAACGTGTTCCGTCCGGCTACTTTTCGCAGTATAAGATTACGGACATTTTAACATGTAATTCAGTTTCGTGTTGCTGGAGTACAAAGAGTTGTCGTTTCCACCAGTTAAAATAACTGTAGTAAACGCACTCAGGTTAGAGAAATATTGAGACAATGTGCGAGCGAGAGAGCAGCAAAACGTACGGCCTCTTAAACCGTTTATCGACAGACTGACCTAAACATAGAACTTTTAAAATTAACCCCTTTGCCAGTTTCAAACTGGAACTTGGAGCGAAGTCTTTAATCAAATAGACAGCTAGGTATTTCGATAAGTCTATTACTATCTTTAGTTTTTTTTAATAATGCAAGTAACCACAAAATATAAAGTATGACAATGTGTGAAACTCACTTATTGGATACACACACTTACATTGCTAGAGGCAAATTATCCTGAAATAACCAATGATCGTATATTTTGTTTTTCTACAGTATTACTTTAAAATTATGTGTTTTACTACCGTTTGTGATCTGGTTTGAATCCTGTTAGAGGCATATTTTAACACTTTTTAACATTGAAAATGTTTTTTCGATCGCTTCGGTACGGTAGGTACCCAATTTCAGCCAAAGTGAGACATTGCCCTGGTCCCGTGAGTTTTGGGTCTACGTGTATGTACTAAATGTCAAAAGATGCGTCTCAGCAAGAGCTATAATAATGGTGAAAAAAAAATTGAAAATGTCAAAAACTTTTTTCGAAAATCGCATAAATGTAGAAAAATGACACACTTTTTCGGGGTCTTTTCTCACTAAATCGACAATTTCTCAAAAACGAAAAGCGATATCGAAAAAATGAAAAAACCCCTAGAGATATTGAGTTAGGCTACCTACTGAAATTAGTATATGTCCCTGACTCTTACGGTCTGGGCTGTAGCTTATCCTTTATGAAGCGAAATGTTGGGATACCGCGGGCGACGTGCGCGGCGCGGGATAATTCTGTACCTTCAGTGAAAACTGATCTAACTCGAGTTGTATTGATTTTGATTTTATTTCACTATTAAAATCGTTGAAAAATTAGCTTTTTTTGTGTCTAATTGGCGTATTTATATGACTTATATTAACAGAAATAAGTTTTGTGCATAGTGATATAAGTGCTTATTTTTTTGTGTTTTTTTAGGAAAAAATTGTGTAAATTAATATATCTCTACTTTAAACAAAGTGTACCGACACTATTCTTAAAAATAAATAGTGTCAATAAATATAACTCGATTTAATACTTTATACACAATTCAATAACAAGTGACTTAACTTGTGCGTAATGATTTATCTAGAATTATATCAATACACACATATAATTTCACAGTATGCTAGTTTGTGCACATTGATTCAACTCGACTTATAGCACTGAAAATTAAAAAATAATGAATTTTTACTTCGTGTTTATCGATATAATTTCAATTATATCAATAATCACATAAACTTAGGAAAGGTGTTAAATGATATAATTGACTTATATCAAAAAATACAAGAATACAAGAAGTAAAACGTTTGATTATTATTTGTGTAAATTGATATAACTGCCTAAAATCCCCCCGCAACCTCTTAATCTCCCTCCTCTCTCTCGTACCCTTCCCCCGCCGCCTGCATGGACACGACATTGTGTTGTGTTGTTTGCCTCAGTGTTACACCGACGTTCCTGAGCTACGGTTACGACACTCGAGAGTTCGCGACACGAACAATATGAAGTGAAACGTAAATTGTATCACTTTACACAAAGCATAATGGATTGTGCCATTTAATTTATAATGATCTAAATTGTTATTGATTGGACAATATCTGACCTATATTGCTTAAAATAAGAGTGAGATTGCTTCGATGCATAAAATGAATTGTATCAATATGCACTAACTATTCACACTGTTGTACGTTGTATTTATACAAGAAATTAATTAGTATTCGATTTCAGTAGTTAGCATCTTTTTCATCGGCAGTGGGTGTCGTGCTGCTAATATAAATGGTACACAACTTCATGACACCCACTGCTGGGTTTAGGCCTCCTCAAGGATCTCCACAACGATAGGTCATGCACTGCACTGCCCACACACAGCAGCTTCCCGCCACTTTCACCAAATCATTAGTCGGAAGTAAAAGAAGCGTCATCCCGGTGCGTGGTAACTATTCTAGAACCTTTCCATCTCAATGGCCATCGGTTCTTCTCACAATGTTTCCCACCCACTGCCACTACAGCTGAGCTATCCTTTGAGCGATATCGATTACCTTAGTTTCCCTAAGGATCTCCTCATTGCTGATTCGATCACGCAAAGAAATTAACCACGTTTCATTGCCATAAGTCATGACTCTCACTGACTACATACACTGGCCAAAGACGTCGGTCGTCCTAAGACTGAGGCAGGTTCAACGCAAAGATGTTCAAAAAACTTCCCGAATGCTAAATTTTGATGAGATTTGTGCTCCGGTTCTGTAATCAGTCCGATATGGTGGCATTTTTGTATAAGTAGTTACCTCAGCACCTCGATATACATCTAGTCCATTTGGCACATCTGGAGAGAATGCAACACCGCCCAGGTCTCGATCGAATTAAAAGCTTTCTAATTAAAAGCTTTGATTGGACCAGGAAAGCCAAGCAAAGTGGCAGTTTTTACTATTCGGTGTTCTATACAACCTGCCGCAGAGTGTGGATGTGTGTCGAAACCATTTCAGAAACCCGCTTGTTTTGACAGCAAAAACTGTATTTTCCATCAGTACTCTGCGCCTTCAGGTAATGACAATGATTACAATAAAACTTAACAATTTACCAGGCTCTATCGGTACGAATGAGTGGCCATTGTCGTCAAGCTCTAATTTGAATCCATTGAATTATTATTTTTGGGCGAAATACAATAAAATAAATACAATGATGATATTTTCTTAAAAGTTGACTTTTAGTTCTACTCAAACCTGTGATTATACGAGGTACCTATGAACGCGATAGCGTACTTGTAAACAATTTGGCGTGACAAACGAAAAAAGAGTATTAAAAGTATCTAGTTTGAATTAAACTGAATACTAACACAATGCTCGTAGATCTTCGTAGTGCTTCCCAAAGATTAGGTCTTAGAATGAACATGGATAAGACGAAAAATTAGTCGATTGCCCATGTTGTACAATCTCTAGTTCAAATTGGGAATACTACACTCGATGTTGTAGTTCATTACGTATAACTAAGAAGAACAGGCAGTCCAGTTAAGTAAGTCGAACTTCAAGATAGAGATCTTTCGTCGAATCCAACTTGGATAGGCAGCATTTGGGTAGTTTTGAAAAACTCTTTCCGTCTAACTTACCTTAATGTCTCAAGACTAAAGTCTATGACCAATGTGTGATGCCAGTGATAACTTACAGCAGTGAAACGTGAAACAGTGAAACTATGGATTTCTTAAGAGAACCATGCTCGGCCTTTCCCTACGTAATCGAACCAAAACTTGAGTACATACGTAAGAGAACTAATGTAACCTACATCGCTTGAAGAATTGCTCAGCTGAAGTGGCAGTGGGCGGGACACATAGCGAGAAGAACCGATGGCTGATGGGATTGAAAGGTTCTGGAATGGCGACCGCGCACCGGACGACGACGCTTCATTGGTATAGGTTCCTGACAAGGTGGACCAACGATCTGGTGAAGGTCGCGTCAAGCTGCTAGTTGCAGGTAGAACAGGATCGATTATTGTGGAGATCCTTGAGGGAGGTTCGCATACACATCACTAATACTCAGCGGTGGGTGTCGTGCGGCTGATATGAAGATGATTAGTCTAATTTGCTGGTGTCTATTTAATATTTTATTTATTTTTCACGAATTATATCACTATTCACATAATAAATATAGTAGTTATATCGTTAGTGATAAGAGTTGAAACAATTTACACATCGTTTTTTTTTCAAAATAGTTGTGTAAATTGATATAATTCGAATTTTTTAAACGAATCAACAAAACAAAACTCTAATTACTCATATTTAGAGATTGTTTAACAATGTTTCTTCGACAACTTGAAAAAAAAACCTACAATTAAAAAAGTTGACACAAAAAGTAAAGGTAAGGTATCATTTGACACAAAAGCAGATATGCCTGGTGTAAAATGATAGAAGTATTATTATATCAATATACACAAAATAAATAAATGTGCCAAGTAATATAACTGAACATTTTCTTGAATACTGAAAAACCTGTTAAAGTTTTCTCTGTAAATTAAACAAAAAAACAAAGCTAGCATAACAATCTACAGTCTACAAGCACTAATTTTATTTTATCTATCTCAGACGAAGAGTAGGATTTTTTTAAACTTTAAAGTCAATTTCCCAAAAATCATGTTTTTAGAGTTATACCTCTTTTCACTGAAGGTACAGAATTGTAATACGTAGTAGGTACGATTGAAGTTTTTAAAAAATTGTATATTTCAAAGCTTGTAATAGTGTTTTATATTTTGTATTTTTTATTAATTTCCACATTTTTTATAAATAAAAAAGTATTTAGATATATATTAAAACCATAATATTGATATTGATTAGCTAGCAGGTCAACAGATGGTATGACGTGAATAGAGCGTGAAGCGAGAGATGATTCCAGGGGGCCTACTCCCACCTTTTTTATAAGTAAGCTTATATCCAGCAAGCTTGTTTCAAGCTCTAAATGATATCACTCAAATTCGTACCACGACATCAAATAACAATCTTGTTTTGTGCTGGGAATGAACGAATGATATTGCTCGGAAAAAGCAAAGAAATTATGCTTTGTAAATAGTAAATGAGGTAAATAGTATACCATTTTATAAGAAATATGTACCTAGAATAAAACTTTATGTATAATAGTTTCCGCCCGCGACTTCGTCCGCGTGGATATTAGAGAAAATCATTTGGGAGCCTTCAACCAGGATCAGACCAGCCGTTTTTACGTGATTAGGCGGGTCCACACCAAGCGCACTGCCTCATGAGGCAAGACGTTTGCCGCGTTTGGCAAACCTCGCACGAAGCTACTCGCTTGGTATTAGTTATTCTGTGGCTTGGTGCCTAACCACGTTAAAATGGCTGGTCGGGTCCTGGCTGAAGGTTCCCAAATGATTTTCTCTTATATCTACGCGGACGAAGTCGCGGGCGGAAGCTAGTTTATTACAATAAACAGAAATGGGTCGAGAGATATAAATATCGCGTTCCCGTTTCTTTACCCTTTCCCATTCCCGTTTGGACCCGTCCCCGTTAGGTGCAGTACAGTTCCCCTTTGTGCTCGTTCCCGTTCCCAATCCTGTTCAGAATTGAATCCACATATGTCTCCTCTCCCTCTCACTCTCAATCTCCCTCTCCCATCCCCCTTCACGTCTATTTGGGCGACAATAAATTCCCATTTTGGGTATCAAAAATACTGAACATAGCGTACTGAAATACTAAGTGGGTGAAGGGCCGAGGACGACTACAGATTAGACATGGGCGCCGCGTTGAAAAATTGCGGCGGCGGCGAACTGGCAATTTTAGGTCGGCGGCGGCGCGGCGCCGGCGGCGTGGATTTTTTTTAAAGCTTACTCAACAGTATAGTTATAATGACTTCAATAGGCGTTACATCATACGTTTAACACTTTACGTTTATTAGAACTTTGGAAGATGCAGTAAAGCTCAAGACTTCGGACCAGAACCAAGTTTACACTATTTAAATACCTCGGATGTTAGTTTGTAAGGCTTTCAAGCGACCAAACAGTAACAAGGCAGCAGGGCATGGCGAAATCACAAAAAAAACTTTCGGAAACGAGCGGAATACTAATGCTTAAAGCCCTTCAGACAATTCCATCATTTGGGAAGAAATCATGAGGGTAAAAGGCCTAAGGCAACAGGTCAAGCGACTCTGTTGGTCATAAAGGGCAATAAATGGGCTCATAAAGGGCACTCATTAAGAACTATAGATCGCATTCCGTTCTACCGAAGCCATATTTACAATTTGATTACAAGGGTTATTATTACAAATCGTCTCACTTGCGGCTTTAACGACTTCCAAGTTTCAACTTCCAGCAGCTTCAACTTCCAACAGTTCCAAGTTACAGCCAACTTTTCTAAAAAAAGCCGAGTTTCGAAAAGCTTTGGCTATTGCATATTAGACAATACCCATATACCTAAGTTGCGGCAGGTTGTTCTTAGAGATTGATCGGAAAGATTAGTAAATCCCTCGCTTGCTCCCGAAAGCCAGCAGGCAATGCGTTTGGAAAGCACTACTGAGATATTTGAGCACAACAGTTTGCCGATGAAGGGTTTTTGTAGCTGAGACCTTGGAAGACCTGTACCTGCCTGCACAGGTTTCCGCTGACTTAGGGTCTTCCACGTGTGCCTGGACACACTTTGCCTTCCCAGACGGAAGGACGGACGGACGACTTGGCGGGCTTATCTGCTGTGGGTGTATAATTACGGTAGTTTACGCAATGGTCCCTGTCGTGGCGTCCAGCCTCTTTCGACTGACTAATGAGTCTAATGACTGACAGACCTATGACAGATGATGACAGGAATCATATGCTGGAGCAACGGATGGATGACGATCGAAAAACGGAACGGACGGAACTGGTCCTGAAGACTTGCTGAAGACGCCACGGACCGACCCGCAGACCGACGACTGTGTCGACGAAATAGTCTCCATGACTCCACCAGTTGGCAATGATGGTATGGCTTACACTATGGTGAGTCCCACTGACTCCCAGCCATCTCCTGTGGTCGGGACAATCTTAACACATTTTCCAGTCGTAAAAAAGGGTTAACGACCTAGGCTACCTACTTACAGAAGACTGGCGAGAATCTGCCACTTTGATCAGCGTTCAAAGACTATGAAAGCCTTTGCTTCGATCGAGGCCTTGGCTGTACTGCAGCTTCTCCAATGGTGCCAATACCAAAAACGAAGTGCTGTGTTGAGGAATACTTATATTAAAAAAAACTATGTCGGTTTAAATTCAAAAACAGCGTTCAAATCCCATACTATCGCAGGAAAGAGTGAGAAAAGGAGAGGTTATTTCTCCTAACTGGAAAGGAACAAACATACAGTGAAATACTTACTATATGCAACAGTTGCTTTAACCAGTTAGCAACAAAATTCGTGTGCGCGCGTATCGCCCCTGCACGAACTTAACCAATGTTGTGACGGCGGCGCAGCGTGTGAGCTATTTTAATCTTAGGAGTGTTGCCCATGGTACCTAACACGTCACCTTCTTCAGTTTGCCGATGATTAAGTTCTTGTGGCTGAGATCTTGGAAGACCGGAATACAACGCTTAAAATATGTCAGTTGTGCTTTCCAAGAAACTTCTCTTTATCAGATAATATTGGGAACACAACACTCGAAGTTAATGATTGATCATTATTACGTTATGTCGTTGTATAGGACTGACATAAGTAGTCCAGTTCAAGAAAAAAAGATCTTTGTGGAATACCTACAGCTTGTATTGGCAGCATTTGGTAAGCTACAAAAATAACGAGTCGCCAAAAACTGACATAAATGGTAAAACTTTCGCCGACAAATCTGTTTTGGCCACAAAATCCACGCCGCGCGGTAAAGGCGGCGGCGGCGGCGGCGCGCTTGTGGTTCAAGGCGGCGCCACGCCGGCGTGGCGCCCATGTCTACTACAGATATTGAAAATGGGTGACTTTAAAATACAAATTGGGTAACGGGTGACCAAATTACTATTTGGACGACAACCTTAGGGCACACAAAATATAAAAAATTTGGCATTTATTTTATTTTAAAAAGATGACTACTATCCTAACCGATATGACAACAAACAAACGAGAAAGCAGCCTAATAAAAACGTGTTAAAAATACCATGTTGGGCAGCTTAAATCAGTTATAATAGTTACCTACTTGGTATAATAGTTGCCCACTCAGTATTTTTGTCACCCATTTAGAGTTTTCTCTGCTAACTTAAATTATTTATCACTCATATGTAGTCGTCGGTTTTGAGTATTTTTGTAAGTTAGTCGCCCGTTTAGTTATTTTGTCGCCCAAAAAATAAACTGCTGTCCAGTTTAGTATTTAAGTATCCCATTTACAGTCGCCTTTAATTATTTCAAGTTACCCATTTAATTAATTCCCTTTTTCATGTCATCATTCATTTCTCATTCACTCAATCCGTACCATAAATCCGTACCACGAGCTGCCTTTTTGACAACTAGCAATCTTGTTTTACGTCAATTATGTCAAATCTAGCGATCTTTCAGCGATCTTAAAAAGGGTGTTTTTGTGCGACACAATCAACATGATTTAAAGTAAATGTTCCAAAAGTAGATTGTTCATAGTGAACAATATGCATAATTTACTCATATTTCATATTGAGTGAACCCCGAACCTGACTCTCCGACCGAACTTTCTTTAAAATAAGACTTATAAAATAAGTTATCTTTTACAATTATTTTTAGATGACAAAAGAATGGTACGAAATCACGAAGATTTACTGTGAAGAAAAAGGCGTCGTATTTAACTACGCCCAGAATGTGATTTTTTTAACTTGATGATTATTTGTTCATCGGGTGATTTCATTTGTAGCAGAACCAGCTTGTTCATAACCTGTGCGACAATGGAGGCTTGTGATGAAAAATCTCAAATTCTACTGGTATTTTGTTCGTGAGTTTTCTTTCTGTGAGTGAGCTTGTGCTCTTATAAATCTACACAACTTCCTTTTAAAATAAAACAGTACATGTATTGTATTATTGCCTTTTTATTAATCATCTTCTAATGGGAACATATTACTAAGACAAGTTGTCCCTACTAAATAAACAAAATCAACATTAATTACAGCACGCCCACCTATGATAGTGCTAAGCTATGTTTAGGTAGGTACCCTAGATTTTTTTGACGTAGAACATGCACAAAACCAAACTACAAATTTTACAAAACCAATTTATAGAAATAAAGTCACGGCCCTTTTGCTAAGCCTAGCTATAGCTAGCGCAATGGTACAAAATAAATAAGAGCAAAGAAAATGATTACTTTATTACTTGATATGGGTATTTATTTATGATATTCACTTTTCAAAATGAAACATCTTTTCTATAAGTATCTAATAAAATTGTCACAGTATTGTTGTACAAAATTATCCTTTTTAAGTCGGAAGCTTATGGCGTTTATGGGTTTATCACTGTATGATTCCCTGGAAAACCTGCAAATAACCAAAAATAATGTAAGTAGGTAGTTAGATACTCTAACATAATTCAATCAAGCGGTTACGAGCACTTCAGTATAAAACGACTTATTTACACTAGGTACTTGCTTTTAAGACCATAAAACAATAAATATAATACTCCAATTTACTTACATGAACTTAAAAGACGTATTCAGCTCTTTGGAGTAGAATCCTATCCTGTTTACTGCAAAAGTATTAAATTGTCCACTTTTAAGATATCACGTGTGTGATTGATTTATCAATAAATTATTAATACGTGGTTATAAATTATATCAATCGAAGGATTATAGCTGTTTAGTGTTTAAGTAAATATATTTTTGATCACGAGACGAGTGACATATTTACGCATGGCATGACATAAGTAGGTAGGTATCTCTTTGTTTATGTCTATTGTTGAAACCACAGAATAAATAATCACAACATAGCGTATTTTTTCCTATATCTAAGCTAGGTATAGACAAATTATTAGTAAAATTATTCGTTCTTTCCCAGTACTTTGCGGGAATAATATAAGGTTATTATATTATCATAGTTTGTTTGACAGAAATGTCATGGTACGAATCTATGTAGAGCTCATATCAACATCGCTGGAAAAAAGATCGTTTTGAAAAAGGCTGGTTTAAACAAGCTGTTATTGCTTTGTCATTATAACACATTACATTCATCAAGACTTCCTCATCACGAGCACAAGTAAGTCTTTGTTATACAAACAAACGGCCTCCACAGTGTGCGTCAAAAATCTTCTAAAATATTTTGTTGTTCAGTGTGAAAGTGTTGTATTTATAGTGTTCGTGTTCACTCTGATAATTTATTTAAAAATAATAATAAATTACGCTTTATTGCACACAAGTAGAAATATTACAGAAAAGGGGACAAAAATACAAAGAAAAAAGTATAGAAGAGGCGGTCTTATTGCCAATCAGCAATCTCTTCCAGGCAACCATTGGGTGTAAAATAAATGGAAAAAATGAAATATAGGGGAGTGGGTGCAATGATAAAAAAGGGAAGAACAAGTGTGTTGTATGAATACAAACAATAGTTATACCTAAAGATAAATGCAATTAAAATAAAGGAGAAAATAAAAAAATGGTCAATCAGAAGAAGAGGAAAGGAAATGCCTTCTAACTCTATCTCTAAAGGACTTGGGAGTCTGAGATTTATGTTTACACGGACAGTTGCCATCAGTATATCATAGCAGACAAGGTGACCAAATACTTCTGATCAGTTCAAAATGTCAATAAGTTCCATGCACTACAAGTTACCTTTACAAGTTCTGATGGTGACTGTGCGAACCAAATAAATATTCGTGAATGTTCGTGTTCATCATGCTCTTGTTCGTTCGTGTCTACACGCCTTAATAATTTTGATTCCATCCTGCCTGTCACTTTTATGATCGCCAAAGGATCGCTAGATTTGACGTATTAAAATGTATGCTTAGGGTTGCTAACAAGAATCTACTATGTTATTTTTCTTTTTCATGGGTAGTTACAAAATAAGTATCGAAAATACTTTATACTTAGATAGACTTACTTAGACGTATTAACGCTTACGATTATGGGAAGAATGTTGGGTATAAGAATGGGACGGATTTCTGTGAGCGTTAGAATGGCTGGTTGTCTGTATCGATTCACGTCAGGCTGGAGACCAAAAGTTGCTCCCTATATTTGCTACCATTTACGATTTACCAACAGTCAAATAATTGCTAAACTTTGAAACAAAATAAAGGGACTTCAAAATGACCAGCCATTCGGATATCAGGCATAAGAATAAATAAAACTTATTCTTATGTATCAGGATAGCCGGTCAAATCCCGGTTGTGTAAACTATTCAAATTCTGGGCACTCGTTGTCTACACCATTAACTCTAAAAGTTCATGTTATTATTTACTTGAGTAATTACTACCTGTATGCAGAACAAAGAAAATATGATTTGTGAGTTTATCCTTACTATACTTGGTATCGACTATGAGTTGACATTCTTATGACAACTTAGAGCCAATTTCACCATTGATTTTAAACGCGCTTTGTCAAAAAACAAGTTTAAGGCTGTCACTGTCATAACAACAAAGTAAAATTTGTTACAAAAATTTACAATTATGTTATAAACAATGCCTTGTTAAATCTTGATTCAATTTTTTTAATGACCTGGTGAAATTGATTTTTGGAATAAACGGGGAACGGGGTATCAAACTCGACACTTAAACTACATTACGTAAAACGTGATCTTGATCGCGTTTAAAATCAATGGTGAATTTGGCTCTTAGTTTCTTCCAGAAAAATATGTTATAGAACTTGTAAAAGATACCTAGTAACTTAGTTAAATTTGCGTTAAGTTGGCAACCTTAGATATTTTTTGACAAAGAGTGAACAAGTTAAAGATGATCGCAACAAAATTGCTAAGAAATTTGAGGTAGAAACAACCTTCTTTATAGGACGTCGTGGTACGAAAAGTCAATGTAAGACCTAAAAGACATTGCTATAAGAGCTCGTTGTAGGCCCCCAGATCTAGTCAAAGATTTAAAAATCGTTAGATACGGCGGCGTGGGGCGGTACCATAGTGTGACTGCACTGAAATGTCTCCATAAGTCCATATTCAAGTAAGTGACGTCGCTTACTATGTGAAAAGGAAAGAGAAAGTAGTGTTAGCAATAACTGTAGGAGCAAAAGAGATGACGCTATTATCTCCAGAACACGTGCTAAGCATCGTAGTGAGTTCTTGTGTGTAGAGAAACGGATAAACGAATCTTGAGCGAAAGTTGAACAGAAGAGAAGAGAGGTTTTAGTTTGACCTAAACCTCTACTAGATCCAAAATATTATATATCGTGGGTTGCTGTTATTTCAATTTCGAGATTTGAAATTACTCGATCAGTCACGTCTTTCTTAGTGACTCTGCGATTCCAAATTTTACAACGATCTCTGAGAATGAGAGTGTGATGATGATGCCTAGGTAAACATGAGGGTTGTTATCGCACATTAGAGTGATGATGAAGTCGGCGCGAGAGTCTCGAATGCTGCATGCATTTGATTTTGATTTATTTTTTTATTAGGGTTAATTTATTTAGAAATTCAGATGTTTTAGTTATACATAGTACTTAGGTTACCTTTTAATAAAATATTAATGTCTATAAGAAAGTAATAATAAAATATTTTGTTAAATTAATTAAATTCATTTTCAATGTACCAGAAGGTCGTGAAAGGCACGAGATCTGTGAATTTTTATTTTCATTAAGTTTTTAATCTTATTCCCGAATTTAACTTTTATTTCGTCACCATTTTGGGTCTTTAAAACCGTCAATTTATACTTTTATCGTGAAAGGAGAGTTTAATAAACTCTCCAAATCTAAGCTGAAGTTTTTAAAAACAATTTATGTCTTGATTTGGTTTGAAATTGAGAAAAATCACAACTGTGATCACTTCTTTAACAATCTTTACATTTTAATAATATTAACTTATTTTGGCTTTCATCCAGACTTGAAGCGCTCATTTGTAAGTTTAATATCTTTCAGAGTTATGATTGCCTGGTACTCTTCATTAATAATCGTCGGGAATTTTATTAACATTGTTAATTAAATTATTATTGCCTTCGGGTAAAAATATTTTTAATGAAACGTTAAAAAATATTAAAAGCAACATTAAATGTAAAAATTTGAGCGTAAGTATTTTGAAACTACATTGCGAATGGTAAATTAAAAGATTGATCCATTATAATAGGAACATACTCTTGGCGTTACGTGGCAAGCGCCGTACCAATAAAAAGACGAATATGAACTTTTTTTTATTTCTATTAAAAATGATATAAAACCATTAACTATGAATTACTAGTGAAAACTAGGGGGGAGGGGGGTCAAAAATTGTAAAATATGGGTCACGTATATAGTAACGTGCCCGCTCACACAGCTGCTAGAATTATCTACTTTTTTTATGTACCATTACCATTATTGTCCCGTAATGCGTAAAACCTCGATTTAGCTCCGTGCGGTAAAAATAAAAAAAATGGTCCATGGATGAAATTAAACACCGCAAAAATTTAAACATATATTTTTCAACCTTGGTTAATCCCAATGTATAATGCGCAATGAGCTGTAAAAAAGGGAAATGCTGTAAAAAAGTGTAAAATAGTTATTTGTTGTACAAGTGACCAAAATCAATTTGTGCTGCGAGTGCCGACTTTAAATCACGAACTAGCGAAGTAGTCTAGAATTGAATCACGAGCGTAGCGAGTGATTCTAATATAGACTACTGAGCACAGTGAGTGATTTAAAGGCACGAGACAGAGCAAAATTTTGGTCTCGTGTAAAAAATACAACTTTTCACCTCTACCATCGAGAAAATTTTAACGTGACTTTCCTGGTAAAAAGCTTTATTCAGCATAAGAAACTTTTTCACTCAACTCTTTTGGAGTTAGACAACTATCTTCATCGTTAGACGCACTCATTTTTGTAATTATTTATCACAAAAATAGTTTGATCAAACCTATGCTGAATAAATTTATTCATAAAGTAGATTCCTGTCGTTACATTCGTTGTATTTTTACTTTTTAATTCATGTATGACACCATAAAGCACTCTATCTATCCTTTTCTCACACATCAATTTTACAAGTCTTGTCCTTGTCACTTTATTTCTTTTTACTTTATTATTTTAAAAGTTGGTGTTAGAAATAAAAAAAAAAAACTTTTCCTCACGCTCGCAGCAAAAATCGATTTTGTTGCGAGTTTTTACGCGCCAAAAGCGCCCTTTTCGTGCTGGAGAGGTGAAAAATGTTTTTTCAATTTTCTTATAATATTCGATTCACTAATTACTTTTGAAACAGATGTATTAATGAAAACAAACGAGTAAACAGTCCAGGGGTCCAATCGTGATAATTTTCAACGATAAAACTAAGTCGATATCGTTTTAGTTTCGTTTATACAAAAATACTCGCTTTAGTTAGTATGTTAAAATTGTTGAAAGCTATGCCTAGGGAGCCTAAGATGCCAATCTTGGACAATTCAAATGAGAATCCTAAAGCTATTAACCAAAGATTTTTAGGTAAATGACTGCATGATGTAATACTTGGAATCACTTCGCTGGATCACAAGCGCAATGAGTGTTGACGCAAACGCAACATTGACGTTGTGGATACCTACCACCCAACGCCGTGAATGGAGATGGGCAGGACACATTGGTCGCATGAGCACCGGTGGACCGGAAGGTACTGGAATGGAAGCCAAGACAAACTACGGGAGGTAGAGATCGTCTACCTGAAAGGTGGGTCAATGACTTAAGGAGTCATGCTGGCAACAACTGGCTCCAAGTGGCGCAAGATAGAAGATCGTGAAAAGCTTTGCAGGAGGCCTATGTCCGAAGACGGGCGAACGAAAGGCTGCTATAGATAGATAGAAAATGTTTGTTCAGCAGAATAGTTACAAAAAATATAAAATTAACACCAAATTTACAAATTTTTGCTGAAACGGTAACATCTCAGCTTGTGCCGCTGCCTGAAACAGTGGCGCTGGTTTTCAGATGCAACCGTGGTGGTGGTGACAATAATTATACATATTTTCTTATAATAGTCAAAACTACATATTATTATTCAAAACATCTAGTTATGCAATATGATGCTACGTATACGTAACTAATAGTTTGTTACTTTCGTTATTGATCAGTTTACAAATAATTACTCTGTTAGTTTAGATTAAGATTCAGATTCATTTATTCACAAATTAAATGAGTACAAAAAAGACTTATACTGGGTCTATGACCCAGTCACAAAATACATATTTAAACCAAAACGCACGCCTACGTTCCGTTCCGTCCGTCGTTGGTAAAAATGACATGTGACGGTTTTATAGTTTTATCGTTCAGAATTACGGCGATTGGGCCCCAGTGTTTGTCCTGCCTAGGGGATTAGCCTTGACGACTAGGATCGTTAGACTAATGTGTTTGCGTACACCTAATATTGAAGTTCTGTTCTAAATGGCTGCTAGTAAAATAATTAGTTTGCCCGATTGACCCTTGGGCAAAGAGTAAACAAAAGTAAATTATGCAAATTTTGCATAAACGATACTTTCACTCCATCTTTGATTTTAATTCGAAAGCCGTTGACTGACTTAACTGCGTCACTGCCATCAGCTCCGATTTTATAATTTAGGTTTTCTTGGTATAAATTGAATCATGTATTTACCGATTTAACTAATAAGACTGCATATACCACAAAGTGAAAACGTAATTAAATCAATAGGCACCTAAAATGCGGAAAAATGATTCATTTTATCTTCCTTATTGAATAACGATTTCGTTTGTATACTAACAAAATGGAGTCGTGAAAGATTTGAAGACTTTTTAGTAATAAGTAAACCAAAAGGGTAGTCGTAATTTATACAGCTGAATTTCATTAATAAATTATACATTAGTTCCGAATCTTCTAATATCAATATTCTGCTTGGAGGAACTTTATTATTTATTCAAGCTCCAAGGCTAAAATAAACTAGAGGAGTTATGTAAATGGTATTGTTACAGAAACCGCATCGAGAGAACAGCTTCGATACGATGGCGTGGCTCCATTCGGCGGCTCGCCGCAGCTGCCATCTGTAAGTTTAATCTCTTTATGACTCATGAAAGCCTGGTACATTTTGAGGTATTTCTACTTTGAAATTATTTTTGCGTGCTTTGGCTGGGTCTCTATAACTCAGGTCTTTGGTATATGCCAATAACTTTTTCACTCCTCTTGCTCTAAAAGTCCGTCATTGTAAGGTACAAGAGCCAGGATAAAATAGCAAAATTACCCCTAGGGGATAAAGTTTTTTCTTTTTTAATGTTTGTCTATTACCAATGAGCCTACTAAAACGAAAAAGTCTTTATTCATAATCACGAATAAAGACTCGCTCGACTTAATACTGTTTCTCATTTTTATTTTTGAAAATGGAACTAAAAGCAGCGATCTCTTCGGTGAAATCATAGACTTATTTATACTCTGTGACTTTAAGTTTGATCGTAGAATGCGTGCATTGTGTTTCTTAGCTGCTACAGTAGAAATTAAAAAAGGCGCGAAATCTTCAGAATTTTTCTCTAATACCAAACTGATTGAATTGTGTGACTGTAAGTAAGTAATAGGAAAGAAATAATTTTAATCTTTTGCCGTCAAGCACAAATCATTTATTTAAATACTGTATGAAAAGTTTATGAAGTGGACGATAGAAAAATGAGTGGATTCGTTTACGTAAGTATAAACTAGGTATTTAATATTGTATTTTATTTTCTCGCCTTCGTAGTGAAAAGTAGAGTGTAACACACGACGCTAAAACCCATTGTAACTCGGTTTCTATTTATTCCCTCGCTAAAGCTCGGGAATAAAACTACCTCGTATGCAATGGGTCATTTTAGCGTCTTGTATAACAATCTACTATTGCTTTACAGATTAGTTCCATTTTTTAAACCAGAAATGTGTACTAACGGATAATAGGCCATTATTCTAACAAAAATATTTTATTTGATTAAAGGACATCATCCATGTTGCATACATTTTTGGTCCAAATATGAAAGTGCCGGCCAAAAGACAAAAGTGATTTATTCTGATAGATTATGTCCATCTAAGCATTTTTTATTATGGCACCGACGCACCGCTTCACATTTCTGTCAAAATGTATAAAAAGACAGACTTTTTGAACTCAAATAAAATCAAGTAGGTACAGCGGTGCTACAGCTTCGGTGCCATAATAAGAAATGCTTAGGCGGACAAAATCTATCAGAATTCGTTTTTTGGCCGACTTTTTTATATTTGTAATAAAATGTATGAAAAGACAGACTTTTAGAACTTATTTAAAATCAAATATAGCCGAGAGCTTCGGTTCCATAATAAGAAATGCTTAGGCGGACAAAATCTATCAGAATTTGTTTTTTGGCCGACTTTTTTTTATATTTGTGACAAAATGTATGAAAAGACAGACTTTTTGAACTTATTTAAAATCAAGTATAGCCAAGAGCTTCGGTGCTATAGTAAGAAATGCTTAGGTGGACAAAATCTATCAGAATAAAGCACTGTTGCTTTTTGGGCGGCACTTTCACATTTGGACCAATATGGATGATGTCCTTTAATTCCTGAATGATTCCAATAAAAGATCACTTACAGATTGATTGCACGAGGTAAGAAATTTCGGGCGAAGCACCATTAATTGCACAACGAGTTTCCGGCACCCTGATTATCTAAAAATAAACTATTTAGCGACCGGTTGCATTTGACATACATTGCCACTTTTCTTTGGTATGTTTTTTTTTAACCCAAAAAGAAGTAGCAATGGATCACGATATTCTGTGAACTGCAACCAGTCGGTAGGTGGTTTTTAATTAGATAATCAGCCCGCCGATGCGTTAACATTATAGGACTAGTAATTACTGTAAACTGATCAACAAGCATCGGTATCAATATCTAAAACTTTGTTATTAGTTTACAAACTCGACCTCTCACTACCTCTCTCACTAAGTGAGTATTTTCTAGTTTAGGATAGTAACCGATACAACGCGATGTAAATGTTCAAATTAAAACTCTTAAACTTAAAGTTTGAGAGTTTTAATACAACTCAAAGTTGGCTGATCTTACGATAAAAAGTACATACCTACTGTTGAATAAAAACAATAAATTGCTCATTTAGTGAAAAAATAACTATGATAGACAAACAAACAACAACAACGAAAACAATAGAAATGTAGCTCAATAAATACCGATGGATGCATTTGACAAAAATGGTGGTACGTTCTATAACGTACCTACGTCTAAATTTTCAGCTCGGAATTTCAACGCGGATAATGCTTCTGCGAAGCCAGATAGCATAATTCATTTCTGAGTTTTGTTGAAAACAATGAGAGGTACTTTTGGGACATAAATTAATAGAACTTTCAGCGAAATGGTTCCTAGTTCCTAGTTATGTGAACACAAATAAAAAGTCAAGCATCTACCGAGGAACATTTTGTGCTTTTACTTTAGCACGAAAAAGGAAATAAAATACTATTTCCGCACTCAAAAATTTATTGTGGTTGAGAAAATTAATAAACTTATGAATTTAAGGATTCAGCCAAGTCATGGTGTTTTAGGATAAGATCATCTTCCCTGAAAACTGTTGAAATAAAACGACTAGCTTCCGCCCGCGACTATATCCGCTTGGAATTAGGACTTCCTGTAGGAATTTTCAAAAATCCTTTCAAAGTTTATGTACCTGCGTAAATAATCTCTACATACCTTTCAGCCCGATCTGACCCCTTACTCAAATGCCCATTCTGGTAAAATTAACGCTAGTAGAATAGAATAAATGTATGGGAATGACATAAGCTAACACTCCTGTCAATCCCCTGTTGATCCCCCAAAAAGGGATGTTCAGACCACGTTAATGAACTTTTACTCTGAGGCCAACCACGAAATCGCGAAAAAAAATCTGCTGTTCCATACATTATAGTCGAGTCGATGTTGTATTTTTCTATGGAATAGCTGATTTTTTTTTCGCGATTTCGTGGTTGGCCCCAATAGTAAAAGTTGTTCATTAACGTGGTCTGAACACGATTCATTCATTTTTAGATATACTTTAAAAATAACCGTGTATAGTCATGTCATTTTATTCTACTAGCGTTAATTTTAGTAGCATGGCCATTTGAGTAGGCCCTCTGTCCGGATGATGAAGCAGAAAGTGAACTAGAGCTACGGTCTCTATTCCAGATAACCTATCCTGCTTCACACACGGGTGCAGCACGGGATGGGTGTCCGGAGTGCTCGGCATCGAGGCGCTGACGGGAGGCGCCTGGCTGGCAGCACTTCCGTGTCTAGTAGCGCTACCAGCGGCTCCATTCTTCGCCGTCCTAGCTGACGCTAGGGGGCGGAAGGCGGGGGCGTTTTGTGTCTGCGTCAGTTTTATTGTAAGTCTAGCGGTTAGACTCTACTTAAATTAAGATTTGGTAAACCAAATCTTAATTTAAGTAGAACCTAAATGCGATGAGTAGGTGCCCAATTTCTCTTATGGTTATTGGAAAACTCTGTAGGTACCCGAATTTAAATGCCTTGAGTAGTGTTGAAAATCTTAATTCAAACTTCACTTCATTCACCCTTTTCTTCATTAGTCTTTATGGCACTTTGATGTGGCACCGATAACCGACTTTAAAAATACAAATTGGATTTTTTGATTAACCGCATCTTTGTTTTATTTGTCTTGGATATGGATTTAATAACATCTAATTTAATTTTATTTTATTACTTCAAGCAACTACTATATCTCAACTCTCAAGCTAGTTTAATGCAGGACTAGTGGCGTTTTGTTAATCGATATAAATTTCAGTGTTTTAAACAATAGGCTTGTCAATAATTGTGTTCTGTTCTAGCTTAGCTGGTCGCTAGCAGCATGGTGTGGTCCTAAAGGAGTTTGGGCAGCTCGAGTGGCCGCCGGAGCGGGCGGTGCGGGGGCGTTAGCACTAGCCCCTCTTTATTGTGCCGAAATAGCCCCCAGGACAAGAGGGCTAGCTGCAATGCCAGCATTAGCTTGCAGGTAAGAAGATACAAATAGTGGCTGAGTACAGTTTTGATGCAATGCACGATGTTATCGAGGTAGGAGGGATGGCGCAAGGGCGTAATCACTAGACCTTTATTGAGCCGAAATAAACCCCTCGAACAAGGAAGCTAGCTGCAATGCCAGCGTTAGCTTTCAGGTAGGTGAAAAAACTTGATGACGCATAGATAAAAACATTGAAGATCCTCCGATCCGAAGCAGATGATAGCTGCAGATGAAAACTCACCAATCCACATTTTGTTCTTATCCATCCTTAAGGTAGGCTGTGCCACTAGGACATTAAAAGGCTGATGACGATGCTATTGTGAAGGCATAAAGTGGAAGTAGTTTTGTGGGTTGCTGACGTTGCATTTCGAGTGCTCAAATTAAATAGAGTCTTTGCCATTGATTGACAAATTCACATTCCAGTTGCGGCATACTGTTTGCGTACGCAGCGGGAGGTGTGTTGTCTGCCCACGCGCTGTCATTGTCGATGGCAGCGCCACCTACAGTACTGCTAGTGTTTCTGCTGTGGCTTCCAGAAACACCCTCCTTCCTCATCAGCGTTGGAAGGGTACAGGTATGAAATCACTATTTGTAATTCTGTTCTTGCATTTTTTACATAAAAGGTTGAAAAGTTGATAAACAGACTACAGTCCGTCTACAGCTGGACAGACTTCATACCAAGTTGTGCTATATGAGATAGTGCTGTGTCATTATAGTGTGTAGGTACAGGGCTTGCTGCATCTTCACAACGTTGCCAACCCAACCATAAAACTATCTATTTGTTTTGCAGGACGCAGCAAAAGTAATCTGCTGGTTTGACGGTTCTGACTTCCGAGAAGACTTGACAGACGTGATTGAGCAGCAAGAAGTCAGGATCCGAACCTCTGACTACTACGGAGGTAGGAGGGAAGCGATGCGTCGCCAAGATTCTGACACCTTCCAACCGATGCTGAAGAGGATTAGTGGACTGGATTCCAATTCTGATAAGAAGACTGAGCAATCTGCTTGTAGAGAACTATGTAAGTCTATCTTGACTTTGATTAAAACGAGTTTAGGCTCCACCACACACATATGAGATCAAATGCGGAGAATTCGGTACCTTTAATAGGTTTGACACTACCATTCGCACGAAGCTCGCATTTGCTGGGGCTTGGGGGCTAAATTTGCGAGAACATTTCGAAAGTATAATACAATTATTAAGTTATGCTGGCAGAAAAATATAAATTATGATTGACAAACAATGTATTTCTGGCCCGGTGATTTAGCACGGGTCGCTCATGAGATAGGCGCACAAAAATGTATTATCTCGAGCACCTCCGTTCTTCAGAAGACACGTTAAGCTATTTGACTCGGCTGGCACTTGCAGTCGTTAACTCTCACCAATCTGCCTTTAGTCGTGGGTTATATGACCCATCTTCCTTAACCACACATAAGTAAGGCCTGTGCCCCAGCAGTGATGTCAGATGATCAGTCGCAAACCAAACGTTTTCCTTTCTTTTTAGTCCGCCACAGAAAATCACGACGCGCTCTATTCTCTTGCTGCGTTTTACTATGCACCGCGGCTGGCAGCGGAGCGGGAGCCGTCAACAGCTTCGCGGCAGCGGTGCTGAGGCACTCGGCGCACGCTGTACCGCACCTCAACCTCACTGCTTATAACTTCACTATTTATAATGGGTTAGTAACAAAGCAGCAAAAATATTTTTCTTAGTTTTCCTTTTTTAAATTAGAAGAATAGATAAGATGAACAATGACTTACTGATATTATAAGGGAATCTTGAAATATCGGGGGTATTGCTATATCTTCACGTTGACATTTTAATAATTTGATTCCTGCAGTGGGATGGTTCCATTCATGATTACAAACAACTTTTACTTTGGGTCCAACTCTGATATCGCAAAAAAAAATCAACTATCAAGTAGGTATTGCGCTTTTATAAGAAACAGCTGTTATTTTTCGCGATATCAAAGTTGGCCTCATAGTAAAAGTTGCTTTAATCAACACTGTGGGAACCACCTGATCAAAGTTTCATGCTGTATAGTTTATATTTGCTTGATTCTTAATATAGGAGAATTGTAACTACAGACATAATATGCTACTCGTTCAGCGTTTCATTTAGTGTTTCACTTCCAGGACAACCCCTCGTGCACTTTTCGATGCTTCAGAAGCAGGTTCAATGCTGTGTGGAACAGCTTTAGTCCTTGGAGCTGCTGTAGCTACTATCACAGTTGACAAACTTGGAAGGAAGGTACTTAATATTATTTCTTTATTAAAATTGGCTATAGAAGTAACATTATTTTAGATTGTCTTTTTAGAAGATTTAGTATCTTAAATTGTTGTTTCTTTTAATTTACCATAGAAAATAGAATACTTAACTGTTAGTATTCAGCTTGTGCCAATAAATATTTTATTAGAATTTAGTCGTGCTGTTGACGTTGTTGTTGATAGTTACTTAGTTTATGAAAGGGGTCTTAAATCTCTTATCTTACAAAAAGGTTTTGAAAAACCTGAAAACAAAAACAGCTTAAAAATTAAATACCTCTAAAAAGCAAGAAATAATATTCGAATCATTCGTTACACATATCAATATTAATAAAACACGTCTATTGAAGTCGGGTGGGGCTGGAGGACAAAATTTTTTTCTAAAAGCCCCACCCGACTTCATTAGACGTGTTTTATTAATATTGATATGTGTAACGAATGATTCGAATATTATTTCTTGCTTTTTAGAGGTATTTAATTTTTAAGCTGTTTTTGTTTTCAGGTTTTTTGAAGGCGGTTTTTCTTTTTTTTTAAAAAGCTTTTTTATTTTCAACTTTTTAGTGGTAGGTATGTAAGCGCAGCGTGTAAATATTTTTTAACTTTATATTATAACATTTTCAATGGTAAAATGCCCAGAACTCAATTTCCAAATTCACGCTGTTTGTTTTTGAGGAGTTCCGTTGTGTTTTCGTAGTCCAAATCTAGTCCAGAACGTTGCATCGTAAACCATGATTTGGTTTGTTTTGGATTGCCATAAACTTACCAAAACCTAAATCACTTTACATATACTATTTGACTTTGAGGAGTTCCCTTGTGTATCTTCGAAGTTCGAAGTCCAATAACGATGAAATTAAATTGTGACCACTCTTGAAGTATACCCTTTCAAATAAAAAAAGAATCATCTAAATCGGTTCATAAACAAAGATGTTATGTCCGAAATTCCATAAAAACTCGTACGATGGCGAGCTAAATAATTGATATTTTTCAGGATTATGAGAAAACTACTGGCCAGATCTCTGAAAAAAATTTATGGGACCACACACGAACTATGTTCTTTGAGATAAAAAAAGAATTGTACAAATCGGGTAACAACTGACGAAGCTATGTTAAAACATACATAAAAAAAAAAAAATAAAAAAAAAAATACCGTCGACTTGAGAACCTCCTCCTTTTTTTGAAGTCGGTTAAAAATGGTTCTGATATGGTGACCTCATATCGACGACGACGCTCCGTCGACAAGATGGACCGACGTTCGTGTGAAAGATGCGGGAAGCCACTGGATGCGGGCAATGCAAGTCCTATCATCATGGAGATGCTTGTGAGGGGCATATACCTAGTACAGAACCCCTACTATGACCACCGAAATACGTTTATCGACCCCAAGCTGTCAAAATATATTGTCCTTTGACAGTTCAGTGTCAAAGTTTTCAGTCAATTAATCGCTTAATCATGTCGCGTGTTTAGGTGTTCGTGCTACGGTGGTATGGCTGGTATGCTAATGATGATAACATTTGGATCATTCCAGATGTTACTACTATGGTCATGCTCCGGCATCGCTTGCTGCTTCGCCATACTGGGAGTGTACTGTGACCCTCGCCTCCGCATGTACTCTTGGTACTCACACCGCCTGTGGCCTTACAGAAGAAGCCAAGACCTTAGAGGGAAATACTTGGACCTACCTCAGAACATGACTGACAATTTTAACGATAACGTGAACAGTAGTTTCATGAAGAATTATGCAAATGAAAGTAGACTATGGGAGAAGATTGAGGAACATGAGAATTTGACAAACGTTGATGTTACTTGGACGGAGAATAAAGATTTTAAAGAAGATATCGATAATAGAACCTTATGGGCGCCAATAATGCTGTTGTCAGCGGTGTTGTTCCTATACAATATAGGTTTGGGATCTGTGCCTTATGTTCTTATTTCGGAGATGTTTTCAATCCACGTAAGTTTTTGTTACTTTATCGTAACATTATCTGTGTTGCTTTACGTAATAATTAATACTTAGAAATGTAGTTATTTTAGTATTCATTATTTGATTTCTTTAAAAACTAGTTTTTTTATACTTCTGTATACGAACAAAGTCCGCCTTTCTAGTTTTATTGAATTAGTATTTCTTGAGCTCAATAACAAGGATCTAGATAATTTCCACAGTCACTTAGTTTTAATATTTTAGATAGGGCACCCCGTAGTGAATATTCGGCTTTCTTGAATCTTGACGATCTCTTTTGTAGTATTATCTTATAGATCTTCAAAATATAGCCCAAAACCTTAACTGAATACATGAATTTTGAATTTGATTTTGAATTATGCCTTTTTCAGGTCCGGAGTCTAGCCTCTAGTTTCTTCATCTCGTGGATGTGGCTCAGTAACTTCTTCCTACTCCGCTACTACGGCTCTATAGCCGTCTCGCTCGGACTCCACGGCACTTACTACATCAGTGCCTGTGTTACTCTAATAGGGGCGTTGTATGTTCTCCTAGTCATACCTGAAACTAAAGGTAAGAATTTTGATTTTGCCAAATTAAACTTAGCAACCGAATTCGAGACGATTTTGTGTATAGTTTACCTTTTCGACCAGCATACCATGGCAAGAAGCTCATCCGTGGTTGAAAATGTACTTGTTTACGTTTTTTGATATTTTATTTGATAGATAGGCAAATTCTTGACTGCTATCACGATCTACGATGAAACGCACTTGCCTAAAAGTAACCTATTCACTCGCGACTTGAAAGCCTATAGCATTGTACCTATCGGGAAACACAGACTCAGGCAAGGAGCTTTCCACTCTCCAGCGGTACGGATGATGAAGCAAAAACCCATAGCGCGAGTTAAAAGTTGGTCACAGCTGTATTTTGTAGTCTGTAATACCCACCAATCCTCACTAGGCAAATAGATATATGAATAGATATAGATTTAAGTCTTCTTTCTTAAGTCCGTTTTTATAAATCGCTCTCAATGTTGAGAGCTATCTTGAAATCATACCTGAGACTGTTCCTATATGAACAGCATCTCAAGTATGATCTCAAGATAGCTCCCAACATTGAGAGCGGTTTATAAATACTGACCTAAGTGTAGTATACTTAGATAGTTAATAAAATGGTCCATTACACAGGGTTATATGTAAAACACCAATATCTTCGCCAGGAGTAGATTACTACGATACTTAACATCATTAACAACAACAATATTTAGTTCTATAACTTTTCGGAAAACAGCCAAAAAATTTGACTCTTCTTACAAAATGTTTAAATAGCTGATCGAGTTTTGTATGAAAAGTCGGTTTTCTTGTCTGTTTTCGGAAGAGACAAAAAACAAATGTTGTTGCTTAAGATGATAGTAATCTACTCCTGAGAGGATGTTGGTGTTTTACAAATAACCCTGTAAAAGTATAACTTTTCAGGTAATTTTCTAGTAAAAAGTATAGAGTATTTTATTAGTTTGGTACTTAAGAGACGCTAGTTTTGATTTTCAAAGCATCATAGCATCAACATGATGATGCTTTATCCAGGTCCATTCCTCCCTCATATTTTTTATTTTTATTTATTTATTTAGATCACAAAACAAGTTACAATTACATAAATTAAATAAGTTAATTACGCTAATATAAATCTAAATTATAACTCTAAATATGTGGGCCTAGTATGATCTAACTAAAACAAAGTAAACATTTTGTTATCTAAGACTTAATATTATAATATGACAACTAAACCAAATTAAATTAAATTAAACTCAAATACTAGCAAGTACGAAGAAGAGATAGATTCTTATACAACAGACAAAATACTTTTTACTTCTCTTCTAAATTCAAGAAGCCTTGGACAAAAAATGTCCAACGAAGATATTATCAAATTGATGTCTTTTCAGGTAAAAGTCAAGAACAAATTGACGAAGCTCTAGAAGGACCACTACTGGTGTTCAAGAGGCACAAGAACCGGCGATGACAATTCACAAAGGTTCCAACTGTATTTTAAAACTATGTGTTTTACCAACAATATAAGTAAGTATAAAGTCTTTGTTATTTTTAGAGATCTGCATTGGCCTACTTGGCATCTCATTTCGCCGTAGAGCGAGACAACCACACAGATAGTAAAATTATAAAACGTTTCGTATGAATTTGTTATACCATCGAAAATTCAAATTAGATTTAAATATTTTAGAGGTGAAAAAAGCAACATAAAAGACACAAGGTTATAGATAACAGCCCCTCTACTCTCGACGGAAATTAACATGATCGAGTTCACGTCAGGATCGAATAAACGTCGAAAACCTGTTATTTTAGTACATTAAAAACGTTTGCCATGGTTTCCATTGTACTGTTTTGACGTTTACTCGATACCAATTCGATCTCAGATTCTCGTTCGTGTTTCGAGAGTAACCCCCAGGTAAAATTTGGTTTTGAAAAATGCAGTCTATCTTTTTATGCGTGAAAGGTCAATTAAATGTAGACACTAATTATTTTTTATTGACAAAGGAATTGCAGTTTGACAAAAAAAAACTCAAACAGATTACCTTTTCATTAATTGATTTTTCGTTGAACGGTTCCTTTTGTAGCTAATTTACAACTCGCAAATTGTACAATATGCAAAATGTACAATTCGCAAGTTGTACAATACGCAAAATGTATACTATTAGTTAGATTGGATAAAAAAATTACTTACAAATATCCAAAACCAAAGAAAAAGTAGATATTGTTTATATTTTTAACTATAATATTTTGGTTGATATTATCACTGTGATTAACGTATAGTCTCATACTGTAATACACTTATGTGTAATACTTGGGACCTGAAAACTGTAGAAAAAATTTGCTCATTCGTTATTCTGATGCTCAATAGTATATCTTCCAAATCGACGATTGAAATTTTAATAAGTTAGACCTACATGGGCAAGTTTGTTTTAACTAAATTTTGGTAAACAAACACATATTATTCATAATAAAAATTCCCGTAAACATATCTACCTAAGTACTAAGATAAGAGTAAGTAAAACTCGAAATGTACAACAAATTTATTTTTTCCTTCAAAAGTCGATACAACACAAATTTCCTCCCAATTATTGAAAAAACTATATTTAATAATATAAATATTTTTGGTAAGTACCTAGTTAACGTTTTCTGTAAAAAGATTTTTATTTATTTATCGCCGACTTTATAAAAAAAAGATAATAAGTACCTACTTAGGTTTATTTTTATGTCAAGAATTTTGTGCTAAGCCACTTCTACCCTTCAAATTTTGTTTATTTAAAATGTAAACAATATACCTATGTGATAATAAATGTCTAAAGTTATTCATGTGACGTACAATATAATAAATTATATTATAAATTTTATTATACGCACTTATAATAGGTAATATAATATTTCAGTTGAAGAGGGTATGGTTCGCGCAAAATACAGTTGAAAGTTTGTAAATTGCATGTATATTTATTGTATAGTAGCTACTATACTAGCAAGGGAATCGTTAAATGACAATATGACTACGGTCCTGCAGATAATTATTATAGTTATAGCTTTTTTCTTTTATTTAAATGTAAATACGTTTGCATCATCATACGCACAATTTGGTTACTACGTTGAATTTTACTTATCTATTTCAATTTAAAAAAAAACTTATATTGATTTTTTATAACATGGTTCTCTCTTCACATTTTCGGGATACATACAAACACTTTTAATTTGTACATATTTCTATTCCAAAAACATACACGAACATTTTTTTTGCGTTTCTACCATACCTATTGCCATACTTACATATCTGTCAAACTCAATTTCGATTCGACTACTATAGATATAATATTATAGAATAGTAGGTAGGTGTTATTAAATCTCTGAGTGTCTACTGTTTAAGCGGTATTGAGACCAAGCTTATAAAGACGTCGGATAAAAGCCCAAATCAACATAACAGGCATAGCTTTCCGATTCGCAAAGTTATCTTCGTTTCTGTTCGGAGGAAAAAACACCGATATCAACACGACATAATCAGTACACCTACTTACATACTTAATTTTTATCAACAACAGCATTCTAAGTCGTGTTCTCTTGAATTCGACAATATTTTATTTTGTCATTATAATACTTGGTCTGAAAATCGCTAATAGTTTGTAAAATACTAGTGGTAAGAAAGCAGAATAATAAAATATTTTGTGAATATTTTTGTTAAGACTTAATTAATTAGATGTTGATTTCCCAAAATTATATTTATAAAGACGATAAAAATTATTGAAATTCTGATTGTAAGTTTTAGATGTTGGGACATAGACAGTTAAACAAAAATACTTAAAGTGTAACAAAAGTAGGATTTTGTTAACAGTTGTTATACAAAGTGGTAAGTGTACTTCGTTACTTACTAAATAAACCTGTATAGATATTGGGATGTATAGACTAATTCACGTGTAAAGCGTATTTTACGATGTTCTTGCACTGTTAAATAAAAAATTACTTACGTTGAATAAGACCCTTCGTAGCATAATTTACAATTCGCAAAATGTGCGCCTCTTGCAAATTGTACAAAACGCAAAATGCACATTTGCGAAATGTACAATACGCAAAATGTACCTAAGTATATTAATAACAGTTCAAAACTGTCTAAAATAGCGCCCTTGGTTTTCTACATAATCTAAACTATTATAGTTTAGTATTTGATTAGTTTTTAGATTTTCAATTAACCAAGGAATTGACATGAAATGATCAATTATGCACAAAAATCGTGTATTTAGTGTACAAGTAGAGTAAGTAATGCCAGTTTGAATTTAGTTCTATTGGGCTACTGCCAAAGGAAATGTGTTCTAAGAAATAAGTCGTAGCATGTATAAATGTTTGATGGAAATCGTGTGTACATAATGTGTAGTGTTTTCAATTAAATTGAGAACGATGTGGAACGATTGCGAGTGGAGCGGACCTCGTACGGACTCCGTTTAACTCGCAAAGTAAAACAATATACACGTACTATGGGCAACTGCGTCGCTCAGTTAGCTACAAAATCCGTGTGTGCACTGCACGCGTATCGCCCCTGCACGAACTAACGTATGATGTGACGGCGCGGCGTGCAAGCGACTTTAATCATAAGAGTGGTTAAGCGACGCTGTTGCCGATGGTACATACAATGTACCATGGGCAACAGGTTGAATATTTTTTATAGGTAGGAATAAGCTCCCTTAATAATAGAAAAAAGTTTCAGAATTTTCCGTTGCGTAAAAAAAAGTCTCTTCGACTTTAAAAATGTGTAAAAGTAACAGCAGAATGGAGATTATACCTTTGCCACCACCTGCCACAACAACAACACGAATAAAAAATAAAAAGTTTTTACATTTTGACATTTTGTCATTTTTGAAACTTTTTTTTAATACCATGTTGTGGTCATAAACAATATTCCACTTGAGCATAGCGAAAACTTTTCTAAGTCTATGGTTGTGGTTGTGTCAGGTGGTGGCAAAGGTATAATTTCCATTCTGCTGTTACTTTTGCATATTTGTGAAGTCGAAGAGACTTTAATTCTTTTTAAAATTTTCACGCAACCGAAAATTCTCAAACTTTTTTTTATTACTAAGTTTAACGGTTATACTGGTACCTGGCTTTATTATCGAATGAGTTCAGATCAGAAGGTGTGTTCAATTAAAATCACTTTTTAGGAAAATATATGTATATTACAAGCACGATACATACAAGGTTATATAGAAATTATTTAGGACAACGTACGCGCGCGACAAGGGGAGGAGAAGGACTGATGTGCGACCTGCTTACATGTTATTCCCGTGTGAAGACTATTTTGCTTAGGTTATCAAAATTCGCCACACTAAGGGAGCTTATTCCTACCTTTAAAAAAAATATTCAGCCAATTTGATTTTTTTCGGACATTTCCCATTTTCAAACCTATTGGACTGTTGAATCTTTTTTAACGTCTTTCCGAAACGAAGGAAAAAAATACCTTTTTATTTTAGAAAAAAAAAAGTATCGAATCGTGACAAACATAATTAGAATAAGCCAAATTTTAACCTAGGATCATCATTTGTATGTGATTTTTTGTATGAATGGAATAAAAAGCTTTAAATGTGTCCTTATATTTTTATTCCTGAATATATAAACCCTTAACCTATCTAATGTTTTTGGGTTCCCTATATATTCCGCAGTTATCAACCGTGCCTATCTAGATATTGTCTAATTTCAAAATCTATCACCATCGCTTTCAGAATGAGATACATTGATAAAATTTCCTAACCTTATAAGTAGTTTTTTTTTTAATTTGAGATTTTGGTATTCACAATGTTACTTTATATATTTATATTTTTTTTGTCAAACAGGATGTCGAGGGTAATTCCTCACATTGATTAGAGAACGTTAAAAAGTTATTACCCGATCTTCCAAATATTGTATCCTGCTATAATAGTCATATTTTTTTAATAATTTTTTTTTTTTAGTTTTATGTTTCAAGATAAATTCACCTTTTTGTTAGCTTTTTGTCACATTATAGTTAGTAAGTAATGAATGAGTATCATAATTAACCCGTGGGTTTAGCAATAAGCTAATTTGTTTTACGAAATATTTTGATCTTTAATTACGTTGTGAACGCTGTTTATTATCCTAAATAAATAAATAAAATAAAAAAAATAAAAAAACCTACTTATTTTTGACACAAATGACTTACCAAAGAAAATAATGTAGCAAGCAAAGAGAATGTAAAAAAACTAGCGTTTTAAGAGACGGGAGCAAGAACCTTATATATATGCGCCAGGCTGGTAGCAAGTATCACATCCATCTGTCAAACAAAAGCGATTGCGAGAGATTTGAAATAAGACAATTAGCACAGTATATACTTATATACAAGGTGTTTGGTAAAAGCCTTATAAAGGCCTTAAAAATAATTTGGTAAATACATTTTGATATTTTCGTTATAATTTTTGTATGAAACAGCTGATTATTTTTTCGCGATTTCAGAGTTGGCCCCATAGTAAAAGTTGTTCAGTATAGTGGACCCTATCTGCCATATTCGGCTTTATCAGGCTTTTACCAAACACCTTGTATATACGTTTTTTAAAAACTTGTACCTTTATTTATACTGTGCAATTAGCCCCTTGTAGATACCTGCCCTTAGCAAAAATTGCTATCGAAAAAATAACGCGCGTAAAACATTCGCCAGAGAAATTTTGAATGTACAGCGCCATCTACCGCTGAAAAACGAAATAAAATTTTCCATACTCTATCGAGTACTATTACGCGCGTTTTTTTTTTTCACGATAGATGTACGTGCTAGGGTTACCTACTGGCAGATGAACATGCTGCTAAATGCATAATGAGGATCAGTAATGATCTTTGTTTAGTGGCTTATCAGAAAGCTTATGCCAACACATGATTAACTGTGAAGAAATTTTTACTATATCTCTTAAACCTGAAAAGTTATACGAGCTAAAACGTGCTAAACACTGTTATTTTGGGGGGTCCTTATGACGTCATCGAGACGTACGCGAACCTTATGTCGTACCTACGCACATATAGTATTGAGCTTGGCATTTCCTTCAAAACCCTTATAACTCAACCATTTCTAAACGGATTTCAAAAATATTTCACTAAGTTTGATAGCTATGTATAAGTTTTTATATTATACCAATAAAACTATAGGATTCAAACCTGTTACTGATTCTCATCGTCAAATGCAAGACAAAATAAAAAACGATGTTTAAATAATAACACCCATCCTTTACCAAAAATTTAATTAATAACACAATAAATAAATGTTAACCAAATAGGTACCTATATCACATTCAATGATTTTTAATCACTCATATGCGCAAAAGAAAACAGATCTTTCAAAGGCTATGGCCAAATTTCGACACATATAATAGACTTTTTCAGCAAGAAATTAACTTGTATAATACAAGTAGGTACAGTTCGAAGCAAACTTAAAGTTAGTAGTGAAGTAGCCGTTGGTCTCATCCCGCCCACCCGCTTACATGTTCTGCGCATTGTCTCCACTAACGCCGCCAATCAAGGAAAAATCACTCCAGCAAATGTTCTATGTTTGATTAAATTATGAAACACCAAACCAAAATCAAAATGAAAAAACCCCCAAAAGCCTTTTACTGGTTTTCTTGATTGTTGATTGTACTAATACTACACAAACACATTTTTGGCTAAATACAAGAAGCTTAAACCCACAATGGAGATTGCATGCCTAGTATCATAGTGAAGATTGAAAAAAGACTCTTTAGTGAAGTCACGGCTTATTGCTACCTCTTTCTTTTCGTTTTACAATACGTTTTCGTTTCTCACGAACGAACGAAAGACGAACAACGAACACGTATTGTAACAAACAGTAAAGAAAGAGGTAGCAATAAGCCGTCACGTCACTCAAGGACATTTTTTCTATCTTCACTAAGACACTGGCCGTGCAATCTCCATTGGAGGGAGGTATAAGCTTCTTGGCTAAATAGGTACCTACTCAAACGAAAGTTAAGGCCAAAAAAGTTGTCAGATTTGACAAAATCTGTTAAAACTATGACACACACACACACACACATTTTTCAGAATTTTATTAAACACAGTTATTTTGTTTTTATTTTATTTTTTCTTTGTTGGCGGCGCTAGTAAAGGCTGCGCCCTTAAGTTTGCATTGAACTTTACAGTTCACCTATTGTTACCAATAATAACCTTCAATATTGTCTTTTTCGCCCTAGGCATTGGCATGCCTTGGGTGAATTTTCACTCCCATGACACTATAAAGGAGATACTTATGGTTCTCCTGAAACATTATCCAAGAGGAACTCGATGGCGCAGTGGGTTAGTGCATTAGCCTGCTATTTGTTTAGCTTAAGCAACTTAATGGTCGGTTGTGGGATGGGTGACTCTTGAGCTCCTCCGCGCTTCAGAAGGCACGTTAAGCCGTTGGTCCCGGCTGCATTTGCAGTGGTTAACAGCAACCAATCCGCATTGGGCCCGCGTGGTGGATTGTGGCCTATCCTATATCCACCCTTAGGGAAGGCCTGGTGCCCCAGAAGGACAATAAAATGGCTGATGCCGAATCATTACCCATGGCACTACTGAGCAAGTGGCACGGCTATTTCTTCTATAACTTTATAACTTGGTGGGTTTGAGTAATTTTTGATAGTTTTGCGTGGTCGTCTGTAGAATAAGATATCTGTGATAGCTTTCTTACTATTGGAATCCTCAATAAAGAATACACCGTTAATTTTTATGTATATCTAAAAATGATATGGGGATTTCAGACTTCGTAAATGAACACTTTTACTATGGGGCCAACCACGGAATCTCGAAAAAAATCAGATGTTCCATACATTACAGTCGAGTCGATGTTGTAGGTACTTTTCTATGGATCAGCTGATTTTTTTTTCGAGATTCCGTGGTTGGCCCTTTAGTAAAAGTTGTTCATTTACGTGGTCTGAAATCCCCATTGAATTTTTAGATATATTTAAAAATTAACAGTGTACATAATACTTTGGACATACTAACATTTCTTCACCATTTGCATTTTATTGCCTTATTTTTATGTGGCATTATAAAGTTCAATTATTTAATAAGCACACACTTAATTATAATAACAAACCATATTTGACTTAACTAAACGGAGTATTTTACAAATAATTTTAATTAAAAAATTAAATAATTTTAATTATTTTGGCAACATTTTATGGCCATTTTTACACAAACAAAAAAGTTTAAATACAATTAATCCATTGTAAAGTGAAAGTCAATTGCCAGTACCAGTTGTACTGTCAGCAAAGAAAATTTGCCCAAAGGGTAGGTAACCTACTATTAAAATCAGTGTAATGGACTTTTGGAGATGGTTACCTACATAAGTTGGTCGTTCATTTTGTGCACCTAGCTGCTTTCCTTAGATTTATTTGTAACACCACAAATAATATAATAATACGTAACACAAAATGTCTTCTTTACAGCAATCATTAATGATTATTTAATGGCAAACATCACATTCCTTAATATTGCTTATAATCAGTCCAGTAAAATTGTATTTTAAATTTAAAATAATTTATCAACTCGTCCCAAATAGGTTTTTCTCACTCCTCTTGCTCATTATAGCGTAACAGATCTGGGATAAAATAGCGTATTTTCCTCTAGGGGAAAAAGTTTTATTTTTTATTATTGTCTGTTATCAACGAGCCTACAAAACGAAAAAGTATTTATTCACAGGTACAATAATCATGAATAAAGACTGGACTTATCACTGTTTCATAAAAATAACATTATATTTTCATGCTTTTAAAAGCGGCAATGTCTTCGATACAATGCGTGCTCTTTTTACTCCCTCGCTAAAAGCTCAGAAGTAAAACTACCTTGTATTTAATAATATGTAATTTTAGCCCCTAGTGTAACAATCTACTATAGGTACGTGAGACGAGTTAATAAACGACCCGTTACTCTACATTCCTAAATCAACCGCAGTTCCTATAGAATACATTAAATTCACTTACATTCAATAATTTTACTAATTCAATTGTTCATAAAGGCTAATAACTAATTCACCTAATAGTAATTTTCATCACAGCCTAATAACACCTTGAACCAATTCGTCATATAATTTTTGCGTCAATGGAACAAACTCTCCAGATTTCTGATCTAGGAAATACAATGGATCCTCATGCAGATTCAAAGCAAAACCTTGTTCCATCAGTTCCTTCTTTTTTAGCTTAAAAGTAACCGTTAGAGGAGGTTCTGGCATTATCCTTAGAAACAGAGGTCGGGCATATGGAGCCAGGGATTTTAAGCCTTTTGCTAATTGAGTAAGGTCCACTTTCCTTTCAGGATCCGCAATCGCTGCCATTCCGGCCTTGCCTTCGATGTTGGGTATCTGTAGAAGACACGGGACTGTTAAGAAATCCACACACACCAATGCCGAAGCTGGTGATTTTATTAGTAAATGAATTTGTGTTTACCTTCACTCCATAGACTACAGCATCCTTCAATCCAACTAGAGAACTGATGACTGCTTCCACTTCAGCTGTAGATACATTCTCACCACGCCACCTGTTAAAATAATTATCAAACTTTTAGATTTTTGCATTCACAATGCTATTTTTATATTAAGATGAATAAATAATGAAAAATATTAGAAAAAATCGGCTCACCCGTAGCCCGTATCCCGTCTAAGTTGCTACGGGTGAGCCGATTTTTTCTAATATTTTTCATTATTTATTCATCTTAAAATAATTATCTTTGACCTTATTTCTAAATACTGTCAATGAAATTACCTTATTAAAAAATGTAAGTTAGCGAGCAAGGGCAAACACACATGTGAGGGACTACTCAAATGGTCACTTTTCTATTCGTTCACAACCTCAAAAATTAAAAAAATACACATGTATGCTCCAAAATGATGTGGCGTAGACTTGTCGATTCCAAACAATACAACAATTTCTGTGATTTACATACTTGATCGTTTAATTGCTTATTTTTAAGCTTTAAGTTAGCGAACGAATAGAAAAATTGCCATTTGAGTAGGGGGGCTGGCACTTAAAGCACATTCTAGAAGAAACCAAAAGGAAAAGAAGACGTGGGGCAGTTTGCAAATAATAAAATTGTCTTACCTGAAAGTGTCTCCAGTCCTATCCTTGAAGTAGAAGTACCCGAAATGATCCATGACCATAATGTCCCCCGTATTGAAGTAGCAGTCGCCTTCCACCTTCACATTTCGCACCATCTTTTTCTCGGATGCCGTCTTGTCTGCGTATCCAGCGAAGGTGAGGATGGCTTTCCTTTTATCTATTTTGCCGAGGAGAACCCCTGGAAATAAGTAGAGATGGTGGTAGTAATATTATTTTAGTAACTAAAATACCCTTGTTCCTTGGAGATAAACATGGCCGCATAACTGGTTATCTGTGATATTTTTTTCCTCCCGTATAACTAGTTAACTCTAAGGAATAAATTTTCTTACAGATAATTTATTTTAACAGGTATCCGCGAGGAAAATTTATTCCTAAAAGATAACTGGTTATCTAACAGGATTTTATTTTCCTTGCAGATCTGTTAAAATAAATAGTTATCTGTAAGGAAAATCTTTTGCTTAGAAATAACTGGTTATACTGGAGGAAAAATATTATTTACAGATAACCAGTTATCTGTAAATAATCAATAAATTAGTTATCTGATTATAATGGAAACGGCTAAATTCTGACATAACACTGTTGCAACTTAATTTGAAAGTTGATTATTGATTTTCTTCAGCATTAAATAAAATGCTTGGGATCTTGTCTTTCTTAGTCATTAATTTTTTATCACTAATTGACCTATTTTAGAAGTTTTTTGTTCTAGTCTGCAGGTCTACTGCATAAAAGAATTGCGATAATCGGACGCAATTCATCGTTCACTTTACTTGATATCGAATCTTAAACGTGAGTTAATAGTGTTCGGAGTGGGATGAACATCGCCCGCTTATCGCGAAAGTTTTTATGTAATAGGCCTGCTGATTATCCAATCTGACCAGTTATTTTTAGTACCTTCTTATCTAGTGTGACTCTTGATGGACTAAAATAAAGTTTTCATTTCTTTTCAAGAGTCTTTGAAACAGAAAGATTGAAAGGAAGATCGCGATTTGCAAGCAGTTTCAGTTTTATAAGACATTTTCTTACCCGGTTCATGTGGACCACAACTAATACATCTTCCATTACTATCCCTTAAAATTTCACCAGTTATTTCATCACATCTGTAAAAATGGCAATCATTTTAGGCACATTTCTCTATTAAAGAAATATGAAAGAAGTTGTAGATACCTACTTAACTAATGTTAGCGGATATATCGAGGATACCATTCGACTCAGGAACCCGATGGCACCCACTTTTGAATCCAGGTTGACTGTACATGAAAAACATTCATGTTAGTTAATATTACATTGGTAAACGCTTTTGCTCCTATTGGACAACATCAAAAAGCATTTATTATTGAAATTGAAATCGATGACGGCGCCACAAATACTTAGTCCCGAAACAAAATACAAAAGTGCAGCTGGGGAATCGAACCCAGGAACTGAGAAAATTATTTTAACAGGTGGCGTGGTTGAGAAACGCTCCGCGGCACCCCCGCGCTCAACCGCGCCACTCAGACAATAACTAAATTATACTTCGGTGGTCGTCCTCAATTTTAGTAATATTCACACTTGTAGTATCGCTCGCATGTGTTACCACTTAGCACAATAGTTTAGATAATTAGAAAGAAAACTGGCCTTCCGGTTGCGTCATTTCCTGTCAAATGTCAGATCTATTATCGCATAGCCTTCTATTTCTTCCAAGCCCTGAAGTTTAGCAGAACGGCAACATCGCATGTGGTCAAGTACATGGTATAAAATTATTTTAAAAATTATTTATTATTTGTTTTTCCTATATAATCTATGTTTAAACTAGTTGTAAATTGTGATGTATGTTATAATATGCACTTCTACGTAAACTGCAAGCATGCAGTGGCCTCGAATCGTCCGGCGGTGCCTACGTGACTGAAAGCGCTGACTTCGCAGCCGCGGCGTCCATGCGGCCCGCGTTTCCCTAGTTCGTAGGAATATTCCATTTGTAATTTGCTTCACTCTGATTCTAGCATCGATCAGGCATAGACAGACATAAGTTTTTACTTTGTAATTTCTTTTATAATTAAATTACTTTAAATAATTTTTGGTTTTTTTTGGATCCTCCGGCTGTGACCTCCGTAATTTGTAAGATTATTTCAATAAATTTGTATATTTATTATTATTATTTATTTATTAGAACATAAGGTTTGAGTCAAATTATTTGAACTTTTCGGGGGTCCTTTAGTACGATGAGCATTTTGATCTAAGCCTCTCCTAGCAATAAAACTTACATCATTGGAACGGTCTTTAAATTTGAAACACTTTATTGTATTACAATAAACGTCAACTATTAGTACTTTGAGAGTTATAACGCTCTGAACTGGACCAATTTTTTTAACATTAATGACCTAAAACTCCGAAAATACTAACAATTAATAGAAAGTATGTTTGCAGCAAATATTTATCATATAAAAACCTTTCTAATGATATATCATTTATTGCTAGAGGTGGGGTAAATCAAATCCCATAGACAATAAACCACTTTTATACTTTAATAATCTTTAACTCCAAAAGTATTAACAATTGATATAAAGTATATTAACAGCAAATATTTGTCTTTAAAAGACCTTTCTAATGATATATCATTTATTGCTAGAGGGCGTGTTAATCAACTCCCTGCTGAAGAAAATCAACAAAAAAGATGACATCTTTGACAGCCATTTTTTCCTGGTTAACATTGATATTTTTGTTATTGTTTAATACACAAAGCATTTCAATAAAGGAACTAAATTATTTTCATATTTTAAACCTCACACAATTACTAGGAAAAAAAATATCGACCTCTCAAAATTGAAATATTCCCATACATTTAGTATGGAGACTGGCCGACGACATGACCACGAACTGACAGTAACAGACGTTGCCAAACTTATGTTCACGGCTTGCAATTATAGAAGGCTATGATTATCGCTATCATTTTCCCGCCAACAAACCCCGCGCCTCCTGTGACGTTTAGTGCAAAGTCGTCATTCGCTGTTTGTGCTTCGCCACGAGTGCACATCTTTTTTCCAAGTGAAAGTTATATTTGTTAAAATAACAAAGCGTAAGAGTGAAGAAGATTCCTTAGATTATATTGTTAAATAACTTAAGTGTTTAGAAGAAGAAATCAAGCGTATACGTCATCGTTCGCGCCATCATTGTCGACGAGTTTCTTCACCATCCATGGAGTGATTCATCGTCAAGGACGTCAAGTTGGTCCGATTCAAGATCGTCGCAAGAAGAAATAAAGCTTAATGCGTTCCGAATAGTCTGTACGACTATGTCGCCGCATTAGTTAGCTTTCTATGCAATTGATTTAGTCTGTAGGGCTGTTTCGTTGCATAGATGGATTATAAAGATTATGCATTGAGAATAGTCTGTAGGACTATGTCTCCGCATGGACTTTGCTCTATTGCACTCGATTAAGTCTGTACGACTATGTCAGTGCATATATATTTTCCTTACCACGGCGGTGAATGAGTCGAGCGACGGGCCACGGTTCAAATCTGATGTAGGTAAGGTAAGCAAAGCAGTTTAATACATTCTGAATAGTCACAGACGTTATGTTTGTGTGAATAGTCTGTAGGACTATGTCGTTGCATGGACTTTGTACAAGTCTATATTCATATTACAATATTGGTAAGGTAAGCAAGGCAATTTAATACATTTTGAATTGTCACAGACATTATGTCTGTGTGAATAGTCTGTACTGTAGGACTATGTCGTTGCATGGACTTTGTACAAGTCAAATTACAATTTTGTTAAAGGCAGCAAGGCTATTTCATTGCAAAAATCGACGAACTTTTGTAACATTTAAATATTACATTAATATTTACATTTTAGTACATAGCATACCATTTAGAATAGTCACTTTCACTATGTCGCCACATGAACTTTATTCATAATTCATAATTATTTTGTCATAACCAGCAGGGTTATGTCATCGTATAGACGATTGGTATTTTAAAATACTTACTATAGACCTAGTCTTAACTGAACATGAGGAAACTCCAATACAACTTCAACGACGGTTTCCGCGCTGCAATAGACCGACATCGCCACAACCTATAACGTCTCTGGCTTTTCCCGTGGCTGTAACGCAGATGCAGACAGTTCAAGGAGCTTTGACGCAAATTAAAGATGTTTCCCATAATGTGCCAGGTTTGAGTTATTTAAATAGCTAAGGTGTTGATCCCACTGAAATTGTGGTATATGGTCCGGCCACGTCCGGCTATTAGTACCGATCTTGCGAATAGGTTACAACATATTGTAACTTCCGGGTTTAAAAAACGAGTTCTAGTTCCGAAAATTGTCAATTGATAGCAGCACCCATTATGAATGCTAAAGCTTAATGAATAAACATCTAACAAAAAAAAAAAAAAAAAAAAGAAAACTCCTTTTTGGTGATAATTTCATTGAAACGATCAAAAACTTCACATTTTTGATCGTTTCGATGAACTTCAACTTAACAAATTCAGTGCTGAATTAAAGACCCAGTCGAAAAAGCCTGATTCTAGCTCTAAGAATTTTAACTGTTAGACGATGAACGGGACACGCAGGCTGGTACCCGTTCAGCCGGCGCCTCATCGCCAGCCGCCATTACAGTCGCTGCCTCCAGCCGCGAGTAGCTTCCAGCATTAGCAACACCCGCCGCCGTCGCCTAAGTAGGATAACCATTCCAGCGGGTCATCGTTGCATCGACCGCGCACTCGCGGACGATAGCTGCTAATTTAACGGTGAGGTGTGCTACGCAGAACGAAGTCACTTTAATGAAGAATGGTCTATGATCGCCAAATATCATTGTGGTCTTATCATGGCTGCATGCTACAAAATTCAGTCTGACAAACCTATAGTTCAATCACATCCTAATGTTATCGGAAATTAAACAGAATCAGTTTGATATTAATATACGACAGTTGTTGTCGATAGGTGCAAAGCAGATCCTTGCCCTGCAGGCTTATTTTGTAACTTTGACAGCTTCGGTGAACGACCGTGCTCGGTGAACAACTGATCCCTTCGCAATTTCGGTTTGCGTAAACCACTCAGATCAATTTGTATCACGAGTTTTTTCTCATCCCAAAGTCTGACGGTACAATGAGATTTATTTTAAATTTAGAAGATTTAATATGGATCCTGCTTCTTCAACAACGATCCCAAAAGATGTATGTACTACTCTATACATTTGATGAAACCAATAATAAGGTTATTAAGAACTGTGGTCGTATATCTTCTTATTATTTATATATCATTTTTCTAATGAGTGAGACATGAAAAATGCACCCTTCATGTTAAAGTAACAGAACAAGTACCTACTTACATACATCTTTGGGGGTTTAATAAAATACTGATATAAGTTGTGTGACAACATCACAGAATTTCAAATAGGTATTAGGGTTTACTGTCGATTCTGAATTTTGGCATTTAAGCCTATTAAAAAAAAAAAAAAAAACTAAGTAATCAACTTACTAACCTTAAGAAGGTGTAAAATTAGAAGATCCGCTTTACTCGTTAGTCTACTAGTGTCTGCATGTCCAGCTATAGAGTGTGGATACGAAAGTTTTGAAAGGTGTAAAAATTATTTGAAAGATATTCTGATGATTATGACAGTTACATAAACATACCAGACAATGAATTGCTATATATTCGATGATGGTTTTTATGAGATTTATATTGTCGAAATACTTTTTCTGACGCCTCAACAACGGGGTGACAAGAAGAACGGGCACAAGAAACTTATCGCCCGTTATTAAAATCTGTTATTAAAATCACAGCTGTTATTAAAATCACTGATCTTATTAAAGCATCTCGACTCAGTTTTGCACATCAGTTGTAAGTCTCATTCGTAATACCTACAGCAGGAAGGTGTGGTAACTCTAGAATTTTGCAAATTATTGTAATAGGCTGTAGTTGACAATAACAATATTGTTCTGATTTTGCTTGATCAATCTGTAAGTATAAATTACAAAGAATTGTAATGATTATGTTAATTTATGTTAATTACATGACTAATTGTAATTATGTATTATTAAGTTCCTCACTAATTGGTTAGGTACTTATTATAGAATCCGAAGATTTTAGTACGTAGAATCATTGTTTACCTTAGTAACAATAATCTAATCACCCATGCGAAAAACATCAATAATAATTATTATATTATATTAATAAGCTCGATTTATTTAGATAGGGATATGGTTCAAAAGGCTTTAAAAAATGTAAATATTAATAAAGGTGCTGGCTCTGATCAAATTCACCCTATACTTGTATCTGTTTGTTCTGATGAAATATTGCTGCCTGTTTATTTAATATTTAAGAAGTCATTAGACTCTGGTATATTTCCTACGTTATGGAAAAAAGCCCTCATTACACCCATACCGAAAAATAAGCACAAAAATTTGGTAACGCAGTATAGGCCTATATCTAAGCTGTGCGTTTTTGGGAAATTATTAGAAAAGATTGTTACCGCTCAACTTGCCAATACTTTACATAATCACATTCCGAACTCCCAACATGGTTTTGTCAGAATGCGATCAGTTGAAACTAATATGATCACCTAAACAGACTTCATACTGAACACTATGGACAAAAATGGACAAGTGGATGTCGTGTATACCGATTTTTCAAAAGCCTTTGACAAAATTAATCATGATTTGCTCATCAGTAAACTTTTTGGACTCGGTATACACGGCAACCTACTCAGATGGATTGATTCATACATACGCAATCGTAGTCAGGCAGTTTGTCTCAAGGGTTACTGCTCAAATTACTTATCAATCCCTTCAGGCGTGCCTCAAGGTTCTCACTTAGGCCCGGTTCTTTTTACCTTGTATATAAGTGATATTGGTAATGCCCTGCTAAATTCTGACCATCTCCTGTACGCTGACGACACAAAAATGTATCGTTGTATTAACAATGTTGATGATTGTCACAAACTGCAGTTTGACTTAGACGCACTCTCGAAATACTGTGAAGATAACCAACTCTTTTTAAATGTTGACAAATGCTCAGTTATCACATATACTAGAAAAAAAACACCCTTAATGTTTAATTATACACTTAATGACACTCCACTCGCAAGAGTAAACAGTGTACGTGATCTGGGCATTATAATGGACCACCAACTTAATTTTAATCTCCATATAGAGCACTTAGTTAGTCGAGCTTTTAAGAGTCTGGGCTTTATCAATAGAATTGCAAAACCATTTAAAAATATCCTCACTTTGAAAATTCTGTATTTTTGCTTCGTTAGATCCTTGCTTGATTTTGGATGTATTATTTGGAACCCAGTTTTTCAATACCAAAGTGATAGAATCGAAAAAGTTCAAAAAAAAATTGTCAAACTATTAAATTATCGTAGCTATAAGACTGATGAATCGTATGCAGAATCCCTCACATTTTACAAAATGTTGCCATTATTTAATCGACGCAAACTTTTCGATCTTATGTTTCTTTACAAACTTCTTAATAACAAACTGGATTCCTCCGTACTACTATCTAAAATAATTTTTTTAGCAAAGATTCGCCTTCCAGTTCGCTCTCTCCGCACTATAAACACATTTGTACCGCCCCATCTTAGAAAGAAATACACACGAAACGCTTATTTCAGCCGCTGCCTTAACATGTTTAATAAAACCTTTTCTGACATTGACATATTTAATAACTCCTTATCAATGTTCAAAGCTAAAGTAACACAAAAATTGAATACCGTAACAACGTAACTACATCAACATTAAATAGTCTCTTTTAGTTTTCTAAATTCCGTTTATAGTTTGTTTTAATGCTAGCAACTCAACTTTGTAACTTAATTAAGTTTCCTATTATCTTATCACGCACTGCGCACGGTGTATTTGAAGCAACAATCCACTACTTTATGTTACTTAGTAATATTCGGCACTGTTTTGTCTATCTAATAAGGAACCATTGTATTAACCCAAGTTTATGTAATGACTGTTATGTGCCAAAATAAATTAAAAAAAAAAAAAGGAATTGTCTCTAAACTAAATGACGACTTTGCACTAAACGTCACAGGAGGCGCGGGGTTTGTTGGCGGGAAAATGATAGCGATAATAGATCTGACATTTGACAGGAAATGACGCAACCGGAAGGCCAGTTTTCTTTCTAATTATCTAAACTATTGTGCTAAGTGGTAACACATACGAGCGATACTACAAGTGTGAATATTACTAAAATCTTCGGATGACCACCTCGTATAATTATGATCGAACTTCACGTACAGGTAAGTTCGTTTGATCATCAATTATAATAGGTAATTATTTATTATCACGCACCAAGATTGCTGTTCCCTTCAGTAGCTCCGTAGAACTCTAACACTCTCTTCACTCCGAACCTCTGCACGAAGTCCTCCCAGATCTGGGGCCTCAGGCCGTTGCCCACTATCACCTTGACCTTGTGGGCCCGGTCGTTGGGCCCTGGCGGCACCGACAGCAAGTAGCGACAGATCTCTCCTATGTACTGCGTTACCTGGGGCCAACAACATTATGCTTTACCAAGTTGTTGAGAAACAATGCTGTTGAGAATGACTCTGATATCCCGTCTATTGTGCTATTATAATTATTCGTTCAGGTTCGAATCCCGTGATATTTTATGTGGGAGTGCTAGGCAACGCCCCACAGTCTATTCCGAAAATCATATGCCCGATTCACTAAATTCCTAAAAACTCTATCTTATCACCATTACCAATTACAAGGAGTAATATTGCTAGCGTTGTCGGAGCTGAGATCATGAGCGCTCTTAGTTAGACTTGAATTTTGTGCTCCAAGACTTATAGACTTATTTTCTAGCTATGGGTCAGCAAAGTGCTCCCCCCTGAGGGTTGCGCCCCTGGCAGCTGCCTCCCTCGCCAGGCCAGCTACGATTCTAAATATTGCTAAGTAATATTACCGGGTGTAAATTTACTCTTCGTTTATTAATAGGGCCATAAAGTACTTACTGTGCATCCATACTTAGCCGCGTCACTCCAATAATTTGACGCAGAGAACTTCTTCCGGAGAACAACAGTACAGCCCAAGATTAAGGCCTGACCTGCTCCCAAGACCCCACCAGCCGTGTGATGAAGAGGCAGAGGGTCGTAGATCACATCGTCAGCGGTGAGCTGAGCTGATGTGTACACCCCAAGAGGGATGAGGGTATACCTGGTGAATTTGAGCATCAATTAAAACTATGAATAGATTCTGAGCCGATCAGAGGGCCTAGCTTAGCTTAACTAATATTTATAGCTTAGCTGATTGGCTTAGCGTCAATTCAAGTAGAATGTTAAACTTTTAGATTTTTGCATTCACAATGCTATTTTTATATTAAGATGAATAAATAATGAAAAAATATTAGAAAAATCGGCTCACCCGTAGCCGTCTGAGTTGCTACGGGAGAGCCGATTTTTTCTAATATTTTTTCATTATTTATTCATCAAGTAGAATGGCCATTTCAGTAGGGGGCAGTATCGATATTATTTGTCTATTTTATTTATTGCCTTCTGTCAACAAAAAAAATTAAGACTATTTAATTTTAAAAGATTGTAGAATATAGAGTATAGAGCATAACTATGATTATTATTAATAACTAATAATAATAATAATAACTAATACTACCTATTAACTATGATTCTATCAACGCAAAAGTCCAATGACATAATTTAACCAATTTTGACCCATTTCTTTCTATCAACGCCATCCAGAGAGGCAAATGGTTACTATTTGTATTTTTTAATGTCACTTGGAAAAGCCTCATTATTTGTTGATTTTTATAGAAAGAAATAGTGGAAAGATATATTATTCTTGTATTTAATTATACTCATGGGTTTGCTGTAATTTCAATTTCGGGATTTAAAATTACTCAAACGGGCAATGTGTCTCATGTCTCTCTTAGTGCCGGATAATGTTTTCACCACTTGATAATGGCACCACTGTTTTTTTTGAAATAGAAGGCAAAGAGACTCATCTCAGACTCCCTATATCGACTAAATTTTAGTTTTTTTTAATTAACGTAAAAAATACTGATCTAAAAATTCTGAAAAAAATATACGAGCTTAGAAAACTAAAATCTCGAAATGGTTTTCTAATTTTAGTACTTTCTCAAAATGAAATGTTGTCAATTGTCCTACAAATACACAGAGTAAATTATCTATCCGATAATCGAACGTCGTACGGCTGATATGATGAAGATGATGATGAATTATACTTTTAGCTTTTAGGGTTAAGAGCAAATAAATAGTTCCTATAATTTATATATTATACCTTCATTAACAATACTGATGTTTTATCTGCCTATGCCTAGCTAGGCTAGGTGAGGCTAGATGTGCCTAATATTTGACTACACAAATCTAACTTTGTTATGTAAACACACTGACTTTTTACAATGATAAGAAGTCTTATCTTGTTACGATTTTTCGATACGAGTAATAACTTCGAGTAAAATACCTCATAGTTGTATTAATCACAGAGTGTGGCAAGTATTATATCAACAGATAAGCGATTGCTTTATCGTGCAAAAAGTGGAAAAGAATTTTGAAAAAAAAAACAACAACACTAAGTCACTTTACTATTATTTCAATGATTCTTTTTCATGAAAGAATGACATTTTCGTAGAAAACCATTACTACATAGTATAAAACAAAGTCGCTTCCCGCTGTCTGTCCCTATGTATGCTTAGATCTTCAAAACTAACGCAAAGGATTTCGATGCGTTTTTTAAATAGATAATGTGATTTAAGAAAAAGCTTTAATATGTGTCCAATTCCACACTATACCGAAGCGAAGCGAGGGCAGGTCGCTAGTTATAATTATATTTTCCGTTTTATTTAAATGTTCTTCTTCTTATTTGTGGTTTCGCAATCTTTTCTCCTATTTAGGGAGTTATTTTTACCAGTGTCAAGTGTTGAATAGTTCAGTGTTAGCCTTATTGTTCAGTTTACATTAGAATGCGGGTGCATCACATTCCAAAGCTGCTTGGAGCATTTGTCACTATAGTCCGGCAATCTCGTGCGCGACCGTCCCTCGGGGTGACAGACGGTGGCGGGGACGAGGTATCCAAGATGTCAGCGGGTAGCGGGTGGTGTAGCGGGGAAGAGAAACTCCATCGCCCCCCGTCCCCGCGGGGCGGGGACCTCATCCCCGCCACCGTCTGTCACCCCGCGGGACGGTCGCGCACGAGATTGCCGGACTATAAGTATATCAAGACAGTTTACTCGGTAAGTTCTGCCGAGGTAGCCACCACTACAATAAAATTCTCAGCTTCACACAACTAAGATCGCGCGAATCACAATTATCCCACATATTGTTCAGTTGCGTAGACACTTGTACCACAAAACTGCACAAATCCACTATGAATGAATTTGCAAATAATTAAAATACCGAACCGATCTCACAAAATGGCGACAAAAACACTATTTAAATGTTGTGTTTATCAATCAATAATTATCTACAGAAACTTTAAATTTTAAGACACAGACACCGCTTTTTTTTGCTGACTTGTTAGTAAAACACTTGTACTATTAATTATTCTGTGGTAAAACCCTTGCCTTACCTGATATTAGTAATGATAGCCGCTTTAGGAAAGCCAGTTGTCCCACTCGTGTAGATATACAACAGAGTATCTCTTGGTTTAGCAGGCTCTGTGTCCATGAAGGCTTCAGTACTCATTTCTTCCAGCTCCGTTGCAAGAGGAGCAGTGTCTTGTAAAATGGAAGATTCCGGCCTGTCGGGCGCGTTGTACTGGAATAGTGGCATGTCCCGTATTTCGTTCTGGATTTCTTTGATGGCTATAAAATTAAAATAATTTAGAAGGAATCAATCAGGTTTTGAGCTTCAGGGTTAACTTTTTTCTTTCAAGATGAAAAAAATGTATTCCCTTGAATACAACCAGCATTTACCGATTTTACTTTTGCGTTATTACTGGTAGATAATTTTATATGAATTATTTATAGAAAAAAGATGCTATTTACCAAGCCTACACAGACCAAACAACAATACCACGTGCCTAACTAGAAAATTAAAATATTTGGAATTGTTTATGGTGCATCCACATTGAAGTTTCATTTTGTAGCGCAGCGTTTCTGAATGTTGGCAAGCATCATTTTAAAAACAAAAAGTCATCTTATATCGAATTGTTACCGCAAAAGATATAAGTAGTTACTCAGTGTTACACATTATTTATTATGTGGTGTTACCGTGTTACAAGATGTTTCTCCACAAAAAAACATAGGTGTTGATGCACCTTATGGGCCAATTACACATGTTCCACTATGTTCTAGTTATAAAACATGGAAGATAAAGAAAGATAATGCTAGAACCTGTAAAACTAGCTCTTGATCTATCACATTTTAACTCAGCCTACCAGGAGTACATAACAATCAAGCAACTAACCTTCAGCCATCTCATCTCCGAACACCACAGCCTTGCAGCCAGCTATCCTCAAACTATACACCAACTGCGCCCCCCTCAGGCTGCTGTTCACCAAAGCAGTGGTCACCCTCATCTTCGCGAGCCCCAACCATAAGAACACGTATTCTGGTTGTGTCTCCATAAAGAGGGCTATAACTTCACCACTCTTGAATCCTTGGCGTTTAAAGTACCAAGCTATGCGGTTACTGAATTCATCACCCTGAAAAGAGAAAATACCAGTTTAAGGTCGCTGTATACTTGACGGGAAAATACCTCGGACGGGACAGGGACGTATTGTGCGCTATACAATTTCCCCGTCCCGTCCACGTCCCGTCAAGTACGTGTTCCCGTCGCATATATTTTGTAAATATTATACTACCTATATTTTTATATGCAACGCGATGTCTTAAAATCGCCCCGTTCCGTCTTTGTTCCGTTCGGGACGTGAAATACGTGTTACACTAGCGTCCGCCCGCGGTTTCACCCGCGTGGTTCCCGTTCCCGTGGGAATATCGGGATAAAAAGTATCCTATGTTTTAATCTAGGCTATCTACTATCAGTGTGCCAAATTTCAACCAAATCCGTTCAGTAGTTTTTGCGTGATTGAGGAATAAACATCCAAACCCACAAACTTTCACATTTATAATATTAGTAGGATATACAAGGTGTTTGGTAAAAGCCTTATAAAGCCGAATATGGTAGATAGGGACCATCAAATTGAACAACTTTTACTATGGGACCAACTCTGAAATCGCAAAAAAAACAGCTGTTTCATACTTTTTGATATTTTAGTTTTTAATTTTTGTATGAAACAGTTAATGTTTTTTCGCGATTTCAGAGTTGATCCCATAGTAAAAGTTGTTCAGTTCGATGGTCCATATCTACCATATTCGGCTTTATAAGACTTTTACCAAACATCTTGTTTACACCGACTTTTACACAAGTGTTTTTTGTTGTAGAAAAATCGCAAAACCAATCCATTAACATTTCTATAAGAGGTTTCAATAAATAATGAAGCTACTGATAAACCCGATACAATAATATATACGTTATTGCATAAACTATAGGTAACAACAAGTTCAACAACCCGTTATACAATAAAGTTAATTACTGAATTATCAAGCAGCTGATAATTAAATCGATTGTAATTATCTTATTCAATTGATAAATACATAAACATGCACTGAAAAATGCGCATTTATTTCCAGACATTGTAACAGCAGACCTACTAACATAAAGACAATCACGATAGGCGGACGATATTCGTACCACTCGGTGACACTATTTACTCATGAATAGGGTTCATCATCATCCCCCTACCCTTATCCCAATTTATTTTGGGTCGGTGCATTGCGTCTTTTTCTTCCATTCCTTCCTGTCACTCGTCATCTCCTCATCCACTCCCTTCTCATTCATATCATTCCGATGGATGGAATCCATCTTTTCTGCGGCCTTCCTCTTACTTTCCAGCCCTCAACATCCATATCCATTACTCTTCTAGTAACATGCCTTTCATCCCTTCTCATAACATCACCAAACCAAGCCAGACGATTCCCTTTCAGCTTTTCTGTTACTGGTGCTACTTTCAGACTTCCTCTGACATACTCATTCGTTAGTTTATCCATTCGCGTCACACCACACATCCATACATGTGATTTTCATCTCTGCTACATGTAATTTCCTTTCATCCATCTTCTTCATAGCCCAACATTCTGATCCATACATGACTACTGGCCTTATTACGGACTTATAAATTTTGCCCTTTAACTTAAGTGGCATCCGCGGGTCACATGTAACTCCCGTAACCTGTCGCCATTTCGTGCACCCTGCGTTGATCCGGTTTGTTATATCGCGGTCAATCGCCCCATCTCCTTGCACGCAACTCATGAATAGGGTTCAATATCAAGTAAATTGAACGACTAATAAGGGCTTTTCAAAATAACAAAAAACTGTAGGCTCGATAGATGGCGTTGATAAAACTGTATGTGTCAATGTGATTTTTTTACTAAGCTTCAAAGAGTACTCAGGTGAGCAGGCAGAATATAGATATAACCCTAAAATGTTTCTCTTTGGGCAGATGTCAGCCAGCGAGCGCTTACTTGCCTCTTTGGTAAAGGCCGTTTATTTTTAAAAGCCAATTTTGACACTTCTCTTTCCATCAACGCCATCTAGTAAGGCAAATACTTACTATTTTTATTTTTAAATGTCACTTTGGAAACCCTTATTTCGTCCGATTATCGTCATTATTTTTATTTAATAGGCCTGCTGAATACATAATAGTACCTACAAGTACAATCACCTGATCCCATTCTGTTAATACTTTGTTTATTAGCCATGACTTATTTAAAATGAGCATACAATTGGATGAATGTGTGAACTTGAAAAATATTTTAATTTATTATAATATATTTGAATATATTAATCGGCAGGATATGATAATTTAACGATGATCTAGTTAATGTTACTTTTATTGTTTTTTAATCGTATCGTTGGACTTATGAAAGTAGGTAAAAGAGATGATAGAAAAAATTACGTAAGTTTAATGAGTGGGTAAAAGAATTGACGATTTTAAAAATGCTTATTTAAATATACAAAGTTATTTTTAGTTTATACAAAACCTCTCGTGGGGTTGATCAGACCATCAAAGTGAACAACTTTCATTATGGGACCAACCTCGAAATCACGAAAAAAAATCAGCTGTTCCATACAAAAGTACAATCCTACTCCATCGAAATGTATGAAACAGCTGATTTTTTTTCGCGATTTCAAGGTTGGTTCCATAATGAAAGTTGTTCAGTTTGATGGTCTGATCAACCCCACGAAAGGTTTTGTATAAACTAAAAATAACCTTGTACCTATATTTATATTCTTTTTCATTTTCAATAGAAGCGGACATCTGCGCATCTTTTTTAAAGGGCTTATTTTAGGGTTGTCATTTAAGTTCCAATATTTAGCAGATAATTTAATTGAAATTCTGTTAATGAATTACAAAAAAAAACTTATTAATTCGAAATATTGAGTTATGATGATTTTCTTAACCATCGTAACTCAATATTTCGAATTACTCATCGACTAATTCAACAAACCTCTCGGAAGGTCAATGATCTATCTCCCATTATGAAGGCCTTCTTATCAGGTGCCATCTTCACAACTTCTGCCCACCTGGTAACCACAGTGATGCCTCTCTTTTCCCACATCGATATCCTGAACATGGTTCTCAGAAGAACCCATAGGCCCCTGTGGAAACAAAAATATTGTACTTAGGTATTTTTATCATAAGTACCTTCATTCTTCTGTGCTGCTTAATTAACGCGAACGGGTTTTGAGATGTTTTCCAACTTTAAATGTATCATCGCAAATAAAAAAAAAATATCATTTAATAAGCAAAAAAATTACTTGTTTTTCGATGTTTTCGAGTCCATTTTGCCTGGTATTTTGTCGTATATACCTACACTACATCAACACCCTGGAAAAATGGACACGAGAATATTTGTTGGATTAACCAACTCTTGCGGTTAAATGAAATTTGGAACCCCAAAAAAACAGGATGTAAGGACTATATAGGTAACGCTACATTTCTGTAAACACGCATAAATCCGTTGCATAATAGGTGACGTGGGCGCAATCATTCAATCGTTGGCTATTGCTAAGCGGTCGACACCTCTCGAGCCCGCTGCTATCCTGGTAATTGGGATCGTCCGGGCAAAGATGTCACTACCGAAAAGGGGGAATTTAATCAAGGGTAAACATGCTTATTCTCTCCACTTGGGGTCTTGTTAAAATAACTTTATCGAGGCTAATACTAATTCAAATTGTGTCTCAAAAAAAAAGGAAATTTAATGTTTTCTTTGCAACTTAAGGGGCCGTATAACATCAAAATACACATATTTTTACTACTTATTGAAAATGGTTATCAGATGCAAATTATTTCCCATTTGTATGCCCATTATTAGAAAAAATCGACTCACCCTTAGCACCTCAGACGGGATGCTACGGGTGAGTCGACTTTTTTTTAATTTTTCCTAAGATATAAATTATCTTAGTATAAAAATAGCGTTGTGAATGCCTGAAATCTAAAAATTCAATGGATTATAGTACTCAGTTATAGGATTGTAAGAAACATGATAGCTGAAACTTTCTTCGATAGAAAAAAATGTAAAGGACCTCCAATTTTAGTTTTTCAAAGCTGTGCCAACCAATATTGTAACTCTAATTTAACAAATCTAAGGATAGCTCTCTAGTTTTGTGATTTTACAAAATAAGAAATAGTTAATTACTTAGTTATTCATTAAAACAATAAGGTTATCAATAATTTCGATAATTGTAGTAAGTATCAACTTTACTAACTTAGTTAATTTATTTTAGTTTGATATTTAACCTTCAAGTACCGAAATCTTGTGTTGAATTAGAGGACTATATTTCTACCTAGCCTGAAATACTTAATACCAGAATCGTATTGTCTTGCACTTAGAATTCTGATCCTGTAAATTAGTTTTACCAAAACCGTATTTTATATTTGTCAGTCAGATTTTAATTGAAATGCTAATCAGAAACGTAACTAAAGTAATCGTATGCCAAACAATGCAAAACTCAGTCTTAACAATGTTGCTTTTTATACCTACGTTGAATGAAAAACAATGAATTTTCAATATTTAATTCAACCACAGAGCTAGTTTAAATACTACATAAAGTTGTAATATTATAATATTAAGACATTAATTGACCGAGCAAGCGCGAAGCGTCTTTTCAGGTTGGGCTAAAATGCTTTTGTATGTCTGTTTATCCAGCTGTCTGACTGTCCGGCTGGTCTCATCTACAGGTCGCATTTCTCAACTCGTGAAATGTTGTGATCAGTTTCGATCATAGACATAGAAAAATTTTCGCTGATGGTTTCGATAAATACTATGTTGTTTTTTTTGTCAATTAAGTTTTTCGATTTTTTTTCGAATAAAATACATATTGAGGCATTGGACCTTTTGACGCAATGGCCATCCTTACTAATATCCTTACTAATATTATAAATGCGAAAGTCCGTTTGTTTGTTACGCCTTCACGTCTTAACTACTGAACCGATCATCATGAAATTTTGCATACACGTTGTCAGGGGTACAGAGAAGGACAAAGCGTACCTTTCATCCCGAAAAAAGTATTGTTCCCGAGGGATAACAAAAAACCTTTCCACGCAGATGAAGTCGCGGGCGGCCGCTAGTATTTGTTAAATGTCTTTTCTTTATTCTTACGTTTTAATGTTTTGTACCATCTTTACTTTATCTTCGTTGTTTTGTCAGATTTTGTGTGGTCTTTGGTATAAAGAAATAATTTCTCTCTCTTTCTCTCTCTCTCTCTCGTGTTCAGTCATTTAAAAAAATTATCAAAAATGACACAAATGCGAGATTTACAGCTTCTTCTTTGACTCTTCTGTATGTGTCAAATTGTCAACACATATGAGTCATAAATATGAATTAGATTTTTTTTGAAAACCACCACTTAGTTTTTGTAAAATTCTAAACTAGTGGGTGGTTTCTTGAAAGATGAATTTTTCGGTGCTGATTTTGATGGCCCCCAAGACGTGATGCTTGCGTGAAAACTGCTTAATTTGCTTATAGGCTAATGTAGCACTGCCAAAATATCTTCTTATTTTCAATCCAGATATGACAAAAGCATTATGGACCTCAAAAAATATTTTGAACCTCAACCAGAGGTATTTCTAGAAACGCACCCATTTTGAAATGCACCTAATGAAGCGCAACTAAGCTATACTTCGTAACGTGCTTATAGTTTTAGACAAAAACCTAGGACTAATTCCGGCGCAAGGTTATTTGTTTTAAAGTGTTCCTTAGGTCCCCCTGAATATATTCTGGAAAGTTCCCCGTGGATCCCGTGTATGCTCCCCCTTCCCCCCTCAAACGTCTCCTTGATTTTAGTTTTTTATATTTATCTCAGAAACGGTTGAAGATAAAAGAAAGTTGTCAACGTATGATATATTTTATAAAATATCCAATGTCCATAAAAAAATGACTAAAAGTACTGGGCTAGTTAGCTAACAAAACCAATTACAATTTTGGTGTTCGGCCATATTTAATTTAATGTTATAGAAAGTACTAGTGCCCCGATCACCAGAGAAACATGAACGTGTAGATGTAAACGATCTCGCCACCGGACGCACCGGTTATAAAAGCATTGTGAGAAGTCGCGATTGGACCTTGGCCCCTCGTGATATCCTGGTACTTTGCCTTATTAGTACTAGTCCTTTTGGAATTCAATGCATATGCTAGTGATATCGAGTTTGACATCATATACACAATAAATTCATAGGTGTTAGGTAAAAGCCTTATAAAGCCGAATATAGTAGATAGGGACCATCAAACTGAACAACTTTTACTACGGGACCAACTCTGAAATCGCGAAAAAAATCAGCTGTTTCATACATTTTGAAATTTTTGTTATAAATTTTTGTATGAAACAGCTGATTTTTTTTCGCGATTTCAGAGTTGGTCCCATAGAAAAAGTTGTTCAGTTTGATGGTCCCTATCTACCATATTCGGCTTTATAAGGCTTTTACCAAACACCTTGTATAACATTTAAAAGAAGTAGGTATGTTTGCTCTAAAATATGAAATGACTTAGACTCAAAATATGTTTCATATATTAATTTCACTTTGCTTGCTTCCATGATTAATATACCTACATTTAATTGGGACACAAACAAAATCGGAAATGCAAAGATAAGTTGGAACTATTACCTATGCTAAGAAATGAACGGTGAAAAAAAACTTAAACTTTTAAACAAGTAAAAATATGTAAAATATTTTTGGTTCAAAATTATTTGATCACGAATCACGATGTCAGTTCTAATTTGAATGTATCAATCAATCAATATATAAATCAATGATAAATATGCTGTTTGTTGGTAATTAATTACGCATCACTTTATGAACGGCTGGATCGATTTGACTAATTTTGACTTGGATTGACATTTTTTATTTTATTTTCCAAGTAAGTGAAAAACTCGACAGGGAAAAATGGCGCACTTTGATGTCGGAGGCCAAGATCCACTTCGGGTAGCCAGCGAAGTAAGTAAGTAAATAAGTGGAAAGCTGAACGTCCTTAGTTTTCAAGCGACTTCGAAAAAGGAGGAGGTTATCTATTCGTCTCATATTTTTTTATCATAAATAACATTACAATATTACAGTTACATACGATTTCTCGAAGACGGCTGAACTCATTATAATGATTCAAACATTACTAATACATCGGATTTGTTCCAAAGTTGGTCCTATTTTTAGAATTTCAAAAAATCCTGAAAGTACTGTCGTTTTCGTTACCATACTGATGTTAAACCGTAACTTCTTGTTTATGAACTGATTTAGATTATTCTTTTTTTGTTTAAAAAAAGCTTACTTTAAGGATTAAGTATAATATTTTAATTGAATTGGCATTGGAGCTTGGACTTTGAAGATACACACGGGAACTCCTCAAAATCAAATGGGAACTGTAAGTATATTAATTGAAATATCAGATTTTTTTTTTATTATTTTTTTATTTTTTTAAATGACATAGTTACAGACAACAGATTAAAGCTTAAACGATAAAACTTAATAATAAGAAGGTACACCAATCTGATGTCCAATTACAACTATGTTCAACTGTGGTAAGGTTAATTATTAATTTTACAATAATAGTAACAAATTATAATAAGGTACACACAACACAACAACAGATAGATTAATAAAACGATAAATAGATTTAACGCTAACTCTCAGCTTCCACTGGGATAATTTAAAAGTGAATTTTTAAATTTAGAAATACTGTCGTTAAAAATATCAAAATCAACACAAACCAAATTAAAAAGTCTACACATTCTATGCAATGGATTATTCATGGAAACATTATTTGTTGAACATGGTATACTAAATAGTTGTGGCTTACGAATGTGGGTACCTACTTCAAAAAACTCTTTTGTATCAGATAATATGTTACAGATGATCACTCAATAGTAATTATGCCAATTTTTTTTATTATTTCTAGCTTTTTAGAGCTATTTGTTTATCTTTTAAGCTGTTTTTAAGGTTTTTGAAAGAGGTTTTTTACTGGGTTTTGTATAAACTCAAGCAAGATTTACACATTAAAACGACTGTTGAGTCAGTTAGATTTGATGAAAAAGAAACAAAACTCACATTACCGAAATAATGTCAATTAAAATCAAAGATAGTTATAAGTATGCAACAATTTATAGCCCTGTTATGAAATGCACCGCATTTTTCACACACACGATCGTTGTTTTGGAACGAAAGTCCATACACACGAGCGGAATCGACGGACTTTGATACCAGGGGACAATGAATGAGTGGACGACATGCGACACCGCGGTTGACCTCAGAGATAACCGCAGCCCACTTACAAGCTCCTCTCGAATCATGCAGCCCTGGTGGATTATGATAGACTAGTTCTATCTAGGCACATCTAGTACCCTAGTAATTTCTCAATGTGGGCCAGTTCCGGATATGTTCCAGGTAACTTACCTGACAGACTGATATTCTGCATTGTAAAACGGTTCTTTAAACCATTACTAACCATATCCGTTTTTAGTACTTATTTTAATTGCAATTAAGTGCATGCATACCTAGTCAATCTTCTTTCTCATGTTTCTGACTGTTCATTCACTCACTAGGCAAAGTTATCATGGATTCCAACCCCGCGTTCCAAATCACGCCAACAGCGCTGTTAGCGTATAATCCATTAAATTAGGTAGGTACACAAATACCCTATTTGTGTAATATTTTGTGACTTTTTAATTTGGTCGGATTCGCGCTCACAGCGCTGTGAGCGTGATTCGGAACGCGGCCCAAATAGTGTCCTACCAATGTTTAACCGGTGTAGGTAGGGAATGTAAAAAAAACAAAAAACCGACTTCAAAAAACATGCCTATAAAAAGCAAGAAATAATATTCCAATCATTAGATATGCGTTATCATTGTTATAATAAAAATTCGTCTATTGAAGTCTGGTGGGGCTGGAGTACAACTTCCTTTTTTACACGACTGCCCAAAGCAAAAAGAGTGTTATGTGTTCAGGGTTCATGTATGTCTGTGGGTATGTGAGTTTCTTTATTCCACCATAACTTCTAAATGCCTGAACTGATTTGGATATATGGGGAATTGTTAGAATCCTTACAACATCCCAAGTGACACATGCTATATTTTTTTTAGAAAAAATGAATATGGCGACTGTACGACGCCATTTTCAAATGTGAAAAAAAATTTTTTTCTTCTATTATTACAATGTGGGCATCAAATGAAAGGCCTTGATGAGCACATTCCAAAACTATATAATATGTCACTAAAATGTGTGAAATAAAAATAAATAAATTAAAAAAAAAAATTAAAAACACGACTGCCCTGCCAAAACGAACTAAAAAGTTAAACAACAAGTGTTATTGCAGTCGGGGGACCTCTTTGATCAAAAATTGTTCCATGATAAGGTCGCAGACTTCAATAGACGTGTTTTTATTATAACAATGATAACGCATATCTAATGATTTGAATATTACGTCTTGCTTTTTATATGCATGTTTTTTGAAGTCGGTGTTTTTGTTTTTTAAACAATTTTTTATTTCTTTATTTTTAGTGTAAGTACCATATTATGTATTATTAGGTAAATTATTTAGGGAGAAAAATCGACTCAGCTAAACGTGAGATAATCGCGGAGAAACACATACATACTGATCAAACTGAAAACCTCCTTTTTTTGAAGTCGGTTAAAAAGGCTACACTAAAGTATCCCTTATCCAACAAAAAAAACATCTAATTCGGTTCATAAATAAGAAAGTCGTCAAGGTAGTTGATGCAAAATCATAGTATTTTCAGGATTACTTGAAAACTACTTGACCGATTTGAAAAAAAAAATGGGACCATCTCGCAAGCAAACTTAATCGAACAAAAAAAGAATCATCAAAATCGGTCCATAATTAATGTCGAAGATACGCGCGAACAACGATAAAAAAACATACAATCGAATTGAGAACCTCCTCCTTTTGTTGAAGTTGGTTAAAAACGTAAAGACACCCAAAAATGTTAAGGCAAAATTAACAAATTTAAGGGCCATATTACCTCAAAGCGGCCGGCGCCCTCATTTTAATTAAATTATTGCTCGCTAAGTACATAATATATCTAAAATTCACATGTACAGATTGAAGCAAAGGCTGTAAAATTTATTTACTAATAATAACCTCAGTAAAATATAGTTCATTGTAGTAGTAGTTAGTAGGTAGGCAATAGTGCCAAAAGTGGCAACTGTTTGCTGTTTTCCCTTTTTTTATAGTAGGGAGAATGCATTTACGCATACCTCGTGCCTGGTTAGCAACGGGGTTATGTGGGACTCGCTTTTTTTTTGGTGAGGCCATACCCCTACCAAAAAGTACGTAGCGGCGCGCGGTGGCCGGCAGTCCGCATACTACTCGTACTACTACAACTATATATTTTTACTGAGGTTATTTTTTGTAAAATCTATAACTTCAATCTGTACATGTGAATTTTCGATACATTACCTATGTTTGTACTTAGCAAGCAATAAGTTTAATTAAGATGAGGGCTCCGCTTGAGGGCTTAGGAGCCTTAAGATAATAGCATAAATCAATAATAAATCTACAGATTTTTTTAACAGTCGACAAATTTTGTGGTTTTGTTTAGACCGTCTAACTAAACAACTTTGTCTATGGGACCAACTTAATCAGAGCACAAAATAATAGTCAGCTGTTCCATACATTTTGGTCGAGAAGATATTGACGTTTTCTATGGGACAGCTGTTTTTTTTTCTTCTGATTAAGTTAGTCCCGTAGACAAAGTTGATCAGTTTGATGGTCTTAAAGCCATACCACAAAATATGTCGACAGTTTTCGATTCTACCTTGTATGGTAAAGTAAATCACCCACTTTGTACAGCAATTGGTTACCTAAACCAGCAAAAGAAGAATACTTACAGCATGTCCCTCGAAAACGTCTTTCTTGATATGTACACCCATTGGTACCTATCGCCGGTCATCATGTACGTGGCAAACAGGGCCACCATGCCCAGCATGGTATTCGAACTCTGTACCATCCATGCCAGTATGGAGCATATTATAGCTATCGCTGTTAAAACTATTCCCTTGCAGTTCTCCGCCTCTTCGAAACGAGCTCCTAACTTTTCTGTCATCCTGGTAGTTCACATTAGTATGTATAGCAAACTGGAACAAAAAAAAAGTGTTCTCATTTCACATGCGTCGTTATTCGTCTTTATGTTTGGTATAGACTGCATAAAATCGCTTTTCATGCTCTAGACTTCTAGAGCATAAAGTAAAATCTTCGTCTAAGTTCAGACTCATAAGACAAAGGTCGTCAGGTAAACAGCCACACACGCAATTGAACTTCTTTATTAATAAACTTGTTATTTTCTTTATTATCATACATAATCCATGTTATAAAAATTTGTTTAATTTTTGAAAGTGGGTATAATTGAAAAGCCTTACTTACCTACCAAACGAAAATATTTTTTTTTTATTTTTTGAATTTGGGTATCAAATGAAAGTCCTTGATGAGCACATTCCAAAATTCTATGATTTGTCACTAACATCTAAGATTTATTTTTTATTTTTTTCAATATTGGTATCAAATGAAAGGCCTTGATGAGCACAGTCCAAAATTCTATAATTTGTCACTAAACTTTAAGCAAAAAATTTTTTTTTTAATATGTGTATCAAATAAGGGCCTTGATGAGCACATTTCAAAATTATATAATTATTATTTGTCACATTTTATTTGCAATATTTCTGTTTAATTTCCTCACAATCGAAGTGAAAAGCAGAGTGTATAACTCGTACATAAAACCCATTTTACCCTCGACTTAGTCAAGTTAGTGGATATAGGTACACGTCTCGGGTAAAATGGTGAGTTTTATGCACTTGTTGTACAATGTACTATTTAACATTAGACAATGTTTATGTTTTAGTGATCGAGTATAGGTACTAAGTGCCCCGATTTATGAAATTGTGACATTTGCCTGTAGTTTCGCAGATATTAGAGGTATGCGAATGGGCTATCTCAAAATGTGCGTCTGCCAAAGGGCTTCAAAGTGCAATTTGTATTCCCAAAATCGTTCGGTGACTTATTGAGATTTTCCAAAAATTTTGGAAAATTCAATTTTTTTTCGCCGACTTGGATCGTTAATTTCCAATATCTTTTTTATGAGCTAGCTATTTTCAAGACCTACAGTTTGAGCCATTTTAGAAGGCAGGCGGATAAAAACTATAGTCTGTAGCGGGTCCCTTACGCGCGAGGTCAGTCTGCACTTTTATTTCTAAATTACATTTAATGCCTTTGATAGTTGCGCGTAGTGTGAGATCTGTAGATTTTTTTGTTAGTACTGTGGTTGAGATCTAAAGGGAGGTGGACATCTCACCGAAAGTGAAATTCAAAGTCAAAAAGCAAAGCCTGATAAAAACCCTTCTGTTAACTGATAAAAATTGTAAACTAATCCATCGCGAATGAGTAGCCTGCCTATGATATTATAAGAGATGCGAAAGTATGTTTGTTGCGTCTTCACGTCCTAACTACTCAATCATCATGAAATTTTCCATATACATTGTCAGGGGTACAAAAAAGGACATAGGTAGGGTACTTTTCATCCAGAAAAAAAATAATGTTCCCGAGGGATAAAAGAACTGTCTACGCAGACGAAGTCGCAGGCGCTAGTTAAAATTAACTGATGACATTTATTCTGTAAGAACTTTTATTACCAAAGAAATTGAATATTAATCGAAGAAAACAAAAAGTCATTTTCTATTCAGATCTTTATCACTACTGACACAGAACATTAAGTCTCTTTTCTATTAATTTCAATATCGGCCCAATAATTTTATCCCTGAAGATAGGTTTAAAGACATTTATTCTCATACAAACATTAATGTTCACTTATAATGAGATACAAAAGATACTTAATACTAACATCGTGCCTCTGGCGCGTCGGCATCAAACAAAACACAAAATTATTCGTATTATAAGTAGGTAGGTAGTTACAATGTGCACACGTATTCTTTTAGCTTGGATTTGAATGAGTTAATGTGATTACATTCTTTTACTTTGTTAGGTAATTTATTGTAGTATTGGACACCTTCAAATAATATTGTTTTCTTACCGTAATTTGTTCGTATATTAGTTAAGAGTAGTTGATGTTTATTTCTTAAATTGTGTCTATTTTCTTTTATGTGTAATTGTATATTGGATCGGACAGAGCCATTAATAATTTTCCTAATAAGAACACATGTGGAATATATATATAACTGTCGAAGGTTTTGTAGTTTAGTTTTTTTGCTCCCTAAGACTATACCTACTACCTACCTATTAAACATTATTTTTTACCAAATCAATATTATTCTTTTTATCCACAAAGGGATAATACTTGGCCTTCTCCTCACCTGATGTTAGTGACGATTAGGCCGAAAGTGTAAGCGCACTACAACCGGAATCCTCACCACTGAGGAACACAACAACTACAACCGGAATCCAACAATTTTTAAATTGTTGTCAAGGCGTCAGACTTAGGTAAGATGGTGGTAGCTACCACTAAAACAGTTTTTGCTAAAGTACAATACGGTGCAAGATCAGCTCGTCTATATAATGAGGTAAATAAAATAATATATATTTACTCACTTATGCTCTGAAATGTTATCATTCCATTTGAAAAAAGAATGCGGGGCGTTCAACATTTCCGTGGGGGTCTGGTTCATCACATTCTAAATTTGAAATTCAGTGCAGAAATGAAATTCAATACTTACTTCCCGCACTGAGTGCGGGAAGTAAGTGTTCCAAATTCAAATCGGTAGAACATATCAGCTAGCATTCTTTTTATGAAACTTTATGGTTGCATGACCGGTCAGTAAACATGGCCACGCGAACCAAATTAAATATCAAAGAAAATTGTATTTCCTCGCATTTCGTGAGTAAAGTATTATACAAACCTTGTACTGGAAGCTACTTGCATTGCCTCGAATGATTAAAGCCCTCGCCTGCGGCTCGGGCTTCAAACCATCCTCGACAATGCAATCGCTAGCTTCCCGTTCTCGGATGTAATGTACTATTACAATAAAACATTTCATGACTATAAATCTACTTTAATAGCTTGGATCATAACTCTTTAATTATGATGAGATTGAATTATTATTGAAATAAATAGAGTGAATTGTATTTTTGTACACACACACACACACACACACACACACACACACACACACACACACATACACACATACACACACAAACACAAAGTTACTAAATATTATTTTTGTTTTAATATACTTACCAGTAAGTCAATCTGAATTCTATTTAACTATTTTTTGTTTTTTTGGTTAAAAATTGCATATTATGTTATATGAAGAGCAGAGCCTTCTGACACAAGTATTCTATGCTTAAAAGGAGACTCTGGCCACTTGCTTGTTAATATGATATTTGAAGGTAAATAAATATTTTTTGATTTTTTTTTGGTAGCTAGACTAGCTAGCACTTGAAACAAGCCCTACCACCAACCAAACTGAGTACAAATATGTATATCGAACCCGGGACTCCTGCATCTTACATATGTGGGCGAACCACTAGACCACAGAAGCGGTAATACCTTAAATACCTGAATTTAATTTACTTACCTATAATTAATTTGAAAAAACCAGCCAAGTGCGAGTCGGACTCACGCACGAAGGGTTCCGTACCAAAAAAACAGCAAAAAAAAATCACGTTTGTTGTATGGGAGCCCCCTTAAATATTTATTTTATTCTGTTTTTAGCATATGTTGTTATAGCAGCAATAGAAATACACGATCTGTGAAAATTTCAACTGTCTACCTGTAGTCGTTATCAATATCGAGCAAAAAACGGCAAAATAATCATGTTTGTTGTATGGGAGCCCCCCTTATGTATTTATTTTATTCTGTTTTTAGTATTTGTTGTTATAGCGGCAACAGAAATACATCATCTGTGAAAATTTCAACTCTCTAGCTATCACGGTTCATGAGATACAGGCTGGTGACAGACAGACAGACAGACAGACGGACAGCGGAGGCTTAGTAATAGGGTCCCGTTTTTACCCTTTGGGTACGGAACCCTAAAAAGATCAATTACTTACCATTTGAATAGCTATAGTAATTATATTGATCGCTCAGAATTACAATGTGCTATTTGACCATGAAAGCCTAACCCACATGATTAGAATTATAATAGTAATCGCTTAGAATAGCAATCTACTTTGTTTTTTTAATACATACGTAAACCCGTGCAAAATAAAAAAGACAACATATGTAAAAAATAATTTAAAACTTTACGTAAAACTACAAAGTATTTTGAAAAAATAAATATTTTGTAGCTTACCTACTTCCGGAAGTAACTACATACATTTCTTTTTTCAAAATGGTTTGGGACTTCCGCCAAGCGACGCATAAATACTTAAAAAAGTATTTATTCTATTTTTGAGTTCCATAGTCATGTACAGTTAACGACACATCAGACTATACATGTTGATCTTTAGATCGTCTCTATGCCGTACGTAATAAGAGCTGTTTTCGTAGTTCAGCTGTTTTAACATACCGTGCTGCAGGTTATGATTTTTGAAAATAATTAAGTTATTATACGAGATGAAAATAAAATCAACAATAATAATGATTGAGAAAACTCCCTTTTACGAAAATCTTATCAGCTAAATATGAATGATAAGCCGTTTATAATTAATTTTAACGAAAATAATTTAATTCCTATTTTTTTATCAACAAACCATGTCAATCTTTGGTCCTACTTATTAATTCCATAATTTGTGTTCAATAAATACTTCGATTTCATCGCCTATGATAAAATCTGTTTGAAATTTTATGAATATAAAATTAAAATTTAGATAAATTTAAATAAAATAAAGTTAAACAAATTTTTTTATGTTTGGTTGAAAAAAAAAGAATGGTACCTACATAATATATTATCGAAAAAAAAATTCATAACTAAACTATAAATAAAGGCTTAGGAAAAACTTTTGAGTCCCTAGCTATTAACCCTGTTTTGCATTATAATGAAAAAATTAGGTCACACAATGTAGCAATCACCGTAACATGTGACAAATTAAATTGAATTCATAAAAGTAAAGAAGTTATTATTAAAAATTAAAAAAATTAACTCAATGTAAACTTTCACAAAACATCAATCGATATTATTTCCTTTTACGAAACGAAAACAAACTTTTGTATCAATGACAACGAATAGTTTTACTGATACAAAAAAGCATTCTAAAAACAATTGAAAATCTTTTAAAAACAAAAGAATGAACTTACCGAAATTAGTGCGAAGACACAAATAGCAAAACTTTTTCAAAAATAGCAAAATAACTGTTAAAAATAACACATACGTGTGACCGACAGCGCATATCAGCGACAACTGACTGGGTGAGGCGGACCGGTTCCTAATCAGTGAATAGTGAATTGTCAGTAAATGGCGTAGTGATGTTACTTTGAGTAAATGTGAATCTTCAAATACGCAGTACCAGAGGCCGTATTACAAGCTCTTAAATCCTGCCAGGTTTATAAATTGCTGTAGTGACATCTTTTTCTCGTCGTATAGCAAATAAAAGAGATAGATTGATAGCCAGTCAGAAAACTGACTGGAAATAAGGGGTCATAATATGGCCCCAGGTCTACTTCGTATTTAATAATACAATTACTAAAGCTTTAGTTAGTTTTCCGCTCCTACTTAAAATTTTAATCACTGTTATAACTTAACCGACAGATATTAAACGCATATAACGCGTATGCGTAATTTTTTTTGTATGTATGTAATTAATTTTTATTTTCTTCACCTACAACTTAGAAACGCCGTTTAACGACGCAAAACGTCGAAATATAATAGTTTAAATTAATTATGTCTGAAGTGCGAGAGTTCCAAGAGGATAAATACAATAGGCTACGATAAAGTCTTATCACTAATAAGTAAGGTAGAGTCACCTTTTGGAAAATGTTTTTCCTTATTTTCATCTCGAAAACAATTTATTCAAATAGCAGGTGTTATTGTTATATTACTAATATGAAAGTCCGTTCGTTTGTTTGTTTGTTTGTTTCACCAACGTCTTAACTTTTGAACCGATCATCATGAAATTTTACATACAGGTTCTCAGGGGTGCAGAGAAGAACATAGGGTACGTTTCATCCAGAAAAATATTCCTGAGGGATAGCAAAAAACTATCCTCGCAGACGAAGTTGCGGGCGGCCGCAAGTAATGTTATAAAATTACTAGCTTCCGCCCGCGACTTCGTCCGCGTGGATATTAGAGAAAATCCTTAGGGAACCTTCAACCAGGATCCGACCAGCCGTTTTTACGCGATTAGGCTGGTCCCCACCAAGCGCGCTGCCTCGCGAGGCAAGACGTTTACCGCGTGAGGCGGGCCTCGCACGAGGCTGCTCGCTTGGTGGGGACCAGCCTAATCGCGTAAAAACGGCTGGTCGGATCCTGGTTGAAGGTTCCCTAAGGATTTTCTCTAATATCCACGCGGACGAAGTCGCGGGCGGAAGCTAGTTTTTTACAATAATCAGAATTGGGTCCAGAGATATTAGTAGGTATCTCGTTCCCGTTCCAGTTCCAGTTCCCGTTCCCAGTTACCGTTCCCGTCCCCGTCCCGTCTCCGTTTCCGTCCCCGTCTCCTGGGCCTGAATTATGTCCACCGAGTTGGACTATAAATTGATGTTATTTTCGCAATCACCATCCCATAAAACCTCAAAAACGACATCCACATCGATTTTCATGTTTACTTACCCCATTATATATTATCCCTAAGGGATGATTTTCAAAATATCAAAATATGTTACTGCCTATTTCTTTTTAGACGTGCTCCTACGAATGTTAAAGTTGTAATGTCTATTTTATATTCTTTTTCCACACAAAATTTGAACTTCGTTTTTCCCCTTCAGGGGTTAAATCATGTCCACCGTGTTGGACTTCAAAATAAATGTCATTTTCGCAATCACCATCCCATAAAACCTCAAAAACGACATCCATATCGATTTTTAAGTTTACTTACCCCATTTACCCCCTAAGGGGTTGATTTTCAAAATCACAAATTGTATGTTTGTCTATTTATTTTTAGACGTGCTCCTACGAAGTTTAAAGTTGTACTGTCTATTTTATATGCTTTTTCCATACAAAATTTGAACCCCATTTTCACCCCTTTAGGAATTAAACCATGTCCACCGTGTTGGACTTCAAAATAAATGTCATTTTCACAATCGTCATCCCAGAAAACCCCAATAACGACATCCATATCTATTTTTAGGTTTATTTACTCCATTGCACCCCCATTTCATCCCCATAGGGGTTGAAATTCCACCAATAACAATATACGTTGCGTTAGATTTCCATCCGTAAGCCTAAATTACAAATTTAGCGATTTTTATTTCCAAAATAAAGGATTATCTTCCAAACACAACTTCATCCCCCTTTTCACCCCTTCGGAGGTAGAATTTTGAAAAACACTGAGATACGTATTTGTTTATTTTCAATCATCAACCTAAACACAAAATTTGAAGATCGTAGCTTCAAAACTGAGGGACTTTCATACAAACTTTCATCCCTTATTTCATCCCCTTAGGGATAGAATTTTCAAAAATCCTTCCTTAGTGGATGCCTACACTGTATAAGGTATCTGTGTGCAAAATTTCAAGTCTCTAGGTTAAGCGGTTTGGGCTGTGCGTTGATATCTCACTCAGTCAGGACTTTGAATTTTATATATATAGATTATACTACCGTCCTATAAACAATTTAAACCACAGGAACGGGATTCGAACCTTTACCTCTTGTTACTTTTAACTTCTCATCGCATACAACGTAGATATCGTTTTTTTATACTTCGTTATTATTTTGTACTTATAGAATTTTGTATTTTCAACGATATAAATTTTCCCATCACTAGATTTATTAAAAAAATTCTTACACAATCATGCACACATGCATCGAACACGCATCTCGATATCTGTAGGTATTAAAATGCATCGCGAGTAGATAGTAGACCTTAAAAACCTTTTTCCCAACTCTTGAGAAGATCTAAATCTGTAAATTACAATATCCTTTAACAACATCCTTTAACCTTTAACAAGACAAAAGGAACTTTCGTCAATTTTCAAGGAATGGTGATTGTTTCCAAATGTTTTTTCTTACTTCATTTTATGTCGACGTTAGAAAAAAGCCAAAATATTTTAATTGGGGATGGCAACGTAGTTAGCGACAACTACAATTAGCTTTGCAACAAGCGTACGCAGCGACGCGTACGCTTGTTCCTAAGACAGTAGACGTTCAGAACAAACCCTTATACATATAATAAAATAGTAAAAAAAGTGTGTCTGTACATTACATATATTTAAAAAAAATACATCTGGGGCGATGGAGACATACTAATAGAGTAAGAATTTGAAAAAAAAAGTGTGTCTGTTTGTCTGTTTGTGTGTCTGTTTGAACACGCTAATCTCCGGAAATACTGAACGTATTCGAATGAAACTTTTTTTGTCATATAGCTGTTAAGCCTGGGAATAACATAGGGTATAATTGATTTTGGAAAATGGAACACCTGATGCAGAACCATAATGGTCCAACTTAACTATAAGGAATATAAAAATGACACCTTAGCAAAAGTTGTTCAGCCTGATGAGCATTTTTTGTCGAGGTATAAAAATCGAAGATCTGGAACACCTGATGCAGAACCATAATGGTCCAGCTAAACTTTACAAAATATAAAAATGACATATTTGCAAAAGTTGTTCAGCCTGATGAGCATTTTTTGTTGAGGTATAAATATCGAAGATCTGGAACACCCGATGCAGAACCATAATGATCTAGCTAAACTATACAAAATATAAAAATGACACCCTAACAAAAGTTGTTCAGCCTGATGAGCATTTTTTGTTGAGGTACAAAAATCGAAGATCTGGAACACCTGATGCAGAACCATATTGGTCCAGTTAAACTATACAAAATGTAAAAATGACGTCTTTGCAAAAAAACTTGTTCAGCCTGATGAGCATTTTTCGTTGAGGTATAAAAATTGAAGATCTGGAACACTCGATGCAGAAACATAACACTGCTACAAGTATTTTCTTATGTAAAAACTACATTAGTTCATTTATATGCATACGCCGAAGTCATAAAGTCCACGCGTACGAAGTCGCGGGCATCAGCTAGTCTATACTAAAATAGGTATTTATTTTGTGGTATTTTTTAACGAAACGGACTCATTGACCCAAAATCGTCCAAGCCCAAAATGGATATATAAGACTATTCTACAAAATGCTGGAACTGAAAGCCAAATTAAGGCGTTTTTATTCATACTGAAATTACTATTTTTTTAATATCCAGATTTTTCGGAAGTGCCAACATTTTTACAGCTTATTACACAGAATTTGGTCAATTTAATGCTATAAAACGATTTTTAAAGTAAAAGCCATTTGTTTTGACGGTTCTCGTGGAACAGGGGTATGTAGCGCCACTTTGACAGTTCACAAACATTATCTTTATATTTTAATTTACCTTTTTCAATTACTTATTTGCCTGATGATGGTTAAAACTCGTGGTATGTAACGAGTCGACACCAGCAATTTTTAATGTCCCCACTGCTGGGGCACAGGCCTTCCTTATGTATGAAAAGCAGGACGGGCCACCCACCACGCAGGCCCAATATGGATAAGTGGGTGCTAACGCCTGCAAATGCAGCCAGGCCCAACGGCTCAACGTGCCTTCCGAAGCACGGAGGAGCTCGAGATAATAAATTTTTGGTCACCCAAAAAATGTTTTTTGTTCTTTTTTGTCTTTTTGTTTTACTTTATGGCTGACTGTACTGCACTAGCATGAACATAATAGCGAGAAATAAATCTCATTTCGGTTTTCGGCGGTAAATTGCAATTTACAAATTTTCCATGCAACATTACTCTATCGAATGTTTTAACGCGCAGTATTTTTTTCGAGAGCTATTCGTGCTAAGAGTGCTGATTTTTTTTCAACTGAACGAAAACACACTATAAAAATTTTTTTTTTAAATAAAAAACATATATTTTTTATCCGCCCCTCCCCCAAATTTACGCGGCCGTGCGACTTTCTCATAAAATAAAATCATTTTTTGGGAACTGTAATTTTTTTATTCTCTGAGAAAGAGGTCGCATGGCCACGTTACACTGTTCATCATCATAACTACCTAATAATACTACCTAATAATCTCTATGCAGATTTTTGCAACACTGTACGGTCGAAATTATGTTCTGCATCATTGTTTATTATTAAATAAATAAATAAGAATTAAAAAAATCTGCCCCAAGTCCACGCTGGACGTTGGTTTCCGTGGCAGGTTGTTGCCATAATCACCACACTCGGCAGGCAGGTGAGAAATCGCAAATATGAATTATAGGTACAGTCAAGAGCATCTAGCGAATTTGTTCAAGTTTTGAGATGTGGCGGGATTTATCGGGAAAGCAAGTCAATTGCACGGCCTTAGCACTTTGGTTACTTTGCAGTTAGCTGCATTTTTTAACCTAAGGGCAGCTGCCTCCCCCCCCCCCCTGCCCACCCCTGCCTGAAAAAAATAACGCGCGTAAAAACAACAGTAATTTAGTATGGGAAATTTGTACAGCGCCATCAACCGCTGAAAAGCAAACTTATTTTTTTCCATCGATAGATCCTACCTACCTACTTTTACGCGAGTTATTTTTCTGGATAGTTGTTCGTGTTAGGGGTACAGAAAAAGCTGGTGCTGTTTTCTGGCCCACGAAGGTGTTGGAAATTACTTTTGTCAGCATAGGTAGTAGTATTTTACGAGAACCCTGTGAGAAGAATTGGTGCCTACTCTGCCATATCTTAAAAAACCAGACAAGTGCGAGTTCCGTGCCATCATATACACAGGTTGTCCCAAAACTTTGCCACACGGAGGGAAAGTACCTTAAATATTGAAGATAGGAAATTTTACTGAAAGAAGACTTCATTTTGATTTTTAAAATAATTGGAACTGCATTCAAAGATTTTTGAGAAATAGCATGCTTTAACCAGGAATCGAACCCATCAAATTAGAAAAAATATCTATGTTTTATTTTTACTATGCTTACCGATCGAAAGGGTTACTCATTGAGATTATTTTTTGTTAAGTAACACAGTATCTTAAACAAAAGGAAGACTATGTTAACATTTAAATTTTATTTATTACGTATTGTATCAATTTGTATAGGAATGAATGCGATTTTTAAAACAAAACGAAGTCATCTTTCAGTAAAATTTCCTATCTTCAATATTTAAAGTACTTTCCCTCCATGAAGCAAATTTTTGGGACAGCCTGTATATGCTGGCACGGAACTTGCTATAATAGCGGTGTAGAATATTACAGTAGGTATTAGGCCAGCACCATATCTTGACCGATAGTGGAACTAATGGTAATTTTGTTGAAGTGTTCTATTTAGAGACATCGTTTTTAATTTTCCTGTAATCTTTACATAAACTTCTATCACAAAGAAAATTTCAGGTTTTTCTCTGAGCGAACAGTTTTTATTTTTCATTTTTCATCGAAACTCGAAAACCATGCGGTTTTTTATGTTTTTCGGATTTGCAAAATAATTTGGCAAACATCATCTATTTCAAATTTCAAGTTGAATAGCATTAGTAGTTCTTGAGATATGACAGACAGACAGACTGAGCTTTTTACCATTTTAGTAGGAAATCCGAAAAATGAAAGGGGAATATATAAATGCACTTTAAAAATAATGTAACACACTTTAAAATGTTTAGCCACAAAATTTATTGAATGAACTATAAAAATAATGGTTTCCACTATAAATATGTTAAGCTTTAAAATTAATACTTTGCACTATACAATTTAATTGCTTAGCTTTAAAATTAATAGTTTGCACCTTACCAATTAATTTTATAACTTTAGCACTGGTAAACAGACGTCGATGTTATGCCACAAGTTGTTTTCATCTTTCCATCTCATTTTAACAGTGGTCAGTCTGACATGGTTGGACAGAAACTAAATGGTTACGGAGTTTGGACCAATGGTTGGGACACAGTTAAAGTGCAAACCATTATTTTTGTAGTGATAATATTAAATTATAGATCTATTATTATTTTAAAGTGCAAACCATTATTTTTGTAGTGATAATATTAAATTATAGGTATATTATTATTTTAAAGTGCTGCTAAACAATTTTATAGCTGTTTTCATCAAATTTAAAGTGCTACTAAATACATCCCAAAATGAAATGAAACAAAAGAAAACAACGAATGCGTTTATTCAAACAACGTCCTTTCTATTCGGTTTCACAAGCAATAACTGTATAGCGTCAACAGGCAGTCCTTTCGTTTCAGGCAGTAAGAAAACGCAGAAGACTGCAGTTCCGATGCAAAATGAAGCGAACATATAGAAGATTGGGCCAAGCCCGATGGCGGCGACCAGCGGATTGAAGATGAAGAGCGCGACGAAACTGCACAGCCACGTCCATTCCAATACTATCATCGAAATGACGCTCTTTACCTGACGAAAAGAAGAAAAAATAATTCATGAAAATATTAAAGCTAAATAAAAATTATCAAATAATAATAATATTAAAAGAACGTCACAAGATGCTCTTAAATTCACTTTTTTGGCAAGTATGGTCCGAATCATGCAGGGCGCCGGCAGGAGCGTGCCAGGTGGCGCACTTAGGAATCCGGATCCCTTGGGATCCGGAATTTCAGTTATAACATTTGTGATAAAAAAATAAACCATGGAAATGAATATGATTCAGTAAAGCACGCTATACTATGAAGTTATTTGAGAAATTGTTTATTACCCCCCTGAAAAATAATTTCTACCGGCGCCCTTGGTCCGCATTGGAGCCACCCTACAGAAATCGACTTTTAATAACCGACAGCTTCGACTACTAATAACGATGAACTACTTTTTTGGTAATCTTAAGTTTCCGGTAAGTAGTAGGGCGCAAACGGTCATTGTAGTCTTTGGTTTAAAATTAAAAGACACACATTGACAGTTTTGAAACCGGAAACTTTGCATCGAAGACTCAATAACAAGTGATCTCTGCCACATTGAGTCAGACGATTATTTCATTACTTTAAATTCCTAATATAATAGGAGTTGGAAAATTTCGCGGACTTTTTGAAGATTTGTAATGTTTATGGACAAGATGCTTTGTCAAATACTGCAAAAAATGGATTCTTGTCTTGTAATTTTCAAGATAAAAATGTTACTCGCTGTGGTACATATCTTTATTAGTTTTAGTAAAAAAAAATGTTTAAAAAACAAAAGAACCGACTTCAAAAAACCTGCCTATAAAAAGCAAGAAATAATATTCATATCATTAGGTATGCATTATCATTGTTATAACAAAAACACGTCTATTGAAGTCGGGTGGGGCTGGAGTACAACTTCCTTTTTTATTGTAAAAGCCCCACCCTACTTCAATAGACGTGTTTTTATTATAACAATGATAATGCATATCTGATGCAATGGGCGGGACACATAGCGAGAAGAACCGATGGCCGTTGGGGCAGAAAGGTTCTGGAATGGCGACCGCGCACCGGACGACGCTCCGTGGGTAGGCCCCCGACAAGGTGGACCGACGATCTGGTGAAGGTCGCGGAAAGCCAGTGGATCCAGGCAGCGCAGGACCGATCGTCGTGGAGATCCTTAGGGGAGGCCTATACCCAGCAGTGGGTGTCGTGTGGCTGATATGATGATGATGATGATGATGAATGCATATCTAATGATTTGAATATTATTTCTTGCTTTTTATAGGCAGGTTTTTTGAAGTCGGTTTTTTGTTTTTTATTTTAATTTTTTATTTTTAGGTATAATTACCTTATGTATTAGGTAAGTATGACTCAGCCAAACGTGACATAATCGCGGAGAAACTTACATATGTACATACGGATCGAACTGAGAACCACCATTTTTTGAAGTCGGTTAAAAAGACTACACTAAAGTATCCCTTTTCCAACAAAAAAAAATCATCCAAATCGGTTCATAAATAAGAAAGTCATCAAGGTAGTTGATGCAAAATCATAGTATTTTCAGGATTACTTGATAACTACTCGACCGATTTGAAAAAAGAAATAAATGGGACCATCTCGCAAGCAAACTCAATCGAACAAAAAAAGAATCATCAAAATCGGTCTATAAATGTCGAATATACGCGCGAACAACGATTAAAAAAACTACAATTGAATTGAGAACCTCCTCCTTTTGTTGAAGTCGGTTAAAAAAGGCCGCGAGCTTTTCCAAATACCTAATACGAAGACAATAAAGATTACCTCCGGAAGGAACAGCTCAGCCAGCAGCACATATGGCACAGTCCCTGCTCCGAAAGTGTAGGCAGCACAGAACAAGTATATGAAGACCGCCGTCAGCCACTGAGGACCCCAGTGTATGTGGATTTGAGTGCCCAGGCCGATGCAGCACAGACCAGCTGCCAGCGAGGAGTAGATCATTAAAGTCTGGAAAAAGCATAGGTACTCTTAGCACCATAAGCTTAATCAAAATGAGTAAAATATTAGTACCTACAGCGCTGGATGCGGGCAGCGCAGGACTGATCGTTGTGGAGATCCCGGGGGAGGGTTATACCCAGCAGTGGGTGTCGTGCGGCTGATATGATGATGATGATCACAGCGCTAGTCACTGTGCTACTGTGGTGCTACCGAGGAGCTCTAAGCTCGATGGCGCAGTGGCATAGCGCATTTGGCCTACGGCGGCTGCACTGTATTCGGTTGCGGAGTTCAAGCATCTTTCGTTAGGGTCGAGCATCGAATGGGTGACCAAAAAAAAATATCTTGAGTTCCTTCGTGCTGTCTTCGGTAAGCCGTTGGCTGCTTCTGGCTGCATTTGAATTGGGTCCGCGTGGTGGCAGTATTTGGTAGGTTTTTGGAATTAGGTCCTCTCGGTTGGTTCAACCACGTGCCGGTAGCCAATTTATTCAAAATCAAAGTCAAAATTACTTTATTCAAATTAACTTAATAGTTAAGAACTTTTGAATTGTCTATATGTTCCTACAACTCGTTCCAGACTTTTTAACTGACAAGAAGAACAGTCGCAAGAAACTTATCAGCTTTGACAGAAAATAAAAAACAATATTTACAAACTTAAATATTATCGTTATCAAATACAGTACAAAAGGATTATTGGCCACAAATTACATACCAGTAAGTTATGTGGTTACTTATATAATTTCCACGCATTTCTATCGTTAAAAAATCGACTATTTTAACCTTTACACGTCATGCGCGTCTTTTGAACATTGATTTTAAATTCATGCAAAGATGTTTAATGTCAGATGTTAAAGAGTTATTAAATAAAATACCCGTCTTCCAGCGAGGTCTGTCAAGTAGGCCGCAACGAAACCCGCCACCACAGCCACCGCGGCCAGCACCACGCTGCACCACGTCGGCGTCATGATCTCTTTAGGAACTGCCTCGCTGAACAGCGGCTTGGCGTACACCATCACCACTATCATCCCTTGGAAAATGGCTGCCGTCATGAGGGTTAAGGAGACAATTAAAGCCCGCTGTGAGGACTTTGATTTCTCTGGAAAGAAAAATAAAAAAATACTTTAAATCCGTTATCACGGCATTCAGTGGTCAGAAAAGTAAATGTAACTAAATTTTTTTTATAGCATCACGTGGTTTTTCCATAAAAAAGTAGGTAGTCGAGTGTTGCCTATCATATCAATTACAAAGAAATTGGCTCCCCTATTTAGTTTCTATAGTTGCCAGCTGTCCGCTCCACAAGTTGGCCCATACCTTGGCCAATGTATCGTTCGATGATGCTTTTGAAAGAACCTCTTTCAATGTTTGAAGCATTTGTTTTAAGCCAGCAACGTACGGTGAATTTGCCAATATTGTGGCCAACGTGTGGAGCAAGCAGAAAAACTGTCAGGAAACTCGTGAATCGCATATAATTAAATTCAATACAAACTTACTCATAAATTGAAAGAAACCCAGTCTTTCAACAGGGACATTGTCTTGATTTTTCGAAGTAAGCGTCTCTTCTTCAGCAGTTCGTATTTCTGTAAATGTTATGTTATTAAAAAAAACCCAAATATAACAACAACAAGACTTATATTTCACCATTTCTGAATAGCGCTATACTCTGTTTTTTTTTATTTAGTAATAAAATTATTTTATGTCTTATTCCCTCGAAACGCCTTAAAAATAAGTTTACAATTGGTGATTAAAATTACTTTACATAAAGCTATGAATTTTTGAAGTTTTGTGGAAATAAGAAAAAAAGTGAGAACTGGATTTCATTCAGTTTTAAGTTATAAAAAAAATAATTTATACATGGTACATATCCACCCATACACATCCTACTTACAGTTAATTATTAATATAATATGTTACGCCTAATACCCGAAATGCGGCTAAACCTAGTTTTAGCCGGCTAAAACTAGGCGTAGCCGATAGGTGTTGGCTATAATTAGGCTTATCCTATCTGCTTTACTCTTGTAGGTAGCGAAAATAGGTTAGAAATTAAACTTTCGAGGTTATTTTTTTTAACAGACAACTGACATAACTATCTTAATACCACATAAATTACCAAGCTTAAAATCTAGGTGTAGCCAGTTAAAACTAGACTGGTTTTAACCGGCTACACCTAGTTTTAGCCGCCAGCTAATTGGTAACACCTAGGTTTAACCAATGGCTACCAGCTACACCTAGTTTTAGCCGGCTAAAACTAGGTGTGTATTAGCCGTAGCATATACACTACACTTACCTTGTAATTCAGGAGACAAAACTAGCTTGATCTTGTGTACTTCCTGGAGTACTATCTTAGAGTCAAGTTCGGTGTTCTTATAAAACGCTATGGACTTCCTTGCCTCCTAAAAATTCACAAAATCAGAAAAAAAACCACAAAATTTTATTTTTATTATTTTAACGCTAACTATGCCTTTATTATCAAACATTTTTCAAAACAAATAATTTGTAAGATAGCTTGAAACACTTCTATTTTCCGTTTTGAAATTCGACCATCTTTCATGATTTCTTTTGATCGCCTCCTTTCAATCTTTCTTACCTCTTCCAACCCCTTTTTCATCAACAACGTCGGTGATTCTTTCAGCAGCATCAGTAACAATACTCCTATCACCGACAGAGTGAGACACACATACACCATGCCTCTGTAACTCAGTAGACCCCCAATCAGGTACGACAGCAGAATTCCCAGTCCATTGAAAACCACAGCTCCAGAAGTTAAAGTTCCTCTGATGGATTCGTCACAGATTTCACTGATGAAGACGGGAATCACTAGGAAGACAGATGCACAGACTCCGGACAGGAATACAGCGATTAAGATCATTTCCACACGGTTGCTTACAGCTATTAATGACCATGCGATCTGAAAAAAAAAATCGACTTAAGGTAACTATCACCCTCAAGTGGTAGATAATGTATCGAAAATTCACATGTACCTACAGATTGAAGCTTAAGGTTCTATAGTTTATTTACAAACAATAACCTCAATTAAATAAAGTTCGTTGTAGTAGTATTAACAAAAGTGCTTATAGGGCCACTTTTGCACTTTTAATTAAGACGGGGGTGCCACTTGAGCTGTACAGGGTAATTTTGGACCCCTTTTCAAATTTTGTGAGGTCATTATATAACAGCAGTACAATCAATGTGTGAAGTAAAAAATATTTTATTTTTACATTTTTGCTCCAGACTTTTCCCTACACAAATTAAAATTGTTGTCACTGTTTGTGCATCGAACGGTCGACCCGCGCGAGCCCCCCTCCCGCCATCGGCCTTCCACCGCTCGCATCGCTTGGGCGAGGGTGAGCGTGCGCGCCTAAATTTTTTGGACATAAAAAGTGGCTGAAAACTGTGAATTTAAAAAGAAATAATTCATAATTATCTCACCAATTTTTTTTATTACTTCCATGAACTTATATTTGATTTTGTAAAAAGGTCGCAAAATTACCCTGTATATAGGGGCCTTGAACAGTGGATCATGTAGTGGGTTTCCAGATGGCCTATCCTTCTTATCCATCCATATAATATGTTATACCTAAATCAACAGTTGTGGCATGAAAATCGCTGATAATTATGTATTTTATGGTTACTTCGCCTTTCCATAATTTATGAAGTTGCAAACAATAATTAGCAACATTTAATTATTATAATTTTAAGTAGGTATATTACTATGGCTTTATCTACCTCCCCTCAACTGTCACTAGGTGTAATCTTATGCATAAAGTCATTCATGCCAAAATCATTATCATTTCCCAACGACATTTCCACAGTTTTTTTTTATAAATTCATTATCAATTCACCATCACCTTTCTTTTGATTGTCTCAATATTTTTTGTAAGAACGTTTTAGCTAAAGCTTACCGTTCCAGCTCCAGCAGTAAGAATTGCAGACTTCTTCCTCCCAAGTCTATCCAAGTATGTACCAATCATAGGGTTGCTGACCAGTGCCCCCACGGAAAGCAAGCTACCCAACAGCGCTAGTTCTGATTCTGTCATCGGCCGGTGTAGAGGAGTTCCTTCAGACTTGAAGAGAAGTAGTACGGATGATGGCCATGTGAACAATAGGCCTAGATTTAGACAGCTAAAATGCACTAGAAAAGGGATTTTGAGAGATAATTTCAGTAATTGGAAATTATGTGCCATTTTTTATTAAACTAACCTAAGAAATAATGCTAACCATGTTCTGCGGAACAGACGTGACCAAAAACTTGAAAATGTTGACCAAAATCCTGCTAGGTATCCCACTTATTATAGGTATATAGCTTAGAATAATAACACCTAAAAAAAGTCTGGAACAGGTAGTAGGAAAATATAGACGATTCAAAAGTACTTAATAATTTAAGTTTATTTGAATAAAGCTTATTACACGACTGCCCAGAGCAAAAAGAGTGTATATGTGTTCAGGGTTCATGTTTGTTTGTGGGTATGTGAGTTTCTTTATTCCACCATAACTTCTAAATGCCTGAACTGATTTTGATAAATGGGGTATCGTTAGAATCCTTACAGCATCCCGAGTGACACTGGTTATATTTTTTTTAGAAAAAAAATATATGGCGACTTTACGACGCCATTTTCAGATGTGAAAAAATTTTTTTTTTCTATTATTACAATATGGGCATCAAATGAAAGGCCTTGATGAGCACATTCCAAAACTATATAATATGTCACTAAAATGTGTGAAATAAAAATAAATAAATTAAAAAAATATTAAAAAAAAACACGACTGCCCTGCCAAAAACGAACTAAAAAGTTAAACAACAAGTGTCATTGCAGTCGGGGGACCTCTTTGATCATAAATTGTTCCATAATAAGGTCCCCCGACTGCAATGACACTTGTTGTTTAACTTTTTAGTTCGTTTTTGGCAGGGCAGTCGTGTTTTTAATATTTTTTTAATTTATTTATTTTTTGACTTTGACTTTGACTAGAACGATAGTTCTCTACAAAGCGCACTGTCGAAAGTGAGGCAACTACAATAGCCAAAATGGCTTCGTTTTTTATTCTTCGTACTTCGTTTATTACCTTATCATACCGAATAGGTACAAAACAGTTTCAATTTTCCTACACTAGGAGATTAGTTACTATATTATTGGATTTTAGTTACGATTAGGTAACGTACGAAGGATATAAATCTGAAAACTAAGCCATTTTGGCTTAGCTTCTATATGTGTTATTATTCTAAGGTATTATGTTAGAGTTTCGATGTTTAGATGTTTGTTCACGCAAAAACCACTGAACAGATTTGGATAAAATTTGGCACACAGACAGTTTATAGCCTAGATTAAAATATAGGATACTTTTTATCCTATTCAAAGGTTCCTTGGGATTCACGCGAACGAATTCGCGGGTGGAAGTTAGTATTTAAATACATTTTACTAAGCCAAGATTTAATAAAATACTTACTGATCAATGCCGCCAACACTTGAAAAATAATTTTGCTCATTTTTTTCTAATTTCTAATTTCAACTCTCGAAATAATCCGTTTTGGCGTTCTAGCCAGATAACACTGATCTATACTTTTTTGCTGCTATCCTCTGCCTACGTTATCTAACCATAAAAATTGTACGAATCTAATGCAAACAATCACTAATGGGTATTACTTAATGCCAATTCTAAATCCACTTAACGAGATAATCATGCGTTTTCTTTACATGGTTTTCAGTCACTTTAATTAAAAGAGAGTTAACAACACGCGTTTAGTACAAAAGCAATGAAGTCACTTTCTGAATAGGATGCAGAATAGATGCAAGTAATAATTTGATTACTTACTTGATAAAATGACGCTCAAAAGTAGTTAAACGCTTTTGAATGATTTACACTAACTAAATATTACGCTTGTACATACAGGGAGTTGCAATGCAACTATGTAAGCGAAAGTAGTAATAATAGGTGTGGTATACTATACCACTAGAGGGAGCCAACTTGTTTATGGCTGCGATCTACTTGGTGTATTGAGATCGACTTACAGCATTTTCATTTAGGGCTCTGATTACACGACGTTGTCAACGACAGTTCCAACTGTAGCCGGCGACACTCGTCGGCGGCAGGCGTCGACGCGCGGAACGGAAAGCAGGCGTGTCGACGACAATCGCCGACATATCAGCGTCGAATATCTGCCGTTGGCGCGTCGACCACTGCCGCCAACGACTGTTGACGGCTGCAGTTGGCACTGTCGTTGACAACGTGCCACCCGTGTATAAGAGACTCAGAGACGTTATGAACCTCGCTAGTAAATAACACAGAATGAACGAACGTTGCTCGCGCGCGCAGCAGGAGAAACGATTCCCACTCGCCCCGCCGTTATTTTTTTTATTTTAAAATCTTTATTGTACTACAAACTAAAGTACAAAAGGCGGACTTAATGTTAAAAGCATTCTCTGCCAGTCAACCTTTGGGAAACAGAGAAACCATGAATGCGGTACATAATAACATACAAAAGTAATAAATACATACAATAATAATATAAAACATAATACTTAAAGGTACACAAAATACATAAATATATAATAATATATAAATATTTATTAAATTTCTAAGAAGGAGAAGGATACAGAGATGCCAATGATTTCCACATTATGAGCTTTCCAAGAGAAGAGAGTTAACTTTCTTTCTGAAGGAAAGTTTGCTTGGAGATTGTCTGATAGAGTCAGGAAGGTCATTCCAAAGGCGCAGAGCTTGCAGTGTGAAGGAGTCGGACATATAGCCAGAGCGAAAGAGAGGAGTACAGAGAGCAAGAGAGTTATACGCGTGAAAGCACTAAACTTAAGAATCGCCTAAGTCTTTTCTTATCTACAACTCGACTGTTAACTTAGCGAATGACAGCTACATGACGGCTAAGTTTATGACACCGTTTTAATTTGGTCATGTTGTAATTAGGAAAAGACTTAGGCGATCCTTAAGTTTAGTGCAATCGGCCAATAGACTTGTTTTATTCGGCGTTGCTACTTGGTTTGCTACCACGCGCGAAGCACTTTTAGTAATGTCTCTCGCGATCTTCGATCATCGTATCCGATCGAAGCTCGCGATCGACTGCGCTGTCTCCAGAGATCAACTGGTCGATCGCGATCGACTTGTTGGCCACGACTCCGGCAATTTGAAGACAGATAGCCGCAATCTGACCTCTCACTACCGGAACACAACAATTTTTACATTGTTGTTATGGCGTCAGACTTATGTAGCTAGCCAGGCGGTCTTGAAATAAGCCCTACCACCAACCAAACCGAGTACAAATGTACCCCTGCGTACAAGTGTGGGCGACCCACTACACCACAGAGGCGGTTAAAATCTAAGTTCCATATCTCTACGTCTTTCTCTATCAGCTATTGACACAGTAAATAATAAAAGTATCTGCTAGTATCTTATCTAATTAACTTTATTTATTTTAGTCGCATCATTCATGCACCGACTCTCTCACATACACTCATACACTTACATTATACACACCGAGAGGACTCAGAAACAATTATGTTAAATTAAATTAAGAAATTAAATTAAGTTTATAAATTTAAGTTTGCATATCTCAGGATAATTGTATAGATAATTATGGCTTAGTTACTTTAGTTACAACTCTGAGGCTAGTGGGCACTGTATGTTGAAATAGGTACAGGATTTATTATCCTAGTTCAGCTGCAGATGCTACAATTTGTTGATTGTTATTTTAATATTAGCTTTTACATGTAAGAAATCCTTATGTAACAAAATTTAAATGTGTGTGGTAATAAATAAAAAATAAATTAAAAAATTAAATTAAACTAAAATTCATTGTAGGTTAAATATGAAGTTTTCCAATGGCATAGAAAATAATACGTAACTATTCGTTACCTTAGTTATCCTACTATCTACTACTACGCTACGGATCTCCTCATTTCTTTTTTCATTCGATCACGCAGAGAAATGCATAGCATGGCTCTTAAAAAGGTTGGTATTATTTGTAGGTATTTTGACGTCATTAATAAAAAAATGGCTTTGACTTTTACTAAACAAACACTTTTTCATGTATACTATGCGTGTTCTCTAAGCTTAGTGTTTTTAATTATATTTCGTCTTGCAGCTATTTACTTACTTTAAAGATAAGTTAATCCGAAGTTTATACTTCAACTACCATAGTCGTCTTTAGTGTCGAAACAGCCACCACGTGAATAAGATCTTGAGGTTTCCGTGTGTTTTTTTTTATGTTTTTAAATTATTAACGAATATCTTAATACAAATTTGTTAAATCAATTCCATATTCGTTGAAGTGAACAGTTTCATATAACTAATTATAAGGCGTGTTCTATAAGATGTAAACTTAAGGCTAAAGCCACACTGTAGACACCTATTCTCAGCTCAGAGATGCGCTACACGATTTGAAAGAAAGAAAGAAAGAAAGAAAAACATTTATTGGTCTCTGCACCTTAAAACTTAACAAACATTAAACGATTAAACAACAAACATGTAAAGGAAAAAAAGAAAGGAAACAATAATTACAAAGAGATAGGTGCGAGGGCCAACGGGTAGCTGCCTCAGCTGTGCTTCTGCGACATTGCGTAGAATGCCACAGAAACGCTGATTTTCAGACAGCTCCCTAGGTAAGGTGGTGACTTTTAGGGAATAATAATATAAATAAACAAATAAATACATATGCCAACATTTAAAAGAAAGGAGTCCGTGATTTTAGGAAGGAGAAAAGGAAAAAGAGAAAAAAGAAAATTTTTGATTAGTCTGTGGTTTTTGTAATCTGTCTAGTCTGTTCCGTCTGTTAGTCGTACCGTGTCGTGTCAGTGTCATTGTCATAGTCAAGAGTATGTTTTGTCATTTTCAGTCGAAGTACCCTAAATATAAATTAATAAAAATGCTTGCCACGTCGACGAAGTGAAAAACGTGGCTTGCCACGCGGACATTTGTGACGTGGTAATGGAGATTAGAGCTGCTACCACAAACATACAGGTCTTTGGCTGCTACGGATACTCAGTAGGTAACCCGTGGAAACAACAACTTCCCCATGCCATGGCCGTCGTGATGGAGGGAATAACGTTGCGCTGTACCACGGCGTGTCCAGTGCTATTGGGTGAGAAATATGGCAGCTGCCCAAACTCTTGCGCAAACTTCAAACTACGCGAAAAAGACATGGAGCTGGACCCTAAACCCATCAAGCACATCGTGAAAAAACCGAGAGTAAGTGCCAGAGTGCAACGTTCATTGTCTATCAACATAGTGATTTTTGCAGTGTTAGTAGATGCTTTTTAAGTTCCTTTTTAAGACTGTATTTTGATTTTAGCTCACGTATCGGAGGTGGAAGGGCGTTCCAACATTTTGAGGCAGCGAATTTAAAGGAACCTCTGAAGGCCACAGTGCGATGTAAAGGAGTATCAAAGATGTGAGTGCATGCCCTTTTCTGGTATCTGCGACGATCTTGAGCCCAAACTAGTTTCTCATAAAGATAATGTGGCCTCCCAGAGCTGATGATGCCGAATAACAGAGTTGAGAGGTGGAGCTTTCTGCGTGCTGCCATTTTAAGTGAATCGGCTGTGTTAAGATAAGGTGTGATGTGTGACCGAGGCGGGACATGAAAAGAAAAACGGGCACAAGCGTTTTGCACGCGTTGAATTAGTTTTTCAGACCTAGCCAGGAGGCATGGACCGAAGACAACATCACAATAATTGAGTTTGGACAAAATGAGGGACTCGCACAACTTTGTTCTAAGTTCTACCCTAATGTAAGGTCTTATTTTATAGAGTAGTTTTAGTCTGTAAAAACAGTTGCGGGCACATTCTATCACATGACTTTCAAAATTTAGGTGACTGTCAAATGTGAGTCCCAGATTTCGGGCTTTGTCTACACGTTCAATGAGTTTTCCCCCTATGTTAACATTGAATGGTGCGTTGGTATTATTGAATTTTTTTAGCTTGTTTCTAGTGCCTAGGAGCATAAGTTTAGATTTAGTGGGGTTCAGAACAAGACAATTTGATTCGCACCAGCGAGATAGACTTTGCAGGTCGTCGTTGATCTTGGCCGCAGCAACAACATCGTCTGTTGGGTCAAATGACAGATACAGCTGCAGATCATCAGCATATAAATGGTAATTACAATGAGAGATACTGTGTACTATGTCTGCGCTGTATAATATGTACAGGATCGGACCAAGGATCGATCCCTGCGGAACGCCCCGTGAAACTGACAATGGGGGGGACTTCAGTTTCGAACCATCTGCCATGGTGAGCTCCACGAATTGGGATCTATGCGAAAGATAACTATCAAACCACCTCACCGCTCTGGCATCAGCACCATAATATGATAATTTAGATAATAGCAGATTTGTATTTATAGAGTCAAAAGCGCGGGAGAAGTCGAGAAGCAGCAGAGCTGATAGTTTACCCTGGTCTTGAGCCGTGAGGAGGTTATCCACAACATCAGCGAGAGCAGTTGCAGTACTGAAGCCCTTGCGAAATCCAGACTGGAGATGAGGAAGTAAGTTGTGATTTTCAAGGTATCTAGTGAGTTGATCACAAACTATCCGTTCTAAAACCTTTGAGATGCATGATAGCAAACTAATGGGTCGAAGGTCAGTTTCTGAAGAAGGTTGGCTATTTTTTGGAAGCGGCTTCACAACCGCAGTCTTCCAAATCTGTGGGAATGTGCATTCCTCAATCGACCTATTGATGATTGTGGTAATAGTTTTTAGGGATTGTGGTAAAGTAAGCAGCAGCATGTCCAAAGATACACCGTCATAACCCTGCGCATTGGACTTGAGCCCTTTGATGGTTTTCAGTACCAGATCCTCGCCTACAGGATGCAGTGATAAAGTGGCTGAACAGCCCCTGTGGTGTTCAAAGTAAGTCAGCTGAGATATGGATACTTTATTCTCACCCGGGACGTTCATGAAGTTTCTATTTATAACCTCGGGGTTGTCAAAGCCTGGTGGTAGGTCACACGACACTTTTTTGTCTGGTAATATACTATTTTTAAGGTTACGCCAGAGTTGTTTAGAGTTTGTCAGCTGCGAATTGATCTGTTGTTGAAAGAAACAGGCTTTTTCAGTCTCAATGGCTGAAATCACGGTGTGTTTCATAGTTTTATAACTTACTTTAAGGCTTGGATTATTTTGTGACTTGTGTCTTCTGTGATAGTCATCTCTAATTCGCATCATTGATCTTACGGTATCAGTAATCCATGGGTGAGGAGGATGCCTAAATTTACGTTTTCTGATGGGTGCATGTAAGTCGAAAAGTGTGTTGATGCAGGTGGTGAAAGCCTCCGCCAAAAAGTTTACATCGTCGACTTTGCATAGATTGTCCCAGTCAATCATATCGAGGTCTTTGTGAAACTGCTCTAAGACAATGTCCCTTAGGGGTCTGTAGGTGACCCAACGTGGTTGTGGCTTTACCACCTTCACCTTGAATTCGGCCATCACCATAGCATGCTTACCAATGTCTGGTGAGTACTTTACCTCCACGTGGAGAGCTCGAATGTCAGCACAAATCACATCTATGAGAGTACTACTGTGGTCCGTAAAGTGAGTGGGTTCTGTTACAAACTGGGTCAAACTAATACTTTGCAGGAGTTGTGTTAGGAGTTTAAACTTACTGCTGCTGCAATCAAGACAGTCGATGTTGAAGTCACCCACCAAAACCACCCCGTCCTGATCGGTGAAGGAAGTGATAGTATCCATGAGTGCGTTCAGAAATATGTTTACATCGAGACGTGGTGGTCTGTAGGCTGTCCCAACCATTATGACCTGATTCTGTAGACGGACAGTTAGCCACATTTGTTCTACTGTCGCTGTACTGGGGTGCTGGTATGTACGAGCGTTTACACCCTTCCGTATGTAGAACCCAACTCCTCCTCCCCTACCGTCACGAATGTGGTCTGGTCTTGGAGTATGACGTAGGTGGTAACCTGAAAGTCTAGGTGCTCTGTCCTCATGTCCAGTTCGGAGCCATGTTTCATTAATTGCTAGTATGTCTGGAGATAACTCCTCCGCAGCCGCAATGAAATTGTCATGACCCGTATTTAAAGAACCTGCATTAAAGATCCCAACTTTAAGGTTTTTGAGATTATTCATCAGTAAATATATTTAATATGAATTTTATCAACTTTTTAGACACAAAAATTGTGTAATTATATAAAAAGATAAGAAGTTTATTTAGTACAGAACTATTAGGAATTAGCATAAGATTATTGATTAAGGATTTTGTCAAGGTATAATGTAAGGGAAGAATATTAAATAGATGTGTATAGTTTCTAATGTAGAAAAATGTGTTTGGCATGATAATGTAATATAAATAGTTATAGTATTTAAAAAGGATAGTATTATTTTCGATTGGCCCCGCATAAAAACATTTACAAAATGACATACAATGTACAAGAAATTGATACATTTGAAAATATAAGAAATAATTATGTGATAAGAAAATACTTATTGACTTGTGATTATGGCAAGCCGAATACATAGCGAAGTATAGGATCAATAGTACGGACAGCAAATATGAGTATGAAGGTTTATCAAAAAAGTTTCTACTAAAATTTAAACTTAGAGAATTAATGCATAATTTGTGTCGCAGGTCACTGTGGGGCCGCTGAAGGATTGGGCGAGGTCTGACGGCCAAACGCCTGAGCAAGGTCCCCTTCCGAGCGAAACTGAAAGGCAGGCTTGCCGTCCCCCTGCCGAGCGAATATGCGGCCGCGACGCGTCCAACAGTAGCGCCACTGCAACCTGCGACATTCCTCTCGGACACAGTAAAAAAGCTGTCGGTTAGAGCGAGTCAGCCGCTCGTTGATAAAGACACGGGGGCCCGCGGCGGACGCAAGGCCGGCACGGCGCACGCGTGCGGCGCGCAGCAGCTCGTCGCGCAGGTGGCGGCGCTGCAGGCGCACCACGACGCGGCGCGGGCGGCCCCCTGTCTCGGCTGGCGGCGCACCCACGCGCTCCGCGAAAACCACGTCGCGCTCTTCCAGTGTCACACCGAGTCGTGCGGCGAGCGTTGTCACCGACTGGATGACGCTCACGCCCTTCTCCTCCGGCAGCTCCCCGATGTCCAGGTCGGCCAGGAGGGCCTCCTGGTCGCGATCGTTGAGCTCCCTCTTCAGATCGGCGATGGTGCGTTCGAGCTCGGCGGTGCTACCGGAAACGACCTCAGGGACTCGCTTCTCTAGGACGTCCAGCCTCCGCTCGTAATCGTCCATGCGACGCATCATTGACTCGCGCAGAAGGCCCATCTCCTTGCGGAATTCACGCATCTCCGCCATAAATACGACCAGCTCGTGATCCTGGAGGGCCCCCACACGATAAGCCTCCCGCTGAGGTGCAGGAACGGAGTGATCCGAAGTATCACCCTGAGGTGGCGTACCGTATATACCTTTATCCGGCGTACGACTGTTGTCACCCTTCTTTATACCCTTCTTGCAGTTGGGGCAGACCCAGTTCTTGCTTATTTGGGTCTTATCCGGCAGGGACACGCACCCCTTATGGAATATAGCCGGACATAAAGAGCAAGCAGCCCCACTTGTCGCCGACAGGAATTTTCCGCACGCTCCACAGTTGACCATTGCGGGTGTAAGGGATCACAGCAGGTGCAAAATAAACTCTTCCAAAATACCAAGACAGCCTTTTGAAGAATATCCGTGAAAATGCGTTAAAGATATAAAGCGGCAACACTTTTGTGCACTTCTGACAGTTTGTCACTTGTCAAAACCGAAATTATGACTGTCAGTTGATGTTGACATTTGCTTTATTTGCAAAATAGAGGGTGGACTTGTCACTTTCTGTACTTTTTAAATATGGAGGTAGATAAACATAGACTTATCTTTATAAAGTAAGAGTGTTTCACAGTTGACAACAAACCCCAAGAACGAAATCACTTTTTCCTTTTTCGGCGAACTACACTGGCAAAACAATTTCAATACGGTTTAGAACAGATTTGAAATATCTATGCAAAATTAAACACGGATCAAATTTATAGATGTTTACAGTGACAGTGTTGCCACCAACCCCTTTGTTGCCACCAAATAATTTGCGTGTGACCAAAGATTTAAATCGTTAGATCTGCCCTCGTACTAAAAATCTGTAGCAATATTTCAAATCTGTCAAAATGGCGCACTTTATTACGTTTTGCGTTTTTTACGTTCATCGGAATTGACAACAGAAGGTAAATAAATTTCGATAATAATGGAAATCTAAATACTTACGCGTGAAATGTTACACCATTTTGCTTTATTTGTATTTCTACAATTGTTGGTTCACAGATAAAAGGCACAAGACGGCATTTTGAAAAAGTTTTCACGTGGTTTTTCGAAATAACTGACACTGTGTTCAATTGCGCACCTGATAGCCATCTAATTGCAAAGAAGTGAGGCTCACTCATTTGAATGTTGACACATTTCGGTGAGCTCATACTATGGTAAGGGCATATCTAACGATTTAAATCTTTGCGTGTGACTACCAAAAACACCTAGAATCTGGGTAGTAGATAGAATCACTTAGATAGTGTGCAAAACGCTACGTTCACTAGGATAAAACTCTTATACTTAATCATAATCATAATTTCTTTATTCGTCTATTACAATAATTGCTGTTTCTTTTCTTATATAAGTAAAAGCTGTCTCTTAGCAATAATTGAGGCTCTGCGTAGTGTGTCTTTAGCCTTAAAATTATCAAAATTATTGCCACTGACTACGTAGATACTAATATTTTCAGCTGATAATCGCTGCCTTTAAACCATGCTGTCTATTGAAAGAGAGAAATCTTCTTTAAGTTTTGCTTGATGCAAGAAAAAGGAACGAAAGTAGAAAAAATATAGAAAATGCCAGTCCTATTCCAAGTAATAGCAACCGTTATTGGTAAGTAAATACAAAATTGTACAAAAAATCTGTTGTTAGCAGAAAATCATAAAATGACTTTACACTTGAGCTGTTAGATTGAAAATGTTTTGAGCGATATTGATTCACAGAACATAAGTACGTAAGAGAAAAGTGTAATGGTGAAATTTTTCACACGAAAAAATTTAATCTTGGAAAAAATATTCAATTTCATTGGTAGCAAACTTTTGAAAATAAAATAATATATTAAAATAAATAAAAGAAAATAATAAGTGGTACTTACCTAGAGGACAATGGAAAAATATTGGGTTGTCGAAAAAGTTCGCAGCCTTAATGTTGATTTAATGAAATGTTATTTTATAATCTTTTCAGTATGTCTCCCTTGCGTGAACATGGGGGTGATGTACGCTTGGCCTTCGTCCACTATTGCTCTTTTCACGTCCCCCAACACGACACTCAGTAGACGGATGACAGAACTGGAGGTGTCGGTCTTCGGAAGCCTGTCATCGGTCGGGGCGATGGTGGGGACTGCTGTCATCGCAGCGCTTTTGGATAGGGTGGGAAGGAAACAGTGCACCATCATCGCTGGATTGGCTAGTGTTGTAAGTATAAGGTGGTTAATTATTATCACAGTTATTCGTCTACCATCGGTCTTTTCATGTCTTCCAACACAACCCTGAGTAGACGGATGAGATTATAGGTATAATCTCATGGCTATGGCGAGGTGTTGGTCTTCGGAAGCCTGACATCGGTCGGGGCGATGGTGGGGACTGTTGGCATCGCAGCGCTTCTGGACAGGGTGGGAAGGAAACAGTGTACCATCATCGCTGGAATGGCTAGTGTTGTATTTGTGGTAGTTAATTATCCCATCTGCGCCGGCCGTATACCCCCCTAAAAATAATTAGCACCAGAGAAGATAAGAGAACAAAAGAAGAAAACGTAAACAAATTGCCGGCCTCATGCGGCCGGCTCGGCGTTGACGGAATTGGGCTTAAGCTATTTTTAGCCAGACTCATGCGGCCGCGTCGGCGTCAAGGAATTAATATCACAGTTATTCGTTTACCATTGCTCTCTTCACGTCTCTCAATACCACACTAAGTAAACGACAGATGACAGAGCTGGAAGTGTCGGTAATCGGAAGCCTGTCATCCGTCGGGAAGATGATAGAAACTGTTGTTATCGCAGCGCTTCTGGATAGGATGGGAAGGAAACAGTGCACCATTATCGCTGGATTGGCTAGTGTTGTAAGAAGTAATGACTTCTTCAAATTTTGTTTTTAGGTATAGCGTATTCGCCAAGTTGATATGAATGTCCAAACATCACAATCACACCAATACACATGGAATGGTATTCTCGTATTTGGCTTGTTCTTGAAATAAGAGAAATTGACAAATATATCTGCCTCACATAGTTGTGCTTGAGCAAATATGACAAATAGTTGTACAAACAACAATTGCCATATAAAGTGTTATTATTTAAGATACGAATTCAAAGAATATTGACATATTGCAAACGTGTTTGCTAAAGTTCAATATCAGTGTAAGTTCGAATCCTACTTGATTCCAATAATTTCCCTTTATGTTTTAATCTTATTAGTCATGTGACATATTATCATAACTCAAGGTTTCCTTCCAGTTGTTTGTATTACAGTTGTTCAAAGACCTTCATCTTCCTCAGGTATCCTGGACTACGATAGCCTGCACATCAAACCTGGAGCTAATCCTGGCTGCTGTCTTCCTATCAGGCTTCGGTGGAGCATCATTCCTCATAGTACCCGTCTTCGTCAGTGAATTCTGTCAAGAGTCCATCCGAGGGACCATGGCATCTTGCTCTATGGTCTTCTACGGGGTGGGACTTCTCATCTCGTATATTCTGGGAGGCTATTTTAGCTACATGGCGATGATTTATATTGCGATGGCTTTTGCTGCAATGGGAGTGGTTATTATGTTTTGGCTGAGGGAATCACCACTGTATCTCCTGAAGCATGAAAGGGAAATGGTAAGATCGTTTTTGTAACTAGATGATGATCGATGAAAATATAACGAAGGTTGAGAATTTTATACAATCTACATAACCTAGGTGCAATTTTACAATGAATTAACGTTTTTATCTGCTAAAAAAAAGCTTTTAAAAAAAAGAAAAACCTCCTTCTAAAAACCTTAAAACAAAAACCGCATCAAAATTGTCTCTAAAAAGCAAGAAATAATATTCAAATCATTCGATACGAGATACGCATATCAATTTTAATAAAACAATTTTTAGAAAAAAATGGTCCTCCAGCCCCACCCGACTTCATTAGACGTGTTTTATTAAAATTGATATGCGTATCTCGTATCGAATGATTTGAATATTATTTCTTGCTTTTTAGAGACAATTTTGATGCGGTTTTTGTTTTAAGGTTTTTTGAAGGAGGTTTTTCTTTTTTTTTAAAGCTTTTTTTATTTTTAACTTTTTTGTGATAAGTTCAAAAGGCACGATAAGCCGTTAGTCCCAGCTGCATTTGCACTTATTGATACCCACCAATCCGCATTGTGCCCGCGTGGTGGGTTTTGGCCCACCCTCCTCATCTATCAGTAAGTAAAGCCTGTATCCCAATAAAAATGACTAATGCGAAACCTTTCAATAACTTCATATTATCACTAGTACACTATCCTCTTTGATTTTGAAGAGTTCTCGTGTGTATCTTTGAAGTCCAAAGTTCAATGCCAATCCCTTTCTAACGAAATAAGAATCATCTAAATCGGTTTATAAACGAAGAAGTTATGTCTGTAGATCCGTAAAAACTCGAGCTATTTTTACCAGTATTTTCAGGATTACTCGAAAACTACTGAACCGATTTAAAATTTTCAAAAAATGGGGCCAACTTGGGAACCAACCTGATAAAGTCACGTATAAATCATTTCAATCGGTCCGGCCGTTTTCGAGTAATCGGTAAACATACACAAAAAAAAACAAATATACAGACGAACATAGTTGAATTCGGTTAATTATAAGGTGAGACCAACGTTTTTTTACTTACATAGTTCTTATTTTCTGTTATTTTATTTTAAAGATTCTAAAATATGAAGGGATTTTAATTATGCTTATAATACATATCTTTCATATGAATTGATAATTATTTCATATTATTTAAATTTTCTTTTGTTTATTTTATTAATTTCTTTGTTTTCAGGAAGCAATTTCATCCATTGCGTTCTATAGACAAGTGACAATCGATTCCAAATTAGTAACGCAAGAACTCACGAATTTACGCCTCGCTCTCAATCCTGAAGTAACAGGTAATGGTATAATACTAAATAATACTTATACTTACTAGAGAAAAATCGACTCGTCACTATAGTTGTAAAACAGCGGTTGTTATCGGGTAGTTATCCAAAGCAGACGATAATATCGTAAAGACAGCGGCTGACAACCGGCTGCTTATCCGACTCAATACCAAAAGGTCTTACATTTTTTACAGTTCCTGAATAGAAATTGTTATAAATACAAGCCGTTATATAAAAATAGGTATTTTTACCGACTTCAAAAGGAGGGAGGTACTCAATTCGACCCGTTTTTTTTGTTTTTTGTATGTATGTTACAGTCAAAACTCATATCCGGTCAAAACCACTTTTGACTGAAAAAGTCAGTCAAAAGTGGTTTTGACCGATGCTCTTAGTTAAAAACAATTTTGACTGATTTTCGCAGTCAAAAGTAGTTTTGACCAACGTTTTTAGTCAAAAGTGGTTTTGACCAACATTCTCAGTCAAAAGTGATTTTGCCTGATTTCAAGGCAGACTATCGGTCAAAACTCATAAAAGTTATGGAGGTGAAAATGGTGAAAATTACCAGAAAAGTCATCAAAAAAGTTTCATAAAACTATTTACTAGTGGCTCCGTGAGCTGTAGACCTCGCGTTAAAAAGTAGCTCAAATTGTATGTTGTTTAAAAATAATCTAAAAGATGTCGCCACCCCTTTTTCCCACACTGTTCACGAGCTTTTCAAAACACGTAGTAGGTACGTGCTGTTTGGTATTATTTGGTAGAGGTTCGAAATGGTGATTTAAGGTAAATTTAGAAAAACAGGCTAAACTAAAAAATCTATATAATTATCGAACCTGCTCACAAAATTTCACGAGAATCTGTTGAGAAATGGGACCTGTAGAGGAAAATGGACAGCTAGAAAGTCGGACTGAAATATGTTTTTTTACATTTCTCCGTCATTATGAAAAATTTCAAAAAACTGGCGTAAAAAAAATTCTTTGTAATTTTCGAACCTGCTCACAAAATTTGACGAGAATCGGTTGAGAAATGCGACCTGTAGAGGAGAACATCCATCCATGACATGGCTTAGGTTGCGTTTCACTGTTTCACTGATGTGAAGCTGGGTGGAATAGAGCGGTGATCATACACTGAAATGTGCGAAGTTTTATAAATGATGAGAGATATAAGTAATTATTATTTATAATTACTTATATCTCATCATTTATAAAACTTTCACTTGTTTAATTATTAAATAGGCTCCCAGTCCCCCTCAATAGCAGTTTTGTCTAACATTCGTGGTCAAAACCACTTTTAACCGACATAATTTGGTCAAAATCAATATTGCCCATTATTTTTGCAGTTAAAAGTGGCTTTGACCAACGTAATTAGTTAAAACCAATTTTGACTGCAAAAATCAGTTGAAAGTGGTTTTGACCAACGTCCTTAGTCAAAACCTCTTTTGCCTGATTTTAGCAGTCAAAAGTGGTTTTGACCGGATATGAGTTTTGACTGTAACATGTACACCGATTACTCGAAGACGGCTGAACCGATTGAAATGATTCAAACGTTATTAGATCAGGTTTGTGATCAAGTTGGTCCCATTTTTTAAAATTTTGAAATCGGTTCAGTACTTTTCAGGAAAACCTGAAAATACTGTCGTTTTCGTTACCATTTTGTGAACTTATACGGATGATCGACCATATCTTCTTTGTTTATGTACCGATTTAGATGATTCTTTTTTGTTTGAAAGAGGATACTTTAGAGATGATACCATTTTGATTTCATTGTTATTGGACCTTGGATATCAAAGATACGCAAGGGAACTCCTCAAAATCAAATAGGAACTGTATAGTGACTACACTAAAAATAATAAAATAAAAAATTGTTTAAAAACAAAAAACCGACTTCAAAAAACCTGAAATTAAAAACAAAAACAGCTTCAAAATTAAACACCTCTAAAAAGCAAGAAATAATTTTCTAATCACTAGATACCTACGCATATCACTGTAATAAAACACGTCTATTGAAGTCGGGTGGGGCTCTTAGAATAAAAAAAAGAAGTTGTCCTCCAGCCCCACCCGACTTCAATAGACGTGTTTTATTACAGTGATATGCGTAGGTATCTAGTGATTAGAAAATTATTTCTTGCTTTTTAGAGGTGTTTAATTTTGAAGCTGTTTTTGTTTTTATTTTCAGGTTTTTTGAAGTCGGTTTTTTGTTTTTAAACAATTTTTACTAAATTAATTACCTACTCTGACTGACATGGTTTAAAACATAAAATATTAAATATAATGAATTAGGTATTTTGCAATGTCCTTCAACAAGACAGATAATAAACTAATGTACCTACTTATTTATACGGTACATACTATTTTGGTACCTACTATTTTGACAAGAAAATAACAACGCAATTTTTTAAATACTAAAAATCCAAGATGGCGGCCAACTATTTTGTTTTTGGGCCGATTTCGATGAAACTCGATTTTTAGTACTATTTTGACGTGAAAATAACAATCCAATGTTGGAAATACTCAAATCCAAGAAAGTGGCGAACTTTTTTGCTTTTGGGCCAATTTCGAAGAAAAACTCAATTTTTGGTACTATTTTGACAAGAAAATAACAACCCAATTTTTAAAATTCCAAAAATCCAAGATGGCGGCGAAATTTTTTGCTTTTAGGCCAATTTCGATGAAACTCGATTTTTGGTTCTATTTTGAAAAAAAAAAATGCAATTTTTGAAATACAAAAAAATCCAAAATGAAATGAAATGAAAATGTATTTATTTAAATTAGCTCACAAAAAAGCATTCTTAAATCGTCAAATCCTTTACCATACCACCCCCATTATGACGTCTTTTAGTCTTTTAGTTTATGGTGGCCAACTTTTTTGTTTGTAGGCTGATTTTGATGGAACTCGGTTTACGGAACTATTTTGACAAGAATCGAATTCGGCCTACAAATTAAAAAGTAAGCCGCCATATTGAATTTTTTCAATATTTCCAACATTGCGTTGTTATTTTCTTGTCAAAATAGTACCAAAAACCGAGTTTCATCGAAATCGGCTCACAAACAAAAAAGTTAGCCGCCATCTTGGATTTTTAGTATTTTAAAAATTGCGTTATTATTTTCTCGTCAAAGTAGTACTAAAAATCGAGTTTCACCGAAATCGGCCCAAAAACAAAAAAGTTTGCCGCCATCTTGGATTTTTAGTGATTTAAAAATTGCGTTGTTATTTTCTTGTCAAAATAGTACCAAAAACCGAGTTTCATTGAAATCGGCCCACAAACAAAAAAGTTAGCCGCCATCTTGGATTTTTCAATATTTCTAACATTGCGTTGTTATTCTCTTGTCAAAATAGTGCCAAAAACCGAGTTTCATCGAAATCAGCCCACAAACAAAAAACTTGGCCGCCATCTTGGATTTTTAAATATTTTCAACATTGCGTTATTATTTTCTTGTCAAAATAGTACCATAAACCGAGTTTTATCGAAATCAGCCCACAAACAAAAAGTTTGGCCGCCATCTTGAATTTTTAGTATTTAAAAAATTGCGTTGTTGTTTTCTCGTCAAAATAGTACTAAAAATCGAGTTTCACCGAAATCGGCCCAAAAAAAAAGTTGGCCGCCATCTTGGATTTTTAGTATTTTAAAAATTGCGTTGTTATTTTCTTGCCAAATTGTACCAAAAACCGAGTTTCATCGAAATCGGCCCACAAACAAAAAAGTTGGCCGAAAACAAAAAAGAGGTCCTTTTCATCACTAACCTACGATGTCTGTTTTGTGTTTCGTGTTTTTGGTATTAATGTGATCAGCCCGAAAGTTAAGTATTCTAAAATAACATCGGCGCAACTAAGGAATAGGAAAGAGCGCTTACCTAAATTATTAAATCTGAAGTAATGTATAAAGTAAGTAGGTAGTATGTAGATAAAACAAAAAATCACTTAGAACATAAAACAGATTCAATAAAACATAATGACATGCCTTCAACCGTAGACAGCCGCTGTTTATGGGTGATCACCGTAGTCAGCGAAAAAAGCGGCTGGTAACCGGCTGGCTGACTAAGATAACAACCGTCTTCACATCTATACTCGTCACCGATCATTTTCTCGGGCGTTTCGTTACTAAGAACAAGAAAAGTAATGATCAGTGAATTTACGAACGTGAATTTATTAAGTGAATCGGTTGAGAAATGCGACCCACAGGACGAAAGAACAGACCGATAGCCGGACAGCGGGACGGACATACGAAAGCATTTTTGCCCAAGCTGAAACGGAAACGCCTCGCTCGCGCTTCGGGTTCACTCGGTGATAATTCTCGAAGCTAGTTTGACTTTTTTAATTTATCATTAAAATTTACAGAATCTGTACCCGAAGAAGAAAATCTACAACATTTAGAAAACAAATCTGGTTCTTTAGGTGAGAGTATACATTATTTTTATTTCTTAATTTATTCCTTTGTCCTTATCGACATATTGTATTCAAATAATATTTTTTTCCAGAATCAAACAATGAAGTGAAAATTAATTCAATGTGTAATGCAAAAAAACTCACGGTGTGGCAATTTTATAGTAAGTACCAACATAAGTGTTGTTTGCTATAATCTACCAGTCGATACATTATTTTAAGTTTTTATGCTTTCAATTCTATTTTTGGATGCTATTAGAAACAGACCTATAGATTTTTTGACAGTTTCCTGTTGTCCAGTATAAGTTGAAAATCAAAGTTCAGTTACTTATTATCAAAAATTCAAGGGCTCTATTAAATTTTTGGCCTTTTTTTAACTTCCACCCACACCGTTTTCTAGATCGATCGACAATGTATGATTAACAGTCCTCAGTGCTACCTGACGCACGGGGATGCAAACTGAGGAACTAATGGCGCCATAAACACTTGTACCAAAATCGTTTGATTGGTTGTTTCAAATTCCAAATGTCATTTCTGACATATTTTAACCAATCATAAGTATTGTCTTAGGAACAAGCGTACGCAGCGACATCTACAATTAGCTTTGCGTTGCCTTCCCCATTTCCTTATTTTTTTCTAGCTAAAGTGAAATATACTGACCTGACTGCTGGACTATTGTTTTTGGAAAGAGTTTATAGGCCAACACGCCGTGGATAGGCCCTCAGGTGGATTGAGGATCTGCCCCCATAGCAAAATCACCGAAAGACGATACATTTCGCGTGATATAACGTTTTATCGACCCTCAACAACCAAAATACATTGTCTTTTGATAGATAGATAGATAGATGATTTATTAGCATCACAACACACATGCGCATAGACAGAAAATTTAAAATTAAAAAAAGATAATTTAACAATCAAAACTTAACATGTTGGCAACTAAATAATACTGGTTAAATTGTGTGTCACAGCGATGCAAGTAGGTAAAAGCTCAGCGTATATCTTTGCCCCGATGATGAAGCAAAACACTGGTTTTCAGCTGTCACCTGTAGACGCAAGGACGCATTGACAAAATCGGTCGTGCCGTGATAAAAAGAAAACTAGTATTAAAAAAACGAGAAACAATTTTTTACAAATAATAAAATAAAAACGTGGAAATCGATGTCTTTTTATAAAATATAAAAGAATAAAATTAATTGCATTGATATTTAATAAAATAATAATAATATAATTCTAATCAAATTATTTAGTAGAGAAATAAATTAAATAAATTAAATTCAAAACATAATATAATCAATTAAATTAATAAAAAATAAAATTAAAATGATACCATTCAGGAGTAATAAATTAGGAAACCGCGACCAGAACGACTGTTAGTGCGTATAAGTACCTAAATTTTGCATTTCCAATAAGCCTAATTTTATATGATTTTTGAATGTATATTTTGACGTCAACTGCCTTATTGGAGGGGGTATATTGTTCCAGCACTTGGTCGCTTGGTGACGGAAACTGCCCGTGAAAGCCACAGTCTTATGCACATGAAATTCCAGTAGAGGTCGATTTGATCTGGGAATGCCTGGCCCGTACTGAGTGTGAAAGGAGCGAAATATCAATTTGCTGTAAAGATATTCTGGTTTTTTAAATTTCATAAGGTCGAACATTAGAACTGCAAGATGCAACCGTCTGCGTGACTCCATATTAAGAATAGAGGCTCTGTTTAAAAAAGGTGACACATGAGTACGAGGAGGGATATTAAAACAAAATCGGCCACAAGCATTCTGAACACGCTGTATCATTCTTTTTGTAGCTGACAATAAACGAGGACCATACACTAAGTCGCCATAATTGAGTACCGATAAAATTAGTGACTCGCATAAGGCGATACGTGATTTTTCAGAAAGATAATTCCGGATCCTATAGAGAATTTTTAGTCTGTAAAAACAATTTCTGACTAGACTCAATACATGATTTTCAAAGCGCAAATTATCGTCAAAGAGTATTCCCAAGTTCCTGGCTTCTTTCACACATTCAATATCAGTACCCAGAACTTTAAGCGTAGGATTAGAACTGTAGATATCCGCGGTTTGTTTTTTTGTGCCTATAATCATAAATTTCGATTTCAATGGATTAAGAACCAGAGCGTTGTTGGTCGACCAAGAAGCTATAGCATTTAGATCTTCATTTACATTGCGCAAAGCATCAGATATTTTATCCGGACTTGCTGATATGTATAACTGAACATCATCAGCGTAGCAATGAAACCTGCAATGTTTAATTACCGAAGGGAGATCTGCACTGTAAATAATAAATAAAAGTGGGCCAAGAATGGAACCCTGAGGGACACCACGATTAACCAACTTAGGTTGTGATGTTACAAACGAGCCATCCGCTTTTTTAAGTTTGACTGATTGATAACGCTCACGTAGATAACTGTCGAAAAACCGTAGTGCATGAGGATCAACGCCATGGTATGAAAGTTTAGATAACAGGAGCGGAACGTTCAGACTGTCAAACGCACGAGAAAAATCGAGAAGCGTCAGCACAGTAGCCCGACCCGCATCTTGATCCGCAAGTATATTGTCTGTCACATCAAGGAGAGTCGTTACAGTACCTCGTTTCTTTCGAAAACCAGACTGAAAGGATGGTAATATATTATGAGTTTCAACATGGTACAATAACTCTCAGGAGGGGGGTGATGTGGCGGCTTAATTTTGTATTGTGTCGTTTAGTTGTAGTTTAATTTATTTTAGTTATTTTGTTGTTTGTGCTTTATTATAATACCAAATAATGCTTTATTATGTACACTATAACAATGTAGTAATAATGCTTTATAAATATACTTACTTAATAAATACGCATAAATATAGTTCAGTTTAATAGATTTTTAGATAAAGAAACAGTAATTATTATATTTAAATATTTAGATTAAAATGATGTTTAATGTCTATGAACAAACGGACAGACCGTTTCTATAAAACTTTAATTTTTATATGTACGTGAGTGGCTGCAAGATGCGTGCGCGCAGAGAACCGGTCCGGTCGGTCGGCTGCCTCCGCCGCCGCCCTCAACCCGCGCCCCGCCCGCTCCACACGGAGCTCACTCGCCTGGCGGCCGCGCGCCAGTCACGAATTACACCTTTGACGCGATACCCGTACTGCTTAATGCTTTCCGCCACTCACGCGCATATACGTAATTACCGTGCTGTAATTAGCCATAATTAATTGTTTTCTGTGCTACACTATCTTTCTGCTTTATACTTCTGTGCTTCGCCCTTCTGTCTTCTATACTCCTTCTATTGTGTGCGTAATTAATAAACTGTTTCGTGTTGTATAACGGACTTCATAATTTCCGCCCGTTACCTGCTACAACTACATACCTACGCTACACACGCCCTTTTGACAGTTAAAAGTGATAAATCGCTATTATCATATCGCGTTTCGGTGGTCTTGCTATGGGGGCTGGTGAGGTTGCGGAATTCCACTGGATTGTGCTTGTCCTTCACCTCCCACTACACCTGGAATCCTCATCACTGAGGAACTGGCTGTCTTACCTCTAACTGCCGGAACATTACAATTTTTAAATTGTTGTTCTGGCGTCAGTCTTTGATGGTGGTAGCTAGCCAACTAAACCGAGGATACAAATTACCCCCTCCTGAAAATCGAACACACGATGATAATGATGATGATTATAATTTCTCTAATATCTGTTTGAATGATTTTTTTGTGCAGAAAAATCCCGTCCTACCCAGAGAGGCTTGCTCATCACTATGGCGCTGATGTCAGCAGCCATGCTGCAAGGGTTGGTGGTGGTGCAGGTAGTAGCAATAACATTTAATAATCAAAAATTATGTTTTATTAGCTGTCTCGCCCCGGCTTCGCACGGGTGGCACCATCTATTAATTATAATATTGCGATCTAAAATGAAAGAAAAGAGAAAAATGTATATACGTCTTTTCATAACATTTTTGAAAATTTTCTTTTATACAAACCTTGTCCTGATAATACAAATACAACCTCAAAAATAATTATCTGATTTGGTGTAGTCGTTCTAAAGTTATGCGCTTAGGGACATCATTTCAGTGATTAATTTTTATATGACGGAAGAGAGTTTTTTTACGTCTTTCCTTACACTCTTTTTGAAAATTTTCTTTTACACAAACCTTGTCCTAATAATAGCAAACAACAAAAAAAAGAATTATCTTATTTGGTGCAGTCGTTCTAAAGGTTATCGAACTCCTGAACTCAACTCAAAATCAATCTGAACTCACCTCAACATTACACAGGAGGTTATTAAGTACCTATCATAAGACTCTAAATTGTAAGCAATGTATTTCAAGGTGGGCTGTGGTTGAGGTGAGTTTGAGTTGAGTTCGGGTTGAGGTCGGGTCATGTTTTATAGTCTTAACGCAGTCTCTAGCTTGAGAAAAAAAGGAAAATTTATTACGTTTTTTTTTACTATTTGTCTGGCTTACTTTTGGATAGTATAGTATCAAAGCTTATCATAAACTGTATAAAAAATATTACAAATCTTTTGCCTTTGTTATCATTTACTTGAAATGTGCAGGTGTACGCTGAGCCGCTGTTCGCTAAGGCCGTCCCTGATATGTCACCAGCTCTATGCTGCGTGCTGTTCGCTGTGGCCATCGCGATCGCCAGCTTCGTGGCCGCGTACATGAGCGATATAGTTGGTAGACGGGTAAATCGAGAGGTTTTTCGAAGATGTACTTTGATCCGAAAGGCTTCTACTACTACAAATAATCCTCTCATAATGTTATACAATACCAAGCACCAAAGAAAGTCACTTAAAAACAATAGAACCAGAGCTTCATCATTTAAAGTTTCTTCCTATCTTATCCCCATAAAACCTGTGGCCTAGCTTAGTAATCTTCTTCATAACAAACTGTTTCTCAGGCTAATCTGTTACCCGCCTAAGGGGCTGAAGAATTATATTTCTGCCTTTTGACCTGGCATCATTATTACAGCAGGACGCCCACTGATGGGTATAAGCCTCCACAACATAATGATACAGTTAATCATTAATTATATCCGTGTTCCTTACATTTAAAACTCTAAAACTATGCCTAAAAAATTACTTTGATAAAGCCAAATGCCAAATGTCGACAGCCGAAGGTGGAAGCGCACTACACCCGGAACTAGCTATCCTACTTCTAACTGCCGGAACATGACAATAATATTGTTGGTTTTGGTGTCAGACTTAGGTAAGATGATGGTAGCTAGCCAGGCGATTTTTAATAAGCCCTAGCTACCACCAACAAACCGATCACTAATGTACCCCCCTCCTGGGAATCGAACCCGGGACCCCTGCGTCTTATACGGGTGGGCTTCGTTTTAGGTTTTTTTTATAGTAATTAGGGATTTTTTTCCAGCCTTTGATGACCTACTCGTCCATCGGGTCTGCCATCTGCTGCGTTCTCCTGGGCACTCAGATCCAGCTGGCGTGGGCACCCAGTTGGGTCACTGCAGTCATCATGTACGTGTTCTGCGCGGTGTACAGCTTCGGTGGGGGTACTGTCCCCTTCGTTCTCCTCGCCGAGGTGTTCCTGCCTGAGGTTAGTTTGAAACTCTTATTTTATTATGATGCCACTTTCCTTTGATGACCTACTCGTCCATCGGATCTGCCATCTGCTGCGTTCTCCTTGGCACTCATATCCAGCTGGCGTGGGCCCCCAGCTGGGTCACTGCAGTCATCATGTACATATTCTGCGCGATGTACAGCTTCGGTGGGGGTACTGTCCCCTACGTTCTCCTTGCTGAGGTGTTCTTGGCTGAGGTTTGTTTGAAACTCTTATTTTATTATGGTGCCACTTTCCTTTGATGACCTACTCGTCCTTCGGGTCTGTCATCTGCTGTGTTCTCCTCGGCACTCAGATCCAGCTGGCATAGGCCGCCAGTTGGGTCACTGCAGTCATCATGTACGTGTTCTGCGCGGTGTACAGCTTCGGTGGGGGTACTGTCCCCTTCGTTCTCCTCGCCGAGGTGTTCCTGCCTGAGGTTAGTTTGAAACTCTTATTTTATTATGATGCCGCTTTCCTTTGATGACCTACTCGTCCATCGGATCTGCCATCTGCTGCGTTCTCCTTGGCACTCAGATCCAGCTGGCATGGGCCCCCAGTTGGGTCACTGCAGTCATCATGTACGTGTTCTGCGCGGTGTACAGCTTCGGTGGGGGTACTGTCCTCTTCGTTCTCCTCGCCGAGGTGTTCCTGCCTGAGGTTAGTTTGAAACTCTTATTTTATTATGATGCCACTTTCCTTTGATGACCTACTCGTCCATCGGATCTGCCATCTGCTGCGTTCTCCTTGGCAGTCAGATCCAGCTGGCATGGGCCCCCAGCTGGGTCACTGCAGTCATCATGTACATATACTACGCGATGTACAGCTTCGGTGGGGGTACTGTCCCCTACGTTCTCCTTGCTGAGGTGTTCTTGGCTGAGGTTTGTTTGAACCTCTTATTTTATTATGGTGCAACTTTCTTTTGATGACGTACTCGTCGATCGGGTCTGCCATCTGCTGTGTTCTCCTTGGCACTCAGATCCAGCTGGCGTGGGCACCCAGTTGGGTCACTGCGGTCATCATGTACGTCTTCTGCGCGGTGTACAGCTTCGGTGGGGGTACTGTCCCCTTCGTTCTCCTTGCTGAGGTGTTCTTGCCTGAGGTTTGTCTGTAACTCTTATTTATGGTGCGACTTATTAGAAGAAAGCTTTTTTATTTGATTTTGAAGCTTTTCAATTTTGTGAGATTGAATGGTTCATTTTTGCTGATTGTAAAAATAGTAATTTAAGAACACAGACACACACACACACACACACACACACACACACACACACGTTTTTACTTTGTATTCATTCATTTAATTTTCATTATTCTTTCCTTTTTTTTTGTTGTCATGCATTTTATTTAGTACTTATCCTGGAGAACTAATTGTGTACCATATTCGTTATGGAGGAGCGGGATTCCTAACACAAGTGATCTGCACTTAACGGGCGATCCCATTATTCATTTTAAGTTTGTAATCTCCTGTTACTGAATAAATAATTTTGTAATTTTGTAATTTTTTGTCATTTCAATACGTCTTGTAGGTAACAAATGGGTAATGGGGAATATCTGAAAAAAATTGGCTGAATATTTTTTGTATTTAGGAATAAGCTCCCTCAGCAATAGAAAAAAGTTTCGGAATTTTAGGTTGCGTGAAAAATAAAAAAAAAAGTCATTCGTCTTTACCAAGAAGCTTCGTGGTCTTTACAAACCTTAGAGCATTCAAACCAGACTTAGAAAAAAACGACGACCTGCCACCTACCACAACATGGTATTAAAAAAAGTTTCGACGCCATGTCATAACTTTTTTGGTGGTGGTGGCCGGTAAATATTTTTCTTCATTCTGCTGTTACTTCCGTACATATGTGAAGATGGAATGACTTTTTTTCACGCAATGGGAGATTATTCTTACCTATAAAAATATTCAGCCTATTTTTTTCAAACATTCCTCATTGTCGTCGTCCCGTGATCGTGAACTACTTAGTTTCTTTACAAAACTTTTTTAATTTTCATCTGGTTTGTTACCAGCTAATTCAAAACCTATGATTTTTATTCTGTACTAATCACTGACGTCCATATTATACAAGTACGCTGGACTAGCTATTGTCATGAAATGACAATTTTTTGTGCCGATTTGATAATCGCCATATTGGCGCTGAGAGCAGTACACTCACTACTGCCATAGTCACTGACGTCCATTATACAAGTACGCTGGACAGGCTATTGTCCTGAAATGACAGTAATTTTTTGTACCGATTTGAAAATCGTCATATTGGCGGTGAGAGCAGTAGATTCTACTATGGCAGTAGTGAGTGTAGGTACTTGGAACTAATTAGTTCCGGTGTACACTCATTACTGCCATAGTATAGAATCTACTGCTCTCATCGCCAATATGGCGATTTTCAAATCGGAACAGACGATTGGTGACCATCGCCTGTCCAGAGTACTTGTATAACGGACGTCACTGGCCATAGTATAGAATCTACTGCTCTCAGCGCCAATATGGCGATTTTCAAATCGGAACAAACGATTGGTGACGTTTGCCAGTCCAGCGTACTTGTATAATGGACGTCAGTGGTACTAACTGTTTCTCTCTTTAAGGTTAAAAGCTTCATGACGATGCTGGTGGTGGAATGGATGTGGGTGTGCAGTTTCCTGATCCTGCTGGTCTTCAACCCTCTGGTGGCGGTGATTGGTCTAGGACAAACATTCTACCTGTTCACCGTTATCTGTTTCTTATCTGCTGTCTTCAGTATATATTATGTCCCAGAAACTAAAGGGTTAACTCTGGATATGGTACAAAAACTGCTCAATCAGAAAACTTAAGTATGATTTTTATTAATGAAAATTAACGAGCTAATAAATTGTTAATACATATTTTGTTTTATTTGGTTAACTTTCCTTTCAAAATTAACTTTCCATATAAATTTCCGGACAGCTGATCGAGTTTTGTATGAAAAGTCTTTTTTTCGGAAAAGTAGAAGAACAAAATGTTGTTGCGCATGTTGTTAGTAATTTGTTTCTCTTAATGGTAAGTAAGTATAGGTTACCACTTCGTTCCTCGAAAGCCTTATGTCTGAGAATATTTTTTCCTACTCTATCGTATATCATGCTAAAATAAAAACAAAATTTATAAAATGAAGGTAAAACCATAGACATAGAAAAATTTTCGCTGCGCTCAAGAAGACCAACAAAGCGTGGAAAAGAGATGTTAATATCATACGGACACGATCTATGTAAAAAAGAGACAAAGGATCAAGTGATATGTGCCAACATTTTTTACAGTAAGAGCCCCTAGCGTCCCGCGTAGCAAATGAGCAATCACAGTTTGTTTAAAATATTTTTGAATCTTAATTAGAATTTAAAATAAAGGTATCGTGGAGCCATGGTGTCTTTTGCTCTAAGTAATTGTGATGTGACAAAAAGAAATAATCCAAGTAATCACACTTTTCACAGGTAAATAAGATATTGCCACACATTTCTCTAAAACCAAATTTCGCTACATTTATTCGTTTATCGACGAAGAAAACAGTATGGAACATAGTTTATTAATTTCCTTTGCCATATATAGTCATATTTTATGAATCTAAGTCATGTTTTATGTATCTCATATAAAATGTATGCATTCGTTTTCGGATCACCTGTTTATTGACATTGTTGTTCTTTGACATTCTATTCATATGGGTAAAACTGTGACTTAATAAGTTTAAAAATAACATTGTGTTCAAACGACATAAAAAACAAATTTATATTTTGTTGTTTTTTTCATTAGTGGCACCAACTGAGATCGAACCTTTTTTACAATTCAACGTATCAATGTGCAGTAATAATTTGTTTGTGACTGTGTTTATAGTGCCAAAATGGATCACTTAGTGTAGAGTGTTAACTTCGACTCATGTTTTAAAAAAAAAATGGAGCGACGGATAAGTCCGTGAGCACTTGTGTACAATGTGACTTAAGTATTCTAAACATATCGACTGACTACCTATTATAATCAACAGATCATACTAATTTTTTTTTGTGTTTTATGGTGATTGTGAAAACAAACTATTATAAGTCTTCCAAAAACTAATCATAATCAAAATAATAAGTATGCATATTTACTTCTCTCTATCATTGTTTTATGGTGATTGTGAAAACAAACTATTATAAGTCTTCCAAAAACTAATTATAATCAAAATAATAAGTATGTATATTTACTTCTCTCTATCATAATATAAAACTATATAATTAGTCTTCTTAAAATATCCGAGCAAAAAAAATTTATCATTCCTATGACTATCTACCAAAAATCAGTGACAGAGGAGTCAGAATTTTAAGAAAAAGTTTTGACTAGGTACCTATATACAATTCACAAACACACTCCAAAATTATGGTGCATCACTAGGTTATGATTAATTACTAAACCATTTTGTTACACCTAGCTTTGAATTTGAGAACAACTTAATAAAATTACTAAACTTAGCAGAGTAATATCACAAACCTAGCTGAACTAAGGCCAGAGCAATCAGAATTTTTTTCGTAACTTCGGATTGATGCAAGTTGCAAGTAATCCTCTCGCAATACGATCGTCAATCGCTAAAAAAATCGAACGAAAATAGTGCGAAAATAATATATTGTTGGACTAAAAAAATGAATCAAGGACGCGCCAGACCTGTCAGAATGATGGCTTTAAAAAATATTTAAAGTGCAATTATACAAAATGGATAACGTCGAGCTTCTGTAAAAAAAGATTGCCAGTCTCTATGTTACCGTTAAAGTGCGGAAATCAGTTAGAGTGCACATTAACTAGGTAGTTAATCTGCAGATTCACTGGTCGAATCAGTTGCGAATTTTTTTTTCATTTCGTACTATAACTAGGTAATCTGCAGATTCACTAGGTAATCTGCAGATTAACGACCAAGAATCAGTTAAAGTTCGATAACAGGTAATTTAATTGAAAAATCGTATAATCACATAAAAGGAGATAAACACAAAAACGGGGGAACAGGGACCGCAGCCCCTCCAGCAGTCGAATTGCGTCAAACGCATGCCATATTGCCTCCAAACTGTGGGCTCTCCTTTTCAACTTTCTGCCATACATATTTGACGTTTTTTTTACAAGATAGGGCATGTGCTATTGCATGCCCTGAAGCATGCCTCTGTTAAAAGCGCAAGAGGAAAGCAAAAGCGCATGGTGAACGTGCGCTATTGAATGCCTTGAGGCATGCGTCAGCTGAAAGTCAAAGCGAACGGGAAAGCGATCGTATGAAGACACACCTTTTTTACGCACAACGGGATAGTGCTTGGCCTTCACCCCACCTCATGTTAAGTGACGATAAGGCCGAAGGTGGAAGCGCACTACATCCGGAATCCTCATCTCCGAGAAATTGGCTATCTTACCTCTAACTGCCGGAACACAACAATTTTCAAATTATGTTATGGCACCAGAATTAGGTAAGATGGTGGTAGCTAGCCAGGTGGACTTGAAATAAGCTTGTCCCCCCCCCCCTCCTGGACATCGAACCAGGGACCCCTGAGTCTTACACGGGTGGGCAAACCAGTAGACCGCAGAGGCGATTAACAACACCTTTAAGGCTATCGAATGCCTATACACTGCTTTGCCTTCCCAGTGCTAGCAGCTGTCCCTCATCAGAGTGATGGGCTGATGATGGTTGAACTTACTAGTGCATCACACTAAACAACCATGATGATCAGCTCTACGTGATGCTTCGTGTGCGATGTGAAGGGTCACATTGCGTCAAAGGTTCATGACGATGAAGTATCATCGGTGATATCTTTGCTTTCGTATTTTTGGTCTTTCTTTCTTTTCGTATGGGTTACCTCTGGTTTATCAAGCCGCCTGTCAGGCCTCTAACTTGGCTAAACGACTGTTATCAGATGACAATATACGGGACCGACGACATGGTTTAAAGTGCCCTCCGAAGCACGGAAGCGCTCAGTTGTAATGCCTCTTAACGGTCACCCATCCGACACCTGGTCAGATCGAGCGTTGCGATCAGTCTGTCAAACTCCGCCATAAGCGCTTCGTATTTTTGTCAACACTTCATGATCGTATGCTTTATGCTTTCGTATTTTTGGTCTTTCTTTCTTTTCGTATGGGTTACCTCTGGTTTATCAAGCCGCCTGTAAGGCCTCTAACTTGGCTAAACGACTGTTATCAGATGACGATATACGGGACCGACGACGGTTTAAAGTGCCCTCCGAAGCACGGAAGCGCTCAGTTGTATGCCTCTTAATGGTCACCCATCCTACACCTGGCCAGACCGAGCGTTGCGACCAGTCTGTCAAGCTCCGCTATAGGCGCTTCTTATTTTTGTCAACACTTCATGATCGTATGCTTTATTCCTATTTTATTTCAATCGAAGCTTGTCGTGCTCAAGATAGAGCCATCGTCTTGTTTGATGCAGGAACTGCCCATTGCTATGATATATTGTGATGTATCAAATTAGTACACATAATAATAATTATATAGGAACAGAAAAAAGCTCTCAACGTTGAGAAGTGTTTATAAATACGGGTCTAAGATTACGCTATCCGTTTTTCTAAGGCAAAATACTGGAACTCTTTGGTCACATCACCCACAAAAATGGACACAACCTATATCAACTGATGGTTACTGGCCCAACTAGGTGGTCTCTGACCTTGACAGGTGAATATGGTCTGACCAAATTAGCTCAACACCGAACGCCAAGCTGCACGATGCTCTAAATGTTGCCGAGGATATGCATAAATGGATGGATGGATAATTGTAATTGAAAAAAATTAACTTCCCGTCGAGGGAAACACGACCCCCAGTAAGTAATGAGGAACACGACGCTTGGAGGAGGAATTTAGACCTAGTGACGGGGTCCAACTGACGTGTGATCTATCGTCATCAGCTATTTTATTGTTCCCATTGCTGGGACACTGGCCTTCTCGAGTGGATAAGGAGTGTACTCTATCACTATCTGATTAAGAAATTTCAGAGTCATCTGCAGGCCTATTATATAAAACGAATCGTGATAATCGGACGCAATTCGTCGTTCACTTTGCTTGATATTGAACCTTCATCATCATCATCATATCAGCCGCACGACGCCCACTGCTGGGTATAGGCCTCCCCTAAGGATCTCCACGACGATCGGTCCCGCGCTGCCTGCATCCACTGGCTTCCCGCGACCTTCACCAGATCGTCGGTCCACCTTGTCGGGGGCCTACCCACGGAGCGTCGTCCGGTGCGCGGTCGCCATTCCAGAACCTTTCCGCCCCAACGGCCATCGGTTCTTCTCGCTATGTGTCCCGCCCATTGCCACTTCAGCTGAGCAATCCTTCGAGCGTTTCTGACATGACGTAGGGAAACGCCGAGCATGGCTCTCTCCATTGCACGCTGGGTGACCTTATTCCTGAGGTAATGGTGTCACGGAGTGGAAGAAACTTCGTCCGCTTATCGCGATTGTTTTTATGTAATAGGCCTGCTGATGGTAGATAATAATGTACAATTCAACCCTAACCCTAAACAGACGTGGCGTGTTTGTTTCAGAGATTCTGTTATTTACATGGGCGGTATTTTCGCGATAACCGGAGATATTGTTTTATAGACACCTAATCCTCTTAATATTCTAACTACGACAAAAAACACCAGTTACTAAAAGACTGACAGACGGATTGGTTCCTTCTACATTTTTAGTTTGTGTGTTTGAGAGTTTTCTAAGATGGCACTCCTCTTCCAAATCTTCAGTACATTCATACGTAAGTATTGTAACTTATACTAATTTTAGCGCGCATTTCAATGCATAATTTCTTTCTTGGGCTCACAATTAAGTAAGTAAGTAGTTTGACGAAGTCAAAGTTTTAACTTTGTTTATAAGAACTGCGTTTTATTTTACTTATGTTACTTACATTCAATAAATAAGTTAGTTAAGAAAATTCGCTAATTGATTATTTTTGCGTCATACCTTTTCCCATTCTGGTTGGCCCTGGTGCTCATATTGGGATAGAAACGACTTGTAAAAATTACCTAACGGCATTTTTTATTTTATTTTACTCATAATGAGACACGCCAACAGAGTACACATATGCGATGCGCCCCCTGCCTGCATCCCCCGCTCAAGCAAGCATGCAACATACAAGCAAACATACAGCATACAAACAATCATGCAGCATGCAAGCAAGCATGCAGCATGAAAGCAAGCATATGCAGCATATAAGCAAGCGTGCAGCATGCAAGCAACATGCAGTTTGATGTGTGATTGCGATGTCTAAAACCCCTGTTTCCACATTCGCCAACTTCCTTTTTCACCAATTCCTGATTCGCAACCTAAACAACTGTGTAGGGGTGGCAAATGTGCAAATGTTGTTTTAGTGCGATTATTCCCAGGAGTCCCCTCTAACACTGTCACCCGGGGTGACAACTCGATGAAGTAAAAAAGTTATGTAGCAAATAAAAAAAGTTCAATAGAGACTACGGCTAATTAGTAAAATGTTATTCTCCTCCCTCGGATACCACAGTGAGTGGACGTGTCTTACTAACCCGCTATCGAAATAAAATTCGAAATAATAAATTAAAGTGAAAAAATAAGTTGTGTGCTCGTGATTTGAACTTGCGGTCTTCTGGATTAGCGGTGAGCGTATTGCCTTCTCGGCTAGCGAAGCAGTAACTCAGTACGTCGAAATAACTAACTGCTTTTGGCTACTTGCTACGACTGAGTTGTTTGACTACGACCGCCTGCGACCCTGCGTGTGCTACGGCTTGCTACGACGAACCATTTTCGCTACGGACCACTCGACTTGCTACAACTATCATCAAACTCAGAATAACTGTGCCTTATCTATTTAGAATAAGACCCATATTTCATCGATCCCTTAACTGTTATTTGTTTTGAAATGCCTAAGCTTGCGTACTCACCTCCGAAAACACAAGTGGAATTATCATCGAAAGGACAAAAGATGTTACCTCGAAATTTGTCGCAATCGGATCCAAATGTTTCGGCAGCCGAAAATAAAAATCTTTCACCTAATGTGAGCATAACAACGCGTTCATCGAAGCGTCTACGCGTGGATGGATCACCGCAGGCTGAGGCAAGTACAACACTATCGGCAGACACCTTCTTTGCCTCACAACAAGAACTCATTCAAATGTTAAACTCTTGGAAAACGGAACAAGACACAATTTTATCGAGAATAATGGCAGATATGAGAGAATTGAAAAACAAATGTAATGAAATACAAAAAACAAATACTGAAATTGAAAAGTCTATGGAGTATCTACACAGTGAAAACGAATTTTTGAAGGGCAAAATTGAAAATTTAGAATCTGAAAAAAGAGAGGACCAAGAACGAATCTTTAATTTGGAAAATGAACTTCAAGAGGTTAAGTTTGGCAGAAGATCTTCCTCAATAGAAATAAAAAACATCCCAGGTAAGCAGCAAGAAACAACGGAGATTCTCGTCGATACGATCTTAAAAATTGCAAATACTGTCGGAATGAAGTTTTCTCCATCTGATGTGCGTGACATCTATAGATTACCTGGTAGCAAGCCTGGAAGGGAGAGGTCTATTGTAACTGAATTTTGCTCTGTTGCTACTAAATATGAGTTTCTGACCAAGTCTCGTGCTTTTAATAGAAATCGAAGTGTCGCAGATAAGTTAAACACATTAAATACGGGAATATCAACCGAGATCAAACCCATTTATGTTGATGAATATATTCCCAACTCTCTTAAAAAACTTTTTTTCCAGACCAAGGAATACGCTAAAAATAATAATTTTGAATACTGTTGGTATTCAAATGGAAAAATTTTGCTTCGTAAAAATAATGGGAGTGACAAAGTCATAACAATCAAATCTGAAAAATGTTTAAAGGCTTTGCAATCACAAAAATGACTTTCATTGTATTGCTACTTGAAGCGTAATCTTTTGTCAGCTACTTTGCTTGCATGTTGTTTTGTTTTTAAGGAATTTGTTTATTTTGATTGCTTGCACAAAATATGTGATAAAATATTAACTAGACATTACTGTAGACATTTGTTTGTAATTATTATTAACGTTTTTGTTCAGTCTTTCTCTTCTATTGATGGAGGAAATTATTTTATAATTTTGATTTCCTTACTTTGTCCAATGTACGATCTTAGTTTATACTCTGATAGTTATTATATTGGTAGGCTAATTATTAAAACAATACTCGATAGTGAATTACTCTTATGTGGCTCTTCATTCTGTAGATTTTATATAATATCTAACATAAATGTAACAATTTGTGGCTTAACTTACTGTACAAATTTCTAAGAGATAAAAACAAAAATAAAATTCGCAGACACTAATAATATTCTAAATGACCTGCACAACTACAGTGCTTCTGAAAGTATGATATGTGAACCAGAGCAATGTTTAGGAATTATTAAAAAACCTAGCGCTTACTTAAAAATACTACAACAAAATATACGTAGTATAAATAAAAATTTTGATGCGTTCTGTGCACTATTGAAACGTTTAAATATTTTGTGTGATGTTATAGTTCTTTCTGAGTGTTCGCTTTCATGTGTGGGACCTTTACCTTTACTGGAAGGATATGATTCGTTCAGCACTACGAACAACTTCAATCAAAACGATGGAGTTGTGGTTTATATAAATAAACGAATAACTTATAAAATTGAAGAACCAAAGTTGTGTGAGTCTAATTGTCTTTTGATAAAACTTGATAATAAAACAGTGATAGTGGCCATTTATCGTCCCTGTGAGTTTAAAAACGTAAGTTGTTTCCTCACATCTCTGAAAAAGTTACTCGAAACCTTAAAATCTTATAATAATATCATCTTGGTAGGAGACATAAATATAAATACATTAATATACGATAAAGGTACTATAGAATACCTCGAAATAATAACTTTTAATGGACTTATTCATGCACATTGTTATCCTACGAGGAAAAGAAGTTGTTTAGACCATGTTGTGATAAAAACAAAATATACGTTCAATTAAAGACTGACTGCGATCTAAGACTGATTTATTATGCTAAGTAAAAGCTTATATATGAGGAGAGATGCGTGTGTGTTGCATATGTTAGTACACACACTACACCTCCCCCCTGAAAAAGAAAAAAAACTAAGTGTACATATTTTTTTTTATATCCTAATATTATCTGCTAGGTTTATTATTTACTAATTAAAATACTTTTTTTTTTCAAAATTAATTATAGGTAAGTACTTTAGTTCTGTGCTTTAGGTCAACAGACATTTCTTAACTAGCAGGGAATGCTTAGATTTCTTATATAATTTAAATACAACTGATACTTATGGATAGAAAAACTTTACTGTTACAAAACAACACAAAAAAACGGGTCGACTAGAGTACCTCCCTACTCCTTTTGATGTCTCGGTAAAAAAACTTACACACAATGATGAACAATCTAATTTAGCTTTTAATGTAAAAAGTTCAGAAAACCTTTACATAAGTTCCTACATTTTTTTTCATATTCAGTTTTCATACAATATCACAAACATAAGATTTTTACTGATGTAGTACTTACCTATTTATTAACACGTTTTTATTTTGATACAAATAACAAACAAAACATTACAAACATACAGTTTTATAAATGGCAAAACAATAATTATTTTGACGTTATTAATTATATAACAATATAATACGTACGATTGACCAAGAACTTTGAATATGGTTATCTTAAAATGAAGCTTAACAGTAGATTATTAATTTGTATTTATTTAGGGACACTTTTTTTTTTCGTATAAGTAATTCAAAATCGAGAAACTAAACTTTATGTAAAAATAAATTATAATCTACGAAATCTTCCAGATTTTCAATTAAACTTAAATTGTTTTGCTACTTATAAGTACTCTGTTGGTAACAACCTTAATATTGTACCTTAATAATATTTTTTTTTTACGTTTAAAAACATATATATTAAAATTAACACTTCAAAACAAAACAAAATATTTTTTTCCATTATTAATAATACGTATTATTCTTCTGATGTATACTGGTATAGATTACAATTACTAAATTATTTTACTAATGTCATTGCTGCTGACAAAAATATAATTTTAAACTTTCATATTATAAAATCAACACATTAAATTTAAAATACAAAAGAGACACTATAACAATAGTATTATATTACTCAAGTACTTAAATTATACATGTAATTTCTTATTTATACTGGTATAAGTAGATTGCACAGACTCATCTTTCATAATAATAAAGAAAACATTATATTTCCTTAAAAAAAACTTTTTTTCTTTTATTCCATAGTTGAAAAAGGTAACTAAATGAAATATTTACTTTAAAAATCATTTAAAATTTGTTTGAGTACTTATTTATACTTAATTCATTTACAAATAAAACTTTTCAAGATACTTTTTGCTAACACACTTATATAAAACTTTCACTATGTAATCATTCCTCACATTAATTATTTCCTTTTATTTAAAAATCATCTTTCATATTCTTATCACCACATTTACAAACAAAATATTCCTTCCTTTAAACTTTTTAATCAAATTATAATCATTCATTTCATCTTCCTAATATAAAATATCTTCAAACCTTTATTGTTTATCACATAACCTCCTATTTTGTAATATTTCTATCTCTCAATATTCTTATCTAAATTATCCTGTGTCAAAAACAATATTTCCATATATTTACTTCACTTTAAATCCTACTCCTGCTCGTTATAAACTTCATTTTCATAATAACTATCGGTACACTTATACACATATCACCTACTAGGTACTCAAATACATAATTCGCCCGGCGCCGGCGTACTTTCATTTTTATTTAACTCATCATTTTTGGTACATACTTTATCATATTTATTTATAGTCGACTTCATTATCATCATAAAAATGGACAATTGCCATTTTGGGCTGTGGCCACAGCTCAATTATTAATGGGGGCAGTTTTTTAAGTTCTCGGACTCCAACTAAACTCACAGAGGAAATCTCGTTTCGCACCATGATCGAATAGAAGGATCTGACACCCCACGTATGTACCATTATTAATAGGGTCATGAATTAAGACACATACTAATTTGGTCTCCAAACAGGATTCAAAGGGGAATCTCGTTCACACCTTGATGCAACTGAAGGACCTGATCCCTATAGTACCTCTCCTTTAATGTGTACCGTATAATCGAGCTTTTATCTAAACCATTTCATTCCAAAACCTATCAAATAAACTAACAAACCGAATATAAAGTAGATAAGAGATTCATCGCTTTTGGGTGATCAGTCCAATTGCATGTGAAACCTTATAAACCGTATATTCCCTAACTTCTATAAATAAATCCTTACCATCATTCTAAATCCTATATTAAAAAAACGCATCACATTACCTAAACCTATACCATGCTGTACCTAATTGCAAACTAAAAGCTACAAAAAGATTTTTAATACAGCTACAATAACTTACCTACAATATTCCTTCTACCTATAAAATCTATACCTTTGCTTTATTCTAATCATATACCTACCGAGCTTTCAAATTGTTCTTCTAACTTCTTTTCAAACCTCAACTCAATATAATTTCCACAAACACAAATATCTCAATCATACCTCAACATAAACTTTCACATCCGAAATTAATATAAAGGTTCCTTAAAGTTTTCTTCCCAACAAATTAATACTTACTCGTTATCTTTTCCTATTAAAACAATGTTTTATATTACAGCTTAACCAGCGAACTCGTGTGATATTTTGTGACAAGGTTAATGTTACTGCATCAACTTGCATAAATGCAGCTGCGCTACTCTTTGTAAGCTGCCGATATCGAAATACAACACTCACATTCCAATACCTTGTTCGTTAAGTTATCAAAACAATATGATTGCATCACTTCTAATAAGAAATTTTGTCACATGATAATTTGTCATCGATACCTATTAAATTGATTTGTGTAGATATTAAAATTAAACTCATATAAGTTAACTACACATTCAGGACAAAACAAAAAATAATTTTACTTTATTACTCACTTGTTTTTAAAATAAAATGCTAAGACACTAATATGAAGAAAATAAATAGAAAAAAATAGGTACTATTTGTTAAAATAATATTGTCTTTTCAATAGTACCAAAATATACCTACCTAATCACTATTTCTGATCATAAAATCTTTTCTAAATTCATCTCCTAAAACAAAAGGAAAATAATTTCACAACAAAAATTAACAAAAGGTATATCGGAGCGTTTATTTACTTTCTATACGCAATAGCATACAATACATAAATAAAATATAGTTTTGTTATTCGTAAAAATTTGGGCGGAAATATACTATGATTGTACGTAAAAGTAATGATATCTTTTTTGTTTTGTCAATGGCATAGGTAAATAATACAAACTCGTAATTTAAATTTTGTCAAGCGAACATCTAAACTAAAATGAATTATGAATAGAATATAGTTATAAATTTCTTGTACATAAATATATGATATAGCGGAGAAAAAAAAATTTACTAAATTGAAGACGAAAGATAGTATTCTAAGGTAGAATTTTCTAATTAGTTACGTTTAAAACTAAAAGTAGTTTCCAAACTATTTATTTTAACAAGTCAAATAAGATGAATGATGTTTTCTAAATTTATTGACGAATAGTTAAATATAATTAATACGTCACAATGAAAAATATTATTGATATTTAATATTTAGTAATAATGAACAGCAATAAGCGCATAAAGACGATTACTTACTTTCTTAAAAAAAACATACCTACTTTGATAAAATGTGTTATCAATATTAGTGTCCTGCTACAGGGAAATAAATCTAGGTAACTACTACCTGTTCGTTCATGCCATTAATAACCTTATAATATTATTTATATGAAAACTTTTCATTAATTTACGACAAAGTAAAGTATAACCACTCAAACGATATTTAAATTCTTTTTGGTTCAATAAAATGATACCTCTTTAGTTCGCTGCTACAATATCACACGTGTTGCTATGTCAGCAATTTCGATGTCGTTCACATTGAATACAATTACGAAATCTAAACTTTGTACCTAACATGAATGTTTCTAAATAATTTTATGACATTAATTATTAAAAAGGGAAATCACAACTTAATAAAACATCATCACTGCAAAGTTGATCTTTAAAATAACGAGAACAGAAAAAAATATCCATATTCAGACTAAAATTATATATCAAGTCAAGCAAAAACAAAACTTCACAAATACAATGAGTTACCTTTATCAACCACGCTGATTTTCCGCAAACTAACTGTGAAAAATAAAAACCAAACATAAATATCCCAACTCCACACAAAAATGATAACTTTTCCTGTGCAATCGTACCTAGTACCTTTTACCTTTAATCAGAAACTTTCTTTTAGAAGAAAATTAAACATATTTACTACAATTTTTACTGTAAATTAAACATTTTTTTTTTTAACTTTTTATAAAATTATGATACCTTATACCATTCTAGCTTATAGTCATATACTTTTTTTTTAATAAACTCGTAAAATAAATTCTTCAACTTTATTTTAGTTATGTTACCTATTTTACTTACAAAAAATATATTGAAAGGTAGAGAAGTCTCGAACAAACTAATGTTTATATTTTTAAAATTTCACCAAAAAAAAAAACAATGAAAACGTTTGAAAATATTCATAAAACCCAACATAAACTCTAAAATTAATCTTAATACTAGTAATCTTAAAATTTTGTAATTTCTGGTTCGCAAAAGAGATAATAAAACACGCAAAAGGGGATTAAATTACTAAAACGTTTTAGAAGTCATTTTCGTCGTCTCCGAAGTTCGCGGTGTTAGTTAACTGTCTGGCCACTTTCCGTTCGTAAAGTCAGTTCTTGGCTCCATCCTCACGACACCATCATCTGCCGGCTGGTCCACAATCCACATCCGACACCAACGTCTCCCGGCACCCTGCTTTATATCTCCATCCTCACCAGCATCACAGCATCATCACCAGTACGTGACAACGAACACGTTTTTCTTTTAATTTACTCGTAATTGTTCATAAGTGAATATTTTTGAGTCCTTTATATTAGAAGAATTTATTTCACTGGTTTTCGTATTTTAATAACTAAATATAGTTTATAAGTTTCACTTTTCACATATTGTTAGTTTTATAGTTCGTGTTTAATTTTTATAAGGTACACTCACTCCTTATTTTATTATTTTAAAGTCTATTTTATTTTATTTATTATAATTCACGGTTCTATTAATAACTAACCGGCTGCACAGCGCCGCCGCGCAGGCGGCACTGGCAGGGTCGCCATGCAAGGAGGCGACCAGGAGACGTTCAATTAAAGACTGACTGCGATCTAAGACTGATTTATTATGCTAAGTAAAAGCTTATATATGAGGAGAGATGCGTGTGTGTTGCATATGTTAGTACACACACTACAAACTCCTATACAATGGTGATGGAAACATCTATATCTGATCACGAAGCCGTTCTCTTTAACTTAGAAACAAAAATTGCTCAAGTGGAAAAAATAAAATCTATCAGGAAAGTAAATCTAGAAGGAATACTACTCGATTGTTCAAAAGAAAACTTTAAATTTGTATATGAGAGCAATGATATAAATCATATAACAAGTTCATTTGTACAAATTCTATCTAAAATAATACTTAATAATACCTTAACAATTAGAATCTCATGTAGAAAAGTTACGTTAAAGCCATGGATGACTACAGGATTGTTACGATGCCTTAGAAACAGAGATGCAATGTATAAAAAATTAAAAAAATATCCAGATGATGAAATATTAGGAACTACATTCAGGCGGTACCGGAACTATTGCAACAACCTCATTAAAAAAGTAAAAAGACAGTTTGAAACTCAACTTCTAAATTCTGCGGGCAATAATAGTAAGCAGGTATGGGAAACTATAAACAAAATTACTAATCGTAAAAAACGCCAAACAGCCGCCCATGAATTACTACATATTCATAATAAAAAAATCGACTCCATAAACGCAGTGAATTCTTATTTTGCTAACATTGGGAAGGAACTGGCGGAAAAAATTCCAATTCCAGATTTACCTTATGTGGGGAAGATTAGTTCACCGAGCCACTCTTTTGTAATAAACACTACCGATGAGAATGAGGTATTAAGTTTAATACGGAACCTAAAAAGTGAATGTTCGGGGGGCTATGATGGCATCACAGCAAAGATACTTAAAACTATCCAGAGTGCTATTATTGCTCAGCTCACTTATATTCTAAACGCTTGCATAGAGATGGGAGTTTTCCCGGATGCTTTAAAGAGGTCAGTGCTTGTGCCTATATTTAAAACGGGAAATAAAGATTGCATTGATAATTATCGCCCCATTGCCATCCTAACTACGTTTGCTAAACTCTTAGAAAAAATCTTAAATGCAAGACTTTATTCGTATTTGGAAACGCAAAGTTTATTGGCTGAATCGCAGTATGGTTTTAGAAGAGGAAAATCCACATCTGATGCCGTACACGATCTGACTGATTTTGTAGTTCGTAAATTAGATGCAAACAAACGTTGTCTTACCATATTTCTAGATCTTAGAAAGGCTTTTGACACTGTTTGTGTATCTCTACTAATAAAGAAACTTGAAAGTCTAGGGATACGAGGCGTGCCTCTCCAATTATTTTCTGACTATCTTAAAAATCGAACTCAGAAAGTCAAGATTGGTGATTATGTCAGTGAAGATATTCCCATAAACTATGGTGTGCCACAGGGGAGTGTATTGGGGCCGAAACTATTTCTCTGTTATGTAAACGAACTCTGTAGCTTAAAACTTGAAAATTGTAAGATTATTGCATATGCTGATGATACATCTCTGACTTTCTTTGGGGATACGTGGGAAGAAGTTTACTCAAAAGCACAAGCGGGTTTTAATATTGTATGTCACTGGTTGGTTTCTAATTATCTTACTCTGAATATCAAGAAAACTAAATATATGCTTTTTTCTATACGCAGCATTCAAAATTTAAATTCGAATCTCCAGCTAACTGCTCATACCTGTTCACAACCTACTCTGAATAGCTGCTCTTGTGCAGTGCTAGAGCGGGTGCAGAGTATAACGTATCTTGGAGTGCTGCTGGATAATACCCTCACCTTTCAGAACCACATAATAGCTCTTGCACAAAAAGTTAGAAAATTAACATACATTTTTAAACAACTACAACATGTCGCGAACGGTAAAACTTTAAAGGATATTTATAATTGTCTATGTCAGTCATTAATTTCGTATTGTATAACGGTTTGGGGGGGAGCGGCGAAAACTCATTTAATAAAGATTGAAAGGGCACAAAGATTAATACTAAAAATTTGCCTTGCCAAACCTCTTTTATATCCTCTTTGATAGCGAAGTCCTAACAGTTCGTCAACTATATATATTAAATACCATTATAAAACAGCACAAAGAAATAGAATATAAAAAAGAACTGACAGTCACCAGTACTAGTCGTAGACAAAGGCAGGTTTGCCATACTGAATCTTTTAATAGAGTATTTGCACATAGGTTTTTCTGTGCTCAAGGTCCAAAACTGTATAATAAAAGTAATTCACTTCTTGGCATATATTCTAATAATAGGTTTGAGTGCAAAAATATTATTTGTAATTGGCTGATGAAGCTGTCATATCAAGAGACTGAAGATATCTATTATAAAAAATGTAATAGTTTGGTGTAATCAAAATATTTTTATTTATTTTTTCCTTATGGTTTAAAACGTACTCGAAATGTAACTATTATTTTACTGAGATGTTATCTGAGGGTGGAGACCTGGTGTTCTGTAACACAAGTATTTTACTTACTATGGTTCACCAGTCTCCACATACAAGTTTTGTCTGCATAACTATAGTTCTCTGAATTGTATTGTATATTATTTGTTGTAACTTGTTTGTGGTGAAATCAATAAACTATTATTATTATTATTATTATTATTATTATTATTTTGAAAATTGGTGAAACGTAATTCGGTAAAATGATACATGTCAAATGATGTCTAAAAATATGGCAAACAATACATTGTAGCAAAAAAGACGCGTCGGGCAACCGTTTTCGGTCAAATCAAATTAGGACAAGTCGTACCTATAACTGCTGAAATCCAATAGTTGCATATTAGCAGGAAAGGAAGTTTGTAATAGTCTGCGTCATATGTTAACATTCTTAGAACGGAATCCGCTCTTCATTACTTATTTACTTACTCAACTTTATTACTAACATTATAAAGCTTGTTATTAAACTCTATTTCTGTTCTTTCCAGTGAGTTACATCTGCATGACGATGGGTCTTATGTTCACGTGGCCATCCTCAGTGCTGATGCTCTTCAGCTCTTCAAACACAACCCTACATAGACCTATGACGGAGGGTGAGATAGCGCTGTTGGGAAGTCTCTCATCAGTGGGTGCCTTGACGTGTATTCCAGTGGTAGGGGTATTACTCGACAGAGTGGGGAGGAAACCTTGTGCCATCGGTTCTGCTATTATGGGAGTGGTGAGTTTGAGTCACTATCATCACTGCTAGCCTCTGCGAAGCTCAGTACCCTTTGCATGAACAGCTATCGAAAAAAATAACGCGCGTAAAAACATTCGACATTTGATTTTGTATAGGAAATTTGTACTGCCATCTACCGCGGAAAAGAGAAATGAAATTTTCCATAGATAATTACTCTATCGAGTAGCTTTACACGGGTTTTTTTCTCGATAGATGTTCGTGCTAGGGTGAGTCTTTTTTTTTTTTTTTTTTTTTTTTTTTTTTTTTTCTTCTATTACATGCCATCGAAAATTTTATTATGCAATTTTTCTTAGGCTACGCTGTCATTGACTGTAATGATTTTGACCAACCCGATGAGTTAATATTTATTAAATAAATAAGTTAGGAAATGATTATTTTTTTGAAGAAATAACTAATTGTCTTGATGAAAAAAGGGGGGCAGAAAAATTCGCGTCGGCCCCGCCGCCGGACGGCACAAACACACGCTACGCCACTGGTACAGAGACGTTTCTTATGATAGGAAAAGAAGGATGCTGATTTTATTCAGCTCCTTATACACAACCCTGTATAAACCTGTGACGGAAAGTGAGATAGCACTGTTGGGAATGAAGAATAACAGCGATTTTTGGTTAGTGGCTTATCTAATATCTATAGGACCACATGCACAACTGTGAAGAAATTATCGCGATATCTCTTAAAACAGAAAAGTTATATGGCCTAGAACACTGTTATTTTGTGTTGTACAATGACGTCATTGGTCATACAGGTGAACCTTACGTCTTGCGTAATAAAGCACATATTTAAGTGAACTACGAATTAGCATAAAACAAAATTCTAACTGTAATTTGAAGCAAAAAGTTATGTAGTAAATAGTATGTCAATGCTCCAGGTATTACGAAATAAAGCTACCAGCTGTTAAAAAGCCAGGTTTTAAGTTCTTATTACGTTACAATATCATGTAAACAGGGAACTAATAAAACTATCTTTATCTAGCTTGCGTTATCTTTATAAGATGAAAGATATTGCGAAATATTGTTTGAGTAAAGATAAAGAATTACTGCTATTCATAAAAAAGCATGTCATAAACTTATGTAGAGGGAATTCCATATTGCGTCTTGAAATTAACATTGAGACATAAAAATGTGGTGAAAATTACAGTAATCCCTTTGCTAATTATGTGTGGTTTGATGGGATTTTACACTATGGTTTAATACGTTTTATTGCTATTTATAATAGCTGTTGAGATGGGTGCTTTTATGAAGAAAACGCTTTTGGAAAATCCTGGATTAGATTTAGAAACATATTTTACGTAATGTCATTTTCTTTAGAAACTGCAATCTTCAGTAGGTAGGTGTCACTATAATTTTGCACAGTTAAAGTTTTTAAACTACAGTAGATAAGGATTTTAACCTATAGGTACCTGATTTAGAATAAAATATTAACTCGGAGACAAGTTACATTTGTTTGTATAAATAGGTAAAAGCTTTTAAACAGAATGAAAGAAAAAATAGACAAACAAACTGCGTTAGGCATTGATTAAAACATTACATAGGTATTATTATGATTAAAATAAGGTACCTAGGGTGTTGGAACCAATAGCAGACCAGTCACCCAAAGCTGACCAAAACGGGGTTTTATTGCATTATTAAAAAAGCAAAACATTTAAATCATTACAAAGTTGATAATTTTTGGTTTTCCAATAGTGAAAGCACTTATATCTGTCAAGCCTCATGTAAGTTTGCTTTTTATTAGTGAAATAATGTGACGTTCTCTTGCTGCAACAATGGCACCGCGTGAGTGGTCAAGATTTTTACTAAGACTTAAAGTTTCATATTACTTTGGAAATCGTGATACATCTTGAATTATATTTAAGTTTACGGATTTACTACCCATCAAAGTTAATAAGAAGCTATGTTTTTAAACGTGTTTAACAATATTTCTGTTTTTTACTGCATAATGTGGTTTTTATAACCCAAGATGTTTCATTTGGAATTTTTTTATAGTTTTCCACAACTGTGATGGCTTTTTTTTTTAAAACTAAGGATTAGCATAGTTAAGTATATTTTTATACTAATTATATCAAAGTGTTTCGTTTAACATCCTATGATCATAACTATCTTGCAAATTATTGACTATTTGAGGTGGTCAGGTATTAGGTAAAGTAAGTGGTCATCTATATTGGTGAATGGTGGTCAGGTAATGGGGACTTTTGAATTTTTTACTTTGGACCGGCCTTACAAAAAAACTATTGTAATACTTATCTTAATTTATTTATTTTTATTTATTTATTTATTTTTGCCTCATTTGTATAAGTATGTATCTAAGAATCATGGTGACAAAGATAGCATCGCTCAAATGAAAACTGAGTACACAGCGACCGCAGTAAAATCAAAATCCGCTTAAGTGGTCCACTATTGGTTCCGACACCCTACTTACTTAAATCCTTTATTTCAGTTTGCCTGGGCCATGATAGCAAGCAGCAAACAAGTGGAAGTTGTCCTCACTGCTATATTCGTATCCGGATTAAGCAGCGGTGCAGTCCTAATAAACACAGTGTACGTAGCAGAGTTCTGCCAAGAGAACGTCAGGGGTGCCATGACTGGGTGCATCATGGTCTTCTACAACATAGGAATGCTCGTATCCTATGTTCTTGGAGGGAATCTGGAGTACTCCTTGATGGTTCTCATCAATTTGTCCCTGTCAGTCGCAGGGGTTATAGGATTATTCATGTTGAGGGAATCTCCTCTGTTCTTGATGACGAAAGGAAGAGAACAGGTATGTTGACAACTTAGGAAAAAATAGACTTTCATATCCAGTCTATAGGGGTTTAAGTATGAAATCGCCGTTTTCTATGGAGAATTTTAAAGAATTTGTATTTTCCATACTAACGTTTAATTTATTTAAGAACCATGAACGCTAATGTTTTAAAACTTTTATACACAAATGTTTAAATACTCAGCTATCTTTCTAACACAATCGGAAATTTCATACTTTAACACCTATTATTATTATTTATTCTGTGATCTATGTAGGTATATTAGCTTTATTAAAGAAAATTTTACTTATTCAAGTGTTTTATCAATTTGAAGTTTAATAAATAAGTACTCAAAAGAAACGTTAATAAGTACCTACCTAAGTGAAATTTGGTAATTGACCGAGCGAGCACGAAGTGCGAGCGAAGCGTCTCTGCTTCAGCTTGGGCAAAAATTATTTCGTGTGTACGGCTGTATGTTTTCATCTACAGGTCGCATTTCTCAACCGATTCTCGTGAAATTTTGTGAGCAGGTTCGAAAATTATACAGATTTTTTTTGTCAAGCCAGTTTTTTCGAAATTTTATAAAATGGCGGAGATACGTAAAAAAAACATATTTCCGTCCAGCTCTCCGGCGCTGTCTTATCTCACCTACAGGTCGCATTTCTCAACTAATTATCGTGAAATTTTGTACACAGGTTCGAAAATTATATAGATTTTTTTTTAGGTCGAGCCAGTTTTTCTAAATTTTTTGAAATGGCGGAGATATGATGTATTTCCATCCGGCTTTCTGGCGCTGGATGTTCTCTTCTACAGGTCGCATTTCTCAACCGATTCTCGTGAAATTTTGTGAGCAGGTTCAAAAATTATACAAATTTTTTCATCACGCCAGTTTTTTGAAATTTTTCAAAATGGCGGAGAAATGTAAAAAATCATATATTATTTGAGTCTGACTTTCCATCTGTCTGTTTTCCTCTACAGGTCGCATTTCTCAACCGATTCTCGTGAAATTTTGTGAGCAGTTTCGATAATTATATATAGATTTTTTTAAGTTAAGCCAGTTTTTCGAAATTTACCAAAAAATCACTGATTTCGAAAAATATTTAAAATTAGAAACGCCATTTAGCTGCGAATATACCTACCAAATAATATACCAAGCAGCACGTACCTACCTCTATGTGCTTTGAAAATCTCGTGATAAGTGTGGGAAAAAGGGGTGTGTAATGTATGACCTAAATTTACATGCACTAACGATCAGAAGATATAATAACATTTCATATAATTTCATTTGACATACCGATCAAATAATATAACATACAGTTAATATAATTTCACTTGACCTAAATACATGTGATATAAAAATTATTTGACACAATAATCATTTGATCTAATTAACAGATGATATAAAGCACATTTCATATAACATTCATTTACTCTATTCAACATTTAAAATAATTTTATTTGACCTATGATTTAAATGCTATAAAAACAAGCATAGCCCAAAAATATTATTTCATTACTTATATATTTTTAACTACACCCATGCTTTAATTAAATCCTCCATAAAGGGTTCTGAAATAGTTAGCTTACTGCCAACATTACAGTATCGCTCCGCTGCGAGTGGTCAAAACACTACCCTAACCTAACCTACCTGGTGCCTTAGGTTATTCTTTATAGCGGGGGCCTGGGGCCAGCCCCCCAGCAAGTATTTTGCAAGCAAGCACCCAACAAGCAAGCATGCAGCAAGCAAGCATGCAGCATGCAAGGCAGCATGCAAGCAAGCATGCAGCATGCAAGCAAGCATGCAAGATGCAAGCAGGCATGCAACATGCAAGCAAGCATGCAACATGTATGCAAGCATTGTGGAGCTCCGCTCGCTTCGCTCGCTCCGCTGCGAGTGGTCAAAACACTAACCTAACCTAACCTACTGGTAGGTGCATCAAAAGTTTTTCTTTATAGCGGGGGGCCTCAGGTCCCCCGACCCCCCCGAGCAGGGGAGCCAGCCCCCCTGCACCCCCCGGCAAGCATTTTGCAAGCAAGCAAGCCTGCAAGCAAGCAAACATGCAGCATGCAAGCAAGCATGCAACATGCATGCAAGCATTGTGGAGCTCCGCTCGCTTCGCTCGCTCCGCTGCGAGTGGTCAAAACACTAACCTAACCTAACCTACTGGTAGGTGCATCAAAAGTTTTTCTTTATAGCGGGGGGCCTCAGGCCCCCTGACCCCCCGAGCAAGGGGGCCAGCCCCCCTGCACCCCCCGGCAAGCATTTTGCAAGCAAGCAAGCATGCAGCATGAAAGCAACCATGCAGCATGCAAGCAAGCATGCAGCATGCAAGCAAGGATGCAGCATGCATGCAAGCATGCGAGTGGTCAAAACACTAACCTAACCTAACCTACTGGCAAGCTACATGCATGCTTGTATGCTTGCTTGCATGTCTAGTCATTGTTGTGTCATAATATATGTATGCTAATAGACATTAAACATTCGTTATTTGATAATCAAGCAAGCATCATAATAACAAAAGCTAGTTATTTCTATTTTATAGTAAAAGTTGATTATAACATGTAAAATTAGATCAAATGATATGTATATGAAATATAAGTTAGATAAAAAGCAATATATCAAATGATACTTATGGGATATAAACGTTAGAGCAAATGTAAATATGGCAAATAATAATGATGACAAATGAATAATAGGTTAAATAAAAATTATGACATATATTTTTAGGTCAAATAAAAATTAGATGAAGTCAACGTTAGTGACATTGAAATTACATTAATTGTTTTTATGGCAACCGAATCGCACCCGGGAAAAAGTGCTGGCGACATCTTTTAGATTATTTTTTAAGCAACATACAATTTGAGCTACTTTTTAATGCGAGGTCTACTGTACTGCTCACGGAGCCAGTAGTCAACTACCAATGTTTTTTAGGGTTCCGTACCCAAAGGGTAAAAACGGGACCCTATTACTAAGACTCTGCTGTCCGTCTGTCTGTCTGTCTGTCCGTCTGTCTGTCTGTCTGTCTGTCACCAGGCTGTATCTCGTAAACCGTGATAGCTAGAGAGTTGAAATTTTCACAGATGATGTGTTTCTGTTGCCGCTATAACAACAAATATTAAAAACAAACCAAAATAAATATTTAAGGGAGGCTCCCATACAATAAACGTTATTTTTTGCCGTTTTTTGGTACGGAACCCTTCGTGCGCGAGTCCGACTCGCACTTGGGCGGTTTTTTTAGGGTTCCGTACCCAAAGGGTAAAAACGGGACCCTATTACTAAGACTCCTCTGTCCGTCTGTCTGTCTGTCTGTCTGTCTGTCTGTCACCAGGCTGTATCTCATGAACCGTGATATTTAGCTGCGAATATACCTACCAAATAATATACCAAGCAGCACGTACCTACCTCTATGTGCTTTGAAAATCTCGTGATAAGTGTGGGAAAAAGGGGTGTGTAATGTATGACCTAAATTTACATGCACTAACGATCAGAAGATATAATAACATTTCATATAATTTCATTTGACATACCGATCAAATAATATAACATACAGTTAATATAATTTCACTTGACCTAAATACATGTGATATAAAAATTATTTGACACAATAATCATTTGATCTAATTAACAGATGATATAAAGCACATTTCATATAACATTCATTTACTCTATTCAACATTTAAAATAATTTTATTTGACCTATGATTTAAATGCTATAAAAACAAGCATAGCCCAAAAATATTATTTCATTACTTATATATTTTTAACTACACCCATGCTTTAATTAAATCCTCCATAAAGGGTTCTGAAATAGTTAGCTTACTGCCAACATTACAGTATCGCTCCGCTGCGAGTGGTCAAAACACTACCCTAACCTAACCTACCTGGTGCCTTAGGTTATTCTTTATAGCGGGGGCCTGGGGCCAGCCCCCCAGCAAGTATTTTGCAAGCAAGCACCCAACAAGCAAGCATGCAGCAAGCAAGCATGCAGCATGCAAGGCAGCATGCAAGCAAGCATGCAGCATGCAAGCAAGCATGCAAGATGCAAGCAGGCATGCAACATGCAAGCAAGCATGCAACATGTATGCAAGCATTGTGGAGCTCCGCTCGCTTCGCTCGCTCCGCTGCGAGTGGTCAAAACACTAACCTAACCTAACCTACTGGTAGGTGCATCAAAAGTTTTTCTTTATAGCGGGGGGCCTCAGGTCCCCCGACCCCCCCGAGCAGGGGAGCCAGCCCCCCTGCACCCCCCGGCAAGCATTTTGCAAGCAAGCAAGCCTGCAAGCAAGCAAACATGCAGCATGCAAGCAAGCATGCAACATGCATGCAAGCATTGTGGAGCTCCGCTCGCTTCGCTCGCTCCGCTGCGAGTGGTCAAAACACTAACCTAACCTAACCTACTGGTAGGTGCATCAAAAGTTTTTCTTTATAGCGGGGGGCCTCAGGCCCCCTGACCCCCCGAGCAAGGGGGCCAGCCCCCCTGCACCCCCCGGCAAGCATTTTGCAAGCAAGCAAGCATGCAGCATGAAAGCAACCATGCAGCATGCAAGCAAGCATGCAGCATGCAAGCAAGGATGCAGCATGCATGCAAGCATGCGAGTGGTCAAAACACTAACCTAACCTAACCTACTGGCAAGCTACATGCATGCTTGTATGCTTGCTTGCATGTCTAGTCATTGTTGTGTCATAATATATGTATGCTAATAGACATTAAACATTCGTTATTTGATAATCAAGCAAGCATCATAATAACAAAAGCTAGTTATTTCTATTTTATAGTAAAAGTTGATTATAACATGTAAAATTAGATCAAATGATATGTATATGAAATATAAGTTAGATAAAAAGCAATATATCAAATGATACTTATGGGATATAAACGTTAGAGCAAATGTAAATATGGCAAATAATAATGATGACAAATGAATAATAGGTTAAATAAAAATTATGACATATATTTTTAGGTCAAATAAAAATTAGATGAAGTCAACGTTAGTGACATTGAAATTACATTAATTGTTTTTATGGCAACCGAATCGCACCCGGGAAAAAGTGCTGGCGACATCTTTTAGATTATTTTTTAAGCAACATACAATTTGAGCTACTTTTTAATGCGAGGTCTACTGTACTGCTCACGGAGCCAGTAGTCAACTACCAATGTTTTTTAGGGTTCCGTACCCAAAGGGTAAAAACGGGACCCTATTACTAAGACTCTGCTGTCCGTCTGTCTGTCTGTCTGTCCGTCTGTCTGTCTGTCTGTCTGTCACCAGGCTGTATCTCGTAAACCGTGATAGCTAGAGAGTTGAAATTTTCACAGATGATGTGTTTCTGTTGCCGCTATAACAACAAATATTAAAAACAAACCAAAATAAATATTTAAGGGAGGCTCCCATACAATAAACGTTATTTTTTGCCGTTTTTTGGTACGGAACCCTTCGTGCGCGAGTCCGACTCGCACTTGGGCGGTTTTTTTAGGGTTCCGTACCCAAAGGGTAAAAACGGGACCCTATTACTAAGACTCCTCTGTCCGTCTGTCTGTCTGTCTGTCTGTCTGTCTGTCACCAGGCTGTATCTCATGAACCGTGATAGCTAGACAGTTGAAATTTTCACAGATGATGTACTTCTGTGGCCGCCATAACAACAAATACTAAAAATAGAATAAAATAAATATTTAAGGGGGGCTCCCATACAACAAACGTGATTTTTTTGCCGTTTTTAGTACGGAACCCTTCGTGCGCGAGTCCGACTCGCACTTGGCTGGTTTTTTTATATGCACAACGGGGTAGTGCTTATGGTCTTCGATTCATCTCACCTGATGTTAAGTGATGATACGGCCGAAGGTGGATGCGCACTACACCCGGAATCCTCATCACTGAGAAAGTTTTTCTGAGGACCTACTGACCTACTAATAGGTACTTACTATGATTTTTTTTAATGATTTACGTAATGTTTTCCAGGATGCAGCTAAATCTTTAGGTTTCTACAGATCGATGAAACCTGATTCGAAGGAAGTTCAGAGTGAACTAGAGTGTATTCGACGGGCGATAAACACTGAAGCTGGAGGTATTTTTTTTTATTTGTCATAACTTTAACTCAGTTTTGCATTAGGTCTTTTGCCCAAATTGGTGACGATTTTTATTAGGAAAAACGTATTAAGTTCCTGTAGAGTAGACGTTTAGTAGGTACTATTAGGTATATAATGTGCCGATAGTACGTGGGGCACTCTGAAAGTTTGGCGCAACTCATAAATAAAACAATATACCTAGGTTAGGTACCTACCTATTCTATCATGTAAACTACAGAATGGGCAACCACATAATTCAGGAACTCGATCAAATCAAGGATTTGGGAGTTTCATTTGATAAAAAAATTAACATTCGTTCCACATATAGATTAAATAGTTATAAAATCATCAAAATGTTGGGATTTGTCATTAGGAATGTCAGAATTTTAAGGAATAGTAAATTAAATTTTTACTATACAATAGGGAACCAATACAGAAACGATTCCTTTGACTTTCTCTGCCGGTTTGGTCAAGAAAAAGCAGAGAAGAATATCTTATAAAGACCAACTAAACATCTTCAAGATGGTCTCGCTGGCTGATCGTAGAGTTTTAAGCAATGCATGTTTTGGATGGTATTTAATGGCGTCATCGATTGTCCCCAACTTCTAGCTAGGCTGAAAATCCGCGTCCCTAAGCGTGCTCGCAGACTACAGACTTTCTATCGGCCGACAGTTTAGTCGGGCTCTCCAATCAGTATGAAGAGGTATACGAGTGCGCACACTACAACGATTCGGTATCGGCCGATTCTTCATACAAAACCAACTATCGGGCCAACTATCTGCCGATAGAAAGTCTGTAGTCTGCGGGCACGCTAATAGATAGGTACCCCCGCAGCAAATTAACGCCTTTGCGTCCGCCTCCTCGCAGAACTGTTTTCGGCGCTAATTCTCCTATTCCTAGGATATGTAAAACAATAAACAGTATAAGCGAACATATCGATATTCATTTTGACTCATTCAACAGTTTCCGTAGAAATATTTTAGATAATATGCCCACTTAAATAATTACGTAAATTATTATGTATAAAAGATTTGCACTTAGTTCTATAGTTTGGTTATTATTTGCCTTAATTAGTTATTTATTCCCGTTTATTTAACCATTTGGTTTAATGTTATACTAAGAAAAAGTTGTCTTATGTAAGTAATAATGTAAACAAGCGTTGGTAAATCAATAAAGTAAAATAAAAAAAAAAAGTAGGTACTATTATATAATGTGCCGATAGTACGTGGGGCACTCTGAAAGTTTGGCGCAACTCACAAATAAAACAATATAGGTACCTATTCTATTATGTAAACTTTTATATTTATGCGTGTCACGTTCAGTTCCAATCGCTGCAATGGCTGCTAGGTCGCCAATCACCTCTGTCCCTAAGCAACAAACTCCTGGTCTACAAAACCATCATAAAACCCATATGGACATATGGTACAGAGCTTTGGGGCTCAGCGAGCAACTCAAATATAGAAATCCTCCAACGATTTCAGAATGTCGCATTGAGAACAGTATCTAGTGCACATTGGTTTGTTAAAAACACAGAGATTCACCAATACCTGGAGATATCAACTGTTAAGGAAGATGTCAGTAAAAGCAGCAAAAAATACAAATAAAAACTTAGCTCACATACGAATGAATTGGCCAAAGAACTCCTCAATGAAAATCAAAATATAAAACGCCAAAAAAGGTGGCAAATCTTGGTCCTAGACCACAGAAATTAATTAAAAAAATCTATACAGTGCCAACTAATGGGACGGCACTAACAAATTGACTACCCTGGAACCCATCCTGATTATGGCTGAAGAGCCGATTGCTGATCAAAAATGAACACAAAATAATGCGTGTCACGGGATTCTCTATTACATTTAAAAAAGTTTTTTAATTCGTTCTAACTATTATTTTTAACATAAGCTTAAGTACCTGGGCGACCGAGCTTTGCTCAGTTATTACTATTTATTGTATTACTAGCGGCCGCCCGCGACCTCGTCTGCGTGGAAAGTATTTTTGCTACCCCTGGGGAACAATATTGTTTCTCGGGATGAAAGTTACCCTATGTCCTTCTCTGTACCCCTGAGAACGTGTATGCAAAATTTCATGATGATCGGTTCAGTAGTTTAGACGTGAAGGCGTAACAAACAAACAAACAAACAAACAAACGGACTTTCGCATTTATAATATTAGTAAGGATGGTGGTGTTTAGGTGACAATCGACATTGTTATCTCAAACATTAACTACATTTTTTTAACTTGTCTAAAAACAATAATAATTAAAATTATATATTTAAACTTGAACATATACAAAAAAAACAAAAGTAAGTCACCGAGCGGGATTCAAACCCGTAACACTCGTTTCTTGCCGTCCGCGTCTTAATCCGCTGGACCAGACGGACAGTGGCTGGCAGGACGAAATTAGCGACCATATTCTGCGTCGAAAGGAAAACGCATGAAAACTCGAAAACACGCGTTTTCCCAAAAATAATACTAATCTAGATCGTTGTTTACCCCCGAAAACCCCCATATACCATAGAGTCGTTTCCGAGATCACAGAAATAATTTATATTCATACATTTAAATAAATATACAAAAATTGCTCGTTTAAAGGTATAACACTTGTACTATTATGTAGGTATTCCGTATTCTGTGCCTCATGGCGAAAGGGCGACATCTACATTTTTTTAACTACTTACATTTTGAGTTACTTTTTAACGCGAGGTCTACAGCAGCACGGAGCCACTAGTATTTTTATTTTATATCGTTACCAATCTCAGGTTTTTCTCCAATATGTAAATGCCGGTTTCCCCCAATTAATCATGTGCCAATAGTCTTCTTTTGCACAGTGATCGCATTTGAAAGCCGATCTTTACCAATTTCATCAAAGGACAGACAAGAAAACGATTACATTCTGCATACCAATGTTTTACGATACTCAAATAAGAGGCTTTCTATTCTTAAAGCATTTAGAAGTGAAGCAGTGAAAACTTGCGGAGAAAGCAAATTTACTAAAACATAAGAAATCGTCACCCTGAAATCTTTACGCGTAAATTTCATTTTTGCTACGGGCTTAGAGCAAGACGGCCTTCTGTATCAGGAACTAAGCCGCGATGCTCGAAGGCTACGGGCGACTAACTTCGCGTTGTGATAAAAAAAACAAATGACTCGCGACTTTCGGTCAATTTTTGATTTCATAAGTTTAAAAACGACTTATAGGTATTTAAATATTTGTGAGTTGCCAGATACGCAAAACTTTCAGAGTGCGCTATATACCTATTAATTTACAATGATGACGGTTTATTAACCGACTTAATCAAAAGGAGAAGGTTCTGAATTCGACTGTATACTTTTTTTTATCGCTGTTCGCGCATATCTTCGTCATTTATGGACCTATTTTGATGATTATTTTTTTGTTCGATTGAGTATTCTTGCGAGATGGTCCCATTAATGTTTTTTTTCAAATCGGTTCAGTAGTTTTCAAGTAATCCTGAAAATACTATGATTTTGCATTAACTACCTTGACGACTTTCTTATTTATGAACCGAAATGGATGAAGTTTTTTGTGTTGGAAAAGGGAATTCTTTTTATCCGACTTAAAAAAATAAGTTTCTTAGTTTGACCTGTATGTATGTATGTTTCTCCGCGATTATCTCACGTTTGACTGAGCCGATTTTTCTACCTAATAATATATCTACACTACCTAATACAGAAGGTACTTACACTAAAAATAAAAAATTGATTAAAAAACAAAAAAACCGACTTCAAAAACCTGCCTCTAAAAAGCAAGAAATAATATTCAAATCATTAGATACGCATTATCATCGTTATAATAACGTCTATTGAAGTCGGGTGGGGCTTTTCGAATAAAAAAGGAAGTTGTACTTCCCGTACGTACGTATGGTACGTTCGTCGTACCCCACCCGACTTCAATAGACGTTATTATAACGATGATAATGCGTACCTATCTAATGATTTGAATATTATTTCTTGCTTTTTAGAGGCAGGTTTTTGAAGTCGGTTTTTTTGTTTTTTATGGTCTACGAAGGTGTTAGATGCTTCCTACTTACTTTTTTCTCCCTAGACACTACCGGTTGGCACTAACAAGTAGTGCCTTGTCCCGTGACACTATTATCTAAAACACTAGTGCTAAAGGTCGGATGCCATATTGATGGTGTGTGCGTCAACAACATAAGCTACGCAGACGACATGGTTCTGTTGAGCCCCTCAATCAAAGCTTTAAGAACACTCATTGATGTTTGTGAGTCCTATGCGGAGGCCCAAGGACTCAGATACAATGCGAGCAAGAGTGAGTTATTAGTATTTAAATCAGGCAAAAAAACATACTCTGATCTGCCTCCTATTACTCTTGCTGGAATTCCTCTTAAAAGAGTCGCAAAATTTAAATATCTGGGTCATTGGGTTTCCGAGGATCTTAATGATGATTCAGACCTGGAAAGAGAACGCAGGGCATTGTCTGTTCGGTGCAATATGCTGGCTCGCAGGTTCGCGCGATGTACGAGAGAAGTGAAGGCCACGCTCTTTAGAGCATTCTGCCAATCCTTCTACACGTGCAGCCTCTGGGTCACATATACGCGGCGAGCATACAATGCATTAAGAGTGCAATATAACAATGCATATAGGGTGCTGATGGGACTACCCAGGCACTGCAGTGCTTCAGGCATGTTCGCAGAGGCCCGTATCGATGGATTTCACGCCATTATAAGAAAACGGTGCGCCTCATTATTAAATCGTGTGCGAAGTAGTCCCAACAGCATCCTATGCATGATAGCCAATCGATGGGACGGGCCGATGCTGATACACTGGGCGAGCCTGCACTGTGGTAGGGCAGTGCCGGTGTATTAGCTTCGGCAAGTTTTATGTTTTATTTTTGTTGTCTAATTTTATTTTTAATTTATTTCTCATTTCATGTAATTTTGTTAATATGGGTTATTTAGCCTTGAAATAAACGTTCATTCATTCATAAAGGAGAATTTGTTCCCCTGTACTACTGAGCAAGTGGCACTACTATGTCTTCGTAGTAACTACGAGTACGTCACCAAAGCACTAAATGAAAATGGTCTTTTCCGGCACCATTAGCGTAAAGGGTTGGTCCTTAGGCGGCCATTACACACGTCAATCTGGTGCAATCTGATCAAAACCGCAGATTGATGGAATTTGATGCGGTTGGTTTGCGACGTTACACGGTCAATCCAGCGAGATCTGGATCGCAGTAGATCTTGGTAGATTGACAATCTACCACGATCCACGGTGGTCTTTGGCAGGGTTGCCAACTTTTTGCATAAATTTTCGCGTGATATCGATCGATGACCTGAGTGGTGCAGTATTCAACATGCCAGTCTACCGCGCAAGAGATCCTGGGTTCGGTTCCCGGACGTAATTGAAATGATGAATTTTAATTTCTGTGACGGTCTGCGTATAATAAGTACCTATCTATTTCGAAAAGTAAGTAAGTACCTAGTAAAATCTGTTGTCTAGCACCCATTTTATGCCTTGATTAGTTAGGGTTAGATGAATATCCATATTTAATTTTACACGCACAGGTGTGTAAAATTTCATCAAAATCAGTTCAGCCTTCTGAAGCTGAACTGATTTGGATGAAATTTGGCACTCAGTTCATAGCTTGGTAATATCGTATTATAAATTTTAATACGATTTTTTATTAATTTTAATACGATATTACCAAGCTATGAACTGAGTGCCAAATTTCATCCAAATCAGTTCAGCTTCAGAAGGCTGAACTGATTTTGATGAAATTTTACACACATCATATATAGTTTATAGCCTGGTATAGTATAAATATCGAGGTAAAATAGTATTTTTCAAAACATTGCATAAAATATAGTAGGTAGGTTTATGGGAAATTTATGAAAAAATATAGTCCTCATTTATTTTTAACTAGCTTCCTTTAAAAATTAAAAATAGGGTACATACATAGGGTAGGTACTTCCTAGGGTACCAAACTAACTGTGTGCCAAATTTTATCATCTTTTACTGCAATCCAATATTTTTAACCGACTTAAAAAAGGAGGAGGTTCTCTTTTCATCTGTATATTTTTTAAGGGATTCTTCAAATGCCCACGCGCATGTAGTCACGGCCGGAAAGAAAGTTAAAATAAATATGGGTTTTATTTTTTATAAATTTCCCAAATGTACTACAAATTAGTTTCAATGTTTAAAATAATTAAAATGCCTAGGGTACCTTTGATCGAGATAAAAAATATAAGTTTTAATCCAGACTATAAACTGTTTGCCAAATTTCATCCAAATCAGTTCAGCTTTCATAAAAAACAAATATACAGACGAACAGAGAACCTCCTCTTTTTTTGAAGTCGGTTAAAAACATCGGATCGCAGTAGATTGTGCTAGATTGTCAGTCTACCATGGTAGATTGACAATCTACCAAGATCTACTGCGATCCGATGCAAGCATATTGTGGTAGATTGTCAATCTACCATGGTAGACTGACAATCTAGCACAATCTACTGCGATCCGATGGTTTAACCGACTTCAAAAAAAGAGGAGGTTGTTTTTATGTTCGTCTGTATGTTTTTTTTGGGTATTTTTCAAATGTCCATCCGGATGTAGTCGCGGGCGGAAGCTAGTTAAAAATAAATATGGGCTATATTTTCATAAATTTCCCAAAAGTACTACAAATTAATTTAAATGTTTAAAATAATTAAAATGCCTAGGGTACCTTTGATCGAGATGAAAAATATAAGTTTTAATCCAGACTATAAACTGTTTGCCAAATTTCATCCAAATCAGTTCAGCTTTCATAAAAAAAACAAATATACAGACGAACAGAGAACCTCCTCTTTTTTTGAAGTTGGTTAAAAACATCGGATCGCAGTAGATTGTGCTAGATTGTCAGTCTACCATGGTAGATTGACAATCTACCAAGATCTACTGCGATCCGATGCAAGCATATTGTGGTAGATTGTCAATCTACCATGGTAGACTGACAATCTAGCACAATCTACTGCGATCCGATGGTTTAACCGACTTCAAAAAAAGAGGAGGTTGTTTTTATGTTCGTCTGTATGTTTTTTTTTGGGTATTTTTCAAATGTCCATCCGGATGTAGTCGCGGGCGGAAACTAGTTAAAAATAAATATGGGCTATATTTTTATAAATTTCCCAAAAGTACTACAAATTAATTTAAATGTTTAAAGAAATAAAAATGCCTAGGGTACCTTTGACCGAGATCAAAAATATCATAAGTTTTAATCCAGACTATAAACTGTTTGCAAAATGTCATCCAAATCAATGCAGCCTTCATAAAAAACAAATATACATACGAACAGAGAACCTCCTCCTTTTTTGAAGTTGGTTAAAAATATCGCATCGCAGCAGATTGTGCTAGATTGTTTTTTAATGATTTTTTGAATGTCCACCCACGCGGATGTAGTCGCGGGCGGAAGCTAGTTAAAAATAAATGTGTACTACATTTTTATAAATATCCCAAAAGTAAGTACTATAATGTTTAAATGTTTTGAAAATAATACTTATACCTCGAAAAAAAGGTGCCAACCCTAAGCCAGACCAAGCCAGATTGACGTAGATTGACAATCCAGCACAATCTGATCACGCCAGATCGCGCCAGACCGCGCCAGATTGAAACAGATCGCGAACAACGTTACACAATCAATCTCTGTCAATCTTTGTCAGTCTGGCGCGGTCTGGCGTGATCAGATTGTGTGTGTAATGGGTGCCTTAGGGCAACGCCGGCTTCGTCCCGATTGGTCTACTGTTTCTGTAACTTAATGATAGCCAATTTTTCAGATTCCAGCCCAGAAGATGAAAAGTTGAACCCAGATAAGCCAAGGGAGAAGTTATCGTTATTACAATTCATGAGTAAGTATTTAGCAATTTGCTTTAAAATCCGGTCAAGTGCGTGTCGGACTCCACACATTTAGGGTTCCGTATCCGTACCGAATAGGGCTACGCGTTTGCCCGAAAAATAAAACCCAATAAATGTAAAAAACGGGAAGTTAGCTTTTACATAGAAAGTTGATTTGTAATTGGAAAATGAGGGAATTTAAAAAATCTGATTTATCAATATTACCTAAACTATGACGTATTGGTATTTTTTTAAATTTGAGATTTTTGCATGCACAATGTATTTTTTTACAATAGGTACTAAATAATTACTAGAAAAAATACGACTCGCACCAGATCAATTTCTCGGACGAGAATCGAACCCGCGACCTTTGCATCCGGTCCAATGCTCTGACCGCTGAGCTACCGAGTCATTAGTGGCATGGCATCGTCGAATTTCTTCTAGTATATCCTTCTCTTACGCTGCAACTTGCAAGCCAGCGTTATTTCATCAATATGAGGAATTTCCTCGACATTCAAATGATATTGGTATTTGTTGGTAAATTTAAAATATGAAACGTTTTCAACACTTTTTTTTTTCTCTTTATTGGGGATAAACAAACAGTAACAAAGTTGAATATTTCTTACAGAATAAGTACAGTATAGATTAATTACTCTGTCACCAGCAACGTTTACCACGTATTAAAACAAACAATATATGAGAGTGGTACATTAAATAAACAAAGATACAAAATTTTAAACTTCCTAACAATATAAAAAAGCAAAATTTAATTACCTAAATGTTAAGTTAAATTTAAATTAAATCAAATCAGTAAAAACACGTAATTTAGAATTTAAGGATGAACTTTTAAATATGGTTTAAATGTTACAATATATTTTTAGTTACTTATTTTATTACATATTTTTGACAATATAATTTTCTTAAACATACTTGGTCGGGTTGCCGCTATGTCGACTGTGTGAAACGACTCGTTGTATGTGTGCACAAGCCTATGTAGGGGTGAGCGTTTGCCAGCATTTGTTCGGCATCGAGGCGTTGCAAACAATCGACAAGGGGCACGAGTATGAACTCTAGTAGGTATCTTGTAGCATATTTTGTTAATAATAGGGACACAATCATACCTGTTGTGGCATAAATCATACAACATATTGGTACCAAGCTGTATACGTCTATGTTTTAAGCTAATGAGTTGATACTTATGAAGTAGCTGTTCATAAGTGATGGAACTTCGAGCGCACTTGTAGTGCATGCAACGTAAGAATTTCTTTTGCACTCTTTCAAGTGCGTCTGTATATTTATTATAAAAGGGATTCCAAATAGGCACAGCATACTCAAGTTGTGGTCTTATCAATGATTTGTATAGACACAGATATGTCGAGGCACTTGCAAATTTTTTGCTGATACGCATTACAAATCCATAAATCTTAAAGGCATTATTAATAATATTATATACATGTATATCGAAATGCATTTTAGAGTCTAATGTAACTCCTAGGTCTCTTATGGTTTGTACTAATTCAAGCTGTTTGCCAGATAAGAAGTAATTGTAAGCAGTTTGTTTTGTTTTTTTTTGTGAAGGTGATAGTCTTACACTTACTTACGCTTAAATCTAGTTTATTCTTGATGCAATAAATAGAAAAGCGGTCAAGGTCAGACTGAAAACGCCGATGATCATCATCATTTTCAATAGTGTGATAAATTTTTAAGTCATCTGCGTACAGCAAGTATTCACAAAACTGAAAACAATCACCTACATCGTTTATGAACAGTATGAACAGTAGTGGCCCCAAAATAGACCCCTGCGGAACTCCTGAGATTATGGAAACATACTCCGACTCATATCCATTGATAACAACTTTCTGGCTACGGTTAGTTATATAAGATTTAAACCATCTCCAAAGATCCCCGCGGATACCATTATATGCCAGTTTATCAAGTAATATTTTGTGATCAACTCTGTCGAAAGCTTTTCGAAAGTCAGTGTAGACGCTATCCACTCGTTTATTAGCATCCATGCTTTCAAAAATATGTGATACATAAATTAGAAGATTTGTGCATGTTGATCTTCGCTTTACAAACCCATGCTGCTGATTGATGATTATCTTATGTAAAGAGGGATAAATATTGTTGTGTGCCAATCTTTCAAAAAGCTTCGACAGAGCACACAGGATGGATATGGTAACACTTTTTTGGAAAAAGCTGACTTTAGCAGCTTCTCATGCCTTTGTTTTCTAATATTTATATACATATTTACGTTTATTTAAATACAGTTTGTCAACCAACGAACGAACATAACGAGCTCTAAGCCTCTAAACATTGATACCTACCCTTTTTTCCCTTTTTTTTAGAGCTAAAGCTCTAGCAGCTAAACTGACTACTTATGTATGAAATATCTTAAAAGACAGACGAGGACAGACGGACACATGAGTGACAGCAATAGTGCTCCGTTTGACCCCTTCAGGTATGGAACCCTAAAAAGCACATACTGTTGAAGAAAATGTCAATCGACACAACATGTTCGACATTGGTAGCCATTTTGTTGCTATAGTGTTGACACTGAAATTTTTCTATAAGTACTATGGGCCACAGCGTCGCTTAACCAGTTTGCAACAAAATTCGTGTGCGCGCGTATCGCCCCTGCACGAACTAAACGTAATGTGACAGCGGGCGCGGCGTGCAAGCGATTTTAACCTTAGCAGTGGTTAAGCGACGCTGTTGCCTATGGTACCTAATTAAACCTATCAGGTATTCTACAGAATTTATTGTCATAGGACTTAAATTCCATAACTGGATACGGGCGCATGCTCAGCGTAAGCGGCTTGCGTCTGATATGAAACGATGACCGGTTGATATGAATCTATCATCGCCTGACGCTCAAGAATCATAATGGATGCTTGTAAATACTTACTTATGAAGGTGTGATGATAATATAAATTCTATTTCCAGGAAAATCTCGGTGCACCCAACGCGCGATGATGCTCAGCCTCACGCTTATGACGTTGTCCATCTTCCAAGGGCTGGCCATCCTGCAAGTGTATGCGGAACCCTTGTTCGCCGAAGCAGTACCTACCATATCTCCTAATGTCTGCAGCATCATACTGGCCAGTGTGTCGGTGGTGTTCGGCTTGGTGGCTGCGTACTTGACTGATGCCGGCGGGCGAAGGGTGGGTGGTTAAACTTTTTTTAAACAAAATGATATACTTAGTACATAACAACCGAGAACGGGAAGTTAGCTTTTACATAGCGAGGATAGACTTCAATCATTCGAGGAAAAGTAAATAGCTTCCCGCACAAGGCAAGAAATGCGAAGAAATAAAATGTTCTATGTAAAAAAATAATTTTGAATTTGGTTCGTGTGGCCATGTGAAATGACTAGTGCAGGAAGTAGGAAGTGTGCGGGAAGTAAGTATTGAAATTAATTTCCGCACTGTTCACCAAACCGCACCGCCGCGTAAATGTGGAACCCCCAGCATTTTTTTTTTCAAATGTGGTGCGGATATTTCAAAGCATAAGTGAGAAAAACTATTACAGTGACAAATTGTGATTAAAGTAAACGCATGCTACAATAACAAGCCAGATGCACTGCACGTTGAGACATTTGTTCCAGCTGCATTTTGCAGTCGCTAACACCAACAGATCCGCATTGGGCTCGCGTGGTGGTATATGAATAGCCCAACCTCCTTATCCATACTACAAAGGCTGAAAACTCTAAGACAAATTATTATCTTTTCTTTTTTTCCAGCCTCTCGTCATCTACGGATCTCTAGCAGCTGGAATCACCTGCGTGCTGCTCGGCAGTCAGATTCACTTCCACTGGGGCCCGCATTGGATGACAGCAGTCATCATATACGCCTTTGCAATCTCTTACATACTGGGTCCGGGGACTGTGCCCTTTATATTGATTGGAGAAATCTTTTTGCCAGAGGTAAGTTACCACAGTAATTTTCTGATAAGATGCGTGACCAATATTATCTCGAGTATCTTCCTGCTTCTGATGGCCGTTAGTCCTGGATGCATTTGCAGTCGGTAAACACTGACCAATCCGCATTTGCCCCGCGTGGTCATTCTCCTATCAACCCATAACAAAGGCCTGAGGGCTTGTTACAAAAAGCATCACGATAAGCGTACGATGTTCGTCCTACTCCGTGGCACTATTTACTTACAAATAATGTTCAATATAAGTAAATTGAACGACGAATTGCGTCCGACTATCGTGATTATTTTTTGTAATGGGCCCTCTGTTTTCTAGCAGACAGAGGAGCATTAAGGTGCGTCCAGATATGTTCTTTTGCCCGTACCGTACCTCCGTTCCGATCGGCGTCGCGATCAAAGAACGCTAGTCTGGACGCATGTTCGGAACGGTGCGGAGGTACGCCGTTCCGTTCGTCGAACAGGTACGCCCCGATCCACCTCGAATCTCTCGCTCTTGAGCGTCGCGAACAAAGAACGCTAGTCTGGACGCATGTTCGGAACGGTGCGGAGGTACGCCGTCTCGATCGCCGACAGGTACGCTCCGATCCATCGCGAGTCGGTTTTTTCGCCCCGTTCAAAGGAAAAACGGAACGGAGGAACGGTACGGCGCTAGTCTGGACGTGATCGCGGCGACGCCGACGTTCGGAGGTTGTAGTACAGTAGCCCGTAGTACGTTTAAATTACGAAAAAGGTTAGGTACCGTTTGCCGTTGTGATGTAGTTATTTATTATGAAATTATAGATACTTTAACCCAAGTTTTACAGATCGCAACTCGCCGTAACCTATTTGTATATCTCCAAAAATGAGATTTTTTATTTTTCGAGGTTAATCACATGGTTTAGCTATTGTCGTGTTCTACAGCGCTATGTTTGATTGCCACTGATAATAGTTAGACTGTGAAAAGTAGCCATACACAGATTTAAGACCAGATGAAATGGATGGACTTTATCTGGTCTTAAATCTGTGTATGGCTACTTTTCATAGTCTTAATATTATCAGTGGCAATCAAACATAGCGCTGTAGAACACGACAATAGCTAAACCATGTGATTAACCTCGAAAAATAAAAAATAATCATTTTTGGAGATATACAAATATAGGTTGCGGCGGGTTGCGATCTGTTAAAGTATCTATAATTTTGTAATAAATAACTATATCACAACGGCAAACGGTAACCTTTTTCGTAATTTAAATTTACTACGGGCTGCTGTACTATTGGATCGGAACGTTGATACGGAACGGAGGTACGGTACGGCGCACACTGCGAAATTTGACGATTCTAGCTCAACTTAATTCAAAAATAAAAAGTATCTAAATGTACATAATTTATATCATAATATTGAACCTAAATAACCAGTCATTGATATTTTATTAAGATTTTTGGTGTGGCAACCATAGGTTTAACATGGCAACTCCTCAAACTTTGATAATTTTTCATACTAATATTAAACACAGTTTATTTGATGTGGTTTATCAGAAGTTGTGGGAATAAACTGTGCTAAATACTTATTGTAGTTTATTGTTTGGACTGTCTGGAATCAATTTAGGTAATATTTATTTCATGTCGTTTTTAATTTGTTAGATTTCCTCAATAGTTTATGAACGCAATTTAATTAATATTCACGCAGAGTTTACAAAATGTATCTTCATGTATCTCGCCTCAAACTTTATTTTTATATTTCCTTGTACATCGGTCTTTATGAATAACTATGATTTGGTTGCGCCTATTTGCGTCACTCATACATTTTTTTTCGTTTTTCGTAGAATGCAGATACCTGAATTTTTTGACATTTGGTTTCGAAAGAAGAACGAAATGTTGTAATATGTACATACATTCTGAATAAATATAACATATCGAGTAACATTCCGAGGATTTTACAAGATTTTGCTAGCAGCTTATGCAGTAAAATTGAGATTAAATATCAGAAAAGCCAATGAAAACAAACAAGGTTTCTTGTCTCTATTGTTCAATGGTTAGATAGCGAATTGAAGCTTCCAGATGATTTTTTCAAGTTTCTGCCCTTTACCAGCTCAACAAGTATCGCTGCTATAAGCCAATTAAGAAGTCCCGGACGGTCTGTAAAACCATTCGAAGAATGTAACTCTCAAGTAAAAAAAAAGAAAAGTTGAGTGTTTGTTACGCACCAAATCCCGTGAAGAATTGACCTTTGCTGCTGAGGTTAGTTTACGGTCTGAAGGGAAAAAAATGCTGCAAATATTGTCCGCGAAGTATGCACATAATCATCACCATCACGAATCGTCGAAATTAAAAAAGCTATGCAAAAGTCACTTAAACTTAGATGAAAATGTCGTCTGAACGCTTGTTCATAGGTGCTTACTTCTTAAAAGTCCAGATGTGTCTTATGATAATGACAGTGATAAGAGAGAAAAAAATATCGTATTTGAAATATTTAAGATCTTTTTTTACTTTCTTGAGTTTTTTTCCTTAATTATATAAAGTCCATTCGGTTAGATAGTGTCGGTACACCCGCAAGCACTTGTGTCCCTTGTGTTTATTATAATAAAATACGCATACAAATAATACACACAAGCGCGGTGCAAAGAAAATTTTAATGAAATTAATTGAGTATGTAGGTATACGTAAAGTAAAATTAGACCACTATTCTTCATTACTCGAAGTGTCGGAGTCATTATCATCTGTATTTATGATAATAGATACAACATTATCACTTTCCGAATCGAATTACCAAAATATCGATATTTGAACACAATTTCGATGGACATTGGTCATAATAATTTGTTTACATGTTTTACAAAACACCTGTCTTTTTTTGTTGGTTCACTTAAAGTTTCATCTTGAGTCATTTCACTGACCTCCCAAGGACGAAAAATCATTTTCAGTGCATATATGTAGCAGAGTCAACAAATACAACCTTTCACTACAGCGCCGCCACCAGCGCTTCGATGCAAACTGCCAAAATCCAAATTCACTTGCGGGTGTACGCCGCACGCGGTATCCTTTGTTTATGCGGCGGCATCCTTTGACAAGAAGCGGCACGTGCAAAGGCGGCGCGATAAAAGGGCGACACTATCTAAACGAATGGACTTTAATTAAATACGGAATCATATAATTAGGGATTATTATTTTTATACCTAACTGTTTTTTCAGGCAAATATCGTTTTTAATAACGTTAAATCCTTTTGTGACTTTAAACAAATGGTTAAAATCAATAATTAATATAAAATTTCATATTAACTGCAATTTTTATACAGACTGAATTTAGTTGAGCTAGAACCGTGAAATTTCGCAGTGTGCGGCGCTAGTCTGGACGTAATCGCGGCGACGTTCGGCGGTTTGATCGGAACGGTGGTACGGAACGGAGGTACGGAACGGGCAAAAGTAGCGTCCAGACTTATTTGATCGGAACGCTGGTACGGAACGGAGGTACGGTACGATCAAAAGAACATATCTGGACGCACCTTTACAAACTACATCTAGTCTATATAAGGCGTGAAATACACAGAAGCGACGCGGCTCGGATACGGCGGCGATACGGTGCAGATGTGAGACTTTCGGATGATTTCGGCAAAGGAAATACACGTATCGCCGCCGCTGCGCCTTATCTCCGCCGCATCTCTTCTATGTATTTCACGCCTATGCGTGTCGGTCGATGGTTTTCAAGTAGTTAGTCCTATCCTACTAATATTATAAAGGTAGTCAGAATCAAATAACTTTTTCTACTTTCAGGTCAAAAGCTTCGTCTCTATGCTGGTTCTGGAATGGACTTTCCTCTGCTACTCCATAATCCTGCTGATCTTCAATCCGCTAGTATCCGTTATAGGGCTGGGCCCCGTATTCTACATGTTTGCAGTCATCTGCTTCTTGACAGTCGCAATCAGTTACTTCTTCCAGCCAGAAACTAAAGGAGTCACGATGGATCAGATCCAAGATCTGTTTGCGCCAAAGAAGAGAAGACAGTTGGCTTAAGCTTTAGATTACAAAGAAAGAAGAAAGTATGTGGCTGTTGAGTGCTTTTTTACTGAATTATGGGCGTTTTGGTGCTCGAGATTAAATCTTGTTGTCCAATTAGTCCAATTACTTAGTTGTCAGTAATATTACTAAATATTAGATACCTGTACCTAAGTACAACACACAATATTAATATTCTGATTTTATTTTTTACTAAAGTGGTGACTGAAGAATGTTTTTTTTTTGTTTTGCATACAAAATTGATTGCAACAGCCACTTTCGAGTTTAGTTAACGTAACTGTACAAACTTATAATTCAGGCATTAAAAAAAACAGTTTTTAATTCCGTTTTGAAGAATACGGTAGCATCAAATCGAAAATAAAGACAACCTATTTTCAAATTGATAAAGTTTAATATCCATTGTAAATATGTAGATACGTATTTTTTAGCAATTTACAAACAATATTTATATTAAGATTTATAACTGAATAGTTATTCGATTAAAAATCGAACTTTTAATAGATTTAAATATTTGTATATATTACTGTATTATGTGTGAAAATGTTATCATTTTGATATAAAAAAAATAAAACACTTTACTATATAGTAGGTACTTATGTTTTTTTTTATACCGCCCACCTTAAGTTAAGGATCAGTCAGTGCGATAATTTTAAATAATTATAAAGTCGCATGGTTGTAAAAACAAAAACCAAACGTCATAATCGCTCACGCAGTCAAACCCTGAGCATGGCTTTCTCCATTTCCCGCTTCACGGGCCTTTGCCACAGAATATACCTATATAATCGTAACGTGTTCCATTCCATTCCAGATATAAAAATAAAAGTAAATTTATTTTCATCCCTTCTATTCGAAAAAGGATGCATTGTTCCTATATAAGTGGGACCAAAATAGCTCTTTTCTGGTAAGAACTTTTTAGTGGGAGGAAATAGTAGATTGTATTACAAGGGAGCAAAATAATATTTTTTCGGCGAGGGCGCTTTTTTGAATCCAGAGCGAAGTGAGGGATTCTAGAGTAGAATCCCGAGCGTAGCGAGGGATTCTTCAGTAGAATCCTGAACGTAGCGAGGGATTCAACTTGCCAAAAATATTTTGCGCCCGAGTTATACTCTACTTTTCATCCCCTTTCTATGAGAAAATAAATAGGAGACTGTGTTTATGTAATTAATGAAAATGTTCTTTATTTAAAAAAGACACGTGAAAAGTAAAAATAATTACAAATTTATAGTTACGTTTGATACACTAGCGCAATTTTCAAAAGTTATTGTACTAAGTACGTAAGTATGTACTAATTACAAGAACACAGATTTAATTCGCGCGCTTAGGGGAGAGTAGGTATTACCGCGCGGTTGATATATTCGCGCCCCTTGGTTTCTCGTAAACTATCAACTCTATGCTCCTGCAATAACAGTCAAATCTTAGCTCTAAGCATCTCTAACCTCGCCCGCACACCGTCAATTTCCGTCGAACAACCAGAGCAGAAGGCCACGCGCTTTTAGTTTTTCCACGCACATGATCTACTTTTTCTGATATTTTAATAAGAGGTGAGTCAATAAATATTACCCTATGAGTAATAAACTACATTTATTTATAACGTAAAAAATATGTAGAATTGGTGTGCAGACTTATTTTAAACTAATTCTTTAAGTTGGTTTTGTTTGTGAGGTTACAAATTAAAATTACCTTGATTGATAATTTCGCGCGCAGGGCGCGAAATTGTACAGTATGAAAATATCTATGGAAAAAATTTTTTTTATCAGAAGGCGACGAAAACGAAGGAAGATGGCTGATCCTCCTACGAAGCAATTGAATACTAAAGTAAAAGCATTCCGAAAATGGACAATTACTTAAAGATTCATTAGTTTTCGAAGTAAAAAGACATCTTTTGTGTAAAAAACAAAAGATGTCTTTCTAAATCGTTTAATATGGAAAATTATAAGTTTATAATTTTGAGACTGAGTTGATTAATGAATATAAAAAGAAATAAATAACTATAATTTTCATTTTTCCCATATGCTGTAGTAATAGTTATCAGTTTATGGTCAATTTTAATTAGAGGCGCGGTTTTATTAGTCCCAGCGCGAGTTACCGACCTAGGGGCACGATATTATCAGACCAGTTTGATAATATCGCGTTTTCCCATTTTTTTTGTTATTTGCACATATTTTTGTTTTGTATATTATTTTGATGATTTTGAAGATTTGTTAGCGTAGCTAGATAAATACCCCACTTATAGCTATATTTAGTTTTTATTTTAACCCAACCTGAGGTTAGTTATACTATAATTTCCTTAGGGGCTCGGTAATACCCTCTCCCCTATGTTTTTTTTTTCAGTTTCGCCGCGCCGTCTATACAGCCAGTCAATACATACCAGCCGGCGGCGGCGTTCGAATTCTTTGAAAGATACATGTTCTAAATTCAAATCTCTTTTCCTCCCACTAAAAAGTTCTTACCAGAAAAGAGCTATTTTGGTCCCACTTATATAGGAACAAAGCATCATTTTTCGAATAGAAGGGATGAAAAGAGATTTGAATTTATAACATGTATCTTTCAAAGAATTCGAACGCCGCCGCCGGCTGGTATGTATTGACTGGCTGTATAGACGGCGCGGCGAGGTCGCCGAGGCGCGATAACCCGCGCAAACTGAAAAAAAAACATAAGCTCGCGAATTAAGTCTGTGTTCTTGTAATTAGTACATACTTACGTACTTAGTACAATAACTTTTGAAAACTGCGCTAGTGTATCAAACGTAACTATAAATTTGAAATTATTTTTACTTTTCACAATATTTAATAATGCATGTAATCTATTTTTGTTTTATATTACATTAGAGCCGAGGATTTTAATCATTCGAGGCAATGCAAATAGCTTCCAATACAAGGCTTGTATAATGATTTGCTCAAGAAATGCGAGGAAATAAAATTTTGTTAGTAAAATATGATTTTTAAATTGGTTTGTGTGGCCATGTTAAATGACCAGTCATGCAACCATAAAGTTTTATAAAAGTAATGCTAACTGATGAGTTTACCGTTTTGAATTTACTACTTCCCGCACTAGTGTGGGAAGTAAGATTTCCGCACCGAATTTCAAATTTAGAATGTGATGATCCAGACCCGCACGGAAATGTGGAACGCCCCGCATTCCTCTTTCAAATGGAATGATAATATTTCAGAGCTTTTTCTCACTTATGTGAGAAAAATAATAAACTAGAAAATATTCGACTCTCCACGATCATATTTCCGCTTGAAAAAATGATGATAATGGAGAGTAATTTTTTTTCCATAGTAGGCAAGTTATAAATGAATTTTACATTTTCACAAATGATAATCAATGACGACACTTCAAGGCCACATATGTTCAAGTGTCGTCGGTCTGGTTTCTTTTACTTTTATCGTTTGTTTTTTTTTATTCTGGCTGGTATACACTCTGGTTGGTCCAGTGTTTACTGCACTCTTTAGTGTGTATAGGTAGTGATTGTTTAGTATACTTACGATGTTTAGTTCATTTCTTTTTTTCTATCCGTGAAAGAACGACGGCAATAAATATGGATGATCATTATATGAATACACTGTCAGGTGTCTATAATTATCACTATAAAACAAAGTCCCCCGCCGATTCAGTCTGTCTGTCTATTAGCGATAAACTCAAAAACTACTGATGGATTTTCGTGCGGTTTTCACTAAATGATATAGTGATTCCTAAAGGAAGGTTTAGGTGTATAATAAGTTGAGGATTTATGTAAACTGGTAAAAATAATATAATGTTAATTGTTGAAGAAGTTGGCAAAAATTAAGCCGTCTGGGAGCTTGCATTGAAAACGCTGCGAATTCTCTTAATATAAAAATAGCATTGTGAATGCCTAAAATCAAAATTTTCAATAAACCTTTTGATATACAATGATCTTAGTAGGTTCTGAGATCGTTGGAGCTATAACAAAACAATTTATGATGGAATTGTTCCTCTTTTATAGATCTACAAAAAAGTCGGCGATATCTATCTTTTAAAAATAGCTTACTATACCCATTATATCTTCCAAAAAAATGGTCAAGTACAACGCGCTAATTTGGAAAGCTATTTAGAAGGATACAATATTAATCCTTATCAAATTAAATAAGTTAGTCACCTTAAGCATTTTATGCAAATTATTTAACCTCTAAAAAATTAACGCACACTAAAATTAATCAAACCCGTTTCTTATACCGATGACGGGGCGGGCGGGACGAAAAAAGATTTTTGGAGCAAATGGAGCTGTTAAGTGTTCGTTTTATTTTTGGGTGTTGTTGGAAGGTCGCATTTGGCAAAAAAAGAAGAAACCGAAGCGAAGCGAGGGCGGCGGGTCGCTAGTTTTAAAAATAGTAAAACTCTGTTAACACAGCTAAAAGTAATAACAAATCCACATGGAAAAATAAAGATTCACTAAAAATAATGTGTAAGCTATTTCTCTGTATTTCACTGAACTCTAAACGGAAACTGTCCAAACAATTTTGTTTTTAAACACACCTATCACTAATAAACAAGCCGCTCGCACTAATAACTAATCAAAGTGTATACCGGCCATAAGGTGTCTTTACCCGGCGAAAGAATAGTCTCACTGAACAAGATTCACTATAGTCTTGTTCTTTCTTTTGGACAGATGGTTTAATAATTTTCGTGTAATATTTTTTGTTTAAATAATAATTATTTTCCGAAGTTGTTTGATAAAGTTTGGACCATGGCTGACGGCGTAGAACTAATATACCTACTGAAGATACTATAGTCTTTTTGTATATGGCATAAATATCATACATAAAAAACAGTTTTCAAAATGAATAAATAAAGTGTGAAAAAGTTTCGTGAAAAATAGACATATTTTTTTTTTCATTTTTCAATTAGGGAGCGTGTTATTTTTATTGACTTAAAAAGCAATGCGGAGCGGACGGTTTTGGCATGTTTTTTGATTAGTTGAAATATTAACCCCTCCCACTCACAAAATGATTATAGGGTAAATAAAAAATAGCACGCCCCTAGCCGGAAATTAAAAAAATGCCATCTTTTCCCAATAACTTTCACAATGACACTAATTATTTATTAAAATATTTTAACTAAATCAAAAGACATCAGTTATGTACTAAAAGAGGTGGGTGTGTGAAAGTTTTCTAAGATGGCTAACGTCTTCCAAATTTTTGGCACATTCATACGTAAGTATTATTTTATAACTTACTTAGACTTTTTTTGAGCGCTATATTCAAAGCGTAACCTACCTAAGTTTCAAGTTTGTTGTCCAGAATAGGTTTTTAATTTATTAAACAATAACAACCATGAACTAGGTAATGTTTTAAAACTTATATGCAGAAATGATTAAACACTAACTAATGCTATGAAAAAAATACGTACTTACTTAAGTATCGGCTAGTTACAACGAATTAAGTAGGTGGTAATTTTTGCCAACAATTTTTTTTAATACAAATGAATAATTATGTCGCTGCGAGGTAAGGGGGGCGAAAGGACGGGACCTGTTAATTTTTTTTCACAGGTGTTGTCTTAAACCCTCTGTCTCTATTCTGTTCTTTCAGTGAGTTTTCTCTCCATGACACTGGGTATTATATTCATGTGGCCATCCTCAGTGCTGCTGCTCTTCAGCTCTTCAAACACAACTCTACATAGACCTATGACGGTGGGAGACATAGCGCTCTTGGGAAGTTTGTCGTCGGCGGGTGCCTTGATGTGTACTCCGGTGGTAGGAGCATTACTGGACAGGGTGGGGAGGAAACCTTGTGCCATCGGTTCTGCTGTTATGGTTGTGGTGAGTTTGAGAATAGCTTCTTTAGAATCTTGACGATTTATAATAGAAGTTTCATTTTTCCTGTAATCTTTACATAAACTTCTGTCGCACAGAGAATAATTTCAGATTTTTCTTTTTGAAAACTTCGGAGATAAGAAGGGAACCGTTATTCTTTTAAATTTTTCATCAAAGGTCGAAAACTATGCTGTCTAAAAAAATGAGAATGTGCAAACAGCGATCTTTCATAAGAGACCCCACATTCCCTAGTAGCACTTCGAATTTTTAAGACCCCTTTTAGTCCCTGTTGCAAAAAAAAACGATTTTTTATTTCTTTCTTATTTGCAAGTTTTGAAAAGTCATCTAAAACTATTCCAAACAAGTTGATAGGATTAGTAGTTCTTGATATATCCAGCTGTGACAGACAGACAGACTGAGTCACACCATAAGGGTTTCTTTTTACCATTTTGCTACGGAACCCTAATAAAGACACAAACCGCGTCAGGTACTTTGATTATTCGGCGAAATACCGACTAAAGTGACAAATCCCTTTTTTACAGATTGCCTGGTCCATGATAGCAAGCAGCAAGCGAGTGGAAGTTGTCCTCACTGCGTTATTCATATCCGGTTTAAGCAGCGGTGCAATCCTAATAAACACAGTGTACGTGGCAGAGTTGTGCCAAGAGAACATCAGGGGTGCCATGTCGGGGTCTATCACGGTTTTCTACAACATAGGGATGCTTGTCTCTCATGTTCTTGGAGGGAATCTGGAGTACTCCTTGATGGTTCTCATCAATTTGTCCCTGTCAGTCGCAGGGGTTATAGGATTATTCCTGTTGAAAGAAACTCCTCTGTTCTTGATGATGAATGGAAGGGAACAGGTATGTTGGCAAAATTATACTTTGGAAAATTTCTCTTTTTTACTCATAGTCTGAAATATTATCATTTCAATACTAAGCTCGGGTTTCCTAAAATGAGCATGTCGTCACGTACCTAGCGGCCGTAATATAGCGGTGAATTACGTCCCTATATAGAACGTTGTAGATGTAGTGTATTGAATATGGCGCTGTTTCCTAGAGAGCGGTATTAGAAAACGTTTATATAAAAAAACGTTCTTGAGACGTCATTCACCGCTATATTACGCCCGCAATATGACGGCACCGTCATAAAAAAATCCAGAACTTTACTTCCCGCACTAGTGCGGGAAGTGCGTGGATTGGTCATTTCAAATGGCCACATAACCCAATTATAAAAACCTTTTTATTTTTGTCTTTTTCTTTAAAAAGGAAAAAGTAAAAGAACTTAACCCATGTAAGTTGAAATCAAGAGTGAAAAAAAAAGTGAATTTGAAATGAAATGTCTCTATTTTTTTAGTTTTTGCCATAATACCTACTTACCGATTGTGTATGTATAACAGGGGTGCCCATACTTTTTCTTAAGGAGATCGACCTAGCAAAAATTTATGACTAAGACATCGACATTTAGACCAAAACCCACCAAATTTTTATCAAAAAAAAAACTAGACTGGGTGCAAAGTGTCAAAGTTATCCGTGGCGATCGACCTTAAAAGCTCTCGCGATCGACCGGTCGATCGCGATCGACCGTTTGGGCACCTCTGATGTATAGTACTAATCAACCATTTCTTTTCTTTTGAAAGCATATGATAATTTACGTTTAATGTTTTTCAGGAAGCAGCGAAATCGTTAGGTTTTTACAGGTCGAAGAAACCTAATTCGATGGAAGTTCAAAGCGAATTGGAGAGTATTCGACGGGCGATAAACACTGGAGCAGGAGGTAATTTAGAGTAGAACTTAATAGAGTAGAACATATCACGATTGACCTACTGACATTATGTAGGTAATAAGTATTGCGCTTGAAGTGGAAATAAAATTGGGCACCCAATGGTTTATTGTACATATTAAAATGCCTCTTTATTCGGGTATTCGTGGTAAAAGTAAACCCAGATCGTTGAAATTTCTACGAAAGCGGGCGAACTTGACTTCGTACATTAACCGTGGTCATTAAAATAAGTTATAACGGTAAAAAAGTAATTCATTCATGATGAAAAGGGAGCCTAAATAACTTAAGGTAGGTAGGTAATTAAAAAAAAATGGAAGTAGGTATTGAAGCTTCACTTTTTCAGATTCCAGTCCTGAAGATAAAAAGTTGAACCCAGATGAGCCCAAGGAGAAGTTATCGTTATTACAATTCATAAGTAAGTAGAGGCATCACATGCGTAGAAATACGTAATGTAGGAAAATTTAAGGGATTACTGGACAAAGGTGTAAAGTAACTAACAAAAAGTTCAAAATGAGTTATGAATGTTTGAAAAGTATGTTTAAAGCCTGAAATGTATGCATTTTTGTCAGTAATACCTTAGCTAGGGTCTATATTTTTAACACGCATCAAAATTTGCGTGTTTTTAGCGCATCAGTCGATTCATCATCTTTTAAACTCTATTCATACAAAGAAGTATTTTTTTACAGTTGAGTTGAATTTTTAGATTTAAGAATTCACAATGCTATTTTTATATCAAGATAATTAATTTAATAGAAAAATACTATAAAAAATTGACTCACCCGTAGCAGCTCCGATGGGATTCGAACCCGCACCCATGGGATTCTGGCCCAATGCACTAACCAATTATGCTACCAAGTAGCTTTTTCAGTTTTTTCAGCTTATACCTTCCACTCACCCTTTCAATTGCTGACGTGGAGTCATGGTCAGTCCATATAATAAGCTTATTAAGCGTGCAAAATACAAAAACTCTTCCATTTCTGAAAATAAACTGGTTCAATGAATCAGTATTCTAGATGTTTTGTAAAATTAATGATAAGTGATACAAATCCGCCTGTGGTCTAGTGATAGTTCGCCCACCCGTATAAGACGCAGGGGTCCCGGGTTTGATCCCCAGGGAGGGTACAATCTGCACTCGGTTTGGTTGGTGTTAGGGCTTATTTCAAGTCCGCTTGGCTAGCTACCACGATCTTACCGGTTACGTATCACAAGGTCTAAATTTGAAAGGCCTACGGTCATAACACCTATGGACGAAAGGCCTAATTTGAAAAACACCTAATGGACAAAATACCTAAGTTCATAATATATAATAGTTGAAACACATAATGGACGTTTGGCCTAAAGTCGATTTACCTAAGAACAATACATCTATAAACAAAATATCTAATTTCAAAACACCTAACGGTCGTTTGTTCTAAGTTCATAATAACTAAGAACCCATTTTATGAAGAAGTATTTCGCTCAATGCTCAATGTCTATCACTTTTAGGATTAAGGCGATTTCCTGACCGAAAGTGGCGCCTTATTATTTAATAAGTTGTTAATAGAAAAGGGTTTTAATAAAACTTTTCGTGGAATTTTTAAGGCTCATAATCTAGTAATTTTTTGAATGTGTCACTATATTCCCTCGCAGTCATTCGTGGAAGTAGATAGCAAATGTGTCAAAAAAGGGCCACTTTTAGCAGTTTTGCTATCTACTTCTAGCAGTGACTACGAGGGAATGTAATGATAGCGTCTTTTTAGACGGTATCATTACATTCCCTAATTCCCAATATTTTTATACTAAATTATTGGCCCTAAAAATTCCACGAGAAGTTTTATTAAAATTGCGTATTAGAATCACAATTTTAAATATAATTCACCGCGGCGCCACTTTCAGTCAAGAACGCCTTAATAAAGTAAAGAAGTCGGTTAAAGATAAGTAGGCATTAAGAAATCTTAAACTCATAAGGATTATTTTTTCTTGAGTTACATTGCCGGTGGACTAGCAGGTATTCTATACAATACCTAGTGATTGTATAACCTAAGTAATCTATGAAATAGACAATAATATTACCCATTTCTATTTCATACATCGCCTGGAAGGCCCATGCATTGTATACAATACCTGTATTTTACATATTGCCGGTGACATTTACATTTCATCAATATATAAATATATACTAGCTTCTGCCCGCGACTTCGTCCGCGTGGATTTTTTAGAAAATCCTTAGGGATCTTTTGACCAAAATATAAAGTGCCTCGATAGGCAGGCCAATTGCCGCGTGCAGCAGGCCTCGCACGAGGCTGCTCGCTTGGTGGGGACCCGCATAATCACGTAAAAACAGCTGATCGGATTTTGATTAAATTAAAACATAGAATACTTTTATCCTGGTTAAAGGATCCCCAAGGATTTTCTCGAATGTCTTGGATTGGATTGGAATTGGAATGGATTTTATCGAACCTACACACAAAATTTCACCAGAATCTGTTCAGAGATCATTTGTGAGATCAAACAGCCGGAAAGCTGGAATGAAATATGGTTTTTTACATATCTCCGTCATTTTAACAAATTTCGAAAAACTGTCTCGACAAAAAAAAACTATATATTTATCAAACCTGCTCACAAAATTTCACCGAGATCGGTTGAGAAATGCGACCTGTAGAGGAGAACAGACAGCGCCGGAAATACGGACTGAAATTTGAATTTTTTACATTATCTCCGCCATTTAAAAAAAAATGAAAAACTGGCTTGACATAAGAAATCTATACAATTTTCAAACCTGCTTATAAAATTTTACGAGAATCGGTTGAGAAATGCGACCTGTAGAGGAAAACAGACAGCACTGGAAAGCCGGACTGAAATATGTATTTTTAACATTTCTCCGTCATTTTGAAAAATTTAAAAAAACTGGCGTGACAAAAAAATTATATATTATTTTCAAACCTGCTCACAAAATTTCACGAGAAAGCCGGACTGAAATACATTTTACTTAGATATCTCCGCCGTTACGAAAAATTTAGAAAAACTGTCTCAACTTGAAAAAATATATATAATTTTCGAACCTGCCCATTAAATTTTACGAAATTCGGTTAAGAAATATGACCTGTAGAGGAGAAAAACAAAAAAACCGACTTCAAAAAACCTGAAAATAAAAACAAAATTAGCCTGTAAAATTAAATACCCCTAAAAAGCAAGAAATAATTTTCATATCATTAGATACGCATATCATTGTAATAAAACACGTATAATGAAGTCGGGTGGGGCTTCTAGAATAAAAAAAGAAGTTGTTCTCCAGCCCCACCCGACTTCTTTATACGTGTTTAATTACAATGATATGCGTATCTAATGATATGAAAATTATTTCTTGCTTTTTAGGGGTATTTAATTTTACAGGCTAATTTTGTTTTTATTTTCAGGTTTTTTGAAGTCGGTTTTTTTGTTTTTAAACAATTTTTTATTTTTTTCTTTTCAGTGTAAGTACCTTCTGTATTAGGTAGTTTTACCTTTTACCCAAAGTATGTATAGGTATTATGTAAATGTAAGCGATGATGTTATGTATTTTTTTTATATTTCACACTTTTGCGTGGTGTAATACCACTAAAAACTCAATTTCCACTGTTCGTGCTGTTTGTTGTTAAGGAGTTCCGTTGTTCCTTCACAGTTCAAGTCTAGTCCAAAACGTCCTTGACCATAGTTAGATACCTAATTTGTTTAAGATTGTCATAATCCTAGCAATATTTCAATCACTACACAGTTTCTATTTGATTTTAAAGAGTTCCTTTGTGTATCTTTAAAATCCAAGGTCCAATAACAATGAAATCAAAATGATATCGTCACTAAAGTGTCCTCTTTCAAACAAAAAAAGAATCATCTAAATCGGTACATAAACAAAGAAGATATGGTCGATCATCCGTATAAATTTATAAAATGGTAACGAAAACGACAGTATTTTCAAGTTTTCCTGAAAAATACTGAACCGATTTCAAAATTTCAAAAAATGGGACCAACTTAGGAACAAACCTGATCTAATAACGTTTGAATTATTTCAATCGGTTCAGCCGTCTTCGAGTAATCGGTGGACATACATAAAAAAAAAAAAAAAACATACAGCCGAACAGAGAACCTCCTCCTTTTTGGAAGTCGGTTAAAAAGACAGAGCCGGAAAGCTGGACTGCAATATGTTTTTTTTACATATCTCCGCCATTTTGAAAAAAATCAAAAAATAGGCGTGACAAAAAAAAATCTATATCATTTTCAAACCTGCTCACAAAATTTCACGAGAATCGGTTAAGAAATATGACCTGTACAGGAGAAAAGACAGAGCCGGAAAGCTGGACTGCAATATGTTTTTATTACATATCTCCGCCATTTTAAAAAAAATCAAAAAATAGGCGTGACAAAAAAATTCCATATAATTTTCGAACCTGCTCACAAATTTTCACGAGAATCGGTTGAGAAATGCGACCTGTAGAAGAGAACATACAGACATACGAAAGAATTTTTGCCCAAGCTGAAGCAGAGACGCTTCGCTCGCACTTCGTGCTCGCTCGGTCAATAAATTTAGTGAGTTTTACTTTAAAAATGTAGGACTTTCCAGATACAATTTCATCCCTTTTTTCATCCCTTCGGTGGTGGTGGAATTATCAAAAACGCTGACACACGTGAATATTAATTTTTAGTCGTCAGCCTAACTACAAAATTGTTTGGGGCGATGAAGACATAGTAATAGAGTAAGAATAAAAAAAGTCTGTTTGTCTATTTGTATGCTTGTCTATTTCTACATGTACGCTTATCTCCGGAAATACTGAACGGATTTGAATGAAACTTATTTTTTGTTAGTTAACTGTTAAGCCTAACCCTAAACTATTTAGGGTATAATAACAGCATAACATAATAACATAAGCTGGGAGTACCTCGACGTGGTGAAGGCGATAACAGTTTGGTCCTAATTTTTTATATCGACTTGCTTAAACTGGCTTAAACTACTATTTTTAATATAAAAAATAAAATAAAAATAATTTATTGACTTTTAACATATACTCATCAACTTTGTCTAGGGATACAAGTGTTATTTTTATACAAACGAGATAACTGTGAAGCCTTGGTTTTCTGCCAGGGATGTACCGAGCGTTGTGTGTCTTATGATGATGGCCGTCTCCTTCATTCACTCCCTAGATAGCCATCATCAGATCACAGCATAGTACAGCATAGCACGTTTTTGTAATCCGCAGATTCCATCTGCGTATGCTATGCCGTACATACGGGGATGGAAAGTCTTGTGGGGGGGGGGGGGGGGAAGAATATAAGAGGACAGAACAAAGATAGGGGAGGAAGAGATAGTGTCTAGAAAAGCAAGGAAAGGAAAGAAGAATAAGCGAGTCATAAACAATGACTCGTTTGATTTTTTTTTTTTTTGTGTTTTTTATTACTTTTTATGATGTTTATATGTTTTTTTTTTGTGTATTTGTTTATTTCTTAATTAGTATTATTTACATATTTACAGTTTCATTTGTACAGATAGCTTGTGCTGGACAGTTACAGCGCGTTATAGGGGCAAGTTGTTAAGAAATTGCTTAAGATAAGAACTATTATGATTGGGAGTGATTCTGTAAGTTAAAGGATTTTACTTTGGAGAAGGTGTTTGTGATGAAGGAACAGAAGGCTTTGGTAAGGGAAGGCTTAGTGAGGACATCGGAGAACGAGAAGGGAGACCCGTTGAAGAGGCGGCACTGCGCCAGGTAATTATATCTGGCCCCAGCGAACCTAGGGCACTCCTCAATTAGGTGTTTGGGATTTTGTGAAGTGGAATGATCGCATGGACAGGCGTCAGATGTGGTAATATGGAAACGATAAAGGTAGGCATTATGAGCTCCGTGGCCTGTCAAGTATTGGGTAAGGAAAAAATTGGGAGAAACAATGCAGTGTAAGTCACGAATGAGGTCAAGATTGGGGAAATTGGAACGGGTATGGGATCCTTGGGGCGAGTCGTTGTATCTTGTTGCCCATGCCCCGTAGGCGCGAGTTCGGGTTATCTTTTTAACCGACTTCAAAAAAAGGAGGAGGTTCTCAAGTCGACGGTTTTTTATTTTTTTTTTTTATTTTTTTATGTATGTTTTAACATAGCTTCGTCAGTTGTTACCCAATTTGTACAATTCTTTTTTTAACTCAAAGAACATAGTTCGTGTGTGGTCCCATAATTTTTTTACAGAGATCTGGCTAGTAGTTTTTTCATAATCCTGAAAAATATCAATTATTTAGCTCGCCATTGCATGAGTTTTTATGGAATTTCGAACATAACTTCTTTGTTTATGAACCGATTTAGATGATTCTTTTTTGTTTGAAAGGGTATACTTCAAGAATGGTCACAATCAAATTTCATCGTTATTGGACTTCGAACTTCGAAGATACATAAAGGAACTCTTCAAAATCAAATAGTATAACTAAAGTGATTTAGGTTTTGGTAAGTTTATGGCAATCCAAAACAAACCAAATCATGGTTGGCGATGCAACGTTCTGGACTAGACTTGGACTACGATGACACAACGGAACTCCTCAAAAACAAACAGCGTAAATTTGGAAATTGAGTTCTGGGCATTTTTCCATTGAAAATATTATAATATAAAGTAAAAAAATATTTACACGCTGCGCTTACATACCTACCTACCACTAAAAAGTTGAAAATAAAAAAGCTTTTTAAAAAAAAGAAAAACCGCCTTCAAAAAACTGAAAACAAAAACAGCTTAAAAATTAAATACCTTTAAAAAGCAAGAAATAATATTCGAATCATTCGTTACACATATCAATATTAATAAAACACGTCTAATGAAGTCGGGTGGGGCTTTAAGAAAAAAATGAAGTTGTCCTCCAGCCCCACCCGACTTCAATAGACGTGTTTTATTAATATTTATATGTGTAACGAATGATTCGAATATTATTTCTTGCTTTTTAAAGGTATTTAATTTTTAAGCTGTTTTTGTTTTCAGTTTTTTTTTGGGTATGAAATGGGGAAGTGGGAATAGGAAGGTCTGGAATGTAGTGAAGCTGCGGCTCCAGCAGCTGTATCGGCTAAGCAGTTGCCGAGTATCCCCGCATGTCCCTTGACCCAGCAAAATTTAAACTTCCCATTTGGAAGATGCTGTGAAATGACCCTATGGGTACAGGACACGAGGGGTTCCGAGCTGCTGCGCTGGCCCAAAGCCTCGAGTGCAGAACGTGAGTCAGAAAGGATAAGGGTGTTTTCGTAACCCCTTTCAGCCGCGAGTTGACAGGCCCTATAGATCGCATAAAGCTCAGCCTGAAACACGGTGCACGCCGAGTGAAGCTTATATTTACGGATGGCAGTGCGTTCATTTTCAGGCCGGTCGGGGTCAATGCAAACGAGTGCCGCTCCCACTGAGCCATCCTCTTGTTTGCTGCCATCCGTAAAGATTTGAACGCTGTTATGTGTGCAGGCCAAGTCAATACGCTCCTGCGTTTGGGTCAATTCGAATCTGATAGAGATGCGCTCTGCGGGGTGCAGCATCTGAGAGAGGGGTGTAGGAGTTTCATATGGGATGGTGGATGGAAGGAACGAGGACGTGTGGGTAAGTCGGGTCCTTTCAACCTCTCTCACGCGCGTCACTTCCAGGTCCAGTGGCAAGAATCTGGCTAGTGCCAAGGCCGCTGTGGTAGAGATTGTCCTGTAACCACGAATGGCCCTAATGGCGAAGCCCCTCTGTGCCGACTCCAGGATTTTCCTGATATTGTTCCTACTCACAATGTGGCCCCATATACCAGCCGCGTAGGTAACGATAGGTACAATGACGAACCGGTATATGGAGTCGATGTTTTCAGGATGAGCTCCCCAGGAGGGGCGTACGAAAAGACATAATCTGTTAAAAAGGCGGGTGACCTTGCCAATTATGTAATAAAAAAAAAAAAATAACTTTATTACTCAATATCAATTTAACATAGTAATGAGACACCCCAGAGAGTAATACAATACTCGTGTTGGGGTTGGCTCGCTCTTCCCAAGACAACACATAAATATTGAGTATGTACTAGGAGGTATACATAGTAAAAATATTTAACAAAGCGTAATATTCCAAGTGTGTGTGTGTGTGTGTGTGTGTGTGTGCGCGTGTGTGTGCGTGTGAGCTTGTGTGTGAGTGAGTGTGTGTTTGTGTGTGCACAAGTTTGATGGTAGGTGAGTATTTTAATGTATTTGTTTGAGTCCTCAAGAATAATTAAATTATTTCATTCAAAAGGTTTTCGGTATTATCATAATCTAAAGAAAGAAGCCAGTTTGTCAAGATCCTTTTACATTCAAATGTTGTTTTATCATAAATTTTTAATTTCTCATTTGCTGCGTTATATAATTTGGATGAACGGGTAGTATATTGACGCTCTGCGAAGACTGTCCGCACACGGCGACGAGGAGCTACATTGTGAATTCGTCTTTTGTTCATATTGATTGGATCAAATATAAGATTTTTACGTTTGTCAAGTATGATCATTAGGACATATAGTTTTCTTATTGATAAGAGGCCGCAGAGCTTATATAGTTCATTTGTGGGGAACCGATAGGGCTTGAAGTACATTACCTTGATAAGAGCCCTTTGAGACCTTTCAAGATGGAGAAATTTAATCTTAGTAGCACCACCCCATATAGGGATGCAGTATGTGATAACTGATTGTGCCAGAGCTATATAAATTTTATTGAGTAAATTACTTGGCATAAGGTAACGTAGTTTTTTAAAAATCCAAATGAGTTTTCTGATTCTCTCTGAAATCAGTTCCAAATGCGCATGCCAACACAATTTTTGATCAATAATTACTCCTAAATATTTTATACATTCCACCTTTTTAATAAGAGGACACAGACAATGAGACTGATTAGAACATCCATGAATACGGAGACCAAAATTTTCGACCGGCTGTGACCTCCCATCCGGAGTGAAACAAATAAATTTAGTTTTTTCTATATTCAGGGTCAAGAGATTATTATTTAACCAATTAGCAATCTTAGCCAGCCCAATTTCAGCTTTTATTTTAACGTCTTGCCATGACAGTCCAGAAAATGTAACCGCTGTATCATCTGCGTAACAGAAGATCTGCCCTCCACTTTCTTGAAGATTACATAATTGATCAATGTAAACTAAAAAGAGTGTCGGGCCAAGAACCGAGCCTTGGGGAACCCCATAGCTAATAGACTCTTCGTCGCTGTATATATTATCTATTTTCACGGTCTGTTTCCTGTCGAGAAGGTAATTTTCTAAAATGGCAAGAGATGTGCCTCTAATTCCAATACTCTCAAGTCTGCGCACAAGGATGGGGACAGAAACGGTGTCAAAGGCTTTTTTCAAGTCTAAGAATACAGTAAGACATTTTTCTCCTTCGTCTACTTTGTCAACAATGTATTTTGTTAAGTCTTTTATAGCATTTTGAGTTGATATACCCTTTCGAAACCCGTACTGTGTATTAGATAGTATTTTATTTTTAGACAAGAAACTTATTAGTCTAGTATTTAAGAGCTTTTCCAGAATTTTTGATATGCAGGGTAAGACCGATATTGGTCTATAATTGTTGACAGCGCTTCTGTCCCCTGTCTTGTGTACAGGAATAACTATAGAGCGTTTCAAGGCGGCGGGAAAAATACCGGTGTTGAAGCACAGGTTAGCCAATTGACTGATCAAAGGGACAACGACGCTTCTACATTGCTTCAAGAACTTGGTTGGAATACTATCCCAACCAGGAGCTGCATCTGAATCAAGACTCATGAGTATAGAATCAACTTCCTGGGGATCAGTTTCTAATAGCACAAAAGAATTTACGTTTTGATTATTTATCTCATGTATTTGCGAATGGGGATGATTACGGGCAATGTCTTCAGCTAATGTCTTACCAATATTACCAAAGAACTTATTAACTGAGTTAACAGAGTCCTTAGGATCTCTTTTAATGTTGAGCAGTCCAGTATTATTTTTCTTAGAAGATTTAAATTGAGTAATCTCATTTATAGTAGACCATAGTAGTTTAGTGTTTTTACTTGAGTCTTCTATTTGTTTTTTATTATATTGACGCTTTAGTTTTCTTATAAGATTTGTGCAAAAATTACGGTAGCGCCTGAAAGTGATTTTTAAAACTTCATTTGTTGGGTCAGATTTTAACTTAAGTTGCATTGCATTTCTTAGTCTTATACATCTTAAGACACCATAGGTTATCCACGGTTTAAGAATGCGTCTGCTGCTGTGTACTAGTTTAGTTGTAGTATTTGATTGAATAGCAGTCTTCATGAGGTTAATCAAGAGATCAGCAAGTACGTTAGGGTCAGTACAAGTGGCGAAATGTGAAATATCAGTAGTTATAAGGGATTTATGTGCAGCATCAAAATCAGTAATAAATTTAGTATTAAAAGATTGTTTAGAAATTTTATTAGAATTTGTAATGTTCAATAATACCATAGCATGGTCCGTAACGGTAGTATTTAAGACTGTGACAAGAGCGGAGTTGTCAGTTTTATTAAGTTTTAACATAACATGATCCAGGCAGCTGTCCTGTCTTGTGGGCAATCTATGACCAGGTAGGAGACCATGCAATGCCAGAACATCAAGGTATTTCAGACGATTGTTTTTTTCGTAAGTAGTTTCAGTGGGTTTTGATATTAAATTAATGTTAATATCACCAATAATAAATATATTTTTATGAGAAGCTATAGTTTCCAAGTGTGAATTAATTGAATCAATAAAATCATCAGCATTACATATAGATGGTGAGCGGTAAATTCCTAAAATTGTGAAGCTCGAACTAATAATTTGAATTCCAGAGGCATGTCTTAATTTGAGTTCTGTCACTTGTACTTGTTGGTTGTTTTTAATATATGCAACAACTGGTAATGGACGTGATTTGTGAACCTAAGCCTGTGATCTATAATAACCCCCAGTAGTTTGAACTCCTCTGAGAAGGGTATGTGAGTGCCATCCATGTAAATCATGGCGAAGGCCGCTTTCTTGGAGAAAGCTAGTGCTTTTGTTTTGTTGGGTCCAAACGTGAGCTTAACCTCGCGACCCCATGCGGCAATCCTATCGAGCGCATTGCATGCGGCATTTTGGAGCGAAACAGCGTTTTTGGCGGATACAATAAGCAATACATCATCTGCGTAAGCCTGGATGTGGCAGCCTTCCGGGAGGACCCGCTCCAAAAGGTCATCAAGGAGCAGGTTCCACAAATCAGGGCCACAAGCAGATCCCTGCACGCATCCTCTTTCCATAGCCCTATGCGCACTCGCTCCTGCGTAGTTCAGCAAGACGTTTCTGTTTTCAAGGTATGCCTTAATCAGGTTAAATATGTTTGCTGGGCAATTTATTTTTCGTAAACGCTCTAAGATTGCTGGCCACCAAGCACGGTTGAATGCGGACTGAATGTCCAGCGATATGGCGGTGCATAAAAGTCCAGACGCTGCAGCTGCCTCTATTCGTGACACTGCTTCGTGTAGTGCATGCGCAGTTGATGTGTGCCTGCGGAAGCCATATTGCCTGGAGTTGAGAGTGCCCGAGACGACCTGGTGGTGGACAAGTCTGCTGGTGAATAGTTTCTCAAGCATTTTCCCAAATACAGAAATTAAACCGATTGGGCGGTGGTTTTTGAGAGAACTACTGTCTTCTAGCCCTGGCTTGGGTATAATTTTAACTACTGCCGTTTTCCAGCTTGTCGGAAAGTGACCCAGCCGGAGGCAGCAATTCATGATGTTGGTAATGAATTCAGGAAAACAGCTGGTAACCTTGAGGCATATATCCGCGGTCAAACCATCAAGACCCGGAGCTTTTTTTGGTGACATGCTCTGAACAGATTCCAATACTTCATTGTAGGTAAATGGTAAATCGCCAGGCGTGTGTGGCGTTGTTGTGCAGTCGGCGCGGATCCTACTCTGCTCTGTGGAGTCCGCCTCCTGTGGGTCAATTGGGAAAAAGTGTGCCAACAGAGCGTCGGCTGTTGACTGGTTGTCACTGGTGTAGAGGCCGTCCATCTGGATGACGGATGGGGGTTTATTAGGAGCTCCTGAACGCAGCAAGCGGTTAGTCATAGACCAGACGTTCTCGCCAGTCTGCAACTCGCAGAACTCTCGGAAATTTTGGGCAGATTCTTTACGGATTGCTTCCTAACAATGTATAGGTTTTACGATGATTAGGCGTTTTAAAAATTAGGCCTTTCGTCCATTAAGCATTATAAAACGTAGACATTTTAAACTTAGGTCTAACAACGATTAGGTTTTACGACGATTAGGAGTTTTAAAATTAGGCCTTTCGTCCATAGGTGTTATGACCGTAGGCCTTTCAAATTTAGACCTTGTGATACGTAACCATCTTACCTAAGTCTGACGCCAAAACAACAATTTAAAAATTGTTGTGTTCCGGCAGTTATGATAGCCAGTCCCTCAATGATGAGGATTCCGTGTGTAGTACTAATCTAAATTCCATTTCCAGGAAAATCTCGGTGCACCCAACGTGCGATGCTACTCAGCCTCACTCTGATGACGTTGTGCATCTTCCAAGGTATGGCCATCCTGCAAATGTACGCGGGACCGCTGTTCTCTGAAGCAGTGCCTACCATGTCTCCTAACGTGTGCAGCATCATACTGACCAGTATGTCGGTGGTGTTCGGCTTGGTGGCTTCGTACTTGACTGACGTTAGTGGGCGAAGGGTGAGTCTTGGAACTTATGTACCTACGTATTTTTTTACCAACAAGGATGACACTATACCACGAAATAACTATACAGAATAGCCCCTCGGATTAACTGTGGTTTTTCGTGCAGATAGACTCTCGTTATAGGCAATCTCAGCTCAGTTAAAAAAAATACTTACTATGATCTAAGTCAGTTTATACCAAGAAGTTCCTAACGCAACGTAACAAAATGACGTTAGTATTTTCGAATACGGCTAGTAAACTAGAGTGTCACTATTTTTATTTCTGTCTAGAGTAGTCATGCATGCCGGCTTTCATTTCATTTGATACCCATATTAAAAAATTGAAATAAAATCACTAAGATTTTAGTGACAGACTATATATAATTTTGGAATGTGTTCATTATGGCCTTTCATTTGATACCCATAATAATATGTAAAATCAAAAAAAAAAACTGTTTTTTTTTTGGAGGAAAAAATAAGAAAAATAGAAAAAATAAAATTATAAAGAAGAAAAAAGGTAAAGTGAAAAATCAAAGAAAAAAAAGTATTGATTCCTTTTTTGAAGAAAAGACAGACAATAAAGAAGTTTTTTTATTAGTTCGTGTGGCCATGTGAATCGGCCAGCTCACGCACTTCCCGCACTAGTAGGTACGGGAAGTAAGTGTTGAAATTCATTTTCGCACTGATGAACCAGACTCCCACGGAAATGTGGAACGCCCCGCATTCCTTCTTCAAATGGAATGATAAGATTTCAGAGCATAACTTCGTATTTTTCCAGCCCCTCATGATCTACGGGTCTCTAGCAGCTGGAATCGCCTGCGTGCTGCTGGGCTCTCAGATCCACCTCCACTGGGGCCCGCACTGGTTGACAGCGGTCATCATGTACGCTTTCGCGATCGCATACGTACTGGGCCCAGGGATCGTGCCCTATGTACTGATTGGCGAAATCTTTTTGCCGGAGGTAAGATATCGCATATCCTGGTGATTTTCTGTACTTAGTCGATTTTTCATTCGTCAGCTAAACGTTGCTCATTGGTCGAAACTGATCAAGCGGAATGTGTAGCAGCGATATAGTCCGAGACCACCTTTGTGGTCTAGTGGTTCGCCCACCCGTGTCCCGGGTTCGATTCCCAGGGGGGTACAATTTCTTGGTTTGGTTGGTGATAGGATTTATTTCAAGTCCGCCTGGCTAGCTACCACCATCTTACCTAAGTCTGACACCATAACAACAATTCAAAAATTGTTGTGTCCCAGCAGTTAGCGGTAAGATAACCAGTTCCTCAGTGATGAGGATTCCTGGTGTAGTGCGCTTCCACCTCCGGCCTTAGTGAGATGACGGCCATACACTATCCCGTTGTGCATTAAAAAAAGAGATGAAAGGAGGAAGCCCGATGGTGTAGTGGGCAAGCGCATTCACTTTACGAAGTTCAACTTTTGCAAGAGTCGGTCGTGGGATGGGTGACCAAAGTCACAGAATAAAATAATATAATTATTATAATTTTCTACTTTCAGGTCAAAAGCTTCGTCTCCATGCTGATCCTGGAATGGACTTTCCTCTGCTACTCCATAATCCTGCTGATCTTCAATCCGCTAGTGACCGCTATAGGGCTGGGCCCCGTATTCTACATGTTTGCAGTCATCTGCTTCTTGACCGTCGCAGTCAGTTATTTCTTTCAGCCAGAAACTAAAGGAGTCACGTTGGAACAGATCCAAGGTCTGTTTACGCCGAATAAGAGAAGACAGGTGGCTTAGGCTCAGTGGCGTGCAAATCGTGCAATCCATACATGCAAATAAGCTCTGCATACCCTGCAGTCCCATAAATTTATGTCCCTATTTCACTATCATATTTTGTAAACTATAAGAGCGTTTTCACATTATCCGATACGATATCGGTATCGGACAACGATACGACAAAGGAGGAAGTAAAATGTATGAAATTTGTGGCTCCGATATCCGATATCGTGCCGGACAATGTGAAAGACAGATATCTACATATTTCATACATTTTACTTACCTCCGATATCGTATCGTTGTCCGATACCGATATCGTATCGGATAATGTGAAAACGCTCTTACTTGTATGAGTAGGTACCAGTGGCGAAGGGTCCATACAAGCCGATTCCCATCGGCTTACCTTTTCAAAATCCCACCCCACCGATCCACCATGCTGTTCATATTATTATCACACATGTTATTACTTAATAATTTTTACCATTTCGGTAATGCCTACGGTTAATATTTATGGATTTTTAATTTTAAGTGTAAAAACGCTGGGTGAAAAACACTCGCGCGCCGCGCCGCCGAGCGCAAGGAGCACGCAAGGAGTATCAAATTCGTTGTCGCACAAAACCTCAAGGCAAGCCAACATCCTTTAGCTTTCCTTTTCGTACTGTCTTGGCGCGGTTGCCACGGGTAACGGTTGATTGTTATTACTTGTCTCTTTCTCACCAATGCACACAGTCGCGTGCCTTTCGGTTGAAAATAGTGAGAGGTAATCCGCAGCAGGCCGGCTTAAGTTTTCTGTCCTTCTATTTGAAGCGATTTTAAAGTTTCTTTTCTCTTTCTGTTGGAGAGATGAATGAGTATTTATGATGAAAAATAAACAAAATGAGAATGATACAAGAAAATATATCGCAGATATTTTTTATTTAGAAGTATAATTTTGTTCGATTTGTTTCGGAATTGGAAGCAGATGTTGGATGTCGTCGAAAGGAAGGAATTTAGTTTTATTAGTAGTATGTGTGCGCCATTATCATTGTTTACGTGCGTGTTTGGTAAAGTGATTATGTATTTTTTTGTATTATCTTATCTTTTTACTTTTTACCTAATTTTGTGGTCCCCGGCTTACCTTCGCAATAAATTGACCCCTCGCCACTGGTAGGTACAACATAATTGGCTTCCCGTATTTATTAGTTTAAGCGCCATCTGTTTGTCTTTTTTGTTGTTGTTGTTGGAGCGACCGACGAACAAGGGCGCCAATTATTTACCGCGTGTGCATAAGTAGTACTAACGCCGAGCTTCTTTTTCATAGAAAAATCTCTGTGCACGCCACTACTTAACTTAAGCCTTAGATTAAAAAAAAGAAAGAAGAATAAGAAAGTATGTGCGTGCATGTTGCAAAGTATGTGCAATGCTTTTTTACTGAATAATCGAGGTCAATAATTAGTGAAAAGCGTTGTGGTGTTCGAAACCAATAAAATACATAAAAGTGTATACCTACCTGAGTTCTAAATGTCAAATTACTGACTCGAATAAAAATTCAACTTTAGTCCAATTTTGGTTACCCAAGTGAACCCCTTATATCAGTATATTTATATTCTGTTACATAATTCGTAAATATCAAAGGAAAGGCACAAGAATAAAAGAGTATTATTTTTATAAAATATTTAATTAAATAACTTACAGTCTTGAGGAATGTGTTACATTTTGTTACATACTATTTGCCAGAAAATCAGCCATATTGGTAATATTAACGAAGTGACTACGTTGAACAGCCAGTTGCCATAGATCTGTAAAGAAAATAAATTAATTATTCCGTCTTGAGGAAACAGTAAAACATCAAATTAAAATAAAAAAAATACTCTCAACATATCGCACCCTAAAAGGTAAAACCGGTTATCTGCACTTTTTGCAAAAATGCGTTTTTTACACCAATCGATAGGAAATTTCAAGCCCGTTTTTTCGAATTCCGCTTAGTTTAGGAGATACAGAATTATATTTCAAAAATATCTACAGGAAAAACTAACTAAGGTTATGTTAATTTTATGTCTTTTTTTTAATTTCGAGTAGAATCCAGTAACGTGTTTTTAGTTAGTTTTTGTTGTTAAAATTAATGAAAAATTTTCATAATCGCTACAACTAAAACAGAGTAACATAGTTTTAGCATTCTAAAATTTCATGGATTGAATCGGCTAATATTTATGAAATGAACTTTCTTTCAGGTAAAACCAATTAAATGTCTCCCCTTCTCACACTAGTCCTAACTGCTCATATTTCGAAGCGTCATATCTTGAAAACTATTAATTATAAAAAGATGATTTAAAAACCAAATTGTAGCTAATTTAGTCTAGTTATTTCTTCTTCAAGACACCTTTGCTGTAAAATCATAGCTTTAGAATTTATCTAACAAAATCTGAAAAAAGGACGAAATTAGTTCGAATAAAAATTTTACTTTTCTATGGAACAGCTGTTTTTTTTTCGCTATTTCATTGTTGGCTCTATAGTAAAAGTTAAAAAATGTACTTTCACGCAATTATTTTAGTCAAAACACACTGAAAAGTGTAAAGATTAGCAGATAAGAGGTTTTCACATTGATATTTCGATATTTTATACAGGTAAAACCAACTATAAATATTTCAATAAAAATTGTTTATTCAGTTTCTGTAGTACTTAAAGGTTTCAAAATTTTACAAAAGATAGCTATTGTTTAGAACGTCTTGCAAAATATTTCTAACAGCGATACGCATATTACTTTAGGAAATACAGCTGCTTATTATTTAATTTTTTTATTCAGGTAAAACCAATTAAATGTCTCCCCTTGTCAAAGATATTTAAAAAAAAATATACATTCCGAGCAAAAATTTACAGTTTTTATCATTTAGATCTTCAAACATATAGTTTGTCCTTCATAATAGTATCTACAACCAGAAAGATTATTTAATTTACTGCCTAAATCTAACCTCAAACTTTCAAATTGCGATAGGTACTGTAAAGTTGCTTTTTTGCAGATAACCGGTTTTACCTTTTAGGGTACGATATTTTCAAATTAATAAAGTTTAATATCAATTGTAAATAATGTAGATAAGTACGTATTTTTAAACAATATTATTTACAACAATGTTTCATTACTAATTTTATAATTATCTGAATAGTTGTTCGATTAAAAATCTAACTTTTTACATGTATGGGCAACAGCGTCGCTTAACCAGTTGGCAACAAAATTCGTTTGTGCGCGTATCGCCCCTGCACGAACTAAACGTATGTAGTGACGGCGCGGCGTGCAAATGATTTTAACCTTAGGAGTGGTTAAGCGACGCTGTTGCTCATGGTACCTAATATATCACTACATAGTATAAACAAAGTCGCTTCCCGCTGTCTGTTCCTATGTATGCTTAGATCTTTAAAACTACGCAACGGATTTTGATGCGTTTTTTTAATAGATATAGTGATTCAAGAGGAAGGTTTATATGTATAATACTTGGTGTCAAATTCCACACTACACCGAAGCGAAGCGAGGGCGGGTTGCTAGTTTTTTATAAAAAATAAAGGCATTTTACTGTCGTTCGAATACTCAGAAATCGTGCTGTTTTTGTCATACTTTTGATATTTAATGCGATAGGACGATGTTTGAGAGCTTCTCAAAGTATCATGACTTTTAAGTATTTAGAGTTTTAGATTTATGTATACCTATAGTAACGTTGGTTTTTTTCTATGCCGACAGTCATAATATGGTACTATACCCGTCAATTTGTAATGCGCCTGGCGTCCATGATTTTAACCTCAAAAACGAAAAACAATTCTAAAAATTTTATATACCTAGAAGACCGTATCTTATTGAAAATAATAATTCAATAATTAATATATTAGATTACCTATTAGAATGTTCTTGTTTCATGACATTTTTAGTTGCGGATCACGTCGACGTGGATGTTATGTGACAAGGTTCCAGCGCATTACCAATTGACGGGGATAATAAGGGTGAGCGCAGGCAGACCTCAAGAGTGGTGGCAAAGAAACTAATAATTATTTATTACTAGCGGCCGCCCGCGACTTCGTCGTGGAAAGTTTTTTGCTATCCCTCGGGAACAATACTTTTTTCAGGATGAAAGGTACCCTATTTCCGTCTCTGTACCCCTGACAACATGTATGTAAAATTTCATGATGATCGGTTCAGTAGTTAAGACGTGAAAGTGTAACAAACAAACAAACGGACTTTCGCATTTATTCGCATGGACCGAATGAGAAATGGACCAAGTGGACCAAATGCGCCTAAACGAAATAACGTATATGTGCATGTGCACATTGTGCACGCCTAACAACATTCATAGCCAAACCGCATTCGTTATAAACAAGTGTAACCGTAATGTCCACGGCACAGTTTCTGAAAAATATCTTGACGCTTTTTCGACGGAGTAGGGATAAGTTCGCGCATGTGCACTTGTGAGCGACCAATAGCGCGCGCCCCTCTCCCGCCGCCCGCGCCCCTCACCGCTACTCATACCCAAAATACGCGTTCTGCGCAATCCCCACCCGATTTCAAGATGGTTGACTTCTTACCATAGAATCGACGACAGCAAACATAGTCGCTTGCATAGTAGCATCTCTTCCTCTTGAGACCATTTCGAAAATGTTCTCTTCCGGGAACAGAACCTTGCTGTACGCAATCATGCAGAGAGTCACACAGCATAAGGGCTGGAGCAGCAAGCTGAATAACCGTTTCACAGCCAACGCGAACGCACTGGAAAATACAACCTTTATTAGATGGATATAAGAGCCCTGTTTAGACATTCATAATGGTTTTTTTTAAATATACAAGTAATATAAGTACTTAATTTAAATAGTCCCGCCTAAGTAATAATCTGGTGGCGAGTTAAACTTTTTTCTAGTATATTATCTATTTACTGTAAAGTAAATACAGAATTTACTTTTTTCGGGATTTTTCGAAATATCTTTTTTTTAATACTATCTGTGGAAATTTATAATTAGCATTGGATTATCCATAGTCTTATTCATTAAGTTATATGTCTGTTAATTTCCCAATTTAAATAAAATAAAATAAAATATTGTGAGATAGAAAAGAACATTTTTTTACAGTTGTCGTGAATACTTTGATTACAATATTCTTAAATAGTAGATTGTATTACAAGGGAGCAAAATAATATTTTTACGGCGAGGGCGCTTTTTTGAATCCAGAGCGAAGTGAGGGATTCTAGAGTAGAATCCTTCAGTAGAATCCTGAACGTAGCAAGGGACGAAGCAACGTAGCATTCAAAGTATGTCGCCCTCGCCAAAAATATTTTGCGCCCGAGTCATATACTCTACTTTTCATCTCCTTTCTATGAGAAGATAAATAGGAGACTGTTTATGTAATTAATGAAAATGTTCTTTATTTAAAAAAGACACGTGAAAAGTAAAAATAATTACAAATTTATAGTTACGTTTGATACACTAGCGCAATTTTCAAAAGTTATTGTACTAAGTACGTAAGTATGTACTAATTACAAGAACACTTTTTTTAGTTTCCGCGTCGTCTATACAGCCAGTCAATACATACCAGCCGGCGGCGGCGTTCGAATTCTTTGAAAGATATATGTTCTAAATTCAAATCTCTTTTCCTCCCACTAAAAAGTTCTTACCAGAAAAGAGCTATTTTGGTCCCACTTATATCCCACTCATCATCATTTTTCGAATAGAAGGGATGAAAATACTTTTAGCATTATTATTAGTAACACACGCATGGAGCGTACGGAATTTTCTACTATCATTTTACGAACACGCAAGTAATTCTTGTGTCCACGAAAGTGTAACATTTTTTTTCTAAAACTGACCCTCGTTTTTTAATACCCCTCATTATGCAACAGGTTCATAAACAACTACTATAACACGGTTAAATTATCAAATGTGTCACCTGCTCTTCGCATCCTTTGCAGTAACTCCGACTACCAAAGCTAACGGAGTGTACAGAACGGCAATAACCAATCCCAAAGAGAAGTTATGCATTCCCACAGACAGGCACACAGTTGCTAGCTCAATCAACACCAGTATATTCAGAAGAGTCATCTCCTCATATGTCATGCGACCCTTGCGCAAGAGTTTTGGAATAAACGGAGTTAATATGGTCAGAAGCATTGATATGAATATCAGTCCGTAATACACTGATAGTTCTGATGGCATCTGGTATTTTGCACCTGCAATAAATGACATTATTTAATAGTACATTACAGCCGAGAACCATCCTCGACATTTCAAATGCTAGCTTCCCGCTAGCATTTGAAATGTCGAGGATGGTTTGAAGCCCGAGCCGCAGGCGACGGCTTTAATCATTCGAGGCAATGCAAATAGCTTCCAGTACAAGGTTTGTATAATTCATTACTCACGAAATGCGAGGAAATACAATTTTCTTAATAAAAATGTGATATTTAAATTGGTTCGTGTGGGCCATGTTAAATGACCAGTCATGCAACCATAAAGTTTTATAAAAATAATGCTAGTTGATGAGTTCTACCGATTTCAATTTGGAACTTCCCGCACAAGTGCGGGAAGTGCGGGAAGTAATTATTGAAATTCAATTCCGCACTGAATTTCAAATTTAGAATATGATGAACCAGACCCCCACGGAAATGTTGAACGCCCCACATTCCTTTTTCTAATGGAATGATAACATTTCAGAGCATAAGTGAGTAAAAATATTTGTATTACGCCAATTTTTGCATGTTTTCTGCAAGTTGCAACTCTCTTTTTTATTATATTTTGTATGGACTACAACAGTGCCTGGTATCAATCATTTATTTTATCAATCCTATGGTGTTAATATATGTATGTCGAAAGAATTCAGAAAAAAAATGTTTATAATATATTTGAGTAACAAAATAATAACTCATTCGAAAGGGCAGATAATGCTTACCAATATAGCTGAGGAGTGCTGGCGAATTCATAACAGCATAACCAATCAAATGAACAAAAATATAATTCGCACCAATATTCACAATACTCATATTGGATTCATTCTTCTTCACTTTTTTCTTAGACTTCTTTGGTGAATCAACTTTTTCCGTTTTCTGTTCGCCTGGTACTTCGGTCTCTAACTCCTTCGGTTTTCTGCGACGTAGTTCGGACTCATCTCCCTTTTTAGTCTCCACTTCTTCAGTTTTCTGTTGCTCTGGTGGATCACCGTTAGTTTTCTTGTGTTTGTCTGTCTGTTTGTCAGTTTCATCGTCGCCATCTTGTTGTATGGTTACCCAGAGAGCTAAAGCCCGAACTAACATGGCGACGCAGAGAAGACACAATGATGGCATGTATTGACCTAATGATAATAAAAAATAGACTTTAATAATACACTACCAAAGTAACTTCAAGTTTTCGCGAAGTCAACATCAAATTTTATGTAGTAAAAACAACTCAAAACATTTATGTATCAACCAGAAGATTAAATCATGTCTAAATTAAATTTATTCAAATAAGCTTAAAAATTAAGTGCTCCCATCCATTCGACCTACCTACTTTTTAGTTGATAAGAAGTATGGGCACAAAACTTATTAGTGCTATCTTAAGCCTGTGAAACATGCCTTAAAATATTTTTTATCCACCTACACCCATGCTTTAAATCCTCTGTAAAGTGTTCTAAAAAGTTAGCTTACTGCCAACATTATAATTAGGTAGGTACCAGTGTCAAGGTAACCACAATATCCGCCCGACGAATTATGAAATTCAGTATAACATTATAACACTCGTTCGGATGATAAAATGACGAGAGGGGGAAAGTTAAAGTCAAAGTAAAAGTCAAATTCAAGGTCTAGGTCAAAATATTGTTTGTTTCCCAAATAAAAAAAAATAAAAAATGGGTGTAGATAAAGTCTTGTATGCAACTGTACATAATTAGGTATTAAACCCCTTATTATAGTACAATTGCATAAGTAACTATAAATTGATCCATTTGTCCTTTTTAGAAACTTACCAATAGAAATAAACCGATTCGTAGCTGCCAGCAGATAGAAGAAGTAGCTCTGATGAAATCTCTCAAGCAGGTTGTTCAAAGACCTCAGTATGCTCTCCAAAGCTATACCCAGTCGGTAGAAGTTCGCGGCACTGAGGCCATTGACCTTGGGCGGTCGACCTGCGGGGTCGTCGGCATCTCTACCTTCTAGGCTCACGGCTTCAATACCGAAACGGTGGAAAAGGCCGTGGTTACCGTTTGGTACCTATGTATGAAAATATCGTGTTTTAGTTCACGTAATATAAGATTAAATAATACAAGCTGATGAGTTCTACCGTTTTGAACTTGGAATACTGCTTCCCGCACTAGTGCAGGAAGTATTGAAATTCATTTTCGCACTGAATTTCAAATTTAGAATGTGATGAACCAGCTAGGTAATGAATACGATTACCTTACGCAATCGCACCCCAGACCCCCACCGAAATGTGGAACACCCCGCATTACTTTTTCAAATGGAATAACAACATTTCAAAGCAAAAGTGAGAAAAAAAATTAACTAGGAATTTAAAATTAAAACAAAGATAACATACCCCAGCAATTTGAGTAGACACCATACCAAGCATTGTCAATACACCACTCATCCATTCATCCATTTTGTTGCGTGTGCGAATCCAGGAATAACTAAAATGAAAAATGAAAACACCAAATTTAAAAAAATATATATGAGCATGTTGTTAAAACATAGCACATTATAGATTATTTTTTAATACTGACCTGTTTTTGTATGAACGATTTATACCAGATTTCACACACAGTCTATGAACTAAATTGACTAGATCCAAGTTTGGTAACTGACCATTTAATCCTTCCACTTTAACTTCTATATACTCTGTAATAAAGATGAAAATCGATTACAAATATTCTTTCCAAGCAGACATCACTCAAATATTCTTAAAAAAAGTTACTCATATTAGGTAAACAAAATTACTTACTTATTTTTGGTGTATGAAACTCCAAATTTATAGCGGCTTGAATGGAACCCGATCTTCCTTTTAACTTTCCTGGATTTAAGCATTTCTCATTATTCCCACCCAAATCGAATGCACTAAGTTTAGAAAAGTCGAAGGCAGGAGTACCAGGCTCCCAGAAACTGCCAAGACTTGTGTAGAATGTCTTTGGATCGCTCTGAAGACCGTGGTAAGCTTCTAACCAAGCCTGCATCCCTAGTTGTTCATGTTCAGTTACTAGGAATATTATATCTTTGGCCCAGTATTTTTGAGCTGAAAATTTAACAAAATACATTTTCCACTAAATGTGATCAATTAATGTTTTTCAATAGTTGACTAAAGTTAATTTGTATGGGCAAAATTATTTGACCGTTTAAAACTACCAAAATTTACAAAAATCAACCTTATCTCAAAATATTAGAGTCTTATGTGCACTTTCATTTGTTGTCTGAGAACTGCGCGAACTACTATCTTTATAAATTTTTCCAACTATATATTGTTTTAAATTTCCATGATTATTGACGTTAATAGAATAAACTATGTCGGGATTTACAAACTATTTAATTTTATTTACAAACTATACCAATCAATTTAGTAATAAAAAAATTGTGACGAACAATGCAAGTTAAACTATTATGGGAAATTCACCTATATTCCAAGGACTTAAAGTTTACTTACATCTGGCAAACTGTGCAAACGCGAGCATCAGAGCGATGCCTGCACCTGTTCCCTTTTGGTGTGAGGAAAGGGACCGGTATGGAGCCGTCACCACCAGGGCTTCCAATGATGACGTACGAGGCGCTCTCAAGATACCATAAACATTTGTGCCTTTGTAAACCTATTGAAAAGATAAAAATATTTTGTCCTAAAATCTGATATACTTAAGAAAATTTTAAACAGTGTTACTTAACACTTTAAAGAATAGAAAGATAAAGAAATTGTATGAAAAGAGAATGCCGGTTTTTGTATGGAAGCCTGTACCGATTTGCTTTTACATGAAATAAACATTTTTAGCCAGCTTATTGTTTAATATTACCATTGGCATGAAGCGTTTTTGTTTTGAAATCCGCAGTTCTGAGATTTTTCCTCATAACCATATTTTAAAAAAACCCGCCAAAAATACTTCGTCCTTGATTTTTAAGTGTTTATAACAGTTCCAGTAAATGAATACACTATTTATTTATTCAACTGTTAGAAGCAATAAGAAATCGGGGACGTATTCTTCTTATAGATATTATAGTTAATGGTATATATTGGCATATTTTAGGCGGTTTTTTTTAAATATAGAAGTCAAGAATTTGGGCTACCGAACTTTTTTTTATTATTTCGTAAACGCGGATTTAATAATGATTCATAATTTAGTAATGGTAGTCAAAAAGTATTAAAGTATTTACGGGATATATTTTTTTTATAAGCAATTGGTACAGGTTCCGGCATTCTCCTTTCAATACAAAATGATGAAACTGCAGGCAGCAGTCTCTTTCTGCACAAGTTTTTAATATGAAGTTATAAAATTAATTAACAATTAAATAATTGACTGATAAATTTACGAAATAGTGTAATACCATATTCTTATGGTAATACCATAATATACAAAATACTACATAAAGGAAATGGATGGACAAACTATGTTAAGACATGCAAAGAATAGGAATATCTTCAATATCTAAATTCATATATTATCTAATAATTTCTAATAGTACAATGCGATTAAATTCACAATCGACAGTGACAGTACACTGCAACTTCACTCAAGAATGTATGGCAGAGAATATTTTTACAGATTGAAATACATCATTTTATACCGCAAGCACTCTGAAATTGCCGCAGATCACACGCACTATGTATATAATCCTATTTATGTAAATACCTACTAAAAAGTTTTCCTGATGCCACCTAAATTCCGTTATCCTAATTCCATTTCTTCCTAATTTCGTTTCCCTAATTTTTACTCGACATTGGCAAATGTACTGATCGTACGAGCCAGAAAAAAAAAAGTCTATTGTCAATTTGTGTTTTTTATTTTTTTTATTGGTAAATGGGCAGCACTGACGTCTATTATACAAGTACGCTGGACAGGCTTACATACAGGCAAGAAGCTTAAATCCACAATAGAGATTGCACGCCTAGTATCATACTGAAGATTAAAAAAGACTCTTTAGTGGGATCCCGTGTTTTCGCATAATGCTTTTATACCTAATTTGATTTGGCATAACGGATTTGGCATACTTTTTTTTGTCATAATAATACTTTGGCATAATTGTTTTTTGGCATACTATTTATGTAAGCATAATAATCATTTAGACTAATTTGTTTTCGCATAATGTTATTAGGCATATTGTCTATTCGCCTAATATTACTTAGTCATAAAAATCAAAAACAATCAGAATAAATATTTTTACATACTTATTTATTTACTTGCAAAAGGGGTATGTATAAAATGCCGAAAATTCATAACACATAAGACAGAAATATCGACGCATAAAACACCTATTTTCAAAATACCGAAGATCTTAAATATCGAGATCCGATAGACCGTAACTTAAAAGATCGATTATTAAATGACCGATAGTTCAAAATCCCGAAAGTTAAAATGCCGATAATTCAAAATCCCGAAAGTCTGTTGAGGTCTGTTAGGTGCGACGACGAGCGAGCGTAGCGAGCGAGGAGGAGGTTAAGTTTCATTGCAACCTACAATGCACGAGCCGAGCGAGCAAAGCGAGCGTGCCGCGGCAGCGGCCGGCGAAGTGCCAGAACCGACCTGCTGGAATGTAACTCTCAATTAACCTTCAGTTTTTTAAGCTTCGGGATTTAGTAATTTAGTTAAAATGTCCTTTCGTGATTTTAAACGTACTCCAAACAACCGTTCGACCATTTGATTTTCGGTGTTTCGTCCATGGGTCTTGTAAAATTCGGTCTTTTCAACTTCGGCATTGTTAATACATACCCCTATCCATGCATGAGATAAACAATATTTATATTTATTTCAAGTGTAAAATTTTAGCAATAGCTTTTAAATGTGCAAGTTTCGAAGTGTATTCATTTTTTTGTTTATAAAAATATGCGTTGATAACATTATGCGTATTTAAATTTATGCTAAAGAATATTATGCTTAAACATGATTATGCCTAAATTAGTTATGCCTAAAAAATTATGCATAAGCTGTTATGACTAAGTAATATTATGCGTAAACATCATTCGGCGAAATCATATTATGCTGTGACATATTATGCCTAAAAATTTTATGCAAATACATAGGGAACCCTCTTTAGTGACGTCAAGGCGTATTGCTATCTCTTTCTTTTCGTTTTACAATACGTTTTCGTTTCTCACGAACGAACGAACGACGAACAACGAACACGTATTGTAACACTAAAGAAAGAGGTTGCAATAAGCCGTCACGTCACTAAAGGAGCTTTTTTCAATCTTCACTATGACATATGGCCGTGCAATCTCCATTGGAGGGAGGTATAAGCTTCTTGGGCTAATGTCATGATTTGACAGCTATTTCTTATGCCGATTTGAAGCGCCGCCAGTGAGTGTATAGGGAACTAACATGATCGCTCGTTCATTAGTTTGGGACATTCGTTAGGGATGTCTAAATTCATATCGATATTATGTCAATTCTTAGTCGATAATAATTTTATTTTATTATAAAAAGTACCTACATAGTTATTTCTAACATTAATAAAAACTCGATATGACTAGATAACACCCATTGAGATGTTCTAAATTCAATAGTGACAGTGGTGCTTGATAATTCTTACAACATGAGAAAGTGAGTTTTTTAAATTGTGATAGACTATCTGGAAAAGATTTTATCGATAACAAAATTCAGTTGTTGTACATCACTAGAATTAGTTCTAAGGACACTCACTACTGCTCTCAGCGCCAATATGGCGATTTTCAAATCGGAACAAACGATTGGTGACGATCGCATGTCCAGCGTACTTGTATAATGCAGGTCAATGATGGGCAGGCATTTGACCACCGACATGTTTGGTATTGGTAACTGGGCAGGCATTTGATCACCATCTTGTTTGGTATACAGCATGTGGTCTAAGGTGTAGCATGCTTGCCCAGGAAATGCCTATTCACACTTGCCTTGAAGAGACCAAGGTTGTAACTATCAGGGAACACATAAGCGGGCAGCGCATTCCATTTTTTAGTTTGCATAAGAAATATTGTATTGTAACTAGTTACCTGACCATGCCCCAAAGGGTAATTGAGTGTGAAGTTATGGGTATATACTTCCAAATGAAGCTGTGACATCTTTGCTACCAACCAGGGCACTGGTATTTCATCACTGTCATCATATTTGTCCTGAAATTCACAACAATGTGAAAAATTCAATTGTATATTTTTAATGTAAAATATAAATGTTTGTTGAACAACCCTGCTCTCAAATTGCCAAAATTCTATACTTTTGAACACTACGTTAACTATTAAAGCTTAACTCGTCAATGCCTGGAAAACGAGGTCACCGGTGACCGGGCGCTGATGAATTAAATATGAGCCGGTTGAATCACATGTCCCAAACTTATGTAAACCACTGACTTAGATGTATTATATGTAATTGACAAGCTTACAGGATTTATAGTTTATTACCCCCATCAATTGGTAAAGCGCCTGGGGGCCATGATTTTAACCTCAAAAACAATAAACAATTGTAAAATTTTTATATACTTATGTTTTTATATACCTATGTTATTGAAAATAATAATTCAATAATTAATTTCATAGATTACCTATTAGAATTTTCTTGTTTCATGACACTTTTAGTTGCGGATCACATCAACATGGATGTTAATGTGACAAGGTTCCAGTGCATTACCAATTGACGGGGATGATACTGCTAATTTTAAAGCTTTGATAGTAAGTATAGCGTTCTATTTGACTATTTGAGTAGGGGGGCAGGTATTCTAGAGTAAGAACAAGATTAATGGCAATTTTAAAATTTTAGTACTTACCTACCTAGATGCTTTCCAATACTAGAAGTAAATTGATATGATAACTTATGGTAACATAGCAAGTTGATAAGACTACAAGTCATAACCACAGTTTATTTTGCATTGTGCCATTCTCTCATAGAATATTGCATCAGCTCGTGGGGTGGCGCTGCAAAAACTCTCATTCTGCCCGTGGAGAGGGCTCAACGAATATTGTTGAAAGTTGCTGCTGGGCTCCCGTACCGTTTTCCTACTGTCGAGCTCTACGCACACTGGAATATTCTCTCTGTTAGGCAAACCTATATTCTGAAAACGGTACTTAAACAGCACTCACAGCTACCGTATGACCCTAAATTGATAGAAGGTAAACGACGCAAACACCATGTGTGCAACACACCTGCTGTCAGAACATCCTTTGCCCATCATTTCTTTTGCTGTCTTGGACCCCTACTTTATAATAGACTTAACGCTTCTCTCAATATCTATCCACTTCTGACTTCTAACTGCAAACGAACTGTGACTAAATTTCTTACGACTCTTGACTACGACGCGACTGAAAACCTACTCACCATTCTAAAATAATTTAATTCTAATTTTAACGCAAATAATTAATGTAAATGCTATTTTATCACATATTGAGTACCTACTTATGTCAAATATTGGAATTAGTACCGGTATATATCTCTCGCTCTCACAGATATTCACGCACACACGTAGACACACGCACACACCACCCATACAAACACGACACACATTCACCTACACACACACTTTCTCACTTACACTGATACATCTTAGCTTTGGGGTATCTAATATAGTTTAGTCTACATTGTTTTGTTTAAGTTTCATACCTGTAATTATTATTCCGTCCTGTACTAGGTGTAAGTATTATGTTATATAATGTATACAACTATTGTCTGTGGGTGGGCCTGGCGACCTGTGTCACAGGTTTCTTTTTTGAAACCTATTTCGGGCACCAGTCCCTCACAAGTATAGTAACCCTCCATTTGTAACCTCTAATTACCACTTAAGACCTTTATTTGTGATGGGAAAATAAACAAACATTTTATTTATTTTTATTTATTTATTTTTACTATACATTACTAGTGGCCTGTGACTTCGTCTGCGTGGAATTTTTTTTTTCTATCCCTCGGGAATTATACTTTTTTTGGGATGAAAGGTACTGTATATCCTTTTCTGTACCTCTGGCAACAAGTATGTAAAATGTCATGATGATCGGTTCAGTAGTTAAGACGTGAAGGCGTAACAAACAAACAGGCTTTCGCGTTTATAATATTGTTAAGGATTATTAGGTAGTTATTTTAACTGTTCCTGTGTATAATTAAAGTGATTTGAATACTTACCTCTAATTCCTGTTGGAAGTCACTGAAAAATTGCTTGGCTGCTTGCTCCCCATTAAACTCATTAGTTACAAGTCCCGGCAGCAGAGCATTCTCAGAGAAGTACGTCTCATTATTAAACTCCTTGTTACCCAACATCAGGAACCACACGAGGGCCCCAATGTAGCACAAAATACACAGCGGGGCATGGATCTTTTTCAGCACCCTCACCCATTTTACAGAACCATAATCAGGGTCTGATAATAACCCCATCCTAACCTATAATGGCGACACTTATCGAATAATACTGAGACCGAGATAAATGCTAAAGTCAAAGTCGGTGATCTCGAGACATTTAATACATTTTATTTATAACATATTTATTGACTGAAAAAATTAAATGACCGGCGCTCTCGTTTCGTTTCTGTATTTTGAATTGCAAAGAGTAAAATAATTTGAATTGTCACCAACTGTCACTGTCAATTTCACTTTTTGACGTTTTACTTTTTCTGACTTGGAGGTTGTGTAAGAATCCAAATGCCTAAATTAAAAGTGATTTAAGTAAATAAAATTGTTTGTTTTGTTGATATGGTAAAATAATCAGTCATAATGTTAAAAAGATTTGTTTTAACAGTAGGCCAAGATAACATCATCCTCAAAAAATACCAGCATAATTTTTTTTCAGGAAGACAGGAAATAAAAATTCAGGTGAACATTTTATTAATGTTTTGTGATTTGTTCCTTACTTTTCCAATAAAACACCTTTTACTTTAATCTTCTTTTATTTCTTTTCTATCTTATTTTTAGTTTTACATTATCCCGACACAGTAGCCATCTTTTTTTTCACAACACACACCGACCATCGATTCATAAACTAGACGTAGACTAATACCACAGATAATAAACGTAGAGACTGGATATCTTAAACATTGCCATACTTAACACTCTTCCTCAGGCTCTATGTTTATTATCCTTAACTTATTCACTAACTGCTTAAAACTATTCTTACATAATGGTTTAGTAAACACATCAGCCAGTTGTTTTTCAGATCTTATATATTCAACATTTAACAAACCCTGTTCAACTTTATCTTTAATAAAATTATATTTAATTTCTAAATGCTTAAGTTTTCTTTGATCATAAGTTTTAACAGATTTGATAGTACTTTGATTATCTTCAAAAATTGTGAATGTCTTGACATCAATATTTAAATCATGTAACAACTTTATTATCCAGCAAGACTCTACACTAAGGTCGCATTACTAATTTCCCAGCAAAAATGTAAACAAAGGTGTTGCCAGAACAAAACAAAACAAAAAGAAATAGTATATTGCTAAGTCAAGAAATTAACACACTAACATGGTTTTTCATCACAAACCTAATAAAAATTGATTAGATAAATATCCTGAATCATGAGTTTTGCGTCAAAAAGAGTAATATAATTTAATATTTCATAATAACAGTTTTGTAGTAGAAAATATTTTAAATGACGCTGTGCACACATCAACTGCAAACCATTGACATCAACCTTTGGTCTTTTTATAAAATTTCATATAAATTAGTATTACGAGTAGTAGCTGTAGTAGTAACATTTGTCTTTTAGTATTAGGGGGGAACAGGCGGTGATGCTACGTATTTTTGATAGTTTACATACAGGCAATATCTAAGTAAAGTTTTCTTATTAGTTCGTTTCAAGAACTTTTAACATAAAAAATATGATAGATTATTAAGATAAAATGTCTGATTATCATCCTACTTTAAAATAACCCTGCCTGCCTAGCATGACCGATTTATATCGCGTGATATAGCATTTTATCGACACTCAACTGTCAAATTCCTTTGTTTTTTTGACAGTTAAACGTGATAAAACGCTATATCACGCGATATAAATCGGTCATGCTAGGCAGGCTGGATGACATTATATTTATAATGACTCAAAATATAATATAAAAATTAAAAAGTATTAAAAGTGACCAAAAGTTTTCAATATCTGAAAATGTCACTATCAGGGTCAGGTTATCAATTTGACAGTGACGTTTCTTTGTTTACATTTTTGCTGGGAAATTAGTAATGCGACTTTAGCTTCACACAAAGATATAAGTTCTGCTTCAGTAGTACTTAGCGCAACCACTGATTGTTTCTTAGATTTCCAAATAACTGTATTACCATAAATTTTGAATAAATATCCTGTTGTTGACTTCCTATCCACATCTCTACCCCAATCTGCATCAGCATAGCCAATTAAAGGAACATTACAGTTTTTCTCAAAAATTAAATTATAGTTGATAGTATGTTTTACATACCGCAAAATTCTTTTTAATGACTTCCATAAAGTTTCATTTGGTTTACTTTGGAATCTACTTAAGTAACACACAGAGAAAGCAAGATCTGGCCTTGAGTTAGTAGCAGCATACATGAGAGAACCAATCAATGATCTACACTGCCTTTCATACTTCATATCTATATCATGATCATTAAATTTAAAAAATTTATCCATTGGAGTGTCTATCCCCTTGCAATCTTTCATACCGAATCTACTTAAAACATTTTTCAAATATTTAGTTTGATTAATTAAAATATAGTCTTTATGTCTTTGAATTGAAATTCCTAAATATGTCAAGTCTTTGTCTCCTAAGTCCTTCATATTAAATTTAGTTGCCAAAAATTTCTTAACTTTATCTATTTCTTTCCTGTCATTGTTAAAAATCAGCAAATCGTCAACATATATTAATACATATAAATCTTTTTTCATATATAAACAATAATCATTGTCCGAGCGTTTAAAACCATACTCAATCATAGCATCTGTGAAACGTTCATACCAATATTTAGGTGACTTCTTTAAACCATATAATGATCTTTCTAATTTTAGTACATATCTGTCATCTTCCATATCATAACCCTTTGGTGGTTATAAGTAAACTTCTTCTTCTATTCTTCCATACAAAAATGCACCTTTGACATCCATTTGGTTAATTTCATAATCTTTATTTACCGCAACAGCTAATAAGGTCCTTAGAGTTTGCATCTTCAACACAGGCGAATACACATTATCTATATGTTCTTTTTGTTGATATCCCAACACAACAAGTCTTCCTTTATATATGTCTTGATTTCCTAATCTTTTCTTAGTAAAAACCCATTTAGTATCTAGTAAATTCATTCCCTCTTTTTTATGTACTTTAATCCATGTACCACATTCTTCTAGAGTTTTTATCTCTTCCTTAACTGCATTATTCCACAAATCTTTGTCATTTCTATTCTTTATTTCTTCAAATGTCTGCGGAGCATCTTCCATATTTCCAGCTAACAATGCAAACAAAACTTCATCTTCTTCATTCTCTAAATTTATTTCATAATCATCCTGCCATTTAGGTCTTTGAATTTTCCTTTTTCCTCTTCCTAAATTTTCTGTTTCTTCATCACTTTTGTTCCTGACTACTTCTTCATTCATTTCACTTCTCCTTATTTCTTTACTTGTATCCATTTCCATGTTGTTTCGTATTTCATCTTCTTTTTCTTCATTATTTTCTTTATGTTCCGAGTATGTAGGTATCTCTATAACACTCTTGTCTGTATTTTCCCTTTCATCAAAGATTACATTTCTTGCCACAATGACTCTTCCTGAATCTTCATCCCACAATTTGTATCCGTTTAGACTGTAGCCTACCATAACCATTTTCTTTCCCTTGGGGTCTAATTTTTGTCTTAGTTCTTTCGGAACGTGGCTGTATGCAATACTCCCAAAAACTCTCATATTCGATACATCTGGCTTTCTACCGTGCCACATTTCAGCAGGTGTCAACTCCTTTGATGCAGTAGGACATCTATTTGTAACGTAAGCCGAGTACAATACAGCTTCTCCCCACAACTTTTTATCCAACTTTGATTCTATCAGTATAGTCCGTGCTCTATCCATCAATGTGCGATTCATTCTCTCCGATATTGCATTCATCTCAGGGTTGTAAGGAACAGTATGTTGCAGAGTAATACCATTTTTAAAACAAAAATCTTTAAATTCTTTAGATACATATTCACCCCCATTGTCAGTTCGTAAGTTCAATAAATTACAGTTAAAATGATTTGTTGCATAATTATAATAATGTTTGAATTTCTCAATTACTTCAGATTTACTTTTAATTAAGTATACCATAACAAAGTGTGTAAAGTCATCTATAAAAGTCACATAGTAATTATATCCGTCCCATGTCTCCGGTGTGATTTGGCCGCACACATCACTATGCACCAACTGTAACGGCCTTGTTGCCCTATGCCCTGTACAATTAAAAGGTAATCTTGTCATGCGACCTGTCATACATATTTCACACATCACATTCTCTATTTGCATATTTTTCACACTTGACAGTCCATCCACCATATCCTTAGAAATTAATTGTTTTAAATTATTCATAGATAAATGAGCAAAACGTCTATGCCACAACTCTATCTCTTTTTCATTTCTATTATTTGAATAATTACAGTAATTTTCTCTCAAACTAAATTCTATTAAATACAATGAACCTTCTGGATAACCAACAATAATTAATGTTTGATCTGGATTGTAAACCTCTACACAACCATTTGCAAAAATTACAGAATACCCAGCTTTTTCAAGTTTTGAAACCGACAACAAATTTTTTCTTAACTCTGGGACATAATAAACATTTTTAATAGTATGAAAATGTGTTACTCCGTTAATTTGTGTTTTTGTTTTTATGTTACCAATACCTATAGCATTCAAAGTTACTCCATTTTTAGCTGCACATATTTGTTTTGTATTTTTTAACTCTGTATAACCATCATTAAATATATTTATGTCATTTGTTAAATGATCAGAACAACCAGAATCTATGTACCAAAAAGTTTTAGAATTATTTTGAATATTGTTACCTGATGTTTCACTTATAAAGGCATTACCATAACTGTTATCGCTTGTCATGAACGATCTGTGAAATTGTCCTCGGTGTCCAAAGCCTCGACCACTGGAATAGCGATTTCCCTTTCCTCGATATGATGTTCTTCCTCTTCCTGAAGCTATACTATTTCCTCCTTCTATGACACGCTCCTGGAATGACTGTGTACCTCTTCCTCTCCAGCTCGAAAAGTTTCCTCTGCCTCTTCTCTGATTACAGTTAGATGATGAAGATGGAACGCTGGTGTTCTGCTCGCACTCATACCTCTTATGACCAACAGCACCACACTTGTAACAATTAAATGCTGATGAAAAACTCTGTGTATCTTTTCTCTGTCCTTTCTTTCTCTTTTCTTCTTCACCAAGCAGCCTTTCTTTCACAAAATTAACAGATAAGTCAGACATGGTTTCCAATGTAGTGACAACAATATCATATGACTTAGGCATGGACAATAATAAGTAATTAATCTTTTCTTCTTCCGTAAGATTCGTACCGGCGTTCTTTAGCTGTGTAAATAAACTCTCCATATCAGTAAAATGACTTTGCAAATTATTTTTTTCATCATATTTCATGTCTGACAGCTGTCTTCTCATGTACATTCTGCTCCTTGTATTTTTCTTTAGGAAATTTTCTTCTAGACTCTTTATCATAAGGTATGCAGACTCCTGATCTCTAATGTATTCAATAAAGTTATCAGAAACACCACTGACAATGATACTCCTTGCCCGCGCTTCGGCTTTCTTGTTTTCTGCATTTGCAAAATCCGGTTTCAGAATGGCGTCTAAACATTCTTGCTCATTTAATATTGTCTTCAATCGATACAACCAGGTGTTAAAGTTATTTCCGTCGAATTGTTTTAGATTGAGATAAAAATTTTCTTGTACGGCAGCCATTTTCGTATCGTAAAATTCATACCTTTGTTTGATGACTTTTCTGGTCGCGGCGCAGTGGAAGCGTGCTATTAATGTTTTGTGATTTGTTCCTTACTTTTCCAATAAAACACCTTTTACTTTAATCTTCTTTTATTTCTTTTCTATCTTATTTTTAGTTTTACATTATCCCGACACAGTAGCCATCTTTTTTTTCACAACACACACCGACCATCGATTCATAAACTAGACGTAGACTTATACCACAGATAATAAACATAGAGACTGGATATCTTAAACATTGCCATACTTAACACATTTTTCTTTACTATTTATTGAATGAGCGGTTTTCAATGACACATAAATAATAGTTACATTTCTCTAACTAGATGTCGCTATGTAAATGTGACAGGTAAAAAAAAACGCTCGGTTACATAGGGTAAGGGCGTCCGCTGCACTGGATACGCGCACGGGTCGACATACATTACTCATGCACCTCAAGCATTTTTCCGTCAGAAAACCAGCAATCTATATTCCCGCGCCGTGTGCCCGCCCCGCTTAACGCAGCGGAAGCCCTAAGTGTTGCAATGAATGAAGCAACCAGTAGGTGGGTTTCACGTTTTGAAAGAAAAGTGTTTTTCAAGCGTAGATATTTAATATGCACTTAGGTATTCCAATACTAACTACTTAAGTAGTACCTAATAAGACCACCTAAGTACCACCAACAAATCATCGCCTACTACACATGCCTACTTGTGTACACTCATGGGCGTACCGAGGGGGCCATGGAGGGGCAGCTGCCCCCCTGGATTTTGTTTACCTCGAACTAACTATCAATTGTTATCAATAAAAGTTCTTATTTGCCATACAATATATTTGATTTACAAAAATATTGCGTCCCCCTCCCCCTAACTGGGGGCGATACAATAGATTTGCCCCCCCCCCCCCCCCCGCCCCCTGGCCCAGAACCTGGGTACGCCCATGTACACTTTATCAATACTTCCACAGTACTATTCGCTATTTCGCACTCTTGCTATCGAAGACAAGTAATCAATCAAGCCAAAAATAATTCAGTTACAATCATTTCTCAAAATATTGCCAGTCTACCTCGCTAATATTCTTTCTATTTCTTCCACTGTCTTCCCTTTAGTTTCCGGTAAGAATACCAGGGCAACAACAGCACCGAAAGCGTTGATTCCAGCAAAAATGAAAAACATGGTGTACATTCCGAGCATTTCAGTTATGGGCAGGAACACCACCACTTGTATCGATGAGACGAACCACCCGTAAGAGACTACGACACCCATGAGCTTCGATCGTACCTGAAAAGAGAAAAGGATTGTTACAGTTTTGACACCTAGGGCCTATTTCATAAACATAAACATTAAAAAGATCTGGGGCCTTACTATCAGCTCTTATAGAAGGACTTACATTGAACTGCCTTACTTTTTCATACTATGACTTCAAAGGTTAGTTCAAAAAAATTTAACGGTTTCTTATCTGCTGATGGTAAGCCCCCTGGTACCCATCTACCTTTGTTTCTGTTGTGTTGGTCAGTCAAATAGGGATCTGTCAGCACGGGAGTGATATTATCCTTGGTTCTGCTCGTCGCTTTAAAATGTACTTACGTATACCTGAATGGGTCATTCATTCTTCAGTCGTGTCAGAACTATGGGTGGGCTTTAGATATTCTGTGCTTTTAGGCTCTAAGTGAGACGGCTAACTTTTTGTCCCCAGAAAATGATCTGGGGGGTAATTACGTAACTTTGTTGCAATCAACTCTGACAGAAATCGCAGTTACATTGCTGCTTTAGTAAGAACCAATGTGACAACTATCTTAACTAAAGCAGCAATGCAACCGCGCTTTCAATCGATTTCAATCGAGAATTGTTAGCAACAGCTTTACGTAATCAAGGTACTGGTGCGCGTCAAATTTTTTCTAGTACCTATATTATTTAGTTGGTATGTTGAAAATTCAGAATTAGATTTAAAACCCAACCATGGATTTGACTCCTCTGAAGAATGAGCCAAATCTACTTTGCCTTTGTAGGTACCTAATAAAAACAATCACACACCTGGAAGTTGAAAATTTCCGTCGCCACCGCATAAAAAGCCGGCAAAGTTGCAGCAGATACTGCCCACACGCATATCGATATGAAGAATAAGGGCATCCAGACAGGTGGAGTGTAGCCGTTGCTCTGCAGTAGCTGGATCGTCCCTATGCACGCCATGGCTACTGCTACCAAGGCCGTTGAAAACATCAGCAGGAACTGAGGAATGAATAACAAGAGTTAAGTGGAAATCAAGTCAATTTCAAGGGACGAGGGGAAGAGTAAGGGGGACGGGAATGAGGATCCTTTACTCCCCCCAAAACTTGGTAATCAAAATTTAGTAATAAAAGGGGCTTGACACAAAAGCAGCCCCGCTACGAAAAAAGGAATGATTCTCACTAGTTCCAGTGGATCTGTCCCATATGGAACGACTGATACTTTTATTCTCACTAGTTCCATTGCCAAGTGCAACGGAACTATTGAGAAATTTGAAAATAAAAACCGACTAAGCCTCCATCACAACAAACTAGTATCATCACATTTATACGTTTAGTTTCGAACTCACACTCTCACAGACAGATTCAATAGTTCCATTGCACTTGGCAATGGAACTAGTGAGAATAAAAAGTATCTACAGTAGTTCCATGGGACTCATATCCACTGGAACTAGTGAGAATCATTCGAAGAAAAAAGTCTTAAAGAGTTCTTCAGGTTAGGTAAGGCTATAACTGCGACCAAAAAAACGCGCGAGTCAAGCGAGTGTAGCGAGCGTGCCGCGGCAGCTGCTGGCGAATCCAGTAGCGCCCTTTTTTATTTTCTTAAAGTGGCTACTACTACTAAGTACCTACCTACTACCTAAAAGCCTGGCTAGGTGCCTTTGTGTACTTCAACTACTTGGTATAGGTACCTCTAGTCTTAACTTACTTATGTTAGGCGCATTAATTTTATTTTTATTACCCTTCTTCCAAGTTTCTGCAGTAGCACGATCGACACCAAAGACCCGAAGATCAGCAACACTGGCACCACCAGTGATTGCAAGTCCGGGTCGATAGAGACCCCCGTGGACGACAGAATGACCCACACATACGTCACGATGACGTAGTTGCCGTTGCCAGACTGTGCAGTGTTTGCTAGCATGATATAAATGAACCCAAGACGCCACGCTTTGTTCTGAACTGAAAAAAAATCACCGTTAAGTAACGTGGGCCGGAAACGCGAAAAAAATAAGTACCCAAGGGTGCCGGCACGAATCGTGGGCGGTAAGAGAAATAGGGAATGTCCGAAAAAAATCAAATTGGCTGAATATTTTTCTATAGGTAGGAATAAGGTACCTTAGTAATAGAAAAAAGTTTCAGAATTTTCGGTTGGGTAAAAAAGTTTTTAAAAATCAAAGTCTCTTCGACTTCACAAATGTTATTAAAAAAAAAGATTCAAGACAAAATGTCAAAACTTTTTTTTTTAAATACGTGTAGTGGTTTTGGCAGTTAGCGGCAAAGGTATAATCTCCATTCTGCTGTTACTTTCATACATTTGTGAAGTCGAAGAGACTTTGATTTTTAAAAATTGTTTCATGCATCCGAAAATTATGAAACTTTAATCTATTACTAAGGGACCTTATTCCTACCTATAGAAAAATATCCAGCCAATTTGATTTTTTTCGGACATTCCCCATTGGAGAGGTTTACTGGCCTATGTTTGCAATCTTCCTTATATTTGGTGGTATAAAAAATATTCGTTTTATCAAAACATTATTAAATCTACTTACAGATATTTGAAAATGTGATTCTGGGCAACGTTTTGTAATGGTTCTCTTCATTCCTCATAGTATCCACTTCCACCTGCACGATCTTATCGTCTACATTCAAACCTCTGAGGAGAGCGACGGTCTTTGCAGCTTCCTGAAATTTCAATAAGAGCAATATTTGAACACTTATATTATTTAGACAAAATCAAAAAAACTAACAATCTGCTTTACGTCCATGTCTGACCTAAATCTGATTCTATTGCTTTTGTAAAGCAGTTAAAAAAAATATAAATTCTACTCACATCAAATTTTTCTGTCTTCACCAAAAAGGCTGGCGATTCCGGAGCGAATGACATGAACACCACTGCCAAAACGGTCACAGAAAGTGATATCCATAGCACGGCATAGTAGCTCATATAACTTCCCATGATGTACATGAAAAGAAGACCAAAGTTCTGGTTCGCTAGAAGGAAAGACAGCATAGCACCCCGGGTGCTGTCTTGACTGATTTCTCTGATGTACATAGGGAGTACTATAAAAGAACCACCAGCAGATATTCCCCCTATTGCTCGGGATACTATTAGAGTTGTAGTATTTGTAGCAAACAGTCGGATTGTCCAGCTTATCTGAAAAATTGGGTAGAAGATGAGTGAGACAGAAGTGAAGGACGTACACAGTTGATAATTTTTTATATTCTTTGTAGAGGCAAATTTTATTCTACGAACGTTTTTAGACTGAAAGATATTTCTGTCAATCCCTGGTAAGAGTTCCAGGTTTCTCTATACAATTGGACTCTTAACTATGAAACTGCTGATATTTGAGATACTTCTATCACACAAACTGCTACAGACAGGATGTATACTGCTTGCTAGCTTTATGTACATTTTCCATATTTAGGCACCAGTATTACATAAAAAAAAGCTTACCACTTGCGTTACTCCTGCTGTTAACACACTATACTTCCTCCCATACGCATCTGCTAAGTACGCATAGAAGCTTACTGAGCACACAGCTGTAAGTGCTGTGATACTTCCAACCCAGGACAGTTCACTACTCGACAAGGGATACCCAGTTGGTGAAAGTTCTGATGCCAGAACTTTAGTCATCGGCGACATCCAGCCAGTTTCTAAGCCGTAGGTCAGCATGAACATCGAAACTGGAAACAAAAACTCCTTGATCATTCTGATAGCCTGGTAGATTTTTACAAACTTTAGATAAATTATATAGGTATTTACCGATTGCCACCACTAGCCACTGAATACGAGTATGTCCATTATATTTGATGTCATTATAAACTTCTTTGTTTATTTTTGTGGCCATTTCGCAAGCCATTTCGTCAAGAAAACACTATCACTATTATTTTTTTAGCTTTTTTTAATTCTGATGCCAATTTGCTTGTTTTTTCCGCTTCTGCTGCTAATTAAAGCTAAAGGTGTTGTAACAAATGTTAATTGAACGCGGTGATAGATATCACGCCTTTTATAACAATATTTGATAACTCAGGGATGTCTCCTAAAGACCAAGAAAACAAATAAATTAATTTTGAAAAATCTCATCCATTTCACGACCATTTGGTGCAGCGCAGCGGTAGTCTCGGGTCTCGGGGTCGGCTCGAGTTAAATGGTTTTGTAATAGTGCTTGCAATCCCTACCTAATTTGTTTACGAGTCATGGTTTTAAGAAATTACATATTCCGATTAACCTACTTGACAGAGCTGTAGACCTAGCGTTTGTGGCATTTTTGATCATTTTTTGAAATGGCCGAAATAGGTATTTTCTGTTTTTTTTTACATTTAGTTAGACTTTTTGCCGATTATTGAATAGACTCATCATCATCGAATTACTAAATCTGCCTATACGTATCATTATTTTCGAACCTGCTCACGAAATTTCACCAGAATCGGTTGAGAACCGACCTGTAGAGGAGAACAGACGGACAGCTGGACAGACACATGAAATAATGTTTGCCCAAGCTAACGGAGACGCTTCGCGCTTGCTTGGTCAATAATTTATTATTACATTATTTATGTTATGATTAATTTCATTAAAATTATGTTCCATTTTGAGTTAAACTAGAAGATTATCAACTTTTTCTGTGCTAGCTAGAACCTATGAAACAGGCTCTTAGAATCCATAGAATCATATTTTGGGGCTAAATTGATAATCACCAAGTCGTATGGATTTTTTTATTTATAAAATATACAAGCCCTAACATACAATATCAACACATAATTTTCCGTACCACGCATGGTCTTAATGTAATAAAATAAATAAACTGTGCTAGAGACAAAAAGATAGGATTCACGTGTTAACAATCGTGGAAATAATGTTATAATACATATAGTACGGCTTATTTCAACCTATATTATACTAGGTTACGGTCCCATCCGGCAGAAAGCATGAAACTTGGCATGCGTGTAGCTTTTACGTATATAATAAAGTATAGAAGTAGCAGCAAGTCGTAAAGTGATTTTTCCCCCCTGGGGGGGGCGTTTTGTGTCCCCAATTGCAGTTTTTATTTTTTTAATAAAAAACGGTGAAGGCTACAACAAAACTGTCTATGAACAATATATTTGTCATAAAATTTTCTATCAACCATTTTTTGAATGAAGGTGATAGCACTTATAGTTTTCAAATTATGTTTGAGTTTCTTCCGATATTTTTTGAAAAACATCATCCTGTGGGAATCGTATAGGAAAACACCGATATTTTTGGCGTTAAAGAATGAGACTTGGCACACTTGTTTCTTAGATAGACTAGAGTGGAAAACGCTTGGGAGACAGCGAGAGACACCCTGCTGGGGGGGAGGGGGAGGGGGTGAAATTTTCTAACGCCACGCGTACTGTTGGGCGTAATAACTGCTAATTTATAGCTACTATGGAAAATCGGGAATCATTTTCGGATAAATAAAGGATGGCCAATCATTTTCAGAAATAAAAAAATACCTTTACATACATAAAAATGAATTGCCGTAATTGAAACGCCGAACATCTAAAATTTTACAAGAAAAAAAATTCTAGTGACGATAAATTTCTAACCAATACTGATATCGGCTTGAAAAAATATGATAAGAAAGCCATATTCATACAAATTCCAAAAATATAAGTTTCATTGCAATAATTTTATAAAAAATGTGTTAAAAATATTATATAAAGCGTGGCAGTGGCATAAATAAATCTACAAAAACTCCCCATTTCTTATTCTAATTTAAAAAAAGTTACCGTAAACGGTAAAAGCTACAGCAAAACTCGCGAGAAACAATATATATTTTTCATTAAATTTCCTACAATAATTTTCTTGGAAGTATGTTGAGAGGAATTATAGTTTTCAAAACAAACTCACAATCACTGGGTAAGTAACGGAATTTAGACAATTAATAAAAATACCTACCTATTTCATGACTAATTTTTTTTATTTAAATCACACGAGTCTGTACTAGGCTCTGTTAGTTCGGGGAGACTCGTGTGATTTATATAAAAAAAATACAATTTGTAATTTGTGATTAGATGTTTTTCAAAAAATATCGGAAGAAATTCAAACATAGTTTGAAAACTATAAGTGCTATCACCTTTCTTTAAAAAATGGTTGATAGAAAATTTAATGACAAATATATTGTTTATAGACAGTTTTGTTGTAGCCTTCACCGTTTTTTATTAAAAAAATAAAAACTGCAATTGGGGACACAAAACGCCCCCCCAAGGGGGGAAAAATCACTTTACGACTTGCTGCTACTTCTATACTACGTAAAAGCTACACGCATGCCAAGTTTCATGCTTTCTGCCGGATGGGACCGTGTTTGGTTGAAATGAGCCGTACTAATAAAAATATGATTACTTTATAAAAAATACCACCATCATTATTTTTATTTTGGAGTTAAAAGTTAGAAACTAACTTGTATAATGTTGCTACGAATAAGTGCTACAGATAAAAATCCGTAACGCACTACACTGCATTATTTGCTACGGCGTAGCGTAGTCATAATATTGACTTTGGGTTTTGATTTTTATATTATTGTGTTCTTGCTACAATAGTAGCATTCCTGTGCTGCTCCACAATCTTTTACCGTAGTAGCCTAGTGGATTGCTTTGGTCAAACACTATTATGTATTCCGTGGTCAAACTGGAAAGTAAAATTAAATATCGAAGGGACGAAGATAGAAGGAAGTGAAATAAGATACAAAATTTTGTATGGGGGCCTGGAACAAAATCTACTTGGACGAAGTCGCAGGCGGCCGCTTGTGTAGTTATATACCTACTCGTGATTTAATTTTATTTTGCTGTAAAACATTTTATCGCATTATATATTGCCATCAACCTGAGGAAATTTCTTATCTAATATTACTTTTGTCGTTGATTTATATTTCTCAGTTCATAGTCCTTAACAAGTTGTTAAGCTATCTTCAAACATTTCTGACAAGTCAAATAATACTATTTATAAATAACCTGTATATTTACGTCATATAGAGTCGATAACAAATAGACAACATTTTGCCATAGTAAATTTTGCCGACTCAAGAATTGCTGGCATTTTTGTAAAGTTTCTGAATTATGCAGGGGATTGTACGTATTACAACGAATCTGGAACACGGCGAATATTTCTTTTAATCATATATAACATTTATCTCGAACCCTCGACACCCCTGGATCACAGATAGTCCCGTCTCAAAGAACACCCAATGTATGAGGAGGTCAAAAATTTTCATTAGATGACTTCACTTGATACAGATGTTATTAAGGTAAACCTTAGCTGATTTAGCTCGGTAGTCATCCGCCCCCCTTGGCAGATGGGGGGGGGGGCTGGCATTCAAAGTTTCGCGTTGCTGCGCTTCAGATAAAAAATCATATCTCCTTCAATATACCCACCACCTCAAGTGTGGTACCACTCTATGATTAAACAGGGATGTGGGATTCATTTCTGAAACTTTCAGTATACCTACACTACATTTCAATAGAAAAATATTGACGATACTATCAAAATCAGTTTGCTATATTTTTTATTCAACAGTCAGTATCTGTGAAAACACTAATGTTTATTTATTTATTTATTTATATAAAAGCACATGTTACAGTATCACTTTCACATCAATAATTGAGATATTAAACAATGTGTGATGGCCTGAAAAAACATACCCTGCTAGGGTGTTGCTTATTATGACTTAATATTAAATTAAAACATCAAGTTTAAACTTTTAGATTTTTGCATTCACAATGCTACTTTTATATTAAGATGAATAAATAATGAAAAATATTAGAAAAAAATCGGCTCACCCGTAGCAACTTAGACGGGATCCCGTCTAAGTTGCTACGGGTGAGCCGATTTTTTCTAATATTTTTCATTATTTATTCATCTTAATATAAAAGTAGCATTGTGAATGCAAAAATCTAAAAGTTTAAAATTGTACTGTTTCACCTTAATTGATTGTCTGGCACCTGCAATAGGTGCTACAACCGAATGTCGAAGTAGTTCTCTTCACATTGGTGAGATGGCGCTGATCTTCAGCGGAAGCGTGGAAAGTATTAGAAAATTTCGCCACATCCCTCAGCGGCTTGGTAGCATAATTGGTAGTGCATTGGGCCGGATTCCTAAGGGTGCGGGTTCGTATCCCGTCTAAGTTGCTACGGGTGAGCCGATTTTTTCTAATATTTTTCATTATTTATTCATCTTAATAAAACATCAAGTATTATAGAAAGTTGTGCAAATAAAAAATACTATTTTAAAGCACATTTATTCAGCTTTAAAAAAATATATACTTTATGTACAGTTACTAGCTTTTGCCAGCGACTTCGTCCGCGTGGACATTCGGAAAAGCGCTATGGAACCTTTGACCGAGATAAAATGTATCCATTTTGAACACGTTTTTATTATATTGCTTTCGCATTTGTTTGTTTTTGTTTGTTTGTGTGTTTCTCCACAAAGTTTGCGAACGATTTTATCCTAGCTTCCCGATGAGCTAGAGACTTGAAACTTTGAACTGAAAGGCAATGCAATATTATGGTGTCATTGAGCTGATCTGATGATGAAGCCGGAAGAAGGCCACAGAAACTCTATGATGAAACCATACAACCCCATCGTGTTTGGTCTCCTTAGCATCGTCTTGACAAGTACTCTAATGGGAGACGAGTTCCAGGGTCTGATGATGAAGCCGAAAGACCATGCCATAGAAACTAAATATTGAAACCGTGCAACCCCATCAAATTTGGACTCGTTTGAATCGTCTTGACGAGTTCTTTGTTGGGAAATAGGTTCCAGGGTCTGATGATGGAGCCGGAAGAAGGCCACTGGAACTCAGTAATAAAACCATGCAATATCATCGAGTTTGGGCTTGTTTGAATCTTCTTGACGAGTACTTTGTTGGGAAATAGTGTCCAGGGTCTGATGATGGAGCCGGAATAAGGCCACTGGAACTCTGTAATAAAACCATGCAATCCCATCGAGTTTGGGCTCGTTTGAATCATCTTGACGAGTACTTTAATGGGAAATAGTGTCCGAAGATCTGATGATGGAGCCTGAGGAAGACCATAGAAACTCTATAATAAAACCATGCAACCCTATTGAGTTGGGGCTCGTTTGAATCGTCTTGACGAGTACTTTGTTGGGAAATAGTTTCCAGGGTCTGATGATGGAGCCGGAAGAAGGCCACTGGGACTCTGTAATAAAACCATGCAACCCCATCGAGTTTGGGCTCGTTTGAATCGTCTTGACGAATGCTCCGATAGGAGATGGTATATTTTGCTCGTTAACTAAAAAGCAGAAAATAAAAATTTACTGAAAAAAAACTTTTTTAAAAACACGTTCTTAAAACGGACTAAATTTTTTACCACAGGCTAACTATCTGTGTGCTATTCCAAATCCGTTCAGCCGGTTTTACGTGATTAAGTAACAAACATCCAAACATTAATCTTCACATTTATAATATTAGTTCCAGTTCTCGTTCTCATTCTTGTTCCCGTTCCCGTATAATTTTATCATAAAAAAATTGAACCCCCGCCCCGTTTCAGTTCTTAATAGGTTTAACATACCATAAATACACTGGCCTGCAAAACTAAGGACTACAGAGGTCTATTTTTATACAAACGAGGTAACTTTGAAGCATTGGTTCTTCGCCCAGGATTAAGCGTGGTGTGATCTGATGATGGAAGAGCTGTAAGGATAAGAGTTATCAGTTACAGCATTTCCATACATTTTAATGCTATTTTCGTGGTTTTTTTAAACATATCCAAACAGCTCTTAGAATGCTGATGATCTATTGGGTGTGTATGGGGATCCGAATCTTCTCCATTCACTCCCTGGATGGTTTTTGGGTTAATTTACCCATGAACCTCCAAGGGGTTTAGGTGGGCTTACTTACTTACTAAAAGAACCTTAAAATTTTCGGAAAATCACGAAATATGTGTTTTTGCTTAGTTTTTAGAAGTACCTACTCTTACGAAGTTTCAAGTCGAAATGTCTTTTAATAAAAAAATCCATACAAAATAAGCCCCATTTCATCCCTATAGAAGTTTAATCATGGCTACCGTGTTGGACTTCAAAATAAATACTTACCGTTTTCGTAATCAAAATCCCATGAAACCTCAATAACGACATCCATATCGATTTATGAAAAAAAAAGTATAAGTAGGTACTTCTTAATTTTAATTTAGAATTTAATGTTTGTATGCTATTGTTAAGGTTGAATAGACAGATCTTTTAAAGAGTGTATTCTAATCAAATGCAAATAAATAATATTCTATTCTTTTCTATTCTATGGGTTTATTTACCGCATCTACCCTTAAGGAGTTAATTATCGAAAAATCACAAAATACGTGTTTGCTATTAAAAGTTGTTAGTTTTTAAAAGTACTCCTACGAAGTTCCACGTCAAAATGTCTATTTAATTTTTTTTTTCATATGAAACATGAACCCCATTTTACCCCTTTTTAGGGGTTGAAATATAACCACTATACAGGGTTATTTGTAAAACACCAACAACCTCGCAGGAGTAGATTACCAACATCATAAACAACAACATTTGTTCTACGACTTTTGATAATTCGTTAGATTTTACTTTTGTACAAAAAAATATATCATTTTAATTTACCGTTCGTATATTCATAACTCTATGTTCTATCTCCGCGGCGCGCGGAGCGCCTAGTGCGCGCGACTCGCCCGCCCCGCCGCCATCCATAGACGTAAAAAGTGTCGAACAGTACAATCAACACTTGAAAATTCATTTTTGGTGAATGTATTGACTTATGATAAAAATCGTAGAACAAATGTTGTTGTTTATGATGTTGGTAATCTACTCCTGCGAGGTTGTTGGTGTTTCACAAATAACCCTGTATAGGACTTAAAAATAAATGCTATTTTCAGATTTTGGGCTTTTTTTATCCCCATTTACCACCTAAAGGGTTAAGTTTCGGAAAACCACGAAACACGTGTTTGCTTATTTATTTTTAGAAGTACTCCTATGAAATTTCAATTAAAAAAATGAATGGAGGAGGCTTAGATTGCTAAAAAAAACAAACGGGTCAGAAGAGTTGTTCTGTTGTTTACAGGAAATAAAAAAACATTTCAACTTTTTACTATTTTTATTGAATAAGCGGTTTTCAATGACACATTAAAAAAATAGTTCCATTTCTCTCACTAGATGATGTACGTACATACTATGTAAATGTATTACCGCATAGCCCATACAGACTCACACGAGAAGTCTCACCGTAAAAGTTCGCTCGAGACATCCAAAAAGGTATTTACACGTAAGAAGTCTTGTTCTATTTCGTCACCCGAGAAAACCCTTTAAAGCGAGAAAAAAAATACCGACAACAAACGGAGAACAGGCGAGAAGTTGTTCATATTCACATTTCTTGAGTGTTATCAGGGCTTCTCGGCGTGAATCTGGATGAGTCTTATAGGCCGCGGCACGTAAGTTTAGCGGTGAGAGAAATTGGAGATGATTTCTGCGCATATTTGCAGTAGCCCCGCACCACGTCTCCAGCCAATGAGACCCCAAAAATTACCTCTGCGCCCAAAATGGCAGCGCTAAAGTCACATGCCGAGGCTTGTACATGTCTAAAATGCTTGCCTGCATTGGGTAAGTGTTATCAATGAATGAATCCCTAAAGTGATAATAAAAAATGTCACTAGATCCATTAAATCAATTGAAACTTTATGAGCGTGTAACTAAATTTGAAAACTCTTAAATGTTAAAGAGCTTTCCCAAAAGAACATTATTATTTTAAAAGAAAAGTGTTTTTCAAGCGTAGATGTTTATATAAGTAGGTATTTTAATCGTTTGAATTTGCTGATAGTCTGTTATATTGGGCCTATACCTACAAACCATCACCTACTACACTTGCCTACTTGTGTACACTTTATCAACACTTCAGTACTATTCGCTATTTCGCATTCTTGCTATATCCAAGACAAGTAATCAATCAAGCCAAAAATAATTATTCAGATACAATCATTTCTCAAAATATTGCCAGTCTACCTCGCTAATATTCTTTCTATTTCTTCCACAGTTTTCCCTTTAGTTTCCGGTAAGAATACTAGGGCGACAACAACACCGGACGCGCTGATTCCAGAAAAAATAAAAAACATGGTGTACATTCCGAGCATTTCAGTTATGGGCAGGAACACTACCACCTGCATCGATGAGACGAACCACCCGTATGAGATGACGATACCCATGAGCTTCGATCGTACCTGAAAAGAGAAAAGGGAGTTTTAGTTTTGACACTTTGAAATTTCAATAGCACAGCACATCATCTTGTAATCATCATGTAATGCGGTGGTGTGGGCTCCATACCAAGTACAATATAGTCTCATGTTGGAGCGTATTCAAAATAAATTTATAAGGTACTTGTATTACAGACTATATGGGGTGTACCCCTTCTATCCGTTAATGTACCCTAATTTATTTATATTAGGTATGGTGGGATATAATGAATTGCGAGTGCGTAGGGGTCTAGCTTTGGCATTATATTTGTTTAAAGTTATCAGAGGTAGGGTATCCAATGCAACAATATTAGGACAGGTAGGGCTCTGTGTTCCTAACAAGTACGTGGAGCGTCGCCGCAGGCCAAATTTGTTGGCTATCCCGCGCGGGCGGACACACCTGCAAAAGAAGTCTCCGTTGACGCTCACACTGCACACACTCAATAAAATTGCGGATGGAATTGACCTATTTCATTGTTCTCTGAGTGAATTTACAAGAATGGCTTTGTATGTTTTATGTTATTGATTGTGTTTAGGTTATAATAGGTATGTGTTCCTTTGTCATTTATTAATTTATTTTTATGTATGTTTGTATTCGCTTATTCTATTGCATTGGGCTAAGCCTGTAATAATAGATATAAGCTTGGAATGAATAAATAATAATAATAATAATAATCTTTTTCCCTCCTTCCTCTATAATCCACTGACGAGGATCCACCAGTGTCACCAAAAAATAGTAGGATTTCGGGTTAGGTTCAGAATAATCGTTCTAATATAGACTCTCCCTTCCTAAGCCAGTAAAATCGTTTGGGGGCTCGACGAAAAAATACTTATATAAATTTACCAGTGGATCGAAGGGGAAAAAAATATCCCTCAATCCACCGGTGGATCGAAGAGGAAAAAAATATCCTTCGATCCACCGGTGGATCGACCAATCCTGTTTTTTATATTAAAAAATGGCCGCGCAGTGCGATTTTTAGTCAGTTTCATTTGTCGCTTCGTCGCTCATCACCAGATTCACCAGGCAACAATACGATTGATAGTCGACCGGGGGGGGGGGGGTCATGTCCCCCGTGACCCCCCCCCCCCCCGCCCCTTTGGACCGCGCCTGGTTCAACACCTATGTTTAGTTTAAAAACACGTATAAAACTTGTGTTCCTTTTCTAATAAAATGCAACACGAAAAATTTAAAAGTGTATAAATTCCATCAAGCAGTGAGAGCAGCTATGTACAGAGACCGAAGGAGACAAATCGTAAAAGCAGCCGGTGATAACGATCCTCAGTCATGCATGAGGGAACGATTGAGAGAAAAATGCTGCAGGCAATTTTTTTTCAGTCCCTTACACCTATCTACTTTTGTTTCTGTTGTGTTGGTCGGTCAAATGGGGCTAGTCTGTCAGCACGGAAATGATTATCCTTGGTTCACTGCTCGTCGCTTTATAATACTAACGTCATAACCTGAATGGGTCTTTCAGTAGTGTCAGGACTATGGGTAGGCTTTCGATATTCTGTGCTTTAGGCTCAAATACTGTTTAATCAAGCAAGCTACTTGAGTCAATTTTTTTCTAGTACCTAAGTATATTATTTATTGTATAAAATTCAAAGTTAGATTTAAAACCCGACCATGGATTTGTCGCCTCTGAAAAATGTACTTGATCTTTTTAATAAAAACAGTCACCTGGAAATTGAAAATTTCCGTCGCCATCGCGTAAAAAGCCGGCAAGGTTGCAGCAGATACTACCCATACGCATATCGATATGAAGAATAAGGGCATCCAGGCAGGTGGAGTGTAGCCGTTGCTCTGCAGTACCTGGATCGTCCCCATGCACGCCAAGGCTACTGCTACCAAGGCCGTTGAAGACATCAGCAGGAACTGAGGAATGAATAACAAGAGTCAAGAGGAAATCAAGTAAATTTCAAGCGAAGGGGGTTGAGAAAGAGGGGGGGGTAACAAAGACCCTTTACTCCATTACAGGGGGGCTCGCGGGCCGAACCCTGCTATGAAAATAAGTCAAGAGTTCTTCAGGTTAGGTTAGGATTATTATTTATTATTAATTATTATAAAAGGTTAGCAATGTGTGAGCTGAACGAGCGGGGCGGATGTGTCGCAGCAGCTGCCGGCGAAGTGCCAGAAGCGACGTTTTTTATTTTCTTAAGGTGTACTTGAACTATTTTACTTGGATTATTATTTTTATTTTTATTACCCTTCTTCCAAGTTTCTGCAGTAACACGATCGACACCAAAGACCCGAAGATCAGCAACACTGGCACCACCAGTGATTGCAAGTCCGGGTCAATAGAGACCCCCGTAGACGATAGAATAACCCACACATACGTCATGATGACGTAGTTACCGTTGCCAGACATTGAGGTGTTTGCGAGTATGACATAAATGAAACCAAGACGCCAAGCTTTGTTTTGAACTGAAAAAAAAAACACCATTAAGTTTCATTTCATGGGTCGTAAACGTGAAAGTAGGTCAAAGGTGCCGGCACGAATCATGAGCGGTGAGAGAAATTGGAATGGAAGAGATTCCAGTCGCCCCGCACCACGGCCCGAACAACGAGACCCGAAAATGACTTCAGAGCATTAAATGTCACCACTCAAGATCTGTGCCGAGGCCTGTACCTCTCTTGCTGCAGGCATCCAAGGCAAACCATCAGCCGAAGCCAAAGTAAAAATTTTGTGAAAATGATAACGAACTTCGAGTTTGAACGAAAGATGTTACTTATACTCGTACATTTTAAAAATCAATTGTTATTGAAAACCTACGTTAATCTAATTCATCTTTCGTTAACAAGTTCATTAACGCTTAAGTAAATGCAAATTTAATTCATATAATGCATTGTATGCTTGTCAAGTTGTTCATCAGCTTATCAGCAGCACGACACCCACAAAGGGATATAGACCTCCCCAAGGATCTCTTACTTATTAAGTGGTAAAAAAATTGGTGGTGGTCGTTTTATCAAGACTTTAGATAAATCTACTTTACAGATATTTGAAAATGTGATTCTGGGCAACGTTTTGTAATGGTTCTCTTCATTCCTCATAGTATCCACTTCTAACTGCACGATCTTATCGTCTACATTCAAGCCTCTGAGGAGAGCGACGGTCTTTGCAGCTTCCTGAAATTTCAATAAGAACAATATTTGAACTCTTAAGTATTCTATTTTGACAAAAGAGACACTCTGACAAGTTTTTAAAATTGAAAATTTTTACAGTCTGCTATAAGTACTTCCATACATACATACGCTCACGCCTGTTTCCCATGGGGGTAGGTAGGCAGAAACTATGGATCGCCACCTACGATCCTTGCACACTTCTTTCATATCCATGTCTGACCTAAATCTAATTATATTGCTAATTATTATATTATTTTGAAGCAGTTAAAGAAAACATATTCTACTCACATCCAATTTGTCTGTCTTAACCAAAAAGGCTGGCGATTCCGGAGCAAACATCATGAACACCACTGCCAAAATGGTTACAGAAAGTGATATCCATAGCACGGCATAGTAGCTCATATAACTACCCATGATGTACATGAAAAGAAGACCAAAGTTCTGGTTCGCTAGAAGGAAAGAGAGCATAGCACCCCGAGTGCTGTCTTGACTGACTTCTCTGATGTACATAGGGAGTATTATAAAAGAACCACCAGCAGATATTCCCCCTATTGCTCGGGATACTATTAAAGTTGTAGTATTTGTAGCAAACAGTCGGATTGTCCAGCTTATCTGGAAAATTGGGAATTGAATAATATACAAAGATGAGTGAGACAGAAATGAAGGAGGTATACAGTTGGATAGTTTTTTAATAGTTTTTTTTTTATATTAGAAAATATTCTTTATTTGTAAAGGCAAATTCTACGAGCGTTTTTAGGCTGAAATAAATTTCCGTTAATCCCTGGGTTCCCTAGTAAGCGTTTCTCTGTACAATTGGACTCTTCTATGAAACTGCTGATATTATTATTTGAGATACTTCTATCACACAAACTGCTACAGATGTATAGTGCTTGCTAGCTTTATGTATATTTTCCATATTTAGGCACCAGGATTACATAAAAAAGCTTACCACTTGCGTGACTCCAACTGTTAACACACTATACTTCCTCCCAAACGCATCTACTAAGTACGCATACAAGCTTACTGAGCACACAGCTGTAAGTCCTGTGATACTTCCAACCCAGGACAATTCATTACTCGACAAGGGATACCCAGTTGGAGAAAGTTCTGATGCCAGAACCTTAGTCATCGGCGACATCCAGCCAGTTTCTAAGCCGTAGATCAGCATGAACATCGAAACTGGAAACAAAACCTTCTTGATCATTTTGATAGCCTGGTAGATTTTTACAAACTTTAGATACATAAATAATATTCACCGATCGACACCACTAACCACTGAATACGAGTATGTCCATTATTTTTAATGTCATTATAAACTTCTTGGTTTATTTTTGTGGCCATTTCGTCAACAAAACACTCTCACTATTATTATTTTTTTACTTTTATAATCTGACGCAAAGTTGCTTGTTATTTTTTTATTTTTTTTACTACTGTTGCTAATTAAAGCTAAAGGTGTTGTAACAAATGTTAATTGAACGCGGTGATAGATATCACGCCTTTTATAACAATATTTGATAACTCAGGGATGTCTCCCAGAAGACGAAGGAAATAAGTCAATAAAAATATTTTTCTAAAATCTCATCAAAACCCATTTAGTGCAGCGGTAAAGCGCGTACTATTAGCCTCAAAGGTTTGTAATGAGTACCTGCATACCCACCTAATTTGTTTACGAGTCATGGTTTTCTTACAATTTTACTTAGGGCCTGTGAAATATAACCCTTATTCCTCGGAGATAAAGGTTACGATAAAATTGCAATTTAACTTACCTACTTGATAGACTAGTGGCTCTGTGAGCTGTAGACATCGCGTTTGTGAAATTTTGAATATTTTTCGAAATAGCTGAAATACCTAACTTTTTTACCCACGACGGACGGAACGGAACGGAGGCGGTATATGCGTTTGGGGTTAGACATGTTTCATAGTGGTAGACCTCCAGGGGGCGCTGCAGCCACCAGATAAGTCAAGTTTGTCTATTACCATTTTCCTTGGAAACTACTGGGCCGATTTCAATGCGGTTTTTTGCAATCAAAAGTTTTTATTTCAGAGCAGGTTCTTAGATATGTTTTATGGTGGTAGATCACCAGGGGGTGCTGCAGCAACCAGATAAGTCGCGCTTGAATAGTTCTCAAAACTACTCGACTGATTTCGATGCGGTTTTCTGTAATGGGTTTGTAGGTTATCGGCGATGGTTCTTAGATAGATGTTATGGTGTTTAACCGCTAGGGGGCGCTGCAGTTATCATTTTCTCATTTATCTCCAAAGCGGTTTGATTTGACCAATTTGGATATTTAATATTTATAACCCTATACCTACAGAATTTTCAAACCTTAAAACGTGGGGCGCATTTTGTAAAATTCATCATCCATAAGTCTTTAGCTTGCGCCCCACGTTTTTAGGTTAAAAATTTCTGCAGGTAAAGGGTTATAAATATTTACAGAAAAAAATTATTTTATACTTTTTAGTCTGTTTTTACTAGTCCATTTTAATGTTTTTAGTCCGATTTTTTTGTAATAATTTAGTCCGTTTTAAAAACGTGTTCTTAAAATTTTTTTTTTCATAAAATTTTTATTTTTTGCTTTTCAGTTAACGAGCTAAGACTAAAAATATACAATTTCCTATCGAAGCACTCGTCAGGACGATTCAAACGAGCCCAAACTCGATGGGGTTGCACGGTTTTATTACAGAGTCTCAGTGGCCTTCTTCCGGCTTCATCATCTGACCCTGGAAACTATTTCCCAACAAAGTACTCATCAGACGATTCAAACCAGCCCAAAATCGATGGGGTTGCATGGTTTTATTATAGAGTTCCAGTGGCCTTCTTCCGGCTCCATCATCAGACCCTGGACACTATTTCCCATTATAGTACTCGTCAAGATGATTCAAACGAGCCCAAACTCGATGGGTTAGTGTGCTTTTATTAAAGAGTTACTGTGTCCTTACTCCGGCTCTATCATCAGACCCTGGACACTATTTCCCAACAAAGAACTCGTCAAGACGATTCAAACGAGCCCAAATTTGATGGGGTTGCACTGTTTCAATATTGAGTTCCTATGGCATGGCCTTTCTGCTTCATCATCAGACCCTGGATCTCATCTCCCATTAGAGTACTTGTCAAGACGATTGTAACGAGCCCAAACACGATGGGGTTGTATGGTTTCATCATAGAGATCTTGTGGCCTTCTTCCGGATCCATCATCAGATCAGCTCAATGACATCATAATATTGCATTGCCTTCTAGTTCTGACCTATGTTCAAAGTTTCATGTTTCTAGCTCATCGGGAAGCTAGTACAAAATCGTTCACAAACTTTGCGGAGAAACAAACGAACGAACAAACGAACACAAAACGAGAAAGCAACCTAATAAAAACGTGTTAAAATATTTGTTCATTTGGGGCAGGTAGGTAATGGCAGCTCCAACGGATTTTTCTTGTGTTTGTTATTTATGAATAGGTCAACGATCTCATAGGAATAGGTGGATAAGTACCTACATCACTTTTAGTGGAGGGATTTTTGTAAAACTTATTTTAGTCTTTTTAAATAAAGAGTAACAATTTTAACCGTCGTGGGTTTTTTCAAAATTTTTATTTTTATTTACTGAATCGACAAAAAAAGTCGAACCTCCTCATAAAATTTCACCAGAATCGGTTGAGAAATGCAAGCAGTAGAGGAGAACAGACGGACAGCCCCGCCGGACGGACATCATCATCATCATATCAGCCGCACGATATAGCTGCTGGGTATAGGCCTCCCCCAAGGATCTCCACGACGAACGGTCCTGCGCTGCCCGCATCCAGCGACTTCCCGCGACCTTCACCCTCACGTCGCGTCGGTCCCCCTTATCGGGGGCGCACGGAGCGTCGTCCGGTGCGCGGTCGCCATTCCAAAACCTCCCCACCCCAACGGCCATCGGTTCTTCTCGCTGTTTGTCAGCCCACTGCCACTTCAGCTGAGCGATCTTACTTTAGTTCTCCTTCGGATCTCCTCATTTCTGATCACGCAGAGCATTTTTGCCCAAGCTAAAACAAGACGCTTATTGCGCTCGCTTGGTCAATAATTATATTGAAATTATGTTCAATTTTGAATAAAACTAGTAGATTTTCAACTTTTTTGTGCTAGCTAAAACCTATGAAACAGGCTTGTCGAATCCAAAGATAATGATTAGGTTATCATTAATATTACTTAGTCGTTTGGACTTTATTATTAAAAAAAAATATAAAAGCCCTAACATACAATATCAACACATAATTTTCCATACCACGCATTATCTTTATAAAATAAATAAACGTGCTAGAGACAAAAGAATAAGTTTCACGTGTTTTCTACGTGGGAAATCGTGGAAATAATGTTATAATACATAAAAATATGATTACCTTTTGAAAAATACCACAATTATTCTTTATACTTTGGAGATAAAAGTTAGAAACTAACTTGTATACGTTGCTTTCTACGAATTTGTGCTACAGATGAAAATCCGTAACGCACTACACTGCATTATTTGTAGTATGCTACGGCGTAGCGTAGTCATATTATTGACTTTGGTTTTTGATTTTTATTTTATTGTGTTCTTGCTACAATAATAGCATTCCTGTGCTGTTCCACAATATATTACCGTACTTTTACCCTAGGGCCTAGTGGATTTGGTCAAAATGGAAAGTAAAATTATACATCGAAGGAAGGAAAATAAGATATAAAATTTTGTATGGAGGTATGGAACAAAGTCTACTATCCCCGTCAATTGGTAATGCGCTGGAACCTTGTCAAATTAACATACACATCAACGTTATCCGCAACTAAAATGAAAAAAAAAACAGGAAAATTCTAGTAGGTATATAATATCATCATATCAGCCACATGACACCCACTGCTGGGCATAGGCCTCCCCTAAGGATCTCCACGACGATCGGTCCTGCGCTGTCTGCATCCACTGGCTTCCCGCGACCTTCACCAGATCGTCGGTCCACCTTGTCGGGGGCCTACCCACGGAGCGTCGTCCGGTGCGCGGTCGCCATTCCAGAACCTTTCCGCCCCAACGGCCATCGGTTCTTCTCGCTATGTGTCCCGCCCATTGCCACTTCAGCTGAGCAATCCTTCGAGCGATGTCGGTTACTTTAGTTCTCCTGCGGATCTCCTCGTTTCTGATTCGATCACGCAGGTATCATCGGTATATAATATACTTATTAGTTATTGAATTCTTATTTTCAATAAAAAAAAGGATAGGTATATAGAAAAAATACAATTGTTTTTCGTTTTTGATGTTAAAATCATGGACGCCAGGCGCATTACTAATTGACGGGAATAGTACTTGGACGAAATCGCGGGCAACCGCTTGTGTAAATTATACTCGTTGTTTATTTTTTATTTTGCTGACACATCATCGCATTATATATTGCCTTAAACCTGAGGAAATCTCTTATCTAATACCTATCACTTTTGTCGTTGATTTATATTATTTCTCAGTTCATTTCAAACATTTCTGACATTTTTGTTGAGTTACGAGTTACGACGAATCTGGAATACGGAAAATCTTTCTTTTAATCCTATTTTACGTTTATCTCGAACCCTGGACACCCCTGGATCACAGATAGATGTCGTAACTAACCACTTCATGATTACCATTTTCCATTTTTTTCCATTAAAATGACTGTCATTGTAGCTTTTTTAAATAAACAAAACTATGGCTGGGCATATGACTCAGCTAATATGGAATAACGCATAGGTATACAGTATACACGTACCTATGCGTTATTGCCTTGCATGGCATGATGGTTATTATTATTATATATTATTATCATTCAGTTTTATTAAATAAAGAAATCAGTGTGAAAATGTCTAAATTTATATTTGCGTTAGTAAAACAGAACCTGCCTATTCTTAAAATAGACCACATATCATCAAAACCAGTTATTTATCAAATGAAAATATTATCATTGATAATAGAATAAGTGATGAAATCTACGACCTGAATCTTGTCATTGTCACTCATGATGATTTTTAAATTTGAGATTTTTGCATTCATGCTATTACTCATGATGATGCTTATTTATGTTATTTCTATTGTATTAATTTTATCAATGACTTATTAGGATTAGGTCCACACACGTACCAAGAAGAGGAGGGGGGGTGGGGGTAACTTATGAATATCAACATCATCATATCAGCCGCACGACACCCACTACTACTGGGTATTGGCCTCCCCCAAGGGAATAAAGAAACTCACATGCCCACAAACATACATGAACCCTGAACACATAAGTATACACTCGTTTTGCTTTGGACATGTTGTGTAATAAAAGAACTGTGGGTAGAACTTAAATATTGCGCAGAGGGCCTATTACAAAAAAAACACAGATTTTGCAGTCCCCGCAAGAATCGGAGCATTGAAAATGAATACAAAAAATTTCGAAAAACCAAAATTAAATCAAATGAAAAATAATCCTATTATATTTTTAAAGTTACCTAGGTAGTACCTATTTATTTTTACGACTGTAACACGAGGCGGAGCCGAGTCCGAGAAAAGCGCCCGCTGACTGTCTCGACGCAGCCGAAATATCATAAACCGATTTTCAAAATTCCAACGAATGCACTTCTCGTCTGCTTCTGCATCTTTTAACACTATTACCATGACGATCGGTTAATAATCATAGAAGCTACATAACTTTTTATGTACGGAAACACCCGTTTTTCTAGAATTCCAAATCTAAAGGGACCACCTACAGGTCACGATTATTTTCAAAATTATTTCGCCATTTGGTAGTTAAACTAATACCCTAGGACCTTTTTTTCATTTTTTCTTAAGTCAGTTTTTTTTCCGAAATATTTAGAATTTAGTAAACAAACACCCCCTAAAAAACCCGGAATTTTTGGAATTTTGCAAAATTAAAAAAAAAGTTACTAGTAGATTTTCAAAATTCAAACGTTCACACGTGTCTCAATAAATTCCCCAACTTTTGACTCTATTTTTATCACGATCCTCTTAAAATCCTCGGAGATATGGTCAAAAATACGTCTCAGGCGATTTGCACCTGATAACCATTTTCAACGGTAAAAATAAATTAATTAAAAAAATATTAAAAACACGACTGCCCTCCCAAAACGAACTAAAAAGTTAAACAACAAGTGTCATTGCAGTCGGGGGACCTCATTATGGAACAATTTTTGATCAAAGAGGTCCCCCAACTGCAATGACACTTGTTGTTTAACTTTTTAGTTCGTTTTGGCAGGGCAGTCGTGTTTTTAATATTTTTTTTATTTTTTTATTTTTATTTCACACTTTTTAATGACATATTATAGTTTTGGAATGTGCTCATCAAGGCCTTTCATTTGATGCCCGTATTGTAATAATAGAAGAAAAAAAAGTTTTTTTTTTCACATTTGAAAATGGCGTCGTACTGTACACTCAGGATGCTGTAAGGATTCTAACAATACCCCATCTATCCCAACCAGTTCAGGCATTTAGAAGTTATGGTGGAATAAAGAAACTCACATACCCACAAACATACATGAACCGTGAACACATCACTCTTTTTGCTTTGGGCAGTCGTGTAATAAAAGAACTGTGGGTATAACTTAAATATTGCACAGAGGGCCTATTACAAACAACAAAACAAACAAAAAAGAACCACGATAGTCGGACGCGATTCGTCGCCAAATTTACTTGATATTGAACCTTATTCTTATTCGTGAGTTAATAGTGTCACGGAGTGGATCGAACATCGCACGCTCACCGCAATGTCATCCATCACGCAATAGGCCCTCAGTATACAGCAGTGACTGACTACTAAAACTAGGAACATAAAATACTAGCGGCCACCCTTGGTTTCACCCGCGTGGTTCCCGTTCCCTTGGGAATATTGGGATAAAAAGTATTCTGTGTTTTAATCTAGGCTATCTACTAACTGTGTGCCAAATTTCAACCAATACCGTTCAGTAGTTTTTGCGTGATTGAGGTACAAACATCCAAACCCACAAACTTTCACATTTATAATACTAGCGGCCGCCCGCGGTTTCACCCGCGTGGTTCCCGATCCCGTGGGAATATCAGGATAAAAAGTATTCTATGTTTTAATCTAGGCTACTTACTATCTGTGTGCCAAATTTTAAGCAAATACGTTCAGTAGTTTTTGCGTGATTGAGGAACAAACATCCAAACCCACAAACTTTCACATTTTATTTATAATATTAAGTAGGATAATAAAATATAAATATATAAAATTTAATAGATAGAGTGATTCAAAAGGAAAGTTTAGATGTTTAATACATGGTGTCAAATCCCATACTACACCGAAGCGCAGCGAAGGCGGGTCGCTAGTACAATAAAATACTGGTTTCATAAATAGTCCAATTTAGAGAATAATCCTCTGTCCACACTGATAAAGTTTATTTGTGAACCGATTTCAATTCACATAGATACTTTATACAGTGCAAACATCCACTAAGAAGGGATTTTTGTAAATTCCACCCCTAAAGGGTTGAATCAAGTAAGAAATACGTACTTTTTGTTTTTTTCAAGTCTAATTTATTATGCGATGTAAGTATTTAGCAAATGGTCGGATCGTGTGTTATTAAATAGAATAACACATGCTTAGACTCATTACTGAGCAAAGAGATAAAATACTCGTATCGGATATACTTGTCACATTAGCAACCATTATCTATTATTTACATAAGTTATTAAGTAAATAATTATCTGATGCAATGTAGAAGTTACGTTTTCGGTATTCAAATATTGGTAGTGGAATAGTCATGTTTACTTTTCAAATATTTTCCAAATTTTTTTATTATCAAAAGAAGATAACTTTTTATTTAAAGCTGCTTAATGTTTTATCTCGCTGTTAATAACAACATTGGATGCATTGGAGTTTATGTAAGCTGAAATGGGTTTAAGGGGCTAAAACGTCATCCTTACAAGTATTGTTTCTTTGAAGCAAATTACGATAAAATTATTGAATCTAGGTGAAGTGTCTTAGGACGATATACTTTCGGACGATATTGGTGTAGACTTAATGTCAGTTAGGTTCCATGACATTCTTAATGCTTTTATAGCGAAACATGTTCCTAATCTATAGACCAACTAATAACAACTTCCCGCCTTGGTTTTCATCGGGGATGATTAAACTGTCAAGGAAAAATATAAATGAAGATTCGTAAATTTAACAATAACCCACATAACATTTTGGATTTCAAATTGTTGAAGCGTAGACGCCTAGAATTACAAAATAATGCGTATAATAGATATTAACAGCTTAGTACAAACTCTGACCAGCAATCCCAAACTTCTGTGGTTCTTTATTAAACGTAAGAGGAACGGGAGAGGCACGTCTTCTAGACTGAACGTGTGGTTCTTGACTTGCTGCCATTTCTTTTACTACAAGTGAAGTACCTATACCGAGTTCTAAAAAGACTTGACGTACATAAAGGAGTCGGTAAGGATGGTATACCGCCTATTTCTGTCGTTAGGTGTGATGACGTTCTTGCTTATCCACTTTCATGCATTTTCAATAAATCTTTGAGTAGCGGTGTATCCTTATATCTGGAAAACATCATTAATTGTGCCTTTACACAAAAGAGGTACCTAACACTGTATTCCATTCTTCCCACTTTTACGAAGGTCTTTGATTCTTTGTTACGACCTTTAATTACGGGGCATTTTAAGCATGTGGTTTCTTCGTCTCAACATGATTTTCTGAAGGCAAGATAGATTTCCACAAACCTGGTTAGTTCTTTGGATGATTTGGAGGGACCTCTTGACCAGGAAAAATCTGTTGATGTTATATACACCGACTTCAGCAAGGCATTCGATAGGGTAAACCATGAATTGTTACGCCGTAAGCTATCTTCTATTGGAATCAGCGGAAGCTTATTAAATTGGTGCAGATCCTACTTAAATAACAGGAAATCAGTAGTAGTAGTAAGAGGATATTTATCAGACCCTATACACCGTCATTTTGTAGTCGTTTTAATTAACTTAAGGGTGTGTTGTACCAATGAAAATAAACATTTTTGCCCAAGAAACATGGGTCAAAAAACGACAAAAAATTTTGGTCCTCCCATACTAACTAGACAGCTAAAACATTGTATTTGTATGGGAAAGTCAAAAATTTTTGTCGTTTTTGGACCCATGTTTCTTTGGCAAAAATGATTATTTTCATTAGTAGAGCACTCCCTTAAGTTAATTAAAACGACTACAAAATGACGGTGTATAAGTCATCTTTGGAGTCCCTCGAGGCTCTATTCTTGGGCCCGTTTTCTTCAATATTTTCATCACCGACATATCTCTATGTTTTGATAAAATTTATTTTATTTTATTTTATTTATTTAAAGGTACAACCACAGAATACAATTTGATACATTTTTAAAGATCTAATAATTAGGTTTCACATTTAAATTAAATTCCTATAAATGTTGTACACAACGTTTACGTAGAAGATTATTCTTTAAAGTGACAAATGTTAAGCTAAAGAAATTAAGAAAGAAATACAAACGAGACAAAAATATTTCCTGCATGACAATAACAATACAAAATACCTAATCAATAGTCACAGTTATGAAATAAACGTTTTATTGCTGTGTTAAAAGAATAAAAGCCTTGTGAGAAAATATCCAAATTGTTAACATTTTCGTTATAAGTTCTGCAGATTCGAAACAACGGGTTATTATGGGTTACATTATTGTTGCAGACTGGCACGGAGAATAATTTAGGTTTTCGCTTACTACCGCTCGTTTTAAATGACAGATGGCTCAACAAATCCACGGCGTCCCACTGATTGTTAACGATCTTATACAAAATTAATAGATCTTGAATCGAGCGTCTGAACTGTAGCGAATTCATCCCAAAGCGCTGTAGCCTGGCTTCATACGTAGGTAACTTACGCCTGAGGCCCAGTTTTGAGCTAAGATGACGTAGGAAACGTCTTTGAACAGCCTCCAATCTATCAATGTGGCAATGGTAATGTGTCCCCACACAATCGAGTTATACTTGTAACGGACCCCCCCCCCTATCTAGCTATATAACTATGTATGTAACTAAGTACCTATATACCTAGCTACCTATCGGGGACATGAATCCAGGTCTCAAGCAATAGGAGTGTACAAGTACCATACGGGTTATCCGTACCATGACACCGAGTGTATTAGTAGGGATAAATACACCCAACTAATCTTGGTCATCGAAACCAAGTAAAAGCTTTATCTATTAAAGATAAAATAAACTTAATTAAATTTATGGCCATAAAGTGATCGTTAAGTAGTAGGACCTCTACGTTGTGTAAAATTAATTCAGCAACCCAAAATCTTTTAAAGGTAAGTTTAAAAGAAAATAAATTAGTGATTTCAGAAACGCTTGCATAGAATTTACATCTTATAACTAATAAATATACATATAAATAATAAATAAATAGTATAACAAGTAATTTTGTATAAGTATTGTTTAGTGTAGATAGTATGAAAGGATATTAGGAAAATTATAACCAACATCAAAGACCAGACCAAATCAGTCTTTGATTTTGGTAGCCCATCTTCCACCAATCCCCAAGGGCTCTCCAATCCACGCCAGTGCGATTAAGCACAAAAGTTATTTTTTAGCATTAACCATGATGCATCAAATACAAAATGGAATAGGTTAGATGGAATGAGAAAATCTGATTTCTCAAATAAATATGTTTGGATGAAAATACTTCCAATCCAAAAGATGTTGTCCCATCTTACTGCCACTATGTAGTCATACAGATAATGATTATGTAGCCCTTAGATAGAACTATACAGAACGTATCCAAGGAACTACAAGTGTTGGTGTGCCAAGCTGCGAACAGACGAGGTTTTAGTGATATCTCATCTGAACAGAAAGGAGTCTGCGCTACCAAGATTGTTCAAAATGTAATCTTCAGGTCAATTTCATCGTTAGTGATGAAAGACAAGAATACAATCTACTTAATCGTAGTGCACTCAACCGTCAGTCAGAATAAGATTTGTATTGTGTAACTTCTCGGTTAAACATAAGCATGCAGTCACTGCGAAGCATTCATTAAATTCCTCCACTGAGATTTCTCAGTATCCAAAGAATTTAACTACTGGCTAAGACTCAACATACATCAAGCTAATGCTCAACAGAGAATGATAAAGTAAATTAAAGTGATTTGACTCAAACCACTGTTGTAAGTGTTGATGTATTTATGTGAAGAATTAATCTGTATGACACACAGCAATTGCAGTATATGAGAGAGCATACAGTCAAACTGGAAATGTTGTTCAAACCATTATTGAACAAAATAAATATTTATATTATATTTCAAATATAAATCAGGCATTCTCAAAGGAACGGTAGGGATAAGAATAGACAAGGTTTTGTCAGAGATAAATAATACTCTATGAGTAATATTCACTTTTTACTCAAACCAATACCGCTGTTATGAGCTTAGCCATCACTAATAAAATTAGTCATAGGAATATTAATCCAAATATGGTTTCAATATAAAATTGACACGGGGTGGGGATGAGTTACTTTGTTTGTCTTTTATCCCAAGGGACTTGGCTTGATTAAAGGCAACGCAAAGCAAAACTATAACTGAACAGTTTCTAAAGCCTAGAAATTCAACAGAATATCTTGGCCTAGTCCTTTGTTTAGTAACAGTCCTAGAATAGAATATGATTATGTCAGTTTACACAGGTATTCTGGTGGTCGGTCAACCTAACCCAGAGTTATGCCTTTAGGTAAACCTCCACATCTCATAAATATTAGACTCTTACTAATCAAATTGTTGAGAACACCAAAACCCTTGACAAACAATCAAATTGATTATCGTTCAATGGCCCTAGTATTAACTGATACTATGTACCACATAACTAAAATAAACACAAAAGATTTACTTAGCGATGAGATAAGCACACATCGTAACTGAACTAGGAAACCAGTCAAGGAACCCTAAAATAAAACAACTGATGCATTAAAATCATATTTGGACCATAGACCCAGATAGACTTCAATAAGTTAAATATTATTATTATAAATTATGGCAGCTCAGCATTACCTCATTTCTGTAATTAAGTGCCAACCAGCAGGTCCAATAGTACCTGATTACAGAAACTACACAACAATTCATTACCTCAACTTGAGATTTCATCGGCTTCAGTCGAATGACCAAATACTGAATCCACTCAAGTCTACACTATATGTATTGTTAGGAGTGTATATGAATAGTGTGATATGTGTAATAAAATATCTGCACAAATATTATAATAATAAAAGCAAAATAAATCATATTTTATAAAAATATGAATTTAAAGCGATGAAATCCGTCAAACTCAAAGTTAGCCGTTTCAACTTTCTGATAATTATTATAGTAAATACTATATAAAAGAAAGCTAATCATATGAGTTTAACAGTATTACACCCTCCAATCAACTCAGAAAAATGAAATTCAAGATGTAATTCCTGAACTTCTTCGACCAAGTTGATCGACCAAACTCGAATCCATTAATGCCCACAAAATATATTACTTTATATGTGCATGAGTAATGTATGGTGTATGTGACTATATTTGCATAAATATTATAATAATAAAAGCAAAATAAATCACATTTTAAGAAAATAAGTCTTGTATGAACGGCTATCGCTTATTCTCAAATTTGATTATTTCAAATTACTAGCAATTATTCTAGCTTATACTAGATATAAAGAAATTATTTGCATAAAAACAGCGACAACAAATTCATACAAAGCTCCAAAAAAATAGATTTTAAGAAGTAAAATAGCACAGCGGGAATTCTCATTATGAAACTTTAAAATTTGTAGTTATTGAGAAATGGATCTTCCAAAATAGCACTATTTCAGTTTAATGATGACTATTTAAATAATTTAGACATGGAATAACACTCTCTAGTTAAAATTTTCTCCAGCACAAATTTTAATTTATGAAATTTAAAGAGTCTGAAAAATTAGTCGCAAAGCATAAAACATAACACACACAACTTTGAATAAGCCCTAAAAATTTCCCTAGTATTATATGAACAGATTTCTGGACAATCAATACCAAGATTAATATCATACTGTAAAATTGTATTTATTGCGTTGCAATAAAATTTTAAAGAGAAAATGAACAGAGATTTTGTCCAAAAATCGATCATATCCTAATCTTACATACTACACTTACCCCGAATTATTTATTGGTAAATAAATAATTTCCCAGCTGCTGAAAACCACTGAAATTCACTTTTGCTATTATCTAGAAACAGCCTGAATAAATCTCATTTCTTCAAAAAAATAAATTAACCAAGCATTAGGTAATTTTTTAATGATTTCCTTTCGCTTTTTACAACAACATGTAATAAACGATATTTTTGACATTAAATATGAAAAATTTATGTTTCAGGCAATTTTCTAGAAAATTGGCTAGTTTTTCACTATACACACGCGACACGAAATTCAGGCTTTATTTGGAGATGCTACGAACGGAATCATCGCGATCCAAATTTCCGTCACCTGAATTGATTACAAAATAAAAACCAAAACACTTTTCTATTCGCGAACCGCACAAACTAAAATAGAAAACACTTTTCGCGACGCGAAGAGCTCAAAACTTGTCTTCTAAAACAAAATATCGTCGATTTTGTCGAGACCGCGAAGTCAAGCTCTCTCTCTACCTACTTTATAATAAGCAATTTCTAGCTTTATGAGAAACAAAAATTAATTCAAACAAAAATTACTCGAAGTTTTGATTTTAACTGAATCTGCTCGGTATTTTGACACTAAAACCTTGTACAGAAAATCCATCTCTAACATCAAGGAAAACGTCATTTTTTCAAAAGAGAGACATTTCCAGACCAGCACAGAGCAGTTATTCTGCACAAACTTCAGGAACCATCCAAGGCATCATGACAATCTGGCCAGAATTGCCAATCACCCCCAGACATTCCATCAAAACACAGACCAGCATACAATTTCAAAACAAAATTTTGAACAAATATAATAATAAATTGCTTACCATAAAATCAATGAATTTACCTACCTACAAAATACGAGTTATTTCTATACGTAAAATATTTAAAAACGACAATAAAAACTTATGGACAAGGGCTGTCCTTAAAACGCGATTTTTAAACATTAATTCCACTAATAAAATAATATTACTTCTAAACACGTTTATGCAGTAATTCCAGCATTATTACTTCTCGGAGGTTAAAATTAAACTGACCTAGAGCAACGATCGGTAGTCCTATAAATACTCAAACCCACCGAATCTTCTAGAACATAAAAACCGTTATTTCTCTATCGTACTCCCAGGGGATTCCCCCATTGTTCTCACGATTTTTCCCAACAATGCTCAGTGTTCCCATACTTTTACCCTACAGTGAATTATTTATTTTATAATAAATAAATTCCTAGTGGCTAAATTATTGCATTTCAAATCCAGGAACTAAGACAAAAATACAACAAAAATGCTTTTAAACTAGATCCCGAACAATGTCCGACAATTTCAAAGCTCTATCTAATAGAAAAGGCAAAATAAAAAATTACAAATATAAAAAAACTTAAATACATGAATAAATATTAAAATAATATATGGATAAATACATAAATAATAGAGTGACACTACACAACTTTTGAAAACCCTTATTTTTTATTTCATTTTCCCTATTTCCGTTATTTTGTAAATAAGTAATTTAATCTTTACTCGACAGTCCTCTTTCATTATACAATGTGTTCATTAGGACAATATTAACTATAATTATCCTTTTTTTTATCAATTTACACCCAATTTTTAAAATTTATCATCATTTGAACTTTCAACAATATTAGTACCAAAGTTCATAAATTTCCCCAAATCGTTGTAATCAGTAAAAAGCGAGCAACATTTACATATTCTAGGCAGATGTGAGTGAATGGCAAGACTAATTTGCTGGTCTCTAAAAAAACAGAACAAATACTTTGACACGTAGGGTTGCCAATCATATTCTTAAAATAATTATTATATTATTTTTTTCACTACATTATACTTTTTACTTATTGAAACAATAAAAAAACATAAAATATTGTTTTCAACGTACTTTACTAGTATCCATAGATTGGAGATTGCTATTTTGCAAAGCATTCGCTTCCATTCGACAGTCCAAATCGTTTTCCATCAGTTGCAATTTGTATGAGATGACTTATATTATGATACAATATCAATTGTATGCATTTAAAACAAAGTATTGGTAATTTTCTTTAAAATATTATTTACGTAACGTATTTCATAGATACCATATCAAATTTTGACAGCCTTAATTCGAATGGTAAGACCGAAATTTTGTCTATTGTCAATACTGACCTCCATTAAATACTGGACAGGGTTCAATGTCGACTTGGCTTTTCTAACTCAATACGTATTTTACCTATAATATTTTATTTTAACATAAACCTTTACAAATTGGAGCATCGATTAAATAAATAAAACATATCTTTCATCCTAAAAGTAAGTTCTCTATACAACAAATTTTTACCATATGTTCTGTGATAATACAAAATAATAACAAAATACATTTAATTGACTAAGTTACATAAATTCTTTAATAAAGTGTATCATTTTAACGTTTGTTTGTTGGTTTTATGTACTAAAGCAAGGTTTCTATACGTTTCAGGAAAAATATGCAAGTGTTTTGTGAAAACTACAGTTTGAAAATATTTACCTACAAGGATTTGATACTCCATAACAGAATTAATCACATTTATGATGCTTCAACAATAAAACAGGTAATAAATTAGTATTTTGTACTGTAATTTCTTATCCATTCAAAAGTGTCTTTGTTAAAAAATGACAATTTTTAGTCATTTTTCTAACCTATTTTTAATAATATTTTCATGCATTTTAAGAAATAATTTACACATCAATATAATAAGGACACTTTGTATAGATCAGATTAGCTTCAACATTAGAAATTGATTATCAATTAGAAAAGTTCTAAGCATTTCTAAGATGACTTAAATTTTCAATGTTTTTATCATCAAAATTTTTATTTTTGAGAAATACTCAAAAACTAAAGAATCTTTTAAGACAATTCTTATGTTGATTTAATGTATTAATGTAGTATATACAAATATCATAAGCTTTCAACATTTAAAGCATAATAACAATTAACTTTTTGAAAAATAGTAATATTGATCATCGGTGAAAATCTCAAAACTTGATTTTTGTTATTGTGAACTGATTAAGTAACAGATTCTGCTCAAACCAGTTTACTTATCATTAGTACCATTAGTGTGTTAAAATAGAACCAAAACATACTCAGATTTAAGTAGTATTTTAAAGAAAAATTTAAAATTGAAATAATTGTCAATTTCTATACTCCTTCATTTTGATGTTTCAGAGTACCATTCCCTTTATGGCTTGTAATGATGGTCTGGAAACATCAATGCTATCTACACATCATCAACAATGAGGAGAGTCGCTCCTGATCAGAAAACCATATGAAAATGACAGAAAGGACTGAAGAAAAATGAAGAAAACAGATTACTAGTTTCCATTGTTTGAAAAATCATATTACTATGATTTTCCAAGTAACTCTTTGTCTGTAAATTATTGTAGTCTTTTTTAAGTGTATTATTTTACTCGTTCCTGATGCATTTGTAATACAAGAGGATAATAAATTGATTCAACCAAACCAATTGTATAATTTTTATTGGGTTTTCATCAAAGCGCCATCTATACAATATCCAACGTACTCCCATTCTGTAAATCTTTGTAACAAAAAAGTAAGCAAGAAAATAGTTCCAAATAATTCCTTAAGTGGCTCTGATTGCTATACAAACTACCGCCATCTCTATATCACGAACACAACCTATAACCGCCACCTGGTGACGAGTAGCACACATTTCTAAATAATCTAGGTATGGTTTTAATAAAGTTTAATCCTTTTATAATATGTTAACTAAAAATTAAAGAAGCATTGAATTTTATTATGCATAATTTTATTGTGATAGACACAATATTACAAAGTATTTTCGAATTATTTGGTAGTACAAATTACTCATACTCCCTCTGGTGGTAAGTAGAAACACTTTAAGTACCTTTTATTTTTACGTTTTCGATAAAATGTTAATTGTTTATAAATAACCAAATATAAATAATTAAAATATTTAGTTTTAGTATATATTATTTTATTGTGATAAATATGAGTTTATAATCTGTTGTTTTAGTTATTTCTCGAGCGTGGAATCATACATGCGCCACCTAGCGGAACAAGCGAGTAACAGCTGGAGAGATCAGTGGAATTCAATATAGTTTACAACATGAATATTATTATTTATTCATTAAATCAATGAATAAATCAAATCTACATTAGTAATAGGTTATTAAACTATTAAAATTAAAGCTGTTTAGTCAAAATTGTTTAAAGAAAAGTTTAAATTTCATACTAAATTTTAATTCCAACGTTCCTACATTACAGTTGTTTTAGAATATTAAAAGCAGATTTATAGTAGTAAATCTAAGAAATACTAGTAATAAACAAAAAAAAATCGTCACTAGGCGAAGGTATACTGTCATGTACTATATTTCTATTAGTACTATATAGAAGTGCCTGATAAAAAATATACGGCAAACCTTCTTTCCGTTGAAATAAAATGACATAATTTTGAGGCAATCGAGGATTGGATTGTCACAATCGCCCCTTAATTATATAACGAAATTAACTGGAGTTATAAATTACATATCTTAAACAATACAAGATATATTAATTGCCGCAAAATATAGTAAAATATAAAAAGGATAAAGGAACGAAGATATATTGGAAAAATGAAAAAAAAATTTTTTTTTTTTTTAATATTTTTATTATTATTATTTATTAATATTATATATATATATATATATATGCTGAGTATCCCCCCTACCCCCAGAAATGACCACCCTACGCCCCACCGACCACATCTGTTGAAATTGTGTTTAACAGATTATAAGTGAGTGAGAGCGTAAAATAATAATGAAGTTATAGACCACATAAAGTCTGATCAAAGTGTAATATGTTTAATAAAGGTTGATAAAACCTTTTAAACACTCCGACAGATGTGATCGAGTCATTTCCCTGACCCTTCATTCCCCAGCTTTTTTTTTTTTTATATAAATTATAACTATTTGTCTTAATTTTAAACTAGTTACATCAATAATGATTGAATCTCAATTTTGATTATAATTCTTACTTGGACAACCTTCAATTTTCACTGATATCTAGTTTACTTTATATTTACCATATGAGATTCTAATATATGTACTTTTGTACTTTTCTTACATGAGACATTATTTCCAACAAGAACCAACAATTAACATTTACCAATAGCAGTAAAATAATCATATACCTATATATAGAACAAAGTTTAACCACTAATAGTAATTAAGATTTAAAATACAAAATTAAATAATAAGAATTGAAACTTTGAAATTAAGTTACTAAAGATATAACATTTGAAATTAAATAGTAAAAATATAAACTACAAAGTTAAATAGTTTAGTAATAAAGATTTACATACAAATTAAGTAATTGAAATATAACTAACAAAATTAAGTAATAAAGTATTACCTATAAGATTAAGTTAATAAAACAAAACCTACTAAATTAAATAATAAAAACATAACCTACAGAATTATGAGAAAAAAAAAAGAATAACCTACAGAATTAAGAAAAAAACATAACCTACAGAATTAAGTATAACTAGCAATATTATAAATCAAAATTTCCTTAATCCTACACAAAACTAACAGAAAGTGAACATTATTGATAATATTTATTTAAATGAATAGTATTAAAATTACCTCTTATCTGTTTAGTTTTAGGGTCCATCAAAGTATAGACATTGGAGAACGGAATAGCACTAACTACATAAGGCCCTTCATAAAGTAATTGAAACTTTTTAGTAAGATTCTTTTGTGCTTCCGATTTGTTAACCTTACGAATTTTTACATAGTCTCCTATGTGGAATTCAATTAAACGATGAGATCTATTAAATCTTACTTGTCTTTTGACACTATTATTTTTCAAATTTTGTCTCACTTGTTCTCTAACATCATCAATGTTCTTTGTGTTACTTAATTGTGGCAGACAATTGTCAAATGACATACTGTTGCTTGTACCATAAACTACTTCATTAGGGGTATACCCAGTACTTTCATGAAATGTATTGTTATACAAAGATTCTATTCTGCTTAAGATTGTTGCCCAACTTTTATGGTTTTTATGACAATATGTTCTAAATAAACGTCCTAATTCCTTATTAACTCGTTCTGTGGTATTAGGCCGTGGGTTTCTAACTGTAGTGTAAATAGGCTTTATATTTATGTCCTTTAAAGCTTGTTTCCAGCCATCAGATGAGAATTGACTGCCATTATCTGTCATAACAACTTTAGGCTTGATTATACTAGCAAATTGTTTTAGTTTAGAAATTACAGCTCGTGAAGTAGCCTTTTTTAAATCATACAATTTAACAAACTTGCTAAATGAGTCCTGGATTACAAGTATATATGCAGCTCCAAATCTACCTTTAGGCAGAGGCCCATACAAATCTGCCATTACTATGTCTCCTACTTGTTCTGTTACAATCGACTTACATTCCCCTACATATTTTATATTGTCACTTTTAGAAACCTGGCAAATGTGACAAGTTCTTAGTAAAGTTTTCACAGTTTTGTTCATTCCAATCCAATAAAATCTATCTTTAAGGTATTTAAGTACCTTATAAGCCCCTTGATGACCCATTTCTTTGTGAATTTGAAGAATTGTTTCTTCCCTCAATTTTGTTGGCAAATAAATAACATGTTTATCTGAATCAATCTTAAAATATAAAACATTATCCTTAATATAACATCGTTGAGCAATTTTACCTAATTTACCATTTGAACTATTACTACAGGTATTATTTACAATATTCATAATCAACTGAACTTCACTATCACTAGCTTGAAAATTAGATATATTTTTTAAATCAGCTATTAAAGTCTTATTTTTATTAGTTTCCATATAATGAATCTCTGGACAATATACCCTATCTTCTTGTATCATAGCTGAATCAGATGGAAACCTAGACAGAACATCGACAGCGACGTTGTCTTTACCTTTTACATGTTCAATGCTATAGTCAAATTGTTCAAGGAAAAGTATCCACCTAATTATACGACTATTGTATAATTTCCACGATCTAACAAAGGTCAATGCTTTGTGATCCGTCCTAATTATCAATTTGGCGCCCCTCAAATAAGTCTCAAACTTTCTTAGACAATATATTATTGCCCAGAACTCTTGTTCAGTAACCGTCCATCTTAATTCAGCGCCCCTCAAAGCTCTACTACAGTATCCTAATATTTTCATTTCTCCTTCATCATCATATTGAAATAAGACTCCTGCTAAACCTACTCCAGAACTATCAGTTTGTAAATAGAAAGGCCTAGACATATCTGGATGATGCAGCATTATCGTTTTCAAAAATCTATTTTTCAATTCTTCAAAGGCTACCTGTGCTTCTGAAGTCCAGGTCCAGCCTTTGTCTTTTTTCAAAAGCTTACATAAAGGTTGAATTATGCTATTATAATCAGGAATGAATCGTCTATAATAATTACAGAGTCCTAAAAACGCTCTTAAATGTTTTATTTTCTTAGGAACTGGAAAATTCTTTATAGATTCTATTTTCTCAGGATCTGTTTTAATTCCTTCTGTGGAAATAATGTGTCCTAGCATTTTTACTTCTTTACAAATGAATTTACATTTTTCAAGATTGCAAGTAAGCCCTGCTAACTTTAATTTGTTCAATATGATGTCAATATGCTCTAAATGTTCCTCTAAAGTCCCCTGAGTCAAAATAGCGAGGTCATCTAAGTAGTTAACGCAGAAATGTCTAACTTCCGGCCCTAGTATCTGGTCCATGGCTCTGCTGAAGCTCCCCACTGACGTTTTAAGCCCTTGCGGAAGAACATTGTACATATAGGACTTCCCATTGAATGTAAACCCAGTATACTTCCTACTTTCTTCAGAGATTTTAATTTGAAAGTATGCATTATTAAGATCAATTATACTTATGTAATTAACATCATGAAATGAATTCAAAACGTCTATTTGCATCGGCGGGGCTTCTGATTCTGCCACCATATATTTGTTAATTTCACGTGCATCTAGTAAAACTCTAATTGAACCGTCTGGCTTTAATGTAAAAGTTAATGGACTGCAATAAGGTGTTGAACCTCTTGAAATTATCCCCATGTCTACCATTTCAGCTAATTTTTCTTCCATACGTGACCTATAAGCATATGGGACAGGATAGGAACGTCTTATAACTGGACTATGATCTGTCATTTTTATGACATGCTCATAACAGTTTGCACGACCTAAACGTTTAGTAAATACATCACCATGTTTACTTAAAACTTGTCTCAATTTATTGACTTGATTTCCTTTAAGAGGAATACCTGTTTTAATTTCTTGTAAATATTTATTGAAGTCAAAATCACTATCTACTTTTGCAATTTCTGAAACTTCTTGTCCATCAAATACGTATTCAATAAATGGAATTAATACTCTTTGCCCTTTGTGATTAATGATTAACCCAACTGGAGGTGTTTGCAATCTTATGTTGGTATTGTTTGCTATAAGCCAATCAAAACCTAATATTACTGAATGGACTAATTTAGGTACAATTAAAAATCTAATTTCCTTTTCAATTTCCCCAAATTTTACTGGTAATAAAACCATTTGCTGAATTTTGGCACTCTTTTGACCAACAGCCCCGCGAATTTGTATTGGCTTAACAGGTAACATATTCAATTTATTTCCTACTTGTGACTTTAATGTTTCCCAAAATGATTCTGAAATACACGTTATATCGCTTCCCGTATCAACAAGACATATTACTCGTTTATCAAAAATCTCTACTTCAACCTCAGATTTAACCATTTCTAGTTTGTCCGCAGTAATATTGTCTTCTTCATCAAATAGTGAAGAAACTATTTCAGTTTGAATTGATGATTCTTTATTCAAATCTGATTGAGTTTTTAACGTTTTTACTATCTGTAATTCAAAATTGCTTAAATTATCATTATTATTATCAGACCCTAAACCTGCTTTACCACATTGACCTTTGGTAACTATAGGTTTAAGCAATCCATCTCCACGTGTACCTAACGTCTGTCCAGGTTCCCATCCGAGACCTAGCATAATTTTTAAAGCAACAGGAGTTAAATCTGCCTCATTATTAGAAAATGTTGATGCATCGAGGCGTGTTACATCAACCCCTACTCGTTTAAATTTGTTGATTCAGTATTTACATTTGGATCATTATTAGGGACATCTACAACATTAACTACGTTTGTATTCGCTGTCTTGCTTGTTGCTACTTGACGCGCTGGCCTTTCGTTGAACTGCCTCTTCCGATTTAAATTGTTTCTATTGTCTTGATGATGTTGGTTGGCTGTTGTGGGTTTTTGCACAACATTTGATTGAGTATTACTTCCGTATTTGAAGTCTGTTTGTTTATTCACATTGTCTAACTTGCGAAGAAACTCAGTGGCTTGAAGTATGGAGCTATAATTAGATGTGGACCACGCGTACTGAACATTTTTGGGATAATGACACATGATGTCGCTTATTAGTTGTCTCTCCTGGATAGGATAAGTTAACATTTTCGCTTGTCCACACAGTGTGATAAAATGGCTCAGCATGGACTGTTTTCCGTCCCAAGAGTTCTGAACTATTCTCCTTCTTAAATCACTTTGCTCTGCTTCACCCCAAAAATTTTCCAAAAAATCCTTCTTAAAATCTTCAAAAGTTATCCACCTCTCTCTATATAGACGTCCCCAATTTCTAGCGTCACCTTCAAGACATTCGATAATGGTGTCAATGACATCATTTGCCCCTGGTACAGATTTTCTTAGGTATGCAGTTAAATCCTCAATAAAAGTCACAGGATGTTTGTTTTTCGATGGAAATTTAGGTTTCTCAGAAGGCATCTGTGCTACAGGATAATATAGAGTAGAAGGTCCTGGCTGCACTAAGACTGGTGTGCTTGTAGCGCCCCCTTGTATAGAAATATCTTCAGATTCCACGGGCGTAGAAGTAACAGCAATTCTATTTTCAATTTCAGCAATTTTGTTGTTAATTGTGCTTACTGCACGTTGAACCACGCGATTCATATATTGTAATGGGTTGATTTTCTTCAAAACCGGAGAAGAGTCTGATGTGGAAGCCCCACGGGTCGTCATTCTGGACTTCCTGGTCTCCACTGTCTTGGATTTAGATTTTTGTTTAGGCATTTTTGATAAAATTTGTAATCACTTTCACTTTAAAAAAAAAATAACGTTCACTTTCACCATAAGTTTTCACTGTCTAAACTCACTTATAGTTATTTAAAATCCAAATAACCGAAATAAAAGAATAGTAAGAAGTAAAAGTCAGAAGATATAAAAAAAAATTATAAATACAAATCACTTAATTGTTGCATAATCGCTTAATTACCAATGTTTAATCATATTCACTTAAAATTTATTTTTTGGAAGTCACTGTCTTCACTATATTAACCAAATTCAATAAATTCACTAAATTATCTTCACTAAATTAAGTCACTATCTTCACTAGACTGAGTCACTTTCTCTTATTTATCTAACTTATCAAGCTAGATTATTCGCACATCCAACTCGATGCACTTTAGATTACTCCTGAAACAAAACCGCAACACTGAAATATCTATATTGAAAAAGAGAGATTTTTTTTTTTTTTTTTTTTTTTAGTCTTATAACATGAACGCGTTTGTGCCTCAAGATTTTAAAAGAAAAATCTAATTAATAAAATCCGTTAAAATAAACAATACCAATAACCTGTTAATTATTTTTATAAAATTCTAATATTTCTTTTCACTAATAGTACGTAAGATATTAAAGTACAAAGCCTTTTCTCTACATTTTTTATTTTTATTTTTTTTTATTTTATACCAATTTTTTTTATTTTTTTATTTACACATTTATCTTTTTTTAAATTTTTTTTTTTTTTTTAATTATTATTTTTAACTATCTACATTTTATTTTATTTTAGTATTATTATTATTAATATTTTTATCTACCTTTTAAACTGATATTACTATTTTTTTTCTCAAATTTATTAGCTTTTTTTTTTTATTATTATTATTTATCTACATTTTATTTTTATTTTATTTTAGTATTATTTTTCTTTAATACCTTTTGTTTAATTTATTATTTACATTTTTATTATTTTCTTTTTTTTTATAATTATCTGTACTATTTTTATATATTTTTTTCTTATTAACATTTTATTTATTTATTTTTTATTCTTATTTAAGAAACCCAAAATTTTATTATTGAATATTTTTTTTTTTATTAAAAACAATTTTTGCATTATTTATTATTATTATTATTTTTCCTATTTAATTTTATTTTTTATAAAACATTTTATTTATTTATTTTTATAATAACAATTATTTTTCTATTTTATTTTATATATTTTATTTTTATTTTTATATAAACATTTTATTTATTTATTTTAAAAATAATTATTATTTTTCTATTTAATTTATATTTTTTTATTATTTTTATATAAATATTTTATTTCTTTATTTTTACATTTTTTTTTCAAAATTAAAATAAAATATTTTTGACAACCCTAAAATTTAATAAAACCAATTGAAATATATACCTAAATCTCCTATAAAATTTAATTTTTACTTCAACCATATTAAAAAAAAAGAATTATAAATCTGACATGAATCTATAAAATATTCAAACTAAATATGTAGTTTGTATACTAACAGCGCCCTCTATCCAACTAGTAGTGAACTAAACAGGTCCGCCAAAAATAATTACAATTTAACCAAACACTTTCTATAACCTAGTTCCAATAAAATCCGTTAGATGACGCTTATTATCTATCCGTAATCACGCCCTCTACCTATCTTGTAATGAACTAACCTAGTTCAGAACCATAAAGCACTCAAATACTTTCTCAACTTAGTTCCAACTAAATCCGCCAGGTGGCGCTTTTGTTATCTATACGTATTCACGCCCTCTATTTATCTAAAACAATAACCTAAACAAGTTCGCAACCACTATATAACCAAATCTTCCTACAACATATTTCTAATAAAATCCGCTAGGTGACGTCTATTTTTTTTTATGTAACATTAACCTCTTGAAAATAAATAAAAAAAAATTAAGAATAAGTAACGAGTATAAACCCATAAACTAAAATAATTTGGCTATATTAACCGACTAAGGCGAACAAAAGAAAACATAACAGAGGGTATATGAGATATTTTATTTTTTATTTTTATCCATGAAATATCTGTAAAAATGCTATTCAGTTTGTATCACTAGTTTATACCGCATAAAAAAAAATTGAACAAGAATCGAACCCGCAATTTCCGGACATCCGGTTCAATGCTCCTACCACTGAACCATCGAGTCACTAGGACATTTTTATTCTATAATTTGTATAAACTAAATTGATAAATAAAGACTAGTTGAACAATATGAAATTCACCTCGTTCGTCTACACAGTAAAATTCTCAAATACTAAGAAAATCTGCATAATGGCGGCGCTACAAATAATAAGTCAACAAAATATATTCATTTTCATATAATGTAATCATAACAGCTAAGTAATACCGAGTTAAATTTATACTAGAATTTGAAGAGAGAGAAAATGAAAGAAAAGAAATATCCGCAAGAAGGCGCTATTGTCCAATGCAAACTATTCATTACTTAAAATAGTAATTTTAGCATTATTACTAACATAAACAAAGTAATCCCTCGTCAGTATATTTCAATGAGTGAGTTAAATGCTCTTCAGAGCTACAATCAACGGCATGCTACTCTGGTTTTCAAGAAAGAACAATGATATTCAATCAATTTTATTCTTAAATGCAAGACTATTAAAATTTAAATAAATTACATATTTATGACAGTCTTGTGCAACCTTATGTGCTGTTAACTGTACATAAATTCTTATCAAATGTTCACAAAACAATATTTTTTCTAAGATATTTGTGTCAGTAAGTAAAAAAAAAAAATCTTTTACTATTATGTCAGCGTGAACTTATACAGATTGCACTTAAACCCACTCTCCAAACCCCAAAGGATACTCGGTTCGCGACTCCAAACAACCTTTTCATAATTCAGAGAGTGAACAAAAGACACCCGTATAAATTCTAACTCCTATTCCGGAAAGATACATAAAAAAACAAAAATTTTAACTGGGAATCTATGTACAAAATGAACCCCAAATACTTGGACAATTTTACAAAGCGTCGTCGAGCTAATACTCTACACATCTAAGTATCTCTCACTTAAATTCTTACTTAATTCATTAATACCTTATCCTGATTGCAAAACTAAAACTTATCATTCCAAAACTTTCTTCACTCAGGAATCGAACCCGTCACAACCCTCAAGGTAACCACTACACTACTCAGGTCAACAATGTTTACAAGTCTAAACTAAGCTAAACCGTGCTTTTATTATGGTACTTGATTATGGTCGATGTAACTCATTCTATCACCGTTCCAAAAATATTAACAAAGAGAGTTATGCCGCTAAGAAAAACACTGTTATTGTTACCGTTAAGTTATATTTATTTAGTCTGTTTCAATACTTTAATATCAATTTATTAAGACTTCTTTTAGCAGGTAAGCATTCCAAATTCAATGTTTTAAAGTTATAAGTTGCTATTCTCTACCTAAGTACTATGTCAAGTTAGTTGAAATACAATAAAACTAATGGAATCATAACAACTTTTGTAATGGCATATTGTTAACTTAAAGACAAAATCTGTAGTTTAATTGATGTTGATCAAAATTGTTAATTCATCTCATTGAAATAATGATCAAGTATTGTATAAACCTTGGTGTGCTAGCTTCTTTCTTTATAAACTGAAGACTATTGATAAGATAAAAATTTACTGTTATAAAACCTTAAGGTTCTAAACCATCTACACATCAAAATACAATTGTATTTAGTTATAATAAGTCATTTTCATACCTGTAAACAACAGCTGTTTTTCTTGAAAGTTGAGTTAACAAAAACATCTCCTAACTTCAGTAAAACCCACAAAATTTGTTGTTTCTATGATAAAACTTTTGGCACTTATCATACACACCCATACAACGCACTAGTTAGCACAATATTTAGATTATTCCTACTTTAAAACCATTTATTTTTATAAACGAAGCAATGAAAATTGTCACTAAGTTTACTCCAAATAAATCACAAAAAAAAACCTTTTGATTACGAACAACTATAGGTCTACGATCAATTTTTCGCTTATTTTTCATATAAACACATCACCTAATGTACCTTTTTAGTTTAATTTTATCGCAAAGAAAACTTTTCTTTCAAAACAAAACAACGGAAATTGCAAACTTTTTATGAAACTTTCATCTGTCATATGTCAAGTCAATACGGGTGCATTCCAGCAGATCAATCGCTAAGTCATCGGATTTATTACGTAAAATCGATGTCATCACAGTATATATTTCAACAAAATATCGCTTTCGATACCTAGTTATTGAATTAATAATTCTATCCTCTTTTGTTTTTATGGTTAAAACGTACTAATGTTAAAATGACAAAAGTATTAGTTAACACCCCGGGCTGCATTCAAACTACTATTTGTTTAAGCATAAAAATTGAGTAGTAAAAAAAATATTTATTTAAGCTTCTTTCACACCAAGATTTAAGCTTCATTTACACTAGTGAAAATCTAATATAACGCATAGTTGCTAAAACCAAAGATTAAATATTAAACATAACTAACGTCCGCTAATTAGCGCCCCTAAATCCCCAACAGTAATCTGCAGTTTAAAATAATATTGTCAGTAGTTATTGTCAATAAATTTAAGAAATTATATTTATGCTGCTAAATATTTTACAGAAACGCCCCCTCCATAACATTTAACCAAATAATCGTTAGCGCTATTTAGTTTTAATAAAGCTCTTTCTATAACCGTAAACACCATAGTTATTACCGAATAAATGATCAGAACTTCTAACTTGATAAAGGAAACAGCCGTCAATTTATGTCATGTAGTAGTCCCTTAACTATTTCTGCAAAAGCATACATATAAAGCCCTAATACACCGTGACCAGACTCTGCGTGCACACACGTGTGTCACGTGGACATAAAATTTACATACAAATTAATCAATTTGAAACCTATAAAATTGTCTATGAGCAAATAAGTAATTAATCTGTCGTTCGCTTGATTTATAAAATAGAGCCCGACTGAGTTCTCGAGGTTTACCATCAGCAAATAAGAAACCGTTCAGTCCAAAAGCAGGCCCCAAACAGGATCACTTAAGGCCCATTTTTCATATCAACCATTGAGGTCACAGTACGAAAAAGCAAGTCGGCTCAATATAAGGCCTGCTATAAAAGCTCATATTATCAAACCCTCAGTCTTGATCTCGGCTATTGGCAAAAGTAGATTCAGTCAAAACCTTAGTATGAAAACCTATTAAAATAATTTAATGATAATGCAGTATGACCTATAACCTTTGCTTTGTTCTAGAAAAGAATAAAATCGTTCATAGTGTTTTGACATTTCTAAGTTCCGATTTATGTTTATCGAATAGAGTTGTTAACCGAATAATCGATAGTCAAAATATTCAATGAAAACAACTAATCGATTCTAATTTTGTCTGATCTTTTAATGGAATTATTCTTATCTGTATTTTTTTTTTATTTAAAACTTTTAGAAAGCAATAAAATTAGTCACTAGAAAACAAAAAAGTCTTGTTTCATTAATTCTTAAATATCGATAAAAAAGTGCTAAAACTAACTAAAAAGCTATCATTTTCGTTAAGAAAACAGTTATTTGGTATTTATTTTTTTGTAATTTATCGTTAATGTCATATGGAATAAAGTATTCCTTGCATTTCAATACAATATTTCGTATACTTAAAATGAAATCAAATAAAGTCGATAATCGAATCGATAAAGTTTACGATAAAGTGAATGCAACCCTATCTGTCAACACCTTTATCTGTCACAATCACACAATACTTTTTCGTAACCTAAAAGTTAATGTTTATTTTATTAATTATTTAAAAATTATGTAAATAACTACGTACTACACCGTAGTACAATTAATAAAACAAATTTCAGGTTTTCAGCAGTAAGTTTCTCGTCCGTTTTAATTATTATTCGAATGCTATCTGTACTAAACTTTTCTTATCAAATCGCCGCAAATTTCTTGTAAAATTAAAGCTATTTTGTTTTTATTTTCAGCCTATTCTATACGCATTATTGCTACCTAACTTTCTGCACACTAACAAGGAAGAAAATTGATAAATGGCACAAAACAACAAGAAGATAAATATGATGAAGATTGAAGAAATATAACAATGCTAGAGTTATTTTGTGGGAAAAATAAAACAGTGAAAGCTAAATAAATACACAAGAAAGAAACAAAGCACGAAATAAAACAAACAAAATAACTGTAAAGAAATGAAAGAAATAGAAATAAATGTTTCATTAGTATTACTATTAAAATGCTAAATGTAATAAAGAAAAGGAACTATTAAACGCACAGCTGTTAAAGAAATGACTAAATTTTTCATTTAAACGCTTCCCATTAAACAATGCAAGCAAAACTATGAAAACAGGGTGCGGCTACATATTAGGTAATTTAACTTTCTACTTTATTATCTATTTTTTCACATAAAAGTGTAAAATCTGAACGCTCATGTGTAGTAAAAAAAATTCTACATCTGCACCACTATTTCACAGTTCTGTTAAGCAACACAAAAATAAAAAAATAACTTTTGTTTGTTATCATAACAAGCGTCTCTGAAGCACCAGTTCCTTCAAACTTTTGAAACCTTTTATCTGTGGTCACGGCACCAATTGTAACGGACCCCCCCCCTATCTACCTATATAACTATGTATGTAACTAAGTACCTATATACCTAGCTACCTATCGGGGACATGAATCCAGGTCTCAAGCAATAGGAGTGTACAAGTACCATACGGGTTATCCGTACCATGACACCGAGTGTATTAGTAGGGATAAATACACCCAACTAATCTTGGTCATCGAAACCAAGTAAAAGCTTTATCTATTAAAGATAAAATAAACTTAATTAAATTTATGGCCATAAAGTGATCGTTAAGTAGTAGGACCTCTACGTTGTGTAAAATTAATTCAGCAACCCAAAATCTTTTAAAGGTAAGTTTAAAAGAAAATAAATTAGTGATTTCAGAAACGCTTGCATAGAATTTACATCTTATAACTAATAAATATACATATAAATAATAAATAAATAGTATAACAAGTAATTTTGTATAAGTATTGTTTAGTGTAGATAGTATGAAAGGATATTAGGAAAATTATAACCAACATCAAAGACCAGACCAAATCAGTCTTTGATTTTGGTAGCCCATCTTCCACCAATCCCCAAGGGCTCTCCAATCCACGCCAGTGCGATTAAGCACAAAAGTTATTTTTTAGCATTAACCATGATGCATCAAATACAAAATGGAATAGGTTAGATGGAATGAGAAAATCTGATTTCTCAAATAAATATGTTTGGATGAAAATACTTCCAATCCAAAAGATGTTGTCCCATCTTACTGCCACTATGTAGTCATACAGATAATGATTATGTAGCCCTTAGATAGAACTATACAGAACGTATCCAAGGAACTACAAGTGTTGGTGTGCCAAGCTGCGAACAGACGAGGTTTTAGTGATATCTCATCTGAACAGAAAGGAGTCTGCGCTACCAAGATTGTTCAAAATGTAATCTTCAGGTCAATTTCATCGTTAGTGATGAAAGACAAGAATACAATCTACTTAATCGTAGTGCACTCAACCGTCAGTCAGAATAAGATTTGTATTGTGTAACTTCTCGGTTAAACATAAGCATGCAGTCACTGCGAAGCATTCATTAAATTCCTCCACTGAGATTTCTCAGTATCCAAAGAATTTAACTACTGGCTAAGACTCAACATACATCAAGCTAATGCTCAACAGAGAATGATAAAGTAAATTAAAGTGATTTGACTCAAACCACTGTTGTAAGTGTTGATGTATTTATGTGAAGAATTAATCTGTATGACACACAGCAATTGCAGTATATGAGAGAGCATACAGTCAAACTGGAAATGTTGTTCAAACCATTATTGAACAAAATAAATATTTATATTATATTTCAAATATAAATCAGGCATTCTCAAAGGAACGGTAGGGATAAGAATAGACAAGGTTTTGTCAGAGATAAATAATACTCTATGAGTAATATTCACTTTTTACTCAAACCAATACCGCTGTTATGAGCTTAGCCATCACTAATAAAATTAGTCATAGGAATATTAATCCAAATATGGTTTCAATATAAAATTGACACGGGGTGGGGATGAGTTACTTTGTTTGTCTTTTATCCCAAGGGACTTGGCTTGATTAAAGGCAACGCAAAGCAAAACTATAACTGAACAGTTTCTAAAGCCTAGAAATTCAACAGAATATCTTGGCCTAGTCCTTTGTTTAGTAACAGTCCTAGAATAGAATATGATTATGTCAGTTTACACAGGTATTCTGGTGGTCGGTCAACCTAACCCAGAGTTATGCCTTTAGGTAAACCTCCACATCTCATAAATATTAGACTCTTACTAATCAAATTGTTGAGAACACCAAAACCCTTGACAAACAATCAAATTGATTATCGTTCAATGGCCCTAGTATTAACTGATACTATGTACCACATAACTAAAATAAACACAAAAGATTTACTTAGCGATGAGATAAGCACACATCGTAACTGAACTAGGAAACCATTCAAGGAACCCTAAAATAAAACAACTGATGCATTAAAATCATATTTGGACCATAGACCCAGATAGACTTCAATAAGTTAAATATTATTATTATAAATTATGGCAGCTCAGCATTACCTCATTTCTGTAATTAAGTGCCAACCAGCAGGTCCAATAGTACCTGATTACAGAAACTACACAACAATTCATTACCTCAACTTGAGATTTCATCGGCTTCAGTCGAATGACCAAATACTGAATCCACTCAAGTCTACACTATATGTATTGTTAGGAGTGTATATGAATAGTGTGATATGTGTAATAAAATATCTGCACAAATATTATAATAATAAAAGCAAAATAAATCATATTTTATAAAAATATGAATTTAAAGCGATGAAATCCGTCAAACTCAAAGTTAGCCGTTTCAACTTTCTGATAATTATTATAGTAAATACTATATAAAAGAAAGCTAATCATATGAGTTTAACAGTATTACACCCTCCAATCAACTCAGAAAAATGAAATTCAAGATGTAATTCCTGAACTTCTTCGACCAAGTTGATCGACCAAACTCGAATCCATTAATGCCCACAAAATATATTACTTTATATGTGCATGAGTAATGTATGGTGTATGTGACTATATTTGCATAAATATTATAATAATAAAAGCAAAATAAATCACATTTTAAGAAAATAAGTCTTGTATGAACGGCTATCGCTTATTCTCAAATTTGATTATTTCAAATTACTAGCAATTATTCTAGCTTATACTAGATATAAAGAAATTATTTGCATAAAAACAGCGACAACAAATTCATACAAAGCTCCAAAAAAATAGATTTTAAGAAGTAAAATAGCACAGCGGGAATTCTCATTATGAAACTTTAAAATTTGTAGTTATTGAGAAATGGATCTTCCAAAATAGCACTATTTCAGTTTAATGATGACTATTTAAATAATTTAGACATGGAATAACACTCTCTAGTTAAAATTTTCTCCAGCACAAATTTTAATTTATGAAATTTAAAGAGTCTGAAAAATTAGTCGCAAAGCATAAAACATAACACACACAACTTTGAATAAGCCCTAAAAATTTCCCTAGTATTATATGAACAGATTTCTGGACAATCAATACCAAGATTAATATCATACTGTAAAATTGTATTTATTGCGTTGCAATAAAATTTTAAAGAGAAAATGAACAGAGATTTTGTCCAAAAATCGATCATATCCTAATCTTACATACTACACTTACCCCGAATTATTTATTGGTAAATAAATAATTTCCCAGCTGCTGAAAACCACTGAAATTCACTTTTGCTATTATCTAGAAACAGCCTGAATAAATCTCATTTCTTCAAAAAAATAAATTAACCAAGCATTAGGTAATTTTTTAATGATTTCCTTTCGCTTTTTACAACAACATGTAATAAACGATATTTTTGACATTAAATATGAAAAATTTATGTTTCAGGCAATTTTCTAGAAAATTGGCTAGTTTTTCACTATACACACGCGACACGAAATTCAGGCTTTATTTGGAGATGCTACGAACGGAATCATCGCGATCCAAATTTCCGTCACCTGAATTGATTACAAAATAAAAACCAAAACACTTTTCTATTCGCGAACCGCACAAACTAAAATAGAAAACACTTTTCGCGACGCGAAGAGCTCAAAACTTGTCTTCTAAAACAAAATATCGTCGATTTTGTCGAGACCGCGAAGTCAAGCTCTCTCTCTACCTACTTTATAATAAGCAATTTCTAGCTTTATGAGAAACAAAAATTAATTCAAACAAAAATTACTCGAAGTTTTGATTTTAACTGAATCTGCTCGGTATTTTGACACTAAAACCTTGTACAGAAAATCCATCTCTAACATCAAGGAAAACGTCATTTTTTCAAAAGAGAGACATTTCCAGACCAGCACAGAGCAGTTATTCTGCACAAACTTCAGGAACCATCCAAGGCATCATGACAATCTGGCCAGAATTGCCAATCACCCCCAGACATTCCATCAAAACACAGACCAGCATACAATTTCAAAACAAAATTTTGAACAAATATAATAATAAATTGCTTACCATAAAATCAATGAATTTACCTACCTACAAAATACGAGTTATTTCTATACGTAAAATATTTAAAAACGACAATAAAAACTTATGGACAAGGGCTGTCCTTAAAACGCGATTTTTAAACATTAATTCCACTAATAAAATAATATTACTTCTAAACACGTTTATGCAGTAATTCCAGCATTATTACTTCTCGGAGGTTAAAATTAAACTGACCTAGAGCAACGATCGGTAGTCCTATAAATACTCAAACCCACCGAATCTTCTAGAACATAAAAACCGTTATTTCTCTATCGTACTCCCAGGGGATTCCCCCATTGTTCTCACGATTTTTCCCAACAATGCTCAGTGTTCCCATACTTTTACCCTACAGTGAATTATTTATTTTATAATAAATAAATTCCTAGTGGCTAAATTATTGCATTTCAAATCCAGGAACTAAGACAAAAATACAACAAAAATGCTTTTAAACTAGATCCCGAACAATGTCCGACAATTTCAAAGCTCTATCTAATAGAAAAGGCAAAATAAAAAATTACAAATATAAAAAAACTTAAATACATGAATAAATATTAAAATAATATATGGATAAATACATAAATAATAGAGTGACACTACACAACTTTTGAAAACCCTTATTTTTTATTTCATTTTCCCTATTTCCGTTATTTTGTAAATAAGTAATTTAATCTTTACTCGACAGTCCTCTTTCATTATACAATGTGTTCATTAGGACAATATTAACTATAATTATCCTTTTTTTTATCAATTTACACCCAATTTTTAAAATTTATCATCATTTGAACTTTCAACAATATTAGTACCAAAGTTCATAAATTTCCCCAAATCGTTGTAATCAGTAAAAAGCGAGCAACATTTACATATTCTAGGCAGATGTGAGTGAATGGCAAGACTAATTTGCTGGTCTCTAAAAAAACAGAACAAATACTTTGACACGTAGGGTTGCCAATCATATTCTTAAAATAATTATTATATTATTTTTTTCACTACATTATACTTTTTACTTATTGAAACAATAAAAAAACATAAAATATTGTTTTCAACGTACTTTACTAGTATCCATAGATTGGAGATTGCTATTTTGCAAAGCATTCGCTTCCATTCGACAGTCCAAATCGTTTTCCATCAGTTGCAATTTGTATGAGATGACTTATATTATGATACAATATCAATTGTATGCATTTAAAACAAAGTATTGGTAATTTTCTTTAAAATATTATTTACGTAACGTATTTCATAGATACCATATCAAATTTTGACAGCCTTAATTCGAATGGTAAGACCGAAATTTTGTCTATTGTCAATACTGACCTCCATTAAATACTGGACAGGGTTCAATGTCGACTTGGCTTTTCTAACTCAATACGTATTTTACCTATAATATTTTATTTTAACATAAACCTTTACAAATTGGAGCATCGATTAAATAAATAAAACATATCTTTCATCCTAAAAGTAAGTTCTCTATACAACAAATTTTTACCATATGTTCTGTGATAATACAAAATAATAACAAAATACATTTAATTGACTAAGTTACATAAATTCTTTAATAAAGTGTATCATTTTAACGTTTGTTTGTTGGTTTTATGTACTAAAGCAAGGTTTCTATACGTTTCAGGAAAAATATGCAAGTGTTTTGTGAAAACTACAGTTTGAAAATATTTACCTACAAGGATTTGATACTCCATAACAGAATTAATCACATTTATGATGCTTCAACAATAAAACAGGTAATAAATTAGTATTTTGTACTGTAATTTCTTATCCATTCAAAAGTGTCTTTGTTAAAAAATGACAATTTTTAGTCATTTTTCTAACCTATTTTTAATAATATTTTCATGCATTTTAAGAAATAATTTACACATCAATATAATAAGGACACTTTGTATAGATCAGATTAGCTTCAACATTAGAAATTGATTATCAATTAGAAAAGTTCTAAGCATTTCTAAGATGACTTAAATTTTCAATGTTTTTATCATCAAAATTTTTATTTTTGAGAAATACTCAAAAACTAAAGAATCTTTTAAGACAATTCTTATGTTGATTTAATGTATTAATGTAGTATATACAAATATCATAAGCTTTCAACATTTAAAGCATAATAACAATTAACTTTTTGAAAAATAGTAATATTGATCATCGGTGAAAATCTCAAAACTTGATTTTTGTTATTGTGAACTGATTAAGTAACAGATTCTGCTCAAACCAGTTTACTTATCATTAGTACCATTAGTGTGTTAAAATAGAACCAAAACATACTCAGATTTAAGTAGTATTTTAAAGAAAAATTTAAAATTGAAATAATTGTCAATTTCTATACTCCTTCATTTTGATGTTTCAGAGTACCATTCCCTTTATGGCTTGTAATGATGGTCTGGAAACATCAATGCTATCTACACATCATCAACAATGAGGAGAGTCGCTCCTGATCAGAAAACCATATGAAAATGACAGAAAGGACTGAAGAAAAATGAAGAAAACAGATTACTAGTTTCCATTGTTTGAAAAATCATATTACTATGATTTTCCAAGTAACTCTTTGTCTGTAAATTATTGTAGTCTTTTTTAAGTGTATTATTTTACTCGTTCCTGATGCATTTGTAATACAAGAGGATAATAAATTGATTCAACCAAACCAATTGTATAATTTTTATTGGGTTTTCATCAAAGCGCCATCTATACAATATCCAACGTACTCCCATTCTGTAAATCTTTGTAACAAAAAAGTAAGCAAGAAAATAGTTCCAAATAATTCCTTAAGTGGCTCTGATTGCTATACAAACTACCGCCATCTCTATATCACGAACACAACCTATAACCGCCACCTGGTGACGAGTAGCACACATTTCTAAATAATCTAGGTATGGTTTTAATAAAGTTTAATCCTTTTATAATATGTTAACTAAAAATTAAAGAAGCATTGAATTTTATTATGCATAATTTTATTGTGATAGACACAATATTACAAAGTATTTTCGAATTATTTGGTAGTACAAATTACTCATACTCCCTCTGGTGGTAAGTAGAAACACTTTAAGTACCTTTTATTTTTACGTTTTCGATAAAATGTTAATTGTTTATAAATAACCAAATATAAATAATTAAAATATTTAGTTTTAGTATATATTATTTTATTGTGATAAATATGAGTTTATAATCTGTTGTTTTAGTTATTTCTCGAGCGTGGAATCATACATGCGCCACCTAGCGGAACAAGCGAGTAACAGCTGGAGAGATCAGTGGAATTCAATATAGTTTACAACATGAATATTATTATTTATTCATTAAATCAATGAATAAATCAAATCTACATTAGTAATAGGTTATTAAACTATTAAAATTAAAGCTGTTTAGTCAAAATTGTTTAAAGAAAAGTTTAAATTTCATACTAAATTTTAATTCCAACGTTCCTACATTACAGTTGTTTTAGAATATTAAAAGCAGATTTATAGTAGTAAATCTAAGAAATACTAGTAATAAACAAAAAAAAATCGTCACTAGGCGAAGGTATACTGTCATGTACTATATTTCTATTAGTACTATATAGAAGTGCCTGATAAAAAATATACGGCAAACCTTCTTTCCGTTGAAATAAAATGACATAATTTTGAGGCAATCGAGGATTGGATTGTCACATACTCTAAAACACTTCTAACGAGGGTAAAGTACAACAACAAAATACTATCCGGTTTACGAAAAGGTTTTGTAGTTCTCGAAATGAAGCCGAGAGTTTTATTTACTTTTGCAATAATACTATCATAGTGGTATGTATAACTTAATTTAGGGTCCAACCACACTCATTCATAATATGTGAGTAATCACTCCAAGAGTTATTTGTTTGCTGATGGTCTAAAAATTCTAAAACAAATTAATGGGCCACATGATACGCTTCTCCTTCAAAGGGACTTGGATTGTTTGGTTCAGTGGTGTGTAAAGAATGGCATGTCACTTAATGCAGATAATGTTTTGTGATCAAGTTTACTTGATGTAAAACATCTTTTCCAAGAGTTTTTAATATAGGGCATGTTAACCTTACCAGTTTAAATCAAATCCGTGATCTGGGAGTGACTATGGATTCCAAGCTGCGCTTAAATGCACACATTGTTGACATAGTTAGTAAGAGTTATAAAAAAATGGGATTTGTTCTGCGTAACTGTTTAATGAAGCCCCATACTAAAATCCTCTTAGCGCGGTCTAGAATATTGCAGTGTAGTTTGGAGTCCACACTACGATGTCTTTGTCAAGAAACTTGAACATGTCCAAAAAAGATTCCTATGGCATTTTTCATTCAGCTTCACCTAGCAAAGAAACTACCTCACTACGAGGACAGATTGAAACACTTTAAGTTAAATTCCCTCAAAGATCGTAGGGCTATGTTAGACCTTGTTTTCTTGTACAAGCTTGCTAATGGTATACTGGACTGTCCTGTCTTACTTTCAAGGACTAATTTGAATGTCCCTATTAACTTACCTAGAATATCTAGATATAATATCTTATTTGTAAGTAAGCACTCCATAACCAATTAAGGCCATTTCTCTCCTTTAAACAGAATGTTTTCCCAATATAATTCGTTGTCTAAATCCATTTATATTTATATTCATTTATTTGCAAGCCACAAGTTGGAATGGGTGTTACAATATTGGTATGTACAAGTGACGCCCTGCTAGGGCACAGCAAATATGAGGGGCAACTATCGCCTCTTACTTATAAAATTAATTTTCTAACTAAACTTAACTAACAGTGACAACCTTATTACTATTGTAAAAAAGTACTTTGATATTATTGCACTTATAAATATATAATATAAATTACTTGTCACACTAAGTAATTAACATTCATAATTATGTTGTTCCAAGTATAATCATTATATTATTTTATATTATTGTATTATTATATATGTTATTTTAAACCATATTTTGTTTATTTATATTTAAGTTATATTCTGTTAGTGGAGATATCGAAGTGGGTATTACGAATCGACTTCTTTTTTCCTATAATCTGTCGTTAAAAAATTCTGAAATATCATAATAACATTTATCTATTAAAAATGATTTTAGATGGTTAATGAATAGAGTGAGCTTTTGTATATCTTTAAGGTTATTAGGGATATGATTATAAATCTTTATTACCATATGGTGAGGGCTAGATGAGACGAGTTTCATAGTGGTGAATGGTTTGTTTAGTTTGTTAAGGGTTCTATTATTTCTTTTATTTGTGTTTTTCATAGGGGAGTATAGTTCTCCATGTTTTCTCACAAACTTGCACGCTTTCAAGATGTAAATGGACGTAAGGGTCAAAATTTTGTGTTTTACAAAAAAGGATCTACAAGATGTCATTTGATCAATATTCGTTAGTATCCTAACACATTTTTTTTTGCAAAATGAATAAATCGTTTACTTCACAGCAGTTTCCCCATAGTATTATACCATATGACATTCTAGAGTATGCATATGCATAGTAAGCTGTTAGGGCACTCTTGAAATCAGTAGCGCGCTTAAGTTGGTATAGGGCATAGATGAAAGAGGATAATTTGTTTTTTAATTTTTCTATGTGTGGTTTCCATGTCATATTTTTATCTAAATCAATCCCTAGTAGTGTAGCTGTATTAACGATTTCAAGTTCGATATTTTTGAAGTTGTAAGATAGTTTTAGTGGATTTTTTTGTGCGGGTTTAAATTGTATAATTTTAGTTTTCTTCACATTTAATTCTAGGTTGTGGTTTTGTAGCCAATTACCAATTTTGTTTAGGCTAGTATTTAGTTTGTTGTATATTTCATTCGCCAACAGTCCCAAGGTGGTGTCGGGTTCATCGTCCACAAGTCCCTTGTCAACAACGTGATTACCATCGGAAGTGTGTCGACCAGGGTGGCGTACCTTATACTCAGAATATCCAAACGGTGTTCGCTGAATGTTATACAGGTTTACGCACCGACCTCGACACACCAAGATGACGAAGTGGAGGCTATGTATGAGGAGATCTCTAAAGCCATGCATAGCTACAAAACCCACTACACTGTTGTGATGGGGGACTTCAATGCAAAGTTGGGGAAACGATGCGGTGATGAGCTGAGAGTGGGGCAATTTGGAGTTGGGCAACGGAATGACAGAGGCCAGATGCTGGCTGACTTTATGGAGAAGGAGAACCTCTTTATGATGAACTCCTTCTTCAGAAAGCCGGAAAGCCGGAAGTGGACCTGGGTCAGTCCGGACGGTAAAGTCAGAAATGAGATAGATTTTATCATGTCGACGAAAAAGCAAATATTCAATGATGTCACTGTGATCAACGCTGTTAAGACGGGGAGCGATCACCGATTGGTACGTGGCACATTGAATATCAACCCAAAGCTGGAAAGATCTCGACTGATAAAATCAACAATTCGACCATTGCCGGCCCATATTCAAAACCCCGAGAGCTTTCAACTCGAACTCCAAAACCGCTTCGAAGCCCTTGAGAACAGCATAGATGTGGACGATCTGAACAACATGGTGGTGGATACTGTCCGTACGGTAGGGTCCAAGCTCTTTAAGACCCGCCGTCCCAAGATAAAGAAACTCTCCGACCACACACTCCTACTCATGGATCAGAGACGTGAAATGAGGCTCCAGAGTTCAGTAGATGCTAATCGTTATCGGCAGCTTAATAGACAGATATCTAAGTCTTTGACGAGCGACCTTCGCCAATTTAATACGAATCGTATTAAAGAGGCCATCGAGCGGAATAAAGGCTCCAAAGTGTTCGCAAGAGATCTGTCTATTGGGCAAAGCCAGATGACGAAGCTGAAAACTGACGACGGACGCATCATTTCATCAAAGCCTGAAATCCTGAGGGAGATCGAGAGCTTCTATGGGCAGTTATATTCCACGCAGACACCTGTTGAAAGCAAGGCTAAAGACCCCAGAGCCAAGCTTACCCGACACTATACCGAAGATATCCCGGACGTCAGCCTGTACGAGATTAGTATGGCTCTCAAACAGCTGAAAAACAACAAGGCGGCGGGTGACGATGGAATCACTACAGAACTTCTGAGAGCGGGCGGTAAACCGATACTCAAAGTCCTCCAGAAGCTCTTTAATTCCGTCATCGTCCAGGGCAGAACGCCAAAGACATGGAACATAAGTGAGGTGATCTTGTTCTTTAAAAAGGGTGACAAGTCCCTCTTAAAGAACTATAGACCCATCTCGCTTTTGAGTCATGTCTATAAGTTGTTTTCGAGAGTCCTTACGAATCGTCTCGCTCGCAAGTTCGACGACTTCCAACCTCCCGAACAAGCCGGGTTCCGAAAAGGCTTTAGCACCATAGACCACATCCATACGCTGCGGCAGGTTATACAGAAGACTGAGGAGTATAATGTGCCACTTTGCTTGGCGTTCGTGGACTATGAGAAAGCCTTTGATTCGATTGAAACCTGGGCGGTGCTGCAGTCTCTCCAAAGGTGCCAAGTGGACTATAGGCATATCGAGGTGTTGAGGTACTTATACCAAAATGCCACCATGACGATCCGAGTACAGAACCAGAACACAAATCCTATCCAACTGCAGCGTGGTGTGAGACAGGGAGACGTTATTTCTCCGAAACTGTTCACAGCTGCGTTGGAGGACATCTTTAAGCTCTTGGACTGGAAAGGACTCGGCATCAACATTAATGGCGAGTACCTAACACACCTTCGTTTTGCCGATGATATAGTCCTTATGGCTGAGAGCATGGAAGACCTGAACACAATGCTCGAAGATCTCCGTAGTGCTTCCCAAAGAGTGGGTCTTAGGATGAACCATAGACTTAGAAAATTTTTCGCTATGCTCAAGTAGACGAACAAAGGTGCGAGTGAGAAACCGATTCTTACGGCTTATGCGATGTGCGAGAAAGAGTAAAAAAAAAACTGACAGCTAAACCGGGTTTGACTTCATTTATCATCGTTTATCACCTTGGTGAAAAGCGTCAACAAGATTATTTTGTAATTTTGATCGCGATCGGGTCGGTTTGGCTCTCAAAGCTATATTAATAAATAATGGTGTCGTGTTCTGTACTGGATTGTAATGTTACTTACGACAATAACTCAAATAAACACTCATTTCACAGGTAAATATGATTGTACTATTACCATTTTCATAATTCATATTTTAGTTGAATATATTCCCAAACACACTAAGTTATATACTAATATGATGCTATTAAACGCCTATTTCCTAAATAAAGGCTGATTTCTAAACATTATGTGTTAGATAAAAAGATATTATGTCCGTGAACTTGAGAAAATAAGGCGTAGATATTGATCAAAAATTATCGATATCGATACTCATGTCGATAATTTCCAATATAACTTTGTTTGTCTTTGTGAACACTGATAGTTTTATTTAAAGCTGCTTGTAACCGACAGTCTTCAAATGGTAAATTAAATCAACTTAAGTACTAATTTAACAATTATTTCCAGGTTTTCTGTAAATCCAGTGATTAAATTAAACTGGATAAATGTCATAAAAAATAAATAAATTAAAAAAATATTAAAAACACGACTGCCCTGCCAAAAACGAACTAAAAAGTTAAACAACCAGTGTCATTGCAGTCGGGGGACTTTATTATGGAACAATTTTTGATCAAAGAAGTCCCCCGACTGCAATGACACTGGTTGTTTAACTTTTTAGTTCGTTTTTGGCAGGGCAGTCGTGTTTTTAATATTTTTTTAATTTATTTATTTTTATTTTACACATTTTAGTGACATATTATATAGTTTTGGAATGTGCTCATCAAGGCCTTTCATTTGATGCCCATATTGTAATAATAGAAGAAAAAAAAATTTTTTTCGCATTTGAAAATGGAGTAGTACAGTCGCCATATTGATTTTTTCTAAAAAAAATATAGCCAGTGTCACTCGGGATACTGTAAGGATTCTAACGATACCCCATTTATCTAAATCAGTTCAGGCATTTAGAAGTTATGGTGGAATAAAGAAACTCACATACCCACAAACATACATGAACCCTGAACACATAACACTCTTTTTGCTTTGGGCAGTCGTGTAATAAATAAGCAGGGAGCCTCAAAGGAGACCTTAAGAAATTATTTAAATAAAATTGTTCAAAATCTTGTTTGTGTTTTATTTATTAGAGCAATAATACATTATGGTTATCGATTCGACAACCTAAAATGGACTTCAGTGCATCTCTAAATTCACGCACACGTTTACATATTTACAAACACTGGCTCATCTCACTTTTGGTTTCGCAGCCAAGCGAACTCTGTTCGTCTATTTCAGTGAATATTAAGTTTATGGGATGAACATGGATAAGACGAAAATTATGTCAAATGCCCATGTTGTACCCTCTCCAGTTCATGTTGGGAACACTACACTTGAAGTTGTTGACCACTACGTATACCTAGGACAGGCAGTCCAGTTAGGTAGGTCCAACTTCGAGAAAGAGATCTCTCGTCGAATCCAACTCGGGTGGGCAGCATTCGGGAAGCTTCGAAAAATCTTCGCGTCCGACTTACCTCAGTGTCTCAAGACGAAAGTCTATGACCAGTGTGTGTTGCCAGTGATGACTTACGGCAGTGAAACGTGGCCGCTAACTATGGGTCTCATAAGGAGGCTCAAGGTCACTCAGCGTGCCATGCTCGGCGTTTCTCTACGTGATCAAATCAGAAACGAGGAGATCCGCAGGAGAACTAAAGTAACCGACATCGCTCGAAGGATTGCTCAGCTGAAGTGGCAATGGGCGGGACACATAGCGAGAAGAACCGATGGCCGTTGGGGCAGAAAGGTTCTGGAATGGCGACCGCGCACCGGACGACGCTCCGTGGGTAGGCCCCCGACAAGGTGGACCGACGACTGGTGGAGGTCGCGGAAAGCCAGTGGATGCAGGTAGCGCAGGACCGATCGTCGTGGAGATCCTTAGGGGAGGCCTATACCCAGCAGTGGGTGTCGTGTGGCTGATATGATGATATTTCATTCGGACAAGAGCTAGGGACTAATGTTGACATTTATTTTGATAGCCTAACAATTAAGGTCCACATTTATTTATTTATTTATTTTACAAACACAAACTTATAACTATCATTACAGGTACTATCTAACCCAATGCGATAGTTACAGCATTTTTGTTATGCCTACTTATAACTTATAACAAATTATCCACGCAGCTAATTTTGTGAATTCACTTAGAGAACAAATAAACAAATCCGTTTCTTTATCAATGAGGTTGATTGTGTGGAATGCGCGCGTCAGTGGAGCTTTGCGCAGTAAGTTCGTGCGAGCTGTAGGCACCTCCAGTAGGTTCGGCCGGCGCCGTCGCCAGACGTATTCATTTGGAACACAAATACACATCATCCCTAGCACCTCCGTATTATTTATCTTACCTCTAAGTACCGCAAAAATGTATGAAACCAGACTGAGCTCCCTCCTAACTCCTAGCTGGTTGTATCCTACCATACCCAAAACGAATAATGTTGGATACTGTAATGGGTAAAAAGGGTAAACTCCATAGAGTTTTAAGTATAAATACCTAACAAATTTGTTCTGTACCCTTTCCAACATAAGATTATATTTCTGTTCATGAGGGGCCCAAATCATCGCGTTGAATTCCAAATGACTCCTAACTAATGTATTATACAAAGCTATAATGGCTTGTACATTTGTGAAATTATTTACCGTTCGCATCATAAATCCTAATGTTCTGAAAGCCTTTTTGCAAATGTCTACTATGTGTTCTTTAAATGATAAATCCGCTGTAAATTTTACTCCTAAATCCCTAACCTGTACTACCCTACATAAAGGAGCTCCATCAATGTTATAGAGGTATTCTATGGGGGTCTGTTTGCGAGTAAAAGACATCGCTTGACATTTCGATGTGTTGAATTGTAACATGTTCTCTTGACTCCATTTAACCACCCTATCTATGTCCTCTTGGAGTTTGTTACCATCCTCTACGTTTTTTATTTTCAACGACAACTTAAGGTCGTCCGCAAACAATAAACATTTTGAATTCTTCACGACCTCAGGCAAATCATTTATCATGATTAAAAATTCCAAAGGACCCAGGTTTGATCCCTGACTTACGCCAGACCATGTAAAATACGGTTTCGATCTATGCCCCTCGTACTCCACATACTGCTGTCTATCTGTCATGTAGCTAGCGAAAAAATTCAATAGATGTGGGGTGAAACCAAATCCTGCCATTTTTTTAAGAAGCACATCGTTATTTACCAAATCAAACGCTTTTTTAAAATCAAAGTATGTAGCATCGGTTTGTCCCCCACCATCTACTGTTGGTATTAATTCAGCCACTAGTGCAAGAAGGTTGGTTGAAGTGCTTCGAGCTGGTCTAAAGCCGTGTTGTGCCTCCGTTAATTGTGAGTGTACCTGTTGGTATATGATTCTATGTAAAGTAGACTCAAACACCTTTGCGGGTGTTGAAAGTACTGCTACGGGTCTATGATCTTCAACGCTTGCCCCAGTTCCTTTTGGAACCGGAACAACCTTTGTGATTTTCCATCTTTCTGGAAATACGGCTAAGTCTAAACACTTATTGAAAATGTGAAGCAGTGGCTTCGCTAGAACTAACCTACAATCTTTAAAAATGAATGGTGGAATACCATCAGGTCCGGCCGATGTTTTTGGCTTTAGTTGTTTAAGCGCAGTTATTACGTCACTGAGTTGTAACTGATTCAAGTGAACTCGAGCCGCCCCGTTACCCCCACCGGCATTTTCTATCGCCGTACTCACCTTCAATTCGGCTCTCTGTTTACTGTAAACGAATGATGAATGAAAATATCTAGCAAACTCGAAAACACACTGTTCGTCCGTCAAAACCTCCCCATCCTTCAAAATGTTTCTCGATTTACGGTTGCTCTTTTTTGTATTAATATAATTCCAAAAGGACTTCGGGTCCTTTTTGAGATTATTTTGTACACAGTTTCTATATTGATTATGTGAGGCAACTAGGAAGTTTTTTACTTTAGTTCGCAACTCTGAAAATTTTTTAAAGTCTGTTTCTAATCCGGTTGTCTTATATTTTTTATGTAAAATTGCTTTATATTTTATTAACCCGATAATTTCGCCCGTGTACCATTCGGGGTAAATCCTACCAGAACCTCTCTGTTTACCTTTTTTTTTCGGTACACACTTTTCAAATATTAAATTAATTTCCTTGTAAAAATAATCTAAACTTTGTTCTAAATCCAACGAATAAATTGGGGTCCAATCAATGTTATTTATTAGCGAATATAATAGTAGTAATACATGTCTGGGTTAGGGAATGCAATCCCGATCTCGCGGGATCCCGATCTCGCGAGATCCCGTGTAATTATTCGGGATCAATCCCGAAGCATAATATGACGAGATCCCGTTCGAGGTTGACGGGATTGGGCGGCAATGGTCAGCGTTGCTACACACTATCCGTTCGGGATGTTTAGTTGTGCTTGTGCAGTTGTAGTAATTGTTTTTTCTTAAATTACGCATTTTTTGTTGTTTATGTTAATATAAGTTTGTAGCTCTTAAGTTTTGAGATTGACAGTTTTTGAAAATAAGATACCTACATAGTTTATTAGAAGGAAGAATTTATTAAAAACGATAATGTTTTAAATGATTTCGATAATTTGGGCTATTAAATTATCTTCTAAGTAGAAGTATTTTTTTTTATTAACTGTCCGTATTATTCTTAGCTTTATAACATAAACTTATGAAATATTAACACAGAATATAATATGTGTACCTATTAAAAAAAACTTATAATATACAGGGTGGCCCAAACGGTGACACTAAAAATTTTTTTTTTGATTCCTCACATCTAGTTGTACCCGGAAATACCCTATGTATGTTCAGCGATTTTTTGTAGTTTTCGAGCTATGATTTTTTTTTTTAATTTTGAGATTTTTTTACTTGACAGACTAAAATTTTTTTTTTACCGGAAATTATACATCTTTTTTTGAATTTTTTTTTTGTTACATAGACCTCATGACTTGTTCTTTAACACATAAAATACCCAGCTTCCTGTCATCAAAATAAGTTCCAAAAATATTGACCGACAGTAAAAAATTGAGGTAAAAGCAAGTCATAGTTAAAATTTCAACTTTGAATTAAAAATTAAAAAAAAAGGTTCCATGACTTTTTAGTAATTTTAAAAACTTAACAAGACCCTAAGCTTTAATTCTAATTAAAAAAAAGTGGTGCTTAATAGGCTTTTTTTAGCCGAAATCTGCCTTCAAATGTACAAAGGTAATTTATTTTAAAAGCACTCATTGTTATTATCTAAGGTTAATTAGGTTTGATATAACATAATAATTGACATTTAGTATAGTTTATAAATTTAGAGTTCTAAATTAGTTTAGTGGTAGTTAGTATGTTGTCACTTCAACAGCACAAGTTGGTCTTTGTACAAAGAAAATGGTCTTTACCTCCAACCGGTTTATCTTTAGCGACATCATAAATAACAATAGTTCTGGCAGACACTAGAATCACAAACAATAGACTTCCCGCGCGCCGAACAAAAGAAGGGGGACCAACACAGCGTCGTCTATAAGCACGTCCTCTCTTTCTCATCTAGGCCGTCTTGCTCTATCTATCTTGCTGTCTTGCTCTATCTATCTTGCTATCTTGCTCTATTCATCTCATGTCGGTCGCATTCCTCCCTCCTTCACCTCAGTTGTTCACAGCTTTCGCTCGTGTTACTACTACTCCTGGTTTTGTTTTCAATTCTGATACAACTACTCTCGCTTGCTAACTGGACTCTGATTCTTCCTGTGACTGATTTACCTGTGCTTGTGTTTCGGACTTTGATTACCTACCTTGTGATTTGGACCTTTGTGCTGCAACATGAGCTATTCTTTGCGTGAATACGCAGAGATGCACTATTTTTACGGTGTTGCCCAAGGAAATGCTAGTTTGGCAGCAAGGCTTTATCGAGAGCAATTGGAACGGCGAGGAGAACAACGGGAGCATTACCCGAATTACAGAGTATTTCAAAATACTCACAATACATTTATGGAGGGACGAATTCCTGGACGTTCATCTCAGGAAGGAATACCCAGAATGGATCCAGATATTATGGATCAAGTCGTGGAACAAGTGGAAAGGGATTCATCGACTAGCACCAGAGCAATCGCAAGAAGGACTGGTGTACCACGAACCTCAGTTATGAGAATACTGAAGTCAGGTGGGTTAATTTCATCTTGTCTTTAAACCTCATAATTACGCACCCATTAGCTCGCCCACTATGCCCACGTGCTATTTTTTTTAGCTGTAATTATTGTGACTTAAAAAAAATAGCACGCACGTGCTTTATGAGCGACTTTTTGTAGCACGTGGTCTTTTTAAGTATTGAACTCTGACTGAATGTGTATTTGGCAACAAAATAATCACTCGCTAGTGGGCGAGAAAGCGTGGTACATACCAGTGATTATCACTAGCCTACTATTTGGTGAAACTGAAAAAAGACTATCTTACCTATGCTTTGAATTTACAATTTCGGTGTTTTTTTTTTCAGAGGGATACCACGCTTTTCATATCCAACGCGTGCAACAATTGCAACCTGCAGATTATCCAAGACGAGTGACTTTCTGTGAAACAATGCTTCAAAAAACTCAAGACGATCCTGATTTCTTCGACAAAATTTTGTGGACAGACGAATCACGCTTTGAAAGAACCGGAGTTTTCAATATTCATAATTATCACAGTTGGGCCATTGAAAACCCACACAAGGCAAGACCATCCAATTTTCAAACAAGGTTTAGTGTAAATTTGTGGTCAGGAATTGTCAATGGGGAATTTATAGGACCATTTGAATTGCCGGCTAGGTTGAACGGAGCGCAATATTTGGATTTTCTACGAAATAGCTTGAACGGTTTATTAGAGGATGTGAATCTACTAACAAGAAGAAGAATGATATTTCAAAACGATGGTGCTCCGTGCCACTATGCTAGAGAAGTACGAGAGCACCTTAACCAGACTTTTCCGAGACGGTGGATTGGGCGTGGCGGCCCGATTCCTTGGCCTGCGCGTTCACCAGACTTAAACCCCATAGATTTTTTTCTGTGGGGCTATTACAAAGAGATGGTTTACGCAAACGAAACAAACACTGAAGCAGAGCTGCGTCAAAAACTAAGAGAAGCAGAAATAAAAATCAAAGAAAATACTAATGCTTTCCGAAATTTAAAACAATTTTTTTTAAGGCGATGTAGGTTGTGCATTGAAGCGGGAGGGAGACATTTTGAAAACTTATTCGGAAATAAATTTAATTGTTGAATTTGTAGTAATTGTTTTATTTAATATGATTTATCCTTAAAATAACCAAAATAACTATAACTAAATGACATCGATGTTACCGCTTCGTAATAACATACTTTTAAAGGTTGTTTTTAATTCTTTATTCAATAAACAGTACCATTTTAAACTTTATTTTGGTAAGAATCATTTTGTGAATGACAAAATAGCCAATAAAAAATCTTAGAAAATTTCACCTTTGTGCATTTGAAGGCAGATTTCGGCTAAAAAAAGCTAATTAAGCACATTTTTTTTTTAATTAGAATTAAAGCTTAGGGTCTTGTGAAGTTTTTAAAATTACTCAGAAGTCATGGAACCTATTTTTTTAATTTTTAATTCAAAGTTGAAAATTTAACTATGATTTGATTTTACGTCAATTTTTCACTGTCGGTCAATATTTTTGTAACTTATTTTGATGACAGGAAGCTGGGTATTTTATGTGTTAAAGTTCAAGTCATGAGGTCTATGTAACAAAAAAATAATTCAAAAAAAGATGTATAATTTCCGAAAAAAAAATATTTTAGTCTGTCAAGTCAAAAATTCTCAAAATTTTAAAAAATAATTCATAGCTCGAAAACTACAAAAAATCACTGAACATACATAGGGTATTTTCGGGTACAACGAGATGTGAGGAAACAAAAAAAAAATTTTTAGCGTCACCGTTTGGGCCACCCTGTATACATACTGTGATATTTAGTTTATGTTTTACAGTGTCTAATCATCAAAAGTTGCCGAGTAAAAGTTGCTGAGTACAGAGCTTATCACATTTTTACAGGACAGGAAGAAATACAGAAAATACCCACTAACTTAGAATAATAACACCTAGAACGATAATTCCCTACAAAGCGCACTGTCAAAAGTGAGGCAACTAAAACAGCCAAAATGGCGCCGTTTTCAGATTTTTATTGTCCAATATTACATAATCATACCTAATAAGTACAAAACAGTTTCAATTTTCCTACCTTAAACAGATTAGTTACTATATTATTGGATTTTAGTTACGATTAGGTAACGTATGAAGGATATAAATATGAAAACTGAGCCATTTTGGCTCAGTATTAGTTGCCTCACTTTGCATACGAAGACACGGCTTCTAGGTGTAATTATTCTGAGCCACTATAATAAAAACACCTAGAAATTTTCTAATTACTTTATTACACAACGTGTTACAAAAAAAATTCCTAATGCCGATATTACGGTAGATATGGTATCATGCATTCAGAAAAATTATGATAAACCTTGAAATCCGTTTTTTTGCACGATGAACTACATAGTAGCGACCTTAAACCAAAATTGTCTTTTGTTTTTTCCCATCAATAGGAATTGATTATCGAAAACAATAGTTTTTTTTTGTCTAGGGTTTTCACTTTGCAATTTTCCATAAACATAAAAAATATTACGGGTTATTATGAAACATTCTAAACTACATAGATACCGTTGATCTGACGTCACTCACAGGTACCTTCCAAGTAGCCAACAATCCAAACCCTGTAATTAAGACCAATAAACTAATTCTAAAACTATACGCCTAAGTCTAAAGAACTTGTTCAGTGCTATAATAAAGTCTGGAGCCATTTGCGAACTGGCTTCATTGAGACTCTCGTGATGAAGGTGGGGCTTGGTTGACTCTGACATAAATTTGAGGTCCAGCCAGAGGTTATGCCCCAGAGAACGTCGTCGGCGATCACTGGAGCTCCAGGGTCTGGCTGCAAGGGAAACAAAAGAAATGAGTATCGTTGGGGATCGTCGGCACTCCTTTTTCGGACTCCAGAGATACAGAGTGCTGAGGAGTTTTAAGTTGCGTCTTGACGCTCCATGCTCCAGAGACATCCGAGTCCATACTATGCAGTAAAGAAGGAATCCGAAGGCACCGCCCACCCCGTGGTGGCTGACTGTGGTAGAACTTCTGTATGCTTATCTTGGGGTCAGAGGAAATGTGATGAAAGACCGAACCTAAACATTCAGGTAGGTATTGTATTATGATGGTCAAACAAAACGTTCGTGCTCCACGAGCTGGCCAAGCACGCGAAAGGGCGAATGGTGGCGCGGCAAGTGAATTCATGATTACATGACTTGCTATGACCGTTTCAATCGCACAAAAAAGAAATTCGCACGCCCGCCGCGTCGCTACTCTTACATTTGCGTGACCAGCGGGTCTACCGCCTAACTCTATCGCTTTGACTCTGGCTTTGGTTTATGACGTCAGTGCACTGTCCGTCCTTGTCAAGTCATGACAAGGACGGATAGAGCATAGCTATCGCTTTGAGTTAGACAGTAGGGCCCCAGATTGTTGGTTCAATAGCGCCTTTGTCACGTGAAGGCTACATACATTTTCGGTTAGTGGTAGGGCTTATTTCAAGTCGGCCTGGCTAGCTACCACCATCTTACCTAAGTTTGTCGCCATAACAACAATTTCAAAATTGTTATGTTCAACTGCCGGAACAAGGTAAGATAGCCAGTTCCTCAGTGATGAGGATTCCGGGTGTAGTGCTCTTCCACCTTTGGCCTTATCGTCACTTAACAACAGGTGAGGCGAAAGCCAAGTACTTTCCCGTAGTACATACATAAATAAATACCAACCATGCACAAACTGTGGTGTGAGACGATCGGCTTCAAACACAGGTTGATCGAATCCAACACTACGTCAGCCGTCTCCATGAAGGAGAAGCAGGACTTCCAAGGGATCATCTTCTGGGTGGATATCCTCATACTGTGGTGCTTAACACGCTCCCTTGCAGACTTTGGGAGAGAATGGCCGTTGACCTGAAATTAAGATGATCTAGTTACTATCTCGAATTAATAAGAGACGGCAATATTGATAATAATAGATTCTGATGAAAATCTGGGCTAGACTAAAAGCATTGATGTATGTACAAGGTATAATTAATACTCACAATCAGTCTCGGCCAGTAAGTAGTCATAAACTTGGCGCTGATGACCTTCTGGGTGACATTCGACAGCTGAATGGGCTTGATATTCTCAGTCAGGTTAACTTGGGTAGACAGCTTGATCACCGCCAGGTCGAACCTAGGCGCTCCCGGACCGTAGTACGGATGGATCGTGATACTCTTAATGGGAAGTAAAACGCCACCTTTTTTACAGTTCACGGAGCCTAGTCTCACCCTGTAGAGTTTTATCGACTCTCGCACACTGGAATAATAAAGAAACAGATTTTTCAGAATTGTTCTAAGAATGAAGATGAGAGAGGCGGATAGTTTTGAACATCGGAAGGTTAAATGGTGTCCCCAGAACGTATCATGGATGGATCCTAATATTCTCTAATGGAAGTAAAACGCCAACTTTTTGCAGTTAACTCTGTAGAGTTTAATTGACTAAGAATAAAACAATATTAATAGATTTTAGTATATTTCAAAGAATGAGAACGACAGGGGCACATAGCTTTGGACATCGCAAGGTTATAATTTTTTTGACGAAAGTATAATATAACGAACGCCGCCGCGCCGCCCGTCCATAGCACTATTCCGGAACGTGCCAAAAAGAAAGTAGTGTAATGGGTAATAAGTAGGTACTCTTCGTGTTTTTGATCAAGAAAGCAATTTGGTGAAAACTTACTTATAAAAGTCAGCAGCACTAGTCAGTACAGTTTGGTTGTTCAGCAATACTCCGGTTGCGTAATGGGACCCCTTGCGCTGTATGGATACTGTGTACGGAAAGTTCACCACAGTGCTGTTTTTGAAAACTTTTTCGTCACTACCATCTTTCTTTTTGTTTTGATTGCTTTTGATCGTGGATTTCTCGTAATTCATGGTGGTGGTATCTGTAACTAAACGCACAAACGTTTTAATTTACTTGATAAGTAATATGGAAATATTATAACAGAGCTTTTATATTAGAGATAATTATTCAGATTAATAACTACAAAAACTTTGTGGAGAAACACACAAACAAACAAACGCGAAAGCAACCTTATAAAAACGTGTTAATAAAACTACCACTGCCCATTTTAGCAAGGGAATTAATTAATTGGGTAACTGGAAATAATTAAAGGCGACTGTTAATGGGATACTTAAATACTAAACTGGGCAGCAATTTATTTTTTGGGCGACAAAATAACTAAACGGGCGACTAGCAGTGGATTACAAAAATACTCAAAACGGGCGACTACATATGGGTGATAAATAATTTAAGTTAGCAGTGAAAACTCTAAATAGGTGACAAAAATACTGAGTGGGCAACTATTATACCAAGTAGGTAACTATTATAATTGATTTAAGTTGCCCAACATGGTATTTTTTTTACACGTTTTTATTAGGCTGCTTTCTCGTTTGTTTGTTTTTGTCCTCTCGATTAAGATAATAGTCATCTTTTTTAAATAAAAAATATGCCAAATTTTTTATGTTTTGTGTGCCCTAAGGTTGTCGCCCAAATAGTAATTTAGTCGCCCGTTCTGAATAACTAGTTACCCAATTTGTATTTTAAAGTCACCCATTTTCAATAACTTTAGTCGGCCTCGGTCCGTCACCCACTTAGTTTTTCAGTACGCTATATTCAGTATTTTTGATACCCAAAATGGTCATTTATTGTTACCCGTTTAAATACTACCCTTTTAGCAATACATTAAGAAAATACCATGGACATCATTAGGAGCACCACTCTCCACCACGTTCTCACACTTTTTTGTAACTGGAGCCTCTTCTACATCATTATTTATTTCAGGAGAAATATCTCTAGCACTTTTATTGTATTCTGTATTGTTCCTCTCGATTTCATCTTCTCTCGTATCCAAATACTCTGAACTATCAAAAACTTCATTTATATCAATATTCTCTTCACTTTCTAGACTAATAGAGTTATTAATATCACCATAATCATCACAACAATTAATTTTTATAATACAAAATAAAATAATTTTAAACAAAAAGTGCAACATTTTCTGTGTCTCATGAAATCATGATCAAGACTAAACATTTAAATTCTCACACTTGGAATAATATCGTAAGGATGCAGGTGTTGAATACAATGGTTTTCTTGGGAAAAGGAAAAAATAAACTGTCATGACATTACACTAGGTAGAAAAAAATATAGAAACAGACCAATTGTCTCGATAAGAATGATATCAAGCTAAACAAACCGGATTGATTGAATTGCGTTTGTTTGGAAATATCACATTTTTATTGCATTCCTAATAACAAATAAGTTTGATTATTTAACTTATGTTTTACGGTATTTACCACGTTCGCTGTTCTATGGTATTTACCACTATTAGGATTTTAACTCAATTAAATGAAAATGAAAATATTTGTTAATTTGAGGTACCTACTTATAAGTAGGTACTTTTTTCCAGGCCAGTTTTTTCTTTCCGCCCATTCGGAGTCTTCGACGTCGTTTAATTTCGACCTGCCCCATTCCCCATCCAGAATACCCTAGCTCAGAGTCCCAAAAATGGCACCTCAAATCAATCAAAAAAATCAGCTGTTTCATACAAAAATTTATAACGAAAATATCAAAAATTATGATACAGCAGATTTTTTTTCGCGATTACAGAGTTGGTCTCATAGTAAAAGTTGTTCAGTTTGATGGTCCCTATCTACCATATTCGGCTTTATAGGGCTTTTACAAAACACCTTGTATATACTGTGTTATTAACTTATTACTTACTTACCGGTGGGTTTAATTTTTAACAGTTAAATGTCAGAGCTACGTTATTGTGTTTTCACCTAAAACTGTCTCAATTGCTTTACTATTAGGTAAGTACTATAGTACATTGTTCACCGAGAGGAGAAAGAGACCGATTACCGTCGAGGGTGTCGTTTGAAGCCCGAACCGTAGGCGAGGGCTTTAAAACACCCGAGATCGGGAATCGCACTTTCTCTCGAGTGATACATAGTGCTTTATACTACACCTACGAGGAAAATAAAAAACTAAATCTTTACTAATTGAATTTTTTTCACTTTTCCATTGCAAAAAATCGTCATAAGTTTTATTATATTTTTTAATTGATTTCTGAGGTAAAAGGTTATCAATAAGTATTTTTGCTGTTTCCTTCAACTGCGGCGGAGTTAAAAAATCTTCATCCATCATCACTATCACTACTTATCATTTTGATAGTTTTATTTTACTTTCTACGAAAACTGAATCCTCAAACAACACACAAATTGAAAATGGCGCCAATGGCGTCTGCAATTTTCACATGTTCTTTTTTCAAATTGTTTATCCTGCCGCCGCAGGGTCGCACTGCCAGCCCCACAGAACAAATAAATTTTTTTTCTCCCCATGTTCTGTGGCCAGCCCGACACCATCCGACACACAGCTAGTGGCCAGTGTCATTTTGCGAACTTGGAGATAAAAACTCACTGTAAAAACTTTTTGGCTTTTGATATTTAGGTTACCGGCGCATAGTCTTACCCAAAAATAAAAAGAAAGACCATTTTTGGATTTTCATACACTTTTCTCTCCCGCTCAGATGCGTTTTCTCCCCGCATATTTGTTCGATATGCAATGACGTACTTTCTACCGTAAATTTGATAAAGTATCAAGGTACTTTCCGAGCAGGTGTAGTATAAAAGATCTTTCTCATCAACATTGTTGTATTGAAAAGAAGAAATAACAATTTCATGACAACGAAAACAATTAATACGACGTTTGGTAAATACTTTAGTTAGGTACAGCTAGGGTACAGGTAATATTTTTAATTAATCGACCAAAACAAAGGAAGATGGTTCTCTTCTCTAGTGGTGTCTAGATTAGATTCATACTTACTTTTATTTCTCTGAAACTTTTGCGCATCTTTTTTTACAAATCAATTGTAATAGGAACTTAGGAAACATATTTGTATTTTTTATTTCGTCTAGGTCAACTACATAATATTACATTTTTTTGTCGAACTTATTGGCATTTAAAACTATTCAGAAATATTCGTCACTTTGTCTGCTACGATAATTCTCTGTCTGGTGACTGTACCCTACATAAGGATAAATAAAATTCCTTTAACATTCTTAACTTTTCTCTGTTTTCTTAAATTCAAAGGGTCGTTGTTATTTGTTTTCATTTAAATGTTTGCTGTAACTGTAGCCATTGTTCGAAGAACAATAAGTCTTATGTAAAATTGTTATACTCACTAAATCTGAACTCATAATCGAACTTCAAATTTACAGTTCAGTTGTTAAAATGCGTAAAAGAGTGCTATAATGAGGTTACGAAAATATTTTTTCGTCTATTTTTTAAGTTTGTGTTTGCAATACAAAGTTTTAAGTGTACATAGTGGTTGGTAACTTTTTGTTTATTACTGTATAGTTATTTCTTATTGTACAGCAGCCCGCGCAGATAAAGAATGGGACTGGAAATTTCGGTTAACTGCACTTGCCACAATAAGTATGAATGAGAAAGCGACATAGGTTTGGTGATATGGTGTGCGAGCGAGAAGTGAACATATACGATGCAATTTCCAATCCCATTCTTTAACGGCGCGGGTAACTTGTAGTATGCTTAGTGGTAAGCACGGTTAGCCGAAAATTCCGAAATTTAAGTACGTAGGTGATGAAACCTCCTGTACTAAGCTAACGCTGCATTTCCACCTGCAAGAAAAGTTCTGCAAGAAGTGTCCCACAGCCTGTCAGACAGTAGCTTAGAAATGTTAACTAATAGCAAATGCATACTGGCGACAGTTTGTCACGCGTCCACAAGCTACTGTGTGACAGGCTGTCAGTGTAAGATCTAGCAGAAGTTCTCGCAGAAGTTCTTGCAGGTGTATTCGCGGCCTCTGTCAAACCTAAACTTCTTGGATGTTAAGTTTAGAGTCCTTGTTTCGTAGCATCAACGGCACGCGATGAGCTAGAATGTGAATTCCCACCTCGGATGGAGGAAGACCTCACGCACATCAGGAGGAAGAGACTGACCACCAGGAATGGGCTGGTCTGCTTAGAAGACTACCCTTATACCGTCTCTATAAGGTACAATTTCCTCAAACAGGTAACGTCAACCTCTAAAGTAGGTAGTGAACATTCTATAAGTAGTGCCTTGAATCCAAAGGTCGTGGGTTCGATTCCCGTCCGAGAATTGATCTGGTGCCAGTCGATTTTTTCTGGTATTTTATTTAGTATGATACTTATTGAATTTCGGTAAGCGCTAAAGGTACCTACTTATTGGTTTTCCAATCGGGCAAAATGTAGCTCTAAACTCATTTCTGAAGCTATACCACAGAATAACTAATGCTATACTGTATGAGTATCTATCTTTTCACAATTCATTCAGCAATCCTCATTTTCATCACAGGTTACATGCAAAACATTGGTGTGGAGGAGCGATAGTGTCCAAGCAGTGGATATTAACAGCCGCGCAATGTTTTGATTAGTAAGTAAAAGTATTTGTAAAAAAAACTTGCGACTATACCTATGTGGGCCTATACCTATTAATGTTGGCCTATACCACTGACCTGGAAAAAATGCCTATACCTTGCCAATACTCGGTCTAGACTCTAGGTCTGGTCAACGAAAGATGAGATTGAAATGGCAGCGCCACTTTCCCTGTTAAATTATCGCTAAGAGGTTAAGTTATTGGAAACTGAACCTTAAAATAAGGCGCAAAATTAGTTCATTTCCAACCGAGACTCATCGTTGACCAAACTCTATGTGTAAAGAAAAAAAATGATTCCGATCTACATTCTGTTTTAAATTATCAAGTTCTAAATACATCTATGATTGCAGTGTGACCAAAGATGAAGTAACTGTTCGCATCGGGTCCGTGTTCAGAGATTTCGGCGGGAGAGTACTAGCTGTCACCGACATTGAGAGGCATCCGGACTACAGAATGGACCAGTATTACCCTGAACATAACCTGGCACTGATCAAGGTAACTTCTGACTTCATCAAGAGGTCACTCAACTACTATTAGGACTAATTTAAGAACTTCTGGTTCAGTTATTTTCACAAAATCTTTAAAGAAAATAGAAGTTTGTGAATTAGGACGCTGCACTTCATCTCGTAGTTTGATGTAATGTAACCTCGTATTCATTAGTTAGGGGACCAAATGCGATGTTGACAGATGTGCACCAACCACAGACCTATAGTGCCACCAACTTTAGCCATCTTGTCTAATTCTCATTTTATATTTAGTTGAAGTAAGGTATGCTATCTCACGGAAGTACCTTCTTTCACGTTATAGCTCTGCCCCCCTAGCATGACCACCGAAAACCTAGTTTTAGCCGGCTATAGCCGGGAAATAGGTGGACAATTTACAGTGCGACGAAACATCTCCTGTTAGTGTTGTTATTTTGACTGGTGGAAAAGTAGTGCCAGGCGGCATCAAACTTTACCTTTTTACGCGCACCTTTGATGCCACCATGCACTACTTTTCTACCAGCCAAAATGTCTGGCAATGTTATATTCGATTTAGATACACGATTGGCTTGCTATTCTACCACACCAAATCCAGAGCTCTATAAATTGTATACCTTCAATTGGTTTTTCAGCCTCTTTGTTGCCCAACCACTCCCACTCCCACCACTGAAAAGCTGTCAGGCACCCGGATCTATTATTAATGATAGTATGGCCACAGAATAACTGGTATGGCACAGTAAGAAAGAGGGGTTTTGTCACTCTGTAAATTGTCCACCTATTTCGGGGCTAGCTCTTAGTCCAATAGTTTTGCGATTAGATTTTACAAGCGATTGTCGATATAAGCTCTAGTCGCCTGCCAAGTCGACCCGTGAACTAAAAAGTTTTCATATGTATGTAGGTACTTATAGACTGCGTTGGTTAATAATGATGGTGCCTTTGGTTGCCAGGTCAACATCCCGATCACAGCAACAAGCCGCATGCAGCCTGTGGCGCTGGCAGTGGCGGACGCCGACCTGCCTCCCCTGTTCGGCGAGACGGTTGTCACTGGATACGGATCGGTGGTAATATGCAACTAAATTCAGACATTATTTTATGCACAACGGTATATTGCTTGGCCATCACCCAGGGTTGCCAGGTCTTTTCCAAATAAATGCCGAACAGTAAGCAACTCAACATTTCAATTAACTTTATATTAATATGTATAGGGGGAATATATAAATGCACTTTAAAAATAATGTAACACACTTTAAAATGTTTAGCTTCAACATTTATTGAATGAACTATAAAAATAATGGTTTCCACTATAAATATGCTTAGCTTTAAAATTAATACTTTGCACTATACAATTTAATTGATTAGCTTTAAAATTAATACTTTGCACCTTACAAATTAATTTTATAACTTTAGCACTGATAAACAGACGTCTAGGTGCGACGACGAGTGGGCGCAGCGAGAGAGGAGCCCAGGAGGAGGTTAGGTTCCATTGTGACCAACAACGCCAGAACCGACCTGATGGCGTATAATTATGCATTAGGCCACAAGTTGTTTTCATCTTTCCATCTCATTTTAACAGTGGTCAGATGGTGGTCAGTCTGAGTTGGGACCAATGGTTGCGACACAGTTAAAGTGCAACCATTATTTTTGTAGTGATAATATTAAATTATAGATCTATTATTATTTTAAAGTGCAAACCATTATTTTTGTAGTGATAATATTAAATTATAGGTCTATTATTATTTTAAAGTGCTGATATACAATTTTGTAGCTGTTTTCATCAAATTTAAAGTGCTATTAAATACATCCCTTAATATAGGTAGTTAGGCAGTAAAGCCCCTAATAGGTACTAATAAAGTGAAAGAGATGGAAAACGTCATGCACGATTCGCAACGTAATCCGCAAAATGGCTCGGAAACAGTGAGGGCGTGCGTGCGCGAATCGGCAACATCGGTTGCCGATTGCGCCAAGTCTGATAGTTGAATCGTAATCAGAAAAAAATACCGAACCGCCCATACTTCGGTATTTTTGTCATACCGAACACCGAACACAGTGCTAAAATACCGAAATTACCGAACGGTTCGGTAGAATACCGAACACCTGGCAACCCTGTCTTTGTTAAGTGACGATAAGGCCGAATGTGGAAGCGCACTACACCCGGAATCCTCATCACTGAGGAACAGCTATCTTACCTCTAACTGCCGCAAGAATTTTAAATTGTTGTTATGGCGTCAGACTTAAGTAAGATGGTGGTAGCTAGCCAGGCGGACTTGAAATAAGCCCTACCACCAACCAAACCGAGTACAAATTGTACTCCCCCTAGGAATCGAACCCGGGACCCCTGCGTCTTACACGGGTGGGCGAACCACTAGACCACAGAGGCGGTTAAAGATTAAGACAATTCCAATAGCATAGCACTCCAGTCTCCAATCGGATGTAATAAAAGAGTGAAGGAATAGCGATCAACAAGGGGGTGATTTTGTAATTTTGTTGCAATCAACTCTGACAGAAATCGCAGTTACATTGCTGCTTTAGTAAGAACCGACGTGACAACTACCTTACTTAAAGCAGCATTCACATTTTTATTTATTTTCTATTTATTCAGATCACAGGTCAAATCCGGGAAGGCGTGAACCAGGAGCTCAGGCGCATGATTGTGCGTGAGGTGCCGCGGTCATCGTGCCGGCTAGTCTATGGAAATGACTACCACTTACAGCACGACCATATTTGCCTGCAGAGTGTGGTCAAGGGTGTCGCTCTGTGTGCTGTAAGTCCCTGTATTATACGAGAGGAATATAAAAAAAAAATCTTTATTTCACCTTTTTACAAAAAAGAAAAATTTGTACAGTCTCATTTATCCTACTTATTCTAGTTACAGTAAATATTATTACCGCTGGTACAATATACCGGGAAAACCCGTGTCATATGTACCAGCACCCTTCCATTTGCACTAATTGTTTAGAATTTTTAAGATAAATTACACTGAAATCATTTCAAAAGGAAACAATTTAAAGTAAATTAATGTTAAAGATGTTGCTAATCTAGTTAATAAATACATTCAATATCAAACGCGAATTGCATACCAATTATACCACCATCATTTGCTTTGTGTGATTATTAAATATGGATTTATTTTTGTTTTAGTTGTAGATAGTCTTAGTTTATAATATCAGTTTTTAGTTTTATTTAGTTTTAGGTAATAGACTTTCTGTTTTGTTTAGTTTTAGATATCTAGGTTGTAGTTTATAATAGGTAGGTATAATATGCATCATTTCAAAGTACATTTATGGCAACAACGACTTCCTTTCCTTTTTAACCGACTTCAAAAAAAGGAGGAGGTTCTCAAGTCGACGGTTTTTTTTATAAATTTTTTATGTATGTTTTAACATAGCTTCGTCAATTGTTACCCGATTTGTACAATTCTTTTTTTATCTCAAAGAACATAGTTTGTGTGTGGTCCCATAAATTTTTACAGAGATCTGGCCAGTAGTTTTTTCATAATCCTGCAAAATAACAATTATTTAGCTCGCCATCGCACGAGTTTTTATGGAATTTCGGACATAACTTCTTTGTTTATGAACCCATTTAGATGATTCTTTTTTTATTTGAAAGGGTATACTTCAAGAGTGGTCACAATTTAATTTCATTGTTATTGGTCTTCGAACTTCGAAGATACACAAAGGAACTCTTCAAAGTGAAATAGTATAAGTAAAGTGATTTAGGTTTTGGTAAGTTTATGGCAATCCAAAACAAACCAAATCATGGTTTGCGATGCAACGTTCTGGACTAGACTTGGACTACGATGACACAACGGAACTCCTCAAAAACAAACAGCTTAAATTTGGAAATTGAGTTCTGGGCATTTTACCATTGAAAATATTATAATATAAAGTTAAAAAGTATTTACACGCTGCGCTTACATACCTACCTACCACTAAAAAGTTGAAAATAAAAAAGCTTTTAAAAAAAAAGAAAAACCGCCTTCAAAAAACTGAAAACATAAACAGCTTAAAAATTAAATGCCTCTAAAAAGCAAGAAATAATATTCGAATCATTCGTTACACATATCAATATTAATAAAACACGTCTAATGAAGTCGGGTGGGGCTTTAAGAAAAAAATGAAGTTGTCCTCCAGCCCCACCCGACTTCAATAGACGTGTTTTATTAATATTGATATGTGTAACGAATGATTCGAATATTATTTCTTGCTTTTTAGAGGTATTTAATTTTTAAGCTGTTTATGTTTTATACTTGAAGACTGTGGTCAAGGGCGTTGCTTAATGTGTAAGTAGGATTAACAGCAAAAGTGGAATCATTATATCAGCCGCACGACACCGACTGCTGGGTATAGGCCTCCCCCAAGGATCTCCACGATCGGTCTTGCTTGGCCCGAATCCAGCGGCGGCGGCGCACCGCGACCGCGCACCAGGCGCACCGCGACCGCGCACCAGATCCTCAGTCCACCTTGTGGGGGGGCTACCCACGGAGCGTCGTCCGGTGCGCGGTCACCATTCCAGAACTGCCCCGCCCCAACGCCCATCGGTTCTTCTCGCTATGTGTCCAGCCCACTGCCATTTCAGCTGAGCAATCCTTCGAGCTATATCGGTTACTTTTAGTTCTCCTGCGGATCTCCTCATTTAATTCGATCACGCAGGGAAACCTACTTAGAAGACAAAGACTGAATTTACAGCGATACCTACCATAAATTTACCTGCAAAGTGTGGTAAAGGCAAGTTTTTGTACAAAGGTACCGACTAGTGTACGGAAATGTCCCAGCAGCCATCATAATTAAATGCAGCCGGGCCGGGACCAACAGTTAACCCGTCACACTCGCATGCCAAATGGCCTATCCTATGTACGCCCTGCCACCCTGCTTCCACCGAAAAGCGATAGTCATACTCATTTATATCACGTTTAACTGAAACCACAAAATAGAGAGAGGCTTGATAAAGACGCTATATCACGCGATATAGCGTATAGCGTTTATCGTGTTTCGGTGGTCATGCTAGGGAGGCTTCAATGAAGGGTGTAGGCACATTTGTCTGACGCCACGCGTTAACACTTGTTAACACGCCGTCAGATGACATCGGTTTCCATAGTAAATGTATGCACTAGGTTCACACTTATCTTATAACACGTCCATATAAATACGGCGTGTTAACACGTGGCGTCAGACAATTAATGTACCCGCACGTCCCGCACCATTTAAGGCACCTTATTTTGTTTTGGTACAGATAAAGAACACCTACGTCTACGTACGGGTTAGGTCTAGTCTAGGTAGTTCATTATTCATTTATCATTGCAAAGATAACGTTTTTCCTTAAATGTATTTTGTCCAGGGAGACACAGGAGACCCAGCTGTGCATTTCAGCGGGTTGAACAAAGCGGGCACCTTGTACGGTATCGCACTGTTCTCTGGTACCGAGGAGTGCGCGTACAAATCGAAACCTGGAGTCTTTGCAAAGGTACGTAGGTACTCATCATCATCATATCAGCCGCACGATACCCACCACCACTGGGTATAGGCCTCCCCCAAGGATCAGATCGTCGGTCCACCTTGTGGGGGGCCTACCCACGGAGCGTCGTCCGGTGCGCGGTCACTAGTCATCACAAATACATCACAAATATTGCTCTGATTCCAAAGTCAAGTAGCTAAAGCATGTAGGGCACTGAGCAAGTAAATCACTATGTAGGGTTCCCTACCTCGAAACTCAAACTGATGTGGACATTAGCCTATAACTGATCTAACAGTATAATAGTAGACCATGGGGCATCAATGCCTGCGTGGTTGATTGCAATAAAGTTATTACAAAATCACGGGCTGATCTATCTCATAATCGACCTTAGGTCTCAAGTCAGACCAAATAAAAAGGGTCTGAGCCTTAGGTTAGGTACGAGTTTACGACGACAGTGTGACGAGTTTACAGGGGGTCAAGTCTGCTAATGTTATCGTCAAAATCGTGGTTCAATGGTGTTTGAATGCTTTTTGACACAGTTTTTGTTTCTTAAACCCAAATATGACACAGAATGTGTTTCCATTTTGGGCTTAAGAAACACAATGTGTTTCGGTTTTGGGTTTTAGAAACAAGAACTGTGTCAAAAAGAATTACCATTCAAACTCCATTGATTGAACCACGATTTTGAGGTTAACAATAGCAGACTTGACCCCCTGCAAGTCAAACCGACAATCCCTCCAATTTTCGTATTAAAATGTATTTGTCTATAATTTTCCTTATTTACAGGTATCATACAGTCGTTTATGGATTGACAAAGTGATCAAAGATCTGCCAGTTGATCACGATGAGAGCGTCGACAGCGGGGAGAATGCCATACCTCTAGATCTCGACCATTAGCCAGTAAAATAATATAAATCATTATTTATTAAGACGTGTGTTTCATTATCAATCTCCTAATGTTAACGTAACAATCGTGTCTCTAGTATTGCTTCTTGTAAGACCGTTCTTGCCCGACCAATTGTTACTGAAACAAATAACAGCTACCACGTCTTCTTCGTCGGAACTCATTTTCGAATCTAAGCCGTGATTGGACGCAAATTATCTCAACAAAACATGTTTTCAAAACAAAAACTAGGCGCAGCGGACGTGCGCTTTGAAAATAATGTTTTGAAAATAATGTTTTGCCAACAATGTTTTTTTTGAAAATTAAGCGCAGGAGACCCGACTTAAGAACCAATGATTTTGACCCACTGGAATTGGCCCTTATGTATGTCTATAACTGGGAAAGAGTTTTGAACGGATTTTAACTGATAATTATAACGGTATAACGTACTTACCTACGTTTACCTTATTGATTGTACTGAAAATAAATTAAAGTGTGGTTTGAGGGCCACTTCGTCGAGACAGATTTACAAACTGCTATTAATTATATATAATTTTATTATAATTATAATTTTAATTTTAATTTAATTTTTAAAGTGTAAGTATAGGTAAATGAAAAAGTAATAAATAATGTCGTGTCACCTGTAAAGGTGTATGCATCAGAACCTGTATGTAATATGTATTTTTTTTAATGGACAACCTTTCAAAAATATAATATGTCGTTTTCACTTTGTATGATGAAAGTAGATACAAAATTAGGGGACACGTATTTTTTATTTAAACTTTTAATTGTTTTTTTTATATATTAAATCACAGTTTGAAATCTTACTCATTCTAAAAGAGCGTAAGTACATTGACAGGAAGTTGAAATGTGTAGCTTTTGCCAAAAAAAATCAATTCTGATCTTATCTGTGACAATATGACACCATGATTTCGATAGTGATGTGGCATGGGATTTCTGTAAGTGATGTCGATAATAGACAACATTTTCATTTTGGGAAAGTCGACGTTTAAATATCGTCAGCTTATACACGCTGAAATTTTAATCATTTGGTTCCCGCCGTGTGGTGGTTCCACTCATGATTACAAGCAACTTTTACTATGGGGCCAACTCTCCTGCTCGCAAAAAAAAATCAGCTGTTCCATACAAAAGTGCAGTACCTACTCGACCTTAATGTATGGAACAGCTGATTTTTTTTTGCGAGCAGGAGAGTTGGCCCCATAGTAAAAGTTGCTTGTAATCATGAGTGGAACCACCACACGGCGGGAACCAAATGATTAAAATTTCAGCGTGTATAAATATTTTCAGCTTTTTTTTAAATTCGCAGCTAGATAGCACTTCTAATTTTGATTTTTTTTCCAAATGCGGGATAAATTTATTTTTAAGGCCAGTTTTTTTTTAAATATTTCCAATATTTCGAAAAACTGGCCCGATTAAAAATTCCATATAATTTTTGAACCTCCTCACATAATTTCACGAGAATCGGTTTAGAAATGCGACCTACAGGTCGCATTTCTCTACTGATCTAGTTCTCTGCAGAGGAGAAAAAACAGCGCCGGAAGGCTGGACTGAAATATGTTTTTTTACATATCTCAGACATTTTGCAAAAATTACGACAAATTCGATTGACCAATTTCCACATTTTCACGCTTCCTTTGCTAGTCATTTTACAAACAATATTTTATTTAAACATGAGCTGCTAGATGTGCGCTTTATATTCAGTGAAAAATCAGAGAGAATAGTTTATAACCTAGCGGAAACTAGTCAAGGAAATTAAAAGAACACGTTGAAAATATCAGTGTTTATTATTTTAAGGTGTTCACTTTTTTAACTCTTTCTAGTTGTCGCTGCAAACTATAAAAAGGTAATTGCTTCATGTCGATAGCTCGCAGGCTCTCCTGACGTGTTACGTTTTGTGTTTTGTTGGATAACGGTGGCGCCTAAAACAAAGAAATTGAACTTGTAGTAGTACCTACATACAAAATATTATGTTACAACTGATTTGAGTTTTCAAATGTAAATTACGTGATTATTATTTATTTACATAAAAGAAAGATGTGCCAAGCCATGTGATGGTTTTCTACTTTTTGTTCCCATCAAATATAAAGTAAGAAAGTACAATAAAACAAATATCGATATAGAAATGCACATCACTAGGCGAAATAATATAACCTCTACTACGACATGTAATAAAAAATCTGATCTTTGCAAAATCAGCAAAGAACTGGACACAAACGACTATTTGCACAAATTATTAGTATATTATAATAGTTTCAAGCTATTTACACCATATAAAAACATCTAAAACTATATAAACTTACCGATGAAATCAAAATGTTAATTGATTATTTTCATTGCTTCCTGTGCGAGATTTATAGCCTTTAATCACACAAGACGTAATTTCACTGGTAACGCATAAGTATCCCAAATAATGTTATGACTTTCTTTTAAGTTTTTTACTAGAATATTTTATAAATTTCTACATTTTACTAGTCTGATCAGAAATACGCTTAAATGACATTCTGTCACTATGATTTATTATGACAATGGATTTTAATTTTTAATGAATGCACAGATAATATAAATACAAGACAAATAGACTCATCTCAAACTTCCTGACATTCCCAATTTGAACTAGATTTTAGTTTTTTTTTAATAACGTAAAAAATACTGAACTAAAAATTCTGAAAAGAAAAATATGAGCTTAGAACACTAAAATCTCGAAATGGTTTTCTAATTTTAGTACTTTCTCAAAATGAAATGTTGTCCATTGTGTTAATGCATGCGCTGTTGGTGTCCTTTTTTATAAATAAATAAACTAGTGGCTCCGTGAGCTGTTAGACCTCGCGTTAAAAAGTAGCTCAAATTGTATGTTGTTTAAAAATAATCTTAAAGATGTCGCCACCACTTTTTCCCACAATATTCACGAGCTTTTCAAAGCACGTAGTAGGTACGTGCTGTTTGGTATTATTTGGCAGGTATATTCGCAGCTAGATGGCGCTTCTAATTTTAAAAAATTTTCGAAATTGTGATTTTTGGTAAATTTAGAAAAACTGGCTCAACTAAAAAAATCTATATATTTATCAAACCTGCTCACAAAATTTCACGAGAATCTGAGAAATGCGACCTGTAGAGGAAAATGGACAGCTGGAAAGTCGGACTGAAATATTTTTTTTAAATTTCTCCGTCATTATGAAAAATTTCAAAAAACTGGCGTGACAAAAAAAATATATGTAATTTTCAAACCTGCTTACAAAATTTGACGAGAATCGGTTGAGAAATACGACCTGTAGAGGAGAACATCCAGTGCCAGAAAGCCGGACTGAAATACATTTTTCTTACATATCTCCGCCATTACGAAAAATTTAGAAAAACTGTCTCAACTTAAAAAAATCTATATGATTTTCGAACCTGCCCACAAAATTTCACGAAATTCGGTTGAGAAATGTGACCTGTAGAGGAGAAAAGACAGAGCCGGAAAGCTGGACTGCAATATGTTTTTTTTACATATCTCCGCCAATTTGAAAAAAATCGAAAAAGTGGCGTGATAAAAAAATTCTGAATCATTTTCAAACATGCTCACAAAATTTCACGAGAATCGGTTGAGAAATGCGACCTGTAGAGGAGAACAGACAGCGCTGGAAAGCCGTAAAACCTGTTTTTTTTACATATCTCCGTCATTTTGAAAAATTTTAAAAAACTGGCTCGACAAAAAATTCTATATAATTTTCAAACCTACTCACAAATTTTCACGAGAATCGGTTGAGAAATGCGACCTGTAGAAGAGAACGTACAGACATACGAAAGAATTTTTGCCCAAGCTGAAGCAGAGACGCTTCGTTCGCACTTCGTGCTCGCTGGGTCAATAAATAAATAAATAAAAAATAGTTAATAGTGTAAAAATAGTAGATTGTACAACAAGTGCATAAAACGCATCATTTTACCCGAGACGTATATATCCACCCGAGCCGCAGGCGAGGGTGGATAGTCAAGTCGAGGGTAAAATGGGTTTTATGTACGAGTTATACACTCTGCTTTTCACTTCGATTGTGAGGAAATTAAACAACAATAGTGTAAAAATTAAAAAAAAAATCTCAAATTTTAATGACAAATTATATATTTTTGGAATGTGCTCATCAAGACCTTTCATTTGATACCCATATTCAAAAATTGAAAAAAAAAATTCTTAATTTTTTGTGACAAAATATATATTTTTTTATAAAAATAAATACAATTTTGGAATATGCTCATCAAGGCCTTTCATTTGATACCCATATTCAAAAATTGAAAAAAAAAACTATTTTTTTTACAAAAAAAAATATAATTTTGGAATGTGCTTATCAAGGCCTTTCATTTGATACCCATTTTCAAAAATTGAAAAAAAAAACTCATTTTTTTGTAAAAAAAATATAATTTTGGAATGTGCTCATCAAGGCCTTTCATTTGATACCCATATTCAAAAAAATTAAAAAAAAAATTTTTTATCAAGGCCGCCTTTCAATAAAATTGATACCAAAAATTGATATTCAAAAATAAAAAAAATATTATAACACAACAAAAAATAAAGAAACAATGAAATAACAAGTTAATTCAACGAAGTTAAATTGCGTGTGTGGCTGTTTACCTGACGACCTTTGTCTTAAAGTCTGAGACTTAGACGAAGATTTTACTTTATGCACTAGAGCATAAAAAGCGATTTTATGCAGCCTATACCCAACATAAAGACGAACTTTACGAGCATGAGAAGTGAAAATAAAATTTCGTAGTCATTTTTAGTCCGGTGTGCTCAATAAAAAGTACCTATACTTTACCCTAGAAGCGGCGGCTAGGCTAGTTAGCTGGACAGACTTGTCTACACGAGCCCGCCCTGTAGGTACCCACAGAGGAAATAATCACTACGTTTTATAGGTAGGTACCTATCAAATCAGCGCTGGCTGGACTGCATTACTGTACTGCCATGTAACTGACCCTATATAAGCAAGGCATTATGCTCCCCTGTAGTCCTACTTGTACGCAAAATCGATGATGAAGCAAAAAGAAAATTTTGGACCCGCAGTTCTTAAAAATTCTTCCCTTAGGAGAGGAGTTATGGTAACATCTTTTTTTTGTATGGGACAATTTTTTTTTAATCTATCGTGCATCGTATCCTCCTTCAGATCCGATGTGGTTAAATTATTTTTTGTAAAATCTATACATATAATAAAGCTGTAGAAAAGTTGTGTCTGTACAAAGAAAATATTTTGAAAAAAAGTGGTTGGGGTGTTTGATAACAACCTATAAAACCCATTTCTATCATTTTTGGAATTTTTGTCTGTTTGTCTGTTTATCTGTTTCTCTGTTTGTCTGTATATTTGTGCGCTAATAACTTAAAAAGCGCTAACTCAATCGTAATGATATTTACATAGAAATATACTATGTATTTTGCGAAATAATTTAGTCTTTATCTCATTGCAATCGGTTCACTCGAGGACCTCGGTGGCGCAGTGGTTTAGCGCCTGGCCCAGCGATTGCGGAGGTTAAGCAACGTTCGCAAGGGTTGGTCATGGGATGGGTGACCAAAAGTTTATTATCTCGAACTCCTCCGTGCTTCGGAAGGCACGTTAAGCCGTTTGTCCCGGCTGCATTTGCAGTCGTTAACACCCACCAATCCGCATTGGGCCCGCGTGGTGGGTTATGGCCCGTCCTCCTTATCCACCCATAAGGAAGGCCTGTGCCCCAGCAGTGGGGACATTAAAATGGCTGATGGATTGGATTGGAATCGGTTCACTCAATCAAAAGATATACGACTTTTAAATTTTTAAGAAGAGTTTACGATGAATTCGTTGTAACAATATCTTTGGGGAATTATACTGTTAGAACGACGTGGACCTGGTGTTTCCACATCTGGCACGGTAAAATGGTCAATGGCTTAAAAGTAAACAAAAACGTGTCGAGTTTTGGGTCTATTGTAATTTCTCAGAAACAAAATGCACGGGCATGCAGTAAAATCAAAGCCCGGTTTCTATTAAGAATATTATTTTCTACTAGCTTCCGCCCGCGACTTCGTTCGCATGGGCATTCGAGAAAAGCCTTAGGGAATCTTTAGGGAGCCTCGCTAGATAAACATAGAATTCTTTTATCCTGGTTAAAGGTCCCCTAAGGATTTTCTCGAACGTCCACGCGAACGAAGTCGCGGGCGGAAGCTAGTACTTATATAAATATGTAAATAAGAAAAAAATTTTTGCTGTAGAGGTCAATGTTTGCAAGTGATGCCAACCCCCAATTTTTTATCTCTTATATAAAAGTAAAGGGGTGACTGTGACTGACAGACTATTGCCTAGCCCAAACCACTGAACCTAGAGACTTAAAATTTTGAACAAAGATATTTTATTCAGTGTAAACACCCACTAAGAAGGGATTTTTGGAAATTCTACCCCTAAAGGGTTGAAATGGGGGTACAAACTTTGTATGGAAAAAAAATATTAAATAGACATTTCAACTTGAAACTTCGTAGGAGTTTCGAAATACGTGTTTCGTGGTTTTCCAAAACTCAACCCTTTAGGGGGTAAATGGGTAAAAAAGCCCAATATTGATATAGGTGTCGTTATCGATGTTTTATGGGATGTTGATTGCGAAAATGGCATTTATTTTTAAGTAGTAGACATTATTCGACCCCTAAAAGTGACAAATGGAGTTCAAACTTTGAATGGAAAAAATATAAAATAGACATTACAATTTGAAACTTCGTAGGAGTACTTCTATAAACAAATGATCAAACATCTATTTAGTTCTAAAAATCAACCCCTTAAGTGGTAAATATGGTAAAAAGCCCAAACTCGATATGGATGTCGTTATTGAGAATTTATGGGATGTTGATTGCGAAAATAGGATTTATTTTTAAGTCCAACATAGTGCCTATGTTTCAACCCCTAAAGGGGTAAAATGGGATTCATGTTTTGTATGAAATTTTTTTATTAAATAGACATTTTGACGTGAAGAATATACCTAATAAAATAGAATATCATTTATTTACATTTGATTAGGGTACACTGGAGGTATTTAATAGATCTGCCCATTCAAACATTAACAATAGCTTGCAAACATTATTTTAAATTAAAATTAACAAGTACATACTTACTTATACTTTTTTTCATAAATCGATATGGATGTCGTTATTGAGGTTTCATTACGAAAACGGTATTTATTTTGAAGTCCAACACGGTGGTCATGATTCAACCTTCAAAGGTGTAAAATGGGGCTTATTTTGCAAAGATTTTTTTTTATTAAAAGATATTTCGACTTGAAACTTCATAAGAGTACTTTTAAAAACAAAGCAAAAACACGTATTTCGTGTTTTTGAAAATGATTAGGTTTATTTACCCACTGACCCCCAACCCCTTGGAGGTTAGTGGGTAAATAAACCTAAAATTTAGAGGTTTTATGGGATGTTGATTGCGGAAATGGAATTTATTTTGAAGTTCAACACGGTGCCATGATAAAGGGGTGCAATGGGATTCGAGTATTTCTCAAAAATTTTGTACCTTAACAAAAATGTTGTAACTAAAAAATGCAACGAAACGGTTACATGTAACGCAATGGTACAACGAAAATGTAAGCATGTAACGAAATTGTTATTGTTAAGCATAGTTTACATTTTCCTACTAAATTATTTTAATGTTATGTGTAATATGTATGCTTAAACATGTCATTCGCGTTAGTACATACTTTTTTAAATGTTTAATACGATACATACAACTGATAAAGATTTCAATATTTAAAAATTATTGCGACATAAAACTAAATTTTTCTGTACATTTGTATAGTGTACAACTAGCTTAATTTGAAATGTAACTAAACTGTGTATAAAACATTTTCGTAACGTAACGAAACGTAACTAATTTTTTTTACAAAAATAACCTCAAAAGTAATTTGAGTAGTCAAAACGCATTTTATCGCAAGAAACCAAAATAATTATTAAAGCTTATTATTTTATCTATCACGTATTTTGAATAAAGGTTGCGTATGTATTGTACTTACCGAAGAAATGGTCATTTAGTCCAGTATAACTAAATTGTATCAACGGAGCTCAAAAACTTACGTACAGAAAAAATGTCAAATAAACTACGCTAGACAGTTTTGTAACAGCCAATCAGAGACTTCTCAGTGTTGCCAATAGTAAGTATTATAGATGCGTTCCGAAACTCTTCTAAATTCGTGGTTGTCGTATAACGAACCTGCTCGTAACGTAACTAAACTGCAATTTTTTGCGACAGAGAATAAAATAATTTTGTTTTATTTTTTTTATATGGAGAGATATGTAATTAAAATATATTTTAAATAAAAAAAAGAAGTCTTGAACAGTATAAGACGAACATGACAGAAAATACTTTACTTTTGAAAATTTTATACTTGATTCAAATATTCTTGAGTACTTGCGACATTGTAATTTTTCTATGAAGAACACAAAACATAGTTTGGTATTTCACAAAAAAAAAATAACGTATAAATACAACGTGCGTAGTTCGAGAAAGTTTATCAAGAAGAATTATATATTAGTCTATGCAAAATGCAATTTTATGTAAAGATATGACAAACTTTTATTGATTTACAATTATTTTTCAGTTTGAGACATGATTTTTTAGGCAGAGGTACATTTTTGCTGAGAAATACTCATTCATGTTTTATGGAAAAATAATATTCAATGCATTAAGTATTCAACACCAACACTATAGGACTGAAACGAGGGTTCAATTTTTTTTGGAAAATAATACGGGAACGGTAACTGCATGGTACGAGAACGGGAACGGGAACTAATGATACTTATTATAAATGTGAGTTTAACGTTTGGTTGGATGTTTGTTACTCAATCACGTAAAACCGGCTGAACGGATTTGAAATAACACACAGATAGTTATAGCCTTTGGTAAAACATGGATACTTTTATCTCGGTCAAAGGTTCGATAGCGATTTTCCGAATGTCCACGCGGACGAAGTTGCGGGCAAAAGCTAGTCTTACTCTATGATGCCAACTGCAAAATCAAATCACGTAGGTACTTTTTGCAGTACATCATCATCATCATATCAGCCACACGACACCCACTGCTGGGTATAGGCCTCCCCTAAGGATCTCCACGACGATCGGTCCTGCGCTGCCTGCATCCACTGGCTTTCCGCGACCTTCACCAGATCGTCGGTCCACCTTGTCGGGGGCCTACCCACGGAGCGTCGTCCGGTGTGCGGTCGCCATTCCAGAACCTTTCTGCCACAACGGCCATCGGTTCTTCTCGCTATGTGTCCCGCCCATTGCTACTTCAGCTGAGCAAACCTTCGAGCGATGTCGGATACTTTAGTTCTCCTGCGGATCTCCTCGTTTCTGATTTGATCACGTAGGGAAACGCCGAGCATGGCTCTCTCCATTGCACGCTGAGCGACCTTGAGCATCCTTATGAGACCCATAGTTAGCGGCCACGTTTCACTGCCGTAAGTCATCACTGGTAACACACACTGTTCATAGACTTTCGTCTTGAGACACTGAGGTAAGTCGGACGCGAAGATTTTTCGAAGCTTCCCGAATGCTGCCCACCCGAGTTGGATTCGGCGAAAGATCTCTTTCTCGAAGGTGGACCTACTTAACTGGACTGCCTGTCCTAGGTATACGTAATGGTCAACAACTTCAAGTGTAGTGTTCCCAACATGAACTGGAGAGGGTACAACATGGGCATTTGACATAATTTTCGTCTTTTCCATGTTTCCATGTTTTGCAGTACAATACAATTAATTTAACTATGTACGTACAGTCAACGGCATGTCAGACATGTTGACCTTGAGACCTTATTTATGCCAAGGAATCGTTCACATGAGCAATTTTTTCAACGCGCGATATTTTTACCGCCGACGACGTTCCACAAGAAAAGGTACCTTATGGCCTGGCCTTAAGGTAACTTTTCTCGTGGAACGAGGCATCGTCCGTGCGAACACACAGCTAAGAAGTCATGTGATGTTCTACGGGAAAAGTTACCTTAAGGCCTGGCTATAAAGTACCTTTTCCCGTGGAACATAGTCGGTGGTAAAAATATGCAATTTAGGCCATACCAGAGAGCTGAACTATGCTTAACCGTGTCCCAGCGGGGGCACCGTATTGAAGAAGTCACATCCTTTAAGCTGCTTGGAATTACAATGGACTCGACTCTGTCGTGGAAGCAGCACGTGGAGACTGTGGTAAAAAAACTGAGTAGCTTTGCATATGCTCTACGTGAACTACGCAAATGCACTAACGAAGAATGCGCCCTCATTGCTTATCACAATCATGCCGCCGCCTGGATACGATACGGTATCATACTCTGGGGTAATTCGACTGATATACATGCAGTGTCAGTGTTACAAAAGCGATGTCTCAGAATAATAACATTAGCAGCACCGAGAGATTCATGTAGAATGCTATTTCCAAAACTTAATATACTTACAGTAACTTGCATGTATATATTTGAGTTGTGCCGATTTGTGAGAGCGCATGTTAAATACTTTTGTCGAATCGATGAAATGCCAAGACGTTACGTATCGCGTCGTGGGAACGGTCTGGTTCTTCCTGCACCACACCTCGCCCTATTTAAAAGCGGTGGCTATTATATGGCCATCAAAATATATAATCATTTACCTAACTCCTTAAAGACCCTCCAGGGTAAAAAGTTTGAAAATGAACTAAAAAAATTCTTATTTGATAAACCTTTTTATAATTTAAATGAATATTTTAATGAAAATTTTTAATTCTATGTAATATTATTGTAATCCTAATCTAAAATTCTATAATGCCATATTGAATATTCTATTGATTTTATTTTATTAAAAATTCACGAATGCCTCGGAAGAGGTCATAGGTCCGTATTATAGGATGAGACTCAAGCACTGCTTGCTGCTTGAGTACAGTTAGAAAGGGATGGTGCTATTCATCGCATATAGCGCCATCCCTATCTAACTGTACTCAAGCAGAGATTTGAGTTTGAGTTTGATTCTGTAATACGAGCCATAATGTTCTGTATTTCCAATTCTTAACTGTTGTAAATTGTAACATTATGAATGTGAATAAATGATTTATGATTTATGATTTATGAAAATATCGCTCGCTGAAAAAATCGCTCGCGTAAACGATCCCTACGTAGGGTTACTAGATCTAATAATGAGATTTCCTGACTTTTTCCCTTTCTTTTCAGTAAATATCCTGACATTTTGTCACCAACATCTACAAAATTCGTTTAGTTGAAAATTGATATTTTTTGCTTTTCAAAATGATTAAAAATCTTACACTTTTTGGGATATCAAAAATTCCTGACAACTACAGGTTTTCCATGTTTTCCTGACAGATGCCTTAAATTCCTGATATGTCAGGAAAATTCCTGTCATATGGCAACCCTGTCCCTACGGCGCTCGCGCGGCGAGTTAAGAGCGCTCGGCAAATGTAGGGGGGGTATGCGCAGTAGGAATTTGTTATTAAAAAATGATACTGCGCATACCCCCTCCAGACTGCCGAGCACTCTTAACTCGTCGCGCGAGGATACTTCACTCGAGAATCTATGCCAAAAAGTAAATTTTACCGATTAAAAATACACCGTTAACACCGTTTTGTACCGCAAGAGCCCTGAATTTGGTCACTTCTGTTGTAGGTTAATATTATGTAAAATTAAATATCAACAACAAAAAAAATTTATCTGTAATAGAATGGAACCCAGAAACTGCAGCTAAAGCGATAGAAATTGCGATAGCAATGCTCTAACCGTCCTTGTCGTATCATAACACGATGAATAGGACGGACAGTGCACTGACGTCATAAACCAAAGCAATAGTCAAAGCAATCTAGTGCCTAGTTCCAAATCACGCCAACAGCACTGTTAGCGTATAATCCATTAAATTAAGAAGGTACACAAATAAATATCCTATTTGTGTAATATTTTGTGACTATTTAATTTGGTCGGATTCGCGCTAACAGCGCTGTGAGCGTGATTCGGAACGCGGGGTAGTTTGAGCCGCTGGGCTGCGTTCCGTCGTTTTGGTACACCCAAAGTTTGACTAAGGCGGCCCCTAGACGATCAATTATATTGCACAATATTTTAACCCTTTGTAGACTCATGTGATATTTTTTTTAACTCACTCTAAGGTTCGGAACGACCAAGAACTTTAAAGTTCGTGGTAGCTTCTCAAAAAACAGTTTTTATTTGATTTAGATTATAGGAAAGTTAAGATTATTCGTATTCCAAATGGATAACGAAGACTTTGTACAGCTTGACCATAAAGATTTGACAAAAATTGAGGGCGCCACTTTCTATGTAAACACGTCAAAATCACGAATTATTTGGCAACACTGACTACTTTTTGTACTGAGAAATTTTAGTTCCATTTTATTTAATTTCATCTCTTTAAGGTCAAGCTGTACTAATAATGACATTTAAAGTTCTTGGTCGTTCCGAACCTTGGAGTAGTGAGTTAAACAAATGACAAACGAGTCCACAGGGGGTTAAATATTGCGCAATGTTATTGTGTCGTCTAGGGGCCGCCTCGGATAATTTAAAATATCCTATATTCTACTAAATCAAATAAAAAACTGTTTTTTGAGAAACCATGAACTTTTTGAAACCTAGACATAAAAATATATTGAGTGCACTTGAGCGAAGCCACGGAACGCACCTCTGTCCTGTCAACTGTCAATGTCAGGCAGGTCTGTCAAATTGAATTGACAATCAATCAAAAATTAGAGGTTATGTTTGGTTAGTGGACTTAGTGGACAAATTCAGTATTTATTTATCAATGCAGCGTTAATACGACACGAATAATTACGAAAAATGACATAAACCCGTTGTAAATTATCGAATTTTGCATCCAAACCGTTAGAAAGTTCATATGATATGACATTGAGGTCTATTTTCGGAGTGGAGTTATTTAGGCCAAATGCTGATCAAAGGTTAAGGTTTGATGTGGACTAACAGTTGCTTCACCTTAATATCACCCTTCTATACCCATTGCTGACGATTATGGATGAATTAAAGCTGAAAGCTGGCGAAAAACTTGAAGCACTTCAAGTAAGTAACTTTCTTCGTTTTATGTCATCCTGGTACTTGGCGCGCCATTTTCAAAGCCTTAACCACACTTACTATACTGATAACTAATATTTGTTGACACAGTATGTTTGTTTTGCTAGAAAATGTTTGTTTTATAAATAGTTCAATGTCACTGGCTTCATAGCACTTACAATGGGGAGGAAAAGCGCAATTTTATCCCGATAGGTGGCGTCTGGTCTTTGGTACCGGGCCGCCTCAAAGAAAGTGTCAAAACATATGGGAATCTCTTGGAGTATTGCACTTTTTAATTTTATACTGAGAAAATGCCGCATTGTTATGCATGTAACTTGTAAAATATTGGAGTTCATCGATTTCCCAGTAACAAAAAAAATTGAAGGCAAAAAAATTTAAAAAAAAAATGCTTTTCCCTCGATTTTCTCCTTTGCTGAGCCTGAGAAACATTATAAATCAAAAGGAATGTTTCATGAATTTGATGAAGCTTCGCCAAAATAAAACAACATTTGAATTATAACAGCTTTGTTCTTTAATATTTCAACCTCAGCAGTTTCTAACATATTTATAACTTGGATGAATTTGATAGGTATATCAAATATGGAATAAGCCCAATATTGGGGCCAAACAGATAATTAATAGAATTTTATATGCCAGAGTCATTCAAGAAACTTAGAATAATAAAATAAATATGATAAAACGGTTCGTGGAATTTTGGATGGTACAGAAATTCCAGTACAGAAACCTGAAATTACTATTGCACAGAAGGCATCATCAGGCAACTATAAACACGGAAATTCACACTCAGTTGCTTTGTTAAAATTTAAATCATATGCTTCTAATCTGAAATAAAAAGATTACTTGTAAATCTTACACGAAATTTAAAGAAATGTAATGCTTGTTAGCAATTTTTTGTAAGTTGCTATAAACTTTCTTGCCTGTTGTTTTGGCTTTTCTTTTCCGTAATTCTTCTTTTATATGAGCTAAAATTAGCATAGAATACATTGTTTGTCCGCAAAACCGAAAAAAATACAATCTAAGAAAGTAAAATCACGTAATACACAGTCAAGACAATATAAGCTCAAACTGACAATTGTTCCAAAGACTGAGTGCCATCTGTAATTCACTTTGCCTTCGCCTCCCCATTGAATAAAGATAGTGACCATGAGCTTACATAATAGTAAGTATCATTAGAATCATAGATGTATTCACATTATATGTCACACAAAGGTACATTTATAATTGAAATAAATTGAATATATTTCATTTCAGATAGCAGCAAAAACAGCCGCAGATGGAGGCAAAAGTCGAGTCCAAGATGTGTTTTCACAAGCAGCTGAGAATATTAGAAGGGTAGGTAACATAATATACCTAGTTGGTTACTAAGTTCTGTAACTATGGAAAACATGAATAATACTAAATTTACAAATAATGCTACAATGAATTATATACCAAATGAAAGCACAAATATTTAAGATTATCATGTATTAAAATTATTCGAAATGACCGCCTCTGGCATGAATACACGCCTTTAGACGACGAGGCCAGTCATCGATGGCAGCACGAACTACCACCATATCCAATTCTGCGACTGCCTTGAGAATAGCGCGCTTAAGAGAGTCGAGATTCATGTGGGGCTTAGCACATGCTTTCTCCTCAATAAGTTGCCATATGGCATAATCCAGAGGATTTAAGTCTGGGCTGGAGGATGGTCATTCTTCCTGCGCGATAAAATCAATTTTGTTAGCCCGAAACCATGCTTGTGTAGATTTTGCTTTGTGCGCTGGGGCAGAGTCCTGCTGGAAGACCCATGGCTGGTTTTGAAATAAAGTGTGGCTTAAGGGTTTGACAACAGGTTCCAGAACGGTATCTTGATAGACTCTAGCGCCAGTTTTCACACCTTTTTCACAGAAATGAACCTTACTTAGCCCTGAATAGGACACCCCCAGCCAAATCATCACTGATGAGGGGTGGTGACCTCGTTGGACCCTCGGAGCAATCATGCTGGCTTCTTTACTATTCTTAGCGTATACTCTATCATTTTGACGGTTAAAATTTTCTTCGACTGTGAAGATTTTTTCATCAGTAAACAACATTTTTCGATGGCCGTTTTGTGCGTACCGCTTTAGTAGAGCGCGACTTCGTGCTAACCTCATAGCCTTCAATCGTGCGTTTAGCAGATGGCCCTTTCGTCTACGGTAAGCGTGAAGCCCAAGGTCATCATTGATATTTTTTTTAAGGGAACTTCTCTTCACAGTCATCTGTATTGCCAATAACTTTTGCTTCCGGACGGGATTTCTCGTGATTCTCGCCTTCACTGCCTTGATCACAGCTGGTGTCCGAACGGTGCGTGGTCTTCCTGATCTTTTTCGGTCATCGACGGTCAAGGTATTACTGTTCCTATGGATAGTGCGATAAATAAATTGCTTGTTGATTTTCAACTTTTGTAGCAACTTGAAAATCATATTCGGTGGCTGCCCACATTTGTGCAGAGCAATTACAGCGACACGATTCTCCTTCAACCCCCATTCCATGGTGAAATAAACAAAATATGATATACGTGTGGTATGGAATTATAGCTTATAAAACTGTCAATAATACGTCATTTTTATTTTTTCTTTTCATTTGTTTTAATGGCCAGTAGTCGATAAAGAAACTCAGTAACAGAACTTTTGACCAACCTGTGTAGTATCAACACTCACCTACTAGCAATTAAAAACGGATTATTCCTACTTGTCCTAAGCGAACAACCATACTTCACTATTTAATGAAACACAAACAATGTTTACTGTTAACTCGTCAATGCTCGAAAAACGACACAATAGATTTTCTATTGTTGTCTGGATGCCAACAACCGTTTGGGCGTTGATGAGTAAGGTTTCAGTGTATTAACACCATATGTCCAACTTAACAACACAAGCACGGTAAATAAATGTATCAGTATTCTAACATAGTACAAACGGTCAAAATGCGAGCCATACCTATGCGCCTCGAGTTCGGTCTGCACTCAGTATACAACAGTTGCGAATGCGCCACAGTGTTGAATGAAATATTTACGTACTATTGAAATACAAGTAATTATAATAGCAAAGTGCAGATTGTGTTGTTTATATCATATTTAATTAACAAATAAATCCAGACAAAACATTTTTAAATACCCGGAAAATCCAAAAAATAAGATTAAGATAAAATTAATTACCAACTAACTATGGCCAGAAGGATTTGAAACTAATTTGTTTTTCCCTTTAGATAGTAGGTATTTAGCTTTTTTTAGTTTTCTGTTTTTACCATCAGTTTTGTTAACCTAGGTATTTTATTGCTTAGAAATTGATTTCTCGACGAAGGTAAGCCCTATAATATGGATTCTAAAATATTACATACAATCACAAAACCAGAAAGATACGAAAGTACTAAGATGAAAATAAAAAAACTGTCGATAGGCGGCCCTATCGCGTGTTGATGTACCGCGCGGCTCTGGTTAGTTTTTTCAAGGACAGGGCCGAGTTAGAATATCGATACATTTCTTTACCGTGACACAAGTAAGCAATCAAATTCACATATGTATTTGCAAAACATGTAAATAAAAAAATACTTTTGATGTTAAGTTTAAGTGGTTTGTTTACTAACATTCTTTCCGTAAGTTGGCTAGTCTGATTTTATTCTAATGTAATGTAACAAAAAGTCTATTTCTTTTAGCTACGTGAGGCTTTTCAAGAGTTATGGCAGAACGAATTATTTGCCGAATCTCGGGCGAGGGTAGTTGCTTGGACGCGTGAAACGGCCCACAGGATACGAGAAGGCGCGCCGCCGTTGTCTCCCGTGCTTTTGTATGAGGAGCTGGTGGCACTATTCAAGGACAGAGGTCAGTCACTTTAAATCAGTGGTTCTTAACTGGTGGTGTGCAGACCACTGGTTGGTCCCTGGAAGCACCAAAGTGGTCCGCGAAGCCATCCTAAAATAACAGCCCTTCATTCATTTACTTACAGTAACTGTATTTTACCTCCAATCCAAACAGTAGGTGATCTATGGCAATACAGAAATTGTCAGTCACTTTAAATCAGTGGTTCTTAATTGGTGGTGTGCAGACCACTGGTTGGTCCCTGGAAGCACCAAAGTGGTCCGCGAAGCCATCCTAAAATAACAGCCCTTCATTCATTTACTTACAGTAACTGTATTTTACCTCCAATCCAAACACTAGGTGGTCTATGGCAATACAGAAATTTTGTCAAATCGTCCCTAAGCAATGTGCCAAAGGGTTGCAAAAGTGCCAAAAGTGGCCGCTTTTTGCTCTTTTTCTATTACAACAAACTAGATTTTACTGAGGTTATTGTTTGTAAATAAACCATAGAACCTTAACTCCAATTTGTACATGAGAATTTTGATACATTATGTACTTAGTGGGCAATAAATGTAATTAAGATGAGGACGCCACTTAAGGGTGAAGATTTGATTGAAGCAAATCTGTGTGTATTTCGATTTTACTGTTATTTCTAGTTCAGCTGCATTATATTAATTTAAGTTTCCTAATGTGCTAGCTACACGGTCTATCTTGCCGGCGCAATCAAATTGGGTATGCGCGAGATGCCGTATTTATTCCTCAAGTATGTTATTTCATACCACAGTATGGCGTCGCAGCGTAATAATCTTCTTATGCGGAGCGGCGGTGGGCGGGGGCGCAGGGCTGTGCGTGGGGCTCCGCGCCGGGGCCCGCGCGCCCGCCGGCCCGCACGCGCGCGCCCTGCACTCGCAGCCCGACCAGTCCGTCATACTGGTTGAGGACGCTGAAGCGCCCGGTAATATCATAGAACTATTATACAACGTGTCACAAAAAACCCTTAATGACTCATAAGGTAGATAGGGACCATCAAACTGAACAATTTTTAATATGAGACCAACTCTGAAATAGGGTATTACACCATTTTTTGAAAACTGCTTTATTACGACCTCAGGATTAACCTGAGGTCGTAATAAACCAGCGGAATTTTTATTTTATAAAACCATTAAATGCCCTAAAACACGATTTTAAGAGGATACCTCGTGGATTTTCATGGTTTTCAATTTAGATTTAGTCCTATTGATCCTACTACTATTGTTCTAATTTTGGAATATGTTAAAATAGACTAATAACAAAATTTTTTGATCAAGCTCAAAACATGAATGGAAACAATTTTCTCGATAGAAAAAAAATCCAAAGTTGATGCCTCTCATATCATTTTTGCAGTACTGTAAGCAAACGGACTCATAGTTTGAACTGAAATTATGTTAATAAGATAAGTAATAAATAGTTCCAACTTTTGATAAAACCAATTTTTTCAAAAATAATTTAGTTTTTTAATAAATCAATCAAGCTCAAAACATGAATGGAAACAATTTTCTCGATAGAAAAAAAATCCAAAGTTGATGCCTCTCATATCATTTTTGCAGTACTGTAAGCAAACGGACTCATAGTTTGAACTGAAATTATGTTAATAAGATAAGTAATAAATAGTTCCAACTTTTGATAAAACCAATTTTTTCAAAAATAATTTAGTTTTTTAATAAATCAACTATTTTCATAATGTCGCTTACGTTATTTTATTTCGGAATGCGTGCGCTATTGTTGTCCCTTTCTTTGCGCTGGGAAGCTATATTACTTTACCTCTTTGCACCGAAATTTCAGACGGCCGCGAGCCTTCCTTGAGGACAGACCTGTGCTTGAGCGCTCCAAAAATTTACCAGCCAAAACACGTAAAATGACAGTATACTGACAATGACAGTTTTAATTTCTCTCATATTTCAAAGACAAAGAGTCTCTAATACTTATCCAACCTATTTTTAGGAGATGAAAATTATCAACAGAACAAACCTTCCAAGAGTCGCCATTGCGTAACAAAACAATAAACTAATAAATATTGTGAAATAAAATTTCTTTCCCGACCCGTGGTACAACTTTTAACTTTTACAAGTTTCGATCGTGAACAAATATTATTATTTTGCAGAATCATTAGTCTCTTTACGCGACAACGGCAAAGCAAAAAGAATAGCAATAATAATAAATAATCTCAAAACGAATACTTACGTCTCGCATTATTACGTTATTTATTTAGGCACGCATCATGCGCACGCTATAATAAGTAGGTATCTAACAAAGTGACATAAGCTGTTTTATAGATGAATAAATAATGAAAAATATTAGAAAAAATCGGCTCACCCGTAGCAACTTAGACGGGACCTAGATGACCATAAAACAATATTCTAGAGCCCATATCTACGTTTTATTTTAGCTTCAAATCTACCCAGTGGTGTCGCCACCAGTTCAACTTTAATAGCTTACAACTCGAAAACGTGACGTTTTAGGCGATTATGTCGTTAACAATTCTTGTTCGTATTGGTACTATAGGCCGACCGGTTAAATGGTGTGCGTTACCCCAGCAAAAAGTTGTGCTTTAGAGAGATGAGACCTTATCAGATAATTAGTGTGTCATGAGGAGAAATTTGTTTACTAATAGCAAAATTTGTGTGAATTGTAGTTTTAAGATATTTAAGAAAAACAGATTTTGCTGGGGTCACGTTCTAAACATTACCCTTTTCAGCCTGGAACCAAATACATGAATAGATAGCTTTTGTTGCATGGTAAATGTTAGCAAATAGCAAAAATTGTGTGTGTTATGGTTCTTGAGTTATTTAAGTTTTTGCTGGGGTAACGTTTTGGGATTTCCCAGATCTCGAAAACGGTTCAACGCAGAAGTTTGAAAAAAATACCACTAAGAGACCTTAATTTGTTTAAATTTGTTTAAACGTTAGTTTTTGATTTGGTTGTCGCAAACCAACGTAATTAAATAGTTTCTAAAAACAGAAAAAACGAATTTGCAAGTTAACTAGTACACTTATAATTAAATAAACAGCTGTAAAAAATAGCCGTGGTAGACACTTATTACGTCAAGAATTTTAGGTTTTGTAACTTTACAGGATATAAAGATATAAACAAATTTGATAAATTTTAGACCGGTCGTGCTTTAGCGATCGAATACACAGTTTCCATAACATTAAGACACATGGCATACATTAAACAAATTTAAGTAATTCATTAACATTCCTTCCTGTTAATTTCAGCTTTCAATTACGCCTATCATGAAAGTTTTAACAAAAACAAGATTGAGACAGCAATTCTTGAATAAGCCGACCAAATTGTAAAGGTCACTAAAAAGCGACCGCACCATACGTACGGGTTATCTTCGCAAATTAGCAGCTTAGCATCCGATGTTTTGTACAGTTATGAAGAAAAGTGTTATTCATATTGCAAAGATTTTACTAGTTTTCTATTTTATAAATTAATATCGTGTTTATTAATATCAAAAAATACATTTACGCGATTAATAGTAGTTTTAAAGAATGTAATGAATGATTCACGAAAGTTAAAACTTTGAAGGCACTCAACCATAAATAAATGTAAATAATAATCTAAACCTAAGTAGGTAATAATCTCGGTAAGCAATTTATAGTGTGATTTATTGGTCAGTATCAATATATAAATTTATAGTAATTTATTGCTTCTGTTTGATCAAACCAAATGTTTTATTTTAATACCAAACCTACTCATGTCAATCCAGTGACCACTATGTTTGACAGGTAAAAACATTTACCCGTAAGTTTTTACGGGAACTACCTCGCACTTTTTTCATATATATTTTTTACCGCTTAAACCTTCCCCTGGAATACGACAAACATTTAAAAACCAAAATCGGCCTAGCCAATCGTGAGTTTTCCCGATACTTATTTTATATTTAAAGATAATCCGACCAGCAAACTTTTGTACGCAACTGTACTAACAAAAGATCCATAGCATCCCGTTCATTTAAGATGGTTACGCTAATGAATGGCGCGGTCGCTTTTTAGTGACCTTTACAATTTGGTCGGCTTATTCAAGAATTGCTGTCTTAATCTTGTTTTTGTTAAAACTTTCATGATAGGCGTAATTGAAAGCTGAAATTAACAGGAAGGAATGTTAATGAATTACTTAAATTTGTTTAATGTATGCCATGTGTCTTAATGTTATGGAAACTGTGTATTCGATCGCTAAAGTACGACCGGTCTAAAATTTATCAAATTTGTTTATATCTTTATATCGTGTAAAGTAACAAAGCCTAAAATTCTTGACGTAGTAAGTGTCTACCACGGCTATTTTTTACAGCTGTTTATTTAATTATAAGTGCACTTGTTTACTTCCAAATTAGTTTTTTCTGTTTTTCGAAACCATTTAATTACGTTGGTTTGCGACAACCAAATAAAAAATTAACGTTTAAACAAATTAAGGTCTCTTAGTGGCATTTTTTTCAAACTTCTGCGTTGAACCGTTTTCGAGATCTGGGAAATCCCAAAACGTTACCCCAGCAAAAACTTAAATTACTCAAGAACCATAACACACACAATTTTTGCTATTTGCTAACATTTACTATGCAACAAAAGCTATCTATCAATGTATTTGGTTCCAGGCTGAAACAACTTTTTTTGCCAGGGTAATGTTTAAAACGTGACCCCAGCAAAATCAGTTTTTCTCAAATATCTTAAAAACTACAATTCACACAAATTTTGCTATTAGTAAACAAATTTCTCCTCATGACACACTAATTATCTGATAAGGTCTCATCTCTCTAAAGCACAACTTTTTGCTGGGGTGACGCACACGTTAAATGAGTCCTCGCCTGCGGGGCACAGAGGCGCGAGGGGAGACGAGAACGGGGGTCGTGAGAGGTGCGAGCGGCAGGCGTTCGTCGCCCGTCGCCCGCATCGCCCCCTACATACAATAATACAACACACGCGCAGAAAAAGAATGGGATTGAAAATGGCGGCTCACCACGCTTACCACAACAAGTGTGAATGAGAGAGCGATAGGTGTGGCGTATAGTGTGCGAGCGGGATGTGTTTATGAACGACGTCAAGTGCGTTGTACAATGTTGTATTTTCAGCCAACTATGTTTGAAAAAAAACTCGACAGTAATGGATTCTCAAAGGAAATTGCTGGTGGCTAAAACTCGACAATAATGATATCCCATACAACTTTGCTGCGTCACCATCGGAGGAGCGCGGCAACCTCGACTTTGTTCAAAGAAGGTTGTCAAAATAATTACCATATTACAAGCTTTTTTGAGTAAATTCAATAATCTTCATTTTAAACACAACATATTGCATAAAATCTGTTTAATTAAATTTAGCTCCTACGGGGAGGGGAGGGGGGGAATTATGTGTTTAAACCCAATGGTCGGGCTTAAACGCGTCTTTTGCCCATTTCTCTTTATGTGACATTTTGAATGGCCTATTTTTTTTATGTGGGTAGGCCAGATAAAAAAATGTGAGCAAAGGTGTGTGTTTCGCCGTGCCGAGCTGTGACGTCACTAAGGGTTTTTTACATTTAAATGAAATGTAAAAAACCCTTAGTGACGTCACATTCTCCATTTCTCCATAAATATTGCTTTAAAAATTCTAAAACTATTTTTCTCGCACTTCTGAAGGGCAAAACTAGAAACGATGGCGTCACATATTTTACGATTTATATCTAGTAATAATTATTGAATTGGAACTGACGAATTTAGGACCCCTCCACACGTCGTCGACCCCCTTAACGTGTGACGTAATTTATGGATGGCCCCAAATGGACCTCTGTCGCAAAAGTTACAAATCTGTTTTTCGCAAATGTATTGAAAAACGCCGAATGGTACAACTTTATTAATAATAATAGTATTTTTTTACAATTAATAAACTATTGTTAGGTATTTGTATTCATTTTCATTTTTCATTCAATTTGAAGATACCTAAATTATCAAAGAAAATGTTCTAAATACAATGTATTGCGACTCCATCGTTTCTCTATTCTTCTTCTTTAAACTTTCGATGAAACCTCACAGGCATTTGGCGCGAAAATCAAACTTTACGATTGAAGGCAGAATGTCATTATGGGATACGAGGGGTGAGTGGGCGGTGCCTGTAAAAAAATTTTTTCACGAGGCGTCGTCTTAATTATTGATTTTGAATTTTCGCGCGAAAACACTAGCCACCTTTTTGTTTATGCTCGTGACGTCATTCTGTTAGTAAACAATATGAATGCGAAAAGAGCTGTCATGTTCATTTACTATTGGAGTGACGTCACAGTGTGACGTTCACACCGTAATCCAAAATGGCGAATGGCGTTTTGAACATTTGAAGAATAGATTAAGAAATACGATTTTTAAAATTGAATTATAAAATTTATATTGCATTTTGATGAATAAATATCGACGTTTCTCGTTTACTATTTATGAAAGCTATCTTGTATATGCATTTTTATACTTTATTTTACATCCAGGTGTAAAATAGCCTATTGCGAAAATATCAGTTTCATACATTTTGATATTTTCTTTATTAATTTTTGTATGATACAGCTGATTTTTTCGCGATTTCAGGGTTGGTTGGGACACACTATGGCTAGTAAAATTTGTTCAGTTTGATGGTCCCTATCTACCATATTCGGCTTTGAGGATTCTTTTGTAACATGTTGTAGTATTTGTTATCTGTGCTTGACTATCAGCCATTTTTATTATTCCCACTGCTGGGGTCACAGGCCTTATGGGTATGGCCATAAGCCATAACCAATGCAGGCCCAATGCGGATTGGTGGGTGTTAACGACTGCAAATGCAGCCGGGACCAACGGCTTAACGTGCCTCCCGAAGCACTGAGGAGCTCGAGATAATAAATTTTTGGTCACCCATCCCGTGACCGACCCTTGCGAAAGTTGCCTAACCTCGCAATCTCCGGGCCAATAACATAAACTTTTCGTTACGGACTTTTAATGATAAAATGCCGTACATTTTTCATAAAATGTGTAAAAGTTTTATAAACATTATTTTTGTAGCATTATATAGGTAAGCATAAAAGATAAACACCATTGGGCTAAGGTGTGAGCCTTGTGGCAAACCCGCTAAGGCGTTCGGACTAAAAGATATTGAATTTAAATAAACAAACTTCTACAAATAAAATGAAATACTTATAATAATATAACAATGTCGTAATCATAGGCGCCGGTGCAGGAGAAGTATTGGTCCGAGTGCAAGCTTTTAGCGTGTGTCCTGTGGACCGGGGGGTTCTCAGAGGGCGAGGCTCGACCCTTCGCTCGCTGATCACGAGGACGCACCTCACTGTGGGCCGTGGGTTTGCAGGTCAGTATTAATCAGCCTAGCGATAAACCTAGATATCGCCGTCAACTTGCTTGATCCGCCATTCACTCAACAGCTTTTTATTAAATGGCGGCACCGTTTAATCAGAGGCCTGAATGACATTTAGATAATAATAATAAATGCTTGGACAATTTCACACAGCGCCATTTAGCCCCAAACTAAGCAAAGCTTATAGTATGGGTGCTAGACAACTGATATACTACTTATATACTTTTTTAAATATATACTTATTATACATAGTAACACCCAGACCCGTCACAGAAATTAAAATTCATCATTTCAATTTCTATCCGGTCGGGAATCGAACCCGGGACCTCTGCGTGGTAGGCGGCATGTTAACCGCTGCACCACTCATGTCGTATCTCAAATAGCAGGCAAATGACTTGATTCAATAACGTTAAACGAATTTGCTCAGCCTAGACATCAATATGGCGTCAACATTCGGCAAGCATATCTCAAAATGTTAGATAAATGCCGGTTTTAGCACTACCGGCGCTCCTGGGCGAGATTTCTACGGGGCGCCCCCTATCTGCTATTCCAAGATTTTTAATTTTGCCTGTTAGTTAAAAAACGGCCGCACTGCGAGATATTTAGTCAGTTTCACCTACTAATCTTGTATTCTTCCTTGTTTATAGTAAAAAAACGGCCGCGCAGCGCGATTTTTTGTCAGTTTCATCTACTAATCTTGCTTAATTATAGTAAAAAAAAACGGCCGCGCAGCATGATTTTTAGTCAGTTTCATCTACTAATCTTGTAACCTTGCTTGTTTATGGTAAAAAACGGCCGCGCAGCGCGACTTTTAGTCAGTTTCATCCGCTTATCTTCTAATTTTGCTTATTAAAGTATAAAAACCGCCGCGCAGTGCGATTTTTAGTCAGTTTCATCTACTAATCTTGCTTAATTATAGTAAAAAAACGGCCGCGCAGCATGATTTTTAGTCAGTTTCATCTACTAATCTTGTAACCTTGCTTGTTTATAGTAAAAAACGGCCGCGCAGCGCGATTTTTAGTCAGCTTCATCCGCTAATCTTCTAATTTTGCATATTACAGTAAAAAAAAAAACGCCGCGCAGCGCGATTTTAGTCAGTTTCAATCTTAATCAAAAGTATAATGCGTGAGAAAATTAACTGTATTATTAAAACTTTTCTCTTGCGTTTTTTTCTCGTGATATAGTTACTTGAAGTTAGCGCGCAGCAGCGCCCGCCGAAAACGCTCTATACAAAATGGTGACGTCACATATCACGTTTCAGGTGTGTTTCGGGCGCGTTTAATATGGAGTTAGCCAATAATCTTCAATTATCTCCCTAAATTTTGCGTTTAAGTACATATGTGTCATACAAAATATTATTTCTTATTCGTTATTGTATCTGACTGTTAAGTGCATTATATCCGAAAATGAAAAAAAATATCGTTATTTTCCCCTGATTTCATCGTGTGATAAAACTAAAATAATATTTTTTTTCTGTTCCGTCATGTTTTATAAGTGTCCGCAGCGATCAAGTTCAAATTCATCAAAATCGGTCACGCAAGCCCGCAGCTACCGCATGAAACCACAAATTACAAGATAAGTGGGTGAAACTGAGTAAAAATCGCGCTGCGCGGCCGTTTTTTATTACAGAGGGACAAAATTACAAGATTAGTGGATGAATTTGACTAAAAATCGCGCTGCGCGGCCGTTTTTTCTATTATGGGTGGGCAAGATAACTAGATTTGTGGATAAAACTAACTAAAAATCGCGCTGCGCGGCCATTTTTTACTATTAACAGGCAAGAACACTAGATTAGTGCATAAAACTGATTAAAAATCGCGCTGCACGGCCGTTTTTTACTAAAGACGGACAAGATTAGTGGATGAATTTGACTAAAAGTCGCGCTGCGCGGCCGTTTTTTATTATGAACTGGCAATATAACTAGATTTGTGGATGAAACTTCTTACTAAAAATCGCGCTGCGCGGCCATTTTTTTACTATTAACAGGCAAGAGTACTAGATAAGTGCACGAATTTGACTAAAAATAGCGCCGCGCGGCCGTTTTTTTATTATGAACAGGCAAGATAACTAGATTTTTGGATGAAACTTCTTATTAAAAATCGCGCGGTTGTTTTTTTTACTATAGGCAGGCAAGAATACTAGATTACTTAGTGCATAAAACTGACTAAAACTGGCTATCTAGTGTAAATGTTTTATTTAGTGTTTATTTTACATTTAGATAACTTATGAAGGGGCGCAACTTTTGTGCATGCCCTAGGCGCCGTATCCGATCGGTACGCCACTGGTTTCATTCGTTGCGACGACGCTCGTCTCCAGGCAACAATACTATTAATAGTCGACCGGTGGTCGGGTGTTTTCAGCGCCTCACACAAGAGGGCGCCCAGTGCAGTCGCACCACTTGCGCCGCCCTAGGGGCCGCTCCTGAATTTTAAAATGGCCAAATCTTAAACGGCACATAGTAGCGAGCGATGACGGCGAGATATTGCCAAGTTGTTCTGATTATGTGTTGCTACCACCATAATGATTGTGTCACTAAAAGGGAATTTACGATAGTACCTAATTGTAGGACTCGCTCAATGAGCGATGTTCAACAAGTTCTGAAAGTTTGTTACATTAAGTTGGTTTTAAAATCATACAGCAGTTTGACCGCTCCGCAGGGGTTGTGTTGGACGTGGGCCCAGGCGTGGACTCGCTAGAGCTGGGCGACGAGGTGTGGGGCTGTGTCAGCGAGTGGGCAGGGGGCGCTGCGGGCGAGTTGCTCACCATACGAAGGTAGGCATTCACCTACATTTACCTTGGGGAGAAAACATATTTGACCTCTAAGGAGTAGACGAGAGATTGCGTTTTTTCTATTTCTCTTTAGATAATTTCTTAAAATTAAGTATTTGATTGAATCAGGCGTCACATGGCGGAACTCCCAACCGTTTTGAAAAAAGAAATATATGTAGCTTACTTCCGCAAACAATATATGCAAGATGCACCGCCCGCCCGCCCGCCCGCAATAATATGCACATGCACACCACAAAATATCAGTGCACAATTTTTTATTTTTTTATTTATTTATTTATTTATAATCAGGCAACAATGGCCCATAGATACATACCTTAAAACTAAAACATAATATATGTATAAACAATTTTGTTAGTAAATATAACTTAATATTACGTTAGTATAAACTCAATTTGGCACTTTCTGTGTCAATTCGGTGGCACACGGCAACGTCCCTCGAAAGCGCCTGTATACCACGCCTTGCAGCCAGAAGTCCTCCTTCATAAAAGTGTCCAGCCTGGCGGTTGGGATGCGCACCACAAACGACTTAAAATTCGTGTTATGGCGCGACTCCAGAAGCTGAACTCTCAAGCAAAAGTTAGCCTTCTTCTTTATGTACTCTATCACGTCCTGCACGGTGGTGGTGTGGTGCAGGCGGGATAGGTACACAGCCGTAGTCGGTATGGCAGCTCGCAGCAGGAAGTTGGGCCCTGTCGGTGCGGTGCCATGGTGATTCTGCCTCGTTCGCTGACGCTGTCGCTTTTTATTCCGAACCTCGAGGAAGCCATCTTCATCTTGGCCCGGTCGGACGACATCCTGCGAAGGAGCTTTCCCATCGGCAAGTGCTGGCTGCTGCGACCGCGAGCTTGAATTGGCGGCCGCAACAGCAGCAAAGTCGCGTCGACAGCTGACGGGCGCACGCGTCTCAGGTGCGTGGGGCTCCATAGCGGTAGAGGGCGGCGGCGGCGGGGCGCGGGCGGGTGCCGCACAGCTCGCGGGATCGGCGCTAGCGGCCGGCGGCAGCGGCGGCGGCGCTCGGGCTCGTTCGGGTCGTGGCGGAGACGGCGACGAAACTGCTGACTTGCAACTAGACGTCATCGATGTATCGAGGCAGGCCCCACGTCGAATGTTGACATTTGACCTACTTACGGCGAGTGATTCACGTAAATCGTCAACTTCTTTACGCAATGCGCTTTATTTTCGGATGCCTGAAACTTCAGCATCACTTCGGCCAAACTCGCCTTAAGAGACACGATGTCCTTCAGGAGGCAGGTCACATCGACGTGATCGAAGGTGACGGGAGGCAGCTTGTTGAGGTCTCTCGCCACGAACGTTGGCACGTCATCGGGGTCGGTTTCCTTGAACAGGGTGATGATCTCCTGCAGGCTCTTCTGTGTCCCATCACGCCTCCGGGACACTATCTGGTCACTTTTGCCGAGAGACTCGTACAGCAGTTTCTTTGCCGCGGCCACGTCCTCCTCGCTAAAGCTGGTCTTGCAAATTTGCAGAGCGCTCACCTCATCCATGACGTCCAGTTTTTGTTGCAGGAACGCCAAGAGTTCGTTTGCCACAAGTTTATCACTCATGGTTCTTGCGAACAGCGGCACTTGGCCGCGTTACGCGAAATGCAATATAATATTTAGCATGCGTCTGCACCGATCCGCATAGCACACACGACTCCCTGCATTTAGCAAGACAGCAACACACCTTGCACCTTCACCAATTAGGCTACTCTACACGTAAACCAACACCCTCGGTGGTGGTTTACGCACGATCTAACTCCTGAGGATGCCCCGGGTTGGGGCGAAACACGTGTAGAGTAGCCTAATTGGTGAAGGTGCAAGGTGTGTTGCTGTCTTGCTAAATGTAGGTATTGTGCACTGATATTTTGTGGTGTGCATGTGCATATTATTGCGGGCGGGCGGGCGGTGCATCTTGCATATATTGTTTGCGGAAGTAAGCTACATATATTTCTTTTTTCAAAAAAAAAATTCTTAAAATTAATCTAAAAGTACGTTTCTCATCTTTAATAGACCACTAATTACTTATTCGAGGTCAGCGATGCTTTTTAATTACAAAAGCAATTCAATGTTATATTACAAATATCAGGCGGCTTGGCCTTTACCGCACCTGATGTTAAGTGACGATAAGGCCGAAGGTGGAAGCGCACTACACCCGGAATCCTCACCACTGAGGAACTGGCTATCTTACTTCTAACTGCCGGAACACAATAATTTTTGAATTGTCGTTATGGCGTCAGACTTAAGTAAGATGGTGGGAGCTAGCCAGGCGGACTTGAAACCCTACCACCAACCAAACTGAGTACAAATTGTAAACAGGGGTGAGCGAGCTACTAGGCCATGGGTCTCCCAAACTTTTTAGCATAAGGACCAGACTGATTCTCCATGAAGTCCCAAGGGCCAGGATCTAGCTAGCTCGGTACCAACATACTGTAAAGTACAGTATTTTGGTACGACCCAGTCCACAATCGCGGGCCGGATTGTTGGTGTTCGCGGGCCGGAGCTGGCCCGCGGGCTGTAGTTTGGTGACCCCTGCACTATACCACAAAGACGGTAAAATTTTTAGGCAATAATAGGCGGTAAGATTTAGGAAATCATGAACAATAATTTAATTATGTGAATACTGTATGTCTTTTTAGATCCCTAGCTCCTTTTTCTATTACAGTACCCGCGTATCAAAGCGGCCCCGCTCAGTAACAGCGGACGGGGCGGCGACTCTGCCGTGGGCCGCCACCGGAGCCCTAGCGGCGTTGGAGCACTTGGAACTGTCGCCCGACAACGCTAAGGGGAAACGGTGAGATATAACTATTACAGACTCTCAGACTCTACCGTGGGCCGCCACCGGAGCCCTAGCGGCATTGGAGCACTTGGAACTGTCGCCCGACAACGCTAAGGGGAAACGGTGAGATATAACTATTACAGACTCTGCCGCGGGCCGCCACCGGAGCCCTAGCGGCATTGGAGCACTTGGAACTGTCGCCCGACAACGCTAAGGGGAAACGGTGAGATATAACTATTACAGACTCTGCCGCGGGCCGCCACCGGAGCCCTAGCGGCGTTGGAGCACTTGGAACTGTCGCCGGACAACGCTAAGGGGAAGCGGTGAGATATAACTATTACAGACTCTGCCGCGGGCCGCTACCGGAGCCCTAGCGGCGTTGGAGCACTTGGAACTGTCGCCGGACAACGCTAAGGGGAAGCGGTGAGATATAACTATTACAGACTCTGCCGCGGGCCGCTACCGGAGCCCTAGCGGCGTTGGAGCACTTGGAACTGTCGCCGGACAACGCTAAGGGGAAGCGGTGAGATATATTACTGTTATCGAAAAGCAACATGAAGTATGTTTTATAGAAAAAGTCACATTTGTAAAAGCGTAACGAACTTCGGTAATCTATTATCATATCTAAATCCTGGGGCCGTATCGGCTAAAGCTTTGATCCTCGGGAAGTTTGCCAGGCTTAAAATAAAAAAACGGGCCCCAATCAGGCCAAAATGGCGAACCCCCATTCATGATGTCACAGGAACATCGATATCTTCCAAATAACTTCAGCAAATAGTACAATACGAAATTCCTTACTTCGATTTATCTGTTTTAAGTTGAAGCCCGGCAGAACCCGCCGAAGTTCGAAAAGTTAGCCGGTAGGCCCCTGGTATTTATAATTTTAATTTAAGTGTCCATGATAGGAAAACATGGTTTGCGCGGATCATATTTTAAATTTTTATATACTTATAGAAAACGTAAAGTAGTAGCCACAAAAAACATACGACAAGCTAAAGAGATTGTCTAGTATAAACCTCACAGATGATTGATGAGAAGTAAATAAATTATTTAAGATATTCCTAATTTGATTCAATAACAAAAGATTTATGTGAAGGCAAATTAAGCAGCCTTCAAAACATTTAATTACTGCGCGCACTTTCTAAGGAATCTATTTAGAAATTGTTAATTACGTTTATTTTAACGTTTTGTGATCATTTAATTTATTGTATAGTTGCTATTTGGGGTTCCGTCGAGTGTATGTCAAGTTAAAAAAATGAGGATCAGTTACAGGTTTCAATCCTATAGTGTACTATTATGTATTCTGTGCTATAGTTTTATTGATATAATATAAACACATTTTGATAGCTATGTAACCTAGTGAACGAATTTTTGAAATCCGTTTAGAAATGGTTGAGTTAAAAGGGTTTGAAGGAAATGCCAAGCTCAATGCAATATGTGCTTTATCACGTACGACGTAAGGTTCGCGTACGTCGCGATGACGTCATAAGGACCCCCCAAAAAAACAGTATTTTAGCTCTTATCACTTCTCAGGTTTAAGAGATATCGTATTTTTTTTGACAGTTAATCATGTGGTGGCATAAGCTTTCTAATTAGCCACTAAACAAAACTCGTTACTGATCCTCATTCTATTTCTTTTGGTGTAGAGTTGCGATTTGCGGCGCGGCTAGCGGCGAGGGTTGCGTGCTAGTACAACTACTGAACTCTTGGGGCGCACATCTCACTGTGTTAGCGCCCAGACAGTCTGCCATGGTGCTACAGGATTTAGGTGAGTGTACAGCGAAATGAGGTGTATCACGCAAAGCTAATCGCAGATGGCGCCAGCGGCGACCAGTACCTTGATTACGTAAAGCTGTTGCTAACAATTCTCGATTGAAATCGATTGAAAGCGCGGTTGCATTGCTGCTTTAAGTAAGATAGTTGTCACATTGGTTCTAACTAAAGCAGCAATGTAACTGCGATTTCTGTCAGAGTTGATTGCAACAAAATTACAAAATCACCCCCCTGGCCTCTTTCAATGGTTTTGATTGGTTAAAATACGTCAGAAATTACATTAGACATTTGAAACAACCAATCAAATTATTTTGGGACTGTCGCTTGTGGCGCCATTAGTTCCTCAGTATCACACCCCATTGAACATTAATAGAGTAGATATGAAGCTAAAAATGTTTTTTTCTTGAATTAAGAGAGGTGTGGTGTGATAATGAATTGAAATGAAATATTTTGACGATATACAATGAGTAATTTATTATTTGCGTTGTTGTTTTAAGGTAACGATAAACGGACTTATTATTATTTTTCTTCTTTTATTTGTAACTAGCGGCCGCCCGCGATTTCGTCTGCGTGGAAAGGTGTTTTGCTATTCCTCGGGAACAATACTTTTTTCGGGATAAAAGGTACCCCATGTCGTTTTCTGTACCCCTGACAACATGTGAGTATGCAAAATTTCATGATGATCGGTTCAGTAGTTAGGACATGAAGGCGTCACAAATAAAGAAACGGACTTTCGCATTTACACTGGCCTGCAAAACTAAGTACTACAGAGGTCTATTTTCATACAAACGAGGTAACTTTGAAGCATTGGTTTTCCGCCCAGGATTAAACGTGGTGTGATCTGATGATGGCCATCCAGAGAGTGAATGGAGAAGATTCAGATCCCCATACACACCCAATAGATCTGATCAGCATTCTAAGAGCTGTTTGGATATGTTTAAAAAAACCACGAAAATAGCATTAAAATGTATGGAAATGCTGTAACTGATAACTCTTATCCTTACCACGTTTATCCTGGGCGGAGAACCAATGCTTCAAAGTTACCTCGTTTGTATGAAAATAGACCTCTGGAGTACTTAGTTTTGCAGGCCAGTGTATATTAGTAAGGATATTTAAAAAAAAAATGATATATTTTGTCTGAAAACAGGTGCGCAAGAGTTCCTAGACTCTGAAGAAGCGGGCTCTTGTTGGAAGGCCTTAGAGCAGACGGCCGCGCGCGCCGGGCCCTGGCACGCGGCCCTGGCCTGCCCCGGGGCCCTGGCCGGGGGCCCGCCTAATAAACCCGCCATACTCAAGTGAGTTTACACAACATACACAACATTAGGTTCCTTATAGAACAAGGCAACAAGCACCGGCAAGCGCGGGGCCTTAGTACGCGACCCTCGCGTGCCCCGGGGCCCTGGAGGGCCCCGCTTAATAAACCCGTTATATTTATGAATATCAGAATACCGGGTGTAACAAGACACTCAACGAAGCCGAAGTCCACGCATTCCGCCCATCATCAGGATCATTTTTGTCGTTTAGGCTATACCTGAGAAATCAATACCTACGCAGTTATTGAAGGTCAAAATCAATAATGTTTATTTTTTATTTTTATAAAATCTTATTTTATTCGTTATATTCTAATTTTTGTCTACAGAAACATTATTAAAATTGTATGTATGTCGTAACAAACAATGGCTTCATAACGTCATCACTCAATGTATTTCATGAGTACGCATATAAACCTTGCCTTTTAACTCGGCCGCAAGCAGCTGTGTAGCATTCACTCGCAGGCGCGATCTTTCGTACGCTTTACATTGCGTGGTAATGTGCATACATTACTTGTGCTTTTTTAACACCAAAAATTAAAATCGTATCCCAGCAATAATTTTGAACTTCTGTTCAATCATTTCTATGATCCTGTTGATGGGCAGAATACGTAGACCTCGGCTTCGTTGAGTATCTTGTTACACCCGTTATACAACTTACAGCCCAATATAGGATGGTGATCATTTTCATCGATATAGTTATAGAACAAGCACAGGGACCCTAGCACGCGGCCTTCGCCTGCCCCGGGGCCCTTGCCGGGGCCCCGCCTAATAAACCTGCTATCCTGAAGTAGGTACCTGCCGGCTAAATATACAAGGTGGCAAAATGATGCATTTTTTTCGCGATATCTGGCATTCGTAACTATGAGCCCTTTTAAAGGTTTTGCGTTATTTCATTACAGTAGTTGTTTTATCTCGCGAATGCAGGTCGGCTATGAATGTTGTTAAATGTGCATATGCACATTTTTTAGTGCGCGTCTGCACGATTTCATATTACGCACACTAAAATAATGTGTATGTGCACGCCTAAAAATATTCCATAGCCGACCCACCTTTGTCCAATTAACTGTACCGTACTTCAAGGTAAAGAAAGGGCATCGGCTAACTTCGTGTTTTTGCTTTTCTTACAAATGATGTTTACATTTATTTCATTGCAATGGCAGGATAATTTTGCTGATTCACAAATCGTCCACCAGTTGGCGCACTACCACTAATTTGACGCTAGTGTAGATGTAGACCTGTCATTTTGTTGTTTTCCATGTGTTTGCTATCAATTTTTGAATGTTGGTAGCGAATTTTCGTAAATATCTATTTTTCTTTCAACACATTTTGGATTTCTTCAATCTTTAATTTGTTTACTGTCTGACTTCCATAGTAATGATTTATTAGTATCTACCATTAATGGAAAAATCGGGGATAAATGCCCGTACAAAGCTGCAATAACGCCGCCGCCAAGCGAGCTAAATTTTGTGACATCCCGTCATTAAGTTGAAATTGTAAATGACTTTTAGGGCCAAACTACTTTTTGTCAATTGTCTTTGTTATGTTAGACGATTGTTTACGATGCCCATTCTTTATCATGAAGTACTGTGACACATTGTATAACCAGGGCTCCGTCACTCCGCGCGCGAGTATGAATCGCGCGGCGTCCTCTGAGAGGACAAATTTCATACATCAGAAAGGATAAACCCTACGCGATAGAAAGAGAGGCAACTACTAAGTGAATGTTTTGGAGCGAAGGGAGCGTCGTGCGACCTGAATTGCACTTTATAGTGTCGGGGCTAGAGTCGCTATTTATTTAAACGATTCTGCGGAGTGCAAATTCTGTACGTTAGTACTATTATCTATTCTGTGGTATAACTTCCAACTTTTTCTTCACTTGAACAGAGCCACAGCTTCCAAGAACGCCATAGTAGACCTCCGCCCGCAGCCGTTCCTGTCGGACCGCCTGCCCGCGCCGCTCACATTCGTATACGCCACCTCGTTCTACACGCTGCGGGTGCTAAGGGTGAGCTCACATTATAACAATAACAGAACTATGCATTAAGGTCAAACCGCACTACAGCGGAGCGGCGCTGCGCGGCGCGGCACGTACCGGCGCGGCGCTGCAGACTTGGGTGCAAAAGAATATTTTGTCGCGCCGCGCCTCTGCCGCTAGTGCGGTATAGCTCGCGGCGCGGCGCGGCCGAATATTCTTCATAATCGAGCTTCAGTCTATAGAGGGAATTTGGAAATATCTATTTCTACTAATATTTCAGTGTACAAATTTTGATTAAATTACAAAGTGGTTTTTTACGTAATCATTTCATAAATCATCATAATCATAACTCATCACAAATAAATGAATAAAAAATATGAGGATGTGTTGCTAAATCGTTCCTTGAAAATTCGTTCTAGGGAACGCGTGACTGAGCGTTCCCTTTTCGTTCGTGCGTCCAACTTCAATGAAATCTTGCCACGTCTGGCAATTTGAGCCGCGCCGCGCCGCTCCGCTGCGCGCTGCAGCGGCGCTGCGCGGCGCAGCACTGCAGCGGAGCGGCGCGGCCTCTCCTAAACGCACTATCGCGGCAGCGGAGCGGCGCGGTGCGGCTCAAATTGCCAGACGTAGCAAGATTTCATTGAAGTTGGACGCACGAACGAAAAGGGAACGCTCGGTCACGCGTTCCCTAGAACGAATTTCGAAGCAACGTTTTAGCAACACATCCTCATATTTTTTATTTATTTATTTGTGTTGAGTTATGATTATGATGATTTATGAAATGATCACGTAAAATACCACTTTGTAATTCAATCAAAATTTGTACACTGAAATATCAGTAGAAATAGATATTTCCAAATACCCTCTATAGACTGAAGCTCGATTATGAAGAAATATTCGGCCGCGCCGCGCCGCCAGCTATACCGCACTAGAGGCAGCGGAGCGGCGCGGAGCGGCGCGGCGCGGCGCGGCAAAATATTCTTTTGCACCCAAATCTGCAGTGCCGCGCCGGTACGCGCCGCGCCGCGCCGCGCCTCTCCGCTATAGTGCGGTTTGCATCATTGCAATCAATAGAAATAATATTTGGCCGCGCCGCGCCGCGCCGCGCCGCTCCGCGCCGCTCCGCTGTAGTGCGGTAGGAGCTTAACTTTTTAACCGACTTCAAAAATTTGAAAAGGAGCAGGTTATCTATTCGTCGCGTATTTTTTTTTAATATGTATGTACACCGATTACTCGAAGACGGCTGAACCGATTGAAATGATTCAAACGTTATAACATGAGGTTTATTCCCAAGTTAGTCACATTTAAAAAAAAAATCGGTTCAGTAGTTTTCAAGTAATCTTGAAAATACTGTCGTTTTCGTTACCATTTTATATGAATTCAGACGGATTTTCAACCATTACTTTTTGTTTATGAACCGATTTAGATGATTCTTTTTTGTTTGAAAGAAGACATTTTAAGGATGATACCATATTAATTTCTTTGGTATTGAACTTTGGATTTTGAAGATACACGAGAGAATTCCTTAAAATCAAATAGGAACTGTTCAGTGATTGAAATATTGGTAGGTTTATGGGGTGCGATTCGGTTGCCATAAAAACAGTTAATCTAATTTCAATGTCATTAACGTTGACTTCATCTAATTTTCATTTGACCTAAAAATAAATGACATAATTTTTATTTAACCTATTATTCATTTGTCATCATTATTATTTGCCATATTTACATTTGCTCTAACGTTTATATCCCATAAGTATCATTTGATATATTGCTTTTTTATCTAACTTACATTTCTTAAACATATCATTTGATCTAATTTTACATGTTATAATCAACTTTTATTATAGAATAGAAATAACTAGCTTTTTTTATTATGATGCTTGCTTAATTTTCAAATCCACTAATTTTTAATGTACCTAATAACATCAATAGCATACATATATTATAACATAACAATGACTAGACATGCAAGCAAGCATACAAGAATGCATGTAGCTTGCCAGTAGGTTAGGTTAGGTTAGTGTTTTGACCACTCGCAGCGGAGCTCCACAATGCTTGCATGCATGCTGCATCCTTACTTGCATGCTGCATGCTTGCTTGCATGCTGCATCCTTGCTTGCATGCTGTATGCTTACTTGCTTGCAAAATGCTTGCCGGGGGGTGCAGGGGGGCTGGCCCCCCTGCTCGGGGGGGTCGGGGGGCCTGTGGCCCCCCGCTATAAAGAAAAACTTTTAATGCACCTACCAGTAGGTTAGGTTAGGTTAGTGTTTTGACCACTCGCAGCGGAGCGAGCGAAGCGAGCGGAGCTCCACAATGCTTGCATGCATGTTGCATGCTTGCTTGATGCTGCATGCTTGCTTGCATGCTGCATGCTTGCTTGCATGCTGCATGCTTGCTTGCATGCTGCATGCTTGGTTGCATGCTGCATGCTTGCTTGCACGCTGCATGCTTGCTTGCACGCTGCATGCTTGCTTGTATGTTGGGTGCTTGCTTGCAAAATGCTTGCTAGGGGGTGCAGGGGGCTGGCCCTAGGCCCCCCCCACTATAAATAAAAACTTAATGCACCAGGTAGGTTAGCTTAGGTTAGTGTTTTGACCACTCGCAGCAGAGCGATACTGTAATGTTGGCAGTAAGCTGTTTCAAGGTTGAAACAAATTATCGGACGCGGCTTATGGACGCGGCTTACTGCCGCGGCTGATAAGTGTGCACACTCTCATAACATCCTGCGTGCCAGATAGCTATCGGACGTGCGATGACGTCATATTAGTCTATGGTTACGTCCGCGACCTACTACATCCGATAGTTTGCACACCTCAGATCAGCCGCGGCAGTAAGCCGCGTCCAATAATTTGTTTCGACCTACAGAACCCTTTATAGAGGATTTAATGCGTGGGTGTAGCTGTAGATATACAATATATAAGTAATGAAATCATATTTTTTGGCTATGCTTGTTTTTATAGCATTTAAATCATAGGTCAAATAAAATTATTTTAAATGTTGAATAGAGTAAATGAATGTTTTATGAAATGTGCTTTATATCATCTGTTAATTAGATCAAATGATTATTATGTCAAATAATTTTTATATCACATGTATTTAGGTCAAGTGAAATTATATTAATCGTATGTTATATTATTCGATCGGTATGTCAAATGAAATTATAGGAAATGTTATTATATCCTCTGATCGTTAGTGCATGTAAATTTCGGTCATACATTACACACCCAGGTTTATGACAATCAAAAACAAGTTAAGTACCTATCTATTGTCAAGGACGTTCTGGACTAGAGTTGAACTGCGAAGGCCCAACGGAACTCCTGTGGAAATTGAGTTACTAGACCATTGAAAAATGTGAAACATTATAACGTTTTATTTTGTAAAACCATTGCTTACATACCTACCCCAAAAAAGTTTAAAATAAAAAAGCTTTTAAAAAAAAGCAAAACCTCTTTCAAAAACCTTAAAAAACAAAAAATCATGTTCAATTCGATTAATTAAAACACGTCTATTGAAGTCGAGTGGAGCTTTTAGAATATAAAAACAAAACAATAAAAAAATACTTCCAGCTCCACCCGACTTCAATAGACGTGTTTTAATTAATCGATTTGAACATTATTATTGCTTCTTATAAAGCTGTTTTTTTAAGGTTTTTGAAGGAGGTTTTGCTTTTTTTAAAAAGCTTTTTTTACTATTATTATGTATTACAGACCCGATACCACCCCGCAAGATGAACTACAAAAAATAACATTATTTTAGAAGACGGGTGTAAAGAGACCATCAACAAAGTCTAATATACAACGTGGATTTGACAATGCGACAATAAATTATAACACTGTAGACACTAGTTCATAGAAGTATTTTGAAACTATCAAATAATTCCTAGGAGCGAAATAAAAAAAAAATTTTTTTTCGAACAAACTAAATACCACAAAAACAAGTACGAAATTAAACACCCTTTGTAAATATTGGTTACTTACATGGTAAGAGCGGCAACAGCGCGGTGTTAGATCACAGAATAGTATTGACAGGTGACAAGCCGCGAAATGAACTTTTGGCGCCATTTAATGCTGAATTAAAACAGTGTTTTTCTTGATATCTACGGCAGCGACTCGAGCTACGGCATCATGTAACAACGCTGTCCATACGGCAATTTTCATTGCTGAGATTTTTCAAAACCATGGCAATAAATTATTATTTTTTTTGCTTTTTACGGTAACTTTTTATTTTGCTAAATTTGAATCCTAAATCACTGATTTAAAGTTATTCTGTCCACTGAATACCTCCTAGTCACAAATTGAATATTTCTTGTATGCTTTGGACAGCGGACAAACACAAATGTTACCATAATATCTCTCTCGGTATGTCCGTAGAGCTAAAAATAAATTAAAATCATGTAGGTGTACTCGAAAACTGTGAAATAGTAGAAGTAATACTTATTCGTATTATATCAGATTTTAATAAGACTGCGTCAATGAGACTTCGTGTCCGGGCACGAAAACTGCGACGGCGGAGCGGCAGCGGGGCGGCGCGACAGCGGAGCGGCGGCGATGCATTCAACAGTATGGCACAGTATGGAGACGCGCACGAAACGGGCGGTGGCGGCGCGGGGCGACGAGCGATGCACGGGCGGGAGGAGAGCGACGAAAACAAATGAACAAACTAGCTGGATTTGGTAGCCCGCGATTACAGTAGTGTTGTGTTGAATAATATAATAGTGTCTGTTTGATTACTAGGTAGTACCTATTTATTCAGTATGGATGTCGGCATCTTGGACATCATTTAAAAAACACAAGATGAGCAAAGAATCCGGTTTTGAAACTAGTTAACGCCTATACTTAGACCATTTTTTCGAACTAAATAAAATTTTTAGACATAGGATATATTTCGTCCTTTGAATATTTTTCGGTATTGATTTAACAAGAAATTGTTTCCATAGCAACATCACATTTGACACATCAATAGAAATAAAAAAAAATAAGAAGTTACTTTAGTGGTATACCGTGGTCCTACCAGTAGGTCAAATCGGTAGGTCCACGGGCCCTTAATGGTATTTAGCCCATCTGTCACAACACTACTAGCGCGGCTGACCGGCCGCTAAGTTTCGTGCCCACGTTCTCATCGCCCCGCCCCCGCCGCCGCTCCGCTGCCGCGCCGCCCTGCCACCGCTCGGCCGCCGCCACTTTCGTGTCCGGACACTAAGTGTCCGGGCACGAAAACGGCGGCGGCGGGGCGGCAGCGGGGCGGCAGCGGGGCGGCGCGACAGCGGAGCGGCGGCGATGCATTCAACAGTATGGCACAGTATGGAGACGCGCACGAAACGGGCGGTGGCGGCGCGGGGCGACGAGCGATGCACGGGCGGGAGGAGAGCGACGAAAACAAATGAACAAACTAGTTTGATTTGGTAGCCCGCGATGACAGTAGTGTTGTGTTGAAACATATAATAGTGTCTGTTTGATTACTGTACGGTACTTATTTATTATTATTTATTTATTTAAAAATATTTTACAATAAATATATCTAATAGGGTCAGTTATTCTACGGGACATAATAACCTATAGAATTCAGCACTGTGATATATCTAATCAAATTTTATATTTTTCGGTATTAATTTAACAAGAAATTGTTTCCATAGCAACATCACATTTAAAACATCAATAGAAATTAAAAAAAAAAAATAAGTTTATTTAACATACAATTTAGGTTTGTCACTACGATATTCTAATTATTTAAATTAATGGTATTTAGCCCATCTGTCACAACACTACTAGCGCGGCTGACCGGCCGCTAAGTTTCGTGCCCACGTTCTCATCGCCCCGCCCCGCCGCCGCTCCGCTGCCGCGCCGCCCCGCCACCGCTCGGCCGCCGCCACTTTCGTGTCCGGACACTTCAAGTCATCATCGACATGCTCTTTGGGCGTTTTTGTGTTGTGTTGTACAAAAAGTAAACAGAATAAAAATAAAATATTAAAAAGTCACAGACTAAAAATTACAGTATAATAGTGAAAACATTATACCATAGTTGAATGAATTTTCTCTACTACTAGCACTTAGAGAACACATATCGTCATATCTGTTGCTATGAAAAATAAAAAACCGGACAACGAGCATTCACAAAAAAAACTGTCGCTGTCAAGTGTCAACATATTTTCCGCTTGTGCTTTGAATGTTTTGAATTGAATTGAGTATTTTAGTTTATTTTAACTTATTCGAAAATAATATCGGACTTGTAATGGCTGTTGTAATGTAACAGTCCCTAAGTGGAGTTCATGATACTACTATAACCGCAGTTTTCAGCGAAACGATATTGTTAACGTTTGAATCTGTTTAATAAAATACAGGTTGGTTTGAAGTGCATTTATTTCAATTTCCATAAAACTTTAAAGAAACACCACTGTAGGTAAACGTGAAGACAAGGTGCAGGACTTTGGCACGTAAAAAGTGTTAAAGTAGTTTAATTAAAGTAAGTAATTTAATCATAATAAATACTCATTTTTATACAGGTAAAAGATTTCGAAACGTTGTCAACTTTATTGTTTGTTCGAAGTAGATTTTGTCTCATTCGCACATTTTTAGATGACACGCAATTAAAAATGACTCTTACGGCTTGAGCATAAGGTACAATTCGGCAACAGTGTGTTAACTTATACTGATGTACAGGTTTTTAACTTGTCGGCAATAGCTTAGTAATAGATACAGCATGTAGAAAATGTTAAAAACGAAAAAATGATTCTTGTGACTAAACTACTGGATATTTTTCATTGATATTTTACAGGCAGACTGGGAGCGTTGCTAGATATACGAAATTTAATTTATTGTTGCATTGACCTCTCCACTTTGTATAAAGTCCACGTAGGATCATATTAATTGTCTTTAAGACTATACCTGGGAAAGCAAAACCTAGCTACAAAGTTATTGGAGCTTAAAGACAATTTAAAAAAAATATATGAAATCTTATTTTATTCGTTATTTCCTAATTTTTGTCCAAAGATTATCAAAATTTAAACACAACTAAACACATGCCTAATCATAAAAATAAAAATTATTGAACACCTCACAAAAAACAATAGATTCCTAATATATAGCCTCTTTGTTTTGACCTGCGGTCCTAAAATGCTTACATACCAAATATTTGAAAATTTCAACCAAGTACCATATTGTATAGTCGATTATAATACTTTAAGTTATTTTATACTTTATTCTAAGTGTAATAACGTTTATATTTCCTCATCACAGTGGGTTTCCGGTTTGGGCACCCACACAGATTGGTTAGAAGCCCCACACAGACTGAGGCCGGGGCTCGAAAACCTCACACATCTAGTAGACACTGGCCGACTACAACCTGTATTGGATAAGGTAAAGTTGGTTTTATGCGCTTGATAATTAAGACTATTTTCATCATGATGAAAAATCCTTACTTCCTGTTGCGGCGTCCAGCCTCCTTTGACTAATGACTGACAGACAGATGGAGGGTGACAGAGATGACGTACGGGACGGACGGACAGATGACTATCGACAAAACACGGGACTGGTGCTGAACTTGTAAAAGACACTATCAAGACGACCAGGACCGACCCTTGACCCGCAGGACGACAACTGCGACCAAATACTTCCTAACTAATATCAAGAGGGCTCACTCCGCGCTTAAATTAGATGACTACACTATTGTATTAGGAACCCCTGTAAGAATAGCTGTATTGTGTTAAAATAAAAAAATATATATATTAGCCTACTGCTCGCGGCTCACTCAGTCAAGCCAGCGCACGAGGGGTGTCACGTGTGTCAGATGAAGCTAGTTGCCAACCCTATACATATACAAAGTTATTTTTAGTTAATACAAAACCTCTCGTAAGGTTGATCAGACCATCAAACTGAACAACTTTCATTATGGGACCAACCTTGAAATCGCGAAAAAAGAATCAGCTGTTTCATATATTTCGATGGAGTACCGGCATTATAGTTTATGCACGGCAGATTCAGGAGCGGATATCTTGAAAAGTATACAAGATATTGAAAAACTTGACTGAATAAAACTTGTAGCAAATTTAATTAGCTTTCACTTTGTAGAAAGTCTAATGTCGCTAGAACGCATAGTTTCTGAGATATAAGTTTATTGTGAAAAACCGAAAAATGGGGCCTTAAATTTTTTGGCGAAAATATCAAAATGTAAAAAGCAGCAATTATGTTAGTAATAAAATAATTTAAAATATGTGTTTTTCTGTTTTTATATTATTATTTATTGTAATATTATTTTTTAGGTTTACCTGCCTCAAGATTTCGAAAGCGCTCTTGCCCACGCGTGCAGTGAAGACGCGATAGGTACAACGGTCATCAGGTTTCCGTGAATCTGTACTTAATATAAGAAAGAGGTCAAATTTGTATGTTTGCATGTTGGTTTGTCATTTCCACTTCCGGTAGAAGTTGCGCTGACCAAAATTATAAACCTATATTGAAATCGGATGAGTATAAGGCTAAGTTCATATTCGTCGCGCGGTAGGAGCATTCACATGATACCGTATGCACGCGCGGCAGTCTGGCATCAACATTGACGTGGAGGCAGGGCATCCATCACTCGCTCAAGGTCGCACGATAAGCACCTACCGCTAGCCGTTCGTTCGAACGAACAAGTGAGCAAAGGGCCGCCACACGCCCGCCCGCCGCCGTAGTCGCGCGGTATCTTACTGCCCAAGTAGGTATTGTCTCTTTATAATAGTAACAATGTCGAATCGACATTACTGTGCCGTGTACGGATGTCAAAATCAAAAACCAATAAACAATTGTCGTTGTTCACATTATCTACGCAGTTCATTTAAAAGAAGACAACCCTAACGTTGCGTCGTCATAAAAGGTAAGAACACGCGATAGAAAGAGAGGCAACTAATAGGTGAACTGCGCCACCTGAATTGCGCTTTATTGTGTCGGAGCAAATATACCTTTTTATTTAAATGACTGCCGAGTGCTGCTTCTGTACTTTGTACTATTATAGTCTGTTCATGGAAACGAGTTAGTAGAGCGCTATCTCACTCACACAATTTTTAACTGTGATTGGTCAGTGATAAACGCTAAGGCGGTGTACACAGTACGAGTACTTTTTAGTCTTCTCATACTCCCCGTGCTGTGCAGACGTACTCTTACTTGTGACTGTCTGTATACTCAATTCGTTACCTGGCTTGTGTATTGAATTTTGAATCCCAAGGTGGCGCAGGTGTGCTAATGACCCGTATTGTTCTTTTGTCGTAAATAAGCAATAACTTAATAAAATACTTTTTCCAAATTTTTGTACAATAAAATAGCCCAAGTGTGCTAGTTCCATTGTTATTCCCTGTAATAAATGGCTCTCAAATAGGACAGATGAAGCCGCGGTTATAAGCTAAGCGATTTTTTAAGAAGCGCAGTGTGAGCGCGCATTTACTTTTCTAAAGTATTGTTAACGCCCACTGACCCTAAAAAAGTTTTTTTTGTCTTTGTTATTTGTATGAAAATGTCTGATAGAGAAGGCACTATACTAACTCGTTTCCGTGAACGGAGTATAGTTACTCTGTGGTGGAGGGGGCAATTTGTTCCGCAAACCGCGCGGCTCAACTGAACGGGTCAATGCAGGTTTGTAGATCTTGAACGGATTATGTAGTAGTTATGCAAACGATATAACACAGTTTAGTATAATATTGTACCGCGCGGTCATGTGAACTTAACCTAACTTGGCAAAATTCTTTAGGAACAGAACTAAATTTTTTTTTACTAGCAACGACTCTTTTTGTCGCTCAAGGACGCCACTAGAGTGAGAAAAATAGTGTGATACAAGGAAAAGAAAAACCTTGAAAAAATGTGCTGACAGATGTGGTTCTACCCTAAAATCACTAAGTTTCTTGTAAATAACAGTTATATTTATTTAAATTAAGATATTTCCTAAAAAGAGACAAACTAATTATTTATTTACTTTTTATTGTAATTAACTACCTTTTATAAAACTATTTCAAAGTCCAGTGATATACATTGTGTGACCAAATAAATATTGTATTAGAAAAAAGAAAAAATATTTATAAAATTATTTCCACTTTGAATAAAAACGTATGAATTCTTCTTTTGTAATGGGCGATTTTCTGATAGCTCAAACAAAAAATTAGTTCATAAAATTTCAATAGATAGCGTTTTATGAAGGCCGAGCCGTATAGTTCTAAGCAATTTATCGAATGGATTTTTTTGAAAATTTTGATCGCAAATGCTGTAGTTGCCCCCATTGGAGAGTGATAAACAAGGCGGGGGAGTTAGAACGGCTATAGACATTATTATATCTATAGCCGTTCTAACTAGGTAAATAGGAGAAGATTATATTATAAATAATTATATGATCATAAGATTAACAATTAAAATGACATAATACCAAATTAATATTAACTTCATTTTTGTTTATGTTTGTTCGCTTATTATTATTGATTTCCGATTTAAAATAAAACAAATAATATTATGCAAAATATAATATATATAAGACTGAACAAATTACGTAAAATATAATATTAGTTACACCTATTTCATTACCTACCTAAAAAAAATAATAATAATAAGTCTTCCTCTCTACATAATTGCTGTGCCCTTTTTCAGGGTCTACAATGTACTTTGTTATTCTATGTATACCTACCATCTTGATAACATTGTGGAATGCAATAAATTGAAATTGAAAATTGAAAAATATGCAACTTTACGACGGCTCAGCTTTTATAAAAGTCAAAATCAAAATGGCTTTATTCAAATAAACTTAATAATTAAGCACTTTTGACTCGTCTGCATTTTCCTACCACCCGTTCCAGACTTTTTTAACTGACAAGAAGAACGGGTACAAGAAACTTATCGTGAAAACGCTATCTATCCAGAGCCTGTAGCCAATGTCACATTTACAAATTTTCGCTTTCGCTTCGTTTCGAAAAATGTATGGATTTGACGTTTTAAAATTCGATTGTTAACGAAACCTTGTGACAACTCCAACATGTTTCGAAAGCGAAGCGATAACGAAGATTTGCAAATGTTACACTTGTACTATTATGTATTCTGTGATGTTACTTTGGCTAGGGGGTCTGGATTTTTAACTAATTTCTTTTTTTTTGGTCTCTGAAAATCGCCCAAGTCCCGGTAAAACAGTATAATAATAAAATAACCTATTAGCATAAACCTAGTATTTTTGGAATTGTGTACCTTTTTATTGAAGACAAATTATTTTATATTGACTGTACTTAATTATAAGCTACGTCATTTTTTGCGATAACTCTGCCAATGTTTTATAATGTTAATTAAAAAGTTTACAAAATTATTTATCATGTAATTTAATCGATAACAATATATTGTTAATAGTGTAAAAAGGTGTTTATAAATTAATATTCTTAATGGTGGATGTGTGTATAAAAATAAATGTAATTATTGTATAATCGTTGTAACAAAGTGTAAAATATGTAAAAAGAAATGCAATTTTACATCTCAGGCCTCTGTAAATCTCAATAGGGTTGTAGTAGTTCCTATTTATTGATAGCTTTGGAAATACGTTTTTAAAGTAATTTATTTAAAAGATAATTATGTTTGTCTGTTTTTTATTTGTAGAGCTGAATAAAGGCGACTATATCCCTCAAGCGGCGCTCCCACATTTCATGATTTCTTAAATCTGAGTGTGTAATTGAAAAATGTGTCTCAGCCACTTTTCGCAATATAAGATTACGGACATTTTAAAATTTATTTCAGTTTTTTGTTGCTAAAGTACAAAAAGTTGTCGTTTCTAATAGTTATTTTAACTGGCAAAAAGGATAACTTTTTGTACTTCAGCAACTCGAAACTGAAATATATGTTGAAATATTCGTAATCTTATATTGCGAAAAGTGGCCGAGACACATTTTTCAATTACGCACTTAGATTTAAGAAATCTTGAGAAATCATGAAATGTGCGAGCGAGAGAGCGGTAGTCAGCGGCAAAATGAGTACGGACTCTAAATTAAATTTATTGCTCGCTAAGTACATAATGTAGGCGTAAGGTTCTATAGTTTATTTACAAATAATAACTTCAGTAAATTATAGTTCGTTGTAGTAAGCAAGTGCTTTTTCTCTTTAACCTACTACTACCACAACGAACTTTATTTTACTGAGGTTATTGTTATAATGGAGTGCTGGTACCGACACTGATGTATGGAAGTGAATCTTGGGTATGGCAGAAGAAGAATGAAAGCAGAATAAATGCGGTAGAGATGCGATCGTTGAGGAAAATATGCGGAGTAAAACTGAGTGATAGAGTGAGCAATGAGGTGATTCGTAAAAGGTGTGGTCTTAAAGATGATATAGTGACAAGAATTGAGAAAGGAATGCTCCGGTGGTTTGGTCACTTAGAGAGGATGAATGAAAGGCGAATCACGAAAGAGATATATTGTGCGAATGTGGAAGGAACGATTGTACAAGGGCGTCCCAGAAAAACCTACGCGGACCAAATAGAAGTTATTATAAAAAAGGCTGGTGTACGCAGTGACAAAACCGCAGGGCATGTATGAAAAGATTGATGGATGTGAATGAAGCGAAAGAAGTGTGCAAGGATCGTAGCAGGTGGCGATCCATAGTCTCTGCCTACCCCCATGGGAAACAGGCGTGAGTGTATGTAGGTATGTAAATAAACTATAGAATTCAATTTGTACATGTGAATTTTCGATACACTGTGTACTTAGCGAGCAATAAATTTAATTAAGATGAGGGTGTCACTATATTGAGGTATATAGTAGCCTTAAATTTCACAAAGTCAATTTCTATATAAATGTAGACATAGCTTGCGTGTGTGTGGTTACACTATTCAGTATACCAGAGCGATTGAATAAATTGTATTGTACAAAAAGAAATAATAGAATTAATATCGAAAGGTTTTTCCCTATTCAGTATAATGTCTCGCTATCTGTATACATATTAATGTATCATCTTAATTTTCTGAGAAATAAAAGTTATGTCATTTAAAAATATAAATTATCGACTTCATTACGTACACTATTCTGTTTAAATATGTTCTACAACATATTATAGATAAACTGACTTCGTGAAATACATAATTTGGCGTAGGTAACATAATTTATATTGCAAACCATAGTAAATAATGCAGACCAGATTTTTAGTCTCAACAAATTAAAAGACTGTTTAAATCCATACTTTAACGGAACACCACTTATTTGTAAATATCTGTGAATTATGTGAAAAAATGCTTCTTGTACAATGCGGAAATTATACAGGTGTTTTAGTAATTGTATACAGATTTTAAATTATACAAAACATTAATTACTCCTAAGTCTACAAAACAATTATGTTATTAATATATAAATAGTACTATTGCCATATATTAATTTTGTCACAAAAAACACTGTTAAAAGACTGTGTGCAAAATTTGGACTCAAAAAAATTTAGAAAAGGATTGGTAAGGAATTGAGGTTTATGTATTAAAGATAGGAAATATACATGTAGTTTTCTTCAAATCTGTAAAAAAGTTTAGAAGATAAGAGTTTGGATATATTTATTTGAGAAATAATTAGTGTAAGTATCAAAATTCTCTATAAATTCATCATCCTCCTGTCCTTATCCCAATTTATTTGTAGTGCTATGTCTACACAAAATAAAATTTTGCGCTCGTAGAACGACCACTATTGGGGTCGGCGCAGCATGTAATACATACTGCATTAGGTTTTGGCAAAGTTTTACGGCCGCCTGCCTGACACCAACCCTCCTCGGGAATGCTGTTGACAGTTTCCTCGCTGCCATTCGAGTGACCCTTTGTGCGATGGTCTGCACCGGGTCCCTAAAAACTTCCCTCTATCGCCTTCTACGATACCCACGGGATGAGATGGGACAGTCCTATTCTTAACCGGAACTGTGCGGTTAAAAATTCTCTATAAATTATCATTTAAAAATGCACAAACTATGCGATTAGTGTCCTCACAGTGGCGCCCTTATTAAATTAAATTCATTGCTTGCTAAATACATAATGTATCAAAAATTCAAACGTACAGATTGAAGTTAAAGTTCTATAGTTTATTTACAAACAATAACCTTTGTAAAATATAATTCGTCGTAGTAGTAGTAGGCAAAAGAGCCAAAAGTGGCCACTAAATGACAACATGACCTAGTGAGGACATGACGTAATGAGGACATGACCTAGTGGGGCTAGATGCTTAAAAGTAATAGGCAAATGTGCCAAAAGTGGCCACTAAATGACAACATGACCTAGTGAGGACATGACCTAGTGGGGCTAGATGCTTAGTAGTAATAGGCAAATGTGCCAAAAGTGGCCACTAAATGACAACATGACCTAGTGAGGACATGACGTAATGAGGACATGACCTAGTGGGGCTAGATGCTTAGTAGTAATAGGCAAATGTGCCAAAAGTGGTCACTGTTTGCTCTTTTGCCTACTACTACCACATCGATTCTTAGCGAGCAATAAAGATGATTGGGCATATTTGACCTACTTGATGAAAGTTCGCGTACAGAAACTAAACCAGTTTTAAATTGAAGAATTCAAAATTATGAATATTTTTTTTATGTACCGACCGACAGAAAAAAACAATTTTACAGTGTGTGTGAGTATATGTTTAATGTTATCAAATTTTGTTGATAAAACAGAAGTTTTTACTTTCAGTACCTATTGTGAAAATGTGTGGTAAAAGCAAAATTAACGTTTGCATTATTGTCTTTATTTATTTTTTATTGAATTGTTACGATATAATGATAATAAATGAAACATGGCCTGCAAGAATGCAACCCACACCACTGAGTAGCAGATACGTTTATCTACATACCTAGCCCTATTTCATTTGTGTACGCCGTAGGTCAAGTGTCCAAACAAAATGCCCAATGACCTTTAATTAAGATGAGGGAGCCACTGAGAGGGCACTAATCGTCTTAACTATACCTTAATTTCACGTTCCTATGGAAATGTTTTTATCGGTAAAAGTCCAAGTGTTTTAACCTAACTTACATAGGATAGATAATGCACTGCGAAGACAGTCCAAGATGTATGTGAAATAAAAATTGTCAAAATGTCCATTTAGTTATAAATATACCAAATATTAATTAATTTTAGATAGGTAGATCAAAATGTTAAACAATAAATTGTTGTTTTTAAAAGTGTCTTTTTTATGAATTTGTATCACCATCATTTATCAGCTATCTACACTGGCCTGCAAAACTAAGTAGGTACTACAGAGGTCTATTTTCATACAAACGAGGTAACTTTGAAGCTTTGGTTCTCCGCCCAGGATTAAGCGGGATGTGATCTGATGATGGCCATCCAGGGAGTGAATGGAGAAGATTCAGATCTCCATACACACCCAATTGATCTGATCAGCATTCTAAGGGCTGTAAGGATTAGAGTATCGAGTAATAAACAATGAGACAACCGTTTTATGATGAGATTAGTTTATTACTGGCTTACTTAATACATTCGTGCACCCTTATATATATTCATATACGACACCACCGGGGTGCAATGAAAAAAAACAGGAAAAAAAGAGTTCGATCTATAAGTAAAAATTACAAAATCTTGAATATGTGCATTTTTAAATATATTTTTTCTTAACTACAGAAAGACAAAATTATATAAGGTAGTATACAGGTGCCTGTAGTTAAACTTATTTCAACTATAACACTTAAAATTTAAAGACAAAAATGACAGTAAACATTATGATAAAAAACTACAAGCAACTACTTTCTTTTTCTTTCTTTCTACAAGTAACTAATTTCTTAAAAACTTTTATTTTCTACAAAACATAACTTTGTATTGCCTATCTAACTTCTTACAAACATTTAGATTTTTTGTATGAAAAATCTATTTATCTATCTATTAACTCCTTCAGTTAATAAAAAACATCTTCTGGTAAAAATATCTATCCCAGTTATTTGTCATAAAAAAAATTAAACTATGATTTCATGACATATAAATCAAACTTACATAAATTATTTTATAAAAACATACAGTTTTGCTATCTTAACAATCTATTTATCAATCAACTCATTCAGATAATAAAAAAATATATTCTGGAAAAATGTATATCCCAGTTATTTTTACTACATTTCATTTATTTAACAACAAAAATTATATCTCAAAAATCCATTTACCTATCTAAGTTCTGTTAATCCATTTAGGTAATACAAAAATATCTTCTGGTATTAAAGAAAATATCCCAGTTAATAATTAGTATACGTACTCCATTCGTTTCATTAAACAAAATTATCTTCTGGTATTAAAAATATATCCCAGTTTATTATAAACAATACATTTCACGTAGTCTCTTTTATATGAGTAAATAGTAAATCAACGAAATCCGCTCGGGCGTAACGTTGTTTATTTTATAGTTTATATCAAACATTATCTCAATAACATTACCACTAATCATTAATATAATAATAAGCATTATTATTTCTATTAAAAAAACCATGTCATTTATTTTATTACTTATTCATCTCAAAACTATTTATTCTCTCACTATTTCCTTTTAAAAACTTATTCCATACTAGGTAGATATCGCTTGGTTTTCTTAACATTTCTGAAACTAAGGGTAGGCCTCCCCTTGTTTCAAGAATATTTCGAGAAATGTTGCTAATCATAACATAATTCTTTACGTAACAATTCGTTTTACATTCATCACATTGCCAACAAAATTCATTGACACACACTGCCTAAGTTGCATCGGTTTGCAAAATCAATTCATTTGTTATAACAATCAACAATGTCTTGACAAATTAAAACAATGCACATGACTTCGTCCAAATAAACAAAAGGTGTATTCTTTTATTGTTCTTAAGATGTATAATGTATATTGTTATTGTTTGATTGAAAATGAATTTCATAATTGCACAAGACAACGCGAATCTTATGACCTCTGACCTCATTAATTTTTTCACAAATTATGATTTATCTTAATCGTATTTGTAAAAAGACAAAATAAATCCATAATGTCGTCTTATACTTCTCGAGAAACGACAAATGTATACTTACTTAATTAGGATTTAGAGTTAATAAAACATTAATATTACTGAAAATAAGTAGAAAAAATATCGTCTTACTTGTAATAATATTACAAGATACCAAATTACTTTTAACACCATTATAAAGAAACAAAATTATTAGTAGAATATTTAAAAATCAAAGCCATATAAAATCATCATCATGTTAGGTGCATTGTGCGTCAAAATATTGATCAATCTACTTATTTACCGAAATACACATACACTATTAGATTAGAAATAATCAAGTTACTTTACTTTAACACACTGAAGAAAACACAAAATTCTTCTCTTTAAAATTTTGTCTGTCAACGATTCACATGTGTTACTCACGGGCTCACTACACTAGATAGTTTTCTTTATTTTCTTCATAGCTACAGCTACATGGTCACTGTGATGACTGTTTTCATCTCATTTTTGTTTCTTTCACCTCCATGACAACGAACATCTCCCGGCTGCATGCATAAATCCAAGCTCTAAGCATCGAGCTCTTTTACCGTATAGATATTCGGTAGACGATACACACGCGTAGACTTCTGAGTTGTTTTTTTTTACGTAGATCCTTCACTTTTATTTATTTAAAATGTCTTTCCATATTTAATTTTAAAATAAGTTGTGGTGGCTCGCAGGCCCACTACTAGCGGCCGCGGCGCAGCGCGCCGGGCGCTTGCGCAACTCACGCGTTTACATTGTCTTGGCTGGCAGGGTCGCCATATCGAGTAATAAACAATGAGACAACCGTTTTATGATGAGATTAGTTTATTACTGGCTTACTTAATACATTCGTGCACCCTTATATATATTTATATACGACAAGAGTTATCAGTTACAGCATTTCCATACATTTTAATGCTATTTTTGTGGTTTTTTTAAACATATCCAAACAGCTCTTAGAATGCTGTTCAGATCACTTGGGTGTTTATTAGGATCTGAATCTTCGCCATTCACTCCTTGGATGGCTATCATCAGATCACACCACGTTTAATCCTGGGCGGAGAACCAATGCTTCAAAGTTACCTCGTTTGTATGAAAATAGACCTCTGTAGTAGATACTTAGTTTTGTAGGCCAGTGTATAAAAGTGTTTCCCAAGTAGTGGTACGCGTACCCCCAGCCCCCCTAGCATGACCACCGAAACACGATGTGATATAGCGATTTAACTGTGAAAAGACAACGGATTTTGACAGTTGGGTGTCGATAAAACGCCATTTCACGCGATATATATCGTGTTTCGTCGGTCATGCTAAGGGGCAGGAGTATGCGCAGCAATCTCTGATTTCATATCCGATTTCATTCTTAGGGTTCCGTACTAAAAACATAAAAACGGGACCCTATTACTAAGACTCCGGTGTCCGTCTGTCTGTCTGTAACCAGGTCGGTCACAGGTAGACAGTTGAAATTCTCACAGATAATGTATTTCTGTTGCCGCTATAACAACAAATACTAAAAACAGAATAAAATAAGTATTTGAGTTGGACAAATAGAACAAACGTGTTTTTTTTTCGGTTTTTTGGTAGTACGGAACCCTTCGTGCACGAGTCCGACTCACACTTGAGCGGTTTTTTATTTAGGGAAAATGTAATAGCATGCTTTGTCTAGCTACATTGTTTTCCAACCGGTGCTGCCATCTCTGATATGATACCAGTACTACTTTAAGCAAGCAGACCACCTGTCAATACTGTTTTACCGACCAACGATAGAGTGACATTTCATTTCGTGACAGACCTTCGAGTGGCGTGACACTAAAATTTATAACCTAACTTTTCATCCAGTATCATCTACGTTTCCACGGTAAGTTTTTGATTTGTTTTTTGTTTGATGGTGATGTTTAGTGTTATAAAGTTATATAAATTATGTATTTCTAACACATCTACTATAGCTTACGTAATACAGCCGCTATTGCAATTGCCCCAGAATTTTGCTGACTTGGGGTAATTGCAATATAGGTATTATTACATTTACCCCAAAACCCTTTCTCTTTCTAGATGGTGCGTAATTATGTTAAAAAAAAAGACACGGACCTGAAATAGTCTGAAGAAAAATTAAACCGGGCTCTGGAAGACATACAGGCTAAAAGAGTTTCAATCTATAAGGCGTCCACTTTGTATGGAATACCTTTTGCAACGTTGTACTGTAGAATAAGAAAATACAGAAGAAGAAGCAAGAAAAGACCTTCCAGCTGGTGGTCAACAAATGGGTGATCATTAAATATGCATTAAAAAAAGGAATTAAGTATTACGTAGGCATTCTGCAGAAAAAAGTCGGCGATCGTTGGGAGGTAAAGTTTGTAAGACGTAACGTCTTTTTATGGCCAATAAACGAAGATATTGATGAAGTTACGTCTGATTCCATCGTTCAGATTTTACCTAACCCCGAAAAAACTAAACGAGGAATAATATCATTTGATTTTCAGTTCAGAAATATGATTATTTCATAATTATGATTTTAAGTATTTTCTAGTAATTAAGAGAGACATTTTTTATTTTTTATAAAAGTTCATAACTTAGGCTTTAATTGTCCGATCTCATTGAAATAAAAACCAAATATTATCTTTTTCTTGCGTTTTTATTGCTATTACCCCAGAACTCAATCTATACACTTCGTTAAAAAAATAGATATGATTTATACATTTGCCCCTTTTGACGGGGCAAATGTAATAATGAGACATGGTACTTAATTTGGAGTCTCATTTTTCATAAAATCTTTTATATCCTTTTATTCAATACCTAAAATGTTAGCCTTATATATGCTTAATAGCAGACGTAAATGATAATTCTCAACTGGTAAGACATAAATGAGCAGTATGCGATTGAATTTATAAATTTAGTTATCACACTTGCAATTGCCCCACCTGACCCTAAGTATCATTCTAGCAATAAGGGATACAAAAAAAACTTGAGAACCACTGAGCTATAAGATTGATAAGCCCACTGGTCTTATTCTTATTCTAATCGTATGAGGATTAGTGGCCACTCTGGGACTCTGGTGTTAAGAGTTTATCAAGCCGCCTGTAAAGCCTCTGACTTGGCTTAAAGACTGTAATCAGATGACATCAGCCGGGACCGACGGTTTAACGTGCCCTCCGAAGCACGGAAGCGCAATGTTGTAATGCTACTTAACGGTCACCCATGCGACACCTGGCCGGACCAAGCGTGGCTTAACAAACGTGATCGATCTGTCAAGCTCCGCCATGTGTGCTTCAACTTTCAAATTAGCCGACTGGTGTGCTTAGGTCTCCCCCAGGATCTCCAAGCCAACCCTCGGGACACAGGCTCCCACGACTTCGCTCCCATGGATCCACGGATGTTTTTTTCGCCTCTTGACTCCTATTGGATCCTCAGATTTTTGTAAACCTATAGTTCAGTAGAATGAGGATCAGTAACAGGTTTGAATCCTATAGTTTATTGATATAATATACACACATATTGATATCTATGAAACCCAGTGAAGGATTTTTGAAATCCGTTTAGAAATGGTTGAGTTAAAAGGGTTTAAAGGAAATGCCAAGCTGAATGCAATATGTGCTTTATCACGTACGACATAAGGTTCGCGTCCGTCGTGATGACGTCATAGGGACCCCCAAAAAATCAGTGTTTTAACTCTTGTAACTTCTCAAGTTTAAGAGATATCGTAAAATTTTTTTCACAGTTAAAATCTTAATAAACGTTTTCAACGAAAATTAGTTTGAACGAGATATACTTAGTTAGCAGTTTTAGAGATATAGCACATTTTTTATAACCGCAAATATAACTTTGTTATTCATACAAACACTATGAAAAACAAAGTTATTTTGCAAACGAAAAATGATAGTGCTATTAAATATGGTATGCTTTATGTCTCCAAAACTATCGTTCGTATCAAAACCGTTCTACCCTCAAATTGTTTGGAATTTACCCAACTTTAAAATGTTCTTACACAATCTTGATGAAAAACGAGATATAACAAAAACCGCAAAAATACCCCTTTTGGGGTACATTTTTACAACCCACCCACCACTTAAGCACAACTCCGCTGGGGGGGGGGGGAACCTAGGACAGTCATATTTGGCAACAAATGAAGCTATTAAAACAATAAAACCTTTTGTAGGAATTAAATCCGATTTAAATTCTTACCCTACTGACCTACTAGTATTTTTTTATATTTATTATCTAGCATACTTTTTACGTCAGGATAAAAAAGCTCACGCGTCTGCGCTTCCCATCGCTCCTGCTTTTGTGACTATCTAAAAGCCTTTTAGGGGGGCGTGAGGGGGTCCCGTCCCTTCCTCAACCCCATCAGATATTTTTCCTTCCCGACCAACTGACCACTAAATCTTATCACCAGTGGTCAGTTGAGAGGAAAAAATTCTCATTTGACCACTGGAGGTGAATTGGGAGCAATTTATTCCTAACTCACCACCAGTGATGAAGTAGGATTTTGACCAACTGACTACCGATGACCTTCTGAAAACTATATAAGCCTATTATTAAACCATAATTTAACCACCATAAGTTACCTTCTCCATATTAATGTGATCCTGATATTTTGGAACCGCAAGTGATTGAAAGTACCTACAGCTTGACCATAAAGAGTTGACAAAAATTGAGGGCACCACTTTCTATGTAAACACGTCAAAATTACGAATAATTTGGCAACACTGACTAAATTTTGTACTGAAAAATTTTAGTTCCATTTTATTTAATTTCAACTCTTTATGGTCAAACTGTACCTATTTAATTTTGAACCTAAGCGAGGGCAGGTTGCTAGTTTATTACCCTCAGGACGACATTGTCATATACCTAAATATAAAACTCAATAAAACACAGAAAATTATAGAAGTTAATCTTCTTCGTATTTATGTGATCCTGGTACTTTGGAGACAAGTGCTAAAAATAAATACAAAAAAACTGAAACTATGGGAAAATAATCATTATCAGAGTTAGATTTAAATATTTTATAAATATACTTAATACCATAAATAGATTAGGTACCGATTTTGATTGTGTCTGTTTTTTAAACCCAATGAAATTAGTCACCAGTGGTGAAATGGGCTAATTTTCACCACTGGTGTTTGAAATGGGAGTAACATTGTGTTATTTGGCCACTGGTAGTCAGTTGAGAAATTGGAGTGCCAACCAACCACTGGTGGTGGGATTTGGTGGTCAGATGGTCCGGAAGGATATTTTTTGCTTACTATTTAGATTGGTGGCAGATCAAAAATACTCCCTTAGGGCAAATCGGTAGGTCCACGGGCCCGAAAGGCTTCCCCCAACAACCCCATCAGATATTTTTTTGCTAAACTATTTAGATTAGTAGCAGATCAAAAAAATACTTCCTATTAAAATAAAACAAATATATCGTCCAAACCACATTTATTAGCGTTTAAACACAACCTAAATACGATCGGATCGCATAACATTAAGTACAATGAACAACTACATATATGGGGGAAAATACACTTAGGGCTGGTTTATACGGGGTCAGTGACTGGACCCAGTGACTCAGAATTTCTCAGTAACTGGGTACATGTAGACAGGGTCGGCAGTAAGTCGTACTGTGCCCGAAAATAGAACGGCAGCTAGACCGCCTATCTCAAAGCGAGAGCAATGCTCTATCCGTCCTTGTCATATCATAACATGATGATAAGGACGGACAGTGCACTGACATCATAAACCAAAGCAATAGTCAAAGGTAAACGGTGGCGGGTGGCTAGTCAGCTGGACTGACTTGCGAGCGAGAAGTCAGCGCTGGGGCCGTATTATGACCTCTTATTTCCAGGCAGTTTTCTGACTGGCTATCAATCTATCCCTTTTATTTGCTATACGGCGAGAAAGAGATGTCACTACAGCAATTTATAAACCTGGCAGGATTTAAGAGCTTGTAATACGGCCTCTGGACTGGGTTGAAACTAGTGTCTACACGAGCCCAGTAGCAAGTCAGCGCTGAACTGGGTTACTGTACGGACTGCCATATGTTACTGACCCCGTATAAACCAGGCATTAAGTCTGATTCGCCACTGCAAAATTGAACTCTATAACAGTAAAGTAAGTTACACATTTGAATGAAGTAATTTTTTAATAATACAAAATGTAAATCAGTCCAAGTTGAAATAAAACACTTTCAACTCAATTACGTCAATAATCAAATACTTCATTGATGGTTGGCGAATCAGCTTTTTGATAATTACGATTTATATAATGTGCAGTAAAAATAGAATCATTTCAAATTCCGTTTATTAATATATTATTACATTTAAATTATCCTCTCCTCCCCCCGCACCTTACCCCCCAGTCCCTCCACATACATTTACCAAATCTGTAAAGACCTAAGGTATATTATATTATTACTGAAAAGTAATCAATTACTATTATTAAAAAAATATACAATAATAGTTTTCAATCAATGTTGAAATCTATTCCTTTGTTTACTTTACAAGTTAGACGTAAATATTAAACAATATTGGTCTTTACAATTTGTCATAAATAACTTCCTTTGCCATTCTAATTCAATTCCATTCTGATAATAAATTAAAAACAGTGAGGGCTGATTCCTACACCCACAGAAAAAGATTATCTTATGCTGAAATTACACGGTTCACATATTTATTATGACATTCAATTTGGATGAAATAACCAAATTATATCACGTAGAAAATCATTCAATAGATCAACAGAATTTCAGTACATTTCTGCGCCTTTCAACTAAAGATAATCAATTTGGTAGCCATAGAACCGTGTCATTTCAGCAGTCTTAAATTTTACCCGAAGTTTAAAAAGTCAACCCTCAATAAATATAATCAATAATATCTTAAAATATCAAATTATTGTACATTTTGTTGATTATTAATTTATATTTTTCGCTCAATAAAGGGAATAAATAGTGATAAGTACAGTGTTCTATGTCACGAAGTCCGTTCGGCTATGAATGTTGTTAGGCGTGCACATGCACATTGTTTTAGTGTGCGTCTGCACGCTTACGTATACCACAGATACCTAATACTATACTAGGTATTACCACAGATTACCATGCCGTCTCATCAGGAACAACAGATGTGGCTTAGTGAGCAGGTACCTCCATCTAGTGGTATATTTAAACTAATGTTAGAATTAGTTTAAATTTACCTCACGAGATTGCGGTGCCTGCTTCGATTTGTTTTTGCAATATTCAAATACAGATAAAAAAGTCATGAAACTTTTAAAATGGTAAAGTTTGTTGCTATCTGTGCTAGGCATGCTGCGACGATAGCGGTGCCATCATGAAAAACATTTTAAATCGCCCCTATAGCCGCCTCACGAAGGCCATTTCTTTAGTATGGGATGAGGTATCTGTACTATAGTCTTATGTAATCCGTTGTATTACGCACACTAAAATTATGTGCATGTGCACGCCTAACAACATTCATAGCCGAACGGACTTCGTGAGATAGAACAACTACAGTGATATTAATGGTTCTACTAAGCTCGTAAGTGTGACAAGTTAAAAAGGTATGTCGTATATTGATATCTATTTGGTTTTGACACTGCACTAGAATTAAAACAAATAGCAAAATCACTTTAGATGTTTGTAATGTGGACATATTATTGCGCAGATCGCGCTATCGTGAAGATTTTCGTTGTCATGTTGTACTATGGGCAAAAGCGTCGCTTAACCAGTTAGCAACAAAATTAGTATGCGCGTTGGATTCCACTCAGCCCAATTTCTTTGTCCAAGTTACATTTTTTAGTTATATCAATTTGTTCTAAGGCATGGGATGACTTCACCACGTCTTAAGCAGTTTATAGACAAGGAACTATCGCCGAATCGCTTTGCGGTACGCGTCGCGTCATTGACTAACTCTCGCTCCTATGTAAGCTACCATATGAAACATCTGGGCCCATATTCTCAAAAGTCGGAATCTTTCCGTATCCGATGCTTTCCATATATTTACCCTATAGGTAACTTTAGACAGTTCGATTCGAAACAAAGACTATAATTAGCAAATTCATTTCCGACAGCTATTGCGGAAGAGTTAGTAAATTGACATATCGAATGCGGAAACCATAAAATGATATTATGGAAAGCATAGCATCGGATACGCAAAGTTTCGGGGCGTTTGTGTGCAAGGGCCCTAGTACAATACATTTTCGATTCTTTGAAGAAATTGGACAAGTGGAATACCACCGTAACCATGCGTGATTCTTATAATTTTATTTTAATTTTAGAGCAGTGTTTATTATATACAATTTGCAGTTAACAACTTTATTTCTATTAGTGCCGCTAATGATTGAGTTATCTTATATTTTTATGAATAAGTATTTAAAACGTATCATGCATCAAAGTTGAGAACAATAGGAGAATAGGTAGATTTTGGAACCTTACCACTGTAAATTCATTTTTTTATGAAATGCTAAATTGCGAATTGTACATTGGTGTATTGTACATTTTGCAAGAGGTGCACATTTTTCGAATTGTGCATTATGCTACCAAGGGATACTGAACTGTAATAATGGTACGTTTTAAACTTGTGTAGTTAGCACAAAGCTTATTTATTTTTCTTAAACATTTGAATACACAGGAAATAACTATAGTTGAGTATAACAACGATTATTGCTTAGTATACTTACGTTATAAATCAGTTTAGTTTACATTTGACTTTGAACATTTTTAACGATAACAAAGAACATTAATTGAACACATTTAAGACATTTAAACCATCTAAAGGCAGTACGTAATAAATAGTTTTTTTATAGAAATTTTTACTTTTACAGTTATGTGTTTTATACCTTGAGGTTTTCTGTAGAATAACCAATTAGCGAATTTATACAATGTGGTTTTTTTTAACATTGATCAAACTTTGTGGTGTGGCTTAGATCATCAAACTGAAGAACTTTGTCTATGAGACCAACTTCATCAGAGCAAAAATAAAATCAGCTGTTCCATACATTTTGGTCGAGTAGTTATTGATGTTTTCTATGGAACAGCTGAATATTTTTTTGATCTGATTAAGTTGGCCCCATAGACAAAGTTGTTCAGTTTGATGGTCTAAGCCACACTACAAAGTTTGATCAATGTTCATAAAAGCACACTGTATTGTTAAATGTATAATTATTCGCACAAAAGTAACCCTTATACTTTGAAAATGCGGTTTGAAATGCGATGCATCTTCAATGCCATGTGAGACGGGCCGAAGTCAAAGGGATATAATTGAATTATAGATTAGTTCAACAACAATAATTATTCACATTACCATAAATATAATAAATGATAATCAACTAGCGAAATTTATTGATTAGCAAAGCCTTTCCGTTTTATTTTTACACCACGTGATAATTTACGCAATAGTGATCTGGGACATTATTCACAAAAGACCGAAACTTTCCGTATCCGATGATATGCTTTCCATATATTTACCCTATGGTTTCCGTATTCGAAATGTCAATTTTCTTCTCGATACTATCAATACAATACAAATATCTTCCGACACCAACACTTCTAGCTGTCGGAAATGAATCCCCAAATAATAGTCTTCGTTTCGAATCGAACTGTCAAAAGTTACGGAAACCATAGAGTAAATATATGGAAAGCATAGTATCGGATACGGAAATTTTACGACTTTGTGAATAAGGGCCCAGCCCCCTGATTTTCGACGATTGGTTTCTATTTGACCATCTGTGAACTTCCATCGCTTGTTTTGAGTTAGACAATTAGGTCCTTAGATTGTTATAAGCATAGTGTTTCATAAAAAAATATTAAATACACATAATATAAAATTAATAAGAGATTCTTTTTAAACCTAATTGAGTTAGATATATTATCATTATAAACAAATTAAGGAATATTTGATATTATTATAAAAAAAGCTATAGTATTCCAGATATAAGAGAAGGCAGAGCTATACAAAGTGTAAAGCATCATCCCTCTTACACTTAAGAAATGCAATTTCATTACCTAGTTATTTATTGAGTAATGTTGTTTAGTTTTGCAAATTTAAATAAATATGTAACTTAGTAAATAAATATAAGTCCATACATTAGGTATGACACAATGTCTTTATACAACGTATTAATGAATGAACCCAAAATGCGAAAATAGTTTCTTCGGACCATCGAACTGAACAACTTTTACTATAGGACCAACTCTGAAGTCGCGAAAACAAAATCAGTTACTTCATACAAAAATTAAGAACGAAAATATCAAAATGTATGAAACAGCAGATTTGTTTCGCGATTTCAGAATAGGGAATATGCATAAGTCACCGATTTTCATGAATTTGAGCTTGATCGCTGCGGACACTTAAAACATGATGGAACAGGAAAAAAAATAAAAAAATGTATTATTTTAGTTTTATCACACGATGAAATCAGGGGAAAAACAACGATTTTTTTTTTCATTTTCGGCTATAATGCACTTTACAGTCAGATAGAATATCGAATAAGAAACAATATTTTGTATGACACATATGTACTTAAACGCAAAATTTAGGGAGATAATTGAAGATTATTGACTAACTCCATATTAAACGCGCCGAAACACACCTGAAACGTGATGTGTGACGTCACCGTTTTGTATGGAGCGTTTTCAGCGGGTGCTGCTGCGCGCTAACTTCAAGTAACTATATCACTAGAAAAAAAACGCAAGAGAAAAGTTTTAATATTACCGTTAATTTTCTCACGCATTATACTTTTGATTAAGATTAAAAAAAATGATGCATATTCCCTATTGGTCCCATAGTAAAAATTATTTCAGTTTGATGGTCCGAAAAAATTGCTTTTCCATTTTGGGTTCATTCATTAACGTTGTAGAAAAGATTATTAATACATTAATTAACACAAAATACTTATGTCATCAAAACACCACCAATACCAAAATTAATCAAGCAAACAAATTGGATACAATAGTATATTTCCGCAAAATAAATACTATAGGAATGTAGTTTCTTCCACTAGTCGCATCTTGATACTTTTTTTCATATAAGTACACAATAAATTGTAAAAGATAGGTATTTTATCTGTTTTTTTTTGTAAATTGACATGAAAAGACGAAATCAAATACACTTTACTTTGACAACATTAATGAACTTTAACAATGGGCTTTTGCCACATAAAATTGTCAGGACACCACGTTACCTCCTGAGATTATATCAATGTTTAGGTATTGGTATTCTAATCAAAATAATAGCGTAAGATGGGCGGGAGAACACTCGGACATGTATAGGTTGGAGTGCGGGGTGAGGCAGGGGGGGTTGACCTCGCCCCGGCTCTTCAATCTGTACATGAACCGACTGATCGGTGAGCTCAGTAGCACCAATATTGGATGTCATATTGACGGTGTCTGTATGAACAACATCAGCTATGCCGATGATATGGTGCTGCTGAGCCCATCGATCGGCGCTCTTAAGAAGCTTTTGGCAATATGTGAATCATATGCGGTGGCCCATGGGCTCAAATACAATGTCAAGAAAAGTGAGGTTATGATTTTTAAATCAGGTTCGAAGAGCTACAGTGATATACCGGAAGTTTTACTATGTGGCACGCCTCTGCACAGGGTAGATAAGTTCAAGTATTTGGGCCACTGGGTCACAGACGATTTGACAGATAATTGTGACATAGAAAGGGAACGTAGATCGCTGGCTGTCCGCTGTAACATGTTAGCTCGAAGGTTTGCAAGGTGTACGAAATCAGTCAAAATTACGCTTTTTAAAGCATACTGCCAGTCGTTTTACACCTGCAGCCTTTGGGCCGACTACACGCGGCGGGCATACAGCGACCTGCGGGTCCAGTATAACAACGCATTCAGGGTTCTGTTGGGGCTGCCGTGGCGTTGTAGTGCTGTAACGTTGCGTTCTGACACCAAGTTTAAATTTTGGCGCGGAAGCGAAATGGTAGTTTTCAGTACCTTACAGGAATTGGCACCTCCCCCTTAACGTCATTGGCGGACGTGTGTAGCAGCCGCAACTTTAATAAATGTCTTTTCGAATTTTTTAGTATTTGAATAAGGTTTTGAAATGAATAAACATTGGAAAACAGAACAAAGTCTCTCAATATTCGCTTCAGTTTTGCAGAGAATTTGACGATAGAAAATGGCGCGTGCGGCGTGTCATGATTTCGACCAATACGAATATAAGATTCTTGATTTCGACGAATAGCAACAACGCCCAATAGGAAGGCTGATTTTGGTGCCGCGGTGTTGCCATTTCGCGTCACATTCTTCTATCTGACACTTTTAATGAAGTTATGCACAAACACCTTTTTGCTGATTGAAGCGTCGAGTGACAGTTCTTTGTGTTTTGTCCAAAAGATTTATAGTCGACAAAACACAGGTATTTGTTTATGTAGGTTAAATTTTTATTTACAAAAATATTTGGTCAATTTTTAATTTCAAGTTATGGTAGGATTTGGGAAAACGGAACGTTTTGGAAGAAGTTTCAAAACGAGCAAGGGCAACACCAAGCAAGTTTTCAGATTTTCAGAAAAGAAAGATGACAGTTGTGATGAACGAGATTTCATTTGGTTATTTTATTTAACGCGGCGAGAGTCGCTCGCATAATAATTTATAGTCAGAAAACGCTACTGAGGTAAGTGCAGTTTTATCTGTTTAATGCAGATGTCGCAAGACGCCAGGAACATTTTTTTTGAGGTTGTTCTTATTACAGGTAGAACCACTGGTCACTGGTTTGAGGGTGTGCCAGATTCCCAAATTTTACTTGCTGTGGTTGAGTTCGGCCAGGCAAAGTTTCAAACGGGTGGTGGGAGCAGGCGGTTTGAACACCCGCTAAACAGGATTCTGTTCAGCGAAAACCTGGTAAGAATCTTGGAAATATTATTTCCCACGCCACGCCGCCATGCCGCATAGCACAACGTGTTCGTGGTCGGTTTTCCAGTTTGCTAATCATACATATTTTGTTACAGCTATGGGAAGTTAATTTTATTCGACTCATCGTTTTATGAGAATACCCTACTTTGGGACGGTGTCCATCCACGGCCACGTCACCGGCCTGAACGAATTGCTGTCCACCGAGTCCTAATTTCATTCAAGACTCACAGGAGCATTAATAACTAGAAGTTGTCATCATATCGGACACATGAGGTCGGTGTAACTTTCACTACAATTTAGCTCTTTTAGTGAACCGTGGTATCTCCATGTAGGGCTCGGTTTCTTGACGTAGAACTGTAACTTTTACCTTTTGCGGCCCAACGCACACCAACCAAATCGTACCCATGTAAAGCGACCCCTATCGCTAAGCTAGTATTTTGGAATTTTTCTTATGTAAGGTGTAAACCAAATTTTAACAATATAGACCATTAAACCCATACCATCTTTTATTTATTTTTTTACACCTTCAATTTAATTTTCTTTGCTCCGTGGCTCTCACCGGGCAATATCTTAGAGAACCACGTGGCAAATGGCGCCCACATTTATTTAAAGATATTGTTTGGTGTGTGTTGGTCAGAAACATCCCCCATCTTTCTCATATCTGGGCCCGGACCGCAGGGAATATTGTGTGTGTAAGATTTGTCCTGGCCCACACCTTTGGCTTACTTATGGAATGATTTTAGTACGATTGAAAGATTGAGAGAGGGTAGGAGAGAGTAGGGGAGTTTTTTTTGTTTTAATAAAAGTTTACAGTCGAGTCATATTATTTTTTTTGATTTTGAAAAGAGGGTAGGTATATATTTTTGTTTAACTTAGAATCATATTTTTGAAAGTATTTGGTAGAGTCATTATGTATTTTGTGTAACTTAGAGTCATAATATATTTTTCAAACAAGAATATTTAGTTCATAATTATTGAGCGAACAACATTTAAGATATTTTTTTGTGCTTGAACAACATAACCACAGTAAAGAATTGTTTTTCAATTTAATAAATTTCTTTGGAACATTTTATTAGGAATTTGTTTTTTTAACAGTAGCGGCATAGATTTAAATTGATTTTTAGGATTGGAATACCACGCGTTCTAGTTTTGTAATTTTATGTTGTGGTGTGCTGCTATTGTGAATGTTATAAAGTGAAAAAAAAACACATGTGTGGTTGTTTCATTTCCTTTAATTTTTAAGTGTTAAGCTTTTGTTCCATGTTTTATGTTATGTGTTATATGTTTTTATAAAACTAAGATTTATATGTATAGGTATCTACCTACATGTTTCATGTTTAAAAGTTAACTTCAAGTTATATTGTTTTTATGTAAAACTGTAACTAAACAGACATAAATATCAGATTTTACATTTGGTAACAAACTAGTGTGTGTACACATTCATACTTTCAAAGGAAAGATTTCAGTTTTCAGATTAAAACTTTATTTTGTTTTTAAAATGAATACATTTTGTTAAATTTAAAAGTTCATACAGTTGGTTTATAAATTTGATACATTTTGTTAAAACTACCTACATTTTATACATTTAGGTGATAAATTTACAAAATATTACAATATTGTACAAGCGGTGTGTCGTTGTGGTCAATACAATTACAAATAATTTTCTTGAGTACTGTGTTTTCTCTGATTTAGTGTTTGATAATTTAATATTACCTTTTATTTAAATTATTTGTGAAGGAAATACCACCAGTTCTTAACGATGGATTTAGAAATTTTAGTACATTCTCTTTTAAAAGATGAACTTACTTATGAAGTGACAATTAGGTCTGAAACACCGACTTCTACGGTTCCTTTGTTGAGAAAGCAACTAAAACAGCTTCTTATTGAGTGTCCCTCTGAGGTAATCACAGAAACAGAGTTTGAAAGTGGTTCGGAACTTAAAATTATTTCAGATAAAATTAAAGAATTAAAAGCAAAACTTAGTGAAAAATCTGTTACAGCACATTGTTTGAGCAGATGCCGTGGTTTGGTACGACACTTACATCATAGGCTTTTGCGAGTAGTGTCGGATGACCCTGCTGTTTTGTCACAAAAGGCAGAGTTGTCTGGCGCGATTGAGTTTTTATTGTCAGTTTCTGAAAAGTTTTTCTTGTCAACAAGAGCACAGCATCCGGATCAGAGCGATACCCAGGTTGAACCGGTGCCAGTAGTAGCAGTTGCAGAATGTTCTGGTGATAGGAATGTGGCAAAGTGGAACTTGAGATTCAACGGGACCACAGACCCACGCTCATTTTTGGAACGTGTCGACGAGCTCCAAATTTCATATGGTGTTTCTGACGGCAAGTTGTTCAACTCAGCCGCTCAGTTGTTTTCAGAACAGGGTTTGCTGTGGTATCGTGGCATTAAAAGTCAGGTTGACAGTTGGGCAGAACTGAAATCTTTGTTGCTCGAAGAATTTGACCCGGTCGATTATGATTACAGGTTACTGGGTGAGATCCGTTCACGAACACAAGGAATGGAGGAGCCAACACACATTTATTTTTCAGTAATGGCATGCCTATTCAACAGACTGAAATCACCACTGCCGGAGGAGAAGCAGTTTGAAATCCTTTTGCATAACATCAGACCGTATTTTTCACAACAGTTAGCTTTGTTAGATATTACTACAATTTCCGATTTAAAGACAAAATGTCGTAAACTTGAATCTGCTCGCCAACGTTCGGATTTTTTTGTTGAACCGACTAAGTCGAATTTTCTGAGTCAAGAATTTTGCTATAAGGGTAAAGCAAAACAAGTCAATTATGTAGCAACACACAACAACAGTAGACCGCCAACAACATCACAACAGTTTAATTCTAATTCAATGCCTTCTGCAAACCAACGAGTGTGTTATAAATGTGGCAAGGGTAACCACAATTTCAGATTATGTAAAGTGACACCTCAAAATATAAAATGTTTCAAATGTGGCAAAGTAGGTTTTACTGTCACATCGTGTCCGAACTGCAGTAAGGGCACAAGTTTTAAAAGTTCACCACAGACAAAAAACTAGTTGGTGAGAACCGAGGTAATAATTTAGTGGATAGTGAGGGTAAATTTAAATCTTTTCGTAGCATCGCTTCGGTTCTCTTCGCACCTAGTGAAAATGATGTTAGGCCTTATTTAAAATTTAAAGTGAATGATTTTGAAATTATTGGTTTATTAGATTCAGGTGCTTGTATCTCAATTTTAGGGAACAATGCACATAAACAATTTATCAAGTTTGGGTTTGAACTTCAGGAGCGTGTAGACAGGTCGTGTAGTGTTGCAAATGGAGTTCAACTAGAATCTTTAGGGTTTATTTTTGTACCGGTTACTTTTGGTAAAATTAGCCGGGTAGTGAAATTTTTGGTGATTCCTAGTATAGTCACAGAGGTGATACTAGGTTGTGATTTTTGGAGATCTTTCGATTTAGGAAAGAACATTTTTGATCAAATAGATTATAGGAACGCTCCTAAATCATTTTTTAATAATTGTAGTTCAATTCACTCAGAACAAATAAATAGTATTCAGTCGTATAATAGTTTGTCTTTTAGTCAAAAAGAATTGGCTGATTCAATGGTGAAAGACTTTGAATCAATTTCTTCAGAAAGGATTGGGTTAGGAAGGACCCCTTTAACTGAGCATGTTATTGATACGGGAGAGGCCACACCTATTAGGATAGGACAGTATCCGTTGTCGCCGGAAAAGAAGAAAGCCTTAAATGACGAGTTGGATAGAATGCTGGAATTAGACGTTGTAACACCTAGTGAAAGTCCGTGGAATAATCCCGTTCTATTAGTTAAGAAGGCGAGTGGCGATTGGAGATTCTGTCTTGACTGTAGGAAGCTTAACGCCGTTACCAAGGGCGATGCATATGCTATTCCGTACATGCCTCAGATACTTGACAGCCTTAAGGAGGCTAGGTACTTATCCTCGATAGATTTAAGCTCCAGTTTTTGGCAAATTCCACTCCAAACTGAGTCGCAGGATAAGACTAGTTTTACTGTTCCGGGAAGAGGTATCTTCAAATTTAAGGTGATGCCGTTTGGACTCTGCGGAGCTCCGGCTAGACAGCAACGTTTGATGGATAGGTTGTTGGGTCACGGGTTCTGCAGTGATATTGACAACGGAACAGTTTACTGTTACGTTGATGACATTATTATCTGTAGTTCTGATTTCCAAACGCATTTACTACTTTTAAAACGGGTGTTTGACAAGCTTAAGGAAGCTAATTTATCTATTAATTTTGCAAAATCTAAATTTTTCCGAAGTTCTATTAAATATTTGGGTTACGTTGTAGACGAATTCGGTCTGAGAACGGATCCGGAGAAGGTTTCCGCAATTTTGAACTTTCCTACTCCAACTTCAAGTCGTGAGGTCAAAATGTTTCTTGGAACGTGTTCCTGGTATAGACGGTTTATTCGTAACTTTTCGACTATCGCCGCACCACTAAATAAGTTGACGTGTAGTGGAAAGAATGCGCCACCCTTCTCTTGGTCACAGGAAGCCGAAGAGTCTTTTAATACTTTGAAAGACGCCCTAGTTACAGCACCGGTTTTAGCTGTACCAGATTTTGGTAAGCCTTTCACTGTACATTGTGATGCATCTTCATATGGGTTAGGAGGAATGTTATCTCAGGAAATTGAAGGACATGATCACCCTATTGCATTTGTAAGTCGTTCTTTAAATAAAGCAGAGAGAAATTACAGTGCTACAGAAAGGGAAGCCTTAGCTGTTTTATTTTCGGTCGAGAAATTTGAACCTTATTTGGGATCTCGTCCTTTTAAAGTTGTCACGGATCATTCATCTCTTAAATGGTTTACTAAGCTGGAGAACCCTTCAGGTAGACTGGCGCGTTGGTTTTGTCGACTGTCTCAATTCGATTTTCAGGTTGAGCACAGGAAAGGCACAGACAATGTGGTTCCAGACGCGTTATCCAGACTTATGGACGCTAACACCTTAAACGTGATCAACTCTGTGGAGGACGAGTGGTTTGATAAAATTTTTAATGGTTGTAAGTCGCATCCACTTAATTTTCCTAATTTTTGTGTAAAGGATGGTAATTTGTATCGTTTTTCAAAAAGTAAATTTAGTTTATTGAGTGAATTTGATTGGAAGCTGGTAGTACGGAAGGATCAGAGAGAGGCCATTATTAGGGAGAACCACTGTGAACCAACAGCGGCTCATTTGGGAGTTTTCAAAACCCATAGACGCCTTTGTCTACGGTATTATTGGCCAGGAATGTACAAAGACATCGTTGATTTCATTAAACACTGTGACACTTGCGCCGCATACAAACCATCACAGAAGGCAACTCCAGGTTTAATGGGTCAACCGAAAGTCTGCCATAAACCATTTCAGGTATTATCCGTGGACATCGTCGGTCCAATGCCAAGGTCTCGTTCTGGTTTTGTTTATCTTTTGGTAGTTACCTGTTGCTTTTCTAAATATTGTTTAATTTTTCCAATGAGACGTGCTACTTGTGCGGAGGTGGTGAAAAACTTGGAACAACGCGTAATTTTAGTACACGGCGTTCCAGAGACTGTAATTGCTGATAACGGAGTGCAATTCACAGGATCTGAATTCCGCCAAATGCTCGAACGTTATAAAGTTCCGAAACTCCATTTTACCCCGCGTTACACACCTCAAGTAAATTTGGTTGAAAGATACAACAAAACCATAATGACAGCTGTTGCTTCTTACGTTAAAGATAATCATCGTACATGGGATGAACAATTGCCAAAAATTCAGTTTGCAATTAATAGTGCCGTGAATGAGTCCACTGGATTTTCACCATTTTTTCTAGTACATGCTAGGGAACCAGTCATTAGTGGTACCTTTTATAGGGACACAGATAAGGAATACGAACCTGGGGTACCTAGGGACGAATACGCCGGTGAATTTCACAATTTAAAGACCATTTTCGAAGAGGTACGCGAGCATTTATTAAAAGCCCATGCTGAGAACACCACTCACTATAACTTAAGAAGAAGAGAGGCTAAATTTTCTGTAGGTGATGTTGTGTGGAAGAGAACATTTACTCAGAGTGATGCGCAAAAATTTAAAATGGCAAAGTTGGCACCTAAATTTGAGAAATGTAGGGTCAAAAAAGTTTTATCGCCTTTGGTGTATGATTTGGAAAGGGTTTCTGATGGTCAATCTATAGGTTCTTGGCACATTAAGGATTTAAAAGCTTAGGGCACTTATTACATCTTCTCTAGTAGTGTGTCAAATACACGAAATTTGGCACACGAAGCGTATGTCTGTGTGTGGTGTTTACAGTTATTTTCACTGTAACACTTTTGGTTTGCATGGTGAGGTATGAAAGGACAAATGGTGATGAACGAATGAATGACGATTGCATGCGGAGGAATTTGGGTGTGAAAGAGCAGGGAATTGCCGGTAGCCAAGCTATAGGTAGATGGAGGACTGGTTTAGTTTTTTTGTGTGGTTCAATCTCTAATGAGTTAGAATTCACTTTTTGTTACGAGTTTCGAATCTATTTTTTTACCTAGGTGTAGATTCGGGTAAATCTTGATATTTTTTTTTATTTTTGCTGTTTGGCAGGTAGTGAAACTTATATTTTTTTTTCCAATTCATACTCCAATTTTGAAACGACTCGTTATGGAAGAAACCGGCATGTTTTTTTCTGCTATTTGGGTGACTGAAATTTATGTCACAATTTTTTTTTAATCTTGAATATTTAGTTGTTGTACAGTCACAACAACTGTAGGCATTTGCGTATTTGGTGAATGCTACAATTTTTTTAGGAGCGTAGTTTCGTCTCCTTGTTTGGTTTACAACTTGGTTTTGAGTTGTAAATGTTTTGTTTGTGCGGTGTTGTTTTGTGTTTTGTCTCGTTAAGTGGAAGTCCTGTGTCGTCAAATGTGATGTCACTAGGGTGACGGGTTGTACGTCCAGGGTATATATATATATTTTTTTTTTGGGTTGTCGGTCGACATGGTTCGTTGAATCGTAGCATTCAATAGATTTTTTTTTCTAGGTTTGTGTTAGTAGTAGGATTTGTAGTTTGAGGACGCTGAGGGCAGCGCCTTTTTTTCAGGAGAGGGGGTATTGTAACGTTGCGTTCTGACACCAAGTTTAAATTTTGGCGCGGAAGCGAAATGGTAGTTTTCAGTACCTTACAGGAATTGGCACCTCCCCCTTAACGTCATTGGCGGACGTGTGTAGCAGCCGCAACTTTAATAAATGTCTTTTCGAATTTTTTAGTATTTGAATAAGGTTTTGAAATGAATAAACATTGGAAAACAGAACAAAGTCTCTCAATATTCGCTTCAGTTTTGCAGAGAATTTGACGATAGAAAATGGCGCGTGCGGCGTGTCATGATTTCGACCAATACGAATATAAGATTCTTGATTTCGACGAATAGCAACAACGCCCAATAGGAAGGCTGATTTTGGTGCCGCGGTGTTGCCATTTCGCGTCACATTCTTCTATCTGACACTTTTAATGAAGTTATGCACAAACACCTTTTTGCTGATTGAAGCGTCGAGTGACAGTTCTTTGTGTTTTGTCCAAAAGATTTATAGTCGACAAAACACAGGTATTTGTTTATGTAGGTTAAATTTTTATTTACAAAAATATTTGGTCAATTTTTAATTTCAAGTTATGGTAGGATTTGGGAAAACGGAACGTTTTGGAAGAAGTTTCAAAACGAGCAAGGGCAACACCAAGCAAGTTTTCAGATTTTCAGAAAAGAAAGATGACAGTTGTGATGAACGAGATTTCATTTGGTTATTTTATTTAACGCGGCGAGAGTCGCTCGCATAATAATTTATAGTCAGAAAACGCTACTGAGGTAAGTGCAGTTTTATCTGTTTAATGCAGATGTCGCAAGACGCCAGGAACATTTTTTTTGAGGTTGTTCTTATTACAGGTAGAACCACTGGTCACTGGTTTGAGGGTGTGCCAGATTCCCAAATTTTACTTGCTGTGGTTGAGTTCGGCCAGGCAAAGTTTCAAACGGGTGGTGGGAGCAGGCGGTTTGAACACCCGCTAAACAGGATTCTGTTCAGCGAAAACCTGGTAAGAATCTTGGAAATATTATTTCCCACGCCACGCCGCCATGCCGCATAGCACAACGTGTTCGTGGTCGGTTTTCCAGTTTGCTAATCATACATATTTTGTTACAGCTATGGGAAGTTAATTTTATTCGACTCATCGTTTTATGAGAATACCCTACTTTGGGACGGTGTCCATCCACGGCCACGTCACCGGCCTGAACGAATTGCTGTCCACCGAGTCCTAATTTCATTCAAGACTCACAGGAGCATTAATAACTAGAAGTTGTCATCATATCGGACACATGAGGTCGGTGTAACTTTCACTACAATTTAGCTCTTTTAGTGAACCGTGGTATCTCCATGTAGGGCTCGGTTTCTTGACGTAGAACTGTAACTTTTACCTTTTGCGGCCCAACGCACACCAACCAAATCGTACCCATGTAAAGCGACCCCTATCGCTAAGCTAGTATTTTGGAATTTTTCTTATGTAAGGTGTAAACCAAATTTTAACAATATAGACCATTAAACCCATACCATCTTTTATTTATTTTTTTACACCTTCAATTTAATTTTCTTTGCTCCGTGGCTCTCACCGGGCAATATCTTAGAGAACCACGTGGCAGTGCCTCAGGGATGTTTGCGGAGGCGCACACAGATGACTTCTATGCTATTATGAGAAAAAGGAGCGCCTCCATGCTAGCCCGCCTCCGCGGCGCCGCCAACGGAATGCTGAATGTGTTTGTAGATCGATGGGACTCCCCATTATTGTGTCATTGGGTGCAGCTACACACCCGGCTATAATATTTTTAAAATTACCTACATTAAATGTATCTACTAACACTAGTTTTTAAGATTAAAATTGTTACTAACACGTTATGGACCAAAAGTCTGAAATAAAAGTCTTATTATATTATATATTATAAATGAAACTTTGTTTCATTTAAATCATTTCATACCATTTTTTTAATATCGGATTTTTTCATCCATCAATCTATTTTACCTTTAGTAAGTCACAACAACAATATTAATTTGATTTCATCATTTAGATGTAAAGAATAGACAAATATTTTTTTAGTTCGAATAGCCGAAAGCAGCCATTGTGGAAGCATAATAGGGAATATGCATAAGTCACCGATTTTGATGAATTTGAGCTTGATCGCTGCGGACACTTATAAAAACATGATAGAACAGGAAAAAAAATAAAAAAAATGTATTATTTTAGTTTTATCACACGATGAAATCAGGGGAAAATGACGATATTTTTTTTTCATTTTCGGATATAATGCACTTTACAGTCAGATAGAATATCGAATAAGAAATAATATTTTGTATGACACATATGTACTTAAACGCAAAATTTAGGGAGATAATTGAAGATTATTGGCTAACTCCATATTAAACGCGCCGAAACACACCTGAAACGTGATGTGTGACGTCACCATTTTGTATGGAGCGTTTTCGGCGGGTGCTGCTCCGCGCTAACTTCAAGTAACTATATCACGAGAAAAAAACGCAAGAGAAAAGTTTTAATATTACAGTTAACTTTCTCACGCATTATACTTTTGATTAAGATTAAAAAAAAATTGATGCATATTCCCTATTCCCTCTGCGTTTACAAAATCGCCGTTATATTGAAGTTTATTGAGCCAACTGAAACAATAACAAAGTAGGTAAATTAAGTAAGTAATAAAGTAAGTAATATTAATCATGACTTAATTAACTGACCGATATAACTTTTTTTATCACTTCTGAGTTTGACTTCTTGACGTCTTCACTCTTCAAACTACAGTACTGACACCTCAAACATTTAAGACGATTTTACTTTTAACTTTTAACACTTTTTTATTAGACTTTTGATACTTTTGCATTTCATATTTAATAGACTTTTAAGACTTTCATTCAACCTTTGTCTCTGACTTTTAACTTTGACATTTGACTCACCTAGTAGAGGAACAGCTCGGGGAAGTACTTAGTGTAGGGCGGTACGTTCTGCGAGTAAGTCTTGTTCTGTCCGGCCGGATTACTAGAAGACTATCACTAAACCTTTGTCTCTGACTTTTAACTTTGACATTCGACTCACCTAGTATAGGAACAGCTCGGGGAAGTACTTAGTGTAGGGCGGTACGTTCTGGGAGTAAGTCTTGTTCTGCCCGGCCGGCGAGCACGCGGTGGATACGGGCATTAACGGCTCTTCCGAAATGGAGTTGAAGATCTCTTCTAACTTCTCTTTGATCTCGTACTGCGGATATCAAAATGTAGATAAGTATTTTATAATTATTTTATTAATATTTCTACTCTTTCATACCATTTCTCGCGTTTGTGCCTCTCGCACATTCATTTTGAGTACTCATCATTAATTCGTTCCCATTCATACTTTAACTAGATAATATGCGTATACAACCTCGCAGGAGTAGATTACTATCATTATAAACAACAACATTAATTATTCTAAGATTTTTCCGAAAACAGACAATAGATTTTTCATAGAGATACCGGCACATAACTTGGCAAGAAAAAGATGTGAAAAAAAAAAATGCGTCGAGTTTAGTGTTTGTAGCTGCTGCGCATCTTTTGTCTGATCTTTGTCTTGGCACCTATAAAAAACTCGATCAGTTGTTCGGACATTTGTATGGAAAATCGAATTGTTTTTTGTCTGTTTTCGAAAAAGACGTAGAACAAAATGTTGTTTGAACAATTACGACTGTCTGTGTGTGTGTGTGTTTGTTGAGAATGAGGCCTTAGGCTGTGTTAAAGTGACGAGCGTGTTAAACGGCGCGGTCTTGAAGGCGTTCTTGAGCGATGTCTTGCGCCGCTCGGCCTCGCGGCGCATCGCTTCTAGGCTCACGCTCTCTGATTGCATCCGATGCTGTGTAATAGCTGGTGTGTATGCATATGTGTTTGGGTGTGTGTGTATGTGTTTGTTGAGAATGTGTCGTGTATTTACCTTAGGCTGTGTCAAAGTGACGAGCGTGTTAAAGGGCGCAGTCCTGAAGGCGTTGTTGAGCGACGCCTTGCTTCTAGGCTCACGCTCTCTGATTGCATCGGGTGCTATGTAATAGCCGGTGTGTTGTTGAGAATGTGTCGTGTATTTACTTTAGGCTGTGTCAAAGTGACGAGCGTGTTAAACGGCGCACTCCTGAAGGCGTTGTTGAGCGATGCCTTGCGTGCGGCGCAGCGCTTCTAAGCTAAAGCTAGGGTTTCCTAGGATAGCGGTGCCGTCAATTTACGGCCGTAATATAGCGGCGTTGAATGTTGTCTATGTAAACAGTATGGCGACAACGTAACGTCAGAAACCACGCCGTATTGTTTACATAGACAACATTCAACGCCGCTAAATTACGGCCGTAATATGACGGCACCGTCATACTAGGAAACCCTAGCTTAACGCTCTGATTGCATCGGGTGCTGTGTAATAGCAGGTGTGTATATGTGCGTGGCTATGTGTGTGTTTGTTGAGAATGTGGCGTGTATTTACCTTAGGCTGTGTTAAAGTGACGAGCGTGTTAAACGGTGCAGTCCTGAAAGCGTTGTTGAGCGATGCCTTGCGTCGTTCCTCGCGGCGCAACGCTTCTAAGCAACGCTCTGATTGCATCGGGTGCTGTGTAATAGCAGGTGTGTATATGTGTGTGTATGTTGAGAATGTGGCGTGTATTTACCTTAGGCTGTGTTAAAGTGACGAGCGTGTTAAACGGTGCAGTCCTGAAAGCGTTGTTGAGCGATGCCTTGCGTCGTTCCTCGCGGCGCAACGCTTCTAAGCAACGCTCTGATTGCATCGGGTGCTGTGTAATAGCAGGTGTGTATATGTGTGTGTATGTTGAGAATGTGGCGTGTATTTACCTTAGGCTGTGTTAAAGTGACGAGCGTGTTAAACGGCGCGGTCCTGAAGGCGTTGTTGAGCGACGCCTTGTGCCGTTCGGCATCGCGGTGCAGCGCTTTTAGGCTCACGCTCTCTGATTGTATCGGATGCTGTGTAATAGCTGGTGTGTATGGTGTATGTGTATGTTTGTTAAGTATGTGGCATGTATAAATATACCTTAGGCTGTGTCAAAGTGACGAGCGTGTTAAACGGCGCGGTCCTGAAGGCGTTGTTGAGTGACGCCTTGCGCCGTTCGGCCTCGCGCCGCTCCGCCTCGCTGGGGCCGGTAGCCGCACGGCGTAGGGCTTCTAGGCTCACGCTCTCTAATTGCATCGGGTGCTGTGACAGACATTAAAAAATAACTACTACCGTTTCGTCACATATTAAAGCAATGTTTAGGCTATAACAAGAGGGCCTAGCCAAAGTTACATTCGCTAATCTTCGTTATCGCTTCGCATTCGAAACATGTATGGGATTGACATAAGGTTTCATTAACAATCGAATTTTAAAACGTCAAATCCATACATGTTTCGAAGCGAAGCGATAGCGCAAATTTGCAAATGTTACTTTGGCTAGAGGGGCTGTTGTTCTTATCTCTCGACCGAGCAAGTTTCTCAAGCGGCTAAATGCTCAGAACTTAGCTTGCCACACCTGTGGCCCTACCTCGAGTTGATGCAACATGTTTACGCTACCGTCAACTATTGCATATACTATTGACAGTCAATGCGAGTGAAAGAGAGAAAACGATAGTTAACGGTAGCGTAAACAGTTTGCATCAACTCCTGTTAGGGCCCCCGAGGGCCAATCGCGCAAATTTTCAACGATAAAACAAAACTAAATCGTTACTTTTTCAGTTTCGTTTACAGAAAAAAAACTTCAACAAAACCAAAGTTTTGTTGAAATTGTTGAAAGCTGAGCCTAGAGAGCATAGTATGCTAATCTTGGACAATTTTAACGAGAATTCTTAAGATTTTTAGGTAAATATCACCTGAATGACAACGTAACGGTTTTTGGTTTTATCGTTCAGAATTAGCGCGATTTAGTAAAGCTTACGGAAGTCAACTTCTGCATGTTTTATAGATAGTACCTTTCGCTTAAAGTATGACGCTTTGACTGCTATCTTCTCTTTTAAAAGTATTTTTCGTCTGCGGAGTTTTTATGTGGAACTTGTGGTACCTCTCCACTTTTAATAACACCCCCTTTCTACCAGCTCTGATCTCCCAATCTATGGCCCTATATCTGACCCGAATACTCAAACGCTGCTTAAATAGTTAAGAGCTCCTCAAACAGTTGACTTGTTGATATTGTCAACATTGAGCATAGAGCTTCTTATTTCGTTGCACGTTATTATTTTTGAGGTAATTTTGATTACGTAGTGCCCGTTATGATATCGATAAAAAGCATTTGAGTATTTCACTTAAACTTAAGGTGGCCTCAACTAAGAATTTAGTTAAGAAGCCTTTAAGTATTCGGCTGTCTGACATTAAGATGGATGACGACTCAGAGTAAAATGTAAATTATTTTTTTCCTTATTGTAAAAAAATATCTTCTGTGATAGTGGTCTATTACGTAAAATAATATTTAGATAATGGCGAATTGACTTTATGCTTCACTAGCGGCCGCCCGCGGTTTCACCCGCGTGTTCCCGTTCCCGTGGGAATATCGGGATAAAAAGTATCCTATGTTTTAATCTAGGCTATCTTCTATCTGTGTGCCAAATTTCAACCAAATCCGTTCAGTAGTTTTTGCGTGATTGAGGAACAAACATCCAAACCCACAAACTTTCACATTTATAATATTAGTAGGATTTCATGACAAGAAAGGTAATAAGTAGATATGTGATACCGTAACGGGGCGCCTATCTTTCCGCGTGTCATGATCGTCGTCGTAGTAGTCGTGACGCCAGTTCCAGAACTCGGCGTCGACTCGCTGGAAGAGAGGGAGAGGACAGGGTAGGATGGGAAGGATAGCGATTGGAAACACTGAGCTTGAGCGTGATTAAGCAATCAGGTATGATGTATTAAAACTAAGTTAAGTAGCTATTATTTTGTACATACATACATACATACATACACTCACGCCTGTTTCCCATGGGGGTAGGCAGAGACTATGGATCGCCACCTGCTACGATCCTTGCACACTTCTTTCGCTTCATTCATATCCATCACTCTTTTCATACATGCCCTGCGGTTTTTGTCACTGCGTACACCAGCCTTTTTTATAATAACCTCTATTTGGTCCGCGTAGGTTTTTCTGGGACGCCCTCGTGCAATCGTTCCTTCCACATTCGCACAGTATATCTCTTTCGTGATTCGCCTTTCATTCATCCTCTCTAAGTGACCGAACCACTGGAGCATTCCTTTCTCAATTCTTGTCACTATATCATCTTTCAGACCACACCTTTTGCGAATCACCTCATTGCTCACTCTATCACTCAGTTTTACTCCGCATATTTTCCTCAACGATCGCATCTCTACCGCATTTATTCTGCTTTCATTCTTCTTCTGCCATACCCAAGATTCACTTCCATACATCAGTGTCGGTACCAGCACTCCGTTATGAATAGCCATTCGCGCCTTTGCAGAAACGGTTTGGCTACTCATAACCGAGTGTATAGCACCACTCACCGAATTTCCTTTCTTCACTCGTCTTTCTATGTCTTCCTCACTCTTTCCGTCCCTTGTGAACAAACTCCCCAAGTATACAAACTCACGGACTTGTTCCACTTTTTCGCCACCTAACATTACCGTACAGTCAGTCATTTCTTCATCTCTCTCAAACACCATCACTTTAGTCTTAGTTACATTCACTTTCATCCCTTTTCTCACAAAATCTTCATTCATAACCGACATCATTTCCTGCAACTCTTGCGCAGAAGACGCAAGTATCACTTGGTCGTCAGCGTAGAGAAGGCACTTGATTTGAGTCCCATTCATCACAACCCCACAGTCACGTTCTTTCAGACCTTTCATACAACTGTCCAAAAACAGATTAAAGAGCCATGGTGACGCAACACATCCCTGTCTGACACCCCTAGAGATGCCAAACCAGTCAGTGTATACGCCGTCAATCCTGACGCATGCACGGGAATCCTCATAGAGAGATTTCAGTGCATGAATCAGTCTGCTCTCCAATCCGTATTCGGACAACACCTTCCATAGCTCATTCCTGTCAACTCGATCGTAGGCCTTCTCCAGGTCCACAAAGGCACAGTAAACCTTTTTGTGCTTAGCCAGGTGTTTTTCGGTTAAGCACCTCAAGGAGAAGACCTGATCCGTGCATCCCATTCCCTTTCTGAATCCCGCTTGCACATCCCAAATACTCTGATCAGTTTTTTGCATCACTCTTTCAATCAGTACCTTTGCATACAATTTACTGACAATGCTGAGAAGACTGATCCCGCGGTAGTTTTTAGCATCCTGCCGTGACCCTTTCCCTTTGTACAGCGGCACGACCACGGCTTTACGCCAATCTTCCGGCACTTTGCCACTGTTCCAACATTTATTAAAGATCAGGCACAGCCAGGACGCAACCAGCTCTTTCCCACCTCTCAGCATTTCAACAGTAATTCTGTCATATCCTGCTGCTTTCCCTTTTTTCATGCTCTTCATTGCACTAATAATCTCATCCATATATATATCTCTTTCATCCACTTCTGTCTCTTCCTCGTCTTCCACCCTTTTATCCGAGGCTTCTAGCATAGAGCCATCCGCCTCAAACAAACTCTCAAAATATTTCATCCACTCCTGTAGTACACCTTTTTCATCTGTCACTAGCTCACCTTTTTCATCTCTTATCACATTCATTTTAGACTTATGTGATCCACTTCGAGACGTTTTCACTTGTTTCCAAAACAATTTTATATTGTCTCGAAAGTTATCACAGAGTTTGAAGTCACACTTTTCTTTCATCTTTCTCTTTTTTTCGTCTACTTTTTCTTTCACTACTTTCTTAATCCTTTTAAACTCCCTAGCAACTGTATCAACATCCTCTTCTGTAACACTTGCATTCACTCTTTTACTGGCTTTGATGGCCAGCAGATCCTGCCATACTTTTTTCTTTTCATTCACTATCTGTCTTACTTCACTATCCCACCAGTTTATTGGGGGAGCATTCTTCCTTTTACTCACTCCACATATTTCCTCAGCTGTTTCAGTCACACCTTTTTTAAACTTTTCCCAAACTTCCTCAAGCTTGCCATCTTTCACTTCAGCCACATTTCCCAATCGTTCTTTCAATTTGCACAAATATGTCTTTTGCACTTCCACTTCATCCAGGTTCTCAACTTTTACTCTAGTCAGCTCCGTTGTTGACACTGTGGGACGATGACGCCAACTTTTGAACAGACCACTAACCCGAGACACTACAAGAAAGTGGTCTGTTCCAATGTTACTACCCCTAAAGACCCTGGTGTCTACAACTCTGCCCTTCAGTCTTTCATCAACAATCACAAAATCGATCATACTCTTCTTTTCCCCTCTCTGCCAAGTGTACATATGAATTTCCTTGTGGTCAAACATGGTGTTCGTTACCACAAGATTCTTTTCTAAACATACGTCAATCAAACTCCTGCCATTATCATTTACTCTTTTGTCTCCATATATTCCTAAAACTCCCTCACATCCCTCTCTTCTCACACCTACCCATCCGTTAAAATCTCCAAGCATAACTATCCTTTCATTATCTTTGCATTCATTCAAGATGTCTTCCACACTTTTCCAGAAATCCTCCTTTTCCGTTGCTGACTTGGATATATCGGGAGCATACACGCCAATGACGCGTATCCGAAGTAATCCTACTTTGAGTCTAACCCAGAGAAGTCTGGGACTAACACACTCATACTCAGTCATGCATTCTATCATCCTTTCCGACAGCAGGAGTCCCACGCCCATACTCGCGTGCTCATTTTCGGCAACGCCCGACCACAGAACTTTAAACGGGCCATGTTCTGAGACTCCTTTGCCCTTTCTTTTCGTCTCGTTCACGCATAAAACATCCAACTTCTTTTCTTTCATAATCAAACACACCTCATCCATTTTCTCCTCCATCGCTCCACATACATTCAGCGTAGCAAAACGGGTCTCCGATGCCCGCTTTTCGCCCCGAGAGAAACAAGTTACGCGTGATGAGTGGCGAGCTCTATCGCCGCAGCCAGGTTTATTAAAAAAATTTGAAACCATTTTGTTCCCACGATTAGCTAGGGAAAGACAACTGTCCACCACACAGAGCCCCGCGTGTGTGGTAAGGCTATTTACGCCTGGAGGGCACTAATTTCCAGGGTGGCACGCTTATGACTAGGCACGCCCCTAGCCATGCAGCCATCGGCACGGCAGACCTTAGCTTAGCGGAGGGGAAGGAATAGGATTAGGATAGGGATGTGAGGTGGGTATAGGAGTGTGTAAAATGGGACGGATCAGGGTACAAAAAGGACACCGTTGCTGCGGGGGGGTTGAGAGGTTGCAGCAGCGGAGGCTGAGGGTCCGGGGGCGCTTACCCGTACTTGTCATAGGGAAACCGGATTAAAGTTCTAAGAGTGACTTTTGTGGTGTCTGAATGCTATTCTACTCGATCATACTCTAGGGGCCCTACCGGCTAACTTTTCGAACTTCGGCGGGTCTGCTGGGCTTCAGCTTAAAACAGATAAATCGAAATAAGGAATGTCGTATTGTACTATTTGCCGAACTTATTTGGAAGATATTAATGTTCCTGTGATATCATGTATTAGGGCACAGAATCCTTACTAATTTTAGAAATGCGAAAGTCCGTTTGTTTGTTTATTTGTTTGTTTGTTTGTTACGTCTTAACGTAACCGATCATCATGAAATTTTGCATACACGTTGTCAGGGGTACAGAGAAGAACATAGGGTACTTTTAATCCCGAAAAAAAGTATTGTTCCCGAGAAACAGCAAAAAAACTTTCCACGCAGACGAAGTCGCGGGCGGCCGCTAGTATATAATAGTATTAACGTACAGAAGCCCATCCGCACGAGGACAATCAAATAATAAGCTACTTTCGCTGCACGGAAATAAAGTACAATTTCAAATTGCACATAGCTGCATGCCTAATATTGTAAGCACCTACGAAGCGCTTCTCTTTCTGTCGCGTAGCTCTGTTTAAACCGATACAACTCGTGAACCGTTAAGGTTGCTACTAGTTACACACCGATATCATAGAAAACATCCGTTATGCTATCTTCGCTCGCAGAAAGCGCGCGTGTTCACGCGGTAATACCCCTCGACCATGGCTCGACTGAGTGAGCCGCGAGCAGTAGGCTAAAACATAATTTTGAGCGCGGAGTGAGCCCTCCTGATTGTTTTTCACCATTTTGGTCTGATTTGAGCTCGATTTATCTGTTCTAATTTGAAGCCCGGCAGATTTGCCGAATTTCGGAGCGTTAGCCGATACGGCCCCAGATTATTTACTAATAACAACACTAAAGTATACTCAACACTAATAATCGTAAATAATTTAATAAAAAAAGCAATAAGTACCTAAGTAATGAGTAACTAAAATTATGTTGTTAGGAATTGAAATGAATTTACATAAGCGCCGAAGGACTGCGAGCTAGGCCGGTGGTTGCGGTTGTACTTCTCTATGAACATCCTGTACTCTTCGTCCAGTGCGTCGTACTGTTGTTGCTACAATAAGGTGGGGAGAGGGGAGGAGTTAGGAAATAATAAGTAGGAAGGTAAGGAAACGGTGTTGGGTACGTATCAGAAGCGAGTAAGCGACGTAGATTTTTTTACAATGGTGCTGATATATAGATAAAAATAAATAATGAAATGAAGTAATTTGTCCGATAGTTCGAAGTAAACTTTATACTTACTCTATCTATTATTAAGAAAAAATTGACCAAGCTGTTACAATAAAACGAATTTTAATCATTTTCACAGTTTTGCCCAAAATTAACCCTAAACAGGCATCTAAATGTCCCCACTGCTGGGGCTCAGGTCTTCCTTACGGGTGGGAGAATGGGCCATAACCCACCACGCGGGCCCAATGCGGATTGATGGGTGTTAACGACTGCAAATGCAGCCGGGACTCGAGATAATACATTTTTGGTCACCCATCCCATGACCGACCCCTGCGAAAGTTGCTTTACCTGCGCAATTGCTGAGCCAGGCGGTAAACCACTGTACCGTCGAGTGCCTCTTTATAATTATCACATTTTTATTATTTAAGTAATCGCTAATATTTAAACATAGAAAATAGTGAAATTAGAAGTTTTCCAATGACATACAACAACCACGCTAAAGGTCTAAACGCACTATCGCGGCAGCGGAGCGGCGCGGCGCGGCTCAAATTGCCAGACGTGGCAAGATTTCATTGAAGTTGGACGCACGAACGAAAAGGGAACGCTCTGTCACGCGTTCCCTAGAACGAATTTCCAAGGAACGATTTAGCAACACATCCTCATATTTTTTATTTATTTATTTGTGATGAGTTATGATTATGATGATTTATGAAATGATCACGTAAAATACCACTTTGTAATTTAATCAAAATTTGTACACTGAGATATCAGTAGAAATAGATATTTCCAAATACCCTCTATATACTGAAGCCCGATTATGAAGAATATTCGGCCGCGCCGCGCCGCGAGCTATACCGCACTAGCGGCAGTGGAGAGGCGCGGAGCGGCGCGGCGCGGCAAAATATTCTTTTGGACCCAAATCTGCAGCGCCGCGGCGGTACGCGCCGCGCCGCGCCGCGCCTCTTCGCTATAGTGCGGTTTGCATCATTGCAATCAATAGAAATAATATTTGGCCGCGCCGCTCCGCTGTAGTGCGGTTTGACCTTAAGAGAGAAATTACATGATCAGTCTGGCATCGGTCCATTTCATCAGTCTGTATAGACTTTGCATTTTTTCAGACTGGATATCGTACCGACTGAGGGAATGGACTGATGCAAGACTGAACATTTAATCTTCCTCTAATAGATAGAAAAGGACCCAAAGATAAGACACTAAAAAGAACCTAATGAAATTTGGCGGGATATTTTTTTTCGTTTAATTTTATTGTGTAACTATGTCTCTATGGAATAGCTCCATAGCAGCCAGTAGGTATAGGCACTTTTTTTATTATTCACTCTTATCGTTGAATTAAACGCACTTTTTAGAGTGGCGATAGTAAAAAATAAATTGTCATGCTAACAAAAAGAGGAGACTGTCCATCCGCAGACGGGTGTTTCGCAGGTTGTCCTGGTTCGCAATTTGTCTGTATTCTACAATAAGTCGCGGGCGGGCAAGCAATGTCAAAATAGTAATGTAATAAATCGAGCTGGTTTTAACCTGTCTCTATCTGTATCGTTGTTATTTGTTTGTGTGTCTGTTAGTGAAACTCACCCTCTGCACGCCCGGCGAGCTGTTGGCGCTGTCGAGCTCGGCAACCGGGCCCGCGATGTCGGCCAGGCTGTCGCGCCCTTGGGCGGCGCCTGCCACAGAGGGTTACGTCAATACAAAACGACAACAACAGAAAAAACTGGCAACCAATTTGTTATGTCAATAACGGGTGTAACAAGGCCCTCGACGAAGCCGAAGTCTACGCATTCCGACCATCATCAGGATCATTTTTGTCTTTTAGACTGTATCTGGGAAACCAATAGCTACGAAGTTATTGAAGGAAAGTCAAATTTTTATTTTTAAGTCTTATTTTATTCGTTATTTCCTAATTTTTGTCCAAAGAAACCTTATCAAAATTTTAAGTATTTCGTAACAACAATGGCTTTAAAACGTCATCACTCAATGTATGGCATTGAGCACGCACATAAACACTGCCTTCCAACTGGGCCGCACGCAGCTGTGTAGCATTCACTCGCAGGCGCGGTCTGTTGTATGCGTTATATTAGCCGGTAATGTATGCAATGCTTTTTAACACCAAAAATAAAACATCGTTTCCCAGCAATAATTTTGAACAGAAATGGTCCTGATGATGGGCAGAATACGTAGACCTCGGCTTCGTTGGGATCTTGTTACACCCGGTATATCGGATACATAAGTTAATTTTTGGCTAACATATTATGAAAACGGCTTCTAGAACTGTTAAAAATAAAACTTTAGAATGCGTTTATTTCCTGAGACTTAAAAGGCCCGATTTGACACTTGTTACAACGTCGTAAGGTTGTGTTTGCTACGTCACAAATCAGTTTCAATAAAAGTAGGGAAAAGTAACCGTATTCTGTGGTAACAGTGTAATTTATGTCAAATCGGAGTTCATTTTTATTACATCTCAGGAGTATAACTAACATTTAAATTCCAGAATCCCTGGATTTTCTTAAATACCAGGATTTTTTTTTGATGAAAAGTGCTTTCCATAATACCCAACAACTGAACTTTAGGTAAATATGCATCCGAAAATCCGATCCTTGTCAATACACTTCTTATAGTAACTAGCATATTTTTTTAGAGAATAACTCTTTCTTTTACTATTTATTCAGAAATAGTAGAAATTAAATAAAATGGAACTAGGTTAGGTACCATGGGCAACAGCGACGCTTAACCACTCATCATCATCATCATCATATCAGCCACACGACACCCACTGCTGGGTATAGGCCTCCCCTAAGGATCTCCACAACGATCGGTCCTGCGCTGTCTGCATCCACTGGCTTTCCGCGACCTCCACCAGATCGTCGGTCCACCTTGTCGGGGGCCTACCCACGGAGCGTCGTCCGGTGCGCGGTCGCCATTCCAGAACCTTTCTGCCCCAACGGCCATCGGTTCTTCTCGCTATGTGTCCCGCCCATTGCCACTTCAGCTGAGCAATCCTTCGAGCGATGTCGGTTACTTTAGTTCTCCTGCGGATCTCCTCGTTTCTGATTTGATCACGTAGGGAAACGCCGAGCATGGCTCTCTCCATTGCACGCTGAGTGACCTTGAGCCTCCTTATGAGACCCATAGTTAGCGGCCACGTTTCACTGCCGTAAGTCATCACTGGCAACACACACTGTTCATAGACTTTCGTCTTGAGACACTGAGGTAAGTCGGACGCGAAGATTTTTCGAAGCTTCCCGAATGCGGCCCACCCGAGTTGGATTCGACGAGAGATCTCTTTCTCGAAGTTGGACCTACCTAACTGGACTGCCTGTCCTAGGTATACGTAATGGTCAACAACTTCAAGTGTAGTGTTCCCAACATGAACTGGAGAGGGTACAACATGGGCATTTGACATAATTTTCGTCTTATCCATGTTCATCCTAAGACCCACTCTTTGGGAAGCACTACGGAGATCTTCGAGCATTGTGTTCAGGTCTTCCATGGTCTCAGCCATAAGGACTATATCATCGGCAAAACGAAGGTGTGTTAGGTACTGGCCATTAATGTTGATGCCGAGTCCTTTCCAGTCCAAGAGCTTAAAGATGTCCTCCAACGCAGCTGTGAACAGTTTCGGAGAAATAACGTCTCCCTGTCTCACACCACGCTGCAGTTGGATAGGATTTGTGCTCTGGTTCTGTACTCGGATCGTCATGGTGGCATTTTGGTATAAGTACCTCAACACCTCGATATACCTATAGTCCACTTGGCACCTTTGGAGAGACTGCAGCACCGCCCAGGTTTCAATCGAATCAAAGGCTTTCTCATAGTCCACGAACGCCAAGCAAAGTGGCTCATTATACTCCTCAGTCTTCTGTATAACCTGCCGCAGCGTATGGATGTGGTCTATGGTACTAAAGCCTTTTCGGAACCCGGCTTGTTCGGGAGGTTGGAAGTCGTCGAACTTGCGAGCGAGACGATTCGTAAGGACTCTCGAAAACAACTTATAGATATGACTCAGAAGCGAGATGGGTCTATAGTTCTTTAAGAGGGACTTGTCACCCTTTTTAAAGAACAAGATCACCTCACTTATGTTCCATGTCTTTGGCGTTCTGCCCTGGACGATGACGGAATTAAAGAGCTTCTGGAGGACTTTGAGTATCGGCTCACCGCCCGCTCTCAGAAGTTCTGTAGTGATTCCATCGTCACCCGCCGCCTTGTTGTTTTTTAGCTGTTTGAGAGCCATACTAATCTCGCACAGGCTGACGTCCGGGATATCTTCGGTATAGTGTCGGGTAAGCTTGGCTCTGGGGTCTTTAGCCTTGCTTTCAACAGGTGTCTGCGTGGAATATAACTGCCCATAGAAGCTCTCGATCTCCCTCAGGATTTCAGGCTTTGATGAAATGATGCGTCCGTCGTCAGTTTTCAGCTTCGTCATCTGGCTTTGCCCAATAGACAGATCTCTCGCGAACACTTTGGAGCCTTTATTCCGCCCGATGGCCTCTTTAATACGATTCGTATTAAATTGGCGAAGGTCGCTCGTCAAAGACTTAGATATCTGTCTATTAAGCTGCCGATAACGATTAGCATCTACTGAACTCTGGAGCCTCATTTCACGTCTCTGATCCATGAGTAGGAGTGTGTGGTCGGAGAGTTTCTTTATCTTGGGACGGCGGGTCTTAAAGAGCTTGGACCCTACCGTATGGACAGCATCCACCACCATGTTGTTTAGATCGTCCACATCTATGCTGTTCTCAAGGTCTTCGAAGCGGTTTTGGAGTTCGAGTTGAAAGCTCTCGGGGTTTTGAATATTGGCCGGCAATGGTCGAATTGTTGATTTTATCAGTCGAGATCTTTCCAGCTTTGGGTTGATATTCAATGTGCCACGTACCAATCGGTGATCGCTCCCCGTCTTAACAGCGTTGATCACAGTGACATCATTGAATATTTGCTTTTTCGTCGACATGATAAAATCTATCTCATTTCTGACTTTACCGTCCGGACTGACCCAGGTCCACTTCCGGCATTCCGGCTTTCTGAAGAATGAGTTCATCATAAAGAGGTTCTCCTTCTCCATAAAGTCAGCCAGCATCTGGCCTCTGTCATTCCGTTGCCCAACTCCAAATTGCCCCACTCTCAGCTCATCACCGCATCGTTTCCCCAACTTTGCATTGAAGTCCCCCATCACAACAGTGTAGTGGGTTTTGAAGCTATGCATGGCTTTAGAGATCTCCTCATACATAGCCTCCACTTCGTCATCTTGGTGTGTCGAGGTCGGTGCGTAAACCTGTATAACATTCAGCGAACACCGTTTGGATATTCTGAGTATAAGGTACGCCACCCTGGTCGACACACTTCCGATGGTAGTCACGTTGTTGACAAGGGACTTGTGGACGATGAACCCGATACCACCTTGGGACTGTTGGTCGCCCTCCCGGTAGTAAAGCAAGTTACCGGAGTTGAGGATTATCGAGTCCTCTCCCGCTCTTCGGACTTCAGATAAGCCGATAATGTCCCAGTGTACCTTGCTGATAACTTCTTCCAACTCGGTTAACTTCGCGTCGGTCCTTAGTGTGCGCGTGTTATAGGTTGCCAGGTGCAGTTGTCGTCGTTTTTGGTAGCCGAGCCGCACCCGGGGATTCTTAGCACCCCCTGCCCCGCCGTTACCGTAGCCGCTACCGTAGCTAGGAATAGCGGGGCTGCCGGGGACTGGGGGCCAATTTTTTGATCCATTGTGCATGAGGGGGGGGGTTTGCCATAATCGCCACGCTTGGCAGGCGGGTTGGCGATCGCAGTAGGCCAAGGTTTTTTGGAGACGCTGCTGCCCGTCTCTTGAAGGCTATGCTCCCTTAGTCGCCTTTTACGACACCCACGGGATGATAGGGGGTAGTGCTATTCTAGGCCGGCACATACACGGCGCTTAACCACTGCTAAGGTCAAAATCGCTTGCACGCCGCGCCGTCACAACCATACGTTTAGTTCGTGTAGGGGCGATACGCGCGCACACGAATTATGTTGCAAACTGGTTAAGCGTCGCTGTTGCCCATAGTACTTATATTTTTTCAACTATTTATTATCAAGCTGTAAGATACTATTTAATGTAAAGTCCGTTCGCTTAGATAGTGTGGCCTTTTATCGCGCCGCCTTTGCAAGTGCCGCTTCTTGTCAAAGGATGCCGCCGCATAAACAAAGGATACCGCGTGCGGCGTACACCCGCAAATGAATTTGGATTTTGGCAGTTTACATAGAAGTGCTGTAGTGAAAGTTTGTGTTTGTTACCGATATTCCTGTCTCTGAACACAAGTGCTTGCGGGTGTACCAACAGTCCGACACTATCTAAGCGAACGGACTTTAAGTACTGAAGGCTTCATTTGTGTTCAAAAAATAATAATTTGCACCGTTACTTAAGTACATTTATCCTGTAAATCTTGTAATAATGTACTGAAATGAGTTACTTATAAACAGTTGCTGTACAAATTAATGCCAAAAAAACGTTAACATTTATGTATGTGTGTGACAAAGTGTGCGAGATTTTTTACGCCTGTACGAAACACATCTCCGCTACGAAACAGTACCAGCGAAACCGTGGTAATTCCGCCATAGTTCCGCGATGAATTGTCTTCTATCGACGATATATGCTAATCACATCTACGTAGTGGTTTTGCAACATCACTTTCGCGTGTGCCAACGGTCAGCGTTCTGTCGCAGAATGTCCCTTTCGCAAAATGTCCCCTGGTCGCAAAACGTCCTTTTCGCAGAATGTCCCTTTCGCAAAACGTCCCTTTCGCAAAATGTCCCTTTCGCAAATGTCCCTTTCGCAAAATGTCCCTTTCGCAAATGAAGAATGTCCCATTGGTATCAAATAAATATCACTCATGCCAAATTTCCATTTTGTTCGAAATGTTCTATGAAACTCGAAAAATATGCTACCCACTTGGCAGAATTTTTAAGCTACTCACAACACTAAATTGTAATAATTATCAGTTAAGAGGGTACTTATGAACATTTCGAACAAAATGGAAATTTGGCATGAGTGATATTTATTTGATGCCAAGGGGACATTCTGCGAAAGGGACGTTTTGCGAAAGGGACATTTTGCGAAAGGGACATTTGCGAAAGGGACATTTTGCGAAAGGGACGTTTTGCGACCTGGGGACATTTTGCGAAAGGGACATTCTGCGACGGAGCCACGGTCGGAGCCGATATCGGGTGGAATCGCGCGTGAAAAATCTATGCATTAGAAACAGGCTGTTCGCATTTGTTTGGCGGAACCTACTGCGGTGCGCCGCGGCGGAGGTGTGCTACAGGCGTCAAGCTCATTTATCCTGGTAATGTACTGAAATAAGTAACTCATAAATAGTTGCAGTACAAATACCTATAAAAATATGAATATTTGTGTGTATGTGTGTGTGTGTGTGTTTGACAAGTGTGCAGGCTTTTCCAAATAAAAAATCTAATGTTTTCTTACCGGCCTCCACCCAGCTGTGCCTATGCGCCATGGTCAGGGCCGCGCCGCCCGCGTAGGGCGCCGCCGTCTGCAGTCTCGCCACATCTATGCCCGATGTCTTCACGCACTCGCATATTGCCATCTGACGAACAATACGATAGCAATTTGTCAATGTAAAACTGAGGTGACTAACATCTGAGCGCTTGTTGCTATACTTCCGAGTGAAGTTGCCGCGGATACTGTCTATTGTGAATTTAATCGCATTGTACTGTTATTCATAGTCAGCAGTGAATTAAAGTAAAAACACTGTGAAAGGATATCCACGTTTCATACATTTTTGGTCCAAATATGAAAGTGTCGGCCAAAAGGCAAAAAAAGATTTATTCTGATAGATTTTGTCCATCTAAGCATTTTTTATTATGGCACCGAAGCTGTAGCACCGCTTCACATTTGTGTCAAAATGTATGAAAAGACAGACTTTTTGAACTGAATTAAAATCAAGTACAACAGTGCTACAGCTTCGGTGCCATAATAAGAAATGCTTAGGCGGACAAATCTATCAGAATTTGCTTTTCGACTGTGTTTTTTACATTTGTGCCAAAATGTATGAAAAACCAGACTTTTTGAACTTATTTAAAATTGATTATATCGGTGCTACAGCTTCAGTGCCATAATAAGAAATGCTTTTTGCTTTTTGGCCGGCACTTTCACATTTGGACCAAAATGGATGATGTCCTTCTGAAATTGATTTTGAATTTTACTATTTTAGACTAAAAACTCAAAATTGATGGACGAATACTGACATGTTGTGGTTGCCCAGCCTACTGCGGAATACCTACATTCGACAATGAAAGATACTTAACACATTAGTACTTCGTAATGGTGAGACATTTTATCAAAAAAATCGCTTTAACAAAGTACTTTATGCTACTCTTATGGCTGACCGTTTTTAAATATTATAACTTCTTTTAATAAAATAAATAGTAAAAAAGCAGGATAACTGTTTTTAGGGTTCCGTACCTAAAGGGTAAAAACGGAACCCTATTACTAAGACTTCGCTATCCGTCTGTCTGTCTGTCACCAGGCTGTATCTTATGAACCGTGATAGCTAGACAGTTGAAATTTTCACAGATGATGTATTTCTGTTGCCGCTATAACAACAAATACAAAAAACAGAATAAAATAAATATTTAAGGGGGGCTTCCATACAACAAACGTGATTTTTTTGCCGCTTTTTGGTACGGAACCCTTCGTGCGCGAGTCCGACTCGCACTTGGCCGGTTTTTATTAATGGGCTTACAATGCGATTAATTTAACAATGTACAACAGAAGTGAGTAATTTCAGAGCGCTTGCGGTATAAAACGACGTATTTTATTTAATATGTAAAAGGTTATTGGGCATTTTGTTCGAACATTTGACCTACGGCGTACACAAACAAAATTGGGCTAGGTATGTAGCTAAATGTATCTGCTACTCAGTGGTATGGGTCGCATCGCGTCTTGCAGGTCATGTTTCATTTATTATCATTAATTCAAAGCATTTCAATAATAAATTAATAAAGTAAAGACAATACAAACATTTATTACGCTTGCACCACACATTTTCAAAATTCTGAAAGTAAAAACTTCTGTTGTATTAACAAAAGTTTAATAACATTAAACATATACTCACACACATACTGTGAAGTAACTTTTTTCTGCCGGTCGATACATAAAATTAATACGGATTTTGAAAAGTGGGATTGAATTTAAAACTGGTTTGGTCTCTGTACGCGAACTATGCTATACATTCTCGAGTGAAATTGCAGTAGATCACTGCCTATTGTCAATTTACGCACTGTACACGGTAATTTAAAGGGGTATGAGCTCCAATGTATGGACTCTGGTCCTGGACCCAATAGATACAAATAGTATATCGTTAGAAAGGCATATTCTCATAGAATATTCTAATAGAAATTTCTTGACCTGAAATGTTGTCCTGATATTCTATGGACCCGCCGCCGTTAAGCGACTTTCAGTGCTGACTGTACTATCCGAGATACTGAAAACATATATTTTATAAGCCGATATCTCGAATCGGATAACAAATCCAAGTGTAACCCTGTAATAACTTTTTTTCCCCTTTTCCTCTTCTATCCATCGACGTACGATTTAAGTCTATCCTTCCTACTAATATTATAAATGTGAAAGTTTGTGGGTTTGGATGTTTAGATGTTTGTTCCTCAATCACGCAAAAACTACTGAACGGATTTGGTTGAAATTTAGCACACAGATAGAAGGTAGCCTAGATTAAAACATAGGATACTTTTAATCCCGATATTCCCACGGGAACGGGAACCACGCGGGTGATTCCGCGGGCGGCCGTTAGTTGGTCATAAGGACCAAAGTGCCCGAACCCCTTAGTTACCTGGTCGAACATGAGGTAGGGCACGCTCGCGGGCATGTCAGCGGGCGCCAGTTGTTGGTACTCGCGCCGCAGCGGCGGGAGCAAGTGCGGGGCGTCCGATGCCCGGGCCTCGATTATCTAGCGATAACACAACAATATTTATATTAAAACAAGAATTTTCACTTCTCAAGGTCCAAACAAATTATCGGACGCGGCTTACTGCCGCGGCTGATCTGAGGTGTGCAAACTATCGGATGTAGTAGGTCGCGGACGTAACCATAGACTAATATGACGTCATCGGACGTCCGATAGCTATCTGGCACGCAGGATGTTATGAGAGTGTGCACACTTATCAGCCGCGGCAGTAAGCCGCGTCCATAAGCCGCGTCCGATAATTTGTTTGGACCTTCATGCTCGTAAAGTTCGTCATTTTGTTGGAAATATGCTGCATAAAATCACTTTTCATGCTCTAGACCATAAAGTAAAAAAAGCAAAATTCAAAATTTTGAAAAAACCCTCGACCATAAAAATTGTTACTCTTAATTTTAAAAGAGTAAAATAAAATAAGTTTTACGAAAATCCCTCGACTAAAAGTGACTAAGTAGGTATACATAATTTATCCACCTATTCATGAATTGCAAACTCAAGAAAAATCCGTTGGGGCTGCCATTACCTGCCCCCAAATGAACTAATATTTTGCAGTTATTGTTTACTTTATAGAGATGGATAAATTATGTATACCTACTAAGTCACTTTTAGTCGAGGGATTTTCGTAAAACTTATTTTATTTTACTCTTTTTAAATTAAGAGTAACAATTTTAATGGTCGTGGGTTTTTTCAAAATTTTCTAATTTGCTTTTTTATGTTAAAGTTTTTAAAGAATTCATGAAACGTCTAAGAACCTGCTCTGAAATGAAACCTTTTGAATGCAAAAAACCGCATCGAAATCGGCCCAGTAGTTTCCGAGGAAAATGGTAACAGACAAACAAACAACCTCTAACCCCAAACGCATATACCGCCTCCGTTCCGTTCCGTCCGTCGTGGGTAAAAATCTTCGTGTAAGTTCAGATTTTAAGACTAAGGTCGTCAAGTAAACAGCCACAGACGGAATTAAACTTCGTTAAATAAACTTATTTTCTTAATTTTTATACACAAGTAATCCATGTTATGATACTTTTTTTCAATTTTAGAAAATGGGTATCAATTGAAAAGCCTTGTTGATTTTTTTTGTTCATTTTCCAATTAGGTATCAATATTGTTAAGAGATAATTTATATAATTGGAAAAATTCTAGAAAAAATCGACTCACCCGTAGCAGTTCAGACGGGACTCGAACCCGCACTCTTGTGATTCCGGCCCAATGCACTAACCAATTATGCTACCGAGTCGCTAGTGGGAGCGGCGAAATTTTCTAGTACTTTTTACGTTTCCGCTGTAAGCCAGCGTTGTCTCATCAATGTGAAGAATTAATTTCGACATTCGAATGCAACACCTTTACAGATGCTAAACAATCGATTAAGATGAAATAGCTATATAATTATTGATATATTTTTATTTTAGGCATTCACAATGCTATTCTTATATTAAGAGAATTATACACCGTCATTTTGTAGTTGTTTTAATTAACTTAAGGGAGTGTTCTACTAACGGAACTAAACATTTTTGCCAAAGAAACATGGGTCGAAAAACGACAAAAAAAATTTACTTTCCCATACTAATAAAATGTTTTAGCTGTCTAGCTAGTATGGGAGACCCAAAATTTTTTGTCGTTTTTCGACCCATGTTTCTTGGGCAAAAATGATTATTTTCATTCAAAGTCAAAGTCAAATAAGCTTTATTCAAATAAACTTAATTATTAAGTACTTTTGAATCGTCTATATTTTCCTACCACCCGTTCCAGACTTTTTTAGCTGACAAGAAGAACGGGCGCAAGAAACTTATCAGCTGTAACAGCCATAAGTACAACACACCCTTAAATTATTTAAAACGACTACAAAATGACGGTGTATAATTGAAAAAAATACTAGAAACAATCGACTCACCCGTAGCAGCTCAGACAGGATTCGAACCCGCACCCTTGGGACTCTGGCCCAATGCAATGCACTAACCAATTATGCTACCGAGTCGCTAGTGGGAGCGGCGAAAATTTCTAGTACTTTTTACGTTTCCGCTGTAAGCCAGCGTTATCTCATCAATGTGAAGAATTAATTTCGACATTCGAATGCTTCGAATCCTGTCTGAGCTTCTACGGGTGAGTCGATTTTTTCCAGTATTTTTTCAATCATATTAATGAGGATCAGTAACAGGTTTGAATCCTATAGTTTTATTGATATAATATAAACACATATTGATAGCTATGAAACCTAGTGAAAGAATTTTTGAAATCCGTTTAGAAATGGTTGAGTTAAAAGGGTTTGAAGGAAATGCCAAGCTCAATGCAATATGTGCTTTATCACGCACGACATAAGGTTCGCGTACGTCCGAAACGACCAGTGTTTTAGCTCTTATAACTTCTCAGGTTTAAGAGATATCGTAAATTTTTTTTCACAGTTAATCATGTGGTGGCATAAGCAGGGCTTTATAACGTTATCATTTAACAGTAAAAATAATGTTACGTAACGTTATTTTCAATATGATACCTTGATAACGTTATTTTTTTTAACGATACCTAGTAACATAACATTAATTTAACGTTATATTAAGGTAGATAACGTTAAAAAATAACGTTATTTTTAATGGTAATTTTATAAGTATTGCGTATTGTAGGTAGGTACCTCTACTACCTAGTACCTACCGCAGAGACTGATCACGTCACGGCGGCGTCAACGTAAATTACACATTGCTTTTAAATATTTTTATACAGTAACATAATAACGTTATCAAGGAACGAAAAAATAACGTTAAATTCTGTCTTAACGTTATAAATTTTACCATTATTAATGTCCAGTTTTAAAGTTATTTTTTTTAACGTTACTAATTTTTAACGGTATTTGAAGCCCTGGGCATAAGCTTTCTAATTAGCCACTAAAAAAATCGTTACTGATCCTCATTCCCTTAATATAAAAATAGCATTGTGAATGCCTAAAATCAAAAATTTTCAATAATCAATATTGTTGTTTAATTTCCTCACAATCGAAGTGAAAAGCAGAGTGTACATAATACCCATTTTATCCTCGACTTGACTATCCACCCTCGCCTTTAATAAAGTAAATGCTTGAGAAAAATGTTGACTTCAGATTTATTCCCAATGTGCAAAGCATACGGATGATTTAGCTTCTTGACAACTTGCAATAGGCATGATGACTATTTTTTTATTTTATGTTATATAAATTACCTCCCAAAAAAAAAGAAACATTGGTAAAAGAATTATTTCGCTAGCATGAAAACTGCCCGAGATATCACAGTGTGAAATGCACAAAATTGAACTCACCCTAAAACGCTCCATACTAACGGCTACTCAGTTATGACGTCACGCTTGAGTAGTTTGTATGCAACGCGTAGGAAATTTGTTCGACAGCTATATTAAATATTGTGTTTATCAAAATGGTTTCTTAGACAAATTTACGGACTTATTTAATGTATTATTTATTTTAACAAATTTTATACTTTTTAAATGGACTTGACCGCCCAACTTTGAAGGATCATAAAACAAATAATACGCAATATATAAAACCAAGAGGTATACAAACTACTCTAAAAGTTTAATATGTTTACGATTTTTCTTAGTATTTCGTTATTTTATTCATTAGTCATCATCCCTATTCAGTATTCATAAACACAAAATTGAACCATTTCTTTCTGTAGACCCTCCCATTTTTATTAAAAAAACTGGATACACTTTAGATTGTATGAAAACCTCTATTATTTTTAATGTGCACGCATAGAAGATGAGAGTCGAATGCGAATTGAACTGTCTCAAATACCAAAAAAATTTACCTATTTAGAACCTCGAATAAAAAAAACAATTCCAAGTAATTTTATACGGACGACTACACACAGTGCCGGTCGGCTAAATCAACAATGACCATCTCTCATACAAGCGTTCAATATGCACCTGACAAATAACTTTTTTTTCAATATAAAATTATATTTGAATGGGTCTCTGAATAAGGAAACTTATGGAAGGCATCACGTGCGGTAATAGAGCCGCTAGGGCTGCCACTAGCGCTTGTAGCTGGCACTGTTGTGCTACACTCAGTATTATATACCTGTGCTATAGACTAACCTTGTGCACATACTCGTGCAGGAATGGCAGCGGCATCACGTGCGGTAACAGAGCCGCTAGGGCTGCCACTAGCGCTTGTAGCTGGCACTGTTGTGCTACACTCAGTATTATATACCTGTGCTATAGACTAACCTTGTGCACATACTCGTGCAGGAAAGGCAGCGGCATCACGTGCGGTAATAGAGCCGCTAGGGCTGCCACTAGCGCTTGTAGCTGGCACTGTTGTGCTACACTCAGTATTATATACCTGTGCTATAGACTAACCTTGTGCACATACTCGTGCAGGAAAGGCAGCGGCATCACGTGCGGTAATAGAGCCGCTAGGGCTGCCACTAGCGCTTGTAGCTGGCACTGTTGTGCTACACTCAGTATTATATACCTGTGCTATAGACTAACCTTGTGCACATACTCGTGCAGGAATGGCAGCGGCATCACGTGCGGTAACAGAGCCGCTAGGGCTGCCACTAGCGCTTGTAGCTGGCACTGTTGTGCTACACTCAGTATTATATACCTGTGCTATAGACTAACCTTGTGCACATACTCGTGCAGGAAAGGCAGCGGCATCACGTGCGGTAATAGAGCCGCTAGGGCTGCCACTAGCGCTTGTAGCTGGCACTGTTGTGCTACACTCAGTATTATATACCTGTGCTATAGACTAACCTTGTGCACATACTCGTGCAGGAATGGCAGCGGCATCACGTGCGGTAACAGAGCCGCTAGGGCTGCCACTAGCGCTTGTAGCCGGCACTGTTGTGCTACACTCAGTATTATATAGAATAGAATAGAATAGAATAGAATAATTATTTATTTTCCATTGGTGCAGATACAAAGTTTTTGTGCAAGGTTTACATAATGAACAATATATAACGTTTGCCTGAACTAGGAAATCCTTTGTTTCAGGCGATTTGAGCTAATAATATTCACAAAAATTAGTTAATCACTAACTTATTACTTAAGCAAATATATATTTTTTTTCTCCACAATAAAAGTTTTTGTTGAAGTTAAAGTAGGTACACATACATTACAAATTATTCTTTGATTAAAACTTACTTAAATAAATATACAATTTACTATTTTAATACAACCAATAGTCTCTCTGTATCTTCATAGGACATGATTTGTAGGATATTTTTTAAGTTGATCTTACAATTTCTAGAATTGAGCGGGTAGATGTTTGCTATACGATTTAATCTATTGTACAGCAGTGGGCCCAGGAATAAATAGAATTTTTTTGTAAAAGCATAATTAATAGAAACTCTTTGAGTGCATACAATATCTTTGCGTCTTTTATAAATTATGTCAGGGTTAAAAGAAAGTGCTGAGTGCTGTTTTAATACTATGTGCATTATAAATAATTGTCGAACCGTTAGCAAATTACAAGACTTATACAGAAGGTTAGTGGGAAATAGAAAAGGGCGGGAAGTTGACACTTTGAGAATCGCTCTCTGTGCTCTCTCTGTGGTTAGTATCAATGTTTTACTTGCACCTCCCCATGTCGTGATACAGTAAGTTAATATTGATTCACATAGTGCAAAATACACCTGCCTTATTATTGTCGGTTCAGCAATATGTCGTAACTTTTTGAATACAAATATTAACTTACGTAATCTGCTATTTAAAGCCGCAATATGTGGCTTAAAAGAAAGAGTTTCATCTAATATAATACCCAGGTATTTAATTTTATCTGTTTCTTTAATTTCGGGGCACATACATTGGTTATCCATATGCACTCCACAATAATGGGCATGTAGTGTTGGGTTAGTGTTAGAAAAACACTGTTTACGTACAGAAAACTTAATATAGTTAGTTTTTTCAGCATTTAGTGTTAAAAGGTTAGATTGAAGCCAATTATTTACAACATTGAATCCTCGTTGCGCATACTTGTATACTTGTTCTTCCGAGTCAGCCGCGAAAAGAAGTACAGTATCATCAGCGTAAGATATGATCATCCCATGATCTAGCTTAATATTACAAAGGTCATTGATGTAAATCAGAAACAGGGTAGGTCCTAAAATACTTCCTTGCGGAACCCCGAAGGATGTATTATCCTGCTCATCACTGAGGACACTTCCAATTCTCACACATTGGCTACGTTCTTCCAGATAACTCGTGAAGAGTTTCAGCTGTGTGCCTCTTATGCCTAAAGTCTCAAGTTTGCGCAAAAGGATAGGGATAGACACCGTATCAAAAGCTTTTGCCAAATCCAGGAAGATTCCAATTGTGTGACTACCTTTGTCCAAATTATTTACAATATAATCTGTTAAATGATGTACGGCATCAGCAGTTGATACTTTTGGTCGAAACCCAAATTGATATTTAGACAAAATCGCCTTTTCTTCTAAAAATCGAACTAGCCTATTATTGATAATTTTTTCCAATATTTTAGAAAAAGATGGTAATAATGATATGGGTCTGTAATTTGAAACTTGACTTTTTGTTCCAGATTTATATACAGGAACAACTACAGCCTTTTTTAAACATTTGGGAAAAATACCTGTATATAAACTTTTTTTAAAAATATAAGTCAAGGGAGGCACCAGAATGTACCTAAACTGCTTGATTATTTTATTCGATATATTGTCCCACCCAACTGCACAGTCATCTTTCAAACACATGATAATTTTTTCAACCTCAATTTCGTCAGTATCAAGCAAAGCAAAGGATTTTAAGGAAGTGCCACAGGCAGGGGCGGCAAGTGAAATGTTATGATTTTTTTCTGCCAGACATTTACCAATATTAACAAAATAATTATTGACATTATTAGCGGAAATTAAATGTGACGAGTTCTCTTGAAGTAAGCATAATGATGAGTCATGTTGTTTTGAAGTGTAGGTGATATTTTTAATATGATTCCATATCTTTTTATTATTTTTTCCAGCTGATTGTAGTACTGATTTTTCGTACGCAGTTTTAACTTTTTTCAAAATATTATTACAAAAATTCCGGTATCTTTTATATGACAATTGTAGTATCTGATTATTAGGATTTCGTTTTGCGTTCGTATGCAGTTTATCTCTATGTTTCATGCAGCGAATAAGACCCGGAGTGATCCACGGTTTTATGTTGAAGCTTCTGTTATTTAATTTAACACACGATGTATTTCTCTGAATCGCTTGTTGTACATTTTGTACTAAATATAACATGCAAAAATTCGGATCAGCAGAATTATAAACTGGAGTAAAATCGATGTTACGTAAGTCAACTTCTAAATTATTTACATTTAATTTAGTGACAGTGCGATTATTGTTTAACCTAGGTAATTTACAATTTAAGGTTAGTAGGACGGCACTATGGTCTGTTATCGTTGAGTTAGTAACAAGTGCAAGTGAAGATAAATTTGATTTAAGCATGATATGGTCCAAGCAAGAGCCACTTTGATGAGTAGGCAATGTATGCGCGGGAAGCAAGCCATGGAATGAGCATATATTTAGGTAATCTTGGGCAGCCGACTCAATTTTTTCAGGATCAATATTAATATTAATATCTCCAATTAAAACTATATTTTTAAATGAGGATAGAGTTTGCAGTATATTGTTTAGAGAATCCACGAAGTTAGTTGTAATATACCTGTGCTATAGACTAACCTTGTGCACATACTCGTGCAGGAAAGGCAGCGGCATCACGTGCGGTAATAGAGCCGCTAGGGCTGCCACTAGCGCTTGTAGCTGGCACTGTTGTGCTACACTCAGTACTGGGTTCGATAGGGCTGATTGTTGAATACTGTTGAACAATACAAATTATTATAATAAAAAACTAAATTTGTACTTAAACTAATTAACAACAACAGATTATTAGCTCCAAATTTACATTTTCCGTATTTACTGTTTGTGTTTTCGTATGAACAAAATACTCTTTAGGGCGTAACATTACCGTGTTAAATAGGATACTTTAGTTCGTAATAACTACACTTACGCGAAAATCTGCTGCAGTATGTCGCACAGAGTCTCCTCGGACGTGAACTCAATGCAGAGCAGCGTGAGCGTGATGTAGATAGACTGGATGTTTTCCAGTTTAACAAAGAGAATGTAAAATCACTATGTTATAAGAGACGGGACTTCATACAAAATTTTTGACACGCCAAATGTCAAAACATGGTTCTTTGGTCGCTGCCAACACAGTCACGCACAAGATGAAAGATTGAGATAAATATAGCAGCCATAAAAGTTCTACCCCGTTTCATAGAATTTATTTTTCTTCACGAGTTGCGATAGACTGCAGATTAATGTTAAACTTGACATGGTGTCGTGTGTATTTACGCCAAGATCAGCTGCAGTATGTCACAAAGCGTCTCCTCGGACGTGAACTCGATGCAGAGCAGCGCGAGCGTGATGTAGATAGACTCGATGTTTTGCAGTTTAATGTTAAACTTGACGCGGTGTCGTGTGTACTTACGCCAAGATCAGTTGCAGTATGACGCACAGAGTCTCCTCGGACGTGAACTCTATGCAGAGCAGCGCGAGCGTGATGTAGATAGACTCGATGTTTTCCAGTTTAATGTTAAACTTGACGCGTTGTCGTGTGTACTTACGCCAAGATCAGCTGCAGTATGTCACACAGAGTCTCCTCGGACGTGAACTCTATGCAGAGCAGCGCGAGCGTGATGTAGATAGACTCGATGTTTTCGCAGTTTTGTGTACTTACGCCAAAATCAGCTGCAGTATGTCGCACAAAGTCTCCTCGGACGTGAACTCAATGCAGAGCAGCGCGAGCGTGATGTAGATGGACTCGATGTTTTCCAGCGTGTTCGATTCCAGTTGGAGGCCTACAATCAAATATTACATACGTCACATTTTTTCAAATTTTAATAAAACATTTTTAAAGAGATAGATGGTATATTGGAAAGACAACTCGTCTCTCGAGTGAATGCAAAAATTATTATCATACGTGGAAAATGGTGTGGAGTTTCACAATGAACTAAACAAAATTGTATTCTACTATATTGTGTCTTCAATTCAATGGCTGATGGATGTGAATGAAGCGAAAGAAGTGTGCAAGAATCGTAGCAGGTGGCGATCCATAGTCTCTGCCTACCCCCATGGGAAACAGGCGGGAGTGTATGTATGTATATGTGTGTATGTATCTTCAATAAAATTTAATAAAATAAAAAGTAACTTTAACACAACTTGTTTTAAAGTTAGACAGTATACTGCTTGTTGTCCCCAATAAAATTATATAAAATAAAAAGTAACTTGTTTGACAATTTAAATATTGCTAGTAAAATAATTTTAGTGGCACTTCTAGATATTTAATCAAGAAGTATCACTACAATTATTTTACTAGCAATACTAGCACTGTAGTTAAAACGAATGGAGTATAGATAAAGTACCGTCATAGAGGGAGCTGTATATCGCGTAGCCGTGCTTGTTGATGAAGATCAGGTCCTGGCGGGAGCACTTCTCTACCGCGAGCCCGAGCTCGCCGTACTCCACGCTACAAACAAACGAATTATAATTATAATAAAATTTGTATTGTGGTTCATAATGGGGAATATCCGAAAATAAAAAATCGGCTGTATATTTTTTTTTTTAGTTAGGACATTCCCCATTGACCGAGCGAGTGCGAAGCGCGAGCGAAGTGTCTTTGCTTCAGCTTGAGCAAAAATGCTTTCGTAAGTCCGTCTTTTCTTCTTGGTCACATTTCTCAACTGATTCTCGTAAAATTTTAAATTTACTTTTTTTCTTGCAAAGGTGTAATTTTTATATTTTGTATAGTTTAGCTGGATCATTATGGTTCTGCATCAGGTGTTCTAGATCTTTGATTTTTGTACCTCTACAAAAAATGCTCATCAGGCTGAACAACTTTTGCAAAGATATCATTTTTATATTTTGTATAGTTTAGCTGGACTATTATAGTTCTGCATCAGGTGTTCCAGATCTTTGATTTTTGTACCTCTACAAAAAATGCTCATCAGGCTGAACAACTTTTGCTAAGGTGTCATTTTTATATTTTGTATAGTTTAGCTGGATCATTATGCTTCTGCATCGGGTGTTCCAGATCTTCGATTTTTATACCTCAACAAAAATACTCATCAGGCTAAACAACTTTTGCAAAGATGTCATTTTAATATTTTGTATAGTTTATCTGGACTCTGGACCGGTGTTCCAGATCTTCGATTTTTCTACCTCTACAAAAAATGCTCTTTAGGGTGAACAACTTTTGCAATGGTGTAATTTTTATATTTTGTATAGTTTAGCTGGATCATTATGGTTCTGCATCGGGAGTTCCAGATCTTCGATTTTTATACTTCAACAATAAATGCTCATCAGGGTGAACAACTTTTACAAAGATGTCATTTTTATATTTTGTGTAGTTTAACTTAACCATTATGTTTCTGCATCAGGTGTTCTAGATCTTCGATTTTTGTACCTCAACAAAAAATGCTCATCAGGCTGAACAACCTGTGTTAGGGTGTCATTTTTATAGTTTGTAAAGTTTAGCTGGACCATTATGGTTCTGCATGAGGTGTTCCAGATCTTAGATTTTTATACCTCAACAATTTGTAAGGTGTAATTTTCATATTCCTCATAGTTAAGTTGGACCATTATGGTTCTGCATCAGGTGTTCCATTTTCCAAAATCAAATATACCCTAAGTTATTTCCAGGCTTAACAGCTATATAACAAAAAAAGTTTCATTCGAATCCGTTCAGTATTTCCGGAGATTAGCGTGTTCAAACAGACAAATAAACAGACAAACAGACACACTTTTTTTTCAAATTCTTCCTCTATTAGTATGTCTCCATCGCCCCAGATATTTTTTTTGGAAACATATGTAATGTACAGACACACTTTTTCTACTGTTTTATTATATGTAAGGATTTTGGTAGGTTTGCAGACATTAATCAAATATTCAGCTACATGATCATAATTCAATTTCCAATAACTTAACCTCTAAGCGTTAATTTAACAGGGAAAGTGGTGCCTCCATTTCCGGTTCATCTTTCGTTGACCAGAATCTATTATAAATAATTAGTCGGGCGAAATTTCTAGAGAGTTTAGAAACCCTGATGCCGTCGGGTCGGTCGATTTGATCGGGCGAAGGTTCGTTGCTTGTTCAGGCACGAAACCAAGGTCCACGGCAGTCTTTAGTCTTAGTGTGTAATACAAGAAACATCATCGTGAAGTTTGTGTTCTAGACAAAGGTTTTGGTCTGAGATAGCCTGTACGTAATATCTATGTGTGCGTACAAAGAAAACCGCGATTTGTCTACTTATTATTTTGTGTTTGTGTTATCTTAGCCTTTATTTTTTGTAGTTTGTGTTATTTGAGGTTATGTTTTCTATACACTTACGTAGGCACAGCCAATCTAGCAGCGTTCCCTCGGCGGTCGAGCAAAGTGTGTAGTATCCTCTGCAGTAACGCTCGCGTCGCTGGCTCAGTGGCGGCCGACACGCGAAGCAATGCTTCGAGAAATGCCGCTGGGAATGCTTTGCTGAATTCTGTTGTACGGTATGTGGTTCCCACCTAAAACAGATATTTTATTAGCTTGTTGCAAATTTATATGACTAGTTTATTTAGTATACGTATGTATTACAGTCACATAATTCTACTAATATTATAAACGTGAAAGTTTGAGGGTTTGGATGTTTAGATGTTTGGATGTTTGTTCCTCAATCACACAAAAACTACTCAACAGATTTGGTTGAAATTTGGCACACAGATAGTAGATAGCCTAGATTAAAACATAGGATACTTTTTACCCCGATATTCCCACGGGAACGGGAACCACGCGGGTGAAACCGCGGGCGGCCGATAGTATGAAAATAAAAAATAAACATTGTAGAACGGCACACTAGCGCCGCCGGCCATTGAAACGAAAATCAAAGTGCTTTACTAAAAACGAAATTGTGTATTATATCTTTACATACGAACAAACTTTGTGGTACTTTTTATCACTTAAACCAGGGGTGTCAAGGCCGCATGCAGCCCGCAAACCATCTCAATACGGCCCGCGACCAAAATCTATCCAGTGTGTATTTTAGACGGCGTTCTATGCCACACTACGTATTGTAAGATAATTTGTACGAAAATTTACTTAAACTAAATAAATCATCATCATCCTCCTGTCCTTATCCCAATTTATTTATAGTGTTCTACACAAAATAAAATTTTGAGCTCGTAGAACGACCACTATTGGGGTCGGCGCAGCGTGTAATTCGTACTGCATTAGGTTTTGGCAAAGTTTTACGGTCGGCCGCCTGCCTGACACCAACCCTCCTCGGGAATGCTGTTGTTGACAGTTTCCTCGCTGCCATTCGAGTGACCCTTTGTGCGATGGTCTGCACCGGGTCCCTATAACTTCCCTCTATCGCCTTCTACGATACCCACGGGATGAGATGGGACAGTCCTATTCTTAACCGGAACTGTACGGCGTAAATAAATACTAAATAAATACTACTTAAACGAAATAAATAAAGATTTTAATTTAGTATGTGTTTGAGTTTAATTTTTAGTCTGGCCCGCTAAAATACCTATACTTAAATATACTTAAATCTTTTCTAGCCTGTCATTTAGTTCAATGGACTTTTATTGCTCAAAGTCGCCACTTTTCGCAATAAAAGCCCGTAAGTTCGTAGTCGTCGGGCACCGTAGGTACTTTTGCGAAGACGAAGTTTTTTTTTTACGCATCCAAATATTCTGAAACTTTTTCCTTCCTTCCTATTTTCATAGGTAGCATTTTTGCAAAAACAACAACCAATTTGTTTTTCCGACTTTTCCCATTATGATATTCCACACACCTTGAGCAGTGACTTGAGCAGTATAGTCTGCAGCATGGCATCTGGCCTCGCCCCCTTGCCGCGCTGCGAGCTGGGCACCTTGCTGATGATGAACATCATTATGTCGATCTTCTGGAAGTCCGGCAAGTGGTCCGCGAACTCTCCCAGAGCGTTTATCAACGCGTCTTGGTATAGCTTCTCGTCTGTTTCTTTCTGTTGGAGGAAATTAGTAATAAAAAAAAATTAATAATCTATACTCATTATCTATAAATATAAAACTCTAAATTGATTGATTGATTGTTGGAATACGCGTAGAGCCCTAACGGCTGAAAGTAGAGACACCATTTTTGGAGGACCTTTCATGGTGTAGGTGAGCATTAAGAAAGGATTTTGGAAAATTCATCCCCTAAGGGGATGAATTAGGGGATGAAAGTTCTAGAAACTATTTCTTATTTAGGAAATCTTTCAATCACAAAACTAGAGAGCTAGTAAAAGTTTCATTTTAGATTATTATTATTTGTTGGCACATTAGTGAAAAACTACAAAATTGGAGGTCACTTTGCGATTTTTGTCTATCGCAAAAAACTTTTAGCCATGTTTCTGTCAATCACAATCACTAAGTACTATAATCTGCTTTCTACATTATTTTTATGGCACCGATAGATAAAGTAATACTGTGTGAAATATTTGTAAAAAAATTAGTATTTGGCGTTATATGGCCCCTTAAGTTGCACTTACATCGGAATCTCTTGCGACTGACGCTCTCAAATTAGTCAGCAAAGTGTTGATTATTTCCAGCACAGAGGGACCTGCGAAAAAGTAATACATTTTGATGTTAGTCAAATACAAATCTATGTTTAAAGTGACTCATTGGGTTTCTATTTTTCCAGTCTGCGGTCTTATGCCATTGTTTTAATAAGGAGATTTAAGTTGTCGTCAAATAAATGCACTTTTAAATACCTAATTAATAAGAGCTGTCTCTAAAATAATAGATCTGTCGACAAAATCGAATCACCAAACAATATCAAAACAATGGGGTTGACAACGCAAAGCTAATTGTAGATGTCACTGCGTACGCTTGTTCCTAAGACAGTAGACGTTCAGAACAAAATGTATGGGAAAATAGGTTTTTATTTTGTGGTATTTTTTACTGAAAAAGACCCTTTGACCCAAAATGGATATAAAAGACTATTCTACAATGCAAGTGCCGGAATTGAAAGCTAAATTAAGACGTTTTTATTCTTAAATATCCAGATTTTTCGGAAATTTGTAAGTGCCAACATCTTTACAGCCTAGGACACATAATTTGATCAGTTTAAAGCTATAAAAGCGATTTTTAAAGTAAAAGTCCTTTGTTTTTGATAGTTCTCGTTGAACAAGCGTACGTAGCGCCATTTTGACAGTTGCCTTCCTCATTACCCTGCAATAAATATCAATTAATCAAACAATAGATCTGTCGCCAAAATTACTATTTGGTAATGTAATGGCCTAGACTAGATGATTCGACTTTGTCGCAACAAAATCTCCCCCCTCCCCCCTTTTCCCCCCCTTTTTCGTGCGTGAACTCACCCACAGAGTCGGCGGCGGCGATGGCGACGATGTTGCTGAGCACGGCGGCGCGCGCGTGCTGCAGTAGTACAGTAGGACTCACCCACAGAGTCGGCGGCGGCGATGGCGACGATGTTGCTGAGCACGGCGGCGCGCGCGTGCTGCAGTAGTACAGTAGGACTCACCCACAGAGTCGGCGACGGCGATGGCGACGATGTTGCTGAGCACGGCGGCGCGCGCGTGCTGCAGTAGTACAGTAGGACTCACCCACAGAGTCGGCGGCGGCGATGGCGACGATGTTGCTGAGCACGGCGGCGCGCGCGTGCTGCAGTAGTACAGTAGGACTCACCCACAGAGTCGGCGGCGGCGATGGCGACGATGTTGCTGAGCACGGCGGCGCGCGCGTGCTGCAGTAGTACAGTAGGACTCACCCACAGAGTCGGCGGCGGCGATGGCGACGATGTTGCTGAGCACGGCGGCGCGCGCGTGCTGCAGTAGTACAGTAGGACTCACCCACAGAGTCGGCGGCGGCGATGGCGACGATGTTGCTGAGCACGGCGGCGCGCGCGTGCTGCAGTAGTACAGTAGGACTCACCCACAGAGTCGGCGGCGGCGATGGCGACGATGTTGCTGAGCACGGCGGCGCGCGCGTGCTGCAGTAGTACAGTAGGACTCACCCACAGAGTCGGCGACGGCGATGGCGACGATGTTGCTGAGCACGGCGGCGCGCGCGTGCTGCAGTAGTACAGTAGGACTCACCCACAGAGTCGGCGGCGGCGATGGCGACGATGTTGCTGAGCACGGCGGCGCGCGCGTGCTGCAGTAGTACAGTAGGACTCACCCACAGAGTCGGCGGCGGCGATGGCGACGATGTTGCTGAGCACGGCGGCGCGCGCGTGCTGCAGTAGTACAGTAGGACTCACCCACAGAGTCGGCGGCGGCGATGGCGACGATGTTGCTGAGCACGGCGGCGCGCGCGTGCTGCAGTAGTACAGTAGGACTCACCCACAGAGTCGGCGGCGGCGATGGCGACGATGTTGCTGAGCACGGCGGCGCGCGCGGCGCGCACGTGCGGTTGCGCCGCGCCGGGCACGCCCACGTCCAAGTGCTGCATTAGAGCTTCCACTACGCTGTACGAATACTTGTCCTGTGCGGGCAAATGTTTGACGAATAAGAGCTTATTCAGTACCCCTAGCCAGGCCACTGATACTCCGCTAAGCTAAGTTAAGCTAAATTCCGCTAAGCAGGGTTGGCATGATTAATGGCCGAATACTCAAACGCTAATTAACTTTGAGGGGCTCTCAAACGTCGTCCTGTCGCATTGAATATCAAAGATATGACAAAGACAGCATGCTGTTTGAGAGCCGCTCAAAGTTAAGTAGCGTTTGAGTATTCGGCCATAAATCACTTTGATTTAAATCATAATTTAAACCACGATTTAAATCAAGTGATTTTTTTGAATAAAATATCATTGATTAAATCAAATAGCTTGTTTCACTAACATTGTCACTATACTCATGAACAGGCATTGAGTCGCATTACCGACCTTGAAATTAGTTTGTCTCTTGCTCAAAAGACCATTTTAGAGTTAGAAAAAGAAAATAAAACTTTTGTAGAAGAGAAGCATTCTCAAAGCCTGTTTAGCGAGTTACATCAATGTGATTCTGCAATATATTATGACAATTCAACCTTGGCATGTAATAACTATAATGACAAATCTGTTGTCATTAGAAATAATTGTCAACTTAATAGTGGAAAGAAAATAAAAAAATATATCCGCTTAAATAGATATATTAAGAAAACTCAAAGGTTGATAAAAAGACAAAATTATTATAGCCAATTTTCAAAGCTGAGGAAAGAGCGTAAGCAATTATTAGGGCAATTAGATGTAATTAATAGGGCATCATGTAATAACAGTAAAGAATGTGAAAAGGTAAATAATCAATTAAGTGAAAAAATTGATAATTTGGAACTTTCACTCAGGGAAATGTACAATAATTTAAGTGATTTTTCTCGCAAACAGCTAAATTACCAAAAGCTAGCTGCAAATGACATGATTGACATGTGTAACTATAATACAGACCGGTTCGAATCCCTTGGCAAAAAACAGAATTGTAGCTGTTTTAACCAAAATACTGTTGTTGTAAGACAGCAGTGTGATGCAGTTGTCCAGGATGCCCCAGAGCACTTACCTACCCACTCAGTGTGTGAGCTTAAAGTTTCTGATAATAACCCAACTAACTTAACTACCCACTCAGTATGTGAACCAGAACCAGAGGTCTCATACACTTGTAACGATTTGAAAAACTCAACACAAAATAATCCATCTTCTGATAAAAACTGTTGTGAAACAATTATGTTCTGCGATGAGATGGGTAAGAATTTAGGTCAATTAATTCAAAAACACACCAAGGAAAACATAATTAATTATTGTATGCCTGGGTCAACTTTGGATGACTTGATGAGAATTGTTGTTAAAAAAACATTTAATAAAAACACTAATTTGATAATTTTGATAGGAAATAGGGGTAATGTGAACAAACACCAACTGATAGCTTATTGTAATTCCTTAATGTCTTTAAAAGTAAAAAAAGTGATTTTGTTCACATTCCCTTATTGCAAAAGTGTGTCACAAATGGAAAATAACTTTAGGTATCAGTTGAACGTAACATTGAATACGGTAGCATTTCATAATAGTGAACAGCTACACATAATTGACATCAATAAATTATTTAATAGTTTTTACTTGACAAAAGATAAGTTCTATCTGCCTAGTTCTTTTAGGAGACAAATAGCATTATCGCTATCTTTTTATTTTAAACATTTAGCCAATAATCTGGCTAGTAAAACAACTGCTTTTATTGAGCAGTCAACTATTGACATTAGTCATTCAACTTTGGAATCTGTTCCAAATAAAAATAATTATAACATTTTACTTAGTTCAAGTAATAATAATGTTTCACATTTAAATTACCATCTAGGACAATAGAGGCGTCCTCTAGCCCTGACTTAACAATAGAAAAGCCAAAGTGTTTAAGAATTGTACACCAAAATATGCAAGGCTTTTCTGGCAAAGATTTAGAAATAAGCTTATTCTTAAACTCTGAAGATATTGATGTGTTATGTGTTACTGAGCATTGGTTGAAAAAGCACGAATTACTTTTAAGTTTAGATAATTATAAAGTTGTTAGCTCGCTTAGTAGGAAATCTACTATAAGAGGGGGTTCACTTATTATTCTACACAATAGTTTACAATGTAAAGAGCGTAGAGATGTCGTATCCCTCTCAATTGAACGAACCGTTGAGTTATCGTGCGTGGAACTTGATCAAATAATTATAGTATGCGTATATAGACCCCCCAAAGCGAATTACTCTGAGTTTGAGTCCACTATGGAGGAAGTTTTAAAAATAACTTGTAGGAAGAATAAAAAAGTCGCAATTTGCGGAGATTTTAATGTCGACATCTTAGACCCTAAAATAGCCAAACTGTCGAGTAGGTTCATAAACCTATTTTAATTTGCTACATATTTTTAATGAACCAACGCGTATCACACCCACATCGGCAACCTGCTTAGATAATATTTTCTGTAACTGTAATGTCATTGAAAAATCAATTTTAAATTGTATTAAATCCGACCATAGTGGACAATTAGCCTCCATTGAGCACCATCATGTTCCGCCTAAACGGGAAATAATGTGTAGGCCAGTAAAAAAACACTGTATTGAAAAATTCAGAACCAATGTCACAAGTAAAATTGAAACATTACCAGAACCAAATTTTGAAGCCAATCTATATATATAAAATTCAAAGTCCTGACTGAGTGAGATATCAACGCACAGCCCAAACCGCTGAACCTAGAGACTTGAAATTTTGCACACAGATACTTTATACAGTGTAGGCATCCACTAAGGAAGGATTTTTGAAAATTCCATCCCTAAGGGGATGAAATAAGGGATGAAAGTTTGTATGAAAGTCCCTCAGTTTTGAAGCTAGGATCTTCAAATTTTGTGTTTAGGCTGATGATTGAAAATAAATAAATACGTGTCTCAGCGTTTTTCAAAATTCTACCCCCAAAGGGGTGAAAAGGGGGATGAAGTTGTGTTTAGAAGATAATCCTTCATTTTTGAAGTAGAAATCGCTAGATTTGTAATTTAGGCTTATGGATGGAAATCTAACGCAACGCATATTGTATTGGTATAATTTCAACCCCCATGGTGATGAAATGGGGGTGCAATGGGGTAAATAAACCTAAAAATCGATATGGATGTCGTTATTGGGGTTTTCTGGGATGAAGATTGCGAAAATGACATTTATTTTGAAGTCCAACACGGTCGACATGATTTAACCCCTAAAGGGGTGAAAATTGGATTTATACGAACTTTATGCAGAGAAAGCTACTTCTAGTGATCCTAATTTCATTGAATTTGTCAAGAAGTATTCACAAACATTCAGAGAAGTCTGTATTTTAGCAAAGTCCAAGTACTTTGCAAATAAAATTAAATTAGCAGACAATAAAATTAAGGCTACTTGGAATATTATTAACAAAGAAACGGGCAAATCAAAATCCAATATAAATTCCTTCTGTTTAAAAACTGGTGATCAAACTTTTGAATCTGACAATGAGGTCGCTAAAGTTTTTGAAGATTTCTTTGCTAGAATACCTGTAGAAACTACCAGTACTCTTAGTGCTTGTCCCAACATCGCTGTCTGCCTTCTGGAGTCAAGTGTTGATAAGTGCAATGAAAGTTTTTCCTTTAAATATATAAATAGTGCAGATATCATTAAAGCTTTTAAAACAATTAATGTTAAAAAAACAGAAGATCTTTGGGGCATGTCAACAAGCATAATTAAATCAATAATTGATATACTAGCCCCTTACTTGGCTTTTATTTTTAACAAATGTATTGACGAAGGGGTCTTTCCTGATCTAATGAAAAATAGTAAATTGATTCCTCTTTTTAAATCTGGGGATAAAAGTGACCCAGCTAACTTTAGGCCAATATCTATACTACCAGCACTTAGTAAAATATTTGAAAAAATTATATATTCCCAATTATTAGATTACTTCACATACAATAATATACTTCATAAAAATCAGTTTGGTTTTTCCAAGGGTAAAAGTACTACTGATGCTGGAATTGCACTTCTCAAACATATTCTTGATGCTTGGGAAGAAAAGCAAGATGTAATTGGCATTTTCTGTGACCTTTCTAAGGCATTCGATTGCGTTGATCATCAAACACTATTAAAGAAGCTAGAACATTATGGTGTCTCTGATAAATCAGTTAGTCTTGTGAAATCGTATTTGTACAATAGAACTCAGAATGTAGTGATTAATAGAACTGAATCTACTGGAGCCCCCATCAATATGGGTGTGCCACAGGGATCAATATTGGGCCCATTGCTGTTTCTAATTTATATAAATGACCTTCCCAACTACGCGAATAATTTATGTGAAACAGTACTATTTGCGGATGATACTTCTTTAGTTTTTAAAGTAAACAGAGGTAATAACTGTTCGGACGAAGTAAATAGTGCCCTCTCTAAAGTTTCATACTGGTTTAATAGTAATAATTTAGCACTTAACCCCAAAAAAACTAAATGTGTTAAATTCTCATTACCTAATGTTGAGCAGACAAAATTAAATATTAATTTGAATGACGATGAAGTCGAGTTTATCGAGAGCACAAAATTTCTAGGTATCACACTAGATTCTCGACTGCAATGGGATCCACATATTGAAGCCTTGTCAAGTAGACTTAGTTCAGCGGCATTCGCTGTTAAGAAAATAAGGCTTTTAACTGATATTGAAACGGCAAGGTTAGTATACTTTAGTTATTTTCATAGCGTAATGTCGTATGGACTGCTATTGTGGGGCTCAGCTGCCAGTATTGAAAATATTTTTGTACTCCAAAAAAGAGCTGTTCGCGCCATATACAATCTACGGCGGAGAGATACCTTGAGAGAAATGTTCAAAGAAATAAATATTTTAACTTTGGCAGGCCAATATATTTATGATAATTTAGTTTATGTAAGGAAACACTATGATTCATTTGCTAAGAACAGCAATATTCACCAGTTCAATACAAGAAATAAAGATAAACTTGCCGTTCCAAGATTTAGGCTTGCAAAAACTAGAGGTTCATTTATGGGGAAAGGCATAGCCTTTATTAATAAAGTTCCACAACAAGTGATTGATCTTCCTTTGCATGAATTTAAAAACCATGTTAAAAAAACGCTCATGGGTAAAGGTTATTATAAAGTAGATGATTATCTTAAAGATCTAAATGCGTGGAAATGATGTAACACATAACTTGCTAATAGGTACTTTGTTGAAGTAATATAATAAGTCTATGTTGTTGCCAATAATCCTGTCACCCTGTTGTAATTTTCTGGTAACGATATATTCAAGTTTGTAAATATCGTTACTTATGGCTGTTACAGCTGATAAGTTTCTTGCGCCCGTTCTTCTTGTCAGCTAAAAAAGTCTGGAACGGGTGGTAGGAAAATATAGACGATTCAAAAGTACTTAATAATTAAGTTTATTTGAATAAAGCTTATTTGACTTTGACTTTGACTCTTTCCTATTTGTATAAAAAAATAAAATTCTTAATTTTAAATAATTGATAAACGCATACATATGTATGTCAAATCAAAATAACTTTGTGCTAATTACTGCATAATACTGTTTTTTCTTAAAAAAAAAACTGTCAAATCGGATGATTCTTATATCTTCTACCAGACATTTTTAACTATTTTATTTATCTTTACTTGTGTTTCTTTTGAATTAAGTGTCAAATACAGTAAAACAAAAGCGTGTTGCGGTTTCAAGCACTATTTTAAGTTGATTTTAAAGGCTCAAGCAAAACATCGAAAAGATCTGATTTTTTCGACTTTTCGTAAAAAATCTACGCATTGCAGCTCGTGACGTTCGTTGTACTCAATGGCATTCCCTATTGGACGTCACACCAAACACGCACGTATCTGTGCTGCGCGTCACTACGCGCGTGTCTACGCAGCCGGTATGCCCAGGCCTGAAAGCTGCAATGCGTGTGCCATGTCTCATAAAGTTCCAAACAATACAACGTCATGGTACGTCTACTTGCACGTGCACGCTTACGCTTTCACATCCGGTGTGTTTCGCACATAATTTTTGCAAGAACATATTGGAATTTTACATACCTGGATGGCTTCCATGATGATCCTAAACGTGTGGATAGCGAAATCGTTGGGTACCCACAGTTCGTGGCGATCGAAATGCCTGAAACAAAAATATCCGGATTATTGTGGAACGTATACCGAGCTATTTGTAAAACACCAACAACCTCGCAAAAATAGATGATTAACATCATACTCGTAAACAACAGTGTTTTTTCTACGACTTTCCAAAAAAGAGAAAAAAAAACGACGTTTCATACAATAGTCGCCATCAGCTGTTCAAATCAAATCAAATCAAATCGCTTTATTCACACAAAACAGAGTGCATACAGTTGTTATTGATTACAATTCCGGTTCTCTGCCTTGCCCTACAAAGGGCATGTGAAATGTCAGTTTAGATTAAGAAATAATAACAATTAAATTAACATTACATGTGCCTAAATAAAAAAAAAACATTTTAAGTCAATTTTTGAATTTAGAAATTCTTCAATTGTGTAGAAACATTTATTTATTAACCACGTTTGTAATTTTTTCTTTAATGAAGGTAAACTAAGCTCCTTTACGGACTTCGGTAGCTTATTATAGATTTTTATGCAGTTAGGATAACAATTCCTTCTATAATACTTTGAATGCGTTTTGGGTATCATCAGCTTTCCATGGTGTCTTGCTAATCTACAGTTGTTTGTATTTTTGAAATTGAAAATATGAGGGTGTGTTTTAACAAAAATGCAACATTCTAATATATAGATAGAGGGGAGGGTAAGTAAATTCAGTTCCGGAAATAATTCCCTGCATGACGTCATTGGAGGGACGTTGCATATAGCTCGGATGCATTGTTTCTGTGATATGAAAGCTTTTTTTACGTCAACTGAGTTACCCCACAAGAGTATACCATATTTAAGATTCGATGCGACATATCCATGATAGGCCATTAAAGCAGCTTTTTTATTAACTTGAGTAGTTAAGCGCCATAAAGCATATGCAAATCTATTAATCTTTTTGCAGATTTTTTTCACATGATTTTTCCACGAACATCGACTGTCAATCTCTATTCCCAAAAAAGTGAGAGATTCAGATTCCATAATAGGTTCATCATTTATAAGTACAGTTAAATTATTCGATTTTGGTTTAGTGTTGTAAAATTAATATATTTAGTTTTACTTATATTTAAGTGTAAATTATTATTGTTTAGCCAATTTGAAATATTATTAATCGTCTCATTAATTTCGTCATTGAAGTTTAATTGATGTTTTTTAGTTATAACTACCGAGATATCGTCCGCGAATAAGTTATAATGGTGATGTGTAATATTAGGTAGATCATTTATATATAAGATGAATAATGGCGGTCCTAGGATCGTACCTTGAGGAACACCTACATTATTTACAGCCGGTGTCGAGCAAAAAGATATTTCGTCTTTACTTTTATTTATATTTTTAATTTCAACGTATTGACGTCGATTGCGAAGATACGATTCTAACCAATTTAGTGCTACACCTCTAAAGCCATATCTTTCACATTTATGTAAAAGAATGTCATGCGAGACAAAGTCGAATGCTTTGCTCGCATGTCAAAGAAAATAGCTATTGTGTCTATGTTTTTGTCAATGTTCTCAGTCACAGTCTTTATTAAGTTGAATACTGCCAATGAAGTGGACTTCACTTTGCGAAAGCCATTTTGTTCATGCCTAAGAATGTTATGTTTTTCTAAAAAGTCATACATTCTTGCATGCATTGCTTTTTCACACACTTTAGCTAGAACAGATATTAATGCTATGGGTCTATAATTATTCAATGTCTCTTTATCATCTTTTTTGTGGATAGGTCTTATAACGGATACCTTCAATATTTCTGGAAATTTGCCTTCAGCGAATGATAGATTAATTAGATAAGACAATACTTCAGACAGAATTAGTGCACAGTATTTTAAGACTTTAGAAGGCAATTCATCAAAACCCGCAGATGTAGTGTTGTTTAGAGATCTAATTATTTTAAATATTTCATCTTTAGTAGTCGGATACAAGAATATAGATTTATCAACGGATTTTATGTTATGATTATATGTGTCATTAGAAAGTTTATTATTATAAAATGTCAGATTATCATTAGATGTCATATTATTTTTATTTGTTATGTCAATAAAATAGTTATTAAATATATTACAAATGTCAGAGGGATTATCAATTAAATTGCCATCATTATTTTTTATTTTATTTATATAGTTATTATTATTTGTTACTTTTTTATCATAAGATTTTATTAAACTTTTAGATTTTTGCATTCACAATGCTATTTTTATATTAAGATAAATAAATAATGAAAAATATTAGAAAAAATCGGCTCACCCGTAGCAAATCCCGTCTAAGTTGCTACGGGTAAGCCGATTTTTTATAATATTTTTCATTATTTATTTATCTTAAGATTTTATTAAATTCCATGTCGATTTACAAATGTTCTTACTGTTTATTAACTGTTTTTCGCTAATTAATTTGTGTGATTTATTAATACATTTTTTAAGAAGACTATGGTATTTTTTGTATGTGCTTTTGTTTAATCGATTTTGATTTGCGTAATATTTAAATCGTAGTGTACGTTTAGTAGCACATGTTAGGACATAATGTATGTAATAGTACATTACAGCCGAGAACGGGAAGCTAGCGATTGCATTGTTGAGGATGGCTTTAATCATTCGAGGCAATACAAGTAGATTCCAGTACAAGGCTTGTATAGTGCTTTTCTCAAGAAATGCGAGGAAATTCAGTTTTTTTTTCATTTTTACTAACAAATTATGTATTTTTTTTTTGAAATGTGCTCATCAAGGCTTTTCATTTGATACCCAAATTGAAAATAAAAAAAATGAATTTTTTTTAAGGAAAAAAAGAAAATAAGAGAAAAACTAAGAAAAAACAAAAATAGATTATTTGTTTACCCTTTTTTTTAAAAGAAGATTAAGACAGAAAACAAAGGAAAATATTTTTTAATTTTTTATCGAATCATGTCAATCGTGGGAAGTAAGTTTTGAAATTCATTTTCGAATTGATGAACTAGACCCCCATGGAAATGTGAAATGCCCCGCATTCCTTTTTCACATGGAATGATAAGATTTCAGAGCATAAGTGAGAAAACTCTATTTTTGTCTTTTTTAGAAAAGTCGTAGAACAATAGAACAAACGTTGTCTACTCCTGCGAGGTTGTTGGTGTTTTACAGATAACCTTGTACAAGGTGAAATATTTAACCGAACTAGAGTTTCCTGTATTCACGTTACAAGCCGAACCAACTCCCGCAGGCAGGCTTCGGCCAGCCAGGGGGGGTCTCCTCCGCTTCGGCAAGCCGAGGGGTTTCCTATAGAATATGTACTCAGTATACTCACGTGAGTACGGGCCGAAGCACGCTACGAATGTGGCCGAATGACGCCCGCCCCACCAACTCCCGCAGGCAGGCTTCGGCCAGCCGAGGGGATTCCTATAGAATATGTACTCAGTATACTTACTTACGTCCAGTTAGGTAAGTCCAACTTCGAGAAAGAGATCTCTCGTCGAATCCAACTCGGGTGGGAAAAATCTTCGCGTCAGACTTACCTCAGTGTCTCAAGACGAAAGTCTATGAACAGTGTGTGTTGCCAGTGATGACTTACGGCAGTGAAACGTGGTCGCTAACTATGGGTCTCATAAGGAGGCTCAAGGTCACCCAGCGTGCAATGGAGAGAGCCATGCTCGGCGTTTCCCTGCGTGATCGAATCAGAAACGAGGAGACCCGCAGGAGGACTAAGGTAACCGACATCGCTCGTAGGATTGCTCAGCTGAAGTGGCAATGTGTGGGACACATAGCGAGAAGAACCGATGTCGGTTGGGGCGGGGCGGTTCTGGAATGGCTCGCGCGCACCGGACGACGCTCCGTGGGTAGGCCCCCGACAAGGGGGACCGACGGGAGGGGGAAGGTCGCGGGAAGCCAGTGGATGCAGGCAGCGCAGGACCGATCGTCGTGGAGATCCCTAGGGGAGGCCTTTACCCAGCAGTGGGTGTAGTGCGGCTGATATGATGATACTTACGTAAGTACGGGCCGAAGCACGCTACGTATATGGCCGAATGACGCCCGCCCCACCAACTCCCGCAGGCAGGCTTCGGCCAGCCGAGGGGGGGTCTCCTCCGCTTCGGCTAGCCGCGGCTGAGATTCCTTCACCCCGTCTCTCGTATCGGGGAGTACGGTTTCGTACTTTTCAGTCGTCTGAAAATTTGTTTCATGTTGAAAAAAATTTGTATAAATAAAAAATTGCACTAATTATGATTAGATAATGTTACTAGAAGATTAGGAATTCAAAATGGCTTAAAAATTTGATAAAGTACATATTTTCCTTTATAAATATAGGTAAAGTCTATCTTTATGCTTCATTTAACAACATTAGATAGCTTTTGTTTTTCACACATTCTTCTTTTTTTTTCTTTTTTGTTTTGGCAATCTACTTTCCTCTCGGAAGTAATTTTTGCCAGTGTCTGGTGTTGAATAGTTCAGTGGTAGATATTGTTTCAATTTTCATTAGAATACGGGTGCATCGCATTCCAATGCTGCTTGGAGCGTTTGACACCAAGTATATCAAGACAGTTTATTTGGTAAGTTCTGCCGAGGTAGCCACCACTACAATAAAAGTCTCAGCTTCACACAACCAAGATCGCGCCTATTTCAATTATCCCACATCCCACATATTGTTCAGTTGCGTAGACACTTGTACCACAAAACTTTACGATTTTAAGACACAATATCCACTATGAATCAATTTGCAAATAATTAAAATAGACAACGAACCGAAAGCGATAAAACACACACATTAAAACAGTTTAAAATGTATATGTGACGTCAATTTCAATCACTCGGCTTGCTCTCGCTGGGGCACTGCAACTGGGGCCCAAGTCTGATATTATTAACGTCATAATCGTGTTTCAATTGTGTTTCGGTTTTGGGTTTCAAAAACAAGAACTGCGTCAAAAAACATTATAATTCAAACACGATTATGACGCTAAAAATACCAGACTTGAGCCCCAGATGCCATACATCTCATTCTCTTTGGTAAAACGTGTGTTGTGAAGATAAATGTTACCTGCATATTGTACAGCAGCGACGGCACAATCTTGTCCATGTGTTGGGCCTCCCATATATTCTCGACCAGGTCGTCAGATACGGTCTTCCTGATGACACCCTAGAACAAATAATCAAATATTTGGGTAGGAAAAGAGCTGCACCATTCGCCTGCCTTATTAAATGAAACCATGGCCAGTTTTTATAAACCGCTCCTAACGATGAGACCATACTTGCTCAAAATGCTCTTCTTATAGGAACATCTCAGGTATGATCTCAAGATAGCACTCAATGAGTTATTGAGAGCGGTCAGCGGTTTATAAATACGGGCTTTAGATTTTAAAATATTGTCACAGAATAGTTATAAGTACTACCGTACAGAAACGACACTCCGCCCCGCCCCAGGATCAATTACTTTACCCCGCCCCGCGAGTTCGTGTGCCGAATCATGTGCTCGTTTAGTCGTGTTTGTCAACGTCAACTTATTTTGATATTCAAAGCAATGCGTCGTAACTTTTTAGTCATGCTTGTCAACTGTCGACTTATTTTGATATTCAAAGTAATGCGTCGTAACTTAATAATGACAACTTCCATCATTGTAATACTAACACCTGCATTTCACAAATAAATTCTATTCTATTCTAATTTACCAAAAAAATCGAATTATGAATTGAACGCCGCTCATACAGTACAAATTGCACGGTAGCCTTAGACTTACACACGCAGTTGCGCGTGTACAAAAACGTCATCCGTTTAAATTGGCGCGGTTGTATGGAGTGTCCGGGGTGTGGATTGTGGATCCACTCCTATCTGAGGTTGGACAGCATCATACTTCATCATATAGGTATCATACATGACTTTGACTTTAGAGGCCGCTACCCGAATAATAATATTGCAACTGGGCTTTCCTACAGGCATTTTGAACGCCGTCATTCTTGACGTAAAACTGAAATATTATGTTGCGAAAATAAAACTTAAGTATATCTAGGACCTATTCTCGTTACTGAACACGAGAACAGATTAATATAGAGAAGAATGAAGTATTCAAAACGCCTGTAGACCAGTGAATGAAAACGTTATTTTTACATGTAACGTTATTTCTTACTTTTTTTACCGTTAATTTTAAAATTAACGTTATGTCAATAAATAATGTTAATTTAGATAACGTTACATTGAAATTAACGTTATTTCAGTAATTAACGTTATTTTTTTTTACCGTTAAACTTTAAAATTAACGTTATTCCAATTAATAACGTTTTTTTAGCGATAATTTTACTGGTATATTGTACCGGTAAGGTTTAACGCTATATTTAACGCTAATTTTACCGGTAAAATATTTTTAACGTTATTTTTACCGGTAAATTTACCGATAAAATGTTTTAACGGTATTTTTAACGTTATTTTTTCATCGTTATTTTTTTTTAACGGTATTTCAATCCCTGCTGTAGACTGTAGAATGGCTGGCCCAGCCCCAAGCCTTGACTTGATTCTCCTATCCATATTTTAACACCTGCAATCCTTGAATACCAGCCAATCGGATCACTAGTGATAACATCACTATGGTTGCTGTGGCATAGACACGAAGAAATCAAGAACGTATCGAATTGATAAGGACAGCGCCACCTCCCCTCCGTAAAATTAAACTAAGCTTGGTTATTTTTGTTCTTGATTCGAGTAGATTTATGTTCTTTATCTATATGTAACGTATGCTAAGGATAGAGATATTTTGTATGTCGATGTTTTTGCGTACTTGCAACCTGCAATCCTTGAATGTCAGCCAATCGGATCTTGTCTCGTCAAATAAAACTAAGCTTGGTTATTTTCGTTCTTGACAAAACTAAATAGTTAATAGACACAAATTACTAAATAGTTAATAGCTAAGGATAGAGATATGCATTTGTATGACCGTGTTTTTGCGTACCTGCAATCCTTGAATGCCAGCCAGTCGGATCTTGTCTCTAGTGATGACATCACTATGGTTGCTGTGGCACATCGCAGAGAATTTAGACACGAAGAAATCGTAACGTCGGTGATACGACGGCGTGTCCTCCTCGATGTTCGCGAAACGAACGAACTGTAACAAGACATATCATCATCATCATATCAGCCGCACGACACCCACTGCTGGGTATAGGCCTCCCCTAAGGATCTCCACGACGATTGGTCCTGCGCTGCCCGCTTCCAATGGCTTCCGGCAATCTTCCCCCTCCCGTCGGTCCCCCTTATCGGGGGCCTACCCACGGAGCGTCGTCCGGTGCGCGGTCGCCATTCCAGAACCACCCCGCCCCAACCAACATCGGTACAAAACGAAAACCAGTACAGGTGTGCCAATACTTTTTCCAAAAGAGATCGCCTAGCAATAAGAGATCGAGAAATTGACCGTTTAACCCACCAAATATTATTAGCGTCAAAATGGCGGCGCCAATGTCATAATGTTAATATTTTCATATTGTCAGATATAGTACTGAAATCCTACTATTTGATACCTTTAGTAAAAAAATTAGTACCTTTCTCGTTCTTAAGATAAAGCAATTAAACGTTGGTCCCGCCAATTTGACATCAAAATGGCGGAACCACACGAAACAACACATCCGAGTGGATAGTCACATACATATATTTTTACTACCTATAAACTACCTCATAAAACTGTAACCTAATTGGCATTATTCAAAGGAAAATCAGAGATACAGACTTGAACTCCTGGTCCCGCCATCATGATATTTTTATGATTCGAAAAAATCACGCGAACAGCAATAATTTCTTAATTTTTAATATATATGCATTCACTACCTAATTGCTACCTATCAATAAAGCTTAATTATCCCAATGTTAGCCTTTATTTTAATAAATAAATGTATTTTTATTTATCCCAATAGAAAATATTACTAGCAGTAGTAACACGTGTAGTACGTGGACAAGATAGACAGGATAGCGGACAACGCGGCGGACGGCACAGCGGACTGCGCAGCTGACAACACACTGGATGGAACAATAGAGAATAAAGCACAGTGAACAATATTGTGAACAGCACAGCACATTAGACAGCACAGCTCAATGGACAATTACGCAAATAATTGACACCCACTGCTGGGTATAGGCCTCCCCTAAGGATCTCCACAAAGATCGGTCCTGCGCTGCCTGCATCCACTGGCTTTCCGTGACCTTCACCAGATCGTCGGTCCACCTTGTCGGGGGCCTACCCACGGAGCGTCGTCCGGTGCGCGGTCGCCATTCCAGAACCTTTCTGCCCCAACGGCCATCGGTTCTTCTCGCTATGTGTCCCGCCCATTGCCACTTCAGCTGAGCAATCCTTCGAGCGATGTCGGTTACTTTAGTTCTCCTGCGGATCTCCTCGTTTCTGATTTGATCACGTAGGGAAACGCCGAGCATGGTTCTCTCCATTGCACGCTGAGTGACCTTGAGCCTCCTTATGAGACCCATAGTTAGCGGCCACGTTTCACTGCCGTAAGTCATCACTGGCAACACACACTGTTCATAGACTTTCGTCTTGAGACACTGAGGTAAGTCGGACGCGAAGCTTCCCGAATGCTGCCCACCCGAGTTGGATTCGACGAGAGATCTCTTTCTCGAAGTTGGACCTACCTAACTGGACTGCCTGTCCTAGGTATACGTAATGATCAACAACTGCAGAGGGTACAACATGGGCATTTGACATAATTTTCGTCTTATCCATGTTCATCCTAAGACCCACTCTTTGGGAAGCACTACGGAGATCTTCGAGCATTGTGTTCAGGTCTTCCATGGTCTCAGCCATAAGGACTATATCATCGGCAAAACGAAAGTGTGTTAGGTACTGGCCATTAATGTTGATGCCGAGTCCTTTCCAGTCCAAGAGCTTAAAGATGTCCTCCAACTCCAACGCAGCTGTGAACAGTTTCGGAGAAATAACGTCTCCCTGTCTCACACCACGCTGCAGTTGGATAGGATTTGTGTTCTGGTTCTGTACTCGGATCGTCATGATGGCATTTTGGTATAAGTACCTCAACACCTCGATATACCTATAGTCCACTTGGCACCTTTGGAGAGACTGCAGCACCGCCCAGGTTTCAATCGAATCAAAGGCTTTCTCATAGTCCACGAACGCCAAGCAAAGTGGCTCATTATACTCCTCAGTCTTCTGTATAACCTGCCGCAGCGTATGGATGTGGTCTATGGTGCTAAAGCCTTTTCGGAACCCGGCTTGTTCGGAAGGTTGGAAGTCGTCGAACTTGCGAGCGAGACGATTCGTAAGGACTCTCGAAAACAACTTATAGACATGACTCAGAAGCGAGATGGGTCTATAGTTCTTTAAGAGGGACTTGTCACCCTTTTTAAAGAACAAGATCACGTCACTTATGTTCCATGTCTTTGGCGTTCTGCCCTGGACGATGACGGAATTAAAGAGCTTCTGAAGGACTTTGAAGGCTTACCGCCCGCTTTCAGAAGTTCTGTAGTGATTCCATCGTCACCCGCCGCCTTGTTGTTTTTCAGCTGTTTGAGAGCCATACTAATCTCGTACAGGCTGACGTCCGGGATGCGAATTTACAAAGGCTATACTATTTGAGTCACGAGTCAGACTCTAATAGTTGAGCTTTTGTTTATGCATATTACTCGACAAAACCTAATCTATTTCAGTAAAAAAGTTGACTCAAATGGTTTAGCTTTTGGCTTGATATTTTCAAAGAAAATGCACGGACAAAACCTAGTAGTGTATTATACATATTGCAGTAACAAATGCTACCTATTTAATTTGATATCGACATTTACCGATCGTTAGCTTCAATAATCGGTGGATAGTTACATGGCAATTATTATTATTTTAATACTAAAATAATTAAATTACTCCTTTCTATTCTGTACTAGATTGAAAAAAAAAATTTACAAACGAGCTTTTATAAGGTGAGAAACAAGTACACACTACACACTTGTAGCTATTACAAATAAATAATAATAAAACTAAAACATATTTTTTGCGTGCCTCTAATGTAAAATACAAAACACAGATAATTATTTGTATCAAATTTACGATTAGCTTAGTATATTTACAATTTAAACGTAGTAACAGTCAGTTTTATTTAAGTATGGCACATAACATAACCATAACACAACAAAGCACAAGACATGAAATTTACTATACTCGTAAGTAAATGGATTGCTTATGGTGGAAAAAGGGCCTTAATAGTAGTTTATGATACAAGGTTGGTAAGGAGGTTTTTAAAACGAGTTGACGTTTTATAAGCCCGAGCCGCAGGCAAGGGTTTATAATCGTAAGGAGTTTTAAAAAACCTTAACAACCGTGTGCCATACTACGTTTTTCAATACATTTGCGAGAAAACATTATAGGTACTACTGAAATTGTAATCCTTACTAATATTATAAATGCGAAAGTCCGTTTGTTCGTTTGTTTATTTGTTTGTTTGTTACGCCTTCACGTCTTAACTACTCAACCGATCATCGTGAAATTTTGCTTACACATTTTCAGGGGTACAGAAAAGGACATAGGGTACCTTTCATTCCGAAAAAGGGAACTGTTCCTGAGGGATAGACAAAACATTAAACACGCGGATGAAGTCGCGGGCGGTCGCTAGTCTATACATATAGTAAAACTGTAAATTCTAAATATTTGTGCGCGAATTACGAAAAATCAGCTAAACGAATTTTGATGGATTTTTCACAATTTAATAGATTGAGGTCCAACTTAAAATCTAAGCTATGTTTCATCAAATTCAGGTGGGTGGTCCCAGGGAAACAGCTTGAACTCTCCATAGTACCTACTAGCTTTCATACACTAAAGGGGTCATTTTAAACTGGTTGCAATATCTTTCTACTGTCTACGCGGATGAAGTCGCGGGCGGAAGCTAGTAGAAATAAAAAAAAAAACGTTCGTAAACAAAAACGCACGGCGCCGGCGTGCGGTAAAATCAACTTTCCGCACGCTGTACTAATCCTTAAACAAAAACGCACGGCGTGCGGTAAAATCAACTTACTGCACGCTCGACTGCCATCGTAAACTTACATTTTCGAGCAACTGTATTGAAAAATAGATTAAAATAAGTAGTCAATTTAAATATCGAATTTTAAAGTCGATAATGATCATTATGACATCAAACGTATGACTAGTAAAGTTAGGATTACAAATGTTATCGAAAGACAGAGAACCATGGCGCAGATATACCTTATTCTAAATATTGTTTCATTTACGTTAATGTTTTAGCACTTGCATGATTTTTTTTATATGGATATTTATATTGTGAGGTCTTACGGATTTCTTCTTTTCAAGTTTAGTTGGTCTTCCTGACTGAATGCGGCTGCTACCTTGTAATCCACTCAATATTATGATCATAACAGAAGTAAACGAAAGAACATGTGGGCACCGACCAATCGCATTCGCGATAAACAAATAGCGGTGAGCCTCTACTCGACTAGGTTTTGTCCGTGCATTTTCTTTGAAAATATCAAGCCAAAAGCTAAATCATTTGAGTCAACTTTTTTACTGAAATAGATTAGGTTTTGTCGAGTAATATGCATAAACAAAAGCTCAACTATTAGAGTCTGACTCGTGACTCAAATAGTATAGCCTTTGTAAATTCGCGTCCGGGATATCTTGGGTGTCGGGTAAGCTTGGCTCTGGGGTCTTTAGCCTTGCTTTCAACAGGTGTCTGCGTGGAATATAACTGCCCATAGAAGCTCTCGATCTCCCTCAGGATTTCAGGCTTTGATGAAATGATGCGTCCGTCGTCAGTTTTCAGCTTCGTCATCTGGCTTTGCCCAATAGACAGATCTCTCGCGAACATTTTGGAGCCTTTATTCCGCTCGATGGCCTCTTTAATACGATTCGTATTAAATTGGCGAAGGTCGCTCGTCAAAGACTTAGATATCTGTCTATTAAGCTGCCGATAACGATTAGCATCTACTGAACTCTGGAGCCTCATTTCACGTCTCTGATCCATGAGTAGGAGTGTGTGGTCGGAGAGTTTCTTTATCTTGGGACGGCGGGTCTTAAAGAGCTTGGACCCTACCGTACGGACAGTATCCACCACCATGTTGTTTAGATCGTCCACATCTATGCTGTTCCCAAGGGCTTCGAAGCGGTTTTGGAGTTTGAGTTGAAAGCTCTCGGGGTTTTGAATATGGGCCGGCAATGGTCGAATTGTTGATTTTATCAGTCGAGATCTTTCCAGCTTTGGGTTGATATTCAATGTGCCACGTACCAATCGGTGATAGTTCCCCGTCTTAACAGCGTTGATCACAGTGACATCATTGAATATTTGCCTTTTCGTCGACATGATAAAATCTATCTCATTTCTGACTTTACCGTCCGGACTAACCCAGGTCCACTTCCGGCTTTCCGGCTTTCTGAAGAATTGTTAACATAACTCTTAAACTATAAATAAAATAAAACCCCTTAAATTTTATATTAATTTTTATTTTCTCACATAAATTATGCAATGTGGAATAATATTTAACCGACTTTTATTGAGAAAAGAAGAGAACAGAATTTACTTGAGAAAAGTACTATTACAAGCCTTTTACGGGAAGCAATTTACATTGTCTCGAATGTTTAAAGCCCTCGCCTACGACTCGCTCGGGATTCAAACTATCATCGACAGACAATATAATGATTAACTACCCGTTCTTGGCTGTAAGGTAATGTACTAAATACATTTATTTATTAAAATTAAGGCTTGCATTGGGATTATTAAGCTTTATTGATAGGTAGCAATTAGGTAGTGAATGCATCTATGTTAAAAACAAAAAATATATTGCTGGTCGTGTGATTTTTTCGAATCATAAAAACATCATGATGGCGGGACCAGGAGTTCAAGTCTGTATCTCTGATTTTCCTTTGAATAATGCCAATTAGGTTACAGTTTTATGAGGTAGTTTATAGGTAGTAAAAATATATGTATGTGACTATCCACTCGGATGTGTTGTTTCGTGTGGTTCCGCCATTTTGACGTCAAATTGGCAGGACCAACGTTTAATTGCTTTATCTTAAGAACGAGAAAGGTACTAAATTTTTTACTTAAGGTATCAAATAGTAGGATTTCAGTACTATATCTGACAATATGAAAATATTAACATTATGACATTGGCGCCGCCATTTTGACGCTAATCAAATATTTATTAAGAAAAAAATTGCATAAGTAAAACTACATTGGGTGCAAAATGTCAAATCTGTTATCCTTGGCGATCGACTTTAAAACCTCTCGCGATCGACCGGTTGATCGAGGTTGAAACAAACCCTTACCACCATGTAATGAGAAATATAAATGAAACCGTAATAATTTAACAACATTAAAAGTTAGTGTAACCACAATTTGTAATTTCTTTTGGGACTCCAATATTCAAGTTAAAGACAATGCGTAATGAGACGAACGGTAATTATTACCCATCTTAATTAATTTATAATCAAATTAATATTAGGCTTTAATAAGCTTGACAAGCTTTTTTCTACTTCTTTTTTTCGCTTCCTAGCGTTTTTACGTCAGATTTACGCCGGCTTATATAACATACTATTTTAGTTTTATTCAATACTAGCGGCCGCCCGTTACTTCGTCTGCGTGAAAAGTTTTTTTGCTATCCCTCGGGAAAAATACTTTTTTTAGGGATGAAAGGTACCTTATGTCCTTCTCTGTACCCCTGACAACGTGTATGCAAAATTTCACGATGATCGGTTCAGTAGTTAGGACGTGAAGGCGTAACAAACAAACAAACGGACTTTCGCATTTATATTATTAGTAAGGATAAGGATAAGTAAGGATGGCGAGCTTTTTTATTTCACTGGCTTCAAACATGTGTGTAGCAAAACAGACAAGCAATCTTGCAAGCAACTTACACTCTGCGTAGCTAAGATCTGCAGTTGAGGGTCGGTGGACTCCAGGAGTTTCTGCACCATCTTGAGGAAGCTCTCCACAAACAGGTTCAGGGTCTGCGAGTGGCACGCCAGCAGAAGCTGGTCCATCGCCTCCATGGCGATTATCACGAAACTGTAAGGAAAAAACATTTTGTTTTCTGGATAAATCTCTCCAATCACTTAGGTAATCCCAAATGGTGACTTAATACCGTCATTTTATACCAATGAAACTAAACATTTTTTCCCAAGAAACATGGGTCGAAAAACGACAAAAATTTTGGTTCTCCCGTACTAACTGGACAGCTAAAACATTTTATTAGTATGGGAAAGTCAATTTTTTTTGTCGTTTTTCGACCCATGTTTCTTGGGCAAAAATGTTTAGTTGCATTAGTAGAACATTCCCTTAAGTTAATTAAAACGACTACAAAATGACGGTAACCAGTAATTTAAATAGAATTTAGAATTTGACTTGTGAACATTATGATCAGCTCATTCTCATCTCATAACACAAATATATTATGCTTCTACCAGGAATCCGAGCAGACCTTTGGCTTAAAAGTTAGAATCACTGCCACTGCGCCGAGCGGCCGTCAAATACAGGATCATTTTGTATTCACCCTCGAAATTTTGAGGATGTGTACAGACATACACACATGTTCTTAGAGAAAGTTGTTTTGTTTCATGGACTGGACCAAGAAGCTTATACCCACAATGGAGATTGCACGCCTAGTATCATAGTGAAGATTGAAAAAGACTCTTTAGTGACGTCACGGCTTATTGCTATCTCTTTCTTTTCGTTTTACAATACGTTTTCGTTTCTCACGAACGAACGAACAACGAACTCGTATTGTAACACTAAAGAAAGAGGTTGCAATAAGCCGTCACGTCACTCAAGGACATTTTTTCTATTTTCACTATGACACTGGCCGTGCAATCTCCATTGGAGGGAGGTATAAGCTTCTCGGACTGGACACATTATCCTTGAAATTTGGATGGTAAGTTCAGAATGACCCGATATAATAAGAGACTTGAAAAATATAAATTGCTAAATTTTGTTAAAGAAAGTAAAGAGGTTTTCTATGTTTTTGGGTCAGGCAGGGCAGGGTGAATTTTATAGATAGCGACATGGTTGCCGATTTCTACAGCATCACTTAGTGTTTTAAAATTGATTGATGCAATGTTACATACAGCTATTTTCTAATAGTCATATTCGATTAAACATCAAAAATAGCTTTTCTGGAATCTGGATTGATGGCTAAAGATGCTGATTGTTTTCCTATTTGATATCCGCCATTTATTACAAACGTAATCACTTCCGTCTTTGATCAATATTGTTCTACCGAGCTATACAAACAAATCCAAGTTGATAATAATGTATTACCTACTCATGAAAAACTCTTATCAAAACATTCCATAACTAAACATTATTGACGTACCTATCGAACTGACTTCTCAGTAAAAGAGGTTATCATTTATGTAACAGTGTTAACAACCTGAGCCATTGAAAACTTGATGAGATGACGGAAAACACGCCATAATCTCACGCAGATAAAGATTTATCGGAGCATACTGATAAGCTGAAGTGCTGAATTGCACTCAATTGCCAAAGGATTTATTAGATACGAAACGAAACAACAATAAAATATTGGCATTGCATATTGCATTCCAAAATAAATATTTGTTATAAATAAAAAAATGTTCCAATCTCAATGTAAATTGCTAAAACACTTGTAGTAACACAATTAGAAACAACGGTACTACATAACAAAACAACTCCATCTGAGACAATATACAAAAGTCCGTTAAATTCATTGATCATACCTAAAATTATTTAATTTAATTAAAGAAAGCATTTACATTAGTCAAATCATGATTCCTTATTCGTAAAAGATTATCACCTTTAGTGTAGATATAATTTTGTAGTCATATCTCTGAATATTTATGATCTGTATACTTGGCAGACACCTTAACTTGACATCGTTTCTTTTCCAAGTAAGATAAAGTAAACGACTTCGAAGTGACCAAATTTTTCGCGATAACCATTTGCGAAAATGACGATCTGCGTCAAAAACCCTTCGTGGTCGAGTGGTTGGTAGACCGGTTTTCAAGGTGTTGCCATCTCTGAGGTCCCGGGTTCGATCCCCGGCTGGGTCAATTTAGAAAACAAACTTTTTTATATTGGCTTAGGTCTGGGTATTTGTAGTTCCACCGTTCTCTCTGATTTATATGAGCCTACTTACTTTGGAATCAGAGCAATGTTCGTGATGTTGTCTAATATTTGGGTATGCATTACAATGTCGAAAATTCATAATACATACGACCGAAATATCGACGCATAAAACGCCGATTTTCAAAATACGGAACATCCTAAATGTCGATATCCGATAGACCGAAACTTGAAAGATCGATTATCAAATGACCGAAAGTTCGAAATCCCGAAAGTTTGAAATGCCAAAAGTTCGAAATCCAGAAAGTTTAAAACCCCGAAAGTTAAAATGTCGATACTTATAACTTACTCTACCTACACAAACACATACGAGTACATTTATAAAACTAGGCGTTGCGGTTAATTTGTTTTACTCAAAAATGCTTGTAAAGTGGTCATTATTTTGACAAAATCCACCAATCGGTATTAAGTAGTTCGGGGTACAGAACGTAGGTATATTAACTCACGGTTTTTTAAGCTTCGGGATTTAGTATTTTAGGTAAAATATCCTTTCGGGATTTTAAACGTTCGGCCATACAACCATTCGGCCTTTTAATTTTCGGTCTTTCGTCCATAGGTGTTGTAAAATTCGGTCTTTTCTACTTCGACATTGTAATGCATACCCCTAATATTTATATTAAAACTACCATATTCTTAAGCTATTTAATTAAAATAACATACCCATGCCTCCTCCTGTAAATATCCCTGGATGCTTTCTGGAACAGGTATTCGCCGATCCTGTCCAGTTTCTCCGGACTGGACAGCGAGTAGAACGTGAGTTTCTCCATATTGGACTTAACCAGCCCATCTTGGGGTGAAGCTGGGAAGATATTATCCACCAGCCTTTTATAGCGAGGGCGGAGAGCCGAGCAGCAGCCACAGCAACCTGCAAAGAGGTGTTTTGTCGTTTTAACTTTTTTTAAGCTCATTGTGTGGCTTACTGATTAAAAGAGGTCGCAACGCAATAGTATTTTAGCAAACTTACGATCCATGCTCTTAAATGCAAGGATACATTTTCTCTATTTTTTAACTAGCCTATCCTAAAGGTTTGAAGGTCTAACACGTTATAATATAAAGCTGTAGTCACAATACATTGCCAGCTTATTAGTATGGGCTAGATTTGATTTTATAAAGCGTAACTTCCGAGGGCTTGATAGAAAAGGAGTTAAATGCTCTCGACAAATTGTTTGATTGTGTTTTTGCATAAATAATAAGTTACTCACTTGATGCACTTTGATCGTAGCGACCTACTCGTAAATCTACGTCCTACTGATGCGAAACGTAACATCATTATTATAAATAATCGTATTCGTGTTTAATTAGAAACCTTGATATCCAGTTTTCCTGTTATATTTTCGCCCTCTGTCTTTCATGACATTTTACATCTTATTGACATTTACATTGCCCTTTACGAATTTAACTTCGTTCAACCTTTTTTATTTTCAGGCCCCTAGACAAGTATCTAGATAGGTATTTATTCCTTTCATTAATCAACAACAGACGAAAATTATTAACTATTTGCATTATTATAACTATTGTATATTAAAGAACTTGTAGACTTCTAATACATAATTGTTGGACTTGGACCTTGGATCTCTGTAAACGAGCTTAATAAGCTCCTCGCTTAATCAAAATATAGAGGTCTATTTATGTTTGATGGTAAGTATTGTCACAGAATAGATATTAGTACTAGTATTGTATAGGATTTAAGTAATATACTTACACGTCAAATATACAGTTCTACTAACAAAGAAACACGCACGGTGGGCTACTTTGCGTAGCCGTATCATTTTTATAACGTTATTTCACTTTAATTCGATAACTTTATATTTCACTATTGTTGAAGATTTATTAGGTACTCACATAGTTAATGAACTTTTAATTTATATGTTGACAAGTCTAAAGTAAATATTTTGATATTATTATGTCACTTTTAATTTTATATAGGTAGGTATTTATTAACTATCACAAAATTTTAAGTATTGCCTTAAATCATTATGAACCTACATTTCACTGATACTTTATCATTTTATCACTGCATCCACTATCATTCACTGACATTTTCTCACATTATCACTGCATCCGTATAGTAATTATAATAAATTATTGACCGCTTCACATTATGTAGGTGTTCAATATGGAGCGGATACATGAGTAGCACGGACTTGCACAGTAAATGTCCACTGACTGATAGCACGTCAGCGACGCTATAAAGATAACAGATGACTGTACTTTATATATAGGTAGCTATTACTTGGAGTATCATGATAATAGAAGATAAAGTTATTATTAATATTAAGACACCACTTTTAAATTCATCCTATATTCATAATCCTATATAACGAATATAATGAACCTTAAACCTTAATTAGATAATTTACTGAAAGATAGCTGAAACCTATAAGAATGGAACGCAAAGAAATCAGACAGCTAGGTAACTTCTTATAGCATGCTATAGTTTCTAAAACAAACAAAACCCTTGTAAAAGCCAGAATCAGGTATAATACCTACATAGAAGTGTAAAAAGTAATAACAATTTAATTATACTACAGACAGGTACCTATTACATCTCATAAAAACTTGGTTATATCTAAGTGATAAAAAGTTTGATTTAATACACAAGTAATAAAATTTTAACCACAGAACAACCGTAACAGTCTTTTGCTATCAGGAAATACTTCTTTACAATGTAGCTTATTAAAATATGAACTTAATGCTCTAGTCTTTAAGCTCTATTTAAATCAGGAAGTTTAGAGCTGATTTGTTTACTTTATTACTTCATGTTCTGTTTATTACCTACTATCAACGAATATGTAATGGTTTACTATTATAATTCAATTAAGGCAAAGCAGAAGTCAACATACCTAATTTAGTAAGTATCAGACAGGCTAGACATTATAACGACTTATACATACTTGTAAGATTTCACTAGTGACGCTTGCTTGACACTAGGTTTTATTTTATGTAATATGTAATCACTATATTATCATCATGTCCCACGACGACCGCAAAACCCAAAAATGACAACTGTTACGTTACATTTACATCCCTAAGCTTTTTCAGAGTAGGCAAAGAAAGGGGTAGGTTAATGGTAGATGAATTAGATACCACAGATAACTATTATTTTCCTCCTTTAGTTTGATATTAAATATCTTATAGTATTACATATTAATTATTATAAGAAAGCACGTATGAAATGTAATGATGTATGTATTAATAAATTGTAAAATTACCTAATTTTACAAATTATTATTTTTTGTCCTAACTTTATCTTAAACAATGGTTAACCTACTTCTATCTAATGGGAAAAGATATTCCCAGAATCTGATCGATCCAACTTTGCTTTATTACTTTTATGCGTAGTTTCTAATGTTTTTCTATTTATTTATTGAATAATAATAAAATAATAGTTCTTTTATATCAGAGATCAGAATCGCACTTCACAATAACCTGATAGCTCTAACTGTAATATTTTCTGAAATTATTTCACTACATAACAAATAACTTCAAAATATTACTATTATTGTTAATATTTTCAATATACCTATAATAATATTAATCTTATTAAATAGACCGTTATAAAACTACGCAGCTCTGCAAACCCAACCGAAAGGTTGCGAGAGATATACGTGACTAAGTCTATTTTTAAATGGTGGTACAAATATAAACCCTCTGATCTCTGAGGAAACTGAGCTATACGTGACAATCAATAACTTATTTAGCTACTTTAAAAAGGGAGGTTGGTGGCCGACGTAACGATCGTAAATGTCAAGCTGACTCTCTAAGTTCGGGTAAAGGATGGGTGGGCGAAAGTACATCAGCCATTTTTTTATGTCTCTACCGCTGGGACATAGGGCTTTTTTATGATGGATAAGGAGGATGGAATGGGCCATACATAACCCACCACTTAGTACCTACTATTAATATTCTGTGTCACTACGCTGGCCCAATTTGGATTGGTGGGTGTTAACGACTGCAAGTGCAGCCGGGACAAAGGGCTTAACATGCCTTCCGTATCACGGAGGAACTCGAATAATAAAATTTTGGTAATCCATCCAATAACCGACCATTGCAAAGTTGCTTAACCTCCGCAATAGCAGGGCAAGGCGCCGCTAAGACACTGCGCCACGCCATCGAGCTTATAATATGTGTAATGCAAAATTATTTTCTCAAGGCATATAAATATTGAAGGAGTACCAGGTACGCCTTACCAAAGGCCAACAAAAACCACAGGAACACAGGATTTATGGAATAGATTAATAGTCAGATTTGTCAGTCTGGGATGTGGGTGACCGGTGAAGTCAAAACACAGAGGTGCTGCAAAACAGACTAACCCTTACCAATATATTCTGTGCCCTTACTAATATTATAAATGCGAAAGTAACTCTGTCTGTCTGTCTGTCGCTTTCACGCCTAAACCACAGAATACATAATAGTACAAGTCCTAAACTACATAACCGATTTTATTGAAATTTGGTACAAAGACAGAGTTAGAGTAGAGCTTGAGAAAGGACATAGGCTACCTTTTATTGCGAAATAAGGGTTGAGGGGGAGAGTGAGGGGAGGGGGAGGATGAGAGGAAAAGCGGGCGCGCTTGGTGGGGACCCGCCTTATATCGCAAAAACTCCTGATCTGATTTTGATAAAATTAAAACACAGAATACTATTTATCCTGGTTAAAGGTTCACTAAGGATTTTCTCGAATATCCACACGAACGAAGTCGCGGGCAGAAGCTAATATATTATAATAGGGTAAAAAACGTCATTATTAATGCAAATAATAATATTGCGAATGTAGCTGTATTTGCTGCAAAGATAGGTAGATAAGTAATTGAAAATTGACACTTAAAAAACACTGTGTTGTGCTATTATTACTATTTTAGAGATAAAATTAATGGAACAGCTGATTTTTTATTGCACTCGTTGTCTGTAAGTATTCATTTACTTTTGAAAAGTGTATCATTGATAAAACAATTAAGGTCAGTCTCCCACTACCACTGAACTGATTTTTTTATATGGTCCGTGCCCAGTGCCGACTACCAAAAAATCTAGTAAAAAACATCATTCTTCCATATATTATTATGTATTACTAGTACTATTAAATATGTGGTATTACTAAGAAAGGATAATTAATCAGCGTACATGGCTCATTTCAATTTTATTGTACGTAGCAGTGGTAAACATAACTATCTAATTGGAAAAATATTTGCAAAAAAAGTATTTTTATCTTGATCAGCTAATTACCATTCAAAATATTTTTATCATATAATCTATTGACTTTATACATTATTTATCAATCAATATAAAGATAATATTAAGTCTCAAAAGGAAAAAAAATTAAGACACTGCATCAGATTCCTTTTAATTTATTGACTAATTAAAATGTAAGTACATTAATAAATTAATGTTTCCGCTTATCATCTCGACCATCTCTACTAGACTTTGACCGCTCATATTCATCATATTTTCTGGAGGATCCTCGGCTACGTTTATCATCAGACCTACGGTCTCTTGAACGATCAACTTCACGATCCCTGGAGCGGCTTTTATGTCTTTTACTAGAATATTCTCGTTTTCTGTCATACGGTGAACGTGAACGTCTATCCTTCTTAGATTTATGGCTACTATGATACTTAGAAGATAACGGTGGAGTTTTGGGCGATTTATCCTTCTTTGAATCCCGTCTTGTATCTTTAGATGTGGATGCTGCCGGTGATTCCGCTTTCTTTTCATTAGCTTTAGCCAATTCCTGCTCTTTCTGACTTTGAGCAATCTTATTTGCTTGATACACTTTACGTAGAGCATCAACTTTGCAATCTAGTTCTTCAGGGTTCACTTTTGTCCTTTTGTAAAGTTGCAATATCCTTACACAAACCTCTTTAATATCTTCTTCTGTTACTTTAAATAGTAGAAACCAGTGTGGATTATTTGGGAGCGGCAATCCAATCTTTCGTGCAGTCAAGTATATACAAGCACAAGCAATAGTTTCTGGTGGAAAACGCATAAATACATCCGTCCGCAACGCATCATTCATGTAATTCCATGCCATTTGCATTAACTGACGGTTCTTCTCATATTGCAGAAGTTGTAAGTAGACTACGATCAGTTTGTGTGGATGTTTAACATGTACACAGAATCCTAGTTCTTTAAGGATACGTCTTTCAGCTTTTATAACTTGGTTTTTCAGTTCTATGTAGTTCTGATCTACTATCAATGGGGTTATAGTTCTCTGTGCCCTCACTTGTTTAATATGGTGGAAAACGTTAATGACATCCCTTATCCTACATGGCTTTTCTTCCACTTTAGAGGCTAAATAAATGCTGCCCATAGCCATTGCTTCCATTGGGTATCTGACAAAGGATTTTGAGTAATAAAACCTTTGCAAGTATATCTGGCCAGTAGCCATAGCGACTTGGGGTAATTTGAGCAAAATTCCTGCAGTTTGGATCAGTTCACATCCTAGAATACGTAAGTCAGTCTCGGTTTCTATATCAAGGCCGTCTGACTGCGACGGCGTTTCTTTGAAGACCGATTCCGGTAGAAGGCAGTTGTGCAAAGTCAAAACAATCTTGCCGTAGTTCTTTTGAGGCTTGGTCGCTGCCGTGCTGCTGGTTTTAGTCTGATTTTGAACAGTAGTTGTCGTCATGATGCTTTCGTACGAAGCAACGTGATTTTGGGTCGTTTTCACTGATTTTGACGAACACGCTCAAGGAGAAAGTTTGACACTAGTGTTATATTATATTTGTCACATATTTCTACTGAATAAAATCTACAAAACAGCAATAAAAATAAAAACCCTCCACTATTTCACTTTACAACGCTGGCTGACAAATTGATTGAATGACAGCTGTGTCAAGATGGCGCCACAAGGGAACCATTACGTCAAAATTGAAAACTTGTAAACAATATTTTGCAAAATCGACAACACGAAAAGGAAATTAAATCGTATTTACATACCTTGAGCCATTACTGCTTTTAAACTACAATTATATCGTGTCAATTGAAGCTAAATCAGCGTAATTTACAAGTAAACATTACTCATAGTGAGAGTGCCATTTCAATTGGATTACTGCGTTTTATTTCACTTCTCCAAATGTCAATAACATCTGTGCAATAATTTATGCTATTTTAGATTTAAAGAAAACCCTACAACAAAACTAAAAACCTGCAACTTTAATAATCTTAAAAGCTTTCACCGCATAAAATATTAATAATATTGGTAAACACAACAGCCGATGCAAATATTATAATAAATTGGTGAAACTAAACGCATGATGTAGGCAGGCAGACAAATGCCGGAAGTGGTTGATTTCCGGTTGGCGGTAGATTCAAGCTAAAAATCAATAATGTTAGCTAGCCCCGAATGAAATCGAAGATCCGAAAATAAATTCATTTCTTGAATGAATGCCAACTTCATTTCATAATAGTTAATAAAGAAAATTATTGATAACTACCTATAATTAACTTTAAATTAACTACATTGTGAAATTCAGTGTTAATTCGTTTTAACTTTACTTTTTAGACTTATACTTACATCCAGGATCTGTACATTTTTGGAGAAAAGAATCCAAAAAGTCATGGCCTTCACCAGCTTCAAAACAGCACTTCACGAACGACATTTTTGACCAATTTCAGTAATAATTCTCATTTAATTACATATTTTATTATTATCGACACTCAAACTAAATATATTTCATCCGCATTAAACAAGAGGACTATAAAATTTATATAGAATTAAATACCTACTCTATTTAAAATAGTATTACTTTGTATCTAACAATTTACGACCTTAATATTCACAACAAAGACAGGTACTTCAATTGTGTTTTGCACTACACGTTACCTACTTAGTTTGAAACTCTATAAATAAAATATTAGCAAAATTAGGTCATATAGGTCACATTTTAGGGATAAAAACAGGTCAGACTTATTTAGGTAACAAAATGTCAATGCGTTTAATAATACATGTAAGCCTATTTTGTGGAATGTTTGATCTAGGCCTAGAATGTGAGGATATCAGGGTTTCTTCTGAAATTGGTAGCGTTATATTATATGCAAAGCGAGACTGGATGAGAGTTTGTAGCAGTTCTTTGCTTCAGTCAGGGTGGAACACGGCCAACACTAGATTGCATTTTAGTTCAACGAATTATGTTAGATGGCGCTAAAAGTTGTGTAATGTGTCCAAAAGGTGGCGTTACATTCCTGTAAAACTGAAAAAGAGGCGCTAGAAAAGTTTTGTAAAGTGACCAACAGATAGGAGTTTTTGGCGCCATTTTGTCGAGTTCGGCACCCCTGATTATCTAAAAAGAAACTATTTAGCGACCGGTTGCATTTGACATACATTGCCACTTTTCTTTGGTATGTTTTTTTTAACCCAAAAAGAAGTAGCAATGGATCACGATCATCTGTGAACCGCAACCAGTCGCTAGGTGGTTTTTATTAATTAGATAATCAGCCCGCGGTTTGGTGTCTATTTTAATTATGTATTTGCAAATTGATTCATATTGGATATTGTGTCTTAAAATTGGTGCAGAGTGTCTACGCAACTGAACAATATGTGGGATAATTGTAATAGGCGCGATCTTGGTTGTGTGAAACTGAGAATTTTATTGTTAGTGGTGGCTACCTCGGCAGAACTAACCGAGTAAATTGTCTTGCTAAACTTGGTGCAAAATGCTCCAAGCAGCATTGGAATGCGATGCACCCGCATTCTAATGAAAATTGATAAAATATCTACCACTGAACTATCCCTAAAAGAGGAGAGTAGATTGCCAAACTAAAAATAAGAAGAGAAGAAGAAGACCAACAGAATTAGAGTGACATTCTTGAAATGGTGCTTAACGTTACGTAATGTGACCAACAGATGGCGATATGTTCCTAAAAACTGTGTGTATTGTACTCTGATGAATCTGAGAATATAGCCCTGCCGAAAAATAATTATTTCTCCGGATTTGAAAGTCCCACAGTTATAAAAAAAATCGAAAGCTAATAATATCACCTATCTTCGAGCAACAAAGGCTTCGTTTAGAAGCCCGTCTTACTCTAAGTCACCTATCAAGTTAAAAAATTAATTATGTAAACTTTTTACTTTAATACGTATTAACACAGATTACATAATACTATATTAATAAAAAATACTTGGATAAGAGTTATCAGTTACAGCATTTCCATACATTTTAATGCTATTTTCGTGGTTTTTTCAAACATATCCAAACAGCTCTTAGAATGCTGATCAGATCTATTGGGTGTGTATGGGGATCAGTGTTGCTTTCAGAAAAAAATCTCCGGGGGGGGGGGGGCAATTAAGGCGCTAAGAAGGGTCAAATCCCAATATTCAAGTCAAATTATTGAAAGATTACGCGCGTAAAGCTATAATGGAAAAAATATATAATGTACTTGGAATAATACACAATAGATTTAATTGAAAGCATTTGTAAAAATGTTACCACCTTTGATGTAAAAAAATATTCCGTGGACCCTGTTTCTGGTCCTATTTGCAAAATTTCTCGGAAACAGAAAATTCGTTAATGTTAAAACCAACAGATAAAAATCGGCGATGTTAATACCTTCAATCTTAATTGAACAGATTATTTTTAACTAACTTGAAAGCGAAGAAATTTAATAAAAACATGTAAAAATTGAGAATTCGGTGCTAGTTCTCAACGCAACCGCCGCCGGCCGCGTTGGAACGCGCACTGATTTGAACCCAAAGTGAGTAGAGTTACGTTCGATTTCACACCATCACGGATCGACCCGCTCGGATTGAGGCATGTTAAAGCCTTTAAGAGGTTCGGGGGAGCTCGTCCGTCGATCACCTACACTAGTTTGCCCGTCACCTAAATAACACATTTTTCTCCGGGGGGGCACTAAGGCTGCTCCGGGGGGGCACTCTGCCCCCCCCCGGAATAGTACCTGAAAGAAACACTGATGGGGATCTGAATCTTCTCTATTCACTCCCTGGATGGCCATCATCAGAACACACCACGTTTAATCCTGGGCGGAGAACCAATGCTTCAAAGTTACCTCGTTTGTATGAAAATAGATCTCTGTAGTACTTAGTTTTGCAGGCCATAGTGTAGTAATTAATCTCCTAAATGTAGGAAAATTGAAACTGATTTGTACTTATTCGGGAAGATTAGGTACCTAATAATGGAGTATAACAATCTGAAAACGGAGCCATATTTTCAGTTTTAGTTGCCTCACTTTTGACAGTGCGCTTTGTAGAGAACTATCATTCTATGTGTTATTATTCTAAGGGTATAAGATAACTACAGGCCCGCCGCAAGCGGGCGTGCAAGGCGTGCACCGCACGCGGGCGGCACGTCTAGGGGGGCGGCAAATCGACCGATCCAAGCGTCGAAGCTAGGGTGGAAGAAGGGTCATGATATGAGCGTTCCTGGCAAGATTTGAATTTTGCGCCCCAAGGCTTATTTCTAGGATCATGAGCGACACTTGCAAGATTTGAATTTTGCGCCCCAAAACTAATTTCTAGGATAATGAGCGCCCCTGGCAAGATTTGAATTTTGCGTCCCAAGACTTACAGAGTATTTTCTAGCTATGGGTCAGCAAATTGAGGGTTGCGCCCCTGGCAGACGCCCCCCCCTTGCCAGCCCCTAACCTAGCTACGACGCCAGATCCATGACATTATATTCAGGAAGCTTGAAAGATGTTATCTATCCTTGTACCCACTTGTCAAGAAGCGGCAAACCGCGGCTCGCGACTCGCGAGCTGCATGCAGCTCTTTGGCTCCCTCTGTGCGGCTATGCCGAGAATGACCCATAGCTAAATAATTTATTTTTCTTGCCTATACCGCTTCGCATCGTGTTCTGGCAGCGGGGATAGATAGGGATCTAGACTGCATTTTATGAGTTTAAACCGAACTCCGCTCGGATTTCATTCAAGACCTGGGGGGTTATTCACGATTGTCGGAAACCAACTTTCCGAATCGAATCGGCAAGTCTATAGTCTTCGATCTTATTTTCTACCTTATGCTACCTAACTTTGTAAATGCATTGGGCTTTCCCATCGGAAAGTTAATCGAATGCCAGTCGAATGTATTTGTGAATTGCTATATTTATGTTATATCGGAGGATACGGATTCGAATCGAATGCTTTCGACTAGATTTCCGACAATCGTGAATAACCCCCCTGGGGCCCTATTATTGAATCATTCGGCTGGCAAATTTAATTTAACGACTACCCCTTAAAATATAAAATATTACTTTTAAATTAATTTTAAAATTAGTTAGTTAATACTTTGAGAATGAAATATTTTGAGAGTTTGTTTGAGGCGGATGGCTCTATGCTAGAAGCCTCGGATAAAAGGGTGGAAGACGAGGAAGAGACAGAAGTGGATGAAAGAGATATATATATGGATGAGATTATTAGTGCAATGAAGAGCATGAAAAAAGGGAAAGCAGCAGGATATGACAGAATTACTGTTGAAATGCTGAGAGGTGGGAAAGAGCTGGTTGCGTCCTGGCTGTGCCTGATCTTTAATAAATGTTGGAACAGTGGCAAAGTGCCGGAAGATTGGCGTAAAGCCGTGGTCGTGCCGCTGTACAAAGGGAAAGGGTCACGGCAGGATGCTAAAAACTACCGCGGGATCAGTCTTCTCAGCATTGTCAGTAAATTGTATGCAAAGGTACTGATTGAAAGAGTGATGCAAAAAACTGATCAGAGTATTTGGGATGTGCAAGCGGGATTCAGAAAGGGAATGGGATGCACGGATCAGGTCTTCTCCTTGAGGTGCTTAACCGAAAAACACCTGGCTAAGCACAAAAAGGTTTACTGTGCCTTTGTGGACCTGGAGAAGGCCTACGATCGAGTTGACAGGAATGAGCTATGGAAGGTGTTGTCCGAATACGGATTGGAGAGCAGACTGATTCATGCACTGAAATCTCTCTATGAGGATTCCCGTGCATGCGTCAGGATTGACGGCGTATACACTGATTGGTTTGGCATCTCTAGGGGTGTCAGACAGGGATGTGTTGCGTCACCATGGCTCTTTAATCTGTTTTTGGACAGTTGTATGAAAGGTCTGAAAGAACGTGACTGTGGGGTTGTGATGAATGGGACTCAAATCAAGTGCCTTCTCTACGCTGACGACCAAGTTATACTTGCGTCTTCTGCGCAAGAGTTGCAGGAAATGATGTCGGTTATGAATGAAGATTTTGTGAGAAAAGGGATGAAAGTGAATGTAACTAAGACTAAAGTGATGGTGTTTGAGAGAGATGAAGAAATGACTGACTGTACGGTAATGTTAGGTGGCGAAAAAGTGGAACAAGTCCGTGAGTTTGTATACTTGGGGAGTTTGTTCACAAGGGACGGAAAGAGTGAGGAAGACATAGAAAGACGAGTGAAGAAAGGAAATTCGGTGAGTGGTGCTATACACTCGGTTATGAGTAGCCAAACCGTTTCTGCAAAGGCGCGAATGGCTATTCATAACGGAGTGCTGGTACCGACACTGATGTATGGAAGTGAATCTTGGGTATGGCAGAAGAAGAATGAAAGCAGAATAAATGCGGTAGAGATGCGATCGTTGAGGAAAATATGCGGAGTAAAACTGAGTGATAGAGTGAGCAATGAGGTGATTCGCAAAAGGTGTGGTCTGAAAGATGATATAGTGACAAGAATTGAGAAAGGAATGCTCCAGTGGTTTGGTCACTTAGAGAGGATGAATGAAAGGCGAATCACGAAAGAGATATACTGTGCGAATGTGGAAGGAACGATTGCACGAGGGCGTCCCAGAAAAACCTACGCGGACCAAATAGAGGTTATTATAAAAAAGGCTGGTGTACGCAGTGACAAAAACCGCAGGGCATGTATGAAAAGATTGATGGATATGAATGAAGCGAAAGAAGTGTGCAAGGATCGTAGCAGGTGGCGATCCATAGTCTCTGCCTACCCCCATGGGAAACAGGCGTGAGTGTATGTAAATTATTGGCGTCGAGCGCTCTTTCCTACTGATTTTTGTTCGACATTTGACTCAAATTAATAATAAAATTAGCCGAAGGATTCAAAAATAGGGCCCCTGATTTTTCGTCGCGCTTGGACAAAATCATTGCACCATCCATTGATTGTAATGATTTTGTCCAAACATAATTTGTCGCATGTCCTGGAGCGCGCGGCGCGCTTCTCACGCCGCGACTAGACTTCTACATAAGAAGTACCTAGGTACAAAGATAAAGGCATCTTTCAAGAAACCACCAACTTGTGTAGAATTTTGCAAAAACTAAGCGCGGGGAAGAGTCAAATCGATGATTATGTCCCGGAGGCGATATTAGAAATGCCTGTGGGGTACAGACACTGCCTGCTCTGTACCGCTCTGGGTTTTTCAAATAAATAACGTCGAAAAAGCCTGTGTGTGTCAGAGCACCGCTTGCTCTGTATCACGCTGGGTTTTTCAACAAAAAATTTCATAATAGCATCCTAAAAAGCCTGTGGAACACAGACACCTTGCACTGTGATCCACAGTGATTTTCTAAATATAAATACCCCGAGCGATACAGACGCGTAAGGCACTAAGTATCGTGAAACTTGGATATTAAACTAAAATATCAAATCTCTCTTATTAAAAAAACTTTCAACTCGTCAAAAAAACATGGGACATAATTTATTTTTGGTAGGTACTTTTAGAAAGAAATCCCCAAAGAACAGCTGTTTTATCGTAATTTGCAAAATTTCTCGAAAACGGCATAGCACAATCAAACTTTTCATTTTACCTACCTTACCTAAAAATGTGTGTAATGTGTGTAGGGAATTGAAAATATCCTACCATAAATAATATTAATTGAGAGTTTTACAAAAATTTATATTTTTATAAAAGAAAAGTATTTTGTTAGTTTTTCGCAATTTCCGAGTACAATAACTAACAGCCGAACGTTATTTCATTTTTTTATTTTGTTTGATAATGTTTGTACCTACAGTCAACAGCACATCAGATTTAGACTATAGGTACTTGACCTTGTGACCGCCTTTATGCCGTACGTTATAAAAGCTGTTTTGCAGTTCAACTGTTTAACTTAACGTGCTGTCTTGTATACCCACATCAAAGAGTACTTTTGTAATATAGGAAATAAAGAATCTTGCTGGCTTTTTCTGTTAACAAGAAAATTATAATCACTGATAATGTATTTTTTTGTCTTTTTTGTAATATTTTTTATTTATAACCAAAATATTAATGAAAAAATTATAAATCGAAATGAAAAACATTAAGTATCACCAAATATTACTTATGTCAGATTAGTGATACAATAAAACATAATTAGGTATTGTTTATTAATTATCCAAGAAACTTGAAAATGCGCTCTATCAAGCTACCGCCCGCGACGTTCTTAGGAACCAAAGTCTCCTAGATTTTAATCCAGGTTAAAAAAAAACTATCTGTGTGCATTTCATCCCAATCCATCCCATTTAGCATAGCCTGGCATTTTTATGGGTTTAAGAGAGAAAGTATTTTAACATAGACAATAAATTAATATTAATAGTAGGATAAACTAAAAAAAATATCGCTAGTATGACTATAAATCACTATTTTAATATTCTACACAATTTACCGAAACATGAAGAAGGAATACTTTAACCACAACTGTAATTTTCTGAATTGTCTGTGTTCCACAGGCTTTTTACGTTGATATTATTAAATTTTTAGTCGAAAAACCCCGCGCGCTCCAGAGCAAGCGATGCTCTGAAACACACAGGCTTTTTCTAACGTTATTAGTTAGAAAAACCCAGAGCGGTACAGAGCAGGTAGTGTCTGTACCCCACAGGCATTTCTAATATCGCGTCCCGGAGCGCGCGGCGCGCTTCGCACGCCGCGACTAGACTTCTACATAAGGAGTGGGTACAAAGATAAAGGCATATATCTTTCAAGAAATCACCCACTTGTAGTAGGGGGCGGCAAAAATGGTCTTTTGCACGCGGGCGCTCAAACAGCTAGCGGCGGGCCTGGATAACTACGGAACCCTACATGTATTCTGTGACCCTACTACTACCGAACCGAACTACTGCGCGTGGCCCGACACCATAGTTTTCTATGCCGACACGCACTTGATTGGTTTTTTAGTTTTTCTCACAGATCTAAAAAACGAGGACATTAATGTGCAATTTTTGTACATTTTTTGTACAATACACAGGAATATTATCTACAAAACGACATCAAAGTCATTGCTCTGAGTTGCATATTTTGAGAGTTCTTGTTGTTTGAATATGCTCCGTACAAGCATTAAATGTAAATTTTCGAATATGGTCAAAACTCGTAAATACTTGCTTTTATGGTTCAATGACATTTATAATTAGATAAAATTATCAACTTAATTTAAAAACTGATAAAAATGTTTCTTGTGTCCATTTTCGAATATATTTTTTTATTAGTTAGGTACGTAAGCATCGAGATAAATATACAAGAGAAGCAAACCTGACTACCACACTACCACACGCCCCAAAAAGCGTGTAACTTTTCAACCGTGTAGGACGAAGCTTTGAAACCACTAAACATTTTTAAGAAAACATATATCTGTCTCACTTACACACGTACCAAAAACAATATCGTCGCCAAGATTAGACAAAGACCACAACAAAATTAGACAAAGACCGCGATATCAACATGCAATTATTTTTTTAGAAAAATTGTGTTGCCTACCATGTGAAATTTTACCCCAAAATAATGCATGAAAACAAGAAATGTAAAGCCGCCATAGATGAAAATATTTTATAACAAATTTTATAACCAACTTTTCTGTTTGTGGGCTTTTCTATTTCGATGAAACTCGGTTTTTGGTACTATTTTGACAAGAAAACAGTAAAGCTATGTTGAAAATAAAAAAAACAAGATGGCGGCAAACTTTTTTGTTTGAGGACCGATTTCGATAAAACTCTGTTTTTGGTACTATTTTGATACGGAAATAACAACGTAATGTTGAAAATAATAAAAAATGCAAGATGGCGGCCAACTTTTTTGTTTGAGGACCGATTAAGATAAAACTAGGTTTTTGGTACTATTTTGACTCGAAAATAACAACGCAATGTTGAAAATATAAAAAAAGCAAGATGGCGGCAAACTTAGTTGTTTGTAGGCCAATTTAAATGAAACCTGGTTTCGAGTACTATATCTAAAAGAAAGCTGCAATGCAATGTCAAAAATGACAAAAAGTCAAGAAGGCGGCCAACTTTGTTTTTGGGTTGATTTCAATATTACTTGGTAGAATAAAAAAAACAAATTAAGCAGTTAGCCGCCATTTCGCATTTTTGTCATTTTTTAAATTGTGTAGCTGTATTTTTGTTAAAATAGTACCAAAAACCGAGTTTCATCGAAATCGGCCCACAAGCAAAAAAGTTAGCCGCCATCTTGATTTTTTATTTTTTTTTATCATAGCATTGTTATTTTCTTGTCAAAATAGTACCAAAAACCGAGTTTCATCTATATTGGTCCAAAAACAAGAATGTGGCCGCCATCTTGGAATTTTTTATATTTTTTACATTGCGTTGCTGTTTTCTTGTCAAAATAGTAACAAAAACCGAGTTTCATCGAAATCAGCCTACAAACAAAAGAGTTGGCCGCCATCTCAGATTTTAATTTTTTTATCATTGCATTGTAATTTTTTTGTCTAAATAGTACCAAAAACCGAGTTTCATCGATATTGGCCCAAAAACAAAAAAGTTGGCCGCCATCTTGGGTTATTTTATATTTTTTACAGTGCGTTGCTGTTTTCTTGTCAAAATAGTACCGAACACCGAGTTTCATCGAAATCGGCCCACAAACAATAAAGTTGGCCGCCATTTTGGATTTTTAATTTTTTATCATTTCTTGACAAAATAGTACCAAAAGTCGAATTTCATCGAAATCGGCCCACAAACAAAAAAGTTGGCCACCATCTTGGATTTTTATTTTTTTATCATTGCTATTTTATTTTCTTGTTAAAATAGTACCTAACAAAACTGAGTTGAACACTGAGTCGGCAAAACCCTGTATCCGCATTATAATTCTTCAAAGAAAAAAATATTACTATTTTATGTTTGTTTAACTTGACAGCATAAACTACGATTCCTTTGCTTTCAATATGAATTTTAATTTCTGGTTTAAAATGCCAGGTCTCTCTTCTATGATTTAAGGGTTATTGAAAAAATAGCAAAAATGTGATTAAGTATAAAAGAAATTATCATTTTACCAAAACATTTTTTTAATAATATTACAGAGGTTTATGTAAAATCAGCGGTAACGGAGTATCCATTAATCACAAATTCTCCCCAAAAATGGGAAAACCAAAACAATGTTTTTATTGGTAGCACTGAACCAAAATTATGGTATGATAATATTTTATTTATTTTTAGCGTTTTTAACGTTAATAGTAATACAAAAACAATAAATTATCGCATAAAAAGTAATTCTCTTTGATGTGATAAGTTTTTTTGAACTCGAAGCGCACTCTTTCACTACGCATTTTGACCATTCTGAAGAGCTGTTTCCATGTTGGCCTCCCACTGAACACTGACTTGACATAACCTTCACATATGTCAGCCGACATATGCGAAGTGGCCTCAACGTGGCGCGGTAAGTGCTACTCTAGTATATTTATCTCGATGTACGTAAGGGTCATATTCAAACAACACTCTCGAAATGTGCAACTCAGAGCAATGATTTTGATATCGTTTAGTGGTTTAGTAGTTATTATTTTTGTGTATTATAAAAATTGCAAAAAATACACATTAATGTCCTAGTTTTTGAGATCTGTGAGAAAAACTAAAAAAGGCACAATAATTTCGGATTAAAATTTACTTTAATGATTTTTTATGACGTAAGTATTTAAGTAAAAGTTTACATAAGTAATTATTTTTTACTTGATAGTTAGTAAAAAATAATAATTACTCATATAATATTTACCTAGTTTTGACCAACAGCGTTCTGCTACACCTGGTTTTGACCAACAAATATATGCTACACCTAGTATTGACCAACAGCTATCGGCTACACCTACTTTTGACCAACAGTTAAGTGCTTCACCTAGTTTTGCCCAACAGTTAAGTGCTTCACCTAGTTTTGACCAACAGCGATAGATGTAACGAGCGAAGTGAAAAGTGAAACGGGAAACAGGAACGGGAACGTGAAGGGGAAGAAGGGGAATAGGATACAGAAAATTTTAAACCTAAAAACGTGGGGCGCGTTTTGTAAAATTTATCATCCATATTGTCTCTAGCATGCGCCCCACGTTTTTTGGTTTAAAATTATTAGGTTTAAAATTTCTGTAGGAATAGGTTATTAGGGTTACAAATATTCACAGAAGAATTTATTTTTTACTTTTTAGTATGTTTTTACTAGTCTGTTTTAATATTTTTAGTCCGATATTTTTTTGTAGGTAATAATTTAGATAGTTCGTTTTAAAAACGTGTTTTTAAAAAATATTTGTTTTCAGTAGATTATTATTTTCTACTTTTTAGTTAACGAGCTAAGACTAAAATATACCATCTCCTATCGGAGCACTCGTCAACATGATTCAAACGAGCCCAAACTCGATGGGGTTGCATGGTTTTATTACAGAGTCCCAGTACCCTTCTTCCTGCTCCATCATCAGACCCTGGACACTATTTCCCAACAAAGAAATCGTCAAGACGATTCAAACGAGCCCAAACTCGATGGGGTTACATGGTTTTATTATAGAGTTCCTATGGCCTTCTTCCGGCTCCATCATCAGACCCTGGACACTATTTCCCAACAAAGTACTCGTCAAGACGATTCAAATGAGCCCAAACTCGATGGGGTTGCATGGTTATATTATAGAGTTCCTATGGCCTTCTTCCGGCTCCATCATCAGACCCTGGACACTATTTCCCAACAAAGTACTCTTCAAGACGATTCAAACGAGCCCAAACTCGATGGGGTTGCATGGTTTTATTATAGAGTTCCTATGGCCTTCTTCCTGCTCCATCATCAGATCCTCGAAAACTATTTCCTAATAAAGTACTCGTCAAGATAATTCAAACGAGCCCAATCTCGATGGGGTTGCATGGTTTTATTATAGAGTTCCTATGGCCTTCTTCCGGCTCCATCATCAGACCCTGGACACTATTTCCCAACAAAGTACTCGTCAAGACGATTCAAATGAGCCCAAACTCGATGGGGTTGCATGGTTTTATTATAGAGTTCCTATGGCCTTCTTCCTGCTCCATCATCAGATCCTCGGAAACTATTTCCTAATAAAGTACTCGTCAAGATAATTCAAACGAGCCCAATCTCGATGGGGTTGCATGGTTTTATTATAGAGTTCCTATGGCCTTCTTCCGGCTCCATCATCAGACCCTGGACACTATTTCCCAACAAAGTACTCGTCAAGACGATTCAAATGAGCCCAAACTCGATGGGGTTGCATGGTTTTATTATAGAGTTCCTATGGCCTTCTTCCGGCTCCATCATCAGCCCCTGGAAACTATTTCCTAACAAAGTACTCGTCAAGACGATTCAAACGAGCCCAAACTCGATGGGGTAGCGTGGTTTTATTATAGAGTTCCTATGGCCTTCTTCCGGCTCCATCATCAGATCTTCGGACACTATTTCCCAACAAAGTACTCTTCAAGACGATTCAAACGAGCCCAAACTCGATGGGGTTGCATGGTTTTATTAACGAGTTCCAGTGGCCTTCTTCCGGCTTTATCATCAGACCCTGGACACTATTTCCCAACAAAGTACTCGTCAAGACGATTCAAACGAGCCTAAACTCGTTGGGGTTGCATGGTTTTATTACCGAGTTTCAGTGGCCTTCTTCCGGCTCCATCATCAGACCCTGGAAACTATTTCCTAACAAAGTACTCGTCAAGACGATTCAAATGAGCCCAAACTCGATGGGGTTGCATGGTTATATTATAGAGTTCCTATGGCCTTCTTCCGGCTCCATCATCAGACCCTGGACACTATTTCTTAACAAAGTACTCTTCAAGACGATTCAAACGAGCCCAAACTCGATGGGGTTGCATGGTTTTATTATAGAGTTCCTATGGCCTTCTTCCTGCTCCATCATCAGATCCTCGGAAACTATTTCCTAATAAAGTACTCGTCAAGATAATTCAAACGAGCCCAATCTCGATGGGGTTGCATGGTTTTATTATAGAGTTCCTATGGCCTTCTTCCGGCTCCATCATCAGCCCCTGGAAACTATTTCCTAACAAAGTACTCGTCAAGACGATTCAAACGAGCCCAAACTCGATGGGGTAGCGTGGTTTTATTATAGAGTTCCTATGGCCTTCTTCCGGCTCCATCATCAGATCCTCGGACACTATTTCCCAACAAAGTACTCTTCAAGACGATTCAAACGAGCCCAAACTCGATGGGGTTGCATGGTTTTATTAACGAGTTCCAGTGGCCTTCTTCCGGCTTTATCATCAGACCCTGGACACTATTTCCCAACAAAGTACTCGTCAAGACGATTCAAACGAGCCTAAACTCGATGGGGTTGCATGGTTTTATTACCGAGTTTCAGTGGCCTTCTTCCGGCTCCATCATCAGACCCTGGAAACTATTTCCTAACAAAGTACTCGTCAATACGATTCAAACGAGCCCAAACTCGATGGGGTAGCGTGGTTTTATTATAGAGTTCCTATGGCCTTCTTCCGGCTCCATCATCAGATCCTCGGACACTATTTCCCAACAACGATTCAAACGAGCCCAAACTCGATGGGGTAGCGTGGTTTTATTATAGAGTTCCTATGGCCTTCTTTCGGCTCCATCATCAGATCCTCGGACACTATTTCCCAACAAAGTACTCGTCAAGACGATTCAAATGAGCCCAAACTCGATGGGTTTGCACGGTTTCAATATTAAGTTCCTTTGGCATAGCCTTTCAGCTTCATCATCAGACCCTGGACCTTATCTCACATTAGAGTACTTGTCAAGACGATTCTAACAAGCCTAATCACATTGGGGTCCTATGGTTTCATCATTAAGTTCCTGTGGCCTTCTTCCAGTTCCATCATCAGATCAGCTCAATGACACCATAATATTACATTGCCTTCCAGTTCTGACCTATGTTCAAAGTTTCAAGTCTCTAGCTCATCGGGAAGCTAGTTTAAAATCGTTCGCAAACTTTGCGGTCAAACATACAAACAAACAAACGAGAAAGCAACCTAATAAAAACGTGTTAACTAATAAAATAGACGGAAAAAGATTTAGGGTAGAATAATGTACCATGGGCAACAGAGTCGCTTAACCACTGCTAAGGTTAAAATCGCTTGCACGCCGCGCCCGCTGTCACATACGTTTAGTTCGTGCAGGGGCGATACGCGCGCACACGAATTTTGTTGCAAACTGGTTAAGCGACGCTGTTGCCCATAATACATCTCAGATATATACGAGTAGGGTAGAATAATGTACAGTTCCTAAAAGTTGTTAGTTAAAAGAATAGAAATTAAACGCTTACTTAATTACGTAACTAATGATAGCTAGAGAGAGTATTTTCACACCTACCTATTTTCCTGTAAGCTGGACTAAGGTATGGAATTATTCAACTCTGTTTTTCCCGAATAAGCAATGATTTATGTAAAAGCCATACAATACAACTATACACGCTGAAATTTTAATCATTTGGTTCCCGCCGTGGGGTGGTTCCACTCATGATTACAAGCAACTTTTACTATGGGGCCAACTCTCCTGCTCGCAAAAAAAAATCAGCTGTTCCATACAAAAGTGCAATACCTACTCGACCTTAATGTATGGAACAGCTGATTTTTTTTTGCGAGCAGGAGAGTTGGCCCCATAGTAAAAGTTGCTTGTAATCATGAGTGGAACCACCCCACGGCGGGAACCAAATGATTAAAATTTCACGCTGTAGTATACGTACAACCTTGTCACATTGGGTTGATCTCTATCAAAGCTCTCTAAAAAGCTTTTTGTTTCAAAGTGTAATTTGGTAGTTTAAAACAAAAGGAAACAATTTCATAAACTCTTGTGCTGCACGCTGCACCACATTATAAAAGTTTTTTAGAAATAAAAATAAGACAGCTGTAAACTGTAACATTCGCCATCTTGATTTGTCAAATGCCAAACTCGATAGTAGATTAAAAACAAGTTGTTTTCCTTGCTAACGTTCAGCCTCCTACGAATTATTATTTGCAGGCAGTAAGGCTTTGGACTACGTAATAGGTTCTCTCACTCGCCAATTTAACTCATTCAGTCGACCTCGAGATCTTGAGGAGAGCGGCTGCTTACCGCCATTAGTTCTGTCAGTCTGCGCGCCAACGTTGTGTAGTGTTTTTTCAACTTTTTAAAATTCTAATTAGTATTTCGGCGAAGGCGTAACGACGTGTAAGTTTTTAAAGTGACCAAGGAGTTTTGTGTTATTATCTTTGAGCGATTGTTAGATCTCGGTTTGTGATAAGTGCTGCAAGTGTTTTTGTTCTTTTACTTTTTAGTTCCTGTCACCCGGTAAGCCGGAAAGGAGCTTTTATCAGGTAAGTTTTAGATAAATAGATTGGTAACTTTAAGTTAAGAAAGAAAAGTGATATTGCTATAAATATCAGTTATTTTTTATTGATCTAATGTAATTCTAAATTAGAATGCTATTCAGATTTCTTTTAATTTAGGTGAGCCGTGCTTATAAAAATCTTTATTAAATTGCAATTAAGTACAAACATTCTAAAAAAACCAAACAAACTCGTGTTTCATTGTAAACGCAGGTATTTTAAATTATGTAGAGTCCACCTTTGTTTAAAAATTATACAGAAATAAATAATGCTCAACATGATATCAGACGTAGGTACCTAAGATTTAATGAAAAATAATTCATAATAGGTATCTAACCTACTAGAAGCTGTTGAAATAATATAAAATAACGTTATAAGCTTAGTTAGTTCATGGTATTCACGGTAGAAATATTTTCTAAATCTAGCTTTTTCGAAAAGTTAATTCTTACTTATTTTTAACACACCAGAAACACGCTTATTTGTTAAATAATTATCTTAATTCCTAACCTTTGATTTTGATTAAACTATATTTGAAGTTTTTTGGTAGACCGACTCGAAGTTCTTCAATAATAATAATTAGTTTGATAGCATTAAGAAACTGGTATCGGCGATTATTATCACCCAATTTATATGACTTTTATCTAACATCACATAACAGTCCACGTAAAATATTACTATGGTAAAACCGGTCTGCAATTTAGTCAGGTTTTAGTTTTTGTAATAAATTCATTTTTATTAGTTTAACTGGATCTTTATAAGAAATGTCTTCATACGTGACTTAAAACATAATATCGTGGAAATGATATGTTTAAAAAAAATTTGCATAAAAATGTATAGGAATTCTGAAAATGAAAACTCTGATTCTCGTATCTCTTAGATTACTGGAGGGCTACTCGAATGGGCATTTTTCTATTCGTTCGCTAACTTAAAAATTAAAAATAAGCCATAAACTCCAAAATTACGTGTCATAGGCTTGTCAATCCATACAATACAACAATGTCTGTGATTTACATAAACTTGCGACGTGTGACTTGATCGTTTAATTGCTTATTTTTAAGCTTTAAGTTAGCGAACGAATAGAAAAGTGGCCATTTGAGTAGGGGGCTTATCAGATCAGTTGGGTGTAGTATAGTGATCTGAATCTCCTCCATTCGCTCCCTGGATGGTCTTCATCAGATCACAGCTAGGTCAATCCTTGGCGGAGAACCAAGGCTTCATATTTTCCTCGTTTATATGAAAATCGACTGGTGTCCTAAGTGTCCTTAATTATCAGGTCACCACCGTATAATAATGAGGTCTTAATGGATTGTTTTTTACTTATTATCATGTATAATGATGAATCTTTAATTAAAGTACCTACATCAGTAGCTTCAATAATGATACAATTTGTTTTTAGCGCCGCTCTCAAAATTATTTAAAAGTTTCTCATAAAGATTTTGCTAAGTCCAACAAAATATTTTGTTTAATAATTATGATTCTTTTCGGTATCTTTAAAACTAGGCTTATTTGCAATAATCCTTACTAATATTATAAATGCGAAAGTCCGTTTGTTTGTTTGTTTATTTGTTTGTTTGTTTGTTACGCCTTCACGTCGTAACTACTGAACCGATCATCATGAAATTTTGCAAGCACGTTGTCAGGGGTTTAGGAAAGGATAGGGTACCTTTTATCCAGAAAAAACATACAGTTCCCGAGGGATAGCAAAAAAACTGTCCACGCAGACGAAGTCGCGGGCTAGTTATTTTATGTTTAGCAAAAAGTATAATATTGCACTTTTAAAAGCAGAAATGTCGCAACGCAAATTAACATAAACTCAAGAGAAGACTTTGTTATTTCGTCCATAGGACCTTTAATCCACCTACATCATGAAAACCAGCTAAAATTGCTTTTTAGAATGATAAATCCTTACATTAGTGATCGAAATGGAATACCAAGGTGTGTTGACGTCACCGTCCGGCCTACGTTCCGCCTCCGCGGACACGAGTTTTTATTTACTTTACAACCAGCTTATTAACACTTTTGCAAACCTTACTTTAACGAGGTTTTACGATCAATTTGTAACTTATTTATAACTTAGTAATTTGTGGTAATGTTCCTGACATTACATTTAATGCGCATTTTTGATAGCACTATCTTCTGTAATTGAAAATGGAATATACTTCTCATATTCAATGCAAGAAAAATGGTGTTCTTTTACAAATCATCTTTGCAAGGGACAAATAATAGAGAAAAATACTGAAATAGCAAAAATACAATGAAAAATCTTTTAACATTTTTTTCCATACGTGCATTAGGGTATATTAAGTAAGTACGCTAAACTTTTGATGATTTATATTTAATATTCTCAATATAAAGAGGCTTAACGAAAAACGAATTACTCGTAAGTAGTTTACAAAAAAAATGCAGTTCATAACAAACTGAGGATATAGGTAATTACCAAATCAAACATAAATCTCTATACTTAGCAAAAAAGTAAAAAATCTCAGGTAATCAAATTGGATTGTCACGGTGATTCTTATGTTTTTTTAGGTATTTATTACTTTATATTGTCAGGCCGGTCTACCTATTTTAGGAGCTTGGAAATTATTATTATTTATTCTTATCCACATTTCATTAAGCTACGAATTAAAACAATGCTAGCTCTCAAACTGTAATACTTTTGCTAGTCGTAATCACTATAAAAATATAGCCCCCGGTGCTCCACATAGAAAAGACATCAACGCATTCCTGAAATTAATGACTTTATTAAAATTACATATACATTACGTTGAATGTTGCGTTGTTTGCCATTTTATTGTGCTATGTATAACCTTAATTAAATTAACAACAAATCAATGTCAATAACAAAATTATCTTAATTAAAGTCTAGTTTAAAAAAACAGAACCAGTATCTTTTTTGGGAATGAGATTTAAATCTAATTAAAACATTGTGATACTTAAGATATTTAAACAGCTCACAAATGAATAAAGTTAAGACCACCCTAAATTAAAAAAATGTTATCAGATTTGACAGAAACAGTAACTGACAGCATGTCAGTGAACTCAGCAGAACATTGTTCAGCACATAGATATAGTATGTTCAGCAGATCAAAAATAAATGAAAGTTCTTTTCGCATCAAGAAGCTTATACTTTCGCATGCAGCTGAGTTCTACAGTTCCTGGTAGTTTTTAAAAATAGTTCTGGCGTTTTTACCTGAAAATGTCGATTAACAAAATGATCTGCTAACTTTCCCTAGCAGAGCATTTTGTAAAAACAAAAGAGTTTTGCTGGCACTTGTACGTGAGTTCAGAACTATTCCCGAAAAGTATCAGGAACTGTAGAACTCAGCCGCATGTGAGACGAACTCATATTTGTTTTTGATCTGCTGCAAAATGATCTGCTACGGGAAGTAGGCAGTTCATTTTGTTTATTGACTTGTTTAAGGTTAAACGCCAGAACTATTTCTAAAAAGTATCAGAAACTGTAGAACTCAGCCGCATGTGAGACGAACTCACATTTGTTTTTGATCTGCTGCAAAGTGATCTGCTACGGGAAGTAGGCAGTTCATTTTGTTTATTGACTTTTTTAAGGTTAACGCCAGAACTATTTCTAAAAAGTATCAGGAACTGTAGAACTCAGCGACATGCGAGACGAACTCACATATGTTTTTGATTTGCTGCAAAATTATCTGCTACGGGAAGTAGGCAGTTTATTTTGTTTATTGACTTGTTTAAGGTTAAACGCCAGAACTATTTCTAAAAGTATCAGGAACTGTAGAACTCAGCCGCATGTGCGACAAACTCACATTTGTTTTTGTTCTGCTGCAAAATGATCTGCTACGGGAAGTAGGCAGTTCATTTTGTTTATTGACTTTTTTAAGGTTAACGCCAGAACTATTTCTAAAAAGTATCAGGAACTGTAGAACTCAGCCGCATGTGAGACGAACTCACATATGTTTTTGATTTGCTGCAGAATGTTCGCTACGGGAAGTTAGCAGATCATTTTGTCCATCGACTTTTTCAGGTAAAAACGCCAGAACTATTTTTAAAAACTATCAGGACTGTAGAGCTTCCTTAAAGTTAAGGAGACCTTAAATTAAGATTTTTAGCTAAAAAGCCTTTGAGTTCTTGACTTTCCAAAAAGTAAGAGGTCCATAGAAATACGAAGTAATTCAATATTAACGTAAATATTCTACGTTTTGCAAGAAGTTAATAAATACCCTCAAACGAAGAATAAAAAAGGCAGTGAGCTGTCATCACCTAGCAACAGAGTAAAATGTAGCATTCGAGTATAAATGCTGGCTTGATACAATCTCAACACGAAATCGTTTGTATTTTTAAAGTGCGCGATGTTTCTTATATTTGAAACAATAACCACACCGCTTATGATGTGAATTTACAAAGAGTTGTTGCATTGACCGAGAAATAAATAGACATGACATATTTTTTTACTATTTTTACAACGATTTAATATTATTTTGTTGAATAAAATTTGTTACGAGTCTTTCTACTCATAATAGGTACCTATGCTTTTCGTAATTAATAATTTGCTATTTTCAACCTTACTTCGTTAATACTTTTATTGCAGGAAGTTCCAAATTCATTAGTCACTCTTTTTCTAGGGTACCGTACCCAAAGGGTAAAAACAAGACCCTTTACTAAGACTCTACTGTCCGTCTGGTCTGGCACCAGGCTGTATCTCATGAACCGTGATAGCTAGACAGTCGATATTTTCACAGATGATGTATTTCTGTTGCCGCATATATAACAACAAATACTAAATACATAATAAAATAAATATTTAAGTGGGGCTCCCAGATAACAACCGTGATTTTTTTCCGTACATATTTTTAATCGGAACCCTTCGTGCGCGTGTCTTTTTTTAATAAGTAACCTTTACTTTTTACGTTAATGTTATTTTTCAGCTCTAGTAGTTTTACAACTCTACAACATTTCTTGAGGTAAAAACTTGCGTACGGCGAGATGGAGATATCAAGCATAATAACAGTTTACATTACTTGCGCGGGCGCATTGTGTCAATCATTTTACAAGGTGGCTGTCTCTTTCACTCTCATACAGAAAGAAAGGGATAATGTACAATCGGCAGCACGTTAAGTTAAACAAAACTGCGAAAACAGATTTTACTATGTAGGTCATAAAGACGGTCTCAAGGTCAAGTATAAATATACTGATGTGCTGCCGTCTGTACAAGCGAGAAAATCATTTTTTTTCTATTTTCAATAAGTACCTACTGCTTGCTGTTTCGAATTAAGTTGTGAAATAAGTGTTTGAACTTACATGTTGAATATTGAGTAGGTTAATATTGACAAGATACATTTCAAATGTGAAATCTACTTTAAAAACAAAAACAATTTGAAGGAAGTTGAAGCTGGAAGACGGTTCACTGTATCTTCTTTGTTACTATTTATTATTATTTATTCTGTACATAAACACAAGTTTAAACATAAAAGAAATAGACAGAAGAATTGTACAAGGGCAAGAATTGTTCATAGACAAAATAAACTAATATTATTAGCTAATAATATGAGTTACTTTTCATAAGTCTTTCTAGACTAATAAATTTATTAAATTAGTTTTTGAAAATCATTTGAAATGAGTGATTCAGAGTCAACTGAAGAAGATAATGTTATTGTGAGATGCCCGAGGTTATTAAGGAGAATATAGCTCTTTATAAAGGCATGGAACTTACATACGAATGAAACGAACAATTTTGGTTAGAATTTGAAAAATCGAGGTCCCTGATTTTGGTATTGAAATTTTATTTATTTTATTTATTTGGTTTACCAGCAATTGTTACATTATTACATTAATGAGTATTATACATCGTAGTTCTTAGCTAAATGCACAATTAATTTAAGGCAAACACCGCATGCAAAGTTGATTGCTACCAGTTACATCTAAAACGAAAAACTAAGAAGTAATATACCTACTTATTTCTAAAGTTTTATATAAAAGATAGATAATTTGACAAATTTAATACTGTGTACATTATCAGTGTATCTTATACCAACACTTACATTATACAAGGACTATGGTTTCCAGCACGTTCCTACGAAATGTGTTAAGACTTACAGCATGAATATCTGTGGACTTTCCAAAACAGTTCAGAAGTCTGCTTGCTCTGGGAACAAAAGAGCTTGAGCCCATCACCGTGGTGCGTGAAGGTGGAACTAACGGTTGAATTTTGTACCTGCTAGGTGTCTTACGAGGTACATTGAATCTGAACTTACTAAGCAAACTTGGGCAGTCTATGTTATTATTAAATAGTTTATACAAAAATGTGAGATCAAGTATCATCCGACGGTTTTCCAGAGAAGTATATTTGAAATGATTTAGTCTATTTTTGTATGAGAACCCTTTCCTACACTTGTTGGATGAGTAAGCCAGATGCCAAAGAAATCTTTTCTGAATACGTTCCAACCTAAGAGAGTGACACGCATAGTGTGGTCTCCATACAACACTACAGTATTCCAGAATGCTCAGGACGAGAGAATTGTACAGCAGCCTTTTTGTTTGCAACCTGCGGAATCCCTTGCCAATTCTAATAATAAATCCAAGCATATTAGAAGCTCTTTTTATGACACTTTCTAATTGAGCACCAAATGTTAATTTTTTATCGATAATCACACCTAGGTCATTCATATGGTCAGCCTCTTGAACTTTTGTACCATTAATATAGTAATTAGATTTAATGTTATTGTGCTTTCTGGTGAATTTAACGTAAAAACATTTGTCTACATTTAATTGCATTCCATTTACGTCACACCAATGATTCACGCTATTCAGATCTTCCTGAAGCAGTAAGGGGTCTTGTTTCGTCTTGATAATTTTCACTAACTTCAAATCATCGGCATATAAATATGGAATAGAATGCGAGATATGTTTAACAATATCATTAATAAAAATATTAAATAAGATAGGACCTAAGTTAGAACCTTGAGGTACTCCCGAATCTATTTCATATTCTCCCGAATTAAATCCATTTATTACAACAAAAAATTTACGATTATTTAAATATGAATTAAACCATTTTAACAAAGTTCCGTGAATACCAAAAACTGACAGTTTCTTTATTAATATTTCGTGAGGCACCCTATCAAAAGCCTTACGAAGATCTGTATAGATTACATCTATTTCCTGTTGAGCATCAATGGCCTCTTTAAGATTCTCAACAAAAGAAACCAAGTTTGTGGCCGTTGAGCGGGATTTTACAAAGCCATGTTGATGGTCCGTGATAAGCGGCTTGACATGCTTAGAAATATATGGGCAAATTAAAATTTCGAATACCTTAGGCATCGTTGAAAGAACAGAGATCGGCCTGTAATTAGTAACCAAGTCGTTATCGCCCGACTTAAGAACTGGAACCACCTTGGCGATCTTCCACACGTCAGGAAATATCCCACTAACTAGAGAAGCGTTGAATATGAGGTAAAGTGGTACAGCAATATTCGAGGCACAATTTTTCAAAAATATGGGTGGAATACCATCTGGTCCAGCGCCTTTATCAGTATTCAAGGACTTCAAGGCATCAAAAACCGCTTTCAAGTCAATATGGAGGCCACTGAATGACAAAGTACTACTATCTCGACATATGGGATATGATGAAGTTTGTTGTAATGTACTATCAGTATAAACTTCCGCAAAGTGGCTCGCAAAAAGGCTGCAAATACTTGGTCCGTCACTAGCTGTTATCACTCCATCCGTCATAGTGGTAGGATATGAACTACGTGCTTTCCGCTTACTATTGGCAAAAGACCAGAAGGCTTTAGTATTTCTAGATATCCTATCCTCTAAATCATTCATGTACGCGTTATAACAAGAAGTAGCAAGTTTCTCACATCTCTTAGATAGGATATCCAACTCGATCTTATCCAAAGGGTTACCGTATTTTTTGTATCTAGTTAGAATGTTATCCTTTTCACGAAGTCTATTGATTAAACATTTGCTAAACCAGGGTGGAAATTTTCCATAGTTGCACACTTTCTTCTGGGGTACAAATTTCGATATTACGTCTCTAATCAAGTTGTAGAAATGCGTAACAATCTGGTTAATGTCATTAAACTCGGAAAATAGTGCCTCCCAGTCGATTTTAGAAAGATAGTCATTGATGGCACTGTAATCAGCTCTATCGAATCGAAATATATCACATTTTGTAGAACTTTGAAAGGTCTTTCAAATGAAATCCCACTCCCGGCGCGGAAATGCGTATTTTTTATTTTATTGTTATTTTAGTGTACGTAAAAAGAAACATAATTTTGTGTGACAAAATGACAGTATTTCGTACTTTTGACTTGTACTATTATGTATTCTGTGCTTTTGAGTGAAACGGAACACGTTTTGTTTTTTAAATAGAGGTTAGACAGTTCGCGCGTATGTCCATAATATACCATAGATACCAGGCAGTCTAATAATATTAGTAACGTCAAATAGTCTCTTTTTATTAGTGTTATCATAGCCTTCTTCATTTCCAAGCCGTGAACATAAGTTTGGCAACGTCTGTTACTGTCAGTTCGTGGTCATGTCGTCCGCCAGTCTCCATACTAAATGTATGGGAATATTTCAATTTTAAGAGGTCGATATTTTTTTTCATAGTAATCGTGTGAGGTTTAAAATATGAAAATAATTTAGTTCTTTTATCGAAATGCTTTGTATATTAAACAATAAGAAAAATATCAATGTTAACCAGGAAAAAATGGCTGTCAAAGATATCATCTTTTTTGTTGATTTTCTTCAGCAGGGAGTGGATTAACACGCCCTCTAGCAGTAAATGATATATCATTAGAAAAGTCTTTTGAAGACAAATATTTGCTGTTAATATACTTTATATCAATTGTTAATACTTTTAGAGTTAAAGGTTATTAAAGTATAAAAGTGGTTTATTGTCTATGGGAGTTGATCTACCACACCTATAGAAATGAATGATATATCATAAGAAAGGTTTTTATATGACAAATATTTGCTGCAAACATATTTTATATTAATTGTTAGTATTTTCAGAGTTTTAAGTCATTAATGTTAAAAAAATTGGTCAAGTTTAGAGCGTTATAACTCTCAAAGTACTAATAGTTGACGTTTATAGTAATACAATAAAGTGTTTCAAATTTAAATACCTTTCCAATGATGTAAAATTTATTGCTAGAGGAGGCTTAGATCAAAATGCTCATCGTACTAAAGGACCCCCGAAAAGTTCAAATAATTTGACTCAAACCTTATGTTCTAATAAATAAATAATAATAATAAATATAAAACTTCATTGAAATAATCTTACATCACAATTTACAACTAGTTTAAACATAGATAATATATGAAAAACAAATAATAAATAATTTTTTAAATAATTTTATACTATGTGCTTGACCACATGCGATGTTGCCGTTCTGCTCAACTTCAGGGCTTGGAAGATATAGAAGGCTATGGTGTTATCGAAAAGTTTATAAAACAGAAAAATGACAACTAATAAAATTATTTTACGAGTCTAATAAAATTAGTTAATAATATTAGTAACTTATATGAAACAGGGCCCTGGCCCATGATAGGAAAAAACATTGAGAAGGGCAGTCAGTGTGTAAAGAATAATAAAAATATACATACAATACAAATAAATATATAAGTAAAATATAACCAACTCAGAAAACACGAAAAAAATATCAACAGTTTCATACAAAAATTAAGAATAACGAAAATTTCAAAATAAATGATTTTTTTTCGCAATTTCTAAGTTGGTCCCATAGTAAAAGTTGTTCAGTTTGATAGTCTGAAGAAATGGTTTTATCATTTTAGGTTCATTAATTAACACGTTGTATAAGTAAATGAACTTAGGTATAGTTATTTCTTTGTTTCCGCAATTCAAAACGTCTTTCTAAGCTCTGATACGAAAAACCTTGAATATTAATAAGTCTTCTATTTTTTTTAATAAGTAGTAGATAGCAATAAAAGTTGTTTACCAACTTACTTTATCACAGGCAATAACATTTTTGACTAATGTTTTGTAATATGTTTTATCTACACTCACAACGTAATGTTCCAAATATGAATTCAAAAAAGGTAATATAAATACGCACTTTATTTTCGTGGATAGGTAAAATTAAAAAATAAACTCATTACGATGCAGTCAACTGCATCATAAAATAACTTTTTTTCTCATTACGATACAGGGCAAATCCAAAAAGAAGCCAGTGCCGTAACATTAAAAAAAAACAACGATATTTTCCCACATATTTTCATTGATTTAAATGCACTCTATGGTAATCGATGACTTAGTGCGATTGCACTGATCTCTTTTTTTTTCTAATAGAATGCGCGCCATTTCTAAAGCATTTCAATTAAAGTTTTTATTTCAATTTTTACATTTTGTTATACTTACTGAAATTTGTAGGTTTTTTATTCTTGCTTTAAAATGTGAAAAAATGGACTCTGCCCAAGGAAACGACTTATTACAAGGTAGGTACCTAGCTAATACAAACAAAGTCTCTCTCTCTCTTTTCTAACGTTGATCTTTTATTTAGTAGGTTCAATCCCAAATGTATGAGTGTAGATAAAGTAGTGTATGAAACTGCACATAACTACGTATTAAAACACTCGTGTGATACTATTAAAAACCTCGCCTACGGCTCGGTTTTTAAACACACACTCGTGTTTTAATACCCCTCTTTATGTGTCAGTTTCATAAACTACTATTATGTTTCAATCAATTGTCAAAAAAGTTGCTATGACAAAGTTCTTAAGTGTGTAGTGTGTAGGGTTACCATCCGTCCGAATTAGTCCGGACATGTCCGGACTTTTAGACCATTGTCCGGACTTTGTCCGGCTTTGTAATTTGTCCGGTTTTTTAAGATTGGGCGGTGTAATACTAGTTAAAAAACATACATAGCAGTAGTATTCGAAAGAGAAGACTCAAAATATATGGAGTCTGGATCTGTCTGAAAATGTCCGGAATTTTCTTGTCCTGTCCGGCTTTTTGTCAGGACTTTTCAAATTTCTCAATGGTAACCCTAAGTGTGTACCTACTTTCGTTGCTGACTTTGCATTTATAATGCACGGTTATCTACATGAAATAAATTCTGACTTATGCAGTAAAAGGTAAAAGCTGGCAATAAGTCAATCGGTTTGTTAAACATTTGAATATATATGACTTTATATGTTCGTTTGGCACTTGAGTGGTAATGTAAGTAGGTAGTAAGTATAGATCACTTAGCCTAACTAAACAATATAATTTCTATTCAGAGAGTTTAATATTTTCCTTAGACGTAAAAAAATATATAACTATGTAATTGCGATTTGGTAAAAATAAAAAAAAAATGCGTTTTTATGTTTCGATTCACAATAATTATTTTATTATAATAGTTTTTACTTTACATAATTGTTAATTTAATTAACAGCCTAACTAAACAATAGAATTTATATTCAGAGAGTTAAATATTTTACTTATTTTATTTTATTTTATTTTATTTTATTTTATTTTATTTTATTTTATTTTATTTTATTTTATTTTATTTTATTTTATTTTATTTTATTTTATTTTATTTTATTTTATTTTATTTTATTTTATTTTATTTTATTTTATTTTATTTTATTTTATTTTATTTTATTTTATTTTATTTTATTTTATTTTATTTTATTTTATTTTATTTTATTTTATTTTATTTTATTTTATTTTATTTTATTTTATTTTATTTTATTTTATTTTATTTTATTTTATTTTATTTTATTTTATTTTATTTTATTTTATTTTATTTTATTTTATTTTATTTTATTTTATTTTATTTTATTTTATTTTATTTTATTTTATTTTATTTTATTTTATTTTATTTTATTTTATTTTATTTTATTTTATTTTATTTTATTTTATTTTATTTTATTTTATTTTATTTTATTTTATTTTATTTTATTTTATTTTATTTTATTTTATTTTATTTTATTTTATTTTATTTTATTTTATTTTATTTTATTTTATTTTATTTTATTTTATTTTATTTTGTTAGGAAAACTTACAGCTGTGAGATACAATATGAATATGAGTAATTACAAAATAAGTAAATACAAGCCATTTACAAGTTTTCACTTATGGGTAATTAAAATAATGGACTAAATAACAAATAGGTAACTATGTGGGTAAAATACATATCTATGTTATAGAATTACTTAATGTTATTAAAATAATAATTTTATTTGACATTCTCCTTATCAAAGAATGATGCGACGACCATGCGACGTATCGCAGCCGGCCTTATACAGAAAACATCAATAGAGGGGTGCTCCATAGAAAATTTATTAAATTGAGCAACAGCTCTGCAGAGAAACGAGTTTTTTCTATATTTCGTGTTACATGTCGGTATGCATAGGGGACGATATTTACGGAACTGCCGAGAGGGCGTGTTTATGTATATTTCGCTCAACAGTTCAGCAGAGTCGATGGCGTTTTAGTATTTTAGTAAGGTAAACTAGATCAGCAATATTTCTTCGCATTGTAAGGGGTAGAAAATGATACTTTTTGCATCTAGCTTCATAGTTTGGAAGAAATTGCTTGCATTTAAATTGTAAAAACCGTAAAAACTTTTTCTGAATGGACTCGATTCTGTCGATATATACATTATACAAAGGGTTCCATATTTCAGAGGCATATTCAAGGATACTACGTACGAAAGAGCAATACAGAACTTTAATGGGTTTAATGTTGCTAAAATCAGAACATGACCTAATGACGAACCCAAGTGACTTTGAGGCTCGCTTAACTATATTATCTATATGGTCGGCAAATATTAATTTGGAGTCTACTATGACCCCAAGATCTTTTACTTTTTTAGTTGATGCTAAAACTTGACCTCGCAACTTATAATTATGGTTAACTACATTAACTTTACGTGTGACACTCATTGAATAGCATTTAGAGACGTAAAGATTTAGTTTATTACGGGAGCAATATTCTTGGAATGTATCTAGATCTTTTTGTAACAATAAACTATGTTCAACACTATAGACCTGCCTGAAAATTATGGTGTCATCAGCATAAAGTAAAAATTTAGAATTTTGAAAACAAGACGCAATATCATTTAGAAAAGAATCACTTAGACGTAAAAAAAATATAAGTATGTATTAGCGATATGGTAAAAAAAAAGCTTTTTTATGTTTGGATGGTTTTAACCTCACATTAAATTGTTAATTTAATTAATAAACAACGTCAAGCAATATTAATTGTAATTAAATAACCAAAAGCATCGATCAATTTGATCATACAATTTATTTTGATCAAAAAATAAGTCTGATATTGATGGAATGACCATAAAAATTATCTACTCAGCAAAAAAGAGAGAGAGAGAGAGAAATTGCGTAAAAAATGAAGGCAGCTTAAATTAATTTACTATTACAAACGACTTAATAGTAATGACATAAAGTTATTGAGCTTAAATAATCACCATTCACTACCTTACCAAAAAGGAATAAGTTGCCCAAGCAAGGCATCGAATGTGGAACAGATTTCGCCATCGGATCGCCGCAGACTCAAAACATTAAGTCAATATTGCACTTTTAAGATTTTATGTTGCATTTTCGGACATAAGATTTCTTAAGATACCTATCAGAAGCTACTGAATTGATAGAAACTTTTAGATTTTTCTAGAATTTAAATTTGAGGCTAACATTGGTGTCTAAAAAGTAAAATCTAATTAATAGAAAAAAAAACTTTTATACTCACTTAAGTTTTGTCAAAATTGTTGAAAGCTATGCATAGGGAACAAGAAGCTTATACCTCCCTCTAATGGAAATTGCACGGCCATATGTCATAGTGAAGATTGAAAAAAGCTCCTTTAGTGACGTGACGGCTTATTGCAACCTCTTTCTTTAGTGTTACAATACGTGTTCGTTGTTCGTCGTTCGTTCGTTCGTGAGAAACGAAAACGTATTGTAAAACGAAAAGAAGGAGATAGCAATACGCCGTGACGTCAATAAAGAGTCTTTTTTCAATCTTCAGTATGATACTAGGCGTGGAATCTCCATTGTGGATTTAAGCTTCTTGCTAGGGAACATAGGATGCCAATCTTAGACAAATTTCAATGAGAATTCTAACCATATTATGTATTCTGTGGCTAAACTTAAGATTTTTAGGTAACCTAATAAATAGGTAACCATATTAAACTAATGAGGGCTTTCCAAAATGACGAAAAGCTGTAGGCTCGATAGATGGCGTTAATAAAAATTTATGTGTCACTGTGATTTTTTTTATTATGCTTCGAAGAGTACTGAGGTAGGCAGGCAGATGTAATGTAATGTAACCCAAAAATGTTTCTTGGGCAAATATCAGCCAGCGTGCGCTTACTTGCCTCTTTGGTAAAGGCCGTTTATTTTTAAAAGCCAATTTTGACACTTCTCTTTCCATCAACGCCATCTAGTGAGGCAGATAGTTACTGTTTTTATTTTTTTAAATGTCACTTTGAATAGCCCTCATTGACAATGTAACGGTTTTGGTTTTATCGTTCAGAATTATCGTTCGGAATAATTTAAATTTTAAACTAGTTTCTTTGAAACCGAAATACCTACGTACATATTGTATTCAATATAGTTTTTTTTAATTAAATAAAATAGTTTTTCTGTGAGTTCGCTGTTCTCTGATAACCACAAACATTACAGCCTGACACAATAAAGAAAATAATTTGGCAATATAGAGATAAAAGACTTGAAAGTGAAAACAAAATGATTATAAATGCAAAAGTCCGTTTGTTTGTTACGCCTTCACGTCTGAACCGATCATCATGAAATTTTACATACACGTTGCCAAGGGTACAGAGAAGTACATAGGGTACCTTTCATCCCAAAAAATATTAGTTCCCAAAGGAAAGCAATCAAACTTCCACGCAGACGAAGTCGCGGGCGGCCGCTAGTAAATCGATAAATTAACAAAAGGCCGTACTTATACAATTACATTAAATAAGTCCACCGTTTTTGTCTTCAGTTAATTACTCAACACCGAACATGTACTTAAGTGGGCCACATTTCGCCACACAGCCTTGCAGGTGTAATGGCCACTTATCCACTTGTCACTTTGCGGTTCTTGACCATTGATCGGCTGAGTAATAATAAAGGCTTGTGTTAGTCACTGGCGACAAGCAATAGCGACAGGCGACAGCAACACGACACGACACTACTGCCGCTTGATTTTGATTTGATTCTGAGCCAATGGAATTTCGATTATTCGAATATAATAAACGTGGTGTATGCAATTGACATTTCCAAATGTCTTGTCTATGGTTAACGATATCTTGCGTCAGTTGCATACATCAATTCGAATTGTAGAACGGAACTGCCTTGGTAATGGGGCCTATAGACCCTGGGTTTATATAATATTTACTTAATTTATATGAAATTGAATTTTATATTTACATAAGTATATAAGTAATAGATGACATGAGCCAAATTGTCGCCTACATATCATATCGGAGTGTATCGTCATATAAAAAAGAAAATGACTGTTGATGCTCGTCGCCTGTCGCCATAGTCGTCTATCGCTGCCACTTGTCGCCGGTGACGAAATCAAACCTTGAGAGACCTTTCAGTTGCAATATAATGTTTTTTTTTGTGTTTTTACCAGTTATTAGAGATGACAGGAGTCTAACTAAATAAAATAGGATAAAAATAAATTGAAAATGTGAGGTAACCAGAGCATGTTTCAACATCCCCAGCCTCTCATTATTACCGATGTGTCCCAAAAGTCACTTAACCCCATAAACCACATCGTGACAAGAATTAGTCCTTAAGCAACTACCACCATAACATAATTTAGATCGGTTTTGTTTGCACATATAATGCGCGCATTGTGTTAACGTCACGATTCGCCGTTTGTCGTCGATGGGTCGTGCGCACGCGACCTGCGCGCCGAATTAAGTGATTCTACTAAATAGGTTACCAAATGTAGAGACGGTATGTTAATTGTGAAATAGGGATAATGCGAAACAAGATTTGCTAGGTGGTCAAAGGATGGGTTAACAAAAAAATAAAGATCCCATTTCATTTCAGCTTTGAAAAGTTATACAACGTGTTATTAAATAACTTCTTATGCCGAATATGTGCTAGATAAGGACCATCAAACTGAAGGGTGAGTCCCATCCACCCCGGTGGCTCTGTCCCGGTACCGGGACCGATGGGAAAAAAAGTTCCATACGCCCCGGTGAATCGAATCTCGATGTTTAACGGAGAGGATCGCACTCGCAAAGTATCACCCACCCCAGAATTTTATTTAAAAGGGCGGATGGCACAGATCTTTTATCATACCGCCGGTATTGCGTTTAACTTTAGGACATCGTTAAACATCGAGATAAGATTCACCCGGGGCGGATGGAACTTTTTTTCCCATCGGTCCCGGTACCGGGACAGAGCCACCGGGGTGGATGGGACTCACTCAAACTGAACAAATCTTACTACGGGACCAACTCTGAAATCGCGAAAAAAAAATCAGCTGTTACATACATTTTGATATTTTATAGTTGGTCCCAGCGAACTAAAATCTATGGAAGTGTAATTGCAAACAAATATTGCTTAAAAAATGGCACCACGGGGCCAAAAAAGTACAACCCGCTCAGCTTTAGTCGGGCCAGCCACGCACCCGGTGACTGACGTTAGTGTTCTTTTCAATAAATTGCAGTTTGTATTGTAGAGAAATGATAGAAAGAGAGAGTTTATTAGAAATTACGTCCTTTATAGTCAAATGGTGTAAAAGACGCAAAGAAGGCTGTAAAAAGATGCAGAAAAAACGTATCTTATTTTTTCGTTTAAGTATAGAAAATATCTATGAGTATACAAATTATGGTCGCTAATAAGCAACCAGTGTTCAGACGCTTTGTGCTGCATAATTAAATGCCAGTATTTTTGGCTCTATCCACTTAGTTGTACATTTTGTGTGGTGCCATTTTCTGAGCAGAATACTTATTCCATAGATTTTAGTTCGCTGGTTGGTCCCATAGTAAAAATTGTTCAGTTTGTGGTCCCTATCTACCTTTATCTGTACCTTGATTACGTAAAGCTGTTGCTAACAATTCTCGGTTGAAATCGATTGAAAGCGCGGTTGCATTGCTGCTTTAGTTAAGAAAGTTGTCACATTGGTTCTTACTAAAGCAACGATGTAACTGCGATTTCTGTCAGAGTTGATTGCAACAAAGTTACGTAATTACCCCCCTGGTTTAGTTTTAATTCTGACACGTTGTATACTGTTTACTAATTATAGTAACTAATTCGTGACGGCTCTATTTATCTTTGGGAAAGTACAAATCTATCTGTTATTTGTGTAGTTATATATATTATATTGTAATAGGAATTGTAGAATCTTAGAGTAAAAGCATCATAAACTGCCCACTTCTTATTTCTCTTCTTCCAGTCTTAGAAATGGTTGCCTGGAAGAAATCGCTTTTTAGCGATAATATCTGTATTTTTTCCTTGTTATGTTTTGTATTATGGTGAACAATAAAGAATATATCTATCTATCTATCGGGATGTGGAAAAGTTAGTGGAAAAATAGTGTCGTGTAGTCACAGAATATACATATAATAGTACTAACGTAGTGTAGTGTGAAAGATGTTATGATATCTCCGCGTCACAGACTGAGCATTTCTAAACTAAATTACATGTTTTGTCTAAAATAATTTGATTATTATCTTCAAACGTTCATCTTAATGACAATCTACAAAAAGTTATGTATTTGTAATACAATACTAATCTTTCTAAGATTTACGCAATCCGTATTAGTTTGTTAAACCTTTTGTTAGTTCAAACAATTCCTTTTCTAATTCATTGAAGACTTTTATCTTAGAAGCATTGAACAATGCTTCTCAGTAAATTACTATCACTTCACTATATAGGGTGTTTGGTAAAAACCCTTATAAAGCCGAATATGGTAGATAGGATAAAACCGTCCATACAACCACCAAAATTACTATAAACTGTGAAAACCACTACTTTTTTCTTTTTTAATTATAAACAACTGCTTAGTGGCAACCCTTGACCAAAATTGTGTTTTGCTTTTGTCTAAATGGATTGATTATCGAAAACAATTGTCTATTTGCGTCTAGGGTTGTGATTTTGCATTTTTCCATATAATAAAACAAAAAAAAATCTCAGGCATGTGGCAGTTTTTCCAGGGTCGTATCTACCACATTCGGCTTTATAAAGCTATTACTAAACAGCCCGTAGATAGACTATAGATTATTACGAAATGTATGAAAGTCATTTTTATGACTAACACGAACCAGAACTCAACTATTATTTTTTCAGACAATGATTATATTTTCAAACAAGAATAGCAATATACAAAGCCCGCACTCCTACACACGTTCTGATTGTGACGTTAACATTAACACACCAGAATCAGAATTACACAAAAAGTTCCAAATTAAAACAAAGTACGTCTTAAAAACAGACCATACAACAATAGGTACTATAGTCTTAAAAGTTAAATTATGTTTTTTTTAAATAATCCGACATATTTTTGCCAGAAATAAAAACAAAAAAAGTTTTTTTTTTTGCCAGCCAGTAATGGTCGCACTGAATCAAATATTTCTGTAGGTACACAGCACACATCACCTCTTACGACACGAAGATTGCAAAGACAGAACTTATTTGGTAGTTTCGTCGCGCGTAGGATGCTCGAGATAAGAGGTCAACAGGTGACGATTTCGTCAATGAATATGTTACGCGAATGTAGGCTTTGGATCAATAAACTGAAGGTCGAAGCTGAAGTGGAAAACAGTTTGAATGTTACTTTGGGTATGGTGCTTAGGTAAAATAATGGCTGATGGACATAATCTGTGAGTGATTTGTGGTTTGACACCTGTTTAAGTGTATAGGACTATGCTGGTACGTATCATTTGCATGCAATCCAATGGCTTAGTTAGTTGGTTTAGAATATGTTATGTCACATTAACTCACATAGCGAGCGGGGGGTTTTTTCATACTCGTATGATAGCTGGGGGTTGATTTTCATACTCGTATGACAGGTCACATTTACTCACATAGCTGGGGGTTGATTTTCATACTCGTATGATAGGTCACATTTATTCACATAGCTGGGGGTTGTTTTTCATACTTGTATGATAGGTCACATTTACTCCCATAGCGAGTGGGGGGTTTTTTCATACTCGTATGATAGGTCACATTTACTCCCATAGCGAGTGGGGGGTTTTTCATACTCGTATGATAGGTCACATTTACTCACATGGCTGGGGGTTGTTTTTCACACTCGTGTGCAGACCGCAAGTATGTAGGTACATAAGTATTAAAAATTTGTCTTTTAGCTAATTATTCTGCGGCTATACATCTTATCTCTCGGTGCCTTTCTAGCAGTAGGGAAGAATTGATGAGAACACGATGGTAGTCGCTTGATTTGAAATTAATCTATATTGTAAGTACAACATCACATACTTTGCTCAGCCTTCAAAGTAGTAGTGAAGAAAAAATATTTCCCTTTTCAAAGTTGATCCGGGCAGAGATCGCACGCGAGATCTCTGAGGTGGTGACACTATTAAAACCAATGTACATGCAGTGGAGTGCCACTACGCAGGACGTCGATAAAGGAAAAGGGGAAAAGGGTCGGAATAGCAAGATAGATTGCTTTAAAGGCAATGTCATATGTTTTCAACCCTCGAAAACGGAATAAGAACCATGTAATTCTCTCGTCTGTACATAATAGTTTATGTGAATGTCCATCGATTAGACTGAGGTTTGTGAGGATCTTTTGAAATAGTGAAAGGCAATGTAGGTAAAAAGGCCATAATAATATTTATAACTGGGTCCAGCAGTATTAAAACGGATTACAATTTACTTCATATTTCCGTGGCAATTTTTAACTTAACGTACAACGTTTACAGATAATTGTTGATTGAAATAAGTACGTTTTTCTGATGAGCTGACGGAGCTATGTGCTACAAATGGCTACAATACAACACTAGAGTTTGGTCAACGAAAGATGAGACTCGATTGGAAATGAAACTAATTTTGCGCCTTATTTTAAGGTTCAGTTTCCAATAACTTAATCTCTAAACGTTAATTTAACAGGGAAAGTGGCGCCTCCACATCCGGTTCATCTTTCGTTGACCAGACTCTATACAACAAAAAAAATTTTTCGGGTCAATGTATACAACTCTTAGAGTAAGTCGGGCTTCGGGACAAACGAAGCCTTTGTTGCTCGAAGTATACAACTCATACTCGGCAAATTGACAAAAATCTGCAGTTTCAAACATTTAGCTTGTGGGCTTTCGTAGGTATAGAATAATATATTCTACGTAGCTTTTTAAAGTTAGTTTTTGAACTTGTTCAAAGTCCACCCTCCTAGCCACAACTACATTCAGCCTTCGATGTAGGTAGCTAAACACGTGTGTACGTTACACCGACAATATAACGCTAGTTCAATTAGTTGCAACTTCTAAACCTGCTAGGCTATTGAATTCAATAGGCAATTCTGTAGGTACCTACCTGATTTAGCACCAAAATGCCACCATTTTTTCTCGGTCTTCATTCTTGCACATTTCGCAGCAGTGACGTAACCAACATGGCCGAAGTCCGTCGCCTTGGCATGCCCACGCGCAGAACAGTTTTTTCTCCAACTCCTTTTCTGCTCCATTCAGTTTTTGCTTCCGGAAGTTATAATAAACGCAAATTCCTTTGAATGCTACGATCATGGTGATACGTCGTCTTGCGTAGATTGGTAGGCACGTGTAATTATATTTTTTGTTGTTTTTGTGACATGGACAATCTACTAGACCAGCGATTCTTAACCTCGGGTCGCGAGGGGTATTGGGTTGGGTCGCTGGCCCCCAAACGACTTTAAAAAGTGATAAAATATTACGTTTTAAATTGCGAATATTTTTATTTTTTATTCGATCGATGTCATAACACAAAGTATTCTCAAATTTATTATTACTCCCATTCTAAACTGACCAAAAATCGCAATTTATTTATTATAGACAGGAAAGTACAAGATTAGTGGATAAAACTGATTAAAAATCAAGCTGCGCGGCTGTTTTTTTTACGATAGACAGTCATGTTAATAAGATAAGGGGATGAAACTTAATAAAAAAAACATACATTTTTATTTTATCCTTGACAGCAACCCCAAAATCCCGACATTACATTTTCAAATTATCCCCACACATATACACAAACGATCAGTTTCCCAGGTATAGCAAAAAATCTGTCCACGCAGACAAGTCGCGGGCGGCCACTAGTCAAAAATAAATAACATGTCATTTTAGTACCTGTCACTGGAAAATAAAATAAAATATTAGGATTAGGGTGGCGGACTTCAAATATTTTCTACTTTGGGTCGCCAGCCAAAAAGGTTAGGAACCACTGTACTAGACCATAGAGGCGGTTAAAAACTTAAAATAAATAATTATATCGGATACGTACGGTTGTAGAGGCATTGGCAACGTCTTCAAAATCTCTCGCGCTAAAATTCACACCACAATTCATATAGAAATTGTTAAAACACGTTCTTACAAGAACAGTTTAACCTGTGCAAAAACACTTAACAAAAAGATAATACAAACATAAAGACGATCGTAAAGTAAGGCATTTGAGCACGATTACGTTAAACACTCTTAATGCGTTGGAATAGAGGCGGTCGTTGGCAATGTCGCTGTTGGTGTATGGTCGACTGTACAAGCTGCGCGTGGGCAGCAAGGTGACATGAGACGGTGACGTCGCAACCTGCGCATGCGACGTGCACGCCATTTAGGGGTCGTCCAATAATCACGTGAGCCTCGAAAGGGGGGGGGGATGGGGGGTGTAGTGAGATATCACGTGTATTAATTGTTTTCGTTAAACGCGTGACTTTTAACCGAAAACTGCGTGTGATTGTAGGCTCACCGTAACCAAGACGATTTCCCCGCTCACCGCGACATATTCGTACTGAAAATTGTTGACATTATTTTGTACCAAAAAAATACACGTGATTTCGAGGGGTGGGGGGGGGTTAACGTCAAACCTCACCAAGCATCACCAGGGGGGAGGGGGGGTTAAAAATTGGCCGAAAAAACATCACGTGATTAATGGACGTCCCCTTATAGTATTTTCTGCCCTCTGAGCCCCATGGCGCAGTTGGTTAGCGCATCAACCAATACAAAATTTATCCTGCTTGGTGGCGCTGCTGCTGCGGAGACCTTTGTACGGGCTACCCCCAATTTCCCGTTAATTTTAAATAGGAACTAATTAATTGGGTGACTGGAAATAATTAAAGGCTGTTAATGGGATACTTAAATACTAAACTGGGTAGTAGTTTATTTTTTGGGCGACAAAATAACTAAACGGGCGACTAACAGTGGATTACAAAAATACTCAAAACGGGCGACTACATATGGGTGATAAATAATTTAAGTTAGCAGTGGAAACTCTAAATGGGTGACAAAAATACTGAGTGGGCAACTGTTATACCAAGTAGGTAACTATATAACTGATTTAAGCTGCCCAACATTGTATTTTTAACACGTTTTTTTTAGGCGGCTTTCTCGTTTATTTGGTTTTTTTTTGTCATCTCGATAAGGATAATTGTCATCTTTTTTAAATAAAATATATGCCAATTTTTTTATGTTTTGTGTGCCCTAAGGTTGTCGCCCAAATAGTAATTTGGTCGCCCGTTCTGAGTTACCCAATTTGTATTTTAAAGTCATCCATTTTCAAATGAAATAAAATAAATAAAAATGGCAAGATAATTTTGCTAATAATTCACAAATTGTCCACCAGCCGGTGCATTACCGCTAACTTGTCATTTTTTGTTGTTTACTACCTTCCAATTTTTGGATGTTGGAAGCGAACCTTCGTAAATATCCATACTTCCAACCCATTTTGGTTTTCTTTTTTTCAATTCAACCGAGCGAGCGAGCACGTACTGCGAGCGAAGCGTCTCTGCTTCAGCTTGGGCAAAAATTCTTTCGTATGTCCGGATGTCTGTTCCAGCCTAGAGGTCGCATTTCTCAACCGATTCTTGTGAAATTTTGTGAGCAGGTTCAAAAATTATATAGATTTTTTTTTGTCGAGCCAGATTTTTGAATTTTTTGAAAATGGCGGAGATATGTAAAAAAACAGATTTCAGTCCGCTTTCCAGCTCTGCCTGTTTTCCTTTACAGGTCGGTCGCATTTTATAACCGATTCTCGTGAAAATTTGTAAGCTGGTTTCAAAATGACAATACATGACATATATGCAAATAAAATTATTTTATTTTATTATTACATTGTTTACAATACATGGCGCTCTTCACTTCTGAATCGCGACATGGATTAGTTGTATCGGTTCTGATAATATTTCTGTAGCGTTATAGAGCGCTGTGTAAATGAATCTTGATTCTTGATGTAATTTTTTGAAGAACTGACGCGAGCGAATATCAGCCAGTGTCAGTTTTAATTATTTTTCTACATTATCCTATCTGTCTATTATATAGTGATAGACAGACGTATCTTTAATTAAAAAAGGAATAATATGACGCTTTTGAGACGTAGTCGAGCGTAAGGAGTACCTAATGAATTAATAGTAATATTACCAAGCTAACCTTATTCTTCGTTCGTTTATTAAGGCCATATCCAACAGTGGTGCAAAAGCAATTTTTCTGATCTCATCAGCTCAAAAGATCGGCCACTCCTGATCTGATTCCAATGGATTACAGTTTATGGGTAATTTAATAGGCATAGAACTGTTGATGACCCGATACCCTTACCACGAACAGCTATTGAAAAAATAACGCTCGATAGAGAATTATCTATGGAAAATTTAATTTCGCTTTACGGCGATAGAAAAATTTTACCAAGTGTTTGACTCTGTAATGTATTCGCGCTAAAGGAGGTTCATCATCATCATATCAGCCGCACGACACCCACTGCTGAGTATAGGCCTCCCCTAAGCTAAGAATCTCCACGACGATCGGTCCTGCGCTGCCCGCATCCAGTGGCTTCCGGCAATCTTCGAGAGCCATGCTCGGCGTTTCCCTGCGTGATCGAATCAGAAACGAGGAGATCCTCAGGAGAACTAAAGTAACCGACTTCGCTCGAAGGATTGCTCAGCTGAATTGGCAATGGGCGGGATACATAGCGAGAAGAACCGATGGCCGTTGGGGCGCAGTGCCGTAAATAGGGGTGTGCCACCGGTGCCCAGGCACAGGGCGTGGACTCCAGGGGGGCGCAAGAATGGCCAGACCAGGACTATCAAATAATAGTCCTGGTCTGACCATTCTTGTGCCCCGACGATCCAGCGGCGGAGCAAACTGACCGCACAAATGTTCGGTTTGCTCCTGATAAGATTATGGGGCGCACCCATAATCTTTAACATGAAAACTGCAAGGAAGACATCTAGACACTATGCCTGCCGCTTGGAATATGAACATTCAAGCTTTCACTACGAAGCTCATATTATTGGAACAGCAGCTAGAACAAAAGTAGTTGGTTCATTGGGTTCATTGTACTTAGCAAGAAAATGTCACATAAAATAAAATATAAACTGTTTGAAAATTGCGCTGCGCGGCCGTTTTTTTTACCAATGGATGAAACTTACTAAAAATCACGCAGCGCGGCCCTTTTCTCTGCTATAAACAAGCAAGATTACAAGATTAGTAGATGAAACTGACTGAAAAGCGCGCTGCGCGGCCCTTTTCTTTCCTATAAAAAAAGCAAGATCACAAAGTTACTGGATGAAACTGACAAAAAATCGCGCAGTGCGGCTGTTTTCTTTAGTGAGCATTTATTTTGGCCCGCTACGGTTTACAAAAGTACTGAACCTAGTTGTCCATTAAATTATGTTGGACACCCCTGCTTTTGGGTACCTATAATTTAAAAAAGGGCGCAGTTATAAAAAATCGCACAGGGCGCAGATAAGGCTATTTACGGCACTGTTGGGGCGGAAAGGTTCTGGAATGGCAACCGCGCACCGAACGACGCCCCGAAAGGAGGTTATTTTGAAGAAATTAATTGTATTTTCATAATTTAAAACTTAATTTAATTTAAGTATTTATAGTAGAAGTTAATGAAATTATTTGAAAAAACACTTTTTAACGTTATTTTGATGTTTAGAAGACTTAATTTTAGTCTCTTTAGTTTAGTCCTTTAGCTGCTTACTTATAGTGTCTGATTATTAAGGTATTTCTCATATTAAAGCACTTACACCCATGTAAAAATCTCAAAGATACTATCAGTCACCTCTATTGTTGTATCAGATGAACAACAAATGCATGCCGTCTGTGCATTACAATGTCTTTACGTATAATATGCAGCACATCAAGTTATACAAAACTGCAATTAATTTTGAACCTTAATGTCTTCGTATTTAAATTTGTAATTGATTACCATGTTGTGGTAGCCCAGCTTGCCGTTGTTTGTACTTTGTCATCCGCATGCCAAGTCTAATTGTCTCTGCATAATTGCATATTCATGATCAAATAACAGGTTACTTAATGAGGATCAGTAACGATTTTTGTTTAGTGGCTTATCAGAAAGCTTATGCCACCACATGATTGACTGCGAAGAAATTTTTACGATATCTCTTAAACCTGAAAAGATATACGAGCTAAAACGTGCTAAAACACTGTTATTTTGGGGGGGTCCTTATGACGTCATCGAGACGTACGCGAACCTTATGTCGTACGTGATAAAGCACATATTGCATTGAGCTTGGCATTTCCTTCAAAACCCTTTTAACTCAACCATTTCTAAACGGATTTCAAAAAATCTTTTACCAAGTTTCATAGCTATGAATATGTTTTTATATTATACAAATAAAACTATAGGATTCAAACTTGTTACTGATCCTCATTGAAGCAATACTTTAAAGAAAACCACTGTCTGATACAGTACTTTACGATTGTCTAAAGTTAATAAGGTATGCACATAGAAAAAGAAAAACTAAAATTGCTATTCCTGATAGAAAGTGGCGCTGCGATGATTTTTTTCAAAATTGTAATTCTAATAAGTACACAATTTTAATAAATCTTCTCGTGGAGTTTTTAGTCTAGTAGTTTTAGACGATCATTACATTTACATTATCACTGCAAGTAGATAGCAAAACTGCTAAAAGTGGCCGTTTTTGACACATTTGCTATCTACTTCTACGAATGACTACGAGGGCATGTAGTGATAGATACCTCGTGTCTTAAAAATACTAGACATATGGCCGAATACTCAAACGCTACTTAACTTTGAGCGGCTCTCAAACAGCATGTTGTCTTTGTCATATCTTTGACATTTAATGCGACAGGACGACGTTTGAGAGCCCCTCAAAGTTAATTATCGTTTGAGTATTCGGCCATATGGGCCCTAAAAATTCCACGAGAAGTTATATCATAATCCTTCTATCATCAACTTTAATCCTCCGAGGCATAGAAGAAACACTATGTCTGAGGCATAGTAGAAACTCTACTATGTCTAAAAGTTATAGTAAGTACTTAAGGCGATTTCCTGACCGAAATTGGTGCCCTCAAATTTCGGTCAGGAAATCGCCTTAAGTACTTACTATAACTTTTTGTCCTAACCATTCTTTTTTATTACCAGCCTATGAATAATTTCATAAAAATCGGTTCAGATTAGTTTATCACTGAGGAACTGGCTATCTTACCTCTAACTGCCGGACGTGTTACTGTTGTTATGGCGACAGACTTAGGTAAGATGGTGGTAGCTAGCTACCTAGCCAGGCGGACTTGAAATAAGCCCTACCACCAACTAAAATGAGTACAAATTGTACCCCCCTGGGAATCGAACCCTGCGTCTTCACGTGGGCGAACCGCTAGACCACAGAGACGGTTTCGATGGTCAAGTGGTTTATACACCGGTTTTCAAAGTGTTGCCTTGCCATCTCTGAAGTCCCTAGTTCGATCCCCGGCTCAGTCAATTTAGAAAAAAACGAACTATTCTATATTGGTACAGGTTTAGGTGTTTGTAGTTCCACCGTTCTCTTTGATTTCCAAGTGCTTTAGTTACTTTTAAAATCTACAGGGTCATTTGTATAACACGAACAACCTCGTAGGAGTACATTGCTAACATCATAAACAATTATGATTGTTCTACGACTTTTCCAAAAACGGAAAAAAAACTTTCCTTACATTACAAAATTAATTGTCCGAAGAGTTTAGTAGGAAAAGTTTTTTCTGATTTGGGAAAAGTCGTGAACAATGTTGTTATGATGTTACTAATCTAGACATACGAGGTTGTTGGTATTTTATTAATAACCCTGTTTAATAATTATACAGGGTTATTTGTTCAATTATTGAACTTAATGACGGAAACAAGCAATATTGTCGTAATATTGCCAAGAACAAAAACCTAGTTAATAACTCTGATAAAAAAAAAATTAAAAACCCGCCTGCATAAAAAGACAGGTTAACTCAAAAGATGGAAACAAGATTAAATATTAAAGGCAACATTATTACATGCAGTCAGAGACATGCATAAAGAAAGTGACATTATGAATGATTTGAGTTAATTCCTCCGACTGCATGTAATAATGTTGCCTTTAATATTTAATCTTGTTTCCATCTTTTGAGTTGACTTGTCTTTTTATGCAGGCGGGTTTTTAATTTTTTAAATTGATTTTTTATTTATTTCTTTTTATTTATTATTTATTACAATCATGATATACCTTTTTGAAATCCTTATAAAGAGCCCTTTAATTCGATACCCATATTACAGTATTCTAAAAAGAAAATATTTCCACTACGTATAATAGCACCGTACAGCCGCCATGTTTTTTTTTTATAAAGAACACTTGGGCTGACGAGACAAATCTAACGATATGTTAATCATGGAAATCCGTTCAGCCGTTTGAAAGATATGAGGTAATAAAAATATTACATACAAACCAACAAACATACCTACATACAAACAAGATACGCGCGAAAAACATAACCCTCTTGCAGTCGGGTAAAAAACGGCGAATACTTACAAGTATGAAAGTAAATAATGTATCAATATTAAAGTAAACAATATAGGCATTATTCATCGATAAAATTCTTACAAGTTTACTAATAAGTACAAAATAACAAAAAGACAGACAAACTTTAATTAAGCAAATTATTTTAAGGAAGTGAACGTTTCTGGTGGAAGGCCGAGTGTAAACTATTTCTTGTTTGCAAATTATTAAAAAAAAACATTTTTTTCCCACGGCCAAAAGTGGCCACATTTAGCAATATCGACATTCATAACTTATTGCTTATATTTGAGGCCATGAAAATATATTTAAATATTGCACTTTACTCTTCTATTTGCGCAAAATAACTAAAACTTTTATTCTAAGCCCTTGATAAAATGTAAATGATTTATTTCCGTTGGTGGCGCTACTGAGCTTGACGAACCACCTTAAAATACTACATAGGTAGGTACTATCGAAATTTTTAAATTGGTACGAATAATTTAGTACAATTTTACTAAAACCGTTTATTTTTAATCTTTTAAGTAAGTACTGTGTTTAATTAACGGTCAAATATTAAAGGATATCATCCACTGCTACAGCTTCGGTGCCATAATAAGAAATGCTTAGGCGGACAAAATCTATCCGAATTTGCTTTTTGACCGACTTTTTTACATTTGTGCCAAAATGTATGAAAAAACAGATTTTTGAACTTATTTAAAATCGAGTATAGCGGTGCTACAGCTTCGGTGCCATAATAAAAAATGCTAAGAGAACCAAAATCTATCACAATACAGCACTTTTACATTTGGACCAAAATGGATGATTTCCTTATGAAACTTTAAAATATCCATAATGATTTCTTTCTAAAATAACTATAACTTACTTCCAGCAAAAGCATCCCTTAATAAATTATGAAATTTGCCGTATTCCTTTGTCTTTAAATTAGTAGGTTAGCTACAAGTTAGTAATAAAATTAATTAATTGTCGTTTTTATCTTCATTATGCTGTCCACTGTACAGGTATAAACAAGACGAGATCAAGTTTCATAGTACGACCTTGCAATTAGTAAACATTACCTATAATACTAGTAAATATAAGTAAATAGGTTGGTTTATTTATATAGTGTCGCTTGCGGCTGTCGTGGTTTTCCTCCATGTGTCTGATGTGACGAAGGTGGTATGAATAACACGTGGCAGAACTAAGCAGGTTTTATTGCACATTATTTTTATTCAAGCTACTTCGAGATTATTTAAAGTGGAATCAACGGATGTACTGAAACAGGTGATAGTTTTTTTTTATCTGAACACTTTCTCCAAGGAACATTGGTGGAAAAACGTTTTTTATGCCTATCCATAGTAAGCCTTGTATGGGGTCTGAATTTTTTTTCGTTTTTCGACCTATGTTCCTTGGATAAAGTTGTTCAGTTTAAAAGCAACACCTACCACTTGTTTCAGTATCATCACATCATTTGATACCACTACCCTTAGAGTAAGACGCGAAGCCCTAATCGAGGACCTTCCCTTAATTAAGATTAAAATGAAAAAATGGCATGTCACTTTCCACGACAATGCTACGGTTGGTAAAACAAATTTTTAACATTTTCATTTTCTGTGCAAAAGTAACTTCAACAGAGGCATCAGTAGATTCCATCCGCCCGCTGATGTGTTCATGTGTGAACGGGGATATTTGCTCGTTTTGGGGGCGTTAAAGAGGCAAAATCCTTCTACCATATCCGCAGATTACTTCTTTGTTTCTTATCGAATGAGGATTGTGGCCACCTCTGGTGTTATGGTTTATCAACAACGTTTCTTTCAGGTACTAGTTTGGGGGGGCAGTGCCCCCCCGGAGCAGCCTTAGTGCCCCCCCGGAGAAAAATGTGTTGTGTGTAGGTAGACGGACAAACTAGTGTAGTGATCGACAGTCGAGCTCCCCCTAACCACTTAATTGCCCCCCCGGAGAATTTTGTCTGGAAGAAACACTGTTTGTCAAGCCGCCTGTAAGACCTCTAACTTGGCCTAACGACTGTTGTCAGATGACAACAGCCGGGACCGATGGTTGAACGTGCCCTTTGAAGCACGGAAGCGCTCAGTTGTAACGCCACTTTAACGGTCTCCCATCTGACACCTGACCGGACCGAGCGTTGCTTAACAAACGTGATTCTCTGTCAAGTTCCGCCATAGCGCTTCATTCTACTGATGCATCTGTTTAGATGCTTTTGGGCCTATATCCGTTTCCCCCACTCTTTGTTCCCCTCTGGTGATATCGGGAAATAAAGCATGTATAACCCAGTCGAGTTAACTGGGCACCTGAAGCGCGATAGACCCCTCTCGTTTTCTCCTTGCCTTAGGCGTGAAATAAACAGAAGAGATGCGGCGGAGATAAGGCGCAGATACGGCGGCGATGCCGGCGATACGTATTTGATTGGTCGAAATCCAAAGTCTCACATCTGCACCGTATCGCCGCCGTATCCGTGCCGCGTCGCTTCTGTGTATTTCACGCCTCGCTACTGTGTCGTCATGCCAGTAGCGTTAGTACATTCGTTAGCAATAACTTAACGATAATCTGTAGAAAATTTTCAAAAAATTGACGACGGTGGCGTGACGAAAGGCGAAAACGAGTGGGGTCTATCGCGCTTCAGGTGCCGAGTTAACTCGACCGCTTTAAAATATATAGTAAAAAACTTTTTTCCCGATATCCCCAAGTGGTGGAGAATGGGAAACGGGAGGAACTAGCACCTAGGTATCATAATATCTACAACGTATTAATGAATAAACGCAAAACCTCTTAGGTGGTGATTGTGCTCATGAATATGAACAACTTTTACTATGGGGCCAACTCTGCAATCAACAAAACAATCTGCGGTTTCATACAAGTTGTCAATACGTACTTTACGTACGATTGTTTTGTTGATTGCAGAGTTGGCCCCATAGTAAAAGTTGTTCATATTCATGAGCACAATCACCACCTAGAGGTTTTGCGTTTATTCACACGTTGTATAGACAAAATAAGGCTGCAAGAACTTAATTAACCTATCAAAAACAAACAAGGCAAGTGTTTAAGTGAACAATTCTATTGTCTCATTTCAATCAGTAGCAATTATCGGATCTAACTAGATCACCTTTGTGATGTAACCTTGAACTCTCTCAACTGTTAATTTCGTGACACGGAATGAATCGAAACATTAATACCACACGACAAGGTCAGTTCGCGAAACAAAACGATATGTTAACAAGCGAACGCATTTAAATGAATGGAAAAAGTCTGTTTGTGGCTTTTAGAGGCTTGTGATGTCATTACCTGTGGAGATCCGTTAGGAGAAGTACCTAATGTTAACAACGTCGCTCAAAGGATTACTCTGCTGAAATAAGATGAGTGGGACTTAATTGTAGCGAGAAGAACCAACAGCCGTTGGGTTAGGGGCTTAGGGCATGATTTTAAGTTCTTAATTGGGGCTAAAGGTTCTGAAATGACGACCGCGCACCGAATGACGCTGCTTAAGAAGAGTGGTCAGCGTGTGCGTGCGTGCTTATGGACGTGTGTGTGTTGGCAGGCTGACTGCACTCACTGGCGAGGGCAAGGTGGACCGATGATCTGGTGAAAGTCGCGGGAAGCCATCGAATGCGGTCAGCGCATCGATCGTTATGGATATCCTTTAGGGGGTCTTTGCCCAGCAGTGGGTCTGATATAAAATTGCACCCCTTCTAATTCTAATCGGTTCTTCTCGCTATGTATCCCGCTCACTGCCTCTTAAACTGAGCAGCCCCCTACTCAAATGGCCAACTTTCTATTCGTTTGAACGCTACGCTTAGTTTTAAAGTTTAAATATGAGCAATAGACGATTAAATCACATGTCCCAATCTTAAATCGCAGACTTCGATGTGTTGTATGGAATTGACAAGCTTACGGCATGTAATTTTGTTTACTGCTTATTTTAAAGCTTTCATAGTAGGGACGTATTTCGGATTTCTGCGCCCTGGGCGAATACGATTGGGCCGCCCCTACACAGAGTTGCCAACTTTTCTGCTCACTGTATCCGGACACCAAAAGGGAGGGTATGAGTAATTTTGTATGAAAGGGGGGGGTGGGGGCAAAAAATTATTTTAATGTCATCTGTCTGTAGCGCGCAACGCGATTTTTAGTCAGTTTCATCCCCAAATATTGTACTCTTACCTGTCTATTGTAAAAAACAGCCGCGCAGCGCGATTTTTAGTCTGTTTCATCCACTAATCTTGTACTCTTGCCTGTCTATTGCAATAAACGGCCGCGCAGCAAGATTTTTAGTCTGTTTCATCCACTAATCTTGTACTCTTGCCTGTCTATAGTAAAAAAAGGCTGTGCAGCGCGATTTTTGTCAGTTTCATCCACAAATCTATGGTACTCTGTGGATTTACACGCAAAAATTTTTTGCCCGTCATGAGCGGGGTGGTTATGAGGAGAGCAGGGGAGGCCATCCGGCGCGCGGCAGCTAATTCCACGCGGACAAAGTCGCGGGTGGAAGGCTATTAAGTATTAATATTTCTCATGACCATTGGGCCGCCCTCCGGGACCGGCCGCCCCGGGCGATCACCCGAATGACCCTATGGAGAATACGTCGCTGGTAAGCGTAGCGTTCAAACGAAAGTTGGCCATTTGAGTAGGGGCCAAGGACTATGGGCAACAGCGTCGCTTAACCAGTTAGCAACAAAATTCGTGTGCGCGCGTATCGCCCCTGCACGAACTAAACGTATGGTTGTGACGGCGCGGCGTGCAAGCGATTTTGACCTTAGCAGTGGTTAAGCGTCGCTGTTGCCCATGGTACCTACTTCAATCGATCGATTATTTTAGTTCTTAGTTTAGTTAATGTTGTATAGAATTTATCATTTAGTAGCTTTGCCTCTGTGCATGTTGATGTTACCTGATGTTTACCCTATGACAGCAAGTAGGTAGGCGATAACGAATGGCGGAGATGAGCCGTGGGCCGCGCAAGGACGTCATAAAAGATCGTACCTAATTGACGTCACTATTCTAGAAGCGGTAGACTTTGTTCTATGTCAAGAACTTATCGCTTGATGTTTTTTTTTACCAAAGTGGTCACTACCACAACAAAATGTGGAACAACAGTGTAGGTAGCCAAATCACATTATAAGTAGATACACACATAGAGGTAAGATAGCCGATTCCTCAGTGATAAGGATTCCGGGTGTAGTGCGCTTCCAACTTCAGCCTTATCGTCAGTGCGCAATCACACGGGATACGTCTTTGACCATTCGTCAAAAAACACGATACGTCATCACGAATGGACGTTCACATTGAATACGGAATAGTGTTTTTTCACGATTCGTCAAAATAATTCAGTTGAGATAAACCACCGCAACAGCGGATCCGTCATAAAACATTCACGATTCGTGATTTTTAACAAATCGTTTTATATGATCGATTTTTAAAAGTCGTATCCGTATCCGTCATTTTTCACGAATCGTGAAGCGTGTGAACATGGGTATTTAAAAAGCATTGCTCCCGTCAAAAAAAATAACGAAAAACGATTCGTTAAAAAACACGATTCGTCTTTGTGTGAACAAACCCTCACTTAACATCAGGTGAGGCTGAGGAAAGCCAAGCACTATCCCGTTGAGCATAAAAAAACATAAATTTTAGTTAACAAATATTAAGACCCCTGACAATTTAAATAGGTATATAATTAATTAAGAACAGCAGTAAAGGTCAGAATTGTGTACTTTCGATATGCAATGCAATGACGAAAAGTCGCTCAATCGAAAACTTAACTCTTATTAGAATTGTAATATACAAAATATACTTATTTTTATGCTATAGTATAGTTTGATAACTTGTCGAACTATGTAAGTAAATATTTCAGCGAACAAATTCGAGCGATACTTACATAACACCCAAATCACTCATTCAAAACATGTATGGGAATATGTAAAGAGTGTATAATTACATCGCAAAACACACATTATCTAAATGTGAGCATTCATCCATGGCATTTCACGCCTTTATTTATGGTGATTTAGCGCTGTCAGCAGAATTTATGAACTTAGAGAAGTTAATGGATTTGTTGGTGTGGGAAAACGCCTTTCAACATGTTACTATGATTTATTAATTTACATGTAGGTACTTGACTATACTATACTCATCGACCATCAGGAAATTTACATTTATGCTGCTGCTTACTAGAGATTATAATTGGGAACAGCTAACCATAACGTTGTCCCCCACTTGTGTCTCCCACTAAGGGATATAGGAAAAAAAGTATGGAACAAGAAAAAAATTTAAAATTTAAAAACCCCTCAACATGCAATTAATAGCAGGACGGTACCAAATTTCGAATCGATAGGGCATATGGAAGGTAGTCAGATCCCCTTATTAACTATTAAAGAGCTGATGATCTTCAAACGGCTGACCAGGTCATGGTTACCCTATCATATACTTTCAATATCATTGAGTCAGATCCCCTCATCAACTAGAAAAGAGCTGATGATCTTCAAATGGCTGATCAGATTTTCATGAAACATGGCTAAGAACACTTGAGATAAAATTATCTATGAGTAGATTAAAATTAGGGTACCTAGATCAAAAAAGATCTAGGCACCCTAATTTTAATATTTTTTTTGTCTATTCATGATTGCATCCACCTATTCATCGTACCCAGGTAATTGTTATTATTTTCCAGTCTGATACTCTTGTTGTCTTTAGATGTAGAAAACTTGAATAAACTATCGATAATCATAAATTCAATATAAGATTAATATTGATTGATTCATTCGATTCATTGTCAGTATTATTTTTTTCTTGGCGCAGTAGGTATTTAAAAATATTTGCTTCGCATGTGAAAGGAGAGTGAACGCAGTGATATTTGCAACCACGCTTTTATGTCTTGCGCCTTATTATAATAAGGTGTCAGTAGGTACTAGTTAAAGACACGTCATAATAAATAAAGTACTAGATATTTATACTTATTTACTTATGAGTAAATACTGTCAGTCAAATTTTTTAATACATTGTTAACTTTAAATTGTACAAAGGGAATTATTAAAATAAAACACACGAGTAGTTTGATTGAAATAAATTTATTCAAGTAATAACAACAAAAGATATATTTTAGTCGCAAAACGAAAGTTTAAAAGTGACGGTAGGTACTTATAAATATATTTCACTTTGTTCGTTCGTTTATCCTTGCTCTATACTGTCTTGGATTTGTGCTATTATGTTTTTAGTGCCTGTATAAATACTGTCTAGAAAAATATTCTCGACAACGTATTGTGTACAAATTTTAGCATCACAAGTGCACACTAAACTTCTATTCGTGAGCTGGTTCGCATCGTAAATTTCAATCCGTATTATTTTTGAAACTCTGCTTTTATGTGGTTTTTTAATATAAGATTGAGGCAGGTGACTCTTCTTCAACTTCTTTTTTGTACATGTAGCTGCTTCACCTTGAGGAGTATACTCCACTGCTCCAAGCGTCCGATTTACAGGAATGAAATTGAATAATTCATTTGAATCCTGAAAATAATGAATAAATATAAGTAGTTAAGTACTCAATTAATGACATCACATACACAAGTATTTATTTTTAATGTTAACGTGACTTACCTCCATTGCTTGCGACTGACTCTGGCGTTCCGCTAATAAATTGTAGTATTTTTTTTAAGATGCTTCACATTCATATAGAAAAAAAAAAATGTCATTAAGGTTCATTATATGTAAAAATATAGCAGCGACAATATTATGATGACAAAGCAAAATTAATATGAAACTACAATATTCCAACCACATAACTGAAACGTCACTAAATGATTAGATATTTATAATACCTATTCTATAAAAAGGCGAAATATTGTTTAAGTCATCAATTTTAATTAAGAAATTTTCATGAAGTCATTAGCTAAGTTAAACCAGACTGTTGAAAACTAAACTGATCTAAGTAAGCAAGTACAGTTAACAGCACGATAGGACATGTTGACCTTGAGACCGTCTTTATGCCGCCGGCGCCGTACTGTAGTAGGAACTTACATACGTACGTTTTCTTCATGATGTCGGATATCTAGTCCATCCATACTCATACTGTTTTAATGTAGGTATCATCTCTAAGTCATATTATTAAATGTGAAAATGGGTTGTTTGTTCGTCACGCTTTCACATCTCAACCAATCATAAAAAATTGCATACACGTTTCACGGGTACAGAACGTAGGCTACCTTTTATCCAGAAAAAATATTGTATGTATAGAAAAGCAACTGTTCGCGCAGGCGAAGTCATGGGCGACCGCTAGTTATTTATAAGTATGGTTCTTACAAGTTCGCGTTAAATAAACACTTATATTAGTCACTGATCCCAGTTCTATTTATCATCTATTAATGCATAAAAAAAAATCAAGAGAAAGAATCGAACCTGAGCCATTCTTCTGTCCGAGTGGCTACTCTAATTACTAAGCTATTATGACATTAGTTGAAATCATAATTAAATTCGATAAATTTTTGACGAGTGTAAGCTACGGCCAGGCCAGTTAGCCAAGCGCGGTGCATTCGCCTCGGATTGTGAAAGGTACTAATTCGATTCCCATCTAAAATAGGTACTTGATTTTTATTCACTAAATTTATTTTCAACATAAAACTTTATTAGCTAGTTAATACAATTTCATATGAAAAAAACAATGTATCGAGCACCGAACCGATCACACCGGCTGACTGAATGTAACCACTGAGCTATTATGGCTATATCAACCTAACTTGATTTATCGAAACTTGCTAAAGTTATATACTTACCTACCTTATTCAATAAATAATTTAAGGGTGAGGGTGACCTATGTTTTTTGTAAAACTATTACAACTAAGAATCATGACGAGTGAGTGCTCTAACCATTGAGCTTTAATGGCATTTATTTCTACGACAGTTAACAACCGGCTTAGCAGAGTAGTATCATACAGACCTAAAGGTCTCGGGTTCGAACTCGAAGAGGTACATAAGGTAAGCATGTGTGATAAATAGTGAACACACATGCAAACATATAGCTAAGTGGTACCTAATATCAAATAGACTAGCATATAAACATAAAACCTAATACCTCAGCGTTTTTACATATTTGGAACCTGTGATTTTACTAATAAGGCTTAGAGTCCACGTGGACCTGTATTATTTAAGCCCGACAATTATCTCGTGGTAGCACAGAACAGCTCCTGCCTCCTAAGGGACAAAGCCTCCGGTGCCCAGTGCTCTAACAGTTCGAATCTGCAGTGAAGATAATTATATTAAAAAAATGTAAGTACCAACTATTTTTATTGTCCTCGTTAAAAGTTTGTAGACTGACGGACCCATTGGCGCAGTGGTGCTGAGCCAGAGTGGTGAACCAGAGGTCGTGGGTTCGATCCTCACCCGGGACAAACACTTAAGTGATAAGCATTTATTTGTGTTTGCTCCGTGTCTGAGTGTTATTATAATTAGTGATCTCTCAGTGTCCTGGGTTCGATTCCCGGATGAGGCAAGTACGTTTATGCTGAAAATAGGATTAAATTGTGTTTATATTGCATTCATGTTATCACTTATGAGTGTCGAGTAGAGATAATTAATTTACCTACATATTATTTCAACTTAGTCTGTTACATACTATAAACATTGAACAAATTAAAATGTAATTGTATTTTGTTTACAGGTCTGAAATTCTCGCCAAGGATCTTTTCTTGTCAAGTGACTCAGAAGAAGAGTCACAGCCACCACCACCACCACCACCTGTAGAAGAAAAGAAGGCTAAGCGTAAGCCTAGCAAACCGCTCGAGGGAGGATCAACCACCAAGAAGCAGAAGATAAAAATCAACCCAGTCACTCCGCCCGCTCGTCTCACCGCACACGAGCTATTCGGCAGTGACGAAGAAGACACCGCTTCACCCAGCTGCAGTAGAACGGGTAAAACACTACCACCGCTATATTCATATTTAACTAAGAGGCAGTCAAAGGGCTGCACAAGACAGGTCAAGGAAATGTCCCACGGAAAATTTTACATTGAACTCAAAGTCTATGATGCCGAGGAGATCAAAAAAGTGCAGCCGATCAACAGATGGCGCTACGCTATAACCACAATTAAGACTCGCATGAGTGATGATAAGGAGCCGTGGCGGTTTATTAAAGGCTTCATGAGAGAGGCTGAAAAAGACTTTAAACATTGCCCCGCCACTCTGATGGGCATGTATGAGAGTTAGTTATTAGTGAAAAAGTGCCTAATTTTATTGTTTAAGTCCCTATCATATAAGTATTAATTATCATCTTTTTATTTTTCGTGTCTTTATAATTATAATGCATCCATTATTATACTTAATATATCATAAATAATACATTTGAATTTTATTTTTTTTCACAGCTGTATCACCCAACAGCATATCAAGATCTCGAAAGTTAAAAGACTGTTATGAATGTAAAATTTTAATACCAGAAAATCAGTATCAATATCACATGAGAACTAATATGCATAAAGCAAATTGTTTGTTGAAAACACAATTCAACAATATTAATATTATTGCAACTGCATTTAAAAACAGACTGTTAACATATCGCCTGAACGTCGCTGAGAATGAACAGTACCTCTATCCAGAGACTTTTCTCAGCGATAAACAGAAAGATATTATAAAGTTAATTACGATGACATTGAATGAACACAATTCCATTAAATTGAATTTTGAATTGTTTGCTAACTTTATGCTACCGACATCAGATGAAATTTGTCTGAAGTCATTTAAGAGCGCTTATTCTGCACACTAGCGCCGCCATTGGGAAAAAAATCATAATACTCAAATAAAGACGAAATTGTGAATTATCTCTCTGGAGTGCACTCCGAACATACTTTGTGGTACTTTTTATCACTCAAACAATATTTTTGGGCCTGTAGTTTAGTTGAATGGACTTTTATTGCTAAAAGTGGCCACTTTTCGCAATAAAAGTCCATTAAACTAAACGGCAGGATAGAAAATATTGATTAAGTGATAAAAAATACCACAAAGCTTGTTCGGAGTGCACTCCAGAGAGATAATTCACAATTTCGTCTTTATTTGAGCACTATGAATTTTTTCCTAGTGGCGGCGCTAGTGTGCAGAATGCGCCCTCTTAATGTGAAATATTTCATTGTTTTTAAGAACACTGATTTATATGAGTTATTAATAGACGTATCAAATCAAATTAAAGCAAAATTAACTGAGTTTCAACACAGTCAATCTGGCTGGATGTATGTTTCTATGAGTCATCTTGAAATAAACATGAATAAATATTCACCTATGAGAGGTGGGACATATGTAAGCCTACCCTCATCCATTAAAAATACTAAAAGTTGTATTAACATCCAGAATCAAGATAATTGTTGTTTTTTATGGAGTATAGTTGCAGCAATATACCCAGCAAAAAGTAATGTATGCAGAACTAATTCTTACCCACATTATTCTTCCGTTTTAAATACTGAGGGAATGAGCTTTCCTCCAACAGTAAATGATATAAAAAAATTTGAAACAAATAATCCTAACATAAGTGTTAATATTTATGGCTTAGAAAAAAAATGTACAGTAACTGGACCTCTTTATCTTACGAAAAACAAAAAAGAATGTCATGTAAATTTACTGTACATTGAGCAAAACAATAAAGGTCACTATTGTCTAATTAAAGATCTAGTACGCCTAGTAAAGCGTCAAGTTACTCGCTTTAAAGGCAAAGTTTACTTATGTGAAATGTGTTTACAATTTTTTAGTAATGAAATGAAATATAAATCTCACAATTGTACAAAAATTTTATCAGTTTTACCTGAAAGAAATACTGTTTTAAAATTTCAACATTATGAAAGACAGCAAAAAATTAATTTTGTTATTTATGCTGATTTCGAGTGTCTGTTGGTTGACTGTAATGAAAAAAACACACCATCCAATACTCAGAAAATTAAAATACATCAACCTTCATGTTTTGCTTATTATATATGTTGTTCTCATAATAAACAATTAAACAAGTACGTTTCATATCGAGGTGAAAATTGCGCAGAGATTTTTGTTAAATGTTTAATAAAGGATGCAAAACGATTACACAAAATTTTAATGAATAAAAAAGGCATGACCCCTTTAACTAATGAGCAAGAGACACAGTATCGAAATTCTACAGTTTGTCATATATGCAAACAATTATTATTGAATGACAAAGTTCGAGATCATGATCATATTACATCTGAGTACAGAGGGGCGGCACATTCTCATTGTAACCTGATGTACCAAGTTTGTTCATTCATTCCTGTTGTGTTTCATAATTTATCTGGGTACGATTCACATTTATTTATTAAAGAGTTGGCAAAGTATGAAGGCTCTATAAAAATAATACCAAAAACTAAAGAAAAGTATCTCTCTATAACGAAAGTTATAAAAACAGAAGAATATAACCAACCAATTCAAATAAAATTTATTGATTCTTTCCAATTTCTCAGTTCTAGTTTAGATACATTAAGTAAAAGTTTATCTGAAAACGATTTTGTTAATTTATCTTTAGAGTTTAAAGATAAAAGACAATTTGAGTTATTAAGGAAAAAAGGTATTTATCCGTATGATTATGTAGATTCTTGGTCTAAATTTGAAGAAACAAAACTCCCTTTAAAAATTAGTTTTTTCAATAGTTTACGTAATCAACATTTAAGTGACGATGAATATAAACACGCTCAAACTGTTTGGAAAACATTCAATATAAAGTCCCTAGGTGAATACACTGATTTATATTTAAAATGTGACGTCCTATTGCTATGTGATATATTTGAAAAATTTAGAAATACAAGTTTACATTATTATAATTTAGATCCTGCACACTACATTACATCACCAAGTTTAAGTTGGGATGCAATGCTACTTTTTACTGGTGTTGAACTCGAGTTAATTAACGATTTACAGATGTATGAGTTATTAGAGAGAGGAATACGAGGCGGGCTAGCACAATGCACGGTTCGTCATGCGGAGGCGAATAATAAATACTTACCTTATTTCAATGATTTAAATCCTAGTAGTTATTTGATATATCTTGATTGTAACAACCTTTACGGTTATGCAATGACCAAAAAGCTTCCTATTTCAGACTTCAGATTCTTGTCCCAAGATGAAATTAATAACTTAAATGTAATGAATGTATCAGATGATAATGATTATGGTTATATATTGGAAGTAGACTTGGCTTACCCAAACTATTTACATGATAAACATAAAGATTTACCATTTGCCGTTGAAAAGTTAGTACCACCTTATGGGAAAACGTCGAAATTGATTGCAAATCTTTACGATAAATGCAATTACGTGATTCACTATACTCACTTAAAAGAATGCTTGAAAAACGGTTTAATTTTAAAAAAAAATCATTGTATACTCAGTTTTCGTCAGGAAACTTTTCTAAAAAAATATATTGATCTCAATACAACCCTCCGTCAAAATTCTAAAACAGCGTTTGAAAAAGACTTCTTTAAACTATTAAATAATTCAATATTTGGAAAAACTATTGAGAACAAACGTAAACAATCTGATGTTAAATTAGTAACAAAATGGAAGGAAACTACAAATAAAACAAATAAACATCTAGATGCTGAAAAACTGATTACAAAACCAAACCTAAAAAGTATTTCGATATTTTCTGAAAACTTTATAGCCGTGGAGTTGAGTCGTGATAAAATTTTCTTAGACAGACCCATATATATCGGGTTTACGGTTCTAGAATACTCTAAGCAGCATATGTATCAGTTTCATTACGACTTTATAAAAAAAAAATATGAGAATAATGCGAAACTATGTTACACAGATACCGATAGTTTATTGTATTTAATATACACTGAAGACTTTTATCAAGACATGAATAACGAAATTTCAAAATTTGATACAAGTAATTTTAATACAGACAATCCGTATAAAATTCCGCAAGTTAATGCTAAAATTCCTGGATTATTCAAAGATGAGATGGGTGGTGATATAATTACTGAATTTACAGGTCTGAGACCTAAATTATATTGTATAAATAGCATGAAAACTAGAATTAAAAAAGCTAAGGGTATATCTAAAGCAGCTGTGAATGACTTGGAACTGAGTGATTACAATGAGGCGTTAACAACTAATAAAATGCTCAGATGTAAAATGAATATGATAAAATCAATAAAACATGTATTATTCTCTCAGCAAGTAGATAAAAAAGTTTTAGACAGAAATGATGATAAAGTACAAGTGCTTAATGATCAAATTAATACTTTACCGTGGGGTCATTATGATTCTATGTTTTTAGATTATTCTAGTGATACTTAATATAAGATTGTATTCCGATTAATATAACTACTCACACTTAAGTTAAGTTCAGTGTTTAAATTTGTATGTAGTATTTATACATTATTAATGTTTGATTTTAATGTATGTTGTAATCTTTGATTGTCATATTAACGGTAAAGTGATGCAAAGAATAAAATTTTATTATTTTAAAAAGTCTTTTATTTTTTTCCCGAAACTAATACGATAGATTAATAAATTAAAAAAAGGTTTATATAATTCAGCACTACTACTTGAAGTCATTGTACTGAATGCCTTGAAACACTGCGGTCAAGTTCAAATACCAGATGAAATTTCTCAAACAAAAACAGACGTTAAAATTAGAGTGTATCTGTCCTCCACAACCAAAGGAACCAAATCGACATGGTGATTTATTACCGAATAGTATCCGTTGTATTGTTTGTGGCCCGTCGAATTGTGGGAAAACCAATGTTATGATAAACCTTTTGTTACATGAAAATGGTCTTAAATTTAAACATATTTACATATACTCAAAAACAGCCTTTCAACCGAAGTATTGCTTTTTAAGACAAGTTATGGAGCGGATACCTTGCTCCAAATTAATAATATTTCATGACAACAAAGATGTGATTTCACCCGAAGATGCTTTTACAAATTCAATAATGATTTTTGATGATGTCGCATGCGAAAATCAGATAAATATTCGCAATTACTTTTCCATGGGCAGGCACAGAAAGATTGATTGTTTTTACTTATCGCAAACTTATTCAAAAATACCCAAACAGTTAATACGTGATAATGTAAATTTTCTAATCATTTTCAAACAAGACGATATTAATTTAAAACACATCTATAATGAACATGTAACTACAGATATGAGCTGGTTGGAATTTAAAAAACTTTGCAAAACGATATGGTCGGATATATTTAGCTTTTTAACGATAAATAAGGACTGTCCTCTTAATGATGGAAGATATAGAAAAGCCTTTGATACATTTATTTATTTATGAATAAAATAATGAAGGTATATAATAAGGCAAACGCTTGAAAATCAGTTAATTGATTTTAACTATCAACAAAGAACGGTTGTATATAATCGGACTTAATGGATGCAGATGTTAAGAAACAACTGATTAAATCAGTTGAAAATATAAAAAATAAAATAAAGATGATGAAAAGTGAAGAAGATAAAGCTAATTTACAATACAAAAAGGTATTTAAACCTATCACAGATAATTTGGACTCAATTATTAAAGCTGATGACAGAGATCAACCTACATTCAATGTTTCCATTGATATGGGCAATCATGACAAATTAGAAGATCAAAATTCGATTTTAGACTATGATAACTTTAGCAAAAACGTACAAAAAGATTTAGATGATAGCTCAGAATATTACGACTATACTGATGAAGATAGAAGTCCTCCAAAAAAAATTAATGATACTCTAATGTCACTAGAAAAAGAAGAATTGATGACTAAAAATATAAATGTGCCATTTGGAATACGTGGGCAAAGTAAAAACTTAATGATGGGAAACACCAAAGTGTCATTCTCTTCTACAAGCGATGCCAAACAGTCGAATAAAAACTATATAGTGAGCATTGGTAATAGAAGCTATGAATTAACACCAGGATTAAAAGAACTACTAATGCGTAAAAAACCTAATCTTAAAGCTGTTACTGAAAAAGATAAAATAACCTATAAAGACATACTTCATTACACAAATGCTCATAAAAGAAACTTTAGCCAGAACGGCCAAATTAAGGGTGACAAAGGTTTAAAATATCGTCACATTATTAAACCACTATTTTCTCAAGAAAATAATGCTAAAAGTAAAGAGTCAAATGATGAACTGAACACGAAAAGCGGTGGCTATATACCAAAGTATAAAACATATAAAAATAATACAGATTACGTATTTTGGGACGATCCCAATGAATTGATTGAAAGGTTAAAAATATTAATTGCTTCCAAATGTGCTGGTAATACTAATCATGATAATGAAATTTTATCAATCATTGAGGAACTTAAGGAAGCCGGCATTATAAAAGAATAAAAAAGACTAGCCCTTATAAATTAATATTAGTTACAAGAAGGATATAGATCATGAGTGTTGCCAAAATTGTGAATCAGTTTAATAATACTCAAAATAAAAATTCGCTTAGAGAAGTGCCATCATCACCGCCAAGAAAATCTATATTAAGTACCACCATTGACAAAAAATATATTGATCAATTTAAATTTGATATTTTAAATGAAATTGTTAATTTAAAGAAGCTGAATCAACTTTTGACTGAAAGAATTAAAAAACTGGAAAGAAATATATATATCAGTGATATAGCAGGAAAATTTAACAAACATTATGAGCAAAGCAGATGTCATAAACGAAATCTGTAGAGATGCTCGAGTTAATTATCCTAGAAGAAATGTCTTTCTTAAAGATATAGATGATCTTTGGCAAGCAGATTTAATAGACATGCAAACAATGTCAAGAGTAAATGGTGGTAATAAATACATATTAGTAGTTATTGATTGTTTTAGTAAATTTGCATGGGCAGTTGCGCTAAAGCAAAAAAATAAACAACTTGTATCTAAAGCATTTAATAGAATAATACAAGATGGACGTATTCCGAAAAACCTACAAACTGATCATGGAAAAGAATTTTATAATGACCAGTTTCAAAATATTATGAAAAAGTACAATATTAATCATTACTCTACATACTCTACTAAAAAAGCCTCTATTGTTGAAAGATTTATTAAAACTTTGAAGAGTAAATTGTACAAAGAATTTTACTTGAATGGAAATTATAAATGGAATAACGGAGTTCTCAATAATAAGATATCTGAATACAATAACTCTAATCACAGAACCATTGGTCAGCCTCCAGCTACAGTTTGTCATGATAACAAAGCAAAAATAATGCAAAGGTATATAAAGTTGGCTCAATTAAGAAAATATATAAAATGTGCAAAATTTCAAGTAGGTGATTATGTGAGAATAAGCAAGCACAAAGCATGTTTCGATAAAAGTTATACACCTAACTGGTCGACGGAAATATTTAAGATTTATAAAGTACAAGAAACAAATCCCACTACTTATTTAATACAAGATTCCAAACATCGACCAATACTTGGAGCCTTTTATCCTCAAGAACTACAGAAAACAAAACATCATGATGTATATTTAGTAGAAAGAGTTATAAAGAAAAAAGGGAATTTAGTTTATGTTAAATGGCTAGGTCTCCCGAGTAGCGAGAACAGCTGGATTCATAAAACAAATGTTTTGTAAATGCATTTTTTAGTTTACATAAGTGAAGTTACTTATATAAGCTATTACCCTATATTTTCTTCTCATTCGATGTCAGTTTACGAAACGGTCTAGACTATTACATTTAAATACGATTATTTTAAAATTTAATAAAATGAAAAGGAAGCGATGTTCTGAAACTTTACCTAACACATATAAACGATCAAAGAATAAAGATAATAACTATAATAATAAAGATGTGATGTCTCCAAAGAAAAGTTTGAAGAAAACGTTTCAAAACATTGTTTCACATACTAAAAAACGCATAAAGAACCTAAAACCTACATGCAAGAAAGTTTTGATGAAATTAGCACATGCTACAGCACAAGAATTAGCTTCGGACTCTCCTATAAATATACCAAGAATTATACCCTTACCTAAAACTGGTGGGTTTCTTCCCTTAGTCCCGATATTTGCTGGTTTATCTGCTGCTGGTAGTTTAGCAGGAGGTGCTGCTGGAATTGCTAAAGCCATAAATGAATATAAAGCAGCCAAAAAACAGTTGATTGAATTAGAGAGACACAATAAGCAACTAGAGGCGGTGTATATTGGGAAAGGAGTACACCTAAAACCCTACAAAGATGGACTAGGCATTTACGTCACCAAGAAAAAAAACTGATTTCCAGGCTGCCCAGAAGAGCTTTGACTAATATTGATATTATAAGGCATTCGCATCACATTCCCTTTTTCCGAGGTGTATTTATGAGAGATGAATTGCCATACAAGCCAAATCGAACAGAATGTGGTGTTATAAATCTTGATACCTCCGAAAAATCTGGAACTCATTGGGTAGCCTACGCAAAATTAAATGACTACATCGAGTATTTTGATAGTTATGGTAATTTAAGACCGCCGAAGGAATTAATACAATATTTAGGACCTAATATTTATTATAACTACGATAATTTACAGAAAAATAATGTATATAACTGTGGACATTTATGTTTAAAATTTTTAAAAAAATTCTGGAAAAATAAAAAGTAATTTCTTATTTCTAACGTTATTGTAGGTATTCTTTTCAAATACTTACCTTTCAACCGTATATAATATAAGTGAGAATAGCATGATATACATTAGTCTTTCTTTGTTTGTGATAGCAGCCGGATGAGATCTATTAAACTCATCATAATATTTTAAGAAGCATTAAGGCCTCACAAATTTTTACCACCTACATAAAAGTACCATGATAGTATTTAATAAAATTCAGAAACCAGGAGGCAGATGTAATATTCCGCATTCTGTGCTGAAAAGAGTCAGACGTGTCAGCGTAGTGAAAACAAAAAAAATATCTAAAGAAAATAAAAGATTTTTGAAAGATCTCGGTTTTAAAATATAAAATGTTGCAAATCACAGATCTACCGTATCATGATAACTCGATAGAGAGTTATGAAATTCATAGTTATAATCCTTATAGTAACAGTTTCAAAGATAATGATGAAATAAGAATTCCTATTCACCAACAAGATACGTACGTTCTACCGTCAGGAAGCTCTATTTACATAGAAGGTTATGCGCGCATAACTTCCAATGATCCAAAAGTGAAAAAAGATGTTAATTTTATTAATAACCCACTCTTGTATTTGTTTCAAGACATAAGATATGAATTAAATGGTATTGAAATTGATCGCATAAAAAATGCTGGAATTACTACAACAATTAAATCTTATGTATCTATGACTGGAGGAGAGAATAAAGCAGCAGCAGTTTGGGGATGGAACTTAAATGGTACACAGATGAAAGATGGTCATTTTAGTGCAATTATACCATTAAACAAACTATTAGGGTTTGCTGAAGATTACAACAAAATAATAATTAACTGTAGACATGAATTAATACTGCATAGAAGTAGTAGCAATGAAAACTGTGCGATTTTGGAAAAAGATGATAATATAGAAATAGAAATTCAAAAAGTTCAGTGGCGCGTCCCTCATATAAAAGTAGCTGATCGTAACAAATTGTTATTACTTAAGCGCTTAGAAAAAGATCAACCTATACAGTTAGCGTTTAGAAATTGGGATCTGTATGAATATCCCCTACTACCCAAAACTACTAAACATTCCTGGTCAATCAAAACTGCATCTCAATTGGAAAAACCAAGATTTGTAATCTTTGGTTTACAGAGTAATAGAAAATTTAATAAAGCTAAAAGTTCGGCTATGTTCGACCATTGTAAAGTAACTAACGTAAAATTATTTTTGAATTCACAATATTTTCCATATGATTCACTTAATCTGAAATTTGAGGAGGGTAAGTACGGTATATTATATGAAATGTACGCCAATTTTCGTCAGTCTTACTACAACACTGGTGTTGATCCGTTACTTCAATTAGCTCAATTTAAGGAAAAGGCCCCGTTGTTTGTCATTGACTGTTCAAGACAAAACGATTCGGTTAAAAGTGGACCTGTTGATGTACGGATAGAAATTGAATGTTCAGAACTTATACCTGATAATACAACAGCTTATTGTCTGATAATAAACGATCGGCTATTTGAGTACAGACCTCTCAGCAACATCGTAAGAAAATTATCATGAATTCAATAGTAGATGTACAAGGATTCAAGGACGATCGAAACCAGTTTATAGTCAAAGAAATAGCAATTCTCTGGAACAGACAAATAATGACAATGGTGATAAAACCGCCATATCCGTTTTATGAATTGACGAAAACAGAACGTTTGCGTGTAGCCTGGATAGAAAGAAATAGAGGAATTTATTGGAATGAAGGAATGGTACCATACCAAAATTATAAAAATCATATAGACAAGCTTTTAAACAAAAACTGTCGCATTTTTACTAAAGGATGTGAAAAAGTTTCCTGGATAAAAGAGATATTAAATATCGATAACGTATATAATTTAGAGGATAGCGATTGTCCTAGTTTATTAACCCTGTATGAAAAATATTCAACCTCGTCTAATATTGTAAGCTGCATTAATCATAAGAAAATATGTGCTCTCAAAAATGTAATCTGTTTAGACAATTGGTGTAGAGAACAAAATCTACTATTTAATCAATAAATATGTTAAGATAATAATACTGTAACTTTATAAGTCTGTAAAAAAAAACTGATTGTTACAATATAAGTAGGTATTCAGTATCATGTTAATTTAAGTTATAAACTAGAATAGTTAGTGGTTCCGAGGCTAAAGTTCATGTATCATATTTTATGTAAAATATTGTATTGATAATAAACTGTTTTATTGAATACTCTAGTTTTTTTCATTACTATTGACACAACGCAATCAAATAAGGTAGTAAAAAAATGTAACTTAAAAAAAATACTGACAATTAAATAGTTCATGTAGGTTTTCTAGATCTAAAGCCAATAGGTAGGTATACAATGCAAGAGTGTCAGGCTCGAAAATAATAACAATTACAATGAATAGATAAATTAAATTATGAATGGATAAAAAAGATTAAAATTAGGGTGCCTAGATCTTTTTTGATCTAGGTACCCTAATTTTAATCTACTTCTATGACACAAAGAAAACTAAACTAAAATCGGTTCATCCGTTTAGGAGCAACAGATACACAGACACGTTAAACTTATAACACACCTCTCCTTTTGCGTCGGAGGTTAAAAACAATTCTTTTTAACACGTTTTTATTAGGTTGCTTTCTCGTTTGTGTGTTTGTTTGTGTTTCTCCACAAAGTTTGCGAACGATTTTATATTAGCTTCCTGATGAGCTAGAGACTTGAAACTTTGAACATAGGTCAGAACTGGAAGGCAATTTAATATTATGGTGTCATTGAGCTGATCTGATGATGAAGCCGGAAGAAGGCCACAGGAACTCTATGATGAAACCATACAACCCCATCGTAGTTGGACTCATTAGAATCGTCTTGACGAGTACTCTAATGGGAGACGAAGTCCAGGGTCTGATGATGAAGCTGGAAGGCCATGCCATAGGAACTCAATATTGGAACCATGCAACCCCATCAAATTTGGGCTCGTTTAAATCGTCTTGACGAGTTCTTTGTTGGGAAATAGTTTCCAGGGTCTGATGATGGAGCCGGAAGAAGGACACAGGAACTCTTTAATAAAACTACGCTATCCCATCGAGATTGGGCTCGTTTGAATTATCTTGACGAGTACCTTATTAGGAAATAGTTTCCGAGGATCTGATGATGGAGCCGGAGGAAGGCCATAGGAACTTTATAATAAAACCATGCAACTCCATCGAGTTTGGGCTCATTTGAATCGTCTTGACGAGTTCTTTGTTGGGAAATAGTTTCCAGGGTCTGATGATGGAGCCGGAAGAAGGACACAGGAACTCTTTAATAAAACCATGTTACCCCATCGAGTTTGGACTCATTTGAATCGTCTTGACGAGTTCTTTATTGGGAAATAGTTTCCAGGGTCTGATGATAGAGCCGGAAGAAGGCCACTGGGACTCTGTAATAAAACCATGCAACCCCATCGAGTTTGGGCTCGTTTGAATCGTCTTGACGAGTGCTCCGATAGGAGATGGTATATTTTTGGTCTTAGCTCGTTAACTAAAAAGCAGAAAATAAAAATTTACTGAAAAAAAAACTTTTTTAAAACACGTTTTTAAAACGGAATAAATTATTACAACAAAAAATCGGACTAAAAAAATTAAAACGGTCTAGTAAAAACAGACTAAAAAGTAAAAAATAAATTCTTCTGTAAATATTTGTAAAGAAAAATATAATTTTCTTTAATTTAAATGTTCCCGCGCAATCAAACGTCATCGCGGTCGACCCTATGACAAATGAATAGGTATGGTAATCTATGGAAAAGATATAACCTAAAAAGGCTCTCGTCATCGTTGCGTGAAAACAATTTAAACCATTGCTAATTAATTACGAAGAAGGATATTTAAGTTGTGATTTAGGAACTGACATTGTGATTGATAACATTAAATGTCGTTTCTTTTCTTACAGGTAAGATTTGTTACCAAACACTTATTTCATGAGAATCATTGTACTTGTATAATAAAGAAAATAAATCTTTTCTTACAGAGAAACTCAATTGTGTTTAATTGACTGTGTCGTCTAAATCACAGAAACTTTGGAAAATATCTTATAAAACGACATTTATTGTCAGAAAATGGAAAAATTGAAATTCACGTTTCAAATGAAACCAGCAATAGACGGAAAGTCAAACTTTATCGCCATAACCTCAATTGCCACACAAGATGACAAAGTTTTCCTTATTCCTGAAGAGCATCAAGCAGTACCACTTCATAAACATATCCAAACATCGAAAACCTTCGTTACAGTAAAAAATACATTAAAAAAAAGATATCAAACCAGAAATGTTTGGATAAAAACAACAAATGATATATTACAAACATATGTTGATGAGGATGGCAATATGATTTTTCAGGACCAATTTCTAGAGGAAACTACTCAAGAACAGTTGGCTATGGCTAATATAAAGAATTCAGAAGATCCTATAGTAAAAATTTTGGAAAAATTAGTTGAAGGCCAACAAAACAAAGAAAAACAAAGTATAAAAAAGTTAGCTGATAGATTTGTAATTGAAAAATTTGATGGGAAAAATTCAAGTGCATATCAGTGGATGGAAGTATTTGAAAAAGAATGTGCAAGGTTTGATATAGTAAAAGAGGAAGAAAAAATTGAAATCTTTAGATTATTTCTAGAAAAATCATGCACTGATTGGTATTCTTCTATGATGATCAAGCTGAGTTTACATTCCGAGTGGTCAGAATGGAAATCAAGTTTTTTGCAAACCTATGCCAATAAAGGTTGGACTACTAGCAAGTATGCTTTATCTTTCAAGTATCAATCAGGATCTTTATTGGAATATGCAGTGAAAAAAGAAAAACTTTTACTAGAAGTCAGAAAAACAATTGATGAAGGAACCTTAATCGATATAATTGCTGCCGGCTTACCAGATTTTATAACAGATAGAATTAACAAAGAAGAAATTGTACACACAAAGAACTTATTTAATGATCTTGGCAGATTAGAACATTTGGTTACAAGAAAAAAATATATAAAAAAAAAAGAAGATACTAAGCCGATTAAAGAAAAGTGTAGTATTTGTGAATAATTAAAGAAAGGTGTACGCTATCATTCAGAAGATTCCTGTTGGTTTAAAACAAATATAAATACTGAAAAGGATAAAAAGCAAATAAAACTCATCAACAATTCAGAATTGGAATGTGAATTGCAGTGCGAAGACCAAAAAAACTAATAGTGCCGCCATTGATCAAAGTGAAATTAGTACTCAATAAAAATGTTGAAGTATTTGGGATCTATGACTCAGGTTCTAATGTCTCATTGATAAATTCAAAGTTGTTAAAGATAAAAAATAAGGAAGCCGGTCTTTCCAATAATACTAATTTAAAAACGATTAATGGCGTTAAAAAGGCAAATGGAATAATCACACTTGATGTAGCAATTTTTGATGTGGAAAAGAAAATTAATGTTTTTGTAATAGACAAGGAAAATTTCGATTACGATTTTTTAGTGAGACTAGATTGTATAAAGGAGTTTTACCTAGTTCAAAACGAAAACCTAGAAATTAATCAGAAAATACCTATACAAAGAAGTGAAATAGTTTCTACGGAAACAAATAAAACAGATATAGATTCTAAGGAAATAAAATCTGATAATTTAGTAAACTTCAATGAAGACTTAAATGAAAAAAACTTCAAAATTTGTATAAATCATCTAGACTATCAAAAACAGGCAGTGATTGATGAATTAATATTGAAAAATAAATCTGTGTTTGCAAAGGACAAATATGACATTGGAAAAGTAACGGACTATGAAGCACACATTGATCTACTAATTGAAAAATATTGTAGCAAAAGACCATATCGTTGCACTATGGAAGACAAAAAGGAGATTGAAAACCAGATTGCAAAATTATTGGAAAAAAATATAATAGAAGAATCATATAGCCCATTTGCAGCACCAGTCACATTAGCATAATTATAAAAGAGATGAAAATAAAAGATCAAGATTATGCATAGATTTTCGAGACCTAAATAAAATAGTTGTACCTCAATCACAGCCATTCCCTCTTATTGAGGACCTAATAGTAAAAACAAGAGATTGCAAGTTTTTCTCGACACTTGACCTAAATTCAGCATTTTGGTCTATACCTTTGCGTATCACTGATAGACCGAAAACTGCATTTGTGACACAAGAGGGACATTATCAATGGACCACTTTGCCATTTGGCCTAAAGACCTCCCCAGCTATATTCCAGAGAATAATGTGTAATATAATACGGAAGCACAAGCTCGGAGACTTCACAGTATGTTTCATTGATGACATTTTGTTATTTTCAAAATCTTTCTCGGATCATGTCAAACATCTGAAACAACTATTTCAAGCAATTAAAAGCGAAGGTCTTAAATTAAAGTTCTCTAAATGCACGTTTGCAGCAGACGCAGTTAAATACTTGGGTCATGTAATACAGAATAATTCAGTCAGACCGCTGAAAGACAACTTAATATCAATTAAAAATTTCCCTACTCCAAAAACACAAAAAAATGTGAGACAATTCTTGGGAAAAATAAACTTTTATCATAAGTATGTGCCAAATATAGCAATAAAATTGGAACCATTGCATAACCTTTTGAGAAAAGGACAAACTTTTTACTGGACTAAAGCATGCCAAGAGTCGTTTGATGAAATGAAACAAATATTATGTTCTCAACCAATATTAACAATCTTTGATCCAAACCTACCTATTCACATATATACAGATGCTAGCATACTAGGAGTAGGAGCAGTCCTAAAACAGCCACAAGAAGGCAATGAAGAAAAACCAGTAGCATACTTTTCAAAAAAATTGAATGAAGTGCAAAAAAGGAAGAAAGCTATATATCTGGAATGCCTGGCAATTAAAGAATGTGTTAAGTATTGGCAACATCTGTTAATAGGAAGGAAATTTATTGTTTTTTCAGATCACAAGCCATTGGAGAATATGAACATAAGGTCTAGAACAGATGAAGAGTTAGGCGATCTAACCTACTACTTATCCCAATATGATTTCCAAATTAAATATTCTCCAGGAAGATACAACATCGAAGCTGATTGTTTAAGCAGGAACCCAGTCCTTGAACCAAATGAAAACCTAGAGGAACAATTAAAAGTGGTTAACACAATAACACTGGAAGATATCTTAAGGGATCAAGAAAAAAATGAATATATACAGTGCAGAAAAGACAAGTTAGTAAGAAAAAACAATGTTTACTACAAGAAAGTAAAGAAAAATGAAAAAGTAATTATATCAGAGAAATTCAGCATAGAGTTCATGAAAAGGGTACATACAGATCTAAGTCACATAGGAATTAAACAGATGCAAAGAATGATTAGCTCGGTGTATACAGCAGAGAACATGACGAAAAACATAAAAAGAATCTGCGAGAGCTGTATAGTATGTTTAAAGAATAAATCAAGAGGACAAAATAAATATGGATTGATGTCCCACTTGGGCCCCGCCACAAAACCTTTTCAGATATGCTCTATTGATACCATTGGCGGCTTTGGAGGTTCCAGATCAACGAAGAGATACTTACACTTGCTATCAGATCATTTTACTAGGTACGCATATATTTTGACTTCAAGTACTCAAAATGCAAATGATTTCATCAAATTGATAAAAAACTGTGCAGAAACTGATGACATTGACTTGATACTCTCAGACCAGTACCCAGGTATCAATTCCAAGGAATTCAAGAGATTTTTGGATGAAAAGAATATTCCGATAATTTTTACAGCAGTGAACTCTCCTTTCTCAAATGGCTTAAACGAGAGACTAAACCAAACATTGGTAAATAAAATAAGATGCATGATAAATGAACATGACACAAACATAGCATGGACAACTATAGCACACAACTGTGTAAAAAAATACAATGAAACGGAACACACTGTTACTGGATATGCTCTAAAGTACCTACTTTATGGCACAGATGTTACAATCTTACCGAAGGAGCTGAAACAAAAGAAGACTGAATATGATTTAATCCAGGCTAGGAAGACAGCTCTGGAAAATACAATCAGATCACATAATTACAACAAGACAATTTACGATAAAAATCGAAGACATATAGACTTCAAAGTTGGTGATACCGTTTTTGTGGAACATGGAAACAAACTGAATAGGAAGAAGCTCGATGAATTAAAACTCGGACCCTACAAAATTATAGAAAAAATCTCAAGCTCAATTTACAAGATAGACACTGACCATAAGAAATCAGAGTCAAACTTTTTCCACATCTCGAAGCTAACACCAGCTCCTGCCTGCGCTTGAAGAGTATGTATGAGCAAACGAATTGTTTTATCATCTCCGGGAGGGGAGATGTAAAGAAAAATATAATTTTCTTTAATTTAAATGTTCCCGCGCAATCAAACGTCATCGCGGTCGACCCTATGACAAATGAATAGGTATGGTAATCTATGGAAAAGATATAACCTAAAAAGGCTCTCGTCATCGTTGCGTGAAAACAATTTAAACCATTGCTAATTAATTACGAAGAAGGATATTTAAGTTGTGATTTAGGAACTGACATTGTGATTGATAACATTAAATGTCGTTTCTTTTCTTACAGGTAAGATTTGTTACCAAACACTTATTTCATGAGAATCATTGTACTTGTATAATAAAGAAAATAAATCTTTTCTTACAGAGAAACTCAATTGTGTTTAATTGACTGTGTCGTCTAAATCACAGAAACTTTGGAAAATATCTTATATATTTATAACACTATAATATTTATACCTACAGAAAATTTAAACCTAAAAACGTGGGGCGCATGCTAAAGACTACATGGATGATAAATTTTATAAAATGTACTTGTAGTGCGTCTATTTAAATAAAAAATTTTTTCATTTCATTTCTTTTTACTCTTTTGTTTGGATGTTCTTCAATCAGCTATTAAAAAGTCTAATACTACAAGTTGCAGACAAACCGTAAATAAAATATCTGCTTTTCAAATCCAAAATGACGTTTACCAGTGTAACATAGTCAAAACGCCACCACACATTTTCCATTGAATCAATAGGTATCTATTGGGAAATAAGGTTCCATAGTACCTAAGTATCAACTGTGAGGCAGCGTGGCGTGGGTAGTCCACCCACCTGACCCACCAGGTAGACCAACGCCCTTGTGAGAAGCCCGTCTTACTCTAAGACTAGCACTATTTATTGACTCAACACCCGCTTGAATCATCAAATCAACCGAAAAATCGACCCAAGTAAATTTCACATCAGGGTAGGGCTGCCATCCGTCCGGGTTTCCCCGGATTTGTCCTAGTTTGGAGGGCGTCCGGGGAGCGTCCGGGCGGGGTTCTGATTGTAGTCCGGGGAAAACCCGGACTATAATTAAAGTCCGGGTTATGGATCAAACTCCGCTCAAAAAAGTACCTACTATATTCATTCAGCGCACGTGCTACCGGGCGCCTCACTTCACTACGCACCCCGCAAAAAATCACGCTGCGCGGCCTATTCTTTTTTTACTATAAACAAGCACCGCGCATCCCGCAAAATTTCGCGCTGCGCGGCCCTTTTTTGTTTTACTATAAACAAGCACCGCGCACCCCACAAAAAATCGCGCTGCGCGGCCCATTTTCCTTTTTTGCTGTAAACAAGCACCGCGCACCCCGCGAAAATCACGCTGCGCGTCCTATTTTTCTCTTTTGCTATAAACAAGCACCGCGCAATACCCGCAAAAAATTGCGCTGCGCGGCCCATTTTTCTCTTTTATAATATACAAGCACCGCGCACCCCGCAAAAAATCGCGCTGCGCGGCCCATTTTTTTGGCTATATAGAAAAACACCGCGCACCCCGCAAAAAAATTGCTGGCCGCCCCTAGCTGTTTAGGAATTGATTTTGGCCCGATACGGTTTCAAAACTACTAAACCTGAACCCTAGCCCTCCACAAAATTGTGTTGGACACCCCGGCTCTACATCATAACTAGTAAAACACACTATTTTATGCGAAAAAAGGCTTAAAATTAATTTTTTTTTTCAGTCAAGTATTCGGAAAAAAAAAATTCCTAGCCAAAAGTGAATATAAAAAAAATGAAATGTCCGGGGTCGAGGCTCCAAAGTCCGGGGTTTTTAAGCTTCCGGTCCTGGGCGGCAGGTTTTAGAGATGGCAGCCCTACATCAGGGTCATATTTAGGGTTCCGTACCCAAAGGGTAAAAACGGGACCCTATTACTAAGCCTCCGCTGTCCGTCTGTCTGTCACCAGGCTGTATCTCATGAACCGTGATAGCTAGACAGTTGAAATTTTCACAGATGATGTAATTCTGTTGCCGCTATAACAACAAATACTAAAAACAGAATAAAATAAATATTTAAGGGGGGCTCCCATACAACAAACGTGATTTTTTTTGCGTTTTTTGCTCGATATGAATAACGACAGCAGGTAGACAGTTGAAACTTTCACAGATGATGTATTTCTGTTGTCGCTTTAACAACAAATAAACAAAATGAAATAAATATTTAAGGGGGGCTCCCATACATTTTTTTTTCGTTTTTTGGTACGGAACCCTTCGTGCGTGAGTCCGACTCGCACTTGGCCGGTTTTTTTAATAAAGAAAAGATGACGGAATTAGGTAGGTATATCTCCATCGCGACTTTCCGAAAAATCGGTCAAACCAAATTTTTGCATTTCAATATTCATTCGCTTTCAATATCAATTTCGATTACTTTTATGTGTAATCGAAATTGATATGGGATGAATGTCAAGGCCCGATTACTATACTTTGTGAAATATTCCGATAAGTATATTATTCAGTCTGATATCTACACTAGTAGACGCGAGAGTTATGACTTCAATAATATTTTTTTTGTCAAACTGTATTTCTTTCTTTGAATTATAAAAAAACTTGTTGTTTTACAGATCAAAAGATTTCAGTAAACTCTGGAAACCAACTACTTGTATAGTTCGAATCACGGAAGATGACCACAAATGGCGCCCATCTTCCAGTCATAACTCATGAAGAAAAGACTTTAGACAAAATAATATTTCATATTTATATAGGTAGATATATCCATATTATTTAAGTATACGAAATATTATTTTGTCAAAAGTATTTTCTTCATGAGTAATGACACAAAATAACTAATGGTAATGACGCGAAGATGGGCGCCATTTGTGGTTATCTTTCGTGATTCGAACTGTACTTGCCTATTGTAATATCTTAAAATGTATCAGTCCAAAAGGTGTTTAACCTATCTTCACCTCCTTATTCCTAAAATAGTAAACGTTTGTTATTATTAAATGCCAATTTCCAATGCGACAATAATTAGTGGACGAATGTCGAAACCTCGGCAGGACCTTGGCTGCGGTGACATTCACTGCGCCAGTTTACTTTAAATTACATACGTACTACTACTTACTTGTTTATGCCAGTGTCAACGGAATGTTTGCAGATTTTTTTAATAAAATTGGAATAGGTAAATACGTTTACTTCATCAATGTCCGCGCGGCCGCATGTGGCCGGACGATATAAAATCTATTTGTGTCTTATTTTTCGGGCCTTGAAGTGTTAAATTGATATTGGTTTTAAGATGATGTTTAAAGTGTTAAGTACCTTTTGCGAAAGGTAGGTACGTTTTGCGAAAAGTGCATTTATTTTTAGATAGGGACGGTATTATGCGATGCGAGCGGTGCATTTTGCAAAAGATACGTTCTGTTACTGAACGAATTTTTGTCTCAGATTCAAATCCCGTGTTTGACCGCCTCTGCGGTCTGGTGGTTCACCCACCCGTGTAAGACGCAGGGGTCCCGGGTTCGATTCCCAGGAGGAGTACAATTTGTACTCGGATTGGTTGGTGGTAGGGCTTATTTTGTACTCGGTTTGGTTGGTGGTAGGGCTTATTTCAAGTCCACTTAGGTTCTGTCGCCATAACAACGATTTCAAAGTTGTTGTGTTTCGGCAGTTAAAGGTAAATAGTCAATTCCTCAGTGATGAGGATTCCAAGTGTAGTGCGCTTCCACCTTCGACCTTATCGTCACTAATGAGGTGAAGGCCAAGCACTATCCCGTTGTGCATTAAAAAAAGGTACGTTTTGCGAAAAGTGCATTTTTAGTAAGAGCACAGAATATGTAGTAGGTACCTACTACGATAGACGGTTTTATGCGAGGGGGCGTTTACGAAAGGTGCGTTCTGCGACTGAACGCTGAATCCTTGGTCTCAGATTCAATCCCGTGTAGTGTAAAGCTAGGGTTTCCTAGGATGATGGTGCAGTCATATTACGACCGTAATCTAGCGTCGTAGAACGTTGTCTATGTAAACAATACGGCTCGGTTTCTGACGTTACGGTGTCGCCATATTGTTTACATAGACAACATTCAACGCCGCTATATTACGGCCGTAATATGACGGCACCGCTATTCTAGGAAACCCTAGCTTAAGGGATAAACTTGCTGTTAAAGTTACGGTGAAGACATAGAAATAGTATTTCAAATACCTTCACGGAGAGAACGTAAAATGTTGTAACTAAAAATGTTGATGGTTCATCATAAACATTGCAATTGGTGGTAACATTCTAATTCCATCAGATTATGCTTGCTTACGAACTAAAATGCAGTTTAAATGCAATTTGCATTGAAGAACGTTATTTATATTCTTGCATAAGTACCTAATTGACTTGATCTTAATCACATAAATAGAAAAACTAGGTAAATAGGTACATATTTTTATTACTTATATACAGTTGTCTGCTGTCTGCTAAAATAAAAAAACAAACTCAAAATTTTAAATAAAACTATTGTAATTATTAGAAAAAAAAAACTCGGCCTATTCCCGTAGTGATATCGGGAAATTCCCCACTAGGGATATCGGGAAATAAAGTATGAATGGTGTATTCCCGTTGTCCACCACTGGGGGGTATTGGAAAGAAAATTATAGAAAAAACCTTTTTTTCCCCATTTCCCCAGTGAGATAGATAAAGTAGGGGACAGCGGGAATAGGCCAAAAAATCGACTCACCCGTAGTAACCTCAGACGGGACACTGCTACGGGTGTGTCTAGATTCAAACTTTTTCTAGTAGGTAACTACTTATTTTTATCTAGTACATATATTATGTGGATGCGAAAATTAAAAAAAAACTCTCTCAAGCTAAAGTCTATTAACCAAGAAGCTTATACCTCCCTCCATCCAATGGAGGTTGCACGGCCAGTGACATAGTGAAGATAGAAAAAATGTCTTTGAGTGACGTGACGGCTTATTGCAACCTCTTTCTTAAGTGTTACAATACGTGTTCGTTGTTCGTCGTTCGTTCGTTCGTGAGAAACGAAAGCGTATTGTAAAACGAAAAGAAAGAGATAGCAATAAGCCGTGACGTCACTAAAGAGTCTTTTTTCAATCTTCACTATGATACTAGGCGTGCAATCTCCATTGTGGGTATAGCTTCTTGCTATTAACTCTCACAAACTGGATAAAAGCCTTCTCAAATTCAAATTCTAAAGCCTATAATGTACTGTCTTAAATTAACGCCTCTGTGGTCTGGTGGGACGCCCACCCGATCCGAGTCAGACGCAGGGGTCCGGGTTCGATTCCGAGGAGAAGAGTACCATTTGTACTCGGTTTGGTTGGTGGTAGGGCTTATTTCCGCCTGGCTAGCTAAATCTAAATTACTTAAATAATCCTAAATTACCTAAATCTGACGCTATAACAACAATTTAAAAAATTTTGTGTTCCGGCCGTTAGAGGTAAGATAGACGTTCCTCAGTGATGAGGATTCAGTGTGTAGTACGCTTCCATTCCACCTTCGTCCTTATCGTCACTTAACATCAGGTGAGGTGAAAACCAAGCAAATGTGCTGTCTGTAGGTATATAATTCAAGCAGGAAAACTTACTGACCAATATTTATTCTTTTCTTATTTAAATATTTGACACAATAAGGAAAAACACCAAAGCACCTAATCGTATTTACCAAAAGTAGGTAATCTCAAGTGGGGTAATTGCCCCACTTGAGCTTAATCGAATATATTTACCCACTTCCACACGCAACGCAACCCAAACCCTTAAAAACAAAACGCAAGTTTGTTCATAACCTATAATTTTATAATAAGTTACACGCAAAAAAATGATTTCAGCTTCAGATTAGGAACGATAATCTTTTTACCTTTTCAAATCATGATTCAGGGAAATAGGTCTTATTTAATTATACTTTATGTACTTATTTGATCTGATAATTCTTTCTTGTTCATTCATTCAGTTCACGCATTCTAAATTTCTAACCCAGATTTTGTTTTTCACAAAGTACCTATTTCACGTGTTTTCACTTGCTTACTATTTTTGACATAATTAAATTAGGTCACGTGACAATACCTAATAAAACATTTTTTTTCATACATCTTGCTAGATGGTTAAATAAATGGAGTAAAAAGGAGGCAACTATTTAAAAAAAAAACAAGAAATTTTAAGTCTTGAGACAAAACGTTAATAACTTTATGTCTTAAGTACCGAAACAAAACGTTGTTGTGACAGTAATTTATATAACTTCAAGGCAATTTCCCCTTTATCAATAAATGTTCATTTATCACTCTGTTTACAATGAATATTCATATTAGCTCAAACATGGCGCAGAAGCGCCAAGGCCGTGCCATTGTCAGAACAATGGCACACCTGCTTTACATAACCGAAGATGTCCCAAGGTGCTTGAGTCATGTCATGACATGACATCTTTGACACTAAATGGCGATAAACACTTTAGTACAACAGTTATTTTCACTATTTAAAGAGAAAGAAACATTTATGGCGACATTTTTTACGATCAAGTCAGCTTTTTTGTTTTTTTTATAGGTATGTAGGTAAGTACGGGTTCGAAAATACGCGAACGCGATTTGATTAAAGGTGTCCAAATACGGGCTGAAAGTTACCCCGTTGGTTTTTTGTTTTTTTTTTAGTACTAAGTGTACATTAAGTTTTTTCGTATCTTGATAATTTTATTTGTGAGTTATTGTATGAATTAGATGCCGAACTATATCGTGATTGAACCTATTAGTTAGATTTTTTATGACACACATGGCCTTCTTATAGATCAATGAAGTAAACGATCTTCATCCGCACTTCTCGAAGCCAATACTATTAGTAGTAGTACTTATTCATAATGCTTACAAGTTAAATACCAGGTCAAATAATGAATATTATTCAAATAAGCTCCCAAGTTATGAATAATGAATGTCACATCGATACGTCGATAGTACATGATGCCAATCTCTCAATTCGTTCCCACTAAAAGATAATTCGTATTCATGACCCACCCCGAAAGGTATACTTAACGATTGTACTTCTTAAGTATAGCTTTGCATACTTCGTAGCTTAAATCAGAGTTATTGAAAACTATAGCTTAAGTATGCGACTTAAATATAAATGTATAACACGTTAACCGCCGCGTAGGTAACAGGAATTTCTAGTTTATTTTTGATCGTGTATTTGAAATCTGACATTTTCTACAAACGTTTTTCATTGTTGAATTTTTAGATATTAGGCAGATTCACAATGCTATTTTTATATTAAGATAATTATTATATTTAAAAAGATACTAGAAAAAATCGACTCACCCGTAGCCGTCCCGTCTGAACTGCTATGGGTGAGTCGATTTTTTCTAGTATTTTTTCTAATATAGGTAATAAATTATCTTAAACATTTTTCATCTTGCTTATTTGATTCGTTCGATTCAGCAACCGTTCTCCTACGACCGATTTGCTATTGGACTGTTCGTCGACAGGACGATTCATTTATTTCCATTTCCCCTACAGCGTCTTTCACCTACGGACTGTTCGCCGACAGGACCTTTGGTATATGTCACTTTTGACGACACGCCGTTTCACCTACTGAATGTTTCACCGACACGACGATAAACCTATAACTCTTTTAACTACAACCCTTTCCATCTACGGAGGATTCGCCGTCAATATTAAGGCAAGCGATATTACAAAGAATAATAAATAAATATTTCGGGATGCACCACTCAGGGCCACATATAGCCATCTAGTCCCAAATTAAGTCAACTTGTGCTATGGGTACTAGATTACCATACATATTTTTTTGTAAATACATACTTATAAATATAAATTGTAGTTTTAATTACTTAAATGTTATTCTATTCTTAGAAAATAAAGTAATAAAATTATTTATATCACGCTTATACCGAAGTATTGCAGTTGCTTCATTGTTATTTATCATCTATTACACCGGAAATGGTTTATGTAAATATTTTATTAAATCTTTTATATTATTATTTATTTTGCATACTAGGAACAAATACACGTTAGAAGTAGGTAGGTAAATAGTGACGTTTTCAGGTCTTTTCATATTGGCTCCCGAAACAAAGACTCCGAACATAGTTTATAATATATTTTTTAAACTATGTTTATAATATTAAGAATAAGAATAAGAATAAAAATAAGAAATCTTTATTTGCACAAAACATGGTATAAAGGTGTTAAGTTCTTTTAAATGGCCTCATGTTTTACCAATTTTAATATGGCAAGCAAATGACATTATAAATGAAGCTAAAAAAAAACAATTTCACAGATAAAATAATTCAAATTAAGTCATATTTCTTATTAAAATTATCAGTAACATTATACAATACTATCTTATAAGTTTATTTATAGTCATATATAATTTTTGTACTTAGTCAAAAATTTCGTTGGTCAAATAATTCATTAACGCTATAAAAATTCTTATTAATAAGCCACTTAAATAATTCCTTTTTAAATGATTCAGGTCTTAATGATTTGAATTCATTAGGAATTTTATTAAACACTCTGACACTCATTGTTAAACAATTTTTCCCGTAACGAGAATATTTAGGAATTTCATTCAGAACTAATGTATAATATAAAAATAAAAAAATAAACTAAAAATAATTAATTAACTTTTAACATTAAGTATAACACTGCTACAAGTATTTTCTTATGTAACTACATGAGTTCATATCTATATGCTACGCCGAAGTCATAAAGTCCACGCGTACGAAGTCGCGGGCATCAGCTAGTAGATAATAAATAACAATGAAGCAACTGCAATACTTAGGTATTAAGCGTGATATAAATAATTTTATTATTTTATTTTCAAAGAATAGAATAACATGTAAATAATTAAAACTACAATTTATATTTATAAGTATGTATTTACAAAAAAATATGTATGAGTAATCTACACTGGCCTGCAAAACTAAGTACCACAGAGGCTTATTTTCATACAAACAAGGTAACTTTGAAGCTTTGGTTCTCCGCCCAGGACGAAACGGGGTGTGATCTGATGATGGCTATCCAGGGAGTGAATTAAGAAGATTCAGATCCCCATACACATCCAATTGATCTGATCAGCATTTTAAGAGCTGTAAGGATCAGAGTTATCAGTTACAGCATTTAATACTAAAAAAATATAATAAAGTAAATATTTAAGGGGGGCTCCCATACAACAAACGTATTTTTTTGCCGTTTTTTGCTTTATATTAATAACCACAACAGGTAGACAGTTGAAATTTTCACAGATGATGTATTTCTGTTGCCGCTATAACAACAAGTACTAAAAACTGAATAAAATAAATATTTAAGGGGGGCTCCCATACAACAAACGTGATTTTTTTCCGTTTTTTGGTACGGAACCCTTCGTGCGTGAGTCCGACTCGCACTTGGCCAATTTTTTTTAATTGTCCACCGAAAGTGACATTCCTGTACCTGTAAACCTACTTAAATGTTTTATTAGTCAAGGACGACATTCCCGTTGTTCCCCAATTTTGCCCCCACTTGGGGAATATCGGGAAAAAAGTTTGTTTTTTCATACTTAAGATTATTAATATACTTAATTGAAAAAATACTAGAAAATATCGACTCACCCATGGCAGCTCAGACGGGACATTTTTCATACTTTTTTCCCGATTACCCCCAGTGGGGCAAGAAGTGGGGGGACAACGGAAACAGGCCGTCAAGGACAAACCTCGCATAAAAGATAAGGCTTGGAAAACCTTCAATACAATCTAAACTAACAAAAGCGCAACATCTCGGCGACATTTCACAATATGCAAAACGGTTAAAGACAAGTAAACTCGGCGATTACAAAACGGACCATCTACCCATCCCATCGACGAATTATCTCGTGCTTGACATTTGCATACCGTGACATTGCATAGTAAAATTCATCTGCATCATCAACCGCCCATTAAGTCTAGTGCAGAACGTAGGAATATCCCTTGGGTAGAATCGCCATGCTCGGCGTTTGTTTATCCCGGGCTGGGAGGGATACTGTTTGATTATGCGCAATATCCTTGTTTCATTTTCAAATATATTATATTTAAATAATATATAAGTAACGCCAATAAGATTGTACGTATTTTTTTAAATAGGTAGGTACTTACTTACACATAATATTTTTTTCACCGCTCCAGCACGAAAAGGGCGCTTTTGGCGCGTAAAAACTCGCAGCAAAATCGATTTTTGCTGCGAGCGTGAGGCAAAGTGTTTTTTTTTAATTTCTAACACCAACTTTTAAAATAATAAAGAAAAAGAAATAAAGTGACAAGGACGAGACTAGTAAAATTGATATGTGAGAAAAGGATAGATACAGTGCTTTATGATGTCATACATGGATTAAAAAGTAAAAAAATAAAATGCACGGACATACCAAGGAGTTTTAAATAAGGATTGTTAAAAAAGAAGGTTGATAATTCGAAATAAAGTATGGACGAAATGAGATCGCATGTATGAAATAAGAAAAATTCATGAAATTTATTAACAAATTAGAGTTTTATGATTATAAATAAATAAATAAGATGGGATATTTAAATGAATAAGAGAAAAATACAACGGAATGTAACCAAAACGTCATGAATCTACTACAGTAGATTAGACTAGACTGTAAACTCTATGAATAAAATTTTAGCATAGGTTTGATCAAACTATTTTTGTGATAAATAATTACAAAAATTAGTGCGTCCAACGATGAAGATAGTTGTCTAACTCCAAAAGATTAGAGTGAACAAGTTTCTAATGCTGAATGAAGCTTTTTACCGGGAAAGTCACGTGAAAATTTTCTCGCTGGTATAGAGGTGAAAAGTTGTATGTTTTACACGAGACCAAAATTTTGCTCTGTCTCGTGCCTTTAAATCACTCACTGTGCTCAGTAGTCTAACTACTTCGATGGTTCGTGATTTAAAAGTCGGCACTCGCAGCACAAATTGATTTTGGTCACTTGTATAACAAATAACTATTTCATCCCTTCTATTCGAAAAATGATGATTTGTTCCTATATAAGTGGGACCAAAATAGCTCTTTTCTGGTAAGAACTTTTTAGTGGGAGGAAAAGAGATTTGAATTTAGAACATGTATCTTTCAAAGAATTCGAATGCCGCCGCCGGCTGGTATGTATTGACTGGCTGTATAGAAGGCGCGGAGACTAAAAAAAAACATAAGGTGTTCTTGTAATTAGTACATACTTACGTACTTAGTACAATAACTTTTGAAAATTATCAAACGTAACTATAAATTTGTAATTATTTTTACTTTTCACGTGTCTTTTTTAAATAAAGAACATTTTCATTAATTACATAAACACAGTCTCCTATTTATTTTCTCATAGAAAGGGGATGAAAAGTAGAGTATATGACTCGGGCGCAAAATATTTTTGGCGAGGGCGACATACTTTGAATCCCTCGCTACGTTCAGGATTCTACTGAAGAATCCCTCGCTACGCTCGGGATTCTACTCTAGAATCCCTCACTTCGCTCTGGATTCAAAAAAGCGCCCTTGCCGTAAAAATATTATTTTGCTCCCTTGTAATACAATATACTAATAGTTTTTTGTGGAATGAGTTAGGTATATAGGAATGGGACGAAAAATAATTGTCAAATAAATTTTTGATGTGGGATAAAAGATAACGAGTGGGATGTGATGTCATGGGATGAATACGGAACGGAAACTCATAACGGAGTGGAGGGGTTGCAGCATCGCATTGCACCTACTTGTAAGGTATTTATTTATTCTGTGCTGCGGCCCCCTACTGGCGAGCCCCACTATGAACCTCCTGCTCACCTGTGGGTGGAGGGAGATGGGTTTACTTACATTTTCAGCAGTAAAAAACAAAAAAAGTCTGATTGGCGATCGGAGTGTTGGACAGTTTCCCATTCCCCGGTCTATGGAGGTGCAGCAGTAAATCTTATCATTAAGGCCCCTGGTAACGATCTATTGCGAATGCGATTGTATTTTTTACGACAATGCCATTGTCAGAGCAATTAACCAATCACTTCAATTGCACATGTAAACGATAAATTTTTGCGTCAATAAGCGTCAATGGGGAATGTCCAAAAAAAATCAAATTGGCTGAATATTTTTTTATAGGTATTAATAAGCTCCCTTAGTAATAGAAAAAAAAACAGAATTTTTAGTTACGTAAATTTTTTTTTTAAAAATTAACTCTCTTCGACTTCACAAATATACAAAAGTAACAGCAGAATGGAAATTATACCTTTGCCACCACCTGCCACAACCACAACATGGTATTAAAAAAAGTTTCAAGTTCAAAGTTTTGACATTTTGACATTTGTCATTATCAAAATGTCAAAACTTTTTATTTTTTATTCTTGTTGTTGTTGTGGCAGGTGGTAGCAAAGGTATAATCTCCATTCTGCTGTTACTTTTACACATTTGTAAAGTCGAAGAGACTTTAATTTTTTGTAATTTTTCTACGCAACGGAAAATTCTTAAGCTTTTTTCTAATACTAAGGGAGCTTATTCGTAGGAATATTTTTGAATATTTTTTTATAGGTAGCTATAAAAAAGTATTCAGCCAATTTGATTTTTTTCAGACATTCCCCATTACGTAAAAATTTATAATCGCAAATGATCGCCTTTTTCGACCTATGGCCCTACCATGAGTTGATGCAAACTGTTTACGTTACCGTAAAGGTAAACTATCGTTTTCTCTCTGTCACTCGTATTAACTGTGAGCAGTGTATCCGATAGTTTACAAACACATGGTAGGGCCACTAAAGTGTGAAGGGATGGTGCTCTGACGCCACACGGCTAAATCAAATCAATTACACTGGTATTAATGTTAGTGAGTGCTCGCTTTTTGGTCTGCGCAGAGACAGGGCAAGGTCGCAATGCTTGCCTTTGCCGCTTACCGTTAACTTTGTGTGTACTACGAGCTATGCTCAATTATTGCTCGTTTTACTGGTAAAAAAAGCCTTAAAGATCAACTGAATTTTAAAATGAATTGTTAACACGAAATCGATCTATCTATTCAATAAAATAGTGATCGCTACTTGTGTCGCTATGGCCCTCGATTTTAATTGGTAGACTACTTTAGAAAAAAGTTTTTTTAGTTTACTGCCGCTTTACCCAACATCAACAATCTATTGTGCAACCCATTTACCCGTCAATATGTCGATATTCTTGTCGCTAAAAGCCTCTTCACACTTCACACACTAGAAATACTTTTCTACAGGCGTTGGCGTTAGATAAACATAATGCACACGCAAAAGATGTTGATACTGGGACATTACCTTATGATATGACAAGTATTGCCATGTATCAAAGGGACTTTTAGTAGAAATACGTTGTATATTGGTTGCACGTTGAGTGTTGGTTGCAAATAAAGCAGACAATGAATTTATTCTACTTTGCCCCACCAAGTGTCCCCACAGGAATACCTATAAGTATCAATAAAAAGTAAAAAATATATTTAGAAGTAACATTCTCCATCGATTGTTGTAAAGCTAATCTGTCTTAAAGAAGCGAACAAGAGCACCCCCATAATCCGACATTGTTATCCAACCATAAAGGTGACATGTCGTTAAAGCAGAAAACTTTAAAATTAAAATCTTAGTATAAGTATCGCGCAACAACTGGAAGCAAAACTTTATTCGCAAGTTCTTTATAAAATGCAATTTGGTACGTGTTCTAAATGTCAAGTGCCCATTTGCAGGTTTTTAAAAAATGCATTAATCATTTCAACTGGATTAATGATTGTATGTTATCAATCAAAATGGTGAATACAACTTTTAAGTTTTGCACTTATCTTTTATATCCGCTACCTGTTTTACTCACTGAATCGCGTGAATAGCTTTTTATCGACACTCAATTTAAAAAAAAAAACATTTTTTGACAGTTAAACGTGATTCATATCGCGTTTTGGTGGTCATGCTAGGCTAGTCTAGTTTTCGTGGCAATCAATGATAGTGCACTACTGTTCTCAAGGGTTTTATTTACTTTATATTCTGGAGTACAAGCTATGCTTAATTTAATTAGATTAACTTAAGGTGAGCTGTAAAAATAAATTTTGCTTAGGAGAGCGACAATACAAATCTTTTGAAATATTAATTTACACTCTCGAAAACTTAAAAATTTTGGGCAAATCTTTTTTCTCTGCTACCGACCCATTTGACTTTTTAGCTGACAAGACTTAGTTGCTTTCATCCTAAGTTAACCATTTTCCAAAGCTGTCGGTGAGATAATAATGGTCAAGTTCGGTTCCAAGTAATGTTGGATTGACAAATAAATTAAAGTAAACCAAGCTAATTTGCACAATTCTCTTTGTTTATTGCTTTCTCAGAAGGATATAAAATTGGTTTATAAGTCCTTGCGTGTTGTAAATTATTGTGCGCTAGAACACGCAGACGCAACATAGTATTTGTTTTAAAAATATATCTATAAAGGGCTAACGAAACACAGCAGCTTCTTTGCTGGTAATTTTTTTTATATTAACTTAAAAATATTTTCACTGAATAAGCAAGAGTATAAGTTGTCATTTTTGTCCTCTTGTTCGTGCTGTAAAGAAATATTTATTATCCATTGAATTGAAATAGATCTAAATCAAACATCTACGATACATACCATAATGTGTATTGTGTTTCAGAAAATAGGCACTTTAGATACTTTTGCGTACTATACTACTACAACGAACTACAACGTATTATAAAACTAATGCCGAATATGGCAGCTAAGCTAGGGTTTCCTAGGATAGCGGTGCCGTCATATTATGGCCGTAATATAGCGGCGTTGAATGTTGTCTTTGTAAACAATATGGCGTAAATATACACCGTAACGTCAGAAATCGCGCCCTATTGTTTACATAGACAACATTCAACGCCGCTATATTACGGCCATAATATGACGGCATCGCTATCCTAGGAAACCCTAGCTTAACTGCCATATTCGGCATTAGTTTTATAACACGTTGTAGTTCGTTGTAGTAGTATAGTACGCAAAAGTATCTAAAGTTCCTATTTTCTGAAACACAATACACATTATGGTATGTATCGTAGATGTTTGATTTAGATCTATTTCAATTCAATGGATAATAAATATTTCTTTACAGCACGAACAAGAGGACAAAAATGACAACTTATTCTCTTGCTTATTCAGTTCACGCCGCTAAATTACGGCCGTAATGTGACAGCACCGGCATCCTAGGAAACCCTAGCTTTAGGGGCCATTAAACAGATCAACTTTTACCATAAGGACCAACCCTAAAATCGCGAAAAAAAAAACAGCTGTTTCATACATTATGATATGTCCCATAGTAAAAGTTTTTCAGTTTTATGGTCTCTATTTACCATATTCGGCATTAGGGGTTTTATATTTTGCTGTGGTTTTTATTTGTACGCCGCACAGTTCCGGTTAAGAATAGGACTGTCCCATCTCATCCCGTGGGTATCGTAGAAGGCGATAGAGGGAAGTTATAGGGACCCGGTGCAGACCATCGCACAAAGGGTCACTCGAATGGCAGCGAGGAAACTGTCAACAACAGCATTCCCGAGGAGGGTTGGTGTCAGGCAGGCGGCCGATCGTAAAACTTTGCCAAAACCTAATGCAGTATGTATTACATGCTGCGCCGACCCCAATAGTGGTCGTTCTAAGAGCGCAAAATTTTATTTTGTGTAGACATAGACTACAAATAAATTGGGATAAGGACAGGAGGATGATGATGGTTTTTATTTGTAAATAAACTACAGAACCTTGGCTTCAATTTGTACATTTGAATTTTTGATACACAATGTTGTAAATTTTCGATACATTATGTCGTAAATTTTCGATACATTAAACTTGACGGCTATAGGAGCCTTAAGCGTGAAGATTATTGAGTAACATTCACTAGAGCGGGAGAAGCATTTGTAATAGTAGGTACTATCATGTATACCCTGCAGTGGATTAATATATTGTTTCATGTCGTGATCTTATAAAATGGAATCATTTGTAATTTTGATAATCGAAGTTTGAGATACTTTATAAAAGTCACTGCTAAACCTTTCTCACGATTTATCACATTAATATCAAATGGAGTGATCACAGTCGCACTTGTTATAAATAAACATGTCGCGATCACTTGTCATCGTTTATGGCAGCTCCGGTCAAGGTGAGCAGCTCAGGTGGGAATCGTCGCGTTAGATAGCAATGCGATCGTACAAGTTGAGGTACTTTAGCGAATGCTATTTGTGAGATGGGTGACCGATTTGTTAAGCTAGGGTTTCCTAGGATAGTGGTGCCGTCATATTACGGCCGTAATATCGCGACGTTGAATGTTGTCTATGTAAACTATACGGCGCGGTTTCCTATATAGAGCGGTGCTGGACACCGTAACGTCAGAAACCGCGCCGTAATGTTTACATAGACAACGTTCTACGCCGCTAAATTACGGCCGTAATATGACGGCACTGTCATCCTAGGAAACCCTAGCTTTAGGAACAAGGTTTGTTTTTCAATTTTCTGTAGTGTATTTTACTAACAAACCAACATTTAACAAAAATGCATATACAAAAATTAATACTTAACGAAAATAAGTACCAAAATTTATGAAACAGCTGTTTTTTTTCGCGATTTCAGAGTTGGTCTCAGTAAACGTTGGTCAGTTTGACGGTCCCTCCCTATCTACCATATTCGGATGTAGGGGTTTTTTTGTAATAACACGTTGTATACAATTAAAATAATTAGACTGCTCTTATCCCAATTTTTGCCGTTATTTCTAGTTACCCGCCATTTTGTCATTCACTCCCTAGACATTCATATCATTTCGAATACAATCCATCATTTCATTACTGCTTTCATTTATTAATTTTAATAAGTTCGTGGGAAAATTATAAAAAATATTTTTCAAAAACTATTTGCATGTCATAGCCAACGGTTAACAGTTAACTTACAAGTTAAGTTAAAATTAACCTGACATAATTATCTTAAGAACAAGTATAATTTATGTCAAATTGACGTTAATAAGCCTTAAATTGCTTCTTGGGTGGTATACACAGAAAATACCTCATTATAAAAATGAGTAAATATTGTAAAACTCTTGGAAATATTATTACAATTGTATGCAATTATTTACATCGTAATTGTAATACGCAGAACACAGGGTCCAAGAAAAAAATAGATAATATATTTTTGTTAAAGTAAGTACAACCCACTTACAATTACAATAAGAGAGATTTTTTCAAAAGTTAATAGATTTAGATATCAGCATACGGCATTGGATACGAACTTTCAAGTCCTTATTTTTCGAAATGAATGAACCGATTTGAATGAAACTTCATTCTTCAAAAGCAGAAAAAATTGGTCTAAATAGTTTAATTGAAAACATTTTTGATATAATGTTTTTTAAATAGAAATAGTTTTTTTTTAAACAAGACATTTTAAAAACGTTCCTTAACTATTTTTTTTGACCTATAGGTATATCCTGTTTATGTGTATGAAGTTTTATTAAAGTAGCTTTATTTCGGAAAATAAGGATTTGAAAGTTTGTATAAAATGCTGTTTTCGTCAAAGATTGTTTTTTTGCAAAAATAAAATCTCTAGGTGTGTAACAAATAATTAAATTTCATGTAAACGAGAATAGTTATTTCGTTGCTTGTAAGTAAATAATAGCATTTCCTCTTTTAGAAAACTACACGTAAATTCGGTAGTGAGTAAAGCTTTCGGTAAAACCACAGGTATTTAACATTCATAACGATTCAAACTCCGTTTAAAATTAAATCAAATCACAAAAAACCATAGATGAATAACTTAGGCAAATTATCTAAATAAAGTAATTACTCTAGCATCAGAAAAATTTAATGACTTGACACTTCTTGCTAAGTGCGTGTTTTTGGTATGGATATTGCATACTTGTTAATTTTATAACATAACGTCACCACCATTTCAACACTTTAGCCGGAGCAAAAAGATTCAATCTTCTTTTTGTCTGTTTTTTGGTATCATGCAAAACAAGGCAACTCAAAACATTTTCCAAAAAAAAAAGTAAACAGTTTAAACACACGAAATGTAAATAGAATCAGAAACGTCCTCTTTGCCCTCAGCAAAGTGACCCTGAGGGCAATAAACCCCTAAAACACAAACTCCCTGGTAGGGTGACCACCTTATGGATCTTTTTAAAAGACCTGGTTGTGGGACATTTAAAAAACCGGTCAAGTGCGAGTCGGACTCGCGCACGAAGGGTTCCGTACCAAAAAACGGCAAAAAACACGTTTGTTGTATGAGATTATTTTATTCTGATTTTAGTGTTTTTTGTTTTAGCGGCAACAGAAATACATCACCTGTGAAAATTTCAACTGTCTAGCTATCACGTTTCATGAGATACCGCTGGTGGCAGATAGACAGACAGACGGACAGTGGAGTCTTAGTAGTATCCCTTTTTAGCCCTTTGGGTACGGAACCCAAAAAAATGGCTTATAGCCTTATAAATACTGGAATAAAAGTGCTGAAGTTATACAACAAGTTAAAAAAAATCTCTAATGCCGAAAATAGTATATTGGAACAACTTTTACTATAGGACCAACTCTGAAGTCGCGAAAAAAATCTGCTGTTTCATACAAAAATTAATAACGAGAATAAATATTTTTTATTGTTCATCAAATCCGTGAAAGAGAAGACTGAACTAAAAAAATTTTTAAAAACAAAAAAAACCGACTTCATAAAAACCTGCCTCTAAAAAGCAAGAAATAATATTCAAATAATTAGATTGAAGTCGGGTGGGGTACGAACGTACGTACGTACGGGAAGTACAACTTCCTTTTTTATTCTAAAATCCCCACCCGACTTCAATAGACGTTATTATAACGATGATAATGCGTATCTAATTATTTGAATATTATTTCTTGCTTTTTAAAGGCAGGTTTTTTGAAGTCGGTTTTTTTTTGTTTTTAAACTATTTTATTTTTTATTTTTAGTGTAACTACCTTCTGTATTAGGTAGTGTAGGTAAGTATATTATTTAGGTAGAAAAATCGGGTCAGCCAAACGTGAGATAATCGCTGAGAAACATACTATATACAGGTCAAACTGAGAACCTTATTATTTTTTTGTAGTCGGTTAAAATGACTACACTAAAGGTATCCCCTTTCCAACACAAAAAACTTCATCAAATTCGGTTCATAAATAACAAAGTCGTCAAGTTAGTTGATGCAAAATCATAGTATTTTAAGGACTACTTGAAAACTACTCGACCGATTTGAAAAAAAATTAAATGGCACCATCTCGCAATCAAACTCAATCGAACAAAAAAAGAGTCATCAAAATCGGTCCATAAATGTCGGAAATAAGCGCGAACAACGATAAAAAAAGTTGAAGTCGGTTAACAAATACCATTTATTTTGATATTAGTTTTTGGTAATAGAACGGAATAGATAGAACTGCGAACACCTACGCAGTGTACAGGTATGTGGTAGAGTTCGATTTCTGATCATGTCATTATTAAGTGTCTTCAAATTCTCAATAAAACATTAATATTGGTCACCAGAGTATCGAAGCCTGCAAATAAAATAAGATACGATATCAGACTTTCTTTATGGGAAATAAAAAGTCCCCTGGAAGTACATACTGAAGCTCTACATATAAACCATAAGCAAAGTATCCGTATCTTCACAATGGGTCTGGCAATGATATATCAAAACAAAGTTTTTTTTTTAATATCATTGGGATCTGGTTATATTTACAAAAAAATGGTTTCTTTGGAACATACAAAACGCATTTACGAGCCTATTACCATATACATGTTGTAAGCAAATAATTAAACTGCATTTAAGCTGACAATATAAAATATTTCTCTAATCGCAAAATAAAATTTAAACATTTTTAAATTAGATATACTCATAAGAAAAAAGAAGAAAACATAACGTATTAAGAATCTGCATAACCGATCTTTATATTTATAATTTAATTCGTAATATAAAAAAATATTTAAAAAAATTGACGCTGCTTAGCGACTCTACTCGCCTTAAAGACAAGCCATATTCCGGCTTCACTTGATGAGATGAACCTCTTCTTACTTTCTTCCATACTGGGAACGGAAGACCTTTCTCGATGTAGCCACAGTTGAGTTGAGTCAGTAATACTTATCTTTTTTTTTGACCAAAAAATCGCATGAGATACGGTACGGATCGGTGTTTAACATAGAGAAAAACAAAATAAATTTAAACATGTTTTCTCTATGGTTTTTTTTTTCTAAAAAAGTAAATGTACCACAACCGGAACGTGCATTGTTTATTTTAAATGATATTGTTGTAGTTATGTGTGCCCAATAAACGTATTTTCTTTCTTTACAATAGTGAGTCGTGTCGTGTAGGTACGTATGCTATGCAGTTAACAAACAGTAAACTCTATTATTTTTGCAATAACATGAATAGTAGAAACAAAATATTGTTATCGCTTATAATAGAAAAAAAAATCGGTAATTGCAATACAGATGTTTTTAAGACATTATTTCATAATTTAATCGATATTTGGTATTATCGTTAAGTAAAATACTAGCGCCTGAAGCATTTATCAATGCGGTTTTATCTGTGTTAGTTCCCGATCAGGGGGACAGATATATACTAAGTTGTTATACAAATAACAGGTCCTTTAATCTGAGATAAGTTTTATTTGCGCCGAAGAAAGTATCTTTGAAGGCAATTTATTTTTAACCGACTTCACAAAAAGGAGGAGGTTCTCAAATCGATTGTATGTTTTTTTTTTTATCGTTGTTCGCGCATATCTTCGTCATTTATGAACCGATTTTGATGATTCTTTTTTTGTTCGATTGAGTTTTTTTGCGAGATGGTCCCATTTAATTTTTTTTCAAATCGGTTCAGTAGTTTTCGAGAAATCCTGAAAATACTATGATTTTCATCAACTCACATGATGACTTTGTTATTTATGAACCGAATTAGATGTTTCTTTTTGTTGGGAAAGGGGTACTTTTAGTGTAGTCTTTTTAACCGACTTCAAAAAAAAAAGGTTCTCCCTCAGTTTAACCTGTATGGATGTATGTTTCTCCGCGAATATCTCACGTTTGGCTGAGCCGATTTTTCTACCCAATAATATACCTATAATAATATACCTAATGTAGAAGGTACTTACACTAAAAATAATAAAATAAAAAAATGTTTTAAAAAACAAAAAACCGACTTCAAAAACCTGCCTCTAAAAAGCAAGAAATAATATTCAAATCATTAGATACGCATTATCATTGTTATAACAACACGTCTATTGAAGTCGGGTGGGGCTTTTAGAATAAAAAAAGGAAGTTGTACTCCAGCCCCACCCGACTTCAATAGACGTGTTGTTATAACAATGATAATGCGTATCTAATGATTTGAATATTATTTCTTGCTTTTTAGAGGCAGGTTTTTGAAGTCGGTTTTTTGTTTTTTAAAACATTTTTAATTAATCGAAATTAAGTCTTTAAGGATAATTTCTTTACCTTCAATATTTAAGGTACTTCTCCTTCGTATGGCAAAGTTTAGGGACACCATGTAGTAACACAATATAACTTAGTGGAAATATATAGTGTCAGTCAACTATACAGGGTGTCCCAAAATTTGCCACGTGGAGGGAAAGTACCTTAAATATTGAAGAAAGGAAATTTTAATGAAAGAAGACTTCATTTTGTTTTAAAAAATAATACGAACTGCATTCAAAGATTTAAAAAACAACGCATTCATTCCTATGCAAATTGATACAATACGTAATAATTAAAATTTAAATGTTAAATTTCAAGGTCTTCCTTTTGTTTAAGATGCTGTGTTACTTCACAAAAAATAATCCTAATGAGTAACCCTTTAGATCGGTATCGTAAAAATAAAAGATTGTTTTTTTTTCTAATTTAGTGGGTTCGATTCCTGGTTAAGGCATGCGATTTTTAGAAAATCTTTGATTGCAGTTCCAAATATTTAAAAAATCAAAATGAAGTCTTCTTCTAGTAAAATTTCCCAACTTTAATATTTAAGGTACTTTCCCTCCGTGTGGCAAAGTTTTGGGACACCCTGTATACTTATAATTTCATACCACAGAATATACATCGTGTTGAAAAAAAACCCTAAAGCCGAAGGTAAAAAACAGCTGTTTCATATATTTTGATATTTTCGTTATTATTTTTTGTATGAAACAGCAGATTTTTTTTCGCGTTTACAAAGTTGGTCCCATTGTAAAAATTTTTCAGTTTGATGGCTTTGTAGCTTGATTGACTAGATAAAATAAAATTTAGCTCAGGCGCCACATTTGCTTTTACAATAACATAGTCTTATGTCAGACTTTCTTTACTCAGCATTAGATAAAGATGGCCGCAACATGGCAAAGTAAAGTTTTTTTAATCTACTGCATTTGTTTTCTACTGTACGCAGAAATGACGATCCTTGGACCTTGAGCTGTTTTGGGTGCACCGTTTTTGTCGGACGCGTGACGCAACGCAAGCGCATTTTTTTAACCGACTTCCAAAAAGGAGGAGGTTCTCTGTTCGTCTGCATATTTGTTTTTTTTTGTGTATGTTTACCGATTACTCGAAAACGGCTGGACCGATTGAAATGATTCAAACGTTATTAAATTAGGTAAACTCTCAAGTTGGTCCCATTTTTTTAAATTTGGAAATCGGTTCAGTACTTTTCAATCTAAAGTAATCTTGAAAAAAGTACGAAAATAGTAGATTTTGTGTGAATAACCTCGATGATAATGGTCGTATTACTTCTTTGTTTAATAATAATAATAATAATAAAACGCTTTATTGCACACTAGAAAAAGACATTACAAAGAAGCAAACAATAAACATAGACAAGTACACAAAAGGCGGCCTTACTGCTATGTAGCAGTCTCTTCCAGGCAACCTTGAGTAGAAAAATATTAAAGGGAAGAGGACAGATGGGGAGTGGGTGCATAAATACTAGAAGGATCACAGATATAGATGTACATAAATAAAATAGAGAAAGAAAATGTAAATATATAAAATGAATGTTGAAAGAGAGATATGAGAACGAGCAGTTTATGAACTGAATAAGATAATTATTTTTTTGTTGGAAAAGGGATATCTGTGTAGTTCTTTAACCGACTTAAAAAGGAGGTTCTCAGTTTGACCCGTATGTATGTATGTTTCCTCGCAATTATCTTACGTTTGGCTGAGCCGATTTTACTATCTAAATAACATACCTACAAGGTACCTACACTAAAAATAAAAAAATAAAGATTGTTAAAAAAAACACAAAACCGACTACAAAAAACCTACCTCTAAAAAGCAAGAAATAGTATTTGTAATAAAAAAAACACGTCTATTGAAGTCGGGTGGGGCTTTTAGAATAAAAAAAGGAATCTGTACTTCAGCCCCACCCGACTTCAATAGACGTGTTTTTATTATTATGAATATTATTTCTTGCTCTTTAGAGGTAGGTTTTTTAAGTCGGTTTTTTTGTTTAAACAACTTGTCAATATTGGCGTTGGCGCCTTATGAATATATCTTTATTTATTTATTTATATATTAATTCTGTACACACACACCACACACCCGGGTGACATACGTAAGGAGTAATAATTCTTCTGATTAAACCGGGTGTAAACTTACTCTTCGTTTATTAATAAAGTTTATGAGGTCCTAAAAACATCTCCTGTAACGTCGTACGTTTTCTGCTTTTTTTGCGTGAACGCACGATCGCATTGACAACACCATATAAGTACTGGTTGTGGCCGAAATCACCGTCCTTGCTGTACCCATGTAAGTTCAGGACAACTATCTACAGCTTACACACCCCACTGTGCCTACACTTTGAGTATTTATTAAGGGGCCGTACGACGCTGGAAGAAATTTTAAATTATCTAAATTATTGACAAAATTATCGTTATTAATTAATAACTAATAAACTATTTCGACGTGCACAAGGTGGCTGGCATAAACTGGATGAGTCTATAGCCGCGGATCGTGCTCAGTGGCGTGCACTTGGAGAGGCCTATGTTCAGCAGTGGACGATGATAGGCTGATGATGATGATGATGAATAAACTATTTCATATTTTGGAAAACTGTCAATCAAAAACTTAAGATCGTTTGTTTTATTATAGAATCAAGATTAGGTAGGTAATATGTTTACTAGTGACCTCCCGTGCCTCGTCTGCGTGGAAAGTTTTTTGCTATCTCTCGGGAACAATCCTTTTTTTCTGGATAAAAGGTATATGTCCTTCTCTGTCACCCTGACAACGTGTATGAAAAATTTCATAATGATCTGTTGAACGAGGACCTAGTTAAGAGGTGAAGGCGTAACAAACCTTCCGGACGACTTCGTCATTTTCTTAAACTTGACACTTTCCGAACTTGTCTCATTTTTAACTAGGCTTTTTCTAATTTGGTCTCTTTCTTAAACTTGTCTGGATGACTTCGTCATTTTAACACGTTTTTATTAGGTTGCTTTCTCGTTTGTTAGTTTGTTTGATTGGTAGTTTGTTTGTTTGTCCACAAAGTTTGCGAACGAAGTTAGATCCACTACTGGTAGGTAGATTAGGGCATGCGAAATGTTATATTCAGTCAAAAGTACCAGGGCAACATAACTTACGAGGAGTTATTTTGATTTCATGCCGCGAAGATTTCTTTTAGCTCTTTAATTTTTCAAAAATGTAAATCGAAATAACTCTTTTTAAGATATGTTGCCCTGGTACTTTTGACTGAATTTTATTTATTTTATTTTATATTAAAACTTAATATAAAAAAAATAGTAGGATTTCGGGTTAGGTTCGGAATAATCGTTCTTTATTACTTATCTATCAAATCTTTGGTCTTTTTCTTAAACTTGTCTGGACAACTTCGTAATTTTCTTAAACTTTACACTTTCCTAACTTATCTTATTTTAACTAAGAATTTTCTTAGTAACATAATTCTTAAAAACCTGCAATTTTTTAAGGTTGTGGAATCCTAAGAAATACGAGGTTTTACGAGCTTTTTTGCCGCTTTTTGCCATTAGACTACGGATAATTCATGGCAACAAATGGAATGGCTTTTATTAAGTTAAAAATTCAAAAATTATTTATTTAGTCTAGGCTGTTACAAGCACTTGTGAATGTCATAGAAGCTACGCCATCGGTTCGCAAACCCTAAGCGGGAGACCTTGTAATGAGAAGAACCGGCAAGAAACTCGTCAAGGGCTGCTTTTTTCTCCCTGTATATTTCATACAGAGTCGTCAACATTGAAAAATGAGCTCCACATTTAAAGTGAGGTCATTTTCCATCACAATAATTAACAAAAGTTTGCACACAATGGGTAGGAAGGTTGAAATTAAATACTACTAACTAAATACTACTAAGTAATGAGAGTAAATAACTTTCAACTAGTTGAGAAATCACTGTGTCTGCTACTCGAAAGTGCACCTAAGTAGGCAAAATTTACCAAAAAAAAAACCACATGTTACAAGACATAAAAAATAATTAAAAAAAATGCAATTCTTACAATTCAATATGCGTTAAGATAGGTACTCAGAAGCAGACCCTTTCCACTGGCAGCACCCGTTCACGAGCATGACGCATGGACCAGCCATCGCTTCGCTCAACCATATTTGAGGGAACATAACGACCCGCCCCACACGACACCACCGCAGAAATGATTAAAGAGAGCATGACATACTTAGGCTACCCATCCTAAGGCACCGAATTGAAAACTATTATCCTAAAGCTTTTCATAGGCCTTTACTTACAAAACTACTGAATATAGAAAGCAAAATGATTGCAATTAAAAAAAAAATTAGAAATCAAAACAAGGTTTAGCTAATTTAAATTTTGAGTAAGAAGTGCCATACATATAATAAACCCAGGTGAACCACGAGAAAAAATGGCCCGTCCGTGGTTCACCTAGGTGAATGATCCGGTGGACCACGGCTAAGAAAAGAGGATAAACAGCGAAAGAGACAGAGTCGAGTTCGCGTTAGAGTATATATTCTGTGGTCGAGTTAAAAATCAGACGAGTTAGAAAATTGTAAAAAGAGTCGAGTTAAAAATAAGACGAGTTAGGAAAGTGTCAATATTGCAAAAGAGACCAACTAAGAAAGAGCCAAGTTAAAAATGAGACGAGTTAGGAAAGTGTCATGGTTAAGAAAGAGACCAACTCAGAAAGCACCGAGTTAATAATGAGACAAGTTAGGAAAGCGTCAAGTTTTAGAAAATGACAAAGTCGTCCTGAGGGGCGTAACAAACAAACGGACTTCCGCATTTAATACAAAATTGGAAGTCACTTTACGTTTTTTTTCTATAGAGAAATGTTTCTGTCATAACTGTATAATTTACTTTCGACATTAAGTCACTTTACGTTTTTTTTTCTAAATATAAGGAAATAAATAAATAAATATTTGACAACATCACATACATTGCTCCAATTCCAAAGTAAGTAGCTATAGCACTTGTGTTATAGAAATCAGAAACAACGGTGGTATGACAAACACCTAGACCTGAGACGATATTGAAAAGTTCATTTTCTACATTGACCCAGCCGGGCATCGAACCCGGGACCTCAAAAGATGGTGACGCCTTGAAAACCGGCGTGCAAACCACTCGACCACGGAGGTCGTCAATGAGGAAATGTTTCTGTCATAACTGAATGGGTACTTACTATAATCTACTTTCTACATATTTTTTTGGGACAAATCAAGTAATACTGTGTGAAATCGTTGCTTAAAAATGTGTATTTGACGTCGTAAGGCGCCTTAAATCTATATACCTCTACAAACTTATTGGTAGGTTTAAAAAAAGATTTACTTATGAAAATTGCAAAGGAAACATTTTACAAAAGAAACCTAACCATTTATTGTGACGCGGGTCCACAAAGGGTCTACATTTTTCTTCTTGTTTCCTAAAGTTTAAAGCTTCATTATAAAAAAAATAAAAGACAATAATCTATGGGATTCTCTAAAGCCTTGGAATTACTGCATCCGCTCAATCAATATTTCTCATTAACACCTGCTCTTGTACCCGTGTGTACCTACAGCATGCCTTAGGCAAACCCTCGTTTACTGACTGATAAAACTACGCCATTAATATTAGATAACTAGCCTGTTTCCAAACAAAAACGTATGATTCGCCACTATTGCTAAAAAGAAACAAAATGTTAAGGCTCGGTTTTGCGGAAACATTTGTCTCTGTCTTTTTCTTTAGGCACGTGTAAAGAGTATGGAAAATAATCTCACTTCTGCACTTTTTCATGTTTTTTGTTGTTTTTTCATCATTATCTTTAGCACAATTATCTTTCTTGAAAAAAACTTATTGGAGCAGCTTCACAGTACGTAAAGTATATTTTGATGTAGAATTCAACACGTTTCCGCTTTTATTTACGCCAAAAATATGACCCGCGACAAGCGCTTTCGATGATAATTTCTGATTTTTTTTTGACAATCATGTGATAGGCCAGTAAATTCTTACAAATGTTTTTCCTAAAATCGCAAAACGCGATGTAAAGCTGCATTTTTGGTATGTTATTTGGACCCCTTAAGGGAGTGTGGAACTATGTTTTGCAAGCAAAAAAAAGTTGTGCTAGCTAAATGCTAAAAATTTTTTTCACGTATAACGATACGTGAAAAAATTTTTTAGCATTTTTTTCAGTTTTTCCAGTTTTATTAAAAAACTATGAGCTTCTGACATTAGTTGCCTGCATTATTTTGAAAGTGTATTAAATTTCAAACAATTAAAGCCAACTTTCAGCTCTGTATTTCTAATAGTTTTTGAGATATGATGCTTGAAATATTGACACTCACCGGCATATCTAACCGCCTACACCGTTATTTTTATACAAACATGCTCACTTCACAGTCTCATAAATATAAAAGTATACGCATCTCTGCAATGGTTTGTATAGTTGATAGATTAGTATGGTGTTCATTTTTCGAAAAAAAAATCAATAAAGCAATGCATAATTTTAATACCATATAGGTATCATTGTATGGATCGAGGAAATTGGTTTACGTTTTCCTCTTTTTGGATAAATTGAGAGGTATCTATACTTATTTGACATTTTTATTCGAAAAATGAGCACCTGACTAATCTATGAACATATCAATCATTGCAGAGATGCACAACCTTTTTTATTTATGAGACTGTGAAGTGAGCATGTTTATATGAAAATAACGGTGTAGGCGGTTAGATATGCCGGTGAGTGTCAATATTTCAAGCATCATATCTCAAAAACTATTAAACATACAGAGCTGAAAATTAGCTTTTATTGTTTGAAATTTAATACACTTTCAAAATGATGTTGGCAACTAATGTCAAAAGCTCATAGTTTTATAATAAAACTGCAAAAACTGAATAAAAGTTCAGTTTTTCACGTATAACGCAGCTAGCACAACTTTTTTTTGCTTGCAAAACATGGTTCCACACTCCCTTAAGGGGTGCAAATAACATACCACAAATGCAGCTTTACATCGCGTTTTGCGATTTAAATGTAGATTTTTACTGGGCTATGAGAGCTACTAGATAATCTCTTTAGCTAGTCGTATATTTTTTTTGTGGCCACAACTTTACGTTTTATATATAAGAATATGACCCGCGCAAACCATGTTTTCCTATCATGGACCCTTAAGCCAAAGGAAACGAGCCACAACAAGTTTATATTTGTAAAAGTCTAGGGGTCAGCAGACCATGACTATAAATTTAGCATACCTAGCGTTTTGCGAAAAAAAACGATCTTGCAACGTGATTTGGCGATTCAGATTTCGATCACGGTAACTTCCTTTGCTCGCTGTATAAATTCTTACCTACCTATATAAATCTCAAAAAGGTTTGTTTTCCTTGTTAACACCTCCCAAGGTCCCAAGAGAATAGTACAAAAAAAGGATATATTCATTGACCCATTCGTAAGACTCGTTTCGTCTAGTAGGCATAAAAATTTAGGCACACTGCACTGCGTTTAGGTATACAACGAGCAAAGGGTCAAAACCATGAATGCAACAAGCACAACAAAAAAAATTAAGAAAAATACCAAAAAAATCTTATTAGTAAGTAGTTTGCATTGATAAATTTACAAAGATAACGATTGACCCTTTAAACAATACAATAAATTATTCTAATCTAATTCACAAACTTTATTTGAAACACAAGTTATCTAGTGACAATTCAGCTTCCTGCAACTTTATTGAAAGAAAAACAAAAGAATAATTTAATTACTGAATGAATGACGTCACTTCCAGACAAGTGGTAACTTCATGACGTCAGCTCTCACCTACACGACTTTGGGACAAATCACAGCATTGAGTCATCGCCTACTTTTTCTGTGTTCCTGGTAGTAAGTGTATGTACCTATATGTCATCATCATCATCAGCCGAACGACACCCACTGCTGGGCATAGGACAACTTAGATCAAGCGTCACCCTGGTACACTTAAATGATGATATCACACATTTTGCACATGATTATCAAAATATATCAATAAGTAATTAATTATTTATGGCATTGCTCATAAATGTCAAAAATAATCAAACTCATAAAACGAAATGGCAGTAAAAATTGCGGAAGCTTTAAAATAATCACATTGAATCACCAATTCCAATTTCGATTCTGTAAAATATACGTTATTACTTACTATGCCTTTAAAAAGTTAAAATTTTATGTGAAATATCCACTTTATTGCAGAGTAGTGATAATTAATGTCTTTTTCGTAACTTTTTGCGTTAATAAAACTCTATAATGTTGTGGATGCAGCGATCAGTGGTTAGCAAATATCGTAAAATAAAAAAAGAAGTCACGAGGTGCAAGGCATAGGCGTGAGAGAAAACCACCTCGTAATAAATAAATATAAAAAAAATATAAATATAAAAAAATATAAATAATAAAAAAAAGAAGTTGTCCTCCAGCCCCACCCGACTTCAATAGACGTGTTTTATTACAGTGATATGCGTAGGTATCTAGTGATTTGAAAATTGTTTCTTGCTTTTTAGAGGTATTTAATTTTGAAGCTGTTTTTGTTTTTGTTTTCAGGTTTTTTGCAGTCGGTTTTTTGTTTCTAAACAATTTTGTTGCTCTACTTTTGACATTGCACTTTGTTAACAACAAACATACAGAACTGGGAGTTAGGAGAGATATTCTTTTACGGGGAAAACACATTTTGCGGTGCGGGTAGACTATTTGACCAATGGAAATAATATCTAGGTATTTCCAACTTCTGGATTCGTCCCACTATGACCACATGCCCCCCTACTCAAATAGCTAACTTTCTACACGTTTGAACGCTACGCTTACTTTAGCTTAAATATGTATGAGCAAGAGAACGACTAAATCACATGTCGCAAACTTATGTAAGTAAATCACACAAACTTTGATTTATTGTATGGAATTAACAAATTAACGAATTATTTAAAAAAGTAGGGGACTGAGGAACAGTTAATAAATCTGAAGAATGTTATTGAATAGCCGGCAAACATTTTGAAATTGGGTGGGGATTGCGCAGGATGCGTATTTTGGGCATGCGTAGCGGTGAGGTACGCGGGCGGCGGGAGCGGGGCGCGCGCTATTGGTCGCTCGCAAAAGCACATACGCGAACTTATCCCCACTCCACGAAAGAGCGTCAAGATGTTTGCCGGCATCCTGTTCATTTCTTCTTAGCAGTTAACACTTGTACCACACTGTCTGTAGTGACATTACCGTCGGCAACCGCGCGTATGTCGTAACAGATACTGACCACATTCGTTAATGTGGGTCATTTGGACGGTAAACGCAACATCGCGAAAGCTCCACACTGTTCATCATTAAATCGATTGCTTCATTCTGATAGCTAAGCACTATCGCTTTTCAGGAGAAGTCTGATGCGCCATAATAACAACAATTAAATTGTTGTGTTCCGGCAGTTATAAGTAAGATCTAGACAGTTCTTCATTATTGAGGAATCCAAGTGCGCTTACACTTTCATTCTTATCGTCACTTAACTTCAGGTGAAGTGAAGGCCGTACTAACCCGTTGTGGATAAAAAAAGTAAATCAAGAACCGGCCAAGTGCATGTCGGGTTACACACAGTATAGGCACAGGAATATAATTAAAGACTAGAATGAAACCTATATTCTCATCGAGTCACACTGAAACGAGTCATACTGTGACTGTTTTAAACTTTTAGATTTTTGCATTCACAATGCTATTTTTATATTAAGATGAATAAATAATGAAAAATATTAGAAAAAATCGGCTTTTTCTAATATTTTTCATTATTTATTCATCTTAACACACTGTGACTGGTTGAGAAAAAAAATCCCAACGAGTAACAGGGGTGACATCATACATGAACCAGTGTTACTAGATGAGAATAAAAATTCGCAACGAGTCACCCCTGTTACTCGTTGTGAATTTTTTCTCAACCAGTCACAGTGTGACTTGGTGAAAATATTATAGGGAATGAAAGCTTAGAACAAATTAAAAGCGCGGGTACACTACATGCAAGCATAGTAGATTTTACACCCGCGGGGCAGTGGGGGGATACACCACCCGAACTGTCATTTCAATGTGTCTGTCATGACAATTTCTTTGTCAACTTTAGGATACGCCCCCCAAAAGTTGACAAAGAAATCCTTTATTTGTTTATCTGATAACAAATGTTACGGAAATTATACAAATTCGGAAAGTGAGGTGAACTATATTAATTATTTTGTCTCGTTTGTTTCAGATATAAACCATGATGCAGCTTGTATAGTACCTACTTTACTCGAGGACACAGAGCAACCGCCTCCATGTTCCAAAAATATGTAAGAAGGTAAGCTAATTAACATTTCATAGTAGTTATAGCTATAGGTATGTGAACTTAACGAAGGTGTTTAAAACACAATGTTAGTAAATAAAAAAAATGAGCAGAACTAATTGTACACAATCCTTAGCTTAACTGTTAGGTAATTAAAGGAAATAAAGACATCACAATACATTTTTTTCTAAGAATCATAAAATTGAGCATAGAAATAAATAAAGAATTAATACTTATTCTAAACAAACATAATCATTCTGGTAACAAGAGCAATTAACATAAATGTTTCCAGATAAAATTACCGATGAAACCAAAAAATCACCAAGTTAATAGACAGTAACTGAACATAAGTGAGGTACCAAAGATCCGGTACCTCATCAACGTTGTCCAATGCCCGATGAAACTGGTACCAACCCAGAAAATGAAGATGGCGATAAGGTAGCCCAAGACGAAAGAACCGATACCAAAACCGATACCGAACCGAAGGAACCGAAAGAGACGAAATCTGTATCTTTCAATAGAGACGTACACGTCAAAAGATTCGGTGAGTCGGTTTTTGTGATATTGGAACATTTAATGTTTATCAATGGTAATAATCCATTTGTCTTTACAGAAATGGAAGGCAGTATTGATATTAGGTGAATTCGCTTTCTTTTTATTATTATTTTTTATAAAAATATATAAGTTCCTTTAGCATTTTTGTCACGTTTACTTCGATGAGCTATCAATCTTCTTCCAAGATTAGAAAGAAAGTGAATTCGTATAATGTCAATAGGTTGATAAACATAGCCCACTAATTTTCACATAACCGATTCCTTCGTAAATTTTCAATGTTGGGCATTTCATATTAATTTGTTAAGTACCTACTTTTGTGAGTCTGAGCTGTTTCTTTAATTAACTGAGTTGGATGTGAGTGTTGAGTATAGATTCTCAGCTCCTTCGTATTTTTTTTTTACTTCTTAATAGCTTTTTAATAGTTTTTTTTACTGTGATCTTTATTATCTTTATCTGTTCCAAATACCAACTTTTCGAGTTATGATAATGCCTGACATTTTCTGTAAATTACGTCTTGATTAATACGACTAATTTTAAACAACCTGACGCCATTTAATATGTAATACTATTGGTCTTATTAATATTTTCATTAAAATATGTATACTCACATCTTTGTGTGATCTAAGTGGCATAAGTATCTGGAGTGATTAAAAGACTTTCCTTTGTTTAAGGTTTCCTGAATAAAATTTAAAGAACGGTTAAAACTTCTTTGTAAAGTATTTGTTGTATGGTCTATGTTATAACCTTAATTCCATACACGTAACTGGTTTAATTTAATCTCATTAAAAAACTTTAATCGTCGTTAAAAAGTTGGCGGATTTTTTTTTTAAATGTTGTATACATTAAAAAAAATATCCGCCAACTTTTCTAAACAATGATTTGTCAACATTAAACAGGTTAAGTTTGGATGTTGGAGGTAATCTCCGAAACAACTCATCTGATTTCATAAAATATTCCGCCAATAGAAAGAATCCCGAATGTTATATAGACTTAATTATTATCACCGTTTCCACGGCAAGTGAAATTAAGTGCGAATAAAGTCTCTCTCGGAGGTCGGAAGCCAGTAATTTGATAATAGCTATCCTCAAAACTTTATTGAACGTGTCAAAACATTTATTCAACAAAACAAACACATAATCCCACGGTCTATCGTCAGTTTCCGATGTTCCGATTGAGATATCATTCACAAGCTCGTGATTGCCCTAACCTTCGATAGAATTCGGACAATTAACGTTTTTAACTCTATTAGATCCATTCATGTTGCAACTAAGGTTATCAAGAATCTATATTGAAATCCATTCGCCGGTAATAAAAATCTGTTTGATTTTGAAGTCAATAAAGTTTGGTATGATAACATTTTAAAGTTTATGTTTCTGTATAGGAATTTATTAGGTCCTATTTTATAAGACCTATCAAACTGTGTATATGCATATTATTTTATTAACTTTCTTTCATTAATTTAACCAAATTATCTTCCTACATTAGAGGTAACGTATATGTAGATAATAACCTATGATTAATGGATTATCTATGTCAAATTAGAACCTAAATATCTATTTCAATTTTGCTAGATAGTTTTGCAGATATGAAATCGAAACAAGTTTCACTTATTTATAAATAAGTGTTTAGTGAAAGTTTAATCATTACATTCGTTTGTCAACGAAATTGTTATTTCTTTTCATCCGTAACAAAATTTTCATTTTACGCTTAAAATTAAGCTTTTACGATTTTGTCACTGTAGTGTTAAAGGTTTGATTGAATCTTGATATCGATACAATAGTATATTATTAAAAACTTTGATTGCATTAATTTTCATTCACATTGCGTAATAAAAACAAAATGGAAACAAAAAATTGATAGCGCAAATCTATCACAAAAAACACTATAGTAAATCATTTAGGCGTACCAGATGAAAAAAAAACTACAAAATGCTGCAGGCGACTTGTGAATTTGCTGATAACATCTTTAGTTCAACGAAACAATAAACAAAAAATAAACTGGTGATACAAGTCATTGGCTTAAGAAGGATATCAACAAAATTGCAGCAAAATATAAAAATTGGTAAATTAGTTTTAACGGCTATTGTAAGTATAATGTATTTGTTATTCTTATTACAAATAAAGTCATGATTAATAACTGCAATCACGAGATATACAATCAGATGCTAAGAAAAAACACAAATCCTTTGTGTACCTGATATACGTAATCAAACAACATAATATAATACATAGCCAAGGCGTGACCAAACAAAGTCCAATTATTTATTCATGATCATCTCTATGTAAGTTTGCATAGACTGCGACAACGGAAATAAATAGCCATGCTGTGTTGGCGATATTTTAAACATCTTATTACTTACTGCACCAATATTCAATACCGTGCAATATCAATAAAAGCGGTCCGAGTGTGTCACCCTGAGGCATCCATTAAGACGAACGCGGGGGCGAGCCGATACGAATCAGGAGTTGTACGACAAACCTTTAAAGGCTTCCAATGACGTTGTCCAACGCACTGTAGCGGTTTTTTTAATCGGCATTGACCTGAACTGAGCTTCCTTTTCTGGGCAATGATTGCAAAAGCCTCTGACTGGACCGAAACTGAGTTTATACATCTCTTTTTATTAATCGGACGTGGTTGCGATATTTTGAGATGTAATCGCTGATTTAGGAGTGGTTTAGCTTAATTTAGACAGCTCATACTTTTATCACATAATCAAAATTAATCGAGAAAGGCCATACTGAATTAGTAGACGTTAATCATTTTGAAATCCTGTTTATGGTGTATTGTTGTGGGTGTGACTTCAATTATTAAAAACTTGTCAAATAAATCAGTATTAGTCACAATAAAGAAGATATCGGTACTTTTGGCTATCAAACACTCTTTAAAAGTCGAGTTTTTAATGCAATGATTACAAATTGACATACATTTATGACCATGTAGGTAAAGCTTGTTAAAAATTAGGCCACTACATCATTCCGTATACCATTTCATATGATTTATATTTAAATACTAACTATTGACCTTTGGAACAATCTGTTGTAATAATCATAATAATAACCTTTATTACATTCGACCATGCTAATGCCTCGTAAAACGTTCGTTAAAAAAACCTTTCTTGAACAGAAAAACTCGAACAATTCGGGGTCAAAGACCTTGATTACAAACCATTAAACCCACACATCGCTTTGATTACATGTTAAAAATTGGGGCATAATTACATTGAGATTCAAACATTTCAATAACACGATGACATTCGTCCCACAACGAAAATTCTTCACATTGACCTTCCTCGACTGGTTTCGCAGATAATGTTCATGAACAATAAGTATTGTTTCGATTTGTGCGTGATTTAATAGTTCTTTTGCACTATTGCTTACCATTTATCAATTCATTTTAAAGTCGATACGATTGATTTATCCGCATTATCCGCTTTTGTCTTTGCGTTAGATTATAAATTGCAATGCCTCAAACATAATCGTACTCTATTGTCTTTTAATATTAAAATAACTGAAAATTCTAGGTTTTAACAAATTCTCATAATGTTTGATAGCAAATGATGAATTAAAATTAATTATCAAGGTATATTACCATATAAATGTCCCCATTCTAAAGGCTCACACGCAGTTTGTTGTCGCCAAGATAAATATAGCAATCCATATAAATCACTATAAAAAACCTAACAAAAATTAAATCAAACCAGCGTTGGACGACCGCCTACAAACGGAAGCAGTCAAGGCTCGACCTACAGCGATCGCCTTTGTAAATTGATCGGATTGTAAGAGACGGGGCCTAATTAGCGCCTCACAAGGAAGTAGCGGGTTTTCTAGCTTGAATATTGATATTGAGTCACGCTATTGTCGTATTAGTTCAGTAAAATTACGGGAACTAGTATGACAAATTGAAATAATTTGCAATAGTTGTCTTGTCATTATTATCATTAGGATCATTCATTAGATTAAATATCTAACTGTCATTTTGTAAATGAATCCAACTAATTTACACTTATTTATTTATTTACTTTACTGACCAAAATATTTGGTAGCAAAATTGTTAATAACACACTCAGTATACCAAACTATTCTGTCAAATCCCACATCAAATATAGCGAAACTAGTTTGTGAAATGGTGCTGGCTAGCCATCAACAACAATAATATATTTAGTATTAGTGTGTAAATATAATATTATAAGTAGTAGAATTAACAAAGTTTATGGTATGATGGGACTGATATAACAAGTGTTAAAAGTCCCTAAATAAATAAAGATAAAAAAAACATTTTCTTTCCTTTTTGCTTGATATGCAACTATAATTTTATTGTGAATGTAAATCCAACAAAAAATAACACCTAAGTACGCTGTATTTTTTGTATTCGTTAATACCTATATAGTTGGATTCGTAATATACACATCAAAGTCAGATATGCAAAAATACAGGTTATTAACATTTAATGTTTTGCAAATCCGTAATTTTACTGAACTATACAAGTAGTTTGAGTGGTAATGGTAAGTGTTTCGATTCCTACTACAATATCATTTTTGTGGATAAATGCTTCTACTTAGTAATTGATTTGTGACAACAACCACAAAATCATATACCGCATGTTACGATAAATATGTTTTTTAATAAGTTCTGCTAATAACATTTACTGCATTTTGTCATGATCGAGGAATTAATTGCATATGAAAGCATAAGGCCTCATTTGTAAAAGTTCGGGGATCGGTTTCTGCTAGAGGCTTATACCTATAATATGATGTATAGTCATAAAAGTCATTTATGTCATACAAAAGGTACCATTGCATTCGGTAGACAGATTATACTCGTAAAAGCAAATCTTTGGTAAAAATTATTATAAAAACACTACTTATATATCTACACTAGAACCTACACTACCCATTAAATCGTTCATTGAAAACATACATGTACCAAAATAAGTAGGTATAGAATTAGATATTTGTCTTAAACACAAAATTCTGTTGATACAGATAACTGTTGTGTAAGTACACAAGTTATTCGGAGAGGTTCGTGAATTAGCATAAATTCTAGAAGCAATCACGCGAACAAACATAGAGTTCTTGTTATTATCACGAACCGTGTACAAGAAGTGGAGGAAGTAGCGGAATCTAAGTAAACCCGGGGTTTGTATCAAAGCGGGAATTAATATTGAATAGAATCACATTTTACTTTAATCAAGGAAATTGAAACCAAATAGCTATTTATATAAATACAGCATTATAGGTCATTCAAACATCTTATTCGAATTAGTAAATAAAGGCCATCCATCGCACAAGTCGTGTAAACATAGGTAATTGTGCGACCGGATCAACAGGGAAAAGGGATCAAATAAAAAACGTAAAAAGCGTTACGTATGTATAGGAATAGGAATACTATGTTATGTGATGTTTTTACAATGTTGTTTTAACATTTTTTTTACGCGGGACGCTACCTAGAAAGCGCTTGCATTCCCAATCTACGGTAAGTTAACTTTATCGTTCCTCTGCTAATTGTCTAAGTATTTCAAAAACTATCGCAATCGCTTTCATTTGACAGGTGGATGTAACACATTGCTACATTTCTTTGGTAAGTTTTTATTTGTGCCAATAAGAAGCATCACTGTATTACATCCTGAAAGCGATTGCGAAAGATTTTGAAATTAGACAATAGATAGGCTGATTTAACTCTGATATAATTTTCCTCTCGTAACAATACATTCAATGTCAATTTATATTTAAAAAAAACGTTGCAGCAAAATCGCTTTGTGTCTAGCCTCACCTTACACGACAACTGGTCGAGTGACGTCAGTATTTACCATGTCTGGCCGTATTTGGACAAGTGTGCTGTATGACTGTTATTGCAACCACTCTCGTACATTATTGTAACTAATGACTTTACTTTTTATAGATACGTAGGTTACTTTATAAGAGCTCGATGGCGTCGTGACTTAGCGCATTCGGTCGTGGGTTGAGTGGCTAAAATGTATTATCTCGAACTTCTCTGTGCTCCTGGGGACCGAATCTCACGCACTGCCACATTTCTCGAATTCGATATAATTTCTAATCACAAATCTCTATAAAAATTTTCACTGAAATCTTTATTGCAGCTAAAAAAACTTATTCTCAGCGATTTTCGACATAAGTCGAAAATCTTTGCAATCTCTACGATTTCTTGACTTTTTCGAGATATCTCGAATTTTACACTGTCACGCACGCCCGAGAATCACCTTCCTTGGCCCAGCCTGTCTATTGTCTAATTTCAAAATCTATCGCAGTCGCTTTCAGGATGTAACACATTGATGCTTCTTTGTGACACAAATAAAATTTACCAAATAAATGCAGCAATGTGTTGATGAGTCACATCACATCCACCTGTTAAATGAAAGCGATCGCGATCATAGACTTAGAAAAAAATTCGCTGCGCATTTCTAAGATTGCGATAGATTTTGAAATTAGACAATTAGCCCCCTGATTCACAAACGTGGAAAACTATGCTATACCTATATGTATATAAGGTCTTAAATAGTGCACGAAATTTTAAAGGGTCAATGTACAAACAACTTTGACTATAGTACCAACATTGAAATCGGAAAAAAAAACAGCTGTTCCATAGAAAATTTAAAATCGAATAGATCAAAATGTAGGGGAACCAGTATTACTAGATGAGAATAAAAATTCGCAATGTATCACCCCTGTTACTCGTTGCGAATTTTTTTCTCAACTAGTCACAGTGTGACACGATTCAGTTGTCACTCGATGAGAATAATAGGGTTACTAGATGAGATTAAAAATTCTCATCGAGTCACACTGTTACCCGATGCGATTTTTTTTCGAACGTGTCACACTATACATGAACCAGTGTTACTAGATGAGAATAAAAATTCGCATGGAGTCACACTGTTACCTAAAGCGATTTTTTTTCCGAACGTGTCACACTTTACACGTACCAGTGTTGCTGGATGATAATAAAAAATTCGCATCAAGTCACACTGTTACCCGATGCGATTTTTTTCCGAAAGTGTCACACTATACACGAACCAGTGTTACTAGATGAGAATAAAAAATCGCATCGTGTCACACTGTTACCCGATGTAATTTTTTTCCGAACGAGTCACACTATACACGAACCAGTGTTACTAGATGAGAATGAAAATTCGCATCAAATCACACTGTTACTCGTTGCGATTAATAAATGCTTATTTTAGATTCCCATTTATAAAATTACAATAAAAGTCTTGACTGATTAATATTCTTATTATCTGAAAACCACTCGGTAACTGTTCATACAGGTTCTCAAAAAATTATGTTCACATTTGATAATAAAGCTAATTCAAATGTAAAAACATTTTATTGTTTACCTCCGGTGAAGACTGGTCTTGTTATTACACGACTGCCCAAAGCAAAAAGAGTGTTATGTGTTCAGGGTTCATGTATGTTTGTGGGTATGTGAGTTTCTTTATTCCACCATAACTTCTAAATGCCTGAACTGATTTGGATAAATGGGGTATCGTTAGAATCCTTACAGCATCCCGAGTGACACTGGCTATATTTTTTTTAGAAAAAATCAATATAACGACTGCACGACGCAATTTTCAAATGTGAAAAAAAAATTTTTTTCTTCAATTATTACAATATGGGCATCAAATGAAAGGCCTTGATGAGCACATTCCAAAACTATATAATATGTCACTAAAATGTGTGAAATAAAAATAAATAAATTAAAAAATATTAAAAACACGACTGCCCTGCCAAAAACGAACTATAAAGTTAAACAACAAATGTCATAGCAGTCGTGGGACTTCTTTGGTCAAAAATTGTTCCATAATAAGGTCCCGCGACTGCAATGACATTTGTTGTTTAACTTTATAGTTCGTTTTCGGCAGGGCAGTCGTGTTTTTAATATTTTTTAATTTTTTATTTATTTTTATTGCAAAAAACGTTAGATGTGGCAATAAAACGTAGCAATTGTATTACTGCGAATAAATAACGTTACAAACCAATAACCTTGACGATTCAAAGTAAGTACATTTTTATTACACACTTACAACATAATTTTAATACTAGTTAGATAAAGGTTCCCGAGTAGTACCTACACTGTTTCGTGTCTCAAAAAGTGACTCTTGAAAAATATTGAAACTATGCCATTATCTCTATACTTATACGAGGGGAGTTCAAATTATTCTTGGTATCGGGATTTTCTGTTTAGTAATGAGGGTAGTTTTTATCTATGGTTCTCTTACGACAGTTAGTTTTTTATCATTAGTTTTATCATCAAGCACGATTGTAAAAAAAACTAATGATAACAATTATCATTAGTTTTTTTTACAATCGTGCTTCGAGTGAAACAAAATGTCTGATGCGATAATTTGGTCAAAATCGACCACGGTGGTGCTCGATTCACTCAGCGCGCGTTGCCAAGGCTGCTATTCAGGAGTGTGGTTTCAAAGAGATCCATCAACCACCTTACAGCCAAGATCTGGCACCTATAGTGAATTTTTGTTCCTGAAGCTGAAAAAAGGGCTTCGTGAAAGCGATTTTCCGACGATGAAGAGCTTAAGGCGACTATGGACGATCATTTTTCATTTTTTGGAATATTATTTTTTGGAGGCTTACTGAAAAGTTGATTTGGCGTTGTAAGAAGTGTATTGAGGTTCCAGGGGACTATTAAAAAATAATATTATTTCGGATTTTTCTGCCTTTTCCTTCAAATTCACACCGAGAATACTTTGAACTCCCCTCGTACCTAGCAAAACTAGAGTAACATTAGTGACTCAGTTTTTGATTGTTATTTTACCATTAATCCTATTCGTGTTTTAACTCTGATTAACCCTATTCGTGTTTTAACTCTGGCCAGAATACTTCAATAATAAAAAAAAATGCTTCTAGCCACTTGCTCCACATTTTTCTAAGTCCAATATACGAAACAACTTGCGTGCGAGACGCTGGTAAAAGAATTCGACACCCACGTTACTTAGTCACCACCACAATATCCACAATACACATGGAGAAACAGTAAACTATGTTTTGATATTTGTTTGTTACGCCTTCACGTCTTAACTACTCAACCGATCATCATGAAAATTGCACAGAGAAGGAAGTTCCTTTCATCCCGAAAAAAGGTACTGTTCCCGAGGGATAGAGAAATAACTTTCCACGCAGACGAAGTCGCGAGCGACCACTACTAATTATCTTGATCATTGATAGCTTACTTCGAGTGATAGTTTTACAAAAGTATATTGGTGGTTTTATATCTGAAAAAAACAAATCGATGTAGTGCCAGGCGGCATCAAACTTTACTACTTTTTCGCGTATTTTGATGCCGCCTGGCACTACTTTTCCATTAGTCAAAATTCCTGGCAATGTTATATTCGATTTAGATACATGATTGGCTTGCTATTATACCACACCAAATCCAGAGCTCTGTAAATTGTATACCTTCAATAGCTTTTCAGCCCCTTTGTTGCTCAACCACCCACTCCCACCCCCACTGAAAATCTGCGAAGTACCCGGATCTGTTAATATAATAATGATAGTATGGCAAACTAACAAGAGGGATTTCGTCGCTCTGTAAATAGGCATGTTGACTATTTTTTATTTTATGTTACATAAATTACCCCTCAAAAAAAAGAAACGTTTGTATAAGAATTATTTCGCTAGCATGAAAACTGCCCGAGATATCACAGTTTGAAATGCACAAAATTAGACTCACCCGAAAACGCTCCATACTAACGGCTACCAAGTTATGACGTCACGCCTTCCTACGTTGTATGCAACGCGTAGGAAATTTGTTCGGCAGCTATATTAAATATTGTGTTTATCAAAATTGTTTCTTTGACAAATTTGCTATAAATTCTTTGGACTAATTAAATGTATTATTTATTTTATCAAATTTTATACTTTTTAAATGGACTTGTCCACCCAACTTTGAAGGGTCATAAAACAAATAATACGCAATATATAAAACCAAGAGGAATACAAGCTACTCCAAAAGTTTGATATGATTACGATTTTTATTAGTATTTCGTTATTTTATTCATAAGTCAACATCCCTATTGTCCACCTATTTCCGGGGCTAGCTCTTAGTCCATAATGGACACATTCGTATTCATACCAAACCAACCAATGATACATGATTCAGCTATTTTTAAGACGTTTTGCTTTTATTAGCGATGTTTTTTAAATTATTTTTGATAATTGAACTTGAACTACTGTTCAACCAGTTATTATGGTTCAACGGTGGAGTTAATTTACATAAATGAAGTCGCAAAAATGGCGACGAGAATTCAATGAACCCATCACAATATTGTTATTTTCTTATTGTATGAATTAACAGTTATGATATTATATGTCAAACTGATATGTACGTACTTAAATATTATACTTCTTTTTTTATAGTAAGAGCTAAGATAGAGTTTATAGATACTTAGCTCTTATTTTAAACTTTATCCAGTGGGTCCGCGCTAAAATAACAAAGAAAAACACAAACTTATCCCGAATTTTAAGAAACTATACCCGATGTACCTTACCTATATACATTAATTCTGTGCCTTTACTTCGAATAAGTAGGCATTAGAGCCTTTGTGAGTCCCTTAAAATTACCTGTACATCATATTTAAAAAAACGTATTTTTATCAGATTCTTAATATTTCTCATCTAGGCACAATATTCCCTGAACTATTTGATACACTTAACTCTCTTATCCTTACGTGCTCCGCCGTTGATAAAAAAACCCTGATCTGGTATCATTCCGAAAGCATCTCGCTACCAAAATAACTGCAGGCTGTTAACAACGAAAGCCTTTGCTAAAAATAGCCGTGACGCCGCGCCGTGACGCAGCATGCAACCTCAGATTTGGCCTGTGTGACACTACTCTACACTATAGGTACTTATTTAAGTTTTGATGCTATTTTATTGTAAACTAGCTTTTGCCCGCGACTATGCTCGTGTAGATAGATAGAGAATCTTTAGAATCCTTAAAATGCAGGTAGAAGACATTTTCCCGTCTCCGTCCCCGTCTAGAATTATGTCCAGAGATATAAGTACCTATCCTGTTCACGTTCCCCTTCACCGTCGCCGTCACCGTCACCATCACCGTCACCGTAACCGTCACCGTCACCGTCACCGTCACCGTCACCGTCACCGTCACCGTCACCGTCACCGTCACTGTCACCCTCACCGTCACCCTTCCCTTCTCCTTATAATTTTTAATCGTCAGCCTAAACACAAAATTTGAACATCTTAGCTTTAAAATTGTTTTAAAAAACAAAACACCGACTTCAAAAAACCTGCCTCTAAAAAGCAAGAAATAATATTCAAATCATTAGATATCCATTATCATTGTTATAATAACAACACGGCTATTGAAGTCGGGTGGGGCTGGAATACAACTTCCTTTTTTTATTCTAAAAGCCCTACCCGACTTCAATTAGACGTGTTGTTATTATAACAATTATAATGGGTATCTAAGGATTTGAATTTTTTTTCTTGCTTTTTAGAGGCAGGTTTTTTGAAGTCGGTTTTTTGTTTTTTAAAACATTTTTTTATTTTTTTATTTTTAGTGTAAATACCTTTTATATTAGGTATATTATTTGGTAGAAAATCGGCTCAGTCAAACGTGAGATATTCGTGGAGAAACATACTTACATTCACACAGGTCAAACTGAGAGAGAACTTTTTTTGAAGTCGGTTAAAAAGACTACACTAAAAGTACCCCAACAAAAATTATCATCTAATTCGGTTCATAAATAACAAAGTCGTCAAGTTAGTTGATGCAAAATCATAGTATTTTCCCGATTTCTTTAAAACTACTGAACCGATTTGAAAAAAAAATAATGGGGGCATCTCGCAAGAAAACTCAATCGAACAAAAAAAGAATCATCAAAATCGGTCCATAAATGTCGAAGATACGCGCGAACAACGATAAAAAAAAACATACAATCGAATTGAGCTCCTCCTTTTTGTGAAGTCGGTTAAAAACTAAAGGACTTCCATTCAAACTTTCATCCCCTATTTCATCTCCTTAGGGGGTGAATTTTCCAAAATCCTTTGTTAGTACTCACCTACACCATGAAACGTATCTGCTCTCCAAAAATTGTGTCTCTACTGTCAGCCGATGGCTCTACGCGTATCCCAACAATCAATCAATCAATCAGTGATTCAATTTAGAGTTTTATAAATGTATAGATAATACAAGGTGCATTTGTAACCACTCTACAAAATTTTAAGGATGTGTTCAGTCCGTGGAACTGAACAACTTTCTCTAAGAAACGTAGGGTCAAATATGTAAAAAACATGAATTTTCATACAAATCAAAGAGGATCAGTTTCGTTTCATGATCAGTTTAGTATGGGATGTCCAAATTTTTTTGGCGTATTTCGACACATGTTTCATGGAGAAAGTTGTTCAGTTTCATGTACTGAACACATCTTTAAAATTTGGAGAGTGGTTACAAATGCACCTTGTATTATCTATACATTTATAAAACTCTAAATTGAATCACTGATTGATTGATTGATTGTTGGGATACGCGTAGAGCCATAACGGCTGACAGTATGCACCTTGTATACAAATACGGCTCGTCTCCATTCATCAGGTGGGACTCGAACCCACAAGGTCCAATGCTTTTCCAATTGAGCTACAGTTATTAGCAGATTCGTCGAAATTTTTACTACTTTTTTAATCTTTTTCGCTGAAAGCCAGCGTTATTTCATCAACGTGAGAAAATTACTGTCGACATTGGAAAGAAACATCTTTTCAGATATTTGACAATGTATAAAAGAGGAAATATTTTTTTTTATACGAGTATGTAAAATTTTATATTATGCTCCATGGATAGGCCCTTGACATTGACAAGGTAGACCAACGATCTGGTGAATAACGGGGGAAGCTGTTGGTTTCGTATCTGTATAGCATTGAAATAAAAAACAAAGAGGGAAAATCTTACAGAAACTGAAAAAAAAATATAAAAAGTATCTTGGAAGGCGAATCTTATCCATAAGTCTTGTATCTATTAAATTAATAACGTTTTTATAATATTTTAGCATACCTATTCAATTTCCGTCACACCGAAAAAAAACTACCTTTTGCATTAATAATGTCTTGACGTATCAATCTAAAACAAAATACGATCACTAAAACGTGATTTTTAATTACTTATACTCATGTATAGAAACTGCATCAACCAATAAACATGATGTACAAGAGGATTTTAATTATACACCAGCGGATGCAAAAACTTCTGACAGACTGATTAATGTTATTGCTAACGTAACTAATTGACTAATCTTCTTTGTCTACGATACTTATTTACTAAAACACTTTTTTGTGGGACTGGCTTGATGACTGTTTGGTGTATTAAGTTTTTTTTATCATCATTTCGTTTCTAATGTTGTGGTCTGGTTCGACAAACTAAACTTAATACTTAGCCAGGTATAACACGCACAATTTTCATTCAAACTAATTCAAAATTACTTTATCCGTAAACTGAATATGTTTATTGAGAAAATCCGGTTTTTAACACTAATTATTATTGCAGGTAAACCGCGAGAATCGCGGGGCGCCTCGTCCGAACATCAAACGAAAACTTTGAGAAAAGAGCCCTTCACACATCTCTCAGAACAAGAACTAATACACGAAGCTAACAAAGTCATAGCTCAAGCTCAGAGTGTCACTTGTACAGCCGACCACCCACCAGAAAAGTTTTTCTCTTTACCACACCGAAAAAAGATTAGAGAAGACAAATCACCACGGAGAAATAGCGACGACGCTAACTCAGAACTAACGACAAAGTCACCTCTAGGACGATCGACAAGTGATGTAAGTTCTAAAAGAAGAAAAGAAAGGACATCACTATCAACGCTCTTCCTTCGAAAGAAGAAGGAATCACAGAGAAATAAGAGCCCTGACCTGCCTGTCATTGTAACCACTAAACCAGTTGCAATCGTAAAAAGAAGCAAAAGTGACGTCTCTGACTTGAAATCTAACACAAACTTACATAAAACTAAACCTATACGAAAAAGGTCAGGTAGTGAAACAGAAGAATTCCTAAAGTCTTTGAGAAATAAAAAGTCACAACTCTCTCCTATTATAGAAAGCTCGCCAAGAGAAGATTACTTCAAAAAAACACCGCCATTAGAAGTATTTCAAAAACAAAAGTTATCTCAAAAGGATAGTGTTAAAAGTGAAGATTCAAGCAATGAGAGAAAGGTTAATCCAGTAGAAAAACCTCCTAGGTATAAGACACCTGAAAAACATATACCCAAGGCACCAACCAGGAGCAAGAGAGGTAAATCAGCAGAAAAGGAAAAATCGCCACCTATTACAGATACACCTAAAAGGAAAACGGAAATAAAGAAGACCTTATTAGTAGATGAAATAGATGGTATTAAATCAAAAGATACGAGCCCAGTTGAAGTAAAAGATAGGATAAAAGAGAGTATAAGGAAAATTGAAGAAAACGTATATGGTAGTAAAGATATGATACATAGTAGTCAACTGCCCCCTGATAAGCCACCACTTACTAGGGGACATACGGTAGATCAAATCGTTAGAATTTTAAAAGAAGATCAATCGTCACCACCTCATCATTTGATTTCAACATCAAACGGAACTAATACTAGTCAACCTTTCTCTTATACTAAACCGAGTGTTAGTCCCGATCCGAATCTATTTGTAAGAACAGCGAGCCCTGAAAGGGTATCTTCTCCAATCAACAAAATGAATGACAAAGGTGTTGTATACGCTCAAGTGATCAGAGACCATGGAGATAGTCGTATGAACAGACTTGGAAAGCAGACCATCCATAAAACTTATTCTCCTTCAAGAGAAAAGTATGGAAATTTTTCAGACGAAGATGAAGGGCTAGGTTACGAAGATAGATACAAACATTCAAATAATCGCTTTGAATACAATAACAAGATTAATGAAAAAGAACATTATAATAATACCGACACTACTTACAAAATCACTGACTCTCCTATAAAACCGAAATTTAGAGAGTATAAACTAACAAGTTTCGATGATTTTGAACCTACTTATGCTAATGAATATCCATCAAATAAAGATAAAACGCATGATTATATCGACACCTTTAGAGGTAGAGCTGATGGTATGGATACGATAAAAAAAACATATGAAAGTGACAAAAATAAAGTAGATTTGGACTTTAATGAGTTGAGTCATAGGCGTAAACTTTTAGAGTCACGGCTAAACGCTCGAAGAACTGAACGAGAAAGAGTACATGTAGTTGAACCCGTCACTAGGTACTTAACTGAGACCGACCCTATTTACGAAGCTGAAAAACGTAGACAAGCGACAGAAAAATACGTGGATGAAACTGCACGCTACTATAGCCATACGTTAGAAAGAGATGGGTTCGCTGAAAACAGTGTGACTGAAGATTACAACAAATATGAATCAGATGCACACAAGGTTAAGTATAACACTGAATCTAGGACGTTCCAAAAAGTACCAAAGGATGAATTGGACAGACGTGAGTTCATCGATAATTTAAGTCCTGATAGCAGATACAGAGATGGAAGGAAATTGTTTCCTCCGGAGCCAGAATATGAACCTCCCAGCCTAGAATTAGTTACTGGAAAGCCTGTTCTGACACCAGATGAGTATAAAGAAAAGAAATATAAAGTAAAAAAGAATCCAAATTCTAGTCTTGAACTCCTACAGCAAGGTGGGCAAAAATACAAAACTAAAGATTCCTGGTTTGGAAAAAGGAAAGGGCATTATGCTTCCAATCCTGAAATTGCTCAAGAGAGGGAAGATGATTACGCAAATATTCGTTATGAAGCGAAGCAAGCTGAATCTTACCATAACTCTTTACGTCGAGTAAAAAATAAGGAAAAATATCCCAAAGAAGATTTTCAGATTCGTCGTCATGGCTCTGGAGACAGCCGGGACTATTATAGAGAAGAAAGGTCTCCGCCACATCGTTACGATATTGACAATCGCTTAGTCGATTCTGGAATCGAAAACGATTTCCGCAAAGACTCTAGCGGTGAACTACACAGACGATACAGAAGACATGAAAGTGATGACGATGTTCACAACACCTCTTTACTTTTGGCTAGTGAAAGAAGACACACCGAAGACAACTATCCTAGCGAGCAGATTTATGCCAACGGTGAATATTTAACAAAGTTCAAAGATTTCAGGGAAGACAATTACAGGAAAGAGTACATTCCGAGGGAAAGAAGTGCCGACGATGGATCACATTTAGTGCCTAAAGCAGATAGATTTGAAAAAAGTCCAACGGATGAAAAAGTTAGTGCGAAACCACCCAAAGCAACTAAGAAGCTTTCTGGACTCGAAAAGGTAAAGTCTTTAGGTATACCATTTAGAAGCTGACTAGCTAATAATAATATATACGTTTGCATTTTTTCTTTATATTTAAAGTAAAGTGATGTCAATATTAAGACTTATCTAACTCCAAAGGTGAAACAGCTGTTCTCTCGCGACTCTTCAAAGAAGAGCAAGAAAGAGAAGGAAGAGGTCCAGCCGAAGGCTCGCACTCGGGTACTCAAGAGCCCTGAACATCTTGCCAGAGATGACTCCGAATACAGAAGGTACAGTTGCCTATGTTTATTGGTCTGTCACAGTTACTGCATCATAATATTCATAACTAATAGTGATTGTTGCTGTTTGAGGTGAATTTTATAAGTATAAAGAGCAAAGCAAAATAAAACTTTATCATGGTAATAAACTATCATTGGTTGGCAACACATTCTGTATAAGATGATAACAAGCTTAGCCCACCAAAGCGCAATGCATAAGGAATATTTGATGTTTTCTCTTCTCTAGGTTCACGGACCCGGAGCCGAGCGACATCGTCGTCAAGAAGATCAACTACGATTGCCAAGGAGACGAGAGGCGACTCAGGAGCTCCAGGGAAGACCTGGACTGGTATAGGAGTTCCGGAAGCCCGGAAAGGAAGTACAGGGAGACGGACTTTGACGATAGGTTCGTGGGTTTCAAGAGTAACTTTCTGTATTTTACGAAGACAAAAACGCTTCTTGACCTTTTTTCGGTGAAGTGAAAAATCAACATTAATCAAATCATAATACTTGTCAGCTTGTCACAACTTAGCTGACGAAAATTTAATTCGTACATAGACACGTTTGCTCAGATCAAAACATAATTTGCACTAATATGATCCTGATTGTACTCTATGATCCTGATTTTTTTTCCTTTTAGATACGACAGAACATTGAAAGAGGAAAGAAGATACAAGGAAAGAAAGGAAGAGAAGAGATACAATTCGTCGGAGAGAGAGAGCGACCAAAGACCTTCGGATGGAGAGAGTGATCTGCGGAAATCAAGGACAAGAAAAGCTGGACCATTGGATTCGCCTGCTTTGGTAAGTGCTGTAGTTACTTGTTGAGAGTGCATTCTGTAATTTTCCTTTTTTTCTTTGTTTAAATCTGTTTTATTAACACGTTTTAATTTCTAAATACTTACTAGGAAAAAGTTATTGTACAAATCTACTACCTACTTAAAATTTTCTTAAAAATATGATTGTCATGTTTTCAAGATTTCTCGTCAAAAACATTCGATCACCAAACTTTCAATTCCTTTTTAACACGTTTTTCATTACGATTTTGAATAGGTACCTAACCAATATTTCCTCTAAACATTCTAATCCAAAATTGTTATTACTTGATTTCTATGGTCGATTGGTTAAGTCATGGTTGCGTTGGTTCAGTAGGTATTTGCCAGTCATTTAAGAAGATAACAGGTTAATTATACGAAGAATCGCCACTCGTTTCAGACGTTTTACTTCTATACTATCAGTCAAAGATTTTACTACTAAAGAATTAATTAACCATGTTCATATTACTATTATGAAATCTCCATCTTGTTCAAACATCATCGGCACATCGGGGAGCGAGTTTGATTGGGTATTAGGTACCTACTTATAGCCACAAAACACGGAAAGGTGTATTACCAACTTATACCTATTACTACTATTAGTAAAAATGACGGATATTTACTTCTATACATCTAATTATGTTTATGTTCTCCAAAATGTATTTACGGTTACATTACAGACGAGCTTTTATAAGGACAAATGTTTGGCAATAAGATACCTACTTATCATCTACGGCGGAGCGAATCCTGTGGCTGCCCCCTGTGGCAAAGGTATCGGATTCAGATCCTGGTAGAGGTCAATGTCAGTACATTCTAGTCACCCGTGTCGTCGTTTTGTATCCGTTAATTTGTCGCCTTACTAACTTAATCGACTATCTACACTTTGCTTGTGACTTAAATTATTGGTGTATTGGTTAAGTAATCAAAGTTCTGAGGCCGCGAAAATTGCTTTTCCGATAAATCCCGCATCTCAAAACTTGAATTAATTCACTAGGTGCTCTTGACTGTGCCTACAATTCATATTTTTTTGTTTTCTCATCCTCGCCCTGGGCCATGGGCTGGTGACGCTCTTGGTGGCTTGTCCGAAATTATAATTTAGGACTTTCAGACATCGAGAGTAAACCCCATTGAACTTACATTACGTTACGAGACAAATCGCGTCGGAATCCGTCAAGCACTCTCACCTTTTGGCGCCGACCTGCGGCAAGGCATGGTTAAAGGTCAAGCCGCAAGCGCAGTATTGTAGCGTACTTTTACTATTGTACTTCAGAACGGACGGCCAATGTTTTGATACAGATCAGGTAGGAACAAAGATGCAAATTCCCATTGTCCTAATTTATTCAGAGTCAGTGCAGCACCGTATTTTGTACCTACATTCGACCAACTCTTGGTCAAAAAGCTTATAATTATGTAAGCTTTCAACGAATAAGTAGGTATATTTTCAACCACATCATTGGAACCAATGATATATTCCTATTTTCAGTAAATTCCTAAGTAATACTTGTCTTCTTTTCTTTTAATAATCTTTATGTACCTACCTACGAGTAGGTAATAATACTAATCTAGTGGTAGGTAATGACATGAAAATGAAAGTGCTAACGATTGTGGTCTTACAGCCAATTGAATCTAGAAGTAATATTCACTGTTCTCAACTAGATATTATGAAAGCCTTTCTGAAAGCAATTATAAAAAGTTCAATGAAATACAGCATATTTCCCGACGTTAGGGGGTCTTCTCATATTATGAGCCGTTCATCCCTTTATCGATTGTCAAACATCTACCTATAAAACATTGAACTAAGTAGGAAGGTACTATTATTATAATAATAATTAGAAAAATGATTCTTTCGGATGTCGAAGGACTTTCACTTGCTTGCACCGAAAACGTAGAAAGTACCTACCTACTAGAAAATCGACAAATCTACTAGTGACTTGGTAGCTCAATTTGGAAGAGCATTGGATCAGAGTAATCCGAATGTTGTGGGTTCGAATCCAACCTGAGGAGCTGGTGACGAGGCCTTTTTTTGGTAACTATAGTATTTTAGGCTATAGTGCGTATGCACTTATTGTATTGTAATAATATCTACCAGAATATATATTCGGCGCCAGAAGCTTCACATACAACCTCATTTGCATGAAGCAACATATTATGTGTAGACAAATTACAAGAGGTTACAGAATGGTTTATATGCAGTTATGCCATTTATGGCCTAGGGCTAAAACATAAGTGAAAGTCGCTCTCCCGTACAAACGTTTGTGGTGTACTTGCTATTGGAAACCAGATTTGCAGCTTTGTTTTTACCAATATATCTAATGCTAACCACAGTTACAAATAAGTAGCGGTAGTTATTTAAATAAAGGGATGTATTTAATAGCACTTTAAATTTGATGAAAACAGCTATAAAATTGTATATCAGCACTTTAAAATAATAATAGACCTATAATTTAATATTATCACTACAAAAATAATGGTTTGCACTTTAAAATAATAATAGATCTATAATTTAATATTATCACTACAAAAATAATGGTTGCACTTTAACTGTGTCGCAACCATTGGTCCCAACTCCGAAACCATTTAGTTTCTGTCCAACCATGTCAGACTGACCACCATCTGACCACTGTTAAAATGAGATGGAAAGATGAAAACAACTTCTGGCATAATGCATAATTATACGCCATCAGGTCGGTTCTGGCGTTGTTGGTCATAAATTAATGGAACCTAACCTCCTCCTGGGCTCCTGTCTCGCTGCGCCCGCTCGTCGTCGCACCTAGACGTCTGTTTACCAGTGCTAAAGTTATAAAATTAATTTGTAAGGTGCAAAGTATTAATTTTAAAGCCCAGCATATTTATAGTGGAAACCCTTATTTTGATAGTTCATTCAATAAATTTTGAAGCTAAACATTTTAAAGTGTATTACATTATTTTTAAAGTGCATTTATATATTCCCCTTTAAAAAATGCTAAGTATAGAAACATTAGTATAGCTAACAGCGATCAAACCCAATAGAAGCGTAGCCTTTTTACAAGATTGTATGCTTTATGCTTTTTACAACATGTGACAAGGACAATCCTACAATGTGACGTCAAAAAGGATTAGTTATGTGAAAATAGCATTCTGGATGCTAAAATCTGCAATAATTGTTTACTGTGTCAGACTCTGTCTTAAATCGGCTTATTATACCTAAATTCAGTCAGTATTGATAAGACTTACAGACAGTTAAATCAGTATTTTTGACACTGCAATCACTTTCGACCCTTGGGATTGCAAAACACGATATTAAGTAGGTACCTACTTGTGTTGTAAATGTAAACTAACTTTTGTTCCTAGCTGACTAAAACCGTATTTGTCCATTTCCGGTTAGGTATAACAGTAAATTATTTCAGTGAAAATACTGTTAATGATATCCTAATTTTTATAATGTAGAGATCGTACGTAACACTTCAACCAGGCTAGCACATGACCAGGGGGGCAATTCTCGGATGCGTGACATAATGTCGAATTCGACATTATCTCTAATCACGAATCTCTATTAAAAATGTCACTAAAATCTCTACTGCGACATTACAAGTTGAATTACTTAACATTTGTCATCGCAGTCCCAAATGGTCACTCATCTATCTAGTAACCGGCCTCTTCAAAAGTAGCTTAATATTCGTTATGCTGTTCGAAACGGTCACCCATCTCGTACTCGGCCTCTTCAAAAGTAGCTTATCATTCGTTATTACTGTTGATGGGTGACCATTTTCAAAGTGGTTACCAGATGGTCACCCATCTCACACCCGGCCTTATTTAAAGCATTTTTACTTTCGTCGCATCGCAGTCACAAACGGTCACCCATCCCATACCCAGCCATTTCTCAAAATTGCTTAAAATTTGTCATCGCAGTCCCAAATGGTCACCCATCTAGTAACCGGCCTCTTCAAAAGTAGCTTAATATTCGTTGTTGCTGTTCCAAACGGTCACCCATCTCGTACTCGGCCTCTTCAAAAGTAGCTTAACATTCGTTATTGTAGTCCCAAATGGTCACCCATCTCATAAGAAAGACACAATTCGACACTTCTACTAACGTAATGTTCGAGATATACAATCTCTACTGCTATCGACCACTCGTTGCATGTCGAACGCTATGGCTCGACATATGTCTACCGTGAGATTCCGAGAATACGGAAATCTGATTGCGATCGACATCCGCCATGTTTTTTCGAGATATCTCGCATTCGACATTATGTCACGCGCCCGAGAATCGCCTCCCAGTGGTTAGGTACTTACTATACATTGGGTTGGGTAACCGCAGACAATACAAAAATGAAGTGTGGGATATAATGTCATTCAGTTCGGTAAACGATTGTACTGTATCAGTACGATGTCAAATTTTAATGGTTTAAATTCCATGTGTGAGTATCTATAAATTTCCCAAAAAGACATGTATCGAAAAACGCCTAAAGGTCCTACCTACCATACTTCAGCTGAATGTGTTAGTGTGAGAAATCCGAAAATTTTCGCCATTTTTCGACCCATATGTCTCTTTGGTAAAATTGTTCAGTTTCATTGGATTTCATTGGTAGAGAACGTTCATTTGATTCCCACAAAACAATACATTTACAACATTTAACAGAATTAATGGCTAAACCAGAATATGGTAGATAGATAGGGACCATCAAACTGAACCACTTTTACTATGGGACCAACTCTGAAATCGCGAAATTTTTGTGTGCAGCTGTACCTTTTTCGGTTTTTTGACAATCTGTCCTTTTGAGAATCTGTCCTTATGAGAATAAAGGAAAAAATCCAGCTGTTTCACACAGAAATTAATAGCGAAAATATGAAAATGTATGAAACAGCTGATTCTTTCGCGATTTCAGAGTAGGTCCCATAGTAAAAGTTTTTCAGTTTGATGCTCCCTATCTACTTTATTTTGGTTCAGCCATTAAGTTTACCCTACACGTCGTATAATTTATTAATAATCTTTCGAAAAAACCTTGCTCCTTATCTTGATCTATTGTTAACTAAAGTACAATGCAATTTACTTTATATCTAAAGTTTTAATATTGAAAAAATAACTTTAAAAAAAACGAGGCAAAGCATTAAGTCCAACCCACTTCAGTCGTCTTATCTTAATAAAACAATCTGAGTCTTTAATAGCATTTCTCAAAAGGGTATGTTTAACATTCATTATTTAAAACATTTTATGCATTAATATATTCCATATTTTTATGAAAAAGAAATAAAATGTCGCTATTTCCATCATAAGTAAATAAAGAGGTACAGCAGGGTAGACCCGGCAGAGGTAATGTGTCTTGCAGCCAACGAACTAAGATTGCTTGCAGCAACTTATGCATAAATATTTTTTAACAGACTTTAATATAGGTATTGGAAAACAACTATTCGACGAATAGATAACCTCCTCCTTTTAAATTGAAGATGGGATAAGATGGGACAAGTGATTGATCTTCCTTTGCATGAATTTAAAAACCATGTTAAAAAAACGCTCATGGGTAAAGGTTATTATAAAGTAGATGATTATCTTAAAGATCTAAATGCGTGGAAATGATGTAACACATAACTTGCTACCATAAGTACTTAATTGAAGTAATATAATATAATAAGTCTAAGTTGTTGCCAATAATCCTGTCACCCTGCTGTAATTATCTGGTAACGATATATTCAAGTTTGTAAATATCGTTACTTATGGCTGTTACAGCTGATCCTAAGTTACTTGCGCCCGTTTTTCTTGTCAGCTAAAAAAGTCTGGAACGGGTGGTAGGAAAATATAGACGATTCAAAAGTACTTAATAATTAAGTTTATTTGAATAAAGCTTATTTGACTTTGACTTTGATGGTCGTTAGAATAAAATAGAAACAATTGCAATTAACTTTTTTTAAAGGACTTGTACCTACTTAGTAATTATTTATTTGAATAACTTTTTTGTTACAATTAAGACCGAAATCCCTAAAATCTTTTTTCGTATTCGTCATTATAACTAAGCAAGGAATAGGTGTTTGTTTGCAAGTGGCCCTCAGGCTGTGACACAACCAAGCTTTTTCTAATTAGAATGATGGCACCGATGACGTCACTCACATAAGCACGAGGCACATGACATCATTTGGACGAGAGGCTATTGAACTGGTACATCACGAAAGATACACAAGCTGTGTTCACACATACATTTTATATTGACATTTCAGCCTACTAATATTATAATTTGTGAAATTATGTTAGGATTTTTGTTATAAGTAGGTACCTACTCAATCACGCAAACATGACAGGCAAACAGATAGTTAACAACCTAGATTAAATTAAAAGATAGGATATTTTTATCCTGGTCAAAGATCTATATGAATTTATCAAATTGTCCACCCGAGTCTGTATCGCTCGGGGCATTTAGATTTAGAAAATCGCTGTGCATCTCAGCGCAAAATGTCTGTGTAAAGCCCGTCGGTAACGATCAATTGCGATTGACAATTTTTTCGTCAATGCCATTGTTGGAGCAATTGACAATCGCTCTGATCGCACGCGTAAACGATAAATTTTCACATCAATGGGCGTCAATGACGTAAAAATTGACAATCGCGAATGATCGTTACCGGCGGCCATTACAAAGGCTTTTAGGTTTTAGTCGAAAAACCCAGCGCACTACAGTTAGGCGATGCTCTGAAAAACACACAGACTTTTCCGACGTACTTATTTAATTTAAAAAATCCTCTGCGGTCCAGAAGTCGCGGGCGAAAATTCGTCAAAAAACGAACAGATGTTCGTAGTAATTGTAAGCCAAATAGTTACTTAATTAATATGTTTCGTCAAACGATTTGTGATTATAACAATATTAATGATAGATGTCATGTCCACATTCACTCGTGAGCCCCCTTTCCCCTCACCCTCACCCCGAAAAAAACAATACCTACGTCAAAAAATTATGACCTGACATCAATCACATCAGTCACATTCACATCACACACAGCTGCTTTACCTATCCAAGTGACGATTCGGGTAGCACGAGGAAAGACAGTTTTAGACGTATTCGTGATTTTGTCACAATTGGTCAAAATGTGAATACCTATCAATGTCTGGCCACATACAGACCAAATCTGATTCGGAATTTCGATTTCGAGGAATTGATAATGTATGAAAATTCCGAACGGAAAAATAACGCATGTGCGTGGTCCATAGATTTGAATGATTTTGCTGCATCCGATTCGGAATTCCGTATGTAGTGTGTGGCCAGAAGAAATTTCGATTCATCCGTGTGAATACAGCGTTAGATACTGCTTTTTATTTTGTTCTTTGTGATTTTAATTATGTATTTATGTCCAGCAAAAAGGTTCGCTTTGGGATGAAAGTTCGATGTTCGTTTGTGCAATTTATAAGTGTGAATATTTGAGTATCTGTCATAAATCCCATTTAAGCACAGAATACATAATAGTACAATAAGGCTCATCTGTATGCGCACGCACTAATCAAAGTATCATCAATACTCGAAAACGTCTGCAAAAGCAGTAACGCCTGCAAAAGCCTTTCGTCACATTATTTTCAGTACGGGCAACTTTACATACGAATTACCATACTAAAAAAAATCGACTGCCTGAACATCGTTTCCCAGGACATATTTTTTACTCGGCCCCAGAAGAAAATAAGAAAAGAAAAAGGACTTATTTTTTACTCGGCCCCGGAAGTAAATAAGAAAAAGGACCTTTTTTTTATTCGGCCTCGGGAGAAAATAAGAAAATGAAATAAATACATTATTTGAAATTAGAAGGTGCTGAAAATTCAAGAGCGCTTTGAAATTACAGCTACCTACTACTCGTATAATATCAAAGCTCTCTTGAATTTTCGTATCATACATTTTGTTTCATACATTTACAGTATCTTACATTATTTGTTTTGATTTGAACCAAAACACTAGCCGGAAACATTTTCAGTCGTGGGAATCTTTTGAAACTAAAAGTGATTTAGACAAAGATATTATTACATAATACCTACTTACTGAAGTTATCTTTACAAATATCTTAGCGGATGTTAAGTTTTTACGCTTGTTAGCACTTTGAACGTTCGTAATTCAATTGGTTCGATTGCAATAATAACTTCAATAGAATTATAGTGGACACACAAGGTCGACTTGTCGATAATACACATTTACAGAGTCTAGACAGTAAAATGCGATTGATTCAACAATGTACAACTGAAGTGGCTAACTTCAGAGCCTTTATGATCAGAAAGCCTAACTTGCAAAATGTCTTTAAAGCAATACGTCTAAAATACAATGCATGATGACTCAAATGCAGACAGCCTATCTTGCAAAACGTAATAATATTATTTTTATTTTTATGCAGTATAAAATCAATAAACTGTTCTTATTTTATAACTGCAATACTAAAATATTATTAAATTATTAAGGTTGTCTTGTTTATTGACCAAGGTATTCAGTAAAATACTAGAAAACTCATTGCAGTGTATTAGACGTAAGAAGGGTATAGACGTAATGCTGCTGAGGCAATATGCATCTTAGACGTTTTGCTTCTTAGACTTTTTACAACTTAGACATTGATTTTAGACATTTTGCTTTAAAGACGTTCTGCAAGTTAGGCTTTCTGATCATAACCCCTTCAGAGTGCTTGCGGTACAAAACGACGGCGAACGTAGGTACTTTTTGTTGGTTTACGCACGATCTAACTCCTGAGGATGCTCCGGGTTGGGGCGAAATACGTGTAGAGTAGCCTAATTGGTGAAGGTGCAAGGTGTGTTGCTGTCTTGCTAAATTTTGTGGTGTGCATGTGCATATTGGTGCATCTTGCATATATTGTTTGCGGAAGTAAGCTACATAAGTATACCTACCTATTTCTTTTTTCAAAATGGTTTGGGACTTCCGCCAAGTGACGCCTGTCAAACAGATATTACCTATTTTAAGTATTAGCAAAGAGAATGTAAAAAAACTAGCGTTTTAGTCTTGTTTTAGTACTTAGTTTCATGTTATGTATATGAAGGGTCTGTTTTACAGTTTTGGCTTATATTTTTATTTTAAAAACTTGACTTTGTTTCAAAGAAATTCTGTTTATTAAAGCAAACGATAAGTGCTGTTATATACTGTATAAAATTAATATTTAAGTAAGAAAGTACTTTGTTCGTTAGGCGATTTGCGTTTCAGTTCTTTCAAGACAACAACGGCCCTAGAAATAGAAAGGACGGACGCCAAGCCAACACGCTAAAATAATCACAAAAAAATCAAAACTGAAACTCCCGAATAAAAACATGTATCGCTGTCTATCTGCAACATTGATTTCACTAAATACGACGCAAAGTTTAAAAAGTAGGAAATAAAATGTACTTCCCAAAATGGTCATAAAACCATGAATTTGCGCAAAAGCTGCGCAGGCGCCAGCCGCCGGCAGTTCCGACGCTGTGATTTAATTAAGGTCAGGAGCCATATGGCACTCTCGGCGACCTTGCATCTTCGTGCCTTCTGTTTTTGGGGTGCTAGTGATTTCATATGACCTTGCTTTTGCTTGGTACACTCATCTTTGCAGTGCCGGATTAAGCCAGCGCGGGGCCTGTAGCAAATTCTATCAAGGGGCCCTTGGTTTGCTTTAGGTTATCAAGTTTAAGCTATTACTACTAGGGTTACCATCTACGTAAGGGAGGATGCCTGTGTAGGAAGCACAAAATGCCTAACTTTTCAGAAAAATCTCTGTCTATAGTGAAAAAAGGCGATTTTTAGCCAGTTTTATCCAATAATCTTGTAATTCAGGTTAATCCTAGTTCAGGCACATTGAATTTCTTTTCCCTATGTTATCTATAGTACTAGTTGTAAATTGTGATGTAAGATTATTTCAATAAAAAAATATTATTATTATTATTTATTATTATTAATTGTGCCTATCCTCGGTAAAAATATCGGTCGCGCAGCGCGATTTTTAATCAGTTTCTCTATGAATCTCACTAATTATGTAATATTACGCTCTATTTTCATGTTCTTATCTAAATTAATACTTTCTTATGGTCTGAAGCATTGATGCACCGCGGGGCCCCTAAATGCGCAGGGCCCGTAGCATTTGCTACTCTTGCTACGTGGCTAATCCGCCACTGCATTTTTGCAAGGTCTTTCATATTTTTTCTTAAAACTCTTTCCGGTCATAAAAGTGTTTCTCAGTGACCATGGGCCCGCTCGGACTAATTTACAACGATGAAACCAAAACTGCAACGGTTGCTTACATCGAAAATGTTTTGTTTGATTTTCGATTGATTTTTATCTAAGCTCTAATAACATTGTCGACTTATCAATGCATTGTGCTTTGATAAATCGTATCAAAAGATCGGTAAACGTTATTTTCTACCATTTTAGATGAATTGATAACTCAAGGTTGGTAAATTCAAAGTCAAATTATGAAAGTTTTGCAGTGGGGACCCGCCTCATTACGTAAAAACAGTTGATCTGATTTTGCTGAAATCAAAACTTAGAATACTTTTTATCCTCGTTAAAGGATCCATAAAGATTTTCCCGAATGTCCACAGTAGCTAGTACAATATAAGATATTACTGATAAGATTTTGAACAAAAAGTAAAATAAAACTGAAACTGAAACCTAGGTAGAGCAAACTAGAGACATTTTATTTCGTTGATTTGTTTTTTCAGGTTTGTTTCCATTCAAACAAATATTTATAAATTATGATCAACTCAAGAAATGTTTTCCCATCCAACAAAAAATTGCATTGTGTACCTATGTATTTTTCAGAAATATTTGAAGTTGACACACCCATTGGAATAGTCTATAACTATCTTCAATTGTCCATGAAAGTCCGCCGTTTGTTTCAAAATCAGTCATTGACCTCAGGATGTTGGTTTAGTTTAGTGCTTAAGCTCGCGACAGAATTCTAAAAATGGTTAATAAGGTCCTTGGCCTTTGGCTGTATTCATTTGAATATTGACTTTAACGCGATAGAAATGAGTTGAAATTTAAAAAATCTGAGATTTTTTGTGATTTATTTGAATTGACTAAGACTTAGGTATAACGTTTTTGGTTTCAAACTAAAAAGATCTAAGAAAATTGAGATCTAATTTTTAATTCTCATTATTGTGTTTTGCTTATCAGCCTTATCTCATCGATACTATTATATTAAAATTCGGGTTTTTTTTTACTGTTTATTCCAAAGCTGCTCAAGCCCAGAGCCCACGAACTAAATCCCGCACAACCGCGCAAGCTAGTTTGAACAGAAACATTGAAATCACATTGACAATACTTTAATTATTTTTGTTAAAACATTTTGTTGCACACTTTAGTTTCTTTAGATGCTCTCGGGTGGGGCCCTGTTTAATAACGTGATAATTTGTCAATTGTCATGACAATTTGGTTTACATTGCGGTGTAGCTGTAAGTAGTTTGTTTTATTTGCTAAGTGGTCGAAATGGATATGAAATTGTCTCATTTATTTTTGTCCAAGTCCCAAAATTTATTAAAATAGGAATTGTCACTAGTGGCCTGCCATTTTGTAAAATGACCATTTGGCCCAACTTAAAAAAAAATGAGCAGTCTTGGTTTATCCGAATGCTCTAAGGTTTATCCTTTGCTTCTATAAAATTTCAGTCTATCTACCTACTTCGAAGTCATTGCGAAATATTTTTGATTATATTTTGAACTACAGGGCAGGGTCCAATACGTGACAATTTTTAAATTGTCATGACAATTTGGTTTACGTTACGTTGCGATGTATCTATGAGCATTTTATTCTATTTTCAAATTGGTTGACGCAAAAGATATAAAATTGTCATAACAGTGACAAATTGTCACGTTTAAGGTTGTAATTTATTTCATATATTATGTGAGAACCTTATTTAGAATCAAATTGTAAAATATTGCTTAACTGCCTCAACTCATAAAAGTTAGTAAAATCGAAAAGTTAGGTAGGTACCCATTTTTTGCTTAAGGTTCAATCAAGCGTAGTTTTTTCTTACCCGTGTAATTGTATACCAGAAAGAAAACAAGAATACATTATTCATTATTATATAATATTCACCACACACAGAGGCAAATGACTGAGATGATTTCGTCACTGCAAAAAATGATGTGTTGCCAGTAATGAAGCTGGTCGGATGGTTCTGTATAATAACGAAATATCTTTTAGGAGTTTTTGCGCAATTTTGTCGAGTTCAGTTCGGTGGCTATATAAATTATTTGCAAATTAATTTATTTGACATTTGTCTCAAAATTACATGTCTACGCAACTGAACAATACCTACTTATGTGTAATCATTAAAACAGGCTTAACTTGTTCAATTACATTCCTGAAAATTTTCATACAGACAAAATAAATAAATAAAATAAATAAATAAATAAATAAATGCTTGGACAAAAATAAACAGTTAAGTAAATAAAAAGACTAAAATATTTAATTACATTATTTTTATCTAGCCATCAATAAATAAGCAACATGATATAAAGGAGGGTCATAGTTTTATTGATACTTTAAATACTTTTACGTTTCTCTTTCTAATAATGTTCATTAAATAAAAAAGTAGCCCCAAAAAACTACCCTGAAGAACCCCACAACTTCGCAAATAAGCTTAAGATTTATGCTAAAAAGAAAATTACTAGTTAGGTAGACCATTTCGTTATTAAGTTCAGCATCGGACAATCATATGATTACACAATCTGATATGTTTTAGGACTTTAGGACACGCAATCGCTACAAAACATTGGATGGTAGGTAGGAGTTAAGTTAAAATATTTTCATAATTTTTAAATATTTTATAGTAAGTATACCTACTTCAGCAACGCCCTATATTTTTTTTGATAGGGCGTTGCAGGCACGTCTCAAGACGGGATGCGATTGTCCCCCCCCCCCCTGAAGTAAAATTATGGATACGTACCTGGGACGTTGCGAATTCCTTAAAAATACGCGACTAACAATATCATAAAAAATTGAGTTTAAATGAAACATAAATAATGTAACAACCCAAACAAAAGCAAAGGATTCCTAAAAACTATGATTTATTTCCTGATGCGGTGTCAACGAACGCGGAGTTTGCTCTTCTGCAGATGTATTATCTATGGAGGTCACAATACAGAATATTGTGATTGTGACCAGGGGGTCAAGTCTGCTAATGTTATCGTCAAAATCGTGATTCAATAGTGTTTGAATAGTAATGCGCGCTTTTTTACACCGAAACACATAGTGTTTGTTAAACCCAAAACGGAAACACATTGTGTCTCGAAGGGTTTAAGAAACAAGAACAGTGTCAAAAAAAGCATAACCATACAAACACCATTGAACCTCGATTTTGACGATAACATAAGCAGACTTGACTCCCTGAATATTTATGACGAGCAAATGTTAAAATTAAAATTTGGCCTCCATATCCCAAATATGCAAAACCAAGCCAAGTGGACATATTCTATGCTAGGTTACTTTACTACTATATGTTATGCTATTCTTTTCTCGCTTGTTCAAGTGGCAAAATTTATATTCGTTCGAACGCACAGAGCAAGCAATAACTATTCGAACGAACAAGCAATGATCGATTGAATCCCTCATCTCTGGTTTTTATAGTATTTCAACAAAATGTTCTTTCCACACAAATTATTTCACGCTCTAATATACTCACGATTCAATTTTTTGTCCCTTTCAGGCGGAGAGGTACAGAGAAAGACGGCGGCTAGCTACTCCCAGCCCCACCCCCTCGCCTCCCCGCAGGCCGCCCGCCGCCACCACCACTTCCAACTGGTTCAAGTCATTGGACAGACTGACTGCCAAGAAAAAGGCGAAAAACATTAAGGTAACTTTCAGAAACTTTATTTCATTAACCGAACTGTAACGGCCTATGTGGTCTAGTGGTTCGCCCACCCATGTAAGACGCCGGGGTCCCGGGATCGATTCCCAGGGGGGGTACAATTTGTACTCGGTTTGTTGGTGGTACCTTAGGGTTTATTTCAAGTCCACCTGGCTATTTAAAAATTGTTGTGTTCCGGCAATTAGAGAAAGATAGTCAGTTCCTCAGTGATGAGGATTCCATTCCAGGTGTAGTGTGCTTTCACCTTCGGCCTTATCGTCACTTAACATCAGGTGAGGTGAAGGCCAAGCATTATCCCCTTGTGCATAAAAAAAGAACTGTCAAAAATAATGTCGGAGATCTTTTGCAAATGTAGATTTGTAGATTTGGATATTAAACTTTCTAAATAACTATCATTGCAGGAGAAAGAGACTGTGATCACTTCAGAAGAGGAGCCCCGCAAGGCGTGGGCTAAGACAGCGAAACCCCTGAACTCCCCTGCGAAAAACCTAAGGTTCTTTGGCGACACAGACCAAGAGTCAGATGCCAACGTAAAACAAACAGTTACGAAGACCAGAAGCAACCCTAAACCACACAGCACCTTAAGAAAGACAATATCTAACTCCAGCACCGGTATAGATGAAGTAGACCACAGCGAGTTGTCTGGGAAGAGCTACTCGCTCTCGAATCTTCGAGAAGAGAAGAACGAGAGTCCGAGAACTAAACAGTACTATAAAAGGAACTTGAGGAACATTTCTGAGATCAGCAACTCTGAAACGGAGAGCCACTTAGATAATAGAAGGGTTGGGAAACCGCCGATCAGTCCGTATGAAAGGTCGAGGAGTCACAGCAGTTCAAAGACCTTGAAAGGCAGCAAGCCAGATGTGAGGAGGAGGACGGAGGAAAGGGGCAGCTCGACGGAACTCAGGGGTAGCAAACAGGAACTGTCAAGGGAATTGAAGTGAGTTTACACCACCTTACTTTAGTATTACTTATATTTCATTATAGGATAGGTATCATGATGGCATTGAGATAAGATTATTGTGATTGTAAATAATTTTATTGCCGAACCTCGAGTTTACTCTTTTCGGTAACAATGAATATTTTGACTGTCTTTATGTGTATTTGTATTGTGCTTTTGTTTATTGCCTATTGTCTTCAAAGAAGATTTTTATACTACCAACTCAAAAGTAAAAAATCGTCCTCAAAGCTAACAGCTAGCCTTTAGAAATAATATGTAGGTAGGTACCTAAGGTACCAAGTTAGATTTGAGGAATCAATGACACTGTCTAGATCTACTTATTATTGTTTAAAACTGACAACGAAATACTTAAAGGTGAAAATGTTTCTGTTAATTAGACACCGCCGAAGAACACCAGGGACGAATTCAGGAGAAAGTAGCACAGAAGGCGACTCCAGCCACCAGTCCCAACGCAGCGTGGTCTACTTACACGCTACCACTGGTAAGCTTTGACAGATCTAGCATGCCTATAGCACAGAATATAATATAAGTAGGTACGACCATACATAAAGGACACTCTCCGCCCCGCCCCAGAATCAATTACCTCACCCCACCCCGCGAGTCCGTATGCCGAATCGTATGCTCGTTTAGTCGTGTTCCTAAAGCACAGTAGGTGCATAAGTATAAGTACTTACTTATAGGGTGGATTTTTTAAGTGAACCTGGAGGAAAAGTATGTACCTACCTACTCTAAATAAAGGAGATTAGGAGTTTTTGCTCAAATGAGATATCCCATAACATATATCCATGGCCCATTGCGGTGTTAACGACTGCAAATGCACCGGGAGAACGCCTTGTTGCATCCGAAACACAAAGCATAGGTACAAAGGAGCTATAAATATTTTTTTGGTCATCCATTCCATTACCCCTTGCTTGCCCCTTGCCCAAGTAGCTTATTGTTGCTTTATCATTTCATTCCAGTCGGAGATATTCCAGACCCTGGCCGTATAACTCGCAACAGATCTCGTGACGACGTCTCTTCCGTCAACTCGTCCAACCTGCAAGTTCGAAGCACCACCAAAACTTTCTCAATCTTCGCACCATGGACGCCGAAACACTACAGCGAACAGCAAGACGTCCATTACGCGCAAAGACCGAGGAAGAGCAAGTCCAGAGAGGTACAGAAGCCTCCGTCTACTCGGAACACAGTGGAAAGACCTGAATCACTGCAGAAGCATAAGTCTTACAGCCAAACTACTTTGACGAAGCGTCCACAAAACAGTAGACTCACGAGCTCAAGCCATACTCTTTATAAGAAGGACAAGAAGAAAGATGATTTGAATAACAGCACTTTATCGAGAAGAACGGGTCGGGATGCTAAAAAGAGTCAATCCAGTGAAATTCTCAGTAGAGACAGTGATAGGGATAGGCTCTCCCGGTCCATTTCTATGCCCAAGGACAACAGTAAGAAAGCTGGCTGGTTCAAATTGTCTAATAAAAATAAGAAACCTGAAATAAATTCAAGAGTCCGCTGAGTCAAAAGATAAATTAGTGATAAGTTTTCTTCTATTAAATAACAAATGGATGGTCATAGCAATTTCGACCACCTATGCAATAACTTAAGTAGATCATTTTAGGACCATCTAATATGTGCTCCGTAAAGCATAGTGCCGATTGAGGAGACCGAAATACGGGTTTGGAGTCCCAATTCCCGAAGCCAATGTTTGTTACGTTTAATCACCTAACTGGAACACGAGTGTATTATAATTATCAGTTTCTTCATGGCAAGGGACTTAATTTTTTTTTATTTCGGTTTTTGCGCCCTCTGATTACGTACCTAACTCGATCTATTTTAAATTTTTTGAAATTAATGTCATTTTCCGTTGATAACAGAGTGCTATAATAGCTGCTAATAATGAAACTCATTTTTTTTCAATTTTAAATGATTTTGAACAACTAGAATTTTATTATTGTCAGCAACAGACAGGACAGGACAGGATTGAGTAAGACATATAAGCCAAACTAAACTTAGTTTACGCATAGGTGAGTCACCAACCCATAACAAAAGCGTAGTTAAGCTACCCCTAAATCCAGTTCAGTTTTACACATAGAGGTAAAGTGTGTTATAATTATCATGGATACAAGTATAGCAATACCTATACACGATACACCCTGTTTAATCACTGAAAATTGCCTATAAGTATGTAATTATAAAAACAGCAATACATAATTTACTAAAACATGGAAAAATAATGGCCTTCCATTTGGTGCTGTTTAATTATATAACGAAGTACAGCTTGGTCATAAAGAGCAACAATTTCCAGTACAAAATATATTCAGTGTTGCCAAATTATTCGTGATTTTGACGTATTTACATAGAAAGTGGCGCCCTCCATTTTTGTCAACTCTTTATGGTCAAGTTGTATAGTGGTTTTATGAATCAGAGTGCCATTGACCACGTTTATATGTTACCATTTCTATTTAATTTCCGAAAAGCAAGTCGACTTAGAGATAATTTATCATTGTAAGTATAGTTATAAAAGACATAATGGATCTCTTTGACTGCATTTGGCATTGATTCTAGTGGCGACATCTATTGGAAAAACCACAAACTATTCGTCATACTAAAAAAATCAAATCAAATACTTTTGAATAAGAAAACTTGTTCATTCGGGATGGTTGTAAAAATACACATATTTAACTGTACTTAATTATGGCTTTATTAATCTTTTGATTTGACTGCTTTTCGGAAAATTAGTCATTTTAATGTTTATATTACTATGTAACTATAATAATAAATTGCTTATTCCTTACTAATAGTCTTTTTTGTAAGTGTGTCATTTGAATGCATCCTAATTATGTTTCCGAAATTCAGACTTACTAGAGAGGCAAATAAAAATGCTAAATTGACAAATTAACATAGGTATAGGTAGTCCAACATTACCTACTTGTGATAAAAAATTGTTATACGTACAAGTGAATGTTAATAAATTATGTAATTATTTGAATAATGATGGACTTCTCATAAAATTAATCAATGTATTATCAGTTTAGAAATAAAATGTTTAATATTTTATGCTATTTTATTTAAAGGGAATACTTACGTCTCTTGTAGATAATATATACAGAGCGTCCCAAAACATTTGCCACACGGAGGGAAAGTACCTTAAATATTGAACAACCTGATTGAAGGTAGGAAAATTTATTAAAACATGTCTTCATTTTGATTTTTAAAATAATTGGAAATGCATTCAAAGATTTTCAAAAAATCGCATGCCTTAACCAGGAATCGAACCCACCAAATTAGAAAAAAAAACAATCTTTTATTTTTACGTTCGAAAGGGTTACTCACTAGGATTATTTTTTGCTTAGTAACACAGCATCTTAAACAGAAGGAAGACCATAAAATTTAACATTTAAATTATTAGGTATTGTCAATTTGTATAGGAATGAATGCGATTTTAAAAAAAAACTTTGAATGCAGTTCGCATTATTTATTAAAATAAAATAAAGTCTTCTTTCAGTAAAATTTCCTATCTTCAATATTTAAGGTACTTTCCCTCCGTGTAGCAAAGTTTTGGGACATCCTGTATAACACAAAATAGAGAGAGTATAATATCTAGCAATATGCTCGTCGAGTACTTATAAGTACTATTCCTGTGATAGAGGTGAAATAAACATACATGAGCAGGTAAGCACTTATTTAAGAAAATCTGTGTTGTGCAGTACAAACAGTATTTTTATAATACACAGATCAATCAACAATAAATAAAAACAAAATTATTATTAAAACAGCGCGCAAGATATCTTAATGAAATTTTATACAGAAATAAAACTAAATCTTATTTTTATAATTTATTTCAAAAATCACTATAAAATTCACAATGAGTAACATTATTATTAAGTCTTATTGAATAAGGGTCTGTTACACAGGTTCTGGATAGGACTATCTTCTGGTTTAATTATCTGTCAGGTTAATTAAATGGAACTTAACCAGTACTTGTGAAAATGACGTGTCAATAAAAGGCTGTAATGTGCGTGTTTTTACTAAGAATTTTATATTCATATTGGTTTTGATTAGACAAACTATAATAATAAGCATCAATCATAATCAGAAGCATCGATCAGAGGTGTTTTAAAAAAATCTTAAAAAGGTTTTTTTTAGTTTCCAACAAGTCACGCCCTTATTGGCGGTTATTCCGAACTGTTACCGCAATGATTCCATCCTGAGGTGAATTCTGGGAAACCTATGTTTGAGAATTCTCCCTATAACCCTAGCTCCCTCCCTGCCATAGCTTAGGGTTAATTCTCGGATTAACGTTTCCTAGAATTTACCTCAGGGTGGATCTTTAGGGTAGTCAGCGTCAAATTGATATGAGCGTCTAGAGTAGTCAAAACAGGGAATGATAACGTTATTTTTAAATGTAACGTTATTTCTTACTATTTTTACCGTTAATTTTAACATTAACGTTATGTCAATAAATAACGTTAATATAGATAACGTTACATTGAAATTAACGTTATTTCAGTAAATAACGTTAATTTTAACGTCATTTCTTACTCTTTTTACCGTTAAACTTTAAAATTAACGTTATTCCAATTAATAACGTCATTTTTTTAGAGATAATTTTACCGGTACTATTGTACCGGTAAAGTATAACGCTATATTTAACGCTAATTTTACCGGTAAAATATTTTTAACGTTATTTTTACCGGTAAATTTACCGATAAAAAAAATTAACGGTATTTTTAACGTTATTTTTTTAACGGTATTTCAATCCCTGAGTAAAAATGATCTGAAAAACAAAACATCAATTTGATCTACGCAGTTAGAATCATCATATTATTGTTGTGAGCATACAAGGTGTTCAAAATATTTTACTATTTATTGTTTCATATTTATAAAAACAGTCAGTTTTTATATTACGCACATCTGTGCGTAATATAATAATGCATTTTGCACAGATAACTTTGACAGCTTCATTTGCTAAGATAATTTTGAACACTCTGACTGCTCATATAAATATGAAACAATGAGTAGTAAGATATTTTGAACACCTTGTGGGCTTACAACAACATGATGATTCTAACTGCGTAGATCAAACTGATTTTTTGTTTTATAGATCATTTTGACTACTCTAGACGCTCATATCAATTTGACGCTGACTGTACCAGATCCGAACAACCTGGGGGTCAAGTCTGCTAATGTTTTTGTCAAAATCGTAGTTCAATGGTAATGCTTTTTGAAACTGTTCTTATTTCTTAAACCCAAAACTGAAACACATTCGTGTTTCCTAAACCCAAAACGGAAACCTATTGTATCTTGATTTTGGGTTTAAGAAACACGAACTGTGTTAAAAAGCATTACCATTAGAACACCATTGAACTACGATTTTGACGAAAACATTAGCAGACTTGACCCCATGATTGACGACACGTGACGAAGTAATGTGAGCGACTTGTTAGGACCAAAGTCGGAAACGGAATCCACTTGGACCAATCTAGTTCCAAGTGGGTTCCGATTCAGAAAGCAAACAAACACAATGTCAGAAAAGACTTCAACTACAAACTAAAAATGTTTCTGGACGGATTAATTTTGCTCTCCCGTACCATGGGCAACAGCGTCGCTTAAGCTAGGGTTTCCTAGGATATTATATTCCTTGAATGTTGTCTTTGCAAACAATACGGCGACACCGTAACGTCAGAAACTGCGCCGTATTGTTTGCATAGACAACGTTCTACACCGCTAAATTACGGCCGTAATATGACGGCACCGTCATCCTAGGAAACCCTAGCTTCAACCACTCCTAATCCTAAGGTTAAAATCGCTCGCACGCCGCGCAGTCACTACATACGTTTAGGCTGGCCCCAGACCTACCGGTTCCGTTTCTTTGCTTTGCTGTGCTACCTTGCTTGAAAGACCGCCGGCCAACCATGGTAATTTTCAATCTATCGCATTTTGGGACTAGACCAAATTGGCAAGATAGCCATTAGCTTGGTTTTATCAAATATCATCGCCTGGATTGCGAAGTAGGAAGCTTTTAGGCGATATGCCACCCTGAACATGGACTCCGATCGTTAAAAATAACTCGATCGCTTATTTATACAAGATGTTTGGTAAAGCCCTATAAAACTGAATATGGTAGATAGGGACCATAATAAAACTGAACAACTTTTACTATGGGACCAAATCTGAACTCGCGAAAAAAATGAACTGTTTCATACATTTTGATAATTTCGTTATTATTTTTTGTATAAAACAGCAGTTTTTTTTAAAAACGAAAACTAAAACTTCTCATCTCACCCCAGACGACGATATTTGATAACACCAAACTAATGGCTATCTTGCCAATGTGGTCAGGTCAAAATATGCGATAGATTGAAAATGAGCCTCTTGGCCGGCGGTCCATGGTAGAACAGCAAAGCAAAGAAATGGAACCGGTAGGTCTGGGGCCAGCCTTAATCGTGCAGGGTCGATAGCCCGCACATGAATTTAATTGCTAACAACTGGTTAAGCAACGCTGTTGCCCATAGTCCTTAAAAAAAATCAAACACAAAACTGCGAGCCATATGGCTGTTTTATTGCTATATAGCAGAGGTGCCCAAACGGTCGATCACGATCGACCGGTCGATCGCGAGAGGTTTTAAAGTCGATCGCCAAGGATAACAGATTTGACACTTTGCACCCAATGTAGTTTTACTTTGCAACTTTTTTCCAATATCGGTAAAAATGTCGATCTCTTGGTCATAAATTGTTGCTATGTCGATCTCCTTAAGAAAAAGTATGGGCACCCCTGCTATATAGCAATAAAAAAGTACAGGCGACATCACATTAGCTCGAGACAGTCTTTAGCCCTACGTAATAAAAGCTGTTTTCGCGATTCAACTTGCTGTGCTGTCGCACCTACTTATACAATCACTTTATCATTAATATGATTATCGTGTTATACACAAGACTGATTGATTGGACTGACCATCTATTTTCCGCCTACTTAATTAGACAAATAATTGTCATTTTTTTATAGAGGGTAAAATCGAAATCATCGTCTATCTTTTATGCTTACTAAGAATCTAACCGCGATATATAACTTTAGGACAAAAACAACTTATGCGTCCCCGCTGACGGGCGATTAATCGCTGAGCGATTTTTTGTCGTAAGGAATAGAACATTCAGAGTTGAATACGTAAACGCCCACGAGCTACTTTTTGTAGCTGCGATAAACGCGGCGATAATCGCGGCGCTTTTTTGTCGCTGGCTAAATAAAACCTTTGTCGTGTCATTTCGCGGGCGACTATCGCCGCGATTATCGCAGCTACAAAAAAGCGCCCGTCAGCGGATACGCTAAATCAAAGTAGGTATCTAAATTCCGCGATACATAACTATGGGACAAAAACAACTTAAATCAAGTTATCAAAATTCAAAGTGAAATAATAAACATTAAAAAAATCACAACTAAAAAAGATTACTGATGCTAAAAAGCATTAAATTAAATAAAAAATCGTGACTTTCACGTTTTTTAGCTTTTTGTAATTTTTTATATTAATTTGACCTTGAATTTTCATCACTGTTATTTAAGTTGTCCTAAAGTTATAAATATCGCAGTTAGATAGTTTAAAAGTTTGCCAATGACTTTGATTCCACCCTGTAGAATCACTACAGACTATTTTAAGAGCGCGCAGTTTGCACACTAGCTCCGCCAATGGAAAAGTGGCCACTTTTTCGCAAAAAAACTCCACTAAAATAAACGACAGGCTACATAATATTGTTTAAGCGATAAAAAGTACCACAAAGCTTTTTCGGACTGCACTCAGGCGCGGTCCGAGGGGGGGGGGGGGTCACAGGGGACATGACCCCCCCCAAAATCGTACATGTCAGATAGGAAAAGCATAAAAAAATAACAAAAAGCAGTTGTATTATTATTAGTGAACCCCCCCAAAATTTTAGGCTGCGACCGCGCCTGACTGCACTACGTGGCACTACAAAGAGATAATTCACAATTTCGTCTTTAACGTGCCGGACTACAGCTGGGCCACAAAAAAAAGTTGGAAATCTGACTTTTTGACTATGCCATGATGAAGACGATAGTTTGTCGGAATTTGTCGCCAAAAACCAGATTTGTCGGGCTTGCGTTTAGGAGATACGTGTGGCGCAGCATACGTCCGGCACGTTCGTCTTTATTTAAGCACCATGTTTTTTTCCATTGGCGGTGCCAGTGTGCAGACTGCGCGCTTAACTGATGCAACAGCTGCCTAAATAAACGTTTATGAATAAACAAAGTGAAAGCCTATTTTTTTAAGACAATAATGATTAATAATATTCTTATAGTTATTCTATAAAATAAATAGGGTGTAAACCCTGTTCATTTTATATAATAACTTATACTTAAAAATTAAATGACATTCTTTGGAATATAATCCACAGTAGCTAAGCTACAAATACTTAAATAAGTTAACTAGGAAATAGGAAAAGGAAAAATAATATTAAGGGCCCTTACCCAGGTTCCGGATAGCACCTATCTTCCAGGTTAATTTAAAAATTTAACTGAGTAAAGGCTGATTTTTCAATCCTCAGATAACAGATATCAGTCAGTAAAATTATAATCCGAATAACATAAAAGTAATTCAAAAATTTGACAAACGAACATTATTATGAAAATCAATTTGGTGGCATAATACGTTATCAAACGAATAATGTTTTATCTGGGCATTGAAAAATCAGCCCTTAACCTTCGCCCGACCGGGCCCCACGCACAAAAAAATGATATTATCTGTCAGATATATCTGGAATAAAGGTGTATCCAAGACCTTTATAACTGGCCTTAAATTCAATAAATTATAATAACTGGAATGCAAAACAAAATGAGTGCAAATCAACTAAATTAAATTAAGTTTGACAAAGTATAGTTGTTCTATCACACAAAGTCCGTTTTGCTATGAATGTGTTAGGCATGCACTGCACATGCACATTGTTTTAATGTGCGTCTGAACTGAACACACACAATAAAATAATGTGGATGTGCATGCCTAACAACATTCATAGCAAAACGGTCTTTGTGTGATAGAAGAACTATAATAAAATAACAATTGGAAAACATAACTAAAAAAGAAAACCTAGTTATATGTGGTTATATCTCTTTTTACCTTCTGGTTTGATTTGATTCTTAAACATTTTCTAGATTGTTAATCACAAATTTCAATTACAGGAGGTTTAATTGTATTGTATTGTATTAATTGAATTTTTTAAGGTGCGAGTTGGCAACCGACCATACGCAACATGACGCCGCGACGTGTCGCCGCCTCATGTCGCGGCGACACGACGCGGCGTCATGTTTCTGCATTCACGATTTCGAACACAGTAATTTTTTGAGCAAATTCAACGTGTTGTTGCTCCAAAGAATGTGGCAGTCAACCGACCAAACTGCTGATGTGCAGTCGGGTGACTGCCAAATCGCACTTTAAAGTTAAAAGAAACAGATGGATAAAAAGATATTTGAAAAGAAAACTTAAATGACAACAAGTATATTGTCCTATTAATCATATTCATATAAAATTAGATAAAAATAGTGCTCAAACACTAAAGTAATTAAATAGCTTTGCATTAAAGATTAGATTTCTATTATCATATAAAGTGCACCTGCTACTGCAATTGATATACCCAAAATAGGAATCCAATACTTTTGTAATATATTCCTATTGTCAACATTCTGAACCGTTCTCTTTTCCTTATATTTCTTCTTTTTCCCACTTAATTTCCATTCATACTCTGCTAACTCTTTACGGTTCTTTTCTTCTTCCAACTCTTTCAATCTCTGTTCTTCTTTCTCTTTCTCCAATTTAGCAGCAATCTTCTTCGCTTCACAAGAGTCATCGCATTCCATTTCTACTTCTCCGTTTCTCACAAGATTACATGGAGCTTCCTTTCGTAAGTTTCCACATGGGCAATACACTTTTGTCTTCTTATTGCACACTTGACTCAACTGACAAGATCCTGAATGGCACGTGTTCCGGCAACGATGACCACATTCCAAGTTCTTTGGGCATTGCTGTTTGCACGATAACATATCCTCAGTGGCAGTAGATATTTCTCGGCATCGCAAATACAACTCTGTTACTCCACAATGACAAGAAATGCGTTCCAATATGTCACATGGTGGACATGGGCCAGAATGGCATGACCGTATCGGGCATTTATGAAGACATTTTGCAGGACGGTTCACTGTACATTCTCTGTCACATTGCTTACAATTATAAGGCACATTCGGGTATTCAGAATTGGCAGCATACAAATGACATAATAAGCCACAGGAGTGGTTGCCGCAAGTCAAAGGACGACCACACTTCCTTCCACAGCATTGTCTTTTAGCAGAATGGCATGGCTGATTTTCAGTCTCGTGTTCTCCAAAGCATATGACAGAGACGGGGGTCTCACACGGAGGGCAGTCCAATGACATTATTTTCGTTTTAGGAGGAGTGATTTCCCATGGAGTTGCAGGCTTTTCAACCTGTTTAAAAACCACTGCAACATATTCATGGCACACAGCTTTACACTGGTGCTCACATTTCAAATATGTCTTGCTGCAAATAGCTTTACAGGGAGGGCAGTCACCGAAGTGGCATGAATGCTTGTTCTCATTAATGTGACCACATTTGTATTTCATTTTGCAAGGTAAACTGCACCTCGGAGGTTTTATATGCTTCTCTCTACCACAAGGAACTGTAACATAAGTTTCCTTACATCTGCAAGTCACCTTGGATTCTCTCGGACAAGGATAGCAAGGTCCACGATGACAAACCATCGTACATCTATGTCTGCCGCACTGAAGAGGTTTGTCACATGCTTTTTCACAGGGAGGACAATTTCCATTACAGCATTTCCGAGCGCAGGCATGCTTGCCACACTGCCTAGTTCCTCTACATTTTGTATCGCACTTATATTCTTTACTGCATGGCAACATTCTTGTATGCGCTGAGCATAGACATTGTTTTTCAACTAAAACTTGGCAAGGAGGGCACGGCCCCTTGTGGCATTTCTCCGGGCAATTATGTTCACAATATTCATGCTTTTTACTACAAGTACCTAGGCATGTATCAATAACATCAGGACACTCTACATACTTCTGATTAGCACCACATGGACAAGACCTCATACCCGAGTTTGGACATGTCCCACAGTCACCAGTGTGACACACTTTCGAGCATTTATGGTAGCCACAGTTAAACAGTTTATTGCAAACTTTCTCACACTGCCAGTTAGGGTCGTTGCACGGCCTTTTTGTTTTCTCTGCACCACATTGACAAGGTTGTACACTAGCATAGCTACATGGGGGACAATCACCTTGATGACAAATATTTTCACATTTATGAGAATTACACAGTAGTAACTTTTTACACTGCTGTCCACAAGACCACTTTGCAGAACTGCATCTAACCTTCTTGCGTTCCTTTTCACAGTAACACGCTCCATTCACAGTTTGAGGGCAAGGGGGACAGGGCCCAGGATGGCAGAGCAAAAGGCATTTGTGTTTACAATTATCTCCAGTGGATAGTCTCTTACCACATACCTCTCCACATGTGTGAGGGATCAGCCAGGGGTGGTAAGGCGGATCATCATTATTCCCACAAAAACACCTATAACGTCGAGGTATTTCCTCCTTAGCGTACGACTGCCGGCATTTAGGGCAACACCACTCCAGTTTTCTAGGCACGAAAACAGCAATAGAGCCATGAGTTTCTTCGCTTCTAAGGCTGACGCTGTCATTAGCCCATTTTTGTAGGCACGATAGATGAAAGTAGCAGTAGCAGTGGTGACATGTCCATATAGCATCAACTCGTTTGATGGAGCCAATGCAGATGAGGCACGTTACAGATCTGCCGCTTATCGCTTCTTCCAACAGATGCCGGGTCCTATCCAACATGTTGGCGTCGCCACCTCCTCTTCTGTAGGACTGGAATATGCCATCGAGTACGCTCGATTCGTAGGGGTCTTCGTCTTCAGATGAAGAGAGGTCCTTCATTTCCTTCAAATGCTTTTGGACATTCTGTTGCATTTTTGCGGCTGCATCGTGGTAACGTCGGGCCATGGTTGATGGATGGTTGAGATTTTAGGTTATGAAAGCATCAAGCGTAATAAGTATGTAGAATTAGAATTAGTCTCATCTCACAAATCTCACAGTCTTCAATCAAACATGCTTCAAACTAAACGAATAGAACGAACAGACAAGACCAAAAAGTAAACTGACATGACAACTTGACTTGGGCTGCGGTCCGCATAGCGATAATATCGATATTATCGCGATAACAGCCGGTCCGCATGCACGTTAGCGCGTTTACAATATCTAGCGTGACGTCACTCATGACGTCATTACCAGCGCCATCTTGTGCTTACAGCGACCATGCCTCGGAGCGTAATCACTGTGAACAATATAAAAAAGTACTCTGTGACTGTGAACGTCCTGTCAAAAGTTTCAAGTGACTGTCAAACGAATCGAGTGTCAGAATTTTATTTCGTCAAAAAGTAAAAAAAATATAGTGTTCGTAACAAAATGAGCTTTTACTCACTTCACAACAAAAGGATATAGCATTATACTACTGGTTAGTATTTTGTTATTATTAATTTTGAGCTTATCAGAAAAGGTGACTGATGTTAAAAGGTGAAAAAAAGATGTTGGGTGCACACGACTAAAAAATTAAACGTTTTTCGTCACTATCATCGCTTTAGCGACCAAATATAGTTTCTAGCAATCATTCCGTGTTGTATTTTTTGAGGTTATGATAAAATGTGAGCGCGCTTACGAGCGGTCCGCATTCACCAACTGTCATTGTCGATTTTATCAATTTAAGCGCGATATCGAATGTGGACCGTGCGTGAGCGTTGCACGCGCCAATTATCGAAATTATTGCCATGCGGACCGCAGCCTTGATCACTTGACAAGTCAAATCAAAACCACCAATGAGAGAGCACCAACGGATTCAGGGTTGCCTACTCCTGAAAATGTTTCACCCCCTAGCACATGTCAAATACCCCTAAAATCGCCAAAATTAATTGTAAAGCCCCCCAAAAAGAAACAATATTGTATTTCTTTAGAATACTCATTAATTATAATAAATCTTTTATTTCAGCCAGAGCTTTGGTCTCATCTCTCTCGATCTCTGATGAGGATTAGTCATATATTTTCTCATTAAATAGGCTAAACATTTCTTTTGTTGAATAAAATGTTATTTAAGAGCCGCCATCCATTGCGTCGCAAAGAGATTTTATTTATTGATAAATAAAATAATCGCAGATTAGATAATTATTTTATTTTAATTATTTTATTTAATAATAAATTCATCCGAAATATCAGGCCCATAAAAAAAACCCAATCTACATGTTCTCCCCTAAGGTTCTCGCCCTAAATCTAGAGGGAAACCCCTAAGTTGGCACCCCAACGGGAATTAAGAGCTTATTAGATCATCCTGAATTAAGGATCCGGAATGAAGTCGCTCCTTAATTCAGAGAAGTGTAATTGCATTCAGGAAGCTAGGATCCTAGTTAGCATCCTAGTTAGGATAGGAAATGGTCTCCGGCGTTAAGGATGCTAAATCGGACGCAGTTAGGACAGTGTAATCGCATTCAGGACGCTCGGCTCCGACACAGTAGTATCACAGCCTAAAGAGTATACAGTCAGTCAACGCTTTTTATGTTGGCGAAAAAAAGTCGCCGTTCGTCTAGTTTTCATAGTGTTTGTAAACGACAAAGTTATTTTTGCGGTTTTGGAAAATGTGCTAGGTACTCTAAAACTACTAATTATATCTCATTCAAACCAATTTTCGTTGATAGTGTTTATTAAGATCTACAACATATATTTTATCAGATTTTTAGAGGGGGGGGGGACACACATTTTACCACTTTGGAAGTGTATATTTTCCAAACGGTTGATTTTGAGAAAAAATACTTTTAGAAACCTCAATGTCATTTTTAAAGACCTATCTATAGACACCCCACACGTATAGGTTTGATGATTTTTTTTTCCGTTTTTCCCCCTTAATCTTTTATATATTTTTTTATTTTGTGTAAAAATCGTAAAGCGGTTCGCAGAATACATCTCCTACCTAGTTTTAACTGTGTAATTTTAATAGTTTTGAAATAAAGTGGCTGTGACATACGGACGGACAGACGGACAGACAGACAAACAGACAGACATGATGAATCTATAAGGGTTCCGTTTTTTGCCATTAGGCTATGGAACCCTAAAAAATAAAGATAAATAACTGGGTACTTGAAAATTCAACCTTTTTCTAAACGGGGCGTTGCGCGTCGCGAAGTCAACCTAGAAGTTGCCTCTCTTTCTACCGCGTACTCTCTCGTCTGACAATGTTAGGGTTGTTTTCTTTTAAATGAACTGCGTAACATATCATAAAAGCTGTGGTTAATGAAAAGCTATACTTACTTATAAAATGTATAAACAATAATATAACTAAATATAATTTATTTAACCTTTTTTTTTCAAATTTCGCTATATAGTGGTGAACAAATTTTTATAGTGAACATTAAAATGTCATTAGTGTCAAAAATCTACGGCTACAACGTACCTAGTTCCATTTTTGACCGCAAGTTGGTCGAACTGTATAGAGCGCAGTGTCCCTAGCCTGGCTCCACCCGCCCGCTCACTCAGTCGCCATTCGTCTACAGTCGCGTGCGCACGTTTTTGTTTGTTCTAGGCAGCGCAGTGTGTGTAAGTAAAGTACAAACGCAAAATGACAGCAGAAAGAGAAATTATAAAAAATTTGTTAGACGTTTATAAGGATATGCCATTTCTATGGGAAAAATCAGATAAAAATTATAAAAATAAAGATATACGTAATGACGGATTTAATGTGTTATTAGGTATTTATAAAAATTCATGCAAATATTAGTACCTACATCAATAAACCTAGTTCAGATTAGCATTGAAAATGACACGTACCTACTACCTACCTAGCTACATACCTATACCTCCTACCTACATGTATTTTTACGGTCACTGTATTTTCCCCTCCGTTGCTCTGCGCAAGTACATTCGTGTAACGACTGTATGATCGTTAAGCTGTGATATCGGATCCGTTATTCAGGACGGTCTAATTGGCGACTGAATTTCTCGTCCTAAATCGGACTCTAAATTCCGGATCCTTAATTCAGGATGATCTAATAAGCTCTTTACGAGAAATAAAATTACAGTGTTGCCAGATGACAAAACCAACCAAAGACCAACCAATAGATTAGCGTATAGTTGGCAGGCTCACCATTGAATGGGGAATGTCTGAAAAAGATCAAATTGGCTGAATATTTTTCTATAGGTAGAAATAAGGTCCCTTAGTAATAGAAAAAAGTTTCAGAATTTTCGGTTGGGTAAAAAAGTTTTTAAAAATCAAAGTCTCTTCGACTTCACAAATGTATGAAAGTAACAGCAGAATGGAGATTATATACCTTTGCCACTAACTGCCACAACCACTACACGTATTTAAAAAAAAAAGTTTTGACATTTTGTCTTGAATCTTTTTTTTTAATACCATGTTGTGGTTGTGGCAGGTGGTGGCAAAGGTATAATCTCCATTCTGCTGTTACTTTCAGACATTTGTGAAGTCGAAGAGACTTTGATTTTTAAAAATTGTTTCATGCATCCGAAAATTATGAAACTTTATTCTATTACTAAGGGACCTTATTCCTACCTATAGAAAAATATTCAGCCAATTTGATTTTTTTCGGACATTCCCCATTAGAAGGTTTTGACTAGGTCAAAAAATTGTTAATAAATAGTGATAAATAGTGAACTATAGCATATAAATAGTGATACTATGATTCAAAAGATATTTGAGTATCTTGGTGAGGCTGCAAACTTGACGTCAAGTAGGCAGACACCTTAAGAAATACAGTTCGTATCATTATGATTTATATGCCAAAAAATTGTTAGAAAATAGTGAATCGAATACGCAAAATTTCAATAACATTGCTTCAATACAAGCTGAGATATTACGGTCTCTAAGTGGGCTGCTAACTTGACGTTTCAGGCAATAGCGATTCCAGAGAAACGGGTACAAGTTTTAAACAAATAAATATATCAAAAAATTGTTAGTGAAATTGTGATTCCTACGATATAAATAAAACAAGAATTCTTCATTGCTGTTTTCTAAAAATCGAATGTTAACTTTTACATATAATACTCTGAATAGGCTGTCGATCAATATTGAACTTTGCTCCACAGTAATAAGGTTCAAACTTCATTGCAATCATGAGGTGAGTACTATCAAGCAAAAAAGTGAGATTTATATTTTTAACCATATCCTCGAATTATTATCACACTTTTTTTATTAATTAAATGTTGGTATCAAACAATAACGATATTCATTAATAACAATAATATTCATAACAATAGCGCCATCTCTCGGAAAAGATTGTCAATTTCTCAGTTATAATTTAACGTTAGGTGCCTATTTATGTATTAGGTTAATACCTACTATGATTAAAAAGGTAAAATAATTTTTACTTAATTATTTTTGAAATTCAAAAAGGCAAATCATAGCGTGCCAACCCTTACACTTTTAGTCGTTGCGTCAACTGTCTATTTTTACGAACGGTGGCTTTTGCGCCAACAATAAAGGCGATGATCGACTGTATAAAGGCTAGTAGGCTGTGCTGTGGTCAACACCTTACTCTTAATTCAATATTATTAATTCAGGAGAAACTATTAATATTTTCTACATATATTACTTCCTACCTACTCACATACCAACTGATACTCATTTTACTATAAATCTCACCAAATAATAATAATATCTTTATTCTACCTAATACATAAATAGGTACCTAACGTTAAATTATAACTCAGAAATTGACAATCTTTTCCGAGAGATGGCGCTATTGCTATGATTGTTATTAATAAATATCGTTATTGTTTGATACCAACACCTCATTGATAAAACAAGTGTAATAATAATTGGAGGACATGGCTAAAAATATAAATCTCACTTTTTTGCTTGATAGTACTCACCTCACGATTGCAATAAAGTTTGAACCTTATTACTGTGGAGCAAAGTTCAATATTGATCGACAGCCTATTCAGAGTATTATATGTAAAAGTTAACATTCGATTTTTAGAAAATAGCAATGATGAATTCTTGTTTTATTTATATCGTAGGAATCACAATTTCACTAACAATTTTTTGATATATTTATTTGTTTAAAACTTGTACCCGTTTCTCTGGAATCGCTATCGCCTGAAACGTCAAGTTAGCAGCCCACTTAGAGACCGTAATATCTCGGCTTTTATTAAAGCAATGTTATTGAAATTTTGCGTATACGATTCACTATTTTCTAACAATTTTTTGGCATATAAATCATATTGATACGAACTGTATTTCTTTAGGTGTCTGCCAACTTGACGTCAAGTTTGCAGCCTCACCAAGATACTCAAATATCTTTTGAATCATAGTATCACTATTTATATGTTATAGTTCACTATTTATCACTATTTATTAACAATTTTTTGACCTAGTCAAAACCTTCTAATTCCATGTTGAGTCTGCCAACTATACGCTAATACCAATAGAGTAAAATAATTTAAACTCTAGATCACGGTTCATGAGATTACACCATGGTGACAGACCGACAGACGGACAGTGGAGTCTTAGTAATGGGGCCCGTTTTTACCCTTTGGGTACCTACCCAAAAGAGGGCATTATTGTTTCCTTTTTAGGGTTCCGTACCTACGGAACCCTAAAAAGGAAACAATAATGCCCTCTTAAATTATTGTTTCTAATGTTTTTTAAATAACTCCTCTTCAACAGTTTTCATCCTTTCTGTAAGTTTTAAAATCCATTTAAACCAAAAGTGGCCACCGTCGTCGTTTCAAATGCATTTTAAAACTAGCACCTTACTTACAAAGGATGAAAAATATTAAAGAGTTATTTAAAAAATATTAGAAACAATTTAAGAGGACATTATTGTTTCCTTTATTTTGATATTTACTACGTCTAATAAAAATAAATGTATTGGCGGCGCTAGTTGACCTATACCTGCGGGCTGATTATCTAATTAAAAACCACCTAGCGACTGGTTGCAGTTCACAGATGATCGTGATCCATTGCTACTTCTTTTTGGGTATAAAAAAAAACATACCAAAGAAAAGTGGCAATGTATGTCAAATGCAACCAGTCGCTAAATAGTTTCTTTTTAGATAATCAGCCCACGAGTGTCCCAAAACTTCGCCACACAGACCCCTCTGTGTACAGTACCTTAAATATTGAAGATAGGAAATTTTACTGAAAGAAGACTTCATTTTGATTTTTAAAATAATTGGAACTGTATTCAAAGATTTTCGAAAAATCGCATACCTTAACCAGGAATCGAACCCACCAAATTAGAAAAAAAAACAAATCTTTTATTTTTACGATACCAATCGAAAGGGTTACTCATTAGGATTATTTTTGTTAAGTAACACAGTATCTTAATCAAAAGAAAGACCATGAAAGGACATCAGGCAGAGTCCCATAGAAAAAAACCAAAAAATGTATAACATTTCTGTATTTTCCAAAATGTAGGCATGTAATTAGTAATTCATAGAAAATATTCAGATTTTCACGAAGATATAAATATTCGTTGTAAGAGTTATTTAGGTTTGAAAGTTTTTTTTTGGTAACCCCGACACACTAAATAGCAACACCACCACGACAACCCGTTTCGTTAGCTGCGTTATGCTAGGGCCACACTACCGTGATATGCCAACAATTATGACCATTGATGAACCTTATGCGTATGGGAATAAGGAAAATTATGGCCATAATTATTGCCATATCACGGTAGTGTGCACGTAACATTAGTGATACAGATTAGCTGATTAGCACCACAATGTACGAGTCGGAACCAGGGGCCCTACCGCCCAAGTGTCGTCGACTTCGCCGTCGGCTTCATTTGACAGGTGGATGATATAGGTACATTGCTGCTTCTTTTCGGTACAAATAAAAACTTACCAAAGAAAAGTAGCAATGTATTACAACCATCTGTCAAATGAAGCCGACGGCGAAGTCGACGGCACTTGGGCGGTAGGCTCACAGATCAAACGGAAAATCTGTGCATATGTCGCACGTTAAACACTTTTGCCAGTTGACTGACAGCCGGCATACATTCTTTTTTTTTTAATGCGCAATCACTTGTGCCACAGAACAAATATACTCAGGGGAGACTTGTGCAATCGCTGACAAAGATGTCCGTTTCATTGATATGCTTTTGTTTTTTTCAATAATTAATTAAAGCTAAATGAAGGAGTTAAAAAATAATGTTGCTGCTGTTTTATGATTCTAGTAACATAAAGTGTTTATAGATAACAGAATTATGTTTATACACTTTTGGGTCTCATGTGCCTGATGTCCAATTTTAATGATTACGTATTGTATCAATTTGTATAGGAAATAATGCGATATTTAAAAGAATGCAGTTCGCATTAATTAAAATAAAATAAGGTCTTCTTTCAGTAAAATTTCCCATGGTGCAAAGTTTTGGGACACCCTGTATAAGCGCCTTAAATATCGTCAGCGTCACACACGTCAATTTGGGACCTACCACCTAGTACCTAGGTATTTGATGAAGGTATGTAGGTATGGTCTGTGGGTAGGTGCCACCTTATTATTTAATGATGAAAATAAATAATAATAGACCTAAGTACTTCTATTATTATCTATTTTCTTAAAAATTAAACTACGAACAAAGTTCGTTGGGGCAAAGCCGGATTTATATGGACCAGTGGCGCTTTTTTTAACTTTTTTTGTTACATCAATCGCGCATTTTTTGGGTTCCGTACCCAAAGGGTAAAAGCGGGACCCTATTACTAAGCCTCCGCTGTCCGTCTGTCTGTCACCAGGCTGTATCTCATGATCCGTGATAGCTAGACAGTTGAAATTTTCACAGATGATGTATTTCTGTTGCCGCTATAACAACAAATACTAAATACAGAATAAAATAAATATTTAAGGGGGCTCCCATACAACAAACGTGATATTTTTTTGCCGTTTTTTGCTCGATATTGATAACGACTACAGGTAGACAGTTGAAATTTTCACAGATCGTGTATTTCTATTGTTGCTTTAACAACATGTGCTAAAAACAGAATAAAATAAATATTTAAGGGGGGCTCCCATACAACAAACGTGATTTTTTTGCTGTTTTTTTTGGTACGGAACCCTTCGTGCGTGAGTCCGACTCGCAATTGGCCAGTTTTTTTTATTCGAGAATAATATAACGATCAAAATTTATTACTACACTCAATGATGTATATCTTTGACTACACTGTATTATTTATTACAGGGGGTGCTAAGAATCCCCGGGTGCGGCTCGGCTACCAAAAACGACGACAACTGCACCTGGCAACCTATAACACGCGCACACTAAGGACCGACGCGAAGTTAACCGAGTTGGAAGAAGTTGTCAGCAAGGTACACTGGGACATTATCGGGTTATCTGAAGTCCGAAGAGCGGGAGAGGACTCGATAATCCTCAACTCCGGTAACTTGCTTTACTACCGGGAGGGCGACCAACAGTCCCAAGGTGGTGTCGGGTTCATCGTCCACAAGTCCCTTGTCAACAACGTGATTACCATCGGAAGTGTGTCGACCAGGGTGGCGTACCTTATACTCAGAATATCCAAACGGTGTTCGCTGAATGTTATACAGGTTTACGCACCGACCTCGACACACCAAGATGACGAAGTGGAGGCTATGTATGAGGAGATCTCTAAAGCCATGCATAGCTACAAAACCCACTACACTGTTGTGATGGGGGACTTCAATGCAAAGTTGGGGAAACGATGCGGTGATGAGCTGAGAGTGGGGCAATTTGGAGTTGGGCAACGGAATGACAGAGGCCAGATGCTGGCTGACTTTATGGAGAAGGAGAACCTCTTTATGATGAACTCCTTCTTCAGAAAGCCGGAAAGCCGGAAGTGGACCTGGGTCAGTCCGGACGGTAAAGTCAGAAATGAGATAGATTTTATCATGTCGACGAAAAGGCATATATTCAATGATGTCACTGTGATCAACGCTGTTAAGACGGGGAGCGATCACCGATTGGTACGTGGCACATTGAATATCAACCCAAAGCTGGAAAGATCTCGATTGATAAAATCAACAATTCGACCATTGCCGGCCCATATTCAAAACCCCGAGAGCTTTCAACTCGAACTCCAAAACCGCTTCGAAGCCCTTGAGAACAGCATAGATGTGGACGATCTGAACAACATGGTGGTGGATACTGTCCGTACGGTAGGGTCCAAGCTCTTTAAGACCCGCCGTCCCAAGATAAAGAAACTCTCCGACCACACACTCCTACTCATGGATCAGAGACGTGAAATGAGGCTCCAGAGTTCAGTAGATGCTAATCGTTATCGGCAGCTTAATAGACAGATATCTAAGTCTTTGACGAGCGACCTTCGCCAATTTAATACGAATCGTATTAAAGAGGCCATCGAGCGGAATAAAGGCTCCAAAGTGTTCGCAAGAGATCTGTCTATTGGGCAAAGCCAGATGACGAAGCTGAAAACTGACGACGGACGCATCATTTCATCAAAGCCTGAAATCCTGAGGGAGATCGAGAGCTTCTATGGGCAGTTATATTCCACGCAGACACCTGTTGAAAGCAAGGCTAAAGACCCCAGAGCCAAGCTTACCCGACACTATACCGAAGATATCCCGGACGTCAGCCTGTACGAGATTAGTATGGCTCTCAAACAGCTGAAAAACAACAAGGCGGCGGGTGACGATGGAATCACTACAGAGCTTCTGAGAGCGGGCGGTAAGCCGATACTCAAAGTCCTCCAGAAGCTCTTTAATTCCGTCATCGTCCAGGGCAGAACGCCAAAGACATGGAACATAAGTGAGGTGATCTTGTTCTTTAAAAAGGGTGACAAGTCCCTCTTAAAGAACTATAGACCCATCTCGCTTCTGAGTCATGTCTATAAGTTGTTTTCGAGAGTCCTTACGAATCGTCTCGCTCGCAAGTTCGACGACTTCCAACCTCCCGAACAAGCCGGGTTCCGAAAAGGCTTTAGCACCATAGACCACATCCATACGCTGCGGCAGGTTATACAGAAGACTGAGGAGTATAATGAGCCACTTTGCTTGGCGTTCGTGGACTATGAGAAAGCCTTTGATTCGATTGAAACCTGGGCGGTGCTGCAGTCTCTCCAAAGGTGCCAAGTGGACTATAGGTATATCGAGGTGTTGAGGTACTTATACCAAAATGCCACCATGACGATCCGAGTACAGAACCAGAACACAAATCCTATCCAACTTCAGCGTGGTGTGAGACAGGGAGACGTTATTTCTCCGAAACTGTTCACAGCTGCGTTGGAGGACATCTTTAAGCTCTTGGACTGGAAAGGACTCGGCATCAACATTAATGGCGAGTACCTAACACACCTTCGTTTTGCCGATGATATAGTCCTTATGGCTGAGACCATGGAAGACCTGAACACAATGCTCGAAGATCTCCGTAGTGCTTCCCAAAGAGTGGGTCTTAGGATGAACATGGATAAGACGAAAATTATGTCAAATGCCCATGTTGTACCCTCTCCAGTTCATGTTGGGAACACTACACTTGAAGTTGTTGACCACTACGTATACCTAGGACAGGCAGTCCAGTTAGGTAGGTCCAACTTCGAGAAAGAGATCTCTCGTCGAATCCAACTCGGGTGGGCAGCATTCGGGAAGCTTCGAAAAATCTTCGCGTCCGACTTACCTCAGTGTCTCAAGACGAAAGTCTATGACCAGTGTGTGTTGCCAGTGATGACTTACGGCAGTGAAACGTGGCCGCTAACTATGGGTCTCATAAGGAGGCTCAAGGTCACTCAGCGTGCAATGGAGAGAGCCATGCTCGGCGTTTCTCTACGTGATCAAATCAGAAACGAGGAGATCCGCAGGAGAACTAAAGTAACCGACATCGCTCGAAGGATTGCTCAGCTGAAGTGGCAATGGGCGGGACACATAGCGAGAAGAACCGATGGCCGTTGGGGCAGAAAGGTTCTGGAATGGCGACCGCGCACCGGACGACGCTCCGTGGGTAGGCCCCCGACAAGGTGGACCGACGATCTGGTGGAGGTCGCGGAAAGCCAGTGGATGCAGGTAGCGCAGGACCGATCGTCGTGGAGATCCTTAGGGGAGGCCTATACCCAGCAGTGGGTGTCGTGTGGCTGATATGATGACTGTATTATTTAACTTGGTCCGAACGGAGCTATAAATATTAGAAGTTTGAAAAATAGTAATCTACACCATTTTACTAAACTTCCGAGACCTTTTGATTACACTTGGACTGCATTTAGAATATAGAACTCATAATAAATCGAATTTGTTAAATTATTTAAAAACAAGATCAAAAATGCAAGCTGGTGGTGCCTCCAGGATTTTGGGGAATATATAAATGCACTTTTTATTTTATTTTTATTTTTTATTTTATTTATTTGGACAACCAACAAGTACATACACCCTTACATGCTAAGAATTACATTGCATATTTAAAGATTATACATGGTGTTAACTTAATTATAGGCTGCCACGGAAAGCATTAACAGATTTTTTTTTCGGTTGGAGGCAGGAAGCATCCCCTAAGTTAAATTAATTAATTATATTTACTTACTTACTAAAATTACTAATATTACATATTATAATTATTGCAACGAAAACAGAAAGAAATAAAAACAACCAATGGAGATATGTGCGATAATTCAAGAGCCGAGTAACATGAATAATTGCTTTTTAAAAGCAGGCAATCGTAATTCAAATATATCCACCACCTTATTTCTACTAACAGTATTATACTGCGACTGTAACCTATAAAGAGGAGAGTTAAGGCCTAGGTTAGTTTTGCAACGCTTAGGAGAGAACAATGAATATCTAGATAAACGAGGTAGCTTACGAGTGATATTGAAAGTTAGTTTTTTTAGCAGTTGGGGACAATTTATATTACCATTGACTAGCTTGTGGAGAAAAATTAGGTCTAGGATTTTACGACGATTTTTCAATGATATTAATTTAAAGTGTTTTAAGCGGTCAGAATAGCTGTGAAGTTTTTTCGCCATATTAACTTTGTACGACAGGTGATACAGGAACTTCTTTTGTACGCGTTCTATTTTATTGGTATGAACTTCGTAGAATGGGTGCCAGACTGCACTGCAATACTCTAGGGTAGATCTGACTAGGCTATTGTAAAGTGTTATTATAGAATTTACGTTTTTAAAATATTTAGTGTTTCTAATAATGAATCCCAGACATTTAAGTGCTTTAGAGACTATATGATCATAATGATCCTTGAAGCTTAACTTTTTATCTAGTATGACGCCAAGATCTCGAACACTCTCAACTTCCCGAATAACCTGATTAGATATAGTGTAAACATCAGGCAAAACGCGGCGATTTCGAGTAAACCGGATATAGCAACATTTATCGACATTCAACACCATCTTGTTTTCTACACACCAAGTGTCCAATCTGTACAAGTCATCTTGTAATAATCTCACATCGTGACTTTCCTTAATTGGCCTCATTAGGGTGTGTCCCCACTTAGGCCGCGCTCCGCGCTCCGCGCTCCGCGAACCTCGGAGCATATGTGGACGCGCGAACTCCGTCTGCTCCGCGCTCCGCGCTCCGCGCTCCACGCTCCGCGCTCCGATCCCGTAATCAAATAAGCTTTATTCATATAAACTTAATTATTAAGTACTTTTGTCTCCACAATATTATTATTGTGTATTTAATAATGAGTGGAAAAGAAGGGGTAAAACTTTGAATTAACAATCATGCCTATGTACAGTCAGCAGCACATCAGGTTATACAAAGTGTCAAAATTTTTTAATTTATTTTGGACCTTGTCTTGACAATAGGCTTTTCGTAATGAAAAAAAAACTGTTGGCTCGATAGATGGCGTTGATAAAAATTTGTGTCAACCAAACTACTTACTTCTCTTCTCTAAGGTGTGTAGGCTAGTGGAATCATGGATCACAGTATTTTCTTGATATCTGAATTCCGGAATGCAAATTCCACGATTTCTAGTGTTGCCAGTAGTCGTTTCTAAAAAAGTACTTACATTTTACGTTACTATGGAGTATGGTTATGTCTTTTTGTTTATGGGCCGATTTGACCGTTTTCGGTGAAACTCGGTTTTTGGTGTTATTTTGACAAAAAAATAGCAACGCAATGTTAAAAATATAAAAAATCCAGGATAGCGGGCAACATTTTTGCTTGGTAGCCAATTTCTATGAAACTCGGTTTTTGTTACTGCTTTAACAAGAAAACAGCAACGCAATGTTAAACATACAAAAATCCAAGATGGCGGCCAACTTTTCTGTTTGTGGGCCGATTACAATGAAACTCGATTTTTGGTACTATTTTGACAAGAAAACAGCAACGCAATGTTAATAATAGCAAAATCCAAGATGGCGGTCAACTTTTTTATTTGTGGGCCGATTTCAATGAAACTCAGTTTTTCTTTTTATTTTGACAAGGAAAAAGCAACGATATATTCAAAAATATAAAAATTCCAAGATACCGGCCAACTTTTTGTTTTTGGGCCGATTTCGATGAAACTCGGTTTTGGGTACTATTTCGAAAATAAAACAGCAACGCAATAATAAAAATTGAAAAAAAAATTCAAGATGGCGGCCAACTTTTTTGTTTTTGGGCCGATTTCAATGAAACTCGGTTTTTAGTACTATTTCGACAAGAAAACAGCAACGCAATAATAAAAATATAAAATATCCAAGATGGCGGCCAAATTTTTTGTTTTTGGGCCGGTTTCGATGAAAATTGTTTTTTGGAACTATTTCGACAATAAAACAGCAATGCAATAATAAAAATATAAAAAATCCAAGATGGCGGCCAACTTTTTGTTTTTGAGCCGATTTCGATGAAACTCGGTTTTGGGTACTATTTTGAAAATAAAACAGCAACGCAATAATAAAAATTTAAAAAATCGAAGATGGCGGCCAACTTTTTTGTTTTTGGGCCGATTTCGATGAAACTCGGTTTTGGGTACTATTTCAAAAATAAAACAGCAACGCAATAATAAAAATAAAAAAATCCAAGATGGCGGCCAACTTTTTTGTTTTTGGGCCGATTTCGATGAAACTCGGCTTTGGGTACTATTTCGAAAATAAAACAGCAACGCAATAATAAAAATTGAAAAATCCAAGATGGCGGCCAACTTTTTTGTTTTGGGCCGGTTTCGATGAAAATTGTTTTTTGGAACTATTTCGACAATAAAACAGCAACGCAATAATAAAAATATAAATAAAAAATCCAAGATGGCGGCCAACTTTTTGATTTTGAGCCGATTTCGATGAAACTCGGTTTTGGGTACTATTTCGAAAATAAAACAGCAACGCAATAATAAAAATTGAAAAAATCCAAGATGGCGGCCAACTTTCTTGTTTTTGGGCCGATTTCGATGAAACTCGGTTTTGGGTACTATTTCAAAAATAAAACAGCAACGCAATAATAAAAATATAAAAAATCCAAGATGGCGGCCAACTTTTTGTTTTTGAGCCGATTTCGATGAAACTCGGTTTTGGGTACTATTTCGAAAATAAAACAGCAACGCAATAATAAAAATTGAAAAAATCCAAGATGGCGGCCAACTTTTTTGTTTTTGGGCCGGTTTCGATGAAAATTGTTTTTTGGAACTATTTCGACAATAAAACAGCAACGCAATAATAAAAAATATAAAAAATCCAAGATGGCGGCCAACTTTTTGTTTTTGAGCCGATTTCGATGAAACTCGGTTTTGGGTACTATTTCGAAAATAAAACAGCAACGCAATAATAAAAATTGAAAAAATCCAAGATGGCGGCCAACTTTTTTGTTTTTGGGCCGATTTCGATGAAACTCGGTTTTGGGTACTATTTCAAAAATAAAACAGCAACGCAATAATAAAAATATAAAAAATCCAAGATGGCGGCCAACTTTTTGTTTTTGAGCCGATTTCGATGAAACTCGGTTTTGGGTACTATTTCTAAAATAAAACAGCAACGCAATAATAAAAATTGAAAATATCCAAGATGGCGGCCAACTTTTTTGTTTTTGGGCCGGTTTCGATGAAAATTGTTTTTTTGAACTATTTCGACAATAAAACAGCAACGCAATAATAAAAATATAAAAATCCAAGATGGCGGCCAACTTTTTGTTTTTGAGCCGATTTCGATGAAACTTGGTTTTGGGTACTATTTCGAAAATAAAACAGCAACGTTATTTTAAAAATTGAAAAAAATCCAAGATGGCGGCCAACTTTTTTGTTTTTGGGCCGATTTCGATGAAACTCGGTTTTGGGTACTATTTCAAAAATAAAACAGCAACGCAATAAAAAAAATAAAAAAATCCAAGATGGCGGCCAACTTTTTTGTTTTTGGGCCGATTTCGACGAAACTCGGCTTTGGGTACTATTTCCAAAATAAAACAGCAACGCAATAATAAAAATTGAAAAAATCCAAGATGGCGGCCAACTTTTTTGTTTTTGGGCTGATTTTGATAGAACTCGGTTTTTAGTACTATTTCGACAAGAAAACAGCAACGCAATAATAAAAATATAAAATATCCAAGATGGCGGCCAACTTTTTTGTTTTTGGGCTAATTTCGATGAAACTCGGTTTTTAGTACTATTTCGACAAAAAAAACAGCAACGCAATAATAAAAATTGAAAAAAATCCAAAATGGCGGCCAACTTTTTGTTTTTGGGCCGATTTCGATGAAACTCGATTTTTAGTACTATTTCGACAAATAAACAGCAACGCAATAATAAAAATATAAAATATCCAAGATGGCGGCCAACTTTTTGTTTTTGGGCCGGTTTCGATGAAACTTGTTTTTTGGAACTATTTCGACAATAAAACAGCAACACAATGATAAAAATATTAAATATCCAAGATGGCGGCCAACTTTTTTGTTTTTGGGCTAATTTTGATGAAAATTTAAAAGCTTCTGGAGGACTTTAAATATCGGCTTACCGATCTCAGAAGTTCTGTAGTGATTCCGTCGTCACCCGCCGCCTTTTTGTTTTTCAGCTGTTTGAGAGCCATACTAATCTCGTGCATGCTGACGTCCGAAGTATCTTGGGTATAGTGTCGGGTAAGCTTGGCTCTGGGGTCTTTAGCCTTGCTTTCAACAGGTGTCTGCGTGGAATATAACTGCCCATAGAAACTATCGATCTCCCTCAGGATTTTAGGCTTCGCTGAGATGATGCGTCCGTCGTCAGTTTTTGGCTTCGTCATCTGGCTTTGCCCAATAGACAGATCTTGAAAAGTATGGTACAGGAATGAAACTTGTTTCGAAATATCGATAGTATCATTAGGGCTGACTTTTACTAAGGCACCAAAATATCTATCCTGGTGAAAAAAAGTTACAACTGCACTGAAGCCAAAAAAATATGAACGATTTTTTTCTGGCGTTAGTGGCACCTAAGATTTTTTGGTGCCATAGTAAAAGTCAACCCTAATGATAAAATTTATACTTACTTGGAAACAAGTTTCATTCCTGTACCATACCTTTAAAAAAATTGGGCCAATAAGTTGCATTGTCCATTTGATTTAAAGATAAAAAATAATGAAAAATGTTAAAAAATTAATATTAACAATATTAACAGTCGATGACGTTTAAAATTTGCAATGCTGCTGTATCAATAAGTCATTTTTGACAAATACCCTACATTGCCGCCTTTGATTCTATACGACTCACTTGTTATAGATAAATGTTATAGTCTTTACCTGTTTCTATAGTATTATGTAATCTGCACTTGTAGTAAGACTAGTAAGTGAGTAACTCGATGTTTTTTGTCAGTTCTAAAATATCTTTACGTAAAACGCTAGTTTTTTTACATTCTCTTTGTACTTACCTACCTAAGTAATTGTATAATAGTACTTACCTACCTAATGTTGTCATACGTACTAGCATCAAATCAATCCGCACCGGACAAATGTACGTGATTTTTGGTGCGTGTAACACTAATGTAATGTTTTATTTTTGACTAGCTGATGCCTGCGACTTCGTACGCGTGGACATTATTACTCCGGCGTATTCATATAAGGTCATCCAGGTATTCCAGATCTTCGATTTTTTTACCTCAACATAAAATGCTCATCAGGCTGAACAACTTTTGCTAAGGTGTCATTTTTATATTTTGTATAGTTTAGCTGTACCATTATAGTTCTGCATCAGGTGTTCCAGATCTTAGATTTTTATATCTCAACAAAAAATGCTCATCAGGCTGAACAACTTTTGTTAAGGTGTCATTTTTGTATTTTGTATAGTTTAGCTGGACCATTATGGTACTGCATCAGGTGTTCCAATTTCCAAAATCATTATACTCTGAACAATACCCAGGCTTAACAGCTATATTACAAAAAAAGATTCATTCGAATCCGTTCAGTATTTCCTGAGATTAGCGTGTTCAAACAGACAAACAGACACACTTTTTTTCTAAATTCTTACTCTATTACTATGTCTCCATCGTCCCACATATTTTTTTTTGAAATATATGTAATGTACAGCAGACACACTTTTTTACTGTTTTATTATACAGGGTAATTTTGCGACCCCTTTACAAAATCAAATATAAGTTCAAGGAAGTAATAAAAAGAAATTAGGTGAGATAATTCTAATTTATTTCTTTTTAAATTCTCAGTTTTCAGCCACTTTTTATATCCTAAAAATCTAGGCGCGCACGCTCACCGTCACGAACGGGACGCGAGCGGGGGAAGGCGAGTGGCGGGAGGGGGGCTCGCGCGGGTCGACCGTGCGACGCGCAAACGGTGACAACAATTTCAATTTGTGTAGGGAAAAGTTTGGGGTAAAAATGTAAAAAAAATGTTTTTGTTTTACTTCATAAATTGATTGTACCGCTGTTATAGAATAACCTGACAAAATTTTAAAAGGGGTCCAAAAATGACCCTGTATGTAAGGATAAAAAAATAAAAAAAAGGGAAACATAGTTTACAATTGCAATAAAATGAGGGTTGTTGTAGCACATTCGAGTGATGATAAAGTCGGCGCGAGAGTCTCGCATTCTGAATTTAATTTTGATTATTTTTATTAGGTTATTTCAGAAAAGGTTTTTAAATTTTCAGAAAAATTCAATAAAATAAGTCACCTTTCAATAAAATCTATAAGAATGGAATAAAAACAAATATTTTGTTAAATTCATTTAATTAATTTTCAATGTACCAGAAGGTCGTGACGTGAGAGGCACGAGATCTGTTAATTTTTGTTTTCAGATCATTTTGGCTACTCTAGACGCTCAAATCAATTTAACGCTGACTGTACTTTAACCCGATTAAATAATACCCAAACTTAATTTCTCCCATAAAGGACAAGAATAACGCAATGTAAACAATGACAAAAGGTCAAGATGACTGCGAACTTACTTGACTTTGATTTTGGTTTGATTTTGATGTAACTCGGTTGTAAAAAAAAAGTAAAACAATTAAAGAATTTGGCCGCATCCTGGAATTTTTAATATTTTTATTATTGCGTTGCTGTTTTCTTGTCAAAATAGAAACAAAAACCGAGTTTTATTTCAATCGGACCACAAACAAAAAGTTGGCCGCCATCTTGGATTTTTTGTTATTATTGCGTTGCTATTTTCTTATCAAAATAGTAACAAAAACCGAGTTTTATTTAAATCGGACCACAAACAAAAAATCTGGCCGCAATCTTGGATTTTTTATATTTTTATTATTGCGTTGCTCTTTTATTGTCGAAATAGTACCAAAAATCGAGTTTCATCGAAATCGGCCCAAAAACAAAAAAGTTGGCCACCATTTTGGTTTTTTTTTTATATTTTATTATTGCGTTGGTGTTTTACTTTTGAAATAGTACCAAAAATCGAGTTTCATCGAAATCGGCCCAAAAACAAAAAAGATGGCCGCCATTTTGGATTTTTTTTCAATTTTTATTATTGCGTTGCTGTTTTGTTGTCGAAGTAGTACTACAAACCGAGTTTCATCGAAATTAGGCCAAAAAGAAAAAGTTGGCCGCCATCTTGGATTTTTTCAATTTTTATTATTGCGTTGCTGTTTTATTTTCGAAATAGTACCAAAAACCGAGTTTCATCGAAATCGGCCCAAAAACAAAAAAGTTGGCCGCCATCTTGAATTTTTTTCAATTTTCATTATTGCGTTGCTCATTTATTTTCGAAATAGTACCCAAAACCGAGTTTCATCGAAATCGGCCCAAAAACAAGAAAGTTGGCCGCCATCTTGGATTTTTTACAATTTTTATTATTGCGTTGCTGTTTTATTTTTGAAATAGTACCCAAAACCGAGTTTCATCGAAATCGGCCCAAAAACAAAAAAGTTGGCCGCCATCTTGGATTTTTTTAAATTTTTATTATTGCGTTGCTGTTTTATCTTCGAAATAGTACCCAAAACCAAGTTTCATCGAAATGGGCCCAAAAACAAAAAAGTTGGCCGCCATCTTGGATTTTTTTCAATTTTTATTATTACGTTGCTGTTTTATTTTTGAAATAGTACCCAAAAATCGAGTTTCATCGAAATCGGCCCACAAACAACAAAGTTGGCCGCCATCTTGGAATTTTTGCTATTTTTAACATTACGTTGCTGTTTTCTTGTCAAAATAGTACCAACAATCGAGTTTCATCGAAATCGGCCCACAAACAGAAAAGTTGGCTGCCATCTTGGATTTTTGTATTTTTAATATTGCGTTGCTGTTTTCTTGTTAAAGCAGTAACAAAAACCGAGTTTCATAGAAATTGGCTACCAAGCAAAAAAGTTGCCCGTTATCCTGGATTTTTTATATTTTTAACATTGCGTTGCTATTTTTTTGTCAAAATAACACCAAAAACCGAGTTTCACCGAAAACGGTCAAATCGGCCCATAAACAAAAAGACAACCATACTCCATAGTAACGTAAAATGTAAGCCTTCATTGTCAAGACAAGGTCCAAAATAAATTGAAAATTACAACAAACATTTTGAATTTGGCTATCGTAGCCCATATACTTGAAAGTGATTTGTAATAGGAAACAATCAAAACTTTTAATTTTAAACTTCTCGTAATAGACCCCTGCGCATTAAACTTTTCGTAATAGCCCCTGCGCTCCGCGCTCCGCGCTCCGCGAACCGCGCTCCGTGTCGGATCGTAAATTCGGAGCGCGCTCCGAGGTTCGCGGAGCGCGGAGCGCGGAGCGCGGCCTAAGTGGGGACACACCTTTAGTTTGAGGTCATCTGCGTACAAATAAACCTTGCAATTTTTAAAACATGTTGCGACATCATTTATGAAAAGATTAAAGAATATAGGCCCTAAATGGGAACCCTGAGGCACACCTGTTGGATTAGGAAATGGTTCCGATTCATACCCACTAACTGCCACCCTTGAAGTACGGTCACTTAAATATGAGGAACACCATTGAAGCAAACTGCCAGCAAAACCATACTGGGATAATTTCTTAAGTAAGATGTAATGGGGAACCCTATCGAAAGCCTTTGATAGATCAGTGTAAACGACATCAACGGGCGTGCGATCTGTAGTATGAGATATGACATCATCAATAAAATCAATTAAATTGGTAATAGTAGATCGGTCACTAACAAATCCGTGTTGGGAGTCGGATAGTAGGCTTTTAATTTGCCATGTTATTAGCGGACATAACAAGGATTCGAGCAATTTAGCAAATACAGATAATATAGTGATGGGTCTGTAATTTTTTACGTTGGTAGTATCACCCGATTTATGAACTGGCACAATCAAGCCCATCTTCCAAAGTGAGGGAAATACGCCTGAGAAAAGCGATTTATTATATATAAGTGTAAGCGGTAATGACAGCTGATTAGCACAGTTCACAGCAAAAACAGAAGGTATGCCGTCAACTCCCGCCCCCTTATTACGATCAAGTGATTTTAAACGATTCTGGACCTGCTCCTCAGAGAAAGAAACGGTACATAACGAGTTGGAGACGTCATGTGTTTCATTGGTAGAGATATCATAGCTGTGACCATCGTCCTCGGTATCATATGTAGACAAAAAGAAAGCAGCCAACATATTGCAAATTTCAGGGCCTGAAGAAGCAGTTTCACTGTCAAATTTGATTGAGGAAGGAAAGGCTACACTGTTCTGATTTTTTTGCTTAATATACGACCAAAAAAATTTTGGATTAGATTTAATAGAATTTTCAATTAATTGTATGTAATTGTTGTAGCACTTAGTTGCTAAACTTAAGCATCTTTTCTTTAGTGAATTAAACGATATGTTGTCTAAGGGATTTTTATATTTTTTATAACGGACCCGATATTTATATTTTTCTTTAAGTAAGTGCCTTAATTCTAAAGAATACCAAACTGGTATTTTGTTCGAAGATATAGGGCAATTAGGAACAAATTCCTTGATAGCGTAATTCAGTATATAATAGAACTTTTCTACCATTGCGTCGACAGAAGGGCAAGTGCTGAATTCACGAATCCATTCAACACTTTCAAGATAATTGCAAATTTGGTCGTACTTAGCTTTATGAAAATTTTTTTTGAAAGAGTTGACATTGTTTTTTAATCGGACAGGTTCATCAAAAACTGTACAAAATTCTAAAGGGGGGTGGTGGGGATAGTCAATTTTACTAATAGGAAATGATGGAGGTTTAAGGTCACAGATTGGGATATTAGAAAGAATAAGGTCCAAAACATTGTTATTTTGATTTGTAATAAAATTAAACTGACTTAAATTATTTAATGTTAAAAATTCCAAAAGATTATCTGAGTTAACGCAGTTAGATTTTATATCAGGTGAGAGAGGGCTTCCCGGTGTACCAAGCCAGTCAATGTTAGTTTGATTAAAGTCACCACATATTAAAACACGATCATAATTACATAGTATCAAATTCGCGTTGTTGCAGAAGTGTTCAAGATGTAATGTTGTAACGGGCGGAGAGAAATAAGCAGTACATAGCAATAATGTCTCCTTTTTATTGTTAACCATAACCTCAATTCCAATCCACAAATCCTCACAACAACTTTCATAGTTTGTCAATCTATATGACTTAATGGTTTTTGAAACGGCTACTAAGACGCCACCCCCACCCTTTTTTCTTTGGAAACTACTAGTTTCGCGGTCTCGCCTATAAACATTATAATAGCTGGAAAAAAGTTCTGAATCTTTAATGCTACTATTAAGCCAAGTCTCGTTTAAGATAATTATATCATATTCGCCGCTAACTGTATTTAAAAGTAATTCATTTGTCTTGGTTCGTAACCCTCTTACATTTTGGAAATAAAAACTTATTTTAGCAGAGAACTTAATTTATATTAAAATAAGACACAAGATTATATTCTTAAAAATAAACTAAACTATTTTAGTTTTTCAATCACTTCCATATTACGCACAAAAATAGCTTCGGAGGTTTCTGTTTTACGAAGATAGACGCGGCCGCCGCGGACCCATATATACTTATAGCTGTGTTCTTTTGCATATTTGCGCGCCGCACCATGGAGGTACTTATTTTCCGGCGACAGATTCTCCGTGACGTAAACAGGGTACACTTTGGTAGAAGTCATTCCCAGGTGTCCCGTATTAAGTTTATTTCCGGGATTATCTTTATTGAACTGAACTTTAAAAATAATGTAACACACTTTAAAATGTTTAGCTTCAAAATTTATTGAATGAACTTTAAAAATAATGGTTTCCACTATAAATATGCTAAGCTTTAAAATTAATACTTAGCACTTTACAATTTAATTGTTAAGCTTTAATATGAATACTTTGCACTATACAAATTAATTTTATAACTTTAGTACTGGTAAACAACTAAACAGACGACTAGGTGCGACAACGAGCGGGCGCAGCGAGAGAGGAGCTGAGGAGGAGGTTAGGTTCCATTGTGACCAACAACGCCAGAACCAACCTGATGGCGTGTATGCATTATGCCACAAGTTGTTATCATCTTGCCATTTCATTACTTTGACAGAAATTGAATGGTTTCTGAGTTGGGACACAGTTAAAGTGCAAACCATTATTTTTGTAGTGATAATATTAATTATAGAGCTATTATTATTTTAAAGTGCTGACAAAATTGTTATAGTGCAAACCATTATTTTTGTAGTGATAATATTAAATTATAGGTCTTTCATTATTTTAAAGTGCTGATATACAATTTTATAGCTGTTTTCATCAAATTTAAAGTGCTATTAAATACATCCCCAAGATTTTCCACTAGGAAACCGTTTCGGAATAAAATCTGTTTTCGCACACCACACACACATCAAGTGACGAAACCCAATTCGATATATTATTATCAAAATATAAATATATACAAAAAAAAAACATTTTCAACTTTATTATTTCGTGTCAGTAGTTCCGCATCGATTTCCACTTTCAAATCGATCTTTCAAAAATTACCTCGATTGGGCGCTCGTTTGGTCATCTGGCAACACTGTTTTCATTTCCCTTAATTCCCGTTGAGGTGCCAGCCAATGCCAACTGCCAACTTTCAGTATAATGATTTGGCAAAAGACAACTCTCAACTTGATATATTTACTCCTAAATTTACAGATTACGTTAAAACCCTAAAGGATATCCTCTACTCCACACCAAATAAGGCGGACCCAGCATAGGCGCTGAGTCTGTGTGCACATAAATTTAAAACAAATTGTCTTATGTTAATCTCACCAATCTAATCTAATACATTTTTGCTCTCACTTAATTTTTATTGTACACATTTGTCTGGATTGCAATCTAGTTAAGAATTTCAGAACAGTTGATGTTATTGATTTGTAATGATTGTAATCTGTGTTGTGTAATAAATAAATAAAATAAAATAAAAATACCTAGGTAGGTACTTGGTGGTAGGTAGGTGCCAAATTGACGTGTGTGACGCTGACGATACTTAAGGCACTTATATAGGTCAACTAGCGCCGCCAATACATTTATTTTTATTATACCATACGTAAACCAGGTAAATATTTAAAAAAAGGAAACAATAATGTCCTCTTAAATTGTTTCTAATATTTTTTAAATAACTCTTTAACATTTTTCATCCTTTGTAAGTAAGTACTAGTATTAAAATGCATTTGAAACGACGACGGTGGGATTTTGAAACTTACACAAAGGATGAAAACTGTTGAAGAGTTATTTAAAAAACATTAGGGGCGACCATTGAAATGTATGGGGCGACTTGCACGAAACTTTTAAGAGGGCATATTTTTTTCCTTTCCGCAGTTCCGCACCCAAAGGGTATAAACGGGCTCTATTACTAAGACTCAGCTGTCTGTCTGTCTGTTTGTCTGTCACCGCTGTATCTCATGATCATGAACCATGATAGCTAGACTAGACAGTTGAAATTTTCACAGATGATGTATTTCTGTTGCCGCTATAACAACAAATAAAAACAGAATAAAGTAAATATTTAAGGGGGGCTTCCATACAACAAACGTGATTTTTTGCCGTTTTTTGCTCGATATTAAAAACGACAACAGGTAGACAGTTGAAATTGTCACAGATTGTATTTCTGTTGCCACTATAACAACAAATATTAAAAACAGAATAAAATTTTATAAAATAAATATTTAAGGGGGGCTCCCATACTACAAACGTGTTTGATTTTTGTCGTTTTTTGCTACGGAACCCTTCGTGCGCGAGTCCGACTCGCACTTGGCCGGTTTTTTAAATATTTGACCTTGTTTACGAATAATAAAAATAAATGAATTGGCGGCGCTAATTGACGGCTACAAGGGTCTTAAACAGATGATAGTGTTGCTAAACTGAACAACTTTCTCCAACTAATGTCAAAAAACTAATTTTTCGCCTTTCCATAGAAAGTCTGTCAGCTGACTAACCAATAGATTTTGGATGGGATGGGAGTATGAACTTTTTTTCGTTTTTCGACCAATGTTCCTTGGAGAAAGTTGTTCAGTTTTTAAGCAACACTACCTAACACCTGTTTAAGTACCTATCATCATTTATCATTAATATCATTATACCACCTTATAGCATTTTCGTACCGATAAATGAAGTAGGTAGTGGGTAGGGTACCTACCTACCTACATTCATTTCATTACTGTGTGAAATCGTTAGGTAGGTACCTACTAAGAATGTGTAATTTGACATTGTACGGCCCCAGTCAACCTATACTGAACTTGTTTGTACTATTATCACTATTATGTATTCTGTGCTGTGATGTGACTGAAGTAGGTACACACGACACGCAGGTTAATATAAAATAAAACCGAACAAGTGCGAGTCGGACTCGCCGACCGAGGGTTCCGTAACTAGGTATAGGTAGGCATTGAAGAGTTATATTCAAGAAGTCATTATTAACTAGAGACAGTAGGTTGGTAAAACAATTTACCTATGAGAACTTGGTTGCTGTCAGTTCTGTAACTATTTAGTAATCTGTGATTTTAATTCCGATTCGGCAAATGTTGTACATAGGTAGGTACTTACTTACCTACCTACCTATTTTCAAGGAGCTAGCCGCATTCGAAAACACTACCATATTGTAGGAAGCCTCGGAAATAACTCACAAACTATTTGTATCTCAACTGCGTATATGGTGGCTGGTGGTGGTGGTGGGTGGCTGAAAATCAGCGCGGAGCAGTGCTTAATCTTGCCTGTTCAGCATAAGCTGAGCCACTACCTTTTGCCTCTGTGGCTACTTCTAAACTAAGATTGTAAATAATTGTAATTTTGAGGCAATAAACCATTTCTATTTCTATTTCTATTTCTATATTAAAAGTGTAATAATTACAACACCAAACTTATTGGCTACCAAACTTATTTTTCTGGATGATCACCCCATTAACAAAACTTATCGTGAATATCGAAATCAAAACTTATTGCGAACATGTACAGTCTATTCGCTTTTGGATTTTCCAAATCAAAACTTATTACGAACATGTACTATGGGCAACAGCGACGCTTAACCAGTTTGCAACAAAATTCGTGTGCGCGCGTATCGCCCCTACACGAACTAAACGTATGGTTGTGACGGCGCGGCGTGCAAGCGATTTTGACCTTAGCAGTGGTTAAGCGTCGCTGTTGCCCATGGTACAGTCTGTTCGCTTTTGGAAAATCCAAATCAAAACTCATTGATCTTAAAAGACCCTTCTCTTTTGCATATCCAAATCAAAACTTATTACGAACATGTACAGTCTGTTCGCTTTTGGATATTCAAAACAAAACTTATTTGCGAACCGAATCTTATTGGTCTTACGACCGTTCGCCTCTACTGCCCGATCCAGAATCCCCCATCAGTCGTGCCGCCAAGCTGAACCTTACAATATTATGGTTTGGTTTTTCTAGGAACTCCTTCCTTGGCATAATATATGCTTCAGTAGGTAGGTACCTACCTGCGCTAATTATAATCAGTACCTACCTACTTAGGTAGGTACTGATTATAATTATTATTAGTTTGATTGAGTAATTGGCTGGAGATTACTATTCTACCTACGGAACCACAAAATATAGACGGAGATAGGGTTGCCAGGCGTCCGGCTAAAGCCGGACAAAGGTAGGCTTTTTGATTCAGTGTCCGGCCAAATTAAACGGTGTCCGGCCTGTCCGGCTTTTGTTAGGCTTCTTACATTTACCACTCACTCACGCACGTGTTCGTTAAAGTGAACGGCGCGAGGCGAGGCAGCTAGGCGCACAACGGCGCGTCGTCGTTCAAAAACACAGAACAAGAAAGTGATCAAAAAAGTCTATTTTTACGTAAAAAAATGACGTTTTGACGACGATTTAGTAGGGTGTCCGGCTTTTTTAACCAAATGTCCGGCCAAACTGGCTGGTCTGTCCGGCTATTAGCTTAGGCGACCCTAGACGGAGACAAACGCCAAGCAAAGCGGGGAGCGTGGGCACGCGGGGCGGGCGGGGCGCGGGCGCGGGGGCAAGGGAAACGACCGCGTTCTCGTTTCTACCCTTAGAGTAAGACGGGCTTCTACAGAAAGAGAAGCCATACGAAGCGTTTCCCCTCTGCCGAAGTACAAGCCCAAATGGGCATACGCGTTAGTAAAACCAGTTGCGCCCGGATTTCTTTCTAGACCGAGTCCAGTCGCGCATGTGAACGCTGCTCTGTTTAAAATGTCGAATTGATGAGTTTTTTGCTGTTAAAAGAGATCTTGAACATCAAGTATACAAAAAGACGGTTTTACATTTCACATAAAAGTAATTTTTTATCGTATTATTGCTATTTGTTTACATTTAAACATGAAATTCGTATATTTTATTCTTGATTAGTTGTCAAATTTGTTCAGTGACATCGGGTCTGTGGGGCTACTGCCCAAGTGCCGTCGATATCGCCGTCGACTTCATTTTGATAGTCGACGGCAATTTCGTACTGCCCAATTTCCCAAGTCGACGCGTCGATTTGATAATCGATGCCGACGGCAAAAGAACGAATGAAACGCTGTTTTTGACAGTTAAAATGGTACTGCCCAAGAAAATCCAAGTCGACGGCCAATTCGACGCGTCGATATGAAGTGTCATTTCAATTCGACACCTCCTGAGTTGTCGATTTGATTGTAAAAAAGGATTTTTGTTCCAATTTTAGCTTGATTTTTTAATTATTATGCTTTCTAAAAAATTAAAGCACTCTTTATCTTTTTTATTAAAAACTCTTAATCGTTTTTATTCCTGTATTGTTGTTTTCGTTGTGTTCTAAAAAAAAGGCGGCGATACCATGACTTGGACGACATTCATGGTGACTGTGGAGGAACAGCGTCTGAAGAAGATGAATATCACACGCAGAAGGATGGAGAGCGCACTGGCCCATTTGTATCCTGTTGCTTCCCGCCACCGATTTTATCGGACGGTTTAGCTTATCAAAATGCGAAGCTATGCGAAGATGTTATACCGGTCTTGTCCACAAATGAAAGGATCAAACCCAAAATTAAGGTATGTACGTATATGATACGTGGACAGTTGATCGCAAAATGTGGCATATTCAATGATTCTTCCGGGCATATGGGGTGGGGCCAATGATTGACCTCATATGTTTACAGATACCTACTGGCTGCATTGAATTTCTATGCTACTGGTAGTTAAGTGTGGGGAGAATGACTTTCTTCACCTGAGCCAACAATCAACGTAACGGACGCTCTCAATACTCCTGCCATTTTGAGGAAATATATCCAATTTCCATGATCCCAGACGAGTCTCTGAAGCAATGAGGTACCTAATTTTGATTCTATTGCAGTAATAGGTAGGTTAGGTAGTCAAATCAATATAAATAAATATTACCTAATAAGCAATAATACATAAAATAATAAATACCTAATACTAATCTACTTTCAGTAATATGAGAAGTTTGGAATTTTTTTTTCAGATTTGTGATGCGGATCTCAAAATCTTGCATGCTGATGCCTCTTTTGGTGGTGCAAACCATGACTCTCACGTGTGGAACATGTGCCCGGTCAATCCAGCCACGCATAGACTGCATGATGAAGGGCAGAATTTCTGGCTTTTGGGTAAGCAGAATAAATCTAAAATTTTCTTATAAGCCTCCTTTAGTTTTACATCTTGGGTAATATAGTTATTTTAGGATTTTATATGAGCATGGAACCCTTTGCATAACCTGACACACACTGTCCGGTTTATACCCCCGATGCAAGCAGAGGGTTGTTAAGTTAATGATAAAAATTGGTTCAGCCGTTGCCAAGATATTTTGCTTTCAACAGAGTTGGTGAATTGCCTTAACTTGGCAATGACTTGAGAGTTTTTTTCAATTTATACAAAGTGTAGGTCTCAAAACGTGAAATACAAGGTGTAGTAGGTCTGAAAACGTGAAAAAAAAACAGCTGTTTCATACAAAAATTAATTACAAAAATATCAAAATGTATGAAACAGCTGATTTTTTTTCGCGATTTCAGAGTTGGTTTCATTGTAAAAGTTGTTCAGTTTGATGGTCCCTATCAACCGTATTCGGCTTTATAAGGCTTTTACCAAACACCTTGTAGTTACCTATTTATTTACATAAGTTTTGTAACGCTAGAAACATACTATTGTGTTGTGTTGTGTCGTGTCGCGATCTGTCGCGTATCGGTTTCATACATTTAGTATGACTAGAAACACACCTATTGTGTTGTGTCGACACTATACACTGTAGTAATGTGTTTCTAACCATACTAAATGTATGAAACCGATACGCGACAGACACGACACAACACAATAGTATGTTTCTAGTTTAATTTGCAACACTGGAAGATGAAATAGATTCTTAGGAGCATTTCATAACTACTTGTATAATAAATAGAATAACAACAATTTAATTAAATTGCAGGTGACTCGGGCTATGCCCAGCGTCCCCGGATGATGACTCCTATTCTCCATACTGAGCTGAATTCATCAGAAGTAGTACATCATACACCGGTCCACATGCGCACACAAAATGTCGTCGAATGCACTTTTTTGTCAGATTCCATTATGATACTGCAATGCAACTGCAAGCAAAGGGGGTTGATAAAGCAGCGCCACCAAGCGGTATCAAGTTTTTGTCATCCCGCCAACGTTAATTACTTTGTATTTGAACTCTACTAGTTATGTGTTAAGAATAGCTAACTTAATAAAAAACAAATGTAATATTGAACTGTATTTTAATAAAAAGCAAGATGTTTTATAAATTGTGTCTACTTATGCATCTATATAAATATAAACTCTTGGAGGCTCACAATAATTATTATGTAAACAAATCAAAAACTTGCCGTGCAAGGGTATTTTCTTGATAAAAAACATTTATACAACCAAGTACATCATATTTTATTATTTATAAATAATTTGAAAATAGTACTAATAATTGCATTAGTGAAATGCTACAAGTGGTCAATTTACCACCATAACATACAGAACTAAAATGCAACAGGCGGCCTTGCCTTATTGCCTTTATTTTTAACTGACCTCCAAAAAGGAGGAAGTTCTCAGTTCGTTGGAATCTTTATTCTTTTATGTAGGTATGTTACTCGATTACTCAAAGACAGAAAGTACCATTTGGTCTTATGGTTAAGTGGAACTGATGATGAAGACAGTTATTATCAGAAGCATTTAGCATTGTGCGATACGTTAACATAATATGGTTGCTTAGCTATTCACTTCTACACCCGTACCATGTCATGACCACATGAACGTGCTAAGAACGAGGCAAAAAATATTCTTTGTATAGAAAAGTATGAAACTATTTCCACTAGACAGTTCCGTCACCTGCCCACAGTGTTTTATAAACCCTTGAAGGCGGACATCTCTCAACTAATTTGATAAATCAGTAGGGAATTTGTCAAAATGATAACAGCAGCGGTCCCGCATGTCCAATAATAATAATTTTAGTTCACATTTTTTTAATGTCAAAGTTGAGCCTTTTTTCATTTTACAAAAACGAAAAAAAACCTACTTTCCACCTCTCTGGGTGGAAACGCTGTACATTCCATTAAACCATTAATATGCGCCTTCAATAGGACATTCAAATTAGCCATACAAAATGTCTTCAGTACAGAGGTACTGAAGGTGTGCGTTACCCCAGCAAAAAGTTGAGCTTTAGAGAGATGAGACCTTATCAGATAATTAGTGTGTCATGAGGAGAAATTTGTTTACTAATAGCAAAATTTGTGTGAGTTGTAATTTTTAAGATATGTGAGAAAAACAGATTTTGCTGGGGTCACGTTTTAAACATTACCCTGGCAAAAAAAGTTGTCTCAGCCTGGAACCAAATACATGAATAGATAGCTTTTGTTGCATAGTAAATGTTAGCAAATAGCAAAAATTGTGTGTGTTATGGTTCTTGAGTTATTTAAGTTTTTGCTGGGGTAACGTTTTGGGTTTTCCCAGATCTCGAAAACGGTTCAACGCAGAAGTTTGAAAAAAATACCACTAAGAGACCTTAATTTGTTTAAATTTGTTTGATTGTTAGTTTTTGATTTGGTTGTCGCAAACCAACATAATTAAGTGGTTTCGAAAAACAGAAAAAACGAATTTGCAAGTAAACTACTACACTTATAATCAAATAAACAGCTGTTAAAAATAGCCGTGGTAGACACTTATTACGTCAAGAATTTAAGGCTTTGTAACTTGACACGATATAAAGATATAAACAAATTTGATAAATTTTAGACTGGTCGTACTTTAGCAATCGAATACACAGTTTCCATAACATTAAGACACATGGCATACATTAAACAAATTTAAGTAATTCATTAACATTCCTTCCTGTTAATTTCAGCTTTCAATTACGCCTATCATGAAAGTTTTAACAAAAACAAGAATATGACAACAATTCTCTAATAAGCCGCCAAAATTGTAGAGGTCACGTAAAAGCGACCGCGCTATACATAAGCGTAACCATCTTAAATGAACGGGATAATATGGATCTTTTGTTAGTACAGTTGCGTACAAGAGTTTGCTGGTCAGATTATCTTTAAATATAAAATGTACGTTAGTCTCGCGAAAACTTAAGATTGGCGTGGCCGATTTTGGTTTTAAAATGTTTGTCGTAGTTCCAGGGGAAGGTTTAAATGGTGAGAAATATACCTATATGGAAAAAATGCGAGGTAGTTTCCGTAAAAACTGTTCCTAGGTAGGAACAGTTTTTATGGGTAAATGTTTTTACCTGTCAAACATATTGGTCACTGGATTGACATGAGTAGGTTTGGTATTAAAATAAAACATTTGGTTTGAAAAAACAGAAGCAACAAATTACTATAAATGTATATATTGATACTGACAAATAAATCACACTATAAATTGCTTAGCGAGATTATTACCTAATTAGGTTTAGATTATTATTTACCTTTATTTATGTAATGTTGAGTGCCTTCAAAATTTTAACTTTCATGAATTATTACATTATTTTTAAAATACTATTAATCGCGTAAGTTTATTATTTGATATAAATAAACACGATATTAATTTATAAAATAGAAAACTAGTTGAATCTAAGCTATATCAATAACATTTTTCTTCATAACTGTACAAAACATCGGATACTAAGCTGCTAATTTGCGAAGATAACCCGTACGTATGGTGCGGTCGCTTTTTAGTGACCTTTACAATTTGGTCGGCTTATTCAAGAATTGCTGTCTTAATCTTGTTTTTGTTAAAACTTTCATGATAGGCGTAATTGAGAGCTGAAATTAACAGGAAGGAAAGTTAATGAATTACTTAAATTTGTTTAATGTATGCGATGTGTCTTAATGTTATGGAAACTGTGTATTCGATCGCTAAAGTACGACCGGTCTAAAATTTATCAAATTTGTTTATATCTTTATATCGTGTCAAGTTACAAAGCCTTAAATTCTTGACGTAATAAGTGTCTACCACGGCTATTTTTAACAGCTGTTTATTTGATTATAAGTGTAGTAGTTTACTTGCAAATTAGTTTTTTCTGTTTTTCGAAACCATTTAATTACGTTGGTTTGCGACAACCAAATCAAAAACTAACAATCAAACAAATTTAAACAAATTAAGGTCTCTTAGTGGTATTTTTTTCAAACTTCTGCGTTGAACCGTTTTCGAGATCTGGGAAAACTCAAAACGTTACCCCAGCAAAAACTTAAATAACTCAAGAACCATAACACACACAATTTTTGCTATTTGATAACATTTACTATGCAACAAAAGCTATCTATTCATGTATTTGGTTCCAGGCTGAGACAACTTTTTTTGCCAGGGTAATGTTTAAAACGTGACCCCAGCAAAATCTGTTTTTCTCATATATCTTAAAAACTACAACTCACACAAATTTTGCTATTAGTAAACAAATTTCTCCTCATGACACACTAATTATCTGATAAGGTCTCATCTCTCTAAAGCTCAACTTTTTGTTGGGGTAACGCACACGTACTGAAGACATTTTGTATGGCTAATTTGAATGGAAGGTACAGCGTCCCGATAGTTCAAGTAGTTATTGAAAAATAAAGTCTCGTTTTTTTTTCTACCCAAAATTTACCGTTTCCGCAATTGATTATAGTGGTAGAATATACCTTAACAAGTTATCTTGCTACTGAAAAAATATTGATTGCGGAACTCATCTTGTTGTTCGTCAGAAAAAAAAAGTTTCACATGAGCCCCTGCCAAAATTTTCTTAGCAAAGTCTTTTTTTATGATATGATACCTATGATTACGACGATGAAATCAATGACAGAACTGATAATACCGATCACTGCACTGAGGATGAAGTCATTGACCATATAAATGACTCAATATGCTTGGCAAGAGTAAGCCACAGTGACTCTTGAAGAAGAGTAGTAATAAAATTTTCATAGCAAAGTCATATGAAAAGGCTTTGGTAGGAGTTTTCTGACGAACAAGATGAGTTCCGCAATCAATATTTTTTCAGTAGCGAGATAACTTGTTAAAGTGCAACCCTGAGCGCAAGTGGCGCCGCGGTGAATTTTATAAAATATTACAATTCTAATACACAATTTAAATGATGTTCTACGTGGATTTTTTTAGGACCCAGTCTAGTATTTTTAGACGGTATCGTTACATTCCCTCGTAGTCACTGCTAGAAGTAGATAGCAAAACTGCTAAAAGTGGCCGTTTTCGACACATTTGCTATCTACTTCTGCGAATGACTACGAGGGCATGAGTAGCAGTGGCGAGGGGTGAAATTATGGCGAAGGTAAGCCGCTCTACAAAAATGATGAAAAATGTTATGATCTGAATTGTAGATCATTGGGGTGGGATTTCCAAAGGTAAGCCGATGGGAATCGACTTGTATGGACCCTTCGCCACTGATGAGTAGTGATACCTTTTAAAAATATTAGACCATGGGCTCTAAAAACGTACATACGTATGTATAGCTGCATATAAAATTTTATCTACACCCATTCTTTTTATTTATTTGAGAAAAAATAAATATATTAAAACACACGAATAAAAACCCCATGATTATGTATCCTCTAAAAGGGTTTCGACTTATTAACAAGTTCGGACATCTAACGGCAAAAAGTATGTACTATGAATTATGTTATCAAAGCAAAACTATCTCATCAAATGCAATATGTTTTTAGTATTTGTTGAATACAACAAACTAGTGTGTACTCATTCATTTATTTGTTCAAGTCAAGTCAAAATGTACTTTTGTTCACACTAAAGTTGTATTCGCTAAATACTACAAACATTATTGCATTAGATGTTTGCTTTGATAACATAGCTCATAGTAAACAATTGCCGTTAGTTATTTATTTATTTAATCTTTATTGCTTAAATTAAAACAGCAATGCCCAAGGGCATTCTCTACCAGTCAACCGGTAAGTGTTAAGGAGAAAAATCGTGAAAAAAGAAGTTATCGGAACACACTAAAATATATTGTGCAAAATCTACAATCCTGGGAAACCACGTCATGTGCCTACAATAGCGAGTCACGTGCTAATGTTTGATCTTAAGGCGCTGTAGGTAGTGAAACTAGCGCCACCACTACATTTATTTTTATTACTCGTAACCCAAGTCTCTCTTAAATTGTGTCTAATATTTTTTGAATAACTCTTCAACAGTTATCATTCATTCTGTAAGTTTTAAAATCCATAATTGCCAAAAGTGGCCACTTTGAGCTAAAATGCATTTTAAAACTTACAGAAAGAATGAAAGATGTTGAAGAGTTATTCAAAAAATATTAGACACAATTTAAGAGATTATTACTTGTGCTTTTTTTAAATATTGACTTGGTTTACGAGTAATAAAAATAAATGTAGTGGTGGCGCCACTTTCACTACCACCTCGCCTTAACATTTTTTATTGAAATACATCGATTTTTTTTAAATACCAATGTGGTGTGCTTATTATGTAATAAGGAATAATTTAAAATGGTTTTCCAAAAATCAGTCACATAGCCTATTTTCAGCGAAAATATTTTGCTGGTGTTGACATGCTCTGTGCATGACACGCGACGTCTCGCCGAGCCGGTGAGTATACGGGTTGTAGCCGCGTATTATGTATGTAATTAAAGGCTTTGTAAATGTATTGGCGATCGTTGCCATTCGTTGCCATAATATTTTTTTAATAGCTATAAATATTCCATTATTTAAAAACTTAACAGCACTCACGTACACGCAACACTGATAAACATGCGAGAATGAAACGGATTCATACGGGCATCATACGGGATGTGCCCGTATGCAATCCGTATGTAATCAGTATGATGCCAGACATGCCCGTATGCAACATCCAAAACCGATAAGATTCCGTTTCATTTTGGTTTTATAACGGTCATACATAATACGCGCGGTTACACGGTGACCCGTATACTCGCCGGTGTGGTCGCGTGTCGCGCACGGACGGCTACATATTCTCGCCGACGATCCGTCGACGCTCCGTGCATGGCCGGGGACGCGACGGTCTAGTCTAGTAGGAATAGTGTCATACTTTTCAATATTGTTTTACTTGACACATTCCTAGCACGGTCACGACACGGTAGGTAGTGTGTAGTGGTGGTAGTGTCCATCTCGCTCGGGTAGTTCCCTAGGCCGCTCCACTCGCCCCACGCCGGCGCGCAAGTGGCATTAGAGGGATCTAGAAAAATAAAAACAGGGTAGTTAAAACGACCTTCCCAGACAGACGAGACACGAAACATAGTGTTAATTCGCGACGAGCGAGACTCGAACCCGCTACTTCTACAACGAGCTAGTATAAAAGTGATTAACACGATGTAGGTGGTGTCGACTGCAGGGTGTGTGGTGCGATCTTATAGGAACCCATCCGACCATCGGTGGACGGATATGGGCCGCTATGATGATAGTAATTATGTAGTTATAAATTATTACAGTGAAGTTCGTGCCTTATCGTAAATCAATTATTAATAGATCACAAAAAACCTATATATAATCAAAAGTGAATTAAAGTAGGATAAACGTGACTTTTATGTTTGAAATGTCAAACATAAAATTAAGAATTTTTCGCTGTTGCTAACAAACGACAGATTCATTATTTTATGTTTGACATTGACTTAAGGCGGTCGTATGACCGAAAGGGGCACCCTCAGACGTTTTTATTTAATAAATTATAAATAGAAAAAGATTTTTAATGTTTTACTTGGAAATAGGGCCCATGGTCTAGTATTTTTAAAAGGTATCACTACATGCCCTCGTAGTCATTCGTAAAAGTAGATAGCAAGTGTGTCAAAAACTACCACTTTAAGCAGTTTTGCTATCTACTTCTAGCAGGACTACGAGGGAATGTAACGATACCGTCTAAAAATACTAGACTGTGGGCCCTAAAAACTCCACGTAAAACATTATTAAAATTGTGTATTAGAATTATAATATTAAACTGCGGCGCCACTTTCGCTCAAGGTGTTACCTTAAGGGATCTTTTGTAAGTGGATTAATAGCTTTGCAGTGCCCTCGTTCATATCAGTCGAAAGCAATACTATTTTAAGAAAACGCTGTCTGCACACTAGCGCCGCCATTGGAAAAAACTTATAGTTAGTGCTTACACAAAAACGAAATGTGAATTTCGTCTTTGTTTAAGGCGAGGTGGTAGTGAAACTAGCGCCACCACTAGATTAATTTTTATTACTCGTAAACCAAGTTCATATTTAAAAAAAGCTCATGTAATAATTTCTTAAATTGTCTCTAATATTTTTTTAATACTCTTCAACAGTTTTCATTCTTTCTGTAAGTTTTAAAATCCATTTTAGCTCAAAGTGGCTACTTTTGGCAATTATGGATTTTAAAACTTACTTAGTTACTTACCATTAAACTAAATTAGAGGCCCAAAAATATTGTTTAAATGATAAAAAGTACCACAAAGCTTGTTTGGAGTGCACTTCACAGAAATAACTCACAACTTCGTCTTTGTTTAAGCATTATGATTTTTTTCCCGTGGCGGCGCTAGTATACAGAATAAGCCCTCTACCTTTCTCTCTAGCAGATAGATGGAGTTCCTAAAACATATTTTTTTCATAAACGTTTACTATATTAAAACCGGTAGTGCGTGTTGGGCCACGCAGTGTAGGGCTCCATAGTGTTATTTTACACAGCTACCTAACAACTTCAAGTGTAATTTTCAATAGAATTTATACGATACATTCCTTCTTACTTCTATTAAATTACCTATAAATTTATAATGCCTACTTAGCTATAGTTTTCCTTTTAGTATTAACTAGCGGCCGCCCGCGGTTTCACCCGCGTGGTTCCCGTTCCTGTGGGAATATCGGGATAAAAAGTATCCTATGTTTGAATCTAAGCTATCTACTATATGTGTGCCAAATTTCAACCAAATCAGTTAAGTAGTTTTCGCGTGATTGAGGAACAAACATCTAAACATCTAAATCCACAAACTTTCACATTTATGATATTAAGTAGGATTAAAGATATTAATTTGAACTCACTTCGGTAACCACTGCGCGGTCGTGACGACGAGCCGAGAGGCCGCCATCGAGATAGCGCGCAGTGATTGTTGAACGCCGCCTGCCGCGCCGGCGCCCGCCCGGGCCGTTTCATTTCGAAGCCACTGGGGAGTTTGCTGCAGATGAAGGACCTAAACATAAATTATACATAAATATTTAATAGATAAAATCCGGCTAAGTGCGTGTCGGGCCACGCATCGCATAGAGCTCCATAGTTTTGATGTTTTACATGACTACCTATCGACTAAGTAATTTTCAATGGAATTTATACGAAACAATCCTTTTTATTTCTCCAAATACATTTTTTATAAGTTAATCGTCTATTACCTGATAACTCGTAAAGCCTACTTAGCTGTGATTTTTTTTCTTTTCATTTCGTTATAAATATATAGCCGAGAATTTTTTCACATTATCCAAAAACAACCATTTAGCTGGCAGGGATGGGAACACTTGACTTGGCACTGACTCTAACAAAAATTATCGCTTTAAGCTGTTACTTGCCTGTCATGGGCAAATATTTTGGCCCATGTAACACCCAAGGGGACAAAAGGGTGCCATAAGAAAACTACATGGCTCATGCATGGTACACCTAATCGCCAGACAAATACAATGCAAATACAATCTCTTAAAAAATTTATTTGTATTTCTTTACTAGCGGCCGTCCGCGACTTTGTCTGCATGGAAAGGTTTTTTGCTATTCCTCGATAACAATTTTTTTTTTCGGGATGAAAGGTACCCTATATCTTTCTCTGTTATGTACCTCTGACAATGTGTAATTTTTTTTAAACAAAATTTCATGATGATCGGTTCAGTAGTTAAGACGTGAAGGCGTAACAAACAAACAAACAAACGGACTTTCGGATTTATAATATTAGTAAGGATTTGTAAAACAACAGATTGCTTATTAAATGTTTTTTTATATCAAATTGAGAAAGAGTATCATGGACAATAAAAATATATTTAATAAGGAGATTGTTATTCAGGGGTTCAACGAACAATCATTTGCTCGTGGTACACCAGGGGGAAATACATTAGACAGGTGGACCACAGGCAAGTAACGCTTTAAGCTTAATATTTTGATGACGATGAGAAAAAAACTTGCCTTCAAGTGGAGGAGCACGGTTCGTGCTAGGCTGGGAGGCTGGCGGCGGCAGTGGCGCCGGCGAGTCGGGGGCAGGGGAGTGAACCTCTGCACCATGCGAGGGTGGGCTTGGCAGTGCCGCAGGGACAGCCAATTCTTCCTGAAAATGTAAATGGACAGCATAATTGATATTGGTAGATTGAGTTAAAATTTATCTGCCGATCATTTTTTTGGGAGAGGCTGTGGTCACTGCTGGACCGTCATAGGTTGTCAGTAGAGAAATGTTTGCAAGCTCATAATATTCTATTATTAGACAATTTACATTCAAGCATTTAGTTTGTATGAAAATGAAAAATAATAAAATTTCATAAATATGTCCATAAAGAAAAATCCACATTCTAATGGTCTGAATAACAGGCAAAAGATATTGCATTTCCTTAGGAACGCAGTATATAAGAAATATCTGCTGAAAGTATGCTAAATAAACAAACATTACAGTACACCTGAAGTGCCATAATGTATGTAAAAGTCATGCTATTCAAAAAGGGATTGATTATTGCTGCCAAAGAAATTAAAGTGCTTTTTTATATATAGCATGCGAGTTGAAATTGAAATATGAAGCGAAGTCACCCACCACCATAACATAACACCAGTGTAGGGTAAAGCCTCATGTTCATGGTAAACAATCGGTAATAAAAAGCATTGTGTGCAAAGCAAAGTGTTGGTACGCTCCGATTCAAACTTTACAACTTCTGTGAAGGTAGCCACTATGCACGTAGCCGTGCTGCAGCTCACCACACACACTTACATGGAATTTGTGTTCTGCACAGCATCTCGAGCAATGTTCTCGAGAGAAGTCAGAAAGTTTGAATCGGGTTATATCAGACTGTTCACAAACTGTCATGAGCATAAACAAACTAATTGTCTAATTTCAAAATCTATAGCAATGGGGAATGTCCGAAAAAAATCAAATTGGCTGAATATTTTTCTATAGGTAGGAATAAGGTCCCTTAGTAATAAAATAAATTTTCATAATTTTCGGTTTCGTGAAAAAATTTCAAAAAATCAAAGTCTCTTCGACTTCACAAATGTATGAAAGTAACAGCAGAATGGAGATTGTACCTTTGCCAACACCTGCCACAACCACAACATGGTATTAAAAAAAAGTTTCAAGACAAAATGTCAAAACTTTTTTTTTTTAATACGTGTTGTGTTTGTGGCAGTTAGCGGCAAAGGTATAATCTCCATTCTGCTGTTACTTTCATACATTTGTGAAGTCGAAGAGACTTTGATTTTTAAAAACTTTTTTACCCAACCGAAAATTCTGAAACTTTTTTCTATTACTAAGGGACCTTATTCCTACCTATAGAAAAATATTCAGTCAATTTGTTTTTTTTCGGACATTCCCCATTGCTTTTATTTGACAGAACATTGGTACTTATTTTTGACACAAATAAAAACTTACCAAAGAAATGCAGCAATGTGTCGCATCCATTTGTCAAATGAAAGCGATTGTGAAATATTTTGATGTTAACTGCCTGGTTATTGTTCCTCATCCATTGCTCTATGCAAGTTTACCACGAATACAAGGCTTATGAAATAAGTAAAGAAAAACAAAAACTCACCGATTGCTTGTCTCTTGGTGCCTCATCAGCGCATTGAGTGTGGCCGCCAATTCCCACTGTTGCCTAACAGCGGCCTTGGCCTGAGGCATGTCCAAGGCCCTTAGCCAAGGCTGTGCTCCTCCATAATGCCCACGAGGAGCTCAATCTGCACCAGACTCACTTTTCTTGACGCAGGCATCTACAAAATACATAGGAATGAATTCACTAATAAGGGATAACTGAAAAAATTTGAGTATCTATGTCTTTAGTGCCTAATTAAGAGCATTTAAAACAATATTTAGTTACCTACTTTCTCAAATATCTTAATTCATCAATGCCCGCTCGGCCTCCGGTGTCTGGACAACAATAGAAAATATATTGTGTCTCATTTTCCGGGCCTTGATGATTTAAACAAACAAAATATTCACACAAAAGTAAACGTAGTGATTCTATGCTCAGTGTACAAAATAGTAAATAGATACGCGGCAATAACCTATACTTACTCCTTCTTCTTCTTAATTAATGGCTTTGGCTTGCTCTGTGGGCTATGATGCACAACACGTAGTTTTACAGTTAACACTAAAAGATTATGAAAATAAGGTTTTTTGGTTCGTTTATGTTGTTTTAAACTTTATTTATTTATTATTTACGCCTGGCTGTGATGGCTGTCATGTCAATTTTGACGTTCCGTTACCGACACACGCGTTTATTGAAAATTAAATGAAACACTTTAAATACCACGAAATTAAGTGACTTCTTTGTGAAATCAAATAAACTAAGGATAAATTGTCCATAACGGACCTTAAAACAAACAAAATTGTAAAAATATGTCAACAAAGTTTTTTGTTTTATCTTAAATGTTCTGAATAAAACGGACCGTGACGCATAAATTAATATCCGAGACGGATCTCGTGCGGACCTCAAGTCGACGGCACTTTTCCATTCACTCTCGTTCTCGACGCTCACCAAATCGACGCAAAATTAATTGGGCAGTACCGATTATTCGACAGCGTCGGCATCGGCGTCGGCATCGAGCGTCGATGTCGAGTTCAAGTCGACGGTACTTGGGCAGTAGACCCACTGCTAGTCCATGGCTCGTCCGTACAAATTTCAGATCTGTCGCTAGATAAATCCGAGTTCTCGCCGATGGGCAACTTAGTGATGTTACCGTTAAATAATGTTTGTCGATAAAGTGTTGGTCAATCTGGCCCTGATTCTGCGCCAAATTCATTTGCGAGATTTTTGCATGATTTGCTCTGCACTGATGTGAGCTCGACAGATATCGCGAAATAAATGTCGAAATAGTAGATTATACAACAAGTGAATAAAAAGGGAATTTAGTTCGAGGGACTAACGCACAGTGGATTTTGGAACCCGAAAAAGTGACATCGTCGAGATAATTTCAAAATCTGTTAGTTCTAGTTATTTGTAACTCACGACGAGAACTCCCATGTGCTAATTATGTCTAGATTTTTTTCTAGACGAATTTCTAAAATGCATAAAACGGGCGAAAATTTTTGGAAAATCCTTTATTACTCCTAAACGATATCAGCGATTGTAAACCTGATAGCATACTATTATGAGCTTAGTAAACACTCACATTTCAAGAGTTATTTGGAAGTTCTACTCGCGATAGTTTATGAGAAATTTGAGGTTTTCTGTTTTTCACCAGGTTGTTTTCGCCATATTTCTCGTTCACTAACTTTGCTTAGCTAAATAGCTTGATTGACTTAGTTGTGTCATAAAAGTCCTCATCGAACTAACACAATATAAGGTCGCGCGCGATATTATACTCGTAGGTACCTAACGTGCTGCGAAGAAACTGTAAACAGATGCTATATTAACCACCTCCACCGTTACGTAGATATTTTATTTACAAACTTAATTAAATACATGTAATGAAGAAGTAAAATAACTATTGCTTGATGGATCAAACATGTTCAAATTTTCTCCAGATATTTTGGACTTTCGATCTGGCAATAGCAACATGAGTGGTGAATAACAACGGCGACATTTTTGATAGAAAAAATAGGTAACTAAAATCAAAATGACCTTATTAGTTTTATAGAAAAGTGTTTTAAGAACAGGCCCAATAAGTTCATTTTCATTTTTTTAAATTTTTCTATCGAAAATGTAGCTGTTGTTACTCACCACGCAAGTTGCCAATGCCCTAAATGCCCAGTTTACCAGTTTTTTACTTACGTACATTAATAAAATACGTACTTTTTACTTCTATTATTATCAACATTAAATTATAAGTTCTTGACTTGACCACGACTATGTGAAAGCTGGATACGCCCTTGATGGCAGTACTGTCATGGAGCGATGTTCAGTGTCAGCAGCCTGAGCCCAACTTCCCTGGGTACACATTAGTCCCAACCCAATCACCTACACTCTCGAGCTTTTTGTATAAAGCTCAAGCGTATAAAAATGACCTCTTTGTTGTTATTCACCCCATCGTAAAATGATTGAGTTTGTAACCTTTATTCCTTTTTCCGTATCGATATTGCTGCATCGACAGTTGAGCCCAGCCCTTTATGTCAAAAACGTGTCATATTTTGATGTGTGACTCATCCGTACACAAATTTTTGCTGTTTTGTTTTATTTTTTATGTGTGAGTGTCGTCATTACAGTGTAGTTTTTGTATGTGGGTATGCGGAACTGCACTTCGTGCATTTTCCCCCCCCCGCAAAAAATGCCAGAATAATTTGAATAGAGTAATATCGCTAAGGCTTCTCCCTTCGTGACAAACGAAGCCTTTTGTTGCTCGAAGTTTCTACCCAACCGACAACAACAAACGCACGACTGCACGACCACGTAATGGTATTGATACAGTATTCCAACTTTATACAAACCGTCGAAAAAGGCTTAGGTGTTAGGTGGCGCACTTAAAATCACGCACACGTGCCAGTCTAATTACTCGTTTCAAAGCACACTGGCACTGATGTACATTAATGATAACATTTATGTATATAAAAATTGTCGTGGAGATCCTTAGGGGAGGCTTATACCCAGCAGTGGGTGTCGTGCGGATGATATGATGATGATGATGATATAAAAATATGTTTATAACTAAACAACATAAAATGAAAAGAAATGAAATGCAAGTTTTTTTACATGTTTTTTGAATATTTCTTTGAAACAATTTTAATTTAAAAACATTGTTAACACGTTAATGTAAAAATAATTACCTATGTAAAAAAATTAATTTATTGCTTTCATTTTATGTTGTTGCGTATTATACTTAACTGATTTAAGCTGCCGCCCAAGATGGTATTTTTGTCACTTCAATTAGGTTAATAGTCGCCTTTTATAAATAAAATATGATGCCAAGTTTTAAATGTTTTGTGTGCCCTACGGTTGTCGCCCAAATATAAATATGGTCGCCCGTTCTGAATAACTAGTTACTTACTCAATTTGTATTTTAAAGTCACCGATTTTAAATTTTTGTAGTCGCCTTCAGTCCGTCGCCCACTTAGTATTTCAGTAGGTACGCTATATTCAGTAATTTTGATAGGTACCCTAAATGGAAATTTATTGTTACCCGATTAAATACTACTTTACCTACCCCTTAGAAATTGATTTCTCGGTGAAGGTACACCCAAAAATATGGATTCTAAAGTTAATCACAAAACTAGAAAGATAACGATAAAGATAACTTAGATGAAATTAAAATGCTATGGCCCTAGCGCGTGTTGATGTACCGCGTGGCTGTAGGTAATTATTTCAAGGACAGGGCCGAGTTACAATACTGATAGATATCATTACCGTGGCCACGACCTCGAGACTGCCGACACACGAAACACCCGCGCGTGTGTGCGTGTACCCATATTTCCCCTCCCTCCACCCGCGCGCGTCACTCGCCGTTCGCCTCGCCGCGCTTTCCCCTTCCCCTCTGTACCCCACCCGCTCGGTATCTGCCCCGCCCGCACCGCACCGCGTCGCCCGCGGACCAACCAACCAACCAGTCTAGCTGCTGTTTTCTGTTCGGCTCGCTGGCAATTATTCGTTTATGAATTTGACGAATTTGCTTCTGTTATCAAATAAAACAAAAAAAAGTTGTTACAAAACTGTAGTGTGGTATTGTGGTAATAAAAGTGATACGTTTTGTGTTGATTGGATGTTCGTGAATTTGAGGTTATTGTAATGAGGTGAGTTCGGAGTACATAACACTTGGATAAGAACAATTAAGTCCTTTTATCGAGTAGAATAAAGAAGAAACAGCAATATTAGAAGAACTTGATTAGAACAAGTTATTCAACAAAGAATTTCACAGTTGTTTTTGCAAGAAACACGAACGAAATGAGCTGTCACTCGGGCGAAAACAAGGCGAAAATGCCCCTACCATTTGTTGCGATCTCACCAAAATGTCGCTTTCAAATCTCGAACGACACTTACCTAGCGTTTACGGTTTACTTTGAGCACATCGAAATGTAATACATTTCGTTGTTTGAGCATATAATATCTATTCTGTGCTTTAAGTCTAGATCTAAAGACTAAAGTAGTATACCTATTTAATCTATTCCTAGTTAATGAGCGTGAATAGGTATTTTAGTTTCTAAATATGTATTTAATGTGAAAGTTTGTATATTATTATACTCAATCAACTACGCAAAAACGGCTTCCTGAACGGATTAGGAATAAAATTATTATTAGGTACAGTCAGCAGCACTGCACGCAATGATTTATATAATAAGTCTATGACTGCACGTCAGGTTATACAAAAATGTAAAAATCTGCAATATATTTTGAACCTTAATATGTTTTCGCATTTAAGTATATAAGATGGATTAAATTTTATGGTCGTATTTTTGACAGCTAAATAAAAAATATGAGATCAAAAACTTTCGATAGATGGCGTTTTATGAAAGGTTATTTTTTTTATGCTGTATTCAAATATGTATGACACGCAGCGAATTTTTTTTCTTTTTAATACATTTTTTCGCTTGTAATTGTATGTAAAATTATAGTACACACTCTTGGCATTAAGTGGCAAGAGCTTTACTAATTAAAAGACAAAATTAGCATTTTTTTTTAGATTTCTGTTAAAAATTAAGTAAAACCATTATCTATGAAATACTACGTGAAAACCAGGGGAGAGGGGGGGTGCATAAACTACGGGTGGTCACCAAGGGGGAGGGGGGTAAAAAATTGTAAAAAAAAAACGGCAATAAATCACGTTTGTTGTATGGGAGCCCCCCTTAAATATTTATTTTATTTTGTTTTTAGTATTTGTTGTTATAGCGGCAACAGAAATACATCATCTCTGAAAATTTTAACTGTCTTTTTAACCCTAAAAATGGGTCAATTAGTATGGGTACGTTCCCTAAGGTTGGTGGTAGTCTATTTTTTTTAAATTGAGATAAATTTGAATGATGGCTTATTTCTTTATCTTGTTTAGGAAACGGGCCGGCCGGTTACGAGGGGTGGATGCGATTTTTTTTACTAAAATAAAAAAGAACAGCTTATTTTTCTTTACACCTAGATAAATAAATGTTTTTAGGGTTCCGTACCCAAAGGGTGAAAACGGGACCCTATTACAGCTCGCGCAATATAACTTGACCCAATTTTTTGTACCACGTGACCTGCGCACTACAAATTTTGTACTGTAAATTGCTACTGCGCAGGCCTCATTGTCTATGGTTTGGGTCAAGTTATTTTGCGCGAGCTGTACTAAGACTCCTCTGTCCGTCTGTCTGTCTGTCTGTCACCAGGCTGTATCTTATGAACCGTGAAAGCTAGACAGTTGAAACTTTCACAGATGATGTATTTCTGTTGCCGCTATAACAACAAATACTAAAAATAGAATAAAATAAATATTTAAGGGGGCTCCCATACAACAAACGTGATTTTTTTGCCGTTTTTTGCTTTATATTATTAACGACAACAGATAGACAGTTGAAATTTTGACAGATGATGTATTTTTGTTGCCACTATAACAACAAATTCTAAAAACAGCATAAAATAAATATTTGAATGGGGCTCCCATAGAACAAACGTTTTTTTGCCGTTTTTGATACGGAACCCTTCGTACGCGAGTCCGACTCGCACTTAGCCGGTTTTTTTTACATTAAATAAATACTATAATATAAGCTAATTACCTACAAGCTTCCGGAGATAAAATATTAATAGCATATACAGGGTCACTGGAAATATGACGTATTCCTGCTAAGGGGTTATAGATGAGGTCAAAACAAATATTTTTTGTTATATAACTTTTTCTCAAAAACTTAATAGTTTTTGAGTAAATTGAAATTAAGTATTTTTTTACCAAAAGTACGTTTTCAGACACAAAAATTTAAAGTAAAAGATAACTACTCATTCGATTATTATTTTGGGATAGAAAACACTCCAAGTGTTGATAATGAATAAAAAAAATACAAAAAGTACAGGAGTTTATAAAAAAATTAATCCTTAAATGCATTTATTTTATTTATTTTTTCAGATTTTTTACAAACGGCAGCAAATATCTTTAAAAAATTTCTAGTAACTAAGCGTGCATAATATTTTAAAAACATCACCATCTATTCAGCTTTCAGTTGAGGTATAAAACTTAATAATAACTTAAATTAAAAATGAGAAATTAAGACTTAAGTAAATGGCAGTCCCATTTCATGTAGCAAAAATTTCCTACTTCGAGCGCTTCGGAGGTGGCCCTATTATCCTACTTATATCATAAATGTGGAAGTTTGTTTGGATGATTGTTAATCAATCACGCAAAACGGCTGAACGGATTTGGATGAAATATGGCACACAGATAGTTTAAAATCCGGATTAAAACATAGGAGGATACTATTATCTTGGTTAAAGGTTTCCTAGGGATTTACTCGAATGTAAATGCGGATGAAGTCGCGGGCAGAAGGTAGTTTGCCATAAATGGTCATTGGTCGTGGTTTCTAAAAATACTTTCGTTCGAGCGAGTTTCGGGACTGGATTATTTTCCGCCGATGAGTCAAAAATTTTACAGACGGCATCAAAAATAACCGTGCATATCAGCCATTTTTAATTCCCCGCTGCTATGGAACAGGCCTTCCTTTTGGCTTGTGGATGGATAAAGCGGACGGGCCATAACCCACCACGTGGGCCCAATGCGGATTGCTCGGTGTTAACTTAATGTACCTTACATTGAGCCGTTGGTCCTGGCTACATTTACAGTCTGCTCAATTACACTATACAATTTTAAGCAAGCGATTTTAAGACTGTCTTGAAAACGACTAAGAATGCGCGCATTTACACCACACAATTTCTAGCACGCTCGGCCGTGCTTACTGTCATAGTAAAAGAGAAGGCAGTAAGTCTCTAATGTCTTTTTCAATCAACGTAGTATTGGAGGTATTTAGAATGTAGTAATGTAGACTGTCTTGAAATCGTGCGTGCATTTAGACGACACAATTTTAAGAATCTTATTACCGAGTGGGCTAGGCCGCACGATTTTAAGATTCTTACTGTCTTAGTCCGTTTACACCATGCTTAGTCTTGAAATCGCGTGCTTAAAATTGTGTAATGTAATTGAGCCTTAACGACTGTTCGACTGTTAACGATTATGCACGAGCAAGATAGGCATAGGCAGGACCTGCAGACCTACACTACCTACCAGCGGCGAAGGGTCCATACAAGCCGATTCCCATCGAAATTACCTATGGAAATCCCACCCCAATGATCCACTTTGCATATCATAACATTTTTCATGATTTTTGTAGATCGGCTTACCTTCGCCATAATTCCACCCCGCGCCACTGCTACCTACCTAATAAATTTCGTTACGTTTAACACGTAGGTACACCCCGATTAGAGAACGCAAACTAAGGAAGCAAGATTCCTCTCGCTGACTCTGCCGCTTGCTTCCTCGCGTACCCCCATCGTTGCCCATAAATCTGTCATTTTTGTCTCAGAGATACAAAACAAATTTGAATCGCTCACCTTTCTGTCTTAGCTTTTAATTACTTACTAATTTAGCATTACTTAACCTTTGAATTTTGAACTGCGAATTTTTATAAAATATTTTTTACAGACACTCGCCGATGAGATCATGGACGCTAACGATAATTTTGAGATCATCCGAGACATGTACGAAAGTTGCAACGGAGATTTGGATAAAATAAAAAAGGTTTACAAGTCCATGTTTGGAAGACATGTTACTGATAGGTACATAATGAAAGCTCTTTCCAGTTCGAAAATAGAAGAATCAGGTGAGTGGATTATTCGAAATCTCGAATTTAATCTCGAACCCACTTTTTTTTTATTAATAAAATGTCTTAATATCACAGATACAATGCGATTAATTTCACTGGCGGTGGTCCTCGGCAACTTCACTCAAAAATGTATGGAACGTACTACGCACAGATTAAATATACTTACTTTACTACCGCACCACAAGCTCTCTGAAGTTGGTTATCGTGTCGTGTACATTGTCATATTAATCGCATTTTAATAGAGCACAAGGCAAATAAAATCATTATTCCTGTTTAGTTGAGTGTTGTGTTGTATAATGCGTAATATTTTATTTGTTAACTAACAGATGCAGTGTTGGAGGAAGAAGTGGTGTACGTAGATTGCATTCAAGATAAGGACGAAAGTGACGACGATGTCATATTCTGTTTTGAAGACCCTATTGCAGAAAAGACACACAAAGAACAGAAGATGCTGGACGAGAAATTAGGGTATTATCCTATTGTTTACACAACGCGGTTAGAAGACATGCCCATATTCAAGAAAAACCTTGAAAACATTCCTTTAAATAGTGTCGTTCACAAAGTTGTAGCTGAAAGCAAACCTGAGTTTATTAGTGATACGTTTACAAAAGAAACACTTGCAAACAAAAGCATAAGTTTCGATGAATTAGTCTGTAAATTAAAACAGTTTAACACTTTAGCAAGTAGCTGTACATTACATAATACTAAAGAAATTCATATAAAAACTGAACCAAAGGCTATTGTTAGTAATTTAGGTAGTACCGATATGTTTCACAAGTCTAAAGAACTACATACAACAACTAAACAAGTAGTAGATTCCCGATGTGATTTAGATAGTATCGAGACGTTTCAGAATAATTTTGAACTTGATATAAAAACTGAACCAATAAATATTGTGAGTAATTTAGCTAGTGCCGATACGTTTCACAAGTCTAATGAAGTTCATACAATAACTGAACAAGTAGTAGATTCCCAATGTGATTTAGATTTAGATTACTATCTAAGAGACGTTCTCGAGACGTTTCAGAATAATTCTGAACTTGATATAAAAACTGAACCAATAGACATTGTGAGTAATTTAGCTAGTGCCAATACGTTTCACAAGTCTAAGGAAGTTCATACAATAACTGAACAAGTAGTAGATTCCCGATGTGATTTAGATAGTATCGAGACGTTTCAGAATAATTCTGAACTTGATATAAAAACTGAACCAATAGAAATTGTGAGTAATTTAGCTAATGCCGATTCGTTTCACAAGTCTTACGAAGTTCATACAATACATGAACAAATAGTAGATTCCCGATGTGATTTAGATAGTATCGAGACGTTTCGGAATAATTCTGAACTTGATATAAAAACTGAACCAATAGATATTGTTAGTAATTTACCTGATACCGATACTACCGATACGTATCACAAGTTTAAAAAAGTTCAAACAAAAACTGAACCAGTCATAGATTCCCTAAGTGATTTAGCTAGTATCGGTACGTTTCATAACTCTGAATCTTATATATATACTGAACCAGACTATTCTTTAAGTGAACCGTTAAGAAAAAAAATTCAAGAGCTTTGTAAGCCATTATCTATTATTTTGGTCAATTGTAAGTCTCAATTGGAAGTACGAAAATGCGTTCGACACAAAAAGCGCACATTTGATGATAATCTTATGCAATGTGACGAATGCATAAAATATAAAATGTGCAGAGTAGGCGATGTTGCAAAGCATAAGTCCATGACGAAACATGATCAGCCAAACAATATCCACTTTATACCTATACAAAGAATTTTCAGAGTACCTGAGAAAAAAGTCAATTTATGGGTAGTTATGAAAAATAGTTATTTGAACACGACGGAGATATTTCATTTACGGTACGATCTTGGAATACCAACTGATTTTTACTATATTGATCACGTTATTGATGAGGACAAAGAGTTAGCATTTTACATCAACTACTTTAACCATATACTTGAATTTCATAACTGCTGTTGGATAAAAAGACATGAAAATATAAAGAGTGTTTATTTTGCCCAAATGGCACCATACTTATGGATGCATGCACATCCATGTTCATATAATAAATGTACGTGTTGCTGCAGAAACAAGTTTTCAATAGAAGCAAGATATCTATCTTCAAATTGTGAGTCAGAGTGTGATGTAACTCTAAACCAAAGTAAGGAAACAAAAACAAGCCGTTCTAACTGGCAACACTTACTATCGGCCGGAAAGTGTACAAATCGAAGTAGTTGGATAAATAAGGTATTGGATTATCGGGACAAGTCAAAGTCAGTTGTGTCTGTTAAGGGTCTATCTAATCTTTATTATTGTTATAGCATCCGTATTAGAATTGGTAGTCAAACAAAATATTGCCTAGTGCGATCGGATGGTGAAGTGCAATACTACATTAAATTACCTAGACCTAATAAACTGTTTGTACCATATGAAGAAAACATTAAGTTTTCTTACGAAATTATTAAAAGCTTTAATACACAATGCTGTTGCTGGATAAAATATACCAAATTTTTAACAACTCTTATGCCTACCGTGCCTGACGCTGGTAATTTTTTGAAATTGCCACATCCTTGTCCTTTGGGAGCTTGTAAATGCTGTTGTAAATCTAAAAAAGATGGTATTCCTCCATTTAGTTTCAAACGTATAGTACTACCACATACACTGAGTCATACAAAAAAGAGCACTATGAAGTATAAAAGAAATATGGAAGAAGTCTATAATAAACTCAAAACCTGTTCAAGCAAGAAATGTCTAAGTATATCTAAACCTAATAAAAATATATCAAAACAAACAAAAGTGGACAGACCTAGAAATACAAAAGTAGTTCCTGTATCATTGATACAAACAGTAGAATCGGATATTAATAGACCCTTAACCAACATTCCTGCAAATGCTTCTATTCCTGATATCCGGTTAACGGTTCCTGAAACACAGGATCCCACAGTGAACACTTTAATTGCTACTATTTTAGATAGGTTTAAAAATATTCGACTGAAATTGAACCGTGAAGGGCAAGTTGTTGCCGAATTGGAAACTCCAGCTAGTCAAATGTCCAGTGAAGAACTTAAAATTCTGTCCAAAATACTAGCACATGCCCAACAACAAGTAAACACCTTAGGCTTTACTTACAATCCAAATAATGTTTTGATGGATCCACTTAATGTAGCTATTTATCCAGTCTTATCTAATTCTGAACAAGCTAGTGTTAAAGTGACAAAAGAAGATACTGCGGAGCACCCCCAGGGCGCTACATATGGGAATACCAATTATTCCTTTGATGTTCCTACTACTTCTATCCCACCTGTGGGGATGCTAGATGGTACAAACCAGAACAATGTGGTTCAGAATAAGGTTTCTATAACAAATGAGTTACAAGAGGCAAAACAGGCATTACAAGAAACTGTTGATCGATGTACAGACGTTTTTGACGCGTATACAAAATTAAGTTACTTAAAAAACAAACAGTACCAGCAATCTTTCGAAGCCTATTCAAAGTTTAATAAAAAGTCAACGTTCCCGCAACAAAATGACGCCAATTCAAAGTTTAATAAAAAGTCAACGTTCCCGCAACAAAATGACGCCAATTCAAAGTCTATTCAACAGTCAACATTTCCGCAAATAAAGAACACGTATTCCTTAAATGCACTGGTCAAACCAATGGACGTTGTTAATGAAACATCAAAGTCCTCCAAGACCCAACAAACCCACAAACCTTCCATACTTAGAAAACGCAAACCTAAACCTGAAACAATTTTAAAAAGTGTTTTATCAAGTAAGAAGCCAAAACAAGCTACTGATATCAAAATTAAAAATGTCCAAAGTCAATCTTCGAACGAGAGTTCTGTTCAGCAGCCACCACAAGTACCAACACTCACAGCTATGGGACAAGGAATATCCCCACTTATACTTTACAATTTTCCATCTCAGGCACCAATGTTGGTTAACCCAGCCAACAATCAGTATATGCCGCCTCAAGGGCTACCAATGAACGGTGCATTTATTCAACCGTTCATAATACCACACAATTTGGTTAATGGCGTAGTTCCTATGCCAGTTAACAATTCTTTCCTTAAATCGCCTTTTAATCCTGACACTATAGATTTAACTAAAACTGAACCAGACTTACCTGGCAATGATGCGGCCGATGATTGCATATTAGGAGTTTAAATGATCATGCAAGCGCATTATTTTTCTTAAATAGCTCAAGATATTTCAAGGAATATCTTATTTAACTGTTTGCTTAATAATACAAATACATGTATACCTCGCGCGACGAGTTAAGAGCGCTCGGCAGTCTGGAGGGGGTATGCGCAGTATCATTTTTAATAACAAAATCCTACTGCGCATACCCCCTCTACATTTGCCGAGCGCTCTTAACTCGCCGCGCGAGCTGTACCAAAAGTTTTGAGACTGCCAATCTTTGAGCGAGCTCCATTCCAGCCAAAAGCTCTCCGGGCCCTTCTTTCGTGCTTATTCATGTGGCATCGCATCGTGCGACATGAATGGGTGATGGATGGATGACCCTAAATCGGGTATGTGTATTACCCGACCGGATCTGTCTATTCCCCTCAGCCTCCCGAACATGACCACTGAAACACGATATATCACAGAATATAACGCTAAACTGTCAAAATCCATTGTCTTTTGACAGCTAAATCGCTACATCATATCGCGTTTTGGTAGTCATAGTCATGCTAGGGGGCAGGTCGGTTAACCCGAATTCTGGTAAATGACCTATGAATGTACACGTCAGGTTATACAAAACTTTAGAAAATCCTCAATTTATTTTGAACCTTAAAATCTTCGCATTTAAGTCTTAAATTGATTAAAACGAATTATTACCCTTTTGTGGTAACACAGCGTGCTGTTAAATATATCTATTCGCGCCAAGCTAATTGCACCAAAGTCATAAATTATTATTAATTTTATTATATTCTTGATAATGCTATTTTTAATACAAAATTGTGATACTCAACTAATTATTAAGCAGTGGGTAATTATTTAATGAAGCCTCATTTGTTATTTTATTACTAGGTATTTAAGTTATTATTACATATTTAAGGAGATAAGGACATATAGGTATTAATAAAAACGTCAGAAATGGGGAAATTATAATATGTTCTAATGTTGTTAATAAAAGTTATTTGTAAATTTTTGCTGAAAGTTGTAGCTTACCTATCTTTACATGTTTAAGTTCAAGGTAACAATGATACTGTAAAATATAGTAAATTAAGGTTTATTTTATAAAAAGAAAAAACATATTAAACTCAGAGAGTTGGTCACGTAGAATCCCTTTTATTTTTAACCCTGCCCCCCTAGCATGACCACGTTTCGGTGGTCATGCTAAGGGTGCTGGTAATCATTATGTTAAATTGTCAAATAAACATAATGAAAAGAAATTTTAAATATTTTACTGTCCTAATTAAATACAAGTTAGGTATACATATTACTAGGTACATTAAATTTTTTTTCACCAAAACTTATTTATTAGGTAAGTTAGCAATACCTACTCCCTTAACTCCCTTATTTACCTCATAATACCTTTGACAAGGGACTTGTACGGTCAGCAACGAAAGTCGTTTAACACTTTAGTACCTTGTCGTAGCAACTTTTTTGATTAATGTTTCAAACTGTGAAACATCTGTCAAAAAAGTTGCTATGACGAAGTACTAAAGTGTTAAGCGACTTTCGTTGCTGTTTCACAGTACTTATACATTATATTTGAAAAACTTAATATAATACTGTGCTTGTACTATTATGTATTCTGTGAAAAGGGTTCCAAAAAATATTCCTGTCCTATTATTTATTATCTGCCTTATTGCATTTAGAAAAGAAAGAACATGGTTCATCAAAAGTGCTTCATTTTCGATGACAAGGCAGTGAATAGTGACCAGTGGACGACTTTTTGTATTTAGACACTAAATGTAAAATGAATGTAATTTCTCATTTCTCACAAAATGTGACGGCAACAGGGGCCCTATTTTTGAATCGCTCGGCTGGCGTCGAGCGCTCGTTGCTACGGTTTTTCGTTCGACAGCTCATACATTTGTCGAACGAAAATCAGTAGAAACGAGCGCTCGACGCCAGCCGAGCGATTCAAAAATAGAGCCCCCAGGTTGTGCGTGATAATTTTGATTAAAGAATTAAGAGTTAATTAAAGTGGGAGAAAATTCTTGCATGCACTGCTTCTATGCAGTTGCATGATGCAGGTTGAAAAAAGTCTAAAAACGAAAAATAAAGGCATATTAAAAATAATCACAAATAAGTTAGTGACGAAATGCCGTTCTCTGCAATGAATGGCACTGTTTACACGCTTCATTTATTGTTCATTTCCGATGCGATGACTGATGAAAGACCGATGCCCGATGAAAGCGAACGGCCGTCTAGTGACTTTCATCAAAAAGGCGCATCAGCGATGAAAGTAAGTACATAATTAGACACTTCATTTTCGAGACTTCACTGCGATGAAGCATCGAAAATGAACGAAAAATGAACCATCTAATTTCGGCATTACAGTCGAGTTCATTAACAGGATGTTGACCTTTATTACTAAGCCATAAAGGTTGATGAACTGTCAAAAGTGCCAACATTATTAATGAACTCGACTGTACCTACTCAGATTATCTCAGATTATGTTAGTCGCTCTTATTGCATAAAGGTATATTAACTTTATGATTTATTGGGTACTTACGACCTTAGAATAATAACACACGACCAAAAGATTCCTGCATGCGACATACGGGGATAGATTTACCTACACTATGGTCTAGGCATTGGCGTACGAAGGGGGGGGAGATCATTTGCCTCCCACGATAGATCTATGTTGCCTCCTTGATTGACAATGCTTTGCGCTATTTATTATTTGGCTCTATCTTTGAGGCGTTTTTTACGGCTGACATTTTTATTTAAATATTTACTGCGAAAATAAGATATTCCAACGTGTCTGCGAATGTCGGGCCTAGTAAAAGTTTCATTATTAAACCACGCAATGGAATATGGTAACAATAATAAAGACACGCGTTGTATCGAACAAGCAAAATAAAACTGAATTCATATAGAACGTATCAACGTAGAGTAGAGCCACCGAGTACGAGCGAGTTCCGCCCCTCTTCGTAGCCGCGCGCGTCGCGTATCGACAAACGCTGACGTAACTCGTGTCCCCTACTAAGGGTTTTGTAACGGTACTCGCTCGTTTGCTGAAACTACCTGGAAGTACTGGAACTAAACTACAGCCTCTTCGTAATTCTTTGAATACATACTAGACATCATTGATTTCATGTTTTTTCTTAAAAAGTGTGTAAAAAGACATTGAGATAAGCCTATACCTACCAGGCTACCTATACCTGTGTAAAAAGGGGCATTTTTTTCATAATCTCCTGAAGAGTGGACCTGTCTGTGGACAGACAGACAGTATTTAGGTTATCAAATCATGACATGAAAATGAAACCAATTTATGTATTAAAACAAAATAATACGCTTTATATTATAAAAAAAATCTTCGGACTGATATTAGAATAGAAATTAGTTTTTCAAACTTTTAACAATGAGTTTAGTGTAAAAATATAAAGTGTGAAACAACAGAAATAATGTTGATTGTTTTTTAAACAAAGAAGTTCAAAGTTTACTTACCTAGGTAATTAGGTAGGTACCATGCCTACTTAAGTACCTACTAATACCTAATGATCAAATAAAAAAAGGCCCTAAAAATATGGCAAATGGAAATTATTAGAGAAAATATTTTTTTATTACCTACAAAGACACTGCTATGCAATATTTTGAAATTACTCATTAATAACATTCGCATTCATAGTAGGGGATCCCTATCTACTTTTGTGACTGGCCGCTGGGTAGAGTAGAATAGCTATTATTATAGAGGCAAGGCATAGGTACATAATTATAGCTAACAAATTATTTAATGGTTTGTATGATTATAGTAAAATTATGTCAAGTAGTAAACACGTATTGATTTTTGATTTCGTAAAATGAAATGAATGTTATTTAAGTACCTACTGCCTATGGCAATGCATAGCTGCATAAATTATTATTGAACATGAATAAAAGATAAAGAATGACAATGAGGTAATACCTAAACTAGGAAATTGTATTTGATTTGTAACTAGCCGAATTCAACAGTCAATTTTAACTTTCACTTTGCACTCTATATTTAGAATTTGGTAGGTGTTTTTTTATGATATCATTCCATTTTCAACGTCTAGCGGGCACGTCTTTCCTTCTTCACATCCACGAAGAAAATGACTTGATTGAGGGCGAGCGCGCGACGAATGTTTTATCTCGCTCTCACTCGCTCACCCGTGGCATCCCATGGATTTGTTGTCGTCAAACCGAGCCCCAGTAGAAAAAAGATAACATGCTCTGTCTCTTTCGCACTCGCACAGCGCATCGAACGCAAACCCGACGCTCTACGCGCCCAGCAGAAGGCCGCTTTCGCCATTTTGTAGTGATACGTCAACGAGTGCGCGGCTGGAGTGAAAAAATTGTAATATGGACTTAAAAATGTTGTGTTCAGACAATTTGGATGTGCAGTGATACGTAAATTGTGATTGCGAATAATCTTTGTGATTTTCAACTTGTCCATGTGTATAGGTAAACAGTATTAACCATTTTTTCATTTCGTTCTCACGTTTCGTGGCATTCTAACGTATGGCTAGCGCACGTTTTCTGTCTATTACATTATAAAATGTTGTAGGTAACGATTCAAGCCGCGGGCCACACCACTGTTGTTATATTAATAAATTTCCTAGGTAGGCACCTATCATTTCATATTTTTATTTAATTTGGTGACGTCGGTCATCACGTGTGCTCGCTGTGGATGTTGACATAATTGTGCATCGGGGAGGCAGGGCGCAGTTGTTCGTTTGGTGTTGCCATGTGCCTCCGCCACCTCCGCTTCAGTGCTAATTATTTTTAGTACCTACCTAAATGATTAATTATTTATTCTTCGTTTAGGCGCACAATGCTCATTTCGCAAAACTTTCAATTTGCAGAATGTCCCTTTCATATAATGTCTAAAAACATTAAACAGGAACTAATTTGTCGCAAAATTATGTTTTAGCCTTTTCATGTTAATTAAAGTGTTTTTTTTTTAAATTAAGTAGAATAAAAGTGAAAACACTTTTTTTATTAGGTTTTTGTTTGTTTTTATTTATATTTTCTTGTTTTTTTAAATTTGAGTATAGGTACGTACTTCCCGCACTCGCCTGTAATGTAGGTACTAATAAATGCCGATAACTGAGAATTTGCTATTTGGACATTCTACTAAAGGGACATTTTGCGAAATGGTAATTCTGCGAATTGGACGTTTTGCGAAATGACCATTTTGCGAAATTGCCATTTTGCGAACAGGATGTTTTGCGAAATGGACATTTTGCGAAATTGATATTGTACGATTTGGGACATTTTGCGAATTAGACATTATGCGTCTAAACGCCGCGTTTTTTATTCACGTCTATTATCGTCTATTGAATAAGACAATAAGTAGGTATCTAATATTACCTACCTACCTACCTGGGTACATAAGTGCAGTCGACAGCAATACTTAGGTATTTTTTTTTAAAAGATTTGTATTTCTTAAGTAGCTACAGTCAACAGCAAGTCAGACTATACCTACATATGATCTTGATACCGCAAACCGTCTTTATGCCAGTCGTAATAAAAGCTGTTTTCGTAGTTCAACTGTTTAACCTACCGTGCTGTCGTGTGTACGTACAGTCGACGTCACATCAGACTATACATGTTGACCTTGAGACCGTCTTTATGCGCCGTACCTACGTAACTAGTGGCTCCGTGAGCTGTAGACCTCGCGTTAAAAAAAATCTCAAATTGTATGTTTTAACAAATAACAAAGAGTAGATATTAGTTTTTCTACTAATACGTTTCTATACTGTGCAAATAATATACACAGTTACATTCTGTCAGAAAGTGACAACCTTATTTATTTTTAAATTTCGAATATTGGCCAGAAACGATTTGATTGATGCAAGAAGCTTATACCTTGATGAAGTTTTGAGTCTTCTAAAACAATTTACTTTGCTTTGCTAACAAAAAATTCACAGATTTTACAGTCCCCGCAAGAATCGGAGCATTGAAAATGAACACAAAAATTTACGAAAAACCAAAATCAAATCAAATGCCGAGTCCTATTATATTTTTAAAGTTACCTAGGTAGCACATTTATTTTTACGATTTTGACACTCGGCTCCGCCTCGTTTCACAAAAGCGCCCGCTGACTGCCTCAACGCAGCCGAAATAATATTAACCACTTTTCAAAATTCCAACGAATGCACTTCTCGTCTGCTTCTGCATCTTTTAACACTATTACCATGACGATCGGTCAATAATCATAGAAGCTACCTACATCACTTTTTATGTACGGAAACAGCCGTTTTTCTACATTTCCAAATCTAAAGGGACCACCTACAGGTCACAATTTTATTATAAATCGATTTTCAAAATTATTTCGCCATTTGATAGCTAAACTAATACCCTAGGACCCTTTTTTTCATTTTTTCTTAAGTCGGTTTTTTTTCCGAAATATTTACAATTTAGTAAACAAACATCCCCCAAAAAACCCGGAATTTCAGAAATTTCGCAAAATTCCAAAAAAAGTTACCATTAGATTTTCAAAATTTAAACGTTCACACGTGTCTCGATAAACTCCTCAACTTTTGGTACTATTTTCATTTCGATCCTCCCAAAATCCTCGGAGATATGGCCAAAAATACGTCTCAGGTGATATGCATCTGATAACCATTTTCAATGGTAAAAAGTTTTGTTACATTTTTGATCATTTTTAGAAACTGTTGAAATATGACTTTTTATATATCTCCGCCATTTCGAAAAACTGGCTCGGCTGAAAAATTCTATACTACAATTTTCGAACCTGCTTACAAAAATTCATGAGAATCGGTTGAAAAATGCGACCTGTAGAGGAGAACAAACGGACAAACATTCGAAACAATGTTTACCCAAGCTGAAGAGAGACGCTCGCTCTCGCTCGGTCAATAAAAGCGGTTTTCGTAGTTCAACTGTTTAACTTAAAGTGCTGTCGTGTGTCCCTGCATAAGTGCCTACAGATAAAGAAAGGCATTTTGTTATCTTTCAAGTTTTAATATCTGTTTGTTGCAATTTAATTTAATCATTAGTAATATGACCATAAAGACAAGACGCGCTCGAGAATTGTCTGTTTTTAGGGATCAGGGTAAAAACGGGACCTTATTACTAAGACTCCGCTGTCCGTCTGTCTGTCTGCCTGGCTGTCTTTCTGTCTGTCTGTCACCAGGCTGTATCTCATCAATCGTGATAGCTAGACAGTTGAAATTTTCACAGATGATGTATTTCTATTGCTGCTATAACAACAAATACTAAAAACAGAATAAAATATTTTTTTAAGGGGGGCTCCCATACAACAAACTTGATTTTTTTGCCGTTTTTTGCTCGATATTAATAACGACTGCAGGTAGACGGTTGAAACTTTCACAGATGATGTATTTCTATTGCTGCTATAACAACAAATACTAAAAACAGAATAAAATAAATACTTAAGGGAGGCTCCCATACAACGAACGTGTTTTTTTTGCCGTTTTTTGGTACGGAACCCTTGGCCTTCGTGCGTGAGTCTGACTCGCACTTGGTCGGTTTTTTGCGTAGTAGAGCGTCACCGAGGCCAAGCGTGAGTTTGGTTTATCGTGGGTTCCGTAGCTCGAATCCTAACCTCTTATTAGATTATGATTCAGATTATAATAACAAAATGGCCTCTAGCTTGGCCGAAAATTCATTATTATGATTCGGATTTAATTTTATTCGCATTCAATTCATGCTTTTATGAGGATTCCTTAATAAAATGTATCACAAAATAGGAATTGCTCAAGGTGTCAATTAGCAGATTCATAAAGACCCAGCCAAGTGCGAGTAGGGCCACGCGCAGTAGGGTTCCGTAGTTACCCTACCTTATTTAATACCACTAACATTTTTCATATCTGCAAAAATAACTTTGTTTTTCATAGAGTTTGTATAAATGACAAAGTTATATTTTCGGTTTCGGAAAATATGCTATAGGTATCTCTGAAACTACTAAATACATAGGTATATCGTTCAAACCAATTTTCGTTGAAAGTGTTTATACTAACAGCATAATATTTTTTTATTTTTTCTCTCTTATTTTAAAAGTTAAAGGGGGGGGGGGGGGGGGTTAAACTTATCTTCTCTCTCTCTAAAACACTCTTTGAAACGGTTGACTTTGAGAAAAAATGTCCTAGAAACCTCAATATCATTTCCGTGTATGGGGAGATATCCTCCCTTAATCTTTTTTTTTGGGTAAAAATCGTAAAGCGGTTCATAGAATACATTTACCTACCAAGTTTCAACTGTGTAATCCTAATTGTTTCGAAATAAAGTGGCTGTGACATACGGACGAACGGACAGACAGATATGACGAAACTATAAGGGTTCCGTTGTTTGCCTTTAGGCTACGGAACCCTAAAAACTCAAGTCAAGAGCATCATATTTTTTTCGGTAAATTATTGAATAATGGCAGATTTGGGCTTTTTTGAAAACTTTTTGGAGCATACCCATGTTTACGGCTCGGCCACAGCCAGCTGCGGCGGGCGGCAGCGGCGCGGCGTGGCGTGGCAATCGAATTCAAAGTCAACAAAAAAATATTTTTATTTTGAGTCTGTTAATTAATGGATATTTTCTGATTGTCTACATCTAAAAGTAACTAAATACTCCATTTAAAACAAATAAAGTTTGCTTTTGTATATTATATAATGCTCAGCGTGGTACCTACTTAGAAGAAAAAAAAAAGCATGAAGTTTGCAGTACCAAGATAATGCAAAGAGCTCACTGATCAAATCATGATTGCTACTTTTGTGTAGTTAATCCACCTAAGTGTTAGACGCCATAGCCCTGGTTACTGAATCTTTTTTGGAATTTTTGCATATTCAGATCTTACATCAACGTCTGCTTCAGTCCAGTACCCCACAGTACACTTTCCTGTGCCTTCTCGTCCAAAGCTGGAAGATCAGCATTTGCTAACTAGATATGCATTAAAAATAGCAAGGGGAATTCTTTCAATAAGATGTGACTTTATCAAGGACAACAAGTACCTATAATGACAACTTGATAGGTGACTTCATTTGGGGTCTAATACGAGAAAGTTATTATTTACTTATAAGAAATACCAAAACTAATATTTTTTAAAGCTTTTTGTATTTTTTTGTGTCTGAAGGTTCACTTTTATTGTATTTTGTAAGCAAAAGTGATAAAAATATGTAAATAATTTTTTTTTCCTTTTATACATAATTGAAATAAAAAAATAGTGATTTTCCTTAAAAAAAAATATTTCCTTCTGGTTGCTACAAAAGCAAACTTTATTATAAAATAATATTATTTCTTTCATAAGTTATGCATAAGTAATCAAAATCAGACATACAGAAATCAGACTCAAAATTAGTGTTGACTCTTTGAAAAAATGAAAATTGCTTTGGAAATACCGCAGCACGAGCTTGTGAGATTGATTCGACTCAATAAAGATTTGTGTCGCGACCTCATACAAGATGTGGAATCTAGAATTAACAAAATATTGACAGCGAGCGCGAAGCGCCTCTGCTTCAGCTTGGGCAAAAATCTTTCGTATGTCTGGATTACTCCGGATGTCTGTCCGTTTGTTCTCATCTACAGCTCGCATTTCTCAACAGATTCTCGTGAAATTTTGTGAGCAGGTTCGATAATTGTTATCGCAGGTTATTTGTAAAACACCAACAACCTCGCAGGAGTAGATTAGTAACATTAATAACATTAATTTTTACCATCGCCACTCTAAAAAGTGCGTTTAATTCAACGATAAGAGTGAATAATAAGCGATTTTATTCACCGAGTGAATAAAAATGATTTGAATTTGGAACAAGCGCGCATCGTATGAATTATGTACAAAAAAAATAAAACGTGCTGAAAGTATGGAGCTATTCCATAGATAAAGCCATAGTTATATAATTAAATAAAAAAAGGAAGTGTCTATTCATCGGGGCGCCTCGACGAATAGTATTTTTCTCTATCTAGCGGTGCGCACCATTGAATAGCACTTTCTCTAGGGATTGGCTATAGGCCGGTGCCTCGGGTTCAATGATCCCCGCGGGAAGTAACATCTTTGAGTTGTTGTTTCTAATTTGGTTTGGACTTTGCAGGCTGATCACCTGATTGTGCGATAAGAGAAATGATCCGTACTTCGGCTGTAGATCATGCGCCTGACCTCTCCTGTCTTGTCGGTCGTCCTGCCGTCCTATCGGAATTAGAGAGTGAAGGAAAAGAGAGTGCAAACACTTTTCTCTCAAATCTCAATTAAACTGCATCAAAATCTCTAAACACAAACCAAAACTACGCACTGCACTAACAAATCTGCTAAAACCACAGCCAAAGATGATTACCTACTATACCCGCAAAAGCGCACTATGGAACCTTGTCATATTAACACCTACGTTTACGTCATCCGCAACAAAAAATTAGGTAATTAACATGTAACAATAAAATTCTAATAGGTATTTTTTATTAATATTAATAATTGTATTATTAATTTTAATATGATAGGGTCTAGGTAAGTATAAAAAATCTATTTTTTTTTCCGGTTTTTTGGTTTAAAAATGGCTGCAATGTTCATTAGCAATTTGCGGGGATAGTAGCACAAGGTGTTTTCGAAATCGCAAAAAATAAAAGCAGCTGTTTCATACAAAAAATAATAACGAAAATATCAAAATGTATGAAACAACAGATTTTTTTTTCGCGATTTCAGAGTTGGTCCCATAGTAAAAGTTGTTCAGTTTGATGATCCCTATCTACCATATTCTTTTTTATAAGGCTTTTACCCTTTGTATTATAAAAAGCGGCACCACAGCAATAAAATAACACTAACGGTTAAATTGAATATAACGAGAAACAACAACTCAAAGATGTTGCTTCCCGCGTCGGGGATCGAATCCACGACCTCTGGATCGAGAGAACAACACTCTAACCACTAGCCTAACAGGCATTTACACAATTATTACTACCTATTTGAATAGTTAAACTTACGATTACGACAGCTAAAAAGGAGGCACCGGCATATATCCAATCCCTAGAGAATGCGCTATTCAGTGGTGCGCACCGCTAGATAGAGAAAAATACTATTCGTCGAGGCGCCCCGATGAATAGACACTTCCATAAAAAAATATCCCGCCAATTTTATTTAGGTTCTTTTTAGTGTCTTATCTTTGGGTTCTTTTCCAAAATAAATATCTCGCCAAATTAATTAGGTTCTTTTTAGTGTCTTATCTTTGGGTTCTTTTCTTCATATTAGAGGGAGATTAGATGTTCAGTCTTGCATCAGTCCATTCCATCAGTCTGGTACGATCTTCAGTCTGTAAAAATTCAAAGTCTATACAAACTGATGAAATGGACTGATGTCAGACTGATCATGTAATTTCCCTCATAGCATGGTTGTTTTATGTCATTGGAAAACTTATAGTTTCACTATTTTCTAACGGTTAAATTACCGATTACCTATCTAAATAATAAAATTTGTTAACTATAAATAGGTACTATAGGTGTAAGTACTGCTATTATGTTTTCTCGCAGTCAATGGTAAAAAGTAGAGTACACAACACGTGAAAAAAAATTTCATCTCGGTCCTTTGTATCCCTCGTTTCGCTCAGGATTCTACTTTTGAATCCCTTGCTACGCTCGGGATTCAACTCTAGAATCCTTTGCTGCTCTCGGGATCCAACATAGTACCTCGAACTAAATTCCTTCTTTTTTCACTTGTTGTATAATCTACTATTGTTCTATTACTTTTTCAAAAACAGAAAATAAATCGACTTTTCATACTAAACTCGATCAGATGTTCGGACATTTGTATGGACAGTCGCTTTTTTTGTCTGTTTTCGGAAAAGTCTTAGAACAAATGTTGTTGTTTATGATGTTAGTAGTTTACTCCTGCGAGGTTGTTGGTGTTTTACTTTACAGATAACCCTGTATTGTATAGAATTTTTTGAAGAGCCAGTTTTTCGAAATTTTCCAAAATGGCGGAGATATGTGAAAAATAATTATTATTTCAGCTGTTTTGAACATTTACATAAAACACAAACCTTTTTTGTTATCCGTGCAAAGCAGTTTTTGTTTTTTAGGGTAAGTAAGCCTCATAAAAAACCCCCAACGCAAAAAAAGCTAACTCTCAAAAAGTTAAAAATAATATCATCAAATCCTAAGATCAAATCATATATTTTTAGATCTATGAAAAAAATATTAATATTTGTATTTTTTCATAGATCTATAGATAATGAATGGCTTGATGATATTATTTTTAACTTTTTAAGAGGGGTTTATAAAATGTTTAATTTGGGTTTTACTTGAAGTTTTTTAAAGGTTGGGTACTAAAGTTCGTACTCGTTTAGGCGCACAAATATTCAATTCGCAAAATGTCCAGTGGCATAAGAATCATCATCATCATATCAGTCGCACGACACCCACTGCTGAGTATAGGCCTCCCCTAAGGATCTCCATGACGATCGGTCCTATGCTGCCCGCATCCAGCGGCTAAAGTGGCTTCCAGCAATCTTCACCCTCACGTCGGTCTACCTTGTCGGGGGCCTACCCACGGAGCGTCGGCGGTGCGCGGTTGCCATTCCAGAACCTTTCCGCCTTTGAACCTTTCCGGCATAAGAATAAAATAAAGTATTTAATTAACAAGGCTATTAAAAGTTGACCTATAAGTTAACAAATGCCTTTCTTTATCTGTAGGTAGGTACTTATGTAGGTACACACGACAGCACATTAAGTTAAGGCGACTATCACCCTCAAGAGCGGCGATGGCGCCCGCCTAGGGTTGCCAGGCGTCCGGCTAAAGCCGGACAAAGGTAGGCTTTTTGATTCAGTGTCCGGCCTGTCCGGCTTTTGTTAGGCTTTTTACATTTACCACTCACTCACGCACGTGTTCGTTGAAGTGAACGGCGCGAGGCGAGGCAGCTAGACGCTAGGCGCACAACGGCGCGTCGTCGTTCAAAAACACAGAACAAGAAAGTGATCAAAAAAGTCTATTTTTACGTAAAAAAATGACGTTTTGACGACGATTTAGGGTGTCCGGCTTTTTTAACCAAATGTCCGGCCAAACTGGCTGGTCTGTCCGGCTATTAGGTTAGGCGACCTGGCAACCCTACGCCCGCCCCCATCTTAATTAAAATTATTCGCTAAGTAGATACGTACATAATGTATCGAAATTCAATTCACATCATGTACAGATTGAAGCTAAAGTTCTATTGTTTATTTACAAACAATAACCTCAGTAAAATATACCTAGTTCGTTGCTGTACCTAGTTAGGTAGCAAAAGTGCTTAAGTAAAGTGGCCACTTTTTGCTCTTTTTTCTACTACCTACTGACTACCTACCTACAACCAGGGACCTTATTTTTGAATCGCTTGGCTGGGGTCGAGCGCTCGTTTCTACTGATTTTCGTTCGACAAATCAACTCAAATGTATGAGATTGTGTCAAATGTCGAACGAAAATCAGTAGAAACGAGCGCTCGATGCCCTATTTTTGAATCGATCGACTGGCGTCCTAGTACTAGTACTAGGGCCCCTGGGCCCCTATTTTTGAATCGCTCGGCTGGCGTAGAGCGCTCGTTTCTACTGATTTTCGTTCGACATCCCATACATTTGAGTTGATTTGTCGAACGAAAATCAGTAGAAACGAGCGCTCGACGCCAGCCGAGCGATTCAAAAATAGGGCCCCTGGGGCCCTATTTTGAATCGAGCGCTTGTTTCTACTGATTTTCGTTCGACAAATCAATTCAAATGTATGAGCTGTCGAACGAAAATCAGTAGAAACGAGCGCTCGACGCCGGCCGAGCGATTCAAAAATAGGGCCCCTGAATTGCACTTTATTGTGTCCGAGCTAGAGTCGCTATTTATTTAAACGATTCTGCGGAAAGCAAATTCGGTACGCTAGTAGGTAGGTACTATTCTTGTTGGTATTATCTATTCTGTGTTACAACGAAATATATTTTACAGAGGTTATTGTTTGTAAATAAACTATGGACCCTAAGCCACAGAATACATAATAGTACCTACAATACAAGTCCTTAGCTTAAATCTGTATAATATTATGAATTTTCGATACATTATCTAACTTAACTTAGCGCAATGATATTTAGCGAGCAAATTTTATGAGGGCGCCACTGCTGTGAGGAGACAAGTTTTTCATGTGGGGTCCACAGGCTTTTTGATCTCGAGATTCCCAAGGGGTGCAAGTGCAGCACCTGGCACAAGGATTGCCAGATGGTCGGGATTCGCCTGGATTCTCCCGGAATTTCAAGTGATCTCTCGACTCCCGAAAAATCCAAAAATCTCCCGGAAAATCAGCTGTTCCGAAAGTTCTCTAGAAAGCAATAATTTTCGCGGATGAAACCACAGATTACAAGATTAGTGGATAAAACTGACTAAAAATCCCGCTGCGCAGCCATTTAATTTTACTATAGACAGGCAAGAGTACATAGATTGGTGGATGAAACTGACTAAAAATCGCGCTGCGCGGCCGTTTCTTTTAGAATTGACAGGCAAGATTAAAACTTACAAGATTAGTGGATTAAACTGACTAAAAATCGCGCTGTGCGGCCGTTTTCTTACTGTGTATGTACCTGCAGGCATTTAAGTTACATTTTTATTTTAAATATTTATTTCTCCCGACAACAACCGAAAAATCCCGACATTTACAAATTTTCTCCAGATATTTTGGACTTCCGATCTGGCAACTCTACCTGGCACCCCCTGCCGCGCCGCATATATAGTAGCTATAGTCAAATTAGCACAGAGAAAGCAATAACTACCAAATTAGTAAAATAGATTGGAAGTAATTCGTGTAGTTGAAATTTTTTATGGAATCATTAGAAAACACGAATAGGTATAAGTTTCCTCCGAGTTTGCACCATCCCTGCTGTGTATGGAACGTCGTTTAGGTTTGGGTAGGTAATGTTAGGTATTAACATTGAAGACCCAATATTTTTTTAAATAGAATACCTACAGTTTCTTTCCACGTTTTGTTACAATTTTAATTACCTATCATTGCATAGCTTGCTTGTACCTACCCCAGTCATCTTAAACATTCTAGGTCGCAAAAAATTGCAAGGTTCTGCATTTTTGGGATGTTTTTAGGATAGATAACAATAGTGTAAATGTTGATAACAATTTACATTAAATGCTCAATTTCTTGAAAAATCAGATTTTCTAATATTTTTCTTTTACTTGATGACAAGAAAATTATTGGTCCTTAAGCGTTTTTCTAACTCTTAAAGTAAAGCTAAATAACTGTTCTACAACTTTATTTCTTATGTCTTTCCTCGTAGAATGAGTATTTTAGACGATGTTTTGTTCGAAAGACTAGCTTTACTACAAATTTATAACTTTTTGTCAAAAATGGCCCGTTTTTGAAGTATGTATCTCGAGATACATATGACACTAAGAGCTGAATTTACACTCAAATTGTTCGTAATTTTATCTTCTTTAAAGATGTCATAGACGACTGCCGTAGAATGCATTTTTTAGAAGTTGTTAGCCAAAAACTGAAAAAAGTTGAGGTTTTTCAAGCACTACGAGGTTAGCACAGATCTTTCAGGGTTGCAAATTTGGATTTACACTATTCGTATGTATCCTAACAACATTCCAAAAACACACAACCTTGCAAATTTTTGCGACCTAACGCGATTTTTGTGTCTACGATGACTGATCAGATAAAAAAATTATCTCGGTAACTTTTTAAGGAAAGAGCGCCACCTTACTTGTTCCACTACCTACTAGTTAGTTTTTGCGTGCAAACTCTAACTAGGTAGGTACCGAGTTTTTTGACCAATCAGAGATCACTATTATAATGCTGTCGCGCCTATGCCTGTGTCTGTGTCAACAATCAACAACCATGTCCCATGTCCCAGAAAAGGTGACCTTAGTGGTTTACATTACAGCCGTGTAGATGGAGGTTTACAACTAGCATTGCCAACCCTACTATATACTAGTGGCTCCGTGAGCTGTAGACCTCGCGATAAAATAAAATAATATGTTATGTGTATAGTTTTCAAAGGACACAGTAGGTACGTGAGTATTCGCAGCTAGATAGTGCTTCTAATTTTGATAATTTTTCAAAATGGGTGAATATTTTTTTCATTTTGGAAAAATTGGCTTGACTAAACACTTATATATGATTGATTATCGAACCTACTCACAAAATTTCACCAGAATCGGAGAACAAACAGCCGAAAAGCTGGACTGAAATATGTTTTTTTACATATCTCCGTCATCTTAATAAATTTCGAAAAACTGTCTAGACAAAAAAAAACTATATGTTTACCAAACCTGCTCACAAAATTTCACCGGGATCGGTTGAGAAATGCGACCTGTAGTGGAGAACAGACAGCGCCGGAAATCCGTACTGAAATATGTATTTTTACATTATCTCCGCCATCAAAAAAAAAACTGGCTTGACAAAAAAAAATTCAAATCTGCTTACAAAATTTCACGAGAATCGCTTGAGAAATGCGACCTGTAGACGAAAACAGACAACACTGGAAAGCCGGACTGAAATATGATTTTTTAATCATTTCTCCGTTACTTTTAAAAATTTCGAAAAACTGGCGTGACAATAAAATTCTATATTATTTTCTAACCCGCCCACAAAATTTCACGAGAATCGGTTGAGAAATGCGACCTGTGGCACAGAATACATAATAGGTGGAGGAGAACATACAGCGCTGGAAAACCGGACTAAAATAGATTTTTTTAACATATCTCAGCTATTTTGAAAAATAAAATAAAATTGGTTTGGCAAAAAAATTCCACATCATTTTTAAACCTGCTTACAAAATTTCACGAGAATCGATTGAGAAATGCGACCTGTTGAGGAGAACAGGCAGAGCTGGGGCCCTATTTTTGAATCGCTCGGCTGGCGTCGAGCGCTCGTTTCTACTGACATTCGTTCGACAAATCAACTCAAATGTATGAGCTGTCGAACGAAAATCAGTAGAAACGAGCGCTCGACGCCAGCCGAGCGATTCAAAAATAGGGCCCCTGGGATGTCAGACTGAAATCTGTTTTTTTAACATATCTCTGCCATTTTGAAAAATATCAAAAAACTGTCTCGACAAAAAAAAAATCTTTATTATTTTCAAACCTATTCACAAAATTTCATGAGAATCGGTTGAGAAATGCGACCTGTAGGTTGGAACAGACAGCCGGACATACGAAAGAATTTTTGCCCAAGCTGAAGCAGAGACGCTTCGCTCGCACTTCGTGCTCGCTCGGTCAATAATATAGTATCCTACTATATTGCAGGCTCGCTTACTATATTTTTTGAAAAAATAGTAAGCAAATCTACTATATTTTTTCGAGTGAAAAAATTTAATAACTATTATAATGCTGTCGCGCCTATGCCTGTGTCTGTGTCAACAATCACAAATGATCATTCTCCGTTAGATCATTAAGAGATGCTAAACCATTGGTTCTGATTCCGACCCTGGGGGTAAAACGGCTATTTTATGGGGGTAACAGAGTTGGTACTACGAATGAATAGAATAGAGTAGAAAAATTACCTAGCAAATTATTATTATTTAGGTACCTACGTGGTATGGCGTTCTTTCGCGTTGCGTGTAGGTAGGTGAATATTCACAAAATGAAGCGTGCTGCTTGATGTGTATGCAGGCAGGCTGTGGGTGCGGGGGCGCCCCCTCACCCTCCCCCCAGTTTGGGGTAAAGCCTGTTTCCCTACATAGCTCATATGGGTAACAAACAATATTGAAAAGGTTAGGAACCACTCTGTGCTAAACGCTTTTTCTGTCCGACTAGGTAAAAATGGCGGAACTAGACAAGTTCAAGCGGCGGGTGATCAGGACGGTGGCGCGCATGATGCTGCAGGAGAAGAAGCCAGAGGCCGAGATGTGGGGGCTGCTCAAGAAGGAGACAGGCTGCGACTGCGAGTTGCTGTGGTAAGGCCCTCATTGTGGTAAGGCCGCTCTCAACGTCAAGAGCAATCTTGAGATCAGTGTCTCCAGATATGAATTTCAATTTTTCCCCAGATCTCATTTTATTTTTCCCCAAAATTATGGCCGTTTCCTTGTGGCCAAACTAAAATGCCAAACTAATTTGGCCACGAGGAAACTTAATTCCTTGTAGCCAAACTGTAGTCATAGTTTAAAAACAACACACACTGTACATGTTTATTTTTTTCTAATAGGGACACAGAATTATATAATAGTATGGTGGGGATACTAATTTATAAGAGACTAGCGGCCGCCCGCGGTTTCACCCGCGAGGTTCTCATTCCCATGGGAATATCGAAATAAAAAGTATCCTATGTTTTAATCTAGGCTTTATACTATCTGTGTGCCAAAATCCAACTAAATCCGTTCAGTAGTTATTGCGTGATTGAGGAACAAACATCCAAACATCTAAACATCCAAACCCACAAACTTTCACATTTATAATATTAGTTTTAATATTTTTAATATTTATATTTTTATGTTTTAATATTAGTTTTAAAATTTATAATATTTTTTTAAATTTAAAGAAGGTTAACTTTTATATATTTTATTAATAAGCCGTAACGCGAATCTGTCGAATAACGCGTTAGGGATTTTTTAGGTATGTACTTTAAAATAATATACGCCCAGACTCGGTGGTACGTATATTATCTACAGAGTTTTTCCTCCATACAGGCGGATGATAAATTAAACTATGACTACAGTTTGGCTACAAGGAATTAAGTTTCCTCGTGGCCAAATTAGTTTGACATTTTAGTTTGGCCACAAGGAAACGGCCGATTTGGGGATTTGGTATGAAGCTTAGAGCATGTTCTAGGGTACCTATGAAGAGAAGATTAAACATTTTCCCCAAATGCGTTTTTTTTTCCAAATCTGCTTAAGCGGTTTAGGATTTGGTGAAGATTTATTAAATTTTGGAGAACAAAATGGATTTTTAATTCCCTTTGAAATACATATTTGTATAAACAAGTGATTTTGACACACACCGAACGTTGGTGTGTGGGAATAAATGTGGTTACGTGAGCACGGCAGCGGTAAAGGTGCCGAAACGTCGGGAAAATAAAAAATCAAATCAAACACCAAGTACTTAATTACCAAAGTACTTTCAATAAAACCGCGCTATCTAGTATCCGTTAAAAAGTGTTTTATTTAATGTGTTTAAGTAATTTTACTTTCTTATAACCACGCAGGAAGCGCATGAGGAGTCTAACATTGAAGAAGATGAAGCGTCTCTTACTAGCTGAAGATAAGGTGGAAAATATAATCCCGGTGGCGCGGATGTCGCTCACCGATTGGTTGCTGTTCGATCTGGTGCTGGTACACGAAGATGTGGACGTCATTGGAGAGGTGAGTCAGCCTTTACAGATTTCGGCAAACATCTTGACACCCTTTCGACGGAGTGGGGATAAGTTCGTGCATGTGCACTTGCGAGGCGCGCACCCCCTGCACACTCACCGCTACGCATACCCAAAATACGCGTTCTGCGCAATCCCCTACCGATTTCAAGATGTTTACTGTCTACTGTACCTCTTATTTGACGACCTCCGTGGTCGAGTGTTTATTAAAAAATGTGTTCGAGAGGGTAAAGTGCCTGCTACACAGGCAGTGGCTGCATACCATGTCCCAGGTCCCAGAAAAGGTAACCTTAGTGGTTTACAGCCGTGTAGATGGAGGTTTACAACCCGAAACAAGCTGTGTCTCGCGAATTCACAATACATTTCGTGTGATGCCACAATTATCAGGTTGTCCAAATATAAACCCGCCATCTTATTTTCAATTTCACGAAATCGTAAGAGGGTTCTGGAAACGTCTATAGCTCGGCTATATAAGAAGAGCAGGCTCGCGCGACTTCAACATTCGAACAATAACTTCGATACGATTCGGAAGATCGACAAAAATGGACATTTCTCGAAGAGAACTCAGGCTACTTCTACTTCATGAGTTTCGTCTGGGTCGCAAAGCGACGGAAGCCGTGCAAAATATTTGTAGTACGATGGGAGAGAATGTCCTCTGTTACGACACAGCAAAACGATGGTTCCAGAAGTTTCGTGAGGGTAACTTTAACCTCGACGACGAGCCCCACCCTAGAAGACCACCAGCAATTGATATCGACGTTCTAAAAAAAATAATTGAAGATGAACCAAGATCTACGGTACGTGAACTGGCAGAGCGTCTTCAGTGCTCCCATGGGACAATAGATAATTATCTCCACAAACTTAATAAAACTTGGAAATATGGAATGTGGGTGCCGCACGACTTAACTCTTTCTCAACAACAACAGCGAGTCGACATATGCATGCAAAACTTGACATCACACAAGAACTTCGAGTGGTTACGCAATCTTATTACCGGCGACGAGAAATGGGTCTTCTATGTAAATCATACCCGCAAGCGTCAGTGGCTTAGCGTCGGTCAGAAGGCAGTACCAACACCGAAACAAAAAAGTCACCAAAAAAAGGTTATGCTGTGCATCTGGTGGGGAATTAGGGGAATAATATACTGGGAACTTTTACCACCTAATACTACAGTTACTGCGGATGTCTACTGTGACCAGCTTGACCAAGTATCAAAAAATCTGAAAGGAAAACAGGATAGAATTTACTTTTTGCATGACAATGCCAGAGCACACATTTGCAAGAAAACTCGTGAGAAAATACAGGAACTTGGATGGACCATTATTGCACATCCCCCTTATTCGCCAGACATTGCGCCAACCGATTACCACCTATTCAGGGCTTTATCTAATTACTTACAAGAAAAAAAAATGATGACGAACACCAACTAAAATGTGACCTGACAAACTTTTTTGACGAAAAACCGAAAGCCTTCTACGAGCGCGGGATACTCACACTGGCAAATCGTTGGCAGCAAGTCGTGGATAACGATGGTTTAATTTAAAAATAAAATGTATGATAAAGTTTTCTGAATAATGGCGGATTTATATTTGGACAACCTGATATTTTGAATTGACAACTACTATTGTTTATTATCTTTATTAACAGGAGTTAGGCTTAAAGACTGAGTTGAAGCCTCTCAGACAGCTGTTAACCCTTGTGCAGCGACTGGGCATTGAGGGCAAGCAGGGCGTGCCGCTGTTTCAAGCGTGGACCGCAGCCACCTTAGCTTATAACAAAGAGTAAGTACATACGAGTACTTTTTATTTTTTATTAAACACTGTCTCACTACCTACTTAGGCTGGCCCCAGACCTACCGGTTTTATTTCTTTGCTTTGCTGTGCTACCTTGCTTGACAGACCGCCGGCCAACCAGGATAATTTTCAATCTATCGTATTTTGGGACTAGACCAAATTGGCAAGATAGCCATTAGCTTGATGTTATCAAATATCATCTCCTGGATTGCGAAGTAGGAAGCTTTTAGGAGATATGCCACCCTGAACATGGACACCGATCGTTAAAAATAAATCGATCGCTTATTTATACAAGATGTTTGGTAAAGCCTTATAAAGCTGAATATGGTAGATAGGGACCATAATAAAACTGAACAACTTTTACTATGGGACCAAATCTGAAATAGCGAAAAAAAATGAACTGTTTCATACATTAAGATGAATAAATAATGAAAAATATTAGAAAAAATCGGCTCACCCGTAGCAACTTAGACGGATGCTACGGGTGAGCCGATTTTTTCTAATATTTTTCATTATTTATTCATCTTAATATAAAAATAGCATTGTGAATGCAAAAATCTAAAAGTTTTTTTCATACATTTTGATAATTTCGTTATAAATTTTTGTATGAAAAAGCTGTTTTTTTTTGAAAACTAAAACTAAAACTTCGCATTGCAACCCAGACGACGATATTTAATAACACCAAACTAATGGCTGTCTTGCCAATGTGGTCTGGTCAAAATATGCGATAGATTGAAAATGAGCCTCTTGGCCGGCGGTCCATAGTAGAACAGCAAAGCAAAGAAATGAAACCGGTAGGTCTGGGGCCAGCATTACTGATCCAAGATATTTTCTGCCACTCCCAGAAAAAAATCTTGAATCCGCCCTTTACCGCCAGGCTACTAAAGCCAAAGCTAATTAGTGTTAGGTAGTATGGTTGTAGTCATTTTGTACTTGTAGTCATTGTTGAGGTCATTTTTCAATGTTGACGACTCTGTTTGAAATATACCCTACCTACTTAAGTACAGGGAGAAAAAAGCAGCCCTTGACGAGTTTCTTGCCGGTTCTTCTTGTTACAAGGTCTCCCGCTAGGGTTTGCGAACCGATGGCGTAGCTTCTATGACATTCACAAGTGCTTGTAATAGCCTAGACTGAATAAATTATTTTGAGTTTGAGTTTGAGTAGTCTGTTTGAAAGAGAACAGGCCTTATGGGTGGATATGGAGGATGGACCATACATAACCCACCACGCGGGCCCAATGCGTATTGGTGGTTGTTAACGACTGCAAATGCACCCAGGACCAACGTCTTAACATGCCTTCCGAAGCGCGAAAGAGCTTGAGATTGTAAATTTTTGGTCACCCATCCCATAACCGACCCTTGCGAAAGTTGTTTAACCTCCGCAATCGCTAAACCACCACGAAACCACCGCGCCGTCGAGCTTCTCAATTTTAATTTACAGTGGCCTACAAGACAGTGGCGTTTGTCGCATAAATCAAAGACCCCAGTCGATTTTCATACAAACTAGGTAATTCTGAAGCTTTGGTCCTTCCGCCAAGAATTGACCTAGCTGTGATCTGATGATGGCTATCTGGAGTATATATGGAGTAGATCCAGATCGCCATACACAACTAACTGATCTGCCCCCCTACTCAAATGGCCAATTTTCTATTCGTTTAAACGCTACGCTTACTTTTATACTTAAATATGAGCAACAGATGATTAAATCACTTGTCGCAAACTTACGTAAATCACAGACTTCGATGTATTGTATGGAATTGTCAAGCTTACGGCACGTAATTTTATAGTCTACTGCTTATTTCAAAGTTTTAATAGTAAGCGTAGCGTTCAAACGAATAGAATGTTGGCCATTTGAGTAGGGGGGCTGATCAGCATTCTGAGATATAAGGACATGTTTAAAAAAGCGAAATTAGCATAAAAATGTATAGAAATCCTGAAGCTGAAAACTCTGATCCTCATATCTTTTAGAATGCTGATCAGATCAGTTGGCATCTAAATCTCCTCCATTCACTCCCTGGATGGCCATCATCAGATCACAGGTAGGTTAATACTTGGCGGAGAACCAAGGCTTCAAACTTCAAAGTTACCTCGTTTGTATGAAAATCGACTGGTGTCTTTATGTCTGACCTGTGTTTCCGATCGCATACAACCGGACTCTTTTCAAAGCCAGAGTAAATAAACACCTTCTGGGCAAGCTCGCTCCATCGTAGACCCTGTCTTTGCTTTCAAGCTAGACTGGGGTCATCATATCAGCCGCACGACACCCACTGCTGGGTATAGGCCTCCCCTAAGGATCTCCACGACGATCGGTCCCGCGCTGCCTGCATCCACTGGCTTCCCGCGACCTTCACCCTCACGTCGGTCCACCTTGTCGGGGGCCTACCCACGGAGCGTCGTCCGGTGCGCGGTCGCCATTCCAGAACCGCCCCGCCCCAACCAACATCGGTTCTTCTCGCTATGTGTCCCGCCCATTGCCACTTCAGCTGACTGGGGTCAAGAGCAAACCAATTAATTATAAAAAAAGACCGCAACTGTATGTATTGCTTCATTTCTTCGCAGAGGAAGGCAGTGCTCCCCCATGCTGCTGCAGCTTCGCTGGTACCAGCTGAAGAAGATGTCCAGGTCTACCTTCTACAAGTTCTGGTTCAATTACCGCGGCAACTCCAAGCTCCTCGCCAACTGTAAGGACCTGGTGCCAACTAAGCTTCAGATGGAAATTGCTCAACGGTGAGATTTTAATACACAGCTCATTCACAGAATTCAAACTGTTGTTAGTACCTAAATAAATACAAGGTTATTTATAGTTAATACAAAACCTCTCGTAGGGTTGATCAGACCATCAATCTGAACAATTTTAATTATGGGACCAACCCTGAAATCGCGAAAAAATATCAACTGTTCCATACATTTCGATGGAGTAGGATTATTGTGCTTTTGTATGGAACAGCTGATTATTTTTTTCGTGATTTCGAAGTTGGTCCCATAATGAAAGTTGTTCAGTTTGATGGTCTGATCAACCCCACGAGAGGTTTTGTATAAACTAAAAATAACCTTGTATACAAGGTGTTTTTTTAACAACTCTCAAAATTTTACGGATGTGTCCACTCCATGAAACTAAACAACTTTCTTCGTGAAACATGTGTCGAAATACGCCAAAAAATTTTGGTCATCCCTCTTACTTAACTGCTTACCGTGATCTTTTTGATTTGTATGAAAAGTATTTTTTTACACGACTGCCCAAAGCAAAAAGAGTGTTATGTGTTCAGGGTTCATGTATGTTTGTGGGTATGTGAGTTTCTTTATTCCACCATAACTTCTAAATGCCTGAACGGACTTGGAGAAATGGGGTATCGTTAGAATTCTTACAGCATCCCGAGTGACACTGGCAATATTTTTTTTAGAAAAAATAATATGGCGACTGTACGACGCCATTTTTCAAATGTGAAATAAAATTTTTTTTCTTCTATTTTTACAAAATGGGCATCAAATGAAAGGCCTTGATGAGCACGTTCCAAAACTATATAATATGTAACTAAAATGTGTGAAATAAAAATAAATAAATTAAAAAAATATATCAAAAACGTCGTGTTTTTAATTTTTTTTTTTTTTATATATTTGACCCTATGTTTCTTAGATAAAGTTGTTTAGTTTCATGAACTGAACACGTCCTTGAAATTTGGAGAGTGGTTAAAAATACACCTTGTATTTAAAAAAAGATGTAACATTGTGTAAAAAAATAAATTTAATAAAATAAAAAACCCGCCTGCATAAAAAGACAAGTCAACTGAAAAGATGGAAACAAGATTAAATATTAAAGGCAACATAATAACATGCAGTATTGCAGTCGGAGGCATGCATAAAGAAACTGACGTTATGAATGATTGGAATTATATGCCTCCGACTGCATGTTATTATGTTGCCTTTAATATTTAATTTTGTTTCCATCTTTTCAGTTGACTTGTCTTTTTATGCAGGCGGGTTTTTTATTTTTTTAAATTTATTTTTTTATTTATATCTTTTTAGTTATTATATATTACGGTAATGATATACCTTTTTGAAATCCTTCTAATAAGCCCTTTAATTTGACACCCATATTGTAGTATTAAAAAAATTTTTTTTCACTACGTATAATAGCACCGTACAGCCGCCATGTTGTTTTTTTTTTACAACGCCACCTTCTTAAGAACACTTGGGCTGACGAGACAAATCTAACGATATCTTAATTACAGAAATCCATTCAGTCGTTTGAAAGATATGACATACAAACAAACAAACATACTTACATTACATACAAGATACGCGTGAAAAACATAACAGTCTGTGTGAATATTTTATTGTTAAGCTGATGATTCACCGAAAAAGAAATGAAAAACCGACCTAGTTGTAATCAGTTTTATCCACTAAAGGCCTACTCAAACCTGACCGGTATCTTGTACCGGTAGCGGTAACGGTATACTCGACCGATATCCCGACCGGTATTTTGTATGGCAATACCGCAGCTGTTGACGCCGTACAGTTCCGGTTAAGAATAGGACTGTCCCATCTCATCCCGTAGGTATTCGTAGAAGGCGATAGAGGGAAGTTATAGGGACCCGGTACAGACCATCGCACAAAGGGTCACTCGAATGGCAGCGAGGAAACTGTCAACAACAGCATTCCCGAGGAGGGTTGGTGTCAGGCAGGCGGCCGACCGTAAAACTTTGCCAAAACCTAATGCAGTACGAATTACACGCTGCGCCGACCCCAATAGTGGTCGTTCTACGAGCTCAAAATTTTATTTTGTGTAGAACACTATAAATAAATTGGGATAAGGACAGGAGGATGATGAATACCGCAGCTGTTGCGGAACACCTTTGAACAGCGCGTTACCGCATACCATACCCATCGGGATATCGTTACCGCCAACGGTACAGGACCAGTCAGATTTGAGTACGCCTTTTTATAGATGCGAAAGTCCGTTTGTTTGTTTGTTACGCCTTCACGTCTAAACTACTGAACCAATCATCATGAAATATTACAAACCTTCATTTAAATCCTTTTCTATACTTTTGACAACGTTGTCAGGAGTATAGAAAAGGACATAGGATACCTTTTATCCAGAAAAACCTAGCTCCCGAGGGATAGTTAAAAAACATTCGTCAGAGGAAGCTGACAAAGTCGCGGGCGGCCACTAGTTAGATTATAAAAGGGGTTCTTATAATATGTAATTCTGGTTTAAAAGGATTATGTTAATGGCAAACAAGAGGAGCTCGGTGGCGCAGTGGCTTAGCGCCTGGCCCAGCGATTGCGGAAGTTAAGCAACGTTCGCAAGGGTCGGTCATGGGATGGGTGACCAAAAAATTATTATCTCGAGCTCCTCCGTGCTTCGGAAGGCACGTTAAGCCGTTGGTCCCGGCTGCATTTGCAGTCGTTAACACCCACCAATCCGCATTGGGCCCGCGTGGTGGGTTATGGCCCATCCTCCTTACCACCCATAAGGAAGGCCTGTGCCCCAGCAGTGGGGACATCAAAAATGGCTGATGGGAAAAAAAACAAGAGTAATCGGCTTTCTTTCAAAGCAGTTTTCATTAATCCAAGAAAACCATTCTGGCTTATAAATATAATTATTATTTTCTTATTTTCATTCTAGGTTCCCTCATATCATTACAAAACCATTTTTAGAGTGGGAAGAGATGGTGAAACAAAAATTCGTCGTATTACCACACGAAATAGTAAGTATTTTATATCCGTAACTACTAAATGATTTATATTTTTACTGTTATCAAAAGTCAAATTCAAAAGGAGACCCGCCCCCTGATTATCTAAAATGAGCGACCGATCTTGATTCCTAAATTATTTCGAAATCGTCGCGCGACCGAGTCACTGATTTGGTATTATGTATGCGATCGCTGATTAGTTTATGCTCGGTTTATGCTCGTGAAGATCTCCATAGAAACTAGCGCCACTGGCAACCGGTGGGAGCGACTGAAAAGTCTTTTTACCGAAAGTAGTCTGTGACTGTGTATGTGTCTGACCATATGTGCTCTGTGAACATAACCTTTTTGTTTTCGCTTCGAATTTTGTTTACATTTTTTCGTCTTCAAAATTGCAAATTCCGTGTAGGTATTAAAGGACAGGCCTTTTGTTTTACATTATAGCAATTTTATTTAATTTTGGTTAAAGGTAAGGCTAAGAATTTAACGAAAACCAATCGGAAATTACGTTTTGTCTGGTTTCTGTTTGACAGAAGAAATCGCGAAATCGTCGCGGTCGCGTCGCGGTTTCTGAGTTAGATAATACGAATTTAGGAGCATTTCCTTGCAAGTGCTCGTATATTTTAGTTCTTTAGTTCTAGTTGTCCGTTGGAGGCAGCACTCGTAGAAACTCAATCGGTGGTACGAAATCGAGTTTGACAGCGACGATTTCGTAATTATGACCGGTCGCTAGGTGGTTTTTAATAAGATAATCAGCCTGCCGCACCCTGATTATCTAAAAAGAAACTATTTAGCGACCGGTTGCATTTGACATACATTGCCACTTTTCTTTGGTATGTTTTTTTTTAACCCAAAAAGAAGTAGCAATGGATCATGATCATCTGTGAACTGCAACCAGTCGCTAGGTGGTTTTTAATTAGATAATCAGCCCGCCGTTATTTTGAGCTCAATTAAAGATGGGCAAAAGACCCGGTTTAAACCCGACCACTGGGTTAAAACCCAATAAAATCCCACACTATATGTTATAGATTTTTTTTTATAGTTCTTTTATTTCTATTGATTTGTCAAATGTGACGTTGCTATGGAAACCATATCTTGTTAAATCAATACAGAAAAATATTCAAAGGACGAAACATATCTTATTTCTGAAGATTTTATTTAGTTCAACAAAATGTTCTATGGGCAATAACTGGGTCATAATGGGTCCTTTGCCCATCTCTAAGCTCAATTTGTATAGGTACCTTTTTAATTTTTTTATCTGTAATGTGTATCACAAAGCATAATTAAGCATAATTATGATCACAGAATAGATATAAGCACTACTGTACAGAAAGGACACTCTCCGCCCCGCCCCAGAATCAATTACCTCACCCCACCCCGCGAGTCCGTGTGCCGAATCGTGTGCTCGTTTAGTCGTGTTTGTCAAATGTCAACTTATTTTGATATCTAAAGCAATGCGTCCTACCTAACCTAACTTTTTAGTCGTGTTTGTCATCTGTCAACTTATTTTGATATTCAAAGCAATACGTCGTAGTAACTTTATTTACCAAAAAGTTCAAATTATCAATTGAACGCCGCTCATACAGTACAAACTGCACGGTAGCCCTAGACTTACACACACAGTTGCGGGTGTACAAAAACATCTGACGTCATCTGTTTATATTGGCGCGGTTGTATGGAGTGTCGGGGTGCGATTATGAATCCAAATCGAAGTCAAATTGACATTTCGTTTTCTTAATTCCGAAAAAATCAAAGGAATTGTGGTTTATGTAGCCATGTTTTCACATTTCATAGTGCCATAATGCCATTGCCCTGCCCTTTGACTATTTAATGTTGATGAACATTTTAGCTGAGTCGTTGTATCAGTAGTGTTTACACCTTTTCATTTTTTTTTTAAATAATTGAATAGATCTTTTTCTACATCGTACGCTAAAAATAAGACAGAATTTGATTCGTGCAGTAAATAATTATTTTTCTATATTTGAAGACCAAAATCAATCATATTGTTAAGCATTATTTCTATGGTATGTGGCGGGTCTCCTTTGAAAATAATGTAGGTACTTACTTACCTACGCTCTAGTCCAAGGGTCTTCAACCTTTTTGAAGTCAAGGGCCTAGTTTACTCTGATATCAGTTCGGTGGGCCGCAACAGAAGAAAATCGTTTTAATCTGTAAATAGGTATAATTTGTAGACATGTGAATTTAATTTTGTCAATACAATGACGGGCCGCCAAGGACGCAACCGCGGGCCGCATGCGGCTTGCAGGCCGCGGGTTGAAGACCCTTGCTCTAGTCCCTACCTACCTAATATTAATATTTTTTCTTTTTAGGCACAGGAAAAAAATTTGAAATCTAAAGAACCTTTGACTACCTCCAACCCAAACGGTGAGTTCCCGAAAAATACTAAATAACTACTTAATGAATTCAAAATAAAAATGTGTAGCTAATAGCTATACATTGCATGATGTCATTATTTTTATTTTAAACTCAGTCACAAACGTTTTATTAAAAGAGAATAGGATACCTAGCTACATAGTTAACATAATAATATTTTACTCACATAATTATTGGATATTTCCAGAACCTGGCGTCGCTGGCGACTCGGATATCGTTTTACTAGAACCCAACATTGAAACAATCGACTTGAGTGATGCTGAATCTGAGACCAATGACTCAAACGCGGACAAAGTAAATACTCAAACGGAAACTCAATTATCGGAACCAGTTGTAGTTAAAACAGAACCCACAGAGGAAATTAGTGAAACTTACTCGAAAAGCTTATCAGAACTCCTAGAGCAAAGAGGTGCAATGTTATTAGAAAGTATCCCCAATATTGATGATGACGTTTTAAATTCTAATATTATAACAGACAATACTGAAACAGTTGATAATGTACAAGAAAATAATGTTACTGAAGTTGTCGATAATGCAGATCTCGCAGTAGTAGGTGAAGAAGTTTCTTTAGAAGACACTGGCAATCAAAATACCGAATTAGAAACAGATATTGATATGGCTGATAGTGAAAACGTACAAGACGATTTTGTAGATGATGAATATGAAGAAAATATACCAGTTGAAGTGAAATCTGAATTTATAAGACACGACGACGAGTCTATGGAAACAGATGATTTAATTTCAGAGCAATTGCAAATTAATGAACTGATAGTAATGCCCCAAATAGCTAACGTTTTTAGTAACCTAGACGATTCTGAACAACTATCTAAAAAAAGTAGTGTTCCTTTGAATGAAAAGGCAACAGAGTCTGCTATATCGGCGAATGTAGAAGCAATTAAGTCTCTTATAGAGTCGAATGAAAGAGCAATAGACCCTTCTGTTTCGGCTAATGTAGAAGCAATTAAGTCACTTACATCGTCGAATGAAGACGCAACAGAGCCTCCAACATCATCTGATGTAGAAGAAATAGATTTTAGTAACATTGACGACACCGAACATCAACCTAATATTAATAGTGCTCGTTTGAGTGTAGAGGCAACCGAGTCTTCTATTTCAGCGAATGTAGAAGCAATTAAGTCTCTTATATCGGCGAATGAAGAAGCAACGGAATCTCATACATCATCTGATGTAGAAGAAATAGAGCCCCCTTTATTAATTGATGATATTGCTCAGGAAGAAATTCCAAATGAACCTATGGAAACAGCTGACGATGGTGAAGATGAAATAAACCAGAAATTAAAAGCTTTTTTAGAAAATAACCCGAGGGCTGAAGCAGCAGAAAACAAACCTTTAGTTACAAAAAATGTGCCTTCGCCGCAAGAAAATCAAGCTGATGACAATCCGAGTCCTAATATGGAAATACCTATTGATTTGACGTTTGCAGATGATGGCATAGAATTGATTGAGGATGATGATTTCGAAGATGATATCATTAAGCCTATAAAAGATGATTACATTAATAAAGGTAAGATCTATTATCTAATCAATAATAAAAAAAGCTTTTTAAAAAAAAAAAGAAAAACCGCCTTCAAAAAACTGAAAACAAAAACAGCTTAAAAATTAAATACCTCTAAAAAGCAAGAAATAATATTCGAATCATTCGTTACACATATCAATATTAATAAAACACGTCTATTGAAGTCGGGTGGGGCTGGAGGACAACTTAATTTTTTTCTTAAAGCCCCACCCGACTTCAATAGACGTGTTTTATTAATATTGATATGTGTAACGAATGATTCGAATATTATTTCTTGCTTTTTAGAGGTATTTAATTTTTAAGCTGTTTTTGTTTTCAGTTTTTTGAAGGCGGTTTTTCTTTTTTTTTAAAAAGCTTTTTTATTTTCAACTTTTTAGTGGTAGGTATGTAAGCGCAGCGTGTACATATTTTTTTACTTTATATTATAATATTTTCAATGGTAAAATGCCCAGAACTCAATTTCCAAATTTACGCTGTTTGTTTTTGAGGAGTTCCGTTGTGTCATCGTAGTCCAAGTCTAGTCCAGAACGTTGCATCGCAAACCATAATTTGGTTTGTTTTGGATTGCCATAAACTTACCAAAACCTAAATCTCTTTACTTATACTATTTGATTTTGAAGAGTTCCTTTATGTATCTTCGAAGTTCGAAGTCCAATAACAATGAAATTAAATTGTGACCACTCTTGAAGTATACCCTTTCAAATAAAAAAAGAATCATCTAAATCGGTTCATAAACAAAGAAGTTATGTCCGAAATTCCATAAAAACTCGTGCGATGGCGAGCTAAATAATTGATATTTTTCAGGATTATGAAAAAACTACTGGCCAGATCTCTGTAAAAAAATTATGGGACCACACACGAACTATGTTCTTTGAGTTAAAAAAAGAATTGTACAAATCGGGTAACAACTGACGAAGCTATGTTAAAACATACATAAAAAAAAAAATAAAAAAAAATACCGTCGACTTGAGAACCTCCTCCTTTTTTTGAAGTCGGTCAAAAATTAAGCACTTTTTGACAATGTTTTATAAATTCAAGACTTATTTCTTACAAAATTAGTAATTAAACTAATTAATCTGATCTCTTTGCATTTGGTGTCACCATTTTTTTTTTCAATTATTAAGACTTATTTTGCAATCTTTGTATTGTTTCAGAAATTGATCCAGACGACTCAAAAGAAAATGAAAATGAACACGAAGAAGAAAATGCCAAGTTTGACTTGAAACTACTGATGCAGCCTGTAGTATATACTACCAAATTAGACGATATGGTCGTGTTCAAAACTATTGGAATAGACCATGTTGATGACCCGAATGTAATACATATTGCCTTCAATGAAAGTAAACCAATCAGTACAAAAAGTCAAAATATTAATGGAGAAAAACTAGAAGATTCTGATATTCATGACAATACAAACGATGAAACAAACGACAGCGAAGGGAGTATATCTGAAGATGAAACGAGTGAGTCAGAAGATTTGCCCATAGATAAGAGAGTGAAATTATCTAGTTATTTATTACAAAAACCCAGAAGTCGTAGCTATAACCCTATACAACTATGCAAAAATCCTGACTTCAACACGAGACTTAAGAGACTGACGGTCGGCTTCCTGAGTTCTACTCGTAACCGATCATTCTTGAAGACACTAAAACCAATGACGATCGATGTTAGCAAGGCTTTCGAAAATAAACTAGTAAAAAGTACAATGTACTTACAATGTGACAAAACCGATCCGGATGAAACCAAACCGATTATTAACCTAGAGGAAGTGGTGTCAGACTCTGAACAAGCAACTTCTGTTTTACCATCAGCAATGCCTGTGCAAAGCTTAATTAACGCTTTAGTGCAAGACGTATTTGTTGGAACGAGTTCTGATTGTCCACCAAAGAATACTATCGACAATCCTTTTCCTCAAAGGAATAAAGTTATAAATCTGCCTGACATAGACCACGTTCGTAAAATGAACCAACGGTTGTTCACAGCAGAAATAACTCCCATGAGGATTCAAAATCCGAACGAAAGATGTCTACCTCCAGTACAACTGGTACCGTCGCATTCTCAGCCACCGTCAAATACGAGAAGTGAGATCAATAATTACAATACTTCTAAAAGTGGGGCCAATATTAACAGAATTAATAGTCAAACTAATGAATTCGCCCAAACTAATAGATTTGACGGAGCCAATATTAACAGAATGAACAGTCAAACTAATGGATTCGCCCAAACTAATAGATTTGACACACCGACTCATAAAGTCAATGACAACTGTCCTGTCGGTCAGGAATTTACCAGAGGTAATCAACTAGTGACTGAAAATCGTCCTATCGGTCCACGCGCAATAAGGGGAAACGGGAATATGAGAGGTAGAGGATCAAACAGAGGACTTAGTGTTGGATCGAGAGGAGGACCGAGAGGAGGAGGAGTTAAAAAACCGTACAGTTACTACACGCCTTGTAGGAGTAAGCCAGTTACGACAGTAGCATGGCTAAGCAATAATAAGTACACAGAAAAAAAGAACGACGACGCATTACTAACTATAGACACGTTAAATAAAATGTTAACTTTGATGCAGGATGAAACTTTAACGCCACCCGAACAAATTGCAAAGAAAAAGAAAAAAACAAATTCAGTTGAAAAGGAACTTAAAGACAGATTGGAAGAATTTGAAAACACTTTGAAACAGGGATCTGGGGATCAAACCTCTAAAGATCAAGACTCCAAAACGGACGAGGGCGATGAGAAAGACCGTATTAAAGATTCGAATTTATCGGAAAATAATACTGCAAAATCAAAGCCCGCGAAGCCTAAACGGAAAGCAAAAGTTAATAAAATTACAGATACTTGTTGCTGGGCACGGCACAAAATAGATAAACCAAACAATATCCGGAAACACAGGTGTCCTCGTGTTTGTAAATGTTGTTGTAGTCAGGAGTTAGTAGACACAAGATTAAGACAACTAGACACAGTTGCAGAATCTATCGAAGACATTGTGGAAAAATCTCGAATAGTACATGATGATACAATACCTAAACCGTGTATAACAATAACATCAAATGCAACAAAGATACGGCGAGCGGAAGTGTCTGTACAATGTAACCGTAGTAGTGAGATGGCTTGTACTCAAATGAATGTTCAACCGCAACCAAGCAGAGTATCCAGCGTATCGTCAAACGTAATAGAAATTGATGATAATGACGATATAGAGCCTGTAAGTCAACCTCCTGCTAAAGTAGGTGACATAGATTTGACTTGCAAGGAGACATTGGTCTCACCTGTTAAAATTACTAAACGGATTACTGTACCACCCCTATCTAAGACTTCGGAAACGCAGAACAATATACCAACTATTAGACTAAATAGTAAACGCACAGTTAAACTCACTCCTGCTCCGTGTAGAGCTCCTCCAGTTACTAGAAAGCAAATGATCTTTTACAATCGAAATTACGATCAAATCAAAGAAAAGTTGATATATTTAAACAATAAACAGAAGACTAACCCAGAAACGGGAAGTCCGATATTTTTAGGCCGCAATAAAATATTGTTGACAGACCAGAAGATTCCGTCCAGTCTAAATGCCACGTCTGTAAGAATAAGAGCTTATCCAGTCGAACCACAGCCACAGCCACCACCACCGCCGGCCGTGCCGCAACTCGAACTGCCGGAAGGCGTACAGATTATGTTACTACCAGATGGGCAACTTACTTGTACTGTGGATCCTTCTGCCAATATCGATCCTGCGAAATTGGCTACTTTACCAACTATTCTGGAGGCAATACAGCAGCACTTAGCTGTGACGAATGCCACAGAGATCAAATTACAGGAAACTCAAAATACCACGGAAGTTATTAATCTTGATAATGACGAAACTTCAAGTGCAGTTGACGATATACCACTAAGTTCGGTGGAGAGCGGTTCCGATACAAACAATGCTGGCAACGATTCGAATAAAATAACAAGTTTAAAAGAAATCGAAAAAGAAAACAACATCATCAGTTTAGACAGTGCGGTAGCCGTTAACAATGCAAATAACAAAATCAATGAAGGTATATCGCCAAACTTGGAAGAAAATAGAAATAAAACTTTAAAAAGTACTTACGCCGAAAAATCGCACCCAGAGGAAGAGGTTACTGTCGATGACGAACCAAATCTTTCTAACGAAAACTCTATTCTTGAAACTATATCAAAGGCCGTTGAGCAATCTACAACATCAGTTGTACATACATCATTCTTATCAGCATTATTAACAGATAATGCTGAAAAGAATGAAGTATGCAATGCTACTGTAGAAGGAAGTGATACAACTGGCACAGAAGACAAAGAAAAGGTTACGGATAATGCTACAACAACTTCAAACAGAAGCACTCTTTTATCTGATTTAATGGAAATGTCGGGAATATCTGCAGAAGATACAACTCCTAGCGAAAAACCTGTAGTGGAATTGCCAAGGATGTTACCAAACCCACCGACTACACCACCACGACAGCATTTACAAGCAGCTTTTAATACACCAGAACTTATCACATCTCCGAACAGTGATGTGAAAGAGTTGTGCTCGATCACATCATTCGCTCAACTAAGATACGCATGCAATAATAATGGAAACTTTTTCAAATTAGATTTGGAGACGGGTGCTATCACACAGATAAGTGTGTGTATAAAGAGAAATCAAAGTCTAGTTACTAAACCGTTCGGTAATCGGCGGATTTTGCCAAATAATCCGAAGTCAGTAATCGATTTAACAGACGATCCACCTTCCGACGATTATGAACCTCCCGCATTTGTTATATCCAAACCAACTCAATCACTGCTGAAAGACACTTTCCACTTACCAAATTCAGCTAAGCCACTCAGGTTATTTAGATCAGCTTCTATATTAAACAGAAAGCCGAAACCTATTATTGATGACGCTACTACTATGTCACAGCCAAAGCCATTGCATCCAAGCGGTCCAAGAAAAAGAAAACAAGCTTTAGATTCCACTTTGGAAACGAATGACAGTGAAGATTCCATAGATCAATATTTATGGAATAATAGTGATAATGATGATAATTCTCAATCGGAATATGAGTCTTCAGATGATGAACCATTAGCTGTAAAAGCTAAACGTATTAAAAATAGTGATGAAACAGCTCCGACAAATAATGAAAATAGTCAAACAAATGCAGAAGACAGTCAAGAAACTAGAGACAAAATTGTGGAATGCATTGAAGAGACTCCAGTTGTAATAAATAAAGATAAAAATACGGAAAATGAACATAATAATGAAAATACGGAAAATGAAAATAATGATGAAAATACGGAAAATGAAAATAATGAAGAAAATGAAGAAAATAACGACGAAAACGATGCTGAAATTGAAATTGATAGAGAAATAACTTTTTTGTCTGATCATGACGATGAAGATTCTGACGATAACTGCATTCTCGGTGTTTAAGTGTTTTTATTCTAACATTTTGTTTTATCGACTAATGTTTTCGTTACCCTATGTTATACCAACCAAACTAATTTTGGATGAGGTGGGATATCGTGATAAAATATTAAAGATTACGATTTTAATTCATGAAAAGTCAATTTGTAGGTATATCTTTAAGGGTTCTGAATCAAGCATTTTTTATTTATTAAATTACGACAGTTACCTATTTTCTTTTTAGCGATAGCGACAAAATACGGCGATAAACAGACTGAACGGAAATGTTTTGGATGTGTGAATCTGTATTTTTTACTGTGATATATTTATATGTTGCCCATTTGTCAGCGAGTATTGTATAACATGCCTTGACTGCGGTGGGGTGTGTAAACTGTGTAAAGATATTTTAATTCTAAGTAGCTAGCTGCCTAGCCTAGTTACCTACGTATTTTTATTTAATTTAATTATTAAGGGAATAGATAATTGCTCACATGTATTCACACATTTCTGTACTTACGAGTATAATATTGTTTATCTCGCACTTTCCTAATGCGGAAACACTAAGCGCTACCGCACAAAGGCGACTTTTGTCTCCGCAACTATTTTGTCTCTCACATGATTTGTATGAAAAGTTGCCGACGACTGCGTGTGCGCGCTTCCATTTAAACCTGTGGACTTGAGACCTGTAGGGCTATTCACGACTGTCGGAAATCTAGTCGAAAGCATTCGGTTCGAATCCGTATCCTCCGATATTACATAAACATAGCAATTCACAAATACATTCGACTGGCATTCGATTCACTTTCTGACGGGAAAGCCCAATGCATTTACAAAGTTAGGTAGCATGAGGTAGAAAATAAGATCGAAGACTATAGATTTGCCGATTCGATTCGGAAAGTTTGTTTCCGACAATCGTGAATAACCCCCCCAGGGAATGATAACGTTATTTTTAAATATAACGTTATTTCTTACTTTTTTACCGTTCATTTTAAAATTAACGTTATGTCAATAAATAACGTTACATTGAAATTAACGTTATTTCAGTAAATAACGTTAATTTTAACGTGATTTCTTACTTTTTTTTACCGTTAAAGGATCATGCCGGATTCTGGGCCATGATGCGCATTAACCATACATATCTCATTGACTTTGACTTTGAAATGTCATATAATAGGAAAATGTCAAACAATTATAACTGTAAACAGCTCCTTGAGATTGAGATTTCTCTTTTCTCCCGCATTATATTTTACTGACATTCTTCCCACGCAATTAGTATAAAATTACTATAGTATATTGGTAATTTCATCAAAGCGCATCATGGCCTAGCTTGTATAGACAAATCTGCATAATCCTTTAAAATTAACGTTATTTCAATTAATAACGTTATTTTTTTAACGATAATTTTACCGGTATATTGTACCGGGAAAGTTTAACGCTATATTTAACGCTAATTTTACCGGTAAAATATTTTTAACGTTATTTTTACCGGTAAATTTACCGATAAAATGTTTTAACGGTATTTTTAACGTTATTTTTTTATCGTTATATTTTATTAACGGTATTTCAATCCCCTGCTTGAGACAGAGACAAAACAGTTGCTGGGCGACTAAGTTGCCTGTGTGCGATAGCGCTAATAGTGCTCTGCAATTTTTTTTTTGTATTTTTGAGTTTGTATAAAAGCGCGTTATTTTTCGTTAAGCTCATACGCCTCTGTTAAAATAAAAATGGCGTACCTTCAGCAATGGTATTACATTACCAATATACAGACAGGGTAAACTGTATGTTTTGTCCACTACATTCACTGATTTCAGTTAATAATAATTTCCGTTTGTACAATAAGACCGAATTCTAATGTTAGTCAAATAAGATTTTATTTAAGTAGGTAATAAATACGAGTTAAAAAATAGTGGTGAATTTAATTTACGGATATTCATATTTCCCACATCCACATCATGACTGTAAATTCCCCATCACGGTTGCAGGTGGCGCTGAACACTAAATAATGTAGTTCGAACTCTTTTACTCTTCGTATCAGCATTATGTATCGGTAGATTTTGAAATAAAAATCTCACTGTGCGTTCATGAAGTAGGTACTATAATTAAAGTACCTAACCTAGCACACGTACTTATCATCATCATCATGCTTGTCAATCATTATACATTGCATCTGATTGTCAATCACATTTTGATGGTCTAGAATCTAGATAGAAGCTTGATTACCGTGGCCTAATCAAAGGTAGGCCACACCCCCAAATGGTAGTGGTGGTAGTAATGCAATGTAAATTATTCACAAGCCATGCTTGACCGTTTAGTTAGGGGGTACACTGCAAGCTACTTTCTTTTCTTGGTAGAGTCACAAAAAGTAACTTCCGATTTATTATGTTTTAAAATAAACAACAGTATTATCTTGGTACTTATAGCACGGGTGCTAAACGCAGTTGTTTGTTTTAAATTTTATCTGTGTAGTGAGTAGGTACTGGTTGCAAATTCTGAAAATGCTATATTATAATTTTATAAGCTGCCTTTACTAGGTAATGAAGAAAAACCTAATGCAGTACCTTGTGGGAACCTTAAATAAACCTAACTCATAAGCATTAAAGGATAATTAAATGTGTTTATGTGAGCTATTGTTTTAGATTTTTTACTTAGGCTGTGTCAAACAGCAAATAGGGACAGATGAGTCAAAATGTGCTCATGTTTATTATGGATCCCACAAGGTAATGTATTAGGTATTTTACTTTCGATCAAACATATCCTAGATAACTCTTCACGAACTTATGAACGATAGTTCCCTACAAAGCACAGTCAAAAGTGAGGTAAATAAAACTGAGCCAAAATGGCTAATTTTCAGATTATTTTAAAGTGTCAATTTCCCTACCTTTAATATTTTATTAGATTTTAGTTACTCAATTTGTTTTTGCCTCAATTTACATATATGGACTTTGCTTAGTGTACGTGCCGTGCCGGACTACAGCTGGGCCACAAAAAAAAAATGGAAATCTGACTTTTTGACAATGCCATGATGAAGTCGATAATTTGTCGCCAAAAACCAGAATTTGTCGGTCTTGCGTTTAGGAGATACGTGTGGCTCAGCTGTAGAGCGTATCCTCACATATCTCCTAAACGCAAGACCGACAAACTCCGGTTTTTGGTGACAAAATCCGACATACTACCGGCTACACATACGAGTAATCAGATTTTCGCTACGACCTTCCGTTTTCGAGATCTGTGTGGCCCAGCTGTAGAGACGTCTCTACAGCTGAGCCACACGTATCTCCTAAACGCAAGACCGACAAACTCCGGTTTTTGGCGACAAAATCCGACAAATTACCGGCTACACATACGAGTAATCAGATTTTCGCTACGACCTTCCGTTTTCGAGATCTGTGTGGCCCAGTTGTAGGGACGTCTCTACAGCTGAGCCACACGTATCTTCTAAACGCAAGACCGACAAATTCTGGTTTTTGGCGACAAATTCCGACAAATTATCGACTTCATCATGGCATAGTCAAAAAGTCAGATTTCCAACTTTTTTTTTAACGTTGACGTTTCTAGTGCTGTTCGGCTTTGTGAAGACAGACTTAAAATGATCGGCGAACAGTTTGACTACCTCACCATCGTTGTGTGCGTACGTGTCACCTGAGTGCATCTGAGATGGTATGGTACTCGATCCAGCTCTTTTATCTTTTATGAATTTCCAGAAGAGTTTAGGATTATCGTGAAGGCTATCCTCTACATTTCCCACGTATGACCCATATTTTGAACTAGTCAACTTTTTGCACCGGTCACGAAGCAGATTGAATTCAAAATTATCACGGGGATTTGAATATTTTTTAAATTTTGTCCTATATTTTTCTTTTTCTGACAATAACTTTATTAAACCTCTGTCAAACCAAGGAGGATAGTATTTTTTCTGAGGTTTATGACGCGGAACGTTACCAGCAACCACTTCATCGATCTTATCATATATACTTAAATTTACGGTGTATAAATAAGTTCATGAACTAAAACAGCACGTAAATATGGCACTTTCAAAGGCTTGTTTAAAAAAAAGTCCAGCAAATTCAATTCAACAATACATTTAATAAATAATTTATCTAATAACAACATCATACGCTTCCATGAGTGCCCTTTCAATCTCCTTGTGTATTTTATTAACTTCTGCCTGTGTGAGGGTTCTTTCCAAATGTCTGTACACAATACTATAACAGACACTGTGTTTTTTGGTCTTGGGATGTATAAATTTGTCCTTTAGTTTTACCTGAAAGTAAAAAAAGGTTATTTATTTTCACATGTTCCGGTCAAGTGTAACACAATGATTGTATGAAGGTTCATATTCGTCATAGAAAACTATCACTTCCATTACTTGTTATAATCCCCGGCATGGATCTTGAGCAATGAGATTTCAAAAATAAAAATCTCTATTGTAGTAGCAATAGAAGCAGCTATGCTTCTGCCCATTAAATTTCACCGCTCAAGATCCGTGCCAAGGTCTGTATCTTATATTGTTTGTTGTCAATATTTAAAAAAAGCTCATGTAATAATCTGTAATATTTTTTGAATAACTCTTCAACAATTAATTCTTTCTGTAAGTTTTAAAATCCATTTTAGCTCAAAGTGGCCACTTTTGGCAATTATGGATTTTAAAACTTACAGAATGAATGATAACTGTTGAAGAGTTATTCAAAAAATATTTGAGACAATTTAAGAGATTATTACATGTGCTTTTTTAAATATTGACTTGGTTTACGAGTAATAAAAATAAATGTACTGCCGGCGCTAGTTTCACTACCACCTCGCCTTAATAGCGCCACCAATGGAAATAAATCAATTACGTTTTATCAAAGGCTTAGATTAAAAGTTTTGATAATTTTGCGCAAATAGAAGAGTAAAGTGCAATATTTAAATATTTTTTCATGGCCTCAAATATAAGCAATAAGTTATGAATGTGGATATTGCCAAAAGTGGAATAAGTTTAGAAAATTATTTTAATAAAATTTTAGGTGGAATTTTTAGAGCCCATGGTCTAGTATTTTAAGAAAGTATCACTACATCCCCTCGCCTCATAGTCATTCTTAGAAGTAGATAGCAAATGTTTCAAAAACTGATACTTTTAGCAGTTTTGCTTACTTCGAGACTACGAGAAAATGTAATGATACCCTCTTTAAATACTAGACTATGAGCCCTATAAATTTTACATAAAGTTTAATTAAAATTGTGTATCTTGCTTGCTTGCTTGGGTCGGCTCAAGCTGAGCGCGAAGTAACGTAAAATGTACAAAAGAATGCGCGGTTCTTTCATCTACAAAAGAATTTGAGCATTACAATATTAAAGATAAGGGTGAATTTGCTTTGCATTAAAGAATGCGCTTTGATTCGCTTCGCGCCCAGCTGAGCCGACCCTAAGAATTTTTCATATGCCCACACGGATATCACAGGCAGAAACTAATTGATATTAAAAGCAGAAATACCATTTACCTGTTCAATAATATCTCCTCCAATATCTCTTACTAAGTCATAGAAGTCGTTACTCATAAATGTATCAATTGTAAGATTCGATGGAAGCCAAAATGAAACATCATTTACACACTGCGGGTACGATGACACCGGTTTGTATGTAATCTTCGCATCAATCTCTTTATCTTGAAATTGGTTCAGAAACCCAGAATCAGTGCTCCACATAAGTCTTATATCTGGTATTTTGTACAGTGCCATTGCAAGTCTTTCTAAACCTAAACCGAAGGCATAAGCTATGCTGTTATTGGGGCCGGCACTAGCTAGGATTTCGTTTCGTACGATACCACAGCCTAAAACTTCCATCCAATTGTTTTCGTAGAAAATCTCTAGCTCCCAAGATGGATGGGTAAAAGGGAAGTAGGCATCCACCCATCTGTGTTTTACATCTTTTCCGAATAGAGCTCGTACTAAACCTAATAAGTGGGATTTCAACTGAGCTTCCATTAACTTAGCAGCTTCTAAGGTGTGGCAACTTTGTTTGTTAGGGTCCGATATCATGTTCGTAAAAGCATGTGCATTTTGAGGGTCAAAAGCTGGTTCAAATAATTGTAAATCAGGATGTTCTGCAAACAGTTCCTCCTTGCGCTGGGACCTTACCGCATCTACCTGCAATTAAGAATTACTTTCTATTATTATCTATAGATAGTTCATTCAATTATTATATTCACCAAATGAATAAATATTCAATAACTGGGTTTACAATAACGGAATCATCTATGGATCTTATTAATTTATTAGGAAAAGATACTCATTGAACTTTTAGGTTTAAAGCATTCACAATGCTATTTTTATTTTATAATAAGATAATTAGTATATTAGAAAAAATTCTAGAAAAAATCAACTTACCCATAGCGTCCCATCTGAGCTGCTACGGGTGAGTAAATATTTTCTAGTATTTGTAACTGACTTCAAAAATTTGAAAAGGAGGAGGTTATCTATTCGTCTATATATATATATATATATTATAAGCAGTTCCCCCGTTTGTCAAACGGCCATTTTCGCATCGCCTATATAAGCCGGTGACAGCCGCCGCGCGGTCACTTTTGCTCGAGCGCTCGTCGTGTCAACATCACCTAAGGACTCTGATACGTATCGTTTATTTCGTTTTATGTTTAAGTTCTGAGCTTACGTCTTAATTTCGGATGGTGTTTTAGGTTATGTTTTCTGATTTAATTCTTTAGTGTTTTCGTTAGAGTTTTAAGCGATTATCTTTATTTAGTTTAGTGCGGAGAACGCTGTTCCTTTGTTTTATTCTTTTAAATTTGAATTGTTGATTAAATATTCGTGTTGTAACTTGTTTCTATTTTTTTTAAATTATTTCCACTTCTGAATCTAAAATCAGAAGTGGGATTCGTAACGTTTCGCCCGCACAAAGGAACAGTGTCTCACGAAATATTTTTAGTTTTTAAACATGCCGAACGAGTCTGAGCGTCGACGGCCACGTAGCAAGTTACGTAGTTCTGAAGGATCACGCCGTCGTCGGTCTCGGACGTCGTCTAGCCGTGTGGCTCGTGATTCACGAAGTAAATCACGAACACCCGTATTGGATAGGCGATCGCGACGACGCGCGCGTGATCGTTCACGGAGTCGTTCATACATTCGCTCGCGGCGTGACCGCTCGCGACGACACTATTATTATGCAGATAAGTCGGAATCTCGTAGTAGACATAATAGCCCAAATGTTTCGATGAAAGATACACTTAATTCTATAATGACTAGGTTAAATGAAATTGAAAAGAGACAGGTCACGGAACCCAACACTCCCACAACCCATCATGACACTTTAATGCGCTATGGACCCGTTGACGTCACTGTCGGCGGTTGTGAGAGTGATATGAACACTACACAATCGCGAGCGGCAGGTAGTTCCCGCACAGTGCAAATTGAAACCAACACAAACACAACCCTAGACTGTAATACTCCGTTGCGTCCTCATCCCGACACATCCACTGATACTCAAACACAAACTTCACACGACCCAACGAGTGCCCTTGTAGACGCTATACGATCGCTGCAACCAGGCAGGTCTTCTAGTAAATATTTTGTGTCAAATTTTGACCCCGCCATAAACGACATAGACTCTTGGTGCGATGAGGTTGATCGAGCAAAGGCGGCCAATGGTTGGAGCGATAGTGAGTGTCTCTCACGGGTTGGTTCATGTCTGAAGGGTGACGCTCGAGTTTGGCTAGGTGAATGGGTCACGAATGATCGCACGTGGTCTAACTTTAAACTTGAGTTTAAACTATTATGTCCTCGCAAGTTAGATTACGCAAACATTTTATTTGAGGCGATGAACACAACGTCTGACAAGTATGCTACATATGCTGAATATGCCCGACGGACTTTATTGCGGTTACGAATTGTTAAGGGACTCAGTGACGACCTCATGACACTCATAGTAATACGTGGAATAGATGACCCCCAAGTTAGAGCAGCCGCGGCTAATGCCAGTTTAAGCCCCGAAAATCTTGTCTCCTTCTTGTCTATTTACGTTAAATCAAATGTCAGGAAACCAAATCACCGCCCTCCATATCTAAAGAATCGCGTACCTCACCCGGTTAGCAATCGATCAGACGTCAAGTGCTTCATATGTGGCCAACGAGGTCACGTTAGTCGGAATTGTCCAAAGAAACCAAATACTACTCCGGATACTAGGTCCAACCCCTCCAACTCGAATAAAAGAAGTAGTGTAATTTGTACGTTTTGCAAAAAACCAGGACATACTGAAGACAAGTGCTTTGCCAAGGAACGCTCTCAACCACGGAACGAGCGTAAGGTTAATCTTTGCACCGATCGCACCTCTAACGATGGGGACAATCGTGACATTGTCGTTGGCGTGGTTGATGGCGTTCCAGTGGACGTTCTCATAGATAGTGGGGCTTTGAACATTTCCCTCATTTCCTCGGATGTTTTAAAATACCTGTCATGTCAACCTAAATCTACTCATTGTGTTTTGAAAGGTATCAGTGAAAGTGAGATAGTGGCTTCTTCTTACGTGACTGTGACGATCGAGTTCGATCGAATTTCGATCGAAGCCGATCTAGTTGTAATACCCTCCTCCTGTATGAACGCACCCATTATTATAGGCACCGACATACTTAATCGGGATGGTATCGTGTATATCCGCACGAAAAACAAACAGTATTTGACACGTTCTGATGATTTCTCTGTCCAAGTCAATTCAGTACAAAATAAAGAAATAGATGAGGTTAATACCCCTTTGCAAGGTAAGGAGCGAGACGCTCTTTTGCAAGTAGTAAACCAATTTGCAGATTTTTTTGTCTCTGGTACGGCGACCACAACTGTTAACACCGGTGAAATGGAAATCCAGTTAACTAGTCCTACCCCAGTAGTATACCGCCCCTATAAGCTCTCGTACGATGAAAAACTTCGCGTTCGTAAAATCATTTCTGACTTACTGGACAAAGGCATCATCAGAGAGTCAAAATCAGAGTACGCGAGTCCAATAATCCTTGTTAAAAAGAAAGACGGCACAGACCGCTTATGCGTAGACTTCAGAGCACTTAACCGAGTCACAGTCAAGGACCGCTACCCACTTCCACTGATCGACGACCACATCGATCGATTAGGGAATTATAAGTTCTTTTCAAGCCTGGACATGGCTACCGGCTTCCACCAGATCCCGATAAAGGAACAGTCCATTCACCTCACGGGATTCGTAACGCCGGAAGGCCACTACGAGTATTTAAAAATGCCGTATGGACTTTCCAATTCCCCGATAGTTTATCAGCGCATCATCAACAGGACACTGAGTAGCCATATAGAGTCGGGTCAAGTATTGGTTTACGTTGACGATGTGCTGGTCATGAGTAAGACGGTTGCCGAAGGTATTTCACTTTTGCAAAAGGTTTTACAGACGCTTACTGCGGCTGGCTTCTCAATTAATCTTAAGAAATGCTCATTCATGGTAACAGAGGTGGAATACCTTGGGCGACTGGTGAGTCAGGGTCAGGTTAGGCCGAGCCCACGCAAGGTGGAAGCTTTGGTCAATGCTCCAGTCCCTCAGAACGTCAGACAGGTCCGACAATTTTTAGGCCTCGCCGGGTACTTTAGACGGTACATCAAAAATTATGCTACCCGAACTGCCTGCATCAGTTATCTCACGAAAAAAGGTGTTACATTCCATTGGGGTCCAGAACAGGAAGCAGTTAGACGAGAACTTATTGAGTGCCTCACTAATGAACCAGTTCTGACCGTTTTTGATCCCCAACTTCCCACGGAAGTTCATACTGATGCAAGCAGTGCGGGATACGGGGCAATTCTGTTACAAATAAGCGCGGAAGGAAGAAAACGCGTAGTGGCTTACTTCAGCAAAGTGACGCAAGGTGCAGAAAGTAAATACCATTCCTACGAGCTAGAGACGCTCGCTGTTGTTAAAGCGCTACAGCACTTCCGTCACTATCTCGTAGGAATGCAGTTCAAAGTCGTCACGGACTGCAACGCTTTGAAGGCCACAGAGCGAAAAAAAGATTTACTCCCTCGCGTAGCGCGTTGGTGGATTTACCTCCAAGACTTTAACTTTTCCATAGAATATCGTAAGGGGGTAATGATGCCACACGCTGACTACTTAAGCCGTAACCCTTCAGTTGTTGCTGCAAGCCAAGTTTCTAGACCCAAAAACTGGGCTCAGATAGCACAAACTGCAGATGATGAAACACAAAACTTGTTGCAACAATTGAGGGATGGCCAAATAGATTCGTCACGTTATATAAGCCAAAACGATATTCTTTACTATAAGTTTACACCGGTTGGAGAGGAATCTAGACTCTTGTGCTATATACCAAAAGGTCATAGGTTAAGTTTGTTAAGAGTATTTCACGACGAACATGAGCACATTAACGCTGACAAAACACTTGATCTAATATTAAAACACTTTTGGTTTCCCGGTTTGCGACAGTTCGTTCAGAAATACATCTCACATTGTTTAGTTTGTATCTCAAAAAAACGAGTCCCTAGATCCGTTCACCAAAATATCACTTCATGGGAAAAGCCTGCTGACCCCTTTCATACAATTCACATGGACGTTTTAGGTCCACTCCCTATATCCAATGGTTATAAGTTCATCCTTGTGATGGTAGATGCGTCCACTAAGTTTTGTCTTTTAAGTCCCATTTATCGACAAGACGTAGGCGAGTTGAAACGCACAGTTATGCAAGCTGTATCACTATTCGGTGTTCCTAAATTAATAGTCACCGACCGAGGGCGTATGTTTGAGAGCAATGAATTTGTGTCGTGGGTTGTGGATCTGGGCTCTGAAGTGCACTATATCACCCCGGAAATGCACCACGCCAACGGTCAAGCAGAAAGATACATACGCACTATACTTAACATGATACGTATTGAAGTCAACCACAACTGTAACTCGTGGTCAGAAACATTATGGAAGCTGCAGTTAGTACTAAATATTACTAAGCAAAAAACGACCCAGGCTTCTCCACTCAACCTGATGATTGGCACGGATGCTACCACACCAGTAATCAGATCCCTGATTCGCGACATAGCAGTCGACAGTACGGGGCCTGACAGAGAAGCTAGGCGCGACATGTATCGAGCACGAGCCAGTGAACTTATGGAAAAGAACCGGCGGCAGCAAGACACCTATGCCAATCAACACAGGCAGTCACCTCGTCAATACGAAATCGATGATTTCGTTTTTGTAATAAAATATTCCCAGTCCACAGGCAAGCTAGATCCAGGGATGCGAGGACCGTACAAAGTCGTCAAGGTTCTGCCGAATGGACGGTACGAACTCAAACTACTGAGCGGCGGCTACGGGAAGACGACCCAGGCTGCTGCGCAGTACATGGTGCCCTGGCGAGGCGAGTGGTGCCCAGAGTCGTGCGCCGCCTTCTTTGAGAGTAAGTGTAGGCGTGTGTCGCCTTAGCGTTTGTCGCTTAAACCACAGGCGTGTGTCGCTTAAGCGTTTGTCGCTTAAACCACAGGCGTGTGTCGCCTAAGCGTTTGTCGCTTAAACCACAGGCGTGTGTCGCCTTAGCGTTTGTCGCTTAAACTCCAAGCGTGTGTCGCTGTTTATCATAATTAGAAACCGTATGCAACTTAGTGGTAGAACGATTGGGACGCCTTTTGTTCTATTATTACAGTTGAACTTGTGTTTATTGTTTGTAAAGAAAAAAAAAATGTGTGTCTTTTGTTATATTTCAGACAATGATGACAATGATGGCGCTGATGAGAGTTCCGTAGTTGGTTTATCCATGCCTCTCTTGGGCACTGAAGAAGAAACCATTACGGAGCCAATTGCTGGTCCCAGCGGCACCACTACGCACCACGCAGCTCCCGTCGAGGACGACTCGGCGTCAGGAGAGGCCGTATAAGCAGTTCCCCCGTTTGTCAAACGGCCATTTTCGCATCGCCTATATAAGCCGGTGACAGCCGCCGCGCGGTCACTTTTGCTCGAGCGCTCGTCGTGTCAACATCACCTAAGGACTCTGATACGTATCGTTTATTTCGTTTTATGTTTAAGTTCTGAGCTTACGTCTTAATTTCGGATGGTGTTTTAGGTTAGGGATGTTCGATCCGGGTACCTTGTATCGATATTCTGGATCGCAATGGATCGTATTCCATTGTATCGATCCATGGATCGATCCATTAAAATTGATACGATATTTTGGATCGATCCAGTATCGAATCAAATATTTTAGAAAACTCGAAATTTTTTATCACACTTTATAATAAACGTGATATTAGGTACCTAATGTACTTCTTCTTCGTCGTTAGTAATGTTTAATAAATTAAAACAATATTTTTAATTTTGCCAATATTTAAATACTACTTTAGTATTTTACGCAAAAACAAAATTAAAAGTTGCTGGTTGTCAAAGTGAACAAAACGTTTTTAACGAAGTAAAATTGTTCTCAAACTAAACAAAAAGCAATATAATAGTTATGACGAATTTGATGGTACCTAGGTACATTGAAATATGATATGGCAACAATTGATAAAAAAATAATTTCATATAAATAATATGAATCTTTTCGCCCGCACTATTTTAAACAAGGGAAAAGTTCGAGTTCAAATATTCTCTAAGTAACTATACAAAATGTTTGGTTAGCTATAAAAAAAATCTTTTAGAAAGCTAATAATATCAACTATTACATATAACTGTAGGACTTTTAAATCCGGAGAAATTAATGTTTTTCGGCAGGGCCATCTAAAATAAAAAGTCAAATTTAAAATGCCGGTCATTCAAACAGAAGAGGGGACAGATCTCAACATGTGGGGGTTTGTCGATAAAATTGATCATATTATCTGCCTTTAAAAGCTCCGACATCGATAACCAAACATAAATACATAATACGATAAATACTTCATAAGATTTTTTCGATCCGATCCTCTATGTATGTGTATCGATCCGCCAAAGGATCGAATGCTATTGTATCGATACAAAAATCGAGTGGATCGTAACGCATTGTATCGATCCACGCAAGTATCGGATCGGATCGAACATCCCTATTTTAGGTTATGTTTTCTGATTTAATTCTTTAGTGTTTTCGTTAGAGTTTTAAGCGATTATCTTTATTTAGTTTAGTGCGGAGAACGCTGTTCCTTTGTTTTATTCTTTTAAATTTGAATTGTTGATTAAATATTCGTGTTGTAACTTGTTTCTATTTTTTTTAAATTATTTCCACTTCTGAATCTAAAAATATATATTTTTATATGTATGTACACTGATTACTCGAAGATGGCTGAACCGATTGAAATGATTCAAACGTTATAACATGAGGTTTGTACCTAAGTTGGTCCCATTTTTTGAAATTTTGAAATCGGTTCAGTAATTTTCGAGTAATCTTGAAAATACTGTCGTATTCGTTACCATTTTAAATGAATTCAAACGTCAACCATTACTTTTTTGTTTATAAACCGATTGAAATGATTCTTTTTTTGTTTGAAAGAAGACACCTTAAAGATAATACCATATTAATTTCATTGGTATTGGACTTTGAATTTTAATGATACACGAGGGAACTCTTCAAAAAGGAACTGTACAGTGATTGAAATATTGGTAGGTTTATGACAGTTAAAAACAAGTTAAGGACCTATCTATTGTCAAGGACGTTCTGGACTAGAGTTGAACTGCGAAGGCCCAACGGAACTCCTGTGGAAATTGAGTTACTCGGGGTATACCTATCATTGAAAAATGTAAAACATTATTATAACGTTTTATTTTATAAAATCATCGCTTACATACCCAAAGCTTTTTATAAAGCAAAACCTCCTTCAAAAATCTCAAAAAAACAGATTTATAAAAAGCAAGAAATAATGTTCAAATCGATTAATTAAAATTTTTCTAATATATTAATTCATCATCATCATCATATCAGCCGCACGACACCCACTGCTGGGTATAGGCCTCCCCTAAGGATTTCCATGACAATCAGTCCTGCACTGCCCGCATTCAGTGGCTTCCTGCAACCAGATTGTCGGTCCACCTTGTCGGGGGCGGAGGCCTACACACGGAGCGTCGTCCGGTGCGCGGTCACCATTCCAGAACTTATCCAGACTTAATATAAAGATACTCACTTGATGAAATACAGGAAAATGTGTCGAGTCAATCTCATCTCTTCTATAGACATCTCCGATCATTAGAAAATTATCTAATCCAGCTCGCAGTAGCTCACTTTGATGGGCAGTCATATGTGCCCTAAATATTATGTTCTTATTGACATAATAGCAGTCCGATTTAGTTCGGCTGGGATGGTCCAGTGGAATCAACAAGTCATCAAAATTTTGCTTAGTTGTGACAATTGGAGATAAGTTATCATAAACACTAAAAGTAGGATTCCCTCCATGTGTAAATGATTTGTAGAAATAGTTTACGATCTGTTGCCGAACCATTGATAATGGATTACCTTTTTGTAAATGGAGGTTACGTCCCAAATAAGAGATAATTTTCGGCGTAACATTGGTGTAGTCGTCTGATATGAAATCTTTTCCATTTATACGTGTTCTTGAGATAGATTTTGGCGCTGTGCTATATTTACAACGGTGCAGAACTGCCGCGAAGATGCGGTTGGAAACAAATAACTTTGCCATGGTTTCTTAGAGAAGAAAGATAAGTTGCGCACTTCTATTTCACTTACAAAGCTTCTTTAGACATACCTAGATAACAAGACTCTTCTCTCAAAGGCAAAAATTTGGGTTTTCTTTGCTTTAAACTAAATATTGTAACAATGTTTTCTTTCTTGACTTCTAGCTTTCAAAGTACACGTAGGGATCCGCAAAAAGTATCGATACTTGAGTAAAATAGTATAGATACTTGCGTTGCGATGCCTAGTATTTTCGTACTCGATACTTTTGTTTCGATACTTTACTAGGTATCGATACTTTCTGATGTACTCGATACTTTTTGCACTTGACTATCTAATCTTCATAAAAAATTAGCTCAAAGTCGACCAAATAGGCATCGCGCCATTGATAAAGATGAAACTAGTCTATACCTTGCAATTCCAGTGTCTTATTTAAAGTCAGGGGCCCTATTTTTGAATCGCTCGTCTGGCGTCGAGCGCTCGATTCTACTGATTTTCGTTTGACATCTCATACATTTGAGTTGATGTGTCGAACGAAAATCAGTAGAAGCGAGCGCTCGAAGCCAGACAAGCGATTCAAAAATAACGCGATCACTGACCTTTATTTTAATGGGGGACAGTGAGCGAGATGAAAACGGTGTACCCTAAATTATGTACCATGTATGCCATCGACACCAAATACCTAACAAGACCTGTCTTTATAAAATCTTCAAAAAAAACCGTCTCACTAGTTCACGCGTCAATAAATTATTATTTACTCCCTCGATACTTTTTTCGGGATGTAAGGTAAACTATGTCCTTCTCTGTACCCCTGACAACCAGCAAAATTTCATAATGATTGGTTCAGTAATTAAGACTCGAAAACGTAACAAACAAACGGACTTTCGCATTTATAATAATTATTAGTAAGGAAATAAGGATATCTGATTGTAACGAAAAAGACTAAAGTAGGGCCACTTTAATAGGCCACATTTGACATTTGTCAATTTTTTATTCATAGTGAGGTGACCGTAGGTATTCATAGCTTCAAAACATCGATTAAAGTGAATGAATCGATACACCATCAGAAAGACTTCGAACATGGGATATGGGATTCGACTTTGAGATAAAACTGGCCAAGTGCGTGTCGGGCCACGCGCCGTAGGGTTCCGTAGTTACCTTGTACCATACGATATTTAATACCACTATAATTTTTTATCTGCAAAAATAACTTTGTTTTTCACAGTGTTGGTATGAATGACAAAGTTATGTTTGCGGTTTTGGAAAATGTGCTTTATCTCAAAAACTACTTATTATACCTTGTTCAAACCAATTTTCGTTGATAGTATTTATTAAGATCTATAGCATATAGATTTTTTACTTTCTTATTTCAAAAGTTAGGGGGGGGGGGACACACATTTTACCACTTTGGCAGTGTTTATCTTATGTTCTTATAAGTTGACTTAAAGCCGTGTACAGAACGAAACTATAGGCGCAATAAAGGCTAAAATGGCCTATAAAAGTGTTGCATAGGTGTTGAGAAAACTTCCTCTAGTAAGTTACACTTATAATCGCCTAGAAGAAGTAATTATAAATCCGCTATAAGTATCATACATATCATTTTTATATATAACGAATATATAAAAATGTATGAAGCTGCTGTTTTTTTTTTCGCGATTTCAGAGTTGGTCCCATAGTAAAAGTTGTTCAGTTAGATGGTCCGAAGAAACGATTTTCTCGTTTTGCGTTTATTCATTAACACGTTGTAGACAGACACTCCGCAAGTATTGGTATGAAGAAAAAATAAATTTTCAGTTTTAGTTCCATGTATGGGGAGCCCCCCTTAATCTTTTTTTTGTATTAAAATCGTTAACAGAATACATCTACCTACCAAGTTTCAACTGTGTAATCTTAATACTTTCGGAATAACGTGGCTGTGACATACGGATGGACAGATAGACAGACGACATGACGAATCTATAAAGTTTCCGTTTGTTGCCATTTAGGCTACGGAACCCTAAAAAATACTAACAAAGCTAATGTATCAAGCTTTCAAGTATCTACCTGAGATAAATAGTGGAAATAAAATTTGTTGTCGCGTGCCGTCAATTTCTTATATAAAAATTGGAATTATTCATTTATGGTAAAAATATTCCTTTACAAGTAATCATTGCATTCAACTTTCGATTTTTCGATTTTTGGGTAACATCACAAGTGTTTAAAAAGAAAAAGTTTTCACTGACATAACATTGTAACGACGTGAAGTTTTCATAAAACAAAAATTGATTATTAGGTTTAGAATGATTTTTCAGAGAAAATAAATCGTAAAGTAATTTTTTTCGGTCACTTTACCGTAAATATATATTCGTAATTGAAAAAAAATGAAGCAATTGTGCTGTTCTAACATCGAAAAAATATATGATATTTGATGCCCGCCGTTACAAGGTTAAGTTGAGAAATTTTGATGAAGTGTCAAATGTGGCCTATCAAAGTAGCCCTACTTTAGGGTTCGCGTTAGTATTCAGTATTTACTTGTTAAGTATTGTGTTTGTATTCTTAATGCAGACAGAATGTAGTTTATTTTTTTATTTTTGCTTAAAACTGCTTTTTAAGTTTAAAATGGATTAAGAAAATTTTTTACTTTGTGGAAGCCCAGCGTGCCATTTACTGCACTTTTTTGGGATTTTTTAACACGTTTCCTGAGGCAAAGGAAAAGTACTCGATACCGAGTAGTATCGATACTTTTGATCCGATACTTTTATCGGTATCGATACTTTTGATACGATACTTGGTATCGAGTAGGTATCGATACTTTTGAAAATTTGCGGATCCCTAAGTACACGAATCAATCACGGTCACGCACGAATGGTTAAAGTTGAAAGAAAACTGATACTTTACACGAGAATTTTTGGTTAATTTTATGCTTAATATGCTCAATCGAATGAAACTAATATTATCATCATCAAACTATAGATAGATCATTTAGCCCAGCAAAATAATAGCAGCTGAAATGATAATAATACTTGAAGTATTGAATAAATAAATGAGGAAGGAACAACTTTAATAGTCTTTGGATTGATAATTCGGACTTTTTAAATTTATCACAGTCTAGCTAGTCTGTGAAATCAAAATGACATTTTGACTGACACTTTTGTTTTGACAATCAGCTGAGATTAACCTAAAACCTAGTGCGAATAATAAAATTATTTGATTTCATTTTTTGAATGAAAACTATGTCGAATTATTAAATTTGACCCAAAATTAATCGTGAAAAGACCAACAATGTTTCGTAAAAAGATATTATATATTGCACAGTTGAGCACTGTTGGTTTAGCTGGCTATGCTTTAGGACAGTACAAAGTCAATTCTGGCGATGATATAAATGAAAACTCCTTGATAGTAGATGGGAAGACGATCAAAAGCATGCCTGGTTTGCCTATCTTCGGCACAGTCTCAGCAGCCACTCCTTATACTGATGGCGGTACTACTAAAGACAGGGTAAGATTATTCTTAATTAATATATTATTATTATTCAAAAACTGTTTCAAAATATTACTGATTATTATTCAAAAACTGTTTCAAAATATTACTGACCAAATAGAGGTTATTATAAAAAAGGCTGGTGTACGCAGTGACAAAAACCGCAGGGCATGTATGAAAAGATTGACGTCAGGTGTGCTAATGACCCAGTTATTGTTCTTTTGCCATTATTATTTATTATTTAGAAGGGGGGACACCAGCGAAGCCGGACGGGTGATCAGTCACCTTGGTCGGAACCATTTCACCCATTTCCCCAAATCCCCGCAGGGGGAGGCGGGTTATCATTTACCCCACCGGCGTCGGACCCTCGAACCTACCTGTAAGCTTACAGTACCTGCTGAGTTGACTTATCGTTAACTGCTTTAAATCCTCTTCCCTAAGCTTGTCCACTCCAAAGAGCTCCCAGCGCAGTGATGCGTACATCGGGCATTCTGCCATGAAGTGGTAGCTTGTTTCCTCTCTTTCATTGCATTGCGGACAGATGGGATCTTCTGTCCGTTTGATCACTGACAAGTGTCTGTTTAATGGACAGTGTCCTGTCAGTACTCCTACAATCATTCTTATATTTCTCCTGCTTCGTTTCAGCAACTCTCTAGTTTTCTTCTTGTCAACCGATTTGATGAAGATCTTAGACTGTCTACAGTCCTTTTTTTTCATCCATCTCTGGTTAGTTTCTTTGATTGTTCGAATTTCAATAATGTTCTTAGTAATTCTATGTGCGATTGGCAATCTTGGTTCGGGCCCAATGAAAGGTTCATCAGCCCCTGTTCTGGCCAGTTTGTCTGCTTCCTCATTGCCTTTATTACCTTCGTGTCCAGGTACCCAGGCAATTTCCACCTCAGCCAAGTTTGAAAGTTCCTGAATGCTATGTTTGCATTCCTTCACCAAGGCTGAGGTGGTCTCCGTTTTGTCAAGGGCTTTGATGGCTGCTTGACTGTCGCTATATATTATTATTTTTTCTACGTTATGATCGCTTATCTCACTTTTAATCATATGCGCACACTCCAGTATCGCAAATACTTCCGCCTGGAATACGCTGGCGAATCTGCCCAGATTGAAAGTAGCTCTTTTAATGTTGGGTTTAGCTATGTATATCCCAGCTCCCGATAGCTTAGTTGACATAAATGAGCTTAAGAAAAATAATTATACAGTAAACTAGCTCAGGTGCAGTACCAGTACCGCCAGGGGCGCCGGATTTTATATCTGCAGCCGCAGGTGTCCCTTTATACACACACGCTAAAAAATCTTTTTTTTTTGCATGTGTGTAATTTTTTTCCCATTCCAAACAAGCGAGATTTCAAGATTAGAAGGTGAAACTGACTAAAAATCGCGCTGCGCGGCGGTTTTCTTCCTGTAATAAGCAAAATTAGAAGATTAGCAGATGAAACTGATTTCGAGAGAGCGTTTTTTTTCTATATACAAGCAAGATTACAAGATTAGTAGGTGAAACTGACTAAAAATCGCGCTACGCGGCCGTTTTTTTAACTTTAAATAAGCAATATTTCAAGATTAGTAGGTGAAACTGACTTAAAATCACGCTGCGCGGCCGTTTTTTAACTAACAGGCAAAATTTAAAATCCTGGAATCGCAGATAGCGCCCCGTAGAAATGTCGCCCAGGGGCGCTGGTAGTGCTAAAACCGGCACTGCTCAGGTGTGCTAGTTCCATTGTTATTCTCGTAATAAATGACTTTCAATAGCTTACCAAATAAATGGCTCTCGAATAGGATAGGATAGATGAAGCTGCGGGTATAATTAAGCTAAGCGAACTTTTAAGAAGCGCAGTGTGAGCACACATTGGTATTGTTAAAGCCAAATGACCCTAAAAAGATTTTTTTGTCTTTGTCATTTGTATGACAATGTGTGATAGAGAAGGTGCTATACTAACTTGTTTCCATGAACAGACTATAAATAGGACAAGTAAACACTATTCTAAATGTTTCAGCAAAACATTATTGTTGATTAATATATTTTTCTCACTCACAGATATCACAAATAATGAAATATGGATTTCCTGGATTAGATAATGTGAGGTCGTTTGACGATTATGTTCTGTCTTATGATCGTCGTAACAGAGTACCTCATTGGGTGTTCGAACACCTAACTAAGGCCCACATAATGAAAAATGATCAAGTCGACAGGAGTAAATGTGATTTTATGCCCGATGAAAGTATTCATCCATTTTTTAGGTAAGTTTTAATGAAGTTTATTCCTCATGATTTTTCTTTTGATGGTTTTTTATTTTTCATCAAAAGTAGAAAACTATGCAGCATAAAAAAAGGAAAATATATTTTAGATATACATAAACAGCGACAATAATTTTTAAGACCCCCATTTAGTCTCTGTTGCAAAAAAACAAATATATTTTTATTTGGTAGGGAATCCTAATAATGTATTGCTGTTGTTGTTGTTTGTTGCAGGTCTCAAAATAGCGACTACAAAGGGTCCGGGTTCGACCGCGGCCACATGGCCGCCGCAGGCAACCACCGCATTGCACAGAAGCATGTTGAGCAAACCTTCTATTTAACTAACATGGCGCCGCAGGTAAATAAATATTAATATCAGATAGGTAACTCGTTTTCATCATAAAGGTTTCTGTCCACTACACCGTCCTATGGTACTATTGTACGCTAGTACTATTGTCTATTCTGTGATGGTACCATGATTGTGTTAGGCTCAGGCAAAAAAATCTTTGTATATTGAAAATACTATTCCCACTAGTCATACTTTTCAATACAAAGATTATTTTTTTGCCTGATATGTTCCTAGCACAGCCGTGGTATGGTACGTTGTAGTGGGCAGAGACCTTAAGATAAGAAGCTGAAGAAAATAAAATGACCTCCCAAACTAGTGTTACTACACTCGACGTCAGAAAAACCGCACCTCTTCGAAAATAAGTTTAGACTTGGCCACCTGCTATTGCTAGTTAATGTGTTACTGTATAAATGTTGATATCTATTGAAAGTACATTTAATGAGCTTTCTTTTAATAATTGTTTGATTTAATTAACATAACAGTTACCATAATTAAACGCTTAAAGCGTTATTGCTTGCGCCGCCATAAAAGGGAAATAAAAAGGGTCAATTCAGGAAATGCGAGTAAATTCCCTATCGAGATGATGGAGAAAACACACTTCAACAGTTCAATTAAAAAAAGGAATACCCAAGATGTATACTATTGCCCACGAAGTTGCTCAAATATTTCAAAAAATGAGGCAATGTAATGTTGCTCGGAAACTGAATCTCAGTAATTGATTCCGTTAAACGAGTATTCCAACTGTTGGCTATGTCCGAAGGGGAGTGTATAACAAAACTTACCATTAAATTAGATAGGATTAAATTAACTTTGAATAAATTTTTGAAGAGGTGCGATTTTTCTGACGCCGAGTGTATTATTTACTAGTTTATATTTAAGTTTAGTGCAAGAAAGGTATTATTGTCATTTCTGAATAGAAATAGAATTATTTGAATAGTGGTAAAGTTAACGTCATAGTGGTTAGTCTATTAACTGTATATTTTCAGGTCGGTGACGGGTTCAATAGACACGCATGGAACAGGCTCGAGAAGCACGTGAGGAAACTAACAAAGGTTTACGACAGTGTGTACTGCTGCACCGGACCTCTGTACTTGCCCAGGTAAATGAAAAAACTGAAGAAAAATAACAATAGTGTTTTATCAACTTTCTCAGAAGGAACACGGCCTCGTCTTAATTAAATGCGAATACGTGATTACGCCGACTTATTGAGAAAGTATTAGGCTTAATTTGGTTGTTTGTTACGATTTTACCGCTGAACCAATATTGAAGATAAGCCTTGGAAAATTCCAATGAGATACTATGAGAAAGTCAGATTGTATTCCCGACAAAGTCAGGGGTATAAGCTAGTATCAATATTATGATCTTGATGTCAATATGGCGGGTGTAGGTAGGGTTGCCAACTTTTTTTGGATCAAATATAGTAGTTTCAAGATTTTTAGTGTAAAAATATAGTAGATGGCGAAAAAGTCCAAAAAATATAGGTTGCCGTTTTGTATGGAGGATTTTAAAGAAGTAGCATTTTTCATACTTAAGTAAGTAGGTACTAACATTTTCATAATTAATTCAACATCCATAAAGACGAGTGTTTAATCACAAAACAATATTATGTAATTACATAATTATGTGCATAAAAGTAATATATTTTATTGCTTTTGTTTAATTTTTTCACTTGGAAAAATATAGTAGTTTTGCCTACTATATAAATATACTATATAGGCGAGCCCTCAATATAGTAAGATACTATATTATATAGTAGGGTTGGCAACCCTAGGTGTAGGTATCTTGTTTTCGATATATCATTTCGGTTCTAATGGAGATACAGATTTTAAACCCAGGTACAAATTAGTATATTTAATGTATTTTTTTTTGGTGATTGATATAATGTAGTTCAATTCGGCATGTTACACCAGCCATTTTGACTCAACAAACTATACGACCTTTTTTCTAGAAAGGAATCCGACGGCAAATGCTACGTTCGGTACCAAGTGATAGGTGCGAACACTGTTGCCGTCCCCACGCACTTCTACAAGGTGGTGGTGGGCGAAGCGCCCGACGGAGCCCTGCACATGGAGGCCTACGTGATGCCCAACCAGAGGATACCCGACGAGACGCCCGTGTCTGCCTTCATGGTGAGTTATAGGTGATATTACAAATGGTACGTTCGCTGCCAAGTGATAGGTGCGAACACTGTTGCTGTCCCCACGTACTTCTACAAGGTGGAGGCGGAGTCCTGGACATGGAGACCTACGTGATGCCCAACCAGAGGATACCTGACGAAACTCCTGTGTCTGCCTTCATGGTAAGTTATAAACAATATGTGTTATTACAAATGCTACGTTCGCTACCAAGTGATAGGTGCGAACAGTACAGTACTAGGGACTGCACCCTAGTTATTCCTACAAGGTGGTGGCGGAGCCCTGGACATGGAGGCCTACGTGATGTCCAACCAGAGGATACCCGACGAGACTCCCGTGTCGGCCTTCATGGTGAGTTATTTATAGACAAAATCAGCGTTATTACAAAAGATTTTTAAACACCTGTTTAACTTAGGCTCGTATTATAGAATCAAACTTAAATATCTGCTTGAGTAGAGTTAGAAAGGGATGGTGCTATTCACCGCATATAACGCCATCCCTTTCTAACTGTACTCAAACAGAAATTTGAGTTTGAGTCAAGTGTGATTCTATAATACGAGCCTTAGACACTGTTTAAATCTTTAAAAAAAATGTCAAAAAGAACTATTGCGTTACAATATCAACAATATTGTCATTTTACAAAGTGGGTATTCTCATAGTGATTGCATTTAAACAGTGTCTAAGTTAAACAGCTGTGCTCAAAATCTTTTGTAATAACACCGTATAAGACTATGGAAGTATTAACCACTCTTAAAAATAAATGGTGCAATTCTAGAACAAAAACTGTTTAAGTAGGTTACAGTCAGTTCAGTGGCACGAATCATGAAAATTTTTCGACGGAGTAGGGATAAGTTCGCGCATGTGCTCTTGTGAGCGACCAATAGCGCGCGCCCCTCTCCCGCCGCCCGCGCCCCTCACCGCAACGCATGCCCAAAATACGCGTTCCGCGCAATCCCCACCCGATTTCATGATTCGTGCCACTGACTGTAGCATTGATTGTAATTTTTTTTTCACTTGACTATTATTATAGGTACATGGTTATTTGTGACATTAACAACCTCGCAGGAGTAGATTACTAACATCAAAACAACATTTTGTTCTACGACTTTTCCGAGAACAGACAAAAAAACTCGATTGTAAACTTATATTAAGTACTTAGTAGTTAGTGAAACAGAAGTTTCTCTCTTCAAACGCTAGCAAAGTAAAAGAGACTCTAATTCATACGAAATAAGATCTTTATTTGCATGTACCATTGTACTTAGTATTTTTTTATTTCAGGTCCCGCCCGAGACTATAGAACGAGCAGCTGGTTTATTATTCTTTGACAAAATACACAGAAGTAAACTAAACAGAATTAATGGTAAAAAAATATGAGCAATCAATTTATTATGATATCTGAATAAGTAGATAAAAGACAATTGGTTATTTTAGAGTGGCAACTTTAAACTCGCAATATTAGTTTCATAGGAAATCTTTTATTTTGATGTGACTATCTATATGTTACATAGATAATTAATGGAGTTTTTATACAATCTCATATCAGACACGGTATCGCCTTTTTCCGTCGTCCTATCCTTTTCTGTCACTCAGAACCGCCATTTGCTAGAGCGAGAAAGATAGCGGGAATGCGACAGCACGCGGTGGAATCCTCAAGGCGATCGCTATTTTTCTCGCTCTAGGAAATGGTGGTTCTGAGCGACAGAAAAGGATAGGGTGACGAAAAAAGCCGATACCGTGCTGACAGATGTGGTCCAACCCTAATGTACGATTCAAACCAACCGGCCCGCATCGCAACGCATTTTACCTCTGCCAGATGAAAATAAAGCGTGTATATGTTACAGTCAAAACTCATATCCGGTCAAAACCACTTTTGACTGCAAAAAACAGGCAAAAGTGGTTTTGACTAAGGACGTAGGTCAAAACCACTTTTAACTGATTTTTGCAGTCAAAATTGGTTTTAACTAATGACGTTGGTCAAAACCACTTTTAACTGCAAAAATAATGGGTAATATTGATTTTGACCAAATTATGTCAGTTAAAAGTGGTTTTGACCACGAATGTTAGTCAAAAGAACTATTGAGGGGGACTGGGAGCCTATTTAATAATTAAACAAGTGAAAGTTTTATAAATGATGAGATATAAGTAATTTAAAACTTCACACATTTCAGTGTATGATCACCGCTCTATTCCGCCCAGCTTCACATCAGTGAAACAGTGAAACGCAACCTAAGCCATGTTATTGATAAATAGCATTTAAAAAATTATAAAAATAAAAACTACCTGTCAATAATTTTTATTTTTAAAAGTAATTTATAAGTTAGCATGGCATAGGTTGCGTTTTAACTGATGTGGAGCTGGGCGGAAAAGAGCGGTGATCATACACTGAAATGTGTGAAAAGCCCGCTTCTTTTCACCTAGCTCCATTGCGCAGTTGCTGTTGCATTTAGCCCTACCCAGACAAGACAGGTGTAGGTATCTAAAGTAAAAGCCCAAAGACGCAAATAGCTCTATCCTCCGAAAACTATCAAAATGACATAGTTTCAATATTATATTTAAATAAAAAATAAAATAAACATTTTGACTTTTGACTGAGAATGATTGGAAACCGATTGCTAGAGGTGTTAGAAAGGGGTGCATATTATCCCCGCTATTGTTTAATCTGTATTCAGAAGACATCCTAACTGAGCTGCTAAAGAAGATACCAGAGGGAATTTCCGTAAACGGATCTCGGGTCAATTATATCCGATATGCTGACGATACCGTGCTGATTGCTACCTCAGAAGCTGGCTTACAAGAATTAGTAACGAAAGTTTCCGCTGCCAGTGAAGCTTCACAGTTGGGCCTCTCTATAAACGCCAACAAAACAAAGACTATGATTATCTCCAAATCACCCCAAACCCAGCCGTCTTTACAAATAGGAGGCAATGTATTGAAAGTGTCACCAAATTTAAATACCTCGGTCGCTACTGTACTTCTGACCTAAACCACCTAGAAGAGGTGAAATGTAGAATCGGACAAGCAAAAGCTTCCTTCCACAAAATGTCCAAAATCCTTTGCGACCCCAAAATTAAATTTTGTATAAGACACCGCATTATGAGATGCTACGTCTGGTCTACACTCTTAGATGGCTGCGAAACGTAGGTCTTATTAAACGAAATATGTGACCGTTTGCAAGCGTTCGAGATGTGGACTCTTCGTAAAATGTTCAAAGTACCTTGGACTAGCTTCACATCTAACGCCAAAGTTCTACAGAAAGCCGACTGCAAAAGAGAACTGATGTCTACAGTCATGAGACGGAAGGTCGCCTTTTTCGGACATATGCAGAGAGGATCCTTGTACGAGTTTCCACGGCTAATCCTCGAAGGCAAAATTCCAGGAAAGAGAGGGCCGGGACGTCCGAGACGCAAATGGCTGGACGACATCAAACAGTGGACTGGACTTGGCTATCATCAGTTAAAAGATGCTACATGGGATCGCAAAAACTTTTGTCTGCTGACGGCCAAACTTCAATATGAAGATGGCATGTGATGATGATGACTGAGAATGTTGGTCAAAACCACTTTGGACTAAGAACGTTGGTCAAAACCACTTTTGACTGCGAAAATCAGTCAAAACTGTTTTTAACTGTGAGCATCGGTCAAAACCACTTTTGACTGATTTTTTCAGTCAAAAGTGGTTTTGACCGGATATGAGTTTTGACTGTAACATATACAGTAGTTTAATTTCATATTGCGGACGGCGCCGACCGGGTTTCATGCAAATATGGAATTAACTACCTGTAGAGACGCTTTATTTTCCTCGGGCAAAGGTAAAATGTGTTCCGACTGTGGCCGGTCTGTTTGAATCGTACATAACTCTGCCCAGTCCAACTGCCGGAATATATTACAGACAGAGCGCTGCGCTGTCTATATATTTATTTATTATTATTATTTATTTAGAAGTTCTATCAAATCGTATATAAAGAAATTCTATCATTTTGTACGTAATGAATTTAGGTAATTATTAATTTAATAGTTCAATGTATTGTTTTTGCTTGTCTCAATGTGACATTTGACGATATACCTATAGATAGAGTATTATAGCGAATAAAATAGTAAATTTTTTGTTGTGATTATTATTTGAAGTAGGTACCTACCTACCTATTACCTCTAGAACTAACACTATTGGAAAGTAAAATCCCCGCAAATTGCTAATGCGCCTTGCGGCTATTTTTATAACCTCAAGTATTTTTTTGTTTTGGATGATGTCAACGTGGATGTTAATGTGACAAGGTTCCAGCGCATTCTCAATTTGCTGGGATTCTAGAAGAACTTATCGACTCGATAAAACAAAAAAGTGGTCGTCTGCATAGACTCCATTTAAATGTAACAAGAGGAGCTCGGTGGCGCATTGGTTTTGGCCTGGTCCAGCGATTGCGGAGGTTCGCATGGGTCGGTCATGGGATGGGTGACCAAAAATTTATTATCTCGAGCTCCTCCGTGCTTCGGAAGGCACGTTAAGTCGTTGGTACAGTCAGTGGCACAAATCATGAAAATTTTTCGACGGAGTGGGGATAAGTTCGCGCATGTGCTCTTGTGAGCGACCAATAGCGCGCGCCCCCCTCCCGCCGCCCGCGCCCCTCACCGCAACGCATACCCAAAATACGCGTTCCGCGCAATCCCCACCCGATTTCATGATTCGTGCCACTGACTGTAACGGCTGCATTTGCAGTCGTTAACACCCACCAATCCGCATTGGGCCCGCGTGGTGGGTTATGGCCCGTCCTCCTTATCCATCCATAAGGAAAGCCTGTGCCCAAGTAGTGGGGACATTTAAAAATGCTGATGGACTATAGTATTTTGTAATCTGTGCTGATGGACAAATGTAACAAAATCAAATGAAACGCACGTGTTGTATAAAACAGGTGTATATTATAGCAAGTATTAACACGAGGTTACATCATAGATATACAGTAAGATAGAGCTATAGATAGTATACATGCGGCTAGTCGTCCTCTTCGTCGGAGGCACCGTTCTGCTGGGGCACCTCCACTCCCGCGTCGCCCATGCCTGGAGAAAAAAAAAATCAAGATAATCCGTCCGTAAACACTAAACATACACTCGGCGTCAGAAAAACCGCACCTTTTCTTCAAAGTTAATTTAATTAATCCCATATAATTTAATGATAAGTGTTATTATATACTTCTTCCCCTTCGGACATAGCCAACAGTCTTTAGAAACCGTTGGAATACTCGTCGAACGGAATCAATTACTGAGATTGAGTTTCCGAACACATTACATTGCCTAATTTTTTTGCAATATTTGAGTAACTTCATGGGCAATAGTATCCATCTTGGGTATTCCTTTTTTTAATTGAACTGTTGAAGTGTGTTTTCTCTATCATCTCGATAGCGAATTTACCCGAATTTCCTGAATTGACCCCTTTTATTTCCCTTTTGTGCGCTAGCAATAACGCTTTAATCGTTTAATAATGGTAACTGTTATGTTAACTAAATCAAACAATTATCAAAAGAAAGCTCATTAAATGTACTTTCAATAGATATCAACATTTACACAATAAAACGTTAGCTAGCAATAGCAGATGGCCAAGTCTAAACTTAGTGTCAAAGAGGTTCGGTTTTTCTGACGTCGAGTGTACGTCATTGAAAAAGAAACAAGCAAGAATTTGAAGCACTGCTACGAGGGGGGTTCAAAGTATTCTCGGTATCGGAATTTTCTGGTTAGTGATGAGGGTAGTTTTTGTCTATGGTTCTCTTACGACATTATCCTTGGTGGCAATTAGAAAATTTCGTTAGTTTACCATCATTCGTTTTTTCACAATCGTGCTTCGAGTGAAACAAAATGTCTTATGTGAAATGTTGACCAAAATCTACCACGGTGGTGCTCGATTCACTCAGCGCGCGTTGTCAAGGCTGCTATTCATAATTCAGGAGTGTGGTTTCAAAGAGATCCGTCAACCACTTTCAAGCCAAGATCTGGCACCTATAGTGACTGTTTTTTGTTCCTGAAGCTGAAAAAAGGGCTTCGTGAAAGCGGTTTTCCTACGATGAAGAGCTTAAAAAGACTATGGAAGATCATTTTTCATTTTTTGGAAAGTTATTTTTTGGAGGCTACTGAAAAGTTGATTTCGCGTTGTAAGAAGTGTATTGAGTTTCCAAGGGACTATATAAAAAATAAAATTATTCTAGATTTTTCTGCCTTTTCCTTCATATTTATACCGATAATACTTTGAACTACCCTCGTATCTGTATCTAAGGAGCTCGGTGGCGCAGTGGTTTAGCCTGCGCCTGGCCACAGAATAACTAATAGTACAAGTACAGAAGCAGCACTCCGCAAAGTCAATTAAATAAATAGCGACTTTAGCTCCGACACAATAAAGTGCAATTCAGGTCGCGCAGCGCTCTAGTGGCCTACAGTTATATTCGGGAATTAATTAATTGGGTGACTGGAAATAATTAAAGGCGACTGTTAATGGGACGCTTAAATACTAAACCGGGTAGCAGTTTATTTTCTGGGCGACGAACTAAACGGGCGATTAACTGTGGATTACAAAATATACGTAAAACAAGCAACTTCATGTGGGAGATGAATAATTTAAATGAGTGACAAAAATACTGAGTGCGCGACTATTTTACCAAGTAGGTAGGTGATTTAAGCTGTCCAACATGGTATTTTTGTCATCTTGAGTAAGATAATAGTCCCCTTTTTTAAATAAAATGTATGCTAAATTTTAAATGTTTTGGTTGCCTCATGGTTGTCGCCCAAATAGTAGTTTGGTCGCCCGTTCTGAATAACTAGTTACTCAATTTGTATTTGAAAGTCACCCATTTTCAATATCTGTAGTCGCCCTCAGTGCATCGCCCACTTAGTATCTCAGTACGCTATATAGTCCAATCAACGGGGCTTATGCAACCCGAATAATGGGGAATGTCCGAAAAAAATCAAATTGTCTGAATATTTTTCTATAGGTAGGAATAAGGTCCCTTAGTAGTAGAATAAATTTTCATAAATTTCGGTATCGTGATAAAATTTCAAAAAATCAAAGTCTCTTCGGCTTCACAAATGTATGAAAGTAACAGCAGAATGGAGATTGTACCTTTGCCAACACCTGCCACAACCACAACATGGTATTAAAAAAAAAGTTTCAAGACAAAATGTCAAAACTTTTTTTTTTAAATACGTGTTGTGTTTGTGGCAGTTAGTGGCAAAGGTATAATCTCCATTCTGCTGTTACTTTCATACATTTGTGAAGTCGAAGAGACTTTGATTTTTAATAACTTTTTTACCCAACCGAAAATTCTGAAACTTTTTTCTATTACTAAGGGACCTTATTCCTACCTATAGAAAAATATTCAGTCAATTTGATTTTTTTCGGACATTCCCCATTCTCCTGTCTATGAAATTTGGCATGTGATGAAGTTAGGTAATACAGATTACAGATGAACAATAATCCAATAAATTTTGTTACGAGAAGTTAGGTATTTTTACCTAAACATGAAAATCGCTTATATCTCTCTGTGAATATTTCCTTGGGCTAAAATACTTTCTGTATACGTACTCATGTATTAGTTAGAATAAGTATGTAAAGAAATCCAATATTTTTTCGATTTCAGAGATACCCCAAATTTAAATTATAATATTTTTCAATATATCTTCTGTTGAAAAATTTATTTGCTGATTATTATTTTTTAATATGTTTTTATACCTTTAATATATAGCTTTGTTCAGTAAGCCAATAAATTTTCTTCTTTAATCATATTTATACATAAACGTATAAAAATGGACATATATTTTTTCACATTACCTCTTAAGAGCAAAAAATAAAAAAATATCATTAAAGAAGAAAATTTATTGGCTTACTGAGCAAAGCTATATATTTAAGGATATAAAAACATATTAAAAATAATAATCAACAGATAATTTCTTCAATAGAAGATATATTGAAAAATGTTAAAAGTTAAATTTGGGGTATCACTGAAATCGAAATAAGGTTGGATTCCTATACAAACTTATTCTAACTAGTACATAAGTACGTATACAGAAAGTATTTTAGCCCGAGGAAATATTCACAGAGAGATATAAGCGATTTTCATGTTTAGGTAAAAATACCTAACTTCTCGTAACAAAATTTATTGGATTATTGTTCATCTGTAATCTGTATTACCTAACTTCATCACATGCCAAATTTCATAGACGGGAGAATTATTCGGAAGTCGCCATACAACAAATATCCTCATTGATTGGACTAATATTCAGCATTTTCGAATTTTTGATACCTATGGGTATAATGGGAATTTATTGTTAGGTACCCTTGGACGAATTAACCACTGGACGCGAAATGACAGCCATATTCGCCTTTACCCCTTAGCCAGTTACTGTGACCGATAGCCTCAGTAAACGATATTGCGTTGTCAGTGTGATGCTAGAGCTCGTGGCGAAACATAGGTACAAAAATGGGCAAAATGCTCCGTCTTGTTCAGCAAAAAAAATAGCGGGCAATCAAGAAATCTTTCTTTTCACGTATAAGCACAATTTCAACCTATTATAGTAGCTATTTTCCGTAAAATAAATAAAATTTGGTATTTAAACAAAGTAGGGTGACTTAGCCGGTTTGCCGGCCCCCTTTGGTTTTCGGCCATTTCGGAAACATAACCAGGGGCTCTATTTTTGAATCGCTCGTATGACATAGTTTTGTCACATGCGACTTAAGTCACACTCGTCTTCCAAGTCGCATGACGCCGATTTTCCGTATTTTTGAATCGTTCGTTTCCGTGCTGCCAATAGGGCTTGCAAATATTCGACGAAATCAATATTCGAATATTCGAATTTTTTTTAAGGAGGTATTCGAATATATTCGAATATTATTCGAATATTTCTGTAAAGTAAAACAGGTGGTCGTAATTATTAAATATTGTTTATTTTTAAATTAAACCAACGTTAAATGCTTCGTTTAATAAGGCGCATTTTGTAAGATTTATCATCAATTGACTTTTGCATTCGCCCCACAGTTTTAGGTTTAAAACTTCTTTATAGGGCCATAAATCTTTACGTGGAATTATTTTATACTTATTAGCCCGTTTTTATAAGTATGTTTTGACTTAAGTCCGATTTTTATACTTTTTAGTTCGTTTTTAAAACGCGTTTTTTTTGTTTTTTTGTCAGTAAATATTTATTTTTTGCTTTTTAGTCTAATCTGTGCTTTTTTCTCTGGTGTTTTCCGACTTCATCATCACACCAGGGTTTGATACTATTTTTCAACAGAGTACTTGTCAAGCAAGACGAATCAAACGACCCAAAACTTGATCAATTTGTATGGTTTCTTTTTTTTATCGCAAACTGGGCAGGCATTTGACTACCATCTTGCTTGGTAAACAGGATGTGGTCTATGGTGTAGCACACTTGCCCAAGAAATGCCTATTCACTCTTACCTTGAAGAGACAAAGGTTGTAACTATCGGGGAACATATGAGTAGCAGCTCAATCCATTCTTCAGCAGTCAAATGTATTGGCAATGCGCTTGGTACGGACCCTTGTAGCATCTACTATGTAAGGAAGGGTGATATGCTAACCTGCGTCTGGTACCCCGATGGTGGAAAGGGGCTAGAGGAACAAGGTTGTGCAGTTCCCTCGCACACTCTTTAACTTTGCGACGGTGACTAAGGCTCTGAAGTTCCGCCGCGGCCAATTTTGAGTTTCCGATGAGCCTCCTGGCTTTCAATCTCTTTTTTCAATTGATTCAGGAAGTTTAAGCTGATACTTAGCAGAACCATCCCACAGGTGACAACAGTACTCCATGATTGGACGAATCTGCGCGTTGTATAACAGAAGCAGTTGGTTGGGTGAGAACTGAGAAGTACCGCTTAGCCCGTGAGAGGGTGGAATTTAATACAGAATTCCTGTGGTTTTCTTCCGGCTCCATCATCAGACCCTGGACACTAATTCCCAAGAGAATACTTGTCAAGATGAATCAAACGAGCCCTAACTCAATGGATTTGTAAGGTTTCATTACAGAGTGTGAAACATGGGCACTGACTCAAAAAAACTATTTGAATCTCAGAACATGCCAGAGTAACATGGAAAGAAGCCTAATAAGTGTAACGCTGAAAGACCGGCAAAAATCAGAGGAAATGAGAACAAAAACGAAAGTAGAAGATATAATAAGGAAAATAAGACAGTTCAAATGGCAATGGGCGGGTCATATGGCAAGAAAAAGCAAGAAAAAATTGACCAAAATTATAACAGAGAGACGGAAAAGGAAAAGAGGAAGACAAACCAAAAGATGGGCAGATGATATTATGAAAACTAGAGGAACACTTTGGATGCGAAAAGCAAGAGATAGAACAAAATGGAAACAGCTGGAAGAGGCAACGTATTGCAATGCAAGACACGATGCTCACTAACGCCAAGAAGAAATAAAATGTATTTTGTTAATTATTAGTGCCAATGTTTGTGTTATTTACTTAGGTCCGTATTATAGAACGAGACTCAAGCACTGCTTGCTGCTTGAGTACAGTTAGAAAGGGATGGTGCTATTCATCGCATATAGCGCCATCCCTATCTAACTGTACTTAAGCAGAGATTTGAGTTTGAGTTTGATTCTGTAATACGAGCCTTAGTGTCAGCAATAAAGTAAAGTATTACAGAGTTCCTGTGGTCTTCTTCCGGCTCCATTATCCGACCCTGGCCACTATTTCCTAACAGAGTACTCATCAAGACAAATCAAACGAGTACAAACATGGGGTCATATGGTTTTATTACAGAGTTCCTGTGGGCTTCTTCCGGCTCCATCACCAGACCCTGGAAACCGTTACCCATCTCCTTTTAGAGTACTAGTCATGACGAATCAAACAAGCCCAAACCAGATGGAGTTGCGTGGTTTTATCACAGAGTTCTTGTGGCCTTCTTTCGGCTTCATCAGACCCTGAACACTACTTCACAACAGAGTACGTGTCAAGACGAATCAAACGAGTCTAAACTCGATGGGTTTGTATGGTTTTATTACATATTTCTTGTGGCCTTCTTCCAGTTCCATCATCAGGTCAGCTCAATGACACTATAATACTTTATTGTCTTCCTGTTCTGACCTATGTTTTAAGTTTATATTCTTTTGCTCATCGGGAACTATATTAAAATCGTTTGCAATTTGTGGACAAACAAACAACATAGCTAAACAAGTAAATAAACGAGAAAGTGAACATTAACGATCGCTTCATTCTATGCTCACAAATGCTATTCGGGTTTTTAATTAATGTCTTTTGCCTAAATCTAACAAAGTAGAAAATATTCGAATATTCGAATTTCACCGACTTTAGTATTCGAATACCAAAATAGGGCGAATATTCGAATAATTCGAATATTCGAATATTCGATTTGCAAGCCCTAGCTGCCAACATAATACGAAATGTTGGGTTTTATCCGTTCCACGCAGAATTTAGAGAAAACAGGTAGCTACCGCAACGAAAACGGAACGTAATATCCATGTTTCTAATGGCTGTTACAAAAAAATCTTTGCTTTTTAGTAGAAAAGAATATCACTCGCAATACCGTATCGCTCGCCTGCAAACGAGTGGGTGAGGGCACTCGATGCGGTCGAGTGATTCAAAAATATGGAAAGTCAAATGTCGAACGAAAATCAGTAGAAACGAGCGCTCGGCGCCACGTTGAGCGATTCAAAAATAGGGCCCCAGGCCTCCTTCACTTGCTCAAGGTCGCGCGGATAAGGACTTCCACAATTTATTATGTTTAAAAATGTTGACCTCCTCTAAATCTATGCAACCCTGGTACTTTGATAATGTGATTTAAAGAAATTAATTAAGTTTATAATGGTAGTGTGTCGTGGGGAATGCATATATTTATTTACCTACGATACTACTGGGCCGGTAGTGTAAAAGGGAAAAAAAATTACCCACGATACTACCAGTAGAGCGCCTTGGTAGTGTCGTGGGTAAGAAGGGCGAAAATTGAACGGTAGGTGTGTCGTTAAAGTAGCAAAAAAATTGTGCATGTGAGTTTTTTGGAAGGTAAGTTACAATATTGTTTACGGTTTAATACACATAATTTTTATTACTGACACTCAATTGCAAGAAAGATTTTTATCTTTTTACACTTTAAATCCTAATGTATTGTAATTAAAGTATTGTAGGAAAGAAAAGAAGTATAATTTTTAATGGGTCGATGATGAGCCATTAAACCATCGTGTTTACTTTGTATTTTCGCTAAATACGTCGTTGACCAACCAGCCTATCGTCATTATCGGATCCAGAAGATGTTCCTTGTCGCCACCAATAAATTTATTCGAAAAACATGACGGAGAAAAATTCCGGCTGCGCTCCCGAATTTCAAAGGAGGCAGCGCTGCTGCTTCGAGACCGCCTCAATCTGGAACCACAAACCATGAGGAGTAAGGCCGTTTGTGGTTTTATCCAGCTTCTGATCGCTTTGCGGTTCTTCGCGACAGGGTCCTTCCAGATGGGACTAGCTGATTTGGCGAACAAAGACAGTTCTACTGCCCCTGGTACATCACATCAAAATGACACATCTGTGCGATCAGCCCTTGTAAACACAATATCGTGACAATATTCTCCTAGTATGTAGATGTTGATTTTTCTCTTATATGTAGGTTAGGTATACTAAGAAATAAAAAAAAACATTCAGTTTTAAATATTGAGTTTTTATTCAAAGGTTAGGTAAATAAGTTGTCAAACCATACTATCTGTCAGCCATACTGTCTGTCTGATATAAAGTGAAGCTTCTTGAAATTGAGTGTGAGTATGGTAAATTAGTTTTAGTACTGTTATTTTGACTTAAACGCGTAAAGTATTCGGTGTGATACATTTAAATTTGATGGCCGGGTGACGAAATGCATTTCCGGGAGGTCATTTGCTTTTCGGCGACCTGGCCGAGAATTAATGTACGAGTTTCACAATCCATAATATTTGGCCAGCAATTATGGCCGAAAACCGGCTAAATCACCCTATAACATTGTCATTATTTGACAAGTGTAATCCCCCCTCGCCCCGCAAAAATTGGTTGAACGTGATTTCATACATTTTTCTTACGTTACGTGTCCAGTGGTTGATTCGTCCAAGTGGGTACCCGATTAAATACTACCCAAGAAAAAATAATCAAAATAATTTGTAAACATACGCGAACAAACAAGATAGATTTTGAGGCGCAGTGGTTTAGCGCCTGGCCCAGCGATTGCGGAGGTTAGCAACTTTCGCAAGGGTCGGTCATGGGATGGGTGACCAAAAATGTATTATCTCGAGCTTCTCCGTGCTTCGGAAGGCACGTTAAGCCGTTGGTCCCGGTTGCATTTGCAGTCGTTAATACCCACCATAGTCCTGCTCGTACGCAAAAAAAAACCGCAAATCGATGTACAGCAAAGCCGTTTGGTACACGTATACTTGAGATCAAAACAAAATTTTGGACCTGCAGTTCTTAAAAATTCTTCCCTTAGGAGAGGAGTTATGGTGGCAACTTTTTTTTTGTATGGGAAAAAATCATTTTTTCGACGGAGTGGGATAAGTTCGCGCATGTGCTCTTGTGAGCGACCAATAGCGCGCGCCCCTCTCCCGCCGCCCGCGCCCCTCACCGCTACGCATGCGCAAAATACGCGTTCCGCGCAATCCCCACCCGATTTCAAGATATTTGCCTCGTACTGTAGTATACAGTACCTTGGTCCTCGTCCTCCTCGGCGGAGTCTCCGCCCACCTCGGCGTTCTCCAGCTCCGCGCGCTCCATCCGCCTCGTCCGCACTATAGCTGCCCACACGCGTGTCTCACACTGTATACAGTACCTTGGTCCTCGTCCTCCTCGGCGGAGTCTCCGCCCACCTCGGCGTTCTCCAGCTCCGCGCGCTCCATCCGCCTCGTCCGCACTATAGCTGCCCACACGCGTGTCTCACACTGTATACAGTACCTTGGTCCTCGTCCTCCTCGGCGGAGTCTCCGCCCACCTCGGCGTTCTCCAGCTCCGCGCGCTCCATCCGCCTCGTCCGCACTATAGCTGCCCACACGCGTGTCTCACACTGTATACAGTACCTTGGTCCTCGTCCTCCTCGGCGGAGTCTCCGCCCACCTCGGCGTTCTCCTGCTCCGCGCGCTCCATCTGCCGCGCCAGCTCCGCTTCGTCCGTCGCCGTCACCACTTTAGGCTGGAAACGTATTGAGACACTTCAATAAAGTTCATTGATCGAGCGAGCAAAGCGTCTCCATTTAATTTTGGGAAAAAATGCTTTCTAGTGCTTTCCCTTAAGGGCCATATCACATTTTTTCGTCGAAATTTCGGTTTTTACGGATTTTAGCGATACAACCTAGAGAAACTTTTGGGTCTACTAAACACATTTATATGTGTCCGCGACAAAAAGTAATATGATGATTCACTGGACAGTTAAAGGGTTAGAAAGGAAAATGAAAGTTGGTGAACGATTTCTTAGAGTCAACTTTGAACATACACAGAAAGACAAACAAGTACAAACAACAAATAAAAGTATGAAAATTGATTTTTTTATGAAGTTAAGATTATTATGATATAATTTTTACGTAATAATAATAATGTATCTAGGAGAAATCCACAGTTTATTCTGAGCGTTTTCAGTAGTTTTATGGTTTTTGATTGGATTTTTTTTTCACATATTCTATACATAATTTCAAAATTCCGAGGCCGCTATAAACTATTCGACTATATAAGAGATAACATTCAATTTTTTTTTATTTCAATTGTTTAGCACAGTTGTTCAATCCATGAGCTCAAAAAAGTGCCTTCGCGCATTTTATGAAAATCTTTCTCTGCAATTTCGGGTTTAATTATAAAGTTAAGCTAATTTTCAAAAAAGCGAGGCCGCTATGAACTATTCCAATAGCTATTCTGCACCATTCAATAAGTCAAAAGTTAATGTATTTTTGTTTCAGAGATCGATAACGCCAAAATTGGCCATTTTACGCAAAAATCACAGTCGAAATGTAATATGCCTCTTAAGGTCCATTTATATTTTATCCAAAGGTGTGTTCTTCATGAAACAAGCAGAAACGGCGCACAACCTTAAATTTTTGTTTTCGCTATTTATTGTTAAGAAAGGTACTTGAAGGTTATATTTTTACAAATCTGCATTAAATGGACTTTGTTAGCATATTTTTTGTTTACAAATAAGTTACATATTTTCTGTTGTATACGCCATACTCTGAACGCGGCAGCGGCAATTTTGATGACGTCATAACGGGAGAACCAACCACGTTAGGAACTGTCTCCCAATGGTTTATTAGTCAGAATACCATGCCTAACAACATACTAAAATATGCCACTACTGGTTTCGTCAAGCGCATCTTTTTTCCGGTAAAGGAAGGCACATTCGTATGTCCATTCGGCTGTCCGTTTGTTCTCCTCTAGTGGCCCTACCATGAATTGATGCAAACTGATTTCGCTACCATAAACTAGTTTTTTTTCATTCACTTGCATTGACTGTGAGCAGTTAATATCCGATAGCCTTTGGTAAAGTACAAAGTGCATCAACTCATGGTAAAGCCATAGGTCGCATTTCTCAACCGATTGTAACGTTGTGTTTTTTCTTTATAGAAAAACATCGTTCCATTTTCATATTTATTAATATTTCATCTTATTCATTTATTTACAAGTATAAAACACTAATTTATTATTAAAATTTATGAATTTTCCTTAATCTGTATTTATTTCATACATGCGACCTCATTTCATCCATACTCCAAATTCAAACTATCAGCCTTCTTGTATAAAACTCTTTGGTATCTATGTATTTTATTTTTTATAACTTTTTAATTCATGTCGACAACATTTAAAAATATTGATGTATTCTACTATCCTTTTCTTACACAGCCATTTTACATCGTTCATCCTTGTCACTTTATTACTTTTTTTCTTGTATTGAACGTTTTCGTTGCGTTTCCCGCGCTTTCTTGGGAAATTTTTCACTTTTCATGGCGCGAAGCCGATTTTTGCTTCGAACTGATATAATTTTATAACAAATGTTAAAATTTTGTTGATTCCTTGTAAGAATCACATAAATAATTGTTGGGTAAGTGTTTTTAAAGAGAATAAATGTAGATTTTTATATATTTTACATACAATTGATGAAATCGTTTGTTTTTAGGCTTTTCATACTACTGCTTGTTTTTGAAAAGTTTTGTTGGCTAACTAAAGACGCTGCATTATACCATTTTCATGAAAATTGGATTTATAAAGGGTACGTATTTATATTATTTTAAATTATTCTTTGTATTCATTTTTCTTTCTTTATTTTTTCCTTTTACTAACTCCTTTATTTTCCTTCGATTCCAGGAGGGAAGAGGAGGGATTCACAAATTCCCAAATATAATAATTCATACATTATTTCACTAATGCGCTAATTCCTAATTGACTGATTTATAATCATTGATAGATTTCATTCGATAGTCTATTATTAGTGACTGAAAGTCACTGTTTTTATGAATTTGATCTACGATTTGATCTGCGACGGTCATCCATCTGCGAAGGTCTGCAGCTCCAGTCCTGATCCCCTGAAGATTATCCGTGCTTTTCGTCTACATCAAGTAAGGGCGTTCTAATTTTTATGACTTTTATTTGGCAAGAAATACTGCAACTTCGGTGCGACGACAACGGTATTAAATCGAACCTTTTATGACCACGATTTTCTAGTAAATAACTTAATTTTTTTTCAACTACACATATAATAATTTTCCGTATTATTTATTATTTTAAGAGAGCAAAGGATTAGGTACCCACCCCATTCATTGGTTTTACATGGATAAGTACTGTAACATTTTTATCCATTGGTTTATGTAACTGTTGTAATAATAATTGGATGCCTAATGGTTTTAATTTGTCTCAAAGTTAATAAGATATAATAGTAGGAACCTTGTATTAACGACTTATAGTTAAGATTTGTTTACGGTTTAATACTTACTTTTGATGCTTAAATATTTGTACATTGTTTTTTTTATTATACTTATACATCTAAAAACTCCTTTTATTTATAAATATTAAATCTGCTCACTCTATTCCCTGCCTTTAGCCGGGCCAGGGAGAGAGGTTGACAGTTGGCGCCCAACTTAGTGGCCTTTTCTTTTGCTCTCTCTTATGTACTTAAATGTAAAAAAAAAATATATAATGTTGTACCTACATCTTTTGTAAATTTTTATGTAAAAGTTTTTATTCCATGACTGTTTTGCCTTAATTTTAAATGGAAAAGTTTTAAAATTTGATTTGTTTTAAGTGCGTTTTGTAAATAATTTGTTTTTTTTATGTAGATAAACGTACTTTGACTTTTGTAGGCAAAGTTTAGTACTTTATAATATTGTCTTTATGTGAATTTGCTCTTTTAAAATGGATTTATCGAAAGTGTATTTTCACGGGCTTTTAAAAGACGAGCTTATTTACGAAGTATCGATCAGAGCTGAGACGCCTGAAGATACAGTTGCTAAATTAAAATGTCAGATAAAAAAATTGCAAAACGATTTTTTACCCGATGAAATTTTTAATGTTGACACAAAATATGAAACGGAATTTCCAGTTATTCAACGTAAATTGGATGAATTAAACTTGAAACTCGAAGAGTATCTTTCGTCAGGTAATAAAAATGTTTTGTCCCGTGCTCGCGCTCTTTTCTGTCATTTATATTTTAGGTTAGACCGAGTTCCAACGGAGGCGGAGACGGAGGCGCAAGGTAAGGCTGTTTGTATGAAAAAGTTGATGGCTTTGAAAAATAATTTAATTCGTAACGAACATTCTGCTGACCCTACACCAGTCACGATTGACTGTAACCATTCGTCGCCTAATAGTACAGCATCATGTTATGATTTTTCGAAGTGGAGTGTTAGGTTCAATGGCCGAGGAAATCCTCATGCATTTTTAGAGAGAGCGGAGGAGTTGGCCATTGCGCATAGCATTCCACAAGCAAAACTTTTTTCCGCGGCGGTATGTTTGTTTGTCGAAGAAGGGTTGACTTGGTATAGGGGTATAAAAGATCAGGCATCGAGTTGGCCAGAGCTGCGACAGTTATTGCTTGATGAATTCGAACCTATAGACTACGATTATAGGTTAATAGAGGAAATTCGTTCGCGTTCTCAGGGTAAAGACGAACCTGTACATATTTATTTTTCTGTAATGAACTGTCTATTTTCTCGTTTAAAGAAGCCTTTAAGTGAGAATGATAAATTGGACGTTTTACTCCACAACATTCGACCGCACTTTTCTCAACCGTTAGCGTTGGTAAAAGTACAGTCGGTTATAGAATTGAAATCGGTTTTGCGACAAATTGAGGAGAGTCAACAAAGATCTTTGTTGTTTAAAGAACCCGCTAATTTGCGTATGAACCCTGAATATTCATATAAATCTGCTTCTAAACTGGTATTTTCTGTAAATAATAAAGTTAATAATAATAACAAAATTTACTGTGGTCGTTGCAAAACCGACCAGCATTCCTTTAAAAATTGCACCGCTGAAAAGGTAATTAAATGTTTTGAGTGTGGTGAGATAGGCTACACAGTTAAATCTTGTCCTAACTGCACCCAAAAAACAAGTGTTAATACAAAAAACTAATAAAGCAGAACCGAGGAGTGGAAACTTCGAAATCTGACGAGTGGAAAGAATGGCTTGTAACTGTTTCTAATTTTTTTAGATACAAGTCTATCTCTTCGGTTCTGTTTAAACCAGAGAAGGGTGACATTAGGCCTTATTTAAAAGTTTATGTGTGTGATATTACTTTATGTGGCATGCTAGATTCTGGTGCCGCTGTTTCCATTTTAGGAAACGGGGCTCATGAGAAATTTGTAAATATAGGTTATAATGTAAATAGTAGTTTTAAGAGTAACGTTTTGGTGGCAAATGGAGCGGAGAGTCCTACAATAGGATATATGTTTTTACCAATCACATATAATGGGATAACATGTGTGATTAATTTTTTTATCATACCGTCTATCGTTTCTGATGTGATATTTGGAGTTGATTTTTGGAAGGCGTTTCAAATCGCTCCACACATTTTTAAGGATGTTTTTTATTCTGAAACGCCAACTGATTTTTTAAAATGTTCAGCGGGTCTTAATGAACCTATTCATTCTATTCAGCCTTATGAACATTTGTCGTCAGACCAACAACTTATGGCTGACGAAGTTGTAAATAAATTTGTAAATATTTCTTTCGATAAAGCTGGCTTAGGTAGGACGCATTTAATGTCCCATACAATTGATACAGGAAATGCAGTCCCTATCAAGTGCAAACCGTACCCTATGTCCCCAGAAAAACTTAGGGATCTTAACAAAGAGTTGGACCACATGTTAGAGTTAGGAGTAGTCGCGCCGAGTGAGAGCCCATGGAATAACCCTACACTCATGGTTCAAAAGCCCGATGGTAAATTAAGGTTCTGTTTAGACTGTCGGAAATTGAATGCAGTGACGAAAGGCGATGCTTATGCCATACCTTATATTCCACAGATCTTAGACAGTTTAAAACAGGCTAAATACCTGAGTTCTATTGACCTTAAATCTAGTTTTTGGCAAATACCCCTTGATTCAGCTTCGCAAGAGAAGACGAGTTTTACTGTTCCTGGGAGAGGGTTGTTTAAATTTACTGTCATGCCGTTTGGTCTTTGTGGGGCACCGGCTCGACAGCAAAGATTAATGGATTCCCTATTTGGAAGTCAATTTAACAGTGACTTGACTGATGGTATATGTTTTGTATATGTTGACGACATAGTCATAGCGAGCTCAAGTTATGAAACACATATAAAACTTTTAAATCGTGTTTTTGAAAAGCTTAAAGGCGCCAACTTAACGATAAATATGGACAAGTGTAATTTCTTCCGTAAATCCTTAAAGTACTTAGGATACGTTGTTGATGAACACGGTTTAAGAACAGACCCTGGGAAAATCCAAGCCATTTTAGATTTTCCAACTCCGACTTCTTCAAAAGAAGTAAAAATGTTTCTCGGTACATGCTCATGGTATCGCCGATTTATTCGAGATTTTTCGACCATAGCTGCGCCTCTAAATGCTTTAACCAGCAATAAAGTTTTATTGGTCCACAGAGGCTGAGCAAGCCTTCAATTTCTTGAAAAATGCTTTGGTATCAGCGCCAATACTTGCTTGTCCTGATTTTTCCTTGCCCTTTGTGGTACACTGTGACGCATCCAGTTATGGGATAGGTGGGATGTTGACTCAAAATTTTGATGGCATCGATCATCCGATTGCATACATAAGCCGTTCTTTGGGTAAGAGTGAGCGCAACTATGGCGCCACAGAAAGAGAGGCTCTGGCTGTTGTTTACTCTGTAGAGAAGTTTGAACCGTACTTAGGTACGAGACCATTTAAAGTTGTTACAGACCATGCTTCACTGAAATGGTTTATGAAGTTAGAAAATCCAAGTGGTAGGCTTGCGCGTTGGGGTTGTCGCTTGTCTCAGTTTGTTTTCGAGATCGAGCATAGGAAAGGGAAGGATAATATCATCCCCGACACATTATCTCGTTTGCTCAAATGCGATGCGATAAATGTTACGGGCGATGACTGGTATGATCGTGTTTTTAACGGGTGTCAAACAACGCCACAAAATTTTCCAAATTTTCGCATCGAAAATAACGTTTTGTTCCGTTATACTAAATCAAAATATAATTTAACTGAAGAGTTTGATTGGAAAAAAGTTATTCCAAAGGGTGTTCGAGAACAAATTATTTCTGAAAATCATTGTCCTCCCACATCTGGTCACTTTGGAGTATTTAAAACTCATCGGCGACTAGGTTTGCAATATTATTGGCCCGGGATGTTTAGAGATGTCTCTAAGTTTGTCAGCAAGTGTGATGTTTGCGCTTCTTATAAACATTCCACGAAGCTTACACCAGGACAAATGGGAGAGCCAAAGCGGTGCTACCGTCCGTTTCAGGTGGTATCCGCCGATTTAATGGGACCGTTACCAAAGTCACGTAAAGGTTACATGCATTTATTAGTCATAACGTGTTGTTTTTCAAAATATACTTTGTTGTTTCCCTTGAGGCGAGCCACAAGCGCGGCCGTTGCCGAAAAAATTGAAAACCACCTATTTTTAATCCATGGAATACCAGAGACCGTAATTGCAGACAATGGAGTGCAATTCACGGGATCTGAATTTCGTGCGATTCTCAATAAATACGGTGTGCCTAATTTCCATCTAGGCCCTCGCTACACGCCTCAAGTGAATTTAGTTGAGAGGTATAACAAAACGGTTATGACTGCGGTAGCGTCGTACGTTAAAAGTGACCATCGCTCTTGGGATACAAATCTTTCACAAATACAATTTGCAATAAATAGCGCAATCAACGAGACTACAGGCTTCTCGCCGTTCTTTTTAGTACATGGTCGAGAACCTGTAGTAAACGGCTCATTTTATAAACAGGCCGACGGCAGTGAATATGACATTTATTTGCCAAGGGAGGAGTATGCGGGTGAACTTGGTGTTCTAAGCGATATTTTTGCGACAGTTCGCAGTCACTTAGTAAAAGCTCACCAGCAGAACTCTAAATATTATAACCTCCGGAGGCGTCCAGCTTCATCATTTACTGTCGGCCAAAATGTATATAAAAAATCTTATACCCAGAGCGATGCAGCCCAGTATAAGGCAACAAAGCTCGCACCCAAGTATGAAAAATGTAAAGTACGCAGAGTCATCTCTCCTCTGGTACTTGAATTATAAACTGTAGATAGTAGTAGATCGCTGGGCATTTGGCATGTAAAAGATATTAAGGTGTAAATATTTTATCTAATTCCGTGTGGTATCGGAGCAAGAATAATATCACCCCTACACGGGAGTCGTAAGAGGCGACGAATGTCTTTGCTGCACAAAACATCATTGTAGTGCCGATTCCGTGTGATACCGGATTTAGAATAGTGTCATCCCTACACGGGCATCGTAAGAGGCGATCAATGTCTTTTTTTAACAGCGCAACCAACACCTTGGCAGCTGTAGGGTAATAGGTCATGGGGGTCTTGACCTAGGCGCAGGTTCGAAGGGCTAGTGCTCCGCCTGTATCCTATTGGGATTTGTAAATAGTTGTATAATATTAGGTTTTAGGGTAGGTGTGCTGTTTGCCCAGCGTATATAAATATGTATGTTTGTATTTATGTTTATTTGTTCGTATGTATTTTTTGTTCGTGTAGGATAGTGTACGACCCGTGCTTAGGGCCATACACAAGCGTAGTTTGTGTCCAGTCTCTGAGTGTGGAGGTCATTTTCTAGGAGACCTTCCCATCACAAAGATGACCGGAGTCTGATTTGTTTTATTGTTGTAAATTTATTCGTTTCTTAGGTTTATATTTGTATCACCAAATGTAACCGTGTCGGCTTTTAAATAAGCCATTCACTCGAGCGGTTTGTGACTCGTTAAATAAGCCTTCACTATGTATATTTTTCAGGAGCGGGTTGTGACTCTATGGCTTAGACACGGGAGCTTGTGATTCAAATGTAAATCAACTCGTTTGTTTTGTTTTGTAAATATATTTAAAATGGTTCTTTTTAACTGTATTTTTGTGTTAGATTTTAGGTTTTAGGATTAAGTTTAAATTTGTTTCACCATCGCAACCGTGTCGGCTTTTAAATAAGCCTTACACTCGAGCGGGCGGTGACTCGTAAAATAAGCCAACACTATTTTGATTTTTGGAGCGGTTAGTGACTCTAGGGCTTAGACATCGGAAGCATGTGAATCAAATTTAATTTAACTCCCTAGGGTTTGTGTCGTTGTGTTTTTGTAATTGTTCTTGTTTTTTCTTTGGTCAGTATTTTCATTCTTGCTTAGCGCCTCTCGCATTACTGGATATTTCTACCCATAGTTTTATTTTGTTTTCATTTCTATTTTTTGTTATCTTAGTACAACGCTGAGGGCAGCTTTTCGTTTCTCCCTGACGTTCAAAACTTTAATGGGAAGGGGGGTATTGTAACGTTGTGTTTTTTCTTTATAGAAAAACATCGTTCCATTTTCATATTTATTAATATTTCATCTTATTCATTTATTTACAAGTATAAAACACTAATTTATTATTAAAATTTATGAATTTTCCTTAATCTGTATTTATTTCATACATGCGACCTCATTTCATCCATACTCCAAATTCAAACTATCAGCCTTCTTGTATAAAACTCTTTGGTATCTATGTATTTTATTTTTTATAACTTTTTAATTCATGTCGACAACATTTAAAAATATTGATGTATTCTACTATCCTTTTCTTACACAGCCATTTTACATCGTTCATCCTTGTCACTTTATTACTTTTTTTCTTGTATTGAACGTTTTCGTTGCGTTTCCCGCGCTTTCTTGGGAAATTTTTCACTTTTCATGGCGCGAAGCCGATTTTTGCTTCGAACTGATATAATTTTATAACAAATGTTAAAATTTTGTTGATTCCTTGTAAGAATCACATAAATAATTGTTGGGTAAGTGTTTTTAAAGAGAATAAATGTAGATTTTTATATATTTTACATACAATTGATGAAATCGTTTGTTTTTAGGCTTTTCATACTACTGCTTGTTTTTGAAAAGTTTTGTTGGCTAACTAAAGACGCTGCATTATACCATTTTCATGAAAATTGGATTTATAAAGGGTACGTATTTATATTATTTTAAATTATTCTTTGTATTCATTTTTCTTTCTTTATTTTTTCCTTTTACTAACTCCTTTATTTTCCTTCGATTCCAGGAGGGAAGAGGAGGGATTCACAAATTCCCAAATATAATAATTCATACATTATTTCACTAATGCGCTAATTCCTAATTGACTGATTTATAATCATTGATAGATTTCATTCGATAGTCTATTATTAGTGACTGAAAGTCACTGTTTTTATGAATTTGATCTACGATTTGATCTGCGACGGTCATCCATCTGCGAAGGTCTGCAGCTCCAGTCCTGATCCCCTGAAGATTATCCGTGCTTTTCGTCTACATCAAGTAAGGGCGTTCTAATTTTTATGACTTTTATTTGGCAAGAAATACTGCAACTTCGGTGCGACGACAACGGTATTAAATCGAACCTTTTATGACCACGATTTTCTAGTAAATAACTTAAAATTTTTTCAACTACACATATAATAATTTTCCGTATTATTTATTATTTTAAGAGAGCAAAGGATTAGGTACCCACCCCATTCATTGGTTTTACATGGATAAGTACTGTAACATTTTTATCCATTGGTTTATGTAACTGTTGTAATAATAATTGGATGCCTAATGGTTTTAATTTGTCTCAAAGTTAATAAGATATAATAGTAGGAACCTTGTATTAACGACTTATAGTTAAGATTTGTTTACGGTTTAATACTTACTTTTGATGCTTAAATATTTGTACATTGTTTTTTTTATTATACTTATACATCTAAAAACTCCTTTTATTTATAAATATTAAATCTGCTCACTCTATTCCCTGCCTTTAGCCGGGCCAGGGAGAGAGGTTGACACGATTCTCGTGAAATTTTGTGAGCAGCTCAAAATGGCATCAATATGAGCACAGATAATGTAATTAAGGGTTTAAAATTACCCTTTACGAGGAAAATGAGTGTTCATAGAAATAGAAATAGAAATATTTATTTGCAGTAAATAGGGTAGGTATTTTACAATAATGTTGGTCGTCATTTGTTAAAGTGCTTAAAACCTATGTAGCCATATGAGATAGCATGCAAATATAGGATTTTCATTATTGATTTTATGTAGTATTTTAAGTTATACAGTTTATGTCAATACTTTCTTTTGTTTTAAATTCAACTAAGCCGTGCATAGACTACAACAGGACTCCTAATGTTTCAAAAACTCTTCGATGGAATAGAATGTGTGTTCTAGCAACCACCTACGCAAAAGTGTTTTGAAACGCTGTAGAGATAAATCCTTAAAGCGACTCGGTATTTTATTAATGATTTTTTGAGACATAGCATGACAATTTTTAAGAAATCGTTGAGTTTTTGGGACCGTCATTAGAACCAGTCTATAAGGGTCGCGTCTCGACCTTTGGGTTATGTCTTTAGCCATTGTAAACTTATCCATATTTTGCTTCACAAACACACAAACTTCAAGAATATAGAGGCTCGGTAAGGACAATATTTTTAAAGATTTAAAATAGGGCTTACATGATATATCTGGAGCTATAATAATCTTGCTCCGGATTACAAAATACGTCTTTTATTTTTGTTTTTTCTAAACAGTTTTCTTATTGTTTAATGCTATTAATAAAATTGCACTCATAGCAACGGAAAACACGGCTAAATCGTTATCCATCTTGATTTAATAAAAAATATTAATAAAATAAAAATAAAAATATTAATTAATATTTTTGTTATTTCAATATTCCAGTTAAAATTCTTGCACTTAGAAGACAGCATTTTTTGAAGTTATGCGCATAGAGGAAAGAATTACTACTGGGGCGACGAATATGATCGTACTTGTGCGCTCGCTGTCAAATAGGGTCCCATAACTATGATGACAGACAATATGAATCACATGTAGTTCTTAAACCGTCTTATTTTCTTAATATAAAAATGACTCATACATATATGATCAATTGATCATATTTCTATGATAGTCTAATAGCACTCCTCTGTTACGTGCACACTACCGTGATATGGCAAATTGGCAATAATTATGACCATAATTTTCCTTACTCCTATACGCATAAGGTTCATCAATGGTCATAATTGTTGGCATATCACGGTAGTGTGACCCTAGCATTATACAAATACATACCGCCATTTGTATATTAAAGACACCGCCAGCAGCAATGATGGTATCTTTGATTTTATCTATCGCGTCTTGTAAAATTTTAAGGCCATCTGTCTTCTCTGGCGTTGATGTGGTCATTACTGGAAACAAAACATTATAGGTGTACATTACTTAACTGGTAGTTCATAGTGAAGGATAAAATATAACTAATATTATTAATTAGAAAGTGAGTTTGCTATGCTTTCTTAACCTATCCTACTAATATTATAAATGTGAAAGTTTGTGGGTTTGGATGTTTGTTCCTCAATCACGTAAAAACTACTGAACGGATTTGGTTAAAATTTGGCACACAGATAGCAGATAGCCTAGATTAAAACATAGGATACTTTTTATCCCGATATTCCCACGGGAACGGGAACCACGCGGGTGAAACCGCGGGCAGCCGCTAGTTTATTTATATCTTTCTCAAGACACGTATTGAACCAGAAACCCTATTCAGTGATTTTGGCTTGATACATTTTGATTTCGAAAATGCCCCTTAAAAAAACTATAGTCTGACATTATTTAGAAACAACATTAGGTATTCAAATCGAAATAGCTTTAAATAATTTGTATCATCATTATTTACAATGGTATAGACGCATTTCCCTTTAATAATTATCGTTATTAACAACGAATTCCGTGATTTTTTCGCGTAATCTGCCAAATTCGTCTCGCACCGGTGTGCGACGCGACGGTTTCTCATTCCTATCTCGCTTTACTTAGCGCCTTAACTACTCAACCGATTGTCATGGAAATTTTGCATTACAAGTTGTCAGAAGTACAGAAAAAGAAATACATTAAAATCCAGAAAAAAATCAGATCCATCCCCAAGATAAAAACATAACTGTTCAGGCTCTCAGTTCTGCAGGGGTTTCACCCCTATTTGGTTGACATTCCATGGATGAAGCGTTTTTCTTCTTCCTTTTTAATGCGCACAGCCAAGGAGTGGAATCCCTGCCTGCATCTGTATTCCCGCAAGCATAACCCAGCGATATTTAAAGCCCGAGTGAATAGGTTTCTTCTGGGCAAGCTTTTTCGCTTCATCTTCGGCCTCTTCTTAGCATTATGGTCCTTGAATGTGGCCAAGAGTAAGCCTATTTAATGTAAAAAATGACCGCCCACGGGGGCGGTCATTTTTTGGAACACAAATGAAAACCAAACAAACAAATGAACTAAAATTATCCTTACCATATAACGGTGGAGCGATCAAATTGATTTTAATAGGCATTTCAACTGTAGATAAGGAAAGACCAGTTTTGAGCGCTGCCCTCACTGCGTCAATGCCTTCATACCCGTAGCATGCGCACTCGATGTCTGCACGGATCTTCACCGCTTGTGACGTTAGTTTCCTCTTGATGTTGGCTAGTAGGACTTCCTTGGTTTCCTCGTCTAGGCCACATTCATTCAACACTGAGGGGTCACTGGCAAATTAGATTTGTATTTTAAATTGTGATTACAAATAATACAGCAATTAATTTATCATTCCATGTGTTAAGGTTTAAACACTAATATCCGGTTTCTGAGGTTTAAGTTTATCCGAGGGATCTACATTTTCTGGTTTAAAGTTAATTTTATTACTTTAAACCAGATAATGTGGACCCCTTCTCGTCTAAATATTCCTCCGAAAACAGGGGGAGAGGGGTATAGATGATGTGATGAAATGAACCAAAAATGGAAAAATAAAAAAAAATGTCTGTTTTACACATTTTGATATTTTCATTATGAATTTTTGTATGAAACAGCAGATTTTTTTTCATGATCAATCAACCAACTCAAGTTGGTCCTCATGCAAAGCGCTCATGGCAGAACTTGACAGACTGATCATACTCGATGACGTTTGTTAAGCAACACTCGGTCTGGGTGACTGTTGAAGTGTCATTACAACTGAGCGCTTCCGTGCTTCAGAGGGCACGTTAAACCATTGGCCCTGTCTGGGCTGTTATCTGATAACGGGCTGTTAACAGTTGTTAAGCCAAGTTAGAGGCCTTACAGGGGGCTTTATAAGCTCTAACACCAGATGTGGCCACTAATCCTCATTCGATTAAAAGAATAATAGTTGGTCCCATAGTAAAAGTTGTTCAGTTCGATAGTCCGAAAGTCCGAGGAAACAGTTTTCCCATTTTTGTTACATTTATTACCACATTGTATAAAATAATATAAATATCTTACTCACATTGCAGCTTGTTTGAAGAAATCATAAGCGGAAGCTTTTTTCTTATACTTTTCTTCAAAAAGCCAGGCAGTTTTCTTGTAAAGCTCTTCTAGTTGTTCTGAGCTTTCGTAATGAAGGAGCTCAGCAACGTGACGAAGGATGGAGTTCACCGCTTTAGCTTTTGCATATCTTTCTGTACATTTTTCGATATCTTCCGCTGACACACGACGTTTGGACAAGTCAATATAACCTGGAAATCAAGGTTTGATTTTGATTTCAGATATGTTACTGAATGACATAATAAACACAATAAATAGTTGACTTGTCTTCTACTCTATTAAGTGCAAAACACACCGGATGCATAAGAGTGCACGTACGTAGACGTACAATGTTGTTGTAATGTCTTTAACTTTATGAGACATGGCACACCACTTGCGTAACATACGCGTGCATGTAGACTGATGCGTAACCCTACGCATGGCAGCTTGTGACGTTGTACTCAATGGCATTCCCTATTGGACGTCACACCGAACATGCACATATCTTTGCTGCGTGTCACTACACGTGTGTCTATGCAGCCAATGTGCCCAGGCCTTTTATGCTCAACTGCCTCAGTGTATAGCTAGCATCACCAAACCTTAACCATTATGTACTTAGTCTTATTACTAATAGCTTTTTTTTACAGCTTTAACTAGCAGCTTTTTTGATACAGTAATGCCTAGTTCTAAATCACGCCAACAGAACCGTTAGTGTAATCCCATATAAATAAGTGCAATAGGAACAAAAGCCCTATTTTGTGTAATATTTTGAGACTACAAAATTTAGTCAAATTCACAAAAACAGTGCTGTCAGCGTGATTTGGAATGCGGCCTAAGTGTAATGTGTTTGTGATATAAAATAGGACAATAATAATACACTGAAAGCGGGCCACATACAGACAGAATCCCGATTTGAAATTCTGAATGGAATATCAATAATGTATGGAAAGATCCCGCATGTGTGTGGCAGGGCCATAGATTTGCATGGATTAGCTGCATTCGGAATGACGTATGTACGGAATTCCGTCTGTGTGTGGCCAGTCTTAATGAGAACCAATTTTAAAAGAAAGTTAAACTTTAATCTGTTGCAGTGTTTCACAATATTTCCTATTTAAGCTATTGTGGTTACTTTTCTTGTTACTAAATAATGAAAAGTTAATAAATTACCTTTTTCTTTATCCACTCGGATGACCACGACCGGTTCAGTTTTGCCAACTCTGATCAATTTGTTGATGGACCTGATACGTCTTCTTGACAACTCGGAAAGCAATATCATGCCTTCAATGTTATTGTATTCTAAGAGATGGACGTAGGCCCCCATCTCTGCTATTGATCTTACATTCACCATAACTACATCTTCCACTTCAGGATATTTCTCCTGGTAAAATCGACACGACAACGGCATCTAAAAAGTTGTTTCACCAATATAACCTCTAAGTTCAAGATCAAGAATGAATGTTTCTCATAACTTGAGAAGTTACAAAATGGAATTATAATACCTTGTTTATAGTCTTTTGTGGACTTTTTGTTAAATCAACTCGTTATTCCTAAAATAAAATGATGAAATTACGAGATTGTTCACGTTGACCGAAGACAATTACACGATTCGTTACACGTAACGCAAGTAAATTTTTCATACTGGCTGTCAATGCTGTCTGTCATGTCAATTTAAAATATTGTCCTTAGTATGTAGTGTGTAACGGAACGTCAAAAAATGTTGCCCTTAGATGAAAATCGGGACGATATCGGGGAAAAGCCTGCTCAATCGACCAGTATTTAAATAATTATTTTAGTTGTTTTACTCAACGGCACGGTCTGTGAACGACACGCTGGGCTGCCACAGCCAGGTAATCAATTTCAATAATTTTAAACTTGCGAAGTCATTAATAATTGGAAATTTTTGAGTTTTGTACATAAAGTTAATATACCTGTCGGAATAGAGGAACAAACATGAGCTGTCAAACGAAACCGAAATTGATTTACATTTGTGTGTGTATCTTTTTTATGTATAAGTCTCAGTGATGTAATCTAGTCACTATTGATATAAATATCGATATCGATAGTATTAATTAACAGCCATAGATTCAAAATAAATGGGATAGAATTTTGCACGGGTGTACTAAAATTACGATTCTGAAATGAAGTATGACTATTAGAAAAAGATCAGAAGATATTTAAAATCATTTATTTAACATAATTTTAATTTTATCCTGTAACTTAGTGCATTTAGCCATAAGCTTCTTTTTCCTTGGCGTCAATTCTGGTCGGAAAGAAGTCGATGGGTGGTGACTGTTGCAATAGCAGAGGTGTAGATCTAGAATTCGATGAGGTTGGTACATGTGTGAATGCCTCTGGTACAATATCTCTATAAACGTAGGACGACACTGTGCGTCTAGGCTTAATATTGACCTGTAACAAAGACAGACCTATGGATCGGCTTAAGTATCTTAAATGGGATTACATTCCAAGATATCGATAACTTTATGCAGCCCTACTGTAAACTGAAAATTATTTCTTTACACAAAATATTCGTTAATTGTGCATTTTGTCTAGCCAATCTTTGCTTCTTACAAAAATGAGTATTTACAGAAGAGAATTATCACGCTCAGTGCTAAAATTTCGAAACGTATTGGTAAAAATAAACAGAAAGTTAGGCGGGGTCGATTTGGAATAATTTACCTGTGAAATGAACATTTTTCTGGGTTATTTCGATGTTTTGTACAACAATCAATCACTGAACAGGACACCATGTCTCCGAAGCATTATTTCGCAAAAATGTCCACGATTTCAAGAAAAATCGGAAATATTTTCAGAACTCAAATTCTCAGCGGGCTGATGTGGGCTGACAAACTGTCAATCAGTTGCGAAAAAGAGTTCTGCACGTCATAATCATGCATCTCTTATTATCACACATTGTTGCTGATTAGTGACATCTCGCTTGCTCAGCCCTTTGTTCCTCTATTCCGCTAGGTAATATTAACTTTATGGTTTTGTATAACTTGGCGTGCTGCTGACTGTACGTACTTACTTTACTAGTCTAATTAAAATTGAATATTAATAATATAAATTACATCACCTACTTATCTAATTTGAACAGTTTGCACTTTACTCGATAGGCTTTACATGTTTGTTTTACTTGGAAATGCTATTTTATTTTAACAGGCGTTTCTAAATAACATGACGCCCACTGCATATAAGTAATATCTAGCTGCAGTGCCAGATTTAGTCGAGTAGTACCAGCCGTCCCTTTCTCAGCTCATATTATTATCATTTAGGACAGTGCTGTGGTCGGCAAAGGTATTAGCTGAGAGCCAAACGTCCAACCAAATGTTATGACTTTTCTTTTGAAAGCCAAACTGAATTTTATTTAACTTTTCCCTGCTTATTTTTTTTTAATTCTACACAAGAGGGTGGTTTCTCGAAAGATGCAAAATCTTCGTACCCACATGTCTAGAAGTCAAGTCGCGGCGTGCGATGCGAAGCGCGCCGCGCGCTCCAGGCCGTGCGGCTTTACAAAATTTCATATGCCCTTCAGTCCTGGATTTGTCAATAGGGCGGCGGCAGCGGCAGTGCCGGATTTACTGTCTTGGCCGCCCTAGGCCAAGTAGTACCAGCAGCCTCTTTTTTGAAAGGCATTGCTGGTCTGCCGCCCCGCTAGGCCCTTGCCGCCCCTTGGCCGCGGCCTATAATATTGAAAAATCCGGAACTGGGCAGCGGGCGACTGCGGTCACACAATAGTGTCGAGCACATGCATCATCAGCCAAGCCATGCAAGCACACGTCGGTCATCGGCGTTCGTGATCTGTCGAACGCATGCACTGCGCTCGGGCGGGCGGGAAAATGGCGTTGCTGGTCTGCCGCCCCCCTAGGCCCTTGCCGCCCCTATATAGGCCGCGACCTATACGCCCTTGATAAATCCGGCACTGTCTAGCTGTCTCTCCATTCCCACCTGTTAACAAAGTTTTATTCGCCATATGGTGTATGGCAGCCACCTCTCCTACGTTCACATAAAACCCTTGCCTGTCGTCCCTTTATAGGTACACGTACACCTCCGTAAAGCTAGGGTTTCCTAGGATGACGGTGTCGTCATATTACGGCCGTAATATAGCGGTGTTGAATGTTGTCTATGTAAACAATATGGCGACACCGTAACGTCAGAAACCGCACCGTATTGTTTTCATAGACAACGTTCTACGCCGCTAAATGACGGCCGTAATATGACGGCACCGTCATCCTAGGAAACCCTAGCTTAAGGAAGGAAGCTTACTTTAAGCTCCCAGGCCCCCAAGCATGACCATCGAAACACGATATAATATCGCGTGATATAGCGTTTTATCGACACACAACTGTCAAAATCCATTGTCTTTTGACAGTTAAACGTGATAATTCATATCACGTTTCGGTGGTCATGCTAGGCCCTAGCTAGGGGGCTAGGGGGACTATGAGGACTAGGAGGTATAACCCAGGGGCTTTTCACTTAGTACTTGACTCACTACAAGGGAGCGCGGCCTAAAATTTTAGTTTCTGAACGATTTGCTAGATGGCGTTCATTTTTCGTTTGTTAAACTGTCGATAGATGTCGCTATCCCGTGCTGAATCGCGGTATCGTGTGTCTTCCACTGTTTTATATAGTGAAAGCTGATTAGTTTTCTTCATTTCATTTAATTTCTGATTAGTTTACCTCTCGAAAAAATTACAAGTAAAATTATACTGAAGATAACTAACTACTGGTACCTATATATATTATCGTACACATTTTGTCACATGTCGCTAGCTAGATGGCGTTGATCATTAGGTCTGACTGATAACTCTATCTCTAGTATAATAATGTACTCTATGGTATAACCCTGGTAGCGAATTTACAAAGGCTATACTATTTCAGTCACGAGTCAGACTCTAATGGTTGAGCTTTTGTTTATGCATATTACTCAACAATACCTAAACTATTTCAGTAAAAGAAATGACTCAAATGGATTAGCTTTTGCGTTGATATTTTCAAAGAAAATGCACGTACAAAACCTAGTACTGTACAAGCAAACAAGTCGTATAAATGAAGGGTTATGTACTACTTACTTACTCTTTAAGTTTTATATTGGTTATTAACTCTGTTATCGTTCTTATAGACAAAGTACATCTGATGATTAAGTCGTCTAACTAGTCTAATTACAACCTCGAATAAACGTTTTTTCAACTCAATTAAGTAACAGTAATATAATGGTACCTAAGTCGTAAGAACGTTTCAGTCGTAAAAAGGTTTTTTTTTAAGACAATATCATCAAAATGAAGACATTATTATAACATCTAAACAACTTGTTGGTCTAAAAACGTTTTTAAAAAACCTTAATATAATATAAGATCAAACGAACTTCTAGAAGTGAAGTTCGATCGATATTATATGAGTCGCTTCATACGAAAGATATAAATAAATATATAATTATTTATGGTTTACTTGTAGTACCTCCCAGGTACTCGGCAGATTCGCACTATTTTAAAGAGTATGAAAACTACTTGTTTTAGAAAGTGTCTCACCACTTCCGGCAATTACGTCACCAACACCCCACCACAGCTTACTTGGTTACCGGTCTTGTGATCGTACCTCATTCTTTTAGAGATACCGATAGATTAGCAAAACTGACTAAAGGGTACAAAGGGGTGGGTGGGAAGCTTATATCTTTCGTATGAAGCGACTCATATAATATCGATCGAACTTCACTTCTAGAAGTTCGTTTGATCTTATATTATATTTCGTCGCTTCATACTCAGATATAAATAAATATATAATTATTTATGGTTTACTTGTAGATGTTTAGAGATATAAGGAAAGTTTTGCTAAACAAAAGATTCTTAGAATATAATGTACTTAATCAATTCAAAGCGTTATTATTCGTTCATAATGTAGATATTATTAATTATCTCAAAATTACAATAAAGTAAGTGATTTGTTATTTGGAAAAGTAATAGTGAATTGATTATTATTCTTATTAGAAATAAAAACTATTATTTCTTAAAATATGTCAATTATTAAATCGAGCAAATACATAAGACCTGTCCTTCCAGTCCACTGTTCCTCCGATGGTGTCTCTCTATCTATAGAGACCAGCAGAAGCGAGATGGCAGACGTGGCTGCTTGTCGCCGGCCATGAGCACTGAAAACTAGTTAAAAAATTGAGAACTGGTGTTAGTCCCACTCTCATCGGACAACTTTTGCTTGATCTACCGATCAAATTGATTGCGACCGACGAGACGGGCGCCTCTGTAAGTTCTATGAGTAAATAAGAGATAATATATGTTAAATAATATACCACAGGAATGAGATTATTCATTTTATTCGGCCTTGTGTCCCTGGTCACTGACAAATAGCTCTGTAGCATTATAGCCGGACATATATTTTGATGGTCATCAAAAAGGGAAATAGGTAAAAGAGTATATAACAATGAGATAGTTCACGACCTGGAGCTGAGGTTTTAATAATATCTAAAATAACAGTGTATTTCTTCTATTTTTAATAAAAAGTATTTTAGACTTTGTGGGTGGTACAAAGAGCCAACAAAATAAGAAGTAGGTGCCTTCGGTAGGCATAAAGCTAGATTTAACTACCTGATTATAGATTTTAATACCAATTTGAAATCTATTGTATGAACCCAATATCTTGGTCTAAGAGTTCTTTTGAAAACTCTTTTGTAAGCGTTTTACGTTTTCATCAGCTCCAATCAAGTTCTGTTTCCATCCTAATAGGGACAAAGCAGGTCGATAGGTGTTTTACAAACACAAATTAACAAAATGAACAATTTTTTTTTTTATATAAAATTGTTCCCTTAATAAAAGTATTAGATCTTGAACTGAATTATGATATGGATCAAGTTTTTGCCTGAAAAGGATGTTTCTAAAGTTAAAGCTCGCTGAAAGTGAGACCATCATCAGTTCTATCTAAGGCCGCCGCGCTGCTAGTGTCGCCTTCTGCATGAAGGCCGCACGCCGACTGTGCGGTCTGCAAAGCTACTGATGTTGCCTGTTTTGAAAATATTAAGTTTATTTCAGGTTTTAAAACTTAGGTGCTTAACTAAAAAAGATTTTAGACTAAAATATATTTTAGACTTAAAATACACTTTAGAAGGGGCCGTTGAGATGGCCGAGTAGGAACATAAAATGACGCAAGCATAGTCATATTTAATTTTTGTTTCTACCATAAGTAGGTAAAATAGATAAACAGAGGAAGAAAAAAGTATATATACCTACTATATAAATATATATATACATATACATATTGAACTTTGATCCATAAGTAGGTAAAATAGATAAACAGAGGATGAAAAAATATATAAACCTACTATTTAAATATATATACAATATATATATACACTTATATAGGAAACAAGATCAAAGCATATATATGCTTTGATCCTATTTCCATGACATGTAGGTACCTAATCTACATTTTGGCCGTGGTGCGGGACGCAAAGAAATCAACCAAATTTGAAACATCAATTAATATTGTGGTTATTTCAGAGAATGCAAGCTCAGATAATGACCACTCTGTGTCCGTGTTTAGTTTTCTAGATTTTTAATCAGCTCCGCGAGTTTTTATCGTTTTTATGTACGGATACGAGACGTATGCTAACCATATAATTACGGCTATGGCACCACTGCCAAATTATGGTAGATTAATTATTAAGATGAGGGCAATGCACCCTATAAAATAAATTAACCATAAAATGAAATAAATGGCTGTTGTATTATTTCAGCCTAATAATACTAAACCATTAGACTAGATTTTGGCAAATGTTTTTGGTGTCAAAAAGACTGCTGAAATTGCTAGTTTAGTGAAAATTTATATTTCAATGGTATGGTAATGGTCTTATAATTATTATACACACAATATTCAAATATTGTGAAAATGTTTTGTAACTATCGGGTTATATATTTTTATATTATCTCAGGAATATTTATTACGGTATCATGATCACTATTTCAGTGTGACGCTCCAAAGTTAAGAACTTAAGTTAAGAGCTCCAAAGTCTATCTTAAACCTTTGTGTGTAGCCAACCATAATACTTTGTAGCTGGGCAAGCAGCTGTAATGTTCTAAAAATATTTGAGAATTTTCTTATGCTACACTGTAATTTGAATTTCTTGAAGAGATGATACCTACCTTCGTAGGTAAGTATAAGTCTAAGACTTGCACATCTGCATAATGTAGGCTTTAAGACTACAACCAAGAATAATTTATTAGAAAGTCAATGCCTTTTTGATACTTAAACTTAATACAACACCATACGAGATACATATTATGTTCTATAAATTAACACTTACCTCTTAGGGAAGTTTATCTTGCTAAGACATGAACTTATTGAAAGCCCGATAGCATGCTTGACTGTCAAAGTAAGTACTTGTATTAAGATATTCAAATCATAATAACTTTTATTCTTAAATAATAATCAGCAAAAATTGCATTGTAAAATGCTAAAATTCCAAAATTAATCTTAAAAAAAAAAACTCATTATTTTTTGATACTCACAGGGACAAATAAACAAAGAAGTTTATTTCTAATCAATGTTACAGATTATATGTTGTGTTATTAGCTTATCAGTCAGCAATTTAAATGCTGTTTGATAATTTTCCATCTTAAATTGATGTTTAAGATGTTTAAAGTAAAGTTGTACTTAGTTTAAACTAATCTAAATTAATACTGGTCAGATGCTATGAATTATTTTGTCACTATTGAACTTACTAAGTAAATGACAAAATATAAAGAAACTGACCTTTAGACAGTTGAAATTTTTGAATTGCCCCCCAATTCTAATTATATAAGATTTTATATAATAGGTATGTAGTTATAATCATATTCTGTCTATAGAACGCTATATAAACGTTTGGTAACTTTATCAGCAAAGGGCAAAATCCCATTTTAGTCCAATCTTTACTATTAATATTGGCTATTTTAAATAAGTATTAAAGTACTGGATGCAGCCAGCATGTACCTTATTTAGGATGATGTGTCGTCCAAGGGGCACCTCTGGATGCACTCTATCGACGATGCGATGGCGGAGGCTGCAGAGTTGCTCAAGGAAGCCTCTGGCTGCTCCGGCTGCTGTAGCGGTCTGCTAGGGGTCTCTGGACGCCTCCTCGCCCCCCCCTTTTTCGACGAGCGAGAATCAGCCAGTTGAATTGAAAGAACTGGCCCAGTTGACCTGGTTGCTATTTATGGCACGGCCTGAAGTGAGTCGACGCGTTCACATTTCTGTAACTTACAATCTAAAGCCACAGAAATGTGTAACCCCGTCTTTTGCTGGCTTTAGTTTTAGTTTTATCGAACAACCTGCTGCCGAAAAGTTTGACTTTTCTAATAATCTTGGATAACTTGCGAAACTGATTTATCCATATAGGCATTATATGTTTTTTACAATGGAAGTCGCTCAATAAGCGACAGTTAAAGGCAGTTGCTTTGCTCGCTTTTTATTAAGGTGGTCATCGCCTGACTTAACACGGGAATATCAATGCCCAGTCGTTGTTGGCTAGGTCAGACCCTGGCATAACAACAGAAATCTTAATATTTAAAGATTAGTGAGATTAGCTACGATACCCTCTACAAACGCAGGTGCGTCATTAATAGCTCTTTGCAGCTATGGATCTAGCTTTATCTACCTGAGGAGATGAAGCCTTTTGAGAAAGTTGTTCGAGTATCGGGGTTGAAGTTACAGTTAAAATGTTTTTATAACAGGTTCGGTTAGAAATGTAATAATACAAGCCTCTCTTACCCAAAACAGCCGCCCGTCGCACATGAAGGCACAAGTGCCTAATCAAAATCTGTCAAACAGATCAGTGTTTAAACGCCACGCGTTGACTCGCAGTCAACCCCTAGGCGATATTTTAGCCATTGTGTTAGCTTGCCGCTAACCCCTAGGCGATATTTTAGCCATTGTGTTAGCTTGCCGCTAACCCCTAGGCAAAATTTGCTACTTGTGTTAACTCGCGGTTAACCCCGAGCATGGATACTTATAAAGCAAAACGGGCCCTGCCGCGGATGTATCGCGGTGTATTAGCTCACAGATAACCTTGTAATTTCTCATATTACCGAACATTCTTCATTTCTTTTCGTTGCATTTAAATTCATAAAAAATACTTTCTTGAAATTTAGTAGACTGTAGATATACAATCTTTGGCGTGGTGAGTGAGACGTGCGAACACTGCCGCGCACCAAAAAAGAATGAGGTACGATCACAAGACCGGTAACCAAGTAAGCTGTGGTGGGGTGTTGGTGACGTAATTGCCGGAAGTGGTGAGACACTTTCTAAAACAAGTAGTTTTCATACTCTTTAAAATAGTGCGAATCTGCCGAGTACCTGGGAGGTACTACAAGTAAACCATAAATAATTATATATTTATTTATATCTGAGTATGAAGCGACGAAATATAATGATTTTATAGTGGAATTATGGATGACTTCAATATAATATAAAGATATAAGTCTATGAAATAAAAGACTTTTTAACGGATACTAGCGCGGTTTTATTGAAAGTACTTTGGTAATTAGTTGGTATTTGGTTTGATTTTTGATTTTTCCGACGTTTCGGCACCTTTGCAGCTGCCGTGGTCACGGGGGACTGAAACTGAAACCAAATACCAACTAATTACCAAAGTACTTTCAATAAAACCGCGCTAGTATCCGTTAAAAAGTCTTTTATTTCATGTCTAGTGAGCGCGTAAGCTTGAGAAGTGGATATAAGTCTAACTATTAAATATACCTTTTATTCAACAGTTGGTTTTGTTAACGTAAAACAAAAACTTTGTCAATACATACAGTTTCGCTTCATCAATAACAACATATTTCATAAATGTCCTATTAAGAATTTAATAAAACAAAATTATAATTATTTATTTTTATTAAAGCAAAACAAATAGCAATGGCGCTCGATCGCATATTACAGACAAATAATAGTCTATTGATGTGATGACTTGTACTACAACAATGGCTGACCTTAACACTGACCGACTTTTGCTTGTATTAGGTACCTTCATTAGAAGTCATTTCCGTCGCTGCATCTAAAATATTGGGCAGAGTCAAATCTTCATATTCACCGCTATCAGACATTTTAAAGCAAGAATAAAAACAGTACAACAAACAGTTAAAAATGGCTTTTCTGTAAATGGCGCACCCCGCACCACAGACCGAATTAATACTAGAGCCCATACGTTAGTACTACATAGTATTGTTTTATGGTCTGTGGTTAGTACTATTATTTTATTAAAATTAAAAAGTAAAAGTGTGCTATAAAAATAAAAAAGTTATTTTATGATGCAGAATGTTGAACTGTGATGGCTTTTTTTATTCATGAACAAAAGTACGTGTTTATACTATCTTTTTTGAACCCATATGGAACTTTACGTTGTGAGTGAAGATAATAGTTATTTATGCAACTGTACTATAATGAGGGGTGTTAAAACACGAATGTGGGTTTATAATAGTATCACATGAGTGTTTTAATACCTAATTAAGTACAGTTGCATACAAGACCTTATTAACACCCATTTTTATATTTTTATTTGGGAAACCAACAATATTTTAATTTAATACATATGGATTAATAACACCCATGATATTTATCTACACCCATGATATGTATACTCTACACAGGGTTCTGACTTTGACTTTGTCTTTGACTTTACTCCTCCTCATCATGATATCTTCCGAAAGTGTGTTATAACGTTGTACTGAATTTCATAATGTACCTAACACTTCGCGCGGGCTCGCGCGGCGAAGCGCGACCTCCTCTCGCTCGGATATCGTAATGTTAGCAGTAAGATAACCGTTTCAGAACCCTTTACAGAGGATTTAAAGCATGGGTGTAGATACAAATAATTATCTGCCTTTTGTATTTTACATTAGAGGAAAAAATATTTTATTTTTATTTGTAAGTACTCTCAACAAGTGTTGAGTGTGTACCTATTTCTTTCGTAATAAATGTTCGTTTGAAGATTCGTTTTTTTTGTCAATCAAATACAGAATAAAAACGAGTATTTTAATTATTTTAATAATTTAATTCGCGATAAACAAGGCAGTGAGACTCTACTCGACTAGGACAAAAGCTTAACTATTTGAGTGAATATGTATAATACCGTACTAGGTTTTGACCGTGCATTTTCTTTGAAAATATCAACGCAAAAGCTAATCCATTTGAGTCATTTCTTTTACTGAAATAGTTTAGGTATTGTTGAGTAATATGCATAAACAAAAGCTCAACCATTAGAGTCTGACTCGTGACTGAAATAGTATAGCCTTTGTAAATTCGCACCCTGGTACGATACCGAACAGGTACATATAGGTATTTTTTAAATTATCAACGGTTAGGGTTTAAAGCTGCCACCTACCTTGATGGTTGAGTGGTGGCACAACCATAGTGGTTAGTTAGGTAGGTACCTACTTACTTTAATCCTGATAATATAGAGAATTTGTCCTTAAGTTTCGTAGTAAAAACAACCAGCAGAAGATTTTATTTCAGTGATTACTTGATCCAAGAACTACTGGATTTAATTAATTTTACCAATTCGTGAAACAGCTGCCCCATGAGTCATCTGTAGTCATGTGTCCTCTACAGAGCCACAAATTGACCACTGAAGATTCTGTCATACAAAAATTAATTGATGTAAGTATACCATGCTCGGCAAATCTCAGTTGATGATCACTGTGGTATGAGCTAGACGGTAGCATGTGTGGCGAACTGGCCAGATGAGTGTAAAAAAGTTTGTGTGCATAGACGTCAGATTTAAGAATGGAACCTTTATTGTGAGTTTTTAATTTCATATTATTTTTGAGTTTTGTGTTTCGTTTTTTGTGTGCAAAAACCGAATTCAAAAAAGGAGAGAGGGTGTTGGCTTCATTCTGTATTTTTTTTAATCATTCTTTTAATTATCTTTTAGTTTTGGTTAGAGTAGGTACCTAGAGGTATGGTAAATTAATAAATAAAATTTCATTTATTGGCCTTTTTTAAGTCTTTGAAATTACCAATCAAATCAACCAACATGGTGTTCGACGTAAAAATAATTTTAAAATAATATCTACTTAGATCAGTTTGTTTACGTAGGATTTTATGTGCAATTTGATTTGATTCCAACAAAATAAGCAAGACATCATTGATAAAATAAATTAATTGAACTAAAACCACAGTATATTCACTAGTGGACATGTACTATTAGTTATTCTGTGCTAGTGGTTCTGTAGACCTATAAGTACTTAGACCTTGCGTTCGTAATATTTTTCTTAATGGTCGAAATATGATTTTTCTCCATTACGTGTAACTAGGTATGTAATCCGCCATTTTGAAAGATTTCGAAAACCTAAATCGACAAAAATCTTCCATATAGTTAGGTAATTATAGAACCTACTCACTTTCACGAGGAACATACGGATAGTGGTCGTTCTACGAGCTCAAAATCAATGGAATACCGCAAATCGATGTACAGTATAGCCGTTTGGTACACGTATACTTGAGGTTAGAACTAAATTTTGGACCCGCAGTTCTTAAAAAGCTATGGTGTCCTCATTTTTTTGTATGGGAAATTTTTTTTTGTTCTAAAACCTGTCGTGTATGGTATCGAATGAAAGGGCTTGCTGAGCCGGTTTTAAAAATATATCACATCGTTATATTTCAGCCTCTTAATTGTTTTAAATTAAACCAAAAAACATTTTCAAAACATACCAAGTTTGGGCTCCTACAGATTCTGAATTATTTTTCATAAGATATAGCTCTCAAGAAAGCAATTTTGAAAATATTGATATTTAGTTTTATTTCTTTATTTTTCATGACTACAAAGCTTTTACAAAGTGATTATTATATTATAATAAAAAAAATGATTGTTCTAAAATCTATCGTGTGTGATATCGAATGAAAGGGCTTTCTGAGCTGTTTCTAAAAATATATCACATAATTACATTTCAGCACTTGTTTTAAATTAAGCCAAAAATCAATTTCCGTAAATCCCATACAAACGTAAGTTTGAGCAAAAATTAGAAAAAAAAACTAAATTTAGATATTTTCAAAATGACTTTCCTGTGATTTGATATGAGGATATTATATATTATATGTAACTCTTAAGGTGTATTTTACAAAAAAATATTACACGTCGGATCTGAAGGAGCCCAAACTTGGTATGTTTTGAAAATGTTTTTTGGTTTAAGACAAGTGGCTGAAATATAACGATGTGATATATTATATTTTTAGAACCGGCTCAGCAAGCCCTTTCATTATACCATGCACGATAGGTTTAAGAAAAAAAAAATTCCCATCCAAAAAAAATATATGGTACCATAACTCCTCTCCTAAGGGAAGAATTTTCAAGAACTGCGGGTCCAAAATTTTGTTTTTACCTCAAGTATACGTGTACCAAACGGCTTTGCTGTACATCGATTTGCGGTTTTTTTTGCGTACGAGTAGGACTAGGACAGTAGGACAGCCGGACGGAAATACGCATTTCATTTCAAATACGCAACGCATTTCTGCCCTTAGAGCAACGCGCCGCGTCCGCGTTGCCAAAGAAAATATATACTAACGTAAAAAGAAGCGACACTTGCGCATGGGTGCTGTAAAAGTGCTCGCGGCTATGTGTGAGTGCGCCGGGCGAGCGCGGGGGTGCCGCGTCGCCATCGGGGCGAGGAATCTCCTCCGCGGAGGCACGCGCTATCAAGCTTGCCTAGTTCGCTCGCACCGCGCAATAGTACATAACATTACAGGCAAGAACGACAAACTAAAATGATATGTGTCGAGCCGCATGCGAGGGCTTTAATCATTCAGCATTCAGGCAATGTAATTTGCTTTCCGTACAATACAATGCAGGGCATATTATTGCATTTCTCAATAATACTATTTGTACATTGAAGGGTGATGTGGTAATTGCACTTTCTTCCGAGTGAAACATAGTGCTTTATATTACAGAAAAATAAAATAAATAAGTACTTCAAATGTTATTGAATTGAAGTAGCTACAATAATTATGTATAAGAATAAAGAAGGACTTTCTGCTCCTTTTTGAAAAAGCAATAGTAGAATTTAATACACATTAATTAAGTAATTAATTAATTAAACTAAAACCAAACGAATTAAACCTAAATTAAACTAAATAATTCTAAAGAATTAATACCAATATAAAAGCGGTAATCCTTAAAAACTGTACGCGCGGAAATCTTGGAAGTGTATAAGTAACTAGCTTCTGCCCGCGACTTCGTCCGCGTGGATGTTAGAGAAAATCCTAAGAGAACCTTCAACCAGGATCTGACCAGTCATTTTTACGTTTCCCGTTCCCGTCCCGTTCTCGTTCCTCCCGTACCGTTCTCGTCCCGTTCCATTCCCGTTCCGTTCCCGTTCAATTCCGTTCCCGTCCGTTCCCATTCCGTCCCGTTCCGTTACCGTTCCCGTTCCGTACCATTCCCGTACCCCTTCAGTACCCATTCCGTCTCGTGCCGTTCCCGTTCCCATTCAGTTCCCATTCCGTCCCGTTCCGTTCCCGTCCCGTACTCCTTCCGTTCCCATTCCCGTCCCGTTCTCGTTCCCGTTCCCGTTTCGTTCCCGTTCCCGTTCCGTTCTCGTCCCGTATCGTTCCCTTTCCGTACCGTTCCCGTTCCTTTCCCCTCCGTTCCCGTCCAGTTCCTTTCCCGTTCCCGTCCCGTTCGCGTTCCCGTACCGTTCCTGTTTCGTTCCCGTTGCGTTCCCGTTTCGTTCCCGTTTCGTTTCTATTCCGTTCCCGTTCCGTTCCGACCCATTCCATTCCCGTTTCGTTCCCGTTCACGTCCCGTTACCGTCCCGTACTCCTTCCGTTCCTTTTCCCGGTACCGTTCCCGTCCTGTTCCCGCTCCCGTGCCCGTGCCAGTTCCCGTTCCCTGGATGTGCATGTCCAGGTCCAGGTCCATGATGTGTCATGTCCACCGTGTTGGACTTCAAAATAAATGTTATTTTCGCAATGACCATCCCATAAAACCTCAAGAACGACATCCAAATCGATTTTTATGCTTACTCACCCCATTTACCCCCTAAGGGGTTGATTTTCAAAATCACAAAATATAGGTATGTTTGCTTATTTATTTTTAGACGTGCTCCTACGAAGTTTAAAGTTGTAATGTCCATTTAATATTTTTTTCCATACAAAATTGGAATCCCATTTTCACCCCTTGAGGGGTCAAATCATGTCCACCGTGTTGGATTTCAAAATAAATGTCATTTTTGCAATCGTCATCCCAGAAAACCCCAATAACGACACCCATATCTATTTTTAGGTTTACTCGCCCCATTTACCCCCTAAGGGGTTGATTTTCAAAATTACAAAATATATGTTTGCTTATTTATTTTTAGACGAAGTTTAAAGTTGTGATGTCGATTTAATATTATTTTTCCATACAAAATTTGAACCCCATTTTCACCCCTTGAGGGGTTAAATCATGTCCACCGTGTTGGACTTCAAAATAAATGTCATTTTTGCAATCGTCATCCCAGAAAACCCCAATTACGACATCCATATCTATATTTAGGATTTTTACCCCTTTTTACCCCCATTTCATCCCCGTAGGGGTTGAAATACTAACAATAACAATATACGTTGCGTTAGATTTCCATCCATAAGCCTAAATTATATATTTAGCAATTTTTACTTCGAAAATAAAGGATTTTCTTCAATACACAACTTCATCCCCCTTTTGACCCCTTCGGGGGTAGAATTTTGGAAAACGCCGAGACCCGTATTTATTAATTTTCAATCGTCAGCCTAAACACAAAATTTGAAGATCCTAGCTTCAAAACTGAGGGGCTTTCATACAAACTTTCATCCCTTATTTCATCCCTTTAGGGATAGAATTTTCAAAAATCCTTCCTTAGTGGATGCCTGCCTACACTGTATAAGGTATCTGTGTGCAAAATTTCAAGTCTCTAGGTCCAGCGGTTTGGGCTGTGCGTTGATAGATCAGTCAGTCAGTCATTCAGTTTACGATTTTATATATTAAGATTGCAGAAGTTGATACGAGTATTTTAATAAAAATATTAATTCGGACAACCGAAAAATAAACCTTGAAATTGGTGCAAATCAAGAAATCATATTAGCTATTGATCCATATAATTGTAATGTATTAGCATTTAAATTCAATACAAATTTATTTCATCAAACTTTCGTTTTATTATTTCCTTGCGTTAATATGTAAATGCTAATAGCCAACCAACCCTATCACAAGTCGTGACGCACGTGACGTCGCCGCCGCCAGACTGGCGCCAAGCTCACACATACAGGGAGTGCCGCCGCTGTGGCGTTGCTGTAAGTTTTTGCCTAAGTTGAAACGAAGTCGCTTTGCTCTCGGTTCGCGCTCGCTCGGTCATTAATAAGTACTTACGAAGGTACTTACCCAAAACTACAACCAACAATAAAATTATGATTGAATTCTATCCTAGCTTGACAATAAGAAACAGGGTCATAAATTAATAACGCGACTGCGTCTTGTCGTAAAATTATTATTTCGCCAATTTCAAGGTGACTGGGTGACTGTTTGACACGCTATATTTATAAGGCAGTGCTTTGTACTCTTGAGCTCAATAGCTAATATATAAAACTGGCATTTCTTGCAGTATTTCTTTCAGGCAAAAGAGGTTCGGGGGAGCGAAGAGCGAAGTGAGCCACGTGACGACGCGACTTCGCGTTTTCCCGCCTACCTAGGCACATTTTGCCCCCCCCCCCCCCTGAACTAGTACTTACTTGAAAGAAAACAGTGGTTTCTTGTGACTTGGGAATCCAATCCCGCATCAGAATCACGACGATTGAGGTTGCACGATTGAGATTTTTTTATAATGTATTTCGTTTATGAAGTCTTTTCAAAAGAAAATGAAACAAAGACAAGTAAATTGCTTATAATTATTACTTTTAAGTAAAGTAAAAATACTCATTATCATTACTAATTATAAATTGAATCGAAATAAATTTAAACCACTTATTTAGGCAGTGCGATCTTAAAATAATCGAGTTATTTTTTTCAATCCCGCTAATGTGCGGGATCCCGCATGAGTGATCCCGCATTTCTGATCCCGCAAAAAATGTGCGGGATCAGATCAGATTTGCGGAACCCGCTTTTGCGGGTATTCATTCCCTACTTGTAACCATTAAAAATAGGGCCCCTGGTGAAAATAATAGTAACTGTTTCAACTTGAAAGATTTTTCAGATGGATAAAGTTGCAAACTCTCTTTGAACTTTTAAAATGTTTAAGTTTAAAATTGATTTGTTTATTATTATTATTATTTATTATTTATTATTATTAAAACACTGATTACAATAATGTTTTTTTTACATTTAACAGTGCTATATAAACCTATTTAGGTTTTACCAAGCACTGGGATTCATCCTCTTATTAACAATTTAAGATCTAAGTATAAATTAGGTAGGTAAAGACTATTTTAAAAATCTTTGATTAGACACTATAGTAATTCTGGTTTAATTTAACAATAGAACAGTGTTCATATTAAATTACTACGACATATTGATTTGAACTAATCGAACTAATCTTATAATAAAGAACAAAATATCAGTTTATAAATTGTGAAGGTAAAGTATGACACTTTTTTATTTCTACTACCTTCCATATTGGCTCGATCACAACGATGTTTGCATTACGGAAACGAGTGAGTAAACACGGGCGGATTCTCAGTCCGGTTAATTTTTATATTTTATAATATTAATTAATTTTGTTACTTAATTTTATTAGTAGTATTAAATATCAATTAAAATTAAATTTAAATGTAATATTAATATCTATTTTAATCGTGACAAATAGTGTTTTTTTATTATGTTTTTAATATTAGTTGTGTTAATTTCTTTTTTACATGATATTGGTAATTCGTTGATTAATTTAGGTATCTGAAATTGTAATAATTGCCTACCATATAAGTTATTGTAACGCGGGACGATTAGTTTAGGATCTAATGCACTACGTGTTTGTTTATTGTAGTGTTTTATATTACGGAATTTATCATTAAAAAAGTTTTCTGTGAGGAGATTAAATTTTACTTGTTCATGTACGGGTAGTATGTTACAATGATAAAAGAGTTTGTCCGTGTTGTCTTTAAATTGCATTTTAATTTTTTCTGGTACTATAGATTTTAAAATTCTTAGCTGTAGCTTGTATATGGCATCCAGATGTGACCTACAAGTTCTTCCATAACTACTAATACCATAGTTTATTAGGGTTTCTCCTAATGCCTTATATAATTGCAGACGAATAGAATAAGGAATTTTGTTTTTTACTAGCACAAATTTGGATAGAATTGCTCGTAACTTGTCACACACATAGTGAATATGTTCGACCCATTTCAATCGATCGTCGAGTATTAATCCTAGATACTTCTGTTTATTCACGACTTCGATGGGATTACATTTACAATTCTGAAGATTTTTATGTAAGCATTCATGACTGTGTGCAATCAGTTTAAGGATCTTATGCTTTCTATTATGACTACTGCTGATGTACATGAGTTTAGTTTTTTCTGTGTTAAGCACGAGTCCTGCATCATGGGACCATTTCGAAAGCAACGTGAACTCGGCCTGCAGGACTTTTAAGGCTTCATCTAAGTCTTCATGACTAGCAACAAGACATGTGTCGTCAGCAAACTGATATATTTCACACTTAGTTATTAAATTGACAGCATCATTCACATAGGTGATGTAATGAAGTGGACCAAGTACTGAGCCCTGCGCTGTGCCTTTAGAAACTGTGACCTTATTACTAATAGAGTCAGATACTTTAACTACATACGATCTGTTAGTCAGATAATCTTTGCACCATTCTCCTAAGGGTCCACGTATGCCACAATCATTCAGCTTATAAATTAGGTAACTGAAGAAATGTTTCATAAGCACACCTACCAAGAATTATTTAGGCACTTAATGCTGCAAATAGATTTTACACGTTGAGCCCTCTAGGATTTTTCCTTAGTACCTATTTTTCTTGAGGCATCCGAGTTCAAGTATTCAATACTAATAAAATTAAGTAATTGATCCTAAGAAAGATCGTTAAATTTCAAATTTCTTGACGCCAGTATCCGTTGAAAATCAATCATTTCGCGATTGACATTTGAAGGTCGAACAGAATTGGGTCGCATCTGTATGAGGAGGTTCAATTGATTGACCTGACGCATCGAGATTTGATGACTCCCTAACTGGAGCGATTGCCTATTATGCCTTATAAAACGAAGGTCAACATTTCATATTTCATTACCTATTTCTGGTTGTATGCTGGTTTGTAGAATTGGCTGTTTACTTTCTGCGCTTTGGAATGCAACATTTTATTGGTCTGGACGTCTCAATTTAAGGAATTGAAAACTGAAATTATAATCAGATCTTTAAATACTAAGTTTATATAGAAGAGCAGAATACTAATTCAATTTGCAAACAGCAAAAAGTTTTTTCACCTCTCCAGCACGAAAAGGGCGCTTTTGGCGCGTAAAAACTCGCAGCAAAATCGATTTTTGCTGCGAGCGTGAGGCAAAGTGCTTTTTTAATTTCTAACACCAACTTTTAAAATAATAAAGAAAAAATAAATAAAGTGACAAGGACGAGACTAGTAAAATTGATATGTGAGAAAAGGATAGATAGAGTGCTTTATGATGTCATACATGGATTAAAAAGTAAAAAAATAAAATGCACGGATATACCAAGGAGTTTTAAATAAGGATTGTTAAAAAAGAAGGTTGATAATTCGAAATAAAGAGTATGGACGAAATGAGGTCGCAAGTATGAAATAAATATGAAATAAGAAAAATTAATGAAATTTATTAGCAAATTAGAGTTTTATGATTATAAATAAATAAATAAGATGGGATATTATGAATAAGAGAAAAATACAACGGAATGTAACCAAAACGACAGGAATCTACTAAAGTAGATTAGACTAGACCAGAGTAAACTCTATGAATAAAATTTTAGCATAAGTTTGATCAAACTATTTTTGTGATAAATAATTACAAAAATTAGTGCGTCCAACGCTGAAGATAGTTGTCTAACTCCAAAAGATTAGAGTGAACAAGTTTCTAATGCTGAATTAAGCTTTTTACGGGGAAAGTCACGTGAAAATTTTCTCGCTGGTAGAGGTGAAAAGTTGTATGTTTTACACGAGACCAAAATTTTGCTCTGTCTCGTGCCTTTAAATCACTCACTGTGCTCAGTAGTCTATATTAGAATCACTCGCTACGCTCGTGATTCAATTCTAGACTACTTCGCTAGTTCGTGATTTAAAAGTCGGCACTCGCAGCACAAATTGATTTTGGTCACTTGTATAACAAATAACTATTAAAAGAAAATTTTTTCTTGGATAAAAAAATGTAATGAGAAAAAAGTTTCTTTATTTTATAGGTCTGATTAGAAAGTGTGTGTAAGATTTGTTTTCATTAAAAACGCTTCTCAAAACATTTCCGAAATCGAATAAGTGTATAGGTAGGTACCTACCTACCCCCTTGCTAGAGAAACGCAAAATACGAGCATATTCTTCAAAGAAAATTAAGATAAGTCACGCCTTTTCAGGGATCCCTTCATACATAAGTCGTGTTTCTGCATCATCACGCTCCAAGCGATCTCGTCATATCGGCGTGACTTGCATTACTGCTCGTCTGGAGATTGAGACAGGATACAAACGTCAATAACGGGCAATCTTGGACGTGAAAAGCGCTTCTGTTCAATAAACATTTAAAGAACAATAATTATGGTGTTTCCCACTTGGTAAACGATCCTTAGAAAGCGCCCTACGATTGCAGTAGTCAAACAGTTTTCGCAAGGGTTTGTCATGTGATGGGTGACCAAATAATTATTACCTACTCCCACCGTGCTTCGGAAGACACTTTAAGCCGTTGGTCCCGGTAACATTTGGTTTTTTTTAATACACAGTGGGATGATGTTAAGTGACGAAAAGGGAAAAGCGTGTGAGCTTATTACACCAGAAATCCTCACCGCGAAGGATGTTAAAACACATGGCAAAGCTCATATTGGACCCACCTGGTGGTTTACGCGGCCTATCCTCTTTATAATTATATCCATCCATAAGGAAAGCCTGTGCTCCAATAGAAAATAGCAATTGTGATGATGAACTGGCCGTCATATCACTGTTTGCAGAGGTTTATCTCATAGCACCTCAAAATATTTTTTCCAGCTCCATTGCCGGCAACGGTATATTTTTTTATTTTTTATTTAACCATTTATTTCAGGCAACTAGGCCCATACAATATATACCTTACAGACTAACATACATAATTATTAAAAATTAATCTATTTGTTTACACGTATAGAGGGCAGCGACGTGTTGCGCAATGCAGTGTCCGGTATCCGACCGAGAAACCGTCGGAACAAGACACCTTTCGGCCAAAAATCTTCTTTCATGAAGGTCGACAGATGTTCGGTCGGCACCCTCACCACGAATGAGTTGAAGTTCACATTGTGGCGGGACTCCAACCGCTCGACCCTCAGACTGAATATGGTCTTAACTCTGATGTACTCTATTACACTATTATGGTTCAATTGCTACGAAAGAATACCACAATATATATATAAACATGCTTCAAATTATAAATTCCGCCAACTGCGAAGCAATAGCCAGCATACCTAGCTCCCATTTCATTTCATATTGAAATAATGATGTCAACAAGTGAACCGTGATACCCCCTTGTTCCTCGGAGATAACCATTTGTTAAAATAATTAGTTATCTGTGAGGAAAATTTATTCCTAAGAGATAACTGGTTATCTCCGAAGAATACATTTTCCTCGCAGATAACTGATAAAATAATTATTTATCTGTTAGATAGAAAAATTCAAATTTCTAATCATGAAATATTTATTTCTCAACAAAAAGCTAATGATAATTTAATTTATTTAATGTAAAAATGCACATTTTTATTTTGAAAACTTATCAATGTGACAATCAATGTATCTCACAGTGCACACTGCTACGGAAGATATAGCTAGAATACCGATGGCTGGATGGATGGAGCGAATAGCTTCTGGAAGGTCAATCGTGGAGCTCTGCGTTTAGACTTCTGTCAAGTGAACCTAACCACGAATAGTGGTTTGATGATGCGTCTGTGTCTTATGAAATACATTCGCCTGAGATAGTAATTTAATACGGGCTTCAATGTATCTCAGTGGGGTATAGCGGTAGGAACACGGTTAATAAGGGCAATGGATACATAACGTACCTCTGCAAAATATTTTTTTTAATTAATTTTTCGTGCATTCTACATTAATAATAAAACAGATTATTCGGAAAATAATGAAATTTCGGATTTTTTTATTTGACAAAAATGGGTTAAATTTTAATTGATAAAACATAAACATCTCACTCTCACTGAAGCTTACTTTACTGATAAGTAAAGAAAACAGATTATTTTAACAGTTATCCGCGAGGGAAATGTATTCTTCGGAGATAACCAGTTATCTCTTAAGAATAAATACCTATTCCTCACAGATAACTAATTATTTTAACAGTTATCTGCGAGGAAAATATATTCCTAAGAGATAACTGGTTATATGGATTTATAATCTGAAACAAATGAATAATAATAATAATAATAATAATATGGGAGGAAAAAATTTCTTCACAGATAACCAGTTATCTGGCCATGGTTATCTCCGAGTAACAAGGGGACATACCGTGAGCTTCCCATACAAACGTAATACCAAAATGATTTGAATTTGAGCATAATTATTCATATTCAAAATTCAAAAATAATGTATTGAGTCTAGGCTGTTACAAGCACTTGTGAATGTCATAGAAGCTACGCCATCGGTTCGCAAACCCTAAGCGGGAGACCTTGTAACGAGAAGAACCGACAAGAAACTCGTCAAGGGCTGCTTTTTTCTCCCTGTATATTTCATACAGAGTCGTCAACATTGAAAAATGACCTCCACATTTAAAGTGAGGTCATTTTCCATCACAATAATTAACAAAAGTTTACACAATAATTAATTACCTCTTCTTGTGATGTTATTTGTATAAAGACAGTATTTATCTAGGGTTCTATTAAATAAAAAATCCAAAATACCAAACCAAATAAAAATTAATGCGATTTACAGTTTTGTATGAACAAAATTTGGAATAGTATATTGGATTTTTTTTATTTTTAACCGACTTCAAAAACTTTGAAAAGGAGGAGGTTATCTATTCGGCGCGTATATTTTTTTTTTATATATGTATGTACACCGATTACTCAAAGACGGCTGAACCGATTCAAACGATTCAAACGTTATAACATGAGGTTTGTTCCCAAGTTAGTCCCATTTTTTGAAATTTTGAAATCGGTTCAGTAGTTTTCAAGTAATCTTGAAAATACTGCCGTTTTCGTTACCATTTTATATGAATTGAGACCGACTTTCAACCATTACTTTTTTGTTTATGAACCGATTTAGACAATTCTTTTTTTGTTTGAAAGAAGACACCTTAAGAATGATTCCATATTTTCATTGGTATTGGACTTTGGATTTTGAAGATACACGAGGGAACTCCTCAAAATCAAATAGGAACTGTACAGTGATTGAAATATTGGTAGGTTTATTATTGTCAAGGACATTCTGGACTAGATTTGAACTGCGAAGACCCAACGGAACACCTGTGGACATTGAGTTACTCGGGGTTTACCATTGAAAAATGTGAAACATTATACTTAACGTTTAATTTTATAAAATCATCGCTTACATACCTACCACAAAAAAGTTTAAAATAAAAAGCTTTTAAAAAAAAGTAAAACCTCCTTCAAAAACCTTAAAAACAGCTCTATAAAAAGCAAGAAATAATGGTTCAAATCGATTAATTAAAACACGTCTATTGAAGTCGGGTGGGGCTTTTAGAATATAAACCTCACAATAAGTAAAAAAAATACTTCCAGCTCCACCCGATTTCAATAGACGTGTTTTAATTAATCGATTTGAACCATTATTTCTTGCTTTTTATAGAGCTGTTTTTTAAGGTTTTTGAAGGAGGTTTTACTTTTTTTTAAAAGCTTTTTTAATAGACTACACAAATACTGTCTTAATTCGGTAACATCACAAAAATACTTAATTACGCTCAAATGGCAAATCATTTTATTATTACGTCATTATTATCATTGACCGAGCGAGCACGAAGTGCGAGCGAAGCGTCTCTGCTTCAGCTAGGGCAAAAATTCTTTCGTATGCGGCTGTCTGTTCCAACCTACAGGTCGCATTTCTTAACCGATTCTTGTGAAATTTTGTAAGTAGGTTTGAAAATTATATAGAATTTTTTCGTAGAGCCAGTTTTTTTAATTTCTTTAAAATGGCGTAGATATGTTAAAAAAAAACAGATTGCAGTCCGCTTTCCAGCCCTGCCTGTTCTTCTCTACAGGCCGCATTTCTCAACTGATTCTCGTCAAATTTTGTAAGAAGGTTTGAAAATGATGTACATTTTTTTTTTGCAAGTTTTTTTTATTTTTCAAAATGGCGGAGATATGTTAAAAAAACAGATTTCAGTCCGACTTTCCAGCGCTGTCTGTTATCCTCTACAGGTCGCATTTCTCAACCGATTCTCGTGAAATTTTGTGAGCAGTTTTGAAAATAACATACAATTTTTTTGTCACGCCAGTTTTTTGAATTTTTTCTTATTGGTGGAGATATGTTAAAAAAACTTATTTCAGTCTGGCTTTCCGGCTTTTCTTTTCTCTTCTACAGGTCGCATTTCTCAACCGATTACCGTGAAATTTTGTGGGCATGTTCGAAAATGATATAGATTTTTTAAGTAGAACCAGTTTTTCTAATTTTTTGAAATGGCAGAGATATGTAAAAAAATAATATTTCAGTCCGGCTTTCTGGCGCTCGATGTTCTCCTCTACAGGTCGCATTTCTCAACCGATTCTCGTGAAATTTTGTGAGCAGGTTCGAAAATAATATAGCATTTTTTTGTCACGCCATTTTTTATTTTTTTTTAAATGGCAGAGATACGTATACATCATATTTCAGTCCGACTTTCCAGCTGTCTGTTTTCCCCTACAGGTCGCATTTCTCAACCGATTATCGTGAAATTTTGTGAGCAGGTTCGTTAATTATATAGAATTTTTATTCGAGCCAGTTTTTAGAAATTTTCCAAAAAATCACCTATTTCGAAAAATGGTAAAAATTAGAAGCTGCAAATTACATACCAAATAAGATACCAAACAGCACGAACCCACTTTGTGCTTCGAAAAGCTCAGCAGTGTGGGAAAAAGGGGTGGCGACATCTTTTAGATTATTTTTTAACAACATACAATTCGAGCTACTTTTTAACGCGAGGTCTACAGCTCACGGAGCCACTAGTTTTATTATGTATGATGACGTACTTATTAGGATAAAGGGGGTGTGTAACACAATCCGATGATGGTTGAGACATTTTAAATTGACTGATCGTTGCGTGCTTTAGAAGTTTGGATGAGATGAATCATAAGTTTGGCGTGCAACAACTCAATCAGGGTTGGGTTACAGTTGGTGTTTGTGAATTTAGGTCATGAACTGTATGAAACCATGATCTGCGTATTATGGGTTACTAGCATTCCGCCCGCAGCTTCGCTTGATAGTCTGTCAAGAGGTCACGGGACCTCGACTATCAAGCACATTGAATGTCTCACTCCATACAAAAAAAAAACAAAATATATTTTTTCCGCCAAACTATTCGTTTTAGACAATAATAGCTTAAGACATTCTTTCATTATAATAAATAGTTCTATCGATTAGTATTTAAAAAAATAAATTTTTAAGAAAAAAAATAGTTGCAATTTGCGCGCGACATAGCTCTGAAACACAACCACTGAGAGCCGGGAGACCGCATCGTTTCAGCTGCGGAGACGCCATACTTCGAATAGGTACTAAACTGACCATTTCTCTGATCGTTACTTTCTTGTAATAATGAAGCCTCTTATAAGCGCTATTACTCGAAATTGCAACCACTGAGATCAGGCAGACCGACATCATTCACATTAGGGTATCACTCTACAACCCATAAAAATGAATATAACCTTTTCCTCGATCGTTACCAAAAATCCCGTTACCTCTCAATGAGTGTTATATCCTGCGGGCGGGCGGAGACCCGTGCCCAGAAGTGGGATAAAAATACCCTATGTCTTTCCCCAAGAACCCATCTAAAATGTGTTAATGAATGAACCCAAAATAGGAAAATTATCAAAAAATAATATTGTTACAGATTTGCAGTTTCAATATTGACAATATTGGGATATCGCTTCAGCAATGGGCAGACTACGGATACTAGTAAGTATCGACAAAGAAATTAAATAAATTAATTTGTCATAGGTATAAGTACGTAGGTAGGCCCCCGACAAGGTGACTCGACGATCTGGTGAAGGTCGCGGGAAGCCGCTGGATGCGGGCAGCGTAGGACCGATCGTCGTGGAGATCCTTGGGGAGGCCTATACTAGCAGTGGGTGTCGTGCAGCTGATATGATGAGGTATAAGTAATGAAGAGTGAGGAGCTCATGGCGCAGTGGTTTAGCGCCTGGCCCTGCGATTGCGGAGGTTAATCAACTTTCGCTAGGGTCGGTCATGAGATGGGTGAGGAGCATAAAATTATTATGCAGAGTTCCTCCGTGCTTCAGACGGCACGTCAAACCGTTGTTCCCAGCTGCATTTGCATAGTCGTTAATACCTACTAATCCGTATTAGGCATGCGTGGTGGGTTATGTTATGATGACCCATCTCCTTCATAAGGAAGGCCTATGGGGCAGCCCAGCAATGGGGACCTTAAAAATGGCCGACATAGTAGGTATAAGTAATTTTTAAGAGAATTTGTTGCGTAAGATAAGAATATCACTTTAAAATAGAAATCAGGTTTCATTTTAGCTACACTTAATTTTACTGATTCCACTACAATAAATAACCTTCTATCGTTGTCAATTTATTTCGATGTGATTTCAGACAAAGCAGAAAATTTCACAACCATGGAGCCTCAAATGGATCAAGCACCTTGTTTCCCATCCAAACCTGGCGATGTGGACTTCCAGACGGTGGACCTGATAGCGGTGTACCGCCTAGACTGGCCTCATGCCAAGGGTGTGACGATGGTGCAGGGCTCCCAGGACTTACAGCGAGCGTATCGCATCGGGAAAGACGCGAACTTGACTCTGCCGTTACAGTAAGTCTTCTTCTTCTTGTCAGTGCAGGCGGTTTCCGTAACTCGACGTCTATTGCGCCTATTTTGCGTCGGAGGATGTGTGGCCGGATCACTCCAGCCAGCCCAGCTCAGCCAGGAACGCTCCAAGGGCTTTCACGTTCGTGATCGCTTCCTGGACGCTGCCCGGCGAGCCGAGGTAAGTAAAGGGCCACCCCTCTGCATTTCAGTAGAACGTGGGCGGCTGTTTCTTCTTCCTCCATGCATCCTCTGCATAGGGGACTGTCCGTGACACCTAAGTTAAAAATATGTCTGTTAAATGGTCCATGACCAGTAATAGCACCCGTTACTAGGCGAAGTTGCGGTCTGCACAGTTGTATCAGGGACCTGGATAGACGAGCGTCCACGCGCGGTAGTGCGAGTTTCGTGTTACAGTAAGTTACGGAATGAAGAATGGAAATCCAGCTTCTTAAATTAAGTATTAAATTTTGTTCCGCCTCTGTAGTCCAGTGGTTCGCCCTCCCGTGTAAGACGCAGGGGTCCCGGGTTCGATTCTCAGGAAGGAGGTACATTCTCAGTTTGGTTGGTGGTAAGGCTTATTTCAAGTCCGCCTGGCTAGCTACCACTGTGATGATTTCATAAGATTACATGTGATAATCATAACGGAGTGCTGGTACCGACACTGATGTATGGAAGTGAATGTTGGGTATGGCAGAAGAATGAAAGCAGAATAAATGCGGTAGAGATGCGATCGTTGAGGAAAATATGCGGAGTAAAACTGAGTGATAGAGTGAGCAATGAGGTGATTCGTAAAAGGTGTGGTCTGAAAGATGATATAGTGACAAGAATTGAGAAAGGAATGCTCCGGTGGTTTGGTCACTTAGAGAGGATGAATGAAAGGCGAATCACGAAAGAGATATATTGTGCGAATGTGGAAGGAACGATTGCACAAGGGCGTCCCAGAAAAACCTACGCGGACCAAATAGGGGTTATTATAAAAAAAAAGCTGGTGTACGCAGTGACAAAAACCGCAGGGCATGTATGAAAAGATTGATGGATGTGAATGAAGCGAAAGAAGTGTGCAAGGATCGTAGCAGGTGGCGATCCATAGTCTCTGCCTACCCCCCATGGGAAACAGGCGTGAGTGTATGTATGTATGTATGTATGTATGTACATGTGATAATTTAATAAGTTATTCTTAATTTTTTTTTCCTTTAGATCTCTGTATTTTTTCTTTCATGCTTTTTTACTAATATCTTAGTATTTTCGTGCTCTTAATATTTAGTGCTAATACTGTTATCCAGGCAGGTATTCCCAAACGGGTTACCAGATTACTTCAGCGTGGTGGGCACCTTCAATGCCAAGGGTCAGCGACGTCCGTGGAGCGTCATCAGAGCCAAGTCTGACGAAGTGGAGTTCTCCCTCACGTTGCTGCCCACTGCCAAGAAGGTGGTGGTGTATGTGCAGGGTGAGAGGACATCTTTCAAGAGTAGAGCGGTGAGGAGATTTTTTTTTCACAAATGTGGGTATTATAATCAGCACGCGATGAGAATGGAATGGAACCTTGTTAAACTGAGGCGTAGCAAGGTCAGTAAGAGGGATATCCAAAAACACGTGGCATCCGAATTCCGAGGTGAGGGATTTTTGCAACAGAAACTTCAAGTAAGATAACAAGAATGTGTTATTTATATTAGTTGATAATTTAAATAAAATTAACTTTAATCAATTTTGGATTTACATTGACAAGGTTCCCATTATGACTCTTAGGACTGTTGTGGTGACATAAAATGGTAAGATGGTAGTAGCCAAGCCAGTCAAGTGGTCCTAGAACAATAATAGAAATTCCTTTCTGGAAATATTGAAACCGAAACTTCTGGCATTTAAAAAAAAAATAATCAGTAGTTTATTTTTTTCTTTTCCAACGATATTTTTTTGAGCTCTAACCTGTCCTAAAACTTTGCTTTCCTATCTTATACCTTTTGCAAACTTAGTAATAAACTGTTATCATCACTGAGGTAAATGTATAATTGTTTTTTTCAGTTGTTTTCACCAGGATGGCACAAAATTCACATGTCGATTACCAACGATACTGTCTATTTGGCAGTCGACTGCATTGAGGTACCTATTTTTTAACACCTACCTATCGTCTTCGTTCAAACTGAGTTATTCTAATGCCTGAATGTAATTTCCACCTACACCTTATTGTTAACCTTGCTAATTGCCACAAATGGCAGTACTTCTAGTACATAATACATACTGCATGGCAGGGTTAAGTTTTGTGTCGGTAAACATTAGCTGCCGTACAAATAAACAAAGTTTTTACTTAGAATAACCAAAAAATTTTTTTTAGGAATATGACGCAATGAGATGTTATACGTAAGGAGTAACACTGCCAAGCGATTTTTTGGTTCTTCATTTATTTGTGCGGCAGTATTAGTTTAAAGTAACTATTTCATTTATTTTTATTGCAATCGTAACCAGGAACAATGATTAATAATAATGCATTTTTCAGCAAAAACCAGAGAATGTAACGAAGCACGATTTTAGCAACGCTACGGCGGTCACCATTGTTTCCAATGATGATGGGACTCCAGCACAAGTAAGCAATTATGAGATTTAAATCTTTGATTATAGCACTTAGTCGGATTCGCAATTGGACGGATTTTTATCTCACTGAGCTGAGTACAGTTTTGGCAGTACAATGTTGCACAATGTGTTAGCTATACGTGGTTATACTGTCTTTTGTAATTTGTTTGTTTATCTTGTACTATCATGTTGTGTATTCGTTGCGTACCTATGTCCAAAATAAATGTATTTTCTATATTTCTTTCTCATTTCACTGGAAGACAGTCAAAGAGTTCATTTTTAATAAACTTTGTTACTAGCATTTGGTTGGATTCACAAAAGGTTGGATTTTTTCCGGCAATCCCGCAAAAAATAAAATTATTAACCGTTTTTGACTGCGGAACCAGAATCACAGAATTAAGATCCGTAAAACTGCTATAGACATTGATATAGATTTTTAAATAGGGATAGAGATTGTGATAGAAATTTCGGAATGGTGATATACATTGATAGAGATTTTAGAATGGTGATAGAGATCGGTACCGAAAATAGCGTAAACTTGTTGCAAGTATGATTTATTATTATAGCTTTGACTTAAAGATTTCTTTGACAGAAATATATAAAACTATGCATTTTATCTTACAGATAGATTTGCAGTGGCTTTCACTTAGTTGCAGTCGATATGTGTTAAGAAGTGACAGTTGTGAAGAAATTGTAAGTATAAAAGACATACTTTATGTCCACATTTTGAGTAAAGTCAAGCGTAGGGAGTCAGTGTAAACTCGCAACTTATGAAAACTCGTTACGGTTTGAAAAGTTCAATACATTGAAAGTAAATTCGCCACTCATAAAAAATTTACTTATGCGTAAATTCGTCACAGGTAGATTACTTCGTACATTAGTATTTTACCGCAAACGAAAAACAGTTGTGTAACTTTTCTTGAACTTTCATGAATAAATACTTGACCGCTTGACCTTACGTCCACGTTTGAAGAAATATAATAAAATATAATAAAAACGAATATTTAAAATTTATTATCTCGAGCTCCTCCGTGCTTCGGAAGGCACGTTAAGCCGTTGGTCCCGGCTGCATTTGCAGTCGTTAACACCCACCAATCCGCACTGGGCCCGCGTGGTGGGTTATGGCCCATCCTCCTTACCACCCATAAGGAAGGCCTGTGCCCCAGCAGTGGGGACATCAAAAAAGTCTGATAGACTAGACTAGAAATATGTTCAGTATAAAAAGTGAATATGAAAACTAAAACGTTTATTATTTCAGAGACAAATTCCTTCAGAATTCCTAATAGCTACATCAACACAAGGAGCGCCGGTAAGTGAATTCAATTTCACATCCACAATAATCCTATCTACTAAATATTCATAATTAACCACCGACCAAATCTCCCCATTCAATTCCAGCATAACTTTTTCTTGAGTTTCGGGAACACTTAAACTTACAAATAAACACTTTTCAGTGACATAATGTTGTTTCAGTTGTTCGAAGTCGGATCTGATAGTATCACCGGAACTACTGGGACTGCTCGTCCAGAGTGTAATGTTACGTGTCCTCAGGTAGGTAGCTCTTATTTACAAGGTGAACTGCATGAAGGATATATTCTTAAAGAAAGGATCTTAGATCGAGAATACACTTGTTCCTCCAGCCCGCTAGCCCCCTTCCACCACCGGGGTACCAGACGCAGGTTAAGCATATCACTCTATTGTAGATACTCCAAGGGTTTGTACCAAGCGCTTTGCCAATACATTTCTTATGCGAACTGCTAAAGAATGGAATGCGCTGCCTGCTTATGTGTTCCCCGATAGTTACAACCTTGGTCTCTTCAAGGCAAGAGTGAATAAGCATTTCCTGAGCAAGCATGCTACACCGTAGACCACATCCTGTTCACCACGCAAGATGGTGGTCAAACGCCTGCCCAGTGTATAACGCCACTGAAGCTAGGGTTACCAGACGAAAAAATCAAAAGTTCTGAGAAAAGGCCCGATTTCCATAAAAAAATCCTGAGATTTGTAGCAGTTTGAGAATAAGGTAGGTACGACGGGGGGGGGTCTTCTCCAAAATGGCTTCAAGTAGCAAGCGACTTCGGTACAAGTGTAGATTCACAGGTTTTTTACTGTATTTTATTGAAAATTCTAAAAATCCTGAGATTTCCTGAGATTTTCAAAATCCGGCCGCAATCCTGAGAAAAGTCCAAAAATCCAGAGTTCTCAGGACAAATCCTGAGATATGGTAACCCAACTGAAGCCCACTTTTTGTACAAAGTATTATCTTTGTTTCTTGCCATAAAGTTGAATTTGGAAATAATATTAATTTGTCCCTAGATACAAATATTTGAAAATATTAATGACGGGATTCGAATTTAAAAATGTAGAGTCTTGTGTTAATCCGTCGCGTGAAGATGAAAAGCTGGTTTTTAGCCCCCGACGCAAAAAGAGAGGGATGTTTACAGTTACCTACTAATAATCATTAATTTTTCAGGGTCCTGTAGGTCCACAAGGAATCCCCGGCGAACCGGGGCCAAGAGGCTATACCGGATTACCGGTAAGACCAAAGATACATAAGTTAATAAAAACAAGTGTCATTGCAGTCGGGGGACCATTTTATGGATCAATATTTGACCAAAGAGGTCCCCCGCCTGCAATGACTTTTTAGTTCGTTTTTGTCAGGGCAGTAATATTTTTTAATTTATTTATTATTCTGATATTATGATCTCGGTGCAGGGGATCAGAGGGGAAAAGGGTGGCATTGGTCTAACTGGAGCTCCAGGACTGAAGGGCGAGAGGGGAGTGCCGGGACAACCAGGTGGATTCCTCAATGTAAGGATATAATAATAAAAACAGCAGAATGGAGATTATCTGCCACAACATGTACTGATAAAAGTTTTGACTCAATTTTGAATTTTTGACATTATTCTGCATTGAAACTTTTAGTTAAATAATGTTGTTCTCCATTCTGCTGTTACTTTCGTAATTTTGCGAAGACGAAGCTATTTTTGTTTTATTGAATTTTTTCATGCAAACAAAAATTATGAAACGTTTTTCCTATTTATAATTAAGGGAGCTTATATCTGCCTTTAAAAAATCAGCCAATTTTTTTTTCAGACGTACCCCATTGTTACTGTGATAACACAGTCATACCTACGTACTTGACGAATTATTTTATAGTGTGACATCTCTCATCTCACACTATAAATTCATTTTAATAAAAATAAATTGTTTTCAGGCTTCTTTAGGGTACAGGGGACCGCCTGGTCTTACGGGGGACACAGGACCCAAAGGCTCGAAAGGAGAAAAAGGGGAACGGGGGGAAAAAGGTGAGAACTAAGCATTGTACCATTATTGACTTGATTATTAAAGACAACTATTATATATTCTGTGGTATATAGGCATTACATTACACATTATATAAATAGGTACTAACTAGCGGCCGCCCGCGGTTCCACCCGCGTGGTTCCCGTTCCTGTAAGAATATCGGGATAAAAAGCATTTTATGTTTTAATCTAGGCTATCTACTACCTGTGTGCCAAATTTCAACCAAATCCGTTTAGTAGTTTTTGCGTGATTGAGGAACAAACATCCAAACCCACAAACTTTCACATTTATAATAGTAGTAGGATTAGTTATAGTAGTAGTAGTAGTAGTAGACAGTAGTAGGAGGAGATGGAACTTTTTTAATCAATGAAAGTTGCAAGCGGAAAGTGGCTGAAAGTGAATTTGTTCCACATAAATCAAAATATTTTACTAATTTTTAGTATAAGAAAATTTTCCTTGTTCTAGGTGAAGCAGGCGTCCCAGGGTTGACTGGATTAAGTGGGAATGATGTAAGCTGCTAAAGTATTCTATTTCCCTAGTAGGTATTATAATTAGATCTATTAAATTGGCTACTCTAGCTAGTCTAGCCATATGAAGTGAGTATCTACTTAAAATTTTGTACTTAAATATTTTTTGTTTTTAGTTAAATGCAGTGCATTTTTTGAGGTATTTGATGAAAAACGCTGATGTTTTAAAGTTATACAGGGTGTTACAAAATAACCAGCAATGCCAAATATGGTAGATAGGGACCATCAAACTGAACAACTGTTACTATGAGACCAACCCTGAAATCGCGAAAAAAATATCGGCTGTTTCATACATTTTGATTTTCATAGTTGGTCCCATAGTAAAAGTTGGTCAGTTTGAAGGTTCCGTATCTACCATAATCGCAATTGCGGGTTGTTTTGTAACACCCTGTATATTTTACATAGGGTACCCCTGGCCCCCCGGGCCCCGTCGGTCCCCAGGGGGAGCCGGGTGTAAGGGGCCCACCAGGATCTCCATCTAATTTCAACACTTCGCTCGTTCAAGGTAAACCTATCCATACACCGTCATTTTGTAGTCGTTTTAATGAGCGGTTTTCTGACAGCTGAGAATTTTAGTTTATTTTTATGTTGATAGATGGCGCTATTCAACTACGTAGTTTTTTTTTTAATTTTACTCCCAGGGCCCTACCGCCTAACTCAAAGCGATAGCCAAAGCGATAGCTAGGCTCTATCCGTCCTTGTCATATCATAACACGATGACAAGGACGGAGAGTGCACTGACGTCATAAACCAAAGCCAGAATCAAAGCGATAGAGTTAGGCGGTAGGCGACTTAACTGTCAAATTGACAAAATCCTTTGCTTTATTCTTAAAAAGTTACGTACTTAGTTGAACAACGACATCTAGCCATCTTTTAGGTACTACTTTTGTTTTTTAAACTGCCTTTTGAAAACCGCTCATTAACTTAAGACTTGTAGGTAGGTACTATTATGTATTCTGTGACTTAAGGGAGTTTTCTATTAATGAATCAAAAAATTTTTGCCAAAGAAACATGGGTCGGAAAACGTCATTTTTTACTTTCCCATATTAATAGAATGTTTTAGCTGTCTAGTTAGTATGGGAGGGCCAAAAGTTTTTGGCGTTTTCCACCCATGTTTCTTTGGCAATAGGGAACATGCACAAGTCACCGATTTGCTAAAGTTGAGTTAAATCGCTGCGGACACGTATAAAAACATGATGGAACTGAAAAAAAAAATATTATTTTAGTTTTATCACACAGGGGAAAATAACGATTTTTTTTTTTCATTTTTGGATATAATGCACTTAACAGACGGACAAAATATCGAATAAGAAATAATATTTTGTATGACAAATATGTAGAGATATTTGAAAATTCTTGGCTAACGCCATAACAATGCGCCTGAAACGTGGCATAAGTGACGTCACAAATGTTGACCGTTTTGTATAGAGCGTTTTCGGCGGGTGCAGCTGCGTGCTAACTTCAAGTAACTATATCGCGAGAAAAAAACGCAAGAGAAAAGTTTAAATATTACAGTTGATTTTCTCACGCATTATACTTTTGATTTTGATTCAAAAAAATTTGTTGCATGTTCCCTATAGTATGACTGAAAGAATTACAATTTAATTATAAACTTTGCCTATGTAAAAAGAACCACCTAAAAATAAAAATAAACCATATAGGTACACGTTTTTTCGCAAAATTGTTTCTTGGACAATGCTGATTTTAACAGTTTTTAGGGTTCCGTACCAAAATGGTAAAAAAGGAACCCTTATGGTGTGACTCAGTCTGTCTGTCTGTCTGTCACAGCTGGATATCTCGAGAACTACTAATGGTATCAACTTGAAATTTGGAATAGTTTAAGTTGACATTTGCCCAACTATTTTGCAAATAAGAAATAAATAAAAATACAAATATATTTTTTACAACAGGGGCTGAAAAGGGGTCTTAAAATTTTTAAGTGGAGCAACTAGGGCATGTGGGGTATCATATGAAAGAGCGTCGTTTGCACGTTTTCAATCATTTTTTCTTTTTTTTTAGGCCGCATAGTTTTCGACTTATAATAAAAATTGTAAAAAAAAATACCGTTCCCACCCCCTTATCTCCGAAGTTTGCAAAGAGAAAAATCTGAAATAATTCTATGTGATAGCAATTTATATAAAGATTACAGGAAAAATAAAACGATGTCTCAATATAGCACACTTTTTTAGAAATGATCAAATTTTAAAAAAAGTTAACATTAGTTCTACTATCGGTCAAGAGATGGCGCTGACCTAAAACTGTAAAACTAATTTATTATTCTACTCTGCAGTGTGGTTTGATGGTGCAATTATGATGGTATGGAACCCTCAGTGCGTGAGTCCGACTCGCTCTTGACCGATTATTTAAAATCAATATTCTAGACGAGTTTTAATGCAATACAAAAAAGAAATAAAAGGTTGTTTGGAAAAGAGGAATCATCAACAGGGGAATAAAATATTTATGCACAACGGGATATAGTGCTTCGCCTTTCACCTCACCTGATGTTAAGTGACGATAAGGCCGAAGGTGGAAGCGCACTACTCCCGGAATCCTCATCACTGAGGAACTGGCAATCTTACCTCTAACTGCCGGAACACAACAATTTTTAAATTCAATATGAATTTAATTTAGGGGGAAAAGGAGAGAGAGGTTTTCCCGGTAAACCAGGCCGTGATGGAAGTCCAGGTGAAAGGGGACTGCCGGGCTTGGATGGACAAAGAGTAAGTAAGAAGTATTTAAGTAAGTAAAATAGCGTAAGGCTTTTTATTAGAGGATCAAGGAGGATTATTTATTTACTAACTTCGGTTAGCCACTTTGTCCGCGTGGACATTTAGAAAATCCCTAGGGAACCTTAAGAATATTTTTTCGCTTAAGCTAGGGTTTCCTAGGATGACGGTGCCGTCATATTACGGCCGTAATTTAGCGGCGTAGAACGTTGTCTATGTAAACAAAGTGGCGCGGTTTCTGACGTTACGGTGTCGCCATATTGTTTACATAGACAATATTCAACGCCGCTATATTACGGCCGTAATATGACAGCACCGCTTTCCTAGGAAACCCTAGCTTTAAGGGAACTTTAAAAAAATATCCTGTTTTAATCCAGGATATAAACTATCTGCCTGTGCCAAATTTCATCCGAATCCGTTTAGCCGTCTTTGCGTGATTGAGTAACGAACATCCAAACTCACATTTTTATTACACTACTAGCTGCCGTCCGCAATTTCGTCTGCGTAGAAAGGTTTTTTGCCATCCCTCGGGAACAATACTTTTTTTCAGGATGAAAAGTACCCTATGTCCTTTTCTGTACCCCTGACAACGTGTATGCAAAATTTCGTGATGATCGGTTCTATAGTTTAGACGTGAAGGCGTATAATAAACAAACAGACTTTCGCATTTATAATATTAGGTTGTAAGGATATGTAGGAAGTAGGATTTAAAACTATTGAGAAATGGTACATTGTGTCGAATATTAGCTGCCAATTTAAACTCCATTTTTGTTTTCCATTTAGGGGTTGCCGGGTCCTCAAGGTCCACCAGGATTGAATGGCGCCCCGGGGGACAGGGGCCCTCAGGGTACCCCCGGGGTGCGGGGAGAAAGAGGGGAGGCAGGACCACAGGCAAGTATACAAAACATTGTTGTATAAATATGTCTGATTGTAAGTTATTTTTACAGTGATGTTAATACTGAAAAAATATAATAAGTACCCAACTTACCTATATATACACATGGGAAGTTACCTAATTAAAGCTTTGATTAATGCTTATGTCTTAGTTTGCGATTGGATCAATTTTTCAAAAACTAAAAAAATAAAAATGTTACTGTTTACAAGAAAATAATACAAGCATTTTTCTCAGAACAAAAGAAAAATACAATAAATAATTATAATATCAAAAATGCAATAAGTATACACAGGCACCTGAGACGCTGTAGTGTGTACAAGAACTTGTTGCATTTTCCTTTATATCTTAGGTACCTATTACAATATTTTTTAATGACAGTTTGTTACTGTTGACTAGGGTCCCGAAGGCCCCATGGGTCCGGCAGGTCCCCCGGGCCAACCCGGGCCCGCGGTGTCAACACAAGGACCAGGTGTACCCGGCCCGCCCGGTCCGCAGGGGACAACGGGAGAGGTAAGATGGGCCCTTCTACCTCTAAAGATAAAAATCGTACTTACATGCAAATGTTTGAAATATTCCGGGTTCGAAATTGCTTAAGGTTGCTTAACCTGAGCGAAAGTAGCGCCGCGGTTAATTTTATTTAATATTATAATTCTAATACACAATTTTAATAATGTTTTACGTTGAATTTTTAGGGCCTACAGTCTAGTATTTTTAGACGGTATCATTACATTCCCTCGTAGCTCGTAGTCACTGCTAGAAGTAGATAGCAAAACTGCTAAAAGTTTTTGAGATATTGCATGTAGCGATACCTTCTAGAAATACTAGACCATGGGCATAAGAATAAATAAAACTTATTTATTCTTATGCCATGGGCCCTAAAAACTCCACGTAAAATATTATTAAAATCTTTTTCTATTAATAACTTATTAAATAAAAATCTCTGAGGGCGCCAGTTTCGGTCATAGGTACAACATCGCCTGGAATTCAGATAAATTACAGGCCTCCAGATTTCCTTTTCACTGTCACGATTTTGGCCCTATCCTAACATCTTCAGTAGCTACTTAATTTCACTTTTATTCACATTAACGATATACAGCCTTTTTCTTTATGGTTTAACCCAAGGATGTTGCGGATGCAGATTTTTTGACATCCGCGGATGCGGATAATGTTTTTTTTTGAGAAAAGCTTTACTATGGAGGCGGAAAAGCTTAAAAATATAGAACCTAATTAAAATAAAAAAAAAATGGTACGTTATATTTAATAAAAAAATAGTTTTGCCGCCTTATCAGGTTCAAGCCTGTTTTACAGAGATTCATAAATTAAACCCGCGCTACTGAACAACTGTTACTGGTCGTTCTACGAGCTCAAAATCAATGGAATACCGCAAATCGATGTACAGTATAGCCGTTTGGTACATGTATACTTGAGGTGAAAACAAAATTTTGGACCCGCAGTTCTTAAATAATATTAATGTGTTAATTTGTACCTCTCTTGACATTTACATGCTCTGCCAAGGGCGGGACATATTGATCTATCTACACTTTGTATTACCATCCTTAACAAACTATGTTCCAAGTAAATAAACAATTTCATTTCATTTCATTTCATTTCATTTCATTTCATTTCATTAAAAATTCTTCCCTTAGGAGATGAGCTATGGTGTCATCTTTATTTTGTTCGGAAAAAAAAAATTTGTTCTAAAGCCTATCGTGTATGGTATCAAATGTAAGGGCTTGCTGAGCCGATTCTAAAAATATATCACATCGTTATATGTCAGCCACTTGTTTTAAATTAAACCAAAAAACATTTTCAAAACATACCAAGTTTGGACTCCTACGGATACAATATGGTTGAATTATTTTTCATAAGATATATATACCTCAAATGATATATTATGTAATATTCTCATATTCACATCTTTTACAAAGTGATTATATATATTAAAAAAAAAATGATTGTTCTAAAACCTATCGATGTGTGATATCGAATGAAAGGGCATTCGAAGCTGTTTCTAAAAATATATCACGTAATTACATTTCAGCACTTGTTTTAAATTAAACCAAAAATCAATTTCCAAAAATCCCATACAAACGTAAGTATGGGCAATAATTAGAAAAAAATACTAAATTTAGATATTTTCAAAATTACTAAATTGTGATTTGATATGAGGATATTATGCAACTCTTAAGGTGTATTTTACAAAAAATTATTTAACCACATCGGATCTGAGGGAGCCCAAACTTGGTATGTTTTGAAAATGTTTTTTGGTTTAATTTGAGACAAGTGGCTGAAATATAATGATGTGATATATTTTTAAAACCAGTTCAGCAAGCCCTTTCATTTCATACCATGCACGATAGGTTATAGGAAAAAAAAAATTTATTATACAAAAAAATATGACACCACAACTCCTCTCCTAAGGGAAGAATTTTTAAGAACTTTGGGTCCAAAATTTTGTTTTTCAAAGTATACGTGTACCAAACGGTTTTACTGTACATCGATTTGCGGTTTTTTTTGCGTACGAGTAGGACTATGTGCACAGGCGGGTGGCGATAAAAGTCTGAATGCTATTGTTGCTAATATTTTATTTTCTAATTGATGAACGCTCTTCCGCATTACCTCCGCATCCGCATGTAAATCCGCCTTTATTATTGCGGATGCGGATGTCCAGATCGATGCCGAAGTTGCGAATATTCACAACAACCCTACTAACCTACCTTGGTCCAACTATACCAACAACGTCGGCTTGTGAGAATCGACTTATTTTTGTTTTGTTGTGGCTACTCCAATTCAAACTTATGTTTCAGAGAGGGGAGCCAGGACAACCAGGGTTACCAGGAATGCCTGGAAAGGATGGTCTGGATGGGATCCCAGGAGCACCTGGACAGCAAGGGCCTCCAGGCCTGCCAGCCCCCCACTCTCCAGCGATCCAGGTTATTTATTTATTTGTTTAGCAATTAAGGCATTGTCTTCCAGTCAACCGGTAAGGGTGTACCTATGTGCTACTTTTTGAGTCCCAAACATTTATAACCAGTGTTTGTGACATTTTTCGAAGTGGCGGAAATATGATTTTCCTCATTTTGAATTTTTTCGAAAAACTGAATCGACAAAACAAAAGTAAAATATAACGAATCTCGCTAAGATTTGATATTTAAAAAGGAAAGAACGAACTTCGTTTGGCTTTATTATATTAATGTTATTAATTTTACAGGTGCCATTTATCTCAGAAAATGAAGTTCGGAATATTTGTGAGGATTTGATCAGAGGTGAGTTGCGTTGCGACCCTTTTAAAAGGTTTTTGGGGTTAAAAGGGTTTAGAGTCGGCATAACTTTTGCGATCTACTTAGACATTTAAAATACACTTTTCAGGGAGGCCTACTACAATTTTGCTTTTACCTTGTGCCTCTATCTATATATTTGTATTTTACTTAGGTATTGGTGTAAAATACGTTCACAAACCTAATAAAAGTAAAGAAATAAATATCAATAAATCGCGTAGACTTCGCGTTTGTGACATTTTTGATTATTTTTTCAAATGCCTGAAATATGATTTGTTTTTCGATAAATTTCGAAAAACTAAATAAAAAAAAACAATTAACATACCTAACTGTTCACACCACGAGAATCGGTTGAGAAATACGACCGAGAACAGCCGGACAGCCGAACAGACAGACATTCGAGAGCATTTTTGCCCAAGCTGAAACGGAGACGCTTCGCTCGCGTTTTGTGCTCGCTCAGTCAAATACAGGGACCTCTTTTCAAATTTTGTCAGGTCATCCTATAACAGCAGTAGTACCGCTGTTAAAAAAAAATAACTTCGAAAATTGATTACTGAGTACTGCTGCAGTACAATCAATTTACGAAGTAAAATTTTTATTTTTCTAATACATTTTTACCCCAAACTTTTCCCTACACAAATTGAAATTGTTGTCACTGTTTGCGCATCGCACGGTCGACTCGCGCGAGCCCCCCTCCCGCCACCCACCTTCCCCCGCTCGTGTCCTGTGTGCGAGGGTGAGCGTGCGTACCTAGATTTTTAGGATATAAAAAGTGGCTGAAAACCTTTGAAAACTGTGAATTTAAAAAGAAATAATGCATAATTATCTCACCTATTTTTTTATTACTTCCTTGAACTTATATTTGATTTTGTAAAGGGGTCGCAAAATTACCCTGTATACCCAGCAATAGGCGTCATGTGACTGACAATGATGTAGACAAGATAACAGTAATACCAATCCCTTTTCAGAGCGTTTAAGTGAGCTGACGGCAAGTTTGGTCAGTCCTCCGACTATCACGGTTACTAAGAGAGGGCCACCTGGAAAACCTGGGCCAGCTGGAGCCCCAGGTAAGACAGGACTTAAGTATTTTAACCAACCTTTGAATAAAGTTGATCGTCTTCTAGTATTATACAACGTGCAGCAGAAGGGACCATCAAACTGAACAACATTTACTATGGAACCAATTCTGACCAGTCGCGAAAAAAACATCAGCTGTTTCATACAAACATTAATAACGAAAATATCAAAATGTATGAAACAGATGATTTTTTCGCGCTTTCAGACTTGGTCCAAGTTACAAAAATTTATAACGAAAATATCAAAATGTATGAAATGAAACAGATATTTTTTTCACGATTTCAGAGTTGGTCCCATAGTAAAAGTAATTCAGTTTGATGGTCCCTATCTACAATATTCTGGTTTAGCCATTAATTCTGTTCTACGTTGTAAAAGTCCATGATTATCTTATAAACAGGGCTATTTGTAAAACACCAATAACCTCGCAGGAGTAGGTTACTAACATTATAAACAACAACATTTGTTCTACGACTTTTCCGAAAACAGACAAAAATGTCGGCTTTCTATCAAAAGTCCGAGCTGCTGATCGATTTTTGTCTGTTTTCGGAAAAGTCGTAGAACAAAATGTTATTGTTTGTGATGTTAGTAGGTAAGGTAAACTACTCCCGCACGATTGTTGGTTTTTAACAAAATATAACACTGTTTATTGTCAGTCTTTATGAATATCGATGCTGTATAATTGAGATAATTTTCCTATTTATTTATTAAGTAGAGTTTTCCGTACTGCTACAAAGTGTATAAAATATGAGCTGCATTTTGTAACAAAACAAATAATTTCACAATCAGGACGTGCCGGAGATCCTGGGGAGCAAGGTCCCAGGGGATATCCAGGTGAAGCTGGGGAGCCTGGGAGGCCTGGAAGCCCTGGACCGGGGGGTGATAAGGGGGATAAAGGGGAGAGAGGGCCTGAAGGTGTGGGCTTGCCGGGGCCTGAAGGATTGAGAGGAATTCAAGGTAAATTACGATTGTCTTTAAGAGATTATGTGTGTTAAGTTTGTGTTTAGTTCAACATTGCAAAAACGAGATATTTAAAGAGCAAAATTGTCAAAAGTATCACATAAAAGGTTATCAGTACCATACAGTATACCGGGTGTCCCAAAACTTTGCCACACGGAGGGAAAGTACCTTAAATATTGGAGATAGGAAATTTTACTGAAAGAAGACTTCATTTTGATTTTTAAAATAAATGGAACTGTATTCAAAGAATTTCGAAAAATCGCATGCCTTAACCAGAAATCGAACCTGCCAAATTCCAAAAAAAACAATCTTTTATTTTTACTATACCGATCAAAAGGGTTACTCATAAGGATTATTTTTTGGTAAGTAACACAGCATCTTAAACAAAAGGAAGACTATGAAATTTTACATTTAAATTTTGATGATTACGTATTGTATCAATTTGTATAGGAAATAATGCGAAATTTAAAAAAAAACTTTGAATTTAGTTCGCACTAATTTTTAAAATAAAATGAAGTCTTCTTTCAGTAAAATTTCCTATCTTCAATATTTAAGGTACTTTCCCTCCATGTGGCAAAGTTTTGGGACACCCTGTATAGGTTTACCTATTTGTAATACACCAACAACCTTGCAGGAATAGATTACTATCACCATAAAAACAACATTTGTTCTACAAATTTTCTGTAAATGTGCAAAAATTCGGTCATTTTTGTTTGTTTTCGGAAAAGTCGTAGAACAATTTTTATTTCTTGTTGTTTTTAAACGATGTTATACCTAGTCTACTCCTACGAGGTTCTTAGTGTTTAAAAAATAACCCTGTATATTTCAAATTATGTCCGTTGTTCGCTGAGCTCATAGTTTCAAGAAGCAGAATATCAGTCGTCCCTGTTATCATTGTTTGATACGTAGCAGTGTTGCGATTGTAAAAAAAAATTTAGTTGCCGTATTAAAAATAAAAATTCCGTAAAGAGCCCATGAATTATAATAGGTCAGTAGGGTAAGAATTTAAATCGGATTTAATTCCTACAAAAGGTTTTATTGTTTTAATAGGTTCATTTGTTGCCAAATATGACTGTCCTAGGTTTTCCCCCCCAGCGGAGTTGTGCTTAAGTGGTGGGGGGGTAAAAATGCACCCCAAAAGGGGTATTTTTGCGGTGTTTTTGCTATATCTCGTTTTTGGTCAAGATTGTGTAAGAAGATTTTAAAGTTGGGTAAATTCCAAACAATTTGAGGGTAGAACGGTTTTGATACGGACGATAGTTTTGGAGCCACAAAGCATACCATATTTAATACCACTATCATTTTTCGTTTGCAAAATAACTTTGTTTTTCATAGTGTTTGTATGAATAACAAAGTTATATTTGCGGTTATGGAAAATGTGCTATATCTCTAAAACTACTAACTATATCTCGTTCAAACTAATTTTCGTTGAAAACGTTTATTAAGATTTACAGCATATATATTTTTTAGATTTTTCACTCTCTTATTGCAATAGTTAGACGTGGGGGACACACAGGAGAAATTTTGGTAGAAATCGTGTAACTTAAAAAATTGGTCTGATTTCGAAAAGCTGTGTCTCAAAATCTATCGCTCGTATCAAAACCGTTCTACCCTCAAATTGTTTCATATTTAATCAACTTTAAAACATTCTTACACAATTTGATGAACAACCAGTCCTTCCAGGTCAAATCCCCTTTTGCGGTACACTTTTACCCCCCACCACTTAAGCACAACTCCGCCGGGGGGGAAAACCTAGGATAGTCATATTGGGCAACAAAAGATGCCATTAAAACAATAAAACCTTTTGTAGGAATTAAATCCGATTTGAAGTGTTTCTTGGTTTAATGCTACTGAACTATAATTGATTTGCTGCATTTTTGAAAAATATCATGAATCTTAGCAATGCAAATTGCCGTATTTATATGGAATGGACAGCGTTGTTGCACGATGCAGTAACTTGAGTCTCATTCGTTTGGAATTGCCGTAGATTGGCGGCAACTGCAGTATCAATCGCAAAACACTGTTCGTAGTAAGCTTCAGTTTAATATGAAATCTCGTGAAATAAAACACTTTTTAACAGATACTAGCGCGGTTTTATTGAAAGTACTTTGGTAATTAGTTTTAGATTTTCCCGACGTTTCGGCACCACGGCAAATACCAACTAATTACCAAAGTACTTCCAATAAAATCGCGCTATTATCAGTTAAAAAGGTGTTTTATTTCATGTCTAGTGAGCGCGTAAGATTGAGAAGTGAATATGAAATCCCGTGTTACAGGACCGATAGGCCCCCCAGGTGCTGTGGGGAGGGCTGGCGAGCGAGGGGACCCTGGCCGAGAAGGTAAGAAACGAGGATTAACAATATCAACTCAAACGACTACTACCCTTGCCTATCCGAACGCACTTCTTTAAAATAGGTCTGTGATTGGTTCATTTGGGTCGGTCCCACTATTTTCACTGAGAATCACCATTAATGGTAATATTGGCACCAACTTTCCCACAATTACCATTAGGCCATAAGGACGTCATTGGTCAATTGCTTAAAATCAATGCTTATAGTTAAGAAGAACATCTCAAGTATGATCTCAAGATAGCTCTCAATGTTGAGAATGTTTGATATGGGCCTGGGTTTATAAGGTTTCATTCTGTTCCATTTCCTTTTATTTAAACCTGAAGATTGGATCCTGTGAATAGGAATAGAAACTGTTTCTTTACTTTACTCATCCTTTTTAGCCTGTAAAATTTAAAAAACCAGAAATTAATGGGGAACTTCATTCACGACCTTCGTGGTCGAGCGGTTTGTTTGTATACCTGTTTTCAAGGTGTTGCCATCTTGGAGGTCCCGAGTTCGATCCCCGGCTGGGTCAATCTAGAAAACGAACATTTATATTGGCTCACAGGTCTGAGTGTTTGCAGTTCCACCATTATGTCCGATTTCCATAACACAAGTGCTTTAGCTACGTTGGAATCGGAGCAATGTTTGTGATGTTGTCTAGAAACGCAATTTCCCGTTCGTCTCACCATTGGGTAATGCCAGTGGGTCCACGGGTCATTATTAGGGATTATATTTTTGTTATAAGACCAAAGAGTAACTTCGTTGCAGGTTCCATGGGTCCCCGGGGTGTACCAGGACTGAGGGGGTCCTGTGATTGTCCCCCCGCCGCGTTCTACGGGTATTCTCCTATGGGCAATCAGAAGGGACCCTGATACCTACTATACTGTTAAGAGTTAAGACGGAAGATAACTTTTTTAAATATTATGAATTTTGGATAACGTTATTTTGGGAGTCTTTTTTTCCATAAAAACATCCGAGCCTTTCATACCACCTACTTTTTTTAAAAACGGTGATCTCCAATTCTGTAAAAGAACTGTTAGCTTTGATTCTAAGTGAGCGTAAAATAAACTTGTTTCAAACGGTCTATTACAAAATGGGATGTATTTAATAGCACTTTAAATTTAATGAAAACAGCTATAAAATTGTATATCAGCACTTTAAAATAATAATGGACCTATAATTGAATATTATCACTACAAAAATAATGGTTTGCACTTTAAAATAATAATAGATCTATAATTTAATATTATCACTACAAAAATAATGCTTGCACTTTAACTGTGTCGCAACCATTGGTCCCAACTCCGAAACCATTTAGTTTCTGTCCAACCACGTCAGATTGACCACCATCTGACCACTGTTAAAATGAGATGGAAAGATGAAAACAACTTGTGGCATGATGCATAATTATACGCCATCAGGTCGGTTCTGGCGTTGTTGGTCACAATGGAACCTAACCTCCTCCTGGGCTCCTCTCTCGCTGCGCCCGCTCGTCGTCGCACCTAGACGTCTTTTACCAGTGCTAAAGTTATAAAATTAATTTGTAAAGTGCAAAGTATTAATTTTAAAGCTAATCAATTAAATTGTATAGTGCAAAGTATTAATTTTAAAGCTTAGCATATTTATAGTGGAAACCATTATTTTTATAGTTCATTCAATAAATTTTGAAGCTAAAAATTTTAAAGTGTGTTAAGAACATTATTTTTAAAGTGCATTTATATATTCCCCTTACAAAATTGGAGAAGCTTGTTTCTATTGAAAGATTGGAGTAGTTTCTTTCAATTCAACAGTTTAGTTTCAACCATATAAATCTCCAATTTGCAGTTATAGTTTTCAACTTCAACCCTTTAACCTGTAGGTAATGTACAGAAATTATTTTTGTATGTTCTCAATAAGTAATTTTTATTACCTACTGTAAGCACTAATCTAAGAAAGTACTTAAAATAAAATCCTATGTAAGACTTTGTGGTGTTACTATTTTTTTTATTCCCTTAGTAATTTCAATATAGATATCAAGTAAGAGATAGGCTAACTAAAGATTTCCTTTTACTTTCCTCTAGCTATAAGCTTAGATATTTCTGTTGACGGGACTAGTAACCATACACCGTCATTTTGTAGTCGTTTTAATTACCTTAAGAGTGTGTTGTACCAATGAAAATAAACATTTTTGCCCAAGAAACATGGGTCGAAAAACGACAAAAAATTTTGGGTCTCCCATACTAAGTAGACAGCTAAAACATTTTATTAGTATGGGATAGTCAAATTTTTTTGTCGTTTTTCGACCCATGTTTCTTTGGCAAAAATGTTTAGTTTCGTTAGTAGAACACTCCCTTAAGTTAATTAAAACGACTACAAAATGACGGTGTATATGGCCGATTACAATAATCTATCTTCAGCATGAAAAAAAATTTCAGGATCTTCAGTGATAGGTAAATTGAACTCCTTGGGCATATCATCAACCCTCAGGAAGAGTCCTAAAAATATTGTGTAACGAAAATAACCGTTATTTTTTAAATGTTTTTTTTATACTTACTGTATTTTAATTGAATTATACATTTAAAATTTTAAAATATTTTAATATTGTTGCTAATTATCTATTTCAAGCTGCTAACATGTTCCGTCTAAAAAAGAGGATAATAAAGAAAAAACTGCGTATTCATAATTGATTTTACTTCAACTCAACATTAAATTAAAATAGAAAATTATAAACACCGTGTAAAAACTCCATCCATGACCCTAAACCATGTCAAATTAATGCGAGAGCAAGATACATTTATATTTATGAGAAAGTTTCCATTCAGTTGCTCTGCACAGGTTCTATTTCGTGTACAGATTCTATTTCGGCTTTGCAGAAGAAACATTGTTTGGAATTCAGTAGGTGCTGCATTATGCACGCCCTGAGGGATAGACAAGGCACAAATCAATTCAGGAATGGAGATTGTTCTGCGTAGGTACATGATTTGTTTGCCTTAGGAGCGACACAATAACGTTAGGTATTATTTTGTCATAACTATAGGTAGATTAGTGATGTACAAGACTCGAGTCCTCCGAGTCCTTTTGTCCAGAGCTCGGAGTCGTTTTACAGGGCTCGCCTCGTTTGTTCGAAGCTCGACGACTCGGGAGTCTTTTTTAGCGCTCGAGCCTTTTCAGAGCTCGGCCGACTTCGAGCCATTTTCACGGCTCGAGCTTTTTTGGAGAGCTCGGTCGATCTCGAGGCTTTTTTACGACTCGAGTCTTTTTCGGCGCACTAGTTGTGATGGGCTGCTGATGAATGAGGATAAGTCGAGCTAAAGCACGATAGATTAAGCATCTACGGTGCTCTTTATAACATAAGACATTCATCTTTTTGAGTTCTAATTTTGAATACTAGAGTCAGATTTTCAGGGCTCTGTGAGCTCGATAAGCTCGGCTTTAATATCTCCGTAAATAATAATATTTACAATATTATTAATTACGGAGATATTAAAGTCATAAACATGAACTCTAAGCTTTTTATGAGGCTCGCATTCATTTTAAGACTCGAGCTTTTTTGAAGGCTCGAGCTCTTTTAATAGGTTCGAGCTCTTTTGAAGGCTTGAAACTCTTTTGAAGCCTCGAGGCGTGGCTCAGAGAGCTCGTTTTTCGGCTAGGCTCGGGCTTACGAGCCTACTGAGTTCACTGAGTCCTGCAAAACCGAATCAAGTCTTCAAAAGTAGAACTCGACGACTCGAGTTTTGTAAATCACTAAACTAGATATAAAAAACGTGTTACAAAGAAACCCCAAAGCCGAATATGGTAGATAGGGACCATCAAACTGAACAACTTTTACTATGGGACCAACTGTGAAATCGCGAAAAAAACAACTGCCTCGTACATTTTCATAATAGGGAATATGCATCATTTTTTTTAATCTTAATCAAAAGTATAATGCGTGAGAAAATTTACTGTAATATTAAAACTTTTCTCTTGCGTTTTTTTCTCGTGATATAGTTACTTGAAGTTAGCGCGCAGCAGCATCCGCCGAAAACGCTCCATACAAAACGGTGACGTCACATATCACGTTTCAGGTGTGTTTCGGCGCGTTTAATATGGAGTTAGCCAATAATCTTCAATTACCTCCCTAAATTTTGCGTTTAAGTACATATATGTGTCATACAAAATATTATTTCTTATTCGATATTCTATCTGACTGTAAAGTGCATTATATCCGAAAATTAAAAAAAATATCGTTATTTTCCCCTGATTTCATCGTGTGATAAAACTAAACTAATACAGTTATTTATATTTTTTTTCCTGTTCCAGCTGATCTTTTTCGCAATTTCAGAGTTGGTTTCATAGTAAAAGTTGTTCAGTTTGATGGTCCCTATCTACCATATTCGGCTTATTAAGGCTTTTACCAAACACCTCGTATTGTAAACTGTCAAAACGGAGGTTTGACGACCAGGGAATGATAACGTTATTTTTAAGTATAACGTTATTTTTTACTTTTTTTAGCGTTAATTTTAAAATTCACGTTATGTTAATAAATAACGTTAATTTAGATAACGTTACATTGAAATTAACGTTATTTCAGTAAATAACGTTAATTTTAACATTATTTCTTACTTTTTTTACCGTTAAACTTTAAAATTAACGTTATTCTAATTAATAACGTTATTTTTTAGCGATAATTTTACCGGTATAATGTACCGGTAAAGTTTAACGCTAAATTTAACGCTAATTTTACCGGTAAAATACTTTTAACGTTATTTTTACTGGTAAATTTACCGATAAAATGTTTTAGCGGTATTTTTAACGTTATTTTTACCGGTAAATTTACCGATAAAATGTTTTAACGGTATTTTTAACGTTATTTTTTATTTATCGTTATATTTTTTTAACGGTATTTCAATCCCTGTTGACGACCTCCGTGGTCGAGTGGTTTGCACGCCGGTTTTCAAGGCGTGTCACCATCTCTTGAGGTCCCGGGTTCGATCCCCGGCTGGGTCAATGTAGAAAATGAACTTTTCAATATTGTCTCAGGTCTGGGTGTTTGTCATACCACCGTTGTTTCTGATTTCCATAACACAAGTGCTATAGCTACTTACTTTGGGATTGGAGCAATGTATGTGACGTTGTCAAATATTTATTTATTTAAAAGTATCCCCAAAATCTGGGAGGCTTATCTCCTTAACAGGGAAGGGGTGTCATTTTTACCTGCAAGAATGATGTCCACAAGGCGTGAAGGCCGTATCCGCTACCCTCGCGTAGCAAATTGTGCACAGCAGATCTGACTGCGCGCCACTGGATCCTGGTGACCGAGACTTCAAGATAGCATCTCTGGCTATTCGTAGCCTTTCTACCACACCTTCGAGGGCTTTCAGCTCTTCTGGAGTGACATCATCTGGGTCTAGACATAAAGACAGCATATTGAAGTCTATCCCTACGTATTCCACGTGTCCGGGCCGGGGCCCAAGCTATGTTGGGCGTCTCTATGTTCCACATAAAGGACCAACGTAGTTTAAATTCTGGATCCTGAACGAAGCCGCCGCCGATGACAGAGCTCAACGTATATTTGTTATACATACAGAATCTTAGCTCGACCAACGTAACTTAGGCCCCTGACATGAACTGGCCCGGCTACGGCCCGGATATGTGGGGACAGACCTTTAGATACCGCAATTTGTCGTAGGCAGATACATGGCATCCGTCTGCCAAACGTCATTTTTTTCCAAAAGTTACCAAAAAGTCAGATTTGCGCCATTGACTCGACTCGAAATATCTTTCATCACAAAAAATCTTTAGTTATTCGTAAATTCTATTTTCCCCTAGATACAAAATCAATCCACAGATAGGGAAACGCCTAATCCAGATTAGTTGCTAAGCAACTGTCTTGAATTTTTTAAATAATATCTACCGTTCCTAAGCAACTAATCTGGATTAGGCCGATCCCTATCTGTGGATTGATTATTGGGCCTATCTGTATAACTGTCTTGGTTGGGCGTGCGAATGAATGTCGGGGGTTTTTGTTTAGATACAGAGTTGATAAACATTAAAACTAACATTTGTAGAACGAAAACTGTTTGTCTCTCGTTTTTCCCAGCATAAACTCCAGTCCATCGATACGGAACAGTGGCTCTGTCACTATTGCTTTTACTATCTTGTCCAAGTGCTGTAAGAGATGATGAATCTTGCATTAAGTTCACCCAACAATCAACATCAAACCCGGGACATCAGACCCAGTGAAACTTCGAGCTGAATGATTTTGTAGAATACTTGGACCTTACTAATTTAAATGACTTATTTCAATAAATAACCCCAGAGATGCCTACTAAAGCACAGAATAGGTATTAATAGTACACTAAAGATATGTCTTTTTAACTGTTGCCCAGACCTTTCTATTAAATGTTGGAAAATACAACATAAAAAACTGCCTAGTATTTAATTACCTACTTATACAGTAAAAAGCGTTTTATTACAATACAAAAACAACACTTGCCTTGTACCAAACCGTAAGACAAACAAAGAAAAAACTACCAGCTAAATTATTTACGGTCTACGGTGGTAGAGTGAACTGAAAACCAATTTTACAAAAGAGCTGAAATATTCATTTCAATTTTTGTAGCTTTATCTACCTCCGTAGGCAGCTTAGGGTCCAACATGCCTATGAGGCAGCCAGCGATCGGCGCCAGTGCCACGTAGTAGTGCACCCTGTCTGTGTCTGGTAATCCTCGCGCGATCAGCCGGCCGAAGCTAGCCCCGCCACCGCCACGCACGCACACGCGGGACACGACGGCCATGAGGATCTGAATGTTTAAGATGACGACAATTTTTTTTTATGCAAAACGGGATAGTGTTTGGCCTTCACCTCATCTGATCTTAAGTGGCGATAAGGCTGAAGGTGGAAGCCCACTACACCCGGAATCCTCATCATTGAAGAACTGACTATCTTACCTCTAACTGCCGGAACATAACAATCTTTAAATTGTTGTTATGGCGTCAGACTTAGGTAAGATGGTGGTAGCTATATCGAGTTTCGGTGATCATGCTAGGCCGGTATTTGACAGTTGTTTTAAAAAAGTTTTAACCAAAGACAAATTAAAATATGGTTTTACAGACTACAATTCTGACAATACCTGGCAAGTCCTTCCTAGAAGCAGTTCGTTCTGATTATCGCAGGTTTCCGGCTTAGTCACCAGTTGCGGCATCAGAGTGAGGTTCATCTGCAACGCCCTGGCTAGGCCGTGGTATAGGTCGAAGCAGGTCGCAGACTCTACAATTCTAACAATACCTGGCAAGTCCTCCCAAGAACCAGTTCATTCTGATTATCGCAGGTTTCCGGCTTAGTCACTAGTTGCGGCATAAGAGTGAGGTTCATCTCCAACGCCCTGGATAGGCCGAGGTACAGGTCGAAGCAGGACGCAGACTCTACAATTCTGACAATACCTGGCAAGTCCTTCCAAGAAGTAGTTCATTCTGATTATCACAGGTTTCCGGTTTAGTCACCAGTTGCGGGACCAGAGTGAGGTTCATCTCCAACGCCATGGCTAGGCCGTGGTACAGGTTGAAGCAGGTCGTAGATTTTACAATTCTGACAATACCTGGTAAGTCCTCCCAAGGAGTAGTTCGTTCTGATTATCGCAGGTTTCCGTCTTAGTCACCAGTTGTGGGATCAGAGTGAGGTTCATCTTCAACGCCCTGGCTAGGCCATGGTACCGGTCGAAACAGGTCGCAGACTCTACAATTCTGACAATACCTGGCAGGTTCTTCCAAGAAGCAGTTCGTTCTGATTATCGCAGGTTTCCGGCTTAGTCACCAATTGCGGCATCAGAGTGAGGTTCATCTCCAACGCCCTGGCTAGTCCGTGGTCCGTGTCGAAGCAGGTCGCAGACTCTACAATTCTGACAATACCTGGCAGGTTCTTCCAAGAAGCAGTTCGTTCTGATTATCGCAGGTTTCCAGCTTAGTCACCAATTGCAGCATCAGAGTGAGGTTCATCTCCAACGCCCTGGCTAGGCCATGGTACCGGTCGAAGCAGGTCGCAGACTCTACAATTCTGACAATACCTGGCAGGTTCTTCCAAGAAGCAGTTCGTTCTGATTATCGCAGGTTTCCGGCTTAGTCACCAATTGCGGCATCAGAGTGAGGTTCATCTCCAACGCCCTGGCCAGGCCGTGGTACAGGTCGAAGCAGGTTGCACATAGCTTGATCTGGCGGGACTCTAGGTGGGCGTCTACGGAAACTCTGTCCATCTGACCATGGAAAAAGGAAACGGGAAAATTTTACCTAGGAATAATTCCAAAGTCTGATTTCTGTTACAGTGAATTGCGACCAAAGTTAAACATAATAGAACAAAAATAGTTAAGCCTACAACTGTATTTTCATTTTAACAAAATGGTTGTTAGTTTTCAGGCTCACTCAATTAACTAACTTAACTATCTGTTTTATTCGCATTTTTCTCTGAATTTACCAATAGAATGTTTCATATCGCAAACAGGTTGTAAGAGATACTGAAACATAGTTTTTAAAATACTGAAACATAGTGTAGTGATTCGTTATCTGTGCTTTAAAGTACCTCTTGCATCATGTTTATAAATTCCGAGAATGCCCAGTTGAGCTGGCTGAGCAGCGAGTTGAGGAATGCGGCCGCCTCCTTGGGGTGTGACGTCAGGAACTCTTTCACTCTCGACTGGATCACCTCTGAGGGGCACGGGCCTGGGGAAGAATTATCATAATAATCATGGTCCCATAGTCCCATTACCTACCTACCTAGTTCGACAGTGTTAACAGCAGAAGAGATTAATAGACTGTACCAAAGATTTAAATCGTTAGATACGCCCTTACCATAGTATGAGCTCATATGTGTCAACATACAAACGAGTGATCCTCACTTCTTTGCTATGGCTATCAGTGGTCATTTGAACACAGTGTCAGTTATTTCGAGAAATCACGTGAGAACTTTTTCAAAATGCCGTCTTGTGCCTTTTATCTGTGCACCAACAAATGCAGAGATTATACAAATATAGCAAAATGTTGTAACATTTCACGCAGTATTTAGATTTCAATTACCTATTATCGAAATTTATTTGCTTTCCGTTGTCAATTCCGATGGACGTAAACAACGCATCCGCATGCGTGCGCTAATTTGACAGATTTGAAATAATGCTACAGATTTTCAGTTCGAAGGCATATCTAACGATTTAAATCTTTGGACTGTACTAGTTCTATCGACAACGGTATTACCAACCAAATCACTTACACGCCAGCACACCTCCGCCTGCGGAACACCGCAGTAATTTCCTTCGTGAGTTCGACAAGCAAGAGAAACAAATGCAAACAGCATGTTCTAATCTAAATGCATATGTTATAGTCAAAACCCGAACTCCAGGCGCTCCTAGGATTGCCTAGTCAAACCTCAGGTTTGACAAGAAGGATTAGTCAAAGTCCAAAACTAAAGCGTATTTCGGGCTTTGACTAACGAGTTTATGGCCAAACCTCGGAGAGACCAACTTGGATAGTCAAACGCCGAAACTCAATACGATCAAATCGGGGACTTAAATTAGGGTCTGAATGTGTTATTTTGTATGTAAATGTGTAAAAATAATTTTTTAGAGTGAAAATAAAACGATTTCAACAATCTTCCTGTGAAACAAAGATTTCTTTTGTCTGTCAAAATAAATAAGCATGAAATTTAAGACTCTTAAATTTCTAACCTAAACGTGACCTACCTAATTAAATTAAATTAATAATCTTCCTGTGAAACAAAGATTTCTGTTGTCTGTTAAAAAAAAAATCTTTGACTAAGCCTTCTTGTCAAACCTGAGGTTTGACTAGGCAAACCAAGGAGCGCCTGGACTTCGGGGTTTGACTATAACACATAGATTTATCACGCGCGATTCCGCCCGATCGACTCCGACCGTTGACATAAGCGAAAGTAATTACGCGACGCGAAACCGCTACGTAGATCACGTAGATGTGATCCTCATAATATCGTCGTCGATAGAGACGCATTGATTTGAATATCAAAATAAGTCGATGTTGACAAACATGACTACACGAGCACACGATTCGGCACACGAACTCGCGGGGTGGGGTGAGGTAATTGATTCTGGGGCGGGGCGGGCGGAGACATTCCTTTCTGTACGGTAGTACTTATATCTATTCTGTGGGGCCTACCGTAATTAAGGGTAAAAGCTTGTTAATTGTGTATAGAGGTTTTTAAACTATTTGTGTCTACATATATGTTAATTTACTGATAGTATATCTTTACCGAAACACTGGCTCATGAGTCCAGCGTCCACCTTGGCGCCGAGGTTGTTTACCGTCGGCTCCCTGTCGCCGTACCTGAAAATAACTCTTGATACTTTAGGAGCGAGCTGGTACATTCCCGTCACACATAAATAGTGGTGGCGGGATAATTTAGAAACACCAGTCGTTTTTCATACAAACGAGGTAACTTTGAAGCCTTGGTTCTCCGCCAGGGATTGATCTAGCTGTGATCTGATAGCCATCCAGGGAGTGAATGAAGAAGATTCAGATCGCCATACACATCCAATTGATCTGATCAGCATTCTAAGCGCAATTTGGATATGTTTTAAAAAAAACAAGAAAATAGCATTAAAATGTATGGAAATGCTGAAACTGATAACTCGGATCCTTACAGCTCTTAAGATGCTGATCAGATCAGTTGTGTGTGAATCTCTTCTATTCACCTCCTGGATGGCCATCGTCAGATAGATCACAGTTCGGTTAATCCATGGCGGAGAGCCAAGGTTTTAAAATTACCTCGTTTGTATGAAAATCGACAGGTGTTTCTAATTATCCGTCCACCACTATACTCATATTTATGTCATATGTAACAGCATTATTAACAATCTAGTCGCATCAGGTAGGTAATCAATGGGGGTGCCATGTCAGACAACCTTCTCGCGGTGCACCCTGGGCGTCGCCGCTCTGTTGCGGTGACGGCGAATGGTCTGGCAGTCGGGGATGGCGCTGGTTCTGCCCCAGCGTCATCCGCTCGTAACCCCGTACGTGGTGCGGGAGCGAGGGCCGCCATCCCAACGGATGGGGGCTGTGAGGAAGAAAACCTCTCTAAAAAATTACGGATGGGGACGTAACGGTCCTGTCCGCTTAGGCGGATAGTGCGTGCTCCGAATCGGCGTCCCAGACGTATTCTGGGTAGCGGCGACTCTGTTCGGGCTCGACCGGCGTCCTGGACATTCCGGGTAGTGGCGGTGCGAGCGTGGGCGGCGGGTTTGTCTGATCGCGGTGGTCGCGATCAGCGGACGGGCTTCAGTGCCAACCGTCGGCAAAACCGTAACCCTTTCAGTCATGTTTTGGGGGCCGGTGGGGCTGCCCTTAATTGGGTGTCCCTGCGAGGAGAAAACCTCTATAAAAAACCCTAATCCCAGCTTTGCCACGGGCTAGGGGATGAATGGCTGGTGGGGGACCAGTTCCAACGTGGCCACCGGAGCAGGGGATTGGCGGCCCCCCTGCTTCGTTAACCATTCGCTTACCCGGGTATGGGGCCTCTGCCCGGGCGGACCAATTATTTGCCACCACTGCTCGTGGGAACAATTATGACTTCCAATTACTTAAAAACAAAAATCTCTGACGATAGTGGGCCTAGCTCGGGCGGAAGAGAGCAAAAGGTGGGGCCTAGCTCAGGCGGGGAAAAGGAGCCGGTGGGTAATTTTGTACCCCCATCTGTTGCAGACATAGCTTCTGCAACGTTCGAGGACGAAACGGTATACTCCGACGGAGATTCAATAGATGTTTCTCCTGAGATGGATACTGAAGTATTGGAATTAGATAAGGAAGAGTCCTTGCCGCCTACTAGAAAACGTCCGATGGAAGGTACTTGCGCTGAATCTGGTGGGTCTGATGAAAACGACGTACCTTATTCGGCGAACAGCAAGGTTGGCCTAAGCAACAACGGGACGAGGGGTAAAGCCCATGGAGCCGGAAAGTTTGCTGGCCACGCTGCCATGCGTAAACGCCTCACTCAAGAAGGTCGCGACCAGGATGAGTTAGACGAAATAGAAAGAGACTATTATAAGGAAAAGGCTAGAGAGGAAGCAAGGAAAATGGCACAAGCTACTGCCGGATTAGAAGTTGAGAAGAGGAAAAAGAAAAAAAATAAAGCCAAAGGAAAAGGGAAGGAGAGCGACAAGGATCAAGACTCTGATGGCGATCAGAGTCAGAGAGGTACCCAGTCTCCGGGTACCTCTCAGAGCAGAAATGAGTCCCCAGTGAGGTCAGCTTCTTCTAAAGTATCGGGTAGGTCCTCCGTGCTTATACAGCAGGAAGTCGAGCGATTTACTCAAAAGCTGCTGAATGTTGTTTCTCAGTCCGGGAATTTAAAAAGAGAATATAAAAATGACGTTAAGGAGGTAGCGGCAGGAATGAAATCGGTGGTCGCTGAATTAATTAATATGTCGTCCACCGAGGAAACCCGTCGACTAAACGCCGAAAATAAAAGACTGGAGGAAAGAATGAGTATCCTCCAATCTGAGTTGCTTGCGCTCAAACGGGCGTTTGAGGAAAAGTGTGTTCAGGAGGCGCAGCGCAAACGAGCGACTCCTAAGACCCCAAACGTAGAGGTCGAGCAGGACATTAACCCCTCGCGCCAAATGCCGCCTCCCGCCAACCCGGACGTCCCGGAGTGGATGGCAGTTCTTGAGAGGTCGCTCATGACCAGATTTGCGAATATGCTAAATGCAAAAATCGCAGGTCTTGAGATGCGCCTGCCGCCGGCACCTGTACTGCGACCTGCACTTGCGACAGACCAAAAGAAGGCAGCGGCCGCTACCGCGCGAAAAACAAATTCAGTGTCGCAGCCGAGCCCGCCTTCGGGCGATTGCCAGACTCGCCCCTCTTATGCAGCGGCTACAGCGACGGAAGACCCCTGGACCCCAATTGGGAAAAATGGTCGCCCCATAAAGTCGAATGCTGCGACCGGGTCATCTGCCCCAGCAACAGATTCTCCGAAGGCCCCTAAAACAGCAAAGCCGCAGCCTGCCAAGGCGGCAAAGCCGCAGTCTGCCAAGCCGGCAGGACCCAAAAAGCCTAAGTTGGCGACGCCAAAGACGACAGCAGTAGTCTTGTCAATCTCCCCCGAACAGGCGAATAGGGGGGTAACATACGCCGATACCATAGCCAAGGCTAAGAAGGCGGTTAATATAGTGGAGATGGGCATCCAAGGGATGAAAGTTAAAGTTTCGGCAACTGGGTCCCGCGTGTTCGAGATTCCTGGGGCTTCGAGTGGGGACAAGGCAGATCTCCTGGCTGCCAAACTCAGGGAGACTCTGGGGGATTCAGCCAAGGTTACAAGGCCGGTAAAGACCGTTGACATGCGTGTCTCCGGGCTTGACGACTCTGTGACCACAGAGGAGCTTCGTCTGGCTGTCGCTGAAGCGGGAGGATGCCCCATCGAACATCTCCGCGTTGGCCCTATTAGGAGTGGTCCAGGAGGCCTTGGTTCGGCACTAGTTAAGTGCCCCATTGCGGCGGCGAAGGTTCTGTCCGAGTCAGGGCGTCTAATGGTCGGATGGGTGTCTGCACCGATAAAGGCACTGGAGGTTCTTCCGCTCCGATGCTTTAGGTGTATGATTCCAGGGCACACCAGAACACTATGCCGATGTGAGACGGATCAGGATGACACCTGTTATCGGTGCGGAAAGAAAGGGCATAAGTCCTTCGGTTGCAATGCTGAGCCGAATTGCGCCGTCTGTAAAGCAGCCAAATTGCCGGCTAATCACACAATGGGGGGAAGCAAATGCCGTCCCCCTGCAGTGAGAGCAAGGGTTCCCGCCACAACGACACCAGCTCCGGTGCAGCAGACGACGGATCCAACAGCCCATAAGGAGGTTGAGGAGGCTGAACATATGTCTTTGTAATGCTTGGACACCTCAACCTCCTTCAGGGAAATTTAAACCACTGTGCTGCTGCGCAGGATCTCTTCCTACAGCACGTGGCAGAGTCTGGCACTAATCTTGCGGTAGTGGCGGAGCCGTACGCGATTCCCCAGCGCCCTAACTGGGCAGGCGCCGTCGACGATTCTGTCGCCATTATGGCCCCATATTCTGCCGCCTACTCCCCTCCCCTCTCGGTAAAAGAGAGGGGACCGGGCTATGTGGCGGCCACCTGGGGAGAGTTGACACTCGTTGGTGTCTACTTCTCCCCCAACCGGGGCATTCGAGAGCTGGCGCAGTGGCTCAACGTGCTGAGTGGTGTGGTGAGTCGCCTGGCCCCGGCACATTTATTGATCTTGGGCGATTTTAACGCTTGGCACACGGCCTGGGGCGAACGCAGAGACACCCCAAAGGGTGTTGAGGTCTACGAGTGGGCGGTTGCTGCGGGGCTTGTGCTCTGCAACCGGGGTCGTCAATTCACCTGCGTCAGGGGGGACGGCGGGTCCATTGTCGATTTGACGTTCGCCACCCCAGCGCTGGCGACAAGGGTGCAAGACTGGCACGTCCTTAAAGACGTGCTCACCCTCTCGGACCACGATCACATATATTTTAAGGTCGTGGCCACCACAGACGGGAACCGCCCACTTCGCCATGGGGAGTCGCAACGCCGTTTTCCTCGCTGGGCAATTTCTAAGCTGGACCGGGAGCTGGCAGAAGAAGCGGCGTTGGTCGAGGCGTGGAACCTTGAGGGGAGCCACTTCGAAGAAGAGGGGGTAGACGATTATGCCAGGCGGCTCTCTGCCTCCCTAACGGCGGTCTGCGACGCGGCCATGCCGAGATTAAAGGGCCTCCCTCACAAACGAAGCGTGTATTGGTGGACGGAGGAGATTTCCTCCCTCAGAGACGAATGTTTGGAAGCCAGAAGGGCTTACCAACGCTCCAGGCGAAGGGTAAGGCAGGATGCTGAGGAAGAATCTCAACTCCGTCGCGTCTTCGTGGAGTTAAAGCAGGCCCTTACCGTGGCCATATGTAGGTCGAAGACCGCCCACTGGGAGGAATTTCTCGAAGACCTGGACAGGGACCCGTGGGGGCGCCCGTATAGAATGGTCAGGAGCAGACTCCAGAAACAGGCGCCTCCCACTGAGTCGATGAACCAGGAGCTCCTGATGCGGGTGGTCGAGGGTCTCTTCCCTGGCTCACCCCCAGTCGTGCCTCCTGTTGTTGGCCCAACGCCTGACGAGCCCGACCCTGCGCGAGGCTTCTTTCCCGTTACAGAGGACGAGCTCAAATATGTATCAGAGCGCCTCCGTTCCAAAAAGAAGGCGCCCGGACCAGGGGCCGTACCGGCTAACGAATCGATTTTCATAAAAGTCTGCTGGGTTTCAATTTAAAACAGAGAAATCAAAGTAAGCAATTTCGTTTTGTACTTTTTGTTGACGTGATTCGGAAGATATCGATGTTCGTGTGACATCATGAATTTGGGTTCGTCATTTTGGCCCAATTGGGGCGCGATTTATCTGTTTTAATTTGAAACCCAGCAGACTTTTATGAAAATCGATTCGTTAGCCGGTACGGCCCCAGACGGCATCCCGGGACGAGTCTTGCCTGGTGCTCTGAGACACTTGGGCGAACATATCCAGGCGTTGTTTTCCGCCTGCCTCAAAACCGGACGGTTTCCCAAGGCATGGAAAAGGGGAAGACTCTGCCTCCTAAAGAAAGACGACAGACCAGCAGACTCCCCGTCGGCGTATAGGCCCATCGTCCTGTTGGATGAACTTGGCAAAATGCTAGAACGCATCGTCGCCGATCGAATCATCCAACATCTGGATTCGATAGGGCCGAATTTGTCGGATCGCCAATTCGGCTTTAGGAGGCAGAGATCAACCATCGATGCCTTGCTTGCGCTTAAGGAAATGACACAAAACGCTGTGAGTCGGGGGCAGAGAGTTGTCGCGGTGTCTTTGGATATAAAGAATGCGTTCAACTCTCTGCCATACAGTGTTGTTCGGGACGCGCTCAGGCATCACGGGGTTCCCCCTTACCTGATCCGTCTGATTGAAAACTATTTAGAGGAGAGGGAGATAGTTTTCCTCGCCCCAGACGGACAGATGAAAATCCGCCGTATGGAGTGTGGGGTTCCACAGGGGTCGGTTCTGGGGCCGCTACTGTGGAATCTTGGGTACGACTGGGCGCTTCGAGGCGCTCTTCCCCCTCGGATGGATGTCATCTGCTACGCAGATGACACGCTCATCACTGCCCGAGGGGAGGATTTCGCGGAAGCGAAACGCCTCGCAAGAGTCGGGGCCGAATTTATTATTGGCCGCATCCGGGCCCTGGGCCTGGAAGTTTCAGTGGCAAAGACCCAGGCCATCCTCTTTCACGGGCCAAGGCTGGGGCCTCCACCAGGAGCTGACATAGTCATTGACGGGGTTGTGATTAGGCTACGCCCGACAATGAGATATCTGGGGCTGGTACTGGACGGGCGATGGAAGTTTGAGGCTCATTTCCAGCAGCTGGCTCCCAGACTGGTGGGTGCAGCAGCTGCACTTGGGGGATTACTGCCCAATGTAGGAGGACCAAATCCGAGTTGTCGGCGACTATACGCAGGGGTCATCCGTAGTATGGCCCTCTACGGAGCCCCTGTATGGGCGGATTCTCTAAATGAGGCCAATAAAGCCGCCTTAAGACGGCCCCAGAGGGTAGTGGCCTCCCGCATGGTGCGAGGTTACCGCACCGTGTCGTGGACGGCGGCATGTGTTTTAGCCGGTACGCCTCCGTGGGAACTGGAAGCCCAGGTCCTTGCGGAGGCGTACAGGCGTAGGAAGGAGCTGAGGGCGGTTAATAGTAACCTTGCTCCACAGGAGTTTGCTACGATCATGCGTGAAGCGGAGGCGCAATGTCTTGAGGACTGGGAGCGGCAACTGGCGAATCCAATCGCCGGCCATAAAACAGTGGAAGCAATCCGCCCAGTCCTCAAGGAATGGAGAGAACGAGCCCATGGGGCCCTAACATATCGCCTGACACAGGTACTTTCCGGACACGGGTGTTTCGGGAGATACCTGTGTCAGATACAGAGGGAGGAGTCCCAGGTGTGCCACCATTGTAGCGCACTGCAAGACACCGCACGCCACACACTCGAGGAGTGTTCGGCGTGGGCGGTGCAGCGCCAGGAGTTGGTTGCTGCGGTTGGGCCGGACCTCTCGCTTCCCAATATCATTGTTGCGATGCTGCGAAGCGAGGAGGGATGGCAGGCCGTGGTCTCCTTCTGCGAGGACGTTATCTCACAGAAGGAAGCCGCGGAGAGGGTTCGCGAGGCGGACGTCGCAGCGAGCCAACTCCGACGTGCGCGGCGGGGGAGAGCGAGACGCCAACGTGCGCGTCTCGCTCTCCCCTAGTCGCAAGGGGGGGCGCAGTAAGGCCCTCTGCCCCCCATAGGGTGGAGCCTTAACGGGCCGCTCTCCCCGGGTCAAGTGGAGCGTGCCAACGCGTACCCACGGACCCGGGATAGAAGAGGCGCAGGTCTTCGAGAGGAGTTTAGTTGGTAGTGGTGCCTCCTCCCATTCACCCCATCTGGCCCGCCACACTTAGTGGGTAGCCATATGGGGAGATGGGGAGGAGGCCCCCTCCCCCTGCCCAGCCCCCTCTCGATCTTTCGAGATCGTTAGGGGACAGGGCAGGGGTGAGAACCGCCCGGCCCTGACACGAAGCCTATTAGGCTTGGTGGGAGGGTCGGGTGCGGCGAGGGACATGCTCGGGTTTCCCGAGTATGACCGAGTCCAACATGCCGTTTGGTATGCGTAAAGAATGCATTCTCCTCTTGATACAACAAAAAAAAAAAAAAAAGGTAGGTAATCAACAGTTTTTAATCTTGAGAATCTATTTAGTTCATGCAAAGTTAAAATTAAAAAAAATCACGACTGATATCGTCCAACAAGTGCAATAATTATTTTTCGAGTAAGACTAGACTTGTGATTGCATTTCAGTATATTAAAGAACTGTGTTGCAATTGCAAAATTGCACGTAGGTTAAGTATGTCTACAAGTCGGTCTACTCAAGTGACAGCTGTACCTATAAGTAGCTATTGGCCATCTAGTAGTTAAGCCTGTTTTAGATCTTATTTTTTACTTCATCAATATTAATGTGTCCATCGGGAATATACTACGAAAGCGAAACTTAATCCTATTAACCACAAGCAGTGACTAATATGATATGACGTCCATTGAGACTTCAAAGACATATTTCACCCACAAAATGGATATATTTTTATCGAAAAATACAAAATCAGCATCTTCGAAGTCTCATGTATGTTATTTATTTTTCTTCAAGGCAAAAATTACTATGATTAGCAAGTATAAAACCAATAAAACAAAATATTTTATTAGCTTCACTCATATTTCATAGAATTAGTTGAGCATTGACTGTTGTAATAATACGTTTTTATTTTAATCTGAAGTAGTAGCCGAAAGAAGTTATTGAATAAACAAACTATTTAATGACGCAGTTGGTAATGAAAATTTATTACAAGTTTTGCGTAAAGCATTCGCGGTTTGTTTGTGTAAACTAGTACGCAATAAATTCGAGAAAAGTTATTGGTTTGGTTGGAGTACCTACCTGTGAAAAGTTTGGAATTATTTCACTATTGGGTAAACGAATAGTTTTATCTTCACGATCTGCTTTTCAGTGTGATTACAGGAGATAAATAAAATAAGAGCAGACAACGGTTCACTTCTTCGAAAATCTTCTAGCTAGTATACTGAGCGCCCCTGACTTTTTTCTAGCTATGGATCAGCAAAATGCGCCCCCTGAGGTTTGCGCCTCTGGCAGCCGTCCCCCTTGCAAGCCCCTAGCTACGACGCTATTACATTGGTCACACTATAAACGGTTATTTGCAAATACTTACATTAATAAGCAATACAAGCAATGTGGCGAGTGGCAATTCACCTAGGGTGAATAATTATTATGGTGATAGAACTATTAAAAAACGTCTTCCCTATTTACTGAATGGCCTGCCAGCGGATATAAGGCATGAGCCAGTTAAAATTAAATTCAAAAAATTGTTAAAGAAGCACATGATTCAAAACTTAATTTAAGCCTAGTCTAGATTAAACTGATCCCACAGTCAAACCGACTAGTTGGTTTTGTGGGACTATTTTGTAACCCCATATTGTACCCTCTTTGTTTATAATAAATAAATAAAATAAATAATAATATGGTGTGGCATAAAGCAAAACTAAAAACGATACAGCAATACAAGAAGTTGACAATAAAGCAATACTGACAATTAAAAAGCACCTAAGTGACAACAACAGTGTGTTACGAGAAATATGACAAAACGGCATTTGACAGTACGGCAATGAGGCAAAATAAAATAAGATCATGTGTTGGCCTCACTTAGCGGCTAGGTGTGGCCACTGGCGGTGTCGGAATCCAAACCCGGAGCCGTGCCAGAAGCGGACGAGCACCCAGTTGGACTGCGCCCATGCGCGGTTCTGGTATGGCCGCATCAGCTCTTCCACCATGCGCAGTTGCCTGTAAGATGAGTTTACTTTACGAGGATGGCAAGTGGCAAGTGAGCTCATCATGACTGTTGCCATGTAAGGCTAAGGTGATTCTTCTTGATCTTGATTCCAGATAAAACGGTGAGCTTCATTTCGAATATGTCACCATTATTAGGAGTTTTTTTTTGCACCACGGGTTAGTGCTTGACCTTCAGCTCACCTGATGTTAAGTGACGATAAGGCTGAAGGTGAAAGCGCATCTACACCAGAAATCTTTATCACTAAGGAACTGGCTCTCTTACCTCTTAACTGCCCGAACACAATTTTATATAGTTGTTTTGTAATGGCGTCAGACTTAAGTAAGATGGTGGAAGCTAGCCAGGCAGACTTGAACTAAGCCCCTACCAGCAACCAAACCGAGTACAAATGTACTCCCTTCATTCATGGGAATCGAACCCGGGACCCCTTCGTCTTTCATTGGTGGGCGTGCATTAAAAGACTAGACTAGTTAAAAGTTATAATCGTTGGAGTCTGCGAACTCCGAGCACAGGAACGCCACGCACGAGACCACCAGATCATCCCATTCTTGTGCTGTAAAATTGCAGATTAAAACGGATCGCGCGCCGTGTGAGCGGGCACTTACTGTTTGGCGGGTGCTCTCTCTATGGCCCGCATGGTGGTTGGCTGGGTGGCGTACGAGGCCAGCGTCTGCACCAGTGACTCCCTGGTGCTGGCCAGCACTATCCTGGAGTCTGCGAACTCAAAGCACAGGAACGCCACGCACGAGACCACCAGATCATCCCATTCTTGTGCTGTAAAATTGCAGATTAAAACGGATCGCGCGCCGTGTGAGCGGGCACTTACTGTTTGGCGGGTGCTCTCTCTATGGCTCGCATGGTGGTGGGCTGGGTTGCGAAAGAGGTCAGCGTCAGCACCAGGGGGTGCTGGCTAGCACTATCCTGGAGTCTGCGAACTCCGAGCACAGAAACGCAGCGCACGAGACCACCAGATCATCCCATTCTGGTGTGTGTGTAAAGTTGCAGATTAAAACGGGTCGCCGTGTGAACGGGCACTTACTGTTTGGCGGGTGCTCTCTCTATGGCCCGCATGGTGGTTGGCTGGGTGGCGAACGAGGCCAGCGTCTGCACCAGTGACTCCCTGGTGCTGGCCAGCACTATCCTGGAGTCTGCGAACTCCGAGCACAGGAACGCCGCGCACGAGACCACCAGATCATCCCATTCTGGTGCGTGTAAAGTTGCAGATTAAAACGGATCGCCGTGTGAACGGGCACTTACTGTTTGGCCGGTGCTCTCTCTATGGCCCGCATGGTGGTTGGCTGGGTGGCGAACGAGGCCAGCGTCTGCACCAGTGACTCCCTGGTGCTGGCCAGCACTATCCTGGAGTCTGCGAACTCCGAGCACAGGAACGCCGCGCACGAGACCACCAGATTATCCCATTCTGGTGCACGCAAAGTTGCATATTATTGGAGTAAGGCCCTTTACGCCAGTAGCACACCTCTGCCGCGAAAGGGAACCAGCAAAACCGCGCTAGTTCCTCCAGAGTTCCGTCATGAATTGTCTTCTATGACGACGATATATGAGAATCACAACTACTTAGCGGTTTCGCGTCATTATTTTCGCGTGTGTCAACGGTTGGAGCCGATCGGGCGGAATGGACAGGCTGTTCGCATTTGTATCGCTTGTCGAACTCATGGCGGAACCTACTGCGGTATTTCGCTGCGGAGGTGTACTACAGGCGTTACTCCTTCGGTACCGAATCTGTACCGCGCCGAGCTGATGTTGAGCCGACAAATGAGTAACGCTCTATTGAAATAGGCGTCCAGTAAACTTTCGGTATGTTTTCGGTACCGTGTATACCGAGCATGCTATTGTCGTCGTACCGATGCTGTGCCGTCAAATCGGTAACCGGTAAAGGCCCTATAAGTTTTATTCGATCAAATTCAAGTACAGGCCATTCGCATTATGGAAATATTGACAAATCGTAGTCTGTCGACAAACCCAATCAATCAGTAATTATTTTCCTAACACGAATAATCATAAAATGTTGTCCCAGTTGTTTGTCATAAGATAAAATAAGTCTTCATTTTATTTTGCACCATTTGACCTAATTAGGTGACCAAAAATGTATTATCTCGAGCTCCTCCGTGCTTCGGAAGGCACGTCGCATCGGGTCCGCGAGGTGGGTTCCCATCCTCCTTATCCACCCACAAGGAAGGCCTGTGCCCCAGCAGTGGGGAAAATAAAAATGTCTGATGGTCAGGAACTATGGGAAACAGCGTCGGTTGACCAGTTAGCAACAAAATTCGTGTGCTCGTGTATCGCCCCTGCACGAACTAAACGCATGTTGTGACGGCGCGGCGTGCAAGCGATTTTAACCTTAGGAGTGGTTAAGCGACGCTGTTGCCCATGGGACATATCATGTCACGAGTCTTCGACTCACCCGGTGCTTGGTTGACCGGTATAGTAGGATGCATATAGAGCCTCAAGGTGTTGCACAGCTCCAACATCGCATCCACGTGGTACTCCGGCACGAAGGCGAAGAGGGACTCTGCGAAATCCGCGCCCCCTTCTAAACGACACCACATGATTCAAAGCTTAATGCTACTAGCTTTTGATCACCAAAGACCGGATTATATGCAACATAAAAAGCCCAAAATATGCGTACAAATATGCAAGAAAAATAGCTAAAATATGCACGAAAATACATAAAAAGGGCCAAAATATGCAACACGAATTAATAAAAAAATTAAAGGTTTTTTTATCTTGAATTATTACCTACTCAACGATAACAATCGCATTTGTGAAAATATCAATTACAAAAAATATTTGACATTGTTTACCTTTAAAAATGTATATCATCAAGTACTGATCCAAATTTTCGGTAGATAAACTGTGCCTACGATCGCTTAATGAATTTTTGTAAACGGAAAAGACCGTTCTACGTCCACTGAGGTGACTGGGCAGAATTTAATTTTGGGTGCCTTGTTTCGACATGTTAGACATCTGAACGATGAATGAGATTGAGCATAAATACCTATGCATGATTTCAATTTTTTTACCAAAATATGCAACTACCACTGAAAAGGGGTTAAATATGCAAATGCATATGCAATTCACATTTGCATATGATCCGGTCTTTATTGATCAGGCTTTGGAATAATTTTAGGATTGGCAGTACTTAGGTACTCAAAGGAGGAGCTCGATGGCGCAGTGGTTTAGCGCCTGGCCCAGCGATTGCGGAGGTTAAGCAAGTTTCGCAAGGGTCGGTCATGGGATGGGTGACCAAAAATTTATTATCTCGAGCTCCGTCGTGCTTCGGAAGGCACGTTAAGCCGTTGTTCCCGGGTGCATTTGCAGTCGTAACACCCACCAATCCGCATTGCTCCGCGTGGTGCGTTATGGCGCATCCTCCTTATCCACCCATAAGGAAGGCCTGTGCCACAGTGGGGACATCAAAAATGTCTGATGGCCGTAAACATCACGGCAAAGTGCAATTGGACCTCTGATGTTGTTTTTGTATGGTGTATAATGTAATGTAATGTCATAAGAAGTAATATTCAGTACCCGTAGCACGAACATTCGAGAAAAACATGCGCATAAAAAAATTCGACAGCGTAATTTTGTATGGAAAAATGTACAGGGACATCTACCGCTGAAAAGCATTTTAAACTTCTCATAGTCCATTGTCAATTTTATACGCGAGTTTTTTTTTCACAATAGATTTTCCTGATAGGGGGTAAGTACCTAAGTAACTGATATTGTTATAAAAGTCATAAAAGCCAAAATGTCGTATTTTTGCGCAAAAGCGTGAATGAATTTATCTTATATTATTACTTATTACAAAAATAAAAAAAAATAACTATTCCAACTCACGATTGGGCGATGATATTTGTGTGTGCGATCCAAGTCGATGTGTGGTGGCCCTAGCCGTTGTTGCGTACATATCTGAAAACCCTGGTGAATAAATAAGAAAAGTCCAAATACGTAGGAAACAGAAAAAATACAAAATCACAAGTTACTTTTTATGTAGTTGCTCTTCTGTACGAATTTAGATTTTCTTGTTTCTTCAGTATAAAGCTTATGAAAGCACTTTTGGCCAAACAAATAAAAACACACAAAAACTTAGGTAGGTACTTCAAGTTTTCGCCTTGAAAAGTAAAAGTAATTTAAACTTACGACTGGGTGTTCCAATTTGAGAATGTGACCCCACGCGTGGGGTTGGGGTTCTCGAAGTGGGACTCTGTGGACTGACGGATACAAAATAAAGTATTATACAATTGTAAAAAGGAATTATTAACACCATGGTCCAAGAAAACAATGTCTGACATTCCAGGCGATGCAACGGCATACGTCACAATCTAATTGCGTGAATAACAAGCAAAGAATGAAGGATTTTTTTTTCAGTCACACTCATTACGAAATTACTATAGTGTATTTTAATGAGGAACAGTAAAAATTTTTGTTTAGTGGCTCATCAGAAACACACTACCACATGATTAACTGTGAAATTTTTTTGCGATATCTCTTAAACCTGAGAAGATATACGAGCTAAAACATGCTAAAACTCTGTTATTTTGGGGGTCCTTATCTGCCCTGTGACGCGCATTAGGTGTAACTTTTTGCATCATGTTTTGAGAAACGCGTATAAACTTAAAAATCGTTTTTTCGTTCTTATTTTAAAACTATTTATAAATTTAAGTCATCATATCATCATCATCATCATATCAGCCACACGACACCCACTGCTGGGCATAGGCCTCCCCTAAGGATCTCCACGACGATCGGTCCTGCGCTGCCTGCATCCACTGGTTTTCCGCGACCTTCACCAGATCGTCGGTCCACCTTGTCGGGGGCCTATCCACGGAGCGTCGTCCGGTGCGCGGTCGCCATTCCAGAACCTTTCTGCCCCAACGGCCATCGGTTCTTCTCGCTATGTGTCCCGCCCATTGCCACTTCAGCTGAGCAATCCTTCGAGCGATGTCGGTTACTTTAGTTCTCCTGCGGATCTCCTCGTTTCTAATTTGATCACGTAGGGAAACGCCGAGCATGGCTCTCTCCATTGCACGCTGAGTGACCTTGAGCCTCCTTATGAGACCCATAGTTAGCGGCCACGTTTCACTGCCGTAAGTCATCACTGGCAACACACACTGTTCATAGACTTTCGTCTTGAGACACTGAGGTAAGTCGGACGCGAAGATTTTTCGAAGCTTCCCGAATGCTGCCCACCCGAGTTGGATTCGACGAGAGATCTCTTTCTCGAAGTTGGACCTACCTAACTAGACTGCCTGTCCTTTTTTTTTTTTGTATCAAGAGGAGAATGCAATCTTTACGCACACCAAAGGGCGTGTTGGACTCGGTCATACTCGGGAAACTCGAGCATGTCCCTCGCCGCACCCGACCCTCCCACCAAGCCTAATAGGCTTCGTGTCAGGGCCGGGCGGTTCTCACCCCTGTCCCACCCCCTAACGATCTCGAAAGATCGAGAGGGGACCGGGCAGAGGGAGGAAGGCTCCTCCTAGACTCCCATAAGGCTACCCACTAGTGTGGGCGGGCCAGATGGGGTGAACGGGAGGGCGCAGTAAGGCCCTCTGCCCCCCCCCCCTTGCGATCAGGGGAGAACGAGACGCGCACGTTGGCGTCTCCTTCTCCCCGGCCGCGCACGTCGGAGTTGGCTCGCTGCAGCGTTCGCCTCGCGAACCCTCTCCGCAGCCTCCTTCTGCGAGATAACGTCCTCGCAGAAGGTGATCACGGCCTGCCATCCCCCCTCGCTTCGCAGCATCGCAACTGTGATATTGGGAAGCGAGAGGTCCGGCCCAACTGCAGCGACCAACTCCTGGCGCTGCACCGTCCACGCCGTGCACTCCTCGAGAGTATGGCGTACGGTGTCTTGTGGCGCACCACAGTGGTGGCACGCGTGGGACTCCTCCCTCTGAATTTGACACAGGTACCTGCCAAAGCAGCCATGGCCTGTGAGTACCTGTGTCAGTCGGTATGTTATAGATCCGTGGGCTCTCGATCGCCATTCCCTTAAGACTGGACGGATCGCCTCCACGGTTCTCACTCCTGCGGTTGGGGCCTCAAGTTGGCTCTCCCATTCCGTGAGACAGCGCTCCTCCGCAGCTTGCATCGCCGCGGAGAACTCCTGTGGGTAGACTGCCTGTCCTAGGTATACGTAATGGTCAACAACTTCAAGTGTAGTGTTCCCAACATGAACTGGAGAGGGTACAACATGGGTATTTGACATAATTTTCGTCTTATCCATGTTCATCCTAAGACCCACTCTTTGGGAAGCACTACGGAGATCTTCGAGCATTGTGTTCAGGTCTTCCATGGTCTCAGCCATAAGGACTATATCATCGGCAAAACGAAGGTGTGTTAGGTACTGGCCATTAATGTTGATGCCGAGTCCTTTCCAGTCCAAGAGCTTAAAGATGTCCTCCAACGCAGCTGTGAACAGTTTCGGAGAAATAACGTCTCCCTGTCTCACACCACGCTGCAGTTGGATAGGATTTGTGTTCTGGTTCTGTACTCGGATCGTCATGGTGGCATTTTGGTATAAGTACCTCAACACCTCGATATACCTATAGTCCACTTGGCACCTTTGGAGAAACTGCAGCACCGCCCAGGTTTCAATCGAATCAAAGGCTTTCTCATAGTCCACGAACGCCAAGCAAAGTGGCTCATTATACTCCTCAGTCTTCTGTATAACCTGCCGCAGCGTATGGATGTGGTCTATGCTGCTAAAGCCTTTTCGGAACCCGGCTTGTTCGGGAGGTTGCAAGTCGTCGAACTTGCGAGCGAGACGATTCGTAAGGACTCTCGAAAACAACTTATAGACATGACTCAGAAGCGAGATGGGTCTATAGTTCTTTAAGAGGGACTTGTCACCCTTTTTAAAGAACAAGATCACCTCACTTATGTTCCATGTCTTTGGCGTTTATATAAATTTAAGTAATAATATAAAAATAGCCAATAAATAAAGCAAAGATTCTAAAACAAGGCCGTCGTGTTTTTTTTACAATATCTTAATTAAATAATTGCTAACAGCGATTTGAAATTATAGCTTTTTTCAAATTCCATACAAATCGTGTTACGCAAGGGCGTGTATCTGTTTAGTGGCTCATCAGAAAGCTTATGCCACCACATGATTAACTGTGAATTTTTTTTTGCGATATCTCTTAAACCTGAGAAGATATACGAGCTAAAACATGCTAAAACACTGTTATTTTGGGGGTCCGTTATGACGTCATCGCGACGTACGTGAACCTTATGCCGTACGTGATAAAGCACATATTGCATTGAGTTTGGCATTTCCTTCAAACCCTAAATAACTCAACCATTTCTAAACAGATTTCAAAAAATCTTTCACTAAGTTTCATAGCTATTAATATGATTTTATACTATATCAATAAAACTATAGGATTTCATCCTGTTTCTGATCCTCATTGTGATTTGTCTCTCTTAGCAAACGAAACAGTTCAATGGGAATGCAAACTGAGGAACGAATGGCGCCGATTTATGCCTCGTTCACCCCACGAGTTTCGCCCCACATAAAAAAATCACGATTCGTCCTAAAAAATATGCCTCCTTCACTCCAAAATAGAAATTATTAAAAATATTATTAATTTTGTCCTGGTTCGCCCCATTTCATATTACTCGTTCGCCCCATATGTTTTTTATTACCTACTTACTTGTTCGTAGGTACAATCAGCAAAAAGGTTTCGTATTATTTTAAATGCCTATGTATTTAACATTGTAGCAACCGCAACACAACACAACGTTCATACAAACGAATAGTTCCCAAAGTCTTAACTAGATGGCGCTGTAGCCTCCTACATCGCGGTATCGTTTCGCTTTTTCATTTCCTTAAGACCTTTGATGAATATTTGTTTTGTATCCTTTCTCAGGGTAGGGACTAGGACCTACTACGTTGTACGATTGCTTCCGGTGACGGAACTTTTGGACGCTTTAGTAGAAAACGCCGATAACACTTACGTACCCGATTGCTTCCGTTTAGATACGGTACTTTCGGGCCGTACGGTTATTGCGCCTCCAAATCACGATAGGAATTCTATTATATTTGTTACTTACTATCGCGAAGTTTACGTACTCTAATATACGCCGTTGGCTTTAAACTCATCGCAGTCTTCTTCTTTCTTTCCTCATCCGCCCGCCCCACTGAGCTAGACCGCCTACAATCTGGCGCCCAACGACAAAAACAAGAAAGTAGCACCGAAGTTTGTAGTGACGCGCGCGGGTCGGCAAACTACGGTTAGGCGACGAAGTAGTGCCGAAGAAATAGGCAAGACAAGCAAAATGAGCCTCAGCGACGACCAATTTAGGCAGCTTTTAGCTGCCGTAACATCTGGAAATCGGAAATCTTTCACAACATGCAATACGACCTTTGACGGTAAAAGGCAGACTGAAGCAGTCGAATCTTTTATTGCTGCCGCGAGCATTTTTAAGAAGATGGAACAAATTTCCGATACTGATGCGCTAGATAGCTTACCCCTTATTTTGAAGGGAGATGCTGGAATTTGGTGGCAGGGAATTAAAACCCAAGTCACTAGCTGGTCCGAGTTCGAACAAAGATTGAGACATGCCTTTGCTCCTAAAAAGCCAGCATTTTGCATCTACCAGGATATCGTTAACATCAAGCAGAAAAACAATGAAAGTACAGAGAACTTCATTGCTCAAAAGCGCGTGCTCATTTCGCAACTGCCAAAACCCGAACACACAGAACAGCAGCAGCTGGATATGGTTTTTGGCCAATTGAATGTCAAAATCCGTGAGCATGTTACTCGGGACTCGATTAAAAGCTTCGATGATCTTCTTAACAAAAGCCGAGCCGTCGAAGAACTTTTTAAAGATATGACATCAAATAATGAAATAGCATATGAGATGAAGCGCGACTTTTCGAAGAAAAAGTTACGATGCAATTACTGCCGCATACCTGGGCATAGTATCGAGCAATGCAGGAAAAAGCCTTACAAAGAGGAGCCTGTTGGTAATCCCAATAATAAAGGGACATTGAGTGCTATTTCGAAGTCAATGGCACCTAGAAAATCGATTGATACTTTACCATCGACAAGCACGCAGTCTAAGTATTTCTGTTACGGTTGTGGCGAACCCGGCGTGGTTCGTAGTCAATGCGGAAAATGTAATAACAAAGAAAAACCTGAAATGGAATTTTGTGCTTTCGGATCAGAGAGAGTCGATATTCGTCAACGTACTACGGTTCCTGTTTCAATTGACGGACACGAAGGAATGGCTTATTTAGATACATGCGCTAAAACTAGCGTAGCATCATATAAATTATATAAAGCTCTTGAAACCAAAGGTTATACTTTCCATGAGGAGACTATGTGGATAACCCTCGCAGATGGAGTAACAAAGAAACAAACTGCTTTGAATTTTAATGCTCCAGTTACCATCTACGGTAAAACCATAATGACCTCGTTTATTGTGTTACCAGAGGCGAAAAATAATAAAACATTATTGGGTGTAGGTTTCATAGAGGACTCTTTATTAACGATAACTTTGGCTCAAATGACATGCTCCTTTATGGACGATCCTTCTAAGATATACGACCTCATAGGAGAAAAAATGGTAGGCCGGAGCAGCTTCACACCTACCGTCTCACCGAAGTTTATGCCAACAGTTGCAAGCTTATGTAAGCAATCTGAGCCAAACTATCCTTCCTCTAGTTTAACTGAATATGCTACGAGTCAGTCAATGGCACATGTGAACAAACATAAAATGGAAGCTGATCTCCCAATAGCGGCATGTGTACCTGATAGCTGTCAAAAAGAAGCGACTACTTATGGACCACTAATTCCTATAGAGCTGTCACCAATGAATAAAAGAAAGCGCCCTGAACTCTTTGATGGTTATTCTCCAGTAATGGATGCTTTATATAAGGATGCAATGGAGAACTTAATTGATTATCCTGGAGAGCTATCACCAACATCTGCGAGTTTGTTCCCAAGCACAGATATAGCGTCAACTGACGTAGAACTACTTCTTGGCCAACTGCTGGAGAAAAACAAAGAAGTATTCTCTCCCAATAATCAACCAGCTTCGCAAGTCGAACATGCAATAGATACCGGAAACAATGCACCAATATCTGTAGCTCCATACCGCTTACCTACACCGAAAGTTGAAATTTTAAAGAAAGAGATTGAGAGATTAATTGAGGAAAACATAATCGTTCATTGCTCTTCACCTTGGTCAGCTCCAGTCGTAATGATAAATAAGAAGGATGGCGGTTTGCGCCTATGTATCGATTACCGTCAATTGAACAAGATAACTGTTCCTGATGTTTACCCAATGCCACGGATTGATGATCTGCTACATGATGCCAAAGTAATTCCATTCATGACGACAATAGATTTACGCGCAGGTTACCATCAAATTAAAGTTAAGGAGGAAGACCAAATCAAAACAGCATTTATAACACCGTTCGGTATATATAAATTTGTTAGGATGCCATTCGGTTTGCGCAACGCACCAGCAACATTTCAGCGAATGATGGACAGATTCAGAATTTCACTTAGCCACATAAAGCTGTTAACCTACTTGGATGATTTAATAATACTGTCTCCAACCCTGACTCAACATCTTCAGGACCTGCAAAATGTATTTGATCGTTTAAAAGAGTACAACCTAACAATTAATAGAGATAAATGTAATTGGTGTTGTTCAAAGGTGAAATACTTGGGCCATTATATCACACCGCAAGGGCTAGAAGTAGATCCTGACAAAGTGAGCTGTATTCTCAAAATGCCACCTCCCTCTAATCTAAAACATCTCTTGTCGTTCCTGCAAATGTGCTCATGGTACCGAAGATTTGTACCCAATTTCGCTAAAACTTCTGAGCCTTTAACTCGTCTCACGAGGAAAAATGTTTCCTGGACTTGGAGCGATGAGCAAAGGAAAGCTTTTCGAACTCTTTGTCAAGCGCTAGCAACCGCTCCAATCCTCGCTCAAGCCGATGCATCTAAGCCTTTCATTTTAAAGACGGACGCAAGCAACTATGCTATCGGTGCTGTTTTAGTGCAGGGGGAGGGCGAACAAGAACACCCGGTAGAGTACGCTAGTCGATTGCTAACTGCAGCAGAGAAAAACTACTCCACGACGGAAAGGGAAGCGTTAGCAGTGGTGTGGGCCTGTAACAAATTTAGAGGTTATATTGAAGGGGCATCAACTACAGTGTTAACAGACCACCAAGCTCTTAAGTGGCTTATGTCACTAAAATCACCGATGGGTCGCCTCGCAAGATGGGCTTTACAATTACAATCCTACGATATAACAGTCAAATATATAAAGGGCAAAACTAATGTAGTTGCAGATGCGCTATCTCGACCAAGTTGTGAAGCGGACACAAAAGAAGATTGTGGTGTATGTACAGTCGTTGTTGATATACCTAGAAGAAGTGCTAAGGAAATAAGGGACGAACAACTAAAAGATGACCATATACTTAAAATAATTCAAGCTTTTGAAGAAAACCAAGATGAAAACGCACGATACTGGAGTCAAAAAGGTTATTTAATTAATAATGGAATACTGTACAGATACAGTCCTGAAAATAGTAATGAAGATTATCAGTTAGTGGTACCTAAACACGAACAAAATAATGTAATCGTTGCATATCACGATGATCCTATGGCGGGTCACTTTGTGCGGATAAAACAATTGAGCGCATTTCTAGAAGATATACTTGGAAAGGTTTGAGAACGCAAGTGGAAGCCTACATCAAAAAATGCATAGAATGCCAAAGATACAAACCAAGTAACCTTAAGCCAGCTGGTTTACTGCAAACAACAGCCATTAATCAGCGTTTCGAAGTTATCGCTTTCGACTTATTTGGCCCTTTACCAAAATCTGTAGACAACAAATGTTGGATTTTCATAGTTGAAGACATGGCTACAAGGTGGCTTGAGTTGTTTGCAATAGAACAAGCAACTGCTGAAGAATGTGCCAAAGTATTACTCAATGAAATAATATTACGATATGGTACCCCACGCCGATTTATAAGCGATAATGGCACTCAATTTGTAAGTGGAGTAATGCAACAGTTGGCCTATTGTTTAAACATTACCCATGGGTTCACACCTGTTTACCACCCTGAAACAAATCCAGTAGAACGCCGTAACCGAGACGTGAAGGTACAACTCGCAATATTTGTTAGCGACTGCCATGCGTCATGGCCAGATAAATTAGCAAGCATCCGGTTTGCCATAAATACTGCGGTAATGTCGTCAACGGGATACTCCCCCGCTTATTTAACTTTTGGTCGCCACCTCCGCACTCCTGATGATTGTAGAAATGATCTGAAAGAGATAATTATATCCGAAAATTTTATACCAGAAATTACTCCAAAATTACATCTACTAGTTGATACACTGAAGAGAGCAAAAGAAATACAGGAGATGAACGAAGAAAAAAGAAAAGAATACGCTGACAAGAATCGCCGACCGAGTCCTTCTTATAAACCCGGTGATTACGTCTTAGTTACTTCTCATCCATTAAGTAAATCTGCTCAAGGGTTCTGCGCTAAATTTGCTCCTCGCCGCGATGGACCTTACATCATTTTGCGCAATCATGGACCGAGCTCTTATAAAATAGCATCCCCTAACGAACCTAACAAACCAATTGGTTTATATCACTCATCTGCCCTCCATCCCTATGAAGGCGCGAGTGATGCTCCTCCGCCTCAACCTGCTTTACCGATCCGGAAGCGAGGCCGGCCGAAGAAGGTGCAACCAGAAGGTGACGCAGCGAGTACCAGCCGCCCAAGAGGACGACCACCAAAAACGAAGCAATAGGAGCCCGTTTATCCTGTCTTCCTCGCCGGGACGTCTTCGGAGCCAGAGGGGGAGCCTGTAGCAACCGCAACACAACACAACGTTCATACAAACGAATAGTTCCCAAAGTCTTAACTAGATGGCGCTGTAGCCTCCTACATCGCGGTATCGTTTCGCTTTTTCATTTCCTTAAGACCTTTGATGAATATTTGTTTTGTATCCTTTCTCAGGGTAGGGACTAGGACCTACTACGTTGTACGATTGCTTCCGGTGACGGAACTTTTGGACGCTTTAGTAGAAAACACCGATAACACTTACGTACCCGATTGCTTCCGTTTAGATACGGTACTTTCGGGCCGTACGGTTATTGCGCCTCCAAATCACGATAGGAATTCTATTATATTTGTTACTTACTATCGCGAAGTTTACGTACTCTAATATACGCCGTTGGCTTTAAACTCATCGCAGTCTTCTTCTTTCTTTCCTCATCCGCCCGCCCCACTGAGCTAGACCGCCTACAACATCAATCAACTACTTATTTTAAATAATTAGTTCTCACTGTCTGCCTAATGTGATTTTGATTTAATGATAATTAAATTTATTAATAGCAATTCTTTGGCTATTAAGTGAGTGTATAATTGTGAGTTCTTAAAAAACGTGTGATACGATAAGCCGCAGAAGTTATTTAGAGGAGTGCGACTAGTATGAGTTTTTCTAATACGAAACTTAAATAAATACGAATTTTCGTATTTGCGACGCCACTTATTTAACTTACTAAACTTATAAGTTTATAACATCAATTTCTGTGTTTGTGAATTATAGAAATTAAAAGTTATATTTTTTTATTGAAAGCTATAAACACACTAATTTATTCAATATTGTTATTATTACATTTGCAAATACGAATACTATGATAATTTTACTGAAAACTGAACAACTTTTGCTATGGGACCATCTTCGAAATCGCGAAAAAGAAAATCAGCTGTTTATTACATTTTGATATTTTCTGATTGATGAGATTATGATTAAGATACTGTATAATAAAGATTATTTAAATATACCCTAATATCTAGAATTGTTTCATTAACTAATTTTCAAAACCTCCTTCAAGAACTCTATCATAAAAAAAATTGGAATCATGGGTTAGAGATAGGCAATATCACTGTCACTTCACCATATTTTACCTCATTGCAAACAAAAGGAGATTGAGAGGGACAGCAACTCAGATTAACTAATCCATGGTTTAAATATTTTTATATGAAGGTTAAAGTAAAAAAAAGTATATCCCAAGCACTTGCTTGATCTATTTGCTGGCTGTACTTTTTCAATTTTAGTCGTGTGGGGCGAAACGAGACTTTAAATTGATGTGGGGCGAACTAGGAAAATTTTGGAATGTGGGGCGAACATGTAGGGTGAACGAGGAACAAATCATGGCGCCACAAGCGTTTGTACTACCGCGTTTGATTAGTTGTTTCAAATATCAAATGTCATTTGTGACATATTTTAACTAATCAAAGTATCGCCGCTGGCGCCATCTGCGATTAGCTTTGCGTTGCCAACCCCATTAAAGATGAACGAACGTTATTTTTCAATACCGATAGCGGAAATGACATATGCTTGTGCAGATGCAGACCCACGTGATTTCCCATGTCTGTGTGATTTCCTCTATCTCGAAGTGCTATATCTGGTGCAGTATATTATTGTACCATGGTTAACACGTTCGGTATTTGATTGAATCAGGCGATACTTGGCGGAAGTCCTAAACCATTTTGAAAAAAGAAATATAATTGTAGTTGTATATGCAAGATGCACCGCCCGCCCACCCGCAAAAATATGCACATGCACACCACAAAATATTGCACCATCACCAATTAGGCTACTCTACACGTGTTAATTGGAGAAGGTGCAAGGTATGTTTCTGTTTTGCTAAATGCAGGTATTTGTTCACTGATATTTTGTGGTGTGCATGTGAAAGTAAGCTACATAATATATTTCTTTTTTTTAAATAACACGTTTGGCTTTCGCACAACTGTTAGTTTAGCGACAGAATACAATAACAGTAGAAGTGTTTAGCTTAGCTTTCATTATATCGTTGTTGGATCATTTTGGCGTCAACTTATAAACGTGTTTTTTCTAACTTAAGTCCTAAATAACACCTTAGTGAGTATGTAACTTAACCTAAGCATTTCAATCATAGAGTTGGGTAAAGACCCACAGTAATATTTTAGCAAAACCTTTATAAATGAGTACTTATTCTAAGCATTTTGAGCTCTATAACCATAGTAATAATTTGGCAGACTATATCTAATCTTACCTTTGATCTGAGCTGGACGTATATTCCAGTTGAAGAGAAGCATAACTTGCTCCTCCTAGCAAGGAGCTTTTACCGGGCAATATTTCTTTACTGGCTACCTATAATATAAAAAAAAGTTTAGATGCCCATATCCAGCAGTTGGTGTCGTGCGACTGATATAATGAGAAGAACAGCACAGATAGATGTCAAAGCTTTAGTTAGATACTTATTTAAATTAAAAAATAGTAAAGTCATCTTTATTTCAAACGTATGAAGAGGAGCTCAATATGGTTACAGAGTTTCTTAGCACCTTCGGACTGCGATTAAGGCGGCGATTACGTGCCTATCTATCGCTATCGCTAAAGTCGGTCATCGGATGGGTGACCTTTTGGTCAGATTTTTCTCAATCTCCAATCTCAAGCTATTCCGTGCTTCAGAAGGCACCTTAAACCATCAGTCCCGCATTTGCATTCGTTAACAACTCTAAATCCAAGAAGGTCTATAAGAGACATCCTAACAGTGGGGACAATCTGCGTTCTGGCCCATTCTTCTAATCCATTCGGAGTTTGGGGATATTAAGAAAGCTAATGATTCTTCCTTAACCACCTGCGTGTGCGCCGCGTAGTCACTATCCGAGGCCAACCGCAGCGAGTGCAGCGTTCCAGCGAAGTGCCGCGCCAACTCCGCCTGTCGTTTCTTCGTCCATATAGCCCCGATCACCCACGCCATTTGTAAGGCACCTGCTTCTAGCTTCTCCTACCAAACGAAGCATTAATTTAAATATTCTAAAGGCTTCGTTGATTATTCTAGGGTTTGAGTTAAGATTTAGAATTTTGAATGGTAACCCAAATGCGATAGTAGCAATTTCACCATTTACAAACTTACATTAGGTACTATGATCTTTGCAAGACTTCTTTTAAAAAAAAATACATCAGAGTTTTAAACGTTTCCTAATCTTGACGTCCATTTACGGACGGCACCATGCAGAAAGCGAATGTTCATGGATTATGCTAACAGATTTATCACAAGTGGTTTCTGTAGCGATATTAAGTATGGTTTAGCCCATAGTTTTAAGAATTTTCGTACGGCCGTGCGGCTGGATCGAAACTTCGGATGAGTGCAGTCGGGATTAGGCCTCCAGTTTAGGTACTTTTAAGATTGATAAAATGGTTTCGCACATTAATTTTACCTCATACACCGCTTTTGACCTTGAAAGTTCGTTTAGTATCTTTTCCATCAGTTGCTTCTTCAAGTTTTCTTGTTCACTGAGATCTCGATTATCATCTACAAAATATTACTTAGGAATAAAAATAAATCAGAGTGTGATTTTTCTCTTTTATTCCGATCTGTGATGTGAACCTAAAGAATTCCCCTGAGGTGAATTCTGGGAAACCTATGTCCAAGGAGCTCGATAGCGCAGTGGTTTAGCGTCTGGCCTAGCGATGGCGGAGGTTAGGCAACTTCAAGGGTCGGCCATGGGATGGGTGACCAAAAATTAACTATCTCGAGCTCCTCCGGGCTTTGGAAGGCAAGTTAAGCCGTTGCTGCTGCATTTGCAGTCGTTAACACCCACAAATCCGCATTGGGCCCGCGTGGTGGGTTATGACCCATCCTCCTTATCCACCCATAAGGAAGGTCTGACGCTGAATTAGCTGTTGGTCTATGACCGAGAACGCTATGCAAGCTCCCTCCCTAGCTTAGGCACAGAATAGATAAATAGGCTTAGGGTAAATTCTTGGATATACGTTTCCTAGAACTCACATCAGGGCATCTAAACTTGTTTTGACATATCGTTGCATCAGGGTGGATTCTTTGGGGTAAAGGATCGGAGAACGATTTCTATGGTCTTTGTTTTCCCTTTTTTTTCTTTAAAAATAGATTAGGGACCCTATTTTTGAATCGCTCGATTGGCGTCGAGCGCTCGTTTCTACTGATTTTCGTTCGACATATGACTCTATTTCGAACGTTTGAGCCATATATCGAACGAAAATCAGTAGAAACGAGCTCCTCGACGCCAATCGAGCGATTCAAAAATAGGACCCCTGTTCTATGAATTGCCTCTCTACTAGTATAATTCAAAGTTTTCAGCTACTCTACCAAAACATTGTAAAAATAAAAACCGGCCAAGTGCGAGTCGGATTCTCGCACGAAGGGTTCCGTACTAAAAAACAGCAAACAAATCACGTTTGTTGTATGGGAGCCCCCCATTTTGTTGTTATAGCAGCAATAGAAATAAACGATCGGTGAAAATTTCAACTGTCTACCTGTAGTCGTTATCAATATCGAGCAAAAAACGGCAAAAAAATCAAGTTTCTTGTATGGGAGCCCCCTTAAATATTTATTTTATTCTTTTTTTAGTACTTGTTGTTATAGCGGCAACAGAAATACATCATCTGGGAAAATTTCAACTATCTAGCTATCACGGTTCATGAGATACAGCCTGGTGACAGACAGACAGACGGACAGCGGAGCGGAGGTTTAGTAATAGGGTCCCGTTTTTACCCTTTGGGTACGGAACCCTAAAAAGTTACCTGGTCAAATCTTATTTTCTCAAAAACATGAAAAAAATTATAAAAATTATAATAATCGAGACTTTTTAAACTTGAGTTTTATTTATCAACAAGATCTATCATATTTCGGTGGTCCTGTTAGGTGCCAGGTTTTGGACTTTTCCAACAATAATCTACACCAATCAACACGACCGTATTTTTGCTGATTTCTGAGTTAATGAGGTACCCGCCTAGAGGCAACCTTCCACATTTTAAGTTATTCATGGAAGATAGTGGAAACTGTCCGTAATTCAATCTTTAGTTCAGCCCGAATCTCTCGATATATAATTTGCCTATGTTCCTTTAAAAGCCACTCTACCCTGATGAAGTTTTCATAAGTTACTGCAGTCCATGGTCGTCCGGCTCTCGAAACATCGTTAAAGTTCTTTCAATCACGTTTATGAAAAAGCTGTTGCTAACGAAGGAGAAGACTTACAAAAAGTAGTGTATTTTTTTTAAGATTCTTTAATTACCTAAAGGTTAGCCTATGTTTTAACTATGGTTAATCATCGTACAAAAAGCTACTCGCAAGACGACCATTGTTGCAAAGAAAAGAAGAGTGACCAATTAACTTAAATATATATAAAAAAACATTCAGAGTTGGGCGTTGATTTTCGCCTAGGGTAATTTTATTGAAATTACCCGCCAAATTAAAATAAAATATATATTTACCATATGGCTAAAAACTTTTGGAACAGCCCACGTATAAACTTACTTTCACACTCCAACTCTGAAGCGACAGTCGATATTCGTTGTTCAATGTCGTGCAGACAGTCAGCCATATCTAGTTGGTTATCTCTCAGTTCACAAAGCTGAAACTCACAGGAATAGCTATTTGGTTGGATATCTGTGATGTTTCCCACTGCTGGGGCACAGGACTTCCCTAACCAAACCCTCAATGATACAAGAGCTCAAGAGTACGTAGCTCTGACATCTATTGCACAGTTTCAACAATTACTACAATCTATTGCACAGTTTTTACAATTACTACTATTGTGACAATCTCTTTATTCACCTTTTCAACATGTTTCACAGCAGCTCCATGGTACAGAGCTAGTAAACCATTCACTAGCCTCAAGTGGGCAGCTCTGACGTCTATTGCACAGTTTCTACAATCACTGCTATTGTGTCATTATCTTTATTCACCTTTTCAGCATGTTTCACAGCAGCTTCATCGTAAACGGAGTTAGAAGACAGTCCACTAGCCTCAAGTGGTCAACTCTGACGTCTATTGCACAGTTTCTACAATTACTACTATTGTGTCATTATATTTACTAACATTTTCAGCATGTTTCACAGCAGCTCCATGGTACAGAGCTAGTAAACCATCCACCAGCCTCAAGTGGGCAGCTCTGACGTCTATTGCACAGTTTCTACCATTACTATTATTGTCTCATTATCTTTATTTACCTTTTCAGCATGTTTTACAGCAGCTCCATGGTACAGAGCTATAGTAAACCATCCAGTAGCCTCAAGTGGGCAGCTCTGACGTCTATTGCCAACAGTTTCTACAAATACTATACTACTAGGTACCCATTATGTTATTTGCTTCATTCACTTTTTAGTATGTTTAACACCAGTAGGTAGACCATCCAGTAGCCTCAAGTGGGCAGCTCTGACGTCTATTGTACAGTTTCTACAAAATAAACTACTAGGAACCTATTATTTTATTTGCGTTATTCATATTTTTAGCATGTATTACATTAGTAAACTATCCACTATCCTCAAGTGGGTAGTTCTGATATCTTTTGCACAGTTTCTATAACTACTATTACCTATTATGTTATTTTCTTTATTCAACTTTTCAGCATGTTTCACAGCAGCTCCATGGTACAGAGCTAGTAAACCATCCACTAGCCTCAAGTGGTCAGCTCTGACGTGTATTGCACAGTTTCTACAAACACTACTATTGTGTCATTATCTTTATTAACCTTTTCAGCATGTTTCACAGCAGCTCCATGGTACAGAGCTAGTAAACCATCCACCAGCCTCAAGTGGCCAGCTCTGACGTCGATTGCGCCTGCGCCGGGCATCATCGATCTAGCCCCTTTTAGGGCTAACGCTGTCTCGCCAGTGGTTCTTGAGAATGTATGAAGATTATTTAAAGCAGTTGTTAAATCCTTACTAATATTGTTAATCCGAAAATATGTTTGTCACGCCTTAACGTCATAACTATACTCAACTGGGGGGCTACTCAAATGGCCACTTTTCCATTCGTTCGCTAACTTTAATCTTAAAAATAAGCAATTAATGATCAAGTCAGACGTCGCAAGTTTATGTAAATCACAGACATTGTCGTATTGTATGGAATCGACAAGCCTACGACACGTTATTTTGGTGTTTATGGCTTATTTTTAATTTTTAAGTTAGCGAACGGATAGAAAAGTGGCCGTTTGAGTAGCCCCGCTGATCATTATGAAATTTTGCATAACGTTGTCAGGCTTACAGCAGAGGAAATTTAGGCTGGCCCCAGACCTACCGGTTCCGTTTCTTTGCTTTGCTGTGCTACCTTGCTTGAAAGACCGCCGGCCAACCAGGGTAATTTTCAATCTATCGCATTTTGGGACTAGACCAAATTGGCAAGATAGCCATTAGCTTGGTGTTATCAAATATCATCGCCTGGATTGCGAAGTAGGAAGCTTTTAGGAGATATGCCACCCTGAACATGGACTCCGATCGTTAAAAATAACTCGATCGCTTATTTATACAAGATGTTTGGTAAAGCCTTATAAAGCTGAATATGGTAGATAGGGACCATAATAAAACTGAACAACTTTTACTATGGGACCAAATCCGAAATCGCGAAAAAAAATTGAACTGTTTCATACATTTTGATAATTTCGTTATTAATCTATATATAAGGTGGTACCAAATTATCTGATGATACTTAAACAGGTGATAGTGTTGCTTAAACTGAACAACTTTCTCTATGGAACATAGGTCGAAAAACGAATTTTTTTTTCGCCTTTCCATAGTAAGTCGGTCAGCTGACTAGTACATTTTGTATGGGAGTATGAAATTTTTTTTTCGTTTTTCGACCTATGTTCCTTGGAGAAAGTTAATCAGTTTAAGCAACACTATCACCTGTTTAAGTATCATCAGATCATTTGGTACCACCTTATATATAAAATTCAAAGTCCTGACTGAGTGAGATATCAACGCACAGCCCAAACCGCTGAACCTAGAGACTTGAAATTTTGCACACAGATACTTTATACAGTGTAGGCATCCACTAAGGAAGGATTTTTGAAAATTCCATCCCTAAGGGGATGAAATAAGGGATGAAAGTTTGTATGAAAGTCCCTCAGTTTTGAAGCTAGGATCTTCAAATTTTGTGTTTAGGCTGATGATTGAAAATAAATAAATACGTGTCTCAGCGTTTTTCAAAATTCTACCCCCAAAGGGGTGAAAAGGGGGATGAAGTTGTGTTTAGAAGATAATCCTTCATTTTTGAAGTAGAAATCGCTAGATTTGTAATTTAGGCTTATGGATGGAAATCTAACGCAACGCATATTGTATTGGTATAATTTCAACCCCCATGGTGATGAAATGGGGGTGCAATGGGGTAAATAAACCTAAAAATCGATATGGATGTCGTTATTGGGGTTTTCTGGGATGAAGATTGCGAAAATGACATTTATTTTGAAGTCCAACACGGTCGACATGATTTAACCCCTAAAGGGGTGAAAATTGGATTTAAATTTGGTATTGAAAACAATATAAAATAGACATTACAACTTAAAACTTCGTAGGAGCATGTCTTAAAATAAATAGGCAAACATATATTTTGTGGTTTTGAAAATCAACCCCTTAGGGGGTAAATGGGCTAAGTAAACGTAGAAATCGATATGGATGTCGTTCTTGAGGTTTTATGGGATGGTGATTGCGAAAATGACATTAATTTTGAAGTCCAATTTAACCGCTAAAGGGGTGAAAATGGGGTACAAATTATATATGGAAAAATAATATAAAATAGACATTACATAGTTTACAGCTTAAAAATTCGTAGGAGCATGTCTAAAAATAAATAGGCAAACACATATTTTCTTATTTTGAAAATCATCCGTTAGGGGGTAAATGGGGTAAGTAAACATGAAAGCCGATGTGGATGTCGTTCTTGAGGTTTTATGGGATGAGGAATGCGAAAATGACATTTGTTTTGAAGTCCAACACGGTGGACATGATTCAGCCCAAGGGGACGGGGACGGACACGGGAACAGGAACGGGAACGGGGGCGGGGACGGAAACGGGAAAGAGTAAAGAAACGGGAACGTGATACTCTTAATATCTCTGGACCTAATTCTGATTATTGTAATAAACTAGCTTCCGCCCGCGACTTCGTCCGCGTGGATATTAGAGAAAATCCTTAGGGAACCTTCAACCAGGATCCGACCAACCGTTTTATACGCGATTACGCGGGTCCCCACCAAGCGCGCAGCCTCGTGCGAGGCCTGTCACACGTCGCAAATGTTTTGCCTCGCGAGGCAGCGCGCTTGGTGGGGACCCGCCTAATCGCGTATAAAACGGTTGGTCGGATCCTGGTTGAAGGTTCCCTAAGGATTTTCTCTAATATCCACGCGGACGAAGTCGCGGGCGGAAGCTAGTTTTTGTATAAAACAGCAGTTTTTTTTAAACTAAAACTTAGCATCATAACCCAGACGACGATATTTGATAACACCAAACTAATGGCTATCTTGCCAATGTGATCTGGTCAAAATATGCGATAGATTGAAAATGAGCCTCTTGGCTGGCTGTCCATAGTCTGTAGAACAGCAAAGCAAAGAAATGAAACCGGTAGGTCTGGGGCCAGCCTTAATTCCGGTTTAATTCCGAAAAAAGTGCTATTCTCGAGGTATATAAAAATAAAAACGCAGACGAAGTTGCGGGTGGTTTGCTTTAGTTATTTATAATTTCAAATAGCATCTTTTTAAAACCAAGTTAGCTTACGCTACTGAGTTCATCTGCGAGAACGTTGTTACTCTTCTCATACGAACTTTCATCCCCTATTTCACCTTCGATGTTCATTTTCGGGACAACGTCGGTGGCCATTGTTCTATCCATATTTTAATTTATCTCACCGACAAAAATTAATTGGTTCAGTGTTTTAAGCGTAAAAAGGTTACTGACAGACAAGAATTACTTTCAAATTTATACTATTAGTACGGATTAGAGATTCCAATACACAATCGTCAAAATTTAACCTGTCAAAATAGGGAAGATTATAAAAAAAAAAACCTTCATTACCTGTTGGGTATAAGTGGCATGGGTTGGTGCAAAAATCTCGCCATTGAGGATATGACTTGAGGAAGAGTTGCCAAGCCTGGAGAGCCAGCCGTCATCTCACTTACACCTGCAGCAAAATGAGGACAAAGTCAATTTCACACATTTTCCTTGCAATTGTCAATATTTTTTACGCAGCATTTGATATAATCTATACTTTATCATAAAAATGTTGATATACAGACAACAGAGCTAGCAAAATACAAGGTTTTCGAAATAGCCTTATAAATCCGAATAAGGTAGATAGGGACCATAAAATCGAAAAAAAAATGAAACAGTTGAATTTTTTTCGCGATTTCAGAGTTGGTCCCATAGTAAAAGTAATTCAGTTTGTTTGTCCTTATCTACCATATTCGGATTTATAAGGCTATTTCCAAACAACCTGTCAAGTACGCTTCTCTGTGGCCGGATGGGTATAAACTAATTTAGTTATGTATATAGAAATTCTTCGTTACCAAGGTCAGAATATAATTATTGTAGGGTATGGCAGAGTGTGGCTGTTTCAACGTTTTCGTTCGTTTCCATCAAAACGCGACGTTCGCACGAGTTGAGGCTCGTTGAAAGCTTTTAACCAACCCCTTTGAGATCAAAAGCTCTGGTAATTGCCTCCGTTGACAACCAAGTCCTAAGCAAACGACATGTCCTCTTTCATGATACCTACTTAACTTTTTCTGATTAGGTAGAAGTATTTTAGCGTCAAGGGCTTTCTTTTTCTTTGATAACAGGGTTTTTGGGTTAAAAAAATTCAGAATAATGAGGCATGGAATTGTCGCGTAAGGCCTTTTAGGACCTATATAATAGGTAAAAACTTGGCTAATCGGCGAAATGCAGTAATTTTAAGATAGTTTATTAGTCCTTTCTTTTACAGCTAAGTTACTCCACATAGAAATCTACAGTTGTTAAATATTAACGATATTCTCAAAGTTTATAATAATAAAATGAAGAGTGCATAGCCAAACCATAAAGCTATTTTTTTTCCGAGGACTAATGATTAACTACTTATCACAGAATTGGGTACATAACTTCAGTATCACCGATTAGTCAAGTTTTGCCCTAATTATTTTTCACAAAAAATAACAGAGTTGAAATATTGAATATTTTTTCCAATTAGTTCAATTTAATACCAGACTTAATCTTCAAATTGAACTTTTTTGGATACCAAGGGTTTTGTAGATAATATTTTGTGTTACAATAATTTACTTCTTCGCTCTATCTACTTCACATTTTTCTTAGATTTGTTATGGGATTCTATTCTAAAAAGAATGTTAGTATGTTGTATATGTTACGGCTAATACCCGAACTGCGGCTAAACCTAGTTTTAGCCGGCTAAAACTAGGTGTAGCCGCTAGCTGTTGGCTAAAACTAGGTGTAGCCGATTTGCTCGCGGCTAATACTAGGTGTAGCCGGCTAAAACTAGGTGCAGCATAGGATATAAAGAAAGTTTTTTCTGTTGTCTGTTAAAAAAAAAATAACCTCGAAATTTAAGGCTCACGCTTCGCTGCGCTTCGCGCTCGCCTTAAGGGTGCACCGAGCGTCCACTAGCGCCGCCAATCAAGAAAAAATCATTACAACGAAATAGCTATGTTTAACAAAATTCTGAAACATATAAAAACTAGTAATAGTTATAAAGTTATAAACTATTTTTGTATGCGTTTTTTTCTTGGTTTAAATGTGTTTGTGTAGTTAAAACCTGGATTAACGCCTAAAGTGGCCACTTTAGGCGTTAATCCAGATTTTAACCACACGAACGCATTTAAACTTAGAATTTTACGCATACAAAAATAGTTTATAACTAATACTAGTTTTTATATGTTTCAGAATTTTGTTAAACATAGTTATTTCGTTGTAATGATTTTTTCTTGATTGGCGGCGCTAGTGGACGCTCGGTGCACCCTTAAATTTCTAACCTAACCCGGGACCTACAGGAGTAAAGCAGATCGGTTACACCTAGTTTAAGCCAACAGCTATTGGCTACACCTAGTTTTAGCCGGCTAGAACTAGGTTTAGCCGCACTTCGGGTATTAGCCATAACATATATTTATGTATGTTAGTCCTTTAGCAAACAGAATCGAGGTCATTTCATCATTTTCATCTATTTATTCATATGCATGAGAATGTATAAAGATGTAGATAATAATATACCTTCATTACATTACGCTAAATGAGAAAGGCATTAAATTTCCTGTCTGCTCGATGACAATGCTCTGGCTTTGGCCATTAACCGGCCGAGGCTCTACCACGAGTCTCCTAACTAAATCAATTTAAAAAAAAAGTTACTCGCCCGTGCCGTGGTACCTCAGTCTAGTTCCCTTTCACAAATATTTTTGCGTTTGGAGCTCCTGAATAACAATCTCCTTATTAAATATATTTTTATTGTCCGTGGTACCCCATCTCAAACATTTCAATCTGACATAAAAAGATTATACTGAATAGGGAATATGCATCAATTTTTTTTTATCAAAATCAAAAGTATAATCCGTGAGAAAATCAACTGTAATATTAAAACTTTTTTCTTGCGTTTTTTTCTCGTGATATAGTTACTTGAAGTTAGTACGCAGCAGCAACCGCCGAAAACGCTCCATACAAAACGGACATGATATATGACGTCACATATCATGTTTCAGGCGGAGTTAGCCAAGAATTTTCGATTACTTTCAATTATTTCCCTAAATTTTGCGTTTAAGTACATATGTGTCATACAAAAAATGATTTCTTATTCAATATTCTATCTGACTGTTAAGTTCATTATATTCGAAAGTGAAAAAAAAATATCGTTATTTTTCCCTGATTTCATCGTGTGATAAAACAAAAATTTTACATTATATTTTTTTATTTTCCTGTTCCACCATGTTTTTATACGTGTCCGAAGCGATCAAGCTCAAATTTATCAAAATCGGTGACTTATGCATACTCCCTATTATACTGAAAAGTCTAGCACATCATCCATTTTTATTTTCCTCCCTGCTGGGGCAAAGGTCTTCCATATGGGTGGATAAAGAAGAGGAAAATGCAAATGGGTGGGTGCGAAAATATCCACTTAACTGTTTAACAGCTCAAGTGTAGTTAGGGGGGCAAATGCGAAGTCACTCCGCTCCTCCAAACCTCCTTGATTGCCTCCCCGGAGAATTTTGTCTGAAAGAAACACTGATCTCTACGCTTGGCAGGCGGACTGTGAATTCGAAGTTTGTAACCGTTTTCAAGAGAACCTATTTTTTTTAATAAGGAAGGACCCTATCCGAAATATTTTTTAATCGACTTCAAAAAAAAGAGGAGGTTCTCAGTTCGTCGGAATGTTTGTGTTTTTTATGTATGTTACTCGATTACTCGAAGACGGCTCGACCGATTAAATTTTTTTTTTTGTTTGTAAATATACTTCCAAATTGGTCCCATTGGTCAAGATCTGATGATGGAATCCTGAAGGAATCAAGGGAACTCTTCAAATATTATAGGCACACCTATAGCGATTTTGGTATTTTCTAAGTAATTTACACACATCACATTTTAGAAGAAATTAACCTAAGAGTACCCAGACCTGGCTCTCGCTTGCAAAAACTATTTGTTGTCCCTATGTACACAGCTGTATACACCAGAAATAACTTCTTTCGACGTAGTGTTGAAACTTATAACAAAAGGTTCAATGATATACAAAGTGGAGAGGTCAATGCAACAATAAATTAAATTTCGTATATCTAGTAACGCTCCCAGTCTGCCTGTAAAATATCAATGAAAAATATCCAGTAGTTTAGTCACAAGAAACATTTTTTCGTTTTAAACATTTTCTACATGCTGTATCTATTACTAAGCTATTGCCGACAAGTTAAAAACCCCTACATCAGTATAATTAACACACTGTTGCCGAATTGTACCTTATGCTCAAGCCGTAAGAGTCATTTTTAATTGCGTGTCATCTAAAAATGTGCGAATGAGACAAAATCTACTTCGAACAAACAATAAAGTTGACAACGTTTCGAAATCTTTTACCTGTATAAAAATGAGTATTTATTATGATTAAATTAGGTACTTACTTTAATTAAACTACTTAAACACTTTTTACGTGCCAAAGTCCTGCACCTTGTCTACACGTTTACCTACAGTGGTGTTTCTTTAAAGTTTTATGGAAATTTAAATAAATGCACTTCAAACCAACCTGTATTTTATTAAACAGATTCAAACAAACGTTAACAATATCGTTTCGCTGAAAACTGCGGTTTTAGTAGTATCATGAACTCCACTTAGGGACTGTTACATTACAACAGCCATTACAAGTCCGATATTATTTTCGAATAAGTTAAAATAAACTAAAATACTCAATTCAATGGGGAGGCGGAGGCAAAGTGAATTACAGATGGCGCTTAGTCTTTGGAACAATTGTCAGTTTGAGCTTATATTGTCTTGACTGTGTATTAGGTGATTTTACTTTCTTAGATTGTATTTTTTTCGGTTTTGCGGACAAACAATGTATTCTATGCTAACTTTAGCTCATATAAAAGAAGAATTACGGAAAAGAAAAGCCAAAACAACAGGCAAGAAAGTTTATAGCAACTTACAAAAAATTGCTAACAAGCATTACATTTCTTTAAATTTCATGTAAGATTTACAAGCAATCTTTTTATTTCAGATTAGAAGCATATGATTTAAATTTTAACAAAGCACTGAGTGTGAATTTCCGTGTTTATAGTTGCCTGATGATGCCTTCTGTGCAATAGTAATTTCAGGTTTCTGTACTGGAATTTCTGTACCATCCAAAGTTACACGAACCGTTTTATCATATTTATTTTATTATTCTAAGTTTCTTGAATGACTCTGGCATTTAAAATTCTATTAATTCTCTGTTTGGCCCCAATATTCGGCTTATTCCATATTTTATATACCTATCAAATTCATCCAAGTTATAAATATGTTAGAAACTGCTGAGGTTGAAATATTAAAGAACAAAGCTGTTATAATTCAAATGTTGTTTTATTTTGGCGAAGCTTCATCAAATTCATGAAACATTCCTTTTGATTTATAATGTTTCTCAGGCTCAGCAAAGGAGAAAATCGAGGGAAAAGCATATTTTTTTTTATATTTTTTTGCCCACTATTTTTTTTGTTACTGGGAAATCGATGAACTCCAATATTTTACAAGTTACATGCATAACAATGCGGCATTTTCTCAGTATAAAATTAAAAAGTGCAATACTCCAAGAGATTCCCATATGTTTTGACACTTTCTTTGAGGCGGCCGGGTACCAAAGACCAGACGCCACCTATCGGGATAAAATTGCGCTTTTCCTCCCCATTCAAAACATTCAAAGCACAAGCGGAAAATATGTTGACACTTGACAGCGACAGTTTTTTTTGTAAATGCTCGTTGTCCGGTTTTTTATTTTTCATAGCAACAGATATGACGATATGTGTTCTCTAAGGCCGTCCGCTGCCTTAAGCGGGATCCCGCCGCGGGTACACGGCGCGGGAATATAGATTGCTGGTTTTTGACGGGCAGATGCTTGCGCAGTGCATGAGTAAGCTCTAATCTATGTCGCCCCGCGCGCGTGTCCCGCTCAAGGCAGCGGAGGGCCTAAGTGCTAGTAGTGGAGAAAACTCATTCAACTATGGTATAATGTTTTCACTATTATACTGTAATTTTTAGTCTGTGACTTTTTAATATTTTATTTTTATTCTGTTTACTTTTTGTACAACACAACACAAAAACGCCCAAAGAGCATGTCGATGATGACTTGACGTCTCATTGACGCAGTCTTATTAAAATCTGATATAATAATACGAATCAGTATTACTTCTACTATTTCACAGTTTTCGAGTACACCTACATGATTTTAATTTATTTTTAGCTCTACGGACATACCGAGAGAGATATTATGGTAACATTTGTGTTTGTCCGCTGTCCAAAGCATACAAGAAATATTCAATTTGTGACTAGGTATTCAGTGGACAGAATAACTTTAAGTCAGTGATTTAGGATTCAAATTTAGCAAAATAAAAAGTTACCGTAAAAAGCAAAAAAAAAATAATAATTTATTGCCATGGTTTTGAAAAATCTCAGCAATGAAAATTGCCGTATGGACAGCGTTGTTACATGATGCCGTAGCTCGAGTCGCTGCCGTAGATATCAAGAAAAACACTGTTTTAATTCACCATTAAATGGCGCCAAAAGTTCATTTCGCGGCTTGTCACCTGTCAATACTATTCTGTGATCTAACACCGCGCTGTTGCCGCTCTTACCATATGTAAGTAACCAATATTTACAAAGGGTGTTTAATTTCGTACTTGTTTTTGTGGTATTTAGTTTGTTCGAAAAAAATTTTTTTTTTATTTCGCTCCTAGGAATTATTTGATAGTTTCAAAATACGTCTATGAACTAGTGTCTACAGTGTTATCATTTATTGTCGCATTGTCAAATCCACGTTGTAGATATCTTTGGCAATAGTCTAACCGTCTATAGAAAGTTATTGCATAGTAAATTGTCAATAGCACTTTGATAATTAATAGTATTTTTAACACCCTTGCTCGTCGATGTAATGCCGTCAATATCCAAGGACAGAATAGATACATAACCACGTATGAAAATTTCTTGAAGTGGAAAAACATGAAAAATCCAAATCATTTTCCGAAAATGTACTTTTGGCGTATTTTTTTCTTTTTCCTCGCAAGGGTGTTAAAAAACGTCGTACGATATACGTGCGTATTGGTTATAACATGCTCGGCTCAATTACGCCCTCGCCTTCGGCTCGGGCTGAAATTCCGCCTCGCATGTTATAACCATCTTAACGCACTAATATCGTAATGTACTATTAATTTGATGATTTATTGTACATTTTCTAAAACACTCGACTGTATATGTTTATGTTAGTACATACTTACTTACTTCCAAAACACCATAACTTTGTGTAATTTTGTATACTTTTTGGATCTATAGGTCTATAAGAAACTCATATGTTTTGTAATCAATTTCAATGTATAAGACTGTTTGTATCCTAAATAAAATAAAATAAAAAGTAACTTATGCATTTGCTTTCGGAAAGTACCATTTTGTTGAAGTGGAACTGATCTTCATCATCCGTAGATAGATGATCTTAGAAATTGTTCAATACTATTACACTGGTGCGATATGATTACTTTTATATGATTGCTAGGTTATGCTAGGCTATTTGTGAAGCAAAGCTGATAGCGAAACACCAGGGGAACTCCTCAACAATTGACGCCCATGCGTCGGGAAAAGCAGTATTTAGTAAAAGGTGATAATTAAGCCGTTGACATAGGGCTGTTGAAATTTAGATAATATCGTCATTAACTATTCCTACCACAAAAATGTTAAAAATAAAAAAGGTTTTTAAAAAAACAAAACCTCCTTCAAAAACATTAAAAATAACCTAACAAAAATAGATTAAAAAATAAATGGCTCTAAAAAGGTAGAAATAATAGTACATTACTGACGCGGTCAATAATGACTGCATTGCTGGCAGCGCGATGATGATGGCCGATAGCGTAGCTTAGCGCAGGTCCAGGCCGTCACAGCGCGGTCAGCATTGCAGCCCTTGATGGCCAAGCTGGAATAAAGGCCGAGACCGGAGGTCGAGGCCTTTATAGCGCAGACAGCAAGGGCTGCAATGATGACCAAGCTTGAAGGCCGAGAGCGTAGTTAAGCTCAGCTTGAGGCCATCATAGCGTGGCCAGCAGTGCAGTCATTGTGGACCAAGTCTTTTATAGTGCTTTACTCTAAAATGTCAAAAAAGTAAAAATGTCAAAAAGACATAAAAGACAAAAATGACCAAAATTACCAAAATGATCATTTTTGAATTTTTTGATATTTTTGACATTTTTGATATTTTGTCATTTTTTACATTTTTGATATTTTTGAAATTTTTGTCATTTTTGTCATTTTTGACATTATTGACATTATTGACATTATGAAATTTTTTAATTTTTTGTCATTTTTGAGTAAAGCACTATACAAGACTTGGTCCAAAATGACAAAAAAATAAAAAAGGCAAGAAAGTCAAAAATATCAAAAAGGAAAAATAGTAAAAAAGTAAAAAAAAAATACAAAAACATCATCTACAACAATACAACACCCGCGCAAATAAAGAATGGGATTGAAAATGGCGGCTCACGGCGCTTACCACAACGAGTGTAATCCCATTCATTAACTGCGCGGGTTGTACAATGTACTTTTTTCACGAACTATGTTTGAAGCAAAACTCGACAATAATGGATTCTCAAAGGAAATTGCTGGTGGCTAAAACTCGACAATAATGAAATCCCATACAACTTTGTTGCGTCACCATCGGAGGAGCACGGCAACCTCGACTTTGTTCAAAGAAGGTTGTCAAAATAATGGCCATATTACAAGCATTTTTGAGTAAAATACTTATTCGAATCTGCATAATAACTAACTTGAAATTTTGTACGTTGTAGTCGTGTACTCATGGTACGGCCCCCGGTCCAATTACGAGCATCCCGCAGTGCGCCCTGGAAACCTAATGAGCCTTCGACACTGAGGAAATTAAGTAATTGGTTCGGTGCTCAGTTTTGAGGACGCTGCAAACTGCAAATATGACGGTAGCGCTGAATGCCCAGCGTTTGAATCATAGGACATAATGACTGTGTTTCCAAGTCATAATTTACCATGCGATTATAATAAAATTGGAAATAGACAGTAAACCGCTGCAGCTACACTCGAGAAATTTTAACGTCTACGTCTTACGTCGTTTTGTACAGCAAATGCTCTAAGTTAGCCACTTTTTATTCGCATTGTCTATATTATAGTTTTTTTTTTATTTTTTTTTATTTTTAGTATTCATAGTATATCCTACTAATCCTACTAATATTATAAATGTGAAAGTTTGTGGGTTTGGATGTTTGTTCCTCAATCACGCAAAAACTACTGAACGGATTCGGTTGAAATTTGGCACACATATAGTAGATAGCCTAGAGTAAAACATAGAATACTTTTTATCCCGATATTCCCACGGGAACGGGAACCACGCGGGTGAAACCGCGGGCGGCCGCTAGTATTATAAATGTCAAAGTTTGTGGGTTTGGATGTTTAGATGTTTGGATGTTTGTTCCTCAATCACGAAAAAACTACTGAACTGATTTAGTTGGAATCTGGCACACAGATAGTAGATAGCCTAGATTAAAATATAGAGTATCCTATATTTTTATCCCGATATTCTCACGAGAACGGAAACCACGCGGGTGAAACCGCGGGCGGCCGCTAGTTAAGTAATAAGCGTCAAACAGTAAATGTAGTCAAAAGATTCAAATACGAATACTTATAATCCAAAATGATGGAATAAATATAGGTATTATACGTTACATTCAAAAGGTTTTATTTTTTAACAAGGCCTTGACGTTTTAATAGTTTGATATCCTATTACCTACTAAAACTATGACGGTTTCAAAATTTTTATTAGCTCTGTTTGTTCAGTTGTTAGAGGCTAAATCAATAGACATGATGACTATTTTTTTAATTTATGTTACATAAATTACCTCTCAAAAAAAAGAAACATCGGTAAAAGAATTATTTCGCTAGCATGAAAACTGCCCGAGATTTCACAGTTTGAAATCCACAAAATTGGACTCACCCGAAAACGCTCCATACTAACGGCTACTCATCAGTTATGACGACACGCTTGAGTAGTTTGTATGCAACGCGTAGGAAATTTGTTCGGCAGCTGTATTAAATATTTTGTTTATCAAAATAGTTTCTTGGACAAATTTGCTATAAATTTTATGGACTAATTAAATGTTTTTAATAAATTGTATACTTTTTAAATGGACTTGTCCGCCCAAGTTTGAAGGGTCATAAAACAAATAATACGCAATATATAAAACCAAGAGGTATACAAGCTACTCTAAAAGTTTAATATGTTTACGATTTTTATTAGTATTTCGTTATTTCATTCATTAGTCATCATCCCTATTGTTAGAATAGGTATCAGGGTTTATTTTGATACCTCAACCACGATATCGGACGACGTTCTTCTTCGTGACACTATGAACTAATGAAAATTACCGAAATTAATTATAAAACATTGTTCGGTTATAGTGAATCATTTCGTGGTAGACCACGGGTTCCCAACCAGTGGGGCGCCCCCCCCCCCTAAAGGGGGCGTAGAGCTATCCAAAGGGGGCGCGGAGAGCAGCTCTAGATAGTACTTATAAAAACCCTAAAAAACATATTTTTTCACGACGGGATCGGTGCCACCGATGCGAAATGCACCTTTTGTAAAAATAAACAGAATATCTACTTATTTCTTAATATGATCGTTGCCGGGGGAGAGGCGCGCAAGTATTTTAGCATACCGTTGTTGAGTGGGGCGCACAGGGTCTAAGATTGGGTATTCCTGTAGTAGACCCTCCGTACCTGTGTCAATCCCTCCACCACGGTTGTAGCTGGGCTCGAAACTCTGGATAAATGCGTTGTCTTCTCCCAGTATATTCACCAGGTCTTGTCTGTGCGGGAAAAGTATAAAATACTAGCTTCCGCCCGCGACTTCGTCCGCGTGGATATTAGAGAAAATCCTTAGGGAACCTTCAACCAGAATCCGACCAGCCGATTTTATGCGATTAGGCCGGTCCCCACCAAGCGCGCTGCCTCGCGAGGCAAAACGTTTGCCGCGTGTGGCAGGCCTCGCACGAGGCTGCGCGCTTGGTGGGGACCGGCCTAATCGCATAAAATCGGCTGGTCGGATTCTGGTTGAAGGTTCCCTAAGGATTTTCTCTAATATCCACGCGGACGAAGTCGCGGGCGGAAGCTAGTTTATTACAACAATCAGAAGTGGGTCCAGAGATATTAGTAGTATCCTGTTCCCGTTTCTTTACCCTTTTCCGTTCCCGTTTGGTCCCGTTCCTGTCCCCGGTTTCCTTTCCCGTTCGCGTTCGCTTTCGAGCGATCGCGTTTGCGTTCCCGTTCCTTTCTCGTTCCCGTTCCCGTTCCCGTTCCCGTTCCCGTTCCCGTTCCCGTTCCCGTCCCCTGCGGCTGAATCATGTCCACCGTGTTGGACTTCAAAATAAATGTCATTTTCGCATTCCTCATTCCATAAAACCTCAAGAACAACATCCACATCGATTTTCATGTTAACTTTCCCCATTTACCCCCTAAGGGATGATTTTCAAAATAACAAAATATATATTTGCCTATTTATTTTTAGACATGCTTCTTAGAATTTCAAAGTTGTAATGTCTCATCATCATCATCATATCAGCCGCACAACACCCACTGCTGGGTATAGGCCTCCCCCAAGGATTTCCATGACGATCGGTCCTGCGCTTCCCACATCCAGTGGCTTCCGGCAACCTTCACCAGATCGTCGGTCAACCTTGTCGGAGGCCTACCCACGGAGCGCCGTCCGGTGCGCGGTCGCCATTCAAGAACCTTTCCGCCCCAACGGCCATCGGTTCTTCTCGCTATGTGTCCAGCCCACTGCCACTTTAGCTGAGCAATCCTTCGAGCGATGTCGGTTACTTTAGTTCGCCTGCGGATCTCCTCATTTCTGATTCGATCACGCAGGGAAACGCCGAGCATGGCTCTCTCCATTGCACGCTGGGTGACCTTTAGCCTCCTTATGAGACCCATAGTTAGCGACCACGTTTCACTGCCGTAAGTCATTTTATATTATTTTTCCATACACAATTTGCACCCCATTTTCACCCCTTTAGCAGTTAAATCATGTCCACAGTGTTGTACTTCAAAATAAATGTCATTTTCGCAATCACCATCCCATAAAACCTCAAGAACGACATCCATATCGATTTTTATGTTTACTTACCCCATTTACACCCTAAGGGGTTGATTTTAAAAACCACAATATATATGTTTGTCTATTTATTTTTAGACATGCTCGTACGAAGTTTTAAGTTGTAAAGTATATTTTATATTGTTTTCCATACCAAATTTGAACCCAATTTTCACCCCTTTAGTGGTTAAATCATGTCGACCGTGTTGGACTTCAAAATGAATGTCATTTTCGCAATCGTCATCCCAGAAAACCCCAATAACGACATCCATATCTATTTTAGGTTTATTTACCCCATTTCATCCCCATAGGGGTTAAAATACTACCAATAACCATATACGTTGCGTTATATTTCCATCCATAAGCCTAAATTATAAATTTAACGATTTTTACTTTGAAAATTAAGGATTTTCTTCTATACTCAACTTCATCCCCCTTTTCACCCCATCGGGGGTAGAATTTTGAAAAACGATGATACACGTATTTATTAATTTTCAATCATCAGCCTGAATACAAAATTTGAAGATCCTAGCATCAAAACTGAGGGACTTCCATACAAACTCTCATCCCTTATTTCATCCCCTTAGGGATAGAATTTTCAAAAATCCTTCCTTAGTGGATGCCTACACTGTATAAGGTACCTGTGTGTAAAATTTCAAGTCTCTAGGTTCAGTAGTTTGGGCTGTGCGTTGATATCTCACTCAGTCAGTCAGGACTTTGAATTTTATATATATAGATTTACTGAATTAATGTATCTGTTACCGTTAGAGTACGGAATCCGTTAATCTGCAGATTAACTAGTGAATCTGCAGATTAGTCAGTTAAAGTGCGGAATTTTTCTTAAAATAGAAGATTTCCGCACTTTAACTAGTTAATCTGCAGATTAACGGATGCTACACCGTTAAAGTGCGGAATACAGTGAGTGAAATAGCCCAGGCTTTAGGAAATTGAAGTAAAAGACCTACATTGAAAGTTTATTTTACAAAAACTTCGTTTCTGGCGCTTCGCCGGCCGCTCCCGCGGGCATATTCGTAAATACCCGACGCGTTATCCACTCGGGAAGTTTCGGCTGCGTGGTAAATAGCAGACGTGTCTGACTAACGCGTCTGCTGTTTACAAGAGCCAGAATTGCTTTGTAAACAGAAAAACGTACCACGTCAGTTATTATAATAAAAAAAATATTTCTGTTGTCTGTTATAAAAAAAATAACCTCGAAATTTAAGGCGAGCGCGAAGCGCAGCGTAGCGTGAGCCTTAAATTTCTAACCTAACCCGGGACCTACAGGAATAAAGCAGTTCGATACGATCGATCGTCGACACGTCAGGTCAAATACGATTATAAAGTTGCAGTTGCGCCCCCCCCGTCCCCCCGCTTTTGTGTCTACCTTTTATGTTATTACTCATTTTCTTTAATAACAAAACCTGTTTCCGTACTTTAACTGATCCTTGGTCGTTAATCTGCAGATTAACTAGTTAAAGTGCGGAAATCGTCTACTTTAAGAAAAATTCCGCACTTTAACTGACTCGACCAGTTAATCTGCAGATTCACTAGTTGATCTGCAGATTAACGGATTTCCGCACTTTAACGGTGACATATCCACTAACTAAATTAATGATTGACCCTCATTGCTACTGAAAGTAACAGATTAACTAAATATAACGGTTAGTATATTACTATAGGCCGCGCGTGCGGGGCACAGAGGCGCGAGGGGAGACGAGAACGGGGGTCGTGAGAGGTGCGGGCGGCAGGCGTTCGTCGCCCGTCGCCCGCATCGCCCCCGTTCTCGTCTCCCCTCGCGCCCCTGTGCCCCGCTGGCGAGGACTCATTTAACCGTCGGCCTATAAACGCGTACTACTATCTCGCGTTTGTGACATTTTTGAAAGGGAATTAATTAATTGGGTGACTGGAAATAATTAAAGGCGACTGTTAATGGGATTACTTAAATACTAATCCGGGCAGCAGATTATTTTTTGAGCGACAAAATAACTACCTAAACGGGCGGGGCGACTAACAGTGGATTATAAAAATACTCAAAACAGATTTGTAAAAAATTCTCAACAATATCGAACTTGCCCACAAATTGACACAAGCGACATGCGAGCTGTAGAGGAGAACAGATGGACAGTCGGACAGACAGACATACGAAAACATTTTTGCCTAAGCTGAAACGTAAACGCTTCGCTCGCTTAGCTCAACTTAAGAGATATTGTATTTAAATATTTATTAGGTACGTTACTTTTTTTATCAACGTAAACGTAAGTTTTATAATGTAAACGTTAACTAATTTTATAATGTAAACGTTAACGTAAACGTTGTTTTATTTCAGCTAAATCTTTTAACTATGGTTTAGATAGGTATACGTTACCGTAAAGTCCTGACTAGAAAAGGCAGTACGCCACCCAGCCGGTCTACGTTGTAAAAGTCCAGCTCGCCGTCGATAAAGGTCCTTGCCGGTATATGCGGCGGCAGTTGGCTGAAACGGTCATAACTGCTGGAAGTTTTAACCAACTTAAAGAAAAAAGGTATACTTGGTTAATACATACCACAATAAAGAATATTTGCGGCTAAGTACTTAAACGATTTTTAAAATTAAGGCCACAGTTAATCAAAAAAGTTGTCAAATTTGACAGAAACTCTATGAAACTGACAGCTTCCCTTCCTAAAAGTTACGGATACTTTAACTAAAGATTTTAGCTAAGAAACCTTTGAGTATTTAGCCGTTATTTGAATATGTCCTCTCTTTTATTTTTTCAATAAGTAGGTACTTTTTAAATTTGTTGTTCTTAATAATATTAAATTCTATTGAAACTGTAAAACAGGTTAATCTTTTGGTTTAATTTAAAATTGATTAGAATTTAAATGAAATTATTTATCTGAGTCGAATTTTTTCGAGTACCTACTTATTTATTTAGTATTAAAATGATTATTCAAATATTTTAAAAGGAACTTATCCAGTACCTGTGAAGCTGAAGGCTTATTATTCCATAAAAACAATCGCGTTAGGCGGACGATGTTCGACCCACTCCGTGACACCATTATTATTAATGAATAAGGGTCAATATCAAGTAAATTGAACGATTAATTGCGTTCGATTATCGCGATTCTTTTTACCTAAAAAGCCTGCTGGTCCCACCCAAGTAAAAAAAGGTAATTTTTTTGTATTGTAACATTATGAAATGCCACTCACGGATTGCCAATAGGGGTATCCGACCACAGTTTGAGCACCGCTGTGAGCAGGCGGGCATGGCAACACCAGGATATTGCTGGCGAGTTGCGGGATATGTTGAATAAACGCTACAATCAAAGGAATTTTGCTTTAAATCAGGGATTTCTAAACTATTTTGGAAAAGAGTTTCATTTTTCCAAAATGAACTGAAATATCTGATAGCCAAATTAATTTAAAAATTCTATCAAATATCAAATGTAGGTAATTAATAATAATTATTCCCTTGTAAACCAATTTTGACCCCAAGGGGTCGATATCGACAACTTTGGGAATCCCTGCTTTAAATTAATATAAACATTGACACATTATTGTCTCCACTATGTCACATTAACTCCCACAGAAAGAAACATAGAAAAATCATTAATTAAACCAACACATTGACACACAACAAAGAATACAAGAAGAGGAAAAAAATATTAGAGGCGCTGATAGGGTCCGACAACACTCCCAAGGTTTGAACCTCGGGCATTAAGGCGCTAAGACGGGTCAAATCCCAATATTCAATTCAAATTATTGAAAGATTACGCTCGTGAAGCTATCTTGGAAAAAATATATAATGTACTTGGAATAATACACAATAGATTTAATTGAAAGCATTTGTAAAAATGTTACCACCTTTGATGTAAAAAAATATTCCGTGGACCCTGTTTCTGGTCCTATTTGCAAAATTTCTCGGAAACAGAACATTCGTTAATGTTAAAACCAACACATAAAAATCGGCGATGTCAATACCTTCAATCTTAATTGAACAGATTTTTTTAACTTACTTGAAAGCGAAGAAATTTAATAAAAACCTGTAAAAATTGAGAATTCGGCGCTAGTTCTCAACGTAACCGCCGCGTTGGAACGCGCACTGATTTGAACCCAAAGTGAGTAGAGTTACGTTCGATTTCACACCATCACGGATCGACCCGCTCGGATTGAGGCATGTTAAAGCCTTAACACAGAAATATAATGCCAAAGAACAACAATGTCAATAAACAGGTGATCCGAAAAACGAATGTACCTATACATTTTGTATGAGATACGTAAATATGACTTACATACATAAAATATGACTATATTATGGCAAAGGAAATTAATAAACTATGTTCCATACTGTTTTCTTCATAAATAAACTAATAAATATAGCGAAAGTTGGTTTTAGAGAAGTGTGTTGCAAAATCTCATTTACCTTTGAAAAGTGTGATTACTTGGATTGTTTCGACGACCTCCGTGGTCGAGTGGTTCGCACGCCGGTTTTCAAGGCGTCACCATCTCTTGAGGTCCCGGGTTCGATCCCCGGCTGGGTCAATGTAGAAAATGAACTTTTCAATATTGTCTCAGGTCTGGGTGTGTGTCATACCACCGTTGTTTCTGATTTCCATAACATAAGTGCTATAGCTACTTACTTTGGGATTGGAGCAATGTATGTGATGTTGTCAAATATTTATTTATTTATTTCTTTTTATCACATCACAATTACTTAGAGAACAAGACACCATGGCTCTACGATACCTTTATTTGAAATTCTAATAACGATTAACATTTTTTTTACACTAACTGTGATTACTCATTTGCAAGAGGGACGCTAGGGGCTCTTACTGTAAAAAAAATTGGCACATTGTCACTTGATTCTTTGTCTCTTTTTTCACAGACCGTGTCCGTATAATGTTAACTTCTCTTTTCCACGCTTTGTTGGTCTTCTTGAGCGCAGCGAAAATTTTTCTATGTCTATGGGTAATAAAGTATTAGTAGAGCTACTCTGCCCTAAAATCTTCGAAATCGAAAAGAACTGGAGGCGTAACTCAATGGCAACTTAATTAAGTTGCGTTTTATGCAAGTCTGCTATTGTTAACGTCATAATTATGAAACAGTTCTTGTTTCTCAAACTCAAAACCATAGTAGAATCAAATACTATGCCAAAACCGAAACACAATTTAATTTCGATTGTGACGTTATTAGTAGCTGACTGGGGAATATTTGATTCTATTACGACTGGGGCTCCTGATTGCATACAAGGTACCTACAGGTTGCATGCAAAGGAGTCCCAGCGTTGCCCCAGCACAGAATACATAATAGTGGCCCCAGTTTCATTTTATTTAATTACTTTCATAAATTAAAAAATGATTATTACATTTTATTTAGGTATCAAGAATTGTTTTATATTTAGAAAAACAATTACAAAAACATTAAGTTGTTTTCTGAAGTATTTTTTGAAAAAATGTAAGTAAATAGTACTCTAATGATAAAAAATTGTGATTTAAAAGCGTTTTAACTTAAAAATCCCACTTTTAGATGCAGAAAATAATTATCAATCTGATTCTAGAGTAAAATACCTACTCTGACATACTACTTTGACTAAGACGCGATAGACTTTCATTTTTTGAGAATGGTGGGGCAAATGACATAGGCGCGATGGGACATGTCTTTTCATTGTGGAAAAGTATACAATGCAGGCAGGGTGCAAGCTGAAGTGGGAGGTAGTTTTGACCCTTACCAGTGTGCTACCTCTCGGCCCATGCCTGCGTGCCAGCACTTTCGTAATAAAAACGCGGCTTCTCTGTTAATATTTAACTTCCATCAAATTCAAGCGACACGACACGACTTACCATATCCAATATGCAGTTATCCATGATGTACCGCCGGAATTTCTCCAAGAAAATCTTCCGTGTGGACGGTACGATGTTCGTACCATCAGAATTATCCAGTAGCATCATCAGAAACTCCAACTAACAAAGGGAAAATAATATCGCAGAGTCAATATTGCATAGGCACACCTCAAATTTTTGTAAACATCTTATTGTAGAAGTATTGTGGTCTATTACACCTCTAAAGTTTAAAGTTTTTTTAACGGATACTAGCGCTATTACACAGTACATATATAAGTTTTTCAAACAGTATGAGAGCTCCATGGAAACGTTCGAATTTGACGGCTGTCTTAGCAAAGTTCGCAGTACTTTGGTCAGGGTTGTGACATCGCGTCGCAGTTGTTTCCATAGCGTTCGCGCGTAGCATTCCACGAGACGGCCGGAGAATGCCAACCCTAGCGATCCGACGGAGTGCAATGACAAAAGGGCCTAGTGACGTTAGCTCCTCTACTGTTTGAAAAAACTTATATATGTACTGTGGCTATTATATTGATAGTACTTTGGTATAATTTACTTGGTATTTGGTTTGATTTATTATTTTCCTACGTTTCCATTTGCAATAGGGAATATGCATAACATAAGTCACCGATTTTGATGAATTTGAGCTTGATCGCTGCGGACACTTATAAAAACATGATGGAACAGGAAAAAAAAATAATATTTTAGTTTTATCACACGACGAAGTCAGGGGAAAATAACGTTTTTTTTTTTCATTTTCGGAATATAATGCACTTGACAGTCAGATAGAATATCGAATAGAAACAATATTTTGTATGACACATATGTACTTAAACGCAAAATTTAGGGAGATAATTGAAGATTATTGGCTAACTCCCTATTAAACGCGCCGATAACACACCTGAAACGAGATATGTGTCTTCACCGTTTTGTATGGAGCGTTTTCGGCAGGTGCTGCTGCGCGCTAACTTCAAGTAACTATATCACGAGAAAAAAACGCAAGAGAAAAGTTTTAATATTACAGTTAATTTTCTCACGCATTATACGTTTGATTAAGATAAAAAAAAATTGATGCATACCTTTTCCCTATTGCTGTGGTCACGTCACGGCCATTAGTCTGTCGATTGAATTCTTTAAGAATTATAACATTTCTGAAAACTGGACATCTTAGAAATTAATTATTATAATGTTTATAACAACCGTATTGTATTGATTAGTTAAAACGCATTTTGCTCCATTATATTTTCACGTTCTAGTAAAATTTACGTATTAGAGAAGGTAACATCCAAGAGAATAAAGCTTAATAAAGGTCTGTTAAAATTAAATTACCGTTAACGTAATTACCGACAGTAAACTTAAAGTGAGTTGCTCAAGAATTTATTGTTCCAAGAAATTCTACTCTGTTTTAATTGAAACTGAAATGGAATCCTGAAGTTTGTCTAATTGGATTATAAATAATATAGCAGCATTGTATATTTAAATTATTTTTAATAAATTTACGCCATATTTCAGGAAACAAATACTTAAAAGGGGTTTGAATATTTTGGTATACCTACCTTTTGGCATGACGTTTTATTTTAGTTTCAAATCTACCTTGTGGTGTTGCCACCAGTTCAACTTTAATAGCTTACAACTCGAAAATGTGACGATTTAGGCGATTTTGTCGTTAACAATTCTTGTTCGTATAGAAACAATACTAGCTATCGATTTACAAGGTTTCAAGCGTGTCCGCTATTTTGAAAAAAAACATCAAAATGTCGGAAATTAGGCATGCCACCCTTCTTACTAGGATATTCAATTTAGGATTTAATTGTTTTTATAGACAGCTAATCACTGAGTATAGGCCGTGAGCATTTTTCTTTCACTATAGTCCGTAAAAAAGGCACTGTTTATCAAATGAAATTAATAGCTGCACCAGACTGTACACTTAAAAAACGTTAATTACTAAGTAAAGGGGGTCCTTAAAAAGAAAATATTATTTGCAGAATTAAAATTTATGATGTCCGGTAAAAATACAAGTAAAGATTGTTTACCCTTTGAATCCTTTTTTTTTCTAAATGGATAATACACGCAGAATATCGTATCTGTGACAATACAGTACGAGGCATATATCTTGAAATCGGGTGGGGATTGCGCGGAACGCGTATTTTGGGCATGCGTAGCGGTGAAAGGCGCGGGCGGCGGGAGGGGGGCGCGCGCTATTGGTCGCTCACAAGAGCACATGCGCGAACTTGTCGAAAAAATTTCAAGATATGTGCCTCGTACTGTACCTACCTGTATTTGTTCAAGCGGTTCTATAGACTTGGTGATTTTGTCGCAATCCTCTCTATACTGGGCCTCGCAAGTCTCGTCTTTCTTAGATACAGGCAGAAGTTTCGATATTTTATCTGTAAATTAGGTAACTCAGTATACTTTCAAAACCCACAAAAATAATTGTAATTAAAATAAAGCAGTAAGACAAAGCAAGGTATACAAGGAAAGTATTTAAAATTGCCTTCTTAAATCCAATATATATTTTTTACAATATCCCTCTAAAACACGCTTTAAATTGTATTTAAGGCGATTAGATTCCTTACAGTGGCACCCTCACCTTAATTAAATTTATTGCTCGCTAAGTACTTACATACACTTTTGGCACTTGCCTACTACTACTACCTACGACGAATTATATTTTACAGAGGTTATTGTATGTAAATAAACTATAGAACTTTAGCTTCAATCTCAATTGATTGAATTTCCAATACATTATGTACTTAGCGAGCAATTAATTTAATTAAGATGATAGCGCCACTTGAGGGTCCTATTATCACCTTAAGGCGCCTTACTACCCACTACTAGCGTCGCCAATACATTTATTTTTATTACTCGTAAACCAAGTCAATATTTAGATCATGCCCTCTTAAATTGTCTCTAATGTTTTTTTAATAACTCTTCAATAGTTATCATTCTTTCTCTAAGTTTTAAAATCAATTTTAGCTCAACCTGGCCACTTTTGGCAAGAATGGATTTTAAAACTTACAGAATGTAATGATAACTGTTAAAGAGTTATGTAAGAGGGCATAATGTTAGCTTTTCTAAAATATTGACTTGATTTACGAGTAATAAAAATAAATTTATTGGTGGCGCTAGTAGTTAGTAGGGCGCCTTAAGGCGTTGTATTGTAGGTAGTGAAACTGGCGCTGGCGCCAGTTTCACTACCTCTCTCTCTCCTCTCTCTCTAATCGTAGAGAGAGTAAACATAAGTCTGTCAGTTCTGAAATGGCCGGAATACTTTTTCAAGTGGAAGATTTTCTTAAGCTTCCGGCCAATTTTTTCTGCGATAATCTTCTGATCCTCGCTCAGCACAACTTTTCCGACCGTGTGCCATGCATTTCATCGTGATGTCATATGACGTAGGCAATACTGTCGTGGGCTCACGGACTATAAGAGAGTTCAATATAAGCCCGCTAAAACAGTACTTTTCAACATTATAAAATGCATATATTCAAAATATAAAATATTTGGACATTGCCACAGAATAGATATACCTAAGTACTACCATTGCATGACAGTGACTTTGTGGGTTGTGAAACTATTCTTATTCTTTGCTACAAATTATTTCTACGAGAAAATAAACTACACTCGTGACCAGAAAAATGGAATCACAGACTTATTTTCACACAAACGAGGTAACTTTGTTAGCGTTAATTTGTTCTCCGGGTATGATCTGATGATGGCCATTCAAAGAGTGAATGAAAGAGGCCCAAATCGCTAAAGAAACCCAACGGATCAGAAGAGTCGTTTACACCAGAGACCGTATGGAGTTTTTATGTTACATTTCCCATACTTTTCATGTAATTTTCACGCCTGTTATTTTTTACAACCCTGAGCAAAACGACTTATCTAATCAGCTAAGTTTTTTGAGCAATATGGGCCTCCGCGATTCATTCTTTAAATTGCTATCGTCAGATCACACCCCGTTTAATCCTGGGCGGAGAACCAAAGCCTCAAAGTTCGTCGTTGTATAAAAATAGGCATCTGATACCATTTTTCTGCTCACGAGTATATTCAACATGATGGGAAATAAACTGTTGTCATTTCCTGCCATTTGACTGAAAAATTTAAGCAACAAATCTTTAGTAAAGCTATCTTTTATTGGGGATAGATTTATTGAAATAAAATACTCAAGTAATTCATTATGATTCACCTGTTCCAGTTGGTGAAAACGGGGAGCAGTGTAATATGCCTTTTTCAGCCATTTCTAAAAAATATATAAAAAGTTTGATATTAATTGAATTTCATTTCAGGCTAATAAGCAAAGCCGTGCCCTCAGTAGGTATATTATAAACTTATATCACAGTACATATATAAGTTTTTTCAAACAGTATGAGAGCTCCATGGAAACGTTCGAATTAGACGGCTGACGTCACTCTAATGCCCGATTTCACCAACGTCCCCTAAATTTAACAGGACCCGCAAATCTGTTAGGGGACTACATAACCGCGTTCATGTGTTTCACCAACGCACATGGGACCCCTATGGTGCTAAAAGGACTGCTAAGTTTAGGGGGTGCAATATTCAGTCCATAACGTTATGTGCCAGTTTAAAAATCTTTTTTCGAGAGTAATATTTGTTAATTACTAATGAAAATGGATAATATTTTATTGAATTGTAGAAAGCTTTAAAATTTTTGAGTTAATTCTGGGAAGTACATTATTTACACGACATTGAATAGTTCGACAATGACTGGACTATTTTAAAAAAGTGATAACGTGGACTTTTAAAAATATATGGTTATATAAAATATAATACATATACTTACAATATAAAAAATATATAAAAAAATAAACAAAAGCATTCCAATACTAATTGTGATTATTATTGGAATACTTACTCAATATTTTATTCAAAATATTATTTTATAATTTATTTCTTATTTGGATAATAAAATGAAATACGGCTTAATAAATAATAATAAATCAACATAGTGATTTTTTACATTTCATTGTGATTATTATTTGAACTATATACTTACTTTATATTTTATTAAAAAATATTTTTAATATTTTATTTCTTATTTGTTAAATATAGTGAAATACGGCCTAATAAATAAGAAGAATCAACATGATGATTTCAGACTTTCTATAGGAATATCTGAACACATTTTGTTCTACGGTAGTCCAAAGGCTTCACTGCTAAACTGTTTAAAAAAGTGTTTTTATATTTATATTTTAATCTACGGTCAAACATTTACTACAGTAGATCAATAGAATTAAATTAACGTAATAATTACTAAGTTAAAGGTCAAAAGTTACGGTTAACACATCCAAAATGACGAAAAAGCTGTCCCCTAGCTATGGTCTCATAGTTAAAGGGCTTTTTAGTTGGTGAAACGTATTCTAAACAAGGGGTTCGTTTGGGGGCTCTTTTATTTAAAGGGACACATAGTTAGGTAATGGTTTAGGGGATGTTGGTGAAATCGGCCATAAGAGCTCTAAGCAAAGTTCGCAGTACTTTGGTCAGGGTTGTGACATCGCGTCGCAGTTGATTCCATAGCGTTCGCGCGTAGCATTCCACGACACGGCCGGAGAATGCCAACCCTAGCGATCCGACGGAGTGCAATGACAAAAGGGCCTAAGTGACGTTAGCTCCTCTACTGTTCGAAAAAACTTATATATGTACTGTGCTTATATTCTAAGACTATAAAGGAATGTGATGAGAAGATAAGACGCGTCATTTATACAAGGTGTTTGGTAAAATCCTTTTAAATATGAATATGGAAGATAGGGACCATCAAACTGAACAACTCTTACTATGGGATCAACTCTGAAATAGCGAAAAAAAATCAGCTGTTTCATACAAAAATTATTTTAATAACGAAAATATCAAAATGTATGAAACAGCTGATTTTTTTTCGCGATTTCAGAGTTGGCCCCATAGTAAGAGTTGTTCAGTTTGATGGTCCCTATCCACCATATTCGGTTTTGTAAGGCTTTTACCAAAAACCTTGTAGTATTTCCTTTCATATTAGATGCGCGCATCAGAGCGGAAAGAAGCTCGGTGGTGCAGTGGTATAGCGCCTGGCCCTACGATTGCGGAGATTAAGCAACTTTCGCAACGGTCGGTCATGGGATGGGATGAGTGATCAAAAATTTACTGTCTCGAGTTTCTCCGGCCGTTGGTCCCGGCTGCATTTGCAGTCGTTAACACCCACTAATCCGTATTGGGCTTACGTGGTGGGCTATTATGGCCCAACCGCTTTAACCAACATTAAAAATGGCTGATGGTCATTAAATGGTACAATACAGAACAGTCACTCAACCAATCTCAAGTTAATCCAGGATAATTATAGTCTTCTTCTTCTAACGGGTATAAGGAAGGCCTGTGCCCCAGCAGTGGGGACATTAAAAATGGCTGGTCTCGAATGCGAACCCGGATGACGACGCTCCGTGGGTAGGCCCCCGAGAAGGTGGACCGACGATCTGGTGAAGGTCGCGGTGCACGGCCAAGCAGGACCTATACCCAGCAGTGGGTGGCGTGCGGCTGATATGATGATGATAATGATGGATGATATAAGATCAGCGGTTCCCGAATTCTTTTGGCTCCGAAACCCTTTTTGGTCCACCATTTTTGAGCGAAACCCTAGCTCAAGTAAGAAGTAAACTAACTGTAACATTGTATTTTTACGTAAAATCACCTTGGGGTTCGCATCTTGTAAGTGCTTTGACTTTACAGATACAGATATTTATTTTGTAAGAAAATAAAGATATAACTTAACTCTTGAATTTTCGAGGAACCCCTGAGAGACTCTTACGAAACTCCAGAGGTCCGCGTAACACCATTCGATAACAGCTGTTTTAGATGGTTAAAGAATACATCAGCTTTATTAGTACTCTTACCCACTATCCTAGGGTCAGTTTCTCCTTGGACTGGCGTGGGTCGCTGCCACCACGGCTTTCTCACCACACTGTGGAGAACACTCTCGTCGGGGCACTTAATGTTCAGGAAGTTGTCAAATCTGCTCGACAACGGTGGAAATGTTCAACTTGTCTCGTTTTTATTAAGAGAAGCAATGATACATTTTGGCTATCAGTGAGCTCGTTTGTTATGTGCCAGGAATGTGATGCAAATATGGGATTGATGTCAAAGCAAGTAAAATACATACACAGCTGATAATGTATTAGAATTGATCACCCTGTCATGAAACACAGTTTTTCAATTTTGTTTTAAAACAGCTATATTTACTTTGACCAATCGGCAGCTGAGGAGCTCGGTGGCGGAGGAGCTCGGTGGCGCAGTGGTTTGGTGCCTGGTCCAGCGATTGCGGAGGTTAAGCAACTTTTTGCAAGGGTCGGTCGTGGGATGGTGACCAAAAATTTATTAATCGAGCTCCTCCGTAATTCGAAAGGCACATTAAGCCGTTGGTCCCGGCTGCATTTGTAGTCGTTAACACCCACCAATCCGCATTGGGCCCGCGTAGTGGGTTATGGCCCGTCCTCCTTATCCAGCCATAAGGAAGACCTGTGCCCCAGCAGTGGGGACATAAAATGGCTGATGGACAATCGGCAGCTCCCGTAATATTGGCGTAGCCATGTCAAGTCAGTCAAGTTAAGTCAAAATATCTTTAAACATTATTGAATTGTCTTTATTTTCCTACCACCCGTACCACCCATGCCATCACAGAATACTAGCGTACAGAAGTTGCACTCCGTTAAATCACTTAAATAAATAGCGGCTCTTGCACCGACACAATAAAGTACAATTCAAGTCGCACATCGCTCGCTTCGCTACATTATATTCACCTAGTAGTCGCACAAGGGCGTCGCCAGGGGTGGGCAGGGGGGGGGGGGGGGCGCTGCCCCCCCTAGAGGTTAAAAAATGTAGCCAACTGCAAATAACCAAAGTCCTAAGGCCGTGCAATTGACTTGCTTTTCCGATTAATCCTTCCCATCTCAAAACTTGAATAAATTCAGTGCTGTTGACTATACCTACAATTCATATCATTCTCATCCTCTTTAATATTAACTTGCCCCCCCCCCCCCCCCCTGGGCCATGGGCTGGCGACGCCCTTGCGCATTACAATCTCTTTCTATCGCGTCGCTCTTCTGACATATGAAAACTGGGCATCGCTGAGGACGCCGAGCACTTCATACCCACGCGCTAAGTGATAGAGCCATGATGCCATCCTAAAGCTAGGGTTTCCTAAGATGACGGTGCCGTCATATTACGGCCGTAATTTAGTGGCGTAGAACGTTGTCTATGTAAACAATACGGCATGGTTTCTGACGTTACGGTGGCGCCGTATTGTTTCCATAGACAACATTCAACGCCGCTATAGTACGGCCGTAATATGACGGTACCGCTATCCTAGGAAACCCTAGCTTAACAGGGTGCAATGTGAAAGCTGTTGAAATTCTATTGAAAAATGAAACTTTGATATAACATTACGTGATCTTGTTGAAGAAGACGTATTTGACAAGGTGATGCCTGGTCTCTCGATGCTGCATCAACCCAGAGACCACGTACACACCTTCCGTCTGCTGAGTGAAGTTCATGTCCTAAAATAATGCCAAAATATCGGTCAATTATCCTCTCTTTTTATACACAACGGCATAGTGCTTGGCCTTCATCACACCTGATGTTAAGTGACGATAAGGCCGAAGGTGGAAGCGCACTACACCCCGAATACTGGCTATCTTACCTCTAACTGCCGGAACAACTTTTTTTTTATTGTTGTTATGGCGTCAGACTTAGGTAAGATGGTGGTAGCTAGCCAGGCGGACTTAAAATAAGCCATAAAATAAACCAACCAAACCGAGTACAAATCCCCCCTGGGAATCGAACCCGGGACCTCTGAGTCTTACACGGGTGGGCGAACCACTAGATCACAGAGGCGGTTAAATCCTTAAATTAGAGAACCGTTAAACTTCTTGAAAATCTTTACAATTTTAAACTGAAATCTTTGAGGTCATAGAGAAGTCGTCACATCGAATAAGTGAATGGTGGGAATTTAAATACACTGCACTGGTAAAAAAAAACATTCGGCAGGGCCATGGCCACAATCATATACAATACAATCGTATCTAAAGGTGCTCCCTCACCGGGGCGTGTAATGTAACATTATAGATTCGTCTTTGAGCATTACATTACAATAATTCTTCCCTGACTGACGAGCATTCGCGTGTAAGGTAATATTATAGATTCGACTTTGAGCATTAAGGTGCTCCCTCACCGGGAGCATTCGCGTGTAATGTAACGTTACAGACTTGAGCATTACATCAGTGAAGGAGGAGAACCGAGCATTACAATGCGCACCTTGTAATGATACAAAACGGGCATACATTAGTGAAGGAGGAGAACCGAGCATTACAATGCGCACCTCGTAATGATACAATGTGTAATATCTTGATACAACTTGAATCAACTAATACTCAAAGTCGAATCTATAATACAAGGTGTTTGGTAAAAGCCTTATAAAGCCGAATAGGGTAGATAGGGACCATCAAACTGAACAACTTTTACTATGGGACCAACTCTGAAATCGCGAAAAAAAAATCAGCTGTTTCATACATTTTGAAACTTTCGTTATAAATTTTTGTATGAAACAGCTGATTTTTTTTTCGCGATTTCAGAGTTGGTTCCATAGTAAAAGTTGTTCAGTTGGATGGTCCCTATCTACCCTATTCGGCTTTATAAGGCTTTTACCAAACACCTTGTATAACATTACACGCGAATGCTCGTCAGTCAGGGAGGTATTATTGTAATGTAATGCTCAAAGTCGAATCTATAATATTACATTACACGCGAATGCTCGTCAGTCAGGAAGGTATTATTGTAATGTAATGCTCAAAGACGAATCTATAATGTTACATTACACGCGAATGCTCCCGGTGAGGAAGCACCTTTTGTTGATTCCATAATGTCAGACGATGTTACAAGTTGTATCAAGATATTACAGATTGTATCATTATTAAAAGGTGCGCATTATAATGCTCGGTTCTCCTCCTTCACTTATGTAATGCTCAAATCTGTAACGTTACATTACACGCGAATGCTCCCGGTGAGGGAGCACCTTAAGGGATCCTTATCGACATTAGCCATTTCTAATGCTAATTCCTTATGGGTAAATAAAATAAAATATTTTTTTTCTACGTACCGGAGACACCAAATCAAACAGCAGACATTCTCTAACGATGCAGTGCTCGAACACATCGCATAGCGCGGATTCATCTAGAAACGTCCACAGCAAGTCCAACAGCATACACAATCGAGGCTGAGGCTGCGATAGAAATAAGGCTCCGAGACCTTCCTGGAATAAAGGTGAATGATTTGACCCGGATTTATAATAATTAACGATATTTTTTTGGGTCCATATAAAGTAAGCTGATGTTAAGACGACACTGTCCCAATAAGACCTGAATCTTGTCATTCTATTTTACTAGCGTTATTTTAGTAGAATGGCCCTTTGAGTGGGCCCTCTGATCAGAGATTGGCAGTATGTTCCTTTAAAGACAGAATCCTAGAACAGTCACACCAATGTTCATTAAATGCAATCATTACATGACATGAAATGGTATTCAAGTGTTCATTTCAGCTCATTTTGGCTGGCAGGCTGATTACAGAAAATAGAGGGAAACGCTTGCTATCTTCTGATCGGGGGCCCTACCGCCTAACTCAAAGCTTTAGCCAGAGCGATAGCTAGCTAGACTATATCCATCCTTGTCATATCATAACACGATGACAAGGACGGACAGTGCACTGACGTCATAAACCAAAGCCAGAGTCAAAGCGAGAGAGTTAGGTGGTCCGGGGGCGGGTTTGAATTTTGTGAACGGGTGCTTTTATAAAACCATTGCAACATCAGATGACTCAATTTCTCCTCATGTTAAGTGGTGTTTAGACACGACGGCAGCTATGGTCTATTCACATCATGAAAGAATGACGTAATCGTATTGAGGAAACACTGACACTGCGATACTTCTTTAGAATCATATATTTTCTTAATTGGCTAAGTTAAGGTCATGTTTGATATATTATCATAATACTAAGATAATGTAATAGCAAAATGCAAACTAACAAATTTATTTTCCTTAACGTTAACATAGAAGTCGTAGGCCAACGGATCTGGTTGCTGGCACCTGGACTGCACTCCAAGGTAGCCTCGCAGCCTGGGCAGCAGTTCTCCGACCACCACGTACGAGAGTCGCAGCGAGTTGCCTAGTTCCATCACCACCATCCGTGCTATCGACATTAGGAAGGCCTGAGGGTGAAATGTCAGTACCTATAAGACTCTAATGGCCTGTCTTCACCGAGTCGCTTCAACTTAAGTCAACTTGCGTCAAACACATGTCAAACATTGCCTTCAAACCACGCGCTTTTACGTTCACGTTCAACTTTCTGCCATACAAATTTGACGTTTTTTGAGAAGATAGGGCATGCGCTATCTATTGCATGCATACGTTATTGCATGCGCTATTAATTGTGTTAGATGAAAGTGAAAGCGAAGGGGAAAGCGATCGGAAAAGTAATCGTATGAAGACACATCTTTAAACAGAAACATGGCCTTATAGACAGTGCATAGTTATTTTTATTTGGGAAACAATCAATATTTTAATACATATGGATCAAAAACACCCATGGTATTTATCTACAGCCATGAAATGTAGGCTCTATTAAGGGTTTTGGCTTTGACTTTGTCTTTGACTCTGACTTTACTTCTCCTCCTCGTCATTATATCATCCGAAAGTTGTTATAATGTTGTACTGAATATCATAATGCAACTCGTCGCGCGTGGGCGCGCGGCCCAGCGCGCGTTGGCAGTAAGCTAACTGTCTCTGGACCCTTTACCGAGGATTTAAACTTAAAGCATGGTTGTAGAAATTTGCTTAGTATTAGCGCGAGCGTTTTATGCGAGTTGTGGTAATGAGTTCCAGCTAACAGTTATCCTTACCTTTTTCGAAATTTTCTTCAAATCTGAACTTTGTGACTCTACCATGGAAGGCGGTGAAGATCGCGGCGAGTATGCAGAGATGGAGCTGTGTATTCTTAATGCCACTTCCTCCTCCATTGCTCTGGAGGAGTCTGACTTTGTCTAAAATTAGGAAACACATGAGACACACACACATGAATGATTAGGACGCAATTTTTATATGCTTAGGTATGTAAGATAAATGCATTAAAAACTACTAAGCACACGGTACAGATTCGAAAATGCAGCTGCAAATGCAAATGCAGCTGTAGTAACTATCCTGCCTCTTGAGCAGAAGGACCAAGGTTCAAATCCTTTGTCCGTACCCTTGTGAAGTTATTAATGTTGTTAACATTATTTAGTCCACATGCTCAAACTTTTTTTATGTTAGATATGCAAGCGCTTGCCCGCTATCATGCCTGATGGTAAGCGATGATGAGATCTACGATGAAACGAACTTGCCTAAAAAATACCTATTCACTCGCTACTTGAAGGCCCCCAAATTATACCTATCAGGAAATACAGACTCAGGCAAAGAGTTCCACTCTCTAGCGGTACGGATGATACAATTTTAAGCAAAACGATTTGCCTAGCTTTGCTTTGCAAAACTTTGCTTAGCCTGGGACTTTATTAGAGTGATTTGTCCAATCAAATTAGTAACCGCAGACATAAACTAGAGCAACCTTTGGTATGGGCTTAAAGAAGGGATGAAAGGCATGTTACTTGAAGAGTAATGGATATTTATGTTGAAGGCTGGAAAGTAAGAGGAAGACCGCAGAAAAGATGGATGGATTGTGAGCGGAAAGATATGAATGTGATGGGAGTGGATGAGGAGATAACGAGCGACAGGAAGGAATGGAAGAGTAAGACGCACTGTACCGACCCCAAATAAATTGAGATAAGGGTAGGGGGATGATGAAGATGCTGAAACACCTTTCTTGGACGTTTAGCAAGTTTGTGCACTTCACATTTCCGCTGAGTTTACGGCACGTCTTGTTCATACAGTCTGATTTGAAATTTTTAGTATCTACACAAACCAGCAATGTGGTAATGTTTGCAAACAATATAAAATGCTTTCGTGTGTTTAATGTTTCCCTACTTTATGTGGGGATTAATTTCCAGTTAGGTGAGCCATAAAAATGTTTGTAAATAGGTAATATCCCAAGCTGCATAGCGTCCACGGTCTATTAAATGTCTCGGAAAGAGCGTTAAATCGAAATCGGGCAGTTTATTTTTATGTTCTTACGCACAAACAAATAAAACGATAAACAAATACTTCACATGGGTTTTGTGGGTAATAAAATTTGATAGTTCGCTTATGATTTTAGTTGTAACATTTGCCAAAAATCAATGACACACATTTCTTTTCGCTACGTGAAACCGAGGCTTGATAGACACCTGAAGCTGTTAGTTCCGGCACTATTAGTAAGTAGTCATGCTGTTTGCACTATACTTAAGAATCGCCTAAGTTTTTTCTTAGGTCCAGTTGTATAGGTAGTAAGAAAAAGACAGGCGATTCTTAAATTTCAAACGGCCGGTTAACACCCATCATTAAATCTCATGGGGCCTTCGTATTTAATAAAGATGGCTTGGGCCATTCAAAATTGGCCTTACTATTCTTTGCACTGACAGCCTTTGCAGGGTTCAAGTCGGACAGCCGGGACATTTCGTCCAGCAGCGCGTCCAGGGATTTCAGCAGTATCTCCTTCTAAATTCATACAGATGGCTTTTGGCCCAGCAGTGGGCCATTAAAATGTACCTTACTATTCTTTGCACTGTCAGCCTTTGCAGGGTTCAAGTCGGACAGTCGGGACATTTCGTCCAGCAAAGCGTCCAGGGATTTTAGCAGTATCTCCTTCTAAATTCATAAAGATGGCTTGTGGCCCAACAGCGGGGCCATTAATATTTACCTTACTATTCTTTGCACTGACAGCCTTTGCAGGGTTCGAGTCGGACAGCCGGGACATGTCGTCCAACAACGCGTCCAGGGATTTCAGCAGGATCTCCTTATAAATTCATAAAAATGGCTTGTGCCCCAGCAGTGGGTCATTAAAATTTACCTTACTATTCTTTGCACTGACAGCCTTTGCAGGGTTCAAGTCGGACAGCCGGGACATTTCGTCCAGTAAAGCGTCCAGGGATTTCAGCAGGATCGACGCGCGTTGGCACTCGCGTTTCGGGGGCAATTGGAGGGGCTGATAGCCTTCTACTGGGAACCTGTGTAAACATTAATTAATTATAATAATTAAGTATAAGTATTTAATTAGAAATAAAACACTTTTTACGGACTACAGCGCGTATATTGGTTGATTTAGATATTATTTTAGAATTATTTAGTTTTAATTTGTTGGTTTTTTGGGTTTCCCGTCGTTTCGACACCTTTTCAGGGGCCATGCTCACTGAGCGACTGACGAGAAGTCAAGTGACAAGTCGCTCCGTGACCACGGCGCGGCCCCTGGAAAGGTGTCGAGACGTCGGGAAACCCAAAAACCCAACAAATCAAAATTAAATAATTCTAAAATAACATTTGAATTGCTACGTACGCTTGTTGAAAAAATATCGATACATCGATATATCGATATTTTTTGTTCGATATATCGATATTTTTAGCCGATATATTTCTAAACGATATATCGATACAAAAAAACCAATATCGAAAATCATATCAAAAACGATATATTTTTGGAATGGAAAAACTTATCTGTACTTTGATCATAATGGGGAGATGAAGGCAAAGTGAATTACAGATGGCGCTCAGTCTTTGGAACAATTGTCAGTTTGAGCTTATATTGTCTTGACTGTGTATTACGTGATTTTACTTTCTTAGATTATATTTTTTTCGGTTTTGCGGACAAACAATGTATTCTATGCTAACTTTAGCTCATATAAAAGAAGAATTACGGAAAAGAAAAGCCAAAACAACAGGCAAGAAAGTTTATAGCAACTTACAAAAAATTGCTAACAAGCATTACATTTCTTTAAATTTCGTGTAAGATTTACAAGTAATCTTTTTATTTCAGATTACAAGCATATGATTTAAATTTTAACAAAGCAACTGAGTGTGAATTTCCGTGTTTATAGTTCTGTGCAATAGTAATTTCAGGTTTCTGTACTGGAATTTCTGTACCATCCAAAATTACACGAACCGTTTTATCATATTTATTTTATTATTCTAAGTTTCTTGAATGACTCTGGCATATAAAATTCTATTAATTCTCTGTTTGGCCCCAATATTGGGCTTATTCCATATTTGATATACCTATCAAATTCATCCAAGTTATAAATATGTTAGAAACTGCTGAGGTTGAAATATTGAAGAACAAAGCTGTTATAATTCAAATGTTGTTTTATTTTGGCGAAGCTTCATCAAATTCATGAAACATTCCTTTTGATTTATAATGTTTCTCAGGCTCAGCAAAGGAGAAAATCGAGGAAAAAACATATTTTTTTTGATATTTTTTTGCCCACTATTTTTTTTGTTACTGGGAAATCGATGAACTCCAATTTTTTACAAGTTACATGCATAACAATGCGGCATTTTCTCAGTATAAAATTAAAAAGTGCAATACTCCAAGAGATTCCCATATGTTTTGACAGTTTCTTTGAGGCGGCTCGGTACCAACAAGACGCCACCTATCGGGATAAAATTGCGCTTTTCCTCCCCATTCATAATTTATTTTAATATTAAAACATATATTGTCTATGACTGGTATGTTTTTTGTGCTGCGTTGAATATCTTATCTAATAAATATGCGCCAGATTTTATAAATTATCTTCGTTTTTATTGAGATTTTCATACATTAAAGTAATGTGTGATGCCTGATAAAATCTACTGATATTACTGAGCTAGACTGAAATAAATACATTGTTATTTAAAAACCGCAAACGTTCGTTGAAAATTGGACCGATATATCGATATTTTTTTCGCGATATATCGAGGCCGATATTGATATTTTTATAAATATCGATGTATCGATATATCGATATTTTTTTTCACTTTCGACATCCCTATTGCTACGACGGGTAGTCGATATTTTCTAGTATTTTTTTGTAATATATAAATTATAAAATAAAAGTATAAGTAATGGTTTGGCATCTCTAGGGGTGTCAGACAGGGATGTGTTGCGTCACCATGGCTCTTTAATCTGTTTTTGGACAGTTGTATGAAAGGTCTGAAAGAACGTGATTGTGGGGTTGTGATGAATGGGACTCAAATCAAGTGCCTCCTCTACGCTGACGACCAAGTTATACTTGCGTCTTCTGCGCAAGAGTTGCAAGAAATGATGTCTGTTATGAATGATGATTTTGTGAGAAAAGGGATGAAAGTGAATGTAACTAAGACGAAAGTGATGGTGTTTGAGAGAGATGAAGGAATGACTGACTGTACGGTTATGTTAGGTGGCGAAAAACTGGAACAAGTTCGTGAGTTTGTATACTTGGGGAGTTTGTTCACAAGGGACGGAAAAAGTGAGGAAGACATAGAAAGACGAGTGAAGAAAGGAAATTCGGTGAGTGGTGCTATACACTCGGTTATGAGTAGCCAAACCGTTTCTGCAAAGGCGCGAATGGCTATTCATAGCGGAGTGCTGGTACCGACACTGATGTATGGAAGTGAATCTTGGGTATGGCAGAAGAAGAATGAAAGCAGAATAAATGCGGTAGAGATGCGATCGCTGAGGAAAATATGCGGAGTAAAACTGAGTGATAGAGTGAGCAATGAGGTGATTCGTAAAAGGTGTGGTCTGAAAGATGATATAGTGACAAGAATAGAGAAAGGAATGCTCCGGTGGTTTGGTCACTTAGAGAGAATGAATGAAAGGCGAATCACGAAAGAGATATATTGTGCGAATGTGGAAGGAACGATTGCACAAGGGCGTCCCAGAAAAACCTACGCGGACCAAATAGGGGTTATTATAAAAAAAGGCTGGTGTACGCAGTGACAAAAACCGCAGGGCATGTAAAAGATTGATGGATGTGAATGAAGCGAAAGAAGTGTGCAAGGATCGTAGCAGGTGGCGATCCATAGTCTCTGCCTACCCCCATGGGAAACAGGCGTGAGTGTATGTATGTAGTATAAGTAAAATACCTAATTATAATGCGTACATTTTTCCAGGGACCATGCACTTACACAAACACAAAAAAACGAAGACAGGTTTTTTATGCTGAGGAATGTGATTAAATCACACCTAAGCAGTTTTTTTTTTAATAATTTTGAATAATTAATCGAACCTTTCGTTTTTTTCTTCTTACAAAATTGTTTTTGACTTTTGTGTAAAAGTAAACGAGACAATAAAACTTGGCAGAATACAAATACAAATACAAATAATTTATTGAAAAGAAATAATGAAAATACAATTTGCATACCATAAAATAAACTTATCAAGTTATCAACAAAATAATGTGGAACAGGGGGGTAATAAGACAATTTTTACAATAATTTCGGTCGCTGCCGCAAACTTGTTACTACACCACGCCACGGGCACACTCACACAACAGCCACCAACAGTAGCCAGTGGAAGGAACGATTGCACAAGGGCGTCCCAGAAAAACCTACGCGGACCAAATAGGGGTTATTATAAAAAAAGGCTGGTGTACGCAGTGACAAAAACCGCAGGGCATGTAAAAGATTGATGGATGTGAATGAAGCGAAAGAAGTGTGCAAGGATCGTAGCAGGTGGCGATCCATAGTCTCTGCCTACCCCCATGGGAAACAGGCGTGAGTGTATGTATGTAGTATAAGTAAAATACCTAATTATAATGCGTACATTTTTCCAGGGACCATGCACTTACACAAACACAAAAAAACGAAGACAGGTTTTTTATGCTGAGGAATGTGATTAAATCACACCTAAGCAGTTTTTTTTTTAATAATTTTGAATAATTAATCGAACCTTTCGTTTTTTTCTTCTTACAAAATTGTTTTTGACTTTTGTGTAAAAGTAAACGAGACAATAAAACTTGGCAGAAGACGCTTGTGTAACGCTTGTGTGATCTGCACTTCTTGTTTTATACTGAAACCTTTGAAACGTCAAACTTTCCAAGGGTGCTACCGAACGTAAACCAGAAATGTTACATTTGTACTTGCCATTTCAACTGAAAAGTTTTAGACGAAAAACTTCAGCTGGCACTGAAGTGAAACGGAATAGTCATGTCTGCTACAAGGTCCGTTCTTGGAGCAAGTTGCGATTCACACGAACTTCAGTAAACTACGCGAATGAAACGCATGGCACATGTTCGAAGTGGCCATTTGAATAAATTAATGATACAGTCATGACAGAAGTTACGACTTACACGTATGTCATGCTCACGTGTCAAGGCAACTTACACGAATTACGCTTGTACGAAGTTGCGGCTTCCACGTATGACACATGTTAGAAATGGCCTATTACATAAATGGCAAATGAGGGAAGTTACGACTTACACATATGGCACATGTCTGAAGTGGAAAGGCAACTTACACGAATTACACTTGTACCAAGTTGCGGCTTACACGTATGACACATGTTCGAAATGGCCATTTACACAAATGGCAAATGATAAAAGTTACGACTTACATGTATGGCACTTGTATAAAGTTGCTGCTTACACGAATGGCATTTGTACAAAATTGCGGCTTGCACGTATGACATACAATGTTCGAAATGGCCATTTACATAAATGGCAAATGAGAAAAGTTACAACTTACACGTATGGCACATATCTGAAGTGGCAAGGAAATTCTACACGAATGGTAATTGTGCAAAGTTGCAGCTTACACGTATGGCACATGTTAGAAGTTCTGACTTACACGAATAGTACATGTTTGAACTTGTGACTTACACGAACGGCACATGTCCGAAGTTGGCATATAGGTGCTCCTGCATCGCGAGTGACACGGCCGGGAAGTACGCCAGCCCAGCGCCGTGAGGCACTGCGGTGAACGCCTCGCCCAATGATACACCGTTTCTATAAATAATAATAATGAAGACATTAAAAAGCATCACTTTCTTTAAAAAGTGTCACATGGTGACCGTGTGTCATTTTTTAAAGAAGGTGATGCATGACTAATATCGCCTTTACGCCCCTGTTTGCTGTCTGACCAGTTTAGGATTGGACCACATTATTTAGCACGGTATCGCCTTTTTCCGTCGCCCTATCCTTTTCTGTCGCTCAGAACCGCCATATGCTAGAACGAGAAAGATAGCGGGAATGCGCTAACACACGGTGATATTCTCAATGCAATAGATCAACCCGCTGCGCTGTCTTTCTCGCTCTAGAAAACGGCAGTTCAGAGCGACAGAAAAGAATAGGGAAAGGCGACAGAAAAAGGCGATTCGGTGCTGACAGCTGTGGTCAACCCTCTTGAATTTATATGACACATCAACAAACATCGACTTAGGTTTTGAATTAATATCCAAAATTAGTTCCTAAGCATGATCACAAAATTCACAAAACTAAACAAAATTATGCAAATCAAACCAAAAGCTTAACCTAGTACCTGTAATATTCCAAAGTTCCCTTATCCAGGTCAATGCATGACCCAATGACGTCACCAGGCAGCCACGCCTGGCCGTACGGAGTGGTCGCTACGTTCCACTTCCTGACTCGGCCGCCGTCGTATGCGTAAGAGTGAGCAGTATCCCCCACTCCTGTGTCCATTGAGAAGACGCAAGAGGCTGTGCACCAACCGATCTGGTGAGAAAGACTAAGTTTAAAAAAAAACCTGTAGCGTGACACAGGTTTTATATCTTATGCGATCTCAGTTGCTGATCATTCTAGTAAAAGAATGATATGAAGCGTTCCACTTCCTGACTCTGCCGCTACTTAAGCTTAAAAGTGAGCGTTGTCTTCTACTTATGCGTCCATTTAGAAGATGCAGCCAGACCTGACCAAACCTGACCAGACCAGCCCAGCTGGTGTTCAGTGGGACGGCGTGAAAGACTATGTTATAAGAAAGGTTATGCTGTAAGTATTTAATAAGAGCAGTTTCTAATCATTCTGAAAAATGAAATAAATAAAAGACTTTTAACGGATACTAGCGCGGTTTTATTGAAAGTACTTTGGTAATTAGTTTGTATTTGGTTTGATTTTTGATTTTCCCGACGTTTCGGCACCTTTGCAGCTGCCGTGGTCACGGGGGACAGAAGCTACTCGTGAGCCTACCCTCAAGCGATGAATTTTTTGAGACGTTCAGAAATTAATATTTTACAAACTTTTTTACAAACTTTTTCTGAACGTCTCAAAAAAATCATCGCTTGAGGGTAGGCTCACGAGTAGCTTCAGTCCCCCGTGACCACGGCAGCTGCAAAGGTGCCGAAACGTCGGGAAAATCAAAAATCAAACCAAATACAAACTAATTACCAAAGTACTTTCAATAAAACCGCGCTAGTATCCGTTAAAAGTCTTTTATTTCATGTCTAGTGAGCGCGTAAGCTTGAGAAGTGAACATTCTGAAAAATTCTTATAGGTACTCTAAACATTTTGTATCTAATTATACCAAGGGTTCCCAACCCTCCTATACCCTCCTCCACAACTTAATGGTAAAACACTTAAACGACGATAATATAACCAACTATGAGAATATAAATAAGTGTGTTTTAGTAGGTTATCAACAATCAAACACAAGAGTTGAACTACCGGTGACACCATCCACGCATTCCGCGCTGTGCGAAATTGTGAATTTTGATCAGTACTATGTATTGTTTATCTAAAGCCTCTTGCCACGCCCCTTTGGATAACTCTACGAATGAATGAATGAATTGGATCGTTAAATTGCCAAGTTCTCGATAGATATCGAAATGCTCCTAATAGTTACTTTTCCAGTGGCTACCACTATTCTACCTGCATTATCCCTTTAGTCCCGAGTTGCACCTCATACATCCACTTCCCTGCGTACACGCACGCCGTGGCCCTTATGGTTGCGAAGCTCGACAGCCCCTGGACACTGACTCGCTCGTCGCCAACTAAGACCAGGCGACCAGTACCTACACCAAATTATCGTATTAGTCGAGCTGATTAAATACATTTCTATACTCTTCAGCCCCCCAAGCATGAACATCGAAACGCAATATATGTAAAGCCATTTATCACTTTAAGGCTGGGTTGCACCATCTTGACTTAACCGATACAAACATATCTGACTCGGTGACAGCATCGCTGTAGTCTATGGCGTAACCAAGGTAACAATATGTTTGTAATAACACCTTAGTTCCACTTTTGACCACTGGCTCAGATAAGCTTGTCTCGTGTACTGTTAAACTTAAATCAAGATGGTGCAACTGAGCCTTACTGTCAAAAGACAACATGATGTGCACTGATTTTATTCGATTTTAACTAGAACATGTTTTTGAACTCATTTTGTTACTGTCAGTTCCAATCCAGAGTCATTTAGTTTTAGCAGTATAAAATTAAAAAAATATAAGTACACAGTTCTACAAAACAATCAACTAATAAAAATCACCAACCAGTAGAAGCGTCAAACACCACGATTTTGGGACCGACACGTCCGGGTCGCTCGTCTGTTGCGTCTGAACTGACCTGGAAACAGGAGTTTTTCAAAGTTCTATCCAACTTTTTTTTAGTCAGTCCCCTCCAGTATGACCAACGAAACAGGATATACAGGGTGGTCCAGATAGTGACGTCCAAGATTTTTTTTTAGATTGCTCACACCTGGGTGCATCTGAAAATACCCTATGTATGTTCCGCGATTTTTCGTAGTTTAGAAGTTATGATTTTTTTAATCTGTTTTTGTGAATTTTGTACCGGACGGACCAAAAAAATTCATAACTCCTTTCATATTAAGAATTTTTTGGGTTTTCTTTTTGCAACGTAATTGTCTTGAAACACTCTTTCATACATAAAATAATCAACTACATAACATCCAGATAAGTTTCTGAAAAAAGGGTCGAAAGTGAAAATTTTTGGTTTTGGTTCGACGAAGTAACATTTTAACAATTCTTTTATAAATACAAAATGGATATTTCATCAATTCAAACTGATTTTAAAAACTTAAGTGGCTTCTTAGCTTAGAATGCTGATCAGATCAATTGGGTGCGTATGGGGATCTGAATCTTCTCCATTCACTCCTTGGATGGCCATCATCAAATCACACCCCGTTTAATCCTAGGCGGGGAACCAAAGCTTCAAAGTTACCTCGTTTGTATGAAAATAGGCCTCTGTAGTACTTAGTTTTGCAGGCCAGTGTATATCACAACGGCAAACGGTAACCTATTTCGTAATTTAAAATTTAAATGTACTACGGGCTACTGTACTATTATGGATGACAATAAAATGGCAGATAATGATGTAAATGAAACTATTGATACCTCTACCACAGTAGTACTGTGTTTCTTTGTCGATTTTGTTTTATTTGCTTGGTTTATTTTCATGTCCAGTATTTTAGCCAAGTTCTCTTTTATATGGCCAATATATTTGTTCCTCCTGTAAAGAGACGAAGTATGTTATAAAAAGTTAGGTGATTTCATTTAAAAGGCATTGTAAACGGCCAAAGATTCTATTAAAATATAATAGACTATTTGACTAATTTTGTAAAACCATTTTAAATCATTCCTTATTACGTAATAAGAGCACTACATTGATATTTCAGGAAAAATCAATGTATTTAATAAAAAAATCAATGTTAAAGTTTAAAATTTAAAAACCGCGCCAAAAACGCTATGGCGCTGGACACGTGACTTGTTGACGTCACAAGCCTGTAAACATTGTAATATCCTTAGCAATTTGACAGTCATCAATCGCGGATCCTAAGTCTATGGTCGTGTTAAACGCCTGAAGCCATATTTATTTACAGGCATGTGACGTCATCAGTCAGCTTAGAGTGTTTTCGCCACAGAATAAAATTCAAAATAAATTGCATTTTTCTAGGTGAAATTAATCAATTAATAGACTTAATTTAGTCCATATAGTCGAAATGTTTATTTACACCATAATCTGTTAGGATGACCACAATTTGTAAAATATTTTCAATGTTGTCAAATTGTCTATTCCGTGGAAGTTGTATAAATTGGATTTTATCGCAGAATGGAAAATGTGGGCAGTGAGATACGACGGTAGTTGGCAACCAGCCTGCCTAGCGTGACCGATTTATTTCGCGTGATATAGCGTTTTAAAAGGAGTTTGACAGTTGAGTGTCGATAAAATGCTATATCACGCGATATAAATCGGTCATGCTAGGCAGGCTGGGGCCCTTTCGAGATAATTTTGAACGATAGAACTAAAACCGTTACCTACATTGTCATTCAGGTTATACTTATTTACATAGAATCTTTGGTTTAGCTTAAGAATTTTCATTTAAATTGTCCAAGATTGGCATCCTAGCTCCCTAGGCATAGTTTTCAACAGTTTTAACGAAACTAAAGTGAGCATTTTTATATTGAAACAGTAACAATTTAGTTTTTGTTTTATAGTTGAAAATTAGTGCGATTGGCCCCCTGATGCTTATTGTTATGGAGCATGGAGTTGGAGGTGAAATTATTTCTTCGGTTCAATAACAAGACTTGTATAATTAAGGAACTTTTAATACCAAATGTTCACATACATAATACTTGTAAAAGAAAAAAAAATTGGCTGAATCAGTCTTATATTTTAAATCTGAAAGTTGGAACAACCTACATTGATACAATAGGTGACTTTTTATCATGATCAAAGATTCCTTAGAAATGTTTCGAATGGCTACGTGGACGAAGTCGCAGGCAGAAGCTAGTTTTAGAAATATCTCACTGAAACTGTCGATCGGTAAGCTAGTATTAGAAATCCTTACTAATACTAAAGTCCGTTTGTTTGTTTGTTACGTCTTTACGTCTTAACTACTGAACCGATCATCATGAAATTTTGCACACACGTTGTCAGAGGTACAAAATAGGACATAGGGTACGGGGAATATATAAATGCACTTTAAAAATAATGTAACACACTTTAAAATGTTTAGCTTCAAAATTTATTGAATGAACTTTAAAAATAATGGTTTCCACTATAAATATGCTAAGCTTTAAAATTAATACTTTGCACTATACAATTTAATTGATTAGCTTTAAAATTAATACTTTGCACCATACAAATTAATTTTATAACTTTAGTACTGGTAAACAGACGACTAGGTGCGACGACAAGCGGGCGCAGCGATAGAGGAGCCGAAGAGGAGGTTAGGTTCCATTGTGACTATTTGTGACCAACAACGCCAGAACTGACCTGATGGCGTGTAGATATATATTTTATGCCACAAGTTGTTATCATCTAGCCATCTCATTTAAACAGTGGTCAGTCTGACACATGGTTAAACAGAAATTAAATGGTTTCGGAGCTGGGACACAGTTAGAGTGCAAACCATTATTTTTGTAGTGATAATATTAAATTATAGATTTATTATTATTTTAAAGTGCTGACAAAATTGTTGTAGTAATTGTAATATTATTAAAACTGTCCATAGATATGCTAGTATTAGAAATATCTTACTGAAACTGTCGATCGGTATCCTAGTATTAGAAATGTCTCACTGAAACTGCCGATCGGTAAGCTAGTATTAGAAATATCTCACTGAAACTGTCGATCGGTATTGTCTTTCATCACCATCTCGTTGCCAAATATCTTTCGCACAGTGTCGTGGACTTCACTCTTCTCTGCAGAACTGCTACATACTCCGAACATTAATCGGAGTACGTTCATCATTACATGAGGTCTGAAAGAGACAATAATGTGCTCATGTATATAGTTTTTAATAAGGGTTTTTATTTGTGCGAAATTGGTTCGGAAATGTAATACCTAAAGTTAGGATTTGATTTTAGGCCAGTTGGAGAATGTAACATCCAAAAGACCTGCAGTCAAGTAGATTAGAGAGGATATTTTAATAATAATCAAAATAAACTCCCTAGAAGGTAGATCTTGGCTTCGACGTGATTTGAGCGCACTGTTGAGTTGATAGGTAACTTAAAATTTTTCTCCAAAAAACTTATAGAAAATAACCTCCTCTTTTTTTGAAGTCGGTTAAAAAGGTGCTCTCGTAACTCTATAATAAGGGTTAAAGTATACAAATTGCAGATTTTTCTCACACAGAGGCTCTCATTATCTTCCATGATGTTAAAGATGCTTCGATTGACCAGCAGCCATTTTTAATATCCCCACTGTTGGGGCACATGCCTTCCTTATGGGTGGATAAAGATGGGCCATAATCCACCACGCGGGCCCAATGCGGATTGGTGGGTGTTAACGACTGCAAATGCAGCCGGGACCAACGGCTTAACGTGCCTTCCAAAGCACGGAGGAGCTCGAGTCGAGATAATATATTTTTGGTCACCCATCCCATGACCGACCCTTGCGAACGTTGCTTAACATCCGTAATCGCTGGTCCAGGCGCTAAACCACTGCGCCACCGAGCTGCTCGTTTCATGCTTCGGTTACTTGTTATTATTTCGAATTATGATCAAGAAGGTATGGAAAATGCAAATTCTTTAAATTCTCCATACAAAACTGATATCCACAAGGAAGCAACTAAACTGTAGCAACGGGTATGTTTAAGCGAAGTTGGTATTGGTCTTAAATAATCAAAGGTATTGGTTTTATTATTCCTATGGTATTCAAAATGGTATTGGTATTGTTGATTTGTTGTTGGCAGGCTGATCAAAACGAAGGCGCTTTGATGATAGGTGGTAGTTTGATAGTAATTTTTGACTTACATCGAATCCTTATGAAACAAAACTTATAGAAAACACATTAAAAACAGTTACAAAGTGGCACAAATAACATTGCGTAAACTAATTTACAAAGCAAACGCGAGTAGAGCAAAACGCGAGATCACTGAAAATGCCGCGAATGTCAATGTCACGCCATTTAAGTTTTTAAAAGTAAAGAATCAACAAAGTTTCAGACCTACTTCAACTGACCAAGGAGGTTGACCTATTTATCTTTTATTGGCTATGGAATTAACGACTACATTGTGTAAAAGTAAATGCTGTAATATTATTATAAATAAATAATAATAACGGAACTCTTGTAAATCTTATTAATGTGAAAGTAAAAATACGGCTGAATTGATTTGGATGATATTTAGCAACAGATAGTTTTAGTATATAGCCTGGGTTAAAACATAGAATACTTTTTATCACAGCCAAAGGTTCCCTAGAGATTTTCTCTAGGGCGCGGATTGTAGCTAGTGATTGAATATTATAAATATAAATAAATAAATATAAATATTTGACAACATCACATACATTGCTCCAATCCCAAAGTAAGTAGCTATAGCACTTGTGTTATGGAAATCAGAAACAACGGTGGTATGACACACACCCAGACCTGAGACAATATTGAAAAGTTCATTTTCTCCATTGACCCAGCCGGGGATCGAATCCGGGACCCCAAGAGATGGTGACGCCTTGAAAACCGGCGTGCGAACCACTCGACCACGGAGGTCGTCTATTATACAGGGTTATTTGTAAAACACCAACAACTTTGCAGGGGTAGATTCATGGTAGGTTACTAAAATCATACACACGAAGGGTTCCGTACCAAAAAAACAGCAAAAAATCAAGTTTGTTGTATGGGCGCCCCCCTTAAATAATTACTTTATTCCGTATAGCGGCAACAGAAATACATCATCTGTGAAAATTTCAACTGTCTAGCTATCACGGTTCATGAGGTACAGCCTGGTGACAGGCAGACAGACAGACAGACAGACGGACAGCGGAGGCTTAGTAATAGGGTCCCGTTTTTACCCTTTGGGTACGGATCCCTAAAAAAATGACTTTTCATACAAAACTCGATGACCTGCTCGGATATTAAAGACAAAAAAGTTGTTTAAAAGTTTGGACAAAAAAGGAGTTCATTCAAAAAGATAACCGTAGTTGCATGCCATTTCTCCCAGACACGCACGACTAATAGGCTGGAGGCATACATACCGGTCAAAATCATAACCCTCCTTTTTGCTCCGTAGTCTGATAAAAAACGCTATTTCTTTTTTATAGCAGTTTTTCGCTTACTTTATTGGGCGCAAAACTGTCGCCACACCCGACCCGAGTGGAGTAGCTTTTTATTATTTTCAACACCCAGACTTTTCTCTAAGCAATTTTGCTTGCGTTCAACGTGACGAAATTGTTTTTTATTTTAAACATATATTTTTAACATCGTTTTTTATGTTAAATATTTATAAAATAATGTCTGATAATGGAGATTGAAAACGTGCTTTTTCTCCTGAATATGGCTTTTCACCTCCCTTTAATAGGTTTTAGAGTATTTTCGCACATCATAAAATCGATTTTTTATTTGATTATCCTTCTATATTGAATTCTTGAAAGTTTGAATACCTTAGGTCCTTACTCTATTCTATGGGTAAAACCATAGACATAGAACAATTTTCGCTGCGCTCAAGAAGACCAACAAAGCGTGGAAAAGAGAAGTTAACATCATACGGACACGGTATATGTAAAAAAGAGACAAAGGAACAAGTGACATGTGCCAAAATTTTTTACAGTAAGAGCCCCTAGCGTCCCGCCTAGCAAATGAGCAATTACAGTTTGTTTAAAATATTTGTTAATCTTAATTAGAATTAAAAATAAAGGTATCGTGGAGCCATGGTGTCTTGTGCTCTAAGTAATAGGGTATTTTCCAAATTTATGAAAACTGCTTATAATTAAAGATTGGGACGAACGATTTAACAGAAAAATAAAAATAAATTTAATAATGTCTTTTTTCTCCAATAAACCAATTAAAATGAAATATATTTTTATTGCTTTTGAATTTACCGCCAAAACGCTCGGTTCGATGATGTCTACTGTGTGACGTCAACTTTGTGTAAACAATTTCAACATCTTTGTAGTCTGTGTTACAATTTACTCTATAGTTTCAAATGTACTGATCGTACGAGCCAGAAAAAAAAAAAAAAAAAACTCTATAGTTTACACAAAGTTGACGTCACTCAGTAGATGTCATTGAACCGAGCGTTTTGGCGGTAAATTCAAAACAATTAAAAATAAATTTGACTTTAATTGGTGGAGAAAAAAGACAAAAATTAATTATTTTTCTGTTAAATTGTTCGTCCCAATCTTTAAATATAAGCAGTTTTCAGAAAATTGGAAAATACCCTATTGTGATCTTTGTAGTCTGTGTTACAATTTACTCTATAGTTTCAAATGTACTGATCGTACGAGCCAGAAAAAAAAAAAAAAAAAAAACTCTATAGTTTACACAAAGTTGACGTCACTCAGTAGATGTCATTGAACCGAGCGTTTTGGCGGTAAATTCAAAACAATTAAAAATAAATTTGACTTTAATTGGTGGAGAAAAAAGACAAAAATTAATTATTTTTCTGTTAAATTGTTCGTCCCAATCTTTAAATATAAGCAGTTTTCAGAAAATTGGAAAATACCCTATTGTGATGTGACAAAAAGAAACAATCCAAGTAATCACACTTTTCACAGGTAAATAAGATATTGCCACACATTTCTCTAAAACCAAATTTCGCGACATTTATTCGTTTATCGACGAAGAAAACAGTATGGAACATAAATTATTAATTTCCTTTGCCATATTATAGTCATATTTTATGTATCTAAGTCATATTTTACGTATCTCATATAAAATGTATACATTCGTTTTTCGGATCACCTGTTTATTGACTTTGTTGTTCTTTGACATTATATTTCTCTGGGTAAAACAACTAGTTTTTTTACATTCTCTTTGGGTAAAACAATCAATAGCTTAGTCAGTAAACCTAGGTTATTTACTAACAATTTTATTCGTCTAGAGTTTATTGGGCTAGAAATTATGACTCTTCGGTACATTTATGGAGAATTTGTTTTTTCTTCGAGAATGTTCAGGGACGCGTCCGAATTAATTTTAATAAGAAAACTTTGGTCAACAAACAAATGCGTTATGATCAAACTTTTGCTCATTAATAGTTCTGTATGTGTATGTTGTTCTGGTATAATGTTTGTAGTAGGAAAAAACCGGCTAAGTGCTTGTCGCCACGCCGCCATAGGGTTCCGTAGAATTACCTTATACCATACTATATTTAATACCACTATAATTTTTCGTCTGTAAAAATAACTTTGTTTTTCACAGTGTTGGTATGAATGACAAAGTTATATTTGCGGTTTTGGAAAATATGATATATCTCGAAAACTAATTACTATATCTCGTTCAAACCAATTTTCGTTGAATTTTTTTATTAAGATCTGTAGCATATATTTTTTTTAGATTTTTCACTCTCTTATTTCAAAGTTAGAGGGGCGGGGGGGGGGGGGGACGACGACACACATTTTACCACTTTGGAAATGTTTATCTTTCAAACGGTTGACTTTTAGAAAAAAAATACTTAGAAACCTCAATGTCATTTTTAAAGACCTATCTATCTATAGACACCCTGCACGTACATTGTTATTTAAAGGATTTTTTTTTAGTTTCAGTTCCATGTATGGGAAACCCCCCCTTAATTTATACTTTTGTGTTAAAATCGTTAAGCGGTTAACAGAATACATCTTTACTAAGTTTCAACTGTGTAATCTTAATACTTTCGGAATAAAATGGCTGTGACATACGGACGGACAGACAGACAGACAGACATGATGAATCTATAAGGGTTCCGTTTTTTGCCATTTTGGCTACGGAACCCTAAAAATGGCCAAGTGCGAGTCGGACTCCCACACGAAGAGTTGCGTACCAAAAAACGGCAAAAATAAACTTTTATAAAAAACGCTCTGTTTAAATATTAATATAGTGAAAGTGAAAGTGGTATAAATATAAAAATTCACCGACTTTAAAAAAAGAAGGAGATTATCAAGTCGACAGTATTTTTATTTTTCAGGTTGAAAACTGTTATTGTGCAAATATGGATTTAAAATAGTGTTTTTAAAAATTTTCGAAAAGAAAAAAGTATTTGGGCCATTTCGAAAAAGATGAAAAATATCACAATCGGAAGGTCTATAAAGCCACTAGTTATTAGCCAGAGTTACTTAATTTTCTTCAGAAAGAAACATTTGACATCTACAGAGTCTTCACAAGTTTTTCTTGTTGTTTTTCATGGTACTGAATAAAGTCAGTCAATATCATTCAGTTGAGAGTTATTTTCTTGTTTGTCTCAGGACTAAAATAATAGACACCATGTTTTAGTACGTTTAGTACCTATTTATTTCTAGTGTCTCTAGTTTGCAACTTTCTTGTTTGTGAATTTTGTAGATAAATTCTTGACGTGAATGTTTACTTTTATTCTAAATATGATCGTGTTTAGGTCTTTTAAACATTCGTGTTATTCCATTAGATCTTTTTGTATGGAAGCAATCTTGAAATCGTGTTTAAAAAGCTATTTCATAAATTTTTGCAAAGTTCGCTAGAAATGTTGAATGAAACAGCTGTTTTTTTGGTTTTCCCAGATCGCTTAACGTGCTTTCCGAAGCTTGGAGGAACTTGAGAAGTTTTGGTCACCCATACGAAGACTAACCCGACTAACCCTAGTGAAAGTTGCTTTACTTTCGCTAACCCTAGCGAAAGTTACTTAACTTTCGCTAACCCTAGCGAAAGTTGCTAAACTTTCTCAAACACTAGCGAAAGTTACTTAACTTTCGCAAACTCTAGCGAAAGTTGCTCAACTTTCGCAAACTCTAGCGAAAGTTGCTTAGCTTTTGCAAATCCTGCATTGCATCCTGCATTGTTTATAAGTCGAAACTTAGTCTATGTGAGAACAATAAAGTTCTTATTCCGTGTCAAATACTCATATTAACATACTTAAACATCGATTTCCGAATCGTTACGCTCCAAATCGATTCTCGTAACCAAGTACTAACCGATCTAAATATGGCCGTCGTAAATCCACTTGGGACGTATTTGTAATCAAGCTAGATCGAATCGTGCATGTTTATAACTAGTTATTGTTTATTGTACATACTGGAATTCTGATGTTCAGTAGGTATATTCTTAGAATTGTTACGAAGAAATATTATGTCGCAGGATTTTTGAATACATATAAGTACTACCGTACAGAAAGGAAACTCTCCGCCCCCCCCCCACAATCAATTACCTCACCCCACTGGCGCCCATCCGTAGGCCAGTCCGTAGGCTCATTCAATAGCACGCACACAGTTGCGCGTGTGCAAAAACGTCACTGTGTAGCGTCTGTGTAATAGGAGTTGAAACGCGACGCTTGTACTTTATAGAACCGATCGATTTTTTTTTGAAAAAAAAAAAAACATTTCACCAATTTCAAAAAATGGTCAAAAATGTCACAAATCGATGACTACAGCTCATAGAGCTCACTAGTAAATATTTTGTTTCATCAATATTAATTACTTATATGAAATTTTAAAAGCGAATATTAAAATTCTATACTTATTGCAAACTTTCAAAGAAAACAAGTAAGTCTAAAATGTTTTTAGCAAACTTTTCTATATGTAATTGTAGTCTGCATGTGTTTTTCATCTGAGCTGTCTAGACATTTCATCTACTAATAACTTCATGTCATTATTATGGCAACATTCATTAGTTCTTCGAATTCCATATTATTGTTATTTGTTAGTGCAAGTCTCAAATCAAAAGTAACAAAAACATGTAGAGACCATGTCGAGGTAATATTTCTTTTATATTGCAGAGTTACAACTACGTTGTAGTTAGTGTGATAAAGTACTAAAGTAATCAGCTATATATGAGGCTATCAGTACAAAGAATATGCCAAGGAGAAATATTCTCAGATATTTTCGCAATTTAATAAACAGGATTCAAATGAGTGACTCAGACGCAGCTCGGAGAAATGGTGGGCATACATGACATGATTCAGAAGCTATTGCTCTCATCTTAACTCAAATCAAAGAATGTGTATTATGTTATTAATTAAGAGAGTTGATGGCAAACGGCTTTTCATACATTTCAAGTCCTTATTTTTCGAAAGGAATGAACCAATTTTAATGAAACTTCATACACATAAGCATACATACATTGGTCTAAAAAGTAAGTTGGAAATATTTTCGATAAATATTTTTGCAGCTAAATTAGACCGATTAAATTTTCCATAGAAACAGAAATTTCCAATTATCTTTTCTAGAATAAGAAAGATAAAATAATTAAAAAATACTTTCATCTAACTTTTTAGAGCAAAGTAGTTTGCTTATGTGTACATGTTCCACTAAAATAGGTCCATTCATTCTTGAAAGTTTGTATGAAATGCCGATTCCGTCAACTCTCTCTTAGGCTCTCCGCTGTGTTAAGCGGGACACGCGCGCGGGGCGACATAGATTAGAGCTTACTCATGCACTGCGCAAGCATCTGTCCGTCAAAAACCAGCAATGTATATTCCCGCGCCGTGTACCCTCGGCGGGATCCCGCTCAAGGCAGCGGACAAGGACAAGGAATAAATCAAAAATATGCAAATTAATACAATTTATTATTGTACTCGAATGTAAATGATGGCATATTTTTGATTTATTCCTTGTGATGCATTGAATTAAAAAAAAAACAGGTGCCGACAATGACGCAGGAAGTAAGAAATTCGTAGATTCACCCAGGTACGTTGGAAAATTGGTTGAATGCTCTAAGGAAAATTAGGGATGATGACTAATGAATAAAATAACGAAATAGTTATTAATAAAAATCGTAAACATATTAAACTTTTAGAGTACCTAGGTAGCTTGTATACCTCTTGGTTTGATATATTGCGTATTATTTGTTTTATGACCCTTCAAAGTTGGGTGGACAGGACAGGTCCAATTAAGAAGTATAAAATTTATTAAAATAAATAATAACTTTTATTAGTCCTTAACATTTATAGCAAATTTGTCTAAGAATCATTTCGATAGCCGCAGAACAAATTTCCGACGCGTTGTATACAAACTACTTAAGCGTGACGTCATAACTAAGTAGCCTAAGTATGAAGAGTTTTGGGCGAGTCCAATTTTGTGAATTTCAAACTGTGATATCTCGGGCAGTTTTTATGCCAGCTAAATCATTATTTTACCAATGTTTTTTTGAGGTAATTTATGTAAAATAAAATAAAAAAGTCATCATGCCTATTCTTACTCTTATAAACCATTCATAACGTACCAAGGGCGGTACGCTTCAGACAACGGATATTGCCAATACTCGCGGCCATGCTCGCGGCGATCAAACAAAAGAAGATTAATGACTGCAAAAAACCCGGTGTGCTCTTAATTAAAAGTATTTCAGCTTAATCAAGGTTCAACAGATGAACTCAAACTGTCAATTAAGGAAAAGTATTTAAGGCACCTATTGAAAAAATTGTTTAAAAACAAAAAAATGCCTTCAAAAAACCTGCCGATAAAAAGCAAGAACATTATTTCTTTTTTTGAACATTAGTTCAAATCATCTTAATATTTAAAATCGTAAACTGAATGACTGACTGACTGACTGACTGACTGACTGATCTATCAACGCACAGCCCAAACCGCTGGACCTAGAGACTTGAAATTTTGCACACAGATACTTTATACAGTGTAGGCATCCACTAAGGAAGGATTTTTGAAAATTCCATCCCTAAGGGGATGAAATAAGGGATGAAAGTTTGTATGAAAGTCCCTCAGTTTTGAAGCTAGAATATTCAAAGAACAATGCCCACTGTCCATACATTTGAAAACCTGTTAATGAGTTAGCTTGTATAAATCCTCTTGATAGCAAAATGTGATCGTTATTTATAACTGTTTAAGGGTCTGAAGTCAGATTTTTTATTAAATCCCACAGAAGTCTTAAAATAATACTTTAAGGTTTGAGGTTAGAAATATCTTCTCGACGTTTTTAGCGTTACGACGTCATAGCTAAACATTTTTAGCTACTATTTTTGTTTGAATTAATTATCAACAACACATATTAATCATTAATGAAGCGATGACGAGCGTAAGTCAAAGAAAAAACAAAATCTAAACAACAACAATTTTATAAAACGCACAGAACACAACGAACAACAACCACAAACAACAGAGATAGATAGAGCTGACACTGAACACTCTGACAGTGAGTGACTGCTGTCCAGTCGGGTCAACAACACGTTCCGTTTTAGGTAGCATCTTTAGTAGAGTTGGTTGTTTAGTCAATTTATCATTATCATCAATTTATCAATAATTACCCATTATGTTAGGTATGCGGTAATGGTAGGTACTTAACGCTATTTAAAACTAATATTAGATAAATAGGTAAACATGCATTACAATATATCACATTAAACAAAAATAAAAAGTGTAAAGGTCCAAACAAATTATCGGACGCGGCTTACTGCCGCGGCTGATAAGTGTGCATACTCTAATTACATCCTGCGTGCCAGATAGCTATCGGACGTCCGATGACGTCATATTAGTCTATGGTTACGTCCGCGACCTACTACATCCGATAGTTTGCACACCTCAGATCAGCCGCGGCAGTAAGCTAAGCCGCGTCCGATAATTTGTTTGGACCTTAACAGAACGTTTTAAGCGGCCGGATGCCATCAGGGTGCGTTCAAAAACCGTAACTTGGTTACAGTCAGTGGCACGAATCATGAAATCGGGTGGGGATTGCGCGGAACGCGTATTTTGGGTATGCGTTGCGGTGAGGGGCGCGGGCGGCGGGAGAGGGGCGCGCGCTATTGGTCGCTCACAAGAGCACATGCGCGAACTTATCCCCACTCCGTCAAAAAATATTCATGATTCGTGCCACTGACTGTACTACCGTAGCGTTGCGTTGGGTGCGTTCAACCACCTTAATTTGGTACTAACTTAGGAAAACAAAGCACAATATTATATTTTTCCCTGGGATTGTAGAGAAACATAGATAGCGTGGTTTGATTTATTGATTTTCGGGCTATTTTTGCCAATAGGATTTATTTCTATACATTCTCAAAAAAAGTTAGGTCTATAATGGGCATTATTCTTTTGTGTTTAGACTGACGATTGAAAATTAATAAATACGGGTCTCAGCGTTTTTCAAAATTCTACCCCCGAAGGGGTCAAAAGGGGGATGAAGTTGTGTATTAAAGAAAATCCTTCATTTTCGAAGTAAAAATCGCAAAATTTATTATTTAGGCTTATGGATAGAAATCTAAAGCAACGTATATTGTTTTTTTTAGGATTTCAACTCCAAAGGGGATGAAATGGGGGTGAAAAGGGTTAAAAAACCCTAAAAATAGATATGGATGTCGTTATCGGGGTTTTGTGGGATGACGATTGCAAAAATGACATTTATTTCGAAGTCCAACACGCTGGACATGATTTAACCCCTAAAGGGGTGAAAATGGGGTCCAAATTTTGTATGGAAAAATAATATAAAATAGACATTACAACTTTAAACTTCTTAGGAGCACATCTAAAAATAAATAGGCAAATATATATTTTGTTATTTTGAAAATCAACCCCTTAGGGGGTAAATGGGGTGAGTAAACATAAAAATCGATATGGATGTCGTTCTTGAGGTTTTATGGGATGGTGATTGCGAAAATGAGATTTATTTTGAAGTCCAACGCGGTGGACATGACACATATGGACCTGGACCTGGACATGCACATCCAGGGAACGGGAACGGGAACCGGAACGGGCACTGGCACGGGAACGGGAACGGGAACGGAACGGAACGGACCGGAACGGACCGGACCGGACCGGACCGGACCGGACCGGAACGGAACGGAACGGAACTGAACGAAGCGGAGCGGAGCGGAACGGAACGGAACGGAACGGAACGGAACGGAACGGAACGGAACGGAACGGAACGGAACGGAACGGAACGGAACGGAACGGAACGGAACGGAACGGAACGGAACGGAACGGAACGGAACGGAACGGAACGGAACGGAACGGAACGGAACGGAACGGAACGGAACGGAACGGAACGGAACGGAACGGAACGGAACGGAACGGAACGGAACGGAACGGAACGGAACGGAACGGAACGGAACGGAACGGAACGGAACGGAACGGAACGGAACGGAACGGAACGGAACGGAACGGAACGGAACGGAACGGAACGGAACGGAACGGAACGGAACGGAACGGAACGGAACGGAACGGAACGGAACGGAACGGAACGGAACGGAACGGAACGGAACGGAACGGAACGGAACGGAACGGAATGGAACGGAACGGAACTACAACGGGAACGAGACGGTAACGGGAACTAGAACGGGACGGGTACGGGAACGGGAACGGAAGGGGTACGGGACGAGTACGGAACGGGAACGAAACTGGAATGAAACGGGAACGGAACGGGAATAGAACAGGATGGGAACGGGAACGGGAACAAGAACCGGGCGGGAACGGAACGGGAACAAGAACGGGAACGTAAGGCGTACGGGACGGTTAGGGGACGTTTACGGGACGGGAACGCAGCGGGAACGGAACGGGAATGGGAACGGGAATGAAATGTGAACGGAACGGGAACGAAACGGGAACGGAACGGGAATATAACGGGACGGGAACGGAAACGAGAACAGGATGGGAACCTGACAGGAACGGGATGGGAACGGGAACGGAAACGGAAACGGAAGGGGTACGGGACGGTTACGGGACGTTTACGGGACGGGAACGCAAACGGGACGGGAACGGAACGGGAACGGGGAACGGGAACGGGAACGGGAACGGGAACGGGAACGGGAACGGGAACGGGAACGGGAACGGGAACGGGAACGGGAACGGGAACGGGAGCGGGAACGGGAACGGGAACGGGAACGGGAACTGGAAGCCTTGTGCGAGGCCCGCCACACGCGGCAAATGTCTTGCCTCGCGAGGCAGCGCGCTTGATGGGGACTCGCCAAATCGCGTAAAAATGACTGGCCGAATCCTGGTTGAAGGTTCCTTAAAAGGATTTCGTCTAATATCCACGCGGACGAAGTCGCAGGCAGAAGCTAGTTAGATATAGATATGAATTATCATTGTTATAAAAAAACACGTCTATTAAATTCGGGTGGGGCTTTTAGAATAAAAAAGGGAAGTTGTACTCCAGAATTTTTAATCATTTTTTTTTAATTTTTAGTGTAAGTACATACCTTCTGTATTAGGTAGAGTAGGTTAGGTATATTATTTAGGTAGAAGATCGGCTAAGCCAAACGTGAGATAATCGCGGAGAAAGATACATACATACGGGTCAAACTGAGAACCTCTTTTTTTTAAGTTGGTTAAAAATACTACACTAAAGTATCCCTTTTCAAACAAAAAAAATCATCAATTCATAAATAAGAAAGTCGTCAAGGTAGTTGATGCAAAATCATGGTATTTTCAGGATTACTTGAAAACTACTCGGCCAATTTGAAAAAAAATTAAATTGGACCATCTCGCAAGCAAACTAAATCGAACAAAAAAAATCATTAAAATCGGTCCATAAAATATGTCGAAGATACGCGCGAACAACGATAAAAAAAGACATACAATCGAATTGACAACCTCCTCCTTTTGATGAAGTCGGTTAAATATGATCTGTCACAAACTCAGAAATCACAACAAATGGAAAAGTAATTGACTTGAATGATTTTAAAGTTAGGTCGTATTTCTTAATCTTGCCACATCTTGCGATAGCTCTTGTAGTTCAGTATCAGTAGCATTAAACCAAGAAACACTTCAAATCGGATTTAATTCCTACAAAAGGTTTTATTGTTTTAATGGCATCTTTTGTTGCCCAATATGACTATCCTAGGTTTTTCCCCCCGCCGGAGTTGTGCTTAAGTGGTGGGGGGTAAAAATGTACCCCAAAAGGGGATTTGACCTGGAAGGACTGGTTGTTCATCAAATTGTGTAAGAAGGTTTTAAAGTTGGTTAAATATGAAACAATTATGAAACAAATATGTAGAACGGTTTTGATACGAGCGATAGATTTGGAGACACAGCTATTCGAAATTAGACCAATTTTTAAGGTTACACGATTTCTACCAAAACTTCTCCTGTGTGTCCCTCCACGTCTAACTATTGAAATCAGAGATTGAAAATAAAAAAAATATATATGCTGTAAATCTTAATAAACGTTTTCTACGAAAATTAGTTTGAACAAGATATAGTTAGCAGTTTTAGAGATATAGCACTTTTTCCATAACCGCAAATATAACTTTGTTATTCATACAAACACTATGAAAAACAAAGTTATTTTGCAAACGAAAACTGATAGTGGTAATAAATATGGTATGCTTTGTGTCTCCAAAACTATCGTTCGTATCAAAACCGTTCTACCCTCAAATTGTTTGGAATTTACCCAACTTTAAAATCTTCTTACACAATCTTGATGAAAAACGAGATATAACAAAAACACGCAAAAATACCCCTTTTGGGGTACATTTTTACCCCCCCACCACTTAAGCACAACTCCGCTGGGGGGGGGGAAAACCTAGGACAGTCATATTTGGCAACAAATTAAGCTATTCTTACCCTACCGACCATTCCAAATTTTGAAATTCGAATCCCCACATATTTTTTTTATCTGGGTACAAAATGGGTACAAATAACTATTCTTTTCAACTTGAAATAGTAAGAAACAAAGAAGAATGCTTTGTACAAAATAAGCGCCCAGTTGAAAGTGGGCCGATATTTCGGGTACCGTTTATTTTAGGTAGCGTTTTTGAGTAAATGAAGTAGAGTAAGAAATGTGAGTTGTTTTAAAAAAGCTCATGAAAATGTTACTAATCCACAAGTGCCCAATCATAATTTGTAAACAGGATATCAATGACATCATCACATCATTTGGCGCTCAAACTTTTCCAGTAAACCACATCAAAATCGGACTTCAAAGGCAAATTTCAATCAATCAATTTATTTTTAGTGACTCCATCTGTTAACCACTTTACGTAAATAGATTCGATCGATGGCCCTTGGTTTGTTTAACTGATTCTTTATGATCAAAGATGTCGATTTTAGTATCTTTTGGTATCTTCATTAGAGCATTGAATAATTATAATAGTTTATTGAAACTGAATTTAGGGAATCTGTTTGGTATGAACATAATAAAATTCAATATTTTTATTCATATTTATAAATATGGCTCAGTATTGAAAATAGGTGCACAGTTTCTGTTCTCAAATTCCAGTTGGCCTTAAAGAGTAGGTATTTTGATCACAGAAAGAAATAAGATCGTTTGGCACAAAAAATATTTCGAGTAAATTTTTCGTTTTTCCGTACAAAATGTATGGGAATTTTTTTTGGCGATTCTGTCGTTTCTAATATTTATACCTTAAATGGTCCCATAGAGTCTTTTGATCCCCACATGAAATAGGATCGATTGGCATATTTTTTTTGTATTTTAGCATTTTTTCGCTATCGGTAACTTTTTCCAAAATCTGTGAATGCAGTTCAGAAAATCTTAAAAAGTTATGAAGGGCCTCCCAGGAACGTTTTCCTGTAATTATAATGGTTAAGGTACCTGCCCTTAATGTACCGTCTTAAAAATCCACCCTGTATAAGGTACAAATACTCTTTAATCACCAATGACCTTTTACCAAAATATTTATTTGCCAGTCGTAAGAAAGAGATATTCCAATAATAAAAATAACTTTTCCTTACTAAATATTAATACAAAGCTAAGAAGAAACACCTGTTTTATTCGTATTGCGCACACAGAAAGAATGAAAATTTTCTTATTGCATTTACTTATTGAATGGTTCAATACAGAACAGCCGCTCGTAATAATTTTCAGCACACATATTTACATTACTTACTATACTAGCAATATCAGGTTAAAACAGGCTATAGTCTTCTTCTTCTTATTTTTGTTTCGACAACCTAACTAAGTACTCCTTTTCAGGGAGTAATTTTTGCCAGTGTCAAGTGTTGAATAGTTCAGTGGTAGGTAGTGTTTCAGTTTACATTAGAATGCGGGTGCATCTCATTCCAATGCTGCTTGGAGCATTTGGCATCAAGTATACCAAGACAGTTCACTCGGTAAGTTCTGCCGAGGTAGTGTAACGTTACAAAGAAGAGGGGAAGATAGAGAGCCTACCTAGAGTAGAAGGATTGAATCTAGCTAGTTAAGGAGCAAAGTAGAAAGATGGAAATATAGTACAATTAACATTTATTTACACTAAACCTAACAGACAGGAAGCTAAGGAACTTAAATGCTACGAGGGAGGATAGGGGAAGGGGCGATTCTTCAGAGGCTTGCAGAGGGACAGGGGAACGTAATCTAGCGCGCGGAGAGGGGACGCGGAAGGGACGTAGTGGTACCGTGGATGAGCAGCGTAGACAGGCCGGAGATGGAGCGCAGATGAACGGAGGCTGGCCGCAGATGGAGCGTTTCAGCAGTAGAATAGTAGGTGCTGCCCAGCAGGAGTTGGAGACTCGCAGCACCCGTAGAACTATTAGTTGACACTCGCGGCGCGGGCTTTCTTGTAAGGCCCGGGAACACTACTTGTTTACACCGTAGATCTCGAAGACTGACTGAACCACGTAGATTTCGAAGACTGACTGACCCCCGTAATAGGTTTGACAATCCTTTTATACTTACAGTAAATTTTGAAAAACCGAAAGAAAAATGTAGAAGAAAAATAATACAGCATTTCAAAATGGGAATTCGTGTATTCGCTCGGCAGCAATACAAAAGAGCGGGATGGCCAATAAATTGATAGACAACCTACGCGAAGTGTGAGTAGAATTGAAAAAAACAAATAAACTTAGCTGTCACTTGTAAACAAGCAGCTGTCAAAATAAATACAAAATTATAAGCTCACTTTTCCACTAAGTATGAAATTTATGTATGAAGTTCAATAAAATTGTATGAAAAAGGATGAAACTACAAACCTAATAAGAATCGCCGTAAAAAGACGAATAAATTGCTGCCAAGCAAATGCTTATTTACAAAGAATTTGGAAAGTTATGGCCAAAAATACTTATTCCCTAAGAAACTTAAACTAATTAAAACTAGCTTAAAACTAAGAGCTCAGGAGCGACAGGCAGCACGCTACAGTAGCCACCACTACAATAAAAGTCTCAGCTTCACACACACAACCAAGATCGTGTCAATTACTCTATCATATTGTTTAGTTGCGTAGACACTTGTACCACAAAACTGCACCAATTTTAAGACACGATATCCACTATGAATCAATTTGCAAATAAATAAAAATAGTCACCGAACCGGACAAAATGGCGCTAAAAACTTTTCCAGGCTAGTCAACCAGTAGTAGATGATCGAAGACGGATAAGCGTTTTCGAATACACCAGCATAGTATAAAGGTTTTGTTTTGTTTTGCACTATGATGTCAGAAGTGGAGCTTCTGTCTAGAAAAGAGAAAGTTTGTCTGTTTGGATGTTTGTTACCAATCACGAAAAATGGTTCAGCCCCCCCCCCCCCCCCCCCTCTTCTCAAAAGGCCAACAGTTTAAACAGCTTTAAACGCTAAGCAATAAACTATAAAATTACGTGCCGTAACCTTAAGCTTGTCAATACCAATCACGAAAAATGGTTCAGCCCCCCCCCCCCCCCCCCTCTTCTCAAAAGGCCAACAGTTTAAACAGCTTTAAACGCTAAGCAATAAACTATAAAATTACGTGCCGTAACCTTAAGCTTGTCAATTCCATACAAAACATCGAAATCTGTGATTTACATAAATTTGCGACATGTGATTTAATCGACTATTGCTAGTTAGTAAGCGTAGCGTTCAAACGTATAGAATGGCCATTTGAGTAGGGGGGCAGTTCTGAAAAATCATAATTCTATTGAACAGCAGCGTCTTTGGCAGGTAATAGGTGACTATACAATTCTATCCTCCATCAATGTCAGTCAGGTTTTCCTTGAGGAAATAAATGACATTACGGATACCTACACATCAAGCTCCACATCGATATAAATAATTCAATCAAACATAGGGGTAGGTATGTATAAATGCTAGTATGTGTTTGATTAATACAGCGGAAGTTTTTCACATGGGGAAATGAAGCTACTCTACTAAATATGGATTGCCTTTTAACTTCGCCTAGTTATTTGCCATATCTGTTAAGAAAAAAAAAAACATCCTTACTTAATATTATAAATGCGAAAGTCCGTTTGTTTGTTTATTTGTTTGTTTGTTTGTTACGCCTTCACGTCTTAACTACTGAACCGATCATCATGAAATTTTGCATAGACGTTGTTAGGGGTACAGAAAAGGACATAGGGTACCTTTCATCTAGAAAAAACGTACAGTTCCTGAGGGATAGCAAAAAAACTGTCCACGCAGACGAAGTCGCGGGCGGCCGCTAGTTGAAAATAAAATACTGAATCATTAATCATGATTGATTACTATCGAGGCTTTTACTAACAAGCTTTTGACGTCAAATAAAATCGAAACCTTTTGTTAGTCACATGGGAACTTGTTTGAAATAATTACAACTGTAAATATACGCAATATGTTAGCACTTCATAAGATATGGCCTTGCGTAACAAATCAAGGATTTCAGCTATTTAATATGAACCTAAAACCTTGGAAAGAATGCACAATAACCCTTTTTAATAGGGCATTAGGCATTTTTATTGAAGCACGATTCCTCAAGAAATTTTAATGTGCGAAGTATGATGAAGAACCTTCAATACGGACAAACTGAAAATGTGCTCCTAACATTGTACAACGAGTGATCGTAACAGCTCCTGAAATTAGTAGGTTAATCCTTATATTCAGCCCAAGTATTTACTGCTCGGCGGAATTTAACTGCCCTTCTTTAGTTGCTTTGCTCTAGCGTTGGTGATGTTTCATATTTGGGAGGGTTGCCCAGCTGAGAACAGCCTGCCCCGCCCGCCTTCAAATAGTCACCCCCAGTTTCATTCATTCGGTCCCGTTAGCTCGAGGCGAAAGGACGTCTCCGAGGCTCTCGCGCTCATACGTGTCAAAGATAAATAAACAATTACTTTTATTACTTCTTAACGTGGTTCGTGACTGGAAGCGACCTGTAGCTAGATAGAGGTGAGTTTAGTGATTAATATTGATGTTTTTCCCCCATGTTTACGCCACGTGCTCTTGAAATGAGCGTCTAGGTTGCTTGAAAATAGGGCTGATTGTCACATTTTTTTTATGGCTCTGTAGGTATGTTTATTGTTTCTCGTCTCACTAGGGATGCTAGCAGCAATGTCTGGAAAGTTGCAAAATTTATGAGTCGAGGGTTTTCATATTTTGAATGTTAATTGAGATTGAGTATTGTTTGTTGTGAACTAATTTTATTTGATAACAAATCGTTTCGGATTTTGTTTTTTGTCATTGACTTGACATACAATGTCATTGAAGATTTGTTATTATAAAGGCCATCTTTTTATGTGTAGGTAAATAAAATACTTACGTAGGTACTTATACCTACTTATAAAATACCAAATTTTTGTAAAAGATATTTTTCTAAATACGTACCTACCTACTTATTACGTAAGTAACTATTCTTTTTATCCCTATTTTTCTAAAAAAAGTATCCAGCACTTTTAGTAAATTGTATTTAATTATGTTTCGTTTTTTATTGTACCTATATAATTATTACAATAATAATGGGAATTGATTTTCAAAGTTCACGCATTATCATTTTCACATCTGACTTTATCAAAATGTCTGATGAAAATGGAAAATTTTGAATATTATCATTATTAAAAATAATAATCAAAGATTGGTGAATATTTTACTTTCTTATCAAACTAGCCAATCTTAAATACCCAAATATAATTTATGTTTCTATCAAAGAGACAGATTTAGTCTTCAATTTCCAAATATTATTTTACGCAAAAAATAACCATATATATAATTATTTCTAAGTATTTTATTACTAATTTTATTACGATTATGCTGATCTTTGGTATGCAAATTGATAAAACAGTAGCTATAAAATTAATATATTTTTGAATTTATGGAAAAGTTAATTCAGTTTATAAATCATGTCTTAGAAACTCCGAATTAAATATTCAGTTCTTTAAGAATTCTACATCAAATTAAATATTCATCATGCCTTTTCTCATTTAGCTACATAAATAAAAAACCCCAACACTCCATTAAAATATAAATAACATCCAACATATAAACACGTTTTATTTCAGCAGTATTCTCGCAGGCATACGGGCTCCAAGTATTCCATAAGCCAACACATTCAGCTGAATTATTCGGTCCCACGCCGAAGCTACAAGCTTTGTGAATTTGTGCGACAGAATAAAGTCACAGTTTTTCACTCTTTTATATAATATCTGAGATCGTTGTATAATATACTTACTTCTAAAAGACCCAATTTTTGCAATCTTTTTTATTTATTATTATGTGCGCTGAATTTTCAGAAATACAGTTTAACACTACCTTTATCTAGTTTTATGGAACTACAAGTAACATTTTGGTTTGTATTTAGCTGCTTAAAAAAATATAAATAAAATGAAATACCTACTATAAAAATTTTTGTAGTGCATTCATTCAGAACCTTAGATTGCGTATTTATTTTGTGATATGGTTAGTTTTTCATATATACTTTTTTGTGTTAAATATAAATATACCAATATCACATTAACAATATTCAATTATGACTTTAAAGGTCATTGGGCATTTTGTTCGCACGTTTGACCTATGGCGTACACAAACGAAATAGGGCTAGAGATGTAGATAAATGTATCTGATACTCAGTGATATGGGTCGCATTCTTGCAGGCCATGTTTCATTTTTATCATTATATCTTGGGTACGATGGGGTTGGCATATCCGAAAGGATAAAACCCCTTAAAAAAGGAGAATAAAAAAAACATTATATCATAGCATTTCAATAATAAATAAAATAAAATAAATAAATAAACAAACGTTTATTATGCCTGTACCACACATTTTCACAATGCTGAATGTAAAAACTTCTGTTTTATTAACAAAAGTTTAATAGCATTATACACATATTCGCACACATACTGTAAAATAACTTTTTCCTGCCGGTCGGTACAAAAAAAAAAAATAGATATTTTGAAAAGTGGGATTAAATTCTCCAATTTATAACGGGTTTGGTTTCCGTACGCGAACTTTCATCGAGCAGGTCAAATATGCCCAATGACCTTTAATGACAAAAATGTGTTAAAAGTTAAACCAATGAACCAACCAAAGTTTAATTTTGCGTTATTTTTCCGTGGTTTCAGAAAACGTTTATTTACATTATTAGAACTCTTACAAGACCCATGAGATGAGACGCATCTTAGATTCTGGGTAACATTTTCAATTTTCCTATAATTTTTCGTGATTTAGATATGTTAATTTATTAGACTTTTTACCAGACCCATTTTTATGTTACTTATAAACACTTTTTTACAATTTTCATGACATAAGGAAAATTCATACAAATCGGAGGAGTAATAACGTTGGTTGCTTTAGTATGGGGTGGCCCAAAATGTTTGACGTATAACCTATGTTTATTGAAGATATTTGTTCAGTTTCGCGGGCTGAACACATCCAGTTTGTCACGTGTCTAAAAATCATGTAATGAGGCTAATACCATCCTACTAATATTATAAATGTGAAAGTTTGTGGGGTTGGATGTTTGTTCCTCAATCACGCAAAAACTACTGAACGGATTTGGTTGAAATTTGGCACACAGATAGTAGATAGTCTGGATTAAAACATAGAATACTTTTTATCCCAATATTCCCACGGAAACGGGAACCACGCGGGTGAAACCGCGGGCGGCCGCTAGTCGTCAATATTTAATTGCACAATATATCAAAAGATGAGCCCTTCTTCCATCGAAAACCCCTACGCACGAATCAGCGCCACCGTTTTTGGTGGGTATTCCAAAGACTAACGAAGCGTTTTGCTGCAAATTTTATCATCCGTACCGCTAGAGTGGAACTCCTTGCCTGAGTCTGTGTTTCCCGATATGTACAATCGGGGGCCTTCAAGACGCGAGTGAATAGGCATCTTCTGGGCAACATCATCGCTTAATTATGCTATAGGGTTTCCTAGGCTGACGGTGCCGTCATATTACGGCCGTGATTTAGCGTTGTCTATGTAAACAATACGGCGCGCCGTATTTTTTACATAGACAACGTTTTACGCTGCTAAATTACGGCACCGTCATCCTAGGAAACCCTAGCTACCATCATTCGTCAGCGGCCAAGCGCTTGCCTATTTTTCATAAAAAAAATGATCTGCAGAACGTATTCGTCCGTTAAGAGGCTAAAATATTAGTTATCATAATACGAATCGGCGTCATTACCTAACATCGATCAGAAGATCCGGCCAAGACGTTAGGAAATCGAAAGGCATAAATCAAACTCCTAAAAAGCTTCGGTCTTCATCGCAAAAACACTAATTCATTTTACTGCTGCGAGAAAGTCTGGGTTTAGGTTTTATCACTTTAGCTGTTTATCTGTTTTATTTTATGAACTTTTAGTAAGGTTTCTGATTATTGCATTGACAATACTGTATTTAATGTTAACACTAGCGGCCTCCCGCGGTTTCACCCGCGTGGTTCCTGTTCTCGTAGGAATATCGGGATAAAAAGTATCATATGTTTTTATCTAGGCTATCTTCTATCTGTGTGCCAAATTCCAACCAAATCCGTTCAGTAGTTTTTGCGTGATTGGAACAAACATCCAAACAGTAGAATTCAATCATATTTCCCGTTGCTAAAACTTCGTTCCAATAAAACTCATTGAGAAAACAAGTTGTAAGCTTTTGTTGTATAAGTATCTACGGTGTGTTTTATGATGAAAATCAATATAAGAGTTTTATATTTTGCTATCTAATATTAAATAGTCAACACACATTACTATATGAAATCATTTCCTTTGTCATTTGATATTGAATCCAATTCGTCGTTATTACAACTTAAATTCCGTTCGAATAAAGAGGTGACCTGCCTTATAAGTAAGTACAGACAACGGCACATCAGACTAAATTAATATGTTGATCATAAGACCGTCTTTATTCCATACGTAATAAAAGCTGATTTCGCAGTTCAACTGTATAACTTGAAGTGTTGCCGTGTGTACGTGAAAATGTAATTGTCTGTAATGATAGGTGGTTTCGTTACGTAAATAATAACAAAATGGACGTGACTTTATGATTACTTTTTAAAATAGAAATGGATTCGATCAATCGATATAATAATAGTCCATCATATTTATTGTGTGATAGATAGGACTTGTGAATGGAAATAATTAGAAAAAAATAATTGTTTCGTAAGTTATTTGATTACAGACTGGCAACTAACTTGTTGTCAGTTCAAAGAAGTCTTGAACAAATTAAATGTTTATTAACTATTAGAAAAAAAACAACAAATAGTTTCTACGATGGTAATCGAACTATGACCTTCGTAATATGAGCGAATACTTTGACCTCTGAGCTACCGAGTCGTTAGAAGATACTTTGAGACCTCAGTGTCTCAAGACGAAAGTCTATGACCAATGTCAGTGATGACTTACGGCAGTAAAACGTGGTCGCTAACTATGAGTCTCATAAGGAGGCTCAAGGTCACCCAGCGTGCGATAGAGAGCCATGCTCGGCGTTTCCCTGCGTGATCGAATCAGAAACGAGGAGATCCGCAGGAGAACTAAAGTAACCGACATCGCTCGAAGCATCGCTCAGCTGAAGTGGCAGTGGGCTGGACACATAGCGAGAAGAACCGATGGCCGTTGAGGCGGAGCGGTTCTGGAATGGCGACCACGCACCGGGCGACGCTCCGTGGGTAGGCCCCCCACAAGGTGGACCGACGTGAGGGTCAAGGTCGCGGGAAGCCGCTGGATACGGGCAGCGCAGGACCGATCGTAGTGGAGATCCTTGGGGGAGGCATATACCCAGCAGTGGGTGTCATATGATGATAAGAGTTCTTAGCTAAAAACTAACTATAGTCCGCGACTTCGTCTGCTGAAATGTGTCTGATAAAAAGTATCCTGCATGTTGATCTAGGCTATAAAGTACTTATGTGTATGCCCATCTAAAATATCAGACGATTTTGTGTGACTGAGTTACATACAAATAGACATTTTATACCTTCACATGTATAATATTTATTAGGATTAGGTAAAAGAAACAATTTCTTGAAAGCTTAAAAAAACTTCTGCAAATAAGCAGCTTAAAATTGATGCACGACTAGACAAAAAAAATCTGACGAGACGTTTATCCACAGCAAACTCTCGCCTCTACGGCTAATGTGCCCAAGTTTGCTCTGCTAATGAGTTCCATTGTTAGCCCACTTCATACATAATCAATCTCGGGGGCTTCCAACCCATAAAAAAAGGTTGGTTTGCACTGAAGGTATGTTTGAGGCTGAAAACCAAAGACTAACCAAATCAAACGCTATGAAACCAAACGAGCGGAGCCAATAAAGTAATTTGTATCTTTTTAGGGTTCCGTAGCCTAAATGGCAAAAAACGGAATTATAGATTCGTCATGTCTGTCTGTCTGTCCGTCCGTATGTCACAGCCACTTAATTCCGAAAGTAATAAGATTACACAGTTGAAACTTGGGAGGTAGATGTATTCTATTAACCGCTTAATGAATTTAACACAAAAATAAAAAAAAAGATTAAGGAGAATACATGGAACTGAAACTGAAAAAAAATTTTTTTCTTCAAGCTAATACATGCGGGGTAATAGATAGGTCTTTAAAAATGGCATTAAGGTTTCTAAGACGAATTTTTTTCAAAGTCAACCGTTTGAAAGATAAACACTGCCAAAGTGGTAAAATGTGTGTCTCTAACTTTTGAAATAAGAGAGTGAAAAATCTAAAAAAAAATGTAGATCTCTGCAGATCTTAATAAATACTTTCAACGAAAATTGGTTTGAACGAGACATAATAATTAGTTTTTGAGATATTAGCACATTTTCCAAAACCGCAAATATAACTTTGTTATTCATACAAACACTGTGAAAAACAAAGTTATTTTTGCAGACGAAAAATAATAGTGGTATTAAATATCGTACCTATGGTATAAGGTAACTACGGAACCCTACGGCGCATGGCCCGACACGCACTTGGCCGGTTTTTTTTTTAAAGTAAGAGCGAAAAAATTAGTTCCTTGCACAAACATCAACCAAGAAAAAACGCGCGTAAACGTACTCGATATAGGAATTGTATAGAAAATCCCATTTTGCTTTTCGGCGGTAAATATAGCCTTGTACAAATTCCCCATACAAAATTACTCGTATCTTTTTTTAAGTGCGTTATTTTGCTCGATAGTTGTTCGTGCTTGGTTTCGAACTTCCCATCGCACAGCTCAAAACACTGGACGGATCAGGCTAAAGTTAGCTTAGCACACAGTGGCGGTCATATTTAAAGACACCAGTCAATTTCATACAAACGAGGTAACTTTGAAGCCTTAGCACTCCGCCAAGGATTGACCTAGCTGTGATCTGATGACGGCCATCCAAGGAGTGAATGAAGGGGACTCAGCTATACACAGCCAACTGATCTGATCAGCATTCTAAGAGATATAAGGATTACCTAAAGTTTTCTGTTTCAGTATTTTCATACATTTTTATACTAATTTTGCGGTTTTTAAACATATCCTTATATCTCTTAGAATGCTGATCAGATCCGTCGGGTGTGTCAAGCGATCCGAACCTCCTCCAGTCACTCCCTGGATGGCCATCATCAGATCACAGCTAGGTCAATCCTTGGCGGAGAACCAAGACTTCAAAGTACCTCGTTTGTATGAAAATCGACTGATGTCTTTAATTATGTGACTGCCACTGTAGGTAGATATTATTACGTGTAGGCATCAACTGATAAATTCCCAAGGACAGTGAATTCCAGTTATTCCAGGTTCCGGAATCTAGGCAGTCAATGGAAGCTCCAAAAATGTTTCATAATTTCGCCACATCATTAACAATTATTTGAATAAACAAAACCGGCGCATTCTTGTACTTCCGTCTAAATTAACATTAAACAGCTCTTATCTCAGCATATTAAGGTCTTAATAACTTAGCGTCGTTTCATTTCTTACATGCTAGCTCGCGTGTGAGTAAGGGCCTTGGTATTGTACTTCAAAAGCTGTTTCGAGGACAGTTGAATTATAAACAAGCTTACGAGAAAAAAAAAGAACCAATAAATTTGTATTTCAGCATATTCTTGAGAAAGTTAGTTGGCTGTGTGTGATACAAAATTATCATGCGCTACTCTGAGTAATTTGCACTAGAAATACTATGTGAGAAAACTTGAATGCTTTTTGTATAAAGTTCCGAGCGAGTAATTTCATAAAAATATGAGCAGCCTTTTTGCTTCAGTCCTGCCGTGACCACAGCCCCTGGAAAGGTGTCGAAAAGCCGGTACGAAAGGTCGTGAAACCCAAATAATTCTAAAATAACATCTGAATTAATACCAATATACGCACTATAATCCATAAAAAGCGTTTTATTTTTAATGAACTTTACGCGTTGAAGTCTTAGAAGTGTATATGTGTGAGGAATCTAAGCAATTTGAGAAGGCTTAGCAAAGCCGTGAAAATAAAAAATAACAACTGAAATTGTAGTATCGTGAGCTAGAAAGAAATCAAACGGTTTCTTCCAGGTACACAAACCGCCTTCAAAAAACCTAAAAACAAAAACAGCTTAAAAATTAAATACCTCTAAAAAGCAAGAAATAATATTCGAATCATTCGTTACACATATCAATATTAATAAAACACGTCTAATGAAGTCGGGTGGGGCTGGAGGACAACTTCATTTTTTTCTAAAAGCCCCACCCGACTTCATTAGACGTGTTTTATTAATATTGATATGTGTAACGAATGATTCGAATATTATTTCTTGCTTTTTAGAGGTATTTAATTTTTAAGCTGTTTTTGTTTTCAGGTTTTTTGAAGGCGGTTTTTCTTTTTTTTTAAAAAGCTTTTTTATTTTCAACTTTTTAGTGGTAGGTATGTAAGCGCAGCGTGTAAATATTTTTTAACTTTATATTGTAACATTTTCAATGGTAAAATGCCCAGAACTCAATTTCCAAATTTAACTGTTGGCTGTTTGTTTTTGAGGAGTTCCGTTGTGTCTTCGTAGTCCAAGTCTAGTCCAGAACGTTGCATCGCAAACCATGATTTGGTTTGTTTTGGATCGCCATAAACTTACCAAAACCTAAATCACTTTACATATACTATTTGACTTTGAGGAGTTCCCTTGTGTATCTTCGAAGTTCGAAGTCCAATAACGATGAAATTAAATTGTGACCACTCTTGAAGTATACCCTTTCACATAAAAAAAAGAATCATCTAAATCGGTTGATAAACAAAGATGTTATGTCCGAAATTCCATAAAAACTCGTGCGATAGCGAGATAAATAATTGATATTTTTCAGGATTATGAGAAAACTACTGGCCAGATCTCTGAAAAAAATTTATGGAACCACACACAAACTATGTTCTTTAAGATAAAAAAAGAATTGTACAAATCGGGTAACAACTGACGAAGCTATGTTAAAACATACGTAAAAAAAAAAAAAAAAAATACCGTCGACTTGAGAACCTCCTCTTTTTTTTGAAGTCGGTTAAAAAATAAGTGGTCTTAATCGGCTATGGTACGAACAGATGATGTGAAAAAACGCGTGTAAATAAATCTGATTGAGTAATTTTGAAGTGAGGTTTTCCATAAAGAATTACTATATCGAGTACTTTTACGCGATTTTCTTTCTCGATAGCTGTTTGTGCTAGTACCTTAGAGCATTCAACCAAGTAACTTTATAACGTTACCAATCTTAATATATAAAAGAAGAAAGTGACTGACATATCAACGCACAGCCCAAACCGCTGGGTCTAGAGACTCCAAATTTGGTACACAGGTTCCTTATGAGGTCTAGGGGTGCACTAAGAAAGGATTTTTCAAAACTCACCTCTTAAAGGGGTGAAACGGGGGTCCAAAGTTTGTATGAAAGTCCCTCAGTTTTGAAGCTAGGATTTTCAAATTTTATGTTTAGGCTGAAGATTGAAAATTGATTTATACGAATCTCAGCTTTTTTGAAAATTCTACCCCTGAAGGGGTGAAAAGAGGAATGGAGTTGTGTATAGAAAATCCTTCATTTTTGAACTAAAAATCGGGTCCCCAATAATTTCCAGTTTCAACGTTATTTTTTTTAACGTTACTAATTTTTAACGGTATTTGTAGCCCTGGTACAGAGCACTTAAGTAGCAAGTAGCAAAGAGTGAGGGAGTTGAGAAAACCTTGACAAGCAGTCACTACAAAATGTATAAACGAATTCGAAGAATCGAATCGAATTATTTATACTAAACCAATGCAACTGTTTCGTTCGATGCGGCCCTGAGAGTTCAAGATCAGTTATTTTCGTTTACCTTTGATGTTCTACATTTTTATTTTACCGTTAATTATTTAAAGATAGCATTAAAGATTAAATAAATTAAGGTTAAAGTTTTAGACTATACATGGTGTTATAAAATGACTCGTAATGCCGAATATGGTAGATAGGGACCATCAAACTGAACTACCTACTTTTACTATGGGACCAACTCTGAAATCGCGAAAAAAACAGCTGTTTCATACAAAAATTAACTAGTGGCTCCGTGAGCTGTAGACCTCGCGATAAAAAGTGGCTCAAATTGTACAAAAATAAATTGTCGCCATGAAGTTTTTAAAGCACACTTGAATAAATTTTAATAAACTGTCTCAACAAAAAATTCTACATATTTATCAAACCTGCTCATAAAATTTCACCAGGATCAGTTGAGAAATGCGACGAGAACAGACAGCGCCCGGAAAGCCGGACTGAAATATGTATTTTTTTTACATATCTCAGCCATTTTAAAAAGAAATAAAAAAATTGCTTGACAAAAAAAATCTACACAATTTTTTAAACTTGCTTACAAAATTTCACGAGAATCGGTTGAGAAATGTGACCTGTAGAGGAGAACAGACAGAACTGGAAAGCCGGACTGAAATATGTTTTTTAACATTTCTCCGTCATTTAGAAAAAAAAAATAACTGGCGTGACAAAAAAAATCTATATTATTATTGAACCTGCTCACAAAATTTCACGAAAATCGGTTAAGAAATGCGACCTGTAGAGGAGAACAGACAGCGCCGCGCGCCGGAAAACCAGACTGAAATATGTTTTTTTTTACATATCTCCACCATTTTAGAAAAGATTTAAAAAAACTGGCTTGGCATACAAAATTTTCAAAAAACACTTTCAAACCTGCTTACAAAGTTTTACGAGAATCGGTTGAAAAATGCGACCTGTAGAAGAGAACAGGCAAAGCTGGAAAGTTGGACTGAAATCTTTTTTTTAACATATCTTCGCCATTTTGAAAATTTTCAAAAAACTGGCTCGACAAAAAAAATCTATATAATTTTCGAACCTGCTCACATAATTTCACGAGAATCGGTTGCGAAATGCGACCTGTAAGTGGGAACAGACAGCCGGACATACGAAAGAATTTTTGCCGAAGCTGAAGCAGAGACGCTTCGCTCGCACTTCGTGCTCGCTCGGTCAATAATGAAAATATCAAAATGTATCACACAGCCTATTATTTTCGAGATTTCAGAATTAATTTATTTTTTTATTACAAAAGAAAGAGTTGGTCCCATAGTAAAAGTTGTTCAGCTTAATGGTCCCTATGTATCATATTCACTATTCATTTTGTAACATCCTGTATAGTACGTATATACCCTATCTATACTTATACCAAGATTTATAACAGTTGATGAAGAATCTCTTTGTGTTTTTTAACGACTTCATTTTCTTTTGAATGGCTCGACAGTTTCCGTTTTCTCGTGAAATAAGACGTAGAATTGCTTTTTTTTGTTAAACTGGGTAGGGTATTGTATTGTCCAAGGCTGTTAGTTTTGACTGAAGGAAGATTAAGAAACAGGTTATTATTGAAATAATCCTTAAAATTTATTAAATCATACATTAGTATGATTTTTTAGCATAAATTTGAAGAATTTGATAGCTATTACCTAGGTACTTTGTTTGCTTATGATTGATGCTTGAAAAAATTCATGATACTAATAATTGTTTCAGTTCCATGTAAAATAATTAAATTGCTTTGGACAGCGCAACCAAACAGCTACTTGGAGCACCTACATTTTTGGTCACCCATCTCATGATCGACCCTCGCAAGAATTGCTTAGCTGCGCAATCGCAAGGCGAATCCGCTAGCCCATTGCGCCATCGAGCTCCTCCTTAGGTCCTGTTATATCTTTTGAGATGTGGTCCCTATAAACTTTTATTGGACCCTAAATATGTCTGACTTACCCTAAAAATCTCAAAAAGTTTTCTGCACGCAGTTTTCTTTATTTCCCGGTTGTTCTTTAAGGCGGTTGTATGACCAAAAGTGGCGCCCTCAGAGGTTTTTATTTAATAAGTTATTAATAGAAAAAGATTTTATTAATGTTTTTCGTGAGGTTTTTAGGGCCCATGGTCTATTTTTAGAAGGTATCATACATGCCCTCGTAGTCATTTATATAAGTAGATAGAAAACGTGTCAAAAACGGCCACTTTTAGCAGTTTTGCTATCTACTTCTAGCAGTGACTACGAGGAAGTGTAACGATACCGTCTAAAACTACTACTAGTAAATGCTAGACTGTGGGCCCTAAAAATTCCACGTAAAACATTTAAAAAATTGTGTATTAGAATTGTAATCCTACTAATATTATAAATGTGAAAATTGTGGGTTTGGATGTTTAGATGTTTGTTCCTCAGTCACGCAAAAATTCACAGATCTCGTACCTTTCACGACCTTCTGGTACATTGAAAATGAATTTAATGAATTTAACAAAATATTTTATTATTGTTTTCTTATAGACATTAATATATTATTGAAAGGTAACCTAAGTACTATGTATAACTAAAACATCTGAATTTCTAAATAAATTAACCCTAATAAACTATTGGCTCCGTGAGCTGTAGACCTCGCGAAAAAATAAAATAAAATGTCGCCATGAAGTTTTCAAAGCACACAGTAGGTACGTGAGTATTGCAGCTAGATGGTGCTTCTAATTTTGATCATTTTTCAAAATGGGTGAGTATTTTTATTATAAATTTGGAAAAATTGGCTTGACTGAACAGTTATATATAATTATCGAACCTACTCACAAAATTTCACCAGAATCTGTTGAGAAATGCGACTTGTAGAGGAAATCAAACAGCCGGAGAGCCGGACTGAAATATGTATTTTTAACATTTCTCCGTCATTTTGAAAAATTTCCAAAAACTGGCGTGACAAAAAAATCTTTATTATTTTCGAACCGGCTCACAAAATTTCACGAGAATCGGTTGAGAAATGCGACCTGTAGAGGAGAACATCCAGCGTCAGAAAGCCGGACTGAAATACATTTTTCTTACATATCTCCGCCGTTACGAAAAATTTAGAAAAACTGTCTCAACTTGAAAAAATCTATATGATTTTCAAACCAGCCCACAAAATTTCACGAAATTCGGTTAAGAGATGCGACCTGTAGAGGAGAAAAGACAGAGCCGGAAAGCTGGACTGCAATAGGTTTTTTTTACATATCTCCGCCATTTCGAAAAAAATCGAAAAAGTGGCGTGACAAAAAAATTATATATCATTTTCAAACCTGCTCACAAAATTTCACGAGAATCGCTTGAGAAATGCGACCTGTAGAGGAGAACAGACAGCACTGGAAAGCCGAAAAACCTGTTTTTTTAACATATCTCCGCCATTTTGAAAAATTAAAAAAATTTGGCTCGACAAAAAAATTCCATATAATTTTTGAACCCGCTCACAAATTTTCACGAGAATCGGTTGAGAAATGCGACCTGTAGAAGAGAACATACAGACATACAAAAGAATTTTTGCCCAAGCTGAAGCAGAGACGCTTCGCTCGCACTTCGTGCTCGCTCGGTCAAAAATAAATCAATATCAAATGCAGCATGCGAGACTCTCGCGCCGACTTCTTCATCACTCGAATGTGCGATAACAACCCTCATGTTTACCTAGGCATCATCATCACACTCTCATCCTCAGAGATCGTTGTAAAATTTGGAATCGCAGAGTCACTAAGAAAGACGTGACTGATCGAGTAATTTCAAATCTCGAAATTGAAATAACAGCAACCCACGATATATAATATTTTGGATCTAGTAGAGGCCCTCGGCTTCGCCTCGGGCCTCAAACTAAAACCTCTCTTCTGTTCAACTTTCGGTCAAGATTCGTTTATCCGTTTCTCTACACAAAAATTCACTACGACGCCTAGCACGTGTACTGGAGATAATAGCGTCATCTCTTTTGCTCCTACAGTTATTGCTAACACTACTTTCTGTTTCGTTTTCACATAGTAGGCGACGTCACTTACTTGAATATGGACTTAGGGAGACATTTCAGTGCAGTCACACTATGGTACCGCCCCGCGCCGCCGTATCTAACGATTTTTAAATCTTTGACTAGATCTGGAATCAACTCTCGCTTCACGCTCTATTCATGTCATACCATCTGTTGACCTGCTAGAGCTAATCAATATCAATATTATGGTTTTAATATCTAAATACTTTTTTATTTATAAAAAATGTGGAAATAAATAAAAAAATACAAAATATAAAACACTATTACAAGCTTTGAAATATATAATTATTTAAAAACTTCAATCGTACCTACTACGTATTACCCCTATCCCGCGCCGCGCACGTCGCCCGCGGTATCCCAACATTTCGCTTCATAAAGGATAAGCTACAACCCAGACCGTAAGAGTCAGGGACATATACTAATTTCAGTAGGTAGCCTAACTCAATATCTCTAGGGGTTTTTTTCATTTTTTCGATATCGCTTTTCGTTTTTGAGAAATTGTCGATTTAGTGAGAAAAGACCCCGAAAAATTGTGTAATTTTTCTACATTTATGCGATTTTCGAAAAATGTTATTGACATTATCAAAAATTTTTTTACCATATTGTAGCCCTTGCTGAGACCATAAAGTTAATATTACCTAGCGGTATATTAACTTTATGGCTGAGACGAATCTTTTGACATTTAGTACATACACGTAGACACAAAACTCAGGGGACCAGGGCAATGTCTCACTTTGGCTGAAATTGGGTACCTTACCGAAGCGATTGAAAAAACATTTTCAATGTTAAAACTACTGAGCGGATTTGGTTGAAATTTGGCACACATGTAATAGATAGCCCGGATTAAAACATAGAATACTTTTTGTCCCGATATTCCCACGGGAACTGGAACCACGCGGGTGAAACCGCGGACGGCCGCTAGTATTAAATAAAATTCAACGCGGCGCCGCACTTTCGCTCAGGGTGCCACCTTAAATAAAAGGCTTCAAAACAGAATCTCGGCACGAACCCTCGCTAAATCTTTTATATAAAAGTTTTTTCCGAAATCGCCTATAAGTATCCGATAATCCTTCGGGAGAGGGAATTATCCGGGAATACACATTTTTCAATGTCCCTGCCGATTTCCTTCGCTATCATTTTCCGAGCTACTTAATTTTATTCGACCATAAAGAACGCAACATCGATAGAAATACTTATTTTTTGCGGAAGCTTTGAATAATCGCATGCTTTTTATCATGAAAAATAGGTAGATATAAGGTACTTTACGACGATATCTTTTTTGTAAATCCTACTAATATTATAAATGTGAAAGTTTGTTGGTTTGGATGTTTGTTCCCATAATCACGCAAAAGCTGGTGAACGGATTTGGTTGAAATTTGGCGCACAGATAGTTGATAGCCTAGATTAAAATATAGAATACTTTTTATCCCGATATTCCCACGGGAACGGAAACCACGCGGATGAAACCGCGAACGGTCGCTAGTATGAAATAATATAACTTTCTAGTTAGGTAGTCATTATACTCTTGATTTGATTTTAATTATACTTTTCCAATTTATAATAGCTTTCAATTATTTCTGCATCTGACCTTAATTAACATATTTTTTTTTTATTTTTGTTTGGATTTTTCACTACCTAACGACGTTTTTTTCATATTTTTTGCAACTGCCGTGATCACGGTGGGGTACAGTAAAAAGTGTTAAAGGTCCATATCATACCTATTTTGAAGTTATACAATCCTACAAGATAATAATAATTAGATGAACGATACTTTATATTTACCTGAATATAATATCCAGTGGCTTATGTAATAAACTTGTTATTATCTCAATCTTGATAAATACTTCTTTTACTACTAGGAATAAGGACTATAATTCTTTTATTATCTCCAATAGAATCTCTACGAAGACTTTCCGATAAAATATGATTTCCTACAGCAAGTAATAAATATGAAAATCGTACAATGTATATGGGAAATCAATAATGTATTGTTTATCAAAAAAAGACTCAATAAACAGTCGTTCCAAGTTTAATATAAAAACCAATAGATTCTATTTAATTCGGAATCTGTGATTCGTGGAAACGTTAGCAATTTGATTTAGAATAACAAAATACGCAAAATACACAAGCACGGTGTAATATAGCCTTGTTAGTATAGGGTTATAGTTAGATTTTTGGTAAGTAAGGTTTTGTTCAGCCGTGGCACCCTGACCGAAAGTGGCAAATTAATTCTAATACACAATTTTAATAAATCTTTACGTGGATTTTTTAGAGGGTTCCCTATGTATTTGCATAAAATTTTAAGGCAATATATTTCATAGCATAATATGATTTCGCCGAATGATGTTTACGCATAATATTACTTAGTCATAACAGCTTATGCATAATTTTTTTAGGCATATCTAATGTAGGCATAGTCATGTTTAAGCATAATATTCTTTATCATAAATTTTAACACGCATAATGTTATTAACGCATATTTTTATAAACAAAAAGCTTGAAACAAATACAAATATTGTTTGTCTCATGCATGGCTAGGGGTATGTATTTACAATGCCGAAGTTGAAACGACCGAATTTTACAAGACCCATGGACGAAACACCGAAAATCAAATGGTCGAACGGTTATTAGGCCGTACGTTTAAAATCACGAAAGGACATTTTAACTAAAATACTGAAGGTTAATTGAGAGTAACATGCCAGCAGGTCGGTTTTGGCACTTCGCTTACCGCTGCCGCGGCACGCTCGCTTCGCTCGCTCGGCTCGTGCATTGTAGGTCGCAATGGAAATTAACCTCCTCCTCGCTCGCTACGCTCGCTCGTCGTCGCACCTGATAGACTTAAACAGACTTTCGGGATTTTGAATTATCGGCATTTTAACTTTCGTGATTTCGAACTATTGGTCATTTAATAATCAATCTTTTAAGTTACGGTCTATCGGATATCGATATTTAGGATTTTCGGTATTTTGAAAATAGGTTTTTCGTCGATATTTCGGTCGTATGTGTTATGAATTTTCGGCATTTTAATACATACCCCTTTTGCAAGAAAATAAATAAGTACGTAAAAATATTTATTCTGATTGATTTTGTTTTTATGTGTAAATAATATTAGGCGAATAGACAATCTGCCTAATAACATTATGCGAAAACAAATTAGTCTAAATAATTATTATGCTAACATAAATAGTATGACAAAAAACAATTATGCCAAAATATTATTATGACAAAAAAAAATATGCCAAATCCGTTATGCCAAATCAAATTAGGTATAAAACCATTATGCGAAAACAAGGGATCCCCAAGGGAGCCTATTGTCTAGTATTTTTAGACGGTATCATTTACATTCCCTCGAAGTCACTGCTAGAAGTAGGTAGATAGCCAAACTGCTAAAAGTGGCCGTTTTTGACACATTTGCTATCTACTTCTACGAATGACTACGAAGGAATATAGTGATACCTTCTAAAAATACTAGACCATGGACTTTAAAAATTCCACGTAATGTTTCATTAAAATCTCTTTCTATTAACAACTTATTAAATAAAAATCTCCAAGGGCGCAATTTTCGGTAATATAGCCGCCTTAAGTCAAAGTCAAGGGACTTTGACTTAAGACGCTTAAAATAAGCTTATTTTTTTTTAAGTTGTGCCTTAATTTTTTAGTACTCCAAACACAAAAAGTTTCCAAAACACTGCTCTAGTGCAAAGCCAACTTTATGCTTCAATTATTGCCATCTGCGTTCTCTAACAGCATTATCTGCATCTGGTGCTAATGTAAGCACTAATATTGCATAGTGTTTCCCTCCAAATTGAATATACAACAGGCTACCTACATTTACCGTTCCACACATTATTTGCTTCTTGGAGTAACAAAAGCGATTATACCATAGACATAGAAAAATTTTCGCTGCGCTCAAGAAGACCAACAAAGCGTGGAAAAGAGAAGTTAACATCATACGGACACGGTCTATGTAAAAAAGAGACAAAGGATCAAGCGACATGTGCCAATTTTTTTACAGTAAGAGCCCCTAGCGTCCCGCCTAGCAAATGAGCAATGTTTAAAATATTTGTTAATCTTAATTAGAATTTAAAATAAAGGTATCGTGGAGCCATGGTGTCTTGTGCTCTAAGTAATTGTGATGTGACAAAAAGAAATAATCCAAGTAATCACACTTTTTACAGTTAAATAAGATATTGCCACACATTTCTCTAAAACCAAATTTCGCTACATTTATTCGTTTATCGACGAAGAAACCAGTATGGAACATAGTTTATTAATTTCCTTTGCCATATATAGTCATATTTTACGTAGCTCATATAAAATGTATGCATTCGGTTTCGGATCACCTGTTTATTGACATTGTTGTTCTTTGACATTCTATTTCTATGGATTATACTCACCGGAAATGTACCGACTGTTTGAAAATCTAGTGCTTTAAAATTTTTAGTAGAAAGAATAGGATAGAATCTGATAACTGAATCATTACAATGAAAATAAGTTTCTATACGGAGTCTTTGTTTTACAATTTGAACCCATCAAACATTATCCTATGTTATAAATGTGAAAGTTTGGATTTAGATGTTTGTAAGTTTGTTACTCAATCACGTAAAACTGCTGGACGGATTTGGATGTTTGGCACACATATAGTTTACAGTATAAACTGTATGCTATAAAGCCTGGATGAAAACTTAAGATTCCTTTTACCCCAGTCAAAGTTTTCCTTGGGATTTTTCATCCAAACGTTTCGATCGAGTTTTGTATGAAAAGTCGACTTTGTGATGTTAGTAATCTACTCTTGCGAGGTTGTTGGTGTTTTACAAATAACCCTGTATACGAAACATCATCATCATCATCATATGACACCCACTGCTGGGTATAGGCCTCGCCCAAGGATCTCCACGACGATGGGTCCTGTTTGGCCCGCATCCAGCAGCTTCCCGCGACATTCACCCTCACGTCGGTCCTCCTTGTCGAGGGCCTACCCACGGAGCGTCGTCCGGTGCGCGGTCGCCATTCCAGAACCTTTCCGCCCCAACGGCCATCGGTTCTTCTCGCTATGTGTCCCGCCCACTGCCACTTCAGCTGAGCAATCCTTCGAGCGATGTCAGTTACTTTAGTAAAGTTAAAGTAAACTTAAAGTTACCTAAATACCTATACTCGTACCAAAATGTCAATCAGTGCTAAATATCGTGGATCTAACTAAACGAATCCTGTATCGGCCGTTCCTCTCAATTTACCCCTACAATTTCCCCGGGCACTCTTATAGGCCATTAGGTCCGGAGATATTTGCCGGATAACCGGGCACGATCCGGATGAGATATTATTCCGGTAATACGAAATAGTAAATATAGTACTTTGTACGCTACATTATTTATAAATTCTTGACTTTGTGGATGTGTTTGTTTTCGTTGGAGGTAGAGCTATTATTTTTACGTAGAAATAATAAAATATAATCGTCCTTCTGTTTGAACCTTGTTGTCAAAGTAAGGAATAAATTACCATTTTGTTTCGTTTCTAAAAGGAGGAGTTTCTTAATGCAATTTGCCTTTTAACTTAAATGTATCAAGCTTGCCAAACAATACTTTGAAATGCTTATTTTTGTTCTCAGGTCCACTTTGGTTGTTGGAAATAATTATTTTCCCTTTTGATCGAGTTATACCTTAAATGCGATTATTTTTATTATTTATTTAAGGCAACAAATAGTTATTAAAAAAATAGTAAAATGGTAAATATGAGAATAACTAAATTGAAATTGAAATTGAAAATTTTATTCACAGAAAAAAGAGTACAGTTTGGTTGTTACATATTAGAAGTCCGTCTATTTTACCAAAATTATGGCATGTGAATTTAAGAAAATAAAAATAAAAATTCAAATTAATAAGATATTTGTTAATGTTAATGAAAGTTAGGACTATTATATATTCTATTCTATGGTTAATATGTCAATATTCAATCATAATCATAACATAATTCATCATATTATAAATTACTTAATAAAATTAGAAAGACCTAAAGTGCATGTAACTAAACATAATATTTTGTAACTTATTGAGCCACTCTTAGAACTAGACGATTATTACATCAATATTCTGTTTTTATGGTTAGACATACTACTTACTGGTTCAATGAAGGCATTATACCTAAACAAGACCAAAGGAAGCTGTTTGCCCTAAACAAGAGATGCCGATGTAGCAGTATGCCTGAAATATGAAATTGACTAACAATTAGTTTGCCTAAAATTAAATTACCTGTAAAACAGAGACTACAAGGATATGCATTCAAGTAAAAATCTTCTGGGTACAAAAAAAAAACAAGTTTCATAAATTTTTGGACCCAATATGAAAGTGCCGGCCAAAAGACAAAAGTGCTTTATTCTGATAGATTTTGTCCATTCAAGCTTTTTTTATTATGGCACCGATGCTGTAGCACATTTGTTTCAAAATGTATGAAAAGACAAACTTTTTGAACTCAATTAAAATCAAGTGGCAGCGGAGCTACAGCTTCAATGCCATAATAAGAAATGCTTGGGCGGACAAAATCTATCAGAATTTGCTTTTTGGCCAACTTTTTTACATTTGTGCTAAAATGTATAAAAAGCCAGACTTTTTGAACTTATTTAAAATCGAGTAAAGCGGTGCTACAGCTTCGGTGCCATAATAAGAAATGCTTAGGTGGACAAAATCTATCAGAATAAAGCTTTTTTGCTTTTTGGCCGGCACTTTCACATTTAGACCAAAATGGATGATGTCCTTTTGTTTGAATATTTCCCACCTTTGTCTTTTTGAACGAACATAAAATTGTAATACATGGAAGCTACGTGTTTCAATAACATAAGCTTTCTTCGTAAATATTCCACGCGGATCTCGAATGCGAAATATTCAATTGATCCTACAAAAGGGTTGCTCCACATTCTTTAAAGTGGATTAGGGTGACCAACTATTTCTTTTACTTCATTTCTGGAACAACTACAATTTCTTTAACATTAAGTACATCTCTGGTAATAATCCTTTCCACTACTTCAAAACTGTTGGTAAAGTTTTAAATTTTCTGATTATTCAAAAATATTATATGGTGCCAGCGAATCATGTGAACTAAGTAAAAAAAATTACAGATCTCGTGCCTTTCACGACCTTTCTGGTCCATTGAAAAGGAATTTATTGAATTTTATAAAAAAATACATTCCTTTGTTTGAATTAGTACTTACAATACTTTGAAATCACAGCAAAGCCATGAACAATTTTTGGATCTATTTTTTTGTGATTCGTGTGTATGAAATTCATATAAAAATATTTAATTGTTATAAACATTACTATTTTATTTAAAGTTTGTACTACTATAACTTAAAATATATAAAAAATCTAAGATTTGTTTTGTAGCCCGAGGCGAAACCTCCATAGCAACTTCCCGCTTCCCGAAATTACGCTAGTGATGTACAAGACTCGAGTCCTCCGAGTCCTTTTGTCCAGAGCTTGGAGTCGTTTTACAGGGCTCGCCTCGTTTGTACGAAGCTCGACGACTCGGGAGTCTTTTTTAGCGCTCGAGCCTTTTTCAGAGCTCGGCCGACTTCGAGCCATTTTCACGGCTCGAGCCTTTTTGGAGAGCTCAGTCGATCTCGAGGCTTTTTCACGACGCGAGTCTTTTTCGGCGCACTAGTTGTGATGGGCTGCTGATGAATAAGAATTAGTAGAGCTAAAGAATTATAGATTAAGCAATTACGGTGCTCTTTATAACATAAGACATTCATCTTTTTGACTTCTAATTTTGAAGACTAGAGTCAGATTTTCAGGGTTCTGTGAGCTCGATAGGCTCGGCTTTAATATCTCCGTAATTAATATTATTGTAAATATTAATATTTACGGAGATATTAAAGTCATAAATATGAACTCTAAGCTTTTTATGAGACTCGCGTTCATTTTAAGACTCGAGCTTTTTTGAAGGCTCGAGCTCTTTTAATAGGTTCGAACCCGCACCCTTAGGATTCCGGCCCAATGCACTACCATTGCATAGCATTGGGCCGGAATCCTAAGGGTGCGGGTTCGAATCCCGTCTAAGTTGCTACGGGTGAGCCGATTTTTTCTAATATTTTTCATTATTTATTAATCTTAATATAAAAATAGCATTGTGAATGCAAAAATCTAAAAGTTAAAATTAAAAGACTGTTTCACCTGAATTGATTGTCTAGCACCTGCAATGGCGCTGCGTTCAAATGTCGAAGTAATTCTCTTCACATTGGTGAGATGGCGCTGATCTTCAGCGGAAACGTAAAAAGTATTAGAAAATTTCGCCACATCCATCAGCGGCTTGGTAGCATAATTGGTAATGCATTGGGCCGGAATCCTAAGGGTGCGGGTTAGAATCCCGTCTAAGTTGCTACGGGTGAGCCGATTTTTTCCAATATTTTTCATTATTTATTCATCTTAATATAAAAATAGCATTGTGAATGCAAAAATCTAAAAGTTTAGAATTTTTTCCACTATTTCGGCCATATTTTTTTCGTTTTTTATTTTTTCGAATAATTCTTTTTGCACTTTGCATCTCTTGTAAATACGCGTCATATGAGTGTTTTTTGAATATCATATCTTCACAACCCTCTGAGAAATAAGGGGATCGCACTTTTTCGTGAAATCGGAGCCTATACTGGAACGAACGAAAAGACATTTTCAATGTCAAAACGACCAACAAGTCAGTCTCGGATAGAGATTTGTTCCCGTCTTTGATTTTCATATTTAATAGTCTTACTACCAACTAAATCACTGTCACCCTACAACGCTGGACCAATCCGACTTAAGCCATCTTGTTGTTTGCGAATGAAGGCTTATAGGCCCACAATATTCAGCAATTTTGCAACTTTTTAAAGCCGATTGTAAGAATCTGACAAGGCTCTGAGAAGATTTTCAAATATTCTTTGATTTTTTCTGTAAGTCCTAGCCCAGTAAAATTATACATCGGACCTTGCGTTAAATCCGGTAATTCTGATTTTTTACACGACTGCCCAAAGCAAAAAGAGTGTATATGTGTTCAGGGTTCATGTATGTTTGTGGGTATGTGAGTTTCTTTATTCCACCATAACTTCTAAATGCCTGAACTGATTTGGATAAATGGGGTATCGTTAGAATCCTTACAGCATTCCGAATGACACTGGCCATTTTTTTTGAAAAAAATCAATACGATATTACATGTACGACGCCATTTTCAAATGTGAAAACATTTTTTTTTCTTCTATTATTACAATATGGGTATCAAATGAAAGACCTTGATGAGCACATTAAAAAAACTATATAATTTATTACTTAAATGTGTGAAATAAAAATAAATAAATTAAAAAATATATTAATAACACGACTGCCCTCCCAAAAACGAACTAAAAAGTTAAACAACAAGTGTCATTGCAGTCGGGGGACCTCTTTGATCAAAAATTGTTCCATAATAAGGTCCCCCGACTGCAATGACACTTGTTGTTTAACTTTTAAGTTCGTTTTTGGGAGGGCAGTCGTGTAATTAATATTTTTTTAATTTTTTTTTTAAAGTAAACTTAATTTGCTATAATATAAGACTAAAATTGTCTCTGTAGACTTTGTAGTTTCCGAGATGAAGCCTTTCAAAATTTATCATTCTTTCAAACCTCGAAATTTTTTGCAATTTTTTTGCGAAGGTCCCGGTTGAGGTTCGTCCGTATCTGGATCATCGTATGACTCGCTCTCCTGCTGCTGCTATCTCGTCAGGTGTAGACTTGCTGTCGAGAAAAATCGCAGCTTCCTTTTCGATGTCTGGATTGTTTTGGACAATGGCATGGCGGACAATTGGACATTGTAGCAAATTTTGTCTACTTTAAAAAGACCCTGAAAAGGTACTATCAAATACTTGTCCTTCAGGGTTATAATCGCCAAAATCCGAAATTTACGTGGTTTTTTCGATTTTTGATGTAGTTGTGTTTGGCTCTCGAGGTCACGGTTCTCTCAAACTACCGGAGTTGACGCAAGGTACCCCGTACTTTCAGACAACGATTTTACTGGACTACTAGCCAAATATGAATATAATATTTTTGGTCCTAGCATCGTTGTTTCGGATTTTTAAAAGGTATGGGTAACGTAGTTTACCCACGTTATTTTATTGCTAATAAATAATGTAATGACAACAATTTACAATGTCAACTAACATACGACCTACGTGAAACTATGTAAACACATTTGCCGTACCATCGCATACATATCCTGAAATTTATGTGGGTGAATTGAAATTTTATCGGCGTCTTTATGGCTACGACTGTAAGCTTACTGAATGCTGTTTCATGGCTATTAACATGTTTATGTAATCGAAAAGGACCGATAAACGATTTTGGTGACGCCATCTTTGAAGTTTCAATTTTGATTTTCGTCAGAAGTGAGTCAATGAACAAAATTACAACCAGAAAATATTATTGCAGTTTAGCAATTAGGTCAATTTTATGATTGAAAGACTGGCTTTGGTTCTAAGGTTTATAGATAGACTGGCATAATCTCTGTATATAATTTTTTTAGTTCTCATAATAAATTCTGATATTTCATATCCTTAAAAGCTCCAATCAACTGATGCTTACAGTCCACGATAGCTCCGTGTAAGGATAATTGAGGGATGGAAGTTACAAAGGTGTAAACTATCAAAAACAAAATTTAGTGTTTTTTTTCTTTAAAAGAAGCTATCTGCATAGGCCAATGTCTGTACCAAGGTTCCAAGTCAATATCTTTGTATTTCAGAACTTGATTCAAAGTTGACGCGCTTGAAACATTCACAAGCAGTCGATAAAGTTCATAATTTAAATTAAACAATAATAAAAATAAAAATAAGTAATAGGGTGGACTGTCCTAATCTTGACACCCTTCTAATTATTGACACAAGCACCAAAAACAATAAATATTAAGATTTCTGTCTATGCTTACCATATAATTTAAAGAATCTGAACGCATCTTTATTTTATTTTCTACACTGGCAATACAATATCAAGCACAATTCTCAAAATGGCGGATCTCAGAAACATTCGTTCGATGTGAGGGCGTATTGTGTGTTGATAAACAGGTAATAACAAACGATTTCACAACAGGTTGGTACCCTTTAATTAAGCTTTTTGATAAATATGATATAGGTAACGAAGTGACATTTAGTTTTCCCTGAATAATTGTAAATTTCTTTAATAGTTAATAGCATTAAATTTGCCTTTTGTAACATATTTGAGTAGATTTAGTTGGTGTCAATAATTGGCAAATTTTAACATCGAATCCCTAATCTTGACACCCCGTGTCAATAATTGAAATGACGTATAAATAATTTACTTTTATTGTTATTTTGCTGTTACATTGTTTTTCCATCAAGAAAAAAGAATTTATAGAACTGATTAAAATCAAATGACGTTTTCCAAATAATGACACGGTGTCAATAACCGTTTTTCTAATTATTGACACCATGACAATAATTGGTTTTTGGGGTGTTAATAACTGGATTTAATATAAGTATATTATTATAAATCCTAGTACAAATAAAAAAGTGAAGTATGTGTCTGTTTGTGTAAATAGATTTTTTTATATTACCCTCAACATTCTTTTTTTCTAAATTATTCATGTTACAATGGGTTTTAGCGTCGTGTGTTACACTCTACTTTTCACTACGAAGGCGAGAAAATAAAATACAATATTAAATACCTAGTTTATACTTACGTAAACGAATCCACTCATTTTTCTATCCTCCACTCATAAACTTTTCATACAGTATTTAAATAAATGATTTGTGCTTGACGGCAAATATGGGAAAAACAAACATAAAAGAAACCCCGAAAAGTAAAAAAAAAACATGCAAGGCATAGTCAAAAGGAAGCAATATAGCTCTGAAACATTAAAAAAGGCTCTTGATGAAATAAAAAAAGGAAAAAATAAGAAGTCAGTTTCTAAATCATTTCAAATTCCAAGAAGCACCTTAATCTTCCATTTAAATAATCCCGGGAACAAAGAACGACCTGGTCCAGCGACTGTACTTTCTTCTTCTGAAGACCATAGTGGCGTGGATAAAATTAAATAGCAACAATATATTTTATCTGCTATTATGGAATTCCTACAATAAATACCTAGCACGACTAAATCCGGGTTTTAACGATGTTCGTTTAAGGGGTGTCAATAACTAGGTTCTTTAGTGTCAAGATTAGGCAGATCTATGTCAATAATTGGTGTTTTGGTGTTGTTTCACAAAACATTAAAATTGAAGTAGAAAATATTATTTTCTAGGTAATTTCTTCATTCAATATTGATTAACGATAGTTTATAAATTATTTAATTACAAAATCAGTAATTTTTTTCAAAATTATTCATGACAAAAGCACCAACATATGGGTAACTTCCCTTAAAGTGTCAATAATTGGGTGGTTCACCCTATATAATAGGTCTTTACTTATGAAATTGCCGTATTGCAGTACAGACTTTTTCAAACAAAAAAAAGTTTTGATTGGCTATGAATTCTTAATTCAAATTAATTTTGTTTTAAAAATATGACATTCTATTTACAAAATCAGTCTTTTGTTTATTGATTAGCGTTGTATTTTCATTACATTTCAACATTTTTCCTCATAATGGATACTTCGAAATTTCGTGTAATTATGGAATATGAGTTCCGTCGTGGTACCAACGCGGCACAAACGACACGTAACATCAACGACGTTTACGGAGAGAACTGTACAAACGAACGTACAACCCGTTATTGGTTTGCTCGGTTCCGTTCTGGGAATTTTGACTTGAAAAATGAACCTCGTGGTCGTCCGGAAACTTTGGTCAACAATGATGAATTAAAGGCGATTGTGGAAGCAGATGAATCGCAATCTACAGCTGAGCTGGCAGCAGCTTTTGATGTTAGCATCAAAACAATATTGGTCCATTTGCGACAGATTGGCAAGATAAAAAAGCTTGATAGATGGGTGCCCCACTGCTACTTCAGGACAACGCGCGACCCCATACTGCACAACAGACCGTCTCTAAGCTGCATGAGTTGGGTTTGGAAGCTCTCCCTCATCCGCCATACATCTTGCGCCTACCGACTATTACTTTTTCCAAAATTTGGACAACTTTTTAGCGGGAAAAAAATGCAATTCCCGACAGGCAGTACAAAACGCCTTTGAAGAGTTTGTTGTCTCTCGTCCAGCTGATTTTTTCAAGAAGGGCATCCATAAACTGCCACAGCGTTGGCAAAGATGCATTGATTGCAGGGGTGATTACTTTGAATAAAAGAAATAAATAAGTTCGAAAAAAAAATACTTTAACTTTTTTCAAACAAAACGGCAATTTCATAGGTAAAGATCTAATATTAGATAAGTTTCATGTAAAAATCACCTAGCACCTCTGCAATTTCCACCCCTCAATTCCTTTGACTTTACTTATTGTCATCGCGTAGCATCAACAACAGTCAACAGCTCTTCCGATTCGCAATATTTGGTATAAAGATGATTGCTATCATAAATTCAATTTAATCAAGAGGTGGCCTCTTGACATAGGCCTCTTCATCTGTCCTGTAGTCCAATTCACGTAGCAATATCGTAGCAAAGTCATCTAAACTGCGGTCTGTTTATCAAACTTACAAGTCTACAAGTATACTTTACAAAAAAAGTACGTAAGTTCATGTAAATTTTGTCTTTTTACAAATAATTTATGCAAGACACTTGTAAAAGTCAGTCGAATTGAAGAGTCGCCGGACACCCTCAGCAATACTCAGGATTTTCCATAGTTTTTTTACAAGTTGTAAGTTTTTTTTCCAAGTTATGATTATTCGATTAACGAAATCACTAAATACAAGGGTGAAGTAGTTAAATAAACAAAAACACGTTGTAGCGTGTAATTTAATAAGGAAAATGCTTGTGTAAAATTAGTACACGACTTGTAAGTTTTGATAAACAGGGCATTGGTCTATTGTAGTTCTGCCTTGCCTTGGTCTATTGTTGTTATACCTAACCGATAAAAGACAGGCCATTAAATTCAATCAAATTTTTTAAATTTCGGTAAACAAAACCCCGACATCAACCTGCCTCTGTCACGGTACAGACAGAGGCAGGCTGATGGTCAAAATACTATTAATTTTGGCGATCGTATCGAAAAAAAATCTATAGCTATCTTCGTTGGTCAATGCGAGCTGGTTTAAGTTTTATTTGCTTACTTTTAACCCTTAAATAGCTCTGTTCACATATTTCTGCCAACTGTACAGTGATTTACAGATTGTACAATGTACCCGCCTCGCGGAAGCATGCCTAATCTCTGTCAGTAATGGTTATCTGGATTCCCGACGCGTAAATTGGATTGGCCTTGCGTCTTTACGCAATTTATTTGACGCGTTCGTATGGCAACTGGTTTTTTTCTCGTGCATGATGAAATTATTTGTTCCCTTTTTATCCCTAATTCTACTGTAGTATTTTAACTAATACTATAGTAGATATAGTTCACTCGAGAGCAGAAAAATCGCATCACAGGCCTATTTTCATACAAACGAGGTAACTTTGAAGCTCTGGTTCTCCGCCCAGGATTAAACGGGCTCTGATCTGATGATGGCAAATTAAAGAATAAATGGAGGGGGCTCAGATCGCTAAAGAAACCCAACGGATCAGAAGCGTTGTTTACACCACAGCCTGTATGGAGTTTTCAGTGTTACATTTTACATACTCTTGATGTAATTTTAGCTTTTATTTTAAGTTTAACCCTGTTCCGTTGGGTTTCCTTAGCATTATGGACCTCCACCATTTATTCTTTAATTTGCCATCATCAGATTAGAGCCCGTTTAATTCTGGGCGGAGAACCAGAGCTTCAAAGTTACCTCGTTTGCCTGTGGTCCGATTTTTCTGCTCTCGAGTTTATTTATCATTACTGCCCATTATAGTAGAACTCTCCCATAGAATGAGATTGCCATAACATCCATTGCACACTTGGCAGGCTGGTGATCTCAGTGTTAAATCGTTTTCATCGATGGTCAAGGTGTTTTTTTAATGCACAACGGGATAGTGCTTGACTTTCACCTCACCTGATGTTAAGTTACCTAAGAGACGAAAAGGCCGAATGTGTAAGCGCACTACACCCGCAATCCTCATCACTGAGGAGCTGGCTCTCTTACCTCTAACTGCCGGAACACAACAATCTTTAAATTGTTGTTATGGCGTCAGACTAAGGTAAGATGGTGGTAGCTAGACAGGCGGACTTGAAATAAACTCTGCCACCAACCAAACCGAGTACAAATTGTACTCTCCCTGGAAATCGAACCAGGGACTCCTGCGGCTTACACGAGTGGACGAACCTCTAGATTACAGAGGTGTTTGGTGACATAATGCAGCTTCTAAGTTATTAATTGCATCTTACGACGGCGATTTCGACCTCTAACTTCTTACTTACCTCTTTAGTCAATATAAGTGTAATGGCACGGCAACGGCCCAATGCACTAACCAATTACGCTACTGAGTCGCCAACGGGCTTGGCGAAATTTTCTAATACTTTTCGCGTTTCCGCTGTAGGCCAGCGCCGGCCAGCTGCATATAAAAAATAGCATTGTAAATGCATAAAATCTAAAAGTTTTAAAAATAAGTGTAAAGAGTTGGTGATTAATTTAAAAGTCATGGGTTCCAGGGGGATTTATCCAGCGAGTGGCTCCAGATATGCTGTTAGTTAATTATCATACTATTGCACGGCACGGACGGTGCCACCGATGCGTAGTGCCCTTGTTTGATTTTTGATAACCTAATGGTTATTGAATTTTTATATTTTAGGCATTCACAATGCTGTTTTTATAAATTAAGATTGATTAATATAGAAAAAATACTAGAAAAAATCGACTCACCTCACTCACTCAATTTTTTCTAGTATTTTTCTAAAATTAATTATCTTAACTTAATGGTCGTGTAATGTAATGTAAACGTTGTTGATTTCAACAAGTTGGGCTCACCCAATGCGCCTTAGAGCATAGGGTAAAAGGTTGGGAACCCCTGTTATAGATCATGGTGAAAAGCAAGAAATCAATTATTACTTTTAAGGCAATTAATTATAGCTACCATACGTCTGTATTTTTTTTTCATATCCCTTGTTAGACAATATTTTTTACCTAAAGTTATTTTTAAGCTTCTGGGACATGTTATCCCTACTTAAGCTAGATTTACAGCAAAAGGGGCTTAGTGCCCTACCCCCAATTTGCGACTATGTCGCGTCATCCGCTAAGCTCAGCCGGTGGAACTTTGGTTGTACAGTTTAGGCTGTTCACTTTGCTGGTTGCCTTTATTGGATATCCCGATATCCAGTTTTAATTGGCAGAGTGTTTCGGGCGTAGTAGGGTTTGATCCCATGTGTTACCGTACGGTGTTAGACCACTGACGTCCATTATACAAATACGCTGGACTGGCTATTGTCATGAAATGACAGCAATTTTTTGTGCGGATTTGAAAATCGCCATATTGGCGCTGAGAGCAGTAGATTTTATTCTAGGCAGTAGTGAGTGTACTTGGAACTAATTAGTTACAAGTACAATCACTACTGCCACAGTAGAATCTACTGATCTCAGCGCAAATATGGCGATTTTCAAATCGGAACAAATGATTGGTGACGTTCGCCAGTCCAGCGTACTTGTTTGTATAATGGACGTCAGTGTGTTAGACCCTTAGGTAAATGCAAAAACTATTCTTAATACAGGTTATCGTTGTATTAATTAAACCTATGTTATAATAGTTTGCTAGAAAATCACTGAACATTTACCTACAACTATCATTACCCAAAGACGTATAAATATTTATTTCTTTCTTACTGCTGTTAGATATACAGTTACAGGGTTTTACAAAACAATCCACAATGCCGAATGGTAGATACGGACCATCAAACTGAAGCATTTTTACTATGAGACCAACTCTGAAATCGTGAAAAAAATATCAGCTGTTTCATACAAAAATTAATAACGAAAATATCAAAATGTATGAAAAAGCAGATTTTTTTCGTGATTTCAAAGTTAGTCCCATAGTAAAAGTTGTTCAGTTTGATGGTCCCTATCTACCCTATTCGGCATTGCGAGTTGTTTTGTAACGCCCTGTATAATGATTAAATTAAGGTAACTCTTTTATATGTAGGTAGGTACCGCAATTTGTAGATGGTTGACTACATAGTTTAAAATGCTCTAATCATCAAGTCTGCCTTTGTACCATGTTTTGTATATTGTTGTGCAATAAAGATACAAGATTTAAATGGAATGTAATACAATTATATTTCATTTAAATCTTGTGACAAACCTCTGTAAGTGCAAATATTCATGAGTCTGGCAAAGTTCTGTGGTCCAGTCATTAACAGACAGACAGACCGAGTTACTTTCACATTTATAATACAAGTTTGATCTTATCTTCAACGTTTTCAACACGAAAATGGAAATTTATTCCCGTCGCGTTCGTAACGATGCGGTCGTGTGGGCGGCGCCTGATTATGCGATGTCAAATTGCTGTTATGGCACTCAAATAAAGCCCCTTTACAGCTTGTCGTGTTACGTTAGTTATGGCAATAGGCTGAAAGTGACGTATTTACTAAGTTATTTTGGTTCCACGGTGGTGAGAATTCGGGGCGTAGTGCGCTTACAGTTTTGGCCTTATCGTCACTTAAGCCCGGGATACACGAGGCTAGTTTTCTAAGCTAGGATAGCAAGCTAGTGTCAGTAAGCTAGCAAGCTAGTGTCAGTAAGCTAGCAAGCTAAAGCTAGTGTCAGTAAGCTAGCAAGCTAAAGCTAGTGTCAGTAAGCTAGCAAGCTAGTGTTTCTGGCTTCGTGTAGACAAAACTAGCTTTATTTCTAAGCTAGTAAGCTAAGCTAGAAGTACTAGTTGGCTAGCTTACTAGCTTACTGACACTAGCTTGCTATCCTAGCTTGAAAAACTAGCCTCGTGTATCCCGGGCATTAACATTCAGGCAAGGTGAAGGCCAAGAACTAGGTATCCCGATGAGGATTTAAAAAAAATCGTCGTTTTAAGTTTAAATCTTTGTTACTTACCATAAAGTTATCTCATTACTTTCAGTGTCATGTTACGTTAGCTATGGATAGGCTGAAAGTGACGTGGCACTTGACTGCTTAGATGTACCATGGGCAACAGCGACGCTTAACCACTGCTAAGGTCAAAATCGCTTGCACGCCGCGCCGGCACAACCATACGTTTAGTTCGTGTAGGGGCAATACGCGCGCACACGAATTTTGTTGCAAACTGGTTAAGCGTCGCTGTTGCCCATAGTACTAAGTTATTTTGCATTCCCAGTGGTGTGAATTGCAGGTGTAGTGCGCTTACACTTTCGGCCTTATCGTCACTTAACATTCAGGTTAAATGAAGGCCAAGCACTAGGTTAGGTATCCCGTTGAGGATTAAAAAAAACATCGTTTTAAGTTTAAATCTTTGTTACCTACCTACCATAAAGTTATCTCATTATTTTTCAATGTCATGTTACGTTAGCTATGGGGATAGGCTGAAAGTGACGTGCTACTTTACTGCTTAGATAGGTACTAAGTTATTTTGGTTCCCCAGTGGTGAGAATTCCGGGCATAGTGCGCCTACACTTTCGGCCTTATCATCACTTTTAAAAAATCATCGTTTTAAGTGTAAATCTTTGTTACTTACCACAAAGTTAGCTCATTATTTTTCAATGTAATGTTATGGCTAGCTATGGGAATAGCTATGGGGATAGGCTGAAAGTGACGTGGCACTTGACTGCATAGATGTACTAAGTTATTTTGGTTTCCCAGTGGTGAGAATTCCGGGCGTAGTGCGCTTACACTTTCGGCCATATCGTCACTTAACATTCAGGTAAAGTGAAGGCCAAGCACTAGGTATCCCGTTGAGGATTAAAAAAATCATCGTTTTAAGTTTAAGTCTTTGTTACTTACCACAAAGTTATCTCATCATTTTTCAATGTCATGTTACGTTAGCTATGGGGATAGGCTGAAAGTGACGTGCTACTTTACTGCTTAGATAGGTACTAAGTTATTTTGGTTCCCCAGTGGTGAGAATTCCGGGCATAGTGCGCCTACACTTTCGGCCTTATCATCACTTAACATCCGGTGAGGCGAAGGCCAAAAAATTTCCCGTTGTGAATGAAAAAACATCGATTTAAGTTTAAATCTTTGTTACCTACCACAAAGTTAGCTCATTATTTTTCTAGAAATTTCCATAAGTCGCTCTCTTTTGATTTAAAGCGATGATAAAGCTGAAAGCGGAAAGACTTTTCAGAATATTCAAACACTTTCATAATTCCTTTCTTAGCGGAGCCTTACGTCATAATAACTGTTTATCTGTATTGTAGGTATGCCAAGTTTTATCTCAATCACTTCAGTCACAAAATAGAATGCAATGCACACATAGACACCCTCACCAACACGGAATAACTGGAATCTCAAACGAGTTCAAGTGCGTGACGCCACAGAAAAAAGAAAAAAAAAATATCTGTGCGTGACGAAGTGTCGTCGTCGGTCGTTGAAAGCTGACTATGTGTGTGTGCGTTGCTCGATCGCACGTAGCGGGAGCGTAGTATAATATAGTAGGTGTCTCATAATGTCATATAAGATAAAAAAAAGAAAAACCTCCTTTAAAAAAACTTGAAAACAAAACCAAAAACAGCTTCAAAATTAAACACATCTAAAAAGAAAGAAATAATATTCAAATCATTAATTACGCATATCAATATTAATAAAACACATCTATTGAAGGCGGGTGGGGTCGGAAGACAACTTTTTTTTATACTTCTAAATGCCCGAAACAAAAACAAAATCAAAAAAATTAATGTGATTTCAGAGTAATTGATTCTATAGTAAACGTTTTTCAGTTTGATGGTCCTTTTCTACCATATTCGGCTTTATAAGACTACTAGCTTCCGCCCGCGACTTCGTCTGCGTGGAAAAGTTTTTTGCTATCCCTCGGGAACTATTCTTTTTTTCGGGATGAAAAGTACCCTATGTCCTTCTCTGTACCCCTGACAACGTGTATGCAAAATTTCATAACGATCGGTTCAGTAGTTAATACGTGAAGGCGTAACAAACAAACAAACAAACAAACAAACGGACTTTCGCATTTATAATATTAGTAAGGATGACCAATCACTCTGTATACTAAGCTTAACTTCTGTACTCTCTCTATTTTGTGCTTCAGTGGTCAGTGAGTCAGGACACATTATTTTATAACCTTTAAACTTTGCTTATAAAATTAAATATAATTTTCCTGGGAATAAAATCCACACCTTTTAATCTGCTATCAAAGATGATTATGTATCTTTCAAACATCACACATTTCAATTGTCTTTCTCATAAAGATCTCCTATACGCATCTTATAATATTATTTACACGTACTAATAATAAATATTGAATTACGCGAAGCCAATCGAAAAACAGCATAGACTTATGCATTAACCAACAAGAAAAACAAGATCTGTTTGTGTTTTCCGATAAGTTATGGCACTGTTTGCTTTCGGTACAGTAGTGCTTGTTATAATTAGTTTTCAGGCAGTCGATCATAATAAATGGTGCCTACATATCGAATTGCTGGAGAAACTATTCATAACAACACTATTTCTATTTTATTCATATATTTAGTATACACAATTTTTTTACATTAATAATAATGGACAGAAGAGTAGTACAAGGGCACAGCTTACTTCATATTGAAATTTCGTCTACACTATGTGTGTTTTTGATTCTGTTTTGAAGAATTTATCTCATACTCTTGAGCTAATCTAGTCGCTTTGCTCTGAAGTTGGATATGTACCCTTAGCAAGAAAAGCTTTTGAATGAAAATCGAATTCGTTCCTGAATTAGTTAAATGAAAAAAAATGGTAATGTGATATAAAGTCAGAACAAAACTACAGATATAACACTACGCGTAACCATTAGAAGTATTTAAAGCATGCGACAAAATTTGACAAAGGTTCGTGGGACCCGCTTCATACTATAGTTTTTGACCGCCCCTCCTAAGATGGCTCAAACTGTAGTTAAATTCAATCCCGAGATCCATTTTTTTCCATTTCTTGAATAGCGAGCTCAAAAAATAGTTATTTACATGGAAATTCTCGCTCGATCCAAGTAGGCGCAAAGATTTTGAAATTTTGACATATTTTGGAAAATCTCAAAAAGTTATTGACCGATTTTGGAAATTCAAATTGCACTTTGAAGCTCTCAGGTAGACGCAAATTTTAAAATATAGCCTATCCACGTACCTCTCATATCTGTGAAACTGCAGGCAAATGTCACAATTTCATAAAACGGGGCATTGTACTCGATCACGAAAACAAACATTTTCAATGTTATGACTACTTATAATTAAATGTAATTTGGTTAAACATAAAAACGAGCAAGCACCTTGCTACCAAGTATATTCTACTAGAATTTCTATGTGTGTATCGTTTAGCCTGGTGCAATATTAGTTGGACTTTTCGCTTCCCAGCGTTATTGGTACCCACGGAAATGTGGCGCCGCGCGCCGCTGCTACTGTAAGTAAATCAAGTGAAGTGCAGACGATGCAAATATTGCATTCTTTATTCGACGATTTGCAAGTGCTTAGCACGTAGGTAGGTTAGCTAGAGCTTCTTGCCCTAGCTAGACAAAGTTAACCTACTTTTATATTGGCAAAATGAAAATAAAGCTGAAAATTCTGAAAATAAATATTTTATTAAGCTTCGTTTATTTCACAATCTTTCGTCTTTCCTCACGTATTTATCTTCTTACTAGACTGCGTCGCAATAAACGAAATAAATAAAAAAGAATTCTTAGGTACATTCATTGACCTCTAGAAAAAAAATTGTTCAGGTCAGTGCTTACATGCATTGACCTAGTTCAAAAAAAATTTCAGGTCAGTGCTCTTCTCTTTTATCTCTTTCACTCGTCCTTACGTTCCATTCCAAACACGGCCATTTTGCATTCAGTCTGCCTTCAGACTGACTCTAACAGCTATTTTAACAAAAACAAAGCTCACAACACAATAACATAAAATAAACCTCATAATAACATAACAACTAGGTACCTCTAGTAATTTGACCTAAGTATGTTTTGTTTTTAAGTACCTATTTCTTTAACCCTTTCTGTTCCCTTTTCAGTGGTTTTCGGTGTCATACTCATAACTTCTCTAGAAAACAAAAACGGGTGACAATTCACAAAAATGTTTCTTCTAGTAAATAATTCGCGTAAAAGTTAAATGAAGTTCATTTCAGAATACGAGTAGATGATATATTTCAGTCTCAGTAATAGGTACTTTTACCTTATCTCCCCTTATAACTTTATAGCACTTAAGCGCCCAAACGTGCCATAGTAAACTTTTCTTTGGCAGAAACTCTATTAGTGTCGCACTTGAACAAAATTTACGGCACTTTAAGAGTTCACAGCTTAAATTCTTTTGCAACAATCGAGAGAACTATTGGGACTTCGTTACTAGTTTAGTTCTAAACTAGTTGTTTACTTGGATTCTCAATAGATTTTTAGTTCTGTTTCAGGTACCTATTTGGGTTAAATGTATAAAATAGGTTACCCTTTTTAAGTATCTTTTTTTTAGTTACCAATTTTTCGAGAGGAGCTCTATGGCGCAGTGGTTTAGCGCCTGGCCCAGCGATTACGGAGGTTAAGCAACGTTCGCAAGGGTCGGTCATGGGATGGGTGACCAAAAATTTATCTCGAGCTACTTCGTGCTTCGGAAGGCACGTTAAGCCGTTGGTCCCGGCTGCATTTGCAGTCGTTAACACCCACCAATCCGCATTGGGCCCGCGTGGTGGGTTATGGCCTATCCTCCTTACCACCCATAAGGAAGGCATGGGACATTAAAAAAATGGCTGATGGACAAGTAGATGTCGTTAGTATCCCATTTATCTTTTTCTGATTTTAGTGTAGAATATAAATATTTCTTCGTAATAGGATAATATTACCTTCATAAAGATAGACTTATAACCCTGCTAAAGGAAAACCCACCTTAATTTCATGGATACAGAATTATTTATGGGACCGGCCCTAAAAGCAGCTGTTTGTCAAAAGAACTAAAACGGCCCATTTACCTAGCTACTCTATCCGGTCACTAGTGATGGGGTCTACTTTATTGTCGGTAGCAGTTACAGGAATCCGATATCCCTACTAATATCCTTACAAATATTATTTTATTTTATTTTATTTATTATCACAAAATCCACAGCACTTAAAAATTAACAGTAATTATCTTACAGATTTTGCTTATTGCCAATAACGGATTTAAATTTTATTTATTGAACATATAATATAACATGAGAAATAGGCAGAACACCCGTGCAATAAGAGCAAAGTAATAAGTCTTTAAAGAAAATTAAAATTAAAAGTACGTAATTATGGTCTTAAAAAATAAAAATCTAATTATATTAAATATATGTGAGTACCTGTGTTTGTGTGTGTGTGTGTGTATGTGAGTGTATGTGTGTGTGTGTGTGGGGGGGGGGGGGGATCTACTTAATGTTATTGCTATTATTCTCCATCTCCTTAATTATACCAGATCGGAAAGTTTGCTTACTACCATTGAAGATATCCACAAAATCACTGTGTTTATTGTAAGTTCGAAGAGTCCTATTGATAATAGAATTATGTGCATAGCTCGTTTTAGAAGAGGGTACACTAAACATGCTAGTATTCCGGGTTCGATAACCAGGTGCGCGAAGTCGGAGAAACAGATTGGTCAGCTCGGTGCTATCTATTCCTCCATTAAAGACATTGTATAGAAAGAGTAAATCAAGAAGTGATCTTCTATTTTCTAAGGTCATCAGGCCATGGAATGAGCAGGAATCCTCATAACATTCATCTTTACGGTTCCTACGGTAATCTAATAATTTTACAAATTTTGCTTGAATTTTTTCTATGTCCTGTTTGTAGATAAGATAAAGTGGGTTCCATACATTGCTGCAGTATTCAAGGACACTACGAATGTATGCAAAATAAAGAAGTTTAAGACAATTAAGGTCGGAGAAAGGTCCTGCTATGCGAAGTACGAAACCCAAATTTTTGTAAGCTTTGTTAACTGTATGCGTCACGTGATCAGAGAAAGATAATTTAGAGTCTATTAGTATCCCAAGATCCTTAACCAGGTTAGTTGACTTAATTTTAACATCATTTATGTGATAAGAAAAGTTAATTTTGTTTCTTTTTCGGGTGAAAGTAATAAAGAGGCACTTCTCAGCATTAATACTAATACGATTATCTATGTAGTATTGCTGTAGACGGGTAAGGTCTTCTTGTAGTCTAAGACAATCTTGCTCCTGCTCAACTTTCATGTAGATTTTGGTATCGTCTGCGTACATTAAGAATCTAGCATGATGAATACATTGACCAATATCATACAAAAATACAGCATAAAGCAAAGGACCAAGAATTGAACCTTGTGGTACACCTGACGTGATTTTAATGAAGTTAGAGCATTTACCACCCATAACTACTGCCTGACTACGATTTCGCAGGTATGATTCAAGCCATCTTAGAAGATTTCCACAAACGCCGAGCTCCTGGAACTTTTGAATAAGAATGTAGTGATCGACGCGGTCAAAGGCTTTCTCAAAGTCAGTATAGACAGCATCGACCTGACCTCCTCCATCCATGCCAAGAAATACGTCATTTGAAAAAATTGCAAGATTGGTATTCGTTGAACGACCCTTTACAAAACCGTGCTGTTGAGGTGGTATAAAACGATATAAATAAGGATATAGAAATAAATAAGCCACTTTTTCCATAAGTTTACTCAGGACGTTAAGAATTGAAATCGGTCGGTAGTTCTCAATGGCAGTTTTAATTCCCTTTTTATGTATGGGCACAATGTGAGCAGTTTTCCATATGTTTGGAAAATATCCTTCTCTAAGTAGCCTATTGAACATGAGAGAAATAGGAGCTGACAGAGATTTCGCGCATTTAACAAAGAAAATCGGGGGGATGGCATCACTTCCCGCTCCCTTATCAACGTCAAGATCTTTTAAGAGTTTAAGGATTTGCTCGGCCGAAACCTGGATATCAGATAATACGTCATCTTGAACTTTAGGGCTCGATGTTCGATCCACGTACGCTGATGCAGGAGCAGCAAAGTTTTTGCAGAAGAACTCATTGAAGGCAAGTAGAATTTCATCATCATTTCTCAATTGACATCCGTTGTAGGCCATGCAATTAGGGTAATTAGTTGATTGTTTGCGTTTAGATTTCACATATGTCCAGAAATATTTAGGTGATTTTTTTATATTCTTCTGTGCATATATAGTATAGTTTTGATGACAGACGTCCTGTAATTCTTTCTGTCTACTTCTTAGTTCGGAAAACGCTGAATAATCAGCCGGGTTGCGATGTCGCTTCCAGCTTTGATGAAGTTTAGTTTTTTCCTTAATTAAATTTATAAGAGCATTACTATACCATACCGGGTACTCGTACACGCCAGAGTAGTATTTAAGAGGTACGTATTTATTAATCGCTGACTTTAACAATGTGTAAAAACGAGAAACCATTTTTTCACAGTCGGCTTCCGTTCCTATAAAAGACCAATCCGAGTTCACAAGAAACTCGTTAATTGCAACATAATCAGCCTTTCTGAATTGATATCTCGTTTTGGAGCACCTTTTACACGTAGGTACAACTATATCAATAGCATCCAACGATATTGCCGGGTGATATTTGTCCTCCTTAACTAAGGGTGATTCGCTATGCATAGACTGCAATGCGAAATTAGAGAAAATTAAATCAAGTGTGTGATTATGTGAGTTAAGCAGTTTGTTATACTGCGTAAGACCCAAAAAACTAGCATGGTTTAATAATTTAGCTGCGGAGTTCTGCAATTCAGTTGAACCTTCCTTTTTCAAAAACGGTACATTATCCTGCCAGTTTATGCATGGTAAATTAAAGTCACCTGAAATCATAATAAAGTCATTTGGATGCGCTGAAACAAATTCTGACATGACTTCTAACAGAATATCAATTTTATTAGATAGATATTTATTAGGCGGCAAGTACGCAACAGCTATATGTAGGTTGGTCGTCGATGCGCCAAGCGAACGCGCAGGGACTGATATCCATATGCATTCAAGGTCGTCGCGCTCCCACTCCGTTCTTTGGTACGCGCCTAGGCGGGATGAACACAACGCCATCACTCCTCCGCCGAGCGTGCCTCGATCGCGACGGAATAATTGATAACGGCTGTCACTGAGCTCCGAGTCCAATATACCATCACAAAGCCATGTTTCCGTGATTAGTGCAATATCGAAGTTACCTAAAAGCGTATTGTTATAGAATGTATTTGTTTTTGTACGCAGGCCCCGGACATTCTGATATAAGAAGTTAATTTTATCGGAGTTAGTGTTTGACATTAGTAGTGGTAATGATTATAGCTATTTCTCTCTGATTTATGCTTATAAAGTAATTGTAGGTAATGTAGCAAAGAAATAATAGGCAGCAGCGGTAACTACAGCAAATACGCGAGCTTATGGTTATATATAGTTTATATTTGTGATGATTTTGTGACATTTGTTTACAAAAGCATAAGTAAGTTGTATTGGGACTCATTTGTGACTCAGTAATGTCAGTCAGCCGACTTCGTATGGCAAATATGCGGCCATAATAATAGCAAAACAGTTTAGATGATACAATATAATACTTATAATAATATAATTTAAAGTAAGAGTTGTAAACGGTAATTACAGTGTGTGTGTGTTGGTGTTTGTGTATATGTGTAGAAATGTATGATAAATTACAATGTAGACCATAATTAAGTAACGAACAAAGAATTTTGCACATATTTATTTCATTATACATTGGAATATAGTAAAACCACAATGCAAAATACAAAATTAAAATTGAACATAAAATCAAACACAACATTATTTTATTTTTGTGAGATCTGACACAGTTAAAATGGGAATAGGCGGTGAAGTATCGTTTTTTCTCGCATAAATGCAGCAGTTTTTTGTCCAAGTATACTTGTAATTAAATTCCTTGGCTTTTTGCTTACATGATTTTAATAACGATTTGTTAGCTTTTGTAAGGTGCTCATTAACATAAATTTTATTTAGTTCACCGCCCAGACCCAGATCACGACTTGAAATATCTTTACGCTTTCGGGCAGAGGCAACAATATTGTCCTTAGTAGATCGAAACTTGAGGCGGGCAACAATTGCCCTGGGTAACGCACTATTAGGCCTTCTAGGTTGGACGCGATGAGCAAACTCAATATCAGCACTAGACAACTCGACACCTACATGAGCTGCAACCCTGGACACAACACTAACGGTGTCTTCATCCTTATTTTCTGGAACACCAACCAACTCAATGTTCTGCAGCCTCACCCATTGCTGCTGACGCGCATTCTCCTGCTCCAGATGCTTTATACGAGATTCGTAGGTGCTAATATCATGACGCAACGATTTATTTTCTTGTTGAAGGGACTTAACTTCCGTACTGTTGTTCTTGAGAGTCTTCATTATTTCGTCATACTGATCGCTCATATGAGTCAAAGATGTTTCCAGGCAGGCTAGTTGTTTCCTAATTGTAGCAAATTCCGTAGTTAGTATCTCGCGCACCATAGAGGGTAACTCTGACTTTATTATAGACAAAATTTCCATGCGTACTGCATCTGCGCTATCTTGAGAAGTATTCTTTGGCAGAGATGTCGGTTTTCTCCGGGTAACGTTGTCCTGGTCCGGGTCAGGCAGTGAGGCACCGATTTCGTCTAGATTTTTTACCGGTGTGTTTGAATTATCTAGCCTTGGCTTTTTCAAAGCGCACGAGGGGCATAGCCACGAAGAAGCATTCTTTCCGTAGTCAACACTTACGTTCACGCATAAGCAATGATATTGTTTGTTACACGACTTTATAGAGCATTGTATTTTATCGTAGGATTTAACAGTTTTATTGCACGCAAAACAAACAGCCATTTTGTTCAATTTAAAAACACTCTCGGTGATTGTGTAGTGTAGGTACCTCGTTACAGTTCACCGACGTCGGCCGAAGATGTCAGCGCTCTCGTTCGCACTTGCAGTAGCAGAGCGCGACAGAAAAGCACCGCGCCTCTCGTCGTCTCGAAGATAGGGACAGGCTTGCAGATGTCTTTCTTCGATATCGAATTAACCGTCTGAGGGAAATTTGGCAAGATTGTTCTATTTTTGGTGTTATAAGGAATAAAATGCTTTGAAAGATTCAAACTAAAAAATGAGGACTCGAAATACACGACTGCTCTGACCAGCGCTCAGAAGCGAAATTATAAATGCGAAAGTCCGTTAGTTTCTTTTGTTTGTTTGTTACGGCTTCACGTCTTAACTACCAACCCGATGATCGATCGATCATGAAATCTTAATACACGTTGCCAGGGTACAGAGGAGGACATGGTACTTTTCATCGCGAAAAAATCGATTGTCCCAGGGATAACAAATACTTTCCACGCAGATGAAGTTGCGGGCAGCTGCTAGTTTTTTCTAAATTGTTTGAATTACATAAGAAAGTAGTTTTTATTCAATAGCACATGGTGCCATACTTTATATAGAGCTAAGAATAAAATCACGGAAATATTAGACACTGCCGTAAGTGTAAGAATAGGTAAGAAAAATTATATCTGTTAAGCATTGTTCGGTAAATTTATGATAATACAATTAGGTAGGTGTAACATTTACAAATACTCCTAAATAATCCATTGGAGGATCCTAAAATAACTTTATGACAGGTGGTAATGATAAGGGCAGACATTACATTGAAGAAGGTCTGAGAGAGAGAGAAATTAATAACAACAAACTAGGTATAAAGGATAAAATATTAATTAATATAATATATTCCTGACATGTAGGGTTGCCAGATATTTTACGGGTTACCCCGTTTTTCAGGCTAAGATAATTCAGAAACCCGTAACTGCGAAAATACAATACGGGGTAAAAGAACCTGTGGTCTAAACTATCTTCATAAAAACAGCTGTTTTAATTGTATCCCGTAAAAAACTAACACCCGTATTTTTCATGCTGGTAACCCTTAAATCATGTAGTGGGATGGGAGGTGGTAGTTGTAGACATGTCATATGGCATACTGCTTAGTACAAGGCATTATAATTAACTTGATACTTAATTTTCAATCGGACACAAAAAGCCACAGATAATACTCCCAATTATTGAGGTTTCTCCCAAATCGATTTCCCCCAATCCCAATCCAATTAACTAAAAGCCTTGAATCCGGATGAAAAGAGTTTGCATTACCAAATTTCAAATGACAGGCTGTTCCGTGGAATATGAAATCGATATCCGAAAATATCGAGTTCCGCACGTCGCGTCACTCTTGCCCTCGTAAATAGAATGAAACTGCCCTATAAACAGGGCTGGGCAGTATTTGAAATACTTTCATTTTTTTTTTCTAATAAGTAGGTATAGAGTGTTTTCACAAAAATAACATCTGCCAAACGCTCAGCAGTTTGTCGGCAGTAGTTCTCGCCTTGTTCTATTATTTACTAAGTAATAAATCGTTCCCCGTTTTTTCATACAGCTATTAATAAAAAATTGTTTGAAATACAAATACTTACTTAATTTTGTATTTAGTATTTTAAATCCTTTAACACGAACATCTTTCCATAAAAAAACGCGCCTAAGAAACTCGATAGGTACCTAAGTTATTTTGTATGGAAATGTGTTCAGTCAGCCCCATATACCGCCGTAAACTGAAATTTCCCATACAAAACACTCTATCAAGATTTTTTTACTCGCGATTTTCTTCTCGTTAGATGTTCACGTTAAGGGGCCGTACAACGCCGGAAGCAATTTTATAAATTTTATCATTTTTTTTATGAATAAAAAATATAAATTTTATCATTTTTCATTAATAACTAGTATAGTAAACTATTTCTATTTTAGAAAACTGACAATCATAAAACTAGAGAGCTAGATAAGGCTTCTTTTTTATTATAGTTTCAAGATTATAGGTTTATATTAGTTTGCACATCAGTGGAAAACTACAAAATTGGAGGTTTTACATTTTTTTGGGACCAATAAATCAAGTAATTCTGCGTGAAATCTTTGTTCAAAAATGACATCTGATATGACGGCCTGTTAAGGATACTGATGTGTATTTGGCCCAGCCCTGCCTAAAAAGAGCTATGCACCGAGGTCTTTTGCTCTAAACCTTTATTACGGCCACGCAACTGGTGGCCAATGGCCAGTTTACGAGCGACGCGAAACAATAATCTTTTCGCATTGTCTTTATACATTATAGGATAAGAGCAATAACAATCACATGAACAATAATAAGTATGTTGAAAAACGCGGACGAAACGTCTCTGTTGCAGCTTGGGAAAAAAATCTTTCGTATGTCTGTCCGGCTGTCCATCTGTTCTTTTCTACAGGTCGCATATCTCAACCGATTCGTGCAATTTATAGAAAAAACAAACCATTTCGAAAAAATTTCAAAAATGACACAAACACGAGATCTGTAAATCACAGAGCTAGGTTTAGTTGGTACATACTCGTGAAATTCAGAATTTTGGTGGCTATAAGAGGTCTATTCGGAGTCAGAAAACAACGGTAATACTTTTTTTGATAGTGCGTCTCTCAAATAACTCCGATACGAGAGATGCGTTATTATCAGATTTCTTAGTATGGAATATTCTGTTGTATAGATCTTCCTTTATGGTATTCATGAGATATGATATGAGTTGTCTAGAATTTCATAATTCTCTGTCTTGTACGTGTCACGGTCCCGGCGGCTGTCGCCTCCCATATTAGTTATGTTTTGGAATCTGTTACACAGCTTTGGCTTTTGCAATATACTTATTAGAATGGTTTTAGGAGCTAAATAGGCCAGAATATTAATCACAAACATTGCTTAAATGCGACTTTTTCCTTTGATTTAAAACAATATGCCCCCATTGACTTTTATAAATTACTTTAAACAATTGTATTCCCCATTTTGTATTTCCATTGACTTTCATAAATTACTTTAAACAATAAAATTGTATTTCATTAATTTGCCAGCGGTTTCACGATTACACTGTCACGTAAACAAACGTCATTTAATAATGGAATCTCAGAGCTTATTGCGAAGTATTTACACACATTTTGTTGATAAAGTTTTTGCTATGCATGGTCTCTGCGTAGCGAAGTACCATTACATTTTTGTTTTGGCACAAAATACGTTATTTCTCATCTACGAGGGTGGATTGATAAGTCCATGACTTTTTAATGAAGAAAGACTTTTTTTCGGAATATTTTGTTTTATTTCTGTACATAATCTTATTGTAGCTCTGCGTATTCAGTCCAACGAAGTTCCTACCTCTTTAACCCATTATTTTTTTCTTTCATCGCCTGAAAACTGGTAACTGAAATGAGGGTCCATTTCAGACATCACCTTTTGGCTTGATGAAAATCTTTGCCCGCCATGACATTTATCAAGACATTTATTCATGTTTGGTAGGAGAAAATATCTCACTGGGGTTGAATCTAGAGAATAGGAAGGATTCGCATCTACATTCGATGAGTTTTGATGTCATGAGTGCCACCGAGAGGGTCGACAGGGTCATTAAGAAAAGTTAGAACTCGCTTGAGCTTTTTGTTTCCAAAAGTAATAATCTTTTGCCGAATTTGAAAAAAATGTAGTGTAAAGATGTCTTAAGGAGTTTCTTTTTAAGACACAAAAATAAATTATGAAAAAAAAAGTATTTCTTCTTTTCAAAGTCATGGACTTATCAAACCACCCTCGTACGCTCGTAGGCAGCGTAAAGACAAACTGCCGGACTAATGAGTCGTACTACGCAAAACAAACCGCAAATCGATGTATGGCAAAGCCGTTTGGTACACTTATACTTGAGGTCAAAACAATATTTTGGACCCGCAGTTCTTAAAAATTCTTCCCTTAAGAGAGGAAATATTTATGGTAATATTTGTTGTATGAATAAAAACTAAAACCTATTAAGTGTAGTAATAAACGAAGTGGCTTTTGTAAAACTAAAACATTTTTTCTCTCTCTCCTAAGGCGTGAAATACACAGAAAAGATGTGATGGAAATAAGGCGCAGATACGGCGGCGATATGTGTATTTCCTTTGCCGAAAGGATCCGAAAGTCTCACATCCGTATCCGAGCCACGTCGCTTCTGTGTATTTCACGCCTCAGGCAAGATTTTTTAAGAACTACTGGTCCAAAATTTTGTTTTGACCTCAAGTATTTTTTTAACAAACTTTATTTTACATTTAAAACAGGCGATGTTACAGCTAGCAAAAATGCGATAATAGGCCATCTTTTATCACTAAGTAGTGATATTAATATCGTACATAAGTAACGCTTATCACTGCTAGTTGTATATCTGTGTTTGAAACACTTATTAGCTGTATAAGGATATACAGCTAAATTGTCGTATTAACCTATCACATAAACGTTTACTCAGCTGCTTTATACAACATATATAACACAGCTACAAATTGATACTCCTTAACTTGAATATGGAGCAACTATGTTGTATAGTAGGATTTATGATGCTATTAAAACACTTGTGCTAAATAAATGATAAGGGGATCCTAATAGCACTCATAAGTTGTAATGAAGCTTGGTGCGCGCTCATATATCACCAAAATATAATTTATCGTAATGGCCGCTTGATGTTGTATATCGTCTGAGTAGCAGCAACACCAACACTAATTAATCATATATTGGTATCTTCACAAATAACTTGATAAATTAAATCAATTTTATTAATTAAATACTATGAATTCGAGGGGGGCACTAAAAAAACAATAACATTATGCTACTAATTTAACAATAGAATTGCAAGCGCATGTGAAATTACACTTACACCAATCTTTTTTACACACATAAATTGGATAAAAAAAATGGAGCACACGATGGTGACATTGGTGACATAAAAATATTACTTATTAACGAAATATACCTATGAAAATTTTTCTTTCTGATAAAAATCACCAGTAACGCGTTCAATTATTCACATTATTCAAACAGTGTTATTATAGAATCACAATCACTAATATATCACTGTATTGTGTTGCAACTGATTCGAGGTCACTGATATGTATCTGATTAGTCCTAAGTGGAGCTACAACAGATATTCTGTATCACTTTATAGTGATAAAAGTGGGGCCTTTTTCCAAAGATAGAAACGTTTATGTAACACATATGCGACTCTTTATATCACCGATATACAGCTAAATTATGTGTCGTTTTTACAAAAGGCGATGTTAATGCTAAAAGCATTCTCTCCCAATATATGTGTGTGTACTGAACGGCTATCTTCTACATCGATTTGCGGTATTCCATCAAAATTGCGCTCGTACGCCGACCACTAGTCTGTTTTGAAGTTTCGTGTCGTTTCTCGAGCGCGTTATGTACTTACTTGTCTTCTTTAGTTCATCTATTTTGAGGTATTGGGTATTTTTCCTTTTCAAAGACCTTCCAAGGTCGTTGCCGAACCAGAGTCCAACCATAAAATATCGATTTTCTAAACTAAGACACTTGATTGAACAGCCGTGTCCCTCACGATTGGCCGTTAGGGTTGTACAATGAATAATTAATAAAGTTAGATAATTCAACCTAAGGCATTCAGTTGGATTGGAACGCTCTTGGATTGGAACGAAAGCGAACGCTGGTATTTGATTGAAATTGATGTATTCGATGTATTGTTTGTTCGATGGAATTGAATAGGTTTACCCATCGTAGCTTAAATAATGAAAGGCTTATGTATATTATTATGAGCTATACCTATATATCAGGGTTGAGTATAGAACAATGAAGAATTCAATTTCAAATTATCTATCTCTGTGTACCATTAGCCAGACCTTGATACTCATGTCCACCTTTTCCTTTTATCACACACCCGTAAAGCGCTTGCACATAAAAGTCTTTTGGTCGCGCGGCGTCCGCGTAAGCCGTGCGTCTGTCATATATCCATAATATAGATGAAACGCCTATGTATATAAAGAGTCGCCAACCCTACTATTTTTTTTTGAAAAGAGTAAAAACGAGTATTCTTCAAGAAAAAAAACTAAACATACCTAGGTAAGTACCAAAGCAGAAAAAATATAATTAAAAAAAAATACAAAATTAAAAAACCCGCCTGCATAAAAAGACAAGTCAACTGAAAAGATGGAAACAAGATTAAATATTAAAGGCAACATAATAACATGCAGTCGGAGGCATGCATAAAGAAAGTGACGTTATGAATGATTTGAATTATATGCCTCCGACTGCATGTTATTATGTTACCTTTAATATTTAATCTTGTTTCCATCTTTTCAGTTGACTTGTCTTTTTATGCAGGCGGGTTTTTTAATTTTTATTTTTTTTTTATTTTTATTTATATCTTTTTAGTTATTATATATTACAGTCATGATATACCTTTTTGAAATCCTTATAAGAAGCCCTTTAATTTGACACCCATATTGTAGAATTTAAAAAAGAAATCCACAGCCGCCGCGTTGGTTTTTTAAAAATGCCACCTTCTTAAGAACACTTGGACTGACAAGACAAATCTAACAATCCGTTCAGCCGTTTGAAAGATATGAGGTAATAAAGAATATTACATACAAACACACAAACTTACAAGATACGCGCGAAAATCATAACCCTCTTGCAGTCGGGTAATAAATAAATTACCGATTTTTCTCACACAGGGACCCTTATAATATTCTTGTTATAGATGCTTCAGTTGCTTGTTATTACATATTTCGAATTATGATCATGATGGCCAACTATCATCGATACAATTATTGCTGATTTTATTTCTTTAACGTTAAAAAGGTACCTTTTAGGGACTCCTTTTTTGTTATGAATGAATGAATGAAAAAGATCTTTATTTAAATAAGATAACATATTAAACATTTTTAAATCGACAATTTTTTTTCCCTGCCACCCATTATGACGTCTTTTAGCTGACAAGAAAAATGGGCGCAAAAAACTTGTCAACGATATCAAATGGAACGATATTTACAAATATATCGTTTCCAGACTTTATAATAACAAAGATTAACAAATAAATAACATTGTTTCATTAGCTCATTTCTTAATGAATTTCCAATTACTTAAACAAATTACAGGGTTCAAGATAAATTCAAAGTTTACAATCAACATACAATTCAATATGCGTTAAGATAGGTAGTCAGAAGCAGACCCATTCCCACTGGCAGCACTCGTTCACGAGCATGACGCGTTAGCTAGCCGATACTATTTTTTTCCCTCACACATGTGGCATTTTAGCTTATTCGTGCATAATGGTTGTAATAAGAAAATTTGAGTATGGAAAATGCAACATAAGTACTTCAAAACAGCTGTCAATACAAAACGGCATACTTATACCCCTAATACAAATTATGACCGTGCGATATCCATGTCGATTGCCGACCGGTTTGTATGGAGCTTTATTCTTTGTGGTCTTGTGGTAATACCACAGAATACAGGTAATACCCTACACGAAAACATTATTGTTCCGTGGAATTCTTTTTAGGGTTTCACCCACACTTAATTTTTACCTATTTTCTAAGATTTTCACTTCACTCGATCTCGATACATGCTGTACGTATGGTGATACGTACGCAAAACTTGCAAAAGGTAAAAAAAAAAGTATGAGATCACTCTTATTTAATTCTCACCATATCTATTTCACTTCTCCAAAGATCAAATATATATACGATGAGCAACTAACTTTGCGGTCCGCCGAGGAACACCTGAGTATGAAACTTCTGAAATTAAATTACCGACGGTAATTTACCGTGCCAGAGAAACCTGACACTAATGTTAAGGGATGTGCACACTGCGTTATTGCGAGTGTAACATTTTGTGTGTAGTCAAAGTCAAAATCATAGAGAAAATTGTTACGCAATCTTGGACGAATTAACCACTGGACACGTAACGTAAGAAAAATGTATGAAATCACGTTCAACCAATTTTTGCGGGGCGAGGGGGGACTACACTTGTCAAATAATGACAATGTTATATGGTGATTTAGCCGGTTTTCGGCCATAATTGCCGGCCAAATATTATGGATTGTGAAACTCGTACATTAATTCTCGGCCAGGCGGCCGAAAAGCAAATGACCTCGCAGAAATGCATTTTGTCACCCGGCCATCAAATTTAAATGTATCACACCGAATACTTTACGCGTTTACGTCAAAATAACAGTACTAAAACTAATTTACCATACTCACACTCAATTGCTAGAAGCTTCACTTTATATCTTCTTTAGCTAATGCCACTTTATCGCTAATGAAATCATTAACATAATGATTTCATTAGTTTGTCGCATCAAACTACTTTAGGCTAAAAACTTAATCCTTTAACTAATGAGAGCCTTAAACATTGTTGCCAATAATAAAGTTCAAAAATGCATGGGATGACCGAATGGTTGAGTTTTGTTTTGAAAAGTATTCGAAGTTTGTATATAAAATGGCCAAAAAACGCGTTTGACACAGAGTATGGTTTGACAACTTATTTACCTAACCTTTGAATAAAAACTCAATATTTAAAACTGATTTTTTTTTCTTTTTCTTAGAATACCTACATATATAAGAGAAAAATCAACATCTGCATACTAGGAGAATATTGTCACGATATTGTGTTTACAGCATTATTAACTTTATGGTTTACAGGGGCTGATCGCACAGATGTGTCATTTTGATGTGATGTACCAGGGGCAGTAGAACTGTCTTTGAGCGATCAGAAGCTGCATAAGACCACAAACGGCCTTACTCCTCAGGGTTTGTGGCTCCAAATTGAGGCGGTCTCGAAGCAGCAGCGCTGCCTCCTTTGAAATTCGGGAGCGCAGCCGGAATTTTTCTCCGTCATGTTTTTCGAATAAATTTATTGGTGGCGACAAGGAACATCTTCTGGATCCGATAATGACTAAAGGCTGGTCGGTCAACGACGTATTTAGCGAAAATACAAAGTAAACACGATGTGAAATTGGTTTAATGGCCCGTCATCGACCCATTAAAAATTATACCTCTTTTCTTTCCTACAATACTTTAATGAAACATTAGGATTTAAAGTGGCATTAAAAAGATAAAAAAAAATCTTGCAATTGAGTGTCAGTAATAAAAATTATGTGTATCAAATCGTAAACAATATTGTTTACTTACCTTCCAAAAAACTCACATGCACAATTTTTTTGCTCCTTTAACGACACACCTACCGTTCAATTTTCGCCCTTCTTACCCACGACACTACCAAGGTGCACTACTGGTAGTGTCGTGGGTAATTTTTTTTCCCTTCTACACTACCGGCCCAGTAGTATCGTAGGTAAATAAATACAAGGTTATTTTTAGTTTATACAAAACATAATAAATTGTTGAAGTCCTTATCTGCGCGACCTTGAGCAAGTGAAGGAGGCCTGGTTATGTTTCCGAAATGGCCAAAACCAAAGGGGGCCGGCAAACCGGCTAAGTCACCCTACTTTGTTTATATACCAAATTTTATTTATTTTACGGAAAATAGCTACTATAATAGGTTGAAATTGTGCTTATGCGTGAAAAGAAAGATTTCTTGATTGCCCGCTATTTTTTTTGCTGAACAAGACGGAGCATTTTGCCCATTTTTGTACCAATGTTTCGCCACGAGCTCTAGCATCACACTGACAACGCAATATCGTTTACTGAGGCTATCGGTCACAGTAAGTGGCTAAGGGGTAAAGGCGAATATGGCTGTCATTTCGCGTCCAGTGGTTAATTCGTCCAAGTATTGTTCGCATTGTTCATATAAATCTAACAGTTCTAAATGCAAAATTGCTAAAAATCCTACTACTGCCAGATTCATCATCACAATCCTTAGAGCAACGCCGGCTTCAATCTAAGTCACAAAGCTCCGTACTGATGTATGGATCGAGCTGTGACAAGTGACAATATATGGGTGCATTCCAGCAGCCCAATCGCTAAGTCATCGATCGCCATAGAGTACATTTTAACTGTGGAAAGTGAAAAATTGAACATTATAAACAAATTACTTTCCAGAGTTAAAATGTATACTGTGGTCATCGATGACTTAGCGATTAGTTTGCTGGAATGCACCCAATAAGATAGCCAAAATTACGTAAGCATCCGCTAAGAAAGGATTCAAAGATCCACAGAAAAAGGATTTTAGAAAAAAAAATCCACGCGGACGAGATAACGGGCAGAAGATAGTCTAAAATAGAATGTAAAGTCGAATTTTCAAGACCATTACTCTCTCGTAAAATATATATAATAGGTATGCAAAATAAACCGAATCCAAGCTACTCAAATATATCCCACAATGCCGCAAGGACTGAGTTCTAGGTAAAACAACACTCGAGGCTCTTAACTTAAGGCATAGATTACACAATACTAGTCAAAAGGGGCATTCGCACTAGGTGTATTAGAATATCCAAAATTGAAATTTCGAAAGAATATAACACAATGTATTTACCTTAACATCGAAAGTATATTTTGTGGTATGCTTGAATTCTAAAATATATAAAGAAGTCTAAAGACTCGTTGTTCGAAATATCTAAATAAATATCTAAAGGATATGTTGACCCTCTTGACGAATGATTCTATGAGTGTATATTGACAGTCGCTTTTCCATTCCTCTTGCGCTTTTAAGAGAGACATGCCTCATTGCATTTAATAGCGCATGCCCTATGTTTTAAAAAAAACGTCAAATTTATATGGCAGAAAGTTGAAAGGGAAAACACGACTGCCCTGCCAAAAACAAACTAAAAAGTTAAATAAACAACAAGTGTCATTGCAGTCGGGGGACCTTGTTATAGAACAATTTTTGATAAAAGAGGTCCCCCGACTGCAATGACACTTGTTGTTTATTTAACTTTTTAGTTTGTTTTTGGCAGGGCAGTCGTGTTTTTAATATTTTTTAAATTTATTTATTTTTATTTTACACATTTTAGTGACATATTATATAGTTTTGGAATGTACTCATCAAGGCCTTTCATTTGATGCCCATATTGTAATAATAGAAGAAATTTTTTTTTTCACATTTGAAAATGGCGTCGTACAGTCGCCATATTGATTTTTTCTAAAAAAAATATAACCAGTGTCACTCGGGATGCTGTAAGGATTCTCACGATACCCCATTTATCCAAATCAGTTCAGGCAATTAGAAGTTATGGTGGAATAAAGAAACTCACATACCCACAAACATACATTAACCCTGAACACATAACACTCTTTTTGCTTTGGGCAGTCGTGTAAAAAGCGCACTATTTGGAGGCAATATTGCATGCGTTTGACGCTAGTTGAATTATTGAAAGTTGAAACGACTGGGTGAAGCCAGACCTTAATGGAATCAAACCTTGTATACCTAGCTGGAAATATTGCAAATACAGTGAGCTTAAAATTTCATACCAAAATTGTAGAGAATACTTAAATTGCGTACTTGGACGAATTAACCACTGGACGCGAAATGACAGCCATATTCGCCTTTACCCCTTAGCCACTTACTGTGACCGATAGCCTCAGTAAACGATATTGCGTTGTCAGTGTGATGCTAGAGCTCGTGGCGAAACATTGGTACAAAAATGGGCAAAATGCTCCGTCTTGTTCAGCAAAAAAAATAGCGGGCAATCAAGAAATCTTTCTTTTCACGCATAAGCACAATTTCAACCTATTATAGTAGCTATTTTCCGTAAAATAAATAAAATTTGGTATATAAACAAAGTAGGGTGACTTAGCCGGTTTGCCGGCCCCCTTTGGTTTTGGCCATTTCGGAAACATAACCAGGCCTCCTTCACTTGCTCAAGGTCGCGCAGATAAGGACTTCAACAATTTATTATGTTTTGTATAAACTAAAAATAACCTTGTATTTATTTACCTACGATACTACTGGGCCGGTAGTGTAGAAGGGAAAAAAAATTACCCACGACACTACCAGTAGTGCACCTTGGTAGTGTCGTGGGTAAGAAGGGCGAAAATTGAACGGTAGGTGTGTCGTTAAAGGAGCAAAAAAATTGTGCATGTGAGTTTTTTGGAAGGTAAGTAAACAATATTGTTTACGATTTGATACACATAATTTTTATTACTGACACTCAATTGCAAGATTTTTTTTTATCTTTTTAATGCCACTTTAAATCCTAATGTTTCATTAAAGTATTGTAGGAAAGAAAAGAGGTATAATTTTTAATGGGTCGATGACGGGCCATTAAACCAATTTCACATCGTGTTTACTTTGTATTTTCGCTAAATACGTCGTTGACCGACCAGCCTTTAGTCATTATCGGATCCAGAAGATGTTCCTTGTCGCCACCAATAAATTTATTCGAAAAACATGACGGAGAAAAATTCCGGCTGCGCTCCCGAATTTCAAAGGAGGCAGCGCTGCTGCTTCGAGACCGCCTCAATTTGGAGCCACAAACCCTGAGGAGTAAGGCCGTTTGTGGTCTTATGCAGCTTCTGATCGCTCAAAGACAGTTCTACTGCCCCTGGTACATCACATCAAAATGACACATCTGTGCGATCAGCCCCTGTAAACCATAAAGTTAATAATGCTGTAAACACAATATCGTGACAATATTCTCCTAGTATGCAGATGTTGATTTTTCTCTTATATATGTAGGTATTCTAAGAAAAAGAAAAAAAAATCAGTTTTAAATATTGAGTTTTTATTCAAAGGTTAGGTAAATAAGTTGTCAAACCATACTCTGTGTCAAACGCGTTTTTTGGCCATTTTATATACAAACTTCGAATACTTTTCAAAACAAAACTCAACCATTCGGTCATCCCATGCATTTTTGAACTTTATTATTGGCAACAATGTTTAAGGCTCTCATTAGTTAAAGGATTAAGTTTTTAGCCTAAAGTAGTTTGATGCGACAAACTAATGAAATCATTATGTTAATGATTTCATTAGCGATAAAGTGGCATTAGCTAAAGAAGATATAAAGTGAAGCTTCTAGCAATTGAGTGTGAGTATGGTAAATTAGTTTTAGTACTGTTATTTTGACGTAAACGCGTAAAGTATTCGGTGTGATACATTTAAATTTGATGGCCGGGTGACAAAATGCATTTCTGCGAGGTCATTTGCTTTTCGGCCGCCTGGCCGAGAATTAATGTACGAGTTTCACAATCCATAATATTTGGCCGGCAATTATGGCCGAAAACCGGCTAAATCACCATATAACATTGTCATTATTTGACAAGTGTAGTCCCCCCTCGCCCCGCAAAAATTGGTTGAACGTGATTTCATACATTTTTCTTACGTTACGTGTCCAGTGGTTAATTCGTCCAAGGAACAATAGCATCATACTCAAGGTGGAAACAAATTATCGGACGCGGCTTACTGCCGCGGCTGATAGGTATCTGGGACTATGAAAATACACTGAGGTGTGCAAACTATCGGACGTAAGTCGCGGACGTAACCATAGACTAATATGACGTCATCGGACGTCCGATAGCTATCTGGCACGCAGGATGTTATTAAGAGTGTGCACACTTATCAGCCGCGGCAGTAAGCCGCGTCCATAAGCCGCGTCCGATAATTTGTTTCGACCTTCATTCATATAAAAGCTGATATTATTAGCCTTTCATTTTCCTTTTTCAAGCTCTAAAATCTAATTCAAAATCATTTATCATTCAAGTCACCATTTTGTTTAAATCCTTCGCGTTACAAAGACAAACGTAGCTGATAAAGTTCGTCTTACAAATTGCCTCGCGTCTGAGTGGCAAGGGCTTTTGGCAATTTTTCATGTCTACCTGCAGGGCCGGAGATATGGTAACGGTCTTTAAATGTAGGTACGCAGGGTAGATAAAGGGACATTTAAAATGTATGTTGGAATTTGGTTTTAGGATAACAATAATGTATGAACTTTCGCCATAGTATTAAGATGAGTGATCAATGTGATCATAAAGTACTAAGATTCTGCTCATTTCGAAAGTAATGGGCAATGTTTGTATAATAAATAGTTTTTTTCCTATAATTTATCCTCATAAAGCCTCAGATCTCAGATGTTTCCAGATAAAGTACTCGGTGACACCGAATAAAACACTTGTTTAGTAATAGCAAGTCTATATAACGCTGAAATTTTAATCATTTGGTTCCTGCAGTGGGATGGTACCACTAATGATTACCAGTAACTTTTACCAACGCTGATATCTCGAAAAAAATCAGCTGATCCATACAAAAGCGCATTAATACTTACTCGAAACAGCTGGTTTTTTTCGCGATATCTGAGTTGGCTCCATAGTAAAAGTTGCTTGTAATCATGAGTGGAACCACCCCACTGCGAGAACCAATAATTATTAAAATTTCACACTGCATAATTAAATGTATATATGTATAATTATCACGACAATTTTCATACAATTTTGTTATAATGTTATTTGGTTATCTTTTTAGGGTTCCGTACCCAAAGGGTAAAAACAGGACCCTATTACTAAGCCTCCGCTGTCCGTCTGTCTGTCTGTCTGCCTGCCTGCCTGCCTGTCTGTCTGTCTGTCTGTCACCAGGCTGTATCTCATGAACCGTGATAGCTAGACAGTTAAAATTTACACAGATTATGTTTTTGTTGCCGCTATAAGAACATACTAAAAACAGAATAAAATAAATATTTAAGGGAGGCTCCCATACCACAGAATATATAATAGTACTAACGCCCATACAACAAACGTGATTTTTTGGCCGTTTTTTGGTACGGAACCCTTCGTGCGCGAGTCCGACTCGCACTTGGCCGGTTTTTTCTATGTCGTTTGTTTCCTATTTTAATGAAATATGCAGTAATTTACTAAGCACTAGCTTTAATAAGTTACCTTGGTTGTGTTTCTATTTATTTTTTTTTCCTTTGTTTCAGATGAGCTGAAACCCGTAGAACAATAGTTATCAAAACAATTATACACAAAATAATTACATATAAACTTTATTTACTAAAATTGAGATAGTGACAATAAGGAAGCCAAATCGTTTAATATTTACAAATAAATTTAAAATAACAGATCATATATTATTTATTCAAATAAAATTGTTAATTATTCAAAAAATAGACGTAGAATAAAGTTTGAATAAAGAGCATTTATTTTTTAACTGTGGAATAAAAGTAGTTTTCTAAAAATGAGTTTCGATTCAAATTGTTCGTCCAAGAAATTGAACTTTGAACGGGCTAATAATTTTATGAGGCAGTTTCGGGATCCTGACTCTAGGGAACTGAAGAAGTTATCTGCTAACCAATTCATGGAGGTGTGGAGCCATTACGACAAGGATGGTAAGTACCAACTATGTACTTGTAGATAATACATTTACGGCCTTTTAATGAGCGAAGGATAAGTTTACACCATGGTTAAACCAAAAATATAGCTTAGCAATATTACTATTTACGTTTGACGTCTCAAGGCGTTTGGTTTAACGAGGGTTTAAACTTATTCTTAGTTTTAAGTTTCCTTTTTTATACAGGGCCTATCGAGCGACGTGTAAAAGGATCCATGTCTGTACATCCTTACTAATATTGTCAACAAAATTTTAACTTTGTCGTGCCACACGGACTTTTATGATATTTTGTAGTTTAATTGGTGATTGTAAGAAAAAATAAACAGTTAAAAAAAATTTGCTAGACAAGGATTTTATTCTATTGAGTAAATTAAAATAATATGAAAAAACACAGATCTCGTAAATCAAAAGTTATCTTTTTTATAAATGACTGAATAATCTTAACACTTTCTTGAATATTTAGCTTCTGGTTGGTCCCTTTTAATTATCCAGCAGTAATCTGCTAACATATTTGGGCTTCATTTGCCCTGGTACCGCTTTTCCATATTAGAAATGTCCAGATGGAACCTCTCACCGTGCTCGTCGCTGACAGCCCCTAAATTGTCAGGAAAAATATCCAGGTGCGAGTCTAAAAAACGGATCTTAAGTGACATGTTGCAACCCAATGCTTGATATGACAATAATAGCTCGCTTGCCAACTCTCTGTAGCTGTCACTCTTGTGGTTACCCAAAAAATTTGCAACAACATTTTTAAAAGCAGATTTTTCTAAATCGCTTAATTTTTCTTCAAATCTTGAATCTTTTATTAACTCCCTAATTTGAGGGCCAACAAAAATACTCTCTTTTATCTATGCATCACTTATTTTAGGGAATTTTTCTTTTAGATACATAAATCCACTCCCATTGCGATCCATTGCCTTCACATTTTTTTTATAATCTTAATTTGATATGCAATGGTGATAGAAGCACATTATTTGGCTGTACAATGGGTAAATACTTTACGTTTGGGCGATGGGCGACAGAAAAACCAAAACATTGGTGATAACACTCCAACACAAGCTTTCGTAAAATTTCGTCGTTGTTTTTTGAATTGAAGTTCTCCGCAGACAAAACAAAAAGAGTTAGGATCATTATTACACTTCCTCGACATGTTCACAGGGTTAATCAATCACAAAAAGTGGTCAAATTCAACGACAAATATTTTTATAACGATTTACTTGTAAGCGTTTCTGTTAATTTACTAGTTATGAGTATTACCGTATCACAACAAATATGAGGCTAATTGACATATGAAAACTATGATTTAATAATGAGGGTAGATTGATAAAACAAAATTAGCTATCAAAGTTCGTGTGGCAAAACCAGTGTTGACCAATTATTAATGCGAAAGTCGGTTTGTTTGTTAAGCCTTCACGTCTTAACCACTGAACCGATCATCATGAAATTTTGTATACACTTTGTCAGGGGGTAACAGAAAAGGACATAGGGTACCTTTCATCCAGAAAAACATATGGTTCCCGAGGGATGGCAAAAAAACTGTCGACGCAGACGAAGTCGCGGGCGGCCGCTAGTTGAACATATTTAAAAAAAAATTAAGGGTCTAATAAGACTAATAGAAACCAAAATAATAATTTTTAGAATTATAGTCTGTCTGTGTGTTTGTACGCGCATCACGCAAAAACTAGTGCACGAAATTAGTTTCCACAGTTTTATTTCTGAGATCATGTTTATCTTGATACGCCAACTAGAACAAAGTCCACGCAGACGAAGTCGCGGGCGGCCGCTAGTGTAAAAAACTATGGGTCTCTTATCACTCGCCAGTTTCCCTAATGTAACTGGTAAGTTTACCTCATTCGTCATATTCACCGAATAAACAGTGTAAAATAACGCGTAGCGTCGTAGCGTAATGAAAAAAAATGTCGTAGCGAGAAAAAAATCACCGTTCCGTAGCACACCGCGTACTACGAATGTGACATAGCACTAAATTGTATGGTAGCGCCACAGTGTATATTTTTTCAAATATACTGTGGCAGTGCACTCCATCCGGGCGGGACACGGTAATGTAAACAGGTAGGCACTGTAGCTATAGACAGTAGGCGATCTTTTTTGTATCATCAATATTCAGAATCGGGTTTTGTGAGAAAGAATTTGTGTTTTCTTTGCCTATAATCCTCGCTTGCATTGCTACCTCGCTTTATTATAATATTATAGCATCTTAATAGGTGCTCGGTGGCGCAGTGGTTTAGTGGTCATGGTCAAGGGATAGGTGACCAAAAATTTATTATCTCGAGCTTCTCCGTGCTTCGGAAGGCAGGTTAAGCCGTTGCTCCCGGGTGCATTTGCAGTCGCTAACCGCATTGGGCCCGCGTGGTGGGTTATGGCCCATCCTCCTTATCCACCCAATAAGGAAGGCATGTGTCCCAGCAGTGGGGACATTAAAAAAATGGCTGATGGTCATAGCATCTTAATATTAGAACTAGATACCTTCACATGACCCTAAAAGTGGTCTCGATAGACAGAAAGGCAGCAGACGGACAACAGACTCAACTTGTAGGTATTTTTTTTACCCACTATTCCTTTATACAAGCGTACCAGGGTTGAACAAAATCACCAAATAATTTTCCCCTCTTATATTTTCAATCATTTTACTATCTATTTTTTTGTGTTGTTATTCACGAATTTCCATACGCAAGGAAATCTGAAGTCACCTCGTAAAATAATAAAAGCGACGTGACACTGAAGTGTTCACACTTGACCGGGTTTGCGTAGGCTCCGCGATGCAAACGTAACAAAGTATCTTCAGACAGATCTCGAGCTGTGGCCCTGCGGTTCAAGATCTGTCTGAAGATATTTTGTTACTTTGGTCCGGTGTGATGTGCTACATCAGACCATATTTTTAAATAACACAGGCTCGAGTTCGGCTCCACAAAGGAACCACATCCTTACCCTCTTTTAAATAATGATATATGTTATATGACGACTTCCTCCTTTTTAGGGTTCCGTAGCCTAATGGCGAAAAACGGAACCTTTATAGTTTCGTCATGTCTGTCTGTCTGTCCGTCCGTATGTCACAGCCACTTTATTCCGAAGCTATTAAGATTACACAGTTGAAACTTGGTAGGTAGATGTATTCTGTAAACCGCTTTAAGGTTTTTACATAAAATAATAAAACTATAATTGGGGGCTCCCCATACATGTATAATGAAACTACAGTAATAAAGGTAAACCACTTTTACTTTCTTCACTGGAATACACCATGAATATTATTAACTAGGCTATAGCAACGATACGTTAGCAGTTTTCCCTAACTACTTGGCTTCTCGACGGTTGAACAGTGACTGAGCCCGCAACTGACTTTCGTCGACCGTTCTGCCGCCTATCCCCACCGCTTACCTCCCCATTCCACTACAAATGGCGGGAAAATATGGCGGGAAACGGCGGAGCTAAGCGGCGGTGTTGCCAGGCTATTAAACTAAAATACTACTATTATCCTTTCAATTTGATTCAAAATCATAACAATAAAATGGATTTATTACTATCAAACGACAAAACGTCACATTCGTCCATCCTGACCTCGTGCATGTCCTCGTGCACGGTCAACTCAACAATATTATAGGTTATAATTGTCAACTCAATACTTTGATAATAATATCGTCACATTCGGCCGGTTGTATGTTAACTAATACCGCATTCTATTAAACAAACTTATTGGGTTTAACGTATTGTTAAAAATTTTTTAATTTGAGAATTCTCATTTACTTAATTGTTATAATTAATTTTGTGGATTAATGAATGCTAAAAAGAGAGAATCTACTGAATCTGCCACCATTTCAAAAATGGGAGGCTCTCCAAGAAAGAAATGGCGAAAGAAAACTTGGAGAGGGTTGTCGACCTCCGTCTTTTATATTTAATAATTTATTTACAAGAGGAACTAACTGTTGTAACTTATCGCGCCTAGTATGATCATGAGATCATAAAGTTAGAACATTTTTAACAGCCAGTAAGATTGTGACACAAATATTAACTCTAAAACATCTTAAAATTATTACAATTTTTTTACCACAATAAGCAATCAAATTATTTATGAAAGTACAACATTTCTTATTAGTTCTTTCTACTAAATTATAAATTTTATTAAAATATTTAATAAGAGAAAAGTACAAAAAGTAAATATAACAGTCGACAGCCTATTTACCATGAAAGGGTAAACAAATTCAATTACAAATTGTCGACTTTTGACAGATAACGTGACGTGCTGCCGACTACCTAACTGAAATTATCAATGATATCAACTTATTAAACCCACAATAGGTATACAATTTCAATTTACTACACCTGCTAGCTATGTAAAACGCAAGGTAATCGTTTAATTATTAATGTTGCGTTGCAACAATCATTATGAGTATATATTATTTTTATTTATTTCACAGTTCACACCATAAGCTAGGTACTTATAATATTTAATTTAGCTAGACTAGAACTACCTATTTTAACAGGTTCTGAATAAGATTTAAATATATTTGATAAATCAATGCATAGGAATTTGGGTCCGTTTCTATGTTCAACCAGATAATTGCAGCTGAAACCTATTAGCCCTCGCAGCCTGTTGTCATCGTGTCACAAAAACTAGGATCGACCAATAACGCAACAGTCGTTTCTACCATCCAGTCAGGCGTCGCACATCGCGCCGTCGTCACCTTAGCGACATATAACGCATCGGCATCTTGTCAGATGCAATATGTTTCTGAAATATATAAAACATAAACGACAGTAACCGTCCCTAAATCATAGGACAAACGTCAACAAAATAAAACATCAGAGTCAAAAGGAAATATATTTGAATCTATTCATGAGAACTGTTTCTTTATGAGATAAGAAAAATATTATGTGACATTACACATTCATTTATCATGACAATGTATTCATTTTATTCCACAATTTGTGGTTCTCTTGCATTTTATTATGTAATGTCAATATAATAAGTCTATGTGTAATGCGCTCAGTTTTAGTAATTGCTAATGTAATAAGTAGATGCAATAAATAATTATGAATATGAATGTCATTACTCGCGGGGCCACCGTTTGCCACTATGTGGACACGGCCTGTCAAGACATTATATTCAAACCTAAGCTATAACTGAGGACACATATGGCCCATAGACGCGACACACTTGGCCGCTTACTAAGTACTAGTACCACACGTAAGGACACACTTGGCCCATAGACGCAACATACCTAGTCTGGCCCATAGATGCGATACACTTGCCGCTTACTAAGTACCACACTTAAGAACACACTTGGCCCATTGACGCAACATACCTAGTCGCCTAAACACCACACTTAAGGACAAATGGTTCATATAATAGTAGCTTACGCACTGCTAGGTACCTAATATTGTAAGACTTATTTTCTTAAACATAAATATAATTTATTCAAATTAACCATAACTACATTAGCATCCAATTGCAATAATATATTATAAACCAAGAGATAACCACCAAGTAAAATGAAGTTGTGTCTTAAAGAAGAACGCGGACTAAAGTCTCAAAACTTATTTTTTGATCTTCGTTCGTAATTGACTTCTGATTGTTTGTGAAAGTACTCCAATATTTAAGGGCCTGTGCACTAAGCTAAACAACAACAACTTAAATAATCGTTTGCAGATGACGATTCAAATATGAAATTGAAATCGCATTATGTAGTCACATAAACATGTAATATAAGCATATAACAACCTAGCCTTGTAAACCGCTAGCGCTTCTAGCCAAACCGTAGGCGCATCTAGCCAAATCTCAGGCGCATCTAGCCAAATTAAAGGCGCATCTAGCCAAAACATAGGCGCATCTAGCCAAACCATAGGCGCATCTAGCCAAACCATAGGCGCATCTTGCCAAACTGATGGCACATCTAACCAAATCATAGGCGCATCTAGCCCTGTAAACTGATGGCACATCTAGCCAAACTGGATTTGCATCTAAATAATAAACAAATCATTTATTTCCCAGAATATGGTAGTATACATTGATGACATTATAATATAACAAAATCTGTATAATTATCCTGCCTTTGTTAGGCGTAGAAATCTGTCAGTAGCTAGGTGATTATAAAATTTAAATTTGAAAATCGATAGTCATTAATTTTTACAACTACTTTTCATTACCCATCATTCCAATAAATAATTTAAAATCCCCATAAAATAAATGTTAAACCTTAATGTCAAATATGATATATGACATTAATAATTATAATAATTGCCTGCCAGTTCAATGTTAATTTAAATTAAAGCAATAAGATATTAATTACGACTAGCCAAACCATAGGCGAATCTAGCCCTGTAACCTGATGGCGCATCAAGCCAACCGAAGGCACATCTAGTCAAACTGAAGGCGCATAAACTGAAGGCGCATCTTGCCAAACCGACGGCGCATCTAGCCAAAACAAAGGCACATCTAGCCAAACTGATGGCGCATCTAGCCAAACTGAAGGCGCATCTAGCCAAACTGAAGGCGCATCTAGCCTTATAAGCCGCAGGCGCATCTAGCCAAACCGCAGGCTTATCTAATCATATAAAATGTTGGCGCATCCAACCTTATATAAAATGACGGCGCATCTAAACTTATAAAACGAAGGCGCATTTGAACTTATGAAATGAAGGCACATCTAAACTTATAAAATGAAGGGACATCAAAACTTATAAAATGAAGGCACATCTAGCATTGTGATTGTGAAACGAAGGAGCATCTAATCTTATAAAATGAAGGCGAATCTAATCCTATTAAATGAAGGCGCATCTAACCTTGTAAAATAAAGGCGTATCTAACCTCGTAATGAAAGCACATCAAACCTTATAAAATTTCATTCATATAAATCTCAATTTTTTTTTATCATTCTAGTATCAAGAGTTATACCTTATTATAAGTCGAAGGCGCGTTTAGCCTTACACGTTGAACGTGTGCCTAGCTTTGAAAGTAAGTTGTACATTTTCATTCATATCAATATATTTTTTTTATAATAGAAAACCAACAACAGTTAATAAAAAAGGCACATCTCACCTTGTAAAATAAAGGCTTACCTAACCTTATATAAAATAAAAGCACATCTAAACTTAAAAAACTTCACCCTTATAAATTCTCAAATCTCTTCATATTTTCACCTTACTTTAAGTCGAAGGCGCGTTTAGCCTTGTCCTAGCCTTACAAACTGAATGTGCATCTAGCCTCGAAAGTCAATATTATAATAAATTTTCATTCATATAAATATCTAGTTTAATTACATAGGGCTGGGTGAAATATTTAGACTAAGTTTCATTTTAGTTTGAAATATTTCATAAATTTCATATAAGTAAATTCAAATATACTAGGGACTAGGAGTGACGGTATTTACAAATATTATGTACATCTTTAATGTAGGTACTTAATTAATACAACATAAATAAATCTTATCTGGTAAACTAAAAGCACGTCTAGCCTTATAAACCGAAGGCGCATTTAGCCTTGTAAACTGAAGGCGCGTCTAGCCTTGTAAACCGAAGGTGCGTCCAGCCTTTTAAACCGAATGTACGTCTAGCCTTTTAAGCCATAGGCGCGTCTAGCATATCAAACCGAAGGCGCGTCTAGCCTTTTAAACCGAAGGCGCATCTAGCCTTGTAAACCGAAGGCGCATCTAGCCTTTCAAACCGAAGGCCCATCTAGCCTTGTAAACCGAAGGCGCATCTAGCCTTGTAAACCGAAGGCGCGTCTAACCTTTCAAACCAAAGGCGCGTATAGCCTTTTAAACCGAAGGCGCGTTTAGCCTTTTAAACCGAAGGCACGTCTAGCCTTGTAAACCGAAGGCGCGTCTAACCTCGTCTCAAAAATTTATAGAAAACAAATATGCCTAGAATAGAAATACCTAAGAGCCGGTTCTCTTTAAATAAAATTTCAAAGTAGCGAAATATTTCCTACCAACAACGATTAGTTTTAAAAGCGTTATATTTTTTACAAAACTAAAAAAAACATTTAGGAACATAAAAATGACATCAAAATTATTACCTTTTACTAGTAAACCGAAGTTTAAGTTATATTTCTTCAAAACTAACATAGGACAAATAATGTGCTTCAAAGTAAACTTAAATCATTCATTTAGGAACACATAAATCAAAATTATAATCTTTTACTAGTAAACATACTGCGCATCACCATGGAAAAATAAAAAAAATAAACGTAGCTCGTACACCAGATCTTTCGTATAAGATAAGTAGACACAGTTTTTTAACTGTAAGATCACTTCTCTGAAATCACGTTAATTAGTGAAATCGGCAATTTTTGTAAACGGCCTCTTAATAGAATAAGAATTAACTTCTTGAATTATAATAAAACTCTTTAAGGGTCCATCATAGGAAAACATGGTTTGCGGGGGTCATACCCTTATATAGAGAGCGTAAAGATGTAGCCACAAAAACAAACAAAAAGAAAACACGACAAGCTAAAGAGATTTTCTAGTAGCTAAAAGATCAAATTGCGTATGAACCTCACAGACAATTGCAAGAAAAATAAGGATATCATCAAAAGTGCTTGCGTAGGTTCACATTTTTGGCGCAAATAATAGCGGAAACGTACTGAATTCTACATCGAAATACACTTTAACATACTGTGAAGTAGCTCCATTAACCTTTATAAAAAAAAAGATAATTGTGATAAAGGTGATCAAAAAAAAACACAGAAAAAGTACAGAAGTGAGGCTACCCTCCATATTCTTTACACGTAAAGTAAAAGACAGACAAATTCTTACGCGTAACCGAGCTTTAAACTACGACTATAGCGTCATGGTACTACTAAATCCCTTTTGAAGATCGACATAACTTGGTGCCAATTCTACATAAAGTATCACGTTATCCGTTTTATTCTCCGTATCCGCACATCCCCAGGGTACAGTGTCAAGGTCGACTACTAACGACAATTACAATGGTATGAAATATAAAAAATAACTTAATAACCTCTGCGGAACACATTGTCCGAAATAAAAATACGCAGTAACATAGATAGGTACTTAAAATATACACAGTTCTTATTTTCATAATTCATTATGTAATGCATACCCAGAGTTTAAATCACGAAAGTTACAGTTGGGCAGTTAAGATAAAAAAACTTTCATTTCATGACCTCGCTTTACAATCATGGACATTACTATTCCAATATCAACGCAATATTTCATCATGCTGACGACGCTGAGTGTAGTTTTGTGTGCATGTGCAGTGTATGCACGACCGAAGTGTAGCCTCGGCCACGTGCAATGATTGTCGAGTGTGTATGCACGATCGAAGTGTAGCCTCGACCACGTGCAATGACTGAGTTGTGTATGCACGGCCGAAGTGTAGCCTCGGCCACGTGCAATGAGTGCGAGTTGTGTATGCATGGCAGTGCAAATTGTAAAAGTAAGAATCTCTTTCAATGCAATAAAATTTGAAACTACCCAACTGAATTTCATAATTTTAGCTCGGTTTAAAACGTTAAAAATCGTGAGCGTACATACCTTGGTTCTTCCACTGCTGATTTATAATGAAACTACAGTAATAAAGGTAAACCACTTTTACTTTCTTCACTGGAATACACCATGAATATTATTAACTAGGCTATAGCAACGATACGTTAGCAGTTTTCCCTAACTACTTGGCTTCTCGACGGTTGAACAGTGACTGAGCCCGCAACTGACTTTCGTCGACCGTTCTGCCGCCTATCCCCACCGCTTACCTCCCCATTCCACTACAAATGGCGGGAAAATATGGCGGGAAACGGCGGAGCTAAGCGGCGGTGTTGCCAGGCTATTAAACTAAAATACTACTATTATCCTTTCAATTTGATTCAAAATCATAACAATAAAATGGATTTATTACTATCAAACGACAAAACGTCACACATGGAACAAAAACTGATTTTTTTTTCATCAAACCTATACGTGCGTAGTGTCAATAGGTAGGTCTTTAAAAATGACATTGAGGTTCCTACGAGTATTTTTTCTCAAAGTAAACCTTTTGAAAGATAAACACTGCCAAAGTGGTAAAATAAGTGTTCCCCCTTTAACTTTTCCAATAAGAGAGTGAAAAATCTAAAAAAAATATAGTATATGCTGTAGATCCTAATAAATACTCTCAACGAAAATTGCTTTGAATGAGATAATATAGTGTTATTTTTTAGAGATAGGTAGGTACATCACATTTTCCAAAACCGCAAATATAACTTTGTTATTCATACAAACACTATGAAAAACAAAGTTATTTTTACAGACGGAAAATTATATTGGTATTCAATATGGTATGATATAAAGGTAACTACGGAACCCTACAGCGCGTGGCCCGACACGCACTTGGCCGGTTTTATTTTTGAAGAGGCACGTTATCTATATTTTAAAAACCGGCCAAGTGCGTGGCGGACTCGCGCACGAAGGGTTCCGTACCAAAAAAACAGCAAAAAATCACGTTTGTTGTATGGGAGCCCCCCATAAATACTTATTTTATTTTGTTTTTACCATATTTTGTTATAGTAGAAATAGAAATACACGATCTGTGAAAATTTCAACTGTCTACCTGTAGTCGTTATCAATATCGAGCACAAAAAGGCAAAAAAAACACGTTTGTTGTATGAGAGCCCCTCTTTAATATTTACTTTATTCTGTTTTTAGTATTTGTTGTTATAGCGGCAACAGAAATACATCATCTGTGAAAATTTCAACTGTCTAGCTATCACGGTTCATGAGATACAGCCTGGTGACAGACAGACAGACAGACAGACAGACAGACAGACGGACAGCGGAGGCTTAGTAATAGGTTCCGGTTTTTACCCTTTGGGTACGGAACCCTAAAAATCGGCCAAGTGCGTGTCGGGCCACGCGCCGTAGGGTTCCGTAGTTACCTTTATACCATCCGATATTTAATACCAGTATTATTTTTCGTCTTCAAAAATAACTTTGTTTTTCACAGTGTTGGTATGAATGACAAAGTTATATTTGCGGTTTTGGAAAATGTGCTATATCTCAAAAAATAATTATTATATCTCGTTCAAACCAATTTTCGTTGAAAGTGTTTATTAAGAACTACAGTATATATTTTTCTTAGATTTTTCACTCTCTTATTTCAAAAGTTAGAGGGGTGGGGGGACACACATTTTACCACTTTGGCAGTGTTTATCTTTCAAACGGTTGATTTTGAAAAAAAATCGTCTTTGGAACCTCATTGTTATTTTTAAAGACCTATCTATAGACACCCCACACGTAGTGATTTGTACAAAAAAAATTTTCAGTTTCAGTTCCATGTATGGGGAGCACCCCCTTATTCTTTTATTTTTTTATTTTTGTGTTAAATTCGTTAAGCGGTTAACAGAATACATCTGCTTACTAAGTTTCAACTGTGTAATCCTAATACTTTCGAAATAAAGTGGCTGTGACACACGGACGGACAGACAGACAGACAGACAGACATGACGAATCTATAAGGGTTCCGTTTTTTGCCATTTAGGCTACGGAACCATAAAAAGGAGGAAGTCCTACATCAGATCTTTTTACGACTTTAGAATCTACTCCTATTTTTCGTCAGGCAAAAATAATTAATACGCAGAATGACAGCGTACGTGCGTGCTGGCACGGTAAGAATGTCAGTAAAAACGTCTCTTGTGATTTCATCAAATTCAAATAAAATTTGATAGCTTTTTAATGTTACACTTGCAAAATAATTTAAACATTACCCAGTATAAGGCCATTGGAGTTATTAAAAAATATACGAATACTTAAGTCTTGCAAATCAGCATGAATTGCGTGCTTGTTGATTGATTTAAGTTTAATTGTAAAGATCAAAACCAGTTTGTTTGCTGCAAGTAATGCTCGTGCACTCGTAAAACAAGTAATTTCAAAATTAGTTTACCAACAATGACCTTCAGACGCGTTAGAAATAGTATCGGCTACGCAATTGCTTTCTATCCGTCTTGACATTTCAAATATAATCGATATAGAAACACTAGCTGTAGGTTCACAAAAGGAAAACCTCATTAAAATTCTAGTATAAAGTAAAGTACTTAGGTTTATTAAAAATAAATAAATTAAAAAAATATTAAAAAACACGACTGCCCTGCCAAAAACTTGTTGTTTAACTTTTTAGTTCGTTTTTGGCAGGGCAGTCGTGTTTTTAATATTATTTTTTAATTTATTTATTTTTATTTATGTATATTTTACACATTATAAGAAGAACTCGAGCAGTTAAGCAACTCTCACATATTATTTCTAGCTCTTCCGTTCTTCGGAATGCGGATGCAATCCAAATTTGTCCCATGTGACGGTTCCGCACTTGGCCCGTCTCATAAGAAAGTCCTGTGCATGTGCCCCAGCAGTAGGGACTAAAAAACATTTTACCCTTGTCTAGCTTCGTAGAGATTTAAAAAGAAAATAGTACCGACTGAAATAAATTAGTTTTTTAATTGCTGACTACGAGTACGCAATTACTGAAATTTAATTAATGTTAATAGGTTTTGAACTTAGAATAATTAAACCTAGAAGCCGTGACCTTGTATGCAAAGTGAGGCAACTTATTCTGAGCCAAAATGGCACAGTTCTCAGATTTATATCCTTCATTCGTTACCTAATCGTAACTAAAATCCAATTATATAATAATTAATCTCTTTAAGGTAGGGAAATTGAAACTGTTTTGTACTTATTAGATATGATTATGTAATAAAATAATGGACAATAAAAATCAGAAAACGGCGCCATTTTAGCTGTTTTAGTTGCCTCACTTTTGACAGCGCGCTTTGTAGGGAATTATGGTTCTAGGTGTGATTATTCTAAGGTTTTGAAACAAAGCTTTCTGAGTTCGTGCCAAATTCTCACCGCATTTGGCCTGTGGGAACTATAAAAAAATATTACTCGTAATGTACAATAAAACTGTTGTGTAACTGCTTCATATTTATAACTCTATAACTTGACCCACTTAACTTTTACTTTGTTAAAAAAATAAAGTTAATTTGTGAAATGTAATGATAATTCCTGAAGCGTCTAAGAAAATCACGAGAAAACGTATTTTCTTTCCCTACGTAATCAAAGAATAGTGATGTTGAGTTTTTTTTTGCATTAACAAGTTACATTTATGTTTAAAAATGTTGTGATACAGGGTGTTTGGTAATAGCCTTATAAAGCCGAATATGGTAGATAGGGACCATCAAACTGAACAACTTTTACTATGGGACCAACTCTGAAATCACAAATCCATATGTACCATATATGGCTTTATAAGGCTATTATTACCAAACACCCTGTATAATCTCTTCATTTAATGCTAGAATAGTTAAATGGAAGGAAGAGGCTTCCATTAAAATAAACCTACCTAAATTCCGTTGACAGGGATCACGCCGACCTTTGCTCGAGTAGATTGAAGTGATTTGAGAAGAGACTGGCTCCTAGGGTTGTCTCCATATACTTATAAGCATATACAACGTCTTACAAAATAACCCCTAGAGCCAAATATGGTAGATAGTGTAACGTTGTGTTCTGACAATTCCCAAGTTTAAATTTTGGCGCGGAAGCGCAATGGTAGTTTTCAGTACCTTACAGGAATTGGCACCTCCCCCTTAACGTCATTGGCGGATGTGTGTAGCAGCCGCAACTTTAATAAATGTCTTTTCGAATTTTTTAGTATTTGTATAGGGTTTTGAAATTAATAAACATTGGAAAACAGAACAAAGTCTCTCAATATTCGCTTCAGTTTTGCAGAGAATTTGACTATAGAAAATGGCGCGTGCGGCGTGTCATGATTTCGACCAATACAAATGTAAGATTCTTGATTTCGACGAATAGCAACAACGCCCAATAGGAAGGCTGATTTTGGAGCCGCGGTGTTGCCATTTCGCGTCACATTCTTCTATCTGACACTTTTAATGAAGTTATGCGCAAACACCTTTTTGCAGATTGAAGCGTCGAGTGACAGTTCTTTGTGTTTTGTCCAAAAGTTTTATAGTCGACAAATGCACAAGTATTCGTTTCTGTAGGTTAAATTTTATTTACAAAAATATTTGGCCAATTTTTAATTTCAATTCATAGTGGGATTGTGGAAAACGAAACGTTTTGGAAGGAGTCTCGAGGCGGGTTCGGGCAACCCCAAACCCAAACTTCAGTTTTTCAGAAAAGAAATGTCAGGTTGATTTGTAAAGGATTCATTTTGGGGAGAGGCATTTACATTTTAGCCAGGAAAGCGACTGAGGTCGCAGTTAAAACCCATGGTGGTTATTTTTTGATATCAGGTGAGTCCATAATCTATTTTTTTGATCCGGCATATCAGAAAATGTCGGAGCGTGTTTTTCATGGGATTTCTCGAATTTCAGGTGAAAGCCGTTCGATTTTATACCTACCTACCTCAGGCATTTGAGTCGTTGAGAAATATCGAATCGGGAGGCGGGAGCAGGTGGTTTAAAGATCAGCTAAACAGGCTTCTGTTCAGCGAAAACCTGGTAAGAACAGCGAGCATACTATCCCACGCCACGCCGCCATGTTGCCTGGCCACAACGTTTGGACCTCTATTTTTCAGTTGGCTAATCCCACACGTTTGTTTCAGCATTGGGAAATTCAATTATAGTGTTCCGTTGATGTTTTCAACGAAATTTGTCACCCTTCTGGGCTGTCCATCCACGGCCACGTCACCGGCCTGAACAAATTGCTGTCCACCGAGTCCTAATTTCATTCAGGACTCACAGGAGCATTAATAACTAGAAGTTGTCATCATATCGGACACATGAGGTCGGTGTAACTTTCAATACAATTTAGCTCTTTTAGTGAACCGTGGTATCTCCATGTAGGGCTCGGGTTCTCGACGTAGAACTGTAACTTTTACCTATTGCGGCCCAACGCACACCAACCAAATCGTACCCATGTAAAGCGACCCCTATGGCTAAGCTAGTATTTAGATTTTTTTTCCTTTTTTTTGTAAGGTAAAACCAAAATTTCTTTTTTTTCAATATAGACCATTTCAACCCATACCATTTTTTATTTTTCTTCCCTTTACATTTAAATTTAAATTTTCTTTGCTCCGTGGCTCTCATCGGGCAGTATTCTTAGAGAACCACGTGGCAAATGGCGCCCACATTTATTTAAAGATATTGTTTGGTGTGTGTTGGTCAGCAACATCCCCCATCTTTCTCATATCTGGGCCCGGACCGCAGGGAATATTGTGTGTGTAAGATTTTGTCCTGGCCCACACCTTTGGCTTACTTATGGAATGATTTATAGTACTGATTGAAAGATTGAGAGAGGGTAGGAGAGAGTAGGGGAGTTTTTTTTGTTTTGGTAAAAGTTTACAGTCGAGTCATTATATTTTTGCTTAACTTAGAGTCATATTTTGAAAAGAGGGTAGGTATATATTTTTGCTTAACTTAGAATCATATTTTTGAAAGTATTTGGTAGAGTCATTATGTATTTTGTGTAACTTAGAGTCATAATATATTTTTCAAACAAGAATATTTAGTTCATAATTATTGAGCGAACAACATTTAAGATCATTTTTTATGCTTGAACAACATAACCACAGTAAAGATTTGTTTTTCAATTTAATAAATTTCTTTGGAACATTTTATTAGGAATTTGTTTTTTTTAACAGTAGCGGCATAGATTTAAATTGATTTTTAGGATTGGAATACCACGCGTTCTAGTTTTGTAATTTTATGTTGTGGTGTGCTGCTATTGTGAATGTTATAAAGTGAAAAAAAAAACACAAGTGTGGTTGTTTCATTTCCTTTAATTTTTAAGTGTTAAGCTTTTGTTCCATGTTTTATGTTATGTGTTATATGTTTTTATAAAACTAAGATTTATATGTATAGGTATCTACCTACATGTTTCATGTTTAAAAGTTAACTTCAAGTTATATTGTTTTTATGTAAAACTGTAACTAAACAGACATAAATATCAGATTTACATTTGGTAACAAACTAGTGTTGTGTACACATTCATACTTTCAAAGGAAAGATTTCAGTTTTCAACTTAAAACTTTATTTTGTTTTTACAATGAATACATTTTGTTAAATTTAAAAGTTCATATAGTTGGTTTATAAATTTGATACATTTTGTTAAAACTACCTACATTTTATACATTTGGGTGAAAATTTACAAAATATTACAATATTGTACAAGCGGTGTGTCGTTGTGGTCAATACAATTACAAATAATTTTCTTGAATACTGTGTTTTCTCTGATTTAGTGTTTGATAATTTAATATTACCTTTTATTTAAATTATTTGTGAAGGAAATACCACCAGTTCTTAACGATGGATTTAGAAATTTTAGTACATTCTCTTTTAAAAGATGAACTTACTTATGAAGTGACAATTAGGTCTGAAACACCGACTTCTACGGTTCCTTTGTTGAGGAAGCAACTAAAACAGCTTCTTATTGAGTGTCCCTCTGAGGTAATCACAGAAACAGAGTTTGAAAGTGGTTCGGAACTTAAAATTATTTCAGATAAGATTAAAGAATTAAAAGCAAAACTTAGTGAAAAATCTGTTACAGCACATTGTTTGAGCAGATGCCGTGGTTTGGTACGACACTTACATCATAGACTTTTGCGAGTTGTGTCGGATGACCCTGCTGTTTTGTCACAAAGGGCAGAGTTGTCTGGCGCAATTGAGTTTTTATTGTCAGTTTCTGAAAAGTTTTTCTTGTCAACAAGAGCACAGCATCCGGATCAGAGCGATACCCAGGTTGAACCGGTGCCAGTAGTAGCAGTTGCAGAATGTTCTGGTGATAGGAATGTGGCAAAGTGGAACTTGAGATTCAACGGGACCACAGACCCACGCTCATTTTTGGAACGTGTCGACGAGCTCCAAGTTTCATATGGTGTTTCTGACGGCAAGTTGTTCAACTCAGCCGCTCAGTTGTTTTCAGAACAGGGTTTGCTGTGGTATCGTGGCATTAAAAGTCAGGTTGACAGTTGGGCAGAACTGAAATCTTTGTTGCTCGAAGAATTTGACCCGGTCGATTATGATTACAGGTTACTGGGTGAGATCCGTTCACGAACACAAGGAATGGAGGAGCCAACACACATTTATTTTTCAGTAATGGCATGCCTATTCAACAGACTGAAATCACCACTGCCGGAGGAGAAGCAGCTTGAAATCCTTTTGCATAACATTAGACCGTATTTTTCACAACAGTTAGCTTTGTTAGATATTACTACAATTTCCGATTTAAAGACAAAATGTCGTAAACTTGAATCTGCTCGCCAACGTTCGGATTTTTTTGTTGAACCGACTAAGTCGAATTTTCTGAGTCAAGAATTTTGCTATAAGGGTAAGGCAAAACAAGTCAATTATGTAGCAACACACAACACCAGTAGACCGCCAACAACGTCACAACAGTTTAATTCGAATTCAATGCCTTCTGCAAACCAACGAGTGTGTTATAAATGTGGCAAGGGTAACCACAATTTCAGATTATGTAAAGTGACACCTCAAAATATAAAATGTTTCAAATGTGGCAAAGTAGGTTTTACTGTCACATCGTGTCCGAATTGCAGTAAGGGCACAAGTTTTAAAAGTTCACCACAGACAAAAAACTAGTTGGTGAGAACCGAGGTAATAATTTAGTGGATAGTGAGGGTAAATTTAAATCTTTTCGTAGCATCGCTTCGGTTCTCTTCGCACCTAGTGAAAATGATGTTAGGCCTTATTTAAAATTTAAAGTGAATGATTTTGAAATTATTGGTTTATTAGATTCAGGTGCTTGTATCTCAATTTTAGGGAACAATGCACATAAACAATTTATCAAGTTTGGGTTTGAACTTCAGGAGCGTGTAGACAGGTCGTGTAGTGTTGCAAATGGAGTTCAACTAGAATCTTTAGGGTTTATTTTTGTACCGGTTACTTTTGGTAAAATTAGCCGGGTAGTGAAATTTTTTGTGATTCCTAGTATAGTCACAGAGGTGATACTAGGTTGTGATTTTTGGAGATCTTTCGATTTAGGAAAGAACATTTTTGATCAAATAGATTATAGGAACGCTCCTAAATCATTTTTTAATAATTGTAGTTCAATTCACTCAGAACAAATAAATAGTATTCAGTCGTATAATAGTTTGTCTTTTAGTCAAAAAGAATTGGCTGATTCAATGGTGAAAGACTTTGAATCAATTTCTTCAGAAAGGATTGGGTTAGGAAGGACCCCTTTAACTGAGCATGTTATTGATACGGGAGAGGCCACACCTATTAGGATAGGACAGTATCCGTTGTCGCCGGAAAAGAAGAAAGCCTTGAATGACGAGTTGGATAGAATGCTGGAATTAGACGTTGTAACACCTAGTGAAAGTCCGTGGAATAATCCCGTTCTATTAGTTAAGAAGGCGAGTGGCGATTGGAGATTCTGTCTTGATTGTAGGAAGTTTAACGCCGTTACCAAGGGCGATGCATATGCTATTCTGTACATGCCTCAGATACTTGACAGCCTTAAGGAGGCTAGGTACTTATCCTCGATAGATTTAAGCTCCAGTTTTTGGCAAATTCCACTACAAACTGAGTCGCAGGATAAGACCAGTTTTACTGTTCCGGGAAGAGGTATCTTCAAATTTAAGGTGATGCCGTTTGGACTCTGCGGAGCTCCGGCTAGACAGCAACGTTTGATGGATAGGTTGTTGGGTCACGGGTTCTGCAGTGATATTGACAACGGAACAGTTTACTGTTACGTTGATGACATTATTATCTGTAGTTCTGATTTCCAAACGCATTTACTACTTTTAAAACGGGTGTTTGACAAGCTTAAGGAAGCTAATTTATCTATTAATTTTGCAAAATCTAAATTTTTCCGAAGTTCTATTAAATATTTGGGTTACGTTGTAGACGAATTCGGTCTGAGAACGGATCCGGAGAAGGTTTCCGCAATTTTGAACTTTCCTACTCCAACTTCAAGTCGTGAGGTCAAAATGTTTCTTGGAACGTGTTCCTGGTATAGACGGTTTATTCGTAACTTTTCGACTATCGCCGCACCACTAAATAAGTTGACGTGTAGTGGAAGGAATGCGCCACCCTTCTCTTGGTCACAGGAAGCCGAAGAGTCTTTTAATACACGGAAAAACGCCCTGGTTACAGCACCGGTTTTAGCTGTACCAGATTTTAGTAAGCCTTTCACTGTACATTGTGATGCATCTTCATATGGGTTAGGAGGAATGTTATCTCAGGAAATTGAAGGACATGATCACCCTATTGCATTTGTAAGTCGTTCTTTAAATAAAGCAGAGAGAAATTATAGTGCTACAGAAAGGGAAGCCTTAGCTGTTTTATTTTCGGTCGAGAAATTTGAACCTTATTTGGGATCTCGTCCTTTTAAAGTTGTCACGGATCATTCATCTCTTAAATGGTTTACTAAGCTGGAGAACCCTTCAGGTAGACTGGCGCGTTGGTTTTGTCGACTGTCTCAATTCGATTTTCAGGTTGAGCACAGGAAAGGCACAGACAATGTGGTTCCAGACGCGTTATCCAGACTTATGGACGCTAACACCTTAAACGTGATCAACTCTGTGGAGGACGAGTGGTTTGATAAAATTTTTAATGGTTGTAAGTCGCATCCACTTAATTTTCCTAATTTTTGTGTAAAGGATGGTAATTTGTATCGTTTTTCAAAAAGTAAATTTAGTTTGTTGAGTTGAGAGAATTTGATTGGAAGCTGGTAGTACGAAAGGACCAGAGAGAGGACATTATTAGGGAGAACCACTGTGAACCAACAGCAGCTCATTTGGGAGTTTTCAAAACCCATAGACGCCTTTGTCTACGGTATTATTGGCCAGGAATGTACAAAGACATCGTTGATTTCATTAAACACTGTGAAACTTGCGCCGCATACAAACCATCACAGAAGGCAACTCCAGGTTTAATGGGTCAACCGAAAGTCTGCCATAAACCATTTCAGGTTTTATCCGTGGACATCGTCGGTCCAATGCCAAGGTCTCGTTCTGGTTTTGTTTATCTTTTGGTAGTTACCTGTTGCTTTTCTAAATATTGTTTAATTTTTCCAATGAGACGTGCTACTTGTGCGGAGGTGGTGAAAAACTTGGAACAACGCGTAATTTTAGTACACGGCGTTCCAGAGACTGTAATTGCTGATAACGGAGTGCAATTCACAGGATCTGAGTTCCGCCAAATGCTCGAACGTTATTAAGTTCCGAAACTCCATTTTACCCCGCGTTACACACCTCAAGTAAATTTGGTTGAAAGATACAACAAAACCATAATGACAGCTGTTGCTTCTTACGTTAAAGATAATCATCGCACATGGGATGAACAATTGCCAAAAATTCAGTTTGCAATTAATAGTGCCGTGAATGAGTCCACTGGATTTTCACCATTTTTTCTAGTACATGCTAGGGAACCAGTCATCAGTGGTACCTTTTATAGGGACACAGATAAGGAATACGAACCTGGGGTACCTAGGGACGAATACGCCGGTGAATTTCATAATTTAAAGACCATTTTCGAAGAGGTACGCGAGCATTTATTAAAAGCCCATGCTGAGAACACCACTCACTATAACTTAAGAAGAAGAGAGGCAAAATTTTCTGTAGGTGATGTGGTGTGGAAGAGAACATTTACTCAGAGTGATGCGCAAAAATTTAAAATGGCAAAGTTGGCACCTAAATTTGAGAAATGTAGGGTCAAAAAAGTTTTATCGCCTTTGGTGTATGATTTGGAAAGGGTTTCTGATGGTCAATCTATAGGATCTTGGCACATTAAGGATTTAAAAGCTTAGGGCACTTATTACATCTTCTCTAGTAGTGTGTCAAATACACGAAATTTGGCACACGAAGCGTATGTCTGTGTGTGGTGTTTACAGTTATTTTCACTGTAACACTTTTGGTTGGCATGGTGAGGTATGAAAGGACAAATGGTGATGAACGAATGAATGACGATTGCATGCGGAGGAATTTGGGTGTGAAAGAGCAGGGAATTGCCGGTAGCCAAGCTATAGGTAGATGGAGGACTGGTTTAGTTTTTTTTTGTGTGGTTCTAATCTCTAATGAGTTAGAATTCACTTTTTGTTACGAGTTTCGAATCTATTTTTTTACCTAGGTGTAGATTCGGGTAAATCTTGATATTTTTTTTATTTTTTGCTGTTTGGCAGGTAGTGAAACTTTTTTTTTTTTTTCCAATTCATACTCCAATTTTGCAACGACTCGTTATGGAAGAAACCGGCATGTTTTTCTGCTATTTGGGTGACTGAAATTTATGTCACAAACTTTTTTTAATTTTGAATATTTAGTTGTTGTACAGTCACAACAACTGTAGTTGCATTTGCGTATTTGGGAATGCTACATTTTTTATGGAGCGTAGTTTCGACTCCTTGTTTGGTTTACAACTTGTGTTGAGTTGTAAATGTTTTGTTTGTGCGGTGTTGTTTTGTGTTGTTTTGTCTCGTTAAGTGGAAGTCCTGTGTCGTCAAATGTGATGTCACTACGGTGCCGGGTTGTACGTCCAGGGTATATTTTTTTTTGGGTTGTCGGTCGACATGGTTTGTTGAATCGTAGCATTCAATAGATTTTTTTTCTAGGTTTGTGTTAGTAGTAGGATTTGTAGTTTGAGGACGCTGAGGGCAGCGCCTTTTTTTTCAGGAGAGGGGGTATTGTAACGTTGTGTTCTGACAATTCCCAAGTTTAAATTTTGGCGCGGAAGCGCAATGGTAGTTTTCAGTACCTTACAGGAATTGGCACCTCCCCCTTAACGTCATTGGCGGATGTGTGTAGCAGCCGCAACTTTAATAAATGTCTTTTCGAATTTTTTAGTATTTGTATAGGGTTTTGAAATTAATAAACATTGGAAAACAGAACAAAGTCTCTCAATATTCGCTTCAGTTTTGCAGAGAATTTGACTATAGAAAATGGCGCGTGCGGCGTGTCATGATTTCGACCAATACAAATGTAAGATTCTTGATTTCGACGAATAGCAACAACGCCCAATAGGAAGGCTGATTTTGGAGCCGCGGTGTTGCCATTCCGCGTCACATTCTTCTATCTGACACTTTTAATGAAGTTATGCGCAAACACCTTTTTGCAGATTGAAGCGTCGAGTGACAGTTCTTTGTGTTTTGTCCAAAAGTTTTATAGTCGACAAATGCACAAGTATTCGTTTCTGTAGGTTAAATTTTATTTACAAAAATATTTGGCCAATTTTTAATTTCAATTCATAGTGGGATTGTGGAAAACAAAACGTTTTGGAAGGAGTCTCGAGGCGGGTTCGGGCAACCCCAAACCCAAACTTCAGTTTTTCAGAAAAGAAATGTCAGGTTGATTTGTAAAGGATTCATTTTGGGGAGAGGCATTTACATTTTAGCCAGGAAAGCGACTGAGGTCGCAGTTAAAACCCATGGTGGTTATTTTTTGATATCAGGTGAGTCCATAATCTATTTTTTTGATCCGGCATATCAGAAAATGTCGGAGCGTGTTTTTCATGGGATTTCTCGAATTTCAGGTGAAAGCCGTTCGATTTTATACCTACCTACCTCAGGCATTTGAGTCGTTGAGAAATATCGAATCGGGAGGCGGGAGCAGGTGGTTTAAAGATCAGCTAAACAGGCTTCTGTTCAGCGAAAACCTGGTAAGAACAGCGAGCATACTATCCCACGCCACGCCGCCATGTTGCCTGGCGACAACGTTTGGACCTCTATTTTTCAGTTGGCTAATCCCACACGTTTGTTTCAGCATTGGGAAATTCAATTATAGTGTTCCGTTGATGTTTTCAACGAAATTTGTCACCCTTCTGGGCTGTCCATCCACGGCCACGTCACCGGCCTGAACAAATTGCTGTCCACCGAGTCCTAATTTCATTCAGGACTCACAGGAGCATTAATAACTAGAAGTTGTCATCATATCGGACACATGAGGTCGGTGTAACTTTCAATACAATTTAGCTCTTTTAGTGAACCGTGGTATCTCTATGTAGGGCTCGGTTTCTCGACGTAGAACTGTAACTTTTACCTATTGCGGCCCAACGCACACCAACCAAATCGTACCCATGTAAAGCGACCCCTATCGCTAAGCTAGTATTTAGATTTTTTTTCCTTTTTTTGTAAGGTAAAACCAAAATTTCTTTTTTTTCAATATAGACCATTTCAACCCATACCATTTTTTATTTTTCTTCCCTTTACATTTAAATTTAAATTTTCTTTGCTCCGTGGCTCTCATCGGGCAGTATTCTTAGAGTACCACGTGGCAATAGGGACCATCAAACTGTTTTTTTTTACTATGGGACCAACTCTGAAATCGCGAAAATAAATCAGCTATTTCATACAAAAATTAATAACGAAAATATCAAAATGTATAAAATCGCGATTTCAGAGTTGGTCCCATAGTAAGAGTTGTTCCGTTTGATGGTCCCTTTTTACCATATTCGAAATTACGGGTTATTATACGTGTTACAAACGTTGATACCGGATTTGAATAGTGTTCTTTAGCGTTATAACTAGTTACCATTTTATGAAATGAGTCGTCTTCTGATATAAGATTTCATGATCATGACAAGATCTGATAAGGATCGGTAACGGTTTTTGTTTAGTGGCTTATCAGAAAGCTGGCATAAGCTGGCATAAGCCACATAAACCTGAGAAGATATTCGAGCTAAAACATGCTAAAACACTTGTTTTGTGGGGTCCTTATGACGTCATCGCGACGTACGTGAACCTTATGCCGTACGTGATAAAGGATATATTGCATTGAGTTTTGAATTTCCTTCAAACTCTCAATAACTCAACCATTTCTAAACAAATTTCAAAAAATCTTTCACTTAGTTTCATAGCTATTAATATGATTTTGTATTATATCAATAAAACTATAGGATTCAAACCTGTTACTGATCCTCATTATTATTAATAGAGATGATAAATTGTGTAGTCGAAAAACCGGCCAAGTGCGAGTCGGACTCGCGCACGAAGGGTTCCGTGCCAAAAACGGCAAAAACTTACGTTCGTTGTATGGGAGCCCCCCTTAAATATTTATTTTATTCTGTTTTTAGTATTTGTTGTTATAGCGGCAACAAAAATACATCATCTGTGAAAATTTCAACTGTCTAGCTATCGCGGTTCATGAGATACAGCCTGGTGACAGACAGACAGACAGACAGACAGACGGACAGCGGAGTCTTAGTAATAGGGTCCCGTTTTTACCCTTTGGGTACGGAACCCTAAAAATGGTGTACATCATCACTATAGTTAGGTACAAGTAAGTACATACAAAATATACATACATCGACTTTGGCAGGCTAAAGCGTATTTTCAGTCCCGCAAAGTCATGAAAGATCGGTTTTCTTAAGTGTGACAACCCTGTCCTTAAGAGGGACTGACGCAGTGCCCTCGTCTTACAATAAAATCTCAACAAGTCTTCCTCTTTCTTCAATATAGATTAAAAGCTTTGTTATTTTCGAATGGCTTCTGACGAAACCTTTAGTCTATTATTTCTAATAATAGAAACTCTTCAAATAAAGAACAAATAATTTATTTCCACTTCATAACGGGTGTAACAAGACCCTCAACAAAGCCGAAGTCTGTAGGTATTATTCAATTATTATTTATCATATAATGTGGGTAGGTGTGTGAATGAAAATAAATCAGTCTAAGCCCAACGTCGGTGTTTGATTAACGTGTGCCCGTGTCCCGTTACATGACATGGCGCAGCCGGTTCGCATTCCAATTATCATTGTGTGAAATATTAAGTACCTTCTTGATAGTGATACCGGGCCATGACAGATTCTCAAGAAGTGGATAAAAATAGATATCGTTGAAATCATCGCGTACTATGGAAGCCGTACTTCAACCGCCGGAGCCGTTCCGGTTTGAAAATAACTTGCTAAATGTAACGTCGGGAAACCTAAGCAAAGATTGGGAAAGGTGGAAAAAGTCATTTTTGGTATATTATGAAGCCTGTGAGTTAAATAAAAAAGATAAAAAAGTGCAAGTTAACATTTTGTTACATATTATTGGAGAAAAATGTCGAGAAATATTTGACCAGTTTTCGGAAGAATGCATTACAGTTCTGGAAGTACTAAAAAAATTTGATGACTTTTTCCTTCCAAAGAAGAATTTAACTGTCGAAAGACACATATTTTTCACAAGAGAACAGAAAGAATTCGAGTCTATTGAGCAATATGTATTTGAACTTAACAAGATGGCGGCTAAATGTGAATTTAGAGATTTATGCAGTGATCTTGTGCGCGATCGATTAATTTGTGGAATAAGAGACGGGACAATGAGGGAACGGTTGTTACGTGAACCAGATCTGACCTTATCGAAAGCGGTCGACATATGCAAGTTGGCGGAAATGTCGCGAGCGCAGGCAACGCATATAAAAGTAGAAAATAGAGAGTACAATGTGCATGAGATAAAAAATGTCGATGATGAGACGATGAAGAAGGAAGTATGTTGGGTGAACAAAGGATATCGACGTTCTCCAGCGAACAATAACCGGCGAAATCGTGTGGGCAGTTATCATCAAACGCAGGCGAGGCGAGACCTGCGTGGCCAAGAGCGCGGTCGTTTTACTGATAACAATCCACAACAACCCTCCACATCTGGTCAGCTCCAGCACCGTGTCGCATCGAATAAGTCAAGTGGTGGTTGTGGTAAATGTGGTCGTGTGCATAAAATACGAGAGTGTCCAGCTTATGGATATCGTTGTTACAAGTGCAATAGGATGGATCACTACTCTAGGATGTGCAGAGTGTATGCAGTGCAGGGAGACTCCAGTGATCAGGTAGCGTGTCATTTGAAACATAAAAATGATAATCAATGGTCAATAAAATTAAAAATTTGTAATGTTTTTATAGATTTCAAGTTGGACACTGGGGCTGATGTTAATATTTTACCTAAAAATTATTTAAAACAATTGCAAATATTGGAAAAGGATTTAGTAAAAACTTCTATAATATTACACAGTTATACGGGAGATAATATTTTGGTATTAGGCAAATGTTTCTTAATAGTAGATTGTATTACAAGGGAGCAAAATAATATTTTTACGGCGAGGGCGCTTTTTTGAATCCAGAGCGAAGTGAGGGATTCTAGAGTAGAATCCCGAGCGTAGCGAGGGATTCTTCAGTAGAATCCTGAACGTAGCGAGGGATTCAAAGTATGTCGCCCTCGCCAAAAATATTTTGCGCCCGAGTCATATACTCTACTTTTCATCCCCTTTCTATGAGAAAATAAATAGGAGACTGTGTTTATGTAATTAATGAAAATGTTCTTTATTTAAAAAAGACACGTGAAAAGTAAAAATAATTACAAATTTATAGTTACGTTTGATACACTAGCGCAATTTTCAAAAGTTATTATACTAAGTACGTAAGTATGTACTAATTACAAGAACACAGACTTAATTCGCGCGCTTATGTTTTTTTTTAGTTTCCGCGCCGCCGTCTATTCAGCCAGTCAATACATACCCACTGAGCAAGTAATCACTACGTTTTATACATACCAGCCGGCGGCGGCGTTCGAATTCTTTGAAAGATACATGTTCTAAATTCAAATCGCTTTTCCTCCCACTAAAAAGTTCTTACCAGAAAAGAGCTATTTTGGTCCCACTTATATAGGAACAAATCATCATTTTTCGAATAGAAGGGATGAAAAAGTATTTTACAAAGAAAACACATACGTATTGCCATTCATTATTGTAGATATTACGTCCCCCCCGATTTTAGGTTTAAATTCATGTGAGGAATTACAGCTTATTAAGAGAATTATGTCGGTTAAGAATGTGGATAAGGATAGCCAGTTTATATTAGATGAATTTCCAGATATTTTTAAAGGTATAGGATGTTTACCAGGGTGTTACAAAATAAGATTGAATGAAAATATTCAGCCGGTGGTCCATGCACCTAGGAAATTACCAATAACCCTTAGAGATAAAATTAAAGAAAAATTACAGGAAATGGAAAAAGACGGTATAATTTCCAAGGTGGAGGGGCCTACGGACTGGGTAAACAGTATGACAGTTGTAAAAAAACCTAGTGGAGATTTAAGGATTTGTTTAGACCCAAAGGATTTAAACAAGGCTATTAAACGAGAGCATTTTAAGTTACCTACTTTAGAAGAAATAACCGCGAAATTATCTGGCTCCAAATTTTTCAGCACATTAGATGCAAAACATGGCTTTTGGAATATAAAATTACATGAAAGCAGCACAGATCTGTGTACATTTAATACAGCATTTGGTAGGTATAAATTTTTGCGTATGCCTTTTGGCATTTCGTCGGCATCGGAGGTATTTCATAAAAAGTTATACGAACACTTTGATGACCTTGAAGGGGTTATTTTATTTGTTGATGACTTGCTTGTTCATGCAAGTTCTAAGGAACTCCATGATCAGCGCTTACGAGCTGTTTTAAAAAGATGTCAAGAAATTAATATAAAGTTGAACAAAGATAAATGTAAATTAGGTTTAACTGAAATCACATATTTAGGCCACAAAATTTCAGGTGACGGTGTGCAACCGGATAGTTCACATGTGCTGGCAGTCAAAAATATGTGCACTCCTAAAAATGTGAAAGAGGTAGAAAGGTTTTTAGGATTAGCGACCTATGTGAGTAAATTTATTCCTCAATTTTCAGAAAAAACTCATAGTTTGAGAGAATTGTTAAAAAAAGATACTGAATGGCACTGGGACCAACGGCATCAGGAGTGTTTCGAAAATATAAAAGAATGTTTGGTTAATCCGCCTGTACTTAGATATTATAGCTTAGAAAAATCCGTAGTAATATCAGTAGATGCAAGCAACTATGGTTTGGGGGCATGCTTGCTTCAAGATAATTTGCCTGTGTGTTATGCTTCGAAGTCTTTAACGAAAACTGAGCAATCATACGCTCAAATAGAGAAAGAATTGTACGCGTGTGTTTTTGCGTGTGAAAAGTTCTATACATATATTTATGGCCGGGCAGACATAACGATTGAAACGGATCACAAACCGTTGGTAAGTATTATCAATAAGCCATTAGCAGACGCACCGGCGCGACTACAACGAATGTTGTTGCGATTGCAGCCGTATTCATTCAAACTGGTTTACAAACCCGGCAAATATTTATTTATCGCTGATGCATTGTCGCGCGCGCCGGTCGACACCGAGCAGAGGCAGCGGGAGTGCAGCCCCCCTCCGCCGCCTCGCGACTACTTAGATGCTCAAGCGCAAGTCTGTTTTATAACAAATAGTAATTCACTTACGGATTCACATTTTTTAGAATTGCAAAAATGTACTAAAGAGGATGCTACTTTGCAACAATTATGCAAAATAATAAAGAAGGGTTGGCCCGATGATAAAAATAAAGTTGAACTTTTATTAAAACCTTATTGGGATTATCGACATGAATTAGTTAATAACTTCGGCTTAATATGGAAAGGTAATAAAATTGTTATACCGCAATGTATGCGGTATGATATGTTAAAGAAACGACATACAAGCCATTTAGGATTGGAAAAATGTAAACTTAGAGCACGCGAAATCATGTTCTGGCCTAATATGAATACACAGATTCAAGACTATTTATCACGATGCCAGGCATGCCTTACATATAGAAATAAAAACATAAAAGAACCTTTGATGCCTCATGAGGTACCTCAGAGACCATGGCAAAAGGTGGGCACAGATATATTTAAGTTTCGAGGCGAATCTTTTTTGATTATCATTGACTATTATAGTAAATACTTGGAATTATTTAAATTAAACTCTTTAACATCCAATACGATAATTAAGAAATTAAAGAATATTTTTAGTAGGTTAGGAATTCCGGAAATTGTTATGTCCGACAATGGCCCTGAATATTCATCTTCAAATTTTAATCATTTTTCGAAAACTTGGAACTTTAAACACGTAACTTCATCGCCTCGGTATCCACAGTCAAATGGACAAACTGAGCGTGTAATTCAAACAATCAAAAACATTTTGAAGAAGACGTCTTACGACGGCTCTGATTTTCAAATTGCATTTTTGGAATATTTGAATACTCCAATTAGCTGTGAAATACCGTCGCCAGCCGAGTTAATGTTTAATAGAAAGTTACGTAGTGTACTACCTTGTGATCCTAACTTACTATTTCCTAAAACATACAAATATAATAATATACCAGATAAATTGGAAAAGCGAAAAATTTTACAAAAACATTATTATGATAGAGGTTCGAGAATTTTAAAACCTTTAAAAATGGGTGACAAAGTTAAAGTCAGAATAGATGATGTGTGGAAGGCTGGTCTGGTCGTGAAGGTACTTAACCCACGCTCGTATGCGGTAAAAATGGAAAACGGTAACATCCTGCGGCGCAATAGACGGCACATTATATTTGATTCGACTACACGAATTTTTAAAGCAGTTAATGATGACAGATATAAATATGACCAAATCAATGTAAGAAACGCAGGTGATAGCTATCATGGTACAACATCCAGCTCCAGTGTACCATCTCCTGGACAGTCATTGAGTTATAATAATTCTAATTATAGCACTCGTTATGGCAGGACAGTGAGGCCGCCTGATCGCTGGGGATATCCGGCAACGACCTAAGTCAAATGAAACGGAGTCGGTATACATACCGACGGTTGAAAGGCTAATTGATCTAAACGACATTTTGTGAAACTCTCAGGAGGACCGATTAAAGTTTTATTATTCGGAAAAAAATCATAAAAAAACAACTATCGAATAGACGTTTAATTATTTAATACAGTATATCCCCAACTAGGTAAGGAAGTTTTCTAAGCTATTACTGTTGATAATAGTGTATTATTTTAGAAAATTTATGTCGGTTGGCCCAAAATTCACCAAATATAGTTATTTTTAGAGAAAGGCAAAATGGTTCAAACGCTTTGCGTAAATAAAATAGCTGAAAGTAAACTGGCTCAAGCATTGACTTAGAATAAAATAATACGAGAGAAAATGAATTTAGCGCCAAGTCAATTGACGGTTGAATTTGCCCAATGAGTCTAATCCACATGCTGGTGTTGCACTAGAGTGAAGTTGTTTAATGCAGATGACCATTAGAAGTACTGCAGGATGAAACATGATCAAATTTAGTAGAGTTATCATCATATTAGTCGCTCGACACCCACTGCTGGGTATAGGCCCCAAGGATCTCCACGACGATCGGTCCTGCGCTACCCGCATCCAGCGGTGCACCGCGACCTTCACCCTCAAGTCGATTGTCGGGGGCCTACCCACGAAGCGTCGTCCGGTGCGCGGTCGCTATTCGGCAACATACACTGGTCATAGATTTTCGTCTTGAGACACTGAGATAAATCGGACGCGAAGATTTTTCGAAGCTTCCCGAATGCTACCTTATCCGAGTTGGATTTGACGAGAGATCTCTTTCTCGAAGTTGCACTTACCTAACTTGACTGCCTGTCCTAAGTATACGTAATGGTCAAAAACTTCAAGTGTAGAGTTTCTAACATGAACTGGATCGGACACAACATGGGCATTCGACATGATTTTCGTCATAGCCATGTTCATCCCGAGACCCACTTTTTGAGAAGTACAACGGAGATCTTTGAGCATTGTGTTCAGGTCTTCCAAGATGAGACCTTGGCTCAGCCATAAGAACTATATCATCGCCAAAACGAAGGTGTGTTAGGTACTGGCCATTAATGTTGATGCCGAGTCCTTTCCAGTCTAAGAGTTAAAAGATATCCTTCAACGCATATGTGAATAGTTTCGGAGAAATGACATATCCCTGTCACAAATCCTATCCAACTGCAGCGAGGAGTGAGAACTCCTCGCTGCAGTTGAATAGGATTTGTGTTCTGGTTGTATACTCGGAACGACATGGTGGCATTTTCGTATAAGTACCTCAACACCTCGATATACCTGTAGTCCACTTAGCACTTTTGGAGAGACTGCAGCACCACTCAGGTTTCAATCGAATCAAAGGCTTTCTCATACGAACACCAAGCAAAGTGGGAGATTATACTCCTCGGTCTTCTGTATAACCTGCCGCAGTGTATGGATGTGGTCTGTGGTGCTAAAGCCTTTTCGGAACCCGGCTTGTTCGGGAGGTTGGAAGTCGTCGAACCTGCGAGCGAGACGTTTCGTAAGGACTCTCGAAAACAACTTATAGACATGGTTCAGAAGTGAGATGTGTCTGTAGTTCTGTAAGAGGGACCCTTTTTAAAGAACAAAATCACCTCACTTATGTTCCATGCCTTATGCATTATGCCTTCGACTTTTATTGCGCTCCTCTTTAATACTTAAATTGGCAAAGGTCGCTCGTCAAAGACTTAGATATCTGTCTATTTAGCTACCGATAACGATGAGCATCCATCCTCATTTCACGTCTCTGATCCATAAGTAGGAGTGTGTGGTCGGAGAGTTTCTAAAGCTTGGGATGGCGGGTCTTAAAGAACTGGGACCCTATCGTACGGACAGTATCCACCACCATCTTGTTTAGATCGTCCACATCTATGCTTTTTTCAAGTGCTTCGAAGCGGTTTTGGAGTTCGAGTTAAAAGCTTTCGGGGTTTTGAATATAGGCCGGTAATAGTCGGAGCGTGGATTTTATTAGTCGAGGTCTTTCCAGCTTTAGGTAGATACACAATGTGCCACGTACCAATCGGTGATCGCTCCCCGTCTTGACGGGGTTGATCACAGTGACATCATTGAATGACTATACCATCCGGACTGATCCAGGTCCACTTCCAGCTTTCCGGCTTCTTGAAGAAGGAGTTCATTAAAAAGAGGTCCTTCTTCTCCATAAAGTCGACCAGCGTCTGGCCTCTGGCATTCCGTTGCCAAACTCTAAATTGCCCCACTCTCAGCTGATTACCTCATCGTTTCCCCAACTTTGCATTGAAGTCCCCCATCGCAATGGTGGTGTAGTGGGTTTTGTAGCTATGCATGGATTTAGAGATCTTCTCATTCATAGCCTCCACTTCGTCAACTTGATGTGTCGAGGTCGGAGCGTAAACTTAACATTCAACGAATACCGTTAGGATATTCTGACTATAAGGTACGCTACCCTGGTCGACACCCTAGGGTTATAGTAGATATCAATACTTAAGATCTTCATTATTCAGCAACGTCCATAACATAATTTTGAGGTTGCATAACTCAAATTATGCATAAAATATTTTGAGGCTGTTATGCAATATTAACTTCATACAAATTTATACTACAACTACTACCACTCATTGTCCTTAATAGAGGCTAAATGGGTCAAGCGACATAGCCAATTAATATAATTTGTTGCAAAATGGTCCAAGCGACATTAGCTTATCGTTTTGGTGTAATGCAAAATAGGCCAAACGACAAAACCACAAACATGGCAAAAAAGCCAAATGACATAAGCGACACACTTTATAAAAGTTCGAAAGATCAAACCAGCCTTAGTCATCGAGTCCTCAAATTGGTCTAATTTTGTGTCGTATAGATCAATGAGCTTAGAAATGAGGCCTGTTTTGCTGTGGGTGTTAAGCGCCAAAAAAGTCGTCAGAAAAATTCGATACCTGGCTCAAACGACGGAGAAAAATTTGCTGATTCCGAATATGTATATAACTCAATATCGCAAAAAATGTCGCTTAGACCAATTAGCCTTTCAACCGTCGATACGTACATAATACTTATATCTACTTTTTCAAAAAATGTATATAGCAATATGTAATAAAAAAAAATTAAAGATAAAGCATGTAGAAAACCTGATAGCTATGTTATAAATTGTATAAGATAATATTATTATTAATGATTGTCATAAAAAAAAAGACATTGTGTAATTTATATTAAAACAATACTTGATATATAATTAAATGCATGTTTTAAATTATGATTCATTGATATTATGTAATCATTAATTATCTACAATATAAATTTATTAATTCCCTTTAATTAGTGCATGTTTTGTTCCATTTTCAATTATAAACATTAGACTTAGGTGGTGTAAAATTGAAAGTTTGTTGTTACTGTTAAGTAGGTACCTACTTATTTTCTTAATTCAATTTTTCTTAACGTTAATAAATAATTGAAAATAAATGTAAATTGAAACATGATTTGTAATGTAAATGAAAAATATTTTTGAAATGCAAATTAAGAGTAAATTTAATTGGTTGTTAGCAAAATAAATTGATTGGTAAATAAACAATACAATAACAAGTAATTACAGTACGATTTCAATACTGATTGTTAAAATATATATAAAAAATTAACAGTATCACAGTTTTGTTTATCATTTATAATTGAGAGTTATTAATAATGGTACCTAAATAATTTATATTTCGAAATAAATAATTTATTACCTATGTACTTATTTAGAAACAGCCAATAATTTAAAAATGAATGTAATGTAAGTAATGTTTCTTTCTTCTTTTGTTTAAAAGGGGAATTGTAGGTATTATTCAATTATTATTTATCATATAATGTGGGTAGGTGTGTGAATGAAAATAAATCAGTCTAAGCCCAACGTCGGTGTTTGATTAACGTGTGCCCGTGTCCCGTTACATGACAAAGTCCACGCATTCCGCCCACCATCAGTGGAAAATCTACGAAATTATTCAAAGTCAAAGTCATAATTTTTTTTTTCAAAATTTTTGTGAAATCTTATTTTATAAGTTATTTCCTACTTTTTGTCTACAGAAACAATATTAAAAAAATTAAGTATTTTATAACAAACAATGGCTTCAAAACGTCATCATTCAATGTATTTCATGAGCACGCACATAAACGTTGCCTTTCAACTCGGCCGCACGCAGCTGTCTCGCAGGCGCGGTCTTTTGTACAAGTTACATTGCGTGGTAATGTATGCAATGCTTTTTTAACACCAAAAATTAAAATCGTTTCCCAGCAATAATGTGAACAGAAATTGTTCTAATGATAGGCAGAATACGTGGACCTCGGCTTCGTTGAAGGTCTTGTTACACCCGGTACCTATATACAACGCACGCGTAAAGATGCGCAAAAAATATGTTGCGGCACCTCACATTGGCGATAAATACTCTGTGCTCATGATATCTATTCGCGCCATAAATATACACGGTGTTTGGAAAAAATCTTATAAAACCAAATATGGTAGATTGCCATTGCATACAACCCCGAAAAATTAGTATGATCTCTGGAACCAACACATGGCAAAGAAATTTAGATTTTTTTATTTGTGTGGAAACTGCTAAGTGACAACCCTAGACGCAAATAGACTATTGTTTTCGATAATCAACCCCATTTATCTGCTAAATCAAAACACAATTTCCGTCTAGGGTTGCCACTATGCAGTTTATCATAAAAAGAAAAAAAAAGAAAAAAGTGGCAATTTTCAAAATGAAATATTCCGCCATGATGTATTTTTGTTGTTTGCATTTAATTGGACAAGTTATATTGTTCCTCCCAAAATAAAAAGCTGTTTTAGAGAAATTGGGTACCTAATTAGAAACTGTTTATCATGTATTTACCTATTGTTTGTATATGTTACCGGCAATGTGTATTCTCCGGCATTGTATACAATGCCTAGGCATTGTATACAATTCATTTCATACATTGCCTGATCGTTTCAGGCAATGTATGAAATTATATTCATTTTATACATTGCCTAGGCATTGTATACAATGCCTGGTGGTCCACCGGCAATGTGTAAAATAAGTTTATTTCTGTTGTCTGTTATAAAAAAATAACCTCGAAATTTAACGCTCACGCTCCGCTGCGCTACGCGCTCGCCTTAAATTTCTAACCTAACCCGGGACCTACAGGAGTAAAGCAGGTTCGGTTCTAAACTCAATAAGCCGCCCTCAAGCCCCCCCGAGCCCCCCTCGAGCCCCCCTGAGCCCCCCCGAGCCCCCTCCAGCCCCCCTCGAGCCCCATCTCAAGCCCTCCCCTCGAGCACCCCCTCGAGCCCCCCTCGAGCCCCCCCCCCCTTGAGCCCCCCCTCGAGCACCCCCTCGAGACCCCCTCGAGACCCCCTCGAGCCCCCCTCGAGCCCCCCTCGAGCCCCCCTCGAGCCCCTCTCGAGCCCCCTCGAGCCCTCCCCTTGAGCCCCCCCTCGATCAAAATCTTTTTATTTTACACATTGCCGGTGGACCAGCAGGCATTGTATACAATGCCTAGGCATTGTATAGAATGCCTAGGTAATGTGTGAAATAGACAATAATATTCATTCTATTTCATACATTGCCTAAAAGGGTCAGGCATTGTATACAATGCCTGCGTTTCATACATTGCCGGTGACATATATACTGTACGTACGCGGCCCAGACTCCATACATTTTAGGTCCTAAAATGTATGGAGTCTGGGCGATAGGGCATCTCTCTGGGCATCATGAATTTAGGACATCTCTTTTCAGCTTTCTAGGTCCAAAGGTTTGGGCTAGCCTTTAATAGGTCAGTCACCCTTAATTGTTATACATTTAAGCGATTTCCAAACACCCTGTATTCTATTCGCGCCATAAATTGTGGCTCATTTAAAATAGAGGCTTCCGTCTCGGGGACCGTATCCGACAATGGTGTAATTTTGACGTCGGATTATTTACGGCACCGAGGTTGTGTTTTGTTTACTTATGTAAGAAATACGATAGGTAAAAAAATACAAAGTCGGTATGTTTGCCAGGTATATATTTTAAGAGAGTCTTTATTTTGTTGTACTAGGAACTCCTTGATAGCAGGTATTGTATAATTATTATCTGTGGTAAATGCTACCACAGATAATATAATACTATACTAGTATGCTACCTATAGTATAGTACCCACTGAAAATTATCTGTAGGCGTCAAGTAGGCGTATTATAAGTTTACGCTTACTGAAGGAATTTATAAGTACCTACTACGACGTACTATTTATAAATTCCTTGCGATTACTACTTGATAGCGAGTGTAGTTGACATTTGTATGACAACTTCTTGTTCAGTGTAGTTACCGCCGGAGGTTAGTACTATTATATATTCTGTGGCGCTGCTGTGCCAAATTGCATACGAAATTGCTTACTACAGTAGCTATCGACGTTATTTGATGCTCGTTAAGTTAGCGGCTGTAGTAACGTAACGTAGATTACCATTGCAACCTCAGAACACAGCAACTCATAGTAGAGGTACTGTGCAAACTTCTTAGAATAATAACACCTAGAATGATAATTCTCTACAAAGCGCACTGTCAAAACTGATTTTAGTTACGATTAGGTAACGTATGAAGGATATAAATCTGAACACTAAGCCATTTTGTCTTAGTATTAGTTGCCTCACTTTGCATGCATGCACGCGGACACGGCTTCTAGGTGTTATTATTCTAAGGCAAACTTATAATACAGGCACTAGGGTCACCCGAGTTTGCCCGTCATAGGTACAAAACGTCTATGTATGCACGGAGGCAGGAGAAATATTTCATATCGTGAATTCCAGCAATATTTGTGACCAATTTTGGTTGTTTTTGTGAAAAACCACAAAAGTGCCTAAGAAAGTAAATATTTTTTTTTCTTTCAGGTAATGGTTACATCGAAGGAACTGAGCTGGACGGCTTTCTACGAGAATTCGTTTCATCAGCCAATTTCACTGACATCAGCCCAGATGTAAGTTGAAGATAATTTTAAATAATATTTTTAGTAAAACTTTTTCAATAATAGCTTTTGTTATCCAGCTCAGATTATTACCAAACCTATTCTACCTTTTAAAGTGAATGGAATACCATAGAAACATATAACATTTACTATGGGAACCTATTATGTTAGTGCACATACACGCGTCCACCCGTAATCCGAGATTGAGTAAATAAGGGCCTTTATCGCCTAATCGAGGGCCAGCACCACAGATTTTAGACGTTTCAAAAAATAATATTTTTATAAAAAAAAAAGGATTTTTTTAGCCCAAACTAGGGGTGGAGTTACCCGCCACATTTAAATTGACTGAGTTAATGGCAGTTCGATACTAAACGTACGCGCGGTCAGCGTGGAGGTAAGCCAGTCAGTGACCCAAATTATTTCCTAGTTTGGGATAATTGATATAGATAGGTAATTAGGTACTCAAATACAGGGTGTTTTTTGTTGGAACAGTGCACTTTTGTGGTGTGGCTTAGGCTGTCAAACTAAACAACTTTGTCTAAGGGACCAACTTAATCAGAACAAAAAAATAATCAGATGTTCCATACATTTTGGTCGAGTAGATAGATATTGACATTTTCTATGGAACAACAGATTTTTTTTGCTCTGATTAAGTTGGTCCCATAGACAACATTGTTCAGTTTGACGGTCTAAGAGACACCACAAAATTTGTGCATTGTTCAAAAAATTACCCTGTTAACTCTTTACCGCATGGAATTTTTAAATCTTGCGAAACAAATATACGAGTTTTTATTCACTAAATGTAACATGGGAAAAATAATTACTTAAATAATTTAAAAAAAATGTTTAATGGGCAAGATGACAATTTTTTTATTTTATGTTACATAAATTACCACTAAAAAAAAGAAACATTGGTAAAAGAATTATTTCGCAAGCAAGAAAACTGCCCAAGATATCACAGTTTGAAATGCACAAAATTGGACTCACCTGAAAACGCTCCATACTAACGACTACTCAATTATGACGTTACGCTTGAGTAGTTTGTATGCAACGCGTAGGAAATTTGTTCGGCAGCTATATTAAATATTGTGTTTATCAAATGGTTTCTTAGACTTTGCAATAAATTTTATGGACTAATTAAATGTATTATTTATTTTAATAAATTTTATACTTTTTAAATGGACTTGTCCGTCCAACTTTGAAGGGTCTTAAAACAAATAATACGCAATGTATAAAACCAAGAGGTATACAAGCTACTCTAAAAGTTTTATATGTTTACAATTTTTATTAGTATTTCGTTATTTTATTCATTAGTCATCATCCCTATTGTTTTTAAAGGTTTTATTAAGAAAAAACAAATTGTTCCAAATTTGTAACACTATGCACTTTTGACAAAAATTCTATGTTACATTTATCGAATATTATGCAGTGAGAACTATATAAATGAGAAAAAGAAGTAACAAAATAAAAAAAATGTTGACTCAACCAGTATTACTTTGAAATGTACATTTTACGAATGTAATTTAATGTATGCTTAAATTACATTCGGAAAATGTTAAATACATGATCACAATATGATCCGAAGATCAGCTGTTTCATACATTTCGATATTTAGTGTCGAGTTGTGAAGTTAGGGCTTGTAGTGTAGAGTAACAAGCCTGGCTCTACATACATGAGGTCTGATAACTTTTTGAGATTGCGAGCCTGCTGGCCTCGTCTTGGCCACATTTTACATGAAAATGTTTTCGTTGGGATAGATAATATTTGGTTGGTCGCATCTTTACTCTGTATTTCTGGCCCCTAATACCACCGGCAGTCAGGGCTGTCACTCTCAACTCTCGACATTTCCCGTCTGAAAGTGTTAAGATTTATTGTTCGGCCTGTCAGTTATCATTACTTATCCTGGCTCACTTGTGCGTTGTGCCCTAACTTTGACTTTCAACTCCAAGTTTAACAAAAGACAAAACGGAGCGTCTTTTGTTTTGATGATTAGTGATTTATTTTGAACGAAAACGATGTTTCTTTTTGAGGTACCTAGTTTTGTAGACTTTTTTTTTTAATCTAAGGCTTTATCTCACCTAATTTTTAGTACTTAATGCCGAAGATAGAATCGCTCTTAACTCGGAATCGTCAACCACGAAGAACTAGCTATCTTACCTAGAATGCGTCAGACTTAGGTAAGATGGTGGTAGATAGCCATATTAAATAGTAGATTATTGCATCGAGCACAAAGTAATTTATTATTGCACCGAGTGCCTGATTTAGAGCCCGAGCGTTAGCGAGGGCTCTAATCTAACAGGCATGAGGGCAATATAAATTACTTAAGGCGAGGTGCATATTCTGCTTTTCTTTCAACTATTACCTATAGGAATAGTAGATAAAAGAAACTCATATCAAACAGTTAAAATAGAAGTTTAATTATTGAAATTAAAAGTTATGCTTGAACAATTATTAAAGGTAAGGTTAAGAGTTTTGTTGGGCAAATTTATATTTCTATAACATTGTCGGCTTCATTTAGAATGTTTTCCGGAGTTAATGTGGCGAATAGGAAGCCGAAGCACTCAAAATCAGATAGTATCACACTTTATCGTTTCCAAAAATATTGTCAAGCAAAATGAACAAAGTTCCCGCCAAATCACTTTTTTAAATTTCTTTCATTTTTAAATCAGAGTTACCAGCAATTTTTTTTTTAAATTTGGAACAAGTAGGATAGAAACGAATAATACGTCCGTAAAAAAACCATTGAGATTGGCAACTTTTGGTGCGATTAAAAAAAACTGTGCAATAATGAAATTTCATACATTTTTATTGCTCTAGCTAGAGAATTAAATACTCGCATTGTACTGAGTTTTGAGTGTGATTTATGAAATTAAAGCATAGTTAGAAGAAAAGAGTATTATCCATCTAGGTTATGCTTTAATTTTTAAGTTTATCCAAAAATGGGATGGGGTTATTAGTAGTGATGTACAAGACTCGAGTCCTCCGAGTCCTTTTGTCCAGAGCTCGGAGTCGCTTTACAGGGCTCGCCTCGTTTGTATGAAGCTCGACGACTCGGGAGTCTTTTTTAGCGCTCGAGCCTTTTTCAGAGCTTGGCCGACTTCGAGCCATTTTCACGGCTCGAGCCTTTTTCGGCGCACCAGTTGTGATGGGCTGCTGATGAATGAGGATAAGTAGGGCTAAAGTACATTAGATTAAGCATCTACGGTGCTCTTTATAACATAAGACATTCATCTTTTTGAGTTCTAATTTTGAAGACTAGAATCAGATTTCCAGGGCTCTGTGAGCTCGATAGGCTCGGCTTTAATATCTCCGTAATTAATAATGTTGTAAATATTATTATTTACGGAGATATTAAAGTCATAAACATGAACTCTAAGCTTTTTATGAGGCTCGCGTTCATTTTAAGACTCGAGCTTATTTGAAGGCTCGAGCCCTTTTAATAGGTTCGAGCTCTTTTGAAGGCTTGAAACTCTTTTGAAGCCTCGAGGCGTAGCTCAGAGAGCTCGTTTTTCGGCTTTAGTCCACGTTACTGAATGTGTTTGTGTAGTAAAGTTAAAAATCAATAGTTTGAAAATATCGGGAAAAAAAATACATTATTTAATCGTAAATGCATTCATTCTTTCCACGATTTACGTAAACAAGATAGTTTCTTTTGGTTACGCGCATGTAATAATAAATGACTTGATGACTATGAATGTCTTAAAAATTAACCGTGTAATATAAAATTAACTAAAGTTTTTCGAAAGGAAATAATAAAAAACTTTTTCACATTTTTCGGAATGATTCCAATTCGGAATTCCGGATGAAAATTCCATCTGTAATCTGTGGCGGGCCTAAGCGGGCCTTGGGCCCGCCATCGCCACATACAGACAGAATCTGGATTCGGAATTCCGAAACAGAATATCGATAAGGTATGAACATTCTGAACGGAAAATTGGAATCTAGGTCCGTAGATTTGTATGGATTAGCTGCGTTCGAAATTATTCGGTTTCGAAATTCCGAATCAAAATTCCGTAGGTGTAAGTAGCGGGCCTTTTGAGAATTTCCTTTATTTCTTGTAGGTAACTTAATTCAAAAGTGGTTTGTTAATTCAGTTCTAAATTGTTAAGACTGAATCGATACTAATTCTGCGATTGTCACGACGGCACATCAGACTATACTGTTGACTTTGAGACCGTCTTTATGCCCTACGTAATAAAAGCTGTTTTCGCAGTTCAACTGGGAAAAACAAAGTTTACCTAAATAAGGACCTAAAACAACGGATTACTATACAATGCGATTTCGGTCAACGGCACGCTGGGCTTCCACGACAGCGTAATGATATTCAATCAATTTATACTTAAATGCAAAGCTACAATTAAGGTTCAAAATAAATTGCAGATTTTTGACAGTTTTGTATGACCTCATGTGCTGCTGACTGTACAACAGAAGTAGCCAACTTCAGAGCGCTTCAAAACGATGTAGGTATTTTAATCTGTTAATTTTAAATTTATTTTTCAATTTTTATTTATTTGTTTAGTTTGGGTCTGTATGATAATTATCGACTGCGATGTAATTCGTTCTTATTTGTCTTATTTAGCAAACAGATTTCGAATATGTTTTAACTAAAACTAAAACGATGATTTTTGTTTCAATTTGTGCTAAAACCGTTATTTAAAAATATTACTTACCTAGTAGTTTTGATACCTCTACTTAGATAAGTACAAATGTCATAATTTTGATACTTTAGAACCTTAGTTAAGTTATTAGTAGTAAGTACTTAAGTTATTGACGACCTACGTGGTCGAGCAGCTCGTAATCTCTGATGCCCGGGTTCTACCCCCGGCTGGGTCAATTTAGAAAACGAATTCCATATTGGCTCAGGTCTGAGTGTGTGTAGTTCCACCGTTGTATTTGATTTCTTTAACAAAAGATGTGCTTTAGCTACTTACTTTGGAATGAGAGCAAAGTTTATTTATTACTTTGCACTTAATTTTACAGCTTTAATTTCTCTGCTAAATATCGGGAACCCAACAGATGTTATCAATTATTCCACCGGCTGTGGAGTATAAATCATTGTTAATGGTTTTGTAATGGACGGCATCATAACAATTAAATTGTTATCGAAATATCTCGCTTAATTTTATGCTACTCACATATTTTAAATAGACACTAAATTCGATTTGATTTTGCGAACTTTTTCCTCGTGGAAAATCATTTCCCGTAGATTTTTCATAATTAATTCATTTCAAAATTATTTGTTACATAATATAAGGGGAAAGTACACAGAACAAAGATTTTTTTTTCTATGTTCTGTGGGAAAGTAGGATCATAGTCAGTTTCAGCTGATAATGCAGAAAAATAATGTTGTGTAAAAAAAAATTGAATTGTTTTTCGATTTTGAGGTTAAAAACATGGCCGCCAGGTTCATTACTAATTTGCGGGAATAGTAAACATCGAGTGGCTAGACGCTATTTCCTGTAGGAATTTTCATAATAATAAATCTATGATTGGATTCTTGTTTTTAACCATGACTTTTCCCGCTTCGAGAATCGTTTCCCGTGAGAATTTTAGTAATAATACTAATAAGTTCCTATCCATATCCCAACCTTCTCTGTATAAAAAATCATCACAATCGATCTAGCTGTTTAGCCAAACCGTAAGAAACAAACGGGAAATTACTTTCGCATTTTTTATAGTATCTATACGGATTGCATCTGTTTATATTTATTTGAAAATTTAAGAACTTAATGGTACGATCAGCAACTCACGTGTTTTACCACAAAAAATGGGTGCACGCGTGAGATATGAAATCACAATTGCACTTTTTCTTTTTAAAAACTTTTTAAAGGGTTGTTTTTATATTACACATTCACATACAATACATGAAACGTACAAAATTATAAGTGATTTTATTAACAAAATAAGTGTCTTAACTAAGACGCTCCCCGATCGGATCTGACGATGGTCCAGGTTGTGGGCTGATGCATCCCAAATGCATCATGAGCGGTTTTCTATGCAGCAGCTCTATATGACGTCATCCTCTCTACAATCCATATACATAACACGTGCGTATCGCCCCTGCACTTAATTGTGCCTACGTACGTACTAACTACGTATGTAAGTGACGTTGTACGTACATGAATGTTGGTGACGGGGTGGCGCAGCGTGCAAGCAATTTTAACCTAATGAGTGGTAAAGCAGAGGTGTTGTTGATATCTCCTGCCTACTTAAAATTGCCGATACCTACCAAAGAGAATGTAAAATCACTAATACCTACTATCTTACCCATAGACATAGAAAAATTTTCGCTGCGCTAAGAAGACCAACAAAGCGTGGAAAAGAGAAGTTAACATTATATGGACACGGTCTGTGAAAAAAGAGACAAAGAATCAAGTTTAGTGACAATGTGCCAACATTTTTTACAGTAAGAGCCCCTAGCGTCCCGCCTAGCAAATGATTACAGTTTGTTTAAAATATTTGTTAATCCTTATTAGAATTTCAAATAAAGGTATCGTGGAGCCATGGTGTCTTGTGCTCTAAGTAATTGTGATGTGATAAAAGAAGCAATCCAAGTAATCACACTTTTCAAAGGTAAATAAGATTTTGCCACACATTTCTCTAAACCAAATTTCGCTACATTTATTCGTTTATCGATGAAGAAAACAGTATGGAACATAGTTTATTAATTTCCTTTGCCATAATATAGTCATATTTTATGTATGTATGTCATATTTTATGTACTTATCTCATATAAAATGTATACATGCGTTTTTCGGATCACCTGTTTATTGACATTGTTGTTCTGGCCTTCTATTTCTATGATCTTACCTGACTTTGTATATGGAATATATTTAATATTTTATGTAAAATTTGTCCAGCTCTAGAGAGTCGAATGAATTTACAAAATAGTCTGTAGGTAAGTAATTTTTTTATATCTTAAAAGTTTTCATAATCCCGAGGGTGTCTACGGTCTAGCTAGTATAATATTTTTTACTCTTTTTTCTTCGTAGCGTAAATATTTTGCAATCTACATAATAAATGAATCAAGCTGAACTTTATAAACTTTAAGCGGGTAATTCAAGTTGCTTAATGACTTTGGCCTTTAAATAAGATTAAAAAGAAGAAGTCAAAGGGTTGTTCTGACAGGTTCCTGTTAAGTTCCAGGTACTTACCTGACAGATAACTTCATACGATTTATTTATGATCCACAATTTTTAGTTAAACAAGAAACTAGCGTAAACATCTGGCATTTTAAAGAGGGCATTCGCATTTTACATACGTAAATCAAGAACTTGGGAGTTTTTGAAGCGATTTTGGTCACATAATTTATTGTTTTAGCTTCTTTTGACTTCAACCATCTTAATTATCATATATTTTTATTGAAACTGTATTAACCAAAATTCGTTTCAATTGGATAATTGACTACGTAAACAGTGGGTTTCGAAAGCGCGATTTCCAGAAGACGGGCGAAGGCTCATCTTTGAAGTAATGTTACACCAATAATTATTACTAGGCAAGAAAATAATAAGTATTTGTTCGAAGGGGCATATCCTTTAATTGAACTTGTATTAAGAAAATTTCGAATTTTAGTTCATTAAAATGTATTTTTATCACATCTAAGAAAGTAAAAAATCGAGAAAATGACTACAAGAAAACACGTTATATCTCATAATCTAGAAGTTATTTGGCAACATAAATATTTTTCTACGTAAGAATAAAGATTGTACTATAAATGTGTAAAAATAAAAAAAATATCCGTCATCAATCTTTTATGAAATTAATTTTCAAAGTAAGTATAAAATCGGGCGCATCAAGCGTTTCAAGTTAGTCGCGCGCTGGCGCCCTTCGAGGCAAGACCTTTGTCGGTTGACTTCCCGCCGCCGCACAAGTGCCACGCGTAATAATATTTCTATAAAATAAGTATAGTGTGACCAAATTTGGAACATTGATGTTGATCCGTAAGTAATTTTGTTTGTTTGTGAATCTGAATGGACTAAAATTAAAACTGTACTTAACATTAATTATAACAATTTTCTCTACAAACTTATTGTTGTTTTCCTTACAGAACATGGGTAGAAAAGAAAAAAAAATATTATGGATCAAAAAAGTCAAGAAAAAGTAATAAAAATAATTTGCAGAAAGCAAGAGAAGCTGCGTTAGTATACCTATTTAATTTTTAACAGGGTTAGATAAATGGCAAATCCACTAGCGGACACTTCTCTTCTTCTTCTTCTAAACAATACGGGTGGATTCTCTCACGGCAACTCGACGTTTATTGCGCCTATTTTTCGATCGCGCACGTATCGACCTACCTAGATATCGCATTATTATACGTTACACTATTTCCCAACAAAGTACTCGTCAAGACGATTCAAACGAGCCCAAACTCGATGGGGTTGCATGGTTTTATTATAGAGTTCCTATGGCCTTCTTTCGGCTTCATCATCAGATCCTTGGACTCTATTTCCCATTAGAGTACTCGCCAAGACGATTCAAACGAGCCCAAACTCAATGGGGTAGCGTGGTTTTATTAAAGAGTTCCAGTGTCCTTCTTCCGGCTCCATCATCAGACCCTGGACACTATTTCCCAACAAAGCACTCGTCAAGACGATTCAAAGGAGCCCAAATTCAATGGGGTTGCACGATTTCAATATTGAGTTCCTATGGCATGGCCTTCCAGCTTCATCATAAGAGCCTAGACCTCATCTCCCTTTAAAGTACTCATCAAGACGATTCTAACGAGCCCAAGCACGATGGGGTTGTATGGTTCCATCATAGAGTTCCTGTGGCCTTCTTCCGGCTCCATCATCAGATCAGCCCAATGATACCATAATATTGCATTGCCTTCCATTTCTGACCTATGTTCAAAGTTTCAAGTCTCTAGCTCATCCGAAAGCTAGTTTAAATTGTTCGCAAACTTTGTGGGGAGACAAACAAACAAACACACAAGCAAACGAGAAAGCGACCTACTAAAAGCGTGTTAAAAACAACCTACCTACCTATAAGTTTCAAGTCTCTAGCTCATCGGGAAGCTAGGTAGGTAGGTACTTACCTAGTATAAAATACTCTTTTCTAAAATTACGGACAAACAAATAAACGAACCTACTTATAAATATTATTAGTATAAATAAATAAATAAACAAGAAAACGTCCATAAATGAAAACGTGTTAAAAAACCAACATTCCTTTTTGAACTTATCTTGTACTGTGGCAGTATCGTCTATCTGTGGCGAGTCAGACAGAGTCTGTCTCTGTCTGTCACATTACCTCTACACGTTGACCTTGAGAACGCCTTTATGCCTTAGGTATAAAGTTGGTTTTTGTAGTACAACTGTTACGTCTGACGTGCCGTCGTAGGTACAGTTAGACTGTCTTGAAATCGTGCGTGCATTTAGACGACACAATTTTAAGAATCTTATTATCGAGCGGGCTAGGCCGCACGATTTTAAGATTCTTACTGTCTTAGTCCGTTTACACCATGCTTAGTCTTGAAATCGCGTGCTTAAAATTGTGTAATGTAATTGAGCCTTAAGTACATTTGGTTCATGATTGTAATTCTGCATATTTTTTGAAAATATTTCATGTTGTTGGTCGTCGTTCAGTTTCGTATTAAAAATATGCGTTAATAATGCTATGCTTAAACATAATTATGCTTAAAGTAGTCATGCTTAAAAAAATATGCATAAGCCGTTATGACTAAGTAAGATTATGCGTAAACATCATTCGGTGAAATCATATTATGCTATGACATATTATGCCTTAAAATTTTATGCAAATACAAAGAGAACCACTGGGCCTCTGTACGCGGCATAAACACAGATCAAGATCGTTCGGTCATTGCAGCGTATGGTAGCAACTGTGTGCCGTACGTGAGGAGAAACGCACACACGCACACGCGCGCTCACTTCGCGCGGCGATCGAGCCGTAAATACCTACCTAAAACCCGAGCGCGTAAATTAGGGAAAGCCCTCTTAAACCATTTTATATTTTTTTCGATACTCACAAAACATTTTTTTTCTTTTTTATCCTAAGGTGTAGTTTAATGGTTTCTAGATATTGTGTGATTCCCCTGGGTTATTTACCCGACTCCGGGCATTCTAATGGAGTAAGACAGATTTACGACCTAACCGAAGATTTACTTTCCTTTGGCAACCGGAATTTGAGTTAACAATAAAAGGGCTTGATTCGTCCATTACCTTTTTTTTTAATAAAACTGACACGAAATTTTCAAAGGGAAGTCTGTTAGAATAATTGACCACACTACGAACAATAAAGCAATCAATGCGATAAAGTTCAAGTGATATTTGACATTTAAAGAAATAAGCATAAAGTTTATTTTCCCATATTACACCTGTTGTAAAGCACTTTGTTGGTACGTTGCCAACCAGTCGTGCCAAATTTTTGATCTCCTGATCCTGGGATAACAAATGTTGTACCCATTGGGCACTCTTTGTCATTGTATATAAAATGATAGTCAGAAAAAGCAGGTTTTTGGAAATAGTTTGGTATTACATACCTCAGTGGACGACGAAAAGTGTTCAACACGCAACCGGCCTAGCTATTGCCCCTTAGGTATAATGTACATAGGTACTACACACTAAGGCTGCTTACGCACTGACAGGAGCCTAGATTTTGTGCCTAGATCACAGACAATTTCTGTGGCCTAGATCTTAAATATGTATTGAAGTAAAACGAACGTTCACGAATGTTCGCAACCGGCCGCACTGCGCGCTAGGTGCCTGGATACAACCAAAGACCATGAGACCAAGGCTCCTATCCTAGCGACCCACCTAGCGGTCACTGTATATCCTGGATGTATCTAGCCGCTAATCTAAGCACCTGTCGGTTTTCACAACTTTTTAGAAAAAATCGTGTGCGCCCATCCCGCTCTGCACGAACTAAACGTATGTTAGTGATGGCGCGGCATCTAAGCGATTTTAACCTTAGGCCCTCGAGTGGTAAAGCGGATGTTTTGTCGATAGTACATTATACCTCAGTGTCTACAGCTAGATATTATTCGTATTTTGGCGAACTTCGTGATAGAATTACACCAACAGAACAATACAACGTGTTGTGCTCATGGATATGAACAACTTTTTCTATGGGGCCAACTCTGCAACTCAACAAATAACATCAGCTGTTTCATACAAGTTGTCAAATACCTACCCGACCAGAATGTATGAAACAGCTGATTTTTTTTCGCGTTTTCAAGGTTGGCCCCATAGTAAAAGTTGTTCATATTCATGAGCACAATCATCACCTAAGAGGTTTTGCGCTTTTTCATTTTTTTTCTTAAGTTTTTTTTTTCTTTGTACCGGCTTTGTGAAACGTAATGTGTATCAATCTTATTTATTTTATTTTATTTGCAATGATGTGTTCACCTGTAATTGGGTTGCATGCTAGACCTAAATATGATTTAAGAATTTTATATTGTAATGTGAACATGTTACCTGTTGGTGTCCCTAATAAATAAATACAAATACAAAACACGTTGTATAATCGTTTTGCTTGTGACTATGATTCAAATAAACTGCACATGTTGTTGACAATTTTAATACGAGTAATTACATAAATTATTCACAATTTCTTGTATATTTGTACAAAGCATACTACTAGAATTTAACCTAGGTAAATTAATATTCGCAAAAAAATAACGTATTATAAACAATCAAGCGAAATTGTCTTCACTGATTTTGCAAAAACCAAAAACCTTTGATTATTTACAGGACCCGTTTCAGAATAATAAAATTATAACGCTATAATATTTGAAATTAGAACTGTGTTTGATTCTTTTCAAATCACAATACAGCCTTTTTATAAACCTTTTGAATCGTTTTATTGAAAAATAACAAATTCTTTCTAAACTTGGGTCCAAAGAGGTGTTAGACAATAAAAGACTGCGACCTTACCGACCCCATATATCAAGCAAGTAGTAATACCCCCACCCCCTCGCAGATTGGAAGCGTATCGTAACGTTATTGGCGCCGATGCCTCCAGCATAAGGACCCAGGCGGAGGCGTACTGGGTCCCACCGACTTCGGTGGCGGTGATAGCGGATGGTGGTGATATTCTCTCTTTAAAAAAAATCTTTCGAAAGTTGGGTCCAATCTTTTAACGCTCTAAGGGTCCAACGGTCTAACCAAAGAGGTGTTAAGCTACAGATAGACATGCTCTTTAAAAGCATGCTTATGAGCAATGTTTTGACACACAGCAGATTTCTGCTCCTACTTAATAAGCATGTCTATTGTAGCTTTAGGCTAGGAAAGAGTGCGACCTCTTTAGTCTACCGACCCCATATATCAAGCAGGTAGTAATACCCCCACCCCCTCGCAGATTGGAAGCGTATCGTAACATTACTGGCGCCGATCCCTCCGGCGAGGACCCAGGCGGAGGCGTACTGGGTCCCACCGACTTCGGTGGCGGTGATGGCGGATATCCGGGTGGTGATGTTCCCTCGGTATACCAAGTCTTGGTATTGGATCGCATTGGGGATGGCCTGCTTGTAGATGTAGGTTCTGAAAAAGAAAATTTTACAGTTGAAGCTTTAACTAACTGAGTGATCGCGAAGCGCGAGCGAAGCGTCTCTGCTTCAGCTTGGGCAAAACATTTTTATGTTTGTCTGTTCTCCTCTACAGGTCGCATTTGTCAACCGATTCTCGTGAAATTTTTGAGTTGGTTCGAAAAAAATATAGATTTTTTTGGCGAGCAGTTTTTCGAAATTTTGGGAAAAAAACCCCATTTGAAAAATGTTCAAAGCGCTCGCCATCTAGCATAGAATAGATACTTATACTAAAATAATACCCTACCTACCTAAACAGTACATTACCTACTGCTTTTCAAAAGCATTGTCGACCTCGGGGCGACATCTATCTATAAGATAAATTTTTAAACAACATAGGTACAATTTGAGTGAGGTTCACAGCTCACTTAAATCTTGTTTTAGTGTGAGTGATTTAAGGGGCGCTTACGCCGCGGGCGCGAGAGAAAATTAGGTATCCAAGCGCTACCCACACAGCGACCGACGCACTTGCGCGGTTCACGCACACATCTACGCTTTAACAGTGGTCCGCCTGCGCTCAAATCTCAATCTAACCAAACCCTGAACATCGTACCTGTAGTACCTAAATTACTTAAAATCTTGTTGTATGGTCTGTGCTTAAAATGCATAATATATTTTTATGGTGATTGAATGAATCTTCTTTTTTTCACACATAAAATAGGATTATTCGTGATCGTGAACAATCGAAATATTTAGATCAATCAAGAATACAATAAAACAATAAGTAAATTATATTCATGCCTGGATTATATATACACAATGCGACTCTAGATAAATTTTTACAATAATGTTTTTTTTGCAGAATACAAATTAATAAAGATGAAGATGAATTTATTTCTTTTCAAATAAGAACATATTAAAATATGTATGACACATACCTATCGGTAAAGAAATGTTTTAAGATATAGGTACCTACATGTTGTTTAAACAAAATATGAGATTGACTACAATAAAAAAATAAGAAAACAAATTGACATTATTGTGTATTAATTCGATTTCGACCTAATAGTCCAAACAATAAAGTAGTTGTTTGTAGAGTGCGTGAGCGGGAACACGTAGTGTACCAGTATTGTTGCTTGGTCTGTGGCGCAGGGCTTGGAAACTGGTATTTTTTTTAAACCGGTTTGACGAATTTATAGGTAGGTGTTTTTGAAAAAGGTTCTGTTCCTCTAACTGGTTTTTTAAACCGGTTTGGAAAAATATGGGTATTTTTCATTAACCGGTTTTACTTTTCGGCCAAAACCACGAAATTAAGTTATTGAAATCTGCGCCGTGGTCTTTGTTGGTATTTCTACCGAGCCACTACTATCGTAATACCAAAATGAAAGGGTCAATTCAAGCTGGGCGTGAATCGAAGCGAAGCGAAGCTCGCGCATTGGTACTATTTTGACAAAAAAACGGCAAGGCAATGTTAAAAATACATATTAAAAATTCCAAGATGGCGGCCAACTTTTTTGTTTTTGGACCGATTTCGATGAAACTCGGTTTTTGGTATTATTTCGACAAGAAAACAGCAACGCAATAATAAAAATTAAAAAAAATTCAAGATGGCTACCAACTTTTTTGTTTTTGGGCCGATTTCGATAAAACTCGGTTTTTGCTACTATTTCGACAAGGAAACACCAACGCAATAATAAAATAAAAAAATCCAAAATGGTGGCCATCTTTTTTGTTTTTGGGCCGATTTCGATGAAACTCGGTTTTTGGTACTATTTCGACAAGAAAACAGCAACGCAATTATAAAAATATAAAAAATCCAAGATGGCGGCCAACTTTTTAGTTTTTGGGCCGATTTCTATGAAACTCGGTTTTTGGTACTATTTCGACAAGAAAACAGCAACGCAATTATAAAAATATAAAAAATCCAAGATGGCGGCCAACTTTTTTGTTTTTGGGCCGATATCGATGAAACTCGGTTTTTGGTACTATTTCGACAAGAAAACAGCAACGCAATAATAAAAATATAAAAAATCCAAAATGGCGGCCAACTTTTTGTTTTTGGACCGATTTCGATGAAACTCGGTTTTTGGTATTATTTCGACAAGAAAACAGCAACGCAATAATAAAAATTAAAAAAAACTCAAGATGGCTACCAACTTCTTTGTTTTTGGGCCGATTTCGATAAAACTCGGTTTTTGCTACTATTTCGACAAGAAAACACCAACACAATAATAAAATATAAAAAAATCTAAAATGGTGGCCATCTTTTTTTGTTTTTGGGCCGATTTCGATTAAACTCGGTTTTTGCTACTATTTCGACAAGAAAACACCAACGCAATAATAAAATCCAAAATGGTGGCCATCTTTTTTTGTTTTTGGGCCGATTTCGATGAAACTCGGTTTTTGTTACTATTTTGACAAGAAAACAGCAACACAATACCTAGTAAAGATATAAAAAATCAAAGATGGCAGCCAACATTTTAGTTTTTGGGCCGATTTCTATGAAACTCGGTTTTGGTACTATTTCAACAAGAAAACAGCAACGCAATAATAAAAATATAAAAAAATCCAAGATGGCGGCCAACTTTTTTGTTTTTGGGCCGATATCGATGAAACTCGGTTTTTAGTACTATTTCGACAAGAAAACAGCAACGCAATAATAAAAATATAAAAAATCCAAAATGGCGGCCAACTTTTTTGTTTTGGGCCGATTTCGATGAAACTCGTTTTTTGGTACTATTTCGACAATAAAACAGCAACGCAATAATAAAAATATAAAAAATCCAATATGAGGCTGTTCCGGTGTGAAGTACTTTATCACCTTTGCCAAAATGCTAAGCTTTTTAGATGCCAATTTGTATTTTATTCTTGATGGAAGAACCAAAATTAAGTGTTAGAGTAGAGTCAATGATATGCCGAGAAGATCTAGTTGTTCAGTAATCGGCACGGTTACACCTCGGAAAGTGACTCAGGTCGAAACTACTCCCTTTAGCAGAGAACAGACACGCCTGGGTTTTTGATGGATTGAACCTGCCTGACCTGATTGGCATCGCCCCATTCGGAGACTGCCTGCAGTGACAGGTTCGTGTTCATGTGTCTGACCATCGCCTCCCTAAGACACTGGGCTTGTTTTGCACTGGCTCGAGCATCAGATATGTAGCTCTTTACAACGGTGCTGTCATCTGCGTACCTCAAAATACTAGATATTAGCAGGTCATTAATATGCAGCAGGTGTTCCTGTTCAGTCCACTCCTAGAAGACCAAACCTTGAGGAACTCCGTCATTGATAGCCAACTGGTTGGACGAGCAGCCATCAATGACAACTCGAATTGACCGATCCCTCTCGAAGTCCGATATCCAGACACATAAACCGGTGGGAAATCCGTATGAAGAAAGCTTGCAATAAGGCTATCATGCAACATGCCCTGTCGAAAGCCTTCAAGATATCAAGAGTAACGGCGAGCGCTACTCCATTCCTCTCGATGGCTTCGCTCCATTTGCAAGTAGTGTATGCTAGATCTCCAGTGGACCGGTTTCGGTGAAACCCGTATTGATGGTCACTGAGGAGGTCGTTTGCTTCTGGATACGACAGGAGCTTATGGTTCATTACACTTCCTTTAACTTTCAGGAAAATACCTCAGAATAGGATTAAATTGAAAGACGATGAAAATAAAATTCAGATCTTAGATGAAAGATCGTATTGTGCTTGTTTGTTTGTTTTTTTTTAATTGTCACGTTTGTTTATTCTGTTTGTATTAAAATTGACACGTTATAATGTAACTACTTATTAACATACGCAACACGCAACTTCATATGAAATGTATGTAGATTACCTAGCGTTTGAATAAGTCTAGAAAATCTCGAAAATCCCGAGACTGGAAACTAAAACTATCGGGACCGAATATCATTCGAGACTCTCAAGAAATCGAGACTCTCGAATCCCGGGATGGAAGCCCTAGTTCGCAGTCATCTTGACCTTTTGTCTTTGTTTACATTGCGTTATTCTTTTCCTATATGGGAGAAATTGAGCTTGGGTAGTATTTAATCGGTTTAAAGTACAGTCAGCGTCAAACCGAGTTTCATCGAAATCAGCCCAAAAACAAAAAATTGGCCGCCATCTTGGATTTTTTCAATTTTTATTATGGCGTTGCTGTTTTATTTTCGAAATAGTTCTGAAAACCGAGTTTCATCGAAATCCGCCCAAAAACAAAAAAGTTGGCCGCCATCGTGGATTTTTTTAAATTTTTATTCTTGCGTTGTTGTTTTATTTTCTAAATAGTACCAAAAAACCGAGTTTCATCGAAATCGGCCCAAGAACAAAAAAGTTGACCGCCATCTTGAATTTTTTTGAATTTTTATTATTGCGTTGCTGTTTTATTTTCGGAATAGTACCGAAAACCGAGTTTCATCGAAATCGGCCCAAAAACAAAAAAGTTGGCCGCCATCTTGGATTTTTTTATTTTTATTCTTGCGTTGCTGTTTTATTTTCTAAATAAAACCAAAAACCAAGTTTTATCGAAATAGGCCCAAAAACAAAAAAGTTGGCCGCCATCTTGAAATTTTTTATTTTTTTATTATCGCGTTGCTGTTTTATTGTCAAAATAAAACCTAAAACCGAGTTTCATCGAAATCGGCCCAAGAACAAAAAAGTTTGCCGCCATCTTGGATTTTTTTCAATTTTTATTATTGCGTTGCTGTTTTACTGTCGAAATAGTACCAAAAACCGAGTTTCATCGAAATCGGTCCAAAAACAAAAAAGTTGGCCGCCATCTTGGATTTTTTCAATTTTCATTATTGCGTTGCACTTTTACTGTCGAAATAGTACTAAAAACCGAGTTTCATCGAAATCGGCCCAAAAACAAAAAAGTTGGCCGCCATCTTGGATTTTTTTTATTTTTATTCTTGCGTTGCTGTTTTATTTTCGAAATAGTACCAAAAACCGAGTTTTATCGAAATAGGCCCAAAAACAAAAAAGTTGGCCGCCATCTTGGATTTTTCAATTTTCATTATTGCGTTGCTGTTTTACTGTCGAAATAGTACCAAAAGCCGAGTTTCAACGAAATCGGCCCAATACCATAAAAGTTGGCCGCCATCTTGGATTTTTTCAATTTTCATTATTGCGTTGCTGTTTTCTTGTCTAAATAGTTCCAAAATCCGAGTTACATCGAAATCGGCCCAAAAACAAAAAGTTGGCCGCCATTTTGATTTTTTCAATTTTCATTATTGCGTTGCTGTTTTACTGTCGAAATAGTACCAAAAGCCGAGTTTCATCGAAATCGGCCTAATAACATAAAAGTTGGCCGCCATCTTGAATTTTTCTATATTTTTAGTATCGCGTTGCTGTTTTATTGTCGAAATAGTACCAAAAACCGAGTTTCATCGAAATCGGTCCAAAAACAAAAATGTTGGCCGCCATCTTGGAGTATTTATATTTTATTATTGCGTTGCTGTTTTTATGTCGAAATAGTACTAAAAACCGAGTTTCATCGAAATCACCCCAAAGCAAAAAAGTTGGCCACCATCTTGAATTTTTCTATATTTTTAGTATCGCGTTGCTGTTTTATTGTCGAAATAGTACCAAAAACCGAGTTTCATCGAAATCGGTCCAAAAACAAAAATGTTGGCCGCCATCTTGGAGTATTTATATTTTTATTATTGCGTTGCTGTTTTTTTGTCGAAATAGTACTAAAAACCGAGTTTCATCGAAATCGCCCCAAAGCAAAAAAGTTGGCCCCCATCTTGGATTTTTTATAATTTTATTATTGCGTTGCTGTTTTTTGTCGTAATAGTACCAAAAGCCGAGTTTCATCGAAATCGGCCCAATAACATAAAAGTTGGCCGCCATCTTGATTTTTTTTATTTTTTTATTATCGCGTTGCTGTTTTATTGTCGAAATAAAACCTAAAACCGAGTTTCATCGAAATCAGCCCAATACCATAAAAGTTGGCCGCCATCTTGGATTTTTTCAATTTTCATTATTGCGTTGCTGTTTTCTTGTCTAAATAGTTCCAAAATCCGAGTTACATCGAAATCGGCCCAAAAACAAAAAGTTGGCCGACATCTTGATTTTTTCAATTTTCATTATTGCGTTGCTGTTTTACTGTCGAAATAGTACCAAAAGCCGAGTTTCATCGAAATCGGCCTAATAACATAAAAGTTGGCCGCCATCTTGAATTTTTTTTATATTTTTATTATCGCGTTGCTGTTTTATTGTCGAAATAGTACCAAAAACCGAGTTTCATCGAAATCGGACCAAAAACGAAAATGTTTGCCGCCATGTTGGATTTTTTCAATTTCTATTATTGCGTTGCTGTTTTTTTGTCGAAATAGTACCAAAAACCGAGTTTCATCAAAATCGGCCCAAAAACAAAAAAGTTGGCCGCCATCTTGGATTTTTTTCAATTTTTATTATTGCGTTGCTGTTTTACTGTCGAAATAGTACTAAAAGCCGAGTTTCATCGAAATCGGCCCAATAACATAAAAGTTGGTCGCCATCTTGAATTTTTTTATATTTTATTATCGCGTTGCTGTTTTATTGTCGAAATAGTACCAAAAACCGAGTTTCATCGAAATCGGTCCAAAAACAAAAAAGTTGGCCGCCATCTTGGATTTTTTCAATTTTCATTATTGCGTTGCACTTTTACTGTCGAAATAGTACCAAAAGCCGAGTTTCATCGAAATCGGCCCAATAACATAAAAGTTGGCTGCCATCTTGAATTTTTTTATATTTTATTATCGCGTTGCTGTTTTATTGTCGAAATAGTACCAAAAACCGAGTTTCATCGAAATCGGTCCAAAAACAAAAAAGTTGGCCGCCATCTTGGATTTTTTTCAATTTATATTATTGCGTTGCTGTTTTCTTGTCGAAATAGTACTAAAAACCGAGTTTCATCGAAATCGGCCCAAAAATAAAAAAGTTGGCCGCCATCTTGGATTTTTCAATTTTCATTATTGCGTTGCTGTTTCCTTGTCAAAATAGTTCCAAAATCCGAGTTACATCGAAATCGGCCCAAAAACAAAAAAATTGGACGCCATCTTGATTTTTTTTTCATTTTTATTATTGCGTTGCTGTTTTATTGTATAAATAGTAACAAAAACCGGCCAAGTGCGAGTCGGACTCGCGCACGAAGGGTTCCGTACCAAATAACGGCAGAAAATCACGATCGTTGTATGGGAGCCCCCCTTAAATATTTATTTTATTCTGTTTTTAGTATTTGTTGTTATAGCTGTAACAGAAATACATCATCTGTGAAAATTTCAACTGTCTACTTATCATGGTTCATGAGATACAGCCTGGTGACAGACAGACAGTCGGACAGCGGAGTCTTAGTAATAGGGTCCCGTTTTTACCCTTTGGGTACGGAACACTAAAAAACCGAGTTTCATCGAAATCGGCCCAAGAACAAAAAAGTTGACCGCCATCTTGAATTTTTTTGAATTTTTATTATTGCGTTGCTGTTTTATTTTCGGAATAGTACCGAAAACCGAGTTTCATCGAAATCGGCCCAAAAACAAAAAAGTTGGCCGCCATCTTGGATTTTTTTATTTTTATTCTTGCGTTGCTGTTTTATTTTCTAAATAAAACCAAAAACCAAGTTTTATCGAAATAGGCCCAAAAACAAAAAAGTTGGCCGCCATCTTGAAATTTTTTATTTTTTTATTATCGCGTTGCTGTTTTATTGTCAAAATAAAACCTAAAACCGAGTTTCATCGAAATCGGCCCAAGAACAAAAAAGTTTGCCGCCATCTTGGATTTTTTTCAATTTTTATTATTGCGTTGCTGTTTTACTGTCGAAATAGTACCAAAAACCGAGTTTCATCGAAATCGGTCCAAAAACAAAAAAGTTGGCCGCCATCTTGGATTTTTTCAATTTTCATTATTGCGTTGCACTTTTACTGTCGAAATAGTACTAAAAACCGAGTTTCATCGAAATCGGCCCAAAAACAAAAAAGTTGGCCGCCATCTTGGATTTTTTTTATTTTTATTCTTGCGTTGCTGTTTTATTTTCGAAATAGTACCAAAAACCGAGTTTTATCGAAATAGGCCCAAAAACAAAAAAGTTGGCCGCCATCTTGGATTTTTCAATTTTCATTATTGCGTTGCTGTTTTACTGTCGAAATAGTACCAAAAGCCGAGTTTCAACGAAATCGGCCCAATACCATAAAAGTTGGCCGCCATCTTGGATTTTTTCAATTTTCATTATTGCGTTGCTGTTTTCTTGTCTAAATAGTTCCAAAATCCGAGTTACATCGAAATCGGCCCAAAAACAAAAAGTTGGCCGCCATTTTGATTTTTTCAATTTTCATTATTGCGTTGCTGTTTTACTGTCGAAATAGTACCAAAAGCCGAGTTTCATCGAAATCGGCCTAATAACATAAAAGTTGGCCGCCATCTTGAATTTTTCTATATTTTTAGTATCGCGTTGCTGTTTTATTGTCGAAATAGTACCAAAAACCGAGTTTCATCGAAATCGGTCCAAAAACAAAAATGTTGGCCGCCATCTTGGAGTATTTATATTTTATTATTGCGTTGCTGTTTTTATGTCGAAATAGTACTAAAAACCGAGTTTCATCGAAATCACCCCAAAGCAAAAAAGTTGGCCACCATCTTGAATTTTTCTATATTTTTAGTATCGCGTTGCTGTTTTATTGTCGAAATAGTACCAAAAACCGAGTTTCATCGAAATCGGTCCAAAAACAAAAATGTTGGCCGCCATCTTGGAGTATTTATATTTTTATTATTGCGTTGCTGTTTTTTTGTCGAAATAGTACTAAAAACCGAGTTTCATCGAAATCGCCCCAAAGCAAAAAAGTTGGCCCCCATCTTGGATTTTTTATAATTTTATTATTGCGTTGCTGTTTTTTGTCGTAATAGTACCAAAATCCGAGTTTCATCGAAATCGGCCCAATAACATAAAAGTTGGCCGCCATCTTGATTTTTTTTATTTTTTTATTATCGCGTTGCTGTTTTATTGTCGAAATAAAACCTAAAACCGAGTTTCATCGAAATCAGCCCAATACCATAAAAGTTGGCCGCCATCTTGGATTTTTTCAATTTTCATTATTGCGTTGCTGTTTTCTTGTCTAAATAGTTCCAAAATCCGAGTTACATCGAAATCGGCCCAAAAACAAAAAGTTGGCCGACATCTTGATTTTTTCAATTTTCATTATTGCGTTGCTGTTTTACTGTCGAAATAGTACCAAAAGCCGAGTTTCATCGAAATCGGCCAAATAACATAAAAGTTGGCCGCCATCTTGAATTTTTTTTATATTTTTATTATCGCGTTGCTGTTTTATTGTAGAAATAGTACCAAAAACCGAGTTTCATCGAAATCGGCCCAAAAACGAAAAAGTTTGCCGCCATGTTGGATTTTTTCAATTTCTATTATTGCGTTGCTGTTTTTTTGTCGAAATAGTACTAAAAACCTAGTTTCATCAAAATCGGCCCAAAAACAAAAAAGTTGGCCGCCATCTTGGATTTTTTTCAATTTTTATTATTGCGTTGCTGTTTTACTGTCGAAATAGTACTAAAAGCCGAGTTTCATCGAAATCGGCCCAATAACATAAAAGTTGGTCGCCATCTTGAATTTTTTTACATTTTATTATCGCGTTGCTGTTTTATTGTCGAAATAGTACCAAAAACCGAGTTTCATCGAAATCGGTCCAAAAACAAAAAAGTTGGCCGCCATCTTGGATTTTTTCAATTTTCATTATTGCGTTGCACTTTTACTGTCGAAATAGTACCAAAAGCCGAGTTTCATCGAAATCGGCCCAATAACATAAAAGTTGGCTGCCATCTTGAATTTTTTTATATTTTATTATCGCGTTGCTGTTTTATTGTCGAAATAGTACCAAAAACCGAGTTTCATCGAAATCGGTCCAAAAACAAAAAAGTTGGCCGCCATCTTGGATTTTTTTCAATTTATATTATTGCGTTGCTGTTTTCTTGTCGAAATAGTACTAAAAACCGAGTTTCATCGAAATCGGCCCAAAAATAAAAAAGTTGGCCGCCATCTTGGATTTTTCAATTTTCATTATTGCGTTGCTGTTTCCTTGTCAAAATAGTTCCAAAATCCGAGTTACATCGAAATCGGCCCAAAAACAAAAAAATTGGACGCCATCTTGATTTTTTTTTCATTTTTATTATTGCGTTGCTGTTTTATTGTATAAATAGTAACAAAAACCGGCCAAGTGCGAGTCGGACTCGCGCACGAAGGGTTCCGTACCAAATAACGGCAGAAAATCACGATCGTTGTATGGGAGCCCCCCTTAAATATTTATTTTATTCTGTTTTTAGTATTTGTTGTTATAGCTGTAACAGAAATACATCATCTGTGAAAATTTCAACTGTCTACTTATCATGGTTCATGAGATACAGCCTGGTGACAGACAGACAGTCGGACAGCGGAGTCTTAGTAATAGGGTCCCGTTTTTACCCTTTGGGTACGGAACACTAAAAAACCGAGTTTCATCGAAATCGGCCCAAGAACAAAAAAGTTGACCGCCATCTTGAATTTTTTTGAATTTTTATTATTGCGTTGCTGTTTTATTTTCGGAATAGTACCGAAAACCGAGTTTCATCGAAATCGGCCCAAAAACAAAAAAGTTGGCCGCCATCTTGGATTTTTTTATTTTTATTCTTGCGTTGCTGTTTTATTTTCTAAATAAAACCAAAAACCAAGTTTTATCGAAATAGGCCCAAAAACAAAAAAGTTGGCCGCCATCTTGAAATTTTTTATTTTTTTATTATCGCGTTGCTGTTTTATTGTCAAAATAAAACCTAAAACCGAGTTTCATCGAAATCAGCCCAATACCATAAAAGTTGGCCGCCATCTTGGATTTTTTCAATTTTCATTATTGCGTTGCTGTTTTCTTGTCTAAATAGTTCCAAAATCCGAGTTACATCGAAATCGGCCCAAAAACAAAAAGTTGGCCGACATCTTGATTTTTTCAATTTTCATTATTGCGTTGCTGTTTTACTGTCGAAATAGTACCAAAAGCCGAGTTTCATCGAAATCGGCCTAATAACATAAAAGTTGGCCGCCATCTTGAATTTTTTTTATATTTTTATTATCGCGTTGCTGTTTTATTGTCGAAATAGTACCAAAAACCGAGTTTCATCGAAATCGGCCCAAAAACGAAAAAGTTTGCCGCCATGTTGGATTTTTTCAATTTCTATTATTGCGGTGCTGTTTTTTTGTCGAAATAGTACTAAAAACCGAGTTTCATCAAAATCGGCCCAAAAACAAAAAAGTTGGCCGCCATCTTGGATTTTTTTCAATTTTTATTATTGCGTTGCTGTTTTACTGTCGAAATAGTACTAAAAGCCGAGTTTCATCGAAATCGGCCCAATAACATAAAAGTTGGTCGCCATCTTGAATTTTTTTATATTTTATTATCGCGTTGCTGTTTTATTGTCGAAATAGTACCAAAAACCGAGTTTCATCGAAATCGGTCCAAAAACAAAAAAGTTGGCCGCCATCTTGGATTTTTTCAATTTTCATTATTGCGTTGCACTTTTACTGTCGAAATAGTACCAAAAGCCGAGTTTCATCGAAATCGGCCCAATAACATAAAAGTTGGCTGCCATCTTGAATTTTTTTATATTTTATTATCGCGTTGCTGTTTTATTGTCGAAATAGTACCAAAAACCGAGTTTCATCGAAATCGGTCCAAAAACAAAAAAGTTGGCCGCCATCTTGGATTTTTTTCAATTTATATTATTGCGTTGCTGTTTTCTTGTCGAAATAGTACTAAAAACCGAGTTTCATCGAAATCGGCCCAAAAATAAAAAAGTTGGCCGCCATCTTGGATTTTTCAATTTTCATTATTGCGTTGCTGTTTCCTTGTCAAAATAGTTCCAAAATCCGAGTTACATCGAAATCGGCCCAAAAACAAAAAAATTGGACGCCATCTTGATTTTTTTTTCATTTTTATTATTGCGTTGCTGTTTTATTGTATAAATAGTAACAAAAACCGGCCAAGTGCGAGTCGGACTCGCGCACGAAGGGTTCCGTACCAAATAACGGCAGAAAATCACGATCGTTGTATGGGAGCCCCCCTTAAATATTTATTTTATTCTGTTTTTAGTATTTGTTGTTATAGCTGTAACAGAAATACATCATCTGTGAAAATTTCAACTGTCTACTTATCATGGTTCATGAGATACAGCCTGGTGACAGACAGACAGTCGGACAGCGGAGTCTTAGTAATAGGGTCCCGTTTTTACCCTTTGGGTACGGAACACTAAAAAACCGAGTTTCATCGAAATCGGCCCAAAAACAAAAAAGTTGGACGAATCAAATGAACCCAAACTCGATGGGGTAGCATGGTTTTATCATAGACTTCCTTTGGCCTTCTTCCGGTTCCATCATCTGGCCATGGAAAATACTTCCCGACAGAGTACTCGTCAAGACGAATCAAACGAGTCTAAACTCGATGGTATAGCATGGTTTTATCATAGACTTCCTGTGGCCTTCTTCCGGCTCCATCATCAGGCCCTGGAAACTACTTCCCGACAGAGTACTTGTCAAGACGATTCTAACGCGTCCAAACTCGATGGCATACCATGTTTTTATCATAAAATTCCTGTGGTCCTTTTCCGGCTTCATCATCAGGCCCTGGATTGGACCCAGTCAAGTAATAACTAATAATTCAAATAATAAAAGATATCGTGAAGTTATTCATAATAATAAGTTACACAGTAAATTCGAAGCATAATCTATAACTTTCATACTGGCTACTATAAAATTTTGATCAAGCAAATTGTGAATCGAAACACTGTGCACGAGATTTGTATATGGATACGCTTGAATACGCGGGTGCGGTCGTGGCTCAAAGCGACGTGCTCCTACTCTGACGACCTGGCTGGCACTGAGCTCCGGAGCGCGTGAGCGCGGCTAATATAATTGCAACGCAGCGCTATACAAATTTGTATGGGGATTTCGGCCGAAAAAATAGAGAAGTTTAACCATTATTTTATACAAAATAAAAGTATATCTAAGGAAAAAAAATCACTGTAGGTACTGCACAGTACCTTAAAGTGTATTTTGATTTAAAATTCAAAGCGTTACCGCTATTATTTACGCCAAAAATATGGCCCGCGACAAGCGCTTTTTAGGCGTTTTTAGTGATTTTCTGTTTTTTTTTTACAATCATCTGTAAGGTTTATACACAATTTTATGTCTGTAGCAACTAGAGAAACTCTTTAGCTTGACGTATGATTTTTTTGGTGACTACAAGTTTACGTTTTCTATATAAAAAAATGGCCCGCGCAAACCCTGTTTTCCTATTACGGCCCCTTAAAAGTTTAATGCATTTAATTTATTCATTATTTTTAAAAATAGATAAAAGAATTGGAAAGTGGATATTTTTTATATTTTAAATCATAATACAAAATATTATTTACTCATCAAAAACGTTTTTATCTTACTTCACATTATTAACCACTTGTCTGTCGCGCGCTCGAATCTAATGTAATCTTGACTGTCCCTCGTTTATGTCAGTCGCGGTGGATAAAATGTATCATTTCTAAAAATAAGTGATAGTAGGTATATCACGATCTTGATACCTACTTATTATAACATCATTGATTATATAGGTGATAATTATTATGAAGACAACATACACACTCATTCGTTAGTCCAGCTTTACGTTAAAAACTAATCCACATGCTGGTACTTACTAGTTTTTACTATTATTTTTATTACTTACTAGCGGCTGCCCGTGGTTTTACCCGCGTGGTTCACGTTCCCGTGGGAATATCGGGATAAAAAGTATTTTATGTTTTAATCTAGGCTATCTACTATCTGTGTGCCAAATTTCAACCAAATCCGTTCAGTAGTTTTTGCGTGATTAAGGAACAAACATCCAAACATCTAAACATCCAAACCCACATAGACGTTTATAATATTAGTAGGATACTAGCGTTTTGGCTAGTAACAAATAATTACATAATAAAGTCATATTGACAGTAAACAACTCATTGATGAAAAAAACTATTCCAATATGTAGGTAATCCAGCTGTCGATTCTGCAACCAAACTCGCATCTCACTTCGAACCTCACTTCACTTCGCGTGGACTTATTATTAGAAATGAGCTGAACATAAGCTACTTTACCGATTGCAAAAGGTTTTAGGTAGCTACCGTAGCTATCTAAAATCTTTTGTGATTAAAATAACAGCCTATATCATTATCTCAGTTATGATTTAAACCCACGCATGAAGTGAGATTCGAGTTTGGTTACAGTATTTGGAATAACAAACGATTACAAATAGTTATACATTCTGTAAACAACGTCATCTGTAACAATAAAGTTAGATATACCTATATAGAAGCCTATCTCCAGCTGCGACGTAGCCCAAGTTCAGATAGGCTCTGGTGGAAGGCGCCTTCAGCACAGAAGCCTGGCTGACCACCAGAACTGATAAAGTCATCAGAAGAATGCCAAGTTTCATCTGGAAATTGCATTGTATGACATAAGCCATTTTTATTGTCCCCACTGCTGGGGCTCAGGCCTTCCTTTTGGCTGGATATGGAGGATAAGCCATCTCAGCACGCGACGCGGGCTATTATTAAAATTGGTCTATCACCTAATGAGGATCAGTAACAGGTTTGAACCCTATAGTTTTATTGATATAATATAAACACATATTGTAACCGAGTGAAGGAATTTTTGAAATCCGTTTAGAAATGGTTGAGTTAAAAGGGTTTGAAGGAAATGCCAAGCTCAATGCAATATGTGCTTTATCACGTACGACATAAGGTTCGCGTACGTCGCGATGACGTCATCAGGGCCCCCAAAAAAACCAGTATTTTAACTCTAAGGCCCGCCACACACAGACGTAGATAATCCCGTTACGGAATTCCGAACGAAATTTTGACAATGTATGAAGATTCTGTACGGAAAAATCCCGCATGTGTGTGGCAGGCCCATAGATTTTGTATGCAGTTGCTGCATTCGGAATCACGTATGTACGCAATTCCGTAACGGGATTCCATCTGTGTGTGGCCGGCCTTATAACTTCTCAGGTTTAAGAGATATCGTAAAAAAATTCACAGTTAATCATGTGGTGGCATTAGCTTTCTAATTAGCTACTAAACAAAAATCGTTACTGATCCTCATTATCATGTTCATGAGCTCTTTAGTAACTTCCATAAAAAGAGGTAGGGTATGAATATCACTATAATAACTAAATAACTTGTAAATTGTTTACCTTTGATGCTGTTATTGCACAATTAATATCTTCAGCACTTATCTAATAGACTAGACTCTTTTGCAAAAGTATCATCATTTTATACTTGAATGAGAACAACAAGATAAGATTAAAATTTATCTGTCGTATGAATGATTCATATATGATACCGATATCAGTTTGTAGAAATTGATATTTACAAAATATAAGTTGTAAATCAGGATCAAGAGAAATTCTACTTTCTATCATGAGTGTAGTCAGTGGCACGAATCATGAAAAAATTTCGACGGAGTGGGGATAAGTTCGCGCATGTGCTCTAGTGAGCGACCAATAGCGCGCGCCCCTCTCCCGCCGCCCGCGCCCCTCACCGCAACGCATACCCAAAATACGCGTTCCGCGCAATCCCCACCCGATTTCATGATTCGTGCCACTGACTGTACCACCATTTCAAAAATGTCAATTTGCTAAGGCGTTGGACTGCAACAAACGCCGGTAGTGACGCTGGAAGCCGCGTCCAGCGTCCCAGACGCCGGACGCGGCTTCCAGCGTCACTGCGATGGTCACTCGGAACTGTTTTTAAGTTTCGCATACTCTCAATGTAAATGGACGTGAGCGATTAAAATATGGATGCATACCCACTTTAGGTACTTACCAAAGTGAAGATAGTCATGAATGTCAGTACTTAAGTATTAATTTAATTTATCGCATAGTACCTACGCAAGGTAAATAAATACAAAACCTTAAAACAAAGTACCTAAGTACCTACACAATACAAAAACAAAATAGGTAGGTACCTACGCAAGTGAATAAAACGGATTCTCACCTGGATGACAAACAATCAAGCTTATTTCATTCCAACGTTTGTGTTTCAACACATTGTTTTTGCTTGTGTGCTTGTGTGCTGTGGCAACACTGTCACTGTAAACATCTTTAAATTTGCTCCGTGTTTAATTTTGCATAGATATTTCAAATCTGTTCTGAAACTTTTCGAAATTGTTTTGCCAGTGTAGTTCGCCGAAAAAGAAACTGTGATTTCGTTGTTGGGGTTTGCCGTCGACTGTGGAACGCTCTTACTTAATAAAGATAAGTCTGTATTTATCTACCTCCATATTAAAAAGTACAGAAAGTGACAAGGCTACCCTCTATTTTGCAAATATAGCAAATGTCAACATCAACTGACAGTCAAAATTTCGGTTTTGACAAGTGACCAACTGTCAGAAGTGCATAAAAGTGTTGCCGCTTTATTTCTTTTGCGCAATTTCACGGGTATTCTCCAGAAAGCGGTCCTACTGTGGTGGTATTTTAAAACTTGACACCTGCTGCGATCCCTTACACCTGCAATGGTCAACTGTGGTACATGCGGAAAATTCCTGTCGGCGACAAGTGGGGTTGCTTGCTCCTTATGTCCGGCTATATTCCACAAGGGGTGCGTGTCCCTGCCGGACAAGACCCAAATAAGCAAGAACTGGGTCTGCCCCAACTGCAAGAAGGGTATAAAGAAGGGTGATAACAGTCGAACGCCGGATAAAGGTATATACGGCACGCCACCTCAGGGTGATACTTCGGATTACCCTGTTCCTTCACCGCAGCGGGAGGCTTGTCGTATCGAGGCTCCCCGGGATCATGAGCTGGCCGTATTTATGGCGGAGATGCGTGAGTTCCGCAAGGAGATGGGCCTTCTGCGCGAGTCAATGTTGCGTCGCATGGACGATTACGAGCGGAGGCTGGACGTTCTAGAGAAACGAGTCCCTGAGGTTGTATCTGGTAGTAGCGCCGATCTCGAGCGCACCATTGCCGATCTGAAGAGGGAGCTTAACGATCGCGACCAGGAGGCCCTCCTGGCCGACCTGGACATCGGGGAGCTGCCGGAGGAGAAGGGCGTGAGCGTCGTCCAGTCGGTGACGATGCTTGCCGCGCGCCTCGGCGTGACACTGGAGGAGCGCGACGTGGTTTTCGCGGAGCGCGTGGGTGCGCCGCCGGCCGAGGCAGGGGGACGCCCGCGCCGCGTCGTGGTACGCTTGCAGCGTCGCCACTTACGCGACGAACTACTGCGTGCCGCGCGCGTCCGGCGTGCTGGCCTCGCTTCCGCCGCTGGCCCTCGTATTTTCATCAACGAGCGACTGACTCGCTCGAACCGTCAGCTTTTTTACTGCGTGCGCGAGGAATGCCGCAGGTTGCAGTGGCGCTACTGTTGGACGCGACGCGGCCGCATATTCGCTCGGCAGGGGGACGGGAAACCGGCCTTCCCGTTTCATTCGGAAGTGGACCTCGCTCGGGCGTTTGGCCCACGCGAGCTACCGCGTCCTGCAGTGGCCCCGCAGTGACCTGTGACATACATTTGTCATTAGTCGGCTATGCCTTTAAAAAGCGAAATAGCTATCTACCTACGCCTTTGTATATGTTTTTGCTGACTGTACTCGTATTTTCAGACTTACTTAGATGTCATATTAAAAGCTTGTTTGCTACTTTATTTACACTTTGGCCAATTATAGTAGTTGCTTTATGCTTACCTATGTATCCAGCTAGTCATAGAAGCGCCGCTTGCTATACATGTAATTACTTATTGCTGTCTCTTATATTTCCTTGTCTCCTGTTGTATACCGGTGTGGGGCCACAAAGAATATTCTTTCAAATTTTTTATATTTATTTATTTATGATTGCCATGTTAAAAGTACTCCGTCTTAAGTTATTAATGTCACATATCTGCAAAAAACACACCTCACAGCTACACTTGCATTACTTTTCCCATGACTCAAAATCAATGATTGAAGACATTAAGATACGAAACAGTTTTGTTCTCAGTTTAAATAGATATGAATATCCCTATTTCTATGCTTATTGCTATTATTATCAACATCACATAATTAATGCTAGAACACCTACATCGATATGATTAATTTGAAAAACCTCAAAGTTGGTATTTTTAACGCAGGGTCTCTGAACACAGGTCATGACAACTTCATTGTGGCTGTGGAGGAGTTCGGCTTCTATATACGAAAGGGTGTCAATGCTCGAACATATCAGCATCCTTGTACAGCAGCAGTAGAGCAAATGTGGCTGAGTGTTCGTTCGCAAAATCAGATCATCATGGTTGGGACAGCTTATAGGCCGCCATGGCTGGATGTTAATTTATTCTTTAATGCACTTATGGATACCATCACCACTTTTGCGGACCGTGACGGGGTGGTTTTGGTGGGTGATTTCAACGTTGATTTTTTGGATTGCAGCACAAACAAATACAAACTCATGGCCCAACTTCTGCATAGTACCGGTTTGACTCAGCTGGTGACGGAACCAACTCACTTCACAGATCACAGCAGTACTCTTATAGACGTCATATGTGCTGATATTCGAGCTCTCTGTGTTAAGGTCAAATACTCTCCTGACCTTGGTAAGCATGCAATGGTGATCGGTGAATTTAAAATCAAAGTAGCCAAGCCGCGTCCACGCTGGGTTACTTACCGGCCTTTGAAAAACATTGTTTTAGAGCGCTTCAATGATGACCTAGACGCCTTAGACTGGGATAACCTCTGCATGATTGATAGTGTCAACTTCTTGGTTGAAACGTTTACTTTCTGCATTCATGCACTGTTTGACTTACACGCACCTGTTAAAACAAGTAGGTTTAAGCATCCACCTCACCCATGGATTACTGATACTGTCAGATCAATGATGCAAATCAGAGATGAGTATCATAGTAGGCTCAAGTCAGCGACAGCGGATAACAGTGCAGCCCTTAAAGAAAGTTACAAAACCATGAAAAACATTGTTATTGATGCTATAGAGAGAGAGAAAGCTTGTTTTTTTGGTAAACAAATCAATGCACAATTAAAAAACTCTAGGCAACTATGGCGGAACCTCAAAAATAGTGTATTACCAGATACCAAAAAGGCATCTGCACTACCACCATTTTTTGACAACCCTGACATTATAAACACTCACTTTCTAAATATCCCGGGTGAAAATAATGTGTCCATATCTCAGCTCACATACTTTGAACATCATAGGGGCTGTTCTGCCACTTTTACATTGCAACCCGTGAGCGAGGATCTGGTTCTGAAAACTACCAAGGGGCTTAAATCCAACACACAGGGTGACGATGGTGTATCGTTGGACATGTTGCTGCTCACCTTACCTCAGTCATTGAAAACTATCACCACCATTATCAATAGATCTATTGAAGAATGCACATTTCCACAGATCTGGAAATCTGCAGTTGTGAAGCCCCTTCCGAAAAATGGCCAACCTTCCTCTGAAGCGGACCTCCGACCAATCAGCTTGCTCTCATGCATCTCAAAGATTTTGGAGAGAATAGTTTGCGATCAACTCACAAAATTCCTCGAGAGTCACAACATACTTCCTCATCACCAGTCTGGATTTCGCAAGGGCTGCAGTACTGCAACCGCTCTTGCTGACGTGGTGGACAACTCCCTTGCCGCTCAAGACCAAGGCAAACTCACGGCAATGCTACTGCTTGACTTCTCGCGTGCCTTCGACTCTATAAATACAAGTCTGTTGCTGTCCAAACTAGCCTACTACGGTGCCGATGCTAGATCGGTGAGGTGGTTTGAAAGTTATCTTTCACATAGATCCCAACATGTTGAGCTCACAATGGCAGATGGGTCAAAACTGAAATCCACGCCTCAGCCAGTCACACGAGGCGTTCCACAAGGCTCTATCCTTGGCCCGATCCTGTACATACTATACTGCGCAGACATAATACAGAGTATTACTCACTGTAATCATCATTTGTACGCAGATGATCTGCAACTGTATCTGTCTTTTGATCCAAAAAATCATGCTTCAGCTGCAGCCATGATTAATGATGACCTGAAAAACTTGTCTCAATGGTGCCATTCGAACTGCCTTGTTCTGAACCCCAACAAATCTAAGCTCATGCTACTAGGTACAAAAAACAATCTACAGAAATTACATTTTAGCAACACTCCTTTTAACATTTACATCCAGGGAAAACTTGTTGAACGTGTAGACACGGCCCGAAATCTGGGGCTCACCCTCGACAGCCACCTTAACTTTGAAAAACATGTCATGGATTGTGTTCGAAACTGTTTTTACAGCCTAAAATTACTGTACAAACTAAGACCTTATTTATGCGAGGCGCTCAGAATAAAGTTGTGTGAGGCCCTTGTTCTCTCTAAACTCAATTACTGTGATGTTGTTTATGGGCCACGTCTCCTGTCCAGATCTGTTAAACTTATTCAACGTGTACAAAACGCATGTGCTCGTTTTTGTTTTCACGTTCCACCTCGGTCTCACATCACACCTTTTTTGAATGCAGCAGATTCACTAAAGATGGAAGCACGCAGAAAACTACACCTTTCTACTTTGCTGTTTGGCATCATCAGCTCAAAGAGGCCACAGTATCTCTACAATAAATTGCTTTGGACACAGGATCGTATCAGATACCAAAAAAGGGCTAGTACTCATGTTTTCACAATTCCCATACATCGCACTGTAGCTTTCAGAGGATCCTTCAGATTTGCTGCCTCCAAATGCTGGAATGATATTCCACCACCCATACGTGAACATGACCTAAAATCAAAATACACCTTTAAAAAGAAATTAAAGAACTACCTCCTAACAATACAAAAAGGAATGTGTTAACGATTTTTATGCTACCCTACAAAACACCGGCCAGAGACTTACTCTCAGTTTCTTCACGTCACGCAATTAGGGTGCCACCCAATATTGCACCTCGCCGTGAGGCCTGTGTTGTGTGCCCTCACTGCCACCCACGTTCCACTTTGATTTGCTGACGTGGCTGATGTATTCGTGGCACCACATGGCAACTTTCCCTTGCGATGTACGCATCAAATAGTCACGCCCGCAGCTCCAACGTAACACTTCTCTTCTCTTTTCTCATTTCTCAACATGTTGTCTGATAAAGACTTATTACATTCACTTCATTCACAAAAACATCTTCATTATAATCATTTTTATAGAGGTAAACTTTTTGACACTGACAGTGACACACTTTTTTTATAGTCAGCAGCTGTCACTGTCACACAACACAGTACAGATCAAGAACCACAGAAAACTTTTACTTTTTTTTTCATCACATCATACCACCACACAACAGGCAAAGGGATACTTTTTGTGCTTATTTACTTAATTTATTTAATTTTTATGTTGTGCTTCTTTTTCTAAAGTATTTATGTAATTTAATCCGCTTCTTCCTTCTTCTACTGTGTCACCGCACCACATCGTCCAGGGAGCTGGCTGAAAACCAGCGCTTCTGCAGCATTCTACGCAATGCCGCAGAAGCACAGCTGAGACAGCTACCCTTTGGTCTCACCCGTAATCTTTAAGTACCTTATTATAATTTAGTAATCTCTTTTCTGTTTTTTTTCTAATTTTATATATGTTCATGTTTTCTTTGAGGCTAATAAAAAATATTTCTTTCTTTCTTTCTTTCTTTTTTATTGCTGGCATCATAATAATATGAAACTTATGTTTCATTTAACTAATAAAGTGCTACCATGTTAAGTTTTCTAGGAAGAAAAACTCACTTCAATCTTCATATGCAATTTCAGGAACCACCGTGCAGAGGGTTGGCACGATGCGTGATCTTGGTGTGATCATGGATAGCGAGTTGCGTTTTGTAGCTCATATCGATGCGATAGTTACTAAAGCTGCGTCTATGTTAGGTTTCTTAAAGCGTAATACGAAGAAATTCAAGCATTTATCCACCAAAATTCTTCTATATAATGCACTCGTTCGGAGCATTCTCGAATATGCTTGCGTAGTGTGGTGTCCGTTTTATACAGTACATTCACAGCGGGTCGAGAGTATTCAACGTTCCTTTACCAGGCATTTAGCGTTTTTTTCCCGAGGCATTACTCACCGCTGTTGCTATGACCAACGTTTGAATTTTTTCAAAATGCATACTCTGCGCGACCGGCGGAAACTCCATGGTGCAATTTTTCTCCATAAGCTTATGAACGATGGCTTTACTGATGATGACATTTTATCTCGCATTTCTCTTAAGGTTCCGTACACTATCCCTCGATATCCCAACACTACCATATTTTATACACCGCCATGTCGCACTAATCTTGGTCGGTCTTCCCCCCTAATCAGAATGTGTAATGAGTATAACGTGTTAAATGGTGCACTGGACAATCTCGACATTTTTCACGACTCTTTGCCCGGTTTTAGATCTAAAATACTGGAATCATTTGCCAAATAATATTAATATGTTGTGTGGTACTGTTCGATGTGTAAGTTATACTTGTTTTCTGTGTTTTTTTTCATTATTTAAGATTGTTATTTATTTTTTTTGTTTTTGAGCAGGCACCTATATAATTTCCAGTTAAATTTTAATCATTAACTATTTGTTGACTGTGATTTTGTAATTGTAAATGCTGTACATGCCTGTTATAGGTTTACACATCAGGATTGAATATGTTGAACTTCGTGTTATGGAATGTTTTATGTGTACTCTGTTGGCGTGTCTTATGAATAAAATAAAAATAAATAAACTAATTCTACTAGTACTCCGTCTTGTTCCTACCTAAATTTCCTAAATTTCATCATTTCCAGAGTGACCGTGCGACAAAAACGCGGCGTCCGTGTACGCCAGAATGCTCCGAAATGACTGCGTAGGCAGCGTACGACCTATGGACGCGGCGCACGGCGCTCGTGCGCCGCGTCAGGCGTGTGAGAGCGACCACTCTAGTACATTTCCATAGTAAGCATTCGTAGGCCGCGTACAGCGTTACGACGGACGCGACCTACGGCGTTTTTTGCAGACCACCGCCTAATAGATGTTCCGCTGTATAGAGTGTTTCATAATAACCCGTAAAATTTTGTTTTTTATTTGCATGAATAACTGTGAAGTGACCACCCTCGACGCAAATAGACTATTGTTTTCGATAATCAATCCCATTAATGGGCAAAAGCAAAACACAATTTAGGTCTAGGGTTGCCACTATGCAGTTTATCATGAAAAGAAAAAAGACATTGTCACAAAAGCGGCGGTTTTCAGGAGTTAGAACAATTTTCCGGGGTACAGTTCGGTGATTTAAATCAACCGGACTTCTGCTACTAAAAAGTTGCATACAACCGAACTACTGCAACTAAAGATAGTATGCATGGTACCCTATCCACCACTTATATTCGACCTTATAGGTTTTTGTAACACGAAGTATAAATCATCATCATCATCATCAGCCTATCATCGTCCACTGCTGAACATAGGCCACTTCGAGTGCACGCCACTGAGCACGATCGGCGGCTATACTCATCCAGTTTATGCCAGCCACTTTGCGAAGATCGTCGCTCCACCTTGTCTGAGGGCGTCCCACACTACGTTTGCCAATACGCGGTCTCCACTCAAGAACTTATCTGCCCCAGCGGCTATCGGTTCTACGGCTAATATGGCTGGCCCACTGCCACTTCAGTTTGTATAAATAGACCATCTGATAGTTGAAGTTTTGCTACATGGATATTGGACATTTTGCTAACGCTGTTGGACGTTTTATTTTTGAAAATTGTGCGAAACTCTCATCCGGATTTAAAAATTCTTTAATATTAGAAAAGCTGACATGGGTTTTCCGACGTGATTTCTTTTTATTGGTGATTCTAAGGCTGGCCCCAGACCTACCGGTTTCATTTCTTTGCTTTGCTGTTCTACCTTGCTTGAAAAGCCGCCGGCCAACCAGGGTAATTTTCAATCTATCGCATTTTAGGACTAGACTAAATTAGCAAGATAGCCTGGGATTGCGAAGTGGGAAGCTTTTAGGAGATATGCCACCCTGAACATGGACTCCGATCCGTTAAAAATAAATGAATAGTTATGCAAGATGTTTGGTAAAGACTTATAGAGCTGAATATGGTAGATAGATAGGGACCATAAAACTGAACAACTTTTACTATGGGACCAAATCTGAAATCGCGAAAAAAAAATGAGCTGTTTCATACATTTTGATAATTTAAACTAAAATTAAAACTTCGCGTTGCATTGCAACCCATACGATGATATTTGATAACACCAAACTAATGGCTATCTTGCCAATGTGGTCTGGTCAAAATATGCGATAGATTGAAAATGAGCCTCTTGGCCGGCGGTCCATGGTAGAACAGCAAAGCAAAGATTTTGAAACTGGTAGGTCTGGGGCCAGCCTAAGGGAATAGCAAGGGAAGAACCACCATTCTGCTTTTACTTCTGTAAGTTAGCGAAAAAGGTTTTTTTTTTATTTCGGCGAGACCAACAATTTTGAAGCTTTTTTATGTAAAAGTTTCAGAATTTTAGGTCGCTTATTCCTACTTATAAAAAATATTCAACCAATTTGATTTTTTCAGACCTTTACCATTATACTCGAATAAAATTGTGCGCGAAATTAGCTCACATTACATTAGGCCAAGCCACACAGCGGGCGTTGCATGACGGGACGGGACGGCGACGCGACGCTGAGAAGTTGTAATGTAGGTACTAGATACTATGGACGACGTCACACAGGCCGGCGTGGCGCGCCACGCTGCCGTCGCGCCGAGGGTGAATACAGATCGGAAGCGCGGCGGGGCGGAACGTAGGCTTGATCACGCCCGCAGTGTGAACTCCCGTCGCGCCGCGCCCCGTCACGCCCGCTGTGTGCCTTTACCTTAAGACAATTAAGTACCAAGATCATACATTTTGATTTGTATATTGCTTTGTGTTTTGTTAAATCTTGCTTTGTTTGTAGGTATGTAGTTAGGTAAATTACAATTTATGGTGTCCGGCAATGAAACTCGAGATTCACACAACGAACAATGTTTACTCGAAGTAAGTAATACAAATACAAGGTGTTTGGTAAAAGCCTTATAAAGCCGAATATGGTAGATAGGGACCATCAAACTGAACAACTTTTACTATAGGACCAACACTGAATTCGCGAAAAAAAAATCAGCTGTTTCATTCAAAAATTAATAACGAAAATATCAAAATGTATGAAACAGCTGATTTTTTTTTCGCGATTTTAGAGTTGGTCCCATAGTAAAAGTTGTTCAGTTTGATGGTCCCTATCTACCATATTCGGCTTTATAAGGCTTTTACCAAACACCTTGTATATGTAAACTAGCGGCCACCCGCGACTTCGTCTGCGTGGAAAGGTTTTTTGCTAATTCTCGGGAACTATACTTTTTTCAGGATGAAAGGTACCCTATGTCCTTCTCTGTACCCCTGACAACGTGTATGCAAAATTTCATGATGATCGGTTCAGTAGTTAGGACGTGAAGGCGTAACAAACAAACGGACTTTCGCATTTATAATATTACTAGTAAGGATACGACGGGCGTCGTAGCGCGCGGCGTCGACACGTGCCTATACACTTGTACTATTATGTATTCCGGGCTTACAAAGAACGGCCCTCTGGCGACTGACTAAATGGCTGCTAGCCATAGATATAGACGATCTATGCTGCTAGCCGCAACGCAGGCGGCGCGGCGGTCGGCAGAGGGGCGCGGGGTATCGTACGAGCGGGGTGTGCACTATAGACAACGTTACAAATGACATCAGGCAAATACCTTCTACAAAAAACCCAAGAATGTATAGCATTTCTGTTTTTTCCAAAATTAAGACTTGTAATTAGTTAGTCATAGAAAATATTCAGATTTAAACAGAGCTTTATATTTTGAGAGTTATTTGTGTTTGAAACTTATTTTTTTGGTAACCCCGACACTATTGCAGCAACACTAGTTACACGACTAAAACGTTTCGATAACTGCGCTAGTGATTAGTCGGTGTTCTACCGAAATACCGAAATGCACTAAAAACATAAAGTCGAATCTCCAGCGAAAGTTTTTTTAAACATTCAACAAAATCTATCAATCAACACACAGGATCATACTTTTTTTGCTTTAGAGCCAAAACGGAAGAAATATGCATATGTCGTAAAGCCCACCGGTAACGACCAATTGCGATTGTCAATTTTTCCGTCAATGCCATTGTTGGAGCAAATGACAATCGCTTCAATTTCACGCGTAAACGATCAATTTCGCATCAATGAGCGTCAATGACGTAAAAATTAATAATCGCAAATGATCGTTACCGGGGGCCTTAACAAACGCTGTTTGATAGATGACTGACAGTAAGTACAGTCCGCCACAGGGTGACCAATCGGCTTTCGCGTTTTCTTCGTGTTCTGTCAATTGCAGTCATTCAAGATGACATTGATGACACGCGTATGTTCCGAAACCACAGAGTATCAATGACAAAGATGTCTTTTTAATCGAAATACTTTCGATTTTTCAGAAATTAATTTAAGCGAAATGAAGGAGTTTAAAAGTAAAGTTGCTTCTGTTTTATGATTCTAATAATACATATTGCTTAAAGGTAACAGAATTATTCTAATACACTTTTGGGTCTGATGTGCCTGATGTCCTTTAAATTAATTGATTGTGATTTACGCCATACATCAATGAATATTTAATTTACCTCATATGTTTCTCAATGAGTCGTATTTTTACAATAATACGCGATAAAGAAAGACAATAATATCTTGATTTAACTAAATACAAAGCAATATTTAAATCTTAATGTATGATCTTGTTATTTTCAAGACCATTCAACTTAATAAGTACCTATCAAAAACTTTCAGTAAGTAAAGGTAATTGTTAAAAACTAAATAAAGCCACGATATTCAATAAAAGATGTATGTGAGTTAAAATAAAAGTAATATATTATATTTAAACAACTGCTATGATTTCCATAATAAAATTGAAGCCCCGTCCTATCGCGGACTGCATCCTTAATGACAAGAAGTTAGAATTAACGCCCCCTCCAGTCCGGGCCACAATGGCGCCCTGCGATGCGCCCACGCGGAGCACCCGCCAGCTGGTGATCCGGGTTGAAGGCCACCCACGCCACGTATAATTCAATACACGGATTGTGTTGGGTGCTCCTGAGGCGATGAACTGTCTCCTGTGGATGAACAAAAAAATAATATAAACTAAGAAGTTACACGCAGGCGTACAAAATATTTATATATATTGATTTCTTATTTTAATGATTTGAATCAAACATCCCCATAATTTAATTTAATTTATGGAAGCTTTAATTTTTCATAGTTACCAGTAAACACGGAGTTAAATCTAAGATTTTAAATGGACATCTTCTCTGAATCTTACAATGAAAAGTGTGTAAAGCCATCTTCTACAAAGTTATGTACGTAGGTACAAGGTACATGAAAAAATAAAACCGGCCAAGTGCGAGTCGGACTCGCGCACGAAGATCCGTACCAAAAAACAGCAAAAAAAACACGTTTGTTGTATGGGAGCCCCCCTTAAATATTTATTTTTTGCTGTTTTTAGAATTTGTTGTTATAGCAGCAATAGAAATACATCATCTGTGAAAATTTCAACTGTCTATCTGCAGTCGTTATTAATAGCGAGCAAAAAACACCAAAAAAATCACGTTTGTTGTATGGGAGCCCCCCTCAAATATTTATTTTATTCTGTTTTTAGTGCTGTTATAGCGGCAACAGAAATACATCATCTGTGAAATTTTCACCTTTCTCGCTATCACGGTTCATGAGATACAGCCTGGTGACAGACAGACAGACAGACGGACAGCGGAGTCTTAGTAATAGGGTCCCGTTTTTACCCTTTGGGTACTGAACCCTAAAAAAGATAACCAAATAACATTATAACAAAATTGAATGAAAATTGTCGTGATAATTATACAGATATACATTTAATTATGCAGTGTGAAATTTAAATAATTATTGGTTCCCGCTGTGGGGTGGTTCTACTCATGACTACAAGCAACTTTTACTATGGAGCCAACTCAGGGCACTTGGGTACGGAACCCTAAAAAAGAACCATAATAATTAAGATTGTTGGTGAAATTTATTACCTGACTAATAGCCCAGAACGACCAGAGGATACGGCTGTTTCGTCCTAAAGCTCCTCAGTGCTTGTGATGTCCATCTCGGCGGATTCGTCGGCTGCCGGATCCACGAAGGTTTCATCCTGGTGGTCTTCAGTAGCGATGTCCGAGTCGTCAAGAACTTCTTCTGCTAGGACAACGGAGGTTTCATCCTGATTCTCCTCAGCATTAGTGATGACTATCTCGGCAGGTACGGCAGCTGCCAGGCCCACCAATGCCAACAATAAGAACAGCTTCATCTGACAATCAAATTTAAGACTATGAGGATAAGTTTGATGGTGCAACCTCACTGATAAGTCTTTATTAATTGAAAAAACCGGCCAAGTGCGAGTCGGACTCGCGCACGAAGGGATCCGTACCAAAAAACAGCAAAAAAAACACGTTTGTTGTATGGGAGCTGGGAGCCCTCCTTAAATATTTATTTTGTTCTGTTTTTAGTATTTGTTGTTATAGCGGCAACAGAAATACATCATCTGTGAAAATTACAACTGTCTAGCTATCACGGTTCATGAGATACAGCCTGGTGACAGACAGACAGACAGACGGACAGCGGAGGCTTAGTAATAGGGTCCCGTTTTTACCCTTTGGGTACGGAACCCTAAAAATAGAAAGTAAATAAATACATAGTTCTGCTTGCTTACACATCTACTATACTATCCTACCACTTCTACTAGTGAACACTGTCTTGGTAGGTATCTCAATATCTTCTAGATTGGTTTAATACTTTCCCTAAGTATCGGACTCACGGTTATTTTAAACGTAACAGTTAAACTCCTCTAAATGACAGCTAGCCAAGGGCAAAAAATAAAAAATAAAAAAAATATATTAAAAACACGACTGCCCTGCCAAAAACGAACTAAAAAGTTAAACAACAAGTGTCATTGCAGTCGGGGGACCTTATTATGGAACAATTTTTGATCAAAGAGGTCCCCCGACTGCAATGACACTTGTTGTTTAAATTTTTTGTTCGTTTTTGGCAGGGCAGTCGTGCTTTTAATATGTTTTTTTTTATTATTATTTTTTATTTCACACATTTTAGTGACATATTTATAGTTTTGGAATGTGCTCATCAAGGCCTTTCATTTGATGCCCATATTGTAATAATAGAAGAATTTTTTTTTTTTACATTTGAAAATGGCGTCGTACAGACTCCATAGGTATTGTTTTTTTTTTTAAATATAGTGTCACTCGGGATGCTGTAAGGATTCCAACGATACCCCATTTATCCAAATCAGTTCAGGCATTTAGACTTTATGGTGGAATAAAGAAACTCACATACCCACAAACATACATGAACCCTGAACACATATACACTCTTTTTCCTTTGGGCAGTCGTGTAAAAAACACGGGTTTTGTGTCAAAAAGATTGGAAACCACTGCTCAAACTGATAAAACATTATGCAGTCTTATATGTAGCTCAAAATTATTCATAAAACACAGAGAAACTTTGGAAATCAATCCATATTACTTTTTCTACTGTAATTTTCAAAAGTTGCAATTGTATATATCGGGTCATTTTTAACTTACCATCCAAATTTCAAGGATGTGTCCAGTCCATTTTCTCTAAGAAACATGTGTCGAATATCGCCACAAAATTTTGGTCATCCCATACTAAATTGATCAAGTGATTTCTTTGATTTGTATGATAGTCGCTTTTTTTTACACATTTGGCCATGTGTTCCATAGAGTACGTTGTTCAGTTTGATGGACTGAACACATCCTCAAAATTTGGATGGTGAATATAAAATGACCCTGTATTTACCTGAGTATAAAGGGTGATGTCTTGCGTGATAGGAAGATTTAACTTGATGATTGCAGAAGGTACTGATGATTCCCGATTAAAAGACTGTTATTTATATGAAAACTATAAATCTATCTACCTAGATAAGATTGCAAAAACATAATGTTTATCATATTCTGGTAATTAACATCTATGTCCTACACTTTTTGTATTTCATTGTTTACGTCTGCAATCATAGACTTTCTCTAAAAGTGCCATCGTAACAATTCTAGCGGCAGCAAAAGACAGAAAACCTCCTACCTACGTAAATCTCCTTTCACCCTGTTATACACGCACACACACACATACACACACACACACACACACACACACACACACACATACGCACACACATTCAAACAAACACAAACATATACAAGTCCATAATTAATAATACTGTATATAGTATAGCATGTTACAATTAAACTACTTAAATTACTTGCTAAAAATAATGCTAAAAAACTAAAAAATTATAAAGTAACTTCATAAATTATTCGAAACTATATGTGTCAAACGCGACAGTAGATTTACACCTAGTAAAAATGTTACTGGTCACTGCGACACAAGCTTTGCTTAGTGCGGAGGCCGCTAGAAATAAGTTTGCAATGTATCACTTTTGGAAATAAAGTTGTTTATTGTTATTATTATTATTATTAACATTGAAAATGTTTTTTTGATCGCTTCAGTAAGGTAAGTAATTTCAGCAAAAGTGAGACATCGCCCAGTACCTTGATTACGTAAAGCTGTTGCTAACAATTCTCGATTGAAATCTATTGAAAGCGCGGTTGTATTGCTGCTTTAGTTAAGATAGTTGTCACATTGGTTCTCACTAAAGCAGCGATGTTACTGCGATTTCTGTCAGAGTTGATTGCAACAAAGTTACCTAATTACCCCCCTGGTCCCGTGAGTTTTGGGCCTACGTAAATGTGATATATGTCAAAAGATGCGTCTTGGCAAGAGCTACAATATGTTAAAAAAAATTTTTGAAAAAGTCCAAAACTTTTTTCGAAAATCGCATAAATGTAGAAAAATGACACACTTTTTCGGGGTCTTTTCTCAGTAAATCGTCAATTTCTCTAGAGTTAAACTAGATTTAAATTTGAACCGGCGTGGTCGGCAGTTTAAGTTCCTAATCTTGGCTTAAGTGGGTGTAGAATTTTGTTGATTTTATGTATTGTGAATTATTGCGAGAAATGAGAATGTTTCTGAATTATTTGAGTGATAGCGATGATGAGTTACGTTACTATCTGACGAAGACGATATTTTAAAGTTTATCGTCAGATGACGTTATTATTTATTGGTTGATCTCTCTGATATTACGTAAAAATGGATTTATTAGCTGTGTCAGCGTACAATGGTCATATTTTTATATCAAACAATGACGAGGATATCATGCAATATTTAGAAACCCTATTTTTCTCCCGAACTGTCTTTATTTATTGGAGGTGATACCTATATTTAACACGTTACAAGATGACGAATTCTTGAAAAGATTCCGGTTAGCTAAGTAAACACGGTGCAACCATTCCTCCCTAGTAAAATTATTCGTTATTTCCCAAATACCTACTAAAATTCGTCCGCAATTTTAACTATAAAACAAATAACAAAGGATCAAACTTCGACCCCATTATTTATACCTACGTTTTTTTATGGTTTGTCAAACCATTTGCTTGCTTGACCTTTTTTGTAACCATTTGTTCTTTTGTTTTCTATGAACGGCGAGTGAATGATGAGCTAAATCTTGGTTTAGTTAAGTCAAATGTAATTTAGGATGTGCAATACAACCCTGGTGGGATTTAAGTTAAGCCGAATTTTGAGCTAAATCTAGCTTTAACAAAATCGATATTTAAGAAAGTTTCGTGCAAGTCGCCCTAAGGCACCAAAAAAATCTATCCTGGTGAAAAAAAGTTACAACTGCACTAGAGCCAAAAAAGATGAACGATTTTTTTCTGGCGTTAGATGGCACCAAAGATTTTTTGGTGCCAAAGTAAAACTCAACCGTAATGATAAAATTTATACTTACTTGGAAACAAGTTTCATTCCTGTACCATACCATTAAAATAAGTTGTATTGTCTATTTGCTTTAAAGCTAAAAAATTATGAAAAATGTTAAACCTTAACATTGATATTGATTAGTTCTAGTAGGTTCACAGATGGTATGACGCGAATAAAGCGTGTAGCAAGTGCTGATTCCAGATCTAGTCAAAGATTTAAATCGTTAGATACGGCGGCGCGGCGGTACCATAGTGTGACTGCGCTGTAATGTCTCCATAAGTCCATATTCAAGTAAGTGACGTCGCTTACTATGTGAAAACGAAAGAGAAAGTTGTGTTAGCAATTACTGTAGGAGCAAAAGAGATGATGCTATTATCTCCAGTACACGTGCTAGGCATCGTAGTGAGTTTTTGTGTATAGGTAAACGGATAAACGAATCTTGAGCGAAAGTTGAACAGAAGAGAGGTTTTAGTTTGTTTGTTTCTCAATATGTACTTACGAGTAGATACAGAAATGTAGGTCCAAAATATTATATATCGTGGGTTGCTGTTAATTCAATTTCGAGATTTGAAATGACTCGATCAGTCATGTCTTTCTTAATTACTCTGCGATTCCAAATGAATTTTTACAACGATCTCTGAATGAGAGTGTGATGATGATGCCTAGGTAAACAGTTTACAATTGCAATAAAATGAGGGTTGTTATATCACATTCGAGTGATAATGAAATCGGCGCGAGAGTCTCGCATGCTGAATTTGATTTTGATTATTTTTTATTAGGTTATTTTAGAAAACGTCTTAAAAAAATTAGATTAATTCAATAAAATAAGTCACCTTTCAATAAAATATTAATATCTATAAGAATGGAATAAAAAGATATTTTGTTAAACTCATTAAATTCATTTTCAATGTACCAGAAGGTCGTGAAAGGCACGAGATCTGTGAATTTTTTGGGTAACATTTGGCCAAAGGATTTTTTTCTAAATTGCATCAACTGAACGCGAATATCGATGTAGGCATTCCCAAATTTTAACCGGAAGCTCAGAATTCAAGATGGCGCCCAAACTTAAAGCCCTCCAAAACATTTGAAAGAGAACTTTAATATTTTGAAGAAAAGATTTTATAAGCTTGAATTTGTTTTCTTTTTTCCATATTTTATGTTGTTGTTATTTTCAATTTAAAATTGCTTAGTTTTTAACGCCACTATACCTTGAAAAGGTGAAATTGTAATACCTAACATCTTTTACAGTTATTCAATACTATTGTATGTACCATTTTATTACAAATTTAATGTGGAATAAATGAATCTATGAATCTATTTCTCACTAGTACTATATATCTGCATACATCTAGCAACTATATCAAGTTTGGTGTCTTTTTCTTATAATGGGGTTGGCAACGCAAAGCTAATTGTAGCTGTCGCTGCGTACGCTTGTTCCTAAGACAGTAGACGTTCAGAACAAATGTACTTATGGGAAAATTGTTATTTATTTTGTGGTATTTTTTACCGAAAAAGACCCATTGACCCAAAATGGATATAAAAGACTATTCTTCAATGCAAATGCCGGAATTGAAAGCCAAATTAAGACGTTTTATTCTTACAGAATTTATAAATTTTTCTTTATCCAGATTTTTCGGAAATTTGTAAGTGCCAACATTTTAAAAAGCCTATTACCACTGACGTCCATTATACAAGTACGCTGGACAGGCTATTGTCATGAAATAACAGCAATTTTTTGTGCCGATTTGAAAATTGCCATATCGGCGCTGAGAGCACTAGATTCTACTATAGCAGTAGTAAATGTACTTGGAACTAATTAATTCACAAACGATTGGTGACGTTCGCCTGTCCAGCGTACTTGTATAATGGACGTCAGTGCCTATTACACAGAATTTAATCATTTTAAAGCTAATAAAACTATTTTTTTTAAGTAAAAGTCCTTGGTTTTCATAGCGTATTGGTACTAACTATCGATTTACACAGGTTTCATGCGTGTCCGCTATTTTGAAAAAAAATCAAAATGGCGGAGAGTTGGTATGTCAAAATATTCAAACCCCTTTCTGGGGTTGAATCCCAATAGAACATTGAGTCACATAATTACAAAATAATTTAGATGCAAAAAAAATTCACAGATCTCGTGCCTTTCACGACCTTCTGGTACATTGAAAATGAATTTAATGAATTTAACAAAATATCTTTTTATTCCATTCTTATAGATATTAATATTTTATTGAAAGGTGACCTATTTTATTGAATTAATCTAAATTTATTAAAACGTTTTCTAAAATAACCTAATAAAAAATAATCAAAATCAAATTCAGCATGCGAGACTCTCGCGCCGATTTCATTATCACTCGAATGTGATATAACAACCCTCATTTTATTGCAATTGTAAACTATGTTTACCTAGGCATCATCATCACACTCTCATTCAGAGATCGTTGTAAAAATTCATTTGGAATCGCAGAGTAATTAAGAAAGACATGACTGATCGAGTCATTTCAAATCTCGAAATTGAATTAACAGCAACCCACGATATATAATATTTTGGATCTACATTTCTGTATCTACTCGTAAGTACATATTGAGAAACAAACAAACTAAAACCTCTCTTCTGTTCAACTTTCGCTCAAGATTCGTTTATCCGTTTACCTATACACAAAAACTCACTAGCACGTGTACTGGAGATAATAGCGTCATCTCTTTTGCTCCTACAGTAATTGCTAACACAACTTTCTCTTTCGTTTTCACATAGTAAGCGACAGTGGCGGATTTACCCTAAGGCCAAGTAGGCCCGGGCCTAGAGCGGCCAGATATTGGGGGCGGCCAAGCGAGGCGAAAAATAGACTGATGAAAGTCTTTAGCCGCATTTGACAGGCGTGCGGCCGGCACTAAAGCAGAGACAGGCATTTTTAAATTTCGCGGATGAAACCACTGATTACAACATTAGAGGATGAAACAAACTAAAAATCGCGCGGCGCGGCAATGTTTTTTGTAAAAGACAGGCAATATCACAAGATCAATAGTTGAAACTGGCAAAAAAATCGCGATGGCCGGCCGTTTTTTTGCCTTTTTTTATAATCTTAAAACGTGGTCTAAGTTACAATCTGACAGCGTTTGCCGCATTTGATAGGCTTGTTACGGTTTAGACTGGCGTGCAGCCGACACTTAGCTGAGTGAGACAGGCAATTTTGTATTTCACGGATGAAACTACATATTACAATATTAGTGAATAAAAACTGATTAAAAACAGCGCTGCGCGGCCGTTTTTTAACTATAGCTAGACCGGCAACATTTTAAGATGAAGTGGATGAAACTGACTTAAAATCGCGCCGCGCGATCGTTTTTTTGCTGTAGTTTTGTGCATCCTAGACAGGCATCCTCACATACATAGAGGCTCCCCCCCCCCATTATGAGAGCTGAGAAAGGGGCGGCTGGTGATATTTAGCCTAGGGCGGCCAAGACTGTAAATCCGCCACTGGTAAGCGACGTCATTTACTTGAATATGGACTTATGGAGACATTACAGCGCAGTCACACTATGGTACCGCCGCGCCGCCGTATCTAACGATTTAAATCTTTGACTAGATCTGGAATCAGCACTTGCTACACGCTCTATTCGCGTCATACCATCTGTGAACCTACTAGAACTAATCAATATCAATATTAAGGTTTAACATTTTTCATTATTTTTTAGCTTTAAAGCAAATAGACAATACAACTTATTTTAATGGTAGGTGGTACAGGAATGAAACTTGTTTCCAAGTAAGTATAAATTTTATCATTACGGTTGAGTTTTACTTTGGCACCAAAAAATATTTGGTGCCATCTAACGCCAGAAAAAAATCGTTCATCTTTTTTGGCTTTAGTGCAGTTGTAACTTTTTTTCACCAGGATAGATTTTTTTGGTGCCTTAGGGCGACTTGCACGAAACTTTCTTAAATATCGATTTTGTTAAAGCTAGATTTAGCTCAAAATTCGGCTTAACTTAAATCCCACCAGGGTTGTATTGCACATCCTAAATTACATTTGACTTAACTAAACCAAGATTTAGCTCATCATTCACTCGCCGTTCATAGAAAACAAAAGAACAAATGGTTACAAAAAAGGTCAAGCAAGCAAATGGTTTGACAAACCATAAAAAAACGTAGGTATAAATAATGGGGTCGAAGTTTCATCCTTTGTTATTTGTTTTATAGTTAAAATTGCGGGCGAATTTTAGTAGGTATTTGGGAAATAACGAATAATTTTACTAGGGAGGAATGGTTGCACCGTGTTTACTTAGCTAACCGGAATCTTTTCAAGAATTCGTCATCTTGTAACATGTTAAATATAGGTATCACCTCCAATAAATAAAGACAGTTCGGGAGAAAAATAGGGTTTCTAAATATTGCATGATATCCTCGTCATTGTTTGATATAAAATTATGACCATTGTACGCTGACACAGCTAATAAATCCATTTTTACGTAATATCAGAGAGATCAACCAATAAATAATAACGTCATCTGACGATAAACTTTAAAATATCGTCTTCGTCAGATAGTAACGTAACTCATCATCGCTATCACTCAAATAATTCAGAAACATTCTCATTTCTCGCAATAATTCACAATACATAAAATCAACAAAATTCTACACCCACTTAAGCCAAGATTAGGAACTTAAACTGCCGACCACGCCGGTTCAAATTTAAATCTAGTTTAACTCTAAATCGACGCCATGCAATACGATAAGTTCACTCGTGCAAGCCGCCCTTAGTAAAAGTCAGCCCTAATGATAATATCGATATTTCGAAACAAGTTTCATTCCTGTACCATACTTTTAAAAAAATTGGGCCAACCTGTCAAGGGAAAAGTTGCATTGTCTTTTAGTTTATAACAAATCGCCAAAAATTTATCAAAAAAATTTTTAGCTTTGAAATATACAATAATTTACAAACTTCAATCGTACTACGTATAAGTATAACCATTATCCCGCGCCGCGCGCGTCGCCCATTGTATCCCGATATTTCGCTACATAAAGGATAAGCTACAGCCCAGACCGTAAAAGTTAGGGACATATACTATTTTCTTAACGTAGCCCAACTCTATATCTCTAGGGGTTTTTTCATTTTTTCGATATCGCTTTTCGTTTTTGAGAAATTGACGATTTAGTGAGAAAAGACCCCGAAAAAGTGTGTAATTTTTTACATTTATGCGATTTTCGAAAAAAGTTTTAGACTTTTTCAAAAAAAATTTCCACCATATTGTAGCCCTTGCCAAAACGCATCTTTTGACATATATCACATTTACGTAGACCCAAAACTCACGGGACCAGGGCGATGTCTCACTTTTGCTGAAATTGGGTACCTTACTGAAGCGTTCGAAAAAACATTTTCAATGTTAAAATAAACTTTATATTACCTAGTTGAATAAAAAAAAATACCTGAATATAATGCATTGTTCTTGCCATTGTATTCAACTTGTGTACGCTGTAGAAGATCAGAACACTTTTGTTGCCTTTTTGCTGTATATTGCTTAAGTACTACCTACGAGTATGTACCTACAGCTCCGATAGAAAAATAAGGTCAAACAGTCACATTGAATAAATAACGGAAAGGTAAACAAATAAAATAATGAATGTTTTATAGTTCTTTGTTTTCTCTATTTAATAAGGGTTCGTGTAAACTGCATTTAAAATAACGCCCTTTTGTTCCTATGAGAACAGTCATTCTAAATAAAAATAAATAAATAAAAATAAAAATAATTTATTGATTGGTTCTAAGCTAAAAACAATTTACAGTGCAGGTGTTACAAACAATAGATTTTGTCTAATCACACGATCAGTCGCCCACCCAATCCAACGAACTACGCACACACAAAAATAGTTTATAAGAATTCCCAAACTAGAATTATTATTCTGTTCATGCTTCAAACGCCGCTATGCGTGTGTGTGTGTGTGTGTGTGTGTGTGTATTTGTTTGTGTGTGAGTGTGTGTGTGTGTGTTTTATTAACACATGTGCGAGTGTACTGTCACGAGAGTGTGTGTATTTTGTTGTGTATGAGTCAATGCGTGGGAGTGTGAGGGTACTGCACAAGACACTTATTAATGCAAAAACAATTTAGAAAAGCCAAATTTAAAACAATTTATTTTTAATTTATTTGTCATAAATTATCATTTAGGTTTGATTAATCAGTAGATCCTCTGTTTCCGCGTACGTTAGGGTCCCTAGCCAAAAATAAACTTCTAAAAAAACATTTTTCAAATAGGACTCACTTATTAAAGAGCTAAAAACTACAATAGCCACCATCGAAATATGAATACGGAAAAAAAGGTTTTTGTGGAGGCACCTTCAACATCAGTGAGGATTACGGTAGATATAGGAAAAATATCTTCATCAAATGTCGATGTAAATTATAGTTCGATAGTTAGACTTGAAACCTTTGTGAAATTAACCACCCCGAAATAAGTTAAAGATCAGGAAGTGCCTCAAAAGACATGAGAGATCATGTTCACTCAAAATTTGCAGTTTTTGGATAGGTATCAAATTTATTCTAATTTAACAAAACAATGCTTATGTTCCTTTAAGCTCTATGTATCAATAAGTTTTGGACATTGTCTAAAAAGTAATGAAAAATGTATGCAGAAAAACCAAAAACATTAACATCTTTCAAACATAGATCAGTAAGATTAACCAAAAGAGGTAAAGCTGAAAAGCAGTCACGAGATAGGCAGAGATTAATTTAAAAAAAAAATCGGCTACAAAGTCATTGATTGAGTAAATTTAATTTACATTGATAAAATTCATATATTTAACGTTAATTTGTATATTAAACTGAACAGACACCCCAGTATTTTTCCTAAAAACGCAAAATGCGATGTATAGCTGCATTTTTGGTATGTTATTTGGACCCCTTAGGAGAGTGTGAAACTATGTTTTTCAAGCAAAAAAAATGTGCTAGCTGCGGTATACGTGAAAAACTGCAAAAAAACTCGGTTTTTGCAGTTTTATCAAAAACTATAGGCTTTTGCCTTAGTTGCCAACATCATTACGAAAGTGTATTAAAATTTAAACAATTAAAGCTAAACTTCAGCTCCGTATGTCTAATAGTTTTTGAGATATGATGCTTGAAACATTGACACTCACCGGCATATCTAACCGCCTACACCGTTATTTTCATACAAACATGCTCACTTCACAGTCAAATAAAAAAGGTTGTACATCTCTGCAATGATTCGTATGTTGATAGATTAGTCAGGTGCTCATTTTTGAATAGAAATGTCAAATAAGTATAGACACCTCTAAATTTATCCAAAAAGAGGAAAAGGTAAACCAATTTTCTCGTTCCATACAATGATATTAATTAAAAATTATGCATTGCTTTACTGCAATTTTGGCGAAATTGAGAGATGTCTATGTTTATTTGACATTCTTATTCGAAAAACGAGCACCTTTCAAATCTATCAACATACAAACCATCGCAGAGATGCGTAAACTTTTATATTCATGAGACTGTGAAGTGAGCATGTTTGTATGAAAATAACGGTGTAGGCGGTTAGATATGCCGGTGAGTGTCAATGTTTCAAGCATCATATCTCAAAAACTATTAGACATACGGAGCTGAAGTTTAGCTTTAATTGTTTAAAATTTAATACACTTTCGTAATGATGTTGGCAACTAATGTCAAAAGCCTATAGTTTTTGATAAAACTGCAAAAACTGAAAAAAATGTTTTTCACGTATAACGCAGCTAGCACAACTTTTTTTTCCTTGCAAAACATGGTTCCACACTCCCTTAAGGGGTCCAAATAACATACCAAAAATGCAGCTTTACATTGCGTTTTGCGATTTAAATGTAGATTTTTACTGGGGTAAGTATACTAGTGGCAACTCTAAATTGGTTCTTAGGAACCTTTCTCTTCGTATCTTGAATAGTTACATTTTTCTTCGTAGGTATCTTGAATAGCTTCGAAATTTCCTTCCTATTGGTACTATGGTCACTCTCGTAACTTCTCTTATTCTTCCACTCATCAATTCTGCAGTATGCTAATGTCTGATACCCGGACTTGAATGGGGATCTTCTTAAAAATCTGGACCGCTTTTTGAAAAATGCTGTCAGTTTCATCTTCTGCTTTGTTTAGATCAAGAAAATTATAAGTACTTGTTGTACGAAGTACTTATAAATTCCTTGGTTTAGATAGAACTCTCGATTTTCAAATCACTTTACAATTCAAGCATAGGGTGAATGCTTTAATTGTAAAGTACACTTTACCATTCAAGCTTTGTAAAACCATAAGAATAAATAAAAAACTTATGGTAAAACTCCTTAGTGAACCAATCTCTTTTCTTATAAAATGACGAAACTGTTTCCTGAAAAAAATATACAATTAAAATGGCGCCATTTCATTTCAGTTCAAGGTGGTTCAAGCAATGCAAAACTCCTTAGTCAAACATTTTTTTTCATAAAATGATAAGAAAACTTGTTACTGTAAAAAACAATGAAAATGGCGACATTGCATTTGAACTTCATGTTTGTTCACTTGCGACGACTGTATTAAAATTTAAAATAATAAGCACATACTTAGATGTTTTTGCTAGTTAAAATTGTTAGTTCATCATGTCAAGTACTTCATCCGATGATGAACTGGTCGGCATACCTGATTTCTGTCAATTCATTTTGTCATACATAAATATTTTATTTACCTCGCATGAATGATGTAAAGTAGAATGCTTGCCTCGGTTGTAAGTAGCTATTACACCCTCGATTCTAGCTACGCTCGCATGGGCGCGAAATTGGATCTTGTTCTGTAATAGCTCGCTTACGTCCCTTGTGTAACAAACTACTATTATAAATGTACAAAAAAGATTGTAAAATAAATAAATATATGTATATTTATTCTGTGCTAGTAGGTACTACGTACTACCACAGAATAAATAATAGTACAAGTGTACTACGGTAGGTACGGAGATCAAAATTGTTGTCTGCCGAGCGCCTACGATGTTGTTATTCCTTCATTGAAGTAATACCTACCTACTTACTTACGTATTACTTGGGTGACATTCAAATAAACGTTTAAACAGTTGGTATTTATAATGGTACACTGTAAGTATTGCATTTATTGCATATAGGTATAACCTAGCTGGGTTTTTTGTTTGTTTTATGTATAATCTTGAACTGCTTATTTAAATCTTATATTTGTTCTCCTTGAATTAGCTGCCACTCCTTTTACATTTCATTTCCCACACTTGACCATTCGAAAAAGAGGGGTGGCTGAAAATCAGCGCGGAGCAGTGGGCATAAGCTGAGCCACTATCTTTTGCTATTTATAAACGAATATTGTAAGTAATTGTAGTTTTGAGGCAATAAACTATTTCTATTCTATTCTATTCCTTTCTATTCTAGTGCGGTTCCAAGACGCTGCTTCGTCGGCTCTTCAGAGAACGTGCTTTTCATACTCTTGAGGGACAAAAACTACCCTGCGTTCTAGCAAATATACAATTTCAGTATGGCACTCACTCCTGATGATTTCGGATTAAAACGAAAACTATGAAAGACGTTTTGTAAATGTGCATTTTTAGTAATTAACAAATGTTGGGTAAATTCCCTTTGTTCTCAATAATTGTTCTACTTACTAAAAGCAGTTCGACGGTAGATTTTTTTTCTTAGTTAGTACTATACAACATGATACAAAATAACCCTAATGCCACACTTTGACAGTGACAAACACACTATTTAATCTTGTAATATTAACCAATAAGAATACCTACTTTGTTAAAAAGTAAAATGATATCACGATTTTTTAATAAAAGACGCAGGCATAAGAATAAATAAAACTTACTTAGGTTACTTAAATAAATGTAATATATTATATTTAAACGTACAACTTATGCTTAACTAACAATGATTACATTAAAGATTAATACTGCTACATTCCCATGAACTCTATGATTCATGTTTACATTACTTTTTAGCGTCCAAAGATTTCCACAATGTAATTGAAGCCCCGTCCCCTCGCGGATTGCAACCTTATTGACAAGAAGTTAGTATTAACGCCCCCTCCAGTCCGGGTCGCAGTGGCGCCCTGCGCTGCGCCCACGCGGAGGACCTGCCACCTGGTGATCCGGGTTGAAGCCAACCCACGCCACGTGTAGTTGACTACACGGACTGTGTTGGCTGCTGCTGAGGCGATGAACTGTCTCCTGTGGGTAAAAAATGTATTTTTAACTAAGAAGATCTTACTTTTGACAGATGATCTAAACATACAGGCGTGCAAAATATATTGATTACTTATTTTAATGATTCGCATTAAAATCCCAATGGAAGCTTTAATCCATCATAGTTACGAATTAACACGAAGTCAACTGAGATTTTAAATCGACATCTTCCTTATGAATCTCACAATGACAAGTGTGTAAAGTCATCTTCCTTATACAAAGTGCTGTTCCATAAACAAATAATAAGGAGCCAGAGAATAAAATGGTATTAAATTAAAATATAATTAAATAATAATAAGTTTGTAAGTGAAAATTACCTGACTAATAGCCCATTACGATCAGAGGATACGGCTGTTTCGTCCTGAAGCTCCTCAGTACTTGTGATGTCCAGCTCGACAGGTACATCGGCTGCCAGACCCAAGGAGGTTTCATCCTGGCGGTCTTCAGGATCAGTGATGTCCAACTCGTTAGGAACTTCTTCTGCCAGGACAACGGAGTTTTCTTCCTGACGCGCCTCAGTATAAGTCATGTCCAGCTCGAAAGGAACTTCGGCTGCCAGGCCAACGAAGGTTTCATCCTGACGCTCCTCAGTATTAGTAATGTCTAGTTCAGCAGGTACAGCAGCTGCCAGGCCCACCAAAGCCAATAATAGGAACAGCTTCATCTGAAAATCAAATTTATGGCCATGAGGATAAGTTTTCCATTGCAACCTCACTAATATGATAAGTCTGTAAAAATTTGTCTCCTTAACAAAAAAGAATAAAAAGAAAATATTAGTCCTGCCTGCTTACACATCTACTACCCTAACATTTCTACTAGTAAAACACTACACACTGACTAGCATTGTCTTGGTAGGTATCTCAATATCTTCTAGAATGGTTTCATACGTTTCCCAAGTATCGGACTCACAGTTAAACTTCTTTAAGTGACAGCCATAAGGGCAAAAAACATGGGGTCTGTGTTAAAAATTTTGGAAACCACTGCTCAAACTAATAAAACATATTTTTATGCTTTCCATGCTGGGTTATATCAAAATGTTTCCTAAAACTCAGAGAAACAAAAAGTTTGGACATCAGTCCATAATACATTTGGGATTGTAATTTTCAAAAGTCTTAGTTGTATTTAACTTCGCACGCACAGTTCCGGTTAAGAATAGTACTGTCCCATCTCATCCCGTGGGTATCGTAGAAGGCGATAGAGGGAAGTTTTAGGGACCCGGTGCAGACCATCGCACAAAGGGTCACTCGAATGGCAGCGAGGAAACTGTCAACAACAGCATTCCCAAGGAGGGTTGGTGTCAGGCAGGCGGCCGACCGTAAAACTTTGCCAAAACCTAATGCAGTATGTATTACATGCTGCGCCGACCCCAATAGTGGTCGTTCTACGAGCGCAAAATTTTATTTTGTGTAGAGCACTACAAATAAATTGGGATAAGGACAGGAGGATGATGATGGAGTTGTATTTACCTTACCTTTGTATAAGGGTGATGTCTTGCTTGATTGGAAGATTTAACTTGATGATTGCAGAAGGTACTGATGATTTCCGAATTAAAACACTGTTATTTATATGAAAACTATAAAGCTACCTACCTAGATAAGATTGCAAAAATATATGTTTATCATTATCCGGTAATTAACATAATAATTATGTCCTCAATTTTTTTACTATCATTGTTTTTGTCTGCAATCTTAAGGAAAGAGGAAAAATAAAATAAATACAAATAGGTAGGTACCTAAACCTTTTCCTCTTTTAATTGAATTATTTTTACAAAAAAAAAGAAAATATGTTTCTATACGCCCTTAGCCACGAAATCTATAAAATAATCTCCAAATTTTCTCCAAATTCTATGCGTTGAGTACTCAACTCATGGACCCATTTTTTTCTTTTCTTCCTCACATCTTGAGATTCTCCTTCAGATAATAGGGAATATGCATCAATTTTTTTTTAAATCTTAATCAAAAGTATAATGCGTGAGAAAGTTAACTGTAATATTAAAACTTTTCTCTTGCGTTTTTTTCTCGTGATATAGTTACTTGAAGTTAGCGCGCAGCAGCACCCGCCGAAAACGCTCCATACAAAACGGTGACGTCACACATCACGTTTCAGGAGTGTTTAGGCGCGTTTAATATGGAGTTAGCCAATAATCTTCAATTATCTCCCTAAATTTTGCGTTTAAGTACATATGTGTCCTACAAAATATTATTTCTTATTCGATATTCTATCTGACTGTAAAGTGTATAATATCCGAAAATGAAAAAAAAATATCGTTATTTTCCCCTGATTTCATCGTGTGATAAAACTAGGATTATACATTTTTTTTTTCCTGTTCCATCATGTTTTTATAAGTGTCCGCAGCGATCAAGCTCAAATTCATCAAAATCGGTGACTTATGCATATTCCCTATTCCAATAACAACGAAACCTCAGCTTCGATATCAAAAGACATGTTTTCCTATTGAGAAAACCATATTAATAATAACGTGCGGGATTCGCCTCAGTTTGGGTTTGGGAGGCTAAGCGAGCGAGCGACGAAAGTTTAATGCTGAAATAGATATTTAAAAATAATCTATTTCAGCATTAAATAGATATTTAAAAAAAAAAATTTGAGTTATCCATGGTAAAACGTGCATCAAAGCTTTAAAAAGTTTTGACAACCTCCTTCTTTAAAAAATAGCTCTAAATAAAAACCAAGAAATAATATTCTGCATTTGTATGAACGTTTATTTGAAGTCAGGTTGGACGGGAGGAAGAAATTTTTGCTTTTCTAAACTTTTAATAGTGGTTTCGTTTTCTCAAAATACCTAATGTCTTTCTTATTCTAAAAGTAAAAACTTTTATCCTATTCAAAAGGGAAATCCGTCGCCGGAGGGGCAGATGCTTGTAAGAAAAAATATGTTATTGATTTCAAGATATTCCATAAAAAAATGTGCTACATTTTTTTGTTTAGAAAGAAAGTAATGAATGACTATATAAATAAAGGAGAATGTTTTGGCTTTCATGTAGTAATAATTTAAGTAGTTGTAATTCACTTTTCTTTTACTACACCATAAATGCTATTTCGGGGGTTTTGATTATCGGATTAAGTCTGTTTCTGCGGACTTTATCTTTTTAAATATTAAAATAAATATGACCTACATTGTAAACAACTTAATTACCCACCTAGCCGAGTGAGGCGGTAAATGTACTTGGATCATGGTCATCTTCGCAAACCAGTAACTTATGTTCGCAAAGCAGTATTTAGCTCGATTTTATGAGAAATAATGGCCTACCTAATCACTTATACACAAATTAACTAACGTAGCTTATAATTAATAATCTAAGAACTAAAGTATTGTAAAAATGTACCCAAACGTTGGTGAAGCTGAAATAATAATAAAAAATCTTAAGGCTATACAGCCTTAAGATTTTAGCGTTCCATTTTTAAACGGGAGCCGTTGTGGACACATTATGGAGACGAACTTTGAAATAAGTATAGTCAGGTGGAGTAAGTGAAACATACTTTATTTTATTTTTATTTAACAAGGTGTAGTAAAGCTATAAAACTCGCAATTAAAGTAGCTGTATAGGCAATGTACTCCTAATTAAATCAGCCTTTAACGGTATGAATATAAATATCTAAAGACTTGCATTAAGCAACAAAATCACGAAAAGAATATAAAAGCTAAGAAGTGTTTCACTTACCCCTGACAAGGGGGAAGTGAAACAGTGGCCAAAATAGCTTTAAATATTGTGTCCATTTAATTAAAAACAGACAAAAGGATCACGTTTAACCGTTAATATCAAAATGTATCAAATTCTCATAAAATAGGGTCCAGTTTTAAAGATTTATCAAAAAAACATCGTGTTTTGCGTTTTGACATCTAATGAATTTCTTTTTGGTTTACTAGCTAGTTTAATGATCGCAGCGATATCTGTGTTGTATTAAGGGAAGTAATTCGTCATTCCTGCTTTATCGACACATCGCTATGAGAATAAACTACGATAGTTTCTTAGATATGGTTGTGTGTTTCACTTACCCCGGTGTTTCACTTACCCCACCTGACTATATATGGATAAACAAAACACGCAATACATTAGACAAATACCTCATTATTCCTATAACAAATAAATAAATACTTTAGCATCTTCAAATACCAGTAAAAACAAGATATTTTTTTTGCATTTTTTAAATATTTGATTTTCTTTGTGATTAATACCATATTTTACCATTGAAAAGGTTATCAAATGCAAATCGCCTGAGACGTATTTTTGACCATATCTCCTAGGATTTTAAGAGGATCGAGATGGAAATAGTATCAAAAGTTGAGAAATTTATCGAGACACGTGTGAACGTGTGAATTTTGAAAATCTACTGGTAACTTTTTTTGAAATTTTGCAAAAAAACTGACTTAAGAAAAAATGAAAAAAAAGGTCCTAGGGTATTAGTTTAGCTATGAAATGGCGAAAAAATTTTGAAAATTGGTTTATAATTGTGACCTGTAGGTGGTCCCTTTAGATTTGGAATTGTAGAAAAACGGCTGTTTCCGTACATAAAAAGTGATGTAGCTTCTATGATTATTGACCGATCGTCATGGTAATAGTGTTAAAAGATGCAGAAGCGGACGAGAAGTGCATTCGTTGGAATTTCGAAAATTGGTTATATTATTTCGGCCGCGTCGAGGCAGACAGCGGGCGCTTTTGTGACACGAGGCGGAGCCGAGTGTCACAATCGTAAAAATAAATAGGTACTACCTAGGTAACTTTAAAATTATAATAGGACCTTGCATTTGATTTGATTTTGGTTTTTTATAAAGACTTATCGGTGAGGTTGTAATGCAAAACTTGTCCTCATGGTCATAAATTTGATTTCCAGATGAAGCTGTTCCTATTATTGACATTGGTGGGGCTGGCAGCTGCCGTACCTGCTGAACTGGACATCACTAATACTGAGGAGCGTCAGGATGAACCTTCCATTGTCCTGGCAAACGAAATATCTAACGAGCTGGACATCACTAATACTGAAGACCGTCGGGATGAAACCTCCTTGGGTCTGGCAGCCGAAGTAACTGCCGAGCTGGACATCACAAGTACTGAGGAGCGTCGGGAAGAAACAGCCGTATCCTCTGATTGTTCTGGGCTATTATTGAGGTAGTAAATTTCACCGACAAACTTAACTCTAGCTCCTTATTATTTTTTTATTTGTGTACAACACTTTGTGTAAGGAAGATGACTTTACACACTTGTAATTGTGAGGTTCATAAAGATGTGGATTTAAAGTCTCAGATTAACTCCGTGTTTATTGGTAATTATGACACAGAATACATAATAGTACAAGTATTATGATGGAGATGTTTGATGCGAATCTTTAAAATAAGAAATTAATATATTTTAAGTTTTGTACGCCTGCGTGTCTAGATCATCTGTTAAAAATAAGAACTTCTTAGTTAAAATTTATATTTCATACTCAGGAGACAGTTCATCGCCTCAGCAGCAGCCAACACAGTCCGTGTAGTGAACTACACATGGCGTGGGTTGGCTTCAACCCGGATCACCAGGTGGCTGTTACTCCGCGTGGGCGCAGCGCAGGGCGCCACTGCGACCCGGACTGGAGGGGGCGTTAATACTAACTTTTTGTCAATGAGATTGCAGTCCGCGAGGGGATGGGGCTTCAATTACATTTTGGAAATCTATGGATGCTAAAAAGTAATGTAAATCATAAATAATGAGAGTTCATGGAAATGTAGCAGTATTAATGTTTTAAGTTTAATGTAATTATTGTTAGTTATCGAAGCACATCACATTTTCATGTTTCTAATTTAATTCTTAGGTTTGACAGTACCATGTACTCGCATTAAGTGCATGTTTTATTAACATTCATAGTTCCATACACAGTACACAGAAAAAAGGTTGTGCCATGAAATCGTATCTGCCGTCTGGTACATGCCTAGCAAAACTATTTGAAATGACGTGCCAACAGTCAGAACAACGTCAGATGTTAGTTCTGACAGATAATCTCAGAACAATATTAATTGAGGTATATATTTTTTGCCTTTTGCTTTTTGTGTGAAAATGTCAAGTTTCCTTAACAAAGAAAAAATATAAAGATTATAGTCCTGCCAGCTTACACATCTACTACCCTACCACTTCTACTAGTAAAACACTGTGCACTGGCTATCATTGTCCCTATAGGTATCTCAATATCTTCTACCTAGTTGGTTACTAAGTTCTGTAACTATGGAAAACATGAATAATACTAAATTTACAAATAATGCTACTATGAATTATATACCAAATGAAAGCACAAATATTTAAGATTATCATGTATTAAAATTATTCGAAATGACCGCCTCTGGCATGAATACACGCCTTTAGACGACGAGGCCAGTCATCGATGGCAGCACGAACTACCACCATATCCAATTCTGCGACTGCCTTGAGAATAGCGCGCTTAAGAGAGTCGAGATTCATGTGGGGCTTAGCACATGCTTTCTCCTCAATAAGTTGCCATATGGCATAATCCAGAGGATTTAAGTCTGGGCTGGAGGATGGCCATTCTTCCTGCGCGATAAAATCAATTTTGTTAGCCCGAAACCATGCTTGTGTAGATTTTGCTTTGTGCGCAGTGGCAGAGTCCTGCTGGAAGACCCATGGCTGGTTTTGAAATAAAGTGTGGCTTAAGGGTTTGACAACAGGTTCCAGAACGGTATCTTGATAGACTCTAGCGCCAGTTTTCACACCTTTTTCACAGAAATGAACCTTACTTAGCCCTGAATAGGACACCCCCAGCCAAATCATCACTGATGAGGGGTGGTGACCTCGTTGGACCCTCGGAGCAATCATGCTGGCTTCTTTACTATTCTTAGCGTATACTCTATCATTTTGACAATTAAAATTTTCTTCGACTGTGAAGATTTTTTCATCAGTAAACAAGATTTTTCGATGGCCGTTTTGTGCGTACCGCTTTAGTAGAGCGCGACTTCGTGCTAACCTCATAGCCTTCAATCGTGCGTTTAGCAGATGGCCCTTTCGTCTACGGTAAGCGTGAAGCCCAAGGTCATCATTGATAATTTTTTTAAGGGAACTTCTCTTCACAGTCATCTGTATTGCCAATAACTTTTGCTTCCGGACGGGATTTCTCGTGATTCTCGCCTTCACTGCCTTGATCACAGCTGGTGTCCGAACGGTGCGTGGTCTTCCTGATCTTTTTCGGTCATCGACGGTCAAGGTATTACTGTACCTATGGATAGTGCGATAAATAAATTGCTTGTTGATTTTCAACTTTTGTAGCAACTTGAAAATCATATTCGGTGGCTGCCCACATTTGTGCAGAGCAATTACAGCGACACGATTCTCCTTCAACCCCCATTCCATGGTGAAATAAACAAAATATGATATACGTGTGGTAGGTATGGAATTATAGCTTATAAAACTGTCAATAATATGTCATTTTTATTTTTTCTTTTCATTTGTTTTAATGGCCAGTAATCGATAAAGAAACTCAGTAACAGAACTTTTGACCAACCTGTGTATAATGGTATTATACGTTCCCCAAGTATCAGACTCAGGGTTATTTTAAACTTGTCTGTTAAACTTCTCTAAGTGACAGCCATAAGGGCAAAAAACACGAGTGTTCTTCTTCTTTGCGTGTCGACTTGGTCTGTGTTAAAAAGATTGGAAACCACTGCTCATACTAATAAAACACATGCAGTCCATGTGCTGAGTAGTGTAGCTCAAAGTGTTTCCTAAAACACAGAAACAAAAACTTTGGATATAATTCCATAATACTTTTTCTATTGTACTTTTCAAAAGTTGCAATTGTATAATTATTAACCTTGAGTATCAGGGTGATATGTCTTGCTTGATTGGAAGAATCAACTTGATGATTGCAATTAAAACACTGTTATTTATACGAAAAGAATAAAGCTACCTTCCCAGATAAGATTGCAAAAACATAATGTTCATCTTATCATAATCCAGTAATTAACATCTATGTCCTATATTTTTTTAATTAAGAGGAAAAATAAAATAAACGAATACTTAATAAAGTATCTGACCCTTTGAGGGCCAGATAACGCCTTATTCCACAGATAAACAGTAAGTTTGAGGTTAGTTTTTGTGCTTTTTGTTGTAAAGTTGATATTTTCAAAACGGTTGACGAGATGGCAATCGAGGAAGAAGTCATAATAAATGAGTTATATGAATCCAAGTAATAAAAAAGAAAGAATTGATGAAATTCTACCCGAGTTGAGAGAAGTTTTAATATTCGTCCCTGCACATTCTTCGATAGAAACTAAACAAACAAAGAATTTCTTTTTTTTTTTCATCTATTATTTTATTATTTGCTTGTAGTGACATACCTCTCAAGAAATAAACCACAGAATAAATAATAGTACTAGACTAAACTCACAAGCATTTGAATCCTAGATTGAATTTCGCAGAGCACTTTTTTGGTTTCCATAGTAAGTAATTATTAATTAATTACATACTTAGTTTGAATCAAAAAAACACAATTAAAAACACCACACCACAGCGTCCACAGCACATCCAAACAATCTCATATTGTTGAATGACGGCGGACCCTTCTTTTGTTTGACTGATTGCCAGATGTCCAAAATCAAAGAAATAGTTTGTCCTGTTCTAACATTCGTTCATTGTCTATATTTGTTTCAACTTCGTGAAGTTAGCGTTTCCACAGATGAGATATTTGGTCAGTTAGTTATTCATAGAATAAATATTGCTTGAAAAATCGACAATCACTTAACAGATCAATAAAGAGACTAATAACTTTATTCTTTAGTTAACTATTGGTCCCTTTATCCGAGGATTGAAAAATCGGCCCTAAAAAGAATAAAAAATATATATAAACTTGAACATAAAAAAGTAAGTCACCGATCGGGATTTGAACTCTGGGGCCTAACTATGAGCTCTTATAGCAGGATTTATATTGAACTGCCTTACTTTTTCGTACTATGACCTCAAAGATTAGTATGAAAGCAGGCTTTAAGCAGTCCTGTTTAAGGCCTGCTTTTGAACTGAACGGTTTCTTATTTGCTGATAGTAGGCCCTCTGAACGTTTCTTGTGGTCCACGTCCTAACCCGCTGAACCAAACAGACATTGGCCGGCCGCGGACGAAATTAGCGACCATATTCTGCGTCGAAAGAAAAACGCATGAAAACGCGAAAACGCGCATTTTCCCAAACGTAAGACCAATCTAGATCGATTGTTTATCCCCGAAAACCCCCATATACCAAATTTCAACGAAATCGTTAGACCTGTTTCCGAGATAACAGAAATAAATTTATATAGGTATACAAGAATTGATCGTTTAAAGGTATAAGATTTTTATTGTGCTTAAGTGTAACTCCGAAATACTGTGGGGTAATTCCAAATTCCAGTAAAAAAACATCTTTTATATCACTTAAACCAAGGGTATGAATTTGCTTTTCGATTGCCTTTATATACCCCTTTTAATTAAAAAAAAATTGTATGTATATTATAGCCAAAATAAATGTCTGATCACTTTAAAATTACCTCGCGTCCATTTTCAATGGAAACTGTAGGAAACTTTTGAGAATACCCCGCTTGGGTATTTTTGAAAGAAACACAAATTCAAGAGTTAGCTTGACATAACCTTCAAAACAAGACTATGGGGGCAAAATGACCAGAAAGCAGAATGGCTAAAATGCAGTTTTACTGGTCACTGCTGCGATACAAGCATAGCTTAGTGCAGAGGCCGCTAGAAGTAAGTTTGCATTGATACCACTTTTGGAAATAAAGTTGTTTAATATTACTAAAAAAATTGTCAGTTTTTGTATTTTCCCTCGGGAATGAGAAAATTTTTCCAAAAGGTAAAACCGCGAACTTATGTAAATCCTAAAATTTTCCAGTAAAATCTAAGATTTACCAATTCATAATGATAAAATGTCCGAAATGTTCTGTGACGTTCATTTCGAATATTTGCCACCATACACTCGGTAAATCTTGGTTTTACCTCAGAGACGCGGTAAACGCTCTGTAACAAGTTTTCTTTGATGGTGTTTTAAAATTGATAAAATTACCTTTTACAAATTTAATTAACCAAATTATAATAATAAATAAAACTATTTAAGGCTATGTCTGATGGGTAACTTTATTGTAATAAATGACTTAGAGTACTCCTTATTTAAATACCTAAAATACAAAGCAATATTCAAATCCAAATGTACATTGTCATTTTCAAAACCAATAAGATTTTCAATAAAAGACGTAGGTAACTTAAAATCAAAGTAATAATAATATATTATATTTAAACTACAACTTATGCTTAACTAAAAATACATTATAAATACGTTAAACTTATAACATTAATACTGCTACATTCCCATGAACTCTATGATTCATGTTTACATTACTTTTTAGCGTCCAAAGATTTCCACAATGTAATTGAAGCCCCGTCCCCTCGCGGATTGCAACCTTATTGACAAGAAGTTAGTATTAACGCCCCCTCCAGTCCGGGTCGCAGTTGCACCCTGCGCTGCGCCCACGCGGAGGACCTGCCACCTGGTGATCCGGGTTGAAGCCAACCCACGCCACGTGTAGTTCACTACACGGACTGTGTTGGCTGCTGCTGAGGCGATGAACTGTCTCCTGTAGAGGTAAAAATGTATTTTTAACTAAGAAGATCTTACTTTTGACAGATGATCTAAACATATAGGCGTGCAAAATATATTGATTACTTATTTTTATGATTCGCATCAAAATCCCCATGGAAACTTTAATCCATCATAGTTACCAATAAACACGAAGTCAACCGAGACTTTAATTTAAATCGACAGCTTCTTTATGAATCTCACAATGACAAGTGTGTAAAGCCATCTTCCTTACACAAAGTGCTATAACACATAAAAAATAATAAGGAGCCAGGGAATAAAATTTTATTAAATTAAAATATAATTAAATATTATTAAGTTTGTTGGTGAAAATTACCTGACCAATAGCCCATTACGATCAGACGATACGGCTGTTTCGTCCTGAAGCTCCTCAGTACTTGTGATGTCCAGCTCGACAGGTACTTCGGCTGCCAGACCCAAAGAGGTTTCATCCTGGCGGTCTTCAGTATTAGTGATGTCCAACTCGTTAGGAACTTCTTCTGCCAGGACAACGGAGGATTCTTCTGGACGCTCCTCCGTTTTAGTCATGTCCAGCTCGTCAGGTACTTCGGCTGCCAGGCCAACGAAGGTTTCATCCTGACGCTCCTCAGTATGAGTGATGTCCAGTTCAGCAGGTACGGCAGCCACCAGGCCCACCAATGCCAAGAATAGGAACAGCTTCATCTAGCAATCCAATTTTAAGACCAAGAGAATAAGTTTAACATTACAATCTCACTGATAAGTCTGTATAAATTAGTCTCCTCAACAAAGAAAACTAGGAAGAAAATAAATATTTATCCTGCCTGCTTACACATCTAGTACTACCCTACCATTTCTACTAGTAAAACACTACACACTGACTAGCATTGTCTTGGTAGGTACCTATCTCAATATCTTCTAGAATGGTTTTATACGTTCTTCAAGTATCGGACTTACGGTTATTAAACTTAACAGTTCTCTAAGTGACAGCCATAAGGGCAAAAAAACATGGGGTCTGTGTTAAAAAGACTGGAAACCACTGCTCAAACTAATAAAACATATTATAATGCTTTCCATGCTGGGTTATATCTGTAGCTCAAAATGTTTCCTAAAACTCAGAGAAACAAAAAGTTTGGACATCAATCCATAATACTTTTGCTATTGTAGTTTTCAAAAGTTGCAGTTGTATTTACCTTTGTATAAGGGTGATGTCTTGCTTGATTGGAAGATTTAACTTGATGATTGCAGAAGGTACTGATGATTTCCGAATTAAAACACTGTTATTTATATGAAAACTATAAAGCTACCTACCTAGATAAGATTATCCGGTAATTAACATAATAATTATGTCCTCAATTTTTTTATTATGATTGTTTTTGTCTGCAATCTTGAGGAAAGAGGAAAAATAAAATAAACACAAATAGGTAGGTAACTAAACCTTTTCCTCTTATAATTTTTTTTATTTCTTTTCTAGGAAACCCTTTTTTAACTCGCTTATCCCACGTTTTGCTGAAATTCTGATGAATATGAATGCTGAAATAGATATGAATAATGTTACGAATACCTAGATATTTCAAATAAAATCTAATTATGAGTAATCCATGGTAAAGTAAAAACGTGTATCAAATCTTGAAAAAGTAAAACCTCCTTCTTCAAAAATAGCTCTAAAAACAACATTGAAGTCTGGTGGGGTGGGACGGGAGGAAATTTTGTTTTTTCTAAATATTGAATAGGTTGTGGTTTCGTTTTCCCAATATACCTGAGAAAATGTCGTTTTTTATTCTAAAAGTAATAGTACATTACTGACGCGGCCAATAATGACTGCATTGCTGGCAACGCGATGATGATGGCCGATAGCGTAGCTTAGCGCAGGTCCAGGCCGTCACAGCGCGGTCAGCAAGGGCTGCAATGATGACCAAGCTTGAAGGCCGAGAGCGTAGTTAAGCTCAGCTTGAGGCCATCATAGCGTGGCCAGCAGTGCAGTCATTGTGGACCAAGTCTTGTATAGTGCTTTACTCAAAAATGTCAAAAAAGTAAAAATGTCAAAAATGTCAAAAATGACAAAAATGACAAAAATGACAAAAATGACAAAAATGACAAAAATGACAAAAATGACAAAAATGTCAAAAATTACCAAAATGATCATTTTTGATTTTTTTTTTATTTTTGACATTTTTGTCATTTTTGCTATTTTTGATATTTATGATATTTTTGATATTTTTGACTTTTTGACATTTTTGAAATTTTTGAAATTTTTGACATTTTACACATTTTTGACATTTTTGTCATTTTTGAGTAAAGCACTATACAAGACTTGGTCCAACATGACAAAAAAATAAAAAAGGCAAGAAAGTCAAAAATATCAAAAAGGAAAAATAGTAAAAAAGTAAAAAAAAAATACAAAAACATCATCTACAACAAGAAAACACCCGCGCAAATAAAGAATGGGATTGAAAATGGCGGCTCACGGCGCTTACCACAACGAGTGTTATCCCATTCATTAACTGCGCGGGTTGTACAATGTACTTTTTTCACGAACTAGGTTTGAAACAAAACTCGACAATAATGGATTCTCAAAGGAAATTGCTGGTGGCTAAAACTCGACAATAATGAAATCCCATACAACTTTGTTTCGTCACCATCGGAGGAGCACGGCAACCTCGACTTTGTTCAAAGATGGTTGTCAAAATAATGGCCATATTACAAGCATCTTTGAGTAAAAACTTTTATCCTATTCAAACGGGAAATGTTTGTAAAAAAATACCTATTTAAGAAAAAATATGGTATTGATTTCAAGATTTTTCATCAAAAAAAAAAGGTGCTACAAATTATTTTAGTAAGAAAGAAAGATAGTATTAACTCGATTCAAGGAGAACTTTGTTTTGGCTTTACTCTTAGTAAATTTCATGTAGTAATTTAAGTAGTTTTAAGCTGTTGTCAACCAAAATATTTAAATAAAATAAAATACCTAATAAAACTTTCTTAATTTCCTTTAAATCACTCAGAAAACAGTCTGGAATAAAAAGGCAGATGAGCAGTTACATTTTTGGGTCTTAAAATTTTTAAACGTCTGGATAGAAAATTAAATTTTAAATATGAAATTCACCTTTCTTTTACTACACCATAAATGCTATTTCCGGGGTTTTGATTATCGAATTAAGTTTGTTTATGCGGACTTTATCTTTTCAGATAGTCAAATAAATATGACCTACATTGTAAACAACTTAATTACCCACCTGACCGAGTGAGGCGGTAAAATGTACTTGGATCATGGACAGAGATATTTGAGCATTTTTTAAATGTTTGATTTTCTTTGTTATTAAAATATATTTTTTAATTTCCCTCTTTAGTGCGCTCCTTGACAGTACATACAAGAAGTGAAAAAATAAATATGAGTCGTATTCTTATTTGTTACAGCTGAAACTTTTATTTAAAATACCTCTGACAAGCAAATTTGAAATTCCACTTGAACAGACCATACCATCTTCGCTTCGTTTCAAATTACCTGTTTTTCTCTCTATACGGCACTAATTTAAGAATTGTGATTCCTTAAACTAAAGTTTACATTAATATGGGTAGTATTTAAACGGGTAACAATAAATTCCCACTTTGGATATCAAAAATACAGAATACAGCGTACTGAAATACTAAATGGGCGACGGAGCGAGGGCGACTACAGATATTGAAAATGGGTGACTTTAAAATACAAATTGAGTAACTAGTTATTCAGAACAAGCGACCAAATTACTATTTGGGTGACAACCTTAAGGCACACAAAACATTTAAAATTTGGCATAATATATATTATCTATATATACACCGTCATTTTGTAGTCATTTTAATTAACTTAAGGGAGTGCTCTACTAATGAAAATAATCATTTTTGCCAAAGAAACATGGGTCGAAAAACGACAAAAATTTTGGACTTTCCCATACAAATACAATATTTTAGCTGTCTAGTTAGTATGGGAGGACCAAATTTTTTTGTCGTTTTTTGACCCATGTTTCTTGGGCAAAAATTTTTAGTTTCATTGGTACAACACACCCTTAAGTTAATTAAAACGACTACAAAATGACGGTGTAAAAAATTCAAAGTCCTGACTGACTGACTGAGTGAGATAAGTCAAAGTCAAATAAGCTTTATTCAAATAAACTTAATTATTAAGTACTTTTGAATCGTCTATATTTTCCTACCACCCGTTCCAGACTTTTTTAGCTGACAAGAAGAACGGGCGCAAGAAACTTATCAGCTGTAACAGCCATAAGTAACGATATTTACAAACTTTAATATATCGTTACCAGAAAATTACAACAGGGTGACAGGATTATTGGCAACAACATAGACTTATTATATTACTTCAACAAAGTACTTATTAGCAAGTTATGTGTTACATCATTTCCACGCATTTAGATCTTTAAGATAATCATCTACTTTATAATAACCTTTACCCATGAGCGTTTTTTTAACATGGTTTTTAAATTCATGCAAAGGAAGATCAATCACTTGTTTTGGAACTTTATTAATAAAGGCTATGCCTTTCCCCATAAATGAACCTCTAGTTTTTGCAAGCCTAAATCTTGGAACGGCAAGTTTATCTTTATTTCTTGTATTGAACTGGTGAATATTGCTGTTCTTAGCAAATGAATCATAGTGTTTCCTTACATAAACTAAATTATCATAAATATATTGGCCTGCCAAAGTTAAAATATTTATTTCTTTGAACATTTCTCTCAAAGTATCTCTCCGCCGTAGATTGTATATGGCGCGAACAGCTCTTTTTTGGAGTACAAAAATATTTTCAATACTGGCAGCTGAGCCCCACAATAGCAGTCCATACGACATTACGCTATGAAAATAACTAAAGTATACTAACCTTGCCGTTTCAATATCAGTTAAAAGCCTTATTTTCTTAACAGCGAATGCCGCTGAACTAAGTCTACTTGACAAGGCTTCAATATGTGGATCCCATTGCAGTCGAGAATCTAGTGTGATACCTAGAAATTTTGTGCTCTCGATAAACTCGACTTCATCGTCATTCAAATTAATATTTAATTTTGTCTGCTCAACATTAGGTAATGAGAATTTAACACATTTAGTTTTTTTGGGGTTAAGTGCTAAATTATTACTATTAAACCAGTATGAAACTTTAGAGAGGGCACTATTTACTTCGTCCGAACAGTTATTACCTCTGTTTACTTTAAAAACTAAAGAAGTATCATCCGCAAATAGCACTGTTTCACATAAATTATTCGCGTAGTTGGGAAGGTCATTTATATAAATTAGAAACAGCAATGGGCCCAATATTGATCCCTGTGGCACACCCATATTGATGGGGGCTCCAGTAGATTCAGTTCTATTAATCACTACTTTCTGAGTTCTATTGTACAAATACGATTTCATAAGACTAACTGATTTATCAGAGACACCATAATGTTCTAGCTTCTTTAATAGTGTTTGATGATCAACGCAATCGAATGCCTTAGAAAGGTCACAGAAAATGCCAATTACATCTTGCTTTTCTTCCCAAGCATCAAGAATATGTTTGAGAAGTGCAATTCCAGCATCAGTAGTACTTTTACCCTTGGAAAAACCAAACTGATTTTTATGAAGTATATTATTGTATGTGAAGTAATCTAATAATTGGGAATATATAATTTTTTCAAATATTTTACTAAGTGCTGGTAGTATAGATATTGGCCTAAAGTTAGCTGGGTCACTTTTATCCCCAGATTTAAAAAGAGGAATCAATTTACTATTTTTCATTAGATCAGGAAAGACCCCTTCGTCAATACATTTGTTAAAAATAAAAGCCAAATAAGGGGCTAGTATATCAATTATTGATTTAATTATGCTTGTTGACATGCCCCAAAGATCTTCTGTTTTTTTAACATTAATTGTTTTAAAAGCTTTAATGATATCTGCACTATTTATATATTTAAAGGAAAAACTTTCATTGCACTTATCAACACTTGACTCCAGAAGGGAGACAGCGATGTTGGGACAAGCACTAAGAGTACTGGTAGTTTCTACAGGTATTCTAGCAAAGAAATCTTCAAAAACTTTAGCGACCTCATTGTCAGATTCAAAAGTTTGATCACCAGTTTTTAAACAGAAGGAATTTATATTGGATTTTGATTTGCCCGTTTCTTTGTTAATAATATTCCAAGTAGCCTTAATTTTATTGTCTGCTAATTTAATTTTATTTGCAAAGTACTTGGACTTTGCTAAGATACAGACTTCTCTGAATGTTTGTGAATACTTCTTGACAAATTCAATGAAGTTAGGATCACTAGAAGTAGCTTTCTCTGCATAAAGTTCGTATAATTTCCTTCTGCTCTTATATATGCCGGGTGTGGCCCAGTCACTAAATTTCGTACTATCATTACATTTGATGACTTTTTGTTTAAAAGTTTTACTAAATTCAGTTTGAACTATGCTAAATAAATGATTATATAGGTTATTGGCTTCAAAATTTGGTTCTGGTAATGTTTCAATTTTACTTGTGACATTGGTTCTGAATTTTTCAATACAGTGTTTTTTTACTGGCCTACACATTATTTCCCGTTTAGGCGGAACATGATGGTGCTCAATGGAGGCTAATTGTCCACTATGGTCGGATTTAATACAATTTAAAATTGATTTTTCAATGACATTACAGTTACAGAAAATATTATCTAAGCAGGTTGCCGATGTGGGTGTGATACGCGTTGGTTCATTAAAAATATGTAGCAAATTAAATGATTTAAATAGGTTTATGAACCTACTTGACAGTTTGGCTATTTTAGGGTCTAAGATGTCGACATTAAAATCTCCGCAAATTGCGACTTTTTTATTCTTCCTACAAGTTATTTTTAAAACTTCCTCCATAGTGGACTCAAACTCAGAGTAATTCGCTTTGGGGGGTCTATATACGCATACTATAATTATTTGATCAAGTTCCACGCACGATAACTCAACGGTTCGTTCAATTGAGAGGGATACTACATCTCTACGCTCTTTACATTGTAAACTATTGTGTAGAATAATAAGTGAACCCCCTCTTATAGTAGATTTCCTACTAAGCGAGCTAACAACTTTATAATTATCTAAACTTAAAAGTAATTCGTGCTTTTTCAACCAATGCTCAGTAACACATAACACATCAATATCTTCAGAGTTTAAGAATAAGCTTATTTCTAAATCTTTGCCAGAAAAGCCTTGCATATTTTGGTGTACAATTCTTAAACACTTTGGCTTTTCTATTGTTAAGTCAGGGCTAGAGGACGCCTCTATTGTCCTAGATGGTAATTTAAATGTGAAACATTATTATTACTTGAACTAAGTAAAATGTTATAATTATTTTTATTTGGAACAGATTCCAAAGTTGAATGACTAATGTCAATAGTTGACTGCTCAATAAAAGCAGTTGTTTTACTAGCCAGATTATTGGCTAAATGTTTAAAATAAAAAGATAGCGATAATGCTATTTGTCTCCTAAAAGAACTAGGCAGATAGAACTTATCTTTTGTCAAGTAAAAACTATTAAATAATTTATTGATGTCAATTATGTGTAGCTGTTCACTATTATGAAATGCTACCGTATTCAATGTTACGTTCAACTGATACCTAAAGTTATTTTCCATTTGTGACACACTTTTGCAATAAGGGAATGTGAACAAAATCACTTTTTTTACTTTTAAAGACATTAAGGAATTACAATAAGCTATCAGTTGGTGTTTGTTCACATTACCCCTATTTCCTATCAAAATTATCAAATTAGTGTTTTTATTAAATGTTTTTTTAACAATAATTCTCATCAAGTCATCCAAAGTTGACCCAGGCATACAATAATTAATTATGTTTTCCTTGGTGTGTTTTTGAATTAATTGGCCTAAATTCTTACCCATCTCATCGCAGAACATAATTGTTTCACAACAGTTTTTATCAGAAGATCGATTATTTTTTGTTGAGTTTTTCAAATCGTTACAAGTGTATGAGACCTCTGGTTCTGGTTCACATACTGAGTGGGTAGTTAAGTGAGTTGGGTTATTATCAGAAACTTTAAGCTCACACACTGAGTGGGTAGGTAAGTGCTCTGGGGCATCCTGGACAACTGCATCACACTGCTGTCTTACAACAACAGTATTTTGGTTAAAACAGCTACAATTCTGTTTTTTGCCAAGGGATTCGAACCGGTCTGTATTATAGTTACACATGTCAATCATGTCATTTGCAGCTAGCTTTTGGTAATTTAGCTGTTTGCGAGAAAAATCACTTAAATTATTGTACATTTCCCTGAGTGAAAGTTCCAAATTATCAATTTTTTCACTTAATTGATTATTTACCTTTTCACATTCTTTACTGTTATTACATGATGCCCTATTAATTACATCTAATTGCCCTAATAATTGCTTACGCTCTTTCCTCAGCTTTGAAAATTGGCTATAATAATTTTGTCTTTTTATCAACCTTTGAGTTTTCTTAATATATCTATTTAAGCGGATATATTTTTTGATTTTCTTTCCACTATTAAGTTGACAATTATTTCTAATGACAACAGATTTGTCATTATAGTTATTACATGCCAAGGTTGAATTGTCATAATATATTGCAGAATCACATTGATGTAACTCGCTAAACAGGCTTTGAGAATGCTTCTCTTCTACAAAAGTTTTGTTTTCTTTTTCTAACTCTAAAATGGTCTTTTGAGCAAGAGACAAACTAATTTCAAGGTCGGTAATGCGACTCAATGCCTGTTCATGAGTGTAGTGACATTCTCTAAATTTTTCTATATACAATTGCATCTGGTTGTATTTATCTACAATCTCAGAATACTTTGTATGAACTTCAGCAAGCTCATTCTTGAGGTCAGTGTTCCGGGATATGGTCTTAAGAATCTCGCGTTCACTGTCTTCACGTTCCAGCAATAAGGTGTCATTTAGCTCTTTGGCTGCCTTCAAATCCTCTAGTGCCATTTTGAGTTTGATCTCCACATCCTTTGCAGTTGCCTTACGGGTCATCATGTTGTTATTGAGCTAGATGGAACTTGCAATCCGCAATCACTGCAAGTATACAATAAGTGATCAATCATCAAATATTATTACAAGTTGTCAGTGTGATTCCTATGTTACAAAAAAAGAAATAAAAATAAATAAATAATAAACTAAGTTAAGCAAAGTGAGGGCAGTAAATTATAACATATGTTTATTATTTATAATAGATTTGATGTGCAATTGTAGCAAAGGTTTATCTATTACTAGGTATCAACTTTGACTATAAAAGCAAGGTCAAACCTTTCTTTTTAATGTATAAGTCAGTCAGTTCCTATGAATTTAGTAAACAAATGTAGGTACCTATCTATACTTAAACTATACTTAAATGAAGTTAAAACTGAGTGACTGATAGTCTAGAATGAAAATTAATTAATACCTGAACAATATTATACCTATATAACTAAGTTATATTGTAAGAAAAGGAGCAGAATGGTTGCCCAAAATTATTGTTTAAAAGTGAAGTAGATCTGACGTGTTTATGTACAAATATCAACGAAATCTTAGTTCGTTGACAAATATAATGCTTGTGAAGTGTAACAGTATATCGAATGTCTGTGACAATAGTAGCCACCGTCTACATTACTTCCACGAATTGTCAAGTAAAGAGAGGTTATAACTGTGCCAGATTGTATTGAGTTGTGACGTTACTCACTATTAGTGAGTTTTGTACAAGTGGAATGGTCAATGTATTAGTTTAAATTGGGAAACAATCCGCCACTGTGGTTTTAGGTAGGGTAGGTATAAGCAAATTCAATTCAGTCACAAAGTTTTGACTTGATATTTTCCCATATAACCTATACCTATGGGTACCTATTAATAACTAAAATTAAGGAATAAAAGTACTCCCCCGGTTTAATATGCAGCAGATCACAAATTGTCGTTTCTTCTACGAAGTTTATTCGCTTTTTATATCTTCTCCAGTGACATTTGGATGCCGCCCCGCCGTTACAAATTTGAGATCACTTGTTTTTCAATTTATACCACACCGATTGTACTTATAACACTTTTCACGACTATTTATACAGTAAAGAACAATTTAAGCACTACTTATTAAAGAAATTGCTAAGATATCAACGCACAGCCCAAACCGTTGAACCTAGAGACTTGAAATTTTGCACATAGATACCTTATATAGTGTAAGCATCCACTAAGAAAGGATTTTTGAAAATTCCATCCCAAAGGGGATGAAATAAGGGATGAAAGTTTGTATGAAAGTCCCTCAGATTTGAAGCTAGGATTTTCAAATTTTGTGGTTAGGCTGATGATTGAAAATTAATAAATACCTGTCTCAGCGTTTTTCAAAATTCTACCCCCGAAGGGGTGAAAACGGGGATGAAGTGTAAAGAAGAAAATCCTTAATTTTCGGAGTAAAAATCGCTAAATTTATAATTTAAGCTTAAGGATCGAAATATAACACAACGTAAATTGTTATTGGAAGTATTTTTCAACCCCTATGGGGATGAAATGGGGTAAATAAACCTAAAATAGATATGGATGTCGTTATTGGGGTTTTCTGGGATGATGATTGCGAAAATAACATTTATTTTGAAGTCCAACACGGTCGACATGATTTACCCACTAAAGGGGTGAAAATGGGGTTCAAATTTGGTACGGAAAAGAATATAAAATAGACATTACAACTTTAAACTTCGTAGGAGCATGTCTAAATATAAATAGGCAAACATGTATTTTGTGATTTTGAAAATCAACCCCTTAGGGGGGTAAATGGGGTAAGTAAACTTAAAAATGGATATGGATGTCGTTCTTGAGGTTTTATGGGATGGTGATTGCGAAAATGACATTTATTTTGAAGTCCAATACGGTGGACATGAATTAACCGCTAATAGGGTGAAAAAGGGGTTCAAATTATGTACGGAAAAAGAATATTAAATAGACATTACAACTTGAATATTCGTAGGAGCATGTCTAAAAATAAAAAGGCAAACACATATTTTGTTATTTTGAAAATCATCCAATAGGGGGTAAATGGGGTAGGTAAGTAAACATGAAAATCGATGCGGAATGGGAACGGGAACGAGAACGCAAACGCGAACGGGAACGGAAACCGGGAACAGAAACGGGACCAAACGGGAATGGGAACGGGAAAGGGTAAAGAAACGGAAACGGAATTCTACTAATATCTCTGGACCCAATTCTGATTTTTGTAATAAACTAGCTTCCACCCGCGACTTCGTCCGCGTGGATATTAGAGAAAATCCTTAGGGATCCTTCAACCAGGATCCGTCCAGGTGATTTTACGCGATTAGGCGGGTCCCCACCAAGCGCGCAGCCTCGTGCGAGGCCCGTCACACGCGGCAAACGTTTTGCCTCGCGAGGCAGCGCGCTTGGTGGGGACCCGCCTAATCGCGTAAAATCGCCTGATTGGATCCTGTTTGAAGGATCCCTAAGGATTTTCTCTAATATCCACGCGGACGAAGTCGCGGGCGGAAGCTAGTTTATTTATAAAAAGGTGACTATTATCCTAATCAAGATGACAAAAAAACAAACAAGAAAGCAACCTAATAAAAACGTGTTAAAATACCGTGTTGGTGTTCTACAGGGTTATTTGTAAAACATCAACAACCTCGCAGGAGTAGATTAGTAACATCGTATACAACAACATTTGTTCTACGACTTTTCCAAAAACAGACTAAAAAAACGACTTTTTATACAAAACTCGATCAGCTGTTCGGACATTGGTATGGAGAGTCGATTTTTTTACCATTGAAAATGGTTATCAGATGCAAATCGCCTGAGACGTAATTTTGGCCATATCTCCGAGGATTTTGGGAGGATCGAAATAAAAATAGTACCAAAAGTTGAGGAATTTATCAAGACACGTGTGAACGTTTGAATTTCGAAAATCTAATGGTAGCTTTTTTTGGAAATTTGCGAAATTCCAAAAATTCCGGGTTTTTTTGGGGATGTTTGTTTACTAAATTGTAAATATTCCGGAAAAAAAAACCGACTTAAGAAAAAATGAAAAAAAAAGTCCTAGGGTATTAGATAAGCTATCAAATAGCGAAATAATTTTGAAAATCGGTTTATAATTGTGACCTGTAGGTGGTCCCTTTAGATTTGGAATTGTAGAAAAACGGCTGTTTCCGTACATAAAAAGTGATGTAGCTTCTATGATTATTGACCGATCGTCATGGTAATAGTGTTAAAAGATGCAGAAGCGGATGAGAAGTGCATTTTGTTAAATTTTGAAAATTGGTTTATATTATTTAGGCCGCGTCGAGGCAGTCAGCGGGCGCTTTTATGACACGAGGCGGAGCCGAGTGTCACAATCGTTTTTACGATTGTGACACTCGGCTCGACTAGGTACTACCTAGGTAACTTTAAAAATATAATAGGACTTTGCATTTGATTTGATTTTGGTTTTTCGTAAATTTTGTGTTCATTTTCAATGCTCCGATTCTTGCGGGGACTGTAAAATCTGTGAATTTTTTGTCTGTTTTCGGAAAAGTCGTAGAACAAATGTTGTTGTTTATGATGTTGGTAATCTACTCCTGCGAGGTTGTTGGTGTTTTACAAATAACCCTGTATAGTTACCTACTTGGTATAATAGTTACCCACTCAGTATTTTAGTCACCCATTTAGATTATTTGTCACACACTGTCGCCCTTTTTAAGTATTTTTGTAATCCACTGTTTGTCGCCCGTTTAGTTGTTTTTGTCGCCAAAAAAATATAAATTGCTGCCCGGTTTAGTATTTAAGTATCCCATTAACAGTCATTTTAATTATTTCCAGTTACCCAATTAATTAGTTCCCCATTAATATTAATGCTTTCATTCTTTAGATAACTTCTTTGGAAAAACGCTTATTTCTTTGAAATGGAAATATACTTATACAGCCTTAAATCCCAGTGGACAAGATATAATGATGTACCAACGGTCCAACATAGCGATCTCCAAGGGCGCCGCCCGCCGCCGCCGCGCCGCCCGCCGCCCGCTGGTGCTCCGCCCCGCGTGTGCGTGTACTAACCCCGCTAATTGGTAATGCGTCTGGCGGCCATTTTTTTAACCTCAAAAAGGAAATCAATTGCAATCTCTATTTATAAAATTCACAGTCCTGACTGACTGACAAAATACTTTTGTCAATAGGAATAAATACTCTGATAATTAACAACACTAAATACGGAAACTGGACTATGAAAAAAGAGAAAATCCTTACTTATAATATTATAAATGCGAAAGTCCGTTTGTTTGTTTGTTTGTTTGTTTGTTACGCCTTCACGTCCTAACTACTGAACAGATCATCATGAAATTTTGCATACACGTTGTCAGGAGTACAGAAAAGGACATAGGGTACCTTTCATCCCGAAAAAAGGAACTGTTCCCGAGGGATAGACAAAATACTATCCACGCAGACGAAGTCGCGGGTGGAATACCTAAAGCTAAACCACAGCTCCGAATGTCTAATAGTTTTTGAGATATGATGTTTGAAAAATTTACACTCACCGGCACATCTAAACGCCCACACCATCATTATTTAAATAAAATAAAAAAGGTTGTAGAATGATTTGTTTCTTGATATATTATTTTGCGAATAAAAATGTCATTGTAATTATAGATACCTCTCAATTTCGCTAAAAATACATTATGTTATGACATTCAGAAATGCACAACCTTTTTATTTATATGAGCATGTTTGTATGAAATCATCGTTGTGGGCGGTTAGATTTGCCGGTGAGTATGAAATGAAATAACGACATAATTATTTATTGCTGTAAATGTGGTCAGTACAAGATTATAACATTAAACATTTATCGATTTCGTTTCTCACATTTAACCAAATAACATTGGTATGCAAATTAGAGATGAGTCTTGATTATAATTTTTTCAAGCTGTGGATTAGCTTTTGTATACTTTCAAATAATAGTAGCAAGGTAGCAACTTATCTCAAAAGCCCATAGTTATTGAATTGAACAGCAAAAACTGAAAAAAATTGCATGAAAAAGTTTTTCTCGTATTACGCAGGTAACACAACTTTTTTCTGCTTGCAAAACATAGTTTTACACACTCCGAACATACTTACCAAAAATGCAGCTTTACATCGCGTTTTGCATTTTTAGGAATTTTTTTTGTAATATTTAACTGACCTATTAATTTGATGGACGATCTATTTATCTCAAACCGCAAATTGCGACAGTAGTTGTTACCCTTCTTGATCATGACTATGAGGGCAAAATGACCAAAACGCAGAATGGCTAAAATGCAGTTAATGGTCACCGCGATACAAGCCTAGCTCTGAGTGGTCCGATAGAAGTAAGTTTGCAATATACCCATTGTTAGAAAAAAGCTCTAACCAATTTTTATATTATCCCTCGGGAATGAGACAATTTTTCCGAAATAAAAAGTAAACCCCCGAACTTTTGTAAATCCTAAAATTTCCAAGTAAAACCTAAGATTTACCAATTCATAATGATAAAATGTCCGAACTGTTCTGTGATCATCGTTCATTTCGAATATTTACTCGGTAAATCTTGGTTTTACCTCAGAGACACGGTAATAGTAGTTTATGAAACTGACACATAAAGAGGGGTATTAAAACACGAGTGTGTGTTTAAAAACCGAGCCGCAGGCGAGGTTTTTAATAGTATCACACGAGTGTTTTAATACCTAGTTATGTGCAGTTTCATACACTACTTTATCTACACTCATACATTTGGGATTGAACCTACTAAATAAAAGATCAACGTTAGAAAAGAGAGAGAGAGACTTTGTTTGTATTAGCTAGGTACCTACCTTGTAATAAGTCATTTCCTTAGTCTAAAATATCGGGCAGAGTCCATTTTTTTCACATTTTAAAGCAAGAATTAAAAAAAACTACAAAATTCAGTAAGTATAACAAAATGTAAAAATTGAAATCAAAACTTTATTTGAAATGCTTTAGAAATGGCGCGCATTCCATTAGAAAAAAAAAGATGAGTGCATTCCAACAATTTAATCGCACTAAGTCATCGATTACCATAGAGTGCATTTTAATCAATGAAAATATGTGGGAAAATACCGTTGTTTTTTTTAATGTTACGGCACTGCCTTCTTTTTGGATTTGCCCTGTATCGTAATGAGAAAAAAAGTTATTTTATGATGCAGTTGACTGCATCGTAATGAGTTTATTTTTTAATTTTACCTATCCACGAAAATAAAGTACGTATTTATATTACCTTTTTTGAATTCATATTTGGAACATTACGTTGTGAGTGTAGATAAAAGCTTTAACAGGTTTACTTTGATGGTGTTTTAAAGTTAATAAAATTATCTTTTCCTAATTTTGTTAACCAAATTATAATAATAAATAAAAATATTTAGGGCTTTGTCTGATGGGTAACTTTATTGTAATAAATGACTTAGAGTGCTCCTTATTTAAATACCTAAAATACAAAGCAATATTCAAATCCAAATTTACAATCTTGTCATTTTCAAAACCAATAAGATTTTCAATAAAAGACGTAGGTAACTTAAAATGAAAGTAATAATATATTATATTTAAACTTACAACTTATGCTTAACTAAAAATGCATTATAAACACATTAAACTTATAACAATAATACTGCTACATTCCCATGAACTCTATGATTCATGTTTACATTACTTTTTAGCGTCCAAAGATTTCCACAACGTAATTGAAGCCCCGTCCCCTCGCGGATTGCAACCTTATTGACAAGAAGTTAGTATTAACGCCCCCTCCAGTCCGGGTCGCAGTGGCACCCTGCGCTGCGCCCACGCGGAGGACCTGCCACCTGGTGATCCGGGTTGAAGCCAACCCACGCCATGTGTAGTTGACTACACGGACTGTGTTGGCTGCTGCTGAGGCGATGAACTGTCTCCTGTGGTTAAAAAATGTATTTTTAACTAAGAAGATCTTACTTTTGACAGATGATCTAAACATATAGGCGTGCAAAATATATTGATTACTTATTTTTATGATTCGCATCAAAATCCCCATGGAAACTTTAATCCATCATAGTTACCAGTAAACACGAAGTCAACTGAGACTTTAATTTAAATCGACAGCTATTTTATGAGTCTCACAATGACAAGTGTGTAAAGCCATCTTCACTTACACAAAGTGCTGTACACACATAAAAAAAATAAGGAGCCAGAGAATAAAATGTTATTAAATTAAAATATAATTAAATATTATTAAGTTTGTTGGTGAAAATTACCTGACTAATAGCCCATTACGATCAGAGGATACGGCTGTTTCGTCCTGAAGCTCTTCAGTGCTTGTGATGTCCAGCTCGACAGGTACTTCGGCTGCCAGACCCAAGGAGGTTTCATCCTGGCGCTCTTCAGGATCAGTGATGTCCAACTCGTTAGGAACTTCTTCTGCCAGGACAACGGAGGATTCTTCTGGACGCTCCTCAGTTTTAGTCATTTCCAGCTCGTCAGGTACTTCGCCTGCCAGGCCAACGAAGGTTTCATCCTGACGCTCCTCAGTATTGGTGATGTCTAGTTCAGCAGGTACGGCAGCTGCCAGGCCCACCAATGCCAAGAGGAGGAACAGCTTCATCTGGAAATCATTGTTGTACGTGACAATAACACTTGAATTAATATTTATCTTAGTGGGAAAAGCTTAAGTAAAACTTAACCGTTAAACTTCTATAAGTGACTGGCCCTGGCCTCCAGTTACGTGGCAAAGTTAGGAGGGCGCTAGAGCCGCGTTGGCGTTTTGAAGGGCAATAAAAAAAAACAGGTTTTTTTCTGGAGTGGGAGGTCACGCCCACCCGCCCATCCTCCCCCCCCCCCCCTTCCTACGCCAATGCTCTATCTCTAAAAACTAAAAACAAAATATTTTCTATTGTTTCTTACTTTGTTGGATTTAAATCCAAAATAAATACTATAAGTTATATTTACCTTGAGTATAATATGGGTAAAGCCTTAATTGAAAGAATTTAATTGATGATGGAAGCAAAAGGTACTGATGATTTCCGAATTGCAAATCTGCTATTTATATGAAAACTATATGTAAAGCTACAAAGATAAGATTGCAAAAATATGTTTATCTTATCACATTCGGTAATTAACACAAATGTCCTATATTTTTGTATTATCATTGTTTACGTCTGCAATCAGGAAATAAGAAAAACAAAAATAGACACAAATATGTAGGTAAGTACATTTTCCTCGTATAATTAATTTTCTTTACTTCAATAAAGACAACAGGGAACAGATAATTCCCACGGGAACGGGAACCACGCGGGTGACATCGCGGGCGAAAAATATATACAGACGCGATCAAAGAAGTTCCACTTCAAAAATGTTTTCAAAACATCGATATATGAAAATATTTACGATAATTTGGTAGTCACTAGCAAGTTTGTATTCCTGCCATTGCAAATCAGCGGGCTGATTATCTAATTAAAAATTAGGTTGCAGTTCACAAATGATCGTGATCCATTGCTACTTCTTTTTGGATTACAAAAAAGCATACCAAAGAAAAGTGGCAATGTATGTCAAATGCAACCGGTCGCTAAATAATTTCTTTTTAGATAATCAGGGTGCCGGCCTTTGATCATCATAACACACACGCTACACGCGCCCAATATGGGTGCTAACACGCGCCGCTCCGTGTGTATTAAAACTGTGCATGTAGTGTACTGTACCCCAAATAACAAAGAAGAAGATTTATAAAAAAAAAATAGATTACATTTTTGTTTTATTTATTTTTTAAACTAAATAAGTAATAAAGATTTTTTAATCTGAAATTCACCTTTCTTTTCACAAATGTTATTTCGGGGGTTTTGATTATCGGATTACTTAAGTATGTTTTTCGGACTTTATCTTTTTAGATTATAATTCAAATAAAGGTAACCTACTGGAAATACTAACAAATAGTTAAACTCTTCTTATCTCTTGGGATATAATCAGGATTAAGGACTGTGTAGGAGCTCTTGTTTGATTTTTCCAGATAGTTAAAGATTTTTTCCATATTTTCTTTTTTTTTAATTTTCGTAAAATACAGATAACCGGCCCCCTGATTATCTAAAATGAGCGACCGATCTCGATTCCTGAATTATTTCGAAATCGTTGCGCGACCGAGTCACTGATTTGGTATTATGTATGCGATCGCTGATTAGTTTATGCTCGGTTTATGCTCGTGAAGATCTCCATAGAAACTAGCGCCACTGGCAACCGGTGGGAGCGACTGAAAAGTATTTTTACCAAAAGTAGTCTGTGACTGTGTATGTGTCTGACCATATGTGCTCTGTGAACATAACCTTTTTGTTTTCGCTTCGAATTTTGTTTACATTTTTCGTCTTCAAAATTGCAAATTCCGTGTAGGTATTAAAGGACAGGTCTTTTGTTTTACATTGTAGCAATTTTATTTAATTTTGGTTAAAGGTAAGGCTAAGAATTTAACGAAAACCAATCAGAAATTACGATTTGTCTGGTTTCTGTTTGACAGAAGAAATCGCGAAATCGTCGCGGTCGCGTCGCGGTTTCCGAGTTAGATAATACGAATTTCGGAGCATTTCCTTGCAAGTGCTCGTATATTTTAGTTCTTTAGTTGTCCGTTGGAGGTAGCACTCGTAGAAACTTGATCGGTGGTACGAAATCGAGTTTGACAGCGACGATTTCGTAATTATGACCGGTCGCTAGGTGGTTTTTAATAAGATAATCAGCCCGCGGTTCTTGCAGTAAATCCATTCCTTGAAAAAACCTCGATACTGAGTATTATGTACTTATTCTGAATGTGTGTGAGTGATGCAAAATGTGAATGTGGACATATTAATATTATATAGGGTGTCCCAAAACATTGCCACAGGGAGGGAAAGGAGCGCAAACAACCTGACTCTATTCAAGGCCAGAGTGAATCAGCACCACCTGGGCAAGCTCGCTCCATCGTAGACCCTGTCTTTGGTTTTGAGCAAGACTGGGGTCAAGAGCAAACCCATTTAATATTAAAAAGTGCTCATTATGACACCACTGGCGAGACATTTACTGTTACTAATTATGCTGTGGTATCATAATATTAGGATTATGTTGTTTACTAATAACTTTTACACGTGCCAGCATAATTCTATTAATTTACGAGTATAATTATTCAAAATTAGATAATTATTAAGACTAAAGTCTATGTTATGATAACTAATCCGAGAAAATTATCTATGAGCCTAGTAAAATAAGTTTTTTTCTGTGATACCCATTTTGGGATAATGTCGTTTTAAACAGATGCTTCGGTCGGAGCTATTTTATTACCAATTCGAATTCAATATTCATAACTAAGACAGGACAACGCCTGTCGGGTCAGCTAGTACAAATATATTTTATTTATTTTATTAGATAAGGGAAACATACAGCTCAAAATTATACTTATGAATGGAAATCAATATGTTTTTACATAGGCTAACACAGTTTCCACTGAGAGAAATTAATGTAAACAACAGTTGAGTATACACTATATAAGTTAACGAATTATATATCACTTTTCACAAGCAAACCATTGGAAAATTAGCACACGACATAGTCAAGTGATGTAAATAAAAACATTATATAACGTTGACATGTAGATCAGTTGTAATAATACACTTTTTAAACTTTTGAAAACTAAGGGAAAAAATGTCGATTTGATGATAGTCCTTATCATAAGAACTACAAGATCTTACAGAGAAGCGGTTTTTGGCATAATTGGTGCGACAATAAGGCGGAGCAAAGGTTTTCGTTGATCTCAAGCAAAACTTTTTGCATTTATAAAATATCTTACTGGTAAGATAAATCGAGTCAACCATATTATTTATAATTTTGAAAAGAAATAATTGATCACGTTGTTCTCTTCGCTGTCTCAGGGGTGTGATCATGTCCGGACTAAAATTAGGGTATTTATATTTCATGCGTCTGATGAACTTATTTTGAATACGTTCAACAGAGTCAATATGCGTCAAATACTGTGGATTCCAAGCCGTTGATGCGTATTCCAAAACAGATCTTACAAGTGCATTATATAATATTACTAGAGTGCTAGGATTTTTAAAATCAGAACCCTGACGAAAGATAAATCCCAGCATCCTGTAGGCCTTAGCAGTGATTTTATTAATATGCGAGGTAAAATGTAGCTCACTGTCAAGGAGAACACCTAGGTCTCGCATCTCGGTCGTTCTATGAAGATTATTATTTAAAAGATTATAACTATAACTTATGGGTTGTTTTTTCCTGCTGTATGTTATTATGTGACATTTGTCTACGTTTAATTTTAATTTATTGTCCAAACAATACTGAGCGAGGCGATCTAAATCTTCCTGGAGTAAATGACAGTCGGAGAGGGATTTAATTTCACGATAAATTTTTGTGTCATCGGCATAGAGTAATATTTTTGAATTTTGGAGAACGTTAACAACATCGTTAATGAATATATTAAATAATAACGGACCGAGATGCGATCCCTGAGGCACGCCCGACGTTATAGGTACATAAGTGGAGGTGAAACCCTTCACCGCAACAGCTTGAGTTCGATCACGAAGGTAAGATGTGAGCCATCTGAGGAGATCGCCATCTGAGGAGATATATTTTTGGAAATACGAAAAAATAATTAAATAAAGGAGCTGTTATTCGCAAATCGAAATCTATTTCCATATTTTCTTTCTATTTCTGTATAAGTAGTTTTTTTTTCAATAATGGATATAACAGGTTTTCGCAGTTGCTTTTAAACCCACTACTCGACACCCTCGATAATAAAGGAGTTACAGTAAAACCAGCTAAATACGATTTTCCGCACAATACACTGTTTTACGTTAGTCCTTGCAACTGAGGCTTTTTTTCTCATTTAAGTATTTTATCACGCATACAACTATTCGCATCCCGTTTAAATCTTCACAGAGAAAAAAACCTGCCAAGTGCGAGTCGGACTCGCGCACGAAGGGTTCCGTACCAGAAACGGCAATAAAATCACGTTTGTTGTATGGGAGCCCCCTTAAGTATTTTTTTTCTGTTTTTAGTATTTGTTGTTATAGCGGCAACAGAAATACGTCATCTGTGAAAAATTCAACTTTTTACCTGTTGTCGTTATTAATATCGAGCAAAAAAAAATCACGTTTGTTGTACGGGAGCCTCCCTTAAATATTTATTTTATTCTGTTTTTAGTATTTGATGTAATAGCGGCAACAGAAATACATCATCTGTGAACATTTCAACTGTCTAGCTATCACAGTTCATGAGATACAGATACAGCCTGGTGAATCTTAGTAATAGGGTCCCGTTTTTACCCTTTGGGTACGGAACCCTAAAAATAGGGTATTGAACGTTTTTGATGAAAAATCACAAACAAGAAAATGGAGAAACTTGCCATGGTGGCAAAGCAAGACTGGCTATCTAGCCCTCTAGCATAACCACAGATACACGATATACAATATCGTATGGTATAGCGTTTGATCGACACTCAACTGTCAAAATCCATTGTCTTTTGACAGTTAAAGATGATAAATCGCTATATATAGCGTTTTCGGTGGTCATGCTAGGGGTACGTTTGCTAGTGATTGGTATGACGAAAAATCTACATTGCTTCAAAACGTAAGATCGCTTCTTAAGCTGTATGTAGACGCATAATTCCTAATTCCACTTTGTATATACATGTACATACGAGTATGTACCTATGTAATTCAATACCTAAACAAAATTTGTACGTAAATATAAGTTTTTTCCCTATCCTACCTAAGACGCATTTTCAGCTGGGTTCCTTCTCCTTGAACGGGTTTTACTGTCTGTATTCTGTGAATGCATGTGTGATGCAAGGTGTGAATGTGGACATTCAAGGACACCAGCTGGTTGTGTATAGCGACTTGGATCTCCTCCATTCACTCCCGGGATGACCATCATCAGATCACAACTAGGTCTATCCTTCGCGGAGAGCCAAGGCTTTAAAGCTACCTCGTTTGATGACAATCTATTGGTGTCCTTAATTATCTGACCACCATTGTATCAATATTGTCTCAGTATTTGACTCTGACCGTACAGCATTGCACCCTCTTCACATAAGTACCGGAAAATGAAAACATTCTGACGAACTGAGAACCTCCTCCTTTTTTTGATGACGGTTAAAATGCAGTCGTGGGATTATGAATCTAGCTAGAGTCTAGATTCTAGAGTTATTTTTTATCAATTAAGCTATTAAATAGTATTGGATATCTTCAGGTGCTATAAATCACGATAAGTCTATAAGGAAAATTCTCCTTTGATATCGTTTAATGACTAAAAAAAAACATAATCTTATCTGTTTTTCTAAGTAATTCGTATAAAAAGGGGGTCTGTCAAATAATTCAACATAGCTTCTGCAGTGAGCGAACGCAACAGTTTTGTTTCATTTCCTCTTTAAGAATCACCAAACGTACTTTTCAAGGTAAGTAACATTTCCACTTTATTAAAACTTTTTTATTTTCTTCTTTTTGTCACCTTCATCATGAGCCTATCACATCTCATACAAGCCTACACCGAAAACCCCACTCTAAAAACTAACACTCCTCCAGGCTTGGTGGATATGTTCCACCAAGCCTGGCTAGCTAACACCACTAACATAGTGTAATTTAAAAAAAATGGCCACCCATCCCATGCCAATCCTTTAAGTTCGTAGTGTGAAAACTAATGTATTAAAAATAGATAGTTACAAAAATATATTAATTCCAGATGAAACTGACCATCCTCTTTGTGGCTATGTCGGTGATGGGGCTGGTGGTAGCCATGCCACCAGCTGAGATGGAGGAGCCAATGTACATTGAAGAATTGGATAATGGAGTCGTAGCCTTGGAACGGAACAATATCCTCTTGCACAGGTAAACATCGAAATTTATATGATACTAGCGGCTGCCCGCGGTTTCACCCGCGTGGTTTCCGTTCCCGTGGGAATATCGGGATAAAAAGTATTCTTTGTTTTAATCCAGGCTATCTACTATCTGTGTGCCAAATTTCAACCAAATCCGTTAAGTAGTTTTTGCTTGATTGAGGAACAAACATCCAAACCCACAAACTTTCACATTTATAATATTAGTAGGAAGTAGGATAGTTCCAAAAAAGTTCGTAGTCCTTTTTGTGTCGCATGGTTGGTGATTATTGGTGGTTGGGCTTATTTCAAGCCTGCCTAGCTAGCTACCACCATCTTACCATACAATTCTAACGCCATAACAATTATTAGAAAATTGTTGTGTTCCGGCAGTTAGAGGTATTAGATAGCCAATTCCTCAGTGGTGAGGATTCCGGGTGTAGTGCGCTTACACTTTCGGCCTTTTTATCACTAAGCATCAGGTGAGGTGAAGGCCAAGCACTGTCCCTTTGTGGATAAAAAAAGTCGCATTGCATCGAAAACATTACTTGCAAACATTTAATGATTCACCCTTTGCCAGTCTCGCTATATAGCCCAGCTAAAATCTATTTCAAAACAAAACACCCTAAAATATACCTACTCTTTGACAATTATTAATTAATAATGTTTGGTTTTCTCAGAAGAATAAGAGTGGTGGCTACGGCCTAGAAGTTGCGTAGACCCTGTCTACGCTGACCAGAGGTGAAGCAAAGCCATAAGAATATGGTAAAGCCATGATTCGATCTTATGGAATCAGTGGCTGCAAACGGTTCTATGGAAGCGTTTTCAGTAACGAAATATAGATACTAATGATGTTGTTTTATTCCAGCGCCACCGTATCCGTCGCAGCAGTAGCCAACACCGTTCGTACACTGAACTGGACTTGGCGCGGCGCGGCGTCGCGTCGCATCAGCAGCTGGCGCGCCGTGGTGGTGGGTCAGAGTGCCACGGTGACGCGCACCGCTGGCGGCGTCGGCACCAACAACCTGTCACTTAGGATCGTGTCGGGACGCGGCAGGGGTTTCAACTACAGACTCGAGATTTACGGACGTTAATCTTCGAAATTATGTTATTGTTTCTGATTATGTTTGGATAGGTTTTAAGATTTTCGCCAATGTATTTTTATTGTCATTAGATACTATTACTTAAATGGTTAAATAAATGTTTTTTTTGTACTTTTTGCTTTTCTTATTACGTTTGCCTGTTACCATCATAGTGGTTGGCGTACGACTGTAGCCAACACCGTTCGTACCCTGAATTGGACGTGGCGTGGCGCGGCGTCGCGTCGCATCAGCAGCTGGCGCTCGGTGGTGGTAGGTCAGAGCGCCACGGTGACGCGCACCGCTGGCGGCGTGAGCACCAACAACTTGTCGCTTAGGGTCGTGACGGGACGTGGCAGGGGTTTCACCTACAGACTCGAGATTTACGGACGTTAATCTCCGAAATTATTTTATTGTTTCTAATTGTTGACTTTATGTTTGGATAGGTTTTAAGATTTTCGCCAATGTATTTTTATTGACATTACTATTACTTAAATGTTTAAATAAATATTTTTGTTGTACTTTTTGCTTTTCTTATTACGTTTGCCTGTTACCATCATAATGGTTGGCGTACGACAGTAGCCAACACCGTTCCTACACTTAACTGGTCTTGGCGCGGTGCGGCATCGCGTCGCATCAGCAGCTGGCGCGCCGTGGTGGTGGGGCAGAGCGCCACGGTGACGCGCACCGCTGGCGGCGGCGTCGGCACCAACAACTTGTCGCTTAGGATCGTGTCGGGACGCGGCAGAGGTTTCAATTACAGACTCGAGATTTACGGACGCTAATCTTCGAAACTGAATTCTGTAACTCTTTTTTATTTATTTTTTTACATTATATTTGGATAGGTTCTGAGATTTTCGTTAGTGTATTTTTATTGTCTTTCTACGTATTACTTAAATGGTTAAATAAATCTATATTTTTTTTTTACTTTTTGCTTTTCTTATTACGTTTGCCTGTTACCTTCATAATGGTTGGCGTACGACAGTAGCCAACACCGGTTGTACCCTGAACTGGACGTGACGCGGCGCGGCGTCGCGTCGCATCAGCAGCTGGCGCGCCGTGGTGGTGGGGCAGAGCGCCACGGTGACGCGCACCGCTGGTGGCGTCGGCACCAACAACCTGTCGCTTAGGATCGTGTCGGGCCGCGGCAGGGGTTTCACCTACAGACTCGAGATTTACGAACGCTTATTCGAAACTGAATTCTGAAACTACATTGTTCGTTTGATTGTTCATTGAACATTATTTCGTTTTTATTTTAAGGTTTTCGACAATGTATTTTTATCGTAACTAAGTACAACTATTACTACTTATGTTTTAATCTGATCGAAGGTTTTAATAAATAAGTATGATACTTTTCGTTTTTGTTATTGCGTCCGACTGTTAACATCATTGTGCTAATGGGGAATGTCCGAAAATTTTTGAAAGGTCCCTTAGTAAAAGATGAAAGAATCAGAATTTTCGGATGTGTGAAAATTTAATAAAAAAATAAAGTCTCTTCGACCACAACATGGTATTAAAAAAAGTTTCAACACAAAATGTCAAAACTTTTTTTTAAATATACTTATTTAAAAAAAAGTTTTGACATTTTGTGTTGAAACTTTTTTATGGTTGTTATGGTTGTGGCAGGTTGTGGCAAAGGTATAATCTCAATTCTGCTGTTACTTTCCTACATTTGTGAAGTCGATGAGACTTAATTTTTTTTTACGCTACCGTGAATTCTAAGATTTTTTCTATTACTAAGGGAGATATTTTCTAGACTTAAACGAAAAATATAATAACTACGTTATTTCTGCATCTTTTAAGCTTCTTACTGTCTTCATTGCGTCTTTTACCCCATTTGACTACACAGGACGTCATTTCTAATAAATTCTATCTCTTTTCTTTACAATACAAATACAAATTATTGTAAAGAACACTAAAGACTGTCACCGGGCGTTTGCGCGTGGCTGGCCCGACAATGTCATTGGAACCAACCGTCGACTAAGTGATTTCGGAGAATCTTAGGCACAGAATATATAATAGTAAGGTGCTGATGTCAAATAACGCCTACCTAACTTTGAACCTGAATATATCTGGAAAATAAAATATAAAATTAAAGAAAACAGCACGCGTGAAAGCATTTTTTACTCTAAAATGATAAATCTTGGAAATTATAACAACTTCTTAAAATTTTACAAAATAAGGACCTAAGTCCAAAAACAGTCCTGTTGGCAATATTATACTATAGGGGCTTAATTCCGCCTGTGAGTACTTTCTTACAATAATTATATACTTAATTAAGATCTTTCTTAAATTTTCTTATATAGACACAGAATCAGTCTTTCGAATACTATCTTAACAATTATTCCTATATTTTTAAAAGTAGTATTTTGTACTTAAACAGTCAGTCAAAAAGAATTCTTAATTTTTTACCTTGGTATTAATTCAATGCAATTTTCACTTATGGCACATAAAAGAAATATAAAATGTTATTATTTCACCTCAATAGCAAAATGAAAATACCGACAATTTAATTAAGTACAGTAGGCGTTATTAAACCTCGATGGTTTAATGACGCTTACATATATAAATTGTTTCAAGTCGGAGTCAAATCGAATGTTTCTAACTTCCCACAACACACACACAGACACACATAGCGGTCAAACTTATAACACCCCTCTTTTTGCATCGGGGGTTAAAAATAGGCATAAGGTTAATAACACCTAAGGTGTGACCTAAGGATTAGTAACGCATAGGCGTTATTAGCTACGAACGACTAATCAGCATTACATAAATGAAAAAAATGTCGTATCACATATTTGCACAAAAAACATCGAATTAAGGTAATTAGACAGGCAACGTAGCGATGTAAGACTTTAGTAAAAAAAAAATATCGATCGATGGTAGTTACCAAAAACTTTTCACAATTTTTATAAAACACTGCGATAAAGACCACCTCTAACGGACGATGTGAGACGACTGGCGTTTGGAGCAGGAGTGGTACTCGCGGCGACCGGCATTGACCTTGCGGCGAGAGACTTTAGCGTTAAGGTAATAAGGGTGAATTTTTGAGTAGTTTTAAAAGGATTTTTAGAGTATAGGCGGTAATTGACGCCAGGCGTTATTTGACATAAGTACCTTACCTACTCTTAGATACCATTCGGCAAAAGGTGATTCGCTATAAGTACAGTTCGGAGCTCCATTTTTAGCCCAGTGCGTGGCGCGTGGAGACATTTTAAAGCAATATTTGATTTTAGTTCGCTGGTTGTAACTCCTGATCCTGCAGTGTAGGGCTAATGTCACTTATCCTGTCGCCTACGGTGCACTCGAGGTTCGAATAACATCTCTTTTGAAGGACGACCACAATAAAAGAAACCCGTACTTTCTGGAGAGTTTATTATTTACCAGACAAGGAAAAAATATTCTGTTTTTACATTTCTTACGTTTTTACACTAGAATTTTGAATTAAGTCTATCGAAATTTGAAACCCAATCGAGTGGTTTTGTATAGTTTGTAGTCCTCACTCGATTCAATCTCTCTAATCTACTTTCGTGTTAAAGATACTGATGACGTCAATTTATCGTCCCCAAATCTCGATACGGAACGTCATCCCGCGTCGGCTGCTGAGGTCGAACCAAACGTTGTTGCTCCCAACGCCACCCCTGAACGGCAGCAAGTTTGGCACCGGGGGGCGGTTGGTGGTGGTCACTGTCACTCTGATGTCACGGATCGTGACGCCTATGGTGCACTCGAGGATCAGATAGCATCTCTTTTGAGGGACGACCACAATAAAAGAAACCCGTACTTTCTGGAGAGTTTATTATTTACCATACAAGGAAAAAATATTCTGTTTTTACATTTCTTTATACACTAGATTTTTAAAATAAGTCTATCGAAACCCAATCGAGTGGCTCTGTATCCCGCATAAAGAATTCATAGCAAAATTTTAATATACACACTATCCTCACTCGATTCGATCTCTCTAGTCTACTTTCGTGTTAAAGATACTGATGACGTCAATTTATCGTCCCCAAATCTCGATACGGAACGTCATCCCGCGTCGGCTGCTGAGGTTGAACCAAACGTTGTTGCTCCCAACGCCACCCCTGAACGGCAGCAAGTTTGGCACCGGGGGGCGGTTGGTGGTGGTCACTGTCACTCTGATGTCACGGATCGTGACGCCTATGGTGCACTCGAGGATCAGATAGCATCTCTTTTGAAGGACGACCACAATAAAAGAAACCCGTACTTTCTGGAGAGTTTATTATTTACCAGACAAGGAAAAAATATTCTGTTTTTACATTTCTTACGTTTTTACACTAGAATTTTGAATTAAGTCTATCGAAATTTGAAACCCAATCGAGTGGTTTTGTATAGTTTGTAGTCCTCACTCGATTCAATCTCTCTAATCTACTTTCGTGTTAAAGATACTGATGACGTCAATTTATCGTCCCCAAATCTCGATTCGGAACGTCATCCCGCGTCGGCTGCTGAGGTCGAACCAAACGTTGTTGCTCCCAACGCCACCCCTGAACGGCAGCAAGTTTGGCACCGGGGGGCGGTTGGTGGTGGTCACTGTCACTCTGATGTCACGGATCGTGACGCCTATGGTGCACTCGAGGATCAGATAGCATCTCTTTTGAGGGACGACCACAATAAAAGAAACCCGTACTTTCTGGAGAGTTTATTATTTACCATACAAGGAAAAAATATTCTGTTTTTACATTTCTTTATACACTAGATTTTTAAAATAAGTCTATCGAAACCCAATCGAGTGGCTCTGTATCCCGCATAAAGAATTCATAGCAAAATTTTAATATACACACTATCCTCACTCGATTCGATCTCTCTAGTCTACTTTCGTGTTAAAGATACTGATGACGTCAATTTATCGTCCCCAAATCTCGATACGGAACGTCATCCCGCGTCGGCTGCTGAGGTCGAACCAAACGTTGTTGCTCCCAACGCCACCCCTGAACGGCAGCAAGTTTGGCACCGGGGGGCGGTTGGTGGTGGTCACTGTCACTCTGATGTCACGGATCGTGACGCCTATGGTGCACTCGAGGATCAGATAGCATCTCTTTTGAGGGACGACCACAATAAAAGAAACCCGTACTTTCTGGAGAGTTTATTATTTACCATACAAGGAAAAAATATTCTGTTTTTACATTTCTTTATACACTAGATTTTTAAAATAAGTCTATCGAAACCCAATCGAGTGGCTCTGTATCCCGCATAAAGAATTCATAGCAAAATTTTAATATACACACTATCCTCACTCGATTCGATCTCTCTAGTCTACTTTCGTGTTAAAGATACTGATGACGTCAATTTATCGTCCCCAAATCTCGATACGGAACGTCATCCCGCGTCGGCTGCTGAGGTCGAACCAAACGTTGTTGCTCCCAACGCCACCCCTGAACGGCAGCAAGTTTGGCACCGGGGGGCGGTTGGTGGTGGTCACTGTCACTCTGATGTCACGGATCGTGACGCCTATGGTGCACTCGAGGATCAGATAGCATCTCTTTTGAGGGACGACCACAATAAAAGAAACCCGTACTTTCTGGAGAGTTTATTATTTACCATACAAGGAAAAAATATTCTGTTTTTACATTTCTTTATACACTAGATTTTTAAAATAAGTCTATCGAAACCCAATCGAGTGGCTCTGTATCCCGCATTAAGAATTCATAGCAAAATTTTAATATACACACTATCCTCACTTGATTCGATCTCTCTAGTCTACTTTCGTGTTAAAGATACTGATGACGTCAATTTATCGTCCCCAAATCTCGATACGGAACGTCATCCCGCGTCGGCTGCTGAGGTCGAACCAAACGTTGTTGCTCCCAACGCCACCCCTGAACGGCAGCAAGTTTGGCACCGGGGGGCGGTTGGTGGTCGTCACTGTCACTCTGATATCACGGATCGTGACACCCACGGTGGCGCTCCAATCGAAGATCGGGGTACGGTCGGCGTTAATGAGGCGACTGTTGGAAATAAAATAGGAATGAGTGCTTTTCAAAATGAAAAAAAAATCTGTAGGCTCGATAGATGGCGTTTATAAATAGACAAGTGTCAACTGTAGAAAACGTAGGAAAAATAAAACTTATAAAAATTGTTTAAAAACAAAAAAAACCGACTTCAAAAAACCTGAAAATAAAAACAAAACAGCTTCAAAATTAAAAACCTCTAAAAAGCAAGAAATAATTTTCAAATCACTAGATACCTACGCATATCACTGTAATAAATAAAACACGTCTATTGAAGTCGGGTGGGGCTGGAGGACAACTTCTTTTTTTTTATTCTAAGAGCCTTATTCTAAGGTCGATCATCCGTATAAGTTCACAAAATGGTAACAAAAACGACAGTATTTTCAGGTTTTCCTGAAAAGTACTGAACCGATTTCAAAATTTAAAAAAATGGGACCAACTTGGGATCAAACTTAATCTAATAACGTTTGAATCATTTCAATCGGTTCAGCCGTCTTCGAGTTATCGGTGTACATACAAAAAACAAAAAAAAACGGGTCGAATTGAGTACCTCCCTCCTTTTGAAGTCGGTAAAAAACAAAAAAAAAACGGGTCGAATTGAGTACCTCCCTCCTTTTGAAATCGGTAAAAACAAAGTTTACATGAAAACACCGCAAACAAACGCAGGCCGTTTATTTTTCTTAGCTAATTTTAAAGCTTCACTTATCCATCAACGCCATAAATAGTTACTATTTTTTATTTTTAAATGTCACTTTGATTAACCCTTCATTAGAAATTGCAACAGGGATGCATACTGAGGATTAATCTACTACTAATCATAATAAACATGATACAAAGTAAGATATTTTTACCTAAATAAAAGTTTATTCTTGATGACTGCGCGTTGGTCGTCTGCCGCGGGACCCTCTAGTTTATCATCAGTAGGCTTGGCTGCTGTCAGGGCAGCCAGTGAGAGGACTAGCAGGATGAAGAGTTTCATCTGGAGATCGTTGTAAAACAATTTAATGACATAAACAGGTTTTTTAATACTTAGATACTTACATGCTATTCGGAAAAGTTTAATAATAGAATTTGTTTGAGCTCCTCCGTGCTTGGTCCCGACCCAAATGCTTTTGCAGGCTTTAACACCCACCAATACGCATTGGGCCCGCATAGTAAATTATTGTTCATACTCACACACAGTCCCCGTGCCTACTGGTCGGAGGACTGGTGCTCTAAAATACAGGCAGTTACCTAACCTAACTAACTGCATACTTAAAACTACTACAGAAAAAAAATGCTGATGATTTATTCCTGTGGTTCTAATCACAGGCACAAAATACATATCACAGGGTGAAAAAATTACCTAATGCTACTTTTGTGGAAAGAAAATAAATAATTACTTACCTTGGAAATTATGTCACTGTAATTTCAAGTTCAAGAAACAAATTATACCTATCATTTACAAAATGCAATACTTTTATAGTAAGCGCTAAACAGATAAGATAAATTATCAATCTATTAATTGATTCGTATAATAATTAGTGCAGGATTAATGACTATTATCATTGCATTATTATTATTAATCAGAACTTAAAGGCTGTTAGTATATTATACAGATTACAGGGTGCTGTTGGTGCTAATAATAAACCAAACGATAATAAAAACATGCGTAGGTATGCTTAATGGCCTGGACGGCGGCAGGCGGTGTACCATGATTCTTTATCATGAATACTCATTTCTTCCCTGTTTTCTTTTCCATTGTTAATTTGATTATGAAACCATTTCACACAAAATAACATATATTTTAATATTTCCAGCAATATACAGGGTTATGTAAAACACCAACAACTTCGCAAGAGTAGATTACTAACATCCATTTTGTTCTACGACTTTTCCAAAAGCAAACAAAAAATTCACAGATCTCGTGCCTTTCACGACCTTCGGGTACATTGAAAATTAATTTAATAATTGAATTTTATAAAAAATATATTCCTTTCTCTGAATTAGTACTTACATTACTTTGAAATCACAGCAAAGCCATGAACAATTTTGGATTTACTTTTCTGTGTTTCGTGTGTATGACATTCATATTAAAATATTTCATTTTTATAAACATTACTATTTTTTTAAAGGTAGTAACTATAACCTAAAATATATAAAAAAATCTAAGATTTATTTTCAGCTACATTAACTCAGCGACGCGACGCGCATCTAAGGAGCGCGCTTCCCGAAATTACGCCTACACGCTACATATTGTAGCCCTCGTTGATACGCGTCTTTTGATTTGAGGCTTCAACCATTCATGTAGCCTTAAAACTTACGACACCAAGGCGATGTCGCACTCTGAGCTAAAATGGGGGCTATACTGAAGCGATCGAAAAAACATTTTCAATGTTAAAGGTTTAAGCTACAGGGCAAACACTTAACCCGATCGTCTTTGTTTTAGGCTCAAATTGTAGCTGACTAAATTGTTCAGAGGAGTTTTTCTCAAAATTTTGATATCATTCTTCGTTTCCAAAATATCGAGCGCCAAAATCAAAAAATCGGAAAAAAATGAGATTTTTTTCCACTATTTCGGCCATAATTTCTTTCGTTTTTTATTTTCTCGAATAATTCTTTTTGCACCTTGTAGCTCTCGTAAATACGCGTCTTTTGAGTCTTTTTGAATATCATATCTTCACAACCTTCTGTGATATAGGGGATCGCACTTTTTCGTGAAATCGGTGCCTATACTGGAGCGAACGAAAAGACATTTTCAATGTCAAAATCGACTGTTCATAAAAAAACTCGATCAACTGTCTAGACATTTGTACGGAGTCATTTTTTTCTGTTTTCGGAAAAGTTGTAGAACAATATATTAGTAATCACTACTGTGATGCCGGCTCCACACTTTGGCCACAATATTGGCAAATTCATCGAACGTTGCCGGTTTTGTAACAAATGCTTAAAAGAGGTTCTTACAAAGTATCAACGAACGATAAATTTGACAATATTGTGGCCAACTTTTGAAGCCGACATGAGGTAGTATAATTTAGGTGACCAAAATTTTTCCCACTAGAGTTCAAAGGAAGCATATTGTTAGGCTGCGTTCAAACGATAACACACGACCCGACCTCAACCCGAACTCAACTCAAACTCACCTCAACCGCAGCTCACCTTGAAATACATGGCTTAAAATTTGAGTCTTATGACACATTAATCTCCTGTGTAATGTTCAGGTGAGTTCGGGTTGAGTTCGGGTTGAGTTTGAGTTGAGTTCGGGTTGTGTTTGGGTTGAGTTTGAGTTGAATTCGGGTTGAGCGCGGGGCGTGTGCAGTTGCATCGACAAAATATAACGGAGCTTATAAAACTCAAAATTGTAAGCGCTGCACGGTAAAAACAGATTTCTTATAAAAAGACAAATTGCTTAAGACATGGCTTAAGACATATTTATTAAATCAAGAAAATGATCCTCTCCCTATAGACGCTAGACAATAATTTCTTCGTAATAGTAAATAATATTTTTAAAAATATTTAGTTGTTACAAGAATAATATATTTATTCCCAGACACGTGTTGTTTCATTCAAGACACCGTTATTTTGTACAGTCAAGTAAATGTATTCTTGATACGAAAAATCTTATATATTTCTTATAGACTAACTTTACTTAGTGTAAATTATAATTTTACTCATAATAAGTAAATGTTTAGTTGGCCTAAGTAATTACTGATTTTTGATGAAAAAAATAAATGGAGATTTTGTGTATTGAACGAAGATGAATATTTTGTTGTTGTTGTATAATACACCGATGACTTCCTTTTCCTTGACTTCCTGACAAAAATCAAGGTAAAAGTGCTCGAAAGAGGAGTGGAGTCCGGGAAGCCGTTCCAACTAGGACGCGACACCCAGAGGCAACAAACCCGATTGAGATTGACATAGATTGACTAGATAAAAATCTTAACACCGCGGGTCAGACCATGATGTCAACAAACCCACTAACTTAACTCTAACTTAAGTCATCTTAAGTTAAACACATTGCTTTCTTACATTACTATTATTTTTTTTAAGAAGAAAAGAAAATATACTCTCGACTTCAGGATAATAATCTTTGTTGAAGGATAAATTTCTCAAAGTAAAAATGTTATCGTGTTTATCGAAAACTATGATTACGTTGTTTCAAAATTTTAGTATTTCTCAGTTTAAAACAAAATTTTCATAAGCCGAACAAAATCATTTCTCAGAACAAGAAATACAATTTTGTTTTTGTTAAATTAAATATATTAATTCTCTTACTCCAACTTATTATTAAATTATTTTGGGCCAAAATTGCATGTCTAAAAGTTAGACCGAATGTTTTGATTGAAGTAAATCTTTACTCAATTGTGTAATTTCTTATGCTAGACCTAAAACGAAAAAAAAATTAAAATGAGCACACATTTTATCTTAAATTAAATATTATGTACTTTATAAACAATAAACTTTCTCTTAATCGAAGAAAATGATTTTTTGAAAAAAGTTTATCTAAATCCAAGTAACTTGTAGTTGATTTAAGATGATTTTAATTTGATGCAAGAAGATGGACATTTCTTGATTTTAATTAAGTCAATTTAATTGATATTAGTTTAAATAAGCCTTGAAACAAAAATATTTCTCTTAATAATTAAGAAAAATATTGTCTGAGTGAAAGATGAGCACTAATTTTGTTTTAAAAATATTGCATTGGCCTAAGTAAATATATTTTTAGAATAACCAAATATTTCAAGAAATTGGTCTTTCTTATTTAAAGAAATCCTTTTTTACTGTGTGTATTTCAACGAGTGGGCTCCGGTTGAGTTCGAGTTGAGTTCGGGTTGAGGTCGGGTCGTGCGTTATCGTTTGAATGCAGCCTAACAGTCAGCAGCATGCTGGGCTTCTATAAACTGTCTTGAACAATTTGGAGAATTTTGACAGTTTTGTATAACTTGTAGTGCCGTTGACAATGCTTACTATTACTATACACTAGGTACTTACTTACAACAGAGTTTGTACTTGTGTTTCTTGCATATAGAGATCCCCCCCCCTCTAAGCTCCTCCAAACCTTTAAATTGCCCCCCCCTAGAGAATTTTATCTGAAAGAAACATTGTTTGGGTAACAAAAAATGCGTAATTTTCTTGTTTATTTCCTTTTTTCTAAGCTTTATATCCATTTTAATGATGAGCCCTCTTTTAGCCCTTGGTGTATATTATGTTTTTGTTTATTAAAGTTAATTAGCCGAATTAATGAGGAAAACACTTTGTCCATAAATAATATTAATATTTTCCTGTTTGAGTTGTAACTAATCTGCTAATCATCATTACCATCAAATATAATCTCTACAAATGCGCATTTGGTGACGTTAGACGAAAAAAATATTATATAACCAACGCAATTATCTGAATTCGCAGAAAAGGGGGATTTTTTCAGCTCAAGGAAAACTATAGAAGGAGATAAAGAACAAAATAAACCAAATTATGACTTTATAGTCTGACCCATAACTTCGTAAAATAATGTTACCCTTATGTCTGCAAGTGATGAGAACATAACCTATTGAAATATTCAGTGAATTGCATAAGCGGTAGCTTTACACAAGTTAGGCTGTCTTATTAATTGTCTGCATCAGGTTATAGATTATGAACAAAAGGCTCTGGGTGTGAAGTTTAAATTCATGTGTTTTTGTGATGACAAACATTTATGTCAATAGTACCTACGGTCTAATATTCATTCGATGAACTGCAGGAAACAAACGATGCGTTGGTCAAACGTTCATTGGTCTGTTGTTCATTCGGTAAGAATTATAAAAGGGGAAACATTTATTTCACATAAATTCTTCATTTCCCAACGTTTCGGTACCTTTTCAGGGAGGTGATCGATCGTTATCCGCAATAGTGTAAGTGCTTTATTTTAATGTGTGTACGTGCGGAATCTGAGAATTGAATATTTTTATTGCCTAAAGTTGTCACCTCTATTCAATAAAACACAGCACTATAAATTCAGGGCGGCGCTGCAATTTGTCAGGCTCACCTTCCGAACTGAATAAATCTTTTCTCAATCGATCCAAGACAAAGGCTATGCTTATTAGCTATGCTACTTTTAGATTGTTTATAAAATAAAGTTGATGTCCTAAATAATTATTACAAAATTGCAACAGAAATGTGTTTGTTACCCTTTCAGGACACGAAAATAATAGTGTCGTCCTCCTTCCTTTATGTTCTACTCAAAACTGACCGGTATCCTGTACCGGTGTCGGTAACGGTTTACCCGACCGATATCCCGACCGGTATTTTGTATGACATTACCGCAGCTGAGCGGAATACCATCATCGGCATACCACGACTATAACCCCTAATGCCTAAGATTTACGAAACCTTAAGAAAACATGAAATGTGTGACCGAGAGATCGGCAAAACATGTAGTTACGGCCTCTTTTACAGTAAAAAGATTTTTTTTAATAGAATTTTTTTTTTTAATTAGTCTAAGTAGGCCTCCTTGATCTCATCTATAATGTTGTTTACCTATTCCAGATTTTTTGTTTTGTTATTTAAAAGAAACATTTATGTTTAACTAATATTTTTTATATTTTTAATCCAATCTTATTTTAAGTTGCAATACCCTTGGGTTATGTTTATGGTACCATTTACTTTGCAAGATCTCTGTAACCAACATGTTGCAATAAACAAAATGACTATGACTTAATATGTTAATAATAAAAGAAATTAAATATTATTTTTAAACCAGTTGTATTAAAACATACAATTTATGCAACTACCATAAAAATATTAGTGTAGCGACACTGCAGATTATTAGGACTTAGAAATTAGACTCCATAGATATCCAAACGGAAATGGAAGCCCCTTCCCCTCGCGGACTGGAAACGCAGTTGCAAGAAGTTTACCCCATTGCCCCCGCCCAGATGGAATACAGATGCACCCAGATTCGGACCTTCTCGTAACACACTCCAACTGGTTATTCGGTTTGATGTCGATCCAATCCATAAATAGTCTTCTGAGTTGATCGTGTTTCCTATTGGTCTGGCGAAGAAGTCCCTACTGTGGATAAAAAAATATATTGAGGCCCAATTGTCTAAAGAGAGCTTTTCAAAGTGACATTTAAAAAATTTAAAAGTATCTGTTTGCCTTACTAGATGGCGTTGATAAAAAGAGAAGTGACAAAATTGGCTTTTAAAAATAAACGGCCTGGGGCCCTATTTTTGAATCGCTCGACTGGCGTCGAGCGCTCTTTTCTACTGATTTTCCTACGACAAATCAACTCAAATGTAGGAGCTGTCGAGCGAAAATCAGTAGAAACGAGCGCTCGACACCAGTCGAGCGATTCAAAAATGGGGCCCCTGTACCAAAGAGGCTGGCTGGCATCTGCCCAAAGAGAAACATTTTAGGTTTACATCTGCCAACCTGAGTACTCTTCAAAGCTTAGTAAAATATTTACATTTTTATCAACGCCATCAATCGAGCCTACAGTTTTTTGTCATTTTGAAAAGCCCTATATCCCATAGCCCATATCTCCTTATTTAGCGAGCAATAAATTCAGAAAAAAAAATGTTATCCAGGATGGCCAAACCTCAAAATTATTTATTTATTATTTATTAAGATTAATGGTTTCGTAATTTTCATACCTATCTTATATTTTTTGAAATGTTGTCATTTCATCATCTTCATATCAGGGGGGTGATTTTGTAATTTTGTTGCAATCAACTCTGTCGCAGTTACATTGCTGCTTTAGTTAAGAACCAATGTGACAACTATCTTACTTAAAGCAGCAATGCAACCGCGCTTTCAATCGATTTCAATCGAGAATTGTTAGCAACAGCTTTACGTAATCAAGGTACAGGTGCCATTGCTGTCAATTAGATTTATTTTTAAATACGTTGTTAGTATGAAATAGACCAAGGCTTATAATATAAATTAGGTATTGATTTCCTGTTTTAAACTCTACCGATACACACAATGTTAACTCTGAGATATCAGTGACGCCCACTGCTGGGAAAAACCATCTTACTTTACACAGTGTGGTTTAATTTAATAATTTATCAATACCTTGTACAAAAAAGCCTGGAGTGAATAACCTAAGTTTGTTATTGTTTAGTATCCTACCTTACTAATAGCCTAATACGATTAGAGGAAACGGCAGTTTCTTCCTGACGATCCTCAGTTTTTCTGATGATCATCTGGGTAGGTACTTCTGGTGCCAGACCCAAGGAGGTTTCACCCTGACGCTCAGAATTAGTGATGTCCAGCTTGGCAGGTACAGCAGCTGCCAGGCCCACCAATGCCAATGTCAAGAAGAGGAACAGCTTCATCTGGAAATCATACTGATATTACAACCTCACTGAAAAGTCTATTACGGCCGATTTTAATAAAATAACCTAGCCTCAGTAAGAGATAGGCTTACTAAAAGCCGATTTCACCATACACTGTTAATTGGTAAACATCTTTGTTAAGGCTCCGTTACGCGAAATCATTTTGTCTCTGTCTTTTTCTTTACGTGTAAAGAGTATAGAAAATAACCTCACTTCTGCACTTTTTCGATATTTTTCGTTGTTTTTTCATCATTATCTTTAGCACAACTATCTTTCTTGAAAAATAGTTATTGGAGTAACTGCACAGTACGTTAAAGTGTATTTGATGTAGAATTCAATACGTTTCCGCTATTATTTACGCCAAAAATATGGCCGCGACAATCACTTTTGATGATATTCTGTTTTTTTTTCTACAATCATCTGTTAGGTTTATACACAATTTTATGTTTGTAGCAACTAGAAAAACTCTTTAGCTTGTCGTATGATTTTATTGGTGGCTACAAGTTTACGTTTTCACAAAAAAAATGGCCCGCGCAAACCATGTTTTCCTATTACCGCCCCCGGACTGTCAAGGCGACCGCAATTAGCGACCTACCATGCTCTAACCAATGATTAATATCATTAATCAGTTGTTAAACTTAATTTCTGCTGTAGTGGTCCATTAAATGAGTAACAGACAAGCGGGGCTACTCAAATAGCCACTTTTCTATTCGTTCGCTAACTTAAAAATTAAAAATAAGCCATAAACTCCAAAATTACGTGTCGAAGGCTTGTCAATTCCATACAATACAACAACGTCTGTGATTTACATAAACTTGCGTCGTGTGAGTTGATCGTTTAATTGCTTATTTTTAAGCTTTAAGTTAGCGAACGAATAGAAAAGTGGCCATTTGAGTAGCCCCCAAGGGCGTCGCCAGGGGTTAAATAATGTAGCCAACTGCAAATAATCAAAGTCCTAAGGCCGATAAACAAATAAATGTAGCGATATTTGGTTTTAGAGAAATGTGTGCAAAAATCTTATTTACCTTTGAAAAGTGTGATTACTTGGATTGTTTCTTTTTATCACATCACAATTACTTAGAGCACAAGATAATATGGCTCTACGATACCTATATTTGAAATTCTAATAAGGATTAACAAATATTAAAAAAAAATGTGATTGCTCAGTTGCAAGGCGGTACACTAGGGGCTCTTACTCTAAAAAAAATTGGCACATTATCACTTGATTCTTTGTCTCTTTTTTTCACAGACGTCCGTATTATTTTAACTTCTCTTTTCGACGCTTTGTTGATCTTCTTGAGCGCAGTGAAATTTTTTCTATGTGTATGGATAATAAAGTAAGTAGGTACGTAGGATTATTTCAAGGAGTGGCGTCATTATTTCGCAGAGTACGATGATGTCGATTGTCGCACAAAGTTTCGTTTATCGAAAGAATCTGTTTTAGATGTGTTGCAATTAATGAGGGCTTTACAAAATGACAAAATGCTGTAGGCTCGATAGATGGCGTTGAAAAAAATAAGGGATTCAAAGTATTTTTTATGTTGACTTCCCTCTTACCATCAACGCCATCTAGTGAGGCAAATAGTTACTTTTCTTTTTTTAAATGTCAATTTGAAAACCCCTCATTGAAAACAAACTTGAATACTTACCTACCCATAAAAGATCGGTAAGTATTTGCATTGTAGGTAAAACATTTCCTTCCTCTGTAGAAAATAAAACAATTGTGTATTTATTGCCTAGTTATTTACTAAAAAAAACTAAAACTAAAACATGAATGGTAGAATCATAAAAATCATCTCATCATCTTAAAAATGTTTACTTACCGATAAGACGTAAGACCATCGTTTTTTTAAAAGATTGAGTTGTGATTTTTATAATTTGCTATAGAGCACTTTGGCATGTTTACCATATGACAAATCACGCGAGACTAAATGACAAATCGTGAGTAATGGTGGACTTGCAGCGTTTTGGGGGAGTTTGAGGTGTGCCACAAAATCCATTGTCATACAATATCCTCATGTACCATGGGCAACAGCGACGCTTAACCACTGCTAAGGTCAAAATCGCTTGCACGCCGCGCCGTCACACCTTACGTTTAGTTCGGGCAGGGGCGATACGCGCGCACACGAATTTTGTTGCAAACTGGTTAAGCGTCGCTGTTGCCCATAGTACATGATCGTAGACCAAAATACCTGATTTTTGACGTTACTCGATCCTGATATGAAATCGATAGAGTAGGGGGGCAGATCTTAGGTAATTCCGAATTGGAAGCTAATACAGTTTACAACATTATTATTTGGGAAATATTAATTGAAACATCCTGAGTTGGAGCATATACTACGGAACCCTATTCTCCATGCGTGGCCCGACACGCACTTGGTCAGTATTTATATTATGTTGTTGTAAAACCACAGAATACATAATAGTACAAGGTAAAACTACGTTTGTAAAGAGAAAATTAAAAAATATATATTACCTTAGAAATTATGTCACTATGTAATTATTTCAAATGGTTCAAGAAACAACTAGGTACCAAAATACCTATGATTAACTATGATCAAAACACTAGCCTTTTATAGTAAACTCTAAACTGATAAGATAATTACAAATTTTAATCTATTAATACCATTAATTCACATAATCATTACAACAGGATTAATCTTTTGCATTATTTTTGTTTTTTAACTAATCTGCTAATCATCATTACCTATAATCTATCATAATCACTACAAATGTGCATTTTGTGACACCAGACAGAAAAAAATTGGTCAAGAGTGAGTCGGACTCGCGCACCGAGGGTTTCCGTACCATCATAATAAATACACTGCAGAGTAGAATATATATTTTTTTGCAATAATATGATCTAATATTAAGTGGAACTATTTTTTTTCTTAGGTCAGCGCCATCTCTTGACCTATAGTGGAACGAATTTAATTTTTTTAGGTCGGCGCCATCTGTTGACGGGTAGTAGAACTAATGATTTTTTTTGTTTTTTGAATTTCTAAAAAAGTGTGTTATATTGAGTCATCGTTTTATTTTTCCTGTAATCTTTACATAAACTACTATCACATAGAATTATTTCAGATTTTTCTCTCTGCAAACTTTGGAGAGAGAAACTCTACCTAACATACCTAACACACCTTCGTTTTGCCGATGATATAGTCCTTATGGCTGAGACCATGGAAAACCTGAACACAATGCTCGAAGATCTCCGTAGTGCTTCCCAAAGAGTGGGTCTTAGGATGAACATGGATAAGACGAAAATTATGTCAAACGCCCATGTTGTACCCTCTCCAGTTCATGTTGGGAACACTACACTTGAAGTTGTTGACCATTACGTATACCTAGGACAGGCAGTCCAGTTAGGTAGGTCCAACTTCGAGAAAGAGATCTCTCGTCGAATCCAACTCGGGTGGGCAGCATTCGCGAAGCTTCGAAAAATCTTCGCGTCCGACTTACCTCAGTGTCTCAAGACGAAAGTCTATGAATAGTGTGTGTTGCCAGTGATGACTTACGGCAGTGAAACGTGGTCTCTAACTATGGGTCTCATAAGGAGGCTCAAGGTCACCCAGCGTGCAATGGAGAGAGCCATGCTCGGCGTTTCACTACGTGATCGAATCAGAAACGAGGAGATCCGCAGGAGAACTAAAGTAACCGACATCGCTCGAAGGATTGCTCAGCTGAAGTGGCAATGGGCGGGACACACAGCGAGAAGAACCGATGGCCATTGGAGCGGGAAGGTTCTGGAATGGCGACCGCGCACCGGACGACGCTCCGTGGGTAGGTCCCCGACAAGGTGGACCGACGATCTGGTGAAGGTCGCGGGAAGCCAGTGGATGCAGGCAGCGCAGGACCGATCGTGGAGATCCTTAGGGGAGGCCTATACCCAGCAGTGGGTGTCGTGCGGCTGATATGATGATGATGATGAAACTTTGGAGATAAAGTGGGGCGGAACGGTATTTTTTTTACATTTTTCATCATAAGTCGAAAGCTATGTGGCATAAAAAAATATTAAAATGTGCAAACAGCGCTCTTTCATATGATACCCTAGTCACCCCACTTCAAATTATTAAGACCCCCTTTTAAGTCCCTGTTGTAAAAAATATTATTTTTTTCATTTCTTTCTTAATTGCAAAATAGTTGGGCAAACGTCATCTTAAACTAAGTATTCCAAATTTCAAGTTGATACCATTAGTAGTTCTCGAGATATCCAGCTGTGACAGACAAACAAACAGAGTCACATCATAAGGGTTCCTTTTTACTATTTTGGTACGGAACCCTAAAAAGATTATAATAACCTTTATATAACCAACGCGGTTATCAGAGGGATTATTAAAAAAAGCATCGCGATAAGCGTACGATGTTCGTCTCACTCCGTGGCACTATTGACTTACGAATAAGGTTCAACATCAAGTGAATTGAACGACGAAATGCGTCCGACAATCGTGATTCTTTTTAGTAATAGGCCCTCAGAATTCCCGAAAATGGGAAAGTTCAGATTAACTAAAACTATAGAAGGAAATGAAGAACGAAACAATCAAAATAATGACTTAATTACTTTTGTATTCTGACCCCTTCCGTCTGACCCTTAAGAGGAAACAGCACGGTCGAGAGAATTGAAAAATTCCTATACAAAGTTGACAAAATCAACGTTTCGTTGTCCCCTGTTTCCTTCTCCAAAATCAGACCAATTTGATGAGATTATTTAAAAAAAACAAAACGGGAACATAGGAACACCTCAGACCAAATAAAAAAAGTAAGACGGAGTCTTCCGAACGAAGCGGTGAGGCCTGTAAAACTATGTCTTGGCTGTGTCCATACACAGTTCACGCACACACGTGTAACGAAACTGCGCCTTGGCTTTCCATATAAAACCCTGCTGACCGGTTTTCTAAGGTTTTCTCAAAACCCAGCTCGAAGGACCATGATTAATTTGGTCTTAAATAAAACAAGAACTAAGTTTAAACTAGGTATATTTTGATCTTTTTATTACACTCTGTGCATACTTACATGGTCAAATCGAAGTCATTGGCAATCATCTCCATACAACGTGTTACAAAATAACCCCTGATGCCTAATATGGTAGGGACCATCAACAACTTTTACTATGGGACCAACCCTGAAATCCCTAAAAAAAATTTGATATTTTCCGGCCACTTTCCGCAATATAGGATATTTAAGGTTTGTGTTGCTGAAGTACAAAAAGTTAACATTTCTAACAGTTATTTGATCTGTCAGAGACGAGAACTTTTATAAATTAAGCACTCAGATTTACGAAATCTAAAGAACGAGAACTGTGCGAACGAGAGATCGGCAAAACATGTAGTTACGGCCTCTTAATATGTTAACAATAAAAGATAAAAATTGTTTAAAAAAAAACAAAAAACCGACTTAAAAAACCTATCTCTAAAAAGCAAGAAATAATATTCGTAATAATAAAAACACGTCTATTGAAGTCGGGTGGGGCTAGAGTACAGATTCCTTTTTTTATGCTAGAAGCCCCACCCGACTTCAATAGACGTGTTTTTATTATTACGAATATTATTTCTTGCTTTTTAGAGGTAGGTTTTTAAAGTCGGTTTTTTGTTTCTTTTAAACAATTTTTATTTTTTTATTTTTAGTGTAGGTACTATTTTCGTGCTTTTTTCAAGATTACTTGAAAAGTACTGAACCGATTTCCAAATTTTTAAAAAATGGGACCAACTTGGGAGTTTACCTAATGTAATAACGTTTGAATCATTTCAATCGGTCCAACCGTTTTCGAGTAATCGGTGTACATACACAAAAAAAAACAAATGTACAAACGAACAGAGAACCTCCTCCTTTTTGGAAGTCGGTTAAAAAAGAAAATTAGAAATATTTTATTCAAACCAGTTGTATTAAAACATACAATTTATGCAACTACTATAAAAATATTAGTGTATAAGACTTAGAAATTAGACTCCATAAATATCCAAACGGAAATGGAAGCCTCTTCCCCTCGCAGACTCGAAACTCAGTTGCAAGAAGTTTGCCCCATTGCCCCCGCCTAAACGGAATACAGAGGCACCCTGATCCGCACCAATTCGAAACACATTCCAACTGGTAATTCGGTTCGTTGGCAATCCAATCCAGGTGTAATTCTCTATGTTGATCGTGTTTGGTACTGGTGAGGCGAAGAACTCCCTACTGTGGGTAAAAAAAAATGTTAGGGCCTAATTGCATAGTAGAAATTCTACTATGCTAATTGTCTAGAAATCGAAATCTATCACGCTCGACTGCTTTCAATTTGCTGCAGTGCAAACGGCAATGCTGTACATCGATCTGTTTTGTCTTCTTTGAGAACACTACACTACTCTACACTATTAAAAATCCTACGCAACACTCTAATTACAGTTTTTTTTTATAAATTCTGAACAAAAAAATGTTATCCAGGATGGCCAAATGAATGATATGAATATTACGAAAAAATGGTTTCGTAATATTCATATCTTTTATTTTTTTAAATGTTGTCAATTAGATATTTTTTTATAAAAATAGGTCCTTTCAAAGAAATAGACGCGGGCTTAAAATATAAATTAGGTATTAATTTCCTGCTTTAATAAACTCTTCTTACTCTACCGACACTCACAATGTTAAATCTGAGATTACATTAATCGACATTATCTTCTATATCAGTAACGCCCACTGCTGGGAAAAAGCATCTTACTCTACACAGTGTGGTTTAATTTACAATACCTTACAAAGAAAGCAAAAGTGAATAACCTAAGTTTGTTATTGAAATTTAGTACCTACCTGCGTAATAGCGAAATACGATTAGAGGATACGGCAGTTTCATCCTGACGATCCTCAGTATTTGTGATGATCACCTCGGCAGGTACTACGGCTGCCAGGCCCAAGGAGATTTCATCCTGGTGGTCTTCTGTATTAGTGATGTCCAACTTGGCAGGTACGGCAGCTGCCAGGCCCACCAATGCCAATGTCAAGAAGAGGAACAGCTTCATCTGGAAATCATACTGGTATTACAACCTCACTGAAAGTCTATAACGGCCGATTTCAATAACCTTTCCTCAGGTTTTGACGTTACTCGATCCTGCCTAGAGGATTCGATCCCGGGATCCCGGTTTTCGGGATCCCGGGATCCCAACCGTTTTTCAATCCCGAAATTTTCGGGATTGAGTTTTCATAATCCCGGGATTTTCGGGATTGATTAATTAATTTAAAAAAGTTGCAAAATATAGTGCGTGATGCTAAACGCTCAGTGCCAGTGCTCTCAATATAATTGCACGCCTATCATTTATTATTATAAAATACAAGAAAACCTGTATTTCATTCAAGCAGCATTCCAAGCAAGCAACATAAATTAACCCAGCGGGTCTGCGATGGTTTCTTGGAATAAAACTTTTTTTATTTTGAACTAAAATGATAGACAAGCAACTTTCACTGGGTTATGTGGTGATACACTTCAGTGTTACTGCTACTGAACAAAAATTTATGAACATTCTCAAGATTAGTTTAGAAATGAGACATTTTGTGACTCATGAATATTATTTTAAATCAGTTTTTGCTAAGACTACTTAACTACCTAAATACTACTAGGTTTTTACATAAAATCCATCCATTTGGTCGACGTTAAGAGAGGTTTTGTCAATTATCTTTATTTGCATAGTTTGTTAGACACTTTTTTCTCAATTTATTTAAGTTTAAATGAAGATCTTATTAATTTTTTTTTTATCAAAAAGTGTCAAACTAACCAGACTTAAAGTGGTTAGACTTAATTTGACTCTAACTTTGATTAGTTTGTGATTAAATTAGCTAGGTGTGTATTGTAACGTAAAAATATGTTGGATTTTGTTAAAATTTTGAGTAAATTACGTCGATTTTTGACGAAATCGAAAATTTTAATTTTTAATCTTCAATCCCGAAATAATCCCGGGATCCCGGGATTGCCTAAGTGTAATCCCGAAATCCCGGGATCAGAAATAAGGGCCGGGATCGAATTCCCTAATCCTGCCCCTCTAGCATGACTGACGAAACACTATATATATCGCGTGATATAGCGTTTTATCGACACCCAACTGTCAAAATCCATTGTCTTTTGACAGTTAAACGTGATAACTCGCTATATCATATCGTGTTTCGGTGGTCATGCTAGGGGGCAGATGGGAACTCGATAGAGTTGGGGACAGATCTTAGGTAATTCCGCATGGGATGCTACTATAGTTTATCATCATAATAATCAGCCGCACGACACCCACTGCTGGGTATAGGCCTCTCCCAAGGATCTCCACGACGATCGGTCCTGCGCTGCCCGCATCCAGCGGCTTCCCGTGACCTTCACCAGATCGTCGGTCCACCTTGTAGAGGGCCTACCCACGGAGCGTCGTCCGGTGCGCGGTCGCTATTCCAGAACATTTCCACCCCAATGGCCATCGGTTCTTCTCGCTATGTGTCCTGCCCATTGCCACTTGAGCTGAGCAATCCTTCGAGCGATGTCAGTTACTTTAGTTCTCCTGCAGATCTAGAGAACTACAGTTTATAATAATTATTATTTGGAAAAGATTAATTGAAACATCCCAAGTTGGAGCAGATACTACGGAACCCTATTCTCCATGCATGGCCCGACACGCACTTGGTCAGTTCTTATGTTCTGTGGTTGTAAAACTACATTTGTGGAGAGAAAAAAAAATATTACTTACCTTAGGAATTATGTCACTGTGTAATTATTTCAAATGCTTGAAGAAACAACTTCCACAATACCTGTGATTTACAAAACGCTAGACTTTTATACGCTAAACCGATAAGATAAAATTACAAATCTATTATAAAATTGATTCGCATAATCATTACAACAGGATTGATCTTTGTACTTAGTAATCAGTGCATTATTTTTATTAATCATAATTTAAAGGCAGTTAGTATACAGGATGCCTTGTCTCGTTTACCCTGCAGGAGCTTATCCTACTTCCTACTAATATTATAAATGTGAAAGTTTGTGGGTTAGGATGTTTAGATGTTTGGATGTTTAGATGTTTGGACGTTTGTTCCTCAATCACGCAAAAACTACTCAACGGATTTGGTTGAAATTTGACACACAGATAGTAGATATCCTAGATTAAAACATAGAATACTTTTTATCCCGATATTCCCATGGAAACGGGAACCACGCGGGTGAAACCGCGGGCGGCCGTTAGTAATAAACTAAAGGAATAATAAAAACATGCATTTATTTTTTATTATACTTCAGATTCGTCCTCGATATTAGTATATTAACACATGTAGTACCGCTTGCGTACGTATCACCACTTAGCACGTTATTTTAAAGTAATAATAACCTCAAAAACCTAAAAAGAAAAGGTTTTCGACTTAAAATTTACATATATTTTGACATTTCCGGTCCAAGTTTGCCCCGTCACTACTACACGCCAACCACTTCATTCGCTTTTCGTGCTTCGCCACGGACGCACGTATACAGTCTCAAAGTGAGACTTCTTTAGAATTATATTTTTCAGTGAAAATTAAATTTTATTTAAGCATTTACTTCGTGAAGAAAGGAAAAAGTTTTCAAGACGGAAGAGGACAAGAAGAAGAAGTCAAGACAGAGGAACACTTTTAAATGCCGTTCACTTGGTTAAACAGCATAATTGTCTGCTATTTATCTGATGCGAACTTACCATACTGGGTACTTTCTGTCAGTTTTTTAGCTATCTGATGCGAACTTACCATACTGGGTACTTTCTGTCAGTTTATTTATTTGTCTGATGCGAATTTACCATACTAGGTACTTTCTGTCAAAGCATTGTGTTTAAGACACAATTAAATATCTATTGCACTCGAGATAGTCATACTGGACTATTTCACCGCAAAGATAGGTCAAACAACGCTACTGCAACAACTACAGAAACTCAAAGTGCCGTTGACGACGTGACATTGTAAAAAGCACACTGACCTCAAAGGTTGCCACGTTGGAACCGCTGCCGAGCACCAATCGGGTGACTCCGTCATCCGCTGAATCCGCCGCCATCCGCCTTCCAGGCAGGCGGCCGTTGTGCTGGAGCTGCAAGAGCGGCCCTAACAACAGCGTTGCTACTCAGGTATGAGTGTTGACATCATGATATCCTTGGTGTTGAGTTAATCTCAACGGTATTATCAGTGTACCATCGGTACTAAGATAAATTTATAGTTTACAAAACTGACAGAGCTAGCTGTAAACGCTAAAACTTAACAACTCACTGGAACCAGATATTGAGTTATAGAGCAACTAGCTCATACCTGATACTTCACACCCTTTATGTGAAATAGCTAGCTGCTGGCTGATAGAAAATTCAACTAAAATGGAATAACAGAATCCTTACATTTTATTATCTATAATCATATCATAATTGCAATGCAATTATCCTACTAATATACGTAGTATCTTCTTATTCGTCTGTGCTACTAATATTATAAATGTGAAAGTTTGTGGGTTTGGATGTTTGTTCCTCAATCAGGCAAAAACGACTTAACGGATTTGGTTGTAATGTAATCTGGCACACAGATAGTAAATAGCCTAGATTAATACATAGAATACTTTTATCCCGATATTCCCACGAGAACGGAAACCACACGGGTGAAACCGCGGGTGGCCGCTAGTAAATCATAAATGCAATTTATATTTGTTGGTATACTGTAAAAAATTTAATCATTTGCCTTCACTAGGAAACCTTGTATTTCAGGCGGGTAGATCTAACATGTTGAAGAACTTGTTAATCACTAACTATTTAGTATGTTTCTTTCTAATCTATGCCCTTGTACAAATTATCTCCATTACTTTTCAAATTTAATTTGTGTAAGTGTGTACAAAATAATGTTTCTGATGTGAAAAAAAATATTAGCTACAAGTATAAGTAAAGTTTTAGGCAGCTTTCCAATACAAAACTATACACCTTTTTTGTGACAGTATTTCGCATTTTTTACATTATGTCGGGCATTACGACGTTTAATTATACCGTACACGATCAACATCCAGTGTACCTGAGACTGATCACTTAAAAAGCCACTGACAGTTCAGTCAAATATGAATGATGCATTGGCCACAGGCCTGATGTGAACGATATGCATCAACGAAAAACTGTAAGTAAATCAGGCGCAGTACTAAAACATTTTTAAAACTGATTTATATATTTATTTCCCTTAAAAACGACAAACAAAAGACGTAGGCAGGTATGCCACATGCTTCATCCCTGACGGCAAACGAACAGCAAGACGCGGCGAGGAAGCCCCATCAGCGATTTGTTTCGTCAGACACAGCAGACTCGCAGACGGGCATTACGGCCCATCCAAATAGTTGCCGATGATGTATCATCAATTTTCGTCTTCGATCATCGTACGTGGGTTATGGACACTCATTAGGATAATGAAAGTGAGGGTGCGTGCTGGTATGGCATTTGTATGTATTCAGCGAATACAGGCAATGGTCACCAACTACAGGCGCAAAGGTCCACTCAATCGTTTGCGCCAGTAATTGTCTATGTGTGGAAGTGCCATCTAGCCGCACTACGCAGGTCACCTAGATTATTATTATATTTTTTCTATTATGTAAATGTATCTGTTTAATGATTCACTTTGTACACTCTCCAGAGATATTATAGTCTACCATTAACATGACTAAAATTCGAGCAGAATGCATAACAGTTACAGTACGTAAAAATCATTATATCACAATTATAAAAATGCTTTTTGTTTTTAAAATCACAGTCTAGACATCCCATCACCTTTAAGGTTTTAGTATTGATAAGGAAAGTGATAGAAATATACGAATCTAAAATATTAACTCTTGGGCATTGTGGTGCCCATATTTTTATTACAAAATTACTGCCGCCGGCTATAACGTTTTTTAAACAGCATGATTTCCCTATTATTGGACAGTATTTACTATTTATAAGGGTTTCAGAACATTTTTTAAAGAATGAAGTTCATCTTTTTATATACTTTTTTTTTATACAGCTACCGTCGCAATTTTCCATTATATTACAGATGTACTAGCAATTATGGTCTTTACAAGACAAACGTTCACAAAACTGCAAAAATCACTTAGTTGAATGTCATCGATACTTAAAAGAAATTCAGTGTAAGTCTAATTAGAGACGACATAATTGTAGACATATTTTCTTTTGGGCCTTTTAACAATGGCCACCACATTGTTAAGGGGCCCAAAAGAAAATATGTCTAGGAGACACTAGTGGTCACATCAGGAATCACACATTGCAAAATATTTGCATATCAATTATCTAGAACATGCAGCTCATTATGCTTTCATTGCAATTTTTCTTGTTGTATTTAGTGCGAGGTGTTAAGTATTCTAGATATTATTATTCTGATGCTAAATAGAAATTATACAATTCATAAATTCAAAAACTAATCACCAGTTTTGGTTTTTTTTTCCAGATTGAGATTGAGCAAATTCGAATGCAATGCAAGTCGAATTAAGCAGTGGAAATAAAATGTAGTAGATTTCAAATAGAATCCAAATACATTATTATATTACAAATATATTACAAAATAGATTCCAAATACATTTATTTTCTTATTTGTGATTTTAGCATTCACACTGCTTTTGGTTTTTTGGTTTAGCTTTTTTGGTTTTACAATGCTTTTTTGGTTTAGTATTGTACAAAGACTATTCTGAAACTAAGCTACCCATTATTTTATTTCTATTCTACCAGTTTCTGAAACTAGAGGTATAACGATTGTGCCTTCATGATCGTCACAATCTTGAGCCTTGGTTGGGTACCTCTTATTCACATGTAAGCTACTTCTTCGTATATCTTATTCTAATATAAAGTATTAACATCCTATAACTTTTACTTTCAGGGACGGAAATTAATCGCACAAATAAATTGGTTTTCACAACATTATCAAGGTGGTTTATTTTACAGGTATATTATTTATGATATTATTGAAGCTGCTGTCTGTTGATACTATCAGGAAGTATAGATTTAAAACTTTTAGATTTTTGCATTCACAATGCTATTTTTATATTAAGATGAATAAATAATGAAAAAATATTAGAAAAAATCGACTAACCCGTAGCAACTTAGACGGGATTCGAACCCGCACCCTTGGGATTCCGGCCCAATGCACTACCAGGAAGAATAGAGTTTGGTAACAGAAATGGTTTGATTATTTAACAAATAATAATATAGACAGATTAAACACAATTTTTTTTACAAAAGTGTTTAACACAATTTTCAGTATTACCAGGGCTCCGTCACTCCGCGCGCGAGTTTGAATCGCTCGGCGTCCTCTGAGAGGACAAATTTCATACGTCAGAAAGGATAAGACCTACGCGATAGAAAGAGAGGCAACTACTAAGCGAGTGTTTTGGAGCAAAGGGAGCGCTGTGCGACCTGAATTGCACTTTATTATGCCGGGGCTAGAGTCGCTATTTATTTAAACGATTCTGCGGAGTGCAAATTCTGTACGCTAGTACTATTATCTATTCTGTGGTATTACATAATATTGCGTTTATTATTGAATGGACAAAATTGAGCTTATCTCAATTGCGTAGACTTCATTGTTTAAATACAATGGATATCTTAGATTACTTAATACATTTTATTAAATATTTTCCTATTTTATTATTTTTTCTACTTTTTTATCTTAAAAGTTTAACTTTGATTACCTTGTCTATTGCACAAAGAATGCAAACTATACAACAACAACAAAATATTGAAGAATGTATTATACATATTTATATTAAGTATAATAAACAGTTCATAATCATTTTTTATTTAGAAAGAAATTAAATTCTATATGTAATGTAAGTAATAGATTGCTGAAATGAAACATTTAATGATAATAATAATAATAATAATAATAATCATAATAATAATATCTTTATTTCAGGCAATAAACCCATACATTAATAATGGATTAGACTCGCGTCCAACCAGTTTTAGCACTCGACGTACGCCGATACCTTTATAGCCCTAACAAAAAATGTTACTATAGATGTTCGGGGTAACACAGCAAGATAGTCAATGACTCCACTATATTTGAAAAATATTAAAACATATTATCATCGATAATCAAACTGAGTTTTATAAACCAACCCTGTATATTTATATATATATATATTGTACCAGCCATCTATATAGGTACCGTTTTTAGTACATGTAATCATGTGAAACGTTCAGAATTATGTTAAATGGTAGTATTTTCTTTTTTAAAAGTCTAATACGCAAGAAATGATATTTCCATTTTCTTATTATAATACTTTAAACATCTACATGTGTTAATATACTAATATCGAGGACGAATCTGAAGTATAATTAATGATTAAACGAACTTACCTGTAAGTGAAGTTCTATCATAATTATACGAAGGATTCGTCCGAAGATATTAGTATAGAGTCCCACCCTCCCTACACATTATTGTAAATTACAATAACTGTTTACCCACTGAAGAAAATGAGGAAATATCATAGGATTTGAACTTTAAACGAAATGAAGTGGTTGGCGTGTAGTAGTGACGGGGCAAACTTGGACCGGAAATGTCAAAATATATGTAAATTTTAAGTCGAAAACCTTTTCTTTTTGGGTTTTTGTTACTTTAAAATAACGTGCTAAGTGGTGATACGTACGCAAGCGGTACTACATGTGTTAATATACTAATATCTTCGGACGAATCCTTCGTATAATTATGATAGAACTTCACTTACAGGTAAGTTCGTTTAATCATTAATCATAAGTGGATTTTAAACAAGGATTGGTGAAAAAGAAACGTTGAAATTACGAAATAAAGAATATGGGACGCAATGAGTTTGCATGTATGAAATAATAAAGAATTTATGAAATATAATAACAAATTAGTGGTTTATTATTATTGTAAATAAATAAATAACATGGAATATAAACAAATAAGAGAAAAACACAACGTAATGTGAAACAAAATGACGGGAATCTAGTTTACTCTATAACATTTTATTTTTTCAGCATAGGTTTGATATCATTGAACTAATTTTGTGATATATAACAAAACATTAGTGCATACAACGTGATGTCTAACTCTGAAAGAGTTTAGAAAACAAGTTTCTAATACTGAATTTTGCTTTTTACCAGTAAAGTTACGTGAAAATAACTATTCTTGCCAATTACACTTTTCTCGCTGGTAGAGGTGAAAAATTTTATGTTTAACACGAGACCAATTTATTGTAATGTCTCGTGCCTTTAAATCTACTCACTGTCTAATTCGCTAGTTCGTGATTTACAGTATTTGGTCTCTAGTATAACAAATAACTATTCCTAAACGCAATTTATCGAGGGACACACTGTATTTTTATTATTCTATTTGTCACAGTGACATAGTTTGTAGCTTATATTATTATTCTTATGTTTTGTAACTAATCTGCTAATCATCATTATCATCTATCATAATCACTACAAATGCGCATTTTGTGACGCTAGACAGAAAAAATATTATATAACCTTTATATAACCAACGCTGTTATCAGAATTCGTGAAAATGGGAAAGTTCAGCTCAACGAACACTACGTGTAATGAAGAACGAAACGAAAAAAATGAAACTTTTTTTATTTTTATAGTCTGACCTTTTTGACCCCTATGAAGAAAATTAATGAAACACATTTAATATATTAGCTAAACAAGTTAAGTACGATGCAAATATCTTGAAAATAAATCGGTGGGGATTGCGCGGAACGCGTATTTTGGGCATGCCTAGCGGTGAGGTACGCGGGCGGAGGGAGTAGGGCTACCAGATGACAGGAATTTTCTGACATGTCAGGAATTTAAGGCATCTGTCAGGAAAACAGGGAAAAACTGTAGTTGTCAGGAATTTATGATGTCCCAAAAAGTGTAAGATTTGTCAATCATTTTGGTGAGAAAAAAATATCAAACGTAAACTAAATGTAGATGTAGGTGACAAAAGTCAGGAAATGTTCAAGTCAGGAAATCTCATTATTAGATCTGGTTGCCCTAGGTGGGAGAGAGGCGCGCGCTATTGGTTACTCACAAGTGCGAACTTATCCCCACTCCGTCGAAAAAAATCAAGATATATGCCTCTTACTGTACAACAGACACTGAAAGAAATAAATTGTCACAGTGATGCCACTGCCTCTACATATTCGCCAAGCAAGCATCGGTAAACATCACCATGCTCGCCTCTATTTCCCGACGATCGTCTAGTTGTCGGTTTTTCGGGCACACATCAAAGGGTTGTTGATCTCTATTCGGGTAACCAGAACCATTATTCTTATGACAGAACGAAGATTTTTTTCCAAAGACGCTCCAAATTGAACCGTAATGTTATTTACGATGATTATTAAAAGGTTCAATTTTATGTGAGCGGAGAAGTGTCGCTGTGGTGCCCACACTATTGCCAAATATTCAGTCAACGGAGAACAGCGAAAGTGACTGAGTGATTTTTAAAATTATTAGGGTTTTTAATATTATATTCATCATATCCGCCGCACGACACCCACTGCTGGGTATAGGCCTCCCCTAAGGATCTCCACGACGATCGGTCCTGCGCTGCCTGCATCCATTGGCTTCCCGCGACCTTCACCAGATCGTCGGTCCACCTTGTCGGGGGCCTACCCACGGAGCGTCGTCCGGTGCGCGGTCGCCATTCCAGAACCTTTCTGCCCCAACGGCCATCGGTTCTTCTCGCTATGTGTCCCATTGCCACTTCAGCTGATATTATATTAATATATTATTAATTCAATTTCCGATAAATTTATTTATTTATTCAATTACTAACTATGACATTGTGTTATACAACGTGTTAATGAATTAACGCAAAATGAAAAAACCGTTTCTTTCTACCATTAAACTGAACAACTTTTACTATGGGACCAACTCTGAAATCGCGAAAAAAAATTCTGCTGTTTCATACAAAAAATAATAACGAAAATATAAAAATATATGAAGCAGCTGATTTTTTTTCGTGATTTCAGAGTTGGCCCCATAGTAAAAGATGTTCAGTTTGATGGTCCGAAGAAACGGTTTTCTCATTTTGCGTTAATTCATTAACACGCTGTAGCTTTCAATTTACTATTTCAATATTTCTAATAATTTTAACAATTTAATTTACACTAGCGGCCGCCCGCGACTTTGTCTGCGTGGAAAGTTTTTTGCTATCCCTCGGGAACAATACTTTTTTTTGGGATGAAAGGTACCCTATGTCCTTCTCTGTACCCCTGACAACGTGTATGCAAAATTTCATGATGATCGGTTCAGTAGTTAAGACGTGAAGGCGTAACAAACAAATAAACAAACAAACAAACAAACGGACTTTCGCATTTATAATATTAGTAAGGATGTAAGTGATTGTGCCGATCACCGGCGAATATGTTGAGCAGCCATGAAAATTATCGAAATTATTGACAACATTATCGTTTTTTAATAAAAACTGTAAACTATTTATTATTCTTATTTTGTAAAACTGACAATCACAAAATTAGAGAGCTAGTAAACCCGAGCAAACTTGTTGTTTGGCAACTATTTTGTCTCTCACATCAAGTCCAAGGTTTATATGAAAGCACGCACATGATTCGACTCGGTCGTCGGCAACTTTTGATACAAACCACGTGAGAGACAAAATAGTTGCGGAGACAAAAGTTGCCCGTGTGCAATGGCGCCTTGTACGTGCGTAAATCTGAGGATTTAATATTTTCATTGCAAAGTTGTCACCTCTATTCAATAAAACACAGACAAATTCCTCCCAACGAGTATCTAGTGCCAGCACAATACCCTCATATAAATTCAGGGCGGCGCTGCAATTTGTCAGGCTCACCTTCCGAATTGAATAAATGTTTAGTCAATCGATCCAAGACAAAGGCTATACTTATTTGCTGTGCTGCTTTTAGATTATTTATAAAATAAAGGTGCAAAATAATGATGATGTCCTACTATCCCCGCAAATTGGTAATACGATGGAACCTTGTCATATTAACATCTATATTGACATCGTCCGCAACTAAAAATGACATGATGTAACTATAAAATTCTAATAGGTAATATTATTATTTTCTATAAGATAGGGTCAGACTTAGACCAAACGAAAAACAATTGCATTTTTTAAATACTTAGATTCTAAGTATTAAAAAAAAACGTTTTTTAGGTTAAAAGATGGTCGCCAGTTTCATTAGCAATTTGCGGAGATAACTAATAAAAAAAAATTAAAAGTAATTTGTTTGTTTGTCACCCTTTCACGACTTAACTAGGTACTCAACCGATTTTGCATACACGTTGTCAGTCTTAACAACCAGTGGTTTCAACCAGAAAAAAAATAAGTGCTTACTGTTCCCGAAGGATAGAATAATTATGTTGTTTTCAATTGGTGTATTTCTAACACACTGTGCAATTTGTTTGGCCATTAAACGCAATAAATAAATTTTAACGAACTGGCGTTTTACACCGATAAGTATTAACCCTTTGCCCACACTAAAGTATTCGTTCGACCGACAACATTCCATTTCTAATTTAAACAAAAGTCCTTTAGTATCTAATGATCTTTAATCGTAAACAAACGTGCGCTGCCCGCATCCAGTGGTTTCCCGCGACCTTCACCAGACCGTCGGCTCACCTTGTCGGGAGCAAATATATAAGCAAAATCTAACTCCTGAGTTTCGATAGTCTCTGATTGGTCAAAAATACTCGGTAGTTGGAGTTTGCGCGCAAATTCTAACTAAATTCTAATTATATTAAAACGTGCCTTTTATATTTATTTCCTTTTATTTCATGATTAGTTGACGAGTTCGAAAATAAAAGTTTTTTTTAAATAAATCATATTTTGATCTACAAATCTTTTGTCCTTTTTAGGGTTCCGTACCCAAAGGGTAAAAACGGGACTCTATTACTAAGCCTCCGCTGTCTGTCCGTCTGTTTGTCTGTCTATCTGTCCGTCACCAGGCTGTATCTCATGAACCGTGATAGCTAGACAGTTAAAATTTTCACAGATGATGTATTTCTGTTGCCGCTATAACAACAAATATACAACTATAACTAAAAATAAAATAAAATAAATATTTAAGGGGGGCTCCCATACAACATACGTGATTTTTTTGCCGATTTTTGCTTTATATTAATAAAGACAACAGGTAGACAGTTGAAATTTTCACAGATGATGTATTTCTGTTGCCACTTTAATAATAATTAATAAAAACCGAATAAAATGAATATTTAAGGGGGGCTCACATACAACAAACGTGAGTTTCTTTGCCGTCTTTTAGTACGGAACCCTTCGTGCGCGAGTCCGACTCACACTTGGCCGTTTTTTTTTTATTGTTTATGAACTTTTACGTTCAAAACCCATCTACAAAAACAAAATTTTCAAGAGAACAGGAAACGTTAAACCATTCAATAAATATTTGCCACATTGAAATAAAAATATTTGTCATAAAACTCGGTAGTTAGATTTTGCGCGCAAACTCTAACTACCGAGTTTCGGAAACTCAGGAGTTAAGATTTTGCTTAAATATGTCGCTCGGGGGCCTGCCCACGGAGCGTCGCCCGGTTAAGCCACATTCTGCCACTAAATTGAGCCACTTCAAATGCCAAATCACACATAATTATGTCCACAATGTAGTTGGCAGACCGTCAGGTTGTGCTGTTCCGATACACGTCAGCAGATTCGCGCAATTTGTAGGCCATATCCGGACAACTGAGCTTGGAGCACGGCCAACCAGTTTGTTTGTAGCAAACAAATATAGGAAGAAATTGAACATTTTTAATCACTGGACTGAATTTTTTTTTTTTTTTTTTTTTTTTTTGTTTGACAACATCACATACATTGCTCCAATCCCAAAGTAAGTAGCTATAGCACTTGTGTTATGGAAATCAGAAACAACGGTGGTATGACACACACCCAGACCTGAGACAATATTGAAAAGTTCATTTTCTACATTGACCCAGCCGGGAATCGAACCCGGGACCTCAAGAGATGGTGACGCCTTGAAAACCGGCGTACGAACCACTCGACCACGGAGGTCGTCGTAATTACTATTTATTTTTCGAGCAATACCAAAATAGTGTATTTTTTAGGTTATTTTGCACTGGAATAGGTATTTTGAATTAAACAATAATAAAAATAAACACATGCATACATTTGCAATTACGTTTTCTATTTATTAGAAAACGAATCGTTATTCGAATGTCGTCCCTGAGGTGTGTCAAAGTGGTAAATATTTTTCCTACCTCGGTAATCCGAGTTACTAACTTTTATAATTAGTTTTTATATTTTGTCAAAATGTGAGGTCTAGAAGCGGCACCCTCTCATTCTGACGTGAGACCTTGGAAATACACCGTATTACGTTGCATTAGTTGTTCTACAGATGTGTGGGTCTCCAGCTTCCTCATAGGCTATAGAGAAATTCTAAGCTTGCCATATTTTAAAGCATAATAGCAGCAATCAAACTTCCAGACAAAATAATAGCAGCCACCATAAGTTCGTTACCATGAGTTGTTTTATGGGTGTGAGCTGGCGACACGTGTCTGCAGCTTACACATCCCGTTAAGGCAAACCAGTGAGGTTACGGTTTTAGACTATAGTCAAAAATTTAGAGCCTAATTGCAGCAATAAGATCCAAAAAAACTAACCATCACACTCAAATACTGTTGTAACTACGAGCAGAAAACTGTGTGCGAGCTGGAGACACGTGTCACTGGCTTGCACATCTGTATTTTCGTAATTACTTAAGCTACGATTATGTTATGTACCTCAAAATTCTCAGCCGAATTGGAGCATTAGGCTCCAAATTTATCAAAGCTTTAACTCGAAAAGTTTTTTAGCTACGAGCCGATATCTATGTGTAAGCTGGTGACACGTGTCTCTGGCTGACACATGGTGAATTGCTGTAACTGTATATGTTAGAGTTTCGTTTTAAAGATCAAATAATACGTTATAATTGCAGCACACACGAGGCATAATTTCAAAACTCTGGGCATCTTAGTTTCAAAATTATAAGCCAAAAACCGTTTTCCCGCCAAAAAATTCAAAATAATGGCTCGGAAGCGCCTAATCGCGCCGTTGCCGTTCCGTGCGCTACACTATTGCAATCGAATTTGAACCTACGAGCTAGTATTATTTTGGTTCATTTTAATTTACGCTCTCGATCGTTTTAATTTCTGTACTGAGAATTTTAGTCTAGGAGGTAGAAGCCGTCTGATATAACAGAGGGCCTAGCCAAAGTAACATTAGCAAATCATCGTTATCGCTTCGCTTTCGAAACATGTATGGGATTGACATAAGGTTTCGTTAACTATCGAATTTTAAAACGTCAAATCCATACATGTTTCGAAGCGAAGCGATAACGAAAATTTGCAAATGTTACTTTGGCTAAGGGGTCTGGTTACCTAATTTTAAAGAAAATCAAAGTCTATTTATTTAGGAATGTTTATATCGCTATACTTAGTTATTATACAAATTTTGTCTGTCTGTCTGTATGTTTGTTACTCTTTCACGCCGAAATTTGGCATACAGATAGATATAAATATGGCCTGGACTGGAATCGGGATTAACACAATCAAAAAATAAAAATAATCCTATAAACAGTTATAAACAAAATCACGCCATCTGTTCGCGCACCAAGGAATTATTATTATAGCCGTGTAAATATATCAGTGTGCGCGCGCTCTGTTTTATCATTAGCACTAGAGGTGGTTAATATAGCATCTAGCGCCATATTATAGCCCGCTATATTTACATAGCGCGTTATGTAAGTAGACGCTATGGCGCTATGAATATCGCGCGTGGCAACAAGTACAGTCAGTGGCACGAATCATGACAATTTTTCGACGGAGTGGGGATAAGTTCGCGCATATTGTGCTCTTGTGAGCGACCAATAGCGCGCGCCCCTCTCCCGCCGCCCGCGCCCTTCACCGCAACGCATACCCAAAATACGCATTCCGCGCAATCCCCACCCGATTTCATGATTCGTGCCTCTGACTGTAGCATCGTTGGCCGGACGGGTGCGCGGGCATTCATCGCGTGCGCGCTGTTGCTACCAGACGCGTTACGCGCGTTTCTCTCGCAGCACGCTAGGTATGAGTATAATATCGCGCGTGTCAGAAATGGTCAGAAACATGGAGAGAATTAAAACAAAATAAATCAATTTAAGTAAAGTAATGTTTATTAAATTGAATCGTCCAATTTCTTTTAAACTACCACCTGTTCGGACGTCTTTTTTTTAGCTGAGAGAAGAACAGGCGGAAGAAACTCGTCAGCTTTATCAAATCAGATATTTACAATTAAATCGTTACAAACTACAACAATATAAACTTAAAAGTTATCAGTTAATCTCTTTAATAAACTATGATACTAGTTACCAAGCAAATGCAAAAGAAATCTGTCTATAATGTACTTTACTTATTATTACTACAAATAATCAGAATAATCATAAAATTGGGAATGAAAATTAACAGCGGATAGCCTTTGAAAAACAATCAACTCACACACAAAACAATTAATTCAAAATAACACAACACAATGAAGAATTTACTTAACTTAAATCCCGTAGTGCTCCAAACTTAAAAGTGAAACGTATGCTCCATTTTCCATTCCTTAAATACCCACTAAATTCAACACAAAAGGTTTACCCCTCACACCATTTTTTAACCAATCATAATCGACCATACTATTTGTACGAAAAAGTAATATCAGAGATAATATTTTATAAAACAATTACGTTGTAATCTTTTTGAAACTAAATCCCAATGAATTACAATAATTGTTATATTAATTACTGTAGTCTTACTTGCTTAAATTCTTGAAAATACGTTCAGCCAATGATAGGCGTTACAACTAACTATCGTGAAATTATCAAATATAATAAATGGTAACTCTTTTAAAACTTGCTAAGATATGTACAAGATATTTACATTATTTTTATAAGAACTGAATCAAATTTAAATGTTAAACAATACATGATTTGATCATACTATTACCAAACATTATTTATCTGAACGTGTAAAGCAAAGGCAAATGTACATACCGCCAAAAATACAATTATTGGAAAAAAGCTTTACTTAAAATCCGTCACGGCCATTCTGACAAGTACTTCGCTCTCGAAGTACAATTTTAAACTTAAGTTAGATATATTAATAACAATCATAATGGTCTTTAAAAGTTACAAAACAGTCACTGTTAAAACCACTACTGCCAACAATGGGCATTAGTCTTAAAAATAGTCACAGTCAAAAATGGCTCGCAAGCTTCTCAATCATGGCTCGCAAGCCTCTTAACATGGCTCGCAAGCCTTTGCCCGCAGGCACATCTCAAGTCATAAGTCATAAGGCAATAGACCATCATAATTATTATCAATATAATCTCCTACTTGTCTCATTTGATAAACAATCTTCACGCATCTCTTTATTGATGTAAAACTATTAACCTATTATAAGTAACAATTTTGATTTAATAAGACACAATATACAAATATTATATATATAAATCGACGAAGACAACTGTCAGAAGCTGTTTACTAAATAGGACAAGCAGCAAGATAAATTCACTGTATCAATATAACTCCTCATAATGAATTTTTTTTAATCAATTAATATGATCAGAAAACAAACTTACTAAAACAAATTATCATAACCATTATCATCATCATCATTATCTTCAATCATGATAATTATAATCATCACCATCTTAATAATCCTCATTGCAAACAAATTAACAAAGCAATTATCATCATCATCATCATCTTCAACCATCATCATTATAATCATCACTATCTTAATAATCCTCATTAGCATAATTATCATCATTATTATAATTTTCATATTATCATTACATAATCTAAATAGAAATCAAACTGTAAATCGAAATCAAAATGTAAATCAAAATCAAAATGTAAATCAAAATCAAAATGTAAATCAAAATCAAAATATGAATCAAAATCAAAATTTAAATCAAAATCAAAATGTAAATCAAAATCAAAATTTAAATCAAAATCAAAATGTAAATCAAAATCAAAAATGGAAATCTAAATCAATATGGAAATCAAAATCAAGATATGGAAATCAAAATCAATATGGAAATCAAAATCTAAATGGAAATCAAAAACAAAATGTAAATCTAAATCAAAATGAAAATCCAAATCAAAATTAAAATCAAAATTAAAATCCTAGTCAAAATTTCAATTCAAATCAAAATGTCAATCCAATGTAAATTCAATTCAAAATGTGAATCCAAATCAAAATGTAAATCCAAATCAAAATGTAAATCCAAATCAAAATGTAAATCCAAATCAAAATGTAAATCCAAATCAAAATGTAAATCCAAATCAACATGCTAATCCAAATCAACATGTTAATCCAAATCAACATGTAAATCCAAATCAACATGCAAATCCAAATCAACATGCAAATCCAAATCAAAATGCAAATCCAAATCAAAATGTAAATCTAAATCAACAAAATGTAAATCGAATTTAGTAAAATGTAAATTTAGATCGAAACCTAAAAATCGAACACTTAATCGAAATCTATACCTTAATCAAAATCTAAATCAAAATTGAAAAAAAAACTAAAATGAAATCTAACCCGAAATCTAATTCAAGATAAAAACAGAAATCTAAATCTATCAAAATCTAAATTTAAAAACGAAATCGAAAATTGAAACTGAAAATCGAAACCGAAAATCAAATCATAGAAATCAAATTCGAAAATCAAATCCGAAAATCAAGTCCTATAATCAAATCCGAAACAAAAAATCATAATTATAAAAACAAAACCAAAAATAAAATAAATAATCAAAACCGAAAGTATAAAATCTAAAGTCAAAACCTAAATCAAAAATCAAAACCGAAAATCAAAATCTAAAATCAACATAAAAAATTTAAACCGAAAATCTAAACCAAAAATCAAAACCAAAAATAAAAACCAAAAATCAAAATATAATATTATCATGAACTTGGGTACAAACAAAAGTCTCTGAATAAATTACTCAAAACATACGCGTCTGTTGCAATTTAAACCCACCCAATCGTAAATAATAAATCCGAATGACATCGAATCATACATTTTAAACTTTTAACTTCTTGGCGTAGCAAGATTAATTACTTAGGAGACAACATAATCAAATCTAAACTATTTAATTAAATCTATATTTAGATACACCTGAATAGGTTGCCTACCTGTCGTGTAATCAATAACAAAATTATTGAAAATTTACCAATTTTTTACCAAAATTATAACTATAAAGCACTTATATAAAGTAATTAGTATAAAGTACAATTATAATTACAATTATTAAGTAATTATGATTAATAATTGTGTTAATGTGTGAGCATTAGTTTAGCATGTAACCTTATTTCTTATCAGAAAAAAGCACAAATTAAAAAGAAACAATATCAGCCTTTTTAGTCACACATAAATTGCTTATCATTATTTTGAATTTTCAATAATGCTAGGATTACTCTGCGCAAACATTACTGAGCGGGATTCTATTTTATAGCTAACTTTTTTAAGTAAAAGAAATATTGGTCAGCATCATATTATTATACATTGCTCCGATTCTAAATAAAGAAACTAAAAGCATTTGTGTCGCTGTCGCCCAAGACAGCGCCTACAAAAATATTCGTTGTCTTAGTTGAGACAGCCAGGAATCGAACCCGGGGATCTCGAGAGACAGACACTGAAAACCAGTGTACTACCCACTCGACATTGTTGGTCGACAAAATAAATAATAGAACAAAATAAAAACTTTCAATAAATTTGAATTGAGAATGAGAATGCTAAATACTGTGGCAGGGTAAGTAAATAAAGGACAAAAGTAAAGACACTCTGCTTTAAATAAGGGAAACAAAATAAACACTCAAATGAAAAACATTAAATTCTTACTTAAATGTTACTACCTACTTTGCGATTCGAAACATACGTAGAAATTAAAAATTAAGAAATGATTAACTATAAAAAAATTTGGTAGCAATGAATAATAATAGGTACCTACTAGTGTAGAAGTAAATTGGCTGTGCTTCAATAAAATTTAAATTTTCTAAGGCTAAAGTATCTACAAACCCAAATGTTTCATTGTAAACTTTACACAGACTTAGTAAAAAAGATCTACCTACTTATTACGTACCTACAAATGAACAATTTAAACTCGTTTTAATCGCATTTACTTTAGACGCCAGACCAATTACTCAGGCTTTTGATAAACCACATCAGTATCGCAAATACCGTCACAAATTAATTTTATAAACATCTTTAGTTAATATTAATTTCTCAATGTATTTGATGTTAATTTCGTCGCAACAAATTTAATTCTTTTTCCACATCAAAACAATAAATAAGTATTAAACTAACAAAGTAGCAATCTCGTAAAATAAATTATTAAAACACAGCCACTAATGGCCTTACCGGCTAGCGGACTTTGAAGGAGGATCTCTGAAGACTTCTCCTTTACTTCTCATTCTTCTTTAACTGACACCAGCTGGCTGCTACTCAGGTCTCAGGATCGCAACGGCAGCGGAGCGAGGTCTCGTCAGCATCCACCCTGAAAATCATCAGGAATTGGTGTTAATATTTTGTAAATGGACCGAGTCGATACCCACTTCTGATGTCAGAAATGGTCAGAAACATGGAGAGAATTAAAACAAAATAAATCAATTTAAGTAAAGTAATGTTTATTAAATTGAATCGTCCAATTTCTTTTAAACTACCACCTGTTCGGACGTCTTTTTTTTAGCTGAGAGAAGAACAGGCGGAAGAAACTCGTCAGCTTTATCAAATCAGATATTTACAATTAAATCGTTACAAACTACAACAATATAAACTTAAAAGTTATCAGTTAATCTCTTTAATAAACTATGATACTAGTTACCAAGCAAATGCAAAAGAAATCTGTCTATAATGTACTTTACTTATTATTACTACAAATAATCAGAATAATCATAAAATTGGGAATGAAAATTAACAGCGGATAGCCTTTGAAAAACAATCAACTCACACACAAAACAATTAATTCAAAATAACACAACACAATGAAGAATTTACTTAACTTAAATCCCGTAGTGCTCCAAACTTAAAAGTGAAACGTATGCTCCATTTTCCATTCCTTAAATACCCACTAAATTCAACACAAAAGGTTTACCCCTCACACCATTTTTTAACCAATCATAATCGACCATACTATTTGTACGAAAAAGTAATATCAGAGATAATATTTTATAAAACAATTACGTTGTAATCTTTTTGAAACTAAATCCCAATGAATTACAATAATTGTTATATTAATTACTGTAGTCTTACTTGCTTAAATTCTTGAAAATACGTTCAGCCAATGATAGGCGTTACAACTAACTATCGTGAAATTATCAAATATAATAAATGGTAACTCTTTTAAAACTTGCTAAGATATGTACAAGATATTTACATTATTTTTATAAGAACTGAATCAAATTTAAATGTTAAACAATACATGATTTGATCATACTATTACCAAACATTATTTATCTGAACGTGTAAAGCAAAGGCAAATGTACATACAGCCAAAAATACAATTATTGGAAAAAAGCTTTACTTAAAATCCGTCACGCGCGACCTTATATTGTGTTAGTTCGATTAGGACTTTTATGACACAACGAAGTCAATGGGGTCGTCCATTAATCACGTGAGCCTCGAATGGGGGGGGGGGGGGGGGGTAGTTGAAAAAAATCACGAAGTATCACAAGGGGGGAGGGGGGGTGTCGTGATATATCACGTGTATTAATTTTTTCGTCGAACGAGTAACTTTTCTGCGTGTGATTGTTGGCTCACCGTTACCAAGACGATTTCCCCGCCCAGCGCGACATATTCGTACTGAAAATTGTTGAGATTATATTGTACCAAAAAATACACGTGATTTAGAGGGGGGGGGGGGGGGGTAACGTAAAACCTCACCAAGCATCACCAGGGGGGAGGGGGGGTTAAAAATTGGCCGAAAAACATCACGTGATTAATGGACGCCCCCAATTAGTAAGTATTATGTAAAAGCTATTTAGCTAAGCAAAGTTAGTGAACGCGAGATATGGTAAAACAACCGTATTTCAAACGACAATAAGGTCAAAATCTCTTGCACCTGTTTTTTTTAACTAGAAAACCTTGTCTAGTGATCACAAGTTAGAAAAATGAGTGCAAGCGATTTTCGACCTTATTGTCATTTATCAAAATCACGGTTTTTAATGAAAGATCAAAGTTAGTAAACGAGAATACGGCAAAAAATCCACCAAATTTTAAACGTCAATAAGGTCGAAAATCGCTTGCACCTGTTTTTTCTTACTAGAAAACATTGTCTAGTGATCACAAGTTAGAAAAATAAGTCCAAGCGATTTTCGACCTTATTGACATTCATCAAAATCACGGTTTTTAATGAAAGATCAAAGTTAGTAAATGAGAATACGCCAAAAAACCAACCGAATTTAAAATGTCAATAAGGTCGAAAATAGCTTGCACCTGTTTTTCTTAACGATAATTTAAAGACGTGAAATACACCTAATTTTATCGACAAAAACACCCACATGTTGGGGTCTATCCCCAATAACTAAGCATAGCGATATAAATATTCCTAAATAAATAGACTTTGTTTTTCTTTAAAATTAGGTAACCAGTTATATCAGACGGCTTCTACCTCCTAGACTAAAATTCTCAGTACAGAAATTAAAACGATCGAGAGCGTAAATTAAAATGAACCAAAATAATACTAGCTCTTAGGTTCAAATTCGATTGCAATAGTGTAGCGCACGGAATGGCAACGGCGCGATTAGGCGCTTCCGAGCCATTATTTTGAATATTTTGGCGGGAAAACGGTTTTTGGCTTATAATTTTGAAACTAAGAGGCCCAGAGTTTTGAAATTATGCCTCGTGTGTGCTGCAATTATAACGTATTATTTGATCTTTAAAACGAAACTCTAACATATACAGTTACAGCAATTCACCATGTGTCAGCCAGAGACACGTGTCACCAGCTTACACATAGATATCGGCTCGTAGCTAAAAAACTTTTCGAGTTAAAGCTTTGATAAATTTGGAGCCTAATGCTCCAATTCGGCTGAAAATTTTGAGGTATATAACATAATCGTAGCTTAAGTAATTACGAAAATACAGATGTGCAAGCCAGTGACACGTGTCTCCAGCTCGCACACAGTTTTATGCTCGTAGTTACAACAGTATTTGAGTGTGATGGTTAGTTTTTTTGGATCTTATTGCTGCAATTAGGCTCTAAATTTTTGACTATAGTCTAAAACCGTAACCTCACTGGTTTGCCTTAACGGGATGTGTAAGCTGCAGACACGTGTCGCCAGCTCACACCCATAAAACAACTCATGGTAACGAACTTATGGTGGCTGCTATTATTTTGTCTGGAAGTTTGATTGCTGCTATTATGCTTTAAAATATGGCAAGCTTAGAATTTCTCTATAGCCTATGAGGAAGCTGGAGACCCACACATGCTAAAATGTGATACAGATCTTTGAAAGTTTTATTGAAAAAGTTCCAGCTGACTGGCCGAAGAGAGAGAGGAACAAAGAGAAAAATTGATACGTACCAGATTCCTTTTGTGCCCAATTAGGAATATCATGGTTTAATATTCTTTTATTTATGTAATGCAGATGAAAACAACACTGATTAGAGATATATATTTCAAGACAAATTTTTATCAAAATATGCACGGAACCATAAGAAAAATTACGAGTACCTATCACGTTATAAGACTTGAAATGGTAATTAAATAGTAGATTGTTATACAAGACGCTAAAATGACCCATTGCATACGAGGTAGTTTTATTCCCGAGCTTTAGCGAGGGAATAAATAGAAACCGAGTTACAATGGGTTTTAGCGTCGTGTGTTACACTCTACTTTTCACTACGATTGCGAAAAAATAAAATACAATATTAAATACCTATAGTTTATACTTCCGTAAACGAATCCACTCGTTTTTCTATCCTCCACTTCATAAACTTTTCATACAGTATTTAAATAAATGATTTGTGCTTGACGGCAAAAGATTAAAATTATTTCTATCCTATTACCTACTTACAGTCACACAATTCAATCAGTTTGGAATTAGAGAAAAATTCTAAAGATTTCGCGCCAGTGCCTTTTTTAATTTCTACTATAGCAGCTAAGAAACACAATGCACGCATGTTAAACTAAAAGTCACAGAGTATAAAATAAGTCTAGGATTTCACCGAAGAGATCGCTGCTTTTAGTTCCATTTTCAAAAATCGAGCGAGTTTTTATTCGTAATTATGAATAAAGACTTTTTCGTTTTAGTAGGTTCATTGGTAATAGACAAACATTAAAAAAGAAAAAACTTTATCCCCTAGGGGTATTTATGCTATTTTATCCTGACTCTTGTACCTTACAATGACGGACTTTTTGAGCAAGAGGAGTGAAATAGTAGATTGTATTACAAGGGAGCAAAATAATATTTTTACGGCGAGGGCGCTTTTTTGAATCCAGAGCGAAGTGAGGGATTCTAGAGTAGAATCCCGAGCGTAGCGAGGGATTCTTCAGTAGAATCTTGAACGTAGCGAGGGATTCAAAGTATGTCGCCCTCGCCAAAAATATTTTGCGCCCGAGTCATATACTCTACTTTTCATCCCCTAGAAAAATTAAACCACCACCAATCCTACTCTATGGCATTGAAGATATTAACAAACTTACTGAGCTCTTGGAAACCACCACGGAGAGGTCCGAGTTTACGTACAAAATCATTAATAAAAACCAGATAAAAATCATGACCTCTGATGTTGATGTATATAAAAATCTGATAACCCTGATCCGAGAAAATAGACTAATTGGCCACACCTTCAATCGTAAAGACAACAGAAGCTACAGAATAGTAATTCGGAATTTGCACCATACAACTCCTATTAGCGCTATTAAAGAAGCCATAGAGGAAACGGGAAATACTGTAACAGGCGAAATCATAAATGCCAAATTTGGCCCGAACAAAAAACCTACAACAACATTTTTTGTCAACCTGGTGGCAGGGCCCAATAACAAGGCAGCAAAGGATTTGAAATATATATATCACCAATCTGTAATTATAGAAGACCCCAAAAAGAGAAATACAGTAGTACAGTGTCAAAGATGTCAGCAATACGGGCACACAAAAAACTACTGTATGAAACCGTATCGCTGCGTTAAATGTGCTGAAGCACATAAAACATCTGACTGTAAGAAAACAGATCGACTCACACCAGCTACATGTGCATTGTGCCTAGGCCCTCACCCTGCAAATTACAGGGGGTGTGAAGTGTACAAGGAAATAATGACTAGGAAATTTCCTAAAGGACTACCTACTAACCACAAAAATATAAAGGACAAAGCAACAGCAGAAAACAACAATGGAAACAACAATACTATACCTACAAATCCTAAGCATATGGAAGATCTACACAAGACACAAAAGCCTAGAGAAACAAATAAATCATATGCAAGTGCTACAAAATCACACTCTACTCCACCAACTGAAGAGCAATCAGAACTCCCTGTAAGGCTTGAGCATATGTTCCTGAAGCAATCCGAAAAAATAGATGTTCTCTTACAACAAATGAGTACACTCCTGCAACTCATCACAACATTAGTGTCGAAGTTGGCAAAATGACTTCCCTAAAAATAGCCACTTGGAACACTAATGGTCTGGCCCCCAACAAAGATGAGGTAGAAGCTCTGCTCCATCTGCACAATATTGATATTATATTAATTTCTGAAACACACTTCACCAGCAGTAGTTCCATCAGAATAAGAGGCTACAGCATCTATAGCACAAATCATCCAGATGGAACGGCACACGGAGGATCAGCGGTTATCTTGAGATCGACTATTGATCATTATGAACTCCCTGAATTTCGTACGGAGCACATACAGGCAACTTCTGTTACTATAGCGGATAAAAATGGTGACTTCAATATCTCAGCTGTGTACTGCCCTCCGAAGCATAAAATAACCGAAGCACAATTCAGTGAATACTTTAAAAGCCTGGGCACCAGGTTCGTGGCTGGAGGAGACTGGAATTCAAAACATCCACAGTGGTGCTCGAGACTAACAACAACAAGGGGCAGAGAGCTTAAGAAGAGTATAGATAATAACAACCTTAAAGCAATATCTACTCCAGAACCAACGCACTGGCCATCCGATCCAAACAAGTTACCAGACGTCTTGGATTTCTTTATAATAAGAGGAATGTCTAGATACTTCTACTCTATCTCTTCTTCACTGGACGGCTCCTCCAACCACATCCCAGTAATGCTGACAATTGGCCTAGAGGTGATTGCTCGTGAAAAACGTACTTCCCTGTATAATAAACGTACAGACTGGGAAGCATTTCGTGAATTGGTTGACATGAATCTCAAATTGGACGTGGCTCTCAAAACAGAAACTGATATAGATGATGCTACTTATTTGTTCACTACTGTAATTCAATCCGCATGTTGGAAATGCACACCGGAGTCAACAAACCAGACACCAAGACAAAATAAAGTACCCACGGAAATCAAACAAAAAATTCTGGAAAAACGACGAATACGTAGAAGGTGGCACACTAGTAGGCACCCAGAAGACAAAGCTGCATTCAATAAGGCAATAAAAGATCTCTCAAATGCCATAAACGAAGCTAATAACGCTTCAACAGAGACCTACTTAGAGTCACTAACCGCAACAAATGCAACAAATTACTCATTATGGCGAACATGCAAAAATCTGAACCATCCAATCGAGCATAGACCGCCAATAAAATTTAGAGACAATGAGTGGGCCAGATCCAAACAAGAGAAGGCGGACACATTCGGAGTCTACTTGGCTGATGTCTTCAAACCGAATGAAGCTGACCTAGATACGGATGAAGCAGAAATAGATAAGATCCTTAACCAAGACTTCCAGCTTGATCTGCCAATAACACCAACTAGTCCTAATGAAATTAAGAAGGTTATCAATCTAATGGAGGACAAAAAGGCACCTGGATTCGATCTTATTGATAAGAAAGTACTGACTGAACTCCCAAAAAAAGCTGTAGTATTTCTCTCTACCTTGTTTAATGGTATCATGAGAACTGGCCACTTCCCAGCCCTCTGGAAAGTATCTCAAGTCATTATGATACAAAAGCCAGGAAAGCCAATACATGAAGTGTCATCATACAGACCAATTAGCCTGTTGCCAGTGATCTCCAAAGTGTTTGAAAAGGTTCTTCTACACAGACTGTCAAGAGAACTCTCAGAAAGATCCATAATACCTGATCACCAGTTTGGATTCCGACAGCAACACGGCACTGTGGAACAAGTGCACAGGGTGTACAGAGACATTCGTGAAGCTCTTGAACGGAAAGAATATTGTTCTGCTGCGTTCCTTGACATACAACAGGCGTTCGATAGAGTCTGGCATAAGGGCCTACTGTGCAAAATAAAATCACTCCTACCTCACACATATTTTGGAATTATAAAATCCTATCTCTCCGACCGTATATTCCAAATCAAGGAAGATAACTGCACATCCTCATTTCACCCAATCTTAGCTGGAGTTCCTCAGGGCTCAGTGCTGGGTCCGATGTTGTATACTATTTATACATGTGATCTACCACAACGAGAAGATGTTGTAGTTGCTACCTTCGCAGACGACACTGCAATCCTCGCTAGAAGCACATGCCCCAACGAAGCTTCAATGAAGCTACAGAGTAGCCTTTGTGAAATAGATAAGTGGCTGACCAAGTGGAGAATAAAGGCTAGTGCCGCGAAATCAGTTCACGTAACCTTCACTCTTCGCAAGGGGAACTGTCCCCCAGTCTCACTACGCTGTAACCAACTCCCCCAAAGTGACTCTGCTAGATACTTGGGACTCTACTTGGACAGACGATTGACTTGGAAAAACCACGTGCAAGTCAAGCGGGACGAAATTAACATCCGATTCAGAAAACTTTCTTGGATGCTAGGAAGAAACTCTAAACTCTCATTGGACAATAAGTTGCTAATCTATAAGTCAATCCTAAAGCCAATCTGGACATATGGCATACAGCTCTGGGGCACGGCGTGCGACTCAAGTATTGGTATAATACAAAGGGCTCAAAACTACATGCTGAAACAAATTTCCAACGCACCATGGTTCATAAGAGTTGCTGAACTCCATGAATTTCTTGAAGTCAACACAGTTAAGCAGGAGATCATGTCCAGCTGCGCAAAATACAAAACAAGGCTCTCAAACCATCCAAACCAACTTGCAGTGCAGCTTACTATTCCTGAGGCTATGCGTAGACTAAAAAGACGGCAAGTCCTAGAACTGGACGAACCTTAAATTGATATGGAGAGGTCTTTCCATTGGGGAAGCCGCTTCTACTGCCAAATTCACCACTCAACTCATCTGTTCATAGTCTTTCGACTGATCGCATGATAAAACAAAAAAAAAAAAAAAAAAAAAAGGAGTGAAAAATATATTCACTTCTCAAGCTGACAACAGGCAAGCAAAAAGTTGCTCGTGAGTCTAATCCGCGAACATCGTTTCAGGCTCACGAGCAGCTTCAGTCCCCCGTGACCACGGCAGCTGCAAAGGTGCCGAAACGTCGGGAAAATTAAAAATCAAACCAAATACCAACTAAATACCAAAGTACTTTCAATAAAACCGCGCTAGTATCCGTTAAAAAGTGTTTTATTTCATGTTACTATCCCCGTCAATTGGTAATGCGCCTGGCAGCCATGATTTTAACCTCAAAAACAAAAAAACAATTGTAAAATAATTGTTATATTACCTAGACCCTATCTTATTTAAAATAATAATTCAATAATTATTATACTATTGTAGATTACCTATTAGAATTTTCTTGTTTCATGACATTTTTAGTTGCGGATCACGTCAACGTGGATGTTAATGTGACAAGGTTCCAGCGCATTACCAATTGACGGGGCTAATAAGTAAAGTTTTCCCAATTAAAAATCGTTCTCTCAACGTACCTATATCAGCGCAAACGCAACGATTGTCACAAAAAGATTTCTCCAAAAGAGAAGATGGAAAATCGAAATTTAAAAATTCAAATCAAAAAGCAAAGAGGCGCTTAGGCACAATCTTTTTGGTAGAATTTGAATAAAACCTTTCTCTCGAATTCTCGAATCGCCTCCATGAAGGAATTTATATTAACACCGAGGTTTTTAATAAAGGTTTCCTCTGAAATCCGGACCCTTACCTTGGAAGTTTCCCTCTGATCTCCAAACAGCCAAATAGGAACTTTTTCTATTACCTAACTTCGACTATTGGAGGGGCCATTACATAAAAAGAATTGCGAATTATCGGACGATGTTCGTTCCTCTGAGTGACACTATTTAATAGTGACGTAGCGTAATGATTAATACTTGTGGGACGGCCGTGTCAAAAATGTGGCCCTTGGCCCTTTATCCGTTCGCCATCCATCCCCCCTTTTGTACTTTGTACTTTTTGTACTTTTCATTCCTAAAAAAAAAGTTAACTCCAATATTACTTTCTTTACCTTAGCAATGATAACAGTTAGGTTTGCGGCCCCCTGATTCTACGGTATATAATAATTATGCATTTGAACCACCGATGATTTTGAGTTTGACATGGCTATAGTGGGGTAACTTGACGGCGTTGACAGAACAGGGGGGCCATTCAAATGGCCACTTTCTATTCGTTCGCTAACTTAAAAATTAAAAATAAGCCATAAACTCCAAAATAACGTGTCGTAAGCTTATCAATTCCATACAATACAACAATGTCTGTGATTCACATAAACTTGCGACGTGTGACTTGATTGTTTAACTGCTTGTTAAAAACAAGCTTTAAGTTAGCGAACGATTAGAAAAGTGGCCATTTGAGTAGGGGGGCAGGGCAACAGTGAAGTGCAGTGTAAGGTGACGTCCTCCCGTCGCTACCGCACAGACGAGCCGTACGTAACCTTTCCTTACTGAAAGTGAAGTACCGTAGTCGTCATTAGTTTGCATTTGCGCAGAGACCAAGAGTTCCTACACTATATGAAAAGATTATATTGTTACTTAACTTATTAAGGTATTAACTAACTTTGAAGTAAATCGAACGACGAATATCATCCGATTATCGCGACTCTATTTTTGTAATAGGCTCTCGGATTACAGCAAACGTTTTGGTTGAAACTTGCTGAATATAAAGTGGCGAAATACTTGACGTCTTTGATCAACGCTTTCCGATTCGGAAACAACCTGAAGAGCTTGTCTGTAAGTGTAAAGTCGTGTTTCGTCTGAAGTCTCTCTTTCGATTTTCGATTTAATCTTGTCGGTTCTTCACAAACTTAATGGCGTAGCTTTTTTACATAATTCTGCTTGTTAGCATCCGAAACGCTTTTATTTCATTCCAATAGGGAATATGCATAAGTCACCGATTTTCCTAAAATTGAGCTTGATCGCTGCGGACACTTGTAAAAACATGATGGAACAGAAAGAAAAATAAAAAAAAATGATTTTTTTCGTTTTATCACTCGATGAAATCAGGGGAAAATAACGATATTTTTTTTTCGTTTTCGGATATAATGCACTTTACAGTCAGATAGAATATCGAAAAAGAAATAATATTTTGTATGACACATATCTACCTAAACGCAAAATTTAGGGAGATAATTGAAGATTATTGGCTAACTCCATATTAAACGCGCCCGAAACACACCGAAACGTGATGTGTGACGTCACCATTTTGTATAGAGCGTTTTCGGCGGGAGCCGATGCGTGCTAACTTCAAGTAACTATATTACGAGAAAAAAACGCAAGAGACAAGTTTCAATATTACAGTTGATTTTCACACGCATTATACTATTGATTTTGATAAAAAAAAAATTTGATGCATATTCCCTATTTTACTTTTTTCCAGGAGTAAACTTTGACCACATAAAGTATCTTTACAAAAAAATCTGTTGAACATTCATTTGAAAAATGCAAACGCTATTATACCTCTACACTGTATAATGTTTATTTAATTTAATTAAAAACTTTTAAATTAGAACAACATAAATAAAATTAAATGCATAAGTTTTGACAAATTGATGCTATGAAGTTTTACGGATTTGAGGGAAACAAAAAAAAATACCAAATATTTATTTTGGAATAACACTATTGAATTATTGTAAGCTATAGGAAAATCAATGTTTAAGTAAAATGTTTAAATATAAGGCCGCCATTTGTATGTCTCCTATAAGTTGTACTGGGTCTTTGTTTCTGTGTGTACAATAAAGAATCCTACTAATATTATAAATGTGAAAGTTTGTGGGTTTGGATGTTTAGATGTTTGGATGTTTGTTCTTCAATCACGCAAAAACTACTGAACGGATTTGCTTGAAATTTGGCACACAGATAGAAGATAGTCTAGATTAAAACATAAGATACTGGGGCTGGCGTATCCATATGGATAAAAGCCCCAAACTAAATAAAGAGAAAAAAAAACATACGATACTTTTTATCCCGATATTCCCAAGGGAACGGGAACCACGCGGGTGAAACCGCGGGCGGCCGCTAGTATATAAATAAATAAGTACGACAGTCACCGGTGTTAAACTTTCCTCTATATCTATAATAACACAGTATAGACTAGACACATAATGTAGAGACAGTTTTTTCATAAATAATATCTGATTCTTTTGATAATAATGTCTTTAAAAAACATTCCGAAAGTGTTTACGTTCAGTTTCACCGACAAACGCTGTTTCCTCGAAACTTGGAATATAGAATAGTTGCAACTTGTCCAATTGCCCTAGATTTCAAGCTTTGCCCAATGGACAAAGGCATACTCCGGTCGCTTGCTATTACTTCCTTTCACTACAACTTTTAGTTCTTAAAAGTTTTACTGAGCATCTCTCAGAACTTTAAAATTCTTTTTCAGGAATTTGTCATAAGTGTTGAAACAACTATTTTATTTACTAAATCGACAAAAAATCCACATAATATCGAACCTGCTCACAAAATTTCACTAACGGTTGAAGAATACGACTTGTAGAGAAAAACAGTCGGATTGACGTAGGAAAGCATTTTTTCCCCAAGCTGAATCGAAGACGCTTCGCGCTCGCTCGGTCAACTACTTTACACAGTGCGGCACGGCCATATTTGCGTTTTGCTTCCACTTCAAGGTGTTGGATGTACAATAAAAGGATCAAGGTTGCCTTTTGACTGTACTGTTCTTATTTTGCTCGCATTGTAGTCTTATCGCACAGTACATAGGGTTTGGATGTTTGTTCCTCAATCACGCAAAAACTACTGAACGAATTTGGTTGGAATTTGGCACACAGAGTAGATAGCCTAGAATAAAACATACAATACTTTTTATCCCGATATTCCCACGGGAACGGGAACCACGCGGGTGAAACCGCGGGCGGCCGCTAGTTATCATTATCAATAAGAAACGTCAATTTTAATATAATATTTCAAAGGGGGTTCTGCCGTTTGGCCAAATTATTTTTGGTCAAATTTCACTTCCCAAAAAACGTACGTATCGCACCTTTCATTTCCCAAATGAATCTTTGGCAAATTTACATTTCGCATTTTATTCACTTGGTCAAATTATCATTTAGCATATTTTTACTTTGTCAAGTTTTATTAGGTCAAATGTTTATTACGCAAACGTTTTATTTTGCCAAATATTATATTCCAAAAAAATGATTGGTAAAATTGACACTTCACACACTTAACTTATTTATAGCGTAAGTTTGGCAAATGATAATTTATTTTTACTGATACAGGAATGCAGGACAGGAGTATATAGGAATTCCAAGTATAAAGGTCAAACCGCACTACAGCGGAGCGGCGCTGCGCGGCGCAGCACTGCAGCGGAGCGGCGCGGCCTCTCCTAAACGCACTATCGCGGCAGCGGAGCGGCGCGGCGCGGCTCAAATTGCCAGACGTAGCAAGATTTCATTGAAGTTGGACGCACGAACGAAAAGGGAACGCTCGGTCACGCGTTCCCTAGAAGGAATTTACAAGGAACGATTTCGCAACACATCCTTAAATATTTTATTTAATTTATTTATGATGAGTTATGATTATGATGATCTATGAAATGATCACGTAAAATACTACTTTGTAAAATGATCAAAATTTATGCACTGAAATATCAGTAGAAATAAATATTTCCAAATAAGCTCTGTAGACCGAAGCTCGAATATGAAGAATATTTGGCCGCGCCGCGCCGCGCCGCCCCGCGCCGCGCCGCGAGCTATACCGCACTAGCGGCAGCGGAGCGGCGCGGAGCGGCGCGGCGCGGCGCGGCGCGACAGAATATTCTTTCGCACCCAAATCTGCCGCGCCGCGCCGGTACGCACCGCGCCGCGCCGCGCCTCTCCGCTATAGTGCGGTTTGCATCATTGCAATCAATAGAAATAATATTCGGCCGCGCCGCGCCGCGCCTCGCCGCTCCGCGCCGCTCCGCTGTAGTGCGGTTTGACCTTTAAGGTCAAACCGCACTACGTGGCGCCGGCGCCGGCGCGGCGCGTACCGGCGCGGCGCTGCAGATTTGGGTGCAAAAGAATATTTTGCCGCGCCGCGCCGCTCCGCTGCCGCTAGTGCGGTATAGCTCGCGGCGCGGCGCGGCCGAATATTCTTCATAATCGAGCTTCAGTCTATAGAGGGTATTTGGAAATATCTATTTCTACTGATATTTCAGTGTACAAATTTTTATTAAATTACAAAGTGGTATTTTACGTGATCATTTCATAAATCATCATAATCATAACTCAACACAAATAAATAAATAAAAAATATGAGAATGTGTTGCTAAATCGTTGCTTCGAAATTCGTTCTAGGGGACGCGTGACCGAGCGTTCCCTTTTTGTTCGTGCGTCCAACTTCAATGAAATCTTGCTACGTCTGGCAATTTGAGCCGCGCCGCGCCGCTCCGCTGCCGCGATAGTGCGTTTAGGAGAGGCCGCGCCGCTCCGCTGCAGTGCTGCGCCGCGCAGCGCCGCTCCGCTGTAGTGCGGTTTGACCTTAGGGAACAAATGGCAGAAATAAATATTATTGATAATCGTAACAGAATAATGGTAAAATTATATTTATTTTCATAAATTAAGAAACAAAAAACGATTAACAATGTTTTTTTTTTAATCCAAATAAGTAAGTATTTTATCATCTTATTTTTTTAAATAAGTTGCGATACACATTAGTAATTTAACGTCTGAATAAAATTTTAGAAAATTAGGAGGATTATAGCACGTATTAATAATTATGAAAGAGTGTAAAATTCGGCTTATTAAATTACTTTATTTCCAGTAAATAAAGTTAAAAAACATTTTCTCATTTTTTGGCAATGTTTTTGTAATTTTTTAGAATACCTAGATAGGAGTCCCAGTCCCCCGTGACCACGGCAGCTGCAAAGGTGCCGAAACGTCGGGAAAACCAAAATCAAACCAAATACCAACTAATTACCAAAGAACTTTCAATAAAACCGCGCTAGTATCCGTTAAAATTGTTTTATTTCATACCTAGATAGGAGGTTTTCTAACATATTTTTTTTTAGATAGGTAATTACATAGAAGCTATTCCCTATAAAGTTAGGGTGAAAATGGTATCGATTAAATAGTACAATATTGCGTTAGGAGATTTTGGCCGTGACATGTGAAATTGTATTTTATGTCGCATAAAAACTTAAAATTGCTAAAAACTAAGGTAGGAGGTATTGGTGCTTCATCGTCAATTTATATCTTATGCACTACTCAAATTAATATGTAAATCGTATGCCATGCAATATTTTGGGAAGAGTATGTTTTGCCAAACGATACATTTGACTAAATAATATTTGGTAAAATGAAACTTTGACCAAGTAATTATTTGCTAAACCATAATTTGCCAAAAAGAGTTTTGCTAACTGAAAAATTGCGATAAGTTGTTTTGCCAAATGTTTTTTTGCCAAATGAAAATTTGCATAAAATAGTTTGCGATGTGATATTTTGGGAAACGTTTTTTGCCCAAACATTAGTAATCCATTTCAAAGTTCTCTGCTCTCAAAACTGGTGGGCTAGTAATGAGTTCAGAGTTTCGTAGTAGACACCCGTGTTATTGGAAGCAATCAAGGAAATTTTCCCGGGAAACTTCGCAAGTCAGTTAATTTAATTCTTTGGAAGGAACAATCAGTATTATTCTTATATCAAGACTTTTAGATCAAGGCTTTTATATTTTATTGTTTACAATAAATTAATATTAATAGACAACTTTAATTTGAGCTTAATTTCATATCTGACATGATATTTAGCAAAATTTTATCTGCTGGGTAATTTCCGTGGTCTTTACTGTAATTTCCATGAACCGCAATTTTTTTTTAGCATAAGAGTAGATCCGCTACGTGGCGAATTTTTATATGATATTTGAATTTGCACAAGCTTTTAAATTTTTTGTGTAAATTACTTGAAAATTCAAGTTCAACTTATGTTTGATTTTGTAAAGGGGTCGCAAAATTACCCTGTATTTTCTTTGTTACAGGCTGTCTCAGACTCTATGCTGGTGGAGCTGAAGGCGTGCTTCATGGAAGCCTATGATGACAATCAAGATGGGAAGATCGATATACGAGAGGTAAGATTGTCATCATCATCATCATCATCATCATCGTCATCGCCACCCGTGAAAGACGCAGAAGTGGGTTTGATACCCAGAGGGGGTACAATTTGTACTCGGTTTAGTTGGTGGAGGCTTATTTCAAGTCCGCCTGGCTAGCTACCACCATCTCATCTAAGTCTGACGCCATAACAACATGTTAAAAATTGTTGTGTTTTGGCCAAGTTTCGGCAGTTAGAGGTAAGATAGCCAGTTTCTCAGTGATGAGGATTCCGGGAGTATCGCGATTCCACCTTCGGCCTTATCGTCACTTAACATCAGGTGAGAATGAGGGTCAAGCACTGTCCCGTTGTGAATAAAAAATCATCATATCAGCCGCACGACAGCCACTGATGGGTATAGGTCTCCCCCAATGATCTCCATGACGAACGGTCCTGCGCTGTCCGCATCCAACGGCGCACCGCGACCTTCACCAGATCATCAGTTCAGTACACCTTGTTGGGACCCTACCATAGTATATCTCTATATGGGCCTACCTACCCTACCCTAGCATATGTCCTCCGAAACACGATATACAGGGTGATAGTAGCACCACAGAATAGATAATAGTACTAACGTAGTAGCACCCTAAAGGTGACATTCGGATCACGGCAGTCGCGACCTGGCAGTGGCGGCTAACTGCCGCGGCCCATTGTCGCTGCTGTGCGGCGCTGCCAGAAACTTTCGGATAGCAGCGTCCGCGACCCGGGCAATGACTGCCAGTAGCCAAACAAGAGTCAGTGCGAACGGTTGGGCATTCCAGTCGTGTATCAAACATTAACTATGTCTGACAATTTAAATAAACTAAAGCGAGAAATCGCGAAGAAACTGATAGAGGAAGAGGATGATGAAATAATGTTGCTCTTACTTTTAACAATCTCGAACAACATTATCCTTATAGGTTTTGAGTCGAGCATCGTAAAGCTGTGGATTTTTAGCAATTAACTCAACTAAGAACTTGTCGTTTTCATCGGTAAACGTCGCCATTTTGTCACCCTGTGCGAGCGGGCAGCGCGACCGTACTGCTTCCGGAGCGGCTCGGCGGCGCTGCCAAGGTCGCGCGTAGGCCACGCCCGCCGGCCGCGCTGCTCGGTCGCTTGCGTCGGAAACTAGTGCATATAAATCCCTACAAAGCAGTGCGGCGCGACCACGGCTGCGGCTGCAGGGCCGCGGCTGCCGTGCCGCTACTGTCGTGATCCGAATGCTACTTTTACGGTTTTACGAAAACTTTCAGGGCATATAGTCTACTTATGATTCTGAACCTTTCTGAAGCGGAATTTTCCGTCGCAAAATTCATGAAAAATAGATTGTTTTTTTTCATTTTTCTACCACACAGAAAGTCTGTCTTAGTTGCATAGAACCTAAATATACAGTAAAATAATTAAAATATCAAAATTTCATAACTCGCAAAGTATAACTGTTTAGCCGCGATATTATCAAGTTGTTACGCGTACATTGCAGAAGCAAGTTGAGAACAACCAAAAACCAAAATCTCAACAACTATGCATTTGCGACTAGTGGTTCCATAGAGAAAGTTGCTTATTTCTAAGGGTAGAATCATTAAAGTTTTCGCTAGGGTGCTACTAACACCTTGTATATTGCGTGTTATTATAGCGTCTTATCGATACTTATATATAATAATAAATAAACAGTGATGGCAGCAGTGTTCCAGAGATCAAGCGCCGCATTGCTATGGCCAAAGACGCGATGACACGTCTTCAAGTCATCTGGAAAAACCGTAGCCTAGGTTTTCGTACTAAAATGCGCTTAGTGAGAGCTCTGGTCTTTCCCATCTTTATGTATGGAGTGGAAACATGGACCATACTAGCCAGAGAGAGACATAGAATAGATGCATTCGAGATGTGGTGTTGGAGGCGAATGCTTGGGATACCCTGGACGGCCAAACGCACAAATGTATCTATCCTAACACAATTAAATGTCAAGACTCGGCTGTCCACTATCTGCTTACATCGCGTACTCTCATACTTTGGCCACATAATGCGAAGAGGAGATGAAAGTCTCGAAAAGCTGGTGGTGGTTGGTGGAATAGAAGGCAAGAGAGCCCGAGGTCGTTCGCCAACCAGATGGTCTGACCAAGTAAGAGAAGCAACCTCCTCAAGCAAATTCCATCAAGCAGTGAGAGCAACCATGGACCGAGACCGATGGAGACAAATCGTAAAAGCAGCCGGTGATCACGATCCTTAGTTATGAGGGAACGATTAAGAGAGAGAGAGATCGATACTCAACTTTCAGAATCCATTGTCTTCGTGATTTTATTATTTCGCTATTCGGTGGTCATGCTAGGAATAGGGGGGCAGGGCGCGTTCGCCCTCGCCCTTCCTTCAGTAGTTAGTCTTTTACAAAGGCTAACTTCTACTCCACAATATTATTTAGGCAGATCTTTTCAGTATACATAAAATGTGGCCCACCAGCTCAATGTTGAACGTGGTAAATATTTATCTCAGAGATTTTCCAACAACATAATAAGTGGCAGTGACGTGAAACCTTAAAAATTAACGTTTTTGTTTGTTTCAGTTAGCGCAATTACTACCGATGGAAGAAAATTTCCTGCTATTGTTTCGATTCGATAATCCCCTCGAATCAAGCGTAGAATTTATGAAAGTAAGTAAGATAGACTGTACTTAAGCTAAGAAATGTAAATCAACGTAGTTATTTCATGAAATTACAGGAAACCATCGATATACCTTCTTGTTGGATGCGGTCAGAATTTACAATAAAGAAAGAAAGAAAGAAAATAATTTTATTTAGCACACACAAATTATCACAACATGCCATTTTAAAACTAACTTAGTATTCGTGCTAAAATGGCTCCCACTCAGCATTATGCCACAGCACCCTCGAGGAGCACCATGACGCTGATTTTCAGTGGTCACCAATTCCGGAGAAGGCGGCATAAATATAAAATTAAAATTTAAACCGGTTTCCCTTTGAATTATAATAAAAGAAATAAAGTATATACTAAAATACTAGGGGTTATAATCGATATTAAAATCGATTGAATTGTAAATAATAAAGCAACTATTGATTTTGAATGACAGGAACAAAACCAGTGTGGCTACTCAAATCACATGTATCATAAAAAAACTTATAATTTTCGTTTGTAAATCAGTTTAGTTTATTTTTTTTATTTTTTATTTTATTTTATTGATCTTTGGGGGGTTTACAGCTCTTAATACAGTTTAGTATAATATGATAAAAACTAAAAGCCTATTACAAACCTCCACTGGTATGTTACAAGTTTAGAGCAAAATGATTAAGCTAATGCTAACCAGAATAGAAAAAAAAGGAATAACTTATTAAAAATAAAAATAAAAAATACAATAATAGAACCACCAACTATAGCTGAAAATAATACTTAAAATATGTGCTCATTAGTAAGATTTGAGAACAAAATTTGCTTATGCCTATTTAATTAACAGTACTTTTACAATCAACTGCCAACATTATAAATTATATTATTTAACACGCAGCGGTTACTTAGAGTCTCCTTGGGCAGTATTTTGGCCAAAGAAACTCAAGCCTACAGTTCGCCTAATAGTTGCAGTGCTTGTCACAAACAGATCAAAGTCATAGTCAGCGCTATACTTATTATAAGTAGTGAGACCACGTATTAAGAAGGTATTCGTTCTGTAATTAGTATGTGCGGATGGTTTGTGAAGCAGTGGGCGTCGTCGCAGAGCCAGTGAGTTAGCACGAAAGCCAATTTTAGCTAGCAGTTCCGAACAGTCAATGCCACCTTTAACGAGTTTCGAGATAAAACAAACATCATTCACTTCTCGTCGGATGTGAAGGGGCAGAAAGTGGTATCTTCTGCATCGGTGTTCATAATCCAGGGAGCGTTGTCTAGATTTATAATCGAGAAAGCGCAAAAACCGTTTCTGTATCTTTTCCAACCTCGTTACATAAATGTTGTACTGTGGATTCCACACCTGCGAAGCATACTCGAGGTGGCTACGTACGTAGGCGCAATAAAGAATCTTGATTGCTTTGAGAGACTTTAGGTCACTAGACGTTCGCATGATGAATCCCAAAGCCTTGGAAGCCTTAGAGGCAATATGCTCGATATGATCCGCGAATGTTAATTTGCTGTCATGAACTACCCCCAAATCCTTAATGCTATTAACTCTGGACAACTGATGGTTATGTAATGTATAGGAATAATCTACCTTATTGATTTTTCGCGTGAATGTCATAGAAAAACACTTAGATACATTTAGTTCCAGTCTATTCTGTACGCAGTATTGTTGGAATCTAATCAGATCTTGTTGCAAGTCATAGGAATCCAATGGGCTATTTATTACCTTGAGGACTTTCATATCGTCCGCGAAAAGCAAAGACTTTGAATGTAGGAAGCATTTATTAATATCTGTTATGAAAACGGTGAATAAAAGAGGTCCAAGAATCGATCCTTGAGGCACGCCAGACGGTATTTTAGTCCACCGGGATATGTAACCTCGCAAGACTACAGCCTGATTACGGTTTTCAATGTAAGATGAAAACCAGCGAAACAAGTTGCCGTGAATGCCAGCCGCACGAAGCTTGGAGACTAGTATCGAGTGATCAATTCTATCAAAACATTTTTTGTAGTCTGTGTAGACCACATCAACCTGAGCCCCCCTATCCATCCCTTCGGAGATAAGTTCATTTGCAACAATCAGGTTTGTACATGTTGAGCGTTGCCTGAGGAAACCATGCTGCTCGTCACTAAATGAATTGCATAAACCAGAGTAAACATCACAGTAAACTAGTCTTTCAAGGATTTTTGCGAATAGACATAGCTTCGAGATGGGGCGATAGTTTTCAATATTACTCTTATCGCCTTTTTTAAGTACCGGTGTAATAAAAGCAGACTTCCATATGATTATTGTATGTAAATCTATAATAATGGAAATGAATATAAAGCAAAGGACGTCGAAAAATAAAATGGCAATAACAATAAATCTCTATACATTTTAATGCAGTTAGACAGTTTTCATCTGCTTCCAAAAGCAGATAGACAAGTTCTCACAACTTTTAAAAGCGAGTGGGCGTGAGGATCTGACGAATTTAGACGGGTCGATACATAGAACACATATACAGTGGTGGCCACATAATTTAGGACACCAGGCGATTTTCATATAAATGAGGTAACTTTGAAGCCTTGGTTCTCGGCCAGGGTTCGATCGAGCTTAATCAATACCCTTAGCACGAACAGCTATCGAAAAATAACGCGCGTAGAAACATTCGATAGGGTTAAGGAGATGTCCCAGCGTTGCCCCAGTTTCATTTTATTTAGTTCCTTTTGTCATTAAAAAATGCTAATTACATTTTATTTAGGTATAGTATCAGTCAATAATTGTTTTATATTTAGAAAAACAATTACAAAAACATTAAGTTGTTTTCTGAAGTATTTTGTGAAAAAAATGTAAGTAAATAGTACTCTAATGATAAAAAATTGTGATTTAAAAGCGTTTTAACTTAAAAGTCCCACTTTTAATGCAGAAAATAATTATCAATCTGATTCTAGAGTAAAATACCTACTCTGACATACTACTTTGATTAAGACGCGATAGACTTTCATTTTTTGAGAATGGTGGGGCAAATGACATAGGCGCGATGGGACATGTCTTTTGTATGGGAAATTTGTACAGCACTATCTATCGCCGTAAAACGAAATTAAATTTTCCATAGATAAATTACTCTATCGAATTTTTAACGCGCGTTTGTTTTCTCGATAGATGTTCTTGCTAAGCGTACTGATGATGAGCTATGAGGGACCGAATAAAGGAGATCGTTATACATACCCATCTGATCTGATCAGCAGAACTTTAAGATTAAAGTTTTAAGTTTCAGGATTTCCATACATTTTCATGCTATTTTCGCGGGTTTTTTTTAAATACCCGAACAGCACTTAAAACGTTGATCAGATCAGTTGGATATGTATAGCGATCTAGATCTCCTCCATTCACTCCATATATACAGGGTCATTTTTGGACCCCTTTTCAAACTTTGTCAGGTCATTCTGTAACAGCAGTACAATCAATTTATGAAGTAAAACAAAAATATTTTTTTTACATTTTTACCCCAAACTTTTCCCTACACAAATTGAAATTGTTGTCACCGTTTGCGCGTCGCGAGCCCCCCTCCCGCCACTCGCCTTCCCCCGCTCGTGTCCCGTTCGTGACGGTGAGCGTGCGCGCCTAGATTTTTAGGATATAAAAAGTGGTTGAAAACTGTGAATTTAAAAAGAAATAATTTATAATTATCTCACCAAATTTTTTTTTATTACTTCCTTGAACTATTATTTGATTTTGTAAAGGGGTCGCAAAATTACCCTGTATAGCTATCACGTCACAGCTTGCGGTCAATCCTTGGCGGAGAAACAAGGCTGCAACGATACTCGTTTGTATGAAAATCGACTGGTGTCCTTACTTATGTGGCCGCCACTGTATATGCTCTGTGACTGATGGTTTCAGATATGGCGAGAGTATGACACCGACGGGAGCGGGTATATAGAGGCTGATGAACTCAAGGTAAACAAACGAATGTGTTTACCATGCTTACAAAGTTATTTTTTTTTAATACAAAATGTCAAAACCTGAATAACAATTTGTAGAGTTTATCATTGGGAATTAATAAATTGGGTGACTGGAAATAATTAAAGGTGACTGTAAATGCGATACTAAAATACTAAAAACCGGGAAGTGGTTTATTTTTTGGGCGACAAAATAAATAAACGGGCGACTAACTGTGGATTACAAAAATAAGTAAAACGGGCGACTACATGTGGGAGACAAATAATATTTAAGTTAGCAGTGAAAATTCTAATTGAGCGACAAAAATACTGAGTGGGCAACTATTTTTTTCAAGTAGGTAACTATATAACTGATTCAAGCCGCCCAAATTTTTTGTGTACCCTAAGGTTGTCGCCAAAGAGTAATTTTGTTGCCCGTTCTGAATAACTAGTTACTCAATAGGGAATATGCATAAGTCACCGATTTTCCTAAAATTGAGCTTGATCGCTGCGGACACTTGTAAAAACATAATGGAACAGAAAGAAAAATAAAAAAAATATAATTTTCGTTTTATCACACGATGTAATCAGAGGAAAATAACGATATTTTTTTTTCGTTTTCGGATATAATGCACTTTACAGTCAGATAGAATATCGAAAAAGAAATAATATTTTGTATGACACATATCTACTTAAACACAAAATTTAGGGAGATAATTGAAGATTATTGGCTAACTCCATATTAAACGCGCCCGAAACACACCGAAACGTGATGTGTGACGTCACCGTTTTGTATAGAGCGTTTTCGGCGGGAGCTGATGCGTGCTAACTTCAAGTAACTATATTAAGAGAAAAAAACGCAAGAGACAAGTTTCAATATTACAGTTGATTTTCTCAAGCATTATACTATTGATTTTGATAAAAAAAAATTGATGCATATTCCCTATTGTTATTTTAAAGTCACCTATTTTCAATATCTGTAGTCGCCCTCAGTCCGTCGCCCACATAGTATTTCAGTACGCTATATTCAGTATTTTTGATACCCGAAATGGGAATTTATTGTTACCCGATTAAATACTACCCTTTATCATTAAGATATTTTTTTAAATGGAAACATTCCCTAAATCTTGAAAAAACATCAGTTGTTTCACACACCCCTAAGTTCATATAAAAAGTAATGAAACATTGTAATTTTTTCGTGATATAAGAGGTTGTTTCCGTGCAAAAAGTAATTTAATAATGATCAACTCTCCGAATTAATGGTTTTCACGTTTTGTGTTTACAAAAAATAAAAGTATTATATTTTTAAATATTGTTCTAATACTTGACAACATCTTATTAACGTAATTGCAGAATTTTCTCCGGGATCTCCTGAAAGAAGCTAAGAAGATAAACGATGTGTCAGAAGATAAACTCATAGAATACACAGATACCATGGTATGGCAGAATGTATAATAATTTTCAATTTAAATCGTCTATTTCATTCATTGATTCCCAATCAGTGGGGCGCGCCCCACAAGGGGGACGTAGATTTATTATTAAGTTATTTAATGGTGAGTGGCTCCAGACAAACTAAGTATACATTACATAGTTAGTACTTACTATGAATTATACCATACAGCGTAAAATTTTAATCATTTGGTTCCCGCAGTGGGGTGGTTCCACTCATGATTACAAACAACTTTTACTATGGGGCCAACTCTTATATCGCGAAAAAAATCAGCTGTTCCATACAAAAGCGCAATACCTACTCGACCTTAATGTATGGAACAGCAGATTTTTTCGCGATATAAGAGTTGGCTCCATAGTAAAAGTAGCTTGTAATCATGAGTGGAACCACCCCACTGCGGGAACCAAATGATTAAAATTTCAGCACGGGCGCGGGTGGTGCCATCGATACATAGTACTTATTATCATTTTTTGTTGGATTGTGGATAGCTTACTTGAAGTTGAATAAAAATAAACACACTTTTGTGGAGGGGCGTATGTATTTTATCATAAAGCTAAGTGGGGCGCATGGCGCAAAAGATTGGGGACCCCTGATTTAATTAATTGATAAATACATAGGTGGTACACAGTCTACATAATAATATAGATAGGTAACCCATGTTATACTAAAATAAATAACGATATTATTACTTGAAAAATGAGCCTTAGTCTCGCTAAGCCTATCTCGCTCTTGAACTAAAACGTAATTGACCTAAGTCGCAATAGGCCAACATCTCGTTTGGTCTCGGCATAACGCGACTTAGGCACACTGCGTTATAGGTATACAGAGAGCAAAGGATCGAACCTTACCACATTCTGATACAAACAATGAGTGAACATGAATGATATTTTTTAAGAAATACCTAAATCGTAGTCAGTAAAAAAGGGAAGAACGCCTCTAAAAAACCTGTCAGCATAAAATAAAAGAACTAGTAAAATAATATTAATTGCATTACTTTTAAGTGTATTTTTTATTAATAATTTTAGCATTTTTTTCGACAGCTACAAGTCTTCGATTCAAATAAGGATGGTAGACTACAGTTATCCGAAATGGCCAAGTAAGTACTATTAAACATGTTATAATCAGCATTTCTCATCATAAACAAAAAATGAATGTTTACCATTAAAATAAATAGTTTCCTTGCTTCAGATACCTAGTCAAAAATAATAACGCCAGTAAACATTTATTTCGAGGCCAACTTACAACTTAAGGTGGTTATAGCACCGAAAGTAGCGCCCTCAGAGGTTTTTATTTAATAAGTTGTTAATAAAAAATAATTTTAATAAAACTTTAGATGAAATTTTTAGAGTCTAGTATTTTTAGAAGGTATCAGGGGGCTACTCAAATGGCCACTTTTCTATTCGTTGAAAGTGAAAGTGAAATATATTTTATTTAAATAAGCTCACATAATAAGCATTTTTAAATCGTCAATTCTTTTACCCTGCCACCCATTATGACGTCTTTTAACTGACAAGAAAAATGGGCGCAAAAAACTTGTCAGCTTTATCAGATGGAACGATATTTACAAATATGTATATCGTTTCCAGACTTTATATTAACAAAGATTAACAAATAAATAACATTATTGAATTAGCTCATTTCTTAATGAATTTCAAATTTCTTAAACAATTTACAGATTTTAAGCTAAATTCAAAGTTTGAACTTGTTATTCAGTCTAGGCTGTTACAATAAATAAAAATAAAAGAAAAACATACAATTCAATATGCGTTAAGATAGGTAGTCAGAAGCAGACCCATTCCCACTGGCAGCACCAGTTCACGAGCATGACGCATGAACCAGCCATCTCTTCGCTCAACCATATTTGAGGGAACGTAACGACCCGCCTCATACGACACCACCGCAGAAATGATTAAAGAGAGCATGACATACTAAGACTACCTATGTTAAGGCATCGAATTGAAAATTTATATCCAAAAGCTTTTCGCTAACTTAAAACTTTAAAATAAACAATTAAACGATCAAGTCACACGTCGCAAGTTTATGTAATTATCACAAACATTATAGTATTGTATGGAATTGACAATTAAGCCTACAACACGTGATTTTACAGTGTAGGGCTTATTTTTAATTTTTAATTTAGCGAACGAATAGAAAAGTGGCCATTTGAGTAGCCCCCCAGTATATTCCCTCGTAGTCATTCGTAGAAGTAGATAGCAAATGTATCAAAAACGGCCAGTTTTAGCAGTTTTGCTATCTACTTCTAGCAGTGAATACGAGGGATTGTAATTATACAGTTTAAAATCACTAGACAATACTATACTAGCCCTAAAAATCCACGTAAAGTTTTATTAAAATAGTATATTAGAATTACAATATTAAATAAAATTCACCGCGGCACCACCTTTCGGTCATACAACCGCCTTAATGTAGTCCCTACGACCGTAGCAACTTCGAGTAGCGTAGTTACTACGAGCATTCGTAGCAGCTACGAGAAACTGCTACAAGAAGTCGTAGTCGCTACGATATTTCGTAGAATTTTAGTACCTATTTCTGCCGTCCTTTAACTAAAACCACGTTAAACCCAAAAAGTAATTTCGGAAAAGAACACAAAAAACGCGGGAATCTATGTTTCTAGAAAACTATTATAGATAGATAAAGTGACTGTTAGGCAAAATGGTAACATGTAATTCCATGCATCATTTATGATTTATACTGCACGGGTATCTACGGTTTATTATTAAGAAAAACGCCTTTTTATTGTCTAACGAAGACAAATGTAAATTTTTTGACTAAGAATACTGTACTAAAAAGTCTCTAACCTACACTTAGCGACATTTTAGTTAAGTATTTTCATTAAATTTGTGATGTCAGTAATATTTTATAAATTTACTCTGAAATGCTTAACTATAAACCCACTAAGTCATTTAACTGTATTATAGCAAAGAATTTTGTTCGTATTAACATATTATTTACTGTACTTAAAAAAGATTAAAGCTTCTTAAACTCTTTTAAGCTAAGTATTACCGATAAAAGAAAACACATTTGTTAAGACATACACTTGTTTACTAAGCTAAAAAAAGGCAACTCTTCCTTCGATTTTGATTAGCGTCCTTATAGCCAAGCATTTCATATCAAAAAAGTAGGAAATTAAATGAAAAGCAATATAAGAATTACATCAAATTTTATTGAAAAGTAAAAAAAAAACATATATAGGTATAGTTTGTTTTGCTTGTTTTTAGTGTTTTTATAAAACAACAATCAAACATTTTATAATATTTAACTAAATATTCTTCTGTTATTTTATGAACTACAGCATCATTACATTGATATCACTAAACATAAAATAGAATTATTTTACGTCAAGTAATGATTAGTTAAAAGTATGATAACGCATTGTTTTAATATTCATAGTAAGTATAATTATCATACTTTTTACAGGTAATTTAATAGATAACCAGTCCAGTTACATCAATTTAGATTCTTCGTACCAGAACTAAAACCACTGTAGCTTCGTTGTTTAGTACTCAATTGTAATTTAAGGTTTATCAAAAAGCTCATAAAATTAGCAATCATCATCATATCAGCCGCACGAAACCCACTGCGGGGTATAGGCCTCCCCCAAGGATCTCCACGACGATTGGTCCTTCGCCGCCTGGATCCAGCGGCGCACCGCGAACTTCATCAGATCGTCGGTCTACCTTGTCGGGGACCTACCCACGGAGAGTCGTCCGGTGTGCGAACGCCATTCCAGAACATTCCCGCCCCAACGGCCATCGGTTCTTCTCGCTATGTGTCCAGCTCACTGCCACTTCAACTGAGCAATTCTTCGAGCGTATCCTTCTGACAACTGAGCAATTCTTCGAGCGTTCCTTATTTCTGATTCGATCACACAGGGAAACGCCGACCGTTGCTCTCTCTCTATTGCACACTGGGTGACCTTGAGCCTCCTTATGAGACACATAGTTAGTGACCACGTTTCACTATTGTAAGTCATCACTGGCAACACACACTTGTCGACTTTCATCTTGTGACACTGCGATAAGTCAAACGCGAAGATTTTTCGAAGCTTTCTGAATGCTGCTCATCCGAGTTGGATTCGACGAGAGATCTCATTCTCGAAGCTGGATTTATCTAACTGGACTGCCTGTCCTAGGTATAAATAATGGTCAACAACTTCACAACATGGGCATTCGACATGATTTTCGTCTTATCCATGTTCTTGTTCATCCCGAGACCCACTCTTTGGGAAGCACTACGGAAATCTTCGAGCATTGTGTTCAGGTCTTCCAAGGTCTCAGTCATAAGAACTATATCATAGGCAAAACGAAGGTGTTAGGTACTGGCCATTAATGTTGATGCCGAGTCTTTCCCAGTCTAAAAGTTTAACGATGTCTTCCAAGGCAGCTGTGAACAGTTTCGGAGAAATAATATCTCCCTGTCGCACACCTCGCTGCAGTTGGATAGGATTTGTGTTCTGGTTCTACAAAGTACACTCAGAGCGACTTTGGTGGCATTTTCGTAAAGTACAACACCTAGATATACCTTATACCTGTAGTCCACTTGGCACCTTTGGAGAGACTGCAGCACTGCCTAGGTTTCAATCGAATAAAAGGCTTTCGCATAGTCCACGGACGCCAAGCAAAGTGGCAGATTTTGCTCCTCTTCTTCTGTATAACCTACCGCAGCATATGGATGTGGTCTTATGGAGCTAAAGCTTTTTCGGAACCCGGCTTGTTTGGGAGGTTGGAAGTCGTCGAACCTGCGAGCGAGACGATTCGTAAGCACCTCGAAAACAACTTATGGGTATTGGCTCCTTCATGGCTCAAAAGTGAGATGGGTCTGTAGTTCTTTAAGAGGGTCTTGTCACCCTATTTAAAGAACAAAATCACCTCACTTATCTTCCATGCCTTCGGAGTTCTGCCCTCAACGATGAAGGAATTGAAAAGCTTCTGGAGAACTTTATGTATCGGCTTACCGCCCGCTCTCAAAAATTCTATAGTAATTCCGTCGTCACCCGCCGCCTTGTTGTTTTTCAGCTGTTAGAGAGCCATACTAATCTCGTACAGGTTGACTCCGGGATATCTTCGATACAGTGTCGTATAAGCTTGGCTCTGGGATTGCGTTCAACAGGTGTCTGGGTGGAATATAACTGCCCATAGAAACTCTCGATCTCTCTCATGATTTCAGACTTCAATGAGATAATGCGTCCGTCGCCAGTTTCAGCTTCGTCATCTGGCTTTGCCCAATAGAAAGATCTCTTGCGAAGTTGCGAACACTTTGGAGCCTTTATTCTGCTCGATGGCCTCTTCTCCTCTTTAATACGTTTCCTATTAAATTGGCGAAGGTCGCTCTATTTAGCTAATATCTGTCTATTTAGCTAATGACGATGAGCATCCGCTTAACCGCTGGAACCTCTTTTTACGTCTCTGATCCATGAGTGGGAGTCTGTGGTCAGAGTGTTTCTTTAGCTTGGGACGGTGGGTATTAAAGAACTTGGACCCTACCGTACTAACAGTAGGTATCCACCGCCATGTTGTTTAGATCGTCCACATCTATGCTGTTTTCAAGGGCTTCAAAGTGGTTTTGGAGTTTGAGTGGATACGGGTTTTCTGAGGTTTACAGTTAAAAAAGGCGTATGTCGTATTTCGTGGCGACGAGGTGATAACGGTAAGCCATATACATACGCTCCCCGCACATGCCCGGAATGAATGAAGCACGAGCAACGAATAACGTGTTTCTAGTTAAGAAACGTGGATTAGCGGTTATTAAGTTAAGGAACAGTAATATTTTTTTAACAAATTCCTTAATAAAGCAGATGACGTTTTTATAGCGAAGTATTTTGAAGCAACTGCAGTATGGAATACTTGACTATACTATCGTTAAGGGAGTTTAACGTGTTTGTAATCAAGTATAATCAAATCACGTAGTTTTAGCTAAGTAAATGTTTAATAAATATTCGGTTAATTTATCAATAAAGGTACTTTAACTTTTTTTAAGCTAAGAATTGTAGGATAGTCATTTTTTAGCTAAGGATTTGTAGAATATTTTGTCGTTTAACGGGATACAACGTTTTAATATCTCCAAAACTATATATGATAGAGCTACCAATCCTAAACAGAAAGATAGAGAAATTTAAACTGTATTACTTTGCATTCAAAACTCAAAATCGACCATCTGAGGGTTAACGTGGTTTTAGTTAAAGGACGGCAGATTTATTTACACTATCGCGTTAAATGTGGATATAAAATGATTTTCACTCCTCTTGCTCTAAAAGTACGTCATTGTAAGGTACAAGAGCCAGGATAAAATAGCAAAATTACCCCTAGGGGATAAAGTTTTTTCTTTTTTTATGTTTGTCTATTACTAATGAGCCTACTAAAACGAAAAAGTCTTTATTCATAATCACGAATAAAGACTCGCTCGACTTATACTGTTTCTAATTTTTATTTTTGAAAATGGAACTAAAAGCAGCGATCTCTTCGGTGAAATCATAGACTTATTTATACTCTGTGACTTTAAGTTTGATCGTAGAATGCGTGCATTGTGTTTCTTAGCTGCTACAGTAGAAATTAAAAAAGGCGCGAAATCTTTAGAATTTTTCTCTAATACCAAACTGATTGAATTGTGTGACTGTAAGTAATAGGAAAGAAATAATTTTAATCTTTTGCCGTCAAGCACAAATCATTTATTTAAATACTGTATGAAAAGTTTATGAAGTGGAGGATAGAAAAACGAGTGGATTCGTTTACGGAAGTATAAACTAGGTATTCAATATTGTATTTTATTTTCTCGCAATCGTAGTGAAAAGTAGAGTGTAACACACGACGCTAAAACCCATTGTAACTCGGTTTCTATTTATTCCCTCGCTAAAGCTCGGGAATAAAACTACCTCGTATGGAATGGGTCATTTTAGCGTCTTGTATAACAATCTACTATTGTTTGTATGTAGATTTACTAAAAAAGCAATTAAGGCGGTTGTATGACCGAAAGTGGCGCCCTCAAAGGTTATTATTTAATACGTTATAATAGAAAAAGAATTCAATAATGATTTACGTGGAGTTTTTAGGGCCCATGGTCTAGTATTTTTAGATGGTATCACTACATGCCCTATCGTTCGTAGAAGTAGATAGCAAATGTGTCAAAAACGGCCACTTTTAGCAGTTTTGCTATATACTTCTAGCAGTGACTACAAGGGAATGTAACGATACCGTCTAAAAATACTAGACTGTGGGCCTTAAAAATTCCACGTCAAACATTATTAAGTTTGTGTATCAGAATTATAATATTAAATAAAATTCACCGCGGTGCCACTTTCGATCGGGGTGCCACCTTAAGGAGGTTGTATGACCGAAACTGGCACCGCAGTGAATGTTATATTGTAAATCTAATACGCAGTTTTAATAAATCTTCTCGTGGAATTTTTAAGGGCCTGAGTATTTTTAGACGGTATCATTACATTCCCTCGTAGTCACTGCTAGAAGTCTACTTCTGCTATCTATACAACGATATTCCATTCATAAAGGATGCACAACGCAATACAATAGCAAAGCTGAAATGTGGCACATGCCGTTTGACAAATCACACGACACTAAATGTCAAGTTGTATGACAAGTCTTGGGGGACTTTCATAGTAGGCTGCGTTTTGGGGGAGTCAAAAGTGTCCCACAAATGCCATTGTCATGCAATATCCACAGTATAGATTGATCGAAGTATCTATAGCAAAACTGCTAAAAGTGGCCGTTTTTGACACATTTGCTATCTACTTCTACGAATAACGGCGAGGGAATATAATGATACTTTCTAAAAATACTAGACCATGGTCCCTAAAAATTCCACGTAAAGTTTTATTAAAATCATTTATTATTAACAACTTGTTTAATAAAAACCTCTGAGGGTGCCACTTTCGGTGGTATAACCACCTTAAATAAAAATGTAAGTTACAGTAACAGCCCTCTTTCGGTAGACTAGATAATAATGCGTAAGTAAAATGTAAACCTTACTATATTAAACAAATACAGTTCATCTCTTTTTAAAAGTATTATAAAGTAAGAAATCGCCTTTTACGGAGGAAAATTGAAACCAATTAACGAATATTATCAACTTACATTATTATCCATTATTTTTGTTATGAAAATGTTTTGATGAAAACATTTCAAGATAAATATAAACTTCGTTTTGGCTACTCATTTTTAGGGTTCCGTACCCAAAGGGTAAAAACGGGACCCTATTACTAAGCCTCCGCTGTCCGTCTGTCTGTCTGTCTGTCACCAGGCTGTATCTCATAAACCGTGATAGCTAGACAGTTGAAATTTTCACAGATGATGTATTTCTGTTGCCGCTATAACAACAAATACTAAAAATATAATAAAGTAAATATTTAAGGGGGGCTCCCATACAACAAACGTGATTTTTTTGCCGATTTTTGGTACGGAACCCTTCGTGCGCGAGTCCGACTCGCACTTGGCCGGTTTTATTTAATTGCGATTGTTAAATCTATTTTACAATTACTGGAACCATTAATGAAAAAAAATACGGATTCTTTTTACGCAACTCTACTGAGTATTAAGTATACGGAGAATAGAATGTATTGTATGCGCGAAAATATTAGAAGTAGTGAATAAAATAATCTTTTGTTTATGCGATTAAGTATTCATTTGAGGAGCTCGATGGCGCAGTGGTTTAGCGCCTGGCCCAGCGATTGCGGAGGTTAAGCAAGTTTCGCAAGGGTCGGTCATGGGATGGGTGACCGAAACTTTATTGTTTCGAGCTTCTCCGTGCTTCGGAAGGCACGTTAAGCCGTTGGTCCCGGGTGCATTTGCAGTCGTTAACACCCATCAATCCGCATTGGGCCCGCGTGGTGGGTATGGCCCATCCCCCTTATCCATTAATAAGGAGGCCTGTGCCATCAAGTATTCAATTTCGGCTTGCAAAGACCTCTAATTTAAAAAATACAGATTTGTTAGTGAAATTACGGCTGCTCGAGTAAAATACACAAATCTTCCAATTAGGTACTCGACTCGATTGGTGTGCAAAGTTAAACCGTTGGAGAATATTAATTCAGTCTAAATATAGGTATAGCTATAAATTGCTTCTGAGCAATATGCAAATACTAATCAAAACACGACATCGGTTTTACGAGTATTCAGCATAAATTAATTCGCGAAAGTTTGTTCATTTAAATTCGTTAGTTCCACAAAATATTCATTTTAGTCCATAAGCCCGCGACAATATTGCCTACGTCATATGACATCACGATGAAATGCATGGCACACGGTGGGAAATTCGGTCTTGAGAAAATCCTTCACTTCCGGCTAAAATCACTTTTGAAAGACTTCCGGCCAGATATGGCTTGGCAGACTTATTTATTCTCAAACACACTATTATTAGAGAGAGTGTACATAAGTCAGTCAGTTCTGAAATGGCCAAAATTACTTGAAAGACGGTGCCAAAGATGGTCACCTTTTCCTATGTCATGTGATATCTTGAAGAAAGTTATAAACGTTGAAATAATAGTGTGTTTGAGTTGAGAACAAATAAATCTGCCAAGCCATATCTGGCCGGAAGTCCTTCAGAAGAGATTTTTAACCGGAAGTGAAAGTTTTTCTCAAACTTCCGGCCAATTTTATTTGCAATAATCTCCTGATCCTCGCTCTGCACAACTTTTCCGACCGTGTGCCATGAATTTCATCGTGATGTCATATGAAGTAGGCAAAATTGTCGCGGGCTTAAGGACTATTTGTTTCATTTAAGTAATTAACATATTTATTACGTACCACAAAACATAAAAAATTAACACAGAAATTAAAAAATTGGTAGGAAGCTTAGCTAAAAAATAACACCTTAAAATGCGCTCTAAAAACGCGAATATTTCTCGAGAATGGCGAAGGAATACTTTCTCATTGTGCCACAGAGTAAAGTTATTAACCCTACAATGTTGCAGGCTGCTCCCCGTCAAAGAGAACTTCCTTTGCAGACAAGTATTCAAGGTGAGTGACAGTTCATTTCGCGCCATAATGCCCGCCATCACGACACGCGCCATCTTGTCGCTGTGGCCATTATTTGCATAGATATAGTATTTGTGTTGTGTTGTTTTTAGTCGATTGAGGCATTTGACAGCATTTTTTTTACTTAGTCGTTAGTCTAAAATCATCGATTATTAAAAATTCTGTGAATATTGTCAATTTATTTTTATTACCAACTTGATAATGAAAAAAAATATGATTAATAAAGTTTATTAGACCATACATTTTAAATTGCTTATACTTAGCTTAAAAAACTACAAAAATACATGATTCAGGTATAATAAACGCTTATATTAATCGAGATGAAACTATAGATTAAAATAAAGGTGACCTACCCTATATCAACTAAAAAGAGACCTAAAATACGAGTATCAAATACTTTGGACAGAAAATTCCGCGCAATAACAATTCGGAATCAGGCAGCTGTTAACAATTCACACCCGAACCCTCGATTTGAATGAGGAGCGTTTTCCATTATGATGCAGTAAAACGATGATACAGTAAGTCGTCAATGAAATAATAACTACCTATATGAAAAAATACCTATATAAGTTTTTTTTATTTACAAGCCTCGGCACGTATAGATAATTCTGGGATCTCATTGACGGGAGACGTGGTGCGGAGCTCCGCACCACCATCGCCGACCACTGGGACTCGCCTTTCTTGCGCCACTGGGTTCACCTGCAATATTCTTCCATCTAAAAACGTCTTATGAAGTCGGGTGGGGCCAAAGGATAAGAGCACCATCGCCGACTACTGACTGGGACTCGCCTTTCTTGCGCCACTGGGTTCACCTGCATGCTTCCATCTAGCCACCCGACCCCTTTAGATGCACTGTAATATCATTCAGTACCCTTAACATGAACAACTATTGACAAAGATAAGCTACTGATACGTACCAATAAATACAAAAACTTCATAGTGAGACAACCCCAGAGTTATAAAAATACTTGTGTTATTCTCTTAACTTTTTGCTAGATAATCTTCTATTCTATCTAAGTCCAGACTGACTGACTAATATCAACGCACAGCTCAAACTGCTGAATCTAGAGACTTGAAATTTTACACATGGATAACTTATACAGTGTATATGGGCATATATACTATAAATTTGTTTCCAAAAATCCCTTCTTAATGTTAAATTGGGGATGAAACTTTGTATAAAAGTCGGTCAGTTTCAAGTTTTCAGTTCAAGTAGACGGACGGTTGAAAATTAATAGTTACGTCTCGCGGCGTTTTTGATATTTCCACCCCCGAAGAGTAGAAAAGGGGGACGAAGTTGTGTATGGAAAGTCCTTCATTTTAAAGTAAATGTCACTAAATTTTTAATTTAGGCTTTCTTATTTATTTCAGAAATTTTTATTTTAGAAATTTAGGGATTAGAAACACATATTTCGTAAATTTTCTCTCTTGGTGGGGACTTGGGGACCCGCCTAATCACGTAAAAACGACTGTTCGAACTTTGATGAAATTAAATCCTGGTTAAAGATTTCAAATGTATGTTCGTGAATATACATTCGTCAAAATCTATAGGAAATCTTTAAAAAACCGCGTGAGCGCGGTTGAAGTCGCGGGCGGAAGCTAGTTTTGGAATTAAACTCAAGACTTTACTTTCTGTTTACATATTTTCTGTAGCAAATCGCTCGAATAAATAGACGGAATTTTAATTTTCGACGCTGTTCCTTGTCGTTTTACTGCGAAATATTTTATAGATGTTAACAAAATCGAAATTGTGCTAGTATAGGTACTCGTATAATACGGCGACTGATATTTTTAGAATAAAACTATATCGACTGTAGACGCATGCCACAAATAGCAAAATTATGATGGAATTTTAGTTGTATTGTATCGCTCACACCGAAGCTAACACTCTGTTTTAGTTGATGTTATGTATGAAATATTTTTTCATGCAGATTTTGCAGCACTATGAACTTCCTTTCCATTTCATTTCGCTTGTACATTTAATATTTGTAGTCAAATTAAAAACATAATCATAAATAAAATCGTTTCGTTAACAACATTTCATTTCATACATATAAATTATATACAAATTCGTATTTTATTGGATACCTACCCATATTCTGGAAAAAAAACTCTTTGTTGGAACATAACATAGGTACATACTTACCTATCTCTAATATTAAATTAAATGATGAAAACAATACCAATTAAAATAATTTTATTAAAGCTCGTGTTAAAAGAGTCTGTACCTATAGTATTTAATATAATTCTATATAATTCGACATCGAGGAAAGCTTTTGTAAAACTTTTATGTTATTTATGCATACCTATCAATTCGATTTTTAATAAACTCTTGACAGCCAGCAACAATATGTTTAACTTTCTCGGACGATTTTTTATTTTCTAATTGTAAAGAGGTATACAGACTCTCTTAACTGCAGTTCTTCAGCATGAACTGTCAATTATTTGCCTGTCGTCTGTCTTTCCTGCGCACGCTTGTCTCGCACCGCACATAGGAGGGCATGGAGGTGGTGAGTCCTCGTATAGTTATTCCTCATGAAGACCTATGCTATGGATGTGTTAGGCGTGCACAGACACATTGTTTCTTAGTGTGCGTCTGCACGCGCTCGTATTATTACGCACACTAAAATAATGTGCACATTGTTTTAGTTTGCGTCTGCACGCACTCTTATTACGCACACTACAAGGCGTGCATGTGCACGCCTAACAACAGTCATAGCAAAACGGTCTTTGTGAGATAGAACAACTATATCACGTGTTATAAGATTTTATTAACAGTCAATTAATTTATATACTACTTGGGGCTGATTTTTCAATCCTCAGGTAACATAATATGTTGTAACTATAAATGTTTTATTATGATATAAGGAATTTTAGGCCTGAAATACATAGAAGCGCCGTAAGGTCGGATACGGCGCAGATATACACCAGTCAAGAATGAAAAAAAGTGTTAAAAAAAATATGTTACAACATATTATTAACAAACAATATAATCAGTCAGTTGAATTATTAAAAACCAAATAAAATAAAAGTCTTTAAAACATATGACAGAGGATAGGAGTTTTAAAATGCATCTTATTTTCTTTCTAACATTACTTTCATGAAACTTTAGAGTTGAAAGTGGCATTCAAAACATAAATATCTTTCTTGCAAGTGAGTGTTTGTCTGTCATTTATTTCTCTATATTTTATCTGCACATTGAAAAATCAGTCCTTATATATATACATTTAAAACAACGCACGGAGCAACAAAAAGCCCTGTTCTTTTTAAATAAAGAGACAAAAATGAGCAGTTCTATCAAATTGTTTTGATCAGTTTATTACGATTGATATTGTTTTAATGATTCTGGTTCAGCCTTAATTAATGAATTTAAATTATCTAAATACTTACCTAATATATGGAATAATTTTCAAACTACAAAAATATGAAATGTCATTTTTGTCTTTAATAAAAAAACACTCAATTAGTACAGATTTGGCACCAATCTCGCACGTTGCCATAGTGATATACAAGGTGTTTGATAAAAGCCTTATAAAGCCGAATATGATAGATAGAGACCATCAAACTGAACAACTTTTACTATGAGACCAACTCTGAAACCGCGTAAAAAACAGCTGTTTCATACAAAAAATAATAACGAAAATATGAAAAAAACTTTTTTTTTAAATAAATTAATTAAAAAAATATTAAAAACACGACTGCCCTGCCAAAACGAACTAAAAAGTTAAACAACAAGTGTCATTGCAGTCGGGGGACCTTATCATGGAACAATTTTTGATCAAAGAGGTCCCACGACTGCAATGACACTTGTTGTTTATTTAACTTTTTAGTTCGTTTTGGCAGGGCAGTCGTGTTTTTAATATTTTTTTAATTTATTTATTTTTATTTCACACATTTTAGTGACATATTATATAGTTTTAGAATGTGCTCATCAAGGCCTTTCATTTGATGCTCATATTGTAATAAGAAAAGAAAAAAAAAATTTTTTCACCTTTGAAAATGGCGTCGTACAGTCGCCATATTGATTTTTTCTAAAAAAAATATAGCCAGTGTCACTCGAGATGTTGTAAGGATTCTAACGATACCCCATTTATCCAAATCAGTTCAGGCATTTAGAAGTTATGGTGGAATAAAGAAACTCACATACCCACAAACATACATGAACCCTGAACACATAACACTCTTTTTGCTTTGGGCAGTCGCGTAAAAACAGGTTTTTATTACAAAAAAATCGGACTAAAAACATTAAAACGGACTAGTAAAATAAAAACAGACTAAAAAGTAAATAAAAAAATTTTTTTTTTGTAAATATTTATAACCCTATACCTACAAAAGTTTCAAGTCTCTAGCTCATCGGGAAGCTAGGATAAAATCGTTCGCATACTTTGTGGAGAAACACACAAACAAACAAACGAGAAAGCAACCTAATAAAAACGTGTTAATAAAAATAGCATTTTTTTTCGCGACTTCAGAGTTGATCCAATAGTAAAAGTTGATGGACCTTTGGACATTTTGATGGACCTTTGAATTCGGCTTTGTAAGGCTATTTCCAAACTACCTTTCTAAGTATAAATTGTTTTTTTTTTTTGTGTATGATTATTTTTTAATAAATCTTTTTACTATAATAAGCAGCACTCCTAGCGGGTAGCGCTTATGTGAAACGTGTTTTTAAAAATAAAAATAACTAGAAATACTAACTAAAGAGTCAAGAATTACATTTTAATTAATTCAAAAACCTTCTTTCTGTAATAGATAAAACATAATCAAGGAATTTTTTAGTGGCCTTATTGGCAAAACAATCCATTTAAAAAGGTACCTAACTGATTCTTAAAGATTTTCGACCCATGGTTTGGAAATCTGATCAGTTTCAGGGTTCCTTAAAGTTTAATCATATCTTGTATAATTTCTTATTGTGTTTTGTTCACATTTTTTTCATGGAGTTTAAGTTTATCTGACACGTTTTTCCCGTCAGAGCATCTAAGCCTGGCCACACACTACATACGGAATTCCGAATCGCAACCATTCCGAACGCAGCGAATCCAAACAAATCTATGCCGTTCGCATGCGCATTTGGTCCACTTTGCATTTGGTCCACTTGCCGAAAAAACGTCCACTTCGCATCGTCGTTCCGCGAAATGGACCACATGCGAAATGGACCACATTTCGCATGTGGTCCATTTCGCGGAACGTCCATTTCACATTTGGTTCATTTCGCGGAAAGTCCATTTCGCATTTGGTCCACTTTCTAAAATTTCCTCCTTTGCGAGCACAAAACACGTTTACCTAATTTTTAAAATATATAAGTTAACTTTCTCCATATATGTGACCCTGGTACTTTGGTGACGTACTAAGAACAATAAAAAAACAAAATATACCTATATCAAAAAGTGAAAATAGAAGCTTACATTCTCCATAAAATAATATACCTATAGGTATAGCATATTTATGTGAAAGTTGACCAAATGCGAAATGGACTTTTCGCGAAATGGACCAAATGCGCATGAACGATCTATGGACCTAACACACACATGCGTTACTTTTTTCCGTGTGGAATTTTCATACAATTACATTATCGATAAGTATTCCGTTAATTCCGGAATCATCATCATGAATCCGGAATTCCGAATCACGTGGCAGTTTTACAGTAACAAACAAAACTTCAAAGATAGATTGTAAAAAAATGCCTTGTAAAATTCTTTTGGGTCTTGATAATTCACTTTACATAATTAATCTAGTTTAAACTTCACTTTTGGACTATCCGTTTGAAGATTTTCACATTATTCTTGTATCAACAGGGTGCTACAAAGCTTACGAAGGATGATATAGAAAGGGTGTTCTCTTTGTATGATAGGGTGAGTATTAGTATAAAAAAAATGTTAGCAACATAGACTTATTATTTTACTAGGTTAGCAAGTGGTTAGTTACACAGTGTTTGTATCATTATAAATTCCTTTTTTAATTCAAAGTTAGTTTTAAGAAAGTCACCGGTGTATGTACATGGTTTGTATTGTATAACAGGAAAGTGCTAAATCCATGTGTATACCATTCGTTTTTATCGTCTAATAGTTCCTTAAAAAAATTCAAGTTGACATGCCCTTTGCTCTTTGCATACCTTATTATGTACCTACAATACATTATGTATTACTCTAAAAAAGTATGTGTTCTTATTTCAAAATACTCTAAGGCACTGTCCTCACCCAATCACTTTCCCTTTTCATCATCAGAGGTATATGCCTCAGGCCATGCTATAGCGCATGCCCTATCTCCTAAAAAAACGTGAATGGCATACGTTTGACGCAAGACGAATTGAAAGTTGAAGACGAAAGGGCAAGGGAATGCGCAAGCAACTCCGTGAAGAACGCCTTAATAGGGAATATGCATAAGTCACCGATTTTCATAAAATTGAGCTTGATCGCTGCGGACACTTGTAAAAACATGATGGAACAGAAAGAAAAATAAAAATAATGAATTATTTTAGTTTTATCACACGATGAAATCAGGGGAAAATAACGTTTTTTTTTTTTTTTTCATTTTCGGATATAATGCACTTAACAGTCAGATATAATATCCAATAAGAAATAATATTTTGTATGACACATATGTACTGAAACGCAAAATTTAAGGAGATAATTGAAGATTCTTGACTAACTCCATATTAAACGCGCCTGAAACACACTGAAACGTGATAAGTGACGTCACATATTTGTATAGAGCGTTTTCGGCGGGAGCTGATGCGTGCTAACTTCAAGTAACTATACAGCGTGAAATTTTAATCATTTGGTTCCCGCCGTGTGGTGGTTCCACTCATGATTACAAGCAACTTTTACTATGGGGCCAACTCTCCTGCTCGCAAAAAAAAAACAGCTGTTCCATACAAAAGTGCAGTACCTACTCGACCTTAATGTATGGAACAGCTGTTTTTTTTTTGCGAGCAGGAGTGTTGGCCCCATAGTAAAAGTTGCTCGTATTCATGAGTGGAACCACCACACGACGGGAACCAAATGATTAAAATTTCAGCGTGTATTACGAGAAAAAAACGCAAGAGAAGGTTTCAATATTACAGTTGATTTTCTCACGCATTATAACTACTATTGATTTTGATTAAAAACAAATTTGATGCATATTCCCTATTAGATCAGTCTACAAAGTCTCCTATCAGCCCAAAAATTACTAAGTCAGCTCCAATACAAAATGGATATATCTAATGACTAAGTGTATGTCCTTCCATTAAAACGATATCTTATGAGGGCAGAATGCAATAATAGGATTAAGTAGAAGCAAAATCTCGCTGCACGCGGGGCAAATAGAAACGATCAATAAATGGCCCATAAAGTGTACAAACGTGTTTTCACTTCTCATACTCGTAAAGTTCATCTTTATGTTGGGTATAGGCTGCATAAAACCGCTTTCCATGCTCTAGTGCATAAAGTAAATTCTTCGTCTAAGTCTCAGACTCAAAGACAAAGGTTGTCAGGTAAACAGCCACACACGCAATTAAACTTCGTTCAATAAACTTGTTATTTCATTCTGTTTCTTCATATATATTTTTATACATAATCCATGTTATAATACTATTATTTTTCAATATTGCTGTTTAATTTCCTCACAATCGAAGTGAAAAGCAGAGTGTATAACTCGTACATAAACCCCATTTTTATGCACTTGTTGTACAATCTACTATTTTTTGTCATAATGCATAAAATTGGTTCGTTCATCCACTGTGCTCGCAGTTTTGTATTGCTCCGCGTGCAGCGAGACACTGTTGACTTACATGCTTTGAATCTAGTTTATAATCCAATTTTTTATCTGTTTCAGGATAACAATGGGTCCATCGAGAATGAAGAGCTTCGCGGTTTTCTAAAAGACTTATTAGAATTGGTTAAAAAGGTACTAACTACCTATCTACCTATATCATTTCAATTTTGTTCATCTCTTTCATTTATGACACGATAAAAAAGTTTCTATTTTATGATTATAAGCTGCCATTTTTTAGAAGTAAAATCATAATATGAAATATTTATTAAAGTAACAAATGAATTTGTTTTTTTCCGAAGTAAATACACACTATACCTACTGTTCTAACTTTTTAAGTCAGACATTGATTACGACGTGTTTGTTGTCCATATGTATTTGGCTTTTGTTACGCTTACATCAACGATCTCGCTTACATACATACGAGGGTGGTTCGATAAGTCCATGACTTTGAAAAGAAGAAATACTTTTTTTTTCATAATTTATATTTCTGTCTTAAAAAGAAACTCCTTAAGACATCTTTACACTAATTTTTTTTCAAATTTGGCAAAAGATTATTACTTCTGGAAACAAAAAGCTCAAGCGACTTGTCACTTTTCTTAATGGCCCTGTCGACCCTCTCGGCGGCACTCATGACATCAAAACTCATCGAATGAAGATGCGAATCCTTCCTATTCTCTAGATTCAACCCCAGTGAGATTTTTTCTCCTACCAAAGATGAATCAATGTCTTGATAAATGTCTTGGCGGGCAAAGATTTTCATCAAGCCAAAAGGTGATGTCTGAAATGGGCCCTCATTTCAGTTACCAGTTTTCAGGCGATAAAAGAAAAAAATAATGGGTTAAAGAGGTAGGAACTTCGTTGGACTGAATACGCAGAGCTACAATAAGATTATGTACAGAAATAAAACAAAATATTCCGAAAAAAAGTCTTTCTTCATTAAAAAGTCATGGACTTATCAATCCACCCTCGTAAAGTTACGTTTTCTCCCATAGGTTAAGCAATCAGTTCTTTCCATTGAAGTGCACAAGGGTAGAAAGATGAGCGTCTATTCTTAAGGTTTTTGATATTAGCTGAATTGAAAATGTCGAAAATTGAAAATCTCAGTATTTAGCAGTGCAATACGTTTGTGTTTTCTTCAAAAAATTCGTGACCCTCATCTTTTAAGCATTTGGTGCTTTGAGAAAAAGATAAAGCTCGTGGAATAAGTACTACCGTAGACAATGAAATATGAAAAACAGAGTTTTGGACCCTCATCATTCAAGGGCGTCGCCAGCCTATGGCCCAGGGGGGGGCAAGTTAATATTAAAGAGGATGAGAATGATATGAATTGTAGGTACAGTCAACAGCACCTAGTGAATTTATTCAAGTTTTGAGATGGGGCAGGATTTATCGGAAAAGTAAGTCAATTGCACGGCCTTAGGACTTTGGTTATTTGCAGTTGGCTACATTTTTTTACGTCTAGGGGGGGGCAGCGGCCCACCCCTGGCGACGCCCTGTCATCATTTTACCCTTGTGCCCTTCAATTTCTTCGATCCTTAATACCTATTTCAAGAGACTTGCTATTAATAGTACCTACAACCAAGTCAAGTTGACTCGGCACCTAAGCGAAAGCGAAAGCTTGCCTTTTCTCCTTGCCTTACGCCACCGTCATCAATGTTTTGAAAATTTTCGATAGATAATCGATAAATTATCGCTAACACTTGGCCTACACTTGGCACTAACGCTACTGGCATGTCGACACTGGCGCGAGGCAAGGATACAAGGAGAAGGGTCCCTTCGCTTAAGGTGCCGAGTTAACTTAACCAGGTTGTGATAAATATTTACCTTTTTCAGGACTACGACGCGCAAGACCTGCTAGAATTCGAGGAAACCATCCTCCAAGGTGTGGAGTACAGCAGCGACGGTAAAATCAGCAGGAAGCAGCTCACGATGATCCTGCTAGCCCTTGCCAAGCATCACCAGGAAGAAGAGCCTACTACGCCCTAAGCGTATCCGAACGCATGCGCCACTCCTCCGTCCCGAATTTCCGAACGAATTTCTAGTGTTGCAACTCCGACACAGACTATACGACGCTCGAGTTTGTTTAAGGACCCGGTAAACGTTCGAACACGTTTGTCAAATATTTGTAGTGTTCCTTGACCTTAAGGGAATTTCCCCCTAAGGCGACAACGGCTACACGCATGTGTGTCCTACTGTGATCCATCGTCATCCATCCAAAATGTACTCTATGGCGATAGATCACAGTCTTTACCATGCGTGTAGCCGTCGCCTAATTTTATAAGATATACAAATACAACGTGTTACAAAATAACCCCTAATGCCAAATATGGTAGATAGGGACCATCTAACTGAACAACTTTTACTATGGGCCCAACTCTTAAAAAGCGAAAAACACAGCTGTTTCATACAAAAAATTAAAACGAAAACATCAAAATATATAAAACAGCAGTTAGTTGGTCCCTATCTACCATATTCAATATAAGGGGCTATTTTGTGACACGTTGTATTGCATTGCATTATACTTAGTTCTTTTCTAAGTAGACTATGATACATACGAGTAAACAGTTTCAATTATTTTTAATGACCTACTTAACATGTTTTTTTTTCTATATATAACCAAGTTTATTCGTATTGTATGATTCAAAGTTTGGATCTAGTTAGGAAATGTATTTATCACTCGTACTTTGACCGCGTCGTATCGTCTGTGTCTCCATTAAAATCACACAAGCGTTTTACTGTGTACATTTATTTTTATTTTAAAGGCTGTGGTTTCAATTGATTTTCATTTGAGTTAGATTCAATTTTCAACACTGTTTCAAGAAACACTTTTATGAGGGTTTCATGCTAAATATAAGTATATTTATGCCCTTATTTCCACGAGACGTTAAAGATTTTAGTGATAATAAGTAATAAGAATATAAAATCGTTTTGTTCCCACTTGTTCTACCGTAAAACTAATAAGCCTTTTTATCTACAACGGGATCTGCTTGGGCTTCACTTCACCTGATGTCAAGTGACGATAAGGCCTAAAGTGTAAGCGCTACACCTGGAATCCTCACCACTGAAGAGCTGGCTATCTTACCTTTAACTGCCGGAACACAACAATTTTTAATTTGTCGTTATGACGTCAGACTTGTGGCTATCCAGGCAGACTTTAAATAAGCCCTACCACCAACCAAACCGAGTACAAATTGTGCCCCCCTCCTCTCCCGGCATTGAACTGCGTTTTACGAGTGTGGATGAACCACTAGACCAGGGGCGTCAAAGATACGGCCCGCGGGCCGCATCCGGCCCGCAAGCCATCTCAATACGGCCTGTGACCAGAATCTATCCAGTGAGGATTTTAGACGGCATTCGATGCCACTACGTATTGTTCAAAATTGCGCGCGCTTTATTAAAAAAAATAGTAAATACGTATTTGAGTTTTTAATTTTGAGTCTGGCCCGCTAACACATCCAAAGTTTTATAAATGCCCTTTCGAAAAAATAGTTTGACATCCCTGCTCTAGAGCACGGATGCTTTTTTCCTAATTAGTGTTACTATTTAGTACGACGTAGTATGTAATGTAGTAGGACTAATGAGAAAAATTCTCATTAATTCTACGGTAAAACTCCTAGTAGAGCATGTGGGAACAAAACGTATATCTCAATTTTTAAAGCCAAATCAATTGCCAAATATTGAAATTAGCTGTTTGATCACTAGCGGCATACATAAGTCAAAACTATTTTCATATTTCGTATAACAGGTGTAGATGTAACACTCATTTGATATCACTATGACAATCATACATATCACAAAAACACACTAGCAGGTTTTAACACCAATTTTAATCAAGTTATTTGATATGTATTTTTACATCCCACCTTTTTGAATTCACAGTCAAGTATTTTTTTAATTTCTCTCATTTTGATGAATGATTGAGACTGATATTGGTTTCAAAGAGAAAAGAAACTGCAAAAGATTTTCCAAATAGGAAAACTAGTATAAAGGTACGGTCAGCATCGAAAGTTATTATACATTTTAATACTTTGTCATCGTAACTTTTTTGACTACTGTTTAAAACCACGAGACACCTGTTAAAAAGGTTGCTATGACAAAGTACCAAAGCGTTAAGCGACTTTCATTGCTGACTGTACCTACGCTCTTTACTAATAACGGCTTTTTTTTTACTTTTTCCGAACAGACTCTGTGTTTTAACTCTTTCTTTTTGGGTCGTATTTAATCGGGTAACTAAAATTCCAATTTTGAGTATCAAAAATACTGAATATAGCGTACTGAAATACTAAGGGGCGACGGACTGAGGGCGACTATAAAAATTGAAAATGGGTGACTTTAAAATACAAATTGAGTAACTAATTATTCAGAACGGGCGACCAAATTACTATTTGGGCGACAACCTTAGGGCACACAAAACATTTAAAATTTGGTATTTATTTTATTTAATAAAGGTGACCATTATCCTAATCGCGGTGACAAAAATACCATGTTTGGCAGCTTAAATCAGTTATATAGTTGCCCACTCAGTATTTTTGTCACTCATTTAGAATTTTCACTGCTAATTTAATTTATTTGTTTCCCACATGTAGTCGCCCGTTTTACATATTTTTGTAATCCACAGTTAGTCGCTCGTTTAGTTATTGTGTCGCCCAAAAAATAACTGCTGGTTTAATATTTAAGCATCCCATTAACAGTCGCCTTTAATTATTTCCAGTCACCCAATTAATTAATTCCCTTTCTTTTTAATGTCAAACTTCAGCATTCAGTAAATCAGTACTTGAGACATCCGCTAAACAATAAGTAAAGGCGTGTACTCTATTGTGAAAATCGGTGGTAGACATTATATTAGTTGTAGTTTTCAAATTCTAAATGTCTTGCTTAAGGCTCTGTTTAGCTAAATTGCGGTAGAATTGCACATTTAGGTATTCTCTTAAGTGTATGATAATGAAACTGTGTTTCAAAAAGGTACTAATCTGCACTTGTTACTCCCCAAAGTGCTCACTGATTCCTATCTATAATTGATTGAAACACCTTTTTACGAGTTTTCGAAGTAATGTTACATAACACAATCAATACTTGAAGGAAACAACTTTTCGCACTTTTAAAAATATTTAAGATCACCTATACCAGAGGTGCCCAAACGGTCGATCGCGAGAGGTTTTAAAGTCGATCGCCAAGGATTACAGATTTGACACTTTGCACCCAATGTAGTTTTACTTATGCATTTTTTTTTTCAACAACTGTCAAAATGTCGATCAGGGGGTCTATTGCCCAAGTATCGTAAACTTCGCCGTCGGCTTCATTTGACAGATGGTTGAAATACATTGCTACTTCTTTTTGGTACAAATAAAAACATACCAAAGAAAAGTAGCAATGTATTACAACCATCTGTCAAATGAAGCCGACGGCGAAGTCGACGACACTTGGGCAATAGACCCACTGGTCGATGGTCGATCTCCTTAAGAAAAAGTATGGGCACCCCTGACCTATACGATATAACCAAATTCGTAGATCTAAAATACTTATGAAGAACTTTGTTTACCTACTTAACTTGTTACATCAAACTATTTATGCACACACAACCTATTCTAATGACAATCTGAAACCAATTTAAATTTTGATAAAAACCCGTACTTTTGAATTCGAGAGTGCCGTCGATGGTAATTTGAATAAAAGAAAGACAAGTTTTTAAGTTATTTCTATAAAAGCATCAGCACCAAATAAGTATTACAAAATGCCCAAATCCGCTATACAGGGTTATTTATAAAACACCAACAACCTCGCAGGTGTAGATTATTAACATCATAAAGAAAAATTGTTATACTTAAGTACGACTTTTCCGAAAACAGAAAAAGAAAACGACTTTTCGTACAAAACTCGATCAGCTATTCGGACATTTATGTGGAAATTCGATTATTTCTTGTCCGATTTCGGAAAAGTGGTAGAACAAATGATGTTGTTTACGAATAATATTTTTTGTGGAAAAACAAAATCCTTATGTGGAATATTGCGTGAATATTTTTATTTAAATCCCAATTACCTATTTATATAATATGTTTTTTTCTACTTAGTAGAAATTGTTAAATGTCTACTAAATCTATGTATGTAACTACTTTAAGCTATCAATGTTGATCGTATACTAGGTATAATAATACGTATAAGGTGAAACCAAATTATATGCCAATACGTTTAGAATACACTGGTGAAGGAAATATTTATAATTTTATGTTTTTACTATCGTAGTCGATTCTTTCGGCATTTATCAAACAATAAAATAAATAAAATCCTATGGAAGTCGCTGACATGGCATTACCGCTCATAGAATAAAAGTGAACCCCGCCATGACAACATGACCACAAAAACATGATTTACAAAGTTATTTTTAGTTAATACAAAACCTCTGGTGGGGTTGATCAGACCATCAAACTGAACAACTTTCATTATGGGACCAACCTTGAAATCGCGAAAAGCAAAATCAGCTGTTTGTACATTTCGATGGAGTAGGATTGAACAGCTGATTTTTTTTTCGTGATTTCGAAGTTGGTCGAATTGGAAGTAGGTAATTAAAAACAATTAAAATTTAATAACAATGGTTTTTTCTCATAATATTTTGTAGCTGATAGGTTTTTTTTTTTTGTAACACTTACATTACACGATATCGACTTGCGTTCAAATTTAATTATTGTTTTTTCTATATGTGAAAACTTGTAATTGGCTTTACTGTGACATTATTATACCATACTAAACTCTGTAGTAGCTGTAAGTTTTCCGCAAAAGCTTAAAATAAAATAAAATAAAATAAAATAAAATTAGAAAAAATAATTCTTCACCAAATGAATAAAAACTTCTGAAGTAGGTATTAGCAAATAATTTGGTTCAACTTTAAATGAATGTTGTTATAAATGATTATTTGACTTAAAACTATCCACAAGCTTAGCTATTTTTATATCAAAGTTAGGAATTATCATAAATTGTAGTCTTTTGATTTTGTATTGTATTAAGTAACTCTTTAGTCCGTTTGTTTTACATGTCAAAAATAGGTAGTTTTTATATGTTTTGTATTTAACTAAAAATATTATATAAAAATATGACTTCATGATATTTTTTTTATCTTAGTACTTTTCCGAGGGGGGAAATTTAGGGAAATGTCCGAAAAAAATCAAATTGGCTGAATATTTTTTATGGGTAGGAATAAGCTCCCTTAGTAATTGAAAAAAGTGTCAGAATTTTCGCTTGCGTGAAAAAATTTAATAAAATTAAAGTCTCTTCGACTTCACAAATGTACGAAAGTAACAGCACAATGGAGATATACCTTTGCCACCACAGGCCACAACCACAACAAGAATTAAAAAAAAAAAGTTCTTCTTCTTCTATTTTTATTTTGGCAATCTACTTTCCTCTTGGAAGTAATTTTTGCCAGTGTCAAGTGTTTAATAGTTCAGTGCTAGTATTGTTTCAGTTTAAGTTTACATTAGAATGCGGGTGCATTGCATTCCAATGCTGCTTAGAGCATTTGGCAACAAGTATATCAAGACAGTTTACTCGGTAAGATCTGCCGAGGTAGCTACCACTACAATAAAAGTCTCAGCTTCACACAACCAAGATCGCGCCTATTTCAATTATTCCACATATTGTTCAGTTGCGTAGACACTTGTACCACAAAACTGCACCAATTTTAAGACACAATATCCACTATGAATCAATTTTCAAATAATTAAAATAGACACCAAACCGTACTCGAAAAATGGCGCCAAAAATTCAAAAAAAAAAGTTTTGACATTTCGTGTTGAAATTTTTTACCAAGGTATAATCTCCATTCTGCTGTTAGGTACTTTCGTACATTTGTGAAGTCGAAGAGACTTTTTTTTACGCAACCGAATATTCTGAAACTTTTTTCTATTACTAAGGGAGCTCAATAATAAAAAACATTCAGCCAATTTGATTTTTTCGAACATTCCCCATTATTGTTATTGTAACATTATGAAAATTAGAAAAATATTTCATTTAACTATTTATTTAAATTACATAGGTACTTACACAGATGAATGGTAACTTAAACTTCATGGGACAAGTAAAACTAAGTTATTTTGCTAATATTACCCCTGTTTAATACTTTTTATTGGTGTCCTAGGTTGTTTGTAGATAAATCTCAAAGTGAGTGTTGTGAAAAATAACTAGCTTTAAATTAAGTAACTACAGTAACCCTGTGCACAAAATAAGTATAAATAATGATTAATCTGTACCAGAGCGTGACGTCATCCTATGAAAATATCTGTCAGTTTCAGACAGGATGACGTCACGTAAATGAAAAACTTGATGTGAAATAGAAGATCAATCTTTCATGAGATGAATGAAACGTTATTTTCAAGCTATTGCATACATTTTTGTTTCATCTCCTAATGTTAGTCGAAGGTGAGTTAATCGAAAAATATTAGAGACACTAAGAGATTTATACATGAGCTTTTTTTAAATATTGACTTGGTTTTCGAGTCATAAAAATAAATGCAGTGGAGGCGCCAGTTGTACTACCAACAGCGCCTTAAAGGACTCCTTAGACGGTCAAGCATTGCTTGTCAAGCACGTACACAAAAATTATTCTTATGACGTAACCTACAATTTGGGGGCGTGGCCTACTTTTAATTGGTCACGGTGATCTATCTATTCTGTCGTGCTTGTCAAGCAACGCTCCTAGACGATTAAAATGTGATTGACAAGCAGAAAAATTTACGTGCTTGACGGAAAATGCTTGACCGTTTAGAGGGTCCATAAGGACTTCCTAAACGGTTAAGCATTTCTTGTCAATGACGTACACGTAACCTACCATTTGGGAGCGTGGCCTACTTTTGATTGGTCACGGTGATCTATCTATTCTGTGGTGCTTGTCAAGCATCACTCCTAGACGATCAAAATGTGATTGACAAGCAGAAAACATTACGTGCTTGACGGAAAATGCTTGACTATTTAGGGGGTCCATTACGGGCGAACGTCCACACACGGTGTTCCGCCGTAAAAACTTCCGTGCGTAGGCACGGAAAATCTTTTTTAACAAAAATCATTTATATTTTTACAGTAGGTGTACCTAAGTAGGTACCTATTTTCTTTCTGTACGATGCTAAAGCTGTGTGTAAATAAATGTTATTTTTAATGTATTTATCTAACGCCTGGCACGTGTTGATGTAAAGCCCGCCGGTAACGATCAATTGCGATTGTCAATTTTTTTGTCAATGCCATTATTAGATAGAGCAAATGACAATCGCTTCAATTGCCCGCGTAAACGATCAATTTTCGCATCAATGGGCGTCAATGACGTAAAAATTGACAATCGCAAATGATCGTTACCGGCGGGCTTTAAGATTGGATTACGTAAGATAATATTTGTTATAAAATGTTTATATTTGTAAAGAGCTTTTATTGAACCTTTATCCTTTCTTATCTCCTTTTTACGATTTTGTGAAAAAGGCTTAAAATATAGGCGTAGTAGGTAACTATTTAGTAATCTGTGACATAGTATACTTTTCATCAGGGTCAATGGTCCTAGGCCCTAGAGATTTTCTGAATGTCCACGCGGACGCAGTCGCGGGTGAAAGCTAGTTATAGAATAAAATATCCGCTAAATTATTTACGGAGGACTTGGTTGTATGGGTATAGATGCCTATGCTTTCCCGATAATGGGAGAATTTTAAAAACAACCAGCCTTGCCTGCAGGTTTGCCACCCGTCCCGATTTTGCCGGGACAGTCCCGATTTCGATGATATTGTCCCGCGTCCCGACGATCCATCAGTTTTGTCCCGATTTTGGTTATAACACGCAATCAAAATCAAAATGTTGATAAAAAATGGATCCAAATGTTTAAACGCATAAATGTACAACAAGTTGAATGCCTTATTTTGTGTTGTATCTCGCGCTTTAAGCATACGGCCTTCAAATGCTTTATGTTGAGCGAGTATTTTCCCATATGACGCTTAAATGATCTAATGTCAGAAATCGTAGCTCTGTAGATTTAATAAAAGCAAAATTGCAAAAGACATCTCGTATTTGGAATTCATAAGTAAAATATAAAATGACGCGGAATCAATGAGAGAAGCCCGTAGCAATACAAAATATGCATGGAAACATGTCAAAATAAAAATAAACATTACTTAAATCAAAAGTCTCTTTTTTTACTTGCAGCTAGGTAGGTAGTTCTCATTTTTTATTTTACTTTTACTTTGCTGACCCACCCTTTGTTTCCATTGATTTTGAGTAGGTAGATATTTTAGTCTCAAACATCTACATAGGTACAATCAACATGACCTTCATTTACCAGTTACCAGACTCTACAATAGTTTTACTGCCAGTTTTTAAAATAGACACAAAAAATTTTCGCTCCTTTGTCCCGATTTTTTCAGTTCCTAAAGGTGGCAACCCTGCTTGCCTGACTTTGTCTCTCTGGCTTTTCTCTAATCTGTGACTATCTGCAAGAGTTGCCACTGCCACACACATATTAGGAAAAAAGCCGTATAATTTTAACTTCGAGTACGGAAATTGCCAAAAAATACTGATTTTTATAATTGCTAGGGGCTCAGTGAGTTGTAGACCTCGCTCAAATTGTATGTTGTTAAAAATGAATCTATATATGTCGCCATGAGGTTAACACTGCTTTTGAAAAGCAGTACTATATGATATTTACTAGGTTAATATTATTTTATGAGAGCTTTTCAAAGTGACATTGGAAAAAAGTAACTCTTTTGTTCACTATATATATTATGGCGTTAATGGTCAAGTGAAGTTTAAAAATTGGCTTTGAAAAATAAACGGCCGGTGCTCAAAAAGCTTTTCTACCTACGTTTTCTATAGTTGATACTCACCTTTTTATCATCGAGCCATCTAGCGCCATCTATCGAGCCTACAGTTTTTTGTCATTTTGAAAAGCCCTTCGCTTCTAATATTGAAAATTTTTCGAAAGAAAAATTTTATCGCACTACTAAAAAAATATTATATATTAAATTAATTATCGAATCTGCTCACAAAGAGCAACGGTCACTTTCATATCAGTGGCGGATTTGCCCTTAGGCTCAGTAGGCCCGGGCCTAGGGTTGATAGATACTAGGGCGGTCAAGCGTGGCGAAAAATACACTGATGACAACAAGAAAGGACCCAAACTTGTAAGTGCTTAAGTGTAGACGCGTTTCATAACATGTTTTATATAATAATAATAATAAATAATTTCATCTTCACCATAATCCTTACAATTACCATCACATCATCACATTTAACAGTAATATATTTCAGTCAACAGATTATGATGGACTACGTAATACTTACTATACTATACCTATTATAGATCCCTATGCCCTGACCATGTAATATGGTCAGGGCATAGGGATCTATAGGGATTTATCCTAACCAACATCGCTGCATGGCCCGGACGCGCGGCGCGCTCGAGTAAGGCACGGTAAAGAAATTTCTTTTCGGATGAAACTGACTAAAAATCGAGTAGTGCGGCCATTTTTTTTTAATCCTAAACGTGGTCCTAGACTAGAGTTACAATCTGACCTGGCCGAATCTGGCCCCTGACTAGCTTTTGCCGCATTTGATAGGCATTATAACGGTTTAGACAGGCGTGCGGCTGACACTAAGCTAAGACATGTATTTTTGAACTTCGCGGATGACAGATTGATACTGTATACAAGCATTTTTCAGAAAAATCAGGCATTTTTTGCATCCTCGACAAGCACACACACACAAGGGAGGCCCTTACATAGATCCCTCCCCCCGTAAATCCGCCACTGTCCATTCATTTGCAATCCTGTAAATGAGTTAGCTTGTGTAAATCTAATGGGGATGGCAACACAGCAAAGCTAAAGACAGATTACACAATCATGCAGACTGACGACGGGAGACTGATGCAAGGCTGCCAACTGCACTGTTTTTCTATAAAATTTCAAACACAAAATGGTGCAGTTGGCAGTATTTCATCAGTCTCCCGTCGATCTCCATGATCGTGTAATCTCTCGTAGGATGTCACTGCGTAGTGCGTACGCTTGTTCCTAAAGCAGAAATTAGATGGTTCATCAAAAGTGCTTCATTTTTGATGAAAAGGCAGTGAATAGTGACCAGTGAACGACTTTTTGTATTTAGACACTAAATGTTCATGTACATTCATTTTGAATGTAATATTTCTCATTTCTCACAAAATTTCACGGCAACAGGTTGTGCGTGATAATTTTGATTAAAGAATTAAGAGTTAATTAAAGGGAGAGAAAATGCTTGCATACACTGCTTGTGTGCATGTTGCATGATGCAGGTTGAGAAAGTCTGAAAACGAAAAATAAAGGCATATTAAAACAAAAACAAATAAGTTAGTGACGACATGTCGTTCACTGCAGTGAATGGCACTGTTTACACGCTTCTTTTATAGTTCATTTCCGATGCGATGACTGATGAAAGGCCGATGCCCGATGAAAGCGAACGGCCGCCGACTTTCATCAAAAAGGCGCATCAGCGATGAAAGATGAAACTACATAATTAGACACTTCATTTTCGATGCTTCACTGCAATTAAGTATCGAAACTGAACGAAAAATTATCCATCTAATTTCAGCATAAGACAGTAGACGTTCAGAACAAAATATATGGGAAAATTGGTATTTATTTTGTGGTATTTTTTTACCGAAAAAGACCCATTGACCCAAAATGAATATAAAAGATGCACATATTCTACAATGCAAGTGCCGGAATTTAAAGACAAATATAGACGTTTTTATTCTTACAGAATTTCTTACTGAAAAAAGTGGCCACATTTAGCAATATCGACATTCATAACTTATTGCTTATATTTGAGGCCATGAAAAAATATTTAAATATTGCACTTTACTCTTCTATTTGCGCAAAATAACTAAAACTTTTATTCTAAGCCCTTGATAAAACGTAAATGATTTATTTCCATTGGTGGCGCTACTGAGCTCATCGAACCACCTTAATATTCAGATTTTTTGATATAGATTACTGACTATACTTAAGATCGTTCGTTTAGATAGTGTCGGTACACCTGCAAGCAAATTTATTCAGAGACAGGCGGCATACCGGCAAGTTTTTGGTAATGTTACAATATCGTATATATAATGGTAACAATATCGTTATCGGTATCGATAATTATTTAAGTTGTACCATAGTGTGCGGCAGGGGGAGGGGGTCATGTTTTTAGATAATGGTGTCCGTCCCTACTTGTGTTTATTGTAATAAAATACGAATACAAATAATACACACAAGCGAGGTGGAATGAGAATTTTAACGAAAAATTCAATAAAAAAAATTAGACTACCTAGTGTTCTTCATCACTTGAAGTGTCGGAGTCATTATCACCTGTATTTATAGTAATAGATCCAATCCAACATCATCACGTTTCGAATCCATACCAAAATATCGATTTTCTTCTTTAATTGCGTGATCTACACAACTTTTGTGTTTACATGTTTTACAAAACACCCGTCTTTTTTTTTGTTGGTTCACTTAAAGTTTCATCTTGAGACACTTCACTATCCTCCCAAAGACGAAAAAACATTTTTAGTATACGTAGCAGAGTCAACAAACACAACCTTTCACTACGGCGCGGCGCTTCGATGTAAACTGCCAAAATCCAAATTGAATTGCGGGTGTACGCCGCACGCGGTATCCTTTGTTTATGCGGCGGCATCCTTTGACAAGAAGCGGCACGTGCAAAGGCGGCGCGATAAAAGGGCGACACTATCTAACCGAATGCGCTTTAAATTCTACGGATTTTTTAACGTTACCAAGGAATATGGATATTTTAAAATCAAAACATGGCAACACTACTGTCACAGACTAGCTAGAAACCTAACCTCAAAACGAGCGCATCGCTTGCTCGCTCGCCGCGCCGCGCCGCCATTTTTCTGGTTTTGTCAGTGGGTTTGGTTTGCCGCACTTGGAAAATCGAAATTCAATAATTAATAGTTATTTTGTAAATACTACTTGATAAAACATGGGTGTTAATGTAGAAACCATCAGTCCTGGAGACGGTAAGTTTATTTTTAAATCTTCATCTACCTACGATTATTTTTTCATTATCGCACTTAAATTTCATGATAAATCTATATTTTCGGTAAAGTTGCATTGCATTTAAATATTTTGAATAAAACTGATTATTAAAAACTCTAAAATGATATCTAAGAGCTGTTGATGGTCTAAAAGAAGTCATATTCTAACTTGACTGAACTGACGCTAGATACAATACCTGCGTTCGATTGGATTCAGTGACGCATGGAATATCTACCTAGCTCATTAGCATCTTTAATTAATTTTTTACACATCATTTTCATTTTTCTCACTACACTACTAAGGACAACACAGTGATCAGATCCTATCTTATTACGGCCGTCATAATCACATTATAATAAGTGTGGTTTGCATCCAAACCGCCAAAAGAGGCAAGGATATCTAGAAATCTCTGACCTTCATGTGTGGTCCCTACCTACAAGATGGGGAGCAAGCAAGCCCCACTCTGGTGTCGCCTTCGCCTCTAGTGTTATCTATGAGGTCAATGTAGGACTAAAGATTTAGAATAATAACACCTAGAAGCCGTATCCTCGTATGCAAAGTGAGGCAACTAATACTAAGACTAAATAGCTTAGTTTTCAGATATATAATATTTCCTTCATACATTACCTAATTGTTACTAAAATACAATAATATAGTAACTAATCTAATAAATGTAGGAAAATTTTAACTGTTTTGTACTTATTCTGTACCTCGTGTAAACCTTGCTTAAAGGATCTGTGCTCCTGTGATGCCGTCCACATCTACAGACCTAACGCCTATCTCAATTGCTTTCAAATTGCTAGTTTATGACGTCAATGCACTGTCCGTCTTTGTCACTGTGTGATGTAATTAGGATGGAAAGTGCATTGGTATTGCTATCGTTATAGCTTTGACTTAGGCGGTAGGGCCTCAGATTTCTGTAATGCCAACGGCTCTAAAATTGACTCATGTCATCTGAAACAGGGGTGGCCAACAAATCAATCGCGATCGACCAGTCGATCTCTGGTGACAGTGCAGTCGATCACGAGAGACAAAACAAGAACTGCTTGTGGTAGCAAAGCAAGTAGCAACAGAACGGTAGTGGGTGCGGCATTTTTGTAGTAAAAAATACCCCAAAAATTAAAATGCTTTCATCATATCAGCCACACGACACCCACTGCTGGGTATAGGCCTCCCCTAAGGATCTCCACGACGATCGATCCTGCGCTGCCTGCATCCACTGGCTTTCCGCGACCTTCACCAGATCGTCGGTCCACCTTGTCGGGGCCTACCCACGGAGCGTCATCCAAAAATGCTTTGAGTTGATTTAAATAGGCCAGAAAATTTTAAAATCGATCGCAGCCCTAGACAAGTTGCTGATCTAAAACACAGACCAACATCAAATCACACATACAGAGATACAAGTTTACGTTGAAAGGGGTTTGAAAGCTATTTGTATCTGAAATTTAAAAAAAAATGGCATTGCACTTTAAAACCATAAGTTCAATTTCAAACATATAGACAAATAAAAAATGTTATAGAACATAAAAGTCTAAATCGTCACATTTCACAGTGATACCAACTTGGGGGATTTTCCCCTAGATTTAGGGGGGGGCAAGTGTCAAAAGGGGATTTTTTAGGGGCAGGAATATTTCAGGGGTTTTTTTAGGGGCTTCAAACAAAACCTTCGTACAATAGAAAATTCCTTGTGAGTACTCGGATTTCATTGATTCAAAACTTTACAAACACTCACGCAGCCTGTGAATTAGTAATTACAAGCAGACATTTGAGTTCTAGTTTGATTCTATAATACGAACCTTAATATGCAAGCGTTTTATTTGATTAGTCACGACCTACTTTATAATAAGAATTTAAACTTGGGGGTGTTTTTAGGGGAAAATTTCATGGGGGAAAATTTTGGCAGAGGTTGGCTGGCTACACTGCATTTTAGAGATGTTTGGACAAAAATATTGAATTAGCATTATTTTGCAATCTTTTTGTTCAAATGTAGTCTCTAAAAGTCTTAAGTTTTAAAATTTGGATGAGGACTATGCCTTGTTCCATACAAAAATTATCTAACACCTTACTCAAACTAAAATAAATTTAACATTTCAAACGTTTATGATTTCAGAATCAACATACCCTAAGAATGGTCAGACCGTGGTGGTACATTACACGGGTACTTTAACGAACGGTAAAAAATTCGACTCATCCCGTGACCGCGGCAAACCTTTCAAGTTCAGGATTGGCAAAGGCGAGGTCATCAGAGGCTGGGATGAAGGCGTTGCCAAGGTAATATTTATATTTTAAAACAAAACCTAATTATGAAGACATTTTGTGGTACAATATCCCATTATGTACCTCTTTAGATGTATAAAAATATCTCAAACAGTTAATTTTCTTTTCCTACTTTGGTTTTGTTTGAGTATCACAGAATAGATAATAGTACTAGCCAGGGAATGATAATGTTATTTTTAAATTTAATGTTATTTCTGCCTTTTTTTCAGTTAATTTTAACATTAACGTTATGTCTATAAATAATGATAATGTTACATTGAAATTAACATTATTTCAGTAAATAACGTTAATTTTAATGTTGTTTCTTATTTTTTTTACCGTTAAGCTTTAAAATTAATGTTATTCCAATTGATAATGTTACTTTTTTAGCGATAATTTTACCGGTACTATTGTACCGGTAAAGTTTAACGCTATATCAAACGCAAATTTTACCAGTAAAATATTTTTAACGGTATTTTTAACATAATTTTCAATCCCTGGTACTAGCGTACAGAGCTAGCGTGCGAGCTCGGTGGCGCAGTGGTTTAGTGCCTGGCCCAGCGATTGCGGAGGTTAAGCAACGTTCGCAAGGGTCGGTCATGGGATGGGTGACCAAAAATTTATTATCTCGAGCTCCTCCGTACTGCGGAAGGCACGTTAAGCCGTTGGTCTTGGCTGCATTTGCAGTCGTTAACACCCACCAACCTGCATTGGGCCCGCGTGGTGGGTGATGGCCTGACCTCCTTATCAACCCATAAGGAAGGCCTGTGCTCCATCAGTGGGGACATTAAAAATGGCTGATGGAGACTTGCTCAGACCGACACAATAAAGTGCAAACGAAATTGCCAAGTATTTCATACATACTCACGTGTGGAGTGACAAAGCCATCCTACTAATATTATAAATGTGAAAGTTTGTGGGTTTGGATGTTTGTTTTTCAATCACGCAAAAACTACTGAACGGAATTAGTATTTGGCACACAGAAAGTAAATAGCCTAGATTAAAACATAGAATACTTTTTATCCCGATATTTTTACGGGAACGGGAACCCTGCGGGTGCAACCGCGGGCGGCCGCTAGTATTATCTAAAATAAGCACATATTATTATAAAACGCCAATGGGGTGTGATACTGAGGAACTAATGGCGCCACAAGCGACAGTCCCAAAATATTTTGATTGGTTGTTTCAAATGTCTAATGTCATTTCTGACGTATTTTAACCAATCAAAACCATTGAAAGAGGTCAGGTCGCCGCTGGTGCCATCTGCGATTAGCTTTGCGTGATACACCTCATTAAAATTAACTAATTAAATTACAGATGTCGGTTGGGGAGCGTGCCAAGCTGACCTGTTCCCCGGACTACGCGTACGGCAAGCAGGGACACCCCGGTGTCATTCCTCCCGATGCAACTCTCATCTTTGATGTAGAGCTCATCCGCCTTGAATAAACCGGCAACCACTTCTTAATTCACCCACCTTAAGGTTTTGTTAGATGAGTTTTCTCAAAGATCTAATTCAGTGATACTCTAAAGGCACATTGACATGATCAAAGTATACTTGGACCAAGTAGTTTGGATGACTACTTGGACGCAACGAACTGAGTTTGTTGCTTGGACGCTACTTGGATCATGTAAACAAGCAATCAAAGCGCACTTTGATCATAATTCTAATCAAAGTAAACTTGGACCATGCTCTACATTCATCCAAGTCTGCTTGGACCAAGTAGTTTTGATGACTACCTGGATGCTACTTGGATGTAAGCAAGCAATCCAAATGCACTTTGACATTGCCGTAGTAAAAAAGCGACTTGGTCCAAGCATACTTTGATCATGTCAACGCGGCTTAATGGCAATAAGAACCAAATTCATTTCTGAATTAAGCGCTCAATAATAGTGTTAGCTAGTCAAACATTGATAGGATTAATTTTGCCAGCTTAAAGTTTAAGAGATATTGTGCAATGGTAGCATTAGATCCTCTATGCAAAACTATCTAACAAACCTCCATTGAAATCATTCAATAAATACAATATTTGTAGTGTTACCAGTATGTAACATTTTACTCTTTCGAAAAAATAAGGTAACATTCCAGCTGCATTTTACTGTCAATTCCCAATGTTTGATGTGTTCAATCTTTTTAGATGTCAATTTTATACATAATTCGTTAAATCAGTGTTTGCTCAATGTTTTAGTTTAGTTTTGCAGTGTTATTGAGCAAGTCTGTAAATATTATGAGCACAATTATTTTGTAACCTCTGGAATGCATTAAGTGTAAACATGAATTTCTTTAAAAGATTTATTGTGTAAGTACCTAAGATGAAAATAAAAAAAAATATGAACAATTGTTTTTTTCAATTTTATCAACCAAATGTTAGAAATCCTTTGATGAGTTTAAACACACAAAAATTTAAAACACCTAGGTAGGTAGGTACTTCCAGAGATAATTTGATTATTCTTTCCATGTAGGTAAATAAGTTTGTCAAGGATTACTTAGTTTAACTATAGTTCGTCGTGTGTTGTAGGTACTAACTAAAATCTAATCGCTAGGTACTGACTTAGGTGATTGTCCATCATCAATCACATTGGATAAGGGCAGTGGGAATGTCCGAAAAATATCAAATTGGCTTTTGTTTTATAGGTAGGAATAAGCTCCCGTAATAGAAAAAGTTTAATATTTTCGCTTGCGTGTAAAAATTTAATAAACTTAAAGTCTCTTCGACTTCACCAAATGTACAGTAACGTAACAGCAAAATGGAGATCTATACGTTTGCCAAATTGCCACCACCTGCCACAACCACAACACAAAAAAGGTTTTAACAGGGTCAAGGTCTTTGACTTTAGAGACGTCTCTACAGCTGAGCCACACAGATCTCGCAAACGGAAGGTCGTAGCGAAAATCTGATTACTCCATGTGTAGCCGGTAGTTTGTCGGATTTTGTCACCAAGAACCAGATTTTGTCGGTCTTGCGTTTAGGAGATATGTGAGGATACGCTGTGGAGACTTTTCTACCTGAATCTTGAGAATGGAAGGTCATAGCTAAAATCTGATAATTCGAGTGTGTAGCCGTTAGTTTGTCGGAATTTGTCACCAAGAATCAGATTTTGTCGATCTTGCGTTTAGGAGATATGTGAGGATGCGCTGTGGAGATCCTCACATATCTCCTAAACGCAAGACCGACATAATCTGGTTATTGGTGACACAATCCGACAAACTACCGGCTACACATACGAGTAATCAGATTTTCGCTACGACCTTCCGTTTGCGAGATCTGTGTGGCTCAGCTGTAGAGACGTCTCTACAGCTGCGCCACACAGATCTCCTAAACGCAAGACCACAAACTCTGGTTTTTGTGCGACATATTAACGGCTGCACACACGAGTAATCTCATTTTCGCTACGACCTTCCGTTTTCGAGATGTGTGGCTCAGCTGTAGAGACGTCTCTACAGCTGTGCCACACGTATCTCCTTAACGCAAGCAAAGAAAATATATACTAACGTAAAACGCAAGCCCGACAAATTCCGACAAACTATATCGTCTTCATCATGGCGTAGTCAAAGTCAGATTTCCAACTTTTTTTTGTGGCCCAGCTGTAGTCCGGCACGTAAATTCCTGAACTTTTTTCTAACCTTACATTATAAATGCGAAAGTCTGTTTGTTTATGTGTTACGCCTTCACGTCTTAACTACTGAACCGATCATCATGAAATTTTGCATACACGTTGTCAAGGGTACAGAGAAAGGACATACCTACTACCTAGGTACTTTTTATCCCGAAAAAAAGTATTGTTCTCCGAGGGATAGCAAAAAATCTTTCCACGCAGACGAAGTCGCGGGCGGTAGCTAGTTACCTATAAAAAATATTCAGCCAAATTGATTTTTTTGGACATTCCCCTTTGGAAAAAACCCCTTCCATTCCGATCAACTAGTTGAGTGAGACCCTGTATGCGACTTTATTCTTGGATCATTTTGATTTTAAAAATAATTTTCCCTGCATTCAAAGATTTTTTGAAAAATCTCCTGCCTTAACCTGGAATCGAACCCACCAAATATTAAAAAAAAAACCTTTTTTACGATACGAACCTAAGTAGTTGAGCTGCTGAGAACTAAAATAGTTGATTCGTTTCTTTCTCAACCAATCAACCAAATAGTTGTCCTGTTGGGAAGTAAAATACTTAGTTGTTCAGTTTTCAGTTGGTCGGTTTAGTTGATCCGAATGGAAAAAGGGGAAAAAAATAAATAAATTAAAAAAATATTAAAAACACGACTGCCCTGCCAAAACGAACTAAAAAGTTAAACAACAAGTGTCATTGCAGTCGGGGGACCTTATCATGGAACAATTTTTGATCAAAGAGGTCCCCCGACTGCAATGACACTTGTTGTTTAACTTTTTAGTTCGTTTTGGCAGGGCAGTCGTGTTTTTAATATTTTTTTAATTTATTTATTTTTATTTCACACATTTTAGTGACATAGTATTGTACTGTGAGCCCCTAACTATCTATATTACTTCTATATACTCGTATACCCCAGGTAGCATTTATACGTCATAAAGACGTGAACTTTTCGTCGATTTAGACCTGAGAGACGTCATCTGATGACGTCTAGATATCCAGAAAATGACGTGTGAAAGTCACAGCCCCACGACGTCTTTTTTCTCACGTTAAAATAACGTAACTATCAAACGTGCCTAGCACGTTCTTCTATTAGCGTGACTACTACGTCATTTTTCTCACGTTAAAATAACGTAACTACCAAACGTGCCTAGCACGTTCTTCTATTAGCATGACTACGACGTCATCTAGATGTCGTCTTTCTGACGTTAAATAGAAACGAACAGGGCACTCCTTAGGGTGCGTCCAAAATTAGCACTTAGCCGAGCTGATAAAAAAAAACTCCGTATAGTTTATATACATCATTTATTTTACTTACTTAATACTTTATTTTCTAAAATTAACAGTAGATTATAACCTATTCATAAAATACAATGGATCATCGGAAAACATATAAAATTGTCGTCAGTGCTATTAGGCAACACAACACACTTACAAACTATATCATCCATTGGTAAAATTTTTAACTCTGTCAAATTAGATAAGATAAAGATGTCAAGACCAGCAGAATCAAAAGGATAGTTATATAAAGAATTATACTCTATGAATTCTTTGCCATATACAAAGACTGTTTTATCAATAATGTGTCTCATAATACTATGAATCTCAATTATTTTATTTTTATTAGTCAAACAATAACAATCACTTTTACGATATTCGTACACATAAATGAGAAAATCTTTGCATACACCTTTTTTATAGAATTCGTATACATTGTTCCCATTGAGGTTTGGCCCCAAATAGTTGTCATAAGGTAAAGAAAGATTTTCTTTAACATTGCAGTTGGGATATGATGAAAATTCAGTCTCTCTCAGACGTTTAACTATTTGTTGTAGTGGGTATTTAGGAGACCTGACAAGCTTTTTCAAACCACCTAAATAGTTTTCAAAAGGAAAGGCAGAATAATTGTCCAAGACCCCATAAATTTGGACATCGTCAGATACATGGCACATCATGTGAACATTATAAACTAGAAAAGATATTCCGTACACATTTTGTGAATGTTTTATAAACATTAACAATAGTTCGTGTGCAAAATCTATACCAATTTTCTTTATGTGCTTTTGAGAGCAAAGAATAGTAATTGCACAGTGAAGTAATATAAAATTTTTATAGAGAGCAGTTGGTAGTATCTCTTTTAAAACAAATGGACCAAGATATAGAAGAAATAGCCTGAATTCGGTGGCCTTCCAGCGAGCTAATTCGTTTAAACTACGAGGTCGTCTGTTAAATTCAATGGGTATAGATTTTTCACAAGAAAGTAATTTTTCAGATATCTGCAACACTGAACGGCTACATAAGCGAACTGCTAATTTCCCACCAATCCAAATATTTAGGAGTTTCCTCATCACTCCCAATAATACGGCGTGCATATAATCTACAGGGAACGCAGTGATTAAGTCAATGGGAAGATCTAAAAGTGGAGACTCACCTAAATGATGGTCTTCATCTGATCTTAATCGAAACTGTAAGTTAGTTCTTTTGCCAGCACATACATTTTTATAAATAACTCTTCCTTGGACGTATTCGCCAGGCTCTACACATTTGTCACAGGATGAGTATCCCCCATGTGATTTTGTACATTTCAGAAAAGCTCTAGCTGGGGCGTCGCACACGAAACTGTGCACTTTAACACTGTAGTGGACACTCTCGAAATCAAAACCAATCTCAAGTAATTCTGTTAATTCTTTTACGAAGTCTTTTAAAAAAAGGTTTAATGGAGATGGTTTTGAACGTCCACAAAAAATAGCGATAGCAAAAGGTTTTGCATTGGTATAGTTTTTTATCAATCCTAATATAGGCCAAAGTTGTACATTGCTACTTTTGAATAACGGAAGACCGTCTACATTAAAAGAAATTAATATCTCTCTTTTGTCAATCTTAGTGTGACCAAGTAATTTTAATTGACTTTTTAATTGAATAAGGAGTCCAATGTATACTAATTCGCCAGATTCTAAAGATAATGTTTCTACATGCTTTGGTGTCTGCAATAACGTTCTGCTATCTTTTGGCAGTTCAGGGCATATGGGAGAAAGAATCTTTAAAAGACTATCTATAGCATTATGGGGGATTTTATACTGAACTGTGGCCCGGTGTCTCAACTGAGATTTTAAATCAACTTCACTGTTCTCAGTTTCTTGAGACACATATTCATTCATAGATAATGTGGGCTGTGAAACTTCTGTATTTACAGATGGTTCACAATCCACATTATCTATCTGCGAAACTTCTGTACTTACAAAAGGTTCACAATCACTATCAACACTATTATCATTATAAACATTTGATGTGGATACAGTTGATGGTAAACATGGTAACTGACTACATGAAGGCTCTGAATTAACAGTTTCATAATTGCTATCTACTGAGTTGCTTGTTTGGATTTCTGACAATACTTTTAACTTTTCTTCTTTAACACGTCTGAGTAATTGTCGTTGCCCAACTACAGCTTTTCGCTTAACACCTGTTTTTTCAATTGCTGACATAATCTAATTCTTTTTCAATTGTTTCTTTTCCCGTTGTGGCGCGTGTTTAAGCCAGTTTTTAATAATATCTTCTATTTGTCTACTCGTGGAACCAGTAGCTGTCTTCACAGCATCTGTACAGAAAGTATTTTTTTTACATTAGCTTCCTCGTCCAATGTTTTTTGTAAATTTTTGACTGATTGGCAAACTGTCTTTGTGCCTCAGTAACATACTGCACACAAGTTACATGATTAACAACAGCAACTAAACAACTAATGGTGCCAATTTTCATCAAAATCGGTTCAGTAGTTTTTTGCATGATAAAAAATTACATAGGTATTAGTTGAGTCATGTAAAAAGAGCGCTAGAAGCAAGTAGAGAGAAGTATGTTTGCACAAAAACGGACTTTCTTTTAGCGATTTTTTTTAATGACGCGAACTATAGGTTTAGTGGGAAGTACGCAGTCCCATAGTAGTTATACTAGTTCCCAATAAGTGGGATAAGTCTTATTTACGAGATTATTACCTCTAGCCAGTTGCTACATACTATTTATAATTACAGTAAAAACAACTAACCAACAACAGCATCGCGCAGACGAAGTTCCGAAAATGGGTGTTTGTCCGATCGTTTGCCATAAAAATTGTACTGTTTTGCGAAACTGTCGGTCATAATGAATTTCATGATCCTTGATACCTGGTTCGAGGTACCTGTTCCACCTAGAGATTTTAAGTAGGAAACCTGCAAAATTCAAATAATTACTCAGAATTGTAAAGGTCAGGCTACTATGGAAAGAGCTAGGTAAAGACAGCAACAGTCTCAATGAAAAAAATTGTGGTGGAGAGGCCTGTGCTCCATCACTAACAAAATGTTAAGGTTGTTAAAATTAGTTAAAATTAAAATATGATGCGACAGTTGCTACATACCAGATCTTCATAATGTTTTGAATTTTTTAGTAACAATTCTGTAGTTTCCAGCTCCTCTTTACATTTCAAGGGGAATTTAAATTCCGGTATTGAATGTCCGGTCCTTTTTTCCTTCAAAAGTGATATTATTTGTTCATTTTGAACTTTTATATAAGACAGTAGAGATATTATTTTGTCCTGGAAGCCTGAAAATAATTATTAAAAAAAGTTAATAAAAATCTTAAACTCTATAAAAAAAATGTAGTATAGATATAAAGATGAAGGAGTACCTACCTATTGTTCCAGTAGATACTGGAGCGGAGCCATCACTGCTTGTGCTTATAGTGTTATATTCATAATTAGTAACTTTAGATGTGAAATCTGAAATCCACAATAAATTACCATTCAGAATCCTAGCTATAGTAATAAATCTATATAATAATACTAGCTCCCGCCCGCGGCTTCGCTCGCGTGAAATTTGGTTATATCGCGCTCCAAGGAACATGTAAAATTTTCGGAATAAAAGTATCCTATGTCCTTTTTGGGTCTTAAAGACCTAGATCCAACCCAAATTTAATCAAGGTAGGTTCAGTAGTTTTAGCGAGAAAGACGGACGGACAAACAAACAAACAGACTCACATACTTTCCCATTTATATTATAAGTATAGATTCAAGGTGTCCGGGATCATATACCCGAAACTCTAAACTTGGACTTAGACCATCATTCTGAACAATAATCACGAATAAATTGTTGTCAGAAATTGGTAGCTGATTGAGCTTCACATTTTGTATGGTACAATGAGCTTCCCATACAAAATGTTATGGGAAGCCCAATATTTTTTTCATTTCTGCTAAGAATTTCTTAGTGATTTTTGGTCAGAATGATGATCTGAGTCCATAGTTGGAGTTTCCGCCGCTATGCAACCTATATACAGGGTGTCCAGGGTATTATATATAAATACTTAAATACCTTTAAATATATATATAAATACCTTTACAGCTTTGTGAACCCAAGGACGATGTTGGAGCAGGGCTTGTTGGAGCAGGGCATACTACGTCCACAGCTGATTGAGTAGGAGTGGATACAAAAGCTTCCTGCTCTATTTCTACAAAAGAAATGATCATATGGACAAAACAAACATTGTACAAATATTTATAGTCTTTGAGAAATGTGAGCACAAACATAGATAGATACATACATTCATACATAAACTCGTCAAATTTTGCACATTTGTTTAGAAGTCTTTAAAGATTATGTATGCCAAATTCTATCAATGTTACTTACATAAGGGTTGAATTCATAACCCTCCCTTTTTGAAGTCAGGTTAAAAAGAAATTGAATAAACATGAACCAATAACTTCTAAGTAAAAATTAATATTCTTAAATAAAGCATAGTTAGAGTAAAAATAAAATAACACCATACCTTTCACCAAACTACTTGGTATGGATAGGTTCAGGTGTAATAAAGAATCATCTGGCTGCAAAATATTTTCAGACCCACTGGGAATATCTGTTAACATAAAAAATATATCAGATTTTTAAGAAAGTAAAATACATAGGTAGCTATTAATAGGATTATACTTTACTTTCTAGTATTGATGAAGAATCGACAGATTTTTTGGAGATATCTGCAATATAAAAATATATGTGATTTATACAAATTGTAGGTATAGTTTTTATAAATATGAATTCTAGTTTCCCACCATGCCTTACAAGTCACACCAGAAAATTATGTAAATAACAGGCTATTGCAGAAATTCAACACCTTTTAAAAAAAAAATATAAGTAAGTATAAGTATCTCACATGTCTGGTATCTGAATTAGAGATGTTACGAATGTCAAATTTTACACATTCGCGAATGCAATGCGAATATTTAGGTTGCGAATGTGCGAATGCGAATGTTAAGCCATGAAGTATTACAAAAACCATATAAATTAATAAATAAATCAATTTTATTACTAAAACGGGAAATATATATATGTTACGGCTAATACCCGAAGTGCGGCTAAACCTAGTTCTAGCCGGCTAAAACTAGGTGTAGCCGATAGCTGTTGGCTAAAACTAGGTGTACCCGATAGCTGTTGGATAAAACTAGGTGTAACCGATCTGCTTTACTCCTGTAGGTCCCGGGTTAGGTTAGGAATTTAAGGCGAGCGCGAAGCGCAGCGGAGCGTGAGCCTTAAATTTCGAGGTTATTTTTTTTTAACAGACAACAGAAAAAACTTTCTTTATATCCCATGCTGCACCTAGTTTTAGCCGGCTACACCTAGTATTAGCCGCAAGCAAATCGGCTACACCTAGTTTTAGCCAACAGCTAGCGGCTACACCTAGTTTTAGCCGGCTAAAACTAGGTTTAGCCACACTTCGGGTATTAGCCGTAACATATATACAAAATAATATACATACTACCTACCTATAATTTATGAAGACATCTATTAGTGAATTAAATTTGTATAAAATTGGATGCTTTTTTAATGCACATGTGCAGTAAAGTAAAATAAAAAAATCGCTAAGATAACTTTTCTTTTAAAGCAATAGCAAAAACTGTCTAATTTTCACAAATCACTTTAAAACACAATGAATTATTTGTTTACCAAAAAGAGGAATTACAGTAGACTGGCAATTTAAACAAAACAACAAATCAAGCAACAGAGTAGACCACATCAACAAGCAATCACAATTCACAAACTACCCGCTTGTAATAAACGCTTTCTATTGGTTGAATTCATTAAATTATGCTCACATTCACATTCGCATAAAATTTGCATTGATTGATGCGAATGCGAATGTCGATGCGAATGTTTAAAACAAAGCTAACCATTCGCAAATGCGAATGCGAATATTCGTAACATATCTGATCTGAATAATTAATGATTATGTGTCCTTCTTAATATCTCACAGACCAGTTAATAAATAAAGCACATTTTAGTTGTAGTAATTAAATTCAAATTCAAAATATATTAGTGTATGAAAGCATTAATAAAATATATTATTTATCATAGTTACTTACTACAAAATAAATGAGTTCAAAATTTTTTACATCATGGATTTTGTGTTAAAACTGGAGACTTACATTGAGCAAACTTTTTTTTTAGTGGTGGTGGACTTTCAAATCTCTCATTTTCTTCTTCATCAGAAGAATTATACCGCTTGTTGCGTATCTGTTTTCTTTTGACAGGTTTTTCAGGTTCTGCTTCTGACTGTGTCTGTATGTCAGACGTTTCCTCAACCAACTTTAATTTTTTCTTGGCTTTTTCTATATCATCTAAGCATAAAAACAAAGAAAATCATGCAAGACCCATAAACCAACAGGCTTAATAAAACGATCCACCAACACCAACCAAGAATTTTGTTAATACAGCGTTAGAGGCTCAGACCAAATTTGATCTGAGGTTAGAGGATGCTGCACACAAGCAATCAGATACCAAACCACACAGGGACATGATAAAAAATTTACGAACTTACCTGTTTCATAGAACACGCGTTGCACGCCGTATAATTTCCATTTCTCATCAGGCGTCAGGCTCCCGTGTAAAATTTTGTCAAAGGCCTTGGTTCCTTTTATTGGAGGCCAGTACACTTCACAACCCCTGGGCGTCAGCCAGTTTTTATTTATGACCGAGACGGTTCCACCATCGTCAGGGCAAAATTGTATCACGGCAAACATTTCACAAATCACAATAAATAAGACCGGTAAAAATGGCTAAAAAACAGACAGGTTGACGTGACGCGTCTTGAAAACGGCGGGAATGGAAAAAACGGTTTATTTCCGACTTTTTTTAAACAAATCCTTCAGCCGAAAGACAGTTTGGTTTATTGCTGACTAAGGACCGACCGAGATCTCGGCCAGTCTCAGCCAAAAATTATGTCTCGGTCTCGGCCAAATTGGCCGAGAATCTCGGCCTATAAGTACCTATTTACGTAGGCCTGTTGGTTGATCACGTAAGTCTGTTGCTAACAATTATCGACTGAAATCGATTGAAAGCGCAGTTACATTGCTGCTTTAAGTAAGATAGTTGTCACATTGGTTCATAACTGAAGCAGCAATGTCACTGCGATTTCTGTCAGAGTTGATTGCAACAAAATTACATAATTACTATCCCCGTCAATTGGTAATGCGCTGGAACCTTGTCAAATTAACAAACACATCATCGTCATCCGCAACTAAAAATGACAAAAAACAGTAAAATTCTAATAGGTAATATAATATATTAATTATTGAATTCTTATTTTCAATAAGAAAGGGTCTAGGTATATCAAAAATTTACAAATTGTTTTTCGTTTTTGAGGTTAAAAACATGGCCGCCAGGCGCATTACCAATTGGCGGGGATAATACCCCTGAGATGACACTCGTGCACTTTCCTTTCCTCTTCGCTGAGGCATGCGTCATTGGAATTAACGCATGTTATGCATGCCACAGGTTGGCCACAGGGCATACGCTGACGCATTCCTCACTGTATAACCCGCAGCCTGATAATCTAATTAAAAACCACCTAGCGACCAGTGATAATTACGATAATTTAACGATAATCTATCGAAAACTTTCAAAAAATTGACGACGGTGGCGTGAGGAAAGGAAAAAACGAAGGGGGTCTATCGCGCTTCAGGTCCCGAGTTAACTCGACCGGGTTGTAATTAATCAAATTAAATCAAAATTGTTGGCTTCGGTCATTTGTTGCTGTCGACTTGTAATAGGTACCATGGGCAAAAGCACCGTCATTTTCAAAATTGCTATCTTGAGGATTGATATGAGTTTAATATATATCTTTTAATTTAAGGTGTATTTTACAAAAAATAACTTAACCACATCGAATCAGATGGAGCCCAAACGTTGTATGTTTTGAAAATGTTTTGAAATACAAGAACCGGCTTAGCAAGCTCTTCCTTTCAATATCATACACGATAGGATTTAGAAAGAAAATCCCCATACAAAAAAGATGACACCATAATAACTCATCTTCTAAGGAAAGATTTTTTAAAAACTGCGAGTCCAAAATATTGTTTTGAGCTCAAGTATAAGTGCCGTACCAAACGGCTTTGCTGTACATGGATTTGCGGATTTTTTTGCGTACACCTACCTAGCACTATTATGATTAAATAAATAATTTTAATTAAATTAAATGTGTTTTTCATCAATATTCGCCATTTTATAGTAACATTAAAAAAACAAAAATCTCGGTCTCGGTCTCGGCCGAGACTTTTTTTAATCTCGGTCTCGGTACTCGGCGAAAAGTGGGTTCGGTCGGTCCCTTGCTGACATCAAGAAAGACAGTGTTTTTTTTTTTTTTTTTCTTTTTCGTTTATTTGGGATAACAACAACCATAAATTTACATTTATTGACTTAGGTCTAATTACTACGGCTAAGGTCAATAATAGTTATCCTCAGTTTTAAATCACATAGGTTGCCGAGAAGCAATGTTCTTATATAAAAAACATGAATATGGTAAAGTAGAAAAACAAAAATAATGTAGGTAGAAAAACAAAACCACGAAACAGAACTACAATGAATTATTCTCGACTTGTGTCGGTCGAACGGCAAGAAGCGGCTCCTGAGGTGGGGGGCGACATCGTCGTCGTCCGTTGTCCGTGCGTTATGGTAAGTATCTGTCTATGTAGCTCGCTACCTGCCGCTCCGCCAACAAATGGCACCCTGATTATCTAAAAAGAAACTATTTAGCGACTGGTTGCATTTGACATACATTGCCACTTTTCTTTGGTATGTTTTTTTTTAACCCAAAAAGAAGTAGCAATGGATCACGATCATCTGTGAACTGCAACCAGTCGCTAGGTGGTTTTTAATTAGATAATCAGCCCGCAGGACCGACGGCTTCACGTGTTTGGGTAGGGAGGTATGTATTATGTGTAAATTACTAAAACATTTTATTTTATTATTATAAAATCGAAATGAGAACAACTACTCATGAAACTTTTCCCCATAAACATAGGTCAAAATACTAAAATGAGCAGAAATTAATTATTGAGGAACTAATATGTCATATTAATGGCAACACCGACACAAACGTCAGACGTCAGATAATGTCAATGTCTTGTATTTACAAGGCTATATTCCGAATCACGATAAAATCGATGTCAGCGCTCACGTTATCTGTCAAACCCATACAAAATCACCGACTCGGAACGCATTTTAGTGCGCTGTCATCGATTTTAGTGTGATTCGGAATGCAGCCCAAGTAGATTACTTTGCCAAATGCCATCGATTTTTGCTAAATTTTAGTAAATTACTTTAAATAATGAACCGGACTATTCATCGGGGAGCTCGTGAAATTATACATAAACTATTCATGAGATGATTTGCAGAATTTCAAGCTGGTAAACTATTATCGGAATCGGATGATGTTTACTAACGAACAGCTGATATCACAGGTAATTTGATATTATAGGTAGGTACTTAATTTAATTAGTTCAACCTATATAACATATAGTTCAACCTACCTATATTCCGCTCTACTGCATGTAAATCGAATATTTATTTACATTTAAAATCTTTTGAGGTTATAACATGTCTTGTTGTTCTTTTTATTACATAAAATTTTAGTCATCATTATAAATTAGATACTTGAATGCAAATTTTATTTTACAGGTACATCGGTAAGCACTATCCGAAGAATTGTAGAACATGGTGAGAAGACAGGTGGAAAATTTGGCACTCCTGCCGAAAAGGTCGGCCTAGAAAGGAGTTAGGCGACTTCAATAAATGTACTATCCGCCAAAAAGTTATTTTTTTTATACTGTAAAAAAAGGAGTATCAACAGTTAAAACATGAAAAGTCGCAGTCTAAAACATCGGTGGAAAGGACATTAAACAAGTCACCGAGGAGGCTTTCAAATTATTGGAAGAGTTGCTGCGGCACGTAAAAAAAATGTAATCTCAGTACCTATTATGAATGAGGCAGAACCTTATATCAAAATATAGATCAGTTAGTAATATGTGTTGAAGAAGAGAGCTCTTCCAGTGACACGGAGTGGTCAGATGGAAATGATATGCCTGTTCAGGTACATCCCATCAACCAACTCCTGAAGAGTTCTTAGGAGAAGAATACCTAGATTTTGACAAGCTCAATGAATAGATCTTTATTATTAATTGTACAAATTGTTTTTATTTCATTACCCTCATTTTATTAACCGATTTCAAACAGAAAAAAGGAGGTTATCAATTCAATGTGTATGTATGTAATATTGTTGGAATTGTCCCATTTTTTAGTATGTTAATCTCTACCAACTTCTAACCCTTTATATAACCGCCGCACATGTGTGCCAAATTTCATTCATGTTTGTATGTATGTTTGTCCACCTGTTTCTAAAAACCAAAAGGCCGATTGCGATTATTCTTTTTTTGTTCGTTTGTGTATAGTTCAACTTAAGGAATAGTAAAAGTTTCATCAAAATCGGTTCAGTAGTTTCTGAGATATGGAATCTAAGTACCTACATGTTGAAGTTGTTTGAAAAATTATCTTCCCATTAGAATCCTACATTATCTCTCATGCATTAGGTTGTAATTTTTTATAAAATTAAAATTGATGCTGAAAACTTTTGTATGAAATAAAAAGGCTATTAAATAAAATATATTATGATATCGCATGTCTTATTGTTTTATTTTTTATCTCTTAAAATTTTCTAAAACATTACTTATTTCTTAAAATAACTAATTAAAAGTAAGAAATTAGCAACGTAGAGCTATCATTTACGACAGATTTTAACGTGTAATGATAAGCTCCACTTACTGAATAAGGTAAAAAGAAAGATCTTAAAAAACGTAACCAGGACGTAATGTGCTAACGGACGTAGGACGTTGATTAATTAACGTAATTAGTACGTTGCTTTAACCACCGTGAAGAGACGTCATCAAATTGACCTTAATGTTACGTAAATTAGACGTGCTTTTATGACGAATAATGGACCAACCCTAAATCGACCAAAATGGCACGTGTTATTTACGTTACAGACGTAAGTATGCTACCTGGGACCTATTTACATTTATATTCTACTTTTGGTGCCAATATAGTCAGTCTGCATCAAACATCCGTTGTTGTCATTTCTCTCCGCTCCCGTCCCTACATGGCGACCCTGCCATGCGCGAGTGTCGTGTTGCGGTCTGATATAGCTGCTTATTTTTAAGTGCTCATAATTATGGCACTATCATTCGGACTTTTGTTTAACCGGTGCGTTAAGAAACTTTCGTTGCCAAAATGTGTCGCTCCGCAGTAGAAAAAGAAGACGTGATCATTGCCCAAAACGCAGCAGGGGGCAACAATGCAGCCTCAGTTCAGCAGCTCCAAAGCCACATCGAGGTCACCAACATTTTGCTAATCATCATCGTAGTGGTGATAGTAGGGGTCACTATTGGAGTGTTGTACATAGGATACAAGCGGTGCCACCGCAGATGGATCAACAAGGAAATTAATAGAGCAACCTGGAGACAATCCTCCGCGAGTTGGCGTCGACGGCATGAGGATCCGTCGGGATCTCACCAGGGCAAACCGAACCCAGGGACTGCGGCCTGATAACACTGGATAAAAAGTGGCTGTGCGTTATGTGAAGTGTTAAACAAAAAAGTGTTCGGCGCGTATTAAACCGTACAATAAAATCGGCGCGTAACATAATAATTCCGAACAATATGACCAGAAAGACATTTTAAATAATAAAAATAATATTTAAAAATCGCAATATATATATCATTTAGCGTAATATTAATTTTATCTTCCAGCGCATAATAAGCAGTTTAATTCCATGTAAGTAATTTGTTATTATTTCGTTTTTTTTAGGAATAATAGATTGGTTGTTCCTAGGTACTTTAATCTTAAAATGTAATTCTAATTATCATAAATACTTGCATATTATAGAAGAAAGTAATGGCACAAGAATTATGCCAAATATACGAAGACTTGAAATCTATTAAAACATACTTAATAAAGAAAGGTAAGGAAAGGTATAAGGGTAATATTTGAGTATTAAATACAGTGAGGCACAAAATTTAATTAAGAATTTTTATGTTCTAGAGGAAACTTTGTCAGAATCTTTAAAAGAAGGAAGCATACCTTCCGAAACTTTGACATTGACTAGTGATTACATAACGAAAATAAAAGAGTTGTATAAAAATATCGAACAGTTGTGTATCTTTCAGGAACCTCAGAAGGTTACCGTAGAAATGGAGGGATTCGATTTTAAAACGGCAGCCTCTTTGCTGCCTAGAATGGACGGAACCGAGTCCATCACAAAACAATTACTAGATGGTATCGAAATGTACGCTTCAACCCTAGATGAACCCAATAAAAAATTATTAATTAACTATGTCTTAAAAACCCGACTCAGTGAGTCCGGAAAATCGCGTTTGTCTGCGACATATACTTCCATCAGCGATCTTGTCAAAGATATGCGTAAATACTTAATTTCGCAAAAGGCGTATACTTCTTTGCATTCCCAATTAGTACTATGTACTCAAAAGAGAAGGTCAATTGAAAATTTCGGTAGCGAGTTAGAAAAGCTACTGACGGATTTGACTATGTCACAGGCAAACGGTGATGAAAATAAGTATCGTGTTTTATTTCCTATCAATGAGAAGTTAGCAATTAAGAGGTTTTGCGATGGTTTGTCTGATCAAAGGATAAGCACCATTATTGCGGCCCGTAATTATGATCTTTTAAAGGACGCTATTCGAGGCGCACAGGACGAGGAGATGTCGGCTCTTCCTTCCACATCGTCATCGGGGCCCACCATGATGCCCCTGCGCAGGGGATGGCAAAGGCCAGGTAAGGCGTCGTACTATCAACGAGGTGCTACCGCTCACCGAGGTAAGCCTTTTAACAACTATTATCAAAAGCAAGGACACCCTCAAATTAGGGGTCAACAACGATTTCCACGCGCGAGTCGTTTTCGTAGAGGTCAGTATTCGACTTTTACACGTACGGCTAACCCAAGGCGAATTAATATGATGGTTCCCGAACAAGAAAATTTTTCTGACCCGGACGCGGAAAATCAAAAGGAAGACCACCCTAGTAGCGATACATTGGATCATTTTTTTCGTTCATAATCATACTTGTTCTGGCAACAGTATAAACAAAGTCTATTTAAGTATCGACGATCATAAACATAGTTGGTTACTTGATACGGGTGCATCGATTTCTGCAATCAGGTATGAATCTATCCAATATTTACAGATTCCAATCCATAACGAGAGAGTGATGATTAATGGAATAGGTGGTAAAGTTGAGTCCAAAGGTTACGTTTGTTTAAAACTATGCTATAATGATCATTATTTCGAACATAAATTTTACATATTTGACTCATTGCCTAGTAACACCGACGGAATACTTGGTCAAGACTTTTTAATTAAGTATAGCGCTCACCTAAATTATGAATTAAATCAACTGCAATTGACTAATGAACAGGGGCAACAATTAACCTTATCGTTTGAATTAACCGATCCCACTAAAAAGTTGTTTCTAGTTATACCTAGTAGATGTGAATCGATATTTTTTTTAGATACCATTCAGAATGACGATTTCATTGTAAAATCAAAAGAATTATGCGAAGGAGTTTATTTAGCAAGTGCAATTGTTCGCCCAATTAATGGGAAAATTCCAATCAAAATATTGAATACCAGAGAAACAGACATAAAAGTAAGTAAGTTTGACATCGAAACGTTACCATTATGTGATTTCGAGATCTGTACTTTTGATAGGCCAGGTATAAATGCGGAAAGAGTTAAAAAACTATTTTCAGAGTTGAATCTTAGTTATCTAAATATGGAGGAAAGAATATCGGTCGAAAATATTTGCGCGAAATACCCAGACGTTTTTCATTTAACGGGGGATAAGTTATCAGTGACTAATGTATACAAACAATCTATTCAATTAAAACCTAATACTAGTCCTGTCTATGTAAAACCTTACCGGATACCACATTCCCAAAAAGCCGAAATTGAGAAACATATTAAGGAAATGTTACAGGATAATATCATCGAGGAAAGCTGTAGTGAATATTCTAGTCCTTTACTTTTAGTTCCAAAAAAAACTGATTCATCCGGTCAAAAAAGATGGCGTGTGGTGATTGATTACCGAAAATTAAATCAAAATATACAAGATGATAAGTTTCCTCTACCAGATATTACCACTATATTAGATTCATTAACAGGTGCAATGTACTTTAGTCATTTAGACCTTTATCAAGGTTTTTATCAGCTTGACCTTGACCCTGAAAGTAGAAAGTATACAGCATTCACTACTAACTCAAATCAGTATCAAATGACGCGTCTGCCTATAGGTCTTAAAATAAGCCCTAACGCGTTCTCTAGGATGATGACGATTGCCATGTCAGGACTTAATTTTGAAAAATGTTTCGTTTACCAAGACGACCTTGTAGTTTTTGGCCGAAATTTAAAAAATCATAATCAAAACTTAATGGACATCCTTGCAAGATTACGTAAAGTTAATTTAAAGCTCAATCCAAGAAAGTGTAAATTTTTACAAAAGGAAATATTATATTTAGGACATGTGGTATCCGAAAAGGGCATACTACCTGATCCAGAAAAGGTCAGGGTGTTACAAAATTATCCGAAACCCAAAACGCGAGACGAAATAAAAAGATTCGTAGCTTTTGCGAATTACTACCGAAAATTTATAAGTAATTTTGCCGACATAGTAGCACCGTTAAATAAATTATTACGTAAAAATGTTGCATTTATTTGGACCTCTGAATGCGAGGATTCCTTTAATACCTTAAAATATTCCTTGACTAACCCCCCGGTGCTACAATATCCCGATTTTTCCTCAGAAAATGAATTTATATTGCAAACAGATGCATCTGGACAGGCTATCGGTTCAGTGTTGTGTAATGGAGATGGGCGCCCTATTGCGTACGCGAGTAGAGGGTTAAATAAGGCCGAGTTAAATTACCCGACAATTGAAAAAGAAATGTTAGCGGTTGTATGGAGCGTCAAATATTTTCGTCCGTATTTATTCGGTAGACGATTTCGGATTCAAACAGATCACCGACCGTTAGTTTACTTATTTAGCATGCGTGATCCGTCAAGTAGATTATTAAAATTTAGGTTATGCTTAGAGCAATATAATTACACGATAGAATACATAAAAGGCCGTAACAATGCAGCTGCAGATGCATTGTCACGTATCTCTATAACTTCGGAACAGTTACGCGATATAAACGCGAAAATAGTAAGTGTGATGACGCGTGCTCAAACACGAGCGCAACAACAACTGATAAGGACAGACACAAATTCAATAGGATCTTCGGTCGATAAGATACCCCGCAGCTCGAGGACTGATCACCCGAGAGTAGTGGAGCTTCTTAAAAAGCCGAAAATCATGATTGAATTAGCGTCAACTAATGTTAAAACTATACAAAACTTACGACATAATAATTACGTCATGGAGGAGTCAAAATATTTCATTTATGTCCCCCAAAAATCTATAATTTTTATGAATCCCTACACTCGATCATTTCCTACGCGAGTCGTGTTAGTGAGAGATTTAGGGTTACTTTGTAAAAAATTGAAGATAGACGAAGTATGTATTATTAAAAATGAAAATAATAAAATATTAATAAATGAGTTAACTCTATTTCTTAAAGAAAATTGTATAAGTGGGTCCGGACCACAGGTACAACAGTTACCTAGATTTTGTTTTATAAAGGGGGTACAAAAAATTGATAATAGCGATGATAAGCGCGTTATAATGAATGATTTCCACCTACTTTCCACGAGTGGCCACGTAGGAATAAGGAGGATGTTAAACAATATTAAGAAACATTACTTTTGGCCGTCAATGGAAAAAGATGTAAAAGATTTTATTTCCAAATGTGCCCAATGCCAAACGCAAAAGTATTCCGTAGGTGTGAAACAGCCTATGGTTATTACAACGACCGCGAACTCAGCGTTCGAGAAAATATTTTTAGATATCGTAGGCCCTATTCAAAAGGACCACGCTAATTACTCTTACATCCTTACACTGCAATGTGAACTCACAAAGTTTACAGAAGCATATCCCTTAGAAAGGAAAGATGCAGTCAGCGTAGCCAGAGCCTTCGTAGAACAATTTATTTTAAGGTATGGTATTCCGAAGGAAATCGCCACCGACCGTGGTACTGAGTTCATAGCGAGCACGATGAAAGAGATATGCAGTTTGCTGAAAATAAACCACATCACCTCCACGGCATACCATCACGAGAGTATCGGCTCACTGGAAAACTCCCACAAAACTATGGGTGTGTACCTTAGAATACATTCTGAAAATTTCACTAATTCTTGGAGTAGCTGGTTGCCATACTGGTGCTTCGCATATAATAACACGGTTCATACGGAGACTAAATATAGCCCGCATGAACTAGTATTTGGCAAGGTTTGCAATTTGCCTAGCAACCTTAGTAGTACAGTCGAGCCCTTAAATAATTTTGATAATTATCCTCTAGAGTTGAAGTATCGGCTACAAGTATCTCAAAAGGACGCTAGGGATAATTTAATACAGAGTAAGGTTGTAAGGAAAAATGTTTATGATAGAAGTAAGAACCCTATATATTATAATAAAAATGATTATATTTTATTAAGGAACCCTAGTAATGATAAGACACAGAATATCTATTTAGGCCCTTACTTAGTACTTGAGGACTTAGGAACAAATGTTAAGATACTAATTAATAATAAATCAGATATCGTTCATAAAAATAGAACGAAATTGTATGTTAAATAATGCGCTGGACTATTATTAAATGTTATGTATTTAATTTTTGTATTTTTTAAACTTTGTGTTATCTTGTCAGATAATAAAAATATGTTATAACTTAGGTAATTATAGTTATTAAGCAAAAAAAAAGCATGTAACCTTGCATTTTTTTTTTAATTAAGGGGGGAGATGTACTGTGAGCCCCTAACTATCTATATTACTTCTATATACTCGTATACCTATTTACATTTATATTCTACTTTTGGTGCCAATATAGTCAGTCTGCATCAAACATCCGTTGTTGTCATTTCTCTCCGCTCCCGTCCCTACAGTATATAGTTTTGGAATGTGCTCATCAAGGCCTTTCATTTGATGCCCATATTGTAATAATAGAAGAAAACATTTTAATTTTCATATTTGAAAATGGCGTCGTACAGTCGCCATATTGATTTTTTCTAAAAAAAATATAGCCAGTGTCACTCGGGATGTTGTAAGGATTTTAACGATACCCTATTTATCCAAATCAGTTCAGGCATTTAGAAGTTATGGTGGAATAAAGAAACTCACATACCCACAAACATACATGAACCCTGAACACATAACACTCTTTTTACTTTGGGCAGTCGTGTAAAAATACACTTTCGCCTTGTATTGTTGCAGTAGGACTACAATAGACTTATTATTTATTCTGTGATTGTCAGTAGGTAGGCAATGGGAAAATTGGCGAACAATGTCGCGTTTGCAAAATATCGTCTCATCTCTTAATATTGAACTTCAAAATGCTGACAGCTTGCAAAATGGACAACTTTACTTTCATAAGTTACCTGAACAAAAAAAATCAGTGTTATGTTGTTTTGAGAGCAGCTGGCATTTTGCGAAGTTGTCTTTAAGAGATGAGATGAGGCGAGCAAAATACCTTTTCTCAAAACAATCTGATAAATTAGTAGTTGGCGTTCCGATGGTGGCGCCACTTTCCTTTGATTGATGCAATTAGTTAAAATTGCACGGCACGAAAAGGAACCTTCTGCCGAGTGTCGAAGCATTATTTTGTGATAAATTAAATTAGTAACTTTTTGAGAATAACGTTTTTGCAAATGTGCAATTGTGCGCCTACGGAATAGAAAAAAAAATATTTCAAATAAAACGGCAATTTAGTATTGAATAATTTTTATTCATCAATCTCGACTTCTCGTATCTAAAAGTATTTTCAAATAGTTTGCATGTTTATCTTATAAATAATAACTGAAATACAAAATCTTGTAATATATCATTATACTTACTTAACTTATATAGAAATAAACTGAAACATATCTCTCCTTATGAAACTAAACTTAGTTATTTTTGCACCGTAGAACTATTTTTTTCACAAGCTTTATGAATTTTGCACTCAGTTTATTTACATTGCAACTACTCTTCATGAACCAAAAAACACTACGCAAGTAAGTAGGTAAAGTCAAGTGGAATAACAGTAGTACACTTGCTTGACAATTCAGCAATATCTGATAATGTACCTACACATTATTATTGAACTCGACTGTACAATATTATTAATTTGTGAATAATAAACGAAGCACGTTAACATTCCTTAACGAATCTAAATTATGTATCAAGTACTAGTTTGCGCGTCTAGAGAACATTAGTAGGCTGGTCAAATCCCACCCGCTTTTTATGAAAAATCGTTTGAACAATGTTTCGAACCCAATTAAGCTAGCTGCTCACGAGTCGTCGTCCAAATAGTAGAAGGTGTACGTCCAGATTTACCAATTTTAGAAGCTATGGAACTGGCGGCGTCCAAAGGTACGTCCAGATTTACGAATTTCAGAAGTAAGCTATGGAACTGATGGCTTTGGTGCTTTCAAATAGAAGTAGGTATTGTCAACTATGCCTATATGGAGTACCTACTTCCATTTGGAAGTATTCCATTTGCTTACGAATTTTAGAAGCAAGCTAAAATCAGTTCACCTAATACCATTTTGCCGACAGCAATATCACCGAAAGGTCATTTCACCGACAGGCTATTTTACTGAAACTTATTTCACCGATAGTACATTACTTCGAACGCCATTATAATAAAAAAAAAACCTATTTAGCAAAATAAAGACTTTATTTCAACGATATTCCATTCCTAAAGGATGCACTACGCAATACAATAGCAAAGCTGAAATGTGGCACATGCCGTTTGACAAATCACACGACACTAAATGTCGAATTGTATGACCAGTCTTGGGGGACTTTCATAGTAGGCTGCGTTTTGGGGGAGTTAAGTGTCCCACAAATGCCATTGTCATGCAATTTCCACAGTATAGATGATCGAAGCTTTATTTTTATTTAGCCTAATAAGTGTACCTGATTCTTATTGACTAATAATAATGACAATAATATTTTTTGGTTTGATAAATAACGTCTGAAATAAAAATTGTTGATTTACTTAGGTACTACATGCATGATTTTATTTCCCTTTCAAAAAATTAATGGCGTTCGAAGAAATGTACCTACTGTGAAATAAGTTTCAGTCAAATGGCTTATCGGTGATATGGCTGTCGGCAAAATGGTATTAGGTGAACTGATTTTCGGTGATCAGTCCTAATCCCGGAACCGACGGGCGTTGGTGCTTTTAAATGGAAACATATTTTTCTGACTATATGGAGTACCTACATCCATTTGGAAGTATTCCATTTGGACGTCTCGTCAGTGGGTAGCTTTAGGTTCATTTTCATACAGTCAACAGTGAGTTTCCAAAAATAAATAATCTCATTACAATACAGGCTCATTCACTTAATCCTTAAATCAAAATGTTTATATTATCTCAAGTAGCTTTAAAAAATACATTGTGTAAAATTATTCCCATTTGATCCACTAACTAAACCAATCCACTGTCAATTTTAAATTTCTAACTGATACTCTAACACAGGGTTCTCAAAACTTCGGCCCGCGTGCCAGATCCGGCCACCAACAATCCGGCCCGCGAAAGCGGTCGGGATCGTAGTTGTTGCAATGAGCTAGCTAGGTTCTGGCCCTTGGGACTTCGTGGAAGAATTAGTCTGGCCCTTAAGCTAAAAAGTTTGGGGACCCATGCTCTAACTAATCACTTAACCAATTATTTTAGGTAAGAACAATCAAGAGCGTGTAAATACAGGACCTATGCCTCTGCAGAAGGGGTCTAATGGGACTATTAAAACAAACAGAAACATCAGTGACCAGGGGATCAGATGGGAATTCTCAATAGTGTCACCTAAAACGTTGACATTTGGCATGCATGGTTAGTTAGAATGCACGATTAGCATTGCTGGAAGAAATATCTAACAATCATAATTAATAGGTTTGTTTTAGATTACCAATTTTTCCTACTTCTTCACAATTCTAAAATTGCCACAATTACAAATCGAACTTAAGCTACAATTTGATTACTCTTAAAAAGTAGACATTTGTGTAAAAAAAATATGGGTTTAACATTTATATTAAACAGGTAATCCTATTCTGTATAACGATACCTTTAATATTAATTAATAAAGTCATATACTCATATGTGATAGATAATGGAATATGATAATGAAATAGGTTAGTGGTCCTATTCCCGAGTTGACAAACGGTTCCAAAATGCATGATTCCCTATTCGTAATTCTCGACTTTACCTTACCAATAGGTACGTGAATTGTCAATTTTGACCATTTCCCAAAATGTCAAACTCACTATAAGTCATGCCTTTAAAAAAATTCACGAATTTTGGGTTTATATGTTTAGAATAAGACTTTTTTATTATTAATACGGATGGATAGGTATTCAAAGGAGTCTTATAGTTGACCAATAACTTGCAAATGAATTTGACATTTTGGGAAATGGGCTAATCATCATCGGTAAATGCATATATTGGGTATTGGTCAATTAAGGAATTGGACAGTTTGAAACCGATCGACAATGTGGGAGTTTGAACATACAAACTAACAGTTATAGCCATTAAGAACTTACAAAATCGTAATTAACTTACACAATTCAATAGGTAAATTAACAAAATCATCACAACTCAATTCTCTCAATGTCAAAAGCACTGACCACTTAAATAAAATAATAGTTCTTAAGACTTAAATAACTACGTATTCTTAACAACAGATATATGCTAAGACGGATCTCACTTCTCACACTACCACGCAACACGCTGCGGGACTGCAGATATCAAAGTTTTACGCAAAATACAAAGTCTTTACCATAAAGGTGCTCCCTCACCGGGAGCATTTGCGTGTAATGTAACGTTACAGATTTGAGCATTACATCAGTGAAGGAGGAGAACCGAGCATTACAATGCGCACCTTGTAATGATACAAAACGGGCATACATCAGTGAAGGAGGAGAACCGAGCATTATAATGCGCACCTTGTAATGATACAATGTGTAATATCTTGATACAACTTGTAACATCAATGCGCTCCACTTCCGCGAATCTATAATATAACATTACACGCGAATGCTCGTCAGTCAGGGAGGTATTATTGTAATGTAATGCTCAAAGTCGAATCTAATAATATTACATTACACGCGAATGCTCGTCAGTCAGGGAGGAATTATTGTAATGTAATGCTCAAAGACGAATCTATGATGTTACATTACACGCGAATGCTCCCGGTGAGGGAGAACCTTAAGGAATAAAAAAAATACAATAAGTACTTACAAAGTAATGTACTTTTCTACATGCAAAGGCCTTTTATTGAAACGTCATCGTTTTAGATATTTTACTATTGCTTTCCCGATGATAAATTATTGACAACCAATATGGTTCAATAAGTACAACACACAAGAAAACATCATCTAATAAAAACACTAATATTTCGAGCTGTTTCTTTAACTAAATATTTTATAATTAGAAAAATATATGAGTGTATGATGTAAATATTATAAACCCTATCAATCAAATTTGAGAAATGAATGAACTACTTTCATCAATTGCACAATATTTATTAGAAAATTTAATTTAAGTATTTGGTAGAGGTTTTAGCGGGCCTAAGCTTAGGAGACCATCCGCACCAAGTGCTTGCAAACTAGACGTCAATCCATTTTGCATATTATGAACGGAAATCACAGGAATACCGAAGCAGCCACTAGCTTGTTCCCTGTTAGCCAATGGAATAAAACTATAAATACCTAAGTTACTCAATCGTTTTAAATTGTCTTCTTGTGACAAATCGACGACTGGCAAACCCAGCTCTCGATTTGCGCCATTCACATTATGAAATACCCTTTTATGATGCTGAAGTTGTAACACCTTGGGATACGAAGCGGGGCATTCGTCGCATTTGAACATTGGGATTTTACTCTGTGGATGAGCTGCAGCCATATGGACTTGTAAAGAGTTGTGGTTCATAAACATCTTCTTACACATTTTACACGCTAACATCCCACTGCCAACCTTCGCTTCTGGTATTGAGAAATTGCTGGACTTTGATGTGTGTTTTATGCTCATACCCGACCCAAGGTTAGGTATGTGCGGGAGCGGTCTTTCTGGAGTTGGTGATCGACTTTTCTGTTTCTGTTTCACACTTATACCTCGAGACGCTAATACATTTGCCATAGCGTTCGCTTCTTTGTTGACAGTCTTTTTAGTTATAGATATTTGGCTTCCGAGATTCAGTTTATCCTTGGCGCCTTGGACGCTTTGAATCATAGGCAAACCATCTCGCTGTTTCTGCATCGCCATTACCTGACAATCCTCGTTATCGTGTTTGCCGGGTAAAAGCATGTCTGGTCGCCGCTTCTGGCCGGGGCCTGGCATCATTTGTCCGGGCCGTTTCATTGGCATTCGTTGTCCAGGCTTTTGACCGCGCACTTGTCCGTGTACTTGTATGCCAGGCCTTACCGACGGACGTGCGCCTCTGACACTCGGCATTCTTGGCCTGGGACCAGTGACAGTGGCACCTGTAGCCATTCTGATAGTATTAGGCGCAGGCATTTGACCTCCCACAACTTGACCTGGAGCATGTTGACCCATGTCAGGACCATGAGCTACAGTTTGTCCCTGCATTACCATTTGTCCTGGTGTGAATGTCTGGACATTCTGAATTCTTACTCCACTACCGGGTGGTTTCATGGACCCACCCGGACTAGAAGCTGTCGTGTAATGACTAGGTGAAGATCCAGGCGGACCCATTTGCCCCATTTGTGATTGAGTATTCATCATGCCAGGTGAACTCTGACCATACGCTTGCTGCATACTCTGAAGTGGAGATGCTGTGGAATAAGGTGTCGATGCCGTTGAAAAAGTATTTTGCGGTCCATGATAGCCTGCCTTGGACATTGGCGGCTGGAATTGCCCATAACCTTGCTGTCCCATATAATGCTGTCCAGGATATTGACCAGACATTGTCTGCCCTGGTCCTCCATACATATTATTTGACCCTGCCGCATAACCAGAATGCATGTTTTGTCCTGGTGTACCGTAAGCATTATAGGGCTGTGGCGGCACCATCACTCCTCCAGCCCCAGGATAAGCTTGTATGTTGATCATAACATTTTGCTGATGAGTAAACCCTGGACCACCGCCGCCCATGGTAGACAACTTGCCTACTTGCTCGGCTAATTGTTTAACTGGCAATAAACTGGACAGAATATTTGAAGATGGAGTATAAGGTAATAAAGTAGATGTTGGCGCCATTACAAGGGTTTTCGAATGCCCAGTTACCCGCCGATGTTCTTCAAGAAGAGACATATCAGTAAACCTAGTATTACAAACATCACATGTTTGATGCGGTCCCAAAGTATCTAAAGATATGTATTCACTTGCATCTGATAGTGAAAGATTCTCTTTCTTTGTAGCAGACGACAGCAAGCTTTCAAATATATCATCAGCACTTTTTTCCAACATATCTATAGGCGGTTTAGTATCTGGAGCATTCCAATTAAAACTATGTTGTTTTTCTGTAGATAGCATAGACGGCATACGAGAAGATAAGACACTGGATGAATTATAGCTCGATTGTGAAGAGATAGTTGGGTACGATGGAGGGGGGTAAGATGGTGGCACATTTTCGGTTTTCGGTATAATAGGTTTTATATCAGGTGCGGGAGTCGCCGAAACGACGCAGCAATCATCGTCCTCGTCATTGGAATCACCATTAATTTCTATGATTGTCATACTTGAATCTTCTTTTTTAGTGACTGGAAGAAGAGGAGTTGTAATAGCTGTGGAAGGAGTGACGGTCGAAAATTGTTGTGTAGTTACTGTCGAATTAGCATCCGGTTCTGTTTTAATTGTTGTAATAATTGGTGTTGACATACTATCATTAGTTTGTAATGGTGGCGAAGCCCTTTCTAATTTAATTTGCCCCGAAAACAACGGCAAATTTGATGTTTGTGTGTCACCTGAATCAATCTCCTTCTTCACAACTATGTTTTCCATAGTACTTTCCCTAGATTCACGTCTACTGTTTGATGCACTTTCTGGCATTGTAGTTGCCGCTTTCGTTTGTTGCGGAAGGTCTCTAACAGTAAGGGGAAGATTAGCTCCTCGCTTGGGTGTTTGTTTCACAACCGGCCTTCCAGTGATTTTTACAGGTGCTTCTTGTACTATTTTCGTCGGAGTCACATTTTTAGGCTCGATTTTAACTGTTTTATTTTGCAAATTCTTAAGAGCGTTACTAATTATTATTTTGTTGTTAACTGGTGACTTACCATAATCGTCGCTTTCTGAATTTTTGCGACTATTGGAATTATCTTCATCGCCTGAATGATCTGCACCGGAGCCATCGTTTTCTCCCGATTTATCCTGTTCATGTTCATCTTCATCTTCTGGACCGTCGTTACCACTACCTTCATCATCATCATCGGAAGCTTTGAAATCTTTCAATCCATTTACGACTTTAAATGAATTACTATTGCTGCCATCAGATTTTAGTTTAAGTTTGATACCTCCTAATTTGCCTAATTTTTGCATGACATCATTGTTAGTTTCCTCTTCAGGGTCTGGTTCATTTTTTACAGTTACAGAATTTTTCTTAATAGTAAAACCTAATCCACTTAGTTTGCTCAATGCAGAATCCGAAGTTTTGTTAGAATTGTCGGTTGGCTTCTTTAGAGAAATTCCTGTTTTCTGGAGGATTTGTGAAATATCGATTTTTTGTGGCGTTTTTTGCGACGTGTTGGGTGGGTCGGGGACATCTTCTTCGTCGGACCAATTTTCATCTCCGGATGGAGGGGCTGAATCTTCCTCGTCGGACGGCAGCTTGTCGACAACCACTGACGGCAGGGAGACGTGTCGTACAAGATGGCTCTCTAGCTCTGACCAGAGAGGAAAGTCAATGTCACAAGTTTTGCACCTATACTCCTGTTTAGGTTTTTTTATAAGAGACCCTGTCGACTGAAGTCTCTTTAATATGTCCGCGACATTATTATTTGGCGGTTTTACGTCTTCTTGCTCTTCTTCAGCGTAGTTGTCCTCTAGAGAATCTTGTTCTTCGCCATCTGAAAAGATGACAATAATTATTTTTAACACTATTACAATGAAAATGTTAATCGCAGACACAATACCTACCACATTTTCAAAATGAGATTGGGTTTTTGCAAAATGTCGTATTCTCAAATTGTATTTTTTTCAAAAGGTTACATCGCAAAATGCCATTACCGTGTAATGTCACGTTCATCGACCATATTGATAACTGTCATTATTATGTGATAAATTGTTCGAGAATGTAAAATTTTGCTAGGTGCTATTTTGCTACCTACATTGTTTTGTTACACGACTGACTACCCAAAACAACAGAGAGTGTAATGTGTTTATTGTAAGCTAAAAAATGCCGAATGGGTGGTGGGAAAATATAGACAACTAGCGACCTGCCTTCGCTTCGCTTTTAAGTTTATAATTATAATATTTCTTCTTAAATCACTCTATCTATTAAAAAAAACCGCAACAATATCCGTTGCGTAGGTTTAACGATCAAAGCATACATAGGGACAGACAGCGAGAAACTACTTTATTTTATACTATGTAGTGATTCAAAAGCAGTCAATATCTAAGTTTATTTGAATGAAGAATTTTCATTTCATTTCATTGATAGTGGTTGTGGCGGTATTGTTGTTTTGTCTGTGTTGTGGCGTTTTATGCATCTACAAGACATTTTTTATAGTGTGACATTTTGCGTCATAAATTCATAATGGTTTATTCATATTTAATATAATGTCCAAAATTATTACACTGTGTAAATAAAAGTACATTACTATATTTTTACTTACTTACCTACTTCAAAATCTTTTTCAAAAGACGAGGGTATAGGGCTTATTCGCAAAACGTCTACTTCGCAAAATGTCGCCCGTCGCAAAATGTCGCTTTCTCATAATGCCTCTTTCGCAAAAAGTCGCTTTCGCACAATGTCTCTTCTGCAGAATGTCGCTTTCGCAAAATGTCACGATTGGAACTTAGAATAATTACGTGTTTTTAATAAAAAAACATTTAAAATGGTTTTCTTCTTTTCTTCGTAATAAAGACGTCTCGCGAAGTACCAGGATCACATAAATATGAAGAAGGTAAACTTTAATAATTTTCAAAAACTTTCTTTGTTTTTTTATATTAACCACTTTCAAAAAAAATGTACCTAACTATTATAAAAATTATTTTTTTTGAAAATCATAGTAGTTTACCTTCCCCATATTTATGTGATCCTGGTACTTTGTAGACGTTTTTGTTACAAAGAATTGAGAAATTGCTTTAAATGATGTGTAATTTGGTATCATTCATTTATTTTATTGACAAATAATTTATTTTAATTTATTATTATGGTATCTAATTTCATATTTATTTTCTGCCAATTTTAATTTTTAAGCTGACATTATTATGATGACATTTATATCTTTCTAATTTTATTTATTTCTAGAATTTTTAATTATTATTATTTTCATTGGTTTATTTGATTTATATAATTATTTTCTGACATTTTGTTTGACTTGCTGGTGTGTTGGTAGCTTAAGCTCTGTAAGCCTGCATGTGAATTGATAAATAAATTGAAATTGAAATTGAAATTTTCTTTTCTTTTGATATTAATAAAAAGAACAGGTTTAGGTACCGGCGCGCCGGTACCTAAACCGGCGTGCTCACTCAGGTCAAAGTTGAAAATCAGCTATTTGCTCGCAACGCGAGTGAATATGACGCTGAGCTGCGTGCGACCATTGCGTACTGCTACGGCTCACACACATCTTTATTAGGGAATAGATTACTGTTTTTTGCTCTTTCTCAATATGTTTCTAGCAATTATCTATAACGTGTAAAATTATGTACAGCTATTGTATTAAATGAATGTGTGTGTCTGAAGCAAGAATAAAATGATTATCTATCTATCTAAGAAAAGAAAAAGAAACCACTTGAATTATTTTTATTGAAAACACGTAATTTTATTCAAAGTCCCTATCGCGACATTTTGCGAAAGCGACATTCTGCGAAAGCGACCTTTTGCGAAAGAGGCTTTATGAAAAAACGTAATTTTGCGACGGGCGAGATTCTGCGAAGTAGACGTTTTGCGAATAAGCCTCTACTTATTTGGATATTGATAGGTATTTCTTATTTAAAAACAAACTATAATATTGTGATATTCATAACATTGTGTTTTTATGTACTTACCTATGAGTTTGTCACTTTATTAACATGCATTTAAGCAGAGAAATCAAAAGAAAAAGCAAATGGGTAGATCTACAAAGTAAGGAATTTTTAGCGGCTCAGCCAAATTATACAAAAAAAAATGTTTCAAAGTAATTTATTTGTATGGAATACTGTTATTTTAAGCTGTTTCTAGTTGGTCACTAAAAATAATTAATAATAAAAAATTTTTACACAACGAAATCTTTGTTCAAAGTGTCAAATTCTCAGGATCCTGTACTGTCCCTCGGACAAATTCTAGTAAAAAGTGCGTCGTGATTTATTTGATTTTCTGTATCAAGGTCATATGATACCCAAATTAATGAGTTTACTATTTCTTCTTGCTAGGTAGAATAATTATTATCTTATTTTCCCAAAAATATATTTAAAAAATCTTGTCAACATTTTGTCCCCACGATTTCATATCAGGATCCTGGTCGGTGTAAAATAAGCAAATACCAGCTAGGCTTTTTGGCGTGCGATGTTGCCGTTCAGCTGAGTGGATCAGACGTACGAAAAAGACAAAGAATATCATCTAGCTATTCGCACCTAGCGCGTTGTTTAGTCAGCCCGGCGCAGTCAGCAAGGGAAGTGGTGTCGTAATCAGTGAAGTTCCCAGAATCCTGGTAAGATATTTTTTTACTTAATAAATAAATAATATGAGTAATTATAGCGTTTTGATATGTAAGTTGCTGACGCAAAGGCATAGTTTTCCTTAATTTTGGTTTAATGTTATAAATTGATCTGTTTTTTTTAATATTAGACAGAAATTCTCAGGATCCTGGTCTCAGGTTCCTGTCAAAATGAAACCCAGGATACTGAGAACCATCCAGGATCCTGATAAGTTCATACTAAAACTTTGTTTCTGCGTAAGATAATTTACAACTTTCTACCTATAAACATTAAACTACGTATAAAATAATATAAGAAATCATTTGAGGAGCTGTCGTAATTAAATATCTACAGATAATTAGCATTGGTACTGGTCTACTTTTAGTATTCACGTTATCTTTTAGAAACTTCGGCATAAATCATAAAACATTAATTTTACCGATCTTAGCAGTTCCTAGTACTATTTTGATTATAGTTATTTACACTACAACTAAACTTGTGCCATGCCATAATAAATCTTTAATAGTCAAATAACATTGATTGTACACATATTAGTGTAAAATTAAGTTGGTTGCATTGCACTATATTTTGAACACTAAATATTATATTTTGTTGTACAGAAACAATGGCGAAACCAAAGAAAAAACTGACAAAAGAAGAAATATTAGAGAAAAAAAGGATAGCTGAAAAATTAAGGTATGAAAAAATTAAAAATGATCCTCAGAAATTAGCAGCTGAAAAAGAAAAAAGAAAGCAAAAATATAAAAAAAATAGAGAATGTGGCAAAAAGAAACTAGTGTCTGAAATGACGGCTCGTGAAAAGAGGCAAGCTCGGAAAAATTGGAGGGAATACTCAGACAAATCCTACAAAAAGAGAAAGTTAAATACTAATATGATGAACCAATTTGTAAGAGAAAATACCCCGTCTAGTTTGAACGAGCAACCTATGAGTCCCGGACCTGGACAACCTCAGCAACAAAATCTTGATATAAATGCTCCTCAACCGTTGTCTCCGACGCCAAATCCAAGAATGAAATCAGCTCGAGAACGATCACAGAAGCAACGTCTTAATAGAAACCAGGAGTTAAAACGCAAAAACGTTTTAATTGTAAAGCTGAAGCAAAAACTCAGCAAATATAAAAAAAGATGCCAGAGATTGAAGAAACAAAAGAAACAACTGGAGCTTACACCTAATACAAAAATGACCCAACTAGCTGAAGATCCAACAACACGGCCTGACGTTGTAAAAAAGGCTTTATTCGGCGATGTGTTAGAAAAGCAAATAACAGATAATATATCTAATCTGAAGACTCGTCAAGAGAAAGAAGTAGCAAATAAATTGCTTTTGGGCCAGATTGTGAAAAAACGAAAGGTTTGGAAGATAAAGAACAAGGTTATTACTTATAAAAAGATGTGGAGTCAAGAAAAGCGACAAAAGGCTGAAAAGAAACAAAAAAGATGCTTAAAACAGATTGTTCAAACTTTTTTGGAAGACGATAAGTATAGTAGACTGTGTGCAGGCAAGAAGGAATTCGTAAGAAATAAAGTAACTAAACAAAAGGTACAAAGACGCTACAGGTTAGACACACTAAAAAATCTCCACAAAGAATATTTAAAATCAGGAAATGTCCCTATGAGCTACTCCATGTTTGCGAGGCTAGCACCCGCCTGGATAGTCGCCCCAAAAATAACAGATCGAGACACATGCTTGTGTACTGTTCACGCCAACTTCCAACTTGTTGTGACTGCTCTTTATAATGTAAAAATAATAAAGGTACCAACATATCAAAATCTGTTAAACGCAGTCTGCTGTGACAGATTCAACGAAACATGTTTGGAGAGAAAGTGTGAAGCTTGTGCTGAAAAATCCCTTCCTATCTGCGATTTCAACGCAGACATGCCGATTAATTACAATCACTGGGTGGCATCAAAAGAAACCATAACAGACATTAAAACTAAAAAAGAAAGGCAAATTGTAAAGCAAAAAAGGGAAAGTATCGCCACCACAGCTCAAGAACTCGTTTTGAAATTGAAGAAGGATTTAAGTACAATTTTTCAGCATGAAAGAAACATTGTTCACCAGTACCAAGCAATATCGGAAAAGAAGAAGGCCCTAACTGAAAAAGAAGCCATGATACATATGGATTTTTCAGAAAACTTCTGTACGAAATACAACGAAGAAATACAATCTTTTCATTTTGGAGGTTCGCGTACACAGCTCTCTCTTCACACAGTAGTTGTGTATTTGAAGGGATCTAAAAGATCATATTGCACTGTATCATCAGATTTGAGTCACAATGTTTATGCCATTTGGGCACACTTAAAGCCGGTACTGGAGGAATTACCAAGCCAAATAGAAATCATCCATTTCTTGAGTGACGGTCCGGTGACACAATATCGCAACAAATTCATGTTCTTCACGCTAGCGTCTAAAATGACAGATCTGTACCCTGGACTTATAAATTGGACTTGGAATTACCACGAAGCAGGCCATGGGAAAGGAGCACCAGACGGTGTAGGCGCCGTATGCAAAAGAACTGCAAATGATGTCGTGGCATGTGGAGGTGATGTCACCAACTTGACTGAGTTCTGTGGTGTTATACAAAGTCGCTGCCAAGGTGTGACACTTTTTATCGTCACTAAAAACGAAATCGAGGACATGGAAAGATTGATTACAGGCGATCAACATAATTTTATCGCTTTTAATGGCACACTCAAAGTCCACCAAGTACATGGCAGTGCCTTTATGCCACGGAAGCTACAAATGAAGACCCTCAGCTGTTTTTGTGATGACGGTATTATGTGTGAACATTACCGGATGGGTCTTCTAGATTACTCATCAATGCAAAATTTCAAAGACGTCTACGAAAGTGAGACAGAATCAAGGGATCAGCCTGATGACATGAGCGTTACAAGCGATCTTACGTTAAATTTGGAAAACCCAGAAGTTTTAGCCACCGTGCCTGATTTGGAAATCGACCCAACTACTCTCTTCCCAGACTTACCCCAACAGCCATCTAAACAAAAAAAAGAAGAAAAAATAGGTAAAACTCACAAAAGAAAAATCCAAGATGCTGTTAACGAGCAACCAAAAAAGAAAAAAGACATGATTTTAAGGAAAGATAAAGTTAAAAAGGCAGCTAACGATAAAAAATCAGACTCAAAACAGAAACGAAAATTGAATTCTAAGAAATGTAGAGGCAAAGAAAATAAATCAAAAAATGGAAAGGAAAATAAATACAGTGACTGCGAGTGCCTTATTTGTGGTGGTCTCTACAGCGAAGATACAACAGGAAGTGACTGGTTCCAGTGTCTAGTGTGCAATAATTGGGCACATGATGGATGCATTAAAGGCGATTCTACATTGTTTACATGTCCTGACTGCTCAGCTGACTGTGATTACAAAATATAGCTTAAAAAATTATTGTATTGAAACCGCCAAAGTTATTAATTTCTTTTTTTATTATTTTCTGTTACTAGATTGAAAGTACAATACTAGATTTAATTGTCTTTAAGCCTCAGACTTCATTATGTTCATGTTGTTAACTATCAGATTTTACTTAATTAAACTTAGAATAATAATACTTAATGCTCAATGATCATTTGATGACTAGAGTTCTTGTTCAAGACTGTCTAAACATAGAATTAGTATCTAAGCCAAGCGAAAAGCTGTTTCTCGTTATTTAAGATACTGGTACTATTATAATAGTAGATTTAAGTGTCTTTAAGCCTCAGATTTCATATGTTCATGTTGTTAACTATCTTTAAGAAGATTTTACTTTATTAAACTTAGAATTATAAAACATAATGCTCAATGATCATTTGATGTCTAGAGTTACTGTTTAAGTATAGAATTAGTATCTAAGCCAAGCATAAAGCTATTTTTTGTTTGTACTATTAAAACTTAATTTAATAATACAAATTCTAAAATTCATGTAATACATGATAATATAAACGTTGATCTCTATAGATTTTTGTTGTGTTTCTCAGTTTCCTGGTGACCTTCTCAGTTTCCTGTGGCTTGATTTCCTTAAAATGGCCATAAATCGAAAACTATTAAATATTTTGACTGTTCCGCTCTAGATGCGCTAAAAGACGTTGTACTCTTGTTATTTGACTGAATTCCGCAACCAGAATGTTTAAAAAAATGTTAGCCGATATCAAACTCAGTTTCGTCCTTAGTTTGTAGATCTACCCAAATAACTATCTAGCAGCATAATTAATTAGATATTGCCAGTCGTCACAAGTGTCACAACCACAAGCAATAATGTAAAATAGACAATTTATTAAAAATCCAAGCTGATGGCCCCTCGCAAAATATATCAATTGATATAAACACACAAACTCAGTGACAAATGATTGTTTGCAGTCAAAAAGCTAAAAACCGCCGTCGTTTTGTTTTTCATCGAGAAAAACAATAAAATATCTTTTGTTTGGGACCATCAGCTTGGATTTTTAATAAATTGTGTATTTACACGGTAATTCTTTTTTTGCGGGAGTGGCGCTAAAGTTGCTTAATAATGTCGCCTTAATATAAAAATATGCAATGCTAAAGGTCTACCTATCCCCACATACCTATCCGGTCTGTCGGTCCGGTCGGTATCCAGGGCCCAGGATATGTTGGACGTCTCTATGTTCTACATGAAGGACTAACGTATTTTGAACTCCGGATCCTGAACGAAGGCCCCCATGACGGAGCTTAACGTTTATTTGTTTTACAGTATCTTAGCACGACCAACGTAACTTGGGCCCCTGACACGTTTCGACCCGGATATATTGTGTAGATAGACAGACCTTAATTCTGGACCTGAGAGGCATCTAGCTGTAAGTGCCAAAAGCACAATTTTACAGTAGAGTCGATTTTGTGATAAAATTGATGGTGTATGGACTTTATCCCTAAATAGCGATTAAAACCAAAGGTGTTTTTAACATATTTTTTATTTACTTAACAAAAAAAACTATTCTAGATTTAAAATTGGTGCACTTTGAGATTGACTTTTTGGTTATTCTTGGTTAAATTTGAAGTAATTTGAAAAAACTCCGTTACATACAGTGTTATATGTCGGAAAGTTATTGCAACTAATAGAAGTTACATTATAAAACTGTATTATAATATCTATAAAACTTTTAAGAAATTATAATCAATTGTTTATAAAAATAAGTCACTATTATAAAAAAAATCAATAAATTAACTTATTTTTGAAAAAACAATACTTCTTCTAGTTCAATTTCAAAGAAACAAATAACTATTTCTGAAGGTTAACATAGTCAAAATTTATAATGAAAAAAACATTCATTTTCATTTAAAAAAATAATTTATTGATCTTTTATAATATATTTTTTAAAACAATTGATTCTTCTTTCTTAAAAGTTTTATAGACATATGATAAAGTTTAATTTTATGTTATAATGTAACTACAATTGGTCGTATTAACTTTTCGAAGCATAACACCGTATGTACCGGAGTTTTTTTTTATTACTTTAAATATAACCAAGAAAAACCAAAAAAGTTGATCTCAAAATGGGTCAATTTTTAATCTAGAATAGTTATTTTATTAAATAAATAAAAAATATATTATTAACGCCTTGGCAACGTAAGAATGTGAAGACACATACAATAAAATGCATCTTATAGGTTTCAGAGTATTTTATTGTAAGTCATTTTGCAATACTATGCATCAAAGCCGTAACTGTTTCTTACATTGTTATACAATTATAAAATTCAGTATTCTAACTGACTTTTTGAACTTATCGTTTTATGCCTGGATAGACGACGCCAAATTATATACATTGGCTCAAGAAGCAGAAAACACAAAAAAATGGACTTACAGTGTTATGCCTCTCAGGTCCAGAATTATAACCACTTCGCATGTAAAACAATTAACAAACTCAATTTTTAAAAGGAACTTATTTAACTAAGAGCGTCCAGTACATTTCATTAAATATGTGACCATGAAATTAATTTCAAATAAATAAATGAATAAAAACAAACCTGACGGGTCATTCGTAGGCGAAGGTGGAAAATCAGGCTCTGGCTTTGTTGCCATTTTTTGTTACCTGTGAACAAGTAGATGTGATAAATAAATAACCTATCTCTTTTACAATGGCTTTAAGCCAATCATTGAAAAAGAGAATTATTCGATAAATGCCAGATACTACAACGCCTGATGAGTTTAAAACACCAGATTTTATAAATGTCAAATTCTATAGATACCAGATTTTACAAATTATGCCAGATTTTAGTACATATGGATGGATGGAGGAATAATATTTTCAATGACTTTTTGATACTTTTTTCTTTTCTTTGTAAAACGTTACCTAATTACAAGGATCACATAAATATGGAGAAGGTTGACTTCTATTATAAAAAAACAAATACAAAAAAACCGGCCAAGTGCGAGTTGGACTCGCGCACGAAGGGTTCCGTACCTAAACGGCAAAAAATCACGTTTGTTGTATGGGAGCCCCCCTTAAATATTCATTTTATTCTGTTTTCAGTATTTGTTGTTATAGCAGCAATAGAAATACATCATCTGTGAAAATTTCAACTGTCTAGCTATTACGGTTCATGAGATACAGCCTGGTGACAGACAGACAGACAGACAGATAGACAGACGGACGGACAGACAGACAGACAGACGGACAGCGGAGTCTTAGTAATAGGGTCCCGTTTTTACCCTTTGGTACGGAACTAGGGAATGCAATCCGGATAATCCGTAATCCGAAAAATCCGGATATCCGCTCATTTTTACTATACTTCCAAATCCGGATTTGAAAACTAAATCCGGATTTTTCGAAAAACAACAAATTATAACAAAAAAATACTTTCTCAGAAGTATTTCACTTAGAGCAATCCAGCGAACAGCAACTGGGCGAATAGCAACTGATTTCACTGGACTATTTCACTTAGGCTGGCCCCAGACCTACCGGTTTCATTTCTTTGCTTTGCTGTTCTACCATGGACCGCCGGCCAAGAGGCTCATTTTCAATCTATCGCATATTTTGACCTGACCACATTGGCAAGATAGCCATTAGTTTGGTGTTATCAAATATCGTCGTCTGGGGTGCGATGAGAAGTTTTAGTTTTCGTTTTAAAAAAAACTGCTGTTTTATACAAAAAATAATAACGAAATTATCAAAATGTATGAAACAGTTCATTTTTTTTCGCGATTTCAGATTTGGTCCCATAGTAAAAGTTGTTCAGTTTTATTATGGTCCCTATCTACCATATTCAGTTTTATAAGGCTTTACCAAACATCTTGTATAAATAAGCGATCGAGTTATTTTTAACGATCGAAGTCCATGTTCAGGGTGGCACATCTCCTAAAAGCTTCCTACTTCGCAATCCAGGCGATAATATTTGATAAAACCAAGCTAATGGCTATCTTGCCAATTTGGTCTAGTCCCAAAATGCGATAGATTGAAAATTACCCTGGTTGGCCGGCGGTCTTTCAAGCAAGGTAGCACAGCAAAGCAAAGAAACGGAACCGGTAGGTCTGGGGCCAGCCTTAGAGCATCTTTAATACTTAACAAACGGTACTTTTGTAAATTGTATGTTTAATTTTATAAAGAGTTTACGATCCTTAGCTTCGGTCTTCAGAGTGTCTTTTAATGTAGATATTCATTATTTTATTAACGTTTCGTTATTCGCAAATCGGACGTGAATCATAGACTGATGATTATTTTAATTTCATTCACACAAATAAAGTTTCTTTTTTATTAGAGGGGAGAACTTTAAATTGAAATAAACAGACAAATATTTTTAATTTTCGTGAAATTGACTTTATCTTTAAGATATTTTTTTTAAATTAGCTAATACTTTATTTTAACACCAAGAAATAAATATAAAAAAGAATTAACAACAAAACTTACAGTGCTAAACATGGCGGTATTATCGCTAAGAACGATTTCTTTTAGACAACCGGAAATATTTTTTTATTGTCATTGTTAATGTTTGAATATTTTTTCGGTCATGTGGCCGTTGTGGCTGGCGCTTACATGGCGTAATCTGGATGACCAATTTTCACACAATCTTCGCGAAGAAAATATTTCTATTTCTAAAGCCAAATTAAGATTGGGCTTTAGAAATAGAAATATTTTTATTGCATGAATGTGGTATACGTGTTCGTCAAATCGATTAACGCTTAGAATACTTTCTTTGGAAATATGTAAAGTTGCATGTCTACGCCGCAATAAACTAGAAACAAACAAAATGGACAATACGGCAAAAAAATAACATACCCTGATTATTTGCTTTTCGAAGAGAGAATGAAAGAAAGACGACACATTTATTTAGGTTCTTGTTAAAAAAAAAAATCACTAAAATAAAAATGTTTTAGAAGTTTAAAAACTTAGCCGGAAGTGACGTAGCTCTTGATCTTGAGGCTCTTGCCTAGTTCCAAATCACGCCAACAGCACTGTTAGCGTATAATCCATTAAATTAAGTAGGTACACAAATACCCTATTTATGTAATATTTTGTGACTATTTAATTTGGTCGGATTCGCGCTAACAGCGCTGTGAGCGTGATTCGGAACGCGGCCTCTATGTAGTGATTCATTCAGAAAAAACGCTGTCACTGTCAAACAATGTGACTAGAGATGGGCAAGTGTAAAAATAAAAAGACATTTTAACGATTTTGTCAGAATCCTGATATAAGACCAATAAAAAAAACAAAATTAAAGTTTTTGAAAAACCCACGATGCTTAAAATTGTTAACTCTTCATTTAGAAGTAAGGAGGGAAGAAAACAAATGTAATTTAAAAACTAGAGTGACCTCAGAACATAGGATTTGTTACACGATCACAGTGCAAAAGCGATTGAATGATAAGAGACTAGTGTTTTTATGTCGTAAGTTTTAGTCGCAAGTCTATCCGTGACCACGGCAACTCGGCAACTGCAAAGGTGCTGTTATGGCAGAAAAAATAAAATCATATCAAAACCATTCAACAAAACCACCTTAGTATCAATCAAAGTATTTTATTTCATAAGCATAATACATTTGCCATGTGGATCTTTTCATTAAAACAAAACAGTATTTTATTTTTCAGTCAAATACAATGGAAATGCGACTAAACAATAAATTACTATTGTAATTTGAGTTGTAAATTCAATCATCTTCATTTTAAAAACAACTTATTGCATAACATCTGTTTAGATTATAATATAATTGAAAAATATTAGAAAAAATATTAGAAAAAAACAACAAAAGGGAAAGTGTGTGTTTGTTCGTCGAGCTGTGACGCCACGAAGGGTTTTTTACAATTTGTTTATTTTTTTCCATAAATATTGCTTTAAAAATTCTTAAACCATTTATGTTTGCAAATCTAGAAACGGTTTTTTTTATTTTGACAAAATATTTTTGTCGTATTGTCCATTGGACCTCCAGATTACGCCGTGTACACGCCAGCTATAGCGGTCACTAAACATTAATGGTAAAAATATCTTTCATATAAAGCCATATTTCATGGCTATTTAAAATATTTTTTTGTGTGTGACATCGTGTGATGACATAAGTGTATTTATAAAGACAGAGTTATTGATTTTTAAATTAAAAACATTTTTTTTTAATCTGAAATATCCGGATAATCCGGATTTAACCGAAATCCGTTTTAAAAAATCCGGATTTTGAAACAGATACGGATTTGCATTCACTATACGGAACCCTTAAAACAAAACAGTTATTGAAAATTAGTGTATAATAAATGGATTAAGTCGACAAATGCCAGATTTTACAAATGAGTTTAAAACAAAGTTTGTAAGGCCCTGTCCCAAGGGTCGAAACTGTTTGCAGTGTCAAAAATACTGATTTTACTGACTATAAGACTCAAAAATACTGACCTATTACTGACTTAATTTCTATGTTTAAATGTGTAGTGAGTATAAAAAGAAGGGTTTAAAACAGAGTTGGACAGGGGTGACATTTTTTTATTGAGATTTTTATCATTCACAATGTTATTTTTATATATATTTCAAAAGAACTAGAAAAAATCGACCTGTAATTAAATGGTTCTCTTATACAGGCGATACATAGCCTTATAAAGCCGAATATGTTAGATGAGATAGGTACCATGCATCATGCATACAACACACAACCCCGGAAAATCGCCAGTTTTTTTTAAAGAAGTTTTTTCTTTAAACTTTTAGATTTTTGCATTCACAATGCTATTTTTATATTAAGATGAATAAATAATGAAAAATATTAGAAAAAATCGGCTCACCCGTAGCAACTTAGACGGGATAAGTTGCTACGGGTGAGCCGATTTTTTCTAATATTTTCATTATTTATTCATCTTAGTTTTTTCTTTAGTTCAGTGTATTTACATTGAATAGTGGCAACCCGAGACCAATTTTTTTTGTCAGATTTATCCATTAATCTTGTAATCTGCCTGCCTGCCTTTTGTAAAAAAATCGGCCGCGCAGCGCGAGTTTTTTTATAGTCAGTTTCTTCAAGTAATCTTGTATTCTTGCCTGTCTATAGTAAAAACAATCGGTCGCGCAGCGCGATTTTTAATGAGTTTCATCCACTAATCTTGTACTCTTGCCTGTTTACAATAAAAACAAACGGTAATAATAAAAAAGTGTATAAAAATGAACGTAAGGTAGCTAAAAAACTGACTTTACTGACCATTTTTTGAAAAAACTGACTTTTACTGACCGAGGCCATAAAAACTGACTTTCACTGACTTTAATGACCAGTTTCGACCCCTGCTGTCCTAATTGGCCATTGGTCGTGCGATGGTGCGTCCGTCCGATGAAACTGGTCGTGCGACCGTGCGATCAAACCTAGTGATATCTATTGAATGTCCTAATTGGCGGTCGCGCGATCATGCGATGCGTCTATAGTTCAGTTTCATCGCACGATGAAATCGCAACGCATGATCGCGCGACCGATGCCAATTAGGACAGGGCCTAACCGATCACTTGTTAGAAAAGGTCATTGGGCATATGTTACCTACTTTGATGAAAGTTTGCGTACAGAGACCAAACCAGTTTTAAATTGAAGAATACAATCCTATTTTTCAAAACGCGTATTATTTATTTATGTACCGAACGGCACAAAAAGTTATTTTACAGGTGTGTTTAGTTTAATGTTATTAAACTTTTGTTAGTAAAACAGAAGTTTTTACATTCAGCATTGTGAAAATGTGTGGTACAAGCACAATATATGTTTGTATTGTCTTTATTTATTTATTTTATTTTATTTATTATTGAGATGCTATGATATAATGATAATAAATGAAAAATGGCCTGCAAAAATGCGACCCATACCACTGAGTAGCAGATACATTTATCTACATACTTAGCCCTATTTCGTTTGTGTACGCCGTAAGTCAAATGTGTGAACAAAATGCCCAATGACCTTTATTTGTCCGGATTTAACTTGACCGAAAACGGTTGTCCAACCGACAGAGCGAGCCGAGCAAGCAGAGCGAGCGTGCCGCTCAGCGGTTGGCAAAGCGCCAGAAACGTCGTTTTTGTTAAAACTATGAATGTTCGAAAATATAAAGTTTTCAACCAAATGAGACGTCGGAGTAACGAAAAACATCAAAATGATAGGTCAACTGAACAGTGGCAAAAAGTTTTTCGACCAAATGAGACGTCGGAGAAATGAAAAAATCGAAATGATAATAATAGATCAACTGACACAGTGGCAAACGTTACTTCAACAAAGTAAAAAAATGCGAAACGAAAATAGTCGAAAGTTTTTGGACAAATGAAATTTGATTAAAAAAAATTCTTATGATAGGTAACCGTTAAAAGGCCAGATTCTATAAATGGATTCTACAAATACCAGATTTTAGTAGAAATGGGGAAATAATATTTTCAAACACTTTTTTTTTTCTTTTACTTCTATGATTATTTTTTTAAATAAATTGAATAACTTTTTTTTAATACGTCACCTAATTTTCCTAGTACTTTGGTGTCATATTAAGAAAAAATATGTAAAAAATCTCAATCTACTAAAATCTGGCATTTGTAGAATTTGGCATTTACAGGGGTCGAAACTTTGCAGTGTCAAAAATACTGATTTTACTGACTGTTGTCACTATGTAATAACAATAATAACAAATTTGTTATCTTAACCGACTCAAAAAGTGCATTACAGCATATAATAAAATGTACTACATCTGCCAGAGGTATTCCATTGGCCTATACTATACTTGATTGTATTCACAAATTAAATCAAAATAATGTTACTGTTATCCTACAATGGATACCTTCCCACATTGGTCTTTTGGGCAATGAAATAGTAGATAAACTTGCCAGGGAGGCAGTGGTGGATGGGGAGGATCTAAATTGCCAGCCATACTATACAAACCTAATATTCACTGTGAAAGAACATTGTCGTGAGTTGTGGTCAGAATATTTCAGCGAAAGATCTTTGGCAAAAGGCATTTGGTATAGGACTATCCAACCCCATTTACCTCGGCACCCATGGTTCGAACAGGATAATGTGGGAAGGCACATTGTTATAACGGGTCTCAGGTTGCGTTCTGGACACATACCACTGAACAAATTTGGCCACTTAATGCGAAAAGTCAACTCTGCAAATTGTACTGAATGCGATATAGTCGAAGATGTCCACCATATTCTTGTGGAGTGTGTCCGGAATGAAGCCGTGAGACGGGATCTAAAGGTCAGATTTAACATAAATCCCATAGAAGTTGGCTGGTGCAATAGCATTTTATCCTCTCCCCTTTCGGAAGAGGCTAGAATGCTATGCGCCGTGGTGAATGTGGGCCAACGTAATAGAATTACGAATTAATTAAGTTTTTGTAACCTAAATGATTATTCTACAGGGGTGACATGTTCAGTGTTTGAACAAACCCCCATAAATAAATAAAGAGAAAAAAAAAAAAAAGACTCAAAAATACTGACCTATTACTGACTTAATTTCTATGTTTAAATGTGTAGTGAGTATAAAAAGAGGGGTTTAAGACAGAGTTTGACAGAGTTGACAATTTTTTTATTGAGATTTTAGCATTCACAATGTTAGTTTTATATATATTTCTAAAGAACTAGAAAAAATCGACCTGCCATTAAATGGTTCTCTTATACAGGCGATAAATAGCCTTATAATATGTTAGATGAGTTACCATGCATACAACAAAACCCCGGAAAATCACCCCTTTTTTTAAAAAACGGACAAGTTTTTTTCTTTAGTGGCAACCCGAGACCAAAATTTTTGGTCAGTTTTATCCATTAATCTTGTAATCTTGCTTGCCTTTTTAAAAAAAACGGCCGCGCTGCGCGATTTTTAGTCAATTTCATCCACTAATCTTGTACTTTTTTCCGTGGCTTTAGTAAAAAACAGCCGCGCAGCGCGATTTTTAAAGTCGCATTACTAATTTCCCAGCAAAAATGTAAACAAAGGTGTTGCCAGAACAAAACAACACAAAAGGAAATAGTATATTGCTAAGTCAAGAAATAAACACACTTACATGCTTTTTTATCTTAAACCTAATAAAAATAGGTTAGATAAATATTCTGAATCATGAGTTTTGTGGCAGAAACAATAATTTAATTTAATATTTCATAATAACAGTTTTATAGTAGAAAACATTTTTATGATGCTGTGCACACATCAACTGCAAACCGTACATATCAACCATTGGTTCATTTTATAAAATTTCATAAAAATTGTATTACGAGTAGTAGCTGTAGTAGTAACATTTGTCTTTTGGTATTGGGGGGAACAGTCGAAGATGCTACGTATTTTTGATAGTTTAAATTCAGTCAATATCTAAGTAAAGTTTTCTTATCAGTTCGTTTCAAGAACTTTTAAGATCAAAAATTATGATAGGTTATGAAGAGACAATTTCCTTTTGCCATTCTACTTTAAAATACCCTGGATGACATTATATTTATTATGACTCAATATGATAAACAAATTAAAAAGTTATAAAAGTGACCAAAGGTTTTCAATATCTGAAAATGTCACTATCAGGGTCAGTTTGTCAATTTGACAGTGACGTTTCTTTGTTTACATTTTTGCTGGGAAATTAGTAATGCGACTTTAGTCGGTTTCATCCACTAATCTTGTACTCTTGCCTGTCTATAGTAAAAACAATCGGTCGCGCAGCGCGATTTTTAGTGAGTTTCATCCACTAATCTTGTACTCTTGCCTGTTTACAGTAAAAACAAATGGTAATAATAAAAAAAATGTATAAAAATGAACGTAGGTAGCTAAAAAACTGACTTTACTGACCATTTTTTGAAAAAACTGATTTTTACTGACCGAAGCCAAAAAAACTGACTTTCGCTGACTTTACTGACCAGTTTCGACCCCTGCATTTATAGAGTCTGGCATATGTCGCCTAATCAGAAAAAGGAATTAATCCGTTACCTATTTTACATATATCATAAGTGATTTTAGGAAGTGGTTAAGAAAAAAAAATTATCTTAGAATAAAAACTTCTTCACAGATATGTTAGTGTATAATAAATGGATTAGTCGACAAATGCCAGATTCTACAAATGCCAGATGCGTTAAACACCAGATTCTATAAATGCCAGATTCTACAAATGCCAGATTCTATGGCGGCCATTACACACGTCAATCTGGTGTGATCTGATCAAAACCGCAGATTGATGGAATTTGATGCGGTTGGTTTGCGACGTTACACGGTCAATCCAGCGAGATCTGGATCGCAGTAGATCTTGGTAGATTGACAATCTACCACGATCCACGGTGGGCTTTGGCAGGGTTGCCAACTTTTTGCATTAATTTTCGCGTGATATCGATCGATGACCTGAGTGGTGCAGTATTCAACATGCCAGTCTACCGCGCAAGAGATCCTGGGTTCGATTCCCGGACGTAATTGAAATGATGAATTTTAATTTCTGTGACGGTCTGCGTATAATAAGTACCTATCTATTTCGAAAAGTAAGTAAGTACCTAGTAAAATCTGTTGTCTAGCACCCATTTTATGCCATGATTAGTTAGGGTTAGATGAATATCGATATTTAATTTTACACGCACAGGTGTGTAAAATTTCATCAAAATCAGTTCAGCCTTCTGAAGCTGAACTGATTTGGATAAAACTTGGCACTCAGTTCATAGCTTGGTAATATCGTATTATAAATTTTAATACGATTTTTTATAAATTTTAATACGATATTACCAAGCTATGAACTGAGTGCCAAATTTCATCCAAATCAGTTCAGCTTCAGAAGGCTGAACTGATTTTGATGAAATTTTACACACATCATATATGTATATATAGTTTATAGCCTGGTATAGTATAAATATCGAGGTAAAATAGTATTTTTCAAAACATTGCAAAAAATATAGTAGGTAGGTTTATGGGAAATTTATGAAAAAATATAGTCCTCATTTATTTTTAACTAGCTTCCTTTAAAAATTAAAAATAGGGTACATACATAGGGTAGGTACTTCCTAGGGTACCAAACTAACTGTGTGCCAAATTTTATCATCTTTTACTGCAATCCAATATTTTTAACCGACTTAAAAAAGGAGGAGGTTCTTTTTTCATCTGTATATTTTTTAAGGGATTCTTCAAATGCCCACGCGCATGTAGTCACGGCCGGAAAGAAAGTTAAAATAAATATGGGTTTTATTTTTTATAAATTTCCCAAATGTACTACAAATTAGTTTCAATGTTTAAAATAATTAAAATGCCTAGGGTACCTTTGATCGAGATAAAAAATATAAGTTTTAATCCAGACTATAAACTGTTTGCCAAATTTCATCCAAATCAGTTCAGCTTTCATAAAAAACAAATATACAGACGAAGAGAGAACCTCCTCTTTTTTTGAAGTCGGTTAAAAACATCGGATCGCAGTAGATTGTGCTAGATTGTCAGTCTACCATGGTAGATTGACAATCTACCACAATATGCTTGCATCGGATCGCGGTAGATCTTGGTAGATTGTCAATCTACCATGGTAGACTGACAATCTAACACAATCTAATGCGATCCGATGTTTTTAACCGACTTCAAAAAAAGAGGAGGTTGTTTTTCTGTTCGTCTGTATGTTTTTTTTTTGTTTTTTTTTCAAATGTCCATCCGGATGTAGTCGCGGGCGGAAGCTAGTTAAAAATAAATATGGGCTATATTTTTATAAATTTCCCAAAAGAACTACAAATTAGTTTCAATGTTTAAAATAATTAAAATGCCTAGGGTACCTTTGATCGAGATGAAAAATATAAGTTTTAATCCAGACTATAAACTGTTTGCCAAATTTCATCCAAATCAGTTCAGCTTTCATAAAAAACAAATATACAGACGAACAGAAAACCTCCTCTTTTTTTGAAGTCGGTTAAAAACATCGGATCGCAGTAGATTGTGCTAGATTGTCAGTCTACCATGGTAGATTGACAATCTACCAAGATCTACTGCGATCCGATGCAAGCATATTGTGGTAGATTGTCAATCTACCATGGTAGACTGACAATCTAGCACAATCTACTGCGATCCGATGTTTTAACCGACTTCAAAAAAAGAGGAGGTTGTTTTTATGTTCGTCTGTATGTTTTTTTTTTGGGTATTTTTCAAATGTCCATCCGGATGTAGTCGCGGGCGGAAGCTAGTTAAAAATAAATATGGGCTATATTTTTATAAATTTCCCAAAAGTACTACAAATTAATTTAAATGTTTAAAGAAATAAAAATGCCTAGGGTACCTTTGACCTTTGATCAAAAATATCATAAGTTTTAATCCTGACTATAAACTGTTTGCAAAATTTCATCCAAATCAATGCAGCCTTCATAAAAAACAAATATACATACGAACAGAGAACCTCCTCCTTTTTTGAAGTCGGTTAAAAATATCGCATCGCAGCAGATTGTGCTAGATTGTTTTTTAATGATTTTTTGAATGTCCACCCACGCGGATGTACTCGCGGGCGGAAGCTAGTTAAAAATAAATGTGTACTACATTTTTATAAATATCCCAAAAGTAAGTACTATAATGTTTAAATGTTTTGAAAATAATACTTATACCTCGAAAAAAAGGTGCCAACCCTAAGCCAGACCAAGCCAGATTGACGTACATTGACAATCCAGCACAATCTGATCACGCCAGATCGCGCCAGACCGCGCCAGATTGAAACAGATCGCGAACAACGTTACATAATCAATCTCTGTCAATCTTTGTCAGTCTGGCGCGGTCTGGCGTGATCAGATTGTGTGTGTAATGGGTGCCTATAAATGTCTGATTGCCAGATGCCAAATGTCAGACTGTCAAATCATCAAATGCCAGATTTTAGTAGATATGGATAAGTATTTTCGTAACTTTTTTTTAAAGTATGTATATTTTTCTTTTCCTGTGTAATACGTAATTTAAGTGCCAGGATCACATAAACATGGAGAGAGTTAACTTCTGTAACTTTTTTTTATCATAACAAAATATAAAAAAATAAAAATTATGAAAGTTAAGCCTTGCTATATTTATATCCTGGTACCTACTTTGGTGAGGTGACGTATCACGAAGGAAAAAAATAAATTAAAAAAATAAGTAAAACTAAAAAAAAAAACAGAGTTATTGACATTTATTTGAAGTTAACCTACTCTATGTTTATTTATGTGATCTTAGTAGTTAGTACCTAAATTTTACTTTGGTTCTCTTCATTACAAAGGGAAGAAAAATAAATTATAAAAGAAATAGTTAGAAAATGTCAAAAAATTAAGAACATATTATTAACATATTATATCCCCATATCTACTAAAGTCTGGCATTTGTAGAATCTGGCATTTGAAGAAGCTGGCATATGGCATTTGTAGAATCAACCTAGAATTGGTTTAGTCGACAAATGCCAACTTAGTTTAAAACTCCAGATTCTACAAATGTCCAATTCTACAAATGGCCATTACTACAAATGCCAAATTCTACAAATGCCAACTTCTACAAATGTCAACTTCTACAAATGCCAACTTTTAGTTGTAATATTTTCAATCACTTTTTGATAGTGTATTTTCAATCAATTTTGGAATTTGCATATTTTTTGTTTTTTTCTTACCTTCGTAATAAAAACGTCTCCAAATAAATAAATACCTTTAAAAAAATATGGACTTGCAAAAAAAAAATCTAAAATAGATTGAAAATATAACAACTAAATGTTGGCATTTGTAGTTGATATTTGTAGAAGTGGGCATTTGTAGAATTTGGCATTTGTAGAAGTGGTCATTTGTAGCAGTTGGCATTTTGTAGAATTGGACATTTGTAGAATCTGGCGTTTTAAACTAAGTTGCCATTTGTAGAAGTTGGCATTTGTCGACTAAACCGTAGAATCTGGCATTTACTTATAGAATGTGGCATTTTGAACTCATCTAGCATTTGTCGATTAATCCTAATAAATCAGTATAATATCTGAGGACCTGGCATTGATGATCCAAGGCTGTTATGGTGTGAAAAAAGCAATTAAAAATGAGAAAAGGTAACAATTTTCTTATACATACTTAGGAATTTTTATTTTATTTATCGAAAAGGTTTATGGGGATGCACGAGGGATAATGGGTGAAATGGTTCTGACCAAGGTGACTGATCACCCATCCGGCTTTGCTGGCGTTCCCCCCTTTTAATAGGAATAGAGCTGCATTGCCTGGTGTGTTCGTTGATTTTAAAAGAATGTCAAACACAGCGAGCAATGTACGTCTACTCTCTACTAACAGTTAAGATAACATAAACCAGCTCTTAAAATTGGGTGCTAGTGCTACGCCCTATGATATTAAAAAAGGTACAATCTAAGATTTGGTTATAGTTTCAAAAAGAGGACTACCTACCTACTCAGCAAAATAAAGCATAAATGCAAAAAAGTTAGTCCAATTCTTATTAGATTTTTAACCCAAAAGTTGGGTCATCACATCAGAGAAAGTCCTGACTCTCTGACCAGTTCTATTCCTAGAAAAGGTAAAAGAAAATCTACATAGGTACAGGCAGTCAGTACAGTTTACTTATGTAGGTACCGACTTACTTATGTCCATGTACACTACCTACTTACCCAGGTTCATGATGTGATGACCAATGTTTGCTAGAAAGAAATGCTTAGTAAGCAGATATCTATATCATTACACATACCCTAAACAACACAAATCACTCAACAAACACATCCATGCTGATTTATATTATTGAAACAACAAGGAACTAAAATCTTTTCTTAAAGTTAGTTAGATACTCACTCGCATTGTCAATTTATCTGAAGAATTTGGTGAACAGCAGTCCACATCAGTCTTATTTTCTGTGGTTTTCACAGTTTAGCAATTTTATAATGTCCAATGCAATTCCTTGAAATAACACACTTCAATAAACTTTCTTGACAGAATCAAAACCTTTCACCGGTTTGTTTGTATTTGTGTACATAACAATGTACAAAATAAAAAATGCTAATGTAATTTTTTCCGCAATGTTCTGTCACCACACCAAACTAAACTTTCGACATAAATACAAAATGGCCGGCCAACCAAATGAACGACGACACTCTTTTCTTTTGTCAAACGACAACGATTTTACTAAAAACACATCGGTGCCATGTTTTTCCGTATTTCTAATTACTTTTCGTAGTTACTAATGTGTTATTAATTAGTGTTATGCAAATCAAGACTGAGACAAAATATTAACTGAGCACGAGTTATTATTAACCGAGTAGGTGTACGGTACGGCCGAGTCACCGACACCGAACGACTTTCGCTTCGATCGAAATCACGAGAGTCAGCTCTGCTAGCTAGGCCGAGGCAGGCCGGCCGACCGACCGAACAAACAGAATTCAGTTATTTCTGTTCCGTTCACTCGCACTCGCGGGGTCTGCCAGTGCCAGAATGGCGAAGTGCCAGTATTGGCTGGCTGGCAAATACCTAGCGACAGAAAGACGCCGCATCGCTATCTCGCTTGCACAAATGTAGTCTGGCTATCACTTTCTCTTTCACACGTTTGAGTGAGGGACATTGTTGCCTGTGCCTACACACAGCTATGCATGCAGCGTAGTGGGTGGGTGACTGACTACAGACAGAGAAGTCGGATTAAATTATCGGATTCGAAACGGGTCGGGTCGGCCTCATACCGCACTTAACTACAAAACGGGATGACCTCGCTTGAGTCGTTTGCTTGTGCGGCTCGCTCAAGTAGGAAGCGTGATTCACGCAACGCAATACGACTGAAAGTAATAATAATACCTTGTGTGTCGGATCGGATCCGTCTAGCGATTTGAGCGTAGAATAATTACTGGTTTTGCAGCGGAATGGGTGGAATGACCTTCATTATTATTAATAAATTTTCGGTTTAGTTAGTTAATTTTGTCTTATTTATTATTATTTAGGTAAACTTAAGCCTAGGTACCTACCTTACTTGCCTGCCTTTATACCTACTTAATCGGAATTTAAAAAATAGGTAGTAACTAAGTTTAGTTACTTTTAACTGACTAAACTACTAAATGAAATTGGGTTATCTACTGTTAAAGATTGTCATTTTCAATGAATAATTACGATTAGCATTAGTTTACTAACTAAGTATATATGATTTAATAGAAAACTTTCTACTGAAAGTTTTCTATTAAATCATTTTAATGATTAATCATTAAAATAGTTAGCTGTTAATTACAAAACAGTTCACGCTTATTGGCGGCTCGGAAGGTCGGAAGTCTCGGACCATTGCACGAGACGATAAGCAGAACATAATTTCGATGTAAGTGTGGGTAAGAGAGGTGAGTGGTGGTGGGTGACGGGGCACGCACGCGCGCATAGTGGTATTATGTACACACGACAACACGGTAAGTTAAACAGTAAAACAAAAACAGCTTAAAGACGGTCTCAAGGTCAACATGTATGTCTGACGTGCTGTCGACTGTACTTCTACTCATTATCGCCAGTATGCGCTATGTAGTACAATCTACATAGCGCACGCTGCAACTTTGCAAACAAAATGCTTTACACGGTTTCGTCGGTTGGTTTCTCGCAGTACCTACCTACCTAAGTACTACCTACGTCGTTAGAGCAAGCAAACTGACAGCTATCTACAATACAATACAGTCATCATAGCACATAATAAAATGTATATCTACTGTGGTCATAGGCAATGACGAGACCGGGGTGAGTGATCATTAATTATCATTATTATTTAGTCACTTTTACTAACTTATTATTATTTAGTCACTTTTATTAAGTCATTATTATTTAGTCACTTTTATTAACTCATTATTATTTAATCACTTTTATTCACTCATTATTATTTGGTCACTTTTATTCACTCATTATTATTTAGTCACTTTTATTCGTTCACGTAGTTATAAGATGTTAGTCAGTGATGCTCACTTCACAACGATATAACAAAATAATACTAAAGATTAAATAAGTATTTGCATGTTTTACTGTAACTAAAACCAACACATCAATAATATAAAAACCAGCCAAGTGCATGTCGGGCCACGCGCAGTAGGGTTCTGTAGTTACCATATACCATGCCTCATTTAATACTACCTATCATTTTTCATCTGCAAAATTAAACTTAGTTTTTCATAGAGTTTGTATAAATGACAAAGTTATATATTGCGGTTTTGGAAAATATGCTTTATCTCTAAAACTACTAAATATATCTCGTTCAAACCAATTTTTGTTGAAAGTGTTTATTAAGATCTACAGTAGATATATTTTTTATTATTTTGCACTCTCTTATTTTAAAAGTTAGAGGGGGGATGACACAAATTTTACCACTTTGGCAGTGTATATCTTTCAAACGGTTAACTTTGAGAAAAAATTGTCTTAAAAACCTCAATGTAATTTTCAAAGACCTATTTATATAGACACCTCCACGTATTGGTTTGATGAAAAAAAAATCTGTTACAGTTCCATGTATAGGGGAGCCCTCACTTAATCTTTCTTTTTCATTTTTGTTTAAAAATCGTTAATCGGTTTACAGAATACATCTACCTACCAAGTTTCAATTGTGTAATCCTAACAGTTTCGGAATAAAGTAGCTGTGACATACGGACGGACAGACAGACAGACGTAACGAATCTATAAGGGTTCCGTATTTTGCCTTTAGGCTACGGAACCCTCAAAACAATGAAGTCGAGTTATTTTTGCCTGTCTATGATTGCAAAAAAACCGGCCAAGTGCGTGTCAAGTCACGCGCCGTAGGGTTCCGTAGTTACCTTATACCATACCATATTTAATACCACTCTAATTTTTCGTCTACAAAAATAACTTTGTTTTTCACAGTGTTGGTATGAATGACAAAGTTATATTAGGTCTTTACCTATGAAATGGCCGTTTTGTTTGAAAAAAGTTAAAGTATTTTTTTTCGAACTTATTTATTTCTTTTATTCAAAGTAATCACCCCTGCAATCAATGCATCTTTGCCAACGCTGTGGCAGTTTACGGATGCCCTTCTTGAAAAAATCAGCTGGACGGGAGACAACAAACTCTTCAAAGGCGTTTTGTACTGCCTCTCGGGAATTGAATTTTCTTCCCGCTAAAAAGTTGTCCAAATTTTGGAAAAAGTAATAGTCGGTAGGCGCAAGATCTGGTGAGTATGGCGGATGAGGGAGAGCTTCCAAACCCAACTCATGCAGCTTAGAGACGGTCTGTTGTGCAGTATGGGGTCGCGCGTTATCGTGAAGTAGCAGTGGGGCACCCATCTATCAAGCTTTTTTATCTTGCCAATCTGTCGCAAATGGACCAATATTGTTTTGATGCTAACATCAAAAGCTGCTGCCAGCTCAGCTGTAGATTGCGATTCATCTGCTTCCACAATCGCCTTTAATTCATCATTGTTGACCAAAGTTTCCGGATGACCACGAGATTCATTTTTCAAGTCAAAATTCCCAGAACGGAATCGAGCAAACCAATAACGGGTTGTACGTTCGTTTGTACAGTTCTCTCCGTAAACGTCGTTGATGTTACGTGCACAGAGAAAGCAATAACTACGTAAGAAGAGACGGGACTTCATAGAGCTAAAAAAATCTATGAAATGTCAAATCAAACACACCTCATCGTTGCCAACCTAACGACTGTAAAACAATATTTCGCCAACCTACAGGAAAAAATATAGAGATGGGCGACCTAGTATTAAATTTTTTATCGATATCGATGAATGCACTGAACTGCGCTTACTTATAGAATAATTTTAAAATTTCCACTAACATGGCACAATGCTCCGTTTTTTAACTAGTACTGAGTCACATAAGTATGTTAGAATTAATTATGAAGCATTTAACCGTTGCGGGCAGTACTTTAAAAAACAGAGCATGCAGTTTAATATTTGAAATAAAGAAATTAAAAATTAAAAGTATTTATTTCTAAAAAATCTTCATTGTACTTCTTCAATTCATTCGACGGCTGATGGTAATGACCTGAAATAAAAATTATATGAGAACATTTTTATACTTAAATGCAAAGATATTAAGGTTCAAAATGAATTTTGACAGTTTTGTATAACCTCATGTGCTGCTGAGTGTACAATGCAACGGGAAAGTTATTAAGTGTATATGGTACATTGTTCTTACATTTCTTACATTACAAACTAAAATTAAAAACATCGATATCGATATTTATATGTAGATGTAGGTAGTTACGTCCGCTGACTCTACTATCGCCCCGAGTCGGCAAAACATCTTCTAGAAATCCAGACGCTGAGTCAGCGGCCGGAACCGATAAGCCCAGGTAGTTGGGTGCATGAGATGAAATTGTATTAGAATAAGAACTAGTCTTTAGCTGTCTTTTGTGACGAATAAACGTCCTAAAATATTAAAAATTGTATTTTTAAAAGATCCTCCGGCTCGCCCACGCTTTGACTGGCGCAGCCGGTAGGATTTCCGCGTCGCGAAAATACTCAACTTTAGTATCGCGCCGAACGTTTTCACGCGTTTTCCACGGAAATCCAACGAACCAAACAAATAAGTCGAGAACTTTATGTGGGTGCTCTACACGACGAGACCTCCGAAGGATCTACAGCTAAGACTCAACGAGTGATATGGGCAGTCTGTGAGTAGACCTAAAATCGCTTTTCCAGTCTTTTCCCAATCATTTTCACCTATAATAGTTATAAGTTTCTAGGAAGTGGTTAAAGTTATTTCCGACAATCGAAGTACTTTTAATTGTTTCTATTAGAGTAGATTTAAGTAAAGTTTAACAAAAGATTTTTACAAAGAAACGTTATTTTTTTTAAAGAAAATTAAGTACTTACTTACCTAAAATAGTTAACGTAAAACCATAGACTTATTATATTACTAGCGTAAAAACATTATTTTTTTACATCAAAAATAATTTTAGATTATATTTTAAATAATTAATACATTACTTGTTTTCTCTATTTTATTGCAAAATGGAAGGAATAGTGCAAATTCCCCGGGAAATGTCCAACATCATTCCTATATTTGACGGAGATGAAAAGTTATTAAATTTATTTATAAGAAAGTGTGAATATGTTATACAGTGTTGCCGTTTAGAAAATAACGAAATTCAGGATTTGTACGTTTTTCATGTAATCACATCTCGATTAACAGGGAAAGCGGCTAATCTTATTAGTGAACGACAAGATTTAGATACATGGCCCGCGTTAAAGATAGCGTTGGAACAACATTTCGGTGATCCACGTTCGGAAGAGTGTATAGCTATAGAATTGGAAACTATGAAAATTAACAGTGGCGAATCATACCTCGATTTTTGTAATAGAATTCAGTACGTAAAAAGCACTTTGATTGCCAAAGTGAATTTAATCAATGATCCGAGTTTACGCCGAAGTAAGACAACTATTTATGATAATATGTCAATGAATGTGTTCTTATTTAATTTACCTGAGGATCTACTTCGCATTGTGCGACTAAAAGGATGTGACTCTCTTGAAAAGGCGCTTAGCATAGTACTTGAAGAAGTTAATTTCTTATACCAATATAATTCCAAAAATAAAATGCTGAAATCACAAAATATTTTACAGTCAAAACCACAACTTATGAACCATAATCCATTTGTAGATAAATTTGGAATGAAACCATATTTTACTCCAGCTCACGTTCAACCACAACAGCAATTTAAGTTTGGAATTACACCAAATAGTAATCCTAATAATAATTTTAATCAGCAGCAAAATCAACCAAAATTTAAATTTGGTATTCCACCAAGTAAACAAATAAGATTACCTGTTTCACAACCGCAACAATTTAATTATAAATCGCAGTTGCCACAACAGTCATTTGGCTATAAACCCCAGTTCAATCAGTTTGGGTATCGTCCCCAGCTAAATCAGAATCAGCCTCAATTCGGCTATAAACCAAATTTTAACCAAGGTCAACAGTTCGGATACCGACCAAACTTCAACCAAGGTCAACAGTTCGGTTACCGACCAAACTTCAACCAAGGTCAACAATTCGGTTACCAACCTCCACAAAGATTACCACCTCAACAATCTACTGACGTTAGCATGCGTACAGCTCCACCTGCAAAACCTCAAGGTTTTCGTATGAATGAACTTTATAATCTAAACGAATCTCAAGATATAGAACCTAATTACATGAATGATGAGTACGATGATAATATGTGTAACAATGAGTATGATGAGTATTTGGAAAACGTCGAATTGAACGAATGCGTCGTTGATCCAAATAGTCATGATGCCCCTGTCCAAAGTGTTGAAAATTTTCACGTAGGTGCCTCCGATCAAAACCCGAGATAATAAATCTAAATTGTAATACATTAAAGTTACCTTACATCAATATTCCCGAGATAAATGCGAAACTAATGATAGACACAGGAAGTTCGCGATCTTTTATTAGTCCTAGAAAAGTGAACGAATATTATAATAACTATAAACAGTACGAACCTTTTGAAGTAATCAGCACACACGCCTCCAGCAAGCATGATGAAGTTATAGTTATACCATTATTCCCAACATTTAATAACCCTGAAACACACAAATTTTACATTTATGAAGTAGACAGTCATTATGATGGACTTATAGGAAGTGACCTACTGAAACAATTAGATGCTAAAATAGATATGAAAAGTCAAATACTTTTTACAAATTCGTCGTCTATACCTATTATATACAATTACCCTACTACAATTAAATTAGCTCCGCGTTGCGAACAGAGAGTTAGATTGCCAACTAACGTAGAAAATGGTGAAGCTATAATGGATTATAAATTATTTTGTGATGGTGTGCGAATGCCAGCCGCCTTAGTAACTTGTAAAAATGGTTTTGCTACAACCATTATCCAAAACACCTTAGAAACAGAAATGACATTAACAGTTACCAGTCCATTTATTGTAACTAAATATAACGGTGAAAAGTGTGAACTTAATAAAATAGACCATAACAGTGACTTAGACGTTGACAAAATACTGACTGAAAATCTTGAAAAGCTACGTTTGGACCACATGAATTCAGAAGAAAAGGAACTTATTTCTAAACTTTGTCTAGAGTACAAAGACATTTTTCATTCCAATGAACTACCGTTAACTTTTACCAACGAGGTTAAACATCATATTCGAACACGTAACGAAGACCCTATCTATATACGTCCATATAGACAGCCACAAGCTATTAACGATGAAATAAACCAACAAGTAAATAAAATGCTAGAAAATAATATAGTTATCAATTCTCACTCACCCTGGAGTGCTCCTGTACATTTGGTTCCGAAGAAAGCAGATGCTAGTAATGAAAAGAAATACCGTTTAGTAGTTGACTATAGACGTCTTAACGAAATTACAATAGACGACAAGTACCCTCTCCCAAACATAACAGACTTATTTGACAAACTAGGACGCAGTTGTTACTTCTCTACTCTCGACTTGGCTAGCGGTTACCACCAAATAGAGGTAGCAGAAGAAGACAGACAAAAAACAGCATTCATCACAAACCCCTCGCTTGGCTAAATACTTTGAAAGAAACAAACAGTAGACTTACCCGTTGGCGCTTACGACTATCTGAATATAATTTCGACATTGTTCACAAAAGTGGCAAACAAAATAGCAATGCCGATGCTCTTTCGCGTATAAAAACTAATGCTTTAGGTAATGAAGATAATATATCTACAAAAGTTAACGTTGATAAAGATGAAGACAGAAATAAATATATAGAAGAGCTTACTAAAGAAATAGTGAATTTAGGTAAAGAACAAAATCAACAAAAGGAAGCCATGTCTATTTCTGATTCCGATTCGGAAAAAACAGTAGTAATTTCAGATTCAGATTCAGAAAGAACGTTGTCCGGTAATGTTAAATCTCTTTATTCTATACCATGTCCTTCAAGTTCAACTTTGACAGCTTCAAGTAAATCAAACAGTAATACAGTTCATTCAGGAAAGGATACTGAGTCTCAAGGTATACCTATTCTGAATGAGGCCATAGACACCAAACCCAACCAGATTTTAGTATATACTTGGCTCATTGACAAATTAGCAGTAAAATACATATCCAGAGAAAGACAAAAGGTGTTAGAAGTACATTTGCCCGTAAATAGACCAGATCTTGTAAAACAGTTTCTTAAAGAATACATTCGAAATAACACAAAATATTTTATCTACTTTGAGGATGACAGACATAAGCGACAGTTTACTGAAATGGTAATATTCTTATTTAAAAAGGAACAAGTCCAATTTTTTTAATGCACTAAAAGAGTAGTATTTGTAGACAACGAATCAGAACAGAGAGATATAGTAGAAAAATATCACCTTGGCAAAACCTGCCACCGTGGTATAAAGGAAACCCTGACTCACATTAGACGTACTTACTTTTGGCATAATATGGAACAGACCATATCCAGTTTCATAAATTCTTGTGAAGCCTGTAGAAGGATGAAGTATGACCGAAAACCGCTAAAGCCTAAACTTCAACTGACACAAACGCAGACTAAACCACTACAAGAAATCTTTATAGACATATTCTCTATAGAATCACGCTATTATTTGACAATAATTGATGCATTTAGCAAGTTAGGACAAGCATTTGAACTTCCGAACCGATCAACTCCAGAAGTAACTAGGGCCCTTATCAAGTATTTCTCTTTCTATGGTGTTCCTCTTAAGATCAGCTCAGACCCAGGCTCAGAGTTTAACAATGCTCTCTTAAAAGAACTTCTTTCTCTATACAAAGTAGAACTTCACATTGGCACACCCAATAACCCCAATTCCATGGGACTCATTGAAAGGTTCCACTCAACAATAACCGAAATTTACAGACTTGCAAAGTACGAACAAAAATACACTGACGCTGCTTCCATAATGACTTACGCCGTTATGGCATACAACCATTCTATCCATTCTACCACTAACTTAACCCCATTTGAAGTTTTATTTGGACATACCGACTCTAGACATGCGTTCGATATGGACTTTGAAAAGGAGTACATGCAGCAATTGGTTAGGGAACATAAGAAAAGAACAAAATTTTTGTATAAACACATAACAAATCAGACGATCAAACGAAAACAGAATATTATAGAGAAAAGAGGTGGCGAAACAGAATTTGATATAAACCCTGGTGATACTATTTTTGCTAAAGACACTAATAAAAGAAGCAGTAAAGACAAAGCTCGTTACCATAAAGCTAAGGTTACAAACGAAGCAACTAGAAACATAGTACCCATACAAATTAGAAATCGCGATACAAAAGTTCCAATAAAGAATGTCAAACGACCTCCACAGGTGCGTCCGCGTCCTCCTGGTGGCGTCTATGACGATCCATCTCCAGGCACTTCAACTGCAGGAGTTGAATAGAAACCCTGGAATCCTGCTACTAAGAAATGGCGTTGCTGTACTTAGTAAAGACAAATGGATAATCGCAAAGGTGTTGGACTTCACGCCTATTAAAGAAGACCTGAAATTCAACATCGATCGGCTCTCCGAATTAGATAAGTTAATTAGAGATAAGTTTGAAACAAATTTTACGTATAATTTTGTAGATATAAGAAAGCAAGTAGATTATATAAAATTAGCTACAGTCAACAAGTTAGAACAGATTGCGCCATCTATTAGAGTTAGACGTGGTCTAGTAGATCCACTTGGATCGCTTATTAAATTCATTACCGGTAATCTTGACCATGATGATGCCATAAAATATAATAAATTGATAAAAGAAGTAAAAGACAAACAGAGTTCAAGTAACGAAAAATTGACGTTGATCACTGAAACTGTGCAAGTTCTAACTAACTCTACATTAAAATTAAATAACGATTTAAATAAACTAAATAAAGAAATTATAAAAGTTGCTAAGAATATAAGTAGAGGTTTGAAAAGAGAACATTTTGAAGTTCAGATTTTAAATACATATAATTTACTTTTTCACAATTTTCAAGTAATCTATACTAAATTGAACGAAATTGAGACTAGTTTTGCGTTAAGTAGATTAGGTATTTTGCATCAATCTATAATAGAATCTAACAAGCTTTTAAGTGTTTTAAAAGATATTAGTAAGATAGAAAAGTTAGTATATACACCTAGTTTAGGAAATTTAGTTAAGATAGAGCAGAGCATTACTATAAAAGCTTATTTTATGGGAAGTCAAATCACCTACCTGTTGGAAATACCTTTAATTGAGAAAGATACTTATATCTATTATAAACTGATTCCCTTACCTGTGTTATCCCGTAAATCCACCGTCGTCATTATACCCAAAAATCCTTACCTATTGGTGAAAGGGTCGAAGATCAGACTGCTCTATCAGCCCTGCCAGGAGATCGACGAGCTCAACTTCCTCTGCCCCAACGATGTAACGCACCAGTTCGTCCAGGACCCCTGCATCAACGACCTGATTACGTACGTTGAAAACGTGACGTCATGCACACAGATTCCAGTAGTTATAGAGAAAGTTAAAGTTCAGCCACTACAAACTAACAGATGGATACTCTACAGTAGAGATGAAGAGTTACTTACCAGCAGCTGTGACGGAGAAGCATCTCGTCAAAAGATTCAAGGAACCTTTATACTCTGGATGACCCGGCCTGTGAAGTAAAGATCTCAGACATAATCCTGAAAATGCATCAGATCAATACAGAAAATATTACATATACTAAATTACCAATAATGAACTTACCTACAATATACTTACCTGATGAAGCAGCATCTTCGCAGCCTCTGGACCTGGAAGGTGTTGATCTTGAAGACCTGAAACTCCTATCGTTCGCCATTAAGAAGAGAATCAGTGAAAGAAGTGAATGTGATAATATGGTCATTAAAGTGAACTCTGTGAGCGTTTGGACTCTGATAGTTTATATTCTGATTTTTGTACTGCTCTGTGTCCTAGTTCATAAGTATCGTTTGAAATTGTTTAAATCATGTCTTCGAAGTTCTCTTAAAGAAGATAACTTCGAACTTAAGGAGGGAAGAGTTACGTCCGCTGACTCTACTATCGCCCCGAGTCGGCAAAACATCTTCTAGAAATCCAGACGCTGAGTCAGCGGCCGGAACCGATAAGCCCAGGTAGTTGGGTGCATGAGATGAAATTGTATTAGAATAAGAACTAGTCTTTAGCTGTCTTTTGTGACGAATAAACGTCCTAAAATATTAAAAATTGTATTTTTAAAAGATCCTCCGGCTCGCCCACGCTTTGACTAGGTACTCTATTTCCCATCAGCTTATTTTGACTAAAATTATTATTTACATTCAAATATCTACCAAAAAGTTTAAACGAAATGTTAAGTTGATTAATGATTACTCACCGAAGCTCATCAAAAGGAAATTTGGCCATAAAAAGCATTTTGTGTCGTCCTTTAGCGCCGATTTCAAACCACAAATTTCCATATGCTTCATTATGATTTGATTAGGAACGCACTTAAAATTCGCAACGACTTGACCATTAACCACTGACTTATTATATTACTAGCGTACTATTAACACAAATTGATAATTTTATTTGTTATAATTTTATTAATACTAGAAACTTTCCAAAGATCTTTAAATGTACCGCCGAAGTTGCTCTGACTGACAAATGAATGACGTATTTTCAAAGAGTGAGAAAGAATGAGGAAGAGAGAGACAAATATAGTCGCCATCAAAATTCGTGTCTGTTTCATAGAATTCTTTTTTGTATGAAAGTTGCGACAGACTGGTTACGTGTCGTTTGTGCCGTGTTGGTGCCACGACGGAACTCATATTCCATAATTACACGAAATTTCGAAGTATCCATTATGAGGAAAAATGTTGAAATGTAATGAAAATACAACGCTAATCAATAAACAAAAGACTGATTTTGTAAATAGAATGTCATATTTTTAAAACAAAATTAATTTGAATTTAGAATTCATAGCCAATCAAAACTTTTTTTTGTTTGAAAAAGTCTGTACTGCAATCATACGGCAATTTCATAGGTAAAGACCTATTATTTGCGGTTTTGTAAAATATGATATATCTCAAAAACTAACTACTTTATCTCGTTCAAACTAATTTTCGTTGAAAGTTTTTATTAAGATCTATAGCATATATTTTTTATAGATTTTTCACTCTTTTATTTCAAAAGTTAGAGGGGGGGGACACACATTTTACCACTTTGGCAGTGTTTATCTTTCAAACGGTTGACTTTGGAAAAAAATTTTCTTAGGAACCTCAATGTCATTTTTAAAGACCTATCTATAGACACCCCGCATGTGTTTATATAAAGAAAACATTTTTTTTCAGTTTTAGTTCAATGTATGGGGAGCCCCCCCTTAATCTTATTTATTTTTACACGACTGCCCAAAGCAAAAAGAGTGTTATGTGTTCAGGGTTCATGTATGTTTGTGGGTATGTGAGTTTCTTTATTCCACCATAACTTCTAAATGCCTAAACTGATTTGGATAAATGGGGTATCGTTAGAATCCTTACAACATTCCGAGTGACACTGGCTAAATTTTTTTTAGAAAAAATCAATATGGCGACTGTACGACGCCATTTTCAAATGTGAAAAAAAATTTTTTTTCTTCTATTATTACAATATGGGCATCAAATGAAAGGCCTTGATGAGCACATTCCAAAACTATATAATATGTCACTAAAATGTGTGAAATAAAAATAAATAAATTAAAATAATATTAAAAACACGACTGCCCTGCCAAAACGAACTAAAAAGTTAAACAACAAGTGTCATTGCAGTCGGGGGACCTCTTTGATCAAAAATTGTTCCATGATAAGGTCCCCCGACTGCAATGACACTTGTTGTTTAACTTTTTAGTTCGTTTTGGCAGGGCAGTCGTGTTTTTAATATTATTTTAATTATTTTTGTGTTGAAATCGTTAAGCGGTTAACAGAATACATCTACCTACTAAGTTTCAACTGTGTAATCTTAATACTTTCGGAATAAAATGGCTGTGACATACGGACGGACAGACAGACAGACAGACAGACATGACGAATCTATAAGGGTTCCGTTTTTTGCCATTTTGGCTACGGAACCCTAAAAAGGAAGACAAATACAATAATGTAACTAAAAAAAGAGGCCACCGAAGGCGACAGCAAAATATCTCCATTTAGTCATACATACATAATCATCTGTGATGAAAAGAGATAGTTCAATGAAACTCTCAAGAGTCGTACCTAGGTAGGACTAGGGATCACAAAACCGAACGAAGGTACCTATATTAGAAAACCGTTTTTTCGGTGACTTCGATTTTTTTTTCTTGAAATAAAACTAGATTATGAATAACTGTACTTTAATATCCAGTCTTTGATCAGCCGTACTGTAAACACAGGAGACCTATGAACAAAGCATAAATAATACTTAGTACTAGCGTCTGTAAGTAACAATTTTATGAAACAATGCTTAGGTTAGGTGAAATGTGGCTACAGGACTCAGCGGATGCTCACCGTGATCGGTAATAGACAGATATATTAATAAATTCAATACGAATATTGTATTAAAGAGGCTATCGAGCTGAATAAAGGCGGCTATTGGCCAATTGATGAGTGACGCTGAAAACTGACGACGTTCGCATCATTTCACCGAAGCCTGAAATCTGATCCTGAAATCGTGAGGGAGATCGAGAGTTTCTATAGGCAGTTATATTTCACGTCGGTTGGAAGCCAGGCTAACTACAGACATTAAGGCAAGTTTACCCGCCCGACACTATTCCTAATATCTCGGGTTCCGTCAGCCTGTCTATAGGTACGAGATTATTCTGGTATTCTCAAGCAAGTAAAAAACACAAAGCGGCGAGTGATGACGGACCTTCTGAGAACGGCCAATCAGCCGATACTCAAAGTCCTCCGACCGCAGAGGTTGAATTCTGTCATCATCAGAACACCGAACCGAAGGCATGGAACATAGCAACCGAATGAGGTGATTCTGTTCTTTAAAATGAGTGAGACTGTCTCTTAAAGAACTACAGACCCATCTCACTTAAATGAGCCATGTTTATAAGTTGTTATCGAGAGAGTCATTACGAATAATCTTGTTTGCAGGTTTGATGACTTCCAACCTCCCGACGAACAAGTGGGCTTTAGAAAGGGATATAAATAGCACCATAGACCATATTCATTCGCTGCGGCAGATGGTACAGAAGACCGAAGAGTACTATATACCACCTTGCTTGGCGTTCGAGGACTACTGCGGCAGATTGTACAGAACAGAAGACCGAAAAGTACTACCACCTTGCTTGGCGTTCGTGAACTACTACGGCATATTGTATAGGTACAGAAGACCGAAGAATACTATCTACCACCTTGCTTGGCGTTCGTGGACTACTGCGGCAGATTGTACAGAAGACTGGAGAGTACTATCTACCACTTTGCTTGGCGATTGTGGGCTATGAGAAAGCCTTCAATTCGATTGAGACCGTGCTCTGTTTATCAAAACTGGTGGTGCCGCGGTTTCCCCAAAGGTGCCGAGTAGAGTACAGACAGGTATATTGAAATGCTGAGGTAGATACCTTTACGAAAATGCCAATAATGTTGGTCTGATTAAACAACCAGAGCACAAGTCCCATCCAACCGCAGCGAGGTATGGGTGTGAGACGTGCACTGCTGCGTTAGATGACACATTTTAAGCTCCTGGACTGGGAAAGATTCAGCATCAATGGCGAGTAGATTGTGTATGAATTTGTGTATGTGTCAGTGATTATATCAAAGTAGGAAATCCAATTATTATTATTAATTAATTTTCACGCTATCAATGGGGGCAACAATTTCAAACAACGGAGCTGAGGTAATAACTTTTTCTTATCGCTACATAAGCACCGTCTATTTATATTCTGTGGTTACGTTTCGATAACACGAATGCAAAGATTGAACGTCCCATTTAAAATACACATTGAAGTAACATTGACTAATGGCAAATGCTTGACCATTATCAGCCGCTTTGCTAGGCATAGTAGCAAAGCGGATCAGCCGCTTTTTGGCCTTCTCCAAGGATCTCGACATCCGATCGATCTGCGCTACCCGCATCCAGCGACTTCTCGCAACCTTCACTATCGTCGGTGTATCTTGTCAAAGGCCTAGCCCATCCAATCCATGGACAGAGTGTCAACAGGTGTGCAGTCGTTATTCTCAAATAGCTAGGAAATAATGTTTCCCTGTCTCACACCTCCTGCAGTCGGATCAGATGGGATTTGTGCTCTGATGCTGTGATAGGCCCGACGACACTAGTGCTATACTTGGAGTCTATTCGGCACCACGAGAGTCTCTCCGAGATATTAGAGATAGCACCATCCAAGTCTTGATCGAAGGTTAGGCAGATTTACTCTTCGGTAGTCTGTATGACTCTCAAAAACAACACGAAATAGCAGTCATGGCACAAAAATGACATAGGTTGGTTAGGTTGATGACTGAAAATGCGTCCGGGACCAGGACCAACGGTTTAACGTGCAAAGTTCCGAATAACGGAAAAGTTTCTTTTTTTAAATCAAAAACAGGAACACCCAACCAATGACCAACAGATCATAGTTGTGTTGCGAATAACGAAAGTCATTTTGATCGACTCTCTTTTCTAGCATTTTACTACCTACGTTGTCGTTTTCTACGTGCAGTCGGGTAAATAATTTCCTTACGCCGTCTAGAATCATAATAATTTGCTCTGAAAGAAGAAAAACAGGACGGCCCACCTAACCGTATTTCACAATACCTAAATGTAAATTATAACATATATTCCATTTCTCCGTGTATTGTCACTCGCACTACTCCTTTATCGTTCCCAGAGGATTCACATCATCCGTCATTAAATATCAGTATAAATATTAATCAATCATATAATTATTTAAAGCCAGCACCTCGTGTAATTAAGCGTTTTTATTTGGCAGATTATAATAAGATTAGTGATGAGTTGTCTAAAATTGATTGGGATCTGCATCTCCCAAAGAATAACGTAGAATTAGCACTTTCAAACTTTTATGCAATAATTAATGGCTTAATAGATAAATATGTACCGTCAAAAATAGCTCATCATGATAATAGATATCCTATTTGGTATTCAAAGAGACTGATTAGTTTAATTAATAAAAAGAATAGAAAACATAATAAATGGAAAATCTATGGTGGACTTGCTAATTACGAAGTGTTCTCTGACTTGCGTAGGGATTGCAAGTTGCTTGAAGCCTCTTGTTACAATACGTTTATTCAGAGGTCTGAGATGAATATCAAATATAACTCCAAAGCCTTTTGGGCATTTATTAAGACTAAGAAGGCTAACACCGGCATTCCCGATTCTTTGTTTCTGGACAACGTCACTGTGTCCGATGGACAACAGATTTCTGATGCATTTGGTGAGTTCTTTCAGTCAGTGTTCGAAGAACCATCGCTTGATTCTGCTGCATCCACTGCACCGTGTCCTACATCAGATGACTCTGTTATCGGTAACGTTCACATTGACCCGGAAATTGTTAAAAAATATTTATCTCGTCTGGATGAAACAAAGGGAAGCGGCCCTGACGGTATACACCCAGTTTTTCTGAAGCGATGTCGAGAGCTTCTCGCTGAACCAATTCCTAAATTGTTTGTATCCTCCTTATCGTATGGTATAATGCCAACGACCTGGAAACGTTCGCTAGTAGTCCCTATTTTTAAGGCAGGAGACAAACATGATATAAGAAATTACAGAGGAATATCAAAATTATCTATCTTGCCAAAACTGTTTGAAAAAATTATTTATGATACACTTTTCCCCGCTATTAGGCCACTCTTAGTTCCACAGCAACATGGTTTTATAGACAAACGTTCGACTGAATCAAATCTTTGCGAGTTTCTTGATGACGTTCTCGTTACCATGGACGGAGGATCTCAGGTGGATGCCGTGTATACCGATTATTCTAAAGCTTTTGACAAAATTTCCCACAATTTATTAATATCTAAAATTGAATACATCGGTATACACGGCGATCTCCTCAGATGGCTCACATCTTACCTTCGTGATCGGACTCAAGCTGTTGCGGTGAAGGGATTCACCTCCACTTATGTACCTATAACGTCGGGCGTGCCTCAGGGGTCGCATCTCGGTCCATTATTATTTAATATATTCATTAATGATGTTGTTAACGTTCTCCAAAATTCAAAAATATTACTCTATGCCGATGACACAAAAATTTATCGTGAAATTAAATCCCTCTCCGACTGTCATTTACTCCAGGATGATTTAGATCGCCTCGCTCAGTATTGTTTGGACAATAAATTAAAAGTAAACGTAGACAAATGTCACATAATAACATACAGTAGGAAAAAACAACCCATAATTTATAGTTATAATCTTTTAAATAATAATCTTCATAGAACGACCGAGATGCGAGACCTAGGTGTTCTCCTTGACAGTGAGCTACATTTTACCTCGCATATTAATAAAATCACTGCTAAGGCCTACAGGATGCTGGGATTTATCTTTCGTCAGGGTTCTGATTTTAAAAATCCTAGCACTCTAGTATTATTGTATAATGCACTTGTAAGATCTGTTTTGGAATACGCATCAACGGCTTGGAATCCACAGTATTTGACGCATATTGACTCTATTGAACGTATTCAAAATAAGTTCATCAGACGCATGAAATATAAATACCCTAATTTTAGTCCGGACATGATCACACCCCTGAGACAGCGAAGAGAACAACGTGATCAATTATTTCTTTTCAAAATTATAAATAATATGGTTGACTCGATTTATCTTACCAGTAAGATATTTTATAAATGCAAAAAGTTTTGCTTGAGATCAACAAAAACCTTTGCTCCGCCTTATTGTCGCACCAATTATGCCAAAAACCGCTTTTCTGTAAGATCTTGTAGTTCTTATGATAAGGACTATCATCAAATTGACATTTTTTCCCTTAGTTTTCAAAAGTTTAAAAAGTGTATTAGTACAACGATCTACATGTCAACGTCATATAATGTTTTTATTTACATCTTGACTATGTCGTGTGCTAATTTTCCAATGGTTTGCTTGTGAAAAGTGATATATAATTCGTTAACTTATATAGTGTATACTTAACTGTTGTTTACATTAATTTTTCTCAGTGGAAACTGTGTTAGCCTATGTAAAAACATATTGATTTCCATTCATAGGTATAATTTTGAGCTGTATGTTTCCCTTATCCAATAAAATAAAAAAATAAAAATAACTGCAACAAACAATAATAATAGTGTCAACCTTGATAATAGGTCCCTAGCCTTGGTTTGCCCACTCATTCCCTCGAGCCTATAAAGAGATAAAGGGCCTATAATAATAGCTAAGGGCTTTCCATTCGCTGTTACTAGTAATCCCAGAAAAGGGACCGAGAGAGATGTCTGCCCTGCGGCCCTGCCGCCCTGCCTCATTCCGCATTGGGGCAGAATTGGGTAGGGTGGCAGAACAGACATGGTGGAGGGAGGGGGCACACTTACCCGGCTCGGCGGGGGCGCCCACCCGCTGCCTGCCTGCCACCCCATTTCCGACCCGCAGTGCGTCCCTAAAATATTTTATAGCTAAGTTTCATTTCAAATCCATTCTTCTCCGGGATCCTTATTTTCTCTTTTATCTGCAAGCGACATTTTATTCCGAGCTAGGGTGAAATAAAATAGAAAAAAGAGCTTAAAAACTTGATGTTTTCTGATAGCTAGTTGCTATTGCTTTGCTACCTAATGGATTCCTGTTGCCTTCCTTCAATTATTACTCAAGCTAATTGAACTAACTAAAGTCCTTTATTGGTATCTGATTCCCATTAGGTGTACCTACCTACAATTAATATTTTACCAAAGTGTAACGAGAAAGCTATCTACTTTGGTAGGTACCTACCTATTTTTATATTTTGTTAGCAGTTAGCTTAGCTACCAGCTTATTGAAAACCGTACTATTCCTACAACTAATTATTATTGATTTGATTACCTACGCTTTACAATCATTGAGGTACGCTGAATACTAAATAGTTCAGTGTTTGCAATGCCACGCGCATAATAATTTTGCGAAGTGCTCGTGGCACTACGCAAACAAAAACAATCTCTTTGTCTCGTTCTGTTTTCATTCTCATCATAACTCATCGCACTGCGCAATATCAATAGGTGCCTATCTCAATATGATTAACCTTTGCCGTTGTCCCCATAATGGGGACAACGGCACGTCATAAAATTTCAGTACCGTTGTCCCCATAGGTAGGTTATACTAATGTGATATATGACTAATAATGCAATTTTTATAAATAAAAGCTTACAAAAGAGCTCATTCCAATTCCATTCTCAAAGAACTAGTTTTTAAGGATTGTGAACATACATCACGCAAAAACTATTTGGCGTAGCATGTTTTGTAAGTAGGTAGGTACCTAGGTGTATTATTATTGTGTATAATATGAATGAACGAAAAAAAATGTAAGCACAATCTATTTAATTCATTCATTCATACATACACAGTAAAAATACCTATTGGTTTATCATTGCTTCGCAAAATAGTTTTTGCGTGATGAGCATTCACAATCACAAGATCACAACTCTCAACAAAAACGCGTTATCTTACGTAGGTACGATAATTTGGAACTGATATGATAATATTAAATATAATATCCTCCTTAGTTATCATAATCGAAATCATACTACAGATACTAGATTCATAATTAATTACCTACCTAGCTAAGTAGTACTTAAGTAATCGGTAACTTAATGATAAATTAATGATAAATGCGCAGTACGTAGGTAGGTACCTACCATAGATAATTTTTCGCCTACCTACCTACCTAGGTGCGGTGTGATGTAAAATATAATATCATAATAATAATGAATGTAATGTGAGAATAAAATGTGTTCATGTTTGTTGTGTTGCGTGCGTGCAACTATCACCTCTTAAGCAAGTCGAATAAAGTCGATAATGGTGTGCAGCGTACTTATTACTATTATTAATTTATTAGTCAGACAGAGGTGAGTGAACAACAGACAACCAACAACCGACCACACAGCAAATGCAACCGACCGAGTGCGCTCGCTCGCTCGCGCTCATCTATTCTCGTCTCGCTCGGCAACTCGAGCGCGCGCGTCGGCGTGTCCGTGTCGTCGTTTTTTATCGCCCTAAAGGCTCAATTACATTACACAATTTTAAGCACGCGATTTCAAGACTAAGCATGGTGTAAACGGACTAAGACAGAATCTTAAAATCGTGCGGCCTAGCCCGCTCGGTAATAAGATTCTTAAAATTGTGTCGTCTAAATGCACGCACGATTTCAAGACAGTCTAACTGTACCTACGACGGCACATCAGACGTAACAGTTGTACTACAAAAACCAACTTTATACCTAAGGCATAAAGGCGTTCTCAAGGTCAACGTGTAGAGGTAATGTGACAGACAGAGACAGACTCTGTCTGACTCGCGACAGATAGACGATACTGCCACAGTACAAGATAAGTTCAAAAAGGAATGTTGGTTTTTTACACGTTTTCATATGGACGTTTCTTGTTTATTTATTTATTTATACTATTAATATTTATAAGTAGGTTCGTTTATTTGTTTGTCCGTAATTTTAGAAAAGAGTATTTTATACTAGGTAAGTACTATGGGCAACAGCGACGCTTAACCAGTTTGCAACAAAATTCGTGTGCACGCGTATCGCCCCTACACGAACTAAACGTATGGTTGTGACGGCGCGGCGTGCAAGCGATTTTGACCTTAGCAGTCGTTAAGCGTCGCTGTTGCCGATGGTACCTACCTACCTAGCTTCCCGATGAGCTAGAGACTTGAAACTTATATGTAGGTAGGTTGTTTTTAACACGCTTTTATTAGGTTGCTTTCTCGTTTGCTTGTGTGTTTGTTTGTTTGTTTCTCCACAAAGTTTGCGAACAATTTAAACTAGCTTTCGGATGAGCTAGAGACTTGAAACTTTGAACATAGGTCAGAAATGGACGGCAATGCAATATTATGGTATCATTGGGCTGATCTGATGATGGAGCCGGAAGAAGGCCACAGGAACTCTATAATGGAACCATACAACCCCATCGTGCTTGGGCTCGTTAGAATCGTCTTGATGAGTACTTTAAAGGGAGATGAGGTCCAGGCTCTGATGATTTAGCTGGAAGGCCATGCCATAGGAACTTAATATTGAAATCGTGCAACCCCATTGAATTTGGGCTCCTTTGAATCGTCTTGACGAGTGCTTTGTTGGGAAATAGTGTCCAGGGTCTGATGATGGAGCCGGAAGAAGGCCACTGGAACTCTTTAATAAAACCACGCTACCCCATTGAGTTTAGGCTCGTTTGAATCGTCTTGGCGAGTACTCTAATGGGAAATAGTGTCCAAGGATCTGATGATGGAGCCGAAAGAAGGCCATAGGAACTCTATAATAAAACCATGCAACCCTATCGAGTTTGGGCTCGTTTGAATCGTCTTGACGAGTACTTTGTTGGGAAAAAGTGTAACGTATAATAACGCGATATCTAGGTAGGTCGATACGTGCGCGACCGACAACAACGACGATGTGCACCTTCTGAGCCGGACGCCGTGGGCGGGCGTGGCGCGGGGTGGGTCACGCCGAGAGGCGGGCGGGTCACGCCGAGGGGTGGGCGGGTGCCGCTGCCGCGGCCCGCGCGCGAGCCGTCGCGTTCGCGTTGGTGTGCGGTGCGGTGCGGTGCGGCGTGTGTGTCCGTCGAGTTATTCACAAGAGCGACAGTCTTGTTTTGTTTGATACGATTCTTGCAATTTGCATTAAGTAAGTACCTACACATTAGAGGTTTTTATCTACTTAAATAAAATGATACTAGGTAAATATACCTACTACTACTTCATACCTACTAGGTAAAATATTTCTATTCGTGAGCCTTTCGAATTTTCAACCTAGTCAGATATTAATGTTATGTAGGTTTCTAATAGGTAGATAATAGTTGAAAAAAATGATTGATTAATATATAAGTAAGGAGATAGGTACCTAAAATTTTATTTGAAACGACGTCTGCAAATTGAAAGTATTTATAATTAACCTCTTAACAAACAATGATTTAAGAAAAGGAATTTGGTATTAGGTAGGTGCTTAAAGAACTAAGACAGAAAACAAAACAAATACAAAAACTACAATGTAAATAACTCCAATAGTACGTTGATTGAAAAAGACATTAGAGACTTACTGCCTTCTCTTATACTATGACAGTAAGCACGGCCGAGCGTGCTAGAAATTGTGTGGTGTAAATGCGCGCATTCTTAGTCGTTTTCAAGACAGTCTTAAAATCGCTTGCTTAAAATTGTATAGTGTAATTGAGCCTTAAGGACTTTCACGCTGAGTGTGGGATGGTGTGGGTTATTTTTTGTCGGCTTTTTTGCAGTGCACTCTGGTATGTATTCTGTGCTCTGGTGCATATAGGTATCTGTGTAGATACTAGATAGTATAGTCAAATCACGATATCGGACGGTCACACCCGCAGCGAAAATTTTTCTAAGTCTATGGTCACTAGGGTTGCCAACTTTTTTTGGATCAAATATAGTAGTTTTTAGTTTGTGTAAAAATATAGTAGATGGCGAAAAAGTCCAAAAAAATATAGTAGGTTGCCGTTTTGTATGGAGGATTTTAAAGAAGTTGCATTTTTGATACTTAAGTACTAACATTATCATAATTTAATCAACAACCTTAAAGACAAGTGTTTAATAACAAAATGATTATGCTATTACTTTATGTGCATATAAGTAATATTTTTTATTCATTTTGTTTAATTTTTTCACTAGTATAAATATAGTAAGCAGCTCATACGGGACTTAACGGGACGGCAGTCCCGTCTGAGCTGCTACGGGTGAGTCGATTTTTTCTAATATTTTTCAATTAATTGCATTGTAAATGCATAAAATCGAAAAGTTTAAAAAAATATAGTAGTTTTGCGTACTATATATTTTTTCAAAAAATATAGTAGGCGAGCCCTCAATATAGTAGGATACTATATTATACAGGGTAATTTTTGGACCCCTTTTCAAATTTTGTCAGGTCGTTCTATAACAGCAGTATACGATACATTATAATGTATTTGTGAAGTAAAAAAAATATTTTTTTACATTTTTGTCACAATCTTTTCCCTACACAAATTGAAATTGTTGTCACTGTTTGCGTCACTGTTTTGTCATCGCACGGTCGACACAGAATAACTAATAGTAGTACAAGTACAGAAGCAGCACGCCGCATAGTAATTTAAATAAATAGCGACTTTTGCTCCGACAGAATAAAGTGCAATTCAGGTCGCGCAATGGCCTGCAGTACAGTTTATAATCAATCACATAGTAGTTTCGTCTCTTTATATCGCGTGCTACCTTTTCAAATAACGCAAAGTTATTGGTTTTTTGATTTTGACATCCGTACACGGCACAGTAATGTCGATTCGACATTGTTACTATTATAAAGAGGCAATACCTACGCACCCAGTAAGATGCCGCGCTTGTACGGCGGCGGGCGTGTGGCGGCCCTTTGCTCACTTGTTCGTTCGAACGAACGGCTAGCGGTAGGTGCTTATCGCGCGACCTTGAGCGAGTGATGGAGGCCTGCGGTCGACACGCGCGAGCCCCCCTCCCGCCACCCGCCTTCCCCCGCTCGCGTCGCTTGCGCGAGGGTGAGCGTGAGCGCCTAAATTTATTGGATATAAAAAGTGGCTGAAAACTGGGAATTTAAAAAGAAATAATTCATAATTATCTCACCAATTTTTTTTTATTACTTCCTTGAACTTATATTTGATTTTGTAAAGAGGTCGCAAAATTACCCTGTATAGTAGGGTTGGCAACCCTAGTCACACCCGCAGCGAAATTTTTTCTAAGTCTATGCTATGGTATGGTCACAACACCGATTGGGACCAACGTTTGGTGAGGCGTAGGTACACACGTTGGCTACTATACCACAGAAAGGATACAGGTCAATGCCACAGAATAACTAAAGTAATAGTAGTACAAGTACTATACTACATAGTTCTGTCCCGGGGTACAGACACTACCTGCTCTGTACCGCTCTGGGTTTTTCTAATTAATAACAGCTAAGAGCATCGCTTGCTCTGTAGCGCGCGGGGTTTTTCGACTAAAAATTTAATAATATCACCCTAAAAAGCCTGTGGAACACAGACAATTCAGAAAATTACAGTTGTGGTTAAAGTATTCCTTCTATATGTTTCGGTATATACTAGCGATATTTTTTATAACAAAGTGGTATATTTTTTTTGTTTATCCTACTATTAATATTAATTTATTGTAAATGTTAAAATGTTTTTTTCTCTCATATCCATAAAAATGGCAGGCTATACTAAATGGGATTGGGATGAAAGGCACACAGCTAGTTTTTTAAACCTGGATTAAAATATAGCAGACTTTAGTTCCTAAGAACGTCGTCGCGGGGGGTAGCTCGATAGTCCGCATTTTCAAGTTTCTTCGATAATTAATAAACAAAACCTTATGTTTTATAGTATCACTAATCTGACATAATATGAATGTGATACTTAATGTGTTTTTCATTTCGGTTTATTCTTTTTTCATCAATATTTTGGTTATAAATAAAGAATATTACAAAAAAGACAAAAATACATATTTAAGGCGCCGTAGTACCTACTACTTGCGCCGCCAATACATTTATTTTTATAACTCGTAAACCAGGTAAATATTTAAAAAAAGCTAAGATCATGACCTCCTAAATGGTCTATATTTTTTTTTAATAACTCTTCAACAGCTTTCATTCTTTTTGTAAGTTTTAAAATCCGTTCTAGTGGAAGATCGTGGGGATCGATTTGTATGGGGACCTTGCATTTTTGAGACAAAGCAAACCGCTTGGAACAGGTGTTCCTGGGGGTGATCTGAGCTGATTTAGCCCGGTTGCCACGCGGTTCCCCCCAGCAGGTGGGCAGGGGAGGGGGGAGAACAGTGCGTTCGGCAGGCCTCACTCTAAGCATTATGTATTCTGTGTCTAAGCTTCATATCTGCATACATGTAGCAACTATATCAAGTTTGGTGTCTTTTTCATATAATTTGAGGACGAGGAATTCATTTTTGAAACTAAATTTTCACTTACCCATACAAAAAAACCGCGAAATTCAAAAACAATTTTTTTATCGAAAATCCTCCACAGAATTAAAACTATGAAGATCTGTCCCAGAAAAAAATACTAGTAAATAGCCCAGTTATTCCACTATATATAATAATAAACTTGTTTAACATTTTTTTCTAACAACTGTGTTAAAAAAAATGCTTTATGTCGCGCGGCGGAATTTTCTCTGCCATTTTTTTTTCTAATAATTTCTAAAGAATTCAAACTATGAAGATTTTCCACAGAAAAAAAAACTGGTATATATCCCAGTTATTTTACTATATAAAACAATACAGTTTGTCAAACATGTTTGTTAAGTAACTGTGTGAAAAAAAAATTTTTGTGTCGCGCGGCGGAATTTTCTCTACCATTTTTTTTGAAAATCCACTACAGAATTAAACCTATAAAGATTTTTCCCAGAAAAAAAAATACTGGTAAATAGTCCAGGGGGCCTACTCCCACCTTTTTTATAAGTAAGCTTATATCCAGCAAGCTTGTTACAAGCTCTAAATGATATCACTCAAATTCGTACCACGACATCAAATAACAATCTTGTTTTGTGCTGGGAATGAACGAATGATTACACATATATTGCTTGGAAAAAGCAAAGAAATGATGCTTTGTAAATAGTATACCATTTTATAAGAAATATATGTAGGTACCTAGAATAAAACTTTATGTATAACTAGTTTCTGCCCGCGACTTCGTCCGCGTGGATATTAGACAAAAACATTTGGGAACCTTCAACCAGGATCAGACCAGCCGTTTTTACGCGATTAGGCGGGTCGACACCAAGCGCACTGCCTCATGAGGCAAGACGTTAGCCGCGTTTGGCAGACCTCGCACGAAGCTACTCGCTTGGTATTAGTTATTCTGTGGCTTGGTGGGGTGCCTAACCACGTTAAAATGGCTGGTCGGGTCCTGGTTGAAGGTTCCCAAATGATTTTCTCTAATATCTACGCGGACGAAGTCGCGGGTGGAAGCTAGTTTATTACAATAAACAGAAATGGGTCGAGAGATATAAATATCCCGATCCCGTTTCTTTACCCTTTCCCGTTCCCGTTTGGACCCGTCCCCGTTAGGTGCAGTGCAGTTCCCCTTTGTGCTCGTTCCCGTCCCCAATCCTGTTCAGAATTGAATCCAAATTTATGTCTCCTCTCCCTCTCACTCTCAATCTCCCTCTCCCATCCCCCTTCCCGTCTATTTGGGTGACAATAAATTCCCATTTTGGGTATCAAAAATACTGAACATAGCGTACTGAAATACTAAGTGGGTGAAGGACCGAGGGCGACTACAGATATTGAAAATGGGTGACTTTAAAATACAAATTGGGTAACGGGCGACCAAATTACTATTTGGACGACAACCTTAGGGTACACAAAATATAAAAAAGGATCATGCCGGATTCTGGGCCATGATGCGCATTAACCATACATATCTCATTGACTTTGACTTTGAAATGTCATATAATAGGAAAATGTCAAACAATTATAACTGTAAACAGCTCCTTGAGATTGAGATTTCTCTTTTCTCCCGCATTATATTTTAATGACATTCTTCCCACGCAATCAGTATAAAATTACTATAGTATATTGGTAATTTCATCAAAGCGCATCATGGCCTAGCTTGTATAGAAAAATCGGCATAATCCTTTGGCATTTATTTTATTTAAAAAAGATGACTACTATCCTAACCGATATGACAAAAAACAAACAAACGAGAAAGCAGGCTAATAAAAACGTGTTAAAAATACCATGTTGGGCAGCTTAAATCAGTTATAATAGTTACCTACTTGGTATAATAGTTGCCCACTCAGTATTTTTGTCACCCATTTAGAGTTTTCTCTGCTAACTTAAATTATTTATCACCCATATGTAGTCGCCGATTTTGAGTATTTTTGTAAGTTAGTCGCCCGTTTAGTTATTTTGTCGCCCAAAAAATAAACTGCTGTCCAGTTTAGTATTTAAGTATCCCATTTACAGTCGCCTTTAATTATTTCCAGTTACCCATTTAATTAATTCCCTTTTTCATGTCATCATTCATAACTCGTTCACTCAATCCGTACCATAAATCCGTACCATGAGCTGCCTTTTTGACAACTAGCGATCTTGTTTTACGTCAATTATGTCAAATCTAGCGATCTTTCAGCGATCTTAAAAAGGGTGTTTTTGTGCGACACAATCAACATGATTTAAAGTAAAATGTTCCAAAAGTAGATTGTTCATAGTGCACAATATGCACATTATGCATATTTCTAGGCATATTGAGTGAACTTTCTTTAAAATATGACTTATAAATAAGTTATCTTTTACAATTATTTTTAGATGACAAAAGAATGGTACGAAATCACGAAGATTTACTGTGAAGAAAAAGGCGTCGTATTTAACTACGCCCAGAATGTGAAATTTTTTAACTTGATGATTATTTGTTCATCGGGTGATTTCATTTGTAGCAGAACCAGCTTGTTCATAACCTGTGCGACAATTGGAGGCTTGTGATGAAAAATCTCAAATTCTACTGGTATTTTGTTCGTGAGTTTTCTTTCTGTGAGTGAGCTTGTGCTCTTATAAATCTACACAACTTCCTTTTAAAATAAAACAGTACATGTATTGTATTATTGCCTTTTTATTAATCATCTTCTAATGGGAACATATTACTTAGACAAGTTGTCCCTACTAAATAAACAAAATCAACATTAATTACAGCACGCCCACCTATGATAGTGCTAAGCTATGTTTAGGTAGGTACCCTAGATTTTTTTGTCGTAGAACATGCACAAAACTTAACTACAAATTTTACAAAACCAATTTATAGAAATAAAGTCACGGCCCTTTTGCTAAGCCTAGCAATAGCTAACGCAATGGTACAAAATAAATAAGAGCAAAGAAAATGATTACTTTATTACTTGATATGGGTATTTATTTATGATATTCACTTTTCAAAATGAAACATCTTTTCTATAAGTATCTAATAAAATTGTCACAGTATTGTTGTACAAAATTATCCTTTTTAAGTCGGAAGCTTATGGCGTTTATGGGTTTATCACCGTATGATTCCCTGGCAAACCTGCAAATAACCAAAAATAATGTAAGTAGGTAGTTAGATACTCTAATATAATTCAATCAAGCGGTTACGAGCACTTCAGTATAAAACGACTTATTTACACTAGGTACTTGCTTTTAAGACCATAAAACAATAAATATAATACTCCAATTTACTTACATGAACTTAAAAGACGTTGTGACGATATTCAGCTCTTTGGAGTAGAATCCTATCCTGTTTACTGCAAAAGTATTAAATTGTCCACTTTCAAGATATCATGTGTATGGTTGATTTATCAATAAATTATTAATACGTGGTTATAAATTATATCAATCGAAGGATTATAGCTGTTTAGTGTTTAAGTAAATATTTTTTTGATCACGAGACGAGTGACATATTTACGCTACGCATGACATAAGTAGGTAGGTACCTCTTTGTTCATGGCTATTGTTGAAACCACAGAATAAATAATCACAACATAGCGTATTTTTTCCTATATCTAAGCAAGGTATAGACAAATTATTAGTAAAATTATTCGTTCTTTCCCAGTACTTTGCGGGAATAATATAAGGTTGTTATATTATCATAGTTTGTTTGACAGAAATGTCATGGTACGAATCTATGTAGAGCTCATATCAACATCGCTGGAAAAAAGATCGTTTTGAAAAAGGCTGGTTTAAACAAGCTGTTATTGCTTTGTCATTATAACACATTACATTTTGCATTAATAATTTTCATGATCAAGACTTCCTCATCACGAGTGCCTCCACAGTGTGCGTCAAAAATCTTCTAAAATATTTTGTTGTTCAGTGTGAAAGTGTTGTATTTATAGTGTTCATGTTCAGTCTGATAATTTATTTAAAAATAATAATAAATTACGCTTTATTGCACACAAGTAGAAATATTACAGAAAAGGGGACAAAAATACAAAGAAGAAAGTATAGAAGAGGCGGTCTTATTGCCAATCAGCAATCTCTTCCAGGCAACCATTGGGTGTAAAATAAATAGAAAAAATGAAATATAGGGGAGTGGGTGCAATGATAAAAAAAGGAAGAACAAGTGTGTTGTATGAATACAAACAATAGTTATACCTAAAGATAAATACAATTAAAATAAAGGAGAAAATAAATAAATGGTCAATCAGAAGAAGAGGAAAGGAAATGCCTCCTAACTCTATCTCTAAAGGACTTGGGAGTCTGAGATTTATGTTTACACGGACAGTTGCCATCAGTATATCATAGCAGACAAGGTGACCAAATACTTCTGATCAGTTTAAAATGTCAATAAGTTCCATGCACTACAAGTTACCTTTACAAGTTCTGTTGGTGACTGTGCGAACCAAATAAATATTCGGAAATGTTCGTGTTCATCATGCTCTTGTTCGTTCGTGTCTACACGCCTTAATAATTTTGATTCCATCCTGCCTGTCACTTTTATGATCGCCAAAGGATCGCTAGATTTGACGTATTAAAATGTATGCTTAGGGTTGCTAACAATAATCTACTATGTTATTTTTCTTTTTCATGGGTAGTTACAAAATAAGTATCGAAAACACTTTATACTTAGATAGACTTACTTAGACGTATTAACGCTTACGATTATGGGAAGAATGTTAATGTTAGGTATAAGAATGGGACGGATTTCTGTAAGCGTTAGAATGGCTGGTTGTCTGTATCGATTCACGTCAGGCTGGAGACCAAAAGTTGCTCCCTATTTGCTACCATTTACGATTTACCTACAGACAAATAATTGCTAAACTTTGAAACAAAATAAAGGGACTTCAAAATGACCAGCCATTCGGATATCATGCATAAGAATAAATAAAACTTATTCTTATGTATCAGGATAGCCGGTCAAATCCAGGGGCTAATTGTCTAATTTCAAAAATCTATCGCAATCGCTTTCATTTGACAGATGGATGTGACACATTGCTGCATTTCTTTGGTAAGTTTTTATTTGTGCCAAAAAGAAGCATCAATGTATTACGTCCTGAAAGCGATTGCGATAGATTTTGAAATTAGACAATAGAAAGGCCGGTTGTGTAAACTATTCAAATTCTGGGCACTCGTTGTCTACACCATTAACTCTAAAAGTTCATGTTATTATTTACTTGAGTAATTACTACCTGTATGCAGAACAAAGAAAATATGATTTGTGAGTAATTATTTAGTTTCTTCCAGAAAAAAATGTCATAGAACTTGTAAAAAATAAGTAGTAACTTACTTAAACTTGCGCTAAGTTGGCAACCTTAGATATTTTTTGACAAAGAGTGAACAAGTTAAAGATGATCGCAACAAAATTGCTAAGAAATTTGAGGTAGAAACAACCTTCTTTATAGGACGTCGTGGTACGAAAAGTCAATGTAAGACCTAAAAGACATTGCTATAAGAGCTCGTTGTAGGCCCCCAGTTATCTTACTATACAAAAATAAATTTGTTAAACATTTTTTTCTAGAAACTGCGTTAAAAATGTTTTGTGTCGCGCGGCAGAATTTTCTATACATTTTTTTTTTATTTTCGAATATATTCTACAGAATTAAAATAATGAAAATTTGCTGCATAAATAAATTATTGGTGAATAGTCCAGTTTTTTTACTATATAGAAAAATATATTTGTTATACATTTTTGTCTAGTAACTGCATTAAAAAAATGTTTTGTGTCGTGCGGCGGAAATTTCTCTGCCATTTTTTTTCGAAAATCCTCTACAAAATTAAAACTATGAAGATTTGCCCCAGAAACAAAAGTATTAGTGAATAGCCCAGTTATCCTACCATAAAGAATAATAAACTTCTCAAACATTTTTGTCTAGGAACCGTGTTAAAAAAATATTATGTCGCGCGGCGGACCTGCAAAGTTATGTTCCGATAAGTTGTTATTTTTCTGGTTACATTGATAATTTACATTACATTACATTGATAAATTACTTCTGGACGTGACAAATATATGATACAATAAAAATTTTAGGAAACGTTCGCCATTAGAATTATTATAAATTTATGCGGGTTAAAATAAAACAATTTAACTGGTCGCAGTTGCCACTACATGCACATACTCGTAGGTTTGTGCATTTTAGATTTATTTTAATGCAGCTGCACCCCCCTGCGCATTGTGTTTAGCAGCGGCAACGAATTAATTCTAACCAAGCAGCAGATGCAGCAGGTAGGCATGTCCAAATAGGCTCCCAAACTCCCAATAGCCATTTTGTTTGGACCAGCCCCAGTCAGCAGGGCATGGCAGCTGCTGCTGAGGGGCTATAATCTGTCCCCAACATAGAATCCTTGGTTAACTGCACGGAGAATATAGGTTACGAAGTGCATCTTCCGTTGGAGGCAGATTTTCCAGCTGGAGATCTTTTTTTGTAAAGAGTACTTTTCGGCACTCATTTACACTCGAACTTGTGTCTGATCTGAAATCAGTAAAATAATGTCTAGGAACCAATTTACATCTCGTTATTCAAATCTTTTCACTTCCGACTTAATATTGTAAGGTTACCGCAGCACGAGACAGGTGATCTGAGCGATTGGTCACGTGCTGCAAACTTTCGTTAAATATAATATGATTTAGTTGTAACGGATTGATTTAGAATTAATTTTACAGGACCATAAAAGTCTGAAGTCTTGCCATTCTTCCACGCCTTTTCAGGTTGCGACACTGTCTTTTTTCTGTGGAAAGGGCACAAAAAGCGCATTTCGAGTTTGGAGCACATATCCTGTAGTAACTGAAGGGTTTAAATACGCCAAACAAGGCAATATTGATTTTGATAGCAGGCATTGCCTATATTGGATAAAAATGTTATTTTCTTGTATGACAAGTAAGAACCTTACAATATTAAGTCTGAAGAGATTTGAATTACGAGATGTTAATTGGTTCCTAGACATCATTTTAACATTATGAATTTCTATTTGTTACTGATTTTAGATCAGACACAAGTTCTAGTGAGACTCATTTAGAGTGCCGAAAAGTACTCTTTACAAAAAAAGATCTCCAGCTGGAAAATCTGCCTCCAACGGAAGATGCACTTCGTAACCATATTCTTCGTGCAGTTCACCAAGGATTCTAAGTTGGGGACTGATTATAGCCCCTCAGCAACAGCTGCCATGCCCTGCTGACTGGAGTTGGTCCAAACAATATGGCTATTGGGAGCCTATTTGGACAAGTCTACCTGCTGCATCTGCTTCTTGTTTAGAATTAATTCGTTGCCGCTGCAAAACAAAATGCGCAGGGAGGTGCAGCTGCATTAAAATAAATCTTAAATGCACAGACCTATGTGCATATTGTGCATGTAGTGGCAACTGCGAACAATAAAATTGTTTTATTTTAACCCGCATCTCATAACTATGTTAATTTTATCACATTTATAATAATTCTAATGGCGAACGTTTTCCCAACCTCTTTAATTGAAACATATATTTGTCACGTCCAGAAGTAATTTATCAATGTAATGTAATGTAAATAATCACTGTTACCAGAAAAATAACAACCTATCAGAACATAACTTTGCAGGTCCGCCGCGCGACATAAACATTTTTTTAACACAGTTACTAGACAAAAATGTTTGACAAGTTTATTATTCTATATCGTAGGATAACTGGGCTATTTACAAGTACTTTTGTTTCTCGGGCAAATTTTCATAGTTTTAATTCTGTAGAGGATTTTCGAAAAAAAAATGTAGAGAAATTTCCGCCGCGCGACACAAAACATTTTTTTAATACAGTTACTAGACAAAAATGTATTACAAATATATTATTCCATATAGTAAAATAACTGGGCCATTTACAAATATGTTTTTTCTAAGGCAAATTTCATAGTTTTAATTCTGTAGAGGAATTTCGAAAAAAATGGTAGAAAAATTTCCGCCGCACGACACATTTTTTTTTAACATAGTGACTAGACAAAACTGTTTGACAAACTGTATTGTTTTATATAGTAAAGTAACTGAGATATATACCAGTTTTTTTTTCTGGGGCAAATCTTCATAGTTTTAATTCTGTAGAAATTATTAGAAAAAAAATGGCTGAGAAAATTCCGCCGCGCGACATAAAGCATTTTTTTTAACATAGTTTTTAGACAAAAATGCTAAACAAGTTTATTATTATATATAGTGGAATAACTGGGCTATTTACTAATATTTTTTTTCTGGGACAAATTTTCATAGTTTTAATTCTGTGGAGGATTTTCGATAAAAAAATTGTGAAGAAAAAAAATAATTTTTGAATTTCGCGGTTTTTTTGTATGGGTGAGTGAAAATTTAGTTCCAAAACTGAATTCCTCATCCTCAAATTATATGAAAAAGACACCAAACTTGATATAGTTGCTACATGTATGCAGATATGAAGCTTAGAGTGAGGCCTGCCGGACGCACTGTTCTCCCCCCTCCCCTGCCCACCTGCTGGGGGGAACCGCGTGGCAACTGGGCTAAATCAGCTCAGATCACCCACAAGAATACCTGTTCCAAGCGGTTTGCTTTGTCTCAAAAATGCAAGGTGATGTCCCCAGGATCTCCTACTATTCTTGCCAAAAGTGGCCACTTTGAGCTAAAATGGATTTTAAAACTTACAGAAAGAATTGAAACTGTTGAAGATTTGTTCGAAAAATATTAGAGACAATTTAAGAGGGCATGATTTTAGCTTTTTTTAAATTTAGACTTAATTTACGAGTAATAAAAATAAATGTATTGGTGGCGCTAGTAGTGGGTAGTAGGGCGCTTTAAGAAACAAAAAACACATTATCAGTGATTATAATTTTCTTGTTAACAGAAATAGTCAGCAAGATTCTTTATTTCCTATATTACAAAATTAAGACAGCACGTTAAGTTAAACAGGCATAAACGGCATAAAGGCGGTCACAAGGTCTCTTATGTGCTGTTGACTGTAGGTACAATCAATATCAAACGAAATAAAACAAATTAAATAACGTTCGGCTGTTAGGCACCCATTACACGGTAGGTTTTTCTGTCAGTTAAACCACAGTCACGGGCTGTGACTGACGATTAACCTACCGTGTAATGTAGTGACTGATGGTTGCATGATGTGATTTGTTCTTTCCATCAGTCAAACGTAATTCATGACTGATGGAATTTGACTAACGCTTGCATGACCATGTAATGGCTGCCATAGGCACCCATTACACGGTAGGTTTTTCTGTCAGTTTAACCACAGTCACGGGCTGTGACTGACGATTAACCTACCGTGTAATGTAGTGACTGATGGTTGCATGATGTGATTTGTTCTTTCCATCAGTCAATCAGTCAAAAGCATTGTTTTTTTTTCCTGTAAAAGTTTCAAATGATCATAGCTTTTTACTTGTTAAAGATACAAGTTAGATTATAGATAAACGTGAGGGTAGCAATTAGGTAGCAATTACTGAAATAAAAATAATAACACGAATTTGTATAGTTTACACAAACGGAGAGTGGACCAGCCATCCTGATATCAGAATGGCTGGACATTTTGAAATCCCTTTATTTTGGTTTATAGTTAGGTAGCAATTAATTGGCTGTGGTAGCAAATAGTAGCAAATAGGTAGCAATTTTTGGTCACCAGCTTGACGCGAACCGATGCAGACAACCAGCCATCCTGTGACGCTCACTTCGACGGGCCTGAAAGGGTTAGGCTGGCCCCAGACCTACCGGTTTCATTTCTTTGCTTTGCTGTTCTACCATGGACCGCCGGCCAAGAGGCTCATTTTCAATCTATCGCATATTTTGACCTGACCACATTGGCAAGATAGCCATTAGTTTGGTGTTATCAAATATCGTCGTCTGGGGTGCGATGAGAAGTTTTAGTTTTCGTTTTAAAAAAAAACTGCTGTTTTATACAAAAATTTAAAACGAAATTATCAAAATGTAACTATGAAACAGTTCATTTTTTTTCGCGATTTCAGATTTGGTCCCATAGTAAAAGTTGTTCAGTTTTATTATGGTCCCTATCTACCATATTCAGTTTTATAAGGCTTTACCAAACATCTTGTATAAATAAGCGATCGAGTTATTTTTAACGATCGGAGTCCATGTTCAGGGTGGCATATCTCCTAAAAGCTTCCTACTTCGCAATCCAGGCGATGATATTTGATAAAACCAAGCTAATGGCTATCTTGCCAATTTGGTCTAGTCCCAAAATGCGATAGATTGAAAATTACGCTGGTTGGCCGGCGGTCTTTCAAGCAAGGTAGCACAGCAAAGCAAAGAAACGGAACCGGTAGGTCTGGGGCCAGCCTTAAAGTAGGCACAGTCTGTCTACTGACATAAGTACAGCCTGATTAGTAACACTCGTCGCGCCGCCCGCCGCCACGCCCCGCCCGCCTCATCGCTCTCGCTCCTTCGTTTAAAAAAGGAAAAGAAATAAAACTGCTATTCATTATTTCCAAGCTTTTATTCTCAATCTTCTCGTGGCCGTAGGGACCACCACATCGCATCAGCATCATCTTTGCCAGTCCGCAGCATAAAGCTCCGTACAAACTGAGGCGAATTTCGCGCGAAATTCGCGATTTTGATCACGTTAACCCAAAGCGATAGCCATGCCATAGCCATTGTCAAAGAGATTGCTTGGCTATGGCTATTGCTTTGAGTTACGTGATCAAAATCTGTCAAAATGCATGAGAATAAACTATTTTTATCCCGAAGTAATACTTACAACAGCTAGTGTTTGATAAGTCGTTTTTTTCGAAAATTTCACTTTTCCAGAATGTGTAATTCGAAAATGGGTAGCAATCCGAAAAAGTGTAAAAGACAAGAGTTGTAGAAAATTTTATTAGCTTTCATTATGTAGCAAATATTTTTTCTCTACGACGCACCGTTTAAGGCGGTGGCATGGTCTGCCACAAACGCCGTAGGTCGCGTCCGGCGTAACGCTGTACGCGGCCTACGAATGCTTAGGCGGTGGTCTGCAACAAACGCCGTAGGTCGCGTCCGGCGTAACGCTGTACGCGGCCTACGAATGCTTACTATGGAAATGTACTAGTGTGGTCTCTCTCGCACGCCTGACGCGGCGCACGGATGCCGAGCGCCGCGTCCGTAGGCCGTCGCCTACGCAGTTATTTCGGAGCATTCGGGCGTACACGGACGCCGCGTTTTTGTCGCGCGGTCACTCTGGAAATGGTGAAATTTAGGAAATTTAGGTAGGAACAAGACGGAGTGCTAATAGAATTAGTTAAATGAAAGATAGTTTCATATTATAATGATGCCAGCAATAAAAACAATGTGTTGAAAAAACACAAACGTTGGGAAGAAATAAGCTTGGATGTTGGTCAACCAGGTGAGAATCCGTTTTATTCACTTGCGTAGGTACCTATCTATTTTATTTTTGTATTGTGTAGGTACCTAGGTACTTTGTTTTAAGGTTTTGTATTTATTTACCTTGCGTAGGTACTATGTGATAAAAATCTACCTAATATTTAAGTACTGACATTGATGACTATCTTCACTTTGGTAAGTACTTACCTAAAGTATGCAGGTCATCCATATTTTAATCGCTCACGTGCGTTTACATTGAGCGTATGCGAAACTTAAAAACAGTTCCGAGTAACCATCGCAGTGACGCTGGAAGCCACGTCCGGCGTCTGGGACGCTGGACGCGGCTTCCAGCGTCACTACCGGCGTTTGTTGCAGACCAGACCAACGCCTTAGTATGGAAATGTACTAGAGTGGTCGCTCTCACACGCCGGACGCCGCCGTGCGCCGCGTCCATAGGTCGTACGCTGCCTACGCAGTCATTTCGGAGCATTCTGGCGTACACGGACGCCGCGTTTGTGTCGCGCGGTCACTCTGGAAATGGTGAAATTTAGGAAATTTAGGTAGGAACAAGTCGGAGTACTAATAGAATTAGTTAAATGAAACATACTTTCATATTATTATGATGCCAGCAATAAAAACAATGTGTTGATACACAAACGTTGGGAAGAAATAAACTTGATTGTTGGTTAACCAGGTGAGAATCCGTTTTATTCACTTGCGTAGCTATTTTGTTTTTGTATTGTGTTTATATTGTACAAAACCTTAAAACAAAGTACCTAGGTACTTTGTTTTAAGGTTTTGTATTTATTTACCTTGCGTAGGTACTATGCGATAAAAATAAACTTAATACTTATTTAAGTACTGACATTCATGACTATCTTCACTTTGGTAAGTTCCTAAAGTGGGTACTTATGCGGGCCTGCAGTCTCGACATAGATAGCGATCGTAAAATTAACGAATTCGGTCGATATGTCATTTTAACAACTTATTTTCGATTTTTGGTAGTCTCTACAATCATAGCTACCGATAATTTTCGGTACCGTATCGATTACCACAGAGGAAAAAATCACAACGTGTCGGTACTCTCATTTTGACACTCAACCATTGACACATATTTTATATTATATTAGATTTAATATATGCTGTGGCACTGGGTTCTGTCTAGTCAGTGTTATAAGTAATAGTCATTTAATGTCCACCATTGCCCGGCCAAGCCAACACAAATACAATTTATATTGCATTGTTGCAATATGGCTGCAATTGGTGTCAATAGTATGGCCAACGATGCAGAATCCCAAATTTACATGAAAATGTTTTGACTTACCAAAAATATGTGGCTATAATTGCCGGGCCATACTTAAAATATTGCTTTAGTGGTATTGCTAGCAAAATTGCCGCCAGCCGGCCTAAGGAAAACCGCTAAAAATTTCCGGAAAATACTTCGAAGCATCTTCACAATATTTATAATTAGTTTATTTTATACCTATCTCTCTAAAGAAGGAATGTTATAATTATTAACTTATGATGAATAAAGACAAAAAAATAAAATACTTATATTTTTTGTATTTTTTTGTTAAACACGGGTAGTTTTTAAGTACCTACCTACTTACATCTAAAAAAGTTAAATGAGCTTTTTCTTTTTCTTTTCCCTTTACTAATCAAGTATCTACCTATGTGCAGTGAAAAGTTTTAATCCTTATCCTTATACTTATTCCTTATATTCCTTACTCTTTATTCCTTATATAATATTTATATTATTAAAATGTAAATAAGGCGTAAATAGTAGATTGTTATACAAGACGCTAAAATGACCCATTGCATACGAGGTAGTTTTATTCCCGAGCTTTAGCGAGGGAATAAATAGAAACCGAGTTACAATGGGTTTTAGCGTCGTGTGTTACACTCTACTTTTCACTACGAAGGCGAGAAAATAAAATACAATATTAAATACCTAGTTTATACTTACGTAAACGAATCCACTTATTTTTCTATCCTCCACTTCATAAACTTTTCATACAGTATTTAAATAAATGATTTGTGCTTGACGGCAAAAGATTAAAATTATTTCTTTCCTATTACTTACTTACAGTCAGACAATTCAATCAGTTTGGTATTAGAGAAAAATTCTAAAGATTTCGCGCCTTTTTTAATTTCTACTGTAGCAGCTAAGAAACACAATGCACGCATTCTACGATCAAACTTAAAGTCACAGAGTATAAATAAGTCTATGATTTCACCGAAGAGATCGCTGCTTTTAGTTCCATTTTCAAAAATAAAAATGAGAAACAGTATTAAGTCGAGCGAGTCTTTATTTGTGATTATGAATAAAGACTTTTTCGTTTTAGTAGGCTCATTGGTAATAGACAAACATTAAAAAAGAAAAAACTTTATCCCCTAGGGGTAATTTTGCTATTTTATCCTGGCTCTTGTACCTTACAATGACGGACTTTTAGAGCAAGAGGAGTGAAATAATTATTTTATTATGTTGTTTGAGTTTTTGCCAGTTAGTCAAAAAGTGTTTTTTTTTTGTTTTATAGGTATTTAAGTTAATAATAATGTATAATAAACTATAACTTCAAAGAAAGTTGATGATATTTGCTATAAAACGTTTTTTATTTTACAACTCGTAACTTTTATAGAAGAGAAATTGCAATTTGAATAAGTTTTAAACGTCGGTGTAAGACAGTTGCATTTTCGCATATTTTTTAAATTTCCCTAAATCGGAGGGACAGTAATTCAATGGCCACACAATGATTTCGGTTAGAGCAATAGCGGGGAAAATCGCTTGCCGTAACGATCGATAAGGCAAATGCAAGTCTCTACTATTACGTTATCGCACAAAATCGTAAAAATTTTAGTCGATAAGTTACCGAAAATTTTAAGTAATTGTGTGGCCATTGAATTGCCCTCCCTTTGATGAAGAGAAATTTAAATATTATGCTTATTAAAAAGCAACTACTTTATTTAACCAAAAATAAAAAAAAACATCTCTTATTATATTTTCTTAATTTATCATCTGATATAGAATTCCTTCTTTTATTATTACATGAATAACCACTAAAAATAATATTATGTATCTGAACTTGTGGACATTACTATAATTTTACTTGTAACACTGTGTCATAGCCAACGGTTATGGCGTTGTCATGCCAACAGTCATAATATGTCAATGAAACCTGTGTTTACTTACGATTGATAACTAAAACTGTCAAGTGTATGGTGTTGATTTTTTAATAAATAAATTCATTAAAGAATAAAAAATCTCTATAATAGTGGCTTCAACTCAAAGGAGTAATAATTATTCGGTTTCGGGTTCGGTCCACTAGCTAGACGCAAGCTAAGCTGCTGTCTGCTGTGAGGAATATGCTGTAAGTACAAATACTTTTCTTTGAGTTTTCTTTGGATCTTTCAATATTTAATTATGTTTGTTATACCTTCTATACCAATGCATTTATGTTTAGTTTTACATAATATAGTATTGAGGTCAAAAATGTATTTTAAAATCTGCTCAACACGCGTCACACGGGTTTGGATGCTTGTGATTTCTTTGTTGTTTTCGATCTTTCATAGTCACATGTGATTTAGTTATTCGACGACCTCCGTGGTCGAGTGGTTTGCACGCCGGTTTTCAAGGCGTCACCATCTCTTGAGGTCCCGGGTTCGATCCCCGGCTGGGTCAATGTAGAAAATGAACTTTTCAATATTGTCTCAGGTCTGGGTGTTTGTCATACCACCGTTGTTTCTGATTTCCATTACACAAGTGCTATAGCTACTTACTTTGGAATTGGAGCAATGTATGTGATGTTGTCAAATATTTATTTATTTATTTATTTATTTATTTACTTTTATGATCAATGCAATGAATTTGCTGATGTCCACTACTTACTTATTTAACTAATATCTGTCTCAATATTTTAATTTAAGAATCTATTTTTTCTAATTTAATTTATATTTTTTATTTCAGAGATTTAATCCAAGAATTCAAAGGCTCCCATGAGAAATGAGGCTACGAAGACTGAGGCATCAATGGCGTTTGGCCCCTGCATGAACTAACCAGTATATCAGTGATGGCGTGGCATACAAGCGATTTTCAGCTCACTAGTAAAGCGGAAGTATTGTCCATAGTATCTATCCATGAAATAAAAGGATATGTTGTTAACAATAATAAATACCTCAAGTTATTTGATTGTACTCTTTTATTTGACTAAACTAGCTTAAATAATTGCAATTAGTGTCCAGTGTAGATACTCATAAAGTTGGATACGAGCGTTGACACTGTGCAACTGATGATCGTCCAGGCAGTAGTGTGTGATCTGTGAGGAATTCCGTCATCCTCCAAATCAACCGGATTTCGGTTATAGCGTCAGTTCTTCCCCATCTTCGACGCCACACCATAATTTTCTTGACACTCGATAATAAGCGAATGCCATGCCAATTAGCTGCTGATGATGATGAACGAAGAGCGGTTAGTATCTAAAACAAACAGTAAAAAATAGAAAAACATGTAGTACATAAAAAAAATCCAAATGAAATTTTTATTTAAAATAAGATGATGATGGTAAATTGCAAATTATTACTGAGTAATATCATAAATGCGAAAGTCCGTTTGTTTGTTTGTTTATACGCCTTCACGTCTTAACTACTGAACCGATCATCATGAAATTTTACATATACGTTGTTAGGGGTACAAGGAAAGACATAAGGAAGGTACTTATACCTTTTATTCCGAAAAAAACTATTGTTCAGAGAAATAACTGACCACGCAGACAAAGTCGCGGGTGGTTGCTAATATATTTTATTAATTTTAGCTCAAACCAAACCAAAAATCTTACATTTCGAGTTTAAAATACTTAATTACAGTTAGGTACCTACTCACTTGCTATTGTATAGGTAGAGAATCCCCAAGGCCGCTGTCTTTAAAGATAAGGCCATATGGCCGCAACTCTTCGACGAGCTCAGCTCCATCAGCTCGGTGAACATCTTCTTATCCACCCTATAAAGTCTGAGGAACTCGTCATCCTTTTAATGGGTTTGTTTTGATTATTGCATCTATTCCTCGCCACGCTTCGACGCCTCACCATTTTAGCTCGATGCTTGAGAGCAACTAAATCCTACGCTAAATAGGCCTATGCCTTGCCATTTCTTGCTTTTTTGGATTTCCTAAACACACAATAAACAACACAAAAGTAAATTATATTTTATAAGTCAGTGTCACAAAAACATTAAATGGCTGCCAAGTACCTGTAACGATGAATCGCAAAGTTTGCGGGCTGTCAAATTTCGCCGCAAACTAAACAGCTAAAATCGTTTAGGTGACAGTTGTTATAAATACGCTATCGAAAATTATCGATAGTTATGATGGTAGAGACTACCAAACATCGAAGAATAATTGTTCGTTGTGACTTATCGATCGAATTCGTTAACTTTACATAGAAATCTACGTCGAGACTGCAAGGGAATCGTTACGGCAAGCGTTTTTTTTCGCTATGGTTATCGATCGGTTAGTAACGATATTATCGCTAACTAATGTAGAGACTGCATGCCCAGGTCATCCATTTTTTAATCGCTCACATCCATTTACTTTAAGCGTATGCGAAACATAAAAACAGTTCCGAGGACCATCCCAGTGACGCTGGAAGCCGCGTCCGGCGTCTGGGAAGCTGGACGCGGCTTCCAGCGTCACTATCGGCGTTTGTTGCAGACCAACGCCTTAAAGATATTAGCGAAAAACTCAAAAGTGGGACCTTTAACCCCCATCACCCCTCCGGCTCACCTCCTAGAGGCGGGGGACTTTTAGTATGTTTACTTTCTAAGCACCCTGAAGAAAATTTCTTAGGTTCCTCGCGCACTCTACAACTCATTTATTAAGTGGACTAATGATAACATTTTATTTTTTAGAATTTTTGCCATTTTTTATCGCGAGGTCTACAGCTCACGGAGCCACTAGTTTACAATGCGATGAAATTAACAATAGACAGTGATGCGCTGCAACTTCACTCGATAATGTATGGCTCTAGAGATTAAAATACGTCGTTTTGTAGGTACCGCAAGCAATCTGAAGTTAGTCACTCCAGTTGTACATTATTAAATTAATCGCATTGTAAGTAGGTAATAAAAAATCCATTAAAATGTGTCTTACATATTTTATTTCCATACAACTATTATGTACTTTAAATATATAAACTTTACTTTTAATAATAAGGATAAATGCTTGTGACTTTTCTAAATATTGGTCACATAATTAATATACCTGAGTACCTATGTACTTACATTTTAATATTAAAAAAAGGTACTTATGGCCGAATATTACCATAACTGAAATGTTTCTTAGTTAAAATATTAAGTTAAGGTCTCCTTAACTTTAAGTAAGCTGTCAGTTTCACAGAGTTTTTGTCAAACTTTGAGATTTGTTTGAGTATTTGGCCTTTAGACAGTTAAAATTACATTAATGTTCTAAAGTAAGAAAAACTATCGATCGAATCGAATATGTAATTCTAATTATGTATTGAGCATAATTTTTTTTTTCCAAAATTGGAAACCTAACCGCCAAATACTCAAACGAATTTTTAAGTTAAAGCCATGTTAAAGTCACCTCATTTATTCAAAAAAATTGTTAGATTTGACAGAATCTCTATGACACTGACAGCTTCCTTAAAGTTAAGGAGACCTTAAGAAGCCTTCAATTATTCGGCCGTTAGTTCCCTTTCTAAAAATCTAGGGGTCTATTACGAAAAGTATAATCACAATATAGTAACCTCGCGCGCTCGAACAAGCAACGCACACATAGACATCTCTTACCGACTCTGTAAAACCAGAATCTAACCATTTCGAGTACGTGCGCAGCGGCGAAAGCTGTCTTTGTGTGTGTGTGCGATGCTCGAGCGCCCGTAGTACTAAGCTTTGTTAGTTACAGTACGAGGCATATATATCTTGAATTTTCGTCGACGGAGTGGGGATAAGTTTGCGCATGTGCTCTTGTGAGCGACCAATAGCGCGCGCCCCTCTCCCGCCGCCCGCGTACCTCACCGCTCAATGCATGCCCAATTCCGCGCAATCCCCACCCGATTTCAAGATATTTGCCTCGTACTGTAGTCTCTCTATTTTGTGGTATAATGCGATACCTACACGCAGCTGCGCCCGTGCTTCGTTCTGATGATTGTTTCCTATTACAAAGCACTTGCGTATATGCGATATAAGTTTGACAGTTTCTCTCTAGCGTATCCGACATCATTCTTTCAATAGTATTTGAGCTACGCTACGATAGCCAAATTGGCATGATAACATTTATTTTATTTTATGTTACATAAATTACCTCTCAAAAAAAGAAACATTGGTAAAATAAATATTTCGCTAGCATGAAAACTGCTCGAGATTTCACAGTTTGAAATGCACAAAATTGGACTCACCCGAAAACGCTTCATAGGTACTAACGGCTACTCAATTATGACGTCACGTTCTTGAGTACTATCCCCGTCAAATGGTAATGCGCTGGAACCTTGTCAAATTAACATACACATCAACGTCATCCGCAAATAAAAATGACAAAAAACATTAAAATTCTAATAGGTAATATAATATATTAATTATTGAATTCTTATTTTCAATAAGAAAGGGTCTAGGTATATAAAAAAAATACAATTGATTTTCGTTTTTGAGGTTAAAATCATGGCCGCCAGGCGCATTACCAATTGACGCAGATAGTAGTTTGTATGCAACGCGTAGGAAATTTGTTCGGCAGCTACATTAAATATTGTGTTTATCAAAATGGTTTCTGAGACAAATTTGCTATAAAAGGGTTTGAACATTTTGGCATAGTGGTAACCATATTTTTTGATTAAGACAAGTAAAAAAATAAAATTAAAAATAAGCGGCGCATAATAACCTAGTTCTCAGGCCCTCCGCTGCCTTGAGCGGGACACGCGCGCGGGGCGACATAGATTAGAGCTTACTCATGCACTGCGCAAGCATCTGTCCGTCAAAAACCAGCAATCTATATTCCCGCGCCGTGTAGTAGGACTTCTTCAGTTGAAATTGTATTTGCAAAAACTTAGTACCTACATAGGATTTTTAGATGTGTCGTTAGGCAGCCATTACATGGTCATACAAGCGTCAGTCAAATTCCATCAGTCATGAATTACGTTTGACTGATCAGTCAGATGGAAAGAACAAATCACATCATGCAACCATCAGTCACTACATTACACGGTAGGTTAATCGTCAGTCACAGCCCGTGACTGTGGTTAAACTGACAGCAAAACCTACCGTGTAATGGCTGCCTTAGTATTTGAATGAATACAATGGAAGACGAGAGGGTAAGAGACGCGCGCGCTGGCTGGCCGCTCGCCCTCTCTGTTTTCTTGACAGGTGACGTTCCGACGGCAGTATTGCCAGGCGTGAACATCCTCCACGGCATTGAAAGCTCCAACTTTCAATGAGCGGTTTTCAAAAGGCAGTTTAAGAAAAAAAAGTAGTACCTAAAAGACGGCTAGATGTCGTTGTTCAACTAAGTACGTAACTTTTTCAGAAAAAAGCAAAGGATTTTGTCAATTTGATAGTCAATTTTGGCATGGTTACTTGGACGAATTAACCACTGGACACGAAACGCAAGAAAAATGTATGAAATCACGTTCAACCAATTTTTGCGGGGCGAGGGGGGATTACAGTTGTCAAATAATGACAATAGTGCTTAAAGAAGTCGATATTTTTTTATCGACACTGTAAAGAGTGAATGAATGAATGAACCTAATGAGTTTATTGAATCCATGTGTTTGATTAATATTGAAGCGGACTTAATTTGTAATATTTATATGTGTGGGTCTCCAGCTTCCTCATAGGCTATAGAGAAATTCTAAGCTTGCCATATTTTAAAGCATAATAGCAGCAATCAAACTTCCAGACAAAATAATAGCAGCCACCATAAGTTCGTTACCATGACTTGTTTTATGTGTGTGAGCTGGGGCCTTACTATGAGCTCTTATAGCAGGACTTATATTGAACCGCCTTACTTTTTCGTACTACGACCTCAACGATTAGTATGAAAGCAGGCCTTAAGCAGTTTTGTTTAAGGCCTGCTATTGAACTGAACGTTTTCTTATTTGCTGATGGTAAGCCCCCTGGCGACACGTGTCTGCAGCTTACACATCCCGTTAAGGCAAACCAGTGAGGTTACGGTTTTAGACTATAGTCAAAAATTTAGAGCCTAATTGCAGCAATAAGATCCAAAAAAACTAACCATCACACTCAAATACTGTTGTAACTACGAGCATAAAACTGTGTGCGAGCTGGAGACACGTGTCACTGGCTTGCACATCTGTATTTTCGTAATTACTTAAGCTACGATTATGTTATATACCTCAAAATTCTCAGCCGAATTGGAGCATTAGGCTCCAAATTTATCAAAGCTTTAACTCGAAAAGTTTTTGAGCTACGAGCCGATATCTATGTGTCAGCTGGTGACACGTGTCTCTGGCTGACACATGGTGAATTGCTGTAACTGTATATGTTAGAGTTTCGTTTTAAAGATCAAATAATACGTTATAATTGCAGCACACACGAGGCATAATTTCAAATCTCTGGGCCTCTTAGTTTCAAAATTATAAGCCAAAAACCGTTTTCCCGCCAAAAAATTCAAAATAATGGCTCGGAAGCGCCTAATCGCGCCGTTGCCGTTCCGTGCGCTACACTATTGCAATCGAATTTGAACCTAAGAGCTAGTATTATTTTGGTTCATTTTAATTTACGCTCTCGATCGTTTTAATTTCTGTACTGAGAATTTTAGTCTAGGAGGTAGAAGCCGTCTGATATAACTGGTTACCTAATTTTAAAGAAAAACAAAGTCTATTTATTTAGGGATATTTATATCGCTATGCTTAGTTATTATACAATTTTTTTACACTAATCTCACTTACATTAAAACTTCGAACATTTGTTTGTCTGTCTGTATGTTTGTTACTCTTGCACGCCGAAATTTGGCATACAGACAGATATAAATATGGCCTGGACTGGAATCGGGATTAACACAATCAAAAAATAAAAATAATCCTATAAACAGTTATAAACAAAATCACGCCATCTGTTCGCGCACCAAGGAATTATTATTATATAGCCGTGTACATATATCAGTGTGCGCGCGCTCTGTTTTATCATTAGCACTAGAGGTGGTTAATATAGCATCTAGCGCCATATTATAGCCCACTATATTTACATAGCGCACATAGCGCGCTATGTAAGTAGACGCTATGGCGCTAGAATATCGCGCGTGGCAACCAGTAGCATCCTTGGCCGGACGGGTGCGCGGGCATTCATCGCGTGCGCGCTGTTGTTACCGGACGCGTTACGCGCGTTTCTCTCGCAGCACGCTAGGTATGAGTATAATATCGCGCGCGACCTTATATTGTGTTAGTTCGATTAGGACTTTTATGACACAACGAAGTCAATTAGTAAGTATTATGTAAAAGCTATTTAGCTAAGCAAAGTTAGTGAACGCGAGATATGGTAAAACAACCGTATTTCAAACGTCAATAAGGTCAAAATCTCTTGCACCTGTTTTTTTTAACTAGAAAACCTTGTCTAGTGATCACAAGTTAGAAAAATGAGTGCAAGCGATTTTCGACCTTATTGACATTTATTAAAATCACGGTTTTTAATGAAAGATCAAAGTCAGTAAACGAGAATACGGCAAAAAATCAACCAAATTTTAAACGTCAATAAGGGCGAAAATCGCTTGCACCTGTTTTTTCTTACTAGAAAACATTGTCTAGTGATCACAAGTTAGAAAAATGAATGCAAGCAATTTTCGACCTTATTGACATTTATCAAAATCACTGTTTTTAATGAAAGGCCAAAGTTAGTTAAAAAACCAACCGAATTACAAATGTCAATAAGGTCGAAAATAGCTTGCACCTGTTTTTCTTAACGATAATTTAAAGACGTGAAATACACCTAATTTTATCGACAAAAAAACACCCACATGTTGGGGTCTATCCCCACTCCTGTTGGAATGGCCGCCATTTTAAATTTGACTTTTTATTTTAGTATGCCAAATTTCGGCGTGAAAGAGTAACAAACATACAGACAGACAGACAAAATTTGTATAATAACTAAGCAAAGCGATATAAACATTCCTAAATAAATAGACTTTGATTTTCTTTAAAATTAGGTACTTAACCAGTTCGGCTTCTACCTCCTAGACTAAAATTCTCAGTACAGAAATTAAAACGATCGAGAGCGTAAATTAAAATGAACCAAAATAATACTAGCTCTTAGGTTCAAATTCGATTGCAATAGTGTAGCGCACGGAACGGCAACGGCGCGATTAGGCGCTTCCGAGCCATTATTTTGAATTTTTTGGCGGGAAAACGGTTTTTGGCTTATAATTTTGAAACTAAGAGGCCCAGAGATTTGAAATTATGCCTCGTGTGTGCTGCAATTATAACGTATTATTTGATCTTTAAAACGAAACTCTAACATATACAGTTACAGCAATTCACCATGTGTCAGCCAGAGACCCGTGTCACCAGCTGACACATAGATATCGGCTCGTAGCTCAAAAACTTTTCGAGTTAAAGCTTTGATAAATTTGGAGCCTAATGCTCCAATTCGGCTGAGAATTTTGAGGTATATAACATAATCGTAGCTTAAGTAATTACGAAAATACAGATGTGCAAGCCAGTGACACGTGTCTCCAGCTCGCACACAGTTTTATGCTCGTAGTTACAACAGTATTTGAGTGTGATGGTTAGTTTTTTTGGATCTTATTGCTGCAATTAGGCTCTAAATTTTTGACTATAGTCTAAAACCGTAACCTCACTGGTTTGCCTTAACGGGATGTGTAAGCTGCAGACACGTGTCGCCAGCTCACACACATAAAACAAGTCATGGTAACGAACTTATGGTGGCTGCTATTATTTTGTCTGGAAGTTTGATTGCTGCTATTATGCTTTAAAATATGGCAAGCTTAGAATTTCTCTATAGCCTATGAGGAAGCTGGAGACCCACACATAATATTTATTACTACTTTATATTTGAAATAATTGTTTTCGTTTACTTATTAATAACCTAACATTAAAGATGATTACACTGCATCGAAATTGTTCTTTCATAAATTTTAAGCGGACTTAATTTGTAATATTTATTACTACCTACTTTATATTTGAAATAATTGTTTTCGTTTACTTATTAATAACCTAACATTAAAGATGATTACACTGCATCGAAATTGTTCTTTCATAATTTTTATAGGATATTGGTAAATTATTTCATGACTTTTACTCTGTGGAATTCTTAAATGAAAAACTGGTAAAAATGCACTCACAAATTCATAGAAACCATAATAAATGGTTTACAATAGGTGTTTAGTTAGGATATTGTGCGATAATCACGAGTATGGGTAAGGCCGTAGATTTTGCCACTTAGTAACATAATATGTTAATAATGCTTCTATGTTACGGTAACGTATAAGTAACATGAAAGTACACGAAAGTATGAAAAAATACCGTTAAATTAACGTTACCGGTTGTAGGGGCGGAGATGGTATATTCAGGTGATGAACTAATTTAAATAAAATAAAACGGGAATCAAATAAAAGCATGTTCCCACTGCTGGGGCACAGGCCTTACTTAGGGGTGGATGGGACATATCCATAACCCATCATGCAGACCCGACGGGAATTGGTGGATGTTAACATGGACGCGACCAATGGCTTAACGTGCCTTCCGAAGCACGGAGGAACTCGAGTTGTCAGGAGTCACACGATGTCAGGGGTACAGAGAAGGACATAGGATACCTTTCATTCCGAATAAAGTACTCTTAGTAAATAATAACACTAATTTCATTAGCAAACATTTTTAAGATAAATGTTTGGTTAAGTTAACATTATTTTGGTGAATTTAGTTAACTTTTAGTATGAAGTACCTAGCTGAAACGTTTGGTTGGTATCCATATATACGGTGGTGTTTGGTTGGTATCCATGTAGTCTCCCTGCGAACTGCTTCTACCCACTTTCTTTTTCGTACTGGATCAACTGGGAATCTGCAAAATTATTTTCAATTCATACCCATTTCTATTAAAATTAAAGATGCTTATAATTTTTTTATAAAACTTAAATTAAAATCCTTCACTTTACAATCACATCGATACTATTTATCGATATTTGTAACAGCCCCTTACTAATAAAAAATGATAAGCAAATGAATGAGTGACTGATATAATCCAACCAAATTAAATGCAACATTTATGAAGCATTTACTTTACCAATGAGTACTTTTTTAAAATGACGTGTTATATTTTGTTTACATACCAAATTTTATTTATTTTACGAAGAAATAGCTACTATAATAGGTTGAAAATGTACTTACGCGTGAAAAGAAACATTTCTTGATTTTCCACTAGTATTTTTGCAGTACAATACGGAGCATTTGCCCATTTTTTCTATCAATGTTTCGCCTCGAGCTCTCGCGTAACACTGACACCACGATATCGTTTACTGAGGCTATCGGTCACAGTAAGTGGCTAAGGGGTAAAGGCGAATATGGCTGTCATTTCGCGTCCAGTGGTTAATTCGTCCAAGCATGGTTATGGCAAACTACTCCTCTTCAGGGAGTAATTTTTGCCAGTATCGAGTGTTATATACTCAGTGGTATACTCAGCTGCTAGGAAAAATTAAAAAAAAAACCTACCTAGTTGAATAACGCCATCTATCAACATAAAAATAGACTAAAATTCTCAGCTGTCAGAAAACCGCTCATTAGGACAGCTGACTTGTAGGTGTGACTGCGTTCAAAGTGGTATCAGCCGTCGTCATTATCACGCACATCCTATTGCCTGATGATGCCCTTAGACGTCAGTACGTCTGCAACTCTAGCTATGCCATCGTTTCCTTGGTAAATCGTCTTCTTGGTATTCTTCCCACGGGCCATTGTAGCGGCGTGATATGGTCTTCTTTTAAAACAACAAGGTCCCCGACCTGGATTCCTTCCATGTTCCTCCTCCATTTGGTGCGTTGCTGTACTTCGGCAACATATTCCCTTCGCCATCTGTCCTAGAATTGCTGTCGTACTTGTTCGATCAGTTGATTGAGACTGTGAGATTTGGCGTTGATGAGCGGAGACGACGGCACTGATGTCAGCGGTCGGCCGATCAAAAAGTGCTCTGGGGTTAAGGGATGGAAATAATGGAGATCAGAAGGATCGGATGAGAAGGGAGATAGGGGTCGGGAATTCAGGATTGCTTCTATTTGCGTGAAAAGTGTGCAATACGTTTTAAATAAAATTTTGCCGACTTTCCCCAGCTTCCCATATACCCCCGAAATGCGGTGAGTACGCCGGAGAAAATACGAACTTAAAGTCCTCATTGGTGGAGTAGTTTGAAACTGAATGACAACTTAGCTTATTCTTTGTTTGCACCTACAAAGTTCTTTCCATTATCGCAATATATTGTATTGGGTTTACCTCGCCTTGATACGAATCTGCGTAGGCATGCTATGAACGCTTCAGTCGTCAGATTGAGACTAGAGGTGGATAACTAATTAAATTATCAAAATAACGAAATTACAATGATTTTACACTTATAAAATTCCGATGTAGGTAGTTACCTGCTAAAGTGAACTCGAATGTTCTATGAATAGAAGCATGAAAACAGGTATTGACTACGATTATTTACCATTATTAGCACATTTAAACAACCTTTAAATGTGAAAAAATGTATGAATGTTGTATAATAAACTTGTACGATGGGATTTCAAATGTGACACAACGTTTTAAGCGCGTAAAGCTTGACTTAATCCGCTCACAATGAGTAGCACACTAACCATACACAGCAAATAGAATGGAAAATTGTTGGAATAGAAAGGAAAAGGAACGGGCGTACTTTCTTACGGCTTAGGCCTCCGTGGTGCGATGTACCGAAGAGAAGGTGCCGACCAATTCCTCAGGTTCTTCTTTAGACGGTCGCCAGCATGTATGCGCTGGGGTGGAGTGCTGATTCGAGCATATGAGGTACGACTTCTTCAGTTTAAATTGTATATATTACAAAACTTAGTACCTACATAGGATTTTTAGTATTTGAATAAAATGAAAGACGAGAGGGGAAGAGACGCGCACGCCGGAAGGCCGCGCCGCGCCCTCTCTGTTTTCTTGACGTGGACGTTGACGGTTACGAGGTTGACAGCTGGTGACGCGTGACGTTCCGATTCCATTGCCAGGCGTGAACATGAAATAAAGCCCTAAAGCGCAACGTTTTTGAGATAATCTATAGATAAAATCCAAACTTATTGCCCGTCCAATTAAATCCTACTCCTACTAATCCTACATTTTTAAAGCCTATAACACAGAATTTAACCCTTTTAAAGCTTAAACAAACGATTTTTTAAGTAAAAGTCCTTTGTTTTCATAGTTCTCGTGGAACAAGCGTACGCAGCGCCATTTTGACAGTTGCCTTCCCCAATACATGATCTTTAACATGGATTATCTCGAAAACGTTGCGCTTTAGGGTTTTATATCATATGTCATTTTTTGTTTGTCTATAGATCCTCAATCGATATTTACAGGTTTCATCGTGCGCTGCTATCACAGTATAATAAAATAAACCGGCTAATTCCGGAATATCCGTCAAAAACAAAAATTATGGTTACCACTATGCCAGCCTCTCATAGTAATAATGTTCAACCCATTTTATGGACGAATTAAAGGTATTATTTATTTTAATAAATTTTATACTTTTTAAATGGACTTGTCCGCCCAACTTTGAACGGTCATAAAACAAATAATACGCAATATATAAAATCAAGAAGTATAGAAAGAAGCTACTCTAAAAGTTTAATATGTTTACGATTTTTATTAGTATTTCGTTATTTTATTCATTAGTCATCATCCCTATTGGAAATGCGTTTAATAGCCACAACCGACGTACTGCGGACAACTATAGTGATCAAGTAACTGCGTACGTTATTTTCGTAATAGGCCCCCAGTCCCCTACTGGCTAACTTACATGGCTATCGTAATCGCTTTCATTTGACAAATGGATACATTGCTACTTTTCTTTGGTAAGTTTTTATTTATGCCAAATAGAAGTAGCAATGTGTCACATCCATCTGTCAAATGAAAGCGATTACGATAGCCATGTACGTTAGCGGGTACGGCCCCAGTTGAATTTCTTTATCTTCTAAGTGCTCCTCTTAGATTCTGCTTGTTATTCTTGTCTTTATAGTTATCTTGCTTTTAGTGTCAGGTGCTGCGTACTCGCAAGACATCATGTTGGCTTGGTCTCTGCTACACAGCTCCCCGTGTTTGTTAAAATCGTGGGGACACAAGAGTCACCTCGTTAGAAGGGGCGTATTGATCTGTGTGGGGCGAAAACAAAAATTTAGCTCGGGGGATTTCATGGTTACAGCTCGTACAACATAACTTGAGCCAAACCATAGACAAATGAAGCTTGCGCAGTAGTAATTTTCCGTACAAAAACTGGGTTGAGTCGACAAATGCCAACTTCTACAAATGCCAACTTAGATTAAAACGCCAGATTCTACAAATGTCCAATTCTACAAATGCCAACTTCTACAAATGCCCACTTCTAAAAATTACAACTTCTACAAATGCCAACATTTAGTTGTAATGTTTTCAATCACTTTTTGATATTTATTTTTGCGTTTCCATATTTTTTTATAATTTTTATTTACCTTTTACACATTTATGTGATCCTGCTTTGTTTTTATAAGTTTTTATATTACGATGGAAAGAAAAAAACATCTAAAATTGATTGAAAATACACTATATAAACGCAAAATTATATATCAAAAAGTGATTGAGAATATTACAGGGTAAGGCCGTAGGTTTTGCCACTTTTTAAAACCAAAAAAATTCTCGTATTTTGATTGCATATCGACTGTGGAAAGGAAAAAATGCCAAAGCGCCACTTTGGCCATTATGAGTTATATATATCATTGGATAGGGCTTTTTTTTCTGCGTCGATCTGCCTAGGTTTCAAAGCAATCGGAGCACTTTTTTGGCGCTTTAGCATTTCTAAAATTTGACGTTTTTCTCAAATCTACGCTGTCAATATGACTAAAGCGACGTATTTTTATTATTTTTGTAACAAATGTAGCATAAGAATTTTTATCCGGTCCACCTTTATTTCATTTGTACCACTTAAGCAATTTTCGTTTTTTCAAATTTGAAAAGTAATGGTGATTTAGTAATTTAAGCATTTTATAGACTGCAATGCTGACGGCTATGCTCGGAGTTTCTCTGAGAGATAGGGTCCGGAACGAGGTGATCCGACAGAGAACTAAAGTCATCGACATAGCAGACCGGATTAGCAAGCTGAAGTGGCAGTGGGCCGGCAATATTAGCCGTAGAACCGATGGCCGCTGGGGCAGACGAGTTCTTCAGTGGAGACCCCGAATGGGCAAACGTAGTGTGGGACGGACTCAGACAAGGTAGAGCGACGATCTTCGCAAGGTGGCTGGCATAAACTCGATGAGTATAGCCGCGGATCATGCTCAGTGGCTCGGAGAGGCCTATGTTCAGCAGTGGACGATGATAGACTGATGATGATGATGATGATGATGATAGACTGCAATGGTTTGGCGCTTGAGCAAAACATCATTGGTTTATGAAGTAAGAACGGTTGGCGCTTAAGCAATTTTTATAATAAATTATAAATATTATTTATTTAAATAAATACTTGTTTGCATTTATTCTACAGCATTGGTGCATTTAAGCAATTTTCCTTAAAAGGTTCGGGTAAGTCATCGCCTCAAAGTATTTTTTTATTATGACCTGGGTAATTTAGTTAATTTTGCTTCACTGCATCTTGCTACACAAGATGCACCTAATGGGTGTAAGAGGGATTGCATTCGATGTGTTTGAGAGTTACCTATCAAATAGATCCCAATGTGTCAAAATTGGTGACTATGTCAGCACAAGCGCAAATTTGTGTTACGGAGTACCACAGGGCAGCGTCCTGGGACCTACTCTCTTCCTAATATATATCAATGGCTTAAGTTCACTATCTTTACATAACTGTAGTATAATAAGCTACGCTGGTGACACAGCTATGATTGTATTTGGAAGGGACTGGGTGGAGGCTAAATCACATGCTGAAAATGCATTCAGAGAGGTGAGCCGATGGTTGGAAAACAATCTGTTGACTTTGAATGTCGACAAGACTAAATATATAACCTTTTCACCTCGTGTAGACTCGCAACCCAGCGCTGGTTTCTTTATCAAGGCACATGCTTGCGTATCAGTCGATAGCTGTAACTGTCCAGAACTAACATATGCATCGTCTCTAAAATATCTTGGCCTGACTTTGGACTCAAATTTGAACTGGAAACTACACATTAATAATCTCACAGGACGTATAAGAAAACTTATTCCGATTTTTCGTAAACTTCGGTGTTCTGCTGATCCCGAAACCTTGTTCTGCGTATATTACGCCCTCGTCCAATCTCTACTACAATATTGCATTGTCACTTGGGGTGGGGTTGGTGTGACTTTATTACTTCCCTTGGAGAGGGCTCAGCGGGCTGTCCTTAAGGTAATGCTAGGGAAACCGCGAAGGTACAGCACGTCCCTCCTTTACAGAGAGTCTGCAGTACTAACAGTCAGGCAACTCTTTGTGATGAATAGTATTCTTCGTAAACACAAAGAACTTGTATATACTCCTCACACCCGTAGAGGAAAGAGTGTATGTCAAATGGTTTGCCATAGGACTGCTTTTGCACGTCAGCATTACTATATTAAAGCTTCTCATCTTTACAATGTAGCTAACAAGATATGTGACATCTATCACTTACCTCTGAAACATTGCAAGACACAAATAAAAGAATGGTTACTGCACTTGGATTATGATGAGACGGAACGGATCCTTCTAGAATTAATATAGGCACAACATCATCTTTCTTAATATACTATGGATTTTGGTTCGCACTTGACACAGGTTAAGTACGAATAACATTGGAAAACATTTTTGTATGAAAAATAAATAGTAAATTACATAGATCTTGAATTGATTGTTAAAAAAAAATGATTGTGCATCTACTTAAAGTGAAATGCTTATAATGTATAGTGTGATGGAAGACGCAGGCAGCTGTGACACAGTTAATACTAATACAGCTGCCAACGTTAACCTATTTTTTTAAATATGTTTGAGTCTTATAAGTTAAGTTTGAATTTGTAAATGGAGTGAACAATAAACTTTTATTTATTTATTTATTTATTTATTTATCTGTTAAAGTTAAGGTCACTAAGCATTTTGTCATTGCCCTAAAAAAGATCATTGCGACTTATAAGCAGTTTTCACTGACTGAGTTCTTACAATATTGTGGACATAAATATTTTTTTTCCTGACAGTGATTTTATCAAAAAATTAAGTATTTTTGCTTAAGCGACAAGTATTTCGCGATATAATAGAATTAGAAACCAATGAGTATTTCCTAAATTTGGGGAAAAAATAAATAATATGGTCTTTCATATACATAAATTTGCTCACGTTAATAACAAAAAAGTTATGATTTTTTTCGAAAAAATGAAACTTTACACCTCATTTTCCACAACTAGCATTTTGGCGCTTTAGCATTTTTTCCTTTCCACAGTCGATATAAAAAAAAAGTTACTAGTAATTTCTAATTTAAGCACTCGTATTATGTTTTGTAGCTCTCTAAATCATACAATTTCATTTCAAAGTTACAATACTCCGTATAGTTTAATAACTAGAGTGATTTCAATTTAGCCAGTTCCCCAAATTTCGCAAAAAACTCGTTGTCTTTTTAACGCATCCAAACACGCTGTAGTTCTTTCTATTGAAAATCAAATTAACAAGAACTAACATATTATTTAACACAAAAATAAGCAGCTAAATCATAATTTTGATCTTTAAAATAGGCTTATTTCATGAAATTATCTATCACAATTTAAAAGTTTGTCTCCGTGTTTTCACTTGTATGTTACAATTTTGTATGTTACCACTATTTCACCTCTAAACAATGTTAAGCTTTTATGGTAATATTTTGTATTTGACACTGGCAACACTAAGTGTCTGTGCGGATTAATAAAAAAGAAAAAGACGCCATTTTGTTTGCTGTAGATTCGAACAAAAGTGCACAGGTGTGTGTCGTCGGAGATTTTTTTTGGAAATTCACACGATTTCGAAGGTAAATAACAGTTTTTATTACACCTATCCTACTAATATTATAAATGTGAAAGTTTGTGGGTTTGGATGTTTAGATGTTTGGATGTTTGTTCCTCAATCACGTAAAGACTACTGAACGGATTTGATTGAAATTTGGCACACAGATAGTAGATAGCCTAGATTAAAACATAAGATACTTTTTATCCCGATATTGCCACGGGAACGGGAAGTCCGCGGGTGGCCGCTAGTTTTATATAAAAATATCCTTAAGTGAATAAGGAATGTGTTACGTGTGTTTTTGTTTCAAATTTAGCCCGAGTTATCGATTTATGGCCAAAAATATCCTAAAAAATGTCGCTTAATACGTTACTTCTAACTTACTTCTATGTTACCGGTAACGTTAATTGTATGTTACGTTACGGTATTTTTTCATACTTTCGTGTACTTTCATGTTACTTATACGTTACCGTAACATAGAAGCAAATGATGTTTCTAAGTGGCAAAATCTACGGCCTTACCCTACAACTAAATGTTGGTATTTGTAGAAGTTGGCATTTGTAGAAGTTGGCATTTCTAGAAGTTGGCATTTGTATAATTGGACATTTGTAGAATCTGGCGTTTTAAACTAAGTTGGCATTTGTCAACTAAATCAAAAATTGTAGTGCGCAGGTCACGTGGTACTAAAAATTGGGTCAAGTTATGTTGCGCGAGCAGTACCTACATCTTATACCAAATATCCATATTGTAGCCATATTAGCACGAACAGCTTTAAAAAAATTACACACGTAAAACATTCGATAAGGTAAGGTAAGTGTACGGAATTGCGTAAGTGTACGGAATTCCGTAAGTTTCCGATTTAGGCCCAAAAATAAGAAAAATACTAATTGTTTCAAAGAAATATGTAATTATCTATCAAGTGTAAACATTAGAGCGTCCGTTAGGTACTCGGTAAAAAAGAACTGAAAACATCGTCAATAGGGAATATGCATAAGTCACCGATTTTGATGAAATTGAGCTTGATCGCTGCGGACACTTATAAAAACATGATGGAACAGGAAAAAAAATAAAAAAAAAATATTATTTTAGTTTTATCACACGATGAAATCAGGGGAAAATAACGATATTTTTTTTCATTTTCGGATATAATGCACTTTACAGTCAGATAGAATATCCAATGAGAAATAATATTTTGTATGACACATATGTACTTAAACGCAAAATTTAGGGAGATAATTGAAGATTATTGGCTAACTCCATATTAAACGCGCCGAAACACACCTGAAACGTGATGTGTGACGTCACCGTTTTGTATGGAGCGTTTTCGGCGGGTGCTGCTGCGCGCTAACTTCAAGTAACTATATCACGAGAAAAAAACGTAACAGAAAAGTTTTAATATGACAGTTAATTTTCTCACGCATTATACTTTAGATTAAGATAAAAAAAAAATTTGATGCATATTCCCTATTCCGTATGAGACGTCTTCTTGGCTGGCTGACTGACAAGCCAGCGCCATCATGTAATGCTGGCCACAGACCTACCGGTTTCATTTCTTTGCTGTTCTACCATGGACCGCCGGCCAAGAGGCTCATTTTCAATCTATCGCATATTTTGACCTGACCACATTGGCAGGATAGCCATTAGTTTGGTGTTATCAAATATCGTCGTCTGGGGTGCGATGAGAAGTTTTAGTTTTCGTTTTAAAAAAAAACTGCTGTTTTATACAAAAATTAATAACGAAATTATCAAAATGTATGAAACAGTTCATTTTTTTTCGCGATTTCAGATTTGGTCCCATAGTAAAAGTTGTTCAGTTTTATTATGGTCCCTATCTACCATATTCAGTTTTATAAGGCTTTACCAAACATCTTGTATAAATAAGCGATCGAGTTATTTTTAACGATCGGAGTCCGTGTTCAGGGTGGCATATCTCCTAAAAGCTTCCTACTTCGCAATCCAGGCGATGACATTTGATAAAACCAAGCTAATGGCTATCTTGCCAATTTGGTCTAGTCCCAAAATGCGATAGATTGAAAATTACCCTGGTTGGCCGGCGGTCTTTCAAGCAAGGTAGCACAGCAAAGCAAAGAAACGGAACCGGTAGGTCTGGGGCCAGCCTTATCATGTTTAACTGCTTATAGACTTTGACAATGAGTTTTGACAGATTAGTGTCGATAGAACGCTATATCATATCACACGATTTAATGTCATGCTAGGGGCCTGAGTTAATTCGAATCAACATAACATCTCATTCGATATCTCGTATTGCTATACCTAATACGAATCAACTGTGATCTATCTATGCTCCCATCTCTATTACCAACGTTGTCGTTGTGTTGTTTTGCTGTTCAAGATTTACCTGTCAAAAGGCTATCTCTTGGTGTTTTCTACGCGTTGTTCCGTCTAAGTTTTCATGTGTGTTTGTGTAGGTAGAGTACCTATAATATCACTGCTCCTCAAAAGTGAAAGGACGCTTTTCATTTAAGTTCTTTGTGCTTGCAATTTGGACGATTTTCTTGTATTGTTTTGTTTGTGTTTCAATTGGCAGCTCATGTGTATAAACATAATAAAAATCGTAAATAAAAATGAGTTGTTTAATTTTCATCCTAAAGCGGGGAATTCACTATCAGACTGCCCGCGGGCCGCCCGGCCCGACCCAAGTCTGTCGTTTGCCCGTATCATGGACGAAAAATCCATGCCCGTATTGAGAACACACACAGCGGGCCATCATTTAGTCTTTCGGAGAGCTGCAGTTCGGTCAACTGTACAACATGATAGCAGAAAGAAAGAAGACGGAGACTTACTATAATTGGAGGTGTAATTGCAATAAAAGAAAGAAAAAGAGTATGATGCAAGAACTGGTACCTAAAGAGAAACAAATAGTCATAAATGTATTGAAAGAATTGGAGGTTCGAGAACCAGGGGATTTATACAATTACCTACGCATGGATATGGTGGCATTTGAGCATGTTAAACAATTCAAAATATTCGAAATAAACATGCGCTCTTGTTGCACTCTGTGTCTGACGCGTGAATGCAGGCGGGCTGCCCGTCGGCATATAAGCAAAATCTAACTCTCGAGTTTTGATGGTGATCCCTGATTGGTCAAAAAACTCAGTAGTAGGTTTTGCGCGCAAACTCTAACTCCCCAGTTTCGCGCTAGTTTGATAGTGATCTCTGATTGGTCAAAAAACTCAGTAGTTAGGTTTTGCCCGCAAACTCTAACTACTGAGTTCGCATCTTAATTTTTTTTGCCAGTAGTAATGTATAGCGCGTAATAGTATAACTGATTACAGAGAATTTGCTAGTTTAGTTATAACAAGATGTTTTGCAATATATTTTCATCAGTAAATTATGGCACTAAATTATGATTAGGAAAAAAATAAATCAAATTATGTTCAATAATTTCCGTTGCTGGCTGTACGTACTGAAATAAAAAGATGTTTACTGATAAACGATATACCAAAAAAATTACGTTAATGTGTAAAGAAAGGCAAATACCTTCAAACCATTCAGCCTTATACTAGGTACTGTATTGAGATTAAGAATAAGAATGTTGAATTGAAGAAAAATTTATTAAGAATGTTTCTGTGGAATAAATATTTATTATTTTGTTTATTTGGTATTTGGGATGTGCAAGCAGGATTCAGAAAGGGAATGGGATGTACGGATCAGGTCTTCTCCTTGAGGTGCTTAACCGAAAAACACCTGGCTAAGCACAAAAAGGTTTACTGTGCCTTTGTGGACCTGGAGAAGGCCTACGATCGAGTTGACAGGAATGAGCTATGGAAGGTGTTGTCCGAATACGGATTGGAGAGCAGACTGATTCATGCACTGAAATCTCTCTATGAGGATTCCCGTGCATGCGTCAGGATTGACGGCGTATACACTGACTGGTTTGGCATCTCTAGGGGTGTCAGACAGGGATGTGTTGCGTCACCATGGCTCTTTAATCTGTTTTTGGACAGTTGTATGAAAGGTCTGAAAGAACGTGACTGTGGGGTTGTGATGAATGGGACTCAAATCAAGTGCCTTCTCTACGCTGACGACCAAGTTATACTTGCGTCTTCTGCGCAAGAGTTGCAGGAAATGATGTCGGTTATGAATGAAGATTTTGTGAGAAAAGGGATGAAAGTGAATGTAACTAAGACTAAAGTGATGGTGTTTGAGAGAGATGAAGAAATGACTGACTGTACGGTTATTTTAGGTGGCGAAAAAGTGGAACAAGTCCGTGAGTTTGTATACTTGGGGAGTTTGTTCACAAGGGACGGAAAGAGTGAGGAAGACATAGAAAGACGAGTGAAGAAAGGAAATTCGGTGAGTGGTGCTATACACTCGGTTATGAGTAGCCAAACCGTTTCTGCAAAGGCGCGAATGGCTATTCATAACGGAGTGCTGGTACCGACACTGATGTATGGAAGTGAATCTTGGGTATGGCAGAAGAAGAATGAAAGCAGAATAAATGCGGTAGAGATGCGATCGTTGAGGAAAATATGTGGAGTAAAACTGAGTGATAGAGTGAGCAATGAGGTGATTCGCAAAAGGTGTGGTCTGAAAGATGATATAGTGACAAGAATTGAGAAAGGAATGCTCCAGTGGTTTGGTCACTTAGAGAGGATGAATGAAAGGCGAATCACGAAAGAGATATACTGTGCGAATGTGGAAGGAACGATTGCACGAGGGCGTCCCAGAAAAACCTACGCGGACCAAATAGAGGTTATTATAAAAAAGGCTGGTGTACGCAGTGACAAAAACCGCAGGGCATGTATGAAAAGATTGATGGATATGAATGAAGCGAAAGAAGTGTGCAAGGATCGTAGCAGGTGGCGATCCATAGTCTCTGCCTACCCCCATGGGAAACAGGCGTGAGTGTATGTATGTATGTATGTATGTATTTTGTTTATTAAGTACCTATTGTTTTATTCTCAAAAGTTTTAACCCAAACACAGGAGAAGTTTTCTTTTTCATCGTGTCGATGATTCTGGTGTCCACCAAAGCTTGTTTTCAGGCAAAATTCACAACGGCATAGCGCAACCAAATAGGACAAGTAAGAATAAATGCACTTTAAGTAGATACTAACTTGCAATTATGATTCGCTCCGACGCAGGTTTGGTTTTCTTGACAATCCATTTCGTCAATTTTATTCAGCATAAGAATGCTGAATAAAATTGACGAAATGGATTATATCCATACGGATATAAGAATATCCGTATGGATACACTGGAGAACTTGGAGAACTTGGCATATGCCACAGTTTTCCAAACCATAATTCGTGTTCAAACACAATTGACAACTGAATTTTGAAGCGCGCTCATTGGTGGTTGTGCACTCAGTAGTTAGAGTTTGCGCGCAAAACCTAACTACTGAGTTTTTTGACCAATCAGAGATCACTATCGAACTAGCGCGAAACTGGGGAGTTAGGCTGGCCCCAGACCTACCGGTTTCATTTCTTTGCTTTGCTGTTCTACTATGGACAGCCGGCCAAGAGGCTCATTTTCAATCTATCGCATATTTTGACCAGGCCACATTGGCAAGATAGCCATTAGTTTGGTGTTATCAAATATCGTCGTCTGGGTTGCGATGCGAAGTTTTAGTTTTAGTTTAAAAAAAACTGCTGTTTTATACAAAAATTAATTACGAAATTATCAAAATGTATGAAACAGTTAATTTTTTTTCGCGATTTCGGATTTGGTCCCATAGTAAAAGTTGTTCAGTTTTATTATCGTCCCTATCTTAATATATAAAATCGTAAACTGAATGACTGACTGACTGACTGACTGACTGACTGACTGACTGATCTATCAACGCACAGCCCAAACCGCTGGACCTAGAGACTTGAAATTTTGCACACAGATACTTTATACAGTGTAGGCATCCACTAAGGAAGGATTTTTGAAAATTCCATCCCTAAGGGGATGAAATAAAGGATGAAAGTTTGTATGAAAGTCCCTCAGTTTTGAAGCTAGAATCTTCAAATTTTGTGTTTAGGCTGACGATTGAAAATTAATAAATACGGGTCTCAGCGTTTTTCAAAATTCTACCCCCGAAGGGGTCAAAAGGGGGATGAAGTTGTGTATTAAAGAAAATCCTTCATTTTCGAAGTAAAAATCGCTAAATTTATAATTTAGGCTTATGGATAGAAATCTAAAGCAACGTATATTGTTTTTGTTAGGATTTCAACTCCAAAGGGGATGAAATGGGGGTGAAAAGGGTTAAAAAAAACCTAAAAATAGATATGGATGTTGTTATCGGGGTTTTGTGGGATGACGATTGCAAAAATGACATTTATTTTGAAGTCCAACCACGGTGGTCATGATTTAACCCCTAAAGGGGTGAAAATGGGGTCCAAATTTTGTATGGAAAAATAATATAAAATAGACATTACAACTTTAAACTTCGTAGGAGCACATCTAAAAATAAATAGGCAAATTTATATTTTGTTATTTTGAAAATCAACCCCTTAGGGGGTAAATGGGGTGAGTAAACATAAAAATCGATATTGATGTCGTTATTGAGGTTTTCTGGGATGACGATTGCAAAAATGACATTTATTTTGAAGTCCAACACGGTGGACATGATTTAACCCCTAAAGGGGTGAAAATGGGGTCCAAATTTTGTATGGAAAAATAATATAAAATAGACATTACAACTTTAAACTTTGTAGGAGCACATCTAAAAATAAATAGGCAAATGTATATTTCGTTATTTTGAAAATCAACCCCTTAGGGGGTAAATGGGGTGAGTAAACATAAAAATCGATATAGATGTCGTTATTGGGGTTTTCTGGGATGACGATTACAAAAATGACATTTATTTTGAAGTCCAACACGGTGGCCATGATTTAACCCCTAAAGGGGTAAAAATGGGGTTCAAATTTTGTATGGAAAAAGAAAACAAATCGAAATTACAACTTTAAAATTCGTAGGAGCACGTCTAAATATATATTTTGGGATTTTGAAAATCAACCCCTTAGAGGGTAAGTGGGGTGAGTAACATAAAAATCGATATGGATGTCGTTCTTGAGGTTTTATGGGATGGTGATTGCGAAAATGAGATTTATTTTGAAGTCCAACGCGGTGGACATGACACATATGGACCTGGACCTGGACATGCACATCCAGGGAACGGGAACGGGAACCGGAACCGGCACGGGCACGGGCACGGGAACGGAACGGAACGGAACGGAACGGAACGGAACGGAACGGAACGGAACGGAACGGAACGGAACGGAACGGAACGGAACGGAACGGAACGGAACGGAACGCAACGGACCGGACCGGACCGGACCGGAACGGAACGGACCGGAACGGAACGGAACGGAACGGAACGGAACGGAACGGAACGGAACGGAACGGAACGGAACGGAACGGAACGGAACGGGAACGAGACGGTAATGGGAACTAGAACGGGATGGGTACGGGAACGGGAACTGACGGGAACGGAACGAAACGGGAATGAAACAGGAACGTAACGGGAACGGAACGGGAACGAAACAGGAACGAAACTGGAATGAAACGGGAACGGAACGGGAATAGAACAGGATGGGAACGGGAACAAGAACCGGACGGGAACGGAACGGGAACAAGAACGGGATCGTAAGGCGTACGGGATGGTTAGGGGACGTTTACGGGACGGGAACGCAGCGGGACAGGAACGGGATGGGCACGGGAACGGAAACGGAAGGGGTACGGGACGGTTACGGGACGTTTACGGGACGGGAACGCAAACGGGACGGGAACGGAACGGGAACGGGGAACGGGAGCGGGAGCGGGAACGGGAACGGGAACTGGAAGCCTTGTGCGAGGCCCGCCACACGCGGCAAATGTCTTGCCTCGCGAGGCAGCGCGCTTGATGGGGACTCGCCTAATCGCGTAAAAATGGCTGGCCGGATCCTGGTTGAAGGTGCCTTAAAAGGATTTCGTCTAATATCCACGCGGACGAAGTCGCGGGCAGAAGCTAGTCTACCATATTCAGCTTTATAAGGCTTTACCAAACATCTTGTATAAATAAGCGATCGAGTTATTTTTAACGATCGGAGTCCATGTTCAGGGTGGCACATCTCCTAAAAGCTTCCTACTTCGCAATTCAGGCGATGATATTTGATAACACCAAGCTAATGGCTATCTTGCCAATTTAGTCTAGTCCCAAAATGCGACAGATTGAAAATTACCCTGGTTGGCCGGCGGTCTTTCAAGCAAGGTAGCACCTTGTACTATTATGTATTCTGTGGTAGCACAGCAAAGCAAAGAAACGGAACCGGTAGGTCTGGGGCCAGCCTTAGAGTTTGCGCGCAAAACCTAACTACTGAGTTTCTTGACCAATCAGGGATCGCCATCAAAACTTGAGAGTTAGATTTTGCTTATATGCTGCCCGGCGCGACCATTCACATTCAGACTTGTCTGTGCCCGCGCATACGAAATGCGATTCTCCGGCCAGGCGGCGGGCACGGGCCGACGGGCTTGCCCGTGCCCGTTACCTAGCATTCACGAGTAGACATGGGACAGACTTGCCCGTGACGCGCAGCCCGTTGCGGGCAGTCTGGTAGTGAATTCCCCGCTTAAGTTTAATGACTTTTTCCGAAAATATAAAAATAATAATAGGTTAGGTAGGTACCCACATACAAACCAGTTTGATGACAACAAAAACCAGAGGGCGGGTGTGTTCAAATATGGCCGTGCGTCAAATTGGGGTGACAAATTATCGTGACGAGTAGGTTCTCTATTCCTTTTGGTATTTATCGTTCTCTATGGCGCCAAACAGCCATAATGGTAGTGCGTGTGTTGCGTACTCGCTAGCTGCCGCTCGGATTTTCGCAAGGGTACCTATTACAAGTGATATGTAAGTATTTTCATAACAAAGTATCGTAATAAGTTTTAAGAACTTTAAAACAAACTGATTGATTACCGTTTCAAGTTACTTCAGCTAGTTTTTAGCGAGGCAATCAGTAAATTACAGGGGAACGGAGGGTATTGCCGTACAGCGGTCAATTTCGTACACTCAAGTTTTAGAGGAATAAAGCGACCGAAAGCTACCTGTCCTTGTTATACGTGTTGGTTTCGATGAAATAGCTGTCATAGCAACTGTTCTCGACAGTCTGCGTACAAAAATGGCGTCGAGAGCGTGATGAACTGATGAGTGTTTTTGTGGCTGCCGATAGAATATTTTACCTTCGGAAATTGCACTGTAAGTACTGTATTGTGTTTTTATATATCTTGTTTTTATTGTTAAAAAAGTGCCACAACATTATTTTTTAATAAAATTAGTTGTTTCCAAAGTTATATTCCCATATGCTTTCATAGGATTTTGATTAAACATGGCGGATGGTAAGTCGGCAAAGTGCGTACACCTGTACTGTATTAGCCGCATAGAAATAATCGGTTCACAGATACATAATGTTAATTGCCGCAGTAAATTATTTTATTATTTTAAATACAAAATAAATTTGGGAGCTAGGCAAGACATATTATATAGACCCAGATTTATTACCCCAGACTTTGTTATCAGTAAAACATTTTTTTTACAGATAGAGCCTGATGATGAAGAAAAGTTAGATGATGATTTTGTTGAAGGAAACGGAGGTGAGACAGGTGTTGAGGGTCTATGCGTCATTTGTGGTGATTTTGGCAAGGATAGAGAATTATGGTACAGGTGTGTAAGCTATAGAACTTGGGCGCATGCTTTGTGTTTGGGTTATGATTCTTCTGATACCTACTTAAGACTATTTGTGGATTTTGTACCTAAGGCCTAGTAAAGATTTATGATTAGGGTCACGACTTTGATAACGCTTATCCTAACTTAAAATATTTGTTTAAAATTGATATTTTCAGTGTTTTTTATGCTAATCAATCAATAACGGTTGTATATGTATGTACGAAATTAGCCGAATAAGTGTACGGAGTTACCCGCTTGATTTGGTTAATTCCGTACATAGAATGTTTTTAATTAAAGTATTTTATCTGATACAATAATTGTGGTTTATATTTTCTGTCTTTAACCATACCTAAAGCATACTTAAATTGAGAGTAAATTAAAGTTATAGATTTTATTTTTGATGAATACTTTTGGAATAACGACATTTTAAAGTTATGTGTACGGCAATACCCTCCGTTCCCCCAATTATAATTTACTGATTGCCGCAATTACCTACACCAAAAACCAACCATGTCCTTTACTACGTAACGATTACGGAATTAAGGAAAATAAGTTATTGTGTTTTTGTAATTTGCCAGGAACCGAGATAAGTGAAACGAAAGAAAATGCTGTTACGATACGAGTATAAGGAATAACATGGTTTCTTTGTATCAAATTACGAATTACAATTTTATTTGCCTTTAGTATTAAAAAATGCGTGCAAAGTGAAACCTTTTTTTCTTTTAACAGATTTGACCATAGAAATAGAATGCCAAAGAACAACAATGTCAATAAACAGGTGATCCGAAAAACGAATGTATACCTACATTTTATATGAGATACGTAAAATATGACTTTATTATACATAAAACATTACTATATTATGGCAAAGGAAATTAATAAACATGTTCCATACTGTAAATTTGGTTTTAGAGAAATGTGTGGCAAAATCTTATTTACCTTTGAAAAGTGTGATTACTTGGTTTGTTTCTTTTTATCACAATATCACAATTACTTAGAGCACAAGACACCATAGCTCCATGATACCTTTATTTGAAATTCTAATAAGGATTAACAAATATTTTAAACAAACTGTGATTGCTCATTTGCAAGGCGGGACGCTAGGGGCTCTTACTTTAAAAAATGTTGGCACATTGTCACATGATGCTTTGTCTCTTTTTTTCACAGACCGTGTCCGTATAATGTTAGCTTCTCTTTTCCACGCTTTGTTGGTCTTCTTGAGCGCAGCGAAAAATTTTCTATGTCTATGGATTTGACACTAATAATTTCGGTGCAAAATTACTGATTTATTTTAGACTTGACGGTTACTTACTATAAATTCCTGAAAATATAAATATGTAAACCATTTTCCAATACTTATAAAATACAGTTCTTTTATTTCAGAACATATCACACTAAATGTATATTTTCCTTTTCATATGATACTGCAGCAAAACGGCAATTTATTTATATACCGGAATTACCAGCACGCATTACCGGAATTAAGTGAAGAGTCAAATTTTATACCGTAATAACGGACATTTACGGAGTCTAGAAAAATTACGATTACTCTATAAAACATAGTTTAGTACAGTAGAGTTACACATCAATCTACTCTCTGAAAACCTCTCTTTACAACTGAACTAAATTCAATTAGCTGAGTTTTCCTGTTTTCATGGAAATTGCATGGAAAGGCAAGAATGCCTTAATACTACGGAATTCCGTACGTTTCCCTTACCTATGGGAAATATGTACAGCGCCATCTACCGCTGAAAATTGAAATCAAAGTTTCCATAGAGTTACGCGCGTAAAATTACTCTATCGCGTACTTTAATAGATAAAACATATATATTCGTTCGTGCCCTTCCGTCGCAGAATGTCCCTTTCGCAAAATGTCCCCTGGTTGCAAAACGTCCTTTTCGCAGAATGTACCTTTCGCAAAATGTCTCTTTCGCAAAACGTCCCTTTCGTTGGGGGGACATTCTGCGACGGAGCCATTCGTGCTAAGGGTATTGGAACTGGAAAGAATGGGTCAAACTTAGACGTATTTTTTTAGGCTGGCATAGGGGCTACGGTTGGGGACTTTTGATATGTTCACCTCCTAACAGGTCCAAACAAAGTTACGAAGTCACAAATTGTGTTCCACGCCTTTCCCTCTATACCTTTTTTGAGCGTTCATTGCCTGAACTAATATAACACCTACAGCCATCGAGATAAATATAGGTACAAGAGAAGTTAAATAGAAAAAAAATTCAGGTCAATGCAAGAGAAGCACTTACCGCGCCAAGTTGAGGATACTTCAGATATGTCAGCTGACATATGTGAAGTCCTCAGTGGGAGGCCAACAGAGAAACAGTTCTTCAAAATGGTTAAAATGCGTACTAGTGAAAGAGTGCGCTTCGAGGTCACAAAAACTTATCACATCAAAGAGAATTACTTTTTACGCGATAATTTATTGTTTTTGTATTACTATTAACGTTAAAAACGCAAAAAAAGAAATAAAATAAATCATACCATAATTTAGGTTCAGTGCTACCGCTAAAAACATCGCTTTAGTTTTCCCCATTTTGGGGAGAATTAGTGATTAATGGATAGGTACTCCGCTACCTTTGATGTAACATACACTTCTGTTAAATCTATACATATAATAAAGCTGTAGAAAAGTTTTGTCTGTACAATGGAAATATTTTGAAAAAAAGTGAAAAGCTTCAACTTCTTCAGCGTCCATTCTTGGAAATGGTTCGATGAAACCGCAACATTAACCTTGACGCATTTTCCGGTTGCGGTTACGGCTAGCCCGCTGCCCGGCTAACCGCAACTGCAACCGCATCCTGCAGCCAGCCGGACGGACAGCCGCAACGCGGCTAACTAGGCAGTGCGTACGAGGGCTAAGGCGACCGACGGCTACACGCGTGGTAAATACTGTGATCTATCAGTATTTAATCAGGGGCCTATTTCATACCACAACCCCAAATGCCATGGGTCAAATTCTAAAGTTTACCCTATCTTATATTGATTAGTAAAAATATATTAGTTTTGCACGAATTAATGATTATGGGGGTAAGGGGGGTTGTGGTTTGGAGGGGAGGAATGGGGGATGAAAGAGACATCCTCTGTCCAACTCCTCCCCAGCGCACAGTGGATTTTGGGACCCAAAAAAGTAACATCGCGAGATTATTCCAAAATCTGTTAGTTCTAGTTATTTGTGACTCCCGACGAGAACTCCCGTGTGCAAATTATGTCTAGTTTTTTTTCTAGAGGAATTTCCAAAATGCATAAAACGGCGGTAAAAATATGGAAAATCCTTTACTACTCCTAAACGATATCAGTGATTGTAAACCTGATAGCATAGTATTATAAGCACAGTAAACACTCACATTTCAAGAGTTGATTGGCAGTTCTACTCGCGGTAGTTTATGAGAAATTTGAGGTTTTATGTTTTACCTTAGATATTTTTTTACTCGACAATTCTGCCGTATTTGGATAAGTTATTAACACAGAAATGTTGACATTACTATGCCCCACATCATATTTTTTTTGTGTTTCCAAAAGTGGTGGAACACCAGAGATATTTAATAATTTTAAAATCATCTAGGGTTGTCACTCTTCAGAAAAAGTGTAACGCCTTAATTTCATAAATGAGCAAATGAAGTTCAAACGTTTTGCTATTAAACTTACGTTGGAAAATTATTGTTTAATTACTTAGCAATCCATAAAATAAAAGTTATTTTACTTCTTCGTTACATGTATGGAAAAAAATGGTTTTTAATTAAGCTTGTAAATAAAATACGTACGTTACGATAGCATATCTAACTATGTACAACGTGTTATAAAATAACCCCTGTTGCTGAATTTGGTAGATAGGGAACACTGCCCTCTCTAAAGTTTCATACTGGTTTAATAGTAATAATTTAGCACTTAACCCCAAAAAAACTAAATGTGTTAAATTCTCATTACCTAATGTTGAGCAGACAAAATTAAATATTAATTTGAATGACGATGAAGTCGAGTTTATCGAGAGCACAAAATTTCTAGGTATTACACTAGATTCTCGACTGCAATGGGTCCTCGATCCACATATTGAAGCCTTGTCAAGTAGACTTAGTTCAGCGGCATTCGCTGTTAAGAAAATAAGGCTTTTAAGTGATATTGAAACGGCAAGGTTAGTATACTTTAGCTATTTTCATAGCGTAATGTCGTATGGACTGCTATTGTGGGGCTCAGCTGCCAGTATTGAAAATATTTTTGTACTCCAAAAAAGAGCTGTTCGCGCCATATACTATCTACGGCGGAGAGATGCCTTGAGAGAATTGTTCAAAGAAATAAATATTTTAACTTTGGCAGGCCAATATATTTATGATAATTTAGTTTATGTAAGGAAACACTATGATTCATTTGCTAAGAACAGCAATATTCACCAGTTCAATACAAGAAATAAAGATAAACTTGCCGTTCCAAGATTTATGTTTGCAAAAACTAGAGGTTCATTTATGGGAAAGGCATAGCCTTTATTAATAAAGTTCCAAAACAAGTGATTGATTTTCCTTTGCATGAATTTAAAAACCACGTTAAAAAAACGCTCATGGGTAAAGGTTATTATAAAGTAGATGATTATCTTAAAGATCTAAATGCGTGGAAATGATGTAACACATAACTTGCTAATAAGCGTTCTTCTTGTCAGCTAAAAAAGTCTGGAACGGGTGGTAGGAAAATATAGACGATTCAAAAGTACTTAATAATTAAGTTTATTTGAATAAAGCTTATTTGACTTTGACTTTGACTTTGACTAACAAAATCGCGAAAAAAAATCAGCTGTTTCATACATTTTGCAATTTTCATTTTTTTGTGGGCTGATTGTTTTCGCGATTTCAGAGTTGGTTTGGTCCCATAGTAAAGTTGTTCAGTTTGATGGTCTACTCTACTGTATTTGGCATTAGGGGTTATTTTGTAACACGTTGTATATTACAAAGATTTTATTTTATTTCATTTCTAAGTAGGTACACACAATTTTACGTATAAACGTTATAATGATAACATCCTGACAATCTTCATGCAATAAGCCAACTTCTTGGATAGTACCTACCTAATTACCTTGTTTATATTTGGATAATATAGTAAAAAGCGCCTTTTTTTCTCATATATAAATATAAAGTTTTCTTGCCTTTTTATGTGTGGCAGCCCTAGACGAGGAAATATTTCAGAAATTTGGAAAACCATTTATAACTGGTGTTCCACGACTTTTGGAAACGCAAAAAAAATATGATGTGAGGCATAGTAATGACAACATTTCTGTATTAATAACTTATCCAAATACGGCAGAATTCTCAAATAAAAAAATATTTTAGGTAAAACATAAAACCTCCAATTTCTCATAAACTACCGCGAGTAGAACTGCCAATCAACTCTTGAAATGTGAGTGTTTACTATGCTTATAATACTGTGCTATCAAGTTTATTTTTACCGCCGTTTTAGGCATTTTTGAAATTGCTCTAGAAAAAAATCTAGACATAATTAGCACACGGGAGTTCTCAGATTTTGGAATAATCTCACGATGTCACTTTTTTGGGTCCCAAAATCCACTGTGCAGCGGAAGTTCATAGTTTCCGAGATATTCACGATTGAATTTGTTAGTTGATATCTCAAATGCATATACCTATCGCTACAACTATGTACTTCCGTGGAGTGGGAACGCCACTGGAGGGTAGTTTCTCGTCCCCACTAAAACTATAGAACTATAGAATATGAGCCATGGAATTTGGGGTTGTGGTTTGGGGGGGGAGGAAGGGGGGATGAAAGAGATCTCCTCTGTCTAAGTCCTCCCCAGTGGAAGTTCATAGTTTCCGAGATAATCACGATTAAAGTTGTTAGTTAAAATTTCAAATGCATATATCTCTATAACTATCTATGTAGGTACTTCTGCGGAGTGGAAGCGCCACTGGAGTGTAGTCCCCCCCCCCCCAATTTACTTCTCTAAATCTGAAATCGGCCCTCAAACAAAAAGCTGGCGGATCTTGGATTATTTAATATTTTCTAAATTGCATTGTTATTTTCGCATCAAAATAGTACCCAAAAACCGAGTTTCATTGAAATCGGCCCCCAAACAAAAAAGTTGACTGCCATCTTGATTTTTTATATTTTCAACATAGTTTAGTTTTACTGTTTTCTTGTCAAAATAGTACTTAAAACCGAGTTTCATCGAAATTGGACCCCAAACCCTATTATGTATTCTGTGCCCAAACACAAAAGTTCGCCGCCATATAGCTTTTGTTATAAAATACTTTCATTCTATAGCGGCCTTACCAAAATTTTCTTGTTTTTATTGATTATTTTGGGGTAAAATTTCACATGGTAGGCAACACACAAAAAAAAATTGCATGTTGATATCACGGTCTGTCTAATTTTGTTGTGGTCTCTGTCTAATCTTGGCAACGGTATTGTTTTTGGGACGTGTGTGGTGTGAGTGAGTCAGATATTATAATTATGTTTACTTAAAAATGTTTAGCGGTTTCAGAGCTTCGTCCTACACGGTTAAAAAGTTACACGCTTTTTGTGGCGGGCGCGTGGTAGTGAGGTTTGCTTCTCTTGTATATTTATCTCGATGCCTACAGCCATAAATAATACTCGTAGCTAAGTAAATTATATTGTTAATTACTTACAAGCTGCAATTATTGCAAGTATGGACAAAACACCCAGCAGGAATCCAAGAAATAAACTGCAAGCTAAAAAAAGAAAAAAAACTGGTTTAGGTTTAGTTACCTATTATTCTGATAAATTTCTGTATTTGTGATATATTCAATTTTAGATAGGTATTATCGTTTTTTATAATAACTTTAATTTTTAATAGATTTAAGATGGCCCATAGCCAAAATTTGGATGATATTTTAGACTTCTAACAATGGCATTGACGAAAAAATTGACAATCGCAATTGATCGTTACGGGCGGGCTTTAGTATGACTTCAAGTGAATTAAAGATGGTCAGAAACTCAAAAAGAAATATGATGAAATATGATGACATTATTAACTTACCCTATGTCAAAAAGTTAAAGGCTAGACAGATGTTTAACCCAGAATGTGAGAGGGCATTGGGTGGTATATTGATTAAAATAGGGAATTAATTAATTGGGTGACTGTTAATGGGATACTTAAATACTAAACTGGGCGGCAATTTATTTTTGGGTGACAAAATAACGAAACGGGCGACTAACAGTGTATTACAAAAATACTCAAAACGGGCGACTACATATTATTATGGGTGATAAATAATTTAAGTTAGCAGTGAAAACTCTAAATGGTTGACAAAAATACTGCGTGGGTGCCATCGTAATCGAGAACAAAGTCAAATATATACAAAGTTTCTCACATTTCACATCCTAAGCTAAGTAGAGTAATTCGTAAAATATTATAAGTAGGAGGTAGGGTTGCCAGGTGAGTCACTTATTTAAAGCATTAAATGCTTTAAATAAAGTGTTGATAGTATGCTTAGTAGCCAACTCCCAAAATTCCAGGACTATTATTGCTTGATAACCTTTTGTCAGATCATATGAATTGAAATTCTCAATTTCTAAATAAATGAAATATGGATAATTGAGTTAAGTACTTTTGTGTTTGATCTATACATAACCATAAACTACTATTATATCAGTAATAATTGAAAATATTTCTGGAACTATTTACCCCAACGTTGGAACAACCAGCCCCATGACGGGATGGGTTGTTCCTTAGGATCTTTTCTCAAAAAAAGTAACCTGATCCAAAAGGTATTAATAATTTAATAAATACGTCTACATAATTTAAATCTACTTTACTCTGCATCTATATATGCCCAAGTAACTCCAGTCCCATTTTTGACATTATTTTTACGTGCTATTTAAAAATCGGCACTTTGAACCCCGGCCTCCCCATCGTCATATACAGGGTCACTGGAAATATGACGTATTCCTGCTAAGGGGTTATAAATGAAGTCAAAACAAATATTTTTTGTAATATAACTTTTTCGCAAAAAAATAATAGTTTTTGAGTTAATTGAAATTAAGTCTTTTTTTACCAAAAGTACGTTTTCAGACACATTTTTTTCAAATAAAAGATAACTATCCATTCGATTCCGGGTTTTTTATTATTGTGGGATAGAAAACACTCTAAGTGTTGTTAATGAATAAAAAAATTTACAAAAAGTACAGGTGTTTATAAAAAAATCAATCCTTAAATGCATTTCTTTTTTTTCAGAATTTTTAGAAACGGCAGCAAATAATAGGTCTTCACTTATGAAATTGCCGTATTGCAGTACAGACTTTTTCAAACAAAAAAAAGTTTTGATTGGCTATGAATTCTAAATTCAAATTAATTTTGTTTTAAAAATATGACATTCTATTTACAAAATCAGTCTTTTGTTTATTGATTAGCGTTGTATTTTCATTACATTTCAACATTTTTCCTCATAATGGATACTTCGAAATTTCGTGTTATTATGGAATACGAGTTCCGTCGTGGCACCAACGCGGCACAAACGACACGTAACATCAACGACGTTTACGGAGAGAACTGTACAAACGAACGTACAACCCGTTATTGGTTTGCTCGGTTCCGTTCTGAGAATTTTGACTTGAAAAATTATTAACCTCGTGGTCGTCCGGAAACTTTGGTCAACAATGATGAATTAAAGGCGATTGTGGAAGCAGATGAATCGCAGCTGATCTAATCGCAGCTTTTGATGTTAGCATCAAAACAATATTGGTCCATTTGCGACAGATTGGCAAGATAAAAAAGCTTGATAGATGGGTGCCCCACTGCTACTTCACGACAACGCGCGACCCCATACTGCACAACAGACCGTCTCTAAGCTGCATGAGTTGGGTTTGGAAGCTCTCCCTCATCCGCCATACTCACCAGATCTTGCGCCTACCGACTATTACTTTTTCCAAAATTTGGACAACTTTTTAGCGGGAAAAAAATTCAATTCCCGAGAGGCAGTACAAAACGCCTTTGAAGAGTTTGTTGTCTTCCGTCCAGCTGATTTTTTCAAGAAGGGCATCCATAAACTGCCACAGCGTTGGCAAAGATGCATTGATTGCAGGGGTGATTACTTTGAATAAAAGAAATAAATAAGTTCGAAAAAAAAATACTTTAACTTTTTTCAAACAAAACGGCAATTTCATAGGTAAAGACCTAATATCTTAAAAAAACCCTAATAACTAAGCGTGCATAATATTTTAAAAACATCACCATCTATTCAGCTTTCAGTTGAGGTATAAAACTTAATAATAACTTAAATAAAAAATGAGAAATTAAGACAAGTTTTTTTAAATTTATTTGTTCATTACATAACAATTATAAAGGTTAATAAAAACTAGACCCGCTTTAAACCTATTTGAGGTTTCTATTGCACGAATGAGTCGCATTACAGTAAAAAATCAATCCTTAAATGCATAAATTTATATTTTTATTTTTTCAGATTTTTTAGAAACGGCAGCAAATATCTTTAAAAAATCCTAGTAACTAAGCGTGCATAATATTTTAAAAACATCACCATCTATTCAGCTTTCAGTTGAGGTATAAAACTTAATAATAACTTAAATATAAAATGAGTAATTAAGACTTAAGTAAATGGAAGTCCTATTTCATATAGCAAAAATTTCCTACTTCGAGCGCTTCGGAAGTGGCCGTATTATCCTACTTATATCATAAATGTGAAAGTTTGCTTGTTTGGATGATTGTTAATCAATAACGCAAAACGGCTGAACGGATTTGAATGAAATATGGCACACAGATTTATATAGTTTAAAAGCCGGATTAAAACATAGGAGGATACTTTTATCTTGGTTAAAGATTCCCTAGGGATTTTCTCGAATGTAAATGCGGATGCGAACCATTTTTAATGCCTTTATGCCAGGCCTTCCTTTTGGCTTGTGGATTGATAAAGCGGACGGGCCATAACCCACCACGTGGGCCCAATGTGGATTGGTCGGTGTTAACTCAATGTACCTTACATTGAGCCGTTAGTCCTAGCTACATTTACAGTCGTTAACACTCCACTCACAACTTCACAAGCCAAAAGGAAGGCCTGTTCTCCAGCAGCGGGGCATTAAAAATGGCTGATATGCATGGTAATTTTTGATGCCGTCTGTAAAAATTTTGATTCGTCGGCGGAAAATAATCCTGTCCCTAAACTCACTCGGACGAAAGTATTTTTAGTAAGCACTACCATTTATGGTAAACTAGCTTTCGCCCGCGACTTACGGGACTTACGGGAAACGCTACATTCGAGAAAATCCCTAGGGAATCTTTAACCAAGATAATAGTATCCTCCTATGTTTTAATCCGGCTTTTAAACTATCTGTGTGCCATATTTCATCCAAATCCATTCAGTCGTTTTGCGTGATTGATTAACAATCATTCAAACAAGCAAACTTTCACATTTATGATATAAGTAGGATAATACGGCCACTTCCGAAGCGCTCGAAGTAGGAAATTTTTGCTATATGAAATAGGACTGCCATTTACTTAAGTCTTAATTACTCATTTTATATTTAAGTTATTATTAAGTTTTATACCTCAACTGAAAGCTGAATAGATGGTGATGTTTTTAAAATATTATGCACGCTTAGCTACTAGGATTTTTTTAAAGATATTTGCTGCCGTTCCTAAAAAATCTGAAAAAATAAAAATATAAATTTATGCATTTAAGGATTGATTTTTTTTGTATTTTTTTTATTTGTTATCAATACTTAGAGTGTCTTCTATCCCAAAATAATAAGAAACTGGAAACGAATGACTAGTTATCTTTTATTTTAAATGTTTATGTCTGAAAACGTACTTTTCGTAAAGAAATACTTAATTTCAATTAACTCAAAAACGTTAACTTTTTGAGAAAAAGTTATATCACAAAAAATATTTGTTTTGACCTTATCTATAACCCCTTAGCATGAATCCTACTAATATTATAAATGTGAAAGTTTGTGGGTTTTGATGTTTAGATATTTGGATGTTTGTTCCACAATCACGCAAAAAATACTGAATGGATTTGGTTGGAATTTGGCACACAGATAGTGTAGATAACCTAGATTAAGGAACCACGCGGGTGAAACCGCGGGCGGTCGCTAGTACCTACGTCATATTTCCAGTGACCCTCTATACTTTTTGCTTTGTTTTCTATAATTATCTAACTAGCTGACCCGACAAACGTTGCTGTCTTAGGCCCTCCGCTGCCTTAAGCGGGACACGCGCGCGGGGCGACATAGATTAGAGCTTACTCATGCACTGCGCAAGCATCTGTCCGTCAAAAACCAGCAATCTATATTCCCACGCCGAGCTCGCGCGGCGGGATCCCGCTTAAGGCAGCGGACGGCCTATATTCCCGCGCCGTGTACCCGCGGCGGGATCCCGCTTAAGGCAGCGGAGGGCCTTAGTCACAGCCGTGACACACTCTGTACATGAGAGTTCGAGCGCCAGCGACCTTGAGCCAGAGCGTGGAAGCGCTAGGGTTGATACCGAATTTAGACTTGTAACAAAGGAGATAACATAGTATGTTAGGAAATATAAACTTGTGCAAGGACATGTTAATGAAAGATAGGTTTGATTTATAATAACTTTTTGTAATCTTTAAATTATATTAGGTAGGGTAGATACATCATAAATTGCAACTCTTATACTATATTTTCTGTTATTTATAATAAATTTATTAATCTTTAACATGTTAATGAAAGATTTGATTTGTATTTTTTTTTATTTATTGTCAATTTTACCTACTTGCGAGTTTACGAGTTTAATCGTCTGAAATCCTTGTTTTCAGATCTTTTTTTATAATTAAAGTAAGGTAAAAGGAAGGGTAAGGGCATGACTAATATTTCGTATATTTTAACTTTAAAAATACGAAGATACTTTTATCAGGATTTTGTTTTTAGTTGTTGTCACAACAACAAACACAACAATAATGCCCGCCGCCGGGCATGATTATCTAACAATTAAATAATGTTGCGTCGCGTGGCGTAGTCAGTCCGTGAGAAATGCGGTACAATGCGGATTGCGATGGGCCAAGCGAGCGGCGAGCGACAGTAGAACCCTTGGCCGGGCAAGTCGGCGACTAACGGCTGCACTCCCCGCGCGCCGCGCGCTGCCCCCGCACGCCTCCAGACACGCACACATAGCCGCGAGCGATTTTACGAGCATACATGCGCAAGTGTCGTTTCTTTTCGCGTTAGAGTATATATTCTGTGCCTTAGTTATGATTGGTTCAGAGATATTAGTACCGTTCCCGTTGCCGTTGCCGTTCCAGTTGCCGTTCCCGTTGCCGTTACCGTTGCCGCTGCCTTCGCCCTTGCTGTTGCTGTTTCCGTTGCAATTGCCGTTGCCGGTCCCGTTTCCGTTGCCGTTGTCGTTCCCGTTCCCTTTAACTTTATAACCCAACAGCTTTATAACCAAGTATAGAGAGTGTCCCAAAACTTTGCCACATGGAGTGAAAGTACCTTAAATATTGAAGATAGGAAATTTTACTGAAAGAAGACTTCGTTTTGTTTTAAAAAATAATGCTAACTGCATTCAAAGTTTTTTTTTAATCGCATTCATTCCTGGGTGAATCTACGTTGTTCTTAACTTCCTGCGTCATTGTCTGAACTCGAAAATCCAATGCATCACAATAAATAAATTGAAAATATGCAAATAAATGCAATGTTTTATTGTACTATAATGTAAATGATGGCATATTTTTGATTTATGCCTTGTGATGCATTGGATTTTTAAAGATTTTCGAGTTCAGACAATGACGCAGGAAGTTAAGAACAACGTAGATTCACCCTCCTATACAAATTGATACAATACGTACCTAATAATTAAAATTTAAATGTTATTAAGTATTTCATGGTCTTTCTTTTGTTTAAAATGATTTGTTACTTAACAAAAAAATATTAGCACTATAATAATGTTGGTGATAAAAATATTTCTATTGCATTGGATGAACATCTGTAATGATATTGTAATTTAAATCCTTACTTAATATTATAAATGCGAAAGTCCGTTTGTTTGTTTGTTACGCCTTCACCCGATCATCATGAAATTTTGCATACAGTTGTCAGGGGTACAGAGAAGGACATAGGGTACCTTTCATCCCGAAAATGTATTGTTCCCGAGGGATAGCAAAAAACTTTTCCAAGCAGACGAAGTCGCGGGTGGCCGCTAGTAGTTCATAAATACTAAAGTAGGTACTTAAGTATATAGATAGGTACGTTGGGTACATTAACATCAATATAAGTAAGTAGGTAATATTGTTCAAACTTACCAAGGGTCTGACATGCTTTGATAGAGCGAGATCTTATTGAGATTCCTATAGGAGGAAATAAAGAAGAGTTTCATGTTTTATCTCTATCACCGACCGGACTTTTTTTCATGGTCGGGTTATAGGCACAGTTCAACTAGGCAAAACAAACAAGTGAGGTTATATCAAAAGTGCCAAAGAAATTAAAGGTTTTGTGGATTACTACCTAATTTATACATAAAATTTATTATAAATCGAATGTGTAGTGTTTGTGTCTAGCCAACAAAATGGTGGGGTGTTCAATATTTGGCTACAAAAGCAACAAATAAAGAAAAGAAGCGGGTGTTACATTTCATGCGTAAGTACACTGTTTTCTATATATTGATCACGTATTTCTTTCTCAAACCTCACAGGAACCAAGTTTCTGAGCTAAATCATTAGTTATATCATGAAAAACCTGATAAATAGGAAAACTCTAAAAATTATTTCTAAAAATAACCTCGGAAACATTTGACATGCAAACCAGGAAAATTGCGTATTAATCTACGTAATAGAAGCCAGCTTAGCATTGACGTCCACTAAAATCAGTAGGTTTATAAATCGATTTCCGGATGCCTACCCATATAGAAATTTTTCCCCAAAAATTACCCCATATTTCAGGGAATTTAGAGCGATTTGATTTTTCCAGATTTCCGACGGAAGATAAAATTCGTGAGAAATGGATAGAAGCAACTGGAAAAAAGAATTGGCATAAGTACACACGAATTGATTTGTAGAAAAAGTGTGTCTGTACATCCTTATCCTTACATATAATAAAACAGTAAAAAAAAGTGTGTCTGTACATCCTTACTTATAATAAAACAGTAAAAAAGTGTGTCTGTACATTACATATATTTCAAAAAAAATATTTGGGGCGATGGATACATTAGTAGAGTAGGAATTTGAAAAAAAAAGTGTGTCTGTTTGTCTGTTTGTTTGTCTGTTTGAACACGCTAATCTCCGGAAATACTGAACGGATTCGGATGAATTTTTTTTGTTATATAGCTGTTAAGCCTGGGCATAACTTAGGGTATAATTGATTTTGGAAAATGGAACACCTGATGCAGAACCATGATGGCCCAACTAACCTATACGGAATATAAAAATGACACCTTAGCAAAAGTTGTTCAGCCAGATGAGTATTTTTTGTTGAGGTATAGAAATCCATGATCTGGGAACACCTGATGCAGAACCATAATGGTCCAGCTAAACTATACAAAATATAAAAATGACACCTTAGCAAAAATTGTTCAGCCTGATGAACATTTTTTGTTGATTTAGTAACTTTTAACATTATAACACTGCTACAAGTATTTTCTTATGTAACTACATAAGTTCATATGCATGCGCAAGTCAAAGTCCACGCGTACGAAGTCGCGGGCATCAGCTAGTAACATATTATATTTAAAAAAAAATTGATTGTCTGTTTGAACACGCTAATCTCCGAAAATACTGAATGGATTCGAATGAAACTTTTTCTGTTATATAGCTGTTAAGCCTGGGCATAACTTAGGGTCGGTCTGGACAAAAAGAGTGGTTGGTCGGGACCACTTATTTTCGCGATTTCGCTTGCAATACTTTGTTTAATTAGCGAGTCAAAATGTTGACTTTCACTCACTACGGAATTCAAGTACTGTAACGATTCCAACTACATTTTAGGGTATTTTTTTTGCGATCATGGCAGCCCCATATTTTGACGTCATAATATATCTATCCCTTACACCCGGTCGCTCGGTGGCGCATCTACCCCTTTTTAATATACTATATCTATGCCACCGAGCGACCGGGTGTAAGGAATAGATATATTATGACGTCAAAATATGGGGCTGCCATGATCGCAAAAAAAAATACCCTAAAATGTAGTTGGAATCGAATGTGTAGTGTTTGTGTCTAGCCAACAAAATGGTGGGGTGTTCAATATTTGGCTACAAAAGCAACAAATAAAGAAAAGAAGCGGGTGTTACATTTCATGCGTAAGTACACTGTTTTCTATATATTGATCACGTTTTTCTTTCTCAAACCTCACAGGAACCAAGTTTCTGAGCTAAATCATTAGTTATATCATGAAAAACCTGATAAATAGGAAAACTCTAAAAATTATTTCTAAAAATAACCTCGGAAACATTTGACATGCAAACCAGGAAAATTGCGTATTAATCTACGTAATAGAAGCCAGCTTAGCATTGACGTCCACTAAAATCAGTAGGTTTATAAATCGATTTCCGGATGCCTACCCATATAGAAATTTTTCCCCAAAAATTACCCCATATTTCAGCGAATTTAGAGCGATTTGATTTTTCCAGATTTCCGACGGAAGATAAAATTCGTGAGAAATGGATAGAAGCAACTGGAAAAAAGAATTGGCATAAGTACACACGAATTGATTTGTAGAAAAAGTGTGTCTGTACATCCTTATCCTTACATATAATAAAACAGTAAAAAAAAAGTGTGTCTGTACATCCTTACTTATAATAAAACAGTAAAAAAGTGTGTCTGTACATTACATATATTTCAAAAAAAATATTTGGGGCGATGGATACATTAGTAGAGTAGGAATTTGAAAAAAAAAGTGTGTCTGTTTGTCTGTTTGTTTGTCTGTTTGAACACGCTAATCTCCGGAAATACTGAACGGATTCGGATGAATTTTTTTTGTTATATAGCTGTTAAGCCTGGGCATAACTTAGGGTATAATTGATTTTGGAAAATGGAACACCTGATGCAGAACCATGATGGCCCAACTAACCTATACGGAATATAAAAATGACACCTTAGCAAAAGTTGTTCAACCTAATGAGCATTTTTTGTTGAGGTATAAAAATTGGAGATCTGGAATACTTGATGCAGAGCCATAATGGTCCAGCTAAACTATACAAAATATAAAAATGACACCTTAGCAAAAGTTGTTCAGCCAGATGAGTATTTTTTGTTGAGGTATAGAAATCCATGATCTGGGAACACCTGATGCAGAACCATAATGGTCCAGCTAAACTAACCATTCGTCGACGTACGCTCATAGACGTAACACATTAGTGTGACGTCGTAGTTTACTTTGCTAATCTTCGTAAATTTCATAATAATATAACCATGTCGTCGAGCAAATGTGACAATTGTAATCGGAATATAACAAAGTCTAAGCCGGGTCTAGAGTGCAACCGGTGTGAGAAGATCGTACACCTGAATACCCAATGCACCTCGCTCAACAATAAACAGCTATCTGCTTTGCGTGCATCAGAAAATCTTGAGTGGACTTGCCAGGAGTGCCAAAATAGTTCGCCAAGACGTCGTTCCATTATCATGCCTGATGATGATGATGCAGACGAGGATGGCAGCGACTCTCCTACACAGGTGAGGGTAGACCTCAAAAAACTACTTGGTGATATTTCAAAGGAAATGGAAAAAACCATTAAGAAGGAGCTGAAAGATCTTACCCAATCTCTTCAATTCCATTCAGAAAAAATGGATGAATTAATAAAAACCATAGAAGTAATGAAAGGCACGATTAATGTTTTAACTAACAGGAACAATAATCTTGAGACGAGGGTAGGGGCCCTCGAGCAACGAATCCAAGATATGGAGCAACAAAGATTGTGTAAATTCATCGAAATTCATAACCTCCCATCGAAAGAAGGCGAAAATATGCTTGGTATCACTAGTAACATAGCCAAAACACTGAATCAAAACATAGACGATATCAAACATGCTAACCGTCTACCTGCTAAAAACGATCGGCCGGGCCCAATACTAGTGAAACTAAAGGATGAACATACACAGACTTCATGGCTAAATGCAACTAAATCTAGAAACCAACGCATTACTGTCTCAAAAATATTGCCAGACACCCATTCTTCAAAATCGGAAGAAACTATATTTATCTGTGAAGCTTTAACTCCCTATAATAAACAGCTGCTGTGGTATGCTAAACAGGAACTTAAGGAGATTTTTAAATATATATGGATGAAAAAAGGCGTACTCCGTGTGCGAAAAGAAGGAGATAATCAAAAAACTTCCATTGTTCGTTCCATAGAAGATGTTAAAAAACTAACTACTTCTCGTAAGTAGTAAGTGATCTAATTTTTATTTAATTTTTTTTCTCTCTTTCTAAGTAAATACCTACGCATAATGGATGTAATACAAGACGATATCTTAGAGTTTAAAGACTGTGTAGATCTCAAAACCTTTCTAGACAACGTCACACACAATATAAATTTGCTATGTATACATATGAATATTCGCTCAATCATAAAAAATTTTGCCTCACTAGAACAATGTATTCAATCCTCAACTAGATGTATTGATGTTATAATGTTAACGGAAATCAATATTCCTGATCGTCTCTGTAGTCTATATCAATTACGAGGGTACAAAATGTACGCAGAACCGAGGAGTGATCGTAGGGGCGGTGGTTTAATTATTTACGTCAAAGACGAAGACAAATTCCATTTAAAAAAACAAAGAACACAGCACTGTGAAAACTTAATAGGATACATTACTACGCCTCACGATTACTCCGCGGTTTTGTGTTGCATTTATCGACCGCCGAAAAATAGTAAGTATCTATTTATACAAGAACTAGATTCACTGTTACGTAGAATAAACCGGCAACACGATTTGTACATACTAGGAGACATCAACATCGATCTCCGAACGGATTGTCCTACAAAACATAATTTTAATACCACCATGTACTCTCACGGACTAGCCTGCGGGATTACTGAATTCACTCGTATAGAATTAAAAAGGAATGGTAGACTTAGTAAATCTTGTATAGACCATATTTTCGCCCGATCCCGCACACTAGACCTGTACACAGCGGCACTTGGAACAGCACTGGCCGACCATCGCATTATTGCACTCGCTACGGCTAGCCCACTGACGCGTGACACACGGGTGGATTGTGAATACATTACGCGATACGATCATGATGTACTTAATAAAGAATTGAGAGGTCTTGATTGGCGACCTATTAAGCAAATAATTTGTCCTTTAAAAATATATCAAATTATTGTAGATAATATCAATAGTTGTTACGAATCTGCCAAAATAAAAATTAAAAAACCATCTAATACAAAAAGAATTAAGAAAAATTGGATTACTAAAAAAATTATGAGAGCATGTGAACACAGGGACAGATTATTTATGAAATGGTTATCAGATCCAAAAAATATGATTATAAAACAAAAATATAATTCATCTAGAAACTATGCAAATAAATTAATTAACTCAAGTAAAAATAAAAAAATACGGAAAGACATTAATGATAACAGAAATAATCCTAGGGGATTATGGCTAATATTAAACGAAATTACTGGCAGGGCTAAAAATGTAGCCGACACTATCATCTTAAATGCGCTACTAAGTAACAATTGTACGAAGGCTGATATAGCTAATAATTTTGCATATTCTTTCTCAAACAGTGTAAATAGTATTGCTCCAACCTGTAATATCAAGCTTCTTGACAAGAAAACCTATGTCAACCCTACGAATGTCTCTTGTAGATTTCAAAAAGTCTCCGCTAAAACAGTTATTAATGAAATAAGATCCCTGAGTAATCTAAAAGCACCAGGTATAGACAGGATCAGAACTCAGGACCTGAAAAACATAGATACAAAAATAGCGGACGCAATAGCTCACCTTATTAATACAACTGTCAGTCAAGGTATATATCCCCATGAACTAAAAACAGGCATAGTGAGACCTATACATAAAAAAGGTTGTCAAAAAACATACAATAACTACCGTCCTATCACAATACTTTCCACTATTGATAAAATTGTAGAAAAAGCTATTTCAAAACAAATACATTCATTTTATAAGTCTAATAACATAATTTCTAACAAACAGTTTGGTTTTCAGTCCGGCAAGAGTACAACTCAATTACTTTCAAAATTTACCGATACCATTTATAGGCACCTTAATAATAAAAAACATGTTCTTGTAGTTTTCATCGACTACAGTAAAGCCTTCGACACGTTAAGACATAGTACCCTTATCGAAAAGCTCAATGACTGTGGGATTCAGGGACCATTAAACAACTGGTGCAAAGATTATCTTAATAATAGGTCATATTCTGTTAAAATCGGTGATACGTTTAGTAAAAATATAGCAGTAACAGATGGCACAGCGCAAGGCTCGGTCCTTGGTCCGCTGCACTACATAACATACGTTAATGACGCAGTAAATCTAGTTTCTAATTGTGAAATATATCAGTTTGCCGATGATACTTGCTTAATATCAGCGAATAACGACTTAGATGAAGCTCTTATACAACTGCAAGCCGACTTCACGCACTTATTAAAATGGTCCCATGACGCAGGCCTAGTCATTAACGCTGAAAAAACAAAACTCATGTATATCAGCTCTAGCCAAAACAGAAAGCCAAGTAATAACCTAAAATTAATTGCACACAATCACAATTGCCTACATGCAAATTTCCACAATTGCTCATGTAAACCAGTAGAGATAGTCCAAAGACAAAAATACTTGGGACTTGTTATTGACGATCGGCTTAAATGGACCGAGCATATTAATTATGTTTGCGATAAACTGCGTGCTATATTGGCAAAATTAGCAATAGTAAAAAGAAAAATTCCATATGACATATTACTCAACCTATATAAAGCGTTAGGAGAATCAACAATATATTATGGCTTAAGTAGTTATGGTAGAACGTGTAAAACTCATCTCGACCCTATATATAAGCTACAGACAAGAATAATGAAAACGATTGTACCTTCGAAAGTTAAAAACGATCATCAAAATAAATATCACGAACTGTTCTGTCATTGTAAAATAATACCTGTACACGATCAAGTCAAGTATATTCTATTAATTGAGCAATTCTTTAACAATGAATATCAAACTGTTGTTACCAGTAACTATCCAACTCGTAGTGCGACTAATGTTAAACTGAAAGTACCTTGTTACAACAATCTTTACGGCAAACAACTATTACAGTACCAAATACCTAAACTAATTATTGACCTTCCGTCAACGTTAAAAAAACAAATCAACGAATCAAATATTAAAAACAAATTAAAAGAATATTTTTTATCTTTTAATAGCCTTTCAATATAATATCTATATATATAAATATATATATATAAACACATAATACCCATATTATACAATATTTGATAAAAAGTTATAAAATAACACCTACTAAAAAATTAACACAATCACCCCGTGTGACCTTAAACACTACGCATGTAGCTCGGCAGCGCTGTGCCTGCAGTAGGAGCACAATTCTGTGGGTAATTGTAATACTTGTTTACATTGCTTGACTACATTATTTTTATTTTCTTTCTAATAAAATGTATACCTATATGTGAGCGTAAAGAGGCGAGTGTCAGTGTGCGGACAAACCAATACTGGTTTTTGTCACATTGTTAGATAATATTTTAATTTTAAGACCTTCGTAATTTCTTATTAAAAAAAAAAAAAAAAAAAATATACAAAATATAAAAATGACACCTTAGCAAAAATTGTTCAGCCTGATGAACATTTTTTGTTGATTTAGTAACTTTTAACATTATAACACTGCTACAAGTATTTTCTTATGTAACTACATAAGTTCATATGCATGCGCAAGTCAAAGTCCACGCGTACGAAGTCGCGGGCATCAGCTAGTAACATATTATATTTAAAAAAAAAAATTATTGTCTGTTTGAACACGCTAATCTCCGAAAATACTGAATGGATTCGAATGAAACTTTTTCTGTTATATAGCTGTTAAGCCTGGGCATAACTTAGGGTCGGTCTGGACAAAAAGAGTGGTTGGTCGGGACCACTTATTTTCGCGATTTTGCTTGCAATACTTTGTTTAATTAGCGAGTCAAAATGTTGACTTTCACTCACTACGGAATTCAAGTACTGTAACGATTCCAACTACATTTTAGGGTATTTTTTTTTGCGATCATGGCAGCCCCATATTTTGACGTCATAATATATCTATCCCTTACACCCGGTCGCTCGGTGGCATAGATATAGTATATTAAAAAGGGGTAGATGCGCCACCGAGCGACCGGGTGTAAGGGATAGATATATTATGACGTCAAAATATGGGGCTGCCATGATCGCAAAAAAAATACCCTAAAATGTAGTTGGAATCGTTACAGTACTTGAATTCCGTAGTGAGTGAAAGTCAACATTTTGACTCGCTAATTAAACAAAGTATTGCAAGCGAAATCGCGAAAATAAGTGGTCCCGACCAACCACTCTTTTTGTCCAGACCGACCCTAAGTTATGCCCAGGCTTAACAGCTATATAACAGAAAAAGTTTCATTCGAATCCATTCAGTATTTTCGGAGATTAGCGTGTTCAAACAGACAATCAAATTTTTTTAAAATATAATATGTAACTAGCTGATGCCCGCGACTTCGTACGCGTGGACTTTGACTTGCGCATGCATATGAACTTATGTAGTTACATAAGAAAATACTTGTAGCAGTGTTATAATGTTAAAAAATTAAATCAACAAAAAATGTTCATCAGGCTGAACAATTTTTGCTAAGGTGTCATTTTTATATTTTGTATAGTTTAGCTGGACCATTATGGTTCTGCATCAGGTGTTCCCAGATCATGGATTTCTATACCTCAACAAAAAATACTCATCTGGCTGAACAACTTTTGCTAAGGTGTCATTTTAGCCTCCGCTGCTGCAACCTCTCAACCCCCCCGCAGCAACGGTGTCCTTTTTGTACCCTGATCCGTCCCATTTTACACACTCCTATACCCACCTCACATCCCTATCCTAATCCTATTCCTTCCCCTCCGCTAAGCTAAGGTCTGCCGTGCCGATGGCTGCATGGCTAGGGGCGTGCCTAGTCATAAGCGTGCCACCCTGGAAATTGGTGCCCTCCAGGCGTAAATAGCCTTACCACACACGCGGGGCTCTGTGTGGTGGACAGTTGTCTTTCCCTAGCTAATCGTGGGAACAAAATGGTTTCAAATTTTTTTAATAAACCTGGCTGCGGCGATAGAGCTCGCCACTCATCACGCGTAACTTGTTTCTCTCGGGGCGAAAAGCGGGCATCGGAGACCCGTTTTGCTACGCTGAATGTATGTGGAGCGATGGAGGAGAAAATGGATGAGGTGTGTTTGATTATGGAAGAAAAGAAGTTGGATGTTTTATGCGTGAACGAGACGAAAAGAAAGGGCAAAGGAGTCTCAGAACATGGCCCGTTTAAAGTTCTGTGGTCGGGCGTTGCCGAAAATGAGCACGCGAGTATGGGCGTGGGACTCCTGCTGTCGGAAAGGATGATAGAATGCATGACTGAGTATGAGTGTGTTAGTCCCAGACTTCTCTGGGTTAGACTCAAAGTAGGATTACTTCGGATACGCGTCATTGGCGTGTATGCTCCCGATATATCCCAGTCAGCAACGGAAAAGGAGGATTTCTGGAAAAGTGTGGAAGACATCTTGAATGAATGCAAAGATAATGAAAGGATAGTTATGCTTGGAGATTTTAACGGATGGGTAGGTGTGAGAAGAGAGGGATGTGAGGGAGTTTTAGGAATATATGGAGACAAAAGAGTAAATGATAATGGCAGGAGTTTGATTGAGGTATGTTTAGAAAAGAATCTTGTGGTAACGAACACCATGTTTGACCACAAGGAAATTCATATGTACACTTGGCAGAGAGGGGAAAAGAAGAGTATGATCGATTTTGTGATTGTTGATGAAAGACTGAAGGGCAGAGTTGTAGACACCAGGGTCTTTAGGGGTAGTAACATTGGAACAGACCACTTTCTTGTAGTGTCTCGGGTTAGTGGTCTGTTCAAAAGTTGGCGTCATCGTCCCACAGTGCCAACAACAGAGCTGACTAGAGTAAAAGTTGAGAACCTGGATGAAGTGGAAGTGCAAAAGACATATTTGTGCAAATTGAAAGAACGATTGGGAAATGTGGTTGAAGTGAAAGATGGCAAGCTTGAGGAAGTTTGGGAAAAGTTTAAAAAAGGTGTGACTGAAACAGCTGAGGAAATATGTGGAGTGAGTAAAAGGAAGAATGCTCCCCCAATAAACTGGTGGGATAGTGAGGTAAGACAGATAGTGAATGAAAAGAAAAAAGTATGGCAGGATCTGCTGGCCATCAAAGCCAGTAAAAGAGTGAATGCAAGTGTTACAGAAGATGATGTTGATACAGTTGCAAGGGAGTTTAAAAGGATTAAGAAAGTAGTGAAAGAAAAAGTAGACGAAAAAAAGAGAAAGATGAAAGAAAAGTGTGACTTCAAACTCTGTGATAACTTTCGAGACAATATAAAATTGTTTTGGAAACAAGTGAAAACGTCTCGAAGTGGATCACATAAGTCTAAAATGAATGTGATAAGAGATGAAAAAGGTGAGCTAGTGACAGATGAAAAAGGTGTACTACAGGAGTGGATGAAATATTTTGAGAGTTTGTTTGAGGCGGATGGCTCTATGCTAGAAGCCTCGGATAAAAGGGTGGAAGACGAGGAAGAGACAGAAGTGGATGAAAGAGATATATATATGGATGAGATTATTAGTGCAATGAAGAGCATGAAAAAAGGGAAAGCAGCAGGATATGACAGAATTACTGTTGAAATGCTGAGAGGTGGGAAAGAGCTGGTTGCGTCCTGGCTGTGCCTGATCTTTAATAAATGTTGGAACAGTGGCAAAGTGCCGGAAGATTGGCGTAAAGCCGTGGTCGTGCCGCTGTACAAAGGGAAAGGGTCACGGCAGGATGCTAAAAACTACCGCGGGATCAGTCTTCTCAGCATTGTCAGTAAATTGTATGCAAAGGTACTGATTGAAAGAGTGATGCAAAAAACTGATCAGAGTATTTGGGATGTGCAAGCGGGATTCAGAAAGGGAATGGGATGCACGGATCAGGTCTTCTCCTTGAGGTGCTTAACCGAAAAACACCTGGCTAAGCACAAAAAGGTTTACTGTGCCTTTGTGGACCTGGAGAAGGCCTACGATCGAGTTGACAGGAATGAGCTATGGAAGGTGTTGTCCGAATACGGATTGGAGAGCAGACTGATTCATGCACTGAAATCTCTCTATGAGGATTCCCGTGCATGCGTCAGGATTGACGGCGTATACACTGACTGGTTTGGCATCTCTAGGGGTGTCAGACAGGGATGTGTTGCGTCACCATGGCTCTTTAATCTGTTTTTGGACAGTTGTATGAAAGGTCTGAAAGAACGTGACTGTGGGGTTGTGATGAATGGGACTCAAATCAAGTGCCTTCTCTACGCTGACGACCAAGTTATACTTGCGTCTTCTGCGCAAGAGTTGCAGGAAATGATGTCGGTTATGAATGAAGATTTTGTGAGAAAAGGGATGAAAGTGAATGTAACTAAGACTAAAGTGATGGTGTTTGAGAGAGATGAAGAAATGACTGACTGTACGGTAATGTTAGGTGGCGAAAAAATGGAACAAGTCCGTGAGTTTGTATACTTGGGGAGTTTGTTCACAAGGGACGGAAAGAGTGAGGAAGACATAGAAAGACGAGTGAAGAAAGGAAATTCGGTGAGTGGTGCTATACACTCGGTTATGAGTAGCCAAACCGTTTCTGCAAAGGCGCGAATGGCTATTCATAACGGAGTGCTGGTACCGACACTGATGTATGGAAGTGAATCTTGGGTATGGCAGAAGAAGAATGAAAGCAGAATAAATGCGGTAGAGATGCGATCGTTGAGGAAAATATGCGGAGTAAAACTGAGTGATAGAGTGAGCAATGAGGTGATTCGCAAAAGGTGTGGTCTGAAAGATGATATAGTGACAAGAATTGAGAAAGGAATGCTCCAGTGGTTTGGTCACTTAGAGAGGATGAATGAAAGGCGAATCACGAAAGAGATATACTGTGCGAATGTGGAAGGAACGATTGCACGAGGGCGTCCCAGAAAAACCTACGCGGACCAAATAGAGGTTATTATAAAAAAGGCTGGTGTACGCAGTGACAAAAACCGCAGGGCATGTATAAAAAGATTGATGGATATGAATGAAGCGAAAGAAGTGTGCAAGGATCGTAGCAGGTGGCGATCCATAGTCTCTGCCTACCCCCATGGGAAACAGGCGTGAGTGTATGTATGTATAGTTTAGCTGGACCATTATGGCTCTGCATCAGGTATTCCAGATCTCCAATTTTTATACCTCAACAAAAAATGCTCATTAGGTTGAACAACTTTTGCTAAGGTGTCATTTTTATATTCCGTATAGGTTAGTTGGGCCATCATGGTTCTGCATCAGGTGTTCCATTTTCCAAAATCAATTATACCCTAAGTTATGCCCAGGCTTAACAGCTATATAACAAAAAAATTTCATCCGAATCCGTTCAGTATTTCCGGAGATTAGCGTGTTCAAACAGACAAACAAACAGACAAACAGACACACTTTTTTTTTCAAATTCCTACTCTACTAATGTATCCATCGCCCCAAATATTTTTTTTGAAATATATGTAATGTACAGACACACTTTTTTACTGTTTTATTATAAGTAAGGATGTACAGACACACTTTTTTTTACTGTTTTATTATATGTAAGGATAAGGATGTACAGACACACTTTTTCTACAAATCAATTCGTGTGTACTTATGCCAATTCTTTTTTCCAGTTGCTTCTATCCATTTCTCACGAATTTTATCTTCCGTCGGAAATCTGGAAAAATCAAATCGCTCTAAATTCCCTGAAATATGGGGTAATTTTTGGGGAAAAATTTCTATATGGGTAGGCATCCGGAAATCGATTTATAAACCTACTATCCGCGTCAATTGGTAATGCGCCTGGCGGCCATGATTTTAACCTCAAAAACGAAAAACAATTGCAATTTTTTCATATACCTAGACCCTTTTTTATTGAAAATAAGAATTCAATAATTAACATATTATATTACCTATTAGAATTTTACTGTTTTTTGTCATTTTTAGTTGCGGATGACGTTGATGTGTATGTTAATTTGACAAGGTTCCAGCGCATTACCAATTGACGGGGATAGTACTGATTTTAGTGGACGTCAATGCTAAGCTGGCTTCTATTACGTAGATTAATACGCAATTTTCCTGGTTTGCATGTCAAATGTTTCCGAGGTTATTTTTAGAAATAATTTTTAGAGTTTTCCTATTTATCAGGTTTTTCATGATATAACTAATGATTTAGCTCAGAAACTTGGTTCCTGTGAGGTTTGAGAAAGAAATACGTGATCAATATATAGAAAACAGTGTACTTACGCATGAAATTGTAACACCCGCTTCTTTTCTTTATTTGTTGCTTTTGCAGCCAAATATTGAACACCCCACCATTTTGTTGGCTAGACACAAACACTACACATTCGATTTATAATAAATTTTATGTATAAATTAGGTAGTAATCCACAAAACCTTTAATTTCTTTGGCACTTTTGATATAACCTCACTTGTTTGTTTTGCCTAGTTGAACTGTGCCTATAACCCGACCATGAAAAAAAGTCCGGTCGGTGATAGAGATAAAACATGAAACTCTTCTTTATTTCCTCCTATAGGAATCTCAATAAGACGATCTCGCTCTATCAAAGCATGTCAGACCCTTGCTCGGTGGCGCATCTACCCCTTTTTAATATACTATATCTATGAAACTTACCCATTGTTTTATTATAGAACTTCACTTTTTTGACGTATATAAATTGAGCTCCCACTTTGGCGGTTGGACGCTGAATAAAAGTACTTAATATAAAATATCTGCTTTTATATTACAAAAATAATAATCATTAGTGACGTCATAGTGGCTCCGAAAATAGAAATAATATTTTAGTACATAATAATTTTATTGAGTCATTATGCGATTGTTGTTTTTTAAAATGTACGGTCTTTTGTATGCGTTACGCTACGTTCACACGGAGACACGATTTCCCGGACCGGTTTTTACCGTGTACGGCAGAATGGGATACTCTGTTCACACGGCATTCGGTTTTGCTTTTTATTTCTGCAAAAAACCGGATGGTATGTCATCGTGTGAATACGCGGCAACCGATAAAAAACCGCACCCTGATTATCTAAAAAGAAACTATTTAGCGACCGGTTGCATTTGACATACATTGCCACTTTTCTTTGGTATGTTTTTTTTTAACCCAAAAAGAAGTAGCAATGGATCACGATCATCTGTGAACTGCAACCAGTCGCTAGGTGGTTTTTAATTAGATAATCAGCCCGCCGGATCGGCACTCGTGTGAACGCAATTGTACCAAAGTGCTATTGTCACTGAACTGGATAGGTACGATATATTATTATCGTGTGCCGTGATCCGATTGCAGTCTCCAAATCGGTTGTCAAGTTTTGTCCGTTCCGGTTTTTTGCCGGATTTTGAAACCAAATTGCACTCGTATAATTAAATTATATTGTGACTAAACCGTGCTTGCAGAAAACCGATCCGGTTTGTCTACGTGTGAACGTAGCGTTACATGGAGTACCTATGCTTTTTTTAAAACGAAAATTAAAATCGTTGCCCAGCAATAATTTTGAACAGAAATGGTCCTGATGATGGGCAGAATACGTAGACCTCGGTTTTGTTGAGGGTCTTATTACACCCGCCCGGTATACCTATCCTAAAGCTGAAATGGTTTATTCTCAAGTAATTCTCGTTCTTTGAGGGAGGCCTATATATACCATTATGTATTCTGTGCCTATACCATGGTAAAGCTGTGCCTATATCCAGCAGTGGTTATCGTGCGGCTGATATGATGATGATGAACTCGCAATTTGGTTTTGCGGTATGAAACTAATTCCATACCTACCTAATAAGTTTACTGGAAGGAAAATTATTATTAGTTTGTCAATAATATGAGGCAAATTGTTAGACAATAATAAACATGTGGTAAATTATATTTTGTTTTTCCTGTTATATGTAGGGCGTCAGTTTACAAAAAAAGCCTGGAAGAAATCGTTTGAGTGATAAGGCTTAGAATAATTACACCTAGAAGCCGTGTCCGCGTCATTGAAATGTATGTCCGCGTATGCAAAGTGAGGCAACTTATACTGAGCCAAAATGGCTCAGTTTTCAGATTTATATCCTTCATACGTTACCTAATCATAACTAAAGTCCAATAATATAATAATTAATCTCTTTAAGGTAGGGAAATTGAAACTGTTTTGTACTTATTAGATATGATTATGTAATAATGGACAATAAAAATCTGAAAACGGCGCCATTTTGGCTGTTTTAGTTGCCTCACTTTTGACAGCGCGCTTTGTAGTGAATTATCGTTCTAGGTGTAATTATTCTAAGTGATAAGGCCGCTAAATTGTGTTCGTAGGTAGATATGTCTTCTTTGCATTTGTGATTTTCTTTTTGTTGTTTTGTGTGTAGAAAATATTGTTTATGCGATAAAAAAAGCACCGCAAAGCTTCTTCGGAGTGCACTATAAGAACTAGTGATGGGACTCGAATCAAAAAAATGAATTCGAATCGATTCGAATCACCCGTAAGTATTTCGAATCGTCGATTCGAATTTGACGATGATTCGAATCGATATGATGATTCGAATCAGGTGACGATTCGAATGATTAGAATCGTCACCTGATTCGAATCAATTGAAACAAAAATAAAATATCAAAGAATTTTTAATAGGTAGGTAGAGGTAGGTAGGTAAATAATAATAAGTATGTATAAATTATAGAGACATACAAGCAATGTCCTCAATAATGGTATGTAAAACAAGACCAACTCAATGTTAATAATAATTGTTACGCCATCATAGATTCGAATAAACTGTGAACTGATTCGAATTCCAACAGTGATTCGAATCAGGCAACCGATTCGAATCAGGTGATGATTCGAATCAGCATAAATACTCATTAGAATCGAGCTTGGATTGACGTGATTCGAATCAATTGTGATTCGAGTCCCATCACTAATAAAAACACAATTCACAATTTCGTCTTTATTTAAGCACTATGTTTTTTCTTCCATTGGTGGCGCTAGTGTAGCTAGGGTTGCCAGATGGTCGGGATTCGCCTGGATTCTCCCGCAATTTCAAGTGGTCTCCCGACTCCCGAAAAATCTCCCGGAAAAACTGCTGTTTCGAAAGTTCTCTAGAAAACAATAATTTTCGCGTAATAAACCACAGATCACAATATTAGTGGATGAAACTAACTAAAAATCACGCTGCGCGGCCGTTTTATTTTAATATAGACAGGCAACAGTACAAGATTAGTGGATGAAACTGGTGAAACTAACTAAAAATCGCGCTGCGTGGCCGTTTTTTTTCAATAGACAGGCAAGATCATAACTTAGATGATTAGTGGATGAAACTGACTAAAAATCGAGCTGCGCGGCCGTTTGTTTTCAATAGACAGGCAAGATCACAACTTACAAGATTAGTGGATGAAACTGACTAAAAATCTCGCTGCGCGGCCGTATTTTTTTCAATCGACAGGCAAGATCACAACTTACATTAGTGGATGAAACTGACTAAAAATCGCGCTGCGCGGCCGTTTTTGTAATATATACAGGCATTTAAGTTACATTTTTAATTTTAAATATTTCTTTCTCCCGACAACAACCCCAAAATTTTCTATCACAATATCATACACACACAGCATTTGAACACCTGGGGCCGTACCGGCTAACGAATCGAACTTTGGAAAATTTGCCGAGTTTCAAATTAAAACAGATAAATCCATAGAAATAGAATGTCAAAGAACAACAATGTCAATAAACAGGTGATCCGAAATTTTCCGTATATACATTTTATATGAGATACGTAAAATATGACTATATACGGCAAAGGAAATTAATAAACTATGTTCCATCCATACTGTTTTCTTCGACGATAAACGAATAAATGTAGTGAAATTTGGTTTTAGAGAAATGTGTGGCAATATCTTATTTATTACACGACTGCCCAAAGCAAAAAGAGTGTTATGTGTTCAGGGTTCATGTATGTTTGTGGGTATGTGAGTTTCTTTATTCCACCATAACTTCTAAATGCCTGAACTGATTTGGATAAATGGGGTATCCTTAGAATCCTTACAACATACCGAGTGACATTGGCTAAACTTTTTTTTAGAAAAAATCAATATGGCGGCTGTACGATGCCATTTTCAAATGTGAAAAAAAAAATTTTTCTTCTATTATTACAATATGGGCATAAAATGAAAGGCCTTGATGAGCACATTCCAAAACTATATAATATGTCACTAAAATGTGTGAAATAAAAATAAATAAATTTAAAAAATATTAAAAACACGACTGCCCTGCCAAAACGAACTAAAAAGTTAAACAACAAGTGTCATTGCAGTCGGGGGACCTCTTTGATCAAAAATTGTTCCATGATAAGGTCCCCCGACTGCAATGACACTTGTTGTTTAACTTTTTAGTTCATTTTGGTAGGGCAGTCGTGTTTTTAATATTTTTTTAAATTTATTTATTTTTTTTACCTATGAAAAGTGTGATTACTTGGATTTTTTCTTGACACCAGACACCATGGCTCTACGATACTTTTATTTTAAATTGTAATAAAAATCAAAAAATATTTTAAACAGTGATTGCTCATTTGCTAGGCGGGGCGCTAGGGGCTCTTACTGTAAAAAATGTTGGCACATGTCTGTCACTTCATCCTTTGTCTCTTTTTTACCGTGTCCGTATGATGTTAACTTCTCTTTTCCACGCTTTGTTGGTCTTCTTAGGCGCAGCGGACATTTTTCTATGTCTATGTGTTATAGCAACTATTATCTATTCTGTGGTTATAGTCAAACCCCGAAGTCCAGGCGCTCCTAGGTTTGCCTAGTCAAACCTCAGGTTTGACAAGAAGGCTTAGTCAAAGTCCAAAACTAATAGCGTGTTTCGGGCTTTGCCTAACGCCTTTATAGTCAAACCTAGGAGAGACTAACTTGGACAGTCAAACACCGAAACGCAATTCGATCAAATCGGTGTTCGACCAGTCAGAATTAAATTAACTACAGAATATGTTTTTTTTTATTTAAAAGTATGAAAAACACATTCTTTAGAGTGATAATTTAATTAAATTAATAATCTTTCTGTGAAACAAAGATTTCTGTTGTCTGTTAAAAAAAATAACCACGTTTAAGACAGAAATTTCTAACCTAAACGTGACCTACAGGAGTAAGGCAGCTTTGACTAAGATTAACCTAAATATGTATGAGAAACAGTATTCTTTTCCGATGTTAGATTTTATAGATTTAGTCAAAGCTGCCTTACTCCTGTAGGTCACGTTTAGGTTAGAAATTTAAATTTCGTGGTTATTTTTTTTTTTAACAGACAAAAGAAATCTTTGTTTCAAAGGAAAATTGTTAATTTAGTTACATTTTCACTCTCAAGAATGTATTTTTACATATTTACATACAAAACAGCACATTCTGACCCTAATTTAAGTCTGACTGGTCAAACCCCGATTTGTTCGTATTGAGGTTCGGCGTTTGACTATCCAAGTTGGTCTCTTCTAGGTTTGGCCATAAATTCGTTATTCAAAGCCCGAAATACGCTTTAGTTTTGGACTTTGACTAAGCCTTCTTGTCAAACCTGAGGTTTGACTTGGCAAACCTAGGAGCGCCTGGACTTCGGGGTTTGACTATAACATATGGATAAATCGAAATAAGGAATTCCGAACGGAATTTTGACAATGTATGAAGATTCCGTACGGAAAAATCCCGCATGTGTGTGGCAGGCCCATAGATTTTGTATGCAGTTGCTGCGTTCGGATCGGAATCACGTATGTAGGGGAGACCGAGGGGAGTTGAAACAATTTTCACATTTTGTTTCATACACCAAATACTATAGACAGAAATCGTATGATATTAGTACCAATCGATAGGTCATTCTTTACACTTGCGAATGACTAATATAAAGAAATTGTAAGCGTTAAATATTGTGGTGAAAAATCGACTTAACCGAAACAAGTCAACTTGTTTCAACTCCCCTCATACTGAGGTGAGATGAAACAGGGGTCGAGGAGAGTTGAAACATATGATTTTTAAGAAGTATTAAGGCCTGTAAAATAAAAATGATGATTTAATTTTAAGGTATACATTAAAATTAAACGTTTTAAGTACGAAACAAACTTTTTTATTAAAATTTTGTACTGATTATATCAGCTAAGTATGTAACTACGTACAGGTCTAATACAAATAATCATCTCCCAAAGTAGTTAAAACAACCATACTATCCTATTTGTAACATTAATTAAAAAGCCAAGTGCGTGTCGGGCCACGCGCAGTAGGGTTCCGTAGCTACCGGTTTACCATACCATATATAATACCACTATCATTTTTCGTCTGCAAAAATTACTTTGTTTTTAATAATGTTTGTATAAATGACAAAGTTATATTTGCAGTTTTGGAAAATATGCTATATTTCTAAAACTGCTCAGTATATCTGGTTCAAATCAATTTTCGTTGAAAGTGTTTATTAAAATCTACAGAATATATATTTTTAGATTTTCACTTTCTTATTTTAAAAGTTAGAGGGGGAAGACACGTTATATCACTTTGGAAGTGTATATCTTTCAAACGGTTGACTTTGAGAAAAAATTGTTGTAGGAACCTCATTGTAATTTTTAAAGACCTATCTATAGACACCCCGCACGTATAGGTTTGATTTTTTTAAAGTTTTAGTTCCATCTATAGGGAGCCCCCCCTTAATCTTATTTTTTATGTTTGTATAAAAATCGTAAAGCGGTTACAGAATACATCTACCTACCAAGTTTCAACTATGTAATCCTAATAGTTTCCGAATAAAGTGGCTGTGACATACGGACACACGGACAGAGGGACAGACAGACAGACATGACGAATCTATAAGAGTTCCGTTTTTTGCCATTTGGCTACGAAACACAAAAAAACGTAAATTTTTTGTGCCCATTGTTTATTGACTGCTGTCTGATATCTGTCTGATATATAATTCAAAACGAGGAGAGTTGAAACAGTCTGTTTCAAATCACCTCAGTAAGAAAAAACCTCCCAATTTTTTTAAAATCCACAATCAAGAAGCAAATACGCAGAAATCAATTGTACCAAATATATATAATTAATCTTTAGTTAATGAGCTTTCAAATCATATATAACTGAAACCAAAATACAAAACCCTCATCAACATATAGGCATCGTAAAAAACCGTTAAAAAGTTACTTTTCACGATTTTTGTCGCATGGCATGCAGAACTCCACAACCGCGTACGTCACAGACGCGAATTGACACGTCAGCGGACATAGGGAAGTGATTGAAAAGCGACGTTGCTACTCGCTAACGGTTTTAGGCCGTCCGCTGCCTTAAGCGGGATCCCGCCGCGGGTACACGGCGCGGGAATATAGATTGCTGGTTTTTGACGGACAGATGCTTGCGCAGTGCATGAGTAAGCTCTAATCTATGTCGCCCCGCGCGCGTGTCCCGCTCAAGGCAGCGGACGGCCTTAAGGTCCAAGAAATCGGCACTGTTTCAATTCACCTCTGTTTCAAATCCCCTCGGTCTCCCCTACGTTAGCCGGTACGGCCCCCTGCATCTGCATCTGAACTGAGAGCGCGAATTTTAAAACATTGCGAATCCCTATAATAACACCCATAGAATTATTACTTTTTTAAAAGAATCGATTCAGGCACGTATTTTCCACGGTGAATTCATGAAGAATCCAGTGGCATCCAACCAACTTTTGAATGCTGATACCTACATAAGTATTATTTTTAACTTTGAGTCATACCAATCCCCAAGTATGCCGGTTTTCCCGGTTTTCTTCAATTAATCATGTGATGACAAATAGTCATCTTTTGCACACTGATGCATTTGAATTTAGACCTTCATTCATAATAGGAAAGACAAAAAATCGATTACATTATGTATATCAATGCTTTTCGACACTCGCTTCGAAAGTGAAGCAGTGGAAACTTGCGGAGAGAGCGAAGTTTTTAAAAGGTTTAGAAAGAGTTTTGGCTGTGTCCTACATCTTGGCATGGACCACTTTGAAAACCGCAATTCTGACTACATGGAAAATTTCTCCCCAATTAGTCCTAATTAGTCCTACTTTTTCGGAATTAGTCCCAAAAAGGACTGAAAGATATAAGCGATTTAAATGGTCCATGCCAAAGCAAACCTTCATTTTGGCAGGGACAGGCTATATCTAGTGAACCACAACACCTAGCCAGGATCTGATTATTCAAAAAAAAAGTCCCTTTTTTATGGATCTCGCAACACCTAGAATCAAAACGAAATGAAGCACCGTTCAAAAAATATAAAGGAATGATTTGGTCCATGCCAAAATCAACCTACATCTTGGCGAGGACTTTTGAACCAGGTCACCCAGAGAAAATCTGCTTATTGGAAACGATTCGTGTAAATTAGTCCCAATTAGTCCCAAAGCCACAAAATTAGTCCCCCTTTGGTTTAGGAGAAATTCCGTTTTTTTGTATAAGTACAGTCACGTACAAAAGCGTACAGTAAAAATTAATTAAGTACCTACATAAAACTATTCCGTTCCGTAATGCGCAGTGTTCAGATTGTAAAACATTAAGCATCCGATCTTGCGGCTCTTTGTGAAAGCTGCAGCCTTTTAAACGAACTTTATCAGACCATCAAACTGGGCAAAAGTACAATGCGTAACTACTCCATCGTAATGTATGAAACAGCTGTTTTTTTTCGTTATTTTGAGGTTGGACCTATAATGAAAGTTGTTCAGTTTGATGGTCTGATCAACCCCACGAGAGGTTTTAAATGAATCACAAATAACCCTGTATTGGTACAAAGTTTCAAGTGAACCCATTGCAGGAAGAACATCACTCCACTCCAAATATGAATAATTTCGAAAGAAAGCAATTTAATTTTAAAATGCAATACCATTTTATACTTCTTTTGAAATTATTTTGTCCGCGACTGTACATTATTTTGATATAGTCCAGGAGACCCAGGATCAAAATATCTTTAAGAAAACATTTTTATTTTATGACTTAAAAATTTAGATTTGAGTTTCGAAAATGCATAAATGTTACGTATTACTTTACGATATACTTTTGTGTTACTAATTACACTTCGTTATTCTAACACAAGTACGCAAAAAAAAACAAGTTACAAAACATCGTCACTGAATAGGAAGTCAGCTCCTGTACTATAAAAACCAAATTTTATTTGCGATTATCTCCTAAACCAAAGGGGGACTAATTTTGTGGCTTTGGGACTAATTGGGACTAATTTACACGAATCGTTTCCAATAAGCAGATTTTCTCTGGGTGACCTGGTTCAAAAGTCCTCGCCAAAATGTAGGTTGATTTTGGCATGGACCAAATCATTCCTTTATATTTTTTGAACGGCGCTTCATTTCGTTTTGTTTCTAGGCGTTGCGAGATCCATAAAAAAGGGACTTTTTTTTTTAATAATCAGATCCTGGCTAGGTGTTGTGGTTCACTAGATATAGCCTGTCCCTGCCAAAATGAAGGTTTGCTTTGGCATGGACCATTTAAATCGCTTATATCTTTCAGTCCTTTTTGGGACTAATTCCGAAAAAGTAGGACTAGTTAGGACTAATTGGGGAGAAATTTTCCATGTAGTCAGAATTGCGGTTTTCGAAGTGGTCCATGCCAAGATGTAGGACACGTTTTGGCTGCACTATTATAGTCAATAAGATATTTTTTCCCCTCGCCACTGATATCCAATAATAGTAACATAATGTTTGTGATCTCCTTGTTTTGGTCTCTACCTTAGTTTAAGTTTATGACAATCTTTACCAAGTTATTGCTTTCTCTGTGATCTTTATCATGTAACATTTTAATGTTGAAGAGAGCCAATGTTCGATTTGGTTCTGTCTTTACTCGTATCGATTTGAATATGAAACTAATCTTGAAGAATATTCATACTCATTCAGTAGCATTAAAACTGAAGCATATCACCATGTAATGTAACCCAGTGAGAGTTGCTTGTCTATCATTTTAGTTCAAAATAAAATAAGTTTAATTCCAAGAAACCATCGCATGCCTGCTGGGCTAATTTCTATTACTTGCGTGGAATGTTACTTGAATGAAATACAATAAGTTTTTCTTGTATTTTATATTAAAAATGATAGGCAAGCAATTCTGTTGAGCTTGAACATGAACTCTCAGAACATGTAAATATTTTAGCAAGCACAAGTGAAAATAATTCCTTTGCCACTAACAAATGTTCAAACATTATGTTGTGTGATGAAATTGGAAAAGATTTAGGCTACTTATTCAATAATCAATTGGGAGAAAAAGTTTTAAATTATTGTATACCGGGTGCGACCCTACATGACATTATGAGAAAAGTAATAACTTTAAACTTAAATGAAAATACCAATTTAATTATATTAGTTGGTCAAAGAGGTAATGTAAACAAGAAGGATCTCATTTCATACTACAATAAGTTATGCAGTTTAAATATAAATAAATTTGTATTGTTTACACTACTTTACAGTGCTAGCTTGCCACAGGAAGAAAATAATATCAGATATAATTTGAATTTAACACTAAGCAATATGACTTATTATAATAGTCAGAGATGTCACATAATAGACATAAATAAATTAATATTTAATTTTAAATTGACAAAAGATAAATATTATCTTACAAATTATTTTAAAAGACAAGTAGCTTTAGCGCTATCATTTTATTTTAAACATTTAGCCAAGAACTTGGCTATCACTTCTGCTTCTATTGAGCAGAATAGTTTTGACATTTTGAATGTGACCTTGGAATCCGTTCCAAGTAATAATAATACAATTTTTACTCCTGCTCCTATTGAGCAAAAAATTGTTGACATTAAAAATAACACTTTGGCATTTGTCCCAAGTAATTCTTTTATTAGTAATTTAAATTACATAATAAGACAATAGAGGAAGTCTCTAGCCGTGTAATGACTAAGGAAAAGCCTAAATATTTAACCATAGTTCACCAAAACATTCAGGGCTTTTCTGGCAAAGAATTAGAGTTAGAACTTTTTTTAACTGAAAAAAATGTTAATATTTTATGTGTCACTGAGCACTGGCTTAAGGAATATGAATTAATTACAGGATTTCAATGTTATAAAATTGCTAGTTCATTCAGTAGGAAATCCACCACTAGAGGGGGATCTTTGATAATTTTGCAAAACAATATGAATTTTAAGGAACGAAAAGATGTGATATCCCTCTCTATTGAACAACACGTTGAACTGTCATGTGTGGAATTAGATCAGTTGATAATGATTTGTGTGTATCGCCCACCAACTGGTAACTACCCTCAATTTGAGTCCGCTATGGAGGACGCTCTAAAATTAGTCATCAAAAAGAATAAAAAATTGTGGTGTGCGGTGATTTTAACGTAGACATCTTAAAGCCGTCCTCAATTGCAAGTAGGTTTCTGAATTTGTTTAAGTCCTTCAATTTAGCAAACACCTTTTGTGAACCTACAAGAATCACTGCTACATCTAAAACTTGCCTAGACAATATTTTTAGCAACTGTAATGTACTTGATAAAGAAATAATAAATTGTATTCGTTCTGACCATAGCGGACAAATAGCTTCCCTTGAGCACCATCATGTTCCTCATCAGTGTAATATAATTTGCAGACCTCTAACTAAAAATAAATTGAAAAATTTTTATAGTAATGTCACTGCCAAAACTCTTTGCTTACCTAGTAATGATAATCCCAATACTCATTATGATGATTTATTTAATTTAATTAAAGTAGAATTTGATAAAACATTTAAGCAAAGATCTATTAAATCCAAAGACTTTAAAAAGAAATTTAGTGATTGGGCAACACCAGGCATATATGTTAGCAGAAATAAGTTGTTTGAATTATATGGTCAGAAAACAATTTCAAATGATCCCGAATTTCATGAATATGTAAGAAACTATTCAAAAATGTTTAATAAAGTATGTACTTTAGCAAAAGCAAAATGTATATCTACAATAATTCATCAGTCAGATAATAAAATAAGAGCCACTTGGAATATTATAAATAAAGAGACTGGGAAAACTAAAAATAATGACCGTGAATACTCATTAGTATCAGACAATAAAATTATTGAGTCAGATGAAGGAGTGGCAACAATTTTTCAAGATTTCTTTTCTAAAATACCTATTGCAACTACCAGTAATTTAAATTCATCTCCAAAAATTGCTGTCTCCCTCTTGGAATCATGTGTTGATAAGTGCAATAATGTATTTAAATTTAGACATATCAATAGTGATACCATTCTTAAAACATTTAATTCAATAAATATAAAAAAGACTGAAGATCTCTGGGGCATTTCAACTCACATAATTAAGTCTATAATAACGACCATTGCTCCCCATCTTGCTTTTATTTTCAATAAGTGTGTTGATGAAGGGATATTTCCAGACTTAATGAAATATAGTAAAATCATCCCTCTTTTTAAATCTGGGGACAAAAGCGATCCCGCTAACTTTAGACCCATTTCCATTTTGCCAGCACTAAGCAAAATTTTTGAAAAGATCATTTATGATCAATTATTAGCACATTTTCTTATCAACAAACTACTTCACGAGAAACAATTTGGTTTTACTCGTGGTAGATGCACAACTGATGCTGGAATTGCACTTCTCAAACACGTCTTTGAAGCATGGGAGAGTAAACAAGATGCAATTGGTATATTTTGTGATCTCTCTAAAGCATTTGATTGTGTCAGTCACAGTACTTTATTAGATAAATTGGAACATTATGGTGTATCAAAAAATGCAATAAGCCTTATGCAATCGTATCTGTCGGCGAGAACCCAAAAAGTTGTTGTAAATAAAACAGAATCCTATGAAGCACCCATTACCATGGGCGTGCCGCAGGGATCGATATTGGGTCCATTGCTTTTTCTTATTTATATTAATGACCTTCCTTACTATACTAAAAACTTATGTGAAATAGTACTGTTTGCTGATGATACTTCTTTAATTTTTAAAGTTGATAGAGGATGTAACTGCAGTGACGATGTAAACAGCACTCTTTCCAAGGCGATGCATTGGTTTACTATTAATAATCTGAAGCTTAACTCTAGTAAAACTAAATGTGTAAAATTTTCACTTCCTAATGTGAGGCAGGTTCATATGACTATACATGTAAATGGTGAAGCAGTCGAATTTGTTGACTCAACAAAATTTTTAGGTATTACTATAGACTCGCGGTTGCAATGGGACCCTCATATCGATATCCTGTCAAGCAGACTTAGCTCTGCTGCCTTTGCAGTTAAGAAAATAAGGCTTCTGACCGACATTGAAACAGCAAGATTGGTTTACTTCAGTTATTTTCATAGTATTATGACCTACGGTTTGTTGTTGTGGGGCTCAGCTGCTAATATTAATAACATATTCATCTTACAAAAAAGGGCAGTGCGCGCTATATACAACTTACGGTCTAGAGATACTCTTCGTGACCTATTTAAAGAAATTAAAATATTAACGGTAGCTTCCCAATACATCTATGAAAATATAATGTATGTAAAGAAAAATTTAGATAGCTTTGTAAAAAATAGTAATGTTCATAAACTCAATACAAGAAACAAGAACAAACTTGCTGTTCCAAGGCGCAGACTGCATAAAACCGGAAGCTCTTTTTTGTGTAGATGTATTACCTTTTATAATAAGATACCAGAACAAGTCACAGAACTGCCCTTGGAAAAATTTAAAAATACTGTTAAATTCAATTTAATGAGTAAAGGTTATTACACTGTTGACGATTATTTGAAGGATAAAAAGGCATGGGCATAGCTTTTGTATTGTTAATTATTACTCTAATACCTCAGTATTGATTAGAAAAAGTCCGGGGTTCTTTCATAGGTCTAGATAAAAGTCCTTTAATTAAACTCGAATCGTGATTTTCTTTTCTAAGTATAAAATTGTGAGAAGTATCCTACCTACTTAAAAACGTACTTCTGGCTTCTTGACTCGACGACTTGATATGGGTAGCTTTAGTATGTCATGCTCACTTCAAACATTTCTGCGGTGGTGTCGTGTGAGGCGGGTCGTTACGTTCCCTCAAATATGGTTGAGCGAAGCGATGGCTGGTTCATGCGTCATGCTCGTGAACGGGTGCTGCCAGTGGGAATGGGTCTGCTTCTGTCTGCTTGTATTAAGGGCGTCGTATAACTCGTATATAAAAGATCTGTTTTATATTGTCTGTATGTATGGCACTTCTTACTCAAAAAATATAATTCTTAATAGCTTACCTTGTTTTGATTTATTTAATTGCAATATTTTTACTTTCTATAGTCAGTAGTTTAGTGAAAGACCTATGAAAAGCTTTTGGATATAAATTTTCAATTCGATGCCTTAACATAGGTAGTCTTAGTATGTCATGCTCTCTTTAATCATTTCTGCGGTGGTGTCGTATGAGGCTCAAATATGGTTGAGCGAAGAGATGGCTGGTTCATGCGTCATGTTCGGGAACTGGTGCTGCCAGTGGGAATGGGTCTGCTTCTGACTACCTATCTTAATGCATATTGAATTGTATGTTTTTCTTTTATTTTTATTTATTGTAACAGCCTAGACTGAATAACAAGTTCAAACTTTGAATTTAGCTTAAAATCTGTAAATTGATTAAGAAATTTGAAACTCATTAAGAAATGAGCTAATTCAATAATGTTATTTATTTGTTAATCTTTGTTAATATAAAGTCTGGAAACGATATACATATTTGTAAATATCGTTCCATCTGATTGATAAAGCTGACAAGTTTTTTGCGCCCATTTTTCTTGTCAGTTAAAAGACGTCATAATGGGTGGCAGGGTAAAAGAATTGACGATTTAAAAATGCTTATTATGTGAGCTTATTTAAATAAAATATATTTCACATTTCACTTTCACTTTCACTTGAGAGCACTGGCACTGAACGTTTCGGTTTACGCCTGCTATTATTCAACTTTTTTTTAATTATATCAATCCCGAAAATCCCAGGATTAAGAAAACTCAATCCCTAAAATTTCGGGATTGAAAAATCGTTAACCTGTAACGAAACTAACGCATACCTATCTATTATTCCTTTCTGTTGGTTAACCGCTGCTGATCAGTTGCGAACCTATTAAACACTAGTTTTGAATCGAATAAATGTTTTATTCTACAACCTACCTACCTACTTCGTTTTACTTTTATATAAACCTATTCTAAACTTAAGATATGGAAAACCCTAGTTGTAAATAGCAGCACCCAAATTCTTTAAAAGCGTTACTGACTTTCTATTAAACAATAGGTCTACTAACTTTCCTTAGTCTGTCTAAAGAGTCAGTTTACCTGAGAAATTATTAAAAAAACTTGTACTGGTAACCCTGTTGGTGCTGTCAAAACATTGAATTTTGAAACACAACATCATAAACTTAATATTCACTGAAATAGACGAACAGAGTTCACTTGGCTGCGAAACCAAAAGTGAGATGAGCCAGTGTTTGTAAATATGTAAACGTGTGCGTGAATTTAGAGATGCCCTGAAGTACATTTTAGGTTGTAGATAACCATAATGTATTATTGCTCTAATAAATAAAACACAAACAAAATTTTGAACAATTTTATTTAAATAATTTCTTAAGGTCTCCTTTGAGGCTCCCTGCTTATTTATTTATGACATTTATCCAGTTTAATTTAATCACTGGATTTACAGAAAACCTGGAAATAATTGTTAAATTAGTACTTAAGTTGGTATAATTTACCATTTGAAAACTGTCGGTTACAAGCAGCTTTAAATAAAATTATCAGTGTTCACAAAGACAAACAAAGTTATATTGGAAATCATCGACATGAGTATCGATATCGATAATTTTTTATCAATATCTACGCTTTATTTTCTCAAGTTCACGGACATAATATCTTTTTATCTAACACATAATGTTTAGAAATCAGCCTTTATTTAGGAAATAGGCGTTTAATAGCATCATATTATTATATAACTTAGTGTGTTTGGGAATATATTCAACTAAAATATGAATTATGAAAATGGTAATAGTACAATCATATTTACCTGTGAAATGAGTGTTTATTTGGGTTATTGTCGTAAGTAACATTACAATCCAGTACAGAACACGACACCATTATTGATTTATATAGCTTTGAGAGCCAAACCGACCCGATCGCGATCAAAATTACAAAATAATCTTGTTGACGCTTTTCACCAAGGTGATAAACGATGATAAATGAAGTCAAACCAGGTTCAGCTGTCAGTTTGTTTTTACTCTTTTTCGCACATCGCATAAGCCGTAAGAATCGGTTTCTCACTCGCACCTTTGTCCGTCTACTTGAGCATAGCGAAAAATTTTCTAAGTCTATGACACAACATATAATTTTGACAGCACCAACAGGGTTACCAGTAGAAGTTTTTTTTATTTTTAATAATTTCCCAGGTAAACTGACTTTTTAGACAGATTTTACCTACCTACTTTTGCTACATTACTCTGCTCGTTTGTCCAGGATATTAGAAATTAAGTTGTTATTTTTCCTATACGAAAAATAACAACTTAATTTCTAATATCCTGGACAAACGAGCAGAGTAATGTAGCAAAAGTAGGTAGGTAAAATCTGTCTAAAAAGTCAGTTTACCTGGGAAATTATTAAAAATAAAAACTAAATAAATCTACATAAACTTTATACTTTTCCTTAAACTTTATAACAATATTATAGAAATAACTATGACTAGTTTAAAGAAAATATAATACCCACTTTTTCCCGCTGATATTGTAAATATGAACGTTATTTAACCTACTTCTTTGAAGAATTTGTTATTAAAGAATTTATGAGTCGGATAATGATGTAGATACTAATAAATGCTAAAGCTAAAAGTAAAGGTAACTCGAGAATCTCGAGATATTTTGAATACGAGATGCTTTGATTACTGAATAATTAACTATGGAGTACCATTACCCCAGCAGAATTAAGTTTTTGTCCTTTTTGGAAATCTGACATCACCTCCGGCTCCTATCTAAAATGTTTGAGACAGATTCTCATTAGTCTCCCATCTACACAACTAGGGAAGCGTTCAAGCACGTTCAAGTATTACACGCAATCCCCCCCTCCCCCCCAGTAAAACGTTACGTAACCAAACCACCAAGTGACTTATTTTAACCTAAAAATCACAATTGACATTTTTTTAGGTAGGTACATTTTATGGATATACTTAGAATAATTGGGTGCGATTCGGTTGCCATAAAAACAGTTAATCTAATTTCAATGCCACTAACGTTGACTTCATCTAATTTTTATTTGACCTAAAAATATATGACATAATTTTTATTTAACCTATTATTCATTTGTCATCATTATTATTTGCCATATTTACATTTGCTCTAACGTTTATATCCCATAAGTATCATTTGATATATTGCTTTTTTATCTAACTTACATTTCTTAAACATATCATTTGATCTAATTTTACATGTTATAATCAACTTTTATTATAAAATAGAAATAACTAGCTTTTGTTATTATGATGCTTGCTTAATTTTCAAATCCACTAATTTTTAATGTAATAACATCAATAGCATACATATATTATAACATAACAATGACTAGACATGCAAGCAAGCATACAAGAATGCATGTAGCTTGCCAGTAGGTTAGGTTAGGTTAGTGTTTTGACCACTCGCAGCGGAGCTCCACAATGCTTGCATGCATGCTGCATCCTTACTTGCATGCTGCATGCTTGCTTGCATGCTGCATCCTTGCTTGCATGCTGTATGCTTGCTTGCAAATAGCTTGGGGGGGGGGGGGGGGGTGCAGGGGGGCTGGCCCCCCTGCTCGGGGGGGTCGCTATAAAGAAAAACTTTTAATGCACCTACCAGTAGGTTAGGTTAGGTTAGTGTTTTGACCACTCGCAGCGGAGCGAGCGAAGCGAGCGGAGCTCCACAATGCTTGCATGCATGTTGCATGCTTGCTTGATGCTGCATGCTTGCGTGCATGCTGCATGCATGCTTTCATGCTGCATGCTTGCTTGCATGCTGCATGCTTGGTTGCATGCTGCATGCTTGGTTGCATGCTGCATGCTTGGTTGCATGCTGCATCCTTGGTTGCATGCTGCATGCTTGCTTGCATGCTGCATGCTTGCTTGCATGCTGCATGCTTGCTTGCACGCTGCATGCTTGCTTGCATGTTGGGTGCTTGCTTGCAAAATGCTTGCTAGGGGGTGCAGGGGGCTGGCCCTAGGCCCCCCACTATAAATAAAAACTTAATGCACCAGGTAGGTTAGGTTAGTGTTTTGACCATGCTTGCTTGCATGCTGCATGCTTGGTTGCATGCTGCATCCTTGGTTGCATGCTGCATGCTTGCATGCATGTTGCATGCTTGCTTGATGCTGCATGCTTGCGTGCATGCTGCATGCTTGCTTGCATGCTGCATGCTTGCTTGCATGCTGCATGCTTGGTTGCATGCTGCATCCTTGGCTGCATGCTGCATGCTTGCTTGCATGCTGCATGCTTGCTTGCACGCTGCATGCTTGCTTGCATGTTGGGTGCTTGCTTGCAAAATGCTTGCTAGGGGGTGCAGGGGGCTGGCCCTAGGCCCCCCACTATAAATAAAAACTTAATGCACCAGGTAGGTTAGGTTAGTGTTTTGAAAACTCGCAGCGGAGCGATACTGTAATGTTGGCAGTAAGCTGTTTCAGAACCGTTTATAGAGGATTTAAAGCGTGGGTGTAGATATACAATACATAAGTAATGAAATCATATTTTTTGGCTATGCTTGTTTTTAAAGCATTTAAATCATAGGTCAAATAAAATTATTTTAAATGTTGAATAGAGTAAATGAATGTTATATGAAATGTGCTTTATATCATCTGTTAATTAGATCAAATGATTATTATGTCAAATAATTTTTATATCACATGTATTTAGGTCAAGTGAAATTATATTAACCATATGTTATATTATTCGATCGGTAAGTCAAATGAAATTATAGGAAATGTTATTATATCCTCTGATCGTTAGTGCATGTAAATTTAGGTCATACATTACACACCCGGTTTCAATTTCCCTACCTTAAAGAGATTAATTATTATATTATTGGATTTTAGTTACGATTAGATAACGTATGAAGGATATAAATCTTAAAAACGTACTTCTGGCTTCCTGACTCGACGACTTAATATGGGTAGCTTTAGTATGTCATGCTCACTTCAAACATTTCTGCGGTGGTGTCGTGTGAGGCGGGTCGTTACGTTCCCTCAAATATGGTTGAGCGAAGCGATGGCTGGTTCATGCGTCATGCTCGTGAACGGGTGCTGCCTGTGGGAATGGGTCTGCTTCTGTCTGCTTGTATTAAGGGCGTCGTATAACTCGTATATAAAAGATCTGTTTTATATTGTCTGTATGTATGGCACTTCTTACTCAAAAAATATAATTCTTAATAGCTTACCTTGTTTTGATTTATTTAATTGCAATATTTTTACTTTCTATAGTCAGTAGTTTAGTGAAAGACCTATGAAAAGCTTTTGGATATAAATTTTCAATTCGATGCCTTAACATAGGTAGTCTTAGTATGTCATGCTATCTTTAATCATTTCTGCGGTGGTGTCGTATGAGGCGGGTCGTTACGTTCCCTCAAATATGGTTGAGCGAAGAGATGGCTGGTTCATGCGTCATGTTCGGGAACTGGTGCTGCCAGTGGGAATGGGTCTGCTTCTGACTACCTATCTTAATGCATATTGAATTGTATGTTTTTCTTTTATTTTTATTTATTGTAACAGCCTAGACTGAATAACAAGTTCAAACTTTGAATTTAGCTTAAAATCTGTAAATTGATTAAGAAATTTGAAACTCATTAAGAAATGAGCTAATTCAATAATGTTATTTATTTGTTAATCTTTGTTAATATAAAGTCTGGAAACGATATACATATTTGTAAATATCGTTCCATCTGATTGATAAAGCTGACAAGTTTTTTGCGCCCATTTTTCTTGTCAGTTAAAAGACGTCATAATGGGTGGTAGGGTAAAAGAATTGACGATTTAAAAATGCTTATTATGTGAGCTTATTTAAATAAAATATATTTCACTTTCACTTTCACTTTCTGAGAACAGCGGGGCTACTCAAATGGCCACTTTTCTATTCGTTCGCTAACTTAAAAATTAAAAATAAGCCATAAACACCAAAATAACGTGTCGTAGGCTTGTCGATTCTGTACAATACAACAATGTCTGTAATTTACATAAACTTGCGACGTCTGACTTGATCATTAATTGCTTATTTTTAAGATTTAAGTTAGCGAACGAATAGAAAAGTGGCCATTTGAGTAGCCCCCCTGAGCCATTTTGGCTCAGTATAAGTTGCCTCAATTTGCATACAAGGACACGGCTTCTAGGTGTAATTATTCTAAGTGGATATAATGAAAATTTATCGTGTTTTAGGCAACACGTACTTTTTTTACTGATATTAATTAATAGAAAACGGTTTGACTAGATTTTAGATTTTATTCATTAACGTAAAAAATACCGATCTAAAAATTCTGAAAATAAAATTTACGAGCTTAGAACACTAAAATCTCGAAATGGTTTTCTAATTTTAGTACCTTCTCAAAATGAAATGTTGTCAATTATGTGGCCTAAAGTACCGGAAAGTCGCTAAAATACCTTCGCGTTAATATTATAAAATTTTTCATTAGCCGATTTCCATATTTAAAAAATGCGTGAGAGAATCTCTCTACGCGATTTTTCTGAATGGTTAAAAAAAAATGTTACGTAACGCGTAGTTCAAAACCCCCCTCCCACCCCTGTAACGCATTGTCGAAACATTTTACAAAACCACCCTCCCCCAAATTCGTTATTTAATACTTGAACGCTCCCTAGGTATCACTTTTTGCGCTCGCTCTGATTATCACATTTAAACCCCCTATTTTTGGGTATACCCATTATTATTATGCATATTATTTTTAATGAATTAATTACAATAATAAATTACGATAGAAAGCCTTTAGCTTCTGATTACTACGAAATAATGAGATGGATGACTGGTAATGAAAAACAATTTTAAAACTTAATGTTTTATTATCATGCGATAACAGTAAAAAAAATACGAGCTTAGATTAATAAGACACTTCTAGTCTAATGGTTCGCCTACCCGTGTAAGACGCAGGAGTTTCGGGTTCTACTCTCAGGGGTAAATTTGTACTCGGTTTGGTTCGTGGTAGGGCTTATTTCAAGTGCACCTGGTGGTTTTGACGCAGATCGTCACTTTCGCAAATGGTCATCGCGAAAAATTTGGTCACTTTCGCAAATGGTCACATTCACAAAACGACACTTTCGCAGAATGTCATTCACAATTTTGAGAAAAAAGAAAAAAACATTGAATGACATTTTGCGAAAGTGACCAAATTTTTCGCGATGACCTTTTGCGAAAAGTGACGATCTGCGTCAAAACCCACCTGGCTAGCTACCACCATCTTACCTAAGTCTGACGCCATAACAACAATTTAAAAATTGTGTTGCGGCAGTTAGAGGAAAGATAGCCAGTTCTTCAGTTATGAGGATTCCGGGTGTAGTGCGATTATATTTTCAGCCTTAGGGGTCGTCCATTAATCACGTGAGCCTCGAAAGGGGGGGGGGGGGGGGGGGGTAGTTGAAAACATCACGAAGTATCACAAGGGGGGACGGGGGGGTGTAGTGAGATATCACGTGTATTAATTTTTTTCGTTGAAAGTGTGACTTTTAACCGAAAACTGTGTGTGATTGTTGACTCACCGTTACCAGGACGATTTCCCTGCCCACCGCGACATATTCGTACTGAAAATTGTTGAGATTATTTAGTACCAAAAAAAATACACGTGATTTAGAGGGGGGGAGGGGGGGTTAACGTAAAACCTCACCATGTATCACCAGGGGGGAGGGGGGGTCAAAAATTGGCCAAAAGAACATCACGTGATTAATGGACGCCCCCTTATCATCACGGGGTGAAGGTCAAGCACTATCCCGTTGTAGATTAAAAAAAAGTATTAAATGAACATAGAGTTCTAAGATTTACTCAAACGAATGGTTTCGTTGTAAAATAACTCATAATCTTTGTATGATTTTCCATCGACATTCCTTTTGTGGGACACGAACTTTTTAAATTCATTGTCCGCCCAGAACTTGAGGTTTTCTTCGCCCCCCTCCAATGTTCTGTTGGTTCTTTGCAAGCTCAAAATATTGTCGTTTAGGCGTTTCTTTATCTTATCTAAAACCTCGTCTTCTTGGCTCTTGATAGATATATCTGTGAAGTAAGAAAAAAATGAGGCATGATGATGAAATTAAAAAACAAGTTGCATACTGAAATGAAATGACCAATATAAAACGTGTTACAAAAAAAGTTAAAAAAACCCTTAATGTGGAATATGACAGATAGAGATAGAGACCATCAAAATGATCAACTTTTACTATGAGACTAACTCTGAAATCTAGAAAAAAAAACATCTGTTTCATACAAAATATTAATAATGAAAATATCAAAATCTATGACAGCCGATTTTTTCGTGATTTTAGAGTTGGTCCCATAGTAAAAGTTGTTCGGTTTGATGCTCCCTATCCCATATTCGGCATTGGGGGTTGTTGTTTTGTAACATACCTGTTATTGAATGTAAAACCAGGGGTCGAAACTGTTTGCAGTGTCAAAAATACAGATTTTACTGACTGTACGACTCAAAAATACTGACCAATTACTGACTTAATTTCTATGTTTAAATGTGTAGTGAGTATAAAAAGAGCGGTTTAAGACAGAGTTTGACAGAGTTGACAATTTTTTTATTGAGATTTTAGCATTCACAATGTTATTTTTATAAATATTTCCAAAGAACTAGAAAAAATCGGGCTGCCATTAAATGGTCTCTTAAACAGTCGATAAATAGCCTTATAAGCCTAATATGTTAGATGAGATACATAACACAAAACCCCGGAAAATCATCACTTAAAAAAAGTTTTTTCTTTGGTTCAGTGTATTTACACTGAATAGTGGCATGGCAACCCGAGACTAAAATTTTTAGTCAGTTTAATCCATTAATCTTGCTTGCCTTTCCTAAAAAAAACGGCCGCGCAGCGCAATTTTTAGTCAGTTTCTTCAAGTAATCTTGTACTCTTGCCTGTCTATACTAAAAACAATCGGTCGCGCAGCGCGATTTTTAGTGAGTTTCATCCACCAATCTTGTACTCTTGCCTGTTTACAGTAAAAACAAAATAAAATAAACGTAGGTAGCTAAAAAACTGACTTTACTGACCATTTTTTGAAAAAACTGACTTTTACTGATCGAAGCCAAAAAAACTGACTTTTACTGACCAGTTTCGACCCCTGATGTAAAACTGATAAAAAGAATGAATAAATAATGAAACGCCCATCTAAAATGATAAAAAGAAGATCTGTAACATAATTTAAAAATTCTAACCGAACACACAGCACAGTTGCGCTAAGTCACTAACACTACAACTTTTATCAAATTGTTTTAATCAACTTTGAACTAAAAAAGAGCCTAGGATGCCAATCTCGCTGAACTAAATATTTTTTTAATGGGCATCGGCTAACTTCGTGTTTTTGCTTTTCTTAGAAAGGACGTTGACATTTATTTATTACATTGCAATAAAGTTGAAATTGTAACCGACTTTTAGGGCTAAACTACTTTTTGTTTAATTGTCTTTGCTTTGTTACACGATTGTTTTCGATGTTTTCCAAAGCCCATGAAGTACTGTAAATGACAACGTAACGTGTTGGTTTTCTCGTTCAGAATTGGCACGATCGGGCCCCTTAAATGCGCCAAAAAATCGTCCCAAATCGAATCTTAACAATTTCTAACCTATCTCAACTTTATTCCTCACAACGGTACTTTGAACTGCTTCCAGAATACCCTGCAGCTGTTTTCTATCCGTCACGTGGTTGATGATAATCTCGATGTTACGATGAGACCGACAGAGGGACACACTAGAGAGCAAGGCTAGTCTGCCTGGAGATCATCATCAATATTTGTGACGAATTATGGATAGCCCCTATCATCTTAACCATTTCTTACCTATTTCAACTTTATTCTTCACAACTGCACTTTGGATCGCTTTCAGAATACTCTGCAGCTGTTTTCTATTCGTCACGTGGTTGATGATGATCTCGATGTTACGTATCAGGCCGACAGAGGGACACACTAGAGAGCAAGGAAAGTCTGCCTCGAGATCATCATCAATACGTGTGACGTAATTTGTGGGTGGCCCCTAACAACATCTTAACCATTTCTTACCTATCTCAACTTTATTCTTTACAACGGCACTTTGAACTGCTTCCAAGATACTCTGCAGCTGTTTTCTATTCGTCACGTGGTTGATGATGATCTCGATGTTACGTATCAGGCCGACAGAGGGACACACTAGAGAGCAAGGAAAGTCTGCCTCGAGATCATCATCAATACGTGTGACGTAATTTGTGGGTGGCCCCTAACAACATCTTAACCATTTCTTACCTATCTCAACTTTATTCTTTACAACGGCACTTTGAACTGCTTCCAAGATACTCTGCAGCTGTTTTCTATTCGTCACGTGGTTGATGATGATCTCGATGTTACGTATCAGGCCGACAGAGGGACACACTAGAGAGCAAGGCAATTCTGCTTCGAGCCAGCGCGAATGGAGTCTGCCCACTGCTGCTTGAAGTGTTTCGAATATCCAGATCTTTTCACCGCTGAAATGGGAAATTAAGGCTTGAATTATATCGGGTAATTCTGAACTTACCATCCAGGATGTGTCCAGTCCATGAAACTATACAAATTTCTCTAAGAAACATGTGACAAATTTCGTCACAAAATTTTGGTCATCCCATACTAAATTGATTACGTGATATCTTTGATTTATATGGATGGATAGGGTAGTCGTTTTTTTACATATTTGGCCATGTGTTCCTTAGAGTAAGTTGTCCAGTTTCATGGACTGGATACATCCTCAAAATTTGGATGATGAATACAAAATGACCCGGTAGAATCAAACTCAAATCTCTGCTTGAGTAAGTTAGAAAGTGATGGACGATGGTGCTATATTCGATGAATAGCACCATACCATACATGTTACAGTATCACTTTCACATCAATAACTGAGATATTAAACAATGTGTGATGGCCTGAAAAAACATACCCTGCTAGGGTGTTGCTTATTATGACTTAATATTAAATTAAAACATCAAGTTAATTAACATAGATTGATATTTAGAGAGCTTCCCGAGGATTAATAGAATCATTTGAGCTGATCGCACATATCGGTATATTCTTCTACTGAGTAATAACTAAAGGCCGGATTTGCGGTGGCAGGAATACAAACTTGCTAGTGATTACCAAATTATCGTAAATGTTTTTATATATCGATGTTTTGAAAATATTTTTGAAGTGGAACTTCTTTGATCGCGTCTGTACTTATTTTGTGTATTTTACCAAGGAGGATGTATTTCTTAAAAATTTGACATACTACTTCACTCACTTTGACTTTGCTATCTTTGCATCAAGAAAACCTGCAGTGAATTTTATTATTTATACATTTCACGGTTTTCACTTTTCTTAATGTAGGTAGGTAATTTTTACTATTTCCGACAGTAAGTCTATAATATATCACGTTACATAATTATATTTTTTTTATCGATAAATTACACAAATAGACAATAAAGTTGTCCACGCACTATTAAACGTCATTTTATTCGTGCTACCGCAAATCCGGGGTCTGGTAATAACACTTTTTTACTAGAAAGTCTTTTACTATATTTTTAATTTTTTTTTTTTTTCTATTTTTATGTATTTCGGTAGTTTATTATATAATTGTATACATCTATAGTAAGGACTGCATCTATATATTTCAATTTTTGGTTCAGGAGGAACAATATCATGCTGACGTCGGGCATTTTTATTAAATTGAAAGTAGTCAAGATGTTTTCTCACAAATAATCAAAATTTTAATCACAAAAGGCGATTCGAGAATTTCAAAATACAAAATGCCATAAAAAGCAAATGGCATCAAACGACTCACATTTAGATGCTCTGTAAATATCATAAATAACAAACCTCTCCAAAATGAGTTTTCTGTTCTTTTCCAAGTTGAAATGTTTCAGGTATATTTTGAGTTCATCTGCAAACTTTGGTGTTCGGTTTTCTGTAACACAATAATTATTTGTACCAAAAGTGGCGCCCTCAGAAGTATTTATTTAACAAATTGTTATAGAAAAGGATTTTAATAAAAAAAATCGTGGAATTTTTAGGGCTCATAGTCTAGTATTTTGAGAAGGTAAGGTATCATTACATTCCCTCGCCGTCATTCGTAGAAGTAGATAGCAAATGTGTCAAAAACGGCCACTTTTAACAGTTTTGCTATCTACTTCTAGCAGTGACTACGAGGGAATGTAATAATACCGTCTAAAAATACTAGACTATAGGCCCTAAAAATTCCACAAGAAATTTATTAAAATTGTGTATTAGAAATTACAATACTAAATATTAAAAATTCACCGCAGCGCCACTTTTGGTCAAAAACGCCTTAAAGAAAAGAACGACATAAATGAGTGACAACGAAAATATTTATAATTCAATCATTAACTTTATAATAATTCAATAATTTATGTCAAATTAATATCTCTGATCACTGTAATAATTTCAATAATTAATTCAATATTTTCCTTATAACAATTATGTAAACTAATCAATATTAATTAACGCAACTTTAACAGTAGCAATTGGGATGTTGACTTATGAATAAAATAACGAAATACTAATAAAAATCGTAAACATATCAAACTTTTGGAGTAACTTGTATACCTCTTGGTTTTATATATTGCGTATTATTTGTTTTATGACCCTTCAAAGTTGGGTGGTCAAGTCCATTTAAAAAGTATAAAATTTGTTAAAATAAATAATACATTTAGTTAGTCCGTAAAATTTATAGCAAATTTGTCAAAGAAACCATTTTGATAAACACAATATTTAATATAGCTGCCGAACAAATTTCCTACGCGTTGCATACAACGTAGGAAGGCGTGACGTCATAACTTGGTAGCCGTTAGTATGGAGCGTTTTCGGGTGAGTCTAATTTTGTGCATTTCAAACTGTGATATCTCGGGCAGTTTTCATGCTAGCGAAATAATTCTTATACAAATGTTTCTTTTTTTTGAGGGTTAATTTGTGTAACATAAAATAAAAACCGGCCAAGTGCGAGTCGGACTCACGCACGAAGGGTTCCCTACCAAAAACGGTAAAAAATCACGTTTGTTGTATGGGAGCCCCCTTAAATATTTATTTTATTCTGTTTTTAGTATTTGTTGTTCTAGCAACAACAAAAATACATCATCTGTGAAAATTTCAACTGTTTAACTGTAGTCGTTATTAATGTCGAGCAAAAAAACGACAAAAAAATCACGTTTGTTGTATTGGAGCCCCCCTTAAATATTTATTTTATTCTATTTTTAGTATTTGTTGTTATAGCGGCAACAGAAATACATCATCTGTGAAAATTTCAACTATCTAGCTATCACGGTTCATGAGATACAGCCTAGTGACAGACAGATAGACAGACAGACGGACAGACAGACAGACAGACGGACAGCGGAGTCTTAGTAATAGGGTCCGGTTTTTACCCTTTGGGTACGGAACCCTAAAAAATAGTCAACATGCCTATTTATGATAATTGTAATAATTTAAATGGTTTCGCATCGCATGTATTTCTGTGTGTGCACGTGTTTGGATGTCAGTTTGGTTCAAAACATGTCTAGCTGTTATTGTGTGCTATTGTTGACTGTCATCTGTGTATGCCATATGAATAAATAAATAAATGAAAATGAATTAATTTCTTTCTTACCCAATCCTTCAGAGTATGAATTTTCGGATGCATCCAAGTCTAAGCTGAGCTGCATCTTGTTCCTGCGAGCTTCGCGCCTCTCCTCATAGAACTGTCGCAGCACCGTTATGGAGTCCTGCGGGAGCTCCAGTTGACCTATTAATTTAACACACTGATAATATAGGTACAACATAATATAGGTAATATACCGGGTGTACCAAGACCCTCAACGAAGCCGAGGTCTACGTATTCTGCTCATCATCAGGACCATTTTTGATCAAAATTATTGCTGGGAAACGATTTTAATTTTTGGTGTTAAAACAGCATTGCATACACCACGCAATGTAGGTAACGGGTACTACAGACCGCGCCTGCGAGTTTATGCTACACAGTTGCGTGCGGCCGAGTTGAAAGGCAACGTTTATGTGGTTACGTACGTTAACTTGGCGCTTATTTTGCACAAAGTAAGTGATAGAATATGTGTTTTTGTACAAAATAAGTGATATAAAATGTGAGTTTGTACAAAATAAGAGGTGATTATGTACATAATAAGCACCAAGTTTGTAAGTGGGACGCCATTTTTGCGTGCTGTTTTATTCTTGATCGAAGTCCCTATATATTTGTCATTAGGTGTTATTTTGTAACACATTGTATAGGCGGTTAAAAATCATAATAAAAATTAAAAAAGAAATGAATTTCAACAAACCTCTATATCTCTCCTGATGTACCGGCGAGGGATCCTTCTGGAAGCCACCGAATATAGCCTCGAGGCACTCTCGAACATTCTGGATCTTCTTCTCGGTCACAGCCAGAGATGTTAGTAGCTTTTGCAGTTCATCTTTTTTGCTCAACTGTACATACAATGTTAGGATACATACATCTTTGTTATATACTAAGAGCTAGCCCCGGAAATAGGTGGACAATTTACAGAGCGACAAAATCCCTCTAGTTAGTTAGCCATACTATCATTATTAACAAATCCGAGCACCTGGCAGATTTTTTGTGGTGGGGGTGGGAGTGGTTGAGCAACAAAGGGGTTGAAAAGCGATTATAAAGGTATATAATTAGGATGTTGACTAATGAATAAAATAACGAAATACTAATAAAAATCGTAAACATATTTAACTTTTGGAGTAGCTGTATACCTCTTAGTTATATATAAGGTCCTTCTTAAATAGTGCACATAATTTCAAGGGGTCAATGTACTCATGCATACAAACAACTTTTACTATGGTACCAACATTGAAATCGCGAAAAAAAATCTGCTGTTCCATAGAAAATTTTAAATAGAATAGATCAAAATGTATGGAACAGCTGATTTTTTTTCGCGATTTCAATGTTGGTACCATAGTAAAAGTTGTTTGTATGCATGAGTACAATGACCCCTTAAAATTATGTGCACTATTTAAGAAGGACCTTATATATTGCATATTATTTGTTTTATGACCCTTCAAAGTTGGGTGGACAAGTCCATTTAAAAAGTATAAAATTTATTAAAATAAATGATACCTTTAATTAGTTCGTAAAATGTATAGCAAATTTGTCTAAGAAACCATTTTGATAAACACAATATTTAATATAGCTGCCGAACAAATTTCCTACGCGTTGCATACAAACTACTGAGGCGTGACGTCATAATTCAGTAGCCGTTAGTATGGAGCGTTTTGGGGCGAGTCCATTTGTGTGCATTTCACACTGTGATAATTATCTCGGGCAGTTTTCAAGCTAGCGAAATAATTATTTTACCAACGTTAATTTTTTTGAGAGGTAATTTATGTAATATAAAATAAAAAATGTTGTCAACATCCCAATTACAGAGCTCTGGATTTGGTGTGGTATAATAGCAAGCCAATCATGTATCTGAATCGAATATAACATTGCCACGAATTTTGACTGATGGAAAAGTAGTGCCAGGCGGCATCAAAATGCGCGAAAAAGTGGTAAAGTTTGATGCCGCCTGGCACTACTTTTCCACTAGTCAATATTCCTTGAATCCTAAATCAAAATACACTTTAACGTACTGTGCAGTTGCTCCAATAACATTTTTTCAAGAAAGATAATTAAGCTAAAGATAATGATGAAAAACAACGAAAAAGTACAGTAGTGAGGTTATTTTCAATACTCTTTATACGTAAAGAAAAAGGCAGAGACAAATGATTTCTAGGGTTGCAAAATCATGATTTTTTTATTTTAATCAAAATAATCAGATAAAAAAAAACCTGATTTTTTGGATTTATTAGATTTTTATTAGGTTTTGCGACCATTAGTTACTAGTTTTACCCTAGTTTTTCTTCTGGGCAACATTTCTATTTAGGTAGAATTGATGTATAGTGCTGGCAACACCGCCAAAAAAAATGACACATTGACCAGAAAAAACTATTTGAGTAAATTTAAGTTTCGAGTGTTTATTTGTTTATATTTCCGAAAATTAATTAACTGTATCTGTCTGTCTATGCTACTTGCATTGCATGTAATGAATGAAAGTACCTAATCATTATTTTTATATTTTTACTAAGACAAAAAATCTAATATTTGATTGTTGGTTTTTATTGCGATAAATAACTTAGCTTACACCTATCGTACTACTTTGTATTAATGCACTCCCAGGGTTTAATTAATTCCTTTTTCGGATTTTGATTTAAATCAGTGATTTTTATTTAAAAAACCAGGCAATAAAAATCGTGATTGAAATCATTGCATAACGGACCCTTAAGGGCTTGACTTCTTAAGGCAGATAATAACATCAGTATGGCACAAAATGCTACAACTTTTATGACTTTAAACTCTATTCCTATGACTTTAAAGTTGACATTAGCAATTATATAAAACTAGCGGCTGCCCGCGACTTCGTCCGCGTGGAAAGCTTTTCTCTAACCCTCGGGAATAGTACTTTTTTCGGGATGAAAAGTACCTTATATTCTTTTCTGTACCCCTGACAACGTGTATGCATAAGGAGCTTGACCACCTTCTAAGGCCAAAAAGTATCGCTTTAAAGATTTTTGTGCCCTCGTGATTGAAATTAGTGGCTGGAAAGGTCTGTAGCTATAATCAGTAATTAATTAGTTTTTCTTTTCTTTTCCTGGTATTGTTTATATATTAGAATTTCTGTAGCATTTTGAGGTTAGCTCGACTTGGAAATTGTCACAGAATACTAGTCTTCGAGTCCAATGGGGATGGCAACGCAAAGCTAATTGTAGATGTCGCTTCGTACGCTTGTTCCTAAGACGTAGACGTTCAGAACAAAATGTATGGAAAAATAGATTGTTTTGTGGTTTTTTTTACCGAAAAAGATCCAATGACCCAAAATGGATATAAAAGACTATTCTACAATGCAAATGCCGGAATTTGAATCCAAATTAGGAAGTTTTTATTCTTACAGAATTTATATTTTTTTTCTATATACAGATTTTTCGGAAATATGTAAGTGTCAACATTTTTAAAGCCTATAGGTGCGTCCAGATATGTTCTTTTGCCCGTACCGTACCTCCGTTCCAATCGGCGTCGCGATCAAAGAACGCTAGTCTGGACGCATGTTCGGAACGGTGCGGAGGTACGCCGTTCCGTTCGCCGAACAGGTACGCCCCGATCCACCTCGAATCTCTCGCTCTTTCGCCCGTACCCGTATCTCTCGCTCTTGAGCGTCGCGAACAAAGAACGCTAGTCTGGACGCATGTTCGGAACGGTGCGGAGGTACGCCCCGTCTCGATCTCATCGCGAGTCGGTTTTTTCGCCCCGTTCAAAGGAAAAACGGCACGGAGGAACGGTACGGCGCTAGTCTGGACGTGATCGCGGCGACGCCGACGTTCGGAGGTTGTAGTACAGTAGCCCGTAGTACATTTAAATTACGAAAAAGGTTAGGTACCGTTTGCCGTTGTGATATAGTTATTTATTATGAAATTATAGATACTTTAACCCAAGTTTTACAGATCGGAACTCGCCGTAAGCTATATTTGTATATCTTCAAAAATGAGATTTTTTATTTTTCGAGGTTAATCACATGGTTTAGCTATTGTCGTGTTCTACAGCGCTATGTTTGATTGCCACTGATAATAGTTAGACTGTGAAAAGTAGCCATACACAGATTTAAGACCAGATAAAGTCCATCCATTTCATCTTAAGACCAGATGAAATGGATGGACTTTATCTGGTCTTAAATCTGTGTATGGCTACTTTTCATAGTCTTAATATTATCAGTGGCAATCAAACATAGCGCTGTAGAACACGACAATAGCTAAACCATGTGATTAACCTCGAAAAATAAAAAATAATCATTTTTGGAGATATACAAATATAGGTTGCGGCGGGTTGCGATCTGTTAAAGTATCTATAATTTTGTAATAAATAACTATATCACAACGGCAAACGGTAACCTTTTTCGTAATTTAAATTTACTACGGGTTGCTGTACTATTGGATCGGAACGTTGATACGGAACGGAGGTACGGTACGGCGCTAGTCTGGACGTGATCGCGGCGACGTTCGGCGGTTTGATCGGAACGGTGGTACGGAACGGAGGTACGGAACGGGCAAAAGTAGCGTCCAGACTTATTTGATCGGAACGCTGGTACGGAACGGAGGTACGGTACGATCAAAAGAACATATCTGGACGCACCTTATGACACAGAATTCAATCATTTTTAAGCTTAAAAAACGATTTTTTAAGTAAAAGTCCTTTGTTTTCATAGTTCTCGTGGAACAAGCGTACACAGCGCCATTTTGACAGTTGCCCAAAGTTGAACAAAAGAATATGCGATAGTTTTTTAGCACCAAAGAGCTTTGACGGGATCGAGTTCAGGTTAAGATCGAATCAACGTCAAAATACAGTCTTGATATGTTTGTTCAAAAACTATTAACTATACTGTGTCAAAAATCTGTGTTTGACACAGTATAGATATTAGTATTTTGGTTCATTGAAAATGGTTTCCATGGTTTCTATAGTACCATTAAAACGTGGTTAAAACTCTACTTTTATTTACATTCTCTTTGAGTAGGTACTGTTTTGAAGTTTACCATAAAACGCATTAAAAAGTTTTGTGGACGATATCGAATGGCGGACGTTGATTAAGATAAGTCAAATCAATTAGTTACTCAATAAAACTGTTTTTAATCTCAGGAAACGAAAAATAGTTTCAAATATAGCGTTAGGAATGTAAAAATAATACAATATTATTGGATTTCATCTTGTTGAGGCCCAAGGCCTAAAAAGGTGGTATCATTAGTGGTCATTTTCCTTTCATGATGATCGATTCAATAGTTGAGACGAAGGCGTAACAAACAAACTGATTTTCGCATTTATAATAGGGTCGTCCATTAATCACGTGAGCCTCGAAAGGGGGGGGGGGGGGGTAGTTGAAAAAATCACGAAGTATCATGAGGGGGGGGTGTAGTCAGATATCACGTGTATTATTTTTTTTTCGTTAAACGTGTGACTTTTAACCGAGAACTGTGTGTTATTGTTGACTTACCGTTACCAGGACGATTTCCCCGCCCACCGCGACGTATTCGTACTGAAAATTGTTGAGATTATTTTGTACCAAAAAAATACACGTGATTTAGAGGGAGGGGGGGTTAAAAATTGGCCAAAAAAACATCACGTGATTAATGGACGCCCCCATATTAGTAAGGAAGTAAGGATGATACTTACAATAGCCTTATCCATCCCCGCTATCTGCTTCACAGTGGATCGTTTATCGTCCACATTGTCGTGTGCGCCGCAGAATATGCCGTGTCGTGACGTCACTTCCTGCAGTAACACGCGGAGTGTGTTCACCTGCGCGTTCTCTCTCGCTCGCTCGCATTGGAGCACTAGGAGTTCGCACTCTTCACGAGTGAGATGGCACTATTGACAATATATCTTAAAAACTATCGGGTGTTTGGTATTAGCCTTATAAAGCCGAATATGGTAGATAGGGACCATCAAACTGAACAACTTTTACTCTGGGACTAACTGTGAAATCGCGAAAAAAAATCAGCTGTTTCATACAAAATTTAATAACGAAAATATCAAAATGTATGAAACAGCTGATTTTGTTTCGCGATTTCACAGTTAGTCCCAAAGTAAAAGTTGTTCAGTTTGATGGTCCCTATCTACCATATTCGGCTTAAAAGGCTATTACCAAACACTCTGTATATGCATACTTAAGTTAACCGCCTCTGTGGTCTAGTGGATCGCCCACACGTGTAAGACGCAGGGGTCCCGGGTTCGATTCCCAGGAGGGGGGGTACATTATTGTGCAGTGCAGTTAGAGGTAAGATAAGATAGCCAGTTCCTCGGTGGTCATGATTCTGTACTGCGTTTACACTTTCGGCCTTATCGTGATTTCACATCAGGTGAGGTGAAATCCAAAAAAAAGTTTATTTAAACTCTTGACAATGTTCTTGTTAGTACAGTCAGCAGCACGTCAGAGTTATAAAAACTGTCGAAAACCTCTAATTTATTTTGAACCTCAAGGCTCAGTTGCACCACCTAACTTTAACGATAACAAGCTTGTTAAAGTACCGGTTAAGCACAAGTTAGCCAAAAAAAGAGATTGCCAGCCAGCATGATGTTATTTGACAAGTTTGACGTGACATATAGGTAGCATTATCATTTCATGATAACTTTAACTTTGACAGCGTTTTGGTGCAACTCACACTAAGGCTCAGTTGCACCACCTAACTTTAACGATAACAACAAGATTGTTAGTGTGAGTTGCACCAAAACGCTGTCAAAGTTATAGTTATCGTCAAATGATAATGCTACCTATTTGTCGCGTCAAACTTGTCAAAGGACATCCTGCTGGCTGGCAACCTCTTTTTTTGGCTAACTTTTGCTTAACCGGTACTTTAACAAGCTTGTTGTCGTTAAAGTAAGATGGTGCAACTCAACCTTAGGCTGAGTTGGACCACCTAACTATAACGATAACAAGCTTGTTAAAGTACCGGTTAAGCACAAGTTAGCCAAAAAAAGAGGTTGCCAGCCAGCATGATGTCCTTTGACAAGTTTGACGTGACAAATAGGTAGCATTATCATTTGACGATAACCGTAACTTTGACAGCGTTTTGGTGCAACTCACACTTAAAGTACCGGTTAAGCATAAGTTAGTTCTAAAAAGATGTTGTCAGCCAGCTTGATTTCCTTTGACAAGTTTGACGTGACAAATAGGTAGCATTACCATTTGACGATAACTTTAACTTTGACAGCGTTTTGGTGCAACTCACACTAAGTTTAAAGTTGATTGAAACTGATTACTCCTTTGTGGCAGCCTAGCGTGCTGTTGACTCATTTTGCGCCCCAAATTTTCTAACTATGGGTCAGTAAAGAACGCCCCCTGAAGTTTGCGCCTCTGGCAGCCACCCCCATTGCCAGCACCTAGCTATGACGCTGGTCGAAGCAGACTTTTTTTATGTTAACGCAGCTTTACATTACAGTACAGTCAGTGGCACGAATCATGAATATTTTTCGACGGAGTGGGGATAAGTTCGCGCATGTGCTCTTGTGAGCGACCAATAGCGCGCGCCTTCCTCCCGCCGCCCGCGCCCCTCACCGCTACGCATACCCAAAATACGCGTTCCGCGCAATCCCCACCCGATTTCATGATTCGTGCCACTGACTGTACCATAATTTAAAAAATTATATACTTGGTACTCACTCCAGTTTCAGTAATCGCGGCGGCCAGTATGTTCCGCCTCTGCTTGATGTGTGCTCGGTTCTTGACCGCTTCTAATGCAAGCGAGCAATGCATCGCCGCCGTGTGGGCCAACACGGACTCTGGAGTTGCCCTGTGAATTAGAACTAAACCATTAATTTAAAATAATATTATTAAATTGTGTATAAGAATTGGGATGTTGACAACTTTTTTTATTTTATATTACATTAATTACCTCTCAAAAAAAGAAACATTGGTAAAATAATTATTTCGCTAGCTTGAAAACTGCCCGAGATATCACAGTGTGAAATGCACACAAATGGACTCGCCCAAAAACGCTCCATACTAACGGCTACTGAGGTATGACGTCACGCCTCAGTAGTTTGTATGCAACGCGTAGGAAATTTGTTCGGCAGCTATATTAAATATTGTGTTTATCAAAATGGTTTCTTAGACAAATTTGCTATACATTTTACGAACTAATTAAAGGTATCATTTATTTTAATAAATTTTATACTTTTTAAATGGACTTGTCCACCCAACTTTGAAGGGTCATAAAACAAATAATATGCAATTTATAAAACTAAGAGGTATACAAGCTACTCTAAAAGTTTAATATGTTTACGATTTTTATTAGTATTTCGTTATTTTATTCATTAGTCAACATCCCTATTACAAACTATACATACATATAAAGGTGCGTCCAGATATGTTCTTTTGATCGTACCGTACCTCCGTTCCGTACCAGCGTTCCGATCAAATAAGTCTGGACGCTACTTTTGCCCGTTCCGTACCTCCGTTCCGTACCACCGTTCCGATCAAACCGCCGAACGTCGCCGCGATCACGTCCAGACTAGCGCCGTACCGTACCTCCGTTCCGTATCAACGTTCCGATCCAATAGTACAGCAACCCGTAGTAAATTTAAATTACGAAAAAGGTTACCGTTTGCCGTTGTGATATAGTTATTTATTACAAAATTATAGATACTTTAACAGATCGCAACCCGCCGTAACCTATATTTGTATATCTCCAAAACTGATTATTTTTTTATTTTTCGAAGTTAATCACATGGTTTAGCTATTGTCGTGTTCTACAGCGCTATCTGTGTATGACTACTTTTCACAGTCTAACTATTATCAGTGGCAATCAAACATAGCGCTGTAGAACACGACAATAGCTAAACCATGTGATTAACCTCGAAAAATAAAAAAATCTCATTTTTGGAGATATACAAATATAGGTTACGGCGAGTTGCGATCTGTAAAACTTGGGTTAAAGTATATATAACTTCATAATAAGTAACTATATCCCAACGGCAAACGGTACCTAACCTTTTTCGTAATTTAAATGTACTACGGGCTACTGTACTACAACCTCCGAACGTCGGCGTCGCCGCGATCACGTCCAGACTAGCGCCGTACCGTTCCTCCGTGCCGTTTTTCCTTTGAACGGGGCGAAAAAACCGACTCGCGATGAGATCGAGACGGGGCGTACCTCCGCACCGTTCCGAACATGCGTCCAGACTAGCGTTCTTTGTTCGCGACGCTCAAGAGCGAGAGATACGGGTACGGGCGAAAGAGCGAGAGATTCGAGGTGGATCGGGGCGTACCTGTTCGGCGAACGGAACGGCGTACCTCCGCACCGTTCCGAACATGCGTCCAGACTAGCGTTCTTTGATCGCGACGCCGATCGGAACGGAGGTACGGTACGGGCAAAAGAACATATCTGGACGCACCTTAAAACTCTAAATTGATTGATTGACTGATTGTTGGGATGCGGCTGTAGCTCTAATGGCTGAAAGACACCTTTTTTTATAGAGTAGGGTAAAAAACGGATAGTTGCCCCAATTTTTGAAATTACTTTATATCTTTAAGTACAAAAAGCGAGATTCGAGTTGTTAAACGGGTAGCTACTTTGGTTTATTATCATCAAATTTATGAAAGGAATAAATATTATCTTTGATATTTCCAGAGTATTGGCGATTTTTGCGGACCTCTAAATTTTGGGACAACTATCCCATATAGGGGATAGTTGCCAAATCTATATAAATTACGTTTAGGATAGATGCCTCGTCGCGACAGAGGACATTTATCCCGCAAAAACTTTGATCGCACCTAGCCGTCCCATGCAATCGCACAGAGACATGCAACACGGTCAACTTAGTTGTAGTTGCAGAGTCTCTCGATAGATAAATAATATACCATGTGTTTCATTCGTGAAACTAGAGTAATTGAAATCGAGGCTACTATACCCCCGAGGCGACTATCCGGGTATTACCCTAGATACCTTTCATGGCGAGCACTAAGAAAGGAGTTTGAAAAATTCACCTCCTATGACGATGAAATAGGGGATGAAAGTTTGTATGGGAATTTGAATAGGAAATTTGAAATGTGCCTACCGGCTGAAGGTAAACATAACTTGAAGGGTAGACCTTTCATAGTGTAGGTGAGCACTAAGAGAGGGTTTTTCAAAGGGGATAGGGAAGATGACGGGAACACCTTCTACCAGCATTTTAAGGATAGGTACTAATGATTTTCTAAAATGTCCATGCGAACGAACTCGCGGGCAAAAGCTAGTATTAAATAAAATTCACCGCGGACCAATTTTGGTCATAGTTAAATATTAGACCACCCTTAGCTTCGACGCTGTATATGCGTATGCCCAGCAGTGGGCGTTGACGATGTAACTCACCCGACATTGGCCGGTTTCTGCGCGACAGCGTCGTGCGACAGCGCAGGGACGAGTCCCGCGCGCCGCTCGTACAGTTGCGCCCATAACGCCTCACCGCGGCACTTGCCAACCCAGGACAGTTGCTCTTCTACAACAATACTAAGGCGATTAACGGCCAAATACTCAATGATACTGTACGGTCCTTCAACCGTACATTCTCCCGCGTAAACATTTTTATATGAAGCACATAATTATTACTATTATAATTATTATTACATTTTTATCAACTTATCTATCGCGCCTGCAGATTTTTGTCATTTTGAAAAGCCCTCATTAAATATGGTGTTTTTGTTTAGTTTAGTCTGCATTTACTGAATACCGCTGCCGCGCGTGTCTTGTATCAAGTTTAAACAGTTCGGTGTGTGTACCTTCATACAGCATCTTATTTTCAAATAAGTTGTCAGATTTAAAAAGGGTTCCCAACCGGACCTTTTACTACAGAATAAATATACCTATAATTATAGTCAGGTGGCGACGAAGCATTTTGAGATTTTTCGTCGGACTCTCTTCTATATACCTAAAACTGGTATGTATGTGTTCCTTGTGCTCTATGAAACACGAAACTGATGGTTTTAAGAGGAGGAAGTGGGGACACGCATAGCTGTGACGTCACAAACATGGCGGCCGACCGTAACAAGTTTTTCTTCATTTCTCGAGTTCTATTGCATCAATTTCATTGTTAGATATGTCATTTAAAAGCTTATATAACTGTCTATCAGTGGCGAAGGGTCCATACAGGCCGATTCCCTCCGGCTTACCTTTTAGAAATCCCATTCCAATGATCCATTATGCAGATTATCACATTGAAATGTAGCAGATCATAACATTTTTGTAGAACGGCTTACATTCGCCATAATTTCACCCCTCGCCACTGCTGTCTATGATTGCTCTTCTAACACCTACTAATTTAGTCTTGTCGTTTTTGAAAAATTAACAAAAGTATGATTTTTTTTCATAATTTTTTTCTTATTTACAGGTATAAGCTAAATAAAGAAAAATATTTGTGTAAGTTTGTAAGTTTTTAATAAAAAATAAAGTCCGTTTTAATATCTTCTCAGAAATATAAACATCATTTTAGTGCAATAATAAACAAAGAAGTTGTTACCAATTCAGTAAGGAAAGTACTCATCTATTTTTTTCAATTTCTTCTTTATTTCATCAAGTTTTTCTGCATTTCTCGAGTTCTACTGCATCAATTTCAATGTTTGATATGTAATTTGAAAGGTTATATAATGTTCTATGATTATTCCATTGAAACCTACTAATTTAGTTTTGTTGTTTTTAAAATATTAACAAAAATATGTTTTTTTCATACACTCTTTCTTATTTACCGGTATAACTATAAAGAGAAACATAAGTGTATCTTAGTTTGTAAGTTTATGTATAACAAAAAATAATGTCCATTTTATTACCTTTCCAGAAATATAAAGGTGATTGTAGTGCAATAATAAACAAACAAGTTGTGACCAATTCTGTAAAGAAAGTACGAATTTTATTTTTACCGCTGTTTTCACTATTGATTTGAAAATGATAAGTATTTAAGAGAAAAAGCTGTGCTTTTTACAAATTAAAGTATAAATCTAATATGTGTTTACTTTTTTATTATAATATCAGATGTAATATAATTTCATACTAGCGGCCTCCCGCGGTTTCACCCGCGTGGTTCCCGTTCCCGTGGGAATATCGGGATAAAAAGTATCCTGTGTTTTAATCTAGGCTATCTAATATCTGTGTGCCTAATTTCAACCAAATCCGTTCAGTAGTTTTTGCGTGATTGAGGAACAAACATCTAAACATCCAAACCCACAAACTTTCACATTTATAATATTAGTAGGATATTGATATTATAATATCACACATCCAGTAAATTAGAAGTAATATAAGCTAAGCTATTATAGAAACAATGTACAAAACAAAGTATTATTGTAATCTTAATAATAGTGCAAATAAAAACTATTCCCAAGGTGTAATGAAAATTACTTATTTTTACGTAAATCACATTGTACAAAATAGAAAATAGTAATGAAATAATGAATGAGATAATGTTGACATAATTGAATTATCGAGTTTAGTGAACAGAGCATAGCAAGCAACATATACTACTCATCAACATCCATAATGTTATGCTGATTAAAATATTTCTTTTCTAATATGGCATAGGTACTCCTTTCAATATACGTTTTTGCTTTGAGCGTGCACAGTCGCATTTCATTGTCAGTCAGTCTGTCTTACACTGGCACGATATGAGCTTGATATCTTGGTAATTTCAATTTGTCTAGGTTTTTAACATTTAAGAAAACTGGTGGTAATTTAATTACCAGCTTCTAGAGAAGTTCAGAAGCACCATCTACACAGAGCTAATTACCAGACTTATTTGGAAAACTGCGAATATCTCGATCCAAACCTTACTCTTACCAGAAAACTGTGGCTGGAGGTAATACAACAATTCCCTAATTCCCATCACAAGCTTTAAACCTCCATCCAATATGCCTGCAAGATATCGAGCTCATATCGTGCCAGTGTAAGACAGACTGCCGGACGACGAAATGCGACTGTGCATGCTCAAAGCAAAAACGTATGATTGGATTGGAAAAGAATTAATTATGTTTTAATCAGCATAACTTTCTTGATGTTGATGAGTAGTACTTATATGTTGCTTTACTATGCTCTGTTCACTAAACTCGATAATTAAATTTTATGTCTACATTATCTCATTCATCATTTCCCTACTTAATAAGTGATTTTCACTACACGTTGGGAATAGTTTTTATTTTCACTGTTATTATAGGTAATTACAATAAATAATACTTTGGTTTTGTACATTGTTTTTATAATAGCTTAGCAAGTACATCTAAATTGCTTGATGTGTGATATTATAATACAAATAAAAGTAAACGTATATTATATGTAAACTGTAATTTGTAAAAAGCACAGCTACTTTTTCACAGCTCTTAAATACTTATCATTTCGAAATCAGGTAAATCAGGTAAATAAGAAAAAGTGTATGAAAAAAAAACATATTTTTGTTAATATTTTAAAAACAACAAAACCTAATTAGCAGTTTTCAAAAGAACAATCAAAGGCAATTATATGAACTTTCAATGAAGAATAACTTGATGAAATAAAGAAGAACTTTAAAAAATCAGTGGGAACTTTCTTTACAGAATCGGTCACAACTTGTTTGTTTATTATTGCACTTCAATCATGTTTATATTTCTGAAAAAGTAATAAAACGGACTTTATTTTTTGTTATAAACTAACAAACTTAGGCACATTTATGTTTCTCTTTATTTATAGTTATACCGGAAAATAAGAAAAAGTGTATAAAAAATATATTTTTGTTAATATTTCAAAAACGACAAACTTAAATTAGTAGGTGTCTAAAAAAACAATCATAGACAATTATATAACCTTTCAAATGACATATCAAACATTGAATTGATGCAGTATAACTCGAGAAATGAAGAAAAATTTCATTAAATAAAAAGAAATTGAAAAAAAATTAAAGAGTACTCTCCTTACAGAATTGGTAACAACTTGTTTGTTTATTATTGTACTACAATGATGTTTATATTTTTGAAAAGATATGAAAACGCACTTTATTTTTTACTAGCTTCTGCCCGCGACTTCGTCCGCGTGGATATTAGACGAAATCCTTTTAAGGAACCTTCAACCAGGATCCGGCCAGCCATTTTTACGCGATAAGGCGAGTCCCCATCAAGCGCGCTGCCTCGCGAGGCAAGACATTTGCCGCGTGTGGCGGGCCTCGCACAAGGCTTCCAGTTCCCGTTCCCGCTCCCGTTCCCCGTTCCCGTTCCATTCCCGTCCCGTTTGCGTTCCAGTCCCGTAAACGTCCCGTAACCGTCCCGTACCCCTTCCGTTTCCGTTCCCGTTCCCATCCCGTTCCCGTCCCGTTCCCATCCTGTTCTCGTTCTCGTTCCCGTCCCGTTATATTCCCGTTCCGTTACCGTTTCGTTCCCGTTCCGTTCCCGTTCCCATTCCCGTTCCGTTCCCGCTTCGTTCCCGTCCCGTAAACGTCCCCAAACCGTCCCGTACGCCTTACGTTCCCGTTCTTGTTCCCGTTCCGTTCCCGTCCATGTCTTGTTCCCGTTCCCGTTCCCATCCTGTTCTATTCCCGTTCCGTTCCCGTTACGTTCCTGTTTCATTCCCGTTTCGTTCCGTTCCGTTCCGTTCCGTTCCGTTCCGTTCCGTTCCGTTCCGTTCCGTACCGTTCCGTTCCGTTCCGTACCGTTCCGTTCCGTTCCGTTCCAATCCGTTCCGTTCCGTTCCCGTTCCCGTTCCCGTTTCCGTGCCCGTGCCCGTTCCGGTTCCCGTTCCCGTTCCCTGGATGTGCATGTCCAGGTCCATATGTGTCATGTCCACCGCGTTGGACTTCAAAATAAATCTCATTTTCGCAATCACCATCCCATAAAACCTCAAGAACGACATCCATATCGATTTTTATGTTACTCACTCCACTTACCCTCTAAGGGGTTGATTTTCACAATTTCAAAATATATATTTAGACGTGCTCCTACGAATTTTAAAGTTGTTATTTCGATTTTGTATTCTTTTTCCATACAAAATTTGAACCCCATTTTTACCCCTTTAGGGGTTAAATCATGTCCACCGTGTTGGACTTCAAAATAAATGTCATTTTTGCAATCGTCATTCCAGAAAACCCCAATAACGACATCTATATCGATTTTTATGTTTACTCACCCCATTTACCCCCTAAGGGGTTGATTTTCAAAATAAAAAAATATATATTTGCCTATTTATTTTTAGATGTGCTCCTACGAAGTTTAAAGTTGTAATGTCTATTTTATATTATTTTTCCATACAAAATTTGGACCTCATTTTCACCCCTTTAGGGGTTAAATCATGTCCACCGTGGTTGGACTTCAAAATAAATATCATTTTTGCAATCGTCATCCCACAAAACCCCGATAACGACATCCATATCTATTTTTAGGGTTTTTTTAACCCTTTTCACCCCCATTTCATCCCCTTTGGAGTTGAAATCCTAACAAAAACAATATACGTTGCATTAGATTTCTATCCATAAGCCTAAATTATAAATTCAGCGATTTTTACTTCGAAAATTAAGGATTTTCTTCAATACACAACTTCAACCCCCCTTTTGACCCCTTCGGGGGTAGAATTTTGAAAAACGCTGAGACCCGTATTTATTAATTTTCAATCGTCAGCCTAAACACAAAATTTGAAGATTCTAGCTTTAAAACTGAGGGACTTTCATACAAACTTTCATCCCTTATTTCATCCCCTTAGGGATGGAATTTTCAAAAATCCTTCCTTAGTGGATGCCTACACTGTATAAAGTATCTGTGTGCAAAATTTCAAGCTTCTTGGTCCAGCGGTTTGGGCTGTGCGTTGATAGATCAGTCAGTCAGTCAGTCAGTCAGTCAGTCAGTCAGTCAGTCAGTCATTCAGTTTACGATTTTATATATTAAGATTATAAAATTACAAACTTAGGTATACAAATCTTTTTCTATATTTAGTTTAAACCTGTAAATAATAAAAAGTTTATGAAAAAAATCATATTTTTGTTAATATTTCTAAAACGACAAAACTAAATTAGTAGGTTTCAAAAGAGCAATCATAGACAATTATATAACCTTTAAAATGACATATCAAACAACGAAATTGATGCAATAAAACTCGAAAAATGAAGAAAAACTTTTTACGGTCGGCGCCATCTTTGTGACGTCATAGCTATGCGTGTCCCCACTTTCTCCTCTTAAAACTGTCAGTTTCGTGTTGTGTAGAGCACAAGGAACACATACATACCAGTTTTAGGTGTATAGAAGAGAGTCCGACGAAAATCGTGAAGGAGACGACTTATTAAATATTTGCCTCCTGACTATTATACTAAACGTCCGCCCATCCGCGCGAGGATAATCCTTAGAGAAGGGAAGTAAGGGATAATCTAATAATAAGCTACTCTCGCTGCACGGTAAAGTGCTTATTATGTATTATGCACCTTCCTTCTGTCGCGTTAGTCGCGTAGCTGTGTCTAAACCGACACACGACACCCCTCGTGCGCTGGCTCGACTGAGTCAGCCGCGAGCAGGGCTAATACCAAATTTTAAGCGCGGAGTGCCCCCCCCCCCCCCCTGCTTTTACCCCTTTTGCCATATGCATGCGCCTCACCCAACTGTATGCTAAAATACTTCTCCCCCCTTAGTACTATGTACAGTTTATCTGGAACCGCTCGTCGCGCCCCCTTTGAATAACTCCCTAAATGCCCCTTTGGTTGGGCCACTTTAATGTCCCTATTGCTGTCATTCATAGCCAATAACCAAGTCACATTTATTGTAAAAAAAACCGGCCAAGTGCGAGTCGGACTCGCGCACGAAGGGTTCCGTACCAAAAAACGGCAAAAAAAACTCACGTTTGTTGTATGGGAGCCACCCTTAAATATTTATTTTATTCGGTTTTTATAAATTGTTATAATAATATAACAGAAATACATCATCTGTGAAAATTTCAACTGTCTACCTGTTGTCTTTATTAATATAAAGCAAAAAACGGCAAAAAAATCACGTTCGTTGTATGGGAGCCCCCCTTAAATATTTACTTTATTATATTTTTAGTATTTGTTGTTATAGCAGCAAAAGAAATACATCATCTGTGAAAATTTCAACTGTCTAGCTATCACGGTTTATGAGATACAGCCTGGTGACAGACAGACAGACAGACAGACGGACAGCGGAGGCTTAGTAATAGGGTCCCGTTTTTACCCTTTGGGTACGGAACCCTAAAAAGACGATACAATAGGGAACATGCATAAGTCACCGATTTTAATAAATTTGAGCTTGATCGCTGCGGAAACCTATAAAAACATGATTGAACAGAAAAATAATAAATAAAATATAATATTTTAGTTTTATCACACAGGTGAAAATAGCGAATTTTTTTTTTCATTTTCTGATATAATGCACTTAACAGTCGGATAGAATATCGAATAGAAATAATATTTTGTATGACACATATGTACTTAAACACAATATTTAAGGAGATATTTGAAAATTCTTGGCTAGCTCCATAATAATGCGCCTGAATCGTGACATGAGTGACGTCACAAATGTTGACCGTTTTGTATAGAGCGTTTTCGGCGGGTGCAGCTGCGCGCTAACTTCAAGTGACTATATCACGAGAAAAAAAAACGCAAGAGAAAAGTTTTAATACTACAGTTGATTATCTCACGCATTATACTTTTGATTTTGATACAAAATCAAATTGATGCATGTTCCCTATTGGGCAAATATGGATTTACTTTTATAGGGTTTCGTACCCAAAGTAAAAACGCGACCCTATTATTAAGACTCCACTGTCCGTCTGTCTGTGTCTGTCACCAGGCTGTATCTCATGAACCGTAAGTCGTTTTTTGGTACGGACCCCTTCGTGCGCGAGTTCGACTCGCGCTTAGCCGGTTTTAGGGTTCCGTACCCAAAGGGTAAAAACGGGACCCTATTACTAAGACTCCGCTGTCCGTCTGTCTGTCTGTCTGTCTGTCACCAGGCTGTAATCTCAAGAACAGTGATAGCAAGACAGCTGAAATTTCACAGATGATGTATTTCTGTTGCCGCTATAACAACAAATAGTAAAAACAAAATATTTTTTTTAAGAGTGACTCCTATACTACAAACATGTTTTTTTTTGCCGTTTTTTGCTCGATAATTAATAACGACAACAGGTAGACAGTTAACATTTTCACAGATGATGTATTTCTGTTGCCGCTATAACAACAAATACTAAAAACAAGTTTTTTGGTACGGAAGCCTTCGCGCGTGAGTCCGACTCGCACTTGGCCTGTTTTTTTTATATTAGTCAAAGTCAAATAAACTTAATTATTAAGTACTTTTGAATCGTCTGTATTTTCCTACCACCCGTTCCAGACTTTTTTAGCTGACAAGAAGAACGGGCGCAAGAAACTTATCAGCTGTAACAGCCATAAGTACGTTTAGCTTACTCATGTTTTGAACTCACCAGGGTCATTGATGTCTCCGTTAGTAGACACAACAGTCGAATTTGCGACAGGATTCACAGAAACAAGAGTATTTTGAGATATTGGCCGGCGCAGCGATGATAAGTACCTATCCAGTTTACTCTGAAAAAAAACAGGTTTAAGGCAGGGCTTCAAATACCGTTAAAACTTAGTAACGTTAAAAATGGATATCAATAACGGTAAAACAGAATTTAACGTTATTTTTTCGTTCCCTGATAACGTTATTATGTTACTGTATAATAGTAGATTATACAACAAGTGAATAAAAAGGGAATTTAGTTCGAGGGACTAAGTTGGATCCCGAGAGTAGCGAAGGATTCTAGAGTTGAATCGTTATCGACATTAATTTAACGTTATATTAAGGTTATGTTATTAAGTATCGTTAAAAAAAATAACGTTATCAAGGTATCATATTGAAAATAACGTTACGTAACGTTATTTTTACTGTTAATCGATAACGTTATAAAGCCCTGGTTTAAGGACCACCCAATGAAACAACCCTTATATTTCATATTTAAACCATATTAAACTTAGAATAATAACAATAATAATAGTTCCCCACAAAGAATACTGTCAAACCACACAACTGAACCAAAATGACTGTTTTCAGATTTAAGTTACCTAATCGTACCCATAAAAACAATTTTTTTGCCTCACTTTACATACAAGGACTCTGCTTCTAGGTGTTACTATTCTAAAATATTAAATAAATAAATGATTGATTGAATGATAAAAATGATTAATATTTTATCAAAGATAGTTTTATCTCTTAGAATGCTGATCAGATCAGTTGGGTGTGTAGAGCAATCTGAATCTCTTCCATTCAGTCCCTGGATGGCCATCATCAGATCCCAGCTAGGTCAATCCTTTTATCTCTTAGAATGCTGATCAGATCAGTTGGGTGTGTAGAGCAATCTGAATCTCCTCCATTCAGTCCCTGGATAGCCATCATCAGATCTCAGCTAGGTCAATCCTTGGCAGAGAACCAAGGCTTCAAAGTTACCTTGTTTGTATGAAAATTGAGGTCGTGTCTTACCACCACTGTAAATATGATATAATGAAAATCAATCATACCTGAAGGTCAACATTTTCATCCACCAAACAGAGAGAATCAGCAATGTTTTTGGTTTCCTCCAGGTTTTCTTTCTTAGTTGTCAGTTCTTCTGAGAGCTGTTGCAACAGCCAGGCGCGCCGCTGTATGTCTTGCAAGCGACGCCGCGATAAATTGCAGTGGGCCACTGGAAAATTATTATACATAGTTTGAAAATGTTAAATCAACTGTATGTTGTATATGTTTACTGCTAAAGTACGGAATACGTTAAGGTGCGAGATTAACTAGGTAATCTGCAGATTACTGGGAATGAACCATCAAAGTGCAACATTTTTCTTAAAGTAGCATATTTCCACACGTTTCCTAGTAAATCTGCATAATAACGGATGCTAGACTGTTAAAGCGCAAAGGACAATAAATGAAATAGCCAAGACTTCAGGAAATTTGAGTTAAAGACAAATGAAAACATAATTTTTGAAGCTTTGCAGGCCACTACTGCCACGGCATGCTCGCTCGGCTAGCAGGTTTTTGGCTGCAGTTCTAATCAAACTTAAATGTCTCCTGGCTTTTGTCTCCACTGCTTTTATGTGTTTACACTATTTTCACCTAAAGATACTGTTTCATCAACTTTAACTGATGCTTGGTCATAAAGTCTGCAGATTACCTTAGTTAATGTAAGATCTGAATTATTTTTTTCCACTTTATCAGACTCGACCAGTTAATCTGCAGATTAACTAGCTAATCTGCACTCTAACTGATTTACTCACATTAACGGTAACATAAGTATACATTAGTAAATAACAAGCAATTATCTATGAACATGAAAAGTTCGAAGGACAGTGGCAAATCAAGCTTATAAAAGTAAAGTATGGCCTGTAAATCAGTAATATAATATTCTTCTTCTTATCAATGCAGGCGGTTTCCACAACTCGACTTCTATTGCACCTATTTTGCATCTGGAGTAGTCAGTAATTTAGTAATGCCTAAAATTAACCCAAGATACATACACTTGGAGGATATTTTATCCATCAACTGAGTAAGATTGTTTTGTAGTTCTCCAACCCTGGCCTCAGCGTTGGCCACTTTTTGCTTAGTCTCCTGACATTGATTCCAGAGTGATAACTCATCTGGTATCACTGTCTCTGTATCCTTTTGATACTGGAAGTTAAAATATAGCATTAAATGTAGAGATTAAGAGGAAACACTACGATCGCGAGAATTGAATAATTCCTATAGAATAGGGGTGGCCAACAAGTTGATCGCGATCAACCAGTCGATTTTTGGAGACAGTGCAGTCGCTCAAGAGAGACATAACAAAAAGTGCTTTGCTTGTGGTAGCAAAGTAAGTAGCAACAGAACGGTGTGGGAGGTGGGCGCAACGGTTTTGTAGTGAAAAATACCCCAAAAATAAACATTCTTTAAGTCGATCTCAGTAGGCCAGGAAGTTTTAAAGTAGATCGCAGCCCTAGACAAGTTGGCCACCCCTGTTATAGAAAGTTGACAAAATCAATGTTTCGTACTCCCCTCTCAACTAGCAAAAATATGTCGTGTAGTAGTCGCAGCAACGCAAATTATTCATAATTTTGGCTCCTAATAGAAGTCGTATAAACATAATTACAACGTTTATACAATGCGATTTGGGCCCATTTTATTCAGCAATCCAGTCACATAGACATCGTATAAAGATAACTTATTCAGCGAAATCGTCACGTAATTGTCGCCGGAGTGACTGTTACAAGCTTAAGATATGCTATAACTGTAACTTAAATGACTTTTATATGTCATGTTAGTCTTAATAAAGCGACCTGGGATACAAAACAGCTGAATAATTTTAAAGTAAATTAAGCAAATGTGTGTCGTCGTCGTTTTAAAAATTATAAAAAAATATAATACATCGGTAACTACAATTTATTTAGCAGACATGTTAATTTGTAGGTTCGCACCAAATGTAAGTTCATAAACTCACACATAGGTTTGCAAAGTATTGCGAAATTAAGTTTTCTGATGAAATATACTAGGTTATATTGTAAATATTTAACGCCCCCCTTTAATTCTTAGTAATATGAATATAATAACAAATATTTTTATATCAATATTCATTTGTACACCATTTTCACTGCGGTATAATAGCTTCTTATACAGCAAATTGGCAGTATAAGCGCCATGATACCACGCTGATTATATTTAGGCTTGTAATAGTCGTATAAATGCAACTTATACAACATAAAAGCAGTATAAAAGCAACGATGTTGCTTTTACTCGACTGTCACAAGAAAGCTATATAATATGCCTTTACTCGACGAAATAGTAACATAAGCGTCGTATACTAGCGACTTATTCAGCAAATCCTTATATGACACTTTAGTCATATAAGGATGCTGAGTAAACGTTTACTCAGCATCATTATGTGACCGAAAGGCTGAATAACTAAAATGCTATATAAGATGCTTTTATACAACAGCAGTATAAAAGCAACGATGTTGCTTTTGTTGCTTTGCGACTGAGTCAAGCTTGTCACAAGAAAGCTATATGTATATTGGGTTGGCACGAAAGTAATGAGACAGTTTGTTCTCACATTTTAAATTCTAACATTTTTATGTTACAACACATTTAGTTAATCAAATACTCGCCTTGAGTATCTATGACTTGTTGCCAACGTATAGGCAAGGACTGGATGCCTGTTGCCCAGAACTCAGCGGGCCGGGAGTTGAAGAAGGTGGCTATGTAGGTTTCAACTTCATTAAAAATACTAAAGCGTTTACAGCGCAAATCGTTTTTCATGGTTCTGAATAAATGATAGTCTGAAGGGGCAATGTCTGGGGAATATGGTGGATGAGATACCGTCTCCCAGCCTAAGTCCTGCAGTTGTTGGCGGGTGATGGATGCAGTGTGCGGGCGAGCGTTGTCATGAAGTAAAATGACATTGGCTCTTCTTCGTCTTTTTTCTTTAATAGCTGTGGCTAGTTTATCGAGCTGCGCCGCATATACTCTTTCATTATGTAATAATTCATAAAACAGCATGCCCTGAGAATCCCAAAAGCAACACAATAGAACTTTTTCGCCGCGATTCTGATATTGCTTTGGTTGTATTGGTGGGTCTTCCCCTCGTGGCAGCCAGAAGGCACGGCGCTTATTGTTTTCGTAGCGAACCCACGACTCGTCCCCTGTGACCAAATCCTCCAAAAACTCTTTGCGGTGCGGTCGAAGTAGTAGCGATTGGCAGACGGCGACCCGAGCAGCACGAGTGGCATCTGTGAGGGCATGAGGTGTCCATCGGGATAAAACTCTCCTATATCCGAGTTCGTGTAGATGATGTTCTATGGCGTGATGGCTGCAGTGAAGTTTTGTCGCTAATTCACGAGTGCTTGCATCCGGCTCCTCTTGCAATTCACGGCGCAAATCATCATCGTCGAAACCTGGTGATCGTCCCGAGCGAGGCTGACTTTCGAGGCTTCGGTCTCCTGTACTAAAGCGTTTGAACCAACGAGACACTGTTGCGTGGCTTGTGGTATCTGAGCCAAATGCAGTGTTGATGTTGTCTGCCGCAGCTCGCGGACTATGGCCTAACAAATACTCGTAGAGGTAGAGAGTTCGAACTTGTCGCTCATCCATTTTTCTTCAAACTAACTTAATTAGTCGTGCGTGAGCTTTTATATACCCCTAGAACAGAAGCACCTAGAATGTTCTATAACATACTAGAATATGATCGAAAATAATTGATTAGAAAAACAACATGAGTAGAGTTTTTTAGTGTCTTTTACTCGACAAAATAGTAACATAAGCGTCGTATACTAGCGACTTATTCAGCAAATCCTTATATGACACTTTAGTCATATAAGGATGCTGAGTAAACGTTTACTCTGCATCATTATGAGACCGAAATGCTGAATAACTAAAATGATATATAAGATGCTTTTATACAACACGTGCTGAATAATTCACACTTACTCGACTTTTATAACACCGAACAGCTCAATAAACTCAACCTTATATGACTAATTTGCTAGTTGGGCTGTTTCCGCCTCCAAAACTAGACCAATTTAAATACTTTTTTAATTAAAAAAAAATAAAGAAATGTTTTGGCTGTGTTCCTATGTTTTGCTTTTTTATATAACCTGGTCAAATTTGATTGCTGAATGTCTAAACCATAGAAATAGAATGCCAAAGAACAACAATGTTAATAAACAGGTGGTCCGAAAAACGAATGTATACCTACATTTTATATGAGATATGTAAAATATGTCTTACATACATAAAATATGACTATATTATGGCAACTATGTTCAATACTGTTTTCTTCGTCGATAAACGAATAAATGTAGCAAAATTTGGTTTTAGAGAAATGTGTGGCAATATCTTATTTACCTTTGAAAAGTGTGATTACTTGAATTGTTTCTTTTTATCACATCACAATTACTTAGAGCACAAGACACCATGGCTCCACGATACCTTTATTTGAAATTCTAATAAGGATTAACAAATATTTTACTGTGATTGCTCATTTGCAAGGCGGGACGCTAGGGGCTCTTACTATAAAAAATGTTGGCACATTGTTACTTGATTCTTTGTCTCTTTTTTCACAGACCGTGTCTGTATAATGTTAACTTCTTTTTTCCACGCTTTGTTGGTCTTCTTGAGTGCAGCAAAATTTTTCTATGTCTATGGTCTAAACAATGGCAATTCTTTTAGGTTTTTGAAGATGACTATCTCTTTTAATAATTAACTTATGAAAAAAGGGAAAACATAGGAACACAGCCAAATCCTTTCTTTATAATTTGTTAACTTCTTGACGCCGACCCGGCCGCATGAGGCCAACTAAAAAATATTTAAGCCATTCTGTCAACGCCGAGCCGGCCGCATGAGGCCAGCACTTTGTTTACGTTTTCTTCTATTGTTCTCTTATCTTCTCTGGTGATAATAATTTTTAGAATTTTTAGGCAGGTACACGGCCGGCGCAGATGGGTTAAAAGTATTTAAATCGGTTTAGTTTTGGAGGAGGAAACAGAGGAGTATGAAACATTGACTGTGTCAACTTTCTGTAGGAATTTTTCAATTCTCTCGCCCCTGGTATTTCCTCTTAACATAAAGAAAAATTTAGAGTTTGTACATAGTATCTGATAAATAATAATATTATCAATCATTTGGAACCATTAGGAGCTTAAGAAGAAAGACACATTTTTTTACTGAAATATTCTAATGATAGGACTAAACTCTTACTGTCTTATTCAGAGTGCGTTCGTTAAACTAGGGCCAAAGTTAACATGGTATTAGACTGAGGCCTAACGCCATTTTAGCGCAAATCATATTCAGAGTGACAGTTTAACGTTTAGTCCCACTGTGTAAGTATTAAAAGGTGCATTGTGATTGGTTTACAAGCATTAAACCAGGTTTTGTTAGAACAGTCTTGCACCCCAGTTTTGTGAAATTTCTGAATAAGATAGTTAGTTTCTCGGATAAGCGGACAGGCTTATAAGCTTTATAACTAAATACTTTAGGTATTATTAAAAATACCACCTCCTCCTACCTTGTAAATATTCTTTCTTTTCCATTTGCGCATATCATCACAGAATACTTGCAGCCTTTTCTTTCTTATCACATCTTTAGGTTCTACGTGTTCCATTAAACTTCGCCAGACCATATAATGACCCCTACACATTCTAAAAAGGTATTTTTAACAATTAAGTACGTAAAATTAGGAAATAATTTCAAAGAAATAAGGACGAAATATTGTAAACATACTCAACAACTTTGTCCACATTTGGGACTTTATCTGGTGAGCAACCCATAGCCAGAAGCCATTCTGCAAATTTAACTGGTACATCACTGCTGCTAAGTTTATTTTCAGACATTTTTATTTAATTTCATCGAAAAACAATCAAACAAACTCAAATCAAAATACACCGACGACGATTTCGATTTGATCATTTGACCAGGGTTGCCAGATGTCTAAATCCGTAAATCGCAGAAAATCGGCCCTCAGGTAGCCCAAAATCCCGCAAATCCATTTCTGATTGAAGTAGCCCAAAATCGCAAACATTTTTATTGAAATAGCCCAAAAAGTGACAAGTCATGATCAAAATATCGATTTAAATCTCACTCATGTCCTAGCAAAGAATATTTTGAATTTCCAACAAAATAAAACAAACATTATTTCAATGAGCATTTCTTTTTGTAATATTTGTAATGTTCGGTTACCGGTACCTACCTAACATTATGTGTTTAAAATCATCGTCGATACTTGCGTACAGAGCGTGTTTAAACAAAAAATAAAAATAATATGGCCTAAAGTGTGGAAATTAGGTGGTTTTTGCATACGTGTTACTCACGTTTTCTTAAAATTGGATGTTGCCGTGAAGTAGCCCAAAAATCGCGCAAAAAATTTGTAAAGTAGCCCAATTCGGGACTGTCGCAAAATAAGAAAAACAAGTCGCAATTTCGGTCGCGAGGTAGCCCAAATCGCGACATATCGCCCAATATGGCAACCCTGCATTTGACACTTTGATTGACAGTTATTTTATAAAAAAGCTGTAGGCTCGACTCGACAGATGGCGTTGATAAAAAAAAACACAGGATAAAAATGTATGGCCGCGTTCCACAGCGTGACGCAGTGTAACCAGAGGGCCTAGCCAAAGTAACATTCGCTAATCTTCGTTATCGCTTCGCTTTCGAAACATGTATGGGATTGACATAAGGTTTCGTTAACAATCGAATTTTAAAACGTCAAATCCATACATGTTTCGAAGCGAAAATTTGCAAATGTTACTTTGGCTAGGGGGTCAGATTCAGTATTTTAATTTTATCGACTTTTCCGAATATCAGTATTTTTGTAGGTATATCACTGACATGAAAAATTTTTTTTCTATTTAACTGGACTGGCTAGTGGCTGTCTGTATGATTTGACAGCAAAGTTCTTCTTCTTCTATTTTTATCTACTTTCCTCTTGGAAGTAATTTTTGCCAGTGTCAAGTGTTTAATAGTTCAGTGGTAGGTATTGTTTCAGTTTAAGTTTACATTAGAATGCGGGTGTATTGCATTCTAATGCTGCTTGGAGCATTTGGCAACAAGTATATCAAGACAGTTTACTCGGAAAGTTCTGCCGAGGCGCGAGGTAGCTACCACTACAATAAAAGTCTCAGCTTCACACAACCAAGATCGCGCCTATTTCAATTATCCCACATATTGTTCAGTTCCGTAGACACTTGTACCACAAAACTGCACCAGTCTGTTCTGAAAGAGAACTGATTTGAGATTTATCCTTGATTACCGGTTTTGAAATGTTGACGGCTCTGTTACGTTTTAGTGCGAACTGTATTAACAAGATAAATATTAATTCAAGATAGTCGCACTTTAATTACGTATAATAGTGCAGTCTACATGACAAAAACGGTGATCAAGCACAAATCCCAAGTCGGTTCTCTTTCCGCACAGACTGATAGGAAATGACAGGCAGCAGCCGTAGTAGAATTATAAATAGTATCAAGTCATCTAATACGTTTAAATAAAATTATTTTCTGTTATGCACTTCAGTTTATCTTTGAGGTTTTTCTTTCGCTAATTCGGGAATTTAGCGTGTTTTTTTTTCTTTGGTTTTATTGTACTTGACGCATCCATCCGGAAAATATGTTTAGTTTTGCCTTCAAATCGAATGTTAAAATATAATTTTAACATTTATTGTGATGATAAATGAATAAAATTGGTTTTGAAAATCAGTATTTTTATCGGTATATTTTCCATGTGCAACTTGGTATAAATTATAACGTTATTTTTAAATGTAACGTTATTTTTTACTTTTCTAGCGATAATTTTAAAACTAACGTTATGTCAATAAATAACGTTAATTTAGATAACGTTATATTGAAATTAACTTTAGTTCAGCAAAGTAAAAGTAAATAACGTTAATTTTAACGTTATTTCATACTTTTTTTACCGTTAAACTTTAAAATTAACGTTATTTTTTTAGCGATAATTTTACCGGTATATTGTACCGGTAAAGTTTAAAGCTATATTTAAAGCTAATTTTACCGGTAAAATATTTTTATATGTTTTAACGGTATTTTTAACGATAATTTTTTTATCGTTATTTTTTTTAACGGTATTTCAATCCCTGATTTCAGTATTTTTTTGAGGTGCTTCGGTATTTTCGTAAAATTTAATCTGGTCACACTGGTGTGACGTCATTCTATACCGGTCCGAATCAAGTCCGAATCATTAGCACGCTGACGCTAACCGATGCAGATACAGCTTGACCATAAAGAGTTGAAATTAAATAAAATGGAACTAAAATTTTTCAGTACAAAATATAGTCAGTGTTGCCAAATTATTCGTGATTTTGACGTATTTACATATAAAGTCGCGCCCTCAATTTTTGTCAACTCTTTATGGTCAAGCTGTACTATTTGGTTAATTTTAGTACTGAAAATACCAATACCATATACAGGTGGATTTTTGAGACGGTACATTAAAGCCTCGATTACATACGCCGATTTAGCTTCCTTACTGGGGAACCCGAGAAATACAAGACGTCTGGTTACAATAGGCGACAGACTGATGGTTTACCATGATTCAAAATTCTAACCAGACTGATGGTAGAATTGCATTCCGACTGATCGTGTAACCTCTGTCTATGGCGTTGGATCACGATATTTACCACGACGTGTAGCCGTCGCCTCAAGGTCCAAACAAATTATCGGACGCGGCTTAAGCCTCGATTACATACGCCGATTTAGCTTCCTTACTGGGGATCCAATCTAGGAACCCAAATTGGATGTAGCGATCACACTATGCCCCAATTAGGACATGATTTCACTGATTAGGGTTGTCACCAGTACTTGACAATAACATTATTCTACATAGATTAAGCAATGAGTTTTCACTATTAACGGAAACGTAAAATAGGTTTTGATGAGTACTCTGATAGGAAATGGTTTGATGATGAAGCCGGACGGAAAAAGGCCACTAGAACTATGTAATAAAAAAGATGGCGGTCAACTTTATTGTTTGTGGGCTGATTTCGATGAAACTCGGTTTTGTTACTATTTTGACAAAAAATAACAACGAAAATATGGTCAAAATATTAAAAATCCAAGATGGCGGCCAACATGTTTGTTTGTGGGCCGATTTCGATGAAACTCGGTTTTTGGTCCTATTTTAACAAGAAAATAACAACACAATTTTTCAAAGACTAAAAATCCAAGATGGCGGTCAACTTTTTTGTTTTTGGGCTGATTTCGATAAAACTCGGTTTTTGGTTCATTTCGACAAGAAAATAACAACGCAATATTGAAAATATTAAGAAATCCAAGATGGCGGTCAACTTTATTGTTTGTGGGCCAATTTCGATGAAACTCGGTTTTGTTACTATTTTGACAAAAAATAACAACGAAATGGTGAAAATATTAAAAATCCAAGATGGCGGTCAACATTTTTGTTTGTGGGCCGATTTCGATGAAACTCGGTTTTTGGCACTATTTTAACAAGAAAATAACAACACAATTTTTCAAATACTAAAAATCCAAGATGGCGGTCAACTTTTGTTTTTGGGCTGATTTCGATAAAACTCGGTTTTTGGTCCTATTTTGACAAAAAAATAACAACGCAATATTGAAAATATTAAGAAATCCAAGATGGCGGCCAACATTTTTTTTGTGGGCCGATTTCGATGAAACTCAGTTTTTGGTACTATTTTAACAAGAAAATAACAACACAATTTTTCAAATACTAAAAATCCAAGATGGCGGTCAACTTTTTTGTTTTTGGGCCGATTTCGATAAAACTCGGTTTTTGGTCCTATTTTGACAAGAAAATAACAACGCAATATTGAAAATATTAAGAAATCAAAGATGGCGGTCAACTTTATTGTTTGTGGGCCAATTTCGATGAAACTCGGTTTTGTTACTATTTTGACAAAAAATAACAACGAAATGGTGAAAATATTAAAAATCCAAGATGGCGGTCAACATTTTTGTTTGTGGGCCGATTTCGATGAAACTCTGTTTTTGGCACTATTTTAACAAGAAAATTACAACACAATTTTTCAAATACTAAAAATCCAAGATGGCGGTCAACTTTTGTTTTTGGGCTGATTTCGATAAAACTCGGTTTTGGTCCTATTTTGACAAGAAAATAACAACGCAATATTGAAAATATTAAGAAATCCAAGATGGCGGCCAACATTTTTTTTGTGGGCCGATTTCGATGAAACTCAGTTTTTGGTACTATTTTAACAAGAAAATAACAACACAATTTTTCAAATACTAAAAATCCAAGATGGCGGTCAACTTTTTTGTTTTTGGGCCGATTTCGATAAAACTCGGTTTTTGGTCCTATTTTGACAAGAAAATAACAACGCAATATTGAAAATATTAAGAAATCCAAGATGGCGGCCAACATTTTTTTTGTGGGCCGATTTTGATGAAACTCGGTTTTTGTTACTAATTTAACAAGAAAATAACAACACAATTTTTCAAATACTAAAAATCCAAGATGGCGGTCAACTTTTGTTTTTGGGCCGATTTCGATAAAACTCGGTTTTTAGTCCTATTTTGACAAGAAAATAACAACGCAATATTGAAAATATTAAGAAATCCAAGATGGTGGCCAATATTTTTTTTGTGGGCTGAATTTGATGAATCTCGGTTTTTGGTACTATTTTAACATGAAAATAACAGCACATTTTTTTAAATACTAAAAATAGTAGTAGTTAGTACCAAAACCCGAGTTTTATCGAAATCGGACTACGAACAAAAAACTACGCCACTATCTTGGATTTTTTAATATTTTTAACATTTCCTTGTTATTTTTTGTCAAAGTAGTAACAAAACCGAGTTTCTTTGAAATCGGCCCATAAACAAAAAAGTTAGCCGCCATCTTGGATTTTTAGTATTTGAAAAATTGAGTTGTTATTTTCTTGTCAAAATAGTAGCAAAAACTGAGTTTCATCGAAATCGGCCCACAAACAAAAAAGATGGCCGCAATCTTGGATTTTAAGTATTTAAAAAATTGAGTTGTTATTTTCTTGTCAAAATAGTACCAAAAACAGAGTTACATTGAAATCGGCTTACAAACAAAAATGTTGGCTGCCATCTTGGATATTTTATTATTATTTTTAACATTTCGTTGTTATTTTTATGTCAAAGTAGAAACAAAACCGAGTTTCTTTGAAATCGGCCCATAAACAAAAAGTTGGCCGCCATCTTGGATTTTTAGTATTTGAAAATTTGTGTTGTTATTTTCTTGCTAAAATAGTACCAAAAACTGAGTTTCATCGAAATCGGCCCACAAACAAAAAATATGACCGCCATCTTGGATTTTTAGTATTTGGAAAATTGAGTTGTTAGTTTCTTGTAAAAATAGTACCAAAAACAGAGTTTTATCGAAATCGGCCCAAAAACAAAAAAGTTGGCCCCCATCTTGGATTTTTAGTACGCACTCAAAATGGTAGTGGTGGTGGTAATGCAATGTAAATTAGTAACAAGCCATGCTTGATCATCCAGGGGCTACTTATAATGTGATATAGGTGCCGTCATATAACTTGACAAAACAAAGATGAGACAAAAGATGCACCGAGTTTAGTGTTTGTAGCTGCTGCGCATCTTTTGTCTCATCTTTGTCTTGCCAAATTACGTGCCGGTAGTAAGTAATACACCCGCATAAATGCAAACTAAAGAAAAAAATATGTCTGAAGACTTGGCTGCATGATCAAAGTTTCATTTGCCTTACCTATATAGCCTTGGCTAGGGAGGCAACCCTTAAATTCCCCAACTAGGATCCAATTCGGGGCTTCGTTTCCAATCTGAAATTGGGTCCCCAGTAAGGACGCTAAATCGGCGTATGTAATCGAGGCTTTATGGACGCGGCTTAAGGTCCGAACAAATTATCGGACGCGGCTTACTGCCGCGGCTGATCTGAGGTGTGCAAACTATCGGATGTAGTAGGTCGCGGACGAAACCATAGACTAATATGACGTCATCGGACGTCCGATAGCTATCTGGCACGCAGGGTGTTATGAGAGTGTGCACACTTATCAGCCGCGGCAGTAAGCCGCGTCCATAAGCCGCGTCCGATAATTTGTTTGGACCTTTACTGCCGCGGCTGATCTGAGGTGTGCAAACTATCGGATGTAGTAGGTCGCGGACGTGGACGTAACCATAGACTAATATGACGTCATCGGACGTCCGATAGCTATCTGGAACGCAGGATGTTATTAGAGTGTGCACACTTATCAGCCGCGGCAGTAAGCCGCGTCCATAAGCCGCGTCCGATAATTTGTTTGGACCTTGAGGCGACGGCTACACGTCGTGGTAAATATCGTGATCCAACGCCATAGACAGAGGTTACACGATCAGTCGGAATGCAATTCTACCATCAGTCTGGTTAGAATTTTGAATCATGGTAAACCATCAGTCTGTCGCCTATTGTAACCAGACGTCTTGTATTTCTCGGGATGTCACGTTTTTCATCAATGAATTAAAGCGTGTTCCTTTATTAAGATGAATAAATAATCCTTTATCTAGTAAAACCAATACGGAAAATAAAATGTCCCGTATTTGAGCATATTATCCTCTCACGCGATGCAGTGGCACTCGGCGGGGAGTGCGGTTTATTTTAATGCAATAGGAAAATTAATAAAAAAATATAACTATAGAAAATAAGTCATTTGTTAAGCCCGATAAAAAGATTTCCAAAAGAACCATACATAATGAATTGTCCCATATTTTAATCTTAAATCCCGTATTTTAAACGCTCGATCTTGTCACCTTACAGCCGCGAAGGTCACCTGTATTTTAGGGCTGCCACCTCTACTCTAAATAAAATTTTATAGTATTGTAGTTACTCTATTTTGTGAAGGTGTACCTACTTTAAAATCAATGACAGCAATAGAGGTACTAGGTATCCTACGCTAAAATACTAGATAATAAATGAGCGGTTTTCTGACAGCTGAGAATTTTAGTTTATTTTTATGTTGATAGATGGCGCTATTCAACTACGTAGGTTTTTTTTTAAAATTTTACTCCCAGGGGCCCTACCGCCTAACTCAAAGCGATAGCCAAAGCGATAGCTAGGCTCTATCCGTCCTTGTCATATCATAACACGATGACAAGGACGGAGAGTGCACTAACGTCATAAACCAAAGCCAGAGTCAAAGCGATAGAGTTAGGCGGTAGGCGACTTAACTGTCAAATTGACAAAATCCTTTGCTTTTTTCTTAAAAAGTTACGTACTTAGTTGAACAACGACATCTAGCCGTCTTTTAGGTACTACTTTTGTTTTTTAAACTGCCTTTTGAAAACCGCTCATTATGTAGGTAAAAAATAATATGATAGTAGGTAAATCAATACTAACTAGTGGCTCAGTGAGTTGTAGACCTCGCTCAAATTGTATGTTGTTTACAAATTAATCTAATAGATGTCGCCACGAGGTTTTCAAAAGCAGTAGTACTATGGTGGTGCTGTTTGGTATTGTTAGATACTCATTTATTAAATCTATTCGAACCTAGATGGCGCTTCTAATTTTGATCGAATGTCGCTGGGCGACTCGAGTCGTCGAGCGACTAGCCGCACACCAGAGACTCAAAGACGTTTTTATCTGGGGGCACGGTAGTGCCCCCGCCAAGACGTCCAAGCGAAGCTCATGGGCACTACCTACCTTTTCTCGAAACGTTTCGTCGTTTTTTTGAACCCTCATATCTGGGGTTTGGAGTATACCAGATAAACTAAATTGTCGGGATATTATGTCAGTAGTAAATTTATTAAACATACAGTTTAAGTTCAGAGGACTTGTCCGGTTTCCCTATGACAAGTACGGGTAAGCGCCCCCGGACCCTCAGCCTCCGCTGCTGCAACCTCTCAACCCCCCCGCAGCAACGGTGTCCTTTTTGTACCCTGATCCGTCCCATTTTACACACTCCTATACCCACCTCACATCCCTATCCTAATCCTATTCCTTCCCCTCCGCTAAGCTAAGGTCTGCCGTGCCGATGGCTGCATGGCTAGGGGCGTGCCTAGTCATAAGCGTGCCACCCTGGAAATTGGTGCCCTCCAGGCGTAAATAGCCTTACCACACACGCGGGGCTCTGTGTGGTGGACAGTTGTCTTTCCCTAGCTAATCGTGGGAACAAAATGGTTTCAAATTTTTTTAATAAACCTGGCTGCGGCGATAGAGCTCGCCACTCATCACGCGTAACTTGTTTCTCTCGGGGCGAAAAGCGGGCATCGGAGACCCGTTTTGCTACGCTGAATGTATGTGGAGCGATGGAGGAGAAAATGGATGAGGTGTGTTTGATTATGGAAGAAAAGAAGTTGGATGTTTTATGCGTGAACGAGACGAAAAGAAAGGGCAAAGGAGTCTCAGAACATGGCCCGTTTAAAGTTCTGTGGTCGGGCGTTGCCGAAAATGAGCACGCGAGTATGGGCGTGGGACTCCTGCTGTCGGAAAGGATGATAGAATGCATGACTGAGTATGAGTGTGTTAGTCCCAGACTTCTCTGGGTTAGACTCAAAGTAGGATTACTTCGGATACGCGTCATTGGCGTGTATGCTCCCGATATATCCAAGTCAGCAACGGAAAAGGAGGATTTCTGGAAAAGTGTGGAAGACATCTTGAATGAATGCAAAGATAATGAAAGGATAGTTATGCTTGGAGATTTTAACGGATGGGTAGGTGTGAGAAGAGAGGGATGTGAGGGAGTTTTAGGAATATATGGAGACAAAAGAGTAAACGATAATGGCAGGAGTTTGATTGAGGTATGTTTAGAAAAGAATCTTGTGGTAACGAACACCATGTTTGACCACAAGGAAATTCATATGTACACTTGGCAGAGAGGGGAAAAGAAGAGTATGATCGATTTTGTGATTGTTGATGAAAGACTGAAGGGCAGAGTTGTAGACACCAGGGTCTTTAGGGGTAGTAACATTGGAACAGACCACTTTCTTGTAGTGTCTCGGGTTAGTGGTCTGTTCAAAAGTTGGCGTCATCGTCCCACAGTGTCAACAACGGAGCTGACTAGAGTAAAAGTTGAGAACCTGGATGAAGTGGAAGTGCAAAAGACATATTTGTGCAAATTAAAAGAACGATTGGGAAATGTGGCTGAAGTGAAAGATGGCAAGCTTGAGGAAGTTTGGGAAAAGTTTAAAAAAGGTGTGACTGAAACAGCTGAGGAAATATGTGGAGTGAGTAAAAGGAAGAATGCTCCCCCAATAAACTGGTGGGATAGTGAGGTAAGACAGATAGTGAATGAAAAGAAAAAAGTATGGCAGGATCTGCTGGCCATCAAAGCCAGTAAAAGAGTGAATGCAAGTGTTACAGAAGATGATGTTGATACAGTTGCAAGGGAGTTTAAAAGGATTAAGAAAGTAGTGAAAGAAAAAGTAGACGAAAAAAAGAGAAAGATGAAAGAAAAGTGTGACTTCAAACTCTGTGATAACTTTCGAGACAATATAAAATTGTTTTGGAAACAAGTGAAAACGTCTCGAAGTGGATCACATAAGTCTAAAATGAATGTGATAAGAGATGAAAAAGGTGAGCTAGTGACAGATGAAAAAGGTGTACTACAGGAGTGGATGAAATATTTTGAGAGTTTGTTTGAGGCGGATGGCTCTATGCTAGAAGCCTCGGATAAAAGGGTGGAAGACGAGGAAGAGACAGAAGTGGATGAAAGAGATATATATATGGATGAGATTATTAGTGCAATGAAGAGCATGAAAAAAGGGAAAGCAGCAGGATATGACAGAATTACTGTTGAAATGCTGAGAGGTGGGAAAGAGCTGGTTGCGTCCTGGCTGTGCCTGATCTTTAATAAATGTTGAAACAGTGGCAAAGTGCCGGAAGATTGGCGTAAAGCCGTGGTCGTGCCGCTGTACAAAGGGAAAGGGTCACGGCAGGAAGCTAAAAACTACCGCGGGATCAGTCTTCTCAGCATTGTCAGTAAATTGTATGCAAAGGTACTGATTGAAAGAGTGATGCAAAAAACTGATCAGAGTATTTGGGATGTGCAAGCGGGATTCAGAAAGGGAATGGGATGCACGGATCAGGTCTTCTCCTTGAGGTGCTTAACCGAAAAACACCTGGCTAAGCACAAAAAGGTTTACTGTGCCTTTGTGGACCTGGAGAAGGCCTACGATCGAGTTGACAGGAATGAGCTATGGAAGGTGTTGTCCGAATACGGATTGGAGAGCAGACTGATTCATGCACTGAAATCTCTCTATGAGGATTCCCGTGCATGCGTCAGGATTGACGGCGTATACACTGACTGGTTTGGCATCTCTAGGGGTGTCAGACAGGGATGTGTTGCGTCACCATGGCTCTTTAATCTGTTTTTGGACAGTTGTATGAAAGGTCTGAAAGAACGTGACTGTGGGGTTGTGATGAATGGGACTCAAATCAAGTGCCTTCTCTACGCTGACGACCAAGTTATACTTGCGTCTTCTGCGCAAGAGTTGCAGGAAATGATGTCGGTTATGAATGAAGATTTTGTGAGAAAAGGGATGAAAGTGAATGTAACTAAGACTAAAGTGATGGTGTTTGAGAGAGATGAAGAAATGACTGACTGTACGGTAATGTTAGGTGGCGAAAAAGTGGAACAAGTCCGTGAGTTTGTATACTTGGGGAGTTTGTTCACAAGGGACGGAAAGAGTGAGGAAGACATAGAAAGACGAGTGAAGAAAGGAAATTCGGTGAGTGGTGCTATACACTCGGTTATGAGTAGCCAAACCGTTTCTGAAAAGGCGCGAATGGCTATTCATAACGGAGTGCTGGTACCGACACTGATGTATGGAAGTGAATCTTGGGTATGGCAGAAGAAGAATGAAAGCAGAATAAATGCGGTAGAGATGCGATCGTTGAGGAAAATATGTGGAGTAAAACTGAGTGATAGAGTGAGCAATGAGGTGATTCGCAAAAGGTGTGGTCTGAAAGATGATATAGTGACAAGAATTGAGAAAGGAATGCTCCAGTGGTTTGGTCACTTAGAGAGGATGAATGAAAGGCGAATCACGAAAGAGATATACTGTGCGAATGTGGAAGGAACGATTGCACGAGGGCGTCCCAGAAAAACCTACGCGGACCAAATAGAGGTTATTATAAAAAAGGCTGGTGTACGCAGTGACAAAAACCGCAGGGCATGTATGAAAAGATTGATGGATATGAATGAAGCGAAAGAAGTGTGCAAGGATCGTAGCAGGTGGCGATCCATAGTCTCTGCCTACCCCCATGGGAAACAGGCGTGAGTGTATGTATGTATGTATGTATACAGTTTCAATTGCATAGCTCTTATAATATAGATTTTATTGATATCTAAAAAACCCCGATTTCGTCACTGACTCACTCATGATCATCAAAACCTATAGGGTACTTCCTGAAGTCCTAGAAAGCTGAAATTTGGTATGTAAGCTAGTATTAGTACACAAACAACAAAAAAAATATGAAATTGAACTTTAACCCCCCAACGCTTAAACCTTATAACATGAGTTTGGATTATAAGTACCAGAAACACAAAATTTTCAGGATATGATAAAAAAACCTCGATTTCGTCAAAACTTACTGATATACATCAAAACCTATAGGGTACTTCTTGAAGTCCTAGAAAGCTGAAATTTGGTATGTAAGCTAGCAGAGGCGTCTTTACCTATTGTGCAGGGTGTGCAGCGCACACGGGCGCTGGGTCTTAGGGGGCGCCGCCGCGCCAACCGAGCGGCGCCGGCGTTTGTGACGCGAACGCGAAACGTGGTCACTCGCGGCGCGGCGCCCCGGGGCGCTCTCAAAGACCCTGCCTGCGCCTGGGCTCGTGTTATGACCGAAGCCGGTGTAATGGTCGAACCATAGCCAGGGCACAGTTTTAATACTACTAACAGTTGTCCGACTAATGTACTTGCGCGGGGCAACGATGGGGAGTACGCGGGGAAGTTAGCGGCAGAGTCGGCGAGCGCAATCTACTCTAGTTTGCGCTCTCTAACTTGAAGGGGTGTACGTTTTAAGAAGCGTAACGAAATTTCAAAACGTCTCATAATGGTTAACAGGATTTGTTCCATGTTTAATTGTAAATCCACGTCAAGGTTTGATAGGGACCGTCAAACTGAATAACTTTTTTATTATATTATATTTTTATTCTTTCGTTATTACAAATTCAAACTTTTATGTGATATATTTGAGTAGTTTTTATTGTGACAACCCTGACCTTTGACGGAGTTTCTGTGTATATACCTACACAGTGGCGGCATGCGTTTATCAACAAAGGAGTCGGATTACTGGTAGGTTTTTTATAATACTGTGGCCAGGGCCCCGTCTCTGTTACCCTATGGCGACAGCATTTGGACTCCAAATGCTGTCGCCATTTTTGCGGACATCAAACAAAGCGTTAGGTACATCTCTGTATGATTTTTAAACTGTGACGTGACACTACACAATAACTTTTGTTTCAATTTCAACGTGAAATCTGCCTTAAAACCGATAATTAAAGATTATATTGATTGGGGCAGTGTCGAATCAAAGGCACGTGCCGGCCGACACCGACACCTGTTTTGATGAAACGCCAACAATCATTGCGAACTCGGCTGTATTAGAATAATAAAGTGTAAAAAATGATTTTTACTCGTGTACCCACTGCCGGATTTGAGCATAGGCTACATAAATAAATAAATAATAAAATGAATGAAATCACAGATTACAAAACAGTGGATGAAACTGACTGAAAATCGCGCTGCGCGGCCGTTTTTTCAATTTAGACAGGCAAGATTACAAGATTAGGGGATGAAACTTGACTGTAAATCGCGCTGCGCGGCCATTTTTACTAAAGATAGGCAAGAGTACAATATTAATGTATGAAGCTGACAAAAAAATCGCACTGCGCGGCCGTTTTATTACAAAAGGCAGGCACGATTACAAGATTAGTGGCTGAAACACACTAAAAATCACGCTGCGCGGCCATTTTTTTTACAGTCGATAGGCAATATTACAAGATTAGTGGATGAAACTGACTGTAAATCGAGCTGCGCGGCGGCCGTTTTTTCTAAAGATAGGCATGATTATAAGATTAGTGGCTTAAACTGCCAAAAAATTACATATAATTACAACAATAGACATGCAAAATTACTAGATTAGTGATAAAACTGACTTAAAATCCTGCCGCGCGGCCTTTTTTTTAAACTATAGACAAGCATTTCTCTGAAAACCCTCCCCCCCGCTCTCCCAAATTTAAATCTAGGATCCGTTCCTGCCCTGTGTGCGTTGACACCGCTCTAAAACTCCGTTTTACTACTAGACGGGGGGCCCGCACCACAGACTCATTCTGGGGTCCTAGGGGTCCATAGTTCTTAAATCCGGCCCTGCGTGTACCCATCGCTTCCCGACATCATTTAAAATTGCACTATTTGCACTTGAATTTGCGTTAAGCGGTGAATATAGAATTGTAAGTATTCCATTTTGACCGCGCGCCTACTAGAGGGCGCCAGGGTATTTTTGCACACAGGCGCTACATGGGCTAGAGACGGCTCTGTAAGCTAGTATTAGTACACAAACAACAACAAAATTATGAAATTGGACTTTAACCCCCCAACCGCTTAACCCTCATAACTTGGGTTTGGATTATACCAGAAGCACAAAATTCTCAGGATATGATGTCTGTATGTCAGGATAAGTAGGTACTGTATGTATTTACATTTTCATTATGGCCACGTCCAATTCCTAGTATCGTGGATGGTCCCATTAATTACACAAAAATAGCTATTCAGTTTAAAGTTCGGGATCATGTTTTCTGATATTTTTTGTTATACCTAAGTACCGCGAGAGAGTTTAGACATAAGTTGTACCACATAAGTGCCTAGGTAGGTTTATAAAATATTTTTTTGTAACAAGGTATTTAAGTTTAAATCAAGAAAAATCCACAACCTCATGATCATCAAATTAAGAAATTTACATTTCGAAATCCATTATAATCCACATAATATTCAAGGTAAATAAAATGTATGTTTCTCTTAACACATTTTTTACTTTATTATATCGTGATCTTTGGCTGTTTGGCAGCCCTGTATCAGTCTGGCGTAATTCTGGCGTCAGTCAGAATTGGTAAAATTTTGATCCAGACTGATGGTAGAATTGCATTCCAGACTGATCGTGTAATCTCCCTCATTTCGCAGTGCACTAGTAATAATCTTGTTACGCAGTGCACTAGTAACAATCATGTCAAAATCCTCCTTTGTCTCCTTTAATGAAAAAAAAATCTTCCTAATTTTGTGTAGTATGAAAATTCTTTTTTGTAGAGACTTTTTAAAACGACTGTACAAATTCTGTCTTAAAGCGAATCTGGCATTAAGCGAATCTGCCGTAAAGCGAATCTGTCGTAAAGCGAATCTGTCCTAAAGCGAACAAGGGATAATAAACAAACAAGTTGTTACCAATTCTGTAAGGAAAGTACTCATCTATTTTTTTCAATTTCTTCTTTATTTCATCAAGTTTTTCTACATTTCTCGAGTTCTACTGCATCAATTTCAATGTTTGATATGTAATTTGAAAGGTTATATAATGTTCTATGATTATTCTATTGACACCTACTAATTTAGTATTGTTGTTTTTAAAATATTAACAAAATTATGTTTCTTTTCAAACACTCTTTCTTATTTACCGGTATAACTAAATAAAGAGAAACATAAGTGTGTCTTAGTTTGTATGTTTATGTATAACAAAAAATAATGTCCATTTTATTACCTTTCCAGAAATATAAAGGTGATTGTAGTGCAATAATAAACAAACAAGATGTAACCAATTCTGTAAAGAAAGTACGAATCTGATTTTTACCGCTGTTTTCACTATTGATTTGAAAATGATAAGTATTTAAGAGAAAAAGCTGTGCTTTTTAGAAATTAAAGTATAAATCTCATATGTGTTTACTTTTTTTATTATAATATCAGATGTAATATAATTTCATACTAGCAGCCGCCCGCGATTTCACCCACGTGGTTCCCGTTCCCGTGGGAATATCGGGATAAAAAGTATTCTATGTTTTGATCTAGGCTATCTAATATCTGTGTGCCAAATTTCAACCAAATCCGTTCAGTAGTTTTTGCGTGATTGAGGAACAAACATCCAAATATCTAAACATCCAAACCCACAAACTTTCACATTTATAATATTAGTAGGAAGTAGGATATTCATATTATAATATCACACATCCAGTAAATTTGAAGTAATATAAGCTAAGCTATTATAGAAACAATGTACAAAACAAAGTATTATTGTAATCTTAATAATAGTGCAAATAAAAACTATTCCCAAGGTGTAATGAAAATTACTTATTTTTACGTAAATCACATTGTACAAAATAGAAAATAACAATGAAATAATGAATGAGATAATGTTGACATAATTGAATTATCGAGTTTAGTGCACAGAGCATAGCAAGCAACATATACTACTCATCAACATCCATAATGTTATGCTGATTAAAATATTTCTTTTCTAATACGGCATACTCCTTTCAATATGCGTTTTTGCTTTGAGCGTGCACAGTCGCATTTCATTGTCAGGCAGCCTGTCTTACACTGGCACGATATGAGCTTGATATCTTGGTAATTTCAGTTTTTCTAGGTTTTTAATATTTGAGAAAACTGGTGGTAATTTAATTACCACCTTCTAGAGAAGTTCAGAAGCACCATCTACACGGAGCTAATTACCAGACTTATTTGGAAAACTGCGAATATCCCGATCCAAATCTTACTTTTACCAGAAAACTGTGGCTGGAAGTTATATAACAATTCCCTAATTCCCATCACAAGCTTGAAACCTCCATCCAATATGTCTGCAAGATATCGAGCTCATATCGTGCCAGTGTAAGACAGACTGTCGGACGACGAAATGCGACTGTGCACGCTCAAAGCAAAAACGTATGATAGTAGAATTGGAAAAGAATTAATTATGTTTTCATCAGCATAACTTTCTTGTTGTTGATGAGTAGTACTTATATGTTGCTGGCTATGCTCTGTTCACTAAACTCAATAATTAAATTATATGTCTACATTATCTCATTCATCATTTCCCTACTTAATAAGTGATTTTCACTACACGTTGGGAATAGTTTTTATTTGTACTGTTATTATAGGTAATTACAATAAATAATACTTTGGTTTTGTACATTGTTTTTTATAATAGCTTAGCAAGTACATCTAAATTGCTTGATGTGTGATATTATAAAACATATAAAAGTAAACGTATATTATATACTGTAATTTGTAAAAAGCACAACTACTTTTTCACAGCTCTTAAATACTTATCATTTCAAAATCAATAGTGAAAACGGCGGTAAAATCAGATGAGTACTTTCTTTACAGAATTGGTGACAGCTTGTTTGTTTATTATTGCACTACAACCATGTTTATTTTTCTGAGAAGGCAATAAAACAGATTTTATTTTTTGTTAAAAGCATACAAAATTAAGTACACTTATGTTTCTCTTTATTTAGTTACTAGCGGCCGCCCGCGACTTCGTCTGCGTGGAAAGTTTTTTTTGCTATCCCTCGGGAACAATACTGTTTTTCGGGATGAAAAGTATCCTATGTCCTCCTCTGTATCCCAGAGAACGTTTATGCGAAATTTCATGATGATCGGTTCAGTAGTTAAGACGTGAAGGCGTAACAAACAAACGGACTTTCGCCTTTATAATATTAGTAAGGATACCGGTAAATAAGAAAAAGTGTATGAAAAAAAAACATATTTTTGTTAATATTTTAAAAACAACAAAACCTAATTAGTCGTTTTCAAAAGAACAATCATAGGCAATTATATAAACTTTCAAATGGCATATCAAACAACACAATTGATGCAGTAGAACTCTAGAAATGACGAAAAATATCATTAAACAAAAAGAAATTGAAAAAAAAAATATGAGTACCAGGGTGGATTGATAAGTCCTGACTTTTTAATGAAGAAAGACTTTATTTCGGAATATTTTGTTTTATTTCTCTACATAATCTTATTGTAGCCCTGCATAGTCAGTCCAACGAAGTTCCTACATCTTTTACCCATTATTTTCTTCTTTCATCGCCTGAAAACTGGTAACTAAAAATGAGGGCCCATTTCAGACACCACCTTTTGGCTTGATGAAAATCTTCGCCCGCTAAGATATTTATTCATGTTTGGTAGGAGAAAAACATTTCACTGGGGTTGAATCTAGAGAATAGGAAGGATTCATCTTCATTCGATGAGTTTTGATGTCATGTGTGCTGCCGAGAGCGTCGACAGGGTCATTAAGAAAAGTTAGAAGTCGCTTGAGCTTTTTGTTTCCAAAAGTAATAATCTTTTGCCGAATTTGAAAAAATGTAGTGTAAAAATGCCTTAAGGAGTTTCTTTTTAAGACACAAAAATAAATTATGAAAAATAAGTATTTCTTCTTTTCAAAGTCATGGACTTATCAAACCACCCTCGTACTCTCCTTACAGAATTGGTCACAACTTGTTTGTTTATTATTGCACTACAATGATGTTTATATTTTTGAGAAGATATGAAAACGCACTTTATTTTTTAATATAAAATTACAAACTTAGGTACACAAATCTTTTTCTATATTTAGTTTAAACCTGTAAATAATAAAAAGTTTATGAAAAAAAATCATTTTTTTGTTAATATTTCAAAAACGACAAAACTAAATTAGTAGGTTTCAAAAGAGCAATCATAGACAATTATATAACCTTTCAAATGACATATCAAACAATGAAATTGATACAATAAAACTCGAGAAATGAAGAAAAACTTGTTACGGTCGGCGCCATCTTTGTGACGTCATAGCTATGCGTGTCCCCACTTTCTCCTCTTAAAACCGTCAGTTTCATGTTTTGTAGAGCACAAGGAACACATACATACCAGTTTTAGGTATATATAAAAGAGAGTCCGACGAAAATCGTGAAGGAGACGACTTATTAAATATTTGCCTCCTGACTAATGGGACCATATTTAAGGTATGAGTATTTGATTGAATCAGGCGTCACTTGGCGGAAGTCCCAAACCATTTTGAAAAAAGAAATATATGTAGCTTACTTCCGCAAACAATATATGCAAGATGCACCGCCCGCCCGCCCGCAATAATATGCACATGCACACCACAAAATATCAGTGCACAATACCTGCATTTAGCAAGACAGCAACACACCTTGCACCTTCACCAATTAGGCTACTCTACACGTGTTTCGCCCCAACCGGATCATTCACACAGCTCCGGCGCGTCAACGGCGCGTCACCGGCCCGTCAACGTCAAAAATATAGTTACATACAAGTTGTACTACACTGTTCACACACATCAGTCATGGCGCGTCAACGGCGCGTCACCGGCCCGTCAACGTCAAACGCATATTGCTACGGCATGCCGGCGACGCGCCGGTGACGTGACGGCCGGCGCGTCACCGGCACGGCGCGTCGCCGGCGAGTCACCGGCAAGGCAAACAGGGTTGCTACTTTTTTGTTTAAATAAATTATTGGTTGCTGTAATCGGTACAGAAAATTACACTGTAGTATGGAAATAAAGTATAATTTATTTATTTCAACTTTGAAAAACAATTATTTTTACTACTTTTGGTAATATATTGGTAATTAATTTACACCACCAGTCTAGGATGAGTATTTTTCGAGATATTCCTGTTTTAAGATTAACAGATGTCCACTGTCAAACTTAAAACAGCAATATCAATAAAAAAAAATTTTTGAGATTTGCGTACGTCGCGGATGACGTCATAATTTATTTACAGATCACAAGACTATGTTTTCCTAGCTTCACTTGTTTTTACGACATTCATTTGTTTACCCGAAGTTCACTCACATTGTTGTATTTTTATTAAAATTCGAAAAAAAATACCTTTACTAGAACTTAATGGAACAGGTGAATTAAGTCTCATAAAGTTACCAAAATATTAACAGAATTAAAAAATAAAATGTTTTTTAAAGTCGAAATAAATAAATAATACTTTATTTCCATACCACAATGTACTTTTTTTCTACCTTTTATAACAACCAATACTTTATTAAAACAAATAAGTAGCAACCCTGTTTGCTTTGCCGTTGACGCGCCGGCCGGCGACGCGCCGGTGACGTGACGGCCGGTGACGCGCCGGTGACGCGCCGGCCGTCACGTCACCGGCGCGTCACCGGCCGTCACGTCACCGGCGCGTCGCCGGCCGGCGCGTCAACGGCAAAGCAAACAGGGTTGCTACTTTTTTGTTTTAATAAATTATTGGTTGCTATAATCGGTAGAGAAAAAGTATATTGTGGTATGGAAATAAAGTATTATTTATTTATTTCAACTTTGAAAATCATTTTTTTATTACTTTTGTTAATATTTCGGTAGCTTTATGAGACTTAATTCACCTGTTCCACTAAGTTCTAGCACAGCTGATATTTAGTTCATACAGTTGACTTTCACGTCACCGGCCGTCACGTCACCGGCGCGTCCCCGGCATGACAAACAGGGTTGCCGCTTATTTATTATTGGTACAAACATTGTGGTATGGAAATAAAGTAGGTATTATTTATTTATTTCAACTTTGAAAAACATTTATTTTTATTACTTTTGGTAATATTTTGGTAAATTTTTTAGACTTAATTTACACCACCAGTTTAGGATGAGTATTTTTCAAGATAAATTTCTGTTTTAAGATTGACAGATGACAGCTGTCAAACTTAAAACAGCAATATCTCAAAAAGAAATTGTTAACCTTCACTTGTTTTTCCGACATTCATTTGTTTACCCGAAATCCACACTCATTCACACACAAAATTCGAAGAAACAGTACCTTTACTAGAACTCGGTGGAAAGGGTGAATTAAGGCTCAGTTGCACCACCCAACTTTAACGATAACAGGCTAGTTCTAGTACCGGTTAAGCATAAGTTAGCCAAAAAAAGAGGTTGTGAATTAAGGCTCAGTTGCACCACCTAACTTTAACGATAACAGGCTAGTTATAGTACCGGTTAAGCATAAGTTAGCCAAAAAAAGAGGTTGTTAGCCAGCTTGATGTCCTTTGACAAGTTTGACGTGACAAATAGGTAGCATTACCCTTTGACGATAACTTTAACTTTGACAGCGTTTTGGTACAGAATAAAGTTACCAAAATATTAACAAAGTAATAAAAAAAGATTTTTAAAGTTGAAATAAATAAATAATACTTCATTTCCATGCCACAATGTTTGTACCAATAATAAATAAGCGGCAACCCTGTTTGTCATGCCGGGGACGCGCCGGTGACGTGACGGCCGGTGACGTGACGGCCGGCGACGCGCCGGTGACGTGATGGCCGGCGCGTCACCGGCGCGTCACCGGCCGTCACGTCACCGGCGCGTCGCCGGCCGGCGCGTCAACGGCAAAGCAAACAGGGTTGCTACTTTTTTGTTTTAATAAATTATTGGTTGCTATAATCGGTAGAGAAAAAGTATATTGTGGTATGGAAATAAAGTATTATTTATTTATTACAACTTTGAAAATCATTTTTTTATTACTTTTGTTAATATTTCGGTAGCTTTATGAGACTTAATTCACCTGTTCCACTAAGTTCTAGCACAGCCGATATTTAGTTCATACAGTTGATCATCGAAGGAGTCTAGACAGAGCAATCGTGCGGGGTGGTGCAGTATAGAAGGGGGGTGGGAGGTCCCGAGAGGCTAATATCAACGCAATGTTAAAAATGAAAGAAATCAAGATGGCGGCCAACTTTTTACTTTGCGGGCCGATTTAGATAAAACTCGGTTTTGGTACTATTTTGACAAACAAACAGCAACGCAATGTCAAAAAAGTAAAAAATTCAAGATGGCGGCCAACTTTTTTGTTTGCCGGCCGATTTCGATGAAACTCGGTTTTAGGTCCTATTTTGACAAGAAAACAGAAACGCAATATTAAAAAAGTAAAAAAAGAAAGATGGCAGCCAACTTCTCTGTTTGCGGGCCAATTTCGATGAAACTCTGTTTTTGGTACTATTTTGACAAGAAAACGGCAATGCACTGTTAAAAATGTAAATAATTCAAGATGGCGGCCAACTTTTTTGTTTGTGGGCCGATTTCAATGAAACTTGGTTTTGGGTACTATTTTGACAAGAAAACAGCAACGCAGTGTTAAAAATCGAAAAAAAATCAAGATGGCGGCCAACTTTTTTGTTTGTGGGCCGATTTCGATGAAATTCGGTTTTTAGTACTATTTTGACAAGAAAACAGCAACGCAATGTTAAAAATGTAAAAAAATTCAAGATGGCGGCCAACTTTTTTGCTTGTGGGCTGATTTCGATGAAACTCGGTTTTTGGTCCTATTTTGACAAGAAAAGAGAAACGCAATATTAAAAAGTAAAAAAATAAAGATGGCGGCCAAGTTTTTGTTTGTTGGCCGATTTCGATGAAATTCGGTTTTTAGTACTATTTTGACAAGAAAACGGCAATGCACTGTTAAAAATGTAAGTAATTCAAGATGACGGCAAACTTTTTTGTTTATGGGCCGATTTCAATGAAACTTGGTTTTGGGTACTATTTTGACAAGAAAACAGCAACGCAGTGTTAAAAATAAAAAAAAAATCAAGATGGCGGCCAACTTTTTTGTTTGTGGGCCGATTTCGATGAAATTCGGTTTTTAGTACTATTTTGACAAGAAAACAGCAACGCAATGTTAAAAATGTAAAAAAATTCAAGATGGCGGCCAACTTTTTTGTTTGTTGGCCGATTTCGATGAAACTCGGTTTTTGGTCCTATTTTGACAAGAAAACAGCAACGCAGTGTTAAAAATCTAAAAAAAACAAAATGGGGGCCAACTTTTTTGTTTGTGGGCCGAATTCGATAAAATTCGGTTTTTAGTACTATTTTGACAAGAAAACAGCAACGCAATGTTAAAAATGTAAAAAAAATCAAGATGGCGGCCAACTTTTTTGCTTGTGGGCCGATTTTTATGAAACCTTGTTTTTGGTATTATTTTGACATGAGAACAGCTACGCAAAGTTAAAAATGTTAAAATTCAAGATAGTGACCAACTCCTTTATTTGTGGGCCGATTTCGATGAAACTCGGTGATGCCGTTTTCTGGCCAAAACGGTCCAAAAAACCGAGTTTCATCATAATCGGCCCACAAGCAAAAAGTTGGCCGCCATCTTGCATATTTTATGTTTTTAATGTAGCGTTGCTGTTTTCTTGTCAAAATAGTACCAAAAATCAAGTTTCATCGAAATCAGCCCACAAGCCAAAAAGTTGGCCGCCATCTTGAATTTTTACATTTGTAACTTTGCGTTGCTGTTTTCTTGTCAAAATAGTGTCAAAAACCGTGTTTCATCGAAATCGCCCTGCAAACAAAAAAGTTGGCCGCCATCTTGAATTTTTTACTTTTTTAACATTGCGTCGCTGTTTGCTTGTCAAAATAGTACCAAAAACTGAATTTCATCTAAATCGGCCCGCAAACAGAGAAATTGGCCACCATCTTGAATTTTTACGTTTTTAACTTTGCGTAGCTGTTCTCATGTCAAAATAGTACCAAAAACCAAATTTCATCGAAATCAGCCCACAAGCAAAAAAGTTGGCCGCCATCTTGAATTTTTTTACATTTTTAACATTGCTTTGCTGTTTTCTTGTCAAAATAGTACTAAAAACCGAATTTCATCGAAATCGGCCCACAAACAAAAAAGTTGGCCGCCATCTTGATTTTTTTTTCGATTTTTAACACTGCGTTGCTGTTTTCTTGTCAAAATAGTACCCAAAACCAAGTTTCATTGAAATCGGCCCACAAACAAAAAAGTTGGCCGCCATCTTGAATTATTTACATTTTTAACAGTGCATTGCCGTTTTCTTGTCAAAATAGTACCAAAAACAGAGTTTCATCGAAATTGGCCCGCAAACAGAGAAGTTGGCTGCCATCTTTATTTTTTTACTTTTTTAATATTGCGTTTCTGTTTTCTTGTCAAAATAGGACCAAAAACCGAGTTTCATCGAAATCGGCCGGCAAACAAAAAAGTTGGCCGCCATCTTGAATTTTTTACTTTTTTGACATTGCGTTGCTGTTTGTTTGTCAAAATAGTACCAAAACCGAGTTTTATCTAAATCGGCCCGCAAAGTAAAAAGTTGGCCGCCATCTTGATTTCTTTCATTTTTAACATTGCGTTGATATTAGCCTCTCGGGACCTCCCACCCCCCTTCTATACTGCACCACCCCGCACGATTGCTCTGTCTAGACTCCTTCGATGATCAACTGTATGAACTAAATATCGGCTGTGCTAGAACTTAGTGGAACAGGTGAATTAAGTCTCATAAAGCTACCGAAATATTAACAAAATTAATAAAAAAATTATTTTCAAAGTTGTAATAAATAAATAATACTTTATTTCCATACCACAATATACTTTTTCTCTACCGATTATAGTAACCAATAATTTATTAAAACAAAAAAGTAGCAACCCTGTTTGCTTTGCCGTTGACGCGCCGGCCGGCGACGCGCCGGTGACGTGACGGCCGGTGACGCGCCGGTGACGCGCCGGCCGTCACGTCACCGGCGCGTCGCCGGCCGTCACGTCACCGGCCGTCACGTCACCGGCGCGTCCCCGGCATGACAAACAGGGTTGCCGCTTATTTATTATTGGTACAAACATTGTGGCATGGAAATGAAGTATTATTTATTTATTTCAACTTTAAAAATCTTTTTTTATTACTTTGTTAATATTTTGGTAACTTTATTCTGTACCAAAACGCTGTCAAAGTTAAAGTTATCGTCAAAGGGTAATGCTACCTATATTTGTCACGTCAAACTTGTCAAAGGACATCAAGCTGGCTAACAACTTCTTTTTTTGGCTAACTTATGCTTAACCGGTACTATAACTAGCCTGTTATCGTTAAAGTTAGGTGGTGCAACTGAGCCTTAATTCACAACCTCTTTTTTTGGCTAACTTATGCTTAACCGGTACTAGAACTAGCCTGTTATCGTTAAAGTTGGGTGGTGCAACTGAGCCTTAATTCACCCTTTCCACCGAGTTCTAGTAAAGGTACTGTTTCTTCGAATTTTGTGTGTGAATGAGTGTGGATTTCGGGTAAACAAATGAATGTCGGAAAAACAAGTGAAGGTTAACAATTTCTTTTTGAGATATTGCTGTTTTAAGTTTGACAGCTGTCATCTGTCAATCTTAAAACAGAAATTTATCTTGAAAAATACTCATCCTAAACTGGTGGTGTAAATTAAGTCTAAAAAATTTACCAAAATATTACCAAAAGTAATAAAAATAAATGTTTTTCAAAGTTGAAATAAATAAATAATACCTACTTTATTTCCATACCACAGTGTACTTTTCTTGACCGATTAAAGCAACCAATAATTTATTAAAACAAAAAAGTAGCAACCCTGTTTGCCTTGCCGGTGACTCGCCGGCGGCGCGACGTGCCGGTGACGCGCCGGCCGTCACGTCACCGGCGCGTCACCGGCCGTCACGTCACCGGCGCGTCGCCGGCCGGCGCGTCAACGGCAAAGCAAACAGGGTTGCTACTTTATTGTTTTAATAAATTATTGGTTGCTATAATCGGTAGAGAAAAAGTATATTGTGGTATGGAAATAAAGTATTATTTATTTATTACAACTTTGAAAATCATTTTTTTATTACTTTTGTTAATATGTCGGTAGCTTTATGAGACTTAATTCACCTGTTCCACTAAGTTCTAGCACAGCCGATATTTAGTTCATACAGTTGATCATCGAAGGAGTCTAGACAGAGCAATCGTGCGGGGTGGTGCAGTATAGAAGGGGGGTGGGAGGTCCCGAGAGGCTAATATCAACGCAATGTTAAAAATGAAATAAATCAAGATGGCGGCCAACTTTTTACTTTGCGGGCCGATTTAGATAAAACTCGGTTTTGGTACTATTTTGACAAACAAACAGCAACGCAATGTCAAAAAAGTAAAAAATTCAAGATGGCGGCCAACTTTTTTGTTTGCCGGCCGATTTCGATGAAACTCGGTTTTTGGTCCTATTTTGACAAGAAAACAGAAACGTAATATTAAAAAAGTAAAAAAATAAAGATGGCAGCCAACTTCTCTGTTTGCGGGCCAATTTCGATGAAACTCTGTTTTTGGTACTATTTTGACAAGAAAACGGCAATGCACTGTTAAAAATGTAAATAATTCAAGATGGCGGCCAACTTTTTTGTTTGTGGGCCGATTTCGATGAAATTCGGTTTTTAGTACTGTTTTGACAAGAAAAAAGCAACGCAATGTTAAAAATGTAAAAAAATTCAAGATGGCGGCCAACTTTTTTGCTTGTGGGCTGATTTCGATGAAATTTGGTTTTTGGTACTATTTTGACAAGCAAACAGCGACGCAATGTTAAAAAAGTAAAAAATTCAAGATGGCGGCCAACTTTTTTGTTTGCAGGCTGATTTCGATGAAACTCGGTTTTTGGTCCTATTTTGACAAGAAAACAGAAACGCAATATTAAAAAGTAAAAAAATAAAGATGGCGGCCAACTTTTTGTTTGTTGGCCGATTTCGATGAAATTCGGTTTTTAGTACTATTTTGACAAGAAAACAGCAGCGCAGTGTTAAAAATCTAAAAAAATCAAGATGGCGGCCAACTTTTTTGCTAGTGGGCCGATTTTTATGAAACTTGGTTTTTGGTATTATTTTGACATGAGAACAGCTACGCGAAGTTAAAAATGTAAAAATTCAAGATAGTGGCCAACTCCTTTATTTGTGGGCCGATTTCGATGAAACTCGGTTTTTGTACTTTTTTTACAAGAAAACGGCAACGCAATGTTAAAAATGTCAAAGTTCAAGATGGCAGCCAACTTTTTTGCTTGTGGGCTCATGGGCTGATTTCAATTAGACTCGGTTTTTGCTAGTATTTTGACAAGAGAACAGCTACGCAAAGTTAAAAATGGAATAAATTCAAGATGGTGGCCAACTCCTTTGTTGATGGGCCTATTTCGATGAAACACGGTTTTTGACACTATTTTGACAAGAAAACAGCAACGCAAAGTTACAAATGTAAAAATTCAAGATGGCGGCCAACTTTTTGGTTTGTGGGCTGATTTCGATGAAACTTGATTTTTGGTACTATTTTGACAAGAAAACAGCAACGCTATATTAAAAACATAAAATATGCAAGATGGCGGCCAACTTTTTGCTTGTGGGCCGATTTTGATGAAACTCGGTTTTTTGGACCGTTTTGGCCAGAAAACGGCATCACCGAGTTTCATCGAAATCGGCCCACAAGCAAAAAGTTGGCCGCCATCTTGCATATTTTATGTTTTTAATATAGCGTTGCTGTTTTCTTGTCAAAATAGTACCAAAAATCAAGTTTCATCGAAATCAGCCCACAAGCCAAAAAGTTGGCCGCCATCTTGAATTTTTACATTTCTAACTTTGCGTTGCTGTTTTCTTGTCAAAATAGTGTCAAAAACCGTGTTTCATCGAAATCGCCCTGCAAACAAAAAAGTTAGCCGCCATCTTAGATATTTTTGTATTTTTAACATTGCGTTGCTGTTTTCTTGGCAAAATAGTACCAAAAACCGAGATTCATCGAAATCGACCCGCAAACAAAAAATTTGGATGCCATCTTTAATTTTTTACATTTTTAACATTGCGTTGCTGTTTTCTTGTCAAAATAGTACCAAAAACCGAGTTTCATCGAAATCGACCCACAAGCAAAAAAGTTAGCCGCCATCTTGAATTTTTTACATTTTTAAGAGTGCGTTGCTGTTTTCTTGTCAAAATAGTAGCAAAAACCGAGTTTCATCGAAATCAGCCCACAAGCAAAAAGTTTGCCGCCATTTTGAATTTTTTAATGTTTTCAACATTGCGTTGTTATTTTCGTGTCAAAGTTATATCAAAAAGCGAGCTTCATCGAAATCGGCCCATAAACAAAAAGAAAAGGAGCAAAAACTAAGTCACATTTTTTTCTATTCTTTATTTGAAGAGCATAAAAAGAAGAAAAAGAGACAAATTTAAAAAAAATATTTTTACCTTTTAGAAAAAAATGACAAATTTTTTTCAAAGAATATGACTTGAATTTTGAAGTACCAATCTTATTTTTCTTATTAATTTTTGATATTCAAAAAGGCAAATCACAGAGTGCCAACCCTTACACCTTTAGTCGTTGCGTCAACTGCCTAGCTAGACGAACAGCGGTTCTAGTAAGGGTAACATTTTTCGAATTTAAATGAAAATACAACAATGTGTGTGGATTTTGGGTAAACAAATGAATGACGTAAAATTAATTGAAGGTCAACAATTTCTATTTGAGATAGGTATTGCTGTTTTAAGTTTGACAGCTGTCATCTGTCAATCTTAAAACAGCAATATCTCGAAAAATACTCATCCTAGACTGGTGGTGTAAATTAAGTCTAATAAATTTACCAAAATATTACCAAAAGTAATAAAAGTAAATGTTTTTCAAAGTTGAGATAAATAAATAATACTCTATTTCCATACCACAGTGTATTTATCTATACCGATTATAGCAATTAATAATTTATAAAAACAAAAAAGTAGCAACCCTGTTTGCCTTGCCGTTGAGTCGCCGGTGACGCGCCGTGCCGGTGACGCGCCGGCCGTCACGTCACCGGCGCGTCGCCGGCAAGGTAAACAGGGTTGCCACTTATTTGATTCAATAAAGTATTGGTTGTTATAATAGGTAGAAAAAAAAGTACATTGTGGTTTAGAAATAAAGTATTATTTATTTATTTCAACTTTAAAAAACATTTTATTTACACTTTTCTTAATATTTTGGTAAATTTTATAGACTAAATTTACACCACCACTTTAGGATGAGTATTTTTCGAGATATATTGCTGTTTTAAGATTGACAAATGACAACTTAAAACAACAATTTCGCAAAAAGAAATTGTTGACCTTCACTTGTTTTTCTGAGATTCATTTGTTTACCCGAAATCCACACACGTTGTATTTTTATTAAAATTCGAAAAATTGTACCCTTACCAAAATTTAGTGGAACAGATGAATAAGGTCTCATAAAGTTACCGAAATATTAACAAAAGTTATAAAAAATGCTTTTCAATGCTAAAATAAATAAATTATACTTTTTCTGTACCGATTATAGTAACCAATAATTTATTAAAACAAAAAGTAGCAGCCCTGTTTGTCTTGCCGGTGCCTCGCCGGCGACGCGCCGTGCCGGTGACGTGCCGGCCGTCACGTCACCGGCGCGTCACCGGCCGTCACGTCACCGGCGCGTTGCCGGCCGTCACGTCACCGGCGCGTCGCCGGCAAGGTAAACAGGGTTGCCACTTATTTGATTCAATAAAGTATTGGTTGTTATAATAGGTAGAAAAAAGTACATTGTGGTTTAGAAATAAAGTATTATTTATTTATTTCAACTTTAAAAAACATTTTATTTACATTTTTCTTAATATTTTGGTAAATTTTATAGACTAAATTTACACCACCACTTTAGGATGAGTATTTTTCGAGATATATTGCTGTTTTAAGATTGACAAATGACAACTTAAAACAACAATTTCGCAAAAAGAAATTGTTGACCTTCACTTGTTTTTCTGAGATTCATTTGTTTACCTGAAATCCACACACGTTGTATTTTTATTAAAATTCGAAAAATTGTACCCTTACCAAAATTTAGTGGAACAGATGAATAAGGTTTCATAAAGTTACCGAAATATTAACAAAAGTTATAAATAATGCTTTACAATGCTGAAATAAATAAATTATACTTTTTCTGTACCGATTATAGTAACCAATAATTTATTAAAACAAAAAGTAGCAGCCCTGTTTGTCTTGCCGGTGCCTCGCCGGCGACGCGCCGTGCCGGTGACGTGCCGGCCGTCACGTCACCGGCGCGTCACCGGCCGTCACGTCACCGGCGCGTCCCCGGCATGGCAAACAGGGTTGCCACTTATTTATTATATATTGGTTGTTATAATAGGTAGAAAAAAGTACATTGTGGTGTAGAAATAAAGTATTTATTTATTTATTTCAACTTTAAGAACCTACTGTTTAAGTATTGTTTTTGGTAGTATTTTGGTAACTTTGTTAGACTTAATTCACCTTTACCACTAAGTTCAAGCAAAGGTACTATTTTTCGAATTTTAATAATAATACAACAATTTCTGTAGACAATGTTTTCATGCCTTCACTTGTGTTCCGGCATTCATTTGTTTACCCGAAAATCCGACATTCGCATACGTTGTTGTATTTCTATTATAATTCGAGAAAATAATACTTACCTTTACTTAAACTTAGTGGAATAAGTAAATTAAGTCTAATAAAGTTACCAAAATATTTCCAAAAAACAATACTTAAACAGTAGGTTTTTAAAGTTGGAATAAATAAATAATTCTATATTTCCATACCACAATGTACTTTTTTCTACCTATTATAGCAACCTATACTTTATTAAAACAAAAAAGTGGCAACCCTGCTTGCCTTGCCGGTGAAGCGACGTTGACTTGACTGAAACGAGCCGGCGACGCGCCGGTGACGTGCCGGCGCCGGTGATCTGAACTACTTGTTCACACATATTTTTGACGTTGACGGACGGGCCGGTGACGCGCCGGTGACGCGCCGGTGACGCGCCGGAGCTGTGGGAATGATCCTGTGTCCGGGCACGAAAACTGCGACGGCGGAGCGGCAGCGGGGCGGCGCGACAGCGGAGCGGCGGCGATGCATTCAACCATAGCCTTCTATATCTTCCAAGCCCTGAAGTTGAGCAGAACGGCAACATCGCATGTGGTCAAGCACATAGTATAAAATAATTTTAATAATTATTTATTATTTGTTTTTCCTATATTATCTATGTTTAAACTAGTTGTAAATTGTGATGTAAGATTATTTCAATAAAGTTTTATATTTATTATTATTATTTATTTATTAGAACATAAGGTTTGAGTCAAATTATTTGAACTTTTCGGGGGTCCTTTAGTACGATGAGCATTTTGATCTAAGCCTCCTCTAGCAATAAATTTTACATCATTGGAAAGGTATTTAAATTTGAAACACTTTATTGTATCACTATAATCGTCAACTATTAGTACTTTGAGAGTTATAACGCTCTGAACTTGACCAATTTTTTTAACATTATTGACCTAAAACTCCGAAAATACTAGCAATTAATAGAAAGTATGTTTGAAACAAATATTTGTCATATAAAAACCTTTCTTATGATATATCATTCATTTCTATAGGTGTGGTAGATCAACTCCCATAGACAATAAACCACTTTTATACTTTAATAACCTTTAACTCCAAAAGTATTAACAATTGATATAAAGTATATTAACAGCAAATATTTGTCTGTAAAAGACATTTCTAATGATATATCATTTATTGCTAGAGGGCGTGTGAATCAACTCCCTGCTGAAGAAAATCAACAAAAAAGATGACATCTTTGACAGGCATTTTTTCCTGGTTAACATTGATATTTTTCTTATTGTTTAATATACAAAGCATTTCAATAAAAGAACTAAATTATTTTTATATTTTGAACCTCACACGATTACTACGAAAAAAAATATCGACCTCTTAAAATTGAAATATTCCCATACATTTAGTATGGAGACTGGCGGACGACATGACCACGAACTGACAGTAACAGACGTTGCCAAACTTATGTTCACGGCTTGGAAATGAAGAAGGCTATGATTCAACAGTATGGCACAGTATGGAGACGCGCACGAAACGGGCGGTGGCGGCGCGGGGCGACGAGCGATGCACGGGCGGGAGGAGAGCGACGAAAACAAATGAACAAACTAGTTGAATTTGGTCGCCCGCGATGACAGTAGTGTTGTGTTGAATAATATAATAGTGTCTGTTTGATTACTAGGTGGTACCTATTTATTCAGTATGGATGTCGGCATCTTGGACATCATTTAAAAAACACAAGATGAGCAAAGAATCCGGTTTTGAAACTAGTTAACGCCTATACTTAGACCATTTTTTCGAACTAAATAAAATTTTTAGACATAGGATATATTTCGTCCTTTGAATATTTTTCGGTATTGATTTAACAAGAAATTGTTTCCATAGCAACATCACATTTGACACATCAATAGAAATAAAAAAAAATAAGAAGTTACTTTAGTGGTATACCGTGGTCCTACCAGTAGGTCAAATCGGTAGGTCCACGGGCCCTTAATGGTATTTAGCCCATCTGTCACAACACTACTAGCGCGGCTGACCGACCGCTAAGTTTCGTGCCCACGTTCTCATCGCCCCGCCCCGCCGCCGCTCCGCTGCCGCGCCGCCCCGCCACCGCTCGGCCGCCGCCACTTTCGTGTCCGGACACTAAGTGTCCGGGCACGAAAACTGCGACGGCGGAGCGGCAGCGGGGCGGCGCGACAGCGGAGCGGCGGCGATGCATTCAACAGTATGGCACAGTATGGAGACGCGCACGAAACGGGCGGTGGCAGAGCGGGGCGACGAGCGATGCACGGGCGGGAGGAGAGCGACGAAAACAAATGAACAAACTAGTTTGATTTGGTCGCCCGCGATGACAGTAGTGTTGTGTTGAAAAATATAATATAGTGTCTGTTTGATTACTAGGTAGGTACCTATTTATTCAGTATGGATGTCGGCATCTTGGACATCATTTAAAAAACACAAGATGAGCAAAGGATCCGATTTTGAAACTAGTTAACGCCTATAGACCAATTTTTTTTAACTAAATAAAATTTTTAGACATAGGATATATTTCGTCCTTTGAACATTTTTCGGTATTGACAAGAAATTGTTTCCATAGCAACATCACATTTGACACATCAATAGAAAAAAAAAATAAGAAGTTACTTTAGTAGTATACCGTGGTCCTTAGGTCAAATCGGTAGGTCCACGGGCCCTTAATGGTATTTAGCCCATCTGTCACAACACTACTAGCGCGGCTGACCGACCGCTATGTTTCGTGCCCACGTTCTCATCGCCCCGCCCCGCCGCCGCTCCGCTGCCGCGCCGCCCCGCCACCGCTCGGCCGCCGCCACTTTCGTGTCCGGACACTTAGATCGTGCGTAAACCAACACCGAATACGGTGTCGGAGGGCAATGTTGCTCATTCGGTGTTGGTTTACGCACGATCTAACTCTTGAGGATGCCCCGGGTTGGGGCGAAACACGTGTAGAGTAGCCTAATTGGTGAAGGTGCAAGGTGTGTTGCTGTCTTGCTAAATGCAGGTATTGTGCACTGATATTTTGTGGTGTGCATGCAAGGCCGTCTTTAACCTATTTGAGGCCTTGGGCACATTAGGATAATGGGGCCCCTATGAACTTGACTTGGGTTACCATCAAAGTAAGAGAGGATGCCTGTATATGAGGCACAAAATGCCAGATTTTTTAGAAATATGCTTATCTAGGCATAGCAAAAATCGGCCGAGAAGCGCGATTATTAGTCAGTTTCATTCACTAATCTTATAATATTACCTGGCTTTAGTGAAAAAATGGACGCGCAGCGCGATTTTTTGTCAGTTTCATCCAATAATCTCGTTATTTTGCCTGTCTATAGTAAAAAAATGGCCACGCATTGCGGTTTTAGTCAGTTTCATCAAATAATTGCGATTTTTATAATACTTAATCAATTTTATTCACTAATCTTGTAATCTTGCTAAGACACATTTAATCCTACTAATATTATAAATGTGAAAGTTTGTGGGTTTTGATGTTTGTTCCTCAATCACGCAAAAACTACTGAACGGATTTGGTTGAAATTTGGCACACAGATAGAAGGTAGCCTGGATTAAAACATAGAATAGTTTTTATCCCTATATTCCTACTGGAACGGGAACCACGCGGGTGAAACCGCGGGCGGCCTCTAGTAAGAACATAATTATTGTATAATCCACAAAAGTAACTATTTTAGAATTTAAAGGTTAGTGATTAAAAATCTATGTGGTTTGAAGAGGTACTCTTCTAGATTTGATTTTTTTTCGTTATATAATAAGCATCCGTTATCATTAAGCGATCTGGCAAGAAACAAGGGGCCCCTATCAATCGCGGGGCCCTGGGCAAGTGCCCAGAGTGCCCAATGGGAAAGATGGGCCTGTGTGCATGTGCATATTATTGCGGGCGGGCGGGCGGTGCATCTTGCATATATTGTTTGCGGAAGTAAGCTACATATATTTCTTTTTTCAATAAGGTATGAGTACTAGAAACTACAGAAATCGCCAAAAACTTTTCCCATACATTTTGTACGGAAACACGATAAATCAAGTCGAAATATTTTTTATTGCCAAATGATCCTATTTCCTACTGTGAACAAAATACTCTAAAAGACCAACTGAAATTTGAGTACAGAAACTACGTAAGTCACACACAACATCGTCTTCACACGCAGGGACGCAGGCACAATCTTTTTCAACATTAGATCAAAAAAGTAGTTTCTGTACTCAAATTTCAGTTGGCCTTGAAGAGTGACAGTGGCGACAAGGATAAAAAGCAGTGTTATAGGTATTTAAATAAAAACTCTGTTACATTACGAGATAATTTTTATTGACTTCAACAATTAGTGGCAAAACGGCCTATGAGGGTGATTTGAATATAGAGTAAAACAAATATAATTGTTATTATTACCTACTCTATAATCACCAGATCACCATCCATCCTAATGGTATGCATTTTTTTTATATGTCGTCGTGTGTTCGACGCGGTTGAGTAATGGAATCCACAAATTGGACATTTGAAGTAGCCGTACCTCTTCTTGCCCTAGAATCAAGGGGTAGTTTCAGTTTTATTTTATTACTAATAACGGCACCGCAACGCAGCACGGCATTGGCACAATAGATAATACACTTATACATATAATCGGCACTGTGGGAACCAAATGAATAAAATTTCAGCGTGTATGTGTCCGTTAGTTTCCATAAATATTCAGAAGTTTTATATTTTTCAGTAAATTCTGTCATTAGGACACGTCTATACCCTGTTCGCTGAATCAAGCTAGCAAAGCGCTGTCTCTTTCTCACATTTGCAAACAAACGATAAAGACAACAAATGAACGAGCGCCCGCAACAGGTATAAAATCGTAAGGCGTGTTCATACTGCTAATGCAGGGTTAATACCTTTTATCTTGTTCTGTGGTTAATAGATTGGGATTTCTTCAATTAAACATTACTTTCATGTTAAAATAATATAATTAAGTAACAACATTAATTAAAATTATAATAAAAAATATTAGGTTTAAGTTTAAGTTTAAGTCACAAAAATATATCATAAACACAATGATTGAATTCGTGACTCGCATTGATTGGATTAATCGGTCTTAGGTGCAAAAGCACTAAACTTAAGAATCGCCAAGTCTTTTCTTATCTACAACTCGACCAAGATAACTAGGCGAATGACAGCTATATGACGGCTAAGTTTATGACACCGTTTTAATTTGGTCGTGTTGTATTAGGAAAAGACTCAAGGTCCAAACAAATTATCGGACGCGGCTTATGGACGCGGCTTACTGCCGCGGCTGATAAGTGTGCACACTCTCATAACCTCCTGCGTGCCAGATAGCTGTCGGACGTCCGATGACGTCATATTAGTCTATGGTTACGTCCGCGACCTACTACATCCGATAGTTTGCACACCTCAGATCAGCTGCGGCAGTAAGCCGCGTCCGATAATTTGTTTGGACCTTCAAGGTCCAAACAAATTATCGGTTATGAGAGTGTGCACACTTATCAGCCGCGGCAGTAAGCCGCGTCCATAAGCCGCGTCCGATAATTTGTTTCGACCTTGAAGGTCCAAACAAATTATCGGACGCGGCTTACTGCCGCGGCTGATCTGAGGTGTGCAAACTATCGGATGTAGTAGGTCGCGGACGTAACCATACACTAATATGACGTCATCGGACGTCCGATAGCTATCTGGCACGCAGGATGTTATGAGAGTGTGCACACTTATCAGCCGCGTCCATAAGCCGCGTCCGATAATTTGTTTGGACCTTTAGGCGATCCTTAAGTTTAGTGCAATCGGGCGTTAGCCTCTTATAGCTGCGTCCAATCGTGTGCAAGCGCATCCTTTCCGTACTAGCTTCATTCGGCGAACAAGGTATAGAGGACACCGATGCCGCCATTGTTATGCCGTGGCTACATCAGCGTTTTTCAGTACAAAATATAGTCAGTGTTTCCAAATTATTTGTGATTTTGACGTGTTTGTTTCGAAGTGGCGCCCTCAATTTTCATCAACTCTTTATAGTCCATTTGTATTGTATTGAAATTAACAAAACGAGCACATATTTCTCCAAACATTCCATTTCTCCAAAATTTCTCCCTATCCAAATTTTTACACACAATTGCGAGAAACATTTTCGTGCCACCCACCGCAGATTAAAAATATACACGTAATCGATTTCTAATCGGAAGTGTAATAATAGGTCTTCACCTATGAAATTGCCGTATTGCAGTACAGACTTTTTCAAACAAAAAAAGTTTTGATTGGCTATGAATTCTAAATTCAAATTAATTTTGTTTTAAAAATATGACATTCTATTTACAAAATCAGTCTTTTGTTTATTGATTAGCGTTGTATTTTCATTACATTTCAACATTTTTCCTCATAATGGATACTTCGAAATTTCGTGTAATTATGGAATATGAGTTCCGTCGTGGCACCAACGCGGCACAAACGACACGTAACATCAACGACGTTTACGGAGAGAACTGTACAAACGAACGTACAACCCGTTATTGGTTTGCTCGGTTCCGTTCTGGGAATTTTGACTTGAAAAATGAACCTCGTGGTCGTCCGGAAACTTTGGTCAACAATGATGAATTAAAGGCGATTGTGGAAGCAGATGAATCGCAATCTACAGCTGAGCTGGCAGCAGCTTTTGATGTTAGCATCAAAACAATATTGGTCCATTTGCGACAGATTGGCAAGATAAAAAAGCTTGATAGATGGGTGCCCCACTGCTACTTCACGACAACGCGCGACCCCATACTGCACAACAGACCGTCTCTAAGCTGCATGAGTTGGGTTTGGGAGCTCTCCCTCATCCGCCATACTCACCAGATCTTGCGCCTACCGACTATTACTTTTTCCAAAATTTGGACAACTTTTTAGCGGGAAAAAAATTCAATTCCCGAGAGGCAGTACAAAACGCCTTTGAAGAGTTTGTTGTCTCCCGTCCAGCTGATTTTTTCAAGAAGGGCATCCATAAACTGCCACAGCGTTGGCAAAGATGCATTGATTGCAGGGGTGATTACTTTGAATAAAAGAAATAAATAAGTTCGAAAAAGAAAATTAGTTTGGACGAATAACTGATGTCCTTGCTACCGTTTTATTTTTCGTTAAGGCCAGTATATTCCAAATTATCGAATTTGGCCTATGTTTGATTCAAAAATAAACAATCAATAGGGTATTTTCCAAATTTATGAAAACTGCTATATGCTAAGTCCTAATCGTTAAATATAAGCAGTTTTCAGAAATTTGGTAAATACCCTATTATTCTTTATTTTGAGCAGATAAAAATATTATGTTGAAGTTTCATAATCGATATTATTTTACGGTTAAAAATACGATATTCGTATCTTCACTCGACTAAAAAAACATGCAAAGACAAAGAAAATTTTCATTTTTTTTTATAATACCTACTTAAAGTTTATCAATCCCTTATTCACGAAAAATATATAGAAAAAAAAACCGGCCAAGTGCGGGTCGAGCCACGCGCCATAGGGTTCCGTAGTTACCTTATACCATACTATACCTTAATACCACTATAATTTTTCGTCTGTAAAAATAACTTTGTTTTTCACAGTGTTGGTATGAATGACAAAGTTATATTTGCGGTTTTGGAAAATATGATATATCTCGAAAATTAATTACTATATCTCATTCAAACTAATTTTCGTTGAAAGTTTTCATTAAGATCTATAGCATATACATTTTTTTAGATTTTTCACTTTCTTATTTCAAAAGTTAGAGGGGGGGGGACACACATTTTACCACTTTGGCAGTGTTTATCTTTCAAACGGTTGACTATTAGAAAAAAATGTCTTGGGAACCTAAATGTCATTTTTAAAGACCTATCTATAGACACCCCGCACGTATTGTTATGAAGAATTTTTTTTTTCAGTTTCAGTTCCATGTATGGAGCGCCCCCCTTAATCTTATTTTTTTTATTTTTTTTACTTTTGTGCTAAAATCGTTAAGCGGTTAACAGAATACATCTACCTACTAAATTTCAACTGTGTAATCCTAATACTTTCGGAATAAAATGGCTGTGACATACGGATGGACAGACAGACAGACAGACATGACGAATCTATAAGGGTTCCGTTTTTTGCCATTTTGGCTACGGAACCCTAATAGGTAATGATATATGGAAGAATATTCAACGGTTACTATTTCAAAAAGTGACTTTATGCTCAAAATAACAACAAAAACAGAAAAAATGAAAAAGTGAGGTTATTTTCATTACTCTTCACACGTAAAGAAAAAGACAGAGACAGAGTTTCTGGAAAATACTGGCCTTAAGTAGGTATTATATAATTTATGAGCAACCCTAGGTAAGGGCTGAAGTCAAGGCCGATTTCGAGGGTGTACTATTCAATAAAAATCCACTTAGTACACGACAGGTATATTGGGATAATTAATTTTAACAAAATATTCTGATGCCTTTATGCAACTTACAATACAACTCAATAGCGTGATTCAGTATCTAACAGTGCCATCTAGCGTGATCTACGAGAACATGTTATATTGATATCGAAGTTGTACATTTACCGCCCCCTAAGGACAAATTGAAGTTTGTCCTTAGAACATTATGCAAATCTGCTACTTACAACATACATAGTCACTTAAAGTTTGAATCACCTAATTTTTACCAATAAAAGCTTTGAAATAAAATTTATAAAAACAATCTAAAACTTATTTGCTACCCATAACCACTTGTAAAACATAAAACATTTTAAAAGAGTAAAAAAAAATAAAACAATATTTCATTCTGAACCTTACTAACTATAAATATTTTTATAAAAGAATAATTCCTTTTGTATATGAAATGGATTCTTTTTCTTTTATTATTTCATTGAAATTTGAAACTAAAAAATGTATGTACATAATATATTTGAAAGCAAACTCATTCTGTTACTGGTAAAATGCATAACTTATTTGTTGGACGTTTTATGATCGAGTTTTTGCATTTCAATGTGACAACCCGCGTGATTCCATCTTTACCAGGATGTTGTTCAATAATTTTACCGTACAGCCAACGACATGGGGGAAGACCATCTTCCTTAATCAGAACAACATCTCCTACTTTAGGTTCTGCCATCTGAGTTGACCAACGATATCTGTGGAAAAATTGATTCAAATACTCTTTTGACCACTTTCGCCAGAATATTTGTGCCATGCGTTGGGTTAATTGCCATCTTCTAAGCGAGCCTACATTTGAATTTTCGTAGTCATGATCTGGCGCAGATATTAAAGCTTCGCCAATTAAAAAATGACCTGGCGTCAGGACTTCAGCTTGCTCTCGATCGGCATTTTCGTCAAGCCTCGACAAAGGTCGCGAATTAAGGCAAGCCTCCACTTGAGCTAGCATGGTCGACATCTCTTCGTACGTGAGAGTGGAAGAACCCACTACCCGTTTCAAGTGAAACTTCGCAGATTTTATAGCTGCCTCCCAAACTCCACCGAAATTAGGCGCATGTGGTGGAATGAAATGCCATTCCGTGTTATTGTTTGCTAAAACTTCAGCAATATCCGGCAAAATACCATTTTTCTCATCAAAGAAAAGTTTTTTAATCTCTCCTGCGGCTCCAACAAAATTGGTACCATTGTCGCTCCAAATGTTGGTACAATGGCCCCTTCTAGCGACAAACCTTTTAAATGCTTGAAGAAAGCCTTGCGTCGTAAGATCGCTGACGGCTTCTATGTGTACCGCCTTGGTGGACATGCACACAAAGACGCATATATAGCCCTTATACGACTTGTGACCGCGTCCTTTTGACGTTCGCATCTGTATCGGGCCTACAAAGTCAACCCCACTACTTTGGAAAGGACGTGCTGGAGTAACTCTTACTGGAGGTAGTTGTCCCATCAACTGCTGGTGAGTACGTCCACTATTTTTTACACACTCTACGCATTTCCTCACATGAGCTTTAACCAATTGCTTAGATCCTATGACGAAATATTTGTTCCGCAGGTAATTTAAAGTTAGTGTTGGACCTCCATGTAGAGTTTTATGGTGAGCATCTGCAATTATCAAAGAGGTAAGTTTTGATTTCTTTGACATTATGATAGGATGCTTTCTTTCACTATTCAGATTGGATTGTTCCAATCGACCTCCTACTCTTAGAATATTTTTGTTATCTAAAACAGGATTTAGTGATTTTAATTGACTATTCTTTTTAATAATAGTTTTCTTCTTTATCGCTTCCTTTTCTTCTTTAAAATGTGCTTCTTGATCTATCTTTATGCAACACTCTAATGCTTCCCTTAATTCTTCGGTTTTTAAATATCCTTTATGCTTTTTATCAGCAACCCTTTTCGTGTTTAAAAATCTTCTACAATAAGCTATTACTCTTATTAGTCTCGTTAAAGTTGAAAATCTTTCCCATATATGTTCTTGTTCTTCCGTGACTACATGTACTTTTATAGCCTCTATTTCCGTATCTATATTTATAGGCTTTTTATATTCTATATCCTTTTTCCAGAGAGCTTTTGGACCACTAAACCACAACTCATGCTTTTTTAAATCAGCAGGTGACATTCCTCTAGAGGCGCAGTCAGCCGGATTGTCTTTGGTGCTAACGTGTGACCATTGTTGAGGATTCATGACCGTCAGGATCTCCGACACTCGGTTGGCCACAAATACCTTCCACCTGCTTGGTAAGCTATTTAACCACGCCAAAACAATTGTCGAGTCTGTCCATGCATGCAAATCAGAACTTTCCACTTTATACACCTTAGCCACATCCATCAGCAGTTTACTTAGTTGGACGGCTCCACACAATTCCAACCTAGGTATCGAAACCTGTTTAATAGGAGCTACTTTCGACCTTGCCGTAATTAACGAAACATGAATTTGACCCTCAGAGTTTATAACTCTTAGGTATACAACAGCAGCGTACGCTGTCTTCGAGGCATCGCAGTAGCCATGTAGCTCGCGTCGAACATCACTTGACTTCGCGCCAACCCATCTAGGTATTGTTACCTCCGTCAACTTACTTAGTTCTTCGCGGTAAGTACACCACTCTCTTAATATTGTTTTAGGTGCTTCCTCATCCCATGCTATACCAGCAATCCATAGTTTTTGTATGATAACTTTAGCTACAATAGGGTATTTTCCAAATTTATGAAAACTGCTTATATTTAAAGATTGGGACGAACAATTTAACAGAAAAATAAAAATAAATTAAATAATGTCTTTTTTCTCCATTAAACTAATTAAAATCAAATATATTTTTAATGCTTTTGAATTTACCGCCAAAACGCTCGGTTCAATGACGTCTACTGCGTGACGTCAACTTTGTGTAGTCTGTGTTACAATTTACTCTATAGTTTACACAAAGTTGACGTCACTCAGTAGATGTCAGTGAACCGAGCGTTTTGGCGGTAAATTTAAAACAATTAAAAATAAATTTGATTTTAATTGGTTTAATGGAGAAAAAAGACATTAATTAATTAATTTTTATTTTTCTGTTAAATTGTTCGTCCCAATCCTTAAATATAAGCAGTTTTCAAAAATGAGGAAAATACCCTATTATGCATGGCGTTATCCACCCCAATGGGTCGAAAAGTCGTGATATATCCGCTATGATTTTCCTTTTAGTTACAGGTTGCTGCATGACCGGAAGTTCAACTTTATATTGAAACTGATCTGCGTGTCTTTCCCAGGTAAGTCCTAATATTTTTATTATTTCATCAATTTTTATGTTAAGCCCTTCTTTGTGTTCTAAATTTACTTTCCTTTCCTTATCCTTCCTTTCCTCATAGTCTATTATTTTTAACAACTCTTCATTATTTGTTGACCATTTTTGAAGTTCGAACTTTCCACTTTTAAGTAAACCTTTCATCTGAGTGTAAATTTCAAAACCTTCTGTTACAGATTCACAACAGCACATCAGATCATCCATATAAAAACTTTCAGGTATCATTTTAGCAGCAAGAGGATAACTATCTTTTTCATCCTCTGCAACCTGATGCAGAGTTCTTACGGCTAAGAACGGAGCTGAGGCTGTCCCAAAAGTAACTCGCAAGAGTTTATAGTCTTTTATTTCCAATGTTTGATCTGTTCTCCACAATAACCTCTGAAAGTTTGTATCCTCCTCGCTTACCTTGATCTGCAGGTACATCTTGGCTATGTCTGCGGTTAAGCATATAGAATAGAGTCTCCATTGCATAACCAGCTGCCGCAAGTCGGGTTGTAAATTCGGCCCTACCATCAAATCATCATTTAGTGATTTACCATTTTTACCGAGTTGCGAGGCATTGAATACAATTCTGACTTTAGTTGTATCTTTGTCCTCTCTTATGACTGCATGGTGCGGCAAATAAACGGCTTCGGATCTTTCAGTATCAGGTTTCACTACTTCAGTCATGTGATTCATTTCTAAATAATTTCCCATTACGGTTTTATAGTTTTCATAGAAATCTTTATCTTTTGTGAATCTTCTTTCGAGTCCCTTTAATCTTCGTTCTGCTATAAATCTAGTTTCTCCTCTTTTACTGTCAGGGTCTTCGGTTCTAAAAGGTAATCTAACGATGTACCTTCCTTCTGCATCTCTAGTGGTTGTCTTTTTATAATACTCTTCACATTTTCGTTCCTCCTCTGTGAATCTTTGTTCCTTAGTTAGACTTGTTCCAGTTTCTAACTCCCAAAACTTTCTCAACATATCATCACTTTCCTGTAATTGACAATGTAAAGCCAATACACCTCCAGTCTGGTTAGCTGGTACATCTACCGTGCCAGACAATATCCAACCCAAGCTGGTGGATTGAGCTACAAGTGAACCATTTGATGTTTTTCGAATACCTTCTTGGATCACCTGACTATATACTTCCGCACCCAATAACAAATCAATTTTATTGGGTCGGTTGTATTCTGGATCAGCTAGCTCAATTCCATTTAATTCTGTAAAATCTACTCGCTCCAACTTTCTACTGGGTAGAAAAGAAGTAATAGATTTCAGAACATATGCCTGAATTGTGACACAAAAATTCGTATTTGATCTTGATTTTAATGTTAATTTTACGACCGCCTTGGAGATTAAGTTTTTATCTCCACCCACTCCCGAAATTTTACCTTGTATAGGAATCTTTTTTAACTTTAAATCATTTACCGTAGATTCCGTTACAAAATTACCCTGAGAACCTTGGTCAAGCAAGGCTCTCAATATATGATGGCTGCCATTTCGCGATTCAGCCCTAACTAACGCCGTCGCTAGCAAGACTGATTTTATATTTTCCGACGCAAAACTGCAAGCCACAAAAGCTGATGCATTATCAGCTAAACCTGCCCCAACATTGGGCTCCGATCCCTTTGATGAATTATCCCCCTTGTCTGAATCGACCTTAGCAACATTAACCTGCGCATTCCCGCTATTAACTGGATGTAATAGGGTATGATGACGACGGTGACAAAACTTACATTTAAAATTTACTTGACATGTCTTTGCCCCATGGCTGGGCCCTAAACAAATAAAACATAAACCATTCGTTTGGACGAAATCACGCCGTTGATCAACCTTTTGATTTGCAAATTTTTTACAAATGCTAATTTTATGATTTTCCGAACAAAATGCACATTCTGTTTTTGTAACGTGAAGAGTTTTAAACTTGACTGAATTATTATGATTAAAGTTAGAAGATGTGCTCAAGTTAGACTTATTGGTTACCCTTGTATCTAAAAATTCAAGAGCTCTATACCGATTAGTTAAAAACTCTTCAAATTGTTTGAAAGTGGGAAGTTCTTCAGAAGATGTACTATTTGTAATGTTAAATTCCCATTGTTTCCTCGATTCTGCATCAAGTTTTAAACAAAGGATGTGAATCACAATGATATCCCAATTACTAGTGTTAATCCCCAAGTTCATTAGTCCACTTAAACAGTCATTAGTAGTATCGATCAATTCTTTGAGACCATTCGCAGATTCTAACACAATATTTTTTTGACTTAGCAATCTTTTTAAAATAAAATGTGAAAGGTAACGCTTATTATCATATCTAGTTTTAAGCTGAGTCCAGCACCTTTCATAATTTGCTTCTGAGATTGGTATTTGACGAAGCAATTGCTCAGCTTCACCAGTCAAAGAACTTTTCAAATAGTGCATTTTCTGTACATTATCTAGATTCGCGTTATTATGAATTAACGATAAGAACAAATCCCTGAAAGTAATCCATTCCGTATACTTGCCACTAAATGAAGGAATAACAATTTTAGGTAATTTAAACGGTTCCGATTTCGAAACATTTGATTTTTCACCAGATTCAACTTTGTTACCTTTAGATTTTGTATACAAATTTAACACAGACTTCAATTCAGTTTTGTAATCAGTATAAACATCCTCTGTTACGTCATAAATATCTTTCTTATAGTAATCATGTTCTTTTAAAGCAGCGCCATAATTTTTTACAAGTGCTCTATGTGTGTTACAAAATTCAGTCCATAACGACTCCAAAGATTCCAATCTAGTTTGACAATACGCCTCACTAATACGCTCCTTTGGAGACTTCTTATAATTTTTCCTAGCTTTCAGAATTTTTTCATAATTATCTACTTGCAAATTGATTTCAGAATCCATGGTTAAAATTTAAAGAAAAAACTGTAACTGGAATAAAGACAGTAATAAAAACTGTACCAAAACAGCAAACGAACATAAAAAGTTAAAAATAACCAAAAAAAACTGTATAAAACAATAAATAACAATTAATTTTTAACAACTCAAAAGCGAGTATTAAAATCATAAAAACTACAAGTTCAAAAAAAATATTCGAAAAAATTTCTAAGTGTTTAAGACTCAGTTCCAAATTAAAAATCGGGCATAGGTTCCCCGTCTCAACCAATATTCCTTAAACTTAAAATTACGCTAAGTTAAAACTACATACAAATTACATGCGAAAATTTTCTAAGTCTAAAATTTACTAAAAATTATTCTACGTCCTGAATGTTGCAAATCGCCTAAGTCCCAAAACTTCTTAAAATTTTACTAAGTCCAATTTTCTTCACAAAATTTACTAAGTTGAATGTTTCTACGAATTAGAGTTCAAATTCCTTTAGCACAAAAATAATTAAAATTTCAAAACTCACAGTTTATTGTCTCTTTCACTCACTGGTAACAATTTTGTCGTGTCGTCCTTGTCTAATCGCCTTGAAGAAACCTCCTCCTCATCAGCCACTTCCTGAGGTCCTAAAGCTGGATTGTCCACCAAGCTCGAACCTCCCCTGCAGCAGGAACCTGAAGGCACCTCCTCATCAGCACCTTCCTGAGGGAAGCCGGATTTACCACCAAGCTCGAACCTCCCCTGCAGCAGGAACCTGAAGGCACCTCCTCATCAGCACCTTCCTGAGGTCTCGAAGCCGGATTCACCACCAAGCTCGAACCTCCCCTGCAGCAGCTCCACTGCTCTTTTCAGTACTTGTACCTCTTTTCCAAAAAATGCGCCACCGTCAAGACGACTTCCCAGACTAGGTGAGGTTACTAGATCTAGGCTCGAAGGACCATGAGCAACCCTAGGTAAGGGCTGAAGTCAAGGCCGATTTCGAGGGTGTACTATTCAATAAAAATCCACTTAGTACACGACAGGTATATTGGGATAATTAATTTTAACAAAATATTCTGATGCCTTTATGCAACTTACAATACAACTCAATAGCGTGATTCAGTATCTAACAGTGCCATCTAGCGTGATCTACGAGAACATGTTATATTGATATCGAAGTTGTACAATTTATGTTACTGTAAAAGCCCGTATATTGGCAAATCTTGGGTTTTACTAGAAAATCTTAAGGTGCGTCCAGATATGTTCTTTTGATCGTACCGTACCTCCGTTCCGTACCAGCGTTCCGATCAAATAAGTCTGGACGCTACTTTTGCCCGTTCCGTACCTCCGTTCCGATCAAACCGCCGAACGTCGCCGCGATCACGTCCAGACCAGCGCCGTACCGTACCTCCGTTCCGTATCAACGTTCCGATCCAATAGTACAGCAGCCCGTAGTAAATTTAAATTACGAAAAAGGTTACCGTTTGCCGTTGTGATATAGTTATTTATTACAAAATTATAGATACTTTAACACATCGCAACCCGCCGCAACCTATATTTGTATATCTCCAAAAATTATTATTTTTTATTTTTCGAGGTTAATCACATGGTTTAGCTATTGTCGTGTTGTACAGCGCTATGTTTGATTACCACTGATAATATTAAGACTATGAAAAGTAGCCATACACAGATTTAAGACCAGATAAAGTCCATCCATTTCATCTGGTCTTAAATCTGTGTATGGCTACTTTTCACAGTCTAACTATTATCAGTGGCAATCAAACATAGCGCTGTAGAACACGACAATAGCTAAACCATGTGATTAACCTCGAAAAATAAAAAAAAAATTTTTGGAGATATATAGGTTACGGCGAGTTGCGATCTGTAAAACTTGGGTTAAAGTATCTATAATTTCATAATAAATAACTATATCACAACGGCAAACGGTACCTAACCTTTTTTGTAATTTAAATGTAAATGGGCTACTGTACTACAACCTCCGAACGTCGGCGTCGCCGCGATCACGTCCAGACTAGCGCCGTACCGTTCCTCCGTTCCGTTTTTCCTTTGAACGGGGCGAAAAAACCGACTCGCGATGGATCGGAGCGTACCTGTCGGCGATCGAGACGGCGTACCTCCGCACCGTTCCGAACATGCGTCCAGACTAGCGTTCTTTGTTCGCGACGCTCAAGAGCGAGAGATACGGGTACGGGCAAAAGAGCGAGAGATTCGAGGTGGATCGGGGCGTACCTGTTCGGCGAACGGAACGGCGTACCTCCGCACCGTTCCGAACATGCGTCCAGACTAGCGTTCTTTGATCGCGACGCCGATCGGAACGGAGGTACGGTACGGGCAAAAGAACATATCTGGACGCACCTTTAGGTTTTACCATCATATTATGTTGGTAAATAGGATTTTATAAAAGGTAGTTTTTTTCGTGCTTTTACCATTAGTTTGGCACTTTTGGATTTTTATTAAATAAAACAGCTAATCTAATCATAACTTAGTCATTTATTTCATATAACGTTTTTATTATCATTTTAATTTATTCTTCACCAACATTACTTTTTTATTTATCTTAGGAGTATTCCAAGTCATAACATTGCAATAATTATCTATCAGTCAAATCTTTCCGGGGTTTTACAGTAATACACACACCGTCATTTTGTAGTCGTTTTAATTAATTTAAGGGTGTGTTGTACCAATGAAACTAAACATTTTTGCCCAAGAAACATGGGTCAAAAAACGACAAAAAATGTTGGTCCTCCCATACTAACTAGAAAGCTAAAACATTGTATTTGTATGGGAAAGTCCAAAATTTTTGTCGTTTTTCGACCCATGTTTCTTTGGCAAAAATGATTATTTTCATTAGTAGAGCACTCCCTTAAGTTAATTAAAATGACTACAAAATGACGGTGTATAACACACATAACTTGTCCGAATAATCATCCTTATCGGCACTATTGGTCTATTATAGCTAGTAAGATAGATTTAAGTGCTTTTGTTTGAATGACTGTTTGTTGCCAAAATATAATACAGAATAAAAATGCCCCATTTGGCAGCCCTGCCGCAACATAACGACTCGCGTTGCCCGCACGATGTATGCGCGCCAACACGTCACGAATCTTCGTCCGCAGACGATGTTTTTATAGTCCTACGCGTACGAAAAAAAAAAAACCGCAAATTGATGTACAGCAAAGCCCTTTGGTACACGTATACTTAAGGTAAAAACAAAATTTTGGACCCGCAGTTCTTAAAAATTCTTCCCTTAGGAAAGGAGTTATGGCGTCATCTTTTTTTTTGTAGAGAAAAAAATTTTTTTTTCCTAAAACCTATCGTGCATGGTATCAAATGAAAGGTCTTACTGAGCCGGTTCTAAAAATATATCACATCATTATATTTCAGCCACTTGTCTTAAATTAAACCAAAAAACATTTTCAAAACATACCAAGTTTGGGCTCCTTCAGATCCGATTTGGTTGAATTGTTTCTTGTAAAATACACCTTAAGAGTTACATAATATCCTCATATCAAAGCACAAGAAAGTAATTTTGAAAATATCTAAATTTAGTATTTTTTTTCAAATTTTTGCCCAAACTTACGTTTGTATGGGATTTTTGGAAATTGATTTTTGGTTTAATTTAAAACAAGTGCTGAAATGTAATTATGTGATATATTTTTAGAAACAACTCAGAAAGCCCTTTCATTCGATATCACACAAGATAGGTTTTAGAACAATCATTTTTTTTAAATAAATATAATCACTTTGTGAAAGCTTTGAAATCATGAAAAAATTTAAAAAAATACTAAATATCAATATTTTCAAAATTGCTTTCTTGAGGTTACATATGAGAATATTACATATCATTTGAGGTATATTTTATAAAAAATAATTCAACCATATTGTATCTGTAGGAGCCCAAACTTGGTATGTTTTGAAAATGTTTTTTGGTTTAATTTAAAACAAGTGCCTGAAATATAACGATGTGATATATTTTTAGAACCGGCTAAGCAAGCCCTTTCATTCAATACTATACACGATAGGTTTTAGACCAAAAATTTTTTTTTTCTCATACAAAAAAAATAAGACACCAGGGGGGTAATTACGTAACTTTGTTGCAATCAACTCTGACAGAAATCGCAGTTACATCGCTGCTTTAGTAAGAACCAATGTGACAACTATCTTAACTAAAGCAGCAATGCAACCGCGCTTTCAATCGATTTCAATCGAGAATTGTTAGCAACAGCTTTACGTAATCAAGGTACATATCTCCTCTCCTAAGGGAAGAATTTTTAAGAACTGCGGGTCCAAAATTTTGTTTTCACCTCAAGTATAAATGTACCAAACGGCTATACTGTACATCGATTTGCGGTATTCCATTGATTTTGAGCTCGTAGAACACCCACTATTAGCGCGCCAACGCGACACGAATCTTCGCCGCTGATGTAGCCGCTCCATTAAAAAAACTATAGCAGCACGCTAAATCACCGCGGGTGCTGCGACTGCGAGGGAACTGGGGGCCGTACCGCGGGCTGATTATCTAATTAAAAACCACCTAGCGACTGGTTGCTGTTCACAGATGATCGTGATCCATTGCTACTTCTTTTTGGGTTAAAAAAACATACCAAAGAAAAGTGGCAATGAATGTCAAATGCAACCGGTCGCTAAATAGTTTCTTTTTAGATAATCAGGGTGCCGGTTAACTTTCATGGCTATCGTAGTTGCTTTCATTCGACAGATGGACGTGATACATTGCTACTTCTTTTTGGCATAAATAAAAACTTACCATAGAAAAGTAGCAATGTATCACATCCATCTGTCAAATGAAAGCGATTACGATAGCTGCTATGTAAGTTAGCCGGAACGGCCCCTGACGCGATTGGAATGACGATCACACACGTTATGGGCCCATAGCACCACCGGCTTGCACTACCACCGGTAGTGTAATGGGTATTTTTTAATACCCATTGCCATTATAGTACAGTAGCCCGTAATACATTTAAATTACGAAAAAGGTTACCGCTCGCTGTTGTGATATAGTTATTTATTACAAAATTATAGATGCTTTAACCCAAGTTTTACAGATCGCAACCCGCCGTAACCTATATTTGTATATCTCCAAAAATGATATTTTTTTAATTTTCGAGGTTTACCACATGGTTTAGCTATTGTCGTGTTCTACAGCTTTGTTTGATTGCCACTGATAATAGTAAGACTATGAAAAGCAGCCATACACAGATTTAAGTCCAGATGAAAATGGATGGACTTTATCTGGTCTTAAATCTGTGTATGGTCACAGTTTTAAGTTTAGTGCTTTTGCACCTTATTAGTACAGTAGCCCGTAATACATTTAAATTACCAAAAAGGTTACCGTTCGCCGTTGTGATATAGTTATTTATTACGAAATTATATTATAGATACTTTAACCCAAGTTTTACAAATCGCAACCCGCCGTAACCTATATTTGTATATCTCCAAAAATGATATTTTTTTATTTTTCGAGGTTTACGACATGGTTTAGCTATTGTCTTGTTCTACAGCTTTGTTTGATTGCCACTGATAATAGTAACGCGTGAAAGCACTAAACTTAAGAATCGCCTAAGTCTTTTCTTATCTCCAACTCGACCAAGTTAACTTAGCGAATGACAGCTACATGACGGCTAAGTTTATGACACCGTTTTAATTTGGTCATGTTGTAGTTAGGAAAAGACTTAGGCGATTCTTAAGTTTAGTGCAATCGGCCATAAGACTATGGAAAGTGACAATACACAGATTTAAGACCAGATGAAAATGGATGGACTTTACCTGTGTATGCCTACTTTTTATAGGTGGTGGTGCGATGGGCCCAAAAGGATCACACACACTCACGGCATAAGAAATTCTTATGATCACGGGCAGTTTGGCGAGACACGCCCCGGGTTGGATTGTGGACAATGGCCACGGTCAGCTACATCGAAATGTACAGCTAACAAAGGGCGTCACCAGCCCATGGCCCAGGGGGGCCATGCCAAAATATGTGCAATAAGTTTTACTCACGATGATTTCGCGTAGGAGAGCGTTGAAATCGCGGATGCGGTTGCGGGGCAGTACGATGATGTTGCGGGATCCAAAATCCGGCATTCGGGGTGGAGCCATTGGAACAAAAATTTAATTCGGTAAATTAGGGCTACAAAATAGGGATAAAAAATAGGACTAAACCAGACTAATGTCTGGTGTGGTGATTTTTAAAGTGACGATCATAGACATAGATAATACACTTGTATAATTCAAAATCATAGACATAAATAATAATACTGTGACTACTGTGACAATGTGACAAAAGAACTTTACTTTCGACTTCTTCAGAAAAAAAAAATTCAGGTCAATGGACTTCGTAGTTTGAAAAGTTTGTTCCAGCCTGTTACTAAACCCTCTGTCCTCTTCTGTACAGTATTACGTAGACACAGTATTATATTTGAAATAAATAATACCTATTATAATTATACTGTGGCTTATGGCCGGTATACATTTTGATTAGTGTTTAGTGTGAGTGGCTCGTTTAGTGTTTAGCAAAATACAATTACTTAACACTAATCAGAGACTGTCCGAACGTGTTTTTTGCTAAACGCTAAACACTAAACGAGCCACTCGCACTAAACACTAATCAAAATGTATACCGGCCATTAGACAAAGTTTGGGCACAAAATAAAGATAATAACTTCCTAGGAAGCCCACCAGCCATGCTCTAAAGGCCCCCGTAAACGTTCCAACGTGTTTGTCAAACACGTAGTGTTTGTCAAGCAGTTTGATCGTCTGCGAGCAAAAACTACGTGTTTGACAAACACACCATAAACAAAACTACGTTTTTTTGTCTATGGTTTGTTTGTCAAACGTTTACGGGGGCCTTTAAGGCCCCCGTAAACGTTCAAACACGTTTGTCAAATTTTACGTTTTTGACAGGAGTGATTACGTTCTCTATGGTTTTGTTTGTACGTTTTCTCAGCGCACACGTTCAAACGTTGTTTGTCAAATACGTAGTTTTTGCTCGCAGACGATCAAACTGCTTGACAAATACTTACGTGTTTGACAAACACGTTTGAACGTTTACGGGGGCCTTAAGAAAGAACAGAAGTTAAGGTACGGGGCACATTTGTCTGACGACACGTGTTAACACGCCGTATTTAAGGTCGCTGTATACGGGACGGGAACGGAACGGAGACGGGGCGGGGACGGAGCGGGGAAAATATCGTTTCATACAAAATGTATAGGAGCATGCATACGGAGCGGAGGCACGACGGGGCCCGGACGGGACGGGAACGGAACGGGAAAAACTCCGTCGGCGGCACGTCGCCGTCCCGTGCCCGTTCCGTTCCCGCCCCGTTCCCGTTACGTATTCATAGAAACTCCGTTCGCTCTTAGTGATGTGTCATCTTGGTGGATTTTAGATTTTAACACTAATGACATTTTGATATTCAATAATGTTCTGTGATGCGTGCATTGTATCTAGGAAATTCGATCCCGGCCCTTATTTCTGATCCCGGGATTTCGGGATTACACTTAGGCAATCCCGGGATCCCGGGATTATTTCGGGATTGAAGATTAAAAATTAAAATTTTCGATTTCGTCAAAAATCGACGTAATTTACTCAAAATTTTAACAAAATCCAACATATTTTTACGTTACAATACACACCTAGCTAATTTAATCAGAAACTAATCAAAGTTAGAGTCAAATTAAGTCTAACCAGACTTTGAGTCTGGTTAGTTTGACACTTTTTGATAAAAAAAAATTAATAAGATCTTCATTTAAACTTAAATAAATTGAGAAAAAAGTGTCTAACAAACTATGCAAATAAAGATAATTGACAAAACCTCTCTTAACGTCGACCAAATGGATGGATTTTATGTTAAAACCTAGTAGTATTTAGGTAGTTAAGTAGTCTTAGCAAAAACTGATTTAAAATAATATTCATGAGTCACAAAATGTCTCATTTCTAAACTAATCTTGAGAATGTTCATAAATTTTTGTTCAGTAGCAGTAACACTGAAGTGTATCACCACATAACCCAGTGAAAGTTGCTTGTCTATCATTTTATTTCAAAATAAAAAAAGTTTTATTCCAAGAAACCATCGCAGACCCGCTGGGTTAATTTATGTTGCTTGCTTGGAATGCTGCTTGAATGAAATACAGGTTTTCTTGTATTTTATAATAATAAATGATAGGCGTGCAATTATATTGAGAGCACTGGCACTGAGCGTTTAGCATCACGCACTATATTTTGCAACTTTTTTTAAATTAATTAATCAATCCCGAAAATCCCGGGATTATGAAAACTCAATCCCGAAAATTTCGGGATTGAAAAACTGTCGGGATCCCGGGATCCCGGTTTTCGGGATCCCGGGATCCCGACCGTTTTTCATCGATCGAATCCTATAATTGTATCGTAATACAATTTTCTATCTACTTATTCATTAAGTAACTATAGCAAAACTTTAAATTACCTATATCTGAATAAGTTTTAGATTCAAATAAATAGTTTTCAACATATTCTTTCAGAGGCAAGACTGGCATAGAATAGAGTTCAGGGGTTCCCATCATTGTATCGTAATACAATATTCCCATGGTAAAAAAAATCTTTGACGAGCGGTTTTCAAAAGGCAGTTTACGAAAAAAAAAAATAGCACATAAAAAAGAACTAGGTGTCGTTGTAGGTAGGTTTTTAAGAAAAAGGCAAAGGATGAAACGTGATTTTTTTTTTATCATACGTTTGTTGAGTATGTGGTCTGTTGCGTTGTGCGTTGGTTGTCCTTTGGCGTGTGCCGTCGAACTTTTCTCTGACACTTAGCGCGAATAATTTTTAAAAATCTACCTAGTTGAAGTAGTGCCATCTATCGACAAATTTTACTAAAATTATCAGCTGTCAGAAAACCGCTCATTAGATATACATAGGTACCTACTTAAAATCTTAAGTCAGTTTAGAAAATACTTAAATCGGCTTAGAAAAAAGGGGAACGGGAAATATCCGAAAAAAATCAAATTGGCTGAATATTTTTCTATAGGTAAGAATAAGGTCCCTTAGTAATAGAAAAAAGTTTCAGAATTTTCGGTTGGGTAAAAAAGTTTTTAAAAATCAAAGTCTCTTCGACTTCACAAATGTATGAAAGTAACAGCAGAATGGAGATTATCATGGCATTAAAAAAAAGTTTCAAGACAAAATGTCAAAACTTTTTTTTAAAATACGTGTTGTGTTTGTGGCAGGTGTTGGCAAAGGTACAATCTCCATTCCGCTGTTACTTTCATACATTTGTGAAGTCGAAGAGACTTTGATTTATTGAAATTTTTTCAAGAAACCAAAAATTTATGAAAATTTATTCTATTACTAAGGGATCTTATTCCTACCTATAGAAAAATATTCAGCCAATTTGTTTTTTTTCGGACATTCCCCATTGTATCAATTGAGATTGAAAATATAAAATTAGTCGCAAAAATAGTGTTTTAATAAAGTTTATTTCACAACACTAGCACGTTACTACCACGTCAACTGTCGCAACTAGCACGTTGCGTATGCATTAAACTCCCCGTCAGGATCACCTTCCATCCCCGCCCCGTGCCCGTTCCGTCCCCGTTCCGTCCATGGTTTTTCCCGTCCCGTATACAGCGACCTTTATATGGACGGACGTGTTATAAGATAAGTGTGAAGACATGGGCGCCGCGTTAAAAAATTGCGGCGGCGGCGAACTGGCAATTTTAGGTCGGCGGCGGCGTGGATTTTTTTTAAAGCTTAATTGACATTGTTATGTATGTATCTATACGTGTGTGGCTGCGACCACCACGCCACCTCGCCATATTGGAATAAAGCAGTGTGCTACTAACCGCCGGTCGTTTACGTTGTCTCTTCTCCCAATACGTACCAATTGGCGACGAATACCCGCGTTTAAAACGTAAAATGTCTGCTCTGTTTGGAATTTTGGGCACGTTCGACCATAATGTGCAAAATTGGAATGCATACAAAAGCCGATTATTGCAATGGTTTATTGCGAATGATGTGAATCCAGACAGTGATGCTACGGGAACGAAGAGGCGGGCCATATTGTTAAGCGCACTCTCAGAAAGCACCTATGGGCTCGCTGCAGATCTGGCCCTACCGAAAGAACTCCACGAAGTGCCATTTGAAGACATTTTGTGTTTATTGGATAACCATTTTACTCCAAAACGATATGGGTTCACCGAACGCCATAACTTCTACACTGCGACGCAACACTCGGGCGAAACACACACACAATGGGCCGCACGGCTCCGCGGACTCACGGCTCATTGTAAATTCGCCAACGTTGAAGAGGCATTGCGTGACCGTTATATATTGGGCATGCGGTCCGGGGCCGAGAAGGAAAAGTTGTATGCGCAGGAGTTATCTGAGGGTTTTCCAAAAAAAGTGTACCCCCCACTTTTGGGCTGTCCCCCGTGTTTGAAGTTTAATAATCAGAAAAATTATAGGTATCTTGCTAATATAATGATTGCAGTGCATTAAAAAGACTCTAAACTAGGTATTCAACCAATTATTTTACCAATACTTTGCATAATATTAAAAGAATGACCATTTTTTAAAACTAAAGTGTCAGTTTTTGGCGTGTCCCCTACTCGAGTTCTTTGATGGTAGAAGCGATTCTAAAAACTTTTTGTACTGGGGTACCGTGAGATTTTTGTATCGTTTGAATGTACTCTTAATCGCCTATTGTCGACAGTAGTTAATAATTAAAGCCTTATTGCCATTAAATTACAGTTTAATTTCCAAAAAAATCTTAATAAGTGATACTGACCGGACATGTCAGGTTGGTCACGCTAAAAATTGCCATTTGAAAATTTACTAAGACTATTTTAGTTTTTGAAATGGCAACATCATCCTTTACATTCACCAACAGTCATTTTAAAAAAGCTAGTTTTCTGTTACGTTTCGAGTAAACGCACGTGTTTTAGTGAGTGCCACGGCCGTCAAGATTTTTGGTGTCGGATTTGAGACACGTTGTCTTCAAATTCAGGTTAGTTTACAACATTTAAATATTTTTAGAAGATAAACTATATTCTAATGTACTATTATTTACATTTGATACCAAACGTGAGTAAATGTTTTCATCGGAATATAATTTTGAATATAGTATGGGAAAAGAACGTCACGTCAGTTTTGCTACATTTTGCCTCGTGACCTACAGGCTGACCAGCAAAGTCGCAAAACCGACACTGTAAGGCTGAGATTACATGTAGGACTTCTATTCCTGTACATAAATCTGGCTGGTATCCTGTGGGAATGTTCGCGTATAAAGAAGAATTATTTTTCAGGAATGTTTAGTAGCGGGCCTACTAAGTGTTTTAGAGTTGGGTGGGCATCCCGCACCTTGTATAATGATCAGATACGACGTCACAAAAATAGATGTACAATTTTTTTATTTAAATCTACCATGTGAGGGATGTGTCTCATTCTAGGCTTTATATGTAGAATACAATTATAATGTGGCAATCTATAATATTTTTACTAATTACTCTAACGAATTATTAGAAAATGTCGAAATGGATGAAATGAATGGATTTTTGTAAAATAATATGAAATGACTCAGTATATAATAAACGATAATATAAAATATAATCCTTAATTTTCATTTAATACACGTACACTGTGATCAGTTTTCTCTTGAGTGTAAACCCAGCCTTAGAAAATTAGCCTGTCGGATTTGTGACTGTCCCTGTTTTGCGACGAGGATATTTTCACAGTTTTTACTAAATGTCAACATGAAGGGGAACAAATAATTTGGATGCACTATTTAAAATGCCTTCAATTATCTGGAATAAAATAATCACTTTACCGATTAAACTACATATTTATTAGTTATTGCAAAAGTAATGGTTACTTTGACATCAAATGTGACAAAACCGACATTAAAACTACCGTAATTCGTAACTTATTGATTTGATGACTTCAGTGTTCTATTTTTCAAATAATTTTAATGATAAACATCTTAACACAAATAAAATCTTTACGTTCTTCTTGATATTTAGTAGATAAATTAGCTTTTAAAATAGTCGCAAAACTGACAGTTTGTTTCGACAGTGCTTGATTTATTTGATGATTTTTCGTAAAAGAGATAAATCAGCAAATAATAAAGTATCATTCTATAAATTGTCATGTTTCTCAATAATATTTAAATAAAACAAATATCGGAAATTGTATTTCTAAAATAGTAACATCAATTTAGTCATAGTACACTTTATTTTGAAAACCCTCATCTACGTTAACACTCAGCAAAGCAGTGGAGCTAGCGGAAGCAGTCAGCAGCGCGAGGGCAGGCGCCGCCGCCAGCGCGTCAGTCACGGCTACAGGCGAACACTTGTTTAAAATCGCGAATAGTGATAAAGTGCGTCAGAAAGAAAGGTGTTCTGTATGTGGTTATTACAATCATAAATCGGCAGAATGTCGTTATGCAAAATTAGCCTGTAAAAAGTGTAAAAAAATTGGGCACTTGCGAAGAATGTGCACTAGTGATGTTAAGTGCGTCGGTACCGTAGCCTGTGACGTAAGTGACGACGATGACGGTGAGTTATTTAACATTCGTTCCGTTAGAGGGGAGCCCTTGGTAGAAATGATCGCAATTAATGGGTTTAAATTTCAATTCGAAATAGATAGTGGTTCAGCTGTAACGGTCATACCGGAAAAAATGTACAAAGAATATTTTAGTGCCGTGCCATTGTCGATTACAAGTAAAAAACTGGTGGCCTACACGGGAAATAAAATTATATGTGTGGGTACTATCAACCTCCCTGTCTCATACGCGGGAATAAAACGCTCAATCACTGTTTATGTAGTCAAGGACGGGGGACCTCCTTTGTTAGGAAGAAATTTTATTTCGCAGTTTAACTTGCAACTGCTCCCTGTTAACAATGTGGATGTTGTGAAAACATTTGACTTTGAAAAGCGTTACCCGCAGTTATTTTCTGACAAGTTAGGAACGTTTAATAAGTACAAAATTAATTTACCGTTAAAGGATAACGCTAAACCAATTTTCATTAAAGCGCGCCCTGTTGCCTTCGCGTTAAGAGATAAGGTGAGCAAAGAAATCGACAGGCTAATTAATTTAGGTGTGTTGGTGCCGGTCGAACATGCGGAATACGCCTCGCCTATTGTACCGGTGCTAAAACGGAACGGCTCTGTAAGACTGTGCGTGGATTACTCCGTAACCATTAATAAACAGCTGTTGGTAGAACAGTACCCCCTGCCTACTATTAAGGAACTGTTTTCTAAATTACACGGAGGTCAACAGTTTACAAAACTCGATCTGTCCATGGCGTATACGCAATTTGTTTTAGATGATCAGTCTCAAATGATAACATGCATAAATACACATCGTGGTATATATAAATATACACGCCTCGTCTTTGGACTGGCTAGCGCACCAGCAATATTTCAGCGGGCTATGGAGTGCGTATTGGCCGGATTGGATGGAGTTTTGTGCCTAATGGACGATATTTTAATAACGGGGGTAGATGAAAAGCAACATTTAGAAAGATTAAACGAGGTACTTTGTAGACTAGAAAACGCAGGGTTAACATTACAAAGGGAAAAATGTGAGTTTTTCAAAAATGAAATTAGTTATTTAGGTTACATAATTAACAAAGATGGATTAAAAAAATCACCAGATAAGATAAGGGCAATACTGGAAACACGTATACCTACGAATGTTACGCAATTACAATCATTCCTGGGTTTAGTAAATTATTATAGGAATTTTGTACCCCAGGCATCAAGTATTTTATCGCCATTGTATGAGCTTTTAAAAAAGGGTTCCAAATGGACTTGGACATCTGAACATAATTACGCTTTTGAGCGTATAAAAAAATATTTGGTTTCAGACATTGTTCTGGCACATTACAATCAGAATGCAAAACTTATATTAACCGTAGATGCATCGCCTAGCGGTCTTGGTGCGGTGTTATCCCAAGTTGAAGGGGGTACAGAAAGGCCTATCGCGTTTGCATCGCGTACATTGAACGCAGCTGAAAAACATTATTCCCAAATACAAAAGGAAGCAACAGCTATAATTTTCGGTGTAAGGCGCTTTCATCAGTACTTATATGGCAGGTCTAGTCCTTTTATTCTTCGCACAGATCATAAGCCATTAATATCAATTTTTGGGCCATATAAAGGGATTCCGGAGGTTTCCGCTAACCGGCTACAGAGGTATGCAATGTTTTTAAGTGGTTATAACTATACGATAGAATACATTCGTAGCAAGGACAATATTGCAGACTATCTGTCTCGTTCGAGCGTGCCTGACCCGCCGCTCGCGGGCGGGGAGAGGGGTTCGCATTGTGCGCGCTCGCAGCAGCGTTGCCAGGTTGTACCGCTTTTCCACTTTTTACCCCGCCTTTTTGACTATGGATCCGCTTTCCACTTTTAGCCTACGCGGTTCCGCTTTTTTCGATTTTTCTAGCTAGAACGACCAATCCTTTTTGGCGGTTACAAGGCGTGTCGTAGGTAAAAAGCTGCGTTTAGTCGTTCGGTTTGATCTGTTAGTGGGGAATGTCCGAAAATAATTAATATTTTTTATAGATAGGAATCACCTCCCTTATTAATAGAAAAAAGTTTCAGAATTTTCGATTGCGTGGAAAAAAAGTCTCTTCGACTTCACAAATGTGCAAAATTTGCTGTAAGCAAATTTGAGATTATACCGCGTGTGTGAAAGATTTTTTTTCCCCTTGTCTTTGTGTGAAAAATAAAAAGTTAAAACAAGAAATTCCACTTTTTTGTCAAAAATCCGCGTTTTTGAAGCACAGCTACCGCATTTTTATTTTGCTCATCTGGCAACACTGGCTCGCAGGCTCATGATGACTCAGTGGCAGTGACAGATCGCGCTGCCTATGTGTGTTTCGTGGTCGATGGTAGTTTGCCGATCACAAGGAATGAGCTGCGAGAAGCGATAGATAAAGATTTAATTCTAAGTGAAGTAAAAAAATACATATTACAGGGCTGGCCGAAAAAAATTACAGATGCGCGCTTAAGGCCATACTATTTATGTAAATCACAATTGGCTAACGAAAATGGTTATATTATGAGAGGGCACAAACTTGTAATTCCGGAAACTTTGTGGGATAGAATTTTATCGGAGATACACAAGACTCATTTAGGTATAGTAAAAACTAAGGCAGAGGCGCGTTCGAGGTTTTGGTTTCCGGGAATAGACAACGCCATAGAAAGAATGATAGGTTCGTGTGATGTGTGTATTCAGCTTCGACCGTCACCACCACGAGAGCCCGCGTCGCCATGGCAACGCTCAGAACATCAATTTGAACGTCTGCATCTCGATTTTTTGGGACCCATTAACGGTCACATGTACCTTGTTGTTGTCGATTCACACACCAAATGGGTAGAAGTCTATGATATGAAGAATTCGACTACATCCCTTTCTGTTATTGAAAGGTTGTGTGATTTTATTTCCCGATTTGGGTTACCAAGGAGTCTAGTGAGCGACAATGGCACAGCCTTCTGTTCAAAACAATTTAATGACTTTTGTGAATTAAACGGGATTACACACTTGACATCTCCCGCATACCACCCGGCAAGTAACGGGCAAGCAGAGTCTTATGTCAAGGTGGTTAAAAAGGGCATAAAATCCAGTTTATTATTAAGCAATAAAACAAAAAATATACAATTAAATTTATCAAAGTACTTAATGGATTATAGAAATTCTGTTCATTCTACCACGGGACTTTCGCCAGCCGAAATGGTATTTGGTCGTAAACTAAGATCACGCTTAGATTTAATGAAACCCACATCGTCATCACTTATGTCACCTACGATTTCTGATGTATGTGAAAACAATCAGTATACGCAAACGAGTAAAGTTAAAGGAAAAGCTATAAATAGTTTTAAAATGGGTGATTGGGTATTATATAAAAAACAATTTAACAAAAATCAGTTTATTTGGAAGAAAGGCATTGTTACAAAAATAATAGGTAAAGTAGTATATTTAATTAAGGACACTCTCACATCACAAATAGTAAAAAAACACAAAAATCACATAATGTTATACAAGGGGACGATTAATGGCAATATAGACAGTGATACCGCTGGCATAAGTGTAGATGATATCTACTTACCTTCGTTGTCGTCGTTGCCGACACCACCGCCGTCGTCGCTGCCGCCGCCGCCCGCACCGCCGTCGCCGCCGTCGCCAACGCCACCGCCGGATTTTCCGAGTGCGACTCGAGAATCGCTTGTAGACTCAAGTCCAGCGATGCCGACAGAGAAAGACGATGATCAGACAGAGATTCCGAGGGGGGATGAGGTGCAGAAAGACGCGCCAGAAGCTGCGATACTTGAACCACTGACAACTGAATCAGATGGGGAAGAGGAATTTCATGAAGCTGAAACAGATGACGCGCCAGCTAGAAATGCCAATCGTCTCCGGTCTCGTCCCCGTGTAAACTATAAAAAGTATTATTAGAATATTTGTTAAATAGGGGGAGGAACTGTTATGTATGTATCTATACGTGTGTGGCTGCGACCACCACGCCACCTCGCCATATTGGAATAAAGCAGTGTGCTACTAACCGCCGGTCGTTTACGTTGTCTCTTCTCCCAATACGTACCAGACATGAATAGTTATATGTCTTTAGAGAACGCTGCATTATACAATTTATCACTTTACGTTTATTACAACTCTGTAAGATGCTAAAGCGCCACACCTGATCTAATGTAAGGCCTAAAGACTTCAGACCAGAACCAAGCTTACCAGATTTAATACTCCAAAAATATCCCGGACGTCTGCCTGTAGGTATGAGATTAGTACTGCTTAAGCAACTAAACAGTAACAAGGCAGCAAGGATGCCGAAATCACAAAAACATGAAAACAAGCCGTATGCTTAAAAGCTCTCCAGAAGTTTTTAATTCCTTCACCCTTGAGGGTAGAAGGCCTAAGCCCTAAGGCACAGTATTATAATATAAATAAGATTGTGCCTAATACATGTACCTAACAGGTCAGGCGAATCTCTTGTGAGACACTCTTGAAGAACTAATAATTAATAGATCTCACTCAATTTGCCTGAGCCACATCTGCAAGAGTGATATGATTTGTATAAAATTACAAATCGTATTACTCGCGGGTTTGAAGACTTCCTACTTCCAACCAACTTCTTGAATAAGCTGAGTTCCGAAAAGACTGGTTATTGACCATATCTAGTTATACTATACGCTACGGCGGCAGGACGTAAAGGGATTGGTCGAGAAGGTTCGTTTTACGATCCCCGTTTTCTCCGGAAAGCCAGCAGGGAATGCCTTGGAAAGCTCTACTGAGATATTTGAGTATAACAGTTTGCCGATCATGTGGTTCTTGTAGCTGAGACTTTGAAAGACCTGTACTATGGGCAACAGCGACGCTTAACCAGTTTGCAACAAAATTCGTGTGCGCGCGTATCGCCCCTACACGAACTAAACGTATGGTCGTGACGGCGCGGCGTGCAAGCGATTTCGACCTTAGCAGTGGTTAAGCGTCGCTGTTGCCCATGGTACCTGCACAGTTTTCCCCTGACTTAGGGTCTCCCACGTGTCGTGTCCCAGGACACACTTTGCCTTCCCGGATGGATGAACAGACTTCACGGATTTATATGCCGTGGGATAATCACGGTAGTGTGCACAATGATTTCCGTGGCTCCACCAGTTGCCAATGCTACTTTGAGTAATTTGTAGTCAGATGACGTCGAATGGTTCGATAAAGCATTGTTCCAAGACGATTCAAAAAGACATTGACTGATTTTAGAGGTATACCACACTGGTAGGTCCCAGTGACCTTCATTCAGGCTTTAGCCATCTCCCGAAGCTAGGACATGCATAAAGCATTTTCCAGTCGTTAAAACATACAGAATACTGAGGACAATCTGCCATTTTACTTAGCATTCGAGGACTATGAAAGCCTTCCCTTCGATCAAGGCATGGGGGTGCTGCAGTTTCTCCAAAGGTGCCAACTACGAAGTGCTGTGTTGGGGTTCCTAAAAATATAAATACTTCGGTTAAAATTACTAAAAATTCAAAACCAGAGTTCAATTCCCATACTATCGCGACAAGGGTACGTTTTTTCTCTGAAACTATTCACCCCTGCGATACTTTAAAGTTTCTGTATCCGGCTGGACTGGAAAAGAAGTCTGAAATACTTAACACACCTTCGTTTTGCAGATGTTTAAGTTCTTGCGAGATCTTGGGGGACTTGAACACAGCGCTCAAATATTAAGAAGTGCTTTACAAGAAACCAAGAAATATCTATTGGGAACACAACACTCGAAGTTGATGACTATTATGTTTGTGCTAGATAGGACAAACACAGTCCACTTACAGGCTTCGATAAGTCCAACTTTTTAGAAAAAGAGATCTTCGTTGAATACAACCTGAATTACAGCACATACAGGACAGCATTATTTGGTAAGTTACAGAAATAACGAGTCGTCAAAAAACTGACATAAATAGTAAAAATTTCGACAATAAGTTTGTTTTTTGGCCAAAAATGCACGCCGCGCGGCATAGGCGGCGGCGGCGGCGGCGTGCCGGTAACACATGGCGGCGCCGCGCCGGCGCGGCGCCCATGTCTACTGTGAAGGTCCAAACAAATTATCGGACGCGGCTTACTGCCGCGGCTGATCTGAGGTGTGCAAACTATCGGATGTAGTAGGTCGCGGACGTAACCATAGACTAATATGACGTCATCGGACGTCCGATAGCTATCTGGCACGCAGGATACTATGAGAGTGTGCACACTTATCAGCCGCGGCAGTAAGCCGCGTCCATAAGCCGCGTCCGATAATTTGTTTGGACCTGGGGGCTAATTGTCTAATTTAAAAATCTATCGCAATCGCTTTCACTTGACAGATGGATGTGACACATTGCTGCATTTCTTTGGTAAGTTTTTATTCGTGCCAAAAAGAAACATCAATGTGTTACATCCTGAAAGCGATTGCGATAGATTTCGAAATTAGACAATAGAAAGGCAGAACGCAGGATGTTATTAGAGTGTGCACACTTATCAGCCGCGGCAGTAAGCCGCGTCCATAAGCCGCGTCCGATAATTTGTTTGGACCTTGAACCTAGTACATACATTTACTATGAAAACCGATGTCATCTGACGGCGTGTCAACACGTATTAACGCGTGGCGTCAGACAAATCTGCCTGTACCTTAAGTGTAATAAACTACGAATAAGTTATTATGAAAACCGATGTCATCTGACGGCGTGTTAACACGCGTTAACGCGTGGCGTCAGACAAATGTGACTGCACCTTTACACTATTGACATACGTACCACCCACTGAACTATTAAACACTTGACACTGGCAAAAATTATTTCCAAGAAGAAAGTAGATTGCCAAAATAAAAATAGAAGAAGACAACATGACACTGACATCTGACATGACATGACATGAGTGATCCTGTGCAGTGTCACCTTAGTGTCACATATATGTCGTAGGATAATCGTATAAGCCGGATCTTTACAAAAACCCTAGGTCGATTGTAAAGAACCGGATAATTGTAATCTAAGATAGATTTTGCAATCGTCCGAGAATTTTTTAGGATCTTTGTAAAAATCCAAGTATGTTTCGGACAATTGTAAACTTGAATGCTGATTGGATAATCTAAGAGACGATTTACAACATCTTCAATCTGATTGGTCAGGACATATTGCTGATGGGTTTTAGGATTATTTCGCAATTTTGCCGAATTAAATTCTTCAATTAAAGTTTTAACAAGGTTTTGCACAAGCAAGTTGACGAGCGCTGTAGAACTTTCTTAGCTCTGTGTAGTAAAGTTATTTTTCGGTTATACTTAACCTCTAAATTGTCTGCACTGGTCGAGCCCAGCATTTGTATAATATCCACTTCACTCACTTCACTCATCGCACATTAATATCTCTTGATTGATTTGAGCACTCAGTTTTCTTTTTTTTATTAAAAAACGTAAAATTCGAACAAAACGCTGGAAAAATATTTGACAATAATAACAATGGACGCAATGAATGTTGCTGTTAGCCAATCAGAGCATCCGTCAGCCCATAACGTTTACGTCAGCCAATCAGCGTGCGCAAAGTGATGATCATTGACGATTTACCTAAGATATGCTGGATTTTTGTAAAAATCCTAAACATCACTCGGACCATTGCAAAAATCTGTCTTAGATTCTAATTATCCGGTATTTTACAATCATACTAGGATTTTTATAAAAATCCTATTTTTACAATTATCCTACGACATATATATGGCAATGGCAGTATTGGCAGTGTGCTCTGACCCCGCGTTCCGAATCACGCTCACAGCGCTGTTAGCGCGAATCCGACCAAATCAAATAGTCACAAAGTATTACACAGATAGGGTATTTGTATACCTACTTCATTTAATGGATTATACGCTAACAGTGCTGTTGGCGTGATTTGGAACGCGGGGTGAGTGTGCGTGCTGTTCTAGTATGTTTACATCGTGGTGGTTTGGTTGTTTACGTGCCTGAAATTTACAAAAAATATTATAAAATGTTAGGGAACCTGAAGGAGTTTATATCTGTAGTGCAAGATGGTCTCGCTTCAAACAGCAATTTGAGACAAACGCTGCAGGAGGTGCAGAAAATGAAGAATATCTTTAAAGACAAGCAAAAGGTATCGAGCGAAGCTAAAGTAAACTACGGGGCTGGTGGTGCCCTGTTGGAGAAGTACCAGGAAGATTGGTCGGAGCTTCACGAAAACGCCGACAGGAATGCCAGAGCCGCTGACGATGTAGATAGATTAATCCTAGAACTACATGACACCACTAAAGCTAAGCTACAATCTGCAAACGAATTGGGTCAATGTTTATCTCACATACCAAACCTAACGGCTGTAGTGGCCGAGTGTATGGATAGCCTCAAAAATGTACAGACGTTATTGGAAAGTGTGGAAGATGATTTAGTGGAGTTTGAGGATATTGTTGAAAGAAGCAAGATGGAAAATTGGAAACTGGATCATCATTATCAGCTGACATTGTATAAAGAGAGAAAAATGGGTATGTTTGAGCCATATGTTTCATTATGTTGGCTGAATTTCATTCTCAATGTTTTGTTTTTCATTTATCATCAAACCATTTCTTCATTTAGTTTAGGAGTAAATGAATAATACTTTAAACTCCACATAATTTTCTAAATAAAGATAAAGAAGAACAATTGTATAACCCACACAGATACAGAATGGGATTAGAAATGGCCTCGTTCAAATTCACATTTCACTTGCACACTAAACACTGCACCTACTCAGGCGGGACGAGCGGGAGGAGCTACTCGCGGAAAAAATAGAACGCACTCTAAACACTTAACACTAATCAGAGACTATCCGAACGTGTTTTTTGCTAAGCACTAAACACTAAACGAAAATGTGAGTGGCTCACACTAATCAAAATGTATACCGGCCAATACTCATTGTTATATTTCGTCGCTTCATACTCAGATATAAATAAATATATAATTATTTATAGTTTACTTGTAGTACCTCCCAGGTACTCGACAGGTTCGCACTATTTTAAAGAGTATGAAAACTACTTGTTATAGAAAGTGTCTCACCACTTCCGGCAATTACGTCACCAACACCCCACCCCAGCTTACTTCGTTACCGGTCTTGTGATCGTACCTCATTCTTTTTTGGTGCGCGGCAGTGTTCGCACGTCTCACTCACCACGCCAAAGTGTTGTATATCTACAGTCTACTAAATTTCAAGAAAGTATTTTTCATGAATTTAAATGCAACGAAAAGAAATGAAGAATGTTCGGTAATATGAGAAATTACAAGGTTATCTGTGAGCTAATACACCGCGATACATCCGCGGCAGGGCCCGTTTTGCTTTATAAGTATCCATGCTCGGGGTTAACCGCGAGTTAACACAAGTAGCAAATTTTGCCTAGGGGTTAGCGGCAAGCTAACACAATGGCTAAAATATCGCCTAGGGGTTAGCGGCAAGCTAACACAATGGCTAAAATATCGCCTAGGGGTTGACTGCGAGTCAACGCGTGGCGTTTAAACACTGATCTGTTTGACAGATTTTGATTAGGCACTTGTGCCTTCATGTGCGACGGGCGGCTGTTTTGGGTAAGAGAGGCTTGTCTTATTACATTTCTAACCGAACCAGTTATAAAATCATTTTAGCTGTAACTTCAACCCCGATACTCGAACAACTTTCTCAAAAGGCTTCATCTCCTCAGGTAGATAAAGCTAGATCCATAGCTGCAAAGAGCTATTAATGACGCACCTGCGTTTGTAGAGGGTATCGTAGCTAATCTCACTAATCTTTAAATGTTAAGATTTCTGTTGTTATGCCAGGGTTTGACCTAGCCAACAACGACTGGGCATTGATATTCCCGTGTTAAGTCAGGCGATGACCGCCTTAATAAAAAGCGAGCAAAGTAACTGCCTTTAATTGTCGCTTATTGAGCGACTTCCATTGTAAAAACATATAATGCCTAACCTGGATAAATCAGTTTCGCAAGTTATCCAAGATTATTAGAAAAGTCAAACTTTTCGGCAGCAGGTTGTTCGATAAAACTAAAACTAAAGCCAGCAAAAGACGGGGTTACACATTTCTGTGGCTTTGGATTGTAAGTTACAGAAATGTGAACGCGTCGACTCACTTCAGGCCGTGCCATACATAGCAACCAGGTCAACTGGGCCAGTCACTCGCTGATTCTCGCTCGTCGAAAAAGGGGGGGGCGAGGAGGCGTCCAGAGACCCTTAACAGACCGCTACAGCAGCCGGAGCAGCCAGAGGCTTCCTTGAGCAACTCTGCAGCCTCCGCCATCGCATCGTCGATAGAGTGCATCCAGAGTTCCCCTTGGACGACACATCATCCTAAATAAGGTACATGCTGGCTGCATCCAGTACTTTAATACTTATTTAAAATAGCCAATATTAATAGTAGAGATTGAACTAAAATGGGATTTTGCCCTTTGCTGATAAAGTTACCAAACGTTTATATAGCGTTCTATAGACAGAACATGATTATAACTACATACCTATTATATAAAATCTTATATGATTAGAATTGGGGGGCAATTCAAAAATTTCAACTGTCTAAAGGTCAGTTTCTTTATATTTTGTCATTTACTTAGTAAGTTCAATAGTGACAAAATAATTCATAGCATCTGACCAGTATTAATTTAGATTAGTTTAAACTAAGTACAACTTTACTTTAAACATCTTAAACATCAAGTTAAGATGGAAAATTATCAAACTGCATGTAAATTGCTGATTGATAAGCTAATAACACAACATAATTATAATCTGTAACATTGATTAGAAATAAACTTCTTTATTTATTTGCCCCTGTGAGTATCAAAAAATAATAAGTTTTTTTTAAGATTAATTTTGGAATTTTAGCATTTTACAATGCAATTTTTGCTGATTATTATTTAAGAATAAAAGTTATTATGATTTGAATGTCTTAATACAAGTACTTACTTTGACAGTCAAGCATGCTATCGGGCTTTCAATTTTCAGTTCAATTCTTAAGTTTATCTTGCTAAGTTCATGTCTTAGCAAGATAAACTTCCCTAAGAGGTAAGTGTTAATTTAGAGAACATATGTACTCGTATCTCGTATGGTGTGGTGTTGTATTAAGTTTAAGTATCAAAAAGGCATTGACTTTGTAATAAATTATTCTTGGTTGTAGTCTTAAAGCCTACATTATGCAGATGTGCAAGTCTTAGACTTATACCTACTTTTACCTACCTACGAAGGTAGGTATCATCTCTTCAAGAAATTCAAATTACAGTGTAGCATAAGAAAATTCTCAAATATTTTTAGAACATTACAGCTGCTTGCCCAGCCACAAAGTATTATGGTTGGCTACACACAAAGGTTTAAGATAGACAAAGTTCTTAACTTTGGAGCGTCACACTAAAATAGTGATCATGATACCGTAATAAATATTCCTGAGATAATATAAAAATATATAACCCGATAGTTACAAAACATTTTCACAATATTTGAATATTGAATTGAATATTACCATACCTTTGAAATATAAATTTTCACTAAACTAGCAATTTCAGCAGTCTTTTTGACACCAAAAACATTTGCCTAAATCTAGTCTAATTGTTTAGTATTATTAGGCTGAAATAATACAACAGCCATTTATTTCATTTTATGGTTAATTTATTTTATAGAGTGCATTGCCCTCATCTTAATAATTAATCTACCATAATTTGGCAGTGGTGCCATAGCCGTAATTATATGGTTAGCATACGTCTCGTATCCGTACATAAAAACGATAAAAACTCGCGGAGCTGATTAAAAATCTAGAAAACTAAACACGGACACAGAGTGGTCATTATCTGAGCTTGCATTCTCTGAAATAACCACAATATTAATTGATGTTTCAAATTAGGTTGATTTCTTTGCGTCCCGCACCACGGTCAAATTGTAGATTAGGTACCTACATGTCATGGAAATAGGATCAAAGCATATTTATGCTTTGATCTTGTTTCCTATATAAGTGTATATATGATTGTATATATATTTATATAGTAGGTATATATACTTTTTTCATCCTCTGTTTATCTATTTTACCTACTTATGGTAGAAACAAAAATTATATATGACTATGCTTGCGTCATTTTATGTTCCTACTCGGCCATCTCAACGGCCCCTTCTAAAATGTATTTTAGTCTAAAATCTTTTTTAGTTAAGCACCTAAGTTTTAAAAACCTGAAATAAACTTAATATTTTCAAAACAGGCAACATCAGTAGCTTTGCAGACCGCACAGTCGGCGTGCGGCCTTCATGCAGAAGGCGACACTAGCGGCGCGGCGGCCGTAGATAGAACTGATGATGGTCTCACTTTCAGCGAGCTTTAACCTTAGAAACATATTCTTTTTCAGGCAAAAACTTGATCCATATCATAATTCAGTTCAAGATCTAATACTTTTATTAAGGGAACAATTAATATATAAAAAAAAAAAAAAAAAAAAAAAATTGTTCATGTTGTTAATTTGTGTTTGTAAAACACCTATCGACCTGCTTTGTCCCTATTAGGATGGAAACAGAACTTGATTGGAGCTGATGAAAACGTAAAACGCTTACAAAAGAGTTTTCAAAAGAACTCTTAGACCAAGATATTGGGTTCATACAATAGATTTCAAATTGGTATTAAAATCTATAATCAGGTAGTTAAATCTAGCTTTATGCCTACCGAAGGCACCTACTTCTTATTTTGTTGGCTCTTTGTACCACCCACAAAGTCCAAAATACTTTTTATTAAAAATAAAAATACTTATAAACTAAACACAAAGAAATACACTGTTATTTTAGATATTATTAAAACCTCAGCTCCAGGTCGTGAACTATCTCATTGTTATATACTCTTTTACCTATTTCCCTTTTTGATGACCATCAAAATATATGTCCGGCTATAATGCTACAGAGCTATTTGTCAGTGACCAGGGACACAAGGCCGAATAACATGAATAATCTTATTCCGGTGGTATATTATTTAACATATATTATCTCTTATTTACTCATAGAACTTACAGAGGCGCCCGTCACGTCGGTCGCAATCAATTTGATCGGTAGATCAAGCAAAAGTTGTCCGATGAGAGTGGGACTAACACCAGTTCTCAATTTTTTTACTAGTTTTCAGTGCTCATGGCCGGCGACAAGCAGCCACGTCTGCCATCTCCCTTCTGCGGGTCTCTATAGATAGAGAGACACCATCGGAAGAACAGTGGACTGGACGGACAGGTCTTATGTATTTGCTCGATTTAATAATTGACATATTTTGAGAAATAATAGTTTTTATTTCTAATAAGAATAATAATCAATTCACTATTACTTTTCTAAATAACAAATCACTTACATTATTGTAATTTTGAGATAATTAATAATTATCTACATTATGAACGAATAATAACGCTTTGAATTGATTAAGTACATTATATTCTAAGAATCTTTTGTTTAGCAAAACTTTCCTTATATCTCTAAACATCTACAAGTAAACTATAAATAATTATATATTTATTTATATCTGAGTATGAAGCGACGAAATATAATATAAGATCAAACGAACTTCTAGAAGTGAAGTTCGATCGATATTATATGAGTCGCTTCATACGAAAGATATAAGTTTCCCACCCACCCCTTTGTACCCTTTAGTCAGTTTTGCTAATCTATTTGTATCTCTAAAAGAATGAGGTACGATCACAAGACCGGTAACGAAGTAAGCTGGGGTGGGGTGTTGGTGACGTAATTGCCGGAAGTGGTGAGACACTTTCTATAACAAGTAGTTTTCATACTCTTTAAAATAGTGCGAACCTGTCGAGTACCTGGGAGGTACTACAAGTAAACTATAAATAATTATATATTTATTTATATCTTTCGTATGAAGCGACTCATATAATATCGATCGAACTTCACTTCTAGAAGTTCGTTTGATCTTATATAATAAGTGTGTTGAGCTCCTATTTTCAATCCTATTCTTTATCTGCGTGGGTTTTACAGATTCCGGCAAACATCTTGACGCTCTTTCGATGGAGTGGGGATAAGTTCGCGGATGTGCACTTGCGAGCGACCAATAGTGTGCGCCCCTCTCCCGCGGCCCGCGCCCTTCACCGCTATGTATACCCAAAATAAAATGCTCATTTCTGCACAATCCCCACCAGATTTCAAGATGTTTGCCGGCTACTGTGTAGTAAAATAAAATTTGCTTTGTACTTATCAGGTGCATTAGAAAACATCAGAAGTGAACTGGCCAAAAAGAACACTGAAAGAGGTTATGAGCATGAAAAGCGTCACTTGGCAGAGTTGCAAGCGAGGAGAGAAAATAGTTCAGTGGCCTTTCAAACCGATATGGCCAAGTACCTAATCAGTGGAAATGTTCCTACAGGTAAATAGCCCTTCTCCCTTAGAATTCCCTGCTGAAATCCCTGGGGTATTTTGGATTTTCTAGCGCCGCCAATACATTTATTTTTATTACTCGTAAACCAAGTCAATATCTCTTAAATTGTCTCTAATATTTTTTGAATAAGTCTTCAACAGCTTTCAATCTTTTTGTAAGTTTTAAAATCCATTTTAGCTGAAAGTGGCCACTTTTGGCTGGAATGGATTATAAACTTACAAAAAACTTAACTTGGTTTACGAGTAATAAAATGTATTGGCGGCGCCAGTTCTGGGTACTTCGGCGCCTTAAGGAGATCAACCTAACAAAACTTTATAACTAATAAGAGATCGAAATTTTTACTGTTTAACCAAACCAAATAAATCAAGAAAAAATTGCATATGTTAAACTATTGGGTGCAAAGTGTCAAATCTGTTCTCCTTGGCAATCAACCTTAAAACTCTCCCGATCGACCAGTTGATCGCATACGACCCTATGGGCACCTCTGTTCTATATTATAGCCGGTACTACTTCATTCTTAGCCTGGTCCAATAATATACTGCACCAGGTAGGTATAGCATTCCTAGATGAAGTCACATGAGAAACACAAGCTTATGTCATCTCTGCTATGTACTAGTATTGAAAATTACGTTCATTCATCCTCAACTTTGAGTAAATTTCAGCTAAGAGAAACAAACCACATTTAAAATGCCCAATAATAATTTTGTAATGCAACTCGGGGTCTATTGCCCAAGTGTCGACGACTTCGCCGTCGGCTTCATTTGACAGACGGTTGTGATACATTGCTGCTTTTCTTTGGTAAGTTTTTATTTGTACCAAAAAAAAGTAGCAATGTATTTCATCCATCTGTCAAATGAAGCCGACGGCGAAGTCGACGACACTTGGGCAATAGACACCCTGGATAGTGACGTAAGCTTGTTACTCTCGAATTGCCAGACCAGCCCCCCAAGCCAAAGTAACATTTGCAAATTTTCGCTATCGCTTCGCTTCGAAACATGTATGGATTTGACGTTTTAAAATTCGATTGTTAACGAAACCTTATGTCAATCCCATACATGTTTCGAAAGCGAAGCGACATGGACGAGAAGCGATAACGAAGATTTGCGAATGACACTTTGGCTAGGCCCTCTTGTTTTCTTCGACCATGATTCTTTGTAGATATAAGAGCAAATATAATATAGGACAATATTTTCTCATAGGTTCTATTTAAAAAAAATTGAATCTAATGGGAATGCTGATTAAAAGAAGCCAATAAAACTGTTTATAGTAGGAAATTTACTTTTCATAAGAAACAGTTAAAATTTAAATTGCATCATAGGTAATATGATGCAATTTGAGAAAAAGTTTTGTTCCCACTAGGCAGTTCTACAATAGAACTAGGTAATGATTTTTTTTCTTATTAGTGCAATTCGTTTATTCACAGTAGTTGCTTTTTGACAGTTCCTTCAAAGGAACTATTGTACTTTTTCTTCCCACTAATTCCTTCGAAATTAATAAAGGAACGAATGGAAAGAAAAAGTAGGTACCATTAGTTCCTTTGAAGGAACTGTCAAAAGGAAATACTGGGAATAAACGAGTACCACACCATTTGCTGCAGCCACAGAATAATAATAGTACTATAGCGTCCACAGCTACGAGCCATTGTTGTATTAAGTTCTGTAGAACCTTATTTCATTTCAGGTACCCCAACACCAAATATAACACTAGAACAAGTGCAATTGGACGAAGACCGATCTGATTTGGAAAAGTTTCTTGATAGTTGATAGTAAGTAAGTTTCTTTAGTTTAGATATCAATCAAGAGCTTAAGTAAGACGTTAATATGCAATTAGATTTCTATTGTATCATTCCAAAGTTATTTTACAAATATAAATGTTGTTGATTAATACGGCTTTTGATTATATATTCAGAATTCTATCCAACTTATAGAAAAAAAAATAACAGCCTGAAGAGTGAACAAGTCATGTAAATTTTATTTTTTTGTTAAATAAGTACCTAAAGAATTTAAATTTTGCTAAGTTACCTTTTTTTTGTGAACTGAAATGACTTTTCTTAATCAATAATAAATTCAAAAATACAAAAATATATATACAAAGCATTTATGACTAGTAAAATAAGCACATTGCTAAATAGCTTTAACACGGGACATCGGCCGGTCACAACACAGTTCGATACACTTCTTGCACAATCACGGATCTCACAAAATCTATCCACCACAATATTTCTATCAAAAACCGTCTCCAGCCACTGAAACTTGGTACACAGAAAGGAATCTTTGAAGGTTTTGAGCAATTGTATACTCAATGGGCAGTTAATTTACTCCATCAACTTCAACTTTCAGTGGAGAGAATGTGTAAAGTGTAAAATTAAACGAGTAGCAAGCCCTCGGCTTATACGTGACACTTTAGTCTTGGGTGTCGGATTCCCAATGCTACGTTTTCCTCATGATAGGATTGAGGTCCCCTCCGCCGTGAGCGGACATTTTCGCTTTTCCGCCTGCGTGGTTCTTCATTCGGGGCCCTGCATCTTTGATCGCGCCACTCGCGCTTTCTAACTCTTCGTCTGAAGAGAAGTCTGATACACAAAGCGTCAAATGTCTCTTCTTAGGTGGCACCACGTGCAATGTCCAACGCATCGGACCTTTGTGACTTCTTTCGCGAGCTTCATAATCAGTGTCTGAAGCCGCTCGTTGCGATTCGCTCTTGATATTCCGCAGCTTACTCGGTCTGTGTGTTTGTTCCTTTTTCTCCCCCCTCGGGGGGGTGTGGAAGTTTTTTAAATTCATGACACTAGACGTATGTCCCTTCGCATTGAGGTCGGGAAAGTTTTGGGAATATATCACGACGCTGTCCACCGCTTTTTCCTTATGAAATTTTGCTGGCTGTTTTTTGTTTTTACTATCATCTGGCACGGAGGGAGTGCTCGAAGTGCCTTTTTCTCCTGAATTGCCGCTGCTACAACTGGTGTTGCTATTACTCGTATTGTATTGTTCTACCGCTTGCTTTTCTAGTTCCCGAAACTTCGTATCGATGCTTTCATCTGACGCTTTGTACTGTTCTAAAGCTTCCTTCTCCAATTCTTCGAATTTATTATCGGCGTTAGGCGGTCGTATCCTCGCTGATGGCAGGACTATTTTCGGGTTCAGTTTCAGCAGTCCTGGTGCAACAAGTTTCTGAGATAACCGCACACAACCAACCGGTATATTTATCGGAGTCGGTGCACTCATACTAAGAACCGTGCTGTAAAGGCGTTTTTTCCGTAAGTTTGCATCTAAAGCTGCCGTGCTCGTCGACGGCAGTTGACCGTCAGCTGCGATCTGTTCAGTAGTCTTAGGGCTCTCTGGTTTTTCTTCTAGTGGTGGTGTTTCCTCTGAAGGTGCTTTATCTTTATTTCCGTCACTATTTTCGTTATCTTTTTTCTCTTCAGGTTCTGGTTTGGTTTTTTGTGTGGGTTCAGTTGTGCGTGGATTTTGGGTGGCGTGTGTGAGGACTCGCTCGAGTCTCGGTGAAGGGTGGTCTCTAGGCCACCAGACGCCGTAGCGGCGGTCGGGGCAGCGCGTGGGCCTCTGCCCCGTGGGGGCGTAGCGGCTTACGTTGGTGCCCCGGTAGGGGGGGCAGCGGGATGCCGTCGCTCGCATCGCCGCTTGCACGCTGGCTGACAACCGGCCCATGGCACGCTGGCATTCAGTTAGCTGCGGCGGCCGAGGTGGGTCGAAGTGAAACTGAAATGAAAGGAGGATTTGATTACATAAAAAACTATCGACCCGCCCTAACTTCATTTCGGTGTAGTGTGGAATTTGACACCATAAAAAACGCATCAAAATCTGTTGCGTAGTTTTAAAGATCTAAGCATACATAGGGATAGACAGCGGGAAGCGACTTTGTTTTATACCAGAGGGCCTAGCCAAAGTAACATTGGCAAATCTTCGCTATCGCTTCGCTTTCGAAACATGTATGGGATTGACATAAGGTTTCGTTAACAATCGAATTTTAAAATGTCAAATCCATACATGTATCGAAAGCGAAGCGATAACGAAAATTTGCAAATGTTACTTTGGCTAGGGGGGCAGAGGTCCCAAACGGTCGATCGCGATCGACCGGTCGATCGCGAGAGGTTTTAAGGTCGATCGCCAAGGATAAGAGATTTGACATTTTGCACCCAATGTAGTTTTACATATGCAATTTTATTTCTTGTTAAATATTTGGTAGGTTAAATGGTCAAAATGTCGATCTCTTAGTCATAAATTTTTGCCAAGTCGATCTTCTTAAGAAAACGTATGGGCACCCCTGTTTTATACTATGTAGTGGTATAATAATTTAAACAGTCACCCTTACAGATTCGAACATTTTATAATAAATACTCAATCATTCGAGTAGCTCGATGGCGCAGTGGTATAGCGCCTGGCCCTGCGGAGGCTTAGCAACTTTCGCAAGGGTCGGTCATGACTGAGATAAGTGACCAAAAATTTAAAATCGTTGGTCCTGGCTGCATTTGCAGTCATTAAAACCCACCAATCCGTATTAGAACAGCGTGCTGGGTTATGGCCCATCTTCCTTATCCAGTTATCCACATAATGAAGGCCATAATGAAGGCCTGTGCCCTAGCAGTGTGGAGATTAATATCGACTCAACTTCTACAAAGAAAAGACCAAAAAACCTTTCATCTTTATGATAAAGGACAAATCCCAGTTTGAAAAACCCGCCTTCGTCTTACCTATATGTCCGTTTATGGAATGGTACCGAATACCTACGTAATCTAAATAGACCAAGTCTTTCTTAAGACGCAGTAAAACAAAATTAACCTTGCAACTAGGGTCGCAGAACAGCTGCGCAGGTACTTCCAAGCAGTACGCTGGTGGGGGTGGCGCTAACCCTGCAAGTCTTCTCGGCTGTCTGCGCCTCGCTCTAATCTTCCTCGGCATCGGCGGGGGGCTGGGGGCGCGCGAGCGGGGGGCGCGGGACGGCGCGGCGGCCCACAGGGGGCGCACGCTCAGCACTCGCGCCGCCAACGCCGCCTCTTCTCCCGCGGCCCTCGCCCCAGCCGAGTCCCAGCGCTCGCTAGCTGCCGATCGGTGCCCATTAATTTCTAATAATGCCAGTATTGAGATGACTGCTACGAAACAATGGAATTAAATACATATTGTGATGGAAAATAAATTAATAAATTAACCGCTTTGGTCTAGTGGTAAGGGGTCCCGGGGTTCGATTCTCAGGGGGGTACAATTTGTACTCGGTTTGGTTGGTGGTAGGGCTTATTTCAAGTCCGCCTGGCTAGCTACCGCCTTCTTATCTAAGTCTGACGGTCTGACGCCATTACAATAATTAAAAAATGTTTTGTTCCGGCAGTTAAAGATAGCCAGTTCCTTTCCTCAGTGATGAGGATTCCACGTGTAGTGCGCTTCCACCTTATCGTCACTTAACATCAGGTGAGGTGAAGGACAAGCACGGAAAGTGCTGTGCATTAAAAAATAGAGATAATATGAACACAGTATAATGCACCCCCTAAACCAGGGGTGCCCATACTTTTCTTAAGGAGATCGACCTGGCAAAAATTTAAGACTAAGAGATGTCCAACCGACCAAATATTTATCAAGAAAAAAAATTGGCGACAAAAGTGACCTTAAAACCTCTCGCGATCGACCGTATGGGCCCTAAACTTAGAGTAAGACGGGCTTCTACAGAAAGAGAAGCCATACGAAGCGTTCCCCTCTGCCGAAGTACAAGCCCAAATGGGCATACGCATTAGTAAAACCAGTTGCGCCCGGATTTCTTTCTAGACCGAGTCCAGTCGCGCATGTGAACGCTGCTCTGTTTAAAATGTCGATTTGATGAGGTTTTTGCTGTTAAAAGAGGTCTCGAACATCAAGTATACAAAAAAGATGGTGTTACATTTCACATGAAAGTAAATTTGTATCATATTATTGCTATTTGTCTACATTAAAACATTAAATTCGTATATTTTATTCTTGATTAGTTGTCAGATTTGTTCAGTGACATCGGGTCTGCTACTCCATGGCTCGTCCGTACAAATTTCAGATCTGTCGCTAGATAAATCCGAGTTCTCACCGATGGACAACTTAGTGATGTTACCGTTAAATAATGTTTGTCGATAAAGTGTTGGTCAATCTGGCCCTGATTCTGCGTCAAATTAATTTGCGTGATTTTTGCATGATTTAAAATTCAAAATTCAAAAATTATTTATTCAGTCTAGGCTGTTACAAGCACTTGTGAATGTCATAGAAGCTACGCCATCGGTTCGCAAACCCTAAGCGGGAGACCTTGTAACGAGAAGAACCGGCAAGAAACTCGTCAAGGGCTGCTTTTTTCTCCCTGTATATTTCATACAGAGTCGTCAACATTGAAAAATGAGCTCCACATTTAAAGTGAGGTCATTTTCCATCACAATAATTAACAAAAGTTTGCACACAATGGGTAGGTAGGTTGAAATTAAATACTACTAACTAAATACTACTAAGTAATGAGAGTAAATAACTTTCAACTAGTTGAGAAATCACTGTGTCTGCTACTCGAAAGTGCACCTAAGTAGGCAAAATTTTCCAAAAAAAAAACCACATGTTACAAGACATAAAAAATAATTTAAAAAAATGCAATTCTTACAATTCAATATGCGTTAAGATAGGTACTCAGAAGCAGACCCTTTCCACTGGCAGCACCCGTTCACGAGCATGACGCATGGACCAGCCATCGCTTCGCTCAACCATATTTGAGGGAACGTAACGACTCGCCCCACACGACAACACCGCAGAAATGATTAAAGAGAGCATGACATACTTAGGCTACCCATCCTAAGGCACCGAATTGAAAACTATTATCCTAAAGCTTTTCATAGGCCTTTACTTACAAAACTACTGAATATAGAAAGCAAAATGATTGCAATTAAAAAAAAAATAGAAATCAAAACAAGGTTTAGTTATTAATTTAAATTTTGAGTAAGAAGTGCCATACATATTGATAATATTAATCAGAAAAATAACATATATAAATATACGACGCCCTTAGTACAAGCAGACAGAAGCAAGCAAGCAAGATAATTAGGCGCACGATAGCTGCATGACAGCTAAGTTCATGACACCGTTTTAATTTGGCCGAGTTATAGTTAGGAAAGACTTATGCGATTCTTAAGTTTAGTGCAAATAGCCGTAAGTATTATACAAAGAACCGAGATGAGTTTTTTTTTCACGAGTTGTGTACTCTACTTTTTACCATTGAAATCATATCTCTTTTAATATACCACCTCGAATGAGGTACCTATCATATCATGATAAATCGGGTCATTTTTGAGACATTGAATGTACAGTTTCTTAGAAAAATAATGATATATTTTACTATATTGACGACATTATCAAAATCAGTTTGCTATTTTTTTATTCAACGGTCGGTCAAAATTCAAATTGTTGGGTGGCAGTACTGTCATGGAGCGATGTTTAGTGTCAGCATCCTGAGTCCAACGTCCCTGGGTACACATTAGTCACAACCTAATCACCTACACTCTCGAGCTTTTTGTATAAAGCTCAAGCGTATAAAAATGACCTCTTTGTTGTTATTCACCCCATCGTAAAATGATTGAGTTTGTAACCTTTATTCCTTTTTCCGTATCGATATTGCTGCATCGACAGTTGAGCCCAGCCCTTTATGTCAAAAACGTGTCATATTTTGATGTGTGACTCATCCGTACACAATTTTTTGCTGTATTGTTTTATTTTTTATGTGTGAGTGTCGTCATTACAGTGTTGTTTTTGTATGTGGGTATGCGGAACTGCACTTGTGTGCATTTTCCCCCCGCAAAAAATGCCAGAATAATTTGAATAGAGTTTAATCGCTAAGGCTTCTCCCTTCGTGAAAAACGAAGCCTTTGTTGCTCGAAGGCCCTAAACGATCAAAACTGCTTGTCAATAATATTGAATCGGCTTGTCAATCACATTTTGATCATTTAGGAGCGATGCTTGACAAGCAGCACAGCCCCCCTAGCCAAAGTAACATTTGCAAATTTTCGCTATCGCTTCGCTTCGAAACATGTAGGTGTGTATGGATTTGACGTTTTGAAATTCGATTGTTAACGAAACCTTATGTCAATCCCATACATGTTTCGAAAGCGAAGCGATAACGAAAATTAGCGATTGTTACTTTGGCTAGGCCCTCAGAATAGATAGATTACCTTGGCCTATCGAAAGTAGGCCACGCCCCCAAATGATGGTGGTAATGCAATGTAAATGATTGACAAGAAATGCTTGATCGTCTAGCTAGGGGCTACTTTAGAATCTACTTGAGCAGAGCAACGGCGAGGATGTTGCGGAGAAACGGGAGCGGGACCGCGGCCTAACTTTGCCTAGTAAGTTCATAGAAGGATATGAGGTTAGTATAGTATTATAATAAAAGTATCTGATGAGGCTTAAGGTAAAAGGGGTCGGAAGAGGTACTTAGTTCGCGACCGCCCCAGACCACCTAGAAAACCAATTAAATTTTGCTGCTATACTGTATGAACTTTAATAGGTATGGTCTGGCGTGTGCAAGAAATAAGTTAAGATTGACGCCTGTAGCACATCCTCCGCCGCGAAATATTGATGATCGCATCTACGCAGCGGTTTTACATCATTGTAGACGTTCAGGAAAGGGGACGTCCAGCCAGGTAAGTGCATATTTGGGGAATAGACGTTCCGTGAAACAGACCCTTTGTGCGCAGTAAGACACTTTCTCGATTCGTCACATGAGATATTGGCTACTTTATCAAATAGCAACATTAGGTTTAGGACACTTTCAGAATTGGTCATAATATCTCGTAGTCGCATTATACATATGTCACAATATGAATTTGGCAAATAAGTATCTAGGCACACACCCCCACTTATACCTACTCATCTATTAAGTGTTGTGGATTATTATTTAATATTTTTTATCGCAAATTGTAGCGAGATAAAATAAAAAAAATCGATTTTTGGTTATTAAAATATTTTTTTATTATTTAACCTTCTAGTTTTATTCCCACTGTAACATTATAATATAATTAAGAATATAAGTAAGAAGGATAATATTAATGGAAGTGATTCTACCCATGAAACTGCAAAACTTTGCAGACTCGTTGGTAGAATAACTTCCTATAATATTATTGGTTATTTTGTTACACCAGCCTGCCTAGCATGACCGATTTATATGGCGTGATAGAGCATTTTATCGACACTCAACTGTTCAAATTCCTTTGTCTTTTTGACAGTTAAACGTGATAAAACGATATATCACGCGATATAAATCGGTCATGCTAGGCAGGCTAGAATACTTAATAGATAAGTAGGTAAAAGTGGGGGTGTGTGCCTACATACTAATTTGCCAAATTCATATTGTGACATATGTATAATGCGACTACGAGATATTATGACCAATTCTGAAAGTGTCCTAAGCCTAATGTTGCTATTTGATAAAGTAGCCAATATCTCATGTGACGAATCGAGAAAGTGTCTTACTGCGCACAAAGGAAACAGACCTAATGAACCGACTGGACATTCTGGTAATAGGAGTAGGTATTTTCGCGGCGGTGGCGGAGATGTGCCAACGATCGGAGCCGATCGGGCGGAATCGCGCGTGAAAGATCGGTTGATGATGCTCTATCTAATATGCATCAGAACAGGCTGTACCACATTTGTTTCGCTTGACGACAAGTCAAGGCGGCTGGCGGAACCTACTGCGGTGTTTCGCGGCGGAGGCGTGCTACAGGCATCAGATACGTCATCATAGTATAGAAAGAAGTAAGGACGCACAAATCATCGTCGGTGATCATCCTGTACTGACGCCGGCGGCGAGGGATGTTCCGGTCTAATGAATCGTCCACCAGCTTCCGAAACCAATACTCCACCTGAAAATTATCATTTTTTATATTTGTAGCTTAAGACTTATGGACTTTACAATTTTAGTTACAGTACGCGGCATATATCTTGAAATTGGGTGGGGATTGAGCGGAACGCGTATTTTGGGCATGCGTAGCGGTGAGGGGTGCGGGTGGTGGGAGAGGAGCGCGCGCTATTGGTCGCTCACAAGAGCACATGCGCGAACTTACCCCCACTCTGTCGAAAATATTTCAAGATATAATTATGCCTCGTGCAAATAAAGTATCCGTTCCGCTTATGCTGCATATCAATAAATTATCTCCCAATAAGAACAATATATACTTTATCGTATCCGTCTATCTATTAAGAATCATCTGTGCCAGAAACGCGTCTCACTTGCGTTAATATTCCTTTTCGAAATCCGAAAAGGAATCTTGGCATAGATTCCGTAGACGCTGCAGTTTTTACCTCCGGTAGCATCCAGCATTCTGTAAGGTCTGAGTTTTCACAACCTTGTCCGTTGTATCCACGTCCGTTTGTCCTTTCGTTGGGACTCGTGTAACATTTTTCTCTGGAAATTAAAAAACGTGAGTAGATCAAGAAAAAAATTGTGAAAATTTGATAAAAACGTGAGCGTAGGTCAGCAGAAAGATAAAAACAAATGTAGGTAATAATGAAAATTAAAAATATATAAGAAGTGATAAGATGCAAGAAAATAATTTGAAGTTCGATTTGAAAACGTAGGTACAATACAGACATGATCTCAAGAAAGTATATGCTCTAGTCTAAATTATCTAGGATTCAGGTTTAAGACATAATAGAAACTTGATAAGATGTAAATGAACCGAAAGAAGTGTGCAAGGATCGTAGCAGGTGGCGATCCATAGTCTCTGCCTACCACCATGGGAAACAGGCGTGAGTGTATGTATGTATGTAATGCAATATGTTTCTTTTGTCAGAATGCTAGTATTGGCCGTTTTGTACCTGAGTTCGTCATAGTAGAAATTTCCATAGAACTGAGCTAATCTTGACTCCGGTATAACATCTTTCACACTCCGTAGACCACTTGGGCCTCCGTTTTCTTGGCTTTGGCCCGAATTTGTCCGTTTATCTGTGGCAACAAGTTATTTTATTGACCGAGCGAACGCGAAGCGTCTTCGTTTCATCTTGGACAAAAAATGCTTTCGATTGACCTTCCTGTCCCTGTCTGGTTGTCCGTCTGTTCTCTTCTACAGGTCGCATTTCTCAACCGATTCTCGTGAAAGTTTGTGAGCAGGTTCGATAAATAAATAAATGTTTTTTGTCGATTCGAAATGGTGAAATATGTGGATAAAACATATTTCAAAAATGTCACAAGGTCACGAGGTCTACAGCTCACAGAGCCACTAGTTTTAAATAAATCACCGAAGTAAGTAGCTTAGCTAAAGCACTTGTGCTATGGAAATTGTAGAAAGGACAGTACAGCGATTGTAGAAAAGTCGGTTTTCTAAATTGACTCAGCCAGCGTCAAGCCCGGAACGCTCAGAGACTCCATAGAAAGTGATGAAAATCTTTGTACAAGCCACTCGACTACCTCCACTACTCGACCACGGAAAACACTAAACAAAACAATACGATCCTTTCTTCCAAACTGGACAAAATACAGACTTTGAAAAGTTACTTTACTTACCTGTTGATTCAGTTTGATTGTTTGTTTGTGAACTTTGCGATTCTGCAGTTGTGTCTTGTAGCACTTGGGAAATTCGACAATGTTGTGCCCAAAGGCGCTGAAAACAGTAAAAAACAGAAGTTATTCTTCTCAAATAGAACCAAACTTCACACTTTGAGGTGTCATAAATGTCAACTAATGACTTAAAGGTGTAAGAAAGATCTAACTTCTTTGTAGACCAGAAAATCTCCAGCAGCGTTTCTCCGACAAAATGGTCTAACACTTCGAACTGTAATCCGCCTGCCAAGCGTGGATATTAAGGAAACATAATCTCAGAGAAGAGGCCTAGGTCCTGCTGTGGACTGCTATTATGAAGACGATTGAGGAGCTCGATGGCGCAGTGGCTTAGCTTAGCTCATTTGACCTGCGGTTTCGGCACTTAACTGCCAATAAAACTTCAATAATCTATCCAGATACCGCTGGAAAGATGAAGTTGTCAAAGACCTGAAAGAGCTGGAGGTGCCCGACTGGTCTCACTAGGCACAAAACAGGAAGGAATGGCGTACTTTAATGTCGGAGGGCGGAGGCCAAGATCCACTTCGGGTCGCTGAGCCAGCGTAGTAAGTATCCTTAGTAAGAAATAGGCCTACAATCGATCCGTTATTAGGTGTTGTTATTTCCCGTTATTTAACAGAACTATCTAGTCAACACATCTTTAGTAAGTCTATGTCTTACTAAGGATAGGATAAGTACTGAAATCGGCCGTAAGTAACTTTTGCAAGGGTCAGTCATTGGATAGGTGATCAAAAATTTATCTGCTACGTCCTTCAGAAGGCAAGTTAAACCGTTGGTCTCGGGTGCACTAGCAGTCGCTAACACCCAAGTGGTTCTTGCAGAAATCCTAGTCCAAATTTAAAGGTTTCATTGATTCTAGGCGCTCGAGCCATGAGGCAGTTCTTTGCTTGAAGCTTGACTTGCGACTTGCCCAAAGGTGTTACTCAAGTGCAAGTAAAGTTTAGTCAATGCTAATGGAAGTCAATCTCGAAATACTGATCATCTTGCGATCGGGTAAGCAGAAATCAACAATGCGGAAGTTAAACTTAAGAAAGAAGCGTTCAAAAGGTCTGTTAGTAATGTAAGTAACGCACTAGTTTTTGCCCTGAAATATGCATAAAGCCTGCCATAGTGTTGAGCTACCCAGGACCGAAGACACGTGGAAATAAAAAAATAACAAATTTCACTAGCGAGTGTTGTAAGTAAAACACGTGTCGTTCATAGAACTTTTGACACAAAACAGCTGACAGATACTTTTTAGCCTTTTAGTCAATTTTAGTAAGGTTTTGGAAGGGTTTTGGAAATTCACCTGATTGGCTATAATGAAATCATCTGGGGGTTCGGCAGCCCATGTGAGATCCGCGCAGAGGGCGATGTGTGCCCACGTAGCCGAATAACAATCCACTTCGAAGCTCATTCAATGTGACATTTTACACACAATTATTATCTTTAGAATAAGAAACGAACTAATATAATAGTCACTAAATTTTAAGAGAATAACTAACGGTAAAACTGTAAATAAAAATGACGACAATTTGAAAGACATTGGTGTTTAAATCTACAATAACAAAATTTTCCTCTTTTTTTGATAGATACCTACATGATATTATGTTATATTTTTTTCTTTTATTTGAAATCTATTCGAATTTCGTACCAATCAAATGGAGCTGTCATCGAGTTGGCACGGCTCTGGCAGCTAGGAGGTTTTTAATCATATCTATGCACTTTGGTTTGTGTCTGTGATTCTTACCTAGTCAAAAAAGTTTGTTTAATATGAATATAAGATTCTTGCCCAGTATTTAGGAGAAAAGGGTACCTACTAGCGTTGAAAATAACATGTAAAATACATGTATTTTTCAAAGGACCACTGTTTTTTTTTCAATAAAATACAGAAAGTTTCATAGAGCTCTTCGAATGTATCTTTCGCAAGTTAACGTTTTTTACACGTTTTTTCAATGTACTTTTAGAATTTTTCATTCTAACACGTTTTTATTAGATTGCTTTCTAGTTTATTTATTTCTTTACTAGTGACTCGCCCTCGCTTCGCTTCGGTTTTCCAACCACACCCAAAAAGAATAGTACTTTTCTCAAACAATGCGCGAATAATAAAAATTATCGTAGATAATTTTTAAAATGGTAGAAACAGAACTACCTACCATTGTAAAAAAATCATGAAAAGTAAAAAATACCATGTTAAAAATCATTCTATCAAAAAACGACCATTAGGAGAAATGATACTACACCGAAACTACCTACTTACTAGAAAATTTTCGACCAAAAAGGCAGAATTTTTTCAAAATGGTAGTTTTTGTATAGGCATATTAGAAATCATTTTATTTAAATCTACCATCCTCCAATCAGACTTTCCATGACCGAATGAACGTCTTTGATTGTTAATTTCATGAAAAATATTTTGTTTAAAACAAGTATTATACGTGTATGATTGTATTTTTAAGACCAACCTTAATTTGTTTTTTTCGAAAGTTTACACGAAAGATTCAAAGTTGCGAAAAAAACAAACGTGTATATTTCGCCATTTTCAACGCTAGTACCTACCTGCCTTGCAAAAGGTTTCATGAAAAAACAAAGTTTGCAAACTTGGGGTCCTACCGCACATGCTCTGCAATGACCCTAACCTTACCCTACAAGTATGAAATTTCCATGACCGAATGGTCTTTGATTGTTAATTTCATGAAAAATACTTTGTTTAAAACAAGTATTATACGTGTATGATTGTATTTTTAAGACCAACCTTAATTTGTTTTTTTCGAAAGTTTACACGAAAGATTCAAAGTTGCGAAAAAAACAAACGTGTATATTTCGCCATTTTCAACGCTAGTACCTACCTGCCTTGCAAAAGGTTTCATGAAAAAACAAAGTTTGCAAACTTGGGGTCCTACCGCACATGCTCTGCAATGACCCTAACCTTACCCTACAAGTATGAAATTTCCATGACCGAATGGTCTTTGATTGTTAATTTCATGAAAAATACTTTGTTTAAAACAAGTATTATACGTGTATGATTGTATTTTTAAGACCAACCTTAATTTGTTTTTTTCGAAAGTTTACACGAAAGATTCAAAGTTGCGAAAAAAACAAACGTGTATATTTCGCCATTTTCAACGCTAGTACCTACCTGCCTTTCATGAAAAAACAAAGTTTGCAAACTTGGGGTCCTACCGCACATGCTCTGCAATGACCCTAACCTTACCCTACATACAAGTATGAAAATTGCGACGTTTTTCAGTTTTCGTTGAATAAATTCTAACACTTGCATTTTACAGCAAAGCAGCAGTCTTCAAACTGTGGGCAGTTAAAACTAATTTACAAATATTATGGCAAAGTTGTTTTGTTAAGTTGTATTGTTCTATGAATTAACTACACTAATGAGCTTAAATTTGCTTCCTAATCCTGAATGACCTGTATAAATAACATATCAAAAATTGCGGATACCCGACCTTTTGCAAGGTAAAATGTATAAAACTGGGCTACTATCTCTAAAAATAAAAGCGAAATCGATTATTTACCTAGTACTTTTAGGGTTCCGTACCCAAAGGGTAAAAACGGGACCCTATTACTAAGGCTCCGCTGTCTGTCTGTCCGTCTGTCTGTCTGTCCGTCTGTCAGTCTGTTTGTCTGTCTGTCACCAGGCAGTATCTCATGAACCGTGATAGCTAGAAAGTTGAAATTTTCACAGATGATGTATTTCTATTGCCGCTATAAGAACAAATACTAAAAACAGAATAAAATAAATATTTAAGGTAGGCTCCCATACAACAAACGTGGTTTTTTTTGCAGTTTTTTGGTACGGAACCCTTCGTGTGCGAGTCCGACTCGCACTTGGTCGGTTTTTTTAACCCCCGACGCAGCGCAAAGAGGGGTGTTATAAGTTTGAAGCCTATACATATGTCTGTCTGTACGTATATATCATTGAAGTGCTTAAACATTCCAATCGATTTCAAAGCAGTTTTTTTAGTTCAAAGCTAAATTAATCGAAATGGATAATAAACTTTAATTACAAAACTTCTGGCTTAACTATAGAAAGTAAAAAGACTGCAAATAAAGAAATCAAAACAAGGTATTAGTTATGAATTTTATGTTTTGAGCAACAAATTAACTTAGCGGTCCAACGACGTCTATATTTTTCATAGACCTATATGACTTGATGATATTATTTTTCACTTTTTAAGAGTTGCTTTTTTTTCAGGAGTAATTTTTTTGTGTCGATGGTTTTTTACTTCAGTTCAGCTATACTCAATACTCACTCATCAGGGAAAATATTTCAGTATTTCAATGGTAAGGTAGGTAGGGTGTAATAAATCATCAAGGAAAAAAGGTTTAATTCCAAAGTTTGTACCATTTTAATTTTAGGGAAATTTTACCATTTCTATTTGATAACCTAGAATTAGAAAAGTAGCAGAAACCCGCATAAACCAGCTGTGGGAATCGAGGGGTTAATAAAGAAGGGGAATTAATTAATTGGGTGACTGGAAATAATTAAAAACGACTGTTAATGGGATACTTAAATACTAAACCGGGCAGCAGTTTATTTTTTGGGCCACAAAATAACTAAACGGGCGACAAACAGTGGATTACAAAAATACTTAAAACGGGCGACTACATGTGGGTGATAAGAAATTTAAGTTAGCAGTGAAAACTAAATGGGTGACTAATAAATCAGTATTTTAGTCACCCATTTAGTTTTCACTGCTAACTTAAATTTCTTATCACCCACATGTAGTCGCCCGTTTTAAGTATTTTTGTAATCCACTGTTTGTCGCCCGTTTAGTTATTTTGTGGCCCAAAAAATAAACTGCTGCCCGGTTTAGTATTTAAGTATCCCATTTACAGTCGCCTTTAATTATTTCCAGTCACCCAATTAATTAATTCCCCTTCTTTATTAACCCCACGATTCCCACGATCCCCACGATTCCCACAGCTGGTTTATGCGGGTTTCTGCTACTTTTCTAATTCTAGGTTATCAAATCTCAAATCAATAAATCGAAATTGGGTAGCCCCAACATGGTATTTTTAACACGTTTTTATTAAGTTACTTTCTCGTTTGTGTGTTTGTTTGTTTTTTGTCATCTCGATTAGGATAATAGTCACCTTTAAAAAAAAAATTATGCCAAATTTTAAATGTTTTGTGTGCCCTAAGGTAGTCGCCCAAATAATAATTTGGTCGCCCGTTTTGAATAACTAGTTAGGTACTCATTTTGTATTTTATAGTCACCCATTTTCAATATATTCTGTAGTCGCCCTCGGTCCGTCACCCACTTAGTTTGGGAAAGTGTCAAGTTTAAGAAAATGAAGTCGTCCAGAGGGTTTCAGTACGCTATAATTCAGTATTTTAGGTACCCAAAATGGGAATTTATTGTTTGTTAGGTACCCGATTAAATACTACCCATAAAGGAGAAAGAACAAGAGCCTAGAAGCTAGATTAAAATAATAAAAAAACATAGTGAAAAAAGACAAAAATCTGCCATATTGCGTCTTCTCCGGTGCAATGAAATGAAATGAAATGAAATATATTTTATTTAAATAAGCTCACATAATAATCATTTTTAAATCGTCAATTCTTTTACCCTACCACCCATTATGACGTCTTTTAACTGACAAGAAAAATGGGCGCACAAAAATTGTCAGCTTTATCAGATGGAACGATATTTACAAATATGTATATCGTTTCCAGACTTTATATTAACAAAGATTAACAAATAAATAACAATATTGAATTAGCTCATTTCTTAATGAGTTTCAAATTTCTTAATCAATTTACAGATTTTAAGCTAAATTCAAAGTTTGAACTTGTTATTCAGTCTAGGCTGTTACAATAAATAAAAATAAAAGAAAAACATACAATTCAATATGCGTTAAGATAGGCAGTCAGAAGCAGACCCATTCCCACTGGCAGCACCAGTTCACGAGCATGACGCATGAACCAGCCATCTCTTCGCTCAACCATATTTGAGGGAACGTAACGACCCGCCTCACACGACACCACCGCAGAAATGATTAAAGAGAGCATGACATACTAAGACTACCTATGTTAAGGCATCGAATTGAAAATTTATATCCAAAAGCTTTTCATAGGTCTTTTACTAAACTACTGACTATAGAAAGTAAAAATATTGCAATTAAATAAATCAAAACAAGGTAAGAGTAAGAAGTGCCACACATACAGACAATATAAAACAGATCTTTTATATACGAGTTATACGACGCCCTTAATACAAGCAGACAGAAGCAGACCCATTCCCACTGGCAGCACCCGTTCACGAGCATGACGCATAAACCAGCCATCGCTTCGCTCAACCATATCGCAAGTTACGGCACCTCGGCGGTGTAGGAATTTTTTTATGTTTTTGTAAAATTTCAAATTACAAGGTGACGAATGTGACAATGACGAGCAATAAATGAAACAAACATGATGCAAATTCTATAAAAATGCATCAGCTCTTTGAAGAACAATATCGTGTTTTCTTTCATAGAACAAGGATACAATTCTTGCATTTTATTTACAAATTTGCGTATTAGGTATTTCAATCATTCCTTTCTTTTATAAAACGTTGGGTATGTCATCTCCTTTATTCAAATGACTTTTACTGAAATACGGGTTTAACAGTTGTTGAACACATGCATCCCATGATCCCATCCCATCTAAAAAAGTAGAGTCCGAAATTCCTGCCTTATAGCATTGTTAGGACAGACAAAGGGGAATGTTCCTTGCAAATTGTGGGGTGGGCTGAATTTTTTAGACTGCACTTAATACCGCCTATTCTCACGCAGTGCCTTTTTTCTTGCACGCATCTGCATTTTGCATTTTAGTTGCATCTCTGGGTTTAATGTGTCATTTAGATTCAATTTAAGTTGTGTATGATAAAAATGTGTTTGGCTTTTACCCATGGCATGGATGCCCATGGGTTCCTTCTTTGAGTTTCAAATATGTTTGAAAAGTAAGACCGAATACCTACTTTTCCGTAATTCATATTTAACCAAAGTTAAGTAATTTAGTTTTGGTTCTATCAATCGGTCCGTCCATTTCATGAGAAAAAAAAATATGTTATAAGTAATTGAACATAATTATTAGGTGTTTAAATACTTTTTGTATAGTGAGAGTAATTTTAAAGAAGTTGCATTTTCCATACTAACTGTTCCCTAATTTATATAACAACGCGAAAGCTACGCTTCACGTGGTTAAAAAGTTTCGCTTAAGTTACAAGCGCAAAGTTTTACACAAACGCTACACGTGTTAAAGAAAAAAAGTCTCGGTTAAGTTACAAATTACAATGATATTAAACAGTCTAATAAATTTATTTTTTAGTTATACACCGTAATTTTGTAGTCGTTTTAATTAACTTAATAGTTCAGTAAAATTACGGCAGCTAGTATGACGAAATAGAAATAATTTGCAATAGCGGTCTTTCTTCTTTTGATCGTTAGATTTAAATGGCTAGCTGTCATTTTGTAAATGAATCCAACTAATTTTCATTTTTTTTTTTTTACTTTACTGACCAAAATATTAATTTATTTAATTGCTTTAGCAAAATTGCTAATTACATACTTTCTTTACTTTTTGCTTGATTTGGAACTATAATTTGATTGTGAATGTAGTTCCAACAAAAAAAAGTTACAACAACGCTGTATTTTTTTGTATTCGTAAATTTAGTTGGATTCGTTTATATTAGTGTTTTATAATCACATCAAAGTCAGATTGCAAAATTACAGCTTATTACCATTTAATGTTTTGCGAACCCGTAATTTTACTGAACTATAAGGGTGTGTTGTACCAATGAAACTAAAAATTTTTGCCCAAAAAACATGGGTCAAAAAACGAAAAAAAATTTGGTCCTCCCATACTAAAACTAGACAGCTAAAACATTGTATTTGTATGGGAAAGTCCAAAATTTTTGACGTTTTTCGACCCATGTTTCTTTGGCAAAAATGATTATTTTCATTAGTAGAGCACTCCCTGAAGTTAATTAAAATGACTACAAAATGACGGTGTATATCCGTCCGTCTGTCCGATCGGGGCTCAGTTCAGAGGTCTTTGTACCAGAAAGTTGTAATTTGGCATGAATTAAAATTAAATTAAACATTAAATTGGCATTTCGCATTGAAATCACGCTTAAAAAGACGTGGTTGAATAAATCTTGAAAAATATTTTTTGTGTATCTCCCTCCCCTACATGGAAAGTGGGAATGAAAAAATTCAGGCAAGTAGTTAATATCAAATTAAGTTAAAAGGAAAACTATCACTGCTCGGTAAGCTTTGTCTAGGACTAGGTGAAAACCCTTGTGAAAATTTTGTGCAAATTTTCATTAGGCCAGTTAAGATTATGAATATTTAGAGTATGAATCAGGGTTGCCAGATACCTAACCGGTCAAGTCGACACTACGCGATAAAAAGATAGCCCAAAGTAGCCCAATTTAAAAAAAAACCTAATCAAACCCAAAAAAATTACACTGGAATGGAATTATGTATTTAATCGATATTATAAGGAGATTTGCTTCGTTTCATTGGGTATTTATAATAGTGAGAACCAGTTGATTGTATTCATTTTTGTGTTCTTTATATTTATAAGTGAAATATTAGCAATGGAAATCTATATTTTTTATTATGCCTTTATTCATTTATTTATTAACGAAGAAAGAAATCTTAATCAAACTTATCGTCATCTGCTGCAAAAAGTTAGGCTGAGTCGAGCAAAGTACGATCCAACATATCGACCTCCTCTTCCTGCAGGAACTGTTCAGGAACACAGTTCCTTATTAATTTATATCGTACATAGCCGAAGTAAAACGATTCAGTGTCTGATGGCCTAAAAGCTCGGCAGCAAAGTTCATGGATTCGAAAGAAATCGTATAATGTCAAATTAATAAATCCTTAATCGTATTTTTATGACTATCACGTTCGTGAAAGATTATTCAATGATATAATAACAATAATAGTAAATATCAACCGATTGAAATCCTTATTTTCAAACCTGTTCGTAACATCAATGGCATTTCATAATAGCCCAAAGACTTCATATACAACATAGAAGTCTTTGTAATAGCCGCGTTCACGAAAAACGTGTAGCCCAATAGGCGATAAGTTGAAAGACGTGTCGCCCAACAGGCGATATGTCGCCATTCCATAATTTTTAGTAGCCGCGACGGTCCCCAAGATAGCCCAATTGGCGATATGTCGCCCAATCTGTAGACCCTGGTATGAATGGTGAGGTGTAGTTTATAGAATTTCAAATACGGACTGCGTCTGCAATACGGACTGCTACTGAATTTGATGAGCTTTTCCAGCCTTTTCCTCACACCTTTGCAGTGCACTGTAGCGATGCGCGACTTCGAATAATACTAATACTAATCATTCGACTCCCCGAATCATTCGACTTAGTCGACTGGCGCGTAGATTATTCGACTGGAGTCGACGAACGCACGATACGAACCACAATACGAACGAACAGTCAGTCGATACGTTCGGTTCGACTCGGGCTTGGTCGAAATCGCCGCACACCGGTACATTTGGCATTAGTAGTTAGTAAAAGCAGTCGAAACGTTCGTTCGGTATGATTCGGTTCGACTCGGGCTTGGTCGGGATCTCTGTACATTTTGACATTAGTAGTTACTAATTAGTAGTCGTTATTCGAACACAGAGATTAGTATACTACTAATTTGCCATTCGAATAACCACATTAGTAGTTACAAATTAGTCGAAAAGTAAAATCATTCGGAGTCGCGCATCGCTAGTGCACTGGTTCCGTCCGAAAGGTATTTTTAAAGCTAGCAACTTGTCATGTTTGTTTTTCACGAGTGGTATCACGATGCCGTTGGCCGGCTCGGTCTCGTTCTCTTAGCACGCCCGCCCGGCCCGCTCCGTTCACTCACTCCACTCACTCATGTCACTTCACTTCAGTTGTCTCGCGCAGGTGGCGTTGCCGGCACGCCCGTGCTACGCATGCGCTCAGCTGTGAACCTCCCTTGGACACTGACAGCTCAAATAGTTCCCCGATTTATTTTAATTAAATAAAAAAAAATCATTAACAAAACACTCAACCAAACTTGGGCTTTTATTAACCGAAAAGTGTTTCTAAGTATTGACAACGACAGTGTTAATCGAGTATTGATTTAAGTTAAACAAAAATATCGATTGTAAAATAATAAGTGTTTAAAAAGGGACTTTGGTTTTCGTAGAATATTGTTGTTAAATCGACTTTTTTCGTGTTAGTTCTGCAACAAGTGCCGCTATTTGTGGTTTGGTGCGCCGGGAACCTGTTTTTGGAGACCGTTGCCTTTTTTATTTATGTATATTAGTTTATGAAGTATCTACGTATAGTTGTTTTGCGAGTGATTGTGGTAGTGCAGTGCAGTGAACGTGGCTGGATGCTGCGACCTGTAGCAAGTGGATTGCACTGTGTCGACTTGTTTGCATGGTAAGTCGATGGGTTACATGGTCGCAATGAGTTATGCAAGTATCGTAATGTTGTTAGAGAGAGAGCTGTTTGGCTTTCGCGCAGTCATCTTTATAGAACAAACTACTGTCTGTACAAATATGAAAAAAAAAACAACTTCTGAACAGTAAAAAACAGTCTGGAATCTTCTTTTATCTTATCCAGTTAGTTAGGTACATACTTCTTAGGTACTAAAAAAAAATAAGCCGTTTTGAAACTTATTTTTTTCTACCTTTGTCCATAAATGTAGGCTTTGATCTTGTTCCTACCGGAATATTTATCCTTTTTTTTTTGTTTTCTATATAGCTATACTATATAGCTTCTATATAGGCAGTTTAACTGTGATACTATAAAACTTGCTACTAACAAAAGTCACAATCTCATAATCAGCAATTGGAAAACTAGAACAATTCGTAAACTTATTTTGCATTGTAAAAAATATGTACCTACATAAGTAGGTCGAGGTTTTTTGATTAGATCAATCGATCGATACACGGTGTAAATTAGTACCTAGATAAGAAGTCTATTTTCAGTTGTTATTTAGATTTATTTTAAAAAGATAGACTTGGTGATAAAAATTACTCGTCCTAAGGGGGTCTTACAAAAACAAGTCAACAATACAAAAAATGCATTAGAAAAAAATTACAAATAGGTAAGCAAAACACTAAAGGAATAAAGTTTTAAAATATTAAGTACCAAGTCTAAAGGCGCGATTACATATCCCGATTTAGCAAACCAATTTAGAGTTGCCACCCGTATAAATAAGTTAAATTTTAACAGTGAATTTGCACAAATAACAGAAAGGTCAACATTTTTTATGATTTTTTATTTTAAATTCTCATCTCCAATCTTAAACAATGTTTACTTTTCCGTTATAGTGTAAATTCAATTTTAAAATCGAACTTATTCTACAATATTTTATTGTCAAGTACGGGTGGCAACCCAAAATTGGTTCCTAAAATCGGCGTATGCTTAACAGGAGAAATAGAGCAACGCTAAAAAATAAAAAAAAACATGAATTTTAATAATCATCTCTTGTTATGGACTGCCTCACACATCCACTAGATTTTAATCTACATTTCTGAACATATGTCATATTCAATCATGTTTCTCTAATCCAAGGGATAAAGCTAACGGATTAACGCCAATAATATTTGGACTGATAAATCTGACTAAGGGCATAAGAAAAACGTACATAACAATATAAAATAAAAAAATACCGCCGGCTTGATAACCTCCCCCACTTTTGAAGTCGGTAAAAAATTTGCTCACTTATTCATGACGAATCCAGTGTAGCGCCAGAATTACAATTTTTCTCTTTGTGGAATGCTTAACTAACACTCTTTTTGGTTTTCCATCCGCAGGTATCATCTTGGTTAACTAATTGAGGCATGCAAGTTCATCCCTGTTTGTCCAATAACATTTTTTTATTTCTGCTTTTTTTTCGCTAACATTACTAAAAAGGGCTTATTAATTATGCACTGCTTATTTTTTTTGTTGCTGTGTTTTTAAATTTATTATGTTGTGCATGTTTTGTTTGCGAAGCATTTGTTTTTATTTTTGCTTTCTTTGCTTGAGTAAAAAAATCCTTAACGTTTTAGTTATTTCGCATTACTGATAAGAAGATTTTCATGCTGGGCATCTACAACTTACAAAACTTATTATATATAGGTACTCTGGTGTCGATTCGGTTGGCAACGACTTAACTAAATTAACAGGACTAAACTAAATTGAGTTATCCATCCTTTTCTTTCTGTATCGAAAAGACAAGAACAGAATGCTAAAATTAAGTTTAGTCCTGTCAATTTAGTTAAGTCGTGCTAACCGAATCGCGACAGTAATCGACATCACTGTGAACTCACTAGAAGAAAAGAATTTAGTAAACTATTATTATTATTTTATACGTTTTACTCCTTATTTTTTTTAATGTACCTATCTTTTTATAAGACCAATTTTATAAAAAAGATAGGTACTTAAATAAAAAAAAAAATTAAGTGGTAAACGTTAAATATTGCAGTTCGTGTGTGTTGTAGATCCCATCTCCGCGTCGTCCGCAGGTCCCATCTTTCTTTCCCTATTTCACTCCCTTCAATATTCATTTTGGGATAAAAGGCGTATATTATGGCTTTTCCCATGGTCCAGTCTACCTAGCTAGACAGAAATAGTGTATTAGGAGAATTAATATAATTGAAAAAAACTAGAAACAATCGAATCACCCGTAGCAGCTCAGACAGGATCTTGTGAATGCCTAACCAAAATTTTCTATAGTGTATTAGGTTAGAATAGATAATTATAAATGGGTACGTATCAAAATTGTTTTAATAGTTTGCGTGAAAACATTATAGGCACGGACAGCGTTACTTTCACAAATAGTACGTAATATGGGGTGAATAGCAAACTGCGAGGTGAATAACAACAGTAAATCGAGAAAAAAATATCAAAATTCCAAAATGACCTTTATATTTTTGTCCCAAGTGGTTGGTTTTTAATTTTTGATAAAAAATCTCTTGAGCGTTTTGCTGTTATTATTAATTTAACTCTAGATTACTATTGTAAATTAATATTAGTATGAAATTGTAAACTCCAGTGTAAAATTCAATAGTTTCTTAACTTTCTTATCTAGTTGTATAACATGATTGGTCGTATCCCTGTCTCTAAAAGTTGTAAGTACTTGTGGGGATCCCTTTGTGAACATTCGGCAGCCGCACTGTCCTTGGCCCGATTTCCGTTTTCACTTGCTACTTCCGGAATTATTAGGGAAGCAAATAAATGGGTCAAGGAAGCCTTTGAACTTGTCAAGAATAAATAATAAATTGCACATCATCACATCAGGTACTATCGACAGCGTTTCCGCTTTACCAGTCCAATTAAAATCGCTTGCACGCCGCGCCGCCGCGCCGTTACTAACATACATACAACCTGGGGGCTAATTGGCTAATTTCAAAATATATCGCAATCGCTTTCAGGACGTGATACATTGATGCTTCTTTTTGGCACAAATAAGCTTACCAAAGAAATGCAGCAATGTGTTACATCCATCTGTCAAAAGAAAGCGATTGAGTAGTGGGTTCGGATGAACGCTCAAGGAACTTTCATTTACTTACAGCTACATTCTACAATGATTTTATTTTTATAATAGCTTTTAAGGCCACGAACTTTCATACCACAACTCCTCAAGGCTTTATCACAATCCGATAGAGGATAAACATAATTATAATAGGTAGGTGTAATATTCATTTTTATTATTTTTTAAGAAGAAGAACAAAAGTGGTAATTTTTGCTCTAACAAAGGATTGATCATAATTCGATATACTTTTTTTTTACTAAGAAACAAGAGCATCTTTAAAATTTTAGAAGTTACGAGATCCTCTGTGCTATTTCAGAACAGGACACAGCACAAAAAGTGGTATGAATATATTGGAGCAGCTATTTCAAATGTTGTTCCAAGATAAAAGGTAGTTTGTAAAGAAACAGATAACTCGTTTGCTCAACATCCAAGTCAGTTAACAGATGAGCCTAAACAAACACGCCAGGATGAGCAGCCCTTTACTGTGATGGAAAACATACTTTACAACGTTATTTGTATTGCAGTAGAAAAAAAGCATCCCTTAAGATTATAATTAGAAAGGTGGATTTGTACCTAACGCGCTGATTTTTTTTGTGTATTATTGTTTTTGTTTTTAATATTTTTAAAGAAAAAAATGATTTCGAATTAAAAATAATTTTATGTACTGTTGACCACTAAGGATAATCACTAACCTACGTTTTAACTTTGATGTTTCAGCTCTAACTAGTTAAACTTAAAGTAAATTATTTTAATATACCGCATAAGCACTCCACTAAAGTCTAGGCGAAAATAATAATAAATCGGTTTACGACTGGCGAAGGTAATAATGAAAAAAAAAACCGGCCAAGTGGGAGTCGGACTCACGCACGAAGGGTTCCGTAGGTACCAAAAAAAACCGGCCATGTGCGAGTCGGACTTGCGCACGAAGGGTTCCGTACCAAAATACAGCAAAAAATCAGGTTTGTTGTATGGGAGCCTTAAATATTTATTTTATTCTATTTTTAGTATTTGTTGTTATAGTGGCAACAGAAATACATCATCTGTGAAAATTTCAGCTGTCTAGCTATCACGGTTCTTGAGATACAGCCTGGTGACAGACAGACAGACAGACGGACAACGGAGTCTTAGTAATAGGGTCCCGTTTTTACCCTTTGGGTACGGAACCCTAAAAATACCGTTGACCTAAGAAACTCCTCCTTTTTTGAAATTGGTTGAAAAATGCGTAAAACATGTAATTCTCATAGCGCGTACAGTAATTAGAAATAAAACACTTTTTACCATGGTCCCGTGACCACGGTCCCTGGAAAGGTGTCGAAACGCCGGGAAACCCAAAAAACCAACAAATCCAAACTAAATAATTCTAAAATAACATCTGAATTAACCAAAATACGCGCTGTAATCTGTAAAAGTGTTTTATTTCTAATAAAATTCTTCCCAATAAAAAGAGCTTTTTCTCTTGCGAAAGCTTACCTACCGAAGCGCCTGTTTTATATCGAAATTCACTCAAAACCCGCATCACCTATGGCTGTACGACCTTGGCCCTGTTTCCTTTTCCCTGGCAATAGAGCCCTTTTTATGTATTACATGTCGTTTCTCTAAATTATGGTGTAGATGAGTTTTTTGCGCCACACGGACTCTTGTATCTTTCGACGTTGCTACATAAACAAACATATTTTACTTTTCCCTACTTTTTGCTTATTCACTTTCTCTATACTTACTTATATTTTTTTATGTTGTTAGATAAGTATTAACATTCACTCAAAAATTATGAATCTCGGGTAATTTTGGCAGTTGGGAAAAATGCAGTAGCAAATATTTTAAAAAGCTCTTTTCAAATTTCTTTTGAATTTGAGCGACTTAAATGAATGTTCAACATAGTTTTTGTAAATAATTAACTTTTTATTAAATTATTAACCACAAACTTTGAGAGGTTTGAAAATTTTGATTGATTGATATTGTCATTGGTTTCATAATAGCAGTATAAATCACTGATGATCTTTTTAGCTTTTGTTTATGTGACCGGATTGCGTGGACTAATTTCTTTGTTAGTTTCCAAAAGGTTATTTTTGAACCAATATTCCTTTCTAACAGTTAATATTGGAGCGTAAACGAAAGATATTGTTTGAACATTTTTTAAAACCCAGTTTTACATATCGCAACCCGCCGTAAACTATTTTATATGATCTCCAAAAGTGATATATTTTTTTATTTTTCGACGTTACCCCATTGGTTTGACTTACCAAACTTACTAATGAACAAAAATAACACACACCTAAAAATAGCTCAATAATTTTATAATATCTACCACCGCCTTAACACTTAGTATAAACTTTTAACATCATCAAATTCTCCACAAATCCTTTATTTATAAAATCTAGAGATTTACTGGGATTGCCATGTCACAAAAAATCTCTCAAAAACTCAACCACAATTTCCGTTTCGGTAGGTACATACACTGGCCTGCAAAACTAAGTACTACAGAGGTCTATTTTCATACAAACGAGGTAACTTTGAAGCATTGGTTCTCCGCCCAGGATTAAACGTGGTGTGATCTGATGATGGCCATCCAGGGAGTGAATGGAGAAGATTCAGATCCCCATACACACCCAATTGATCTGATCAGCATTCTAAGAGCTGTAAGGATAAGAGTTATCAGTTACAGCATTTCCATACATTTTAATGCTATTTTCGTGGTTTTTTTAAACATATCCTTACAGCTCTTAGAATGCTGATCAGATCTATTGGGTGTGTATGGGGATCTGAATCTTCTCCATTCACTCCCTGGATGGCCATCATCAGATCACTCCATGTTTAATCCATGGCGGAGAACCAATGCTTCAAAGTTACCTCGTTTGTATGAAAATAGACCTCTGTAGTACTTAGTTTTGCAGGCCAGTGTATATAATTATGTTAGGTGTACGTAAAATCTGATGTTTTAAATGGATCGTATTTATTTTAAGAACTATAACTAGGCAGACTCATAAATCTCTAACTCATCCGCACATTGATCACGTTTTTAAGTTTATTTATGTTTATAGTTTAGACGTTTATTAACTCAATGTTGAGATGCCGAAGATGAAGCTGCACTCAATTTTTCAATCAACACCCTTTTTAGAAGCTGAACTTTATACCATTGGTAATGGAAAAAGGAAATGTTTTATTTTAAAAATATTTTCGTGCACCATAAATGTTATATCTAATGCAGATTAAATATGTTGTTCTACTTTGTTTTCGCCTTTCTATTTGAAGACGACTGGGAAATAGTTTAGACTTTTTGACTTAAACCTTTTTATCTCTACGTAACAGTACTATATACAACGTGTAACTTAAAATGATAAAACAAACTTTCATCATCATCATCATCATCATATCAGCCACACGACACCCACTGCTGGGTATAGGCCTCCCCTAAGGATCTCCACGACGATCGGTCCTGCGCTGCCTGCATCCACTGGCTTTCCGCGACCTTCACCAGATCGTCGGTCCACCTTGTCGGGGGCCTACCCACGGAGCGTCGTCCGGTGCGCGGTCGCCATTCCAGAACCTTTCTGCCCCAACGGCCATCGGTTCTTCTCGCTATGTGTCCCGCCCATTGCCACTTCAGCTGAGCAATCCTTCGAGCGATGTCGGTTACTTTAGTTCTCCTGCGGATCTCCTCGTTTCTGATTTGATCACGTAGGGAAACGCCGAGCATGGCTCTCTCCATTGCACGCTGAGCGACCTTGAGCCTCCTTATGAGACCCATAGTTAGCGGCCACGTTTCACTGCCGTAAGTCATCACTGGCAACACACACTGTTCATAGACTTTCGTCTTGAGACACTGAGGTAAGTCGGACGCGAAGATTTTTCGAAGCTTCCCGAATGCTGCCCACCCGAGTTGGATTCGGCGAGAGATCTCTTTCTCGAAGTTGGACCTACCTAACTGGACTGCCTGTCCTAGGTATACGTAATGGTCAACAACTTCAAGTGTAGTGTTCCCAACATGAACTGGAGAGGGTACAACATGGGCATTTGACATAATTTTCGTCTTTTCCATGTTCATCCTAAGACCCACTCTTTGGGAAGCACTACGGAGATCTTCGAGCATTGTGTTCAGGTCTTCCATGGTCTCAGCCATAAGGACTATATCATCGGCAAAACGAAGGTGTGTTAGGTACTCGCCATTAATGTTGATGCCGAGTCCTTTCCAGTCCAAGAGCTTAAAGATGTCCTCCAACGCAGCTGTGAACAGTTTCGGAGAAATAACGTCTCCCTGTCTCACACCACGCTGCAGTTGGATAGGATTTGTGTTCTGGTTCTGTACTCGGATCGTCATGGTGGCATTTTGGTATAAGTACCTCAACACCTCGATATACCTATAGTCCACTTGGCACCTTTGGAGAGACTGCAGCACCGCCCAGGTTTCAATCGAATCAAAGGCTTTCTCATAGTCCACGAACGCCAAGCAAAGTGGCTCATTATACTCCTCGGTCTTCTGTATAACCTGCCGCAGCGTATGGATGTGGTCTATGGTGCTAAAGCCTTTTCGGAACCCGGCTTGTTCGGGAGGTTGGAAGTCGTCGAACTTGCGAGCGAGACGATTCGTAAGGACTCTCGAAAACAACTTATAGACATGACTCAGAAGCGAGATGGGTCTATAGTTCTTTAAGAGGGACTTGTCACCCTTTTTAAAGAACAAGATCACCTCACTTATGTTCCATGTCTTTGGCGTTCTGCCCTGGACGATGACGGAATTAAAGAGCTTCTGGAGGACTTTGAGTATCGGCTTACCGCCCGCTCTCAGAAGCTCTGTAGTGATTCCATCGTCACCCGCCGCCTTGTTGTTTTTCAGCTGTTTGAGAGCCATACTAATCTCGTACAGGCTGACGTCCGGGATATCTTGAGTATAAACGTAACGTAATATATAAACTCATTTACGTATAAACGTAAATGAGTATAAACAAACTTTCAAATAAAACAAATTCTTGGAAATCACAATTGTCATGCGAAACAGCACTATGTTGTTCAATCCACGTTTTTCCATTTCAAGTAAGTACATACCTACATACAATAGTAGTACTTCCTGGGAACTGGGTATGTTAGGTTAATGCTCATACAGACGAATGTCTGCGGCGGCTCCGTTACGTGTATCTGTGATATTGGATCCCACGGGCAAACGGCTCACACAACCCACTACAAACCCAATACACTGAATTATATCCAATATGAACAGAGAAACGAGTAGAGCAGGCTATTTTTTTGTTTGAATTTCTTGGAATACGAAAGAGAAGACTTGCCTAAATATTTTTTTTACTTTAAAAGCGAGATTATATTTCCCCAAATTTTATATTTCTAAAAGTACTTAAAGAATTTTTTTTTGTACAGAAACATGTCAAAAAGTGAATTTAATTGGACGGATACAACAAGAAAGGCTGTTTAAAAGAGGAATCATTGCGTAAATAGAGATATTTAAATTAACTAGTTACTATTAATAGTAAAATACAAAAAATCACTGATCATAAGTTAATCATTAAATTGATGTCCCACATCAAGAAGCTCTTAATTTTAATCAGTGCAGCCTACGAAACAAAGATTTGTTCGTAGAGTGCAGCACTGCCCGAGATCAAAGATCGTTTATATCAGAGTCTCACTCATGGATGCACAAGTAAATATTGTTTGTTCGGCACTTAACGAGATAAAGCGTTTAATTTATTACTTTCGAGTATGTCATTTTACTTACCATATTATCATAAGCAGGTACTTAGGCATGACAACAAATTACTAAGGAGTTGATGCAAGTCGCCGTGGCCGAAATCTGCTCTGACCCCCTAGCCAAAGTAACATGTGCAAATCTTCGTTATCGCTTCGCTTTCGAAACATGTATGGGCACAGAATACATAATATGGTATGGGATTGAATAAGGATTCGTTAACTATTGAATTTTAAAACGTCAAATCCATACATGTTTCGAAGCGAAGCGATAGCGAAAATTGGCAAATGTTACTTTGGCTAGGGGGGCTGGAACCTTTATTATCACTTATTTAACCGCCTCTGTTGTCTAGTGGCTCGTCCACCCGTGTAAGACGCAAGGGTCCTGGGTTCGATTCCCAGTGGGGTACAATTCGTAATCGGTTTGGTTGGTGGTAGGTCTTATTTCAAGTCCGCCTGGCTAGCTACCACCATCTTACCTAAGTCTGACGCCATGACAACAATAAAAAAATGTTTAAAAAACAAAAAACCGACTTCAAAAAACCTGCCTCTAGGAAGCAAGAAATAATATTTAAATCATTAGGTACGCATTATCATCGTAATAATAACGTCTATTGAAGTCGGGTGGGGTACGAACGTACTGTACGTACGTACGGGAAGTAAGTACAATTTCCTTTTTTTTATTCTAAAAGCCCCACTTCAATCGACGTTATTATAACGATAATAATGCGTATCTAATGATTTGAATATTATTTCTTGCTTTTTAGAGGCAGGTTTTTGAAGTCGGTTTTTTTGTTTTTTAAACATTTTTTTATTTTTCAATTTTTAGTGTAAGTACCTTCTGTATTAGGTAGTGTAGATATATTATTAGGTAGAAAAATCGGCTCAGCCAAACGTGAGATAATCGCGGAGAAACATACATAAGTACATACAGGTCAAACTGAGATCCTTATTTTTCTTGAAGTCGGTTAAAAAGAATACACTAAAGGTATCCCTTTTCCAACACAAAAAACTTCATCTAATTCGGTTCATAAATTACAAAGTCGTCAAGGTAGTTAATGCAAAATCATAGTATTTTCAGAATTACTTGAAAATTACTTAACCGATTTGAAAAAAAAATAATGGGACCATCTCGCAAGAATACTCATTCGAACAAAAAAGGAATCGTCAAAATCGGTCCATAAATGACGAAGATATGCGCGAACAACGATAAAAAAAGTATACAATCGAATTGAGAACCTCCTTTTGATGAAGTCGGTTAAAAAATGTGTTCCAGCAGTTAGAGGTAGGATATAGCCATTCCGGGAGTAAGTACGCTTCCACCTTCGGCCTTATCGTCACTTAGCATCAAGTGAAGTAGACTTGGCCACCTGCTATTGCTAGCTACCGTTCTATTGTGTAAATGTTGATATCTATTGAAAGTACATTTTAATGTTTGATTTAATTAACATAGCTTACCATAATTAAACGCGAAATCACGGAATGAATTACTGAGATTCAGTTTCCGAGCAACATGAAATTGCCTCATTTTTTTGCAATATTTGAGCAACTTCATGGGCAATAGTATCCATCTTGGGTATTCCATTTTTTAATTGAACTGTTGAAGTGTGTTTTCTCCATCATCTCTATAGCGAATTTACCCGCCTTTCCCTGAATTTACCCCTTTTATTTCCCTTTTATGGCGGCGCAAGCAATAACGCTTTAAGCGTTTAATTATGGTAACTGTTATGTTAATTAAATAAAACAAATATAAATTGAAAGCTCATTAAATGTACTTTCAATAGATATGAACATTCACACAATAGAACGTTAGCTAGCAATAGCAGGTGGCCAAGTCTAAACTTACTTTCGAAGAGGTGCGATTTTTCTGAAGCCGAGTGTATACATGAGAAATAGATACTTGTGATAAAGATTTAATTCTAAAATTGACAATTAACTTAACAAGTAGTTATCATTCTCAATGTTAAATTGAGCGTAACAAAACACTCATTTATATAAATGATAGACCTTTAGTTTTTTTCACCTTCATGGGCGGCGCCAGAATTTCTGTCAGGGGGGTGCAGGATTGCCACCTTTAGGAACAGAAAAGTCGGGAAAAGGCTGAAAATTGTTGGGTCTCTTTTCTAAATGTACGTTGAAATCACTAAAACTGGCAGTAAAACTACTCTAGAATGTGGTAGCTGGTAAGTGAAGGGCATGATGAGTATGTAAACTTTTTTTGTGGATTTTTCAAAGCCAGGGGGATGCAAGCGCACCCCCTTGCACCGCCCTCCCGGCGCCCATGTTCACCTTTATACTTTATAAGTTTCTTTTATTCTGTGCCTATACTGGCTTATACGTTAAGTATAGGTCAAGGTCAGGAATTAAATTCGACTACGCTGACTGACGTTGACATTGCAGTGTTTGCAAAAAAATGCAATTGCCAATCGACATACTGCACGGTCTGCACGTGTGTGTGTGTACCTACATTATTTTCTTTCCGATGCATTTTGTATAACTGCAACATTTTCAATCAAATTATATTTCTGAAAACTTAAGTAATATATATTATTTTTTTGATAAAACTCTGTCTTTGCCAACACTAGTTGCAATAATTATGTGATGTAATGTGTCACTCTGTTCTTACAAGTTGCCGAGTAACCCCCAGTTTCTTAGCTAGGGATATATTTTATCGGAGGCTTAACTTAATCGGGGGGGGGGGGTCACCATTATCTGGTATATAAAGTAATAAAATTAACTACAAACCAAATAATGACGACTCCTCCGTTAAAGTTAAATCTCCGAGTATACCTAACTCAGAAACTGGGGGTCAGTCGATCAACGGAAAACTTTCCGTAGGTAATTTAATAGTTAGGTTTTATACCTTGGCTAATGTCGTTCATTAGTAAAAAACCGGCCAAGTGCGAGTCGGACTCGCGCACGAAGGGTTCCGAACCAAAAACCAGCAAAAAAACGTTTGTTGTATGGGAGCCCCCTTAAATATTTATTTTATTCTGTTTTTTTTAGTATTTGTTGTTATAGCGGCAACAGAAATACATCATCTGTGAAAATTTTATCTTTCTAGCTATCACGGTTCATGAGATACAGCCTGGTGACAGACAGACAGACGGACAGCGGAGTCTTAGTAATAGGGTTCCGTTTTTACCCTTTGGGTACGGAACCCTAAGAACGGGGAGTAAATATAAGTATAAGTATAGCCATATGTTATGGTAAGAATGAGGTTACTTTTTGAAACCCTATAATGCGCGTGGCCCGACACGGCCGACACGCACGGCTGAATATTTTTTTCACTCCTCTTGCTCTAAAAGTCCGTCATTGTAAGGTACAAGAGCCAGGATAAAATAGCAAAATTACCCCTAGGGGATAAAGTTTTTTCTTTTTTAATGTTTGTCTATTACCAATGAGCCTACTAAAACGAAAAAGTCTTTATTCATAATCACGAATAAAGACTCGCTCGACTTAATACTGTTTTTCATTTTTATTTTTGAAAATGGAACTAAAAGCAGCGATCTCTTCGGTGAAATCATAGACTAATATTTATACTCTGTGACTTTAAGTTTGATCGTAGAATGCGTGCATTGTGTTTCTTAGCTGCTACATTAGAAATTAAAAAAGGCGCCAAATCTTTAGAATTTTTCTCTAATACCAAACTGATTGAATTGTGTGACTGTAAGTAAGTAATAGGAAAGAAATAATGTTAATCTTTTGCCGTCAAGCACAAATCATTTATTTAAATACTGTATGAAAAGTTTATGAAGTGGAGGATAGAAAAATGAGTGGATTCGTTTACGTAAGTATAAACTAGGTATTTAATATTGTATTTTATTTTCTCGCCTTCGTAGTGAAAAGTAGAGTGTAACACACGACGCTAAAACCCATTGTAACTCGGTTTCTATTTATTCCCTCGCTAAAGCTCGGGAATAAAACTACCTCGTATGCAATGGGTCATTTTAGCGTCTTGTATAACAATCTACTATTGTAGGTAAGAAAAAGCTCCCAGAATTTTTGGTTGCGTAAAATATAAAAAAATTAAAGTCACTTCGTACTTGAAAAAATGTTCGGAAGTAACAGCAGAATCTCATACCTTAGTCACCACCGGCTATCAAAAATTCTGAATTTATTTCTATATTATATAAAAAAGGGAGCTTAATATCTACCTATAAAAATATTCAGCCAATTTGTTTTTTTTTCCAGACATTCTATTGAACTACTTTCTTAGTAATCTGTTTCTGAGTAATCTTTTGTCGAGCCCAATCAATTGTCATGTCCTCATGTCGTCGACATAAATTGCAATAATGTGCAACATGCGTCGATTGCAGTTTTTTCACGTGTGTGTGGCTGAGTGCGATCGTCTTACGCAGGTTTCTACAATGTGGTATAGTTTACCTAGACATTTAATGCTGAACCAGCGATCCGTGACGAGGTTCGTGTTTGCTGATATTCTATAATGTAATAGGTATGATATGATTTTATGATGTCTTTTTATGTTGAAAAATTAACACACGACACAGGCTGATAATCTGCTGATTCCTTTGCTTTGAAAAGAAGTAAAAGTGATTAGTAATCAATCACCAATTATATTTAAAAAAATACACATTTCACGCTCCACGCAACGCACACGGCACAAGTCCGAAACATTTTTCAATTTAATAAAAAAAAAAATTTTTTTTAAAACCACCCGACCGATTTTGAAAATTCAAGCGCCATACGATAGATCTGTCTTGCACATTTCGACACCTCTTCTATAGAGATATCTTCTATATTGATTTGACCGATCTACTGCCACGTTGTACTTTTGGCTGAACATCGGGCCGAGTTTGGGACTGTTCTCCTACAGTCATTTGTCCGTCCGTTGAACCATTAGCCAACACAACTTTTCATCGGCGAATATTTCTCTAAAATATCTTTCACCCATGAATTTTTACTCTGCATTATCTTTTGCCAACGAACGTTTCGCCGGCACGAACGTTTCGCCGGCAGTTGCTTCAACGGCGATTGTTTTGCCTGAGCTATTTTGACAATGATCTTTTTGATTTTTTTTTTATCTTTTTGATTTGATTTTGAAACGGACAAATGACTGTAGGAGAACAGTCCCAAACTCCATCGGGCCGGTGGAATATCGGAACACTGGTGATCACATAAACATTTCCTCTCTCGCGTTTTTAACCACATACCTAACTAGTTAGGTTCTCTCTCTGAACCTTCTATCATTTTTTAATCAGTGAACGCAACATTGGCAATAAAATTGTTAAGACAAAGGTTTTAGTTTTTTCAAGAAAAATCATCACTTGATATTCAATAAAAAAGTCTTTAATACCATATCATCACAATAGCTTCGAGCGGTTCGCGATGAGCCATATTGGCGTAATTTGTACATTATTGTTTCGCTCTAATAGACTTTAGAAAATGTGGAAAGTTGCTCATAAAACGCAGCATGTTGACGGTACCATTGAGGTTATGTGAAGTTGTATATTGTCTTAGATTAGCAAGTCACTGGGTGATGATGATTGCCAATACTTAGAGCTGTTTGTTCAAATACTTACAATAAGTATATGTTATGCTGCGTTTAGACTTTCTTTTTGCTCAAAGGCTTCTTAGCTAAAATTGGGTTAACTAAAATCTTTAGTTAAGGTCTCCTTAACTTTAAGGAAGCTGTCAGTTTCATAGTGATCCTGTCAAATATGACAGCATTTTTTAATTTAAGGTGGCTGTAACTTTAAGATTCGATAGTTCTCATCTAGCAGCGAAGGAGAATGCATTAATAAATTGTTTGCGCTATACTAAGTAATTGTAATAAAATGATACCTTTATCATAAGGTAGTTACTTAAAAAAGCTTTTACTTACGACTCAAATAAATAACTCTATATGTCAAATTTGCCTTTTATGTTTAATTGAAGCATTATTTAATACTGTTATATATTTAAAAGTACTTAATCTAAAAGTACGAAAATTTGTTATACCTATGTATTTAAGTAAATATAAATTATCTGGATGCTCTGATGATTTTTCGGGAAAATCTGTTTTTTGCGTCAACTGTAAAGTATGTAAAAAAACACATAGAGACTTTAGCACGCGCAACCACGATATTCTAAAAGTAAATAACAATAAAACAAACGTTTCGTGACGAAATTTGGCCACCAAGTACAACACCGAAACAAATATGGCCAATTAACTAAAAAAGTTGGCGTTTATTTAGCTACCTACCGTTTATAGTGAGTTATGGTGGTTATATTATGGGCATGGAGAATGGCAAATTGCGCCATTGTTTATTTCCTTAGTGGCTGACGCCATCTGCTCTTGATGTACAGTCTATGGCACCAACCGCCAGCGCGGTAGACCGTAGCGGTATGGTTACTATCAGTTGAGTGTTTGTGGGGAATTTATGAGTCTTCCAAAATAAAACAACGGAAATAAATAATTAGAGGTCACATCATCATTAGAATTGAAATAATACTAATGATACTACAATAAGTTGGTAAGGAGGTTTTTAGAACGAGTACCGTCAAACCCTCCAACTTTGGACTTTGAGGGTAATGTTGGCTAAAACCAGAAAAAAAACAAAACAATTGATAACACCAAAACTATGTAAGATAGGCTTAATTTTTAACCATTAGTAGAAAATATACTATTTTTCTGATAACACTAAGTGTTAGTTCCATTGCTAACTTCATCTGGTTGTGTGACAGCAGTTGACAAAGAGGTGTATTGAACTGGTGAACAAAATTGTGCTCTCTTTATTTTCGATGGTGAGCAAAAAATATGGAGCCTAGGTAAGTAATTTCCAGCTATGCTAGAGAATGATATCAGGGGAACGTTTGTGCATGCAAATGTGCATTTCAAATTACGACTAATCTTTTTTTGTGAGAAATGTGAGCGGCAAATGTTACAAACAGTCGCCCGAATCTTGAGTTGGAAACATTGGCCGCGATCAAATATGCGCTAGGATTGTTACGTAGGTACCAGTAATTTAATTATTTGTAAAGTTCTGGGTTTCAATGAGGCGTTTTCCGTAAAGAAAAAAAAAAGATACAAAAATAACATAATACATATGTAAGTAGATGGCGTTTTAAGATCTTTTCTTAGGTTTGAAATCTTTCTGTCAATGTCAATTATTTGAACTTTATTAATGCATATCAGCCTGTATAAGGTGGAACCAATTAAGTATCAATCTGAAACAGGTAATAGTGTTGCTTAAACTGAACAACTTTCTCCAAGGAACATAGGTCGAAAAACGATTCTTTTTTCGCTTCGTGACGACCCTAGTTCCCAAAAATCAGTTGTATGGAAATGAGCTAAAATGACTAGGTAACATTAGCCACTGCTCTAAAACGTAAAAACGGCCATATTTTGTGTTCATTGTTTTCTGCAAGCCATCTCTGGACAGATTTCTAGCATAGTTCTTAATTATATGTAAATAGATGCTATACTTTAGATGATACAAGCAATGGACCATGTCGGCGGAAAGTGGAGGTAACTTTGGCAGGCCTTTAAAATTAATATAAAGGCATGAAATAATGTGTTTTTTAAAGTGTACCTATGCTTGGCTATTAGCTATTTGTGTACACTATACTTGCACATCATAAAATATACCTACGCCTTACTGTATATTTTTTTGGTGTGGCGATCGATTTTCTAAAAAAAGTGTCCAAAGTTGGAGGGTTTGACGGTACTTATAATCGTCACGAGTTTAAAAAAACTTTAACAATCGTGTACTATAGGTATGTACGACGTTTTTCAATATATTTGCGAGAAAACATTACACGTATCTACTACCTACTATTTACTATAATTATTGTTATAGAATTTAAAAATCCGTAAATAAAAACGCACTGTGCGGTGCCAGCGTGCGGTAAAATCAATTTTCCGCACGCTGTATTGTCATTGAAAGCACATACTTTCGAGCAACTGTATTGAAAATATCTTTCATGGATTTTAGCGACTATCCCGTAATTTATTAAAAAATATTAAGTAAGACCTATTAGGTACTGTTTATTATTTTCTCGTTGTGAGTAAGGTTTCAGATCTATTCATTGAAAATCATTATCCGCCATTTTTAATGTCCTGGGGATTTCTTTAAGAATGGATTGGATAAGAAAGAAAAAAGCATTAAGAAAAAAAATTAAGTTGGTACCTACCTACTTTAGTGAAAACTAGGTCAATAATAAGCTCAACTTGAAAATAACTGAATAAAATAACTTTTGTAAAACTTTACCTTATCTACTTAGTTTGTTGTCCGTAATAAATGAATTTGAATTGAATTTACCGAAAATTAAACGCCAATGGAAAATACTGTATTATTAGAGAATCCCTTCTTCCACGTGGTCATGCAATGTCCGCAGATTTCCAAAAAGCATGGTTACCATAACCCTCATAATGACAGAGTTGCAACGACCGTTCACGGAGTGATGACCACGGGTCTTGGACACGTAGTATGTGATATGAATTTACCACTCAAAGATAGCCTTCTTGAAATAATAATTATAACAATGTTGAAATAGTACCGTTTTTGGCTACTGAACCACACAGATGGTTTGGTCTGTTTTTTTTTGTATTCATACTGAGTTTTCATTTTTGGGATTGGTGTTGAAAGTAATAGGTTTTAAATATTTTTTTTGTGTGAAGACACTAACTGTCTTATTCAGAGATGTTTCATAAAACTGGGGTGCAAGACTGTTCTAACAAAACCTGGTTTAATGCTTGTAAACCAATCACAATGCACCTTTTAATCCTTAAACAGTGGGACAGAACAAAGGTAGGGGAGGAAGAGATAGAGTATAGGAAAGAGAGGAAAGGAGGTTTGGTCTGGTTAGTAATAAATAGGGCTGCCATCTCTAAAACCTGCCGCCCAGGACCGGAAGCGTAAAAACCCCGGACTTTGGAGGCTTGACCCCGGACATTTGATTTTTTTATATTCACTTTTAGCTTGGTTAAAAAATAAATTTTACCCTACTTGACTGAAAAAAAATGAATTTTAAGCCTTTTTTCGCATAAAATAGTGTGTTTTACTAGTTATGATGTAGAACCGGGGTGTCCAACACAATTTTGTGGAGGGTCAGGGTCCAGGTTTAGTAGTTTTGCAATCGTAGAAGGCCAAAATAAATGCCCAAATAGTCAGGGGCCGCCCGAAAAAAAAAGCCGCGCAGCGCGATTTTTAGTCAGTTTTTCACTAACCTTGTAATCTTGCTTGTTTATAGATTTTTTTGCGGGGTGCGCGGTGTTTGTTTATAGTAAAAAAAAATGGGCCGCGCAGCGTGTTTTTTTCGGGGTGCGCGGTGCTTGTTTATAGTAAAAAAAACAATGGGCCGCGCAGCGTGATTTTTGCGGGGTGCGCTGTGCTTATTTTTAGTAATAAATGCGCGATATTTTTGCGGGGTCCGCGGTGCTTGTTGATAGTAAAACAAGCGGCCACCCACGACTTCACCTGCGTGGAAAGTTTTTTTGCTATCCCTCGGGAACAACACTCTTTTTCGGGATGACAGGTACCCTATGTCCTTCTCTGTACCCCTGACAAGGTGTATGCAAAATTTCATGAAGATCGATTCAGTAGTTAAGACATGAAGGCGTAACAAACCAACAAACGGACTTTCGCATTTATAATATTTTGTAATTAAATATTTGTAAGTAAATATTTTGTAAGTTGTTAACGTTATAAATTGTGTTCTGTAAACATTTATAGAACAAATAAAGATTATTACTAAAAAAAAAAAAATTACTAGCGACCGCCCGCGACTTCGTCTGCGTGGAATATTTTTTTGCTATCCCTCGGGAACGAAACATTTTTTCGGGATGAAAGGTACCCTATGTCCTTCTCTATTACCCCTGGCAACGTGTATGCATGATTCTCGGTAGAGTGGTTAAGACGTGAAGGAGTAACAAACAAACAAATAAACAAACTGATATTATTATTACCTATTGTTGTCTAAAATTAAATTAAAGTTTAAAAATTTTAAAAATAAACAAACAAACAAACGGACTTTCGCATTTATAATATTAAGTAAGGATAATAAGGAAAAGAAATGGGCCGCGCAGCGCGTTTTTTTGCGGGTTGCGCGGTGCACCACGCGTAGTGAAGTGAGGCGCCCGGTAACGCGTGCGCTGAATGAATATAGTCCTTTTTTGAGCGGAGTTTGATGCAAAACCCGGACTACAATTAGAACCCCGCCCGGACGCTCCCCGGACGCCCTCCAAACTAGGACAAATCCGGGGAAACCCGGACGGATGGCAGCCCTAGTAATAAATAATAGTTAGTAGTATTCTTTGTTCTGGTCGTCAAATATGGAGATAACAATAATAATATTTCACCTTATTCTAGAAAAAAAGAATTTACGTCTTTTTGGTCAAGTAATATTCGAAAAAATAACAGGTAGGTAAGTAATAGGCATTTTACGTAACAAATGTGGTGCCAATTGTCTTTTTGCGACATCCTTATAGCGGTTTTAGGGTTACGTAGTCAAGTCAGTAAGGAACCATTATAGTTTTGCCGTGTCCGTCTGTCTGTCTGTTCATCCGCGGGCCCTTAGTACTAAAAAGCTGTAGTTTGGCATAAATGTAGATATTTATCACGCCCAAAAATTGGTAAAATAAAATCTTGATTTTTTTATTACCTCTCCTCCATATAAAGTGGGGATGAAAAAAAAATATTCTCGTCAATCTCAGTGTGGAGTGTCGTTGAATAGGTAGGTCTTTTAAAAATATTCTAGGTTTATGAAGACCACTTTGAGATTAAAGGATCCGTTTGTGAAATATTAGGCTTTAAAGTGCAAAATTTTGTTAAAATCAAGTGTCTTCCCCTCTATCAGGTAAAACGGTCGCTTTTGGAAACGTGAAAAAATTCAGAATTCAGGACAGTGGTACATTATAATGAAGATAAAAGAAAAACTATCAATGCTACGTAGGCTTTACAAGTGTAGTCTATCAGCGTATAAAAAATTGATTGAAAAAGTTTTCACTAGAACAAATTTCATTGAATTGTTATGTAATAGTAATAGTATTATGTAATAGTCGTTATAGTTGTGTAAAACAGGGAGTAAATATACCTACTTAGTTTTCTACATGAAAAGATTTTTTGCTATCCCTCGGGAACAATACTTTTTTCGGGATGAAAAGTACCCTATGTTCTTCTCTGTACCCCTGACAACGTATACCTATGCAAAATTTCATGATGATCGGTTCAGTAGTTAATACCTACGTGAAGGCGTAACAAACAAACAAACGGACTTTCGCATTTATAATATTAGTAAGGATAGGCATATGGTAATAGTATAAGATATAATATTCCAATAAAATAAAAATAAAATAAACAAAAACACGGAACCCTATACTGCGAGTGGCCCGATACGTACTTGTCCGGTTTTATTCAAACAAACAATAGCACCACTTGAAAGTTAAATTAGGCTTTTGTTTTGACGGTTACGCTCCGAAACTGATTTCTTCTACTTTGTATTCTTTTCAAATCTTACATAATAATTACTTAGAAGGAAACTATGGAGTATCCTACCTGCCTTGCTTGAATTTTTTCAAAATTGAGATAATTAAATTTAAAAAAGTTTATAAGTATTAGTTACTTACCTACCTACCACCTACCTTACAATTTTTTTACGGCAAAAGAAATTGGAAATGTTTGTTACCGGAATTGCAACGAAATAGGTAAAAAAAATAAAGCAGATGTTCATAAATATTTTTAGGAAAACATAAGTTTGTGATTGATACTAAAATAATTTATGTCGTATTTTTTTTAAATTAAGACCTTTGTTCATATTGTCCTTCAAGGACAGCATGTTTTACTATTTTATTTTCTTAAGAAATTATTATTAATTTTCAATAATTCACGTTACTGAACCCTTCCGCCACAGTTAAAACCGAAACGTTTGTTTTATGTACCTAGGTATAACATTGTACCAATTTAAACAATAAATTAAAAAAAAAGCTATTCTTATCTAGTGCATTTTATGCAATACCCATAAAAAATAATAATAAAAATAAAATGTTTTTATTGACCTATGACATGTCTACTTATGTAGTTTTGTATATTTCTATGCATAGGCATAAAATCATAAGTCAACGGTCTTTTTAGTATAGTAAAAAACAAACAATAGACGAACAGAGATCCTCCTCCTTTTTTGAAGTCGGTTAAAACTGCAGTCAAGCCGGTATTTACTGTGTTTATCAAACGTATAACAGCGTGAAACTTTAATTATTTGGTTCCCGCAGTGGGGTGGTTCCATTATAAGCAACCTTTACTAGGGGGCCAATTCTGATATCACGATAAATAAACAGCTGTTCCATACATTAAGGTCGAGTAGATATTGCGCTTTTGTATGAAACATCATATCTTTTTTCGCAATATTAGAGTTGGCCTCATAGTAAAAGCTAGGTACTTGTAATCATGAGTGGAACCACTCCACTGCGGTAACCAAATGGTTAAAATTTCAACGTGTATAAAAAAAACAAACAAACAAACGCGAAAGCAACCTAATAAAAACGTGTTAAAATAGACAGTCTTTTATGGGTATATTTTAAGCTGAACAAAATTAAACTCCCTTCCCTTCACACTTACCACAGACAAAGCTATTGTTGGATTATTTATTTATAACTTGAGTATAACTGTTGTCTTCGTCTTCTACTACTTCGATTTGAGTTTATCGAAAGAAAACTTCACACCATCAAAAAATTTCTACCCATAGAAATAGAATGCCAAAGAACAACAATGTCATTAAACAGGTGATCCGGAAAACGAAGTAGTACCTAATATAAATAAGATAGCACAATATGGAATGGTACGTAAGTACTTGTTGTATGGTCTGTGTATGGGATACATAAAATATGACTTACATACATAAAATATGACTATATTATAGCAATGGAAATTAATAAACTATGTTCCATACGTTTTCTTCATCGATAAACGAATAAATGTAGCGAAATTTGGTTTTATAGTAATGTGTGGCAAAATCTTATTTACCTTAGAAAAGTCTGATTACTTGGATCGATTCTTTTTATCACATCACAATTACTTAGAGCACAAGACACCATGGCTCCACGATACCTTTATTTGAAATTCTAATAAGGATTAACAAATATTTTAAACAAACTGTGATTGCTCATTTGCAAGGCGGGACGCTAGGGGCTACTGTAAAAAATATTGGCACATTGTCACTTGATTCTTTGTCTCTTTTTTTCAAAAACCGTGTCCGTGTAATGTTAACTTCTCTGTTCCACGCTTTGTTGGTCTTCTTGAGCGCAGCGAAAATTTTTCTATGTCTATGGTTCTACCAAAGTTTTGGCATCATATTAACATTATGATAAATTATAATCGCATGTAAACCACTGCTAATGAAAGTTTGTAGTGGAATGAGCTAATTAAAGTGAGATTAAGAGAGTGCTTATTATTTTTAAAGAGAAAGGCGTGTATTACCATGTATTGTAAGAACATCATTACGTTTCGTATTTTGATTGAAGTCGAGTTCTACTTGCAGATTAATTAATATGCTATAATATTCTAATTGGTAGGTATTTGGTAAATTCTAACATTGCTCAAGGAAGCTATATCTAGTGACACTTGTAGATTAACAACTTCTAAAATGGTAAATGTTGATGAAAAGGAAACGGCGAAACGTCAATATTTTCCAATTCGATTGTACCTAGGTACCTATGTTTATTATTTTTAGGTGATCTATTCCCATCTAAATACCAAAAACTATTACTAAATGGTATTTGTTTATTTCCGTTATAAAATGTCTATTCCCAACGAATACCAATCATAAACGAATCCTAAAACAAGTAAAATGCTACGAGGTACAGTCAGTAATAAAAATGGTACCTATTAAGATGTAATTTTATTAAGTAGTGTTTCTTTAATAAAAAATCTGTCTTTTCAAACATATTAAAATGTAGTATGAAAACAATTATAACACTATATATAATACATTTTTACCAGGATTACATAAACATGGAGAAGGTTCTTCTATATTTTTTTTTTCGCCGTACCTACTTTGGTGAAGTATTACGAGGAAAAGAATAAAAATGGTTAAAAATATGGAAGTTAACTTTCTCCATATATATGTGATGCTGGTACTTTAGTGACGTACTAAGATTATACGAGGTTTAGGATTATATTGTGTTATTATGATCATCAAAATATTTAATTATTAAAAATCAAAATAAATTGTTTCTGTGACTGTACCAAATATCATGTTTTGGTATTCGTTGGGAATAAACATTTATAACGGTAATAAAAAATACCATTTGGTATTAATTTTTGGTATTAGATAGGAATAAACTATCATTCTTACTATCATTCTTATTATTAAAAATAAAACCGATAGTAACGCACAAAGGGCTAGAAAGCTATAGACGACATCCTGTGTGAGATGTCTGATATAAATCTAATCAATCGATTCTTTGTACAGGCTCTTAAACGCTCGAGAGGACAGTTCCAATATAGACTCTAAATAAATCGTGTTAAGGTCTACGTGATTACGTGATGGAGAGTCATTGAACAAAATCTGGCTGGTTGTTGGCCAGGCACGTCACGCGTCTGTGAATGGGCGTCGTGTTGCTGTCTCGTTATTATAGCTAGTTTGTTTTATTGTAGCCTTTACATTTCTTAAAAATGTGTTATGGATTTCATTTCAATCTTCAATGAGCTTCAATGATAGTACCATTCCAATGCCTTTCATGTAGGTAATCGAATAAGCCAACAGTTTCGATGTGGCACATATTATGTTCTAATATCCTTGGACCGAGCGTTTCGGTCTTTTCTTTATGTCATAACGACCCTAAGGCCCTGTCCTAATTGGCATCGGTCGTGCGATCATGCGTTGCGATTTCATCGTGCGATGAAACAAAACAATAGACGCATCGCATGATCGCGCGTCCGTCAATTAGGACATTCAATAGATATCACTAGGTTTGATCGCACGGTCGCACGACCAGTTTCATCGGACGGACGCACTATCGCACGACCGATGGCAAATTAGGACAGGGCCTAAGAAAATTGATTTACGTAAGTAATTATTTTTTGTCGAACGCAAGCTGTCGGTGGTTCATAGTGAATTCAAATGTCAAACACCAATAAGTTGAAATTTAATATAAGAATGTGAATCTAAAATTCTTGTCAAACACACTAGAGGTTTAAATTCTGTATTAAAACATCTTGTCAAACACACAGCACACCGCAAAATAAATCTTGTCAAACACAACTCAAACCAAGCAAAATAAATTTCTGAATTTGAGAGGTTACGCAAGTTATCATTATGCGTCTACTGAAATATCTATCAAATATAAATTTCACTTGTTTTTTTTTTACTAAATATCATTCATACTTTTATGAAATTTTCAGGCTTATTTTCTTCAGGCTTAAAAATATGCAATCGCCAACCTGTTCCATACAAAATATTTAACTGTATTAAAATATGATTAATTAACAACATTCAATGAAAAACAAGTCCTACTTACCTAAGTATTTCTTTTGACCCGACTGCAAAGAAAGGGTTATGTTTTTCGCGCGTATCTTGTATGTAAGTATGTAAGTATGTTTGTTTGTGTGTTTGTATGTAATATTCTTTATTACCTCATATCTTTCAAACGGCTGAATGGATTTCTGTAATTAAGATATCGTTAGATTTGTCTCGTCAGCCCAAGTGTTCTTAAGAAGGTGGCGTTATAAAAAAAACAACATGGCGGCTGTACGGTACTAATATACGTAGTGGAAAAATTTTTTTTTTTTAGAATACTGCAATATGGGTGTCAAATTAAAGGGCTTATTGTAAGGATTTCAAAAAGGTATATCATGACCGTAATATATAATAACTAAAAATATATAAATAAAGAAATAAATTATAAAAAATAAAAACCCGCCTGCATAAAAAGACAAGTCTACTGAAAAGATGGAAACAAGATTAAATATTAAAGGCAACATAATAACATGCAGTCGGAGGCATATAATTCAAATCGTTCATAACGTCACTGTCTTTATGCATGCCTCCGACTGCATGTTATTATGTTGCCTTTAATATTTAATCTTGTTTCCATCTTTTCAGTGGACTTGTCTTTTTATGCAGGCAGGTTTTTTATTTTTTATAATTATTTTTTTCAAACGATGAAAATAGTTTTCCTTGACTATAAGTTATCGGCATTGCTCTCGATTTCCGGAAAATTCCACAAAAGACTTCCACAAACAACGGCAACGTCCGGAAAACCCAAGCATTTCCACAAACATTTACCGATTATCGGAAGAAAAGCTCCTTATAAGCGGATTGCCTCAAACACAGAATCGAGTCGGCAGTTTGGCTTTCAATCTTCGCTTTTTGCTTCGATTCGAGGCCAGTTGAAGGAGTCATTGCTCTCAGTATCTATTCAATACAATTTGTTATATAACTACATTTCGCATTGACAAAAGCATGAAAACGCAGACCGTGATAGGAAATCTTTGTCTATGGAATAAGTTATTTTTATTTTCTATTTTGTTTTGTTTTAAAAGTTTGTTTGCTTTCTTCGTTCCAATAAGTTTTGATTTGGGAGTTTTTGGCGCCATTTTGTCTAGTTCAGTTTGGTGTCTATTTTAATTATTTGCAAATTGACTCATAGTGGATATTGTGTCTTAAAATCGGTGCAGTTTTGTGGTACAAGTGTACGCAACTGAACAATATGTGGGATAATTGAAATAGGCGCGATCTTGGTTGTGTGAAGCTGAGACTTTTATTGTAGTGTTGGCTACCTCGGCAGAACTTACCGTGAACAATTACTGTATTATATACTTGGTGCCAAATGCTCCAAGAAGCGTTGGAATGCGATGCACCCGCATTCTAATGTACCTAAACTGAAACAAAACAGCTACCACTGAAATATTCAATACTAGACACTGGCAAAAATTACTTCCAAGAGGAGAGTAGATTGCCATACTAAAATAAGAAGAAGAAGAAGTTTTGATTTTCGCTAATACAGGGTCATTTTTGGACCCCTTTTCAAATTTTGTCAGGTCATACTATAACAGCAGTACAATCGATTTGTGAAGTAAAAAAAAATTTTTTTTTTTACATTTTTGTCTCAAACTTTTCCCTACACAAATTGAAATTGTTGTCACTGTTTGCGCGTCGCACGGTCGACCCGCGCAAGCCCCCCTCCCGCCGCCCGCCTTCCCCCGCTCGCGTCGCTTGCGCGAGGGTGAGCGTGCGCGCCTAAATTTTCTGGACATAAAAAGTGGCTGAAAACTTTTAATTATAAAAGAAATAATTCATAATTATCTCACCAATTTTTTTTTATTACTTCCTTGAACTAATATTTGATTTTATAAAGAGGACGCAAAATTACCCTGTAGGTACATTATTCTGTATGGAGGATTTCATTTGTCAATATTTAAACCTACCTAGTTAATTATGCAAAATGCAATCGTTAACATAGTTCACGGTTAGGTAACGCAGTAGGCAGGTATTATAATGAAGACTTTCGCGGTTATTGTATTAATTAATAAACTAGTTTATTAGGCAGTTCATTAAATTATTTATGATTAAATAAATAATAAACCAGTGACCTATTACAGAAAAAAAATATTAGGGGCAACCTACAACATTTATTTTGTCATTTACCGAACTAAAATGTTAACTATTATGTTAAGTATGACTTTATAATATAATTATGTCGAATGAAAATCCTTTAACATAATAATAACGACATGCTTTGCAATATGCATCTTTAAGAAGTAGGTACTTACTTACATAGTATATTATTTTCAAAAATTTCTATAAATAAGTTGGTATATAGTATACCTAATAAAGAAAAAAATAGGATGTCAAGGCGCATTATAACATCTTGTGAATTTGCGGTTAGTTATAACGTAATAAACCTCAGTTTGACGCGAAACCTTTTGTAATATTTTAGCATCTGGCATACGCACAAAATATAAAATAGAAGAGCCACTCGAAACAAATCACAGTTGTCCGTGCAACTACGTACACATGAAATTACGTAGAGGAAATCTCGGACCAAACCAAGCTACCACATATCCTAGTCGCTTCCTAGCCAAAGTCACATTTGGAAATATGAAAACAAACTTCGCGTGAAAAAGATGAATGGATAGATGGTTGGTGATAAATAACGTCAATTCCATACATTGTCCCGATAAGGTGCCTGGCTGGGTCGGCAGTGCTGCAGCAAATAAATGTAGGAGTTTTCGAATACGGCCGGGTCTTTAATAAACGTGACAATTTGTAACCTGTCATGACAATTTCATATCCATTGCAGCAACCAAATAGAAAATAGAACTGAACTGAACTGATTTGGATAAATGGGGTATCGTTAGAATCCTTACAGCATCCCGAGTGACACTGGCTATATTTTTTGTAGAAAAAAAAATATAGCGACTGTACGACGCCATTTTCAAATGTAAAAAAAAAGAATTTTTGTTCTATTATTACAATATAGGCATCAAATGAAAGGCCTTGATGAGCACATTCCAAAACTATATAATATGTCACTAAAATGTGTGAAATAAATAAATTAAAAACTATCAAAAACACGTCTGCCCTGCCAAAAACGAACAACTTTCTCTCTCTGACTCTTTGATCAAAAATTGTTCCATAAAGGCATAGTATTCTACTATGATAAAGGTCCCCCGACTGCAATGACACTTGTTGTTTAACTTTTTAGTTTGTTTTAAGCAGGGCAGTCGTGTTTTTATTTTATTTGTAATTTATTATTTTTTAATTGTCACAGAATACAATACAGAAGCGTAAGCGCAGCGACAATACAAACTATATTTTGTGACACATGAAATAATAATTATCCAACCTTGTCCTCATAGTAGGTATATCTACTTGTTTCGCTACTGACCGACCAATATCAGACAATGGATGATGTTGATGGCATAACATTAACATAATATCAAGCATGATCGCATTTAGGTCGCGTTATGTATTGTGATTCACAACAATGAATTTTAAAGTGAGAAAGAAAGTGATGAACTTTCTTAGTGCCTTACTACCTACAAAGTTTACGTCTTAAACAATTTTTAACCGACTTCAAAAAAGGAGGAGGTTCTCAATTCGATTGTATTTTTTTTATCGTTGTTCGCGCGTATCTTCGACTATGAGGGTTCCGTTTTTTGCCATTAGGCTACGGAACCCTAAAAAGGAAGTTGTACTCCAACCCCACCCGACTTCAAAATGATTTGAATATTATTTCTTGCTTTTTAGATGCAGGTTTTTTGAAGTCGGTTTTTTTGTTTTTTAAACAATTTTTTGTTAAATATGTTTGTCTTTAAGTTCGATCAGACGAGCTTTGATACACGCACCCTTTTTTGAATAACTTAAAAAATTAAGTAAGTCGATTTTTTCTAGTACTTTTCCTTACTAACATATTTATTATCTTAATATTAAATAGCATTGTGTTGTGAATGCCTAAAATCTAAAAATTCAAAAATTAAGTATACTTAAGTATTTTCAGCAGGCTGAAAATTACGTCAGTAGGAAAGAATGAATGATTGAAGGACTCGGTGACAAGACAATATACAAAGCTTATAATAATATTTAGCAATACATTAAAAGGTAAATATTAAAATTTATTACCTACATTAAAATAAGTATAAAAAGAAATGAAATGGCACCGAAAAGGCAATTTACTCAGCATAATTTCGCAGCAATCTTCGCCACGAACGACCGACGCTCGGCTGGTCTTCCGAATTCTGGCGAATTGTGATCGCTTCGATATTTTCTATTGTTATTCATAGATAAGACAAGAATACAAAAATCTAATTGTTTCATTAATATTCAAGGATTTCGTTGCATCCTCTCCACATACAAACAAATGTCACCATCGTAAAACAAATACTTACAGTAACCCCCATCGTCAAACAGTAGTTTAATGACCAATTTACCGGCCTTGTTATCAATTGGTGTCATGGCAGAACATTTGTATGATGTTCACGAACTTAAAGTATGATCGGAGTGGGTATATTAGACTTCGTTCGCATAGTATTCTGATTTCTATGGGTTTTTCAAACATCTTTTCATAGTCCTAAGTATAAAAGAATCCTTGTACAAACTTCCAAGTTCTAAGTACCAAAAGTATAGGCTTGGCGTTAGTCAGTCAGTTCTTTTATGATGATAATTATATAATCAAACATTTATGTGCAAAATAAGATTACATTAGGGTGGTTTATGTGGCATTAGGTACCTAATTAATAAAAGCGCTTAGCCAGACGACTAGACGGCTAGACATGCAATGAGTTTGGATTACACCAATGATAGTTATATGAAATAAGCATAATATCAAATTACTATAAATATATTGAAATAAGACACTTTACGACGGATACAAGCTTTTCCGAGGATTTCTTACCGCAAGTTTACTTGAATTTTCATTAAAATCATTCAATTTTAACATTTATACATTATGTGGTACTACGCTACGACGTGTCTATACCAAAAAGATAAGTTTGATGCGCAATTGTTTTTTACAAAAAACCAAAATGGACATTTAAAGTATCACGTTTTTTCGCATAAAAAATGATTAAAAACCTTTCGTCTGATATTAAATCTTTTTCCACGGTTGTGGCGTGTCAAAACCTGAACAATTTCAAACCGATTCGTTACAGAGGCGTTACCTATTATTTGCAAAAAACACATTTCTTGTGGGCGGATGCAGTCGTGGTCACGAGACGATCCGATAAAAACACGAAACCGACTTGACGCTCGTTGGGAAACCGTATTTGTTGGTATAAAAAAATTTACGTTAGTTCTTACAATTTTATTTCCCGTCAAAACATACCAAAATATTGTTCTTAGATGTGTCATTTTTGTGTGAAACAAAACTTAACGTATAGTGTGTGCGTAAATAAAATAAATTTAAACACAAGTACAATACCATAAAACCAGAATATTTTGTAAAATTTCATTTATGAAAGGTATTTAGTTACTTACAACAACAAGAAGCATCATAAATTAGTGGCAAGGCCAACCTTTCAACACACAAAGATTCATTGAAACGTTGATTTTGTCAACTATCTATAAGAATTTTTCAAATGGGATGAAATTTAATGACCACCAAAAAAACAATCGTTACCCCAAACAGCATCATCCAAAAAAATATAAAATGTACAAATAAATAAAACCTGTACCAAAATCTTTCAGGCTATTTGAGTCATGCCTGCACTACAAAAACTTTTCATAACCCAAAAAGGCCACGCGTGCACCAAATTTTAACTAGCAAAGTTTTGTGTCATTACTACCCAAATATATTACTACGTTTGCCATAAAATGTATGCATATAACCAAGTATATTATATTGAAGGCAAATTGGCAATTGATATATTATACACGCTGAAATTTTAATCATTTGGTTCCCGCCGTGGGGTGGTTCCACTCATGATAACAAGCAACTTTTACGATGGGGCCAACACTCCCGCTCGCAAAAAAAATCAGCTGTTCCATACATTAAGGTCGAGTAGGTACTGCACTTTTGTATGGAACAGCTGATTTGTTTTTGCGAGCAGGAGTGTTGGCCTCATAGTAAAAGTTGCTTACATTGTAATCATGAGTGGAACCACACCACGGCGGGAACCAAATGATTAAAATTTCACGCTGTATTGAAGGCAAATTGAAGACAAATCGAGAGGGGCTCGAGGGGGCTCGAGGGGGGCTCGAAGGGGGCTTGAGGAGGGCTCATTGAGTTTGGAATCGAACCTACTTTACTCCTATAGGTCCCGGGTTAGGTTAGAAATTTAAGGCAAGCACGTAGCGCAGCGGAGCGTGAGCCTGAAATTTCGAGGTTATTTTTTTATGACAGACAACAGAAATAAACTTATTTTACAGTTTACACATTGCCGGTGGACCAGCAGGCATTGTATCCAATGCCTAGGCATTGTATCCAATGCCTAGGCATTGTATCCAATGCCTAGGCATTGTATAAAATAAATATCATTTCATACATTGCCTGATCTTTTCAGGCATTGTATACAATGCCTAGGCATTGTATACAATGCCGGATTATACACATTGCCGGTAACAGATACAAGGAGGAGCTCGGTGGCGCAGTGGTTTAGCGCCTGGCCCAGCGATTGCGGAGGTTAAGCAACGTTCGCAAGGGTCGGTCATGGGATGGGTGACCAAAAATTTATTATCTCGAGCTCCTCCGTGCTTCGAAAGGCACGTTAAGCCGTTGGTCCCGGCTGCATTTGCAGTCGTTAACACCCACCAATCCGCATTGGGCCCGCGTGGTGGGTTATGTATGGCCCATCCTCCTTACCACCCATAAGGAAGGCCTGTGCCCCTGCAGTGGGGACATTAAAAATGGCTGATAGACCGTAGATACAAAAATAAAATATTCACTTTTTCTGGGTAAGTACTTACCTACTCCTGAGTTTGTATAAATAGCCTTTAGTAAATATTTTACGGTGTAACGGTAAACCTTTAGAACTTCATTTATATTGTTTGGGTAAACAATGATTTATTAGGATAAAATTGTATAACATATTTGGATATTTTTTTTAAATAAAATGCGAGTATACATTTGGTGCATGCGTGGCCTTTTTGGGTAGCTCAGCGATTATTCTGAAGATACTTGCCTTTTTTAGGTTAGCGGACTATACGTTTATTGGTTATAATTTCATATTAAAATGGGGATTAAATTCTGGTAAGTACTTACGATTTTTTGGGCGTTATATTTCATTATATCTGGTGGTTGCTTAAACCTAAGCCTTTTCAAATCTCTTGACCCTTGTGTTTCCTCTTAATGAGGAGAAAAAAGTATTTTTAACGCTTTGTTAAAAATTAGATGAATTAACAATATCAAGATTTTGATTTTGGAAATATGTAAAGTAGCTCTATGGTACGGATATAAGCCAGTTCCTCTGTGATGGAGGAGGATTCGTTGTGCATAAACAAAAAAAAAAAACTGCGCCTTTCCTTTCCAAATCGTGATTATCGTGATAGTAAATAACTGACACATAATAGACGGGAAAGGTGCATAAAAACGCTAGATAAGTACCCCTTTTTGGACTGAACGAATTTACTTTCCAATGCAATGGCGTAACCGAAACACAATTTGTACGCATTGAAGATGTTGTCAAGCAAATTTTTACCAATGCCAAACATTGATAGCTGAAAAATTTCTGAATGTTTTGGGAGAATAATTAAGAGTTTCTTGTTTTTGAGATAATTTGTTACGAAGTGTTTAATTTCCTTAGAAATTATTTTTCATAACTAATTTATTTATATCGAGAGAAGAAAGAAAAATATTATTGAACAAATGTTAAACGATTGAATAAGATCACAAAAAAGCTTGGTGGATGGATGGATTGTGTGTGAAATATTATGAATACTTAAGTATAAAAGCTTTTTAAAAAAAAAGAAAAACCGCCTTCAAAAAACCTGAGAACAAAAACAGCTTAAAAATTAAATACCTCTAAAAAGCAAGAAATAATATTCGAATCATTCGTTACACATATCAATATTAATAAAACACGTCTAATGAAGTCGGGTGGGGCTGGAGGACAACTTCATTTTTTCTTAAAGCCCCACCCGACTTCATTAGACGTGTTTTATTAATATTGATATGTGTAACGAATGATTCGAATATTATTTCTTGCTTTTTAGAGGTATTTAATTTTTAAGCTGTTTTTGTTTTCAGGTTTTTTGAAGGCGGTTTTTCTTTTTTTTTAAAACGCTTTTTTATTTTCAACTTTTTAGTGGTAGGTATGTAAGCGCAGCGTGTAAATATTTTTTAACTTTATATTATAACATTTTCAATGGTAAAATGCCCAGAACTCAATTTCCAAATTCACGCTGTTTGTTTTTGAGGAGTTCCGTTGTGTTTTCGTAGTCCAAATCTAGTCCAAAACGTTGCATCGCAAACCATGATTTGGTTTGTTTTGGATTGCCATAAACTTACCAAAACCTAAATCACTTTACATATACTATTTGACTTTGAGGAGTTCCCTTGTGTATCTTCGAAGTTCGAAGTCCAATAACGATGAAATTAAATTGTGACCACTCTTGAAGTAAAACCATTCAAATAAAAAAAGAATCATCTAAATCGGTTCATAAACAAAGATGTTATGTCCGAAATTCCATAAAAACTCGTACGATGGCGAGCTAAATTATTGATATTTTTCAGGATTATGAGAAAACTACTGGTCAGATCTCTGAAAAAATTTTATGGGACCACACACGAACTATGTTCTTTGAGATAAAAAAAGAATTGTACAAATCGGGTAACAACTGACGAAGCTATGTTAAAACATACATAAAAAAAAAAAAAAAAAATACCGTCGACTTGAGAACCTCCTCCTTTTTTTGAAGTCGGTTAAAAAGGGAGTGAATGAGATGAGACGATGATGGATAACGGGAGAGAAGAAGAGAAGGACGTTCTGCACAGGCAAGTAAGTACCTACCTATTATTAAAACCGGCTGTTTACTATCTATTACTAACCGACAAACCACTGTCCACCTGGTTGGACGGTTAGTCACTGGCTTTTATTTAGTTTCACCTGTCCGGTGTCCGTCCGTCTGTTTAGCGTGTCCGCAGACCAAACTGTCAGCCGATAGTTGGTTTTGTATGAAAAATCGGCCGATACCAAATCGTTGTAGTGTTTTGCATACTTCTTCATACTGATTCCAACTATCAGCCGACAGTTTGGTCTGCAGTCGGCGGACACGCAAATGACAGTCAAAATATCAAAATTTTGACTAGATGTCACTAAAAGCTTATTTTTTTATTTATTTTCTTCTTAAGCAACAATATTACTGGTCGGTAGTTGAATATTCCTTTTACAAGTCCCTGTAAATAAACATAAATTTGTCAGTCCAAGTGGTTGTCGACTGGTTTAGACTCTACCCACTCCCGCCTACGGGGTGTCGAAATATTGCTTGATATGAAACAGACGAGAGTGATTATTACACGCTCTGTTAAATTGGCCAAGGCTTAATAACGCCTATCTATTCCTCGCTGAGAATCTGTAAGACAAGAACTATAGATAGCTGAATACGCAGAGAGATTCTAGTTCTTCAATTCGTAAGCTTGAATTTTATTGTCATTTTAAGGAGAGCAATTTTATTAGTTTTTAATTTGAGTTGGATTGTTCAAAATCTTTTAATTTTTTTTTCAGGTTAGGAATAAAATACAGTTTTGAATCGTTCAATCAAACTGCACGTTTAGTATTTTATTTACAGGCATACCTAGCATTGGTAAATTCTTGATTAGCCATCGCTATTAAAGCAATTCTCTCCTTTTCTAAGCACACTCGCTTGTATATTTTTTTGGTTTATGATAAGAATTACAATCTCGACGAATGTTTCAAAACCATGTTCATCTTATCTTATACCTCAGTATGATTTTCACGCTTTTCGTGAAGAGAGTCATGTAAAAACTTCGCACTTCAATCAAATTGACAATTGAAAATTAAATATTTTTCAATGTATGTTGACGACACGATTTATGAAAATGTTCCGACAGTTTCACAATAATAATTAATTTTCAGGTATGTATCTACTTACATACATAATAAAATTTGCTGTTTGTAAAATTAAGACGCCCTAATGATAGAAAGAGCGTTAGTCGTAACGTAACGATATTTTTTTGTTTTTGACTTGTAATCTAGGCGGTTACTGGCTACAAAAAAAAACTTAAGTTAAGGAACCACGATTTTTTTTGTTTTTTTATTTGCAATCTTACCACCGAATTATGTATTCTGTGCTGTGCCACAGTCAGATTACTAAATATGTGTAATTATTTGAGCAATCTCTCCTTTTTTTAAACACACTCGCTTGTGGTTTCATTCTGCTTCAAACCTAATAAAAATTTCAATTTTGATGGATGTTTCAAAACCATGTTCGTCTCATACCTAAGCATGATTTTTAAGCTTCATGTAAAAAACTTCGCACTTCATTAAATTGACAATTAAAAATAAATTAAATATTTTTCTATGCAGGTTGACGACCCGATTAATGAAAATGTTCCGACAGTCTCAAAATAATAATTAATTGTCACATAAGTACATAAATATAAAATGTGATGTATGTAAAATTAAGTTTTTTTTTGTATTTTTGATTTGAAATCTACACATAATTCTGTATTCTGTGCCTCAGATTATTAAAATAGTTACTTACTACATATTTTACTTCAATCCAGGCTAAAATATTTAAAATATTTTTTTAATATTTTAAATATTTTTTCGAAATCTATTCTTACTTTAGTTCCTAAATTATATTAGAAATTTATTTGTACTGGTTTGGATTTTGACGGCCTACTAAAATTCTGCTATCCAAATTAAGTTATGCCATAAAACACCACCGAGGAATTAGCCATGTTGGGCGTTAACGATATCGTGGGCAGTTGCCCCACAAACCAGGCAAATGTAGAAATTGGTCCCCGACAGCAACACAATATATGATTAGTATTATTTAGCTATTGGGTGACAATATGGCTTTCTACTGAAAGTTAAAATAGGAATACCTACTTAAATAGGTAGGTATTTGGAATGCACATTATTTATTTCATTGATAGCTTCGTAAAACATTGAGCAAATGTTTTATGAGTATGATGTTACGCTAATTTTATTTAGATAAAGGTAGTTTTAGTAACTACATTTTTGGTAAGTATTCGAAACCACATTTGACGCAAACAATTTTCTTTGCTTGACATCAGTTTTCGAAATAAGTTTTAAGTTTATTGAAATCTGAATTGGATTTGCACTAAAAAACTATTTTAAAAAAACTGAAATAATTTTGACAATACCCCTAAAATCCCTGCAGGTGTTTGATCGAAACTATGTGGAGCTTCGGAAGGCACATTAATCCGTTGGTCCCGTGTGCATTTGCAGTCGTTAACACCCACCAATCCGCATTGGGCCCGCGTGGTGGGTTATGGCCCATCATTTTGAAAATAAATAATTATTCTATTCTATTCTATCCTTACCCACCCATAAGAACGGCCTGTGCCCCAGCAGTGGAAACACTAAAAAAAGCTGATAATCATGTGGACAACCTGTGTCGTTCGAACCGTAATATCTCAAGGAAAAAGAAAATTTTGAGTAATATCGAGAGTTTGCTGGCCTTTGAAGTATGAACACCCACGTTCTGTTGGTTTTTTAAAAAAAGCGCAATAATTTTGACAAATCCCCATCCCTGAGGCACAGGTTTTTTTTACCCTGTGCTTGATGTATTCAAAACTGTGTTGGCAACTGTGTCGCTCCACTCGGCGCGTAATATTGAGAGCGGCTGGGCACTTGAAGTTTGAACACCCACTGTGATATGAGCTATGAGCCATGTTTGGCCACATTTGGTTTGTTATTTGAAAACTAACTCCAACTTTAGGTACTTGAATTTGATCCTTCGACGATCCTATAAATGGGAGTTCGTAGTTTGTTTTGATATTAATTAAATTTTCAATGAAATAAAGTTTGGTCAACTCCGTCCGTGTGAAATTGCATTTTCAGTGGGAATTTCTGTAATAAAATATACCTAGTATATTAAAATATAAGTAATACAATGCGATTAAACTGACAATAGACAGTGAACCGCTGCAACTTCACTCGAGTTTAAAAAAATTTTTGGATTTTTTTGTTCACTCAAAAGAAAAAAAAGTGAATTTTACAGATTAAAATACCTACGTCGTTTTGTACTGCAAGAGCTATGAATTTAGCTACATCGGTTGTACATTGTCAATTTAATCCCATTGTACAGAGATAGTGTCACAGCTTTCCAATGGTGAAAGAATTTCTGAAAACGGATGAGAAGTTTTATAGCTCCTTTTTAGGGTTCCGTAGCCTAAATGGCAAAAAACGGAACCCTTATAGATTCGTCATGTCTGTCTGTCTGTCTGTCCGTCCGTATGTCACAGCCGCACTTTATTCCGAAAGTATCAGGATTACACAGTTGAAACTTGGTAGGTAGATGTATTCTGTTAACCGCTTAACGAATTTAACACAAAAATAAAAAAAATAAAAGATTAAAGGGGGGCTACCCATACATGGAACAGAAACTGAAAAAAAAAATTGTTGTTCAAACCAATACGTATCACCTATCTATAGATAGGTCTTTAAAAATGGCATTGAGGTTCCTAAGACGAAGTTTTTTCAAAGTCAGCCGTTTGAAAGATAAACACTGCCAAAGTGGTAAAATGTGTGTCCGTCCCCCCCCCCCCCCGTCTAACTTTTGAAATAAGAAAGTGAAAAATCTGAAAATAATATATGCTGTGGATCTTAATAAACACTTTCAACGAAAATTGGTTTGAACGAAATATAGGTAATAATTAGTTTTTGAGATATAGCAAATTTTCCAAAACCGCAAATATAACTTTGTCATTCATACCAACACTGTGAAAAACAAAGTTATTTTTGCAGACGAAAAATAATAGTGGTATGAAATATCGTATGATATAAGGTAACTACGGAACCCTAGGGCGCGTGGTCCGACACGCACTTGGCCGGTTTTTTATCCTACGTTCAACAATCATACAAAATTTCGCCTCTTTAAGAAGTGTATTTAGATTTAAATACTACCCACTAAAACTGATACTGAAAAAGATTGAAATGAAAAAAACTGAATATTTTTGCCCTATGTGAAAGATCGTTTTTTTTCGCAGCGAAAATTTTTCTAAGTCTATGTGTTTTTTATTCATTGAACTTTTAATAAATAATATTATGAAGTTTGAATTTTCAGGAGACTAGGGCTTGCCAATCTTACCATAGGAAAACCCGGCCATAAATCTGATGCGTCTGTCTGCACATTGAAAAGTAGGATTTTTTTGCCACCCATAACATGTTCATGTTTATGGCAATATTTACTTTAGTAAGATCTTTATGTCATCCAAACATGACAAGACCAAATATAATAAGTCTATGGACAAGACCTAATTAGTACTTTTTACGCCCCGGGGCACAAAATACCATTTGGTGGCCTGGGGTTTCACTAAGTATTAAATTCATAAAAATATCGGGTTCCATATTTCGGAATCCTTACACCACGATATCGGAACGGAGTAAAGACGGATAATACAGCTTATAAAAGATTAATAAAGTATAAGGAAGCTCACCAGGAAGTCCGAGACTTATATGACCGGGTATAAAGAACTTGTTATAGATTCATAGAGTATCCCTAAGGCCAGTGTTGATATTCAATGGACATTGGACGGTTATTCCCAACGGGTAAGGCGATCGCATCCGTTTTGTATCTTTATTATTATGTGCAAATGAGTTTGCTTTTTTAAAGAAACTATAAGGTACCTACTGCTTATTTTTTATGAATGTGTAAGTGTCACTTGGTTTTGTATGGAGAATTAAATAAAATGCATTTTCTATACTAACATTGTCTTAATTAATTTAGCAACCATGTGCACTAATGTTTTAAATAAAACTTGTATGCACAAATGTTTAAACACACGGCTGGCTAACTATTGATTGAGTGAAAAAATAGTACCTGTAGCCTAAGTTACAACGAAATAAGTGCTCATTTCTGCTAACGAAAAAAGGAGTCACTTTTAACATACTTTTTCTAACGTTGAGCAAAAAAAACAAGAAATATTTTTATTGCTGACAAGCGGCCGCCCGCGGTTTCACCCGCGTGGTTCCCGTTCCCGTGGGAATATCGGGATAAAAAGTATTATATGTTTTAATCCAGGCTATCTTCTATCTGTGTGCCAAATTTCAACCAAATCCGTTCAGTAGTTTTTGCGTGATTGAGGAACAAACATCCAAACATCCAAACCCACAAACTTTCACATTTATAATATTAGTAGGAAGTAGGATTAGTAGGATAGTGTGGCGTTATGATGATAATTCGAAATAATAAGAGCCTGTGCTGTGTGTGAGAACAAACGGCAATTTCATTATTATGAAGCAGAAATATTTTTTTAGGTAGGTATTTCGTTCATTTGAACACAGCTACCAAGATCAACTTTTATTTTTTTGTGACAGAGCAGTCATAGCAAAATGTTAAGAACAGTCAGTATGGTATTTTTTTTTAATTATATAAACATAAATAAGAACTAAAGATACTCATATTGATCAAAGATAGTTTTCGTACCGCATTGGGGATAATGAACCCGCTGTCTCTTAACATTTACGTATATAGGTATTATACTATAAACTTACAAACGTAATAATTTGCATCGATATAATCCATAATAGACTATTAGCTATTAGTATGATTAATTACTTCATTGTTTAACTCTGCAGCTGAGTGCACATAAATTATAAATGTTACGACTATAAGAAGTGCCCTACTATCTAACGATGACATACATTTATGTCGCTCCCGACGTTAATTTTGTGTTTTAGTACCTAAAAACAATTTTTTGAAAAACTATTTACTTAGTACTTAATAATAAATTAAGTTTAACTATATATTTTGTGGGAAAAGCCACATTTTGTTTATGCGAAAAGCGACAGCGAATAACGAACCTTGCAAGTTAAAATAAAGAAGTATGGATTTGTTATTTTCATACGTTATTAAATAATAAAGGAAGCCTTTGTCAAACCCAGATATTTTTATTTTGCTAAATTCGTTGTGGTTTGACTTGAATAATTACACCTAGAAGCCGTGTCTTTGTATGCAAAGTGAGGCAACTAATACTGAGCCAAAATGGCTCAGTATTCAGATTTATATCCTTCATACGTTACCTAATCGTAACTAAAATCCAATAATATAGTAACTAATCTCTTTAAGGTAGGGAAATTGAAACTGTTTTGTACTTATTAGGTATGGTTATGTAATAATGAACAATAAAAATGTGAAAACGGCGCCATTTTAGCAGTTTTAGTTGCCTCACTTTTGACAGTGCGCTTTGTAGGGAATTATCGTTCTACTAGGTGTTATTATTCCAAGTCTAGTCCAAGTTTTCCTAGAAAAGTAACTCTCTATCTATGGTAATGATAATTTTATACGTTACAATTTTATTTGTTTACAAATATCTGTTTACAATTCGTTGGAGTTGGAATGTAAACATCCATTTGTTTATTATAACATCAGTCAGTAGCTGTTTTATCACCTTCATCTGTTTAACTTATGAGATGACTTAATTTCAAAACAAATGAAGTTCTGCTGAATTCATCATCATCAAAGATAGATGGTGTCATCGTTCTCTTTCAGAGCTTTTAATGAACAAAGCTGTACCTACTTACCTACTGTCCTTCGGTTTTTTTAAACTACCTACATACTCATAAGTTATAAGAAACTAGGTACTATGAAACATAATAATTCAGATTAGAATTTAGATGTAGAATTTATAATAGTTTTAAGAAGTTTTTGACAAAAATTTAAAAAATAAAAAAGTCTTACTTATAAGAATCGGGTCTTCTCATTGAAAAAAATACTTACAGAAGGCCCAATAATGCAAATCACCGCATGAAACTGCCTACTTACTCGCATACAATCAAATGCAAAATAATGGATTATTTACGGTCATACCTACCTAGATTCTAATAGTTTGACGCTATTTTTCACTCATAAAAGTTATCTGCGCATCAATTTTCGTGTTCGGTTCTACTTTAAATACCTTGAAAAGTTATCGACTCGACGCATCGCTTTCCGGCCAAAGATTAATAATTTCACAGCTATAGCTGTGAAGCTATGAAATTCGTTCTTGCCAACCGATTATTGACCTCTTTTCGCGAATTTGCCTTGACATTTAATTAATTGTTGCCCAAATTAAGCTGTCACTCTTGTTTTTTACGGGTATTAATTTCGAATGAACCTTGTATAGGTACAGTCGCCGTCAGATAGGGTCATTTTGTATTCATCATCCAAATTTTGAGGATGTGTTCAGTCTTCATGGACTGAACACATCCTCAAAATTTGGATGGTCACATGGCCAAATATGTAAAAAGGAATCGACTAGCCATACAAATCAAAGAGATCACGTGATCAATTTAGTATGGGATGACCAAAATTTTGTGGCGAAATTCGACACATGTTTCTTAGAGAAAGTTGTTTAGTTTCATGGACTGGACACATCCTTGAAATTTGGATGGTCACATGGCCAAATATGTAAAAAGGAATCGACTAGCCATACAAATCAAAGAGATCACGTGATCAATTTAGTATGGGATGACCAAAATTTTGTGGCGAAATTCGACACATGTTTCTTAGAGAAAGTTGTTTAGTTTCATGGACTGGACACATCCTTGAAATTTGGATGGTCACATGGCCAAATATGTAAAAAGGAATCGACTAGCCATACAAATCAAAGAGATCACGTGATCAATTTAGTATGGGTTGACCAAAATTTTGTAGCGAAATTCGACACATGTTTCTTAGAGACAGTTGTTTAGTTTCATGGACTGGACACATCCTCAAAATTTGGATGGTCACATGGCCAAATATGTAAAAAGGAATCGACTAGCCATACAAATCAAAGAGATCACGTGATCAATTTAGTATGGGATGACCAAAATTTTGTGGCGAAATTCGACACATGTTTCTTAGAGAAAGTTGTTTAGTTTCATGGACTGGACACATCCTTGAAATTTGGATGGTCACATGGCCAAATATGTAAAAAGGAATCGACTAGCCATACAAATCAAAGAGATCACGTGATCAATTTAGTATGGGATGACCAAAATTTTGTGGCGAAATTCGACACATGTTTCTTAGAGAAAGTTGTTTAGTTTCATGGACTGGACACATCCTTGAAATTTGGATGGTCACATGGCCAAATATGTAAAAAGGAATCGACTAGCCATACAAATCAAAGAGATCACGTGATCAATTTAGTATGGGATGACCAATATTTTGTGGCGAAATTTGACACATGTTTCTTAGAGAAAGTTGTTTAGTTTCATGGACTGGACACATCCTTGAAATTTGGATGGTCACATGGCCAAATATGTAAAAAGGAATCGACTAGCCATACAAATCAAAGAGATCACGTGATCAATTTAGTATGGGATGACCAATATTTTGTGGCGAAATTCGACACATGTTTCTTAGAGAAAGTTGTTTAGTTTCATGGACTGGACACATCCTTGAAATTTGGATGGTCACATGGCCAAATATGTAAAAAGGAATCGACTAGCCATACAAATCAAAGAGATCACGTGATCAATTTAGTATGGGATGACCAATATTTTGTGGCGAAATTCGACACATGTTTCTTAGAGAAAGTTGTTTAGTTTCATGGACTGGACACATCCTTGAAATTTGGATGGTCACATGGCCAAATATGTAAAAAGGAATCGACTAGCCATACAAATCAAAGAGATCACGTGATCAATTTAGTATGGGATGACCAATATTTTGTGGCGAAATTTGACACATGTTTCTTAGAGAAAGTTGTTTAGTTTCATGGACTGGACACATCCTTGAAATTTGGATGGTCACATGGCCAAATATGTAAAAAGGAATCGACTAGCCATACAAATCAAAGAGATCACGTGATCAATTTAGTATGGGATGACCAATATTTTGTGGCGAAATTCGACACATGTTTCTTAGAGAAAGTTGTTTAGTTTCATGGACTGGACACATCCTTGAAATTTGGATGGTCACATGGCCAAATATGTAAAAAGGAATCGACTAGCCATACAAATCAAAGAGATCACGTGATCAATTTAGTATGGGTTGACCAAAATTTTGTAGCGAAATTCGACACATGTTTCTTAGAGACAGTTGTTTAGTTTCATGGACTGGACACATCCTCAAAATTTGGATGGTCACATGGCCAAATATGTAAAAAGGAATCGACTAGCCATACAAATCAAAGAGATCACGTGATCAATTTAGTATGGGATGACCAAAATTTTGTGGCGAAATTCGACACATGTTTCTTAGAGAAAGTTGTTTAGTTTCATGGACTGGACACATCCTTGAAATTTGGATGGTCACATGGCCAAATATGTAAAAAGGAATCGACTAGCCATACAAATCAAAGAGATCACGTGATCAATTTAGTATGGGATGACCAAAATTTTGTGGCGAAATTCGACACATGTTTCTTAGAGAAAGTTGTTTAGTTTCATGGACTGGACACATCCTTGAAATTTGGATGGTCACATGGCCAAATATGTAAAAAGGAATCGACTAGCCATACAAATCAAAGAGATCACGTGATCAATTTAGTATGGGATGACCAAAATTTTGTGGCGAAATTCGACACATGTTTCTTAGAGAAAGTTGTTTAGTTTCATGGACTGGACACATCCTTGAAATTTGGATGGTCACATGGCCAAATATGTAAAAAGGAATCGACTAGCCATACAAATCAAAGAGATCACGTGATCAATTTAGTATGGGTTGACCAAAATTTTGTAGCGAAATTCGACACATGTTTCTTAGAGACAGTTGTTTAGTTTCATGGACTGGACACATCCTCAAAATTTGGATGGTCACATGGCCAAATATGTAAAAAGGAATCGACTAGCCATACAAATCAAAGAGATCACGTGATCAATTTAGTATGGGATGACCAAAATTTTGTGGCGAAATTCGACACATGTTTCTTAGAGAAAGTTGTTTAGTTTCATGGACTGGACACATCCTTGAAATTTGGATGGTCACATGGCCAAATATGTAAAAAGGAATCGACTAGCCATACAAATCAAAGAGATCACGTGATCAATTTAGTATGGGATGACCAAAATTTTGTGGCGAAATTCGACACATGTTTCTTAGAGAAAGTTGTTTAGTTTCATGGACTGGACACATCCTTGAAATTTGGATGGTCACATGGCCAAATATGTAAAAAGGAATCGACTAGCCATACAAATCAAAGAGATCACGTGATCAATTTAGTATGGGATGACCAAAATTTTGTGGCGAAATTCGACACATGTTTCTTAGAGAAAGTTGTTTAGTTTCATGGACTGGACACATCCTTGAAATTTGGATGGTCACATGGCCAAATATGTAAAAAGGAATCGACTAGCCATACAAATCAAAGAGATCACGTGATCAATTTAGTATGGGATGACCAATATTTTGTGGCGAAATTCGACACATGTTTCTTAGAGAAAGTTGTTTAGTTTCATGGACTGGACACATCCTTGAAATTTGGATGGTCACATGGCCAAATATGTAAAAAGGAATCGACTAGCCATACAAATCAAAGAGATCACGTGATCAATTTAGTATGGGATGACCAATATTTTGTGGCGAAATTCGACACATGTTTCTTAGAGAAAGTTGTTTAGTTTCATGGACTGGACACATCCTTGAAATTTGGATGGTCACATGGCCAAATATGTAAAAAGGAATCGACTAGCCATACAAATCAAAGAGATCACGTGATCAATTTAGTATGGGATGACCAATATTTTGTGGCGAAATTTGACACATGTTTCTTAGAGAAAGTTGTTTAGTTTCATGGACTGGACACATCCTTGAAATTTGGATGGTCACATGGCCAAATATGTAAAAAGGAATCGACTAGCCATACAAATCAAAGAGATCACGTGATCAATTTAGTATGGGATGACCAATATTTTGTGGCGAAATTCGACACATGTTTCTTAGAGAAAGTTGTTTAGTTTCATGGACTGGACACATCCTTGAAATTTGGATGGTCACATGGCCAAATATGTAAAAAGGAATCGACTAGCCATACAAATCAAAGAGATCACGTGATCAATTTAGTATGGGATGACCAATATTTTGTGGCGAAATTCGACACATGTTTCTTAGAGACAGTTGTTTAGTTTCATGGACTGGACACATCCTCAAAATTTGGATGGTCACATGGCCAAATATGTAAAAAGGAATCGACTAGCCATACAAATCAAAGAGATCACGTGATCAATTTAGTATGGGATGACCAATATTTTGTGGCGAAATTCGACACATGTTTCTTAGAGAAAGTTGTTTAGTTTCATGGACTGGACACATCCTTGAAATTTGGATGGTCACATGGCCAAATATGTAAAAAGGAATCGACTAGCCATACAAATCAAAGAGATCACGTGATCAATTTAGTATGGGATGACCAAAATTTTGTGGCGAAATTCGACACATGTTTCTTAGAGAAAGTTGTTTAGTTTCATGGACTGGACACATCCTTGAAATTTGGATGGTCACATGGCCAAATATGTAAAAAGGAATCGACTAGCCATACAAATCAAAGAGATCACGTGATCAATTTAGTATGGGATGACCAATATTTTGTGGCGAAATTCGACACATGTTTCTTAGAGAAAGTTGTTTAGTTTCATGGACTGGACACATCCTTGAAATTTGGATGGTCACATGGCCAAATATGTAAAAAGGAATCGACTAGCCATACAAATCCAAGAGATCACGTGATCAATTTAGTATGGGATGACCAATATTTTGTGGCGAAATTCGACACATGTTTCTTAGAGAAAGTTGTTTAGTTTCATGGACTGGACACATCCTTGAAATTTGGATGGTCACATGGCCAAATATGTAAAAAGGAATCGACTAGCCATACAAATCAAAGAGATCACGTGATCAATTTAGTATGGGATGACCAATATTTTGTGGCGAAATTCGACACATGTTTCTTAGAGAAAGTTGTTTAGTTTCATGGACTGGACACATCCTTGAAATTTGGATGGTCACATGGCCAAATATGTAAAAAGGAATCGACTAGCCATACAAATCAAAGAGATCACGTGATCAATTTAGTATGGGATGACCAAAATTTTGTGGCGAAATTCGACACATGTTTCTTAGAGAAAGTTGTTTAGTTTCATGGACTGGACACATCCTTGAAATTTGGATGGTCACATGGCCAAATATGTAAAAAGGAATCGACTAGCCATACAAATCAAAGAGATCACGTGATCAATTTAGTATGGGATGACCAATATTTTGTGGCGAAATTCGACACATGTTTCTTAGAGAAAGTTGTTTAGTTTCATGGACTGGACACATCCTTGAAATTTGGATGGTCACATGGCCAAATATGTAAAAAAGGAATCGACTAGCCATACAAATCAAAGAGATCACGTGATCAATTTAGTATGGGATGACCAATATTTTGTGGCGAAATTCGACACATGTTTCTTAGAGAAAGTTGTTTAGTTTCATGGACTGGACACATCCTTGAAATTTGGATGGTCACATGGCCAAATATGTAAAAAGGAATCGACTAGCCATACAAATCAAAGAGATCACGTGATCAATTTAGTTTATGGGATGACCATAATTTTGTGGCGAAATTCGACACATGTTTCTTAGAGAAAGTTGTTTAGTTTCATGGACTGGACACATCCTTGAAATTTGGATGGTCACATGGCCAAATATGTAAAAAGGAATCGACTAGCCATACAAATCAAAGAGATCACGTGATCAATTTAGTATTGGATGATTTTGTGGCGAAATTCGACACATAATGTTTCTTAGAGAAAGTTGTTTAGTTTCATGGACTGGACACATCCTTGAAATTTGGATGGTCACATGGCCAAATATGTAAAAAGGAATCGACTAGCCATACAAATCAAAGAGATCACGTGATCAATTTAGTATGGGTTGACCAAAATTTTGTAGCGAAATTCGACACATGTTTCTTAGAGACAGTTGTTTAGTTTCATGGACTGGACACATCCTCAAAATTTGGATGGTCACATGGCCAAATATGTAAAAAGGAATCGACTAGCCATACAAATCAAAGAGATCACGTGATTAATTTAGTATGGGATGACCAATATTTTGTGGCGAAATTCGACACATGTTTCTTAGAGAAAGTTGTTTAGTTTCATGGACTGGACACATCCTTGCAATTTGGATGGTCACATGGCCAAATATGTAAAAAGGAATCGACTAGCCATACAAATCAAAGAGATCACGTGATCAATTTAGTTTATGGGATGACCAAAATTTTGTGGCGAAATTCGACACATGTTTCTTAGAGAAAGTTGTTTAGTTTCATGGACTGGACACATCCTTGAAATTTGGATGGTCACATGGCCAAATATGTAAAAAGGAATCGACTAGCCATACAAATCAAAGAGATCACGTGATCAATTTAGTATTGGATGACCAAAATTTTGTGGCGAAATTCGACACATAATGTTTCTTAGAGAAAGTTGTTTAGTTTCATGGACTGGACACATCCTTGAAATTTAGATGGTCACATGGCCAAATATGTAAAAAGGAATCGACTAGCCATACAAATCAAAGAGATCACGTGATCAATTTAGTATGGGTTGACCAAAATTTTGTAGCGAAATTCGACACATGTTTCTTAGAGACAGTTGTTTAGTTTCATGGACTGGACACATCCTCAAAATTTGGATGGTCACATGGCCAAATATGTAAAAAGGAATCGACTAGCCATACAAATCAAAGAGATCACGTGATCAATTTAGTATTGGATGACCAAAATTTTGTGGCGAAATTCGACACATGTTTCTTAGAGAAAGTTGTTTAGTTTCATGGACTGGACACATCCTTGAAATTTGGATGGTCACATGGCCAAATATGTAAAAAGGAATCGACTAGCCATACAAATCAAAGAGATCACGTGATCAATTTAGTATTGGATGACCAAAATTTTGTGGCGAAATTCGACACATAATGTTTCTTAGAGAAAGTTGTTTAGTTTCATGGACTGGACACATCCTTGAAATTTGGATGGTCACATGGCCAAATATGTAAAAAGGAATCGACTAGCCATACAAATCAAAGAGATCACGTGATCAATTTAGTATGGGTTGACCAAAATTTTGTAGCGAAATTCGACACATGTTTCTTAGAGACAGTTGTTTAGTTTCATGGACTGGACACATCCTCAAAATTTGGATGGTCACATGGCCAAATATGTAAAAAGGAATCGACTAGCCATACAAATCAAAGAGATCACGTGATCAATTTAGTATGGGATGACCAAAATTTTGTGGCGAAATTCAACACATGTTTCTTAGAGAAAGTTGTTTAGTTTCATGGACTGGACACATCCTTGAAATTTGGATGGTCACATGGCCAAATATGTAAAAAGGAATCGACTAGCCATACAAATCAAAGAGATCACGTGATCAATTTAGTATGGGATGACCAAAATTTTGTGGCGAAATTCGACACATGTTTCTTAGAGAAAGTTGTTTAGTTTCATGGACTGGACACATCCTCAAAATTTGGATGGTCACATGGCCAAATATGTAAAAAGGAATCGACTAGCCATACAAATCAAAGAGATCACGTGATCAATTTAGTATGGGATGACCAATATTTTGTGGCGAAATTCGACACATGTTTCTTAGAGAAAGTTGTTTAGTTTCATGGACTGGACACATCCTTGAAATTTGGATGGTCACATGGCCAAATATGTAAAAAGGAATCGACTAGCCATACAAATCAAAGAGATCACGTGATCAATTTAGTATGGGTTGACCAAAATTTTGTAGCGAAATTCGACACATGTTTCTTAGAGACAGTTGTTTAGTTTCATGGACTGGACACATCCTCAAAATTTGGATGGTCACATGGCCAAATATGTAAAAAGGAATCGACTAGCCATACAAATCAAAGAGATCACGTGATCAATTTAGTATTGGATGACCAAAATTTTGTGGCGAAATTCGACACATGTTTCTTAGAGAAAGTTGTTTAGTTTCATGGACTGGACACATCCTTGAAATTTGGATGGTCACATGGCCAAATATGTAAAAAGGAATCGACTAGCCATACAAATCAAAGAGATCACGTGATCAATTTAGTATTGGATGACCAAAATTTTGTGGCGAAATTCGACACATAATGTTTCTTAGAGAAAGTTGTTTAGTTTCATGGACTGGACACATCCTTGAAATTTGGATGGTCACATGGCCAAATATGTAAAAAGGAATCGACTAGCCATACAAATCAAAGAGATCACGTGATCAATTTAGTATGGGTTGACCAAAATTTTGTAGCGAAATTCGACACATGTTTCTTAGAGACAGTTGTTTAGTTTCATGGACTGGACACATCCTCAAAATTTGGATGGTCACATGGCCAAATATGTAAAAAGGAATCGACTAGCCATACAAATCAAAGAGATCACGTGATCAATTTAGTATGGGATGACCAAAATTTTGTGGCGAAATTCAACACATGTTTCTTAGAGAAAGTTGTTTAGTTTCATGGACTGGACACATCCTTGAAATTTGGATGGTCACATGGCCAAATATGTAAAAAGGAATCGACTAGCCATACAAATCAAAGAGATCACGTGATCAATTTAGTATGGGATGACCAAAATTTTGTGGCGAAATTCGACACATGTTTCTTAGAGAAAGTTGTTTAGTTTCATGGACTGGAGACATCCTTGAAATTTGGATGGTAAGTTCAGAATGTCCCGATATTGTAGCAGACAAGGTGACTCAATACTGAAAACGGTTTATGCATAATCTGCTCATATTAATGAAGTTGTGAATGTCCAGATATTATTGGTAACTTGTAGTGTATGGAGGAAGTATTTGGTCACCTCCTTGTCTGCTACACCTGCGGCGGCTGTACCTATTCGAGAGGTATTTTTTGACAACAAGAAGTCCTAGTGGTGAGACAGTAGCTAGTTATTAAATTGTCACTTCGTTATGATGTTTAATCTTTGATTTTCATAAAACATTTTTCCCTTAAAAATAATTTTCACTATTTCACTTAATTTTGAGAAAAAAAATCATTTAATTAATATTCAATATTAATAGAGATTTAAAGAGTATTTTTTTCGCGTCAGCAATCTATTTCATACAAAACACGGCATGTTTGTGCTCGAAAATGACAAATTAGTTTAACATTACCATGCAATTTTTTGCCTTCTGTTCCGACCTTACATGGCTCATCATCAGTAAGCTACCATCATTCTTAGCCGACAACCAAATCGTAATGAACCGTGAAGTGCTAATTTGGCCGCAAAAGAACAATGCCTTCATTACCATTCGAGGCTCCTTTCATTACCGTAGCAGATATTCCATTACCATGTGGCCAATCAAGATAATTGTCAACGGATTTCCGATTATATTTGGTGGAGAAAAATCCAGGGCCCTGTTTAATAAAGGGACAATTAATTTGGTTTACATTGCGGTGTAGCTATGAATAGTTTGTTCTATTTGTTTGTTGTTGTTGTGTTGTTTGTTCTATTTTGAAATTGGTTGACGTAATGGATATAAAATTGTCATGACAGGTGTCAAATTGTCACATTTATTAAATAGGGCCCTGTGTTTCTAAGAGCAATTTTTAAAGCGAGACTTGTTTAATTCATTATTTTAAATAAGTACAGTTAAATAGATATTGGCAAATCTATGGTAATCATTGACGATAAAGTAAGATGAGTGCGTGCGTTAACTTACTTAGATGAGATAAGGCCAGATGAGATAAAATGACATGAGACGAGATAATTAATTCAATTGATTAGGGCACTTAAGTGGCCATAATAGGAAAACATAGTTTGCGCGGGCCATATTTTTATATAGAAAATGTAAAGTTGTAGCCACCAAAAAAGCACACACAACTACAAGTATTAAATTGTGTATAAACCTTACAGATGATTGTAAAAAAAATCAGAATATCATCAAAAGCGCTTGTCGCGGGCCATATTTTTGGCGTAAATAATAGCGGAAACGTATTGAATTCTACATCAAAATACACTTCAACCTACTGTGCAGTTGCTCCAATAACTTTTTTTCAAGAAAGATACATAATTGTGCTAAAGATAATGAAGAAAAAAAAAACGAAAAACATCGAAAAAGTGTAGAAGGGAGCAGGGTTGCATGATTTAAATCACGATTTTTATTGCATGATTTTTTTTATAAAAATCACTGGTTTAAATCAAAATCCGAAAAAGCAATTAATTAAACGCTGGGAGTGCATATTAATCAACTGTAATGATCGAAAACATTCTTAATACAAAGTACGATAGGTGTAAGCTAAGTTATTTATCGCAATAAAAACCAACAATCAAATTTTAGATTTTTTGTGTCAGTAAAAATATAACAATAATGATTAGGTACTTTCATTCATTACATGCAATGCAAGTAGCATAAACAGACAGATACAGATAATTAGTTTTCAGAAATATAAACAAAAAAACACTCAAACTTAAATTTACTCAAATCGTTTTTTCTTGTGTATGTAACATTTTACTTTTTTTGGCGGTGTTGCCAGCATTATACATCAATTCTACCTAAATAGAAATGTTGCCCACAAGAAAAACTAGGGTAATGGTCGCAAAACCTAATAAAAATAAAAAAAATCAAATAAATCGATTTTTTTTTAAAAAATCTGATTTTTTTGATTAAAATAAAAAAAATATGATTTTTTGCAACCCTGGAAGGGAGGTTATTTTCCATACTCTTTACACGTAAAGAAAAAAGACAGAGACAAATGATTTCGCATAACGGAGCCTTAAGATTTTGTATTGGAATACATGTCATTAAGTAAGTGATCATGATCAGCCTCCCTACTCAAATGGCAATTCTACTAAAATTAACGCTAGTAGAATAGAATTACAATGTATGGGGATGACATAAGCTAACGCTTAGCTCCTGTCACTCCCATACATTGTCATTCGATTCTACTAGCGTTAATTTTAGTAGAATGTCCATGTATTGTAGGCCCTCAGAAAGCAACTTAAGTACCTTCTTTTCTTAGTACTGTGGTAATATTTTGCTTTGAGAAATTGAGAATGCAGTTCTGGTTTTTGTTTCACTGTAACTGCAGTGACCTAAATTACAGTTAAAGATAATAATTTCTGTTGTTATCGGTCAACGGTACTCAGGAGCGCAGTTAGCTGATAACTGCTTTGTTGAACCTATATATAATTAAACAGTAACATTGGTTATCTTTACAAAACATAGATTTCAAAATAATTCCTTCTTGTAAAATGACTTTGTCTACAACGTGCACAGTCTTGAGACTTGAAAAAAACTTAAAATAAAGTAACAACATATCAAAAAGTATTTGGTTATTAGCTTCTTTATGTTTTAAAATTCCCTAATTAAAATCATAAATGTATGTTGATTCGCAAAGCAAGTTATTTCTTAGTTAAGGTTAAACATTAGCACGTAAGTATTATATTATTGTTGTACAAATATCTTATTTGAGCAATAGGGAATATGCATAAGTCACCGATTTTGATAAATTTGAGCTTGATCGCTTCCGACACGTATAAAAACATGATGGAACAGGAAAATAAAAAATAATAATGTATTACATATTTTAGAAAAAATAACGATTTTTTTTTCACTTTCGAATATAATAAACTTAACAGTCAGAATATCGAATAAGAAATATTTTTTTGTATGACAGACACATATGTACTTAAACGCAAAATTTAGGGAGATAATTGAAAATAATTGAAAATTCTTGGCCATCTCCATAGTGAAACGTGACATTTGACGTCATTATTATGTCCGTTTTGTATAGAGCGTTTTCGGCGGTCGCTGCTGCGTGCTAACTTCAAGTAACTATATCACGAGAAAAAAACGCAAGAAAAAAGTTTTATTATTACAGTTGATTTTCTCACACATTATACTTTTGATTTTGATAAAAAAAATTGATGCATATTCCCTATTGGGCTATTGCCGTTAGTTGTTGGAACACAACACACTAAAATATATCGGGTCATTTTGAACAAGTTACCATCCAAATTTCAAGGATGTGTCCACTTGTCCAGTCCATGGAACTAAACAACCTTCTCTAAGAAACATGTGTCTAATTTCGCCACAAAATTTCGGTCATCTCATACTAATTTGATCACGTGATCTCTTTGATTTGTATGGATAGGATAGTCGATTTTTTTTTACATATTTGTCCATGTGTTCCTTAGAGAAAGTTGTTCAGTTTCATCGACTGAACACATCCTCAAAATTTGGATGGTAAGTTCAAAATGACCCGATATTGTGTATAAAAGCTAAAATCCTGGGAAACCACTAAATGCGCATACAATAGTGATTTACGTCACGTGCTATTTACCCTTAGGCTTAAAATATATTCTTGATTCGGCACTGACAGAATTTAAGCTTTTGCAAATGAGTAATTTCGTTAATAAATAATGAGAATATTTTTTAAAGTTTTTTTGAGACACAGCGTCCTATATTTTTTTAATACAGTCTGTTATCTCTGCTTAATGTGTAAGTCACATCGGAGGATCATGTAAATACCACAAGAACACATGTTTGTCACAGTGTGAACGAACTCAACGCACTGAATAAATATCGCGCCACGAAATGGAGGAGCCAGAATGTAGTGTTTGAAAGTCTGAAACATAGTTTCTAAAATGTATGTTTAGAACAAAAAAAAACATAAAAAGATGTATCTATTAGTAACGAGCATATATTAGTAACGAGCACCATTCCTTCGTGAATAAAAAAGCTAGTCATGAATACGTAGGCTGAAAAAAACTTATTTCGTGATTAATTACGAAATATTATTAAACTTAGTACCTATTTCAAAAAATTCTCATACCTGTACCTGTTACTTCTTTATTCAAAGAAAAAAAAATGTCATAGTAAGTATATTATAACTTTTTTATTCAAAGGATTTTTTTTAAATGGTAAGAAATATGATGTCTCACCAAATAAGTATTATTTTCAGCTTACAATATCATTCGTTCCTTGGTTTTTACTACCCAAAATAATTACTAAAAGTAGCCTACTTACTTAAATAAACTTGCATGACAAAAGTCAACTCTGATTCGTAACATTAATTTCATGTCTTTATAGAGGTACTAGCGGCCGCCCGCGGTTTCACCCGCGTGGTTCCCATTCCCGTGGGAATATCGGGATAAAAAGTATCCTATGTTTTAATCCAGGCTAACTACTATCTGTGTGCCAAATTTCAACCAAATCCGTTTAGTAGTTTTTGCGTGATTGAGGAACAAACATCCAAACATCCAAACCCACAAACTTTCACATTTATAATATTAGTAGGATAGGCGCATTAAAGATAAATCTTATAAATAAATCATTAACTGTTTTCTTGGTTTTCCAATGATCACGGTCTCTGAAGTTAGAAATTAATAAAAAAATATAGCAACTTATCTTACCTAGTTAAATATCCGTAATTTCTTTCGTGTAAAGAGTTTATACAGTAGACCTTCTGTTTTTTATATTTTATGCATATTTCTACTGCACCCGCACGTGTCAGAAATGGTCAGAAACATGGAGAGAATTAAAACAAAATAAATCAATTTAAGTAAAGTAATGTTTATTAAATTGAATCGTCCAATTTCTTTTAACCTACCACCTGTGCGGACGTCTTTTTTTAGCTGAGAGAAGAACAGGCGGAAGAAACTCGTCAGCTTTATCAAATCAGATATTTACAATTAAATCGTTACAAACTACAACAATATAAACTTAAAGTTATCAGTTAATCTCTTTATTAAACTATGATACTAGTTACCAAGCAAATGCAAAAGAAATCTGTCTATAATGTACTTTACTTATTATTACTACAAATAATCGGAATAATCATAAAATTGGGAATGAAAATTAACAGCGGATAGCCTTTGAAAAACAATCAACTCATACACAAAACAATTAATTCAAAATAACACAATACAATGAAGAATTTACTTAACTTAAATCCCGTAGTGCTCCAAACTTAAAAGTGAAACGTATGCTCAATTTTCCATTCCTTAAATACCCACAAAATTAAACACAAAAAGTTTACCCCTCACACCACTTTTCAACCAATCACAATCGACTATACTATTTGTACGAAAAAGTAATATCAGAGATAATATTTTATAAAACAATTACGTTGTAATCTTTTTGAAACTAAATCCCAATGAATTACAATAATTGTTATATTCATTACTGTAGTCTTACTTGCATAAATTCTTGAAAATACGTTCAGCCAATGATAGGCGTTACGACTAACTATCGTGAAATTATCAAATATAATAAATGGTAACTTATTTAAAACTTGCTAAGATATGTATAAGATATATACATTATTTTTATAAGAACTGAATCAAAATTAAATGTTAAACAATACATGATTTGATCATACTATTACCAAACATTATTTATCTGAACGTGTAAGGCAAAGGCAAATGTTCATACAGCCAAAAATACAATTATAGGAGAAAAGCTTTACTTTAAATCCGTCACGGCCATTCTGACAAGTACTTCGCTCCCGAAGTACAATTTTAAACTTATATGTTAGGTATATTAATAACAATCATAATGGTCTTTAAAATTTACAGAACAGTCACTGTTAAAGCCACTACTGCCAACAATGGGCATTAGTCTTAAAAATAGTCACAGTCAAATATGGCTCGCAAGCTTCTTAATCATGGCTCGCAAGCCTCTGCAACATGGCTCGTCAAATATGGCTCGCAAGCTTCTTAATCATGGCTCGCAAGCCTCTGCAACATGGCTCGCAAACCTCTCAAACATGGCTCGTAAACCTTTCGAATATGGCTCGCAAGCCTCTCAAACATGGCTCGCAAACCTCCGCCCGCAGGCTAAACACCCCCACTCTACCGCTACCCCTGGGCGGTGGGCAATTACAGTCATAAGTCAAAAAGCAATAGACCATCATGATTATTACCAATAAAATCTCCAACTTGTCCCATTTAACAAAAATCTTCACCCAACTCTTTATTGAAAAAAAAAGAAATGGCAATTAGATATAAAATATAACAATTTAATTAGTGACAATTCTGATTTAATAAGACAATATACAAATATTATATAATATAAGTCGACGAAGACAACTGTCAGAAGCTGTTTGCTAAATAGGACAAGCAGCAAGATAAACACACTATCAATATAACTCATCATAATGTCAATTATTTTTAATCAATATGATCAGAAAACAAACCTACTAGAACAAGTATTTGGTAAGATCGATCATGTGGCTTCATCAATTTGCAAAATCACCATTTTAATAATCCTCATTGCAAACAAATTACCATAACCATTATCATCATCATTATCTTCAACCATCATCATTATAATCATCACTCGTCACTATCTTAATAATCCTCATTAACATAATTATCATCATTATTATAATTTTCAAATCGAAATCATAATGTAAATCGAAATCATAATCAAAATCATAATATAAATCGATGTCATAATTTAAATCGAAGACAATCCAAATCTAAATCATAATCTAGATTGAAATCATAATCCAAATCGAAATCATAAACCAAATCAAAATCTAAATTGAAATCAGAATCCGAATCGAAATCAGAATCTAAATCATAATCAGAATCGTAATCAGAATCTAAATCAAAATCGAAATCAGAATCTAAATCGAAAACAGAATCAAAATCGAAAACAGAATCAAAATCGAAAACCAGAATCGATACCAGTATCAAAATCAAAATAAGAATATAAATCGAAACTAAGTGTAAATTGAAACTCCAATACTATAAATCAAATTTCAAAATCGAAACTAAAATGTAAAATGAAAATGGATATCAAAATGGAAATTAAGATCAAAATATAAATGTTAATCCTAATCAAAATGAAAATCCTAATCAAAATGAAAATCCTAATCAAAATGAAAATCCTAATCAAAATGAAAATCCTAATCAAAATGAAAATCCTAATCAAAATGAAAATCCTAATCAAAATGAAAATCCTAATCAAAATGAAAATCCTAATCAAAATGAAAATCCTAATCAAAATGAAAATCCTAATCAAAATGAAAATCCTAATCAAAATAAAAATCCTAATCAAAATGGAAATCTTTATCAAAATGAAAATCCTCATCAAAAACGAAAATCCTCATAAAAATGAAATCCTCATCAAAATGTCAATTCAAATCAAAATATCAATCCAAATAAACATGTAAATCCAAATCGAAACGTAAATCCAAATCGAAATGTAAATCCAAATCGAAATGGAAATCCAAATCGAAATATAAATTAAAATCATAATGTAAATCCAAATAATAATGTTCATCGAAATCAGCAAAATGTAAATCGAGATCGAAACCTAAAAATCGAACCCTTAATATAATCTATACCTTAATCGAAATTTAAATCTAAATTGAAAATAAAAAAAACTAAAATCGAAATTTAATTTTCAAGGTTTAGACTTTATCCTAGATTGAAATCTAAGTTTAAATCTAAGCCGAAATCTAATTCAAAATAAAAACCAAAATCTAAATCTATCAAAATCTAAATTTAAAAACAAGATCGAAAATCGAAACTGAAAATCGAAACTGAAAATCGAAACCAAAAATCAAATCTTAAAATCAAATTCGAAAATCAAATCCGAAAATCAAGTCCTATAATCAAAACCTAAAATCAAAACCTAAAATCAAAACCTAAAATCAAAACCTAAAATCAAAACCTAAAATCAAAACCAAAAATTTAAATCAAAACGAAAAATCAAAACCTAAAATCAAAATATAATATTATCATGAACTTGGGTACAAACCAAAGTCTCTGAATAAATTACTCAAAACATACTTGTCTGTTGCAATTTAAACCCACCCAATAGTAATAATAAATCCGAATGACATCGAATCATACATTTTAAACTTTTAACTTCTTGGCGTAGCAAGAAATTATAAATATAAAGCAATAATATAAGCAATAATATATAAAGCAATAGTAAAAAGTAATTAATATAAAGTACAATTATTAATTATAATTTTTAAGTAATTATGATTAATAATTGTGTTATTGTGTGAACATTAGCATAACAGTGTGAACATAGCATTTAAGCTTATTTCTTATCGGAAGAAAGCACAAATTAAAAAGAAACAATATCAGCCTTTTTAGTTACACATAAATTGCTTATCATTATTTGAATTTTCAATAATGCTAGGATTACTCTGCGCAAACATTACTGAGCGGGATTCTATTTTATAGATAACTTTTCTAAGTAAAAGAAATATTATTATATACATTGCTCCGATTCTAAATAAAGAAACTAAAAGCATTTGTGTCGCCCAAGACAGCGCCTACAGAAAAGTTCGTCGTCTAAGTTGAGACAGCCAGGAATCGAACCCGGGTATCTCGAGAGACAGACACCATGAAAACCAGTGTACTACCCACTCGACGTTGTTGGTCGAAAAATAAATAATAGAATACGATATCTACCCAAAATAAAAACTTTCAATAAATTTATAATGAGAATGAGAATGCTAAATACTGTGGCAGGGTAAGTAAAGTTCAAAAGTAAAGACACTCTGCTTTAAATAAGAAAAACAAAATAAACCCTCAAATGAAAAACATTAAATTCTTACATAAATCTTACTACCTACTTTGCAATTCGAAACATACGTAGAAAGTAAAAATTAAGAAATGATGTAACTATTAAAAATTTGGTAGCAATGAATAATATTTTGTACTAGTGCAGAAGTAAATAGCTGTGCTTCAATAAAATCTGAATTTTCTAAAGCTAAAGTATCTACAAACCCAAATGTTTCATTGTAAACTTTATACAGACTTAGTATAAAAAGATCTACCTACTTATAACGTACCTACAAATGAACAATTTAAACAAGTTTTAATCGCATTTACTTAGACGCCAGACCAATTACTCAGGCTTTTGATAAAACCAAATCAGTATCACAAATACCGTCCCAAATTAATTTTATAAACATCTTTAGTTAATATTGATTTCTCAATGTATTTGATGTTAATTTCGTCGTAACAAATTTTATTCTTTTTCCACATCAAAACAATAAATAAGTATTGAACTAGCAAAGTAGCAACCTCGTAAAATAAATTATTAAAACAGCCACTAATGGCCTTACCGGCTAGCGGACTTTGAAGGAAGATCTCTGAAGACTTCTCCTTTACTTCTCATTCTTCTTTCACTGACACCAGCTGGCTGCTACTCAGGTCTCAGGATCGCAATGGCAGCGGAACGAGTTCTCGTCAGCATCCACCCTGAAAATCATCAGGAATTGGTGTTAATATTTTGTAAATGGACCGAGTCGATACCCACTTCTGATGTCAGAAATGGTCAGAAACATGGAGAGAATTAAAACAAAATAAATCAATTTAAGTAAAGTAATGTTTATTAAATTGAATCGTCCAATTTCTTTTAACCTACCACCTGTGCGGACGTCTTTTTTTAGCTGAGAGAAGAACAGGCGGAAGAAACTCGTCAGCTTTATCAAATCAGATATTTACAATTAAATCGTTACAAACTACAACAATATAAACTTAAAGTTATCAGTTAATCTCTTTATTAAACTATGATACTAGTTACCAAGCAAATGCAAAAGAAATCTGTCTATAATGTACTTTACTTATTATTACTACAAATAATCGGAATAATCATAAAATTGGGAATGAAAATTAACAGCGGATAGCCTTTGAAAAACAATCAACTCATACACAAAACAATTAATTCAAAATAACACAATACAATGAAGAATTTACTTAACTTAAATCCCGTAGTGCTCCAAACTTAAAAGTGAAACGTATGCTCAATTTTCCATTCCTTAAATACCCACAAAATTAAACACAAAAAGTTTACCCCTCACACCACTTTTCAACCAATCACAATCGACTATACTATTTGTACGAAAAAGTAATATCAGAGATAATATTTTATAAAACAATTACGTTGTAATCTTTTTGAAACTAAATCCCAATGAATTACAATAATTGTTATATTCATTACTGTAGTCTTACTTGCATAAATTCTTGAAAATACGTTCAGCCAATGATAGGCGTTACGACTAACTATCGTGAAATTATCAAATATAATAAATGGTAACTTATTTAAAACTTGCTAAGATATGTATAAGATATATACATTATTTTTATAAGAACTGAATCAAAATTAAATGTTAAACAATACATGATTTGATCATACTATTACCAAACATTATTTATCTGAACGTGTAAGGCAAAGGCAAATGTTCATACAGCCAAAAATACAATTATAGGAGAAAAGCTTTACTTTAAATCCGTCACACGCATAGTGCACTTCACTTTGACGATGAGACAATGTCATATTGTAATGTAACTTTCTTTAAAAATTAACATTTTCTTAGGAAATAGTGTATGAGAATATTAATCTTATGGATTTTAAAAACAGTCGATGTTGAGCTTTTATTTTACTGATTGTAGACAAAGACTTCTATGTTGTATTTTGATGGTAGAACTCTATTTATTTGTTTCCTAGAAACGAGTTAGTAGGAGTTGCAAATTCCAAATAAGTTTAAACACTTAGGTGGGAATATCGTTGTTAAACACCATAGAGTGTTGTTTTAGGTACGAGAGTGTGCTAGGCATAGACTTAGAAAATTTTTCGCTATGCTCAAGGTGCTAGGCCTTGTTGAGGGCATGCTGCTGTAAAATTCAGAAGATTAAAAAATGACCGCTTTTCCTGTCAAATCTTCCCATGTGGCAAAGAGTAAATTTTGTTCTGTGTGGCAAAGCTTAGAGCATTCAACCAATGGCAAAGTATGACAGTCCTATAAGAGAGAAAAAATTAGAAGACTCAAAATTAATAAAAGTAACATTTTGATAATGCAAATTCTTATTGCAAATTATTGTAAGAACATTTTCACCGTATTTTACGCAAATAAAGAAATAAGATTACGATGATGATTGCATTGGCTGTCTGTTCTGTATGAACATGGATTATTTGTTATGGAATACAAAAGTTGAAAAGCGTTCCATGGAGCCACAGAATAAATAAGCGACGCCATGGTATATCTTTGTCTGTTTGACATAAAATTACGAAACGAAAGAGGTTGTTTTCTTTTACGCTTGGTTAGGAGCAATGTCCTTGCCGTTTCTGAGGTGCATTTGTAATCTCCGTTTTGTTTTGCTCTGGCAATGTAATAATTTCCGTTTTGGTTTATTTAGATGCAGCTCGGGATAGACAGATAAACTTTGATTTAATTATTTCACCTTTTGAAAGAAATTCTTAATGAAAGCGACATTTTTTGTTTTTATTAAACCTTACTTAGGTTTACGTCTGATAGGTACTTAAAAGATAAAATATCTAAGTAATTTATATTTAGACAAAAAATATCGGTCAGTATTTTTGCCTGTTTCGTCTATGGATTCATCTTTTAAATAGAATAGATAGACGGTTAATAAATAATAGTAGTTTATGAAACTGACACATAAAGAGGGGTATTAAAACACGAGTGTGTGTTTAAAAACCGAGCCGTAGGCGAGGTTTTTAATAGTATCACACGAGTGTTTTAATACCTAGTTATGTGCAGTTTCATACACTACTTTATCTACACTCATACATTTGGGATTGAACCTACTAAATAAAAGATCAACGTTAGAAAAGAGAGAGAGAGACTTTGTTTGTATTAGCTAGGTACCTACCTTGTAATAAGTCAATTCCTTAGCTGCATCTGAACTAAAATATCGGGCAGAGTATTTTTTTTTCACATTTTAAAGCAAGAATTAAAAAAAACCTACAAAATTCAGTAAGTATAACAAAATGTAAAAATTGAAATCAAAACTTTATCTGAAATGCTTGGCGCGCATTCCATTAGAAAAAAAAAGAGATCAGTGCATTCCAACAAACTAATCGCACTAAGTCATCGATTACCATAGAGTACATTTTACTCTGGAAAATATGTGGGAAAATATCGTTGTTTTTTTTTAATGTTACGGCACTGCCTTCTTTTTGGATTTGCCCTGTATCGTAATGAGAAAAATAGTAGATTATACAACAAGTGAATAAAAAGGGAATTTAGTTCGAGGGACTAAATAATACAAAGGACCGAGATGAAATTTTTTTTTCACGAGTTGTGTACTCTACTTTTTACCATTGACTGCGAGAAAACAAATACCTAGCAGTATCTACTTTAAACTTAGTATTTATAGTTGACCATCAGCTATTTTAATGTCCCCACTGCTGGGGCACAGGCCTTCCTTATGGGTGGGAGGAATGGGCCATAACCCATCGCGCGGGCCCAATGCGGATTGATGGGTGTTAACGACTGCAAATGCAGCCGGGACCAACGGCTTAACCTGCCTTCCGAGGAACGGAGGAGCTCGAGATAATACATTTTTGGTCACCCATCCCATGACCGACCCATGCGTGAAATTAGAAGTTTTCCAATGACATAAAACAACCACGCTAAGAGAAAGATTACATGATCAGTCTGGGATCAGTCCATTTCATCAGTCTGTATAGACTTTGAACTTTTCAGGCTGAATATTGTACCAGACTGATGGAATAGACTGAACATTCAATCTCCCTCTAATAGATGGAAAAGAACCCAAAGACACTAAAAAGAACCTAATTAAATTGACACTAAAAAGAACCTAATTAAATTCGGCGGGATTTTTTTTTCGTTTAATTTTATTGTGTAGGTAACTATAGCTCTATGGAATAGCTCCATAGCAGCCAGTAGGTATAGGAACTTTTTTGTACTAATTCATGATGTGCGCTTGTTCCAAATTCAAATTATTTTTATTCACTCGGTGAATAAAATCGCTTATTATTCACTCTTATCATTGAATTAAACGCACTTTTTAGAGTGGCGATGGTAAAAAAGTTATTTTATGATGCAGTTGACTGAATCGTAATGAGTTTATTTTTTAATTTTACCTATCCACGAAAATAAAGTACGTATTTATATTACCTTTTTTGAATTCATATTTGGAACATTACGTTGTGAGTGTAGATAAAGAAAGTTAAAGAACGTTTCATAATTTCTTTTGAGCATAAAACATAGTATTTATTAAAGGAATTTTTAAGAATGAGATCTTAATTCCATAATAAAACAAAGAAAAGAAACAAACTTCTTTAACTTATAGCCGTTTTATCATCCCATGGTGGTACCAGATCGTATCTAATCAGGGAAAAGTAAAAATATGGCCGTCCCGTTTCCGGGAAGGTTTTACGACGCCGAATAAATCCGTGGACTTATGAAATGGACAAATAAAACGAACATAATGTCCCCCTTCTATTTGCGTACGCGCATACATCTGTGTCACCAGCGGCAGGGAAGCAAGTATTAGGTGGCGTCTCGCTGCTTACTAAAAATGCAGGAGAGAAAAAAGAATAGAAACCCAGCTGCATATTAGTCCACCATTTTGTCAAGTTCGCTTCGGTGACTATTTTCATTATTTGCAAATTGATTCATAGTGGATATTGTGTCTTAAAATTGGTGCAGTTTTGTGGTACAAGTGTCTACGCAACTGAACAATATGTGGGATAATTGAAATAGGCGCGATCTTGGTTGTGTGAAGCCGAGACATTTATTGTAGTGGTGGCTACCTCGGCAGAACTAACCGAGTTAACTGTCTTGATATACTTGGTGCCAAATGCTCCAAGCAGCATTGGAATGCGATGCGATGCACCCGACATTCTAATGAAAATTGAAACAATACCTACCACAGAACTAGGCATGAGTCGTACTTGCAAAATCCAGTACCAGGGCTACCCGGTACGCAAGGTTTTAAAAACCAGGGCGAAAAACCAGGGTGCAAATACTTGCAAGTATTTTTTTACCATCATGAAAAAATAGACCTATGTGTAGCCTATAAGGAACATAATCGCGTGCAAGCCTGACCGAGCCAGCCCGGCACGGCCTAGCTAATCTGAGTAAAATACTTTCAAAGTATTTTGTTGATAATTGACCACTAAAGCCTTACAAATATAAGATCAAAATCGATTCGCAAAAAAAATACTTTGAAGGTTTGCAAGTTTTGTTCTCTTCAAGGGTTTAAAATACGAAAAGAGTGTGTCCAAGTAAATAACCCTTAAAGGTCTTGCAAGTATTTCAGGGCTCGAGTAAAATACTTGCAAAGTATTTTGTTGAAGATTACTCACTTATGTCATACAAATAAGGATCAAAATGGTTTTGGCAAAAAAAATACTTTGAAGGTTTTGGAAAGAGATCGTACACATTTTTCAATAAAAAAACCAGATGATTGGTTTCAAATCGAAGCTATTTTTTCTTTGATTAGAGGATTAGAATAAAGTATTTTTTAATAATAGCGGTTAAAGTATGAAATTGCCGTTTTGTATGGAGAATTAAAAAATATATATTTTCCATACTAACATTATCTTAATTTATTTAACAACCATGAACGCCAATGTTTTAAAACTTTTACACCCAAATGTTTAAGAAAAAAGAAGAATGGTTTTATTATTATTATTTTAGTTGTTATATAATGTAAGTTTTTCTAGAGTAGACTTTTTCTACCTGAAATGATTTGTTAAACTTTCATTTATCTTCTATAATTAGTATCCCCTAGAAAAACAACGTATAACGTTTAAGTATTTATGTTTTTATTTTGGCAAGAGACCATTCGATGCGATGCATCTATAGTATGACACAAAAAATGTAATAATGTGTATCATTTAGTTGTTCCGTTAGAAACTTCGAATGAAATGTCAATATCATCATAAAATAGAAAATGTCATTGGCCACAACTAGTTGATTGGCGGCAGGCCCGGATTTATGCCTAGGCCTACAAGGCCCTGGCCTAGGGGCCCAGCTAACCTAGGGGCCCAAACTGACGATGGTCCCCAACGAAGGATGAACTGACTAAAAATCGGACTGCGCGGGCCTTTTAGTTTTTCCTATAGATAGGCAAGGTTACAAGATTAGTGGATAAAACTGATCAAAAATCGCGCTACGCGGCCGAATTTTTTACTCTGAACTGACTTCAACTAACTAAAATTTACTAAAAAAAAAACTTTTTAAAAACACGTTTTTAAAACGGACTACAACAAAATTGTAGTAGTACGGATTACAAAAAAAATGGACTAAAAACATTAAAACGGACTACTAAAAATAGACTAAAAAGTAAAAATTAATTCTTCTGTAAATATTTACAACCCTATTACTTATTTTGTAAAAGTTACGCATTTTGTTGTCATCCATATTGTCTTAAGCATGCGCCCCACGTTTTTAGGTTTAAATTTTCTGTAGGTATAATAAGGGTATAAATATTTACAGAAGAATTTATTTTTTACTTTTTAGTCTGTTTTTACTAGTCCGTTATAATGTTTTTAGTCCATTTTTTTGTAATAATTTAGTCCGTTTTAAAAACGTGTTTTTAAAAAAGATTTTTTTTAGTCAATTTTTTATTTTTGCTTTTTAGTTAACCAGCTAAGCAGCACAAACGAGAAAGCAACCTAATAAAAACGTGTTAAAAAATCGCGCTGCGCGGCCCTTTTATGTTTTCTATAGACAGGCAAAAGTACACGATTAGTGAATAACACTGAATGAAAATCGCGCTGCGTGGCCGTTTTTTTTTTACTATAGGCAGGCAAGATTACTTGATCATTAAATTAACTGACTAACAATCGCGCTGCGCGGCCATTTTTTTCCTAAAGACAGACAAGATTTCAAGATTAGTGGATGAAACTAACTAAGAATCGCGCTGCGCGGCCGTTTTTTTGCTGGAGACTGGCAAGTGCGTCCGGGTATTTTTTTTTATTTAAGTAACTAAATGTCCCGGGTTTTTGAAATCTTTATCATAGTCTGTAATTTAGGTGATGGCAGGCCTACTTAGACTGCATTATTTCTAATGTTTATATTTAATTTATAGTACCTTATTAAAGTCGGTTAAATATAATATTTTCAATATTAAAAAAAAAATATAGGTATATTTTCTGGACTAGTGCATTTTATTTGCTTAATTTTAAAAATGGGTACGGGATGGGGGGCCCAAATGTAAAGTGCCTAGGGGCCCTGGGTCTCTAAGTCCGGGCCTGATTGGCGGGCTGATTATCTAAATTAAAACCACCTAGCGACTGGTTGCAGTCCACAGATGATCGTGATCCATTACTACTTCTTTTTGGGTTAAAACAAAACATACCAAAGAAAAGTGGCAATATATGTCAAATGCAACCGGTCGCTAAATAGTTTCCTTTTAGATAATCAGGGTGCCGTTTAGTTGGTCGGAATGGATTGGGTTTCATTTTTCTTTTCATTATTTCGTTTTTGACTCTGGGGGTTGAAGTGGAATATAAATTTTAAAATTATTCTTGAACCCTCTGGGGTGTCCATGAAAACTCACTATTACACTTGAACCCCCTATCAAGTGTAATAGTGAGTTTTCATGGACACCCCAGGGGGTTCAAATGTGGGTATCAAGTTGAAAGAAGGTAATGAATTTATCATAAATATTTAAAAATATATTTGTTAATACACAAATACTTAAAATTATAATATACTTCTCTTTCTCTAGTTAATTACTTATTACACTCAAAGACGTCAATCAAAGAAAGCTCATAATAACTCTCAGTGGCGAGGGGTGAAATTATGGCGAAGGTAAGCCGCTCTACAAAAATGATGAAAAATGTTATGATCTGCATAGTGGATCATTGGGGTGTCATTTCCAAAGGTAAGCCGATGGGAATCGGCTCGTATGGACCCTTTGCCACTTAACTCTTTAAGGAATTAAGTTATTGTCAATCAAGTCGTTTATTGCGGCTATCTATGCCGCCAATTCAGACAAAACTGAATAAAAATCATTTATTTTAAGCTAGTAGAGTAGGTAGGTTCCCATTATCAGTCTAAAACAGTAAACAATAGTGCAGGACGCGGGTGGCAGACGGCCCAGCAACCAGTAGTATAATGAACACAATAAAACAAAACAATAGGTAAAGAATTTGCCGGAAATCTTTATTGATAATAAAAGTTGGGACTTTTGTACAACATCGCATCTGACCCCACCCGCCTCTCCGAGCCAGCCGGACTTAGCCAAGCTAACCCAAGACCAGAAGTAAAAAACTTTAAAGTATTTTGTTGGAAATTAGTCCCTAAACTCACATAAATATGGATCAAAGTAGTTTTGTCAAAAAAAAATACTTTGAAGGTTTGAAAGTTTTTATTCACTTTAGACGATTATGTTACTTATGCCTGAGGAGGTAAATATTAATTTCCCACTCATATTTTGAAGGGCTCAAATACTATATAGTTTTTTGGATTTGCAAGTGCGGTGAGTGTGTCCAAGTAATATACCTTGAAAGTCTTGCAAGTATTTTGTTGAAGATTAGTCACATACTTCATATAAATATGGTTTAAAATGGTTTTGGCAAAAAAAATACTTTGAAGGTTTGAAAGTATTTATTCACTTTAGGCGATTGTGCCTCTTATTCCTAACGAGGTAAATATGGATTTCCCACTCATATTTTGAAGGGCTCTGGTACTATATGGGTTTTTGCCTTAGCAAGTGCGGAGGTGTGTTCAAGTAAAATACTTTGAACGTCTTGCAAGTATTTGGGGCAGGCACCTGGTTTTCATACTTGGAAGCAAATACCTGGTCGTAAAACCTGGTCGCGTAAATACGCATCATCCCTACACAGAACTATTCAACACTTGACACTGGCAAAAATAGTCCCTAAAAGAGGAGTAGTAGATTGCCAAACTAAAAATAAGAAAAAGAAGGAGTACTTACAACTTTACATTTATTTTTTTAGTTATAGTTCCTTAGTGTACCTACATAGGCTCTTGTGTGAAGGATGATATAGTAAATATAGAGGATATACAGGGTATATATATTTTATTCAAATAACAAAATTAGAGGGGATATTCAGTTCAAAAAAGTGAACAAACTCTATAAGAAACAACAGTTGAAACTATTTTTTTTTCATATTTTTATTTATTCGATTTAAGTGCGGAAGGTTTAAAATCGGACAACAAATACTCCTCCGAGGAATCAAACCCGTGACCCCTCGGTCCCGTTTGGACGAACAGCGGACAGCGAGCGGTAAAATTGATCAAACCAAGATATTTCGTTAATGACTCAACTAAAGTAAAACAAAGATGTCCTTGGTATCACTTTCAAACAGCTAAAAATCAGTTTAAATGTCTTATAAACGGTTTTCTACTTACTGGCCGGTAATGATGTTAACTTTTTAATGTAAGTTTGTACACTAATGACTGTTCAAAACCGATAATAGGTGGAACTCCATTAACAGTCTTTGTACAGATGGGCCGAAATACGCCAGAAAATATATAAATCGGAGTAGTGATGTACAAAACTCGAGTCGTCGAGTTCTACTTTTGAAGACTCGACCTTGATTGGCAGGACTCGGTGAGCTCAGTAGGCTCGAAAGCCCGAGCCTAGCCGAAAAACGAGCTCTCTGAGTCACGTCTCAAGGCTTCAAAAGTGTGTCAAGCCTTCAAAAGAGCTCGAACCTATTAAAAGAGCTCGAGCCTTCAAAAATGCTCAAGTCTTAAAATGAACGCGAGCCTCATAAAAAGCTTAGAGTTTATGTTTATGACTTTAATATCTCCAATATTATTATTTACGGAGATATTAAAGCTGAGCCTATCGAGCTCACAGAGCCCTGAAAATCTGACTCTAGTCTTCAAAATTAGAACTCAAAAAGATGAATGTCTTATGTTATAAAGAGCACCGTAGATGCTTAATCTATTGTGCTCTTTGTACAGATCTCTACTTATCCTCATTCATCAGCAGCCCATCACAACTAGTGCGCCGAAAAAGACTCGAGTCGTAAAAAGCCTCGAGATCGACCGAGCTCTCCAAAAAGGCTCGAGCCGTGAAAATGGCTCGAAGTCGGGCGAGCTCTGAAAAAGGCTCGAGCGCTAAAAAAGACTCCCGAGTCGTCGAGCTTCGTACAAACGAGGCGAGCCCTGTAAAACGACTCCGAGCTCTGGACAAAAGGACTCGGAGGACTCGAGTCTTGTACTATGGGCAACAGCGTCGCTTAACCAGTTTGCAACAAAATTCGTGTGCGCGCGTATCGCCCCTGCACGAACTAAACGTATGGGACAGCGGGCGCGGCGTGCAAGCGATTTTAACCTTGGCAGTGGCTGTTGGCCATGGTGCATCACTAAATCGGAGAGATACCTTTGTGATCGACTAAATGAAAACAAAACAAAGGTATCTACTTATTAATTATTTGTGGACTGTAATTAATTGTGTTCTTGACTCTATTAAAGTGATAAAGTGGTGGTAAATTAATATTTGTGTAAATATTGAATTCTATAGACATTGACCAAATGTTGCATGCGATTGCTGTATCATTTTAATAAAATATTGACATTTGCCACATGTGGAATGCGACCGTGAGAAAAACAACTATTTATTTTATTTTTAATTTACTTAAATGATTATAGAATGTTTATTGTATAACTTTTCCGTTACTCATAATTATCTTAAGTAGGTACCTAGCAGTGGCAAAATCGTCGCTGTGGCGTGGCACGACGACAGCGCGATATAGGGCTTTGAAAGTTAATAAAAAATTATTTAAATTATTTTATTTCACTTAAAAAAAATTAAAGCTGTTTATTTCTGTTCAGCGGTGCTACTCAAATGGCCACTTTTCTATTTGTTCGCTAACTTACAAATTAAAAATAAGCCATAAACACCAAAATAACGTGTCGTAGGCTTGTCAATTCTATACAATACAACAATGTCTGTGATTTACATAAACTTGCGACGTCTGACTTAATAATTAATTGCTTATTTTTAAGATTTAAGTTAGCGAACGAATAGAAAAGTGGCCATTTGAGTAGCCCCCCTGTAGTACAAACAATATAAGAAATGGCTTATCTTAGGGTTAGAATCTTTAATATTTAAGATTATGACACTGTAGGAGGGTCACTCAGGGCAATGGATTATAACAATTGTTTACATTTTTATGCTCCTGCGGTCACAAATGAAAAACTTTCTAAGTATGTTTTTGATTTGTTTTTTCTGTTTCGTTTTTATTTTATCGATTACACTTTTTGGAAGTTTATTTAACAGTTCGGGGAGGACACACATCGAGACTCTTTTTCCATAAATATTATTACATCTAGGGACGTATACGTATACTTATAATGGATACCTACCTTACCTATAACAAAAAATCGAAATATCGAAGATTGGCAGTAAATATTGCTTTTAAGAGAATCGAACCGCTGCTGCTGAAGATTATAATTATACAGTTGCATAACGTTATTCCTGTTTTTATTCTTTGTCTCAATTAGTATGAGTATCTTTCTAGTAATTCAATTCTAAAATCACAAATGAAAGTAGTTGCAAATGAACTTGCAGTAGTTGTCATAACTGCACAAGTGCCGCCACCTCGGCAAAACCAGAACGGGCGATTCGATGCGCCGGCGCACCGTGCCGCAATACAGTTACGCTATGCGACTCGGCCACATCTCTGCATACATTACTATAAGTGAGCCTATTTATAGGCTGTGCTGTTTTAATGTAAGTTACGATTTATGTTGCTGAATATTGGTGAATGTATCTTTAATTTTATAGTTAACTAGCGGCTGCCCGCGGTTTTACCCGTGTGGTTTCCGTTCCCGTGGGAATATCGGGATAAAAAGTATTCTATGTTTTAATCTAGGCCATCTACTATCTGTGTGCCAAATTTCAACCAAATCCGTTCAGTAGTTTTTGCATGATTGAGGAACAAACATCCAAACCCACAAACTTTCACATTTATAATATTAATAGGAAAACGAGAATTTCCCAAAACCCTTTCCTAGTAAGTGCTCACCTACACCACAGTTTTACAATATTGTGCCTACACCATGAAATCTACCCTCCAAAAATGGTGTCTCTAGCTCTCTACCTTCAGCCGTTAGGGCTCTAGACACATTTCCATTTTCCTATACAAATTCCCATACAAACGTTTATCCTCTATTTCGTCCCCTTAAGGAATGAATTTTCCAAAATGTTTTCTTAGTGCTCACCTACACCATGAAAGGTATCTACCCTCTAAATGGTGTCTCTACCTTCAGCCGTTAGGGCTCTATCACACATTTCCATTTTCCTATACAAATTCCCATACAAACTTTTATCCTCTATTTAGTCCCCTTAGGGCTTAGGGAATGAATTTTCCAAAATGTTTTCTTAGTTCTCACCTACACCATGAAAGGTATCTACTATCTACCCCAAAAGTGGTGTCTCTGCCTTCAGCCGTTAGGGCTCTACGCGTATCCCAAAAATCAATCAATTTAGAATTTCATATGTAAAGATGAATTTATTAGTAAAAGTATGAGATAATCGGAATATTTACGTTGATTTTTTTCCCGAGGATGTCGGAAAACGGAAGAACTTAATTATTTTTGAAAAACCAAAAATGTTGTTGGTGTTTATCAAATATTTAATGCACATTATCCAAAGATGTTTTTTTAAATATGTATGTACAAATCAGAAGTCAATAGAGTTTTGTTCATTAACAATTTCAGTGTGCTTTCCCTCCATTGCCTTAACATATCCATTGAAATTAACCAATAAAAAATCAAAACTAAATAATTCTAAAATAACAACTGAATTAATGTAATAGTATAAAGCTCTGTATCCGTAAAAAGTGTTTTATTATTTAATCCAAAATGGAGACCGATAAAGCGACACCCATTGAATTATAAACGTTTTGCTGATAGAAATACCTTATCTGGATTCTGGTTCACCGAAGTCATTAATTAATTAAGTGGAATTAACATCACCACATCACCGGTAGCGCTGTTAATTGATGAAGTAGGTGCGTAATGATTCACGTGCTAGTATTTAGGCAATACACCTAAAATAGCTCTATAAATGTTCATAGGGAAAATTGTTGAAAATGTTTTACAGTTTAAAACGATTTTCAAGTTTCCATACGCTACCGGTACCTAAAGAAAAATTAACAATAATATTTTTACAAACAAAGGTTTTTGAAATTTTCTCTGCCATCTTTTTTGATTTAGGTAGGTACTTATTCGTTTTGCTTAGGTTTGTTTTTAATTAAAATCATTTAACATGGTATTCCATATGTTATAGTCAAACCCCGAAGTCCAGGCACTCCTAGGTTTGCCTAGTCAAACCTCAGGTTTGACAAGAAGGCTTAGTCAAAGTACAAAACTAAAGCGTATTTCGGGCTTTGACTAACGAATTTATGGCCAAACCTAGGAGAGACCAACTTGGATAGTCAAACCCCGAAACTCAATACGATCAAATCGGGGTTTGGCCAGTCAGACTTAAATTAGGGTCAGAATGTGTTATTTTGTATGTAAATATGTAAAAATACATTCTTTAGAGTGAAAATGTAACTAAATTCCTGTGAAATAAAGATTTCTGTTGTCTGTTAAAAAAAATAACCACGAAATTTAAGACGATCGCTCCGCTGCGCTTCGCGATCGTCTTAAATTTCTAACCTAAACGTGACCTACAGGAGTAAGGCAGCTTTGACTAAATTTAACATCGGAAATGAATGCTGTTTCTCATACATATTTAGGTTAATCTTAGTCAAAGCTGCCTTACTCCTGTAGGTCACGTTTAGGTTAGAAATTTAAGACGATCGCGAAGCGCAGCGGAGCGATCGTCTTAAATTTCGTGGTTATTTTTTTTAACAGACAACAGAAATCTTTGTTTCACAGGAAGACTGTTAATTTAGTTACATTTTCACTCTAAAGAATGTGTTTTTCATACTTTTAAATACAAAAAAAAATTATTCTGTACCTAATTTAAGTCTAGTGGTCGAATCCCGATTCAATCAAATGGCGTTTCGGTGTTTGACTGTCCAAGTTAATCTCTCCTAGGTTTGGCTATAATTGCGTTAGTCAAAGCCCGAAACACGCTATTAGTTTTGGACTTTGACTAAGCCTTCTTGTCAAACCTGAGGTTTGACTAGGCAAACCTAGGAGCGCCTGGACTTCGGGGTTTGGCTATAACACATACAAAAAAGCTAAGTTTTGAAAGGTATTTTTCTGATAAATTCGATCTGATTTTATTTGAATTTGATATTGTTTGAAAGCTGTAATAGTCAACTAACCAACTTTACTGTCGAATTTATTGTAAAATCAAAAAATATTTTAAAATCAAAATATATTTATTTCTTCACAAGGTATGTAAAATTAAATGCCAGGAATATCCGCTCCTCCAATCATACTTTTACTTTATACCTATATGATAAAATAACATTACATATTATGTGTGTGTGCCTAATTGTGTGTGTGTGGTGTGTGTATGTGTGTGTCTGAGTGCGTATGTGAGTATGTGTATATGTATGATTGTGCTATTACGTAGACTGTAAAAGCTCTGTCTCTGGTAAACTATTGTAAACTCCTATTCGGGCGTGCGCCGTGAATAAAAAAAAAATCACGTATTTTTATATGCAATTTCTTTTAATTCTAACCAAACGGCGAATAGGAGAATTATACAGTAAATTAAACAGTAAAGTTGGCAAGTTGACTACAGCTTTCGAACAATATCAAATTCAAATAAAATCAGATTGAATTAATCAGAAAAATACCTTTCAGATCTAAGCTCTTTTCTGTGGAAAATCATATGATGGCAACTATTAAATCATATGATAGCCTCTATTAAATAATATGATGGCCCATATTTTTTTTGAGCAGTCCATAAAACTTTTTGAGTAGGTAGTTAATGAAAAAAAAAATGCATAAAATGTAGGACTAGGCCACAGATTAAACAGATAAGAATAAACGAACTAATAAAGTGTATGCATGTAAATTACTTCTTTCCTTTTGTGCACCAAGCGTAAAAATCAGGCTACAAGAGTTAAATATCGTAAAAATTATAACATGAAGAAATTTTAATTAACACTGGACGACATAACCGGCTATAAATTATAATTAAAATACTTTATTATTTCCCCCAGTATATTCGTTAGCAGAAGTAAATGCTAATCTATTTTTTATTCTAAGTATTTATTTTAGTTTGTCAGTAATTTGTGTGGTGTTACTAAGTTACAATAAAGCTAAACAAATTTTTCTAAAAAAATATTCCACTCGCCATCCCTAATAAAACTTAACATAAAATAACCCTTGCCTATTTAAAAACACACAATTTAACAAATAAATTGTGTGTTTTTAAACACGATTCCATCTACAAAAAAAACTTTATCTTTTTCATTTCAAATGAAAAGATACCTATAGATTTTATGTGAACTTTTACTAGGGGTGGCGATAATAACCGTTTGGAATCTAAACGGTCCCAAACTGTGTCACTTTGGACTAAAGTGGAGTACGCAGAAATCAGTCATTCAATTTGTTTGATGATGCGATGTTCGTTGCGTTCAAGCGTTCGATGCATCAATGGAAATATAGGTAGGTAGGTACCTAATAAGTTTAATGTATACTTCGTAGTTTTCATTATTCATGCTACGCTACCTACAAAAGCATGAGCAAAATATTTATTCAAAGTCAGTAAAAATATAAATATAAATAATTTCGCGTCTCGCTAATAAGTGCATCTTCCTCCAGCTTAAGTGTAATACTCCCATCAAGTTGGACGTGAGCAACACGCCGGTGCCGCCGACTCCCACGTACACAACGGTAATAGCTGTAGTATGGTGCAAGTGTTAAGAGGTAGCGATTGGTCTTCAATTAAATAACTTAACGCACCTCTATTTAAATCTGTGATAATGATAATAAATTAAGCTTTTGGCAGATGTTATAGGATTGACATAAGTTTTCGCCAACCATCGATTTTATAACCGACTTCAAAAAAGAATGAGGTTCTCTGTTCGTCTGTATGTGTGTTTTTTGATGTCCACAACGTTCAAGTTGGTCCCATTTTTTAATTTGAAAGTTTTTAAAAGTCAATTCCATCACAAAACGCCGCTTACTACTCCACTCATGAAATCTGATGCATCTTTCGAACAACAACGTAAAGTTCGTTATCGTTTTCACAAATGCATGTCACGAGGGGGGTGCAGGTGCTTTGTTTCTACCTAGACTGCTAGATTTATTAGATCGTTAATGAACATCACTTATTAAATACATATGTATAAATGTAAGAAGGATAATAAAGATTTTGACGTTTCAAAAGGCTCTATTGAGTGAGTCTAAACACAATGTTGATACCATTCATATTTTATTTGCGAAGTATTTATAATTCCTTATTCTACTTACATAATTTCAAAATTACCAATATTTAAATGGTAGACTACTAGGCAATTTTCCCTCGCTCCCACTAGTACACCCGGCTAGTTCAACCGTTGAACTAGTGCAACTTTTTAAAAATTGGTAAGTAGATAACTACTTACCAATTTTTATACAATTAAATACATAATATTACCTAAAAAAAAAAGAATCAAAACCCAAAAAAGGTATGAAATGAAATTCCTTACATACCATTACAAGTATTAGGCCAAAGATTTTAAAAAATTGGCATGGAAAGAAATTATACAGTAACGCATCAGCTTATGTCCTGTGCTGCAGCCGTAAGCTGTGATGATCCTACGCCGGCCCATTGATATTGATCTTCGGCCATTCATTTTTCAACATCGCCTCTCCGAGAGACCGTTATGTTATTTTTGTATCTATTATTTGTAAGGTCACAATTTAGAACTATTGAATTGAACACACTTTCATAGGTTAAAGTTTATTGTCGGTAAAAAGTTTTTGCTTTTGACATGTTATGTGTAGATTAACTTATCATGTTGTTACAATAGGTACGGTACTTAATGTAATATTTTGCAAATAAGGAATTCGAGTTATTATATTTTTATTATTATTTCTAGTAGTCCAACACGGAAACACACAAAAAAATACACAGTCGACTTTTCCCAGAAAAAAAGGAAACACTTTTTTAGAAAACAGTCTTTAAAAGTTAACTTAGAATTACTGAAGATATTATCGCATTTTAAAAGGAAATTATACTTTACAATATCACTACTAAATCAATTATTAAAACGGTAATCAAATCGTTAGAAAATCAACTCAGACTAGATTACCTGTCCTGTACTTTCGTTTTCTCGCGACACTTAACTTTCTACGTTTAAATTGCTAACAACACAACAAGTTAATAGGCAACAACAAAGATTGATTAATCTTGATAAACTGTACCTACCTACATGGATACTTAATGTCGCAATTTGTTTGCAGTTTTTTTACAGCCGTGCGACCTAAACATAATATATTTTATCTACACTCACAACGTAATGTTCCAAATATGAATTCAAAAAAGGTAATATAAATACGTACTTTATTTTCGTGGATAGGTAAAATTAAAAAATAAACTCATTACGATGCAGTCAACTGCATCATAAAATAACTTTTTTTCTCATTACGATACAGGGCAAATCCAAAAAGAAGGCAGTGCCGTAACATTAAAAAAAAACAACGATATTTTCCCACATATTTTCATTGATTAAAATGCACTCTATGGTAATCGATGACTTAGTGCGATTAAATTGTTGGAATGCACTCATCTCTTTTTTTTCTAATGGAATGCGCGCCATTTCTAAAGCATTTCAAATAAAGTTTTGATTTCAATTTTTACATTTTGTTATACTTACTGAGTTTTGTAGGTTTTTTTTATTCGTGCTTTAAATTGTGAAAAAAAAATGGACTCTGCCCGATATTTTAGATGCAGCTAAAGAAATGACTTATTACAAGGTACCTAGCTGATACAAACAAAGTCTCTCTCTCTCTTTTCTAACGTTGCTCTTTTATTGAGTAGGTTCAATCCCAAATGTATGAGTGTAGATAAAGTAGTGTATGAAACTGCACATAACTAGGTATTAAAACACTCGTGTGATACTATTAAAAACCTCGCCTGCGGCTCGGTTTTTAAACACACACTCGTGTTTTAATACCCCTCTTTATGTGTCGGTTTCATAAACTACTATTTAAAACTGACTCTTAAATACTTAGCACCTAATCATAGCTATGACCTAATGTACCACCATCTCAATGGCGATATTTCACTGTAGAGTAGGTATCCAGATTTGACGGTTAGCTAAAATACAGGGTAATTTTGCGACCCCTTTACAAAATCAAATAATAGTTCAAAGAAGTAATAAAAAAAAATTAGGTGAGATGGGTAATTATAAACTATTTCTTTTTAAAAGTATTCACAGTTTTCAACCACTTTTTATATCCTAAATCTAGGCGCGCACGCTCACCGTCACGAACGGGACGCGAGCGGGGGAAGGCGAGTGGCGGGAGGGGGGCTCGCGCGGGTCGACCGTGCGACGCGTAAACGGTGACAACAATTTCAATTTGTGTAGGGAAAAGTTTGGGGTAAAAATGTAAAAAATATATTTTTGTTTTACTTCATAAATTGATTGTACTGCTGTTATAGAATGACCTGACAAAGTTTGAAAAGGGGTCCAAAAATGACCCTGTATTTGTTTGCAGTTTTATACAACCCTACGACCTAAACATTATTTTTAAAACTGTCACTTTTTTTTTTACTATCAGTATCTATGTAATACAGTATTTCTTAAGCGGCAATGCCAATATTTTACCGTAGCCCACGGGCGTAGCCAGGGGGGGGTTTTGGGGGTTCAAACCCCCCCCGAAATATACAATAGGCATCATGTATTTATTGATCTATAATGTAGCGGCGTGATCATACGCTACATAATAAATTAGGAAGAAATGCAGGAGCAGCGAAAAGCATATTGAGCGGAGCGGCATCTACCATGCGCCGCACACACTACACAACACGCCGTACAACAATGTTTCACATCGAGTTCACTAGATGGCGGCTGAAGCGGCAAGAAATGACTATCAGTACGGAGAGCGACGAAATAGTATGGAATTCGTACATCTCGCTATCGGAGTTTTCTCAGCGACTTCGCATATATACAACTACCAACCATCAACGGTTGGACCGCGGTCCCCGAGCACAGTCACCTAGCTCGGTGGAAGTACTTCCCTTTTCGCTGAATACCTAGCGAAGAGATCCTGCATCTACATTGGTGACCACCGACATTGGACAGCAGCAACCTTCTGGAGCAATGGAGCAACAACATCAAGGTATATCACCCCTCATACAATCGAGTTTGGAGCAGCCATCAAGGTCCACGATCAGCAGAAGAATGCGACTTGGTCCTGCGGCGATGACTTGGGTTGGCGGACGACGGCGACACGGGCAGCCTTAGCCGGACAGATATCGGGCTTACATCGGCGTGACAGTTCTGCATATGTAGCCATACCGCACACAGAGCAGCCAGCAGATACGTTCGTCATGAAGGAGACTGGGAATATTAAGTACTCTATGGACTGGAGCGTTACTGGCCCTATACAAGTCTCTCAAGAGGTGAAAGGGGGAGAGTGATGTAGCGGCGTGATCATACGCTACATAATAAATTAGGAAGAAATGCAGGAGCAGCGAAAAGCATATTGAGCGGAGCGGCATCTACCATGCGCCGCACACACTACACAACACGCCGTACAACAATGTTTCACATCGAGTTCACTAGATGGCGGCTGAAGCGGCAAGAAATGACTATCAGTACGGAGAGCGACGAAATAGTATGGAATTCGTACATCTCGCTATCGGAGTTTTCTCAGCGACTTCGCATATATACAACTACCAACCATCAACGGTTGGACCGCGGTCCCCGAGCACAGTCACCTAGCACGGTGGAAGTACTTCCCTTTTCGCTGAATACCTAGCGAAGAGATCCTGCATCTACATATAACATTAAAATAAAATAAAGTCGGGAAAAAAGGTAGGTGTGAAAATACCTATCGTAGTTTGCATGCGTTTAATTCCTGTCATTTTACTTAAGTATATCCAAATATTTATACATCGCTCCAAATTTTGGCGACCATAATACCCGTTTCCACTGCTACCTACGGTTGCCAGATGGTCGGGATTTGCCTGGATTCTCCCGGAATTCCAAGTGGTCACCCGACTCCCGAAAAATCTATAAAACTCCCGGAAGAACTGCTGTTCCGAAAGTTCTCTAGAAAACATTAATTTTCGCGTAAGAAACTACAGATCACAAGATTAGCGGATGAAACTAACTAAAAATCGCGACCGTTTTATTCTACTATAGACAGGCAAGAGTACAAGATTAATGGATGAAACGGGTGAAACTAACTAAAAATCGCGCTGGTCGTTTTTTTTTTCAATAGACAGACAAGATCACAACTTACAAGATTAGTGGATAAAACTGACTAAAAATCACGCTGCGCGGCCGTTTTTTTCTCAATAGTTAGACAAGATTACAACTTACAAGATTAGTGGATGAAACTAACTAAAAATCGCGCTGCGCGGCCGTTTTTTTTTTACAGACAGGCAAGATCACAACTTACAAGATTAGTGGATGAAACTGAATAAAAATCGCGCTGCGCGGCCGTTTTTTTTCAATAGACAGGCAAGATCATAACTTACAAGATTAGTGGATGAAACTGACTAAAAATCGCGCTGCCCGGCCGTTTTTTTTACTATATACAAGCATTTAAGTTACATTTTTAATTTTAAATATTTATTTCTCCGAGCGGTCCTCTAATGCCCATGGGTTCATTTAATAATAATATAAATGTCATTTCATTTACATTGTTGTAGTTTTATTTTCTTAAAACCCCCCCCGATACAGAATTCTGGCTACGCCCGTGCCGTAGCCTATAGAGATTTGTCAGTAAATAAAAAAGTGAAACATAATAAAGAACCGCCTTCTTTTTTTGAAGTCAATTAAAATATAAAACTTTTGCTATACAGTCCATGTGGCTTTAAATAAACTTAAAATCTTTCAAAGTCGATTTTAGAAAAAATGCTTTTTAAGTAAGGAATAATTGTATTATTAATAAATTGTTAATATATTTTAGTTTGCCTATTTTTCTACTTGTACTACTTATATTCTATTTTGTAAATCATTTTTATGTGATGCAGATTATGTTAATGCACATTACTCATTTACGCACGCATTTGTAAAATGCTATCCTACTTATTTCAATGGAAAGTAAAATTTTACCGTTAACAAATTCATAATAATATGACCACTTACTTAACAAAGAAAATTATACTTTAAAAGCGCTATAATCTCATTAATATCAAGTCGGTTCACATCACACAATTATAATACCTACTCGTAGTAGGTATTATTAAGTATCCGAAAAAAGAAAAATTTAATAAAATAACCTCGTTACGAACTAGGGCGTGGAAAAATAATAGAAAATGGCGTAGAGTTAGGTACTTATTATATTTATTATCGAGCTAAAATTTACTATTTTTTTCAACTTACCTTCGTGCAAAGATCATAGTCTTTTTTTACCATTGAAAATGGTTATCAGATGCAAATCGCCTGAGACGTATTTTTGGCCATATCTCCGAGGATTTTGGGAGGATCGAAATGAAAACAGTACCAAAAGTTGAGGAGTTTATCGAGCCACGTGTGAACGTTTGAAATTTGAAAATCTATTGGTAACTTTTTTCGGAAATCTGCGAAATTTCCAAAATTCCGGGTTTTTTGGGGGATGTTTGTTTACTAAATTGTAAATATTTCGAAAAAAAAACGGACTTAAGAAAAAATGACAAAGAAAAAGGGTCCTAGAGTATTAGTTCAGCTATTAAATGGCGAAATAATTTTGAAAATCGGTTAATAATTGTGACCTGTAGGTGCAATGGTCCCTTTAGATTTGGAATTGTAGAAAAACGGCTGTTTCCGTACATAAAAAGTGATGTAGCTTCTATGATTATTGACCGATCGTCATGGTAATAGTGTTAAAAGATGCATAAGCAGACGAGAAGTGCATTCGTTGGAATTTTGAAAATTGGTTACTATTAGGTATTTCGGCTGCGTCGAGGCAGTCAGCGGGCGCTTTTGTGACACGAGGCGGAGCCGAGTGTCACAATCGTTAAAATAAATAGGTAGGTACTACCTAGGTAACTTTAAAAATATAATAGGACTTTGCATTTGATTTGATTTTGGTTTTTCGTAAATTTTTGTGTTCATTTTCAATGCTCCGATTCTTGCGGGGACTGTAAAATCTGTGAATTTTTTTCTGGCTCGTACGATTTGTACATTTGCCAATGTCGAGTAGAACGATCATAGTCTAAAAAGTAAGTATCATTATTTTTCTTCGGTCTATCAGTCAATCAATTCTAAGTTTTGCTCAGCGTCTTTGATTGAAGTAGAACTAATAAATTCTTAGTTTTGAATGAAATACGAACTAATTTTACTACTTAAGAAATACTTAGGTACCTATTAGGTATTCTTCAAACAAAAGAAAGAATTTCAAATGCAAATATTTATGAATAGTTTTTGTCTAGTTCAAAAGGCAAATAATAGGTGTTCTACAGAGGTGCGGGTAAAGATTGACGCGAGGTCAACAGATGCCCTGCAGGATTGATGATGTGGAGATGAAAGTAGTTCGGACATAGACAAATGACACCACGGATTTCGGAACAAATGGCACTAAGAAATAGATCTCGTAAAAAAGTTTTTATAAAACAGTTCCGTTATCAAGATATGCTATTCTGTTACATGTTTTTGTAACTTTCGTATACAGGTAATACTTATAATCTCTTAATAATGAAAATATACACCACGCCATATCCTTTGGTGGTACGCAAACCACTAATTGGGTGGATCGCGTACCACCAGGAGTACGCGAGGTTACATCAATGGTTGCACAGCAATCTTTTAACTAAGATATCATGATCATCTGATTTAATTTTTTATGTAGAAAAATGTTACTATACATTCTGTGTACTAAGTATCGGGAATTTGTCAATAAAACAAAAAATACAAATTATTCATCTAATTTTATCGCCTTCAAAGTAGGCCCCATCGCTTGCAACACAACATCTCCACCGCTTCACCCAGTCTTCCATACATTTTTCATAGGCTATTTGCGGTATGGCCTTTAGCTCATTCAGCGAATTTTCTTTTATGGCTTCTATCGACTCAAAACGTTTTCCTCGAAGTGGTAATTTTAACTTGGGAAATAAAAAAAAGTCAGACGGAGCCATATCAGGTGAATACGGTGCTTGGTCGAGAGCTTTTGTTGAATTTTTCGCTAAAAACTCTTTCACTATAATGGCTGTGTGTGATGGTGCATTATCATTTTCCATTGTAAAAATCGCCGAGGACTCAAAACTATCACCAACAAAAAGTTTTTAGTTTAAAACAAATTAAATGACAGATCCCGCTCAAATTTTGCGCGCTTAATCAGTACAGTGCTGCCAACATGCAGTAAAAAAATTAGAACGACCTCTTTTACGCGGGTCTTTTTATTGACATATTCCCGATACTTTTTACACAGAGTAGTATGTTTACAGGAAAAACCGCGTTCTTCGTAGCTCGTAGCACAGATACCTACCTAACATAATAATTTCGTAGTCTCGCATTAATGTTAAAATTTACTTGTTTACACATTCTTACTTAGGTTTTCATAAAGTAAACTTTTATGAAATTCAGCGATTTCACCTCGGTGAAAAATATTATTAATTTTTTAGGTATCTAGGTACATATGTAGGTACTACACTTATCTCTACTACTAATTCTATTTACGAAACTAACAGAAAATTCGTTTGTAAACAAAAAAAAACCGAACTACCAAGTTCAACCACACTTTGCCATGTTTATGCCGCGGCCATCCACTGAAATCATGAGCTGGTATGAACCAGCAAAAAAGTTTACTGTCTCTTTTTGATGCTGTTCAAAAGTTTTTTTTTTTAAGTTTTTTCTAGGTTCGAATTGGGTTCCAATGACAATTTAGTTCGCGATCCACTTCACAATTTTCTCGACATTAGGTCCATAAAAACAATGAACGCAAAATAGACAATGTGTCCGTGGGTACTAAGTGAAAGTTGGTACCTACTTGTATAACTGTTATATCAATTAAAGCATGGGAATTGCGTTCGGTTCTTGTCTAAATGCATTTTAATAAAAAGTGACTTCCGCCAATAATACGATCATCATTTCCTTCGCAGCTTGATCTGTTCTCGATAATCATGGATTACTTAATAGTCACCTACGTAATTCTAGACGCCACTTGTAATTTTTTATTGTATGGTAATCTTGCCGTTGACCCTGCATACTAAAACCGCTGCCTGAATTCATGCATAATTACTTAAATGAATGCTTCGCTTACAAGAGATGACAATATACTATCCATAAACTAAGTATTACCATATTGGGAATTAATACTTTAGCCTACCAAAAAAACCATTTCGCTCTCCAAAATTGGTACATGCTCACCAAATCCTAAACCGCCCAAGAAAATTGGTGAGCATTTATTAATTCTGGGTTAGGTTAATATGTTAGTTTGGTGATCATTTAAACTTACAATATTATGAAAAATAGGTCGGTACCTAGTTATAAAGTTTTTCGGAACGACCGGAACGACCAGTCAGTTCGATAGTACCTACTATTTATTTATTCTATGGTTCGATAGAATAATGGGCGGGCGGCGCCTAACAAGTAATTACTAGGTACCTACCTACGTAATTTCCATCACTTTTCTGTGTGGATTCGATTTAACTTCATAGATGTATGCGGACCGAATCTCTTAACATGTGAAATTAATTATTGTTTCCATTGTTACAGAAACTTTTGCGGTGCAGTTGAGACGGAGTGGCGGCGCGGCAAAGAATGAGCACTCTCAGAATCACGAGCACTCGGCAAGATGGCCGCGCTCTCCTGCTACCAGCCCTGTCGCTCGCACCTCGCGCAGCCAGCTAGGTGAGCCTACTGGATTGTTGTTAACAGAACTAGAATGAGCACTCTCAGAATCACGAGCACTCAGCAAGATGGCCGCGCTCTCCTGCTACCAGCCCTGTCGCTCGCACCTCGCGCAGTCAGCTAGGTGAGTTTACTAGATTGTTGTTAACAGCACTAGAATGAGCACTCTCAGAATCGCGAGCATTCGGCAAAATGGCCGCGCTCTCCTGCTACCAGCCCTGTCGCTCGCACTTCGCGCAGCCAGCTAGGTGAGCTTACTTATTTGTCGTTTACAGCACTAGAATGAGCACTCTCAGTCACGAGCACTCGGCAAGATGGCCGCGCTCTCCTGCTACCAGCCCTGTCGCTCGCACCTCGCGCGGCCAGCTAGGTGAGCTTACTTATTTGTCGTTTACAGCACTAGAATGAGCACTCTCAGTCACGAGCACTCGGCAAGATGGCCGCGCTCTCCTGCTACCAGCCCTGTCGCTCGCACCTCGCGCGGCCAGCTAGGTGAGCCTAATCGATTGTTGTTAACAGCACTAGAATGAGCACTCTCAGAATCACGAGCACTTGGCAAGATGGCCGCGCTCTCCTGCTACCAGCCCTGTCGCTCGCACCTCGCGCAGCCAGCTAGGTGAGCTTACTTATTTGTCGTTTACAGCACTAGAATGAGCACTCTCAGTCACGAGCACTCGGCAAGATGGCCGCGCTCTCCTGCTACCAGCCCTGTCGCTCGCACCTTGCGCGGCCAGCTAGGTGAGCCTAATCGATTGTTGTTAACAGCACTAGAATGAGCACTCTCAGAATCACGAGCACTCGGCAAGATGGCCGCGCTCTCCTGCTACCAGCCCTGTCGCTCCCACGTCGCGCAGCCAGCTACGTGAGTTAACTCGATTGTTGTTTACAGCACTAGAATGAGCACTCTCAAAATCGCGAGCATTCGGCAAGATGGCCGCGCTGGGTTCCAGTTTTTTCTTCGTGGTCAAGTGTTTTGCACATCGATCATGCTGTTGCCGTTTTGATGTCCCGGGTGTGATCTCCGGAAGCGGAAAAATTAAACTTTAGCTAAGATGAATAAATAATGAAAAATATTAGAAAAAATCGGCTCACCCGTAGCAACTTAGACGGGATAAGTTGCTACGGGTGAGCCGATTTTTTCTAATATTTTTCATTATTTATTCATCTTAATATAAAAATAGCATTGTGAATGCAAAAATCTAAAAGTTTAAACTTTAGCTACACGCGTATCTTATTATGTTATAAACGATAGTTAGTCATTATTTAAGCTTATCTTAAACATGTTACCTACCTTTCTTAGATAACAATCTAACTTTGTATGTCCGTTTTCATTTTCTACAAATTGGATGTGATGTGGGCAGCTTATTTGCTGAATCATAGTAGGTACCTACCTAGTTGTATTATTGTATTAAAGTCCCATGACCCAAAGTAATTGGTGGAGTTTAAAATTGTTCAACCATGGCATTATTAAATATTTCGTTACTATTTATTATTATTTCCTCTTCTATGGCCTCTGCTATTTCAAACAATTGAAATCTCTAACACGTAAAATAAACTTTTGGGATAAATGCTTTCAATTTGTTTCAAATAGAACATATATCAAACCAAAGGCACTTGGCTTGAATTTGCATTACTTATAATATTTTTAGTGCAACTACTGCACTAAAGAGATGTTTTTATTACAACCTTTGATTCGAAGTCTTGCAAGATTAACATTTTCGTCAATTAGGTACACTAAAAAAACAAAAATAGATACTACAAAAGCCCTTGTTCTACTTACCTATTTCTATTTCGTAAGAGTATCTACCTAGGATGAGGTTGACGAATTTCAATCGGGAATTTTTAACCTTATTTATATTACAGAATGTATTGAGTTCAAAAGCTTAACACATTTGAACTCGGTTTAAAGGGTCACTGTTTTAATGAGATTATCTTTGTTAATGAACCATCAACTGTGATGAGATGAGCTATGGCCAGCGAACTAAAATCTATGGAAGTGTAGGCGGGATGTCACATTTATCCCGCTTGGTAGCGCTACTGCTGCTGGAGACCTTTGTACGGGCATTTATTCCCGATTTTCCCATTTATTTTAAACTAGCGGCCGCCCGCGACTTCGTCCGCGTGGATAGTTTTTTTGCTATCCCTCGGGAACAATACTTTTTTTCGGGATGAAAGGTACTCTATGTCCTTCTCTGAACCCTTGACAACGTGTTTTAAAATTTTACATTTTACAAAAATTTTACATAGGTACACGTTGTCATGGGTACAGAGAAGGACGTAGGGTATCTAATTTTTATCCCGAAAAAAGTATTGTTTCTGAGAAAAAGCAAAAAAATCTTTCCTCGCAGACGAAGTTACTGGCGGCTGCTACTAGCAAATAAATATATTAACTTCTCATTTTGTACCTGTTCCCAGGTGCTTCGACGACGAGGACAACCACCACGCCGCGACCCTTTCCCTCCGACGGCGTCAGTTCATCGAGCGGTGCCATGAGGCGCGCAACACCCGCCACCCAGACCTAATCCCCGAGGTATCGGTGAAGAGGACCCGCGAGGAGCTCGCCAAACATGCGGCGCAAACGATCCCGCTGAACCGGCGGCTCAACGTCGAGTCCGGCTGGTCGAAGGTCGAGGAAGTGCGCAAGAAGTTTGAGGGGGCGGCAGCGTCGGCCTCGTTTTCGAGGTCTTTTGAGTCTCCACCTAGGTAAGTGGAAAAGAATAACCTAGACTCATATAGAATAATCTAGACGGATCAGCAAGCTAAAGTGGCAGTGGGCCATCCATATTAGCCGTAGAACTGATGGCCGCTGGGGCAGACGAGTTCTTGAGTGGAGACCGCGTATCGGCAAACGTAGAGTGTGGGACGCCCTCGGACAAGTGGTATCAAGGTGGCTGGCACAAATTGGATGAGAGTAGCCGCGGATCGTGCTCGGGGGCGTGCACTTGAAGAGGCCTATGTTCAGCAATGGACGATGATATGCTGATGATGATGAGTCTGATATAACGTCTATCTATCTGTAGCAGCCTTTCGTTCGGCCGTCTTCGGACATAGGCCTCGGCCAAAGCCAGGCACGTATCCAAGGGGGGGGATAGTTGGGATTTATCCCCCCCGAAATCCAGAACACACGGTACAGGACTCAATTCAAATTTAGCGGTCGAGGCACTCTCCAGTTTGCGAGGCAGTTGTCCCCCCCCCCCCCCCCCCCCCCGAATAAAAAATCTGGATACGTGCCTGGCCAAAGCCTTCCACGATGTTTCTCTTGCGCCACCTGGAGCCAGTTGTTACCAGCATGACTCCTTAGGTCGTTGACCCACCTTTCAGGTTGGCGACCTCTACCTCGCGAAGTTTGTCTTAGCTTCCATTCCAGTACCTTCCTGGTCCACCTCTCGATGCTCATGCGACAAATGTGTCCTGCCCATCTGCATTTACGGCGATGAATGATATCCCCAACTTCGATGACCTTCGTGTTGGGCCTAATCTAACTCATTGCGCTTGTGATCCAGCAAATTGATTCTAAGCATTGCTCTCTCCATTGCTCTTTGGGTGACTCGGAAGTTTTTCATATATAGTAGACTGATATTTACACCTTCATATGGCCCTATATCAAGAGGTAATCCAAGATATCAAGATAAATGGACCAATGCACCCTGCAAACATCGAGCCATTATTTTGCGTTTAGCAAAAAATTACAACATTATTATATTATTAATTCTCTTGATCGTCTACAAAGGACGTGTGAGTGAATACTTAGGACCGTATTTTAAGACGAGACTCAAGCACTGCTTGCTGCTTGAGTACAGTTAGAGAGGGATGGTTCTATTAATCGGATATAGCACCATCCCTTTCTAAGGAGGCTTTTACACAAGGAGAGACTCGCACGCGAGTCTAGCACGCAAGTGGCAATTTCTAGAAGAAAAATGCCACTTGCGTGCAAAACTCCTTGTGTAACAGCCTCCTAACTGTACCTACTTAAGTAGAGATTTGAGTTTGATTCTATAAAACGAGCTTTAATCTAATCAAGGATCCTACATATCTTCTAGATTTCCATTTATTATCTCCTAAATCTGCACCTGTCAACAGACGGCGCTTGGCAGACTCCCTGTTCGCGAGCTTCAAGCTGCCCCGCAAGAAGGCGGACGGCATGTCGCTGCAGAGGTCGTTGGCGCCTCAGCCGCAGCAGAAACGCAAGTCCGCGGTCGAACTGCTGGCGGAGTCTAAGGCGTTCTACGTCAAGTCGGAGACCGTGCGGGATAGGAAGCAGGAGCTACCGCTTAGGGTAAGATGATCATTTGCGTAGGAAAGGTGGAGAGATGGAGCTGGGTGGGCCGTGCTCACCACAGAATGGACTGGTGCCCAGCCCACCCCAGAATTTTTAATAACGAAAAATTAAGAAATCTTTAAAAAAAGACCACTGAAGGCCAGGTCCTCCGGAAAATATCTCTTAATACGCCCATGAAGATGATTAAAGTAGATTGGAATCTTCGATATTTATTTTTTAATTGATACGGAAGAGAACCTAGAGACTACCTACCTACATATTTGCAAAAAATACTAATACAAAACGAAAGGGAGGCTGAGACTAATTTATGTCTTCTTCAATTCATAAAGAGGTCAATTGACAAAATCATTTACCTGCAGTTTTTCGTAAACATTCGTTACCTACATTCGGGCAATGATTTTCGCTGAAATTTACTTAATACATTTTTATGTTTAATAGCAGAATTTTTTCCTAATGCTTAGGTAAGCAGTGGGCTGAGTCAAGCTATAGCGGCTGGAGGCTGCCACCTGGTGAGCTCTGGGGCACTGAACAGCGATGCCTGCTGTAATCCCTGTAAGTACATATAGCTATAATAGTAAAAATTACAGTCAGGTAGAGATCTCATTAATATAGAAATAACTCGCACTTAGTAAACATTGATTTACAATCGATTATCTTTGACAAAATGAAATTGCGAACTCTTTTGGCGTCATATCTACAAAAGTTCCTAGAGTCTGTCTAAAAAGTCAGTTTACATGGGTAATTTCAAGAGTAGCGATTTTAAATACCCACCTAAATCCCCAAACACCCCACCAATACCCGTCTAAATAAAATTGAGACGCATTTCTAAACCGATTCTCATAAAATTTTGTGAGCACGAGCAGGTTCTATAATTATGGAATATTTTTGTCGATTCAGATTTCCAAAGTTTTAAAAATGGCGGAGATATCGGGGAAAACGAAAAATTATCAAAAATGTTACAAATGCGAGTTTTACAGCTCAATAGAGCCACTTGTCTCACCATCACCATATCAGCCGCACAACACCCACTGCTGGGTATCGGCCTCCCCTAAGGATCTCCACGACGATCGGTCTTGCGCTGCCCGCATCCAGCGGAGCACCGCGATCGCGCACCAGATTGTCACTAGTCTAAGTACAACTTCCCGACATTGGTGAATTGTTCCAGACGCAACCACCAGGAGCATGGTCAGCACCCGCCGGGCGGTGAGCGCCGGCGAGGGTCTGCAGAACACGCTCCGGAGGTTGCTGGAGCATGCAGACAGCAGGGAGAACATCTACTCGCCGGCTTATGCGAGTGAGTAGTTCTCAAGAGAGATTCAGTAAATTAAATGGGTATTAGATAAAGAGGCTTCTGTCTGCTTTCTAGAATTTTGGATTGGAACTCTAGAACCTTGTCCATCAGCCATTTTTGATGTCCCCACTGCTGGGGCACAGGCCTTCCTTATGGGTGGTAAGGAGGATGGGCCATAACCCACCACGCGGGCCCAATGCGGATTGGTGGGTGTTAACGACTGCAAATGCAGCCGGGACCAGCGGTTTAACGTGCCTTCCGAAGCACGGAGGAGCTCGAGATAATATTTTTTTGGTCACCCATCCCATGACCGACCCTTGCGAACGTTGCTTAACTTCCGCAATCGCTGGGCCAGGCGCTAAGCCACTGCCTAGAACCTTGAAAGAATCCAAAATATATTACTTATTTGTATTTCAATATGTTAACAGATACCGGCGCAGAACTTGGCAAGACAAAGATGAGACAAAAGATTCGCCGAATTTAGTGTTTGTAGCTACTGCGCATTTTGTCTCATCTTTCTCTTGCCAAGTTATATGCCGGCCGGTATCTGTAGAAAACATTCTGGCGAAAGAAAGAAAGAAAGAAATGGCCGCGGCCCCACTGCTAAGGCGATGCGGGTGATTAGACCCGCACCACCGCTTTTTTATGCATAACAGGATAATGCTTGGCCTTCAGCTCACCTGGTTCGCGCTGATGGTGAAGCGCTCATGGCGGAACTTGACTGACTGATCGTACTCGATCACGTTTGTTAAGCAACGCTCGGTCCGGTCAGGTGTCGGATGGGTGACCGTTAAAGTGGTATTTCAACTGAGCGCTTCCGTGCTTCGGAGGGCACGTTAAACCGTCGGTCCCGGCTGTTGTCATCTGATAACAGTCGTTAAGCCAAGTTAGGGGCCTTACAGGCGGCTTGATAAACTCTAACACCAGAGGTGGCCACTAATCCTCATTCGATAAGAAGAAGACCTTACCTGGTGTTATGTGACGATAAGGCCGAAGGTGCACTACACCCGGAATCCTCAACACTGAGGTACTGGCTATATTACCTCTAACTGCCGGAACACATTTTTTGAATTGTTGTTATGGTGTTGGCGTCAGACTTAGGTAAGATGGTGGTAGCTAGCCAGGCGGAAATGAAATAAGCCCAACCAACCAACCAAACCGAGTAAAAATTTTACCCCCTCCTGGGAATCGAACCCCGGACCCCTGCGTCTACATGGGTGGGCGAAGCACTAGACCACAGAGGCGGTTAATATGTATTGCAAAAATATAATAACCATATTCCTTCGTTACATCTTTCACAGCGCACAAACTCTACGCAGAAAGCCGGCGTTTAAAAGACACGTACCACGAAAGAGAACTGAACCCTCGATCTCAACACACCTCTGGGACGTTCTCTGGGACCTCGTCTTCTGGGACTTCAGGGTCGAAGGCTCACAAGTCCGACCCTGAGAAGATGAGCAGGCCGCTCAGCTTCGGGGACGCGAGGGTTTTCTTCCCGGAGTCTTTCGTGATACCCCGACAGCAGAGGCCGAGTGAAGTTGTGCTGAAGAAGGCGTATTCAATACGTGAGTTTCCGTTTTGGACAATCATCCATCCATTTAAATGTTGCGAACTTATGTAGATGAAACAACTATTGCACAAAGCTAGCTGGGATAGATGTAACATTTGGCATTCAAATCAGAGCACTTCATAGCTCGACTACTTCATCCAAGTCTATAATATAGACATCTTAGATAACTCTTCACGTGTTTTTGTTCCCCCCCCCCCCCCCCCCCCTACTCAAAATATGGCCATTTTAATCGCTAGTAAAATATAATAAGCTAATATCGAGACAAAAATGTATGGAGACCTGACTCACAATATCGAAGCAGTTTGACCACATGACCGCGGTCCCCGAGCACAGATACCTAACTCGGTGGAAGTACTTCCTTTTTAGCTGAATATATGGTAAAAAGACACTGAATTTGACACAATTTGACACAAACACACAATGAATTTGTTGAGGCAGGAGCCTCAACAAATTCATTAGTGGCCATTTGAGTAAGACCTTTGTCGGAAGTAAATTGACTCCTTCCAGGCAAGATTTTGCAGTAATCCCGTAAGGCCTAGCTTTATGTCAACATTTGCATTAACAGCAGTATTTAAAAGCAGGGCTCTGTAACTTCGCGCGCGTGTCTGAAGCGCTCGGCGTCCTCCGAGAAGACAAATTTCATACAATAAGATCTACGCGATAGAAAGAGAGGCAACTACTAAGTGAATGTTTTGGAGCGAAGGGAGCGCTGTGCGAACTGAATTGTACTTTATTATATCGGAGCAAGAGTCGCAATTAATTCAAACGATTTTGCGGAGTGCAACTTCTGTACGCTAGTACTATTATCTATTCTGTGCTAAAAGTAGCTATGTTGCTTACAGCAAGCTCCCAATCGAGCCCCTCCCACATGGAGCTGCCGGAGCCAGTAGGCAGCGGTCCAGACTCGCCCGCCGACCAGCTGGGCGCCATCAGCCCGCCCGCCATGTACGCGCACTCCGCGCCACGGTACATCAGGTACGTGGCTAGGGCCAGGCTCGCCCGCCGCCCAGCTGGGCGCCATCAGCCCGCCCGCCATGTACGCGCACTCCGCGCCACGGTACATCAGGTACGTGGCTAGGGCCAGGCTCGCCCGCCGCCCAGCTGGGCGCCATCAGCCCGCCCGCCATGTACGCGCACTCCGCGCCACGGTACATCAGGTACGTGGCTAGGGCCAGGCTCGCCCGCCGCCCAGCTGGGCGCCATCAGCCCGCCCGCCATGTACGCGCACTCCGCGCCACGGTACATCAGGTACGTGGCTAGGGCCAGGCTCGCCCGCCGCCCAGCTGGGCGCCATCAGCCCGCCCGCCATGTACGCGCACTCCGCGCCACGGTACATCAGGTACGTGGCTAGGGCCAGGCTCGCCCGCCGCCCAGCTGGGCGCCATCAGCCCGCCCGCCATGTACGCGCACTCCGCGCCACGGTACATCAGGTACGTGGCTAGGGCCAGGCTCGCCCGCCGCCCAGCTGGGCGCCATCAGCCCGCCCGCCATGTACGCGCACTCCGCGCCACGGTACATCAGGTACGTGGCTAGGGCCAGGCTCGCCCGCCGCCCAGCTGGGCGCCATCAGCCCGCCCGCCATGTACGCGCACTCCGCGCCACGGTACATCAGGTACGTGGCTAGGGCCAGGCTCGCCCGCCGCCCAGCTGGGCGCCATCAGCCCGCCCGCCATGTACGCGCACTCCGCGCCACGGTACATCAGGTACGTGGCTAGGGCCAGGCTCGCCCGCCGCCCAGCTGGGCGCCATCAGCCCGCCCGCCATGTACGCGCACTCCGCGCCACGGTACATCAGGTACGTGGCTAGGGCCAGGCTCGCCCGCCGCCCAGCTGGGCGCCATCAGCCCGCCCGCCATGTACGCGCACTCCGCGCCACGGTACATCAGGTACGTGGCTAGGGCCAGGCTCGCCCGCCGCCCAGCTGGGCGCCATCAGCCCGCCCGCCATGTACGCGCACTCCGCGCCACGGTACATCAGGTACGTGGCTAGGGCCAGGCTCGCCCGCCGCCCAGCTGGGCGCCATCAGCCCGCCCGCCATGTACGCGCACTCCGCGCCACGGTACATCAGGTACGTGGCTAGGGCCAGGCTCGCCCGCCGCCCAGCTGGGCGCCATCAGCCCGCCCGCCATGTACGCGCACTCCGCGCCACGGTACATCAGGTACGTGGCTAGGGCCAGGCTCGCCCGCCGCCCAGCCGGGCGCCATCAGTCCGCCCGCCATGTACGCGCACTCCGCGCCACGGTACATCAGGTACGTGGCTAGGGCCAGGCTCGCCCGCCGCCCAGCCGGGCGCCATCAGTCCGCCCGCCATGTACGCGCACTCCGCGCCACGGTACATTAGGTACGTGGCTAGGGCCAGGCTCGCCCGCCGCCCAGCTGGGCGCCATCAGCCCGCCCGCCATGTACGCGCACTCCGCGCCACGGTACATTAGGTACGTGGCTAGGGCCAGGCTCGCCCGCCGCCCAGCTGGGCGCCATCAGCCCGCCCGCCATGTACGCGCACTCCGCGCCACGGTACATCAGGTACGTGGCTAGGGCCAGGCTCGCCCGCCGCCCAGCTGGGCGCCATCAGCCCGCCCGCCATGTACGCGCACTCCGCGCCACGGTACATTAGGTACGTGGCTAGGGCCAGGCTCGCCCGCCGCCCAGCCGGGCGCCATCAGCCCGCCCGCCATGTACGCGCACTCCGCGCCACGGTACATCAGGTACGTGGCTAGGGCCAGGCTCGCCCGCCGCCCAGCCGGGCGCCATCAGTCCGCCCGCCATGTACGCGCACTCCGCGCCACGGTACATCAGGTACGTGGCTAGGGCCAGGCTCGCCCGCCGCCCAGCCGGGCGCCATCAGCCCGCCCGCCATGTACGCGCACTCCGCGCCACGGTACATCAGGTACGTGGCTAGGGCCAGGCTCGCCCGCCGCCCAGCTGGGCGCCATCAGCCCGCCCGCCATGTACGCGCACTCCGCGCCACGGTACATCAGGTACGTGGCTAGGGCCAGGCTCGCCCGCCGCCCAGCTGGGCGCCATCAGCCCGCCCGCCATGTACGCGCACTCCGCGCCACGGTACATCAGGTACGTGGCTAGGGCCAGGCTCGCCCGCCGCCCAGCTGGGCGCCATCAGCCCGCCCGCCATGTACGCGCACTCCGCGCCACGGTACATCAGGTACGTGGCTAGGGCCAGGCTCGCCCGCCGCCCAGCTGGGCGCCATCAGCCCGCCCGCCATGTACGCGCACTCCGCGCCACGGTACATCAGGTACGTGGCTAGGGCCAGGCTCGCCCGCCGCCCAGCCGGGCGCCATCAGTCCGCCCGCCATGTACGCGCACTCCGCGCCACGGTACATCAGGTACGTGGCTAGGGCCAGGCTCGCCCGCCGCCCAGCCGGGCGCCATCAGTCCGCCCGCCATGTACGCGCACTCCGCGCCACGGTACATTAGGTACGTGGCTAGGGCCAGGCTCGCCCGCCGCCCAGCTGGGCGCCATCAGCCCGCCCGCCATGTACGCGCACTCCGCGCCACGGTACATTAGGTACGTGGCTAGGGCCAGGCTCGCCCGCCGCCCAGCTGGGCGCCATCAGCCCGCCCGCCATGTACGCGCACTCCGCGCCACGGTACATCAGGTACGTGGCTAGGGCCAGGCTCGCCCGCCGCCCAGCTGGGCGCCATCAGCCCGCCCGCCATGTACGCGCACTCCGCGCCACGGTACATTAGGTACGTGGCTAGGGCCAGGCTCGCCCGCCGCCCAGCCGGGCGCCATCAGCCCGCCCGCCATGTACGCGCACTCCGCGCCACGGTACATCAGGTACGTGGCTAGGGCCAGGCTCGCCCGCCGCCCAGCCGGGCGCCATCAGTCCGCCCGCCATGTACGCGCACTCCGCGCCACGGTACATCAGGTACGTGGCTAGGGCCAGGCTCGCCCGCCGCCCAGCCGGGCGCCATCAGCCCGCCCGCCATGTACGCGCACTCCGCGCCACGGTACATCAGGTACGTGGCTAGGGCCAGGCTCGCCCGCCGCCCAGCTGGGCGCCATCAGCCCGCCCGCCATGTACGCGCACTCCGCGCCACGGTACATCAGGTACGTGGCTAGGGCCAGGCTCGCCCGCCGCCCAGCCGGGCGCCATCAGCCCGCCCGCCATGTACGCGCACTCCGCGCCACGGTACATTAGGTACGTGGCTAGGGCCAGGCTCGCCCGCCGCCCAGCTGGGCGCCATCAGCCCGCCCGCCATGTACGCGCACTCCGCGCCACGGTACATTAGGTACGTGGCTAGGGCCAGGCTCGCCCGCCGCCCAGCTGGGCGCCATCAGCCCGCCCGCCATGTACGCGCACTCCGCGCCACGGTACATCAGGTACGTGGCTAGGGCCAGGCTCGCCCGCCGCCCAACTGGGCGACATAGAACAATAATTGTTGAAAGTAGAGTTACCATTTTTGAAGGGTAATTTAATAGTTACTAAATACCTTTCATTGCGTATGTAGGTAGGTAAGAAAGAATAAATAAAACTGAGCACTAAGAAAGGATTTTGGACAAACCTCCTAAGGGGAAGAGGGAAAAGGGGAAGAGGAAGATCAAGAAAAGGGGAAGGGGAAGTAAGGGAAGGGGAAGAGGAAAGGGAAGACGCGGGAAAAAGTTAGCCTAACTAATATAATGTTGTTCCCTCAGGTCGAACTCGCACTCCGCGCCGAGCGTGCGCGCGGAGGACGGCTGCCCCAACATCAACAGCCACAAGTCGCTGCCCGACCTGCACGCGCAGGCGCGCACCTACACCGAACAGTGAGATTGAGTTGGATTATAGCTTTAGCTTAGGGCTCTATATCAGTAATACGAGATAGCAATGAGAAAACACCGCGCGCCGTAGCGAGAAAATAAAGAGAAATTCTTCTACACTATTATTTATAGGGCCTAGTTTAGTATTTATAAACGGTAAGTAACTATCATCAAATTCCTTCATAGTCACTGCTAGAAGTAGCTGGTAGCAAAACTGCTAAAAGTGGCCGTTTTTGACAAGTTTGCTATCTACTTCTACGAATGTCTACGAAGGAATATAGTGAATAGGTGATTCCTTCTAAAAATACTCGACCATGGACCCTAAAAATACCACGTAAAGTTACATTAAAATAATTTTATATTAACAACTTATTAAATAAAATATCTGAAGGCGCCACTTTCCGTGGGATCTCATCACCTTGAGGTTTTTCGAAATTAAAATGTGTCGAGCTAAAATAATTTGATTTGCGCCACTCTTTACGCTGATTTCATTACATTTGCAAAGCATATGCATCACTAACAATTTGTCTAATATTTGGTTTTTGTCTAATATTTCATTATCTGTGACTCCAGCACCACGGTCCCGACGGAGACGATAGGCTCCATGGGGCGGTCCCCTCGCCGGCGCCGGCACTCCAACCACCAGCGAACTGCTTCGTGCTCCTCCAAAGGAACCAGGTAAATTGACACAGGGAACAATTACTGCATCCCTTGTAATTTTTTAATGAAAATGAAAAAAATAAAAAATTTTGCCAAAAAACGACAGGCTAGAATATTTTTTCAAGACTACACGCTCAAAAAAGTTAAACTTAGTCGAAATATGTGTGACACTAATTTTCAGGTGGAGTCAAATCAAATCAAATCAAAATCAAATCGCTTTATTTACACAAAACAGAGTGCATACAGTTGTTATTGATTACAATTCCGGTTCTCTGCCTTGCCCTACAAAGGGCATGTGAAATGTCAGTTTAGATTAAGAAATAATAACAATTAAATTAACATTACATGTGACTAAATTAAAAAAAAATCATTTTAAGTCAATTTTTGAATTTAGAAATTCTTCAATTGTGTAGAAACATTTATTTATTAACCACGTTTGTAATTTTTTCTTTAATGAAGGTAAAGGTAAGGTAAACTAAGCTCCTTTACGGACTTCGGTAGCTTATTATAGATTTTTATGCAGTTAGGATAACAATTCCTTCTATAATACTTTGAATGCGTTTTGGGTATCATCAGCTTTCCATGGTGTCTTGCTAATCTACAGTTGTTTGTATTTTTGAAATTGAAAATATGAGGGTGTGTTTTAACAAAAATGCATCAGGTGGAGCCAAATATGTTTAACGCGATATTTTTTAAGCTTTAGTAACTACCTACTAAGTATTCTACTCATTTTTTGACAGTGGCGGATTTACAAATTTTCAAGGTATAGGCTGTAAAGCTTTTGCCGCCCTTGCCTCCACAATTGTCCTAGATTATTATTACAATTCAACAATTTCGTACGTGCCAGACTACAGCTGGGCCACAAAAAAAAAGTTGGAAATCTGACTTTTTGACTATGCCATGATGAAGTCGATAATTTGTCGGAATTTGTCGCCAAAAACCAGATTTTGTCGGTCTTGCGTTTAGGAGATACGTGTGGCTCAGCTGTAGAGATGTCTCTACAGCTGGGCCACACAGATCTCGAAAACGGAAGGTCGTAGCGAAAATCTGATTACTCGTATGTGTAGCCGGTAATTTGTCGGATTTTGTCGCCAAAAACCAGAGTTTGTCGGTCTTGCGTTTAGGAGATACGTGTGGCTCAGCTGTAGACGTCTCTACAGCTGGGCCACACAGATCTCGAAAACGGAAGGTCGTAGCGAAAATCTGATTACTCGTATGTGTAGCCGGTAGTTTGTCGGATTTTGTCACCAAGAACCAGATTTTGTCGATCTTGCGTTTAGGAGATATGTGAAGATACGCCGTGGAGACTTTTCTACCTGGATCTTGAGAAAGAAAGGTCATAGTGAAAATCTGATAACTCGAGTGTGTAGCCGTTAGTTTGTCGGAATTTGTCACCAAGAATCAGATTTTGTCGATCTTGCGTTTAGGAGATATGTGAGGATACGCTTACGACCTTTCGTTCTCGAGATCCAGGTAAAAAGGTCTCCACAGCGCATCCTCACATATCTCCTAAACGCAAAATCGACATAATCTGATTCTTGGTAACAAATTTTGACAAACTAACGGCTACACTCTCGAGTTATCAGATTTTTGCTATGACCTTCCTTTCTCAAGATCCAGGTAGAAAAATCTCCACAGTGTATCCTCACATATCTTCTAAACGTAAGATCGACAAAATCTGGTTCTAGGTGACAAAATCCGACAAACTACCGGCTACACATACGAGTAATCAGATTTTCGCTATGTGACGCCATGAAGAAAATATAATTTTTACTATACACATACTGTACATTACCTTGACTATGGTTCAGACCAGCAAAACATTCTATGGGATACATAAATTATTAAACATTGGCACCACTTGTAAACTTATGCTGAAAATATTGAAAAGTGGTGATAAAAATGTTAATAAATAAAAACATTTGTGACACAAATGGCTCTCCTAAATATTTAAGTAACAAGAACTCTTATACCAGAGGGGATTTTATCTGAAGGACCAAATTTAACAAGTGCAAACTTAAGATTCAAATATCTTTGAATTCGTGGAAAGACTGCGTGGGAACAATAACGAAAAGTAGGTAATGTGGAAGGGATAGGGATGCAGAAGCGAGACCGAGGGCGGGAGTTGGGGATTCGAGACGGGACGGCCGAGAGGGACGGAAGGTTTTAAAATTATATGCAGACTTGTAATTTAGGACTAAAGTGTTTGAGAATATTTCTAAATAGATACCTAATAATATTTAATCCTTAGTCAGTGTTTAGTGTTGAGTTTCTGGTAACTATGAATTTCCATTCGGTAAGTGTCATTTGATTATTTAATCTACTTTAATGACCTGCCTTTTGTCAATACTGGTATTGAGATGTGTCAACAAGACTAGTAATTTTTCAGCCTAGGATTATCGTAGGGAAAACGACCAGTGGTCGGCTCTTTCATTCGAAGTATAGGGGAACAATATAAATTGTTCATTTAGGGATATACCTAGATACACCGCACAATAACACTATGTTTGAAAACAAACGCTTTTGCATTCACCATACGAACTAAACACAGACACTTTTGATGTTGGATTGACAATAAGAGAGTTCATTACGGTAGTAGTCCCGTTGAAATTCGTCTTTTAGAAAAAATAATTTTGTTAATTTTCTTTAATTGTATTATGCCAGTGGAGGTATTTTTGAGTCTGGGACGCATATCACAAAACAATGCGGATAGCATCTAGAATCTAGATTATGTCTAGAATCTAGATAGGTGGGGCATTGTTTCAGCCCCCCATTGAGGGGGTTGCTGGTGTTAATACATGATACAATATTCGTAAATAACCGTGCCATGAACCTTGGATCAAAATTGATCAGTCACAGCTACGACCTTCCGTTTTCGAGATCTGTGTGGCCCAGCTGTAGAGACGTCTCTACAGCTGAGCCACACGTATCTCCTAAACGCAAGACCGACAAATTCTGGTGTTTGGCGACAAAATCCGACAAATTACCGGCTACACATACGAGTAATCAGATTTTCGCTACGACCTTCCGTTTTCGAGATCTGTGTGGCCCAGCTGTAGAGACGTCTCTACAGCTGAGCCACACGTATCTCCTAAACGCAACACCGACAAATTCTGGTTTTTGGCGACAAATTCCGACAAATTATCGACTTCATCATGGCATAGTCAAAAAGTCAGATTTCCAACTTTTTTTTGTGGCCCAGCTGTAGTCCGACACGTCAATTTCGTTGGAATTGCACGTTAAAATAATTTTGACGGTAGGAAAAGAAAAAGGGCGCAAAGACCGATTACTGGTTGGGGGCGGCGAACTAGCTGTTTTACTCTAGAATATGGAAGATTGATAAACGGATTCACGGAACGTACAATGACAAATGATAAATGAGAAGGAAGGGAAAGTCGTCGGCAAAATTTGTTACATCTGTAAAACATCAGAAAACAGAATACAGAAAACCGTCATCCAGAAATCTTTTTGATTTCTGGTAGCAAAAAAAAAATTGGTCCCCAAATTTGCCACCCCAAAAATCTGCCGCCCTAGGCTCAAGCCTATTCAGCCTGCTGGTAAATCCGCCACTGTTTTTTGAGGAGCTCTGTGGCGCAGTGGTTTAGCGCTTAGCCCTGCGATTGCGGAGGTTAAGCAATTTTCGCAAGGGTCGGTCACGGGATGGGTGACCAAAAATTTATTATGACGAGTTCCTCCGTGATTAGGAAGGCACGTTAAAACGTTGGTCCCGGCTGCATTTGCAGTCGTTAACACCCACCAATCCGCATTGGGCCCGCGTAGTGGGTTATGGCCCATCCTCCTTATCCACCCATAAGGAAGGGAGACATTAAAATTGCCTGAAGTCAGTCTAATCATTTCTACTATACTATGTCTGTTGGTAGATCAAAGATTTCACGGAATTACTCCTAAAAAAGTAATAAATTAAAAAAAAATAAAAAACCCGCCTGCCTAAAAAGACAAGTCAACTGAAAAGATGGAAACAAGATTAAATATTAAAGGCAACATAATAACATGCAGTCGGAGGCATGCATTAAGAAAGTGACATTATGAATTATTTGAATTATATGCCTCCGACTGCATGTTATTATGTTGCCTTTAGGCTTTAATATTTAATCTTGTTTCCATCTTTTCAGTTGACTTGTCTTTTTAGGCAGGCGGGTTTTTTATTTTTTTTAATTTATTACTTTTATTTATATCTTTTTAGTTATTACATATTACGGTAATGATATACCTTTTTGAAATCTTTATAATAAGCCCTTTAATTTGACACCCATATTGTAGTTAGTATTCCAAAAAAAAAAATTTTTTTCCACTACGTATAATAGCACCGTACAGCCGCCATGTGGCTGACGAGACAAATCTAAGCCGTTTGAAAGATATGAGGTAATAAAGAATATTACATACAAACATACTTACATACAAGATACGCGCGAAAAACATAACCCTTTCTTTGCAGTCGGGTAAAAAGCGAATGTGACAAACATACTTTGAACGGGCATTCGGAGTCTCAGATCAAATAAAAAAAGAAAGATGGAGCGTTGCGAAGTGGTTGCGAACAACGAACGAAGTGAGGCCGGGTTTTGATGGTACATGTGTGAGTGCAAGGGGGCGGGCGGGGGCCGGGCGGCAGGGTTCTATTTGGAAAGCCAAGGCGTAGTTTCGTTATGTTTGTGCGTGAACTGCGTATGTACACAGCAAAGGCGTAGTTTTACATGCCTCACTGCTTTGTCGGAAGGCTCCGTCTTTACTTTTTTATTTGGTCTGAGTTCGGAGTATGGTCTTCGACTGTGGCCTGGCGCTTTACAGATCAGTCCCTAAAGGGCTTCTAATGATTTAGATTACACCTATAACGTTGTTTTCAGATCCAATCACTCTTCGGTGATGTCGTCCTGTGATGCATTCTCAGAACATCCTTCTCCAGGCGAAGACAACTATCAGTCTTATAACAGGTACTAAGTACACACTACACATAAGCCTCCGCTTATCACTGGCACACAACCTCAGTGGATGAAGTCTATATTTTGATAATTTTTATCAGGGTTGGAAAAAAATCATGAATCATAGTTTTTTTTGCAAAAAATCGAAAAAATCCGATTTTTTTATAAGGACATATAAGGACGGATAATTTGGCAGTTTTTTTGAAAAAAAAAACTGAAGTCTGATGAAAAAAAAATGCAAGAAAAAAGCAATTTGATTTAATCAGTGATTTTTATTCAAAAAATCACTTGATTTAAATCATAATTTTAAATCATGATTTAAATCAAAGTGATTTAATAACGCCAACCCTGATTTTTATAATGATGAATGAAATTGCTCGATTTCGGCGGCGCCGGCGCACTGTCAGTACACACACTGACAGTGCAATATGATCGTTACTAATGAGCGGTTTTCTGACAGCAGAGAATTTTAGTATAATTTTATGTCGACAGATGGCGTTACTTCAACTAAGTCGATTTTTTAAATAATATTATTTCCCACTAATGGTCATATTGGTCATAGAAAAGTTTTCGTAACACGCCATCGGACAACCAACGCACAAAGCAACAAACCACATACTCAACAAACGTATAATAAAAAAGTAATTACATTTCATATTTTTAATAAAATGCTACCTACTAAGTACAACGACATCTAGTTCTATTTTATGAACTACTTTTTTTTCTTAAACTGCCTTTTGAAAACCGCTCATTATAAAAAAAATAAAGAAAGAAAAATAAAGGCACGTCCTTTGTCGCAAAAACAGAAAATGAATAAGAACCGTCTGTGAGCCGCCGCTGCCCGGCGACTAGGCGAACGAGTGCGTGCGTACGCGTCCATATATTATATGTTACCGTTAGAGTACGAAATCCGTCAATCTGCAGATTAACTAGTGAATCTGCAGATTAACTGGTCGAGTCAGTTAAAGTGCGGATTTTTTCTTAAAGTAGACGATTTCCGCACTAGTTCATCTGCAGATTAACGGATGCTACACCGTTAAAGTGCAGAATACAGTGAGTGAAATAGCCAAGGCTTCTGGAAATTTAAGAAAATGACCTACATTGAAAGATTTTATTTTACAAAAACTTTGTTTCTGGCGCTTCGCCGGCCGCTCCCGCGGCACGCTCGCAGATTAACTAGTTAATCTGCAGATTCACTGATTTCCGCACTTTAACGGTAACATACACTCGACGTCAGAAAAATCGCACCTCTTCGAAAATAAGTTTAGACTTGGCCACCTGCTATTGCTAGGTGACGTTTTACTGTGTAAATGTTGATATCTATTGAAAGTACCTACATTTAATGAGCTTTCAATTAATAATTGTTTGATTTAATTAACATAACAGTTAACATAATTAATCGCTTAAAGCGTTATTGCTTGCACCGCCATAAAAGGAAAATAAAATCGGTCAATTCAGGGTAAATTCGTTATCGAGATGATGGATAAGTCACACTTCAACAGTTCAATTAAAAAAAAGGAATACCCAAGATGAATACAATTGCCCATGAAGTTGCTCAAATATTGCAAAAAAATGAAGCTATGTAATGTTGCTCGGAAACTGAATCTCAGTAATTAATTTTGTTTGACGAGTATTACAACGGGTTTTAGAGACTGTTGGCTATGTCCGAAGGGGAAGAAGTATATAACAACACTTACTATTAAATTAGATAGGATTAAATTAACTTTGAATAAATTTTTGAAAAGGTGCGATTTTTTGACGCCGAGTGTATATGTTACCGGCAATGTGTATTCTCCGGCATTGTATACAATGCCTAGGCATTGTATACAATGCCTGAAACGATCAGACAATGTATGAAATGATATTCATTTTATACATTGCCTAGGCATTGTATACAATGCCTGCTGGTCCACCGGCAATGTGTAAAATAAGTTTATTTCTGTTGTCTGTTATAAAAAAATAACATCGAAATTTAAGGCTTACGCTCCGCTGCGCTACGCGCTCGCCTTAAATTTCTAACCTAACCCGGGACCTATAGAAGTAAAGCAGGTTCGGTTCCAAACTCAATAAGCCGCCCTTGAGCCCCCCTCGAGCCCTCCCTCGAGCCTCCCCTCAAGCCCCCCTCGATCAAAATCTTTTTATTTTACACATTGCCGGTGGACCAGCAGGCATTGTAAAGAATGCCTAGGTAATGTGTGAAGTAGACAATAATATTCATTCTATTTCATACATTGCCTAAAAGGGCCAGGCATTGTATACAACGCCTAGGCATTGTATACAATGCCTGCGTTTCATACATTGCCGGTGACATATATAAGACAGTCGACATCAACTGTAATTTCTACAAGAGAAATTACAGTTGCTGTGTCGACAGTCGCTCGGTGACCGGTCGACAGTGCAATTTGGCTCTAAATGGCTGAAGTCGAAATCGTATCGTGTTGTGCAGTCGCTGCGGGTCGTCATTCGCGCGCGACTCGGGCGGGTCGAGCGGGCACTACACGCAGCGCAGCGCTCCACCGCTCGCGCGCCGCCGCACCGACTCCGGCTCCTCCACGCAGCACGAGCACAGGTATGTTGTGGCGTGCTACGACGTGGAGCAGTGCTCGGGCGGGTCGAGCGGGCACTACACGCAGCGCAGCGCTCCACCGCTCGCGCGCCGCCGCACCGACTCCGGCTCCTCCACGCAGCACGAGCACAGGTATGTTGTGGCGTGCTACGACGTGGAGCAGTGCTCGGGCGGGTCGAGCGGGCACTACACGCAGCGCAGCGCTCCACCGCTCGCGCGCCGCCGCACCGACTCCGGCTCCTCCACGCAGCACGAGCACAGGTATGTTGTGGCGTGCTACGACGTGGAGCAGTGCTCGGGCGGGTCGAGCGGGCACTACACGCAGCGCAGCGCTCCACCGCTCGCGCGCCGCCGCACCGACTCCGGCTCCTCCACGCAGCACGAGCACAGGTATGTTGTGGCGTGCTACGACGTGGAGCAGTGCTCGGGCGGGTCGAGCGGGCACTACACGCAGCGCAGCGCTCCACCGCTCGCGCGCCGCCGCACCGACTCCGGCTCCTCCACGCAGCACGAGCACAGGTATGTTGTGGCGTGCTACGACGTGGAGCAGTGCTCGGGCGGGTCGAGCGGGCACTACACGCAGCGCAGCGCTCCACCGCTCGCGCGCCGCCGCACCGACTCCGGCTCCTCCACGCAGCACGAGCACAGGTATGTTGTGGCGTGCTACGACGTGGAGCAGTGCTCGGGCGGGTCGAGCGGGCACTACACGCAGCGCAGCGCTCCACCGCTCGCGCGCCGCCGCACCGACTCCGGCTCCTCCACGCAGCACGAGCACAGGTATGTTGTAGCGTGCTACGACGCGGCGTCGCGACGAGTAACGTGCAACGTGCTACGGGCACGGCCTGTAGCAATCTACCAATGTAGGTACAGTACCAGGCATATATCTTGAAATCGGGTGGGGATTGCGCGGTATGCGTATTTTGGGCATGCGTAGCGGTGAGGGGCGCGGGCGGTGGGAGAGGGGCGTGTGCTATATTGGTCGCTCACAAGAACACATGCGCGAGCATATCCCCACTCCGTCGACAAAATTTCCCTTTGTTGCCCGTGGTACTACAAGATACGTGCCTCGTACTGTATATGAGGGGTGTAAAAGCAAAACCTGCTCTGTCACAATTTTGAATTTTTTAGTCTATGAATGCAGTTTTACTCTTAAGCTGTTACTCTATGGTATCTATAGTATAAATTTTTATTCCCAAAATCGACTCGAAACCGTTTTAAATTGATAAAGAAAAACGCGCTTAGATGCAAAATCAACTGTATCCAGAGTTACCTAGAAGCAAAGTCTACGTTGTCCATTTCAACCAATCGGAAGACGGTATTTCACTAAAACTGTCATGGCGACCAAGCGGTTTTCGGAACTTTTCAAGGTGGATGTTGTGTACCTTATTGCTCATTTAATGATAAAATAATCTGTTTTCCAATAAAAAAGCGACAAATAATGGAAGTTAACTAGAAGAGGTCCCACGGAATAAAGCAAGAAAGAGAAGTCGCAATCCTAGGGCTCGTATTAAACTAAAATCTCTGCTTGACTACAGTTAGAAAGGGATGGCGCTATATGCGATGTATAGCACCATCCCTTTCTAACTGTAGTCTCCCTTTGAGTTTAATTCTATTATTACGAGCCTAAACAGTGGAAAAGAGCGATTGAAAAAGTTAAAACAGTTAGTACATTTTGATAGCTGATTGCAAAAAAATTGATGCAAAAAGCGCCTCTATCCCATTTTGTGAGAAGCAGAACTGCCTTTGTCCTTTCAGGTTAGAAGCAAAAGAGCCTCTATCCAGAGGTTAAAAGCAAAATAGCCTCTATCCTTAGAATAATTACACCTAGAACGATAATTCCCTACAAAGTGCGCTGTCAAAAGTGAGGCAACTAAAACAGCCAAAATGGCGCCGTTTTCAGATGTTTATTGTGCATTATTAAATAATCATGCCTAATAAGTACAAACAGTCTCAATTTCCCTACCTTAAAGAGATTAAGTATTATATTATAGGATTTTAGTTACGATTAGGTAACGTATGAAGGATATAAATCTGAGAACTGAGCCATTTTGGCTCAGTATAAGTTGCCTCACTTTGCATACAAGGACACGGCTTCTAGGTGTAATTATTCTAAGCCTCTATCCAAATTTGAATCGAAAATATAGCGTACTAATCGAATAATCTACTAATTGTAACTCTATTACTCTCATATTAGAATCTTTTCCTTCTAGAAACTTCAAAAAAGTTCTGATATTCATCAATGGCGACTTCAGAACTAAATTTCTCTTATATCTCAGTTTGACACTTCATTGACAGAGTTGGTTTTGCTTTTACACCCCTCATATGAAGTTAAAAAACCTTTATTCAATTTTGGGTCTAGCATTTATGTCTTAATAAGTTACTTAAACTTGTTCGGTTTGATTTCTTATAGATCATAGGTGTAGCCAGGCCAGTTTTTCGGAGGGGGTCGAGACCAGTTTGTTGGTCCATGTAAAAAAACACTTAACAAAAAATAATTTTACTTAGTTCAAATCCTCCTTCCTGGCTACGCCCTTGTTACAAATAGGTCACTTGATTTTGTTCAGTTTTGGTTCACAATCATTAAGATCTTCGTTATAATAACCATTTTATTAAATCATTGTTTCTTTTAGACATAAATATGACAGTGTTTTTAAAACTATGGGTTAAAATTGCAGGTAAAATACACCGCTCACTTAATTTTATTACAGAAAAATACAATTTAACGCTATGGAAGTTTTCAATATAAGTAAATAGTTTATTGCAAAAATAAGTCTACGTAACTTCGTAGCACTGACCACTGTCGTAGCAACTACACCAACCACTCTGTAGCACTGATGTTTTTTGTTCCCGTAGCCGCTACAACGCGTACTACGGCGGCGAGTGCCCGCTGGAGTGCTACGTGTCGGCGCCGCCGCAGTTCCAGGACGGCGCGCCCTCGCCGCCGCCGCACCCCCCCGCGCCCTACCCGCACCAGCCGCGCGTCGGGATACACTTCCAGGTGACTAAATATGTGGAACAGGCCTTATGCACCCCCTAAACTAGGGGTCTCCAAACTACGGCCCGCGGGCCAGGCCGTACCGTCTAACGAATTGAACTGCGGAAAATTTGCCGAGTTTCAAATTAAGACAGGTAAATCGAAATAAGGAATTTCGTATTGTACTATTTGTTGAAGTTATTTGGAAGATATTGATGTTTGTGTGACCTCATGAATTAGGGTTCGCCATTTTGGGACAATTGGGGCTCGATTTATCTGTTTTAATTTGAAACTCGGCAGACTTTTCGAAGTTCGATGCGTTAGCCGGTATTTCATTTTATTTCTTCGAAAACTTACAGCTACTATGTTTATACAACAAAATGTACCATGGTTAATCACTAGCCAACAATTAAGTTTTCACATGTATGGCCCCAGGTCCGGCTTGCGAGCACCAACAATCCGGCCCGCGAAAGCAAGCCAGATTATGCCCCAAGCGATAAAAACTGCTTGTCAATCATTTACGTTGTATCGGCTTTTTATCGTCTAAGAACGATACCTGACTGTGGTGCTCCACAAAATAGATGATTACCGTGGCCAATCAAAAGTAGGCCACGCCCCCAAATGGTGGTGATGGTAAAGCAATGTAAATGATTGTCAAGAAATGCTCCTAGGGGCTGCTCTAAGGTGGATACCCCACCGAAAGTGGCGTCCCCAGAGGTTTAATAAAACTTTACGTGGATTGTTAAATCTCAGTGTAGTATTTTAGAAAGTATCACTACATTTCCTTGTAGTCATTCTTAGAAGTAGAATAGCAAATGAGTCAAAAACGGCCACTTTTCGCAGTTTTCTACAAATCACTGAGACGAGAGGCGCAACTCCCAGGGGGCGCACTTTGCTGACCCATAGCTAGAAAATAAGTCTATAATTCTTGGGGCGCAAAATCCAATGTTGCCAAGGGCGCTCATGATTCTAGAAAAAAGTCTTGGGACGCAAAATTCAAATCTTGCCAGGGGCGCTCATGATCCTAGAAAAAATCTTGGGCGCAAAATTCAAATCTTGCCAGAGGCGCTCATGATCCAAAAAAGTCTTGGGGCACAAAATTCAAATCTTGCCAGGGGCGCTCATGATCTTAGAAAAAAGTCTTCGGGCGAAAATTTAAAATCTTGCCAAGGGCGCTTACGATTCTAGAAAGAAGTTTGGGATGCAAAATTCAAATCTTGCCAGGGGCGCTCATGATCCTAGAAAAAATCTTGGGCGCAAAATTCAAATCTTGCCAGAGGCGCTCATGATCATAGAAAAAAGTCTTCGGGCGCAAAATTCAAATCTTGCCAGGGGCGCTCATGATCATGACGTGACCCTAGCTCTGACGATCGTAGATAATTTATCAATGTTCGTTTCCTCGCCAGGCGAGCGCCCCCCCGCCGCAGTTCCAGGACGAGCCGGTGTACGACTACGGCGACTACGAGTGCGCGTACAAGGCGCCGCTCAAGTGCCTCGGGGGCGGCAGGAAGGAGTACGCCAAGGAGTACAGGTGACTAAATACAATACTTGTGTTGTAACAGCCGGTGTACGACTACGGCGACTACGAGTGCGCGTACAAGGCGCCGCTCAAGTGCCTCGGGGGCGGCAGGAAGGAGTACGCCAAGGAGTACAGGTGACTAAATACAATACTTGTGTTGTAACAGCCGGTGTACGACTACGGCGACTACGAGTGCGCGTACAAGGCGCCGCTCAAGTGCCTCGGGGGCGGCAGGAAGGAGTACGCCAAGGAGTACAGGTGACTAAATACAATACTTGTGTTGTAACAGCCGGTGTACGACTACGGCGACTACGAGTGCGCGTACAAGGCGCCGCTCAAGTGCCTCGGGGGCGGCAGGAAGGAGTACGCCAAGGAGTACAGGTGACTAAATACAATACTTGTGTTGTAACAGCCGGTGTACGACTACGGCGACTACGAGTGCGCGTACAAGGCGCCGCTCAAGTGCCTCGGGGGCGGCAGGAAGGAGTACGCCAAGGAGTACAGGTGACTAAATACAATACTTGTGTTGTAACAGCCGGTGTACGACTACGGCGACTACGAGTGCGCGTACAAGGCGCCGCTCAAGTGCCTCGGGGGCGGCAGGAAGGAGTACGCCAAGGAGTACAGGTGACTAAATACAATACTTGTGTTGTAACAGCCGGTGTACGACTACGGCGACTACGAGTGCGCGTACAAGGCGCCGCTCAAGTGCCTCGGGGGCGGCAGGAAGGAGTACGCCAAGGAGTACAGGTGACTAAATACAATACTTGTGTTGTAACAGCCGGTGTACGACTACGGCGACTACGAGTGCGCGTACAAGGCGCCGCTCAAGTGCCTCGGGGGCGGCAGGAAGGAGTACGCCAAGGAGTACAGGTGACTAAATACAATACTTGTGTTGTAACAGCCGGTGTACGACTACGGCGACTACGAGTGCGCGTACAAGGCGCCGCTCAAGTGCCTCGGGGGCGGCAGGAAGGAGTACGCCAAGGAGTACAGGTACCTAACTAAACACAATGGTAAGAGCCCATTACAGTCCACTGCAGGAAGTATGCTTTTTCCGTGGAGGATTTTACATCACTGCCCTGATGATGCCAGTTCGATTTCGACCACGGCGTCTGCATCAACTCCTTAGTTGTTGTCTTCTCGTGCATGCGCTCGCTAGAGCAGGGGTTTTAAAAGTGGGGGGTGCAGAGACTTTCCAAGGTGGGCATTGGTCACCTGTGAGTTAAGGACCTTATTTAGAGATAACCAAGAAAGAACGTCCGTAGGTAGGTGTCTGCAGATGGGGGACGCGGATTTTTTTTTGTAGAAAGGGGGCGGGCGCGTCCCAAATAATTTAGGGAACCCCTGCGTAAGAGGCTTATGTAGCCAATCTTCTTAGTGAAGATTCTCGCGCAGTGCGGGCGGGCTTTGTATCAAGATTAGCACATCTCTGAGTTGATCTTCAAAGTCACAAATTTTTGATTAAACCAAAGTCCGGACTCCACTCCGGACTTTTGTCGGCTTGTTTCTACCACAGAGAGGGCTTTCAGCATTTCTTCATATGTCGCTTGCTGAAGCAAACAAGTTCTCAGCACATTTCTGTACCTAAGGAGTTGTTTGCTATGCTTGCCCTCCTCAAGTTCATCATACAAGATGCACTTCGCCACTCGCGCTGTGTCAAAAAGAATCGATATTTGAAAGTAGGTAGATAGTATCTCAATATAGATGGAGATGATTATAATCCTACTTGTCTACGAGCAAAAAAAGTAAGTGATTGCAATACCAGCTCTCAGCGGCAACACCCACACCCGAATTCAAGCCAAACTATGCGATAAATTAATGCTTGTTTGCGTTCCAGGTACCACGAGCCGAGCACGGAGCTGATCAGCAAGCAGCCGCAGTACCAGGAGCCGCGGCTGCGCGCGCGCCTCGGCGACGCGCAGGAGTACGTCAACACGCCGCAGGTCACTATTCTTTACTCTCTTTCTATCTCCTATACAAACACTCTAGTTTTAATCAATCATAAGATAATTTCTAGCACCTATCCTTGCTCCAGAAGTAGGTTCTGGTTATTTTTTAGATTAAAACATAGGATACTTTTTTATTCCGCTTAAAGTTTTCCTAGGGATTTCTGAATGTCCACGCGGACGAAGTCGCGGGCGGAAGCTAGTCAATGATAAGTTCGAGCACCTCCTTGCTCCAGAAGTAGGTCTTGGTTGCATTTTTGGCTTGACGACTCTGTACGAATTAAAATACAGGTCTTGAGTGAAAGCGAGGGGGATTTTCTTGCCGGTTGTTTTCGTAACAAGGTCTCCCGTTTACGAGCCAATGGCATAGCTTGGCATTGGGAGTTTTAGGGGGTTATAGCCAATCCAAAACTACACAGCTGTGGACATTGAAATAGAACCTGGCCTAAATGTTAATAAATTTCCAGATGTGTCCGGGCGAAGAGGTGACGTCACCGCTGGGCACGTTCAAGCGGCAGCGCTGCTTACGCTACAAGCAGCGCCGCCCGCGGCCCATACTGCGCTCCAAGTCTGACATATCCGATAGGTAAGTGAGGAGTGCTGGTACCGACACTGATGTATGGAAGTGAATCTTGGGGATGGCAGAAGAAGAATGACATACATACATACATACATACACTCACGCCTGTTTCCCATGGGGGTAGGCAGAGACTATGGATCGCCACCTGCTACGATCCTTGCACACTTCTTTCGCTTCATTCATACCCATCAATCTTTTCATACATGCCCTGCGGTTTTTGTCACTGCGTACACCAGCCTTTTTTATAATAACCTCTATTTGGTCCGCGTAGGTTTTTCTGGGACGCCCTCGTGCAATCGTTCCTTCCACATTCGCACAGTATATCTCTTTCGTGATTCGCCTTTCATTCATCCTCTCTAAGTGACCAAACCACTGGAGCATTCCTTTCTCAATTCTTGTCACTATATCATCTTTCAGATCACACCTTTTGCGAATCACCTCATTGCTCACTCTATCACTCAGTTTTACTCCACATATTTTCCTCAACGATCGCATCTCTACCGCATTTATTCTGCTTTCATTCTTCTTCTGCCATACCCAAGATTCACTTCCATACATCAGTGTCGGTACCAGCACTCCGTTATGAATAGCCATTCGCGCCTTTGCAGAAACGGTTTGGCTACTCATAACCGAGTGTATAGCACCACTCACCGAATTTCCTTTCTTCACTCGTCTTTCTATGTCTTCCTCACTCTTTCCGTCCCTTGTGAACAAACTCCCCAAGTATACAAACTCACGGACTTGTTCCACTTTTTCGCCACCTAACATTACCGTACAGTCAGTCATTTCTTCATCTCTCTCAAACACCATCACTTTAGTCTTAGTTACATTCACTTTCATCCCTTTTCTCACAAAATCTTCATTCATAACCGACATCATTTCCTGCAACAACAAGAAGAATGAAAGCAGAATAAATGCGGTAGAGATGCGATCGTTGAGGAAAATATGCGGAGTAAAACTGAGTGATAGAGTGAGGAATGAGGTGCACAAACCGCACAGTTCCGGTTAAGAATAGGACTGTCCCATCTCATCCCGTGGGTATCGTAGAAGGCGATAGAGGGAAGTTTTAGGGACCCGGTGCAGACCATCGCACAAAGGGTCACTTGAATGGCAGCGAGGAAACTGTCAACAACAGCATTCCCAAGGAGGGTTGGTGTCAGGCAGGCGGCCGATCGTAAAACTTTGCCAAAACCTAATGCAGTATGTATTACATGCTGCGCCGACCCCAATAGTGGTCGTTCTACGAGCGCAAAATTTTATTTTGTGTAGACATAGCACTACAAATAAATTGGGATAAGGACAGGAGGATGATGAGAGTGAGGAATGAGGTGATTCATAAAGGTGTGGTCTGAAAGATGATATAGCGTCAAGAATTGAGAAAGGAATGCTCCGGTGGTTTGGTCACTTAGAAAGGATGAATGAAAGGCAAATCACGAAAGAGACATATTATTGCGAATGTGGAAGGAACGATTGCACAAGGGCATCCCAGAAAAACCTACGCGGACCAAATGGTTAATTGAAATCTAGTTCTTCTACCTTCTTATAGTTAGGCTCATATTCTTAACTTTATTAAAACTAATGTGATTCAATCACGTAGGTAGTATTCCAAAACTTCCTAAATCAAGCTAGGCTAGATCAGCTCTTGATCTTAACAAAAAGTACTTTGTAATCCTCACTTACATACATACATACGCTCACGCCCGTTTCCCATGGGGTAGGCAGAGACTATGGATCGCCACTTGCTACGATCCTTGCACACTTCTTTCGCTTCATTCACATCCATTACCCTTTTCATACATACCCTGCGGTTTTTGTCACTGCGTACACCAACCTTTTTATAATAACCTCTATTTGGTCCGCGTAGTCGATGTGAACAAAGTTTTAATTTGTACTTGTTCTGTTGGTTTTCATGAATTTCGATACGCACAAAAACGTTTTCTATCAGAATTAGTCTTACTCAAACTTGATAACAGCTACTGTACTAGCGACTTTTTACCCAGGTACCGACGCACAGACGGGCGAAGCCCCGCCTCAGTCCCGTGCGAAGGCGAGGAGTCGGCCGACAGTCCGTCAGACGGGTCCGAGCGACTGCAGCAGTTCTTCGAGCACCTAGGCCTGGAGCCGCGCCTGTACGAGGCCATCGTGTGCCACCCGCCGCCCGACAGCCCCGTGTTCTTCTCATCTGCTTCTACTGTTGACTCCAACCAGCTAGCAGCTGCTGCTGATTACACTGTAAGTATATTCTTCATAATAATAAATAGCCCACTATGTCTACTGCAGGTAGGTACCTATTCCTCTCTTAAGGTCAAACCGCACTACAGCGGAGCGGCGCTGCGCGGCGCAGCACTGCAGCGGAGCGGCGCGGCCTCTCCTAAACGCACTATCGCGGCAGCGGAGCGGCGCGGCGCGGCTCAAATTGCCAGACGTAGCAAGATTTCATTGAAGTTGGACGCACGAACGAAAAGGGAACGCTCGGTCACGCGTTCCCTAGAACGAATTTCGAAGCAACGATTTAGCAACACATCCTCATATTTTTTATTTATTTATTTGTGTTGAGTAATGATTATGATGATTTATGAAATGATCACGTAAAATACTACTTTGTAATTTAATAAAAATTTGTACACTGAAATATCAGTAGAAATAGATATTTCCAAATACCCTATATAGACTGAAGCTCGATTATGAAGAATATTCGGCCGCGCCGCGCCGCGAGCTATACCGCACTAGCGGCAGCGGAGCGGCGCGGAGCGGCGCGGAGCGGCAAAATATTCTTTTGCACCCAAATCTGCAGCGCCGCGCCGGTACGCGCCGCGCCGCGCCGCGCCTCTCCGCTATAGTGCGGTTTGCATCATTGCAATCAATAGAAAGAATATTTGGCCGCGCCGCGCCGCGCCGCGCCGCTCCGCTGTAGTGCGGTTTGACCTTTATAGGAAGATTGCCATAATCTCTACGCTCGGCAGCTGCTTCCAGATTACAAAGTTCTATTAGACCGTTCTCATACATAGGAAAACGCTGTTATCAATTTTGTGGTCCACTGCAGTGTTGAAAGTTACGTTTAGCGACGTGTCATACCAGTCCGTCAGACGAGTCTGAAAGACTGCATGCAGCAGTTTTTCGAGCACCTAAGACTGTGGACTCCAACCAGTTAACAGCCACTGCTGACTACACTGTCATTACAACAACCCGTCTACTGCAGGTATTTCTCTCTTATAGGAGGACGTTGCCATAATAATCTCTACGCTAGACAGCTGGGTTCGAGATTACAATGTTGATTTGGACCGTTCTCATCGGAAAACGCTGTTAATCTATTTCTGATCTACAGCAGTGTTGTAAGTCGCGTTTAGTAACGTGTCATATAGCCAGTCAGTCAGACGGGTCCGAGCGACTGCAGCAGTTCTTCGAGCACCTAGGCCTGGAGCCGCGCGTGTACGAGGCCATCGTGTGCCACCCGCCGCCCGACAGCCCCGTGTTCTTCTCATCTGCTTCTACTGTGGACTCCAATCAGTTAGCAGCTGCTGCTGATTACACTGTAAGAATCTTCTTCATAATAATAAATAGCCCACTATGTCTACTGCAGGTAGGTACCTATTCTTCTCTTATAGGAAGATTGCCATAATCTCTACGCTCGGCAGCTGCTTCCAGATTACAAAGTTCTATTAGACCGTTCTCATATGAAAACGCTGTTATCAATTTTCTCGTCCACTGCAGTGTTGAAAGTTAGGTTTAGCGACGTGTCATACCAGTCCGTCAGACGAGTCTGAAAGACTGCAGCAGTTTTTCGAGCACCTAAGACTGTGGACTCCAACCAGTTAACAGCCACTGCTGACTACACTGTCATTACAACAACCCGTCTACTGCAGGTATTTCTCTCTTATAGGAGGACGTTGCCATAATCTCTACGCTAGACTAGACGGTTCGAGATTACAATCTTGATTTGAACCGTTCTAATCGGAAAACGCTGTTAAGTATCTATTTTTGATCTACAGCAGTGTTGTAAGTCGCGTTTAGTGACGTGTCATATAGTCAGTCCGTCAGACGGGTCCGAGCGACTGCAGCAGTTCTTCGAGCATTTAGGCCTGGAGCCGCGCCTGTACGAGGCCATCGTGTGCCACCCGCCGCCCGACAGCCCCGTGTTCTTCTCATCTGCTTCTACTGTGGACTCCAATCAGTTAGCAGCCGCTGCTGATTACACTGTGAGTATCGTCATTATAACTACCCTAGTCTACTACAGGTATTTCCTCTCTTATGGAGGATTGCCATATCTCCAAGCTCGGTAGGTACTTCCAGATTACAATGTTCTATTGGATCGATCTCATCAGAAAACGATACTACGCATTTTTTAGTCCACGTCAGTGGTTTAAGTCACGTTTAGCGACGCAGCATATAGACAGTCCGTCAGAAGGATCGGAACGACTGCAGCAGTTGCATGTATTTCTCTTTTGAAAGAGGACGATGCCATAATCTCCACGCTCAGCAGGTACTTATAGATTACAATGCTGGGTTGGACCAGGTTGGACCGTTTTCATTAGAAAACGCTGCTTTGCATTTTCTGGTTCAATGCAGTGTTGTAAGTCGCGTTTGGTGACGTGTCATATAGCCAGTCCGTCAGACGGCTCCGAACGACTGCAGCAGTTCTTCGAGCACCTCGGCCTGGAGCCGCGCCTGTACGAGGCCATCGTGTGCCACCCGCCGCCCGACAGCCCCGTGTTCTCATCTGCTTCCACTGTCGACTCCAACCAGTTAGCAGCTGCTGCTGATTACACTGTAAGTATATTCTTCATAATAATAAATAGCCCACTATGTCTACTGCAGGTAGGTACCTATTCTTCTCTTATAGGAAGATTGCCATAATCTCTACGCTCGGCAGCTGCTTCCAGATTACAAAGTTCTATTAGACCGTTCTCATATGAAAACGCTGTTATCAATTTTCTCGTCCACTGCAGTGTTGAAAGTTACGTTTAGCGACGTGTCATACCAGTCCGTCAGACGAGTCTGAAAGACTGCAGCAGTTTTTCGAGCACCTAAGACTGGACTCCAACCAGTTAACAGCCACTGCTGACTACACTGTCATTACAACAACCCGTCTACTGCAGGTATTTCTCTCTTATAGGAGGACGTTGCCATAATATCTCTACGCTAGATAGCTGGGTTGGAGATTACAATGTTGATTTGGACCGTTCTCATCGGAAAACGCTGTTAAGTATCTATTTTTGATCTACAGCAGTGTTGTAAGTCGCGTTTAGTGAAGTGTCATATAGTCAGTCCGTCAGACGGCTCCGAGCGACTGCAGCAGTTCTTCGAGCATTTCGGCCTGGAGCCGCGCCTGTAGGTACGAGGCCATCGTGTGCCACCCGCCGCCCGACAGCCCCGTGTTCTTCTCATCTGCTTCTACTGTCGACTCCAACCAGTTAGCAGCCGCTGCTGATTACACTGTGAGTATCTTCATCATTATGTCTACTGCAGGTATTCCTCTTTTATAGGAGGATTGCTATATCTCATCGTTCTGCAAGCGGGTTCGAGATCACAACGCTGGATTAGCGTTTTCATCAGAAAAGGATACTTACGCACTATTTAGCCCACGGCAGTGTTCTAAGTTGCTGTTGCCAAAGGGCAAATAAATGAAATTAAATATTCTGCTTCGCTATACTATTCTTATGGGAGGAAATAAGCTGATTTGAAATGTAAGAAAATCATGGGCCACTGCCCTTAAAACGGTCTCCTCATCTTCCCCTTACAACCGGTCCGTCCCTTATACCACCAGAACCATTTCATTTCACCTTTGCATCGATAACCACATCTTTATCATAAAACTATATTATGCTATTTACTTACAAGAGCTCCGAAGTCCTGCACGTTTGACCCGGCATCCACACTTCGACTGATTCTCTTGCGAGCTGTCAAAGAACTGGCCGTCCGCCATCTTGTTCCCCAGACTATAGCTAACTACTCTACTTTGACATTTGATTTGTAACGGAAGTTCATATCTATTTTATTTATTTGATTATTTAATATTTCTATTGACATTTTATTATTTTATATTATATTTTAAAATCGCTTTCGCGACAGTTGCGTTTAGTGTCTTGTCATAAATATAGATTAGTCCGTCAAATGGATCAGGGGGGTTATTCACGACTGTCGGAAACCAACTTTCCGAATCGAATCGGAAAGTCTAGTCTTCGATCTTATTTTCTACCTTATGCTACCAAACTTTATAATTGCATTGTCGGAAAGTGGATCGAATGCCAGTCGAATGTATTTGTGAATAGCTATATTTTTGTAATATCGGAGCATACGAATTCGAATCAAATGCTTTCGGGTAGATTTCCGACAATCGTGAATAACCCTACAGAACGATTGCAGCAGCTCCAGGCGATCGGTGTTCCTCTCTTAAAGGAGGATGTTGCCATAATTTCCACACTCGGCAGACGGTTTCGAGATCAAAACTGACTTTTATATTGGATAATTTTCAACAGGTCCAAGGCCCCGGTGGTGCCCAGAAGCAAATCTACCGTAACACGGAGCCGCCTAGCGTGGTGGAACGAAACGCTCGCATCATCAAGTGGCTCTGTCAGTGCCGGAAGACACAGATTATGCCTCCGCATTAGAAACGGGCGAAAATGTATCCTATGTCGTAGGTTGTAAGGTATACCTGTTGTATGGTATGTAAGTTACTTTGAAAGTCTAGTAACTTCTAAACAAGCGAAAATGAGTCCTTTTTCCTGAGCATAAGGTTGCAAAACCCAATGAATGGTGTGTTCTCGTGTTATTCTACAGTCTGTCAAGAAACTCATGAAATTAAGTTGTATTCTGAAATATTTTGTGAAAAAAATGTAAGTAAATAGTACTCTAATGATAAAAAATTGTGATTTAAAAGCGTTTTAACTTAAAAATCCCACTTTTTAATGCAGAAAATAATTATCAGTCTGATTCTAGAGTAAAATACCTACTCTGACATACTACTTTGATTAAGACGCGATAGACTTTCATTTTTTGAGAATGGTGGGGCAAATGACATAGGCGCGATGGGACATGTCTTTTCTGAAAAATCTGTATTATAGAAAAGAAAAAATCTGTAAGAATAAAAACGTCTTAATTTGGCTTTAAATTCCGGCATTTGCATTGTAGAATAGTCTTTTATATCCATTTTGGGCCAATGGGACTTTTTCGGTAAAAAAAAACACGAAATAAATACAAATTTTCCCATACATTTTGTTCTGAACGTCTACTGTCTTAGGAACAAGCGTATGCAGCGACATCTACAATTAGCTTTGCTATCCCCATTAGTGTTATTGTATGGCAACACTTGACTACTTTTGTATGCAACAACCTAGTGTTGCTAGTAAAAATATTTTTAGTTTCGTCTAATGAGTTTCTTGACACACTATATGGAACGAGCGAAAACGTTATATCATGTCATAAGCACAAAATAGATAATTGGAACGCCTCATGCATGGTGTTCTCGAGTTAGATAGCTATCTATGAGACGAGCGAAAATGTATCATATATCCTAGACATAAGGACGATACTCGATACCTGATGTTAAGCGTGTATAAGTAACTTTTAGGAGATGACCGAAAATGTATCCTTTACGCTTTTAGCACACTTCCGCCGCGAAACACCAAAGTAGTTTCGCCATGAGTTCGACAAGCCAAATAAATGCGAACAGTCTGTTCTAAGGCATAGATTTTTCACGCGCGATTTCTCCCGGTCGGCTCCGACCGTTGGCGCACGTGGAAGCCTTTAGGCGCAATTGGTCCAATTCACATTATTCGCAGTTAGTCCAATTCGCAGTTGGTCCGATTCGCGGTTGGTCCAATTCGCGATTGGTCCAAATAAAGTGTATTTCCAAAATTAAACAAAATAACACATTTAATAGTAATCGTGACTAATTAGGTATCGCAACCGATTAATGCACTCATAAGTTGCAAAAATATATGAATATTTAAGTTAGTAAATATGTATTTAAACATAAGCATACAAAAACTTAATATACTATAATTGGACCAACTGCGAATTGGACCAACTGCGAATTAGATTTTTTTTAACATTGGACCAATCGCGAATTGGACCAATTGCGCCTAAAGGCGCGAAAGTCATGACGCGAAACCGCTACGTAGATGTGATCATCATATATCGTCGTCGATAGAAGACAATTCATGGTGGAACTACCGCGGTATCGCTGGTACTGTTTTGCGGCGGAAGAGTGCTACAGGCGTTAAAGGTTTGAACTCCAGCTAGCTGATCACTGAAACGCGATATGATTTTAAATGTCAAAAGACAATGGATTTTGATAGTCGAGAGGCGATATAACGCTATAGGTATTTGTGAATCATGTAATAATATCATATTTCGGTTGTCAAGCTAGGGGGGCTGGTGTAAGTATAATGTAAACTCAAGTTTCATGAATATTCAAGAGCTATACAACTTTGATAGAAGTAAATGGAACAAAATACAACAATCACTTAGTTAAGATAATTAATATAATTGAAAAAATACTATAAAAACTGAGAACCTCCTTTTTATGTTTGTTTTGAAGTTGGTTAAAAAATCGACTCGCCCGTAGCAGCTCAGACGGGATGAGTCGGTTTTTCTAGTATTTTTTCAATTATATTATCTTAATATAAAAATATCATTGTAAATGCATAAAAGTTTAATCACAGTTATCATATATAAATAACTTTTGAAACGAACTTTCTATCTAAATTGACATGACTAAACCACTGGTTCCCAAAGTGGTAGTTATGGCCCCCAGGGGTTAATCATTAAAAAAATTAAAGTCCGTTTCAGACGAAGCTTATATAGGTCTTGAATAGTCAGATTTATATTGACGAGTGTCTAAAAATGGTTGTTGAAATAACCTATTGGTTGAAACGACTGATTAGAACCCTTTGATCCCAAAAGAATAGTCACACACAACGTTATAATATTACTAGGTATTTTAAATTATAAACAATGTGTTTATTCGGTATAAAACAACGATTTAAATACCATTGTTTTGTTTGGATTTAGACGACAATGCACTATAAAAAATGGAAAAAAGAAATGAAAGAATGTAGATACCTACCTATATTATTATTTATTAGGTTTGTCTGTATAACAAATTGTCACAAAAACATACCTAACTGGATAAAAAATACCTAGTCAAAGTTAGAATTTTCAAGCTTCTAATCCAAAAGAAAAATGTATCTAAATATACATTAAAAGCGTTGAAGTACCTAGTAGTATCAGATTAGAATAGTTTGAAAAATGCTAAACCGAATTTTCAAACTCCTCGGACTACGAAGAACTTATATTATAATATAACGTACGTACAATATACTTAGTAAGAAATTATTTTAAAGTAGCGTTAACAATTTTAAACGTTTTAAAACTTCTTTAAATAAACTTGTTCGAGATGATAATAATTATGGTAATATTAGCGGCATCGCCATCGACTGCTGACAATTAAGCGATTCTAGTTCATTAGTTAGTCAAACAATAACTTAGATATAACTTAATGAACTTAAGACTAAAACTTAGGTAATTAAGTAAGTTGGGAGAAACAAGCACAATAACGGACAGTTAATACCTATTTAAATCTTATGTTAATCTCATTTTTATTTACTTTTTATTCAACATGAACATAAATCAAGCCCCAATTTCAAATTGAGTAAAATTAATTATCAACAAGTTTAATAGTTACAAATATAAACGAATATATTATAAGTCATCGATAATTACAATACTACGATGTACAATTGGTGAGCTTAGATATAAAAAGACGTTATTTTCAAAAAGAGATACCTATTATGATAGTGTGACTATCTCACTAAATTAATGTTTAATGAACGATTGCATTTTATTTGTAGTTAAAAATAAATTAAAATTGACCAAAATGTTCTTGTGATGTCTTAGATCTTACTCTCCAAGAATTTCATTAGTATAGTGTTGTGGAAAATTAATAAATCTGATATTATAAAAACTGCTCTGGCACTGCACTGATATAGATGAATAGTTTTCAATTTCTAGCTCATCAACGCTCCCCCACTATGTACAGGATGTTACAAAAACCGTAATGCCGATTATGGTAAATAGGGACCATCAAACTGAACAACTTTTACTATGGGACCAACTCTGAAATCGCTGTTTCATAAAGTTGATTCATACAATAATAATTACTAAGTAACAAAAATATCAAAATGTATAAAACAGCTGATCTTTTTTCGCGATTTAAGAGTAGGTCCCAAAGAAAAAGGTGTTCAGTTTGACGGTTCCTATCTATCATTTTCGGCTTTATAAGGCTATTTCCAAACACCCTGTATATTCGCTCTTTAATTTTTTGTCATGGAGGCTTGTAATATTTTAATTAAATACTAAACAATATTGGAAGAATATTTAGCATTTGCATTTATTTTGAGACTTTGTTGCCTGGATGTTGCTAAATAAAAAAAAATAGTTTTTGTATGGTTCATCATTATCACAAACGATGAAGGAGATGATTTGCTTCATTTATGTGAAAAATCTCTGTGACTACTGGCTACAATAGTGGCATGGTAGTATGCCTAGAGTCTGGCCAGCGAAAAGTGTCATCGAAATAGTGGCGCCACTTTCCCTATTAAATTAATGTGTTATTGGAAAAGTAGCAAAGTTAGTTCCTTTTCCAACCACATGCTTTCGTTAGACATACTATCATTAAGATCAATATAAAATATGTTCCTGTTGTGGATTTGTCATTGTTCATAGTTTCATATTTTCAAGTCTGTATCATACAATCAATTACAAATCATCTATTTTCAAAGAAATATCTATGTATACCCTCGTAGCCAGCCGATAATATTTTTATAATAATTTAAGACTATATTCTTAGTAGGTTATTTTAAAGACTAATTTTAAAATTTTTTTGTTTATCTAATAGCCGATTTTGTAAAACTTGTAAATCAAACTCAATTTTACCCATTTTTTTACTGATAACTGACAACGAGATCTTTTTTTACTATCTTAATCAATATATTTTTAATGTAATCTAAACACCTGAGGCCTAAATAATTACAATCCCCTATATTTAATATGATTAGAGTTTTTTTAGATAGTAAAAATCTCAATACTTATTTATGTACTGTGAGCCAAAGAAAATGCACTTAAAACTTTGATGACAGTGTGTTGTTCAAAAATAAATGTTTGTTGCTTATTTCGCTGGCAATTAATTTGAATATATACACAATTAGTGTACGTCCTATAGCCTATTATACTATACATTTCTGATCATGAGAGCATAAAGAATATAAAATGTAGCCGACACAGTTTTCTTTTGTGCTAAACTGTGTAGGTATTTTCAGTAACTTTTCAGTTGGTAGTTTACCAAGAAAAGAAAATATAACTAAATATAGATGATAATAGCTAGATATGTCCGAAGGAAATAGTTACTTTAATTCCGAATAACGCAACAAATATGCTAATCTAAATGTGTAAGTAACGTACATAACAGTTAAACATCCTTTAATTTCTCCGTTTATTCTGCTTTCCAATCTTTTCTTAAATTAAGTACTTAACTCTCTCTCTTAAGAGTACCTACTTCCATTCCAACACAGTAAAGCATACTTTTTTATTTCATACATGGACTTTATACTAACTAAGACAGCGTTTCTCAAATCTAAACAAAGCCCCCTCGGGGTGCAAATTTTAAGAGTGTGTTCTTTAATTAAACCCCGCAGTGCAATAATGAATTCCAGTCTTAACGAGTGCACCTAATTTTGTTATTTTTTGTTAGAGTATCCTAATGTTCTGTAGCATTTCTTCTAAAAGACTGTCGTTGGTTTATTATTTTGATTCTATGTGTATTCTGTGATATCGGTAAAATATCGTACATTTTGTAACTAAGGGCGTCCGCTCAAACTTATGTACTATCCCCGTCAATTGGTAATGCGCTGGAACCTTGTCAAATTAACATACACATCATCGTCATCCGCAACTAAAAATGACAAAAAACAGTAAAATTCTAATAGGTAATACAATATATTAATTATTGAATTCTTATTTTCAATAAGAAAGGGTCTAGGTATATGAGAAAATTACAATTGTTTTTCGTTTTTGAGGTTAAAATCATGGCCGCCAGGCGCATTACCAATTGACGCGGATAGTAGTTATGAATTCGAAATACTAGTACCTACATGCAAAGGTACGTACCTACCTACACATACCTATTTTCTATGGATATCTATCGGTCATGAATCTTATTAGAATATGAATATAAGATTCTTGCTATTGGTTTTTCGTGATTACAACCATATTTGACATAGAGAAAGTGCTCTGCTCCTCTATGTTTAAGATAGTTATGGATTATAATAAAGGCCTATTCAAATCAGAGCGGTATCCGCTACCGCCGCGGGTAGCAGTAATACCCGTGCGATATCCTGCTGGGTATTTGGTATGGCATTTTCGCAGCTGTTGCGGGTACGCGATACGTACCACGTACCCATTGGTATATCGCTCAGATATCCGTCAGTATCCGCTCAGAGGGCCTAGCCAAAGTAACATTCGCTAATCTTCGTTATCGCTTCGCTTTCGAAACATGTATGGAATTGACATAAGGTTTCGTTAACAATCGAATTTTAAATCGTCAAATCCATACATTGCTCGGAGCGAAGCGATAGCGAAAATTTGCAAATGTTACTTTGGCTAGGGGGGCAGATTTGTTTGAGTAGGCCTTAGCTAAGATTACCTACTTATTTAGGTAATCATTAACCTACCTATCATATTCCCAAGAATTTAGCGGACGGCCCATTTACTTTCTTGGTGTCTGTGTCGAAACATAGATTAGAGAAGATAATTGTTTTTGTAACTCAAGTGAGTTCTATAAAGAGGGGCATTTGTATAGTCGGCAGCAAGTATTTGGAAACAGCCATTACAGCCTTATTAGTTACTTTAAAAGTTTCGTGGACACGTTTTTTTAATTAAGATGCTGATGTTACATGGTTCTAACGATACGATAACTTTAGACGGTTGCAAATATATGGACATATTGTCTGAATCTAAATATTTGACGCTGACTGTACTGTATAAATAAATAAGGACATTTTGTTTAAAGGGATGTGCTTTTCGATATACTTTTATAATATTATCCGTTATTGTTATCATGTTATGTGAAATAGCAACGTTCTTGCTTAATAATTATAACCACTTATAACATAATAAATTCTAATTTACTTGATAGATAGCGTACAGTATTAGATCGTTCAGCAATTTCAGCATCGGATGCTTCCATTATTTGTGTAAATAAGATTTACGTAAGTTGTTAGGAGTTTATTGTGAAAAGAATTATATTGTGGTCTGATGACGCAACGTGTTTTATTTTCTTCAGATTGTTTGTCCAACTTATTTATAGCTTATTTTTGAAATAAAGACGCGACGGCATAGATCATAGATATAGTATATTAAAAAGGGGTAGATGCGCTACCGAGCGACGGGCCTATTTTTGAATCGATCGACTGGCGTCGAGCGCTCGTTTCTTCTGATTTTCGTTTGACAAATCAACTCAAATGTATGAGCTGTCGAACGAAAATCTGTAGAAACGAGCGCTCGACGCTAGTCGAGTGATTTAAAAATAGGGGCCCGCACCCTGATTATCTAAAATGAAACTATTTAGCGACCGGTTGCATTTGACATACATTGCCACTTTTCTTTAGTATGTTTTTTTTAACCCAAAAAGAAGTAGATACGACTTAGAAAAAGTACAGGTTTCCGAAAAATTAAGATGTTCTAGGTAAAAGGTTGTCAAGTCAAGGAACAACAGATTCCCCTTCACATCGTTGTTTTAACGCTTTTTAACGATTTTGTGTCGGAAAGGGCAATTTTAACAACATGCATGAGCGATCGGTTCTGCTGGCAACACTATCAGAACCCAGTGCCGTTACGTTAAGAAAAAAACCCACTGACGTTGACGTCAGAGGGCCTAGTACGAGTTGGTTTTTTGCTCTCACTTCACTTTTCGAATAGTTAACTATCGTTTCCTCTCTTTCACTCGTTCACTCACTCGCATGATTTCCTCTCTTTCACTCGATACTATTCGCAAAGTGAGGTGAGAAATACAACTCGTACTAGGCCCTCAGTAAGTAAAGTGAAGTGATACTGATTGATGATGACGTGACTGTCTGTCTGTCAAATCAAAAGTTAAAAAAGAATCGCGGAGAAAGCGCGGGAACGTTTGACGGGAGTGACGGTCTTTTCAAACAAATAAAACTAAAAAATATTTAATTGTTGCAATTTGTATATAATTTGTATAAAAAAGGTGTAAATAATCAATATTTCATTGTTGTAAATAAAATAAAACTGTAAATATGGGGAAGAAGAGTGGGCGAAAACGAAAGAAAAAACTTGAAGACGGGAGTGGAGGCGAAGGTGGAGAGTCCGACTTCAGTGATACCTGCTCCACGAAGTCCCTGGAAGAAAAAATGGAAGAGGATAAGTACAAAGATTTTAGAATCCCAAATTATGTTCGGTTTTATCCAGAACAAGGCGGCAATTTTGAATATGTTGTATTCATAGAGAGTACGAAAAGTGACCAACCTATAGGCAACCGTGACATGATGTCATTGGCTAATTGTTTAAAGAAATACAACAAGGGCGTCAAACAATTGCAAAGAATTAACAAACACAAGATTGGAGTAATTTTTGAGCGGCCAGGCCTGGCTAATGCGGCACTACAAAATAAAAAATTTTTGGACGCTTACAGTTTGGCTGCCAGCATCCCTGCGGCGGCCAGCGAGGTAACAGGAGTAATTACACATGTACCAATAGATTTATCAAATGAAATGATTTACTCCGCACTGACTACAACCAAAAATATTGTGAGTATTAGGCGATTCATGAGAAGGTCAAAGATGGATAATGGGCTAATCAAATTAGAACCCACAAAAACAGTTTCAATTACTTTTTCGTGCCCGGTGCTTCCTGAAAGCGTCGATCTCTACAGCTGGCGCTTCGAGCTGCGTCCTTACATTCCTCCAGTGAAGCAGTGCCTCAAATGCTTGAGGTATGGGCATATTGCCAAATATTGCAAGAACTCCGAACGCTGCTCCATATGTGGTGAGTCTCATAATTTTAAATTCTGCTTGAAATCACCTGAAGAAGCCATCTGTTGTCACTGCAAGGGAAATCATGTTGCCATCTCATCACAATGTCCTGTTAAGAAAGAGAAAATACAATTAAATAGAGAAAAAGCTCAAAGCAAAACATATTCTGCTGTATTAAACGAGAAGTCATTCCCTCCTCTGAAACAAAATCCCATTGAAATGCTAGCTTCACTCCTGAATTCTGATCAAATACTGAATATGGTTGTTGAGTCTGTTGTTAAATTGATAACAATGAATAAAACTAATGATACAATTATTTCCACTCAGAGTATTAAAGATACTCTCTTAGAAACAATTAAAAAAAATAAGAAATAAATTTTTTTTTTTTTTTTATGGATATTTTAAGAATAGTTCAATGGAATGCTCAGAGTTTACCTGCACATAAATATTTATTATTAAATTTTTTGCAAGAGTATCAGATTCATGTAGCTTTAGTATGTGAAACATGGCTAAAGCCTCACATTCGTTTTAATATGAAAGGTTATAATATAATTAGATTAGATTCTGGTACAAGACATAATGGTGTAGCCATTTTAGTTCATAATAGTTTACAATTTGCTAAAATAGACACTTCTTTTGATGATTCAATTCAAAATATAGCTGTGCGATTGCAGTATGGCAACAAAGAAATTTCGCTTATGTCCTTGTATAGTCCTGGTAATTGTGATGTTTCATTTTCTAAAATAAAACTTAATAATTTAATTTCTAATTTACCGGGCCCTTTGTTGATTGCCGGCGATTTTAACGCACGGCACACAGCATGGGGTTGTAGTAATATTGATACACGTGGTCGTGATATTCTTGAAAGCATCGACGACAATAACTTGGTTCTTCTGAATGATGGTCAGTTGACAACTGTTGGTTCTAGTAGATGGCAAAGGAATGCTTTGGATCTTACTATGGTATCACCTTCTCTGGCATTGCAATGTGAGTGGTCGGTCCATGACGACCCTATGGGCAGCTATCATTTACCTGTAATTATAAACATCACTATTAGTAATAATAATAATGATTCATCTGATTATCTTACACCTCCTACTTCTTACAATTTTCGTTTAGTAGACTGGCAAAAATATAGCAAAAACGTTGATTACTTATTACAAAATTTTTACATTGATCAAACTAATCCATTAAAATGTTATTCTAATTTGGTTGCGTTATTAGATCTTGCATTGCAGCAGTCAGCTATTATCAGCAATAGGTCTTTCTCTGTTGACCAATCAAATCAATCGGTTAGGAAATTTCAGTCCAGAATCCGCAAAAAACGTATACCACTACCATGGTGGAATAAAAATTGTGCAAAAGCAGTAGAAGATTGTAAAAAGGCATATATTGAGTTTAAAAACAGTCTTACAGAAGAAAGTTTTCTTAAGTTTAAAAGGCTACAAGCTGTTAAAAAAATTGTTTTAAAAAAAGAAAGAAACTTAAGTTGGCTTTCATTATGTCAGTCACTAAATAGATCTACACCCATATCTAAAATCTGGAGGATTGCTAAGAGGTTTAATGGTCAACCTGTTTCTTTTAAAAATGTTTATACAGATTGGATTCCAGAATTTCTTAAAAAATATACACCAGATACTGTTGAGGCCCCTTTACAATATGTAAATAGTATTAATCCTGTACGTAATAGTAATTATTTATTAGCACCATTTAATTTTCAAGAATTTAAAAATGCAATTTTTTCACGACGAGATACAGCACATGGCCTCGATGGTATTCCTTATAAAATGTTAAAACATACTACAGATAATGCCAAAAATATCATTTTGAAAGTTTATAATTTGTTGTGGTCTACCTCTGCCATACCTCTGGATTGGAAAAAGGATTGTCTGGTTCCTATTCTAAAACCGAACAAAGATAAAACCAAAGCAAATTCATATCGGCCAATAGCTTTAACATCATGCATGGGAAAAGTGTTTGAACAACTTCTTAAACAAAGGCTTGAATTCTTCATTGAAAGTAATCATCTTTTACCTTCAAATCAGTTTGGTTTTCGTAGGGGTAGATCCTCTAGAGAGAGTATAGCACATCTTCAACTTGATATTTTTGATTCTCTCAAACAAGATAATGTTCTTATTGGTGTCTTCTTCGATGTCGTTGGTGCTTTTAATAATGTGAATCACCATATTTTAGCTGGTGAACTTCTTTCTCTTGGTATTCCTGAAAAATTGGTTAATTGGATTTTTGAATTTTTGCATGGTCGTGAGGTTTATGTGAAATCAAATAATCAGTTAATTGGACCAAGATATTCATACAGGGGTGTGTGTCAAGGGGGCATATTATCCCCATTGATATATATACTATATGTACATAAATTGAACTACATATTAGGTCCACAAGTAAAAAATTTGCAATTTGCTGATGACTTAGTTATTTACTTCTCTGGATCTGATATTCGACAAGTATCCTCTATAGTTAATTCTGCTCTTAAAAAATTAAATAATTATTTCAGTTACCTAAACTTAGATGTAAGTCCAGAAAAGTCTAAAGTTGTTGTGTTTGGTGAATGTGATTTTGATGTTGATATTGTATATAATAATATTAGTCTGCCATTGGAAAGTGAAGTCAAGTTCTTGGGTGTCATATTTGCTAATAACCTTTCTTGGAATAAATATATAGAATATTTGCTGGGTAAAGCCTATAAGGCATTCAATGTCATTAAAAGTTTATCAAAAATTGATCCTAAAATTCTATTAATGTTGTATAAATCAATTGTGAGGAGTCATTTTGAATATGGCTTTTTTTGTTTTGGGTCTGATCCCAAATTAGTAAAAAAATTAGATATCCTGCAGAATCATAATCTGAGATGCATTACTGGTGCTATGAAGACTACTCCCATTAACTCTTTGCAGGTGGAATGCAATATACCTCCACTTCAATTCAGATTCAAATTTTTAAAATCAAAGTTTTTGTTAAAACTACTTTCACTGTCTACTCATCACCTACTCAGAAAAATTGAATTTCTCTATACAACATATTCTCCTTTGAATGTACCCCGAATCCCCTATCTGTTTCATGACTTCTCGGATATCGTAGAGTTTAATCAGCAGTATAACATTCATGGTTCTACTTTCCATTAACGGACCACGATTTTGGGGGGAGGGGGTGAGGGGGGAGGAGTAGGGGGAGGGTGGCAACCCCTCCCTAAAGTTTGAAAGTTAGGAGATGGATACTTTTTTTTTAATGGTTAAAAAAAAAACTAAAAATATGTAAATTAAGCAGGGGAGGCTAAAAAAAGGTGGGGAGAGGGGAGGGGACGTACGTACAAAATTTCGCACGTAAAAAAAGTCGTTTCTGGCGCTTCGCCGGCCGCTGCCGCGGCACGCTCGCTTCGCTCGCTCGGCTTGCGCGCTGGGTTCATGTACACCTAACATGCTCGTCGCTACGCTCCTCGCACCTATCGTGTGACCTGAGGTCCTTTAGTAGTGCTACCAACCTAGTGCGCCGCCAGTAAACGTAAAAAATTGCGACACAGGTCTAAAATTATTTTTTTTACCTAGAAAATCTTAATTTTTAGATTTTTTTTCTCGCGTATTATTTGGTTCCTAAACATAAAATTTCGTATACGTGTTCCAAATCATGAGTTCTTTACATAAAAAAAATATGAATTCGGAACTCGTGGTCCGCTAATGGAAAGGTGAGCCCACATGCACCCTGATTTAAAGAATAAAGAAGAAGTATATGAAATTACTGATAATTTCCCTCAGCATAGACATATCTATACAGATGGTTCCAAAAATAATGATAATGTTTCGATGGCTGTTTACATACCTTATTTGAAAACGGGTCATGGAATTAAACTCCCGGGCCAAATGAGCATATTTTCCGCGGAGTGTCTTGCTATTCTTGCTGCGCTACAGTTTATTGAGGAGAACACCCAAGAATGCACTCAATGGTTAGTCCTAACAGACAGCATGAGCTGTCTCAAAGCTTTGCAAAATACCAGATTTGATACCGGATGTAACTATATTCTACAAGATATTAAAACAACCTACTTCAAGCTCAAAAGTAATAATATTGATATAGTTTTTATGTGGGTTCCGTCGCATATTGGAGTATCTGGAAACGAAAGTGCCGATAAGTTAGCTAGAGCCATTACAAATGACGCCGCAAATGTCAACATTGACATTAAAAATGTTGCTATACCGTACTCTGATTTACTACCAAGACTTAAACTTTTGTCAAAACAAGACTGGTCCACTCATTGGCAAGAAACTCTAACAGTAAAAGGAACTTGGTATGCGAAGATTAATAATGTTCTTGGCTGTCGTCCTTGGTTCACAAAATCAGCAGAATACCATAGCAGAAAGTTTTATACTATCCTAACACGCCTGAGATTTGGACACTGTCGATTTAACTCACATTTACATAGAATGCGTATTATCACATCTCCAACATGCACTGAATGCAATTTAGGTGTGGATCAGACTCTTAATCATATATTTTTTGATTGCCCTGCTTACAACATTCAGAGATTAGTCCTGGTGGACAGATTATTAGAAATATATAAGACATCTTATAGCATCCCGCGCGACATTCAAGACATTCTCACAAATCCTGAAACTTATAAGGATTTATACAACTTTGTTGTATCATCGGATTTGGAACTATAAACATGGATAAGACTTTGAAGATTTATATCACACTGAAGATGACAAGGAAAATGGAATAGGAAGTGGCTACGGCCTTATATAACCCGGACACAGAAAAAGAAAATTGAAGAAGTGGCTTTGGCCTTACATTACCTGGACACGGAGAAAATAATAATTAAAGAAGTGGCTTTGGCCTTACAAAACTCAATTACAGAAAAATGAAATCTAGAGGCTGGAATTCTTGTAGTTGAAATTATTTTAAATAAGACAATGGCTGTATGGCTCTGCCTTTGCCTTTCCCAACTGACGGGAAGAAGATATTAAAAAAAAAAAAAAAAAAAAAAGAATCGCAACAAAAAATAATTATAGTAAATAAAATAAATAACAACTGAAACATGCGAGGACAATCAAAATGTGTGAGATAATGAGTAATATGTGTTAGTTTTGTGTCAATTTGCTAGTTTAACGAATGTTCAGTATAGGACCAACATCTCTCGCCGCCAACCTACGAATGGCAAATAAACAACTTAGACCAACGACCAATCTCAATAATAAATTGCGTCATGTTTAGTAACGATATTCTGGCGTAATAAAGAAATACTGACGCAGATACTGATTTTCATCAGGCAGTCGACCGTGAGATCGCGTACGAGCATTGTACCGTCCAAAGTGAAGAAAAGGCTTTTTGATGATATTAACTGAGGATTCCAACGATATGCCTCCTGTTAAACACGGGAGACGAGGTCCTAGCGACGCAGATGACGAAGACGACGATTACAGACGGCGAAGAGACAGAAATAACGAGGTAAATATAAGAAGTACTCCTAAATGCTTTGTGCCCTTATCAGATAAGTGGAGATTGTTTCATAACAGTATTAATAGTAACTACGTAAAAAATATTTCGAGGTCAATTTTATCGTAAACATTAAACTGTCTTTTCTATTAGGTATTGCATTGGAATTATAGTTATTTGATTGGTGTTAGGCCGGATTTCCATCTAAAAGAAAACTTCTGCAAGAAGTGTCCCACAGCCTGTCAGACAGTAGCTTACAAGTGCTAACTAATAGCAAATGCACTGGCGACACGCGTTCACAAGCTACTGTGTGACAGGCTGTCAGTGTAAGTTCTCGCAGGTGTATTCACGGCCTTCGTGTTTGACACCATAGTTTTAAAAACATAGAAAGCTTTTAATATTAGTGTTAATTTTGGACTACAAAAGAGCAAAGTGAACTTTCATTATGTAAATAATATCTATTCACATATCTCTGCTACTTTCACAATTAATTGAAATAAACTTTAATTTCTTAGACGTGAAAGGATTGTGATTGATGAAACTTGACTCAGATGTTACAAATCCGATTTTTACTATACACATCGCTGCCCTATTATTGTTTTGTACTAACTCCACTTTTTAGGTATTTTGAGTTTTTTGTCCCATGTTAATGTAGCAATTTTTCTGTACTATATCCACCGATCAGATCGTAAAATAGTTGTATAGTTACTGAGATAAGCAATATACGATTGTACTACGTCCAGGTTTCGAAGAGATTCATTCATTTCCTATGTACTATGTCCATAAACAGTTTGTTTTGAATCTGATGGTACAAAGCTATATTAAGAAACTTTGCCCCTTGCTTTGTTCTATATCCAACCATATCAATTTTATGAGGTACCTACATGGCAAATAAACATTGACTGATTGATACATAACGAACGATAGATTATATTATTACTGTAATCATGTTTTTTTAACGTATTAAACACTCTTTAGTAAAATGGACGAAGCAATATGCACGGTAGCGTGCATGGCTGTATGAGCTTTTATCTTTTGCTTTGCCCTTCGGGAAAAAAGTAAGAAAAACAATAATGTCAAAGATTAGAGTAAACCAGCATAAAAATGACACTATACTTAGGCAACCCTACACAGGGATAGGGTAAGAGGAATTGTTTCATAATTATTAATTATAATTCTCCCCCAATAAACTACTATGGTAAATTCATCATATCAGCCGCACGACACCCACTACTGGTATAGTAAATTTAGTAGTACATTTACCATTATTTTAAGGGGGGGTTGAGCCAAATATCACGTGGGGGAGAGGGAGATCTCGGCAGCAAAAACATTTTTTTACCATAATTTGGCCAAATCTGACACAAAAATGTTTTATTTAAAAGAAATCCACGCTAGCTTGCTTATTTTTAGTGTAAATTTGTTCATTTGTGCTTAAATGAACGAATTTACACTAAAAATAAGCATTTTGAAAATGCGAATGTGTCAAAAATCTCACCTGAGATTTATAGGGGGTAGAAATTTATTTATTTATTTGTTAATATATTTATTTATTTATGGATCTGTCCTAAAGCAAACAAAGGCTAGTGAGAGGGTCGAGCCAAATCTCACGACATTTCACCAAGGAAGAGGGGGATCTAAAAATTGCCAAACACAACTCAAGTAATTCATGGACGGCCCCCAGGTTACTAGGATCTGGGCCTTACTATGAGCTCTTATATATAGCAGGACTTAAATTGAACTGCCTTACTTTTTCGCACTATGACCTCAAAGGTTAGTATGAAAGCAGGCCTTAAGCAGTCCTGTTTAAGGCCTGCTTTTGAACTGAACGGTTTCTTATTTGCTGATGGTAAGCCCCCATGGCACATCCAAAACTAAAAGTTAAACTTTTATAGAAGCCTATTTGTAAAGAAAGTTTAAGAAACTATTAGGTTAAGTTATTGTAGCTTAAGTTATTGTATTCCCAATCACTAATGAATAAGTATTGCTGTCATGGATGTATTAGTGATGTAATTTGCACTAACGTTGAAAAATTGTTTACGCACATTATGATGCTGTGTGTACACGTCATTGGGTGTTAGTCTCGCTCAGTACTTTATAGCTGTTGTTTTGTTTTTCTTTTTTTATTATCACCTGTTGTGTACACTTTAATGAAATTAAATTAAAAAATTTACATATTTTTTACAATTATCATATTGTGATGCAGGGAGGGGAAGATTGGACAATTTTTATTACAAAAATAATATTTTAAGTTTTGTAATGACTTAAGAATGAAAGCTCAATTAAAGTTGTAAATCTTTAAGGGGAAATGAGGGAAAAAATATTTGCTGAAACCTCTTCAACTTACCAAATATCAGTCCCACTTTACCCCACCCCAAAAATACCTGACGATAAGCAATGTACACTCATTTAATAAAAAGTAGACATAATTTATGTCAGTATAGCTGAGCCGGTTATTTAAAAAACAAACAAGTTTAATTTTAAAATTGTAACGGTCAACTTTTGGGTCTGTAGTCTTTGGGTCAGTAGGGTGTGTTACTTTTTAAAATTATGTTTGGCAATTTTTTGTCAGAATGTTTAATACTTAATAATGACATATTAGTGTTGATTCAGTTGGTCTTGGTACAAATAAAAACTTAATTGACAGCATCAAACTTAATTCTTACATTATTGTCTTTTCGATACCGCAAGAAAAGGATAGAAAACTAAATTTAGTTTAGTCCTGTCAATTCAGTTGTTGCCACAAGTCGTTGGTCGTTGCCAACCAAAACAACACCAATGTCTCTTCGTTTTAAAATTAAAATTCATGTCAAGTTTTCATTTAAAACGTGTTTAATTGATTTACTCCAAACCGTCCTTTGTACTTAGTACTCAAATTATTTACTCTGAGGTAATACTATTTTAATATTGTTTGTACTAAGTAAGGATATAGAACAAAAAAATTGAAAAAAAATTACAGTACAAAACAATTTTGACACAAGTTCGCTAATTTTGGACTACATAGTACAATCGTCATTTATATTTAATTTCATTATTATTATTAAATATATTCAGAAACAAGTTTAATTTACATGGAATAACTGCTCTTAAACCTGTCTAGCTAATGGTGCACATAAAACTTCAGTTTAGTATACTAAATAGGAATTATGATTTTTCAAAACTTTGGATGTCGATATCTCGAAACTAGGGTGAGTGGAGTTGGTACAGACCAATAATAGGGCAGCGACATGACTAAATTATAGTATTTTTTTGTTTTTTGCAGGCCGTGAAGAAGAGTAGATATAAGTCCAAGCAACGGACACAAGAAACCTTCACAAGGGTCAATAAACTCAAAGCAGAGAACCAAATGTTGGAGGAAAAGGTGAAGACACTGACTAAAGAACTGCAATTCCTCAAGGAATTGTTCTTGGCGCACGCATCGAACACACAAAGTGCCAAGTTTGAGGGTGTTGACCTGGACAAACTTTTGGAAGATATCCCGGAGGATAAGAAGGGTGGAGGCAGCAGCAAATCCTAGATTAAAGTTTAAGTTTTAAGTAGTAATTATCTTTACTCCTGTTAATGTCGCGTCACGTAAAAAAACGCTGAACAACAAGCAAATGAGGGAGGCATCTATTTTCCAAAGACATAAGATACATTTACGCTCACCTTTTTTACATGACGCCTACTTTCCTTCCGTGAAGTGAATGTTTTTAGATAGATTTAAGAAATCAAATAAGTGATAATTCTATTCTTAACTTTATTGTCAATTTAAACTTCTATTGAGATTGAATTCATACATTAGTTATAAAGTTTATAAATATACCTATATAGATTGATTTTTTTTTATAAATGTTGTTTTAACATCACAATAATCAATCATTGATCTTATTTCTTAAAAGGCATATGATAGAGGGGCGCAAAATTAATATATTTTTTGCATTGTGTTATAAGAATATTATTATATATGTTACCGGCAATGTGTATTTTCCGGCATTGTATACAATGCCTAGGCATTACGACGTCACGGCGTATTGCAAATATTGCAATCTCTTTCTTTTCGTTTTACAATACGTTTTTGTTTCTCACGAACGAACGAACGACGAACACGTATTGTAACACTAAAGAAAGAGGTTGCAATAAACCGTCACGTCACTAAAGGAGCTTTTTTCAATCTTCACTATGACATATGGCCGTTCAACCTCCATTTGAGGGAGGTATAAGCTTCTTTGATTTCTGTTACCTGCCATAGAGTAAAGGTAACTTCATAACCCCCCCCCCCCCCCCCCCCCCCATCACTTAAGCACAACTCCGCCAGGGGGGAAAACCTAGGACAGTCATATTTGGCAACAAACGAAGCTATTAAAACATCAAAACCTTTTGTAGGAATTAAAATTTCAATGCCAACCCTACTGACCTATACCGCAAGCGCTCCGAAGTTAGTCAAACCTGTTGTATATTATTTTTATCACATGGTACTTCTCAAAGGAACATCAAAAAGTTGAAAGTGTACTATTCTGGACGTAGCTTAATAGATTTAAGGTAAAAATAATCTGTGTGGCATTATAATGCAATGGTTTGTGATAGTTTTAGGTTTTGACAATATGTGGAAATAAAACCTTTCTTGCATAATATGGTGATTTTATTAATAAAAATAGATTCTTAAATTATACAACTAGCAGAGGAATTATACAATTTAAGGATTAAATCTAATATTTATATTAACCTTCAGTCATTTCTGCCATTTCAAATTAATATAATAATAATAAAAATGTCATCTTTACAGTAGTAATAAATAACGTGTATGACATTGTATGTAAAAAACAATAATATTTTAACATTTCATTACATATTTGCATTGCAATAATCATGTTTTCTAACATTAAATAAAACAGGAACCAAAAAGCCATATTTTAATGCCGGGTCCATTAGCGCGTCTTTGATTTCTACACAATCAACAAAAACATCTCAACATTCAACAAAAAAAACGTAATAGGATTTTGTTTCGCGAAACAATGTTTTATTGATTGTGTAGGGCAAAACACGCGCTATGGACCCGGCCTAATTTGAACAACAGTTTAAACTATAAAACAAAAGCCTACTTAACCAGAAACTGCACGTTTTTTTAACTGAATTTAATTTAATAATAGTACAATAAAATTGCACAGATTTTCTATAAAGAGTGTGTTTGGCAAATTTCTTTCAGATAACGCGCCTTTAGTTAGACTGGCTCATTAACTTTCTCATAATAAGCAAACTCATATCCGGCTCGAAGGACCAGATAACATGTACATGGTGGGTGTACTATCCTAGCAAATTGCTAAAGAACCTTGCGGCCATTTTTTAACTTCAAAAACGAAAAAAAAAATTAAATTACCTATTAGAATTTTATTGTTACATGTCATTTTTAGTTGCGGATGACGTCAATGTGACAAGGTTCCATCGTATAGCAATTTGCGAGGATAGTACATCTTGACGAACAATAAAATCTCGTTTTTTAGACAGTCGATTATCGTCTTTATTGGTAACATGTTAAGACAGTTATTTCCACACATTGATGACCCCATCAGCGGCGGCGCTGACCAGGTAGTGCTTGGTGGCCTCCACCATAGTGATGTCGGTGATGGGCGCCGCGTGGTGGAAGCTGCGCGACTCCACTGACCGGTATACGTTGTCTTCTATTAGCGGTGAGGGCGCTTGAGGGTTCAACTTGCAGCATTCTTGGATTACAGTGGTGCCGTCTATGATTCGACTCCTGTGAATAAACAGATTATGAGATGGTGAAAATATTTTATAAGTTAGTAAGTCAGATTCGTAGAAAATGGTTGACGCTTTTCTTAAATTGGAACATTCTGAAGTTTTTTTTAATGCACACCGGGATAGTGCTTGGTCTTCACCAGGGATTGAAATACCGTTAAAAAAAATAACGATAAAAAAATTAACGTTAAAAATACCGTTAAAACATTTTATCGTTAAATTTACCGGTAAAAATAACGTTAAAAATATTTTACCGGTAAAATTAGCGTTAGATATAGCGTTAAACTTTACCGGTACAATATACCGGTAAAATTATCGCTAAAAAAATAACGTTATTAATTGGAATAACAAATTTTAAAGTTTAATGGTAAAAAAAGTAAGAAATAACGTTAAAATTAACGTTATTTACTGAAATAACGTTAATTTCAATGTAACGTTATCTAAATTAACATTATTTATTGACATAACGTTAATTTTAAAATTAACGCTAAAAAAGTAAAAAATAACGTTACATTAAAAAATAACGTTATCATTCCCTGGTCTTCACCTAACCTGATGTTAAGTGACGATAAGGCCAAAGGTGGAAGCGCTCTACACCCGGAATCCTCATCACTGTAGAACTGGCTATCTTACTTATAACTGCCGGAACACAACAATTTTTTAATTGTTATTATGGCGTCAGATTTAGGTAAGATGGTGGTAAAAAGCCAGGCAGACTTGAAATAAGCCCTACCACCAACCAAACCGAGTACAAATTGTATCCCCCATTTGACTTAAGAAAACTAATGTTCTAGCCTGAAAAACGTCCTAAACACATCAAAATCTAGGTACCTTTCTGTATTTACGATATTAAAACAATAGCAAAAATAATTCTAATGAGTTTATAAAAGCTAAGTTTACCTGTATTTGACAGCGTTAGACGTGTATTTGAGTTGGTCCGACGGCGCGTGGTCCAGTTTGTACGAGTCTTGTGGTCCAAGTCCCAGTGGCGAAGTCTTTGGTCGGACCCGCCTGTAACCACGAACAAAGAACCCATCTTCCTATACGAGCTAAGTTTACCTGTATTTGACAGCATTCGGCGTGTATTTGAGTTGGTCCGACGGTGCGTGGACCAGTATGTATGAGTCTTCAGGGTGGTCCAAGTCCCAGTGGCGCAGTCTTTGGTCGGACCCGCCTGTTACCACGAACCGGGAACCTTCGCGGGAGCCGCAGTATGCTGCGCTTATGTAGTGGGACGCCTGGAGGAATAAGTGGTTTTAAGAATATATCGGGTCATTTTGAACATACCATCCAAATTTTAAGGATGTGTCCAGTCCATGAAACTAAACAACTTTCTCTAAGAAACATGTGAAAATTTTGGTCATCCCATACTAAATTGATCACGTGATCTCTTTGATTTGTATGTAAAGTCGATTTTTATTTTACATATTTACGCAAAAACTTGTTTTTCTTTCACCTGTTGAATATTAGAAAATTGAGACTAAGTTTGGAAAATTTTAAAATGAGTGATGTTACTAATTACTTTTCATGGCATATTGCACACCATTAGAAAGGGGACAGTCCAAAGATGTTTTAAAAAAATTGGAAGAACATGATCACTTTTAGTTTATTTTTTATTAAAATCGAAAGTTGACGTACAAGCTCTTTTTTTTACGTAAAAAAAACTTTGCGGGGCTGTAAAAAAACTAGATGTAGCTGGTGACTAACTTTAGTTTCAAAAGAAACGTAAAACGTTATAAATTAAAGATTAAAAAGAAAATTAACTATAGGCCGACCGGTTAAATGAGTCCTCTCCTGCGGGGCACAGGGGCGCGGGGGGCAGGCGACCACGGGGAGCGCGAGGGGTGCGGGCGGCGGGCGATACACGAGAGGCGAAATGTGCACTGGACAGTTCTTAAGATATGTGACGTCACAGTGGTTAACGGTGAACAAGTGGCTATTTTTTGAATGAAACCAACTATGACTTTGTAGATAATATATTAAAATATTGGGTAATAAACTTATGTACAATTTATTATACAAGATTAATCAAAATTATGAGTCAATCATCTCATTTCATTTCAGCATGATTTGGATCCAGTTTTTTTTTCTAAAATATTCGTATACGTTAAAATTCATTTGCTTTCACTGATTATCCATTTTATGTCCGAAAATATTTCGACGCATCTTGATAATGTAATCTCATGTGTAATCTCACAAATCGTCCTCAAAAATGCGCCTGCCGCCCGCACCTCTCGCGCTCCCCGTTCTCGTCTTTCCCCGCGCCCCTGTGCCCCGCAGGAGGGGACTCATTTAACCGGTCGGCCTATAACACTTAATAACTTTTTTTATTAAAATTTTAATGTAGACTTTTATAAATTTTCACCCAAAACAATTTAAAATCAGTATAAAAAAATCCGTTTGAGCAAGATTTTTTTATAGGGGCTGAAGGGATAGCGAAAGACCCCTCCAATCATCAAATTCGATTTGGCCACGATGCACCAAACACCCTGTATTTTTAGCTAGATACGTATTGCTTAAATGCTAAAGTAATGGTTTTTTGTACATTAATTTCGCTTGATTATTAAATGAAACAAAAATAGGTGTATTGCTAGACATTAAATTTAGCTACATGCTCAAAAAGTTTCAAGTGTTTCAACAGACCCATTGGCGCGTGAAAATATGTGCGTGTGGGCACTCCATATAAGCGCCGCGTTTCAACTACCTATTACACAGACGCTACACGGTGACATTTTTGCACACGCGCAACTGTCTGCGTGAAGTCTAAAGCTATTGAATGAGCACACGATTCGGCACACGAACTCGCGCGGTGGGGTGAGGTAATTGATTGTGGGGCGGGGCGGAGAGTTTCCTCTCTGTATGAACGCATGCAGACGCGGACACGCAGGCAGATCTCGACAGATTTCGCCCTCTCCACTATGCGCGGATGCATCCGCGGACGCGTCGCACGACGTGTTGATAAGGTAGTACTTATATCTATTCTGTGGTGTGTGTCTGTGTGTGTATACTCACTGCGGGCGTGTAGTGCAGCGGCTGCGGGGAGTTGGTGCAGGGCCACAGCGCGTGCGTGCGCTGCGTGGACTCCAAGCACCAGGCGCCCGCGTCTCTGCAACCCACCGCCCACACACGAGACGTGCGACGACCGAACCCGATTATGCGGCGGACGCGTTCCGCTGAAAACACCATTGTTTTGGGAAACTACGAAATGTTGTCATTCTCACACACACCCAATATCTCTCCTTTTCCCTTCGTCTTCCTTTTTCTCACTCCTACCACAATATAGAGAGAGTACAGTAGTTTAGCTTAGCCGCGCGCGCTCGAACAACGCACACATAGACATCTCTCACCGACACTGTAAAGTAAAACCGGAATCTCAAAACAATCTCAAACCACTTCGAGTACGTGACGCAGCGACGTGAGCTGTCTTTGTGTGTGTGCGATGCTCGAGCGCCCGTAGTACTAAGCTCAACTTCTGTTAGTCTCTCTATTTTGTGCTCCTACTTACTTTATTGCTAACTTTTCCCCTACTATGTTTATTTATTTCCCTATCTTTAACTTTCCTTCTTTACTCTTTTACTTTCCTTTCCTCTTCATCTATCGCTCTCTCGCTCCCTCCCTCTCTTTTCTGTCTCTTACACTCCTCTCTCACACTTTCACCACAAAATAAAGCCTCACGCACTCGAACTCATTTGAGATTCGTCTGAGATTCCGGTTTTACAGTGTCAGTGAGAGGTATCTATGTGTGCGTTGCTTGACGCGTAGTACTAAGCTTAACTACTGTACTCTATATTGTGCTTTCACTCTCTCTCTCCCTCTCTCGTGCATTGAATAGGGGTTAAAGTATGAAATTGACAATTTTTTCTCATACATAGAGACTCTCATCTTAATATATAAAATCGTAAACTGAATGACTAACTAACTGACTGAATGACTGACTGAATGACTGACTGACTGACTGATCTATCAACGCACAGCATAAACCGCTGGACCTAGAGACTTGAAATTTTGCACACAGATACCTTATACAGTGTAAGCATCCACAAAGGAAGGATTTTTGAAAATGCCATCCCTAAGGAGATGAAATAAGGGATGAAAGTTTGTATGAAAGTCCCTCAGTTTTGAAGCTAGGATCTTCGTGTTTAGGCTGGTTGAAGGTTCCCTAAGGATTTTCTCTAATATCCACGCGGACGAAGTCGCGGGCAGAAACTAGTATCTTCTAATGATGTTAAAGATGCTTCTTTGGTTACTTGTTATTATTTCTAATTATGAACATAACGGTCCACTATAAACAATTAAAATATTTCTGTTATTTCCTGAATGTATCTTAAAAGTTACTCCTTTTTTCTTTAGCAGAAATGACCACTTCATTCCTTGTGACTAGCTGATACTATTTTTTTTTCACTTAATACATGTGGCATTAGTTAGCTGAGTGTTTATTTTATTTTATTTTTTCATGGAAGATTTACAGACAAATACATCTTTAAGTAAGAATTATAAGTAAATACCTATACTATGCTATTGACAAATCTTCACAATTGAATATACAATAGTGTTTTTACCATAAGTAGTCCAATAAAATTAGGTTAAATTGGAAATAATTCAATAACTGTAATTTTGTTCTTCTATGATATAAAGAATTGTTAGTTATAGTAAAAATAAACAGAATTAAACATTTTGAAACTTCGCATCAAAGTAAAAAAAATGAAAAACTAAATTTTCAAACATTTTGATTTCAAAATTACAGCATAATAAGTAACTTTGTAAAAGTACCAGTGTTATGATATGACGCTTGCATTTCAGGTAAATAAATCAAAATTAAACTAATTGATCAATGGGGACTATCATTATTAAAGAAGGTTCAGTAAGTTGCAGATATTTTGGCTTATCTTATCAGAAATTATAGATAACTGTAATTCAACAATTTATTCTGAATAGTATTTACTGTCTGTTAATAAATTGTTAAAAATTAAACAGATTGTCTTTGCAGATTTCTATTTTTCGAACTAAGTCACAAATATTTTTAATTTTTGGAAAACCAAAATACACAACTATTTCAAAAATGTTTAATTGATGAATTCAAAATATTATTAGTACTATTAGACACAAATTAAACAATAAATGTTTGCGATTATTCTTTAAATGATATTTTTTCTTAGTTACGTTTTCATTATGAACGTTATTTGTTGCAAAATAAGGTCGTAATTTCTTTGTGTATCAAATCCCGACCGTGCTGTCCTGAGACGCGACCACTCGCGAGTATCTACCTTTATTATAGGCCATAGTCAAGTACTGATAAGTAATCCGTTCGTTTCGGTCGGGTATTCATTATTAAGTACCCTGAGCAATTAAAAAAAAAAGTGTAGGTAGCCCCGCTATTTGCCCTGACCCTCGGATTTCTTCATTTATATTTTTGTGATGAATGACTTCTAGCAAAATAAATTCATTTACTTAGGTGAAATAAACATATTATTAAATATATAGGTAATCTACGTTGTCTTTTTTTTGATAATTCACGAAATATTACATTTACGAAGATTTTAAAACGTGGAAATGAAACCCATCGAAATAAAAAGTGTGTGCGAGCGGTTTCAAATGTGAATGTCAATTCTTAAATGCTTAATTTTTACATTATTTCTATCAAAAATTAAAGTTACAGTAAAAATTACAGTAAAATTGAAAATTTGAATTAACCGGAACATACAGTTTTGTGACCACTTTTTTTAGCAAGAAAATCTTCTCATTGTGTAATATTTCGGATTGAAATGGCAAGGTTTTATTCGACCTTTATCGTGAGACGCTATTTTAATTACATTGTAAAACTGAATTAAGTGTCAGCGTCGATTTACTGTTGAAGTGATCAGTGTTTTTTGCTCAGGTATGTGACCAAGTTTTGCCATTAAAATTCTCTTTCCTTTAATTATTGTTATTATGGATACATAACATAAATTTGTATAGTATTTGATATCAAAAGTTAATAGTGCTAAGTGCGAACAGTAATTATTAAACAATTCGAAACTATAAGAAAGTAGCATAGCATTATATGACTTGCGTTTTGTGACTTATTCTACAGTCACATATATAGGAACGACAAGTCACAACAGGTCGGAAATCATAAAGCTTATTTCACATTGCAAATTCTTACCCACCAAATTATGAGTCCAAAACACTGTTAAAGTTATCGTCAAATGATAATGCTACCTATTTGTCACGTCAAACTTGTCAAAGGACATCATGCTGGCTGGCACCTCTTTTTTTGGCTAACTTGTAGTTAACCGGTACTTTGACAAACTTATTATTCACTTCTCAAGCTTACGCGCTCACTAGACATGAAATAAAAGACTTTTTAACGGATACTAGCGCGGTTTTATTGAAAGTACTTTGGTTGTTGTTTTATTGAAACCAAATACCAACTAATTACCAAAGTACTTTTAATAAAACCACGCTAGTATCCATTAAAAGTCTTTTGTTAAAGTTAGGTGGTGCAACTGAGCCTAAAACTACATAAAATCTGTTCTTTTTTAATTTAGAAAGAATATTTAAAATTATTGTTTTATTTCTTTTATGTACTATTCTTCTTGTATAACTACTTGTTTCGATAATTTCACCAGTTATTTTATTTTAACTGAATAAATACTTAGTGTAAGTTGCACCAAAACGCTGTCAAAGTTAAAGTTATCGTCAGATGGTAATGCTACCTATTTGTCACGTCAAACTTGTCAAAGGACATCATGCTGGCTGGCAACCTCTCTTTTGGCTAACTTGTGCTTAACACCGGTAAAATAAAGTAAAATAAAGTACCGACTTTATTTTATTTTATTTATTTGGGATAAAAAACATTTGATACATTATTATATTATAATTTACTTCTATTAGGTATTTAAGCCATCTTTAAACAATTTAAACGCAGCTTTGTTAAATTTAAGACTTTTGTCACTGACCATTATGTCACTGTCTCTTCCAATTGATGGAGTTAATGTATTAAGTTAGGCGATTTTTACTTTTAAAATTGTGCGGCTCCAAAATATTATTAGAGTAAATGTTATAACTTTTCGAAAAAGCGACACATATCACATAAAATATTATGTTTTTAAGGTAAAGTTATAAAATAACTCATCAAAAAGTGACAGTGAGAGAGATAACCGAAGAAAATGTTAATCCTTGAAACTAGAGCTATTTTACTATATTTTAAATCCCATGTATAATTAAATTGGTTTATAAAAAAGGCGCATTAGTTTCACAGTTTCTCTTATTATACTTTTAAATTTAGTCACCCAACGGATTACGGAGCCAGTTTCGCAACAAAGTTAGTTTTGTTTCGATATTATCGCGAAAATAAATAAATAAATAAAATACCTTGAATTTCGCGTTCCTTTTTAGTTTTCTCTATAACTAACATTATGGTTAAAGAATAATGGGAAAAAATGTATGTATGGACCCCGTATATATGAAAATAAAATAAATAAATAAAAATAAATAAATGAGAGCTTATTTTGCTATAACACCGCGGACCGTACTCACGCGCACGCGGTCGCCGCACCGTGTCGGTTTTGACGGATGCCGACAAAGGCGCACATAAGCCCGCCGCGCGGTGTCCGCTTTGACGGATGCCGACAAAGGCGTACAGAAGCCGGCCGAACGCCACTTGCGCGCGTGCTGTCGGTCGTGTCGTCTTGTACTGTACCTAGTGTTGTCTCACGCTCCGCGCCCTCTCCCATTTACGGGTCATTTAGTAATCGATTGTTGTCTCATTTTTATCTTAACCAACAATATGCCTCCGAGAAAAAAATCTTGTCACAAATTTATGGAGTTGTGGATAAAAGATTATCCTGAAATACAGGTAAACTAAAAAGATATATTCTCTCAGAGGTTAAGTGGGATTAGGCACAATTATCAAATTAATCAAAAATAGACCATCTGTTGTACTTTGTGTTTGGCTTCGATCATTCGTGCACCCGCGATAACGGGGTATGATAATAACATACCGAACGAAATAAGGGAACTGAACATAAGTCTATTTAAAACGCACCTGCATAAATGGCTTCTAACGCACACTTTTTATGACGTAAAAGAATTTTTGAATACTAAGCACTAATAATTTTTATTTTTTAATTCTAATTAAAATTAATTAATTCAATTTTAAATATTAATTTTCTCTAATATGTTGGTAGATTTTTTCTTTCTTTGTAATAGTTTATAAGAAATATTTTTGCATGCCGTATTATTGGCTAAACATGTCTGGTTACTATTGTTTGAATCACCACCATTTATACCATGTTTACAAGAAAATAAAGATTTTTGTATTTGTATTTGTATTACTTCGGCCAGGCTTATTTTCAGGGAGGTGATGTCCTAATCTCAAATATCTCAGTATACCTTTCTAAACCCAGTTCCAGCTAGCTTTCGAGAAAACGCGAAGGCCGTTCAAACCATCCCGACCAATTTCTGCATGCCCCCTTCCCGATCACCAGCGGAACGTAAATGCGTTTTTCTTAGGCATACAAAAAAAAGGGTATGGGTGCCCGCATAATAAAGCAGGTTTCAGGACAGGTCGGTACTAGTCAGTACAGGTCAGTACCGATCGGTAAGGGTAAAGTAGCCCCATACTTTTCTATGGGAGGCCGCATAAAGAAAAAAGATTGTCGGTACTGGTTTGCCCAAATATCCGCGGCGCAAACTATGTAGTACCAATATATCAGGACCGGAAAACCTATATCCTTTTATGTTTGCACCCTATGGATGGATACCTATGCGGACAATAACCAGTTTTTTCAGATACTGCCTTTTTCGGAACGTCGGTTGGAAGCAGGGCTTGCAATTCGAATATTCGAATACTTTGAATATTTGACTTATTTTGCTATTCGAATACTCAAGTCGGTGATATTCGAATATTTTCTACTTTGTTAGATTTAGGCGAAAGTTATTCATTAAATACCCGAATAGCGCTAGAATGAAGCGTTTGTTAACGTTCACTTTCACGTTTATTTCTTTGTTGACCTAATGTTCTTTACTTGTCCAGAAATTGTAAACGATTTTAATCTTTCTTCAAGATGAGCAAAATATTGAAACTTAAAACAGGTTCGAAGTCAGAACTGGAAGACAATAAAATAATCTACAGTCATTGAGCTGATCTAATGGTGGAACCCAAAGATGACCACAGGAAATCTGTAATAAAACCATACAAATCCATCGAGTTTGGGCTCGTTTGATTCGTCTTGACAAGCATTTTGTTTTGAAATAGTATCCAGAGTTTGATGATGAAGCCAAAAGAAGACCACAAGAACTCTGTAGTAAAACCATGCAACCCCATCTAGTTTAGGATCGTTTGATTCGTCTTGGCTAGTACTGTAATAGGAGATGATTTCCAGGGTCTGATGATGGAGCCGGAAGGAGGCTACAGGAACTTTGTAATAAAACCATGCAACCCTATCGAGTTTATACTCATTTAATTTGTTTTGATGGGTACTTTGTTGAAATAGTGGCCAAAGTCGGGTGATGGAGCCGGAAGAAAACCACAGGAACTTTGGAATAAAACCATATAAATCCATCGAGTTTGGGCTCGTTTGATTCGTCTTGACAAGTTCTCTGTTGGGAAATCCAATAGTGTACAAGATTTGATGATGAAGCCGGAAGAAGGCCGTAAAAACTCTGTAATAAAACCATGCAACCATGTCTTGACTAGTACTTTGGTGGGAGACGATTTCCAGGGTCTGATGATGGAGTTGGAAGAAGGCCACAGGATATCTGTAATAAAACTGTACAACTCCATAGAGTTTGGGCTTGTTTGATTTGTCTTGACAAGTACCCTGTTGGGAAATAGTTTTCAGGTTCTGATGATGGAGCCGGAAGAAAATCACAGGAACTCTGTAACGAAACCATACAAATCCATCGATTTTGAGCTTGTTTGATTTTTCTTGACAAGTAGACTGTTGGGAAAATAAATAGTGTTCAAGGTCTAATGATGAAGCCGAAAGATGTCCACAAGAACACTGTAATAAAACCATGCAACCCCATCTTGTTTGGACTCGTTTGATTAGTTTTGACTAATGCTCTAATAGGAGACGGTTTCCAGGGTCTGATGATGGAGCCGGAAGAAGGCCACAGGAACTCTGTAATAAATCCATGCAATCCCATTGAGATTTTTGCTCGTTTGATTTGTCTCAATAAGTACTTTGTTGGGAAATAGTGGCCAATGTCGGATGATGGAGCCGGAAGATCACAGGAAATCTATAATAAAACCATACATACCAATCGAGTTTAAGGTCGCTTTACTCACCTTGACAAGTACTCTGTTGGGAAAATAAATCGTGTTCAAGGTCTGATGATGAAGCCGAAAGAAAGCAACAAGATCTCTGTAATAAAACCATGCAACCCCATCTAGTTTGGGCTCATTTGATTCATCTTGACTAGTACTCTAATAGGAGACGGTTTCCAGGGTTTGATGATGGAGCCGCAAGAAGGCCACAGGAATTCTGTAATAAAACCATGCAACCCCATCGAGTTTTTGCTCGTTTGATTTGTCTTGATGAGTACTTTGTTGGGAAATAATGGCCAAGGCTAGATGATGGAGCCGGAAGAAGATCACAGAAACTTTGTAATAAAATCATACAAATCCATCGAGTTAAAGCTCGTTTGATTTGTCTTGACAAGTACTCTGTTGGGAAAATAAATAGTGTTCAAGGTCTGATGATAAAAGCCGGAAGAAGGCCACAAAATCTCTGTAACAAAACTATTCAACGCCATTTATTTTGGGCTCGTTTGATACGTCTTGACTAGTTTTCTGATGGGAGATTAAATTGAAATTGAGATTGTATCCAGGGTCTGATGATGGAGTCCGTAAAGGGTCACAGGAACTCTGTAATAAAACTATACAACTCCATAGAGTTTAGTGTTCGTTTGATTTTTCTTGATAAGTACTTTGTTGAGAAATAAAGTCCAGGGTTTGGTGATGGAGCCGGAAGAAGGGCACAGAAACTCCATAATAATACCATACAACACAACCCCATCGAGTCTGGGCTCGATTGATTCATTTTGACAAGTATTCTGATGGGTGTTAGACCTTGGTCTGATGTTGAAGCCGGAAATACCACGGAAAAACATAGATAAGACTTAAAAGCAGAATTTATATATTTATTGACAAAAAAAACTAAAAAGAAACACGTTTTAAAAACGAACTATAAAGTTAAAAAATCGAACTGAAAACCCGTAAACCTAAAAACGTGGGGAAAATGCAAAAGTCAATGATGATAAATCTTCCAAAATGCTTCCCATTAAACGTAGCATTTAGGTTTAATTTGAAAAATAAACAATATTTATTAATTACAACCATTTTTTTTAAATTTACAGAAATATTCTAATAATATTCGAAAATATTCGAATACCTCCTTAAAAAATACCGAATATTCGAATAGTAAATTTCATCGAATATTTGCAAGCCCTAGTTGGAAGTCGTCAAACCCGTTTTTTAATAGCGCCCGTTATATTTTTTTATGGCTCAGACAAAGTGAGTCACTCATCTACAAGAGTGTCTGATTTATCATTTTCCATACAAAATTTGAACCCTATTTTCACCCCTTTAAGGGTTCAATCATGTCCACCGTGTTGGACATCAAAATAAATGTCATTTTCGCAATCACCATCCCATAAAACGTCAAGAACGACATCCATATCGATTTTTATGTTTACTCAAAGTCAAAGTCAAAGTCAAATAAGCTTTATTCAAATAAACTTAATTATTAAGTACTTTTGAATCGTCTATATTTTCCTACCACCCGTTCCAGACTTTTTTGGCTGACAAGAAGAACGGGCGCAAGAAACTTATCAGCTGTAACAGCCATAAGTAACGATATTTACAAACTTGAATATATCGTTACCAGAAAATTACAACAGGGTGACAGGATTATTGGCAACAACATAGACTTATTATATTACTTCAACTAAGTACTTATTAGCAAATTATGTGTTACATCATTTCCACGCATTTAGATCTTTAAGATAATCATCTACTTTATAATAACCTTTACCCATGAGCGTTTTTTTAACATGGTTTTTAAATTCATGCAAAGGAAGATCAATCACTTGTTGTGGAACTTTATTAATAAAGGCTATGCCTTTCCCCATAAATGAACCTCTAGTTTTTGCAAGCCTAAATCTTGGAACGGCAAGTTTATCTTTATTCCTTGTATTGAACTGGTGAATATTGCTGTTCTTAGCAAATGAATCATAGTGTTTCCTTACATAAACTAAATTATCATAAATATATTGGCCTGCCAAAGTTAAAATATTTATTTCTTTGAACAATTCTCTCAATGTATCTCTCCGCAGTAGATTGTATATGGCGCGAACAGCTCTTTTTTGGAGTACAAAAATATTTTCAATACTGGCAGCTGAGCCCCACAATAGCAGTCCATACGACATTACGCTATGAAAATAACTAAAGCATACTAACCTTGCCGTTTCAATATCAGTTAAAAGCCTTATTTTCTTAACAGCGAATGCCGCTGAACTAAGTCTACTTGACAAGGCTTCAATATGTGGATCCCATTGCAGTCGAGAATCTAGTGTGATACCTAGAAATTTTGTGCTCTCGATAAACTCGACTTCATCGTCATTCAAATTAATATTTAATTTTGTCTGCTCAACATTAGGTAATGAGAATTTAACACATTTAGTTTTTTTGGGGTTAAGTGCTAAATTATTACTATTAAACCAGTATGAAACTTTAGAGAGGGCACTATTTACTTCGTCCGAACAGTTATTACCTCTGTTTACTTTAAAAACTAAAGAAGTATCATCCGCAAATAGTACTGTTTCACATAAATTGTTTGCGTAGTTAGGAAGGTCATTTATATAAATTAGAAACAGCAATGGGCCCAATATTGATCCCTGTGGCTTACTTACCCTATTTACCCCTTGAGGGGTTGATTTTCAAAATCACAAATAATAGTTTGCTTATTTATTTTTAGACGTCCTCCAGCGAAGTTTAAAGTTGTAATTTCGATTTGATATATGGATAAAGATCCATACAAAATTTTTGAACCCCATTTTCACCCCTTTGGGGGTTAAATCATGTCCACCGTATATTGGACTTCAAAATAAATGTTATTTTCGCAATCATCATCCTAGAAAACCGTAATAACGATATCCATATCGATTTTTGGATTTTATTTTAGGGGGTTCAAATACTAACAATAGGCTGAATATGTGGCTATATAATGGTTTATTTAACATTGGTCTTTATTGTCAAATGTATCATGCTGGGAGAGGACTTTGTTTTCCATAACACAGACAAATGTCTACTGTGAAAGACAGATGAATCGAATGATTGTTACAAATTATTTATACAATTAAGCATTTTTATTTTTATTATTATTATTTATAATATATGTGGCGTTAGATTTACACCCATAAGCCTAAATAATAAATTAAGTGATTTTTGATTCGAAAATAAAGAATTTTCTATACACAACTTCGTCCCCTTTTTCACCCCTTCGGGAGTAGAATTTTCAAAAACGCTGAGACACGTGAATATTAAAATTCAATTGTTAGCATAAACACAAAATTTGAAGATCCTAGCTTCGAAACTGAGGGATTTTCATACAAACTTTGGACCCCATTTCACCCCCTTGGGGAGTGAGTTTGCACCCCTAGACCTCATAAGGAACCTATGTGCCGAATTTGGTGTCTTTAGAACCAGGTTTGGGCTGTGCATTGACACGTGAGTCAGTCAGTATCTTCTTTTATATATTAAGATTACACGATTTTTACCTTTTAAATTTGTGCGGCCATAAAATATGATTACAATAAATGTAATAACTTTTTGAAAAAGCTACACATATCACATAAAATATTACGTCTTTAAAGTAAAGTTAAAAAATAACTCATTAAAAAGTGACATAGTCACTTAACAGAACAAAAAAAAACGAAAAACTTGTGTTAATCCTTGAAACTAAAGCTATTTTATTTGATTGATATATTTTATAATCATACATAATAATTAGTCTAAATAAATTTTGAAAAGGCGCATTAGTTTCACAGTTTCATTTTATTATGCTTTTAAATTTAGTCACACAACGGAGCCAGTTTCGCCACAAAGTCAGTTTTGTTTCAATATTATCGCGAAAATACCTTGAATTCCAAGTTCCTTTTTAGTTTTATTTATAATTAATTATAGGTAATTATGTCCTATTAAATTATAGTGAAATTTGTAAAAAAAACATATAAAATAAAATAAAATTTTAAAGTGGGGTACTTACTTTTACTTTTTTTTGATTGCTCATATGTACAGAAAACTTCAAGTAATAATTAGGTATTTAGTAAAATTTCCTCTCAACAGTTACTTAGTACCTACTTCAATACTTCAAGATTTATGTCACCGTCTTGTCGGTACGGTAGTCGTGTTAGGTACTCCTTACTCCAGTAACTTTACTACATAATAGTAGGTACTACCGTTCTTTACTGTAAGGTAATTGTGCTTTTTAGGGTTCCATACCCAAAGGGTAAAAGCGGGACCCTATTACTAAGTTTCCGCTGTCCGTCTGTCTGTTTGTCACCAGGCTGTATCTCATGAACCGTGATAGCTAGACAGTTGAAATTTTCACAGAAGATGTATTTCTGTTGCCGATATAACAACAAATACTAAAAATTTAATAAAATAAATATTTAATGGGGGCTCTCATACAACAAACGTGATTTTTCTGCCGTTTTTTGCCTTATATTATATTATAAGGACAACAGTTAGACAGTTGAAATTTTCACAGATGATGTATTTCTGTTGCTGCTATATCAACAATAACTAAAAACCGAATAAAATAAATATTTAAGGGGGCTCCCTTACAATAAACGTGTTTTTTTTACCTTTTTTTGGTACGGAACCCTTCGTGCGCGAGTCCGACTCGCACTTGGCCGGTTTTTTATTTACCCACAAAAAGGTACCTACTAAATAGTTCCTTTTTAGGGTTCCGTACCCAAAGGGTAAAAACGGGACCCTATTACTAAGACTCCGCTGTCCGTCTGTCTGTCTCTCTGACTGTCTGTCTGTCTGTCTGTCACCAGGCTGTATCTCATGAACCTGGATAGCTAGACAGTTGAAATTTTCACAGATGATGTATTTTTGTTGCCGCTATAACAACAAATAATAAAAGCAGAATAAAATAAATATTTAACGGGGGCTCCCATACAAAAAACGTGATTTTTTTGCCGTTTTTTTGCTCGAAATTAATAACGACAACAGGTAGACAGCTGATATTTTCACAGATGATGTATTTCTGTTGCCGCTAAAATAATAAATGCTAAAAACAATTTAAAATAAATATTTAAGAGGGGCTCCCATACAACAAACGTGTTTTTTTCCCGTTTTTGGTACGGAACCTATCGTGCGCGAGTCCGACTCATACTTGGCCGGTTTTTAAACTTTGCAAGAGATAGGTACGGTACGAGGTAGGCCAATAAGTACTAGAATATGTATGTCATCTCATCAATCAGTCAGACTGTATACGACAATAATAACAAAGTAAAATCAAATAAGTACCTATCATATTATATTCATTCGTATTTAAGTCGCTCGTATAGGCAACCGACAAGATGACAGCCAAGGAGCCGCCACGCCACTACCGGCTGCAGCACGCCCCGGCTCCCGCTCCCCCGCGCGCGCTTATCCTGCACTTTGCGCCAGAAGGCCCCGTTTTTCAACTTACTGTATGTAATATAGATTCCATTGATAAAAACATTTTTATTTTTTATTAAAAACGACACAAAATAGTTAATAGTGTTACGTACGTTAAATGTTATAAACATAGTCGCCGTGCGGGCGGCGGCGCGCCGGCGGTGGCGGGTGGTTCTCCGCCCCGCACGCACCCATCGCATGCATTCTGCTCCACTACTTGCTTTCGCTTGTTTACAATTAAATTGTAAATTTCTTAAACGTGACATTTACATGTTTAATTTTGATGAAAACATGATCGTAGTACACAAAAACCTATTATTAAACAAAAAAATTACCGTTGTGATTTTTAACTACTGAGAAATACATTATTATAAAAACGTAAAACACAAATGTTTAATTTTTGACTTAAATGTCTAAAAAGACACATTATAGCTTTATAAGACACAAGCATCATAGTTACCATTTTGGCTTATCGAGATATTGAGATTAGATGAATACTCTGAAAAAAAACCAACATGCGATTTTGCTTTGAGTTTAATTTTGCTATTAAGTGATGGCATTTGAATGCACCTTAAAATTATACAAACAAGGTATTTGGTTACTTATTTTACTTTTAGGAAAAGGTTAGGTAGTGTACGAAATCTCATGATTTTTATATAAAAGGGGTACCACCCCGGATTTTTTAAATCATATATCTAATTAATATTTGATACTTAATATCAATATACGATAGAATAATAAAAATTGCGAGTTTATTAATTTTGTCCAGATAAAGCTACTTTTATGCGCCTAAAGGGCGTAGTGGTGTTATTAAGATTTTAGATAATAATTTAGGACAGAAAATTGCTAAACTTATTACATTATCCAATATTTTAAAGTTTTTAACAGTAAACAGGGAAAATAGAAAAGAGGCATGCGTGTGAAACTTAATTATACTGTAACTTATTTACCCACTTAATTAGAATCATCAAAAAAATTTATGCTTACAAGACTTTTAACTGACGAAGTGCTGGAGCAAAACAAGTCTATGTCGAAAGGAAGACGATTAAATGATTTACAAGCCCGTATCACGAATGTATTTGATCTATATTTGGTATTTGCTGGAGGGATACTTAAAAGTGATCTTTGTCGTAGTCGGAGTGTGTTAGTTCTTAGGTGGATTTGGGACAACAGCTCAGGACAATCTACCTTCCCATTAGCGATGTTCATGAGGTAACAGACGTCATTAATCATTCTTCTTGTTTCCAGAGGTAAAAATAGTAGATTATGCAACAAGTGAATAAAAAGGGAATTTAGTTCGAGGGACTAAGTTGGATCCCGAGAGTAGCGAAGGATACAAAGGACCGAGATGAAATTTTTTATTCACGAGTTGTGTACTCTACTTTTTACCATTGACTGCGAGAAAACAAATAGGGTATGTATGTACCTCTGACAGGTACTTATACTTGACCATCAGCCATTTTTAATGTCCCCACACTGCTGGGGCACAGGCCTTCCTTATGGGTGGGAGAATGGTTCATAACCCACCACGCGGGCCCAATGTGGATTGATGGGTGTTAATGACTGTAAATGCAGCCGGGACCAACGGCTTAATGTGCCTTCCGAGGCACGGACCCCTAGAGCATTTAAAACGGAGGAGCTCGAGATAATACATTTTGGTCACCCATCCCATGACCGACCCATGCGACCCATGCTTGAAATCAGAAGTTTTCCAATGACATAAAACAACCACGCCAAGAGAGAGATTACATGATCAGTCTGGCATCAGTCCATTTCATCAGTCTGCATAGACTTTGAATTTTTGCAGGTTGAATATCGTACCAGGCTGATGGAATGGACTGATGCAAGACTGAACATTCAATCTCCCTCTAATAGATAGAAAAGAACACAAAGATAAGACACTAAAAAGAACCTAATTAAATTTGGCGGGATTTTTTTTTTCGTTTAATTTTATTGTGTAACTATGGCTCTATGGAATAGCTCCACAGCAGCCAGTAGGCATAGGTACTTTTTTGTACATGATGCGCACTTGTTCCAAATTCAAATTATTTTTATTCACTCGGTGAATAAAATCGCTTATTATTCACTCTTATCGTTGAATTAAACGCACTTTTTAGAGTGGCGATGGTAAAATAGTAGATTATACAACAAGTGAATAAAAAGGGAATTTAGTTCGAGGGACTTAGTTGGATCCCGAGAGTAGCGAAGGATTCTAGAGTTGAATCCAGAGCGTAGTGAGGGATTCAAAAGTAGAATCCTGAGCGAAGCGAGGGATACAAAGGACCGAGATGAATTTTTTTTTTCACGAGTTGTGTACTCTACTTTTTACCATTGACTGCGAGAAAATAAATAGGTACCTATAATAGCGGTACTTTATACTTAGTTAGTATTTATAGTTGACCATTGCTGGGGCACAGGCCTTCCTTATGGGTGGGAGGATGGGCCATAACCCACCACGCGGGCCCAATGCGGATTGATGGGTGTTAACGACTTCAAATGCAGCCGGGACCAACGGCTTAACGTGCCTTCCGAGGCACGGAGGAGCTTGAGATAATACATTTTTGGTCTGGTCACCCATCCCATGACCGACCCATGCGGGAAATTAGAAGTTTTCCAATGACATAAAACAACCACAAGCCAACCTCCTTTGTATATCTTTTTAATACCTTTTTTATACTTCATTGTAAAGTACCATAAATAAACAGTTGCCGACAATTACGTCTATTATTAACTCTTGTAGATAAGTCGGTGACTGACGTACTCGCTGATAGTGATGAGACATCGAGAGTTCCATTACAGATTAATTGTATCGGAGGGCTCACTAAATTCACAGACGCTAGTTTCATCAACATCAAAGTGAGAGGCCGCCATAGTTCGAATGACTACGATATCCGGGTTCGCTCTATTCCTAATTTAGGTCTTCGTACTCAGTCCGCTAGTATCAGTGATCTCAAACGCTACAGGCATCTTTTCGATATAGCTGATGTACTAGCTTACAATGACGTGAAGCCAACTTGTCTCGTTGGAACAGACAATTGGCATCTGCTTTTGCCCCAAACCATCCGACATGGTACTAAATTCGAACCAGCTGCAGCCCTTACTCCCCTGGGCTGGGCTCTTTTTGGGTTTATTGGAAGTAAGGCCAATCCGGTGGAGTTTGTTAATCATGCCGAAGTTATTGACCACGACTCTCATCTAGACGATCTCATAAAGTACTACTACAAGTTAGATTCTATAGGCATAGAGAAGAAACCTCACTGTAGCCCTAGTGACAGGCGCGCCTTAGACATTTTGGAGGAAACTGCTATGCGCTTACCTTCCGGCAGGTTTGAGGTCGGACTCTTATGGCGCAACGACATCAAGGATGTCCCCGATAGTAAACGCCTCGCTTTGTCCCGATTTTCTAGCCTGGAGCGAAAGATGAAAAAAGACCCCGCTTACGCAGCCTCTTATAAACAAAATGTGCAGGGCATGATAGATAAGAGTTATGCCGAGCTTTGCACCGGTCCTCCACAAGGTATAGTCACCTGGTATTTACCACATTTCGGCGTAGTCCACCCGCATAAAAAGAAGCTACGCGTCGTCCACGACGCGGCTGCCAAGTGCAACGGTGTCAGTCTGAACTCAATGCTTCTATCAGGTCCGGATTTACTTCAGCCTTTGCTTGCTATAGTAATGAGGTTTAGGGAAGGTCAAGTCGCGCTCACAGGAGATATTAGGGAAATCTTCCCTCAAGTAAAAATAAGAGCCCAGGATCGAGATGCCCAGCGTTTTTTCTGGCGAGACGGCCCTCAGCGTCCTCTCCAGGAATATCGAATGTCCTCCATGATTTTTGGAGCGACATCAAGTCCATGCACGGCACTCTTTCTCAAAAACAAAAATGATTCAGATTTTCAGCATCTTTATCCTGAGGCCGCACAAGCCGTAGTACAAGATCATTATATGGATGACTACCTCGGCAGCGTCAATAGTACAGAGGAAGCAGCGCGCCTAGCCATGGTTAGATAGTTACTATTCATAAAGCAGCAGGGTTTGAGATGCGCTCATGGGTCTCTAACAAACCTGAGGCCTTGGCTTTAATACCTCCTGACCTTTGTGCCACTGATGCTGCAGAAGTAGGCTTAGGACCGTCGTCACCTTCTCAAACGCGCGTTTTAGGACTAACCTGGTTAGTCAATGACGATTCCTTGCACTTCATAAAATCCATTCCAAGTCTTCCTGAGATATACACTAAACGCTCTGTCTTGTCCCTTCTTATGTCAGTGTATGACCCCCTCGGTCTAATGACTCCTCTAGTAATAAAGGGCCGCATTATTTTTCAGAAGACTTGGAAGTTAGGACTCGACTGGGACCACAGTCTATCTGAGGTACTGACTAATAAGTGGAAGTCCTGGTTTCATGAACTTAAGAGTCTGGCCGAGTGTTCAATTCCCAGATGCTACTCCGCACCGAAGGTTATTTTAGAAGTTCAACTTCACGTTTTTGCGGACGCTAGCGAGTTGGCCTACGCCTGTGCCGCCTACTGGCGTTTTACTTACACTGATGGTTCGACGCAGCTAGCTTTAATTGGAGGCAAGGCCAGGCTCGCACCTCTGAAGCCATCGACAATACCGCGATTAGAGTTGCAGGCAGCTCTCATCGCGGCTCGCTTTGCTGCATATGTTTCTGAGGCCCATAAAAGAAAACCCGATAAAATATTTATGTGGTCCGACTCCATAACGGTGCTCAAGTGGCTGCGTAGCGACGCTTGTTCTTTTAAGCCTTTTGTTTCTTTTCGTGTGGGGGAAATTTCGGAACTCTCAGATATAAAAAATTGGAGATATGTTCCCACGAGCTTAAACGTCGCAGACGACGCTACGCGTGACACTGGAGAGTTCTCCACTCGGTCGCGTTGGTTCACTGGACCATCCTTTTTATTCGAATCTGAGGATTCATGGCCCAGCGAACCAACTTCTATCGTCCAGCCCGTATTGGACGAATATAAAAATGCTGCCGAAGCTGTTGTATTGTTAGTAGACGCTCCTACTTCTTTACCGCCTGTTGTTGACTACCATCGGTTTAGTAATTGGTTACGTTTGTTAAGCGCAACGGCTCGCGTCTACCAGGCAGCCAAATTGTTTCGGTCTCTTTTACCTCAAAATTCCCATTTGCTTTCAAATTCACTTTGTTGCAATCGTAATTATTTCCTTTTATCTCACGATGAACTGCATTCCGCGGAGGTCAATCTCTTTAAGAGAGTCCAATTTGATTCCTTTTCCGACGAACTCACGTGTGTGAACGCAGGACGCCTCGTTCCGAGCCACAGTAGGCTTAAGAATTTGTCTCTTCTCATCGACGAGGATGGTCTCCTACGGTTATCTGGTCGCACCTCTGCGTCCAGCGTAATAGAGTCTCGTCCCATCGTGCTGGATGGTAAACACCAAATCACCAAGCTGCTGATTCATTCTTACCACACCAGGTTTGCACACGCCAATCATGAGCTCGTTGTAAACGAATTACGGCAAAGATTCCACGTCGTTGGATTAAGACCGACCGTCAGACAGGTTGCTGCGAGGTGCCAAGCGTGTCGAATACGGAAAGCGAAGCCCGTTACACCGCCTACCGGAGATTTGCCTGATGTACGGATGGCCCACAATGAGCGACCCTTCACCTACGTGGGGCTCGATTATTTTGGCCCGATAAATGTCACTATTGGTAGAAGAACAGCCAAGAGGTGGATCGCATTGTTTACCTGCCTTACAGTTAGGGCAGTCCATCTTGAAATCGTCGAAAGCCTATCCTCCGACTCCGCCATTATGGCCTTGCGCCGTTTCATCGCTCGACGTGGTTGCCCTACTTGTATCTACTCAGACAACGGGACTGCGTTTGTTGGCGCCGCTAAAATCCTGCCCGAAATCTACGAGTTTGCTAATACCAGAGAAATTCGATGGAAGTTTATTCCCCCCTCGGCTCCATTCATGGGCGGATGCTGGGAAAGGCTGGTGAGAAATATAAAGAGCGCTCTCGTTGTCACCCTCGCAGAGAAAGCACCTAGGGAGGAAGTATTAGCGACCTTACTAGCCGAGGCTGAGGCTATTGTTAACTCCAGGCCGCTGACACATGTGTCGGTAGACCCAGACTCTGAGACGGCGTTGACGCCTTTTACGTTTTTGATTGGCTCATCCTCGAACGACATACAGAGCCGGACTTTGGACGACACCGACCTGTCTAGCCGAGCCCAATGGAAGAAGTCCCAACGGTTGGCGGATCATTTTTGGCAACGATTTGTCGCAGAGTACCTGCCAACTTTAGTGCCACGCCGTGCCTCTCCCGAATCCCGGGCACTTAAAAGTGGAGATCTGGTGTGCATAGCGGACGGGACTCTACCCAGGCGTTGCTGGCCTAGAGGACGGATTGTTGCAACCTATCCCGGTAAAGATGGCATAGTTAGGGTTGTCGACGTGGCAACGAAAGGGGGTGTCCTGCGTCGACCGGTTAGGAAGCTCGCACTATTAATCGCCTCCTAATTCAGTGTCCACACCGTCGGGGGCCATGTTGGCGATCAAGCCAACCTCCTTTGTATATCTTTTTAATACCTTTTTTATACTTCATTGTAAAGTACCATAAATAAACAGTTGCCGACAATTACGTCTATTATTAACACTAAGAGAGAGATTACATGATCAGTCTGGCATAAGTCCATTTCATCAGTCTGTTTAGACTTTGTCTTTTTGCAGACTGAATATCGTACCAGACTGATGGAATGGACTGATGCAAGACTGAACATTCAATCTCTGTCTAATAGATAGAAAAGAACCCAAAGATAAGAAGACACTATAAAGAACTTAATAAAATATGGCGGGATATTTTTTTTTCTTGAATTTTATTGTGTAACTAAGGCTCTATGGAATAGCTCCATAGCCAGCCAGTAGGTATAGGTACTTTTTTGTACAAATTCATGATGCGCGCTTGTTCCAAATTCAAATTATTTTTATTCACTCGGTGAATAAAATCGCTTATTATTCACTCTTATCGTTGAATTAAACGCACTTTTTAGAGTGGCGATGGTAAAAATGATATTTTTTACACCTATGATTATAGTCAATGTTGTATTGGCGAAACTTGAAATCCAAGTATCTTAAAAATTTCCTTTGAACACTCTCAATCCGTCTTATGTATACGTCTTACTGAGGATTCCATATTTGGGATGCGTACTCTAGGTGGCTACGAACAAAGGCACAGTAGAGAACCTTCAGCGTCTTCATGCTTTGAAAGTTGGTGGAGTTTCGCAAGATGAAACCAAGAGACTTTGACGATTTTTTTACAATGTGGTCTATATGTTTGTCGAATAAAAGTTTTTCGTCGTGAATTATTCCAAGGTCCCGGATCTCGTGCACCTTTGACAGCACCTGACCCTTTAGTATGTATATGGAATCGATTATGTTGTGACAGCGTGTAAAGGACATATAAAAACACTTGGAAACATTGAGATCGAGTCTGTTAACAGAACAGTAGTTTACAAATCTGTTAAGATCCGCCTGAAGGTCTTCTATATCAGTCTGATTACGGACCGTTTTAAGTACTTTCATATCATCCGCAAACAAAATGATCTTGGGAGTTTTGAAAACATGTATCTATGTCCATTATAAAGATTGTGAATAGAAGCGGTCCGAGCAAAGAACCTTGAGGCACCCCAGATGGTATCGGGGTCCAAGTTGATATGTAGCCACTCAATACTACTGCCTGACTGCGATTTTCAATGTATGTCGAGAACCACCTAAACAAGTCACCATGAATTCCAGCTAATGCCATCTTGCCCCTGAGTACGGAATTGTCAATTCGATCGAAACACTTGCTGTAATCGGTATAGATTACGTCAACCTGGGCACGCTGTTCCATACCTGCAGTTATGAAATTGTTAGCCAGTGATAGATTATAATATAATAATCAATTCATTTATTCAAGCGACCAAGGGCTCACATTGTGTTAGTATATTTTATATAACCTATGTTAGTAAAAAGAATGGTAGAAATTATTACAAATAAAATTCTGAACTTAAAATTGTCTTTGGATATGAGGCACTGGTCCATGTAAGGACAGCCAGTGCCTCATAAAGTGACCATCCATGCGGTCTGCGACCACGGCCAGGAGGCTGTTGCCTCCTGATTGATGATTAGAGGTTGTTGAACGACCCTTCAAAAACCCGTGCTGAACCTCACTGAATGAACATTTTAAAGCGCCGTAGACCTGATCATAGACCAATCTTTCTAATATTTTACCGAACAGACAAAGTTTCGATATGGGTCTATAATTTTCCACTGAGGTCTTATGCCCTTTTTTAAAAATCGGTGTTATATATGCGGATTTCCATAATGATGGAACTAGCCCTTCAGTGATTGAACGCTTAAAGAGTATGCATATCGGTATCAATAGACTATCAGCACACCTAGTTTTATAACTAGGTGTGCTGATAGTCCAGATAACATACCACCAATCTTTATAGATTGGTGGTATGTTATCTGGACCGCCTGACTTGGACAAGTCCAGGGACTTTAGGAGTTTCAGCACTGTTTCAGGGTCTATCTCTATTGAGGAGATACCAGTGGCGAGGGGTGAAATTATGGCGAAGGTAAGCCGTTCTACAAAAATGTTGTGATCTGCCTAGTAGATTGGTGGGGTGGAATTTTTAAAAGGTAAGCCGATGGGAATCGGCATGTATGGACCCTTTGCCACTGGGAGATACCCACACCCGAACCAACCAAAGACCCCGGAGCGACAGCTGATTCCACCGACTCCTCAACGCCAGGATCGTTAAATGTCGATAAAAAGTAACGACCAAACAGGTCACTGATACCCTGGCCGGTGTCTGCCGTTTCACCGTTATAGGACATTCTACTGGGATAAGACCCGGACTTCTTTTTATTTTTTATGTAAGACCAGAAACATTTTGGGTCTTTTACTATGCGCTCTTCAATTTTGGCTATATAGCTATTGAAGCAGTCATTTTCTATCTGGATTGCACGTTGACGAAGAACTGAAAATGAGTGGTAATCAGATAGATTGCTGTTGGTATGATATTTGCAATGATATTTGTATTTATCTTTTAATACTTTTATTAAGGCCGTACTGTAGCAGGGTGGGTATGATTTAGACGTAACTAACTTTTTGGGTACGTATTTGTCGCGGAGTTCGTAAAGGCGGTTATAAAAGAAGTTAACGGCCTGCTCGAGGGGAGTATCACATTTTAAACAGCCGTCCCAATCCGTGTCAGCAAGTTCAGCTGATATTGCCAAATAGTTAGCTTGATTAAATAGGTAACGAGTTCTGCGTTCTTGTGAAAGTGTATGTATTTTTACAAAGTCGGCCTGTATACACACTGATTTGTGGTGAGGATCCTCTTTCAACAGGGGGGAGTCGCATGACCGGACGTTTACTACATCGTTTGATAGTACAAGATCTAAGAGCCGTTGGTTACAGTTGCGTTCGTTATTGTATTGACCGAGATTGCAGATGTCTAGTGTATCAATAAAACTTACTATGTGCTCCTTATTTGTAGCCAACTCGGGGGTTAATTCAAAATCGTCACGTCTGACCCAGCTGATGTAATCCTGCAGGTTAAAGTCACCCAGTATGATAAATTTATCGAGAGGATGTGCCAAGACTAACTCGGATAACTTTTCCATAAAGTTTGTTTGTGTGTGTTAAAACAATTGTTAAAACATTTGTGCATAAAAGATTTTAGCGTTCATGATTTGATTAAATAAATTAAGACAATGTTAGTATGGAAAACACAAATTCTGTGGCGAAATTCGACACATGTTTCTTAGAGAAAGTTGTTTAGTTTCATGGACTAGACACATCCTTGAAATTTGGATGGTATGTTCAAAATGACCCGATATGGTATGTAACAAGCGCTCTGCCAATACATTTCTTATGCGAATGGAATGCGCTGCCTGCTCATGTGTTTCTCGATTTACAGCCTTGGTCTCTTCAAGGCAAGAGTGAATAGGGAATATGCATAAGTCACCGATTTTCATAATTTTGAACTTGATCGCTGCGGACACTTGTAAAAACATGATGGAACAGAAAGAAAAATAAAAAAATGAATTATTTTAGTTTTATCACACGATGAAATCAGGGGAAAATAACGTTTTTTTTTCTTTTTTTTCGGATATAATGCACTTTACAGTCAGATAGAATATCTAATAAGAAATAATATTTTATATGACACATATGTACTAAAACGCAAAATTTAAAGAGATAATTGAAGATTCTTGGCTAACTCCATATTAAACGCGCTGAAACACAGAAACGTGATAAGTGACGTCACATATTTGTATAGAGCGTTTTCGGCGGGAGCTGATGAGTGCTAACTTCAAGTAACTATATCACGAGAAAAAAACGCAAGAGAAAAGTTTCAATATTACAGTTGATTTTCTCACGCATTATACTATTGATTTTGATAAAAAAAAATTTGATGCATATTCCCTATAGGCATTTACTGGGCAAGTGTGCTACACCTTAGACCACATCCTGTATACCAAAAAGATCGTGGTCAAATGCCTCAATACTCAGTGCTTGGTACCAATAAAAAATACAGCGCCGGTGAGAGGTCTATACTTATGTCTGTTGCTCGAGCTCGCGTAGTACTATACTAAGCTTAACTACTGTACTCTCTTTATATTGTGCTTTCACCCTCTGAATGAATTAATGATTTATTCGGAGACATGACAACTAATACTAATTAATTAATCTTTCTTCTTCTCTCGTGCATTTATTTTTAGAACCGAGTTCTTTTTGCACCACATGTCTAGATATCTCCTTGGCATTTTGACCTTGGCTTTTGTAATCATAAGTATGTACTTATTAAAGTTCATAAAATTCAAAAAAGATACCTAGGCTAAAAAAGATACCTAGGCAAACACGGAAGATCAGCGTCGGAATGTCTGCGACACACGACACATGCTGAGCCTTTTTACACGACTGCCCAAAGCAAAAAGAGTGTTATGTGTTCAGGGTTAATGTATGTTTGTGGGTATGTGAGTTTCTTTATTCCACCATAACTTCTAAATGCCTGAACTGATTTGGATAAATGGGGTATCGTTAGAATCCTTACAGCATTCCGAGTGACATATTTTTTTTAGAAAAAATCAATATGGCGACTGTACGACGCCATTTTCAAATGTGAAAAAAAATTTATTCTTCTTTTATTACAATATGGGCATCAAATGAAAGGCCTTGATGAGCACATTCCAAAACTATATAATATGTCACTAAAATGTGTGAAATAAAATTAAATAAATTTAAAAAATATTAAAAACACGACTGCCCTGCCAAAAACGAACTAAAAAGTTAAACAACAAGTGTCATTGCAGTCGGGGGACCTCTTTGATCAAAAATTGTTCCATAATAAGGTCCCCCGACTGCAATGACACTTGTTGTTTAACTTTTTAGTTCGTTTTTGGCAGGGCAGTCGTGTTTTTAATATTTTTTAAATTTATTTAATTTTATTAGTGTCACATTCTGTATTTTATTTTAGCATGTACCTAATCACTTTGTAATTTATTTTGTGCCGCTAAATAAATCAGTTTTATATTTCTATTTCATAACTTACAGTTGGGATGTCTGATAGAAGTGATGGGCAGCTGGAACCGCAGGTCCCACACACAGATGGCGCCACTGGAGGTGCCCACGGCGAGGTACCCGGCGCTGTTCGCGTACAGGCAAGTGTACACGCCTTGCTTCAAATCGCCCTGAAGCTTCCACGCGCTACCTATTGAAAAAAATTGCATGTTAGGTATCTAAGGGTTAACTTTAAGATCGCACTTTAACGGACTCGATCAGTTAATGTGCAGATTAACTAGTTAATTCGCAAATTAACGGATTCCGTACTTTAACGGCAACAATATATACTACTCAAAGAAATAGGGAAAATATAATACCCATGATTCGCGCGAAGGGATAAGGGAGAGGTCATGAAAACTTACTTCTGAGTATTTCTCGCTCTTAAGATTAGCTCTACTAACCTGGCGCTCGCAAATCCTAGCCCACTACAGTGGCGAGCAGCATGGCGTAGGATATAACGCCCGCGTGCACGCCCCCGCGCACGCCACCGCCCGCGTCTAATTGCCACCACTACAGTGTATGTACTAACCTGGCGCCCGCAAGTCCCAGCCCACTACAGTGGCGAGCAGCGTGGCGTAGGATATAACGCCCGCGTGCACGCCCCCGCGCACGCCACCGCCCGCGTCTAATTGCCACCACTACAGTGTATGTACTAACCTGGCGCCCGCAAGTCCCAGCCCACTACAGTGGCGAGCAGCGTGGCGTAGGATATAACGCCCGCGTGCACGCCCCCGCGCACGCCACCGCCCGCGTCTAATTGCCACCACTACAGTGTATGTACTAACCTGGCGCCCGCAAGTCCCAGCCCACTACAGTGGCGAGCAGCGTGGCGTAGGATATAACGCCCGCGTGCACGCCCCCGCGCACGCCACCGCCCGCGTCTAATTGCCACCACTACAGTGTATGTACTAACCTGGCGCCCGCAAGTCCCAGCCCACTACAGTGGCGAGCAGCGTGGCGTAGGATATAACGCCCGCGTGCACGCCCCCGCGCACGCCACCGCCCGCGTCTAATTGCCACCACTACAGTGTATGTACTAACCTGGCGCCCGCAAGTCCCAGCCCACTACAGTGGCGAGCAGCGTGGCGTAGGATATAACGCCCGCGTGCACGCCCCCGCGCACGCCACCGCCCGCGTCTAATTGCCACCACTACAGTGTATGTACTAACCTGGCGCCCGCAAGTCCCAGCCCACTACAGTGGCGAGCAGCGTGGCGTAGGATATAACGCCCGCGTGCACGCCCCCCGCGCACGCCACCGCCACGCATCCGCCTTCGCCGCCGCTCGCGTCCACTTGCCGGCACTGGGATAGCGTCATGCGGGAAGAACCGCTGTCTATTCTGTACGACAAGTGATTTGTGAAAATGATAGTTGTTAACAAAATGCAATGTCAAAAATGAAGAAAAAAAAATGTTCCCGTTCGGCGGCGATGACATTTTGTCAACTCCCGAGATTACTGTCAAATCACAACAAATCAATCAATTTTGTACACGTGTTAATCACAACAAATCAATCAATTTTGTACACGTGTTGTCCCTATATGTTTGAATAACAAGAGTGTTATTAGTTATTCTTATCCTAAAGTGAACGTATTAAATATTAGAAGTAGAGTTGAGACGTATTTACTGGAATAAGTCTTTGGAATAAGTATTTGCTTGGACGTCTAAATACTAAGTATCGAATGAGCGTCCAACGCGTTTCGAGTATTTAGAAGTATCGACGGCGTACATTACTCAGTTACTCACACAAACTTACGAATGCGAAAAACTCAGAGTCGGCGGAGACTCGTGGACGCGGTCGGTACGCGTTCGATCTAAGTGTGAGTGAGTTTCTTCCCGTACAATTACGATCAACCTTAAAGTTATTTAAAACCGCTTTTTGTTTGCACTGTGAAGGTAAACGTCCGACGCCCGCCGTCAAGGAGTAAGCGAGTCCGAAGAATTTGTTTCCGTATTAGACAATGATACTTTAACTCATTGTTATTAAGGTCCATATTCAAGCTTCTAGCCGTTTGCTGTTTTTATTCAAATTTGAATTGACAGGTCAGTTGTTTCGGCATCTCGTATTGCTTTTTTCGCGGATAAAGTGAACTAGTAGTTTAAATTTTAAGTGTTTATTAAAGACTAGCGGCCGCCCGCGACATCATCTGCGTAGAAAGGTTTTTTGCTATCCTTCGGGAACTATATATTTTTTGGAATGAAAGGTACCCTTATGTCCTTCTCTGTACCCCTGACAACGTGTATGCAAAATTTCATGATGATCAGTTCATTAGTTAAGACGTGAAGGCGTAACAAACAAACAAACAAACGGACTTTCGCATTTATAATATTATTAAGGATAAGGAGATACGCAAGTTAAGATCTTAGTCGTTTTTGTTTCAAAAATAAATAAATGAATAAAAAATACAAAAAAATATATATATTTAATGAAAAATAAAACAATGACATGTAAATAGTAATGTGATTATTAATGATTAATGTATGTATACAGGGTGTTTGGTAAAAGCCTTATAAAGCCTAACATGGTAAATAGAGACCATCAAACTGAACAACTTTTATTATGGGACCAACTCTGAAATCGCGAAACATAAACTGCTGTTTCATACATTTTGATATTTCGTTATTAATTTTTGTATGAAACAGCTGATTTTTTTTGGCGATTTCAGAGTTGGTCCCATATTAAAAGTTGTTCAGTTTGATGGTCCCTATCTACCATATTCGGCTTTATAAGGCTTATACCAAACAGGGGTATAAAATGAATTGATTTTTTTTAAATGCGCGCCACTTTTATCGCTGTTCAGATAATTTCACATTTATCTACCGAACTTTAATGTTAAATTATTAATTAAGCTGACAGTCCTAAAGGTCAAGCCACACAGCGGGCGTGATGGGGCGCGGCGCGACGGGGCACGACGGGGCGCGACGGGAGTTCACACTGCGGGCGTGATCAGCCGCGCTTCCGATCTGTATTCACGCTCGGCACGACGGCGGCGTGGCGCGACGGGACGCGACACGTCGCGCCACGCCGGCCTGTGTGACGTCAACCATAGTATCTAGTACATTACAACTTCTCAGCGTCGCGTCGACATCCCGTCCCGTCACGCCACGCCCGCTGTGTGGCTTGGCCTTAAGCCTGTTGAAGCATGAAGGAAATTTTTCGATTCGAAATAATACTTAAGATTGTTGTTTTCTGTATCTTCAGAAAGTTTATTCTAAATAGTATAATTTTTTACTTTTTTGTTTATTAAGCTTTACACTAAGTGTTTATATCAACCAATGTATGTTTTGTTATTCAGAATTATACGTGTTTACATACGTAATCTAAAAGAGTAATTACGTAGGCTACAGCCGGAGGACTCAAAAAAAACCGATTTTATTTTAATAAAAGACTTTATTTTAAGTCAGTTACAAAGTTAACTATAACTAATTTTTATTCTAAAATTAAATGTCGACCCGACCGATGTAAGAATCGAAGTGGCCGCGGCGTCCGGTCACGTAGCCCGCTGCGGTGAAGCCACGAGGAGCTGCGTCAGCATTTTCCGTCAGTTGCATTAAATTGGAGCGGCGCATTGCACACGCAGCATTTAGGGCCGTGTGCACTGTTGTCGTCATATTTGCTAGGTCGACGAATCCCTTACTACGAGCGCTCGTAACATCTCCCTCCCGAAGAGCAGCGACTATTTTTGAGAAAGTCGCAAAAATGTTGCTGGATGCTGCGGTGCAGGTTTGGCAGATACTGGTCTTGGTATTGCGTAGGTATGGACTCGTTCTGGATCTGTAGTCAGCTCTGGATCTGAAGTCATCTCTGGTTCCTTTTTACTTATCTTAAAACACATCGCATACTTTCTACATAGTAAGATAATTGCGAGTGCAAATGCACCTATTAGTACTACGTAAAATGGTAACGTAGTGTGGTACAAAGATTCTGTGGAGGCCTCGTCGAGATGAACTGCGGTCTGAGATATAACCTTGTCTTGTATTTCTCGAAGATCTTTGAGATTTATCGATGAGAGTGTTACAGTGGCTGCTGCGGTGAAGTTGGTGCCCAGGTTATTTGTGATATTCAGCATCTTCATAGGTTGACCTTCAACTCGATCGTTGGTGTTATAGATGGTGGCGTCCTTTGTCCGTATTGAACATTGAGATGGGATAGTGATGAGATAACTACCTTTCAGCATCTGGTAGTCATTGCGTTCGCAGATGAGATGAACTTGCGTGGGCCCAGGGAAGACTGCTACATAATGACGGTCATCTAACCTTTGGATGGCTTCTCTCAGGATGGTTACAGGCGTTGGTCTGCAGGACTGGTCTAGTCGTTGGTGGTGAAGGAGCTCCTGGATGCAGTCTGGAGTTGATCTTAAACGTTGATTAAATTTATCATGGCAAAGATACCGAGTGTTGTACTTCGGGCATTCTGCCTCAATGTACACGTAAAAGTCCTCGTTGGTTGCTACTAAAGGATAGGGAGGTATAAGGACTCGGTTGTCTCTATTGGGTGCTATAGGAAGCTTATAAAGCTCGTATATATGAGGTGATACTATTGGTACTTTAAATACGATAACTATTTGTCTACCTGAATAGAATGATCCTGTTTCTATTACATTATAATATTCTCTAAGCTCTAAATCTATTAATTGATCTTTACATGAAATAAAAAACTTTTTAACGGATACTAGCGCGGTTTTATTGAAAGTACTTTGGTAATTAGTTGGTATTTGGTTTGATTTTTGATTATTCCGACGTTTCGGCACCTTTGCAGCTGCCGTGGTCACGGGGGACTGAAGCTACTCGTGAGCCTACCCTCAAGCGATGAATTTTTTAAGACGTTCAGAAATTAATATTTTACAATTTTATTTATCTTTTTAATTGGTTTAAGTTGATTTTGTGATTTAATTAATGCTAAAGAGAGAGAATCTACTGAAACTACCACCATTTCACAAAATTGGGAGGCCCCTCCAAGAAAGAAATGGCGAAATAAAACTTGGAGAGGAAAGCCGACCTCCGTCTTTTATATTTATTAATTTATTTGCAAAAGGAACTAACCGTATCATTAGATCTTGCAGTGTGTGTATGGGGCTTCAGCTTGTGAATGATGGGGTCCCAAGCTGGTGGAATTTTCCAACCATCATCTCTATTGAAATTAGGATATTTATTTATTTCGATAGCCTCGCGGAGCATTCTAGGAATAAATCTACGTTCCTTAGCAAGGATTTGGGGTTTGTCAAATCTAATGTAATGGTTGGGCCCCTCAAAGGCGTGATCACACACTGCAGACTTGTTATCGCGCCTATGTTTCATGTCAGCTACATGCTCTTTAACGCGGGTCCCTATACTTCTCTTTGTTTGCCCGATGTAGGAGAGCCCACAGTCACAATCTAGTTTGTAGACGCCTGCGGCTTGAAGGGGGATGTTACACTTGACAGGTCGTAAGAATTGGTTGATCTTCTTCGGCGGCTTGAAGTAAGTTTTGATTGACGCTCGCTTCAGAATGTTTCCAATCTTGTCAGTGACACCCTTCAAATAAGGTAGGATGGCAGGTTGACGCTCTACTGTGGCTGGTTTGTCGCGTTTTCTGTGACGAAGGCGTGGTACTTGCAACTTGTTTTTACGCAGTACTTGTTTGACGTGCTGAAGTTCAGCCGTCAGGTGTTGTTTGTCACAGATGCCGCGGGCTCTCTGAAACAAAGATTTCCCTACGGTAGCTAACTGTATAGGATGATGGTGAGAGTCACCATTGAGGTATCTGTCTGTATGGGTTGCTTTACGATACACTGTATGGCTCAAGGTTTGGTTCGGATTCCTGATGATGAGAATGTCTAGGAAAGCTAGTTTATTATCTGCCTCTAACTCCATAGTAAATTGTATGTTGGGGTTTATGGAGTTAAGATGGTTAAGAAAAGCAGGGACACTGTCTCTAGGTAGTATTGTGAAAGTGTCATCTACGTACCGTTTGTAGAACCGGGGAGTCACTGGTGCTGTGGCTAGTGCTTTCTCCTCAAAATCCTCCATGAAAATGTCAGCAACAATGGGGGATACAGGAGAGCCCATTGCTACGCCATCCACTTGCACGTAGAACTCCTCGTTCCATAACAGATAGCCAGATGTTAGGCATAATTCTAGTAGTTCTGCATATTCAATTGGCATGTTGTTATCAACTAGCTTTTTCCTGATGATATCAATGCAGTCCTGTACTGGTAAGCATGTGAATAAGGACTGAACATCAAAACTAACCATAGTTTCATCATCAGCGAGATGTAGATGTTGTATCTCACTGACAAACTGGTAGGAATCTTTTACAAACGCTGATGTATTACCTCTCAGTGGTGTGAGTGTTTTCGCTACGTGTTTAGCTAATTTGTAGGTTGGTGAGTCAATTTGGCTTACAATGGGACGTAGCGGAGCATTGTCTTTGTGTATTTTCGGTAACCCATACAGTTTCGGCGGTATAGGGCAGGATGGAATAAGATAATCGACGTCAAGATCTAACTGTTCTGAATGTTTTTTGATGAGTTCTTTCGTGTTATTAAGGATCTTGGCGGTTTGATCACATTTAACATGTTTGTAGGTTTTCTCATCACTCAAAAGTTCTTGTATTTTTGCGTTATAATCCGACGTATCCATAACTACCGTTGCGTTACCTTTATCAGCTCGAAGGATAGTTAATTCAGGTCTAGTGCGTAAGTTCTTCAACGCGACGTTTTCATCATAAGGAAGATTTTGCTTGGGCAGTTTACTACGACGTAAAACAGATGAAATATCTTGACGTATAGCTTCACTGTCCTCTTTTTTGATCTGATTTTTAACTAGACAATCCTCTACGCTGCAGATAATATCCTCATACGGTATTCTGCGAGGTGTATGAGATTGTATTGTATGTATGAGTATTGTATTTTATGTATGAGTATTATGTACCGAGGTCAGGGTCAGAGTCAGCATTATCCTGTAACAATTTCGCGCTCTTTGGTACACGTTTTAATCTTGATTTCGCGATGGGGCCGCGTTTCTTTGAAGTATAAATGTGAATAGGTAAGTCAGCTAACACCCTATCCTGTGTGTAACGCGGAGCCACTTTTTGTCGGCTAGCTAAAGGATTTGAGATAAATACTTGTTGTTGGGGCTGATATTCTTGTTCAGGCTCGCGAGTTTTATTATGTCTGTCTATAATAGCGGTCCGGTTAGTTAAGGATGAGTCATTAATTAAGTCGTAAACTATCTTCATTTGATTTCTGTGAGTATGAATGTACTGTTGCATAAGATGACCAGTTATGTCTATGTCAGTAGGGTCCCTAGAGTCAAGATGTCCTCTTATAAGATCGTATGGTCTACATTTGGTGAAGCTGTGTACTGAACTATTGTATCCTATTATAGCGTAAGGCATGAGGTTAACGATTGCTTCGTCCTTGTGCTCAAGGCGTAATATCCTTAAGTGCTCTAGTAAGGTGGAATGAAATCTTTCTATGTTTCCGTTATCATTGGGTGCATTCGCGAGGGTCTTATGATGAATAATCTTATGGACTCTAGTGAACTCTGAAAACATCTGATTTGTGAATTCAGTGCCTTGGTCACTGATTATAGTAAGAGGTAAGCCATGATGGGTGGAATACTGTAATAAGGCTTGAATCACACTAAGCGCAGTACCGTCTCTCAAATGGTAAGCTTGTCCATACTTAGAGAAAACGTCAATGAACGTGACGTATTTTTCGCTTTGAACTGTAAAGAGGTCCATATGAACGATTTCGAAAGGCTTACTAGCTGGAGGTACAATATTAAATTGCTGACGAATAGGATTTCTATCATATTTGGCTTGCCCACAGATAGTGCACTCATTGATAAACTTGGTAACGTGGTCTTTCATTTTCGGCCAGTAATACTTGTGAGATAAAGACAGATAGCATTCGTTAATCCCTCTATGATTCGTTTTTCCCTCATGATAGTGCCTAATTATATCTTGTTGTCTTAAGTATTCTTTTACATTTTCTAACTCAACCTTAGCGACAACAAGGTTCATAGCAGAGTTTTTAAACTTGTCTTGTAAGATGGGGACTATTTTATACGTTCCTAATGGGGGTGTTATCAAAAGAGCAGTTTTAACTTTTGGGTTAACGTATTCTTTGACCACATTTACTACATCTTCTTCCAGATTGGATTCAGAGAGTTGAGCTGAGATACGGGTATGAGTGTCAAAGGGCTTAGTCACAGTAGTTCGTTTCTTTATGTCACCTACGATGGTTAAACATAACTGTCGGTGAAATTTGTTTAAAGGGTCGTCAGTTATAGGGACTTCAAGTATTGGATGTTCTTGGTCAGTATGAACGGTGATAGTGTCAGAGTTATTAGTCAAAGTTGGAGGTCGTTCTGAAGTTTTCACAGCCAGGGAACTAGTTTCCTCGTTGTGGACTTCAATCCGAGAAAGAGCGTCGGCGTTTGTGTTTGCTTTTCCAGTTTTATAAATTATAGTATAATTGTATTCGCTGAGCTTTAGTCGCCATCTAAAGATGGGCGACTAGATATGGGGGCGGATAGAGTTGGGCTCTTTAAAATTCATAAGCCACTGGAGTGGTTTATGGTCGGTAATTATTTTAAACTTTCGTCCAAACAAATAAGGTCGGAAGTATTTTGTGGCCCAAACTATAGCCAAAGCTTCTTTCTCAATTGTACTATACTTTATTTCACTGTCGTTAAGCGTTCGCGAGGCGTAAGCGATCGGTTTATCTGTACCTACTGGTCCTTGGGACAGAACGGCACCGATAGCGAGGTTTGACGCGTCAGTAGTCAAGTTAAAGTCACGAGTAAAGTCAGGGTATTGTAATATGGGATCATTGGTTAGTAACTTTTTACACTTTTCGAAACAATTAATATAGTCTGAATCTAAAGTAATTGATTTATTTTTCTTAAGACACTGAGTTAAAGGTTTAGTCGTATTAGCAAAGTCAGGAATGAATTTACGATAGTACCCTAGTAAGCCTAAAAACTGTTTGATTTGTTTAGTGGTTTTTGGCAGTGGATAGTTCTGGACGGCCTTGATTTTATCTGGATTTGGCTTAATACCGTCCCTACTTATGATATGTCCAAGGTAAGCTGTCTCCAATTTCAGGAATTCAGACTTATCCATCTGAATCTTGAAATTGGATTCTCTAAGTCTCATAAACACTTTCTCAAGGTTGGTCACATGTTCCTGGAGGCTAGTGCTGAAGACAATTATGTCATCCAGGTACACCAGACAGATGACATTTTGTAGCCCTCTTAAGACATTATCCATCACCCTTTGAAAAGTTGATGGAGAATTCTTAAGGCCCATGGGCATCCTAAGGAACTCAAAGTGTCCATGCTCTACATTAAAGGCGGTCTTGTGAATATCATCAGGATTCATTTGAACCTGATAAAATCCACTTGCCAAGTCCAAGGTCGTGAAGTACTGGCACTTGCCTAACTTGTCTAGAACGTCTGATATATTAGGGATGGGATATTTGTCATCGATAGTCTTTTCGTTAAGCTTTCTAAAGTCAACAACTAAACGCCATTTCTGTCTACCTGACGCGTCAGCCTTCTTCGGTACTATCCAGATCGGTGAACTCCACGCGGAGTCAGAAGGACGTATTATTCCCTGCTCTAGCATTTTCGCGATCTGTTCCCGGACTTCGTCACGATGTACGAAAGGATAACGATAACTTTTGGTGTAAATAGGCATCTCATCGGTTGTTTTAATCGAGTGTTTAATTTTATTATTAAATGTTAACGGCTCGCCATCAATATAGAAAATATCAGAGTACTGAGAGCAAAGTTGTACAAGATTAGCTTTCTCTTCCGGATTTAAGTGATCTGTCCTTAGTCGTGAAATTACTTCTCTAGCACGTTCGTTACAAGTGTATTTTACATCAAATGATTCTACGTTAAAAATCTCTGCTATTGCTGGTCGGTCTAACGAAAATATGACGTCATTGTTAGTTGGATTTGTAACTTCTACTAAACCGCGATTATCTATGTTACTGGTGACGCATTCTGAAATAATACAGTTACATAATACTTGTTCGTTAACTATGACGTCACCGTCTGACGCGTTAATAGGTAGTCGGACTAACTTAGATGAATTAGCCGGTATCATATCTTCATAAAGATTCACGTTCCTGGAATTATACATCCTAATCGGGTTAGTGGTAGTCCGTGTCCTTAAAATTTTGTCCTTTAAATCTATAGTCGCTTCCCATTGAGTCAGTAAGTCAAGTCCGATAAGTCCATCAAAATAATCATGAAATTTATAAATGAAGAATTTTATATCACTTTCGTCCTTAAATTCTGTAAAGCAAGGCAACGTTACTGAATGATTATTTCTACTAGTTCCATGTATATTAGATACTTCAAAAGGATCATAGTCAGGTTGAATGTAAGGATAATAATTTTTAACTGCATCAGGACTTAAAAAGGATTGATTTGCTCCTGTATCAATTAGTAATTTTAAGGGCGGATTGCTAATAAGAATATAAGGTAGTTGCCGTTGCGTTTGAAGGTTAACTTCTATTTTAAGCTTTTTAAATTCCTGTCCGTCTGAAAATCCTGCTCATCATTTTTAGAGGATGTAGAGGGCTGGTTTTGCTCCTCCACGTGGCCATACCATCCTTCAGATTGTGGTGGCTCCTCATATTGATATTGACTTGGAATAGGACTATCGTATTCATAGTTATTGTAAAAGTCGGTCATAGTGTAGTAAGAGTCAGTATCGTAACAGTCATTATAATAGTAATAATTATAGTCATCATAAGGAGTACATTCGTTCACGTTTACGTCGCGAGATTTAAAATAATTTGATGGTGGTGGATTACCATGTTTAGTCCAATCGTGACCAGATGGGGGTAAAACTCGAGGCGTAAAGTGACTAACACCACTCATAGGTTTCTGAGCATTACCATTGAAATTATAGTTAGGCCTAGGTTGAACTCTGAACATATTAGACTGTGGATTATAGTTAGTAGGACGCGCACTGAATATCTGTTGAGTACGCGTGGGCATACGCATGACATGAGGTGGCATGGGTTGTTGGAACTGAGGTTTTGGCATGAAATTATTATTAAAGCGAGGGGCTGGAGCTTGCATGTTTGGGAACTTCATTGGGAAGGTAAATGGTTTCTGAACAGCAAAAGCATTGGGCATTGGCATATGTACGGGAGGTTTATAGTTAGACGCGTTCTGGATAGTTTTCGGCAAAACTTCATTACGATTTTGTAAGTACATTGTATTAAGCTCTTCCTGTACGTATTCCAATGCTTTTTCAATGGTTTCAGGGCGCATGCACCTTATACGAGACCCTAGAGGCTCTTTTAGTCCACGAACGAAAGATTGCATCGTAAGTTTTTTATATAAGTTACGTTTTGCCTCTATAGTTGTCTCTATTGTCTCGTGCAAGGTTACGTACGTCATGATAGTAGAAAATAAAGTTTGGCATTTATCATAAAATTCTTGTGGCGTGTTGCTCCCTTGGGTTTGTACCGCTAAGTCGTTGTAGAGGGTGGATTCATCCCTCTGGTCGGTAAAATTATTTATTAAAACACTTCTAACCCCTATCCAGCTATCAGGGATCCCGTTGGAATTTATGGTTCTGGCAGCGGGACCCGTGATTTTATTAAGTATTCCGTTAACTAGGAACAACTTGCCTAAGTCATCCAAATGCTCATTATAAGATTGCACTAACTGATCACATAGTCTAATAAATCGTGTAAGTACGTTAGGGTTGCCATCAAATTCCGGCAACAGGCGTAAGGCCTTGAGAATAATGTCGGGATCGGTACCAGTAGCCATCGTGCTCACTTCACTAACCGTACTAAGACTACAATTGCTTTCGATATCACTATCGATATTTCTGTGACTATCGATAATGGTACGGGCTACTCTACTACGTCTAAAAGCCTTATGGCCTCGATTACTTCGTGGGTGAAAAATCTTGAAGGATATAAAATAACTAAGGATAAGAAAAACTAGGAACTAAAAGGAGAGCAACACTTGAGAAAATTCAGAGGTGTACTTACATGAACATCTTATTCTCGGCTTCTTTGAGCTGCTATCGATTTCTGGATACTCCGCTGTAGACTCGTTCTTTCAGGAATCCCGGTGAAGGCTTGAAAACCGATTAGATAGCGCGATCGCGACGGAAATCTTGATGCGTACTAACCCGGGAATCCTACCGACTGCGCCAATTACGTAGGCTACAGCCGGAGGACTCAAAAAAAACCGATTTTATTTTAATAAAAGACTTTATTTTAAGTCAGTTACAAAGTTAACTATAACTAATTTTTATTCTAAAATTAAATGTCGACCCGACCGATGTAAGAATCGAAGTGGCCGCGGCGTCCGGTCACGTAGCCCGCTGCGGTGAAGCCACGAGGAGCAGCGTCAGCATTTTCCGTCAGTTGCATTAAATTGGAGCGGCGCATTGCACACGCAGCATTTAGGGCCGTGTGCACTGTTGTCGTCATATTTGCTAGGTCGACGAATCCCTTACTACGAGCGCTCGTAACAGAGTAGAGTAATAAAAACGCATACTTCTAAATACTCGTGGAACAGGTTTATGGAATAAGTATTTTGGTGTACTCGTACTTGCAAGACTCGGTACGTGTTTGGCCTAGTACGTCTCATCTCTAATTAGAAGACAATCTGCTTCCAACTGGCTCCAAGTAGCGAAAACTAAGACATCGTGGCGTGGAAGATTGAGGGACGAATCAAAAGCTGTTATAGATAGGTTGAATGAACGAACACTGCTTCGTTTAGCATATAACACATTTTAAGAGATAAATAAAAAACAACTTGGCATAAAGTTACACATTAACATTATTAGCAACCTTACCTCAGTACAAATATGGATCCTTCTTGCGTGGCCGCGACCATCGACTGGCCGCCCTCGCACGCCGCCAGCGACACCACGGGCCCCGCGCTCCGGTTGTACATCGACTTTGATCTGGCACAAATAATAATGGCAGGATAATGTGGCTGATTCAAAAATCGTCCACCAGTTACTCAAAACATACAGGGTCATATTTGGACCTTTGTCAGGTCATTCTATAACAGCAGTACAATCAATTTATGAAGTACAAAAAAATTTTTTTTACATTTTTACCCCAAACTTTTCCCTACACAAATTGAAATTGTTGTCACTGCTTGTGCATCGTACGGTCGACCCGCGCGAGCCCCCTCCCGCCACCCGCCTTCCCCCGTTCACGCCCCGTGCGCGAGAGTGAGCGCGCGCGCCTAGATTTTTTTTAGGATATAAACAGTGGCTGAAAACTGTGAATTTAAAAAGAAATAATTCAAAATGATCTCACCAACTTTTTTTAATTACTTCCTTGAACATATACCTAGTTGGTTACTAAGTTCTGTAACTATGGAAAACATGAATAATACTAAATTTACAAATAATGCTACAATGAATTATATACCAAATGAAAGCACAAATATTTAAGATTATCATGTATTAAAATTATTCGAAATGACCGCCTCTGGCATGAATACACGCCTTTAGACGACGAGGCCAGTCATCGATGGCAGCACGAACTACCACCATATCCAATTCTGCGACTGCCTTGAGAATAGCGCGCTTAAGAGAGTCGAGATTCATGTGGGGCTTAGCACATGCTTTCTCCTCAATAAGTTGCCATATGGCATAATCCAGAGGATTTAAGTCTGGGCTGGAGGATGGCCATTCTTCCTGCGCGATAAAATCAATTTTGTTAGCCCGAAACCATGCTTGTGTAGATTTTGCTTTGTGCGCAGGGGCAGAGTCCTGCTGGAAGACCCATGGCTGGTTTTGAAATAAAGTGTGGCTTAAGGGTTTGACAACAGGTTCCAGAACGGTATCTTGATAGACTCTAGCGCCAGTTTTCACACCTTTTTCACAGAAATGAACCTTACTTAGCCCTGAATAGGACACCCCCAGCCAAATCATCACTGATGAGGGGTGGTGACCTCGTTGGACCCTCGGAGCAATCATGCTGGCTTCTTTACTATTCTTAGCGTATACTCTATCATTTTGACGGTTAAAATTTTCTTCGACTGTGAAGATTTTTTCATCAGTAAACAAGATTTTTCGATGGCCGTTTTGTGCGTACTGCTTTAGTAGAGCGCGACTTCGTGCTAACCTCATAGCCTTCAATCGTGCGTTTAGCAGATGGCCCTTTTGTCTACGGTAAGCGTGAAGCCCAAGGTCATCATTGATAATTTTTTAAGGGAACTTCTCTTCACAGTCATCTGTATTGCCAATAACTTTTGCTTCCGGACGGGATTTCTCGTGATTCTCGCCTTCACTGCCTTGATCACAGCTGGTGTCCGAACGGTGCGTGGTCTTCCTGATCTTTTTCGGTCATCGACGGTCAAGGTATTACTGTACCTATGGATAGTGCGATAAATAAATTGCTTGTTGATTTTCAACTTTTGTAGCAACTTGAAAATCATATTCGGTGGCTGCCCACATTTGTGCAGAGCAATTACAGCGACACGATTCTCCTTCAACCCCCATTCCATGGTGAAATAAACAAAATATGATATACGTGTGGTATGGAATTATAGCTTATAAAACTGTCAATAATATGTCATTTTTATTTTTTCTTTTCATTTGTTTTAATGGCCAGTAATCGATAAAGAAACTCAGTAACAGAACTTTTGACCAACCTGTGTATTTGATTTTGTAAAGGGGTCGCAAAATTACCCTGTATAATTCATAACTTACCTTGTTTTGATTTATTTAATTTAGATATTTTTACTTTCTATAGTCAGTCAGTAGTTTTGTTAAAGGCCTATGAAAAGCTTTTGGATGTTAGTTTTCAATTCGATGCCTTAACATGGGTAGTCTTAGTGTGTCATGCTCTCTTTAATCATTTCTGTGGTGGTGTCGTGTGAGGCTGGTCGTTACGTCCCTCAAATATGGTTGAGCGAAGCAATGGCTGGTTCATGCGTCATGCTCGTGAACGGGTGCTGCTAGGGGGAATGGGTCTGCTTCTGAATACCTATCTTAACGCATATTGAATTGTATGTTGATTGTTGTTGAATATAATGTTTTTTTCTTTGTAACAGCCTAGACTGAATAATAAGTTAATAACTTTGAATTTAGCTTGAACCCTGTAATTTGATTAAGTAATTTCAAATTCATTAAGAAATGAGTTAATTAAAAAACGTTATTTATTTGTTAATCTTTGTTAATATAAAGTCTGTAAACGATATACATAATTTTGTAAATATCGTTCCATCTGATAACGCTGACAAGTTTTTTTGCGCCTATTTTTCTTGTCAGCTAAAAGACGTCATAATGGGTGGTAGGGTAAAAGATTTGACGATTTAAAAATTTTACGATTTAGAAATGAATGTGACACTAAAAACGCACTCAACATGTGTCGGGTGTCGCAGACATTCCGACGCTGATCTTCCTTGTTTGCCCAGGTACCTTTTTTATATCTAGTGCCGTAATAACACACCTGCAGCCGCGCGGCGTCCCACAGCCGCACGGTGCCGTCCGAGCACGAGCCGAACAAACTCTACTGTACTACTATACAACTACTACTACACTACATGTACACAACTACTACACTACATGTACACAACGCACCTGTTGACGTAGGCGTGTCCCTGCAGCCGCGCGGCGTCCCACAGCCGCACGGTGCCGTCGTCCGAGCACGAGCCGAACAAACTCTACTGTACTACTATACAACTACTACACTACATGTACACTACTACTACTACACTACATGTACACTACTACTACTACACTACATGTACACAACGCACCTGTTGACGTAGGCGTGTCCCTGCAGCCGCGCGGCGTCCCACAGCCGCACGGTGCCGTCCGAGCACGAGCCGAACAAACTCTATCGTACTACTATACCACTACTACACTACATGTACACTACTACTACGCTACATGTACACAACTACTACACTACATGTACACAACGCACCTGTTGACGTAGGCGTGTCCTTGCAGCCGCGCGGCGTCCCACAGCCGCACGGTGCCGTCGTCCGAGCACGAGCCGAACAAACTCTTCTGAGCTGGGAGAGTCACTAGCTGGTTTACTCGAGCCCTGATAACACAATAAAGCATAAATTACAGAAGGAGAGTTTCTCGCACGCGAGCGGCGCGAAAATCGCATATGGCAAAACTCACCATTCGATTCTCGCCCGCTGCAGTTGTTTACATTTTGACAAAAACTCTTATCAATCACGCTTGATCGAGTGCGAATATCGCAGGTGAGACTGTTTACACTACAGGCGAGTACTAGACTGAACAAAAAAGTTTTCGAAACGCGAAACTCGTAAGTGAAACTTGTATAGCATGTTTACACAGGCTTGCGGTCTAGAAGAGTTTAAGTAATGATAATCGTATTCGAGAGGCGAAGCATATGTTTACACTAGACGAGGATATGATTGCCTCGAAGAAATCGCCTAGCGTGCAAGAAACTTCCTTGTGTAACAATAGAGAAGTTGGAGGCTACGTCGAAATTAGTAAAAAAAACCATGAAATCGGTAAAGATCGAAAATCATTTTTTAAAGAAATCTTGTAAGTATAATAGACAGTGCGTGTTAGATTACCGACCAAGTGAATGTTATTATACAACGTCTTAATGAATTAACGCAAAATGAGAAAACCGTTTCTTCGGACCATCAAACTGAACAACTTTTACTATGGGGCCAACTCTGAAATCGCAAAAAAAAAATCAGCTGCTTCAAACATTTTTATATTTTCGTTATTAATTTTTGCATGAAACAGCTGATTTTTTTTCGATGGGCGATTTTCCGAGACAAAAGAGAAAAATAATTTCGTTCAAAAAATCTCGATAGATGGCGTTTTATGAAAGCCATCGTCGTAAAGTTGCTTATGTGTCTATCGCCGAACTCCCCCGCCTCGTTTATTGCTCTCAAAGACGGAAGGGTCTTCACTTCAGCATTTGCGATCAAAATTGACACAAAAAATATCCGATATTGCTTAGTGTAAAGGGGGTATAAATTTGCGACTTGCCTTTCATAAAACACCATCTGTCGAAATTTGTTGATCAATTTTTTATTTGAGCTGTCGGAATATGGGCGATATTCCGACAGCTCAAATAAAAAATTGATATGTGCTATAGGACTAGGGCGTAACCTGTAGGAAGGGAGTGGATGAGTGACAGGAAGGAATGGAAGAGAAGGACGCCCTACACCGACCTCAAATTAATGAGGATCAGTAACGATTTTTTTTTAGTTGCTAATAAGAAAGCTAATGTCACTACATGATTAACTGTGAAAATTTTTTTACGATATCTCTTAAACTTGAGAAGTTATAAGAGGTAAAACACTGATTTTTTGGGGGTCCCTATGACGTCATCGCGACGGACGCGAACCTTATGTCGTACGTGATAAAGCACATATTGCATTGAGCTTGGCATTTCCTTTAAACCCTTTTAACTCAACCATTTCTAAACGGATTTCAAAAATTCTTTCACTAGGTTTCATAGATATCAATATGTGTTTATATTATATCAATAAAACTATAGGATTCAAACCTGTTACTGATCCTCATTGTGATAATGTAGGAATGGAGTGGACGAGGAGATGACAAGTGACAGGAAGGAATGGAAGAGAAGGACGCACTGCACCGACCCTAAATAAATTGGGATAAGGGGGGATGATGATGACAAAGATATACTGACTTGTGTTCATGTAGGTACGCCAGGAGTTGGCTGCCCGGCCGCCAGGAGGCAGGCGGCACCAAGTCTTCAGTGCTGTCGGAGCCTTCGTCGTGACTCCTACAGGTTTAATATTGGTACCATTATCTACTCCAACTAAAACACCAACAACCTCGCAGGAGTAAATAGGGAATATGCATAAGTCACCGATTTTGATGAATTTGAGCTTGATCGCTGCGGACACTTATAAAAACATGATGGAACAGGAAAACAAATAAAAAAAAAATATTATTTTAGTTTTATCACACGATGAAATCAGGGAAAAATATCAAATTTTTTTTCTCTTTTTCGGATATAATGCACTTTACAGTCAGATAGAATATCGAATAAGAAACAATATTTTGTATGACACATATGTACTTAAACGCAAAATTTAGGGAGATAATTAAAGATTATTGGCTAACTCCATATTAAACGCGCCGAAACACACCTGAAACGTGATGTGTGACGTCACCATTTTGTATGGAGCGTTTTCGGCGGGTGTTGCTGCGCGCTAACTTCAAGTAACTATATCACGAGAAAAAAACGCAAGAGAAAAGTTTTGATATTACAGTTAATTTTCTCACGCATTATACTTTTGATTAAGATTAAAAAAAAAATTGATGCATATTCCCTATTACTAACATCATAAGAAACAACGGTTGTTCTACGACTTTTCCGAATAAAGCCTTTAATCGCCTATGTGGTCTAGCGGTCCACCCACTCCAGTAAGACGCAGGGGTCCCGGGTTCGATTCCCAAGTGGGGTACAACTTGTACTCGGTTTGGTTAGTGGTAGGTCTTTTTTAAGTCCGCCTGACTAGCTACCACCATTTTTATTTATTTATTTATTTGACACTAGCGGCCGCCCGCGGTTTCACCCGCGTGGTTCCTGTCCCCGTGGGAATATCGGGATGAAAAGTATTCTATGTTTTAATCTAGGCTATCTACTGTGTGCCAAATTTCAACCAAATCCGTTCAGTAGTTTTTGCGTGATTGAGGAACAAACATCCAAACCCACAAACTTTCACATTTATAATATTAGTAGAATTATGGGAAACAACAGCATTTGTTAACACAAAGGAGAATGGCAGGTGCACATATATTTTCAGAACTACTTAAAGGCTTAGCGTGCCAAGAAGTAAATAGCATGACTTTAATCCTCTATTAAAGCCTAATAAATTATGTAATCGTAAGATACACTTTAAAGCTGGGGATAAAAAGTTGATTTTAAAACCTAACCTCAAAACAGCACCTAGTAGGCAATTACTTTGGATACATTACATAACCTACACATAATGATTTTTATTTAAAAGCTTTAGGTGAGGCTGGTCATGAAATCTACAAATATTTAGTCATTAGACCGTAATAGACAATTACCTACTACCTATCTATCATTGACCTGAAACATAGTATGATAACGATAGGTAGATACTAATTCGCGTCAATTGGTGATGCGCCTGGCGGCCATGATTTTAACCTCAAAAACGAAAAACAATTGTATTTTTTTCATATACCTAGACCCTTTCTTATTGAAAATAAGAATTCAATAATTAATATATTACCTATATATTACCTATTAGAATTTTACTGTTTTTGTCATTTTTAGTTGCGGATGACGTTGTTTTTCTAAATGTTGCCTCCTTCTTTACGAACACTTTAAATTGAAAAGTAACCACCAAATTATGACCTTTAAGTCTCATAAGGTGCGAATTGGGCACGCTCAGTATTTATGAATTTGGAAAATGGTTCCCAGTTTGCCATTCTCCTTTTCACAATACAGTATAAAAACACAATTGCCATAATAGTTTCCACTAATACTTAGTACATATCAGCATCAAGTAAACAAATAACTAACAAGTACAATTATTGACTTTTTATAATGCAAAATTAAGGCAACAAACAAAATAGACTAGGTTTTTTTTAATGCGGCCAAAAGTATTACAACAACAATAACATTTAAGAGAAAAAATATTTTTTGGAATTTGATGGTTTAGCGCTAAAAATATCAATGTGACTATATTTCGAATTATACAGTTTCATTGCTCTGACAATAAAACGATTCCTTACATAATAGGGAATATGCATAAGTCACCGATTTTGATGAATTTGAGCTTGATTGCTGCGGACACTTATAAAAACATGATGGAACAGGAAAAAAAATAAAAAAAAATGTATTATTTTAGTTTTATCACACAATGAAATCAGGGGAAAATAACGATATTTTTTTTTTCATTTTCGGATATAATGCACTTTACAGTCAGATAGAATATCGAATAAGAAATAATATTTTGTATGACACATATGTACAGGGAGATAATTGAAGATTATTGGCTAACTCCATATTAAACGCGCCGAAACACGCCTGAAACGTGATGTGTGACGTCACCGTTTTGTATGGAGCGTTTTCGGCGGGTGCTGCTGCGCGCTAACTTCAAGTAACTATATCACGAGAAAAAAACGCAAGAGAAAAGTTTTAATATTACAGTTAATTTTCTCACGCATTATACTTTTGATTAAGATTAAAAAAAAATTGATGCATATTCCCTATTGGTCCGGCACATAGGAATGCAAAATGTATCACGGGAACGCGAATTTGGTCTTGGGCATTTCAACAATATTTTGCTTAATAGATATGGAGAGTCAACGTAATTGTTGATAACTTTGTAGAGAAGGGCATCTTACCTAAGTTTGATGCCATATCAACAATTTAAAAATTTTTGTGTTCCGGCAGTTAGAGGTAAGATAGCCAGTTCCTCAGTGATGAGGATTCTGGGTTTAGTGCGCTTCCACCTTCGGCATTATCGTCACTTAACATCAGGCGAGGTGAAGGCCAAGCACTATCCTGTTGAGCGAACAATAGGGAATATGCATCAATTTTTTTTTTAATCTTAATCAAAAGTATAATGCGTGAGAAAATTAACTGTAATATTAAAACTTTTCTCTTGCGTTTTTTTCTCGTGATATAGTTACTTGAAGTTAGCGCGCAGCAGCACCCGCCGAAAACGCTCCATACAAAACGGTGACGTCACACATCACGTTTCAGGTGTGTTTCGGCGCGTTTAATATGGAGTTAGCCAATAATCTTCAATTATCTCCCTAAATTTTGCGTTTAAGTACATATGTGTCATACAAAATATTGTTTCTTATTCGATATTCTATCTGACTGTAAAGTGCATTATATCCGAAAATGAAAAAAAAATATTATTATTTTTCCCTGATTTCATCGTGTGATAAAACTAAAATAATATTTTTTTTTACTTTTTTTCCTGTTCCATCATGTTTTTATAAGTGTCCGCAGCGATCAAGCTTAAATTCATCAAAATCGGTGACTTATGCATATTCCCTATTGATCCGAGTTTTGTGTAAAAAGTAGTTTTTTGTCTTTTTCAGAAAGTCGTAGAACAAATGTTGTTGTTTATGATGTTGGTAATCTACTCCTGCGAGGTTGTTGGTGTTTTACAAATAACGCTGTATACAACAACTGTAAATGACTGCTCTACTCCGATCTATTCTTACCTTAATGACTTCTGGAATTTCTGCTGCATGCGAGCGGTCAAGTTTCTAAGCTCTGCGCGACAAGGAGCCATGCTGTCTGCAGAACAAAACTCATTAAATCGCATTAAATTTATATTATTAGAAAGAACTTTAGCAAAATTTTAATAATTTATTTGAAAGCAAAATGGATGTAGAATTTACATCAATAATTATACAATGTGTTAGAAAAACCCTGAAGCCAAATATGATAGATAGGGTACCATGCACACAACCCCTGAAAATTATTATTAAACACAGAAATCCGCCACTTTTTGAAAAAAAAAATTATCATGATAAACTGCAAAGCGGCAACCCTAGACCTAAATTGTGTTTTGCTTTTGCACATTAATGGGATTGATTATCGAAAACAATAGTCTATTGGCGTCTAGGTTTGTCCCTTTGCACTTTTCAATACAAAAAAACAACATTTACGGTTTATTATAAAAACCCTATATAATTATTGTACTTATAGATCAGACCGTTCTATCAGTTCGAAATATATGAGAGAGAGAGAAAGAGAGGGGGAGGGGCCGAAAGAGAAAAAGAGACGGGGAGGAAGAGAGAAATAGAGATAATTATTTTAGAGGCAGACAATAAAGAGTTAAATAACTATTCCCAAAAAGATCAATTAGTTCCCCACCCCAGCGCATGTCATGTAGTTATGGTGGAGACAAAAATACGTGTATATACGTGGTATATTTAAGATGAGCTATGCAACTGTGCGCATGCGGAATACCCAATTATTTACAGTTGCATACAAGACTTTATCTACACCCATGATATGTATCCTCTATAAAGGGTTTTGACTTTGACTTTCCTCCTCCTCCTCGTCATTATATCATCCGAACGAGTGTTATAATGTCGTACTGAATTTCATAATGTAACTCGTTGGGCGTTAACGCGGGGAGGAGCGTGACATATGCTCTCGCTCGGATATTGTAATGTTGGCAGTGAGCTAACCGTTTCAGAACCCTTTATAGATGATTTAAAGCATGTTTGTAGGTATGATAGTGTACCGTATAAATGATACCCTAATAATTTGATTTAGCTTTGTTACGCGTAACTCATCTATCTCAAGATAAGTGAGATAGGTGTGACACGGCAGATTAGCAATTTGCGGGGATTTTATTTAACTATAGTGTTATAATATAACCCACGGGGCTACCGCCTAACTCTCTCGCTTTGACTCTAGCTTTGGTTTATGACGTCAGTGCACTGTCCGTCCTTGTCATCGTGTTATGATATGACAAGAACGGGTAGAGCATAGCTATCCTACCGTCTAACTCGGGACCTGAAGCGCGACAGACACCTATCGTTTTCTCCTTGCCTCAAGCCACTGTCGTCATGCTGATAGCGTAAGTAAATTCGTTAGCGATAATTTTATCGATAATCTATCGTAAACTAACAAAAAATTGACGACGATGGCGTGAGGAAAAGAGAAAACGAGAGAGGTCTATCGCCGTTCAGGTCCCGAGTTAACTGACTGACCTGAGGCCGTATTACAAGCTCTTAAATCCTGCCAGGTTTATAAATTGCTGTAGTGACATCTCTTTCTCGTCGTATAGCAAATAAAAGAGATAGATAGATAGCCAGTCAGAAAACTGCCAGGAAATAAGAGGTCATAATACGGCCCCTGGTTGTAGTTTTAGAGGTAATAGGTAGGTATATAGGTAGTCCGATATAGTTATTTGATGTGTATGTATTACGTACACTGCACATAGGTGGCGCTATGTCCGAGCTGCGAGTGCGCGGGCGCGTGCGAGGCGACGGCGGAAGCCGCCTGACTTGCGTACGCGCCGCCCGCTGAGGCAGTGGCCGATTCCACCGCTGTGCGGTAAGTGTTTATGTAAGTAACGTAAGGTTTAAGGCCTACTCAAATCTGACCGGTATCCTGGGGCCGTGCCGGCTAACTTATCGAACTTCAGCGGGTCTGCCGAGTTTCAACTTAAAACAGAGAAATCAAAGTAAGGAATTCCGTTTTGTACTACTATTTCATAATAATAATAATCAACTTTATTTCCAAAAGTGATATATTGCAAACTTATTTCTAGCGGCCTCCGCACTAAGCAAAGCTTGTATCGCAGTGACAACATATAGTTATCTATCGAATAATTTATTGAAGTAAATTGGAAGATTTCGATGTTCGTGTGACATCATAATTTGGGGTTCGCTATTTTGGCCCAATTGGGGCTCAATTTATCTGTTTTAAATTGAAACCCGACAGACTTTTCGAAGATCGATGCGTTAGCCGGTACGGCCCCTGTACCGGTGTCGGTAACGATATCCCGATGGGTAGGTATGCGGATAACGCGCTGTTCAAACCATAACGAAAGTTTACCGCTATCCGGAGGCGGTAACGGTACTGGAGCGCGACGCGAGCGGTGAGGGCGGCGCGGGGTGCATACGCGGGGGGGGGGGGGGGGGGAGAAAAGTTTCAGCCGAACACGCGGTACGTACCGCGTACCCATCGGGTATGCGGTTCCAGTTTCGCAACAGCTGCGGTAATAAAATAGTCCTTTCTGTAAAACTATGTACAGAAAGGATACTCCCCGCTCCGCCCTAGAATCATTTATGAGGTAAATTACCCCACCCCGCGAGTTCATGTGTCGAATTGTGTGCTCGTTTAATCGTAAGTTTCAACAGCTGTCATCTTTCGCGCACGCGAGTTCATGTGTCGAATCGTGTGCTCGTTTAGTCGTAAGTTTCAACAGCTGTCAATTTTTGCGCACGGTGGTGTGAATTTATTTAAGTTGAAAAAGCGAAGTAAAACATTTAATATCACTCATGGAACCATTTCTTATCACCGGTGAATTGTTAAAATGGTGAAAAACCATTTTTTATTTGTGAGTGTGAGGCACCACAGTTCCCGTAGCAGCCCCAGCTTTACGCACACAGTTGCGCGTGTACAAAACGTCATCTGTGTAGTGTCTGTGTTATAGGTAGTTCTCGGATGTGATTTAGGCTAAATTCTAGCCAGCAAGTCATGTCTCATACTCTAAATACTGCGAAATATCAATTTTATACTTTAATTATATATTTTTTTATAATTTGCCTCGGGTTTGAGATAACAAGACTCGCTGGCCAAACTCTAGCAATAAATCTTGCAGAAGTTGACTTCCACAAGCTGTTACCACTTTGTGTCGAGCTAAATTCTCATGTGTTGCAGCTTGCAGAACTTACTAGTCTGAACCTCGATTAAAATAACAACAGTCAAAAACTAGAGTCCCATTCAAATGCTAAAGCCGCGTTTCCATTATGCAAGCATAGTGGAAACGAAAAAAAGCATGCAGGATGAAAGATCGTAGTTTTGAACCAAACACCACAGAATATTAATAATAATACTGATGTACAGAATGGCCACTCCCACCCTCCCACCGATCAGCGGTACCTCACCCCGCCCCGCACCAAGTTGGCGAGTTATTTGTATCATTACAGAAGGCAGTACGTGTTTCTCACTCGTCACTCGTTTCGACAGTTGCAAAGAGTACTTTTGTAATATGACAGTAAAAACAGACAATATAATAATTACGTTTATAATTAAGTTTTCATAAAAATTAGCTTTTCAGCGAATGTTTAAAAAAGGTAAGTATCCGTGAACACTTCACCCACACATACGCAGTGTGTAGAGACGTCTTTCTGTTTACGTAATAGAAGTAGGAGATCTAAACGAGACGTTTATATGGAGTGTCCGGGGTGCTAACACGCAATGTGACGTCATACCTACGCGCAAGTACTTGCATAATGGAAACGCGGCTAAGACAAAAAAATCCTAGTAAACTAGGCCGCATGTTCACGAGTTGCAAAATTAAATCAAAAGTACTTCTTGTTACAATAAATACAAATATACATATCGTCAATATTGAGATAAAACAATTAAACAACTTCTAAAAACGTTATAATAATAGAACACTTACTTCTTATCGTCTGGTCATGTGACTGTCCAAACATGTGCTGCCATTCAGTGTTCATGTGTGTTTCATGGGATAGTGACGTTTTATGCGTCCTTCTGGCAACAAAAACTGATTTTATAAGGATATCAAAAAGTTTTGTAACGAAAAAATCGAATGAATATTTATTTAATTTAAAAAAAGTATGATAAATTATAGTCGTATGCATAAAACAATAACACAAATACTGATTTTCCGAATTCTCATAGTTGAAAATGTGCGAACTGTGCACTATTAAGAGGCCGTATACAATATGCCGCTATTTCACTCGCATATTTCACGAGTGCGTATTTAAAAAATGTGTTCCGGCAATGGGGATCTCCACGCAAAGCTTAAGCTAGATGGCGCTAGCGGCGAAACGACCGCTATCAATTGATTTGATTGGTTAAAATACGTCAGAAATGATACTTGATATTTGAAACAGCCAATCAAACGATTTTAGCACAAACGCCTGTGGCGCCATTAGTTCCTCAGTATGCATCCCCATCACCATGCGTTCAGCGAATCCGTATTTAGAGGACCGTTTTTTACAGATCCGTCGCTACTGGATGTGATGAATGAAAATGTGAACACGTTCGTACAATTACATACGCCGAATAATAATGTATCCGATAAAACGGACTTGTAAAACAGATTAGTATTTTCGCTGGATCCGATATACTGAGTTGTGTGTGAACAGGTTCATACAACTACATACGCCATAGCCAAATATAAACGGATCCAAAAAACGGTCCTGTATAACGGATCGCTGTGTGAACGGACACTTAGGCACTCACTTTAACCGCTTCTGTGGTCTAGTTGTTCGCCGACCCGTGTAAGAGGGCCCACCTGTGCCGGGGTCCCGGGTTCGATTTCCAGGGGGGTTCAATTTTTACTTGGTTTGGTTGGTGGTAAGACTTATGTCCGCCTGACTGGCAACCTACCGGCTTACTTAAGTCTGACGCCATAAACACCGGATTGTTGTGTTCCGGCAGTTAGAGGTAAGATAAGTTCCTCAGTGATGAGGATTCTAGGTGTAGTGCGCTTCCACCTTCGGTCTTTTCGTCACTTAACATCAGGTGAGATGCTACCCCATTGTGCATAAAAAAACTCAGATTTAAGAAATCTTGAGAAAACATGAAACGGCAAAACGTATACGGCCTCTTTAGGGTTCCCTATAAGAAAATAGTGTTATTTAGAACCTAACATTTTTCTATTAATGAAAAAAAAGATAAATAAAGCATCCAGTTATTTCTCAACTCCGTCCTCACCTGTTTTGCGCAGGCGCATACACCTTATCAGGCGCGTTGTGTGCTAGCGCATCAACACCCACGTCTAATTGTACCGACTTGGATATCGCGACGTTAGTGATCACCAAGCGTCCAGGGGCGTCTGTTATATGCTGGTGAAGAAAAACAGTTCTTAAAAATGAGGGGTATAGTCACAGAATAGATATAAGTACTACCGTACAGAAAGGAAACTCTCCGCCCCGCCCCACAATCAATTACCTCACCGCGCCCCGCGAGTTCGTAGGCCAGGGGGTCAATTCTGCTAATGTTAACGTCGAAATCGTGGTTCAGTGGTGTTTGAATGGTAATGCTTTTTGACACAGTTCTTGGTTTTTAAACCTAAAACCGAAACACATTGTGATTCTTAAACCCAAAACGGAAACACATTGTATCTCGATTTTGGGTATAAGAAACAAGAACTGTGTCAAAAAGCACTACCATTCCAACACCATTGATCCACGTTTTTGACGTTAACATTAGCAGACTTGACCCCCTGTTCGTATGCTCATTCAATAGCCCTAGACTTCACGCACACAGTTGCGCGTGTGCGAAAACGTCACTGTGTAGCGTCTGTGTAATAGGTAGTTGAAACGCGGCGCTTGTATGGAGTGCCCGGGGCCGGGGTGTGGTATGGTATCAAAATTTGTTAAGATAACTTTGTCAAAAATTTCGCAGACCACAAAAAACTGTTTACAAACTAGATCAATATAACTGACCAATAATTTTTCAGTCTAACCAATCAGTTTATGACATGGCAACACTAATTTTAGACCAACAGATATTTGGTTAAAGGGCTTTTGATCCTGAATCTGTTTGTTGTTGACAGATTTCTCTATGTTTTAGTTGATTTTTCTACAAAACTAGCCGACCAATTTAAGGGGCCATAATAGGAAAACATGGTTTGCGCGGGCCATATTTTTATGTAGAAAAAACGTAAAGTTGAGCCACAAAAAAACATACAAACTAAAGAGATTATAAATAGTAGCTACAAGAATTATATTGCGTATAAGGCTGGCCACATACATCAGTTTTCCTGATTCGGAAACCGTATCATGAAAAATTCCGTACAATTACCACACACATACGTTTTTTTCCGTTCGGAATACCTCGATTAGTCTTGGAGTAGCTTCACTGGAGTTCACACGTTTGAAAGAAACATGGATCTCGACGACGATTTCCTCCTTGCAATTGCATTTTTACTTGATCAGAAAAAGAAAAAGCGTCGTCGTTACTGGGTACATCCACTAAACACACAAAGATTAACAGAGGGCCAGTATTACGTGAAAAGAGCTAAATTACGAGCCTATCCAGAAAGATTCTTTGATTATCATCGGATGTCCATAAGCTCTTTCAACGAATTATATGGTAGAATAACAGACAAACTCGTAAAACAAGATACCCACATGAGACTAGCAATTCCTGCAGAAGAAAGACTTGTTCTTACTTTGAGGTAAGTAATAAAAATATTTTTTTATATACCTAGGTACATTCTGAAAAATTTAACATATGTTTTTATGTAGGGGAGACTGAGGCTACAATTAACAGATTACACATTTTTGAAGATAATGTGTTCTGTCTTTGAATTTTGGGTGGTTTATAAGTACTAGAGACATAGGTTGGTTCAATGGCTACAGGTTTTCATAAATAGAACTTGGAATATACAATCCCATTTTAATGTAGGGCATTTTTTTTAAACAATTCGCGTGTTAATTCTAACCCCGCCTAGAATTGTGGAAGCAGAGGGTCGACACTAGCGCTCGACGTTTTTAATTTGTTTTTGCTAAACTACTGATGATGCATGGACATCCTTTTGTTCCCCATTAATACACTACAGGGAACGAAACTACCTGAAAAGAAGACGAGGTGGGCAATACAAAAGATGGGAAGATGAACTGAAAATGATAGCAGGGAAAATGTGGTCAAGGAAAGCCAGAAACAGAGAAGAATGGAAACAGATGGAAGAGGCCTTTGTCGTTAGGCAAACAGATGCAGTTGTCGATATTGTTTAAGAATGTAAGCTATGTAACGTATTTATTTAAAGTATCTGAATAAAGGCTATATTATTATATAATACACTACAGGGTGGTATTTTAGCAATTACAATTTCTTCTGAAAAGTTCGACTTTTAGCACTTTTTGAATACATAACTATACGACAAACTTTTCAAAATAAGTTTTCATCGCTAAAATACTACCCTGTAGTGTATTAATGGGGAACAAAAGGATGTCCATGCATCATCAGTTGGACAATCAATCAAATTGGACTTTGTATGGAGACTTAGCCAATCGGCTGATCGATCTTCATGTAAAATCCAATTTTTTTTAAGAATTCGAGGGATGTTTCTACTCATGAAACTGAACAACGTTCCCCAAGGAACCCATATGGACATCTCAAAAAAGAATGTGGACTGTATGGAGATCGGTCAGCTGATTGGCTAAGTCTCCATTCAAAGTCAATTTTTTTTGAGAATTCGATATGGTTTCCTTGGGGAAACTTGTTCAGTTTCATAAGCAGAAGCATCCCTTAAAAGATAAAAGGTACTTTTCCTAACACCCTGTATTGAACACATTTGTGTTAAAAAAAGATCATTATATATTTTTTCATCTTTTATTATTGACAATACAAAACATACTAAAATTAGAAATTATATGTACTTAACGAAAAATATAATGTACCAAGTAATAATAATGGGACTGACAACCTTTCCCAAAATTTCTTCAAGAAGGTAAAGTAGAGCTTCTTAACTTAAGAACTCTTATCTTTTGGAAATAGTATGTACTCTCCAAGAACGTTCTTGTCGTCGGCGTCGCCAGGAGTCTGATATTGTGGAATGTTCCTAACTGATTGTATGACAACACGTGGATTATTGGGTGGTGTAGGTGAAGTAATGTTAGTTTGATAATTTAAATTATTGTCTTCTGGAATATTGAGGACATACCCATTATTTGTATCCCGAACATATGAATTAATTGTAGCTGGTTGTAATGCAATATTAGACTGAACTGTCGAGCTGACATGTTCTGGAACGTTAAGAACATACTGGTAGTTCGTGTTCCGAGAAGAATTTTGTTGTGTTACACCAAAATTAGAAAGTGGTGTTCCTGGATTAGAACTTAAATAATTGCTTGTACTAGTAGAGGGGCGGGAATTTTGAGATTCAGTTGAGCTTGTTATGTTTTTAATCAGTTGCAGCATGCCAATTTTAAAATCAAGTTTCTGGCTATCATTCATCTTTTTCATGTCACTGCGCAAACTAAGTAAAAATTTTTCGTCGTCATCTTCTTTACTAGTAGTTATCGGTGCCGCCGGTTGTGTACGCCGTGTTAATATATCTAAAATAGCTGTTGGTACATCTTTTTTCTTCTTAATGGTTTTGTTGGAAACTTGACTGGAGCTTCCGTTAACTTCAGGAGTAATTGGCGAACCTGTTGAATGCTGCACAACGTTGTTTTCTTGATTTTGGAATAATGGATCTTCTTTGGGAATTGGGTCGTGACTTGGGTCGGTACTTGGGTCGGTACTTGGGTCGGTACTTGGGTCGGTACTTGGGTCGGTACTTGGGTCGTGGTTGCCTTCAGATCGTCTTCTTTCAAAAATGGGCCTTAAAAATTCAAGCAAAGGAGCATATGTATACGACTTATGTTTTTTCGCAGCTGATCCAGATGGTGTATTTTGAGATTTCTGCAAGTCTTTCCTATAATAGTCGCGTATGTGGTTCCATTTCTTTTTTATGTTATTACCTGTAAACAAATTTAATTTATTTAACTTAGACTTACCTAACCATTAATAAACTAGTAGGTATACATATGAATTGGCATAGATTAATAAATGAAAATAAATAAATTAAAATTAATCAAATTAATATAAGGTTTTTTTTTCAGATTCTTAGCAACGGGAAATAATTTCGAAGAAATGAATTTCAATTTTCATTTGGGGAGTTCAACTGCATCAAATATAATTCGAGAAACGTGTCAGATCATTTGGGAGACGCTACAGCCATTGGAAATGAAAACACAAGTTTCCACGGACCGTTGGAAAGAGATTGCAGATAATTTTTATAGACGTACAAAGTTTCCTAATTGTGTGGGTGCATGTGATAGAAAACATATACGTTTGATTTCACCTCTTCATAGTGGTTCCGCATATTTCAATTATAAAAAATACTGCTCTATAGTGTTAATGGCCGTAGTCGACTCTGATTATTGTTTCACTGCTGTAGATGTAGGATCTTACGGTAGGGAAAGTGATAGCAGTGTTTTTAGTAACTGGGCATTTGGGAAAAAAATGGCGGAGGAGCGCTTAAATTTACCAGAACCCCAACCACTTCCAGGCACTGATAGTCCAGCAATGCCATTTGTCTTTTTAGGTGATGAAGCATTTCCGCTGGGAAATAATTTCCTAAGGCCATATCCAAGAAGTAACCTCACCACAAAAAAAAGAATTTTCAACTACCGGCTTTCATCAGCCAGAAGAATAGTAGAATGTACATTTGGAATTCTTTCAAACAAATGGAGAATTTTTCATACACCTATGACCATTTCACCAGACTTTGCCATTTTGATCACTAAAACAGCATGCGTTTTACATAATTTTGTTAGAAGGCGTGATGGTTTTCGGTTTGAGGATACACTGTCACATTACTTTGAAAATGTGGAATTTAATACAGCGCCCAACCGATCAACCAACCGAGGACGAGGTAATAGAGATTTATTTGCGGAATATTTCGTTTCTCCGTCAGGAGAAGTAACGTTTCAATATAACGAAAGAATAATAGGTAATAATAACGATTGATCAATGTAAATAATATACAATAGGGTAAGGTGGGGTACTATGAAACAAAAAAAGTTAAAATGCTTTATAAAACGTAAACTTTTTAATAAATCAAATTAAATTTTGTGTCATACACCAGGAATCAGAACGAAAAGTTTTCAAGCTTAACGTCAAAAAACAGTATTTTGAATGACAACTGTCATAGGATGGCTATTCATGTGCTTGACAAAAATGTAATGTAATTTAAACTAAAAAGTTTAAAAGCGTCATTAAAATTACAGAAAAAGATGGAAATATTGATATTGTTACACTATAACCCGTGTTACAGAGTGCCCCACCTTACCTTACTTAATTAATTAATACACCATTGCAATTACTTAATTAATTATTAAATATTAAGTTGTAATAACAATAAGTAGGTATAACAACTAAAATATATAAAATATAATAATCCCAAAGACACGGGTTCAAACCCTGTCGGCGGTTTTTGATTTGTTGTTAATCATATTTTATAAATTAAATAGCATTTTAAATGTAAAAAACACATATAAATAACTAAAATATAGTTAGAAAATCAACTTACATGAGTTTAATTTCTGTGTGCCATCTAATGTCTCCCAGTCAGTATAGATTTCCTTACAAATTTGTTGCCAGGCAAGATCTTTCATTTCCCTGTTATGGTAATCTTCGTTATTTAGATCCCACAGGCATGGGAACCCTTCCACAGCAATGATTAAATGTTCAATATCACTCATAGTCGATTTTCGTATTTGTGGGTGTCCCAATGACTACGGAACGCATCCGCTCAGCTCGATCGCGCAACGCTGACTGAGCGTTCCGTTCGGAATTTTCGAATGTGTGTGGCGGTCCCTACAAAATGTAGGTAGGTTTTGCATCCGTGACGTTTTTTTCCGTCAGGAATTCCGGATGCACGGGCTTACATTCGGAAAGGACGGACGGAAAAAAAACTGTACGGAAAGTTATCGAATGTGTGTGACATGCAATTACTTTTGTATGAATTTACTGCGTTCGGAGCCTCGGTTTCGGAAAACTGATCAGGAAATCGAATCAGGAAAACTGATGTATGTGGCCAGCCTAAACCTCACAGATAATTGTAAAAAAAACTGAATATCATCAAAAGCGCTTGTCACGGGTCATATTTTTGGCGTAAGTAATAGCGGAAACGTATTGAATTCCACATAAAAATACACTTTATCTACTATCATATCGTAAAATTCGAATTATGAATTTCAAATCGAATTTATATTGACATACTTTTTACACGCAATACCGAAAAAAAATTAAAAAGTTATTTTATCTACACTCACAACGTAATGTTCCAAATATGAATTCAAAAAAGGTAATATAAATACGTACTTTATTTTCGTGGATAGGTAAAATTAAAAAATAAACTCATTACGATGCAGTCAACTGCATCATAAAATAACTTTTTTTCTCATTACGATACAGGGCAAATCCAAAAAGAAGGCAGTGCCGTAACATTAAAAAAAAACAACGATATTTTCCCACATATTTTCATTGATTAAAATGCACTCTATGGTAATCGATGACTTAGTGCGATTAAATTGTTGGAATGCACTCATCTCTTTTTTTTCTAATGGAATGCGCGCCATTTCTAAAGCATTTCAAATAAAGTTTTGATTTCAATTTTTACATTTTGTTATACTTACTGAGTTTTGTAGGTTTTTTTTATTCGTGCTTTAAATTGTGAAAAAAAAATGGACTCTGCCCGATATTTTAGATGCAGCTAAGGAAATGACTTATTACAAGGTAGGTACCTAGCTGATACAAACAAAGTCTCTCTCTCTCTTTTCTAACGTTGATCTTTTATTGAGTAGGTTCAATCCCAAATGTATGAGTGTAGATAAAGTAGTGTATGAAACTGCACATAACTAGGTATTAAAACACTCGTGTGATACTATTAAAAACCTCGCCTGCGGCTCGGTTTTTAAACACACACTCGTGTTTTAATACCCCTCTTTATGTGTCGGTTTCATAAACTACTATTATAACATACCTTCGCTATACTAAGCAATGTTATAAAATAACTTTTTTTGTCATTACGATACAGGGCAAATCTAAGAAGAAGGCAGTGCCATGACATTAAAAAAAAACAACGATTTTCCCACATACTTTCCATGATTAAAATGTATACTCTATGGTAATCGATAACTTAGCGTTGCGATTAGTCTTCTGGAATGCACTCATCTCAGTATTTATTTTTCAAATTGAATACGCGCCATTTTTAGTTTAAATTTTTACTTTTGCTTAAAAATGTCGCAGTAGTGAGTGTACTGAGTGAAAATATGAATCCACCCGATATTTTTTAGATGCGGCGACGGAAAAACGTCTTACTTAACCTAGGTAAGTGCTGTAGAAAAACTATTAACTTTTTATCATTGATATTTTATTTTGTAGGTTCAATCGGTTCAATCACAAATCGTATGAGAGTAGATAAAGTAGTGTATGAAACTGTACATAATTAGGTATTAAAACACTCGTGTGATACTATTAAAAACACACTCATGTTTTGTACTACGGAATTTCTACGGATATTGGACTGTACTGTGCTTACTAACTTGTTGTTTTTATCTTAAAGGATTGGTAATTATGAGTAACATGAACAAATCATTATCTGAAAATAATATTTGTGAAAAGTCTGACGAAAGTACTCCCCCGAACTATGTTTCGCAACGAAGCAAGAGATTAAGAGAGGAAGACCTACCCTCGGAATTTAATAGTTTCAAAGAAGAGATGAGAAAACTGTTTACATCATTTATGTCTGCCCAGCAATCGCACTTGACTGGAATTGTCGCCGAATTAAAGGAAATTCAAGCAACTAATAATAACATAAACAGTTCCATGAATCTATTGACCAGTCAGAACGAAGAATTTCGGAAAAAATTAGAAGGCCTAGAATTACAAGTTAAGAAGGATCGAGAGTATATAGATGTTTTGGAAAATAAAATCGAGGAGCTACAAAGATCAAATCGGAAAAGTTGTTTAGAGTTTAAAAATGTCCCGAAAAAGCCACAAGAGACAAAAATTGATTTGATTAACATGGTTTTATGCTTAGCTAAAACTATCAACTTGGAGATGGAATCGCGAGATATTAAGGATATATTCAGACTACAAGGTCGAAAAAGCGAAAGTCAGAACTTACCTATAGTCGTGGACTTGGGTTCAACCATACTGAAAAATGAATTTCTTAGTAAGGTTAAAAAATTTAACTCTAGTAATAAACAGAAATTGCAAGCGATTCACCTTGGTCATAAGAACAATGAGCACCAACCAGTTTTTGTATCGGAGCAGTTAACATCAAAGAATGCAAGACTGTTTTTCCTGGCTCGCGATTTGGTCAAGAATAAAAAATACAAATACTGCTGGACATCGTTTGGCAAAGTCTACATTCGGCAGGATGATACATCTCGCATTATTCCCATCACTAGTGAATCGCAAATTCATCAACTAATACAGAGTGCATGACTAATCTACGAAGATAAATTATCAGTTCAAGTGTTCCTATTTGTTTTTTTGGCTGTATTTTTCAGGTTTGATTTAGATTTAATTAACATAGTTATTAATAATCGATGCAGTTTGTTTAACTTTCAGCTTTTTGTGTATACACTAACACACCGCCGTTTCATTATAATGTCAAGTATAAAAAAACATTTCTTACTTACACACTACACAATCACACACACACACAAACACTTATATAATTCTTTTTCACGATTTATTAATTTAATTTGTAATTGTCATTTTTTTATAAAAACAAATGTATGGCATTGTAACCACTATCTATACCCAGTTTCTAAGTGTGATGGATAGGAATCTAAATGCTCTGCTGGAATTGGACAATACTGAAATAGCCACCTCTCTAATATGTAATATTTCTGATCTTCACAAGCATATTAAATTGCATAATAGTAGATTATACAACAAGTGAATAAAAAGGGAATTTAGTTCGAGGGACTCATTTGGATCCCGAGAGTAGCGAAGGATTCTAGAGTTGAATCCCGAGCGTAGCGAGGGATTCAAAAGTAGAATCCTGAGCGTAGCGAGGGATACAAAGGACCGAGATGAAATTTTTTTTTCACGAGTCGTGTACTCTACTTTTTACCATTGACTGCGAGAAAACAAATAGGTACCTAGCAGTACTTTTAACTTAGTATTTATAGTTGACCATCAGCAATTTTTAAAGTCCCCACTGCTGGGGCACAGGCCTTCCTTATGGGTGGGAGGATGGGCCACCCACCACGCGGGCCCAATGCGGATTGATGGGTGTTATAACTGCAAAGACAGCCGGGACCAACGGCTTAACGTGCCTTCCGAGGCATGGAGGAGCTCGAGATAATACATTTTTGGCCACCCATCCCATGACCGACCCATGCGACCCATGCGTGAAATTAGAAGTTTTCCAATGACATAAAACAACCACGCTAAGATAGAGATTATATGATCAGTCTGGCATCAGTCCATTTCATCAGTCTGTATAGACTTTGTATGCAGACTGAATATCGTACCAGACTGATGGAATGGACTGATGCAAGACTGAACATTCAATCTCCCTCTAATAGATAGAAAAGAACCCAAAGATAAGACACTAAAAAGAACCTAATTAAATTTGGCGGGATATTTTTTTTCTTTAATTTTATTGTGCTCTATGGAATAGCTCCATAGCAGCCAGAGGTATTGGTACTTTTTTTACTAATTCATGACGCGCGCTTGTTCCAAATTCAAATTATTTTTATTCACTCGGTGAATAAAATCGCTTATTATTCACTCTTATCGTTGAATTAAACGCACTTTTTAGAGTGGCGATGGTAAAATAGTAGATTATACAACAAGTGAATAAAAAGGGAATTTAGTTCGAGGGACTAAGTTGGATCCCGAAGTAGCGAAGGATTCAAAAGTAGAATCCTGAGCGAAGCGAGGGAAACAAAGGACCGAGATGAATTTTTTTTTTCACGAGTTGTGTATTCTACTTTTTACCATCGACTGCGAGAAAACAAATGCCTAGCAGTACTCATAGTATGTGTTTATAGTTGACCATCAGCCATTTTTAATGTTCCCACTGCTGGGGCACAGGCCTTCCTTATGGGTGGGAGGATGGGCCATAACCCACCACGCGGGCCCAATGCGGATTGATGGGTGTTAACGACTGCAAATGCAGCCGGGACCAACGGCTTAACGTGCCTTCCGAAGCACGGAGGAGCTCGAGATAATAAATTTTTGGTCACCCATCCCATGACCGACCCCTGCGAAAGTTGCTTTACTTCCACAATTGCTGAGCCCGGCGCTAAACCACTGTGCCGTCGAGCGCCTCTTTATACTTAGTTATCACATTTTATATAGAAAATAGTGAAATTAGAAGTTTTCCAATGACATAAAACAACCACGCTAAGAGAGAGATTACATGATCAGTCTGGCATCAGTCCATTTCTGCTGTATAGACTTTGAATTTTTGCAGACTGAATATCGTAAGAGACGATGTCTGATGGAATGGACTGATGCAAGACTGAACATTTAATCTCTCTCTAATAGATAGAAAAGAACCCAAAGATAAGACGCTAAAAAGAATTTAGTTAAAGACGGGATATTTTGTTCGTTTATTTTTTTCTCTCTATGGTATAGCTCCGTAGCAGCCAGTACGTACGTACTTTCAGCACTTTTTTTCTTCTAATTCATGATGCGCGCTTGTTCCGAATTCAAATTATTTTTATTCACTCGGTGAATAAAATCGCTTATTATTCACTCTTTTCGTTGAATTAAACGCACTTTTTTGAGTGGCGATGGTAAAATAGTAGATTATACAACAAGTGAAAAAAGAAGAATTTTTTTTTCACGAGTTGTGTACTCTACTTTTTACCATTGACTGCGAGAAAACATAATAGCAGTACTTACACCTATAGTAGGTACCTAGTTCTCCCTGTGAGTATAAATGTTCCTTGACCTATTTATAGTTATCAAATTTTATTATTTAGATAGGTAATCGGTAATTTAACCATTAGAAAATAGTGTAACTGTAAGTTTTCCAGTGACATAAAACAACCATGCTATGAGGGAAATTACATGATCAGTCTGACATCAGTCCATTTCATCAGTTTGTATAGACTTTGAATTTTTACAGACTGAAGATCGTACCAGACTGATAGAATGGACTGATGCAAGACTGAACATCTAATCTCCCTCTACTATAAAGAAAAGAACCCAAAGATAAGACACTAAAAAGAACCTAATTAATTTGGCGAGATATTATTTTAGAAAAGAACCCAAAGATAAGACACTAAAAAGAACCTAATTAATTTGGCGAGATATTATTTTAGAAAAGAACCCAAAGATAAGACACTAAAAAGAACCTAAATAAAATTGGCGTGATATTTTTTTTTATTTAATTGTATAACTTTGGTATAACTATGGCTTACTCTATGGAATAGCTCCATACTTTCAGCACGTTTTTTTTTGTACATATTTCATACGATGCGCGCTTGTTCCAAATTCAAAATATTTTTATTCACTCGGTGAATAAAACAGCGTTTTATTCACTCTTATCGTTGAATTAGACGCACTTTTTCGAGTGGCAATGGTAAAAAAGCAATTTTAATGTAATTTCCCAAAATATAAGAAGCGTATATAAAAATTTTGATGATTTTATGATTAACTTATCACAACTACCATTTGAACCAGATATTTTAATCCTGACTGAGTGCTGGCTAGATGCAAATAAAGAAATACCTATTATTAATAATTATTCATCCTACTACACATTAAATAAATATAATCAGAATGATGGTGTAATAGCGTATGTTAATAACTCCCATAGAGTACAAGTAACAGAAATAAGCCTAACTCATGCATCTGGACTTCAAATTGTTACTTCTAAGTATATTATAATAGGTATTTATCGTTCTCCATCTAATCATAATGCAGAAAAATTCATTGACTCGTTAAACAATCATCTTGTTTCTATAACAGCTGGTAAAAACATTTTTATAGTCGGAGATATTAACATAAATTTAATGACTAAGCCGGTAGAAAGTTCAGCAGAAAAGAATAACAGATTAAAATATCTGGAAGTTTTATCATCACTCGGTTTTCTCCCAGGTCATTACTTACCCACCAGACAGGACAGTTGTCTTGATCATGCTATTTTAAAATTTGATAACAACAGATACTCTGCGAATGTTACTGTTCTTAACACTACCATAACTGACCACTCTATGGTTAACTTAAATATATCAAACTTAGATGGCATTTCAACTACTCAATTAAATCACACAAATATTACTAATTTTGAAAATGCGTATAAATCACTTGTTAACAATGATGTCTCCTATTTGATAATTTGTAATGACCCTAACATTTTGGTGAGTAGATTGATTGACATTGTCAGGACGTCTCTGTTGTCAAACACTAAAATAAAGAAAATACCAGCTGGGAAAAGAATTTTGAAACCGTGGATAACTGATGGTATCCTACGATGTATCAGACTTAGAAATAGGATGCAAATCAAACTTCGCCTAGAACCATATAATAATATATTAAAAATTACATATAAGCGTTTTCGAAATTATTGTGTTTTACAAATAAGAAAATTAAAAAGACAGTATCACAAAAAGAAAATAGAGGACTCTTCTAAAAATAACAAGGAACTGTGGAATACTGTAAATGAAATAAGTAATTTTAAACCTCCGAAAACATCTAATTTAGATCTGCTACATATATTGCCACACCCCATAGATTCAGTAAATTGTGTCAATCAGTTCTTTGTTACAGTTGGTAAAACATTAGCGGAAGATATTATTTCCCAATTTGGCTCACACGTCCAACGGGCAGATACTAGCAATAATGATCTGCAAATGTCCTCTTTCGTTTTGTTAAATACTGATCCTGAAGAAGTGGATAGAATCCTCTCAAGTCTTGACTCTAACAGTGCCCCTGGTTGGGATGGTATTTCAACAAAATTTGTAAAAAGAGCTCGAGATTTTTTGGTACCATTGCTTAGTCGCTTAGCTAACCTATGTTTTGAATCTGGCATTTTTCCAGTGGCCTTAAAGAGATCTGTGGTCACACCGGTGCACAAGGGTGGGAGCAAAACAGACGTCAACAACTTCAGACCTATTTCGGTACTACCATGTTTTTCAAAAATTCTAGAAAAACTTTTAAATATGAGACTTATCAGCTATCTTAATAAATTCAATATACTTTCGGATTCTCAGTATGGTTTTCGGAAAGGTTTCTCAACACAAGACGCTGTAATAGATTTAACTAATTTTATTACAAGTAATGTTGACGATGGTCTGAAATGTGTCACTGTGTTTATAGACCTTAAAAAAGCTTTCGACACTGTGTCTGTCCCCATCCTTGTGCATAGGCTTGAAAAAATAGGTATAAGGGGGGTGGCATTGTCTCTTTTCCAAAATTACTTAGAAGAAAGGACTCAAGTAGTAAAAATTGGGAATTATCACAGTGATGAAGAAAATGTGGTTTTCGGCGTCCCTCAGGGAAGTGTCCTGGGCCCTACACTTTTTTTGGTGTATATAAATGACTTGTGCAAGCTTAAGATTGAGGGTGGTCGGATATTTACTTACGCAGACGACACCGCTGTTGTTTTTTCTGGTCCTAGTTGGGAAAATGTAAAAAGTGTCACCGAGAAGGGATTGGTTGGAATAGCTAAATGGATGAACTCAAATCTACTAACATTAAATACATCCAAAACAAGATACATCTGTTTTGCTCCTAGTCAGAAATCCCAACCTAAATCTGAATTTCAAATAACAATACATCGCTGTGATGGTTTTCAAAACACAAGTTGTGGTTGTCCCTCTCTTCAAAAACAAGACTTTCTAAAGTATCTTGGTGTTATTGTCGATCACAGGTTATCTTGGCACAATCACATAGATTTGGTTATCAGTAGAATAAAAAAAAATTAAATGGATCTTTAAGACACTAAGGTATGTAATGTGTGGCACACTTCTGAACCGAATATATGTAGCTCTGGTGCAGTCTATAATCACTTACTGTATTCCGGTTTGGGGTGGGGCCTCTAAGACAAAACTTCTCGAGCTTGAGAGGTCTCAAAGATCACTAATCAAGATAATGTACAATAAGCCGTGGATATTTTCCACAGAGAATCTTTATAAAATTAGTAACCTTCTCACAGTTCGAAAATTATATTTACTTAATCTTATCTTAAAAATCCATAAAGATTTACCTTTTGACCCCAATAAGTTAAAACGTAGACGGAAACACACTGTGGTAAATACAGACATATTTCATACAGCTTTTGCTAAACGACAATACATGAGCCAGTCGGCATTTATTTATAACAGAGTTAATAAAATACTAGATATATATCACAGACCAGTACATAAATGTAAAGAAATTGTCAGTGAATGGTTAAAAACTTTATCCTATGAAGAGACTGAAAATTTACTGGAAAGGATTGTATAAACTTAATTATAGAACTATATATCAGAAACAGATACACATCCACACACAAACTTACACACCCATACACACACACACTTACACACACATACACACACACATACAGACACATACACAACATTTAGAAACCGGGCAAACTTACCTTTTTTGCAAACTGCTGTTCTTTTAATTAATAATAACCTTTATTTTTGTTTAAATACTTTTATGGTACCTACCTAAGTATTATTAACATAATTGTAAGGATCAAGGGTTTGAGCGAGATATCCCTAACACAAGTGTATCAAATCTACTTACTAGGGTTGTCTCACCACTTGTTTAGAATTGAAACTTTATGTTAATAAAACTTTTTATTTTTTTATTTTTTTTAATACCCCTCATTATGCGCCAGTTTCATAAACTACTATTAACGTACTGTGAAGTAGCTCTAAACTTTTATTCAAGAAAGATAATGTTTCTGCATAACCGAGCCTTAAAGAGATATTTACAATGCGATTAAACTGACAATAGACAGTAATCCGCTGCAACTTCACTCGAAAATGTATGGCAAAGTTTTAATTTGACAGCTCTGAAATTAGCCACTTCAGTTGTACATTGTTAAATTAATAGCATTGTAGTTTATACAGGCTGTTACCCCTCTAAAAGCTGAATATGGCAGATAGCGCCGTCTGTTATATGCTGGTAAACCAAAGTAGATCTTATAAGTATGGGGTTAAGAGCTAATAAAGTTATGTTGGCGTTGAGAACTACTAAGCGGCCGGGTGCGTCTGTTATTCTATTGGGTAAACAAATGTAGTCCTTGTTAGTATAGTTTTAAGGGCTAAAATGGATTGATTAATGCCTTTATAGCTGTAGTTCTAATGGCCGGTATACACTTTGATTAGTGCCAGTAGCTTGTTTAGTAAAAAAAACACGTTCGGTCCGTTTCCGTTTAGTGTCAAGTGTTTAGCGAAGTGTGTAGAAGCGCGTACATTTTTTCTGCGAGTAGCTTCCCGCGCATCCCGCATTCACCTCTCACTGGCCACTAAATAAGCACTAAACACGTCTGAACAGGCAGAACCTATAAAGTGTTTAGTATATGACCATTATGAGTCCATTTTCGCAACAATAAATAAATGAAATAAACACCGTATACTAAATAGTGTAGATAACCTACTAATCACTACACACTACAACAAGCCACTCGCACTAATCACTATTCAAAATGTAAACCATACGAGATAAAATGGATTTCATATTAATTTTACCTGTGTTGAAGACCCTTGTATTTTAATGAGGTGAGCACTCATCGCCAGAAGTTGGTTTTCTACATGTTCTGTCATACCTGCAAACATAAATCAGTTAATCAATAATAAAAACGCATCAAAATCGGTCCATTTGTTTGGGAGCTACGATGTCACAGATAGTTACTCAAATATACACACAAGTTAACATTATACCACTCCTATTTTTGCGTCGGGGATTAAAACGAAAAAGAAAAAAGAAACTCGAATCCCGTCTGAGGTGCTACGGGTGAGTCGATTTTTTCTAGTATTCTTCTAATATATTAATTATCTGTATTAAAAATGCCTAAAATAATTTCAATAAAAAAGAAACGTGATTCGCAAAACTCACAAAAATAATTTTAAATATTAAATATTTTTTTGAACACTTAAAAAATATAATAATTATTAAGTTTAAAATTTTAGCATTCAGAATACTATTTCTAAATTATTAAACATGCATTATTATTAATTATTGATTCAGTGTTTACCATCGGATGCCAATCTCCTGAAAAGATTCCTGAGCTGTTGTCCCATTTCTGAGTATTGCGGCATAGTTCCTTGTTTCACCTAAAATGTTATAAGAATATTTAAGACTTGTTTATAAATTATAGTAACTTAAGTAATTCAGTAAATTATACGTGTTATGGTAGATAGGGACCATACCATCAACAACTTTTGCTATGGGACCAACTCTGGAATCGCGAAAAAAAATCAGCTGGTTCATACATGTTGATATTTTCGTTATTTATTTTTGTATGAAACAGCAGTTTTTTTGTTCATTTTGTAATACGTTGTATGAATTTGTATGTAGGTATAATGCAACTAATAATAAAACCCATAACCCTTTATTCTAAACTGTAAGAAGAATTAAGGCTACTATCCACGTGCCGGACTACAGCTGGGCCACAAAAAAAAAAGTTGGAAATCTGACTTTTTGAGTATGCCATGATGAAGTCGATAATTTGTCGGAATTTGTCGCCAAAAATTTGTCGATCTTGCGTTTAGGAGATACGTGTGGCTCAGCTGTAGAGACGTCTCTACAGCTGGGCCACACAGATCTCGAAAACGGAAGGTCTGATGAATGAAAATCTGATTACTCGTATGTGTAGCCGTTAGTTTGTCGGATTTTGTCACCAAGAACCAGATTTTGTCGATCTTGCGTTTAGGAGATATGTGAGGATGCGATGTGGATACCTTTTTACCTGGATCTCGAGAACGAAAGGTCGTAAGCGTAGTAATCAGATTTTCGCTACGACCTTCCGTTTTCGAGATCTGTGTGGCCCAGCTGTAGAGACGTCTCTACAGCTGAGCCACACGTATCTCCTAAACGCAAGACCAACAAATTCTGGTTTTTGGCGACAAATTCCGACAAACTATCGACTTCATCATGGCATAGTCAAAAAGTCAGATTTCCAACTTTTTTTTTGTGGCCCAGCTGTAGTCCGGCACGTCTACTATCCTTCAAAAAAGCTAGTCTTATGTCATGTTTACACGAGCTTAGCTACTCACGCTTAGTACTTGTCACAAACACTAATACCTTCCATATAATCATACTGACTAAGCACTTATTCAGTAACTTTACACGCATGGTATTAGTGACAAGTAGCAAGTACTAAGCATTAGTAGCTGAGCTCGTGTAGATATGGCATTATAAATACATTACCTTTAACCTAGTATTTCTCCTTTCTCTAAGCGTTTGTACTAGCCGGTCGACGTCGCCATGCCTCAGTACTGCATCTAGAACTTTCCTTGGTATCGGGTCGGATAGACTTTCTAGTAATAATTCTGCTCTTTCCACCTATATATTAGACAAAAATAAAAAAATATTTGACAACATCACATACATTGCTCCAACCCCAAAGTAAGTAGCTATAGCACTTGTGTTATGGAAATCAGAAACAACGGTGGTATGACACACACCCAGACCTGAGACAATATTGAAAAGTTCATTTTCTACATTGACCCAGCCGGGGATCGAACCCGGGACCTCAAGAGATGGTGACGCCTTGAAAACCGGCGTGCGAACCACTCGACCACGGAGGTCGTCGTAAAACATGATTTTGACTAAAAGACAAAGAATTTGATTATTTAACACAATATAAGTTATTTAGATAATTGATTATCATAAGGAGGATCAGTATAAGGTTTGAATTCTATAGTTTTACTGATATAATATAAACACATATTGATAGCTATGAAACCTAATGAAAAAATTTTTGAAATCCGTTTAGAAATGGTTGAGTTAAAAGGGTTTGAAGGAAATGCCAAGCTCAATGCAATATGTGCTTAATCACGTACGACATAAGGTTCGCGTACGTCGCGGTGACGTCATAAGGACCCCCAAAAAGCCAGTGTTTTAGCTCTTATAACTTCTTAGGTTTAAGAGATATCGTAAAAAAATTTTCACAGTTAATCATGTGGTGGCATATGCTTTCTAATTAGCCACTAAACAAAAATCGTTACTGATCCTCATTGAGCTCAGATCTTTTTTATGCACAACACCTTGTTTACCTGAATAAATAAAAAAAAAACACGGTATAGTGCTTGGCCTTTACCTCACCTGATGTTAAGTGACGATAAGGCCGAAGGTAAAAGCGCACTACACCCGGAATCCTCACCACTGAGGAACTGGCTATCTTACCTCTAACTGCCGGAATACAACAATGTTTAAATTGTTGTTATGGCGTCAGATTTAGGTAAGATGGTGGTAGCTAGCCAGGCGGACTTGAAGTAAGCCCTACCACTAACTAAGCCGAGTACAAATTGCACCCCCCTGGGAATCGAACCCGGGACCTCTGCGTCTTACACGGGTGGACGAAACACTAGACCGCAGATGCGGTTAAAACTCATCTTTACAATTTACAAATAAACCGCAATAATAAAAATAAATTCACGTTTTTAACTCTTTTCAAAATTAGTAAGCCCGCGACAATATTGCCTACGTCATATGACATCACGATGAAATGCATGGCACATGGTCGGACAAGTTGTGCCGAGCGAGGATCAGAAGATTATCGCAAATAAAATTGGCCGGAAGTTTAAGAAAATCCTTCACTTCCGGTCATAATTTTCAATCGTAGAGAGAGTAAACATAAGTCTGTCAGTTCTGAAATGACTAAGAGTTTAAGGTATTCCGGCCATTTCAGAACTGACAGACTTATGTTTACTCAAACTTTTTTTTCAAACATCAAACTTTTATTTGCAGACTTAGGGCTGATTTTTCAATGCCCAGATAAAGCTTTATTCGTTTGATAACGTATTATGCCGCCAAATTGAAAATGATTTACATACAAACAGTATGTATTTTTTTAATGACGTTTATGTTATTCGGATTATAATTTAACTGACTATCTGAAGATTGAAAAATCAGCCCTAAGTGTTAAATAGTTCTTAAATTATAAATAGTACTTTCAACTTAGACACCTTGTACAGGTATGGCAAATTAAAATTAATTAAACAAATTGGTAATTCAATTAAAATTAAATTTTAAATTTAAAACTCTCTCTACGATTGACAATTAAATGACGTAAATATAATCTTAAAATTTTGACCGGAAGTGGAAGATTTTCTCCAGCTTCCGGCCAATTTTATTTGTGATAATCTTCTGATCCTCGCTCAGCACAACTTTTCCGACCGTGTGCCATGCATTTCATCGTGATGTCATATGATGTAGGCAATATTGTCGCGGGCTTACGGACTATGTATAAAAGAGGTAAAAATTGTGTAGGTACCTGAATCAATTTGTGCTTAAGGTGCGGCCACACTAGCGGCAGGATCTTGCAGTTGACATCAATGGGGTTGAGTAAGCTCGCCACACACGATACTAGGCCGCAAACTTCGTGCCTTATCTAAAACAAAAGATTTATTATAATTTTGATTTCTTTATTTTATTTTGTTTTAGAATTATATGAATGCTAAGTTATGGACTGTAGATTGTTTTTTTTATTTCATTTTTTCTATGTTTTAGCAAGTCGTAGCTTATCGTAGCAAGGTTTCACTAAAATCGAGCCTCGTCCAGGCTAGGCGCACTCCGCGGTTTAGGTACGAAGCTACAAGTAGCCGGCGGGTCCGTCCGGACGGACTAATTTTAGAGGCTGCCGCGTGCCGACTGGGTCGCACGTTAGCAGTTCGATTTCGATAATCACGTCACTCGCCGCGTTCGCATATTGCCGCGTCGATCGTTCGTTCTCACGTTTGTGATATATAACCAAAATGAAGGCATATTACATCGAATTGGGCTGCCTTAATAATAAAAATGATCCGAACCTCACGTTTTTCACACTTCCAAAAGTTCCAAACGACATCGAAACGTAAGAAAGAATAGTGCTTGTCTACTACCTAGTTAGGTAGTTAGTATTTAGTATCCGTTACGTAGTACTGCGTACTTGTCTTATTTGCAAAATACTCTTCACCCAACTATTTATTGAAATAATAATTTATAGATTACGAGTAGGAAAGTACTTATTTACTTTCAAAATAAAGGAAATTATTAAGGACAATTTGATTTCGTAAAAAAGCAAATTGCCTCAAACTTAGCATGTATAGTTTGACGTGGCGTTGACTGTACCTAGCCTAGGTTTTTTGAAACGTATTTAAGTACCTACACATTTTATTTCACAAACACATAACTTGTAATAAATTAAGTACCTATTATTTAATTTATTACTTATAAGAAGAAACCCTAAAGTCGTTAGAAGAGATAAGGGCTTCGCGATAGAAAGAGAGGCAACTTCTAGGTGAATATAACTGTAGGTAAGGGAGTGGTGTGCAACCTGAATTGCACTTTATTGTTTATGGGATAGAGTCGCTACTTATTTAAATGACTTTGCGGAGTGGATCTTCTGTACTTGTACTATTATGTATTCTGTGCCTCGTCGTGTTTGTTTTGTCATAGCAGCCTTCAAAATAACTAATTAATGTTGATGGTTTCTTCTTTTGTATAAAAAGGTGGCGTTATTGTAATGTTAAAATGCAGTATAATTTGGTGCGCGATAGGAAATGGCTAATTTTGACAGACGCATTCATATAGGAGTCAGTTTTCAATAACATATTAAATTAACATAGAAAGTGGCGCCAACATTGGGACGTTTCCTTGTATACAGGGTAAATTTGCGACCCTTTTACAAAATCAAATATAAGTTCAAGGAAGTAATAAAAAAAAAGATGAGATAATTGTTGGATTTCTTTTTAAATTCACAGTTTTCAGCTACTTTTTATATCCTAAAAATCTAGCCGCGCACGCTCACCCTCGCGCAAGCGACGCGAGCGGGGTAAGGCGGGTGCAGGAGGGGGGCTCGCGCGGGTCTATCTGTGCGATGCGCAAACAGTGACAACAATTTCAACTTGTATAGGAAAAAGTTTGATTTTGCTCACTTGTATAACAAATAACTATTTTTTTACATTTTTACCCCACTTTTTTTTTTCTTTCACTTTTCACCTCTACCAGCGAGAAAATTTTCACGTGACTTTCCTGGTAAAAAAGCTTAATTCAGCATTAGAAACTTGTTCACTTAACTCTTTTGGAGTTAGACAACTATCTTCATCGTTGGACGCATTCATTTTTGTAATTTATCACAAAAATAATTCAATCAAACCTATGCTGAAAAATTTTATTCATAGTCAGTAAAGTAGATTCCCGTCGTTTTGATTACATTGCGTTGTGTTTTTCTCTTATTCATTAATATTCCGTCTTATTTATTTATTTATAATCATAAAACATATAATTTGTTAATAAACTTAATTAATTTTTCTTATTTCTTATTTGTTTCATACATGTGACCTCATTACCTCCATACTCTTTATTTCGAATTATCAACCTTCTTTTTTAACAATCCTTATTTAAAACTCCTTGGTATATCCGTGCATTTTATTTTTTTACTTTTTAATCCGTGTATGACACCATAAAGCACTCTATCTATCCTTTTCTTACATATCAATTTTACAAGTGTCATCCTTGTCACTTTATTTGTTTTTTCTTTATTATTTTAAAAGTTGGTGTTAGAAATTAAAAAAGCACTTTGTCTCACGCTCGCAGCAAAAATCGATTTTGCTGCGAGTTTTTACGCGCCAAAAGCACCCTCAAACCACATCGTGCTGGAGAGGTGAAAAAATTTTTTTTGTTTTACTTCATAAATTGTACTGCTGTTATAGAATGACCTGAAAGAATTTGAAAAGGGGTCCAAAAATGACCCTGTATAGTTTGTTAACCAACAACTTACCCACAGATTAGGATGCGCCAAGTACACCGCACTCTCTGCGACAAGGTCACATAACGCCTGCTTGGGCAGCAGCCCTAGTTCTGCCAGACTGCTGGTAGCTCGTAACGCCTTCGCTATTATCCACTCTGATTGGTCCGTCAAGCCCTGGAAACATTTTCGCTTTATCATATCACATAAACAGCAAAGTGATCATTTTTGATGTCACCACTGCTGGTGCACAGGCCTTCCTTATAGGTGGATAAGGAGGATGAGCCATAACCCACCATGCGGGCCCAATGCGGATTGGTGGGTGTAAACAACTGCAAAATTCCCGGTATTAACGGCAACGTGCCTTCCGAAGCACGGAGGAGCTCGAGATAATATATTTTTGGTCACCCATCCCATGACCGACCCCTGTGAAAGTTGCTTAACCTCCGTAATCGCTGGGCCAAGCGATAAATTACTGCACCATCGAGCCCCTCAACAGCAAAGAAAAAACTACTACCAATAAAATCTATGTAGCTGGTATGTCGTTCATGTGTCGTTCGGTGAAGTAGAATGACACCAATCTCCAAACTAACACACTAAGAACAGGCAAAGTGATATATCGGCCAGGTGCGATCGACTATCGATCCACTATCGGCCACGTTTTTGGAGTCGTTGACACACACCAATCCGCATTAGACCCGACACGTCAGTCTACTCTACCCGACCCCACACTACGCTCTGACCATAGCCTTCTATATCTTCCAAGCCCTGAAGTTGAGCAGAACGGCAACATCGCATGTGGTCAAGCACATAGTATAAAATTATTTAAAAATATATTTATTATTTGTTTTTCCTATATTATCTATGTTTAAACTAGTTGTAAATTGTGATGTAAGATTATTTCAATAAAGTTTTATATTTATTATTATTATTTATTTATTAGAACATAAGGTTTGAGTCAAATTATTTGAACTTTTCGGGGGTCCTTTAGTACAATGAGAATTTTGATCTAAGCCTCCTCTAGCAATAAATCTCACATCATTGGAAAGGTATTTAAATTTGAAACACTTTATTGTATTACTATAAACGTCAACTATTAGTACTTTGAGAGTTATAACGCTCTAAACTTGACCATTTTTTTTAATAAAGAAGGCTATGCTCTGACCATAGCCTTCTTCATTTCCAAGTCGTGAACATAAGTTTGGCAACGTCTGTTACTGTCAGTTCGTGGTCATGTCGTCGGCCAGTTTCCATACTAAATGTATGGGAATATTTCAATTTTAAGAGGTCTATATTTTTTTTCGTAGTAATCGTGTGGGGTTCAAAATATGAAAATAATTTAGTTCTTTTATTGAAATGCTTTGTATATTAAACAATAAGAAAAATATCAATGTTAACCAGGAAAAAATGCCTGTCAAAGATGTCATCTTTTTTGTTGATTTTCTTCAGCAGAGAGTTGATTCACACGCCCTCTAGCAATAAATGATATATCATTAGAAAGGTCTTTTTAAGACAAATATTTGCTGTTGATATACTTTATATCAATTGTTAATACTTTTGGAGTTAAAGGTTATTAAATTATAAAAGTGGTTTATTGTCTATGGGAGTTGATCAACCACACCTATAGAAATGAATGATATATCATTAGAAAGGTTTTTATATGACGAATATTTGATTCAAACATACTTTCTATTAATTGCTAGTATTTTCGGAGTTTTAGGTCATTAATGTTAAAAGAATTGGTCAAGTTCAGAGCGTTATAACTCTCAAAGTACGAATAGTTGACGTTTATAGTAGTACAATAAAGTGTTTCAAATTTAAATACCTTTCCAATGATGTAAGATTTATTGCTAGAGGAGGCTTAGATCAAAATGCTCATCGTACTAAAGGACCCCCGAAAAGTTCAAATAATTTGACTCAAACCTTATGTTCTAATAAATAAATAATAATATTAAATATAAAACTTTATTGAAATAATCTTACATCACAATTTACAACTAGTTTAAACATAGATAATATAGGAAAAACAAATAATAAATAATTATTAAAATAATTTTATACTATGTGCTTGACCACATGCGATGTTGCCGTTCTGCTCAACTTCAGGGCTTGGAAGATATAGAAGGCTATGCTCTGACACATCGTTCAGTAAAACGGAGGGAGAGAGCGAGATAGAGAGAGGAAAAGAGAGAGAGAGCGAGAAGATAATATAAAGAAAGGGAAAGGGGGACATAGAGAAAGGTAAAAGGGGATATAGAGAGAGGGAGAGAAGGATATAGAGAAAGGGAGATATAGAGAGTAAGAGGGGGATATAGAGAAAAGGAGAAGGGGATATAGAGAGATAGAGAGGGGGATAAAGAGAGGGAGAAAGATAATATAATTATTTAACCAATGTAACAATGGCAATAATAAAGGCGCGGCGTGCTGCCCCACGGACGCCGCGACGCCCACCACGCACCCGCGGAAAGCTGAGAGAGAGAGGAATAGAAAAGGGAGAGGGGAGATAGAGAGGGGGAGATGGGGAGAGAGAGGGGGAGTTGGAAAGAGATCAAGAGAGAGAGAGAGCTGGAGAGAGAGAGAGCTGGAGAGAGAGAGAGAGAGATATGACATGTATAATTATTTTACCTGTTGCAACAGTGGCAATAATATAGGCGCGGCGTGCTGCCCCACGTAGGCCGCGACGCCCACCACGCGCTCGAAGAAGCACCCGCGGAGAGCTGCCTCCTCTTTGTCGTTTAGGAACGTCACCATGTGCGACAGGATCACGTCGTTTGCTAGCAAATAGGAAATTAAGCTCTCAAAATGCAATTCAATTTGACAGGTATTAGAAAAAAACGTGTTAAAATTAATCAAGTTTTCAGGAAAATCGTTTTGTTTGGAATTTGAGACATGAAATTATTGGTTACTAACGGCCGTCTCCGCGACTTGGTCTGCGTGGAAAGTGTTTTTTGCAATCCCTCGGCAACAATAGTTTTTTCGGGATGAAAGGTACCCTATGTCCTTCTCTGTACCCCTAACAACGTGTATGCAAAATTTCATGATGTTCGGTTCAGTAGTTAAGACGTGAAGGCGTAACAAACAAACGAACTTTCGCACTTGTAATACTTCGTCTTCGTGGACAGATTGTTTGCTATCCTTCGGGAACTGTACGTTTTTTCTGGATGAAAGGTACCCTATGTCCTTTTCTATTCACCTGACAACGTGTATACAAAATTTCATGATAATCAACCGATTATCATGAAATTTTACTCAACCGAATAGTTTAGACGTGAATACGTAATAAACAAACAAACGGACTTTCGCATTAAAATATTAATAAGGATAAGAATTATTATAGGCCGACCGGTTAAATGAGTCCCCTCCTGCGGGGCACAGGGGCGCGGGGGGCAGGCGGCCACGGGGAGCGCGGGGGGTGCGGGCGGCGGGCGATACACGAGAGGCGAAAATCGAAATGTGCACTGGACAGTTCTTAAGATATGTGACGTCACAGTGGTTAACGGTGAACAAGTGGCTATTTTTTTATTAGAAAATTAATTGATGACTACAAAATTTGAATGAAACCAACTATGACTATGTAGATAATATATTAAAATATTGGGTAATAAACTTATGTACAATTTATTATGCAAGATTAATCAAAATTATGAGTCAATCATTACATTTCATTTCAGCATGATTTGGATCAAGTTTTTTTTTCTATAATATTCGTATAAAAATAAAATTCATTTGCTTTCACTGATTATTTATTTTATGTCCGAAAATATTTCGACGCATCTTGATAATGTAATCTCATGTGTAATCTCGCAAAGCGTCCGCAACTTTCAACACGTGCGATCGCTAGCCGCGTTGCCAGCGAACTGAGTTTAGGCAAAAATGCGCCTGCCGCCCGCACCTCTCGCGCTCCCCGTTCTCGTCTTTCCCCGCACCCCTGTGCCCCGCAGGAGGGGACTCATTTAACCGGTCTGCCTATACATAAAAGTATTTAAATATAAATATCAAAGAGAACGAACTAGGCAGGCAGATTATTTGTAGATTGTAAACAAGACTATACCTATTAAGTATTTTAATTTTCGAAGAACTATTATTACTAATTACCCTTCTGTTTTCCGAAGAATATACACAGCTTGGTAATACCATTGTCGACCAAAGCTCGCTTGACAACCGCCTGCGAGTCCGTCAGTAAATAGGACACCGTCGAACGAACCTAGGGAAAAAGAGTGTTTTAGTGAATTTATACTCTTTGTGTTGGAATTTAAGGTTGAAAATCGATTGATAAAGATGAAATAAACCGCGTTATTTCATCGATGTGAGGAGTTTACCCGACTAATCTCGATATAATGAAAGGTCAGAGCTTATACTCCAGTCCTTTTACGGAAAGAATGTTTGTACACAAAACTTTGCGCATTTTTAGTAATGAATCCGCAAATATGTTAACGCCCGATTGCACTAAACTTAAGGATCACCTAAGTCTTTTCCTAACTACAACACGACTAAATTAAAACGGTGTCATAAACTTAGCCGTCATGTAGCTGTCATTCGCCTAGTTATCTTGGTCGAGTTGTAGATAAGAAAAGACCTAGGCGATTCTTAAGTTTAGTGCTTTTGCACCTTAGTTTCAGAGAATTGACATATACACCGTCATTTTGTAGTCGTTTTAATTAGCTTAAAAGGCAAAAATGTTTATTTTCATTAGTAGAACACTCCCTGTGTTCTACTGATGAAAATAAACATTTTTGCCAAAGAAACATGGGTCGAAAAACGACAAAAAAATTTGACTTCCCCATACAAATACAATGATTTAGCTGTCTGGTTAGTATGGGAGGACCAAAATTTTTTGTCGTTTTTTGACCCATGTTTCTTGGGCAAAAATGTTTAGTTTCATGGGTACAACACACCCTTAAGTTAATTAAAACGACTACAAAATGACGGTGTATAGAACTTTGAAAACATAGGTAAGCTATCAATCATATTCAAATATAAAACATGCAATAAAAAATAATTTTGAGGTAAAGTATGGGCGGTTTGTTTATAAACATTATTTCTGTATGTTGGCTGGAGTTTGACATCAATGTAATGGGTCGGTGTTAATAGGTTCAAATCTAATCAACCTTTTCTTCCTCAATAATTATTTAAAAAAATCTCTCTACTGCAACTAAACTAATGAATGTACTAATACTAAGAAACTACTCGATAAAGATTTACAACATTGTCACTTCTCACCATTTCGTGCAGCGCTGACAGTTCCGTCTCGTAGTTTATAATAGCCGTTTCCTTGTCCACCATATTTTGCGTTTGATCCAGAAATCTTACTGCAGTCTCTGCTAGCTTTGCTGCGATAACAAAACATTATAATATACCTATAGATTCAGTTGTTTCATACATATATTTTAGAGTTTAAAAAAAATGTAAGAAAGTGTTGTAACTTTTTATTGCGATTTTTTTTTCGTTTTCATTCAAAAACTTGTTCATAATTATCAAATCTGCAAATGTTTTTCATTTCAAATATTATGTTGGCAAAAATACGTACCACTCAGTAAATTACAATTATTATTGTTTTTATTCATCTTTACAACGTATGGTGTGCGTGCGAGTGTATGCATATGAGTGAGTGTGTGTGTTTTCGCTTCATGAATATACGCACCAATGCTGTTAGCGTACGCGTACCGAACAGGCACGGCGGGGTATAGCGCGGGGGGCTAGCTCGGGCAGTATGTATTCAGGGAACACGTTATAATCTTGGGGTAAAGCGCCTACTAACGATACGCAATACGCGGCCGCGCGTACTGGCTATTACTAATAGATTGTGTTTATAATATGTCAGTGTGATTGATTCACACTCACACTATTATAGCTCTTAACGGTGTTTAGGCTTTTGGAATCGACTAGATTTTGTCTTTTTCTTTCTGTGCATTATTATGTTTATGCCTTGTTTTAACATAAGCACGCAACTAAACTAATAAAAAAATAACAGCTTAATAAATTCGTTTGTTTTTTATTATTCTATACCTGTGTTGTTTCTTTTTTTTTCGTTTTATTTTCTGTAAATATTTGTGTGAGTGTCAATAAATGTTTATTCTTTTCTAAATGTATATTCTATTCAACTCATAGCACTAAGTAATTTACATTCCTTTTTTTTCATCTTCTCTGTGTGTATGTATTTTTGGTTCATGAATATACGCACCGATGCTGTTAGCGTACGCGTACCGTACAGGCACGGCGGGGTCGATCGCGCGGGGGGCTAGCTCGGGCAGTATGTATTCGGGGAACACGTTGCAATCTTGAGGGGGTAATGCGCCCACTAGAGATACGCAGTACGCGGCCGCGCGTACCGCCGCTGCGCGTACGCGGGATACGCTGTCGTGCGATAGGTGGATCTGAGAAGAGGATAAAATTATAAATACGGTTAATTGGGAGGATGGAGCGAAAGTTATAAAAAAATACAGATGCGTAAATATTGTTCTTAAAAAAAAACATATCTAATTTATTTCTTAAAATAAAGTAATTTTGACAGATTTTTTTTTTCATGACACATTTTTAATGTTTTATTGGTTATCGCAAAGTGACCATTTAAAATATTAATTTAAATTTTACTAGTTAATTTGGGAATAGTGACTTATATACAAGTTATATTATACACTCGCGAGCAAAAATAAGTAGTGCAGAGGCCTAGTTTCATACAAACGAGGTAACTTTGAAGCTTTGGTTCTCCGCCCAGGATTTGACGGGGTATGATTTGATGATGGCCATTCAAAGAGTAAATGGATAAGGCCCAGATCGCTAAAACACCCAATAGATTAGAAGAGTCCTTTGCCTCAGGGTTAAACTTTAAAAATAACAAGCGAAAATTACATAAAAAGTATGGAAAGTGTAACACTAAAAAGCCCGTACGGTCTCTGGTGTAAACGACTCTTCTAATCCATTGGTTTTCTTTAGTGATCTGGGCCTCCTCCATTTACTCTTTGAATGGCCATCATCAAATCCCACCCCGTTTAATCCTGGGCGGAGAACCAAAGCTTCAAAGTCCTCGTTTGTATGAAAATAAACCTCTGTACTACTTATTTTTGTTCACTAGTGTAATTTGAATAGTATCAACTAAACATTGGAATCATGACTAAAATATATATCGAACTAAAAACAATTAAAAATACTTACAATATACGGAAGTATTCTATCCAAAATCGTCTCCGAGCTAGAATTCTCGCACAACAACTGCAATATTTCCAAACTATACAACTTCGAGGTGCAATGATGCAACCCCCTAATGCATGACGTCACCAATGACGTAATCAGTATCAACCCATCATTATCAGGACCAAGCACTTTTCTCTCCGGCGCTTTAACATCATCTTCTTCAAAATCAGCCACATTTACTTTCAAAACTTTAAACCCATCTTTTAAATTATCTATTGTATCAGTAGGCTGGTTGTCTGTGGTCTCGTCTACTAAGTCTTGGTAGTTTTTAGCGTCAGAAGGTTGGGTGAAAATTTTTATAATGTTTCTTATATCTTGGTGTATTCTTAGTATCTTTTCGTCGGGTGGTAGGATTGGTTGTGCAGAGAATATTAGCATGTAAGATTGGAGGAACGAGTAGAAATATTCTGGGAATAACCTGAAAGAAATTATACAGATACATCAATAAAAAAAAATCTTACAACTTACACCTAGTTCGGTTGACCGGACCCTAGGTAAAGAATAAAGGTCTCTGTCCACTGCACCGTTTCATACCATGGCCGTGCTGGAAACGTATCTGGCAAAAAAATCTTTGTATTGAAAAGTATGACAAGTGCATGGTCGATGATGGAACGGTATAGTGGGAATTGTTTCATACTTTTAAATACAAAGAATATTTTTTGTCTGACATATTCCTAGCACGGTCATGGCATGGTACGGTGTAGTGTGTAGAAACCTTTAATGAAATAACTTTTTCACTCCTCTTGCTCAAAAAGTCCGTCATTGTAAGGTACAAGAGTCAGGATAAAATAGCATAAATACCCCTAGGGGATAAAGTTTTTTCTTTTTTAATGTTTGTCTATTACCAATGAACCTACTAAAACGAAAAAGTATTTATTCATAATTACGAATAAAAACTCGCTCAATTTTTTAAAAAGGAACTAAAAGCAGCGATATCTTCGGTGAAATCATAGACTTATTTATACTCTGTGACTTTTAGTTTAAAATGCGTGCATTGTGTTTCTTAGCTGCTACAGTAGAAATTAAAAGAGGCACTGGCGCGAAGTCTTTAGAACTTTTCTCTAATTCCAAACTGATTGAATTGTGTGACTGTAAGTAAGTAATAGGATAGAAATAATTTTAATCTTTTGCCGTCAAGCACAAATCATTTATTTAAATACTGTATGAAAAGTTTATGAAGTGGAGGATAGAAAAACGAGTGGATTCGTTTACGGAAGTATAAACTATAGGTATTTAATATTGGATTTTATTTTTTCGCAATCGTAGTGAAAAGTAGAGTGTAACACACGACGCTAAAACCCATTGTAACTCGGTTTCTATTTATTCCCTCGCTAAAGCTCGGGAATAAAACTACCTCGTATGCAATGGGTCATATTAGCGTCTTGTATAACAATCTACTATTTGTTATTGTCGCTAAGTTACTGGCATGGTAATGTGGTAATTTAAAGGGTTTCGTTTGGATATATAATGTGGTAAGTCGGTTAAATGCGGATCGTCAAGCGGTAGGTAATAAGTAAGTGATAGGTACAGTTATATATCTTATCATCGAAGTCTCATCCAAGTATATTTCAACACTCTGCGTCTATTCTTCGAGTTGCGTTCCGTTACAGAATGTAACAGAGCAGTCAAATGTGACTCTCAATGTGGCGAGAGATAATTGACAAGTATACAAATATACACTTTATCTCCTAATGCATAAAGATTATAATAATAATAATAATAATAATAATAAAGACTTTATTGCACATAATAGAAACAACGATACAATCAGAAAAAAAGAACAAGAAAACATACAACAGGCGGCCTTATTGCTACATAGCAATTTCTTCCAGGCAACCTTGGGCGAAATAAAATAAGATAATTAGGAAAATAGGGGAATAGGTGCACTTTAGAGGACAGAATATGAATATACAAAAATAGTAAAGGATAAGTACATAATTCTATGGTGAAGGAGACTTACCATAGAATTATGTACTTGCCCCTAGCCTCATCCAAGTATATTTCAGCACTACGCCTATCCTTCGGGTTTTGTTGCCTCATAGAGTGCAGTAGGGCAGTTAAATGCAGCTCTCAATGCGGCGAGAGGTAAGAAACAAGGATACAAATACAGGGTGTTTGGTAATAATAGCCTAATAAAGCCGAATATGGCAGATAGGGACCATCAAATTTCAACTGTTTAATACATTTTGATATTTTCGTTATTATTTTTTGTATAAAACAACAGATTTTTATATCGCAATTTCAGAATTGGTCCCAAAGTAAAAGTTGGTCAGTTTGTGGGGCTATTACCAAACACACTGTATACACTTTATCTCCTAAAGATTATACTTACTTGCCCCTAGCTTCATCCAAATATATTTCAGCACTGCGTCTATCTTTCGGGTTTCGTTCCGTCATAGAGTGCAGTAGGGCCGTTAAATGCGGCTCCCCTGGCGGCGGACTCATGGTAGGCGGGCGGTCGTCGCCAGTTCGGTACGCGAGGAGACCGGGCAAGTCTAGAGCGGGGGTACCGTCGTTCCAGAGCTCGAGGAGGGCACATCTGATACAAAATACCCCGCCAAAAGTGACAAAATTTAAACATTAATTAAAAATAATATTTAAAATTTAACATTACATTTTGCGTGACATCCAAACGTCCAAACTTTCACATTTATAATATTACTAGCGACCCGCCCTCGCTTCGCTCCGGTGTAGTGTGGAATTTGCCACCATGTATTATACACATAAACCTTCCTCTTGAATCACTCTATCTATTAAAAAAACGGCATCAAAATCCGTTGCGTAGTTTTAAAAATAACATACATAGGTATATAGGGACAGATAAAGCGACTTTGTTTTATACTATGTAGTGATTAAGATATGTATAGGCAATACGGTTTTTTTTGCACAAGTAACTATAAACGTCGCACTTCGTCTGAAATTATCGGACCTTTTTCTCTGTAAATATAGGCCACAAGTGTCACAAAATCATTTATTAAGATAGTGTTCGAACTGAATGTGAAAATACATAAAAAAATACAAAGAGAGTATTATTTTTGCTTACCCAGCTGAGAAAATATCCATACTCGGTTGTAGTTCTCCTACTTTGCACGGCGACTCGCTTAGTAGTAAGCCTGTTTTGTCGTCACTCTGCAAAAGATTTTACAACTTAATCCGTGGATAGCGGTGTGGGTTGCACGATTGTAAATATTGGAAATGTATACATGTTTGTATAAATAGTATTAATTGTGTCAACTGTTTGTTATCCCAAATAAATAAAATAAAATAAAAATAAACTCCAATTTGTATAAAGAATACTCATGTTATACAAACTAAAGATTTTTCTAATATTTATAAGCTGTTATGTTATCTATCATGAAGGAAGATACTAAAATTACTTTTTTTGCGTGAACAAAGTGATACAACTATTTTGAGTTACTGTCACAGATCATGAAATAAAATAAATGAAAACATTCATCAATCATTCACAATCGAAAATTGGTACAAGGTAACAACTAAACATAAACCTAACTAAGTAACAGATACTCTGTGGTTTGATTACTTAGTTGAAAACTTGTGGTTGATTTAGTAATGTCTTGTTCATTCAAATGAGGCAATGAATTCCAAAAGATCTCTGTTGCGCTACGGGTGTAAAGAGATATTATTAGACAGACAAAGATAAGAAGGCAACTTGGTGCAAAGGTAGTGATCCTACCTTCTGCGCCAAAGTTCACGAGTTCAAATCCAGGAGGGCTACTCAAATGGCCACTTTTCTATTCATTTGCTAACTTAAAAATTAAAAAGAAGCCATAAAATTTAAAATTTACGTATCGTAGGCTTGTCATTTCCATACAATACAACAATGTCTGTGATTTACATAAACTTGCAACGTGTAATTTGATCGTCTAATTGCTTATTTTTATTAACCGACTTCACAAAAAGGAGGAGGTTCTCAATTCGATTGTATGTTTTTTTTTGTTTTTTTATCGTTGTTCGCGCATATCTTCGTCATTTATGAACCGATTTTGATGATTCTTTTTTTGTTCGATTGAGTTTTTTTGCGAGATGGTCCCATTTATTTTTTTTTCAAATCGGTTCAGTAGTTTTCGAGAAATCCTGAAAATACTATGATTTTCATCAACTCACATGACGACTTTGTTATTTATGAACCGAATTAGATGTTTCTTTTTGTTGGGAAAGGGGTACTTTTAGTGTAGTCTTTTTAACCGACTTCAAAAAAAAAGGTTCTCCCTCAGTTTAACCTGTATGGATGTATGTTTCTCCGCGAATATCTCACGTTTGGCTGAGCCGATTTTTCTACCCAATAATATACCTATAATAATATACCTAATATAGAAGGTACTTACACTAAAAATAATAAAATAAAAAATTGTTTTAAAAAACAAAAAACCGACTTCAAAAACCTGCCTCTAAAAAGCAAGAAATAATATTCAAATCATTAGATACGCATTATCATTGTTATAACAACACGTCTATTGAAGTCGGGTGGGGCTTTTAGAATAAAAAAAAGGAAGTTGTACTCCAGCCCCACCTGACTTCAATAGACGTGTTGTTATAACAATGATAATGCGTATCTAATGATTTGAATATTATTTCTTGCTTTTTAGAGGCAGGTTTTTGAAGTCGGTTTTTTGTTTTTTAAAACAATTTTTTTGCTTTAAGTTAGCGAACGAACAGAAAAGTGGCCATTTGAGTAGAGGGGCTGGTAGCAGATATTAACCCTCTGACGCACTAGCGGTCAACCACGGGGGCGGCTAGCCGCTTCTTCCGGCCGGTACCGACCCGCACAGACTCGCCCAAGGGCATCGCCTAGGGTGGGCAGGGGGTTTAGCTGCCCCCCTCCCCCCCAGAGGTTAAAAAATTTTAGCTAACTGCAAAGTAGGTAGTGCTCCCTCACCGGGAGCATTCGCGTGTAATGTAACGTTACAGATTTGAGCATTACATCAGTGAAGGAGGAGAACCGAGCATTACAATGCGCACCTTGTAATGACACATATCTTGATACACCTTGTAACATCAATACGAAAGTCGAATCTATAATATTACATTACACGCATATGCTCGTCAGTCAGGGAGGTATTATTGTAATGTAATGCTCAAAGATGAATCTATAATGTTACATTACAAGCAAATGCTCCCGATGAGGGAGCACCTTTAAGGGTAATTTATTTGCATACTAGCGGAAGCCCGCGGTTTCACCCGCGTGGTTCCCGTTGCCGTGGGAATATCGGGATAAAAAGTATCCTATGTTTTAATCCAGGCTATCTACTATCTGTGTGCCAAATTTCAACCAAATCCGTTCAGTAGTTTTTGCGTGATTGAGGAACAAACATCCAAACATCCAAACCCACAAACTTTCACATTTATAATATTAGTAGGATTGTACATTTCGCGTATGTACGTTCTGCGTATTGTACATTTTGCAACAGGTGCACATTTTGCGTATTGTACATTATGCTACGAAGGGATTTATTTCTGCAGAAACAGTATCGCGAGTAAACTGAGTTAAATTATGTTTATTTACATAAATTCAAAGCAAATAAGCATAGACTAACGTAACTATACTAAAAATAGGCGTTTTGAAAAATCTCACGAGATTTTGAGGCAAGGGTCACCAAAATCACCTCCCTACCAGCCGGCTTTACATGCTCACCGCGACTATTTGTTGATACTAATCGCGCGAGAGTGGGGCAGATGCCCCATTCTCTTCAGTGCGGTGTGAGACGGATAGAGATAAAGGATATGTAAGAAAAATATTTATTTCTTTGTACATAGCTGGCATTTTTTTTTTTTAATTTTTTTGATCTTAAGAAAACCAACAGCGTTTACAATATATTATTACATCAAGTATTATCTATATGTATAGCCAATTACAGGTTTCCCTATATTATTTATTGTATGCATAGGCAAAATGTAAAAGAAAGAAACAGAAGTCCATTTTACATGTTTTCTTTTTAAAATTTGAATATAAAATATAAATTGCTACTTATCGTATTTTGTGTGTGTGTGTTTGTGTGTGTGTGTGTGTGTGTGTGTTAGAGTAAATAATATTATTTTTTATTTTATGAATTAATAATATTAAGAACCTGATTCACAATGAGTTCAATTTAATTTAATATTTCTATTTGACGGGAAATTTCGTACAAATTCTGTTAGAGTCCTGTTAATAGATTGTGAAACAGGCGCTCAATACATTATCTGCCACTTATCGATAATTAATTGAATAGAGTTTATTGTGACGTTTGTAATTTTTTAATAATATGCTTTTTAAAAGTATTTTTGGAGTAAGCGAAAATATCAATATCTTTGAAACTCTTGTTATATGTACGGGAAATACGAGATAGAACACTGTTTTTAGCGTACTTAGTGTATGAGTGAGGCACGCTGAGCAACGGTGTGTGGCTTAGTACATAAAGGCCTACTCAAATCGGAGCGGTATCCGCTAGGCTACCGATACCGCTAGCGATATCCCAATGGGTATGCAGTATGTATCGCGCACACCGACAGCTGCTCAAATTCTATACAAAATATCGCTCGGGTATTACCGCTACCCACGGCGGTAGCGGATATCGCTCAGCTTTTCTATTGTCTAATTTCAAAATCTATCGCAATCGCTTTCAGGATTCAAGTAATCAGGGGGCTAATTGTCTAATTTAAAAATCTATCGCAATCGCTTTCAGGATTCAAGTAATCAGGGGGCTAATAGGGAATATGCATAAGTCACCGATTTTGATGAATTTGAGCTTGATCGCTGCGGACACTTATAAAAACATGATGGAACAGGAAAAAAAAATAAAAAAATGTATTATTTTAGTTTTATCACACGATGAAATCAGGGAAAAATAACAATATTTTTTTTTCATTTTCGGATATAATTCACTTTACAGTCAGATAGAATATCGAATAAGAAACAATATTTTGTACGACACATATGTACTTAAACGCAAAATTTAGGGAGATAATTGAAGATTATTGGCTAACTCCATATTAAACGCGCCGAAACACACCTGAAACGTGATGTGTGACGTCACCATTTTGTATGGAGCGTTTTCGGCGGGTGCTGCTGCGCGCTAACTTCAAGTAACTATATTACGAGAAAAAAACGCAAGAGAAAAGTTTTAAATATCACAGTTAATTTTCTCACGCATTATACTTTTGATTAAGATTAAAAAAAAAATTGATGCATATTCCCTATTGTCTAATTTAAAAATCTATCGCAATCGCTTTCGTTTGACAGATGGATGTGACACATTGCTGCATTTGTTTGGTAAGTTTTTATTTATGCCAAAAAAAAAAGGTTCAATGTGTTACATCATGAAAGCGATTGTGATAGATTTTGAAATTAGACAATTGAAAGGCAGGATATTGATGCTTCTTATTGGCTCAAATAAAAACTTACCAAAGAAATGCAGCAATGTGTCACATCCATCTGTCAAATGAAAGCGATTGCGATAGATTTTGAAATTAGACAATAGGGAATATGCATCAAATTTTTTTTTTATCAAAATCAATAGTATAATGCGTGAGAAAATCAACTGTTATATTGAAATTTGTCTCTTGCGTTTTTTTCTCGTAATATAGTTAATTGAAGTTAGCACGCATCAGCTCCCGCCGAAAACGCTCTATACAAAATGGTGACGTCACACATCACGTTTCGGTGTGTTTCGGGCGCGTTTAATATGGAGTTAGCCAATAATTTTCAATTATCTCCCTAAATTTTGCGTTTAAGTAGATATGTGTCATACAAGATATTATTTCTTTTTCGATATTCTATCTGACTGTAAAGTGCATTATATCCGAAAAAGAAAAAAAAATATCGTTATTTTCCCCTGATTTCATCGTGTGATAAAACGAAAATAATCTTTTTTTTTTATTTTTCTTTCTGTTCTATCATGTTTTTACAAGTGTCCGCAGCGATCAAGCTCAATTTTAGGAAAATCGGTGACTTATGCATATTCCCTATTAGCCCCTAGGTTTGAGTATGCCTTAAACGGCAGGCTGATTATCTAATTAAAAACCACCTAGCGACCGGTTTCAGTTCACAGATGAATGTGATACATTGCTACTTTTCTTTGGTATGTTTTTTTTTACCTCAAAAAGAAGAAGCAATATATCACATTCATCTATCAAATGAGACCGGTCGCTAGTCTGTCTATCTATAGATCAGCCTGCCGGTTTTGTGCAAAGAATATTGCTGGTAATGTAACTTGACTTGGTAATGTACGAGTAACAAGGGGATATTTCTCACCATCGGCCTATTGTGAGGGTCCGGAGCCCTAACGAAGCGTTCGGGCGCGACGTAGCAGAGCCGCCTCCTGGACGTGTCGAAGAAGTAGCTGAAGTCTGCAGGGTTGTCGTCAGGCAGGAAGGTAGGCTTGAACGACGCTATGTCCGTCAGCAGCACCCACAGCCAGGACGTCACCATTATGTTTTCCAGCTGAATCAAAGGAATATTTGTAAGAACAATGTATTAAACTGACTTAATACAACAAAAATGACCAACTTCAGACTTCATTCATACAAAACGATGTACGTTACAATCTGTGCACACCATACATTCTCAATTGAAGTAGCCACAGATCACTGACTTTTTTCAATTTAATCACATTGTACCCCTTATTATTTTATATCTTTGTAATAATTGTTACTTGTAAGATTTATGCACTTAAATAGAGATAGCTGCACAGAAGACTTGAAAATTATAGTCCATTTGATTAGATAGTGTCGGTACACCCGCAAACACTTGTGTTCAGAGACAGGAATACCGGTAACAAACACTCACTACGACACTTCTATGTAAACTGCCAAAATCCAAATTCACTTGCGCCGCAAGAGGTATTCTTTGTTTATGCGGCGGCATTCTTTGACAAGAAGCGGCACGTGCAAAGGCGGCTCGACAAAAGGGCGACCGCGAAACTATCTAAGCGAACGGACTTTATATCATAATTATAGATATGGGAAGATTTGGGTTGAAAATGTAATCAAATATTTCTCATTTTTGCCAATCTAGTTCTAGTAGTACCCAAAGGGTAAAAACGGGACCGTATTACTAAGACTCCACTGTTCCGTCTGTCTGTCTGTCACCAGGCTATCACCACACCAGGCTGTATCTCATGAACCATGATAGCTAGACAGTTGCAATTTTCACAGATGATGTATTTCTTTAGCCGCTATAAATACTAAAAACAGAATAAAATAAATATTTAAGGGGTGCTCCCATACAACAAACATGTTTTTTTAACAGAACCCTTTGTGTGCGAGTCCAAGTCGCACTTGGTTGGTTTGCTTAATTTCTCTTATTTATGGAGTATTCAAATTGAGTATACTAATTAACAATTAATTGTTTTTTGTGTCATCATTACCTTGATATCACCGTGGCATATTCCCATTTTGTGCATCCGATGTAAAGCGTACAGCACTTGGAATGTGATCCACTTCTTCTCGAGAACGGTGAGGAACGGTCTAGTAGACATACGGTCATAGACACTACATTTGCAGTACTCTCTCATCAAGAGACCGGCTTTATCTGTAAGCTGGAAGAAGATAATTAATTATTCACTTCTAAGGTTCACGCGTACATTAGACATTGAAATAAAACACTTTCAATAAAACCATGCTAGTATGCATTAAAAGTGTTTTTTTTTCAATTATTAATTAAAATGAAAAAAAAACATAGTAATACAGGTTGCTTTTTTGCTTATCACAAACAAGGATTATATCTTTGTATAGAATACAATTACACAATAGAATACAGAATACAATTAAAATAATAATGGTTTTTTTTAAATCATTAATTGATCAATGCCCGCACAGCCTCTGGCGGCCGGAAAATAATAGAAAGTCTATTGTGTCTCATTACGGGGCCTTGATCATTGACCTCTATATATTCCACTGGAATGGCTGCTGTCAAACTGTTCTTGTGCCTATTTGATTTCCGCCATTTTGGTGCTGTAGGACCTACGTCCTACGTGAGCACAGAGTGAAGGACATGGTACTAAAGTCTGGAATCTGGAGAGAACATCACGGCAACCATTTTCATTATAGGTACGTCAAAATTAGTTCTCTAGACCTCACGCTAGAGGCGTTTCAAATAGGCACAAGAACTTTGCTGTCAAATCATACAGACAGCCAGTCCAGTTAAATAGAAAAAAAAATTTCAGGTCAATGGCCTTGATGGGTTAATTAATAACATGAATTTATTATTATTAGTATCAAAATGAGTGTGTATCATAAAAAAATCCTTATAATTAAGGATTTTTTTATTATTTATTTTTTAGCTCATAACTCAATGTAAAATTATCTTTAAATATTTATTAAAATTAGCTGTGTTCAAATGTTTGATGATATTCAGTCTGCACTAAACATAATAATGTTAGTAAAATTCAAAAAGTAAGTAAAAATGTCTCACAATGACTCTCTGAAAGGGTAGACAGTTGAACGTGGAGGCAAGTTGTTCCTTTATCTTCAGTATCCTCTCCTTGTGTTCCGCTAGCGGCAGCGACGGATCGTGGACTGCAAACACTTTCACAACCACAAGCCCTTCCCTGGAACGGGCCCGTGCCACCTTCAGGAATCTCGTGGAACCCAAACTAGAAGGCAGTATAATTAGATAAACAAAGCACTTTACTTATTCCCAAAAATTATGATGATAGCCTAATTTTGTCAGGTCACCAGCCATGGAGGCACTATCCAATTGGATACTTTTGGAAGTACTTGAGGCTTAAGGTATGATTCTGATCTCGGCAGCTAGCAACGTTGCTGCCGCAGCAGTGTGCTCCAAGTTGAACAGTAATGTTATGATTAAAAGGCTCAATTTGAAATGAGTGGAGAAGTGTTGCAACTGCATAGCTACGCGGTCGCGGAACACTTAAAATTGAGCCGCCTTTCATAACATTACGGTTCAATTTGGAGCGCACTGCTGCTTGCTGCTGAGATCGGCTGATCCAAACACAGTAGTGCCTGCTCAATCGAATACTTTTGGAACTGCTCAGCCCAGATTAGACCCATAATCGGTCAATTATTAAAATAATTGTTACATTCAAATTTCAATCAGGAAAAAATGAATTTGCTTTCATTTGAAGAGAACAAAGAAAATATTATAGAATTATGTATGCACATCTTACCTCTGATCAAAAGACAGATCGACATGGTCACTCAGATAATGTTCCACTGGATATATTTGTGATGGTGCTACTCCAACGAGTTGATTACCCATTGTAATTATATAAAGGCAATAATACAAATCATAACAAAAACATTAGGAGCTAAGTCCGCACTCCACACTGAAGTTTTCAATTAAACTACTGAAAATCTTATATTATCACAGTACTTAATTAGATTGTAGAATGTAGATGGGCTTTTTTGCCTCCTTTTACTTTCCTGCTTTATAAATATTTTTTAGCAAGAAATTATTTTGAAAGGGATGAAACAGCAAGCAAACAGCTGGGGCTATATTCCGAATCACGATAAAATCGATGTCAGCGCTCACGTTATCTGTCAAACCCATACAAAATCACCGACTCGGAACGCATTTTAGTGCGCTGTCATCGATTTTAGTGTGATTCGGAATGCAGCCTGGATAGGATATTATTTTGATTTGACAGTCGAATGACATTGACAGCTGTCAAGTTAACACCATAAACAAAAGGTACTTTTACACTTCACGATCTTGCGATTTCGGTAAAAAACCGTTTTTTTTTGCCTTCGATTTGATCGAGTCCATAGAGTACATGTCGATCGGTGAACCATCTCTATTGGTATCTTCTATTGTCATTAAAAAAAAACTATGACCAAAGATAAAATTAAGTTGGAAGTGTCTATTCATCGGGGCGCCTCGACGAATAGTATTTTTCTCTATCTAGCGGTGCGCACCGTTGAGTAGCACTTTCTCTAGGGATTGGCTATAGGCCGGTGCCTCGGGTTCGATTATCCCCGCGGGAAGTAACATCTTTGAGTTGGTTGTTTCTAGTTTGGTTTGGACATTGCAGGCTGATCACCTGATTGTGCGATAAGAGAATTAATGATCCGTGCTTCGGCTGTAGATCCTGCGCCTGACCTCTCCTGTCTTGTCGGTCGTCCTGCCGTCCTATCGGAATTATAGAGTGAAGGAAAAGAGAGTGCAAACACTTTTCTCTCAAATCTCAATTAAACTGGATCTAAATCTCTAAACACAAACCAAAACTACGCACTGCACTAACAAATGTGCTAAAACCACAGCCAAAGATGATTACCTACTATACCCGCAAATGCGCACTATGGAACCTTGTCATATTAACATCTACGTTTACGTCATCCGCAACAAAAAATTAGGTACCTACATGTAACAATAAAATTATAATAGATATTTTTTTATTAATATTAGTTACTAGCGGCCGCTCGCGACTTCGTCTGTGTGGACAGTTTTTTTGCTATCCCTAGGGAACTGTACGTTTTTTCGGGATGAAAGGTACCCTATGTCCTTTTCTGCACCCCTGACAACGTGAATGCAAAATTTCATGATGATCGGTTCAGTAGTTACGACGTGAAGGCGTAACAAACAAATAAACAAACGGACTTTCGCATTTATAATATTAGTAAGGATTGAATTATTAATTTTAAGATAGGGTCTAGGTATAAAAAATCTACAATTTTATTTTCGTTTTTTTGGTTTAAAAATGGCTGCCAGGTTCATTAGCAATTTGCGGGGATAGTATTACAAGGTGTTTTCGAAATCGCAAAAAAGAAAACAGCTGTTTCATACAAAAACTAATAACGAAAATATCAAAATGTAATGTATGAAACAACTGATTTTTTTTCGCGATTTCAGAGTTGGTCCCATAGTAAAAGTTGTTCAGTTTGATGATCCCTATCTACCATATTCGGCTTTATAAGGCTTTTACCAAACACTTTGTATTATAAAAAGCGGCACCACATCAATAAAATAACACTAACGGTTAAATTGAATATAACGAGAAACAACAACTCAAAGATGTTGCTTCCCGCGGCGGGGATCGAATCCACGACCTCTGGATCGAGGGAACAACACTCTAACCACTAGCCTAAGAGGCATTTACACAATTATTACTACCTATTTGAATAGTTTAACTTACGATTACGACAACTAAAAAGGAGGCGCACCGGCATATAGCCAATCCCTAGAGAAAGCGCTATTCAGTGGTGCGCACCGCTAGATAGAGAAAAATACTATTCGTCGAGGCGCCCCGATGAATAGACACTTCCAATTAAGTTGTCAAAAATGACAAAACACCTCATCAATCGCCTGTCATTGTAGTTTTGTCTATGATCTTTCTCTTTCCTTCAACAAACAAGCAATCATTCCACCCATTTTTTGTTGAAGTTGAAATAATTTCAGATTATTAAATAACAGAAATGACTTCTAAAAGTGAAAAAGATCGAGCCAAACAAATCCAGGATAGATGTCAGAACATATTGCTGCAGATGCTGAAAGATGAGGACAATAAATATTGTGTTGACTGTGACGCGAAAGGTACCGTGTTTTACTATTTTTTTATTATTTTCAAGCCTTTGTTTGTAGCCCAAATAGAAGTTAATACAAACCTAATTGCTTACGTTTGCTTTCCTGTACGCTATACAGAAAGTTGGGTCATTAAACTTTTCTTTAAAATTGATAAAAGTTGCTCATTCTGACTCACTATATCTTAGAATAAATTTTGAATTATCAATGCTGGGGAAATTTACATATCCTGAACTTACTACTTACTTCCTGTATGAATGAACAATATTCACTAACATGTTGGTATTCCTGTTCTGGTGTTAACAATATTTGAGCAAGTTTTACAAAATGAAAACAACAGTATGAACAAAACACTAGATAATCATTCATTTTGTGACTAGGTACCTTTATGATTGACTTTAGTAATCTAGATATGGTTAAATAGTATTAAATCACATTGAACATATTTCGTAACATAACAACTGTCTTTTATTCTCTACTCAAGCATGAAAAATTCCAATGTCACAGCAGCTATCACCTTGAATAATTACTAAATTGTTGCAATAAAATGTTTAAGTCCATAAAATAACTCTGTTACTTACATAATTCTTCATGAGTGAACAATTTATCAGTAGATTATGATCCCCAAAGCTCACTCTCTTGTAAATAATGCGCTTGAAGTTTTATTTAGGTATCGATAAATCAATATATGTAGATATTATCTGTGAATAGAAAATACTTAGACTGATAACACCCTAGAAGCCCAGTCCTTGTTAGTAAATTAAGGCAAAAATCAGCCAAAATGGCTGTTTTCAGATTTTTATCCTTTATATGTTACCTAATCGTAACTAATCTATACATATAATAAAGCTGTAGAAAAGTTGTGTCTGTACAAAGAAAATATTTTTGGAAATTTTGTCTGTTTATCTGTTTGTCTGTATGTTTGTGCGCTAATAACTTAAAACGCGCTAACTCAATCGTAATGATGTTTACATACAAAGATACTATGTATTTTGCAAAATAATTTAGTTTTTATTAAATCGCAATTGGTTTACTCAATCAAAAGATATCCAGGGTAGTTCTACAGAAGTTGGGCAACTCACTCACTTGACCTCATTTTGTTTAATTGGTTTTTGGTGACATATAAGTACTTTTTTGCTATGAGGACATAGGTAATTAATAAAACATACTGTTCCAGACCAGAACAGTCACTTTTTAATTTCCATTTTTTTTCTGCCAGGGAACTGACGAATTATCAGTACTTTCCATAGTAAAACGTCAGTCCTCTGTCAAAATATTGGACATGGAACTGACGCCAGGGAATTGATGAACGATTGGCTCCTACAGTACAGTTTCTACTCGACCAAGGAATATTTGGAGAAAAAAAATGACATCTCTACTTAATCTGACTTATTAATGATAATTTTGCATAATTGACATTTAATTTTGAATATGAGATTTCTGTTGACAATTTTGTAATTTATTGACGTCTTAAAATAGTAATAGGTACTTAGTGGTAATAATATTCACTATAGATAGCTGACACTTACTAACATTTGCATGCCTACAAACTTAAGGCAGAATATTGTTGAAACTTTATTAAAAACATTGTCACCAATCTCAATGTAATGTACACAATATTGTGCAAATAAATATTCTGATTTCTGATTTCTGATTTCTGAGGCACAATTTTGAGACTATAATTCGAAATAATGTTTTTTCCAGTATTTTTCATTAATAGGATGCTACATTTTAACAAATCACATATAGAGTTAAATAAATGACAAAAAATACATATATGTAAGAAAATAGCAACTCGCCATAGTACTGAGATTTTGACTGCAACTACACGTGCACACACGATAAACACGCCGCTTGCACTGTTTTCAAAATGACTGTCATTGTAATGGTGCGCTCAGTAGTCATCTTATTAGAACTGAAAAAGGCCTTGACGTTTAAACTTCGAGGTTTTCCTGGAATTTATTTTTTTATAAAGCACAGAAGACTGACGGATAAAAGTGAACACAAAGTTAATTTTTTTTGTTGTCTAAATTTCTTTATTATGATTATATGGTGAAATATGTAAAATACATTACTACATTTATCATAGTTTGTATTAAAAATCACCAAATTACAATAAATCGGTAATATTTTAAAATAAAATTACTCTATTATGTGATTTGGGAGTTGTGACACCCCAAGGTACTGATGTTTCTTACCTTCTTTGTGTTATTTTACTAAACTGCTTTTGAAAAAATACATCAAAATTGGGTGGACAGGTAAAAGGGGCTTTTTAATCTTTAGTGATATAACGAAATATTAAAAAAAATACTATATCGCCTTACTGTATTGACTGATGACATCGAGTTGCCCAACTTTTGTAGAATCGCCCATAAAGTAGCAATTACACATTTTAAGTTTGGTCTGTACGCGTCAGCGCCAAACCAAACTATACAGGGACCCTACCGGCTAACTTACTTTGTTATAGTAATCGCTTTCATTGACAGATGGATGTGATACATTGCTACTTTTCTAATGTGAGTTTTTATTTATGCCAAATAGAAGTAGCAATGTGTCACATCCATCTGTCAAATGAAAGCCATTACAATAGCCATGTAAGTTAGCCGGTACAGCCCCAGATTGTACCAATTTCTATTATATTCCATTTCACATTGCAAAATATCAATAAGCTAAGCAGATAGCCTGCATTTAAGTTCCTACATAGGAACTGGTACATAGCAGTTCTCTTTTTTATGTTCTGTACCTCCTTAAAAACTGTCCATGAAGAAATATCGTTATAAAATATGCCAATGATCTAATTTCCCTGACCTCCTAAATTATTCATATAGTTCCTAATAAAAATGTCCTTCATTTATGATTTAACAGTGCGTAGAGGAAACAACTAATTTATATATTCTGTTTGCATAATTGTATAGATGTCAAGGCAATTCAAGTCAAGTATTAACTTGAAAGTATGCTTTGAAGTTTGTTTGTTTTGTTATTGTTCTTTGACCAAATGAGAGCGAAAAGTCTCTGTTTCAGCTTGGGCAAAAATGCGTTCGTATGTCGGTCCGGCTGTTTATTTGTTCTCCTCGCAGTTCTCAATCAATTCTGTTTGTCCATTTAGTTTTTCGATTTAAAAAAAAATGGCGAAGATTAAGCAAGCTCTACAGCTCACACTAGTTTTAACATACCTAGCTATAAGATTAGTCCAAGAAGTATTTTAATGTTCCCTGTGCCTCAATTAATATAAAATAGGAATACTTTTATTCCTTAAAGTAGTGGCTTAATTTTGTTGTGTTTAACTTAAGATAAGATCCCTCTATTGACAAGTGATTAAAACTAATAACTGTTAGTTTTTCTCAATTATATAATTCTACTATGTTGTTTAGTTCTTTAATGTGTGGTCCAAAGCATTTAGTTGTGTGTTTTCCCACTCACAATTTATCTTGGAAACATAGTTAATATAATATAATGCAAAAAGGAAAATTTTGTAAAAGAAGTACCTACATGTATGTTGGTTGAACAGTAATTATCATTAGACCTATAAATTGCATTCAAGATAGTACTTATCATTTTTATCAATAAACTTCTGGGACTTTCTATACTTTGTAAATACTAATCTGTTTACCAAAACAATTTTTTTTCTTTATCATACAATCTACACAGCTGTATTTGTTGAGGGTGTCCGACTTAATTAGTATTGAAAAACATTTTTATATTTAACCACGCAATCCATTCTGAAATTATGTACTACAAGCTTATGTTCGCGACTTCGTCCACGCAGGCTATAGAATGCAATCATCCCATGACGGGAACATACATCTGGAATGAAAATTATCCTATAATATTAATCCAGGTTTTGCACTCTTACCAAGTTTTATCTAAATGTGTTCAGCCGTTTTTGCGTATTAAAACATCTAAACATACATTTCACACTTAGTGTAGGATAATATCAGGAATTGATGAAATAAAAATAAATTCCAGAGATATCTATCTATGGCCAATTATCCTTATCCACCAATAAGGAAGGCCTGTGTCCCAACAGTGGGCACATTCGAAATAGCTGGTTTCGAATGATATGATTTCGTTTGGCAAGTCCCCGATGGTTGTCATAGAACCTGGGGGCATATTCCTGTTTGAAAATAGCTGGTGTCAAATGATATGATTCGTTTGGCAAGTCCCCGATGGGCGTCATGGAACCTGCCCCCCTACTCAAATGGCCAACATTCTATTCGTTTGAACGCTACGCTTACTATTAAAACTTTAAAATAAACAGTAAACTATAAAATTACGTGCCTTGACATTTCCAAACAATACATCGAAGTGTGTGATTTACATAAGTTTGCGACATCTGATTTAATCATCTATTGCTCATTTTAAGCTTTAACTGTCTTATTCAGAGATGTTTCACAAAACTGGGGTGCAATACTGTTCTAACAAAACCTGGTTTAATGCTTGTAAACCAATCACAATGCACCTTTTAATCCTTAAACGGTGGGACAAAACGTTAAACTGTCACTCTGAATACGATTTGCGCTAAAATGGCGTTAGTCCGCAGTCTAACGCCATGTTAACTTTGGCCCTAGTTTAACGAACGCACTCTGAATAAGGCGGTAAAAGTATGCGTACCGTTCAAACGAATAGAAAGTTGGCCATTTGAATAGGGGGGCTGGGCATAGTCCTTTGTAAAAATAGCTGATGTCGAATGATAGAATTTCGTTTGGCAGGTCCCCGATGGGCGTCATGGAACCTGGGCATATTCCTGTGCATCCGGTGCGCGGGCATCCACCGCAACCTGGGCGTGCACATCTCCAAGGTGAAGAGCGTCAACCTGGATTCGTGGACACCGGAACAAGTCGTAAGTTATCACTTATAGTAACACTATCGGTAGCCCCTGAATTCGCATGCGTGGATTTTGTATTTGGCTTGAAGTTTCGATGCGCTATGATCCTGCTATGTCAAGACTACAGACTTTCTATCGGCCGATAGTTGGTTTTTATATGAAGAATCGGCTGGTACAAAATCTAAAATTAAAGGCTCGACCCAACTATCGGCCTACAGTTTGGTCTGTAGTTTGCGGGGAATAAAACAGGCTGCATTCAAAATATTCAAATCAAAGTGCAATTTATAGCTACCTGGCATATTATGATGATGGTAAAGTCCATTCGTTTAGATAGTGTCGCCCTTTTATCGCGCCGCCTTTGCACGTGCCGCTTCTTGTCAAAGGATGCCGCCGCATAAACAAAGGATACCGCGTGCGGCGTACACCCGCAAGTGAATTTGGATTTTGGCAGTTTGTATCGAAGCGCTGGCGGCGGCGCTGTAGTGAAAGGTTGTATTTGTTGACTCTGCAACGTATATGCACTGAAAATGTTTTTTCGTCCTTGGGAGGTCAGTGAAATGACTCAAGATAAAACTTTAAGTGATCTAACAAAAAAAAAGACGGGTGTTTTGTAAAACATGTAAACAAATTATGACCAATGTCCATCGAAACTGTGTTGAAATATCGATATTTTGGTAATTCGATTCGGAAAGTGATAATGTTGTGTCTATTATCATAAATACAGATGATAATGACTCCGACACTTCGAGTAATGAAGAATAGTGGTCTAATTTTACTTTACGTATACCTACATACTCAATTTTTTCATTCAAATTATCTTTGCATTTTATTATAATAAACACAAGGGACACAAGTGCTTGCGGGTGTACCGACACTATCTAACCGAATGGACTTTAGATGATGTGAATTGTATCAGAAACTAGGTTGTTGAATTCAAATAAAGTATGATTCATATTAATTCGAATAGCATTATAAGTCATAACCATTTATTTATTAAAAACAAATGGGTTTGGTTCTAGGTTTATAAACATTAAATGCCATTCAATAAGAAATAGATTTTTGAGAGTTGAGATGTGGATCAAATGTGGATTAGTAGTTTGTAAACTTACAGTAATTGAGCGCCATTATCTCTTCAAAATACCTTTGTTATTAATATAATAAGTCTATGATTATTGTTCTTAAATTGGGATAAGCAAACAATTACAATTACATAAACAAACACAAACAAATCACATGATTCCGAAAACAAACACTGAAAATAACACAGTACCTATTTCTTTCTTCTCGTTTGGAAATGAAATCAGTTTTCTTACAAAAACCCCAAATCCCCCCCTCCAACCCCTCGCTACACCCATGGTAGGTAGGGTGGGACCTAAGCTGTAATAATACCAAACTGAATATTTTTCACTAGCATTTGGCTAGCTGCGACTTCATCCGCGTGTACAATCAACACATGAAAATCTCGATTGTCTACGCCACATAAACGCCATACGGCTAAAAAATTCAGTCCAACCTGGGGCCCTACCGCCCAACTCAAAGCTTTAGCCAGAGCGATAGCTAGACTATATCCATCCTTGTCATATCATAACACGATGACAAGGACGGTCAGTGCACTGACGTCATCAACCAAAGCCAGAGTAAAAGTCCGTCCTTGTCATCGTGTTATGATATGACAAGGATGGATATAGTCTAGCTATCGCTCTGGCTAAAGCTTTGAGTTGGGGGTCCAGGGGCTGTTCAGTGGTTTGAGATCTGTGATGATGTCAGTTAGTGAAATATTATTATGTATAGAGGTAGATCGAGATTCCCTTTAGCATCTCGGAATTTCTATAAATCGATGTCACTTTGCCACCACTGGTGTCGAATGGGAAAATAAACAAAAATTCTCAGTCTCCCCCAGTGGAGGCAAAACTGGTGGTGGCTACTGGGAATGACGGGATCGGTTACTGGTTAGATCCTTTGGATATCTGATAAGTAGGTATAGGTGCCGGCGGCGGTGAGAGCATAGGCGTAGCCAGGCCAGTTTTTCGGGGGGGATCAAGGCCAGTTTTTGGAGGAGTCGGTCGGTATCTTAAAAAATGCTTGACAGAAAAAGGGATTTGACTAAGTATGTTATTTCGGGGGGTTTGAACCCCCAAATCCCCCCCCCCCCTCGGTACGCCCATGGGTGAGAGAAATCGGAGCGGATTACGAGTACTGCGCATGTTTGCAGTCGCCCCGCACCACGTCCCCAGCCAATGAGACCTAAAAATGACTTCTGCACATTAACTGTCACCGCTTAAGATCCGTGCCGAGGCCTGTGTAGGTTTAGGTACAGTCAGGGAAGTCGGCGCTCCCACACTATGCAATCAAAATACTTTGTACGGTTACTGCTGGTCCGCGCGAGCGTTAGTTACTGTACTATGTGGTACTACGTCGTTAGCGCAAGTACAGTCAAGGAAATCTTCGTAGACTTCCCTGATTGTAGGTACTAAGGGCAACAGCGTCGCTTAACCAATAAGCAACAAAATTCGTGTGCGCGCGTATCGCCCCTGCACGAACTAAACGTATGTTGTGATGTGACGGCGCAGCGTGCAAGCGATTTTAACCTTAGGAGTGGTTAAACGACGCTATTGCCCGTGGTACCTAGGTAGGTTTCGGTGTGCAAATCTTTGTTATTGCTTCGCTATCTTTCGTATGTATTTAACGTTTAATCGATGGTCAGCGAAAACCTTAATGTCAATTCCTTTCCGTACTTCTTTCGATAGCGGAGATTTGAAACTGTGACCTCTGCTACAGGGTATGGTCGCAGACGTTCATATCATCCCTGCTTTAAATGTTAATGATTAAAAATAACCATAGAATAAATAATAGTTCTAGCGTACAGAAGTTGCACTCCGCAAAATCGTTTAAATAAATAGCGACTCTTGCTCCGACAGAATAAAGTGCAATTCAGGTTGCACAACACTCCCTTCCCTACATTATTTATATTCACCTAGAAGTTGCCTCTCTTTCTATCGCGTACCTCTTATCTTTTTTGACGTATGAACTTGGCCCTCGCTGAGGGCGCCGAGCGCTTACTCACTCGCGTGGTGACAGAGCCAGAGCCCTGATGAAACTAACCTTAACTTCCTTTCTACAGGTATCTCTTCAGCAAATGGGCAACTCTCGAGCCCGTGCGGTGTACGAAGCCAACCTCCCGGACTCATTCCGGAGGCCCCAGAACGACTCCTCACTGGAAGCCTTCATCAGAGCCAAGTATGAGCAGAAAAAGTACATCGCTAAGGAGTGGGTGCAACCGCCCTCTCCTAAGGTCAATTGGTAAGTTCAATTAGTTTAATTTAACTGTGTCAATAATATTAAATCATCTCGTGGAGATCTTTTGGGTTTATGTCTAACAGTGGGTATGCTCTAGCAGTGGCTGATATGCTGATGGTAATTTCTTTATTCTGCAGAATAACCTCAAACTTGACTATAACTAGTATAAGCAGGGGGTCTCACTCCGCGCTTTAACTTTTATATTAGCCTACTGCTCGCGGCTGACTCAGTCGAGCCAGCGCACGAGGGGTGACATGTGTCGGTTGAGACAGAGTTAAGCGATAGAAAGAGAGCGCTTCGGAGGCGCTTACGATGACAGGCACGCAGCGCTGTGCAATTTGAAATTGTGCTCTTTTAACGTGCAGCGAGAGTAACTTATTAATTTATTGTCCTCGCGCGTATGGGGTTCTGTCAATTTGAAATTGTGCTCTTTTAACGTGCAGCGAGAGTAACTTATTAATTTATTGTCCTCGCGCGGATGGGGTTCTGTACGTTTAGTACTATAATATATTCTATGGTATAAGCCTAGTTATTATGCATATCATTTCAAACATAACGCTTCTGAATATATTTATTTAAGGTTTTAAAGCTTTAGATCAGGGGTCTCCAAACTACGGCCCGCGGGCCAGGTCCGGCCCGCGAGGACCAACAATCCGGCCCGCGGAAGCGGGCCGGGATTACTTGATATCTGGCCCGCCATAAACTGTTTTAAATATATTGTAACATTTAAAATGTAAGTAAATAAGTGATGGGTAGTAAATTAAGACTCTTTGGTCATGTTAAATAATATGTTTTATTTATTTTTACTAACTTTATTTATTGCACTATAAAAAGTTATATTAACAAAATTATTAACAAAATAACAAAACAGAGAAGGACATAGGGTACCTTTCATCCCGAAAAATAAGTATTGTTCCCGAGGGATAGCAAAAAACCTTTCCACGCAGACGAAGTCGCGGGCGGCCGCTAGTATATTTATAAAACATGTAATAAAAAAGTACTTTTGAGGTTAAGTATGGGCAGTTTGTTTGTAAACATTCTTTCCCCAAGTTGGCTGGAGTATAGATAGCGTTGCCAGATGGTTAGGATTCGCCTGGATTCTCCCGGAATGCAAGATTAGTGGATGAAACTGACTAAAAATCGCGCTGCGCGGCCGTTTTATTTTTCTTTGTCTATACTACATACTACTATTTATATACTATGTTTTATTTTACTATTTCTATGGTGTCTAGGCAAGAGTACAAGTTTAGTGGAAGAAACTAACTAAAAATCGCGCTGCGCGGCCGTTTTTCTACAAAAGACAAGCATTAGTATAAGATTAGTGGATGAAACTAACAAAAAAAAAACCGGCCAAGTGCGAGTCGGACTCACGCACGAAGGGTTCCGTACCAAAAACGGCAAAAAAAAAAACACGTTTGTTGTATGGGAGCCCTCCTTAAATTTTTTTTTTCTGTTTTTAGTATTTGTTGTTATAGCGGCAACAGAAATACATCATCTGTGAAAATTTCAACTGTCTAGCTATCACGGTTCATGAGAGACAGCCTGATGACAGACAGACAGACAGACAGACGGACAGCGGAGGCTTAGTAATAGGGTCCCGTTTTTACCCTTTGGGTACGGAACCCTAAAAATTGCGCTGCGCGGCCGTTTTCTTACTATATACAGGCGTTTAAATTACATAATTTATTTTAAACATTTATTTCTCCCGACAACAACGGCGAAATCCCGACATTTTAAAATTTTCTTCAGATATTTTGGACTTCCGAACTGGCAACCCTATTAAGTAGTATAGGTCCTTTTTTTTTGGCCTTTGCGACTTCGTAGAAGAGTCAGTCCGGCCTTTAGGCCAAAAAGTTTGGAGACCCATGCTTTAGATTAATCTAAAGCTTTGCTTGTTCTAACCATTTTTAATGTCCCCACTGCTGGGGCACAGACCTTCCTTATGGGTGGATAAGGAGGACGGGCCATAACATAACCCACCACGCAGGCCCAATGCGGATTGGTGGGTGCTAACGACTGCAAATGCAGCCGGGACCAACGGCTTAACATGCCTTCCGAAGCACGGAGGAGCTCGAGATAATATTTTTTTGTCACCTATCCCATGACCGACCCTTGCGAACGTTGCTTAACCTCCGCAATCGCTGGGCCAGGCGCTAAACCACTGCGCCACTAGAGATTGCAAACCGGGCCCGGCCGGCCCGCCCGGGCCCGGTGCCCTTTTTGACCCCCACCGGGCCCGGCCATTCTTACCGGGCCCGGACACCGGACCCGGTAGGTATAAAAACCGCGGCGCGGGAGCACCAACTCGTAGAAAATTGGTAACACTCATTGGTTTTAATAGCTTAACTTTAAGAAAACACATAATATTTTGCTTTTGGCCAATAAGGATTTGTTTTATTTATACAAAGTAGACAAAGCTACCAAAATTTATCCATCTATCTTATCTAAGTTGATAAAACAAGTTTAGTCCTTTACTTTAAGTGTCGTTATTAGTTTCTTATTCTGATACTGTGTTTTTAAATAGACACTACAAGGAGTAAAGAGGAAGACTTGCTTGCTTAAACTTATAAAAAATAATAATTACTAATACTAATGCTACCGTCCATAAGACAGTAAAAAAGTAATCAATTCTGTATTAAACCAGTTAATTTGGGACTTTGAGTGAGACTGATTATGGTGATTATTGTTGATTTGCTAGTTTGAAATAAATAATAATTCGTAGCCTTGCATCATTGTCTTTTTCCATTCAAATATAGCAAATTTTCGTAAAGTACTTTTTAGGTTTCATCTCTAATACATCAACCCGGCCGGGTCCGCCGTGCCCGGGCCGGGTTGGCGACCAATGCTATCGGGCCCGGCCGGGTTGAGAAACATACCGGGTTGCAATCTCTATGCGCCACCTAGCTAGCGAGACGAAAAGAGGAAGCTGGTCAATCGAAATTAGGCCTTATTACTAACAGCTAAGACACATAGTAAAGTGACTGATTGATTTACGAAATTAGACCATTGCATTCAAACTTACTATTTATTTTCAGGGATAAAGAGATAGATGAAGAAATGGAAAAGCAGAAACGGAAAAAGAAGTCCACCACATCATCAGGTCTAGGTCCTCTGCCAGCGCCCACCAGCGATAAGAAGTACAACGTAAGTATTAGTGCGCTAACACACTGGGACGCCATGGCGACGTCGCTGGTTTGGCTACGAAGCCAGGGCTACTTCTAGCTACACCTATTTTTTTTATTTGTACAGAAGGAAACCTGCAAAGTGACGGCCCCAGACACAGATCGAAGATTGTTTTCTATAAATCAATTCCATTAATAAGCAAAAGCAAAACACAATTTTGTTCCCTTTAAGATCGGTGTACCTAATGCGTAGACAAAGTCGCATTTTGCCTAAATGACATATTTATTAGCTTTATGCCTAGGACGGTGTCAGTCTATTTCGTCGGCGAAGAGTGAAAACCTCGTAAATCTCCTTTTTATCTAGAATTTTTTTTGCAGTTTTTGTCAGAAAACTTCTTATCTCACGATTCTATCTCACTCATATACCATTCTAATGCGTACAACGCCATCTTTTGCATTTTATGAAAACCTCGTCAATGACAGAAGCTGGTCATGAGTGACGAAAAACTCTGCAAAAGTGTTTAAGATGAGAAAGAGGATTTACGAGGTTTTCACTCTTCGCCGACGATTTAGTACTTAGATTGCCTAATTCGTCAGCCTATGTCGCGTTTTGCCTAAATGCCATATTTTTGAAAAGATCTATAACATGCAAACTGTTTTAATCATGGTAATGATAAATCATAGAGGAAGGTTAAGTTTAATTTTCAATATTAAAAAAATTACCAATTAGAAATATTGTTTTACGGTTTTAAAGGACCCACTGACCTCTATATATTGTTAAACTATAATTCCGTATGTCTATGAATCTCTTTGCCTTCCTCTCTTCTAACCTAGATCGCAGTAGGTCTAACTAATTTTATGTCTACTTCGCACTATGATTAGTCATAACGCGATTTAGTTTCTCTATGCATTAGGTATACCGATTTGAAAGGTAGGGTTGTTGCCACTAATAGAAAAAAAAATTTTTTTTTTCAAAATTTTGTTGGACCCTATTTAATGTAGACTCACTTATTTTCTAATTATTCCAGAAATCTGACGTCATACCCAGCATACCGAAACCTAAATCATCAGTGAGTCCGAAGTTAGGGCGAAGCACCCCCACCAGCCAGCCCGAAGCCAAGCCCTCCAACGGGGCCGCTGATCTCTTAGGCCTAGAAACATCCAAGCCCGATTCGAAACCAAGCGACGACATATTCTCAAGTTTCTTCTCCGCACCAGAAAAACCTCAAGAAACCAAACCAGACGAACAAAAACCTGATCTCAAAGCCGAAGAAGAAAATTTCTTCAAACAACCAGCTATGTCAGAAAAAGAAAAATCTAAGCTAACTAAAGATAGTATACTAGCACTGTACAGTCAGACCCCGTCAAACACTCTAGCTAACCAATTTAATCCGGTTCCCCAACAGCCGACGTATCAATTTGGGCAACCGAGTTCATTCCAACCGCCCGCTTTCAACATGCCCGTTCAAAATGGTATGCAATTCAACCAATTCCAAGCACAACCTAACCAATTCAACAATACGATGAACAGTCAATTCCAACAACCGTTTGCAACGCAGCCACCGGTCCAAGGACAAGCATTGCCACAAAACCAATTCTTCAACCAACCGCAACAAAACTTAAATCAACAGTTCGGAGGACTGAACTTAGGTCAGAGTTTCCCAAATACTTTTACACAGAATAGTAATGTTGCCAGTAACACGACATGGCAGTAAAGTAAGCGGTGTAACGAATTAGGTTATTTTAACTCGAGGTAAGTATAGCTGTGTGTGTTTGTAAATATGTACGCAGTGTGCAAAGTGTCTACGTCGAGTATTATTGCAATTTAGTGGCATTTGTACTTAGGTACCAAATTATCATAATATTATTAGGTACTTTAACAATATTGACATTTAAAGTTTCATCAGTGCATTTCAATTTTCTACTCTAAAGCCGCGTTGACATGATCAAAGTATACTTGGACCAAGTACATTGGTCAAAGTAGTTTTGATCAAAGTGTACTTGGATACCTGTTGACACGACATGCACAGAGTAGCTTTTTCGATACGGCGACGTCAAAGTGCACTTGGATTGCTCATTTACGTGATAAAAGTCAAAGTCAAAAATAACTTTATTAAAAAAACAATTATTAAGTACTTTTGAATCATCCATATTTTCCTACCACCCGATCCAGACTTTTTTAACTGACAAGAAGGACGGGCGCAAGAAACTTATCAGCTTTAACAGCAATAAGTAACGATATTTACAAACTTAAATATATCGGTATCCAAGTAGCGTCCAAGTAGTCATCAAAACTACTTGGTCCAAGCAGGCTTGGATGAAAGATCACGGATGGATGAAGATGCAGCTGCCTTGACATGGTCAAAGTATACTTGGACCAAGTAGTTTGGATGACTACTTGGACGCTACTTTGATCATGTAAACGAGCAATCAAATCGCACTTGGATCAAACTTTTAACCAAAGTAAACTTGGACCATGCTCTACTTTCATCCAAGTCTGCTTGGACCAAATAGTTTGGATGACTACTTGGACGCTACTTGGATAATGTAAACGAGCAATCCAAGTGCACTTAGACGTCACCGTATACAAAAAGCTACTTTGTCCAAGTATACTTTGATCGTGTCGACAGGTATCCAAGTATACTTTGATCAAAGCTACTTTGCCCAATTTACTCGGTCCAAGTATACTTTCATCATGTCAGCGCGGCTTTAAATAGCAACAACAAGTATGCATGTGTAATATCTACAAATGAACACAGACTATAATTCTCAAATGGATTATTTTCTTAAAAACACCTTGTAGATAATCTGTTGAAGTTGTAGAGTTCAAAACGAATTTGTTCCTACTGGTCTGAAGAGTTACCGATAAAAAAATTTGCTGCAATAAAATCGAGTTATTTCACAGCCGGGAATCAAATACTTTTTAGTAAATTAATTTATATCGTCAAACATTATCATTTCATGAAATTAGGTGTTATCAGCCCCCTTATTACGTAACTCTGTTACTAACAATTCCCAATTTCATTTATTAGCAAGTGCTATTATAGCACTGTTATAGCAACTAAAACTGTCAAAATTCATTAATATTCCTAAACAATTTCAATCGAGAATTGTTAGCAAAATTTCAGTTTAATTTATTAGAAGTGTGCTATTATAGCACTCTTATAGCAATTGAAACTATCAAATTTCTAATTCTTATCAATTTCAATCGAGTTTTGTTGGCAACAGATACGTAATCAGCAGGGGGCTGTTAGAAGTCCATCAAATGTCTTATATAAATTCACACGGCAGATGGTATGAGTTTAGCAAAATATTATTATTTATCGAAAACTATGGCTCTGTCTCTTACTAGCATCGACTGATTTACTGACATGTTCAGTATTTCAATGACCATGCCTAGGAATGAATATTAACTAACCCCTCTTCTGCTAGGTTTTATTTGTTGCGAAAGTTTTTCCAAAGTTTGGCTTGTTTGCTAAAGGAGACCTCACACTGGTATCATCATGCTCAGTCATCTCTCTCAGTCGTCACTTAAAGGCGTCGCGTCTTTGAAATGAAATGATATTTACGTGAAATAGATCAACAAGGTAGTACTATGCGAGCCAAATAAGAATAGTACTGTCAAATGGCAATCTTGATCTTTGTTCCTTTTCTTGCACATTCTACACCTTGAAGTGGAAGCGAAACACAAACAAATATGGCTTTTTTAACAGTACTATTCTTAAGATAATTTATATAATTGAAAAAGAACTAGAAAAAATCGACTCACCCGTAGCAGTTTAGACAGGAGTCGATTTTTTCTAGTACTTTTTCAATTATATAAATTATCTCAATATAAAAATAGCATTGTGAATGCCTAAAATCTAAAAGTTCAGTACTATTCTTACTTGGCTTGCATAGTACTTTGAATTGTAAATTTTGTATCGTGGGTGATTTTGTTTTCTGTACAAACTTGACTCTTTACCGTGAAATCTGTAGTCACGCTTGACGCCGCGTGATGCGTTAATGTGTAATCCGGTTTTGTTCAACGTGTTACAAAAAACCCCTAAAGAATATGGTAGATAGAGCATCAAACTGAACAACTTTTACTATAGGACCAACTCTGAAACAAGGACCGGAACCGCTTACAGGGGTTTTTGATTAAGAGCCCGTTACGATTTTGCCGCTGACTGCAGCTCTCTCGCTCGCACATTTCATGTTTTCTCAAGATTCCTTAAATCTGAGTGTGCAATTGCAAAATGTGTCTCGGCCACTTTTCGCAATATAAGATTACAGACATTTTAAAATATATTCCAGTTTTTTAATGCTAAAGTACAAAAAGTTATCGTTTCTAACAGTTATTTGAACTGACAAATACGATAACTTTTTGTACTTCAGCAACTCGAAACTGAAATATATGTTGAAATGTCCGTAATCTTATATTGCGAAAAGTGGCCGAGACACATTTTTCATTTACGCACTCAGATTTACAAAATCTTGAGAAAACATGAAATGTGCGAGCGAGAGAGCGGCAGTCAGCAACAAAATCGGTACGGAGCCTTAACTGTTTCATAGACTTGTTTTCAAAAACCCTATCAATACGGTAACCCTATCGAAAGGGTAAGCACTTACCGAATACGAAAACCCTATCGGGGAAACCCTATGAAGGCTTTATGAAGGGGTTTTAAAAAGTGTTAAAAGGGTTTTTGATTGGGTATTTCATAGACTTGTTTTCAAAAACCCTATCAATACGGTAAGCATGACGTCGACTAACCCTATCGAAAGGGAAACCCTATCATTTGGTAAGCTTTTTAATAGGGTTTCCCTAACAATTGGCTTAACCAAAAAATGGGTTTTCCGGTCCCTGCTCTGAAATCGCAATAAAACAGCTGTTTCATACATTTTGATATTTTCATTATTATTTTTTGTATGAAACAACTGTTTTTTTTCCGCGATTTCAGAGTTGGTCTCATACTAAAATTTATTCAGTTTGATGCTCCCTATCTACCTTATTAATTGTACAGAATTATAAATATAAACAAACATAATTGTATCTTAAAGATGTTGAAATAATGGCTGTAACATACGATCTTCAGTTAAAATGTAAACTTTTAAGACCAAATTTTTTCGTCGACAATAAAAACTTAAATAAAAGTGAATAATTTAATTCCAATCTTAGTTTGTTTGTCATAATTCATATGTAACGTTTTAATAAATAGATGTTTTACACTTCAACAAAACATTATATTCCTTCCTAGCACTCTTTAACACTTTCTAAATTATAGCACACTTAAGTGTTTGTGTTAAAAACTGCATATTAATGTTAAGTAGATAATTTTTTATTTTATTACAATTAATTAATAATGTCGGCTTACAGTCCACTTCATAAATGGATTTATTTAAAATTATTTTTATATAAATAAAATATTGATCGATTTTGGTGCAAATAATACTTTTGGTTAAAGTTGTTTTTTATTATTTTGAAGAGTATAAAATTATTATTTAATTGATGTATGATTATTTTGTTGGTCTAATGCACCAAACTTGAAATATTTACTTGTTTATTTCGAAATACATACCTACCTATTGAAAAAGCAATTTCATTCAAAATTAAAGGATGGTGCAAATCGCCTGTGGCTGATCCAGTTCAGATAGAACGGAAAAAGGCTCGATACATTTTCTGGCTTCATTGAAATTAAAATCTGAAGGTATTAAGCGTGGCCGCAGACTACAAAACCACATGAGTAAAAAGAAAGGAACAGAGACAAAGCTTCCTAAGAACGTGAAATTCAAACTTGCAACTAACAAAACAAATAATGCCCTATGATTGTCCACTAGCTGGCTGTCTGTGGCGGCTGTGTGATAAAAAATGTACTTTGGATCAGCATAAAAAGGAAATTATTGACACCCTGTCCTCGGTGATAGACTGGTTAAATATAAATAATTTACAATTAAATTTAAAAAAGACGAAACTAGTAAATTTTAATAATTTTAAAGACAAATCAGTTGATATTGAATTCAATGGCAATGTTATAAAAAATGAAAGTACTGTGACATTTTTAGGGTTAATTATAGGACCATGTTTAAACTGGAAAGACCAGACAGAGAAAGTAAGCAGTAAAATAAACAGTTTTGCATTTGCTCTTTTCAAACTTGCAAAAGTTGCGAATATAGATACAGCTATCACGGCGTATTTTGCGTATGTTGAATCATTGCTAAGATATGGACTCTTAATATGGGGTAATGGTATACAAGTGGACAAAACATTTAAATCCCAAAAGAGATGCATACGTGCCATTTGCAATATCGCTTCGGATGTCTCCTGCCGACCCTAGTTCAAACAACTTAACATATTACCATTAGTCTGTTTATACATATTGGAAATAGGCATATTTGTAAAGCAACACATCAATATGTTTACAAAGGCAAAAGACACTACAAATAGAAGTCTTAGACTTCCTGATAAATTAGTACAATGCACGATACCAAAAACAAAACGGTTCCAATCTAACGCACCAGCAATGGCAATTAAGATATTCAACAAAATACCGGAAGATATAAAACAACTCTCTTTTAATAACTTCAAAAAAGCACTACGAAATTGGTTGATAGAAAATACATTCTACAGTATTGACGAGTTTTTGAAATACCGCAAATAACGTACTAACTTCTGTGTGACTAACTTTGTGCATGGATTGACATGAAATGTTAATTTTAATTTGTATGTAATGTGAGTTTGTGTGCTATTTGACATCATTTAATTTTATTTTTTATTTATTATCCATGAATTGAATTTGACATTGAATTTGACATTGAAATCCGTTTATTATTGAATAATTTCTACTACCAATATTGTGTAAACATTGTACCTACCTTGGAAAAATATATTTAAATTTTTGCATGTCATTGTAATGGCTAAATAGGTATAAGATACTATAAATTGATGTACGAACACCTTAATGTAAACCCTATTTAATGCGAATAAAATTCTATTCTATTCTATTCTATTCAAAACAGGTTTTTTCCTTGTACGCGACAAGCGGCCAGTGGACACGCACACATGCCCCGCGTGCTTGTAGTGGTGCAACCGATTTGCGCGGTTGTATGAAGCTTTGTCTCTGGTCCTACGTAGTAGTGATTATTTCCTCTGTGACAAAACTTTCTATCGGCCGATAGTCTATTTCATAAAATAATGAAAAAGTACAGTAATTTACCATAGTAGTAGTTTATTGGGGCAGAGTTATGTTTTATAATTAATAAGAAACAGAATTCTACCCCAAAAACAATAATGACGTTAAGTTATTATAGTAAATTTATTGATCTTTTATGAAATAGGCCTCTGATTAAATACTGATGGATGACAGTATTTACCACGCGTGTAGCCGTCGCCTAACAGACTTCTCGCGCATGCTATGCCTTCCTACAATTTTCGGCTTTAGGTTATTGTAATATGGTCCGATTTTCAATGAAGAAAAATGGTCGGGCATTTTTTCCGTTCTGTCTGAAATAGTCTGAATTAGGGTCAGTACAGGTCGTATATTTTTTATAAATATACTACAAAATATTATTGTTTGTTGTTATGACTCCTACTCACTGAGGCCGGGGCGGCTTAATGTGCTCGGCAAAAAGAACCATAAACAGGCCGCCCCGGGTCAGTGTGTAGGAGCCATAACAAAAGCGCCGTTGGCTGTATTCGAAAATACTTTCGTCATTCGTGCTGGGAGTTGTGCTACAGAACAGAACTAACTATGACTGTAGTCCGATTTGGTCCGAGATTCCCTGTACACAATGTCTATGCGTGCGTGCACGAATTAGCAAGACTTCTGTTATCTTTGTATTTTGTGAGTTATTATGAACATTATTTATTAAATTGATTTTTTTTCTATATTCAGAGCTTATTGATTTATGCATGTGATGTGAATTTAGTATGTATGGGGTGGGGAAAGACTGTTAACCTGGCAAATTCGACAGGGTCGTGATGGTGATATACTTGGGCACTGAGTTTTTTTTAAGTAACAGTCTTGTAATTGCGGTAAAACAATTTGAAACAACATTTTGGATAAGTACTTTCAAGGTTATGAAAACAAAAGATTTCTTCAAATGATTTTGAACTTTAATGATATTGAAATTAAGCTCAAATTCGATTGAGAGAATTTTTGCAAGTTTAGTAATGTTTGCTGTTGTGTACACTTGAATAATATTGTAAAGTCTTTTATTTTTATTTTACCGCAACTGCTGTAGATTACTTTTACTGCCCATCAAATATAAAGAGCTACAATGATCTTATGGGAACCCAAAATGGGAAAATGATCAGTTTGATGGTCAGAAAAAACTGTTATCCATTCATTGGTGACACATTTATAGTTTGTTGTTTAATTAATTAATAATGTCGGCTTACAGTCCACTTCATAAATGGATTTATTTAAAATTATTTTTAGATAAATAAAATATTGATAGATTTTGGTGCAAATAATACTTTTGGTTAAAGTTGTGTTTTTTATTATTTTGATGGTCAGAAAAAACTGTTATCCATTCATTGGTGACACATTTAAATGTGTATTTAGAAAGCTGTCGTTACATGCATTATAATATTTTGTTACTAATTTAGTTAACCCCGTTTGGGGGTTGTCCGGTATTTTTTCGCGACTCACCTGGCAACCCTATTAAGGTCCCTTTTCCTATTATTTGACTGCTATCTTTTATGTGCAGTAGTTATTCAAATCTCAGTGCATATCTACATGTAGTGGTGTTATTTCGTCAAATTTTCATCAGCAATGTGATGTAATGTGTCATTTTGCATTATATTTAGGTGACTATTTTATAGAATTGCTATAACCCCAATATGAAAGCATTTTCTTAGCTTTATATACTGTTGAAAAAATGATGTTTTTAGTCTGATTGTAAACTGATTGTAAAATACATTTTACCCATGAAAGGTATAATTTATTAAAATGAGGGCTTTTCAAAATGACAAAAAGCTGTAGGCTCGATAGATGGCGTTGAAAAAAATAGGGGATTCAAGGTATTTTTACTACCAATTTTGACTTCCCTCTATCAACTATCAACGCCATCTAGTGAGGCAAATAGTTACTTTTCTTTTTTTTTATGTCAATTTGAAAACCCCTCATTGGAGAGTTTATTACTCTCCATGGTTAAAACGTACTCTATGATGCCGATGACTTAGTGATTAGTCTGCTGGAGAATGCACCCAAACAAAAGTTCGGCGATATCTGATATATACTATATATATATATCTGTTTCATTCTGTCCCCTAGCATGAAGATTTTGACAAAACGCTAGATCACGCATATTTCGGCAGTCATGCTAGGGGGGCAGGTTTCATTCGATTACATTCCGGCCAATCAAAAAGCACATCAAAGGCCCCTACAAACATAAAGTAAAATTAAAAAAAATAGTCAACATTACATGCAGATAAAACAATTAATTAATTATTATAATCCATGTTTGATGTATTTAGTTGATTTTCAATAAATGTGATTCATGAATAAGTTTGTAACATTATATAAATATAATAGAATTATTAATTGTAAGGGATGCAAGTCATATTGGCTTGTACCTGGATGGAGCCTGTATTTCGTTTACACAAATAAACATAATGCCGAAAGGTTGTTTTTTTTATCTGGAGTTTATAGAATAACCCAAAAGTATTGTCGTGTACAGATTCCAGCAAACATAATTACGCTCTTTCGACGAAGTGAGGATAAGTTCGCGCATGAGCCCGCCCGCCCACGTACCTCACCGCTACGCATATACCCAAAATACGCGTTCTGCGCAATCCCCATCCGATTCAAATATGTTTGCCGGCTACTGTACTATAAAAGATAAGGGCACCGCACCACAGATTTCTGAAGGTGGAAATACTGTTTTTTGAGTAACAGATGCAAAGAGTTCTCGATCTCTATAAAATTTTTTCAATCAACGAACTGTACCTTGATACGTAAGGCTGTTGCTAACAATTCTCGATTGAAAGCGCGGTTGCATTGCTGCTTTAGTTAAGATAGTTGTCACATTGGTTCTTACTAAAGCAGCGATGTAACTGCGACTTCTGTCAGAGTTGATTGCAACAAAATTACAAAATCACCCCCCTGGGTAGCCAGCATTTTGGGGAGTACCTACATTTTTATTAAGATTATCGGTAGCGTGGTAAGTTAAACAGATGAACTACGAAAACAGCTCTCTTATTATGTAGGTACGGCCTCAGACCAAATAAAAAAAGTAAGCGGAGTCTTCCAAACAAAGCGGTGAAGCCTGTAAAACTACGCCTTGGCCGTGTACATACACAGTTCACGCACACACGTGTAACGAAACTACGCCTTGGCTTTCCATATAAAACCCTGCCGCCCGGACCCCGCCCACCCCCTTGTACGCACACATGTAGCATCAAAAATCGGCCTCACTTCATTGTTCGCAACGCTCCATCTTTCTTTTTTATTTGATCTGAGGGTACGGCATAAAGTTATGTGTTCTCAAGGTCAACGTGTATAGTCTGACGTGCCGTTTACTGTACTACTTATCTATGGCTGAAATCGAAGCCACAGAATGTGTGACAGCTAGGATGCATTCCATACCAGCAGACCAATCTTTGAGACATCGATCACCCCAGCCCAGAGTGGACATGAAAGAAAGAAAGAAGAAGAAAGAAAATAAATTTATTTGACACAGACATGAGAAAAATAAGACACATGCAGCAGGTACATAAGTGAAGCAAAACAAATTGTTTTTAAGATAAATCTAAAACATAACATAAGTAAAAACGGATCTCACGGCTGCACCAAACTCGGAAGCCAATTCAGCATGTGTCGGGTTGATGAGACCCGACGCTGATTTTCAATTGGCACCTATTTGTTTTTGACAGCTGAATGTCTCAAACGAATAAGTTAAGAGAAAAAAAATGTGCAAATCATAAAATTATTGTTAAAATAATAAGTATAAAGGTGTGTAAGTATGGTGTAAGTAGGTATATAAAATCCGAATATATGTATGTTTAATGTAAATATAAGTATATATGTACTATTATATATAAAAGATATTAAGGCCAACCAAGAAACTATTATCACTTATATAAACGAAATGTTGATGTTGTATAATTCCATATCACGCTGTGCATTAAAAAGAAAATGTTTCATGCGCAGTTTAAAAGTATGGATTGAATTGATTTGTCTCAGGGGAGGTGGGATATTGTTCCATATTTTAGAGGCAGCATAACGAAATGCGCCCCTAAACGATGCAGAGTTATGCGCAGGCTTGGCCAACTGCCGTGAGCACTGCCTTCTCTCACACTTCCTCCCGATCCAGCCAAGCTTAAGATATAGGTATGATGGCTCCTGATACTTTATTACCCCAAAAAGCAGACATGCCAGGTGTAGCTTTCGCCTCGACTTCATTTTTAGTATATTATTATCATTTAAGAATGGCGTGACGTGAGCTCTAGCAGGTACGGAGAAACAAAATCGAGCACATGCATTTTGTACCCGTTGAATGAGCCGCTCAGTTCTACCCAGCAAACGCGGGCCATATACAGCATCTGCGTAATTTAACTTGGATAGGACCAGCGACTCAGTCAACTGCACACGTAACTCCTCTGACAAGAATGGTCGTATCTTGTATAAAATCTTGAGACGATAAAAGCAATTTTTACTGACCCCGCAATATGTTCTTCAAACCTCAAGCTTTCATCAAGATTTAGACCTAAATTACGAGCTGACGTAACACGCTCTATTGTTTCTCCCTTCAAAGTTACATTTAAATATTTTGGTAGTTGGCTTAGTTGTTTTTTTGTGCCAAACAGCATATATTTTGTTTTCAGAGGATTTAACAACAAGCTATTTGTATTTGACCAGGCAGCGATTCTGTCTAGGTCTTCGTTTAGTTCCTTAATGGCAGCTATGTAATCACTTGGTTTAAAGGATATATAAATTTGAGTGTCGTCAGCATAAATGTGATATTTGCATTTCTGTATGCATTGAACAATGTCCGCACAGTAAAGGTTAAAAAGAATCGGCCCCAAAATGGAGCCCTGAGGCACTCCTCGTGTAATTGTAATGGCGTAGAAACACTCTTAGACCCGTTCGCAAGTTGTACGCTTACTGATTGACGTCGATTGCTAAGGTAACTATGAAACCAAAAAAGCGCACAGCGATCAAAACCATAAGCGGACATCTTGGAGAGAAGCAGATCCACATTTATTGCGTCAAAGGCGCGGGAGTAATCGAGATCAGGCAGAGTCCCATAGAAAAAAACCAAAGAATGTATAACATTTCTGTATTTTCCAAAATGTAGGCATGTAATTAGTAATTCATAGAAAATATTCAGATTTTTACGAAGATTTATGTTAAGAGATATTTTTGTTTGAAAGTTTTTTTTTTGGTAACCCCGACTGTCGCGGCGTCCAGCCTCCTTTGACTAATGACTGACAGACAGACGGAGGGTGACAGGGTTGACGTACGGGACGGAAGGACAGATGACGATCGACAGAAAACGGAACTGGTAAAAAGACACTATCAGGGAGGATAAAGACGACCAGGACCGACCCTTGACCCGCAGGACGACAACTGCGACCATACACCGACATTAAATAGCAACACCACACCACCACGACAACACGTTTCGTGAAGGTCCAAACAAATTATCGGACGCGGCTTACTGCCGCATTAGCGTATAGTTGGCAGACTCACCATGGAATTAGAAGGTTTTGACTAGGTCAAAAAATTGTTAATAAATAGTGATAAATAGTGAACTATAGCATATAAATAGTGATACTATGATTCAAAAGATATTTGAGTATCTTGGTGAGGCTGCAAACTTGACGTCAAGTTGGCAGACACCTTAAGAAATACAGTTCGTATCATTATGATTTATATGCCAAAAAATTGTTAGAAAATAGTGAATCGTATACGCAAAATTTCAATAACATTGCTTCAATACAAGCCGAGATATTACGGTCTCTAAGTGGGCTGCCAACTTGACGTTTCAGGCAATAGCGATTCCAGAGAAACGGGTACAAGTTTTAAACAAATAAATATATCAAAAAATTGTTAGTGAAATTGTGATTCCTACGATATAAATAAAACAAGAATTCTTCATTGCTATTTTCTAAAAATCGAATGTTAACTTTTACATAATACTCTGAATAGGATGTCGATCAATATTGAACTTTGCTCCACAGGAATAAGGTTCCAACTTTATTGCAATCGTGAGGTGAGTACTATCAAGCAAAAAAGTGAGATTTATATTTTTAGCCATGTCCTCCAAGTCCACTTGTTTTATTAATTAAGTGTTGGTATCAAACAATAACGATATTCATTAATAACAATAATATTCATTACAATAGCGCCATCTCTCGGAAAAGATTGTCAATTTCTCAGTTATAATTTAAAGTTAGGTGCCTATATATGTATTAGGTATTATTTTACTTTTTCATTTTTGAAATTCAAAAAGGCAAATCATAGCGTGCCAACCACTTTTATTCGTTGCGTCAACTGTCTATTTTTACGAACGGTGGCTTTTGCGCTAACAATAAAGGCGATGATCGACTGTATAAAGACTACTCTTTAGTAGGCTGTGGTCAATACCCTACTCTTAATTCAATATTATTAATTCAGGAGAAACTATTAATAATTTCTACTTATATTACTTCCTACCTACTCACATACCAACTGATACTCATCCTTACTAATATTATATATAATATTATAAATGCGAAAGTCCGTTTGTTTGTTTGTTTGTTTGTTTGTTACGCCTTCACGTCTTAACTACTGAACCGATCATCATGAAATTTTGCATACACGTTGTCAGTGGTACAGAGAAGGACATAGGGTACCTTTCATCCCGAAAAAGAGTATTGTTTCCGAGGGATAGCAAAAACTCTTTCCACGCAGACGAAGTCGCGGTTGGCCGCTAGTTTTACTATAAATCTCACCAGATAATAATAATAATATCTTTATTCGAACTCATACATAAATAGGTACCTAACGTTAAATTATAACTGAGAAATTGACAATCTTTTCCGAGAGATGGCGCTATTGCTATGATTGTTATTAATGAAAATCGTTATTGTTTGCTACCAACACTTAATTAATAAAACAAGTGGACTTGGAGGACATGGCTAAAAATATAAATCTCACTTTTTTGCTTGATAGTACTCACCTCACGATTGCAATAAAGTTGGAACCTTATTCCTGTGGAGCAAAGTTCAATATTGATCGACATCCTATTCAGAGTATTATGTAAAAGTTAACATTCGATTTTTAGAAAATAGCAATGAAGAATTCTTGTTTTATTTATATCGTAGGAATCACAATTTCACTAACAATTTTTTGATATATTTATTTGTTTAAAACTTGTACCCGTTTCTCTGGAATCGCTATTGCCTGAAACGTCAAGTTGGCAGCCCACTTAGAGACCGTAATATCTCGGCTTGTATTGAAGCAATGTTATTGAAATTTTGCGTATACGATTCACTATTTTCTAACAATTTTTTGGCATATAAATCATAATGATACGAACTGTATTTCTTAAGGTGTCTGCCAACTTGACGTCAAGTTTGCAGCCTCACCAAGATACTCAAATATCTTTTGAATCATAGTATCACTATTTATATGCTATAGTTCACTATTTATCACTATTTATTAACAATTTTTTGACCTAGTCAAAACCTTCTAATTCCATGGTGAGTCTGCCAACTATACGCTAATACTGCCGCGGCTGATCAGCCCCCCTAGCCAAAGTAACATTTGCAAATTTTCGCTACCGCTTCTCTTCGAAACATGTATGGATTTGACGTTTTAAAATTCGATTGTAAACGAAACCTTATGTCAATCCCATACATGTTTCGAAAGCGAAGCGATAACGAAGATTAGCGAATGTTACTTTGGCTAGGCCCTCTGAGGTGTGCAAACTATCGGATGTAGTAGGTCGCGGACGTAACCATAGACTAATATGACGTCATCGGACGTCCGATAGCTATCTGGCACGCAGGATGTTATGAGAGTGTGCACACTTATCAGCCGCGGCAATAAGCCGCGTCCGATAATTTGTTCGGACCTTTAGCTGCGTTATGCTAGGGCCACACTACCGTGATATGCCAACAATTATGACCATTGATGAACCTTATGCGTAATATGCGTATAGGAATAAGGAAAATTATGGCCATAATAATTGTTGCCATATCACGGTAGTGTGCACGTAACATTAGTGATACAGATTAGCATCACAATGTACGAGTCGGAACCAGAGGGCCTAGTACGAGTTTGTTTTTTGTTCTCACTTCACTTTGCGAATAGTTAACTATCGTTTTCTCTCTTTCACTCGTTCACTCACTCGCATGATTTCCTCTCTTTCACTCGATACTATTCGCAAAGTGAGGTGAGAAACACAACTCGTACTAGGCCCTCTGATCAAACGGAAAATCTGTGCATATGTCGCACGTAAAGCCTTAATCATAATCATAAATCTTTATTTGCATAAAACACGGTAACAAGGATGTAAATTAAAGCTTAGCACTATACATGTTTCATCGATCTGTCGATATGCAAATATTTTGTTGTCATGCTTCTGATAATAATTATTAATTAGGCTTGTCCACACTTGTATCATTTTGGCGTATCAGATCACCGTATCTTTAGCATACATCGCTAGTTTGGTTGGTGGTACGTTGGAGTAATACTGTATCAAAGAGACGATGTATGTCAAAGATACGGTGATCTGATACGCCAAAATGATACAAGTGTGGACAAGGCTTAACAAAACACTTTTGACAGTTGACTGACAACCACTAGGGACCGACCGAACCCACTTTTCGCCGAGTACCGAGACCGAGACCGAGACCGAGACCGAGATTAAAAAAAAGTCTCGGCCGAGACCGCGACCAAGACCGAGATTTTTGATTTTTTTTTAAATGTTACTATAAAATGGCGAATATTGATGAAAAACACATTTAATTTAATTAAAATTCTTTATTTAATCATAATAGTGCTAGGTGTACGCAAAAAAATACGCAAATCCATGTACAGCAAAGCCGTTTGGTACGGCACTTTTACTTGAGCTCAAAATAATATTTTGGACTCGCAGTTCTTAAAAAATCTTTCCTTAGAAGATGAGTTATTTATTATGGTGTCATCTTTTTCGTATGGGGTTTTTTTTCTAAATCCTATCGTGTATGATATTGAAAGGAAGAGCTTGCTAAGCCGGTTCTTAAATTTCAAAACATTTTCAAAACATACAATGTTTGGGCTCCTTCAGTTCAGATCCGATGTGGTTAAGTTATTTTTTTGTAAAATACATCTAAAATTAAAAAGATATATAATACTTACTTAATATTATACTCACTCATATCAATCCTCAAGAAATCTATTTTGAAAATATTTACATTTAGTATTTATTTTTTCTAATTTTTGCCCAAACTTATGCATTGTATTTTTTTAAAAGATTTTTGGTTTATTTTAAAACAAAGGCTGAAATGTAATTCTGAACATGCTAAAATATATTTTTAGAAATAGCTCAGAAAGCACTTTCATTCGATATCACACACGATAGGTTACATAACAAATATGTTTTTGTTATCATACATAATCAGTTTGTAAAAGCTTTGTAATCATTAAAACCAAAAAATAAAAATACTAAAAGTCAATATTTACAAAATCGCTTTTTTGAGGTTAGATATGAAAATATTACATATCATTTGAGAAATATTTAAACCATATCGTATCTGTAGGAGCCTAAACTTGGAAAAAAAAAATTATTTGGTATAATTTAAAACAAGTGGCTGAAATGCAACGATGTGGCTCAGAAAACCCTTTAATTGGATACCACACATAATAGGTTGTAGAACAAAACCATTTTCCCATACAAAAATAAATATAACACCATAACTCCTCTCCTAAGGGAAGAAATTTTAAGAAATGCGGGCCCAAAATATTGGTTTGAATTCAAGTATATTTGTCCCAAACGGCTATGCTGTACATCAATTTGCGGTTTTCCATTGATTTTGAGCTTGTACGCCAACCACTTTAAAAGACAATTAAAATAACATTCACATTCATTTGTAAAAATGTGATATAATACATATTACAAACAAGTCGACAGCAAATTACCAAATGACAGAAGTCAACAATTTTGATTTAATTTGATTAATTACTGTGAGGAATGCGTCAGCGTATGCCCTGTGGTATGCATAACATGCGTTAATTCCAATGACGCATGCCTCAGCGAAGTGGAAAGTGCAAGACGAAAGCGCATGAGTGTAATCTCAGGCCTACGTAAGTAGGTACCAAAAGGCCGAGATTCTCGGCCATTTTGGCCGAGACTGAGACAATTTTTGCCTGAGACTGGCCGAGACCGAGACCGAGATCTCGGTCGGTCCTTAACAACCACCAGCCGGCAGACATTCTTTTTTTTTAATGCGCAATCACTTGTGCCACAGAACAAATATACTCAGGGGAGACTTGTGCAATCGCTGACAAAGATGTCCGTTTCATTGATATCTTTTGTTTTTTTCAATAATTAATTAAAGCTAAATGAAGGAGTTAAAAAATAATGTTGCTGCTGTTTTATGATTAGCGTATAGTTGGCAGAGTCACCATGGAATTAGAAGGTTTTGACTAGGTCAAAAAATTGTTAATAAATAGTGATAAATAGTGAACTATAGCATATAAATAGTGATACTATGATTCAAAAGATATTTGAATATCTTGGTGAGGCTGCAAACTTGACGTCAAGTTGGCAGACACCTTAAGAAATACAGTTCGTATCATTATTATTTATATTCCAAAAAATTGTTAGAAAATAGTGAATCGTATACGCAAAATTTCAATAACATTGCTTCAATACAAGCCGAGATATTACGGTCTCTAAGTGGGCTGCTAACTTGACGTTTCAGGCGATAGCGATTCCAGAGAAACGGGTACAAGTTTTAAACAAATAAATATATCAAAAAATTGTTAGTGAAATTGTGATTCCTACGATATAAATAAAACAAGAATTCATCATTGCTATTTTCTAAAAATCAAACGTTAACTTTTACATAATACTCTGAATAGGCTGTCGATCAATATTGAACTTTGCTCCACAGTAATAAGGTTCCAACTTTATTGCAATCGTGAGGTGAGTACTATCAAGCAAAAAAGTGAGATTTATATTTTTAGCCATGTCCTCCAATTATTATTACACTTGTTTTATTAATTAATTGTTGGTATCAAACAATAACGATATTTATTAATAACAATCAAATTATTTAGCAATAGCGCCATCTCTCGGAAAAGATTGTCAATTTCTCAGTTATAATTTAACGTTAGGTAGTATCTATTTATGTATTAGGTAAAATAAAGATATTATTATTATTTGGTGAGATTTATAGTAAAATGAGTATCAGTTGGTATGTGAGTAGGTAGGAAGTAATATAAGTAGAAAATATTAATAGTTTCTCCTGAATTAATAATATTGAATTAAGAGTAAGGTATTGACCACAGCACAGCCTACTAGTCTTTATACAGTCGATCATCGCCTTTATTGTTGGCGCAAAAGCCACCGTTCGTAAAAATAGACAGTTGACGCAACGACTAAAAGTGTAAGGGTTGGCACGCTATGATTTGCCTTTTTAAATTTCAAAAATAATTAAGTAAAATAATACCTAATACATAAATAGGCACCTAACGTTAAATTATAACTGAGAAATTGACAATCTTTTCCGAGAGATGGCGCTATTGTTATGAATATTATTGTTATTAATGAATATCGTTATTGTTTGATACCAACGTTTAATTAATAAAACAAGTGTAATAATAATTCGAGGATATGGCTAAAAATATAAATCTCACTTTTTTGCTTGATAGTACTCACCTCATGACTGCAATGAAGTTTGAACCTTATTACTGTGGAGCAAAGTTCAATATTGATCGACAGCCTATTCAGAGTATTATATGTAAAAGTTAACATTCGATTTTTAGAAAATAGCAATGAAGAATTCTTGTTTTATTTATATCGTAGGAATCACAATTTCACTAACAATTTTTTGATATATTTATTTGTTTAAAACTTGTACCCGTTTCTCTGGAATCGCTATTGCCTGAAACGTCAAGTTAGCAGCCCACTTAGAGACCGTAATATCTCGGCTTGTATTGAAGCAATGTTATTGAAATTTTGCGAATACGATTCACTATTTTCTAACAATTTTTTGGCATATAAATAATAATGATACGAACTGTATTTCTTAAGGTGTCTGCCAACTTGACGTCAAGTTTGCAGCCTCACCAAGATACTCAAATATCTTTTGAATCATAGTATCACTATTTATATGCTATAGTTCACTATTTATCACTATTTATTAACAATTTTTTGACCTAGTCAAAACCTTCTAATTCCATGGTCAGTCTGCCAACTATACCCTAATGTTTTATGATTCTAGTAACATAAAGTATTTATAGGTAACAGAATTATATTTATACACTTTTGGGTCTCATGTGCCTGATGTCCTTTTAACAATAGATTGTAATTTTATTTGCCTTTACTTTCGTGCGTGAGCATGCGACTCTCCGTAGGTACCACATGCATAATTCTATTCTAAAACCACCTAGAAGTAATGTACCGATGATAGAAAATATAAGGAAAATATCAACCTGAAAAATGCTAGAGGCTTGATTTGTTTGAACAAGAAGCTTCTTGAACTATGATTTTTTATTTTCAGTTAGGAATAATTTTTGTTTTCCTGCCCGTCTTTAGATAATAAAAACGATTACGAACGAAACGCAACGCAGTTAAGTTTTAAAAAGTAAAAAAGTAAAGTACCGTGTTGTGAATGTAATAAATATTTTGTTACTTTTTAAGCTTTTATTTGTTTAATTTAACTTATTTCACAGTATTTAGATATTTTTTCTACCATGGATATAGGGTAAGTGCCATTTCATAAGCTTATTTGAAGCATTCTAGATAAAAAGCACGCGACATGGTTATTCGGACAAACGAAACTTATGTTTTGGCGGGCGCGGCCATATTTGACAGAACAGCTGTTGGATCGAGACTTGCGTGCTTGTAGTTGTTTTTATTGCGTTTTGTATAGATAAAATGTGTGTGCATTCAATTTCTTAGTGTAAATAGTGAAAAACTAGTGTTTCATTCATTATTTAATTAAAACAATGTTGAGTTTTCTATGGAGTGAGTAATTAGGACAACTCGAATAATGGCTTGCGTGATACAACACTATGAAGACAATCCCTTGTCTGCGGAAGAAGAGGAGTTCCAGGCTAAATGGAGCAGGTTTTCGGATTGGTTGCACTGTATCTGTGTGGTCACTTTCGACCTTGAATTAGGGCAAGCAATGGAAAGCGTATACCCGCCTGGCGTAAAGTTGACAGACCAAGAGAAATGCAATATCTGCTATTTGGCGTTTCCCGACTCGAATTCGGGATGTATGGGAGACACGCAATTTCACGTGAGGCTACGTTCACGTTCCCCGCTCACTAATCAGCAACTCATTTACAACGAAGATGCTGTGTCTACTCTCAGGGCGGATTCCACACACTACTGGGGCTTTGTGTACTTCCGACAGGTCAAAGACCCTTCATTACCAAGAGGTTACTTTCAGAAAAGTATAATATTGCTTACCAGACTTCCATTTATCAATTTATTTTATAAAGTTATCCAGTTAATAGCACCTAAGCACTTTGAGGAGGGAGAAAGCAGCCTAGAAGCTGCCTGCCATGATATAAACAGATGGCCTGTATTGGACGCTGGGCAAAATGTGCTGCTTCCGGTATTGGGCTCCGTATTTCAGTCATATATACCTAATCAACAGACCGGAAAGATCACTCGGTCCGATATTGCTAAAGTGAGCTCTCCGAATGTCCCACATATTTTAGCATCCATACAAGATGTTAATGTCTTTGATGCTTTATCTACATTGATATCACATTTACATTTACTCTGGGAATTAGTGTTGACTGCGGAACCAATAGTTGTGATGGCAAGTTCACCGACAGAATGTTCAGCTTTAGTCCAAGCCTTGACATATTTGATACAGCCATTATCATATTCCGCAGAATATCGGCCATATTTCACAATACACGATAGTGAATTCAAAGAGTTCACTAGAAAGCAGTATAACCCACCTTGCGTAATACTTGGTGTGACCAATCCATTCTTTACAAAAACATTGCAACACTGGCCACATACTATCAAGCTCGGTGACTCAACTTCGATTAAAACTAAACTAAGAAAAGTTGGTAATTTAAAACTATTAGACACAGCGCCTGGGGTCTACACTCAGTACAAGCCATTCTTAGAAAAAGATAAGACTATTATCAAGAAATTACATAACGGTATCAGGACAGATCGACCTTCTGAAGTTCAAACTGCTATGGTGAAACGTCACTTACTGGAATTGACACAGAGCTTTATGATTCCATTAGAAAGATATATGGCCTCTTTAATGCCACTTCAGAAGAACATATCGCCCTTCAGAGCCCCTCCGGTTCCAAACCCGTTTAATCCAGAAGACTTCTTTGCTACACTACAACAATCAGGTCCTCAATTGACAACAGGCATCAAAGGAGATTGGATAGGGCTGTATAAAAACTTTTTTAAGACGCCTAATTTCAGTTTTTGGTTTCATGAAAGGCATAACAATTTGACCAACAAACTTCATGCATTGCAACTTGAAGCTTTAGCAGAGAGTGACCTAAAGAGGTGGTCGATTGGCAAGAAGGAAGTGGAAATCGTTGATATGGTGTTGAAACTGAGGGAAGTACTGAAAAGTAACCCACCTGTCGCTGACAACACTAAAACACTGTTAGCAAGGAGGTTAGACGACCTTAATTGTGTGTTACCAGACGACATGAAGTCTATTTTAAATGCAGCAACGTGACACAAACATTGCTGCACCTCGAAGCAGAGGGGTTGCAGCATTGACTGCAAATTACAATTCAGTTTTGACTATGTCTGTATAGCTTGTGTCTGAATATGTGGCCAAATGGAATAATGTTTAATTACCTACTCATTATATCGACACTTAAGAATCAAGACCATTTATCTACAAAAAGTCGCCTTCACAGGAGACGAACTAAAGGTTTTTTTTCCTCAAACAATTTCATTATTTTTTATGTTGAAATTACTGCACATAGCTGGTATTAGTTAAAATTTGTAAGTAACAAATTTAGGTGGTATCGAATTTGAGGTAATAAAAGGAAGCGATGCGTAAATCCTTACTAATATTATAAATGCGAAAGTCCGTTTGTTTGTTTATTTGTTTGTTTGTTTGTCTTCACGTCTTAACTACTGAACCGATCATCATGAAATTTTGCATACACGTTGTCAGGGGTACAGAAAAGGACATAGGGTACCTTTCATCCCGAAAAAAGTATTGTTCCCGAGGGATAACAAACAACCATTCCACGCAGACGAAGTCGCGGGCGGCCGCTAGTCACCCATAAAAATAACTACATTAAAAAGTAAAAATCGTCAAAAGTGTAGATTGGTCTTAGTTCTTAAGCGTTGATATGCTAAAATTCTGTTTTATTTTTATTTGATGTGTAACATTACTTATGTATTAGATCTCATAAACTTGTTATTTAAGAGAACTGTATAAACCAAACCAATTTTAAATCAAAGTGCACTTATGACATTATTTCTTTGTCAATACAGCTTTAATAATTACCTACATTATTTGCGTTTGATGACTACATACATACACAAAATTGACTGACTATTAAAGGACAAACTTTCAAGTATATTAACCTTGTGTGGCAATGTTTAGATTATTAGGTAGGTATATAAGGCACCCACAAGATATTATGAAATATGAATGATGACTTTATTCATAAGATTTTATTAAGTAGGCCTAAGATAATTTCTAAAAAAAAATACTAAATAGGTCATGATTATTTTTATAAATATTGCTTTATTTCTTTATGCAAATAAAATTTTATTAATATAGAATCTCGACTAAAGTCAATTGAATAGGTCTCCAACTTTTTATGTAAACTTGAATGCTTTTTAAAAACTGTAAATTTGTTGGTACATAGGTACACAAAACAGCACATCAAGTTTAACAGTCAAACTGCAAAAACAGCTTTTATTACGTGTAGGGCATAAAGACGATCTCCAGGTCAACATGTATAGTCTGATGTGCTGTTGTGTGTACCTACATAAACTACATGCTTTGCTGCAAAAAATCCATCCAATAATTAAATTATCCATGTTATGTACTACTCATATTTCGTAGATAGAGCATTTGTTGGTTTACAAGATACTAAGGCATTAAGATAAGTTTGTTATCAATCATATTATATGAACTGTATATAAGTATAATGTAAACCACTTTGCCACTTTCTAAATAGATAACTAATTAAATTATGTAATTACATTTACATAAGATAGTTTGAACAGAGTTGATAAATAATAAAATAAAATAATGTTTGTTTATAACATAGTTGATGTTGATGGTACTGTCAACAGTGCATTAGTTAAGAAGATCAAAGTTGATTTAGTAATTTAATGTATTGTCATAATGTAAAGAAATTTTAAAGTGGTTACTCTGCGAAGATGGCGCGCGATGCTAACGCGTCGCCTCTCGGCTCGTCGTCACGACCGTGCTATGCAGCGCATTCATTTCCCGCAACGCGAAGTAACGTTGCGGGAAACCCCGCACATGCAGTGCGGGCAGGGGGCGTTTACCACGCGTCTCGCGTACGATAGACCTGTCGCGACCGCTGAGAGTAGAGTTACCTACCAACCGCTATGTACCTGTTCGCGCATTAGGACTTGCGAGCGACCAATAGCGCGCGCCCCTCTCCCGCCGCCCGCGTACCTTAGGCCCTCCGCTGCCTTAAGCGGGATCCCGCCGCGGGTACACGGCGCGGGAATATAGATTGCTGGTTTTTGACGGACAGATGCTTGCGCAGTGCATGAGTAAGCTGTAATCTATGTCGCCCCGCGCGCGTGTCCCGCTCAAGGCAGCGGAGGGCCTTACCGCTACGCATACCCAAAAACGCATTTCGCGCAATTTCCACCAGATTTCAAGATGTTTGACTCGTACTGTACTATAATATACTAAGATAGTGGTAAGTAAAATGCAGCATGTTAAAAATCGATTGCTTCGTAAGCAGGGTCTGTGGGGAGTACAATGTGATGAGAAGGGTCCCATTTCATGGTGTGCGTTACCCCAGCAAAAAGTTAAGCTTTAGAGGGATGAGACCTTATCAGATAATTAGTGTGTCATGAGGAGAAATTTGTTTACTAATAGCAAAATTTGTGTGAGTTGTAATTTTTAAGATATATGAGAAAAACAGATTTTGCTGGGGTCACGTTTTAAACATTACCCTGGCAAAAAAAGTTGTTTCAGCCTGGAACCAAATACATGAATAGATAGCTTTTGTTGCATAGTAAATGTTAGCAAATAGCAAAAATTGTGTGTGTTATGGTTCTTGAGTTATTTAAGTTTTTGCTGGGGTAACGTTTTGGGTTTTCCCAGATCTCGAAAACGGTTCAATGCAGAAGTTTGAAAAAAATACCACTAAGAGACCTTAATTTGTTTAAATTTGTTTAATTGTTAGTTTTTGATTTGGTTATCGCAAACCAACGTAATTAAATGGTTTCGAAAAACAGAAAAAACGAATTTGCAAGTAAACTAGTACACTTATAATCAAATAAACAGCTGTTAAAAATAGCCGTGGTAGACACTTATTACGTCAAGAATTTTAGGCTTTGTAACTTGACACGATGTAAAGATATAAACAAATTTAATAAATTTTAGACCGGTCGTACTTTAGCGATCGAATACACAGTTTCCATAACATTAAGACACATCACATACATTAAACAAATTTAAGTAATTCATTAACATTCCTTCCTGTTAATTTCAGCTTTCAATTACGCCTATCATGAAAGTTTTAACAAAAACAAGATTAAGACAGCAATTCTTGAATAAGCCGACCAAATTGTAAAGGTCACTAAAAAGCGACCGCACCATACGTACGGGTTATCTTCGCAAATTAGCAGCTTAGTATCCGATGTTTTGTACAGTTATGAAGAAAAATGTTATTGATATAGCTTAGATTCAACTAGTTTTCTATTTTATAAATTAATATCGTGTTTATTAATATCAAATAATAAACATACGCGATTAATAGTATTTAATTTTTAATTTAATTTTTAACCATTTATTTCCGGCATCAATGGCCCATACAATAAATACCTTAAAGACTAACATACATAAATAATAAAACAATCTTAAATATTACACTTTATCACGTATTGACGGCGACGTGTTGCGCAAAGCAGTGTCCGGTAACCGGCCGCGGAAACGACGGAACAGGACACCCTTCGGCCAAAAATCTTCATTCAAGAAGGTCTTCAGATGTTCGGTCGGCGCCCTCACCACGAATGAGTTGAAGTTAACATTGTGGCGAGACTCCAACCGTTGGACCCTCATAGTATATTTTGACTTAATCCTGATGTACTCCACGAGATCGTCTGCTTTAGTGGAGTAATGCAGGCGGGACACGTACACCAGCGTCGTCGGAATAGCCGGGCGCAGCAGATGATTGTGTCCAGTCGGGGCGGTGCCACATAGGTTACGGCGGGCGGCGGGTTTCTTCTTCTTCTCCACCTTTTTAAAGCCATCCTCGTCACACCCATCATCCTGTCTCCGTGGTGCTGAAGCCTTAGTGACAGGGCCGAGAAGATTTTCTCCCTCATTTTTAGCCCGCTTGAGTTGTGATGTAGCGGGTCGATTAGTAGCGGTGACTTCAGAATATGCACGTTGAGGGGTTGACGTACATACGCGTGACGTATCCGCCGGGGCGACGGAGCGGGCGGCGGGGCGCGGTGCATCGCGCACTGTGGCGGCAGCGATCGGTGACGCATCCGTATGCGCCGACTCGAAACTGCCGATGGATGCATTTTGCGCCCCACGACGAGTGTTCACGTTGTTAGAGGCTTCGGGTGACCTACTTACCGAAGCGGTGTTGCGTAACAACACGACTTGGGCTCGCAACTCACTTATGGTGTTCTCTGAAGCCTCTAATTTACACATCACTTCGGCCAGGCTTGTTTTCAGGGAGGTGATGTCCTTCAACAGCCTGGTGACGTCGACGTGGTCGAACGTGACGGGGGGCAGCTTGTGCAGTTCCTTCGCCACGAATGTCGGCACGTCATCTGGGTCGGTCTCCTTTAAACAGGTGATGATGTCCTGGAGACTCTTCGCACCTCCATCCCTTCGTCGAGATGGCATCTCATCGGCTTTCCCGATGCTTCGGAACAGCAGCTCCTTTCCACTGCAAATCTCATCTTCTTTGAAGTTCGACTTGCAGATCTGGACGATGCTGACCTCGTCCATGGTGTCAATGGCGTTCTGGATGAAAGCCAAGACTTCATTCACTATGAGTTGCTGGGAGCTCATAGTGACAAAACGGGCAGCGGCTAATGTCGCGCGAAACGTGAATTAATAATTCGCACTAGTGCAATTGAGCGCGTCCGTTTCCGAGCGCGCACGGCACTGCACTGAAAAGAAGAATTTTAAAAAGAATGTAATAATTCATGAAAGTTAAAAGTTTGAAGGCACTCAACATTACATAAATAAAGGTAAATAATAATCTAAACCTAATTAGGTAATAATCTCGCTAAGCAATTTATAGTGTGATTTATTTGTCAGTATCAATATATACATTTATAGTAATTTGTTGCTTCTGTTTTTTCAAACCAAATGTTTTATTTTAATACCAAACCTACTCATGTCAATCCAGTGACCACTATGTTTGACAGGTAAAAACATTTACCCATAAAAACTGTTCCTACCTAGGAACAGTTTTTACGGAAACTACCTCGCATTTTTTCCATATAGGTATATTTCTCACAATTTAAACCTTCCCCTGGAACTACGACAAACATTTTAAAACCAAAATCGGCCAAGCCAATCTTAAGTTTTCGCGAGACTAACGTACATTTTATATTTAAAGATAATCTGACCAGCAAACTTTTGTACGCAACTGTACTAACAAAAGATCCATATTATCCCGTTCATTTAAGATGGTTACGCTTATGTATAGCGCGGTCGCTTTTACGTGACCTCTACAATTTAGGCGGCTTATTAGAGAATTGTTGTCGTATTCTTGTTTTTGTTAAAACTTTCATGATAGGTGTAATTGAAAGCTGAAATTAACAGGAAGGAATGTTAATGAATTACTTAAATTTGTTTAGTGTATGCCATGTGTCTTAATGTTATGGAAACTGTGTATTCGATTGCTAAAGTACGACCAGTCTAAAATTTATCAAATTTGTTTATATCTTCATATCGTGTAAAGTTACAAAGCCTTAAATTCTTGACGTAATAAGTGTCTACCACAGCTATTTTTAACAGCTGTTTATTTGATTATAAGTGTACTAGTTTACTTGCAAATTAGTTTTTTCTGTTTTTCGAAACCATTTAATTACGTTGGTTTGCGACAACCAAATCAAAAACTAACAATCAAACAAATTTAAACAAATTAAGGTCTCTTAGTGGTATTTTTTTCAAACTTCTGCGTTGAACCGTTTTCGAGATCTGGGAAAACCCAAAACGTTACCCCAGCAAAAACTTAAATAACTCAAGAACCATAACACACACAATTTTTGCTATTTGCTAACATTTACTATGCAACAAAAGCTATCTATTCATGTATTTGGTTCCAGGCTGAGACAACTTTTTTTGCCAGGGTAATGTTTAAAACGTGACCCCAGCAAAATCTGTTTTTCTCATATATCTTAAAAATTACAACTCACACAAATTTTGCTATTAGTAAACAAATTTCTCCTCATGACACACTAATTATCTGATAAGGTCTCATCCCTCTAAAGCTCAACTTTTTGCTGGGGTAACGCACACCATTTCATGCTTGCAGCCACTGGTTTCATAATATTCCTATTTGCCACACTGGCGGTGTGGCATATGTGTTATATCACAACCGACCGTAAAATTGGTTAGGTAATCTTTCCAAAACAACCTATTTTCCACTAGCCCCTTGCTAGATAGTTATGTACTAATATTTTACGCGATGATCTGAAAGGTGGGATTATTAATTCAGTAGCATACAATACATACACGGCCAGTATGAATAGGCGTCCCAACCTTCCTATTAGCTGGAAGGATGTTCTCTAGCATCTGAGGCTTACTACCTTTTTATACCCTCAGGGATACTGTGTTCGGGATTTCTTCTGTTTAGATAAACGATATAGATGTCCTGAATCCCGGGTTTATTCCCATCTGCCCCTTTCTAGTTTTGCTACCGCGTTGGTGGTTGGCACTAATAGGTGGCGTTTACTACCCCGGTGGTCAATGACACCTATTTGTTCCCATCTTCCACCTTCGAGCTTGCCGTGGGAGTGGTGGTTGGCACTAATAGGTGGCGTTTACCACCAAACGCCACCTATTAGTTTTGACGACCTCCGTGGTCGAGTGGTTTGCACGCCGGTTTTCAAGGCGTCACCATCTCTTGAGGTCCCGGGTTCGATCCCCGGCTGGGTCAATGTAGAAAATGAACTTTTCAATATTGTCTCAGGTTTGTGTGTTTGTCAATGCCACCGTTGTTTCTGATTTCCATAACACAAGTGCTATAGCTACTTACTTTGGAATTGGAGCAATGTATGTGATGTTGTCAAATATATTAGTGCCAACCACCACCCCGGTGGCAAAGCTCGAAGGGGGCAGATGGGAATAAAGGGAATCTTGATGTATAATTAGTGTACAGACAGCATACAACAAGTAAAAACTTTGTGCTCCTGATTGCTCTAGGTTCGATGTTTATCGACTCGTGGACGGCGTTACCCACTGGTGGGTCCATGGGCAAATTGCGTTTACCGTTCGACCCAATGCACTAGAGTTGAGAGCGAATTTTCTACTCTATACTTCGACCATCTTAGAATATATTCAAACATAGTAATGGCGTGATTTCCTTCGCATACTCTGGACAATATTGCTTTATTCTTATTACCTACATGTCCTCACTTTACTGTTCTCCGCTAGGCTAGCCAAGGCGCAGTAAACAATTCGATATATCGATTTTTCACTACGACCTTCCAAGCTGACACACATAATTATCTTAGAGGGTATAAATGTGGGTGCCAAATGGTTAGTTATTAAAGTTAAATATTAACATGAATTGCAGAAGAAGTTATCTATGAATTATTTCCCATAACTTGCTCAACTCCTTATTAATATGTACACCTAATAACTGTTAAAATGATTCAAGTTGAATATTGTAAAAAAAATATGTATACCTATTTGGAATGTTTGAAGAATTTCCACATGTACTGTGGCCCTACTACCATGAATTAATGCAAACAGTTTTTGCTATCGTAAACTATTGTTCTCTCTTTCACTCACATTGCCTGTGAGCAGTATATCCGATAGTTTACGCAGTGTTTTTCAATCTTTTTGATTTCGCGACCCCTTTACAAGTTGAAAAATTCTGGCGACCCCCTTGTGTCATAGCATAGTTATAGTAAACGACCGCGCTGCGCGATTTTTAGTTTCATCCACTAATCTTGTAATCTTGTCTGTTAACAGTAAAAAACGGCCGCGCAGCGCGATTTTTAGTCAGATTCATCCATTAATCTTGTAATCTTGCTTGATTACAGTAAATAAAAGAGCCGCGCAGCGCTATTTCTAAACAGTTTCATCCAGGTAACCTTGTAATCTTGTCTGTTTATAGTAAAAGAAGACGGCCGCCCAGCGCGATTTTTAGTCAGATTCATTTACGTATCTTGTAATCTTGCTTATTTACAGCAAATAAAACTTCCGCGCAGCGCGATTTTTAGTCAGTTTCATCTTGGTAACCCTGTAATCTTGCTTGTTAATAGCTTGTGTTTTTATTGTAGTGTAAGAACCTTGCAATTTTCGGCGACCCCCCGATTAAGGCTTCGCGACCCCCCTGGGGGGCGCGACCCACAGATTGAAAAACACTGGTTTACGGTAACGAAAACAGTTTGCATCAACTGATGGTAAAACCAGGCTGGTCAGGACAATCCATAGACTTAAAAAAAAATTTGCTAAATATTAAGTTTATGGGACAATCATAAAAGCAAGAATTTTTTGTTGTGAATAAAACTTGCATTGTACAAAATAAATTAGAACTTTATTACATTAGTAGGTATAATGAATATGTTAAGTTGTATGAAAATTAAACCATTATAATTTTTCAAACAAATAGTTTTATTTAATGGCTTATGCATAATGTTATCGCTGCTCTGATGATACTGGGTTTAGATCATGGGCAGAAATATTGTTGCACAACTTCCTAGCGTGGGACATGGACCAAATAAATCCTCAACACAAAGACTATGCAATAGATAAAGTAAATCAACTAAAGTAACAGTCTATTATTTACATAACTCCTAAGTTTAGGCGGCAGAGAATCACATACGGTTGTATCTAGCTTTGCTCCATATATTGTCGTTGTCAGTAACGAGGGTGTAAACTCCGGCTAAAGTGAGTCCTACAGCTGCACCTAAGCCCATTGACCGTAATCCAGCAGTACTTTTATATATAAGGCCTGTGGTTGCTGCTGCAATGAAGGTGTTAGAAGTGTCTTCTATATCACGAAGCCATGTCACTCCGAGAGCGATGCAGGAGTAGAATGATGCTATGATGCCTAAAGTGCAGCCTGTAGTTGTGCCTGAAAAAAAAAACTGATATAGAAAGATAGATATAAAGATATAGTAAGCTTTATTGTTGTTGCACAGTCTAACCGATTGGTGGAGACAATTTTTACAAGTTACTGCCAATCTTAGTTGCCTACAACTATAACTACAATAATAGGATTCTGTTGAAATGTGTAATGTGTGTGAATAAAAACTCAATCCCTTACTTTTTCTGTTGGATTAGTACTAACTAAGTAGCAGTGGCGAGGAGTCGAAATATGGCAAAGGTAAGCCGGACCAATAATTTCTCTAAAAATTCTCCTAACTGCATGGTGGATTGCAAGGGTGGGATTCTTAAAAGGGAAGCCGATAGGAATCGGCATGTATGTACCCTTCGCCACTGCTAAGTAGACTACTAATACATAAATTAATAATACTCTGCACAACTTAAAAAAATATATAATTAATATGTTACCCACATATTAGAATTTTTATATGTAGGTAATTTAATAAATTTATATATTAAATTACCTACATATTAGAATTTTATTGTTACATGCTACTTTTAGTTGTGGATGACATCAATGTAGATGTTAATGTAACAAGGTTCTATCGTATTGGCAATTTGGTGGATAGTATATATCTACTATGTAAGACTCAATATAATTTTATCTGGTAGTCTTATTAATTCCTCAACGCCCGAGAGGTCACCGGCGTCCGGACAACAATAGAAAATCTATAATTTCTCGTTTTCTGGGTGTTGACAAGTTAAAATATAATTATTAAAGAAAATAACTTACCCTGTTTCATGATGTAGTTAACAACTTGTGTTCTTCTAACTTTTCCTATCTGACCTGCGAGTGTTGTTGCTCTCAACCCTTTGTAAAGCCCTGCCATCCCTCCCAAACCTGAACAATGCATCATCAATATTGATTACTTCACATTAACTTGCAATAAAACTTAAACATACACTGCATACATACATAAAAGTAAAATAGACATAATTAGGACACATTTTTAATCGAGTTTTTGAGATTTTCTCTGTCTAAGCATAATTACAATGGGGCTTTGAAACAAATTAATGAAAAAAGAGTATGTCCTTTTCAAATCATTTAGCACAATATAAGATAGTATTTGGAGATTGGATTTGAACATTTTGCAAGTATTTTAATTGACAAATCAATTTTTAAATACACAAAATCACAATAATGTCTTCCAAGTATGAAGCAGTATGAAGTGTGTTAGTAGTTTGACAGTGCAAGCAACAATGCACTTTTGGAGTGTTGCCACAGAATATATACTCTAACGCGAAAAGAAACGACACTTGCGCATGTATGCTCGTAAAATCGCTCGCGGCTATGTGTGCGTGTCTGGAGGCGTGCGGGGGCAGCGCGCGGCGCGCGGGGAGTGCAGACGCTAGTCGCCGACTTACCCGGCCAAGGGTTCTACTGTCGCTCGCCGCTCGCTTGGCCCATCGCAATCCGCATTGTACCGCATTTCTCACGGACTGACTACGCGACGCGACGCAACATTATTTAATTGTTAGATAATCATGCCCGGCGGCGGGCATTATTGTTGTGTTTGTTGTTGTGGCAACAACCAAAAACAAAATCCTGATAAAAGTATCTTCGTATTTCAAAAGTTAAAATATACGAAATATTAGTCATGCCCTTACCCTTCCTTTTACCTTACTTTAATTATAAAAAAAGATCTGAAAACAAGGATTTCAGACGATTAAACTCGTAAACTCGCAAGTAGGTAAAATTGACAATAAATAAATAAAAATACAAATCAAATCTTTCATTAACATGTTAAAGATTAATAAATTTATTATAAATAACAGAAAATATAGTATAAGAGTTGCAATTTATGATGTATCTACCCTACCTAATATAATTTAAAGATTACAAAAAGTTATTATAAATCAAACCTATCTTTCATTAACATGTCTTTGCACAAGTTTATATTTCCTAATGTTACTATGTTATCTCCTTTGTTACAAGTCTAAATTCGGTATCAACCCTAGCGCTTCCACGCTCTGGCTCAAGGTCGCTGGCGCTCGAACTCTCATGTATAGAGTGTGTCACGGCTGTGGTGTTGCCAAGATGCAAAATTGCACTTGTTTATCAAGGGATAATTTTGTCATTGTTTACAGGGCTTCATACATTTACGGAAATTGTAAAAGGCAATGAATTTACGATTTTAATTTAGATTTTATTAGAATTTAGAGTCAAGGAGAAAAAGAAATACAAATCACCAACCGAAAATACCAAAACAAAGATACACAGAAAGTAATATTTTCAAGAAATGAGGGTTATTTTCAGTTCAGTTTTACTTTAGTAAGTAGGTACCTATACATATTTGAACTATTGTTTACTTAACTAAGGATTTCAACTAAATTGCGCATTATGTAAAATACTATAATAAGTTTTTGAGGTTATTATTTTATAAAATTATAATTTTACCTGAACCAGTCATGAAAGACATTCCAATTATGGGCAAGGCAACATTTGATCTTCTAGCCGTAGATGCCATGTGCCTATCATCGAGATATAAAAATTCTGGCTGGGTTTTTGGAATATACGTAGGGTCAAAGTTGAGGTAAGGGGACAAGCCTGCAGCTCCCGTGGGTCCTTTTTCTTCATTCTTTTTTATAGGCAGGATATCACTAAACAACGACATTTTATTACTTTTTTTACATTAAAACTGTTTCTAAAACTAAAATCGTGATTTTTGCAATCACGCACACGGACACGAATTTTTCGTTTTTTCGTTTCGGAGCTCGCTAATGGCCGGTATACATTTTGATTAGTGTTTAGTGCGAGTGGCTCGTTTAGTGTTTAGTGTTTAGCAAAAAACACGTTCGGACAGTCTCTGTTTAGTGTTTAGTGTTTAGTGCGAGCGAAGTACAGTGTTTAGAAGCGCGTTCTATTTTTTCTGCGAGTAGCTCCTCCCGCGCGTCCCGCACGTCCCGCCTCCACCCCTCACTTGCAGCTAAACACGCACTAAGCACGTCTGGACAGGACTGTTAAGTGTTTAGTTTGTATCAACAAAGCCTGTACTAAACAGCGTATGCTAAACAGTATGGGACATCACCTACTAAACACTAAACACTAAACAGTGCACTAAACACTAAACACTAAGCACTTTACTAATCAAAATGTATACCGGCCATAACTGACAGTGACAGACAGATAAATGACAGAAAGAATACGTCAATAGAATTCGCCCGTTCAGGGAAGGCAAAGGAATCTAGTTCATACAGCTAATTCTTTAAGCCTCGATTACATACGCCGATTTAGCTTCCTTACTGGGGATCCAATCTAGGAACCCAAATTGGATGTAGCGATCACACTATGCCCCAATTAGGACATGATTTCACTGATTAGGGTTGTCACCAGTACTTGACAATAACATTATTGTACATAGATTAAACAATGAGTTTTCACTATTAACGGAAATGTAAAGGTAGGTTTTGATGAGTACTCTGATAGGAAATGGTTTGATGATGAAGCCGGACGGAAAAAGGCCACTAGAACTCTGTAATAAAAAAGATGGCGGTCAACTTTATTGTTTGTGGGCCGATTTCAATGAAACACGGTTTTGTTACTATTTTGCCAAAAAATAACAACGAAATGTTGAAAATACTAAAAATCTAAGATGGCGGTCAACTTTTTTGTTTTTGGGCCGATTTCGATAAAACTCGGTTTTTGGTCCTATTTTGTCAAGAAAATAACAACGCAATATTGAAAATATTAAGAAATCCAAGATGGCGGCCAACATTTTTTTTGTGGGCCGATTTCGATGAAACTCGGTTTTTGGTACTATTTTAACAAGAAAATAACAACACAATTTTTTAAATACTAAAAATCCAAGATGGTGGTCAACTTTTTTGTTTTTGGGCCGATTTTGATAAAACTCGGTTTTTGGTCCTATTTTGACAAGAAAATAACAAGGCAATGTTAAAAATATTAAAAATCCAAGATGGTGGCCTATTTTTTTGTTCGTGGTCCGATTTTAATAAAACTTGGGTTTTGGTACTAACTACTTAAATAGTAACAATAATCATCATCATCGAAATCGAAAAATTGAGAAATCGGCCCGTAAATAACAGAGTTGGCTGGTATATTGATTTTATTATTATTTTCAACATTTCGTTGTTATTTTTTCGTCAAAGTAGTAACAAAACCGAGTTTCTTTGAAATCGGCCCATAAACAAAAAAGTTGGCCGCCATCTTGGATTTTAATATTTAAAAATTGTGTTGTCATTTTCTTGTCAACATAGTAGCGAAAACTGAGTTTCATCGAAATCGGCCCACAAACAAAAAAGATGGTCGCCATCTTGGATTTTTATTATTTGAAAAATTGAGTTGTTATTTTCTTGCCAAAATAGTACCAAAAACCGAGTTTCATCGAAATCAGGCCAAAAACAAAAAAGTTGGCCCCCATCTTGAATTTTTGGTACGCACTCAAATGGTAGTGGTGGTGGTAATGCAATGTAAATTATTGACAAGCCATGCTTGATCATCTAGGGGTTACTTATAATGTGATATAGGTACCGGCATAAATAACTTGGTAAAACAAAGATGAGACAAAAGATGCACCAAGTTTAGTGTTTGTAGCTGCTGCGCATCTTTTGTCTTGCCAAATTACGTGCCCGTAATAATACACCCGCAGAAATGCAAACTAAAGAAAAAAATATGACTGAAGACTTGGCTGCATGATCAAAGTTTCATTTGCCTTACATATATAGCCTTGGCTAGGGAGGCAACCCTTAAATTCCCCAACTAGGATCCAATTCGGGGCATCGTTTCCAATCTGAAATTGGATCCCCAGTAAGGAAGCTAAATCGGCGTATGTAATTGAGGCTTTAGTAATATTTTCCTGACGAGACGACGGACGATGGCATTGAAATGTTTAAAAAAAATTCTTCCGCAGTTAATGGTGATTACAAGTGTGTGACAGTTCTAATGTACTAGGCTGACGGCTCGCCTAGCTTTTCTAGGGAAGTCTTTTCTTTTGGGGTTGCCATGTAGTTCCATTATTTCCTTAAAATTAATTTCAATAACTATTTTCAGATAATTAGTAATAAAATAATGAATGAAGGATTTTAATAATTTACCCATTAGTCCCATTAGTCTATAAGACTAATAAAATATGGAGTCTATAATGTGACTAGGACCAAAGAATAGCTAATAGTGCTAGGACTAACATTTTTATTTTATTTTCAGAGAAGAAAGAACTCCAGAAGATGCGAGAAAAATAATAAAGACGGCCAAATTACACGAATCAGAGTTGACTGAAATAACGCAAGTGTTGCGATTCGTTGATACTAGTGGCCGAAATGATAATTTAAGACTAATGCAATTGGATGATTGTCTTTTGAAAGAAATAGAAGAAGGAAATGAATTAGTTTTTAAGGGTGAGGCAGTTTATTTACCTATGTAATCTACATGCTCCATTGATGTACAGTACAGTGCGAAACTAGATTAATGCATATTATTAGAGTGGACTCTATTTTCAAAGCATACTATTTATTTATCCTACTAATATTATAAATGTCAAAGTTTGTGGGTTTGGATGTTTAGATGTTTGGATGTTTGTTCCTCAATCACGCAAATACTATGAAACGGATTTGGTTGGAATTTGGCACACAGATAGTACGAGAATGGATCCAAAAGTTCTAAGCCCGACCATGAAAATGAAAGAAAAGAGGGTCTGATATAATTTTTATTTTTCGACATAGTCTCCATTTAGGTCAATGCATTTCTTCTACCGGACCTGCAACTTGTTTATACCTTCGAAAAAAAAAATGATTCTTGAAGGTTGTCAAAATAATCATTTACTGCGGCTATCACCTCATTCCTGTCCGAAAATTTCGAACCACCTAAGTGTTTTTTTAAATTTGGAAATAAGTGGTAGTCTGAGGGCACAGAGGAAATAATCACTACTACGTAGAGACAAAGCTTCATACAACCGCGCAAATCGGTTGCACCACTACAAGCATGCGGGGCATGTGTGCGTGTCCACTGGCCGCTTGTCGCGTACAAGGAAAAATTCACAGATTTTACAGTCCCCGCAAGAATCGGAGCATTGAAAATGAACACCAAAATTTACGAAAAACCAAAATAAAATCAAATGCAAAGTCCTATTATATTTTTAAAGTTACCTAGGTAGTACCTATTTATTTTTACGATTGTGACACTCGGCTCCGCCTCGTGTCACAAAAGCACCCGCTGACTGCCTCGACGCAGCCGAAATATTATTAACCTATTTTCAAAATTCCAACGAATGCACTTCTCGTCTGCTTCTGCATCTTTTAACACTATTACCATGACGATCGGCCAATAATCATAAAAGCTACATCACTTTTTATGTACGGAAACACCCATTTTTCAACAATTCCAAATCTAAAGGGACCACCTACAGGTCACAATTATTAACCGATTTTCAAAATTATTTCGCCATTTGGTAGCTAAACTAATACCCTAGGACGCTTTTTTTCATTTTTTCTGAAGTCGGTTTTTGTTTCGAAATATTTACAATTTAGTAAACAAACACCCCCCTAAAAACCCGGAATTTTTGGAATTTTGCAAAATTCTAAAAAAAGTTACCAGTAGATTTTCAAAATTCAAACGTTCACACGTGTCTCGATAAATTCCTCAACTTATAGTACTATTTTCATCTCGATCCTCCCAAAATCTTCGGAAATATGGTCAAAAATACGTCTCAGGCGATTTGCATCTGATAACCATTTTCAATGGTAAAAACCTGTTTTGACAGCCAGCCAGTGGACAATCATAGGGCATCATTTGTTTTGTTAGTTGCAAGTTTGAATTTCACGTTCTTAGGAAGCTTTGTCTCTGTTCCTTTCTTTTTACTCATGTGCTGAGGGGGCTAAATCCGGCGAATAAGGTGGATGGGGCAATATTTCGTAGCCACAATTATGGATTTCAGCCATTGTTTCAGCTGAAGTGTGAACCCGGGCGTTGTCTTGATGGAACAACACTTTTTTCCGTAACATACCCGGGCTTTTTTCTTTGATTTCTTCCCTTAGTCGTCGTAAAAGGTTACAATAATAACTTGAATTTTTAGTTTCGCCCTTTGGTAAATAATCCACGAAAATAATTCCCTTTGCATCCCATAAAACTGAAGCCATGACTTTGTTGGTCGACAAAACGACTTTGGCTTTCTTTGGAATTGGAGAGTCAGATCTTTTCCACTGCTTCGATTGTTGCTTAGATTCAGGAGTATGGTGGTGAACCCAGCTTTCATCCATGGTAACAAACTGGGATAAAAAATCCTCTGGATCTACCTCAAAAAGCTCCAAACAGTCACGGGAAATTGTGAAACGAACTCGTTTTTGTTCAGCTGAAAGCAATCTCGGAACCCAACGAACAGAAACCTTATGGAACCCCAATCCTTGAGTTACAATATTTTGTACCCGACCATAACCAATGCCTGTGATCTCAGCTATCTTACTGATGGTCAATCTTCGGTCACTCAGAATAAAATCACATATTTTTTCAATGTTTTCCTTCGTGGTAGACGTTGAAGGCCTACCGCTCCTAGGGTCATCTTCAATACTCTCCCGACCCTGCTTAAACTCAGCCACCCACTTTTTTACACTGGAATACGATGGAGCTAACCCACCCAAAGTGCTCATCATATCTTGATGAATATCTTTTGGTGATAGGCAATTTATACTGAGGTACTTGATCACTGCTCTGCTCGGTGTTCAATTTTCTCCATTATTGAAAAAGATGTCAGATAGCATCAAGCAAATGATCACAAAAAAAATATGGCTCGTAGATAGCCTAGATTAAAACATAGGATACTTTTTATCCCGATATTCTTAAGGGAACGGGAACCACGCGGGTGAAACCGCGGGCGGCCGCTAGTTTATTTATATATATATATATATATATATATAGGCACATATATATTCTGTGAACAAAGTCCTTTGGATAAGGCCGAAAGCGCTAGTTTCGTTTGACTAATTGAAAAATAAGCTTTATTGTAATATATATTATAGATGTTACCGGCAATGTGTATAATCCGGCAATGTATATGTCGCAGGCGTATTGTACATTTAGCCGTATTATATAGCAACTAGCTGTTTTAGAAAACGGCGCCGTATTGTAATACGGCGAGTCAACGATACGCCAGATTGACAATGTGATACGTTGTTCAATACGGCGGAGCACGTTTAGCCGTTTCGTATCAAAGTTCTATTGTAGAGTGACCACACTAACAAAATGAAACAGTGCTTAATTGAAAATAATTTAATTTTAATAATTATGAAAAAAGGTAGGTTTAAGTAACTTCAAAATCACCTAGTACTTAAGTAGTAGGAAACGTGTTCTTTTTATTAGTTTTAAGGAATGTATAAGTACTACTTCTATCAAATAAGTAGATACGGTACAAAAATATTAGTTAGACTAACTAAAACAATTACCAAATTTTTTTGGTGTAAATAATTTTAAATCTTTTTAAAAGTTAACTTTTTTTGGAAATGTAATGTATCAAAATATTGTTCTTTGGCCACTGCCCAAAAAGTAGGGTCTTCCGAAATATGTTTCTTTAATCTTCACTGGCTGCACTCATTATGTTGTATTTTAAACTGTCTGGAACGGGTGGATGGAAAATATAGACGATTCAAAAGTACTAAATAATTAAGTTTATTTGAATAAAGCTTATTTGACTTTGATTTTTTTACACCAATAATATTGCGTAGGATTCCGCACAGCACCAGAAACCATTGCCACCTTAGCAGTTATAATCTCGTTCTTTGATCCACGGTTTTTCACACATCCGCATTGAGCTGCGTAGAAACTATTTAACTGCACATTAAAAATTGTCCTTAAAGCAATTATCTGTACACATTTGGCACGTTTTCTTCATTTAATTCATCCATATTCTTACTTATTTTCGATGCAATATCCGCACTTGACGCCATTTTTATTGTTATGGTAGGCCAGCGCCGCGAGTGTTGATAATTTGTACTAAAAACTGACGGAAAAGCGGCTTATGAACCGCCCAATTACATTACGGCTAGCCGTATTGAAAATCGCAAAGCGCTGTATTCAATGCGGCGTACTTTTGATCAGCCGTTTTGAATACGGCGTATCTTTAATCCGCCGCATTACAATACGGCGCCGTTTTTTAAAACAGCTAGGTGCTATGTAATACGGCGAAATATACAATACGCCTGCGACATATACAATGCCTAGGCATTGTATACAGCCGCCCTCGAGCCCCCCCGAGCCCCCCTCGAGCCCGCCCTGAGCATCCCGAGCCCCCCCGAGCCCCTTCGAGCCCCCCCGAGCCCCCCTCAAGCCCCCCCCGAGCCTCACTCGAGCCCCCGAGCACCCCTCGGTCCCCCTCGAGCCCCCTCTAGCCCCCCTCGAGCCCTCCCCTCGAGGTCCCCCTCGAGCCCCCCTCGATCAAATTGTATACAATGCCTGCGTTTCATACATTGCCGGTGACATATACAGTCCACCGGCAATGTGTAAAATAAGTTTATTTCTGTTGTCTGTTATAGAAAAATAACCTCGAAATTTAAATTTCTAACCTAACCCGGGACCTACAGGAGTAAAGCAGGTTCGATTCCAAACTCAATGAGCCCCCCTCGAGCCCTCCTCGAGCCCCCTCGAGCCGCCCTCTAGACCCCTCGAGCCCCCTTCAAGCCCCCCTTGAGCCCCCTCGAGCCCCCCTCGAGCCCCCACGAGCCCCCCTCGAGCTTTCCCCGTGCCCCCCTCGATCAAAATCTTTTTATTTTACACATTGCCGGTGGACCAGCAGGCATTGTATACAATGCCTGCATTTCATACATTTCCGGTGACTAGACATTGAATATTTTAGTTCCATTAACTTTTCGTAGGACTTCTTTCGTGGTTCTTTCATTGTGTGGAGTCTGTACTTCCCACAGACCTAAGTATATTATTATGGTATTTCCAAATCAGCCATTTTTTGTGTCCTCGATGCTAGGGAACAAGCCGTGTGGAGGGTTGTGGCCCGTCCTGCTTATCCACTTATTATTAGCCATTTCTAATACGGACGGGCCATTACCCTCCACGCGGGCCCAATGTGGATTGGTGGGTGTTAACTGCAAACGTAGCTGGAACCAAAACGGTGTAAAGTGCCTTTCGAAACACGGAGGAGGCGAGAAGCTCGAGATAATATTTTTTATTCACCCATCCCACGACCAATTCTTGCGAAAGTTCTATCTTGTTGCAACCAGGCACGTATCCAATGGGGGGGGGGGGAGGATTTATCCCCCCCCCCCCCCGAAATCCAGAACACACAGTACAGGACTAAATTCAAATTTAGCGGGCGAGGCACTCTCCGGTTTGCGAAGTCTGGAATGGATACGTCACCAAATCGAACTCCATTTAGTAATGTTAGTATCCATAATTTTAATTATTTTCTTTTCAGGTGATGCCGAAGAAAATGTTGTATTATGTACGAGCACAAAAACTTACGATGTTAAAGAGGCAGAAACATCAAACAGTTTACTTTTAGTGCCAGATTTATTATTCGCAGCTTCAACAGGCCTCAACGAAACAATCCAAAATAATTCCATGGACTCGGATACTTCATTAGAGAAATCTAATACTAGTCTGAATAAATCTACTGATTCCGATGAAGGCAATCGACCTCCTCGTCAAATAGAACATAAGGACATTATAAATACATTTTTCACTTACTACGAACTGAAACCCTGTAAACCACGCCTATCGAAATTACGTAAACTTCTCGAACCGACAAGCTATCAAGGAGTAGAATTAGAATACGCAGTTGATAAAAAGAAACTATTGACGTATGAAGATATATTTGATCAAATCCAAGCATCTCGGGCTGAGTTAGATGAGGAGCTAGAAAGAATACAGGCGATAAAGATAGATGGATATTACCGTTTGTTAGAATTTGATTACGAATTCAGGGTTCTATCGTATATGTTAGATCTTATTGAGGAAAACTCTTGGCCGTTAGATAAAATATCGAAAGAAATTACTTTCGACAGCTTGAAAGAACTCTTGCCTATGCCTATATTGGAGGCGATGTTCAGATTTTATACTACAGAGTCTACTGTTGATGATGGCATTCAATATTATCAGTACAAGCAAGATAAAGTGTGCACTTTCTTGGCCAGAGTGTTGCTGAAAAGTGCGGGAAAGTTTAATTTAGAAGAATTTCTTCAAGCTTGGAACGATTCTGTTCCAGAAGGAATGGTACCAAACGTAAGTATTGTACCTACCTAACTAATAGTACAGATACCGGCACATAACTTGGCAAGACAAAGATGAGACAAAAGATGCGCAGCAGCTACAAACACTAAACTCGGCGCATCTTTTGTCTCATCTTTGTCTTGTCAAGTTATATACCGATTACCGGTATCTGTGTCTATCTAGCCCTGTAGATGGTTTAGTCGACAAATGCCACATTCTTCAAATTTTAATGGCAAATCACATTTGTACTATCTCCGTCAATTGGTAATGCGCCTGGCGGCCATGATTTTAACCTCAAAAACGAAAAACAATTGTAATTTTTTTATATTCCTAGACAATTTTATATATTCAATCATTAATATATTTGATTTTCTATTAGAATTTTCTTGTTTCATGACATTTTTAGTTGCGGATCACATCAACGTGGATGTTAATGTGACAAGGTTCCAGCGCATTACCAATTGACGGGGATAATAGAAAGAAACGATACTTAACTTCGCTTCGCCAAGTTAATATTTTGGGATTCACTGGTTTCGCTAGTCGTTCACTATGTGTCATTTTTTTTCTTATTTGACAGGAATCCTTACTTTCTGGAGTAGCATTGATAGATAAAACCAGCACACCTAAAGTGATCTGGGCCTTGTCTGAAGCAGATTTACCGGAAGAAATTAATGAACGATTCCGAGTTTTATTCCAACGAAAACCCAAGTGGACAGTTGATGAGATCTCACCGTATATTCAGTAAGATTTTTTTAAATGTAGATAACCTCTTTTGTTACAACTTAAAAACAGATTTAAACACCGTTGAACGTTATAGAGTAAAATATGTATTACGTGAGTTAGACCTAAACCTTTTGTTCTCATGTTTTCTTCAGTAGGTACCTAAGTCAAGTTTGTAAACTTCGTTTTCAGAGCAACCAAGGCACATTGTGTCTTGCTGAATAGAATAGAGTAGAGAGGTTAGAATTTGTGTTTTACTCTATTCTATTGAGTAGAGAAGCCATATTTTCTGTATAGAAAATAAGCTGTATAGCTTACTATGCGTGCCAAATAAGAATAGTATCGACAACTTCACGACACTGGTCAATTTTGTACTGCTAGCAAAAAATCCAATCATCGTTTGCCATGCTGATCGATGCCAGCAAGAATAAAAATCATATTTTTATATATTTTGTTTCTTTTTATGCACATCCTATACATTATGAAGTTATCAATTTTATCAAGCAGTAACAAAATTGTCCAGTGCCGTGAAGTTGTCGATACTATTCTTATTTGGCGCGCATAGTACTCATTATCTAGATATCGAGGGTTACTTAAGATTATTGTATTTTCGCAGATGTTATGCTACCGAAAAGCTGAATGTGAACGCAATCCTTACAAAATATGCTCGTGCCTCAACACAAGATGGAGTAAGAGTATTCTCTGCAAAACACATGAAATAAACTAGTCTTATGTATTATTTTATACGAAAATAAAATAACCATGTCATTAAATAAAATTATTTATTACTTTAGTCCTTAATCAACGTGGTTATAAAATATTTATATACATTTATTAACCTAATTAACACAGCCATCTTATTCTGCTAATACACGTCATGATGCTATCTTTCCAAAATTATCAAAACGTTTCTTAAATCAATTTAAATATCAAAAGTCAAAGGTACATTCATTCACGATAATATCAATTTCATTAAATTAATAGCTTTTTATTTCTAACGATTAATTCAAGGAATGAGAAATATTATGTTACTTTACTAAATTCGTATAAATATTAAATCTTTGGTATGTTCATTCAGTTTGAATTCATGACATTTTTTCTGAGTGTCTCCAATTCATCCCACATTTCTTTTGGCAGATCCTCGCCGACTTCTTCTTTGAAGTATTTTCCAATTGCATCCGCCTATAAAACAAACGAAAATTGTAAAAAATTACAGATTAGAAAAAAATCTAAAACCAGGTGCGCTAGGTAGTTTACTACACAAAGTAATTTTGTGGCGTAATATTTTTTTTACTATTATCTGGGCAAGCATTCAGACCACCATCATTGCTTGGTAAACAGGATGTGGTCTAAGATATAGCACGCTTGCCCAAGAAATGCCTATTCACTCTTGTCTTGAAGAGACCAAGGTTGTAACTATCGGGGAACACATGAGCTGGCAGCGCATTCCATTATTTAGCAGTTTGCATAAGAAATGTATTGGCACAGCACTTGGTACAGACCCTTGGAGTATCTAAATAAATGGATTGTCACCTCTTTTATCCAGAAGTCTTGAGGAATGCTAAACAGTTGGTCCATATCGATGTCTCCCAGACCCTCGGTGTTGAGCTCTCCTTCCTTGGGCACGAACCCGAGGGGCGTTTCTTGGTGGCAAGGCTCGTTGTCACAGCGACGAAGTACCCATTCCAGTACTCGTGAGTTTTCGCCGAAACCGGGCCAGAGGAATTTACCCTGCAAGAAAGTTTGATTAATTTCATTTTCATTTAGGTATTCTGAAGGTAGAGACCATGAACTTTTAAGCAGCATTAAATGGGTGATTTTGAAGCGCCAGATCCACGTGCTATGTTTTTTTAAGCAATAAGTTCAAATAATATTCAAATATTGCACTTTCGGACATTGGGGTGAGGAATTATGTAGATAATATCCTAATATTTTGAGCTTTGTGAAGACAATTAAATTATTACTTTCTAAGGACAGCTTTACAGCTAAAACATAGCCTTGTCTTACACGTCTCAAAAAGCACCCACATATTGCATATTGAAAAGCATATTTTTTTAATTTATAAAGCTCAGGAGGTTATACAAAGCTGTAGCTCTGGTTTTATTTATTTACCTGTTCGTTCTTTCGGAACCAATTGACGTGGAAGATCTTCGGCATCTGTCTTTTCGGCTGCGGCATCGACAGCCAGTGCTTCAGGTAGTCGCCGAAGTTGTAGCCGAAGAATGGACGCATTGCGAATGGATCATGCATTACAACTTTGCCCTGTGTACAAATAACAAATAAATAGAAATATTGGAATACAAAGTAAGTAAAACTTAAAGTTCCGCCCGCAGCTTCGCCGGCGTGGACTACAGGTTATATAGTGCGCAAACCCGTTTTTTTTGCTATATCCTTCGGGAACAATACTTTTTTCGGGATGAAAAGGGTACCCTATGTTTTCTGTACCCCTGGCAACGTGTATGTAAAATTTCATGACGATCGGTTTAGTAGTTAAGGCGTGAAGGCGTAACAAACAAACAAACAAATACTTAAACGAACAAACGGACTTTCGTATCCTACTAATATTATTAATGTGAAAGTTTGTAGGTTTGGATGTTTGTTCCTCAATCACGCTAAAACTACTGAACGGATTTGGTTGAAATTTGGTATACAGATAGTAGATAGCCTAGATTAAAACATAGGACTTTTTATCCCGATATTCCCACGGGAACGGGAACCACGTGGGTGAAACCGCGGGCGGCCGCTAGTTGATAATATAATAGTAAGGATAAGGATTAGTATGGATTAACTTACGCTGTATTCAGCAGCAGCAGTAGATTCAGATCTCATAGATGCTCCCATGAAGACTCCATGCTTCCAGTCCCTCGCCTCCACGACCAAGGGCACGCCGGCCGGGCGGCGGCCGCCCAACAAAATGGCCGAGATCGGGACTCCCTCCGCGCTTTCCCAGTTGCTGTCGATTATTGGACACTGGGCTGCAGGTGAGCAGAATCTAAAAAGGTTTCAAAATTAGTATCTGATTCACTTTGTTTAATTTGAGGCTTTCATACTTAAAACTCCTCAAAATAGGGAAAATAATCTACTGGCAATAATAATTATTACCACAGACTACCTTAAGAAGAGAAGTCGTTCATATTTGAAACTCCTCAAGAGTAGGGTATTTTTTTTCTACTGGCAATAACACCACAGACAAATGATTTACTCTATTTTTTTTTAATTATTTTAATGGACTTGGATTATAATTTTTGGCAATCTCACCTTGAGTTAGGGTGCGCAGCCGGAGTGGTTTTGTTTTTGTTCCAGGGCTGTCCCTTCCAATCTGTAATGTTCTCGGGCGCAGTTCCCATGCCTTCCCACCACACTCCACCGTCTTGTGTCTCCGCTACGTTCGTGAATACCGTGTTTTTGAATACTGTTGCCATTGCGATGGGGTTGGTTTCAGCTGATGTTCCTGTAACATAAATGATTTGCCGTTTTACTAACTGAATAACTAATTTGGATTTGGTTAGAACGCCTCTTATTTCACCGAGTCACTCTTCTTTCTCTGCCTTTTCACATTTTGTCCAAGCAGTTTGTAAGTTTGTATCAAATTACAATACTTACTCAAGAATAATGTCCAAAAGTCCAAAATAACAAGCTAGGAATTCTTGCGAATCCTATTTCTTAGTAGGCATTATCAGTTTCAGGTGCTAACAGAGTGCTAACAGTGAAACTGTCATTAATTTCAAGTCAAACGGTTTCAATCGATTGATTTCAACCAAGAACTGATATAGAGTTAAAAAAAGAGTACGAAAGAAAACAACGTATTTTCTTTCTTTATCTTGAGTTTAGGCTTTCGCCGATAACACACAAAATACTAGATTAGGAGGTCATGACAGATTTGGTAACGATCGCATAAGTGGCTGACTCTGGGTTCACAGGATGGGGAGTGGGGAGGCACTCTCTGATGCTTTTGTTGGTCTGTTAGCGTGAAGTGGTTGCGTTCTTTTTATATGCAGGCCAAAAAAAATGTGTTATCGCTACCAAAAATCCACTTAGTTACCAAATCTGTCGTGACCTCCCAGTACATACCATATTGTTATGGCTACAAGTTAAAAAAAAAATAAGAAAAAATGTATCCTTACCCGGTGCCACACCAAAGAACCCGTTCTCCGGATTGATAGCTCTCAGCACGCCGTTACTATCGAACTTCATCCAAGCGATGTCGTCGCCGACGCACTCCACCTTGTACCCTGGTAGGGAGGGGGTCATCATGGCGAGGTTGGTCTTGCCACAAGCTGAAGGGAAGGCGGCGGCGATGTAGCGCTTACGGCCTTTGGGGTCAGTGACGGCCAAGATCTGTGAGATAAAATAAAATGTGTTACAAAAAACCCCAAAAGCCTCCTATAGTAGACGACTGATTATTTTTTACTATGGGACCAACGACTGATTATTTTTTACTATGGGAGGAGCTCGGTGGCGCAGTGGTTTAGCGCCTGGCCCAACGATTGCGGCGGTTAAGCAATGTTTGCAAGGGTCGGTCATGGGATGGGTGACCAAAAATTTATTATCTCGAGCTCCTCCGTGCTTCGGAAGGCACGTTAAGCCGTTGGTCCCGGCTGCATTTGCAGTCGTTAACACCCACCAATCCGCATTGGGCCCGCGTGGTGGGTTATGGCCCACTCTCTTTACCACCCATAAGGAAGGCCTGTGCCCCAGCAGTGGGGACATTAAAAATGGCTGGTGGGATGGGAGATGGGACCAACTCTGAAATAGCGAAAAAAAGTCAGGTGTTTCATAATTTCAGAGTTATGAAACACCTGATTAGATAATCCTGGATAATACATACTAATTTTGATATTTTCGTCATTAATAATTTTTGTATAAAACAACCGTTTTTTTCGAGATTTCAAAGTTGGTCCTATAGTAAAATTTGTTCAGTTTGATGGTCTACCCTATCCACCATATTCGGCTGTAAAGGTTTTTTGTAACATGTGGTATAAGAGTAAAAAATATTCTCATTTTCAAAGCTGTTTGTAGGTATTACTTAAAGTGTAAAAAAACAGGGCAAGCTAAATAAAACAGTTTAACAAAATATTAATAAATGAAAGTTGGTCCTTCGAGCCGGATATTAACCACAGGATTAAAACATTATAGCACCTTTTGAATATCGTTATTATAAGAATATTATTAATCTAAGTATTGTGATAAATACCAGCATGTGTTCTGCCAGCCACCCCTCGCGGCGCGCTAGGACGGATCCAAGGCGGAGAGCGAAGCACTTTTTCCCTAACAGACTGTTGCCTCCGTATCCACTGCCTGTGAACAACCAAAATACTTGAAATTAGTGATGATTGTAGGCACCTACATATTCCCTAATTTCTTATTTTCAGCAGTAAAGTGTTATCAGAGGGCGGGCATTGACTTTACAGCCTTCTTTTCAGGTAGGTACCTAGTGTTGTGTTTCTATGAATAGCATGGTGCAAGGGATGGGCAAGAATTCTTAGTACAGTCAGCAACGAAAGTTGCTGAACACTTTGTTACTTTTTCATACTAACTTTTTGACCTTTTTATGCTTCAAACTATGAGACATCTGTCAAAAAAGTTACCATGAGCGATTCGATGCTAACCGTACCTATATTTAGACGTTTATTTAGTTAGAATCGTTATGTAGACGTTGTCTCCACCGATAAATGACTTATGGAAGACACAGGTAAACCGTACTTATGTATTCATTCTACACTTCCATGGACAGGAAACGGTCAGCGGCGTTTTCCGTGAAAACGATCCAACATAATATGGGAACATCCTCCCACGCATACATTCTGCAGTGAAGATTAATGGTCTGTCATCAATCATGATGATACTTACCATAGCTAATAATCTCGTTGTCGAGCGGGCGGTGCAGGATGACGGTGCGTTGCGGGTCGCACGGCCAGCCGGGCACGCCGCCCGCGCCCAGCGCGTGCAGGCAGCGCACGAACGTCTCGTCCTGGCGGAGGGCTTCTAGCACTTTGCTGCCTGTGAAGAAAAGACACATTAAAAACTGCATATGAACGAGAGTCATGCCAAAGATTGATGTCTTCTGAGAATTTATGAGGTTTCTCAAAACAGTCGAAGAATGTAGAGGATTTTTTGTCAGGACATAAGCATTACCGTACCGAGAAAATTTTGCTAGACGGTCTTATAGCTACCTATCTAGTTAATTTGGAGAAGTCCATAGTCCATCAGCCATTTTTAATGTCCCCACTGCTGGGGCACAGGCCTTCCTTATTGGGTGAATAAGGAGGATGGACCATAATCCACCATGCGCGCCCAATGCGGATTGGTGGGTGGGTGTTAACGACTGCAAATGCAGCCGGGACCAACGGCTTAACGTGCCTTCCGAAGCACGGAGGATTTCGAGATAATAAATTTTTGGTCACCCATCCCATGACCGACCCTTGCGAACGTTGCTTAACCTCCGCAATCGCTGGGCCAGGCGCTAAACCACTACGCCACCGAGCTCCTCTTGATGAGATTTGGAGAAGCCCTTTTATAAATCAACTTACTGACGAAATGAAAAGAAATAGGTACAAAACCTACTTTTAGTGAGACGAGACGACATAATAAACTAACGAAATTTTATTGTAATTTAATTGTGTGATTTTATTTACTTACCAATTCTGGTCATCACACGCATGGAGTAGACAACGTATGGAGAGTCCGTAATCTCAATCCCGATCTTCGAAAGCGGGGATCCTACAGGACCCATCGAGAAGGGGATCACATACATCGTGCGACCTGGGGAAAAAAACAGAGTATAAAATGGATGTAGACACATACCTACCTACAAATATCTCTGTTGACAAAGTGCCAATGTTACCCTGGTGTAGGCATGATACCTTTAAGCACATTATACTTATGTAGGACAGTATAAGCACAACGTGTAAAATCCGCTGTTTCATACAAAAATTATTGAAAATATCAAAATGTATGAAACAACTAGTTTTTAACACGTTTTATTAGGTTGCTTTCTCGTTAGTGGTTTGTTTTTTTTTTCGCGATTTCAGAGTTGGTCCCATAATAAAAGTTGTTCAGTTTGATGGTCCTCATCCACCATATTCAGCATTAGGGGTTATTTTGTAACACGTTGTAAAGCGCATTCGCTTAGATAGTGTCGCCCTTTCATCGCGCCGCCTTTGCACGTGCCGCTTCTTGTCAAAGGATGCCGCCGCATAAACGAAGGATACCGCGTGCGGCGTATACCCGCAAGTCAATTTGGATTTTGGCAGTTTACATCGAAGCGCCGCGCCGTAGTGAAAAGTTGTGTTTGTTGACTCTGCTACGTATACTAAAAATGTTTTTCGTCCTTGGGAAGACAGTGAAGTGCCTCAAGATGAAACTTTAAGTGAACCAACAAAAAAAAGACGGGTGTTTTGTAAAACATGTAAACACAAAAAAAAGTTTAGATAACGCAATTAAAAAAGAAAATCGATATTTTGGTATGGATTCGGAACGTGGTGAAGTTGGATCTATTATTATAAATACAGGTGATAATGCCTCCGACACTTCAAGTGATGAAGAATAGTAGGTAGTCTTATTTTTTATTTAATTATTCATTAAAATTCTCTTTCTACCTCGCTTGTGTGTATTATTTGTATTATTCGTATTTTTTTTTTCAATAAACACAAGTAGGGACGGACACCGTAATCTTAAAAAAACACGACCTCCCCCCCTCCCCCCGCCCGCACACTATGGTACAACTTAAATAATTACCGATACCGATAACGATATTGTTTACCCTTATCAGTAACATTACCAAAAACTTGCCGGTATGCCTGTCTCTGAACACATTTGCTTGCGGGTGTACCGACACTATCTAAGCGAATGAGCTTTATATTATGTTGACAATGGTCTTACCTCGCATACATCCTGGGAATCGATCAGTAACCGCCTTCTCGTAATCAGCGGGTGTAATATAGTTTCCCAGGGCAGACTTCTGTCCGAGCCTGGCGGCTGGGACCACGTCTCTCTCGCGGTCGGCACAGATGAAGGTGCGGGACTCCACGCGGGCCACATCTGCTGGGTCCGTGCGGGCTAGCCAACTGGACACAACGAGATCAACATTGAGAAACGTCAAATGTAAAATACTAAGTATGTTGTTTTGTTCTATCTCACGAAGACCGTTTTGTTATGAATGTTGTTAGGCGTGCACATTGCACAAGTGCGTACTACAACAGACGCACACTAAAACAATGTGCATTTGCACACCTAACACATTAAGAGCGCTTATTCTGCACACTAGCGCCGCCATTGGAAAAAAAATCATAGTGCTTAAATAAAGACGAAATAGTGAATTATCTCTCTGGAGTGCACTCCGAACTTACTTTGTGGTACTTTTTATCACTCAAACAATATTTTTGGGCCTGTAGTTTAGTTTAATGGACTTTTATTGCTAAAAGTGGCCACTTTTCGCAATAAAAGTCCATTAAACTAAACGGCAGGCTAGAAAATATTGATTAAGTGATAAAAAATACCACAAAGTAAGTTCGGAGTGCACTCCAGAGAGATAATTCACTATTTCGTCTTTATTTAAGCACTATGATTTTTTTTCGAGTGGCGGCGCTAGTGTGCAGACTGCGCCCTCTTAAGCGAAATGGTTTTCATGCGTTAGACGAACTATATCTAATAACCAGCTGGGGACCAAGAGATCAAAATTGAACAATGTCGTCAAAAGTTGGTAAAAGTAGGAATAGTGCTCGGTAGAATACCTTAATTTGAATCATCGTTAATTTTTATTGGAAATTGTATATTGGAGTCTCTTGAAAAATTACTTGCTTTTCGAACTTTGCCATATTTAAACTTATTTTTTAAAGCTTTACTGTAAATAGGATAGGAACACTAGATATTAAGTAGGTACCTACCTATATATATTTGCTTAACCACCAGTATTTTTATTGTAAGTCATCAAAAGCTCTTAAGTCAGAAAAAATAACAACGCTGGCTGGTTAACACCTCGGAATGGATGATTTTTCAAAAGAGCATAGCAAGACTATTAACTTGAGGAATACAAGGTCCTTACCAGTTCTGGTACTTGGGCAGCGGCTTGATGGTGCCCTGCTGCTGCATGAGCTGCAGCAGCGCGGAGGCTTCGCCCTCGGACCCGTCGCAGACGTGAACGTGCTCCGGCTGGCAGAGCGCCGCGCTGCGTTCCACGAAAGAGCGGGCCTGGGGGAAAGAGGGACTTTAGAATCTCGGCTTCTATCCCCCGAGCTTTGCACTTTGTCCAGATGACGCAATTAACGCGTTCTGTTGTTAATATTTCACACTTATTGGCTAGATCGCTGAACCAAAGCGAAACATGGAAAGTGGAACGCGTTTTACTCGCGCATACATTTTTTTATGCAGAACGAGATAGTGCGTGGCCTTCACCCCACCTGGGGGCCAATTCTCACGCGATAGACAAAATGTCGAAATAGAGATATGTCGAAATAAAATGGCGGATCCGCCATTTTGTCTATTCAAAACTGTTTTTGGTATTCTCGAAATGTCACCATAGAGATATGTCGATGGCTAGCCCTCGACATGCAACGTGTGGTCGATAGCAGTAGAGATTGAATATCTCGAACATTACGTTAGTCGAAGTGTCGAATTGCCTCTTTCTTATGAGGTGGGTGACCATTTGGGACTACAATAACGAATGTTAAGCTACTTTTGAAAAGGCCGAGTACGAGATGGGTGACCGTTTGGAACAGCAATAACGAATGTTAAGCTACTTTTGGAGAGGGCGGTTGCCATTTACTGGATGGGTGACCATTTGGGACTGTGATGATGAATGTTAAGCAATTTTAGGAAATGGCCGGGTGTGGGATGGGTGACCGTTTGTGACTGCGATGCGACGAAAAAAATTTAAATAAGGCTGGGTTTGGGATGGGTGACCATCTGGTAACCACTTTGAAAATGGTCACCCGTCTCAGATGGGTGACCGTTTGGAACAGCAATAACGAATGTTAAGCTACTTTTGGAGAGGGCGGTTGCCATTTACTAGATGGGTGACCATTTGGGACTGTGATGATGAATGTTAAGCAATTTTAGGAAATGGCCGGGTGTGGGATGGGTGACCGTTTGTGACTGCGATGCGACGAAAAAAAAGTTAAATAAGGCTGGGTTTGGGATGGGTGACCATCTGGTAACCACTTTGAAAATGGTCACCCGTCTCAGATGGGTGACCGTTTGGAACAGCAATAACGAATGTTAAGCTACTTTTGGAGAGGGCGGTTCCCAATTACTAGATGGGTGACCATTTGGGACTGTGATGATGAATGTTAAGCAATTTTAGGAAATGGCCGGGTGTGGGATGGGTGACCGTTTGTGACTGCGATGCGACGAAAGTAAAAAAAAAATTAGGCTGGGTTTGGGATGGGTGACCGACGATGCCAGAAGTAATCAATTTAAACAACAATTTCAAAGACTGGGTACCTATGAGATGGGTGACCGTTTGAGACTTCGATAACATATGTTAAACAACTTTGTAAAAAGGTCGGGTTCGGGATGGGTGACCGACTAAGCCAACAGTAATCAATGTTAAACAGCGTTGCGTTTCTTGCAGGCAGACATCGGGCGCGTGCCACAGTGTCAAATTCGAAATATCTCGAAAAAGTCAATAAATTGTAGAGATTCCAAAGACTTTCGACTTGTAATGTCGAAAATTGCTGAGAATAAGTTTTTTGGCTGCAATAGAGATTTTAGTGACATTTTCAATAGAGATTTGTGATTAGAGATTATCTCGAATTCGAGAAATGTCTCAGTGCGCGAGAATAGGCCCCCTGATGTTAAGTGACGATAAGGCCGAAGGTCGAAGCGCACTACACCCGGAATCCACATCTCTGAGGAACTGGCTATCTTACCTCTGTTGTCGGAACACATAATTTTTTTAATTGTTGTTGCGTCAGACTTAGGTAAGATGGGGTAGCTAGCCAGGCGGACTTGAAATAAGCCCTATCACCAACCAAATGGTTCTGGACAGGGTACAATTATTTAAACCGCAAAAATGCAATTAATTAAACCACGGACTAAATAATAGTACCTACTAAATAGCCAGAAAATGTTTGGGCTACCTACCTATTTGGTACGGTATTTTGTTCACACCACAATCTGGCACCACTTCAACGTTATTTTGAATTCCAAATAAAGAGACAAAATAAGAAACGAATGTTATGAGTTCACATCCTGTGGCTATTGTAAAAAGTATAATGACAGCTGCACGTTGCTAAAGAAAACCAATACTTCCGTTAACAACGCCTCGATGGAGTCATAACAATCGGGCATAAATGAGCATGCGTAGCAAAGATTCGGTTGACTTTACGAAGTTTAGACAATTTACGTTTTGCTGTTTGTCAAAAGAGGTGATCATGTGGTCAAGAAAGGAAGCCTCCCAGGACGCAAAAAAGATCGAGGCAACCCTCTCTGACAAGGTGGACTAGATGACCGACAACCTAGCTCTCCTACACAAACGGCCAACATTCTATTCGTTTAAACGCTACGCTTGCTATTAAAGTTTTAAAATAAGCAGTAAACTATAAAATTACGTGCCGCAAGCTTGTCAATTCCTTAGAAGCTACCTACATCAAAGTCTGTAATTTACATAAATTATTGCGACATGTGTCTATTGCTCATATTTAAGGTTTAATAGTAAGCGTAGCGTTCAAACGTATAGATAGAATATTGGCCATTTGAGTAGGGGAGTAGAACAGCTATCCTGGCGCAATCTAATAAGGAGGGCCGACCTTAAGTGCAAATTAGGCAAAGGAGTAGAAAAAAGGAGGAACTGGAAATGTATTTTTTGTGTCAGAAATAATTATCAATAAAAAAAAGTGAATTACCTTCGGAGTCAAAGCTGCGAGTTGCGGTGCTGGCTTGGCAGCACCGCGCAGGGCGGTCTGGTGCGCCGCGCGGGTGTACGCGAGGGCCACCTGTGCGCATCTGTGGGGCAGAAAAAGTATGGTTAAGAATAATCTCGGATCTCTATGGAGTTCGGTGGCACAGTGGTTAAGCGGTACTTTAAAATGTATCCAATCCAGTTATTCCTATGTTCTATAGCGCTCATGGCCAGGCCTCCATCACTCGCTCAAGGTCGCGCGATAAGCACCCTACCGCTAGCCGTTCCGCCGGCGGAACAAGTGAGCAAAGGGCCGCCACACGCCCGCCTGTGTAGTCGCGCGGCATCTTACTGCCTGCGTAGGTATTGTCTCTTTATAATAGTAACAATGTCGAGTCGCAGTAATGTCGACTACGGGTACCGTGTACGGGTGTCAAAATCAAAAAACCAATAAACTATTGTCAGTTTTCATATGTATGCTACGCAGTTCATTTATAAGAAGTCAACCCTAACGTTGCGTCATTAGAAAAGGTAAGAGCACGCGATAGAAAGAGAGGCAACTACTAGGTGAATATAAACTGTACTGCAGGCCATTGCGCGACCTCAATTGCACTTTATTGTGTTGGAGCAAAAGTCGCTATTTATTTAAATTACTATGCGGCGTGCTGCTTCTGTACCTTGTACTATTAGTTATTCTGTGTCATGGCGGAGCTTGACAGACTGACCCTACTCGATCGGGTTTGTTAAGCAACGCTCGGTCCGTCCAGCCCCCTACTCAAATGGCCAACTTTCTATTCGTTTGAACGCTACGCTTACTTTTAAAGCTTAAATATGAGCAATAGATGATTAAATCACATGTCGCAAACTTATGAAAATCACAGACCTCGATGTATTGTATGCAAGCTTACGGCACGTAATTTTATAGTTTACTGCTTATTTCAAAGTTTTAACAGTAAGCGTAGCGTTTAAACGAATAGAATATTGGCCATTTGAGTAGGGGGGCTGGTGTCGGATGGGTGGCTGTTAAGTGGCATTACAACTGAGCTTCCGTGCTTGGGAGGGCACGTTAAACCATCGGTCCCGGCTGTTGTCATCTGGCAACAGTCGTTAAGCCAAGTTAGAGGCCTTACTTGGCTTGATAGTCTCTAACAGTCTACCACCAGAGATGGCCACTAATTCCTCATACGATAAGAGAGAGAGAGAGATCTGTTCTAAGAATGTATATTTTGGGAAATTTACATTACGAAAAGTGTGCATTTTGGGAAATGTAGGTTCATTTTGGCAAAAGTACTTTTAAGGAAGTGGACACTGCGGGAAATGTACATTTTGAAACCGGTGGTGTACATTATAGGAAGTGTACATTTTGAACCTGAAAGGCCTGGCCCTACGATTGCGGAGATTAAGCAATTTTCGCAAGGGTCGGTCATGGGATGGGTGACCAAAAATTATTATCTTGAGTTCTTAGTGCTTTGGAAGGCACGTTAAGCCGTTGATCCCGGTTTTTACAGTCGTTAACACCCACCAATGCGCATTGGGCCCGCGTGATGTGTTATGGCCCGTCCTCCTTATCCACCCATAAGGAAGACCTGTGCCCTAGCAGTGGGGACAATGGGGACATTAAAAATGGCCGTAGTCGAAGAATAATCTTAATAAAAAAGTGAACCTAATGTCACTTTTTGGTAGAATAAAAAAATAAAGAATCCTAGCAAAGACGTATCTAGCAAAATCGACCGTAGTTGGGTACACTATAATTAGTTAGGATTTAGGATCCTAGAACACTGGAAAAAATAGATAGGTAATGCTAGAGAGTGAATTTATTCCATGGTGAAGAATCAAACAGTTTTCATCGATGATAATTATATATTTACTAGGAGAAAAGAAGTGAAAAGGATCGTAGTAAAAACCGTAGCGAAAAGCTTAGTAAAGTCGTAGTTGGATAGAGTACGAAATCGAATTAATAATAAGACTACCAATCGTTGGATCTTATATAGAAAATCTGTTCAAGATGTATTATAGTAGCAAATAGCAACTCAATTTTGCTTCCAGTGTGAGATTTTGTTTAGAAGTTACAAAAGTGAAATAGATCGTAGCAAAAATCATAGCAAATTCGTAGCAACTTACGAAAAGCAGGAGTAGCTATTATATATTCTGTGAAGCAGGCCTTTTGCGAGCATTTCGTAGTTATAAATTGATTATGGTAGCAAGCAGCAACTCAATTTTGCTTCCAATGTGATGTTTTTGATAAAAAAGTTTTGGTCCAATAAGGAGTTCAAAACGGAAATTGATCGTAGCAAAAATCGTAGCAACTACGAAAAGCAGGTGCGTAGCCAGGATACCTACGTATTCGGAGGGGATGTAAGCCCGTAGCCGGAATATGGATTCGGAGATTGAAAATTTTAGTAATATTTGGCAGGAGGGGGGGCTAGGACACCCATATCTATGCCCCTGTCTAACGGGCCTGACGAAAAGTCAGGGTCCTAAATAGCAGAAAAGAGGCGATCTCTAAAAGAGTTAAAAGTAATGGTGGAAGTTTTTATAGAAACGACGCGAGGAGGGGTATGTGTTACACATCAGCAACGCGGGATTTTTCCACTAAGCATGACCGAGCGTGATACGTAGCGCGTAGCAATAGCAGTGTGTGATCCATCTTAAAGTAAGTAGTACTTTTGTTATTATTTCCTTAAGATCAGCGCTTGATTAAAATTTGGTATTTGTCATGCTTTGATTCTTTCCCTTGGGTAAGTAAGTTCCAGAATTGCGTCATCATGTATCATAAAGTGAATTTATCCTAACAAAGCGAATAATTTTGAAGTAAACTGCATAATGGCAAATCTGATCATGATAATGTGGTCATGGAGAAATACTTCAAATCAAAACGCAAGGATTTTGTCATTTTTGAGATTTAAGCCAGACGACTATCAAAGGATTGATACCTCATGGTCCCGATTTTTATTCAAAATTCTTCGGTTCTAGATATTAATTGTCTATTTTTATTTTTTTTATTTTAACATAGGTAATATGTGTTAAGTTATGTTAATACATAATTTAATACAACAAAGGTTTGCATTAATGATAAAAAAATAGATTACTTGCAAGTAAATAACTGGTTATGGACAAATTGATTGGTTATAAAGCTATTTTGCAATTATAATGTCGTTTCCATAAAACTGAACGTCGACAAAGATCGTTTGTACCAACATAGCAACCGATTATGTCGACACGAAGTGTAATAAGATCTTATTAGGAAATTACATACAATACGGTAGTTGGTTTGACTACGTAAGCAACTTCACTTGTATTTTGGATAAATCGACCAGACTCCGAGGAGCTCGGTGGCGCAGTGGTTTAGCGCCTGGCCCAACGATTGCGGAGGTTAAGCAACGTTCGCAAGGGTCGGTCATGGGATGGGTGACCAAAAGTTTATTATCTCGAGCTCCTCCGTGCTTCGGAAGGCACGTTAAGCCGTTGGTCCCGGCTGCATTTGCAGTCGTTAACACTGACCAATCCGCATTGGGCCCGCGTGGTGGGTTAATGGCCTGTCCTCCTTATCCACCTATAAGGAAGGTCTGTGCCCCAGCAGTGGGAACATTAAAAATGGCTGATGGACCAGACTTGAAATTTTATTAAGTAATTTTGTTGATTGGAATTTAATTTTAAAGTGTATAGTTTTTTAAACTGGTGTTTTGAGTTTAGACCTATTTGTCAAAAAATAGAATTTTCTTAAAGGATTTTTTTGGATTCATTGGGCTGACATTCTAATGATGATTCATCTTAAATTCTAAATAATGTTTGAAAGTTTGAGATTTTTTAATATAGAGTTATTAAAATATTAAATATTCAAATAAAATCGACTCGCCACCCAGGTGGGGTGGGATAGAGTCATAGAGAGTAGAGTTACTGGTTCGGGTAAATATGGTACTTATATTAACTTAATGTTATTAAAAAATATTATGTTAATAATTTAATTAATTAATTAAATAAATAAATAAATTTTATTGTCTATGTTAATAATACTCACTGTACGGTCTTCCTCACGTAGTCTTCCGGAATACTTTTGAAGTGCAACATTTTTACTATAAAATTTACTTAAAACAAAGACAAAAACTGGGCAACACGAGAATAATTAATATAATTAAACTTATAAAATTAATTCAATACTTTATGATTTATTAAAGGGTCTAATTTGAAAATGTCTACTAAATTTTATCGAAATTACTGAAGCTGAACAAAAATATTAGCCACCTATAATATCCAATTAATCTTCCACCCATTTAATAATTAAATTAGTTCGGTGATCAAACGCGGAATGCGAAAATTCTATTGCGCGCGCGCCTTTTATATTGGAGGAGTGTTTGAATGGCGCGATCTGATTGGTCGATATCGGGGCGGGTCACATACGTAGAAAAATCGTAAAAACGACCGGTTACGATGGAGTTTGTTATCTGTTTTGCTGATCTCTGGCTGCGGAGAAAACAATAATTTCGTTATGTTTTGGACGAGTATAGAAATAGTATATGTTGATTTCGTCATAGCAACGCTCAAGGTGGACCCGATTGCGTCAGCCATAGAAAGGGCATGCGTTGCACTCGGAATATAAACCTAGTTCTTTATGGCTAAAAGTAATAAACTTAATACTGCCTAAATACTAAATTTTACACAAGGAAAATCCCTTTATTCTCATTTTAAAAATTTAGGAGAACTATTTTTAGTAACGCAGAAGTACCTATGCTTATTTAAGGAACTTGATCTTCATAATGCTATAGGTACGGTCAACGACATGCTGGGCATTTCTGGGCTTCCACGACAGGGTAATGATATTCAATTAATTTTATACTTAAACTAGCGGCCGCCCGCGGTTTCACCCGCGTGGTTTCCTTTCCCGTGGGATTATCGGGATAAAAAGTATCCTATGTTTTAATCTAGACTATCTACTATCTGTGTGCTGAATTTCAACCAAATCCGTTCAGTAGTTTTTGCGTGATTGAGGAACAAACATCTAAACATCCAAACCCACAAACTTTCACATTTATAATATTAGTATATAGGATGCAAAGCTTTTCAGGTACAAAATCAATTACAGATTTTTTTACAGTTTTGTATAGGTATAACGTCATGTGCTGTTGATTGTACATAATAAGGAATTACCATTCTACCGAAAATATATTTAATTCTTGCAGAGAAATTCCTAAATTTCAAGTGATTAAGCTCGGAATTAATGTAGGAGACTTTAAGTACCTAGAATATAATATCTTACCTATTTATTTTTTTATGTAGAGTAAGAAGCATTTATCTGTTGTGTCAGCTAAAAAAAGTTGTAAATATCTTAATATTTTTGTTATTATTTTCAATGAAAATGAAAGGTTTTCTGAAGATGAATCCAAGGATTAAAGAAAGCGTAGGAAGAAAAAGACTTAAGTACCTATACCTATAAGTATTTTTACTATAGTAGCAAGACTCACATTTTTTCTATAATAGACTCAATTTTAACACAACGTCATAGAAACTAAGTTACATAAAATAGAAATAGTCTAATTAATACTCAAACTATTCGCTACACAATGAAAAAAACATAAAAGCAATAAAAAAGTGTAAATTTTACTTAAAAACTGATATCGTTAATGTGACGCTCTGTGTACTGGTGGGTGTGTCAACCGGTTTAAAAATTACGAAAATGAAAAGTGAAATGATAAGTTCAAATGTTTGTTTTTCATTGCTCTTTGATTTGACTATAACTTTTGAAGTGTTTCAATAAATAACGCTATGTATTTTAAATTCATAATATTACTGGTTTTAAGGTATTTTGTTTACTTGATAAAGTCCTTGGCATTAAAATAATGGCATCAGTCATCACTAGGTAGTTTAAAGTCTAGTTTAAGTATTTGAAGAGTATACTGCTTTAAGAGAATCAAACATTTTAATGGAATCTCTTTTTATTTTGTCGTTTTTCTGTCACTATGCATACTTACCTCTTTAGTCCTCAAAGCAAACTTATTCATTTGTTTACAAGAAAGTTGAACTAAGATAAACATTATTCCTTGGAATTCGCTATCGGGATTGCGTCTGATGTATTTTGAAAGGGCTTCTTTAAGAAAGGCTTAAACTAGTAAAAAAAAAAACAATAAAGTAACAGTATTTTCCTTTCTAATACGACGTGAAAGAGATTCACTTGAAAATAACACAAATTATTGCATCATATAAGCATGAATGATGCAGTTTTACCAAGGTCACAACAGTCAACACATATCGAGAAATGAGTTTAAAACTATAACTTAGAATGCTTTTATACGCGCTACCTACTTTGTTTTCTTTTAGGTAGGTATTTACTTTTGTCTTTTAATTATTTTAGCCTACTTTATCTACGAGTTTTCACAAGGTTCACAATTCACAAATTCAAAAAGAATGTCATATTAAAAGAACACGATAGTAAGCCTATATATATATATAATATCATAGCAATGATAGCTAAAGTAAACTAGCTATTATTAGTAAACATCTAGGCTTACGTCACGTACTGGAAGCTATCAAAGATTATCTTGGAATTTCCATGAATTTAATTATTGACATAGGTACTATTTTTACATAAACTATGACTCGTAACATAAATAATGTAGGTTTTGTTAATAAATAATAATATTTATATTACGCAATTTACAAAATACTTGCTCTGATTCCAAAGTAAGAAGCTAATAAAGCACATCTTGTGTTATGAAAATCAGATTCATACAACGGTGGAGCTACAAATAGGTACCCAGACCTGAACCAATATCAAAAAAGTTAGTTTTCTAAATTGGCCAAGTCGGGGTCGAATCCGGGACCTTGAGATTGCGACACATTGAAAACCGGTGTACAAACCAATCAACCAAGAGGTGGGAATCAAAATTTATTTTCTAAATTTTCTTGCTAAGTCTTTACTAAGTTAATTTTTGTTGTTCCTAACGACTCCTTGTTTTAAGTTGTTGCTGTGATTCTTGTTTTAAGAACAAATTAACTAGTTATTTCTATGGGCAGAACAAATATAAAATTAATAGTTTGAGTAGGTATGGTATAATAAAATTAACTGGTTTGGACCAACCTTGTCGCTGGGTGACGCTCGGTAGTAACTAAATATTATGTTTGGTGTATTTTTATAATCAGCCGACAAGCCTCTATCAGCCGATATCTAGGATTAATTGTCGATCAAAAGAGGTTTTATCACATTGCTCAGAGGTCGATATGGGCGGTTACTTCCTTTGTTCTTTCATTTTTTTTATTTAAGTACATGAAAGGATTTTTTTCACATTGTCATTTTGTTATTTTATTACATTACATAGCCCTACCTACATGGATTTTTCTGTAAACACACCTCCAATACTTTACACAAAATTATATAATTGAAAGACATAGTTTCAGAGTTCAGAGTTATTTAGGTAGGTATTACAGATATTGAAAACAGTATGAATAAAGGTGCTTTTTAGTAAATAAACGCTGTACAAGTTTAACACGACATTTAAAATTATTGCATATCGCATTTAATAAACAATGTAATTTCTGTGATGTAATTAATTATGTAGGTATTCTGTGGTTGGTAATACGAAGACCGATTAATTTCGCTTTATATATTACATATATATACACCGTCATTTTGTAGTCGTTTTAATTAACTTAAGGGTGTGTTGTACCAATGAAAATAATCATTTTTTCCCAAGAAACATGGGTCGAAAAACGACAAAAAAATTTGAGTCTCCCATACTAACTAGACAGCTAAAACATTTTATTAGTATGGGAAAGTCAATTTTTTTTGTCGTTTTTCGACCCATGTTTCTTGGGCAAAAATGTTTAGTTCTGTTAGTAGAACACTCCCTTAAGTTAATTAAAATGACTACAAAATGACGGTGTATACAAGTAGGTATGATTCAATATACCTAGTATGGGAATAGAGTAAATCTGGATGGATTTGTGTGTGATTGAATGTAATACATAGATAACTTATCTATAACCTATAACTTTCGATAGATACCTATAACCACCTTATAACTGATTAAAAGACATGTCCCATCGCGTCTATGTCATTTGCCCTACCATTCTCAAAATATGAAAGTATATCGCGTCTTAATTAAAGTAGTATGTCAGAGTAGGTATCTTACTCTAGAATCAGATTGATAATTATTTTCTGCATTAAAAAGTGGGATTTTTAAGTAAAAACGCTTTTAAATCACAATTTTTTATCATTAGAGTACTATTTACTTACATTTCTTTCACAAAATACTTCAGAAAACAACTAAATGTTTTTGTAATTGTTTTTCTAAATATAAAACAATTCTTGACTGATACTATACCTAAATAAAATGTAATTAGAATTTTTTAATTATGAAAGTAATTAAATAAAATGAAACTGGGGCAACGCTGGGACATCTCCTTTATGCGTCCATCCATTAGCGATTACACGCTCATGCAAGCGTCATGCAATTCCATCAGTCATGAATTAGTTTACTGTGACTGACAAATTACCGTGTAATGTATTGACTGATGGTTGCATGAAGTTGATTTCTTCTTGGCATCAGTCAGTAAGTCAAACGTAATACATGACTGATGGAATTTAACTGACGCTTGCATGAGCATGATGTAATGGCCGCCATAAAAATATCATAAGTTATATATAAGATAAGCTTGTAAAAAAGCTGTTGAGTTTCTGAATAATTACCTACTTAAATACCCCTTTTATGGACGAGTCAGTGCGTGCACCAAAACTGCACTAATTATACTGTAAATTGATTGCTTGTGAATATAATATTAGATATTAGAGGCATTTGAAAATTGCAAGTTTTATTCAACACATTAGCCTCATCATTATTACTTACTCGCCCATAGATACGAGGGTTAAATGTGATTACGTGTCCAGTGGGAATTAAAAAAAATCCTTTCTCCAACATTATAGAGAACTAGCGGCCGCTCGCGGTTTCACCCGCGTGGTTCCCGTTCCCGTGGAAATATCGGGATAAAAAGTATTCTATGTTTTAATCTAGGCTATTTACTATCTGTGTGCCAAATTTCAACTAATTCCGTTCAGTAGTTTTTGTGTGATTGAGGAACAAACAGCTAAACATCCAAACCCACAAACTTTCACATTTATGATTAAAGACTAGCGGCCGCTCGCGGTTTCACCCGCGTGGTTCCCGTTTCCGTGGGAATATCGGGATAAAAAGTATCCTATGTTTTAATCTAGGCTATCTACTATCTGTGTGCCAAATTTCAACCAAATCCGTTCAGTAGTTTTTGCGTGATTGATGAACAAACATCTAAACATCCAAACCCACAAACTTTCACATTTATAATATAAGTAAGATTAGAGATAGAGGATATAGAAGATTAGGATATAGAGTTTAAAATTATTCTTATTCTTACTAGGTATGATTTAAAAAAATATAGGTAAGTACATAAGTAAAGTTACGTGTTTAAATTGCTTAAGTGGGTGGGTGGGTACACAGCGATGCAATCAGAATTGACCTATTATCTGTTTGCGTTTAACGGCAGATAAATTGCGTCTATTTCATAGTCCACAACTGATAGTACACATGTGTAACATATGCATATCTTCTTAAATATACTTATTAATGAGGTGAAGTTTGTTAGTTTGTAACTCAATTATGCAAAAACGGCTGAACTGGTTTGGATGAAACTTGCTTTGGTACATAGATAGTTCAAAGCCTGAATAAGTAGGTACCTTTAGGATTTGATGATTCAATTTATAGAACGCGTGGACGAAGTCGGGGACGGAATAAAAAATCATAAGAGGGCATCTGATTTAAAAAAAATCTTTCTCTAATGGAAAGTGAGTGTCATATAAGTACTTAGATTATTTTCCACCGAAATCTCTATGCAAAATTGAATCGCGGACAAAGTCACAGACGGAAGCTCTACCACAGAGATAACATACTATTGTGTTAATAAAGTACAACGGCCTTTAAAGAAAACTAAGATTATTATTTAGGTTCTTATTTTAACACAAAAACCTAATAGCAACAAACACACCACCAAACTATGGATCTTTGGTCTGAAAATAAATTATATTTATTTTTTTATTATTTATTATTATTTAATAGTAGATTAAATATTTATACATAGTTCAAAATAATGGTAAATAATAAAATAATAATAACTGCACACATTTTTCAAAGTAAATGAATAAAATATTTACTTATGTTAATTTATTACTATGTGTAGGTAGATAGTTTGTTAACTTTACTTTTTATACGCGGCATCCGATCTAATAATAGCATTATATTAATATTATTTTTCCACATCCAATTTTCCGAAATAATTATAAGTAACAAGTACACTGGCCTGCAAAACTAAGTACTACAGAGATCTATTTTCATACAAACGAGGTAACTTTGAAGCATTGGTTGTCCGCCCAGGATTAAACTTGGTGTGATCTGATGATGGCCATCCAGGGAGTGAATGGAGAAGATTCATATGCCCATACACACACACCCAATTGATCTGATCAGCATTCTAAGAACTGTAAGGATAAGAGTTATCAGTTACAGCATTTCCATACATTTTAATGCTATTTTCGTGGTTTTTTTAAACATATCCAAACAACTCTTAGAATGCTGATCAGATCTATTGGGTGTGTATGGGGATCTGAATCTTCTCCATTCACTCCCTGGACGGCCATCATCAGATCACACCACGTTTAATCCTGGGCGGAGAACCAATGCTTCAAAGTTACCTCGTTTGTATGAAAATATACCTCTGTGTTACTTAGTTTTGCAGGCCAGTGTATTTAAATTTCTAAATAAAGTCCCAATTGAAGTTACTAGCCGCAAAAACGCAGAAATAACTTAGATCACTAGTTAAGTTCTATCGTTATTATAATTCAGTCTGCGGAAAAACTTTCCGTTAGGAATATAAATTATGTAAACAAACTCATTCTTTAATATTTAAATAAACTTTAATATTTTTCCATAATCGACTAGTTATGCAAAACAAAGGTGATTCAAAGGAATATTATGTCTGTCTGTTCGTTAAATATTTCAGTAAGGGACCAAAGTGTTTATATAATTAATTATTGTTGCGTTCTATTGCTTTATTGTTTACTTTTAAGGCGATTCCCTGACCGAAAGTGGCGCCCTCAGAGGTTTTTATTTAATAGTTGTTAATGAGAGAATTTTAATAAAACTTTTCGTGGAATTTTTAGGGCTCATAGTCGAGTATTTTTAGAAGGTATTACTACATTCTCTCGCAGTCATTCGTAAAAGTAGATAGCAAATGTGTCAAAAACAGCCACTTTTAGCAGGTTTGCTATCTTCTTCTAGCAGTGACTACGAGACTATGAGCTAGACTATTAGACTATGAGCATTTAAATGATGTATTACAATATTAAATAAAATCCAACGCCACTTTTGGTCAGGAAAGCGCCTTAAGGGAACATCACGAGCCCACTAGCTCCCCCAATCAAATAAAAATAATTACAACGAAATAACTGAGTTCAATAAAATTCTAAAAATATAAAATCTAAATAAAAAGTCAACAATTTTTGTATTACGTTTATTAATCTTAGTGTAAATGTGGTCGTATATTTTTTTACAATCTGGATGTGCTACACAAACATATTTAAACCAGGAAAAACACATTCAAAATAGTTTATAACTAAAAGTATTTTTTATATTTTTCAGAATAGAAACATAGTAATTTCGTTTGTAAGTATGGTTTTTTCTTGAGCGCTAGTGCACGCGTTTTTAAAAAAATAACAATTAATAAATTAATTGCAAAAGATGATATAATAATACCTAATTATTTTTGTCAATTCAAAACGTAACTCGCAACATTTTTATTATAGCTGCTAGCTGTAATGTGTGTTTTTATGCTACGTATATGCGATCATGACGACACAGTGACGTATTTTTTTGACGACATTGTTTGTAAACAATTTTATGAGAATACGTAGTGTACTTATTGTTGTATGGTCTGTGGAAGTGACAAATAGATCAACAAGTATCATGATTCGTGATAAATGACACAAATTCTGGTGATATATAATTAAATTGAACGATCGAATTTATTTGTAGGTATACTTACAAACACAAGAGTAATATAATGACGTATGCTTCGATATGCACAAGTTTTATCGTGATAGAGAAATTCTAGAATGTTATATATTGTAGCACTGTAAATACTTTGGGCTTGCGGCCAGTGGCGTAACTATACTATCTGAGGCCCGTGGCAAATTCATCGACCGGGGCCCTCTCTTAAGTTTTCTGTGGGCCCTCCCATGTAAAAAAGTTTAACGTGTTAGTATCTTTTTTAACCGACTTAAAAAAAGGAGGAGGTTCTCAAATCAACGGTTTTTTATGTATATTTTACGATAACTATCTAGAGGTTATAATAACCTCAAGAGTAGTCATATTTTAATTTCATTGGAATACCAATGTTATCTCAATCATTTAGCATAATAATATCCTATTTGTCCAATCCTATTGGACCTACGACAAATAGAACCTATATGCTTAAGAGCCCGTTACGATTTTGCCGCTGACTGCAGCTCTCTCGCTCGCACATTTCATATATTGAGATATTTTTTCATTTCATAAGCACTGCTTGCTTACTCGACTTATCATCAATAAAATCCTCATTCAAGTACTGACTGATTTTAAGCAATTATTCTTTCTTTTTTTTCCTCCGTATCCTTCTTCTTCTTTCATTTTCACTCCCACTTAGACACATTATAGAACATAGTGATATCTTTATTCCACTACTAAAATAAACGATAAAACGAAAACTAAGACGACTAAAAAACAATGTCACAAACAACCAATTCTCACAAGAAACTTACTATGACTGTTGCGTAATGAATGGACCCTTTTTGGATACAGAGATTTGGTAAAAGTGATTTTGAGTGAGCTACCATTGTGCTAAAAACAAAGGAATTTGACCATTGACCGACCATCTGCACTTTCATGTTTTGACTTTTTAGATCCGCACGTATACCCAGTTCTTTTTTGTTCAGAGGTATTATTAGAGACAATGCGAGCTTTTGGTTCCCATCCCATGCATTCTTGTTTCCGCTTTACGTTTGTATCAGTTTGGCTAGGATAATGAACCCTATTGACAGTTTTTTTCCTATTTTTTTAATAAATGTTAGGTTCCTCTTGTGGTCATGGCCTCTCGAGCCGGGGGGGCCCTTCAGGCCCGGGGCCCGTGGCATTTTGCCCGCTCTGCCACCCTATAGTTACGCCACTGCTTGCGGCAATTAGTATATTGGCGCAAGCCCAAAGTATTTGCTAGCTAGCTTATTATGTACTTAGTTTACTCTTATTATGTAAATAGTACCTGGGCGACCGAGCTTTGCTCGGTTATTACTATTTATTGTAATATGGTGGTGTTTAGGTGATAATATATAATCTACATACATATCTCAAACATTAATTTCATTTTTTATACTTGTCTAAAAACAATAAAAATTAATAAAAATATATATATAAACTTGAACATTAAAAAAAGTAAGTCACAGATTCGAACCCGTAACACTCATTTCTTGCCGTGCGCGTCTTAACCCGCTGGACTAGACGGACAGTGGCCGGCAGAACGAAATTAGCGACCATCTTCGCGTCGAAAGAAAAACGTAGGAAAACTCGAAAACATGCGTTTTCCCAAACATAAGACTAATCTAGATCGATTGTTTACCCCCGAAAACCCGCATATACCAAATTTCAGCGAAATCGTTAGAGCCGTTTCCGAGATCACAGAAATAAATTTATACGTATACATACAAGAATTGCTCGTTTAATGCTCAAAGTATCAATACTGAGAATAAAAAAGTACAGAAACGGAGAAAAAAGATCCGTCAACAATATAACGGAATTAATTTTAACATAGATTCAAAAGACAGCATGATTATTCTATAGAACGAAAATAGTAGACTTCCTTGTTTATGGACAAAGAATCGAACCAGCCACCACCGGTGAGAGGCGACCTTCGATTCGACTCCTGCGCATGTGCGACACAACACAAAGGAACTAATTTCCATTTAAAGAGCCTTTTTTGGTCATTGAAATCACAGATAATATGATTGACTAATATCTTTATTAAATTATTACCTATGAAATTGCCGATTTGTATGGACAATTTCCAAGAAGTTGAATTTTCATACTAGCATTTTCTTTGTTCATTTAACAACCATGAACGCACACTCATACAACAAAACTTTTGTGTTTTTAAACACTATAGCGCCGATTATACATTCTGTGTACTAAGTATCGGGAATTTGTCAATAAAACAAAAAATACAAATTATTCATCTAAATTTATTTTATCGCCTTCAAAGTAGGCCCCATCGCTTGCAATACAACATCTCCACCGCTTCACCCAGTCTTCCATACATTTTTCATAGGCTATTTGCGGTATGGCCTTTAGCTCATTCAGCGAATTTTCTTTTATGGCTTCTATCGACTCAAAACGTTTTCCTCGAAGTGGTAATTTTAACTTGGGTAATAAAAAAAAGTCAGACGGAGCCATATCAGGTGAATACGGTGCTTGGTCGAGAGCTTTTGTTGAATTTTTCGCTAAAAACTCTTTCACTATAATGGCTGTGTGTGATGGTGCATTATCATTTTCCATTGTAAAAATCGCCGAGGACTCAAAACTATCACCGAAAAAAGTGTAGTTTAAAACAAATTAAATGACAGATCCCGCTCAAATTTTGCGCGCTTAATCAGTACAGGGCTGCCAACATGCAGTAAAAAAATTAGAACGACCTCTTTTACGCGGGTCTTTTTATTGACATATTCCCGATACTTTTTACACAGAGTAGTATATCCCGATTTAGCATCCTAGTTAGGAACCAATGTCGTGTTGCTACCCGTACTTGTCAATAAAATATTGTATAATAAGTATAGTAGTAGCGATTTTAAATGTGAATTTACACTATAAACATTGTTTAAGATTGGAGATAAGAATCGAAAATAAAAAATCACAAATAATGTTGAACTTTCCATTATTAAAATTTGTGCAAATTCACTGTTAAAATTGAACTCATTAATACGGGTGGCAACTAAATTGGTTCCTAACTAGGATGCTATTACAGTTCACTCGTGATGTATAAGCTGCATTATTGCGATTAATTACACCTATACCTGTCTAAGGGACTTATAGGAGTGTAGAGTTATACTTTTATACGATTGTTGGTGTTATAATACTCTAACAACTATCATTTAGTCAGCCGTCTGACTAAGAGCATTATAAGAGGGTAGAAATCGTCAACCGCTGTTTAACGGCCTACTTGTACGATGTTATAGAGCTAGCATTTTAAAAGAACACACGTGGTCATTTATAAAGTTAAAGGCTGTTATGTTTACTTATTTTAGACTGTTATACAGCTAGTAGCTGTAGTAGGACTTGTTTGTGATCATTAAAATAAACTTTTTTAACTATCTGTACAGAAGTGTTTAAATGGTTCGCATGTGCACTGTAGGCTGTTAAAAGGGCTATATGTGTTGTCCATTAACATCAATAGCAGTTTATTTGTCCACCAGTACTACTCTTATTTGCTGTAAGCTGAACATGAATGTGAATGTGAATATTCTATTACACTTTAAACACTAAATTGTGTGTCTCACACGAAAACAAAAAGTATTTTTTTATTAGTTTGTTACAAAATTTGTACTTTAGGTATTCATACTTGTCTTAGTACCTGGGCTAGGCCAATTAACGGACAAATTTATTATTGCGGATCTCTAAAATTTCAGTAATATTGAAAGATTAAACGATGATACACAATTGACTTGAATTACATCTTAAAACTGTACATAAGTTCACATCAGAATAAATTTATAGACATTGGCTCTGTAGTGGTACAAATGTGGGACTTCATATAGATAACAGCATTATAACAGAACACATGTGAACCTATATACGCTCGCTCACCCGCATTAAATTGGAGTTATAACAGTTCACCTAGCCGTATTTCATTTCCACCATTTTGTTCTACATAACCTAAAATATTTACCAAAAATCTCCAAAATTATCATGCAGATTATCGGAAAATAAGCAGATAGAGCGATTGAGTTTTGGTTTCATGTTATAATTAATTACCGTAGTATAATTATAATGCCAATAGAATATCGAAAACTGAAAATTGTAGATTTCCTCTCAGCCAGTTTTATATATTTTAAAATGAATATCGCGTTTTTACAGAGACGCGTGAATATTTTAGCTGTAAATATGTATACATTTCACGATAAAGTTGCATTCCCATGCCATTAACACATATTAAGTATTTAAAACAGGTACTTCCGTGTTATATTAATTTTTATCCAAATAGAGTTATTCCGCCATTAATTATTACGACACAATAAAAGCATATTAAATTTGTGGAATAAATAGAAATAATTTAGGACACACGTGAATTTTAGGTAGCACTGGAGTACTTTTGTCGGATTTTATAACTGTGAAGGCTGTGTATTTAGTCACTTGTTACTCTTTATTACACTCATGTATGTTGTATTAGTTCACACTGCGTCCCATATAGTGCCGTAAGTCAGCCTTAAGTCCGATGTTACTACTTAAACTGCTATTATAATGCTATTATAATGTTATTATACTGCTAATGTAGAGCCATAGTGACTTAAGGCTGTCTAATTTGTGCCCAAACTGGTTCTATAAGAGCATTATAGCAAGCTATACAGCTTTTATACAGCTGACTTACACAGCTTGTGGAGTACATGTGAACGACTAGACATCTTATATAGAACCCCGAATGCTACTTGGGAGGCTATCTACTATCTGTGTGCCAAATTTCAGCCAAATCCGTTCTGTACTTTTTGCGTGATTGAGGAACAAATATCCAAACATCTAAAGATCCAAACCCACAATTTTACATTTATAATATTAGTAGGATGATATATTCTCTTGTTAATTTTCTTCTTGGATTATACCTAGCATGATAAAAAAATACCCGGAACTTTTTACAATTCGTACGATTCAGGTTTATTTACTTAGTAGAGAAATTAGTTAAAAATTTAAGAGAACAATAATATTGTGGATAAGCAATTTAAAGGATATAAAATTAGAAAAGTACATACCTACTTATACAGAAATAATAAAAATCGAGAAATCGAGACCCTATCGTCGGCAGGAGTAGTGTTGAACAAAAACAATTTTGGTGGGACTAGAGTGGTAGGTACTAATTTGCTTCAAACTATTTTCAGGAAAAATACTAACGTGAATCGGGGTTTTCCATATTAATCTTTGAAAGTAAACAAACAAAATAAAATAATTCATAAAAATTGTCATAAGGTGGTCATACATTAATCAAAACAGATTCTTCTAGTTTTGTTTACAAAGCGGTACCCGGAAATAATTAATATTATATTTAATAACATTGTAATAAACAATATTCGCAGTTACTGTATTAGTTCAAAAGGTCTCTTAATTAATGAACGAAAGAACAGTCAAGTGCGAGTCGGATTTCGCGTAAAATGGTATGAAAAAAATCTGGTTAAGATAGCCATTTGAATATCCTACTAATATTATAAATGTGAAAGTTTGTGGGTTTGGATACTTTGGATGTTTGGATGTTTGTTCCTCAATCACGCAAAAACTACTGAACGGATTTGGTTGAAATTTGGCACACAGATAGTAAATATCCTAGATTAAAACATAGGATACTTTTTATCCCGATATTCCCACGGGAACGGGAACCACGCGGGTGAAACCGCGGGCGGCCGCTAGTCTTAAATAAGTATGCTTTAAAACAAATCCTAATAATAGAGAAAACATTAAATTAATATTAAAAATTAGTTAACATGAATGTGATAATGATAAGTAATGACTATTTGATGCATTTCCTGTTGTTTGTAATACTTCTAGAGATGAATGACCTAACAACAACGTTTTTTTTTAAACAATTTATTTAATAACAACAACAGCTGAGTGACCGCCCGCTTCTGAGGTATTTTATCAGAGGTTTAACTAAATCGGAGGTGTCAACATTATCTGCTTTAAAGTAAGAAAATTAACCTTTAAAAACTTAAACCTCCGATAACCTTCGAGTAAGTAGAAACCGGGGGTTAGTCAGTTCAATCTCATGAAACGGAAGTAAAATTATTTTGACTTAAATAAAAACACGTGGTTATTGCATTACACAATTACCTATCCGATATGTAGTAGGTATTTAATTTTAACCTACGTACCCATTGTGTGCAAACTTTTGTTAATTATTGTGGTGGAGCTCATTTTTCAATGTTGACGACTCCTGTATGAAATATACAGGGAGAAAAAAGCAGCCCTTGACGAGTTTCTTGCCGGTTCTTCTCGTTACAAGGTCTCCCGCTTAGGGTTTGCGAACCGATGGCGTAGCTTCTATGACATTCACAAGTGCTTGTAACAGCCTAGACTGAATAAATAATTTTTGAATTTTGAATTACAAAAAAGGTACCATTATCTAAGTAACCAACTTTCAGGGGCATTTTCATGTTGTGTGTGAGTTATCTATCATGCATGAATTTGTAGGGGTGTGTGTGTGTAGAAATCGTGCACATTTTTAATTTAATCGCAAAGTAAAGTGAATAAATGTGACTCAATTTGGACGTAGGTATTTTTTAGATAATTAATATAAGCAATAGGGAAGTATATTTCAGTTTTTTTAGTCATAATGCGTTTCGCTCTTTGAGCCTACATGTCATTAATTAGTTATCAAAATCCGTCTGTGATTTCCTTATACCAATAATCAGTATCAAGGGGTCGTGTCTTGCTAATTATAAGTTGATTGGCGTGCTATCAAATAGCTGTGGAATTTGCCTTGTGCCATGACCCCTTACTAACTGATAAATTGTTAAAGATAGTTAATTTATTAATTTGTTAATGTTAATTCTTTCGACATTATACAAAGTTATTTTTAGTTAATACAAAACCTCTCGTGGGGTTGATCAGACCATCAAACTGAACAACTTTCATTTTGGAACCAACTTCGAAATCGCAAAAAAAAAATCAGCTGTTCCATACAAAAGTACAATCCTACTGCTTCGAAATGTATGAAACAGCTGATATTTTTTTCGCGATTTCAAGGTTGGTCTCATAATGAAAGTTGTTCAGTTCGATGCTCTGATCAACCCCACGAGAGGTTTTGTAGTAACTAAAAATAACCTTGTATAAGTGCTATGTTTTATTTATTTATTTTATTTATTTATATATTTAGTACACACAAAATTTTTACATGAAAAATAATGGACATAAGAGTAGTAAGGGAGACGTACCAAATACTGGATACTTTTGAAAACCGGAAAAATAACCAACATAGTTATTAAAAAACATGTGTTTGTTGCACTCATAGCGATAAGTATCTAATCATCTTAGAATTCCAAAAAGAAATAAAATTCTAGCTCTACTAATAATCGGCAAATATTTTTTTTTCTAAAAAATGACAGAAATCAACGACATAATTTTATGTACCCTACTAGCGGCCGCCCGCGGTTTCACCCGCGTGGTTCCCGTTCCCGTGGGAATATCGGGCTAAAAATTCTATGTTTTAATCCAGGCTATCTACTATCTGTGTACCAAATTTCAACCAAATCCGTTCAGTAGTTTTTGCGTGATTGAGGAACAAACATCCAAACATCCAAACCCACAAACTTTCACATTTATAATATTAGTAGGAAGTAGGATATTGGACAGTAGGTATTCTTAATATTGGATATCCAATATTGGGTACATAACACTCAATATGGGATATCCAGTATAAGGAATACACAGACACACTACAAATAAGGTAAATTAACCGGCGGGACGTGTTAACAAACATAGTCTATTACATCTGGATCAAGCCCAGCACAAACTTCATAAGCCCATCGATAAGTTGTTAGTTGAGTTCAATAACTACAAGTACATACTGATTTATATGTATCCCAATACTGGATTAACCAGTATTGGGGTAGCGCGGTATCCAGTATTGAGTAAAGTACCTACATTTACGAAAATGTTCTCGAACTCTTTACCTACCAAAATTATCAAGAAAAAGCGTTAATTACGTCGCAATAACTATGTGCCTAGTCAATACGTATCCTATAATAACAAATAAATGCACTAACCATTGTTTAACACACTTTGCAACACTATATCAAAATTAGTTCGATAAACGAAAAACACACTTTGAATTTTAACAGCCAACTGGAGCTAGTTATGGCGCTATTGTCGGAGAAAGCATTGAGATTATACATTGAAGAAGTAGTTTTAGACTGATACAATAGATGGCAATGGTTACTTTTCTAGAAATTGAGGTATCCAGTATTGGGCACGTATCCAATATTTGGTACGTCTCCCCTACAATGGCACAGCTTATTTCAAATTGAAATTTCTTCCAGCTGGCCCGGGACAGGAAATAACATTGAGAAGGGCAGTCTGTGTTTTATATAAATTTCGCTTTTTAGGATTTTTCTTTTCATAAACAGCTACCTACCTACCTTACCTTTTGCAATTACAACTATTCAACTTGGTCTCTTCAAGGCAAAAGTGAATAGGCATTTCCTGGGCAAGCATGCTACACCTTAGACCACATCCAGTTTACCAAGCAAGACAGTTGTCAAATGCCTGCCCAGTTTACAATAAAAAATAAATAAAAAAATGTTTCTCAACGCCTACGAAAATTTTAAGGCAAACTCTTGAATGCACAGCGAAAAAATATTGCGTAGGGAGGGATATATGTAGATAAACATTATATTCCAAGTACCTACCTACCTAAGTACCTAACAATAAAACTGGACATCTAAGTAAAGGGGTACCTAATTACCAAGATTTTTGATATTTTTTCCTACGATTCGCGAGAGAAAATTGTGTAAAACAAGATAATTATTGTTTTCTTAATTGTAGCGTTTCTCTTGTTTTGTGACTTTCATAACAATAGGGAATATGAATCAATTTTTTTTTAATCAAAATCAATAGTATCATGCGTGAGAAAATCAACTGTAATATTGAAACTTGTCTCTTGCGTTTTTTTCTCGTAATATAGTTACTTGAAGTTAGCACGCATCAGCTCCCGCCGAAAACGCTCTATACAAAACGGTGACGTCACACATCACGTTTTGGTGTGTTTCGGGCGCGTTTAATATGGAGTTAGCCAATAATCTTCAATTAACTCCCTAAATTTTGCGTTTATGTAGATATGTGTCATACAAAATATTATTTCTTTTTCGATATTCTATCTGACTGTAAAGTGCATTATATCCGAAAACGAAAAAAAAATATCGTTATTTTCCCCTGATTTAATCGTGCGATAAAACGAAAATAAGCATTTTTTTTATTTTTCTTTCTGTTCCATCATGTTTTTACAAGTGTCCGCAGCGATCAAGCTCAATTTTAGGAAAATCGGTGACTTATGCATATTCCCTATTATTAACATTTTTACTGCACTGAAATATGACGAGAGGTATCAATACATTTTTTCAGCATTTTTATAGGTTTGCTAAAGGTTTAAAAATAAAATGGTGAAAAAAGTGACTACATATTTAAGTATTTGTTTCCTACTGTGATTCATCGAACAATAGGTAGTTTTTTCTGAAAAGTGAATACTTTTACTGAACAATGATTTATTTTTGTTACATTGGAATGATAAGCAAAAAATGGGCGTGTGTGATAAAAAAAACGATATCACTATAGTTCAGGCAGGATGATTATTATTGTAAAATATACCAACTACTGAAATTTTACTGTCTCTAACCGATGATAACAAAATTATTGATTAGGTAGGTAAATACTTTGTTTTCATTCACGTAACAAAATATTTACCTAAAATAATAAACATATCTATTGCACGTTGCTAGGTTCAATATAATGACATAATGATTTCGAATACAAAACAACAACATTCAAAAATAAAGCAATGAATGCCGCACCGCGCGCGACAGAGCGGCCGGCGAAGTGCCAGAGCAGAGCCATGTACCTAGAATGCCAGACAGCCCAAGTAACAAAATTTGGTACTATAAAAGTCCTGAGAACGCTTTAGGACGTGCTAATTAGTTTCATGATAAGCACTTTAATGGTATTGTAAACCTTTACAGAACCCCAAATAGGCCCTAGTTTTATCACTGATTAATTCTATAAACATTACATAAAGGCTCTCACGGTAATAAATCAGGGTACTTATTGTCTAATTTCAAAATCTATCGCAATCGCTTTCAAGATGTGATACATTGATGCTTCTTTTTGGCACAAATAAAAACTTACCAAGGGAATGCATCAATGTGTCACATCCATCTGTCAAATGAAAGCGATTGCGATAGATTTTCGAAATTAGACAATAAGCCCCCAGCTCTATACATGAAAAGCAAAACATGTTTATAGTGCTATTTTGATCTTTTTAACACAATAAGTTCGCCATTTTGTTCGTGCTGTGCTCATGTCATCGTGAGTGTTCCCCAAAAAAAAAATGTCGTTCGCTATTACAATTTGTAATACAAAAGACATTCTACAAAACATCACTCTTGATCGACCATTGACCGTAACTCCACCGTAACTTGCGAAAATAATTGTATCGATAAAATCACTATGCTGATTTCAAATTTGACAATGCGCCCTCATAATTTTCGTGATTTAATTAAATTTAAATTAATAAAATAAGGACTCGTCCCGACTATGGCTGCTATAGTACACATTGACTCCAGCCGTGCCACTAATGTGCTATCATGGCAGCCATATTTTTAAACAGCAACCATATTTTCACCGAAAACGGATATTAGTCCATTAATTATTAATTTTAGTGCTTTTATCTCACGCTTTAGTCAGGTAGCAGTAACACAAAAAGTTAAAGTTATTTAGCAACTCCACCAGAAGTTGCTATGATACTATTTAGTACCATAGAAGAGTTTTCATGACTTTTACAGAACTAGCCCCATAGCGATGTTGAGGGAGCATTTAAGGAGCTAAACCATGACATAATGGTTGTGCAAGGTACTTTTATAGTGCAGATTGATTCTGTAATAGTGTTTTCGATACTGCTACAATACTAGTGCTATAAAAGTTATTTTGACACAATATTGGTGCAAAATAGATACATAAAAGTGACAGTAAAGTCGTCTATAGTACTAAATAGTACTATGATTGCTTTTTTCATATCTATTACAGTGCAACACTTTAAAGATTCTTTTGTATGTCCTGTAAGTGTTCTAGGAGCTGCATCATAGAACTTAAATGCTCTTTAATATTATAGAACCAAAACGCTCTGTGGAATACCTTTATAGCACAAGCAGTCACAACGGTTACCATTTAAGGCCTACTATATCACTGTTTAGTGATATAACCCCTTGGTTATAGAAACTTTTGTTACTTGGGAGGATCTGCTGGCGTGTAACTCTCAATATTCCTTCGGTATTTTGAGCTTCGGGTTTTAGTCTTTTAGGGAAAATGTCCTTTCGTGATTTTAATCGTACGGCCAAACAACCATTCGGCCTTTCATTTTCGGTCTTCCGTCCATAGGTCTTGTAAAATTCGGTGTTTTCAACTTCGGCATTGTAATAGGTACATACTAGAGATGAAACGGATAGTGGTTTGGCCGGATACCGGATATTCGGCCAACCATGTGGCCGGATAACTGGATATCCCGCGGGACTTAGTTATTTGGTGCATCGCACGCACACACACTTGCGTAGGCGGCGCGCGAACGATCGGGTGGACTCGGTTCGATTCGGAATTATATTTCTTAAGTGATACTAAGACTAACTAAATAAAGCAAATAATTACTTAGAATATATTTTTTCATCCAGTTTTCTTTTTTTTACTTCGGCCGGATGCCTATCCGGCTGAATAGTAGTTATCCGGTATTCGGCCGGATAGTATAAAGGCCGCCGGATAGGCCGGATACCGGATAGTTACCGGATATCCGTTTCATCTCTAGTACATACTCATCAATTCGTAGTAAATAACTATAGCGATTAGGTAACGAAAAATGCTTTTACACGATTCTTCCCTCGTAATCTTCCACATCCAGAGAGCCTAGTGAGAGTTGATGTTTTCACTTTTGAAAACTATAGTTTTCTCTCTTTCACTCCCAGTGACTATGAGCAGCATATCCGATAGTTTTCGATTGTGAAAAGTGGAAACATCAACTCGCACTAAGCCCTCAGGATCGAATAAATGTCAAAAATCTGTTATTTTGGTACATTACACGATACCAATTCGATCTCAGATTCTCAATCGCGTTCGGGAGTATCCCCGAATATTGATGATATAAATTATAAGCAATTTCTACTTGAATACCTAATGTTGTTCCTAATAATTTCGATTTTAAGAATGTTAAAAAGGTATTTTCTGAAATTAAAAAGTATCGAGCCAAAATCACTGAATCTATATTTCTGGTTCTATACGTGTCTGGAGAAAGATACCTATAAAGAAATATATATCTTAATCAGATCTCTAGGATCTTTCCGCAATCTATGCATTACTTCAAAAAGTGACAATTTTTAGACGTATCACCTTAAAACCACGGTAATACAACGATATCGGTAAACTTGCACTGTCTTATTCAGAGTGCGTTCGTTAAACTAGGGCCAAAGTTAACATGGCGTTAGACTGCGGACTAACGCCATTTTAGCGCAAATCGTATTCAGAGTGACAGTTTAACTTTTAGTCCCACCGTTTAAGGATTAAAAGGTGCATTGTGATTGGTTTACAAGCATTAAACGAGGTTTTGTTAGAACAGTCTTGCACCCCAGTTTTGTGAAACATCTCTGAATAAGACAGAGTTTAAAAATTCGCTATGCGAGTTGCATGGTGATCGCTGGCAGTGTTGTCAACTGCGAAATATGTAACGCAATACGTCTGTTCACTAGGACTATGACTAGGATAAGTTATAAGTCAAGTTAGTAGCTTGCATGGCTTAGTAATAAGCGAGGCTCTTCGTAGTGGGGCTTTAGCCTTATCGTTCCGCCAAAGGAAAATAACACCACGTGTCATGTCTAAAAATACTGAAAGCAAATCACATGATTGTTTTGGTTTTGGCAATCTCACTGATAACTAATGCCTTTCGAATTGGGCTTAGTAATAGTAATATTACCGGTAGATAGCAATTTATGTTTCTGAGGTGTATTATGTGCAGTCAAAATATCGGTTTTTAAGGAAAATCTATATAAAAACCAGGTGGTACGGAAACAGTTAGGTTCAAACTAGAAAATATTTTCATAGGGAAGATGTGTGCAATTAATAATGACTAATGGCCGGTATACATTTTGATTAGTGTTTAGTGTGAGTGGCTCGTTTAGTGTTTAGCAAAAAATAATTACTTAACACTAATCAGAGACTGTCCGAACGTGTTTTTTGCTAAACACTAAACGAGCCACTCGCACTAAACACTAATCAAAATGTATACCGGCCATAAGTTTAGGTAGGCAGGTCCTACTGTACATAGTTATGTTCTAACTTTTTTACGATAGATGGACAAGCGCTTGACCACTATCAAACCGTGTTGGTTAGGCGATGATGTGATCTACTTATGATGAGACGCGCTTGCCTGGAAGTAACATATTTAGTCCCGTGTGCTCAATAAAAAATACGGCATTTGGTGATCGAGGGATATCCTTTGGCAGGGTGCACCTTCTGAACCCTTAGATAATTTTAAGAAGGGGAGCCCTTTCGACGCATAGTGCCAGAAACGCAAATTACCGTACACGCTAACGACCATGTTTCAAATTCGCAACTTACCAGACGTGCAAATGACCCGATACGCAAACGACCTGAAATGAATTCGCAATTGACCAGATTCGCAAACGACCTGCGGGGCTACTCAAATGGCCACTTTTCTATTCGTTCGCTAACTTAAAAATTAAAAATAAGCCATAAACATCAAAATAACGTGACGTAGGCTTGTCAATTCTGTACAATACAACAATGTCTGTGATTTGCATAAACTTGCGAACGTCTGACTTGATCATTAATTGCTTATTTTTAAGATTTAAGTTAGCGAACGAATAGAAAAGTGGCCATTTGAGTAGCCCCCCTGTCCCTCTAGCCAAAGTAACATTTGCGAATTTTCGCTATCGCTTCGCTCCGAAACATGTATGGATTTGACATTTTAAAATTCGACTGTTAACGAAAGCTTATGTCAATCCCATACATGTTTCGAAAGCGAAGCGATAACGAAAATTTGTGAATGTTACTTTGGCTAGGCCCTCTGAAATGAATTCGCAATTGACCAGGCACGCAAACGACCTGAAATTGGTTTTACAATACAATTTGAAGTGCAATAATGACTAGGACAGCTAGAGCAATTGTAATTTTAGATTTTTTTTTTGTATTTAGTATATCGACTGTGGAAAGGAAAAAATGCTAAAGCGCCACTTTGGCCATTATGAGTTATATATATCATTGGATAGCGCTTTTTTTTCTGCGTCGATCTGTCTAGGTTTCAAAGCAATCGGAGCACTTTTTTGGCGCTTTAGCATTTCTAAAATTCAACGTTTTTCACAATTTTTCACAAATTTACGCTGTCAATATGACTAAAGCGACGTATTTTTATTATTTTTGTAACAAATGTAGCATAAGAATTTTTATCCGGTCCACCTTTATTTCATTTGTACCACTTGAGCAATTTTCGTTTATTCAAATTTGAAAAGTAATGGTGATTTAGTAATTTAAGCATTTTATAGACTACAATGGTTTGGCGCTTTAGCAAAACATCATTGGTTTAAGAAGTAAGAACGGTTGGCGCTTAAGCAATTTTTGCTAGCTGTTTGTGTTATTATTAAGTACGTTATCTAGTACGTTAGCGAAAATACTACTCTCAGATTTATTGATGCAACGTATATTACAATACAGAAGTTATAATTTGACATTATTTCGATTAACTGAAACATAGTAATACTAATTACTTCACGCTTCCAAGACACTCAATGGGAAGTTACCGATTTTGATGCTTCCCTGGTATCACCCACCCAAATAATGTTGACCTCTGCACTACTCAGGTCGTCGAAGTATGGCTCTCAAACAGCTGAATAACAACCGATCACTACAGAACTTCTTAGAGCGGGTGATAAGCCAATACTAAAATCCTCCAGAAGCTTTTCAATTCCGTCATCGTTGAAGGCAGAACGCCGAAGGCATGACTCTCTTAAAGAACTACAGACCCATCTCACTTCTGAGCCATATTTATAAGTTGTTTTCGAGAGTCTTTACGAATCGTCTCGCTCGCAGGTTTGGCGACTTCCAACCTCCCGAACAAGCCAGGTTCCGTAAAGGCTTAGCGCCATGGACCACATCCATACGCTGCGGCAGGTCATACAGAAGACTGAGGAGTATAATTTGCCACTCGGCTTGGCGTTCGTGGACTAAAAGACAGCCTTTGATTCAATAGAAACCTGGGCGGTACTGCAGTCTCTCCGGAGGTGCCAAGGGTAGTGGACTGCAGGTATATCGAGATGTTCAGGTACTAACACGAAAATGCCACCATGTCGATCCGGTCGAGTACGAGTACAGAACTAGAGCACAAATCCAATGCAACTGCAGGGAAATGTAATTTCTTTGAAACTGTTCACTGCTGCATCAGAGGACATCTTTAAACTCTTAAACTGAAAAGGACTCGGCATCAACATTAATGGTCAATACCTAACATATCTTCGTTTTACCGATGATATAGTACTGGCTGAGATCTTGGAAGAACTGAACACAATGCTCGAAGATCTCAGTAGTGCTTTGCTCCCCAAAGAGTGGGTCTCAAGATGAACATGGGTAAGACGAAAATTATGTCGAATGCGCATGTTGTGCCCGCTCCAGTTCATGTTGAGAACACTACACTTGAAGTTGTGGGATGGGCAGCATTCGGGAAGCTTTGAAATATCTTCGCTTCAAATTTACCTTAGTGTCTCAAGACGAAAGTCAGTGCGTGTTGTCAGTGATAATGATTTACGGCAGTGAAGCGTGGTCGCTCACTATGAGTCTCATAAGGAGGCTCAAGGTCACCCAGCTTGCAATGGAAAGAGCCATGATAAGCGTTTCCTTGCGTGATCGAATCAGAAATTAGGAAATCTGCAGGAGAACTAAAGTTACCGACATCGCTCGAAGGATTCTTCAGTTGAAGTATCAGTGGGCTGGACACATAGCGAAAAGAACCGACGGCCATTGGGGCGGAAAGGTTTTGGAATGGCGACCCCATACTGGACGACGTTCCGTGGGTAGGCCTCCGACAAGGTGGATCAACGATGGTGAAGGTCGCGGTGCGCCGCTGGATACAAGCAACGCAAGACCGATCGTCGTGGAGATCCTTGGGGGAGCCCTGTACCCAGCAGTAAGTGTCGTGAGGCCGATATGATGATGATTTTAATATTAGCCAGCAAGTTTTCAGAAAAAATAATACAGCATTAATTTTCACCGTGCATCACCATCACCACACCGCACTGCAACTTGCAGACAAATTCCAATGTGATTTGATCGGATGGCAGTAGCCGAGCAGTAGCATAGCAGTAGCCTCTCCAAAGGCCGCCGTTTACAGTCCACCAGGGCGATGCCCGCGGGCTGCTTCAGCAGCCCGCGCACCAGGGCGAAATAATAGACAATTAACTGAAACATAGTAATACTTATTACTGATATCGATAAGTAAATCTAATATAGAGTAATTGAGTTGGTGTTCAGCAATACTTGTTTGCATTTATTCTACAGCATTGGTGCATTTAAGCAATTTTCCCTAAAGGGTTCGGTTAAATCATCGCCAACATGGGTAATTGAGTAAACTTTTCTTCACTGCATCTGTTAAAGTTAAGGTCATTAAGCATTTTGTCATTGCCCTAGAAAAGATCATTGCGACTTATAATCAGTTTTCACTGACTGGGTTCTTACAATATTGTGGACATAAGTAATTTTTTCCTGACTGGAGTTTTCTCAAAAAAATAAGTATTTTTGCTTAAGCGACAAGTATTTCGCGATATAATAGAATTAGAAACTAATGAGTATTTCCTAAATTTGGGAAAAAAATAAATAATATGGTCTTTCATACACATGAATTTGCTCACGTTAATAACAAAAAAGTTATGATTTTTTTTCGAAAAAATGAAACTTTAAACCTCATTTCCCACAACTAGCATTTTGGCGCTTTAGCATTTTTTCCTTTCCACAGTCGATATATTTTTGGTAAGAGAGGTTAGGGTATCAGCAGTTAGGAATCCCGTTGAGGGCTGTGGGGAATTAATTTTGAGCTGATTCCAAATATATATAATATTATTACATTGCAGTGCAGCTACTGGTTTTTAAAAAAATCGGAAAATAATTTTCCAAACATACTAAGTTTGGGCTCTTGCAGGAAGAAAACCACTAAATGAATTCTTATGAAACATACGCCAAACAACTTCTAATATACTCTTATCTAACGTCTTGGAAGCAATTTTGAAAAAAAATATAGGTTTTGAAAAAATAAATTCAAATTCCATACAAAAAAAAGATTGTATTTTATCTCTCTCCCATACAAAAATCCAAGATGGCTCTCCATCTTAAAATGATCTAAGGGTTCAGAAGGTGCACCCTGCCAAAGGATATCCCTCGATCACCAAACCCCGTAAATTGCACTTTTATCACAGAATATATATAGTCTTTTATGTCGTGATCGTGAGGAAATGCAACATTCACTCGCGAATTGAAAGCCCAGATTGTACCTATCGGGAAGCAGACTCAGACAATAGGTACAATGAACCGAAAGGAACCCCGGGGTTCCTTCCACTCTCTAGCGGTACGAATGATAAAATTTGAAGCCAAACACTTGTGTGAATCTTTGGAATATGCTTCAAAAAACGGTGACGCAGATTCGTCGTCTGGTTGTCAGATGGAAGAAAGAAGATGGCGGAATTAGCTTGTGCAATTCCACTGCGCACTCGTCGGAATGTATCCGATAAAAAACCGATTTAGATTATGCTCGAGGCTTTTTTTTATATTATTACAAAAAATATGTCGATATTGTCGTTGCCGATGAGCTTCTTGGCCCTCCACTCAATGGACTCGAGCGTCTGGCTGGAGCAGGTTGATTGACCCATCCCAAAGATGAGAGCAGTACCTAACCTACTCCATGAAAACGGAATTATATTTCAATGTTTTTTGGCTAGGCAAGTTATTAAACGTCATTGAACAAGTCATATTCGTAGCCATCTATTAGATATCAAGATATTATCATTGATTGAACGGCGCCGAAAATTGAGCGACTGATTAAGCTAGTTGGCTGCGACATCATGATCGAAATTTCCATTGAAACCACTTCTATATAAACAAACACGTTATCATGTAGTTGTACATACATAAATTATGTTTTCTCGCACATGTAAACATATTGTTGTTGTGCGATAAGGTGGTGATGAAACGATGGGTGTGCGGCCGCGCCTCCGGGGCGACCCCAGCCGATAACGGTGCTTACTATGCGATAGTGGCATTATGAAGTGGATGGATGAAGTTTCAATTGATTTTGTTTTGTATACTTCTTTGGCATGTTGTGTTGACCATCAGCCATTTTATGATGTCCCCACTGCAGGGGCACAGGCTCTCCTTATGGGTGGATAAGGAGGATGGGCCAGAACCCAGTGCGGATTGGTGGGTGTTAACGACTGCAAATGCAGCTGGGACCAACGGCTTTATTTTTTTATTTTATTTTATTTTTATTAAGGGATAACAAACAGTTACAATATTTGTATTAACTAGATAAAAGTAATCATATAGTACAAAGTACCACAATAACTAAGGCAATACTGTAACCCACAACATTATCCACAGATTAGCAACAGAATAATAAAAAATATACTAGAGTGCTACACTGTATCCAGTTAGAAAAATTAAAGAATCTACTTTTACCACATAAAAAAATAGCGAAAAACTTAATTTGAAAAAAAAAAAACAGAAAAACTAGAACAGCTACGGCTTAAGTGCCTTTCGAAGCACGGATAATAAATTTTTGGTCACCCATCCCATGACCGACCCTTGCGAAAGTTGCTTAACCTCCGCAATCGCAGGGCCAGGCATATATTCTGTGGCCAGGCGCTAAACTACTGCGCCAGCAATCTCCTTATAGCACATCAGTTATTTTAACAATGATAAAAAACGTATTAAGGCTCATTTTTTTATTATGTTTGTTATTGATGAACTTGCAAAATCAACAACTGAAGATGTGTTTTGAGTGTGTTTTGTTTAAAAAGCGAACTGTGAAAACATGTTATTGTCTTGAAAAATCCACTGTTATCTTGTGTTGCAGTGAAAAAATAAATGAAAGCCATATCAAACGTGTTTAACAATGAGGCTGATTTGCCATATTATAGGGTTTCCTTCATTCTTACTCTTAATTAAATTGATCTTCGACAAACGTTTCTTGAAATAAGTAGTTAGGTAGGTAGGTACCGTTATGATGAAATGCGAAGGCAAGTGTTGCGTCATCTCATCTGTCTGTTATTTTAGAATAAACAAATCAGTGACAGTAAAATTATTTTTTACTAGCGGCCGCCCGCGGTTTCACCCGCATGGTTCCCGTTCCTGTGGGAATATCGGGATAAAAAGTACCCTATGTTTTAATCTAGGCTAACTACTATTTGTGTGCCAAATTTCAACCAAATCCGTTCAGAAGTTTTTGCGTGATTGAGGAACAAACATCCAAACATCTAAACATCCAAACCCACAAACTTTCACATTTATAATATTAGTAGGATAGTAGGATTCTCAGCAGTACTAGCAAAATTACTTCTAGTTTAATTAAAAATGGAACAGACTAAATTATCTTTTAGATAAATTGACTAGAACTTAACTAGAACTTGTGAATTAGGCTTTAGGTACTATTAACATAAAGTAGCATCATAGATGGACTAACAAATAAAAGATACTTATTTAAAAAAACTTACTTTTTCGTTAGCCTCTTGACAAAAAACACCATTCTTCTAGCTGTTTATCCTATAAATATCTGTGAAAATAGAAAGTTTATGATTAGAACAGAAAGTAAAAAAAAATATCATGTATTTTATTAAAAGTAACTAATATTAAAATACTTGTAAATACTTTTTTACAGAAATAAATAATGCCAAAATATAAGTCAGAATTTTCATGCAAACATTTTGTAGTTCTTTGCAGAGATCTTTCTTCTACTGTTTACGCAAATACGGGACGGTAAATATTTGTTTCAAGTCTGAATAATTTATTAAAAAGGATTGTAATTTTTTACGCGATGTCATACCTACCTAGAACTTTAATTTATATTAAGAACCCTCTTTTAAAAAAATCTAATCTTTGTTAAAAACTGAGAGAATAAAATAATGAAAAGTATTTCTGAAACTGAGAGGTGGGTGCATACTGCATGCCCGTTCAGCTTTTTTGAATCCACAATTATTCGTAAAGTTTTATTAGATGTGTTGACTGCACAGTCATAGAATACGTAATACTTGGCAATGTGTTGCATTTCTTTATAAAATTGTGGTTTTAAATACCTACTTTTATTCCGAAAATGAACCAGCCGGCTGTTGCTAGTTTGTAGATTTAATACCTATCTAATTTTGTATTTAAATATTTTCGCTATCCCCGTAAATTGGTAATACGATGGAACCTTGTCACATTAACATCCATGTTGACGTCATCCGCAACTAAAAATGACATGTAACAATAAATTCTAATAGGTAATTTAATATATTAAGTTAGTTACTAGCGGCCGCCCGCGACTTCGTCTGCGTAGACAGTTTTTTTGCTATTCCTCGGGAATTGTAGGTTTTTTCTGGATGAAAGGTACCCTATGTCCTTTTCTACATACCTTGAGAACCTGTATGTAAAATTTCATGATGATTGGTTCAGTAGTTAAGACATGAAGTCGTAACAAACAAACAAAGAAACATCCGAACTTTTGTATTTATAATATTAGTAAGAAAATAAGGATTGAGGTTTTTGAGGTTAAAAACATGGCCACCAGGTTCATTACCAATTTGTGACGATAGTAAATACTGCAGATTATTATATGTTGACATCAAAAATACCAAAATAAATATGCTGATGTTCTTTAACCAAGTGAATAACTTAATAATATTTTCTTTTTCGTTTTACACGTGTCTTAATTTTCCCCGTTCGACGTAACGTCACCGTCGGCACGTCTTGCGTAGGTCACGGGTTCAAACCCCGTTTGCATCATACGCACTGATAATAGCACACTGATTGATAAGTGTACTAATATTTTGTTCGGACGAGGGGAAAGACAGAATGTCCGAACTATAAATATGAAAATAGGAAAATTCTTAAGACTTACAAAACTTTTTTCACCTTACTAATCTTTTATTTAAAAAGTAACGATCGCCCGCAGTTTCACACGCGTGGTTCCCGTTCCCGTTAGAATATTGAGATAAAAAGTCTATGTTAAATTCTATGTTTGAATCTAGGTTATCTAGTATCAGTGTGCCAAATTTCAACTAAATCCGTTCAGTAGTTATTGCGTGATTGAGGAACAAACATCCAAACCCACAAACTTTCACATTATTTATAACTAGCAGCCGCCCGCGGTTTCACCCGCGTGGTTCTCGTTCCCGTGGGAATATCGGGATAAAAAGTATTCTATGTTTTATTCCAGGCTATCTTCTATCTGTGTGCTAAATTTCAACAAAATCCGTGCAGTAGTGTTTGCGTGATTGGGGAACAAACATCCAAACATCTAAACATCCAAACATCCAAACCCACAAACTTTCACATTTATAATATTAGTAGGAAGTAGGATAGGATATTAGTAGGATGTGGTCCAGAAAATGAACGATGCAAATGGTCCAACATGGCTGATATGATGAGATGACACTTAAATTCGATGAGTATTTTTTTTGTTTTAGAACAAAGTTTTTTATATAACTGATGCCATTTTGTTACACAACTCAAACATACGCCTAAGGTCAGGTTAGATAAAATCAAAAAGTTATTGTAAGTTTATAAATAATGGAATATTATCGCACTAACTACACGAGTTATTTATAACTTGGAAAAGTACTTGATAGCAATACAGAGTCATTCTTACGTCGCCGACTTTATCACAAGTTGACGACTTTTAAAAACACATGAATTCATAGATGGAAAGATACGCTCGTGTTTTCTTTGTTAAAGTATTTCCTTATTAATTTCTGTACTTATATTATAGTTACTTTATTATTTTCTCTGTGAAAAGAAATATTTTACTCATTAAGTTATAAAAATCCTCAGTGGATGAAACTTTGCTGTGATGCAATATTAGTATGAGCCAAAACCCATATAAGAAAAAAAAACTAACTTAGGTTGAGTTTCAAAATTATGTTTCTAAATTAGGTCTGTGTCTTATGCTAAGATAATTTTTGGATATTTCTCATACCTATTGTTTTCATACCTTACATACTTTTGGTAAATAAATTTTAAGAAGAAAATTTTTCCTATAAAAGATATCAACGATTTAAAAAATTGTCCTTTTTTCTCTTTTATTTGATAATTTTCAAAATATGTTTTATTTATGCTACTTTATCATACTGTAAAGTTTCGTCGACTGAAGATTTACCTAAGGATTTACTATAAGTACTATTATGCAACAGCGTCGTTTAACCATTTAGCGAAAAAAATCGTGTGCGCGCGTATCGCTCGTGCACGAACTAAACGTATGTTGTGACGGCGCGGCGTGCGAGCGATTTTAACCTTAGGAGTGGTTAAGCGACGCTGTTGCCCATGGTACCTTCCCTTCTTACAAATGAACAGTAATATGACATGACATAAAAGTATTTACAGAAATAATTACAAGTGAATATAGGTATGGCATGGCTATGACATCACTGTAGAAAATTATGATATGAATGCCACTGATTAAATAGTATCTATAGCTCATTGTCGGGCAAACAACCACATACAAAAATTATTTTATTAGCTAATACATATTACATTCATGTTATTTGGTTTGGTTGGCATACAGGTGTTACTATGGTGTATGATAGTTTGCGTTTGTAAGTTCAATAGGTGGTTTTACTAGGGTTGCCAACTTTTTTTGCATCAAATATTATAGTACCTCGCTATTTTCAAATGTAAAAATATAGTATACTAGCGGTCGCCGCGATTTCATCTGCGTGCAAAGTTTTTTTGCTATTCCTCGGGAACAGTTCCTTTTTTGGGATAAAAGGTACCCTATGTCCTTTTCTGTACCCCTGACAACGTGTATACAAAATTTCATGATGATCGGTTCAATAGTTAAGACGGCGTAACAAACAAACAAACGGACTTTCGCATTTATAATATTAGTAGATAAGGATGGCGAAAAAGTCGTTTTAATTAACTTAAAGGAGTGTTCTACTAACGGAACTAAACATTTTTGCCACAGAAACATGGGTCGAAAAACGACAAAAAAATTTGACTTTCCCAGACAAATAAAATGTTTTAGCTGTCTACTTAGTATGGGAGACCCAAAATTTATTGTCGTTTTTCGACCCATGTTTCTTGGGAAAACATGTTTATTTTCATTGGATTACACACCCTTGTACACACCCTTAAGTTAATTAAAACGACTACAAAATTACGGTGTATAGTAGGTTGCCGTTTTGTACGGAGGATTTAAAGAAGTGGGATGGTTCATATCTACTTACTAAAATTTTCATAATTTATTCGAAAACCATAAACACAAGTGTTTAAATACAACAATTATTATGCAATTACTTATGTGAATATAAAAAATTTTTTTGCTGCTAAGTTTAATTTTTTCACTTTAAAAAATATAGTAGTTTTGCATACTAGATATTTTTTCAAAAAAAAAAAATTGTAGGCGAGCCCTCGATATAGTAGGATACTATATTATATAGTAGGGTTGGCAACCCTAGGTTTTACCGTTTTGTCCGGTCGGCCCGCAGACCAAACTGGATCGGTGCGAATGAGAAATAAAGGTGCTACTTAATTGTAATTCCTTTATTGTCCCAAGCAATCATTAAATCATGTACCGATATAAAGTAAACCTACTCCATTATTCAGTCCTTCTCCGAATCAGAATTGGGGTCACCCCATGCTCTTTCCTTTCACATTGGCCACTTAATGAGAAGATAAGTAGGTACTTATTTACTTATAATTTAAAAAAATGCGAACTTGTCTTGAACTTGCTTTGTAATTAGGCTGTTCCACAGGTTATCTATTTTTTTTTACATTATTTAATATAAAACAAAGTCGCTTCCCGCTGTCTGTCCCCATGTACGTATGCTTAGATCTTTAAAACTACGCAACGGATTTTGATGTTTTTAACAGGTAGAGTGATTCAAGAGGAAGGTGTCAAATTCCACACTATACCGAAGCGAAGCGAAGGCGAGTCGCTAGTGCTATTATAATTCAAATGAAATACTTACCTAGTTAATTAATAGTAGTTTATGAAACTGACACATAAAGAGGGGTATTAAAACACGAGTGTGTGTTTAAAAACCGAGCCGTAGGCGAGGTTTTTAATAGTATCACACGAGTGTTTTAATACCTAGTTATGTGCAGTTTCATACACTACTTTATCTACACTCATACATTTGGGATTGAACCTACTAAATAAAAGATCAACGTTAGAAAAGAGAGAGAGAGACTTTGTTTGTATTAGCTAGGTACCTACCTTGTAATAAGTCGTTTCCTTGGGCAGAGTCCATTTTTTCACATTTTAAAGCAAGAATAAAAAACCTACAAATTTCAGTAAGTATAACAAAATGTAAAAATTGAAATAAAAACTTTAATTGAAATGCTTTAGAAATGGCGCGCATTCTATTAGAAAAAAAAAGAGATCAGTGCAATCGCACTAAGTCATCGATTACCATAGAGTGCATTTAAATCAATGAAAATATGTGGGAAAATATCGTTGTTTTTTTTTTAATGTTACGGCACTGGCTTCTTTTTGGATTTGCCCTGTATCGTAATGAGAAAAAAAGTTATTTTATGATGCAGTTGACTGCATCGTAATGAGTTTATTTTTTAATTTTACCTATCCACGAAAATAAAGTGCGTATTTATATTACCTTTTTTGAATTCATATTTGGAACATTACGTTGTGAGTGTAGATAAAATAATTTTCAAGTTACTTAAGTATAAACTTAGAATAATTACACCTAGAACGATAATTCCCTACAAAGCGCGCTGTCAAAAGTGATGCAACTAAAACAGCCAAAATGGCGCCGTTTTCAGTTTTTTATTTCCATTATTACACAATCATACCTAATAAGTACAAAACAGTTTCAATTTCCCTACCTTAAAGAGATTAATTATTATATTATTGGATTTTAGTTACGATCAGGTAACATGTGAAGGATATAAATCTGAGGACTGAGCCATTTTGGCTCAGTATAAGTTTACTCACTTTGCATACAAGGACGCGGCTTCTAGGTGTAATTATTCTAAGTGTAATTACTGTAGCAGGGTTTTATAAAGTGGGGTCCGCAGTAACTCTGTTTTATTTTCCTAAAATATTTTTTGACAAGGGGTCCGTGGAATTTTTAAATTCTGAAATTGACTACAAAATGTTTAAGAAACACTCTGTCTGTTTAGCTCATATTACAAGAACACAAAAAAAATATATGTTAATATTCGAATTCATTCAATATCTGTGTTTCGGGAAAGGATATCTAATAACTAAACAAAGCTACCAAGGGCTGATATAAAAAATACTCCTCCGGCTGTGGTTTAAAAATATAATTAAAAATTAAACATAAAATACGCGTGTAAACTATTACGCCCAAGGATTTAATTAATAATCAAATACCTAGGGACTGTTTTTGAAAACATTTATTTCAGAGACAGCATAAAACAGAAATCGATAAAATCACAAATGAAATATTTCGACGAGCGCACACTACCGCCAGACCAGCTGATTGGAAACGTCAAAACAATTAAGTAGCAAGTTCAACGCGATATTTCTAATGTTTTCATTAACTTTAATCTAATAATAACAATATAATATAACCATAGATAATACAAAAGTGACGCAACGGATACTTACGTTTAGTTCAATCAACCGCTCACACTTGACCGCACATGTGTCTTATTTTTTTTAATCACACAAACGTGTTGCTGTGCGCCTAGTTGTGACAGCACTGGGCCACTGGCGTTTGGCATCGTAGTTTGTTTCCCGACTCTCACTCGAAGCGGGTGCAAGCCAATAATAATACTCTGATGAATGGATGGGTCATGGTTTGGCAGGTAAGTGTGTCTTCTGTCTACCTGTCTACGCATCTTTGTATCTTCGTGCGCAGAAATTGTTTGTTATGGAATGGAATTTGATACAAAAACAGAACTAAGTAGACCTACGATCAATGTTTGCTAATAAGTACTAGAACTCGCAACTAATCTACAGTAATTAAAAAAAAAAATAAGAATTTTGATATCATAAATAATGATATCATAATATAAAAATAGATTTAAGTAGGGGATAAGATAAAATTACTTAGTTTCCGAAAGTAACATGAAAACAACGGTACATTGGGAAATAGTAATTCGAATAATAAAGTAGGTACTTAGGAAGTACCCGCTACTATTGTTTTTATTGTATGGGCCTAATTGCCTGAATTAAATAAATAAATAAATAAAAATAAATTTACATTAACTAACATAGTGCCTAGGTACCTAGGTACTTGAATTTGCCAGTTTTATAAAAAAGACCCACAATGCAATATTGGTACAGTAAGTAGGTACCTATCTAGTATCACAATATGTTCTAAACAAAAAGTAATGTTAAAACACAGAATAGATATAAGAACTACGTTAAAGAAAAGATTTTACTTAATTAGGTACGGTACCTATGCTTAAAAATAAAAATAAACCATTACTAGAAAATTGATTTCACCCATATTTATATGACTTACCTTTTTGTAATTCAGCTGATTATAAAACTTTAATTAAACTCCCACAAGGACCTTATAGTCTCACAAAGAGGAAACACATTAAAAATTACTTACATAAAAAACAAAAAAAATTAAAAACATGACTGCCCTGCCAAAAACGAACTAAAAAGTTAAACAACAAGTGTCATTACAGTCGGGGGACATTATGTCAAAAAAGACGCTTTAGAATTTTTGGAAATAACTGATTAAAAACTCCCACAAAAATACGTTTATCAAAATTGTTTTAAGGAAAATACAGCATTTACATCCGGAAATAAGATTTTACATTATCTAGTATGTTTGATGTCACATGTTTTGATAAGAGCACTTACCTATCAAACTGTACCTAATGATAAAATGTGTGACGTCATGAAAAGTTATTTGTCCCACTTTTTCTTACACAACACACTTCATAGTTGAAAAGGCAAAAAACAGGAAAAAAAATAGGATGACTTGTTTATCGGCGAAGAAGATCTTAAAACTTATTATAATTATACTGTGTCTTACTTACTTTTACTTACAAGAAATAATAACGAAATATCAAAAAAATAAATTTAAAATACCAGCCTGCATAAAAAGACAAGTCAACTGAAAAGATGGAAACAAGGGTTAAAGGCAACATAATGACATGCAGTCGGAGGCATGCATAAGGAAAGTGACGTTATGAATGATTTGAATTATATGCCTCCGACTGCATGTTATTATGTTGCCTTTAACCCTTTAATATTTAATCTTGTTTCCATCTTTTAGTTGACTTGTCTTTTTAAGCAGGCGGGTTTTATAATTTTTTAATTAATTTTTTTATTTTTATCTTTTTAGTTATTATACCTATATTAGTTATTATATTACGGTTATGATATACCTTTTTGAAATCCTTATAATAAGCCCTTTAATTTGACACCCCTATTGTATTATTCTAAAAAAAATTTTTTTTTCCCCTACGTATAATAGCACCGTACAGCCGCCATGTTGTTTTTTTTATAACGCCACCTTCTTAAGAACACTTGGGCTGACGAGACAAATCGTAAGGATATCTTAATAACAGAAATCCATTCAGCTGTCTGAAAGATATGAGGTAATAAAGAATATTACATACAAACAAACATACTTACTTACATACAAGATACGCGCGAAAAACATAACCCTTTCTTTGCAGTCGGGTAAAAACAGCAGTTTTTTTTTGCGATTTCAGAGTTGGTTCCATAGTAAAAGTTGTTCAGTTTGGTGGTCCCTAATCTACCTTATTCAGCTTTAGGTAGTTTTTTGTAACACGTAGTTTACAGTCACGTCTAAAAATATGAATACAGTTTAGAACTTTGTCACTTTGTTGTATAGTGCAGTATTTAGTGGCATTATTTGTATGGGGACCTTGCAGATCGGCAACAAAGGAAGCCGCTTGGCACAGGCGTACTTTGTGGTCATTTGAGCTGATTTAGCCCTGTACCCACGTGGTACCACCATGGTGGTAGCCAGGGGTGGAGGGGAGAGGTCCCTTCTACCACGCTGCACTGTTACATCCATATCTCCATAAGCTTAGCAAATAGGTCGTGTTTTGTATCGTTTTCATATAATTCAAGGATGAGGAATTCATTTCTGGAACAACTTTTACACTCGTTCATAGAATAAACAAAAGTTCTGCACAAATAAGAAAAATAAGAAAACTAAAATCTTACAAAATCTATGCCTACTAATAAACCACGAGATTGTGCTTTATAAAAAAAATATGATTAAACAGCCCTGTTTATCTTAAATATATAAACATCAACTTTTCCGTACAAATTATATTTATAAATGTGTCAAAAAAAAACATTTGCGACGCGCGGCGGTATTTTGGCGCAGTATATTTGGATAGGATTTATCACTTATTGTTTAATAATGACACAAATAGGTCATGTTTGGTATCGTTTTCGTATAATTCAAGTACGGGGAATTCAATTCTGCAACAACATATTTACTCGTTCATAGAAAAAAATAAAGTTCAGCGCAAAGAAAGAGAAATAAGAAAAAAATAACTTACAAAATCTATGCCTACAATTAAACCACGAGATTATACTTCAGATTCATCCGAAGATATTAGTATATTAACAAATATATTAACAAATGTAGTATCGCTTGCATGTATCACCACTTAGCACGTTATTTTAAAGCAATAACCTAAAAAACCTAAAAAGAGAAGGTTTTTGACCTAAAATTGACAGATATTTTGACATTTCCGGTCCGAGCTCTCCTTTCAACCACTTCATTCGTTTTTCGTGCTTCGCCACGGACGCACGTATACAGTCTCAAAGTGAGACTTCTTTAAAATTATATTTTTACAGTGAAAATTAAACTATACTTAAAATGCTTCGTGAAAAAAGGAAAAAGTTTTCAAGACGGAAGAGGACAAGAAGAAGAAGTCAAGACGAAGGTACACTATTAAATGCCGTTCATTTGGTTAAACAGCATAATTGTCTGCTTACCTTTATGATGGCGTCTGCCACACTGGTCTTTTACCTTATTTTAATTTTTGTTTGATGCGAACTTACCATACTGGGTATTTTCTGTCAATGTATTTATTTATCTGATGCGAACTTACCATACTGGGTACTTTCTGTCAGTTTATGTATTTGTCTGATGCGAATTTACCATACTGGGTACTTTCTGTCAGTTTATTTATTTGTTTGATGCGAATTTACCGTACTGGGTACTTTCTGTCAAGGTATTGTGTCTCAAAAGACATCAACTAAAATCTATTGCACTCGAGATAGTCATACTGGACTATTTAACCGCATAGATAGGTCAGACAACGCAACTGCACTAACTCAAAGTGCCGCTGACGACGCGACATTGTAAAAAGCAGACTACCCTCAAAGGTTGCCACGTTGAAACCGCTGCCGAGCACCGATCGGGTGACTCCGCCGTCCGCTGGATCCACCGCCATCCACCTTCCAGGTAGGCGACCGCCGTGCTGGAGCTGCAACAGCAGCCCTGACAACAGCGTTGCTCATCAGGTATGAGTTTTGATATCATGTTATCATGATATTCTTAGTGTTGAGTTGAGTTAACACCAACAGTGTAATAGAATACCATCGGTACTAAGATAGTTTAAAACTGACAGAACTAGCTATAAATGCTAAAACTTAAGAACTTAATGGAACCAAATATTGAGTTATACAGCAACTAGCTAATACCTGATACTTCAAACCTTTTATGTGAAATAGCTTAGCCGCTGAAATAGCTAGCTGCTGGCATGCTGATAGAAATTTCAATGAAAAATGGAATAACAGAATCCATACATTTTATTCATATTCATCCATAATGTTTGTTGGTCATTATATTATTATATTATATTACATAGTAAAAAAAAAACCATTTGCCTAAACTAGGAAACCTTGTATTTCAGGCGGGTAGACCTAACATGTTGAGAAACTTGTTAATCACTAACTATTTAGTATGGTTCTACTAGCTATGCCCTTGTACAAAATTATCTCTATTACTTTTCAAATTTAATGTGTGAATTTGTACAAAATAATGTTTCTGATGTGAAAAAATATACGAGTTACAATACACAAGCTACAAGTACCAGTTATGTTTAATGTATAGTATTATGTAATCTGTGGTTTAAGGCAGCTTTCCAATACAAAACTATATACACCTTTTGTGTGACAGTATTTCACATTTTTTACATTATGTGGGGCATTACGACGTTCGGTTATACTGTACACGGTCAACTATAGTGTAGCTAAGGCTGTTTGCTTAAAAGACCACCGACAGTTCAGTCGAATATGAATGATCCATTGGCCACAGGCCTGATGTGAACGATCGAAAAAACTGTAAGTAAATCGGGCGCAGTACTTAATAAAACATTTTTAAAATTGATTTATATATTTATTTGCCTTAAAAACGACAAACAAAAGACGTAGGTAGGTGTGCCACATCACCACATGCTTCATTTCCGACGGCAAACAAACAGTGGTGCACGGCGAGGAGGCCCCATCAGCGATTTGTTTCGTCAGGAAGGCCGATTTACACATAGCAGACTCGCAGACGGGCGTTACGGCCCATCCAAATGGTTGCCGATGATGCATTCATCGATGTTTGCCTTCGATCATCGTACGTGGGGTAAGGACACTCATTAGGATAATGTATTCATGAGAGTGCATGCTGGTGTGGCATTTGTCTGTATTCAGCGAATACAGGCAGTGGTCGCCAACTACAGGTGCAAAGGTCCACTCAATCGCTGGCGCCGGTAATCTTCTATGTATGGAAGTACCATTTAGCCGGCTAGCAGGGCACCTAGATTATTATTTCATTTTTTTTTCTTTGGCAGACTATATGAGTGTTATCTCTTTAATGATTCACTTTTGTAACATCTCCAGAGATATATTATAGTTTACCATTAATATGACTTAAATTCGGGCAGAATGCATAACAGTTATATTATATTACATATGAATAATAGTTTTGTTACATTTTGTTGAAAGTTCAATAGAAAGTGACCTCTGTTCAAAAAAAAACCGGTTTTCATATCAGATTTAGTTAATAACTGTTTAAAAGTTAACTTAGCTTTTAGAAAAATTTCGTACTTAAGTAAAACTATAAGCACCTAAAAATAATAATATCACAATTAAAAAACGCTTATTGTTTTTAAAAAAAACACAGTCTAGAGATCCCATCACCTATAAGGTTTTAATTTTGATAAGGAAAGTGATAGAAATACACGAATTTAAAATCATAAGTTTTGGGCATTGTAGTGCCCACATTTTTATTACAAAACTACCGCCGCTGCCTGGCTATAATGTTTTTTAAACAGCATGATTTCCCTGTTATTGGACGATATTTAAAACCTATATATATTTTTTTAATTGAAGTTCATCCTTTTTATATTCATTTTTTTTTATATATACAGCTACCGTCGCAACTTTCCATTCTATTACAAATGTAATGGCAATTATGGTCTTCACAAGACAAACGTTCACATAACTGCAAAAAACACTTATTGTATTACCTTTTTTTTATGAATTGATTAAACTGGTAGATACCGGTATGTCATCATATTATTTTACTTAGTTGAATATCATCGATACTTACACCGCATTAGAGACGTTTCTTTTGTGCCTTTAAACAATGGGGTAGACTAGGGGACACTAGTGATCATATCAGGAATCACAAATTGTAAAATAATAATTGCATATCAATTATCTAGAACAGGTAGCTTATGATATTTTCATTGCCATTTTTCTAATTGCATTCAGTGCGGGGTGTTAAGTATTGTAGATGTTATTATTCTGATGCTAAACAGAAATTATTCAATTCATTAAAATATCAAAAACTAATCACCAGTTTTGTTTTTTTTTTCAGTCCGAGAGTGAGTAAATTCGAATGCAAGTCGAATTAGGCAGTAGAAATCAAATGAAGTAGACTTTTTTCTATTTCTAGCATTTTTAGCCCAAAAACATTTTATTTTATAATTTGAGATTTTAACATTCACAATGCTATTTTGGTTTAGTATTGTAGAAAGACTATTATGACACTAAGCTACCTACAATTTTATTTTTGTTCCACCAGTTTCTTAAACTAGAGGTGATAACGATTGTGCCATCCTGATCGTCACAATTTTGAGCCTTAGTTTGGTACATCTTATTCACATGTAAGGTACTTCTTCGTATCTTTTATTCAAATATAAAGTATTCACATCCTATAACTTTCAATTTCAGGGACGGAATTAAACGCACAAATAAATTGGTTTTCACAACATTATCAAGGTGGTATGATTTTACAGGTATATTATTTATGTTATTATTGAAGCTTCTGTCTACTAATACTATCAGGAAGAACAGAGTTTGGTAACGGTTCGATTATTTAACAAATAATAATATAGACAGAATAAACACATTTTCCTTTACAGAAGTGTATATACAATTTAAATATCAGTATTAGATAATATTGCGTTCATTATTGAATAGACAAAATTGAACTAATCTCAAGTTTGGTAAATAATTTAACTACCTACGCCTTTGCGTAGACTCCATTATTCAAATACAATGGATATATTAGATTACTCAAAACTTTATTTAAATATTTTTTCAATTTGGAAAACTTTAAATATTTTCCACTTTTGTTCTTTTTTCTTTTTCAACTTTTTTATCTTAAAAATTTAACTTTGATTACCTTGCCTATTGCACAAAGAATGCAAACAAGACAAAAAAAAATCAAGATTGTATTAGTATACACATTTATATTAAGTATAATAAACAGTTCATAATCACTTCTTATTTAGAAAGAAATTAAATTCCTATATGTATTGTAAATAATAGATTGCTGAAATGAAACATTTAATGATAGTGGAGTAGACTCGTGTCCAACCAGTTTTAACACTCGACGTACGCCAATACCTTTATAGCCCTAACAAAAAACGATATTATAGATGTTCCAGGTAACACGGCGGGATGGTTAATTACTCCACTATAAAAGCAAAATATTAAAACATAATATAATCAAACTGAGAATTCCAAACCAACCTTGCACATTTTTTTTTGTACCAACCATCTGTAGGTACCGTTTTTAGTAGTAATCATGTCAAACGTTCAGAATTATGTTAAATGACTTTCTTTTCTTTTTTTAAAAGACTAATACGCAAGAAATGATATTTCATTTTCTTATTATAATGCTTTAAACATCTACATTTGTTAATAAACTAATATCTTCGGATGAATCTGAAGTATAATTAATGATTAAACGAACTTACCTGTAAGTGAAGTTCTATCATAATTATACGAAGGATTCATCCGAAGATATTAGTATAGAATCCCACCCTCCCTTCTCATTATTGTAAATTACAATAACTATCTACCCACTGAAGAAAATGAGGAAATATCATAAGATTTGGACTTTAAACTAAATAAAGTGGTTGGCGTCTAGTAGTGACGAGGAGAGCTCGGACCGGAAATGTCAAAATATCTGTCAATTTTAAGTCAAAAACCTTCTCTTTTTAGGTTTTTTAGGTTATTGCTTTAAAATAACGTGCTAAGTGGTGATACATGCAAGCGATACTACATTTGTTAATATATTTGTTAATATACTAATATCTTCGGATGAATCCTTCGTATAATTATGATAGAACTTCACTTACAGGTAAGTTCGTTTAATCATTAATTATGCTTTATAAAAAAATATGTTTAAACAGCCCTATTTATCTTGAATATATAAACATAAACTTTTTAAAGAAATTATATTTATAAATGTGTCAAAAAAATCAGATGCTCCGCGCGGCGGTATTTTAGTGCAATTTTTTTTTATTTGGATTTATCACTTATTGTTTAATAATGACACGGATTAGTATTGGTAGTCCCATAATTTTACTTTAAAAAAGAGTTAAAGTAATAATTAAATAAAAAAAGAGATTTTACCTACCTAGTTATAACAAATTTTACTGGCAGTTTCCGCTGCATCCACATAGTTCGGTGCGCTTTCTTTTATATTTCTTCTTTTTTATTTCTCTTTTTAAACAATCGCACCTTCCTGCGCATTTTTGCTTACACTTACACCTTGTTAACTCCATGCAAGCTGTGGCTCCTGCCGGTAGGGTGGTCCACACAGGCTCCCATAAACCATTATTTTTGGCCCAATCCCAATATGCAGGACATGGCAGGTTTTGGATTGGTTTTAAAAGTTGACCCCATACATTCCGCCCTGATAAATCGCTCGCAAAATATGGTTACACAGGGCGTCTCTGGTTGGTGGGAGATTCTTCAGCTGCCTGTCCTTTTTCGTGAATAGCACTTTTCTGCATTGATTAATATCAAAAGCATTGATTAATATCAAGGACATGCATTCCAACATTTCCAACAACAACTTAAATCACAAAAGCCAATCACCACGTAACTTACTTGTCATACAATGCAATGACATTTTTTTCTAATACTTATTGGCAAAGCTTGCTCCACATTTCCTTCTTTAGCGTATTTAAATCCTTTCGTTGCGGTTGGATAAGCGCCCCAAGCTTTGAAAGAGCTTTTTTCCTTTTACCAGCAAAAGACGATACGGTATCACACCCGGAAAAGGAGTTCTGCTTTTGCCTGTCTTAAAAGAAGATAAACTGTATTCATTGCTTGAGGAATTGTGGGTTCATATTAGCACGAGTAAAAATTATCAATTCCTGCCTTGCCATGCAATTGCAGCTTCACTAAATAACCAAAATAAGTATCGTATTTTCACACTTTAAAATCTAAAAATAATTCAGCTATAATTTAATACAGTTGATCTTCTAGGACCGGAAAAAGCAAAAGTATTGCCACTGTTCCACGCCTTTTCCAGGTGTGATACTGTGATACCGTATCGTTTTTTGCTGGTAAAAGGAAAAAAGCGCTTTCAAAGCTTGGGGCGCTTATCCAATTGCAACGGAAGGATAAATACGCTAAAGAAGGAAATGTGGAGCAGGCATTGCCAATAAGTACCTATTAAAAAAAAAACATTGCTTTGTATGACAAGTAAGTTACGTGGTGATTGGTTTTTGTGATTTACGATATTGTTGGAAATTTTGGAATGCATGTCCTTGATATTAATCAATGCTTTTGATATTAATCAATGCTTTTGATATTAATCAATGCAGAAAAGTGCTATTCACGACAGGCAGCTGGAGAATCTCCCACCAACCAGAGACGCCCTGTGCAACCATATTTTGCAAGTGATTTATCAGGGAGGAATGTATGGGGCTTAACATAATGGTTTATGGGAGCCTGTGTGGACCACCCTACCGGCAGGAGCCACAGCTTGCATGGAGTTAACAAGGTGTAAGTGTAAGCAAAAATGCGCAGGAAGGTGCGATTGTTTAAAAAGAGAAATAAAGCGCACCGAACTATGTGGATGCAGCGGAAACTGCCAGTAAAATTTGTTGTAACTATAGGTAGGTAAAATCACTTTTTTTTACGTAATTATTACTTTAACTCTTTTTTAAAGTACAATGATGGAACTAACAATACTAATCCCTGTCATTATTAAACAATAAGTAATAAATCCAAATCAAAAAAATACTGCACTAAAATACCGCCGCGCGGCGCAACTGATTTTTTGACACATTTATAAATATAATTTCTTTAAAAAGTTTATGTTTATATATTTAAGATAAATAGGGCTGTTTAAACATATTTTTTTTAAAGCATAATCTCGTGGTTTAATTGTAGGCATAGATTTTGTAAGTTTTTTTTTCTTATTTCTCTTTCTTTGCGCTGAACTTTATATTTTTCTATGAACGAGTAAAAATGTTGTTGCAGAATTGAATTCCCCGTACTTGAATTATACGAAAACGATACCAAACATGACCTATTTGTGTCATTATTAAACAATAAGTGATAAATCCTATCCAAATATACTGCGCCAAAATACCGCCGCGCGTCGCAAATGTTTTTTTTTTTTGACACATTTATAAATATAATTTGTACGGAAAAGTTGATGTTTATATATTTAAGATAAACAGGGCTGTTTAATCATATTTTTTTTCTAAAGCACAATCTCGTGGTTTATTAGTAGGCATAGATTTTGTAAGATTTTTTTTCTTATTTCTCTTTCTTTGCGCTGAACTTTATTTTTTTCTATGAACGAGTAAAAATGTTGTTGCAGAATTGAATTCCCCGTACTTGAATTATACGAAAACGATACCAAACATGACCTATTTGTGTCATTATTAAACAATAAGTGATAAATCCTATCCAAATATACTGCGCCAAAATACCGCCGCGCGTCGCAAATGTTTTTTTTTTTTGACACATTTATAAATATAATTTGTACGGAAAAGTTGATGTTTATATATTTAAGATAAACAGGGCTGTTTAATCATATTTTTTTTCTAAAGCACAATCTCGTGGTTTATTAGTAGGCATAGATTTTGTAAGATTTTAGTTTTCTTATTTTGTGCAGAACTTTTGTTTTTTCTATGAACGAGTGTAAAAGTTGTTCCAGAAATGAATTCCTCGTCCTTGAATTATAGGAAAACGATACCAAACACGACCTATTTGCTAAACTTATGGAGATATGGATGTAAAAGTGCAGCGTGGTGGAAGGGACCTCTCCCCCCACCCCTGGCTACCACCATGGTGGTACCACGTGGGTACAGGGCTAAATCAGCTCAGATGACTACAAAGTACGCCTGTGCCAAGCGGCTTCCTTTGTTGACGACCTGCAAGGTTGATGCCACTAAATACTGCACTAGTAGTAGTCATTTGTCATTGATTTCTGTTCAAAAAAGTAATAGCTTTTAGTGACAAAGTTTTAAACCGCGATAGGTAGGTACTTAGCTCGTTGAATGACCATAATAGCGGGTCATTTTGAACTCACCATCCAAATTTTAAGGATGTGTCCAGTCCATGAAACTAAACAACTTTCTCTAAGAAACATGTGTCAAATTTCGCCACAAAATTTTGGTCATCCCATACTAAATTGATTACGTGATCTCTTTGATTTGTATGGAAAGTCGATTTTTATTTTACATATTTGGCCATGTGTTCCTTAGGCGTTGGTCTGCAACAAACGCCGGTAGTGACGCTGGAAGCCGCGTCCAGCGTCCCAGACGCCGGACGCGGCATCCAGCGTCACTGCGATGGTCACTCGGAACTGTTTTTAATTTTAAGTTTCGCATACGCTCAATGTAAACGGACGTGAGCGATTAAAATATGGGTGACCTGCATACCCACTTTAGGTACTTACCAAAGTGAAGATAGTCATGAATGTAGTACTTACTTAAATATTAAGTAGATTTTTATCGCATAGTACCTACGCAAGGTATATAAATACAAAACCTTAAAACAAAGTACCTAGGTACCTACCCAATACAAAAACAAAATAGGCAGGTACCTACGCAAGTGAATGAAATGGATTCTCACCTGGTTGACCAACATCCAAGCTTATTTCTTCCCAACGTTTGTGTTTCAACACATTGTTTTTATTGCTGGCATCATAATAATATGAAACTATGTTTCATTTAACTAATTCTATCAGTACTCCGTCTTGTTCCTACCTAAATTTCCTAAATTTCACCATTTCCACTGACCGCGCGACAAAAACGCGGCGTCCGTTTACGCCAGAATGCTCCGAAATGACTGGCGGCATACGGCCTACGGACGCGGCGCACGGCGCTCGTGCGCCACGTCAGGCGTGTGAGAGAGACCACACTAGTACATTTCCATAGTAAGCATTCGTAGGCCGCGTACAGCGTTACGCCGGACGCGACCTACGGCGTTTGTTGCAGACCACCGCCTTAGAGAAAGTTGCTCAGTTTCATGGAATGAACACATCCTCAAAATTTAGATGGTATGTTCAAAATGACCCGATATTAGGTTCGTAAATGATCGCGAATATAAAAGTATTTTCATGTAAATGAAAAGACAGGAAAATAATAAAATACTTTATCTAATCTTTTATCGTCAATTTATAAACTTTGCTGTTGGTATTTTAATAATGTTCATATTGTTTATCACCACGTATCAGATAGTGATAAATCTGACAACAATAATCTCCTGTTAAGATTTTTGTTTCCTCAAACACTTGTAGTTTGTTGCGTGAGCGTGTGCAAATATGGAAAATGTGCGCAAAATTTTGTTTTAACTAGCGCCGCCAATACATTTAGTTTTATACTTAGAAAATAATTAATAACACCTAGAAGCCGTGTCCTCGTTTGCAAAGTGAGGCAACTAACACTAAGCCAAAATGGATTAGTTTTCAGATTTATATCCTTTATACGTTCCCTAATCGTAACTAAAATCCAGTAACTAATCTAATAAATGTAGGAAAATTTTAACTGTTTTGTACTTATTCGGTATGATTAGGTAATAATGCAGAATAAAAATCTGACAACGGAGCCATTTCGGCTGTTTTAGGCTAAAGTTCACCAACACTAAAACAGGTGATTAACTTTTAACCGTCTGTTTTGAAGTTTTTATGTATGGAGAAACTGTCAAAATCAGATGGTTAAAAATTAATCGGTTGTTAAAGTAGTTGGTGAAATTGTTTGACAGTGCGCTTTTTAGAGAACTATCGTTCTAGGTTAACACACCAAGAACGGCAATTTGCCGTCCTCATCGAAACAATTTTCAACAAATCCCCCCCTCCCCCCCTCCCTTGCACGAGCCCCACGTTTTTATTGTTACCATTTACGTAAGGGCAGATGCCTGTCTAGGATACCTACACAAAATGCCTTTTTTTCCCGAAAACTACCTGTCTGTAGCAAAAAGAAGGCCGCGCAGCGCGATTTTTACTCAGTTTCATCCAATTATATTTTAATTTTGATGTTTTTAGTAAGAACAACAGCTGCGCAGCGCGATTTTTAGACAGTTTCATCCAATAATCTTGTATTTTTTTGTAAAAAAACAACGGCCGCGCAGCCCGATTTTTTGTCAATTTCATCCAATAATTTTGTAATTTTGATTCTTTTTAGTAAGAACAACGGCCGCGCAGCGCTATTTTTAGCCAGTTTCATCCAATAATCTTGTAATTTTGTTTTTTTTTTAAGTAAAAACAATGGCCGGGCAGCGCGATTTTTTTTCAGTTACATCCTCATATTCTTGATCGTAGGTTACATCCAATAATCTGAGTTTTGCTTGTCTATTGTAAAATAAAACGGCCGCGCAGCGTTATTTTTAATAATAATAATAATAATAAAACACTTTATTGCACACAAATACAGAACATACAGTAAACAGGAAAACACAATTAACAGAACAATAGCACACAAAAGGTTTTTAGTCGGTTTAATCAACTATATAATCTCACTAATCTTGTAATATGTGACATGTGTGTTTTATCCGGGCGGGCGGGCAGCCGGCGGCATTCTTGCGTGATAAAATTTTGTGAATTGAATTGAAGTATGTGAATTATGTAAAAAAATGCATGAAAACATGCAAACCTGCCTGTCTCAGCTTAGTGCCACCCACACGCCTATCTAAACCGAAAAATCCCTGTCAAATGCGGCAATTGCCTATCAGATGGTAGCCATACCCGCGCCGCCGCCCCGTTTTCCTTGCCTTGTGTTGACTCTTCTCCGTCTCGTCGTATATTACTCTATCAGAGACTAGCTAACTACAGCCAAACTGGTGCTGTGGACCAGCCCAGCCACAAGCAAGTTATGCCGGCCGGCCTCGCGACCGGCATAACTTTCTTGGGAAGACTAAGGGCCGCCCCCTAGTCTTCGCCGCCCGGGGCATTTGCCTCCTCCCGCCCCCCTCTAGATCCGGGCCTGTTGATAATTCATGTACTTTACAATCTTTACATTAATTGTTATTAATACTTCATTAGGTCTCATTATTGAGGGCTTATTGTACCTAATTCACGCTTGTTAAAATAATGACAAAAATTTCTAAAATATTTAAACAAATTCTCAGATGCACTATAACATTTACTTATTTCGACAAAAAAGGGATTCGACGAATCGCACTCGAAAAATCGCACCTCTTCGAAAATAAGTTTAGACTGGGCACCTGCTATTATTACTAGCTAACGTTTTATTGTGTAAATGTTGATATCTATTGAAAGTACATTTAATGAGCTTTCAATTAATAATTGTTCCATTTAATTAACATAACAGTTACCATAATTAAACGCTTAAAGCGTTATTGCTTGCGCCGCCACGCCAGCAATTACCAATGCGGGTAACGCCATCGAGATGATGGAGAAAACACACTTCAACAGTTCAATAAAAAAAAGGAATAGGTGCCCAAGATGGCCTGACCTGATGGATGACTATTGCCCCATGAAGTTGCTCAAATATTGCAAAAAAAATGAGGCAATGTAATGTTGCTCAGTATTAATTGATGGGATGTATTTAATAGCACTTTAAATTTGATGAAAACAGATATAAAATTGTATATCAGCACTTTAAAATAATAATGGACCTATAATTTAATATTATCACTACAAAAATTGGTTTGCACTTTAAAATAATAATAGATCTATAATTTAATATTATCACTACAAAAAAAATGCTTGCACTTTAACTGTGTCGCAACCATTAGTCCCAACTCCAAAACCATTTAGTTTCTGTCCAACCATGTCAGACTGACCACCATCTGACCACTGTTAAAATGAGATGGAAAGATGAAAACAACTTGTGGCATGATGCATAATTATACGCCATCAGGTCGGTTCTGGCGTTGTTGGTCACAATGGAACCTAACCTCCTCTCTCGCTGCGCCCGCTCGTCGTCGCACCTAGACGTCTGTTTACCAATGCTAAAGATATAAAATTAATTTGTAAAGTGCAAAGTATTAATTTTAAAGTGCAAAGTATTAATTTTAAAGCTTAGCATATTTATAGTGGAAACCATTATTTTTATAGCTCATTCAATAAATTTTGAAGCTAAACATTTTAAAGTGTGTTACATTATTTTTAAAGTGCATTTATTTTTAAAGTGCATTTTTGATTCCGTTCGACGAGTATTCCAACGGTTTCTAAAGACTGTTGTGACTATGTCCGAAGGGGAAGAAGTATATATAACAACACTTACCTACCATTAAATTAGATAGGATTAAATTAACTTAGAAGAAATTTTTAAAAAGGTGCGACGTTTCGAGTGTAGTAAAAACTAGCGGCCGCCCGCGACTTCGTCTGCGTGAAATGTTTTTTGCTATCCCTCAGGAATATTTTTTTATTCGGTATAAAAGGTACCCTATGTCCTTCTCTGTACCCTTGACAACATGTATGCAAAATTTCATGATGATCGGTTCAGTAGTTAAGACGTGAAGGCGTAACAAACAAACAAACAAACGGACTTTCGCATTTACAATATTAGTAAGGATAAACATACTGGTCAAAACTCAAAACCATATATGTAAGTACCCACCGTTTTGCTTCGCCGTAGTCGGGTAAAAACCAAATAATAGCTGCAAAAAGTAACACAAGTATAGGATTCTACGTCGTATAAATAAAATACCGCACGAAGCATAAAACGAAAAAATATCTATCAAAGCAAATGTAGGTTGTTATTTATAATATTCAAAAGAGTCTTTTGTACAACTGCCTATAAAGATGGATGGAGTATTGTACCTACACCTACATTGTACAATAAGTAAATAACGCGTTTGCTATTGAAGTGGTCAAGTCCACGTGTGGGCTCCCACGGGGTTTATTCGCAAAGGGTAAAGCTGTCAGACAATTCTTTAATCTATCCCTTTGAATGCTATCGCTTTGAGATATAAGGGATGCTGAGAAATCTTATTTAAAACACTCTTATGGATAAACTGTGTGTTTATTTTACATACATACAACGGTACCTAGAGTCTGGCCAGCGAGTCATCTCGAAACCCGTGGCAATTTTTATTTTGAAACTTTATACGCTCAAAATACTACGAAATGTAAACTTTCAATATATTTTAATAGCTTGGACTTTTGTCAAGGTGTTTGAACTATGATAAAATTGATCTTTCGCAGTATTTTGAACGAATAAAGATTCAAAATTTTAAAGCCGAGGGTTTGAGTTGACATGACACGACTCGCTGGCCAGACAAAGCCTAGAAAAGGGCTATAATTAGGGTTGCCACCTCTTGGCCGTTTGAATCCGGGAGATAGAAAACTTCAAAATCGGCAAATCGGTATCGAATGATATATCGGGGGCCGAGTTCTGGTCCTCACAAATTATAATAATACCAGAGTCGATACGCAAAGAAGAAGAAAAAATAAAACGAGTAATTTTTTTAACACATTTTATTATTTTTTTAACGTATATTTTTCATTTGTTCGTACAGATTTCAAATTTCAGGTTTAGAACTTACAAATCGAAAAATTCTCTACAGTTCATTCGAAAATTGACGAATGTCTGGAAGTATGCTTTGACATGTTCTTCATTGCAAATTTTCGTTATCGCTTCGCTTCGAAACATGTATGGATTTGACGTTGTAAAATTCGATTGTTATCGAAACCTTATGTCAATCCCATACATGTTTCGAAAGCGAAGCGATAACGAAGATTTGCCAATGTTACTTTGGCCACAGAATAAATAATAGTGCTTTGGCTAGGCCATATGCTCACAACATTTCTCGAGAATCGGTTGAAAAATGCGACCCAGAGAACAGACGGACAACGAAAGAGTTTTTGCCTAAGCCGAAATGGAGAAGCTTCGTTCGAGCTTCGCGCTCGCTCGATCAATTAATCATATCGTTTTTTCGACCTACAATAAAAAATGACAATAAATAGTCAATAACTCAATACCTAGTAAAATTTTCTCAACACATAAATAATTTCACGCATTGGTTTTGTTTACAATTTTTTGGCCATCTTGCCGTCGAGGCATCTAGGCACAATATCGCAAACGCATCTCATATTCGAGGTGCGAACCATTTACTTTACTCTAGGGACATATAAATAACTCGTACACATATTAGGTAGGTACTTACATACTTTTATGTAATCTTGTTAAAGCTGTAATTAATTAAGAAAGGTTATTTTTACAGTAAATATAGCGAATGACGCACTGAGGGGTATTTCAAATTGTAGTACCTATAAGTACCTACCTAAGTTTATGTAAGTAAACAAACAAAAAACGGACTTCATAAAACCTGAAAACTAAAACAAAAAATAGCTTCAAAATTACTGAAATACCTTTAAAAAGCTTACTTACTTACTCCGGTGGCTCAGCAACCAAAAGTGTGTCTTGGCCTCCTACTACTACTAGAGCTCGCCATCTATCTCGATCTTTTGCTGTTTCGCGCCAGTCCCCAGCATCGAGCTCACGTAGACCGGCCTCCACCACATCTCTCCATCGGAAGCGGGCGTCCGACCGGGCTTTAGCCAGTTGCTTGACCGAGATAGGCTCTTTTGGCGCTCCTCTCCAATCCCATTCTTTCGATGTGACCAAGCAATCGGAGTCTGTGTGCCTTCGTTTCTCCAATGATATATTAGGCCCAGGCAGGAATTGTTCTACTTCAGCGTTATTTAAGATCCTCCAACTTCCATCAGCATCATGTTTAGGACCAAAGATTTTACGAAGGATTTTTCTTTCGGCGACCAGAAGCTTATTTTCTTCGCATAAATTCGAAATAATATTCAAATCACTAGATACGTTGCGTACGTATCTAGTGGTTTGAATATTATTTCGTATATCATTGTAATAAATAAAACACATCTTTTGAAGTAGGGTGGGGCTTTTTGAAAATGGTAAAGTACGTGATTTGGCAATCGTACAAACTTTGCTTATTTTGGGACATGTCCCGGACCTCAGACCAAATAAAAAAGTAAGACGGAGTCTTCCGAACGAAGCGGTGAGGCCTATAAAACTACGCCATGGCTGTGTCCATACACAGTTAACGTACACACGTGTCACGAAACTACGCCGTGGCTTTCCATATAAAACCCTGCCGCCCGGCCCCCGCCCGCCCCCTTGTACGCACACATGTACCATCAAAAACCGGCCTCACTTCATTGTTCGCAACGCTCCATCTTTCTTTTTTATTTGATCTGAGTCCCGGACATGGTAATTATTGATATGATTTTTCCGAAAAAGAAAATACAATTTGACATCCCCTCTCACAATTTTACGTATAATGACACATTTTGATTACGCAAAATGACACATACGTAAAATGACATATACGCGAAATGACATACGCGAAATGACACATACGCGAATCAGTATAAGTATAGTACCAAAACCCAAACCACAGTACATATATAAGTTTTTTCAAACAGTATAGGAGCTCAATGGAAACATTCGAATTTGACGGCTGACGTCACTCTAAGAGCTCTAAGCAAAGTTCGCAGTACTTTGGTCAGGGTTGTGACATCGCGTCGCAGTTGTTTCCATAGCGTTCGCGCGTAGCATTCCACGAGACGGCCGGAAAATGCCAACCTTAGCGATCCGACGGAGTGCAATGACAAAAGGGTCTAAGTGACGTTAGCTCCTCTACTGTTTGAAAAAACTTATATATGTACTGTGCCCAAACCCCTTACATTCGCAAAAGCAATACCTAACGACTCTTTCGGAAATAAGTATTGTGTTCTCGCTAAGTAATCCGTTAAAAATATCCCATATCTCTTGAAAGCAAAGTTTTCAACAACTTTAAAAATAAGTAGGTAACAAGGTACCTATACCGACAAAAATGCGGTTACGTCATAATATAATAAGTCTATGTCAAGAAGCTTATACCTCCAATGGAGATTGCACGGCCAGTGTCATAGTGAAGATAGAAAAAATGTCTTTGAGTGACGTGACGGCTTATTGCAACCTTTTTCTTTAGTGTTAGTTTTCGTTGTTCGTCGTTCGTTCGTTCGTGAGAAACGAAAACGTATTGTAAAATGAAAAGAAAGAGATAGCAATACGCCGTGACGTCACTAAAGTCTTTTTTCAATCTTCACTATGATACTAAGCGTGCAATCTCCATTGTGGGTATAAGCTTCTTGGTCTATGTGTTACGTAGACGGAAGGGAATAGTAGACACCTGTTTAAATGTGATGCTGTCACTTTTTTGACAATATTGTTTGGAAGATATAGCGTCACATTTAAACAGGTGTCAAAGTTAAACAGTGTTTAAAAATCTTTTGTAATAACACGTATTATTTTTTGAAGGTCGTCATTTTGTTTGCTTGTTTACTTTCTTATTACAACGTGTTACTAAACCCTAATGACAAATATCTCTGAAATCGCGAACCAACTCTGAAACCAATCGGCGGGCTGATTATCTAATTAAAAAAAACCGGCCAAGTGCGAGTTGGACTCGCGCACGAAGGGTTTCGTACCAAAAACGGCAAAAAAAAATTAAGTTTGTTGTATGGGAGCCCCCCTAAATATTTTTTTTATTCGGTTTTTATTAATTGTTAATATAGCGGCAACAGAAATACATCATCTGTGAAAATTTCAACTGTCTACCTGTTGTCTTTATTAATATAAAGCAAAAAACGGCAAAAATATCAGGTTTGTTGTATGGGAGCCCTCCTTAAATATTTATTTTATTATATTTTTAGTATTTGTTGTTATAGCGGCAACAGAAATACATCATCTGTGAAAATTTCAACTGTCTAGCTATCACGGTTCATGAGATACAGCCTGGTGACAGACAGACAGACAGACAGACGGACAGCGGAGGCTTAGTAATAGGGTCCCGTTTTTACCCTTTGGGTACGGAACCCTAAAAACCACCTAGCGACTGGTTGCAGTTCACAGATTATCGTGATCCATTGCTACTTCTTTTTGGGTTAAAAAAAAACATACCAAAGAAAAGTGGCAATGTATGTCAAATGCAACCGGTCGCTAAATAGTTTCTTTTTAGATAATCAGGGTGCCGAACAACTTTGAAATCGCGGAAAAAACAGCTCTGTTACTTACATATTGATATTTTCGTTATTAATACTTACCTACCTATTTTTTGTATGAAACAGCTGATTTTTTCGCTATTTCAGAGTTGGTCCCATAGTAAAAGTTGTTCAGTTTGGTGGTCCCTATGTGGTCCCCATCCACCATATTCAGCATTAGGGGTTATTTTGTAACACGTTGTATAGGTATAACTTATAGCTTAGCGTGAAACTGCATTGTTACACTTGGCACGGTTGTCTGGCGTACGGTACGGATTATCGCAGCCATAAATCAAGAAAACATACTTTTATTCAGTCAGGACAAGCACTTATAATGTCGAAAAGTAAGATTTAAAATAAAAATTCACAGATTTTACAGTCCCCGCAAGAATCAGAGCATTGAAAATGAACACAAAAATTTACGAAAAACCAAAATCAAATCAAAAACAAAGTTCTATTATATTTTTAAAGTACCTAGGTCCTAGGTAGTACCTATTTATCTTTACGATTGTGACACTCGGCTCCGCCTCGTGTCACAAAAGCGCCCGCTGACTGCCTCGAAGCAGCCGAAATATTATTAAACGATTTTCAAAATTCCAACGAATGCACTTTTCGACTGCTTCTGCATCTTTTAACACTATTATCATGACGATCGCTCAATAATCATAGAAGCTACATCACTTTTTATGTACGGAAACACCCGTTTTTCTACAATTCCAAATCTAAAGGGACCACCTACAGGTCACAATTTTCCATTTTCAAAATTATGTTGCCATTTGGTAGCTAAACTAATACCCTAGGACCCTTTTTTTCATTTTTTCTTAAGTCGGTTTTTGTTCCGAAATATTTACAATTTAGTAAACAAACAACCGCCAAAAAACCCGGAATTTTTGAAATATTACGAAATTCCAAAAAAAGTTACCAGCAGATTTTCAAAATTCAAACGTTCACACGTGTCTTGATAAATTCCTCAACTTTTGGTACTATTTTCATCTCAATCCTCCCAAAATCCTCGGAGATATGGCCAAAAGTACGTCTCAGGCGATTTGCATCTGATAACCATTTTCAATGGTAAAAAATACTGACACCATTGTTCCCGTACCAAATGTGAGCGTATGCAAAAATAAATTATAATTAATTATATTATAATAGTAGGTACCTACGTATGAAATTGCCGTATGAAATGTTTTTTCTCACACACAGAGGCTCTATCTTCTATGATCCCGCACAAGCGGGATCCCGCACCTTTTTTGCGGGATCGAAATGCGGGATTGCTCATGCGGGATCCCGCACGTTGGCGGGATTGAAAAAAATAACTCGATTATTTTAAGGCCTCGTACGCACTGTCCGGTTAGCCGCGTTGCGGCTGTCCGTCCGGCTGGCCGCAGGATGCGGTTGCAGTTGCGGTTAACCGGGCAGCGGCTAGCCGTAACCGCAACCGGAAAGTGTGGATAGGATAACGTTGCGGTTTCATCGAACCATTTCCAAGATGGACGCTGAAGAAGTTGCAGCTGTAAATTGGATTTACATGAGATATATTTCAGAAATTTCAATTATAAACCGTTCTACATCGATATCCATGGCCGAGAATTATATTATCAGTCGCGAGGGTAGGTATATGTGCGCATTCACTGGCGAGTACAGTCAGTGGCACGAATCATGAAAATTTTTCGACGGAGTGGGGATAAGTTCGCGCATGTGCTCTTGTGAGCGACCAATAGCGCACGCCCCTCTCCCACCGCCCGCGCCCCTCACCGCAACGCATACCCAAAATACGCGTTTCGCGCAATCCCCACCCGATTTCATGATTCGTGCCACTGACTGTAACCGCAAACTAGCAAACCGCAGTGCAACCGTGTAGTGCGTACCTACAGCTACCGTCCGGATAGCCGTCGGTCGGGCCGCAGCGCTGCGAGCGACCGGCGGGCTGATTATCTAATTAGAAACCGCCTAGCGACCGGTCGCAGTTCACAGATGAACGTAATACATTGCTACTTTTCTTTGGGGTAAAAAAAAAACATACCAAAGAAAAGTAGCAATGGATGTCAAATGCAACCGGTCGCTAAATAGTTTCTTTTTAGATAATCAGGGTGCGGTGCGATTGGACGGCAGCCGTATCACAGTGCGAATAAAAACTAATTTTTTGTACATATTTTTGATTGCGGTACACTGGACGGACAGCCGCACAGTGGTCGGCAAGCGGAAAAAAGTCGAAAATTGGAAGGTTTTAATTCATTAAAATTATCATAGTAGCCTTATTGTAGTATAGTTATGGGATCATAATCACGAAAGAAAATATATATTTTACGGTGTTTTAAAGAAAATATTCCTCCAAGTTGATTAAACACGATATATATTATTTAAGCGTAATTTTTAGGCTCGGATGTCGACGAATGTATTTCTTGAGATATAGATGATAATAACAATATTTCTTTTTAATTGTGTTTTATGAAGCATTGTGTGTTTACACAAACTATGTTTTGCAAATAATTGCTGTCGTCATGTCCTTCTTAACCTATATAAAAGACACGCATTTATATTAGAAATTATTGCATTTCTTGGATCGTAACTTTTTTGCCTTCTCGAGCCTACCGCAGATCTATGTTTCAAGAGATTCCTTAGTCCTTCTAGTAATTAGCCTATTATATATTAGCTGCTAATATCTGCTACCCTTGACATACAATTCATTTATCTAATGAGGGTCGAATAAGGACTATCGGCAATCCCGACTCTCTCATTCCCGAAAATGCTCCGGCGAATGGTCAAATGAGGATATTATGAACATGCTTCTGGCTTCGTCTGATCCGTTCATCAATAAATTTAGAAGTAAAATCAGCAAAAAATATTTAGTTCTAAACCAAGAAGTTTTAGACCTGATAAAAGAGTGTCATAATTTTTTTATTCATTTCTATTATGTATTAAAATATAAATTAACATTTTTTTTATTATTTATAAGCAATATTATGCAAAGAAACATGATAACACTGAAAAAATTAATTATTTCCGCACTCCCATATGAAGCCGACCACTGTGAGCCGCAACGCGGCTAAACAGTCAGTGGGTAGGAGCGCTAAGATCGCACTGGCTAATATTAATAAGTGTTTTCATATTAATGTGTGTGTAGAATGTGATGAACCAGACCCCCACAGAAATGTTGAACGCCCCGCATTCCCTTTTCAAATGGAATGATAACATTTCAGAGAATAAGTGAGTAATAGTTATTTGTTATACAAGTGACCAAAATTTTGGTCACGTGTAAAACATACAACTTTTCACCTCTACCAGCGAGATAATTTTCACGTGACTTTCCTGGTAAAAAGCTTAATTTTATTCAGCATTAGAAACTTGTTCACTCATCTCTTTTAGAGCCAGACATCATCTTCATTATTGGACGCATTCATTTTTAGGGTTCCGTACCCAAAGCACAGAATAAATAACAGAATAAATAATAGTACAAGTACAGAAGATCCACTCCGCAAAGTCATTTATTTAAATAGCGACTCTATTCCATACACAATAAAGTGCAATTCAGGTTGCACGCCGCTCCCTTGGCTACAGTTATATTCACCTAGAAGTTGCCTCTCTTTCTATCGCGTAGCTCTTATCTCCTCTAACGAATTCAGGGTTTCACTTTCTTCTTTTATATAATAATTAAATAACAGGTAGTTAATTTATTACAAGTTATGAGGTTGTGAAATAATGTGTTGGTACTTAAATATGTTTCAAAATAACCTTGGATAGGTACAGTCAACGCCACATCAGACATGCTGACTTTGAGTCAATTTGCTTTCATACGAAATGAAATTGTATTCATAATTAACTTTATTTCGAAAGTAGGTAAGTAAGTACCTACCTAAGAATAAATGGATACTTAATACTAAGTACCTAGTAGACAAGCACTTCTTACGTTTCGATGTCGTTTGGAACTTTTGGAAGTATGAAAAACACGTGAGGTTCGGATCCTTTTTATTAGTATTAAGGCAGCCCATTGCGATGTAATATGCCTTCATTTTGGTTATAATAATATTATTATAGAGTGACTATCGAAATCGAACTGCTAATGTGCGACCCAGCCGGCACGCGATAGCCCTCTGAAATTAGTCCGTCCGGACGGACCCGCTGGCTACTTGTAGCTTCGTACCTAAAGCGCGGAGTGAGCCTAGCCGTAAAAACGGGACCCTATTACTAAGCCTCCGCTGTCCGTCTGTCTGTCTGTCACCAGGCTGTATCTCATGAACCGTGATAACTAGACAGTTGAAATTTTCACAGATGATGTATTTCTGTTGCCGCTATAACAACAAATACTAAAAACAGAATAAATCAATATTAGAGGGGGGCTCCCATACAACAAACGTGATTTTTTTGCCGTTTTTTGCTCGAAATTAATAACGACAACATGTAGACTGTTGAAATTTTCACAGATGATGTATTTCTGTAGTTGCTATAATAATAAATACTAAAAACAATTTTTAAAAATATTTAAGGGGGCTCCCATACAACAAACGTGATTTTTTCAGTTTTTTGGTACGGAACCCTTCGTGTGCGAGTCCGACTCGCACTTGGCCGGTTTTTTTTGTAATATACAGTGTGTTTGATAAGAACGTGACCGGCATATTTTTTAATTTTAGTATGCAGCTTATAAAAATAAATATTAGGCTGAATAGAACAATCATTTTTCTAAAATGCTTTGTAAAAAAAAAAACTTTTCCCATGATTTCTGGATTTCGCAAGAGGATAATGACCCTAAATACCGAAGTCGGCTCTGCACTGCTTGGAAAGCGGAACATGGTTATTGATTTGTTGGATTGGCCCTCAAAGACCACCGATGGCAATCCAATTAAAAATATTTGGGCGTGGATGAAGCCTACACTACAAAGGTCACTCAGCGTGCAATGGAGAGAGCCATGCTCGGCGTTTCCCTACGTGATCAAATCAGAAACGAGGAGATCCGCAGGAGAACTAAAGTAACCGACATCGCTCGAAGGATTGCTCAGCTGAAGTGGCAATGGGCGGGACACATAGCGAGAAGAACCGATGGCCGTTGGGGCAGAAAGGTTCTGGAATGGCGACCGCGCACCGGACGACGCTCCGTGGGTAGACTGACGGACGTGGGCCCCCGACAAGGTGGACCGGTGATCTGAGGGCCTAGCCAAAGTAACATTGGCAAATCTTCGTTATCGCTTCGCTTTCGAAACATGTATGGGATTGACATAAGGTTTCGTTAACTATCGAATTTTAAAACGTCAAATCCATACATGTTTCGAAGCGAAGCCGTAGCGAAAATTTGCAAATGTTACTTTGGCTAGGGGGGCTGGTGAAGGTCGCGGAAAGCCAGTGGATGCAGGCAGCGCAGGACCGATCGTCGTGGAGATCCTTAGGGGAGGCCTATACCCAGCAGTGGGTGTCGTGTGGCTGATATGATGATGATGATGATGATGAAGCCTACACTAAGGGCAACAAATGCAGTAACCGTCGCTGATCTTACTCGTGAACTGAAATCCTCGTGGAGGTCTTTAAGGTCTTTACTGAAAAATTGGCGGAAAGTTTGCCGCAAAGTTGCCAAGCGACTTTGGACAATAATGGAGATTGGACGCCGCCGTATTAATATTAAAGCATCAAACAGCATTAAAAAACTTAATTGATTATAAATTTTTCGTTTCATATTTTTAAGGTTTTCATTAAAATTTGCCGGTCACGCTCTTTTCTTACATAGTGTATATCACAAAAATAATTCGATCAAACCTATGCTGAAAATTTTTAATCATAGAGTAGAATCAATTAGATTCCCGTCGTTTTGATTACATTACGTTGTGTTTTTCTCTTATTCATTAATATCCTATCTTATTTATTTATTTATAATTATAAAACATAATTATAATTTGTTAATAATTTTCATTAATTTTTCTTATTTCATATTTGTTTCATACATGCGACCTCATTACGTCCATATTCTTTATTTCGAATTATTAACCTTCTTTTTTAACAATCCTTATTTAAAACTCCTTGGTATTTATGCGTGCATTTTATTTTTTTACTGTTTAATTCATGTATGACATCATCATCAAATTTACAAGTGTCATCCTTGTCACTTTATTTCTTTTTTCTTTATTATTTTAAAAGTTGGTGTTAGAAATTAAAAAAGCTCTTTGCCTCACGCTCGCAGCAAAAATCGATTTTGCTGCGAGTTTTTACGCGCCAAATGCGCCCTTTTCGTGATGGAGAGGTGAAAATATTTTTCACGTTTCATAGTTTTGAGCGTGAGGCAAAGTGCTTTTTTAATTTCTAACACCAACTTTTGAAATAATTAAGAAAAAAGAAATAGTGTGACAAGGATGAGACTTGTAAAATTGATATGTGAGAAAAGGATAGAAAGTCAGCTTTATGTTGTCATACTTGAATTAAAAAGTATAAAAAATAAAATGCACGGATATACCAAGGAGTTTTAAATAAGGATTGTTAAAAAAGAAGTTTGATAATTCGAAATAAAGAGTATGGACGAATTAATGAGGTCGCATGTATGAAATAAATATTAAATAAGAAAAATCAATGAATTTTTAAACAAGTTAGTGATTTATAAATATACTCGTAAATAAATCAATAAAATGGGATAATAATAAATAAGAGAAAAACAACGTAATGTAAATAAAACGACAGGAATACCTACATTTTAATCTATGAATAAATATTTCAGGATAGGTTTTATCGAACTATTTTTGTGATATATTACAAAAATGAGTGCGTCCAGCGATGAAGATAGTTGTCTAACTCCAAAAGAGTTGAGAGAACAAGTTTCTAATACTGAATTTAGATTTTTACCAGGAAAATCACATGTTTTTTTTCATGCTGGTCGAGGTGAAAAGTTGTATGTTTAACACGAGACCAAAGTTTTGTTCTGCCTCGTGCCTTTAAATCACTCACTGTGCTCAGTAGTCTATATTAGAATCACTCGCTATGCTCGTGATTCAATTCTAGACTACTTCGCTAGTTCGTGATTTAAAGTCGGCACTCGCAGCACAAATCGCCTTTGGTCACTTGTATAACAAATAACTAATTCTATCAGTTTTAAACTGACAGACAACTAAATAAATTTTATATATCTATTTTGTGTTTCTTTATCCTGTATAGGAATTGGTTTTAGGAAGTGGTCTTGGGTCAAAGGTACTTTTTTTATTTTGGGGTCAGCGCTACTTAATGAGTGTTGTAAGAAAGTTTGTCATCGAAGACATCTTTAAAAAAATAACAATTTCAAGTCTATATTTCTATAACAATAGAACTTACATTTGTATGGAGGGGTCAGTCTGCGCGGTCCCGTCCGTAAATAAGTATATAAGGGAGGGATATCCAGGTTCTGGCCATTGTGTCCGAAGTTTCAGGCGCCAGTGCATCAAACTGAGGATATGAAGACGGTCAGGTGTAGGTATGTTACTAAAGTTGTGTTAAACTTTTTGGAATCTTTTTAGCACTTGGTTTGTTGTCATTTGTTGTGTTTTGGCTTTATCGAATCTTTTTACAAAATAATAGGTAGTGGTAATGTTTTTAAAGTCGAAATAACAAATTAAAAATATTGAATCCTTTCGCATGGAATATATTTTCTGTTTTCCTAGAATGTGTCTAATTTACGATAAATTATATTTGTTACTGTAAAGTCCTTACTTTGATAAATCTTAGGTTTTATTACAACTCTTAGGATTTACCAACATGAGTCGGCAAATGTAAGGATATTATGAAAGAAGAGCAAATTTTTGGGCTTTTTGGCACATGCTAGGTTTAACCAATGACGGTTAGTATAGGTAAATGATGTTTTTTTTAAATAAAACAGTGAATTAGCTAACATAACTTAATTATTTATTTATTAGAATAAATAAGTCATCCTACTAGGTAATATTATAAATGTGAAAGTTTGTGGGTTTCGATGTTTAGATGTTTGTTCCTCAATCACGCAAAAACTACTGAACGGATTTGGTTGGAATTTGGCACACAGATAGTAGATAGCCTAGATTAAAACATAAAATACTTTTTATCCCGATATTCCCACGGGAACGGGAACCACGCTGGTGAAACCGCGGGCGGCCGCTAGCAAAAGATAATTTTAAAACAGCTTCACAATATTTTACCGTGTCTCTGAGGTAAAACCTGAGATTTACAGAGTGAATGATGGTTCGAAATATATGCTGATCACAGAACAATTCGCACTTTTTAATTTATTTGGATTTATCTAAGTTCGGTCTTACAGCACCTAACATAATATTCACTTATAAGTGTAACGTAAACACTTTCTATTGTTAAACTGCCTCAAAAAAGTCATTAAAAAAATAGTTTTTAGAATAGCACATAAAGGTAATTCGTTCTTACTTTATTTCACTAAGAGAAATTATTGAAATTAGTAATTAGGTATAGGAACTAGATAATATTATTTATTCCTGTTCCATTACTGTCTGTTTCCGGTAATCAAAAACTTTTTAACGCCTAGTGAGCTTTCATATTGTGTATATTTTATTTGTGGGTTTCATTCTTCCGTCGTTGTTTACAGCCTGAGTAAAGTTTTTCAGTGATTCAAATAATGAGAGCTGTTCAAAATAGTATTTTTTATTGTAATTCAATTAACTTAGTAAAACATTAATATTGTTACGTTTTATCTAACTACATTATACAAATTTAATTTTACCAGAACGTAATGGCTGTACTACATATTCCCATGATCGGTACAATTTTATCGTACGTTGATGCTTTTGAAAGAACCTCTTTGAAGCATTTATTACAAAACCAGCAACATACGATGAATTGTGCCAATCATGGACAAATATGTAGTGCCGGCATAAGTCGTGGATCACATTCCTTTTCCTATACGAATTCAAAAAAACCGGCCAAGTGTGAGTCGGACTCGCGCACGAAGGGTTCCGTACCAAAAAACGGCAAAAAATCTCGTTTTTTGTATGGAAGCCCCCTTAAATATTTTTAGCCCCCTTATTTATTTTATTCTGTTTTTAGTATTTGTTGTTGTAGCGGCATCAGAAATGCATCATCTGTGAAAATTTCAACTGTCTTGCTATCATGGTTCATGAGATACAACCTGGTGACAGACGTCTGTCTAGCTAGACAGACGGACAGCGGAGTCTTAGTAATAGGGTTCCGTTTTTACCCTTTGGGTACGGAACCCTAACAAAAAGTACTGTCGGTACATATATCTGCCCCCCTACTCAAATGGCCACTTTTCTATTCGTTCGGTAACTTAAAGCTTAAAATAATCAATTAAACGATCAAGTCACACGTCGCAAGTTTTTGTAAATCACAATCATTGTTGCATTGTATGGAATTGACAAGCTTACGACACTTAATTTTGGAGTATACCGCAATTTTTTTATTTTTAAGTTAGCGAACGAATAGAAAAGTGGCCATTTGAGTAGCCCCCTGATTGTTTTTATGTTTACGAGATATTAATGAGTTTAGTGTGCTACCTGGGATCGTAACATTCGCGTCTGATTTTTCATTAGAAGGCAGCGCTGATCCCCAATAAATGTCATGTTACAAATTTATTACGCCACACAGTGTGGGATCGCTCTATTAATAAAGGTGGGATATAAACACGATTACACGTAGCCAAACTACCTAGAGCTTACTGAAAGCCATATTATTTTGGTGGCCTACGATTACGTCATTTGTATACATACACTCTACGTCAGAAAAATCGCACCTCTTCGGAAGTAAGTTTAGACTTGGCCACCTGCTATTGCTAGCTAAAGTTTTATTGTGTAAATGTTGATATCTATTGAAAGTACATTTAATGAGCTTTTTATTATTAATTGTTTAATTTAATTATTGCTTGCGCCGCCATGAAAGGGAAATAAAAGGGTGTAGCGTTACAAAGAAGAAGGAAGAACGAGAGCCTACCTAAGATCGAAGGATTGTATCTAACTAGTTAAGGAGCAAAGTAGAAATATGGAAATATAGTACAATAAACATTTATTTACGTAAACCTAACGGACAGGAAGCTAAGGGAACTTACACACTAAAGAACGCGGGAGGATAGGGGTAGGAGAGGGCGAATCTTCAGAGGCTTGCAGAGGGACAGGGAAACGTAATCTTGCGCGTGGAGAGGGGACGCAAAGGGGCGTAGTTTAACCGTCGACGAGCACGCGGAGAGGGGACGCGGAAGGGACATAGTAGGTACCGTCGACGAGCAGCGTAGACGGGTTGCAGATGGAGCGCAGCGTACCAGAACGCGGGGCTGAGCGCAAACGGGTCGCAGATGGAGCGCGGATGATCAGAGGCTGGCCGCAGATGGAGTGTATTACCAGCAGGGTAGTTGGAGACTCGCAGCACCCGTAGAACGCACTTCGCAGCACCCGCAGTGGAAGGAGTTTTCAGCGTTAGGTAACACTCGCGACACGGGCTTTCTTGAGTCCCGGGCCTTGCCTAAGGCCCGGGAACGGCCACTATACGTTTGGCGGTAGATTTCGAAGACTGACTGAGCCACGTAATAGGTTTGACAATCTTTTTATACTCACAGTAAATTTTGAAAAATCGAAAGAAAAATGTAGAAGAAAAATAGTACAGCATTTCAAAATGGGAATTCGTGTATTCGCTCGGCAGCAATACAAAAGAGCGGGATGACCAATAAATTGATAGACAACCTACGCGAAGTGTGAGTAGAATTGAAAAAAAAAATTGTTTAAAAACAAAAAACCGACTTTCAAAAAACCTGAAAATAAAAACAAAAACAGCTACAAAATTAAATACCTCTAAAAAGCAAGAAATAATTTTCTAATCACTAGATACCTACGCATATCACTGTAATAAAACACGTCTATTGAAGTCGGGTGGGGCTCTTAGAATAAAAAAAAGAAGTTGTCCTCCAGCCCCACCCACCCGACTTCAATAGACGTGTTTTATTACAGTGATATGCGTAGGTATCTAGTGATTAGAAAATTATTTCTTGCTTTTTAGAGGTATTTAATTTTGAAGCTGTTTTTGTTTTTATTTTCAGGTTTTTTGAAAGTCGGTTTTTTTGTTTTTAAACAATTTTTTTTCAATTCTACTCACACTTTGCGTAGGTTGTCTATCAATTTATTGGTCATCCCGCTCTTTTGTATTGCTGCCGAGCGAATACACGAATTCCCATTTTGAAATGCTGTACTATTTTTCTTCTACATTTTTCTTTCGATTTTTCAAAATTTACTGTGAGTATAAAAAGATTGTCAAACCTATTACGTGGCTCAGTCAGTCTTCGAAATCTACCGCCAAACGTATAGTGGCCGTTCCCGGGCCTTAGGCAAGGCCCGGGACTCAAGAAAGCCCGTGTCGCGAGTGTTACCTAACGCTGAAAACTCCTTCCACTGCGGGTGCTGCGAAGTGCGTTCTACGGGTGCTGCGAGTCTCCAACTACCCTGCTGGTAATACACTCCATCTGCGGCCAGCCTCTGATCATCCGCGCTCCATCTGCGACCCGTTTGCGCTCAGCCCCGCGTTCTGGTACGCTGCGCTCCATCTGCGACCCGTCTACGCTGCTCGTCGACGGTACCTACTACGTCCCTTCCGCGTCCCCTCTCCGCGTGCTCGTCTACGGTTAAACTACGCCCCTTTGCGTCCCCTCTCCACGCGCAAGATTACGTTTCCCTGTCCCTCTGCAAGCCTGTGAAGATTCGCCCTCTCCTACCCCTATCCTCCCGCGTTCTTTAGTGTGTAAGTTCCCTTAGCTTCCTGTCCGTTAGGTTTATGTAAATAAATGTTTATTGTACTATATTTCCATCTTTCTACTTTTTTATACTCACAGTAAATTTTGAAAAATCGAAAGAAAAATGTAGAAGAAAAATAGTACAGCATTTCAAAATGGGAATTCGTGTATTCGCTCGGCAGCAATACAAAAGAGCGGGATGACCAATAAATTGATAGACAACCTACGCGAAGTGTGAGTAGAATTGAAAAAAAAAATTGTTTAAAAACAAAAAAACCGACTTTCAAAAAACCTGAAAATAAAAACAAAAACAGCTTCAAAATTAAATACCTCTAAAAAGCAAAAAATAATTTTCTAATCACTAGATACCTACGCATATCACTGTAATAAAACACGTCTATTGAAGTCGGGTGGGTGGGGCTGGAGGACAACTTCTTTTTTTTATTCTAAGAGCCCCACCCGACTTCAATAGACGTGTTTTATTACAGTGATATGCGTAGGTATCTAGTGATTAGAAAATTATTTCTTGCTTTTTAGAGGTATTTAATTTTGTAGCTGTTTTTGTTTTTATTTTCAGGTTTTTTGAAAGTCGGTTTTTTTGTTTTTAAACAATTTTTTATTTTATTCTTTTTAGTGTAATCACTATACAGTTCCTATTTGATTTTGAGGAGTTCCCTTGCGTATCTTTGATATCCAATGTCCAATAACAATGAAATCAAAATGGTCTCATCTCTAAAGTATCCTTTTTCAAACAAAAAAATAATCATCTAAATCGGTACATAAACAAAGAAGATATGGTCGATCATCCGTATAAGTTCACAAAATGGTAACGAAAACGACAGTATTTTCAGGGTTTCCTGAAAAGTACTGAACCGATTTCAAAATTTAAAAAAATGGGACCAACTTGAGAAAAAACCGGATCTAATAACGTTTGAGTCATTTCAATCGGTTCAGCCGTCTTCGAGTAATCGGTGTACATACAAAAAACAAAAAAAAATAAACGGGTCGAATTGAGTACCTCCCTCCTTTTGAAGTCGGTAAAAAGCAAATAAACTTAGCTGTCACATGTAAACAAGCAGCTGTCAAAATAAATACAAAATTATAACCTCACTTTCAACTAAGTATGAAATGTATGTATGAAATTCAATAAAATTGTATGAAAAAGGATGAATCTACAAACCTAATAAGAATCGCCGTAAAAAGACGAATAAATTGCTGCCAAGCAAATGCTTATTTTCAAAGAATTTGGAAAGTTATGGCCAAAAATACTTATTCCCTAAGAAACTTAAACTAATTAAAACTAGCTTAGAGCTCAGGAGCGACAGGCAGCACGCTACAAGGGGTCAATTCAGTGAAATGCGGGTAAATTCGCCATTGAGATGATGGAGAAAACAAACTTCAACAGTTCAATAAAAAAAATTAATAGGTACTCAAGATGGGTACTATTGCCCATGAAGTTGCTCAAATATTGCCAAAAAATTAGGCAATGTAATGTTGCTTGGAAACTGAATCTCAGTAAATTGATTCCGTTCGACGAGCATTCCAACGGTTTCTAGAGACTGTTGGCTATGTCTAAAGGGGAAGACGTAATATAAAAACACTTAGCATTAAATTAGATAGGATTAAATTAACTTTGAATAACTTTTTGAAAGGGTGCGATTTTTCTGACGCCGAGTGTATTTTCTTTTTCTTTTTTTTCCAAATACGAGTAGGTATTGTAGATAAGGTTTGTTTAACGTTTAACAGTTTTCTAGTTGTGTGCATAATATCTAGGTAATTACCTACTTTATCAGTCAATTCAGTGAAAAGAAAAGAAATAATATGTAAAATGGTATGAACAGTAAAGGTAAATAAATTTTAGTTTGTTCACAATGGTTTGGGACTTCCGCCAAGTAACGCCTGATTCAATCAAATAATTAAATTATTTATCTGTTTCAGAATAACAATCCATTCAAACTCGCCACGGTTTGCGTATTCGAATTACTATCCCCGTCAATTGGTAATGCGCTGGAACCTTGTCAAATTAACATACATATCAACGTCATCCGCAACAAAAAATTACAAAAAACAGGAAAATTCGTCGCATTACTAATTTCCCAGCAAAAATGTAAACAAAGAAACGTCACTGTCAAATTTACAAACTGACCCTGATAGTGACATTTTCAGATATTAAAAACCTTTGGTCACTTTTAAAACTTTTTAATTTGTATATTATATTTTGAGTCATTATAAAATAATGTCATCCAGGGTTATTTTAAAGTAGGATGGTAATCAGCAATTCTATCTTTATAACCTATCATAATTTTTGAAGTTAAAAGTTCTTGAAACGAACTGGGGCTCTATTATTGAATCGCTCGACTGGCGTCGAGCGCTCGTTTCTACTGATTTTCGTTCGACAAATGTATGAGCTGTCGAACGAAAATCAGTAGAAACGAGCGCTCGACGCCAGCCGAGCGATTCAAAAATAGGGCCCCTGATAAGAAAACTTTACTTAGATATTGCTTGTATGTAAACTATCAAAAATACGTAGCATCACCGCCTGTTCCCCCCCAATATCAAAAGACAAATGTTACTACTACAGCCACAGAATACATAGGTTGATGTGTACGGTTTGCAGTTGATGTGTGCACAGCGTCATAAAATGTTTTCCACTATAAAACTATTATTATGAAATATTAAATTATATTACTCTTTTTGACGCAAAACTCATCATTCAGAATATTTATCTAATCTATTTTTATTAGATTTGTGATGTATGTAAAACCATGTAAGTGTGTTTATTTCTTGACTTAGCAATATACTATTTCTTTTTGTGTTGTTTTGTTCTGGTAACACCTTTGTTTACATTTTTGCTGGGAAATTAGTAATGCGACTTTAATAGCTAATATAATATATTAATTATTGAATTCTTATTTTCAATAAGAAAGGGTCTAGGTATATAAAAAAATTGCAATTGTTTTTCGTTTTTGAGGTTAAAATCATGGCCGCCAGGCGCATTACCAATTGACGGGGATAATACATGGCGCTGTGTGGTGAGCGTTTCAACCCCGCAATGAAAAGCTAAAGTCATCGCTCTTGGTCAGGCTGAGAGATAAGGCTGCGTACGCACCGACAGACACATTAGCGCCTAAATATGTATCGAAGTAAAAGTAACATTCACGAATGTTTGCAACCGGTCGCACTTCGCGCTAGGCGTCTCGGTACGCCTACGATAGGTACATGCAGAATTGCAGACAACTGCCTAGCACTCGTAGGCGCGAGGCATTTTAAATATGATTTGATGGACCAGACCGTGAGATATATCATTGTGAATTTTCCGAAAGTACTTAACAGTTTTAGAGTTATTTTTAGAAAGAGACATTTTGTTGAAGGGTCATCAAGCAAATGACCAAGGTCCTATCCTAGCGACCCACGACGCAACCCACCAAAGAGAATGTAAAAAACTAGCAACCCACCTTCCAGTGCGGTCGCCGTGTATTCTTGCAATGCAAGTAACAAGAGGGCCTAGCCAAATTAAAATCTTCGTTATCGCTTCGCTTTCAAAACATGTATGGGATTGACATAAGGTTTCGTTAACTATCGAATTTTAAAACGTCAAATCCATACATGTCTCAAATATCATCTAAAAGATTCCATAGTTTCTACGCCCTGGATCATGATCGTAAGAAAAGCTGGAAATGCTCTGAATGCTGTAGCAAAGCACGCAAGACAGATAACTCCAATACGCCTCTTCGTCCTCTAGCAAATACAGATTGTAGTGATTCTCCTGAGTATGTCGCTTGCAACGATGGAGGTGATCGCGGTGCTGAAAATATCACAATGCGTAATAAAAGCAAAACTAATACTACACCAGATGGTCAATCCGATAAATGTTCGAATAACTACAAGTTTTCGGAAGAAAATCTTCGTTGCATAATTAAAGAAGAGATATCAGCGGCTATGAAAACTATTATTAAGGACCTAGTTGTAGATCAACTTCAAAGCATCAACGACCTAGTTACGGGCTTCCAAGATTCAATGGCATTTATGAATAAGCAATACGAAGATATGAAAACTAAGATAGATGAGAAGAATGAAATTGTTCGAAAACTGGAAGTTGAAAACAAAGATCTAAAGATAACTCTCGATGATGTGTCTACAAGACTTGCCAATACTGAGCAGCACCTTCGTGAATCTAACATAGAAATAAGTAATGTTCCGGAGCATACCACAGAAAACCTGGCCAATATGGTGTTACAACTTGCACGCACAGTTGATTTTCCTATGAGTGATACTGATGTCCAACATGTGACAAGAGTTGCCAAACTAAACAAGGACAACAAAAGACCAAGAGCTATAATAGTAAAATTACGCAATCGCCGTCAACGTGATGCTATACTCGCTGCTGTCTACAAGTTTAATAAAAACAAGTTACGTGAGGATAAGCTTAACTCAAAGCATCTGGGACTTGGTGGTACTTCTACTCCAATATATGTAGCCGAACATCTCACGCCCTCTAATAAACAACTACATGCTGCTGCTCGTATGAAAGCTAAAGAACAAGCATACAAATTTATATGGGTACGTGATGGAAGAATTTATGTGAGAAAAGACGAACAAAGTGCAGCCAAACTCATACGCAACATCAACAGTCTCCAGAATATACTTTAGTTTATTTAATCATCTTTTTGATTTATTGTGCAATATTCTCTGATTTAATTGTAAAATTCAATTCCTTAAATGTATACTATCAAAATGTAAGAGGTATGCGTACTAAAACAAATGATATTTATAATAATATACTTTTGAGTAGATATGAAATCATAGTATTCACAGAAACGTGGCTTAATGATACAATAGCGAACAGCGAGTTTATAGACGATCGTTATAATGTATATAGGCGAGACCGTCAGCCTTGCAATAGTGCTAAGGTGGATGGAGGAGGTGTTTTGATTGCGGTGTCACGAGATATCAAATCAAGACGAATGGTTCAATGGGAGAGTGAATGTGAGGACATTTGGGTATCTATACAACTGTTGATAAATGGCATTGAAAAAAAGATTGGAATATGTGGGGTTTACCTTCCTCCTCCAGCTAAATTGGACACTTTAAGTAACTTTGTCAACTCTGTCAATCGGAATATGTCCTATGTTGACGATGTTGTGATACTGGGTGATTTTAACCAGAGTTCCATCTCCTGGACTCTCTCTGATGATGGCGTTCATACAAAACCATCCAATTACAACAATCCTTTGGGCTTTTGTTTGATTGATTTCTTATCATACAATAATTTGCAACAAGTAAATAGTATACGTAACATTAATGATAATGCATTAGACTTGATTCTAACAAATTTGCCAGCTGTTTCGGTGGTTCAACCTCTAGAACTCCTGTCGAGATTGGATAAATTACACCCGAACCTGCTCTTAACAATTCATTTTCCCAATGCCAAAAACTATTTGTTACCAAATCCTCGCAATGACTATAACTATTTTAAAGCAAATTTTATTGAAATATGTAACGAATTGCGTAATGTAGATTGGTTTGAGATTCTAAATAATGAAAACAATATTAATGATATGGTTCTGAAATTTTATGGTATTTTGTTAGAGGTTATTGAAAGATTGGTACCGAAGCACATCAAGAAACGTCCTAACTATCCTACATGGTATAAATATCCTCTTATCAGGCTTCTATCTGAGAAGAACAAACTGCGTCAAAGATATTGTAAATACGGTAACCCACGTGATAAACATGAGTTTAACATTGTCCGTGATCGGTGTCATAAATTGCATAGCCGGTATCTGAGCGAGTATAGATCTAATATTGAGATGAATATAAAACGCGACCCTAGGGCATTTTGGTCATATATTAAACAGAAACGACAAAATGGATCTTCATTTCCTACTGTAATGCATTTGAATGCCACTATAGCGGATGCTGGGCCTGATATCGCAAATTTGTTTGCAACTCAGTTTTCGTCTGTATTCGAGAAAGGTAGCGCTGTTGGTGCCGATTCGAATGTATTGATGATTGATGGCTTGGGAATCATCCGTATAACCGAAAGACATGTACACAAAAAATTAAAAGGAATTGATGTAACTAAAGGTTCAGGCCCCGATGCAATACATCCTATGTTTGTTAAGCGTTGCGCTTCGGTACTAGCCCTGCCCTTGTCGATCATCTTTAACCACTCCTTACAGACCGGCGTTTTTCCCGACGAATGGAAGAAAGCAAAAGTTGTCCCCATTTATAAGAAAGGCGATATCAGCAATGTGGAAAATTATAGACCGATCTCAGTCCTATCCTGTTTTGCTAAAATATTTGAGTCCATTATAGCACCATTCCTCACACGGCATCTACAACCTACTATTTCAGCCAATCAACATGGATTTTGCCACAAGCGCTCGGCAACGTCTAATTTGGTATCGTTTGTGTCTGATGTGTCTTGCGTTTTGGACCGTGGTGGTGAAATGCACGCGATATACACCGACCTTAAAAATGCATTTGATAAGGTTAGCCATTCACTTCTTATTAATAAATTAAAACTTTACGGTATTCATGGATCTCTACTACAATGGTTCAGATCCTACCTTGAGAACAGAGCGCAGTCAGTGGTAATTAATGGTTATAGATCAAATGTTTACATATCAGCTTCCGGTGTACCCCAGGGTTCTATTCTGGGTCCTATTCTTTTTAACTTGTACATCAATGATATACAGTTGGCTATAAAACATTGCAAGTTTCTGTTATTCGCGGACGACCTTAAGCTTTATCGCAAGATTGAGTCTAAAGCAGATTGTGAGCTTATTCAAAATGACTTAAATAGCTTGTGGCGGTGGTGTTCTAATAATAACATGAGTCTCAATGTCAGTAAATGTAATAGTATCGCGTTCACAAGAAAAAAACTTCCTTGCGAGTTTAATTACAAACTTAATGGTACAGACATAACAGAGGTAAGTGAGGTTCGTGATTTGGGGGTTCTGCTGGATAGTAAATTAAACTTCCACTCACACATTAATAATATTGTGAAAAAATCTGCCCAAATGTTGGGATTCTTGAAACGTAATACTTCTTTTCTCCGTTCACCGGATACAAAAGTTACGCTTTTCAACTCCCTCGTTCGATGCAGGTTGGAATTTGCGTGTCCAGCGTGGAATCCACAGTATGCTGTATCCTCCCAACGTTTAGAGTCTATCCAAAGGGCCTTTACTAGGCACCTGTCCTTCTTTGCCAGTGGTATTTCAACGAGATCTCCATACACTTTCAGACGGTCCTTTTTTAAGATGGAATCTCTTCGCGATCGCCGTACCAAACTAGACATGACATTCCTGCATGGTATTATTAACAGTAGAATAGATTGCGCTGGTGTTTTGGAACAGGTTGGTTTAACTGTGCCCTATAATTACCCACGGAAAGCCATCACTTCAATATTTAGGGTTCCCTGTTGTCGGACTAACATCGGGCACCATTCGCCTCTGGTGCGAATGTGCAAGACCTATAATGAGTTATGTGCTAAATATACGGATCTTGATGTGTTTCATGACACTCTTTCATCGTTTAAAAATAAGTTGACTACCAGCTTTAAATAACATATATTTTTTCTTTTGTATTTTATTTTTAATTAACTTATTTTTTATCTTAAATGAATTAGTTTTTTTGTAATTTTACCGATTTTATTCTATTGATTGATTTTATTTTATTGACTTGTTTTTAATTTATTGATTTGATTTGATTTTATTGACTTGATTTTAATTTATTTTTTAATTTTAATTTGTTGAGTTGTATTTATTGATTTGATTTTAATTTATTAATTTGATTTTAATTTATTGGTTGGATTATATTTATTGATTTAATTTTAATTTATTGTCTTGATTTAATTTTATGATTTGATTGTATTTTTTTTATAATTTGTTTTATTTTTCTGAATGTTTTAATGACAACAATGTTTTTTTTATAACCTGCTAATACTATGACTTATTATTATTATTATTTTTTTACTTACATTAACTAAATTTTTTGTAATCTTTTTGATTAGATTTTTGAATTAACTGTATTTCTTAATTTTTATTAGTATTTTACTTATTGTCATGTGTGCATAATAATTTCTTTTAATTTATAGTAACGATGATCAAATGTATTTTGTCGACACTTATAATTGTTGTATTTACAGGTATATAGCATAAGTTTAGTCTCCCCAACAGTTTATTGTTAATACAATGTTAGTGTTGCTTAAATAAATAAACAAATGTTTCGAAGCGAAGCGATAGCGAAAATTTGCAAATGTTACTTCGGCTAGGGAGTCAGATGTATCTAGCCAGGCGCTAATATAGCCACCTGTCGGTGCATGCATACGCAGCCCAGGTCTTAACGAAGAGGACCTACCGCTACTTCAGACCCCGAAAGGTACAAAAATGTGTCATTGTGTTGTCAGGGGCGCGACGGTGGTGGTGGCGTGCGCCGTGCTCGCGCTGGTATCCGCGCAGATCACCTTCAGCCGCGACTGGACCGGCGGCAAGCGCGCCGCGCCGCAGCTGGCCATCGACTGCGGCGAGTTCACCAGGCTGTGCCGGCACTTTGTGGTGAGTGAACACAGTGGTCGGTGATCAAGACTGGACCGGCGGCAAGCGCGCCGCGCCGCAGCTGGCCATCGACTGCGGCGAGTTCACCAGGCTGTGCCGGCACTTTGTGGTGAGTGAACACAGTGGTCGGTGATCATGACTGGACCGGCGGCAAGCGCGCCGCGCCGCAGCTGGCCATCGACTGCGGCGAGTTCACCAGGCTGTGCCGGCACTTTGTGGTGAGTGAACACAGTGGTCGGTGATCATGACTGGACCGGCGGCAAGCGCGCCGCGCCGCAGCTGGCCATCGACTGCGGCGAGTTCACCAGGCTGTGCCGGCACTTTGTGGTGAGTTCATCATATCAGCCGCACAACATCTATTCCTGGGTATAGGTTTCCTCCAAGGATCTCCACGATAATCGGGCCTGCACTGCCCGCATCCAGCGGCTTCTCGCGACCTTTACCAGATCGTCAGGTCCACCTTGTGAGGAGTTAACGAAGGCCAATGCCTACTTTTTGTGGCTTGAAAATTAGTATGACAGCTCACCTCTAAAACTGTATCCGATCTGAAATAATCACACGTACATACTACATACATACTACCAGTTTTCTTATACCAATCCTGAAAATTACCTCGAACCCTTATTTATCTCGGATCGGATACGACTTAGAAGTGAGCTGTCATACTAACTATTGCTCTATCCAGTATCCATATAATAAGGCATGAATGGTTCACAACCATTTTCAAATGAAAGGCACTCTCTGTGGCACATTTTTAGCAATGTAAGTATATTTTAAGCCACCGATTTTGTTTCAGAACTGAATTCGTAATTAGTTTTTCTGCCAATCCATACAACCAAAGCTTTCCTTTATAAGCGTTGTTGTATTTGTCAACAGCACGAGCTGAAACAAGCCATGTCGTCAGAGGTCGGCAAGCGTCGCCGGGAGGACGACAAGGCCCCGCCCCTTTACGACGACGACAAGTAGCGACTGCGACAAACCACCACCCCTTTGAACAACATACATTGACTTTTAAATTTTCGCTCTGCATTTTATGAGATTTAAAGCACAGGTATTAAACAGTCAGCCAGCCCGTATTGTCGTATTATCAGTCAGCCTGTGATCACGGAAATGCAACTCCGTCAAAACATCGGGAAAAAGAGGTGTTTAGACTAAGTACTATGTTTTAGATTAAACGCGTTTAATACCTGTGATTTAAATATAACATAAATTGATTTTTTAATTTATTCTATTCAGAATACCAACACCAATATTATTTTTATATAATTTTAAAGCTACTTACTCGTAGCTATTAACTTACATAATGGAAAATAAGCTTATCGCAGAGCCGTATCGATCGAGAAACAAAAGAATTATAATAAAAGTTACGTTTTAAAACATCTTAATTTTCCGAAAAACCTTTCAATAATGATGAAAATGTAACGTTAATTGTATGTTATAGTTATAATGGTTGTAATTAAATTTTAATAGGTAAGTAGTTGGTGCATTGCATAACAATATTTTAAATATTGTGTATGATATATGTGTAGATAGAAGTCAAATATAAAAATTATCAATTAATCATAATCATGTATAGGTCGGTAGGTATCTCAACATGAATTGAATGCGCGACAAACTTATGAAGTTTCTGGATAAATGTATGAAAAATTGCACTAAGTTGTAAGTTAAATTAATTATAATTATCTAATAAGGTAATATTAAATGCATTTAAAATGACTTTGTATTTTTTTACGTGTGTGTGTTCTGAAGATGGGTGGATATAATAATATGAGAAAACAGCGTACTTATAGTAGGTACCTACTTAGAAATCTTTCAAGCTTAATTTTTTAGCGCATGTGAAATAATTAATTACATATTTTAGTCTATGTTAAAAGGGAATGAATTAAAACGCCAAAATACACTAAAATTACTTTATTGAAATAAATTGATTTTATGTACACGGGTAATAATAATACATATACAATTTATATTGCAATATATTGTGCTAGTTAAAAGCATTGTAAAATGTTACAAAAATATTTGTAAACTGATTATTAACATTAATTGAAATCTTTACAAAAGAACAAAACACAAATTCTTATTTAATGGGCACGAATGAATTAAAAACCAATTGTTTTATAAGTTTTTTAAGTGCAAAGTTACTAATAAAAACAGTGAACACAAAAACAATAAAACAGACGAAATATAATAGTGGTCGAGTCCATTTAATACTTTTTTAAGCAGAAATAATTTTTAAAACAATGTTAGATGCCATTTTGGTCCCAGTGAAAACATCATTTTCATTAGTTATTTCACAGAATAATGCATACTATAATTATTTTTATTGCAAATATTACAAATTAATAAGGTGGCATAAAACAGAAAAGAGATACATCGCTATCGGCTTCATTTGACAGATGGATGTGACACATCGCTACTTCTTTTTGGATCAAATAGAAACTTAGCAAAGAAAAGTAGCAATGTGTCACATCCATCTGAGACACTTGTGCGGTCGGGCCACTGGCGGGTTTTGACGCAGATCGTCATTTTCGCAAATGGTCATTTCGCAAAACGTCACTTTCGCAGAATGTCATTCACAATTTTTCTCAAACTCACAATTTTGAGAAAAAAGATAAAAAAAACTTGAATGACATTTTGCGAAAGTGGTAGTTGCGAAAATGTCATTCTGCGAAAGTGACCAAATTTTTCGCGATGATCATTTGCGAGAATGACGATCTGCGTTTTGATGCAGACAAGACTGGTGACTTTTGGCTTTAAAAGTGGGCATATCTATACAAATCACAACATAGTATAAAACAAAGTCGCATCCTGCTGTATATCCAGCCTTATGGCCGGTATACATTTTGATTAGTGTTTAGTGCGAGTGGCTCGTTTAGTGTTTAGCAAAAAACACGTTCAGGCAGTCTCTGATTAGTGTTAAGTGTTTAGTGCGAGCGAAGTACAGTGTTTAGAAGCGCGTTCTATTTTTTCTGCGAGTAGCTCCTCCGGCGCGTCCCGCCTTCACCCCTCACTTGCAGCTAAACACGCACTAAGCACGTCTGGGGACAGGACTGTTAAGTGTTTAGTTTATATCAACAAAGCCTGTACTAAACAGCGTATGCTAAACAGTATGGGACATCACCTACTAATCACTACACACTAAACAGTGCACTAAACACTAAGCACTTTACTAATCAAAGTGTATACCAGTCTTCATGGCCGGTAAACATTTTGATTAGTGTTTAGTGCGAGTGGCTCGTTTAGTGTTTAGCAAAAAACACGTTCGGACAGTCTCTGATTAGTGTTAAGTAATTGTTTTTTGCTAAACACTAAACGAGCCACTCGCACTAATTACTAATCAAAATGTATACCGGCCATTATGTATGCTTATATCTTTAAAACTACGCAACGGATTTTGATGCGGTTTTTTAAATAGATAGAGTGATTCAAGAGGAAGGTTTATATGTATAATACATGGTGGCAAATTCCACACTACATCGAAGCGAAGAAGCGAGGGCGTGTCGTACAAAATAAAGCAATAGATTTCCTATAACGTTCATATGGAAGAAACATAATCGTATCCTGTTTTGTGGTTAATATTACCTACAAAGTGTAGGCTAAGTTATACACCAAATAACTTTAAATGATACACAACTTAACTAATTGTATTAAAGCTAAGTAACTCAGTCAACTATACCCTAAGTTAAAATAATGAATTATCAAGACCGCGCATGTTAAAACCTTAAACCTTTAAAATCAGTTTCATCAATACTACAAAATACTAAATTAATTCTAAAACATTTCAAATGGGGATGCAAACTGAGGAACTAATGGCGCCACAAGCGTTAGTACTAAAATCATTTGATTGGTTGTTTCAAATATCAAATGTCATTTGTGACATATTTTAACCAATCAAAGCATTGATAGCGGTTAGATCGCCGCTGGCGCCATCTGCCATTAGTTTTGCGTGGCCAACCCCATTAATGGGGAGGAAAAGCGCAATTTTATCCCGATAGGTGGCGTCTTGTCTTTGGTACCCGGCCGCCTCAAAGAAAGTGTCAAAACATATGAGAATCTCTTGGAGTATTGCACTTTTTAATTTTATATTGCGAAAATGCCGCATTGTTGTGCATGTAACTTGTAAAATATTGGAGTTCATCGATTTCCCAGTAACAAAAAAAATATTGGGCAAAAAAATATAAAAAAAAAGATGCTTTTCCCTCGATATTCTCCTTTACTGAGCCTGAGAAACATTATAAAAACAAAAGGAATGTTTCATGAATTTAATGAAGCTTCGCCAAAATAAAACAACATTTGAATTATAACAGCTTTGTTCTTTAATATTTCAACCTCAGCAGTTTCTAACATATTTATAACTTGGATGAATTTGATATACCATCAAATATGGAATAAGCCCAATATTGGGGCCAAACAGAGAATTAATAGAATTTTATATGCCAGAGTCATTCAAGAAACTTAGAATAATAAAATAAATATGATAAAACGGTTCGTGTAATTTTGGATAGTACAGAAATTCCAGTACAGAAACCTGAAATTACTATTGCACAGAAGGCATCATGAGGCAACTATAAACACAGAAATTCACACTCAGTTGCTATGTTAAAATTTAAATTATATGCTTCTAATCTGAAATAAAAAGATTACTTGTAAATATTACACGAAATTTAAAGAAATGTAATGCTTGTTAGCAATTTTTTGTAAGTTGCTATAAACTTTCTTGCCTGTTGTTTTGGCTTTTCTTTTCCGTAATTCTTCTTTTATCTGAGCTAAAGTTAGCATAGAATACATTGTTTGTCCGCAAAACCGAAAAAAATATAATCTAAGAAAGTAAAATCACGTAATACACAGTCAAGACAATATAAGCTCAAACTGACAATGGGTCCAAAGACTGAAGCGCCATCTGTAATTCACTTTGCCTTCGCCTCCTCATTGTAATTTCATAAAATTATAAGTTTATACAGGGTCATTTGTAAAAACACGAACAACTCGCAGGAGTAATTTACTAACATCATCAACAACATGACTTTTCGGAAAACAGATTTTTTTTGTCGGTTTTCGGAAAAGTAGTAGAACAAATGTTGTTCTTTATGATATTAGCAATCTTTTCCTGCGAGTTAGTTGGTGTTTTACAAATAACCATGTATAATTAAAACCTCAAGTCTAACATTACACAGTAATCAAATAGTGTGTATCGTTGTGTACTTTTTGTAATATGTATGATTTCTGTATTGTACTTCTTTATTTGGTAATACCAATATTTCTTTATTAAGGGAAATAGTAAAGATATTTTAGGGACGAGCATAAAATAGGTGCGGACCTTAGTACAATATTTCACTAATATTAATTGGTCCGTATATTTTTTCAGTGTACACTTGAGAGCAACGAAATTCAGTTCAGTTTTTTTGAACTTTTTTCAGCACAGAATTAATGATTTAAAGCAGGGGTTCCTAAGTTATTTGGGACGCGCCATCTTTCTAAAAATCCGCATCCCCTCTACCCATACCCTTTTAGGTTAATAGCAGGTTAGAAAAAAAATATTGCCCTAAAACAATGGCATATGAACTACACAGGTAGCCCCCCTTGGAAAGTCTCTGCACCCCCCACTTTGAAACCCCTGATGTAAAGAATTACAATTGCTTTCTTTTTAAAACTCGTTAATTGATATTTGAAATGTATCAATTTCATTGTATTATCTCAACTGATTCTTTGCGGAAAGAACTTAAAAGAAACCTAATCGATTTCTTTGCCCTCAAGTGTATTTCATCGCATAAAAATTTTCAAGAATGTAATAAGTAGCATTTTTTTATTACTATATTAAATAACTAAATCACCAGGCTTTATAAGAATGTCAGATCAGTCAGAGTATTGAATTCTGTGATGTCGTAATATAATCATTGATTATGAGAAAAAATTTTATTTATGTGAACAATATTCATTTTTATACAGGGTTATTTGCAAAATACCAACAACCTCGCAGGATTAAATCACTAACATCATAAACGACAACATTTGTTCTAGGACTTTTCGAAAAAGACAAGATAAAATCGACTTTCCATATGTATACATGGTCATTTTTGGACCCCTTTTAAAATTTTGTCAGGTCATTCTATAACAGCAGTACAATCAATTTGTGAAGTAAAAAAATTTTTTTTTTTACTTTTCTGTCCCAAACTTTTCCCTACACAAATTGAAATTGTTGTCACTGTTTGCGCATCGCACGGTCGACCCGCGCGAGCCCCCCTCCCGCCACCCGCCTTCCCCCGCTCGCGCCGCTTGCGCGAGGGTGAGCGTGCGCGCCTAAATATTTAGGACATAAAAAGTGGCTGAAAACTGTGAATTTAAAAAGAAATAATACATAATTACCTCACCAATTTTTTTTTATTACTTCTTTGAACTTTTATTTGATTTTGTAAGGAGGTCGCAAAATTACCCTGTATGTACGAACAGCTGATCGAGTTTTGTATAAAAGTAGTTTTTTGTCTCTTTCGGAAAGTCCTGGAACAAACGTTGTTGTTCATGATGTTAGTAATCTACTCTTGCGAGGTTGTTGATGTTTTACAAATAACCCTGTATAATAGGGTATTTTCCAATTTTTTGAAAACTGCTTAAATTTAAAGCTTGGGACGAACGATTTAACAGAAAAATAAAAATAAATTAATTAATGTCTTTTTTTCTCTATTAAAACAATTAAAGTCTAATTTATTTTTAATGGTTTTGAATTTACCGCCAAAACTCTCGGTTCGATGTCGTCTACTGTGAGACGTCAACTTTGTGTAAACAATTTGAACACCTATGTAGTCTGTGTAACAATTTACTCTATTGTTTACACAAAGATGACGTCACACAGTAGACGTCGTCGAACCGAGCGTTTTGGCGGTAAATTCAAAAATATTTAAAAATAATTTAAGATTAATTGGTTTAATGAAGAAAAAAGACATTAATTATACTTTTAATATTTTTCTGTTAAATCGTTCGTCTCAATCTTTAAATATAAGCAGTTTTAAAGAATTTGGAAAATACCCTATTGGCTCAACGTCAAAAATACTACATGCAGTGTGTTGCAAATCTTTACTAGATTGGCAAAAAGGTTTTGCCAATCTAGTAAAGATTTGAAAAAAAAAACTACCCCTTAATTTGGTAATTGTGTCAAATTTGTTCTTTGTGGTACAAACGACCGACTGTCAATCATTAACGTTTTAATGTAAAATACATATTCAGTAAAAACTTACAAAAAACATTTCCCCAAGAAATCATCAATTAATACTTTTTCCCCAGCGAACTAAAATCTATGGAACAAGTATTCCGCTCAAAAAATGGCACCACACAAAAATTACAACTAAGTGGATAGAACTAAAAATGCTGGCATTTAATTATGCAGCACAAAGCGTCTGAACACTGGTTGCTTATTAGCGACCATAATTTGTATACTCATGAATATTTTCTATAATTTAACGAAAATACGTTATTTCTGCATCTTTTTACTGCCTTCTTTGCGTCTTTTACACCATTTGACTACACAGGACGTCATTTCTAATAAACTCTCTCTTTCTTTCTTTTCTTTACAATACAAACTGCAATTATTGTAAACAACGCTAACGTCAGCCATCGAGCGCGTGGCTGGCCCGACTAAGCTGTGCGGGTTGTAATTTTTTGGCTCCGTGGTACCATTTTTTAAACAATATTTATTTGAAATTACACTTTCATAGATTTTAGTTCGCTGTTTTTTCCCGCAGTTAATGTTCATCGCTCGGCGTACACCTATAGTACTCCAACGCACTATTAAGGCATTGCAACCACTTATCCCTCTGCTCTGGTGTGTCGGCCGCTAGCAAATGTCGCCGGATAACCTTTCCATCGGCTCTCTTGAAGCAAACCAACGAAGAATCGGGCACGTCCAGCCCGCAAGGGGCCTCGCACTCGAGTAGGAGTGTGTTTGGACGCGCGCAGATATCGCGTGGAGCTTTGATCACTTTTTCTGAGATAACTGTTGTGAGGTCGATATCTCCGATTGGAGGCTGATGAGAAGAAAAGGTTTTGTTAATATTTTGTATCAAAAGCGCATATCGAGTTATTGGGTGAATTCCAACAGACAAATCTTTAAGACATCGATCACATTTTAACCATGGAAAGTGAAATATTGCACATTCTATAAAAATACTTTTTATGATTAAAATTTACTCTATGGTGATAGATGACTCAGCGATTTGTCTATTGGAATGCACCTATTGCTTATTTAATAAATTGTTGTATTGTTCAGCAGACGTATTTACTAACTAACCTAACTCTCATTGAAAATAGGACCGCATTACAATAACCTAAAGCTGAAAATTTTATGAATATCGACACATTGGTCTCGCGGATTCTCGTTACAAGGTCTCCCGCTTAGGGTTTGCGAACCGATGGCGTAGCTTCTATGACATTCACCAGTGCTTGTAACAGCCTAGACTGAATACATTATTTTTGAATTTGAATTTGATTACGGTTATTGTAATACGGCCCTATTTTCAATGAAGCCAGAAAATTGCTCAGGCATTTTTCCGTTCTGTCTGAACTGACATTAAGGTGATCTCTATAGATCGAGTCGAACATCTGACAGATGTCATGTAATGACTACCAACTTAATTTAATGGTAGATAAGTACCTAAAAAGTGGCCCTACTTTAGCTTAATAGTTAATAGGTAATAATGTCAGGGCTCTGTCACTCCGCGCGCGAGTATGAATCGCTCGGCGTCCTCTGAGAGGACAAATTTCATACGTCTCTATTCTGTGATAATGTCATAGATTCTAATAGTAGTTTGTTACACAAGGGACGTAAGTGAGCTATTACAGAACAAGATCCGCAAAGGGCGCTAATGGATCGAGTGGACCCGAGATATTTAGACGCCCGAGCGAGCGAAGCGAGCAAGGGCGAATATAGTTCGAGGGTGTCATAGCTACTTACAACCGAGGTAAGCATACTACTTTACATCATTCATGCGAGGTAAATAAAACATTGACAATGATATTTTCATCGTTCATTAAAAACCTCTCGTGGGGTTGATCAGACCATCAAACTGAACAAGTTTCATTATGGGAAAAATCACGAAAAAAAAAACTGCTGTTCCATACAAAAGTAAAATGCCTACTCCATCGAAATGTTAAACAGCTGATTTTTTTCGCGCTTTCAAAATGAATGTTGTCATTTTATGAAAAAAAAAAAATTGTTTGAACAAGGAGTTTTGCAATTTTCATAGTTTTTTTTTAGTAAAAAGTTTCGTCATTTTATAAGAAAAGAAACTGGTTCACTAAGGAGTTTGACATAGCTTGAATTGTAAAGTTACTTTACTCACTTATGCTCTGAAATGTTATCATTCCATTTGAAAAAAGAATGCGGGGCTTTCAACATTTCCGTGGGGGTCTGGTTCATCACATTCTAAATTTGAAATTCAGTGCGGAAATGAAATTCAATACTTACTTCCCGCACTGAGTGCGGGAAGTAAGTGTTCCAAATTCAAATCGGTAGAACTTATCAGCTAGCATTCTTTTTATGAAACTTTATGGTTGCATGACCGGTCAGTAAACATGGCCACGCGAACCAATTTAAATATCACATTTTACAAAGAAAATTGTATTTCCTCGCATTTCGTGAGTAAAGTATTATACAAACCTTGTACTGGAAGCTACTTGCATTGCCTCGAATGATTAAAGCCCTCGCCTGCGGCTCGGGCTTCAAACCATCCTCGACAATGCAATCGCTAGCTTCCCGTTCTCGGATGTAATGTACTATTACAATTAAAGCATTCACCCATGCTTGAATTGTAAAGTGATTTGAAAATGGAACGTTCTATCTAAACAATGCACTGTGTTGCACATGCCAACTTACACGGCCTCTTACTATACTAGTAAATCCTAGTTGCCGAGCAGTATGATGTAAAGGAGATTTAACCATTAATATAATAATAATATCAGAAACTTCATAAATCGATGATAAACAGTGTTAGACAGTTTACAGCTGATAAACAATACCAGGGGAGCATGAATGATACAGACCTTCTTGGTGACGTCATCGGGGTACTTCCAGTAGGCGAGGCGCGGCGGCTGCAGGCGGCACCAGCGGCGGTGCCACGCGCCCAGCCCGCTCACGTCGTCGAACGCCGTGAGGAACGCCGCGTGCCCGCTAGGCGGCGCCACTACTAGGCGGGCGCGGATGTCTAGGCTCACGCTGCCTTCTAGCGGACTGCCTGCTGGCAACTGTAACAAAAAATACAAAATGAATATTGTATATTCGGTAACAATAAGTCGCAAGCCTGTGTGGTATAGTGTTTCGCCCACTCGTGTAAGACGTAGAGGTCCCGGGTTCGAATCCCATGAGGGGGGTAAATTTGTACTCGGTTTGGTTGGTGGTACGGCTTGTTTCAAGTCCGCTTTGCCAGCTACCTACCACCATCTTCCCTAAGTCTGACGCCATATCATTTTTTTTTTGTGTGCCGGCAATTAGAAATAAGTAAGATAGCCAGTTCCTCAGTGATGAAGATTCCGGGTTGTCTGCGTTTCCACCTTGCCTTATGGTCACTTAACATCACGTGAGGTGAAGGCCAAGCACTAACCCGTTGTGCATAAAACAAAAAAGCGCACACTGGGGCAAGGTATAGGAGACATTACACCTCGGTAACTCAGTGTTCAGAGCATTCGCCCGGATTGCAAAAAAGGTAACCTATTTGCAGTGGCGGTACCTCCATACAAGCCGAAAAGCCGGGCTTGCCCTAACAATAACTTGCTAACACTACTAATAAATCGTAATTAATTACAACAACACAATATTATTAACTAATGTTAATTTTCAATAATCAATAACCACAAATTAAATTTTTACAACAACTGATCGATAGACAAGTCGCTAAACTGCATTACTTTCGTCAATAAACCCTCTTCAATGCATTTATCTCCCTCGCACTCGTTGACTAGCAACCGGGCTTTGCGATCTGTATATATCCGCTCTCTTCTACACCAACAAAAGTGCTACCGCATCACATACATACTGCTGAACCATAGCCTTCTTTATTTCCAAGCCGTGAACATAAGTTTGGCAACGTCTGTTACTGTCAGTTTGTGGTCATGTCGTCCGCCAGTCTCCACACTAAATGTATGGGAATATTTCAATTTTAAGAGGTCGATATTTTTTTTCATAGTAATCGTGTGAGATTTAAAATATGAAAATAATTTAGTTCTTTTATTCAAATGCTTTGTATATTAAACAATAAGAAAAATATCAATGTTAACCAGGAAAAAATGGCTGTCAAAGATGTCATCTTTTTTGTTGATTTTCTTCAGCAGGGAGTTGATTAACACGCCCTCTAGCAATAAATGATATATCATTAGAAAGGTCTTTTAAAGACAAATATTTGCCGTTAATATACTTTATATCAATTGTTAATAGTTTTGGAGTTAAAGGTTATAAAAGTATAAAAGTGGTTTATTGTCTATGGGAGTTGATCTACCACACCTATAGAAATGAATGATATATCATAAGAAAGATTTTTATATGACAAATATTTGTTGCAAACATACTTTCTATTAATTGTTAGTATTTTCGGAGTTTTAGGTCATTAATGTTAAAAAAATTAGTCAAGTTTAGAGCGTTATAACTCTCAAAGTACTAATAGTTGACATTTATAGTGATACAATAAAGTGTTTCAAATTTAAATACCTTTCCAATAATGTAAGATTTATTGCTAGAGGAGGCTTAGATCAAAATGCTCATCGTACTAAAGGACCCCCGAAAATTTAAAATAATTTGACTCAAACCTTATGTTCTAATAAATAAATAATAATAATAAATATAAAACTTTATTGAAATAACCTTACATCACAATTTACAATTAGTTTAAACATAGATAATATAGGAAAAACAAATAATAAATAATTTTTATAATAATCTTATACTATGTGCTTGACCACATGCGATGTTTCCGTTCTGCTCAACTTCAGGGCTTGGAAGATATAGAAGGCTATGGCTGAACGTATCTATAGATTCTATGAGAACTACGCAATGCCGAGCGAAGCAGGCACGCCTACGAAGTTGACACAGTTTGCTAGACTGCACGTACGCGCTGAGCAGTGTGAAGTTGTTTAAATTTGTGACGACAGCTGTTTTGAAACAACAAGTGTTTTGCCTTTATTAGTTTTTTTGTGTTAAAAATGTGTCTAAATTTCAGTCTTATGATTGATAATGTTTTTTTGTGATGGATTAAAATGTTTATTCTTTGCGTAATCTGTAAAAGTGTCCACTAGTTGAGTCGATCCAAGAGAAATACAAAATGACCCTTGCCTTGCGCTTGCAGTCTAGTAATAAACCTCTTCATTTCAGTATTTTGCAAAGAAATACAATTCTTCAATGTATCGTACGTAGGTACCTAATTTCTTCGTGGATTGATCGTTTACATTGTTGGTTCTTCTTATAAAAATAAATAAGTAAGGTTAGTTTTGCGTCTTTCATTTGAACGACAAGGGGATAGGATTGGAATTGTCTAGCAAAAGCTCAGGAACGCTATTATTTTGTGAAATGATTTAAATATTTATTATGAGTGAAACATTTTAAACGAGAAATTTAGTTTTGATGATTACACAATAATTAAATTCGATAAAGTCACGCCATCTAAACTTTTGTGTCGAACTAATTTATGAATATTTATGTATGCTTAAGGGTTGTGCTTTTGGTGCTTTTTTGCGACTTATCTATTAAGTAGTCTAGATGGCGCTGGGCGGTGTCGCAGCGATATTTTGGTATGAAAAAAATCTTAAGGTGCCTTCCCACACCGGTGCGTCTTGAGACGCACGAGAGCGCACCAGACCGAACCGACACACCGTGGGAAACGAAGGTGCGCCGCGGTGCGTCGTCGTGCGTACGATCCATCGAGCGTCGGTAACTTCAAAGGATCGGTGCGTGGCGGTGCGTAGCGCTGTGCGTCCGCGTTCGTGGCGGCTCGTCGCCTTTGTCAATATGCCGCGCGTCATAGTATGATATCTATCAGTAGTCAATCGGCCCTGTCCTTTAAATAATTACCTACAGTATTTTAATTTCATCTAAGTACTTTCGTATCATCGTATCTTTCTAGTTTTGTGATTGTACGTATTACGTAAATTGCTATTTAGCAATAAGGCCGCTTTTTTTGTGTGCTTTGCTGTTTTTCTTTGTATATGTCCTGTCTTAGTGAGCAATAAAGTGTCTTTATTATTATTATTAATAATAATATTTTAGAATCCATATTATATAGGGTCTACCTTCAACGCGAAATACTTTCTAAGCAATAAAATACCTAGGTTAGCAAATTACAAAACTAATAGTAAAACAAAAACAAAAAATTGCGTAAAACCTATATAGGGTTTTAGTAATAGCCTAATAAAGCCGAATATGGTAGATAGGGACCATCAAACTGAACAACTTTTACTATGGGACCAATTCTGAAATCGCGAAAAAAATCAGCTGTTTCATACAAAAATTAATAACGAAAATATCAAAATGTATAGAACAGCAGATTTTTAGAAATAGAATAGTACTAAAAAGTAACAAAGTAATGGTAAAATATGGTACTAAATAATTTGTACTAAATAGTATAATGCATGGTACTAAATAGTAACTAATTAATGGTACTATATGGTACTAAATTATTTGTACTAAATAGTACCTATAATAAAGTAACTTAAAAAATAAGTAGCTTAAGACTAGAACATAATATTTGAGTACATGTAGACCTGAAGTGTGAGAAGCTGGTGCCCGCAATAGGTTTAAAAAGAAAACCGGTTACACAGGTCACCAGGCCACCCCCGCAAAAGGATACAAAATGTGTTCAGTTAATCGCGTTTGTAGACCTATGTGTCTTTATAGGTGGTATTAATTGTTGCAAAAAAAAAAATCTTAATAAAGATAACTTAGAGAACTAGTACATACTAAACATTTTAAATAGTAGCGGAATTTTGTGGTTGTATGAGTGCTTGTGTGTGTAAGTGTGTGTGATTGTGTAATGTGTGAGTGTATAATGAGCCAATGTTATTATATTTGCCGATATTACTCGAGTTGAAAGGAGTCGAAAGGAGAAGCCAATGTTATTCATTAAGTTTTTATTTTATAATTTGTTTTATTTTTATTTTTTATATTTAAGTATTTATTATTTTTTATGTGTGCAGAAGGTAATTTACATTTTTATTTTAGAGGAATAAGTAAACTTTCAGTATTTTCGTAGTCCTGTTCTTTTAAGTAGTTTGTGATCGTTACTTTACACCTGGCTCTGGGGAGGGGATAGATATTAAGAATCCCATTTAACTTATTATAAAGGTAGTTGCCCATGAAAACAAAGAAATTGTGTGAGGTAGCTGTCCTTAGAGAAAGAGTTTGACAAACGCTGCCCTTTCTACGCTTGTCCTTTAACAAATCAGGATCATAGTTCAACTGAGTGTGTTTTTTTAAGATGGTGTTCAGAATGTAGGTCTGTCTAACTGTGAGTACTTTCCACTCTCTGTAGAGGTCTACTGTAGGGTACCGGAAAGGAAGACCAGCGGCCACTTTAAAAATAGCACGTTGTGCCCTCTCTACTTCGAGGAGATCAGTTTTTGCAACTCCACCCCATACCACAATACAATACTCCAATAGTGACTGACATAGCGCAAAGTATACCGTCTTGATAACTTTGCGATCCGCTACGTGCTTGAGGGTTTTAAAGATATAGATGAATAATACTAAATAGTAACAAATTAATGGTACTATATGGCACCAAATAACTTGAACTAAATAGTACCTAATGAATTGTTGACTATTTGTACTGTGCCATCATCACTCGTGCGTCGTTGCACGGACGCGGGCGCACCGTGGGAACGGTACAGCGGGCCGTGCGCCGAACATGGCCGAACGACGCACGGCCCGTGCCAGCGTTTCCCACGGTGCGCCCATGCTCGCCCTCGTGCGGCTCGTTGCGGTTCGTGGTAGCACGCACCGTCGGAAGGCACCTTTAAATTACTAAAGAGAGACTGTGAGATGCATTGTTTTTTTTTTTGCTTGTATTGAGCTGGTAAAAAAATTGTTTGATTTGAGGGTTCGGGCTTGCTCTACTCTGTAGGCCTAGGCACGCCACTGCCTATTCGAACCATGTGAAAAAATACAACATCTAGACACTTTCACCTAAATTAAACAACATCCCCATCTTCATTGCAGTGGACGCGTGAAACGTAACGAGCATAGAATATGTTCCTCAGTAGGTACTTTCGTCAAAATCTAAGACATTTTTGTTAATCTGCTTTTCCGGTTGAAGCGGTCGCCTGCAACGTGAATTGAGTCAACGCATGCGTGAAAAGAAGTATATAGACTCTCTCCGAAAAAAATCTAAGACGCCTAAAACTCTTCGGAAATCTGCATTCCTGGTTGCACCTGTTGACTACATTTTGTGTCTTGGAGTTGACGCATGCGTGATAGGTTGGAGTATCTCAGCACTTTCCAAAAAAAGACAAAGTCTAGGCCATCTAAACTGAACTCTTTGGGAATATGCATTCCTGGTTGCACCGGTCGTCTGAAACGTGACTTGGAGTTGACGAAAGTGTGGATGTTATTCCAGCACTTTCCAAAAAAATCTAGGACACCTGGTTTTATCTAGAATGTAGCCGAATATTTCAACTAATCCTCTAGTTTGTCGAAATCTCAGCGGTCAGAGCTTTTGCTCGGACTGCGAAAGGTCGCGGGCTCAATTCCCATTTGAGATAAAAAGCCTAGTAAGTACTCTTTGGGTTATGCATTTCTGGTTCCAGACCTCAACTGCGACGTGACTTGGAATTCACGCATGCGTGAAAGCATCGTGTTTCTTTGTGGTTTCCAAAAGTACCTAAAATTCAAAATCTAGGACACCTAAAACGAGCTCTTTGGGAATCTGAATTCCTGGTTAGTAGACGCCTGAAACGTGACTTGGGAGTTCACACATGCGTGGAAAGCAAGGTGCTTTGAGCTTTTGTTTTCTAAAAAATATTCGTAACATAGGACACCTAAATTGAACTCTGTGGGAATCTGCATTCCTAGCTGCAGTAGACGTCTGAAACGCGACGTGGAGATGACAAATTCTTTGAAAATTTTTAATATAATAAAAATTCCATCAAAAGATAAAGTGTACAAAAATGACAAGTTTTGCACTATTAATGTTAACTATAATCGACGGTCGCACCTTTGAAAAAAGTCTTTGAAGTAGTCACTTCTCAAGCTTACGCGCTCACTAGACATGAAATAAAAGACTTTTTAACGGATACTAGCGCAGTTTTATTGAAAGTACTTTGGTAATTAGTTGGTATTTGATTTGATTTTTGATTTTCCCGACGTTTGGCACCTTTGCAGCTGCCGTGGTCACGGGGGACTGGATATCAAAAATCAAACCAAATACCAACTAATTACCAAAGTACTTTCAATAAAACCGCGCTAGTATCCGTTAGTAAGTCTTTTATTTCATGTCTTTGAAGTAGTTTTAATCCTATATAATTAATGGTAAGTGTTCTTATATACTTCTACCCCTTTGCAGTGGCGAGAGGTGAAATTATGGCGAAAGTAAGCCGTTCTCCAAAAATGTTGTGATCTGCATAGTGGATCGGTGGGGTGGGATTGCTAAAAGGTAGGCCGATGGGAATAGGCTTGTATGGACCCTTCGCCGGACCTTTCGCCACTGGTATACAGCCAACCTACAGCTAACAGTCTCTCGAAACCGTTGGAATACTCGTCAAACGGAATTAATGACTGAGATTTAGTTTCGAGCAACATTACAATGCCGCATTTTTTGCAATAAGTACTTCGATCATCGAAGAATAAGTATTACAATTTCACTCGATCAGCTTCATGGTCAATAGTATCCATCTTGGGTATTCCTTTTCTTAATTGAGCTGTTGATGTGTTCTCTAATGTCTCGATAGCAAAACCCGCATTTTCCTATTATCACCATTAATGATGGCGCAACTAATATCAGTCGTTACTTTCCCATGTAACAACTTCGTCATAAATTGTCTCTTATTCAGATAGGTAACTTTCAACATTTTATGATTGTATCAATATTAGAAATATTTTTTCACCTCTCCAGCACGAAAAGGGCGCTTTTGGCGCGTAAAAACTCGCAGCAAAATCGATTTTTGCTGCTAGCGTGAGGCAAAGTGCTTTTTTTAATTGCTAACACCAACTTTTTCAATAATAAAAATAAGAAATAAAGTGACAAGGATGACACTTGTAAATTTGATATGTGAGAAAAGGATAGATAGAGTGCTTTATGGTGTCATACACGGATTAAAAAGTAAAAAAATAAAATGCACGGATATACCAAGGAGTTTTAAATAAGGATTGTTAAAAAAGAAGGTTGATAATTCGAAATAAAGAGTATGGACGTAATGAGGTCGCATGTATGAAACAAATATGAAATAAGAAAAGTTAATGAAATTTATTAACAAATTATTTGTTTTATGATTATAAATAAATAAATAAGATGGGATATTAATGAGTATGAGAAAAACACAACGTAATGTAATCAAAACGCCGGGAATCTACTTTACTGACTTTATGAATAAAACTGGAGACACACCTGCAAAAGAAGTCTCCGTTGACGCTCAAATTGCACACTCTCAATACAATTGTGGATGGAATTGACCTATGTCACGTGAAAATTTTCTCGCTGGTAGAGGTGAAAAGTTGTATGTTTTACACGAGACCAAAATTTTGTTCTGCCTCGTGCCTTTAAATCACTCACTGTGCTCAGTATATTAGAATCACTCGCTACGCTCGTGATTCAATTCTAGACTACTTCGCTAGTTCGTGATTTAAAGTCGGCACTCGCAGCACAAATCGATTTTGGTCACTTGTATAACAAATAACTATTTTCTACAAAAATATTATAAACTTTAAAAAAAAGTTAGTCTCCAAGTTATTAAATTCTAGTACACCTGAAAACTCTGTGTAAATCTGTATTCCTGGTTGCAGTGGACGCCTAAAACGTGACTTGGACTGACGCATGCGTGTATGTGTGGAGTGGGGGTTTGTTTGGGTGCAGTGCGGGTAGCAACAGCGTCCTTAGCAACAGAGTACGTTAGCTCCTGACGCATCCTGCGTTCCTGGTACTTTGCTGTGTCAGCAACGTGACGGGGATGGGGTTAAACGTTACTTTATTTTATAGATCAGAAAATTATGTTTATTTAATATACGAAATATAAAATATGTTAAAAAAAATATACGATATGGGTTGTCAAATTTAATTTTCTGCTTCAAGAGACAGAAAAGTAGTTAAATACTTTCGGATAGACTCATTTCGAGAAATCTACCTTTTCGATGAATGTTTCAACACTAAAAATTAAAGAAATAATGGTGAAACCAATCTACTCTACTGCTCGAGTTTATGTTAGCTTGGTACAGGATTGCAACTACCAACGTCACTTTGAAATGTGTGACCCTTTTTCTTCTAAAATATGTATGAGCCATAAAGATAAAGATATTTTATTTGCTTGAAATGCGGTGAAAATACAGTGATTCATGTGAGACCTACTGATTGAATACTAACAGATAAGATGATTTTTTGTTTTTGATAAAGAATTGCAAGTGTCATAAAGACTTCCTTGGTCGAGTTGTAGATAGGAAAAGACTAAGGCTTAAGGAATACATTTTCGCGCATATACTTACTATGTTGATATGCACTATGTTGCTAGCTACACAACATAACTTATTGGGCATGGGCTATATGATGTACATTACTATATTATGAAATGGTTGTACAGATCAGTTAACGAAAGCTGGCATCGCGCGTGGCGCCACTTTCCCTGTTAAACTAGTTAAGTAATTGGAATGGAAACTGACAATTGGAAATTAGTTCCTTTTTCAACCACGTGATAGCTTTCTTTAACTGATCTGTATTAGTGGGGTTTCTACGAGCTCAAAATCAATGGAATACCGCAAATCGATGTACAGTATAGCCGTTTGGTACACGTATACTTGAGGTGAAAACAAAATTTTGGACCCGCAGTTTTTAAAAATTCTTCCCTTAGGAGCGGAGCTCTGGTGTCATCTTTTTTTTGTATGGGAAAAAAATTTTTTTTGTTCTAAAACCTATCGTGTATGGTATCGAATGAAAGGGCTTGCTGAGCCGGTTCTAAAAATATATCACATCGTTATATTTCAGCCACTTGTTTTAAATTAAACCAAAAAACATTTTCAAAACATACCAAGTTTGGGCTCCTACAGATACAATATGGTTGAATTATTTTTCATAAGATATACTTCAAATGATATGTAATATTCTCATATCTAATCTCAAAAAAGCAATTTTGGAAATATTGATATTCAGTATTTTTTTTTAAATTTTTCATGATTACAAAGCTTTTACAAAGTGATTATATATAGTAAAAAAAATGTTTGTTCTAAAACCTATCGTATGTGATATCGAATGAAAGGGCTTTCTGAGCTGTTTCTAAAAATATATCACATTATTACATTTGAGCACTTGTTTTAAATTAAACCAAAAATCAATTTCCAAAAATCCCATACAAACGTGAGTTTGGGAAAAAATTAGAAAAAAATACTAAATTTAGATATTTTCAAAATTACTTTCTTGTGATTTGATATGAGGATATTATGTAACTCTTAGTGTCCGGACACGAAAGTGGCGGCGGCCGAGCGGTGGCGGGGCGGCGCGGCAGCGGAGCGGCGGCGGGGCGGGGCGATGAGAAGGTGGGCACGAAACTTAGCGGTCGGTCAGCCGCGCTAGTAGTGTTGTGACAGATGGGCTAAATACCATTAAGGGCCCGTGGACCTACTGGTAGGACCACGGTATACCACTAAAGTAACTTCTTATTTTTTTTTTATTTCTACTGATGTGTCAAATGTGATGTTGCTATGGAAACAATTTCTTGTTAAATCAATACCGAAAAATATTCAAAGGACGAAATATATCCTATGTCTAAAAATTTTATTTAGTTCGAAAAAATGGTCTAAGTATAGGCGTTAACTAGTTTCAAAACCGGATTCTTTGCTCATCTTGTGTTTTTTAAATGATGTCCAAGATGCCGACATCCATACTGAATAAATAGGTACTACCTAGTAATCAAACAGACACTATTATATTATTCAACACAACACTACTGTAATCGCGGGCTACCAAATCCAACTAGTTTGTTCATTTGTTTTCGTCGCTCTCCTCCCGCCCGTGCATCGCTCGTCGCCCCGCGCCGCCACCGCCCGTTTCGTGCGCGTCTCCATACTGTGCCATACTGTTGAATGCATCGCCGCCGCTCCGCTGTCGCGCCGCCCCGCTGCCGCTCCGCCGTCGCAGTTTTCGTGCCCGGACACTTAGCCCTCTTGTACACACACGTTTTTTCGCCGCGATAATCTACGGCTGATTCGCCGTGCGTAGGCACGGTCGTCAGTGTTGTATGGGCCACTATGGAAGCTTGTTGACGGGCACAGCGGCGCGACGGCACGGCGACGCCGCCGTATGCACCGTGCCTCCCCCTCGGCGCGCCGCGTCTACGCACGGCGTGATTTAAGTCAGTGTTGTATGGCACTCTATGGGAGTGTGTCGACGTAAAACGGGCGACTATATGTGGGAGTCAAATAATTTAAGTTAGCAGTGAAAATTCTAAATGAGCGACAAAAATTCTGAGTGGGCAACTAAGTATTATATCAAGTAGAAGTAGGTAACTATATGACTGATTTAAGCTGCCTAAAATAGTATTTTTGTCATCTCGATTAGGAAAATAGTAACCTTTCTTAAATAAAATATAGGTATGCCAAATTTTAAATGTTTTGTGTTCCCTAAGATTATCGCCCAAATAGTAATTTGGTTGCCCGTTCTGAATAAATAGTTACTCAATTTGTATTTTAAAGTCACCCATTTTCAATATCTGTAGTCGCCCTCAGTCCGTCGCCTACTTAATATTTCAGTACGCTATATTCAGTATTTTTGATACCCAAAATGGGAATGTATTGTTACCCGATTAAATTAAGTGGAAAAATAATATTTTTCTTATTTCATTCATTCCTTTTATTCGTGGTGAGGATCAAAGAGAATGTAAAAAAAAACTGTGAGGATGTCTGTAGCTTGGCGTAGAAAAGTCTCAACTGGCCGTTGTTTTGACCGGTAGCTTCGCCGTGCCATGTACAAGCTTGCACGTTTTCTTAACCGTACGGCAAACACGCCGTACGGCTAATAAAACGTGTCGTATACAAGAGGCCTTAAGGTATATTTTACACAAAATAATTTAACCACATCGAATCTGAAGGAGCCCAAACTTGGTATGTTTTGAAAATGTTTTTGGGTTTAATTTAAGAGAAGTGGCTGAAATATAATGATGTGATATATTTTTAGAACCGGCTCACTAAGCCCTTTCATTCGATACCATGCACGATAGGTTTTAAAAAAAAAAAACCCATAAAAAAAAAAATGACACCATAACTCCTCTCCTAAGTGAAGAATTTTTAAGAACTGCGGGTCCAAAATTTTGTTTTTACCTCAAGTATACGTGTACCAAACGGTTTTGCTGTACATCGATTTGCGGTTTTTTTTTGCGTACGAGTAGGACTATATACACGTATTTTGTTTAGCGTGAAGCTGCGTCTTGCGAATACACAGTAGCCATGTCAGCTACATGGCTACTGCGTAAGGCCCGCCCGGGTTTTGCGTGGAGCTTGTTTTATACGACTAATATTGATATCGACGGCGAAGTGCCAATACCTCCTAACTGATACTTTTTCGTGAAAATTAAAATTATGCATATAAATAAATAAATATATAAATATTAATTCAAAACATTAAGAAAATTAATTTCACGAACTGATACTTTTTCGTGAAAATTAAAATTATGCATATTAATAAATAAATATATAAATATTAATTCAAAACATTAAGAAAATTAATTTCACGAAAAAGTGTCAGTTAGGAGGTATTGGCACTTCGCCGTCGATATGCACTCTGCTCTATGTTGCTATTACCGACAACATAATTTGATGGAAACCGTATTTTGAGTTTTGTTTTACCTTGTTGAGCATGTGGCAACGGTGCAGCTGGAAAACAAATATTAAATCTATTCGCGTTAAAAAGGTGGTGATATAATTTTTTCACACTATGCTTGTTGGTAGGAACTTGACTATTGCTAAAGGGAATTCGCTATAGGATGTTGTCTAAAGGACAAGAGTCTGTGCGGAAAGAGAACCGTCGTAAATATTGTGCTCGATTCCGTTTTGGTCATGTTGATGACACTGTTACGTGCGACTATCCTGACTTGATAGACATCAAGGTATTACCAAAGAATATACAGGGTTATTTGTAAAACACCAAACACCTCGCAGGAGTAGATTACCTATATAAAAGTTTAAGCGCGGAGTGATACCCCCCTGGTATTACCACAGAATAAATAATAGTACAAGTACAGAAGATGCACTCCGCAGAACTATTTAAATGAATAGCAACTCTAATTTCTACACAATAAAGTGGAATTCAGCTTGTACGGCGCTAATTACGAACGGCTATATTCACCTAGACGCTGCATCTCTTTCTATCGCATATATCCTATCTTTTCGGACTTACGTTAGGGTTGCAGCATGCGGCACAGATTACTAAATAGTTACTAAGTTACATACATCACTCCTATACAAAAGCGAAAATACCTTTGCTTTAAATTTGCCTACCAAACATAATTATGTGTGTGTATGAATATATTAAACGTGATCTATATTTTTTATTCCATCTTTGAACTCACGGTTATTAAATTTTATTGTTCCGATTATTTAAAGTTTATTTTTAAGTTAATTTTATTGTTACGGTTACGATTACCACTAAGAAAATAAAGATTTTGTAAAATGTAAATGGTCAATTCGGACAAATCACATCAATTAATTTAAAATGAATAACAAAGACAATTCAAAATACTTTACAGGATTCACCATATTTATAAATGCTAATCTTTACACTTAAATAAAAGAAATGAAAGCGCGGGAAACGTAAGGCACTGTGAAAACGCGCTACAGATATTCCGAGGACGCGACGGACAACCCTGCCGATTTTGTCTACGTAGAGGACGCCGAGCGCTAGGTGCTTTTCTCATACCTACGCGCGGAGTGATAGAGACCTGGGGCCGTACCGGCTAACGAATCGATTTTCATAAAAGTCTGCTGGGTTTCAACTTAAAACAGAGAAATCAAAGTAAGCAATTTCGTTTTGTACTTTTTGTTGACGTGATTCGGAAGATATCGATGTTCGTGTGACATCATGAATTTGGGTTCGTCATTTTGGCCCAATTGGGGCTCGATTTATCTGTTTTAATTTGAAACCCAGCAGACTTTTATGAAAATCGATTCGTTAGCCGGTACGGCCCCTGGTATTACTACGTACAAATCCTATGACAGTTTAATGAAAAGAAATGTTAAATAAAGAAAAAAAGTCTGGAAGGGTAGGAAAATATAGAGAATAGAGATACACGATTAGCGGCCCGCCCGGGTTCTGTGTGTGCGGGGCTTGTTTCATACTACCACTACTGATATGCACTACTACTTTACGTGGCTACTACCGACAATATAACTTAGTGGACAACCGCATTATGAAATTTGTTTTACCTTGTCGAGCATGAGGTAACGGCGGCAGCTGGATGACGACTATTTAGTCTAATAAAAAGCTAGTGATTTCATTGTTTTGACACTAATCAACAAAGAATATGACTTGACTAAGCGAATGTGTTACAGGATATTATTTACAGGACTATATGGAAAGGAATGCATATGGGAAACTTCGTCGAGTCATTGAGTCGCCTATTCCACAGAGTCTAAAGACGAAAGTCTTCAACCAGTGCGTCCTGCCTGTCATAACTAACTAAAATCACACGGAGCCGAAACGTGGACACTCACTGTAGGGCTGGTTCACAAATTTAAAGTCGCGTAGCGAGCTATGGAAAGGGCTATGCTCGGAGTTTCTCTGATGCTAGGGCCACACTACCGTGATATGCCAACAATTGTGACCATTGATGAACCTTATGCGTATAGGAATAAGGAAAATTACGGCCATAATTATCGCTATATCACGGTAGTGTGTACGTAACATCAGAGATAGGGTCCGGAACGAGGTGATCCGACAGAGAACTAAAGTCATCGACATAGCCCACCGGATTAGCAAGCTGAAGTGGCAGTGGGCCGGCCATATTAGCCGTAGAACCGATGGCCGCTGGGGCAGACGAGTTCTTGAGTGGAGACCGCGTATGGGCAAACGTAGTGTGGGACGCCCTCAGACACGGTGGAGCGACGATCTTCGCAAGGTGGCTGGCATAAACTGGATGAGTATAGCCGCGGATCGTGCTCAGTGGCGTGCACTCGGAGAGGCCTATGTTCAGCAGTGGACGGTGATAGGCTGATGATGATGATAGAAAGGTGGTAAGCACGTACCTTGTTGAGCGTGAAGCTGCGCCTGGTGGCCTGCGGCAGCGCGAATATGCAGTAGCCGTGCGGCTGGAACTGCGGGCTGCGCGCCGCCAGCGGCCCGCCCGGGCTCTGCGTGCGCGGGGCTTTGAGCTCCGACACTTTAGACTTGGGCGTCAGCAGCTTCGAGCTTGACTGCGGACAAAAATGATTAATTAAAAGTGTTTCCCAATGAGAATCAGTAACAGGTTGGAATCCTATAGTTTTATTGATATAATATAAACACATATTGATAGCTATGACACCTAGTGAAAGAATTTTTGAAATGCATTTAGAAATGGTTGAGTTAAAAGGGTTTGAAGAAAACGCCAAGCTCAATGCGAAATGTGCTTTATCACGTACGACATAAGGTTCGCGTCCGTCGCGATGACGTCACAAGGACCCCCAAAAAACCAGTGTTTTGGCTCTTATAACTTCTCAGGTTTAAGAGATATCGTAATTTTTTTTCACAGTTAATCATGTGGCGGCACTAGCTTTCTTATTCGCCACAAAAAAAATCGTTACTGATCCTCATTAGTGGTATGCGTACCCCCAGGGGTACGCGAGGTTGCATCATGGGGTAAGCGCAGCAATCTCATGTATGATTTCATATATCTGATTAAATTTTTGGTTATAACTCCTGCAACAATGGGTATGAGTACCACTCATTGGAAACCACTGATAAAAAAAAACATTTAGTGTGAGTTGCACCAAAACGCCGTCAAAGTTAAAGTTATCGTCAAATGCTACCTACTTGTCACGTCAAACTTATCAAAGGACATCATGCTGGCTGACAACCTCTTTTTTTGGCTAACTTATGCTTAACCGGTACTATAACAAGCTTGTTATCGTTAAAGTTAGGTGGTGCAACTGAGCCTTACAGTCGAGTTCATTAATATGTTCGTACTTTTGACAGAATGTTGACTTTTTTTTACAAAGGCATAAAGGTTGATGAACTTTAAGATTATAATATAATTGAAAAATATTAGAAAAATCAACTCACCCGTAGCAGCAATGGCAGCAATAGCATGGTGAATACATAAAATCTAAAAGTTTAAAATTATGTGGAGTGTTGCTTTCGAATGTCGAAATTAATTCACTTCACATTGGTAAGATGGCGTTGGCCTACAGCAGAAACGTGAAAAGTAGGTGTTAAAAAATTTCGCCAGTCTCGGTGGCGACTCGGTAGCATAATTGGTGCATTGGGCCGGAATCCTAAGGGTGCGGGTTCGAGTCCCGTCTGAGCTGCCACGGATGAGTCGATTTTTTCTAATATTTTTCAATTATATTATAATCTTAAAATAAAAATAGCATTGTGAATGCATAAAATCTAAAAGTTTAAAATTGATGAACTTTTTCTCTTTCACATGAATTTCTTGGCCAAATGGCCAGTATTTCCAAGACAATTAATGGCAAAATGCAAGTTAGAATGTGTGCTTACCTTTTTATTACTGATGTGGTATTTCACTTCATGTGGCAGGAATTCTTTCGAGGCCGGTAGCAAATATACTTCAACTGTTACCTGTTGGAAAAACATATATGTAAATTGCATATATTTGCTAAGCAATATTTTCTTACGTTTGACGTCTAAAAGAGTCATATTCCTAAACATATTTATTAGTAAGACTGATTTTTTATTTGTTTGTGTTAGTGTATATTTTAGGAAAAGTGAACAGTTTCATATAGTAGTCGCTTTGGTTGGTGTAAGGGCTTATTTCAAGTCCGCCTGGCTAGCTATCATCATCTTTCCTAAGCCTGACGTCATAACAACAAATTTTTATTGTTCTGTTAAAAAGTATTAAAAATTGTTATGTGCCGGCAGTTAGAGGTAAGATAGCCAGTTCCTCATGAATAAGGATTCCGGGTGTAGTGTGCTTCCACCTTCGGCCTTATCGTCACTTAATATCAGGTGAGGTGAAGGCCAAGTACTATCTCATAATATAAAATCGTTAAACCAGAACGAGACAAAAAGCGAGATGGCGCTCTACGAAACTTTTTTGACACGTTTCTCTTAAACGGCACAATATTTCTCGGGAATTTGTGTGTAATTCGATTCCTTGAAGCCGGGAATCGCGAAAAACCCAAGAAAATATGACATTGGGTGTAGAAACTTTGAAATATTAAGCAATATAAAATTGCAAATTTTCGTAATAATATAAGTAATATTATTTTCGCAGGGTTGCTTAGTTACCACTGACTGACTTTACGTCTTAAAACCTGTTGATTTTCTCTGATTGTCATCTCAATTGTCATGTGATTGTCATTAGAGCATGTAAAATTATTATTTAAATAATATAAAATATAAGATGTCGATTAAATATTCCCATCAGTGTCAATTAAAATTTAATAATGTCAACTGTGTATAAATACGATAAGAAGTTACGATGCGCAAATTATCGGCGAAAGCGCTATGAACTGTTTCGGCAAGGTTTAGTGAATATCTGCGTCCAAATGGAGAATTCGATTCCGTTCGCTCAGAATTTATACCAAGGAAGCTGCTTAGATTATTGAGACATATCAATAATCTAAGGGAAGCTGCAAGGAAGTCTGTGTTACGCTGCAACCGTATGTTACCGATACTCCTCAGTTTTAATTGTAAAGAGAGCTTAGCTCAGTACACAGAGAACGGCGCTTATTTTATTGACGAAAGCTTATGTGTAGTTCCACGGCGTTACCTGTGCTTGCTAGAGTTTAATTTGCTGAACTTGATATTTTTCGCGCGGACCATTTGCGGAGGAGGGGAGCCTCCTGGCTCCCAGGGAGTGCCGAGGACTAAGAAGAACCATTAATGAGACCGTCGCTATTTGGCAGGAACGATGGGACTAGAGCGAAGGCGGATGCGAACTCTATAGATTCATTCTCGATATCGCAGTGAGGCTCTCCGGAGATTGAACTAGATTCCATCGTCTCTCAACTACTGACCGGACATGGGTGTATCAGGCAGCGACTTCGGAAGTGTGACACCGGAATAACCAAGCTAGCCAAGATCACGCACTGTGAGATTGTTTGCTGTACGACGAAGCTAGACGCATTATGCTGAATTAGACCAAGACCCAGAAACTGGACCCGTTAATAACCAGAACCCCATCTGTTGCCGTGAAAACTGGGAAGCACTGCACGATTTCGCGCGCATCTGGCACACCATCAGAATCGTATGAATAGGTCTGAATTATTTTCGAGATTAGCGCGACGCGAAGTACCGTTTTGTGGAGCCTAGATCCAGATTAGGGAGAGTTATAAGAGATAGCCAAAAAGAAAGGACGGAAACAGAATTTGTGGGGAGTTATAAAAGTGCAAAGGGGCCGTGGAGGGCTGCGTGAGCTGCATGCTGATGGCCAGCACTCCAGACTCCATGGTAGTAAGTACCATATGTATAGAAAATACTAGTGGTTATCCTCAGTCCCTCCAATCGTGAGCGGTACGCGGGACGTCCCCTGCCCGCCTTTCCACAGGGGCGTCTCTCAAATTTACTTTACATTGACATGCATTGCATTGCGCGGTTGCGACGCCGAGCTGAGAGGCCGAAATCGAGGCATCGCGCAGTGGTTGCAGCACTTGCCGCAACGCGGCGGCATCTTCGGAGACTAACCACTATTTGATTTCTTTACACTATGCCCAAGGCGTGGTACGATACATTGAAGAAGTGCGCGGTCATGTAAGACTCACATTAAAGTCGCTGGCGAGCCCGTCCATCCGTATCTCGTCGGGGAAGTGCAGCGAGGCAGTAGTGGGCTGCGTGAGCTGCATGCTGGAGGCCAGCACGCGGTCGCGGCACTTCAGTGCCCGGGCGCGGTCATGTTACACTCACATTGAAGTCGCTGGCGAGCCCGTCCATCCGTATCTCGTCGGGGAAGTGCAGCGAGGCAGTAGTGGGCTGCGTGAGCTGCATGCTGGAGGCCAGCACGCGGTCGCGGCACTTCAGTGCCCGGGCGCGGTCATGTTACACTCACATTAAAGTCGCTGGCGAGCCCGTCCATCCGTATCTCGTCGGGGAAGTGCAGCGAGGCAGTAGTGGGCTGCGTGAGCTGCATGCTGGAGGCCAGCACGCGGTCGCGGCACTTCAGTGCCCGGGCGCGGTCATGTTACACTCACATTAAAGTCGCTGGCGAGCCCGTCCATCCGTATCTCGTCGGGGAAGTGCAGCGAGGCAGTAGTGGGCTGCGTGAGCTGCATGCTGGAGGCCAGCACGCGGTCGCGGCACTTCAGTGCCCGGGCGCGGTCATGTTACACTCACATTGAAGTCGCTGGCGAGCCCGTCCATCCGTATCTCGTCGGGGAAGTGCAGCGAGGCAGTAGTGGGCTGCGTGAGCTGCATGCTGGAGGCCAGCACGCGGTCGCGGCACTTCAGTGCCCGGGCGCGGTCATGTTACACTCACATTAAAGTCGCTGGCGAGCCCGTCCATCCGTATCTCGTCGGGGAAGTGCAGCGAGGCAGTAGTGGGCTGCGTGAGCTGCATGCTGGAGGCCAGCACGCGGTCGCGGCACTTCAGTGCCCGGGCGCGGTCATGTTACACTCACATTGAAGTCGCTGGCGAGCCCGTCCATCCGTATCTCGTCGGGGAAGTGCAGCGAGGCAGTAGTGGGCTGCGTGAGCTGCATGCTGGAGGCCAGCACGCGGTCGCGGCACTTCAGTGCCCGGGCGCGGTCATGTTACACTCACATTGAAGTCGCTGGCGAGCCCGTCCATCCGTATCTCGTCGGGGAAGTGCAGCGAGGCAGTAGTGGGCTGCGTGAGCTGCATGCTGGAGGCCAGCACGCGGTCGCGGCACTTCAGTGCCCGGGCGCGGTCATGTTACACTCACATTGAAGTCGCTGGCGAGCCCGTCCATCCGTATCTCGTCGGGGAAGTGCAGCGAGGCAGTAGTGGGCTGCGTGAGCTGCATGCTGGAGGCCAGCACGCGGTCGCGGCACTTCAGTGCCCGGGCGCGGTCATGTTACACTCACATTGAAGTCGCTGGCGAGCCCGTCCATCCGTATCTCGTCGGGGAAGTGCAGCGAGGCAGTAGTGGGCTGCGTGAGCTGCATGCTGGAGGCCAGCACGCGGTCGCGGCACTTCAGCAGGCACACGCCGTGGTGCCCGGTCGCGCCGTCTGCGGGACAACAAGCTGTTATACCACAGAGTATACCGGCTCATTTTGTATTCACCATCCAAATAGGGATGATGTCTAATGAATAAAATTACGAAATACTAATAAAAATCGTAAACATATTAAACTTTTAGAGTAGCTTGTATACCTCTTGGTTTTATATATTGCGTAATATTTGTTTTATGACCCTTCAAAGTTGGGCGGACAAGACCATTTAAAAAGTATAAAATTTGTTAAAATAAATAATACATTTAATTAGTCCGTAAAATTTATAGCAAATTTGTCTAAGAAACCATTTTGATAAACACATTATTTAATATAGCTGTCAAACATATTTCCTACGCGTTGCATACAAACTACTCAAGCGTGACGTCATAACTGAGTAGCCGTTAGTATGGAGCGTTTTCGGGTGAGTCCAATTTTGTGCATTTCAAACTGTGATATCTCGTGCAGTTTTCAAGCTAGCGAAATTATTCTTTTACCAATGTTTCTTTTTTGAGAGGTAATTTATGTAACATGAAATAAAAAAATTGTCATCATGCCTATTGTGAGGATGTGTTCAGTCATAGCCTTCTTTATTTCCAAGCCGTGAACATAAGTTTGGCAACGTCTGTTACTGTCAGTTCGTGGTCATGTCGTCTGCCAGTCTCCATACTAAATGTATGGGAATATTTCAATTTTAAGAGGTCGATATTTTTTTTCATAGTAATCGTGTGAGGTTTAAAATATGAAAATTATTTAGTTTTTTTATTGAAATGCTTTGTATATTAAACAATAAGAAAAATATCAATGTTAACCAGGAAAAAATGGCTGTCAAAGATGTCATCTTTTTTGTTGATTTTCTTCAGCAGGGAGTTGATTCACACGCCCTCTAGCAATAAATGATATATCATTAGAAAGGTCTTTTAAAGACAAATATTTGCTGTTAATATACTTTATATCAATTGTTAATACTTTTGGAGTTAAAGGTTATTAAAGTATAAAAAGTGGTTTATTGTCTATGGGAGTTGTTCTACCACACCTATAGAAATGAATGATATATCATAAGAAAGATTTTTATATGACAAATATTTGTTGCAAACATACTTTCTATTAATTGTTAGTATTTTCGGAGTTTTAGGTCATTAATGTTAAAAAAAATTATCAAGTTTAGAGCGTTATAACTCTCAAAGTACTAATAGTTGACGTTTATAGTAATACAATAAAGTGTTTCTAATTTAAATACCTTTCCAATGATGTAAGATTTATTGCTAGATAAGGCTTAGATCAAAATGCTCATCGTACTAAAGGACCCCCGAAAAGTTTAAATAATTTGACTCAAACCTTATGTTCTAATAAATAAATAATAGTAATAAATATAAAACTTTATTAAAATAATCTTACATTATAATTTACAACTAGTTTAAACATAGATATTATAGGAAAAACAAATAATAAATAAGTTTTGAAATAATTTTATACTATGTGCTTGACCACATGCGATGTTGCCGTTCTGCTCAACTTCAGGGTTTGGAAGATATAGAAGGCTATGGTTCAGTCCATGAAACTGAACAAACTTTCTCAAGGAACACAGCCAAATATGTAAAAAAAATCGACTATCCCATACAATTCAAAGAGATCACGTGATAGTATGGGATGACCAAAATTTTGTGTTAGGAAGTTGTTTAGTTTCATGGACTGAACACATCCTTGAAATTTGTTCAAAATTACCCGATATAATAGTATAAGTACAGAAAATGCACTCCACAAAATCAATTAAATAAATACCGACTCTTGCTCCGACACAATAAAATGCAATTCAGGGGGCTAACTTTGTCTAATTCAAAAATCTATCGCAATCGCTTTCGTTTGACAGATGGATGTGACACATTGCTGCGTTTATTTGGTAAGTTTATATTTGTGCCAAACAGAAGCTTCAATGTGTTACATCCTGACAGCGATTGCAATAGATTTTGAAATTAGACATTAGAAAAAAAGCTGGTTGCACAGCGCTCCCTCCCCACATTATATTCACCTATGGTTGCCTCTCTTTCGCGTAGCTTTTATCTTTTCTGACGTATGTAATTTTTCCGCCAGCTACTTGTAGCTTCATACCATACCTAAAACGCGGAGTGCGCCTGGCCTGTTACACACGGTTTTTTACCCACGACGACGGACGAAACCACAGATATAGAATGCCAAAGAACGTGATCCGAAAAACTAATGTATACATTTTATATGAGATACGTAAAATATGACTTACAGTTTGACCATCATCATCATAACTTAAGAGCCGCGCTTAAGTTTGACCATAAAGAGTTGAAATTTAATAAAATGGAACTAAAATTTTTCAGTACAAATTTAGTAAGTGTTGCCAATTTATTCGTGATTTTGACGTGTTTACATAGAAAGTGGCGCCCTCAATTTTTGTCAACTCTTTATGGTCAAGCTGTACATGCATAAAATATGACTATATTATGGCAAAGGAAATTAATAAACTATGTTCCATACTGTTTTCTTTGTCGATAAACGAATAAATGTAGCGAAATTTGGTTTTAGAGAAATGTGTGGCAAAATCTTATTTACCTTTGAAAAGTGTGATTACTTGGATTGTTTCTTTTTATCACATCACAATTACTTAGAGCACAAGACACCATGGCTTCACGATACCTTTATTTGAAATTCTAATGAGGATAACAAATATTTTAAACAAACTGTGATGGCTCTTACTGTAATAGTAGTTTATGAAACTGACACATAAAGAGGGGTATTAAAACACGAGTGTGTGTTTAAAAACCGAGCCGTAGGCGAGGTTTTTAATAGTATCACACGAGTGTTTTAATACCTAGTTATGTGCAGTTTCATACACTACTTTATCTACACTCATACATTTGGGATTGAACCTACTAAATAAAAGAGCAACGTTAGAAAAGAGAGAGAGACTTTGTTTGTATTAGCTAGGTACCTACCTTGTAATAAGTCATTTCCTTAGCTGCATCTAAAATATCGGGCAGAGTCAATTTTTTTTCACATTTTAAAGCAAGAATAAAAAAACCCACAAAAATCAGTAAGTATAACAAAATGTAAAAATTGAAATCAAAACTTTATTTGAAATGCTTTAGAAATGGCGCGCATTCCATTAGAAAAAAAAAGAAATGAGTCCATTCCAACAAACTAATCACACCAAGTCATCGATTACCATAGAGTGCATTTTAATCATGGAAAATATGTGGGAAAATATCGTTGTTTTATTTTTTAATGTTACGGCACTGCCTTCTTCTTGGATTTGCCCTGTATCGTAATGAGAAAAAAAGTTATTTTATGATGCAGTTGACTGCATCGTAATGAGTTTATTTTTTAATTTTACCTATCCACGAAAATAAAGTACGTATTTATATTACCTTTTTTGAATTCATATTTGGAACATTACGTTGTGAGTGTAGATAATAGTAGTTTATGAAACTGACACATAAAGAGGGGTATTAAAACACGAGTGTGTGTTTAAAAACCGAGCCGTAGGCGAGGTTTTTAATAGTATCACACGAGTGTTTTAATACCTAGTTATGTGCAGTTTCATACACTACTTTATCTACACTCATACATTTGGGATTGAACCTACTAAATAAAAGATCAACGTTAGAAAAGAGAGAGAGAGACTTTGTTTGTATTAGCTAGGTACCTACCTTGTAATAAGTCAATTCCTTAGCTGCATCTGAACTAAAATATCGGGCAGAGTATTTTTTTTTTCACATTTTAAAGCAAGAATTAAAAAAAACCTACAAAATTCAGTAAGTATAACAAAATGTAAAAATTGAAATCAAAACTTTATCTGAAATGCTTGGCGCGCATTCCATTAGAAAAAAAAGAGATCAGTGCATTCCAACAAACTAATCGCACTAAGTCATCGATTACCATAGAGTACATTTTACTCTGGAAAATATGTGGGAAAATATCGTTGTTTTTTTTTAATGTTACGGCACTGCCTTCTTTTTGGATTTGCCCTGTATCGTAATGAGAAAAAAAGTTATTTTATGATGCAGTTGACTGAATCGTAATGAGTTTATTTTTTAATTTTACCTATCCACGAAAATAAAGTACGTATTTATATTACCTTTTTTGAATTCATATTTGGAACATTACGTTGTGAGTGTAGATAAAAAATATTAGCACATTGTCACTTGATTCTTTGTCTCTTTTTATCACAAACCGTGTCCGTATAATGTTAACTTCTCTTTTCCACGCTTTGTTGGTCTTCTTGAGCGCAGCGAAATAGATGGACATGTGTTTCCGAGATTTTAATGTGAGTAGCGATTATCCATCCCATTCAGATAGATGGACATGTGTTTCCGAGTTTCCACCTTAGGGTACGTACCGGCGTTGAGTTGTCGCATGTAGTCCCGCCGCAGAGGCACGCTGATGCTGTTGATGTGCAGAGAGGCCATTCCGGCTTTGCCCGCGGGCCCAGCGCCCTCTACTTGCAGTCTTTGAATTTCGTGGAGGCATGCTTGGCGACGATGTGCTGGAACAAACAGTTACAGTTCGTTAATGTGGAAAAAATATGTAAATAATACAATTTGAAATTGTATTGTAGCAAGTATCAATAATGTAATAATTTAATAACTTAAACTCACTTGCTAACAATAGTAGCCTTTCTCCTTCAGCTTGTTCGGTAGACCCGCTGAATTCAATGGTTGCAGCACAAAGGTTTAGTGCTTGGCTTGCCTGTTAATGCAAAAAAACAGACTTTAATTACTATACATAGGTTAGGTAATGAGTGTACTCTGATCTGTAATATCCTAAGAGCTGGCTTCGGAATATCTATCATTATTAATATTAACAGATCCGGGCCTATCATTATTAACCAGTCAAAATTCCTGGTAATGTTATATTCGATTTAGATACATGATTCGGAGCTCTTTCGGAGTTCTTTCGGAAATTGAAAACTTCTATAGCCAGTTGTACGCTTCGCCTGTATCTCGACCTGATCCCGAAAATGAGGATACCCGAGCCACATTGACCCGCCACTTTAAAGAAGACTTGCCAGAAATCAGCCTGTGTGAAATTGAGATGGCTCTTAGACAGCTTAAAAACGGAAAAGCCCCTGGTGAGGACGGCGTTACATCTGAACTCCTCAAAGCAGGTGTCTGCTGTATGTAGTAGCACGCACCTGCGATATGACGGTCTGCTGCTTGGCCACCTCCTGCTGCAGCTCGCGGATGCGCTGGCGCACGGTGGTGACGGCGGCGGCGGCGGGCGACTCGGCCGGCGTCGGCTCGCGCTCGGGTGATGTGTGACGTACTACTCGCACAGGGGTTGTTGGTGTACACGACTGCAAAACAATAGTCAGCTTTAAAAATAGTGATTAGCGAGTTAAGTTTTGACACGGCTCTGTCATTCCGCGCGCGAGTATAAAGCGCTCGGCGTCTTCTGAGCGGACAAATTTCATACATCAGAAAAGATAAGACCTACGCGATAGAAAGAGAGGCAATTATTAAGTGCATGTTTTGGAGCCAAGGGAGCGCTGTGCGACCTGAATTGCACTTTATTGTGTCTGAGCAAAAGTCGCAATTTATTCAAACGTTTTTGCAGAGTGCAACTTCTGTACGCTAGTACTATTATCTATTCTGTGGTTTTGACTCATAGTTTCGTAGTAATTGGCCAATTTTAAGTAATTAAACACATGACAGATCACTAGCGGATCCAGGGGGGAGGGGGGGGGGGGGGCTAAGGGGCTCAAGCCCCTTCCAAAATCATTTGGGTCCAACCAATAAATCTGTTGATTACCTTGGTAAAGCCTGCCCTCATCTACGTTAAGCCCCTCCCAAACCAAAATCCTGGATCCGCCACTGTGACAGATGCATGAGGATGTCGCTATTTTAGGATTTTTTTGCAAGATGCATTCTCTTCCTTGTCTGAGTTTAGCGGCTCAAAACATCGTTGGCCTTCAACTTATTTGTGAAAATTGCTTTAATATAATAAGACTAAAACCTATTAGTTGATAGATATTCTTCAATTCCTAGTATGTACTAACCGCGTTCTGCATACGCCGGTAGAAGCTGACGCTGTGCACGAGCTCGTTACCGCGGTCGGGGCGCGGCGTGTTGACCGCAGCGGGTTTCTGCGGCGACTTGAACTGCGACCGCTCTTGGTACACGAAGCTGTTGGACGAGGTTACGCTGCTCTGCTGAAGCGATTGATATTAGTTTTAGCAATTTTCCTACTGCGTTCCAGACTTTTTTAACTGACAAGAAGAACGGGCGCAAGAAACTTGTGATAAAGATAACCTTTTTTTCGACCTCGGATAATCTGTTTTTACACTGAGCAACAAGAAACTGGTTGATAAGGGAAACTGACGTGTGAACCCGATCTCAAGCTTTGTTTATTAATTTTTCCTGTTTTGAATAATTACTTGGGTATACCTAACGAGCAAAAATATTAAGGAAAATCTTCTTTAAGTACCTATATAAAAGAAGGCATTCAATAGCACACTTTAGTTTATTCCAGACTGCGTACAAGAAGTGTGAAGTGCTCTTGAGAGAAAACTAGAATGGCACTCTTCAGGTTCTTTCTCATAATTGCTGTAATAGCAGTATCATCAGTGTACAGCGGACCAACAGGCTGTGAACGTCATGGGAGTGGTGATACCGCCGGATTCCGCTGCTCTAAAGACAACTACCGTGCCGATAAGATCAACATCAAGAACACTTTTGGTGTTGACATCAACTTCAGAGTCGGCAAGTGGATGTCTACTTGTGGATGGCCAGGCACTGAATACTTTAACCAGGGGTATTCCATCAAACCCGGAAGTAGTGTGGATATTGACTTCAGTGAAGCTGGTCCCAAAGCGTGCAACGAGTTATTCATTCACGATTGCAAGATCAAGGGCCAGTGGAATGTACCATGTCACGAAGCTGTGGAGCCAACGCCTAAGTGACACTGGGTGTCTACGATAGCTGATACGATAGATGTTTATGTATGAATATTGTAAAATGTAGTTCTATGCAAATAAAAACTTTTTGCGCAACTTAACATATTTTGTTTTTGCTAGGTGCCACTAATACTTGAAACGCAAGCTGGGCCGACATACATAGTCCGGAAGTATTTATGAAATAATAGACTGGACGAAAATCCTAAATATCCGCTTGCTCCACCGTTTAAACGGCATTTTGTGAACCATTTGGGCAACCTGACTTTTCCGATGTAAAAAAGGCTGCTGAATTCGATTCTGAATGTTGCCAAGCCAAATTTTATTTTATTTTTTTCAAGCGTGAAAATATCTCTATATTTCTCTACAGAAAATCCTCTATTTCTATAGAGGAAAATCCTCTATTTCTATGAAAACCATGAAGATTTGCCTCAGAAAAAAAACACTGGTAAATAGCCTAGTTATTTCACTATTTAGTGTAACTAGCTTCCGCCCGCGACTTCGTCCGCGTGGATATTAGAGAAGTCGCGGGCGGAAGCTAGTTTATTACAATAATCAGAATTGGGTCCAGAGATGGGTACAGTTTAGCAGGTATCCCGTTCACGTTTTTTTACTCTTTTCTTGCCGTTGCCGTTTCCGTCCCCGTCCCCGTGTGTCGGACTGTGTTGGACTTCAAAATAAATGTAATTTTCGCAATTGTACATACATACATACACTCACGCCTGTTTCCCATGGGGGTAGGCAGAAACTATGGATCGTCACCTGCTACGATCCTTGCACACTTCTTTCGCTTCATTCACATCCATCATTCTTTTCATACATGCCCTGCGGTTTTTGTCACTGCGTACACCAGCCTTTTTTATAATAACCCCTATTTTCGCAATTGTCATCCCAGAAAACCCCAATAATAACTACATCCATATCTATTTTTTTTTACCCCATTTCACCCCTATTTCAGCCCCATAGGGGTTGAAATACTACCAAAAACAATTTACGTTGCGTAAGATTTCCATCAATAAGGCTAAATTATAAATTTAGCGATTTTTACTTCGAAAATTAAGGATTTTCTAAACACCACTCCATCCCCCCTTTTCACCCCTTCAGGGGTAGAATTTTCAAAAAAGCTGAGGTACGTATTTATTAATTTTCAATTGTCAGCCTAAACACAAAATTTGAAGATCCTTACTTCGAAACTGAGGGACTTTCATACAAACTTTGATCCCCTTTTTTACCGACTTAGGGGGTAAATTTTGAAAAATCCTCTCTTAGTGCACCCCTAGACCTTATAAGGAACCTACGTGTCAAATTTCGTATTTCTAGACCCAGCGGTTTGGGCTGTGCGTTGATACGTGAGTCACCAATCAGTATCTTCTTTTATATATTAAGATAAACATGTTGAACATTTTTGTCTAGTAACTGTGTTAAAAAACTAATTTGCATCATGCGGCGGAATTTTCTCAGACATTTTTTTTTCAAAAATCCTATACAGTATTAAAACTATTAAAATTTACCACAGAAAAAAAATATTTGTGAATAGCTTAGTTATTTTACTATATAAAATAATAAACTTGTTAAATATTTTTGTTCATTAACTGTTAAAAAAAATATTTTAATTCGCGCAGCGGCATTTTCTATAAATTGTTTTTTTCGAAAATCCTCTACTTACAGAATTGAAACTATGAGGATTAGCCCGAGAAAAAAATACTGGTAAATAGCCCAGTTATCCTACTATATAAAGTAATAAACTCATTAAACATTTTTGTTTAGTAACTGTGTTAAAAAAATATTTTGTGTCGCACGGCGGAATTTTCTCAAATTGTTTTTTTCTAATATCCTCTACAGATTTAAGACTATGAGGATTTGCCCGAGAAAAAAAATACTGGTAAATAGCCCAGTTATATCACTATATAGAATAATAAACATGTTAAACATTTTTGTCTAGTAACTGTGTTAAAAAATAATTAGTGTCGCGTGGCCGAATTTTCTCTCCTCGAGCCACATCTCATACTTCCGGTACCCGGACGGACTTCCGGTTATCAAAATTGAGTTCAGCGACCCCAAAACCCTATGCCAGGACACCTCACACGACCAGAATCGAGTTCTAATAAGATAAGGCTCCATTTTGGCCGCCATCTTGAATTTTGGGCAAAGGAGCCAAAATTGGGCCTGGCAACATTCAGAACCGAATTCAGCAGGCTTTTCTACTTAAAAGTCATGTTGCCAAAATGGTTCACAAAATGCCGTTGAACTTGAAAACTTTAATTTAAACTACCAGTCTATAATATTATGTTTAATTTAGATTTCGAACTATTTTGTAATATGTTGTCTGAAATAACTGGATTTTATTTTTTAATTTAGGTACCTTTTAGTAACCTTGTTTAGTTTGGGCGGAGTGGGTCTCTCTATAATTTGGCAGTATGGTGAAGTGAGGCGAAGAAGAACGAAGTAGGTGAGTTTGTAAGGCTGATGTAAATATTTGTAACGGTTTATAGAGTGACTTGTAACCTTGTTTACTTTGGGCGGCGTGGGTCCACTAAACCGTAGAGGCGGTTAAACGTTAAGGTGATCGCGATTCGGTGGTAATGCTAGGGGCAGGTGATATAACTTTGCAGTATGGTGAAATGACGCGAAGAAGAACGATTTTGTAACGGTTTATAGAGTGACTTGTAACCTTGTTTACTTTGGGCGGCGTGGGTCCCTCCTCGTTGAGAGCCTCGTTGAGCATGTCGTCGAGATCGCTCTCGCTTATATATTCTATGCTATGGTGAGTGAAGTGAGACGGAGAAGAAGAACAAAATAGGTGAATTTGTAAGGCTGCAGAAAATATGTCTAACGGTTTATAGAGTGACTTGTAACCTTGTTTACTTTGGGCGGCGTTGGTCCCTCCTCGTTGAGTGCCTCGTCGAGCATGTCGTCGAGATCGCTCTCACAGTTGCCTTCAGAGCTGTCGGACATACTCTCGCGCACCGCTTTCTGGTAGCTGGTGTTGTTCTTCTTTACCACCTGAAAATTAAATGTTCTTGAGCATCAGGTATTAACAGCAGGCTACAAAATTCGTTGCTTTGATTGCAAGTACTTTTGATTGTTTACGCGGTCGAAGTAACTATAATGTAGCTTAGCTTTGTGAAGGCCAGCGAACTAAAATCTATGGAAGTGTATTTGTAAACAAATAAGGCAAACATCTTGAAATCGGGTGGGGTTTGCGCGGAACGCGTATTTTGGGTATGCGTAGCGGTGAGGGGCGCGGGCGGCGGGAGACGGGCGCACATCATTAGCCGCTCACAAGTCCACATGCGCGAACTGATCCCCACTCCGTCGAAGAAGTGTCAAGATGTTAGCCTCATACTGTAAAAAAATAGCATTACTGGGCTAAAAAATTATACAAGCCGCATAGCATATAGTTGGGCCAGCCACGCGCCCGGTTACCGACTTTAGCGTTATTTACAGTTATTGCAGTTGTATTTTAAAGAAAAGAGAGAAATTATTAGAAATTAAGTCCTGTGTAGTCAAATAGTGTAAACGCAAAGAAGGCAAAAAGATGCAGAGATAACGTATCATATGTACATTAAATATTTTTTCGTAAAGTATATAAAATATTTGAGTATACTATGGTCGCTATTATGCAATCAGTGTTCAGTCGCTTTGTGCTGCATAACTAAATGCCAGACAAAGTTGTTGTTTTTGTGTGGTGCTATTTTTTGAGCGGAATGCTTGTTCCATAGATTTTAGTTCGCTGGTGAAGGCCGTTAATATAGAATTTTCTTTCTGTGAATTAAAACAAGTCCAAAAAAGTACCAGTATCATTGGAGCTGTTTCTTCAAAAAATATCTGCCGTTCTTTTCAGGCAGGCGCTAAAATAATATGCCTCACTAAAAACCTAAATATTACAAAAATCTTACGTTCATGACTTCTCTGCCGAACGACGTTTCAGCCCAGTTATCCGATTTGTTCAGATTGTCTTTAGCTTTTTTGAGCTGTTCTTTTTCGTCCAAACTGCAAATGAAAACGTGTGTAAGCATATGTTCTATTCTTTATTTTATTTTATTATATCTCTTAAGTTTATTAACATTCATTCTCCATTTCAGCTGTGAGTATATTTTGAATAGGTACTTTTAATTAACGTTTTCAATGATATCTCAATTTGCTTTATTCATAACCCTATTTGATGGTTTAATCCTAGTTTTTGTCACTAATAATATTTTTTTTTTAAATTAGCAGGCATGGTTGTAAATATTATTTAATTAGCCGAAAAGTGACCTCCGCACAACCACAAAATAGAGAGCGGACAGAAGTTAAGCTTAGACCCTGTCTAGAGCAACACGCGAATGAGACGCAATTAGTTAACAATATTCGCTTAGGCCTAGCGACGAAATATTATCAGCAATGTAACTAAAATCGCATGTAAAATCGCACTGAATTTGCCTTTTCTGGACAAGGCCTTACATTAGCACTACGTGGTTTCGAGCAAAATGCACACACATAGACAGCTCTCACCGACCGACGACACTGCATCACGAGTTTGAACTGTTTTGAGAGTAGCAGAAATTCTGTGTCGGTGTGAGGTGTTTATGTGTGCGTTGCTCGAGGGCATGTAGTACTAAACTTAACCATGCTTAAAGGCGGCTACTCACGATTCAATTTCTTTTCCAACTTGCCGACCCAATCTGCTGAGAGTTGACATATTGAATCGTCAGTAGTCGAGTTGAGGGCGCAACGCAACGTGAGTAGAGCACAGCCAACCGCGACTTCAACAAATAATGTCAGCAGATTGTGGTTGAGTTGAATCGTGAATAGGCGCTTTAACCACAGAATATAGAATGTACTAACGTCTTTAACTTCGATTATCGAGCGCACTTAGAACTAAGCTTAGCTTCCCTACAATTCTACTAATATTGCTCTATTTTGTGACATAAGTGTTAATTATTTCGGCCTATGCCGATGCCTTATTCTATAATAAGGCTGAACGCAGACGAATCGACGACGATATAATGATGATCACATCTACGTAGCAATGTCCCGTCATTATTTTCGCGTGTGCCAACGGAGCCAATCGGGCGGCGGAATCGCGCGTATAAAATCTATGCATTAGAACAGGGTGTTCGCATTTGTTTCGCTTATCGAAATCATGCGGAAAAATACTGCGGTATTTCGCGGCGTAGGTGTGCTACCGCAAGTAGGCTGCCTTTCTATTGAGGCGGAGCGAGGCGGCGTGGCGGAGCGGAGAAACGAGCAAATATTAACCAATAGGATGGCATAAAATCTCCGCTCCGCAAACATATCCTACTAATATTAAAAATGTGAAAGTTTGTAGGTTCAGATGTTTGGATGTTTAGATGTTTGGATGTTTGTTCTTCAAACACGCAAAAACTACTGAACGGATTTGGTTGGAATTTGGCACACAGAAACTAAATAGCCTAGAAAGTCGTATAAAATCAAAGTCGGCTATCTGTCATTTTACTAATTTGTGGTAAATCGAAAAAGAAAAAATCAAGATGGCGAATTTTGTATGAAAGAAAGCCGTCTTTGATTCTAATACGAGATTGCAATTCAATTTACTAGAGGAAATAGCCGCTTTTGATTGTTAATCGGTTGAGCAGTCGATGACGTTAAAATTTGCAATGCTGCTGTATCAATAAGTCATTTTTGACAAATATGTCAGATAGCCGCCTTTGATTCTATACGACTCCTATACTTTTATTGCAATTTGTCCACGGGATCGGGAACCACGCGGGTGAAACCGCGGGCGGCCGCTTGTTGGTTAATATTTCCTCGTTTCTCCGCTCTGCCGCCTAGCTCCGCGTAAATTATGGTCTTCTTTCAATTAAAGACACTCTCTATGTTTGTTAGAGATAATTCTTATAAATATGTAAAATTATTTATACTTATCGATAGGTGCCTTAAAGTAAAGGATATTACTTTTTCGCCTCAATGTACCTAATAATAGTGTTCTAATAATATAATATACTTATTTAACTATTAGCTTGCTGTAACCTTTTGAATGTATAACGTTGTTTGTAATCCAATTGGGAGGCTTCGAGGCATTCCTACTACAAGTATCTCTGATTACTTACCGGGAAGTCTCGACGAAATATTATTTGAACTATTTTGAATAATAAAGCTATTTTTATTTTATTTTTTATTATTTATTTAAATGTCGGTTCGGTTCTTGGCAGCGGCATTTTTTTTTTCATTTATACATTATTAAATGCAGTTTTGCTTCCTTAATAATAAAGGAATGTTTTTATTGAGCAAGGTAGGGTTAAAAAAAATCCATCCTATATCTACAGAGTGTTACAAAACAACCAACAATGCCGAAAATGATAGATAGGAACCATCAAACTGAATTTTAGCATTGCGAGTTGTTTTGCGTTCCGTCGCAGAATGTCCCTTTCGCAAAATGTCTCCTGGTCGCAAAACGTCCCTTTCGCAGAATTTCTCTTTCGCAAAACGTCCCTTTCGCAAAATGTCCCTTTCGCAAAACGTCCCTTTCGCAAAATGTCCCTTTCGCAAAACGCCCCTTTCGCAAAACGCCCCTTTCGCAGAATGTCCCCTTGGTATTAAATAAATATCACTCATGGCAAATTTCCATTTTGTTCGAAATGTTTGGGAGAATTTTTAAGCTACTGACAACACTAAATTGTAATAATCATCAGTTAAGGTACTTATGAACATTTCGAACGAAATGGAAATTTGGCATAAGTGATATTTGATACCAAGGGGACATTCTGCGAAAAGGGCGTTTTGCGAAAGGGGCGTTTTGCGAAAGGGACATTTTGCGAAAGGGACATTCTGCGAAAGGGACGTTTTGCGACCGGGGGAAATTTTGAGAAAGGGACATTCTGCGACGGAGCCTTGTTTTGTAACACCCTGTATAAATAGCAAATCTGAATTCTATTTTCTTACCAATAAAGTTTAAATGCTCGGTATTGGTAAGGGTGCGTCCAGATCTGGCGAATGTGCCGCTTCCGCGCGGTGTCCGTACTATACCGCTACGCGCTATCCACGGGCCTTGGTTTAGTATATTTTGTGCCTTGGTGTTTGCAAGGAATTAGAATGTTGTCTTCTAGTAAATGGAGTTCAATTTAGCTTAAAATAAACACAAGAACGCGGTGTTCACGCGGTTGCTTGCATCAAATAAACGCGCCCTAAAGGACTTTTATCTACACTCACAACGTAATGTTCCAAATATGAATTCAAAAAAGGTAATATAAATACGCACTTTATTTTCGTGGATAGGTAAAATTAAAAAATAAACTCATTACGATGCAGTCAACTGCATCATAAAATAACTTTTTTTCTCATTACGATACAGGGCAAATCCAAAAAGAAGCCAGTGCCGTAACATAAAAAAAAAACAACGATATTTTCCCACATATTTTCATTGATTTAAATGCACTCTATGGTAATCGATGACTTAGTGCGATTGCACTGATCTCTATTTTTTTCTAATAGAATGCGCGCCATTTCTAAAGCATTTCAATTAAAGTTTTTATTTCAATTTTTACATTTTGTTATACTTACTGAAATTTGTAGGTTTTTTATTCTTGCTTTAAAATGTGAAAAAATGGACTCTGCCCAAGGAAACGACTTATTACAAGGTAATACAAACAAAGTCTCTCTCTCTCTTTTCTAACGTTGATCTTTTATTTAGTAGGTTCAATCCCAAATGTATGAGTGTAGATAAAGTAGTGTATGAAACTGCACATAACTAGGTATTAAAACACTCGTGTGATACTATTAAAAACCTCGCCTACGGCTCGGTTTTTAAACACACACTCGTGTTTTAATACCCCTCTTTATGTGTCAGTTTCATAAACTACTATTATTTCATATTTTTTTGATGTTTAATGTTTTCAGTTCATCAAATATTAATTATAGGGTGTTAATGAACATACCAAAAATCGGAAAGCCGTTTCTTCGAACCATCAAATTGCACAACTTTTACTATGGGAAGAACCCTGAAATCGCGAAAAACTCAGCTGTTTCATACAGTGGCGGTACCCCCATACAAGCCGAAAAGCCCGGCTTGCCCTAACAATAACTTACTTACACTACTAATGAATCGTAATTAATAACAACAAAACAATATTATTCATCATCATCATCATCATCATATCAGCCACACGACACCCACTGCTGGGTATAGGCCTCCCCTAAGGATCTCCACAACGATCGGTCCTGCGCTGCCTGCATCCACTGGCTTTCCGCGACCTAATTAATTAATATTATTAACGAATGTTAATTTTCAATAATCAATAACCACAAATTCATTTTTTACAACAACTGATCGAGAGACAAGTCGCTAAACTGCGTTACTTTCCTCAATAAACCCTACAAATGCATTTCATCTCCCTCGCACTCGTTGGCTTGCAACCGGGCTTTGCGATCTGTATATATCTGCTCTCTTCTTACTTTAACAAAACTGCTACCGCATCATATGCATACTGCTGTAGGTACTATAGATTCTATGAGAAATACAGAAGCCGACTAAAAGCCTGGCTTTTTGCTTCAATCTGTGACGACAGGTGTTTTGAAAAAACAAACTGTTTTGCCTTTATTAGTGTTTTTATGTTAAAAATGAATTAAAACTTCAGTTTAATGATTGATAATGGTCCCTTGTGATGGATTGAAATGTTTATTAACTGTTGTGTGATCTATGAAAGTGTACCTACGAGTCGAGTCGATTCCAAGAGAAATACAAAATAACGTAAGTAATAAACCTTTTCATTTGAGTATTTTGCAAAGAAATATAATATTCTTCAATGTATCGTAATATTGTAGTGGACTCTTTACATTGTTGGTTGTTCTTATAAAAATAAATAAGTAAGGTTAGTTTTGCGTCTTTCATTTGAACGAAAATTTAAATGTTTGTTTGGAATGCAGGGGATAGGATTTGAATTGCCTAGCAGGGACGCTATGATTTTGTGAAATGATTTAGATATTTATTATGAGTGACACATTTTAAACAAGAAATTTAGTTTTGATTACACAATAATTAAATTTGATAAAGCCACGCCATCTAGCATTTTGCGGCGAACTAATTTATGAATAATTAAAGTACGCTTAAGGGTTGTGCTTTTGGTGCTTTTTTGAGAGCTATCTATGAATTCGTTTAGATGGCGCTGGGCGGTGTCGCATCGATATTTTGGTAAAGATCATCGTATGAAAAAAATCTTAAATTAGTAACGAGAAATTGTGGGATGCATTGGTTTTTTGCTTGTTATTGCATTGAGCTGATAAAAAAATTGCTTGATTTGAGGGTTCGGGCTTGCGCTACTATGTAGGCCTGGGCACGCCACTGGTTTCATAAGTTTTGATATCTTCGTTATAATGAGGATCAGTAACGATTTTTGTGTAGTGGCTAATTAGGAAGCTCATGCCACCACATGATTAACTGTGATTTTTTTACGATATCTCTTAAACCTGAGAAGTTATACGAGCTAAAACACTGTTTTTTTGGGGGTCCTTTTGACATCATCGCGACGTACGCGGACCTTATGTCGTACGTGATAAAGCACATATTGCAGATTGAAGGAAATAAGGCACATATGTTCCTTATTTCCTTCAAACCCTTTTAACTCAACCATTTCTAAACGGATTTCAAAAATTCTTTCATTAGGTTTCATAGCTATCAATATGTGTTTATATTATATCAATATAACTATAGGATTCAAACCTGTTACTGATCCTCATTTTTTTATGTGAAACAGCAGTTTTTTTTCCGCGATTTTAGAGTTGGTCCCATAGTAAAAGTTGTTCAGTTCGATGGTCCGAAGAAACGGTTTTCACAGTTTTGGTTCATTCGTTGTATTTTCTTTGATATTACCTACTTCCTTGGTTATTCATTTTTAAATATGGCTTACTTTTCCCCTGTTTCAGTCCATCATTCAGGTGTGAAAAGGTAACAGATAAAGATAGTTAATTTCCCATTTATAATATTGCATGTATTCTAAGAATTAATTTGATTCTTGTTTTACCGATAAGTTACCTATCATAAATTGTCCTTTTATACAAGAAAATTATTAGATGGTTTCATCAGACGAGTGAGTCCCATCCACCTCCATTCGGCTCTGTCCCGGTACCGGGACCGATGGGAAAAAAAGTTTCATCCGCCCCGGTGAATCGTATCTCGATGTTTAACGGTGTCCTAAAGTTAAACGCAATACCAGCGGTATGATAAAAGATCTGTGCCATCCGCCCTTTTAAATAAAATTCTGGGGTGGGTGATACTTTGCGAGTGAGATCCTCTCCGTTAAACATCGAGATACGATTCACCGGGGCAGATGGAACTTTTTTCCCATCGGTCCCGGTACCGAGACAGAGCCACCGGGGTGGATGGGACTCACCCCATCAGACTGGGTGTTGCAATTTACTCTACTTATTAAGGTTAATCTTAAATACTTGATTTTCGTGTTACTTACTTACACTTTTCCTTCCTTAAGGCGGCATTATGTGCAACACTAGAGCCACTCCCGCAAAAATAATTACCGTGTAAATATACAATTTATTAAAAATCTAAGCTGATGGTCGCCTCGCAAAATATCAATTGTTATTATAAACTCGCAAACTGAGTGACAAATAATTGTTTGCTGTTTTGGTTGTGAAAAGAGCTAAAAACGGCCGTCGTTTTGTTTATCGTCGAGAAAAACCACAATAAATTATCTGTCATTTAGTTTGTGTGTCCGTGTAAATATACACAATGTATTAAAAATCCAAGCTGATTGTCCCCACGTTAAATATCAATTGTTATTATTAACTCACAAACTCTGTGAAAAATAATTATGTGCATTTTTGGTTGTGAAAATAGCTAAAAACGCTATTGGTCGCTCACAAGAGCACATGCGCGAACTTATCCCCACTCTGTCGAAAAAATTTCAAGATATATGCCACGTCAAACACAGTGACAAAAATTGGTGGTAAAAAAAGGTATATAAAAATGGCAGTGATTTGTTTATCGTCGAGAATTAACCTCAATAAATTATCTATCATTAAGTTTGTGTTTATAAATAACTATCGATATTTGCGAGGGGACCATCAGCTTGTTTTTAATAAATTATGAATTTACACGGTTTTTTTTGCGGGAGTGGCTCTAGTGTTGCATATAACGTCGCATTAAAATAACATTAACATCTTTAGACTTTAATCACTTTTATATGTCTTTTTTTTCCTACCTCTAAATAAATAGCATATTGAGATATCACTTAAACTCACTTTTAACTCAAATAATAAGTACTCACAGCTGATCAAGGAGAATGAAAAACAAAATTAATTCCAACACGTTTATTTTACAAAAAAAACTACAAATAAGTTTATTATCACAGACTTCAAAACTTAAAATAATAATTATTATATAAATTATGCAATATTGGCGACCTGAAAAAAACAGTTAAAAATATTTGATATGGAACTTTTCGATAATTAAATAAGATTAAATAAATTTAAAATTCGAAATACATACAGATCTCACGGAGTACCTAATTCACAACACAAATGCATAAGAATCCGTAAAAAAGGAAGTTAAAACACTGTGCAAGCATTGTGGTACTATGGGCAACAGCGTCGCTTAACCAGTTAGCAACAATATTCGTGTGCGCGCGTATCGCCCCTGCACGAACTAAACGTATGTTTTGATGGCGCGGCGTGCAAGCGATTTTAACCTTAGGAGTGGTTAAGCGACGCTGTAGCCCATGGCACGTCCCCAAGCATTTATTTTATTTGCTCGACGTTTTTAGTTCAAACAAGTAAGCTTGGTAATTCATGCTCGGATAAAACTTGCTTGTGGAGCAAGTCTCTGCTTGAGGACGCACATTTTTTTCCGCCATCAAAAGTTAAACAGCAAATTTATCTGAGAGTAATGATAAAAGTTTCACAATATTACTTGAGCGCGTAGTCTGCTCACCAGCGCCGCCATTGGAACGAGAATTATAGTGCATTAATAAAGACGAAAACTTTTAGCAAAAAAAACTTCATTAAACTAAACGACAAAAAATTAAAAAATGCTTGTAATATGGTCATTATTTTGACAACCTTCTTTGAACAAAGTCGAAGTTGCCGTGCTCCTGCGATGGTGACGCAACAAAGTTGTGTGGGATTTCATTATTGTCGAGTTTTGTTTCAAACATAGTTAGATGAAAAAAGTATATTGTACAACCCGCGCAGATAAAGAATGGGATTAAAAATGGCGTCTTTCATATTCACTTCTCGCTCGCACATTAAACGCCACACCTATCGCTCTCTCAGTCACACTCGTTGTGGTAAGCGCCATGAGCCGCCATTTTCAAGCCCATTCCTTATTTGCGCGGGTGCTTTTTTTGCCCTTTTCACTTTTTTTTTTACTTTTTTGTCATTTTTGTCATTTTTGTATTTTTTGTACTTTTTGTATGTTTTTCATTTTTGTCATTTTTGACCATTTTGACATTTTTGAGTAAAGCACTATACAAGACTTGGTCCACAATGACTGCACTGCTGGCCACGCTATGATGGCCTCAAGCTGAGCTTAGTTAAGCTCGGCCTCAAGCTGAGCTTGAAGGCCGAGAGCGTAGTTACGCTCTCGGCCTTCAAGCTTGGTCATCCTTGCAGCCCTTGCTGACCGCGCTATAAAGGCCTCGACCTCTGGTCTCGGCCTTTATTCCAGCTTGGCCATCAAGGGCTGCAATGCTGACCGCGCTGTGACGGCCTGGACCTGCGCTAAGCTACGCTATCGGCCATCATCATCGCGCTGCCAGCAATGCAGTCATTATTGACCGCGACATTAATGTACTATTAAGCGATAAAAAGTACTACAAAGCGTCTTCGGAGTGCACTACAGAGAGATAATTCACAATTTTGTCTTTATTTAAGCACTGTGCCATTCTCGTTCCACGGCGGCCCTAGGTGTGTAGACTACGCACTCTTAACAGTAGGTATGATGATGATGATGCTGATGATGACAGCCAACTAGCGCATTTGAATATATTAATTAAAACAGAAAAGTACAACAGTGTACAAAGTTCTAGTTATAGACACTACACAGAAGTCATTGTAAAAAGTTAGAAAAGTTATTGTCAATACTTAGTTTAGAAAAGCGGAATTATTTAATTGATTTAATTGATTTCTAGTATATTAGTGATTACTTATCTATGAATTAAAGACATAAATTAACATTTAATTAAGTATTTTGTATGTACTTCTGCAATAACTTAATGATAAAATAACGAGTGCTTGTAACGATGTACTTAAATAGTAAATAAACGCTGAAATTATGTACTATGGGCAACAGCGTCGCTTAACCAGTTAGCAACAAAATTCGTGTGCGCGTATCGCCCCTGCAAGAACTAAACGTATGTTGTGACGGCGCAGCGTGCAAGCGATTTAACCATAGAAGTGGTTAAGCGACGCTGTTGCCCATGGTACGGTCAAGACCACATAATTTTATGCAAAATCGATTTTAAGCCTTAAATTGAAGGATATTAGGTTCAACATAGATTGAGGAAATGTAATGGTAATCGAACGTGCTGTTGTGTGTACTATTATTTGTATAACTAGATATAATGTAGTCTCTTATATTGTATTTACGCTCAGTATCACTTATTATCCCTAAGGGATATGATAAAGATAATTTATGAGCAAGCCTTATGAAAGGGCAAGAAAGAAGCTGATTATTTGATCTCTTTTTTATATTCATAAAGAGAGAGAGCGAAAAGAGAAAGAAAGAAGAGATGTACTGATCAATAATACGATTCAAGTTTTTAGCAAGAGCCTATTGGATTATTCAAAACTTATGCAATACATAGGCAATCAGAGCGGATAATAAAAGTGTTTTAAATAAGAACTACGTTTTGCATAAAAATTGAAACAGTACAGAAAGGATGGAATATGTATCTACCCTTGTTTTAGATATTTATACTTTGTTACTAACATTAATTCTACAACTCGCTAAGTAACTAAGAGGCAACATTACAGTCTTATGGCATAAACTATAATACTAGTGATATTATAAGTAGGTTTATGATATAGGACAAGGACAACATCACATCACATTGACTGCTTAACTAAAGTACTTATAATTGTGTTATGGTAATTCGAAACAACTATGGTAAAACAACCACTTTTGAGACATTAAAAAAGGTTTCCCAGTATTACCCCGTTGATAGTAATAAACCAAAAGTCAGTTTACACCTGCCTTTCTCAGGTTTAACAAAAAAATTGGTTTAGCAATATTACTCCTTCCACTTTACGTCTCAAAATTAAATTTTTTGGTGGCAAACTTTTTGGTGGAACTAGGTGTAAACTTTTAGTGGAACTAGGTGTAAGCAAACTTTTTGGTGGAACTAGGTGTAAACTTAATCTTCGTTTAATAATAAGGGTTTGGACATAAAAGTTAGCAATGCTCTAGTAGACAACCAGTGGTATTTGATTGAATCAGGCGTCACTTGGCGGAAGTCCCAAACCATTTTAAAAAAAGAAATATAATGTAGCTTACTTCCGCAAACAATATTCGCTCATTCGGTGTTGGTTTACGCACGATCTAACTCCTGAGGATGCTCCGGGTTGGGGCGAAACACGTGTAGAGTAGCCTAATTGGTGAAGGTGCAAGGTATGTTGCTGTCTTGCTAAATGCAGGTATTGTGCACTGATATTTTGTGGTGTGCATGTGCATATTTTTGCGGGCGGGCGGGCGGTGCATCTTGCATATATTGTTTGCGGAAGTAAGCTACATATATATTTCTTTTTTTCAAAACAACCAGTGGTGTCATTAATACAGTGGCGGTCACATAATTTAAGACACCAGTCGATTTTCATACAAACGACGTAACTTTGAAGCCTGGGTTCTCTGCCAGGGATTGACTTAGCTTTGATCTGATGGCCATCCAGAGAGAGAATGGAGGAGATTCAGATTACTATACACACCTAACTGATCTGATCAGCATTCTAAGATATATTAGGATGAGAGTTTCCAGTTTCAGGATTTCCATGCATTTTTATGCAAATTTCGCGGGTTTTTAAACATATCCTTATATGTCTTAGAATGATGATCAGATCAGTGGGGTGTGTATAGCGATCTGAATCACCTCCATTCACTCCCTGGATAGCCATCATCAGATCACAGCTATATCAAAGCTTGGCGGAGAACGAAGTAGAGATTGCAAACCGGGCCCGGGCGGGCCCGGCCCGGCCGGGCCCGGTGCCCTTTTTGACACCCACTGCCCGGCCATTCTTACCGGGCCCGGTCACCGGACCCGTTAGGTATAAAAACCGCGGCGCGGGAGCGACAACTCGTAGAAAATTGGTAACACTTATTGGTTTTAATAGCTTAACTTTAAGAAAACACATAATATTTTGCTTTTGGCCAATAAGGATTTGTTTTATTTATACAAAGTAGACAAAGCTACCAAAATTTATCCATCTATCTTATCTAAGTTGATAAAACAAGTTTAGTCCTTTACTTTAAGTTGCGTTATTAGTTTCTTATTCTGATTCATTGTTTTTAAATAGACACTACAAGGAGTAAAGAGGAAGACCTGCTTGCTTAAACTTATAAAAAATAATAATTACTAATACTAATGTTACTGTTCCGTCCATAAGACAGTAAAAAAGTAATCAATTCTGTAGTCCATAAAACCAGTGATTTTGAGACTTTGAGTGAGACTGATTATGGTGATTATTGTTGATTTGCTAGTTTGAAATAAATAATAATTCGTAGCCTTGACTCATTGTCTTTTTCCATTCAAATATAGCAAATTTTCGTAAAGTACTTTTTAGGTTTAATCTCTAATATATCAACCCGGCCGGGTCCGCCGGGTCCGGGCCGGGTTGGCGACCAATGCTACCGGGCCCGGCCGGGTTGAGAAACATACCGGGTTGCAATCTCTAGAACGAAGGCTTCAAAATTTACCTTGTTTGTATGAAAATCGACTGGTGTGACACTATATGTGGTTATGTATAAACACAATATTTCACACACATTGTAAAATTTTCCCCTTCCTCACCATGCAGGTAGGTGCAGCATCATCAAATCTAAGGTTTAAATTAACCATTAAATTATTACGTATCATTAAGTAGATAGAAGTTGAGACAATTTAACAGAAGTCAATTTCGTTTATATCTAATGTTATTAGTTCTTCTCGTATGCAACTCGAGAAGTCAAAACTAGTGTTACTGGATGCTTTCGCTCGGCGCGATGACTCAGTGTTAGGTTTCGAGATGTTGTGAAATATTGCACTGGGTTGTATCGAGAAATGACCGTTCGAGTTGGTTATTGGCGAATGGGCATGTGGGAAAATCGGCAGTTAGTTACACGGCTAGTTATTGCTTATCAAAACTGGGGTATGTTTGATTAGAGTATTACTAACAAGGTTTTCTTTTACGATTAGCCTTATTTTAGAAACAGCTCTTATTGTTGTTGGAAATCGATATTACATTTTGCGTATTTTTAAGTAACTATTGCGGATAATATTGACTTATTTTGAATAATTTACGTTTAAATAAAAATACTGTACATCCGTTGTACTTATCCTAACATTAGTTCATACAGGGTCATTTTATATTTTCCATCCAAATTTTAAGCATGTGTTTAGTCCATAAGGATGCTCAAGGTCACCCAGCGCGCAATGGAGAGAACCATGCTCGGCGTTTCCCTGCGTGACCGAATCAGAAACGAGGAGATCCGCAGGAGAACTAAAGTAACCGACATCGCTCGAAGGATTTCTCAGCTGAAGTGGCAATGGGCGGGACACATAGCGAGAAGAACCGATGTTGGTTGGGGCGGGGCGGTTCTGGAATGGCGACCGCGCACCGGACGACTCTCCGTGGGTAGGCCCCCGACAATGTGGACCGACGATCTGGTGAGGGTCGCGGGAAGCCAGTGGATGCAAGCAGCGCAGGACCGATCGTCGTGGAGATCCTTAGGGGAGGCCTATACCCAGCAGTGGGTGTCGTGCGGCTGATATGATGATGATGTATAGTCCATGAAACTTAACAACTTTATCCAAGAAACATGTGTCGAATTTCGCCACAAAACTTTGGTCATCGTTATCCCATACTAAACTGATCACGTGATCTCTTTGATTTGTATGGATAGTCGATTTTTTTACATATTTCTCTAAAGAAAGTTGATCAGTTTCATGGACTGAACACATCCTTAAAAATTGGATGGTGAATTTAGAATGGACCTGTACGAGGGTGGTTTGATAAGTCCATGACTTTGAAAAGAAGAAATACTTTTTTCATAATTAATTTTTGAGTCTTAAAAAGAAACTCCTTAAGGCATCTTTACACTAATTTTTTTTCAAATTCGGCAAAAGATTGTTACTTTTGGAAACAAAAAGCTCAAGCGACTTCTAACTATTCTTAATGACCCTGTCGACCCGCTCGGCGGCACTCATGCCATCAAAACTCATCGAATGAAGATGCGAATCCTTCCTATTCTCTAGATTCAACCCGAGTGAGATTTTTTCTCCTACCAAACATGAATAAATGTCGTGATAAATGTCTTGGCGGGCAAAGATTTTCATCAAGCCAAAAGGTGGTGTTTGAAATGGGCCCTCATTTAAGTTACCAGTTTTCAGGCGTCGAAAGAAAAAAATAATGGGTTAAAGAGGTAGGAACTTCGTTGGACTGAATAAGCAGAGCTACAATAAGATTATGTACAGAAATAAAACAAAATATTCCGAAAAAAGTCTTTCTTCGTTAAAAAGTCATGGACTTATCAATCCACCCTCGTATACCTATTCTCAACATACTTACACATTGCATTTGCATTACTCAACACCACACTACAAACTTCAAATCTGATAAACCACACACACATTCAAATAGCAGCAATTACACGTAAATACATATTACAAGGTAATATTTAATACGCATTTATTCGCACTAGCTAAACGCAGATCCGACCAAACCGGTTACGGCGCATTAACTTTGGCCCACATCGCATAATACGGCCATTGTCAAGGGTCCCAATAAGGAATGCACAAGATAGAACATCTGAGGGCAGTTATATGGATTTAAATCTTAAGACCTTATGTGGACCAAGTGTGTCTAAACTTTTTGATTTGTTAAAACCAAATCCTTCACAATTTCTATGATTTTTTTATTGAATATCAAAATGAGTAAATCAGTCTCCTCTCTTATTTAGGCACTCGATAACATTGTGACAATTTAATTAAAACTTATAGCTTTCAATTCCGTATGCGATATGCCTTTCCATCAACATCATTTTTTCCTAAGGTAAAATATCCGATAAGGGCCGATGCCAGACTTTTCATTTCTTTCAACTTCATTACTTTTTCTTAGACAGTAGGCACGGTATCATAAATCAAAGGTCTTATTTTAAAATTAGGTCTAAATCCTACTGCTTTTTTGTATGTATCAATACTTCTTGCAATAAAAGACTAACGCCACTTGTTTGGTGCAATAGTACTTTTTGTATGGTCTGTGGGTGCAATGCAATGTATGATATTTTTTCTGACTTGTACAAATAAACCCATATGTTCCGTCTCTGCTACAAAGTTTTCGCGCTAAACAATGGTGGTGCGTGCTGGGTAACCTTTAAGTTTATCGACCAAGCATTCTTGTGACAAGCCTCACCCATTTCAATGCGACTATAAGTCAACCCAATCGCCCGCATCGACAATAGGAGCAGATTAACTCAATGCCGTATTGTACAATCCTATGATCTAGTCTAGTACAAAGGTTTAAAATTAGTAATTAACCTTATTGTCAATACCGTAATTGGTTATTGATAAACGCGGCCAAGGAAAATAAATCGATTGAAGATTTATCGATACATCGGCAAAGCTATTAATGTTACCAGCCACAGAACTTGGGTTTTGCTACAATTCGTGTCGATACTATCAGTTTTTCTGTTGGTATTTCTTAATGTCACAAAAAATCGTGTTGCTATCCCACAATAGCATTACATTACATTTTGTGATAAAGTACATTTTTTTTGTACAGGTAATAACTTGGGAAGCACGCACCTAATATTTTTTTGCTTCTGTTGTGATTGATTATGTAATGTTGCCCTTGAAATTGACACTTGGGTTTAACAAATAACATCAGAATTTCGTCAAGTACAGTCAACAGCAACGTACTACAGTATTGTTTTTGACAAATAACATCGAACTAACGATAAAATAGTATACATTCCAAAATGTTATCGGTTAATTTGTCGTTGACTGTACAAATTTAAATTAATTAAAGAAACATCGTCGTTACTGCGTCAATTAGGTTTGTAAAAAACCATCCAAAATCTTCAAGGCCTCGGATTCCTTCCACGCATCTTGTCGGCAGTCTTGTCAAGTCTAGTCCAGTTTAAAACCTGAAATATTCAAATGCAAAGAAAGAAGAATATACATTCTAGCGTATAGTATCCACACCTTGATCCTCCACAGTCGGAATATTCGTCCTGATTGTGAGAAGTGTCCGTTTCAATGTCTGACAAGTGTGGGTATAAGCTGGGCTGTTGCGTTATAGCTCCGTTTTGCACCTCCTTCTTGTTGTTGACTTTTATCCTTTTTACGTCTTCTAAGACGGAGAGGACTACTGGCGAGTCTTGGGATTGTGAACCTGAAAGGAGAAGAGATAAGGTTTAAAGAGTAGAATCATAAAAAGGCGATGCTATAGTTCCAACTTTACGGAAATTGTAAGGTCAATTGCGTAGGGTCTGATAAATGACAATCACTTGAAACCAACCTATACATTCGAAATTCATCGACTTTGGAGGCATGATAAGTCCCGGATACAATCCACAATCATACAGCCTCTCAATCTAGGGTAATTTGAATATTTGTGTCATTCAATTAATTTCCACCACTTTAAAGTCACCAATATTTACTTTCAATTTCACAAACTTTCCCTATGTGAGCTTACGTCGATTCGTTGAAGAAAGTGCGTCATTTATAAGGAATACGGACGAAAAAGTCTCTGGGTTTAACCAAAGTGATAATTCGTACGTCACAGACAACCTGTTTTGCATATTGCTCAAGTGTGATTCAGAGGAAAAAGGAACTAGCAAAATAAGTACAGTTTTGCGTAAGTTAAGGTTATTGCCAGGAAAAACTGTGTACGCAGTGACAAAAACCGCAGGGCATGTATGAAAAGATTGATGGATGTGAATAAAGCGAAAGAAGTGTGCAAGGATCGTAGCAGGTGGCGGGCGATCCATAGTCTCTACCTACCCCCATGGGAAACAGGCGTGAGTGTATGTATGTATGTAGATCTTGGTATTTCATTTAACTTGTAAGTACCTACAGACACTGTAATTTTGTTTGACTCTTAAGAATTATCATTAGAGTTAGAACTACTAATCTTTTGGAACTTGACAACAATCATAACGATACTACAATAAATAACCCCAAAAAAAAAGTATTTTCAAAAATTGTATTACGAAATGTATAGAAGTTGTCAAATCCCAATAAACATTACTGTGCCATGGTACTAAAATAAAAAGATTCCAATACATGCCAATACTCACTTCTCCGTTTAACAGGCTGAGATGTGATCTTTTCTTTCTCAACCTCTCTGACCGTCGGTTCTATATCTCTTTTATCATCGAAAGTTACTTTGGGTACATTGGCGATTATTTCTGGTTTCTTATTGGCTGCTGCGAGGTTTAAAGCACTGCCCATAAGCGGTGCTTTCTCTGATGGGTCATGTTCACCATCATCGTCTGAATCGTTGTTTTGTCCTGGTTTTTCGGTATTTGGCTGAAAAACACAAAGATCATGGTTAACATTTGTGTACTCTAGCCCCCTAGCCATTACGTCTATGAAAGTGCCATTTTAAAACGCCCTGATTGCCTATGGTTAACGACATCTTACGTCTATTGTGTAGGTACATAGTTTTTATTCTATTTTATTGGAACGCTACATGGCTATGATGTCTGATGTTTTAAAAAATATGTCGCATATCTTGTACGATAACTTTTAATGTATTTCTATGTAAGAATGTAACTCGTTTACTCTTAACATAAGTATGCGGGTTTTCCACTAGATAATTATGTCGGTTGTTACCTATTTACCTCTGCAGCATTACGTTCAATATTGCAATGAAATTGGCTCCTGGTGTTCAAACTAAGTTAAAGTATTGTATTTAAAATAATTCTAATCAATCATGTTATTCCAAAAAAATATTTATGAGATATTTCTATATCTTTCTTAATTAATCTGCTTTCAAATATTACACAATAATTGTCAAAATTGGTAATAAATTTTAATAAGTGCCGAAAAAATATATATAAGTAAACCTTATTTTAAAGATATGCAGAGAAGCTCTGTATGCGTTATTACATTATACCAAGCAATATTTGGCAATACTCAGCAAACAAACTATCCAACAGTTCTGTTGATTACGTAACTTAACTATGTTTTGTAAGAAATTATCGCTTCAGATTTCGCACGCGTTGCATGAGCCCTATGCCCTAATGACATACACACACATACAAGAAAACACAATACTGTATGGGCTAGGCCAAAATGGTCTCTATCGACACTAGGGAATCAACGGTTTGCTTTTTTAAACTGGTTTCAGAGTCCTTGGAGCGATTTTGGCGAGATTAGTTCGGTGCATATCTATCTGTAAATTCTAAACGTTTGTGCACGAATCACGCAAAAGCCACTGAACGGATTTTGATGGGATTTTCAAAGTTTGGTAGCTTGGGGTCCAACTTAAAATCTTAGCATTGTTTCATCTAATTCGGATGCGAAGAACCAGGGAAACAGCTTTCATATACTAAGGAAATATTTAAACTTGCTTTATTTATTGTAAGTCGCGGGAAAAAGGGATACCTAGTGTCTACTGGGGTTTTTTCTGCTGTCCACGCAAACGAAGTCGCGGGCAGATGCTAGTTTTAATTAACGAAGACTAAAACTGAATGAAATAGCTTGGTCTACGGCATAGACCATGCTATTTCATAGATGCTATGCGTAATGCTATTTCATGCGTAGACTATACGCAAAACCAGAACTTTGGGAACCACTAGCTGTCCTAAACGAGGAAAGGAACTAACAAAACTAGTGGACGAGAATAGCGCGAGAAGGGTTGGTAAATATAAACATTCTTCGCTTCACCGAGACGGTTTAACTTCACTTACGGCTGTTTGAAGTTCTTAATAGGTATAGTAAAATGTGTGTCTTGGTTTTTTAAAAATAACTGAGTAAATGGATGCCTTTGACTTTATTCAGATTGTTTTCAAATTCTTTTTTTTATTAACCGCATGAGAGTTAATTATTTTTTGTTTCATTTAAAAACAATTACTGATAATTTTATAAAAGTTAAAATAGTAAACGACCCTACTCTTATATTTACAATGCTAAGATTAAGACAATTCCCTGTCAGAGAATGTGGCGCCCTCAGAGGTTGTTTTTTAAGTAATAAGTTGTTAATAGAAAAGGATTTTAATTAAACTTTTCGTGAAATTTTTAGGGCTCATATGGACGAATACTCAAACGCTAATTAACTTTGAGGGGCTCTCAAACGTCGTCCTGTCGCATTAAATGTCAAAGATATGACAAAGACAGCATTCTGTTTGAGAGCCGCTCAAAGTTAAGTAGCGTTTGAGTATTCGGCCGTTAGTCTAGTATTTTTAGATGGTATTACATTCACTCTCAGTCGTTCGTAGAAGTAGATAGCAAATGTGTAAAAACGGCCACTTTTAGCAGCTTTGCTATCTACTTCTAGCAGTGACTACGAGGGAATGTAATGATACCGTCTAAAAATACTAGACTATTGGCCCTAAAAATTCCACGAGATTTTTTATTAAAATTGTGTATTAGAATTACAATATTAAATAAAATTCACCGCAGCGCCACTTTCGGTCAGGAAAGTGCCTTGAGAATTGTCTTAAAAACTTTTGCACAAGCTGAAACAACATAATTTAAGTTACCTTATAGTGGAATCTGTTCTGTAGCATCTCCATTTCTTTCTCCCTTTCTTGCTTAAACTTATTCGCTATTGTCGTCTCGCTTATCGTCTGCTCCTTATTGAATAAAGCTGCCAATTTTCCTCTTATGCCACCACCTATAGAGCTCTGGCTGACATTATCATCATCCAGATTGTCTTTTGAGTTACTTCTAGAGTTGGTTGTCGATGGGTTATTCGATTTCGTCGGCGTCGTTTTAGCGCTGGTGTGACTTTTAACAAATTTGACGTCTGAAAAAAAAAGGTTGTTTTACAAAGGTTGAAGTTCAAACTATTGTTTCGTGCCGACTGTGAACACAAACTTTGTATTACATTGTTTGTTCGGGTCGCAAGGACAATAATATGTTGGTAGTTTTTTTGGTGTGGTTATGCTTGTTTTGTGTCATTTTGAAACCTGTTTACCAGCGATAAAATTTAAAAGATTTTTAAACAGCGTCAAGTACATTAAGTAACTAAACGAAGTTATGTTTTTTATTAAGTTATGTTTACTGAGGAGCTCGGTGGCGCAGTGGTTTAGCGCCTGGCCCAGCGATTGCGGAAGTTAAGCAACGTTCGCAAGGGTCGGTCATGGGATGGGTGACCAAAAATTTAGTATCTCGAGCTCCTCCGTGCTTCGGAAGGCACGTTAAGCCGTTGGTCCCGGCTGCATTTGCAGTCGTTAACACCCACCAATCCGCACTGGGCCCGCGTGGTGGGTTATGGCCCATCCTCCTTACCACTCATAAGGAAGGCCTGTGCCCCAGCAGTGGGGACATCAAAAAAGGCTGATGGATGTTTACTAGATGATGCTAGTTGCGAGCGTAAACACCAAATAAACATTTACTTCCAATAATGAATTAATGTAGACTCGTTTCTTATATTAAAGAAATTCCGCGTTCTAAAGTCTGCGAAGGTAACCTGTTTTCAATCCTTTCGGGGCGTTAGGACCAAGGTGCTCGTCTAGCGTAGACCCACCTAAATTTATTGAACCATTACACAATTTCTAACATCTGTTCCGTAGGCGAATGACATAAAAACGTAACCAAACTTGCGGTCCTACTACATTATTATATGGTCCAACAGATAAGCCAATTGCACAACTGTAAGTACCACAAGTGTCATTATTGTACCCAATTATAGGGTCAGCTGGTGACCTAGTGGCAGATATTAGTTGGCCCAAATTACAGTGTTTATTCTGTACTAATTGCCGGCAATTTTAAACACGCGACCACTTAAATAAATATTACTTCTAAAAGCAAATACATACTAGGTAAGATGTATTAAAAGTTTGATGTAACTTTTGAAGAATACAAAACAAAACAAATCATCATCATCATATCAGTCACACGACACCCACTGCTGGGTATAGGCCTCCCCTAAGGATCTCCACGACGATCGGTCCTGCGCTGCCTGCCTCCACTGGCTTTCCGCGACCTTCACCAGATCGTCGGTCCACCTTGTCGGGGGCCTACCCACGGAGCGTCGTCCGATGCGCGGTCGCCATTCCAGAACCTTTCTGCCCCAACGGCCATCGGTTCTTCTCGCTATGTGTCCCGCCCATTGCCACTTCAGCTGAGCAATCCTTCGAGCGATGTCGGTTACTTTAGTAATGTCGGTTACTTTACAAAACAAATACCTTACTTTATTTATTTCTTCAATGCAAAACTTACACATAAGCTGAGTTAGTCTTAACTCAAGTTACTACAGTGTTTCAAAGAGGAAAACGCAAGTGGAAACATATGGAAAATTTTATCGTAGAAACCCGTTTGTGGACCGATAATGCTCATAATATCTTTATGTTGACATATTAAACGATTATTAAAATTCTTAGCTCGGAATCAAAGCAAAGAATAGACCATGATCCTGGTCTAACCACAGAATTATAAAAGTGCTAATTATAATTGTACTAGCGACCCGCCCTCGCTTCGCTTCGGTGTAGTGCGAAATTTAACACCATGTATTATACATATACATATAAACCTTCCTCAGGAATCATTCTATCTATTAAAAAAACATCTTCAAAATCCGTTGAGTAGTTTTAAAGATTTAAGCATACATAGGGATATAGGGACAGAAAAAGCGACTTTGTTTTATACTATGTAGACTAGTGATGTGCCGAAATAGGCGGTAATGAGAAATAGGACAGAGAGAGATTATTTAAGAGAAGTCACTCGCATTGACTATGAGCAATGTACACCTACATTATCTGATAGTTTTCGACAGTTTGCATAAACTCGTACTTTAGCACTCAGATGCAGATTTACTGATTTTCCGATGCCTATAGCAGACGACACAGGAACATAATGTCAATTACCTACACAGCCATCAACAAGAAAAAGTAAGTGCGATCAGAAATGTTTGTCAAAAATATTTCGAAAGATGTTTTTTTGTGACCTTTTGACTCAAAACAATATTTGTTGTGACCTTTTGACTTTTAAACATGACATTTCTACATCTGAGAACGTGTTAACACAACAAAAGTGTTGGTTAATAAAAGACATATTTTTCATTCAATACACAGTTTACGAAGTACCCAAAAACACACACAAAAACATTCAAAAGGCGCCATAGCAAATATTTACGTAAGATGCAAGTTGCACAATATTGACAAATCCAATTTTCTTGACAACTTTCGTTAAACTATCGTAAAACTTATAACTTTCATTTTCTAAACCAAATAAAGCTACCGGTTTTCTTTACATCGTAACATTATGTCACTAGAAAAGGTTTTAGTTTTGATTGAGGAAAAAAAAAGAAAAAACGCGAGTTGGATCAACATGCAATATTTGAAAAGCTCAATTTTAAATTTTAGATCTTCAAGCTTAATTTAATACAAGTTTTTATTAAATTAATTGCCTAATTAAGATTCAATTTTTTTTAAACATATACCTAGGTATATTAAATTGATAAAAAGGCGGATAACATAAATCGTGTAACACATTAAACGAACTTTAATGAGTTTATTATTGCGTCTTTTGCATTAAAGTTATTCCTATTCATACTTATTTTATGATTTGCGGTCATTTGGTAATCACGGAAACATAAATACCTTGACATTGTTTTAACTTCAATTTGACACGTACGTACAAACAAACATACATACATATTTTAATCAATGCCTTATTGGCTGGCTTAGAATGCTCTAAGTTGGCTGGCATGTAATTTTATTACGACTTCTAATATTTCCAAAAAGTTAATCTAATAGTAAAATATACAGCACTTACTTCTGATGGATCAGAACTTCTATGAAATAAGTTAACTGGAACTTATCCAGAACATGCGACTCTGGCTTTTTTAGTAAATTATTTCATGATTGTTACAAAATATGTTCAACCAAAACTTTTTCGGGTCAAACCAAAGAAAAAACTTTACCACAAAAGTTTTCAAGACAGTTCATAACTAAAAAAAGTAAAACTTACAAAATAACGGGTAGCACCGACAATCCAACACTCTTTTGCCAATTTTCTTCACAGAAAATCCAAAGTGTGTTACAACAAGCACCGCACTATGAAAATTGGCCACATCAACGCGAATAGTATGAAAATACGATCGCGAACGCGCACGTTTGAGGCGCGTGCGGTCTGCGCCAGGTACAGAGGTCTGAATGAGAATGACAACACCCGTGGATGCTTTAGTCCAATTTTGCCGAGGAACCTCGCATTGCTTTCCGAATCCCACGCTTGGGCAGCCATCGACAACCTTTTGTTAGTTCAGTCTTCCTTCACGCGCCAATAGCTCACAACAAACGAACAAAACGTGTGTGGTAAAAATGAATAGAAAATTCATAGACAATTTTATTTTACCAATTTTTACGGATAAGTTCAAGAGATCAGTCTTGTCAACTAGTCTGACATGTTTTAGTGAAATATTTTTTTTTGCGCAAAAGAATTTATTTTTTATTATTGGTTCCAATTTTATTTTATTTTTAAAACGACAATTTTTTAACGTGTGTGGTAAAAGTGAATTGAAAATTTATAGAAAATTTTATTTTACAAATTTTTACGGATAAGTTCAAGAGATCAGTCTTGTCAACTAGTCTGACATGTTTTAGTAATTTTTTTTTTTTTGTAAAATAATTTATTTTTTATTATTGGTTCCAGACTTTATTTTATTTTTAAACAACATGATTTTAACGACTTGTACGTCTATAGAACTGATTGGAAAATCAACGTTTTCAAACTAAACAACAAAAAAATGTATTTGACGGCGCATAAAATATCTAGGTACTTAATCTATAATTAGGTGTATTATAAATCTAATCTATACCTATCTATTGCATTACTTCTCATAATCGTGTTTACTTCACAAAGTTTACCATCTATGTATTGTATAGGTATGCTTTTTTACAATCGTCACGACTAAATAATCTTTTAATCTTATAGAGACTCTTGCAGCAAAAAGCAATGAGGATCAGTAACGATTTTTGTTTAGTGGCTAATTAGAAAGCTTATGTCACCACATGATTAACTGTGAAGAAATTTTTACGATATCTCTTAACCCTGAGAAGTTATAAGAGCTAAAATACTGGTTTTTTGGGGGTCCTTATGACGTCATCGCGACGTACGCGAACCTTATGTCGTACGTGATAAAGCTCATATTGCATTGAGCTTGGCATTTCCTTCAAACCCTTTTAACTCTACCATTTCTAAACGGATTTCAAAAATTCTTTCACTAGGTTTCATAGCTATCAATATGTGTTTATATTATATCAATAAAACTATAGGATTTAAACCTGTTACTGATCCTCATTGTACGAATATAAAGGGTGTTTGTAAAAACATTACAAACATCGCGAAGGTTGCCGACTTCTGACCGGCTAGCCTTGGTAAAGTTACTTTATTTACCTAGTGATGTCACTTGCTTAATTTCGGTAGCACAGTAGCCTGAGATTATCTGATGGAAGCTGTCAGTTTGTAATTTAAGCTGAGTGTGAGTATACAAAATTATGACCGAAAGCGCAGCTAAAATAACATTGACATACTCAATCAGGCCCGTAGACAGGGTGGGTATCATATCCCCCTCCGCCCCTGAAATCTTCGACCTTGAGGCTGGCCCCAGACCTACCGGTTTCATTTCTTTGCTTTGCTGTTCTACCATGGACCACCGGTCAAGAGGCTCATTTTCAATCTATCGCATATTTTGACCAGACCACATTGGCAAGACAGCCATTAGTTTGGTGTTATCAAATATCGTCGTCTGGGTTGCAATGCGAAGTTTTAGTTTTAGTTTAAAAAAAAACTGCTGAAACAGCAGTTTTTTAATACAAAAATTTATAACGAAATTATCAAAATGTATGAAACAGCTCATTTTTTTTTCGCGATTTCAGATTTGATCCCATAGTAAAAGTTGTTCAGTTTTATGGTCCCTATCTACCATATTCAGCTTTATAAGGCTTTACCAAACATCTTGTATAAATAAGCGATCGATTTATTTTTAAGGATCGGAGTCCATGTTCAGGGTGGCATATCTCCTTAAAAGCTTCCTACTTCGCAATCCAGGCGATGATATTTGATAACACCAAGCTAATGGCTATCTTGCCAATTTGGTCTAGTCCCAAAATGCGATAGATTGAAAATGAGCCTCGTGGCCGGCGGTCCATGGTAGAACAGCAAAGCAAAGAAATGAAACCGGTAGGTCTGGGGCCTACGGACCCTTTTTGGTTTACCGTTTTTGGGCGGAACCCTTGCTCAAATAAGAAGTAAACTAACTGTAATATTGTTTTTTTACGTGAAATCACACCATACTTAGGCTATCTGGCTTGGTGTTCGCATCTTGTAAGTATAATTTGACTCTAAAAGAAGGACTTTTTAAGATAAAAATATTTTACTTAGAACAAAAAGATATTTTCACTTCTCATGCTCGTAAAGTTCGCCTTTATGTTGGATATAGGCTGCATAAAATCGCTTTTTATGCTCTAGTGCATAAAGTAAAATCTTCGTCTAAGTCTCAGACTTTAAGACAAAGGTCGTCAGGTAAACAGCCACACATGCAATTAAACTTCATTGAATTAACTTGTTATTTCCATTGGTTATTTCATTCTGTTTTTTCACTTTTTTTATTTTTGAAAATGGGTATCAATTTTATTGAAAGACCTTAATAAAATTTTTTTTTTTTCAATTTTTGAATATGGGTATCAAATGAACGGCCTTGATGAGCACATTCCAAAATTGTATTTTTTTTTTCAATTATTGAATATGGGTATCAAATGAAAGGCCTTGATGAGCACATTCCAAAAATATATATTTTGTCACAAAAAATTAAGAAAAAAAATTTTGTTTTTCAATTTTTGAATATAGGTATCAAATGAAAGGCCTTGATGAGGACATTCCAAAATATATATTTTGTCACAAAAAATTGAGAAGAAATTTTTTTTTTCAAATTTGAATATGGGTATCAAATGAAAGGTCTTGATGAGCACATTCCAAAAATATATAATTTGTCACTAAAATGTTAGAAATATTTTTATTTTTACATTATTGTTGTTTAATTTCCTCACAATCGAAGTGAAAAGCAGAGTGTATAACTCGTACATAAAACCCATTTTACCCTCGACTTGACTATCCACCCTCGCCGCAATCGTCTCGGGTAAAATGATGCGTTTTATGCACTTGTTGTACAATCTACTATTAGGTACTAAGCTCTTGAATTTTCGTGGATCCACAGAGAGCCCCTTACGAAAACCCAGGGTTCCGCGGAACACCATTCGGGAACCGCTGCATTAACGTATTAATGTTTTATAAGCATTTCTAATTAGATATTATTTATCCCTCCGAATACGAATCTTGGCTACGGGCCTACTCAATCTCAAATTGTACGAAGTCATTTAATTCTTGTGATGAGTTAAGAAAATACTTTAACTAAAAAGTTAAGTAAAAAAAACTTACCTACTCAAATTTATGTAATGTAATAGGTACAAATGTAATTATTCGTTAACTCAGTGTTGAAAAAACAAATATGTATCAATTACAAGTTATTTGTTTAATAAATAGGTCAACTCTAGGTAAATGTATCAAGAAAGATTAAAAAAAAATCACGAAGAGTGATTAATAAAACTGACAAATCAATGAAACTCAGGCGTTGACCCATCAGCTGACAGATCAGCTGGTATGTCAATGACCTCGTCCCATCGTTAGTGAATCCAATTCATTGTAATTACAATAAACAATGGGTTCTTTACAAAAACGTTAAGTTGTTCTATTTTGGGGTTAACTAACTAGGTTGATTCATCGCAAGGTTTGCCCAGTTCCTTTTAAGGATTCCGTACCCAAAGGTTCGCGTTTTTAACGCGACCTAAGACTCCACTGTCCGTCTGGTCTGTCTACTGACTGTCTGTCACCAGGCTCATGAACCGTGATAGCTAGGCAGTTGAAATTTTCACAGATTAGGTATGTATTTCTGTTGCCGCTATAACAACAAATACTACTTTGGTACGAAACCCTTCGTGCGCGAGTCCGACTCGCACTTGGTCAGTTTTTTTTTATTACAAATGTCATAGATTTAAAATTATTATGTATCCGAGAATTCTTTACGTAATGTCAGATGAGGTAACGTAAGTTAGGGTCTACGATAGAGCGTGCTTGCCCAGAAGGTGCTTATTCACTCTGGCCTTGAATACAGTCAGGTTGTATGCGCTCAGAAACACAGACGCTGGCAGGGAATTCCATTCCATAGCTGTGCGCATTATGAACGATGATGAGTAGCGTTTGGTACGCAGAAAAGGTATATCAACCAAGGTAACCCGCAGTGCGTCTGGATGTCCGATAGTAGAAAGGAGAAGGTAGAATGAGCTCATGCAGCTCTTGAGCACACTCACCGAAGTACAATCTATAAAAGACCGATAGGCAAGCAACTTTTCGGCGGTGAGCCAAACTGTGAAGCTTAGCTGCTACCAGTTTTCATCGCCTATTAATCTCTTGGCTCTGCGTTCCACCGAGTCCAGTGCAGCAAGTTAATATTTTGCCGAGCCGTCTCAAAGGTGGCAGCAGTACTCCATATGCAAGATCGGACTTGAGCTTTATAAAGGGTTAAAAGCTGCCCAGGAGTAAAGTACCGCTTGACTTTATTTAGAACGCTCAGCTTCATAGCTGCAGTTTGAGCCTTGGACTCGATGCCGAAGTTAAGGTCAGAAGATAACTCCATGCCAAGAAGCTGGAGAGTATAGGTTAATTGGATAGATGTACCTCGGAAAGTAGTTCTACTATAGTAACATAAAAGTGGAAGTTGTGTACATTTTCTCGACACGGTAATGACACAGTTGAGGATACTCGTTATAGTACAGTATGCAATTTGGTAATGATCCCCCATTCGGCAGGTGAAACCGAACTAATGGTACAGTACTCTAGATCGGTACTTGTAATGTCTGTGTTACCGCAAATAGTAATTACTAGTGATATTACACTGAGAAATGCACCTGAGGTTTTTTTTTCTGTTCCGTTTCCCATGAGTAGAACAATATACCTAGGTTATACTTGATATCATGCCCTTTTTATGTCATGGCATTTAGGGTCAGTTTCGTAACTTCTGGTTAAGATGCAATTAACTTAATTGACAGATAACTTTATAGAATAACTGGTTACAAACATACGGTTTCGTATGCGACCGAAGGCAAATTCTGTACCGTTTTAAAGACAGTGCTATACGGAACCTTTTCTTAGGTAACATTAAAAAACCACAGTAACTATAGATTTTCAATATGACTAATATGACAGTTTATTACATTTTATTACATATAAATATCTTACTTACTACGTAATAAAATAAAACTCTGATAAAAAAATTGCTGTATTACAAAACGTGGTTTCTGCACAGGCACAGAACAGGTGAAACCTACGGAACAGAAAATAGTTCTATCTAAAATTACAGTTTCATTTCAATCAGCTGTCAGAAATAATTACTAGGAAGGCGCATCTTACGTGAGCATAAAGAGATGTAAAATGCACTCGGCGCCACAGAATAAAATCTACGCTTTGCAAGCAACGATCTCAGAACCTATTTGCAAGTGTTAATCATATTGTTATACAATACAACATCTTAAGCCGGCGTTGCTCTAAGGACAACATGTTACAAAAAAACCCCCTATACCGAATATGATGGTATGTCCTTAGCTTTAAAAGACTTACGCCCGATTGCACTAAACTTTAGGTTCGCCTAAGTCTTTTCCTAACTACAACACGAGCAAATTAAAACGGTGTCATAAACTTAGCCGTCATGTAGCTGTCATTCGCCTAGTTATCTTGGTCGAGTTGTAGATAAGAAAAGACTTAGGCGATTCTTAAGTTTAGTACGTACGGGTGTTAAAACCCAGAGTTTTGATAGTGGCTTAGTAGAATTATTAGAACACAGATTTTGACGTGCAATATTTGCATGTTTGATTTACTTATAACCGCAACAATAACTGCTTTGAGATCTCGCAAAGACCTTTAAAGAGCCTAGTAGACGACCAACTAGCCTTCTCATTCTCACACATACACACAACACTGTTGTCATGGCAATAGGATGGTGGTACTATTATTTATTTACAGTGTGCAGTAAGCAATAGACATGGAATTACACCAACAGTCCATTCCCAACGCATAATACAAAATGCATTTTTTTCCACTACTTTCACCAGTCAGATCGACTTCAGTGGAGTGTCACAACCAAAGATTCGTTCCGTTACAGACCTAGTTCCAAGTATTGAAGTTTAGAAAGCGCATTATGCAAGTTGTAAGCCTTTGAACTGACAATAATGCACTGTAATTATTAGGTACTTACAGCCGACGACAGTTCACCAGCTACCTGATGTGTGCTGTTCGAACAATATGCTCCTTATTGACAAATGTGAAACAAATGACGCGCGTGAAACAAAAGAGTTTTTCACTTTTCTTTCATTTCACCTACTTTTCTTTGGCAAATAAGTCACCAGGGGCCTATTGCAGGGGTGCGTGGTCGGATAACCTCCTCGTGTTCCCTCTACTATTTATCCCCGTCTATGTATGTGGATTGGGAAAGGCAGTGGGAGGGACGGTGCACCCTGGGCGTCACTGTAAATGGCGAACAATTCATTTTGATCCCATTTACCGTGATGGCTAATAGTCCAACCTTCCTGTTATCCTGTACGTAGTGCAGGACCAGGGGCCCGCTTCGGGGGGCCAAGAGGAGACAACCCCAATAAAAAACTCAAAACCGTAGCCCTGTACGCAGTGCAGGAACGGGGGTCGCCTTTATGGGGACCGCGAGGAGTAAACCTCTATAAAAAACCCTCAATTGTTCCTGTACTTGAGGACGAGGTGCAGGAAGCCTGTTTGCAGGTGGTTGGCGAAGGTGGCCAACCTGCGATCGCCACCCTTGGGTACCTCCCGCCCCCCAAGGTGTAGAAGGGTTGCCCGGGCATCGGGATCTCTGCCCGGGTGGACTGCAGAATTCTCCCAAACTCGTGGGACTAATTATGAATGTCAGCAAAAAACCAAGAACGGACGATAGTGATAGGAGTACGGACAGCGCACAGGGTCCAACAAAAAACAGTGCCAAAAATTCTCAGACGGCCAAAAAGCCTCGACTAGAGACTCCTTCCGATACCGCGGAGGAGATGAAAAAAGGGGAAGTGGCGGGAAGTCAGGATGCCTTTGATCAGGTCTATGATAGGGTCAAGGAAAAGCTTTGGGTCTTGGACGAATGTATTAGGGACGATATTCGAGCCCTGAAGGCACAGGCCAAAGATGTAACGCCACCGGTTGAGGGTGAGAGAATTCTTGGGTTAAGCCATGTGATAGCCGAGCATTTTAAAGAATTTAAGAACGGGTACAACAACGAGACGAAACCGCTGCTAGAATATGTACGCAACGTCCGTTCGCAGCTGGAAATTGCGCGAGAAGAACTGGCACTACTGAAGCAGCATAACCAAGATGTGTTGGCTAAGAAGGATGCCGAAATCGCTCTGCTGAAGAAGGCACAGGAGGCGCAGAAATGTTCTATGGAGCAGGTTAGATCTTCCATCATGTCCGACTTATCAATGTTGATAGACCAGCGTCTGGCGGGCTTTGAGGCACGCCTGGCCTCAGGCCGCCCGCAGGTGCAGACTACTCACGCACCGGCGATCGAAGCTGCATCATTTTCGGCAGCAGCAAGAAAAGCGCCCAAACAGCCGTCCCAACTCGTCGAAAGTCAGCCGGTATCAGCCCAACCTGGCACGGAGGGTGAGTGGATGGAAGCAGGGGGAGGCAGACGTAGGAGAAGGAAGAAAACGATACAGCCGCAAGAAGCACTCACGATAGCAGCCGAACAGCCCGTCGCCGCACAACCGCCGCCCAGGAAGACCCGCCCACGGCGCCCAAACTTGACTCCCCCGGGCACGTCGGCGGTTGTGCTGACGTTAACGCCGGAGGCGAAAGAAAGGGGGGTATCCTTCGCAGATGTTATCCGAAAGGCCCGATGTGCGATTTCTCTCCCCGATCTCGGGTTAGAAGAGGGTCTCAAAATGAGGGAATCACAGGTAGGTGGCAGGGTCCTGGAGGTTCCGGACCCAAAAAAAGCAGATATACTCGCTGGGGAGCTGCGCCGAGTCCTTGGCGCGGATGCCACCGTTGGACGCCCAGAGAGGTCAGTGGACCTGTTAGTATCGGGCCTTGATGATTCGACCCTAAAGGAGGAGGTCCGGGAACTTGTCGCTGCCAGGGCGAAGTGCGACGTATCCCAAATCAGATCGACTGACATAATGGTTGGGCCAGACGGCACAAGACGGGTACGGCTGAGATGCCCCGTGAACTTTGCCAAGGACGCAGTTGGTGATGGACTCATCAGGGTGGGCTGGTTGGTGGCCGCTATACGGGCAACTGCACCCCTCCCCCTACGATGCTACGGATGCTTGGGGCTGGGGCACACGAAACCGTTGTGCCCCTCAGACGTGGATCGGAGCGGGGACTGTTTTCGCTGCGGGAGGCCGGGCCATAAGGCCTCGACCTGCTTAGCCAAGCCGAGGTGTGGGGTCTGCGCCGCCCACAATGTGGCGGCAGACCATGTTATGGGTAGTCGGCTGTGCAACCCCCCGGCGATTAGGGGTGTTCGCCCTGAGCGCCGGAGTGTTGCACAGGCCAGAGACGGTTCCCCGATTTCGGGCAGGAGGAGCAAGGGGATGGACGAGTGAGCGTCCATCCCCGGTGCGAGGGGGGGTAAGCCCCGAGACGCTCCCCGCACCTCTCGGCGAGGAGAGGCGTACGGGAGCCGCTGGTGGAGGGGGACATAACATCTGTCCCCCAAGTCAGGGCCAAGCGGGTAGTGGGAGGTGAACCACTACCTGCCTTGCACGGTCCTGGTGGACGGGGGAAATGGCCAAACTTACCCGGCCATTCCCCGGCGGAAGAGGCCTGGGAAGCCGGGCAGGCCGTGAGTCGTTGGGGTGAATGCCACTCTGGTCCCCCACCACAGCCCCTTGGCTGGCGACATTGGCGGCGAGAGGGTAAGTGTCGGGGTTTTTTAGTGGGTATTCCCTCCTCCCGGGATCCCATCGAACCACTGGGTTGGATGGGATCACGGGAGGCAGTCGTGGAGGGAACTGCAACGCCGAAGTTGCGGTTCCCTCCTGGCGAGTCCCACATGCCCCCCTCCCGTTCACCTGCGGGGGGGGAAGCGCGTAAATGCGGTTTTCCTCGGCATATAAAAAAAAAAAAAAAGGGGCCTATTGCATAACAAAATACAAGCTAATATTATTAGTGATTTTCCATAGAAATTCACTAATAATATTAGCTTGTAATTTGTTATGCAATAGCCCCCTGTTTATGGTAATTTTGCAACAGCACGATTCGCTTTCTTGTTGGCTTTACGCTAAAAAATACGTGCTTTGTCTATAACAATAAACAAATGATGACAAAAACAAAGGCATTTCTTACGATAAGTTCCTTTTTTAACCGACTTCAAAAAAAGGAGGAGGTTCTCAAGTCGACGGTTTTTTTATATGTATGTTTTAACATAGCTTCGTCAGTTGTTACCCGATTTGTACAATTCTTTTTTTATCTCAAAGAACATAGTTCGTGTGTGGTTCCATAAAATTTTTACAGAGATCTGGCCAGTAGTTTTTTCATAATCCTGAAAAATATCAATTATTTAGCTCGCCATCGCACGAGTTTTTATGGAATTTCGGAGATAACATCTTTGTTTATGAACCGATTTAGATGATTCTTTTTTTATTTGAAAGGGTGTACTTCAAGAGTGGTCACAATTTAATTTCATCGTTATTGGACTTCGAACTTCGAAGATACACAAGGGAACTCCTCAAAGTCAAGTAGTATATCGTCGGCTTAGAGTGTAAACCTGCTAACTCTATATTAGCAAAATTTTCAGGAGAGACAAAAAACATTCCTAAAAAAATATGAATATAATTTATGATAAGACTTTTATATTTTCAAACTTGTATTTGTATACCATACAATTTGATATAAAAAAAAGATAATTTACTTCAGCATTTATTTAATTAACACCACTTTTGTGACTTAGCAGGTTTTGGTAATCAAAAATTTATTTTAAAAAACAACTTAACAGGTTTTCATAAAGATCAGTCTACAGTAAAAACAAGATTTTCTTCACGTATGTCTTTCTACTTCTCAGATCTAGCTTCTTCTTTCTTCTTTAGATGTTCTGAATAATCTTCTTGGGATTTATTTCCGACTTTATAGAGAGCACATATTTCGCAGATCTTTTTTAGGGTGAAACAATCCGAGATTAAAATTGTCAAATTCTTTATAAAATTTTCAGATGGATAAAGCAACTACATTACGTGTTTTACACCAATCATTGACATAAAAATCATAAAGGGATTGCTTTGAATGCTACTCAACAAGTTCCTCTTTTGTGTAATAGCACGACAGTAGTGCGATTCCATCGCTGGCAGTGATTCTAAAAACTTTTTCAGCTCCTTGCGTTCTGATTCGAAAGGCTTAGAAAATGTTTTTGTTTGTTTGGAATCAAAATCCTTGTCATTATTTTCAAAAGCTGCCCCTTTTTTATTTTTCCAATTTAAAACAGTCCATCTACCAATCCCAAGCATATTTAAAAACAGCGTTCTGCAGACTTTGATTGGCTCATCATCCTTTTTTAAATGATAAAATAAAGATTGTCCTCTTTTCGATTCCTCATTATTAGTTTTTCTTCCCCTTGGTCTCTTGACAGGCAAAGCTGTGACAAGATTATCAACAATTTTTTTTTTCTGCCCAACTCATTGTCCAAAATTCTTTAAAAATATTCTGCCGTTCTGTCTCTGTAAACATTGAACATTTCAAAGATTCTTTTTGAGTTTCTTTACACGATCATCTATTCTTCATAGTTCTAGGCTGCCTTGGAACTTCATAATTCCACTTTTCTTCTTTTATTCTTCCATACTATTTTTTTCCAGTTTCTCTCAACTTTATGTTACTTTCAGCACACCGCCACCGGTTTGATTTTTGAATGTGAATCCTTTTCCTTCTTTTATTGTTTTTCTTTGGATAGTTTTCGTAGTCAGACTCAGGGTCAGAATTAATTTTGTATGGTACCCCAGACCTTCTTGCATACTTTCATCTGATATCAAATCATCTATTTGGATGGATGGTCTTGAGGTAATAGAATGGTCGATAGTACCTGTAGAAGAATTACAAAGACTTTTTTCAATTTGTTCTCTGCTCGATAGTATTTTCAGAAACCAGACTATTGGAACAGTGGTGGTCATCAGTCATTAATTCAAGCAAAGGGGATTCATCTAAAGGGGAAATCATATTGATATCTTCGAATTGGACTTCTTGTTTTGTATTTTGAGGTTCAATATGACTATTGTTATTTACTTCTTGGTTCAGAGTTGCAAAATCATCTTTAGTGTCATTATTTTGTGGTGAGAGTATACTAGAAATATCTCCTACAAGTAGGTACATTATTCAAATCGGTAGGTGAGAAGAAGTCGCAATATGTACTTGAGCTTAAGTCATCAGATATTTCTTTAGATATAATCATTTCAATTTCGACATTTTCAACCACAGACCATTCTTCGGGGAAGGATTCTTGAGATGATTCCGGTGCTATTTGTCGATTTATATCTTCATTGCTTGCACCACAAGTCCAGGATTTTACTACCACGCCAATGCTCACTCGATGACATCTGCAAATAAAGAATTAATTAATGCATTCTGATAACAATAAATGTAGGATATAAAGCGAAATAAAATTGAAATTATACTATACGCTTAAACTCTAAAATTACGTCCCAATCTAAACGTATAGTTCTTAATTTGTCAATTAGATTTTGAAACTTGAATAAATACATAAAATACTTGACTATGACCCATTAACAGAAAGCTTATTAAGCAAGATATTAATTAAAACATAATTAAAAGTTAGTTTATGATGATACATAATACCTGCTAAGTACAATAAATGAAAGATTGATTGTAAGGAAAAACTGCTAAATCCCACATGTCTGGGCTATAGGTTATCTGAAATTTTACAATAAATATTGCTTAATTTATCATTACAAACAAATAATAAGATAACAGTATAAACACATACCTTTCAGTACTTTAACTTTCAACCTTTATTTACACTGTTATCACAGAAAACATCAATTATTTGTACGAGCCCATTTGACGGCATCGGAATCTCGGTACAAAATGGCGGCTTACACGGAGTTAGCAGGAAACTTTTGAGATTATGGTTTTGACAGTTTTACTCACACGCGCTTTTTGACAATTTTAAAGGAAAACGGACTGTGGCTGTTTTTCTAGATTATGTATTTATTTTCACACTTTCGAATGGTATGAATAACGTCTTATAGTCAAAAAATGGATTTGGCAGGTTTACACTCTAAGCCGACGATATGTAAAGTGATTTAGGTTTTGGTAAGTTTATGGCAATCCAAAACAAACCAAATCATGGTTTGCGATGCAACGTTCTGGACTAGACTTGGACTACGAAGACACAACACAACGGATCTCCTCAAAAACAAACAGCGTAAATTTGGAAATTGAGTTCTGGGCATTTTACCATTGAAAATATTATAATATAAAGTTAAAAAATATTTACACGCTGCGCTTACATACCTACCACTAAAAAGTTGAAAATAAAAAAGCAAACAGCTTAAAAATTAAATACCTCTAAAAAGCAAGAAATAATATTCAAATCATTCGTTACACATAGCAATATTAATAAAACACGTCGAATGAAGTCGGGTGGGGCTTTTAGAAAAAAATGAAGTTGTCCTCCAGCCCCACCCGACTTCAATAGACGTGTTTTATTAATATTGATATGTGTAACGAATGATTTGAATATTATTTCTTGCTTTTTAGAGGTATTTAATTTTTAAGCTGTTTTTGTTTTCAGGTTTTTTGAAGGCGGTTTTTCTTTTTTTTAAAAAGCTTTTTTTCATTAAACGATACAAGTCGGTTTTATCATAAAATCCTCTGAATTTCATTGCATCTCACGCGACTCAGGGAAGACATCAAATAAAAAAAAATACCCGAATTCTTATCCTATCAACATACGAAGGCAACGACGACGCTTGTCTGAGGAACTGAATCCAAAGCTCTGACCCTAAAACACTGCGTTATGAAAAATGAACGGCGAAAGGTACCCACCTCGACTTTGTTTTTTCCATGACCATTTTATCTTTCTACAGGACAGCCGAAACCCAGCGTTTTGCTCCATCATCGGGGCACAGATATACGCTGAATCCTTACTAATATTATAAATGCGAAAGTCCGTTTGTTTGTTTGTTTGTTACGCCTTCACGGCTTAACTACTGATCCGATCATCATGAAATTTTGCATACACGTTGTCAGTGGTACAGAAAAGGACATAGGGTACCTTTCATCCAGAAAAAATGTACAGTTCCCTAGGGATAGCAAAAAAACTGTCCACGCAGACGAAGTCGCGGGCGGCTGCTAGTTATACATATTGCATCGCTGTGACACACATGTTCACCAGTATTGTTTTACTTTCCTATATTGATTTGACTGTGTTTTTTTTGTTTATGCGCATGTGCGTTTGAGATGCAAATAAATTATTGTCTATCTATCTATATCTTATGCCTTTGACTCTAAGATACACATAACTTTGGGTGTAACCATCGACCTCGAAATCACATATAAAACGACAAATTCTCAAGTATATTTTTCAGGTGTTAAAACATTTGTCCCCGTTATCCTTTTAAGGACTGTTCAAACAATATCGCGAGACAAAGTTAAAGAAACCGTGTCACTTTACTCATATAATATATGTTTTGCCATTATCAGAACCAGGTGACACAATTTTGGTACAAAAACTTATAGTCGTGTTACTTTACTAACGGTTATCGGTTTAAGTAAGGAGCTATTGTGACTAACTAGTGCTAAAATGTAGTTTGTATTGTATGTACATACTCGTACTTCCAACAAAGTAAAGAAGGACGCCATTTCTGGACCTGTCAAAATGTTGATTTTATCAATCATCGTATAGAGAAGTAATATAGCTCATAATGGTCAATGGGCATTTTGTTCCGACAAACGAAATAGGCCTAGATATGTAGATAAATCTATCTGCTACCACAGAATAAATAATAGTACAAGTACAGAAGATGCACTCCGCTGAACCATTTAAATAAATAGCAACTCTAAATTCAACAAAATAAAGTGGAATTCAGCTTGTTGGCGCTAATGAGGCTAGTGGGCGCTGTATGTTGAAATACAGGATTTATTATCCTAGTTCAGCTGCAGATGCTACAATTTGTTGATTGTTATTATAATTAGTTTTAAGCTTGTACTTGTCTGTAAGAAATCCTTATGTACAACATTTAAAGTGTGTGGTAATAAAAAAAAATTATTATTATTATTATTAAATTACGAACGGCTATATTCACCTAGACGCTGCATCTCTTTCTATCTCATATATCCTATCTTTTCGGACCTACGTTAGGGTTGCAGCATGCGGCACAGATTACTAAGATTACTAAGAAAACGCGCTACAGATATTCCGAGGACGCGACGGACAGCCCTGCCGATTTTGTCCACGCAGAGGACGCCGAGCGCTAGGTGCTTTTCTCATACCTACGCGCGGAGTGATAGAGCCCTGCTGCTACTCAGTGATATGGGTCGCATTCTTGCAGGCCATGTTTCATTTTTTATCATTATATCATATCCACTGTATTAATGTATTACAATTTACAAAGGTTCGGTTGGTGGTAGGGCTTATTTCAAGTTCCCCTGGCTAGCTACCACGATCTTACCTAAGTCTGACGCCATAACAAAAATTATAATGAAATTGTTGTGTTGCGGCAGTTAGCGGTAAGATAGCCAATTCCTCAGTGATGAGGATTCCGGGTACAGTGCGCTTCTACGAGGGTGGATTGATAAGTCCATGACTTTTTAATGAAGAAAGACTTTTTTTCGGAATATTTTGTTTTATTTCTGTACATAATCTTATTGTAGCTCTGCGTATTCAGTCCAACGAAGTTCCTACCTCTTTAACCCATTATTTTTTTCTTTCATCGCCTGAAAACTGGTAACTGAAATGAGGGCCCATTTCAGACATCACCTTTTGGCTTGATGAAAATCTTTACCCGCTAAGACATTTATCAAGACTATTATTCATGTTTGGTAGGAGAAAATATCTCACTGGGGTTGAATCTAGAGAATAGGAAGGATTCGCATCTTCATTCGATGAGTTTTGATGTCATGAGTTCCGCCGAGAGGGTCGACAGGGTCATTTAGAAAAGTTAGAACTCGCTTGAGCTTTTTGTTTCCAAAAGTAATAATCTTTTGCCGAATTTGAAAAAAAATTAGTGTAAAGATGCCTTAAGGAGTTTCTTTTTACGACACAAAAATAAATTATGAAAAAAAAGTATTTCTTCTTTTCAAAGTCATGGACTTATCAAACCACTCTCGTACCTTCGACCTGACGTGAAAGCCTAGCACTAACCCGTTGTGCACAAAAAAAAGTTTGAATGGCTTTCAGCAAAAAGAGTCCTCACTTAAAACTTTCAGCGAAAGTAAACAAAAAACCTTTTTTAATGGGGAAGGCAACTGTCAAAATGGCGCTGCGTACGCTTGTTCCACGAGAACTATGAAAATAAAGGACTTTTACTTAAAAAAAAAAAGTTTTTTTAGCTTTAAAATAATTAAAATCTGTGTAATAGGCTTTAAAAATGTTGGCACTTACGAATTTCCGAAAAATCTGGATATAAAAAAAAATTATAAATTCTGTAAGAATAAAAACGTCTTAATCTGGCTTTAAATTCTGGCAATTGCATCGTAGAATATAGTCTTTTATATCCATTTTGGGTCAATGGATCGTTTTTGTTTAAAATATACCACAAAATAAATACCTATTTTCCCATACATTTTGTTCTGAACGTCTACTGTCTTAGGAACAAGCGTACGCAGCGACATCCACAATTAGCTTTGCGATGCCAACCCCAATGATACCGAAGTACGTTTTTAGAAAATTAGATCAGAGAAAAACTACAAAATTAACAAAACAGAATAATAAAGTTAAGCAATAATTGCTATAATGGAAATTGTAGAAAAACATAAATACTCAGAATCTGTTACATTAATTAAAACAATACCACTTCCGACAATGTTGAGTTGGCGTTTTGAAACAATACTTATGTCGTTTTCTGTGTAATTTCTTTCTTGAAATACATGTTCTTTGAGTTTTTCTTAGTATTAATAGTAATTTGAGATGCACTGACTGACAAAATAGTGCAAATTTAAATAAAAGACAAAAGCAGAATTTATGTAGTTTTCAGTAGGCAAATAAAGAATAAAGTAGGTGAGTATTTTAGGTAAACATTTCGGTGTTTTTACAAAAGATTTTTAAACACCTCTTTAACTTAGAAACTGTTTAAGTTTGATGCCGTCCCTTTCAAACTATATTGACAAAAAAGTGACAGGCATCATATTTAAACGGTGTCGAAGTTAATCGATACTTAAAAATCTTTTCAAAAACATCGATTAAATAAATAAACTCAATTATTGGGGTAGGGTAGGTGATATAAAAAATGGGAATTAATACTTCAGCATACCAAAAAAAAACATTTTGTTCTCCAAAATAACTAAATGCTCACCAAATCTTAGACCGCCCAAGGAGATTTGGTGAGCAAAATTTACTAATTCTTGGTTAGATTAGGTTAATATGGTGATCATTTAAAACAGGGGTGTCAAAGATAGGGCCCGCGGGCCGCATCCGGCCCGCAAGCCATCTCAAAACGGGGACCGCGACCAGAATCTATCCAGTGAGGATTTTAGACGTTTAACATTGCGTGCGCTTTATTTAAAACTAGCGGCCGCCCGCGGTTTCACCCGCGTGGTTCCCGTTTCCGTGGGAATATCGGGATAAAAATTATCCTATGTTTTAATCTAGGCTATTTACTATCTGTGTGCCAAATTTCAACCAAATCCGTTTAGTAGTTTTTGCGTGATTGAGGAACAAACATCCAAACCCACAAACTTTCACATTTATAATACTAGCGGCCGCCCGCGGTTTCACCCGCGTGGTTCCCGTTCCCGTGCGGATATCGGGATAAAAAGTATTCTATATTTTAATCTAGGCTATTTTCTATCTGTCTGCCAAATTTCAAGCAAATCCGTTCAGTAGTTTTTGCGTGATTGAAGAACAAACATCTAAACATCCAAACCCACAAACTTTCACATTTATAATATTAGTAGGATTAGTAGGAAATTTAGTACGTATTCGAGTTTTTAATTTTGAGTCTGGCCCGCTAACACATCCAAGATTTTATAAATGGCCCTTTAGAAAAATGAGTTTGACACCCCTGATTTAAAACATATAAGCCATATAAAAATTACGAGAAATCACCAGCATTTTACTCGTCGGTACTGTCAACCTACGTAGAGTTCAATCACAGGTAGTCAACAAAGTCTAGTCGAGCCAACGGTTAAATCCTTTGTAACCGCTCGACGGGTTGCGAAATGTCGTGAAACGTACTAAGATATTTACTTCCACGAGTTCTTTACGCCTGTAGCACACCTCCGCCGCGAAACAGTAACAGCGAAACCGCGGTATGTCCGCCATGATTTATCTTCTATCGACGACGATATAAAGATCTCATTTACGTAGCAGTTTCGCGTCATTACTTTGGCGTGTGTCAAAGGTCGGAGACTCGAGCCGATCGGGCGGAATTCCGCGTGAAAAATGTATGCATTAGAACAGGCTGTTCGCATTTGTTTCGTTTGCCGAACTCATGGCGGAACCTACTGCGGTGTTTCGCGCAGGGACCGGAAAACCGATTTTTTTGTTAAGCCAATTGATAGGGAAACCCTATTAAAAAGCTTACCAAGTGATAGGGTTTCCCTTTCGATAGGGTTAGTCGACGATATGCTTACCGTATTGATAGGGTTTTTGAAAAGAAGTCCATGAAATACCCAATCAAAAACCCTTTTAACGGTAAGCGGTTCATGAAATACCCAATCAAAAACCCCTTTAATGGTAAGCGGTTCCGGTCCTTCGGCCCAGCCTGCCGCTAACGCTAGATCACGCGATATAAATCGGTCATGCTAGGCAGGCAGGTGGGACTAGGTATAAATTGCGAACACGTTTTAAAACCCCTTCATAAAACCTTCATAGGGTTTCCATATTTGTTTTCATATTCGGTAAGTGCTTACCTGGGTTACCCTTTCGATAGGGTTACCGTATTGATAGGGTTTTTGAAAACAAAGTCTATGAAATACCCAATCAAAAACCGCTTTAACAGTAAGCGGTTCCGTTCCTTGGTTTCGCGGTGGAGGTGTGCTACAGGCATTACTGTCACATAATGATGGCAATCAACGCCAAGCTACACAACACTCGACTGTCAGCTGTTTCAATTATTTACCACTCCACCCGTAAGAAGTATGTAATGTAAATATAGACGATCGATATAGATCCCAAATAGGAACAAAGAAAAGGAAGAAAGAATGAAAGATTTATAAAAGTGGTTACTTATGGCGAGCGTTAACACTTGAATCAAAGAAAATATACACTATAGTGGATTGAGATAACGAAACGATAATCTACGACAATAAAACAAATAACCCAACCCCGAGATTCGATAGAAAAAGTATAGTTTTTCTGCATTGATGCTTTCGGAAACCAAATTCAGGAACAAATAAGTAAATGACAGTAGAAGTAAGACTTCATCATCTTTAGAAAAAACCTATGCAGGTTTGTTTAACCACTTTATAGGGTCAAGCTGCAAACGTAGTAAGTATTAATGTCTATTCAGTGGCTGCAACTTAGATTTGTCCGTATTGAATCCAAAATAACTTTCAAGTTACTTGTTGATGCGTAAGGATATAATTTTTTTTTCACATACTTAAATAGCTATATTTTTTGCATTAATCAAATTTCACTTCGTTTTTATCACTCTTCTACTAAACTTAAGTAATACCCTCAATTTTCATTATAATCCTTTATTACTTTTGACAGTTGTTATACGTCTTTTAAAAATTTTTATTTAAAAATATGTGGTTATCTTTAATCAAATTGTCACTAATCATTCGTAATTTCTTTTGTAATATAATATAACTAGCGGCCGCCCAGACTTTGTCTGCGTGGTAAGTTTCTTGCTATCCCTCGGGAACAATACTTTTTTTCGGGATAAAAGGTACCCTATGTCCTTCTTTGTACCCCTGACAACGTGTGTGTAAAATTTCATGATGATCGGTTCAGTAGTTAAGACGTGAAGACGTAACAAACAAACAGCCTTTCGCATTTATAATATTAGTAAGGATAATATATTTTTTCAATAAAGAATTGTGTGTATACCTTTCTTTTACGAAATAAGAAAAGTACTAAAGGATAAACAGACTAGACTACACTACACAGTCAAATCACTTAGTACTTATACTAAGTATTGCAATTAAGCGGAGATTAGACGGTTTAATTTAATCATAAGTCGGATTTGGTATCAGTGTACCACAAAAAAGAAACAACAATATAATAATCCAATCAATTTGCATAGTTCGATTCGCCGTTACGACCTCATACATTATTTATGTGTCTGTCTGTACAGCGACTGCAAAAAATAGGACAAGAGTGAATTTGGTTGCGTCATGAGGTTCCGCGATATAAAAGATAGGGAAGGAAAACACAGACAGAATAACATCACATACATAAGAATCGAAAAATCTTCGCGTCCGACTTACCTCAGTGTCTCAAGACGAAAGTCTATGAACAGTGTGTGTTGCCAGTGATGACTTACGGCAGTGAAACGTGGCCGCTAACTATGGGTCTCATAAGGAGGCTCAAGGTCGCTCAGCGTGCAATGGAGAGAGCCATGCTCGGCGTTTCCCTACGTGATCAAATCAGAAACGAGGAGATCCGCAGGAGAACTAAAGTAACCGACATCCCTCGAAGGATTGCTCAGCTGAAGTGGCAATGGGCGGGACACATAGCGAGAAGAACCGATGGCCGTTGGGGCAGAAAGGTTCTGGAATGGCGACCGCGCACCGGACGACGCTCCGTGGGTAGGCCCCCGACAAGGTGGACCGACGATCTGGTGAAGGTCGCGGAAAGCCAGTGGATGCAGGCAGCGCAGGACCGATCGTCGTGGAGATCCTTAGGGGAGGCCTATACCCAGCAGTGGGTGTCGTGTGGCTGATATGATGATGATGATGACATAAGAATCTCTTGATAGATAGAGAAAAACACGTCTATGCGATTGAGAGTAAACACTTAAAAATGTATGCGAATGGTTACTTGATAAACAATGGGACACAAATGTTAAATATATTATCAGGGTAATGAATTTATATTATCAAACTTCTATCTTGAACTTAGGGCAAGCCTACGATATACCCAGCAGCAGGTGCCTTTCGGCTGATACGATAATAGTTGGTGTGGTGTTTGCTCATGCGTATTCTATAAATTGAAGTATGAAAGACAAAAACGCCTACGCAACTGGCTATATGCGATGCGACAATGGGTGACACGAAAACAAAAAATTCACTTGTAGTCCGTGAGCCCACGACAGTATTGCCTACGTCATATGACATCACGATGAAATGCATGGCACACGGTCGGAAAAGTTGTGCTGACCGAGGATCAGAAGATTATCGCAAATAAAATTGGCCGGAAGCTTGAGAAAATCTTCCACTTCCGGTCAAAATTTTAAGATTATATTTACGTCATGTGGCATCAGTAAGAGACCCATGTCATCATTTAGTTTTCAATCGTAGAGAGAGTAAACATAAGTCTGTCAGTTCTGAAATGGCCGGAATACCTTAAACTTAAAATTTTTGTTTGTAAGTCATTTCAGAACTGACAGACTTATGTTTACTCTCTATGCGATTGAAAACTAAATGATGACACGGGTCTCTTACTGATGTCACATGACGTAAATATAATCTTAAATTTTTTACCGGAAGTGGAAGATTTTCTCAAGCTTCCGGCCAATTTAATTTGCGATAATCTTCTGATCCTCGCTCAGCACAACTTTTCCGACCGTGTGCCATGCATTTCATCGTGATGTCATATGACGTAGGCAATACTGTCGTGGGCTCACGGACTACTAGGACGATTATATTCGGAATGCAATGCAGCAACTAAAATCACAACCGGGAACATCTTAGATTTCTTGGAATCGACCCTGCTATAAGATATGGTTCATAAATTGGCAGCGAGCCACTCGTTTGTGCTTAAGTTTCAGTATCTGCAATGCATGCAATAAATAGATACTTTTAAGAATGTCATTGTCCTAAAACAACAAATGATTATGATTTTGGTAGGAACAAAACATGACAAAAACAGCAAAGATCCGAACATGTTTTTTTTTATAAAATTGTACATACTGTCTGTTTTAGTATCATTTTTCACTTTTTCAGTAAAGTTAGGAATTCGTGTCGGTGTGCCTGGCGTAGTACGTTTCCTTGACAGAGGTATAACTTACTTTGATAAGACAAGAAACGTAGTGTTTGTCCAATTTCATTCCGCTAGTTCAATTCCCCCCCAAGGTGGAACAACTATCTGTGCGCGGTCACGGTGCGCTGCTGTATGCGGGCAGCGCAGGACTGATCGTCGTGGAAATCCTTGGGGGAGGCCTATACCCAGGAGTAGGTGTTGAGCGGCTGTGTGTGAGATGTTCAATTTATCAAGGGTGATCCAGACTCCAAACTTGCACGTGATGATTTCAAGAGCATAAAAATATCAGGCCCTATAGCCAAGTGAAGAAAAGCCAAGCATTTTGCCACTTGTTAGCCCCCAGTAATGGAAACAATTTTTTTACTGCTTAGAACAACAGATCTTATAAGATCGATACGTGAACTCTAAAAATATTATTCTGAATGCTTAGAACTGGATTTGAAGAGTGATTATGATTACTCAGGTATTCAGGACGTTCCTAGCTGTTAAATAGGGTTTAAAATGGCGTGGCAGGCTTCGGCAAGGATTAAGTATTTCTTGTGTTTTTGTCGAGATGACTAGCAAGACGTGCGACGTCGTCGTCGTGACTTGGTCGGGGCAACATTCTCAAAGCAACCTTAGTGTCGTAGACTTATAGAAAGGTCAAATTATAAATTGTCAATAGTTTTAATTATTATTATAATCACCTGCATGATTTACATTATTTTATCATCTATTCTGTCTGACTTCTTAGCAGTCTGTTTGTAATGCAATATCGCAGAAAACATTCTCAGTCGATTAATCGACGTTTTTGTAAGTTGTTAACTTCATACAAATAATCATTGTCAGATATGATCATATGATTAGGGTCTATTCTTTTTTTTCAACTGCTCCCTGCTTTTTGGCAGGACCTTTTTTTGCCAATTCGTTTTGTTTATTTGTTGCATTTTTTCCTTTTTTTTGCTTTATGCTTTACTTATGTCATTTTCTTTTTTATTAAACTTTTTTTTTCCAAAATTATGATTATGATTAGGGTTACCAGATGGCAGGAATTTTCCTGAAATGTCAGGAATTTAAGGCATCTGTCAGGAAAACAGTGAAAAACTGTAGTTGTCAGGATTTTATGATATGAATTTTGGTGAGCAAAAATTATCAAATGTCAACTTAATGAAGGATGTAGATGTAGGCAGTGACAAAATGTCAGGAAATCTCATTATTAGATCTGGTAAACCTAGATACGATGATGAAACAACATCATGTTCATGCTCAGTGGCTTACTGCATCTAATCTAATAAGTACACCTAACTAATCAAAAACATAGCTTCTCTAGAATTCCAAATATTTAAATTTTCGTTCATATCAAAGCATCATAAATCACAATGAAACTATTATTATTGTTTTCATAATAAAGCGAACTTATTACAAATATTTATACTATGTTTGTTTACGAATATGCGAAGGATTTACGTACATAAATAAAGAGCATAGATTACTTTGTTGATTTTATCTGCAATGCGATAAGAAGCATCTGGTACCGATTTCTTTTCAAATTGTGTTTTTTTATAAGGGATGCAAAACACACGAGATCTTAGCATATTAACATTTACCGGAAGTACACTTGTATATTACAGCCCTACTTCTATTCGGAAAATAACGACGATTAAAATATTAATAATTTGATAGGAGAAGAATGTGACTTTATTTAGAGCAACCGTAGTAACACTGATAGACATACTTACAGGAAACTAATTCGTGCTATTTATACTTCGATCATTATTTATACCACACTACAGATAATTTTTTTCAATAGTTATAATAATCTTCATAATTTATATATTTTGAAAACAGAATATAATGCTATGATCAAACAATATCAGCTCGTTCAAGTGTAAACAAAAGAGTATTTCGTTGGTTTTCTTTGTTTTCATAATTTTATCATCATCACATAAAATTTTCCTGAGTTCTTGACTTTTTATGGTCATTCATTGCCAAATAGCATGTACCTTATGTAATGATCCATTAATATGTCGTACAAGTGTAAATAAACGACTACCTATTTCGTTGCTTCTTATTTCATAATTTTCTCAAAATACCATCACATAAAATTTAACTGGATCTAGAGTTCTTGACTTTTTTATGGTCTTTGCCATAGATAATGTAATTATCAATTAATATCTCGTACAAGTGTAAACAAACAAGTAGGTATTTCGTTGGTTTTCGTTGTTACTTATTTAATAAATTTCTCAAAATTACATCACATAAAATTTTACTGGATCTAGATTTGTTGACTTTTCATGATCTTTACCAAAGAGCATGTAATCTAATCACTATCTTTACCACCATTGTCTTTACTTTTTCAAGTGGCAAAAGTGGGCAAACTGGAATCTTCTACTCTTAAATCCATAGTAGTCGTCACTTTCGGTGGCCGTTTAAATCTAATGAGGATCAGTATCGATTTTTGTTTAGTAGCTAATTAGAAAGCTTATGCCACCACACGATTAACTGTGAAAAAAATTTTACGATATCTCTTAAACCTGAGAAGTTATAAGAGCTAAAACACTGGTTTTTTGGGGGTCCCTATGACGTCATCGCGACGTACGCGAACCTTATGTCGTACGTGATAAAGCACATATTGCATTGAGCTTGGCATTTCCTTCAAACCCTTTTAACTCAACCATTTCTAAACGGATTTCAAAAATTCTTTCACTAGGTTTCATAGCTATCAATATGTGTTTATAGTGTATCAATAAAACTATAGGATTCAAACCTGTTACTGATCCTCATTAAGAATTATTTTCCGATTATAACTTGTAATTATGACACAGGTACAAATATACAAGTGATATTTACCAACCTCGTGATTTCATAAGAAAGTGCAAATCACGACAACAGTTACGTTGAAGAAAAAAAACAAAAACAGGAAATTGATCGAATTCACGGAGATTGGTTTAGAATTTCGTTGTACCAACGAAATAATGACCGGAGGCGATTCAACTTTAACCTACTTCCATTCAGTAGCACCGGAAGCGAAATAAGTTGACTGGAAATTTTGAGAAATGGTATTGAAAAAACTATTTTTGGTGGACAATTTGCAAGGATGTAGTAAGCTACATTACTATTCTAAATTTTAATAATCTTCGTTTACCTCATTTTGTCTCATGAAATCATTAGAATAATTAGAACACGCGTTTTTTTGTCATAATTATAAAATCGATTACGTCAAATTACTCAGAAGTCAGAAATCTACGTTTGCCTTGGCTTTGTTTCGAAAAATTATTAGAATACCCAACAACAACACAGCAGTAGATTGTGGTTTCAAATTCAGCATAATTAGCATATACGTGACTCAGGCGTATTTAAAACCAAAACAAAATGGTGATAAGGGTAACCCAATACGTTGAGTAAAGATAATTTGGCATATATGAAATAGATTTTTATAAACAAGGTGTCCAGAATTCACAGTCGGCACTCCGTAAAAAATAGTAAACAAACAAAACTTACCTTTATTGTCCCCGTGTAGTGTCTTCACGGAGGGAGCCATTCCGAAGGGTGCCTTCGGAACAATCGCAACACCCTTATTTTTTTCAAACAGTGCTTTGCGCTCCCGTAAAGACATCTCAGCTGGATCTTTAGCTTTAGGGCTACCTGCCTCGAACATCGCAGCTTTAGACAAAACCGAACTCCTATCCACATTCCCATTTAATTTCGGCGCCAATTTCTTAATGACAGGGGAACCTTTTTCGATGACCGGCTTTTGGGCAAGCTCCGGCTTTGTTTGTATACAATCACTCGCGTCATTATCGTTAGCGTCATTTTGCACTACATTGTTCTCTTTATCTTTATCTTCGTCTTTATGCGGCGGTGTAGGCGCCCTATATTTCTTAATCGACGGCCTTTTCGTGACCGGGTTGGGAGGACTGGCTACCATAGTCGCCATGTCGGGGGCTGGGTCAGCACTGGGGGTTGTCGATGCGCGCTTCGGCTCCTGTCGGGCGTGATCGGCGTTTTCCGTCGCAGTGAAATCGTATACGAGCCGCGATTTGCTTGCGGAGACTCGGCGGAACCCCTCGCCCTCCTACGATTGGTGCAAGGCGCGGGGTGAGCACGTGCGTGCGTTGCATTTATCGACAGTATTAACGTTAGTAAGGAGGAACTGGGTTAGAAGGGTTCGCGGCGAAGTTGCATCATATATTAATCTTATCTTTAGATTTAATTTTCATCTATTTTACGTTTTAAGCGTGTGAATAGGTCACGTTGCGGTGGGAACCGTTATAGCGTGTATTGTGATCGCGGGATGCGCGTGAGTCGCGTCCGACGCCGTCTAAACAACTGCCTGCCACACGTGAAACAACCAACCGTCAGTCAACCACAAGCCGAAAGGGACACTTTGTAATTAGCAGTGACCTTAATTCCTAAGCGATAGATGTCAGTTTACTATATCAATAGTAACGATAGACCTGTTGTTGGTTGATTGTAATTATATTTTGACGCGCAACGTGTTGGTTTTGCAACGAGGAAGCGCTGATTATAATAATCGTACAATAAATGACTTAACATTAACATACCTCAAAAATATACGGAATAAATTATTGAGAAAAGTAATGTGTGTAGTGTGTAAACGTGTGTCATGGTTGTTTTATTTACTAATCTGTATATAAACGTTATAACTACGCAGAGCTAAGCACTGAAAACTTTTTTTTTCTCTTTATTGGTTCTCGGGATTTTTGTCATAAATTGACGATGCCAATCCCATCGTACTTATAATATTAAAAGCTAATCTCTAAGAACAGAGTATAAAGACTTAGCTGCTATTGAAGTTGGTTCTGACAAAATTTTGTGGAACATTCCTATATCTAGTCTATTAAGTTTTAAATTGCTCATTAACTGCTGCCTCTTTCTCTCAAAACGGGCAAATTTTAACTATTTGTAATCAAACAAATATTCATAGAGATCACTACTAAATACGTACTTATAATAAATCATTTTAATACAGTTCAAGAGTAATAACAATGACATAATAATAATGATATAGGTAAATCAAAACAAGGTCACAGGCACTTAAACTATATTATATAAATAAGTAGTAAGCACATAATACTAAACCGTATTTGACGTACAACTTAGCAAGTCATACTATACTCTATTTCTTTAACAGTAGGTGCTAAAATAGAATGTGAGACTAATCGCTCGCATGATAAGAAAGATGATAAAGCGATTTAGGAATATTATAAGTTACGCCCACTATCAAAAATAGATTTATATACTTATTATAGTTATTAAGGAACATTTTTAGATATCCTAACTACGTTAGTTTGCACTCCAGAAAATTCGAAATAAAAATCTTGTAAGCAATTTATTAAAACGACCCATATAAAAAGATAATGATAGGTATTTTGTCCCACCTTTTATTCTTAAAAAAAAAAGAGTAAAATATCCGTGAATCCTTTATGGCAACGTATTTTTCATTCAATAATATGGAAAAAAACATTGAAATATTTATGACAGTGCTAATTTAATTACAATACGTCGTCGTCAATAATCGTCGTCCTTCAAAACCTCTTACTCACACAGATTTTTCTGCTACTTAGGGCCACTCCTATATAATCGTCTCCACAAAGAAATAAATATCGTCTCCCTTACGAGGTACCAATGTAAAATCTCTGTAACGTTCTATTTGCAAAATCTTAATTATGACGATACTGAAAAACTCATACTTCCGATTATATAAATTTTTCATAAGCCTTTCCATACCTATCTTTTAAGTAGATTATTCTTATTATTTTTATCTAGTTTTTCATAACACTGCACACATGTAATTTTGGGCCACATCATTGTAAATTGTAATCACTTATAATAATATAACGCTCGTCAGTTTTGAGTATCTTGCAGTGTATGTAAAATGTATTTCTCTTAGAATTGTGTAAACCCCTTATCACTGTAAATTCCGTGTAGCCACCTTGCGAGGAGGAGGGTACTGGTGACCTGAGATACAGGCTCCGGCTTAGTTTGGGCGCCAGTCTCTCTCAATCTTCATAATATGTTAATAATATTGTTTCTTAGTCTTAAGTTGTAAATGTAAGATTGTTATGAGAGAGAAATAAACATTTTTATTATTATTATTATTATTAATACTGGATACTAGCTATTAGTGGCGAAGGGTCCATACAAGCCGATTCCCATCGGCTTACCTTTTAGAAATCCCACCCCACCGATCCACTATGCAGATCATTAAATTTTTGTAGCTTACCTTCGCGATAATTTTACCCCTCGCCACTGCTAGCTAGACCCTTTATACAGTGAGTAAGCATTTTCATTTCATTCAAAATGAAGGGTACAAGGCAAAAATAAAGTGTCAATTTAACCTTATTTCGAGAAAATTAGATTCTCAAATGCCAACCTATTGGACCTTCATTGATATTCCTTCAAAATAATGGTCAAAAACTGCAAAAAAATATTTGCAATTTTTCACCATTATTTTGAAGGACATTAATCGTTTTTAGCCTCTTCCTCAAACAACAGCTAAAAACATGTAGACGAAAAGCGTTTTTTGCGTGTATTTTGATGAAAACGAAACTATTTTCGGTGGACTTTCAAATGATGCATGGGCATCATTATTTTTTTGGTATGGACCAAAAAAATAAAAAGCGATGACATCTATCATTATTCCCTTGTACCCTTCAAATGTTTTTAGTTGTTTCTACTTTACCCCTATCGTTTGTTATCATAAACACAACGTCCAGTTAAGGCCAATTCCGTCTACTTAAAAGTTTGATATCCAAAATTATGATAGACATGCCCCAATAGTAAGGCAAGCTGGGCCTACTCGTTCAGAAGTCATTTTAATCTCAATACATCTCGTAGTAGATACAAAACTCATAAAATAAAGACTATGAAACGTCTTATTCATAAAACAGTTTGTTTTATGGAGTTATTTCTTAAAAATCGTTACACTTAGGTACATATTAGGGGTTTAAGTATAAAATGGCCGTTTGGTATGGAGAATTTTAAAGAAATTGCATTTTTCATACTAACATTTTAAAACTTTTATGCACAAATGTTTAAACACACATCTAACTAATGCTGCATGTGTTAAATGAAAAAAATAAGTGACGGCTAAGTTACAATGAATTACGCGTTAATTTTTTCAAACGTTAAAAGGAGTCACTTTTAAGATACCTTTCTTAACGTTCAGGAAAGAAAATCAGATTTCTTTATTGCTGATAATTGGCGGTCATGATTATAATTCTAAATATTAACCAGTAACTAAAGCATCATTATCATCAATATCATCATAGAAAATATTTGAGCCTCTGTGTGTGAGAAAAAATTGCCAATTTCATAATTTCAACCCCTATTATTCTAATAGCGTCAAACCACTATTAGTTATTCTGTGGTCAAACGCTCTAGAATCTATAAAAGTTTAGAAAGACGTTAGTTAGTTTTTTAACAGACTAGTCTACATAATATTCAAAATAATAAAGCAAAAACAAACGTAAAACCCATCTCTTAAATGCCTTAATGACATCGCAACCCGTAGAATTTCAATCTTAGAGATTAGTAAGGATTTAGAACTTATTTGGAATGTTCCCATGACAATATGTTTACTGTCCAGCTGATTGAGATCAAACAAAACTTGAATTATGTTATCATACTAGCAAACCTGATTGATAATAACACAATTACACATTGACATAAGTAAGAAATAGAAATATCAAATGCAAATTAAATAAGAAAGAAATTGAGTAGCAGATGAAAAAAGAAATACAGCAAAAATTATGTACTAAAAGTTTGATCTTAAATTGTTTAAATACACATTTGCCTTCTGTTTGCGTTGGTCATTCTAACCGCGAAAAACGTACAGACCTACGTTAATTTGTTAAGAGTGTTCAGACGGACTAAAGCCGTTTTTAAATAATTTGTTTCGGCTATGGGTACGGAACGTTTTGTTTATCAAATTTTGTTTTTATATTTTGTGGGACTTATTCTGGAATATTATGCGATTCCATTATAATTTACGTCACACGTTTCCTAAGGTACTCAAGTCAATGCACCCGCAATCGATGTTATTCATCTCATACCATTGGACCGGGTAAAAACTACGGATAGACAGCAATGGGTGCTGCAAAAAGTCAGTTCAATAAACTATAAGGCCTAGAGTACATGCCAGCCGCTATTACTAACCGACAAACTACTCTCTCTACACGTGTGGGATAGCTAACTAACGAGATTAGATATCAAATTAGGGGAAAAAACAGTACCTACTACCTACCTAATAGAAAAAAGATGATTTACGAATCTTTTTCAATCCGGCTTTAATTTTAATGTAGTATTTTAAATAAATAATAAATAAATAAATAAATATTTGACAACATCACATACATTGCTCCAACCCCAAAGTAAGTAGCTATAGCACTTGTGTTATGGAAATCAGAAACAACGGTAGTATGACACACACCCAGACCTGAGACAATATTGAAAAGTTCATTTTCTACATTGACCCAGCCGGGGATCGAACCCGGGACCTCAAGAGATGGTGACGCCTTGAAACCGGCGTGCGAACCACTCGACCACGGAGGTCGTCGAGGTACTTTGACCCACAAATCAACTACATATTTGAAATTATTCTAATTAGAACGATAAATTCTCAACCTAACGCATTCGCCTATGATTAGGTTCTGATGATTTTTGGAGGAATCCTTCCAATTACAATTCGCTTACGTTACGATACCTCTTAAGTACGTCTGAAGGGTAAAAAAAAACAATATTTATTTCCAGGCAGAGCTTAGAGATGAGATGTGCGACTGGTGGCTTTTAAGTTGGGTTCAGTTCAACCCCCTGGGGGTCAAGTCTGCTAATGTTAACGTCAAAATCGTGATTTAATGGTGATTGAATGGTAATGCTTCTTGACACAATTCTTGTTTCTTAAACCCAAAACGGAAACATTACTTAACTGTGTCTCGATTTTGGTTTTAAGAAACAAGAACTGTGTGAAAAAGCCCTGTGTTGCTTCTCGATTGAAATCGTTTGAAATTAATGACATTTGTCAGTTTCCTAACAGAGTAGGTACTCAGTTAGAACCTAAAAAAAACTAAACGATTTCAATAGAGAATTAGCGACAGTGACGTAATCAGGGAATAGGTGTGTGTAGTGTACGCTAACCTTAACCGCATCTTTAACAGTGCTGGCATTCATAATAGGGCGATATATATTTCATATTATAGCAGGCATATTATAGCATTTATTATAGCAGGTTATATAAGGTAATCAATACCTTAACCCGTTAAATAACGACGTCTATAAAAGATCATAATCAGGTAGCATAACCATTTGTCGTCTGATGATGCAAAAAAGAGATAGCACAATTCGGTAGATACTTTTAGTGAAGAAATAAAGTTTATTTTTTCAACAACAATCCACGAATTAATATCTATTTAAGTTAAACAGTTTAATATTATTCCTTATAACATTTTAAAGACAATGTCATACGATATGCGATAAGTTTATTTTTGGGGGAAAATTACTAACATTGGATAGCGACAAACCGATAGGAAAATGACTACGTAAATTATTATCATTGTTATAATACATTTCTTCCACACTCTTTAAAAACATTTTGTAATGAAAATGTCTTGGTAGACATCAAACTGAAATATTCAAAAGTTTTTCGCGATACCACAGAAATTATACAAAAAAATTCTTAAAATATTTATCTGATTATATATTTTTAAATCTTCCTTCACCTCACCTGATGCTAAGTGACGATAAGGCCAAAGTTAGCGCACTACACCCAGAATCCTCACCACTGAGTAACTGGCTATCTAACCTCTAACTGGCGGATCACAATTTTTAAATTGTTGTTATGGCGTCAGACTTAGGTAATATGGTGGCAGCTATCCAGGCGAACTTGAAATAAGCCCTACCACCAACCAAACCTTTTTTTTATTTTTAAGCCGAGGAAAAACGACCACCAACCAAACCTAGTAACTACAAATGCACCCACCCCCCTCCTGGGAATCGAACCCGGGACCCCTGCATCTTACACTACTAGACCACAGGAGTGGTATCTGATTATCATGTCAAAACAACCGACTATCAATAACTACTACGGCTAGCTATGATTGACAAAAAGTGATATCACAAAAACGCCGTTACATCACAAGACGTAAGCAAGCCAGCACGTACTGATAAAAGCTTTCGTTAGATTAGTTCACACTTCATAATGGAACAATCACGATAAAAAAACCCTGAACCGTGTCAAGATCAAGAAGCGTGAAAAGATTTTGATTGAAAGTGGGGATCAAAGAACCTCCTATTGGTTGAGAAATTATATTGGTGTAATACCTTTAGGTACTTACACAAATTACTACTTAATTAAAAAAAAAATTCAGACACATTTCCTGCCTTTTAATACGTCCTATTTCACATTTAATCTTGCATCATACATAATTAAGCGAACAGAATATGATGACATTTAAACATAATCTTGTCATCACTTACGTAGGATAGTTGTGCATGATACCCGTAGGGTTACCTACCACTCGTCTAGAATAGGTTCTATTTCATTTGAGACACATTCCTTGCCTTTAACACGTCCTATTTCACATTTCATAATATTGCATCATAATTAAGCGAACAGAATATGATGACATTTAAACATAACCTAGGCATCACTTACGTTACGCGGGATACTTGTGCATGGTACCAGTAAGGTTACCTACCACGCGTCTAGAGTATGTTCTATTTAATTTTAGACACATTGTTGCCTTTTAATATGTCCTATTTCACATTTCAATATATTGCATCATAATTAAGCGAACAGAATATAATGACATTTAAACATAACGTAGTCATCACTTAGTGGAATAGTTGTGCATGTTACCCGTAGATTTACCTACAACTCGTCTAAAATATGTTATATTTAATTTGAGACACATTTCCTGCTTATTAATACGTCCTATTTCACATTTCATAATCTTGAATCATAATTAAGCGAACATAATATGATGACATTTAAACATAACCTAGTCATCACTTATGTGGGATAGGTGTGCATGATACCCATAGGGTTACCTACCACTCGTCTAGAATAATATGTTCTATTTAATTTGATCATACCTAATTAAGCGTACAGAATATGATGACATTTAAACATAACCTAGTCATCACTATTGTGGGATAGTTGTGCATGATACCCATAGGGTTACCTACCACTCGTCTAGAATAATATGTTCTATTTAATTTGATCATACCTAATTAAGCGTACAGAATATGATGACATTTAAACATAACCTAGTCATCACTATTGTGGGATAGTTGTGCATGATACCCATAGGGTTACCTACCACTCGTCTAGAATATGTTCTATTTAATTTGAGACACATTCCCTGCCTTTAATATGTCCTAATTCAATTCCATAATCTTGCATCATACCTAATTAAGCGAACAGAATATGATGACATTTAAACATAACGTAGTCATCAGTTAGTGGAATAGTTGTGCATGATACCCGTAGGGTTACCTACTACTCGTCTAGAATATGTTTTATTTAATTTGAGACACATTTCCTGCTTTTAATACGTCCTATTTCACATTTTATAATCTTGCGTCATAATTAAGTAAACAGAATATGATGTTGACATTTAAACATAACCTGTCATCATTTACGTGGGATAGTTGTGTATGATACCCGTAGGGTTACCTACCACTCGTCTAGAATATTTTCTATTTAATTTGAGACACATTTGCTGCCTTTTAATACGTCCTATTTCACATATGATGACCTTGCATCATATGACATGAATATTGTCATACAGTTTATCTATCATATTCATAAGTTGTATAAATTCTTCCAGATTTATTTTTAAGTGGCAACCCTACCCGGAAGGTACCTGACACACACAGTCCACGAATAGAAATGCATTGCTAAACTCTTGGCGCAGAACTGAATCGTTCTCGGTAATTGATAGGGTTAAATATATTTGGTTGGACAGCAAGAATTTACGGAAATGAAACTTATGTTCGTGTATAAAAGACACAACTTATTTTGCTACTTTAAATTAATGAATATAAAAAAAACTTTGCTATTTTGAAATAAAACACTTTTTAACTGATACTAGCGCGGTTTTATTGAAAGTACTTTGGTAATTAGTTGGTATTTGGTTTGATTTTTGATTTTCCCGACGTTTCGGCACCTTTGCAGCTGCCGTGGTCACGGGGGACTGAAGCTACTCGTGAGCCTACCCTCAAGCGATGATTTTTTTAAGCCGTTCGGAAATTAATATTTAACAAAGATTTTTAAAAGTGATTTATTTCATGTCTAGTCAGCGCGTAAGCTTAAGTGAATATAGCTATTTTATTTGGGTCAAAGTTATTCTTTTTTGAAGTCACGGGTATACCTAAGTATAGGAAATAGAATATCATCTTCTCGTGAAATATTTACCCACTTTTTAGATAGCGAATGAACCATTTTCAATTAAGGAATAGTTAGGAGGGTTTATGAGACAAAATCGAGAAATAGTTTTCTTCTCTTCTAGTGCACTCGAAGAAGCTTTGTGGTACTTATTATCGCTTCAACAATAATTTCTAGCCTGTCGTTTAGTTTAGTGAAGTTTTTTTTTGCGAAATGTGGCCACTTTTAGCAATTTTGTAGCAAATAAAATATTTTTTTTTTTCTATTTGAAACTAGAAAGACCTTTTAAAATTCTTCATCACTGATCTATCAAACAAACTAACTTTACTTATTTTATGTAAGTAGATATATAAAAAAGTAATAAATAACCAACAACGTCATTGTTGACTGACGGACACAGGTTTTCGTCCAACATTTTGTGACACCCCAACAATGAAATTGTTCACAAATGGCCTATTCAAACACACGTAGTCGACATACATGTAAAATGCATGTATCACAATAAAATCTTCAAACAATGACGGCAACAGCCGCGCCTACGGATGGTTAAAAGAAAAAAAGACCGAGAGGTGTGACGAAAGATGTTTTTTATCAGATATGGAATTTATTGGGTTGGGTGTTGGTTAGAAAAATAACCTAATTTATTTTACTGACAGAGATTTTCAAGCTTGCTGTATGTATGATAGACATTGCAAACAAGCAAAATGGTATAAATTTTTATTTTGCCAAGATTTTTTCAAGGCACATAATAATGTAATCATGGTCATTATTCACAAACAACAAAATAAACGAATGTATGAATTTCAGGAAGCCCAAATAATTAAGCCATTTTATAACTTATAATCATCTCAACTCAAACTACAAAACGCAATGCACTTTTTCATCATATGTATTTACATATTTCGTGAGGCCGCAAACAATATGTATTTTTACGGGTATAAAATTTCAGGTTACGACCCTTGACAATGCAGCTGCCAGAAATATAAAGTTGGGACAAAAGCTCTTTTTCGGCAAACCGAAACAAAAGCACGCTTTGCCGCATAAAATGCTGTCATTAAACTCACATCAGGGTTGCCAACAGACACTTTTATATGTAGATTGATCGCAAAAAGAAAATATATTATGTGTCTAGTACATATCGTTCGTTCTAGTTCACGTTCTAGTATTTATCGGATACTAGCGGCCGCCCGTGACATCGTCTACGTGGGTATTTATTTTTCTATCTCTCGGGAGCAGTAATTTTTTTCTGTATAGTCTGAGACTTCTGTAGTTTGCGCGAGACGATTTGCAGAATACAAATTCGATATAAGTGAGCGAAAGAGACGTGTGGTAGGGCACGGCTACGCGCATAGTGCCTAATATCACAGAAGTCATAAAGTTTGAATCGGGCTATACGTTGCATGTCCTTTCTGTACCCCTGCCAACGTGTTTGAAAAATTTCATGAAGATCTGAAAGCGTAATCACAGAAAAGATAAAAGTACTAGCGTACAGAAGTTGCACTCCGCAAAATCGTTTGAAGAAATTGCCACTCTTGATCCAACACAATAAAGTGCAATTCAGGTCGCACAGCGCTCCCTTCGCTCCAAAACATTCACCTAGTAGTTGCCTTTCTTTCTATCGCGTAGGTTTTATCTTTTCTGACGTATGAAATTTATGAAATTTGTCCTTTCAGAGGACGCCCGAGCGCTTCATACTCGAGCGCGGAGTGGCAGAGCCCTGGCGTGACTAACAAACTTATTTTTAAACTAGCGGCCGCCCGCGGTTTCACGCGCGTGTTTCCCGTTCCCGTGGGAATATCGAGATAAAAAGTATCCTATCTAGGCTATCTACTATCTGTGTGCCAAATTCCAACCAAATCCGTTCAGTAGTTTTTGCGTGATTGGGGAACAAACATCCAAACATCCAAACATCTAAACATCCAAACCAACAAACTTTCACATTTATAATATTAGTAGGAAGTAGGATAAATACCTTTGATACGATATAGAAAAGATTCCAATATGTCAACCCTATACCCCAGCCGCGGTAGAATGCGCCCGCGCTGATTACGCTGACCTTGTGTTTTCGGGAACGGCGCGACCACACACGGCCCCAAAACCGTTAAACTCCAAACTACTCGTAAAGGGATGTTTATGCGCCGTAAAACAATAGGGACGTGCGATGTTGTGCAACGAAAGATTCGACGAAGTCAAATGTTTTAAAAGAAAACCTATTAGATTTAAAGGCACTACTTTACGGTGTTTAAAGTTTGGAAATTTTACGGTTCACGTCTAAGTAAACACTTCTGCATTGCATCGCGCATCGTGTGGCCTTTCTCTGGTGGTGAAAATCCTAATGTTCGGCTCAGTGACGCCCCGTTATTAAAAAAAATCGTAGTAAAGACTCCATTAATAGAGGTAGCAAAGCTGTAAATAAGTAAATTAAGAGTTTAAAGTCATTAATGGCTTTATAATAAACTAGGGGCTCTGTAGAGCTGGTAGTCCTAGCGTTTGTGTCATTTTTGAAAAAAAATCGAAATGATTGAAATGTGATTTTCCCCATATCTCCGCCATTTTCGAGACGTTTCGCACTCAGTAAATGATGCAATTATCTCCCTAAATTTTGCGTTTAAGTACATATGTGTCGTACAAAATATTATTTCTTATTCGATATTCTATCTGACTGTAAAGTGCATTATATCCGATAATGAAAAAAAAATATCGTTATTTTCCCCTGATTTCATCGTGTGATAAAACTAAAATAATTCATTTTTTTATTTTATTTTCCTGTTCCATCATGTTTTTATAAGTGTCCGCAGCGATCAAGCTCAAATTCATCAAAATCGGTGACTTATGCATATTCCCTATTCCGGAATCAACACTTTGTAAACAAGATATATAAAATGGTTACAAAAAATATAAAAAAAAAAATTAAGTTAAACGAATTTGTAAAAAGAAATTTAAAAATAAAGAGAACAACGAAATAATTTATAATATTATCTCATGATAGGTGTGTGTGAATGTTATAATAGTAATATTGACATTAGTGCTATTTACATGCGACTTTGATTCACTTTCAAATGGGTGGAAAAACCAGTTTAAATCCAAAAAATCCAGTCCTATTAACATTTAAAATAAAGCAGGAGATAATGCCAAAGGTCGACAGTGTTGATACAATCACCAAGCAATTAATTTTTATTATAAATATACAAGTGATCGCCAGCGACTTCGTCTGCGTGGTCAGTTATTTCTTTACCCCTCGCTAACTTTATTCGGGATGAAAGTTACCTATGTATTTCCTTCTCTGTACGCCTGACAAAGTGTATGCAAAAACAACCAAATAAACAAACTAAATTAGTTCGTAAACGTAAAGTCTCTTTCTACATAATATAAGCTTTTTATCATCTGTTCCTCCAACACAATGCGGTCTTCGTGAGAACGGAAGCCATAGCCCAATCAATGGGGAACCACCAAGGACCTACCATAACATGCAAATAAGCCTCGTCATAGACTACGCTCGCGTAGTTCACAGACCACTTAGTATGCGCGGCGCGCGCGCACAAATTGTCGATGGTATCGTGCGGATAATCTGTGATTAGGAACAGGGAGTTGTGAAGTCGTTGGGTGTTCAAATTAAAAAGTTATGTGTATATTTTAATATGAGACCGATATCATAACCACAGAATAGATATTAGTACTACCGTACAGAAAGGAAACTCTCCGCCCCGCCCCACAATCAATTACCTCACCCCACCGCGCGAGTTCGTGTGCCGAATCGTGTGCTCATTCAATAGCCCCAGACTTCACGCACACAGTTGCGCGTGTGCAAAAACGTCACCGTGTAGCGTCTGTGTAATAGATAGTTGAAACGCGGCGCCTATATCCATATAAGCGCTCCAGTGCCCGGGGTGTGTCATCATAACAACCACAGTCCACAGCAAGATATAGGGGTTTAGTCTAGGAATGACTGATTCGCAGAATGACAACGTAGTCTATTATTGACCGATTCGTGGAATGTACAATTCTATAAATGACTGATTCTAGTAATGACCGATTCTACAAATGACTGATTCTACAAAAGACCGATTCTACGATTGACTGATTCGACAAATGACTAATTTTAGAGTTTATGAACAATAGAGATTTGGTTAAGAATTTGGTAAATAAAGTGCAATGTAAGGAATAACCAATCATTTATTTCAAAAATTTTTCACTACAATCAATGACGCTAACCTGCTAACTAAAATAAAATATAAATGTACTGCAAAAATACAACAGGAAAAAGAATGAAGCTAATTTTATAATAATTACATTAATGTTGTATGAGATATTGTAATACAAGAACTATTTTTTCTTTATAAAAATTGTTAGCAGGTTAACGTCATTGATTATGGTGTTGAAATAAATGATTCGTTATTCACTACTTTGCATTTTATTTACCAAATTCTTTATCAAATCTCTATTGTTCATAAACTCTAAAATCAGTCATTTGTAGAATCAGTCAATTGTAGAATCGGTCTTTTGTAGAATCAGTCATTTGTAGAATCGGTCATTACTAGAATCAGTCATTTATAGAATTGTACATTCCACGAATCGGTCAATAATAGACTACGTAGTCATTTTGCGAATCAGTCATTCCTAGACTAAACCGATATAGGCTTCTCCTTTTTTTATGATAGATAGGCAAGCGCTTGCCCGCTATCACGCCTGATGGTAAGCGATGATGCGTTCTACGATGAAACGCGCTTGCCTAGATAGAAGATACTGCTCGCGACTTGAAGGCCCCCCCAGATTATACCTATCGGGAAACACAGACTCAGGCAAGGAGTTCCACTCTCTAGCGATACGGATGATAAAATTTGAAGCTAAACGCTTAGTGCGAGTCTTTGGAATATCCACTAAAAACGGTGACGCTGATTCGTACGTCTGGTTGTCCGATGGAAGAAGGGACATGGCGGAATAGGGTTGTGCAATTCCACTGCACACTCGCCGAAATGAATCCGATAGAAAACCGATAAGCTTTCAACCTTTCGTCTATTTATTTATTTATTTATTTAGTAATTTATTTATTTATTTATTTATTTATTTATTTATTTATTTATTTATTTATTTATTTATTTATTTATTTATTTATGCTAGAGGCTTTTGAGCTTATGACGAAAGATTAACCTGTGTTTTTTTTTTATTTATTCCATATCGTTGTCAGGGGTACAATAGAGTACCTTTCATCCCGAAAAAAAGTATTGTTCCCAAGGGATAGAAAAAAACTTTCCACGCAGACGAAGTCGCTGGCGGCCGCTAATATAAATGCGAATATTTATGTGTGTATTTGTTATCTCTTCACAACTAAACGGCTTGATGGATTTGGATGAAATATGGCACACAGATAGTTTACAACCTGGATTAAAACATAGGATACTTTTTATCCAGCTCAAAGGTAGGGTTCACGCGGACGAAGTCGCGCGCGGTGTAAAGTCATACAGCAACGTTCGCAAAATAATTCCGTTACTATAACCAGATGTCTGATAAATGTGATTGGCAGTCAGCACAGCTCCATGGCACAGTCAGAATACTAACTTTATGGTGACAAAGATGTTGATAGGGCACGTGCGCATAATAATTTGTTACGCGTACGCAAATTCGACAGCTCAGGGCTAACATTTATGACCTACAATTTATGGTTTGAGTGATGTAATTTGGTCGGACCTCAACGGCCGGAGAATGAGACCAGTAGATTTGCTATTATTGTCCGGAAGCCGGCGTCCGCGCGGGCAGAATTGAACATGGTGTTAGATGTGTCTACTTGTAAACCCATCAGTGGGCGTCGCGTCGTGCGGCTTATATCGTAAATGCATTGTTTGTTACGCTATCACGAACTACTTAACTACTCAACTTGAAAGTAGTGTGTCTTCTCTCCTGATATATAAACTTTTACTGAGCACAATAAATCAGATAGATTTTCATTTAACGTCCCGAACCGCCAACATTGCAGGACATAGGGTACCTTTCATTCAGAAGAAAGAACTGTTCAACAGTACTTTTTTTCTAGTAGAAAAATAACTGTCCACGCAGACGTAGTTGCGGGTGGCCGCTATCTTATAAATCTTATATTTTTTCTTACGGCCCTAGAACCAAAATGTAAACGGAATATTTTTTTAACATAACATGCTCAATTTATTTTAGTGATAGTGACTTTATCATTTTGATTTTTTCACTAAACACATATTTATTAGCACACAATAAATAAACCTACAAACGAATAAGCAATTAAATTCTACTAATAACTTAAAGGCCGTGAGAAAGTATCGTTTATCAATTCAAGACAATGGCATTTTCTTGTAGTCGGTCTCAGAAATAACTAAACACCTGCTGAACAATACATATAAACCAATGATTGGAAGATTTTGTGCAACCAATGTTGTATAAAAAAATATACCACGTGGCTCTGTAGAGCTGTTAGACTTCGCGTTTGTAATATTTTTGATAATTTTTCGTAATGTCTGAAATATGATTTTTCCACATAGCGTCGGCGAAGAGTGAAAACCTCGTAAATCTCCTTTTATCAGAATTTTTTTTGCAGTTTTTGTCAGAAAACTTCTTATCTCACGACTCTATCTCACTCATATTCCATTCTAATGCGTACAACGCCATCTTTTGCATTTTATGAAAACCTCGTCAATGACAGAAGCTGGTCATGAGTGACGAAAAACTCGGCAAAAGTGTTTAAGATGAGAAAGAGGATTTACAAGGTTTTCACTCTATTCTCGCCGACGAGATATCATTATTATTTATTTAATTCAGACAGAGTCCATATTTGTTAGTAAAATAAAACTTACATAACTATGTTAGTAACAATAGGGCTAGAAACAAATTTTATTTGACTGATACACGGGTCATATGTACAGTGATCCAGTGATTCAGTATTGGACCGTCACAGCGGTCTGCAATCACAGTTAGGAGGCTGTTGGTGCTGCAGCGGACTCTATGCATCAGCGAGGCTATTCTGTTGCGCATTATGGCATAAAAGTCTTGAATGCGGAACAATCATATTTCAGCCAATTCGGAAAATTATCAAAATAGCGAAGATCCGCTACTGAATCGACAAAAATCCAGATAATTATTGAACCAGCGCCCGCGGCATGGGTTCGTATATCATATCGACCTCGATATGACTAAAATATGTATTAAACAGCGTCGAAACATATTTGACAGGACGATAAAGTTCGTCCTTCGATAAAGAATTTTATCACGTCGACAGAAATCATTCACTCAGTGTGTTTTAAATTCGTTCTTTTGGCGTTGATAAGTTTTAGAAAAGGATCGTCACTACACGCGCGCATACTGTACTGCGCGCGTGTCGCGCACTTTTGTCGACCACCTTTGAGTAGTAGACTATTAATCGACTTCAACCTGTCAAAATGCGCTAGTTAAACTGTGCAAGATGGCGGCTCATTATGATCATTTGGTGATCATGCACGCAGTGCGCGATAATTAGTCGCAATTGACATTTCATCGTGACATAGATAATATAATTTATAGAATGATCCACGCATTGTGTCATAATTTTGTCAGGTTTCATAATATGATAAAAAGCTCGATAAACAGTTTATCGATTGTGCCATGCAGCGGGCGCTGCTCTCAAATTTTAACGAGAATCGGTTGAGAAATGCGACCTTTAGAACTTGTACTATTATGTATTCTGTGCTTTAGAGAAGAACAAACGGACATACGAATTTTTGCCCAAGCTGAAACTGACACGCTTCGCTCATGCTTCGCACACGCTCGTTAATTAGGTACGCAGAAAATAAATATAAACAACCATGACAAGTTGGTATTTTGCGTAAATCAAAGATGGTGTTCTGCTTAGTTGGTATTTTGCGTAAATGGTATTTTGCGTATATGGCGTATTACGTAAATGTGGTGTTTTGCGTGGTGGTATTGTGCGTCTAAAGGGCTTCGAATCTTAAAAAAATATTTGTAAGATTTTTGAGGTATGTTCGTAATTTAGTTCTTTTAATTGATGATGCAACTTCGCTTAAAACTATGAAAGAAAAGCGTAAAGAATATGGCACCAACACCTTTTAACCAATCATAGGAAAGCGAGATATTACACAAAATATTAAATCTAAAATAAAATAAAAATGAAGTCAAAAAATTAAATAGACAAATATGTAAAACTTATAACCTTTTTAAGGTCTGTTAAAAAGTTAACAAATTAAAAAACTCATACGGCCTTACTAATAAAGATTGTATAGCAGATGTATAATGGTTACTCTCTGTTAAACTATTTAACATTTAAAAGAAAATGACAAAACACTGTGTAGGTATGTGATTAAATTGACAATAGACAGTGATCCGCCGCAATTTCATTCGATAGAATAGGAGTTTACAGATTAAAATACGACGTTTTGTACAGCAAGTGCTCTGAAGTTGGTCACTTCTGTTGTACATTGTTAAATTAATCGTATTGTACAGTTATTTCATCTTACGAATGCGCGTCGGCTATGAATGTTGTTGGGCGTGCACATACCAGGGCCGGATTTAAGAACTATGGACCCCTAGGCTCATTCTGTGGTGCGGGCCCCCCGTCATTAGTAAAGCGCAGTTGTAGAGCGGTGTCAACGCACACACGGCAGGGGCGGATCAAAGATTTAAAGGATCATGCCGCATTCTGGGCCATGATGCGCATTAACCATACTGCGACAGACTCATGTCATGTCAAAAAGGGGTAGATAACAAAATGTCATATAATAGGAAAATGTCAAACAATTATAACCTCAAACGGCTCCTTGAGATTGAGATTTCTCTTTTTTCCCGCATTATATTTTAATGATATTCTTTCTTCCCACGCAATCACTATAAAATTACTAAGTATAGTATTTTGGTAATTTCATCAAAGCGCATCATGGCCTAGCTTGTATAGTAAAATCGGCATAATCCTTTGGGGGGGCTCGGAGCCTCGTGGGCCTAGGGTTACCAATACTATCTATGTATGGGATGGGAGGATGCCTGTCGAGGATGCACGATTTTTCAGAGAAATGCCAGTTTATGGTTAAAAAACGGCCGCGCAGCAAGATTTTTAGTCAATTTTATCCACTAATTTTGTAATTTTGCATGTCCATTGTAAAAAATGGCCGCGCAGCCCAATTTTTTGACAGTTTTATCCACTAATCTTATAATCATGCCTATCTTTAGGAAAAGACAGCCGCGCGATTTATAGTCAGTTTCATCTGCGTAATACAAAAATGCAAAAACTTTATCATGTGGTGCGGGCCCCAAGGCTGCAGCCTATGTGGCACCTGCACATTGTTTTGGTGTGCGTAATACGAAAGCGTGCAGACGCACACTAAAACATTGTGCATGTGCACGCCTAACACATTCATAGCCAACGCGCATTCGTGAGATGAAACAACTATATTCACCCGCTATACAACTGGTATAAGTAAGGGAGATAGAGTAGAAAATTGAATAATCTTACCTTTTTTTTATCATTGTGATGATAATTTATCATATTTCGTTTTATATCTTTCTTCACAATTTCCTTTTACTATATGACACATTTAAAAAAAAAGAATGTGACTTATTTTGCTCGGAATACACATTTAAAAACCGCTGAAATAGTTTAAAGTTTTTGAGTTAAGTTAGAAACTTAAAAGCTAAGTACTTACCAATTCTGCTACAATTTCTTTCTGAAGCCGTTGACACTCGTTCGTGCTTGGCTTCGTAAATGTGTGCGAGTTGTGTTTAGGCTGTTGAAGAAGTATAAAGAATTTAATAAAAATATTATATTTTTGAATCAATAAATTATACAGGTAAATGCGATAGTAACTCTGTTATGCTTTCACGCCTAAATTACTGAACCGATTTAAATTAAATTTGGTACGGAGATAGATGGGACCTTGTGGAAGGACATAGGCTACTTTTTATCCCAATGCTGGGCACGGGTCTGCGCCCGCACGATATAACCTGTAGTCCACGCAGGCAGTCGCTAACACCCACCACTCCGCTTTGGTTCGGAGATAGTATACTACCAACCAAGACTTCGTTTGCGTGGACGATAGTTTTCTATTCCTTGGGAACAGAGTTTTTTTCTAGATGAAAGGTACCCTATGTCCTTTTTTGAACCCCTGACATTTTTTCAAGTTAGTGAAAGTGCTCGTTATGCTTTATCAGGGGATAGAAAATGTCAAGTGCAGCTGGGACCAATATAACGTGCCTTTCAGCAAAGAATACTTTAACTAAAGAAGCGACACTCCTCCCCCACTAATTTGGCGTCAAATTGGCGGGGGGAGGGTAAACGAAGGGACAAGTTCCGGGTGGTAGTATACCATCGCAGGCCCAATGCCAAGTGGTGGGTGTTAACGACTGCAAATACAGCTGGGACCAACTTAACGTGCCTTTCGTCAAAGAATACTATTACTAATGGAGCTACAATCCACTCCCCCCGCCAATTTGGTGCCAAATTCACGAGGCAGTCTGAGCATGTAATCACTTGAGACAGTCAACCAAGCAGTAAATGACAGCAAAACGCTCATCGTAACGTACACTTTGCTTGTAGACACGCATACAGCACGAGGCATATATCTTAAAAATTTTTCGACGGAGTGGGGATAAGTTCGCGCATGTGCTCTTGTGAGCGACCAATAGCGCGCGCCCCTCTCCCGCCGCCCGCGCCCCTCACCACTACGCATGCCCACAATACGCTTTCCGCGCAATCCCCACCCGATTTCAAGATATATGCCTCGCACTGTACAGTTTTTATTACATACTTGTCTTATTTAGTAAACATAAACAATCTTTTATACCTTACTCTTTATGATTTCCATACATACATTACAAAAACATACTAATTATTTGTGACAATTCGTTATAAGGGGTCGTCCATTAATCACGTGAGCCTCGAAGGAGGGGGGGGGGGGGGGGGGGTAGTTGAAAAAATCACGAAGTATCACAAGGGGGGACGGGGGGTGTAGTGAGATATCACGTGTATTAATTTTTTTTCGTTGAATGCGTGATTTTTAACTGAAAACGGCGTCTGATTGTTGACTCACCGTTACCAGGACGATAACCCCGCCCACCGCGACATATTTGCACTGAAAAATGTTGAGATTATTTTGTACAAAAAAATACACGTGATTTAGAGGGGGGAGGGGTTAACGTAAAACCTCACCATGTATCACCAAGGGGGAGGGGGGTTTATAAATTAGCCAAAAAAAAACATCACGTGATTAATGGACGCCCCCTAATACGAAAAATAATCATTTAAAATTTAATAGACGTATGACAACTGTCAAAAGCTGTTTCCTAAATAGGATAAGTAAAGATAAACCACACACCAAACAACAATACTACGTAGGATAAACAGACAGTATTTGTTGTTTATGTAGTAGTAGTAAGCTATTCCGCACGACGAAGGGTTAAATGGAGTGTCAGGAGCCTGCTTTCAGAGCGCCGAGGAGCTCTAGATAATAATTGGCCATCCATACCATAACAAACCCTTGCAAAAGTTGCTTAACTGCCACTTCCTTAAAATATTGTAATGCTGTATTCTGACATATACCTGTGTAGCCTTTACGTTGGTTTGCAGAGCCTTATTGATGTTGCTGATGGAGTGCACGGACACGTCTAGAGTGGACGACTCCAGCTTGTCCAGCTTCCACGGCTTGGCAGCTGCCTTGGTTGGTTCTGGGTGCTGTGGACGAACATAGTGATTAAACATACATACCTATTTCCACAGAATATATAATAGTACAGTATGCGCAAAATAACTTGGCGGCTCGGAAGTTAGCTGCAAGTGATATTTCGCGCAGGGTACATGTCGAGATTCATAGTTCCGAGTGCTTCCGCCCGCGCACCGTCCCCGCGCACGCCTGTATTCGTCTACTGCGCTGCGTTCCGCGTTCCGCACGAAGTTCAGAACCGCCAAGTTATTTTGCGCATATTGTACTAAACTTACAGAAACCTATCCGCGCGAGGACAATCAAATAACAAGCTACTCTCGCTGCACGGTAATAAAGTACAATTTCAAATTGCACTGCGCTTCGTGCCTAATATTGTATGCACCTTCTTTTACTGTCGCGTTAGTCACGTAGCTCTGTCTCAACCGACATACGCCACCCCTCGTGCGCTGCCTCTACTGAGTGAGCCGCGAGCAGTAGGCTAATATAAAAGTTAAGCGCGGAGTGAGGCTCTTCTGGTATTTCTTAAATGCAAAACCTTGCAGCTACCGTGGTCACGGGGGACTGATCAATCGCTTGAGGGTAGGTTCACAAACTGCTTCAGTCCCCCGTGACCACAGCAGCTGCAAAGGTGCCAGAACGTCGGGAAGATAAAAAATCAAACCAAATACCAACTAATTAGCAAAGTACCTACTTTCAATAAAACCGCGCTAGTATCCGTTATTTAAGTAAGTGTTTTATTTCATGGTTACTATTTCATATGGTATTAGGTATCTTTAGATGAATTACTAATTTGCTGCAAATACTTATTTTGACTGGGTTAAGAAAGTAACATTTGCCTTACAAAATATTTGCAACAAAGTAGTAATTTATCTAAAGATACTGTACGAGCAAACCCGTACATTTTTGTATGTTTCGTTATTTAGCATTGTAAGCAGAACGTGGCCTGCGTGCCGCCGCTCGATCGATATTATAAATCAGTTGCAATAAATAACTCATGGAAACAACGTCTTATCATTTTCCACCAAATTGACCGCGATCGGGATATTTCGGAATTATCTATCAATTATCATTATCATCGGTAACAATCCGTATGTATGGTTAACAGACCATACATAATTATGGTCCTTCGAGCTACGAAAAGCGGGACCTTACGCGACACGTGTGTGATCAAAGCCGTTTCGTGTAGTGTTTTCCGCTGAAACAGCAATATCAAAAGAACATTCTACCTGGTGAGGTGCACGTTGGAGGAGCGGCAGCCAAGGATCTACAGGGTGTTTTTCGCAGTTAAGCAGATTTTACAAGTAAGATCTTTCCATATTATCGCTTACGTAACAATCGCAACGCAAAATGGAAGATCTGTTAACAAATCAATGCCAAATCTATGGAGCTATGGAAAAGCTCCTAACTAACTTTAAAAAAGACGGTGCCGAGCGGAAAACGTCCGATTATATCAAGAAAAAAGTTAACCTTTTAGATGACTACTGGAAAGAATTCCAGAACAATCATTTGCAATTATGCAACGTAGGTGATGAGTCACATGATTATTTCGTGGGAAATCACTATCAAAAAGCTCATGATTTTTATAAATCAACTCGGGACTACATCTTGTTTCATCCCAAACCTTTATTGAAACCAGCTACACCGATGGCCTCCCCGGTACCTTCGCCGGCGGTCTCGGTGGAGCACCTCAATTTACCAGTATCAAATAACAATCAGTCTCATGAAACTTTACATAATATTCCGAAATTTAGATCTCAAGGTACTAACAGTAAGCTTGACGAAATGCTAAGAAAGCAAACTAGCAATTTTAGAGCCTTTTCTCGTACTATTTCGAATTTTAACATTGATTTGTTATCAGAAAAATGGGAGTTCCAAGATGCTTTAAAAACAATAGAGTCTCGATGGTCAGTTATAGATACGTTACATTGGGAGTTGGACAGTGAACTCGAGGGTAAAGATGAAAGATATGATCAAACATTTTCTTTTCATGAATCAACATATAACAGCATAAAGAAACAAATTAACAACAAATTATGGTCCGAAAAACATAGAGAACAATCAACCCCTCTCATAGATATCCCTATTTTTGGAGGAAACTATCACCAATGGGTATCTTTCAAGGACCTTTTTACCGAGATTATCCATAGCAATCGTTCACTTTCTAATGCCCAAAAGATGCAGTTTCTGAAGGCGAAACTTAGAGGTGAAGCTGAGCGTTTAGTGCAGCATCTTCAGATTAGTTCTGATAATTATAACGTATGTTGGGAGATACTAAATCACCGTTTTAACAATCAAAAACTTATTTTTAATTCACATATCAGTATTTTGATGAATTTACCAAGCATGTCACAACCTACTATTAACATTATCAAACGTATTCATGACACAACAATGGAGAGTCTGAATGCTATCAAAAACATGGGTATCAATATCAATACATGGGACCCGTTATTGGTTTTCATTTTGACCCAAAAATTAGACTCGGAAACACATACCGAGTACACGGCCTCTCTGAAGCAACCTCGGGAGTTGCCGGTGTTAGCAGATTTTCTTTCTTTTTTGGAAAGTAAATTTACAACAATGGAATCTTCAAAGCGTAAAGAAAGCGGTCAGCAGAACAAAAATTATTCGTCTAATAATTATTATACTAACAATAATAATTATCCTAAAAATAATAATTATCCTAACAATGATAAATATCATAACAATAATTATCAAAAAACATATCATTATAAACAAGCATACTCGGGGAACAAAATTATACCCCAGTCGATAAATAAAACAAGTTTTCGGTCAAGCAAAAACTGTCTCGTATGCAAAATCGGCGAGCATCGCTTATTTTATTGCAAACAATTCCAAGAAATGCCACCCGTCGTCAAGCGGCAAACAATTGAAAGGTTGAATTATTGCGCAAATTGCTTATTTGATCATTATGGTAACAAATGTATTTCGAACAAACGATGCCGCGAATGCAGCGAGTGTCACAATACGATACTCCACGAAGCGTATGTTAGGCAAGAATCAAACTCAGCACCGGGAGTGTCGAACTCGAACAAGGTCGCGACACATGACACGACTACTGGGAAATTAATAAGAAATCATCGTGATAGCAATTCTCACGTGGCCCAGGCTGTCGAAATGCCAGAAACATTACTGTCTACGGCTCTTATCAAAGTACAAAAACATGACGGCACTTATCAAACACTACGCATCCTTATTGATATGGGATCACAAGTGTCGTTGATATCGGAAAACGCAGAGCAACTATTAGGCCTACCGCGGAGTAAATGCAGAGGTCTGATTACTGGAATAGGTGCGAAAGATAACAGCTGCAAATGGACTATTAACATAAATTGTCTTTCATTAGATGGAACTTATTCATTCAACACGAATGTTTACATAATGAAAAACCTAACAAAGAATCTACCTAGTTATACGTTTCCAAAACCTGATTGGTCGTATTTAAACAATATTGAATTAGCAGATCCCGAATTTTATATAAGTCGACACATCGATATTTTATTAGGGGCCGACATTTACTCGCAAATCATGCTTGGAGGAATCTGCAGATTAAGCGAAAACATACCTATTGCGCAAGAAACACGCTTAGGTTGGATTCTGTGTGGAAATATGAAAAGTTTTCACTGCAATGTAGTTCAAATTAACACAGATTCCATACAACGTTTTTGGGAAATTGAAGAAGTTTCTTCGGAGCATTCATCTTTATCATCAGAAGATAGCGAATGCATCCAGTACTACAAAGCTACAACAAAAAGATTAGAAGATGGTAGATATGAAGTGTGTCTTCCTCTTATCAATAATTTCGAAGAACAGTTAGGAAAATCGAAGTCAATCGCTATTGCGCAATACCATGGACGAAAAAATATAAGGACCGACAATCTCATACTTCAAAACGTAAACTGATTTTTAGTACCAAAAGTTGTGACAGATGTCCCTACGTGTTCCGTTTGGAGCAAAATTGTGACTTTTTTACCGCACGCAAGCATACCCTTGCAGCACAAAGCGAGCATGCTATTCGAACGTAAACCACACTACAAGTATTTCACTAGATGGCGCTGTGTAATGAATGATCGTTTTTTTATTTTGATATTTACTAAATGTTATATAACAAAATGAAATAAAAAAAGTACGTACTACGTTAGTAAATAATAAAATGTATTCAAAACTAATATAAAATTAAAAATGACGACAGTTGAAAATTTCAATATTTAGTACCTACCTACCTACATGACATGGACGAAAATATATGATAACAAAGTGAAATATCTAGCACAAAAGTATGTAGTAAGTAGTACCATGGAATTGACCATGGTCGAATTTAAAGCCTCAATTAGGTACCTTACATTACACAATTTTAAGCATGCGATTTCAAGACTGTCTTGAAATAGGTAGGTACCTACTGCGCGCATTTAGACAAATATTTTCATTGTTGGACGCATTCATTTTTGTAATTTATCTATCACAAAAATAATTCGATCAAACCTATGCTGAAAAATTTTATTCATAGAGTCAGTTAAGCAGATTCCCGTGGTTTTGATTACATTACGTTGTGTTTTTCTCTTATTCATAAATATCCCGTCTTATTTATTTTTAATCATAAAACACAAAATTTGTTAATAAATTTCATATTTTTTTCTTATTTCATATTTGTTTCATACATGCGACCTCATTACGTCCATATTCTTTATTAGAATTATCAACCTTCTTTTTTAACAATCCTTGTTTAAAACTCCTTGGTATACCTATCCGTGCATTTTATTTTTTTAATTTTTAATCCATGTATGACACACACCATAAAGTACTCTATCTGTCCTTTTCTCACATATCAATTTTACAAGTGTTATCCTTGTCACATTATTTCTTTTTTCTTTATTATTTTAAAAGTTGGTGTTAGATGTTAAAAAAGCACTTTGCCTCACGCTCGCAGCAAAAATCGATTTTGCTGCGAGTTTTTACGCGCCAAAAGCGCCCTTTTCGTGCTGGAGAGGTGAAAAAAATATATCATAATAATCAATATAAAACTTACTTTTGTAAGTCAACTTTTTTTAATAATCAATGGTATTTATTGTTTTACAATAAAGTATGATTAGTTATTTGTTGTTTTACCGTAAGCGTACTACCAGGGGCCCTATTTTTGAATCGATCGACTAGTATCGAGCGCTCGTTTCTACTGATTTTCGTTCGACAAATAAACTCAAATGTATGAGCTGTCGAACGAAAATCTGTAGAAACGAGCGCTCGACGCCAGCTGAGCGATTCAAAAATAGGGCCCCAGCTGTCCGATTTGACTAAACTTTTAACGCCCTCGCGCAATCAGAAGAAAAGTTTTGAAATTACTAGTTACTGTTATAGTTAGTTAATATTGACGAGTTATATACTTAGATGTTTTTCAAAACTAAAATCAATCGATTAACTGAAGGTATACATACACATTCAACCACGTAATACCTAGGGTTGCCAACTTTTTTTACAAGATAAAAGTATACTAAGGTCGGAAAAGAAAAATAAAGAGTATTTTAGAATAATGAACAGTAGTAGTATATTTTTTGTGTTCTGTGTCTAGAAACGCGGTCTGCACTGCATCGTGCGCTTAAAACCTAGTGTTGGGCGTTTACATATTAAACCGATCTATGAATACCAGTGATGCCCGCTGAAAACAGTATTTTTGTATACTTTTTATATGTTCGACAGTAAAAAGTATAATGTAGTGAAAAACAGTATAATACTGTTTTAACAGTATAGTTGGCAACCCTAGTAATACCTCAACTCAACACGATCGCCCCGATTCACGTTGGCTGGCGAACTCCGAAGTTAGCCGATTGACACACGACAATTCACGAAGACCAAGTTTCGGCTGAGCCGAAAGTTTTGGCCAATATTTGGTCGATACTAGTTTTTTGGCCGAAACTGGCCGTAACCGAAACCGAAACTTCGGTCGGTCACTATTAAATTGTCAATGAACAGTGATCCGCGGCAACTTCACTCGATAATGTATGGTGTTTCTGAATTTGGTCACATTTGTTGGACAAAGTCAAATTAATCGCATTTGTAAAACACGTGATAGATTGTACAACTACGTAGGTAATAAAAGCTTTGCAGTAATACCTGGAGTATTCAATAATGAGTAGTTTTTTTTGTAAATTACAGTCGCTTTTTCCATGTTGATTATTCTGTTACCTACTTAATGTAAACATTATAATTTATTAATTATTTTTTGTTGGTTGAATGCATTGAAAATACATTTCAATGGTTGAATGTTACATTTTATTATGTCTTGTAAAATAAATATTATATTGGTTGAATAAAATGTGTTTTTTCATCAGTTTTCGCCACTTTGTTGTAAGATTTCGTTCGTCGACGTTCATATATTATGTCGGCATTCTCGATCTCGTTCTCGGTCCTCGTTCTCGGCAGAAAAAAACAAACGTTTTCTGCAGACGAAAAATGTGAGTGGTAGGTATTCAACATGGTTCAATTGGGCTCGTTTGAATCGTCTTGACGAGTACAGTGCGAGGCATGTATCTTGAATATTTTTCGACGGAGTGGGGATAAGTTCGCGCATGTGCTCTTGTGAGCGACCAATAGCGCGCGCCCCTCTCCCGCCGCCCGCGCCCCTCACCGCAACGCATACCCAAAATACGCGTTCCGCGCAATCCCCACCCGATTTCATGATTCGTGCCACTGACTGTACTTTATTGGGAGATAGTTTCCAGAGTCTGATGATGGAGCCGGAAGAATTCCACTGTAACTCCGTGATAAATAAAACCATGCAACCCCATCGAGTTAGAGCTCGTTTGAATCGTCTTGACGAGTGCTCCGATAGAAGATGGTATTTTTATAGTCCTAGCTAGGGTTGCCAACTTCTTTTGGATCAAATATAGTAGTTTCAAGATATTTAGTGTAAAAATATAGTAGTTGGCGAAAAAGCCAAAAAAATATAGTAGGTTGCCGTTTTGTATGGAGGATTTTAAAGAAGTTGCATTTTTCATAGATACTTAAGTACCTAAGTACTAACATTTTCATAATTTATTCAACAACCATAAAGACAAGTGTTTAATCACAAAAAACATTATGCAATTACTTATGTGCATATAAGTAATATTTTTGTTGCTTTTGTTTATTTTTTTCACATGAAAAATATAGTAGTTTTGCCTACTATATATTTTTTCAAAAAATATAGTAGGCGAGCCCTCAATATAGTAGGATACTATATTATATAGTAGGGTTGGCAACCCTAGTCCTAGCTCGTTAACTAATAAGCAGAAAATAATAAGAAATTTTACTGAAAAAAATATTTTTTTTAACACGTTTTTAAAACGGACAAAAAATTATAAAAAACAGACTAAAAACATTAAAACGGACTAGTAAAAACAGACTAAAAAGCATCGAAATGTTAATACATTTCGATGCTAAAAAGTATAAATTTCGTCCATGCCGATTACCATGCCGATATAATACCTACCTACCTACCATTACATTTTAATGTTCTACCTAAAAAAAATGTTCTACATATTATATCAATGAAACTAAACATTTTTGCTAAGGATTTGAAGGATTGCATTTTTGCTTTTCCGATCTTTTCTTTTACCTACTCGTAAGTATATTATTTAATATTTTATTAGTACCTATATAAAAATAGTATTGTGAATGCTAAACCTATTCCAAATTTAAAATACGTTTTGTAGTTTTAAACGCCATCTACCCATTTTTCTTCGAACTATTAGAACACGGTAGAACAACGAGCAGACGTAAGCTTTTTGCGACGGCAGCGATCCATGCGGAAAATGCAAGGAAACCTATAAGGAGCTCGATTACGAACGCCATCTAGGTTTAAGGCGGAATTTTGGCCTACGTTTTTATGATATGTGATTGTCGGTCCTTATATTTTTTCGTCCATGGCAATACAAACAGTTAGAGAGGAAGTTCTGGAAAAATGAAAAAATAGCACATGATTATAAACAATTTATCGACGAGTATAAAGATTTAAAGCACTTGCAACCATGTCATAGCAACACGCAACCGGAATGTTACCTACCACATCACTGTGTGTTACGGGAAGATTCCAGTACAACATCATTACGTGTGGTGTTCAACGCTTCTTCGAGAACAACATCTGGGAAAAGTTTGAATGACCTCATGTTCAAAGGTCCTAACTTACAAAATGACCTACAGTGCCTTATTTTAAAATTTAGACAATATCAAGTAGCATTCACAGCGGACATAGAAAAAATGTTTCGCCAAATTTGGGTTCAAGAAAGCGATCAAAATTTGCAGAAAATTATTTGGAAAAATAGTGAAAATAATCTATTAGAAGAATACAAATTATGCACCGTCACATATGGCAGCAAAAGCGCGCCATTTTTGGCTATGATGACCTTAAGGCAGCTAGCCAGTGATGAGCGAAACAATTTTAGAAAAGCAGCTGAGGTTGTGGAAAAATCATTTTATACTGATGATTTGATACACGGAACACATAATTTGGAGGATGCCAAAAAACTACAACAGGATCTGATTGCACTACTAAAAAGGGGTGGATTTAATTTACGGAAATGGTCCTCTAATTTCCCTGAATTATTAGAAAACATAGATGTAACACAAAGCTATCAGCAAAACAAGAATTTCAAAATGCCAGAGTCAACAAAAACTCTAGGCCTTATATGGGATCCAAAACAAGATGAATTTTCATATCAATTTAAAACTGAGTTGCCAGCAAAAAGGATTACAAAAAGATACGTTCTTTCCGAAATATCAAGGATTTTTGATCCTCTTGGTTGGATAGCGCCTGCTACAACAAAATTTAAAATATTATTTCAGAAATTATGGACTCTAGACTTACAATGGGATGACGAAATTCCAGAAAATATAGCAATAGAGTGGAAAGCGTTACAAAATGACGTAAAAAACATTAATTTAATAAAAATACCAAGATGGATAAGTACTAAACCAAACATTAGTATCGAATTGCATGGCTTTTGCGATTCGTCTACAAAGGCGTATGCGTGCGTTATTTACGCAAAAATCAAGGAAGGTGATCAAGTTAATATCAAGTTAGTGGCAGCAAAGTCGAGATTAGTACCGAAAAGCAAAAACGTATCATTACCAAGGTTAGAGCTGTGTGGAGCAGTTTTGCTATGTAAACTAATGATCAATGTTAAAAACTGTCTCGCGGAATACAACATAGAATCAATTGGTTGGACTGATTCAACAGCAGTTTTGGGTTGGTTGCAAGGGGACCCCGCCAGGTGGAAGACGTTTGTGGCCAACCGGGTACAAGAAGTTACCAAAGTCATACCTCCAGTACAATGGAAATATGTTAAATCAAGTGACAACCCTGCGGATTGCGCTAGCCGCGGCTTATCAATAACACAGTTGCAGGGATTTTCACTATGGTGGCAGGGCCCCACATGGCTGTCATCTTATGAAAAGGATGAAAGTAACAATCTTTCAAGTTATTCAACAGATGAAGAGGTAAAAAAGTCGAGTCAAGTTACCGCTATTATGCAACAGCGAGCAAACAATCAAAACATTATTTCCATGTTATTAAATAATTACAGTTCTTTAAGAGACATACTACACATACTAGCATGGTGTTATCGTTTTATATCAAATGCATGCAAGCAAAGCATTAACAAAAATAGATACATAAACATAGAAGAAATAAGAAAAGCAAGAACAAGCATTATCAAGCACACACAGCAAGAAGCATTTTCGGAAGATATTCATAACTTACAAAGCGAAAGCAAGCTAAGCAGAAAAAGCAAACTATTATCATTAAATCCGTTTTTGGATGACAAAGGAATTTTACGCGTGGGCGGAAGATTAAAGCATGCAAATATTAATGACGATATGAAATACCCCATCCTGTTACCTAAAAACAGCAGACTTACGGAATTAATTATCAATGATGCTCATGAAAATACTTACCACGGTGGAGCTCGCTTGACCTTGAGTTTCATCCGCAAAAGGTACTGGATAGTCAGTGGTAATCAAATAACAAAAAAAATGTTGCACCGATGTGTAACTTGTAAAAAACATAACCATAACAAACATCAACAAATTATGGGAGATTTGCCTAGTGCCCGCGTGAACCAATCTCGACCCTTTGCCAAAACCGGGGTTGATTACACAGGTTACTATTATATCAAAACGAATAAAGGTCGGGGCACAAAAACGACGAAGGGGTACGTGGCTGTCTTTGTTTGTATGACTACAAAGGCGGTTCACTTAGAGTTGGTTTCAAATCTGAGTGCATCAGCATTTATTGCGGCGCTCCGAAGAATGGCCGCTAGAAGAGGAACACCTCAACATCTTTACAGCGACAACGGAAGTAATTTTGTTGGAGCCAATAGAATAATGACCTTGGAATATAAAGAGTTGGAAAACATATTTAACAATGAATTTATGTCAGCTGTATCGGATATGGAGATCAGTTGGCATTTTAACGCGCCCTCATGGCCCTCAGCAGGAGGCCTATGGGAGGCCGCTGTGAAGAGCATGAAACAGCATTTGAAAAAAGTCATAGGAGATCAGAAATTAACATATGAGGAGATGACAACCGTGTTGAGTCAGATAGAGGCCTGTCTGAACTCAAGGCCACTCTGTCCTATATCGGAGGATCCCGAAGATCTGGATTTTCTAACGCCTGCTCACTTTTTGGCCTCCGGTCCAGTTTTGACTATAGTGGAAACTGAACGGGATTTAAGAACTCGGTGGCAGCTAACTCAGCGTATTTTTAATGATATATGGAAAAGATGGCGCACGGAGTACTTGTCAAAACTATCAGCGAGAGGGAAATGGCAGCAACCTGAAAGCAACATGAAATTAAATGATATCGTTTTAATTAATGAAGACCATTTACCTCCCGGAAAATGGCTAATGGGAAAAATTGTAGAACTGTTCCCGGGAGCCGACGGATACGTAAAGGTGCGTCCAGATATGTTCTTTTGATCGCACCGTACCTCCGTTCCGTACCAGCGTTCCGATCAAATAAGTCTGGACGCTATTTTGCCCGTTCCGTACCTCCGTTCCGTACCTCCGTTCCGTACCTCCGTTCCGTACCTCCGTTCCGTACCTCCGTTCCGTACCTCCGTTCCGTACCTCCGTTTTTTGTTTGAGGTCCGATTTGGATGAAACTCGGTTTTTGGTACTATTTTGACAAGAAAACAGCTACGCAATTTTCAAAAGATAAAAAAATCCGATATTGCGGCAAACTTTTTTGTTTGTGGGCCGATTTCGATGAAACTCGGTTTTTAGTGCTATTTCGACAAGAAAACAGCAACAATATGTGAAAAATATAAAAAATCCAAGATGGCGGCCAACTTTTTTGTTTGAGGTCCGATTTGGATGAAACTCGGTTTTTGGTACTATTTTGACAAGAAAACAGCTACGCAATTTTAAAAGTATAAAAAATCCAAGATGGCGGCCAACTTTTTTGTTTGTGAGCCGATTTGGATGAAACTCGGTTTTTAGTACTATTTTGACAAGGAAACAGCAACACTTTGTAAAAAATATTAAAAAATTCAAGATGGCAGCCAACATTTTTGTTTGTGGGCCGATTTCGATGAAACTCGGTTTTTGGTACTATTTTGACAAGAAAACAGCTACGCAATTTTCAAAATATAAAAAATCCAAGATGGAGGCCAACTTTTTCGTTCGATCGTTTTTTTTAGTATTTTTAAAATTGCGTTGCTGTTTTCTTGTCAAAATAGTACTAAAAACCGAGTTTCAGCGAAATCGGCCCACAAACAAAAAGTTGGCCGCCATCTTGGATTTTTTATATTTTGAAAATTGCGTAGCTGTTTTCTTGTCAAAATAGTACCAAAAACCGAGTTTCATCGAAATCGGCCCACAAACAAAAATGTTGGCTGCCATCTTGAATTTTTTAATATTTTTTACAAAGTGTTGCTGTTTCCTTGTCAAAATAGTACTAAAAACCGAGTTTCATCCAAATCGGCTCACAAACAAAAAAGTTGGCCGCCATCTTGGATTTTTTATACTTTTAAAATTGCGTTGCTGTTTTTATGTCAAAATAGTACCAATAACCGAGTTTCATCGAAATCGGTCCACAAACAAAAAAGTTGGCCGCCATCTTGGATTTTTTATATTTTTCACATAGTGTTGCTGTTTCCTTGTCAAAATAGTACTAAAAACCGAGTTTCATCCAAATCGGCCCACAAACAAAAAAGTTGGCCGCCATCTTGGATTTTTATATATTTTGAAAATTGCGTAGCTGTTTTCTTGTCAAAATAGTACCATAAACCGAGTTTCATCCAAATCGGCCCACAAACAAAAAAGTTGGCCGCCATCTTGGATTTTTTATACTTTTAAAATTGCGTTGCTGTTTTTATGTCAAAATAGTACCAATAACCGAGTTTCATCGAAATCGGTCCACAAACAAAAAAGTTGGCCGCCATCTTGGATTTTTTATACTTTTAAAATTGCGTTGCTGTTTTCTTGTCAAAATAGTACCAAAAACCGAGTTTCATCCAAATCGGCCCTCAAACAAAAAAGTTGGCCGCCATTTTGGATTTTTTATATTTTTTTAAATTGCGTTGCTGTTTTCTTGTCAAAAAAGTACTAAAAACCGAGTTTCATCGAAATCGGCCCACAAACAAAAAAGTTGGCCGCCATCTTGGATTTTTTTATATTTTGAAAATTGCGTAGCAGTTTTCTTGTCAAAATAGTACCAAAAACCGAGTTTCATCCAAATCGGCCCTCAAACAAAATAGTTGGCCGCCATATTGGATTCATGTGATTAACCTCGAAAAATAAAAAATATCATTTTTGGAGTTATACAAATATAGGTTACGGCGAGTTGCGATCTGTAAAACTTGGGTTAAAGTATCTATAATTTCATAATAAATAACTATATCACAACGGCAAACGGTACCTAACCTTTTTCGTAATTTAAATGTACTACGGGCTACTGTACTACAACCTCCGAACGTCGGCGTCGCCGCGATCACGTCCAGACTAGCGCCGTACCGTTCCTCCGTTCCGTTTTTCCTTTGAACGGGGCGAAAAAACCGACTCGCGATGGATCGGAGCGTACCTGTCGGCGATCGAGACGGCGTACCTCCGCACCGTTCCGAACATGCGTCCAGACTAGCGTTCTTTGTTCGCGACGCTCAAGAGCGAGAGATACAGGTACGGGCAAAAGAGCGAGAGATTCGAGGTGGATCGGGGCGTACCTGTTCGGCGAACGGAACGGCGTACCTCCGCACCGTTCCGAACATACGTCCAGACTAGCGTTCTTTGATCGCGACGCCGATCGGAACGGAGGTACGGTACGGGCAAAAGAACATATCTGGACGCACCTTAAGAGTAGTCAAACTGAAAACAAAAAACGGCTATATCAAACGCCCGATATCAAAATTATCAAGATTACCGGTTGACATTGAAACCAATAATGACGCACCTGAAACATCGAATCAGCAAAATGACGACACGAAACATGACGAAGTCATTGACCCTTATCAGTCGCAACAGAGGTTTCTTCGCAAGAGAACTAAAACTCAGCGATTTAACTTTACTAGCATGGCTGTATCATTTTTATTATTTTTTATAACAATACTTTCGAACACGGAAGCTTTGCAAACAACCCTATTTAAACAAGATCAAGGGTTATATTTTGATAAGGTATGTGACATGCGATTGGCAAGGGATGAATGGAAAATTATCATTTATTACGAAATGGAACCTTATTGGAGTGGACTTAAAGCTCTCAATATTTATTCAAACAACTTAGAAAAAACATGCAATGCAATACGAGAACAAAGTCATTGTGATATCATTATTACACAATTAAAACACGGGATCTCCGACCTTGAGTACTATAACAGCATGCTGCTCGGTCAGCAGTCGGGACCGCGCGCCGACGCATCCAGACAGCGGCGCGGGCTCATTGACGGGGTCGGTACTATCGCGAACACATTATTCGGTGTATTGGATCAGAGGTTCGCGGAAAACTACAAAAGGGACATTCAACAATTGCGAGACAATCAAAAACATATCACTTTATTTTGGAAAAATCAGACCTCGATAATTGAAGCTGAGAACAACCTTTTAAAGCGAACTGCAGACACGATCAACAAACAACATAAAATGATAAACCAACATATTAATAAATTAGAAAGGGCATTGAACGAATTGACTAAAAAGACAGAAATTTACTCTATCATAAACGAGTTCACATTAGGATCGATTGTAGCAAGCAATCTGTTAAATAACTTAAAAACTATTCAAAATACGCTTATCGATACTATAACTGATATTTATCATGGGCGGTTCAATCCCCATTTATTAACTCCCGAACAAATACGAAACGAATTAAGTACGATTGCTAGTCAGCTTACTAAAGATCAGATGTTAGCGGTTGATGACGTACATCTGAACATACAAAGGTTCTACGAATTATTGAAAGTAAAAGCACGAATGCTACCAGACTATTTAATTTTTGAAGTACAGTTGCCACTTATCAGTCGAGACGCTTTTGAGATCTATCGCATTATCTCGATCCCACAGCAAAAGGGCGATATCATGCATAGTATAGTACCTATTTCGGAATACATTGCGATTAGTTTGAAAAAAGATAGTTTTATTATTATGACAGGCAACGATGTGAGATCATGTAAACAGTTGGAAAAAGCTTACTTATGTCATATTTTAAAACCTATATATCAATTGAAAATGGAGACGCAATTTTGTAAGATAGAGAATTCTAAATGTAAAACCAACATAAACAAATGTCTAAATCTTTGGATGGAAAGTCATACGATTAACAATTATATTTATTTCTGTTGCGACCGGTGTCAGTTGCGAGAAATGTGCGCGGATCAAGTTACCGCACAACAGCTGACGAGTGCCGGCATACTAAGTATTGATCATGATTGTATTTTAAAAACAGATAACTATACTGTATTGGCATATAAAGAACAGTCAAACCAAATTAACATTCGTCCAGATGTATACACACCCGTAATCGCTCCTATTAATCATATTTTAAATATTTCACTTCCACAAATTCCCTTAAACATAACGGGATTGGATACCGGAAAAGATATAACAGAATTAGGAGAAAAGATCAAGGGAATGAAAGAAAACGCGGAAGTTATAGAATCAGAAAGTATGTCTTTTCACGACGTACACCACTACAGTATGATCTATGGGATCATCGTGGTAATAAGCGTCGTAACTTTCGTCGTGGTGGTCCGTCGCGTGCGCTGCCGCGGGAGGGAGCCGCGCGTGCCGGAGGCGGGCCCGCCCCAGCTGGAGCTGGAGGCCCGCCCGCCTCACTCCGAAGTACCAGTGAGTGTAAGTGCTGTGCGTAGTGCGCGTTCAGTGAGCGATGATAGTGAGAATGTTGTGCAAAATACGCGTTTAGTAAATAAATCTACGTCTCCCGATTTACGTGATCGTTTTTGAGAAAAATTGAAAGACAATAACATTATTTTTATTATTATGTAATCATTATTATCTAAGCTTTATCAGTTTAATAACTTTATAATGCAATAATGTTAAATTAAAATGCAAATCACGAACTCATGATTGTAATACTTATTAATATTATCATTTGAATCATGACTAACATAGAACACTAAGAATATTGTTACTAACTAAATGAAATATTTAAGATAACATGAAATTAAGCATTGACTATTTTATGTTAGTAATTTATGAACTTTAACTGTCTCTACATTATTATTGTATTTTTATGTATTCCTGTTGCCCGGGAATATGTACGAGCAAACCCGTACATTTTTGTATGTTTCGTTATTTAGCATTGTAAGCAGAACGTGGCCTGCGTGCCGCCGCTCGATCGATATTATAAATCAGTTGCAATAAATAACTCATGGAAACAACGTCTTATCATTTTCCACCAAATTGACCGCGATCGGGATATTTCGGAATTATCTATCAATTATCATTATCATCGGTAACAATCCGTATGTATGGTTAACAGACCATACAGATACCTATATGAATTAATGATCAGTTTGATTGGTAGTAAAAATAATTACAACTGTATAAACCTCTAAATGGTAGATACCATTTAGGAACAGACTTAGATAAGTCTGTTCCTACATCACCGTAACAGCATCGTCATACTGTAAAAGTTTTATCTAAAATACATTCCTAATTGATTGAGGATTTGGCCTAAAAGTTAAATTAAGGAGTGATTTTCTCAAGCTACTTTTGGTAACGTTCAAAATCATTGGTAGAGTAGAACTCAATCATCAACATCACCATAACATCATACTGCATGCAGAACATAGACAATTCCAGAGGGAGGATGTTGCCATAATTTCTTTACTAAATAAAATAATATAAGTACTAGAAAAATATCACTAGGATTCTTAGGCGGGTATTGAACCCGCGACCTTAGGAAGTCTGGTCCAATGCTCTTGCCAACTGAGCTACTGACTCACTAGTGGCATCATCGAAATCTATCTAGTACAGTGCGAGGCACGTATATTGAAATTTTTTCGACAGAGTGGGGATAAGTTCGCGCACGTGCTCTTGTGAGCGACCAATAGCGCGCGCCCCTCTCCCGCCGCCCGCGCCCCTCACCGCTACGCATACCCAAAATACGCGTTTCGCGCAATCCCCACCCGTTTACAAGATACGTGCCTCGCACTGTATATCCCATGCTCTTTCTTACGCTGCAAGTCAGCATTATTTCATCAATGTAAGGAATTACCTTCACAATTGAAATATCTTTCCAAATATTTTGACAATTAATTAAGATGAAACAGCTATAGAATTTTTAAATTTCCATTTTTAGCAGGAAAGTTTGACGAAGTTACTACTACAATAAATGATAGGCTTACAAAGTTATGATGTGTTAGGTCATCCTCCCAGTTATTGATTTGGTCGGCGAGTGCTGCGAACCGGCCAAATTTCTTCTTGCCATCTGGTTTTGTTTGTTTGGCCTCCTTCTTCGGAGGCGTTGCTGCTGAAAAATCCTGCTCCGTTCGGTGGATGGGCGACGAGAGGGTCGGCTTGTCTGATAAGAAAAAGAATAAGTAATCATCTCAACTACATAGAAGAAACAAAGTTAACGCTCAGGGAACAGATTTAACGAAACGGTAAAATTCTAAAGCACTTTTTTGATGGCATTGCAATGAAGTGTACTATCCCCGTCAATTGGTAATGCGCTGGAACCTTGTCAAATTAACACACACATCATCGTCATCCGCAACTAAAAATGACAAAAAACAGTAAAATTCTAATAGGTAATATAATATATTAATTATTGAATTCTTATTTTCAATAAGAAAGGGTATAGGAATATGAGAAAATTACAATTGTTTTTCGTTTTTGAGGTTAAAATCATGGCCGCCAGGCGCATTACCAATTGACGCGGAAAGTAAGAGGTTTTTTTGCTAGAAAAATCAAGTTAAGCAACTACCACAATAAGCACCTGAGTAACTTTTGTCTCCGCAACTATTTTGTATCTCACATCAAGTCTACAAGTATGAAAGCGCGGACACGTAGTGACGCGACAGTCGGCAACTTTTCATACAAACCATGTGAGAGACAAAATAGTTGCGAAGACAAAACTTGATTATGGGAGCTCGTCTAGTTCGGCAGCAGAGGCTTATAATATTAAGAATCTGTTATCTAGTCCTAAGTTGGTATTATTTAAATGTCCATCAGCCTTATGGGTGGTAAGGAGGACGGGCCATTAACCCACCACGCGGGCCCAATGCGGATGGGTGAGTGTTAACGACTGCGAATGCAGCCGGGACCAACGGCTTAACGTGCCTTCCGAAGCACGGAGGAGCTCGAGATAATAAATTTTTGGTCACCCATCCCATGACCGACCCTTGCGAACGTTGCTTAACCTCCGCAATCTTTGGGCCAGGCGCTAAACCACTGCGCCACCGAGCTCCTCAATTATTTAAATATCTGTCACAAATTGGTCAATAAAACAATTTTTATTTTATTTTTATTATTTTATATTTTTGTTTACTGGGCTACTAGTTTAGTTGAAGGTTTAAGCTATCTATGCATTGATTACTACATGAAAAGCAATAAATATATTCTAAAAAAAAAACTAACTCCACAATCTATAGTAAAACACCCCAACCACTGCACCAAAGTCACCTACCAGAATACAAGTTGCCGAGCCGATCCAGTCTTGACTTGATGTTACTTCGTAAACCGGTCCTCTCAGTTCTGTTCTCCATATCAGATGATGCATTTTCTAGGGCCATTTTAGTTGAGGGTTCTGAAAGATTAATCAAAATGTTCAATTAAAACACAGAATTACCGTTTTTTTTTCATGATAGATAGGCAAGCGCTTGCCCGATCACGCCTGATGGTAAGCGATGATGTGATCTACAATGAAAAGCACATGCCTAGAAGATACCTATTCACTAGCGAAACGACATGAAGGCCTACAGATTGGACCCATCGGGCAACACAGACTCAGGCAAGGAGTTCCACAGTTAAAACTATAAAGCTGTAATGTTCACAACTTTTTTGATAAATAGTAAATAGAAAAAGTTGTGAACTCTTTTCATTTCAATAATATAATATTTTTTTCTTACTACTATACTACTAATAATCCTATTATGTTGATATTGAATTATAACTCACACAGCGAACTAAAATCTATGGAATAAGCATTCTGCTCAAAAAATGGCACCACACGAAAAGTACAACTAAGTGGATAGAGCTAAAAATGCTGGCATTTAATTATGCAGCACAAAGCATCTGAACACTGGTTGTTTATTAGCTACTCTAATTTGTATACTCAATAGACATTTTCTATACTTAAACGAAAAAATAAGATACGTTTTTTCTGCATCTTTTTACTGCCTTCTTTGCATCTTTTACACCATTTGACTATAAAAGACGTCATTTCTAATAAACTCTCTTTCTATCTTTTCTCTACAATACAAACTGCAATTTATTGAAAAGAACACTAACGTCAGTGACAGGGTGCGTGGCTGGCCCGACTAAAGCTGAGCGGGTTGTACTTTTTCCGCCCTGTAGTGCCATTTTTTAAGCAATATTTGTTTGCAATTACACTTCCATAAATTTTAGTTCGCTAAATTCACAGAACAATTGAAAGTATTATACTATTTACTCACTAACATGAAATATTCACTTCTCAAGCTTACACGCTCACTAGACATGAAATAAAAGACTTTTTAACGGATACTAGCACGGTTTTATTGAAAGTACTTTGGTAATTAGTTTGTATTTGGTTTGATTTTTGATTTTCCCGACGTTTCGGCACCTTTGCAGCTGCCGTGGTCACGGGGGACTGAAGCTACTCGTGAGCCTACCCTCAAGCGATGAATTTTTTGAGACGTTCAGAAATTAATATTTTACAAAAAAAAATCTCTTTTTAATTGGTTTAAGTTGATTTTGTGTTTTGATTAATGCTAAAGAGAGAGAATCTACTGAAACTACCACCATTTCACAAAATTGTTAATACAAACTAATTACCAAAGTACTTTCAATAAAACCGCGCTAGTATCCGTTAAAAAGTCTTTTATTTCATAACATGAAATACTACAAAATATTAACTGTTTTTAAGTGATTTCAACACCAGGCATTATTTTGTAATAATCCAGTTATTTCACAGTAACCTTTGAACAATTATGTATTATGCGGCCAAAACAAACAAACACATTTGACTCATTTTGAAGAAACTTTTTACTAATTAGTTACAGGAAAGCTTTATCAAGGTTGGTTGACTAATGTTATACGTAATTAGGATAACTTTGTTTGGGGAAAATATTAAGCTTTATTCTAGCTAGGTGAATAGCCTTTTAGAGCACAGTTAGAGAGCTTTGCAATTTTTTGCACTTATAAAAATGAAATGCATTAATGTAATTTTTTTCTTAACTCGGTCTTTATTTTATACTTTTACTTAATTCTTCTGTGCCTGCAGCATTGTATAAAAAAAAGAATCACCCAGTGGGGGCCCACTGGCTGGCAATATGGAAATTAAAATGCCGTTTCTCACGAAAAACCCGATAATTTTGGAATAGGAAGAGGAGGAGTTTCGGAAGAGTTGCTCATGGATGCAGGAAAAGCCGATATCTATGAAAAAATAATGGTTAATCAATGCCGTATCTATGCTGGCCTCATGAGGGGCGTTGATGGAATGGCTTAAGCAATTTTGAGCCGGGTCCACATTCATGTGTTAATTTAATACCAGACTAGCTTCTTTTTTCCATAGGAATTTCAGTAAAGTTGTTCTATCTCACAAAGTCCATTCCGCTATGAATGTGTGCACTCCTAGTGCACATGCACATTGTTTTAGTGTGCATCTGCACGCTCTAGTATTAAGCACACTAAAACAATGTGCATGTGCACACTGAACAACATTTATAGCCGAACGACTTTGTGAGATAGAAATACTAAAAAACTTTAAACTAATCCATATAGAGATAGTTTAGCTTTCTACTATTATTGATAAATGATTAAAATGACATGAGTAGTTTTGCAGAATACCTTCTTCATCCAAACCTTAGAATAATTATACACCTAGAACGATAATTCCCTACAAAGGACGCTGTCAAAAGTGAGTGTCAAAGGTGAGTGAAGACAGCCAAAATGGCGCTGTTTTCAGATTTTTATTGTCCATTATTAAATAATCATACCTAATAAGTACAAAACAGTTTTGCAAAAAATTGCAATTTCCCTACCTTAAAGAGTTAATTATTATATTATTGGATTTTAGTTACGATTAGGTAACGTTTGAAGGATATAAATCTGAGAACTCAGCCATTTTGGCTCAGTATAAGTTGCCTCACTTTGCATACAAAGACACAGCTTCTAGGTGTAATTATCCTAAGATCCAAACATAAAATTTAACCACTATCTATCAAGAAGTTGTAGGTGCATAAAATTGTTATCTTTAGACACTCACCTTCAATTTCTTGGATTATGACATTGCTGCCACCATCATTAGTGTCATAAGTGACACTCATGGGTGCATCTCTCTCTTCTATCTGGACATCCACATGCAGGTCCTTACTGTGCATAATGTTAATTTCTAACGACACATCTGAATCACGCCTACTTCCACTTCCCCGGGAACTCTTGAACTCCGTTTTAGTCACTACCATATCGTTACGACTTTTCTGAGCCGATGGTACAATAGTTTGTTCTTTCTGGAAGCTCGGTCTTCGAGTTGCTGTTTTAACAGGTGTTTCTGATTTCATAGATGTCCTATTTACTGTCTTTGCTGGACTTTCTGGTTTGATAGACGATCTCCTTGGTGATGAGACTGTATTCTTTGAGGGAGCTTTGCTTGGAGACTTCACAGGACTTTCGTTTTTGATAATCCCAATGTTTTCTGATAAGGGTTTCCGTTTTGGTACAGTCTGACCAGAACTGGCCAGTTTTTGGTCAATTTTTTCCTGCCTCGCTCGTGCACGCTCCAGCATACGCTAAAAATAATATGTAGGGATTACTCTCACTGTCCTTGGAAGCTTATAAACCGTTAAACAAGAGGGTGAAGACATACCTGAGTAAAGGGATCCATTATAAAATGCACGAAATATCAATACAAACAATCACACAGCTTTCACACCAGTCATCGCTATCAATGTTTCGAGCTAAATTACGTTTTTCTTACTTTATAAAATGCCTCAAACAATTTCAACACAAATTCACCCGTTGAAACTTTGACATTTACAAATCACAAACTGATTTTTTTTAAACTAATTTTGTCTGCTTCCGCTAGGTGGTGTTGTTGGGTGGTACCAAGGACAAGGAGGTTCATATAAGGAGTGAGTACTCTACAGAAATTCTCACTATGCATTTAAAAGAAATTCAACTTTATTCTATTCGCCATAGAGTTGAAATTTTATCGACGATATTTACTGAAGACTCTACTGTGTGAATGAAACATCACCAAGTAGATGAGGATGTCTCGTTCGCACAATTGCAATTACTAAACAATAATACCACGATGGTAGGGAAAAAAATGTACGTTACCAATCACGTAGTGCTTAGAGTAAGACGGGCTTCTTTCTACAGAAAGAGAAGCCATACGAAGCGTTTCCCCTCTGCCGAAGTACAAGCCCAAATGGGCATACGCGTTAGTAAAACCAGTTGCGCCGGATTTCTTTCTAGACCGAGTCCAGTCGCGCATGTGAACGCTGCTCTGTTTAAAATGTCGAATTGATGAGTTTTTTTGCTGTTAAAAGAGATCTTGAACATCAAGTATACAAAAAGACGGTGTTGCATTTCAAATAAAAGTAATTTTTTCTCGTATTGTTGCTATTTGTTTATTTACATTTAAACATTAAATTCGTATATTTTATTCTTGATTAGTTGTCAAATTTGTTCAGTGACATCGGCGGGCTGATTATCTAATTAAAAACCACCTAGCGACTGGTTGCAGTTCACAGATGATCGTGATCCATTGCTACTTCTTTTTGGGTTAAAAAAAAACATACCAAAGAAAAGTGGCAATGTATGTCAAATGCAACCGGTCGCTAAATAGTTTCTTTTTAGATAATCAGGGTGCGGGTCTGCTAGTCCATGGCTCGTCCGTACAAATTTCAGATCTGTCGCTAGATAAATCCGAGTTCTCGCCGATGGGCAACTTAGTGATGTTACCGTTAAATAATGTTTGTCGATAAATGATAAAAATTAAAGCACGGTTAATAACAGATACACACTTTGTTGATGCGTTTAAATACATTGTAATGCTGTCTCATAAAGTAGTGTGCAATAAACCCCGATAACGTAAAGACGTGTATCAATTCGCTCCTTACCCATACAAACAACATTCAACCTTAATCACTCCAACATATGGTCCTTAAATGCCGGATCGAGAGATACGTAGCAACACAAAGGACGACCCAGCGAGAACAAAAGACTGCATTCCAGTGCCGGTTTTTTGTGCGTGTTATCGGCACCCTGATTATCTAAAAAGAAACTATTTAGCGACCGGTTGCATTTGACATCCATTGCTACTTTTCTTTGGTGTGTTTTTTTTTACCCCAAAGAAAAGTAGCAATGTGTTACGTTCATCTGTGAACTGCGACCGGTCGCTAGGCGGTTTCTAATTAGATAATCAGCCCGCGGACTTCGGCGACAAAAAACTAGTAAACAATCTGCAAGGTCGCTCTCTAATGCATCTGTTTTGTTGAATTACGTGAATTACATCGTATTGTGTTTGGGTTTGGATTTATAAGCAAATAATAACAATGAGTGTGTTAACCAGTGAACAACAACAGTTAATTAGTTTATTAGAAGATACATTTGTGCTACTGCAAAAAACACAAACAAACTTAAAGAAATGTTCCAAGCAAAGATTAACGAGAGGTTATTTAGAAACAAAATCACTGTGTATAGAAGACTATTGGAAAACGTTTAAGGCTACGCATCAGCAATTAACGAAGTGTACTCCGAAGGAAATGAGAGGACAGATTCCTTATTTTCTAAACGAAGATTATTTTATTGTGGAAGATTTGTATATATATTTACAAGCAGATTTAAAGGACATGTTGATTTCAAAATCATCTTCAAGTAGTGATACGAATACGAATCAGTCTACGAGTAGTACGAATATGTCACAAGTACACGAATCCTTTGTGAAATTGCCACGGATTGAACTGCCTAATTTCAATTCTAATTATGAAGACTGGCCTACGTTTCGTGATATGTTTACATCACTGGTACATAACAACACGTCTTTAAGCAAAGTTCAGAAATTACAATACCTAAAGTCTAGCGTCGTTGGCGAATGCGAGTCATTACTGAAACACATAAAAGTTACAGAAGATAATTATACAGAAGCATGGAACATACTTACAAAAAGATATGGAAATAAACGTTTGATTGTCAACTCGTCACTTAAGAAATTATTTAATCAGAAGAAAATTACTACTGTGTCAGCTACTCATTTGAAGAATCTTTTGGATACAACCAGTCAGTGTTTGAATAACCTGAAAAATCAAGATATACCTATTGAGTCGTGGGATCAACTAATCATATATAATGTTGTACAAAAACTGGATATTGATACTCACCGTGCTTGGGAAGAATATTCTTACCATGAAGACTCGGAAGTACTTCCCACGTGGTGTGATTTGAAGAGGTTTTTGGAGATTAAGTTTCGAACACTGGAAATGGTGAACCCTGTTGCTGTAAAAGAAAGAATATTAGTTAAAGAGAAAACATTTCATGCTTCATCAGACGAGAAAAGGTATGACTGTGATATGTGCCACGCCGACCACACCTTATGTCACTGCAAAGAGTTCTGCAAACTTCAAACGAGCGAGAGAAGCGAGTTCATCATGAAGAATAAATTGTGTTTTAACTGTTTGATGTCAGGTCATTCCGTATCAAGGTGTCGTAATCAAATGTCCTGTCGCAAATGCAACCGTCGTCATCATACTTTGCTGCACCAAACCAACAACGACGGTCAGTCTAACACAATAAGAATGCATCACAATCAAATTCAACAAGATGAAGGTGACCAATCAGCAGATCAGAATGAGAATCAAAGCAGCAGTGAAGAACTAGTTACAATATCTACACATTTTGCATCGCAGCAATCAACAGCCTTACTGGCAACTGCATTAGTTCCTGTTAAAGACACCAGAGGGCGATTGATTACGTTACGGGCTCTGATCGATCAGGGCTCTCAAGCCAACTTCCTAAGCGAACGAGCAGCACAACTGTTAAGGGTGAAGAGGTCATCTTTTAATGGAGTTATCACTGGAGTTGGTACTACAAAAACTACAGTCAAGCATGTAACACAACTTGAGATCCATTCAACTTGTGATAACAAGTTCAAGCTTGCTATCAAAGCATATGTTATGTCAGCACAATTAACATCACAATTACCACCGAAGACAATTCCGACTACTCAAACCACTTGGCAGCACTTACAAGGTTCCGATCCGAGTTTTAATTCACCAGGGCGAATAGACATGCTGTTGGGGGTTGAAGTTTATGCCCAAATCTTGAAACCAGAGATTCTAAAAGGTCCGCCTGGCTCTCCATGTGCCCAAAATACAAGCCTAGGCTGGATACTGTTTGGAAATATACAGGCAGAAACTTCAGATGAAAGAATTGTGGTAATGCATCATCAGTTCGACATAGATCACACGTTGAAAAACTTATGGGAGGTCGAAACTGACACAAAAGGGAAATTAACAAAGGAAGAAGAGATATGCGAAAACATTTACAAAGAAACAACAACAAGAAATCAGGAAGAAAGATATATAGTTCAACTACCATTCCATACTGAGAAATCATTATTAACTGAAGGAAATATGAAAGAAGGAGCTTTAAAGAGGTTTTTAGAAAGACGTTTTCACAAAAATGAATATTTGAAGAAGGAATACACTAAAGGAATGGAAGAACATATCGAACTACAACACATGGAAGAGATTTCACAAAATGAGCTCAAAAACCCAGCTGTCTTTCCACCACATCACGCAGTAATCAACGAGGAGAGTAAAACTGCCAAGATCAGACCTGTATCCGACGCATCCTTTGAAGACATCAATAATATTTCACTGAACGATGAGGTACTAGTCGAACCTTCACAGCAAAATCCAACTGATATTGCATCTCGAGAAATGCTGGTTCACGAACTGAAGAACTGCAGCATCTGGTGGCACGAACCGGAACATCTGAAACACAAAGAAATCAACATGGAAAGATTATTAATTGAAAATATAGATTTAGAGAAAAATAAAACTATAAACACTTACCTTAATCTAGATAAACCACAGAGTAAAACAATGAATTATAAAAATGAAAATTTAGAAACTTCAACTGAATTATTGAAACCAAAGAGGTTTTTATATTACAAGTCGATTGGTGAAAATATCATAGACTCTGCTCTCACAACCACGGAGATAGAAAAAGCATCGATGTACTGTATTAGAATTATACAAGCACATACAAGCAGAAGACAACATCATACACCTGAAAGGAAAGAAAAGAGTCAAATTAAGAAAGTCAATAAAAGATCTCAATCCGTTCCTTAATAAAAAGGATTTCCCCAGGGTGGGCGGAAGGTTCACTAAAACTAATATGGAACTGGAACAGAAACATCCCTTCACATTAAATGCTAAAAACTCACTTACCTTATTGATTACAGCGGATGCTCAAAGAAGAACATTTCACGATGGCAATCAGAATATCTCACCAGACTCCAGTAGATACCGAATTGAGTCAAGAGGCAGGAGGTGTTTCAAATCAGGCAGATCGTGTTTATTAAAACGGAAGGTTCTAGGACGCATTGCAGACAACCATCCAGGTTCTGATGGGTTTACTAGGGTTATGTGTAAAAGTGGGAATAATATAGTGAAAAGATCTTATGTCATTTACCCCAAAGAAATTATGTCATTTACCCCAAGATAGTCTCAATAGAAATTAAATAAATATTTTCTTAAATCTGTAAAACACATTCCATTATAATTTTCATATTGTAATGTAAACAAGTACAAAAATCTAAACTTATTAATTTAATCAAAATTACAGTCCGCTTGAAGTTTGATAATGTTTAAAAATGTAAATTGAACTTGCAATTAATTTTACTTAGCAAAAGCATTATCTTGTAACAAAATGTATTTAGCACTTAGCTTAAAGGTATCGACTACAGCTTTATTCTTATAAGGTATCTGTTAGTGACACTCAATTTGTTTTTTAATCAAACGAATGTTGTAGTCCATCATTTTATTTATTTGCTCAAGCATGTTATTATATTTTATATAGCATGTTGATAGTACTTTGTTACTGTGTTATTTGCAAGAAGTTGCATTATATTAACTGGTCATTTTACATTTGAGTTTTGTTAAAAGGTCTTTAAGCCCTTTTGGTGGGCGGTATGTTGATGCGTTTAAATACATTGTAATGCTGTCTCATAAAGTAGTGTGCAATAAACCCCGATAACGTAAAGACGTGTATCAATTCGCTCCTTACCCATACAAACAACATTCAACCTTAATCACTCCAACACACTTTATTATAATCAGATACTTTTTCACAGTCGTAACATTCTTAATTTCAAGCTCATTTCATTAAGTAATAACTTTACTATAGTAAGAACTAATATTTTACCAAGTTAAGTCCATAGATTAATATTATATACTGGTTAAGTCTAGAAGTTTTAGAGTTAGTCTAGTCTGAAGTACAAGTTACAAAGTTCCAAGGGAGATGTTATCGCTTGAGCTGCGCAGGAGCAAGTGAAGTGCGGGCTCGATTGTTCTATAAAATTGAAGTGAAGGGGGGGGGGACTGACAATGACATCAGTGTCAGAATGGCGCGCAATGACGTTTCCGGATGTGACGTATAATCAAATGCGTACTTTTAACGCTGGCGATAACATAAAGTGCATTCAAAGTTTCGCGCCGCCGCACTTCAGAAAAAAAACATATCTCCTTCAATATACCACCTCGAATGAGGTATCATAATATGATAACGCCGCCGCACTTCAGAAAAAAAACATATCTCCTTCAATATACCACCTCGAATGAGGTATCAGAATATGATAAATCAGGGATGATGAAGCCATTTTTGGTCATTGAATGTACAGTTTCTTAGAAAAATAATGATATATTTTACTATATTGACGACATTATCAAAATCAGTTTGCTATTTTTTTATTCAACAGTCGGTCAAAATTCAAAGTGTTGGGTGTGCAGTAGACATGGGCGCCGCGCCGGCGCGGCGCCGCCATGTGTTACCGGCACGCCGCCGCCGCCGCCGCCTATGCCACGCGGCGTGGATTTTTGGCCAAAAAACAACCGTTTGTCGAAAGTTTTACTATTTATGTCAGTTTTTTGACGACTCGTTATTTCTGTAACTTACCAAATAATGTTGTCCTGTATGTGCTGTATTCTGGGGTTGTATTCAACGAAGATCTCTTTTTCTAAAAAGTTGGACTTATCGAAGCCTGTAAGTGGACTGTGTTTGTCCTATCTAGCACAAACATAATAGTCATCAACTTCGAGTGTTGTGTTCCCAATAGATATTTCTTGGTTTCTTGTAAAGCACTTCTTAATATTTGAGCGCTATGTTCAAGTCCTCCAAGATCTCGCAAGAACTTAAACATCGGCAAAACGAAGGTGTGTTAAGTATTTCACACTTCTTTTCCAGGCCAGCCGGATACAGAAACTTTAAAGTATCGCAGGGGTGAATAGTTTCAGAGAAAAAACGTACCCTTGTCGCGATAGTATGGGAATTGAACTCTGGTTTTGAATTTTTAGTAATTTTAACCGAAGTATTTATATTTTTAAGAACCCCAACACAGCACTTCGTAGTTGGCACCTTTGGTGAAACTGCAGCACCCCCATGCCTTGATCGAAGGGAAGGCTTTCATAGTCCTCGAATGCTAAGTAAAATGGCAGATTGTCCTCAGTATTCTGTATGTTTTAACGACTGGAAAATGCTTTATGCATGTCCTAGCTTCGGGAGATGGCTAAAGCCTGAATGAAGGTCACTGGGACCTACCAGTGTGGTATACCTCTAAAATCAGTCAATGTTTTTTGAATCGTCTTGGAACAATATCGAACCATTCGACGTCATCTGACTACAAATTGCTCAAAGTAGCATTGGCAACTGGTGGAGCCACGGAAATCATTGTGCACACTACCGTGATTATCCCACGGCATATAAATCCGTGAAGTCTGTTCGTCCATCCGGGAAGGCAAAGTGTGTCCTGGGACACGACACGTGGGAAACCCTAAGTCAGGGGAAAACTGTGCAGATACAGGTTATTCAAAGTCTCAGCTACAAGAACCACATGATCGGCAAACTGTTATACTCAAATATCTCAGTAGAGCTTTCCAAGGCATTCCCTGCTGGCTTTCCGGAGAAAACGGGGATCGTAAAACGAACCTTCTCGACCAATCCCTATACGTCCTGCCGCCGTAGCGTATAGTATACCTAGATATGGTCAATACCCAGTCTTTTCGGAACTCAGCTTATTCAAGAAGTTGGTTGGAAGTAGGAAGTCTTCAAACCCGCGAGTAATACGATTTGAAATTTTATACAAATCATATCACTGTTGCAGATGTGGCTCAGGCAAATTGAGCGAGATCTATTAGTTCTTCAAGAGTGTCTCACAAGAGATTCGCCTGACCTGTTAGGTACATGTATAAGGCACAATCTTATTTATATTATAAGTATAACGTGGTGGATAGGGACAATTTTGAACTTTGACTACAATTTACACCTATTTGCCTAGGTTTTAGGGTGACTCGTGTAATGAAAGAAATCCAGGTCTTTTGCTCTTCTATTATTTAGTAAACGGCAATTGAAGTTAGTGTAGCCAGGTTGTGAGAAATATTTTAAAATATACCTTGTCCCTATTTCCCCTGCATCCGGGGTCAATAGAGACGCCATATGTGACAATAGGAATATTTAGCCAAGGCTGTCACCTTCCTGAAAAATAATTTTCAGTTTTTAGATATTCAATAATATCTACAAAAAGTATGTTATTTTTATGTCACATTTATTTTACTCAGTTCTTCTAATTATAGAAGGAATAAATAAATAATAAAAAAATGATTTTTTATTAAAATATTAATTTTTCACAGCAGGTAAAATAGGTTTAACTTAATTAAAACAAGTTTATTTTGTAAGATAAAAATAAAATATTATTATCTTAATATAAAAATAGCATTGTGAATGCCTAAAATCTAAAAGGCTTACGCCCATCTACGGCCCAACTTTAAAATACCGTGTACAAACTTTCGATAAAATTTAAAAATCATTATTTAATTTAATATGAATAATGCAATTGGAATTATTATGTAATAAAGTCGCCATCACCAAAACCATTTTAATAACAATTCAAATATTTTTATCCGAGTGACGTTGCTCTAGGTACGGAAAAATCTCGCAAACAATCGATTCGATATAAAAATCGATAAGTACCAACAAAATATATTATTAATTACTAACGTTATTTGTAACGGCAATTCTTGTTTGACTGATTAACTTTTATTAAAACCAGTAATATCATAAAATATTTTTTGGATTATAACAGTATTGAACAAGACTAGCATCGATTTAGTAATCGATTCCAATAGAAAAATGACAGCACTGTGTACTCGGCTGGTCTACGACGGCGACGTCACAACGTTTGGTTGTCGTTTGTTTGTGTTTTGTTTTGTATTAGAAGTGTTTTGCAGTGAGTGTATTTTTTCAAGTGCATCCTTTACTTTTTGACCCATTTTATGCTAAATAGACTCCGAGTTTCCGACCCTATCCCGAACTTTGGAGTTAGGCCCCGCTATTTTATATGACGATAATCTGGAATGGAAACTGCCCACTTGACTTTCGCATGCATTGGATTCTGGAAGCAGCTCTAGTTAGTTTATTCAAAGTAAACAACATTACCTTTAGTTAAACTGACTTCGAGTGACTAAAACGATAAAACAAATGCCTCTGATATGAAAATAGTTGAAATAAATTGTGCCCATGCTAACGAAAAAAAAGTCGTTTTATCTAAAAAAGGCGACTTATTTTCTTAACCAACATACAGTTTATTGAGTTTTTGACATGCCATGCTTTCATTTAATGCACAATTCGTCTATGTACACCGCGGTATACCGTGGGCCGGAACTTCTATAGACCCATGGGCATGGTCCTTTCAAAAAGTTTATTATTTTTTTAATTTTTTTTTTCCTATAAAAATACCATTAGTTCTTATGTTTTAAAATAAAATCTTTGTGTCGGCCCTGTCCTTATTAACACCTTACCGTTTCCATATCACCTTCAGTCGTCCCTATCGAACCATAAGGCGTGCCTATTCCCCCCATTAGCCGTTCCTATTCACCCCTTTCCCGTCCCTAATTTATATGAAACTAAGTAAAAATCAAGTAAGGTTAGAATATTATCATTTTCTTCAAAACTATTAGAAATAAAGACTTAGCCACTTGTATACAGGCTCCCCGATATATTATCCTTTATTGGTCACTGTCCAATAATAATTTTATTACTAAGAGAACTCGGAAAACACAAAGTTTTGAAGCACTTAAAAACACACCAATTTGGGACCTCACTTTGAATTAAAATTTAGACATGTTGCAGCCATTATTTTTTTTGTAGGTGTTGCCATTTGAAGAAAAGTAATAGTCAACTACAATATAAGTCCAAAATTGCGGCGTGTAGACCCAGCTTTAAGTCTAAAATCGTCTGTATATTACATTCCCGGTTTTGTCCCTATTCACCCTGGCGTCCCTATCCACCCCGTTTTACGGTACTGTGCCTTAGGGCTTAGGCCTTCTACCCTCAAGGGTGAAGGAATTAAAAACTTCTGGAGAGCTTTTAAGCATAAGGCTTGTTTTCATGTTTTTTGTGATTTCGGCATCCTTGCTGCCTTGTTACTGTTTAGTTGCTTAAGCAGTACTAATCTCATACAGGCAGACGTCCGGGATATTTTTGGAGTATTAAATCTGGTAAGCTTGGTTCTGGTCTGAAGTTTTTAGGCCTTACGATGCGATCAGGTGTGGCGCTTTAGCATCTTACAGAGTTCTAATAAACGTAAAGTGATAAATTGTATAATGCAGCGTTCTCTAAAGCCAATAACTATTCATGTCAATTAAACTTTTAAAAAAAAACCACGCCGCCGGCGCCACGCCGCCGCCGACCTAAAATAGCCAGTTCGCCGCCGCCGCAATTTTCTAACGCGGCGCCCATGTCTAGTGTGCAGATGGCAGTACTGTCATGGAGCGATGTTCAGTGTCAGCAGCCTGAGCCCAACTTCCCTGGGTACACATTAGTCCCAACCCAATCACCTACACTCTCGAGCTTTTTGTATAAAGCTCGAGCGTATAAAAATGACCCCAAATCAAATCAAATCAAATGTTTATTTGCAATTGTTGTTGTTATTGTTATTATCTTTGTTGTTATTCACCCCATCGTAAAATGATTGAGTTTGTAACCTTTATTTCTTTTTCCGTATCGATATTGCTGCATCGACAGTTGAGCCCAGCCCTTTATGTCAAAAACGTGTCATATTTTGATGTGTGACTCATCTGTACACAAATTTTTGCTGTTTTGTTTTATTTTTTATGTGTGAGTGTCGTCATTACAGTGTTGTTTTTGTATGTGGGTGGGCGGAACTGCACTTGTGTGCATTTCCCCCCCCCCCCCCCCGCAAAAAATGCCAGAATAATTTGAATAGAGTAATAATCGCTAAGGCTTCTCCTTTCGTGACAAACGAAGCCTTTTGTTGCTCGAAGACGTAGTGTATCAAAGTTAAGGATTCGGAGTGGAATATTGAAAATATACTACTTAAATATTATTTTTTAGAATAACACATAGTTATTGTGAAATAAAACTGAACTTACTCTTTTGATTTAATAAGATTTTCACAATAATGCTAATCAGCTATCATTGGTGAGGTGGTGTTAAATTCAAGTGTCAATCCTGGCAGCACCGATTTTGACTTTGGCGCCGAATTTCAATTTTAGAATTTCAATATTTAGGAAATATTCCTTTACAAAACTAGGGTGACCAAAATACTACACCATTTCAGATTTTCAAAAAACGAAATTGTTCTATTGAAAGAAATAACTGAAAGTCGCAGGCGAGGGGTGAAAAAATGAAAATGAATAATGTTTATTTCTGTAACAAATTAGTTTAACAGAGATTTAAGGGTGGGCTCCCTCTTTTAAGTGCCAAGGCACCTGTGCCAGAAGGAGTCACTCTTCCTTAACAAAGCATACATGTACAGAATTATAAACCAGTACAGTTATAATCAAAGAAACAATAAAGTTACTAAAACTTAAGACTTAACTAATTAAAAATATAAGTAAAAAATTGAGCTTGTTTTGCGTGTGCGTGTGTGTGTGTGTGTGTGCGTGCGTGTGCGTGTGTGTGTGCTATGTTATATCATGTTTAAGTAAATTTTCGGTTTCGTCATAATCTAATGTCTTTAACCATTTGGTAAGATTAGATTTACATTCCCGATAAGTCATTGGATACATTTCTAAAATTTTGTTTATTTTATTATATAAATATGCTGATAAATGTTGAAACTGATTTCGAGCAAAGCTAGTTCGTGTGTATTGTGTTTCGATTACCATAATATGCTTCCTTCTTTTTTGGGTAACATTAGGTGTATATACCAGAGTCCTGTGTTTCTTTAAAATAACGTGGAGGATGTACAATTTCCTAATAGAAAGTAGATCCGCTAAGCTGTACAGTAAATGAGTAGAAAACCTGCGTTTTTTGAAAAACATTACTTTTAGTAGAGCTCTTTGTGCTCGTTCCACGTCTAAAAATTTTGTTTTCAGTGCTCCTCCCCAAACAGTTATGCAATAAATTATGATTGACTGTACTAACGCAACATAAATAAGATTAAGCACTTTTTTGGTGGTTACGTGTCTAAGTGATTTAAAAATCCACATTATCTTTCTTATTCGACTAGCCACCAGGGGGGTCACAGATCACTAATGCTTTGTAGATGATGCGAAAACGAGCTAGCCTATACAAATCGATGGGTGCATTCTGTAAGACAAATCTCTGAGTCATCGATCGCCATAAATTTGTTAACCTTGGAAAGTAATTTTTTTTGAATATTCATTTACTTTTCATGGTTAAAATGTACTTTATGGCGTTCGATGACTCAGATATTTGTTTGCTGACCCAATTTATCGCTTATTATCCCCGCCAATTGGTAATGCACCTGGCGGCCATGTTTTTAACCTCAAAAATGAAAAACAATTTGTTAATTTTTGATATACCTAGACCCTATCTTACTGAAAATAATAATTCAATAAATAATAATTATATTTCTTTTTTCATGGCATTTTTAGTTGAGGATCACGTCGATGTGGATGTTAATGTGACAAGGTTCTTGCGAATTACCAATTTGCGGGGATAGTATATCTCTATCTGCCGCAACGTTCTAAATTGATGAAAAATAAAATACCGGTCACTTACTAGTTTTTTTTAATGAGAACATTGCAAATAAGTATATAAGTATATAGTAAGTTGGTCATATTTATTTTTAAGTGCGATTTATTAGGTGCGTGCTCTAATAAAATGTCGCAAGTCAATAAAACAAATTAAAGTTATATTATTTCAATTTTTTTATTTTCAATATCATTTCACACCATTAGTTTGTTAATTACATCGATATAAAATAAATCATTTTCTTCTTTATTTGATTATTATTATTCATAATAACATAAAATGTAATGCAATTTAGGTACTTATTTATGGGGTCTCATCTCTCATCATTTCTTTTTATTTTAGTGATATTCAACAACAAGGAAGTCGTCGCGTTGCCTTTATAAAGTTACATAATTCACTGTTAAATAATAAACATTAAAAGAAATTGACAAATCTTAAAATTCTCAAACCAAACATATCTAAATACACTAAACAATTTTGAAAAAGCTGATCACGTAGGAACTTTTTATGAATTGCTTTATTTGACATTACAGACGCTATAAAACAGCTCCCAAACTGTCAAATCGTGCGTCGTGGTACGCTTCGTCCATACATAAAAAATGGTGAACGGTTTAAGAGCGTGTATTAAAGCAGGCCCTCCGCAGGCCTGCTAAATCGAGGTCATGGTACGAAAAAGTAATGCCATTCAGTATAAGTCCTGCTATAAGAGCTCATAGTAAGGCCCCAGATCAAAGGGTAAAGTTAATATTAATAATCAAATTCATGTTTGTGCGCCGATTTAGATGAAACTCGGTTTTTGGTACAATTTTGACAAGAAATAGCAAAGCAATTTTTAAAGTATAAGAAATCCAAGATGGCGGCCAACTTTTTTGTTTGTAGGCCGATTTCGATGAAACTCGGTTTTTGGTACTATTTTGACAAGAAAATAACAACGCAATGTAAAAATATTAAAAATACAAGATGGCGGCCAACTTTTTTGTTTGTAGGCCGATTTCATTGAAACTCGGTTTTTGAAACTATTTTGACAAAAAAATAACAACGCAGTGTCAAAAATATTAAAAAATCCAAGATAGCGGCCAACTTTTAAGTTTGTAGACCGATTTAGATGAAACACGGTTTTTAATACAATTTTGACAAGAAAATAACAAAGCAATTTTTAAAGTATAAAAATTCCAAGATGGCGGCCAACTTTTTGTTTGTGGGCTGATTTCGATGAAATTCTGTTTTTGGTACTATTTTAGGCAACACGTATTTTTTAGGCAACACGTATTTGTATTGATTTACAAGTAATCTTTTTATTTCAGATTAGAAGCATATGATTTAAATTTTAACAAAGCAACTGAGTGTGAATTTCCGTGTTTATAGTTGCCTGATGATGCCTTCTGTGCAATAGTAATTTCAGGTTTCTGTACTGGAATTTCTGTACCATCCAAAATTACACGAACCGTTTTATCATATTTATTTTATTATTCTAAGTTTCTTGAATGACTCTGGCATATAAAATTCTATTAATTCTCTGTTTGGCCCCAATATTGGGCTTATTCCATATTTGATATACCTATCAAATTCTTCCAAGTTATAAATATGTTAGAAACAGCTGAGGTTGAAATATTAAAGAACAAAGCTGTTATAATTCAAAAGTTGTTTTATTTTGGCGAAGCTTCATCAAATTCATGAAACATTCCTTTTGATTTATAATGTTTCTCAGGCTCAGCAAAGGAGAAAATCGAGGGAAAAGCATATTTTTTTTGATATTTTTTTGCCCACTATTTTTTTTGTTACTGGGAAATCGATGAACTCCAATATTTTACAAGTTACATGCATAACTCGCTTCCCTCTAGGAGCTTCTTTCCTGCTGGCGTAACGGACTCTTCTTTGAGGCGGCCGGGCACCAAAGAACAGACGCCACCTATCGGGATAAAATTGCGCTTTTCCTCCCCATTAAAAACCACCTAGCGACTGGTTGCAGTTCACAGATGATCATGATCCATTGCTACTTCTTTTTGGATTAAAAAAAAACATACCAAATAAAAGTGGCAATGTATGTCAAATGCAACCGGTCGCTAAATAGTTTCTTTTTAGATAATCAGGGTGCGGGTTAAATTTTAAAGTTTTAAAAGTGACCAAAGGTTTTCAATATCTGAAAATGTCAGTATCAGGGCATATGTATTCTGTGATCAGGGGGCTTATTGTCTAATTTCGAAAATCTATCGCAATCGCTTTCATTTGACAGATGGATGTGACACATTGCTGCATTCCTTTGGTAAGTTTTTATTTGTGCCAAAAAGAAGCATCAATCCCCGCGTTCCAAATCACGCCAACAGCACTGTTAGCGTATAATCCATTAAATGAAGTAGGTATACAAATACCCTATCTGTGTAATACTTTGTGACTATTTGATTTGGTCGGATTCGCGCTAACAGCGCTGTGAGCGTGATTCGGAACGCGGGGAATGTATCACATCTTGAAAGCGATTGCGATAGATTTTGAAATTAGACAATAAGTACCCAGGGTCAGTTTGTCAATTTGACAGTGACGTTTCTTTGTTTACATTTTTGCTGGGAAATTAGTATGCGACTTTACATTATTATACGCGTCTTTTATCATCTTGGTGAAAAGCGTCCACTTGATTATTTTGTGATTTTTGGCTCTTAAAACTATATATAATGGTGTCGTGTTCTGTATTAAATTGTGATGTTACATACGACAATAACCCAAATAAACACTCATTTCACAGGTAAATATGATTGTACAACTAACATTTTCATATTTTAGTTGAATATATTCCCAAACACAATAAGTGATACAATAATAATATCATGCTATTAACAAAGACTTCTATGTTGTATTTAACCGTCTATTTCCTAAATAAAGGCTGATTTCTAAACATTATGTGTTATGGCCGGTATACATTTTGATTAGTGTTTAGTGCGAGTGGCTCGTTTAGTGTTTAGTGTTTAGCAAAAAACAATTACTTAACACTAAACAGAGACTGTCCGCACGTGTTTTTTGCTAAACACTAAACACTAAACGAGCCACTCGCACTAAACACTAATCAAAATGTATACCGACCATTAGATAAAAAGATATTATGTCCGTGAACTTGAGAAAATACGACATAGGGATCAATGATATAAAAATTCTAATATCTTTGATAGGGATTGATAAAAATTATCGATATCGATACTCATGTCGATGATTTCCAATATAACTTTGTTTTTGTTTGTGAACACTGATAGTTTTATTTAAAGCTGCTTTTAACCGACAGTTTTCAAATAGTAAATTAGACCTACTTAAAGTACCAATTTAACAATATTTCCAGATTTCCTGTAAATCCAGAAATAAAATTAAACTGGTTAAAAATAATAAATAGAATAGGCTGGAAGCCTCGCCAAACCTCTGTAGTGTGCAGCAAACATTTCACGCAAAACTGTTTCATCCAAAGAAATCACCGACGTATTTTGAAAAAGGAATCTATACCTACAGAAGATGTCCCGGTGGGTATTTTTTTTTTTTAATTATAGTCATTTCCATTCAATTCAATTGTTAAATAAATAGGGAACCGATGAAAAATTTTCCGTTTCAGGTGAATATTAAGCCCAGGCGACCTGCATCGTCGTACGTTTACAGGGACATTTTGCCGGAACCATCAACATCACGGCCAAGACCTTTGACTCCTAGAAAAAGACATTTAATAAATAAATGTTCAAATCTAAAAAAAAATATCAAGAAGAAACAACAAATAATAAGAAATTTAAGAGCACAAACTAAAAGAATGAAAGAAAAACTTGAACGAGCGGAGATATTAATTGAAGAGCTAAAGGAACGTCCAAACCAAAACGTAATGGATAATTTAAATGAAACAATTGAAGAAAGCAGCAATGAAACTCTGCAGTTAAGGCCGGTATACATTTATATTAGTGATTAGTGCGAATGGCTCGTTTAGTATTTAGTGTTTAGCATAAAACTTGTTCGGACAGTCTCTGATTAGTGTTTAGTGCTTAGCGAAGTACAGTGTTTATAGCGCGTTCTATTTTTTCTGGTAGTAGCTCCTCCCGCGCGTCCCGCCTTCACCCCTCACTTGCAGCTAAACACGTCTGGACAGGGACTGTTAAGTGTTTAGTTTATATCAACAAAGCCCGTGTTCGTTTCTCAACTTGTTTGTAGTGATATAAAAATAAGTATTAAAATAAATGTCTACCAGACCAGGTGGATCGATTCTGTAACCCACACTCAAATTTGTGGAGCTAGATGTTCAACATGCTTGTTTATATAATATCTATATAAAATGTCCTGAATACAAAAAAAACAAACAGGCAAGAGACGCAGCTCTGCAAGCCATAGTTGAAATGCATTTAGAAAATAATTCAAATGTGATCATCCATTTTTTTCGTCTTAATTTTTTTTACAATGAACTAAACTAAACAGCATGGGACATCATCACCTACTAATCACTACACACTGAACAGTGAACTTAATACTAAACACTAAATACTTGACTAATCAAAGTGTATACCAGTCTTTATTGATAGACAGAGCCAATAACAAGAAATCTGGTGAATTAGCTCATTCATCGAAATACAAAGATGAAATTCACCTTGACTCTGCATTTTTATAGCCCAAGATATAGCTAAATACGATATTATATAAAGCTACAAGCTATAACTAAATACGTCAAAAATTTGACCTTTGTTTGCCACATGTCAATACATTAAGGCAGTGGTACCAGACCACAGAGTAAACTGTGAGCCTGGATTTACTGTGGAATCCAAGAAGCTTAAACCCACAATGGAGTTTGCACGCCTAGTATCATACTGAAGATTGAAAAAGACTCCTTAGTGACGTCACGGCGTATTGCTATCTCTTTCTTTTCGTTTTACAATACGTTTTCGTTTCTCACGAACGAACGAACGACGAACAACGAACACGTATTGTAACACTAAAGAAAGAGGTTGCAATAAGCCGTCACGACACTAAAGGAGCTTTTTTCAATCTTCACTATGACATATGGCCGTGCAATCTCCATTGGAGGGAGGTATAAGCTTCTTGGTGGAATCATTCAAAATATTAAAAAATATAGCGAAGGAAATCAGTTTAACTTTGATGAAATGAGTTTAAAAGAATACACGGAGTTTGTAGGCAAGACACAAAGTCAAATGAGCTTTATCCAAATAAACTTAATTATGAAGTACTTTTGAATTGTCTATATTTTCCTACCACCCGTTCCAGACTTTTTTAGCTGACAAGAAGAACTTTGGTACAGCTCGCGCAACATAACTTGAACCAAACCATAGACAATGAAGCTTGCGCAGTAGCAATTTTCAGTACAAAAATTGTAGTGCGCAGGTCATGTGGTACTAAAAATTGGGTCAAGTTATGTTGCGCGAGCTGTATGTACCTAATGATAATGATCAGGGGCCCTATCGCCCAACTCAAAGCGATAGCCAAAGCGATAGCTAGACTGTATCCGTCCGTCATATAATAACACGATGACAAGGACGGACTTTGACTCTGGCTTTGGTTTATGACCTCAGTGCACTGTCCGTCCTTGTCATCGTGTTATGATATGACAAGGACGAATAGAGTCTAGCTATCGCTTTGAGTTGGGCGGTAGGGCCCCTGGAGATGAACAACAGGGTTGCGTTCAGAACCTACGCTGGTTGGAAAACGCTCTGACGTTTGTCTGTAGAAAAAATGACAATTTCAATTGATATTATTTTGTATTTTGATGTTTTTGAGTCTAATTCTTAAAATAATCATGGCAGATCCTCAAAAAATGGATTTTATTTGATTTAGAATAAAGAAAAGTTTAAATTATTTGTATTCCAAATTCAAAATGAAGACGTTGTATTGACATTGACATTAAAGTTCTTGGTCGTTCCGAACCTTAAGAGCGAGTTAAGAAACAACCAAACAACCGCGCTCTAAAGGCTCTGAACGCAACCCTGCTAACAAAGTGCTTGTGTTTATGGTGGTGGCGGACAACAGTTTTTGGAAGCTTCCTGTTGGTTTTTTTCCTTGTAGAAGTTTCATGCGCTCTCCAGACTCACGCGGGAAGTTCGCGGCCTGATTCGTCGCATATTCTTCGCAGCTGCGTCGCGTTCGCGTCTCGTTCTCGTAAATTGTCGGTTTTGTCCCGCTACCTTTCCGTTTGCGCTATCCCTTTGAAATGGCATAATAATTTGTTATGTTTTAGTGATTATGTTATTATCCTTTGTCCTATGTAGGTACTAATACCTACAAGTAGGTACCTATTTAAGTACTTAGTCATTATTTAAACTAGGTAATGCGTAAAAACCTACAAGGCAGTTTAAAAGCTTATAAATGTTGTCCAACAAAGACTACTCCTATGCAGAAAGATCAACGTGAAGTGACTCGAAAGCTTAGTGATTTGAGAATCTGCTAGTATCTAAAGCACATCACCTACCTACTAGCAATAGCCTCGAGAAAACCTCATGATTTGTCAACTATAAACTGAACGAAAAATGTATTTTTAAAGTAGGTACCTACCACCCACCTACTTCTATCAGTGATTCTTTTCGTTTCTATTTTGATCTACGATGCAATTTTAAAGGGTGCTTGCAGACGAAAATCGATCCAATTGACTCCGAAGGAAGGGCCAGTATCTTCGATCATCTAGGTATAGTAGGTTCCAAATGGACTAAGAGCAAGCCCCGGAAATAGGTGGTCAATTTACAGAGTGACGAAACCCCTCTTGTTCGTGTGCCATACTATCATTATTAATAGATCCGGGTGCGTGACAGCTTTTCAGTGGTGGGGGTGGGAATGGTTGGGCAACAAAGGGACTGAAAAACTGATTGAAGGTATACAATTTACAGAGCTCTGGATTTGGTGTGGTACCTATAATAGCAAGCCAATCATGTATCTAAATCGAATATAACATTGCCAGTCATTTTGGCTGGTAGAAAAGTAGTGCCAGGCGGCATCAAAGGTGCGCGACCTTACTTAGGCCGTATACAGAGAGGACGCTGTTTGCAGACTGCCGCTTACTGCCGCAGGTTCGCGCAGGTAACCGTCACACAAAGCAAGCAGGTTGAAGCAGGATTTCATACTAAACGAGCCAGCGCTGACCTGCGCGTGTAGGCGCTTATCAGCGCTTGTTCATACAAAATGCCTTTGCTGGTTACCTGCGCGAACCTGCGGCAGTAAGCGGCAGTCTGCAAACAGCGTCAACCTGCTTTCTCTCTGTATACGGCCTTACATTCAATCGGTTTTTCAGCCCTTTGTTGCCCAGCCACTCCCACCCCCACCGCTGAAAATTTGCCAGGTGCCCGAATCTGTTAATAATGATAGTACTTATAGAAAAACTCACAAGAGGGGTTTCGTTGCTCTGTAAATTGTCCACCTATTTCCGGGGTTAGCTCTTAGTATAAAAAAACCGAACACGGAAAACCATGTTCTTTTAGGGGTGCCTGCCTACTATAATTATCATTATTTGCCCGCGCGGCCGGCCCGGCCGGACACAATAGAAAAATTGTCTCATTTTCCGAGCCTTGATGGGTTAGGTAAACTAAACTAATTTACCTACCTAGGTACTCTCTAACCTGATGATGGGTAAAGTAATTTACTTTAACCAGAAAACTTAAAAACCCGGGAAACTTAATTGTACTTTGTAGGTACCTAGGTTACCTAATCAAGAAAGTCTTGCTATTTCTATCAGCCGATAGGAGCTGAGCACAGTACTATAAGAGTCAATGCATCTCAGAAACTGGTTTCGTAAAGGCAATAAACTCAGTGTGTTTATTCTATTATAATAAATTGTATAATGAGGTAAGTACTGGATCACGTATTGCAATTTAACAGGATTGACCGAGGCTCTTAAACCAGTCTTCGTCGTACTTTTGCTTCAAGCGGTTGTGTGGAATATACAGTTATCACAATGGGTGAGTACCTAAGTGTTGTTTACTAATATACCTAGGTATACCTAAATATAGTTGGAAAGTTTTCGTTGAATCATTTATGATTAATCAAGATTCAGCGATCGACCTTTTTACTAGTTTATCAACGCAAAAGTAAGATGGGTTTGTTATTTTTGATTTATATATGACGGGAGAAAATCAAAGTGCAAAAGTAGAGTTTTTTAAAGAATAATTAAGACTTTCGTAGTTACAAACCTACAAATGGAGATTTTACCTTCTATTACTCTTACTGAATTTTACCTATAAGTTTAATTTCTAGTTAAAATAATAAATACGTGTTAAAATAGGACTGTACTTCCTACTTACCCTCGTATCTATAGACGCGTAGTTAAGCAATTTTCAAGCAAATTAAGGTATAAATTAATCTTAAATGCACCAAAATTGCACTAAAACTGCATATAAATTGCATGTGAATATAATATTTGAAGCATTTCAAAATTGCAAGTTTTTCTCAAGTCAATAAAACTACTTACTCGTAGGTACCAGGGTAAATTTAAAAAGAATTCATTCTGTAAAATTTTCCTTGAATGATTAGTATACTTAGGTACTTACCTGGTTTTACTATGTACTTACTTATCTTAAATTCGTCATTGGCATTTTCCAAGACAAGGTATTCCTAGATATTTTGTCCACAATTTCGCGTAGAATTTAGTTTCAATTTGAATTTTCAAGAATGTTTTGCTCCAAAGTCTAAACATGTCCAAACCATCCAAACTGGGACCTACCGACATTCAATAAAATTGGTCAACAATTTAGACGTCATAACGTAACAATGAGACAGGACATGGGAAATTGAACGTAGCCAACGCAACGTAGGATTTAGGACATCTAAGCTAAGGTCACAGAGGTCAAAAAATATATCTATTAGTTGAATAGGTGTTATGGAAAGGGATATAACGACCGGAAATTCCCCCATTGTAGAGTTAGGTCATCTTAAATTATAGCTTATTGTGACTGGAACTGAAATGGCCTCCCGGCGTGGTCACACTCCATACCCTTTGTAACAATTTTCTGTAGTGGATAATTTGATTCTCTATGTGACTTTTACTACCTGCCTACCTATTTGATATTTGTCTTTTTTAATGCCGAACATTCTTCCAAATATCCTACTTAATATTATAAAAGTGAAAGTTTGTGGGTTTGGATGTTTAGATGTTTGTTCCTCAATCACGCAAAAACTACTGAACGGATTTGGTTGAAATTTGGCACACAGGTAGTAGATAGCCTAGATTAAAACATAGAATACTTTTTATCCCGATATTCCCACGGGAACGGGAACCACGCGGGTGAAACCGCGGGCGGACGCTAGTCTTCAAGAATTTTTCACTAGAAGACATTGGCGGATTTTTTGTAGAAAACGGAAGAAGCAAGAATAAAAAAAAACATACTTTATACGTCTACTGTCGTTTTTTTCTTAGAATAAGAAACAACGCACTCTTGCGTTATGTAGAAATGTTGGTTTAATTGGAAAAATATTATTTTTGCGATAATCCTAGGTATTTTAAACGGACGAGTCGAACCTAGAAAACACATTTTTGAAAGCAATTTTTTCCCAAATTGATTGTTGCAAAAATTGATGACGATGTAAATATTTCGTAAGCTAGCTATGATTACATGTAGGTACCTGTAACCTGTCGTTGGCTACATGTAGGTACCTACTATGCGAGCCAAATAAGAATAGTACTGTCAAAGCGGCCATTTTTGTTTGCGTTTCGCTTCCACTTCAGGGCGTAGGAATGTGCAAGAAAAGGAACAAAGATCAAAATGGCCGTTTTACAGTACTATTCTTATTTGGCGCGCATAGTAGATAGTCTTATTTTAAGGCATAAACTTAATATTCGATTTTTTTTTAAGTCTATGTTTTAAGGATAGTCTCTACATTTAGCGAAACATACGATATCGAATCTATTAAAATTAAGGAAGATACCTATCTGAAAATATAGGTCAGAAACAATAAGTAAGCGGTATGAAAGTAAAATAATAACAATGTTATTGATAAAACTCGTTTAAGATAACCTTTGTAAGGCGCGAAGACTATAGGTTAACTGCGAAGATATTTGCGATAACTAGGTTTTAATTAACTGCTTCAATACTTTTAATGTCAATATTTTTGTTTTCCATACGCGGTACCTAGATAGGAACATGTATGTACATATAAATAAGGAAAAATATGGTGTATGACTAGCTCGCTACTCAAATGGCCGACATTTAATACGTTTGCTATGAAATTACGTGCCGTAAACTTGTCAATTTCCCTTATTTCCAACTCGTCAGATTTTTAACTAGATAGATTTTCAAGTCGTCAGATTTTCAAGTCGTCTTTAAATGTACAGTTGAATACCAAGGTACACATTTTCTTATTATTTTCCTCAATCAATATCATAAAAGTGATTTTTCTACGACGCAGTTCATACGAAGGTACTTACTTACTTAGGTAGGTACCTACTTACCATAATAAAAACCTCATACTTAGTTGAAAAAACATGCTACGTATGAATTCTCATGTAAAATTCACCAAAGTTTAAGTAAGATATGTAGGTAATGTGATTTTATTGCTCATACCTATAATAGTTGTTAGCGTATCGTTCATTCGAATAGAATGTTGGACATTTGATTAGGGGGGCTGTACCTACCTAGTTTCCTTATGCAATGAAAGCAAAAAAAAGAGAGAAAAAAGGTTCTACAACTTCCTCCGCATCACGCATGAAAATGTGGAAATTTCATTTCCCGAGGATAGTACCTATAGCCAAGTAACTATCTGATTAATTAAATTTAAAAAAATCGTATCACTAAATAACTACAAAGATCTTTCGAATAACTAACTTAGGTAATATTTCATCAAAGTCTATAAACCCAAAATCAATTCCTGAAAAAGGAAAATGAATTAAAATGTTGATAGGTACTCAATAAAAATTTAAAAAGAAGTTAATTATAAATACCTAGGTAAATATTAATGCGTGCTGGCTTATTTAGGTTTCGGAGTTTTATTCATATGTTGTCACTTGATTCATTAGTTTTATTTATTAAACAATTTTATTTGCATTTGTTTTTTAAGCGGGTTATTAGGTTTGCACAGTTTTTAACATGTTTAAATTAATAAATTGCAAATCCGCCTTCACCTTGGCAATTAAAACGCTTATATTCAATGAATTTTCGCAATATCAGGATCACGATTCCGGTCACGGTCAACATCTTTGTTGCTTGATAAATTAAAATTAATCTTTCGTGTTTATGGGAGAGAGAGTGACTTAATGGACTGTCGTCACCGAGTCTCTTCAACTTTCAAGTCAACTTCGCGTTAAACGCATGCAATATTGACTGCCTCAACTTTCTGCCTTACTTTGACGTTTTTTAGAAGCTACCGCCTTTCCGCTTTCCTTCTTCTAAAAAAAAACGTCAAATTTGTATGTCAGAAAGTTGAACGTGAAAGCTCACGGTTTGGAAGCAAGGCAATGAATAAGCGTTCGACGCAGAAAGTTGAAAGGGAAAGCGCACGGCTTGCAGGCAATATTGCATGCATGGACGCAAGTTGAATTGAAGCGACTCGGTGGAGACAGACCATTTATGTTCACAAAGCAATATTATTTGTTTAAGTAATGTATGAAAGGTGTAACAAGACCTTCACCGAAGCCGAAGTCCACGTATTCCGCCCATCATCAGGATCATTTTTGTCTTTTAGACTGTACCTGGGAAAAGCTACGAAGTTATTGAAGGTCGGAGTCAAAAAATTTTTTTTTCAAATTTTTTATGAAATCTTATTTTATTCGTTATTGCCTACTTTTTGTCCAATGAAACATTATCAAAATTTTAAGTATTTCGTAACAAACAATGGTTTCAAAACGTCGTCACTCGATGTATCTCATGAGCACGCACATAAACGCTGCCTTTCAACTCGGCCGCACGCACCTGTGTAGCATACACTCGCAGGCGGCGCGGTCTGTTGTACGCGTTACATTGCGTGGTAAAGTATGCAATGACTTTTTAACACCAAAAATCAAAATCGTTTTCCAGCAATAATTTTGAAGAGAAATGGTCCTGATGATGGGCAGAATACGTAGACCGGTGGGCTGATTATCTAATTAAAAACCACCTAGCGACTGGTTGCAGTTCGCAGATGATCGTGATCCATTGCTACTTATTTTTGGGTAAAAAAAAAACATACTAAAGAAAAGTGGCAATGTATGTCAAATGCAACCGCTAAATAGTTTCTTTTTAGATAATCAGGGTGCCGGCTTCATTGAAGGTCTTGTTACACCCGGGGGGTAATTACGTAGGTAACTTTGTTGCAATCAACTCTGACAGAAATCGCATTTACCTTGCTGCTTTAGTAAGAACCAATGTGACAACTATCTTAACTAAAGCAGCAATGCAACTGCGCTTTCAATCGATTTCAATCGAGAATTGTTAGCAACAGCTTTACGTAATCAAGGTACCGGTCCTTGTATATCTGTGCTATTATATATTCTGTGTTCTTACCTACTTTATTTATTATTATATATACTATATCTATGATTAGGTACCTATTATTGACGTTGCAAGACAAATAGTTCAACCGTTGTTGCTTTTACCTCAAAAAGTGATTAGCAAATAATGATCGCCGCTAACATAATTTGTCCATTAATTTATTATTGTGGTTTAATGTTAGTTAAATGTTGTCGTTTCTTCTTTTACAGGTTCAATGACAATCATCTTGTCCGTTTTCGCTGTCTGTCTGGTCATATCATACACGGAAGCGGGTAAATATTTTTTAATAATTATTTCGTTAATCGCGAAAAAAAATCAGCTGTTTCATACAAAAATTAATAACGAAAATATCTAAATGTATGAAACAACTGATTTTTTTCGTGATTTTAGTTGGTCCCATAGTAAAAGTTGTTTGGTTTGATGGTCCCTTTCTACCATATTCGGCTTATTAAGGCTTTTTTACCAAACACCTTGTGTACGCAATAAGTTATGAATCTCGATATTGCTAAATGTAGCCACTTTTGGCACTATTGAGATGCACGACTAGTTTAAAAAGTTTGAGTTCTTGAAACTATTAGAGCCAAAAATGTCTTATGACGTCATTTGTTTATAATAGCGTGGTCGTATGGAGTGTCTGTGGTGTAGTAGGGCGAAAATTATGTAAGAATTTAATTAAAATAATCATAATTTTTTTTTCAGCTGGTAGCTGCCCCCTGCCGTCGAAGGTGTACGGCTGCAGCCCCAAGTGCGTGCAGGACTACGAGTGCACGCACGGCCGGGTGTGCTGCGCCAACTCCTGCAACTCCAGGTCTTGCGCCGAGCCGGCTGCCCACGGCGGCACCGGCAGCTCCCACAAACAACACAGTAAGTAATTAATTTAATTTCGTTCTGCCTCCGCCTTGGAGAGCAAAATTCAAATCTTGCCAGGGGCGCTCTTAATCCTAGAAATAAGTCTTGGACCGCAAAATTCAAATCTTGCTAGGGGTCGCTGATCTTAAAAATAAGTCTTACGCCGAAAAATTCAAATCTAGTCAGGGGCGCTGATCTTAGAAGTCTTGGAGCGCAAAATTCAAATCTTGCCAGGGGCGCTCTTAATCCTAGAAATAAGTCTTGAACCGCAAAATTCAAATCTTGCTAGGGGCGCTGATCTTAAAAATAAGTCTTACGCCGAAAAATTCAAATCTAGTCAGGGGCGCTGATCTTAGAAGTCTTGGAGCGCAAAATTCAAATCTTGCCAGAGGCGCTCATAATTCTTGAAATAAGTCTTGGAGCGCAAAATTCAAAGCTTGTCCGGGGCGCTGATCCTAGAAATAAGTTTTAAAACGCAAAATTCAATTCTTGCCAGGTCGCTGATCCTATAAATAAGTCTTGAAGCGCAAAATTCAAATCTTGCCAGGGGCACTCATAATCTTAGAAACAAGTCTTGAAGCGAAAAATTCAAATCTTGGCAGGGGCGCTCATGATTCTAGAAATAAGTATTGGAGCGTAAAATTCAAATCTTGCCAGAGGCATTCATAATTCTAGAAATAAATCTTGGAGCGCAAAATTCAAATCTTGCCAGCAGCGCTTATGAGCTCATTATGTAGATAATAGGATTATGATCCTAGAAATAAGTCTTGCAGCGCAAAAATCAAATCTTGCCAGGGGCGCTTATAATCCTAGAAATAAGTCTTGGAGCTTAAAATTCAAATATTGCCAGAGGCGCTCATAATCCTAAAAATAAATCTTGGAGCGTAAAATTCAAATCTTGCCAAGGGCGCTCATAATTCTAAAAATAAATCTTGGAGCGTAAAATTCAAATCTTGCCAGGGGCGCTCATAATCCTAGAAATAAGTCTTGGAGCGCAAAATTCAAATCTTGCCAGGAGCGCTCATAATCCTAGAAATAAGTCTTGGAGCGCAAAATTCAAATCTAGCCAGGGGCACTGATCCTAGACATGTCTTGGAGCGCAAAATTCTAATCTGGCCAGGGGCGCTCATAATCTTAGAAATAAGTCTTGGAGCGCAATATTCAAATCTTGCCAGGAGCGCTCATAATCCTAGAAACAAGTCTTGGAGCGTAAAATTCAAATCTTGCCAGAGGCGCTCATAATTCTAGAAATAAGTCTTAGAGCGCAAAATTCAAATCTTGCGAGCAGCGCTCATAATCCTAGAAATATGTTTTGGGGCAAAATTCAAATCTTGCCAGGTGCGTTCATAATCCTAGAAATAAGTTTTGGAGCGCAAAATTCAAATCTTGTCAGGGCGCTCATAATCCTAGAAATGTCTTGGAGCGCAAAATTCAAATCTTGCGAGCAGCGCTCATAATCCTAGAAATAAGTTTTGGGGCAAAATTCAAAAATGCCAGGTGCATCATGCTCATAATCCTAGAAAATAAGTCTTGGAGCGCAAAAATCAAATCTTGCCAGGGGCGCTCATAATCCTAGAAACAAGTCTTGGAGCGCAAAATTCAAATCTTGCCAGGGGCGCTCATAATCCTAAAAATAAAATCTTGGAGCGTAAAATTCAAATCTTGCCAGGGGCGCTCATAATTCTAGAAATAAGTCTTAGAGCGCAAAATTAAAATCTTGCGAGCAGCGCTCATAATTCTAGAAATAAGTTTTGGGGCAAAATTCAAATCTTGCCAGGTGCGTTCATAATCCTAGAAATTAGTTTTGGAGCGCAAAATTCAAATCTTGCCAGGGCGCTCATAATCCTAGAAATAAGTCTTGGAGCGCAAAATTGAAATCTTGCCAGGGCGCTCATAATCCTAGAAATAAGTTTTGGAGCGCAAAATTCAAATCTAGCCAGGGGCACTGATCCTAGACATAAGTCTTGGAGCGCAAAATTCAAATCTTGTCAGGGGCGCTCATAATCCTAGAAATAAGTCTTGGAGCGCAAAATTCGAATCTGGTCAGGGGTGCTCATAATCTTAGAAATAAGTCTTGGAGCGCAATATTCAAATCTTGCCAGGAGCGCTCATAATCCTAGAAACAAGTCTTGGAGCGTAAAATTCAAATCTTGCGAGCAGCGCTCATAATCCTAGAAATAAGTTTTGGGGCAAAATTCAAATCTTGCCAGGTGCGTTCATAATCCTAGAAATTAGTTTTGGAGCGCAAAATTCAAATCTTGCCAGGGCGCTCATAATCCTAGAAATAAGTCTTGGAGCGCAAAATTCAAATCTTGCCAGGGCGCTCATAGTCCTAGAAATAAGTCTTGGAGCGCAAAATTCAAATCTAGCCAGGGGCACTGATCCTAGACATAAGTCTTGGAGCGCAAAATTCAAATCTTGTCAGGGGCGCTCATAATCCTAGAAATAAGTCTTGGAGCGCAAAATTCGAATCTGGTCAGGGGCGCTCATAATCTTAGAAATAAGTCTTAGAGCGCAAAATTCAAATCTTGCCAGGTGCGCTCAAATCCTAGAAATAAGTCTTGGAGCGCAAAAATCAAATCTAGCCAGGGTGCTCATAATCCTAGAAATAAGTCTTGGAGCGCAAAATTCAAATCTTGCCAGGGGCGCTCATAATCTTAGAAATAAGTCTTGGAGTGCAAAATTCAAATCTAGCCAGGGGCGCTGATCCTAGACATAAGTCTTGGAGCGCAAAATTCAAATCTTGCCAGGGCGCTCATGACCTTAGCTCTGACGCTGCTGACTGTAGTCAGAATTTGGCCTGAATTTGTACTGAAACTCGCGATTGTTCTGAGCAGATTTGTGCTAGCAGGAGAACGAAAGATCTGGCTATTGCTGTATCAATTTTTTTTGCTGTTTCCACAGACAACGGAGGCGGTGTATACTGCGACAACGCAAAGTGCCAGTCCGGAGAAGTCTGCAAGTTGGACCCTAAGACCAAGCGAAACAAGTGCAGCCGCCCTTGAACATAAAGGAAGAAAGTCTCTCTGAAAATCGGGTGATACTTTAGCTGTGTGTCAGATACGCCTAAGTTGTAGATTTTAATGCTGTTCCCTGTCCTTTGCAAGCAATATTTTTTATCTTCAGTAAATGCAAATTTACTAAACATAAAATATTATTGCTAAATATCACAGGGATCTGACGTTTCTAAAGTATTCACCCTTACCATAATTTAATATTATTAATTTAAGTAAAGTTACAAAGTAAAAACGATGTTTGTTTCTTTTCTTTACTTCCCAACTTCGAATCCGGGATGGACTATCACAACAAAATGCTACATAGTATAAAACAAAGTCGCTTTCTCTGTCCCTATATCCCTATAAAACCCCTATAAAATCCCTGTAAAACTACGCAACGGATTTTAATGCGGTTTTTTTTAATAGATAGAGTGATTCAAGAGGAAGGTTTATATGTATTGTTATTAAAGGCAACATAATAACATGCAGTCGGAGGCATGCATAAAGAAAGTGACGTTATGAATGATTTGAATTATATGCCTCCGCTCCGACATGCCTCCGACTGCATGTTATTATGTTGCCTTTAATATTTAATCTTGTTTACATCTTTTCAGTTGACTTGTCTTTTTATGCAGGCGGGTTTTTTTTTTTTTTTATTTATTTTTTTATTTATATCTTTTTAGTTATTAATTATTATATATTACAGTCATGATATACCTTTTTGAAATCCTTATAAAAAGCCCTTTAATTTGACACCCATATTGTAGTATTCTAAAAAAAATTTTTTTTCCACTAAGTACGTAGGTATAACAGCACCGTACAGCCGCCATGTTGGTTTTTTTAAAACGCCACCTTCTTAAGAACACTTGGGCCACAGAGGAAATAATCACTACTTGGGCTGACAAGACAAATCTAACGATATCTTAGTCATAGAAAGAAATCCGTTCAGCCGTTTGAAAGATATGAGGTAATAAAGAAAAGAATATTACATACAAATAAGATACGCGCGAAAAACATAACCCTTTTGCAGTCGGGTAAAAAGTAAACACAATATTTTTTTATGTAAGTAGTTTGAAGTACCTACTTACTTTAATAGAAACAAGATAACTTGAAATGACAAAAAAGATTTTCCTGTTATTATGAAGACTTTTTTAAATGCTTCTTATATTAAGTAGGTACATTCACATGCAAATTTATACGTAGTATAATTAATCTTAAATGCAGTGTTTTGGTGCATTTAAGAATAATTTATAAGTAGGTACCTACTATAAATACTTAGCATATGAAAATAACATTAGCCTATTTGAAAATTGCAAGTTTTAATCAAGTCATTGCTTACTCGTCTATATTTATTCCTATTGCCTATTGTTAAGATAAGTTTTTATTATTATAGGAACCTTTTTTTAGTAGATAGTTGTTTTTGCCTTGATACCTATCTATTATTAACTGCTAAATGTGGGTTCTATTCTAAAATAAATCTGATACACTGAGAAAAATTTCCTCTGCCGCACTACGTAAAATAAGGATAAAAATCGACCACAATGACGTGTGTAACCCGCTACATTACGCGTAAGTAGTCAGTCATACGTAGTCGGCATACTGACGATCATCATGGAGCGGGTTACGTAATTTACGAGTGGTCGATTTTTGTACGTACGTACGTAGCCCGACATCCGGCTACGTACATACGTAGTGCGCAAGTCGCACTGAATACTCCTGAAACTACGACTGCGGCTTACGTACGTTACTGTAGCGGGCACAGTAAATAATGGTGAGCTATACGTGTGCACCGCGGCGGCATACGTACAATACTGTGGCAGACACAGTAAAGCACGGTGAGCCGTACGTGTGTACCACGGCGGCATACGTTCGATACTGTAGCGGGCACAGTAAATAATGGTGAGCCATACGTGTGCACCGCGGCGGCATACGTACGATACTGTAGCGGGCTCAGTAAAGCACGATGAGCCGTACGTGTGTACCACGGCGACATACGTACGATACTGTAGCGGGCACAGTAAATAATGGTGAGCCATACGTGTGCACCGCGGCGGCATACGTACGATACTGTGGCAGACACAGTAAAGCACGGTGAGCCGTACGTGTGTACCGCGACGGCATATGAGCGATACTGTAGCGGGCACAGTAAATAATGGTGAGCCATACGTGTGCACCGCGGCGGCATACGTACGATACTGTGGCAGACACAGTAAAGCACGGTGAGCCGTACGTGTGTACCGCGACGGCACACGTATGATACTGTAGCGGGAACAGTAAATAATGGTGAGTCATACGTGTGCACCGCGGTGGCATACGTACGATACTGTGGCAGACACAGTAAAGCACGGTGAGCCGTACGTGTGTACCGCGACGGCATATGTACGATACTGTAGCCGGCACAGTAAATAATGGCGAGCCATACGTGTACACCGCGGTGGCATACGTACGATACTGTGGCAGACACAGTAAAGCACGGTGAGCCGTACGTGTGTACCGCGACGGCATACGTATGATACTGTAGCGGGCACAGTAAATAATGGTGAGCCATACGTGTGCACCGCGGTGGCATACGTACGATACTGTGGCAGACACAGTAAAGCACGGTGAGCCGTACGTGTGTACCGCGACGGCATATGTACGATACTGTAGCCGGCACAGTAAATAATGGTGAGCCATACGTGTGCACCGCGGCGGCATACGTACGATACTGTGGCAGACACAGTAAAGCCCGGTGAGCCGTACGTGTGTACCGCGACGGCATACGTATGATACTGTAGTGGGCATAGTAAATAAGGGTGAGCCATACGTGTGCACCGCGGCGGCATACGTACGATACTGTGGCAGACACAGTAAAGCACGGTGAGCCGTACGTGTGTACCACGGCGACAACCGTACGATACTGTAGCGGGCACAGTAAATAATGGTGAGCCATACGTGTGCACCGCGGTGGCATACGTATGATACTGTGGCGGGCACAGTAAATCATGGTGCACCATACGTGTGCACCATGGTGGCATACGTATGATACTGTAGCGGGCACAGTCAAGCATGGTGAGCCATACGTTTGCACCACGGCGGCATACTTACGATACTATGGCGGACACAGTCAATCATGGTGCGCCATACGTGTGCACCATGGCGGCATAGGTAGGATACTGTGGCAGGCACAGTAAAGCATGATGTGCCCGACGTATTAACTGTCGTAGTAGAGGTAAGGTACCGTTGCCGGTACAGTAAGGCATGATGAACCGTGCGTATATACTATGGCAGCATACGTACGATACTGGTGCGGGAACAGTAAAGCACGGTGAACCATACTTATGTAACACGCCAGCGTACGTACGATACTGCTGCGGGTGTAGTAAGACATGGTGCACCATACGTGTTTCGTATGGCACACCATGCCTTACGATACTCGCACCTGTATTTTCCTTATGCTGGCATGGTACATACAAAGGTGTTCAGATAATTAGTATGAATATTAACCAAAGTCAATGAAATTTTGTAGACACGATCGAGAAACTAATATCTAGGTCTATAGTTTATTACATTTTCGTAAAAATGTATAGTTTAAATATTGCAGGGAGTTTTTAATGAAAATATGAAAACCCCCTGTAATATTTAAACTATACATTTTTACGAAACTGTATTAAACCACAGACCTAGGTATTACTTTCTAGACCATGTCTACAAAATTTAATTGACTTTGATTGGTTAATATTCAAAATTATTATCTGAACACCTATGTATGTACGGCCAGCGTCATAAATATATATATACGTTAACAAGAGCTCAAAAATATCTACACACCTCTATGTCACTGATAATAAGGTTGGTGTTTACATATTTTGACTCAATGGCTGTATATATGTATATAAATGACACTGACTGTACCATGCCAACATAAGGAAAATACAGGTGCAATTATCGTAAGGCATAGTGTGCAATACGTAACACGTAGTGCAATAGTGCATCATGCCTTATACCCGCAGCAGTATCGCATGTACTCGGGCGTGAGTCTAATTAGACACACTTGATTTTTAAGTTTCCGTTTTTCCTTTTTTTGAGGCACGGAACCCTAAAAATCAAGTATGTCTAATAGCCGTCCATCTATGTACATACGTATGGTGAATGGTATGGTGCCTTATTGTCCCACACTAGTATCATACCTTCTATTTGTCTTCTCAGCATATATATTTGTCCACTGCTGGAGATATGCTTCTCCCATGGTTTTTCTATGTCGTCCTTGTTGCGGCGTATCTGGTTGAGGTAGGCCCTGACATCTTAGGAATGGCGGTCTGCCCACGCTTCGACTTCCCGTTCATACCTCTACTATAACAGTTAATAAGTTTTGTACAACATTATGCTTCTTTGTAGTATAACCTGCACTGATTACATAGATATCTACTTATAAATATTGGTGCGGGTACGATAAAGAATGATGTATCATTTTAAAGCTGACCAGATGTTTTAAAAACCCGCATGCGGCATTTTTCACATTTAATTTCTTTTACTGGCAATAGTTACGTATAAATAAATCACAAAGGTCGCGTCCTTATTGCAGGGTTTTTTTAAACTCTGGTCAAGCTTTATCTACTTTTGTTGAACTTGTACGATATTAGTGCGGCTATTATTATTATTATTATTATTATGCAAAATAATTTTATAGCAAACTTAACAGCTGCACCGATATAGCACCAAAGTCCAGACCTGTAAGTGAAAAGCATATAATAATTGGTAATTTAGATAAAATCATACTTCACGATACATATACATTTAGTGTACACAGCCATGATACAACATTTTTTATTTTTTAACTTTTACAAGGTTATTAACAGAAGAAATTCCGTTCTCAAACCCTGTACAAGTTTTATAGCTTAACATGTTTAAAAGGAAATAGACATAAAAGATTCATATTATTTATTTTCAATCGCAAAAATTGAGACATACTTAGTTACAAAAAAACCACAACAAGCTTAATTAATCATACTATTCTAGAATTACATGGTCGTCAAATTGGCGTACCCGTGAAACATTATGCTTTCTTTGAATGATCTTGTTGGATACGTCGGATTCAAAAGCAGCTTGCGATATATAGCCGTCGCATTCCGTGAAAGTGAAATGTTGATGACATAAGCCAGCAACTTCAAAGCAATATTGCAGGATGTCTCGGTTTATCTTCTGTATTCAAAGAAAAAAAGTTTCGGTTAATTTTTTAAAACTTATTTTTATGAAGGTTTAATAATAAGAACTAATATTTGAGAAAATATTCTTACCGTCAATCAGTGCAATTATATTTGCTATTTTTGTTCTCGTGTCTCTATTTTTTCGCAATTTTGATGAAGCATAAGAGGAACATAATTTGTTTTCCATTCCTAGATACAAACGACTGAAATCGCTCATTAGCTGAAAAAAGAATAAGTAACTTTTGTCATTTATATGTCATTGCGTACGTTTTTATAGAAAAACCACAAAGATTATGTAAAAAATAAAGCTGCGGACTGCGGTATATGCTTACCAAGGTATTGCCTTGTGATTGTTTCAAGGCTGGGAAATCCTTGAAGTAATCCACTATATCACTTTTTCCACACTGGATGCGGTTTAGGCAGTTTCCGCCTACTTTTCTTCAACAGATTTCCATGGTTTCCAGATTTCCATGATTTTTCATTTATCAGCCAGAGTAATGTTTCTTCATAGACAATCCCTGTAATACACACGTAAACCACATATAAATGTTTATGGTGGGATGAGTTAACAAGAGGAAGCGCATCAAGGGGAGAATGAGATGACAGCAGTCGAGCTGTCAAACGTCAAAGTGACGCACAACGAACTAACATTATGAATTTTACATGGCAATCGAAGTTCAGACACTTGTCTTATAAGAAATAAACAAACTTTTGGATATATAGCAGTCGCATACCTCTGCTCTAGGTAGCTTCCACGCTGGCTTTCCTTTTATATTCGGTGCAGGTGGAATGTTGATGACATAGGCCAGCAATATCAAAGCAACCTTGCTAGATGTGTCTCTGGTTCATCTTCTGTATCCAAGAAAAAAGTTTCGGTTAATTTTTTAGACTTAATTTTATGATGGTTTTATAGTAAGAACGAATATTTGAGAAAAACTTCTTACCGTCAATCAGTGCAATTATATTTGCTATTTTTGTTCTCGTGTCTTCGTCTCTAATTTTTCGTAATTTTAATGAAGCATATTTTATAATTTCTTCATATTTGATGGTGATAGGGCAAAATAATTTGTTTTCCTTTCCCGGATACAGACGACTGAAATCATTCATTAGCTGAAAAAAAGAATAAATACAATAAATGTACGCTTAGTTATTTCCACTGGAGAGAAAGGTCTGGATCGCAACCACAGAGCTTATTGGGTTGTTAAGCGAGCACTAAAATAGCTTGTCTCTTTTAGTGCGTGCACAATAGCTAGTTCTGCAATGTTGGCAGCGTGCGAGTGTTACTTTTGGTATTACAAGAGTGTAGAGTCTGTGCGAAAAGAGAAGAATCGTGGCAGAAACGGAAACTAACATTATGAATTTTACATGGCAATCAAAATTCAGATATTTGTCTTAAAAGAAATAAACAAACTTTTGTCATTTCTATGTCATTGCGTACGTTTTTATAGAAAGACCACAAAGACTAAGTAAAAAAATAAAGCTGCAGTATATATGCTTACCAAGGTATAGCCTTGTGATTGTTTTAAGGCTGGTAAATCTTTGAAGTAATCCGCTATATCACCTTTTCCACATTGGATGCGGTTTAGGCGGTGATCTGCAGTGTCAATTTTCCTCAACAGATTTCCATGGATCGACATTGTTTTTTAGCCACAGTAATGTTTCTTGATTTTTCATAGTCAATACCTGTAATTTATATGTGTATGGTGGGATATGTTAACAAAAGGAAGGGCATCAAGGGCAAAGTGAGATGACATCAGTCGAGCTGTCAAACATCAAAGTGACGCACAATGAACTGTAAATGTATTTTTTAACTAATAATAATATTTATTACAGTCTGTTTTTCTAACCTGGGGCGTGTTTCATAAAAGTTACAGATTTTATTAGCTAATTTTATTAAACTCATAAAATAATTTTATTAGTTGTCATTTTTCAGTTTCATAAACTTTTTGATAACACTAATGCTACTGCTCCACCTGCGTTATCGTTCACGTTAGTGATAATTTTATTTTATTTTATATTCAAGGAAAACAAACAGCATATAAAAGTAGGAACACTAAAAACAAGACTTTTGTATGAACATGCCTTAGACAGTTTTTATAATGTCCAACTACGCTTTAATTAAAGCGATAAAAATGCGTATTGGCTACATTAGGTTTTAACGCCGCTAATGTTAATTTCTAGTGAATTATCACTTAACATTTAATGACATTTGTAATGACGTTTGTAAATTAAAGACGTTAGAAGAGAAGAGAAGAGAAAGTTAAGTCTTGGCTACATCTGCGTCACGTCTAGATTAACGCTTTAAGCTATGCGTTAAGACGCAGGTGGAGCCGTAGAGTAATCGCTGCGGCAGGAACTGCTCGGGGTGCGCGTAGTACGCGCGCGTGTGCGGCGGCATGGGGCTGGGCGGGGTTCGCTAGACACTGGGCTGTAGTACAGCACGCTACTGGCACACTCACCCACTGGTGCTGCAGCCGGGCGCGGGCCACCCGCTGCGGCAGAAACTGCTCGGGGTGCGCGTAGTACGCGCGCGTGTGCGGCGGCATGGGGCTGGGCGGGGCTTGCTAGACACTGGGCTGTAGTACAGCACGCTACTGGCACACTCACCCACTGGTGCGGCGGCCGGGCGCGGGCCACCCGCTGCGGCAGGAACTGCTCGGGGTGCGCGTAGTACGCGCGCGTGTGCGGCGGCATGGGGCTGGACGGGGCTAGCTAGACACTGGGCTGTAGTACAGCACGCTACTGGCACACTCACCCACTGGTGCGGCGGCCGGGCGCGGGCCACCCGCTGCGGCAGGAACTGCTCGAGGTGCGCGTAGTACGCGCGCGTGTGCGGCGGCATGGGGCTGGGCGGGGCTCGCGAGACACTACGCTGTAGTACAGCACGCTACTGGCACACTCACCCACTGGTGCGGCGGCCGGGCGTGGGCCACCCGCTGCGGCAGGAACTGCTCGGGGTGCGCGTAGTTCGCGCACGTGTGCGGCGGCATGGGGCTGGACGGGGCTAGCTAGACACTGCGCTGTAGTACAGCACGCTACTGGCACACTCACCCACTGGTGCGGCGGCCGGGCGCGGGCCACCCGCTGCGGCAGGAACTGCTCGGGGTGTGCGTAGTACGTGTCGGGCCACGCGCAGTAGGGTTCCGTAGTTACCGTATACAATACCATATTGAATACCACTATAATTTTCCGTATGCAAAAATAACTTTGTTTTTAATAGTGTTTGTATGAATGACAATGTTATATTTGCGGTTTTGGAAAATGTGATATATCTCTAAAAATTATCACTATATCTCGTTCCAACCAATTTTCGTTGAAAGTATTTATTACGATCTACAGCATATATTTTTTTTAGATTTTTCACTCTGTTATTTTAAAAGTTAAAGGGGGGGGGGGGGGGACAATCATTTTACCACTTCGTATCTTTCAAACGGTTAACTTTGAGAAAAAATTGTCTTAGTAAACTCAATGTCATTTTTAAAGACCTATCTACAACGTGTTAATGAAAAAGCGCAAAACCTCTTAGGTGGTGATTGTGCTCATGAATATGAACAACTTTTACTATGGAGCCAACCTTGAAATCGCGAAAAAAAAATCAGCTTTTTCATACAAGGTGTCAGTACCTACTCGACCAGAATGTATGAAACAGCTGTTTTTTTTTTCGCGATTTCAAGGTTGGCTCCATAGTAAAAGTTGTTCATATTCATGAGCACAATCACCACCTAAGAGGTTTTGCGCTTTTTCATTAACACGTTGTATAGATACCCCGCACGTATAGGTTTGATGAAAAAAAATTTTCAGTTACAGTTTCATGTATGAGGAGCCCACCCTTAAACTTTTTTTATTTTTTATTTTTATGTGAAAACCTTAAAGCGGTTTACAGAATACATCTACCTACCAAGTTTCACTTGTGTAATCCTAATAGTTTCGGAATAAAGTGGCTGTGACATACGGACAGACAGACAGACAGACATGACGAAACTATAAGGGTTCCGTTTTTTGCCATTAGGCTACGGAACCCTAAAAATAGCAAGAAGCAAGGTCGTCAGCAAATGTAAAGGAAAATCTGAAAATTGTCAATTTCTAGTTTTATCAGATAGAATTGTTTGTTGAATAAAGAATGTTTGTATCAACATATACATAACCGGTACCTCGTGGTGCGAGCCCGACTCGAATTTGACTAGTAATTATTATTTGCTTACCACTTTGCAGAGATTGAAAGGGATGAGGCCGCCTGTCAGAATTGTATTACATTACAATTCTACAATATTGTAAGCTTTTTACTATCAGTGACTGACAATTTTTTTAATTATTGCCCATCTTGACATTTTTTTAATAAATACTTAAAATAATAAATAAAAATGTGTTTATTTGTTTAATCTAATAGGAATCTATTGAAATTTTAAGATGAATCTGAATTAGAAATGAAGTGAATGTTATACCTAGTATAAGTATAACAAGTGATTTTCTTTTTTTTAAGTTAATTAAGTATAGAGTATTGACTAATAACTTTGCGACTGTTGTCTTATCATTGCATTATTGTATTAATTTCTTGTTTGGAATTTACTAAGTAAGGTAATTTTATGGAAAATCTGTAATTGGCCTTGCTTTAATGGTTAGAATTTGTAGTAAAAATAAATGGTAACGCTGTTGGTTTTCAAATAAAATAAAATAAAAATTGCCCATCAGGCGTCAAATTAAAATCTCTATTGAACAGAAACATATAAAATGGTCGCTACAATTCGACAATTTTTTTAATACGTTTTGTTATCAAACTGAGTAATGTCATATGAGTAACTTACATTGTTATTAGCTGCAGTAACAATCTGTAGAGATTTTTGCATTATCACCGACATTAGTGTCCCGTACTTACAGCGTTTTGAGTAGGATTGTGGTTATATGGTTGACTGAAAAATACAAATACAAATAAAATAATGTTGTATACAAAACTTGTCATGTACCTACCTACTTGTAATTGCCTACATGTTTAAAACTTATAGTTGTCTATATGTTCATAATCTCATGTTTTATACTTTAATTAGGTAGGTATTAAATAATGGAGTAGTCTAAGAAACAAACTTTAGAGCTCATCGACAGTTAGAGCATGTTTATGAATGTTTTTGGAATTGCGAAAATGGAATTTAAAAGATCGGCAATAAAAAAGATGGGGGTCAATTCTGCTAATGCATTATGTTAACGTCGAAATCGTGGTTCAATGTTGTTTGAATGGTAATGCTTTTTGACACAGTTCTTGTTTCTTATACCCAAAACCGAAACACATGGTGTTTTTGGGTTTAAGAAACAAGAACTGTGTCAAAAAGCATTACCATTCGAACAACATTGAAACACGATTTTACGATAAAATTAGCAGATTTAACCCCCTGGTTTAAGAAAAAATGCTGTCCGTTCAGGTTTACAACTTTATCCAACAAGCAATGGACTTATTTGTAATTAGTATTATTCAGATTTTTCAATAAAACCAACAATAATTACGTCAAACACGTTTGTATGTGAAAATTCACTCATTTGAATGTTGACACATTTCGGTGAGCTGTTACTATGGTAAGGGCTTATCTAACGATTTAAATCTTTGGCTTGACAAGCATTCTACAAGTTTTCTATAAAACTAGCCTTACTAATTTAAGAAAACTAGTATTTAACTTTTGTACCTACAACATGAAAAGTGCAATAAACGTTTTGAACTTTACTGACGAGCAATTGGCTTACCTTCAAGAAATGGAAGTATTTCACTTTTAATATCTTTGTATTTCACTTAATATCTTCCTCAATATCCTTAATTTCTTCCATAACTTCGTAACGTAATAGGCACCGGGCACGCGCCGCCGCTGCGTCATGTCACTCACTCGCACTCTCTCTGCCTGCTTGTGCTTGCGTTGCGTTGCGCGGGGGTCAGTGTGACCAGATAAAATTTTTCGAAATACCGAAGCACCTCAAAAATATATATATAAAACCGGTTTTATTCATTCATCATTACAATAAAACTTAGTATTGTACATAATTTTTAAATTCTATTCGAAGGCAAAACTAGACACGCCACGCTTTCCGGATGGATGCGTCAAGTAAAATAAAAACAAAGAATAAACGCGCTCTTATATGACGACAAAAATGTACTGCAAAGGAAAAATTCCCAAATTACTTATCCAAGGAAAAATTTCAAAGATTAAGTCAAGTGCGGGACAGAAAATCATTTAACTGAATATAAAAGATGACTGAACAAAAAAGTAGGTACAGTTGCCAAAAAATTTTGAAAATTTGTTCCTGGAGAATTTTTCTGCGAGGGTTCGCACTTCGCCCGGCCCCTGTATCTTCGTTCGATTCTTACATTCCAATACTAACTAACTAAAATACAAAATTGTAACGTTAGAAAGTAGCCAGATGGTAGCAATTTGCATCTAACAGAATTATTTAGTTTCGCTTATATTTTTAGTCAACTAAAGTGGTTGCCCACTTGGTTGTAAAAACAGAGCAAACAAAAATACGCTAAATAAACTTATAAAGTAGCTAATGACCACCAAACAACATAATTTAATGTGATGGCAACCCCAAATACGTTAAATGCGCAGTTCGACGACGTAAGTAACCGCGCTATTTATAAATAGCGCGGTTCATTATAATGAGCCCGCTTACTTATTTACGTAATAGGGCTGCAGTATAATGCAGCGGTTATTCCGATACGCATAGTGGCTGTTTTTTTCCGGTTCCAGGGTATCTTTTAACTAATGCGACTACTTAAAATGTTTCGGGATATCTATACGTCGAGTTACCTTACCTACTAAGAACCATAGACTTAGAAAATTTTTCGCTATATTAAGTTTATGCTAAGAACATATAATCTAAGATGGCGGCCAATTTGTTTATGGCGCCGGCTAGACGCGTGGTATTTACCGTGATCCACGCCATAAAGTAAATTTTAACCATTGAAAGTAATTTGTATGGAATATTCAATATTTTACTTTCCATGGTTAAAATTTGCTCTATGACGTTGGATCACGATATTTACCACGACGTGTAGCCGTCGCCTAAGGGCCGATTAAAATGAAACTCGGTTTTTGGAACTATTTTGGCAAGAAAACAACATGCAATGATAAAAAAAAATCGAAGGTGGCGGGCAACTTTTTTGTTTGTGGGCCGATTACCATAAAACACGGTTTTTGGAACTAATTTAACGAGAAAATAGCAACGCAATGTTGAAAATATTGAAAAATCAATAATGGCAGTCAACTTTTTTGTTTGTAGGCCGATTTCGATGAAACTCGGTTTTTAACAAAATTGTGACAATAAAACAGCTACGCAAAAAAGCTACGTAAAAAATATAAAAAATCCAAGATGGCGGCCAACTTTTTTGTTTTTCGGCCGATTTAGATGAAACTTAGTTTATGGTGTTATTTTAACAAGGCAATAACAACGCAATGTTAAAAATATAAAAAAATCCAAGATGGCGGCCAACTTTTTTGTTTTTTGGTCGATTTCGATGAAACTTGGTATATGGTGTTATTTTAACAAGGCAATAACAACGCAATGTTAAAAATGTAAAAAAATTCAAGATGGCGGCCAACTTTTTTGCTTGTGGGCCGATTTAGATGAAATTTGGTTTTTGGTACTATTTTGACATGAGAACAGCGACGCAATGTAAAAAAAGTAAAAAATTCAAGATGGCGGACAACTTTTTTGTTTGCAGGCCGATTTCGATGAAACTCGGTTTTTGGTCCTATTTTGACAAGAAAACAGAAACGCAATGTTAAAAAGTAAAAAAATAAAGATGGCAGCCAACTTCTCTGTTTGCGGGCCAATTTCGATGAAACTCTGTTTTTGGTACTATTCTGACAAGAAAACGGCAATGCACTGTTAAAAATGTAAATAATTCTAGATGGCGGCCTACTTTATTGTTTGTGGGCCGATTTCAATGAAACTTGGTTTTGGGTACTATTTTGACTAGAAAACAACAACGCAGTGTTAAAAATCTAAAAAAATCAAGATGGCGGCCAACTTTTTTGTTTGTGGGCCGATTTCGATGAAATTCGGTTTTTAGTACTATTTTGACAAGAAAACAGCAACGCAATGTTAAAAATGTAAAAAAATTCAAGATGGCGGCCAACTTTTTTGCTTGTGGGCCGATTTTGATGAAACTTGGTTTTTGGTATTATTTTGACATGAGAACAGCTACGCAAAGTTAAAAAGGTTAAAATTCAAGATAGTGGCCAACTCCTTTATTTGTGGGCCGATTTCGATGAAACTCGGTATTTGTACTTTTTTTACAAGAAAACGGCAACGCAATGTTAAAAATGTCAAAGTTCTAGATGGCAGCCAACTTTTTTGCTTGTGGGCTGATTTCAATGAAACTCGGTGTTTGCTAGTATTTTGACAAGAGAACAGCTACGCAAAGTTAAAAATGGAATAAATTCAAGATGGTGGCCAACTCCTTTGTTGATGGGCCTTTTTCGATAAAACTCGGTTTTTTGTACTATTTTGACAAGACGACAGCAACGCAATGTTAAAAATGTAAAAAAATTTAAGATGGCGGCCAACTTTTTTGCTTGTGGGCCGATTTTGATGAAACTTGGTTTTTGGTATTATTTTGACATGAGAACAGCTACGCAAAGTTAAAAATGTTAAAATTCAAGATAGTGGCCAACTCCTTTATTTGTGGGCCGATTTCGATGAAACTCGGTTTTTGTACTTTTTTTACAAGAAAACGGCAACGCAATGTTAAAAATGTCAAAGTTCAAGATGGCAGCTAACTTTTTTGCTTGTGGGCTGATTTCAATGAAACTCGGTGTTTGCTAGTATTTTGACAAGAGAACAGCTACGCAAAGTTAAAAATGGAATAAATTCAAGATGGTGGCCAACTCCTTTGTTGATGGGCCTATTTCGATAAAACTCGGTTTTTTGTACTATTTTGACAAGACGACAGCAACGCAATGTTAAAAATATAAAAATATCTAAGATGGCGGCAAACTTTTTTGCTCACGGGGCGATTTAATGAAACTCGGTTTTTGACACTATTTTGATCAGAAAACAGCAATGCAAAGTTAAAAATGTGAAAATTCAAGATAGCGGCCAACTTTTTTGCTTGTGAGCTGATTTCGATGAAACTCGGTGATGCCGTTTTCTGGCCAAAACGGGCCAAAAAACCGAGTTTCATAAAAATCGGCCCACAAGCAAAAAGTTGGCCGCCATCTTGCATATTTTATGTTTTTAATATAGCGTTGCTGTTTTCTTGTCAAAATAGTACCAAAAATAAAGTTTCATCGAAATCAGCCCACAAGCCAAAAAGTTGGCCGCCATCTTGAATTTTTACATTTGTAACTTTGCGTTGCTGTTTTCTTGTCAAAATAGTGTCAAAAACCGTGTTTCATCGAAATCGCCCTGCAAACAAAAAAGTTGGCCGCCATCTTAGATATTTTTGTATTTTTAACATTGCGTTGCTGTTTTCTTGGCAAAATAGTACCAAAAACCGAGATTCATCGAAATCGGCCCGCAAACAAAAAATTTGGCCGCCATTTTAATTTTTTACATTTTTAACACTGCGTTGCTGTTTTCTTGTCAAAATAGTACCAAAAACCGAGTTTCATCGAAATCGACCCGTAAGCAAAAAAGTTAGCCGCCATCTTGAATTTTTTACATTTTTAAGAGTGCGTTGCTGTTTTCTTGTCAAAATAGTAGCAAAAACCGAGTTTCATCGAAATCAGCCCACAAGCAAAAAAGTTTGCCGCCATTTTGAATTTTTTAATGTATTCAACATTGCGTTGTTATTTTCGTGTCAAAGTTATATCAAAAAGCGAGCTTCATCGAAATCGGCCCATAAACAAAAAGAAAAGGAGCAAAAACTAAGTCACATGTTTTTCTATTCTTTATTTGAAGAGCATAAAAAGAAGAAAAAGAGACAAATTTAAAAAAAATATTCTTACCTTTTAGAAAAAAATGACAATTTTTTTTCAAAGAATATAACTTGAATTTTGAAGTACCAATCTTATTTTTCTTATTAATTTTTGATATTCAAAAAGGCAAATCACAGAGTGCCAACCCTTACACCTTTAGTCGTTGCGTCAACTGCCTAGCTAGACGAACAGCGGTTCTAGTAAGGGTAACATTTTTCGAATTTAAATGAAAATACAACAATGTGTGTGGATTTTGGGTAAACAAATGAATGACGTAAAATTAATTGAAGGTCAACAATTTCTATTTGAGATAGGAATTGTATGGTATCTTAAAATAGCAATATCTCGAAAAATACTCATCCTAGACTGGTGGTGTAAATTAAGTCTAATAAATTTACCAAAATATTACCAAAAGTAATAAAAGTAAATGTTTTTCAAAGTTGAGATAAATAAATAATACTCTATTTCCATACCACAGTGTATTTATCTATACCGATTATAGCAATTAATAATTTATAAAAACAAAAAGTAGCAACCCTGTTTGCCTTGCCGTTGAGTCGCCGGTGACGCGCCGTGCCGGTGACGCGCCGGCCGTCACGTCACCGGCGCGTCGCCGGCCGTTACGTCACCGGCGCGTCGCCGGCAAGGTAAACAGGGTTGCCACTTATTTGATTCAATAAAGTATTGGTTGTTATAATAGGTAGAAAAAAAAGTACATTGTGGTTTGGAAATAAAGTATTATTTATTTATTTCAACTTTAAAAACATTTTATTTACACTTTTCTTAATATTTTCGTAAATTTTATAGGCTAAATTTACACCACCACTTTAGGATGAGTATTTTTCGAGATATATTGCTGTTTTAAGATTGACAAATGACAACTTAAAACAACAATTTCGCAAAAAGAAATTGTTGACCTTCACTTGTTTTTCTGAGATTCATTTGTTTACCCGAAATCCACACACGTTGTATTTTTATTAAAATTCGAAAAATTGTACCCTTACCAATATTTAGTGGAACTGATGAATAAGGTCTCACAAAGTTACCGAAATATGAACAAAAGTTATAAAAAATGTTTTTCAAGGCTGAAATAAATAAATTATACTTTTTCTGTACCGATTATAGTAATCAATAATTTATTAAAACAAAAAGTAGCAGCCCTGTTTGTCTTGCCGGTGCCTCGCCGGCGACGCGCCGCGCCGGTGACGTGCCGGCCGTCACGTCACCGGCGCGTCACCGGCCGTCACGTCACCGGCGCGTCGCCGGCCGTCACGTCACCGGCGCGTCCCCGGCATGGCAAACAGGGTTGCCACTTATTTATTATAATAAATTATTGGTTGTTATAATAGGTAGAAAAAAGTACATTGTGGTGTAGAAATAAAGTATTTATTTATTTATTTCAACTTTAAGAACCTACTGTTTAAGTATTGTTTTTGGTAGTATTTTGGTAACTTTGTTAGACTTAATTCACCTTTACCACTAAGTTCAAGCAAAGGTACTATTTTTCGAATTTTAATAATAATACAACAATTTCTGTAGACAATGTTTTCATGCCTTCACTTGTGTTCCGGCATTCATTTGTTTACCCGAAAATCCGACATTCGCATACGTTGTTGTATTTCTATTATAATTCGAGAAAATAATATTTACCTTTACTTGAACTTAGTGGAATAAGTAAATTAAGTCTAGTAAAGTTACCAAAATATTTCCAAAAAACAATACTTAAACAGTAGGTTTTTAAAGTTGGAATAAATAAATAATTCTATATTTCCATACCACAATGTACTTTTTTCTACCTATTATAGCAACCTATACTTTATTAAAACAAAAAAGTGGCAGCCCTGCTTGGCTTGCCGGTGAAGCGACGTTGACTTGACTGAAACGAGCCGGCGACGCGCCGGTGACGTGCCGGCGCCGGTGATCTGAACTGCTTGTTCACACATATTTTTGACGTTGACGGACGGGCCGGTGACGCGCCGGTGACGCGCCGGAGCTGTGGGAATGATCCTTTAAGCCGCATACGTAACTGTAAAGAATGCGCCACAGTAATTTAATGATGCGGCTGACGTCATAAAGATTCTACGTACCAAACACAGTCGGTAAGTAAACGGAGTTCGTAAAATGAGCCAGGATACGTAAAAACTGATGATGTAGACGGAGACATTATTAATTATCCCGTGTACGTAAAATGTATCGGCATATCTCCGACCCTGCTCGTGCATTATGTACGTAACCGGGACCATTACTTAATGTGACAGAGACAGTATAATGATTTGGCAACCAGTTACTGTTATAAAGAGCCTGGATACTGAAATATTGAAGCTGTATAACTATTCGTACGTATGGCGCATACATATTTTATGTTACGGGTTAAGTAAATTACGTATGCTGCTCCGTGCAGAATCATTAAGCCGAATACGTAACTGTAAAGAATGCGCCACAGTAATTTAATGATGCGGCTGACGTCATAAAGATTCTACGTACCAAACACAGTCGGTAAGTAAACGGAGTTCGTAAAATGAGCCAGGATACGTAAAAACTGATGATGTAGACGGAGACATTATTAATTATCCCGTGTACGTAAAATGTATCGGTATACCTCCGACCCTGCTCGTACATTATGTACGTAACCGGGACCATTACTTAATGTGACAGGGACAGTACAATGATTTGGCAACCAGTTACTGTTATAAAGAGCCTGGATACTGAAATAATGCAGCTGTATAACTATTCGTACGTATGGCGCATACATATTTTATGTTACGGGTTAAGTAAATTACGTATGCTGCTCCGTGCAGAATCATTTAGCCGCATACGTAACTGTAAAGAATGCGCTACAGTAATTTAATGATGCGGCTGACGTCATAAAGATTCTACGTACCAAACACAGTCGGTAAGTAAACGGAGTTCGTAAAATGAGCCAGGATACATAAAAACTGGTGATGTAGACGGAGACATTATTAATTATCCCGTGTACGTAAAATGTATCGGCATACCTCCGACCCTGCTCGTACATTATGTACGTAACCGGGACCATTACTTAATGTGACAGGGACAGTACAATGATTTGGCAACCAGTTACTGTTATAAAGAGCCTGGATACTGAAATAATGCAGCTGTATAACTATTCGTACGTATAGCGCATACATATTTCATGTTACGGGTTAAGTAAATTACGTATGCTGCTCCGTGCAGAATCATTAAGCCGCATACGTAACTGTAAAGAATGCGCCACAGTAATTTAATGATGCGGCTGACGTTATAAAGATTCTACGTACCAAACACAGTCGGTAAGTAAACGGAGTACGTAAAATGAGCCAGGATACGTAAAAACTGATGATGTAGACGGAAACATTATTAATTATCCCGCGTACGTAAAATGTATCGGCATATCTCCGACCCTGCTTGTACATTATGTACGTAACCGGGACCATTACTTAATGAGACAGAGTCAGTACAATGATTTGGCAACCAGTTACTGTTATAAAGAGCCTGGATACTGAAATAATGCGACTGTGTAACTTCGTACGTATAGCGCATACATATTTCATGTTACGGGTAAAGTAAATTACGTATGCTGCTCCGTGCAGAATCATTAAGCCGCATACGTAACTGTAAAGAGTGCGCCACAGTAATTTCATGATGCGGCTGACGTCATAAAGATTCTATGTACCGAACACTGCCAGTAAGTAAACGGAGTTCGTAAAATGAGCCAGGATACGTAAATGTTTATGTAGGCGGAGACATTATTAATTATCCCGTGTACGTAAAATGTATCGGCATATCTCCGACCCTGCTCGTACATTATGTACGTAACCCGGACTATTACTTAATGAGACGGAGTCAGTACAATGATTTGGCAACCAGTTACTGTTGTAAAGAGCCTGGATACTGAAATAATGCAGCTGTATAACTTCGTACGTATAGCGCATATATATTTCCTGTTGCGGGTTAAGTAAATTACGTATGCTGCTCCGTTAATACATATGCGGCATCATTAAACCGCATACGTAAACGTTAACAGTGCGGGCACAGTAATTTCATGATGCGGCTTACGTATTAAGGATTCGGCCTCATTACAAGTAACTCGTTTACATTGTCTTTACAGGGCATTATGCCGCATACTTACTGGACATGGTGTCGGCTCATTATAAGTATGGCTCTTATTTATTTCATGTGAAAAGCACATTATACGTATCTGGCTGCCAGTGCATTACAAATTTGCCAATTTTAAGTAGCCCGTTTTTCTCAGTGTAATAACGGTCAAAGTTCTAATCTTAATCATGTTCTCCTCTGACCTGCCCCCCTACTAAAATGACCAATATTCTATTCGTTTGATCGCTACGCTTACTATTAAAACTTTAAAATGAGCAGTAAACGATAAAATTACGTGCCGTAAGCTTGACAATTCCATACAATACATCGAAGTCTGTGATTTACATAAGTTTGCGTCATTTAATCATATTTCAGCTTTAAAAGTAAGCGTAGCGTTCAAACGAATAGAAAGTTGGCCATTTGAGTAGGGGTAGGGGGGCTGTTATAACGTTATTTTCATTACTACCTATAATCGTTATTGCACATAATTGGTTGTCTGTCATTATGCTACATTTTAAAAATGTCGATGACGAATAAAATTAGGTATATATTTCGTTTTTAAAAACAAAATAAGTTGTTATTTTTTTTCGTCCAGCTCATGTTTCTAAAAAGATAGGAATCATATAAAGATTTGACCCCGTGACCATAAGAATATTATGCCGTAACTTTAAATTATCGTGCGCAGAATAAATTATGGGATGAAATTTAATGACCACCAAAAAACAATCGTTGCCCCAAACAGCCTCATCCAAAAAAAATATAAAATGTACAAATAAATAAAACCTGTACCAAAATCTTTCAGGCTATTTGAGTCATGCCTGCACTACAAAAACTTTTCATAACCCAAAAAGGCCACGCGTGCACCAAATTTTAACTAGCAAAGTTTTGTGTCATTACTACCCAAATATATTACTACGTTTGCCATAAAATGTATGCATATAACCAAGTATATTATATTGAAGGCAAATTGGCAATTGATATATTATACACGCTGAAATTTTAATCATTTGGTTCCCGCCGTGGGGTGGTTCCACTCATGATAACAAGCAACTTTTACAATGGGGCCAACACACTCCTGCTCGCAAAAAAAATCAGCTGTTCCATACATTAAGGTCGAGTAGGTACTGCACTTTTGTATGGAACGGCTGATTTGTTTTTGCGAGAAGGAGTGTTGGCCTCATAGTAAAAGTTGCTTGTAATCATGAGTGGAACCACACCACGGCGGGAACAAAATGATTAAAATTTCACGCTGTATTGAAGGCAAATTGAAGACAAATCGAGGGGGGCTCGAGGGGGGCTCATTGAGTTTGGAATCGAACCTGCTTTACTCCTGTAGGTCCCGGGTTAGGTTAGAAATTTAAGGCGAGCCCGTAGCGCAGCGGAGCGTGAGCCTTAAATTTCGAGGTTATTTTTTTATAACAGACAACAGAAATAAACTTATTTTACACATTGCCGGTGGACCAGCAGGCATTGTTTCCAATGCCTAGGCAATGATGAATATCATTTCATACATTGCCTGATCTTTTCCGGCATTGTATACAATGCCGGATTATACACATTGCCGGTGACAAATACAAGGAGGAGCTCGGTGGCGCAGTGGTTTAGCGCCTGGCCCAGCGATTGCGGAGGTTAAGCAACGTTCGCAAGGGTCGGTCATGGGATGGGTGACCAAAAATTTATTATCTCGAGCTCCTCCGTCCGTGCTTCGAAAGGCACGTTAAGCCGTTGGTACCGGCTGCATTTACAGTCGTTAACACCCACCAATCCGCATCGGGCCCGCGTGGTGGGTTATGGCCCATCCTCCTTACCACCCATAAGGAAGGCCTGTGCCCCTGCAGTGGGGACATTAAAAATGGCTGATAGACAGTAGATACAAAAATAAAATATTCACTTTTTCTGGGTAAGTACCGTAAGTACTTACCTACCTACTCCTGAGTTTGTATAAATAGCCTTTAGTAAATATTTTACGGTGTATCGGTAAACCTTTAGAACTTCATTTATATTTTTTGGGTAAACAATGATTTATTAGGATAAAATTGTGTATTAATATTTGGATAATTTTTTTAAATAAAATGCGAGTACATATTTGGTGCATGCGTGGCCTTTTTGGGTAGCTCAGCGATTATTCTGAAGATACTTGCCTTTTTTAGGTTAGCGGACTATACGTTTATTGGTTATAATTTCATATTAAAATGGGGATTAAATTCTGGTAAGTACTTACGATTTTTTTGGGCGTTATATTTCATTATATCTGGTGGTTGCTTAAACCTAAGCCATAAATTATATCTTCGAATAATTAAGAAAATGCGTAAATGCCATGTCCAATATGAACCAATTCTTTAAAAAATCCGGCAAAAAATCTATTAAAAAGATCAAAAACATAATTTAGTCACAATGTCTGCCGCAAGTTATGTGGATGGAATTATCAATTCTAATGACACTGAATATAATAGTTTGTTGCTTATTGTTAAATATTAAGTTATTGACCGAATATATGCCTAAAGTTGGTCATTTGAATCACTGCCTGTCTAATATCTTTATTGGTTTTAACGCTAGTACATACTATTATTTAGTCTGTGGTTTTAATCTTATTTACTCAATCACGCAAAAACGGCTGAACGGATTTAGATGAAATTTGGCACACAGTTCACAGCCTGGATTAAAACATAGGATACTTTTATCCCAATCTAAGCTTCCCTAAGATTTCCCGAATGTCCATGCGGATGAAGTCGCGGAAGCTAGTAAAAATAATAATGAGTAAGGAACAGACTAATAGTATCTAGCTTAAAGCAATTTGAACTACCTACCTACTAACTTATAATCTTTAAAATTAAACTGTACCATGCCTAAGGAAGTCGATAAGTAGGTACTTATGTAATTAAGCCAACTAAATGTTCTAATTGATGTAAATGAGGATATAAGATAAGGCCGCTTATAAAACAAGAGACATCATTTATTAATGTATAAGTTACAATCATGTTAACAAAAGTAGTGGCGTTACTAACTTTAGTACAACTCAGTTTATCTCTAAGCGAAGTGGATACGGAGTGTGTGAAAACTAACCAAAAACCGCTGGATAACACAAACTTTCTTGGCAAATGGTATGTTTTGATTGAATTCAATCCAGCATTCACTTTCCACTATTGCTACTGTCCTACTTTGGAATTTACAAAACCAACCTCAGAAGAAATAGCAAAATACAAGGAAAAATACAACGGAACTGTACCTTACAACTTTAACGATAATCCAATAATAGTAAAAGGAGAAAATAAATTAACATACGGTGCCATTTTTGGAAAAACTGAAGCTAAATTCTACGTCCTATCGCCTACTTCAGTTCTAAGACTGACAGAAGGATATTCTGCACAAATATACAAGAAAATCAATAATGATTACTTTTTGTATTATAATTGTAATTTTAGAAGAAATTTTGTAAAACTGGTGGGTAGGAAGAGGGAGCCAAATGAAGATGAATTGGAGAGGATTGTGGCTAATATAACAGAAGTAAAATATTTGCATAAACAACGAATGTGCACGAATCAGCATTGTTATCGAGGACATTGATCAAAGTCAAAGTCAAAAGTCAAAATATCTTTATTCAAATAAACTTCATAATTTATAAGCGCTTTTTAATTGTCTACATTTTTCTACCACCCGTTCCAGACTTTTTAATTGAAAAGAAGAACGGGCGCAAGAAACTAATCAGCTTTGACAGAAATGAGTAGTACCTAACGATATTAACAAAATATATCGTTATTTAAGAGGACTAAATACAAAAGGATTATTAACAAATATTTATACAGTCACTCTCTCATCTCTTTTGTAGTGAAGCATCAAAAGTAGCGAAAACTGCTCCGGTTTGAGTAGGCCTTAAACTAGATTGGGTATCTCGTAAGACACTACGAACGCAGATATTGACAAAATATTACTAAGCATAACAGACTATCCTAAATACATAACTTAGGTTCCTTTCCTTATGAATCCGAAAAAAATATTTGCATTTAAAAAACAACAAACGCTATTCGTTTAATGACCCAATAAAAATCATAAATTATTAATTTACGGACGTCACTAATGTTGTTTATAGTTTTATATAAAACATAAATTTTTAAAGTATTGTGTTTTATTCAGTACCCAACCACCGAAGTGGAAGCTCACTAAAATTTGAAATACATATTTGTGGAAAAAGTGAAGTAAAAAGGAATAAAACAATGGGTAAGTGGTAACGGGTTCGATCCTGATTCAGGTTTTAAGCAAGGGTTTTCTAGGATGACGGTGCCTTCATATTACGGCCGTCATTTAGCGGCGTAGAATGTTGTGTTCGGTGTAGTTTCTGACGTAACGGTGTCGCCATATTGTTTACACATAGACAACATTCAACGCCGCTATATTACGGCCGTAATTATGACGGCACCGTCATCCTAGGAAACCCTAGCTTTAGAAGATTTTCTTTGGTTTAATCGACGGCCAAATAGGTTCTTAAAAATCCTACTACTTAATACGACGGGTTCCGGGCTATTTGTATTAACCGACATTTTAGAAACTTTACACCAGAGCAGTTTAAAGTTTCGATTTTTAGAAAAAAATTCATAACTTAAGCAAATCGTATTATTTTTTTAAAAAGAAGGATATTATTGTTTTCGTAACATATTACCCATGATTGGATTAATATTTTTTTCTAATATTCCTATTTTTAACGAAGATAAATGTCGCTTAATACAAAATGACTCATATTTTACTTTTTTTGTTCCAGGCTAAATGACTTAACCGCCTATGGTTACTGTTTCTTGTTCCAAGCTAAATGACTTAACCGCCTAGGCATGCAAATAATGGCTCTAAGCTAAGTGCTTTAGTCAAAGAGTTGGTCATATTTCAAACCTAAGCTAATTGATTTAAATACCATATCTTATAGTAGATTGTTATACAAGACGCTAAAATGACCCATTGCATACGAGGTAGTTTTATTCCCGAGCTTTAGCGAGGGAATAAATAGAAACTGAGTTACAATGGGTTTTAGCGTCGTGTGTTACACTCTACTTTTCACTACGAAGGCGAGAAAATAAAATACAATATTGAATACCTAGTTTATACTTACGTAAACGAATCCACTCATTTTTCTATCCTCCACTTCATAAACTTTTCATACAGTATTTAAATAAATGATTTGTGCTTGACGGCAAAAGATTAAAATTATTTCTTTCCTATTACTTACTTACAGTCACACAATTCAATCAGTTTGGTATTAGAGAAAAATTATAAAGATTTCGCGCCTTTTTTAATTTCTACTGTAGCAGCTAAGAAACACAATGCACGCATTCTACGATCAAACTTAAAGTCACAGAGTATAAATATAAGTCTATGATTTCACCGAAGAGATCGCTGCTTTTAGTTCCATTTTCAAAAATAAAAATGAGAACAGTATTAAGTCGAGCGAGTCTTTATTCGTGATTATGAATAAAGACTTTTTCGTTTTAGTAGGGTCATTGGTAATAGACAAACATTAAAAAAGAAAAAACTTTATCCCCTAGGGGTAATTTTGCTATTTTATCCTGGCTCTTGTACCTTACAATGACGGACTTTTAGAGCAAGAGGAGTGAAAAACTTATTAATGTATGGCTAATTAGTTTTTGCGACTGATTTTTTTGTAATAGATTGTTTGTGAATTTAACAAAGAAGCTAATTGTATTAAGCGACATTTCTATATATTTATAAGGTCAGGCTAAATGCTTTAACGTACGTTGCCTGTCAATTGTTGCTCCAGGAAAAAAAGTTTAAACTGTCAGGTATTTGGTAGTGAGCTTACTTAAGTACACAGTTCCTAAATTTGTAAATATTTTGTGTCGCTTCATACATTGCAGTCATAAAATGGGCCGAAAAATGCAGTTGTATTAAGCGACAAAAAAGTGCTCCGATCGTCACCAAACCCAGCTCAAACGACGCAGAAAAATTCGCTGATTCCAAATATGTATAAAAGTCTATATCGCCCAGAGTGTCGCTTAATACAATTAGCCCGGAACCCGTCGAATTATAATAAATGTGAAAGTTTCAAATATGGTTGAGCGAAGCGATGGCTGGTTCATGCGTCATGCTCGTGAACGGGTGCTGCCAATGGGAATGGGTCTGCTTCTGTCTGCTTGTATTAAGGGCGTCGTATAACTCGTATATAAAAGATCTGTTTTATATTGTATGTATGTATGGCACTTCTTACTCAAAAAATATAATTTATAATAGCTTACCTTGTTTTGATTTATTTAATTGCAATATTTTTAGTTTCTATAGTCAGTAGTTCAGTAAAAGAACTATGAAAAGCTTTTGGATATTAATTTTCAATTCGATGCCTTAACATAGGTAGTCTTAGTAGGTATGTCATGCTCTCTTTAATCATTTCTGCGGTGGTTTCGTATGAGGCGGGTCGTTACGTTCCCTCAAATATGGTTGAGCGAAGAGATGGCTGGTTCATGCGTCATGCTCGTGAACTGGTGCTGCCAGTGGGAATGGGTCTGCTTCTGACTACCTATCTTAACGCATATTGAATTGTATGTTTTTCTTTTATTTTTATTTATTGTAACAGCCTTTAAGAAATTTGAAATTCATTAAGAAATGAGCTAATTCAATAATGTTATTTATTTGTTAATCTTTGTTAATATAAAGTCTGGAAACGATATACATATTTGTAAATATCGTTCCATCTGATAAAGCTGACAAGTTTTTTGCGCCCATTTTTCTTGTCAGTTAAAAGACGTCATAACGGGTGGTAGGGTAAAAGAATTAACGATTTAAAAATGCTTATTATGTGAGCTTATTTAAATAAAATATATTTCACTTTCACTTTGTGGGTTTGGATGTTTGTTCCTCAATCACGTAAAAACTACTGAACGGATTTGGTTGGAATTTGGCACACAGATAGTAGACAGCCTAGATTAAAACATAGGATTCTTTCTATCCCGATATTCCCACGGGAACGGGAACCACGCGGGTGAAACCGCGGGCGGCCGCTAGTATCTTTATAAAGTCTCCTTAACTTTAAGCTTTAGATTCATTTGTGTACTAAAATTTGGCTTCATTAAAGTTGAGGCTATCTCTTTCTTTTCCATAGTGATATAAGACGAGACGACACTGAGATACTTAAGTTCTTATTAAGAGCCCGTTACGATTTTGCCGCTGACTGCAGCTCTCTCGCTCGCACATTTCATGTTTTCTCAAGATTCCTTAAATCTGAATGCGCAATTGAAAAATGTGTCTCGGCCACTTTTCGCAATATAAGATTACAGACATTTTAAAATATATTCCAGTTTTTTGTTGCTAAAGTACAAAAAGTTATCGTTTCTAACAGTTATTTGAACTGACAAATACGATAACTTTTTGTACTTCAGCAACTCGAAACTGAAATATATGTTGAAATGTCCGTAATCTTATATTGCGAAAAGTGGCCGAGACACATTTTTCATTTACGCACTCAGATTTACAAAATCTTGAGAAAACATGAAATGTGCGAGCGAGAGAGCGGCATACAGCGGCAAAATCGGTACGGAGCCTTAAGTATGTACCTACATATTTTCTTAAGCGCCCGAGCCTGGGTTTTTTGAAATACTTCTTTTATAGATTTTTCCCTTTTTTTAGGTCCCCGTTCATTTATTGTATTCCTGATGACAATTTTGTCCATAATTACAATCATTGAAGCTAGTAAGTATTCAAAATATTAATAAGAAACTTGTCATTCAACACTTGATTTAGTTTGGTTCCTCTCTTGCTCAAAATAAAAAAGTCTGTGCCTTTTATGAAGGTCGCCGTATAGAATATGAATATAAGATTCTTGGTCGCCGTATTTGGAGCTATATAATCCCCGCCAATTGCGTCATCTGTAAATAAAAAATACATTAATGAAACCATAAAATTCTATAGATAAGTAAATATTAATTATTGAATATATTTTTTTTCATTTAGATTGGGTTTAAGTAGCTACCTATATAATATTATTAAAATTGTTTTTCCTTTTGAGATTAAAAAAGATGATCGCCAGGTGTAGCCATTGAGCAAGTAATCACTTGGGTGTAGCAATTGGCGAGGATTATACTTAATTATTGCTACAGTACTTACTAACTAACTAGAACACGCCTGAGATTGTTTGTATGAAATGTTATTATGCGTGCACAACAAGCACGATGTCTTCGACCAAACGCTACGAACACAGACCATACAATAATACTAGGTAGGTACTGTGGATAGGTACGTACGACCAACCTTTGTTTTTTTTACCTCGTCTCTTCTTTGCTAGCATAGATCGACTACTCTTGCAAACCTTTTAACATTTTTTTTGTGCTCCACAGATCAATGCCCCGCTCCTTACAAAGTGTCTCATATGTCACCATCATGCCGAGATGACTACGACTGTAACAAAGACGGGAAGCTGTGCTGCATAGACCAAGATAATATGAAGGCTTGCGTGGACCCAGCACCTTACGCTAGAAGAAAAGTAAACCGGCCAAATAAAAACAAGAATAAAAATAACAGGCAGAATCGAAAGCCGGTGACAAACGCACGAGCAAATCGACCAAGTGGGTCACCCCGAGCAACACCTTCTTCTTCTTCCCAGACCTTGTCCCATTTATTTGGGGTCGGCCCTCCCTGTCCTTTTCTTCCATTCGCTACGATTAAGCGCTATATCTGGATCCAGATCAGCGGCTTTCAGGTCTCTTTTAACCGTCGTCAACCAAGTAGTGGTGGGTCTTCCGCGTCTCCGCGTCGTCATGGGAATATCCAAGTCTAAAGCCAATTTTACCATGTGGTCTTGAGGCCGCCTCTGAATATGTCCGAACCATCTCAGGCGACGTTCCACCAGTTTATCTGATATGGGTGCTATTTTGAAACTGCCTCTGATGAATTTGTTTTGAATCTTATCGAGTAAGGTGACCCCCGCTGACCAGCGTAACATGCGCATCTCTGTAGTATGGAGTTTGTTTAGATGACTTTTGTTTGTGGCCCAACATTCCGATCCATAAAGTATAGCAGGTCTTACTGCTGTTTTGTAGATTTTTCCTTTTACTTTAAGAGGCATTTTCTTGTCACACATTACGCCTGTCAGCTCCTTCCATTTCAGCCATCCAGCATTACTTCTGTGTATCACATCTGAATCTATTTTTCCATCGTTACTGATAACTGAGCCTAGGTATTTAAATTTGTTGACTGTATGTAATGGTGCGTGATCTATAAGTATGTTTATGTCAATTGGGTCCGTGATGTCATCAAATATGCAGGACATTAGCTCGGTCTTTTTTCGACTGATTTTTAGTCCATTTTCTTCTAGAGCTTCTACCCAATCATTTAGATCAATTTGGAGCTGGTCTGCACTTTCAGCTATTAGTACGATGTCATCAGCGTACAACATGTTCCAAGGCACTGGTCTTTGCCTGTGTTTTGTAAGGTAATCAATAGTTACATTAAACAGTAGCGGACTAAGTGTTGATCCTTGATGGACACCGACTTTCAGTTCAAAACATTCCGTGATACCTGCGGGGCTAGCGATTTTCGTCGATACGTCTTCATACATATCCTTTATAAGGTTGATGTAATGCTCCGGGACAGATTGCGCACGTAAAGCCTTCCATATTAAATCGCGTGGCACATGGTCGAAAGCCTTTTCTAAATCAATGAAGACCATATGCAAGTTATTTTTACTTATTTTAGCTTTTTCCATAAGTATTCTGATCGTCTGTATCGCATCTGAAGTACATTTTCCTGCGACGAAACCGCATTGGTTGGGTGTCAGCTCGATTATATTACTAATTCTATTGTTTATTATTCTCTCCCAGATCTTAAATGTGTGATCCATTAGTTTAATAGCTCTGTAATTCCCACATTCCCTGACGTCACCTTTTCCTTTATAAAAAGGGATGAGGTAGCTCTCACGCCATGCATCAGGTATCGCTTGGCCGGCGTTTAGCTTGTTGTATAAGATATGCAACCAACATATACCTATCGGTCCTAGATGTTTCCAGACTTCGACAGGTATTTCGTCAGGGCCGGGGGCTTTATTGTTCTTCATACGTTTAACGGCGCTGGAAACTTCCTCTATTGTGATCTGAGGCACCGGGCCATAAACAGGGGGTGGCTTAGGGTCTTCAAGATTTCTGGGGTTTGATTTATTTAAGAGGTCTTTGTAGTATTCGACCCATCTATTCTGAATTTTCTTATCCTCGGTGAGTAAATTACCATCGTTGTCTTTGATGTACTTCGCAGAATTTATGTCTTTACTGTTATTGTTTCTTACCCTTGCAATTTTGTGTATGTCTATTTCAGATTTGGCTGATTCTAAATCTTCATAAAATTTTTAGGTTGATTTTGCTCTCGAGATTGCTACCTGACGCTTTGTTTCTGCTTTCGCTGTTCTGTATTCGTCTCGATCCGAGTCTTCGTTAGTAGACTGCCATAGTTTGAAGGCTTCCTTTTTAGCCTGCACTGCAGCTTTGACATCATCTTGCCACCAGCAGGTCTCCTTAAAGGGGTCTTTTCTTTTCTTAGTTCTGCCTAGATGTTTTTCGGCTAGGGTTATACACGTTGACTCGAAATCACTCCACATTTCATTAGCAGTCTGTTTACACTCCTGATTAGCCTTAGTAATGTAGTCCTTTAATTCGCTGATAAATATCATGCCCGCATCGCTGTTAAGTGATTTCCATTTAATTTTTGGTATTAGATTCTGATTTAGTTTAATTGGTTTCACTAGCTTGTAGACTGTTACCAATATTCTGTGCTGCGACGTTAATGCCTCTCCGGGAATGACTTTACTATCCTTGTACTTTCCTAGGTGTTTTCTTCGTGCCAGGACATAATCTATCTGCGTTGAATTGCCACCGCTACGATAAGTGACTAGATGATCTTCTTTCTTTTTGAAATAGGTGTTTATGATTGCTAAATCGCAGCTGATTGCATATTCCAAGACTCGATCTCCGTCTTGATTACGAGTACCGTAGCCATAGCCACCGTGACACCCTTCGGCATTGGTATTTGATTTTCCAACATGGCCATTTAAGTCGGCACCAAGGTGGATACTCTCATCTTTTGGGATATTGTTAGTTAAATAGAGCAGATCGTCCCAGAAAGAATCTTTTTCATCAGAGGTAGCGTTAGTTTGTGGCGCATAAGCGCATATGATGTTTAATATTGGCTGCTCTTCGAGTGCTATCTTTACAGACATCAGTCGATCTGATATTCTTTGTACGTCTACTAATCTCTGGCAAAGTTTTTCAGACAGGACTATTCCGACACCGTTTCTTCCACTGGTGGAACCATGGTAAATAAGTTTGTAGCCGTTTCCAATAAGTCTGGATTTCGACCCTCCCCACTTGGTCTCTTGTACACAGCATGCATCGATGCGTCGTCTTGTTAGGACTTCGCTGAGTTCGGCACTCCGGCCAGTCATGGAACCGAGGTTCCAAGTCGCTAGTCGCAATGTATTGCATATGGAATCGCATGTGTTACCTCGACCGTCGCTTGAGGGGGACGCCCTAGCATTTATACTCTTTTTCTTATTCGTACTTTTCATATTTGGACAGGGAGAAGGTTTTGGCTATGAAGTTTTACAGCCGGCTGCCGCCTGACGCCAAGGCAGTATCCCTCTTGGAGGGTTGTGGGTGCCGCCGGTGGACCTCATATGTCTCATTCGCCGCCATCCCTAATATGCCATCCTGCCTAATGGCATATCTCCAGCAAAGCCTGTTCCCTCGATTACATGAGGGCAGCCTTATACTGGGTGTGTGCCTCTTCCGCCTGCTTCGCCGTACCGATGTCCTTCATCTCCGCCTCCGCAGCCGTTAAGGTCTTCGCCCGTATCCCAGGGCAAGGGGTTCACATTATACCCTGTGAAACTGGGTCCCTGTCCGAACTTGGTAACCACTTCACTCCGGCCTACTGAAGTGAAGGGTCTCCACCCCCGCGGCGTGGACGCGCCGGACAGGAATTACTCCAGTGGGAAACAGGGAAGTGACCCTGTCTCCCCTGGAGCCGGGTTAATGGTCCCATATGGAGCTGGGGCCAAAGGAGCCAAGAGGCCAAAGGAGCCAAGAGGCCAAAGGACCCCGAGCAACACCTACGCGCACTAATGTTCGTAGTTCTTTTATCAGCAATATAAAAGGTTGAAGCGCCGCGGTCGAGAAGAAAAATTATTTTTTTAATTGATATGTGCCCTTAGAATAATAACACCTAGAAGCCGTGTACTTGTATGCAAAGTGAGGCAACTAATACTGAGCCAAAATGGCTCAGTTTTCAGATCCCTGTCCTAATTGGCCATCGGTCGTGCGATGGTGCGTCCGTCCGATGAAAATGGTCGTGCGACCGTGCGATCAAAACTAGTGATATCTATTGAATGTCCTAATTGACGGTCGCGCGATGATGCGATGCATCTATTGTTCAGTTTCATCGCACGATAAAAACGCAACGCATGATCGCGCGAATGATGCCAATTAGGACAGGGCCTATCCTTCATACGTTTCCTAATCGTAACTAAAATCCAATAATATAGTAACTAATCTCATAAAGGTAGGGAAATTGAAACAGTTTTATACTTAAGTATTATGTATGATTATGAAATAATGGATAATAAAAATTTGAAAACGGCGCCATTTTGGCTGTTTTAGTTGCCTCACTTTTGACAGTGCGCTTTGTAGAGAATTGTCGTTCTAGGTGTTATTATTCTAAGTCTGTGCTCTTAAATAATGAGAAACTGTAACGAGTGCTAAGAGTAAGTGAACGAGACTGGAATTTTCTCTCCATTGCTTACCGTCCTTTTATACCTAAGGACTTGTACCTTGTACTATTATGTATTCTGTGCCTAAGGACAATAAATAGGTAATATTATTATCTGTGGTTGCGTGTAAATAAATAAATATATATATGTTAGAAATATTTTTATGTATTTTTAATTACTAGGAAAATTAATATAAAAGAAAATCGAAGACGATGATCAATATTACTTTGGTTAAGAAAATAATAATTTTGTTGCGGAACAGAACATGCGCCCCTCCGTAAAATTTCCCGGGACAAAGTACCTATGTCACGTAAATGACATGTTGCGGGACATTTTGTCCCCTAAACGTATCGCCCCCTAGCATGACCACCACAACGCGATATGAAATAACAATAAAAAGTTCTTGGATATAACTGTCAAAAAACAAAGGGTTTTGAGAGTTGGGTGCTTAGAGAAGGGAAGTAAGGTTGGGTGGCGATAAAACGCTATATCGAGCGAAGTGAATATAAGATTCTTGTATCGAGCACTCTGAACGTTTTTCGCATCTGGCAAACTCACAAAATATATTTAAATATAGAATGTTTCTGGAGGGAGGTATAAGCTTCTTGCATGAAATTAAAACAAAAATTGACCGGAAGTCGCGGCACAGAATTACTAATAGTACCTACAAGTGTCGCGGGTCATTTGTTTTTATCACAATGCGAAGTTCGACGCCCTTTAGGCGAAAAAATTTCAGGGTGACGATTTCTTATTTGTTTTTAAAACTTCTTTTTTTTCTTAATTCTATTTCTCACAGCTTCACTTAATGCTTTTAGAAAATAAAGTACGTGAGTGTCATAAAGCATATCGTTTTCTTGTCTCTCCTATGGTGAAATTGGTGAAGTCGAAGTTCAAAAGCATCACTGTGCAAAAAATGTCAAAATTTTCAAAACCGGCACATTACATTGGAGGATTCGAGGATACTTGGGAATTAGTATGACTCAAAGTTAAAAATAATATTCATCATCATTCAAAAGTTAGGAAACTTTGTAGCCGCTGGATTCTACATGAACTCATTATGGAAAAACCGGACCCGAATCGATTAATGTAAAAAAGTAGGTAATAATAATTCGATGGTTGTTATAATGCGAACACGGTATTTTATTTTATTTTTATTTTTCATGGAAGATTTACAGACAAACACATCTTTAAGTAAGAATTATAAGTAAATACTATGCTATTGACAAATCTTCACAATTGAATATACAATAGTGTTTTTGGCCCTCCGCTGCCTTGAGCGGGACACGCGCGCGGGGCGACATAGATTAGAGCTTACTCATGCACTGCGCAAGCATCTGTCCGTCAGAAACCAGCAATCTATATTCCCGCGCCGTGTACCCGCGGCGGGATCCCGCTTAAGGCAGCGGACGGCCTTTATTATAAGGGCGTAGTGGTGTTATTAAGATTTTAGATAATAATTTAGGACAGAAAATTGCTAAACTTATTACATTATCCATTATTTTAAAGTTTTTAACAGTAAACAGGGCAAATAGAAAATAGAAAAGAGGCATGCGTGTGAAACTTAATTATACTGAATCATCAAAAAAATTGGTGCATACAAGACTTTTAACTGACGAAGTGCTGGAGCAAAACGTAAAAGGTAGTTCAATTTGATGCTGTGTCCGGAATCAGTAAGATCGTTGCATCTTTCTGAATCCGGACACAGCATTAAATACACAAAGTCTTTTATATGGATGTTCGAAGTCAAAGTGTAAACCGTCAAAATTATAATGGCGAGAATCGTGGGCAAGGACTTCATTATAATCATTATTATTTTTCTTCCAGAGTCAACTCCTATCTAAAGTAACCTACTTGAGAAAGAAAACACAATTAATGCTATGCTGAGAGCACTTTTCCAAACCTTGCCAAAAATGCTCATTTCGGTGGCACTTTCTCTTTCGGTTTTTGGTAGTTATATGATTAACGTTATTATCAAAAGCGCTGAGATAAATAAATATAAGTTTTCAATCGTCAGCTTAAACACGTCACGTCACGTCACGTCAGGAGATTCTGACTACGAAACTGACGGATTGTCATACAACCTTTCATCCCCTATTTACCCCCTTTAGAGGCTAAATTTTTTCAAAAATCCTTTCTTAGCGGAAGTCTACGTCCTAATGTCTATTAGTGTGCCAAATTTCAGCTCGATCCGTCCAGTTTGAGCTGTGCGTTGATAGATCAGTCCCTTATGTCTTAGTCGGTTTATGTTACCGTTAAAGTACGGAATCCGTTAATCTGCAGATTAACTAGTGAATCTGCAGATTAACTGGTCAAGTCAGTTAAAGTGATGAAGATGCTACCCCATTAAAATGCGGAATACAGTGAGTGAAATAGCCAAGGCTTCAGGAAATTTAAGTACAAGCCTACATATTTAAAGTTTATTTTTATACAATAAAATAACTCGTATATAAAATTACTCGTTTGTAGAGTAAATTATGCGATTTGTTGAAGCATTCGATATTAAAAGATTGTGAAGGCTTTTATTTATTTATTTATACTTTATTGTACACACAAAAAAAAACAAAATTAAAATCACAATTACAAAGGAGACATGCAATTGGCGGCCTTATCACTAAAAGCGATTTCTTCCGGGCTTTTTTGTAAGCTAACGCCCTACAAACTATTCATTAGGTGCATAACACGCTAATCAGAATAATAATAGGGAATATGCATCATTTTTTTTTAAAATCTTAATCAAAAGTATAATGCGTGAGAAAATTAACTGTAATATTAAAACTTTTCTCTTGCGTTTTTTTCTCGAGATATAGTTACTTGAAGTTAGCGCGCAGCAGCACCCTCCGAAAACGCTCCATACAAAATGGTGACGTCACACATCACGTTTCAGGTGTGTTTCGGCGCGTTTAATATGGAGTTAGCCAATAATCTTCAATTATCTCCCTAAATTTTGCGTTTAAGTACATATGTGTCATACAAAATATTGTTTCTTATTCGATATTCTATCTGACTGTAAAGTGCATTATATCCGAAAATGAAAAAAAAAATATTGTTATTTTTCCCTGATTTCATCGTGTGATAAAACTAAAATAATACATTTTTTTATTTTTTTTCCTGTTCCATCATGTTTTTATAAGTGTCCGCAGCGATCAAGCTCAAATTTATCAAAATCGGTGACTTATGCATATTCCCTATTACCACAATGTTTATTAATGTCGAACAATTTGACTCATTGACAAATTAATAATAATTTTCCTTCCTGTAAACTTAGTATGGAATTAGTTTCATAATGCAAAACCAAATTGCGAAATATTATTTATTATTACTTGAGAATAAATAATTTAAGTTTTAGAATATATTTATTTTTTTACCTTTATTTGATTTACATTAATTAGTTACCTACTATTATGTACTAGCTTCAACCCTTGACTTTTACCGCGTGGATATTCGGATGCAAAAGTGCCCCTGACCACCCTGACTGCTTCGACGCGGCTGAAATATTATTAACCGATGTAACCGATTCACAAAAATCAACTAATGCACTTCTCGTCTGCTTCCGCATCTTTCAATACCATTACCATGACGATCGGTCAATAATCATAGAAACTACATCACTTTTTATATACCGGAATACCCGTTTTTCTACAATTCCAAATCTAATCTAAAGGGACCACCAGCACAGCAGGTCACAATTATAAACCGATTTTCAAAAAAATTTCGCTATTTTGTAGCTAAACTAATACCCTAGGACCCTTTTTTTAATTTTTTCTTAAGTCGGTTTTTTTCTCGAAATATTTACAATTTAGTAAACAAACACCCCCCCAAAAAACCCGAATTTTTCGAAATTTCATAAAAAGTTACCAGCCGATTTTCAAAATTCAAACGTTCACACGTGTCTCAATAAATTCCTCAACTTTTGGTACTATTCACATCTCGATCCTCCTAAAATCCTCGGAACTATAACCAAAAATACGTCTCAGGCGATTTGCATTTGATAACCATTTTCAATAATAAAATAATAATACATATTTTGAAAAGTGGGACTGAATACTTCAATTTAAAACTGGTTTGGTTTCTGCACGCGAACTTCATCAAGTCAAATATGCCCAATGACCTTTGCCAGCAACACACTGGGGGAGGTCCATCCATACTACTTATACCAAACCTATACCCAGCAGTGGGTGTCGTGAAGCTTATATGATGATGATGATAATGACATTCCCAATACCTACTTACAACCTGTATGTAGAAGCATATCGCTAGACGGCGTCTAAACGCGAACGGGTGTATCTCGTTTGAGAAATCATCGAATGACGCATTTACAATAATATTACTTAACAGACTATCCTCAATGCATAATTTAGATCTTCCTTTCCTTATGATAACAATATAATTTGCATTATAAAAAATAACAACCGTTTAATGATCCAATAAAATAATATTAATATTATATTATTTTTCGAAGCCACCTATGACGTCACTAATCTTGTTTTAGTTTTATTAAATAAAAACAGACATTTTATATTACTGTTTTATTCAGCGTCCAACCGCCAAAGTGGAAGCACACTTTAACTATAATTTAATATTCCTGAAAAAAGTGAACTTCTATAATAAAACAATGGGTAAGTTTTAACAATATTAAGTATTACACTCACTGAGAGCTATAATGTACAACGTACCTACTTACTTAAGTATTTATTGAACTATTTGCATTACAATATCATTACAGGTGTTCATCCAATGCAATAGATATTTACTGCTCCAAGGAAAATAGGCTCCACCCAGCGAACTAAAATTTATGGAAGTGTAATTGCTAACAAATATTGCTTAAAAAACTGGGCAAGTGCGTGTCGAGCCACGCGCCGTAGGGTTCCGTAGTCACCTTATTATTTTTCGTCTGCAAAAATAACTTTGTTTTTCACAATGTTGGTATGAATGACAATAGTAGTTTATGATACAAGGTTGGTAAGGAGGTTTTAAAAAACCTTAACAACCGTGTGCCATACTACGTTTTTCAATACATTTGCGAGAAAACATTATAGGTACTACTGAAATAATAATTGTAATCTAAACATACATATAATAAAACTGTAAATTCTAAATATTTGTGCGCGGACTACGCAAAAACCGCTAAACGAATTTTGATGGATTATCACAATTTAGTAGATTGAGGTCCAACTTAAAATCTAAGCTGTGTTTCATCAAATTCAGGTGGGTGGAACCAGGGAAACAGCTTGAACTCTCCGTAGTATTAGCTTTCATACACTAAAGGGGTCATTTTAAACTGGTTGCAATATGTTTCTACTATCTACGCGGATGAAGTCGCGGGCCGAAGCTAGTAGAAATAAAAAAAAACGTTCGTAAACAAAAACGCACGGCGCCGGCGTGCGGTAAAATCAACTTTCAGCACGCTGTACTAATCCGTGAACAAAAACGCACGGCGTGCGGTAAAATCAACTTGCCGCACGCTCGACTGTCATCGTGAACTTCCATTTTTGAGCAACTGTATTGAAAAGTTATATTTGCGGTTTTGGAAAATCTGCTATATCTCAAAAACTAATTATTATATCTCGATTTTCGTTGAAAGTTTTTATTAACATCTACAGCATATATTTTTTTTAGATTTTTCCCTCTCTTATTTCCAAAGTTAGAGGGGGGGGGGACACACATTTTACCACTTTGGCTGTTTATCTTTCAAACGGTTGACTTTGAATAAAATTCGTCTTAGGAACCTCAATGTCATTTTTAAAGACCTATCTATAAATACCCCGCACGTATTGATATGTACAAAAACTTTTTTCAGTTTCAGTTCCATGTATGGGGAGCCCCCCTTAACCTTTTATTTTTATTATTTTTGTGTTAAGTTCGTTAAGCGGTTAACAGAATACATCTACCTGCCAAGTTTCAACTGTGTAATCCTAATACTTTCGGAATAAAGTGGCTGTGACATACGGACGGACAGACAGACAGACATGACGAATCTATAAGGGTTCCGTTTTTTGCCATTCATGGCTACGGAACCCTAAAAATGGCACCACGGGGCCGAAAAAGTACAACCCGCTCAGCTATAGTCGGGCCAGCCACGCATCCGGTGACTGACGTTAGTGTTTAGTGTATAGAGAAAAGATAGAAAGGGAGAGTTTATTAGAAATGACGTTCTTTATAGTCAAATGGTGTAAAAGATTCAAAGAAGGCAGTAAAAAGATGCACAAAAAACGTATCTTATTTTTATTTCGTTTAAGTAACGGGTGGCGCAAAAGTACTGGCACTAAAGAAAATACTTTTATTTTTTTTATATGACATTTTCTGTCATTCTGTTGTTGAAAATTGTGTAGTGAACAAATATAAAATACACTGAAAATAAACATGGACCGTTTTACTCCCCAAGAACGTGGAATAAATATGGATTTAGTGAGGGACGCTTTTCCAGGCCGAGTTATCTCTCGTTTTGGCGATTTGCCTTGGCCTGCAAGATCACCCGATCTGACCAGTCCAGACTTCTTTCTTTGGGGTTTTTTGAAATCTCGGGTGTATGTGAACAAGCCACAGACTCTCGCAGCTCTAAAAGAAAACATTCGTCAAGAAATAACGAACATATCGCAGGAAGTGTTACGGCAAGTTATGCAAAATGTCATAAATAGGGCTCAAATGTGTATCAACTCTGGAGGTCACCATTTAAAAGACATCATCTTTAAATCCTAATGGTACGAAATTTAATGGCACAAATATACATTTAAAAAAACCTAAATCTAGTTTTCTAATTTAGAAATTTTTTTATAGCTGAACCAAATAGGGTCTTTACTTTTGCGCCACCCGTTACTATAGGTATATCTATAGGTAGTATACAAATTATTATGGTCGCTAATAAGCAACCAGTGTTCAGACGCTTTGTGCTGCATAATTAAATGCCAGCATTTTTAGGTCTAAGTAGGATTTGGTCGAGGCTCTAGGTCCACTTACTTGTACTTTTCATGTGGTGCCATTTTTTGAGCAGAATACTTATTCCATAAATTTTAGTTCGCTGGCTCCACCATATGATATTCCATGTCAACTTACCGACTTTAATTAACGTCAAATTTACTGCATAATTTATCCTATGATCTTTAAAAATACGAAACGGATTTTAATGTGGTTTTTTTTAAACGACTTCAATAAAAGGAGGAGGTTCTCAATTTGTATGTTTTTTTTTATCGTTGTTCGCGCGTATCTTCGACGTTTATAGACCGATTTTTATGATTCTTTTTTTGTTCGATTGAGTTTGCTTGCGAGATGGTCCCATTTTTTTCAAATCGGTCGTGTAGTTTTCAAGTAATCCTGAAAATAGGTACTATGATTTTGCATCAACTACCTTGACGACTTTCTTATTTATGAACCGAATTAGATGATTTTTTTGTTGAAAAAAAAGGGATACTTTAGTGTAGTATTTTTAACCGACTTCAAAAAAGGAGGTTCTCAGTGTGTATGTATGTTTCTTCGCGATTATCTCACGTTTGGCTGAGTCGATTTTTCCACCTAAATAATATACCTAATACAGAAGGTCCTACTTACAATAAAAAATAAAAAAATAAGAAATTGTGTAAAAAACAAAAAAACCGACTTCAAAAAACCTGCCTATAAAAAGCAAGAAATAATATTCAAATCATTACATATGCATTATCATTGTTATAATAAAAACACGTCTATTGAAGTCGGGTGGGGCTTTTAGTATAAAAAAAGGAAGTTGTACTCCAGCCCCACCCGACTTCAATAGACGTGTTTTTATTATAACAATGATAATGCATATCTAATGATTTAAATATTTTTTCTTGCTTTTTGGTTTTTTGAAGGCGGTTTTTTTTTTGTTTTTTATTAGATATAGTGATTCAAGAGGAAGGTATGTATAGTAGCAATATACCTCGCACCGGTTTCTTTTTTGTAAAAAATATCTCGTAGGTACAGTTTATTCTTATATCTTCCATTAATTACAGGGAAATAACCAGAGTAAAATCCTTTTGTCCAATGTGTCATCATGACAAGTAGGTACGAAATTACATTTATTTCATAACAATTTATTATTCATCTTTGGTACGTACGTTATAATAACCTACCTACCTAGGTACTAAGCATTTGATGATTCAGGCTTGCTCTACAGTAATTCTATTTATGTAACCACCAAAGAGATTTATAATATAGAGAAAGGTGTATTACCATTTTTAATCATATACCAGATACAATAAAATGTCTACCCTTGAAAAAAATTAAAATAATCCTTCGCGAATGGTTACTCGAAAATACATTCTACTCCATCGATGAATTCTTGGAACATAAACGAGTAAAAAAATAAACATATGAAATTATAGTAGATGCATGGACAAAATCTTTATCAATTTAATGTGAAACAAAATATAAAATGTAATTTTAATTTAAGTTTAAATATTAAGATTTGCATGCTATCAGTGTATGGCTAAATAGGTTTAAGCAACATATAATCTCTGACCATCACTGTAATACCCTATTTATCGCAAATAAACAATTATGAATTATTAATACTTACTAGCGGCCGCCCGTGGTTTCACCCGCGTGGTTCCCGTTCCCGTGGGAATATCGGAATAAAAAGTATTTTATTTTTTAATCTAGACTATCTACTGTGTGCCAAATTTCAACCAAATCCGTTCAGTAGTTTTTGCGTGATTGAGGAACAAACATTCAAACGTCTAAACATCCGAACCCACCAACTTTCACATTTATAATATTAGTACCTAGGATAATTTTAAGAACTTAGAAACTACACACACTATAAAAACAGTCAAAAAGCAGGGAAATTGGGTTTCTACATAGGTACTTTTACATAATATTGATGCTATTTTTTAATATTTTTAATACTTTCAATTCCTAATAAATAAACTTGTTTCTTTTTCTTTTTCAGGTTCCCGTTCATTTATTGTATTCCTGCTGGCTGTTTTGTCCATACTTACAATCATTGAAGCTCGTAAGTTTTAACAATACACCGTTATTTTTTAAGTACCTATATATATGTATATCTAAAAATGAAAAGGGTTGTTCAGACCACGTGAATGAACAACTTTTACTATGGGGCCAACCACGGAATCGCGAAAAAAAATCAGCTGTTCCATACATTACATAGTTATAGTCGAGTCGATGTTGTACTTTTCTATGGAACAGCTGATTTATTTTTCGAGATAATTTTTCGAGATATATTCTGTGCTACGGGATACACGCGAAGTCGAAGTGTTTTTTTTTTATTTTTTTACGCAACCAACCTTTTTCAACTTTTTATCTCTCTCTCTATAAAAAAAAAATATTCAGTAAATTTGATTATTTTCAGACATTCCACATTATTTACACCCTAACTTATAAAAGCTTAAAGTAAATCCAATATTTTTTATGTTGTTCCTTATCTAACGGGTTTCGTTTTGCCTTAGTTGGGTAATAAGATAATTTCTTAAGACCTCTTATATTTTGACCCATTCTTTCCAGCCCCTCTACTCAAATGGCCACTTTTCTCTTCGTTCGCTAACTTAAATCTTAAAAATAAGCAATTAAACGATCGGTATTGTATGGATTGACTAGCCAACGACACGTAATTTTGAAGTTTATGGCTTATTTTTAATTTTTAAGAAGCTAATAGAAAAGTGGCCATTTGAGTAGCCCCCCAGTTTCCAGTACGCTAGCACGAACTTCTATCGAGAAAAAAAATAAAAAAATAAATTTAAAAAATTAAAAAACCCGCCTGCATAAAAAGACAAGTCAACTGAAAAGATGGAAACAAGATTAAAATATTAAATATTAAAGGCAACATAATAACATGCAGTCGGAGGCATGCATAAAGAAAGTGACGTTATAATAGGCATGTCGATTCATGAAAAAAATAATCGATTTTTGGATCGATTCGAATCGAACGCAGAAGAATCGATCTTCGATTAAATCGACCGTCGTGGAATCGATTTTAGATTAATCGATTTTTTAACATGCCTAGTTAAGACGATAATAAGTAATAATAATATCAGTACCTAGCGATAGCTTGACACTATTGGTAGGTCCAGCAACAAAACTAAAGTTAAAAATATTAGTTATTACTTATAATAGGACAATTTTATGGTGCACATAGCTGCACTTAAAAACCTGTGTATATTTTTTATTTGAATTGCAACTTTAACATTAGTTATTTTTAAGTTCAAATCGATTGGATAAGTCTGACGTGCTGCTTGCTGTCCATTATAATATGATATGCTAAATAATATGATATGTGCTAAACAACAAAATAATATGCTGAACAGAAAGAAAATCTGCCTTTATAGCATTATAATATAATATGCTACCTTAATTAGCAACACTGATATTCAATTTTTTTTTAATTCTCCTCTCATAGGGCAGACAAAGTAATTTAAATCCGTACAGCCGATGATTTTTTGTATTGTTGTCCTCTTTGGTTTGAAAACCGGTTGTAACGTTGTTACATATTTTTTAATTGAAGAAATTACAAATTAACTACCTAAAATTAAATTCTAAATATTATTAACTAACATACCTATTATTTATAAACACAAAATTCATTAGACATCGATCAATGCACGCACTGCGCTCAGCGGCGTCCGCGCGTTCAAGGTCAACGGGCCGTTTGTTGAGTTTCCTCTCCCCTCGACCCGCACCGCGGCAGTTGCGGCCGGCTGTTGCATTCGCTTCGTCACTCCGAATTTGATCTTTGAAGTAGACCCGCGTTCGTCTTTTGCTCCCAACAACATTGCGGACATCGCGTAGTGTCTAATCATATTTTCCACCTTTATTTATCAGTGCTACTGTAATTAATTATTACATTCAGTGCATAAACCCACGTATTGGTAAGTGTTGAACAAGTATTTCTTCAATTAGCGTCCGATTTGAATGTAGAAAATTTGAATTTTGAAAATAACGTAACCGTCAATTTGAATTTAGATCTTTGTAATAATGCTTTTGCAACTTGTATTAGTATTTTTATTGTAGTTTGAGCTCATTAAGCTGTGTTTAAACTTAATTTCATTATTATTTATACTCCGATTGTAACTCCGATCTGATTGTGGCAAAACACATCACTCATACGGCCCGGGTACTTTCTACTCCACTTCCTGCCATGGCCACGATCAGAGGAGACAACGGAGTTTGGTTCCTAATGCGACCTAATTACAGGGTCCATCGTGTGGCGTACACCATACCCCATAGTTGACGTCCGCCGTACATCGCGTGACGTCCATCGTGCCTGACACTTTCATAAAGGACGACGACTTCCACATTTTGGGACTTCACTGTCGACCCTAACACCGCAGCGTGAACATCACCCCACACGAACCCCATCTTCTCTGGGCCCGGACCTCTCTTCGGCGGAACTACCAGGAGAGTACCAACCCTGGCCAGGAAAGCATAAAAAACCAAATTAAACTGTAATTTTGTACCGGGCACTTCGGACCACGCCCAAATAAATTTTGTTGTTTACACCAAGGGTCTAGTTAGTTTCATTTAAGCACCCTTGGAACGTAACACGGTAAACCTCACCAAGTTTTAAATCTTTAACATTAAAGATGTGAATCGGTTCGATTCCGGAGATTCTTGGATCGATTCACTGAATCGATTCAGTGTTTCAGATCGATTCAAAAAATCGATTTTAGGACCTTAAAAATCGATTCTTCGATTAATCGATTTAAAATCGACATGCCTACGTTATAAATGATTTGAATTATATGCCTCCGACTGCATGTTATTATGTTGCCTTTAATATTTAATCTTGTTTCCATCTTTTCAGTTGACTTGTCTTTTTATGCAGGCGGGTTTTTTATTTTTTTAAATTTATTTTTTTATTTATATCTTTTTAGTTATTACATATTACGGTAATGATATACCTTTTTGAAATCCTTATAATAAGCCCTTTAATTTGACACCCATATTGTAGTATTCTAAAAAAAAAAATTTTTTTTCCACTACGTATAATAGGACCGTACAGCCGCCATGTTGTTTTTGTTATAACGCCACCTTCTTAAGAACACTTGGGCTGACAGACAAATCTAACGATATCTTAATAACAGAAATCCAGTCAGCCGTTTGAAAGATATGAGGTAATAAAGAATATTACATACAAACACACATACAAACATACTTACATAGTTACATACAAGATACGCGCGAAAAACATAACCCTTTCTTTGCAGTCGGGTAAAAAACGTACGTAAAAGTACTCGATAGACTTAGAATAATAACACCTAGAACGATAGTTCTCTACTAAGCGCACTGTCAAAAGTGAGGCAACTAAAACAGCCAAAATGGTTTTCAGATTTTTATTCTCCATTATACCAAATAATTAGTACAAAACAGTTTAAATTTTCCTACATTTAGGAGATCAGTTTTTTTTGGATTTTAGTTACGATCAGGTAACGTATGAAGGATATAAATCTGAAAACTGAGCCATTTTGGCTGTTTTAATTGCCTCACTTTTGACAGTGCGCTTTGTAGAGAACTATCGTTCTAGGTGTTATTATTCTAAGTCTATCGAGTACTTTTATACGTACGTTTTTTTTTTTTACTTTGCATACTAGGACAAGGCTTCTAGGTGTTATTATTCTAAGTTGATAGATAGTTTTACGCGCGTAACTCTATGGAAAATTTAATTTTGATTTTCGGCGGCAGATGGCGCTCTACAAAGGGGTTCGGGTACTTTGGTCCTTATGACCAATAGACTTGAATCGTACATCGATGGATGGGTCTTTTCAAGAGGAAAAAAGTTATAGTGGGGTTACATTTTGATTTGTTGTCCGATTCGAGATATCGACTTATAAAATATGTGTTTTCAGTACCTCGGATAGTACTGTCGTCAGTGAAAGTCGCTTAACGGCGGCAGGTCTATAGAATATCAGGACAACATTTCAGGACAAGCGCCATACATATTCGTGCTCTATGAGAATATACCTTTCTAACGATATACTATTTATATCTATCTATCCAGGACCAGAGTCCATACATTTGTGCCCGTACCCCTTTCCCATACAAAATGACTCGATCGAAGGTTTTTACGCGCGCGTTTTTCAAAAATTGATCGTGCTATGGGTTACTGAACATGTTTATTTGGATAAAGATTTTGTTTTCCCCCACAGATCAATGCCCCTCTCCTAACAAGGTGCCTCGTGTGTCCCCGCCCTGCCGAGATGACTACGATTGTAACAAACACGGAAAGATGTGCTGCAGAGACCAAGCCAACATGAAATCTTGCGTGTATCCAGCACCTTACTCTAAAAGCTATGATAAGGATAACTATAAAGACAAGAATAACAAGCAAAATCTAAGAGGTTGAAGCACCGAAAAGATAAAGAAATGAAACTGTTTTTGTTATTAATCTGTACCTACGCCACTTAATATATTATTTGTATAAGTCCTACGCCACCGTTTGTCCACCGCCGCCTATTCCGAGCCGGCTCAAAATGAGATTATGGCGCTGAAATAGCGGAAAACCTGTCCACTGCAAACGTCAGAAATAATAATGTTAGCGTAAAATTAATTCAGAACAAACGTTTTGTACTAATATTTTAAGAGTATATGAATATGGAAAACAGTTTTGCACGAATGTGGAAATTGTACGAATGTGTCCGAAAGCCATAGCAAAACTTCGACGCCGCCGGCCGTCTTAAAAAAATCTTTGTTCTGTGGTCATCTCGGGTGAAAAATTTCTTTGTTCTGTGGTCATCTCGGATGAAAAATTTCTTTGTTCCGTGGTCATCTCGGATGAAAAACTTCTTTGTTCTGTAAACTTTTAGATTTTTGCATTCACAATGCTATTTTTATATTAAGATGAATAAATAATGAAAAATATTAGAAAAAATCGGCTCACCCGTAGCAACTTAGACGGGATTCGAACCCGCACCCTTAGGATTCCGGCCCAATGAGTAGGTGGTTATTGGGAATTCTACCCCACCTCCGTTCGTTCGGGCTAACGCCCTCACTCACTACGGTGTGGTGGAATTCCCAATAACCACCACATTGATGGCATTAACGTTCGTTTGTTGTTGAATGTAGGTAATTTAAATATCAAGTTCAGGTTACTTAAGTATATTTTCAGTCAATCCATTTATCAGACATGAGTGAGATTATTTAAATAAAGGATTTTACCATTTATTCTCATTTTCATAAAATACATGAAACATTACGGTTATTCGAAAGGTTGATATGAAATTCATAAAACAAAAAGAATCATTACAATTAGACTGTATATGTCCCCCACCTTCAAACGTTACTAAGCGACATGGTAACTTATTACCAAACACTATACGCTGCATTGTCTGTGGCCCGTCAAACTGTGGAAAGACAAATTTAGTTATCAGTTTATTGTTACACAAAGATGGTCCACGTTTTAAGAATTTGTATGTTTATTCAAAATCGTTATATCAAGCCAAATACTTATATTAGGAGAAAGTTTTAGACATGGTTCCTGAAACATCGTTGCATAAATACAATCACAACAGTGAAATCGTGAGTCCACATGAAGTTATGTCAGATTCTATTATAATTTTTGATGATGTTGCTTGTGAAAATCAAAACAACATAAGGGGTTATTTTGCAATGGGACGTCATAAGAACATTGATTGTTTTTATATTAATCAAACTTACACAAAAATCCCCAAACAATTAGTAAGGGACAATTCAAATCTACTAATATTATTTAAGCAAGATGACATTAATTTGAAACATGTATATGATGAGCATGTTGGATCTGATATGTCATGGTCTCAGTTTCGTGAACTATGTTCCACTGTTTGGAAGAAACCCTTCAGCTACCTTGTGATTAATAAGGACTGTGAAAAAAACAATGGATGCTACAGGTCTACATTTGACACATTTGTTGTGGTGGACTAACATACAAAATAAGATGTCTAATGACTTAGTAATCATTTTAATTTGAGACTTGAGAGCGAGCGAATCGTTTTAAAATGGAAAAAAAACTTAAAGAACAAATTGTTAAATCCGCAGCAGCTGTAAAAGAAAAGTTGAAATGATAAAAGATATAAAAAATGCAAATAATATGGCGCTAGAAACAATTTTTAAGCCCATTGTTGATCCTCTTACCTTGTTAGCAAGTAAAAATGAAGATAAGCATCTCAAGGATGAGAATCGTGAACCGTTGATGAAAAAAACTAAGAATGATGAAAATCTTACACCATACACTTCAGAGGAAGATTTTAATGAATTTATTACTGAAGAGGAAGATAATTCCGATTGCGAGTTAAATAATAGTTATAACAAAACCCTTGTCGTACCACTGTCTGATAAACTCAACGTGAGTGACGGATCCTTCAAATCATTTCCCTCATCACCAAGTCTTAAAAACCAATCATCTTCGTGGTCTACATCATCTGAAGTAATTGTTAATGTACCATATGGAGTTAGAAATGAACGTGGAAAATTATTGCTTGGCAAAACTCGTGTTTTTGACGATGGCAAAATCTTGAGAATTGGAACAAAGACTTTGGAAAAAACTCAAGGTTTAAAAGAACTATTATTTAAAAAGAGGCCTAATTTAGATGTGGTCACGGATGGTGATTTACAAGATTATAAATTGCTTTTAATAGAAACCAATGCTCATCGACGTAACTTTGAGTCATCAAAACCAATTAATAGCAACAAGGGATTTAAATACACTAACGTTATTAAGCCTTTGTTCAAGTTCTCTCGAAATGCTACTACAAGCCTGGAGAGTATTCCTAAAGGAAAGGGTATTCCACTTTTAAAGGAAGTTAAAGAAAATACTGATTATGTTTACTGGGATGACCCGAACGAGTTAGTAGAACGATTAAAATTACTATTAGCATCATGGGCAGCGGGCAACACTGGGGTAAATAATGAAGTCATTGCAATTATTGAAGAATTGTATGAAGCTGGTTTCATAACTACTGTAGAAATAAAAGAACCTACATCAGGAAAATTACGCAGTACATTTAGAGTGGTCGACTCATCTAGACAGCGATGAATATAGACAAGTTTGGTCATCACGTTCATAAACGTTTACGGTTATCAGAATTCGTTGATACTTATAACGATACGTTAGTGAAATCAGACGCTGGGTACTACGATTTAAAATTGTCTAAATTAAAAGGTCTTTCATCACCAAGCGAAGATGATGAAGCAGTGAACAAAGCATATGTAGATGAAATCTTTCAAGAGTTTAGGAATGAAATAAAAAAAACTCAGAGTGATCTAAAACTGTACTTAAAAAATTTGGAAAATATAACATCGGAACGTTTAACAAAGTTATTTTATTCAAAAACGGAAATAGATAGTTTGATAAAACTTAAATTCAATCAAAAATGAGTAAAAGGGACATAGTTGATGAAATTCATAAAGCAGCAAGAAGGAATTTTCCTCGTCGAAAGACTATCATAAAAGGAATAGATGATTTATGGCAAGCTGACCTAATGGATTTTCAAAAATATTCACATTTTAACAAAGGATACAAATACGTTTTGGTTGTAATCGATGCGTTATCAAAATACGTATGGGTATTTCCCATCAAATCAAAAGACAAAAATAGTGTTACTAAAGCAATGCATGAGATATTATCTTGTTCACCAAGAAAACCTAATAATTTACAAACTGATCTTGGCAAGGAATTCTATAATGACGTTTTTCAAAATTTGTTAAGAAAGTATGATATAAATCACTATTCCACCCACTCTGTCAAAAAAGCTTCGATTGTTGAACGAGTAATTCGTACAATAAAATGTAATCTGTATAAACTCTTCAGTTTATATGGTTGTTACCAATGGTTAGGACCAAACTTGAATTCAGTTGTAGAAAAATACAATAACACTACTCATCGTATTACTAAATACAAACCTGTTGATGTGAATAAAGTAAACCAGATGGTTGTTAGATCTAACATTATGCAAACACGGATATCCACTGCAAATAGACAGCCTAAGTTTAGTATTAATGACAGTGTTCGTATAAGCAAATATAAGGGTGATTTTTACAAAGGCTATACACCTAATTGGTCAACGGAAATATTTTATATAGTCAAGGTGAACGATACAAACCCACCTACGTATATTTTAGAAGATAAACATAAACAATTAATTTTAGGCTCATTCTACGAACACGAGTTGCAAAGAACAAAATTTCCTGATCTTTATCTCATTGAAAAGGTTATAAAAAGAAAAGGCAATAAGCTTTTTGTGAAGTGGTTAGGTCTCAGTAAGGAAGAAAACAGTTGGGTGGATAAGAGTGCATTACTTTTGTAATATAAATTGTGTTTTGAGGGAAAATTATTCATTTAAAAAAGATCTATGAAGGAGGGTAGAGGTATTTTAAATAACTTTATTAATAACTTACCAGTTGAGCTACACATTCCTGGTTATCAATTTTGTGGTCCTGGTACTAAACTTCAGAAGCGATTACTGAGAGGTGATCGAGGTATTAATAAATTAGATGAAGCTTGTATGCACCACGATATTGCCTACAATAACGAAGACTTGAGTGTTCGACATAAAGCTGATTTAGAACTCTTGAATATGGCTAAAAGAAGACTAAAGTCGAGCGATGCTGGAAAAGGTGAAAAAATTGCTTCATGGATAGTAAAAAATGCAATGAAAGCAAAACTGAAAGCTGGTGCTGGAATACGTCCATTTATGTCAATAGTGAAAAAACTACAATCTCAAATAAAGAAGTTGAAATCCAAAGATAATCGCACAGCTATAAATTTCGCCTACGCTGCTGCAAAAAAACTATTTAAAAACAAAAAAGGAATACGCTTACCACGATGTATTCCTGTTCCAAAAACTGGAGGTTTTTTACCCCTTATTCCAATTTTTGCTGGTTTGTCAGCCCTCGGTTCACTTGCTGGTGGTGCGGCAGGTATAGCAAAAGCTGTTAATGATTACAAAGTTGCTCAGAAGAACCTACAAGAATCTATACGTCATAACAAGGCAATGGAAGCTGTTGCTCTTGGAAAAGGGATGTATATTAAGCCTCATAAAAGAGGAGCTGGGTTATACCTGAAACCTTCAAAAAACTAAACAAAGGGCTACCCAGACGCCCCCTTACAAATATAGACATTTTAAAGCACGCAACTGACATTCCTTATTTTCGAGGAGTGTTTATGAGAGATTCACTCCCCTCAAAACCTAGGAAAATTGAGTGTGCTATATTAAATTTAGATAGTTCCGAAAATCCGGGAACACATTGGGTAGCCTATGTCAAACAAAATGACTACTGTGAATATTTTGATAGTTTTGGTGATTTAAGACCTCCATTAGAATTAATAAATTATTTAAAAAATATGTCAATAACTTATAATTATGTGCGGTATCAAAAGTTTGGTACTGTAAATTGTGGTCATCTGTGTTTAAATTTTTTAAGAATGTATTGGAAACAACATTTATAATAAGAGTAAAATAATAAACTTTATCAGTATAAACATGTCTTTCACTGTGTCGATAACTGGTAGAGGAGCGTCTTTGATAACAAACTACTCTCCTACAATACAATTAGAGGGAGAGTATGAGTGTGGTTTATTATATTTTTCAACTTTTAATTCTATCCCTAATATAGACGAAAGAAACAATAAATTTTATTATGGTAAAGACGGTGTTATAAAAATACCAGAAGGCTCTTATGAACTTCAAGACATTTGTGATTATCTTAAGAGCAATATCAAAAATGTAGCATTGAGATTGACTGCAAACAACAACACATTAAAAACAAGTATTTTTTGTTCAGAAGAAGTTCACTTCAATAAGAATGACTCACTGGGTAAAATTTTAGGTTTTGGTATGGAAACAATAAAGGCTAATATAAATGCAGAGTCTAGATATCCTGTTAGCATTTTATCAACAACTATCGTGCGCATCGAATGTGATGTAATCAGTGGATCATTTGTGGACGGAAAAGCAAGCCATATAATCCATGAATTCGTACCAAACGTACCACCTGGTTATAGAATCATTGAAATACCTAAAAATTTAATTTATTTTCCCGTTAATCAAAGTTCAATAAGTGCTATCAATATAAGATTATTAGACGCTGATAATAATCAAATTAACTTACGTGGTGAAGAAGTGCAGCTATACTTACACTTTAAAAAGACATGCTGAATTTCAATAAAAGCCTATATACTACACGAACTCAAGTCAGTTCTAAGAGATCATCTCATAAGGGAGCACCATTTCGATCTTTTAAGAAATTGACAAAAAGCAATAAGGCATTTTTAAAGTCATTAGGATTGATAAAATGAATTTTTTAAACATAACTCAACCTGCATCGTACGATAACAGCATCGAAAGTTTTGAATATCATTCGTATAAACCATACGTGACAAGTTTCAACAAGAATGATGAAATACGGATACCGATAAATCAGCAAGACCTCTACGTATTGCCTTCACTCAGCAGTTTGTATGTTGAGGGTCGAGTTAATGTGTATAAGAATGAAAAAGAAAAAGTACCAGTAACGAGTGTGCATTTTGTTAATAACCCTGCATTATTTTTATTTCAAGACATTCGTTATGAAATAAACGGGGTAGAAATAGATAGAATAAAAAATGCAGGAGTGACAACCACAATGAAATCTTATTTATCGTTGAACGATAACGAATCTAAATGCGGACGAGTTTGGGGTTGGTCTCCAACAGGCACAACTACCGACGGTAGTGGAGTATTCTCCACCTGCATACCACTAAATAAAGTGTTGGGTTTTGCTGAAGATTATGAAAAAATTATAATGAACTGTAAACATGAATTAGTTCTTTTGAGAAGTAATACAAATCTCAATGCCTTAAAATTAAATGCTGGTGAAGTTGTGGATGATATATCAATAAATAAAATTATTTGGCGAGTGCCTCATGTTAAAGTTTCAGATCGAGAAAGAATTAGTTTGCTTAAGCACTTAGAAAAAGATCGACCGATAACAGTTGCATTTCGTAATTGGGACTTATATGAGTATCCATTACTTCCCAAAACACGTAAACATACTTGGTCTATTAAAACATCTTCACAGATAGAGAAACCACGATTCGTCGTAATTGCTTTTCAAACGAACCGTAAACATAATTCAACAATGTCGATGGCAGAATTCGATCATTGCCATATACGTGATGTAAAAGTTTTTCTTAATTCTTCTTATTATCCATATGAAAGTCTGAACATTAGTTTCGCTGACAACAAATATACATTAATATATGAACAGTACGCTAGGTTCCAGCAGTCTTATCACGGACGCCGAGCTGAACCGTTGATGAATATAAAAGAATTCAAAGAAATTTCCCCGTTATTCGTCATTGATTGCTCTCGCCAACACGAAGCATTAAAGGGATCGATTGACGTGCGAGTTGAAATCGAAGCCGATCAAGAAATACCTGACCAGACCGCTGCTTACTGTTTGATTCTGAACGATTGCATATTTGAATACAAACCTTTAAGTAACATTGTAAAGAAAATATCATGAATTTCGATACAATAGTCGTGGATCTACAAGGATTCAAAGATTTAAAAAATAAATTTATAGTTAAAGAGTTTGCAATCGCTACTAAAGATTATACTCAAACGTTTTTAATAAAACCACCCTATTCTTTTAAAACCTTATCAAGTGAGGAACAAAAGCAAGTGCGTTGGTTGGAAAGGAACCGTGGCTTGACTTGGAGCGAGGGATTTATTGATCATCGAGAATTTCGACGAATTGTGGTTCCTTATTTAATTGGAAAAAAAGTATTAGTTAAAGGATTGGATAAAGTAATATGGCTTCGAGAGTTATGTCAAGAATGTGAAATTATAGAATTAGGTGAAAAAGGTTGTCCTAAGCTTTTGAAGTTACATAATGATTACTATGACAGAGGAAACAAGGATTGGAATTGTGTTGATCATAAAAAGATGTGTGCATTAAAAAATGTAATGTGTCTCAAGATGTGGTACTGCGGTAATTATATCTCTGATTTTTTTTAATTTAGTCATAAGAAATGTTGTATTGTAAAATATTTATTTTTCAATAAATCGTTTATAATATATACCTAATGCCTTTTATTTAAGTTTAATTATAATAATATATTATATATTCATTGATCTAAGTTAGTAAAAACACAGTTTAAGATTTCAAAAACTTTATTACGAAAAAATAATAACTAGGTAGGTACTTACAATTTTATTTATAGTATTAAAAACAACTTGTATAACTATAACCACATATTTTTCTAGAAATGTTACTTATAATTTTTTCTGTTTGATCCATTATTTCATCACCAACGTCTTTTACTACATATTGTGAACTTAATACAACACAATCATCATTTACACAGTCACTAACTCGTTGTGATCCATCCAGCTGGATAACTTGAATTTTTATCAGACGAAGTCCTTTTGTAGGAGCACTATTGATAACGAACGAATGCACGTCACGGAATTTATTTGATTTCATTGCAGCACTTGTAGCAGCTATTATATTCTTCTTTGTTTTGCACTTCGTTTTACGACGCTGTTGACTTGATTTTTTTGACTTCGGCGGGCTCTGCAGTTTTAAAAATTCCTCTGTAAACCCTTCCAACGGATCTTGAGCACATTGAAACGAGTCTAAGTATTGTAGAGCACTGCTGTTAAAGTTTGTACATTCTTCATCCGAAATTGAATTGATGCTTTCTCCTTCCATGTTCTGTAATAAAAAAAATATTTTCCTGACAACGAACTAAAAAGTGATAAGTAATTTATGATTATCATAATAAATTATGTCACTTACCTTATTTAAAATAGATAAAGAGCGTTTAAAGTTTTAGCTTATTTAACTTTCAAACAGTTCTAGCTATGAAGTTACAGTATGGTCTGACTGCTATGCTACTTCAAGAAAGAGTGAATAATAAAATTAACTAAACCTTCAATTGCATTTAATTATATTTCGCTGACTCTTTAAATTTAAACTTGCTATTTCATATTATCTTTTCACTCGCACTTATTGCAAGTGCGGGCGGGCATAATCATATTACACTAACACCTGCCGCCTACACGTGAGTCTTGAAAAAACAAGTTCCAACTTGATTTATTGATGTGACTCAATGGAGTGAATAATAAAATTAACTAAACCTTCAATTGAATTTTATTATATAATTCGCTGACTCTTTAGATTCAAACTTGCTATTTCATATTATCTTTTCACTCGCACTTATTGCAAGAGCGGGCGGGCATAATCATATTACACTAACACCTGCCGCCTACACGTGAGCCTTGAAAAACAAGTTCCAACTTGATTTATTGATGTGACTCAATGTCAATGCATTTTATAATTTGTGTATTTAAATATTTACGAACCTAGGTATGATATGATGTGAAAGCGAAATAAAACAAAATAAATTAGATTATGTATATTTATTTTTATTTCATTATTAAATTACAAAACATTGTTTTAACATTTCATAATTAACATACATCGAATTACAATTATTTTTATTCCATTATTAAATTTCAAAACATTACATAATTACCACACATTGAATTACACATTGTATCAACTTGATTTTAGTAGGTAGACATTTCTAAGTTTTACTTACACTAACCTATTAGATAAGTATACAATACAAGCGAAATATTTTACAAATTAAGAATTTATTATTATTATAGTAGGTAACATAATATTAAAGATCATAATTTAAATATTTACTACATACTTAAATCAATGACAAACATTGTTCAAAAATTTAATATACCGGTGTGTCCCCACGCCTTAGTAGAAACTTTATCTTTCGCTATTAAGCGCTTATCATCATCACCAGATAAAGCTATTTTATTCACAGCACATGTGAAAATTTCGTGTCTAATTGATTTAAATAATATGTTTGTTTTTCGTACAATATCACCTTGGAAAAGTGTCTTTTCGTAATCTGTAATATTGAATTTACAAATGATATTTTTTTTAATACCTTTTGCTTTCTTTATTGTGCTGTCTATAGTTTTAATACAATATAGCTTTGATCGCAGCCCCACAAATTCAGATATAATTTTCCCCCCCATTTCGTCCTTAAACAAGCCAGGCACTTTTTTATTTTGAATTGGTAGATTGTATTCATTTTCACCAGAAAAATTACTTGTGTCAAAGTAAGATAAAAAGTGTTTTTTCACATCACTATAAAAATTTGGAGTCTGTACGAGATAAACATAGCTATCGGTGTCCGTGTAACACATCTGCACATCATTGTTGTAAAAAGGCTTAACTACCGCGTAGTGGAAATCATACATGTGGCTCTTTGATAATTCTAAAACAGTAAAACCAATGTATATTGGTTTATTAAGGATAACTTCCTCAGGTTTTAATTGCACTGCAACTAAATTTTCACTGAATACGGTTGCGCTATGGAAATTTGGACGCGCAATGAGTTGTTGCGCACTTTTCCTCTTTTTCGTGATGTTTTTTTTATCAGACCACTGATTCACCAGATCAACTTTGACTCGTTTTTCATTATTTTCTAATGTTTTGCCAAACACACTATTATTTAAAAGTTTGAAAAAATCTTGTTCAAAAGTTGATGAGCTTTTCTGTCGCAAAGATGTATTTAAGTCTATGTATTGTTTCAAATACGGACTTTGTCTAAAAGTAATAACTCGGTGAATTTTTTTTAATATTAACCCATGCTTTAAACAAGTTTTTAAATGAATATAATGTATGACATATGTAAATTTATCATACAAATTCGGAACGAGTTTACTAGTTTTTCCTCCTGGAGGAATACATTTTTCGGGACAAAAAGGTAAATCGTTATGCAAGTTATGTAAATGTTTTGGATACTCTAAGTCCACTTCAAGTATAAAGCCATATTGCGCGTCTTCCGAAATTGCATTCACGTCCAAATTTTCAATTTCATGTTGTTCTAAAAATCTGAAATTCGATAAAGGTAAGTATTGACACATACTATAACCATAGAGATTATTACAATCAACATAGGTTATGTAAGAACTAGGCTTAGAATGATCATAATCTGGTAAAAATTTGTTGTTTGCTTTGGCATATCTATGAGAGCACAAACACACACCGCCTCTAATACCGTTTTGTAACATTCGCACCATTGACAAATCATCGAGAAGTTCGAGTTGAACCCTGGTTTTCAACAACATCGCGTCGAAAGATAAACTTGGTGCAGTTAAATAAAAAGCCGGATCTAATTGATAATGTTGTTTGCAGGTGCGTCTAAAATTTTCAAAAATGTCGGCTAATAAAAGCACGTCAGTTTTCAGATATAAATCTGTGTAGCTTCCTAAATCTAACATATTAAATGTTGACCAAACCAATTCTGCATGCTGATAATCTTCAGCTGAAATTTCTTGGTCAGTGAGTGAACTGTAAAAAGATTCCTTTTTTGGAAGGGATCGTTCTTGATAACGTTCCCAGGAGTCCATATATTCATAGGGATAGACACCCTTGCGCATCAGTAATTTAAACTTATGTTCATTGGGAAAAAAACTTTTTAAATGTTTAAATTCATCAGGCTTTAAGGTATCTGCTAATTTACTTAAACTGGTTCCTAAGAACTTGAACGAGTCAACAAAACGAAGTTGAAAAAACTGATTATTTGACACTGGTACAAACTTTGTGAACGAAATATAATTTTCCTTTGTTTTTGGAATTATTTTTATGTCACCAGGTACCTCACCCAACGCTTTTATAAATAAATGACAATCGTATCCAGCCAAGTTGTGAAAAAATATCGGGACGAACGAAGGACGCTTATATTGCAAGTTACAGTGTGTGTGCGAGGCACCGCGGTACCGACCCGTCAAATGGCAGTGATCACGAACTCTATCCGAAAAAAGAAAATTTTCACAAATGTGACAAAATTTAGCGTTATTAAAATCAATCTGGTCTTCCTCAGTAAATATGATGGGAGTATTTGAATTTAGTTTTTCATAAATTTTTTGCACATCTTGTATTATTTCAACAACAAATTTATCGACACAGTCGGGTCCGCGATGTGATACATAACGATCATAACTGCGATCATCGTGACAAACAATGTAGTATGCAAACGCGACAGGTACATGATGATGCAAAATGGTGGTGTTTTCACTAGTGGAACAACCGGACCCAATATCAGTTTGTAACATTGATTCAAAATCTGCATAGATACAAAAGGGTACGTCTTGTTTATGATCATAGTTTTTAAATTCAATAACCGATCCTTTATCAGGTAATACTGTTACTACTCCACTACACAAATGACTATCGACTTCTTCTAAAGTATTAAAAAATATAAGACACAAATCGCAAAAATACAACTTCCCGTGGTGAGACGTTACCTGGCTTCTAAAAAGTCTGGAACAATCTTTAATCAAACAATAATGAGTGGTGTCATTATTTTCTAGAAACAATAAGTGAATAACTTTGTCGCTACCTTTTTTATCTATGTCTGATTTATATAAAGGACCTACTACAGTTTTTTTTATTTTTTAAACCATATATTATAAATTTGAGGTTTGGGTTATTTTTCTCAAAGATCTTTATGTCTTGGAAACTAACAGGAAAACACATTCCAGAAACATTGAACAGTTCTCGATAATTAGGATATGATGAAACTCTTTCCGGATGTTTCCTGGCAGGATGAAGGGCGGCGGTCACGCACCATAAAAAGCAGCACTGGTCTTTGTTTTCAATATTCAAACATGCCTTTTTTAATTGAATTGATTTTGGTAACGGTATAAAACTCGAGCCGCCTAATGGTTGGTATTTGTTAAGATTAGCCTCTAAGTGCAAATTGTTTAAAAAGGTCCACCCACTATCACCATCCTCAAATTCCTCAATGCATTTTTTTAAATAATTAACAGTTTCAATAAACAAATTATTAAAATCATAATTAGAGCACAATATTTTATTACGTGTGCCAAAAGATTTAATTTCTTGCGAATTATCTTTAAATTTTAAAAATGTAGCAAACAATTCAAAATTTACTTTCAAACATGTATGAGTATTGAGATATTCATCTAATATGGACTTTAACTTTTCACGTATTTGTATGAAAAATCCGTCCACTGACCCTAATTGCTGCTCATTTATAGCTACTAATTTAAATGTTACTATGCGATTGCGGAATGCAGATGTCACGATTTCCACACCATCGCTATGTTTTATTGAACAGTTATTTTTTTTATGCAAATTACTTCTCAAATGACCCACCCAGGACTTATTAGGCACAGTTGTGTTACACGTCGCACAAAATGGCATTGTAACTACAGTAATGAATTAAAAATATCTTTTAAAAACTGATATAAGTAAAAAAATATTTATGGCCTTGGCTACCTACCTAGGTATGTATAATTTAATAATGGAACAAAAATACAGTATTACACATATATTTATTTGATAAATCTAAACGTACTTACATAATAAATGACCTAAAAATAAACACAAAAAGAAGGTTAGTCAGTAATTACCTACTTAAAATTAATTTTATCTGAATAATGGACGGGCTCCGATTCCTCGAAGACCGTCCAAGCTTGGCCTAGAAAGGCCTGTAGCGCCTCCCACGATGGGCTCGAATCGTCGCACTGTAGCTTTACCGCTACAAGCGCTTTCTTGTAGCGCACGTCGGCGGGGTTGTTGACGTAGTCTGGAGTTTTGTAGACCTTAAGGTCAACAAAAAAATCCCCCGTGGATGACGCGGTGCGACGACTCGTCCCGGTTGAGACACGGCTTGCGAAACTTGACGTCGTCGCTGACCCACCACTTTTTGGTCGGCTACTAGCTGCCTCCTCCGACTGCAATATGTTGAACAAGTCCTGCTTCTTCTTGTTCCTGTAAAAAACAAAAAAAATGTTAAACCATCATGATTACATTATCATGATGCTACCTAACCTAAAGTTATAATAAAAACTATGTCATAAAAGAACTTTATTTATTCGAGTTTTGTTTATAATTTTGTGAAGATTAAAATAATTTTCCAAAGGCTAGAAGTCATAAAAAATTTGGTTAGTACACTAACCATATTAGTTAGCGTACTAAGAGGTATTGTAAAGTGTCTGTAAAATAATTCACTGACTTACAAGTAGTTACCTATATGATCATAATAATTTTATGAGATATATAAATAATCGGTAATAAAATGTATAACATACTTGCGAAGCGGTGTAAAATCGTATGGTGCTGGTGAAGTGGTCCGTCTTTGGCGATGTTCAGCAGGGCTGGCGGCAGCAGCTGTGCTCTTGCGCTTGGCACCAGCAGTGGTTGGAGTGGTTTTCTTTTTTTTCTTCGCTTCAGCGATGATGATCGGGGCTTCAAACTCGGAATCAGACCTGTAGAATTAAATATAATTATAAACATTCACACAGAACGTTGGAGACAAACCTATAAACACTTGTAAAAAAATAGTTACTTACGTACATTATGTATAGATTGTGACGTCACACACTTTTTATTTTATCACAATAAACTGGAGCACTGAGGCACTGCACTGTAAAGGCAAACTGAATAAATTCACGAAAATGATGGAAATTTCTTCAGTGCCGGTGTTTTTATGTGAAAAAAAAGGCTAGTGTCATCAAAAATACACCAAAGTGGTCAAGCGTGAATCCATTATTGCACAACAGATTTTTATTATATATTACTTACATATTATTTTGTTCTGGTTTATACATGTTGTACTTTAATAGAAATAAGTACCTCCTATAATAGAATCAGGCTTGCTTTCGAAATTTTATTTCACAAAATACTTTTGCGAAAATTTGGGTGCGATTCTCTGGATTAAAGAACCAATAATTACAATTGAAAATTGAATTAAAAGTTATTTCTAATATCTTACAGCATAATTTTAATAATAAGAACCCAGACATATCCAGGGCTATTCACTATATTTTTCCTGTAAGCATGACGGCATGTTACAAATAAAAATATATTCTTCAGTGGTTCAGACTTTTAAACCTTAGGAACAAGAAAATAATATGAAAATATTAAATTTATTGCTTGATGTTAATTGTTTCATACGACATTTTGTATTTGTACTCATATTTGTTTGTTGAAACCGCTTTGTAATTAAATCATATCCACTGCTTGCAAAACTGACGACTTAGCTTATTGTATCTGTAGAGACGTTCCAATAAAAACTAAACTAGAATGCGAATAATAATCGTAATCGTTCTGTTAACCTCAAAAATATAAATGTTTTATGAAGATATTAATGAATGTGTGAGAAATTAATTTAATAAGTGGTTATTATCAACTTATTTATAGTTTATTACGTTATCATGTATAACCATTTATGAATTTGTCACTAGTGCAAAGTAATTTTGAAACGAAATGGTTGAAACGTGTGGAATGTTGTTTTTTATTAATATGGTGATAAAAAAATATTATGTTCTATGTAAATATTACAATAAAAATCTTAATAACAATACAAGCAATCGATTAATTGGTGAATCGATGGCACTTCCAACTAATCGATGCATTTTAAACATCACTAGTATAGTCCTAGATCGGGATGAAAAGTATTTAGAATATATTTGTCTAGACTATTTTTTTTGTAAAAGAACAGTAATTTCTAGTAAGTATTTATTTTTAAAATCGATTAATATTAACTAAATTATTTTTATCTATTGTTAACCACAAGAAATAAATATATACAACAATACAAATTATAAAACACCAATTATTATTGGCAAATAACTCGATCTAAATAATATTAATAAACATTTTTTAAACGTTTTCCATATACATAGGCACTTTACACTACTATAATAAAATTATCTTTTCTTTAAAATGGAAAGCTGTTTTAAATATGTATTACTAATTATTACATTGTAGTGTAATGTAAAACAAGTGTAGCTCTTGGAGTATCATGAGCACGTCACACAAGCGTGGGCTCATATTCCTGTTCCCACGTTCGCAACCATTTCTCATGAACACTGGCCAGTGCTACTCGCCGCTCTATAACACTATTTGCAGTAAATTATTTTAAAAGTGATATTTGTGAATGTTTTATAAAGTAATTAAAAAGTGAAAAGCAGAAATTGATGTAAGTAATCGAAATATTTCTTTTTTATTTCTTCCCACATTTACTTTTCTTTAAAAACATTAAAACTAGGTACATTAGCCTTCAAAACTTATTAGTACCACGCTTATAAAATCAGACTTTCTCTCTACTTATAGCAAGTTAAAAAATTAAATTATCTTTCTAATCCTTTTTTATTTACAAAAATATATCTTATGTACCTATTTTAAAAGTTATTGCAATGTTAAAAGTATGGTAGGTACTAAGTTTTGAAGGTCAGTGTAAACTCCATATAGATTTTTGTAACTTTAGATTCTTATAAAATCAAAAGCTATATTTTTTCCTTGAAAGTAAGAAATGTCTCCCAAATATTTTTTTAAGGCGATCTATTGACTTTATTTAACAAAGTACTCAGTAAATGATAAAAACATAATACCTAATTGAAAAAAAAACATATTTAAAGTTTTTTTATTTCCAGGTTATTAAAAAAAATTCTATGGTACCTCTGTCTGAAGATAAAAATAGAAGTTTTGTATGTAAGTATTAGTTTATAAAAATCATGTAATAAAAGAATTATCAGAGTATTATTTCTTTATAACTTGAATTTTTACACATTATTATTTATTTTTTCAGGACATTCCACTGATCAGCTCTGTCAATATGAACATAAGAAAGAAACCACTTCATTTCTTTGTACTAAAAAGTATAATTAATAAATACATTACCACCCACCCATCCATCCTATCCCAAAAACGTAGGCCACCAAATACGTACGAGTATGTGGTGGCCGAGGTAATTTTGTAAGCTATCATTTTTAAAGTGTTAGCTGAGGTATTGGTTTTTCTTGGTATGGTACAGCTACCACAAATTTATTTACATATAAGTTTGTGATAGCTAAGGTAAATAAGGTTATGCAAAAGGTAACACTTAGTAGTTATTACGATAGTTACTCGTAGCTCAGCTTAGTTTGAATAGGTAGGTCGGTGCGTGATCTTACCATGGGCTCGCAGAGAGATACTTACCATGGTTCTCTCAGCCGACACTGATTAGGAGTCTGTTCGGTGCATGATCTTACCATAGGCTTGCAGGAAGTTACTTATCATGGGGCTTCCAACCGAACAGTTTAGGTGGTGATCGGTGCGTGATCTTACCACGGGCTCGCAGAGAGATACTTACCATGGTTCTCTCAGCCGACACCAGTTAGGAGTCTGTTCGGTGCATGATCTTACCATGGGCTTGCAGGAAGTTACTTACCATAGGGCTTCCAACCGAACAGTTTAGGTGGTGATCGGTGCGTGATCTTACCACGGGCTCGCAGAGAGATACTTACCATGGTTCTCTCAGCCGACACCAGTTAGGAGTCTGTTCGGTGCATGATCTTACCATGGGCTTGCAGGAAGTTACTTACCATAGGGCTTCCAACCGAACAGTTTAGGTGGTGATCGGTGCGTGATCTTACCACGGGCTCGCAGAGAGATACTTACCATGGTTCTCTCAGCCGACACCGGTTAGGAGTCTGTTCGGTGCATGATCTTACCATGGGCTTGCAGGAAGTTACTTACCATGGGGCTTCCAACCGAACAGTTTGATCGGTGCGTGATCTTACCACGGGCTCGCAGAGAGATACTTACCATGGTTCTCTCAGCCGACACCGGTTAGGAGTCTGTTCGGTGCATGATCTTACCATGGGCTTGCAGGAAGTTACTTACCACGGGGCTTCCAACCGAACAGTTTAGGTGGTGATCGGTGCGTGATCTTACCACGGGCTCGCAGAGAGATACTTACCATGGTTCTCTCAGCCGACACCGGTTAGGAGTCTGTTCGGTGCATGATCTTACCATGGGCTTGCAGGAAGTTACTTACCATGGGGCTTCCAACCGAACAGTTTAGGTGGTGATCGGTGCGTGATCTTACCACGGGCTCGCAGAGAGATACTTACCATGGTTCTCTCAGCCGACACCGGTTAGGAGTCTGTTCGGTGCATGATCTTACCATGGGCTTGCAGGAAGTTACTTACCATGGGGCTTCCAACCGAACAGTTTAGGTGGTGATCGGTGCGTGATCTTACCACGGGCTCGCAGAGAGATACTTACCATGGTTCTCTCAGCCGACACTGGTTACGAATCTGTTCGGTGCATGATCTTACCATGGGCTTGCAGGAAGTTACTTACCATAGGGCTTCCAACCGAACAGTTTAGGTGGTGATCGGTGCGTGATCTTACCATGGGCTCGCAGAGAGATACTTACCATGGTTCTCTCAGCCGAGACCGGTTAGGAGTCTGTTCGGTGCATGATCTTACCATGGGCTTGCAGGAAGTTACTTACCATGGGGCTTCCAACCGAACAGTTTAGGTAATGATCGGTGCGTGATCTTACCACGGGCTCGCAGAGAGATACTTACCATGGTCCTCTCAGCCGACACCGGTTAGGAGTCTGTTCGGTGCATGATCTTACCATGGGCTTGCAGGAAGTTACTTACCACGGGGCTTCCAACCGAACAGTTTAGGTGTGGTCGGTGCGTGATCTTACCACGGGCTCGCAGAGAGATACTTACCACGGTTCTTTCAGCCGACACCGGTTAGGAGTCTGTTCGGTGCATGATCTTACCATGGGCTTGCAGGAAGTTACTTACCATAGGGCTTCCAACCGAACAGTTTAGGTGGTGATCGGTGCGTGGTCTTACCACGGGCTCGCAGAGAGATACTTACCATGGTTCTCTCAGCCGAAACCAGTTAGGAGTCTGTTCGGTGCATGATCTTACCATGAGCTTGCAGGAAGTTACTTACCATAGGGCTTCCAACCGAACAGTTTAGGTAGTGATCGGTGCGTGATCTTACCACGGGCTCGCAGAGAGATACTTACCATGGTTCTCTCAGCCGACACCGGTTACGAATCTGTTCGGTGCATGATCTTACCATGGGCTTGCAGGAAGTTACTTACCATAGGGCTTCCAACCGAACAGTTTAGGTGGTGATCGGTGCGTGATCTTACCATGGGCTCGCAGAGAGATACTTACCATGGTTCTCTCAGCCGACACCGGTTAGGAGTCTGTTCGGTGCATGATCTTGTCATGTGCTTGCAAGAAGTTACTCACCATGGGGCTTCTAACCGAACAGCTAGGTGATGGTTGTTGATATTAAAATACTTACATTCAACAACAAACAAACGTTAATGCCATCAATGTGGTGGTTATTGGGAATTCCACCACACCGTAGTGAGTGAGGGCGTTAGCCCGAACGAACGGAGGTGGGGTAGAATTCCCAATAACCACCTACTCCAATGCACTACCAATTATGCTACCAAGCCGCTGAGGGATGTGGCGAAATTTTCTAATACTTTCCACGCTTCCGCTGAAGATCAGCGCCATCTCACCAATGTGAAGAGAACTACTTCGACATTCGGTTGTAGCACCCTTGCAGGTGCCAGACAATCAATTAAGGTGAAACAGTACAATTTTAAACTTTTAGATTTTTGCATTCACAATGCTATTTTTATATTAAGATGAATAAATAATGAAAAATATTAGAAAAAATCGGCTCGTCCTAAGGGTGCGGGTTCGAATCCCGTCTAAGTTGCTACGGGTGAGCCGATTTTTTCTAATATTTTTCATTATTTATTCATCTTAATATAAAAATAGCATTGTGAATGCAAAAATCTAAAAGTTTAAAATTGTACTGTTTCACCTTAATTGATTGTCTGGCACCTGCAAGGGTGCTACAACCGAATGTCGAAGTAGTTCTCTTCACATTGGTGAGATGGCGCTGATCTTCAGCGGAAGCGTGGAAAGTATAAGAAAATTTCGCCACATCCCTCAGCGGCTTGGTAGCATAATTGGTAGTGCATTGGGCCGGAATCCTAAGGGTGCGGGTTCGAATCCCGTCTAAGTTGCTACGGGTGAGCCGATTTTTTCTAATATTTTTCATTATTTATTCATCTTAATATAAAAATAGCATTGTGAATGCAAAAATCTAAAAGTTTAAAATTGTACTGTTTCACCTTAATTGATTGTCTGGCACCTGCAAGGGTGCTACAACCGAATGTCGAAGTAGTTCTCTTCACATTGGTGAGATGGCGCTGATCTTCAGCGGAAGCGTGGAAAGTATTAGAAAATTTCGCCACATCCCTCAGCGGCTTGGTAGCATAATTGGTAGTGCATTGGGCCGGAATCCTAAGGGTGCGGGTTCGAATCCCGTCTAAGTTGCTACGGGTGAGCCGATTTTTTCTAATATTTTTCATTATTTATTCTTTGTTCTGTGGTCATCTCGATCTCGTGACGCCTAGTTATCGGCGGTGTTGGACAAATGGTGTTGGCGTGAAAAACTATCGTGTGCTAAGCCAATCGAATTGGTTTTGAAAATACAGCGCCACCTACCTCCGTAGAGGGAACTAAGATTTCCAATTTATAAAAAAAGTATTAGGTATGCTCAATACATACGAAATCGATTCTTACCTATTCGATAGTTTTTCTTACTTCAAGCATTAATGTAATTTATGTCTAAATACCTAAGATTATAATGTAAGTACCTAATTAATCTCAATCATGTGGCCAATATTTAGAAAAGGCACAAACAAGCATTTATCCTTATTATTAAAAGTAATATTTTTATTTTTATAGTACCTATACTTACTTATTAGTTGTATAGGAATAAATAATATTAGAGACATTTTGATGGATTTTTTATTACCTACTTAGGGCACGGACCAAGTCAATGGCAAGGGTTTAGAATTAATAAAGTAAAAACTAGGAAATTAAAGTATTTTAAAGTTATGAAAAGCTTAAGATAGTGAACAACATTATTGGTTGCATAATTCGTAACTTTTTACATTGCAATCTAAATACACTTAACGTATCGGTTAAAGGACTACCAAACACTTTGAATGAATACGGTCGGGACATTATTTTAGTTATTTATGCAACTGTACTATAATGAGGGATATTAAAACACGAATGTGGATTTAGACTTTAACTTTCCTCTTCCTCCTCGTCATAATATCATCCGCACGAGTGTTATAATGTTGTACTGAATTTCTCGTCGGGATTGGGCGCGGAGAAGAGCGCGACATCCTCTCGCTCGGAGGAAGATAGAGGACTTAAAACATGGGTGTAGGTAGATAAAGTAATTATTATGAGTATATAACTAATCAATCAGTAACAACTTTGTAACCGTCAAATTTAATCATACTTATAAAATTTCATAATAAAAATCAAGTTATAAAACTAACCAACAGCAAAACCTATTTCCAGAAATAGTAATCCTACAAAGCATAATCCGATCCAGTTGAATTTTTCAACAATACCTAAATATTCAGTACGAACAAAAGGCACATTAATTTTATTACAACCTACAGTTTTATACATAGTGATTGCCTCTTTAGTAAAGTTGTATAGTCGATAGTACCACGAAACCATTTTTATGAAATCAGTGTTTACACGGCCTTTGAGCACGCGGGCCGTTTGTTCGCGGGAAAATCGACTTAATTTCGTATCGAACTCCTTTGTAAGTTAAAAAAAAGTTTTTGATAAAACAAAAGAGGTAGGTTGATATTTTATCGGGAAACCCAATCAAAATAAACGTTTTTCGTTAAGAAAAACTAAAAGTGTTTTTTTGTCGAAATCAAAGAAGGTTCCTTTTTGAAACTGACAAAAGAGAATAGTTTATTTGACTTTTTGTGTGCAGTGAACCAAAATAAATTAAAGTGAATTAAAAAACATACTGATTTGATATAAATTATGTCGCATGTCGTACCTATTAGCATAAGCTCGAAAGTGTTAAACTTTTTTATGTAAAAATAAATCAATATTTAGTGTAATTGTTACGGAAAAGATAAATTTAGGCAGGTACCCACATAGTTTGTAGAAATTCTAATTTCTAATTCAATTAAAGAAATCGATAGTAAAAAAAACAGGAGCTAAGTTTTTATGATAATCACTCAACCATACATACTTATCTTTTACATAGATACAAACTCATAATATACTTTCATACAAAAATTATTTTGATTAAGTTCGGTAGGTATTTAATGATTTTGAACTTAAATCTTAGTTTCTCATAGGCAACTTTCATTTATACGCCGCCCAAGATACTAGCAATGCTTGTCCCAAACAACGTCAAGATTGAAATTAATTTAAAATCTTTTCTAATCGATTACTTACTAATGATTTTTCTTTTGTATAGCATGCTCAGTTTCCTACTAATAAAATTCATACTATAAAAATCGATACCTCTATTATTAATTCAAGACTACATTGCAACAGTCATTAAGCCTTTTAATCTACTTCGTAATTAGTACCGTTAGACTATATAAGTTTTAGCTCATACTTTAGCATACAATGTTTTAGCTGTCTAGTTAGTGTGGGAAGACTAAAATATTTTTATAGGTAATTGTTTTGCCCATGTTTTTTGGCAAAAAAAACTTAGTTTGATTTCATTGGTAGAACAGCACTTACCGAGCGAAATTTTCTAATACTTTTTACGTTTCCGCTGTAAGCCAGCGTTATCTCATGATGTGAAGAATTCATGAAGAACTAACTTCGACATTCGAATGCAACACCTTTAGAGATGCCAGACAATCGATTAAGATGAAAAAACTATATCCTAACTTTAAACTTTTAGATTTAAAGGATTAAAACTACATAAAATAACGGAGTAGTGAATAAAGGAAACGCATTTAAGTTTATTATTTAAATCAAATAAACAAAACTTCACGTGCTAAAGACTAAAACAAATATTTTCAGCGGCAGTTTATTTACTTAATTGATGAATTACCTATCTATACACTGATTTAAGTTAAAATGTAGGCCAAATAATATTTTCAATAGTAGGTTTTAGATACATATTGACAAACTAACAGGTTTTCATGTTTTGAGTAGGTAAACAAAAAATATGTCGGGAGTTTTAAATAGGTGTGTATTAATTACCTATTTAATAGGTCTTTACCTATGAAATTGCCGATTTGTATGGAGAATTTCAAGAAGTTGCATTTTTCATACTAGCATTTTCTTTGTTCATTTAACAACCGTTAACACTCTTGTAACAAAACTTTTATGTACTAATGTTTGAACACTATGCTAACCTATTCCATTTACGATAAGCGAAAAAAATAAGTTTTGGCTAAGTTACAACCCCTCCGGTCACCCTTTTCTGGCTCACAAAAAAAAGAGTAACTTTCAAGATCTTTTTTTAATGCTATGAAAGCTAAAATAAGGACTTTATTTTTACTGATAGTTGACTATCATGGTCATAAATCGACATACGTAAATCAAGATATTGTTAAATATTTTAAAACATAGAAGTTTAACATTATGTTCTCTGTATGTGACAAAATATCGGCAAGTTCATAGGTAAAGACCTAATATAATACCTGCCCCCCTACTCAAATGGCCACTTTTCTATTCGTTCGCTAACTTAAAGCTTAAAAATAAGCAACTAGACGATGGTCACACGTGACACGTCGCAAGTTTATATGTAAATCACATACATTGTTGTATTGTATGGAATGGACAAGCCTTCGACACGTCATTTTAGAGTTTACGACTTATTTTTATTTTTTAAGTTAGCGAATGAATAGAAAAGTGGCCATTTGAGAAGGGGGGCAGTGATTCTAATTAAATTAAAAAAGTATTCTTCTACGTATCTACTTCAAATTTGTCTTTTTTTCTGAAGTCATCATGTTATCGATGTGTGATCAAAGCGATTAAATTATCGAGGTCGAGCTTCGGTCATTTTTCATTCATTTGCCACTTTTATTTTTAGTTCAATCCAACGTTAGAAGTAAAAACATATTTTACAGTTTTCACGTCCAGATCGAAACACTAAGTAAATAGTATTTAAATAAATTTCTAAACACGTTATTGACAATAAAGTACTCGAAAAGAAGAGATAAAAAGTGTCTTAACCAAACTCAAAAAAACTTAAAATTAGCAAAGTGTTAAAAAGACAGTTGAATGTCCAAATGTCCCCTGAAATAAGTGTGGAATCGACAGAGGAGGGACGTTGTCCAATATGGGAGAAGCTGGGGTGCGCGCACGGTGTGTGCGCGAGACTGTGCAGACGAAGATCCAGAAGGAGAGTAGCACCAGAGCATGCAGCTAACGGGAAAACTTCTACCAGGTGAGTCAATGAACCCCCATGTTAGGCATAGGTCTTCCCCAAGGATCTCGTATTGCCTTCACCTGCCAGACCGCCAGATCATCGGTGCTAATGGTGTCCTACTCATGTAGCCTCGTCTGGTACACGGTCGTTAATAAGAACCTTTGTGCCCAAACGGCCATCGGTTCTTCTCGCCAATGAGCAAGATGGTTGTCCAATATTGTAGACGCTAGGCGTGTGTACGAGGCTGTGCAGGCGGAGACCTAGAAGAAGGCTTGCTCCAAAGCATGTAGCTAATGGGAAGACTTCTACCAGGTGAGTCCATAAACGCCCCTGCTCATAGCTGTTATTCAAAAATCTCGTATTGCCTGCGCCAAGCGGGCTTGCCAGAAGCCCTATTTTGAAAGGCATTGAAGCTAAAGAGCGCTCGATGCCTTTCTAACATACCCCCAGATCACTAAGATCGTCGTCGGTCCACCTTATCACATAGCGTTACACGGTCGTTAAAAGAACGGCCAGAGCTGTTGTCCACTTTGAGGAGGCTCTGAACACAAGGGCGTCGCCAGCCCGCCCAGCCCAGTTAATATTAAAGAGGATGAGAAAAATTTAATTGTAGGTGAGTGCAGTCAAGAGCACCTTTGAATTTATTCAAGTTTTGAGATGCGGGATTTATCGGAAAATCAAGTCGATTGCACGGCCTTACTTTCTAGGGTGACCCTTGGAGACGTCCTTGTCTGCACTTGCAAAAAAAATCTGTGATCTCTACTGCGCGCGCCGCGTCTCGCATACACGCGGCGCACTGTGCAGGGTAAAAGCATTTTTACTATGGTAAAAGGGTCGCTCCAGAGCACGCAGCTATTGGGAAGACTTGAAGGTTAAAAATAAACAATAGACAATCAATCAATGTCACATGGAATTTAGAAGCTTACGAAACGAAATTTTATAGTGATCATAAATTAGGTTCTAAAATTGTTATTCGGGAATTTGAAACTGCAAACGGTACGGTAACCTAATAGACAATAATAATAAAGGTTATTTTATTACATTGTCCCAGAATCGAACACGAAATCTTTGAAGTTTATCCATGAGCGAAATTTCATAAAAGTAATAAAAGGGAAGATTAGGTAATTAATTGTATTTAACTTTGTGACATTTCGTTAGTATTAACCTTTTCAGATTTGTAATTTAATAAATGAATGATTGCATTTTATATCTGGCGCGAAAGGTTGCGTGTAGGGCTGCAATACCTACTCAATTAATTGTAAAGGTAAAATTACATATGCCTTTGTAACCGAAAATAATGTTTTTGATTCCACTGTTATTTTATATAACTAAAGCTACTAAATGTTTACTACTGAACACACGTTTTCAATTATGTAATTCGTAATTTTGCAGCGTAACCACGCGTACAGTGCTGGTCGCTGTCATAAGTAGGTATCTGAACAGTTTTGCACCTTGTCAAACTGACTATTAACTCTTGTTCAGTAAATTGCAATTATAGCTATGTAGGTACGAAATAATTATGGTGTGACAAGGTGCAAAAGTGTGAAACAGATTCTGATCCCGACTTTACCGATCCGCACTTTTGTTTTCATATAAGTAAAAAAACGATTCATATTTTCAATTCGTTCATGTCTACATTCAGGCTACATGCTATGCTTTTAATTTGAGTGCTTTGTGTTTGAATTTTTGTTTTTACATTTATAAAATGCAAAAATGACATTTTCTAATGGATGACACATATTAAACTTAAAACATAATGATAATTGTAACAGTTCAAAATTGAACATGTTATCTTTTTCTCAAATATTTAATAAAAATAAAAATAAGAGGGGTTACTGACCTATGAACCGGCACTGGGAAAGATATTTTGTTGCTCCTTAATAATCCCATCGCCTCCAATGTATTACCTTTTTCTATCGCCTTGGAGACTCCATTTCTTTCAATTAACTTCTATTTTAGTGATAATTTGTAAATCTGCGAGGTACAAAGAAGTCCAGGGTTGGAAAAAATAGTTGTAAACAATAAATAAATAAAGTTATGTGATTGAATCAATAAATAAACTCGTTGAATAACTTACCTGAAGGGATGTTTATTCTCATTTTAATAAAAAAGGGGTTGTTTATGCAATTTGGGATGTCTTTAAATGTTGTCTGGCTTTACGATATTTACTGCAATTACAAAAGTATTCTCGTAGCACAAACTCTTTGATCACAGATAATTGTAGGCTATGACTGCGATTTGCAAATACAACATACACGAAATATCATATTTCTATATAAAAAACGGATACTTTTGCGGGATTTCTTTAACCTGAAAATATGTTTCTACAATAATAAACAATTCGTTGACATTTACATAGACAAATGCATTTGACATTTGGTGGCCGTTTTTGGAACTAAAGTGATAATCCATAGAAAAAAATCACTCTATATTTTAAAGAGAAAAAAAAAGAGAACGAAATAATCCTTGGTAAATTATATCATTAAAAATTTATAAGGTAAAAGGAAGTCGAATGATTATAAAATATTAAAATAAACAAATAATAATTTAGTTATTCTAAATGTGTAAAATAATGTTTAGGTTTGGTGTAAACACACATATCGCGTTTCGTTTTCAGCAAATTTCAAAAAACACTATTTGTAAATTAAACTTGGGATTATGAATAAAGTAAAATCATTTAATATTAAAAGTAAAGGAAGAATACGAATGATTATATTTGTAATAAATAAACATTAAATAGGAACGATAACTAGTAAAAAGTTGTAAAAGGAACTAGACATAAAAACAATCTACCGTAGAATGGATCGTGGCTTTCCTTTGTTCATAAACAAAAAACGAAGGGAAAATGGTTGTGATAGCCAATCGAGAGCTCAGATTCTGTGTGGGCGTGGATTTTCCTAATATTAAGCTACATGGCGCCAGATTTTAAAGTAACCAATCATAATTCGCAATAGTGACGTGTAAAATTAAATGTTACCAGTTAGAGTCTATAAAGTACCCTTAGTAATATAATATGGAAAAAAAAAACTGGCCAAGTGCGAGTCGGACTCGAGAGCAAGGTTCCGTGCCAGGGGAACGGCAAAAGAGGTCGCGTATGTATGTATGTATGAGTCGAGGGTGTTAAGGCCGGGATTCATCTTAAGGCTAGTATATTCGAAATTGTGAGATTTGGTGTATTTTCGATTCATCAATAAGCGATCAAATGTGCTTTTGTTTTGAATAGATGAAAATATATGCTTAGATTTTATAAACGACGTTGATTATCTTACAGTAAGAAATATGATATCCATATATTCAGTATAGTAAACCTGCAAATACAATAAAAACTTTAATTGATTTTATATTTTCTGAATAATACTTGGAGATTACAAATCATTTACCCACAATAATAGGTATATGAATAGGTTAAATGTTATGTGGAAGGATATTCAACGGTTACCTTTCAGTAAAAGTGACTCTTTCAGTAAAATAACGATAGAAACGGCGAATAGATGAAGAAATAAAAATGATGCCATTACTTTTGCACAAGAAAGAAAAGTTAGAGACAGAGAGGGTTTGAAATATTTTTAAAATACCATAGTATGTAGATAAACTCATTCAGTGACTGAAGAGGCAAATTGTAAGATGAGGCGACAAAATAGGGCACATACAACAGTAGGTTACGTATGTGAGTAATTTTCGTTGTTAGCGTTATTATACCCCAAGTTTGGTTGGTTAAGCATAATATCATTGGGTTCTTGTTATCAATTCGTTGCTATTATTAAATAAAGCTATGCGTCGATTGGAAATAATAAAAGCGGTCAGATAACATATTTATTGATTATAAGATTTTTCTTGGGAGGTTAGAATAGCGATAGACCAAAAGATGTTTCAAACGTACAGGGAAGGTTAAATCGATTGTGTCATTAGGAAGTTAGAACAATATTTGCGTATGTGAGGAGTTTTGTAAATTCTAGAATAAGCAAAACTAATTATATTTATAATTATAACTATCGTGAGTATCGAAGTAATTACGGGTTCCTATTATTATATTCGCGAGATAGGTAGATTAGTTCAGGGAGAAATTACCCCATTATTGGGTAAATTAGAAAAATTAGTGACAGGGCTCTCTAAAAAATTAAGAACCAATAAGATTAAGCGTCATCAAGATTTTCGCAGAGGTAACTTTTCCGCATGTATATAAGGCCGGGCGCGGGGGAGCCGGAGCTCTTTCCTTTACTGACGCTCACCGAAGAAGACGCAAGCACACTTCCCTCTGTAAGATGGCTGCTGAACAAGTTTTTCTTTAACTCAAGACCGAAATAGTCAGCAAATAAGTGAAAGAAACGAAAGTCTATGTGTATAGGTCTTGCACGGGCAAGTTTCTAACCTTTGGGGAAATGTTTCAGATGAGCTTTAAATGGTAAAATTAAAGCCTGACTGAAATATATAGTTTGGTTGTGAAGTTTACATCAAATTAACGTAGCTGTATCAAGTAAATTCAAGAATTAGTGAAAATAGATTTTCTAAAACTAATTTCATATGAAATGAAATGTGGGAAAGGGAGTTTTTTTATCTTGAATAATTAAAAATAGGATTGTGTCGTACTGGGGCGATTCGCTATGGACTTTCGAGGGGGGTACTAGGTAAAATTGAAGTTTATGATTGTGGCGTCATAAACGGGCGGCCAATTCGTTGGTCTGCCTAGTTAGTCACATAATGTAAGCCTGCGTGACTTAATATGGAAAAAGGCTTCATCAAGTGCTGCCGTTAGAACGTAGTTCTGTTTTCCGTTTAAGCCCCGAGGGCAGGTTTTCATTATTCCTTGAGCTAGGGCCCCGGAATCGGCTCCTTCCCCTCCGATTCTGGCACGTAAAGGTTGATAGGTTATGCTAGGTGAGTGCCGCTCAAAACTGTACAGGAATGGGGCGACGTGTGGCGCTGGTAAGAACCACAAAATTTGGCATAGGAAATTCTCATGTAGTCTGAATTAGGCAGGTAAAATCATAGGTCAATTGTAGGGATAATCGCGCGAAAATTAGGTAGAGTATCACAAAACCGGGGGGGGGCTTGTGATACTGGTGTTTTGAATGATCGTCAATAGAGCGGAATAGGCACATAATCTGCTAGGCAGGCATGTAGAACGAACGAAAATCTAGTTAGGTAGGTCGTCACATTGTAAAATTAGCATTCTAGACTCGAAATTGTTGTAGGATAAGTTAGGCATAATTCAACAAAATGGCCGAATTATTATTTATCGATAGGAAAATTGCAAGGTGCATTACAAAATGGCCGCTATTGGTTCACTAAGTGATGCATTTCATCCAAGCTAATTATGATAAACAACATGGCAGATCATGACCAAAGTAAATTAAAATGTATGATAATTTTTAGGTTGTGTCAAGGCAGGTAAATGCGAGCAAGTTGGAGGGTTAAATGGGAACGTATTAGTGAATTTGTTATCTTAAATTCTCAGTGGCATCTATGGGTGTTGTGAAGTGGCATTGTAAATAAATTTCAGTGAATGAAAAATATCTACCTACTATTGTGCTAAAGCTAGTTGGACGCACAATCTAATTAACTAATAGACTATCAAATCATAACAGAAGTAATATCTTTGAATTGGGCTGACTTTAATAATTTTGACCATGGTTCAATCTGTGGACTATAAATAAAATAAAATATTTTGGTAATAAATGTGGATGAATGCTAAAGAAAAGTCTGGGTGTAATGTTGACCCGTGATATTATTTGAGCCATGTCAATTCCAACTCATTAATATCACAAGACACAAATTTTGAGTAGGCTTCCACAAATTAACAAAATAATGCTCGGTATGTAGCACTAAACAATACTTTGACCTACATTTATATACTATGAAAGTATCAAATACATTGGTGAATATGTTAAGTTCACGATTACTGGAATCAAAGTATTCTCTGAGTTAAATATTCTAAATCAATTTTAACAGTCGACTCAATTTAAAGGAAATCAATATCAAGTTTATCACACAATAATCATAAGAAGATTTATTCAATGCCATTTTGACAATGCAATCCAAGCTATTGTTCAAAAGTAGGAAAGGTTTAACGCAAATATTTATTTATTATATGTCCCTAAATTTAATAAACTTTCCTTCTGAAATCCCTAGATTTTCCAGTACTTATTCCCTTTTTTTAAGTTCATAAATTGTAAGATTGAATTTATGTTGATATAAGATAAATCATAATTTAGAAAAAAAAGAAAAAAAAATTTACTTTTAATTTTGAATTCAGCCATCACACTGAAATAAGAATATTTCAGTTGTGAAAAACTGGGAAATCGCTTGGAGCATTTTGCTTGTCCTCTTGTTGTTGGAAAGACTACAGACAAACATAGACTATTGATCATATACTTTATAGTACTTAATTTAAAGAATGATTGTAATTGGCTGGATTCCTGGGGGAAAGTTGCCCAGTTCTGGAGACGAGGCTTACCATATTGAGCGGTGGAGGGGCTCTTTATCTAGCCAGGAAAGCCACATTGTATATTTTTAAGTAACACTAAAGATAGCAAATAAATTCTAAATCAGTGATGAAGACAGTTTATCCATACCTTGATTTTAAGTGACTATAACTCTTTAACTTGCTTCAAAATTACCTCTCTTATCTTGATAAACTAAGTCGACATTGGATGATTTACATTACTTAGAATAACGTTGTATATGACAAATAAACTAATATTTGGTAGCGGAGTAGAATTACCCAAACTTAACTTTCTTTATAGCTCGAGTTACCTCCTTTTACCCTATTGTCTATTATGGCTCGATATACCCTCTTCTACCCTACTAATTTATAACAATACTCCAATTAACTCATAAATTCACTTTGACCAATTTCTATCAACATTGTTCGTACTTACTTCATTCAGCGGAATGTAGGAGGAAACGCTTATCTCTTTCCTATAGTATCTCCATTTCAAATCGCTAGAGGACTATTAAAAATCTCCATGGTATAGTAACAAATATTAAGAATTAGTATGAGATTAAAGTAAGCTTATTTAGGAAAATTACAAACTTAAATTCTATTTCCCTGGTTATATCAAAAGAGTAATAATATCCATTTAGTAGTAATTTTATTAAGTAATAATTGTAATAACAGGAATAATTGAGACCTAGTAATAAAAGCGAATACTTTTGTTGTAAGATGAGGAATCAATATCATTAACTAGGAAACCGTCTGATTACATTCTTCTTTGGGTATAAACACATTAAACTGAAGATAGGCAACGACCAGCTATGCAATCCAATAGCGATGAGCGAAGCCCCATTTGTTTAAGCACATACTTAATGTTACAAAACATACTTACTAAACTCATCTTGTAGTCGGAGCGTTGGTTCCATATCCTTTGTTCAGAGCTAGGACATCTATACATCAAATTAGACGAATGGAAATAGGGAAATGAATCATAGGGGCAAAACATTCAGATTTTCATAATATAATTTCGGTATTGGTTCTGGCATTAACATGGAAAACTAGGTGAGAGGCAACCCTAAGATACTTTCCAGGATATTTGTGTGATATTATTCCTTTTAAAGTTAGAGGATTGACAAATTCTAGAGATTTTCTAAAGGCCGCAGTCGGGCCGGCTATTATTATTAAAATTTGTCAAGTAAATCCAAAGATATGAATTGAAACATTGTTGACATAGATAATAGATTCTTTATAACTGATAGTATAGTAGTAAAATAGGTAAATTCTCAATTTTTCATTAACACAGCAGGCGGTCACTAGTAATTCATTGTTGAAGTTATAACTAATTAGTAATAAATTTATCAATAAGTTGATATAGCATGACCATGACATCATAAGGTAGAAATCTAATGGATTAGGGTCCTCCGTAATAAAATAGATCGGTATTTTATTTGATAAACGTAGTTATTTCTAAGCATTAAACAAAGTAACTGATTAGTATGAAGTTGGATCAACTTGGAATGAGCAATTAATATCTTAATTTCTATTCTGTAGGAAAATCAGGCAAAGTAATTTCCTTCTTTTAGTAATAAGTTCTTAGTTCATTATCTATCGAAGCATAAATAATTAAAGTTAGTCATGTAAAGTTAATATTTATATCCACCCAGCAATATTCGAGAACTTAGGGTAATTACGGATTACAACTTGGGAAATATCACTAGACAATCACGCGCTCATTTCACACTTACAAAAGCATTAATATTAGATTATTCTATCATGCAATAAAATAGGGTTAGGGAAAATAAACTAGGCTAAACATAGATAAAACATTTAATGGAATCACAAGTAGGGATGGTTAGTTCGGAAGCCGTCTAGCGGCTAATCAACATGAATGGGATTTGTAGTTAGGTATGCGTTAGGTTAACTATGCTAGGGTTAGAATATCACCAATCCATGTAGTAAAACAGTAAGAACTAGAATCCAATAAAATTCCATCACCAGGTATAATAAGCGTTATTAATTAAGTTAGGTCTCATCATAGTATCATTTGTATCATCATCATAGTCATCATCATCATAGTTTATTAAGGGGAGGGGGGGGGGATCATTACATCGTGAGATGCCGTGACCAGAATTAGTAGTTTTTACATACTTTTAGCATAGATTCCACTTCAACGAATTCCAGGCTTTTGTAATGTGAAATGCAGTGATCAAAATACAGATAAGATGATTTTGGTCACATTTTGCTGCTGAGAAAATAGGAACGATATCGCTGGTTGTGGATTGAAAATTCCTTGTTTTGTAGTGTAGCATCCGGTTGATCTTTTGCGTGCGATCTGTTATGTAATCCTTTTGGTTATAGCTGAAATTAAAGAAAAATATCAAAATAGGTTATGTAGTTCACATTAATGTTTATAGAGTTATATTTTAGCGTTTGAGAAAGGGTTTCTTATTGATTGAGGTAAAGTAACATTGAGCTGGTAGAGGGGCATTGATTTTATGGACATTTTTACTCCATAAAGGTTTCACAATGAAAACAGAAAATTTTATCAAAAAAAATGCCAACCGAAAATTTTATACTTACAAGAAGTTTTGTAGTAGGAATGAAATTCACCACTAAAAAGCGCTATTTTCATTCTCCTTTGGTTATTGTGTACAAATACAACAAGTACAAATTTATTCTTGAGTAAAAACATCGTGAATTTTAGGTTAAAAACATAAGAAAATCACGTCGTGACAAAGATTACTTAGGATTCTGATAGAAAGAGGGGTTCTGTCAAATAAACAGACTAGAAAAAAAATCTGACAGTTAAAACATGTTAGCACGTTGGCCCACGGCGGCCCATATAGCGATTTTAAAATCAAATGTTGAGTATCGAAACGGGTGTGTGATTGTTTATGGGCCTTGACGAGTTTTATAGCGGGATTTATATTGAACTGCCTTACCTTCGTACTACGGCTTAAGCAGTCCTGTTGGGCCGTTTAAATGAACGTTTTCTTGATTGCAAATGGTTAGAATTCAGTTTTATAAAGTTGACTTCATAAATAAAATCTAGAATTAAAATTTTACTAGCAATCGATAAAAGAAACAGGAAATGTACTTATCTAGAAATATTTTATTAGCGTAAACGTTATTGTTATTTTCTTTATGCTATTTCGGGAATTATTAGAATAGACGGGTTTTGTCGAACGTTTTATTACCGCCGGATTTCGATTATGATATTGATAGCATGATGAACACTGAGCTCATGTCTTGAAAGGAATTGGGGTCGGTTGAATTAAGAAAACTGAATAATGAATAGGGTAAAATATAATAAGCTAATATTCTTCGAAATGGCTCAGGTTATGATGTCAGTTGCACTGTCTGTTCTTATTTCTGAGATACGACAAGCGTGAACGTAGCCTTAGTATGAAATAGGCCTACGGAAAAATATCATAGATGGCGTTAGTGAAAACTAAGACTTGTAGTCATGGAAATAAAAAAAATTGTTACATTGATAAATAATAGATTTTATGGGTTGAATAAATATAAAGAATTTAGTAAGGATAAGGGATCGTCTGGGTTACGATAAAAAGACATTTAAGGCGGTTTCATTTAAAGAAAGAAATTAGAAAATAAAGAACGAATGTCAGATAGAAGAACGAATGCCGGATGAGCAGACGGACGGGGTTTTGTTTCATTGTCATTCAACTAAGAACTTCATTCAATTGTCAACGTCAACCTGACGGCAAAAGTCACTCTATAGTGTGGTCAGATTCAGTGTGCTTAACACAAATTCCGTCTAATTTCGCGACCGTTCGGACATAGAGATTTGGTAATTAAGTTGGCGGATATAAGTAATTATTGCTAACGGTGTCGATGTCATGTTAAGACAATTAAGTAAAATTGCTCTTTTAGCTTCATTAGAGTTTCCATAGTAATAAAATTATCGGCATTTGCTAAGCGTAGCTAACAATTACCTTTAGGTTGGTTTCAATTAAAATATTGTAGTACGACTTTAACGTTTGTCGAAATGACAATTGCGAAAAAAAAACATGTTGCGAGAGTTAGTTTTTCACCGGTGTAATTTTTCTCATATGAGACTGGTAAATTTTCATTTTTTTTTCTGCAATTTAGTCTGTTTTGCGTTCAGAAGCTGGCCACACTAGTCTGATGTCAACAAACAGAAAAAGAGGTTATAATAAAGTTAGTTATTGAAAAACAATGGTTAAATAAACAAGTTTTAGTGAAAGTTTGACTGTGATGATGATATAAAGGTTATGTGGGTCAATGTGGAATAAATATTGCATTGTAATTATGTGATAAAAATTTAAAGGTGTAAACAATAACAATGAGATTGGAGCCGGTATGCAATTCAGAAAATAACTGATTGTGAGTAATTTTTTATGCCTAAAATACTTATTGATTTGACTAGAGCTATAGGGAAACTTCTGATAAAGTTGCCTAGGAAATATAAAATGGTTTACAATAAATATAATCTTTAACTTGACTGTAATGTCAATTGAAGAAAAATATCAGATAACTGTACTTAAATATCAAAGTGAGATTTACTGAGAATACCTTAAAACAGACAGATTTAAAAGTGATGTATTGACAACGGGGGGTCGCGAATTAACTATGTAAATTTAAAAGCAGAAATTAAGTGAGCGAAGCATGTCTAGTCGACTAGAACTCAGCTGGTTAAGTGTCAACTAGTACAGTTAAGAGAAGTGAATACTTAAGAGAATGTTGATAAAAGAGTATTGCAATTATCATATAAAGTGAGACGGTTTAATTGTGGTTTTTAGAAGGGGTAATTTTTAAACATTTTGATTTGCGCTAACGGAATAAAGTTGAAGTTAATTCAAGAAGAGGTTGTATAGCATTTTTAAAGCAGACAAATGAACTTAGATAATTGCTTACAGATGCTTCTACGCAACCTTAGTATTAAAAGACAGCTGCTAGTTAAATAAAAATTCTTTACAAAATAATTTTAGCGGACGGAGCGTTGACACATATCTTGAGATCATTATTGTAGATGTGGATATCTGGCTAATGGAGTAGCCTAGCTGTTATTGTGGAATAGAAGAATTAGTCTAAGAGCCAAGGGTTTAAAAATGGTTCTTCAATATAAATAAATAAAAAAATCTATAGTAGATACTTAGTGAAATAGTCAGGTTGCCAAAGTATGTATATATTGAGTAGGTGATGTTTAGTTATAAAAGTCAAAATTAAAAATTCAATAAAATTGTGCAGTAACAACGAAGATTCAGGGGAACTTTAAACAGCGACTATTAGCAGTCTGCGACTTTTTTTTAACTAGAGTTACGGAGGAATAATTTCTTAGTGAAGTGTTTAGGTTATCGCTGATAGTTATAGAGACATGTTTAAGTATCAAGTTGGATGTATGTTACAAAATTACATTAGACATTTGTTTCCCGTGGTGATGACATTGCAAACGGCACGTCTGAGGAAAAGGTCCTGCTATTAAGGTTTTGTTTAGCGTACGGTTTTAAAAATCATTCAAGTATGCTTGTATTGTTTTGTTACTAAAAAAATATAAGTAGATAGATTAATACAATTAGATTTATGGCGCCTTTTGATGTGTCCGTCTACGACTAGATATGGACTAAATGTTAGATTTATTTGGGAACTATTGTATGCATTGGTCTAAATTTAACTTTTAATTCTTGACTCGAGGTATATGAGGAAGGGGTTTTTGAGAGTTAGCGTAGAGTTTTATTTTGTAAAAAAAAAAAAAAAAAAAAAAAAAAGAATAAAAATAACTTATCCGTATGTGGCTATAACTATTTACATTATAATTTATTTTATGGGGAAGGCGTAGGTAGAAAATTACCAAAAAAAAAAAGAATTGGAAAAAAAAATACAAACAATTAAATTAAAACTAACCAAATAGATAATTCGGTAGAAAATTAGAATTAGCTGCAATGTTAAAACCAAAATAAATACCCCAAACAAAAAAAAAAAACTTTATAGCGGACAAATAAAAATTTGAAAGCATGGTTTTTTTGTATCCAATCTTTGGATATTATAAAACCAAGCTAAATAAGGATGTGTGCTAATATTTTATATAGATCTGACATTACACTGAGGGCAACGAACGATTAAAACTCGCCATGGGGAAACCGGTCCGAGTTCGTCGCGCGCCAAAGCGGTATGAATCATCCGAGGAGCCGGCGGAAATAGTAGAGGGTCCACATAGTTCCCGACAGTCGGAATCCGAGGTTATAGAAAATAGAGGGCCTCAACCGGTAGAGGTGCGACAGCGGCTAGTAAAGACGATAGTGAAACCGAAGGTAACGCGATCGCGCGAATTGATGACAATACAAAGAATGTTGAATCGCACGGTAGGCGTGTTAACTAAGAGGATAGATGACCTAAGCGAAGAAGTCAAAAGGACTCAAGGTTCTAATCAGGATACTAGCGAAGTCGAAAAATCGCCGGTAGTCGAAGTAACGCCGATGAACGATGTGGAAATAGAAAATAGGAATGAGACTAAGGAGCCTAATGCGATGGAAGATATTCAGAAGTACGTCATTTGTAACGTCAAAAATATAAATTTAGATAGACCTAAATTTGGGGATTCGTCGATACATCCAGTCGATTTCATTGAAGATTTAGAAATTTACTTAAAAAAGGCGGGAAAGGCTGAAAACGAATTAAGCCTAATACAAGACTGCTTAACTTCGAGTTCGAAAGACTGGTTTAGAGTATATAAAGGAAGATGGACAGGGTTGGCTGATTTTAAAGTAGATTTCTTAAAAGCATACTGGGGAGAGAATGAACAAAATGAGTTGAGAAGGAAGATAGTGCAAGGCGTATGGAATAGGACGGAGACGCCCACCATGGTGGAACATTTCTTGAAGCTGACAGTCAAGGCGCAGATGTTAAGCTACAACATTCCTGAAAAACAATTAATTAGCGATATCATTCGGCATTATCCGAAATTTATTCAACAAGCGTTCGTGACAAACAAGATAGAAAATATAATAGAAGCGGCAGAATTTTTAAGAAGTATGGACAACATACAGAAGCAAGAAGCACCGAGCACTTCGGCAGCTAAGAATTCTAAGGATTGGGAACAGAAGAAAAGGGGCCTTCAGCAAAACTATAGGCAATGGCAGAAACCGAGAGAAAATCAAATACAAGCGGTTAGCTTAAATAATAATAATGTTAATGTAGATGGTAGCGAAATGTTAAACTAGCTAGTCAGCTTCAACTACAGGGGACCTAAATTATAATATGATGGTTAAAATGAATTGGTGTCCGGGTGAATCTTTAGGGCGAAATAATACCGGAATTAAGATACCTATTTGTACGTATCCGAAAGAAAATAATTTAAAACTGGGTTTAGGATATAGTGAGCCAGAGGGTTTAGTTCAAAACATTCCTAGCCAAATAGTAGAGATTTTAAAATTAAAAATAGAGCAACTTTTGGTCGATACTGACAATAGCGTACACGCAATTTTTGATGAGGAAGTCACAAATAGGGTAGATACTCCAGCATTCAAGTCTGAATTATTAGTTCAAATATTTGATGAAAATCTAGTAGCTTTGCTGGATACAGGTAGTGATATAACATGTGTATCAGAAGAGTTTTGGAATAGGTTAAAAGAGAAAAGGCCAACGATACCCACTATGCCTATTAAACCACTTCTTATTAAAACTGCAGTAGGTCAGAAAAGTGTAGAAATAAAGAAAATTGCTTTGGTCACGTTAGGAATAGGGGCTTTTGAATGTGATTTAACTGTTTTAATTGTACCGGGTCTTAGTGCTGATTTGATATTGGGATTTGATTGGATGAAAGAAAATCAAGCGTCAATAAAACTTAATAAAGAGGAAGAAGGGGTAGAAATTATCATAGGGAATGAGAAAAAATTATTTAAATTTTATAAAGGCGAGAATGCTTTCAGTAGTTGTAATCCGTTAACAACTTTTAATATTGAAACAGTAGTTGAAGAGAACGTAGAAAAAAATATTCGAGATATGATTCACCAGTCAAATCTAGATAAAAATAAACGTGGAGCTTTAGAGGAAGTTTTAATGAAACATAAAAATCTATCTACATCCAAATTAGGGAGAGCAAATTGTTATGAACACGAAATTATTATGGAACCTCACTCACCTGTAGTAAAAAGAACATATCCAATACCTTATGCGTATAGAGACAAAGTAGAAGCCAAGTTAATGGAAATGGAAGAGCAAGGGATCATTAGTCGTTCGTCCACGCCATATTGTAGTCCATTGACTTTCACTTTAAAAAGAGACGGGTCAATTCGTGTGTTATTGGATGCCAGGGAAATAAATAAGTACATGATAGCAGAAACCGAAAAACCGCCATTACAATTAGATGTTTTAAATTCTTTTCAAGGGGCAAAATACATTAGTAAGGTAGATTTGAAAAATGCTTATTATCAAGTAGGGTTAACAGAAGCTAGTAAAAAATATACAGGGTTTTCATTTAATGGGAAGTCCTACGTTTATAATGTACTTCCACAGGGTTTGAAGACCTCTGTCGGTTCGTTTAGCCGTTTGATTAGTATCATCCTAGGTCATGAGGTTAGGGAATTTTGCGTTAATTATCTTGACGACTTGGGAATTATAACGACAGGAACGCTATCTCAACATTTAGAACATTTAAACATTGTGCTAGGGAAGTTATCTGAGGCAGGGTTAACTTGTAATTTAGAAAAATGCGAATTTTTAAGTACCGAAGTAAAGATGTTAGGTTATATCATTTCAACTAATGGAATTAGCACTGATCCGGAAAAGGTTAAGTCCATACAATTATTCCCTGTACCAAAGAAGCTAAAGCAAGTTAGGGCATTCTTAGGGCTTTGTAACTTTTATCGTAAATTTATACCAAATTATAGTTTTCATACTAGATCTTTATGTGAGTTGTTGAAAAAGGACAAGAAATGGAATTGGGGACAAACGGAGCAAGAAGCTTTTGAGAAAATAAAATCACTTTTTATTAGGTCCGTAGAGTTGAATCATCCGGATTTTACTAAACCTTATTACTTACAGACCGACAGTTCAGGAATAGGGTTAGCTGGGTTCTTATACCAGATGGATAGTCAAGGGGACATAAAAATTTTAGGGTTTCACAGTAAATTATTAAGGGGGGCTCAATTAAATTGGACGGTAACGGAACAGGAATTTTATTCAATAATTTGTTGTTTAGAAAAATTTGAAACTTATTTGAGAGGAGCGAAAGTGATAATTCGAACAGATCATAAAGCGTTAACATTTGTAAAGAATTGTAAGTTATATAATGCACGGGTAACTAGATGGATAAATTATTTAGAGCAGTTTCAATATGAGGTTCAACATGTAAAAGGTAGGGATAATGTGGTAGCTGACGTGTTATCTAGATATCAGCCTGAAGGAGATTTATTACAAGAGGATAAAACTAATTCACCGAGGATATTTTATACTGAAATTAGAGATAATAAAGAATTACGCGATAAATTAAAGAATTTGGCAAAATTACAACAGGATGATACAGAAATAGGCGAAATAATTAAAAATCTGAATAGTGGGGTCGAACCAAATAGTAGATCAACTCAAATCTTTAGAAGGAGTTCATTAGTAGACGGGTTATTATATTATTCACCTGGGGAAGGAAATAAAAGGGTGTTATTTTTACCAAGTTCACTTAGGGAAGAAGTTATTTGGCAGGTGCATTTAGAAATGGGTCATCAAGGGTCGTACAAAGTAATCAAATATATTAGGGATAGATTCTTTTGGAAGGGATTAACGAAACAGGTCAAACGTTTATTAAGGGGGTGCCATGATTGTCAGGTCACTAAGAGTGATACAGCTAAGTATGTAGGACCTTGTCGTTCAATTATAACTGAAAACGTGGGAGACCTCGTTATGGTAGATTTATATGGACCATTACCATCAGGGAAGTTTGGTATGAGTTACATTTTAGTTATTCAGGATTCCTTTAGTAAATTCGTGAAATTTTATGACCTTAGAAGAGCAACAGCAATATCAGTATTAACAAGAATGAGAAAGTTCTTTCGCATAATACGACCTACGGCGATCATGTCAGATAATGGGTCACAGTTCGCTAGTAATATGTGGAAAGAAACTATGAAAGCAGAAGGGGTAAGAGTAATTTATACTACAGTTAGGAATCCTAGACCTAATACCACCGAAAGAGTAAATAAAGAGTTAGGACGTTTATTTCGGACTTATTGTAGGACCAATCATAAAAGTTGGGTAGACTTATTGCCAAAATTAGAAATTCTTTATAATAACACTTATCACGAAAGTACCGGGTTTACGCCTTGTGAGATTTTATACAGTGAACCTACTAGATTATCATTTGATAATGTCATACCAACTGATCTAGTACCACCACCTATTAATGAAATCAGGGAGAAGGCGCGGGAAAATTTAAAGAAAGCAGGACAACTACGTCAAACCAAATTTAATGAAAAATATAGGATCATCCAATTCCAGATAGGAGATTTAGTAAAATTGAGGAAATTAAATAAATCCGACGCAAAATTAAAAATAACAAAAAAGTTTGAACCATTATATGAGGGTCCGTTTGTGGTTGGAGCTAACCCGTTTAAAAATGTATATTTACTTGTTGATCCGGAGACTGGTAAAGAAAGAGGGAGATTTAACGCTATACATTTGTCTAGGTATTATAAGTAAAGTTTAATGTCGTGTTTAACTTTAAGGAAACAAAATGTTTATGTTATGTTAACTAAATGAAAATGTAATTTTGAGTTGATTAATAAATGATTATGGGGTATGATTATATAGACTCTGTCGGGAACGGGAAAAGCCTATCTGAACTTACAAAATTTAAGGACTCAAGTTTAAGAAAAAAAAACACAGTCTAAAGAAAAGTTATAAATTTTTAAGAGCGGTGTTAACATTCTAACTTATCGTGTCATACGAAAGTAAAATTTTGTATAAATTAACAAACATTTACATAAACCCAATGGATGGTTTAATTATTGAGTTGCTTAAAGTTGTAATGTCAGATAGAGGGGAGTGTCGGCGGCTTTTCTTTCTTCGGGGGGGAATTTTTTTTTCTCATAAGTAAGTAGATATATTCAAGAGAATTAACTTTTACGATTTACTACTAACATAATCTTAGATTATTAAGGGATACTTAAAAAAAAAAAGGTATCTTAATAAGGGAAAGACGCTTGTGGAATCGAAAATGTACGAGATTTCTTCAATTTATGAATCATTAAAATATATGCAATTATATATACATGTATAAATATATATAAATATAAATGACTAAACAGATAAAATGAATTATGAGGTATTACTGCTAATGGTATTCAAAATTTAATAATCGACAAAAGCAGGATTACTGAAATAAAAGGAAATACATTTAGTTTGAACAGGGATATTTATTAACGAAAGGAGCGGTGTATAGTTGTGAAATAGGAGAGTTGCGTAAAGTAGAGATGCGTACTGGGGGAATGCTTAGGGAGAGGCGAATCTAAAGCGTACAGACGTTACTATTGCGTAATTACTATTGCGTAATTTATTTGCAATCTAATTAACAGATATTTTAATGCAATCTGCGTAGAATTCCATATGGTGACAGACGACGTATTTAATCTTATCATTGCAAATATAATTCAAAATCATTCATCGTTAGTTGTATAAATTTTGTATTCAGTCTGTAGCTATGATATAATCTTGGGTGGCGTAAATGTAGGCTAGTGAATGATGATAGTGGGTGCCGCGTGATGAGAAAAGATGAACAAAATGAGAATCTAAAATAGGATAGAAGTATGAATAGAGTGATGAGCGAAGAGAATGAAAGAATGAAAGTTGTTGAGAGAAAGGAACGTTAGTTAAAATATAGATTCTATAGGAGGGCTTTGGATTATAACATATGTGAAACCTGAATGCAGGCTTATTATCTTTCCAAGAGATAGGACCATCACACTGCTTTAGCGCTAGGGCTGTGCTTGCGGCCAGGCCGGCGTCTAGAGTTGACAAACTTGAATTTTGTACAGTAGGACTATTTGGTGTTAGGTTAATAAAAAAAAAAAAGAGAAACAAACACAGTTGAAGTTTGTTATTGTCCTGGTGTAAACAGCTGTCCAAAATTCATACTACACAAGAAGCTAAGAGCTAAATTGATATTCGGCAACTGCACACTCTCCAAGGCTGTATTAGGGTTGTTCCAGAGTCTTAAGTAAGCTTTTGGAAATATATGGTCATTGTATATGCTCGCCGCTAAACCTTTGGTTTGGAAGGAGTAATATTTGATTGCGGAGGGGTACAATGCACAAATATGAAGCGCATTGCGCGTACTTTTTCATAAGGTTAGGAAAGGTCTTATTTGTCCATGTAGGCTTACTAGGAGCTGTGGATTCACAACCCACACCTTACCGTGATTTTGTACGACTCTGGTGTTGAATATGCATACGACGGAATTGGCAAAAGCAACAGACACTTAGAACTCGCTTAATAATTTTTGATATGGTCTTGGTTTAAATACACTCTACAATCTTAAATTTCATTTACACTAGGGCTCACCCAACAATTCTTTGATCTTGGAGAAATAATAATGATTAGGATTAAAGAGAGAGGGGGGAGATTCGAATATATATATATATTAAAGAAACAACAGTAGAAGGGGTAATATAAATATTTGAGATTTGAGAAGAAAATTTTACTTCGGATCCAATACGTAGTTTTGTCACCTATGTATAAATTTTGGGGTCGAGCTGTAACAGTTCAAAATTGAACATGTTATCTTTTTCTCAAATATTTAATAAAAATAAAAATAAGAGGGGTTACTGACCTATGAACCGGCACTGGGAAAGATATTTTGTTGCTCCTTAATAATCCCATCGCCTCCAATGTATTACCTTTTTCTATCGCCTTGGAGACTCCATTTCTTTCAATTAACTTCTATTTTAGTGATAATTTGTAAATCTGCGAGGTACAAAGAAGTCCAGGGTTGGAAAAAATAGTTGTAAACAATAAATAAATAAAGTTATGTGATTGAATCAATAAATAAACTCGTTGAATAACTTACCTGAAGGGATGTTTATTCTCATTTTAATAAAAAAGGGGTTGTTTATGCAATTTGGGATGTCTTTAAATGTTGTCTGGCTTTACGATATTTACTGCAATTACAAAAGTATTCTCGTAGCACAAACTCTTTGATCACAGATAATTGTAGGCTATGACTGCGATTTGCAAATACAACATACACGAAATATCATATTTCTATATAAAAAACGGATACTTTTGCGGGATTTCTTTAACCTGAAAATATGTTTCTACAATAATAAACAATTCGTTGACATTTACATAGACAAATGCATTTGACATTTGGTGGCCGTTTTTGGAACTAAAGTGATAATCCATAGAAAAAAATCACTCTATATTTTAAAGAGAAAAAAAAAGAGAACGAAATAATCCTTGGTAAATTATATCATTAAAAATTTATAAGGTAAAAGGAAGTCGAATGATTATAAAATATTAAAATAAACAAATAATAATTTAGTTATTCTAAATGTGTAAAATAATGTTTAGGTTTGGTGTAAACACACATATCGCGTTTCGTTTTCAGCAAATTTCAAAAAACACTATTTGTAAATTAAACTTGGGATTATGAATAAAGTAAAATCATTTAATATTAAAAGTAAAGGAAGAATACGAATGATTATATTTGTAATAAATAAACATTAAATAGGAACGATAACTAGTAAAAAGTTGTAAAAGGAACTAGACATAAAAACAATCTACCGTAGAATGGATCGTGGCTTTCCTTTGTTCATAAACAAAAAACGAAGGGAAAATGGTTGTGATAGCCAATCGAGAGCTCAGATTCTGTGTGGGCGTGGATTTTCCTAATATTAAGCTACATGGCGCCAGATTTTAAAGTAACCAATCATAATTCGCAATAGTGACGTGTAAAATTAAATGTTACCAGTTAGAGTCTATAAAGTACCCTTAGTAATATAATATGGAAAAAAAAAACTGGCCAAGTGCGAGTCGGACTCGAGAGCAAGGTTCCGTGCCAGGGGAACGGCAAAAGAGGTCGCGTATGTATGTATGTATGAGTCGAGGGTGTTAAGGCCGGGATTCATCTTAAGGCTAGTATATTCGAAATTGTGAGATTTGGTGTATTTTCGATTCATCAATAAGCGATCAAATGTGCTTTTGTTTTGAATAGATGAAAATATATGCTTAGATTTTATAAACGACGTTGATTATCTTACAGTAAGAAATATGATATCCATATATTCAGTATAGTAAACCTGCAAATACAATAAAAACTTTAATTGATTTTATATTTTCTGAATAATACTTGGAGATTACAAATCATTTACCCACAATAATAGGTATATGAATAGGTTAAATGTTATGTGGAAGGATATTCAACGGTTACCTTTCAGTAAAAGTGACTCTTTCAGTAAAATAACGATAGAAACGGCGAATAGATGAAGAAATAAAAATGATGCCATTACTTTTGCACAAGAAAGAAAAGTTAGAGACAGAGAGGGTTTGAAATATTTTTAAAATACCATAGTATGTAGATAAACTCATTCAGTGACTGAAGAGGCAAATTGTAAGATGAGGCGACAAAATAGGGCACATACAACAGTAGGTTACGTATGTGAGTAATTTTCGTTGTTAGCGTTATTATACCCCAAGTTTGGTTGGTTAAGCATAATATCATTGGGTTCTTGTTATCAATTCGTTGCTATTATTAAATAAAGCTATGCGTCGATTGGAAATAATAAAAGCGGTCAGATAACATATTTATTGATTATAAGATTTTTCTTGGGAGGTTAGAATAGCGATAGACCAAAAGATGTTTCAAACGTACAGGGAAGGTTAAATCGATTGTGTCATTAGGAAGTTAGAACAATATTTGCGTATGTGAGGAGTTTTGTAAATTCTAGAATAAGCAAAACTAATTATATTTATAATTATAACTATCGTGAGTATCGAAGTAATTACGGGTTCCTATTATTATATTCGCGAGATAGGTAGATTAGTTCAGGGAGAAATTACCCCATTATTGGGTAAATTAGAAAAATTAGTGACAGGGCTCTCTAAAAAATTAAGAACCAATAAGATTAAGCGTCATCAAGATTTTCGCAGAGGTAACTTTTCCGCATGTATATAAGGCCGGGCGCGGGGGAGCCGGAGCTCTTTCCTTTACTGACGCTCACCGAAGAAGACGCAAGCACACTTCCCTCTGTAAGATGGCTGCTGAACAAGTTTTTCTTTAACTCAAGACCGAAATAGTCAGCAAATAAGTGAAAGAAACGAAAGTCTATGTGTATAGGTCTTGCACGGGCAAGTTTCTAACCTTTGGGGAAATGTTTCAGATGAGCTTTAAATGGTAAAATTAAAGCCTGACTGAAATATATAGTTTGGTTGTGAAGTTTACATCAAATTAACGTAGCTGTATCAAGTAAATTCAAGAATTAGTGAAAATAGATTTTCTAAAACTAATTTCATATGAAATGAAATGTGGGAAAGGGAGTTTTTTTATCTTGAATAATTAAAAATAGGATTGTGTCGTACTGGGGCGATTCGCTATGGACTTTCGAGGGGGGGTACTAGGTAAAATTGAAGTTTATGATTGTGGCGTCATAAACGGGCGGCCAATTCGTTGGTCTGCCTAGTTAGTCACATAATGTAAGCCTGCGTGACTTAATATGGAAAAAGGCTTCATCAAGTGCTGCCGTTAGAACGTAGTTCTGTTTTCCGTTTAAGCCCCGAGGGCAGGTTTTCATTATTCCTTGAGCTAGGGCCCCGGAATCGGCTCCTTCCCCTCCGATTCTGGCACGTAAAGGTTGATAGGTTATGCTAGGTGAGTGCCGCTCAAAACTGTACAGGAATGGGGCGACGTGTGGCGCTGGTAAGAACCACAAAATTTGGCATAGGAAATTCTCATGTAGTCTGAATTAGGCAGGTAAAATCATAGGTCAATTGTAGGGATAATCGCGCGAAAATTAGGTAGAGTATCACAAAACCGGGGGGGGGCTTGTGATACTGGTGTTTTGAATGATCGTCAATAGAGCGGAATAGGCACATAATCTGCTAGGCAGGCATGTAGAACGAACGAAAATCTAGTTAGGTAGGTCGTCACATTGTAAAATTAGCATTCTAGACTCGAAATTGTTGTAGGATAAGTTAGGCATAATTCAACAAAATGGCCGAATTATTATTTATCGATAGGAAAATTGCAAGGTGCATTACAAAATGGCCGCTATTGGTTCACTAAGTGATGCATTTCATCCAAGCTAATTATGATAAACAACATGGCAGATCATGACCAAAGTAAATTAAAATGTATGATAATTTTTAGGTTGTGTCAAGGCAGGTAAATGCGAGCAAGTTGGAGGGTTAAATGGGAACGTATTAGTGAATTTGTTATCTTAAATTCTCAGTGGCATCTATGGGTGTTGTGAAGTGGCATTGTAAATAAATTTCAGTGAATGAAAAATATCTACCTACTATTGTGCTAAAGCTAGTTGGACGCACAATCTAATTAACTAATAGACTATCAAATCATAACAGAAGTAATATCTTTGAATTGGGCTGACTTTAATAATTTTGACCATGGTTCAATCTGTGGACTATAAATAAAATAAAATATTTTGGTAATAAATGTGGATGAATGCTAAAGAAAAGTCTGGGTGTAATGTTGACCCGTGATATTATTTGAGCCATGTCAATTCCAACTCATTAATATCACAAGACACAAATTTTGAGTAGGCTTCCACAAATTAACAAAATAATGCTCGGTATGTAGCACTAAACAATACTTTGACCTACATTTATATACTATGAAAGTATCAAATACATTGGTGAATATGTTAAGTTCACGATTACTGGAATCAAAGTATTCTCTGAGTTAAATATTCTAAATCAATTTTAACAGTCGACTCAATTTAAAGGAAATCAATATCAAGTTTATCACACAATAATCATAAGAAGATTTATTCAATGCCATTTTGACAATGCAATCCAAGCTATTGTTCAAAAGTAGGAAAGGTTTAACGCAAATATTTATTTATTATATGTCCCTAAATTTAATAAACTTTCCTTCTGAAATCCCTAGATTTTCCAGTACTTATTCCCTTTTTTTAAGTTCATAAATTGTAAGATTGAATTTATGTTGATATAAGATAAATCATAATTTAGAAAAAAAAGAAAAAAAAATTTACTTTTAATTTTGAATTCAGCCATCACACTGAAATAAGAATATTTCAGTTGTGAAAAACTGGGAAATCGCTTGGAGCATTTTGCTTGTCCTCTTGTTGTTGGAAAGACTACAGACAAACATAGACTATTGATCATATACTTTATAGTACTTAATTTAAAGAATGATTGTAATTGGCTGGATTCCTGGGGGAAAGTTGCCCAGTTCTGGAGACGAGGCTTACCATATTGAGCGGTGGAGGGGCTCTTTATCTAGCCAGGAAAGCCACATTGTATATTTTTAAGTAACACTAAAGATAGCAAATAAATTCTAAATCAGTGATGAAGACAGTTTATCCATACCTTGATTTTAAGTGACTATAACTCTTTAACTTGCTTCAAATTACCTCTCTTATCTTGATAAACTAAGTCGACATTGGATGATTTACATTACTTAGAATAACGTTGTATATGACAAATAAACTAATATTTGGTAGCGGAGTAGAATTACCCAAACTTAACTTTCTTTATAGCTCGAGTTACCTCCTTTTACCCTATTGTCTATTATGGCTCGATATACCCTCTTCTACCCTACTAATTTATAACAATACTCCAATTAACTCATAAATTCACTTTGACCAATTTCTATCAACATTGTTCGTACTTACTTCATTCAGCGGAATGTAGGAGGAAACGCTTATCTCTTTCCTATAGTATCTCCATTTCAAATCGCTAGAGGACTATTAAAAATCTCCATGGTATAGTAACAAATATTAAGAATTAGTATGAGATTAAAGTAAGCTTATTTAGGAAAATTACAAACTTAAATTCTATTTCCCTGGTTATATCAAAAGAGTAATAATATCCATTTAGTAGTAATTTTATTAAGTAATAATTGTAATAACAGGAATAATTGAGACCTAGTAATAAAAGCGAATACTTTTGTTGTAAGATGAGGAATCAATATCATTAACTAGGAAACCGTCTGATTACATTCTTCTTTGGGTATAAACACATTAAACTGAAGATAGGCAACGACCAGCTATGCAATCCAATAGCGATGAGCGAAGCCCCATTTGTTTAAGCACATACTTAATGTTACAAAACATACTTACTAAACTCATCTTGTAGTCGGAGCGTTGGTTCCATATCCTTTGTTCAGAGCTAGGACATCTATACATCAAATTAGACGAATGGAAATAGGGAAATGAATCATAGGGGCAAAACATTCAGATTTTCATAATATAATTTCGGTATTGGTTCTGGCATTAACATGGAAAACTAGGTGAGAGGCAACCCTAAGATACTTTCCAGGATATTTGTGTGATATTATTCCTTTTAAAGTTAGAGGATTGACAAATTCTAGAGATTTTCTAAAGGCCGCAGTCGGGCCGGCTATTATTATTAAAATTTGTCAAGTAAATCCAAAGATATGAATTGAAACATTGTTGACATAGATAATAGATTCTTTATAACTGATAGTATAGTAGTAAAATAGGTAAATTCTCAATTTTTCATTAACACAGCAGGCGGTCACTAGTAATTCATTGTTGAAGTTATAACTAATTAGTAATAAATTTATCAATAAGTTGATATAGCATGACCATGACATCATAAGGTAGAAATCTAATGGATTAGGGTCCTCCGTAATAAAATAGATCGGTATTTTATTTGATAAACGTAGTTATTTCTAAGCATTAAACAAAGTAACTGATTAGTATGAAGTTGGATCAACTTGGAATGAGCAATTAATATCTTAATTTCTATTCTGTAGGAAAATCAGGCAAAGTAATTTCCTTCTTTTAGTAATAAGTTCTTAGTTCATTATCTATCGAAGCATAAATAATTAAAGTTAGTCATGTAAAGTTAATATTTATATCCACCCAGCAATATTCGAGAACTTAGGGTAATTACGGATTACAACTTGGGAAATATCACTAGACAATCACGCGCTCATTTCACACTTACAAAAGCATTAATATTAGATTATTCTATCATGCAATAAAATAGGGTTAGGGAAAATAAACTAGGCTAAACATAGATAAAACATTTAATGGAATCACAAGTAGGGATGGTTAGTTCGGAAGCCGTCTAGCGGCTAATCAACATGAATGGGATTTGTAGTTAGGTATGCGTTAGGTTAACTATGCTAGGGTTAGAATATCACCAATCCATGTAGTAAAACAGTAAGAACTAGAATCCAATAAAATTCCATCACCAGGTATAATAAGCGTTATTAATTAAGTTAGGTCTCATCATAGTATCATTTGTATCATCATCATAGTCATCATCATCATAGTTTATTAAGGGGAGGGGGGGGGGATCATTACATAATGATGACAATTGAATCACCTTTTAACTTTTTCAATCGTGATACTCAAATGCAAAATGCCTACTTAACACAACTCCTAGCTCCATACATTTTCTTGAAACATTCATTAGTGTGTTCTAAAGCGCAAAAACACTAACAAATTAGTAAAGATTTAGAACAAAGGATTCGATAAGAAGTGCTATAAGCGTAGGCAACCCTTCGCGTGACATTTGCCCAGTGTTTAGTAATATACGGAGTATTGTTGTAATATAACGCACGCACGCAGCGACCTATTTATGGGTCAGGTTATTTTCGCTAAGTTTACTTCAGATCGTGACGGTAATTTAATGAGGAACAAGCTATTTTTAACCTGTAAAGTGACGTGTGGTAAAGGCCATAAAGTTAGCCATCGATTGGTTAAGATAAGCGATGGTAGATTTGCAAATTGCTGCGTTTGCAATGGGTTAAATATATTCGGCTGGGTATGTATTACCGTGCCCAAAATTCATAACACATACGACCGAAATATCGACGCATAAAACACCTATTTTCAAAATACTGAAAATCCTAAATGTCGATATCAGATAGAGCGAAAGTTGAAAGATCGATTATCAAATGACCGATAGTTCGAAATCCCGAAAGTATTTTTTTTTTACCTAGGGTACACATACTATTCAGCACGTCGGTTCTGGCACTTCGCCTTTTGTGATTTTTAACGAACGACTAAACAACCATTCGACTTTTTAATTTTCGGTCTTTCGTCTATAGGTCTTAAAAAATTCAGTCCTTTCCGTTTCGGCATTGTAACTCATACCCATTGGGCAACTAGGGGCTTTATACTTATTGGTGTTATACTAGAACTAGATGCTACAATTTAAAGTTACATTAAAACATATTCTATTTTTTTATAGAAACGGCAACAAAAATCAAATTACACATAAAATAATTTCTTTAAAATAAAATAAAATCTTGTAATTGTGGTAACTATCAAGCCAGCTCTCTATAAGTACAAAAAAATAAAATACAAAAATATTTATTCAAAAACCTGAAAATACGTTAACCCTATAATTTTGGTCACCACTTTAGAGGCCCTCTTTTAGATATAAGTAATATCTATCAGTGTGCAAATTTTCATCGAAATACGTTCTATAGCGAGCACATTTGGTAGAGCATCTGAACGTTACGTCACAGGGTAAAGAAAAATCTCCATGCTACGTGCTACGGTGCTACGGACCGTAGCTTCGTAGTACACACTTTTATTTGAACAAAAAGAAATATTTTTTTGCCAAAGGATTTATATTAATACCGAGAGGATTAGATCTAGTTATCGTCAATACACTTTTGAAACTAGTTATCATCGTCCCCGGAGTTATGAAATTGCGGTAAGGGACAAAAGACAACATTTCAGGACAGGCAAAAAATATAGAAAAATATTGTTTTTTAATTATTTCTACATTTGTAAATGTTATTGCAATTAAGTACCGCAACCCTTCATAAATTTTAAATCTGCTTTCGTTTAACTGTTGAAAATTGTATTGTAGGTATTTGTTAGAGAAGTGGAAAATAAGTTGTAATCAAATAATATATTTTTAATTTTTATGTATTATAAAACATAAATTAATACAAATTCAACCCCACACGTAAGGGTAATAAAATTAATAAAAATACTTGTGTTGTGGACTGTGGTGCCTCGTTATTAACAATATTTAATTATTTTCTATACTTTTTATGTTATTATTAATTACAATCGGCTCACAGTTTTTCAGTCGTGACACGGTCGATTGCGGGAATATTAATTGCACTCCATAGCACGAAACTTTTTAATTTACTCAATGCCTATCAGAAACAACAACTCAATTATTTATATCGGTGCGGCCATTTAACGTAAAGACTGGCTAGTTTAACAACAAGTTTATACTTCAGCGTGACTTGCGAGTTGCGAGACAAGATAAACTTTTCCTTACCCTCAACTTTCTCATAAGAACCAAAAAAATGCCAGTTACATTTCTTTTAGTAATTTTAGTACCTTCATTTTAATACCATTGCCTACAGAATATAGATTGTATTGTATCAGGTACCTGTTGTCTTCGTCACGAAATAGCTGAAGGGAGTACCGCAAGAAAACAAGTGAAAACAAATTACGAAAATATTATCGAAAATACGGAGTGACCAATTTTGTCCGTATTTACTGGATTGCTCACTGGAATGGGTTTGAACATTCATTTCAGTGAGCTCATTACATTTCCTATAAATCTAGTGCATGGCATTTCCTATAAATAAATAATAATATTATTGGGTTGGTAAACTTTTTCAAAACTGTTGTGAATTATATATGTTCTGGTAGCTTTTGGCTTTGGAGTCAGGAATAACCAATGCGGAATTTTTATAATACGTCATTTTAATTTAAATAATAATTTAAAATTAAAATTTACAACATAGTACAATAAATCACTATTACGGCTGTATGCGTAATGCTTTTGCTCAAATAAAAAAAATGAAAAGTTTGGCATTGGCAAAAAATAAATAAAATACCTAACTGTTTTGTAAGTTTGTAGATATACATATATGTATTTACGTGATCATCACAAACGTATAAAGCTCTCTGAAGGCAATTCCTGTTTAATCCTCTGCACCACCACGTCTCTTTCAAAGGTATGGGAATTGTACAAAATTTGTTCTGCGGATATGGTCACATCTTTAATTCAAACAAAACGGAACAAAGCAGTGTACGTACTTCATCGGCGTAATAAGCTGGATAATGGATTTCTTCAAGCTGATCCATTTCCCATAACTGAACAAGAAAAACACTAGAAAATCACAATAAATAAGCTGAAAAACAAACAACACTATTAGGTCGTGATTATGATTACTAAAGAGTAAAATAATTGGATTACTCTTTGTCACTTTCTGTCAAATCTGTCCTGTCATCCTGTCAATCAGTTTTTTATCAGTAAATGCAAGGGAACTTCGTGTTCAGCGCTTCGTTTGATATTTTATCGCGATAATTATATAAAAAAATATATTTCATTAACAAGGTGAAATAAAAAAATCATAATATTATTTTCTTTATTCTTCAAACTTGTGATAAAAAAAAAATATAAAACAATTCTCTTCGAAAAAGTTTACCAACCCAATTTCATGGCAAATGAAGAACTCGGTGGAGCAGTGGTATAGCGCCTGGCCCAGCGATTGCGGAGGTTAAGTAACTTTCGCAAGGGTCGGTCATGGGATGGGTGACCAAAATTTTATCATCTCGAGCTCCTCCGTGCTTCGAAAGGCACGTTAAGCCTTATTCTCAGCTGCATTTGCAGTCGTTAACACCCACCAATCCGCTTTGGGTCCGCGTGGTGGGTTATTATGGCCCATTCTCCTTATCCACCTATAAGGAAGGCCTGTATGATGAAAAACCGCAGGGCATGTATGAAAAGATTGATTGATGATGGATGTCAATAAAGCAAAAGAAGTGTGCAAGGATCGTAGCAGCTGGCGATCTATAGCATAGTAGAACTATGTCTATAGTCTCTGCCTACCCCCATGGGAAACAGGCGTGAGTTGAGTGTATGTATGTATGTATGTGCCCAGCAGTGGGGGCATTAAAATGGCTGATGGTCATGGCATTTCCGCTAGACTGGATTACTTGAATGCGATCCTTACAAATGACCGATATGTCAGGCGCATTTAGTTTTTATGAATTACAAGTACAATATTTTAGAGTGCGTGCTCGCTATCACGCGGCGTGTTTATTGGCTACCGCGACCGCTGTGTTTGGTACTTGACCTAATTATGCCAAATTAAGTTAATGACATAAATCTGAAGTCTGAACCTTTAATTGCCAGCGAACATGGATTTGGGATCAAGTGTAGTAAACTTTTTGCTGTAGAGTAAAAGAACTAATCATAACTAGCAGCCGCTCGCGACTTCGTTTGCGTGGAAAGTTTTTGCTATCCCACGGGAACAATACTTTTTTCGGGATGAAAGGTACCCTATGTCCTTCTCTGTACCCCTGACAATGTGTATGCAAAATTTCATGATGATCGGTTCAGTAGCTACGACGTAAACGCGTAACAAACAACAAACGGACTTTCGCATTTATAATATTAGTAAGGACTAGCGGCCGCCCGCGACTTCGTCTGCGTAGACAGTTTTTTCTCTATCCCTCGAGAACAGTATCTTTTTTTCGGGATGAAAGGTACTCTTTGTCCTTCTCTGTACCTTTGACAACGTGTATGCAAATTTTCATGATGATCGGTTGAGTAATTGAGACGTGAAGGCGTAACAAACAAATAAACAAACGGACTTTCGCATTTGTAAGGATAGTAAGGATTACATTATTATTTTATGCCATCGCATTCAAGTAAAAAAAATATTTTGAGGTAACTAGTGCCTAGTAGATTTTTGAGTTTTTACAAACCTTTATCGATAAAAATCTAAAATTCCTTACTGATTTTATTATTATAAGTATCAAGAAATAAAGTAGGTAAGAATGTTTTTCTGTCGCCTGACAGCCTAATAGTGTGTAGTCCTTTATCGGGTGTTTAAATCAATTTAACGTTTTTGTACAGACAGAAAAATATTAATGTGAGGTTCATGATGAGGTAAATAAGTAATTTGTGAAATGGCAGCAAAAATATAATTTGCTGACAGGGGACAAATAAGAATGTTTATTGTTTTTAATGGTAAAAGTATACATACAAAACAAAAGCCACTTAAAAGGCACAATACAGTTTTGATTTTAATGTTAATTAATTATAAATAAATTTAAAAAAAGTAAAAAAAAGTTGAAAATGTAAAAAACTCTTGAGTATAACTTATTTATTTACACCAAAGGAAAATATCAATAAATTTGGACGTTGTTGTTGTGGTGTTTGAATGTTGTGCGTGAAAACCTTTACACAACACAGATTACAATCTAAGATAAATTATAAATTAATATATTTAACATAAGTAGTAATAAACATTCCAAAAAAACAAGAGCAACTTACTAGTATTTTTTAGTTACTAGGTACTTATTTGCTAGCGGTACTCAAACTATTTGAATACACTGATGTTTACGTTAATTCCCAAGTGCGTGATCGTCTGAAAACAAATTATTGTCCAGTAGTAACAAAAACTTGGCGGAACGCAGTTCTTTCCTTATAATTTAAGTCAACCATAGTCATTTTTGGAAAATATTATTGTTCCCTTTTTTAAGTTACAATGTCAAAACTCATCTTCAACAAAGACCGAAGAAAATCAAGCATCAATTTCATGAATTTTCCTAGATTTCATTTTCTAGACAGGTAGAGGATTCTAAAAATAATATTTTTATTTAGGCGCTTATTATTTTACATCTGTGATAGTGTGAATGTTTTCGTTGATTCTAATACATTATTATGTGCTTATTTATTACAGTAACTACAATTTGTGTAGGTATTTATTTACATTTAAAACTTCTTATTTGATCAAAAATTACTCCTGTATCGGTGAAAAGTCCACTTTTATTATTGGTTGTGGTACCGTCGTTGTTTAAAATCCATAACACTTAATGCTGTGATTTTATGCCAAAAGAAAAGCTATTGCATTTGTCTTTAATCATGGAGCTGCCATGTCTGAAGAAGCTCCGAAATAAATAAAGATGTTAAAAAATAACTTATCAATCCTTTTTAACCCCCGAACGCAAAAAGAGGGGTGTTTTTAAGTTTGACATGTGTGTAAAGTGTCTGTCTGTTTGTCTGAGGCTGGCTCCACACGTTGACCACAATATTGACTTATTTTCAATATTGTGGCCAACGTGTTTCCGGCATTTAGCTCCCAAACTATGGACCGATTTCGTGTAGAGTCGGCATGAGGCAACGTACAGACCGTACAGTACGAGAGAAACATCTTGAAATCGGGTGGGGATTGCGCAAAACGCGTATTTTGGGTATGCGAAGCGGTGAGGGGCGCGGGCGGCGGGAGAGGGGCGCGCGCTATTGGTCACTTACAAGTGCACATGCGCGAATTTATCCCCCTCCGTCGAAAAAGTATCAAGATCTTTGCCTCGTACTGTAACTCCCAAACTAATGTACCGATTTTGATGCGGTTTTTTTTATTCAGGAGCCGTGAATCCAGGCGGCGTATCAACCACCCCCCAGCAGCGCTGTACAGCGCGCTGGGTGAGCGGTTTCGTACCAGCACACCGTCCGCGTTACAATGCGCGCTGTTTTGTGGCGGCGCGCGTTGCCAGTACGAGCGGCCACAGCCAAGGGCTGCTATACAAGGGTTATATTCAGATTGGTGAGTATGTTCATATACTTTTTAGGCTTATCATACTATCTCCAAATACAGCCTCCCTACTAAAAGGACAACATTCTATACGTTTGAACGCTACGCTTACTATTAAGGCGGTTGTATGACCGAAAGTCCCCTCAGAGGTTTTTGACTGAGCGAGCACGAAGTGCGAGCGAAGCGTCTCTGCTTCAGCTTGGGCAAAAATTATTTCGTATGTCTGTATGTTCTCTTCTACAGGTCGCATTTCTCAACCGATTCTCCTGAAAATTTGTGAGCAGGTTCGAATATTATATTTATTTTTTTTGTCGAGCCAGATTTTTTTAATTTTTCAAAAAAAATTTCAGGAGATCATGCTGAAGACAATGATACCAGTTGTCGGTAGTGCACTCGCTTGTCCGACGGGATTTCAATTTTGAAGGCCTGGCGTCTCTATATCGTGTATCTATAATTACTCTAGATAGAAATACCTACCTGGCGCCCGCGCCTATGCCGCCGGTTATGCCTATCTGTGGTAACTCAATTACACGGCGATCGCGTAACACGCGCTTAAAATTTCAGAGTTACACTAATGTGGCAGGCCTGTTCCTGAAAAATTTAAGGAACAAAGGTGTGATACTTCCTAGCAACGCCACCATGGCGTAGAGATTTCTAAATACCCTCAAATGAAAGACCATAAAATGTACCTAATTGTACCCTAACTCAAAAAATTGTACCTCTGATAGTTTCAGAGAAAAACGCACTTGAATGTGGCGTTGCCAGGAAGTATACTTCCTGGCAACGCCACACTAAACTAAACGCCACGCCAATTAGGTACATTTTATGGTCTTTCATTTGAGGGTATTTAGAAATCTCTACGCCATGGTGGCGTTGCTGGGAAGTATCACTCGAACAAAGTCCATTTTTTTTAAAGTGCCCCTTATAGAAGGGGGCTAGACGATCTCAATAAGACCTGTTAAGCTTAATTAGTGTATCTCAAGATACACTAATTGTGCCTCACAGGGCAGCCATGGTCTAGTATTTTTAGATGGTATCCTCTACATGCCCTCGTAGTCATTCGTAGAAGTAGATAGCAAATGTGTCAAAAACGGCCACTTTTAACAGTTTTGCTATATACTTCTAGAAGTGACTACGATGGAATGTAGCGATACCGTCTAAAAATACTAGACTATGGGCTCTAAAAATTCCACGTAAATAATTATTAAAATTGTGTATTAGAATTATAATATTTAATAAAATTCACCGCGACGCCACTTTCGCTCAGGGTGCCACCTTAAAGCTTAAATATGAGCAACAGACGATTGAATCAAATGTCACACTCTTATATAAATCACACTTTGATATATTTTATGGAATTGACAAGCTTACGGCACGTAATTTTATAGTTTACTGCTTATTTTATAGGTAATATTGAGCGTAGCGTTCAAAACGCAAGAATCTTGGCCATTCGTGTAGGGGGGCAGGCCGCACGGCGAGTTGAGCCACACTGCTAGCTACGAATAGGCTGAAATAATATTTGTTTTGTACAGGTACTTAATTAGGTATTATTTTTAAATCGTGAATAAGAATAAGAAGAAGAAAAATAAGAGGGCGGTCTTTAGAATTAAACAATAGTTAATTATGCTTAGCCGTCAAACGAAGATTACAATAAATATTCTGAGTAGGTACTCACAATGATTCAGTGAACCCTTTTCTAATGTCACATAACATAACACGTTTTTGTCACGTCAATGTATTGAAGAGGTCCCCAAGTCCCAAGCCACATTGCAATAATTTAGTTAGGCTACCTTAGGTACACCTAGTGTGGTAAAATGACTCGACAGCTAATGCTAAATTATGAATGAAATATGCTTGCTTGTATTTTCACAAACACTGGATGACGCATTGTGTGCGTAGGGTCGGCAACGCTGGAAAATTTAGTTTACACTAATTAAAGTAAGTAATGAAAATTTATGACATGACTGAAAAGTTAAAACATTATTCAAGTTTGCTTACATACGTAATAAAATTGTTCACACACGTATGTAACTAGTTTTTCTTTCTGCTTTTTACACGACACGACTGTACGACGCCATTTTCAAATGCGAAAAAAAATTTTTTTTCATCTATTATTACAATATGAGCATCAAATGAAAGGCCTTGATGAGCACATTCCAAAACTATATAATATGTCACTTAAATGTGTGAAATAAAAATAAATTTAAAATATACATATATTAAAAACATGACCGCCCTGCCATAAACGAACTAAAAAGTTAAACAACAAGTGTCATTGCAGTCGGGGGACCTCTCTGATCAAAAATTGTTCCATAATAAAAAGGACCCCCGACTGCAATGGCACTTGTTTTGTAGTTCGTTTATGGCAGCTAGGGCAGTCGTGTTTTTAATATTTTTTAATTTATCTTTACGTCATTATTAAAACACAACTATAACTACAGGTGAATCTTCGATCAGATACCTAGGGTGAATCGAAACCAGTCGGCTTAGACCGTTAAACTCAACAACTTTGTATATGGGACCAACTTATCAGAGCAAAAAAATTATGAGCTGTTCCATACATTTTGGTCGAGTACCTACATAGATATTGACGTTTTCTATGGAACAGCTGATTATTTGTTGCTCTGATTAAGTTGGTCCCATAGGCAAAGTTTGTTCAGTTTTGGTCTAATCTGAGCCACACCTCATTTGTCGACTATTCAAAAAAAAACACCCTGTAGCCTGTAGAAAACATTTAACATAGAAAAAAAATCTGCGTAGGTTTTTCATAATGTAAGGAACAGCTGAAAAGCTTCATAATCTCAGTGTTACTTCTACGCCCCGAAAATGAGACACAATAGATTTTCTATTGTTGGGCGGTCGCATGCGGCCGCGCGGGCATTGAAGAATTACTAAAAAAAATCGCAAAGTTTTACCATCAAATCCAATGTTTTTCAAGTAATTATTCTTACAATCGCAACAAAATATTTTTATTTTAGTTGTGAAATTACTTATTCGCGTGTTTTAAAATGTAACTGCTTAAAATTAACATTTACTTGGCTGAGAGTTATGAATAGAGAAAAGCACGAAAAAAACTTATCTAATTATAAGGCCCTTCGCTGCCTTGAGCGGGACACGCGCGCGGGGCGACATAGATTAGAGCTTACTCATGCACTGCGCAAGCATCTGTCCGTCAAAAACCAGCAATCTATATTCCCGCGCCGTGTACCCGCGGCGGGATCCCGCTCAAGGCAGCGGACGGCCTAAATACATTTCACAACGACGGACGGTGAGGTACAGGCGACATTATTCATGTTACTCTATTTCCGGTCACAAAACATTTTCTTCGTTACACAAAACATTTTTAAATAATAACTAACTTACGTTTATGATAAGAATATACGTCTATGATAGTTATAAATAACGAGAAAATGAAGATTTTTATAGACTATAAAATTTGTCACTGAAATGCAATAAAATGAGTAAAATAAAAATTAAAAACACGACTGCCCTGCCAAGGGTGAACTAAAAAGTTAACTAACAAAATGTGTCGGGGGACCGTTTTTAGCAACCATTTTAAACCAAAGAGGTCCCCCGACTGCAATGACACTTTGATAATTACCTAACTTTTTAGTTCGTATTTGGTAGGGCAATTTTTTTTACATTATGAAAATGAATAAACAAAAACAAGATTCATCGAATCAATAGATAAAAAGTAGAAATATTTTCTTTCGAGTGCTTTAACGGTGAAGATTAGTAAATGTGCGGTCGACTGTACCTACTGTAAAGCTTGGTCTCTGCGTAATTAATCTAAAAATATCCTTGACTTTTTAAACGAAATATGGCGATGTCCGAGTTGTATATAACCTTGCGTGACTTCCGGTGGGAATGTATACTTATTATAATAATTAGGTGCACTTTCTCGACATTTCTTTATGTTATAAAATGGCATTAAATTAAGTAGCAATGCGGCAAGGAAAACATAATGTCTCATTGTGCCAAAGAAATTCATGATGACGTCTGTAATGGACACAAACTTTTTATAAAAGTAAAAAAAATATGTACCTATCTACGTCCAAAGTCAATCTAAAAACATTGGTAATTTAATAATAAAATTATATTTAGTGTCATTATAAAAATTAAATGCTTTTATCTAGATTTGAAATACTTAGATTCATTCTTGGAGGTTTAATTCTGTTCAATGGATTTTTTTAGTTAAGTACAGAACAATAGCTAAGGCAAATATACACACAGTAAGTAGGTATGTAAAATTAAGCAAATCTAGCCGTTTTTTCGGTCGAGGTAATATCATTTTGTTCCTGATGTCCTTTTCGTTACTTCTGTAATGTCAGTATAGCTTAAAAGTGGTTGTTTGAGTATTGTTCTTGAATAACAGGTGCTAGCTTATATAAATGTCTGGTGTTGTTTCAGGATCACAGACGACATTCTGGCGATGGCGCGGCCGAGCACCGCCACCATCGCCGCGAGGAACATCGTACAACAATTTCATAGGTTTTTACTACCTACTTTCACTCAAACTTTTATTTATACCTACCTAGAAGGATGTCGTAATAAATTTTCCTTAAAAACAAACTTAAGGCTGGCTTTTCTCGTTAAAAAAATAAGTAGGTACCTATTGATTGTGTAACCACCAAAACTGAAATGTCAATTCTTCCGTTACCTAATGATTAATTAAAGCAATTCGCGTCTGAGCATCAAAGTTTCAACGATATTATCAAAAAACCGTGTTTACCTACCTACCTATCTTTTTACAAGGTGTTTGGTAAAAGCCCTATAAAGCCGAATATGGGACCAACTCTGAAATCGCGAAAGAAATCAGCTGTTTCATATATTTTGAAATTTTCTTTATTGATTTTTTTATGAAAGCAATTTTTTTTTTCGCGTTTTTTAGAGTTGGTCCATAGTAAAAGTTGTTCAGTTGATGGTCCCTATCTACCATATTCGGCTTTATAAGGCTTTTACCAAACACCTTGTATAAGTAACACAAAGGAAATGGTAACCATTTAGTTTTGCTGTTACCTTTAATTTTTTAAACTATCACTGTAGACTCAGTTGACCATTGACCCCATTTTCAGATGATATCTTAAATCCTAATCCCTATTCCAGCTGGGGCATCCGTACGGTGATCAACCTCCAGACGCCTGGAGAGCACGCCAGCTGCGGCCCGCAGCTCACCCCCTCTGGGTTCACCTACGACCCAGCTGTGTTTATGTCTAACGATAGTAAGTATTTCCAGATGATATCATAAATCCTAATCCCCATTCCAGCTGGGGTATCCGTACGGTGATCAACCTCCAGACGCCTGGAGAGCACGCCAGCTGCGGCCCGCAGCTCACCCCCTCTGGGTTCACCTACGACCCAGCTGTGTTTATGTCTAATGATAGTAAGTATTTCCAGATGATATCATAAATCCTAATCCCCATTCCAGCTGGGGTATCCGTACGGTGATCAACCTCCAGACGCCTGGAGAGCACGCCAGCTGCGGCCCGCAGCTCACCCCCTCTGGGTTCACCTACGACCCAGCTGTGTTTATGTCTAACGATAGTAAGTATTTCCAGATGATATCATAAATCCTAATCCCCATTCCAGCTGGGGTATCCGTACGGTGATCAACCTCCAGACGCCTGGAGAGCACGCCAGCTGCGGCCCGCAGCTCACCCCCTCTGGGTTCACCTACGACCCAGCTGTGTTTATGTCTAATGATAGTAAGTATTTCCAGATGATATCATAAATCCTAATCCCCATTCCAGCTGGGGTATCCGTACGGTGATCAACCTCCAGACGCCTGGAGAGCACGCCAGCTGCGGCCCGCAGCTCACCCCCTCTGGGTTCACCTACGACCCAGCTGTGTTTATGTCTAACGATAGTAAGTATTTCCAGATGATATCATAAATCCTAATCCCCATTCCAGCTGGGGTATCCGTACGGTGATCAACCTCCAGACGCCTGGAGAGCACGCCAGCTGCGGCCCGCAGCTCACCCCCTCTGGGTTCACCTACGACCCGGCTGTGTTTATGTCTTGTCTAACGATATGCCATGAGCTACAAGCGCCTCATTTACATCCAGGCAGGCAGCAGATAGATTTACCGATAAGTGGCAGATAGTTTTGCTGACAGGCGGCGAGTGAGTTTGCCGACAGCCAGCAGATATGTTTGCTGACAGGTGCCAAATAAGTTTAGCAAATGACACTATTAGATATTTAACTGCGGTATTATATAGTGAAGCAAGTACAGTCGATTTCTATAAATTGTGTTTGACAGTTCGTCAACCTTATGCTTTTGTAATAAAAAACAACGTCTGTCAAAAGTGCTGTCGACTGTACTTCCCCGTTTCAGACAGTTTCCATTTACGAACGAAAATAAACAGTAACTACCTACCTAATTTTCTTTTGTTCATTTAGCTTTTACCCAATTCCAATACTTTCATTACCAACATGTGGATTTCGTATGTGTTCCAGTTTACTACTATAACTTCGCGTGGCCAGACTACGGGGAGGCCAGTCTTTGCGGGCTGCTCGATATGGCCAAAGTGTTGTCCTTCGCGCTACAAGAGGGTAGAGTGGCCGTGCACTGTCATGCAGGTATTACCTACCTAGCTAGTTCATTATGTTTTAAGCACATAGTACCTATTTTTTATGCACAACGAACGGGGTGTGCTTGGCATTCAACTCATCTGATGTTAAGTGACGATGAAGCTGAAGGTGGAAGTGCACTACCCCTGGAATCCTCATCACTGAGGAACTGGCTATCTTACCTCTAACTGCCGGAATATAACAATTTTTTTATTGTTTTTATGGTGTTAGACTTAGGGTAAGATGGTGGTAGCTAGCGGGCGGACATTAATTAAGCCCTACAACCAACCAAACCGAGTACAAATTGTACCCCCCTGGGAATCGAAATCGGGACCCCTGCGATTACACGGGTGGGCAAACCACTAGACCACAGAGGCGGTTAATCATTTTACTGTACACATAATCCAAGTTCGAAGCTCAGACCAAGCGTAATTTCCTAATGGTTTCATATATCTACTTATTGTAACTTTAATTTTTAACTAGACACTAAGCGCTTTGCTTAAGAATTTCGGGGTAATGAATGGATGAAGGTTGAGTCACTGAGGTAAAATATCTCGATGGTCTGAGATTGACTGATGATTAGGTAATCTTATGTCAATCGCAGATCAAATAAAAAAGAAAGATGGAGCGTTGCGAACAATGAAGTGAGGCCGGTTTTTGATGGTACATGTGTGCGTACAAGAGGGCGGGCGGGGGCCGGGCGGCGGTTTATATGGAAAGCCACGGCGTAGTTTCGTTACAGATGTGTGCGTGAACTGTGTATGGATGGACACAGCCAAGGTGTAGTTTTATAGGCCTCACCGCTTCGTTCGGAAGACTCCGTCTTACTTTTTTTATTTGGTCTGAGATGTCAATCAGCTCGAAAATTATTGGTGTTTAGCCTGAAAATGTTGGGGCATTAATTATAAGCTGATGATGATATCTTTTCCATAGGGCTCGGCCGCACAGGTGTGCTGATAGCGTGCTACTTGGTGTACTCCTTGCGCGTGCGCGCCAACGACGCCATCAGACTAGTGCGCAAGAAGCGACCGCGTTCCGTGCAGACTTCCGGCCAGATCCTGTGCGTGCAGCAGTTCGAGCACTACCTGCTGCCACAGACTGTTGTGTTCAGTTCCAAGTGAGGACTAGTTCTAAAGGACACCTTAGGCTTTGAACGCACCGAGACTAGGGGGCCGATTCTCGCGCACTGTGATCTCTAATCACAAATCTCTATTAAAAATGAAATTAAAATCTCTATTGCAGCTAAAAAAACTCACAATCACCTCCCTAGTATCTAGATTGGTGCCTAGATATATCCAGGTTACTTGGTGACTGCACTGGTTCGCTGAGTCGCTAGAATATGCGCCGTGGTATCATAGTCTTTGGTTGTAAGCCTCGCGCATATGATGTATTCTGGGTAGTCGCCTGGATGTATCGAGGCACCTAGCTTGCAGTGCGGCCGGTTGCGAACTTTCGTGAACGTTCGTTTTACTTGGTTACATATCTAGGCTCTAGCCACCTGTCAGTGCGTAGGTGGCCTAAAAGCCTTCTGTATCTAGAGGGTATAATCTTGTAATAAACATGATGATGTATCAAATATAGACTTGTTGATTTAACCACAGCTGCAGGTGATAGCACCTGCAGCTCTGGTTAGATCCTGTACGTGCAGTAGTTTGAGCATACTATACCTAAGCACCTACATTTCATAAGAGGGCGTCCATTAATTAGGTACGTGAGATCATTTTGCCGATTCTCCGACTTAGACTTAGTCTGCTGGTTCTGCAGTTGGACGGCCATGGTCGTGGCATTGTAGAGACATCTCAGCACTTGAATGTATCGCCAATCGACTTGGCATCGTTGGAGGGATTCTAAAACAGTCTACAGAACAGTCCAAAAACTAAATTACGAAAGTTTCTATTGTAGCAGTTCCTAAATTACCTTTTTGGTTTCAGGGAACAAATAAATTTAACAAAAGATAAGAAGACAGCAGAATTTACCATAAGACAATATTTGTATAGACAACGAGCGACGCTGCATGGCTTGGAAGAAAGGGCGTTCAAGCTGCTGCCTATGGTAACTACGACGATAAAGAACTGTGCACAATACAACTCAAAAGTTTTCCTTTTTCTTCCGTTTGGAAACTGCCCATCCATTTTTCCGTTTGGAAAATTTCGACATCAGCCCAGTTTTACTTATTCTTACGCCGGGACCAACGGTTTAACGTGCCTCCCGAAGCACGGAGGAGCTCAAGATAATACATTTTTGATCTCCCATCCCATGACAGACCCTTAAGATAGTTGCTTGATCTCCGCAATCGCAGCAGGGCTATGTGCTAAACTGCGGCGCGACCGAGCTCCTCGAGTATGGAAACTAATTCTATTGGTAGATTGGTACCTACTCTAATCGCAGGTACAGGTAGGGTTCAGATCAGAACAGATCTAATAATGAGATTCCCTGACTTTTTTCCCTGACTTTTCAGTAAATTTCCTATCATTTTTCTACATTCTTCATTAAGTTGACGTATAGTATTTTTTCTTACTATAATGATTAACAAATTATGTGTAATAGGAAGGTACTTACACTTTTTGGAATTTCAAAAATCCCTGACAACTACAGTTTTTCCCTGTTTTCCTGACGGATACCTGAAATTCCTGACACGTCAGGAAAATTCCTGTCAACTGGTTACCTTAATCGCAGGTAGTGTACAGCATATGCGAGCGACTCCTCAAGCTATGCGGCAGTGGGCACACTGTAGGCCTGGACTTCCGAGTGAGGAGCAGACCGTTCTACAAGGCGTTCCTGTCCTACAGGCTTAAGCAGGGACGACCTCCGGACCCTGACAGTACGCCGGAGGATGGGCCGATGGGTAAGTACCTAGTTAGGATAGCATCAACTAAGGTCCCTTCCGAGTGAGGAGCAAATTGCTCTACAAAGCGTTCCTCTCCTACAGGCTCAAGCAGGGGCGACCTCCGGATCCTGGCTGTACGCCGGAGAATGGGCCGACAGGTAAGTATATAGTTAGGATAGCATCAACTAAGGATCCATTCCGAGTGAGTAGCAGGCCGTTCTACAAGGCATTCCTGTCCTACAGGCTCAAGCAAAGAAGACGACCTCCGGACCCTGACAGTACCTACGCCGGAGGATGGGCCGGTGGGTAACTGACTGATAGAATAGCATCAACTAAGGACCCATTCCGAGTGAGGAGCAGACTGCTCTACAAAGCGTTCCTCTCCTACAGGCTCAAGCAGGGGCGACCTCCGGACCCTGACACTACGCCGGAGGATGGGCCGGTGGGTAAGTACCTAGTTAGGATAGCATCAACTAAGGACCCATTACGAGTGAGGAGCAGACTGCTCTACAAGTCTACAAGGCATTCCTGTTCTAAAGACTCAAGCAGAGACGACCTACGGACCCTGATAGTACGCTTGAGGATGGGCCGATGGGCAAATACATAGTAAGGATAGCATGAACTTAGGACCCATTCCGAGTGAGGAGCAGGCCGTTCTACAAGGGGCGTTCCTCTCCTACAGGCTCAAGCAGGGACGGCCTCCGGACCCTGGCACTATACCGGAGGACGGGCCGATGGGTAAGTATAGCTTGGAATCCCCCTTCGGTCATCGAAACCGTTTTGATGCGGTGAAACGCCTTATTTCACGATCTAACCATTAATTAGTTGATATTGGTTCCAGAGCAAGCTTGCTTGCTGCCGATGGTGGAGTGGCGCGACCCGGTGGAGGAGGACATCGAGCGCAACCTCGAGTCCGTGGCCAGGATCACCGGCGCCACCAACGGGGCCACCCTCTCTACACTCAAAGTGTACGAGGTACGACCCAAATAAAGCCCATTTTAATCTTACACGCATCAGCTGAAGTGGCAATGGGCGGGACACATAGCAAGAAGAACCGATGGCCGTTGGGGTGAAAGGTTCTGGAATGGCAACCGCGCACTGGACGACGCTCCGTGGGTAGGCCCCCGACAAGGTGGACCGACGATCTGGTGAAGATTGCCGGAAGCCACTGGATGCGGACAGCGCAGGACCAATCGTCGTGGAGACCCTTAGGGGAGGCCTATACCCAGCAGTGGGTGTCGTGTGGCTGATATGATGATGATGATGATGACGCATCTATAGTCTACTCACATGCAGCAACCGAGTCCGCCGCCAGGATCACTGGTGCCACCAACGCGGCCACCGTCTCTACACTCAAAGTTTACGAGCTATTATCCTACTGTCAAATATTGACAGAACTCATCGGCGTGGTCCAGGGGTACGGGACTACCGGCCTAGGTAGCGAGCAGTTCTATCCGCTATTTACGGGTGCAGCAAACCGCAAACAGTTCGGTAAAGTTTTGTCTTGTGACTCGGTCTAAATGCTTGAATAACTCGCACTGTGATCGGCCTGTCGCCGGCCCTAGAAACAGAGCATTCACCGTGGAAAAACTCAGGGGCCCTACCGCGCAAATGTCGTCGGCATCGGCATCGCTATCGGCTTGCAGCAACCTCGAGTCTGTCGCCAGGATCACTGGGGCGCCACCAACGGGGCACCGTCTATACACTCAAAGTTTACGAGGTACGACCCATATAATGTAATGTAATCTTACTAACACTAGTCTTAAGATATTGTTTTTAACATTTTTATGGGCCTTGCATGAAATAAGTTATTTGAATTGAATTGAATAAACCGACCAATATTAGAAAGATGGATGTAGCAACATTACTACTTCTTTTTGACATAAATAGAAACTTACCAAAGGAAAGTAGCAATGTATCACATCCATCAGTCAACGATACTTGCGCGGCAGGGCCCGATAGGTTCTCCCGAAGCAGGATTCGGTTATTTAGCTACAGCAGCGTCATGCACGCACCGTCACCATATATTGAATTGAAACGAAGTCCAATGTTCTCTTTCACATTCCGACAGTCTGATATCGAAGGTAGTCTACTTCCAGGGGCGCCGGGAGAAAGACCGTCCTGAGAGAACGTCTTGAAGTCTCTTTTTTGATGTCGGTCAAAATGCTTTTGGTATTGATTGATGCCCCTTGCATCCGCCACTGCTACCTAACATCCCTGTTTAGGGCTATTTTAATTTGAGAGAAAAGATTTTACTAAGGTATGGTCTACTGAAAGTCCATGCCATTTAGCTTAGTCGGGTGCTAAATACACCAATCCAGTTTTTATGTTACAGGCACTCATTGTTGATCACAACAGTCTTCCAGATGAGCGACAGAAGTACCTAAAAGAGTTAAGAAACGACATCAACCAGAGAAGAGAAGCTATCGCCAAAATTGACGAGGAGGTAAAACACCCTAAATAATTTATTGGATGGGTCATGGATGTGGTAGGTAGGTATAATAACGAACAAACTAAAAGTTGAACCTGTTATATTCAAATAAGTACCTATCGAGGAATATACTTACGTGAAAAGTTGGTTAACCCTTAGCAATGAATTTAAGTTGTTGTGTACTTTGGTACCTTCATTAAAAATAATCCCACCAGAAACTTAGAGCGTACAATGGACGGTTGTCCAAGGCTATAAAGGGATAAGATTAGTAGGTAGCATATGAGCTACGACGTCCACCACCCGTCGGCCGCTTGGAAATAGGAAAGTTTACGCTGACGTCAGACGTCGCGTATAGCGTAAAATAGGAGACCTTAGGGCCTAGTACGAGTTGTGTTTCTCACCTCACTTTGTGAATAGTATCGAGTGAAAGAGATGATATCATGCGAGTGAGTGAACGAGTGAAAGAGAGATGACGATAGTTTACTATTCGCAAAGTGAAGTGAGAACAAAAAATAAACTCGTACTAGGCACTAATAAACTTACTTTCTAGAGCTGTTTGTCACCACAACTTTCATTTTACATGTCTATATTTCCACATATCCCATAGCTCTTCTTGGTAATCCAATGAGCAATTCCCCGAAACCAACAAAAAAAATTTGGTACAAGATTTCCACTTTGAACATTCTTTTGCAGGAAGATCCAGCGATACTGTCTGGACTTCTATACGAGTGGTTGGAGGGACTGAAGCAGCCAGTGCTGGACAGAGATGACCTGTCCATCATCGTGGGGCGCACGCACAACGTGCAGTCCTGCATCATGGCTCTGCAAATGGTATGGAACTGAGGGACTGTTTGTTTAGTGGTCTTTACTAGTCCATCAGCCATTTTTAATGTCCCCACTGCTGGGGCACAGGCCTTCCTTATGGGTGGTAAGGAGGACGGGCCATAACCCACCAACCACGTGGGCCCAATGCAGATTGGTGGGTGTTTAACGACTGCAAATGCAGCCGGGACCAACGGCTTAACGTGCTTTCCGAAGCACGGAGGAGCTCGAGATAATACATTTTTGGTCACCCATCCCATGATCGACCCTTGTGAACGTTGCTTAACCTCCGCAATCGTTGGGCCAGGCGCTAAACCACTGCGCCACCCAGCTCCTCATTCTTTACTCCTTAGTCTGTACTCGGTCTTTACTTACATCAACCTTTTAAGACTGTAGGTTACTATTATTGTATACTGTAAGTACACCTACCAAGCCAATAAACTCAATAAGAACCCCTTAATTCCAGGAAGACATCATGCTGGTAGAATATTTACTACGCTTCGTCACCCGTCTCCGTCCAATAGCAGCAGCCAAAAAGGTGGACATCATCAAACGCCTCCTCGCTTCCCTCACCCACCAAACTATTATGATCAACGGCCGATGTCTTCCGACTCGCAGGGACTTCTCTCGACTGAGAGATGGAACGAGCACACAAGTGACCAACTTCATGCTGCGAATGATTGTGGAAATACAAAGAGATATGCTGCGGACTGGCAAAGATGATGCAGATGTGGTGGTTCCTACGGCCACGAGAAGATTGAGAATAAAAGCTTGGAAATGATAAATGGCAGTTTTATTTCTTTTCCTTTTTAATTTATGGCCTAACCTAAACCATGGGTCTCCAAAACTTTTCGTAGCATAAGCAGACTAACTCCTCCATGAAGTCCCAAGGGCCAGGATCTAGCTAAATCGGTAGGTACCAACATACTGTAAATTACAGTATTGTTGGTAAGTTAAATAAGCTCACTCAACGGTTAACGTAACTTTTTACCAACTAAAACAAAAATTAGGTAGGTACTTACTTACTCTTGTCCAGTCTCTTCTTCTCCATTTAGATTATGCTGACGTGTGTTACACCGATCTATCCGAGGCAATGCTCAACAAACTAGAGCGTCTGCAGAATATGTGCATCCGTTTTATTTTCAACCTACGCAATCCCATTTTCGTTCTAAACTTAATTGGCTCCCCATTTGCCGGCGCAGGGACTTACATACTCTTACGCTTCTTTATTAAAAGGATAGCCTTTTTCTTCCAACTTCTCCACCCTACCGCTCCTCATCTAGGTACACAGTGCACACTCTTCTTTCTTCTTAAAATCTCACTCTCGAAATCCCACGCTATTCAAGTTTATTCAACTGATTTCCTTTCCTACTCCTTCTTTGTGCATGCTGACCGTTTGTGGAACACACTTCGGGAGAGTATCAGGAGGGCTCGTACATTGAAATCTTTCGGCGACCAAGTCAGAAGACATTAATTCCTTTCATTTATCTATCATCCTTCATAGTTCTATTTCCTCTCCTATTTTTCCTATTTTTCTCTTTAATTTTATTTACACTATGTATTTTATTGTATTTTCATTATATGTATCTCCTATATCTTCTATCCTTCCTTATTTGCATCTACTCCCCCCCTTCCCAGCTCCTTCTTCTTATTCTCTTAACTAGCTTCCGCCCGCGACTTCGTCTGCGTGGATAGTATTTTGTCTATCCCTTGGGAACAGTTCCTTTTTTCGGGATGAAAGGTACCCTATGTCCTTTTCTGTACCCCTGACAACGTGTGTGTAAAATTTCATGATGATCGGTTCAGTAGTTAAGACGTGAAGGCGTAACAAACAAACAAACGGACTTTCGCATATATAATATTAATTAAGGATACTCAAGGTTGCCTGGAAGAGATTGCTATTTAGCAATAAGGCGCAAAATTAGTTCCATTTCCAACCGAGACTCATCTTTCGTCGACCAAACTCTATGTGTTTCAGTATCTGTTGTAACAGTTCAAAATTGAACATGTTATCTTTTTCTCAAATATTTAATAAAAATAAAAATAAGAGGGGTTACTGACCTATGAATCGGCTCTGGGAAAGATATTTTGTTGCTCCTTAATGGTCCCATCGCCTCCAATTAGATGTAGTGCCTTTTTCTATCGCCTTGGAGACTCCATTTCTTTCAATTAACTCCTAATTTAGTGATAATTTGTAAATCTGCGAGATACAAAGAAGTCCAGGGTTGGAAAAAATAGTTGTAAACAATAAATAAAGATATGTGAATGAATCAATAAATAAACTCGTTGAATAACTTACCATGAAGGGATGTTTATTCTCATTTTAATAAAAAAGGGGTTGTTTATGCAATTTGGGATGTCTTTCAATGCATATTGTCTGGCATTACGATATTTACTGCAATTACAAAAGTATTCTCGTAGCACAAACTCTTTGATCACAGATAATTGTAGGCTATGACTGCGATTTGCAAATACAACATTCACGAAATTTCACATTTCTCTATAAAAAAACGGATACTTTTGCGGGATTTCTTTAACCTGAAAATATGGTTCGACAATAATAAACAATAGGTTGACATTTACATAGACAAATGCATTTGACATTTGGTGGCCGTTTTTGGAACTAAAGTGATAATCCATAGAGAAAAATCACTCTATATTTTAAAGAGAAGAAAAAAAAAAAGAGAACGAAATAATCCTTGGTAAATTATATCATTAAAAATTTATAAGGTAAAAGGAAGTCGAATGATTATAAAATATTAAAATAAACAAATAATAATTTAGTTATTCTAAGTGTGTAAAATAATGTTTAGGTTTGGTGACGTGACATGCTTTGTAAACACATATCGCGTTTCGTTTTCAGCAAATCTCAAAAAACATTATTTGTAAATTAAGCTTGGGATTATGAATAAAGTAAAATCATTTAATATTAAAAGTAAAGGAAGAATACGAATGATTATATTTGTAATAAATAAACATTAAATAGAAACGATAACTAGTAAAAAGTTGTAAAAGGAACTAGACATAAAACCAACATACCGTAGAATGGATCGTGGCTTTCCTTTGTTCATAAACAAAAAGACGAAGGGAAAATGTTTGTGGTAGCCAATCAGGAGCTCGGATTATGTGTGGGCGTGGATTTTCCTAAGATTAAGCTACATGGCGCCAGATTTTAAAGTAGCCAATCATAATTCGCAATGGTGACGTGTAAAATTAAATGTTACCAGTTAGAGTCTATAAAGTACCCTTAGTAATATAATATGGGAAAAGAACTGGCCGAGTGCGAGTCGGACTCGAGAGCAAGGTTCCGTGCCAGGGGAACGGCAAAAGAGGTCGCGTATGTATGTATGTATGAGTCGAGGGTGTTAAGGCCGGGATTCATCTTAAGGCTAGTATATTCGAAATTGTGAGATTTGGTGTATTTTCGATTCATCAATAAGCGATCAAATGTGCTTTTGTTTTGAATAGATGAAAATATATGCTTAGATTTTATGTTTATAAACGTTGATCGTCTTACAGTAAGAAATATGATATCCATATATTCAGTATAGTAAACCTGCAAATACAATAAAAACTTTAATTGATTTTATATTTTCTGAATAATATTTGGAGATTACAAATCCTTTACCCACAATAATAGATATATGAATAGATTAAATGTTATTAAGATGAGGCGACAAAATAGGGCATATACAACAGTAGGTTACGTATGTGAGTAATATTCGTTGTTAGCGTTATTATACCCCAAGTTTGGTTGGTTAAGCATAATATCATTGGGTTCTTGTTATCAATTCTTTGCTATTATTAAATAAAGCTATGCGTCGATTGGAAATAATAAAGGCGGTCAGATAACATATTTATTGATTATAAGATTTTTCTTGGGAGGTTAGAATAGCGATAGACCAAAAGATGTATTCAAACGTACAGGGAAGGTTAAATCGATTGTGTCATTAGGAAATTAGAACAATATTTGCGTATGTGAGGAGTTTTGTAAATTCTAGAATAAGCAAAACTAATTATATTTATAATTATAACTATCGTCAGTATCGAAGTAATTACGGGTTCCTATTATTATATTCACGTGATAGGTAGATTAGTTCAGGGAGAAATTACCCCATTATTGGGTAAATTAGAAAATTAGTGACAGGGCACTCTAAAAAATTAAGAACCAATAAGATTAAGCGTCATCAAGATTTTCGCAGAGGTAACTTTTCCGCATGTATATAAGGCCGGGCGCGGGGGAGCCGGCTCTCTTTCCTTTACTGACGCTCACCGAAGAAGACGCAAGCACACTTCCCTCTGTAAGATGGCTGCTGAACAAGTTTTTATTTAACTCAAGACCGAAATAGTCAGCAAATAAGTGAAAGAAACGAAAGTCTATGTGTATAGGTCTTGCACGGGCAAGTTTCTAACCTTTGGGAAATGTTTCAGATAAGCTTTAAATGGTAAAATTAAAGCCTGACTGAAATATATAGTTTGGTTGCTAAGTTTACATCAAATTAACGTAGCTGTATCAAGTAAATTCAAGAATTATTGAAAATAGATTTTCTAAAACTAATTTCATTTGAAATGGAATGTGGGAAGGGAGGTTTTTATCTTGAATAATTAAAAATAGGATTGTGTCGTGCTGGGGCGATTCGCTATGGACTTTCGGGGGGGTACTAGGTAAATTGAAGTTTATGATTGTGGCGTCATAAACGGGCGGCCAATTCGTTGGTCTGCCTAGTTAGTCACATAATGTAAGCCTGCGTGACTTAATATGGAAAAAGGCTTCATCAGGTGCTGCCGTTAGAACGTAGTTCTGTTTTCCGTTTAAGCCCCTAGAGCAGGTTTTCATTATTCCTTTGGTTAGGGCCTAATGGTGGTCCTACCTCCCCACCATTAGCACGGCCAAGCTGTTAGCGAAATTAGGGAGTATGCTTGCTCACACTGTACAGGAACGGGGCGACGTGTGGCGCTGGTAAGAACCACAAAATTTGGCATAGGAAATTCTCATGTAGTCTGAATTAGGCAGGTAAAATCATAGGTCAATTGTAGGGATAATCGCGCGAAAATTAGGTAGAGTATCACAAAACCGGGGGGGGGCTTGTGATACTGGTGTTTTGAATGATCGTCAATAGAGCGGAATAGGCACATAATCTGCTAGGCAGGCATGTGGAACGAGCGAAAATCTAGTTAGGTAGGTCGTCACATTGTAAAATTAGCGTTCTAGAATCGAAATTGTTGTAGGATAACTTAGGCATAATTCAACAAAATGGCCGAATTATTATTTATCGATAGGAAAATTGCAAAGGTGCATTACAAAATGGCCGCTATTGGTTCACTAAGTGATACATTTCATCCAAGCTAATTATGATAAACAACATGGCGGATCATGACAAAAGTAAATTAAAATTTATGATAAATTTTAGGTTGTGTCATAGGCAGGTAAATGCGAGCAAGTTGGAGGGTTAAATGGGAACGTATTAGTGAATTTGTTATCTTAAATTCTCAGTAATTCCAGAGAATAGGTAGTGTTGTGGCATCTATGGGTGTTGTGAAGTGGCATTGTAAATAAATTTCAGTGAATGAAAAATATCTACCTACCATTGTGCTAAAGCTAGCTGGACGCACAATCTAATTAACTAATAGATTATCAAATCATAATAGAAGTAATATCTTTGAATTGGGCTTACTTTACTAATTTTGACCATGTTTCAATCTGTTGACTATAAATAAAATAAAATATTTTGGTAATAAATGTGGATGAATGCTAAATAAAAGTCTGGGTGTAATGTTGACCCGTGATATTATTTGAGCCATGTCAATTCCAACTCATTAATATCACAAGACACAATTTTTGAGTAAGCTTCCACAAATTAACAAAATAATGCTCGGTATGTAGCACTAAACAATACTTTGACCAACATTTATATACTATGAAAGTATCAAATAAATTGGTGAATATGTTAAGTTCACGATTACTGGAATCAAAGTATCCTCTGAGTTAAATATTCTAAATCAAATTTAACAGTCGACTCAATTTAAGGGAAATCAATATCAAGTTTATCACACAATAATCATAAGAAGATTTATTCAATGCCATTTTGACAATGCAATCCAAAGCTATTGTTCAAAAGTAGGAAAAGTTTAACGCAAATATTTATTTATTATATGTCCCTAAATTTAATAAACTTTCCTTCTGAAATCCCTAGATTTTCCAGTACTTATTCCCTTTTTTTAAGTTCATAAATTGTAAGATTGAATTTATGTTGATATAAGATAAATCAGAATTTAGAAAAAAAAAGAAAAAAATTGATCTGGCCATCACATTTGAGAAAAGAATATCTCAATTGTGAAAAACTGGGAAATCGCTTGGAGCATTTTGCTCGTCCTCTTCTTGTTGGAATATACAGACAAACTTAGACTGTTGACCATATACTTTACTTAATTTAAAGAATGATTGTAATTGGCTGGACACTGGGGGAGAACTGTCCAGTCTGGTAAGTCGAGGTTCACCGTGGCAGCGGGGAATTTGGGGCTGTCACCATTAGCCAGGAAACCACCCGGTTACAATCTATCTTGAATATATAACACTAAAGATAGCAAATAAATTCTAAATCAGTGACGAAGACGGCTTATCCATACCTTGATTCAGGCGACTATAACTCCTTAACTGGCCTCGAGTTACCTCTTATCTTGATAAACTAAGTCGACATTGGATGATTTACATTACTTAGAATAACGTTGTATATGACAAATAAACTAATATTTGGTAGCGGAGTAGAATTACCCAAACTTAACTTTCTTTATAGCTCGAGTTACCTCCTTTTACCCTATTGACTATTATGGCTCGATATACCCTCTTCTACCCTACTAATTTATAACAATACTCCAATTAACTCATAAATTCACTTTGACCAATTTCTATCAACATTGTTCATACTTACTTCATTCAGCGGTATGTAGTTGGAAACGCTTATCTCTTTCCTATAGTATCTCCATTTCTAATCGCTAGAGACTATTAAAATTTCCATGGTATAGTAACAAATATTAAGAATTAGTATGAGATTAAAGTAAGCTTATTTAGGAAAATTACAAACTTAAATTCTATTTCCCTGGTTATATCAAAAGAGTAATAATATCCATTTGGTAGTAATTTTATTAAGTAATAGCTGTAATAACAGGAATAATTGAGGCCTAGTAATAAAAGCGAATACTTTTGTTGTAAGATGAGGAATCAATACCATTAACTAGGAAACCGTCTGATTACATTCTTCCTTGGGTATAAAACACATTAAACTGAAGATAGGCAACGACCAACTATGCAATCCAATAGTGATGAGCGAAGCCTCATTTGTTTAAGCACATACTTAACGTTACAAATATACTTACTAAACTCACATTGTAGTCAGAGCGTTGGTTTCATATCCTTTGTTCAGAGCTAGGACATCTATACATCAAATTAGACGAATAGAAATAAAGAAATAAATCATAAAAGCAAACATTCAGATTTTCATAATATAATTTCAGTATTGGTTCTGGCATTAACATAGAAAACTAGGTGAGAGGCAACCCTAAGATACTTTTCCAAGATATTTATATAACATTATTCCTTTTAAAGTTAGAAAGTTAACAAATTCTAGAGATTTTCTAAAACTGCGGTTGGGCCGGCTATGATTATTAAAATTTGTTAAGTAAATCCAAAGATATGAATTGAAACATTGTTGACATAGATAATAGATTCTTTATAACTGATAGTATAGTAGTAAAATAGGTAAATTCTCAATTTTTCATTAACACAGCAGGCGGACACTAGTAATTCATTGTTGAAGTTATAACTACTTTAGTAATAAATTATCAATAAAGTTGATAAAGCATGATCATGACATCATAAGGTAGAAATCTAATGGATTAGGGTCCTCCGTAATAAAATAGATCGGTATTTTATTTGATAAACATAGTTATTTCTAAGCATTAAACAAAGTAACAGATTAGTATGAAGTTGGGTCAATTTGGAATGAGCAATTAATATCTTAATTTCTATTCTGTAGGAAAATCAGGCAAAGTAATTTCCTTCTTTTAGTAATAGGTTCTTAGTTCATTATCTATCGAAGCATAAATAATTAAAGTTAGTCATGTAAAGTTAATATTTATATCCACCCAGCAATATTCGAGAACTTAGGGTAATTACGGATTACAACTTGGGAAATATCACTAGACATTACGCGCCCATTTCACACTTACAAAAGCATTAATATTAGATTATTCTATCATGCAATAAAATAGGGTTAGGGAAAATAAACTAGGCAAAACATAGATAAAACATTTAATGGAATCACAAGTAGGGATAGTTAGTTCGGAAGCCGTCTAGCGGCTAATCAACATGAATGGGATTTGTAGTTAGGTATGCGTTAGGTTAACTATGCTAGGGTTAGAATATCACCAATCCATGTAGTAAAACAGTAAGAACTAGGATCCAATAAAATCCCATCACCAGGTATAATAAGCGTTAGGTAATTAAGTTAGGTAAGTTAGGTATCACACCATCATATTAGCATCATCACACATCTTCATAGTATTGAGTCCGGGGGGGACCATTACACTGTGTCTGTGTGCAATAGTGTTTTATTATTATTATTATTAAGATCCGGCCTGCTTTCGCGGGCCGGATTGTTGGTGCTTGCGGGCCGCCGGTGCTGGCCTGCGGGCCGTAGTTTGGAGACCCCCTAAAGAAAGAGCGATCGACGGCGGCGGCTAGGGCGCGGGCGGCGCGACGCGTGAATAAATATTGTCGCTTCAATGCGCGGCCGAACGAATGTATAACTAATAAAAAAACGAGCTTGTTCCAGTCCGGCTACGGTCGAGGTTCGGTTGAGTTGCGGTTGAACTCCAGGTACGTAGTAGGTACTTATTATGTATTCTGTGCTCGGGCCATCTAGGTGCGCGGTGGTATTTTTTCTGTAATAAGCAAAATTGGAAGATTAGCAGATGAAACTGACTAAAAATCGCGCTGCGCGACCGTTTTTTTGCTATACTTAAACAAGCAAGATTACAAGATTAGTAGGTGAAACCTTAGAGCATTCAACCAAGTAAGGAGACGCCACGAGTACTAATTTCTTTACGAAAAAGTCTGCCACTTTCCGCGGGGGACGAAGTAACGCACACACAAATAGTGTTAATCATTAATGCATTTTCGGACACGACACTACGAACGTACACGACAAAATTATCAAACACTAGCATAAACTTACGCACACAAATACATACACAAGCAAAAACCAACCTTTCAGTACACGAGATGACGTCATTTTCATGTAAACGGGGATAGTGCTTGACACTATCGATATTTTACTCTCGATACCTTTGGCTCATATTTTTAATTTGCTAAAAGTAATCTATAATAAAAGTAATAATTGTGCGAGTACGTTTAGGTTTCCACGAAACATGTTTTGCACAAGCTTGGATCGAGGCATCTCGTATCATTGCATCTTTTGGAAATCTGAAATATAATGATTTAGGGCACTTTCGTCACATTCCGCTTTCGTCAAAATAAATTATAGGCTGTATTTTTTTCTGAATAAACGAAATTCCTCTTTGACAGAAAAAACGTTGAATTTTTTTTCAATATTTTATAGCCGGAATAACATACCTAGGTAACTACTGATAAAGTCGATATCGATATTTGTTTCTGTGCTGTCACAACAATACTTTTGCTGCAGTGTGGCCACCGTTTCTAAATTAAAACGGCATATTTTGGAAATAATGAGTGACATCCGTAAATATTTTATGATAATAAAGTATTCTGTAACGTTACAGAGGTAAAAAAAAGTAAAGTGTAGTAGAACGTGAAGTTCTGCTACACTTGAAAAGTGTAGTTGTATCTTAGAAGTGAAAGACAGAAATAGAATTTAATAAAAACACAATTTATTTATGATAGGTAATCCTCAAAACAAACACGTAGTGTAGTGGAGGCCCGCGCCCTGTCACGATGCTCACGATGGGGAGAAAGAAGCACGAAGAATGGAGCCCGCGGCAGGTCAGAATGAAAAGAAGCATGGAGAGTGGAGCCCGCGACAGGTCACGGAGCCCGCGGCTCACAATGAAGAAGAAAATATTTGCACAGAGACTTGGATTGTCAGCCAGTAGGCTGATTATCTAATTAGAAACCACCTAGCGACCAGTCTCATTTGACAGATGAATGTGATACATTGCTAGGTACTTCTATTTGGGGCAAAAAAATCATTCCAAAGAAAAGTAGCAATGTATCACATTCATCTGTGAACTGAAACCGGTCGCTAGGTGGTTTTTAATTAGATAATCGTGAAACTTCACATTTCAAAATAAGATAAAATAAAATGTCAAAAACAAGCAGATGTCAAAATAAAATGACAGGCAGGACGCTACAATACCTATTTTAAACATAAGTTTAACAGTCCTGCTATTTTTTAAGTATTTAGTAAAATAATTAAATAAATAAAGATAAAGGCAACAATAAATAAATTTGCAAAAAGTTATCCTTATCCTTACATATAATAAAAAAGTAAAAAAAGTGTGTCGGTACATTACATATATTTAAAAAAATTGGGGCGATGGAGATAAATAGTCATTGAGTAAGAATTTGAAAAAAAGTGTGTCGGTTTGTTTGTCTGTTTGTTTGTTTGTCTGTTTGATCACGCTAATCTCCAGAAATACTGAACGAATTCGAATGAAACTTTTTTGTTACATAGCTGTTAAGCCTGGGCATAGTTTAGTTAGGGTATAATTTATTTTGGAAAATGGAACACCTGATGCAGAACCACAATGGTCCAGCTAAGCTATTAGAAATATAAAAATGACACCTTAGCAAAAGTTGTTCAGCCTGATAAGCATTTTTTGTTGAGGTATAAAAATTGAAGATCTGGATTACCTGATGCAGAACCAAGTTTAAATTATTTGCACAAACATGTGTTTACAAAAGTCGAAGATGTCTAGGATTTTTTAATATTTTTAACATTTTTTTTTAACATTGCGTTATAATTTTCTCGTCAAAATAGTTCCGGAAACCGAGTTCCATCAAAATCAGCTACCGAGTTCCATCAAAATCTACAAACAAAAAAGTTGGCCACCATTAACTAAAAGACTAAAAGATGTCATAATGGGTGGTATGGTAAAAGATTTATGTTCGTCATTTCGGGTGTACCTTACTCCTTCTGGCTTATGAGCTATAAAATCCTTCAGTGACGGATAAACAATTTCTTATTTTAGTATTCAGAACAAACGTGACGCTAGAGTTTATGAATGATTGACGATTGAACAAGGTCCTCACGAAATGACGCTGCAAATTATGGATGCTGAAAATAACAAAAACTAGCTAACGAAAGTCCAGTTTCACTCCGTAGATGCTCAGTGACGCAAAAATGAATAAGATTTAACCATAAAGTTAATATTACCTAGTATATTAACTTTATGGATTTAACACACAAACATCATTCAAAACAGAACAGATCTCATGAAATCGTTGTTCAAACAAGGGCCACACGAAACTGTGTGGCCCAAATTTCATTTGTCAAAATATTGACTATTATACCATTTGGAGCCATATAAAGCAGTCTAGCAGCGTCACGTTTGATAAGTGACAGTATACAACACTTTGAATCCGTTCGCATAACAACACATCAATAGAAAAAGCAAAAACAATATTTCGACCCATCAGGCTGTGTGGCCCTTATTCAAAACCGTCACTTTACGTGAATTTAGCGTCACGAATGTTGTAAACCACTTAATAGTAAAAAGAATTTCCGTCACTGAGGATCTAGCTTTACCTGGAACCAATCACTGTAGTACTTACGTTGCAATTCGAGATTAAAATTAGTATGTAAATAAGCTAGGGTGACCACGAAGTAATTTTTTGCGGACATCATATTGAAGTTTACTGAGACTGTACGTAGCGAGCGTACCTATCGTAGCATTAGGTAGGACGTACCAAGTATATAAAACTGCAAAAAATGATTCAACAATTTGTGATTTATTAACGCTAAAGTGTGACACATTAAAAAAGTTGACAATAGTAATGTCAAAGATATCACAGTCCAATCACAATATGAATAAATGATTTGTTGATGATGATGATGATGACGATGATTTAATAGGGATTTTTAAGTGATCTGAGGTATTTAGTACTAGTCTTTTAAATTGTAATATTTTTAGACAATGTTTTTAATGTACTGGCTCCAAGTCAGTTTCAATGGACGAAAATGACAGAAACTAGGTTTTTACACTACGCAAACTATCTTACATAAACGCAACTATCTAAAGTCGATGACAGCGCACTAAAATGCGTTCCGAGTCGGTGATTTTGTATGGGTTTGACAGATAACGTGAACGCTGACATCGATTTTGTCGTGATTCGGAATATAGCCCATGTGTGTCATATTGTGCGCATTCCAGCACACCAATCGCTAAGCTATCGATCGCCAATCGCCATCAATATTTTGCTTTCCATGGTTGAAGTGTGCTCCGTAGTGACCGATTACTCGGTGGTTGGCCTGCTGGAGTGCACCCATTGTCTTGTCCATGCCTGTCAATTATCTTTTTTATGTCTTTTTGTTTGATAAAAGGCTAAGGAAGTTACATACTGCCTAACTAATATTTCACACCAACTTAACTTTTCTTCATCATTTTTACTATTATTAAGGTTATTATGTAATGCTTTTTTTTCAGACCTGTGTGTTTTGTTATTGTTTATTACTGTTTACTGCTGTACTTTGTTTCTCTCTGTGGTAATGTTAAGCTGGCGGGTGGTGTGGAGATACTTAAGTGTAACACCACACAACCTCAATTTTGTTTAGTTATAGGTATCTTATTATTTTTATATATTTTTAATTTTTAGTTATATATTTTATTATTTATGTTATTTGACGATAATTCTTATTATTCTGCTAACGAATCTGCATCAAGTGACGACAGTTTTCACTCCGCGTCCGATACCGACACTCTTGGTGACTTTCTGGGTCGAACCTTCTCCCACTCTTCCAATTTGTTCAATGTGTGCCACATCAACGCTCAAAGTGTACCCAGTCACTTCAACGAACTGCTAGAAGTGTTCACTGGTCAAAATATCCATGCTCTCCTAATCTCGGAAACTTGGTTAAAACCACATCTTCCATCTTCTCTATACTCTCTTCCTGGTTTTAATCTCATTAGGCATGACCGGGCTTGTGGTCGTGGTGGGGGTGGCGTTGCTATCTATCTTCGTAGCTCTTTGAACTATAAAATATTAGCTTCTTCCAGCCCCGGCTCACCCGCTGAGTATCTCTTTCTGGATGTAGGAACAGGGTCCAGTAAAGCAATTGTTGGTGTGGTATACTGTCCCCCCTCTCTCGACTATTTCACTGATTTTGAATCAGTTTTAGAATCTATGGGTTCCGAGTATACACATCACATCATCATGGGTGATTTTAATACTAATCTCCTATTACCCATCTCCCCTCGGTCCCAAAAACTCCTAGATATAATTAAGTCAACCAGCCTTCACGCCCTGCCTCTACAAGCCACTCACCATAACCTTGATGGTGATGATACATTGCTCGACTTAATTTTCACATCCAATCCTTCCCTCGTCCCATCACACGGTCAACATATAGCCCCTGGTTTTTCCCGTCACGACCTAATTTTCCTATCCTATATCCTAAAACCCCCGAAACCTATCCCAAAGGTCCTGCACAGGCGCTGTTTTGCACAAATTGACGTTGCCAAGCTGCAGAAAGATGCATCCGTGATCAACTGGGACCCCTTGGTTCAAGCTACTTCTGTTGATGAGAAGGTCCGGATCTTCAACGAAACGGTGCCAGCTATTTATGATGTCCATGCTCCTGTTAAAAAGATAAAACTTAAGCGACCACCAGCGCCTTGGATGACCGAAGGCATTCGAATGGCGATGAGGCGTAGAGACAGAGCTTTTCGCAAGTTCAGAAGGGATCGTCAGGAGGATAACTGGAATTCTTTTAGAGCTGCCAGAAACCGGTGTAACCAGATGATACGTAACGCTAAACGCCGCCATATTCTCAACAACATCTCATCCTCCTCTTCTGCTGATATCTGGAAGTTTCTTGGAACTCTAGGTATAGGCAAAGCGCGACATTTGGACCTACCTAGCTCAATTGGACTTCACGATCTCAATCTCCATTTCTCCACTTCATCGAAATTAGATCGTGCATCAACCTCACGTACCATTGCCTCAATAGCTAGTCTAACGCGTCCCAATATATCCCCGTTTCGTTTCTCTCCAGTTACCGAGGATGAGATCAAAAAGATTATTCTTTCCATAAAATCCAATGCTGTGGGTTGCGATGGCATAAGTCGCCGCATGATAGTTACTTTATTGGAACATCTACTACCGGCTATCACCCACATCATAAACCGTTCCATTGATTCCGGTGTTTTCCCTAAACTTTGGCGGAAAGCCTATGTCCGTCCTCTGCCCAAAGTCACTAATCCATCTCATCCCAACCAATTCCGTCCAATCTCCATCCTTCCTTTCATGTCCAAAGTGCTTGAGGCCTGTGTCCACAAGCAGTTTTCCCACTTTGTCCATCATAATTCCCTTTTAAGTCCTTTGCAGTCCGGTTTCAGACCCGGACACAGCACCGCTACCGCTCTCCTCAAAGTGACTGGCGATATTAGGGCAGCGGTTGAGGACAGTAAAGTAACCGGCCTGGTACTTATTGACTTTTCCAACGCCTTTAATACTGTCAGTCACGACATCCTTCTTTCCATATTGTCCCATCTTATGGTCTCTGATGAGGTACTGGAATGGTTTTCATCTTATCTTCGGGAACGTCAGCAGGCGGTGCAGTTTGATGAGTCAACCTCATCTTGGCTTTATTTAGATACTGGCGTTCCCCAAGACGGCATTCTTTCTCCTCTTCTTTTCTCAATTTTTATTAATTTCATCACTCATAAAACTTCAGTGTTCGTATCATCTTTACGCTGACGATTTACAAATATATGCCCAGGCTCGCGTCGATGATTTGAATGATGCTATCAATGCTTTAAACATTGACCTACACCACATTAAGCACTGGTCTGACTGCTTCGGTGTTGCCGTCAATCCTGATAAATGCCAAGCTGTGTTAGTAGGTAGTCCCCGGATGGTGTCCAGAGTGGACCCTACTGATCTGTCTCCAATTGTTTTCGACGGCAATCCAATTCCACTAAGTCCTAGTGTGAAAGATCTGGGTTTACATGTAGATTCTAGGTTAAACTGGCAAGCTCAAGTAACAAGTATTTGTCAGAAGGTTACAGGAGTATTGCGTTATCTATACCGCCTTAAAAACTTCTTACCATCGAACATCAAAGCAATGCTTGTGCAGACCTTAATTTTCCCTATTATCGACTATGGTGATGTGTGCTACCTCGACCTGAATGCAGATCTACTCAATAAACTCGACCGTCTTCTGAATAACTGCATTCGATTCGTATTTAATCTCCGCAAGTACGATCATGTGTCCGCACACCGATCGCTGCTAAAATGGTTGCCCATTCGGCAGCGCAGAAGTATGCGGGCCTTGACCACTCTATTTTCTCTATTAAGCTCCCCTAACGCTCCCTCTTATCTCACTTCACATTTCCAATACTTATCTTCTTCTCATGACAAAATTCTTCGTTCCTCTTCTAACCGTCTTCTTAGCTGTCCTTCTCATCACTCTGATACCATACACTCTTCTTTCTTCGTATATCCTATTTCGCTGTGGAACGCGCTCCCCGTTGACATCAGAATGTCCACCAGTCGAGCAAGCAGATCGTTCTTAAATATTGATATTCGTTGATAACTTTTATATATAATTATATATGCTTATATATATGTACATATATATTATATTAATAATTATTTATATACTTTATTTATATTTATGTTAGTATGTATGTTATAATATGTTTTATTTATAGTAAGTAGGTAATTGTTGAGTATTTTATTTTAACTATGTAGTTATATCATATTATTTCTTTTTTTTCTTATTTACCCTGGTTGTGCACCCTACCACACAAAGTCTCCACATCACCCTAAGGTTGACTGGTAGAGAATGCCTAAGGCATTAAGTCCGCCATTGTACAATTGTGCATAAAGAATAAATAAATAAATAAATAAAATGAATACATACAATAAAATTGAGTTTTTAAAATTTTAAATCAATTTTGTCAGTTCTGAGTTCAATTATTTATATCCGCCACAAATAATCGAATCCTACTAAAGTAGGGCCACTTTAATAGGTCACATTTGACAGTTCATGAAAACTCAACAACGTAACCTTTTAACGGTGGGGACACAATATTTATTTATACAAAGGCATAATTGCTTAACTTTTTTCAGTTCATAATACGTATTTATTGTAATAATCAGGAAATAAAGCAAATTCACGATTTATTTTGACAAATTACACTATGGATTGACATATGTCAAATGTGGCCTATTAAAGTGGCCCTACTTTAATATTATAAATGTGAAAGTTTGTGGGTTTGGACGTTTGGATGTTTGTTCCTCAATCACGCAAAAACTACTAAACGGATTTGGTTGAAATTTGGCACACAGATAGCAGATAGCCTAGATTAAAACATAGAATAGTTTTTATCCCGATATTCCCACGGGAACGGGAACCACGCGGGTGAAACCGCGGGTGGCCGCTAGTTTCTAATAAAAATGGATCGGTGTGACACAAAACGCAAAAATAATAAACTTTTTATATGCTATGTCAATGAAAAGCAATGTTTCATGAACTTTAGAATTTTCGAAGGTTTTTCCCCAAAAAATAAGCTAGCGCTATGCGTCTGTCCGTGCGAACACATACTTAGCTGAGAAATCATGTGACGTTCCAAGAGAAAAGGTTTCCCGTGGAATGTCACAATTATGTTCCATTCGAAGCATTAAAAAAACCGCGCGATGAAACGTCAAAAAAGCGCTTGTGCGAACGATTCCTGGCTTGTTGAAAAAACAACGATAATTATATTGATATTTTTAATTCGATATATGCATATTTTTTAGTTTTTAACGGATAAAATATTTTGATCCGATATATCTATACAAAACCATATCTTTTTTTGCTATCCCTCAGGAACAATGACAGGCTATGTGCGCTATGTAAATATAGCGCGCTATAATATAGCGCTAGATGCTATATTAACCACCTCTAATCCCGATAGGTGGCGTCTTGTCTTTGGTACTCGGCCGCCTCAAAGAAAGTGTCAAAACATATGGGAATCTCTTGGAGTTTTGCATTTTTTAATTTTATACTGAGAAAATGCCGCATTCTTGTGCATGTAACTTGTAAAATATTGGAATTCATCGATTTCCCAGTAACAAAAAAAAAATTGGGCAAAAAAATCTTCTTATATAAAAGTGAAGGGGTGACTGACATATCAACGCACAGCCCAAACCACTGGACCTAGAGACTTGAAATTTTGTACATATATACTTTCTACAGTGTAGGCATTCACTAAAAAGGGATTTTTGGAAATTCCGCCCCTAAAGGGGTGAAACGAGGGTTCAAAATTTGTATGGAAAAAAAATATTAAATAGACATTTCGACTTGAAACTTCGTAGGAGTACTTCTTAAAACAAATAACCAAACACATGTTTTGTAGTTTTCCGAAAATCAACCCTTTAGGGGGTCAATGGGGTAAAAAAGTCCAAAATCGATTGAAAAATCAACGCACAGCCCAAACCGCTAGAGCTAGAGACTTGAAATTACGTACAAAGATACTTTACACAGTGTAAGCATTCACTAAGAAAGGATTTTTGGAAATTCCGCCACCAAAAGGGTGAAATGGGGGTTCAAAGTTTGCACGGAAAAAAATATTAAATAGACATTTCGACTTGAAGCTTCGTAGGAGTACTCCTTAAAACAAATGAGTAAGCACGTCTTTCGTGGTTTTCTGAAAATCAACCCTTTAGGTGGTAATTGGGGTAAAAAAAGCCCAAAATGACTGACAAATCAACGCACAGCCTAAACTACTGGACCTAGAGACTTGAAATTTTGCACACAGATATCTTATACAGTGCAAGCATCGACTAAGGAAGGATTTTTGAAAATTCTATTCCTAAAGGGATGAAATAAGGGATGAAATTTTGTATGAAAGTCCCTCAGTATTGAAGCTAGGATCTCCAAATTTTGTGTTTAGGCTGACGATTGAAAATTAATAAATACGTGTCTGAGCGTTTTTCTAAATTCTACCCTCGAACGGGTGAAAAGGGGGATGAAAATGTGTATAGAAGAAAATCCTTCATTTTCGAAGTAAAAATCGCTAAATTTATAATTTAGGCTTCTGGATGGAAATTTAACGCAACTCATATTGTTATTGTTTGTTTTTTTAACCCCTATGGGGATGAAATGGGGTAAATAAACCTAAAAATAGATATGGATGTCGTCATTGGGGTTTTCTAGGATGACGATTGCGAAAATGACATTTATTTTGAAGTCCAATACGGTGGACATGATTTAACCCCTAAAGGGGTGAAAATGGGGTTCAAATTGTGTATGGAAAAAGAATATAAATTGACATGACAACTTCAAACTTCGTAGGAGCACGTCTAAAAGTAAATCGGCAAACATTTATTTTGTGATTTTGAAAATCAACCCGTTAGGGGGTAAATGGGGTGAGTAAACATAAAAATCGATATGGATGTCGTTCTTAGGTTTTATGGAATGGTGATTGCGAAAATGAGATTTATTTTGAAGTCCAACGCGGTGGACATGACACATCATGGACCTGAACCTGGACATGCACATCCAGGGAACGGGAACGGGAACGGGCACGGAAACGGGACTGGATGGAACGGGAACGGAACGGAACGGGAACGGAAAGGGAACGGAACGGGAACGGAACGGAACGGGAAAGGAACGGAACGGGAAAGGGAACGGAACGGGAAAAGGGGACGGCAACGGGTATGGGACGGGAACGGAATGGGAACGGGAGGTGAACGGGAAAAGGGGACGGGAACGGGTATGGGACGGGAACGGGAGGTGAACGGGAAGGGAACGGGACAGGAACGGACGGGAACAGAACGGGAACGGAACGGGATCGGGAAGCATAAAAATGACTGGTCGGAAGGTTCTCTAAGGATTTTTTCTAACATCCACGCGGACGAAGTCGCGGGCAGAAGCTAGTATCAAAATAAAGATGCTTTTCCCTCGATTTTCTCCTTTGCCGAGCCTGAGAAACATTATAAATCAAAAGGAATGTTTCATGAATTTAATGAAGCTTCGCCAAAATAAAACAACATTTGAATTATAACAGCTTTGTTCTTTAATATTTCAACCTCAGCAGTTTCTAACATATTTATAACTTGGATGTATTTGATAGGTATATCAAATATGGAATAAGCCTAATATTGGGGCCATAGAATTTTATATGCCAGAGTCATTCAAGAAACATAGAATAATAAAATAAATATGATAAAACGGTTCGTGTAATTTTGGATGGTACAGAAATTCCAGTACACAAACCTGAAATTACTATTGCACAGAATTGCATCATGAGGCAACTATAAACACGGAAATTCACACTCAGTTGCTTTGTTAAAATTTAAATCTGTTTTATCTGAGGAGGCGGGAAAGGATGAGGTACGACTATCAAACGACGTAGCTAGTTACACACTGATTTATTCTAGAACAACCAACCGCGGTGGGGACACAGCCGCGCACCTAACTTATATCTCCCCGATAACGTATATGCTTCTAATCTGAAATAAAAAGATTACTTGTAAATGTTACACGAAATTAGAAATGTAATGCTTGTTAGCAATTTTTTGTAAGTTGCTATAAACTTTCTTGCCTGTTGTTTTGACTTTTCTTTTCCGTAATTCTTCTTTTATCTGAGCTAAAGTTAGCATAGAATACATTGTTTGTCCGCAAAACCGAAAATAATATAATCTAAGAAAGTAAAATCACGTAATACACAGTCAAGACAATATAAGCTCAAACTGACAATGGGTCCAAAGACTGAAGCGACATCTGTAATTCACTTTTCCTTCGCCTCCCCATTGTAAACTATGTTTACCTAGGCATCATCATCACACTCTCATTCAGAGATCGTTGTAAAAATTCATTTGGAATCGCAAAGTAATTAAGAAAGACATGACTGATCGAGTCATTTCAAATCTCGAAATTTAATTAACAGCAACCCACGATATATAATATTTTGGATCTTTATTTCTGTATCTACTCGTAAGTACCTATTGAGACCCTCGGCTTCGCCTCGGGCCTCAAACTAAAACCTCTTCACTGTTCAACTTTCGCTCAAGATTCGTTTATCCGTTTACCTACACACAAAAACTCACTACGACGCCTAGCACGTGTACTGGAGATAATAGCGTCATCTCTTTTGCTCCTACAGTAATTGCTAACACTACTTTCTCTTTCGTTTTCACATAGTAAGCGACGTCACTTACTTGAATATGGACTTATGGAGACATTTCAGCGCAGTCACACTATGGTACCGCCGTGCCGCCGTATCTAACGATTTAAATCTTTGACTAGATCTGGAATCAGCACTTGCTTCACGCTATTCGCGTCATACCATCTGTTAACCTAGGTACTAGAACTAATTAATATCAATATTAAGGTTTAATATTTTTCATTATTTTTTAGCTTTAAAGCAAATAGACAATACAACTTATTTTAATGGTATGGTACAGGAATGAAACTTGTTACCAAGTAAGTATAAATTTTATCATTACGGTTGACTTTTACTATGGCACCAAAAAATCTTGGGTGCCATCTAACGCCAGAAAAAAAAATCGTTAATTTTTTTTGGCTTCAGTGCAGTTGTAATTTTTTTTCACCAGGATAGATTTTTTGGTGCCTCAGGGCGACTTGCACGAAACTTTCTTAAATCTCGATTTTGTTAAAGCTAGATTTAGCTCTAAATTCGGCTTAACTTAAATCCCACCAGGGTTGTATTGCACATCCTAAATTACATTCGACTTAACTAAACCAAGATTTAGCTCATCATTCACTCGCCATTCATAGAAAACAAAAAAACCGATGGTTACAAAAAAGGTCAAGCAAGCAAATGGTTTGACAAACCATAAAAAAACGTAGGTATAAATAATGGGGTCGCAGTTTCATCCTTTGTTATTTGTTTTATAGTTAAAATTGGGGGCGAATTTTAGTAGGTATTTGGGAAATAACGAATAATTTTACTAGGGAGGAATAGTTGCACCGTGTTTACTTAATCTTTTCAAGAATTCGTCATCATGTAACATGTTAAATATAGGTATCACCTCCAATAAATAAAGACAGTTCGGGAGAAAAACAGGGTTTCTAAATATTGCATGATATCCTCATCATTGTCTGATATAAAATTATGACCATTGTACGCTGACACAGCTAATAAATCCATTTTTACGTAATATCAGAGAGATCAACCAATAAATAATAACGTCATCTTAATATATAAAATCGTAAAATGAATGACTGAATGACTGACTGACTGACTGATCTATCAACGCACAGCCCAAACCGCTGGACCTAGAGACTTGAAATTTTGCACACAAATACTTTATACAGTGTAGGCATCCACTAAGGAAGGATTTTTGAAAATTCCATCCCTAAGAGGATGAAATAAGGGATGAAAGTTTGTTTGAAAGTCCCTCAGTTTTGAAGCTAGAATCTTCAAACTTTGTGTTTAGGCTAACGATTGGAAATAAATAAATACGGGTCTCAGCCTTTTTCAAAATTCTACCCCCGTAGGGGTCAAAAGGGGGATGAAGTTGTGTATCCTTTATTTTCGAAGTAAAAATTACTAAATTTATAATTTAGGCTTATGGATGAAAATCTAACGCAACGTATATTGTTTTTGTTATTATTTCAACCCCTATGGGGATGAAATGGGGTGAAAAGGGATAAAAAAACCTAAAAATAGATATGGATATCGTTATCGGGGTTTTCTGGGATGACGATTGCAAAAATGTCATTTATTTTGAAGTCCAACACGGTGGAAATGATTTTAGCCCTAAAGGGGTGAAAATGGGGTTCAAATTTTGTATGGAAAAATAATATAAAATAGACATTACAACTTTCAACTTCGTAGGAGCACGTCTAAAACTAAATAGGCAAACATATATTTTGTGATTTTGAAAATCAACCCTTAGGGAAGGGGGTAAGTAAAGATAGTAATCGATGTGGATGTCGTTCTTGAGGTTTCATGGGATGGTGATTGCGAAAATGACATTTATTTTGAAGTCCTACACGGTTGACATGATTGGACCTGGACAATGGACATGCACATCCAAGGGAACGGGAACGGGAACGGGAACGGGAACGGGAACGGGAACGGGAACGGGAACGGGAACGGGAACGGGAACGGGAACGGGAACGGGAACGGGAACGGGAACGGGAACGGGAACGGGAACGGGAACGGGAACGGGAACGGGAACGGGAACGGGAACGGGAACGGGAACGGGAACGGGAACGGGAACGGGAACGGGAACGGGAACGGGAACGGGAACGGGAACGGGAACGGGACGGGAACGGGAACGGGAACGGGAACGGGAACAGGAACAGGAACAGGAACGGTAACGGGAACGGAACGAAAACGGGAACGGGAAGCCTCGTGAGAGGTCCGCCACACGCGGCAAATGTTTTGCCTCGCGAGGTAGCGCGCTTGGTGGAGATCCGCCTAATCGCGTAAAAATGGCTGGTTGGATCCTGGTTGAAGGTTCCTTAAGGATTTTCTCTAATATCCACGCGGACGAAGTCGCGGGCAGAAGCTAGTCTGACAATAAAATCGAGATTTAACAACTTTAAAATATCGTCTTCGTCAGATAGTAACGTAACTCATCATCGCTATCACTCAAATAATTCAGAAACATGCTCATTTCTCGCAATAATAATTCACAATAAATAAAATCAACAAAATTCTACACCCACTTAAGCCAAGATTAGGAACTTAAACTGCCGACCACGCCGGTTTAAATTTAAATCTAGTTTAACTCTAAATCGACGCCATGCAATACGATAAGTTCACTCGTGCAAGCCGCCCTTAGTAAAAGTCAGCCCTAATGATAATAAGAAACAAGTTTCATTCCTGTACCATACTTTTAAAAAAATTGGGCCAACCCGTCAAGGGAAAAGTTGCATTGTCTTTTCGTAAATAACAAATCGCCATAAAGGAGAATGGCAAACTGGGAACCATTTTCCAAATTCATAAATACTGAGCGTGCCCAATTCGGACCTTATGAGATTTAGAGGTCATAATTTGGTGGTTACTTTTCAATTTAAAGTGTTCGTAAAGAAGGAGGCAACATTTAGAAAAACAACGTCATCCGCAACTAAAAATGACAAAGACAGTAAAATTCTAATAGGTAATATAATATATTAATTATTGAATTCTTATTTTCAATAAGAAAGGGTCTAGGTATATGAAAGAAATACAATTGTTTTTCGTTTTTGAGGTTAAAATCATGGCCGCCAGGCGCATTACCAATTGACGCGAATTAGTATCTACCTATCGTTATCATACTATGTTTCAGGTCAATGATAGATAGGTAGTAGGTAATTGTCTATTACGGTCTAATGACTAAATATTTGTAGATTTCATGACCAGCCTCACCTAAAGCTTTTAAATAAAAATCATTCTGTGTAGGTTATGTACCTAATGTATCCAAAGTAATTGCCTACTAGGTGCTGTTTTGAGGTTAGGTTTTAAAATCAACTTTTTATCCCCAGCTTTAAAGTGTATCTTACGATTACATAATTTATTAGGCTTTAATAGAGGATTAAAGTCATGCTATTTACTTCTTGGCACGCTAAGCCTTTATGTGGTTCTGAAAATATATGGGCACCTGCCATTCTCCTTTAGCTAAAAAATTTTTAGCTTTGAAATATACAATAATTTACAAACTTCAATCGTACTACGTATAAGTATAACCATTATCCCGCGCCGCGCGCGTCGCCCATTGTATCCCGACATTTCGCTACATAAAGGCCTGGGCACACCGGATGCGTAGACACGCGCGTGGTTACGCGTGCGTGTACACGCGCGTAGTTACGCACGTAACCCCCTGACACACAGGGTTACGCATACGTCTACGCGGCGCGCAACGCAACCTGTTCCTTGCGTACCCAGCCGCTGCGGCAGCCATGTTTGCGACTCTAGTGCCAGATGTCAGACGAAGATTGAGTAAATGGACTAATTTTTTCGCACTAATTCAGTTAGTTTTTCTTTAATATCGTTATTCATTACTTAAAAACAAAATAAAACACCACTTACTACCGGTAGTACCGGTACTATTTGTAAACAAATACAACTGAATGCGTAGTCTCGCGCGTGGTTACGCGCGTAGTGACGCGCAGGGAAGATACGTGCGTGTTCGTATTTGTTCGGTGTGACGTCCAATAGGGAATTCCATTGAGTACAACGTCATCAATGCGTTCCGCTCTGCGTAAGTACGCAGCCTGGTTGTCTCATGAGAGCTGCAATGCGTAGGGTTACGCATCGGTCTACGTGCACGCGTACGTTACGCAAGCGGTGTGCCATGTCTCATAAGGTTTCAGAGATTACAACGTCATGGTACGTCTACGTGCACGCTTACGCATACGCTTACGCATCCGGTGTGCTGGAGCCTTAAAGGATAAGCTACAGCCCAGACCGTAAAAGTTAGGGACATATACTATTTTCTTAACGTAGCCCAACTCTATATCTCTAGGGGCTTTTTTCATTTTTTCGATATCGCTTTTCGTTTTTGAGAAATTGACGATTTAGTGAGAAAAGAAGTGAAAAAAGTGTGTCATTTTTCTACATTTATGCGATTTTCGAAAAAAGTTTTAGACTTTTTCAAAAAAAAATTTTACCATGTTGTAGCCCTTGCCAAGAGGCATCTTTTGACATATGTCACATTTACGTAGACCCAAAACTCACGAGACCAGGGCGATGTCTCACTTTTGCTGAAATTGGGTACCTTACTGAAGCGATCGAAAAAACATTTTCAATGTTAAAAATCGTTACGGATCCTCATTGTTTTTCAAGATGAAAGGTATACGGCCCTGCACGTAACTTGGCAAGATAAAAACGTGACAAAAGATGCGCAGTAGCTACAAACACCAAATTCGGCACATGTTTTGTCTCATCTTTGTCTTATACCCTACTAGCGGCCGCCCGCGACTTCGTCTGCGTGGAAAGTTTTTTTTCTATCCCTCGGGAACAATACTGTTTTTCGGGATGAAAAGTACCCTATGTCCTTCTCTGTACTCCTGAGAACGTGTATGCAAAATTTAAAAAGGCGTAACAAACAAACAAACAAATAAACAAACAAACGGACTTTCGCAGGTTTCATTGAACATGCATTATATTAGTAACTTAAGTCGCTAGAATGCAAAGCTGTAAAACTAACTAACTAACAGGACAATTATAGGGTTTCTGTCCATCAACGTACGTACACTGTTGTCACCCTATCTTGAAAATCTCATACAAATTTTATCATGGATTGCATCGTAAGTACTGCAGTGATTGGTTCCAGGTAAAGCTAGATCCTCAGTGACGGATTTTTTTTTTACTATTAAGTGGTTTACAACATTCGTGACGCTAAATTCACGTAAAGTGACGGTTTTGAATAAGGGCCACACAGCCTGATGGGTCGAAATATTGTTTTTGCTTTTTCAATTGATGTGTTGTTATGCGAACGGATTCAAAGTGTTGTATGCTGTCACTTATCAAACGTGACGCTGCTAGACTGCTTTATATGACTCCAAATGGTATAATTGTCGATATTTTGACAAATGAAATTTGGGCCACACAGTTTCGTGTGGCCCTTGTTTGAACAACGATTTTATGAGATCTGTTCTGTTTTGAATGATGTTTGTGTGTTAAATCCATAAAGTTAATATACTAGGTAATATTAACTTTATGGTTAAATCTTATTCATTTTTGCGTCACTGAGCATCTACGGAGTGAAACTGGACTTTCGTTAGCTAGTTTTTGTTATTTTCAGCATCCATAATTTGCAGCGTCATTTCGTGAGGACCTTGTTCAATCGTCAATCATTCATAAACTCTAGCGTCACGTTTGTTCTGAATACTAAAATAAGAAATTGTTTATCCGTCACTGAAGAATTTTATAGCTCACAAGCCAGAAGGAGTAAGGTACACCCGAAATGACGAACATAAAGATTTGACGATTTAAGAATGCTTAGTTTGTGAACTCATTTAAATAAATACATTTTCATTTCATTTTGGATTTTTTTGTATTTCAAAAATTGCGTTGTTATTTTTTCTTCAAAATAGTACCAAAAACCGAGTTTCATCGATATTGGCCTAAAAACAAAAAATTTCGACGCCATCTTGGATTTTTTGAATTAAAAAAATGGCGTTGTTGTTTTCTTGTCAAAATAGTACCAAAAATTGAGTTTCATCGAAATTGGCTCAAAAGCAAAAAAGTTCGCCACTATCTTGGATTTTAGTATTTCCAACATTGGTTTGTTATTTTCTTTTCAAAATAGTACCAAAAACCGAGTTTCATCGAAATCGGCCCAAAAACAAAAAAGTTGACAGCCATCTTGGATTTTTAGTATTTTGAAAATTGCTTTGTTTTTTCTTTTCAAAATAATACCAAAAACCGAGTTTCATCGAAATCGGCCCACTAACAAAAAAGATGGCCGCCATCTTGGATTTTTTGTATTTAAACAAATGAGTTGTTATTTTCTTGTCAAAATAGTACCAAAAATCGAGTTTTATCGAAATCGGCCCACAAAAAAAAAAGTTGGGTGCCATCTTGGATTATTTGTATTTAAAAAATTGTGTTGTTATTTTCTTGTCAAAATAGTACCAAAAATCGAGTTTTATCGAAATCGGCCCACAAACAAAAAAGTTGGCCACCATCTTGGATTTTTAGTATTTTAAAAATTGCGTTGTTATTTTCATGTCAAAATAGTAGGTAGGTACCAAAACATTATGTACCGTATAAATAAGAAGGTACATTAGTTTATTATCTGTCTTGTTGAAGGACATTGCAAAATACCTAATTCATTATATTTAACATTTTATGTTTTTAACCATGTCAGAGTAAGTAATTAATTAAGTAAAAATACCTATTTTTATATAACGGCTTGTATTTATAACAATTTCTATTCAGGAACTGTAAAAAATGTAAGACCTTTTGGTATTGAGTCGGATAAGCAGCCGGTTGTCAGCCGCTCTCTATACGATATTATCGGCTGCTTTGGATAACTCCCCGATAACAACCGCTGTTTTACAACTATAGGCAAGATTTCATTGAAGTTGGTCAAACGAAAAGGGAACGCTCGGTCACGCGTTCCCTTGAACGAATTTCCAAGGAACGATTTAGCAACTCATCCTCATATTTTTTATTTATTTATTTGTGATGAGTTATGATTATGATGATTTATGAAATGATCACGTAAAATACCACTTTGTAATTTAATCAAAATTTGTACACTAAAATATAAATAGATATTTCCAAATACCCTTTATAGACTGAAGCTCGATTATGAAGAATATTCGGCCGCGCCGCGCCACAAGCTTTACTGCACTAGCGGCAGAGGCGCGACGCGGCGAGGCGCGGCACGGCGCGGCGCGACAAAATATTCTTTCGCACCCAAGTCTGCAGCGCCGCGCCGGTACGCGCCGCGCCGCGTCGCGCCTCTCCGCTATAGTGCGGTTTGCATCATTGCAATCAATAGAAATAATATTTGGCCGCGCCGCACCGCTCCGCTGCAGTGCCGCGCCGCTCCGCTGCAGTGCGGTTTGACCTTAACACCTGCCTGTGTAGTCTGTGACTGAAATTTTGACAATGACATTGACGTTTCGTGCGCTCGTGTCAGTACTGTCAGCAGACGTGTCATCATCGCATCGCAGTGAAAAGTGAATAGTACACGTCCTCGTTTTATAAGTTTTTAAGCCCTAATCTTATCAGATTTCGCTTGTTCAGTGCATTTTGTTAATAATTCTACATTAAGCATGTCGTCAACCGAAGATACCTCTCAGCTTAAGGCTGGACATCCACCTGCAGGTATAAAATCATGTTATTATTCAAAACCTGACTCTCCGACCAAAGCCATTGTTTACATGGTTAAAATCAACTCTAAATGATACAAACATTGGTTCAATCACACGCTTGTACACAGCCATATGGATATCATAACCACCATTTAAATTTACCATTGAAATCCACTCATGATGTTACCTTTTTGGACCAGTTTGTGTTTTATTGAAATCCCTGTTAAGTGGAAATTATCAAAAACTTAAGCTACAATGACGTCATTATTATGCTTTAGCGGCTTACGATAACTTGCTAGTGTGTTGTCACACAAAGACTTACAGGTAAACACTTTCAAGGTCAAAAGTCAATGCTACATTATAACCTATCTTTAAACTAAAATGGTTTCTTTTGTTGCATGCACCATATTTTCCTCTAGTTCACAACTCTAAAAACTATGTTTTTAGAATGATAAATTCGAAATATCAGTACCTATTTCAACATAATGCAAAACAAACGAACAGAAATATAATTTTTCCATCCATCTTGTAAACAAAGTTAAAAATAACAGTGTTCTACCTATTTCACAATCTTATTTCAACTTCACATGTTGTTGCAATATTTATCTTGTTTTTGTTTTCTGGTCTTATCTTTAGATGTTGATTGAAATCAAATTATTTTATCAATTGGAGTGTTAGAAACTTTTAGCAGTTTGTTGATTACTTCTGAAGATTAACCTCGTAAGTTCTAGTGTACTTCATAGTCTCAAGTACAAATTGTCGCTAGTATTTCAGAACTGACAACTGAATTCTATAGCAAGACTAACTACCTAATGTACTATGTGGAGTACAAATTCTAATCTTCCGTTTTCGACGAAGTTTTTTTTCTAAAATGGCAAATTATCAAGACAGCCATTTACTTCTGTAATCTATGGCCAACCCTGCCACCACATAATATAGTCTGGAGCATATAAAACATACCAAAAAAAACATCCAGGTCCCACCTCTAAATTCGCCGAAGTTGAAATCATATGTCTCGATCTTAAGTACTATTCTTAGTATGTACTTTATAAAGTACATCAGGTCGTTAGGACTACACCCTTAAAAAAAACACAGGACTTATGAGGTTAAAGCCAGATTCACATATATCAGCGAAGTCTCAGTTTCGTCACAGTTCCGTAATAATAATTTTTCTTTCATACATTCTCTATGAACACTCATTCACTGACACTGAGAGCACTGTCTCATCGCTGACACTGATTAGTATGCGCGATTATTACTAGTTTCAATAATCAAATTAACTACTAATTACTAATTTCAATAATCAAATGTCAGATTAGTAATAAACTAATTTAAATAATCGAATAATTACTACTAATTAGTAATACTTTAGAGAACTGGCTCTAAGAAAGTAAAAAAAAATGCTGTGGTGCTACTATCAAATCCATAAAATAAAATATATCTACATTACTAATTAGTAATACATGTTGATGGTCATTCAAATGATTGAGATAATCGAATACCTAATAATTGAATGATCATTCATAATCGCGCATCGCTAACACTGATAGGTGTGGTACTGTGCCAGGAACTGTGACTTCACTGATATGTGTGAATCAGGGTTAATTGACAGATAATTATTAAGTTAGTAAGTAGAAAATACACGATATTGTTTAACTCTTACAGTGAAAGCTGGTGGTATGAGAATCACACAGCACAAGACTCCTCATGCAAGAGATCCAAAAGAACCAGCGAACGAAGACCTAACTGGTCTCTCCGGGCCGTCTCCGGTGCCGTCCAATCCCGTTTCAATTGCCGGAGCGCCTAACCGTGGTAACGCGGACTTTACTCCGGAAGCTGCTCAAGTAGCACACAGTCCAAAGCCGCCAACACATATCAATTTTAAACCTAACCCTGTCATCCAGCAACCTAGAAAGTAGACTGTCTTTTTATGAACAGCCACCTTACTCAAATGGCTATTCTACTAAAATTAACACTAGAAGAATAGAATTACAATGTATGTGATTGACATAAGCTCACGCTTAGCTCCTGTCATTACCATACATTGTCATTCTATTTTACTAGCGTTAATTTTAGTAGAATGACCATTTGGTTAGGCTCTCAGTTTTAACTTCAATACCATAATGTAAAATCCAAGATCTAGGATTAAACATAAGGTATATTCAAAAGTTAAACAGCGCCAATGGTTCCTTAAACAGATAAATATTAACATGCTTCTAGATTAAACATCTTGTTTTGTACAACATGGAAGGTTTTCTTTGTTTACAACTAGTTCATTGACCTAAATAACAACACTTGTTTATATTTGTTTCCTTTGAATAAAAGTACAATAGTTTTAAATTGATACAATATTTTGCAGAACATAATAAAAAAGTAAAATACCATTTTATTCTCTTAACATTAAAGAAAGTTTAAATAAAATTATACAGTTCATCTGATTGATGAATAAAACTAATGAATTATTGTAATTTATCATAATTAAAATTACCTAGTGTATGTGAAATACCTAAATGTTCTAGCCTAATTAGTGATTAGATTGATATAACTATTGTGTATTTATAACTAAATAAGTTCAGAATTTATTATAAGTGAGTGCAAGGGTGAATTTTACTATAGCAACCTAATCAATCAATAGGTACACTAAAAAAATTACAGAATACATAGTTTTTACGGCTGAATTATTTTTGATAACTTTTGCTTATTCTAACAAATCCCTTATGCCTTCTTGTATAAATTTTTTAAAATATATATTATTAAGCAATCAATACTAAAAAAACAATAAAAGTATTTCAATAAAAAATGTTGATATTTGTAAGTTAGGTAGGGTAATATGGTTCATAAATACTTATGTAATAATGTAACACCGCACCTAGGGTTACCTTCTTGACATTTAAGCTGACTGTCTTTTAACTTTGTCCACACTTATTCATTAATGAGGGACAAATATCATTTTTTGTTTGTTTTTGAATTACCTACGAAGAAACTATTAATGAGCGTCCTGACATTTTAAAGTGTCCACATATTTCAAATTATATAGTAACCCATACATCATTATTTTCCGAAATATTTTTACGTATAAATATGTATTCTTTTTAAATTAATTTGACTGGGTGATTATTTATTACATAATATAATTTAAAGTTATACTTCTTTACTCTACCATACGAGTGCTTTTATTAAATATTTTTTTTTTATAGTAGTAAAAGTTTCAACTGATATACTAGACAATGAAACAATATTAAACTAATGTAATTATAATAAAAGTTGTTTGTCCTCGTCCTAGAAAACTTGGGTTCAAAAATAACTCTAAATCTAAAAACTTAATTTTGTGTAACAGGGTTTGATATTCTATCATTGGTTGATTATTTTTAAAAGAGTAAAACAAATTCGTATTTATCTTATTTTTTTTGTGAATTTTTGATTCAAAAGATTTTCATATCAAAATATTTGTGTAGTTAAAAATACTTGAAATGTTTTCAAAATTGCATAGTTTATTTGCGTGTTCTTTGGTGCTATGTTCACCTGTATTTATAGCTGTTGCATTTGATAACATTCCTAAATGATAAAATATGACATAGTGGCGAAGGGTCCATACAAGCTGATTCCCATCGGCTTACCTTTGGAAATGCCACCCCAATGATCCACTATGCAGATAATAATATTTTTCATGATTTTTGTAGAGCGGCTTACCTTCGCCATAATTTCACCCCTCGCCACTGTGACATAGATGTTATTTATGTTATATTTTATTTATTTATAGTGAAGGGTATAGCATCAAAGGCAGCTAAGTGCATAAATGTCAATTCGTAATGGAGAAGTTTCCTAGTTTTTTTTATTTATTCGCAAATTATACACAACTGCAAAAGAATTACTCAAAAAATTAAAAAGTTACAGGACGTGAAAATTACGATTTTAGGATAATTTCGCTCATCGAGAACGGGTGGCCTGACGTCACCTACGCAACATCTCCAGCGGCCGGCGGCCGCGCCACGCACCGCCATACAAGCAACAGGTCGGATGACGTCACGCCCTTACAATCGCATCGCGCAAAAATTCGTCAACTTAACTGACGAATTTAATTTTTTTTCACTAGTATATTAATTTAAGGCTATATTTTAATTTTATGAAGTTAAATAGCAGTTTTAACATCATGAAACTTCTCCATTTATGGCATTTAGCTCTCTTTGATGCGATACCCCTTTGATAGTTTATTTAAATTGATATAATCAGGTGGAGTGGATCTAGTTTCCATAAAATTACACATTGTTGAAAGTACATTTACTGTCTTATTCAGAGATGTTTCACAAAACTGGGCTGTAAGACGGTTCTAACAAAACCTGGTTTTATGCTTAGCTCCCAGACTAGCTCGTATGATTCCGCTTGTAAACCATCCTTAAACGGTGGGACTAAACGTTAAACTGTCACTCTGAATACGATTTGCGCTAAAATAGCGTTAGTCCGCAGTCTAACGCCATGTTAACTTTGGCCCTAGTTTAACGAACGCACTCTGAATAAGACAGTTACTGTATGTAGGCTGTCTATACAATGCGATTAAATTGACAATAGGCAGTGAACCGCTACAACTTCACTCCAGAATGTAGAGAACATTTTACAGATTAAAATACATTGTTTTGTACCGCAAGCGCTCTGAAGTTCGTTACTTCTGTTGTACACTGTCAAATTAACCGCATTGTATGCTCTAACACTATGAATGTGAATTTGCCCTAATGGTCTTGTTTTTGCTTTCTGAACTTCATGTTTTATTCATAGGTTATTTTATATTTCTTCCTTTATACATATTGAAATAAAATATATGAAAAAATATTTTAGTTATTATTAATTCTAGTGAAACAGCAAAAGGAAACAAACTCTCGTATTATTGATTTATTTTATCAATCTGAATAAATAAACGAATCTTTCTAAACAATAAATTAAATCATTATAAAATAAAATAAAAACATTATAATAAATACAGAATATCAATCTTAACTCATTCATTCACTTATTCCTGTTCTGTTTTGAAAACAAGGTGTTAGAAATCTGAAAAGAAAAAATATAAGTGAGATACCTACTTCAAGAAAGACCATCTTACATACCTATAGGGTGGAAACTATGTTCTTTGAGATAAAAAAAGAATTGTACAAATCGGGTAACAACTGACGAAGCTATGTTAAAACATACATAAAAAAAAATAAAAAAGAAATACCGTCGACTTGAGAACCTCCTCCTTTTTTTGAAGTCGGTTAAAAAGGGCGGTAGTTGGAGGAAAAGTAGGTACTCTAACTAAATATTGATGTAGTACGTGGTAGTGCCCTAAGAGCCTGTCCAGATGGCGCGTATCGACTCGCGCGTAAGAACTCGCCCGTTTGCTAGGTACTAGAGCTACATACATCCCGTCCAGATGCTCTCGCGCGTTTCGTCACTCGCGCGTAAAACGCGCGTGCAACGCGCTTGACTCTCGACTCGCGCGTTCAACGCGCGAGAGCCGCGCGAGTCGAGATACTCTGGCGCCATTGCTGCGTCCAGTATTACGCGCGAGTACGCCGCGAGTGGACGTATTTGAACTAATTATGAAGGGTATTTTGTTAATTTGATTCTCAATTTAAGTTTAAAACAATTAATATTATTACCTCAAAGTAATCACGAGTATTTCTTCTGCAGTAACAGTATCCCGTACTACATAATTTTGACATCCGAAAGTAGTTGAAAAACTTTTCACTGTGTTCTTTGAGCTTTGGGTATAATGTTATAAACATACTATGCGTCATTCTGTCACGTAGAATTGGATGCACGTGAAATCGTCGATTTTCTCTCTCCATGTTATTAACTGACTGAGTCTGTTCCATAAAGCTCGCGCGTAGGAACGCGCGCAAATCGCTGTATGTGGACGCACTACAAATAGAATCGCGCGAGTCGATACGCGCGTAAAACGCGTCTTCTGGACAGGCTCTTAGAACGATTTCACGTGCATCCAATTCTACGTGATAGAATAACGCATAGTATGTTTATAACATTATACCCAAAGCTCAGAGAACACAGTGAAAAGTTTTTCAACTACTTTCGGATGTCAAAATTATGTAGTACGGGATACTGTTACTGCAGAAGAAAAACTCGTGATTACTTTGAGGTAATAATATTTATTGTTTTAAACTTAAATTGAGAATTAAATTAACAAAATATCCTTCATAATTAGTTCAAATACGTCCACTCGCGGCGGACTCGCACGTAATACTGGACGCAGCAATGGCGCCAGAGTATCTCGACTCGCGCGGCTCTCGCGCGTTGAACGCGCGAGTCGAGAGTCAAGCGCGTTGCACGCGTTTTACGCGCGAGTGACGAAACGCGCGAGAGCATCTGGACGGGATGTATGTAGCTCTAGTACCTAGCAAACGCGCGAGTCGATACGCGCCATCTGGACAGGCTCTTAAGAACTCGCGCGTTTGCTAGGTACTAGAGCTACATTTATTGAAACTGCCTTGTACTACCTATTATGTGACTGCATGTAAGGTTTCTACCATTGAAAATGGTTATCAGATGCAAATCGCCTGAGACGTATTTTTGGCCATATCTCCGAGGATTTTGGGAGGATCGAGATGAAAATAGTACCAAAAGTTGAGAAATTTATCGAGACACCTGTGAACGTTTGAATTTTGAAAATCTACTGGAAACTTTTTTTGGAATTTTGCAAAACTCCAAAAATTCCGGGTTTTTTGGCGGGTGATTGTTTACTAAATTGTAAATATTTCGGAAAATAATCCGACTTAAGAAAAAATGAAAAAAGGGTCCTAGGGTATTAGTTTAGCTACCAAATGGCAAAATAATTTAGAAAATTGGTTAATCATTGTGACCTGTAGGTGGTCCCTTTAGATTTGGAATTGTAGAAAAAAGGGTGTTTCCATACATAAAAAGTGATGTAGCTTCTATGATTATTAACCGATCGTCATGGTAATAGTGTAAAAAGATGCAGAAGCAGACGAGAAGTGCATTCGTTGGAATTTTGATAATCGGTTAATAATATTTCGGCCGCGTCGAGGCAGTTAGCGGGCGCGTTTGTGACACGAGGCGGAGTCGAGTGTCACAATCGTAAAATAATAGGTACTACCTAGGTTACTTTAAAAATATTATAGGATTTTGCATTCGATTTGATTTTGGTTTTTCGTAAATTTTTGTGTTCATTTTCAATGCTCCGATTCTTGCGGGGACTGTAAAATCTGTGAATTTTTTTATTAAGAAGACTACCATTTTTTCTCATGGGTCTGCCTTGAATTTATGTTATTTATAGTAGGTACTATTTATTAGTAAAGATTCAAGATTACCTCTTCTTCGGACTCCACATTTGGCGCCGTGGACGAAGCCGCCATCGTACCTGAATCTAGTAAGCGTACGCCCGCTGTAAAAAAAAATAACGGAATGTAAGCATGATTATCAGCCATTTTTAATGTCCCCACTGCTGCCTGCCTAGCATGACCGATATTTATCGTGTGATATAGCATTTTATCGACACTCAACTGTCAAATTCCTTTGTCTTTTTGACAGTTAAACGTGATAAAACGCTATATAAATCGGTCATGCTAGGCAGGCAGGGGCACAGGCCTTCGTTATGGGTGGATAAGGATAGGCCATAACTCACCACGCGGGCCCAATGCGGATTGGTGAATGTTAACGACTGCAAAAGCACCCGGGAATAGCGACTTAACGTGCCTTCCGAAGCGCGGAGGAGCTCGAAATAATAAATATTTGGTCACCCATCCCGCGACCGACCCTTGCGAAAGTAGCTTAACCTCCGCAATCGCTAGGCCTGGCGCTAAATCACTGCGCCATCGAGTTCCTAAAGTAAGCATACTTACATAATCAACTCACTTAGTTTAATATCTAAACAAGGGACCTGTAGATATGGTTTTAATTTCAACTCGATACCGCCACGCGTTCCCGAGATAAAGGGTGTAACAAAGTCATCCCATAAGGGTTCCATTTTAGGTAAGGCCGTTCAGTTTATGATTTCTGGGAGTATAAAAGAAAAGATTAAATTAAAAATATCTGACTCACGTGGATCTCTTTCAAGTTTTTCAGGTTCCTGAAAATTAAAAATCGACTGTTAAAATCGCATGAAAGCGGCACATACAAAACATGAATTTAAACCTCAATTTGTCTGTTAAATTAATATCGCATTGTATACACGCTGAAATTTTATTTGGTTCCCGCAGTGGGGTGGTTCCACTCATGATTACTAGCAACTTTTACTATGGGGCCAACTTTGATATCGCGAAAAAAAATCAGATCGTACATCAAGGTCGGGTAGGTAAATATTGTATACGTGATCGAATCAGAAACGAGGAGATCCGCAGGAGAACTAAAGTAACCGACATCGCTCGAAGGATTGCTCAGCTGAAGTGGCAATGGGCGGGACACATAGCGAACCGATGGCCGTTGGGGCAGAAAGGTTCTGGAATGGCGACCGCGCACCGGACGACGCTCCGTGGGTAGGCCCCCGACAAGGTGGACCGACGTGAGGGTGAAGGTCGCGGGAAGCCAGTGGATGCGGGCAGCGCAGGACCGATCGTCGTGGAGATCCTTAGGGGAGGCCTATACCCAGCAGTGGGTGTCGTGCGGCTGATATGATGATGATGATGAGGTAAATATTGCGCTTTGGTATGGAACAGCTGATTTTTTTTAGGGATATCAAAGTTGGCCCCATAGTAAAAGAATTGCTTGTAATCATGAGTGGAACCACCCCACTGCGGGAACCAAATGATTAACATTTCAGCGTGTATGCTGTGAAATGGAGACGACACTCACCATTTCGACGTTACTTGGTTTGTAAAATTTCGAGATGATGTCACTTTGGTCAGGTCCAAGGACCGCAGGTGCTGGAAAACATATGATTTTCTTTGACCATCAGCCATTTTAATGTCCCCAAGACGCGGGCCCAAGTGTATTGATGGGTCGTGGACGTGTTAACGACTGTAAATGCAGCTAGAACCAACGGCTTAACGTGCCTTTCGTAGTACGGAGGAGTTTAAGATAATGCATTTTTGGTCACCCATCCCATGACCTTGCACCTGAAACTTGCGAAAGTTACTTAACCTCCGTAAGCGTCGGGCCAGGCGCTATCCACTGCGCCATCGAGCTCCTCATGATATTTCTGTTCATGTTAAGGTGGCGGTTCGTGTAGCAAACAGAGATCTAGACGAGCGACCAAGACGGGAGACCGCGACAAGTGTCTCGGTCTCTTCTGCACTACTGCGGATAGATATTGAGTATCGCAGCCTCTTTCGATGTAGTCAGTTTGTGTTGTACTGTATACAATAATATAAGTAATATTGCATTAAATGCAAAATACATGAATAGGGAATGTCCGAAAAAAATCAAATTGGCTGAATATTTTTCTATAAGTAGGAATAAGGTCCCTTAGTAATAGAAAAATGTTTCAGAATTTTCGGTTGCGTAAAAAAAATTTAAAAAATCAAAGTCTCTTCGACTTCACAAATGTATGAAAGTAACAGCAGAATGGAGATTATACCTTTGCCGCTAACTGCCACAACCACTACACGTATTTAAAAAAAAAATTGTCATTTTGTCTTGAATCTTTTTTTTTAATACCATGTTGTGGTTGTGGCAGGTGGTGGCAAAGGTATAATCTCCATTCTGCTGTTACTTTCATACATTTGTGAAGTCGAAGAGACTTTGATTTTTAAAAATTGTTTCATGCATCCGAAAATTATGAAACTTTATTCTATTACTAAGGGACCTTATTCCTACATATAGAAAAATATTCAGCCAGTTTGATTTTTTTCGGACATTCCCCATTAAAAATGGCTGGGTTTGGGCACCTGGTTTCTCAGCTACTTATGCTTAATCCAAATATTGTCCTTAAATTTTTGTCTGTAGGAGTCTAGTTGTGCATTGTATATTGGAGGGTGCTGTCTGATCAGTTCAATCAGATTTTCAAATCAAATCAATTCAATCTTCGTCAGAAAGAGTAGTAATGCACGAGGCACTACTCATCCGGGGCGGCGACCGTCACGCGGTCCTGTCTCGCGTCTCTGTCTCCCGTTGCTGTCTCGCTTTCGAACTGATGCTTATACATTTCCCAAAGTCAAGTCATGGCTGCGGTCGCCTGTCTCGGTCGCTGGTCTCGGCCTCTTGTCTCTGTCGCGGCGCGAACCGCCACTTTTACAGCGATAGGAGAACGGGGTATTCCCCGTTCTCCTGTTCTAGGTCCTCGTACTCCTACCAGTAGGAGAGTTGCAGTAGGGGAAACGGTGATACTATTATTGTGAGGGATTTGATTCAATATCGATTGGTGCCAAAAAAATACAGAGTGAGTGCCATTTTTGCCCCACCCCGCGCGTGTTGTTTGAGAACTTGCTGATCACTTTGTGGTTTAAGCACAGAATAGATAATAGTACGTTTAAGTGTTATGTGTGTATCTATGTGTGACATCTCACATATCTGCTTGTTCCTGTTCCTGTTCCAAATAGTATTAATTTTAGTACTTACTTATATAAGAACTTGTATACTCAGTATTCGCAAATAAATGATTCTATTCTATTCTATTCCACACGGACTCGCCCGCGCGCTGCCACCCCACACCGCGCGGCTCGTTTCAAAACTTGCGGATCACTTTGTGGTTTAAGTGTTATGCGTGTATCTATGTGTGACATCTCACATATCTGCTTGTTCCACACGGACTCGCCCGCGCGCTGCCACCCCGCACCGCGCGGCTCGTTTCAGAACTTGCTGATCACTTTGTGGTTTAAGTGTTATGTGTGTATCTATGTGTGACATCTCACATATCTGCTTGTTCCACACAGACTCGCGGTAGTTGACGCGCCGCATGCCGCCGCGGCGCCGCTTGCCGCCCGCGCGCTGCCGCCCGCCGCTGCGAGTCTCGTTTGAGAACTTGCGGATCACTTTGTGATATAAGCACCGAGAAGATGCGTTTGACACCTAGAAAGAAAAGGGACTTTGCAACCAGAGCCACAGAAAAAATAGTTGCCGTTAGCGCTACTTATTTATTTATTTTTATAACTCTTAAACCAGGTAAATATTTAGAAAGGAAACGACGACAACTCTAATATTTTTTAATAACTCTTCAATACTTTTCATTCCTCGTACTACTTTTAGAACGGAATCGACAGTGGCTACTAGACCCTATCACCACCAAACCAACTGGACACTAGTCCTACAATGAATACTGACCAGCTCACACTGCAGGTCATTGAGCTCGTCCTCCATTTTTTTTTATAAAAAAAATATTGACACAAAATATAAAAAACAAAACAAACCTTTTGAAAACAATTTTGATTAAACCTTAACAATTTACAATTTAGATTTAAAAACATCTGCACCCAAACTAGGAAACCCGTATCTCAGGTGCATCAGCTCATCGGTGTCCTTGACGGGCATAATCACCACGAGCTGGACACTATCACCACGAGCTGGACATCCCTACCATCTACCATCACGAGCTAGACAGCTGGACACTACCATAACGAGCTAGACAGCTGGACACTACAATTACGAGCTAGAGAGCTTGACACTATCACCACCAGCTGGACACTAGTCCTACAATGAATACTGACCAGCTCACACTGCAGGTTATCGAGCTCGTCCTCCATGATGTTCAGCTCATCGGTGTCCTTGACGGGGATAATCACCACGAGCTGGACACTATCACCACGAGCTGGACACTATCACCACGAGCTGGACACTATCACCACGAGCCTGGTCATCCCTACCATCTACCATCACGAGCTAGACAGCTGGACACTACAATTACGAGCTAGAGAGCTGGACACTATCACCACCAGCTAGACACTAGTCCTACAATGAATACTGACCAGCTCACACTGCAGGTCATCGAGCTCGTCTTCCATGATGTCCAGCTCATCGGTGTCCTTGACGGGGATAATCACCACGAGCTGGACACTATCACCACGAGCCTGGTCATCCCTACCATCTACCATCACGAGCCAGACATCTGGACACTACCATCACGAGCTAGAGAACTGAACACTACAATTACGAGCTAGAGAGCTGGACACTATCACCACCAGCTGGACACTAGTCCTACAATGAATACTGACCAGCTCGCACTGCAGGTCATCGAGCTCGTCCTCCATGATGTCCAGCTCGTCGGTGTCCTTGGCGGGGATGATCAGCAGCTTGGTCTCCGGACACGAGCTGGACACCATCATCTGGGAGGACTTGGGGAAGATCAGTCGGTGAGCTGTCCTGTGCAGAGTGGTTTCAAAAGGGTGAAAGACCAAAGTATTTACTTACCATGAGCAAGCACTAAAGTCGTCAAGTTAAGTCGTCGTTTTTGTGTTCGCAAGGCTATCTAATCTTACTAGATTAAAAAAGCATGGCAAAAAGGGGTACGCGAGTTTGGGCCCTTTCTTGAAGGGGTACGTAGAAAAACACATTGGGAACCACTGTTCTATGTTAATTATGAACAGACTTATATCGCAGGGTAAACAATTATTATTCTGTATACCTGTGCGCTAATACAGTACGAGGCATATAAGTATCTTGAAATTTTTTCGACGGAGTGGGGATAAGTCCGCGCATGTGCTCTTGTGAGCGACCAATAGCGCGCGCCCCTCTCCCGCCGCCCGCGCCCCTCACCGCTACGCATGCCCACAATACGCATTTCGCGCAATCGCCACTTGATTTTAAGATAGTTCTTGTAATGAATTTAATTTGTAAGTGTACCTACAATAAATAAATAAATAAATTTTGCCTCGTACTCTATTTTGTGATAATGATATTTCATTTTGATTAACAGTACAGTACGAGGCATGTATCTTGAAATCGGGTGGGGATTGCGCGAAACACGTATTTTGGGCATGCGTAGCGGTGTGGGGCGCGCGCTATCGGTCGCTCACAAGAACACATGCGCGAACTTATCCCTACTCTCCGTCGATAAAATTTCAAGATACATGCCTCGCACTATACCTAACTGTACTTTCACTTTACTAATTTTAGAAACCAATCAGTACAAACCTCGGTATGTAGCAAGGTGGCTGAAAAATTTCTCTTGTAGCCATATCTTGACAAACACCGTCGACTAGAATTATATCTTCCATCAACTCATTCACTACAAAAATCTGAAATTAAAATCAATACAAAAATTAATACTTAAGTACCTACTTGGATTTTTTTTACTCTAGACTGTTTTCTAGCAAATATAAAAAACCGGGCAAGTGCGAGTCGGACTCGCGCACGAAGGGTTCCAAAAAACGGCAAAAAAAATAAACACATTTGTTGAATGGGAGCCCCACTTAAAATATTTATTTTACTCTGTTTTTATTATTTGTTGTTATAGCGGCAACAGAAATTCATCATCTGTGAAAATTTTAACTGTCTAGCTATCACGGTTCATTAGACTTAGTTATCAGAAACCTTAAAGGCCTTGAGACACGGCACGAAGCTGTGCTCGAGGCGCATGCTGAGCTTCACCACAAACCAGCCGTGGTACGCGGGCACGATCTCGCCTATTGTTGACCCAATTTAACCTTAAAGGTCTTGAGACACGGCACGAAACTGTGCTCGAGGCGCATGCTGAGCTTCACCACAAACCAGCCGTGGTACGCGGGCACGATCTCGCCTATTGTTGACCCAATTTAACCTTAAAGGTCTTGAGACACGGCACGAAACTGTGCTCGAGGCGCATGCTGAGATTTCCATGGACCAGCCGTGGTACGCGGGCACGATCTCTCCTATTTTTGACCCAAGTTACCTTAAAGGCCTTGAGACACGGCACGAAGCTGTGCTCGAGGCGCATGCTGAGCTTCTCCACGGACCAGCCGTGGTATGCGGGCACGATCTCCTATTGTTGATCGAAGTTAACCTTAAAGGCCTTGAGACACGGCACGAAGCTGTGCTCGAGGCGCATACTGAGCTTGTCCACGGACCAGCCGTGGAACGCGGGCACGATCTCCTATTGTTGATCCAAGTTAACCTTAAAGGCCTTGAGACACGGCACGAAGCTGTGCTCGAGGCGCATGCTGAGCTTCTCCACGGACCAGCCGTGGTATGCGGGCACGATCTCCTATTGTTGATCCAAGTTAACCTTAAAGGCCTTGAGACACGGCACGAAGCTGTGCTCGAGGCGCATGCTGAGCTTGTCCACGGACCAGCCGTGGAACGCGGACACGATCTCCTATTGTTGATCCAAGTTATCTTAAAGGCCTTGAGACACGGCACGAAGCTGTGCTCGAGGCGCATGCTGAGCTTGTCCACGGACCAGCCGTGGAACGCGGACACGATCTCCTATTGTTGATCCAAGTTACCTTAAAGGCCTTGAGACACGGCACGAAGCTGTGCTCGAGGCGCATGCTGAGCTTCTCCACGGACCAGCCGTGGTACGCGGGCACGATCTCGCCTATTGTTGACCCAAGTTACCTTAAAGGCCTTGAGACACGGCACGAAGCTGTGCTCGAGGCGCATGCGGAGCTTCTCCACGGACCAGCCGTGGTACGCAGGCACGATCTCGCCTATTGTTGACCCAAGTTACCTTAAAGGCCTTGAGACACGGCACGAAGCTGTGCTCGAGGCGCATGCTGAGCTTCTCCACGGACCAGCCGTGGTACGCGGGCACGGACGGCAGCACCATCATCGCCAGCTTTATGCCGATCTCACGCCACATCGCCGCTTCCAATCTACAAGAAACAGATCTCACTTTTAAAGGCTGCGTGGCGTCTCTTAAGTATGGCAATAATAATGTTTTGGCGGCAGTGTGTGTGTGCACCGTGGAGTCACACCGTACTGTGTAGTTTTACGGCCGGGTTCATATAGACACATTGTAACAATAATGGGTGTAACAAGACCTTCAACGAAGCCGAAGTCCACGTATTTTATCCATCATCAGGATCATTTTTGTCTTTTAGGCTATACCTGGGAAACCAATAGCTACGAAGTTATTGAAGGTCAAAGTCAAATTTTTTTTCAAAATTTTTATGAAATCCTATTTTATTCGATACTGCCTACTTTTTGTCCAACGAAACATTATCAAAATTTTACGTATTTCGTAACAAACAATGGCTTCAAAACGTCGTCACTCGATGTATCTCATGAGCTCGCACATAAACGCTGCCTTTCAACTCGGCCGCACGCAGCTGTGTAGCATACACTCGCAGGCGCGGTCTGCTGTACGCATTAAATTGCGTGGTAAAATATACAATGCTTTTTTAACACCAAAAATCAAAATCGTTTCCCAGCAATAATTTTGAGCAGAAATGGTCCTGATGATGGGCAGAATACGTAGACCTCGGCTAAGTTGAAGGTCTTGCTTGTTACACCCGGTATAACATACCCGAGTATAGGATGTGGGGCCAAGTTAAATGCTTCCTTGATGATGGGCAGTGTGATGTAGTACGCCTGAACCGCGGAGTCACACCTCACTGTATAGTTGTAAGGCCGGTTTGTAAGGACCTAGGTTCAAAAATTGACAATGAGCTGCATACCCAAGTGAGTTGTCAAAGTCTGCAAAAGGATTCAGAGCCTCTCTGCAATTTGAATCATCATCAGGACATTTCTTTTTTTCATTTTTCGATATAATTAGCTCCGGAGTAAGGTCGAAAAGAACGAAAAAGTATCGCCCGATTATCGCAATCCCTGGCTAGGGTTCTTTAGCGACGAAGTAGCAACCTATAAACTCGATTCAACGGACCTTTAAATTTTTTCATTCTTTATGTTATTCAAAGATAGGGCATCATCTCGAAACATGCTCTAAACGGTTTAATATTCTTGTTTATTGTGTGTTATTCAAAAAGTTGCTACTGAATAAAAGAGCACAAGGTTACTGATATTACAGACGACATGTATTCATTCAAGCAAAACTATATCTTTCTTTATTTATTTATTTATATTTATTTATTGCATGCATGTAACACACTTACAAGATAAGACTTCTAATAGCTATACATGCACCCGGCAAGGGTATGGCAATTTAAGTAAATTTTACTTACTTAATTATAATTCAATATATTCAATATAATTTCATATGAGATCCTATATGAAATTAATTAAATTAATGGAAAATCTATAATGTTATTTTATTGTTTATATTTGACTGTAAATCCTCCTACAAGCAAATAAACTATGTTCTTTTTCAGGCCTACCCCGAGTACTCCAATAGCGTTGCCAGAAACTATATAGTCCTGGCTAGGGTCCCCAAACTTGAGGTCAGTGGGGAACTCGTAGTTGGGTATGGCCTCGTCCATGTCCCCCTCTGGAGGCTCGTATGTGGCTTCTAGCAGACCTGACACTAGGATGTAGATGCCTTTGGGCTCATCACCTGATGAACAGTTTTGAAAATTCGTTAATTTTATTGTTCAGAAGCTGTCAGCATTAATATTCTTTCAGAAACTAAGAGTAGAAAAGTATCAACCCTTCGTACCTATGGGAGGCGTAAAAGGTGACTAAAAGGCTACATTAAAATCATCGTGGTGATGATTTTTAGCGTTACCTAAGTATAACTATTCATTTACAATTGAACAAGCAAGGATAACCGGACAATAATTAAATATGGGGTTTTACAGTTGTTGTGAATGATAAAATATTTCGGGACAACAACACATAAACGCGTTGATGTCTTTTCTATTGACGTTACATTACACAGTTAAAAAAAACGTTACCACAAGGTTGCCACTAATGATTTACAAATACTCGTAGTTTATAATATTGCCACTATTAAAACATATTTATACGAAACAGATAACTATATTTTTGTCTTGTAAAACAAAAATAAAGCCCAAAATTATATTGATACCCATAACAAAACTATGACATTAAAATATTTAGTTAGGTAACAGTACCTCACCTCTAGATAAAAGAATGTCATTGTAATTATAGTTCAGTATTTCGGAGTTTTCAAGGAAGAAATCTGCCACTCTTCCGTTGTTTTGCATCCACGAGACTGACCGGAGTTGAGTCTGTTTAAAACCAAAAAATAAATCCGTTTTGGTAGTTTAAAAATACCAAAACTCTAACTAAAAATAATTGTTTAGCGATGACAATCTGTCTCTATTAAATTAACTACCTTCATTTCGATATAAAAAAGAGACTAAAGACAAGTAATGAGGTTACAGTACATAATATTGTCTTTGCCGCCAGTTCAGTTAAGAGGGAATTACTACTGCTTTGTAAAAGGTAAATTTTATTGTACCTTTGGCCATAGTAGCTTTGGCTTTCTATTTTACTCACCTCTGGTGAAGAGGGAGCCACAAGACTTCCTTTGTGCCTGCATAACTGAATCTTTTCTTGGATTGCATTCACCAACAAACGATACTCCATTTCATCTAAAAATCCTGAAAATAAAGTACTTATTAAAAAAAACAATAAATACTAATATAATGTCATAATTTTTAGAAAGGCTCCGTTATGCATAATCATTTGTCTCTGTCTTTTTCTTTACGTGTTTTTCGATGTTTTTCGTCGTTTTTTCATCATTATCTTTAGTACAATTAACTTTCTTAAAAAAAGTTATTGGCGCAACTGCATAGTACGTTAAAGTGTATTTTGATGTAGAATTACGTTTCCACTATTATTTACTCCAAAAATATGGCCCGCGACAAGCGCTTTTGATGATATTGCTTTTTTTTACAATCATCTGTGAGGTTTATACGCAATTTAATACTTGTAGCTACTAGATAATCTCTTTATTGTTCATGTTTTTTGTGTAAAAGTAAAATACAATTTCGGTCTAGAATTGCCACTATGCAGGCCACTATATTTAACATTTTAATAAAATAAATATTTTTCACTGTTTATAATAAGATTAATAAGTTTCCGAGGTTGCACGCACGGAACCCTATCTATCTACCATATTCGGTTTTATAAGGCTATTTGGCTATCTCCAAACACCCCGTATAAACTGAACCTAAGCTGGTGCCTGTGAGTAGCAAAACTTCTTTGTTGAGCTGCATCGCGTCCAAGATCATGATGTTGAGCGTGGAAGTAGTGGCCTGGCGGGTCTTCACGGTGATGGCCGTCCAGGGGTGATCTCGCTGCAGCAGGCCCAATTGCCGGGTCATTGCTAAACTGGATCTAAACTGGCGCTAGTGAGTACCAAACTCAAACCTTCTTCCTTGAGCTGCATCGCGTCCAAGATCATGATGTTGAGCGTTGAAGTAGTGGCCTGGCGGGTCTTCACGGTGATGGCCGTCCAGGGGCGGTCGCGCTGCAGCAGTCCCAATTGCCGGGTCACTGCTAAACTGATCCACCAATCGTATACAATGCGATTATTTCAAGACGATTGACTGACATAAAGTGGCGCCCTCGGAGGCTTTTATTTAATAAATTGTTAATAGAAAAGTTTGTATGGAAAAATTAAAATGACAACCCTAGACGAAAATAGACTATTGTTTTTGATAACCAATCCCATTGATAATCCCTATTTACCATATTCGGCGTTACGTGTTCTTTGTAATACGTTGTATAATAAGTTACCGATCAGCTTCCAGCTTCGCACTGAGTGTTTCCTGGATTTGCTTATTGTCTACCAGCTGAGGTAGCAAGTTGCACACCTCCTGCTCTCCTGTCACAAAACCCTGACAAAAAAACAGAAAAATCTGTTTCAGCCGCCACTCATTAGTTAGGGATATACAGAGGAACGCTATTCAAATTATTTGTATAGTCTTCTTTCTGGGGTACTTTCTCTCTATGTGGCAATAGTTCGTTGCTATGTGGCTTATCCGCACAGAATATAATAGTACTAAACGTACAGAATCCAATCCGCGCTTGGGCAATTAAATAATAAGCTACTCTCTCTCGCTGCACGGCAAAAAAGTATAATTTCAAATTGCACAGCGCTGTGTGCCTATTATTATAAGCATCACCGAAGCGCTTCTCTTTCTGTCGCGTAGCTATATCTCAACCGACACCTGACATCCCTCGTGCGCTGGCTCGACTGAGTCGGCGAGCAGTAGGTCAAAGTCAAAGTCAAAGTCAAATAAGCTTTATTCAAATAAACTTAATTATTAAGTACTTTTGAATCGTCTATATTTTCCTACCACCCGTTCCAGACTTTTTTAGCTGACAAGAAGAACGGGCGCAAGAAACTTATTAACTAGGCTAATATAAAAGTTTACGCGCGGAGTGAGACCCCCCTATGGCCGTGAGACTCGCAGTATAATAAAAGTATACCTTTCATAGGCAAATCAGTATCTATAGGTCTCTTATGGTGATGATGATGGTAGGATGGGATAGGAACTCTCTTCATAAAGTGAAGACTAAGTAATAACTATTGGTACTGTAAAAACGTTCCTATACTTACTTTACCAACATCGTATCCAAAAGCCAGTTGAATATCTATCATTCGATCCACGTACGCCATAACTTTTGGAACAGATACCCTGAAAGAATACATATTATACTTTAAAAAAAAGAGATAATGATAACGAAATCATACAAACACTTTCTGAAAAATCATGTCGGATTAGATACTAAGTTATAGTCAGCAGTTTGTGATTTAGTTGTGATATACAACAGTTGCGGATTATTAAACCAGGTACCTACGAAAAATTTGTACACAATTCATTGTTATTATGTTCAAAATATTTGGATTGGCAATAAGAGGAGAGACCATTGTAGTAGCGAGTGGTCGGCCCCAATGAAAGTCCTTTTTCTAGTGGAAAGTTGACGTCAGAGACGATTTTCACAGAGCGATGCGGATAGTACTAGGCATCTAGATTATCTCTAGATTTTGTTTTTTTTTTAGTTGGTGGGGCATCGCTTCCCTCCTCCCATGGCGTAGGGGAGGCCGACTTAAGGTCACTGTATACGTGACGGGAAAATATCTCGGACGGATTTTACATTATATACACATGTTGGTCAAAAGTTCTGTTACTGAGTTTCTTTATCGATTACTGGCCATTAAAACAAATGAAAAGAAAAAATAAAAATGACATATTATTGACAGTTTTATAAGCTATAATTCCATACCACACGTATATCATATTTTGTTTATTTCACCATGGAATGGGGGTTGAAGGAGAATCGTGTCGCTGTAATTGCTCTGCACAAATGTGGGCAGCCACCGAATATGATTTTCAAGTTGCTACAAAAGTTGAAAATCAACAAGCAATTTATTTATCGCACTATCCATAGGTACAGTAATACCTTGACCGTCGATGACCGAAAAAGATCAGGAAGACCACGCACCGTTCGGACACCAGCTGTGATCAAGGCAGTGAAGGCGAGAATCACGAGAAATCCCGTCCGGAAGCAAAAGTTATTGGCAATACAGATGACTAAAAGGAATTAAAATAAAACATCATGAGCAATTAAAAGTTCTAGTTTTAATTGTATCTATGTATAATCAATTTTGGTATTTAACAAGAATTCCAAAGCATACAATTACTCGATATCATGGGAAAGTACTACTATTACCAATTTAAACAGTATTTATTACAATAATACACTAATACCTGACCTTAAGCAGTGGTATCTCTCCAGCAGGAATAGCGTATCACGACAAATTCATCAAAGTCTTCTGGTATTACGACTTTACTTATCAACTTTATTGAAGACACTTATTTCACCGTTCAACTTTTCACTGTGACGACTTGAGCACGACTGAGCGCGCCTCCACCGTGTCACCGCATATTTAAACGTTATGCGTGGCGTGGTAGGGGCGAGCGTGGCGTGGTAGGGGCGACTGCAGTCACCTGATTACTACAACTACCGTTTAAGTACTTTTAATGGAATAAAGACACAAATTTAGTTGTACTACATGGTTCATCACGAATAATAATTAAAGTAATTTATACAGTAACCTTACAGTCGGCCATCCTGCTAGAGCGAGTCCCATCGCGTAAAACAATATATTTTATAACTCTGAGTACATCCATTCAATAAGTCATAAAATATTATTAAATAAAAACGTCAATTTATTACAAGAAAAATAGCAGCCTTCCAACAAAATATTTCGCATTTTTGCGAAAGTCATAATTAGTATTTAATTACATTACAAATATTTGTTGCATGACACAAAGCGTAATTACGTTTTTATTTATACATAAGTAGGTGTTCAGAAAACATCCCGTAAGAGAAATGGTATGTTTATAAAGTGACATTTATTTGTCTACAATTAACGTAATTATATTACTTAACTTAATTTAATTAACATTAAAATTTTACAATTCAATACAACTCTGTTTACATCAATAAAAATATAGTCGTATGGCATTTTATCTGAGCACGTTATAAACACGAGCAATAGCTTGTTTAACGATAGATTATCAACATCAAAATTCATTAATATAATTACAAGATACTTTAGAAATTAAAAATGGATGTATACCTTAAATAAATTGCTAAGGAGTTAATATTTCATTGCACCGAATTATAAAGATTGCAAACTTAGAAATATTTTTTTTTATCATTAGCTATTGCAACTTATTTTATTTACTTTAGAATAATTAGTTACGTGTAAGCATTTCAATATTTGTCTCCAATACAAACTTAGTTTAGAAAAATACCTACTAACAATCAACAAAAAGTCATCAAAACGCTATAAAAGGCTCATCATTGAAATAGAAAATTGAAGTAATCGTTTCTGTAAATATGTATATATATTACTAAATACTAAATTGAATGTAATATCTTTCTCATACCATTTGTAATGCTTGAAATACTTTTATAATTTTAATACCATATTAATAAAAAAAGCGTGCACGGCGGCGCTATGGCTATGGGCAGCATTAATTGCATGGATTAGACGTTTCAATAAAAATTTGGCCTGAGATAACTTTGGGGTGCACCCAGTGCTCCAATTAGTGTAACACAGTGACAGAAAAAGCATATTTCAGTGACACATGTCATAAACTATTATGATATCCAATAATCTAATCATCAATATGGAAAAAGTCTTCTTTCTTTTAAGTAGTTATTGTACCTACATAATACTTGTACTATTATGTATTTCGTGACACAACTCAGTAAGAGTAAAATTTGTTACTTCTTGAACTAATAAAAATAGTATCCTACATTACAGCAAGGTAAAAACTTTTTATTTTATTTACAAAGTATTCTGAAGTTCTTTTAAATTAGTAATGGTTTTAAATTTACCCTTACTAATTTAACCAGGTTAACATTTTGTTTAGTTATATACATTAGCATACTTCCCTATACAAGGGATATGTAAATGTAATATGTACTAAAGAGGAGTTTAGATGTCGTAGAAGTGACTCCACTGTACACACAGTACGTTATGTGGAGGTACCTTCCTCGAATATAACTGCAAAAACTCGATCAGAATAAACACTAAGTAATAAATGATTTTAGTAATCAGTATTTTGGTAATCTTACTTCCCATAGCGGGCACACAGAGTACAAATACAAATCATATTATGTATTATCAATCAACGTGCAAAAGTAATTAGCTTTAATCCCACACAAGCACCACCCTTACTATCTATCTGTTTTAAGTTTTTTCCAGTACCTACGGTGCCCAATATAATGTGTTCTAAAAGCAGATTGAATTGTCCCACTAAGTTAGTAGTTACTTCATTCTATCGCGACCCTCAGACACGAGGAACAAGAAAAATCATGATAAAAGGATTTTTTTTTCTTATTTATATTATTTCATTTTAGTGAGGAGCACTGTCATCCCCAGGGCCGTGCGTTAGTCTACAGATTTACTTAAATGTTTTGTGAAAAGTTTCACCTAGTTTATGGATCGCCTTGAATTTCTCAAATAGAAAAGGCAGGGTAAATTACCCAATTATTGGTATTTAGAGTAATAATCCGATATAAAAAAAAATTGCCTATTGATTTTAGTAGCTCTATTTGAAATAAATATAGTGGGTGTTACACGCAATACACAATACAGATACTCTGTTTTTTTGTATTTTGTATGTATGTCGTTTGAAGCTATTACATATGGATAAATAAATAGACCCATCGTCTATTCATTGGTACCCTTCAACCTATTATTGGCATGTACCGATCAAATTACTGGTACACCTTACGCCAATAATAATTTAATAGGCAACAGTTAATAAAATTATAGGTATTATTCTCAGTACCTTTATTAAGATATTGGCATGCTTTCACCAATTACTGGTACAACTTAGAAGTTTTATTTTCGACTATTGGAATGGGGCCAATTTTTTTAAGCCTTATAGAATACTTCATTATTTCCATTGTTTGATTAAAAAAAATACATTAAATGATCTTGAAAATAAGGTTCTAAATATTAAGATATACACTTTTAAATATTAAGATAGTATGCCAAAACATTATAATTGAGTTTTTTTTTTCCATAATAAGGTAACACAGTTTATCGAATAATATTCTTGTTTTTTTTATGTTAAGTTTGGAGTGCCAACAAATATAAGGGTGTAATAACAGGTCAAGTCACCCCTACATGATTGACGTGAGAAAATTATGCTTTTGATTAATTTAAAATTGGAATAATGCGGTATCGGAGATAAAATGCAACGAATACGAAATTAATTATTTTGTCTAGAAATTGATTTCATTTCATTTTTTCATTTCAAAATTATTTATTTCATATTATAAACAATATTGTAACAAGTACTAAGATAATACACGTACATTGGTTAATTTAAAGATACTTTATTAGGCTTAACTTACCACATACGAAAGCTTTAGAAATATGTTATTCCACTTTAGTTTTATTATCTTGAAATATTAACACACAGTATTTAAATGGCACTATTCGCAGACAAAAAAAATATACAAAATATTTTTAAGTGATTTGCTTATTGCATATCAGATTACGAAATAAAAAGCACAATAGTTTTGTTTATCAATAACATATTTGTAGGAATGTGAAGGAAGAATTAGAATTAATATTAAGTATAGTAAAATTACTGTTGCATTATTGTGTATTATTAATATAGTTTTATTTTAAGATTTATATGAAATTATTTCTTTTATTTATTGTTTGTTCATTTTTTTCTTATCAAAGTGGATCAATTATTGTTATCTGAAATAAATGAATTTTATTATTTTTCTTTTACTACCGGTAAACTTCAGTAGAGTAGGTCATTGCTCACCATGGCCATTTAAAAATATAAACGCTCAATACACCATTATAAATGGCATCACATTCTATGTCTTACTAATTACTCATTAAATGACTTGGCAACAGATGCATGAGCTAATCATAGTGTAGTAAAATTAATAAGAATAATATTTGAAATTGAATTACTACTTTATTAAAAGAACGGTAGGTATAGCCATAATTGGCAATAATACATGGCTGGACTCATTGGACTCAATTAGTTGCAGTAAATACATTTAAAGAGGATTTACATTCAGCATGATTAATTATTTGCTCTTTATTGTACTCACAGAAGAGTTGCAGAGGAGTTATTAAATAATCATTGTAAGGAGAAGTAGATTTATCCTTCAGATAGCTTTCTTGCAGGTTCCAGCAAACCCAGGACATGTTAGGGATTTTTGAAGTAAGTATGGATAAGTTATCTACTGCAAATATCTAGAGTACCTATGTTTATATTGGTTTTAGTGTGCGTTCATCGCATCTATATCTATCATTTTAACTAAGAAAAATAATATAAACAAAACAGTAAAATAATACTTAATAAAACATGATTGTTTAGTGGTAGATTAGAAATAACGATGATAAAACATTCTGATGATTTAGATTTAATAGAAATGATAATAATAATATAGAAAACTTGTTAAAAACTACATTACGGATGTTCGCAATAATTTTACTTGCTTGCCAAACAATAGGGCTAAGAACAGTTATTAAAAAAATAAATTTAAGTGGAACAAAATTAAGAGAACTTGAATGAGTTGCATGTTCAAAAACCAAATACTTAAACAGTTTTTTTTTCACGCTACATACTTAATGTAGTAGTTTGATACGAACTTATTTAGACTATGTACATCTAACATAGCAAAGTTTAAATAATATAAACAGTTGGGTTATTAATTAAGATTAAGTTTAGTCGAATATCGCTCAATTACTCGCATTAATATTATTTTCATAAAGATTGCTATCAGGTTCAAGCCTCGTACGTACTAAAGTCAACCCTACTCAAGATGATTTTATTACTTAGTTAGGTATTTACTTCTTACAACAGACAATGTATAAACATATATGATATAATTGCATTCACTTGATAATGCTCTGATAAATTTTGAAAAATAAGATATTGAGAAGCAAGCTTCATGTCAAAGAAAAGTTATAGTCTACCCAAGACTTTCTTTATCTTCGAATTATTTATATTATTCTCTTTAAGTATTTGCGTAAATTATACACACTTTAAAACTAACTTAAATTAAGGTTATCAACTCAATCTATTGCAATTCTTTTCAAATAAGTATATTAATCGATGAAGTCTGTCTCAAGCGTAAGTTTCGACTCTTGATATCGTATAAACATGCACGAATGCTTGCGACTTTGGCTGACTTTCAAGCGCCCGCTTCCTTACTCAAGATATTGCCGTCTGAATATTTTACTAGTTGTTACTACGGACGCCTTACGCTTTCACAGCTGCGTCTTAAATTATACAATTTTGAACAAAGATAAAGAGTATTACTTAATTTATCGATCCCAAAATGTATGAATAATATAAATATGATAACCAATAATAGACCTATAGTCTCGAAATATAATATAAAAAACGTAGCTAGCTCTCTAGTTATTCTTAATAACAGTTTTTTTAATAAGAATTAGTTTATTCGTTATTAATTGAAAATGTGATAATTTCGATAATTCTTACTATGAAAATTCCTTCTAGCGGTGTACGGCCTCTTAAGGATGATGCCTTACGTTCTCACAGCTGTATATTGAAATATATAAACAGCTTATATATGACACACCGAGCGCTTGCGGCTTTGCCCGAATATGTCAGGCTCCCTTCCGCTCCCTCACTCGTGTCGCAAAATATTACGGTTCGAAATTGCGTTTGACGCTTTACGCTCTTATAGCAGCATCTTAATTATATAAACAGCGAAAGTAAATAAGACATACCGAGCGCTTGCAGCTTTGCCCGACTATGTCAGGCTCCCTTCCGCTCCCTCACTCGTGTCACTATTACAATTTGAAATTTCGTGTAACCACCACAGTGGACGCTCAACAGCATCAGTTGGAGTTCAAATTGTTGCTACGAGTCTTGCACTCAACTTCCAATTTGCGATATGCATTTTTCATTGCTGAAACTTGCACAAAATTTTATGTAATTAATCACTATTAGTCACCCAATAAATCTAGAATAGTCTTATTATATTTATTTACTGGGCAACTGAATTGTTAAATATGATTGTAGGTACAGAATCCGTAATCTATGCTCAATATGTTACGTGATCTTATTTGTATTCAATGCAAAGAGACAGCAGGGATGGGAAAATACTAAATTGATCTTAAATGAACAGTTATTTTCCAACTTTAATTGTAATATTGGTAACTAGCGGCCGCCCGCGGTTTCACCCGCGTGGTCTCCGTTCCCGTAGGAATATCGGGATAATACGTATTCTATGTTTTAATCTAGGTTATTTACTATCTGTATGCTAAATTTCAACCAAATCCGTTCTGTAGTTTTTGCGTGATTGAGGAACAAACATCCAAAACCACAAACTTTCGCATTTATAATATTAGTAGGATATTATAGTAGAATATTAAAATCATATCAGTATCAACAAAACTTTTCATGAAAAACTAAACCCGTATTAGAGAATACTATCTTAGAAAGAGAGAGAGTAAAAAAAATGCTACGTAATCCGCCTCTGAGCACGAGGCTGAATAGTTATAGATAAATAGCACAAAAAAAAAACTTAAGAGTTACTGAAATGAAAATTTATTAAAATTTATGATATCTATAAATAATTTCTCCCTCTAGTTATCATCATAGTATGCTTACGTGGAATTCTCAATTTTATTTATTTTGTGCGGGCAGGATAAGCGAGAATTCTAAGGAAATCTCGTTTATCCCACTTCTGAAGTTAAAAGGAATTAAAATAAAACATCATGAGCAATTAAAAGTTCTAGTTTTAATTGTATCTATGTATAATCAATTTTGGTATTTAACAAGAATTCCAAAGCATACAATTACTCGATATCATGGGAAAGTACTACTATTACCAATTTAAACAGTATTTATTACAATAATACACTAATACCTGACCTTAAGCAGTGGTATCTCTCCAGCAGGAATAGCGTATCACGACAAATTCATCAAAGTCTTCTGGTATTACGACTTTACTTATCAACTTTATTGAAGACACTTATTTCACCGTTCAACTTTTCACTGTGACGACTTGAGCACGACTGAGCGCGCCTCCACCGTGTCACCGCATATTTAAACGTTATGCGTGGCGTGGTAGGGGCGAGCGTGGCGTGGTAGGGGCGACTGCAGTCACCTGATTACTACAACTACCGTTTAAGTACTTTTAATGGAAAAAAGACACAAATTTAGTTGTACTACATGGTTCATCACGAATAATAATTAAAGTAATTTATACAGTAACCTTACATGACTGTGAAGAGAAGTTCCCTTAAAAAAATTATCAATGATGACCTTGGGCTTCACGCTTACCGTAGACGAAAGGGCCATCTGCTAAACGCACGATTGAAGGCTATGAGGTTAGCACGAAGTCGCGCTCTACTAAAGCAGTACGCACAAAACGGCCATCGAAAAATCTTGTTTACTGATGAAAAAATCTTCACAGTCGAAGAAAATTTTAACCGTCAAAATGATAGAGTATACGCTAAGAATAGTAAAGAAGCCAGCATGATTGCTCCGAGGGTCCAACGAGGTCACCACCCCTCATCAGTGATGATTTGGCTGGGGGTGTCCTATTCAGGGCTAAGTAAGGTTCATTTCTGTGAAAAAGGTGTGAAAACTGGCGCTAGAGTCTATCAAGATACCGTTCTGGAACCTGTTGTCAAACCCTTAAGCCACACTTTATTTCAAAACCAGCCATGGGTCTTCCAGCAGGACTCTGCCCCTGCGCACAAAGCAAAATCTACACAAGCATGGTTTCGGGCTAACAAAATTGATTTTATCGCGCAGGAAGAATGGCCATCCTCCAGCCCAGACTTAAATCCTCTGGATTATGCCATATGGCAACTTATTGAGGAGAAAGCATGTGCTAAGCCCCACATGAATCTCGACTCTCTTAAGCGCGCTATTCTCAAGGCAGTCGCAGAATTGGATATGGTGGTAGTTCGTGCTGCCATCGATGACTGGCCTCGTCGTCTAAAGGCGTGTATTCATGCCAGAGGCGGTCATTTCGAATAATTTTAATACATGATAATCTTAAATATTTGTGCTTTCATTTGGTATATAATTCATTGTAGCATTATTTGTAAATTTAGTATTATTCATGTTTTCCATAGTTACAGAACTTAGTAACCAACTAGGTATTTTGATACTAATCACCCCGTTCCATCCGGGACATGAAAAAAACTCATGAAGTATAATTATACTGAGAGTCTAAGACATATAGTGCGTTGTGGATATTATTTCTAAATATTTTAAAATAACCGTGATTGTACTAGAGCCTGGGTTGTAGTGTTGAGTCACAATTTAAATCTTTAAAATCATACTTACTTAGCCAGTTTGCAAAGCCTGAGGAAACGAAGCATCCTCAACAGCTTGGTGGCGGTGAGCACACTGGAGTTCATATTCTTCCACTTGTCCCACGGGGTAACTGCGTCGATTATGTCTAAAACTAAGTCTGAAATAACAGCTAATGATAATTTTTATTTTTACCTACCAAAGATTCACTACCGACACACTACGTACAGAATTACTAAAAGCAAGGGCGTCGCCAGCCCATGGCCCAGGGGGGACAAGTTAATATTAAAGAGGATGAGAAAAATATGAATTGTAGGTACAGTCAAGAGCACCTAGGGAATTTATTCAAGTTTTGAGGTGGGGCGGGATATATCGGAAAAGCAAGTCAATTGCACGGCCTTAGGACTTTGGTTATTTTGCAGTTGGGTACATTTTTTAACCTCTAGGGGCAGCAGCTGAAATCTACTGTTGACTTACCAACAGTAGCCATGACGATAATGAAAAAGTCAAGCTTGTTCCAATGCGACTTGAAGTACCCGACAATGCCGAGAGCCAGCATTTTAATTATCATCTCGAAAAGGTACACCACGTAAAAGAATCTGAAACGTAAAAGTAATTATCTACAATCTAGTTATTCTTACTTGTCTTATTTAGTAAACAGTTTTTACATCATACTGTTCGGTAACTAGGATTTACTAGTATGGTAAGAGGCTGTGTAAGTTGGCATGTGCAAAACAGTGCATTGTTTAGATTAGAACGTTCCGTTTTCAAATCACTTTAGAATTCAAGTATAGGGTGAATGCTTTAATTGTAAAGTACACTTTACCGTTCAAGCTATAACTCCTTAAAACAATCTCTTTTCTCATACAATGACGAAATTTTTTACTGAAAAAAAAACAATGAAAATGGCGGCATTTCATTTCAGTTCAGCTTAAGCAAATCTCCTTAGTCAAACAATTTTTTTTCATACAATGATAAAGATAAAGATAATTTATTTGCATAAAATATGGTACATTGAGATCTTAACATTCTAAATATAGTTCCACATATTTTGCCAAATCTAATGGCGTGCAAATGTATGTTCATTATATTATTTCTTACAAAAAATATTTTATTCAAGCTCCATTGCAAAGACGGTAAAATATATTTAATCTATAAAATGTCAAAATGGTTACATAAATAAATTGAATTTAGGTATTTAATATTGTCAAGTTTTCATCATCATCATCATCATATCAGCCACACGACACCCACTGCTGGGTATAGGCCTCCCCTAAGGATCTCCACGACGATCGGTCCTGCGCTGCCTGCATCCACTGGCTTTCCGCGACCTTCACCAGATCGTCGGTCCACCTTGTCGGGGGCCTACCCACGGAGCGTCGTCCGGTGCGCGGTCGCCATTCCAGAACCTTTCTGCCCCAACGGCCATCGGTTCTTCTCGCTATGTGTCCCGCCCATTGCCACTTCAGCTGAGCAATCCTTCGAGCGATGTCGGTTACTTTAGTTCTCCTGCGGATCTCCTCGTTTCTGATTTGATCACGTAGGGAAACGCCGAGCATGGCTCTCTCCATTGCACGCTGAGCGACCTTGAGCCTCCTTATGAGACCCATAGTTAGCGGCCACGTTTCACTGCCGTAAGTCATCACTGGCAACACACACTGTTCATAGACTTTCGTCTTGAGACACTGAGGTAAGTCGGACGCGAAGATTTTTCGAAGCTTCCCGAATGCTGCCCACCCGAGTTGGATTCGGCGAGAGATCTCTTTCTCGAAGTTGGACCTACCTAACTGGACTGCCTGTCCTAGGTATACGTAATGGTCAACAACTTCAAGTGTAGTGTTCCCAACATGAACTGGAGAGGGTACAACATGGGCATTTGACATAATTTTCGTCTTTTCCATGTTCATCCTAAGACCCACTCTTTGGGAAGCACTACGGAGATCTTCGAGCATTGTGTTCAGGTCTTCCATGGTCTCAGCCATAAGGACTATATCATCGGCAAAACGAAGGTGTGTTAGGTACTCGCCATTAATGTTGATGCCGAGTCCTTTCCAGTCCAAGAGCTTAAAGATGTCCTCCAACGCAGCTGTGAACAGTTTCGGAGAAATAACGTCTCCCTGTCTCACACCACGCTGCAGTTGGATAGGATTTGTGTTCTGGTTCTGTACTCGGATCGTCATGGTGGCATTTTGGTATAAGTACCTCAACACCTCGATATACCTATAGTCCACTTGGCACCTTTGGAGAGACTGCAGCACCGCCCAGGTTTCAATCGAATCAAAGGCTTTCTCATAGTCCACGAACGCCAAGCAAAGTGGCTCATTATACTCCTCGGTCTTCTGTATAACCTGCCGCAGCGTATGGATGTGGTCTATGGTGCTAAAGCCTTTTCGGAACCCGGCTTGTTCGGGAGGTTGGAAGTCGTCGAACTTGCGAGCGAGACGATTCGTAAGGACTCTCGAAAACAACTTATAGACATGACTCAGAAGCGAGATGGGTCTATAGTTCTTTAAGAGGGACTTGTCAAGTTTTATCATTTAAAAATTCATTAATAGTATAAAAACATTTATCCACTAGCCATTTCGTCAGATTAATTCTAAACAGGTTAAAGTTTTGTTCACGAATGGATTTTGGGATCTTATTGTATAGTTTAATAGTCATAAAGTAACAATTTTTATGATATAGTTTCGAGTTTGAAGCAGGCACTAATAATTTTGTAGGATCTCTGGACACATGCTTTTTGTATTCCTTTGCCTTTTTAAATATCTCTGGATGCTTTCTTACAAATAGCCCAGACTCTAGGATGAACAAGGAAGGTAAAGTTAACAACTTTAACTTTTTGAATAGAGGTCTGCATGAATCCATTGGGTGAGCTTTGCAAATAGCTCGTACACATTTTTTTTGAGTTATAAAAGCCTTATTGAATATTGGTGAGCTACCCCATAAAATGACTCCGTAACGCAGTACTGAAACTACGTAACCATGATAAGCTATCAGAGCTGTTTTTTCACCTGAAGTTTTGCGTATCATTTTAAGTGCATAAACGAATCTATTCAACTTTTTGCACAACTTACTTATATGTCCCTTCCAGTTACAATTACTATCCAATGTAATGCCTAAGAAATTAATTTCATTTATGTCTTCAACTACGTCATTGTCTGTTTTAATAATAATTTTATGTCTTGTGTTTTTATAATTATTGCATTGTACTATCTTCGTTTTCGATATATTTAATGTCAAGTAGTTTTTAGTCATCCATTCTTTAAATAAGTCAATTGTTAATCCTAATGTATTGTCATGGTCAATAGATTTATTATCGTCAGGTATAACAACGGATATGTCATCTGCAAATAGTACGCACTGATAGTTGGTTATATTGGGAATGTCATTTATGTATATTAAAAATAAAAGTGGTCCCAATACGCTACCTTGCGGAACACCACGGTTATTTAATTGATATTTAGAGTTGTATAAGGTAAGTAAATTATTTTCGTCAATTTTTGATATTGCTACGCGTTGCCATCGATTTTTTAAGTAACTATTGATCCATTCCCAAGATTTCCCTCTAATTCCGTAACGTTCACATTTATTCAATAAAACATTATGGTCAACATAATCAAATGCCTTACTCATATCGAAAAAAATGGCGGATACTCGGTTTTTTTTGTCAATATTTTCCACAATGTTCTGGACCAGCTTGAATGCAGCAAGTGTAGTCGACTTGTTTTGCTGAAAACCATTTTGTTCATTTCTTATTACGTTGTGTTTCAGTAGAAAAGCAATAAGTCGTGCATACATTAACTTTTCGAGGATTTTGGAAAAAATTTATTTTAATGCTATGGGTCTATAATTGTCGAGTTCTTTTTTATCTCCTTTTTTAAAAAGCGGTTTGAAAATGGAGTGTTTCAGTTGGTCAGGAAATACACCCTCGCTTAACGACATGTTTATAATGTGGCATAGTACATCTGCAAGCTCAGAAGCTGATTGTTTAATTATATACGTTGATGCACCATCACACCAACAGCATGAGTGTTATTTAGAGATTTAATCGTTTTTACGACCTCGTCTCCAGATGTCGGTGCAAGAAATAATGTGTCATTTACTGAATTTAAAAGATTATAATTTGGTCTTTGACTTTTATTTGAATCGTTCTCATGGTTATTATTTGAGATAAAGAAATTATTAAAAGCGTCAGCATAAGAAAGATAAGAATTTTTTTTACTGTAAAAAAAACAATGAAAATGGCAGCATTTCATTTGAACTAAATGTTTGTTCACTTGCGACGACTGTATTAAAAATAAATACATATCATTCATCCGATGAAGAACTGGTCGGCAAGCCTGATTTCTGTCATCTTGAAGCCGAAGTCACCTCGCATGAATGATGTAAAGTAGAATGCTTACTTCGGTTGTAAGTACCTATTACATCCTCGAACTATATTCAAGCCAAATTGGATCTTGTTCTGTAATAGCTCGCTTACGTCCCTTGTGTAACAAACTACTAAAACTTGTCACACATCTTTTCAAATTAAATTGTCATTAATAATTATCATCCTCTTTCGTATTCTATTCTATGTGTTGAAAACCATTTGCTGTATTTTAAAGATTAATATTTCAGTAAAGATTGTTTCCCAAATAGGACAAGTAAGCATAAACAGACTACCCTACTTAGCGAAAAAACACTTGGCCATAATTGTTTGTCAACAACACTGTGAAACATTGGCGCTACTTTATAAAGTAAGTATTACTGTTGGTTATAACAAATAGTAATATTACCCATAAGAACAAACGGTGTGGCAGTCTCTCTTACTTTAATTAGACAGCAGCCATTTTTAATGTCCCCAATGCTGAGGCGCAGGCCTTTCTTATGGGTGGATAAGGAGAATGGGCTCAAAACCAACCAGGCAGGCCCAATGCAGATTGGTAGGTGTCAACGACTGCAAAAGCAGCCAGGACCAACGGCTTAACGTGCCTAAGCACGGAGGAACTTGAAATAATAAATTTTTGGTCATCCATCCCGTGACCGACCCTTGCGAAAGTTTCTGAACTTCCGCAATCGCAGGACCAGGCGCTAACCACTGCGCCAGCGCCACTCAAATCCTGATCTCCTCCGACTCAAATACTGATAAAAAATAACCGATGATGAGAAAAGCGCTTATTAGACGCATACTCACAAATTCAGCGACTTAATCACAATCGTAACCGTCTGTGAAACTGGCGACTTCAGCACAACCTCGCTGATGATTACAGGCGTGTTGCACAGTATCATGATGTAGATGAAGCCGTCAAACCAAACGCTAGTGACGATCTTGTAGCAGCGCTGTCGCCATGCGTTGTGGGGGACTTGCAAGTTTACAACATTAACCGAGCCTATTAAAAGAGCTTTATAAGCGCATACTCACAGATTCAGCGACTTAATCACAATTGTAACCGTCTTTGACACTGGCGACTTCAGCACAACCTCGCTGATGATGACAGGCGTGTTGCACAGTATCATGATGTAGATGAAGCCGTCAAACCAGACGCTAGTGACGATCTTGTAGCAGCGCTGTCGCCATGCGTTGCGGGGGACTTGCGTGTTTACAAAATTAACCGAGGCTATTAAAAGAGCTTTAAAAGCGCATACTCACAGATTTAGCGACTTAATCACAATTGTAACCGTCTGTGAAACTGGCGATTTCAGTACAACCTCGCTGATGATTACAGGCGTGTTGCACAGTATCATGATGTAGATGAAGCCGTCAAACCAGACGCTAGTGACGATCTTGTAGCAGCGCTGTCGCCATGCGTTGCGGGGGACTTGCGTGTTTACAAAATTATCCGAGGCTATTAAAAGAGCTTTATAAGCGCATACTCACAGATTTAGCGACTTAATCATAATTGTAACCATCTGTGAAACTGGCGACTTCAGCACAACCTCGCTGATGATGACAGGCGTGTTGCACAGTATCATGATGTAGATGAAGCCGTCAAACCAGACGCTAGTGACGATCTTGTAGCAGCGCTGTCGCCATGCGTTGCGGGGGACTTGCGTGTTTACAAAATTAACCGAGCCCATACTCACAGATTCAGCGACTTAATCACAATTGTAACCGTCTTTGACACTGGCGACTTCAGCACAACCTCTCTGATGATGACAGGCGTGTTGCACAGTATCATGATGTAGATGAAGCCGTCAAACCAGACGCTAGTGACGATCTTGTAGCAGCGCTGTCGCCATGCGTTGCGGGGTACTTGCGTGTTTACAAAATTAACCGAGCCCATACTCACAGATTCAGCGACTTAATCACAATTGTAACCGTCTGTGACACTGGCGACTTCAGCACAACCTCGCTGATGATCACAGGCGTGTTGCACAGTATCATGATGTAGATGATGCCGTCAAACCAAACGCTAGTGACGATCTTGTAGCAGCGCTGTCGCCATGCGTTGCGGGGGACTTGCGTGTTTACAAAATTGACCGAGGCTATTAAAAGAGATGTATAAGCGCATACTCACAGATTTAGCTACTTAATCACAATTGTAACCATCTGTGAAACTGACGACTTCAGCACAACCTCGCTGATGATCACAGGCGTATTGCACAGTATCATGATGTAGATGATGCCGTCAAACCAGACGCTAGTGACAATCTTGTAGCAGCGCTGTCGGCATGCGTTGCGGGGGACTTGAGTGTTTACAAAATTAACCGAGCCCATACTCACAGATTCAGCGACTTAATCACAATCGTAACCGTCTGTGAAACTGGCGACTTTAGCACAACCTCGCTGATGATCACAGGCGTGTTGCACAGTATCATGATGTAGATGAAGCCGTCAAACCAAAAGCTAGTGACGATCTTGTAGCAGCGCTGTCGCCATGCGTTGTGGGGGACTTGCAAGTTTACAACATTAACCGAGCCTATTAAAAGAGCTTTATAAGCGCATACTCACAGATTCAGCGACTTAATCACAATTGTAACCGTCTTTGACACTGGCGACTTCAGCACAACCTCGCTGATGATGACAGGCGTGTTGCACAGTATCATGATGTAGATGAAGCCGTCAAACCAGACGCTAGTGACGATCTTATAGCAGCGCTGTCGCCATGCGTTGTGGGGGACTTGCATGTTTACAAAATTAACCGAGGCTATTAAAAAGTTCTTTTTAGGTGCATACTCACAAATTCAGCGACTTTATCACAATTGTAACCGTCTGTGACACTGGCGACTTCAGCACAACCTCGCTGATGATCACAGGCGTGTTGCACAGTATCATGATGTAGATGAAGCCGTCAAACCAGACGCTAGTGACGATCTTGTAGCAGCGCTGTCGCCATGCGTTGCGGGGGACTTGAGTGTTTACCGCTTCGGGGGTCATCGACTTGACTAAACGACGACGAAGCCAGACTGCGTGGGCCTGTAGCACATAATAGTACCTATTAAACTTTTTTTTTTATCCACAACGAGATAGTGGCTTGGCCTTCATCTCACCTGATGTTAAGTGACGATAAAGCCGATGGTGGAAGCGCACCACTCCCGGAATCCTCATCATTGAGGAACTGGCTATCTTAACTCTAACTGCCGGAACACAACAATTTTTAAATTGTTGTCATGGCGTCAGACTTAGGTAAGATGGTGGTAGCTAGCCAGGCGGACTTCAAATAAGCCCTTTCACCAACCAAACTGAGTACAAATTGTACCCAACCTAGGAATCGAACCCGGGACCCCTGCGTCTTACACGGGCAGGCGAACCACTAGACCACAGGGGCTGTTAGAACTACTAAACGTACAGAAGCCCATCTGCTCGAGGACAATCAAATAATAAGCTACTCTCGCTGAATGGCAATAAAATACAATTTCAAATTGCACAGCGCTGCGTGCCTATTATTATAAGCACCTCCGAAGCGCTTCACTTTCTGTCGCAACCGACACATGACATTCTTCGTGCACAGGGGGTCTAATTACGAAAAGCTTAATGCGATACACGCAGCTGCGTCCGTGCTTCGTTTTGATTGTTTCCTATTACAAATCACTTTCTTATGCGACATCGCGAAGTAATTGCGTAAGTTTGACAGTTTCTCTCTCGCGTATCCGACATCGTTCGTTCAATAGTCTATGGGCTACGATAGCCAAATTCAAAATGTGTGTTTTAATATAACTACAACCGACGAACTGCGGACGACTATCGTGGCCAAGTGACTGCGTTACGCAATTGCGTACGTTATTCTTGTTATAGGCCCCCTAGCTCGATAGAGTCAGCCGCGAGCAGTAGGCTCTGCATTAAGTCGACATAGATTAGAGCTTACTCATGCACTACAAGCATCTGCCCGTCAATATAGGTGCTAATAGCACTGAGCTTTTCTACAATACCGGACCGCACGCTACCGACCCTTACTTTAGGCTTCCACAAGGTGCCCAACTGCTCCAAATTGACCCTAGCGTCGTCAGAATCTGCGGCCACTTCTACTGCCTGCACCAGCGTCCTGACGCCCTCTTTGCTGATCTTCCCGTGCTCGTACTGCCGCCAGTAGGATATCTTCATTGCCTTTAACACGCGTTGGTTTGCTTCTCTGCAAAGAATAGCATCGAGAATGAAAATTAGAAGACCTAAGGAACCTGATATAATATCGTTAAAATTTAAGGTTATTAAAAGAAAACATTATCTACTGTTTCTATAGTAAATACCTACCAGGGGCCGTACCGGCTAAATTACATGGCTATCGTTATCGCTTTCATTTGACAGATGGATGTGACCTCAGATCAAATAAAAAAGAAAGATGGAGCGTTACGAACAATGAAGTGAGGCCGGTTTTTGATGGTACATGTGTGCGTACAAGGGGGCGGGCGGGGGCCGGGCGGCAGGGTTTTATATGGAAAGCCAAGGCGTAGTTTCGTTACACGTGCGTGTGCGTGAACTGTGTATGTACACAGCCAAGGCGTAGTTTTACAGGCCTCACCGCTTTGTCCGGAAGACTCCGTCTTACTTTTTTTATTTGGTCTGAGGATGTGACACATTGCTATTTCTATTTGGCATAAAATTATAACTTACCAAAGAAAAGTATAGCAATTTATCACAATCACATCCATCTGTCAAATGAAAGCGATTACGATAGCCATGTAAGTTAGCCGGTAGGTACGGCCCCAGTGGCGAGGGCTGAATTATGGTGAGGTACTATCGACAACACTTTCGCTTTACCACATCTAAGGTTAAAATCGCTTGCACGCCGGCGCCGCGCCGTTGCTAATACGTTTAGTTCGAGCAGAAACGATTTTTCTGCATAGTGGCACGTGAATTGCCGATCGTACCTATTCTATTCTACATAATGATATGATAAGCTCAATGGCGTAGTGCGGACATGAAATTGCTAATGCTGATGGCATATGTTGCTGCTGGGGCACAGGTTTTCCTTATGGAAGGGTAAGGAGGATGAGCCATAATCCATCACGCGGGCCCAATGCGAATGGGTGAGTGTTAACGTCTGCAAATGCAACCAGCGGGGCTACTCAAATGGCCACTTTTCTATTCGTTCGCTAACTTAAAAATTAAAAATAAGCCATAAACACCAAAATAACGTGTCGTAGGCTTGTCAATTCTGTACAATACAACAATGTCTGTGATTTACATAAACTTGCAACGTCTGACTAGATCATTAATTGCTTATTTTTAAGATTTAAGTTAGCGAACGAATAGAAAAGTGGCCATTTGAGTAGCCCCCCAGGACTAACTAGCTTATTATGCCTTCCGAAGCACGAGTTCAAGATAATAAATTTTTAAACACCCATCTCATGACCGACCCTTGCAAAAGCTGCTTAACCTCCACAATCGCTGGGCCAGACACTAAACCACTGCGCCATCGAGCTCCTCAGCTCAGCTCCTTAGCACTACACTATTGAATGTAATACTGTAAGCCAAGTTATGCTGACCTCATCATCTCCGCAAACTCCTTCTTGGTGGGCTCGTTGGGTATCTCCCGCTCACAGTCCGGGCAGGTCGTGTACCGGTAGCCCATGTAGGTTTCATCCTCATAGTCATCATCGCGCCCCGAGATTTGGAGCTGGTACGGGTGTTTTATTTCGGTGCCTTGAATAGGTGTTCAATTGTAATTAAACTCAAACTCAAAATAATTTATTCAGTTTAGGCTGTTTGTTACAAGCACGCCATCGGTTCGCAAACCCTAAGCGGGAGACCTTGTAACGGGAAGAACCAGCAAGAAACTCGTCAAGGGCTGCTTTTTTCTGCCTGTATATTTTATACAGAGTCGACAACATTGAAAAATGACATTTGATATATTGACTCTACGTACAGTTGTTTTCACGAAGGCGATTGGCATTTTAGTTTGGCCACAAGGAAACGGCGGGCGATTCGGCTATGAATGTTGTTAGGCGTGCACATGCACATTAGTGTGCGTAATGCGAGAGCGTGCAGACGCACACTAAAAAAATATGCATGTGCACGACTAATAACATTCATAGCCAACCCGCCTTCGTGAGATAAAATAGCTGTGCAAGAACTTAAGTTTACAATCAATTTGTCAAAGCTCGTTATTTTGGAGTAAACAATAGCAGTATTTTATATCTTGTATCATAACCTTATATTTAATGCGATTTGGTGGCCAAAACCAAGGCTATTGATTGAACATTTGGACAGTGGGGTCGTCGTCCTTAAGAATGATTTAAAAAACATAACCCTTCCTTTGCAGTCGGGTAAAAAACGGTTTTAAAACATTTTACTGTTGAGTTAACCGTTGAGAATTGTCCTGATCACCACTTGAAGGTCTGGTACACAGTCGGTACCTATTATAACACAATATTTAGTAACCTTCTTGTACCAAATCCCAGTTGGCATCAGCTAAGAACTTGTCCATTTTAAGCATAGACACGCAGCGGTCCCTGGTCATCATGATCCGCTTAACACAGTTGGTCATATTTGCCTTCTTGGCCAGGGATATCTCCGCCAACCCAAGCATTTTGAGGACTTTTCCCATGGTCGTCGCGTTTATTAGGAGGGAAAGAAGGACCAGCCCGGATGTCTGGACTATGAAGATCTGGATTTTGGGGAATTAAAGAAATATTAGACCTAAGTTGCTCTGATTCCAAAATAGCTAAGGCACTTGTGATATGATAATTGGAAACAATATCGGTGCCACAAACACACAGACTCGAGTCAAGACATATTATATAAAAATCCACTTTTTGACTGGGGAGACCAAAACTGGGGTCTTGGATGGCGGAACATTGAAAACTGGTGTACGAGTCACTCCACCAGAGAGTATAATCTCGAATCGAATTCCTTACTTGAGAAGTTGGGACTGAATAGGTATTAAGTTCAATTAAGACGAAGTCTACAGTCCACCATCGACGTCTGCCGATCATTATGTGCCACTTCCAGCAAAGCCCACGCTTACGTTCAACTGTGGCCCTGGTTACAGGCTCTGTGGAGCCCAGATTTTTTAGGACATGGACACAGAAACTCTAAAACATAATAAAACTTACCTCGCCAGCATCAGCAACCGCTGGGGTCTGCAGCACCATGAGGGCTAAGCACAACGATAGTGGCCCCCGCAGCCCGCCCCATACGCAAGCCAGGCACAGCTGCCAGGTCATGCCGTACCCGATGTGTCTTAGTAGGGGGGTCATGGCGGTGTATACCAGAAGCCTTAAACAATTTTATTGGAATTAATATAATTAAAACAAGACAAATAGCAGTTGTGCCATGGTTGTGCCTTGAGTCTGGAAGGTAAATGAGACCATGTTATTACCTATAGACCTGCCTATACCTACCACATCTGATCCTCGTTGTTTAACAATAGGTACATTTTCGTAGTGTTTTGTTTGTATGTGTAGGATACCAGAGCTCCGACGGATCAAAGGAAACGGTTTGCTAGGCCTAGACCAGTCCAAGTCCTACCACAGAATAAATAATAGTACTTAGATGATATCCCTGATGTCGTTATAGGTTCTACCTTTGCTCGACTGTTTACAATTTGATGATTTGTATGTTTATTGGCTAGCTTTACAAAAATATGCTCTTCTTTCTTACCTTGCAGAATAGACTGTCGTATACGTCACGAACACCAAAGACACTTGCCGCATATTTATTACATATGTCACCTTCTCAAATATCACCACGCCCACCATCGTAAACACCAAAGTGTTCGCCGTATGAGCCATTATGCTCCAAAAATGTGACACCATCTGTTCCACGTCTCCCGCCACCGTAGACTTTCTATAGCTCACCAATACCCCGGCTATAACAGTTCCCAACAACCCAGAAACGTAAAGAAACTTCTCTCCGACATAATACGTTAAATACGACGATGCTAATGTCACAGAAACAGCGCACAGTAAGTCGTTATACGTAAAGGAAAGCAACCTTCCAGAAATATGTCCCATTACTATTCCAAGTAATATCCCCCCACCAGCAAAGCGAACGAGGAGCAACGCGATCTGCGAAGCTTCAGTCAGCGCCATAGCTAAATACCCAAATATAGCCGTGAAGGCTATCATCGTCGTCGCGTCTCCTATCAAACCTTCTCCGAGCAATAAAACGCTTATAAATTTCCCCTTTGACATCTCTCTAAGTCTCTGCACCACTTCCATCGGGTATATCGGCGTGCAAACGACACCAAAAAGCAGTGATGTAGCAATATTCCACGAAGATTCAATCAAATAATACGCCATAAAAGCAGCCATAACTGCTGTCAGTAAAGCCCCAGGTACAGCCACTAAGAAAATTTGAGGAAAACTCTTCCAAAACGAATGAGAATCTACAGTGTACGAATTGTAGAACATAAGTATAGGCAGGAATGATAACAACATGACGTCCGCTTCAATGTAACATATAGAAACGAATGGTTTGAAGGCAGGGAATTTGTGCGCGCAAAATCCGACTAAACCACCGAGACAGAACATCACTACGCGATAGGGTAGGCACATACTGGTGGATAGCATTATAGACCTTACTATCACACCAATGAGTAGAGTAGAAAATATGAATAAAAATCCAAGAGTTGTAGGATACGCTAACGTAGGCCTGTTCGGATCGTCGAATTCAATGAGATCACTTTCGTTTACATTAGCAACACAAGTATCAAAATCAATAAAGATATAAAACAATATAAATAGTAAAAATGCCATTTTTATAACTGATTAATGCCGAAGCATAACCATTTAGATTTCCTTGTCATACAAAATGCGTCCACAACGAATAAATGTAGGTAGTAAAGTAAGTAGTAATTAAAAAAAAACAAATACTTAATGGGATCAGTTTTATTATTAGTGAAATTAAATAAAAACATTCAATGTCAATTCTTATTTCTCTTCATAGCCACAAATTCATAAGGCACTGGATTTAAACTTAAATTAAATTCTTTCATTAAAATGTTGGGCAAAGATAATATTATCCACTTTGTACTTCAGCTTGTTTTAGACTAAATTTAAAAAAGTTTAGATTACAGATTCAAAGGGAACAGTAATCTAACTCCTCCCTTTTTACTTGGACTTTTGTAGGGGGAAAACTTTTGTGGAGTTTTCCTTGGAGATCTTCGCGGTGACATATCAAGTTGTTGATTTTGTTCCTTCTGTTTTATAGTCTTAAGTTCTTTATAAGCTGCTTCTAGAACACGCTTCTTCCAGTCTTCATAAGGTTCTATTTGAGGCTCTTTTGCTTCTTCTATTTTTTCTGAACCATCTAATTCCATTTTGCTATCTGGTTCATCTGAAAAAAAAAATACTCTTCTTTAATCATAACTGCCAGTTAAGAATTTATAATAGTACTAAATACAGACGCTCATCTGCACGAAGGTAATTAAATAATAAGCTACTCTCGCCGCACGGCAATAAAGTACAATTTCAAATTGCACAGCGCTGCGTGCCTATTATTATAAGCGCCTCATAAGCGCTTTTCTTTCTGTCGCGTAGCTCTGTCTCAAACGACACATCACATCCTAAAAGTTTAAGCGTGAAGACCCCCTCGGGTCTTAGCTTATTTCTTCAAAGAATTATTTTTAAAGATCGCCAACAATTCCAACAGTTCGGAATAGACCTATGGGGCTCCGCCTGCGACTCCAACATCATGATAATACAAAGGGCGCAGAATTACATCTTAAAACAAATATCAAACGAAACGAGACATGGTTTATTAAAACAGAGGAGATCCATGACATCCTGAATCTGCCAATGGTCAAAGAAGTGATTAACTGCCGTGGTGCTAACTACAAGTCACGGCTACAAAAACACCTAAATCAGCTTGCAGGGGCCGTATTATGACCTCTTATTTCCAGGCAGTTTTCTGACTGGCTATCAATCTATCTCTTTTACTTGCTATACGACGAGAAAGAGATGTCACTACAGCAATTTATAAACCTGGCAGGATTTAAGAGCTTGTAATACGGCCTCAGGACAGCTAACCATACCTGAGACCATTCGTCGACTGAAGAAGCGGCGAGACATCTTTGACTAGATCATAATCAACTGGACAGTTGATTGCAAATAATAATGGGCGCGCTCCGATGGGAGTGGTTCCCTACAAGCCTTATCGACTACAAACCATCTGCTTATAGTCTATCTGACTGATTGCAAGATAAGGAATAGAGGAAAAAAAAAATCGCCAACAAGAACTTAAAAAAAAAATAAGAATAACAAGAAAATGAAACATACTATTTTCTTCCTCAGTCTTCTTTGCTGGTCTTCCTTTCTTCTTTATAGCCACAGCAAAGTTTTCATCAACAAATTTTGTCCACTCAGCATCTAGTTTTGCCCACTGTGCTGGTTTTAGTCGAGATCGTTCTACTATCTTACTCTTTGGTATTTTTACTTTGCTAACTCTGCAAAGATAATGGTGTTTTGTGGTCTTTGCATTTTTTTTTATAATTGACAACATCACATACATTGCTCCAATTCCAAAGTAAGTAGCTATAGCACTTGTGTTATGGAAATCAGAAACAACGGTGGTATGACAAACACCCAGACCTGAGACAATATTGAAAAGTTCATTTTCTACATTGACCCAGCCGGGGATCGAACCTGGGACCTCAAGAGATGGTGACGCCTTGAAAACCGGCGTGCAAACCACTCGACCACGGAGGTCGTCGATTTAGGTTCCACTTCCACTAAAGAGCGCTTATTCTGCACACTAGCACGCCTTGCACGCCGCCAATGGAAAAAAAATCATAATACTCAAATAAAGACGAAATTGTGAATTATCTCTCTGTAGTGCACTCCGAACAAACTTTGTGGTACCACAGAATAACTAATGGTACAAAGTACAGAAGCAGCACGCCGCATAGTAATTTAAATAAATAGCGACTTTTGCTCCGACACAATAAAGTGCAATTCAGGTCGCGCAATAGCCTGCAGTACCTACAGTTTATTATTTACTTAGTAGTTGCCTCTCTTTCTATAGTGTGCTCTTACCTTTTCTAATGACGCAACGTTAAGGTTGTCTTCTTTTAAATGAACTGCGTAGCGTATATCATAATGTGAAAAACTATTTTTTTTTATTGGTTTCTTGATTTTGACATCCGTACACGGCACAGTAATGTCGATTCGACATTGTTACTATTATAAAGAGGCAATACCTAATGGTGCAGTAAGATGCCGCGCTTGTACGGCGGCGGGCGTGTGGCGGCTCTTTGCTCACTTGTGCGTTCGCACGAACGGCTAGCGGTAGGTGCTTATCGCGCGACCTTGAGCGAGTGATGGAGGCCTGGTGGTACTTTTTAACACTCAAACAATATTTTTGGGCCTGTAGTTTAGTTTAATGGAGCTTTTATTGCTAAAAGTGGCCACTTTTCGCAATAAAAGTCTAAATGGACTAAACGACAGGCTAGAAAATATTGATTAAGTGATAAAAAGTACCACAAAGCTTGTTCGGAGTGCACTCCAGAGAGATAATTCACAATTTTGTCTTTATTGAAGCTGTTCACTAATCGTTCAAATCTAGCTTTCTAACTTTCAATTTAATCTAAAATTCGAAATTCAAATATTCCCGCTGCCTATGTGAGTGGTTGTTTGCTGCGACAGTAAGCAAGGCTCTTATAGGAGCATATCCACTGATCCCGTCCGCTGATTGGCTGGCAAAAGACACTAGAAAATTCGTCGGCCTCCGTGTCATATCGCGGCGTTGAAAATTATCAAAAAAACCATAAAAATCGGAGTGTGTGATTCCAAAATCATAATAATTGTATTTATCCTGTGTGCTAGCATCTATATAATCGTTTTCCAAACAATCGAGTGCGTGAGATTGCCAGTTGGACTTCTGTTCATGAACCATCTTATGGGGCCCCCATCATCGCTCACCCTGAAGGAATAAAACTGCTGTGAGCTGGAGGATACGTAGAAAGACTCAAGGTAGGTCGATAACTACTTGCGTTGGTGTTAGCTCAAACGAACCTATCACTTTTCTGAACGGCAGGAATATTCTATCTAAATTCGCATCTTCCTGAACCAGATGATATCTAGGACCCATTTGCTTATCCTATATCGTTTCGGCTGGGTCGCGTTGTCACAGAAGCAGTATGATTTTTTCCAATGGCGGCGCTAGTGTGCAGACTGCGCCCTCTTAAGAGCGCGTAGACTGCTCACTAGCGCCGCCATTGGAACGAGAAAGTGCTTAAATAAAGACGTTGTTGTGAATTATCTCTGTAGGAAGGAAGGAAGCTTTGTGATACTTTTTATCGGGAATTAATTAATTGGGTGACTGGAAATAATTAAAGGCGACTATTAATGGGATACTTAAATACGAAACCTGACAGCGATTTATTTTTTGGGCGACAAAATAACTAAACGGGCGACTAACGATGGATTAGAAAAATACGTAAAACGGGCGACTACATATGAGTGCCGTGTATGTGCCGGCCTAGAATAGCACTACCCCCTATCATCCCGTGGGTGTCGTAAAAGGCGACTAAGGGAGCATAGCCTTCAAGAGACGGGCAGCAGCGTCTCCAAAAAACATTGGCCTACTGCGATCGCCAACCCGCCTGCCAAGCGTGGCGATTATGGCAAACCCCCCCCCCTCATGCATAATGGATCAAAAAATTGGCCCCCAGTCCCCGGCAGCCCCGCTATTCCTAGCTACGGTAGCGGCTACGGTAACGGCGGGGCAGGGGGTGCTAAGAATCCCCGGGTGCGGCTCGGCTACCAAAAACGACGACTACTGCACCTGGCAACCTATAACACGCGCACACTAAGGACCGACGCGAAGTTAACCGAGTTGGAAGAAGTTATCAGCAAGGTACACTGGGACATTATCGGCTTATCTGAAGTCCGAAGAGCGGGAGAGGACTCGATAATCCTCAACTCCGGTAACTTGCTTTACTACCGGGAGGGCGACCAACAGTCCCAAGGTGGTATCGGGTTCATCGTCCACAAGTCCCTTGTCAACAACGTGACTACCATCGGAAGTGTGTCGACCAGGGTGGCGTACCTTATACTCAGAATATCCAAACGGTGTTCGCTGAATGTTATACAGGTTTACGCACCGACCTCGACACACCAAGATGACGAAGTGGAGGCTATGTATGAGGAGATCTCTAAAGCCATGCATAGCTTCAAAACCCACTACACTGTTGTGATGGGGGACTTCAATGCTAAGTTGGGGAAACGATGCGGTGATGAGCTGAGAGTGGGGCAATTTGGAGTTGGGCAACGGAATGACAGAGGCCAGATGCTGGCTGACTTTATGGAGAAGGAGAACCTCTTTATGATGAACTCCTTCTTCAGAAAGCCGGAATGCCGGAAGTGGACCTGGGTCAGTCCGGACGGTAAAGTCAGAAATGAGATAGATTTTATCATGTCGACGAAAAAGCAAATATTCAATGATGTCACTGTGATCAACGCTGTTAAGACGGGGAGCGATCACCGATTGGTACGTGGCACATTGAATATCAACCCAAAGCTGGAAAGATCTCGACTGATAAAATCAACAATTCGACCATTGCCGGCCCATATTCAAAACCCCGAGAGCTTTCAACTCGAACTCCAAAACCGCTTCGAAGCCCTTGAGAACAGCATAGATGTGGACGATCTAAACAACATGGTGGTGGATGCTGTCCGTACGGTAGGGTCCAAGCTCTTTAAGACCCGCCGTCCCAAGATAAAGAAACTCTCCGACCACACACTCCTACTCATGGATCAGAGACGTGAAATGAGGCTCCAGAGTTCAGTAGATGCTAATCGTTATCGGCAGCTTAATAGACAGATATCTAAGTCTTTGACGAGCGACCTTCGCCAATTTAATACGAATCGTATTAAAGAGGCCATCGAGCGGAATAAAGGCTCCAAAGTGTTTGCGAGAGATCTGTCTATTGGGCAAAGCCAGATGACGAAGCTGAAAACTGACGACGGACGCATCATTTCATCAAAGCCTGAAATCCTGAGGGAGATCGAGAGCTTCTATGGGCAGTTATATTCCACGCAGACACCTGTTGAAAGCAAGGCTAAAGACCCCAGAGCCAAGCTTACCCGACACTATACCGAAGATATCCCGGACGTCAGCCTGTGCGAGATTAGTATGGCTCTCAAACAGCTGAAAAACAACAAGGCGGCGGGTGACGATGGAATCACTACAGAACTTCTGAGAGCGGGCGGTAAGCCGATACTCAAAGTCCTCCAGAAGCTCTTTAATTCCGTCATCGTCCAGGGCAGAACGCCAAAGACATGGAACATAAGTGAGGTGATCTTGTTCTTTAAAAAGGGTGACAAGTCCCTCTTAAAGAACTATAGACCCATCTCGCTTCTGAGTCATGTCTATAAGCTGTTTTCGAGAGTCCTTACGAATCGTCTCGCTCGCAAGTTCGACGACTTCCAACCTCCCGAACAAGCCGGGTTCCGAAAAGGCTTTAGCACCATAGACCACATCCATACGCTGCGGCAGGTTATACAGAAGACTGAGGAGTATAATGAGCCACTTTGCTTGGCGTTCGTGGACTATGAGAAAGCCTTTGATTCGATTGAAACCTGGGCGGTGCTGCAGTCTCTCCAAAGGTGCCAAGTGGACTATAGGTATATCGAGGTGTTGAGGTTCTTATACCAAAATGCCACCATGACGATCCGAGTACAGAACCAAAACACAAATCCTATCCAACTGCAGCGTGGTGTGAGACAGGGAGACGTTATTTCTCCGAAACTGTTCACAGCTGCGTTGGAGGACATCTTTAAGCTCTTGGACTGGAAAGGACTCGGCATCAACATTAATGGCCAGTACCTAACACACCTTCGTTTTGCCGATGATATAGTCCTTATGGCTGAGACCATGGAAGACCTGAACACAATGCTCGAAGATCTCCGTAGTGCTTCCCAAAGAGTGGGTCTTAGGATGAACATGGATAAGACGAAAATTATGTCAAATGCCCATGTTGTACCCTCTCCAGTTCATGTTGGGAACACTACACTTGAAGTTGTTGACCATTACGTATACCTAGGACAGGCAGTCCAGTTAGGTAGGTCCAACTTCGAGAAAGAGATCTCTCGTCGAATCCAACTCGGGTGGGCAGCATTCGGGAAGCTTCGAAAAATCTTCGCGTCCGACTTACCTCAGTGTCTCAAGACGAAAGTCTATGAACAGTGTGTGTTGCCAGTGATGACCTACGGCAGTGAAACGTGGCCGCTAACTATGGGTCTCATAAGGAGGCTCAAGGTCACTCAGCGTGCAATGGAGAGAGCCATGCTCGGCGTTTCCCTACGTGATCAAATCAGAAACGAGGAGATCCGCAGGAGAACTAAAGTAACCGACATCGCTCGAAGGATTGCTCAGCTGAAGTGGCAATGGGCGGGACACATAGCGAGAAGAACCGATGGCCGTTGGGGCAGAAAGGTTCTGGAATGGCGACCGCGCACCGGACGACGCTCCGTGGGTAGGCCCCCGACAAGGTGGACCGACGATCTGGTGGAGGTCGCGGAAAGCCAGTGGATGCAGGCAGCGCAGGACCGATCGTTGTGGAGATCCTTAGGGGAGGCCTATACCCAGCAGTGGGTGTCGTGTGGCTGATATGATGATGATGATGATGACATATGAGAAACAAATAAATTTAAGGGTGCACCGAGCGTCCACTAGCGCCGCCAATCAAGAAAAAATCATTACAACGAAATAACTATGTTTAACAAAATTCTGAAACATATAAAAACTAGTAATAGTTATAAACTATTTTTGTATGCGTTTTTTTCCTGGTTTAAATGTGTTTGTGTAGTTAAAACCTGGATTAACGCCTAAAGTGGCCACTTTAGGCGTTAATCCAGATTTTAACCACACGAACGCATTTAAACTTAGAATTTTACGCATACAAAAATAGTTTATAACTAATACTAGTTTTTATATGTTTCAGAATTTTGTTGCACATAGTTATTTCGTTGTAATGATTTTTTCTTGATTGGCGGCGCTAGTGGACGCTCGGTGCACCCTTAAGTTAGCAGTGAAAATTCTAAATGAGTGACAAAAATACTGAGTGGGCAACTATTATACCAAGTAGGTAACTATATAGGCACTTAACTGATTTAAGCTGCCCAACATGATATTTTTGTCATCACGATTAGGATAATAGTCACCTTTTTTAAATAAATGACAAATTTTTATTTTTTTGTGTGCCCTAAGATAAAAATTTGGTCGCCCGTTCTGAGTAACTGGTTACTCAATTTCTATTTTAAAGTCACCCATTTTCAACATTTGTAGTCGCCCTCAGGGTACGACTTTCCATTAGTTGACGTGGAATTTAAGGGTGGGAGGGGTGGTAGGGGGGAGGGGGTCCCCCTTAACCCCCCCTTAAAATTTGGGAGTCAAGAAATGCATACTTTTTTTTAAATAATTTTTTAATTTCGCACAAAAAAGTAATGATAATAACCAAATTACTGTTTTTTTCGGCAATTAATGGAGGGGAAGGGGGGGCGGAAGGGAAACAACTCCCTCCTCCAATCCCCATCTACCGGTGATGATGTAGTTGTCGAGAAATAATTTTTTGTGTAAACATAACCTCAAAACCAAAAATATGGAAATTAAGCAGGGGAGGCTAAAAAGAGGTGGGGAGAGGGGAGGGGACATACGTAAAAATTTTCGCACGTAAAAAAGTCGTTTCTGGCGCTTCGCCGGCCGCTACCGCGGCACGCTCGCTTCGCTCGCTCGGCTTGCGCGCTGGGTTCATGTACACCTAACATTCTCGTCGCTACGCTCCTCGCACCTATCACGTGACCTGCGGTCTTTGGTCACCATCGCAACAATTTTTTGTACCTTCTGCATTTATGTGTATTCGCGATAATATCGATATTTTCGCCATACGGACCGCAGCCTTCCCATACAGCCATTCTGCGGGGCTACTCAAACGGCCACTTTTCTATCCGTTCGCTAACTTAAAAATTAAAAATAAGCCATAAACACCAAAATAACGTGTCGTAGGCTTGTCGATTCCATACAATACGACAATGTCTGTGATTTACATAAACTTGCGACGTCTGACTTGATCATTAATTGCTTATTTTTAAGATTAAAGTTAGCGAACGAATGGAAAAGTGGCCATTTGAGTAGCCCCCCAGGTAGCGGTTACGACTTAGAGTGCACACATTTGTGTCGAAACATATTTTTTCAGTAACTTTGTTCCGTCACAATGAGTAGCCGTGTCGACCGTTGTTCCGTCGCCGTTTCGAAAAGTGGGGACGATTTGTAACATTTGGTAACAGTAACTTTTAGTCGCACTGCGCTGTCGCCGCGTAGTCACATCGCGACGTATTTGTGCTCACTTCTATCAGGAATTCATTCATTCATTCGTTCAGCAGTTCCTTTGACTCGTGAAGTGACAAATATGGTGACATGAACTATTAATTAAAATAAAAGGTAGCGCCATCTTTTTCCAGGCAAGTAATATTTATAAACATATTTTGTTCAATATTGTTTTTATTAATGCTCAAATCGTAATGGGAAAAAAATTTGACTATGTAATTTCATCAAATAGAATGTAATTTACTAACGCGCCACAATATTATCACAATTTTAGTATTTTGCTGATAAGTAAACATTATTTATTTGTACACACCGAGTGCTCAAATGCTTTTATTTATTCATAATAGTTAATATCAATACAAAAAATAATATATTTTAGCAATGTTAAACAGTAAAATTGAAAAATATTAAGGAAAAGCATTTTTGTTACGTGAAAATATTCTCGTCACAACTAGTCACAAAGTAACTATAATGTGTCGACATGGTTACGTAAAGTCGTCACAAAGTAACGGGAATTCAAAAATGGTTTCTCATTTTTTTTGCTTCCAGCGGTTCTCAAAGTTTCGATATTTGTTGCAGGGTCAAAAAAAAACCAACATTTCTGGAACAGGCGTCGCAGTCAGAACAAAGAAAAATAAATTATGCTCCTTATAAAAGTTTAGTGGAATATTGGCTATTTCAACTCGTGAGATGTACTCGTACCTATTAAACTGAACAGATTGCATAACCTTATATTTTATTGGTAAAGGGGCTGTTTATTTATACTGAAATAAATATTATACCTTTATCTTATAGCTTCTCATTTTACAACTAACCGCTAATAAGTCAATACCTAGTTGGTTTGATCGGCATGATCAAACTTTAGCCTCGCCCCCGTAGCATGTCCATCGAAACATGATAAAATCGCGTGATATAGCGTTTTATCAACATTCAACTGTCGAAATACATTATCTTTTGACAGTTACACGTGATAAATCGCTATATTATATCGTGTTTCGGTAGGCACGCTAGGGGGCAGAAAACAAAGGCAATGTTTGAGAGTGACTGGATTTGGTGACGCTCATTTGTATAAGTTAGGTTATCTGGTATTCCGGAACATTGTCGTAACGTTACAACACAATGTGTTGTAACGTTACCATCCCGTTACCACACATTGTTACAACTTTGTACTCTAGTTGCAAACTGAGAACAAAGTGTATACAATGTATGGACACAGATCATTGTGAATTATGTCGACACAGCGACAACACAAAGTTACTGAAACTAGTTTCCGTAACATTGTTACTGAACTGTTACAACACCTTTAAACAAAACCCCACACAGTCGCAAATAGTCGCAATGTGTCGTATCAGTTACGAAACTGTAGCGACTTGTTACATCTGTTGAAAATCTGTGACCAAAAATGGTTGTATGGGTTAGCAGTGCTACCAACCTAGCGCCGACATTAAACGTCAAAAATAACGACACTGGTCTAAGATTAGACATTTTTAACCTAGAAAATCTAAATTTTTAGAAATTTATTTCTCGCTTTCTATTCGTTTCCGTAACATAATATTTCGTATTCGCGATACGATGAGTTCTTTACACAAAAAAAAAATATGAACTCAAAACTCCACGTCAACTAAAGGAAAGAAGAGCCTTTATTGTTACCTGATTAAATACTACCCCTTTTTATTGCTCAAACCAGTACCGGCGTTAGGGGGGCTGTATCCCTTTATACACACGCTCATTGAGCGAGTCTGACTAAAAAATCGCACTGCGCAGCCATTTTTTTTCCATAAACAAGCGAGATTACAGGATTAGTAGGTGAAACTGACTAAAAATCGGCCGTTTTTTAACTAAGAGGCAAAATTGAAAATCCTGGAATCGCAGATTGGGGGCGCCCCGTAGAAATGTCGCCCAGGGGCGCTGGTAGTGTTAAAGCCAGCAATGGCTCAAACAATATTTTCTAGCCTGTCGTTTAGTGGGAGTGGTTTTTTTTTGCGAAAAGTGGCCACTATGGCCGCGTTCCGAATCACGCTTACAGCACTATGAGCGCGCTAACGCCCGGACCGATTCATGCTAACAACGCTCACGTAAGTTGAAGTGACGTCACAGATGACGTCATCGCATGTGCTAACGACGCTCAGCGTATTCTACCAAAGCACTGTGAGCGTTGTCGGTGTAGCTGTCAAACTTCCTTGTCAAAGTTCATTCTCGTTAAAATTTGTGGTTATTATTTGTGATTTTTAGAAAAGACGGCTGAATTTATTGATCTGCAGGGACCCTATTTTTGTATGGAAATGTATGGGACATCGAACGAAAATCAGTAGAAAAGAGCGCTCGACGCCAGCCGAGCGATACAAAAATAGGGCCCCGGGTGTTTTGCGAAGCTACGAACGAAATACTTATAATAAATTTATGTTGAGAGAGCTAGCAGTGGTAATAAGTATTTTGATTTTTTGATGGTTTATAAATTGGTAAGTAAATAACTGGAGAGAAAAGGAACTTGATTAATATTCATTATTACCTTTGTATTAACTTGTCCCATAAAATTAATATTTACTTTATCGAGATAACACCTTTTGGAGGTTACGTTGTTAAAAACAATCCAACGTTAGCGGTGTGAGCGCTCTCACGAGCGGTCCGAATCAATAGTATCGTGAGCGTGCTGACAGCGTGCTAATGATTTGGACCGGTGTACAATGACGTCACACGCTGTGAGCACTGTTGGCGTGATTCGGAACGCGGCCTATGATTCTCGTTCCGATGGCGGCGCTAGTGTGCAGAGTACGCGCTCTTAACTTTGTACATACAAAGATTTTGCCTGCATTTCAACCCATAGGTACTTGAGCATCAGCCATTTTTAATGTCCCCACTGCTGGGGCACAGACCTTCCTTCTTATGGGTGGATAAGGAGGACGGGCCATAACCCACCACGCGGGCCCAATGCGGATTGGTGGGTGTTAACGACTGCGAATGCAGCCGGGACCAACGGCTAAACGTGCCTTCCGACGCACGGACGAGCTCGAGATAATATTTTTTTGGTCACCCATCCTATGACCGACCCTTGCGAAAGTTGCTTAAACTCCGCAATCGCTAGGCCAGGCGCTAAACCAATGCGCCACCGAGCTCCTCAACTTATAATATTATATATGAGTAAAGAAAGTAACTCTGTTTGTCTGTCAGTTTTGACACATAAAAACGCCTGAACTACTGAACCCATTTTGGTGAATGTTAGCATACAGATAGATTGGACCATGGGTAAGGACTGTTATTATAAACTATAAATATTTAAGTGTATTTCAATAATTACCTGGTTGCTTGATATACAGCCATACACACATATTGTGGTAAATTCAAATCCACTGCCTGTAAGTATAAAAAAACATCTATAAGTTAATCAGCTTTATGATGAATATCCTTACTATATAAGTGGAGAGGTCAATGCAACAATAAATTAAATTTCGTATATCTAGTAACGTTCCCAGTCTGCCTGTAAAATATCAATGAAAAATATCCAGTAGTTTAGTCACAAGAAACATTTTTTCGTTTTTAACATTTTCTACATGCTGTATCTATTACTAAGCTATTGCCGACAAGTTAAAAACCCCTACATCAGTATAAATTAACACACTGTTGCTGAATTGTACCTTATGCTCAAGCCGTAAGAGTCATTTTTAATTGCGTGTCATCTAAAAATGTGCGAATGAGACAAAATCTACTTCGAACAAACAATAAAGTTGACAACGTTTCGAAATCTTTTATGTATTTATTATGATTAAATTACTTACTTTAATTAGACTACTTAAACACTTTTTTACGTGCCAAAGTCCTACACCTTGTCTACACGTTTACCTACAGTGATGTTTCTTTAAAGTTTTATGGAAATTGAAATAAATGCACTTCAAACCAACCTGTATTTTATTAAACAGATTCAAACGTTAACAATATCGTTTCGCTGAAAACTGCGGTTTTAGTAGTATCATGAACTCCACTTAGGGACTGTTACATTACAACAGTCATTACAAGTCCGATATTATTTTCGAATAAGTTAAAATAACCTAAAATACGGAGGAAAAGCGCAATTTTATCCCGATAGGTGGCGTCTGGTCTTTGGTACCGGGCCGCCTCAAAGAAAGTGTCAAAACATATGGGAATCTCTTGGAGTATTGCACTTTTTAATTTTATGCTGAGAAAATGCCGCATTGTTATGCATGTAACTTGTAAAATATTGGAGTTCATCGATTTCCCAGTAACAAAAAAAATAGTGGGCAAAAAATATCAAAAAAAATGCTTCTCCCTCGATTTTCTCCTTTGCTGAGCCTGAGAAACATTATAAATCAAAAGGAATATTTAATGAATTTGATGAAGCTTCGCCAAAATAAAACAACATTTGAATTATAACAGCTTCGTTCTTTAATATTTCAACCTCAGCAGTTTCTAACATATTTATAACTTGGATGAATTTTTATTTAATAGAATTTTATATGCCAGAGTCATTCAAGAAACTTAGAATAATAAAATAAATATGATAAAACGGTTCGTGTAATTTTGGCTGGTACAGAAATTCCAGTACAGAAACCTGAAATTACTATTGCACAGAAGGCATCATCAGGCAACTATAAACACGGAAATTCACACTCAGTTGCTTTGTTAAAATTTAAATCATATGCTTCAAATCTGAAATAAAAAGATTACTTGTAAATCTTACACGAAATTTAAAGAAATGTAATGCTTGTTAGCAATTTTTTGTAAGTTGCTATAAACTTTCTTGCCTGTTGTTTTGGCTTTTCTTTTCCGTAATTCTTTTTTTATATGAGCTAAAGTTAGCATAGAATACATTGTTTGTCCGCAAAACTGAAAAAAATACAATCTAAGAAAGTAAAATCACGTAATACACAGTCAAGACAATATAAGCGCGAACTGACAATTGTTCCAAAGACTGAAGCGCCATCTGTAATTCACTTTGCCTTCGCCTCCCCATTCAAAACATTCAAAACACAAGCGGAAAATATGTTGACACTTGACAGCGACAGTTTTTTTTGTGAATGCTCGTTGTCCGGTTTTTTATTTTTCATAGCAACAGATATGACGATATGTGTTCTCTAAGTGCTAGTAGTGGAGAAAATTCATTCAACTATGGTATAATGTTTTCACTATTATACTGTAATTTTTAGTCTGTGACTTTTTAATATTTTATTTTTATTCTGTTTACTTTTTGTACAACACAACACAAAAACGCCCAAAGAGCATGTCGATGATGACTTGACGTCTCATTGACGCAGTCTTATTAAAATCTGATATAATACGAATAAGTATTACTTCTACTATTTCACAGTTTTCGAGTACACCTACATGATTTTAATTTATTTTTAGCTCTACGGACATACCGAGAGATATATTATGGTAACATTTGTATTTGTCCGCTGTCCAAAGGATACAAGAAATATTCAATTTGTGACTAGGTATTCAGTGGACAGAATAACTTTAAATCAGTGATTTAGGATTCAAACAAATTTAGCAAAATAAAAAGTTACCGTAAAAAGCAAAAATAATAATAATTTATTGCCATGGTTTCGGAAAATCTCAGCAATAAAAATTGCCGTATGGACAGCGTTGTTACATGATGCCGTAGCTCGAGTCGCTGCTGTAGATATCAAGAAAAACACTGTTTTAATTCAGCATTAAATGGCGCCAAAAGTTCATTTCGCGGCTAGTCACCTGTCAATACTATTCTGTGATCCTGTGATCTAACATCGCGCTGTTGCCGCTCTTACCATGTAAGTAACCAATATTTACAAAGGGTGTTTAATTTCGTACTTGTTTTTGTGGTATTTAGTTTGTTCGAAAAAAAATTTTTTTTTATTTCGCTCCTAGGAATTATTTGATAGTTTCAAAATACTTCTATGAACTAGTGTCTACAGTGTTATCATTTATTGTTGCATTGTCAAATCCACGTTGTATATATAATATACAGGGCGTTTGTTTTAAGGTGTCAAGCCAATGCGAGGCGATAGCTGAGTACTATACCTATCGATTGAACCCCTATGTATGTTCCGCGATTTTTTGTAGTTTAGGAGTTATAATTTTTTTTTCATTAGTTTTTATGATTTAAGGTCTGAACGGCTTTAAAAAATTATATTTTTTTTTTTGGGTGAGCTTTTCTCGGTATTTTTTTTGCAACACAATGCCTATTAATTGTAGTTTTATGAGTAAAATAATCACCTTCCTTACTTTGACACTAGTTGCAAAAATTTTGATCGATAGTAAAAAAATTGGGAACAAACAAAACAGAATGGAATCTTCAACTGTAAAAATAAATTAATTAAAGATTATTCCATAGCTTCTGACTAACTTTAAAAACTGTGCGACAGCCTAAGCTTTCATAATAGTACAAAAAAATATGTACTTTATGGGGTATTATTTGATGAAATCGGGCCCTGAAGGTGGTGAATCGGAAATTTTGTAATTTTCATATTTTATGATTTGTTATTATTTTCACATATTTTTGTCATTCCAAAGATCAATTATCCATTTAAGTTTAAATTGAGCTCAGTTTATGGTAAAGACAGTAATTTTATCACTACTACTAAGTATCCAATAACCATCTTATTCATAAAAAACCTATAAATAGAGTTACGTCATATTGACATTCATTATTCATAAACATTTCTAAGAAAAAGCTACTTTAGCGTTATTATGTGGTCGTTCTGACGAATCCATAGACAAAACAGTCAAATCTACTGACTGATATCGAAATTTTAATAAAAAATTGATATAAGTCAGTTTAATAAAAAACTGAGCTTAATTTAAACTTAAATGGATAATTAATCTTTGGAATGACAAAAATATGCGAAAATAATAACAAATCATAAAATATGAAAATTACAAAATATCCGATTCACCACCTTCAGGGCCCGATTTCAGCAAATAATACCCCATAAAGTACATATGTTTTTGTACTATTATGAAAGCTTAGGCTGTCGCACAGTTTTTAAAGTTAGTCAGAAGCTATGGAATAATCTTTAATTTATTTATTTTTACAGTTGAAGATTCCATTCTGTTTTGTTTGTTCCCAATTTTTTTAATATCGATCAAATTTTTTGCAACTAGTGTCAAAGTAAGGAAGGTGATTATTTTACTCATAAAACTACAATTAATAGGCATTGTGTTGCAAAAAAAAATACCGAGAAAAGCTCACCCAAAAAAAAGATATAATTTTTTAAAGCCGTTCAGACCTTAAATCAAGGGTCTTCAACCCGCGGCCCGCGGTTGCATTCTTTGCGGCCCGTCATTATATTGAAAAAATTCAATTCACATGTCTTCAAATTATACCTATTTACAGATTAAAACGGTTTTCTTGTGTTGCGGCCCACCAAACTTTTATCAGAGAATACTAGGCCCTTGACTTCAAAAAGGTTGAAGACCCTTGCCTTAAATCATAAAAAATAATGAAAAAAAATTATAACTCCTAAACTACAAAAAATCGCGGAACATACATAGGGGTTCAATCGATAGTTATAGTACTCAGCTATCGCCTCGCATTGGCTTGACACCTTTAAAGAAACACCCTGTATATACAAAGTGGAGAGGTCAATGCAACAATAAATTAAATTTCGTATATTTAGTAACGCTCTGCCTGTAAAATATCAATGAAAAATATCCAGTAGTTCAGTCACAAGAAACATTTTTTCGTTTTAAACATTTTCTACATGCTGTATCTATTACTAAGCTATTGCCGACAAGTTAAAAACCCCTACATCAGTATAAATTAACACACAGTTGCCGAATTGTACCTTCTGCTCAAGCCGTAAGAGTCATTTTTAATTGCGTGTCATCTAAAAATGTGCGAATGAGACAAAATCTACTTCGAACAAACAATAAAGTTGACAACGTTTCGAAATCTTTTACCTGTATAAAAATGAGTATTTATTATGATTAAATTAGGTACTTACTTTAATTAAACTACTTAAACACTTTTTACGTGCCAAAGTCCTGCACCTTGTCTACACGTTTACCTACAGTGGTGTTTCTTTAAAGTTTTATGGAAATTGAAATAAATGCACTTCAAACCAACCTGTATTTTATTAAACAGATTCAAACGTTAACAATATCGTTTCGCTGAAAACTGCGGTTTTAGTAGTATCATGAACTCCACTTAGGGACTGTTACATTACAACAGCTATTACAAGTCCGATATTATTTTCGAATAAGTTAAAATAAACTAAAATACTCAATTCAATTCAAAACATTCAAAGCACAAGCGGAAAATATGTTGACACTTGACAGCGACAGTTTTTTTTTGTAAATGCTCGTTGTCCGGTTTTTTATTTTTCATAGCAACAGATATGACGATATGTGTTCTCTAAGTGCTAGTAGTGGAGAAAACTCATTCAACTATGGTATAATGTTTTCACTATTATACTGTAATTTTTAGTCTGTGACTTTTTAATATTTTATTTTTATTCTGTTTACTTTTTGTACAACACAACACAAAAACGCCCAAAGAGCATGTCGATGATGACTTGACGTCTCATTGACGCAGTCTTATTAAAATCTGATATAATAATACGATTTTCGAGTACACCTACATGATTTTAACTTATTTTTAGCTCTACGGACATACCGAGAGAGATATTATGGTAACATTTGTGTTTGTCCGCTGTCCAAAGCATACAAGAAATATTCAATTTGTGACTAGGTATTCAGTGGACAGAATAACTTTAAATCAGTGATTTAGGATTCAAATTTAGCAAAATAAAAAGTTACCGTAAAAAGCAAAAAAAAAAATAATTTATTGCCATGGTTTTGAAAAATCTCAGCAATGAAAATTGCCGTATGGACAGCGTTGTTACATGATGCCGTAGCTCGAGTCGCTGCCGTAGATATCAAGAAAAACACTGTTTTAATTCCGGGGGACTTCAACGCCCACCACAAGGAGTGGCTGTTCCCATACCAGAAAACTGACCATGCCGGGAGAGAGGCGCGAAGGTTCGCCTTAGCGCTAGATCTCACTCAGCTGGTGGATCAAGCAACGCGGATACCAGATATCGCTGACCATACACCCAACTGCCTCGACTTGCTGCTGACAACTGATCCACACAGACATTCGGTATCGGTCTCAGATCCCCTAGGTACATCCGATCACTGTGTGGTGAAATCCGTATCGAACCACTCGCCTCCGGATGACAGTCCAAAGGGCACGAGACGAGTTTGGCGTTACGAGTCGGCAGATTGGGACGAGATGCGTACCTTCTTTGCATCTTACCCGTGGCGACAAGTGTGCTTCTCTTCAGGAGACCCCTCCTGCTCTGCTGATGTGGTTGCTGATGTGATTCGGCAGGGAATGGAATATTTCATTCCATTCTCCGACATACCGCTCGATCACAAAGCCCGACCATGGTACAATGCAGACTGTGCTCGTGCTGAAGCTCGTAAGCAGTCTGCATACCAGGCCTGGGTGCAAGCTCGCGATCGCAAGGTTCGAGTGCGAAGAGTCCGCGCCAAAAAGAGAGCATTTAATTTAGCCGCAAAATCTTGCAAAAGGGTGTTGCGTAAAGCTAGGTTCGACCATGTCAGCCGCATAGGGGCGAAACTCGCATCCTATCCACCGGGTAGTAAGCGATTCTGGTCCTTGTCGAAGTCGGTCGAATCTAACTTCTGCCGTCCCACATTGCCTCCCATGCAGAAGCCCGATGGGACGCTGGCTCACTCCGCAGTTGAGAAGGCGAATCTATTTGCCACTCTGTTTGCGAGTAATTCGCGTCTGGATACTGGCTCTACACAACCACCAACCCTACCTCGCTGTAATTCTTCGATGCAGGAGATTACAATACACAACAAAGAGGTCCGTAGAGTCCTACTTAATCTAGACGTGAATAAGGCCAGTGGTCTTGATGGCATACCAGCAAGAGTGCTGAGGTGTTGTGCGCCTGAGTTGTCACCTGTACTGACGCGTCTGTACCGCCTTTCCCTTCTGTCCAAAACCGTACCGAAGTCTTGGAAGCTTGCCAATGTGCAACCAGTACCTAAAAAGGGTAGTCGTGCCGACCCTGCCAATTACCGACCAATCGCCATCACTTCCATACTGTGTAAAGTTATGGAGAGAGTACTGAACGGTAAGCTGCTCACTTACCTAGAGGATAACGATCTCCTCAGTGATCGTCAATATGGCTTTCGCCGAGGTCGATCAACTGGGGATCTTCTTGTGTATGTGACGCACTGCTGGGGCGAGGCCATTGAGAAACACGGCGAAGCACTTGCTGTTTCGCTTGACATCTCAAAGGCTTTTGACAGGGTTTGGCACGCAAGTCTGCTGAGCAAGCTTCCAGCGTACGGAATCCCTGCTGGCTTTTGTAGCTGGGAAGCCGACTTCTTGAGTGAACGGTCGATCAGAGTAGTCATTGACGGCTGCTCCTCTGACCTCATGGCGATTGATGCCGGAGTTCCTCAGGGGTCGGTGCTCTCTGCGACGCTTTTCCTGCTACACATCAATGACCTACTAATATCGGGCATTGTTGGCTATGCGGACGACAGTACCGTCATGGAGAGATATCTGTCCAGCGCGAATACCGGTGGAGATGAGGTAAAAATAATGAGAGAGGCCATGATTGAGCGATTGAACTTGACGTTAAGTCTCGTCTCCCAATGGGGTGATGAAAATCTCGTCAGCTTCAATGCCTCTAAAACGCAGGCATGTCTGTTCACCGCGAAAAGGAGTCCATTTACCTTAACTCCTACTTTCCGTGGTACATCTATTCAAGTAACCGATTCTCTCCAGCTTCTTGGCATGGAGTTATCTTCTGATCTCAACTTCGGCACCTCCATCGAGTCCAAGGCTCAAACTGCAGCTAGGAAGCTGAGCGTCCTAAATAAAGTCAAGCGGTACTTTACGCCTGGGCAGCTTTTAACACTCTATAAAGCTCAAGTCCGGTCTTGCATGGAGTACTGCTGCCACCTTTGGGATGGCTCGGCAAAATATCAACTTGCTGCACTGGACTCGGTGGAACGCAGAGCCAAGAGATTAATAGGCGATGAAGAACTGGTAGCAGCTAAGCTTAACAGTTTAGCTCACCGCCGAAAAGTTGCTTGCCTATCGGTTTTTTATAGATTGTACTTCGGTGAGTGTGCTCAAGAACTGCATGAACTCATTCCACCTTCTCCTTTCTACCATCGGACATCCAGACGCACTGCAGGTTACCACCCGTTCTTAGTTGATATACCTTTTCTGCGTACCAAACGCTACTCATCATCTTTCATAATGCGCACAGCTATGGAATGGAATTCCCTGCCGGCGTCTGTGTTTCCGAGCGCATACAACCTGACTCTATTCAAGGCCAGAGTGAATAAGCACCTTCTGGGCAAGCTCGCTCCATCGTAGACCCTGTCTTTGCTTTCTGGGCAAGACTGGGGTCAAGAGCAAACCCATTCAATATAAAAAAAAAAAAAAGCATTAAATGGCGCCAAAAGTTCATTTCGCGGCTTGTCACCTGTCAATACTATTCTGTGATCTAACACCGCGCTGTTGCCGCTCTTACCATATGTAAGTAACCAATATTTACAAAGGGTGTTTAATTTCGTACTTGTTTTTGTGGTATTTAGTTTGTTCGAAAAAAAATTTTTTTTTATTTCGCTCCTAGGAATTATTTGATAATTTCAAAATACTTCTATGAACTAGTGTCTACAGTGTTATCATTTATTGTCGCATTGTCAAATCCACGTTGTATATAATATTATAAATGTGAAAGTCCGTTTGTTTGTTGGTTTGTTTATTTGTTACGCCTTCACGTCTTAACTACTGAACCGATCATCATTAAATTTTGCATACACGTTCTCAGGGCTACAGAGAAGGACAAAGGGTACCTTTCATCCCGAAAAAAGGTACAGTTCCCGAGGGATAAAGAAATGACTGTACACGCGGACGAAGTCGCGGGCGGCCGCTAGTAACTAATATTATAAACTTTAATGTGAAAGTCCGTTTGTTTGTTTGTTTGTTACGCCTTCACGTCTTAATTACTGAACCGATCATCATGAAATTTTGCATACACGTTGTCAGGGGTACAGAGAAGGACATAGGATGACATACCTTTCATCCCGAAAAAAGTATTATTCCCGAGGGATAGCAAAATAACTTTTCACGCAGCTGAAGTCGGGGGTGGCCGCTAGTGATGAATATATTTAAATATAATGAACATAAATAAAATTTTATTTAAGGCGACTTTATAGGCAGCACTAGCGCCACTCCCGCAAAAAAATACCTTTTATAGCTTATGGTTCCCTCGCAAAATATTCACTTGTTATTTATAAACACAAACTTAATGACAGATAATTTTTGAGGTTTTTTCTCGACGATAAACAAAATGCCTTTTAGCTTTTTTAACCACCAAAACTGCAAACAATTATTTGTCACTGAGATTGTGTGTTTATAAAATACAGTACGAGGCATATATCTTGAAATTTTTTCGGCGGAGTGGGGATAAGTTCACGCCTGTGCTCTTGTGAGCGACCAATAGCGCGCGCCCCTCTCCCGCCGCCCGCACCCCTCACCGCTACGCACGCCCAAAATACGCATTCCGCGCAATCCCCACCCAATTTCAAGACATATGCCTCGTACTGTAACAATTGATATTTTGCTAGGGGTCTATCAGCTTGAATTTTTAATAAATTCTGTATTTACACTGTTTTTTTGTTGTGTTGCCTATAATGTCGCCTTAAGTATTAGTCATTCATTTAATTTACTTACAATCTTTGCTTGTTTCTGATAGGTATCCAGTATTTTATCAGCCAAGGTCTGCACAGAACTGCACTGCAAAGTGTTACAGAGCACCAGGGTTGTCAACTTGTCTTCATTCAGCTCCAGTAGATTTTGGACGACCTTGCGAATGTTGGTATATGCTGCAGGCTTCAGACCCGAGTATCTTATCGCTGTTTTCTAAAAATCATAATATACGTAGTACAGTGTTTCCCAATTTACACAGTATTTACGAGAGGATGCATCAAGGGGCAGGCATGAATGGCTTATGGTGGAGCTTGACAGACTGATCGTACTCGATGACGTTTGTTAAGCAACGCTCGGTCCAGCCAGGTGTCGGATGGGTGACCGTTGAGTGGCATTACAACTGAGCGCTTCCGTGCTTTGGAGAGCACGTTAAACCGTCGGTCCCGGCTGTTGTCATCTGATAATAGTCGTTAAGCCAAGTTAGAGGCCTTACAAGCGGCTTGATAAACTCTAACACCATAGGTTGCCACTAATCCTCATATGATAAGAAGAAGATCAAGGGGCAGCAATCTCTATTATAGAATACATCTGATTTGATTTTTTTCTATCATTCCTGCAATAAGGGGTAAGTTTGAGATCTTCCTTGGTGGGGTGCATAGGAAAAACTAATTGGGCACCACTGACTTAATATATTGACCATTACATTAAGTCAGTCATTAACATAGCTGGGCAGAAAACCGTTGATCCGTTAACAGTTAATTAACGAAGTTAACAAAGTGCTTAACGATTAAACTTTTAAGTTAACTCGAAAAAACATTAACGTTCTTCTTAACTTCCGTTACTTTTCACTTCCGTTAACTTAAGACCGTTAATGGCCTTTTGACGGTTTTTTGTTTTTGATTTGCGCGCCATGCCGCTGCCCACGTCACAGGCCATGCTAAGAGATAGCTATGGAAATACGTTTGCAATGTATAGACACAGTTTTACAATTATAGAGGAACGAAATCCCTTTAGTTAGGTTGGCGATTGTTTTTTTTATAACCTAACTTTTTACGAAAAAGTGGCTCTTTTTGTGGTTAGTGTTGTTGACTGACTGTTAATTTGTTTGTGCTTGGTGAAATTAATAATTATAACAAATAAAATGTGCAATACATCATGCATGGACACATTGGACACTAAAGATCAAGAATGCATTGAATCTGTTAGTGAAAGCAGCAATGCCAGCAACAGCAACGTCAGACCTGCTGTTGAAGACCCAAAATCCTTGCCCATTATGTTACATTTAAATCAAGATTGAGCGAAAAGTTGATTTATGTACGTAAACTGTGTTTGCCTAAACTTTTGGCTTGGTTTGGTTAACTTTTAACGGATAACTTTAACTTGCGTTAAATTCAAAAAGTTAACGCTTTAACGATTATCGAAGTTAATCTATTCTAAACCTAAAGCACCATAAAATTAAGAGTTTTTTTCTCATTTCTTAATTAATTAAGTACAATATTTAGATAAAGAAATATCATTGACTGTGTATAGAAAATAAGTAAGAAGAGTGGAGTCTCCTGGCACAGGCATCTTTTTGCTTAAAAGGGGGCTTCAATAATTATTGTTATTTAAGTCATAAGAAAGTGATTTTTTTTATTGATTTACCTACAATGATACTATTTTTATAACCATGTAATAAGCTTAGATGGAAAAAAATCTGTTTTAAATTGGAGTTATTGTCCACACATGTTCAGAGTTTTAAGCTTCTGTCTGTGTTCCAGTTTTGTGTATTTTTTTATATATTTATTCGATAAAACATTTAATAATTAGTTTGTCTGGACTTTTCAATGTTTCAAAATGGTAACCCTGTTAGTATTAGGGTCAATAAGGATCGGTTAGGGCAGTATTCTGTCATGGTTTTAGTATTTGTTTATTTATTAAGGTATGCTTACAGCCATACACTGTAATGGAACAGTATGGGAACCTACATCTCACTAACAGAGTTATCTCAGCGGCTCAGCATAAATACAACTTCCAATCCAACCATTATCAGTTGGACCACGGTCCCGGGTATAAAATATGTAGAAAATGTAGTATGGAATGGCAGGAGCAGGAGGATGGTATGTCACTGATAGGAAGGCCAAAGGGAAGATCTTTCTCCGGGCTGGGTGGTAACTGGTAGCCTGGGGACAGCAGTCTAACTGATGATGGTTGGAATTTGTATACATTATATGCTGAGTCGCTGAGAGAACTCCGTTAGCGAGATGTAGGTTTCCATACTATTTCGTCGTTTTTCATACATTTGTTGATATCAGCGCCATCATATAGATGCCGCCACAATATAAATTTTAATTAACAACAACAATAACAAATAAAATTACAATGAAACTATATTTTTCAGTCAACTTACCAAATCTAAATCTGCTCCAAATATTCCAGCTGCTAAATCAATGCACATGACTGTTTTGCTAGTATCAGTCAAATTACTCCCTGCTATAGATTTTGTTTGTAAAAGTCGTTCAAATTCAGCTGCTTTGCTGAAAATATAATTGTGAAAATGAATAAAAAACAAGTAATTTTTAACTTTTTTATCTAAGAATTTGATAACTTGAGCACATAAAAGGTAATCATTAAATAGGTACATACTTTATTACTTTTTCCTCTTCAGCCAGGCCTAGTTTGGAAGCAATTACTATCATTGTCTTGTTGTGTGCAGCCATATTATTAAGATTATATTAGGGACTTTATTTAATTAATAATTTCATGAAAATGCCGCCCAAAGCAAAGCCCAAAATCAGCTGTGACAAGACAACTGACAGTTGACATTGACAGTTGACAGCATGTTGATGTCCATAGCCAAGGGTGCATTCCAGCTGGCTATCGCTGGGTCATCGCTCGACTAAACTGGACTCACTGGACGATAAAAAAACGCTCGTGTGAACACCGTAGAAACAAGGCCGTAAAAACGCGCTCGTACGAACGATCGCTTATAGAGATGGGCAAAAGACACAGTTTAAAACCCGATCACTGGGTTTAAACCCAATAAAAACCCAACCCACATTCATGTTTGAAGGTCCAAACAAATTATCGGACGCGGCTTATGGACGCGGCTTACTGCCGCGGCTGATAAGTGTGCACACTCTCATAACATCCTATGTGCCAGATAGCTATCGGACGTCCGATAACGTCATATTAGTCTATGGTTACGTCCGCGACCTACTACATCCGATAGTTTGCACACCTCAGATCAGCCGCGGCAGTAAGCCGCGTCCGATAATTTGTTTGGACCTTCAGTCAGATGATAATGAAAACATTGTAAAAAAATACGAACGATACATCGAAATGTATTACTACGTATAGAAAGGACAGATTTACGGCACAAATTGTCGCAGCGATTGCAAAGATGGCGGCTAAGCAACGCGCAGTGCGAGCGTGAGTTGTCAAAGAAAAAGTAGCATGCACACAGATGCGACACATTCTTCATAATGATTAGGATATACCTACTTGTTTAATAATATTGCATAAAATTATAGTAAAACCCAATTTAATTAGGTAATAGGTGCATGTTAATACTTACTCGAAAAATAAAAGTAAAAAAGGAGGATGGGCATTTAGTACCCGCACTAATAACATTCATTTGGTGTCATCGATTAGATTTTTTTTCCCATTTTGGGTATCAAAAATACTGAATATAGCGTACTGAAATACGAAGTGGGCGACGAACTGAGGGCGACTACAAATGTTGAAAATGGGTGACTTTAAAATACAAATTGAGTAACTAGTTTTTGAGAACGTGTGACCAAATTACTACTTAGGCGACAACCTTAGGGCACACAAAATATTTAAAAGGAAATGTCCACGTTTTATACATTTTTGGTCCAAATATGAAAGTGCCGGCCAAAAGACCAAAGTGCTTTATTCTGATAGATTTTGTCCATCTAAGCATTTTTTATTATGGCACCGAAGCTGTAGCACCGCTTCACATTTGTGTCAAAATGTATGAAAAGACAGACTTTTTGAACTCTATTAAAATCAAGCACAGCGGTGCTACAGCTTCGGTGCCATTATAAGAAATGCTTAGGCGGACAAAATCTATCAGAATATGCCTTTGGGCCGATTTTTTTTACATTTGTGCCAAAATGTATGAAAAAACAGACTTTTTAAACTTATTTAAAATCAAGTATAGCGGTGCTACAGCTTCGGTGCCATAATAAAAAATGCTTAGGTGGACAAAATCTATCACTTAAATATATCACTTTTGCTTTTTGGCCGGCACTTTCACATTTGGACCAAAATGGATGACGTCCTTTGGCATATATTTTATTTAAAAAAGGTCACTTGACTATTATCCTGATCCTGATATGATCAAGATGACAAAAATACCATGTTGAGCAGCTTCAATCAGTCACATAGTTACCTACTTGGTATAATAGTTGCCCATCCAATGTTATAGGTATTACCTATGTAGCAGCTGTTGTCATTCACCGCAAATGCGTTGAATAAACTTACTAATGAATTGTAAATTCAAAAACTCATTGGTACACTTGTACTATTATGTATTCTGTGTTGGTACGTAGCGGGGATCGAACCGGCTGGCACAGCGCCTACCCAAATGGTAGTCAACGGCCTTAACCACTATACCACCGACGATGCCAAAACTTACTACTGATGTAGGTATACTACAGTCTAAAATAGCTGAATTAAGCATTTCGCAAACAAAAAATATAACAAAAACATATACATGTGTTGATTTTTTTTTTCTCTATACTGCCGAGTCAGATTTTGATGCCGCTTTGTACAAGGGTGTAGTTGAGGTATCCGTACATAAATACAACAAAAGTGTCGCTATTGGTTCATAGACCACTTCCCGTACAAATTTTCCCACTCTCCTTTCTCATAGACAATTACTCTATCACGATTTATTCGTGCTGGGGTAATGTATACATTCGAACTCGCTATCTGCCTCGCCTGCCCCGGCACTCGAGCGGGATGAGTAATTGCGGCAATGGAGCACAGTTGTTCTGTGCACGGATGTGCCTCGACAGCAAAATATAGCAGGGATTTAAGATCAATAATCACTTTTAATTTTTTTTTTGACAAGCCCCTGGAATATTTTTCGCCTGACACCGAAGTTAAGTACCTACCTACACGGGCGGTGGTGACGGTGTCGTCCCACCTACATCATAGGCGGTTGTTAACGGTAATAGAATAATATACTTAAATTGTAAAACTGTGCTAGTTCACCTATCCTAGTTTTGTACCTACGTATACAATCTTTCATAATCTATGATTTTCATACAAAATGTCGGGTTAGTAGAAATAATGTATAAAAATTAGTTTTGGTTGGTTTATGTTGATGTTTTGTTTACTTACCGATGGTAAGTCACTCCACTATCTTTTTGCTTCACAGTGGAGTGATTTTTTCACGTCTTTAACACCCAGGATGGCATTTTTATCGGAACAATTACACCGTGCGTTCGCGGTGAGCGTTGGCGAGTGACTAAATGAGTTGAGGGCAGTTGCCCTCAACGCGTGGAGCAAAAATCGGAGCCGTAATGTCGTTTCTATGTAATACATTTCGATGGAACGATAACAAAGTTAAATATAAAAAAAACAAAACCTTCATTGTATGATAAAGAAACTTTTTACAGTTTTATTATTTATATCTTAAACGCAACCAAGGAAGCAAAATAGCCGGTATTTGCGTTTCGAACAAAATGTAAAAAAAAACTGATTTCCACCGAACTCTGAAATCCACTTGAGAAGTTTTGAATTTTTTTCTATAATTTTTTAAACGAAGTTCGAGGTCTGTTCATAATCATATTAGGCCAGCGAACATTGCAAACACATCAAAAACATAAATCCTTAGGCTGGCCCCAGACCTACCGGTTTCGTTTCTTTGCTTTGCTGTTCTACCATGGACCGCCGGCCAAGAGGCTCATTTTCAATCTATCGCATATTTTGACCTGACCACATTGGCAAGATAGCCATTAGTTTGGTGTTATCAAATATCGTCGTCTGGGGTGCGATGAGAAGTTTTAGTTTTCGTTTAAAAAAAAAATCTGCTGTTTTATACAAAAATTAATAACGAAATTATCAAAATGTATGAAACAGTTCATTTTTTTCGCGATTTCAGATTTGGTCCCATAGTAAAAGTTGTTCAGTTTTATTATGGTCCCTATCTACCATATTCAGTTTTATAAGGCTTTACCAAACATCTTGTATAAATAAGCGATCGAGTTATTTTTAACGATCGGAGTCCATGTTCAGGGTGGCATATCTCCTAAAAGCTTCCTACTTCGCAATCCAGGCGATGATATTTGATAAAACCAAGCTAATGGCTATCTTGCCAATTTGGTCTAGTCCCAAAATGCGATAGATTGAAAATTACCCTAGTTGGCCGGCGGTCTTTCAAGCAAGGTAGCACAGCAAAGCAAAGAAACGGAACCGGTAGGTCTGGGGCCAGCCTTATCCTTACTAATATCCTTACTTCCTTACTAATATTATAAATGCGAAAATCCGCTTGTTTGTTTATTTGTTTGTTTGTTTGTTACGCCTTCACGTCTTAACTACTGAACCGATCATCATGAAATTTTGCATAAACGTTATCAGGGGTACAGAGAAAGACATAGGGTACTTTTCATCCCGAAAAAGAGTATTGTTCCCGAGGGATAGCAAAAAAACTTTCCACGCAGACGAAGTCGCGGGCGGCCGCTAGTCACTAATAACTTGGTCAAGTAATTTTATTAAAATGAATATGAAGTTGTGACAGTTTGAAAAAACGCTCTGTCATTTATCTTTACAAAAATGCCAATGTCATTTTGACGTTATTTTGAATTTTGATGTTTTTGTGTCTAAGTTTCAAAAAGTTCATGGTTGTTCTTCAAAAAACAGAATTTATTTGATTTAGTGTATAAGACAGTTTAAATTATCTGTTTTCCAAATGGAAAACGAAGACTTTGTATTACTAATGACATCTAAAGTTCTTCGGTTCGGTCTTTCCCTTGTTCCAAACCTAGAGTTCTTTTCTTTTTCTGAATAAAGAAGTAAGCATTGATTCACAACGGGTGATGGGGTGATTCGCAACAACTAATATATTAGAAAAAATCGACTCACCCGTAGCTTAACTTAATCTAATTTTTTAGCTTAATTTTCAGTTGATATGAATTTTTATAAATAGGTTTTTCCTTAATTAATTAGGCCACTTTTAATAATTTTCAGAATAGTAAATAAATATGCCCGCCCCCGGCCGGGCCCCTGCAAGATTTGAATGTCATTGAAAACAGACTCGTTTAACCCTGTGATGGTACGAGAAAAGTTATCTCGACTTAAGTTTGACCACGCCCCTTTATCTCGATTCAGTCGAACTTCCAATGATAAAACGCCTTTTGGTATCACAGAAGGCGACAGACATGTTGATTTTTTCTAGGTTCTGTGAAGCCGATACGAGATTGCTGTCATTTCTACAAAATGTCTTTGTAGTTATCAGGGTGTAGGTCATATAATTGTAGTCATATTAAACTAATTTGTGCTAATTTTTGTATGCAAAACGATTTATAAACATAAAGAAGAGGATTCTCTCCACCCGAAATAGGGGTGTGTATGTCCGTACACCGATATAGATTTGTATCAAAATAATCTGAAGCTATTTATAAATATTATTTTCTCAGCTTTTACTTATGTTCAAGCGTTAATAGTAACGTCTGGTCTATAATTAACTCGTGAAAGTTTATAAATATTACAGTATTCTATGGTGAACGAGTGTGTTGAGTTGGGTCATCCTATACGGACGAAGGTTGCCATTTTTCACTGGGAATATTTCTTGTGTGGTGCTGCTGGGGCGTGAATAGTGTGCGGGTATCAGCCGCGGATAGCGGGACCCCCTTTAGTTTAAGTGTCGCGAGTGTTTAATAGCTTGTGTAAAGGTAGTTGGTGATGTGATGTTTTCAGGTAAGAAATGCAACTAGTGGTAGGGTTGTCGAGGTAATAGAAAGTGCGTGTGGAGTGAGGAAGTGCAGGATTGTGATGATGCGGGCCCTGTGAGCGGGCAGGGCGTCACCACGGCTTCTTCAGTGGCGGGCGGCGCGCGAGGAGCCGAGTCTCCTTCGCAGACCAACCAAGACATCGTGGATAACGCCACTCCAACTTGCTGGTGAGTCCCGTGTTTGCGGTCTCCTTTTTGTCACTCGTACAGTGAACATCAACATTACATGAATAGGTTAGTTTTTAGAATGAAACTTGGTACCAAACAAGTGTTGTAGTAACCTTGTGTTTGCAGTGAACGCGAGGCACACAAAAGCTCTTTACAGTCTCCCTGTTATATGTGTAGCCACAATCTGCTGTATGTAACTCATAAACAAACAAACAAAAAGTTATAAAAGGAATTATCAAGGTTATTTACTGCCATTCTGAAATTGATTTGACTTGTCAGCTACCTGAAGAGTGATTAGGCATCGCTGTTGGGTATTTATTTACTTAAACAATCAAATAAGAAAACTATAATACTCAGATTGTGACAATCTTCAAAATTGTGCAAATGTGAATAACGGACCTAATGTTGTATGTGAATTAAAATCTGTTCATTTTAAAACCAGCAAAACATCTACTTTACGGAGCTAACACTAAAGCACTAGCAGATCCAGGGGGGGGCTAAGGGGCTCAAATAATCACCCAACAAATCTGTTGATTACCTTGGTAAAGCCTGCCCTCACCTACATTAAGCCCCTCCCAAACCAAAATCCTGGATCCGCCACTGCACTAAAGTATAAGAAATTCTCACTCATTGTTAGTTTGTTTTGACAAAATATTTATGGACTCACCCGTAGCCGCTTATAGAGTCGATTTTTTCTAGTATTTTTTCTGTTATATAAAATATCTTAATATAAAAATAGCATTGTGAATGCCTAAAATCTATAAATTCTATAAAATCTTTATCATTGAAAAAATTCCTTAATTTTATTTTAAATCAATTTAAAAAGTTTTATGTGTAAATGTCATATTTGAATTTGTTACCCTCGGTGAAATCAGAATAATGTTATAGTATTTTATAACCTATAGATTAATTGTTAAGTTTGTTTTTTATAAATGGATTTAATAGTAAAAGTGTTTGTTAGTTATGGCATAGAATAACTAATAGTACAAGTACAGAAGCAGCACTCGGCAAAATCATTTAAATAAATAGCGACTTTTAAAAGGCAATGCGAAAGAGGCAATATCTATGCAGGCAGTAAGATGCCGCGCTTGTACACAGGCGGGCGTGTGGTGACCCTCTGCTCACTTAAAGTCTTCGAAAGCACGGCTAGCGGTAGGTGCTTGCAAACAAATATTGCTTAAAAATGGCACCACAGGGTTAAAAAAAGACAACTCACACAGCATTTAGTCGGGCCAGCCAGGCGCTGGTGACAGATGTTAGCATTCTTTATAATAATTGTAAAAGAAAAGAGAGAGTTTATTAGTAATGACGTCATGTGTAGTCAAATGGTGTAAAAGACACGAAGAGAGCAAAAAGATGCAGAGATAATGTATCATAAATCAGAAGTATTAAATATTTTTTCGTTTAAGTATAGAAAATATTACAGATTATGGTCGCTATTATGCAGCCAATGTTCAATCGCTTTGTGCTGCATAACTAAATGCCAGCATTTTTAGCCCCAGTCACTTTTGTCCAGTGCTATTTTTTTAGAGGAATGCTCCATAGATTTTAGTCCTCTGCTCAAGGTGACACATCACACACAGGATGTGAAATACCTAAACTACTTAAAAAAAACAACAACAAAGGACATCATCCATTTTGGTCCAAATGAGAAAGTGCCGGCCAAAATCAAAAGTGCTTTATTCTGATAGATTTTGTCGGCCTAAGCAATTTTTTATTAAAGCACCAAAGTAGCACTGCTGTACTTGATTTAAATTGAGTTAAAAAAAAATAAAAAATATTAAAAACACGACTGCTTCAGGGGACCATTTGGTTGAACAATTTTTAATCAAAGAGGTCCCCCTGACTGCAATGACACTTGTTATTTAATTTTTTATTTCGTTTTTGGCAAGGCAGTCGTGTTTTTAATATTTTTTAAATTTATTTATATTCTTTTTACACATTTTAGTGACAAATTAATGCCTTTCATTTAATGCCCATATTGTAATAATTGAAGAAAAAAATGTTTATTTTCACATTTAAAAATGGCATTGTACAGTCGCCATATTGACATTTAAAAAAAAATTATAGCCAGTGTCACTTGGAATGATGTAAGGATTGACACCCCATACATTAAAATTCATTGAGCCATTTAGATGTTATGGTGGAATAAAGAAACTCACATACCCACAAACATATATGAACCCTGAACACATATACACTCTTTTTTTAGTTGTGTAAAAAGTCTGTCTTTTCATACATTTTGACACAAATATGAAGCGGTGCTACAGCTTCGGTGCCATAATAAAAAATGCTTAGATGGACAAAAATTATCAGAATAAAGCACTTTTGTCTTTTGGCCGACATTTTGATATTTGGACCAAACATTTATGAAACATGGATGATGTCCTTTGATTAAAGATACTGGGCTGATTGCAGATAGGCAAGACATTGTATTAAAAATAATACTTACTCCCGAAGTGAACAAAGTTTGTTCACTAAGTTCTGTTCATCCAAAATCAAAGAACCAAGGAATTAGAAACAGTTTTGAGTAAGATAAAAAGTAATTTCATTTAATTTTGTATTAGCAGGGTGGTCTCACTCCACTCTTAAACTTTTATATTTGCCTACTGCTTGCGGCTGAAATTTTTTTTGTTTGTTTTTATCTTAGGATCATAATTTGCTTAAGGTATAGTAAATTGATTTAAGATTAAGTAGGTAGTTAGTGAATTGAAAATGTAACCTGACCTTGCTCTATTATCATTTTATATCTGTATGTTTACATTACTAAAATAGCAATAATGTATTCAAATTATGTGCATATCACTAAGTTTTTAATCAAAAGGGGCTTGACTATCTGTTAAGTTTAACTTAATATAACTTTTTTCCTTGTTAAGAAAAGTTCAGGCATATAATTATGCACATAAAATAAAGCTTAGAACAAGCTACAACCATTGTTTGGGTTTATTGATGGAAATAAAAATAAGAAATAAATTCTTATTCCTGCAAAAGCCGAGTCCGTTACGCCAGCAGGAAAGTAGCTTCTGGCTAGAGGGAAGCGAGTTTGATGAATAATTTGTGCGCAATTCGGTGTAAATGTGCGCCAAATAAAAAAATTGTGGGCCTTATACTTTTGGAATAAAACGGGAAAAACGAATTCTGCTGGGGTAACGGTACTCCAGCAGGAAGATTCTAAACTAATGATCGGAGAGAAATAAAAGATATATGGGCGGGTAGCTTGATACTAGCAGGAAATGTGCGCCAAATATAAAATTTGTGGGCCTAATGGCCGATTTCACCAACATCCCCTAAACTGTTACCTAACTATAATGTTCTCATGTAAGTGATGTTATGTCTTTATGAGAATAAAGTTCTATAAACCTAACTATATGCCCAGAATTAACTCAAATTTTTTAAAGCTTTCTACAATTCAATAAAGTACCTAATCCATTTTCTTTAGTAATTACAAATATTACTCTCGAAAAAAGATTTTTAAACTGGCACATAACGTTATGGACTGAATATTGCACCCCCTAAACTTAGCAGTCCTTTTAGCACCATATGGGTCCCATGTGCATTGGAGAAATGCATGAACGCGGTTATGTGGTTCCCTAACAGATTTGCGGGTCCTGTTAAATTTAGGGGACGTTGATGAAATCGGGCATTATAGTTTTGGAGATATTTGATTTCCTGCTGGCATATCGTTTTGCCAGATCCCAGATCTCGGAAACTACTAAATGTGCGATCTTACAGTAAACACCCATACATAAATAGCCCCTAATTTTTGCTATTTGTGCGGTAGAAAACATTTCAAAAATATTCACAGATATTGAAGTAGTCAGGCATTTTCTGAAAACAGAAAAAAAATCTAGCGCCTGAACTACCACATAAATGAAGAAACCAAAAACGGTGTTCTATTCTTCTTATTATTTCTCATTACTAGAGACCGGATTATATGCAAATGCATATTGCATATGCATATTTAACCCCTTTTCAGTGGTAGTTGCATATTTTGGCCAAAAAAATTTTAATCATGCATATTTATGCTCAAACTCCTTCATCGTTCAGATGTCTAACATGTCCAAACAATAGCACTCAAATTTCAATCTGCCCTATCACCTCGGTCTATGCCTCAGTGGACGTAGAACGATCCTTTCCGCTTACAAAAATATTATTAGCGCATAGACAAAATTTGTTTTCAGAACATTTGGAACAGTACTGTACTTAGTTGTATTACACTTTTAAAGATAAATTTCAATGTCATATACATTTTGTAATTGATATTTTCGCAAATACGATTGTTTTCGTTAAGTAATAATACTTTTTAAGAATAAAAAAATCTTAAAAAACGTCTTTTTTTAGGGTTCCGTACCCTAAGGGTATAAACGGGACCCTATTATTTAGGGTTCCGTACCCAAAGGGTAAAAACGGGACCCTATTACTAAGACTTCGCTGTCCGTCCGTCTATCTGTCTGTCACCAGGCTGTATCTCATGAACCGTGATAGCTAGACAGTTGAAATTTTCACAGATGATGTATTTCTGTTGCCGCTATAACAACAAATACCAGAAACAGAATAAAACAAATATTTAAGGGGGGCTCCCATACAACAAACGTGATTTTTGTGCCGTTTTTTGCTCGATTTTAATAACGACTGCAGGTAGACAGTTGAAATTTTCACAGATGATGTATTTCTATTGCTGCTATAACAACAAATACTAAACACAGAATAAAATAAATATTTAAGGGGTCTCCCATACAACAAACGTGATTTTTTTGCCGTTTTTTGGTACGGAACCCTGCGCGAGTCCGACTCGCACTTGGCCGGTTTTTTATTTTTTTAGTTGCATATTATTTTGGCCGTTTTTATGGATTTTCGTGCATATTTTAGCAATTTTTCTTGCACATTTGCATGAATATTTTGGGCTTTTTATGTTGCATATAGGTCTCTACTCATTACCATAAAAAATTTGAAATCCGCACATTTTTGAATAATACCCACATGAAGGTGAGACTGACCATGTCATGACTTTGACGGTCAGCAGGATAAAAATATCAGAGATTATTTAGATCCTGGCCCAATGAATAATTTGTGCGGTTACTGAAGTAGGTACATGCTCTGAAAATTTCAGCTTCTGATTCTTCGTATTAAAGGAAATATCAATTAAAATCCAAAACAACTGTCAGACCACAAAAAAGTGACGCGTACATACATGTTTACTTATTTGTTTTTAGAAGGACTCCTACAAAGTTTCTAATCAACATGTCTATTTTTCATTTTTTTTTCCATACAAACTTTGAACCCCCATTTTACCCCTTTAGGGGTAGAATTTCCAAAAATCCTTTCTTAGTGGATGCTTACACTAATATAAAGTATCTATGTACAAAATTTCAAGTCTTTAGGTCCAGTGATTTGGGCTGGGCTTTAGTCTGTCAGTCACCCCTTCACTTTTATATAAGAGATAACAAAGGGTCATTTCATGTAACGGATGTAACAGGTCTAGGGAATGCAAAACTGAAGTGAATGAAAACCAGGGGGGGTAATTACGTATCTTTGTTGCAATCAACTCTGACAGAAATCGCAGTTACATCGCTGCTTTAGTAAGAACCAATGTCACAACTATCTTAACTAAAGCAGCAATGCAACTGCGCTTTCAATCGATTTCAATCGAGATTTGTTAGCAACAGACTTACGTGATCAAGGGTCAGGTTTATAATCTTCAATTAATTATAAGGCTCTAAGTTTAATTAACCGAGGAGACAGGACATCAGTGTGCTGTTGACTGTACCTAAAAAACCTTTTAAAAGTAAGTTGGTATCATTCAAATAATAAACAAACGCTATGACCATATCAATTTCTAACACTTCTATTCTGTGCTTCAAGCCGAAATCTACTAATTTTTACTGTGATTCATTCATTTCTGTTATTTTATTTGCGTTCTGTAAACTTTGTTACGAAATTATGAATGAGTTGTCTTGTCTGTTCCATTCGACTTTCAGGATAGTAAAAAAACAACACGTCATACCATTTCGCGGAAGGCGACGATGCGTACACCTGTCTTTATTATGTGAAGAATAGTTTTTCATGCACCTCACTCATTAATTATAAACCAAGATAGTAATATTTTGACCTAAAACGGTGGTAAACAAACAAGCATTCTCCAGATGGTGAGCTGTCAAGTCATCTATAGCGGTTTGTGACAGTTTTTCAGCACCCACGCTTTGCCATTTTTAAGAGCCCCTTTCCGGTCATGCGGATTTTCGTCTGTATGCGTCTGACCTGCGTACATGTCGTCCGCGTTGTTTTATTTTATAGGTACAATGGGCACAGTTTTAATACTACTTTATAATACTGTGCTATGGGCAACAGCGTCGCTTAACCAGTTAGTAACAAAATTCGTGTGCGCGCGTATCGCCCCTGCACGAACTAAACGTATGTTGTGACGATGCGGCGTGCAAGCGATTTTAACTTTAAGTGAATGGAGAAGATTCAGATCCCCATACACACCCAATAGATCTGATCAGCATTCTAAGAGCTGTTTGGATATGGTTAAAAAAACCACGAAAATAGCATTAAAATGTATGGAAATGCTGTAACTGATAACTCTTATCCTTACAGCTCTTAGAACGCTGATCAGATCAATTGGGTGTATAGGGATCTGAATCTTCTCCATTCACTCTCTGGATGGCCATCATCAGATCACACCACGTTTAATCCTGGGCGGAGAACCAATGCTTCAAAGTTACCTCGTTTGTATGAAAATAGACCTCTGTAGTACTTAGTTTTGCAGGCCAGTGTAATTGCGAAGGGTTGGTGCATGGTGCTATTCTAATACTCTGGCGAATGCCACACGGCTTGTTTAAAATATCTTCTAGATCATTTTATTATTATATTATCGATAAATAAAGTCGGCATCTAAAAATTATCTAATGCGAGGGGAGTCCCCCTGTCCCCAGTCATAACCCAAAGATATTTTTAAAACGAACCGTTTTATAAGAATATCTACTTTGGCCGATCAATAAATGGGTGCTTGCTTCGATATAATAATTATGTTTTCCTAATAAACTTGCATATTCACAGTGGTTTGCCTTTTTACCGACTTCAAAAGGAGGGAGGTACTCAATTCGACCCGTTTTTTTTTGTTTTTTGTATGTACACCGATTATTCGAAGACGGCTGAACCGATTGAAATGATTCAAACGTTATTAGATCAGGTTTGTTTTCAAGTTGGTCCCATTTTTTTTAAATTTTGAAATCGGTTCAGTACTTTTCAAGAAAACCTGAAAATACTGTCGCTTTCGTTACCATTTTGTGAACTTATACGGATGATCGACCATATCTTCTTTGTTTATGTACCGATTTAGATGATTCTTTTTTTGTTTGAAAGAGGATACTTTAGAGATGATACCTTTTTGATTTCATTGGTATTGGACCTTGGATATCAACGATACGCAAGGGAACTCCTCAAAATCAAATAGGAACTGTATATTGATTACACTAAAAATAATAAAATAAAAAATTGTTTAAAAACAAAAAAACCGACTTCAAAAAACCTGAAAATAAAAACAAAAACAGCTTCAAAATTAAATACCTCTAAAAAGCAAGAAATAATTTTCTAATCACTAGATACCTACGCATATCACTGTAATAAAACACGTATATTGAAGTCGGGTGGGGCTCTTAGAATAAAAAAAATAAGTTGTCCTCTAGCCCCACCCGACTTCAATAGACGTGTTTTATTACAGTGATATGCGTAGGTATCTAGTAATTAGAAAATTATTTCTTGCTTTTTAGAGGTATTTAATTTTGAAGCTGTTTTTGTTTTTATTTTCAGGTTTTTTGAAGTCGGTTTTTTTGTTTTTATTAGATAGATATGATATAATTATAATATTTGTCGTTAGTAAATGGGGAATCAATGTGTCATATTTTGTCGTTGATCGTGATTCGTTAATTATCGCCTTTTTAGGTGAATTTAATAATTATTGCGTAAGGTCAATCAAATAATAATCACGGATATTTTGACCACAAACGGGAAAATGCGAGCTTCATCTCGTTAATTGACGATGATGATACCGAGGGTTGAAGTGCATCCGGAATCTTCAAAATCACGGATGTTGACAGTAATTATGTCTTTACTAGCCGCCCGCGACTTCGTCTGCGTGGACAGTTTTTTTGCTATCCCTCGGGAACTGTACGTTTTTTCTGGTTGAAACGTACCCTATATCCTTTTTTGCACCCCTGACAACGTGTATGCAAAATGCTATTTCATCTTAATCTGCCATCTAACCTAAATCTTCTATATTAATAAAACTGAATTCTAAATGATTGTGCGCGCATCACGTAAAAACCGCTGAACAGATTCTGATGGTATTTTCACAGTTTGGTAGCTTGGGGTCCAAATCTAACTAAGCCATGTTCAGGCAATAGCTTGAACTCTGCGTAGTACTAGCTTTCATACACTAGAATTTAGGGGTGTCAAAGTTACGGCTCGCGGGCCGCATCCGGCCCGCAAGCCATCTCAATATTCTCAATACGCCCCGCGACCAGAATTTATCCAGTGAGGATTTTAGACGGCATTCCTTCGATGCCACTAAGTATTGTAAGATAATAAAATATGAGACCTCATGTATCTGTATCCTCAAGCTCAAGATAACTCCTTTTTTATTACCTTTGTATGAAAATAAAGATTTTAATTTAGTATGTGTTTGAGTTTTTAATTTTGAGTCTGGCCCGCTAACACGTTCTTAACGTAAAAATTACCCTTATGAAAAATCAGTTTGACAAGAAAACATGGTTCGGTCGAATGTAATACCTCCTCACATGAAAAAGAGACTTTAAAAATTTTAATGCGTTTAAATATTGAGTTACACAGTTTCCAACCAGCCTACCGAACAACGTAACCTTGCTGGTTGCTAACCAGTCTCCAATCTCCATGGTTACGACCGTATAGGTAGATCTTATGGGCTATTGTATTGGATGGGATCCAGTCGGTCATCCTACCAAAGTTATTGTTCTAGTTGCCAATCATATCGTGGTTGAATAAACCACTATCTAAAAATTTATTCTTAGGTACTTATTTACTTGTCTTATTTGCTAAACAATCTTCGCCCAACTATTTATTGAAATAATCCCTACTTAATATTATAAATGCGAAAGTCCTTTTCTTTGTTTGTTTATTTGTTTGTTTGTTTGTTACGCCTTCACGTCTTAACCACTCTACCGATCATCATGGAATTTTGCATACAAGTTACCAGGGGCACAGAGAAGGACATAGGGTACCTTTCATCCCGAAAAAATGTTTCGTTCCTGAGGGGTAGCAAAAAAACTTTTCACGCAGACGAAGTCGCGGGCGGCCGCAGTAATTTATAGATTAGGTAGGTACTTACTTACCTACCTACTTTCGAAATAAAATTAATTATAATTACAATTGTACCGAAAGTCACTAACTACTACGGTGATAGGAAACTCAATAAGAGGATCCCATATTTGTTAAATAATTTGCCACACAACTTAAGATCGGAATGTAAAGTCCATTCGGTTAGATAGTGTCGCCCTTTCATCGCACCGCTTTTGCACGTGCCGCTTCTTGTCAAAGGATGCCGCCGCATAAACAAAGGATACCGCGTGCGGCGTACACCCGCAAGTCAATTTGGATTTTGGCAGTTTACATAGAAGTGCCGTTGTGAAAGGTTGTGTTTGTTACCGGTATTCCTGTCTCTGAACACAAGTGCTTGCGGGTGTACCGACACTATCTAAACGAATGGACTTTAATAAAAACAAATTTTGTAACCTTCTAAAAAAACATTTATTAGACACAATGCTTTAATTTTATCTGAACACTAGAATAATCAAAATTTTATTATTTAAATTTAGAATACATAGACATAATTTAACATAAGAATTTTTCGAGACTCGTTCCCCCAGTCAAACTATCTTAAATAGTTTTGCGGGACTGATGTTGTAACATAATGTTGTATACCTTGTTTAGTAATAAATAAATAAAAAAAAAATAATAATAATAATTTCGTAATAAAGTCAATTGCTTTAAAGCCAGCATGTATAGTCTGATTTGGCGTTGACGGTACCTAGCCTATGTTTTTTTTAAACGTATTTAACTACACATTATTTCACAAACACATAACTTGTAATAAATTAACTACCAGTTATTTAATTATTATTTAAAAAAAGAAACCCTGAAGTCGTTAGAAGAGATAAGAGCTACGCGATAGAAAGAGAGGCAACTTCTAGGTGAATATAACTGTAGGCAAGAGAGGGCGTGCAACCTGAATTGCACTTTATTGGGTATGGAATAGAGTCGTTATTTATTTAAATGACTTTGCGGAGTGGATCTTCTGTACTTGTACTATTATGTATTCTGTGGTATGACCACCGAAACGCGATATGATATAGCGATTTATCACGGTAAACTGTCAAAAGACAATACTATGTCACGCGATATCATGTTTTGGTGATTGGTGGTCATGCTAGGGGGCTGGGGTGGGATTATACGCCTGGATTGCGTTGCGAAGGATGCGGGTTCAATTCCTGTCTGCTGAAACGAAGTTGAGAGATCGGTACCAAAGAAAAAGTATTTGTGTCTTGTTCAATCCAGAATTCTAGACTCACGGTAGGTTGTTTGTACAAATTTTTGCTGTAAAACCAGCAGGTTCTTTCACACATAATTCGAGAAAACTACAGGAGATTCTAAGCATAATAATTGTACTTATATTTAAATGTTATAATATTAATTGACTAATGAGCCGTTGACACATTTGTCTCTCTCCTAGGAACCGAACATAATCAGTCGGAAAACTAAAATTAATGACTCTATATTTAGAATATGTGCTAGGGTTATCACTCATGCCGTCTCTTCTGTAAATTAACGGCCAATTTCAATAACCTATCCACATAAGATTAGGAACTCAGGTTTGAACGCGTTTTTAAACATAGATGTCGAACACCTATCTTTTCCCGTTTCTTGCGACATTTTTTCTTTTTAAAATCGGTTCAGCAGTTCTCAATTCAAGTAATCCTGAAAATACTATGATTAACTACCTTGATGACTTTATTTATGAACCGAATTATATGATTTTTTGTTAGAAAATGGATAGACAGCGTGAATATGGAAATTGAGTTGAGTAATGACATTAGCATTTTGAAAATATATAGAATTAAACAATATTATACGCATAGCTACCACCAAAAAGCTGAAAATAAATAAGCTTTAAAAAATAAAAATCTCTTTCAAAAACCTAAAAATAAAAACAAAAACAACTTTCAAATTAAAATAACAATGATGAAACATTTATTATATACAATCGAATTATAAGAACCTCCTTCTTTTTTTGAAGTCGGTTAAGAAAATCATACGATCGATCGCCACTGCCGATTGGACAGTTAGAATTGATCGTGTGTGGTGTGTATGGACGAGCTGCAGATTGGATCCAATCGGTAGTTTCATGCCAATTGGACGATCGATTGGATGGTGTGTGGCCTGCATAAGATAGTAAGAGATAGGCTTACTAAAGATTTGTTGCCTAGATATTTCTGTTAAATGACGGGACATAACAACAGTTGCCTAGTAACAGATCCATAGTAGGCCTGTATCTTACTGAAGTGAAGATAGATTATTGAAATCCGCCGTGTGTCTCTAGATCGGTCAAGCCTTGTTTTTACAACAATAGCACAAAGCGGTTAACATTCTGAAAATCCGAATAATTCTTTATTTTAATTAAACCCACTGATATCTTACTTAAAATGTTATTACATACCTAAGTATTTAATTAAATTATATTTAAAATGGGTTGTCCTAACTGACTCACTGACTGATTCATCATCTTAGCATACATAATCAGATAGTTATTATGATGTAGGCATCCGCTAAGAAGGGAATTATAAAAATTCTCACGATAAGTTAAATTTCACATCCACTTTGCGTGGACAAAGCTGCATTCGTTTATTTTATTCACTCGATTCAAGGACATAATCAAATCCTAAATAAGGTTCAATAGGTTATTTCAACTTCCATCCATAACACACAAAAATAATCTCATCGCCGCCTAACCGGTGGTTCGCCCACCCATTCCCATTGGGTCCAATTTGTACTCGGTTTGGTTGGTGGTAGGGCTTATTTCAAGTCCGCCGGGCTAGCTACCACCATCTTACCTAAATCTGACGCCATAAAAACAATTAAAAAATTGTTGTGTTCCGGAAGTTAGGGGTAAGATAGCCAGTTCCTCAGTGATTAGGATTCCGGGTGTAGTGCGCTTCCACCTTCAGCTTATCGTCACTCAACATCAGGTGAGTTGAAGACCAAGCACTATTCCGTTGTGAATAAAAAAAATCAATAGTATGACAACGTTCCAAGTTCCAACATTCTCCCACCAACTGCTTCGCAGGCAACCCTATTAAGTACCGTGTATTTCTCACGGCATGCATTGTTAGTTTTTGCGGAGGCTCGCCAATGAGTTTAATTTACTGAATAATGCGTGTGAGTTGATTGCGTCCAGCGTTGGTTTTTTTAGTGCTTGCACCATAGACAGGCGATTTTTCTGCAGACTCTTATAGAGGTCAACTTATAAATAGGTCGTCTATTTTATTTATTGTATTATTATCGTATGCACCCCAATATTTTTTGAATTAACAAATCATTTGCCATACGTAGATTACGTTAAAAGCTTAAGTTAAAAGTTGTTAATTTATCGAAGACATTGTTTCTTATGTTATCAGCTTCAATAAAAAAAATGGAACTGTCGAAAACGACATACGTGATTAATGGACGACCCCCTACTTCTGTTCTGAAGCTGTCTCTGCTATTCGGCGTAGCGTAACGATTAATACGAGCTTTAGTAACTTTTCTTGAGTTGTAAATTATAGCTAAGTAAGTTCGTAAGAAAGTAAATAAATAGACAATCAAACGAAAGTAAGTTATTCGTGAAGGTTATGATGATGTTGATTGTTGACTTAACTCGCATTTCACAACGCGTGAGCTTATCATAACATAACTCGTTTAATACAACTAAAAACTCTTGATCATTTGAATAATATGGTATACTAATTACATATTATGAAAGACAAAAGTTTCTTAAGATTCTCCTTTTCGAAAAGCCAAAGACGTCGTACAGTGTAGTCAATTCGAGTTAAGGGGCCTATACTCGTCCCAATACTCCCAATGGGACTTGTCCCACTGTTAAACCAGTATTAAAACCCGCTCTCAACGATGAGAGCTATCTTGAGATCATACTTGACATGTTCTTCTAACGGCCAGACCAGACCCAATAATCAATCCACAGATAGGGGTAGGCCTAATATTATGTATTCTGTGGCCTAATCCAGATTAGTTTGCTATGTAACGGTTTATATTAATAAAAAAATAACGTCAGTTGCTTATTAACTAATCTAGCTAGATTAGGCGTAGGTATCCCTATCTGTGGATTGATTATTAGATCTGGGGGTTATTGGAACAGCATCTCAGGTATGATCTCAAGATGGCTCTCAACTTTGAGAGCGGTTTATAAATAGGGGCCTTAGTAACTTAAGCTTGAATCAGTGTTGAGAAAAACCGATATCGAAATGGCGAGACGAATTCCTTGGTTTAAATTAACTCCGACCCCGTCAATTCCATCAGTCGGACAATTCAGGAAACAAACATCAACACATTCGAATTCTTTCGATACTGATCATCAGCGTCTATTTTAGTTCACTGCAAGACGTAAGGTCCCTTCTGTGGGAAATCGCAGTTTCGGATCGTTTTCATGGGAAAGCGGTGTTGTCTGCTTTCTGGTCCAGACGGAGGCATTAAATGTCCTCTAAGTCAGTGGTTCCCAATTATTAGGGCTCCGTACCCAAAAGGTAAAAGGGGGACCCTATTACTAAGGCTACACTGTCCGTCTGTCTGTCACCCGGCTGTATCTCATGAACTGTGATAGCTAGACAGTTGAAATTTTCACAGATATAAATTAAATATTTATGTAGAAACAAAATAAATTAAATATTTATGTGGGGCAGTGAGGCTCCCATACAACAAACCTGTTTTTTTTTGCCGTTGTTTGGTACGGAACCCTTGGCCGGTTTTTTCTGCGTACCCTCCAAGAAAGACCTCAAACTCTTGCGGGATCCTTACTAATATTATAAATGCGAAAGTCCGTTTGTTTGTTTGTTACGCCTTCACGTCTTAACTACTCAACCGAACATCATGAAATTTTGCATACACGTTGTCAAGGCTACAGAGAAGGACATAGGATACCTTTATATATATTTTTTATTATATATTATATATTCAAGTTTGTAAATATCGTTACTTATGGCTGTTACAGCTGATAAGTTTCTTGCGCCCGTTCTTCTTGTCAGCTAAAAAAGTCTGGAACGGGTGGTAGGAAAATATAGACGATTCAAAAGTACTTAATAATTAAGTTTATTTGAATAAAGCTTATTTGACTTTGACTTTGACTTTCATCCCGAAAAAAGATACTGTTCCCGAGAGATAGAGAAAGAACTGTCCACGCAGACGAAGTCGCGGGCGGCCGCTAGTGATAAATAAAAAATAAAATTAGATGTATGAAATGTTGTAGATGAGATTACTGCGCGTACCCCTTGATGAAACCTCCTGTACCCCTGGGGGTACGCGTACTCATTGGGAAGCACTGCTCTAAGTCATTAGTGGCCCTTTACGACACCTCTCTCTATGAGAAAGGCTGTTATTATGTATTCTGTAGTAAAGGGTTTGTGCTATTCATCATACGAAACGAATGAACGAAACGTCAACAAAAATATGGGGGTGTGTCTATATCTGAAATGATCTCATTAGATGTGTAATGAGGATCAGTAACGATTTTTTTTAGTTGCTAATAAGAAAGCTAATGCCACCACATGATTAAATGTGAAAAAAAAATTACGATATCTTTTAAACTGTAGAAGTTGTAAGAGGTAAAACACTGTTTTTTGGGGTCCTTATGACGTCATCGCGACGGACGCGAACCTTATGTCGACGTGATAAAGCACATATTGCATTGAGCTTGGCATTTCCTTCAAACCCTTTTAACTCAACCATTTCTAAACGGATTTGAAAAATTCTTTCACTAGATTTCATAGATATCAATATGTGTTTATATTATATCAATAAAACTATAGGGTTCAAACCTGTTACTGATCCTCATTCTTTTGAGAAATAAATACTTTAATCATCTCAGATCTGTGGCATCTTAGCCCCCAAATGGTTCGACTGTTTTTTTTTTAAATTGATGTAAGTATTCAACACAAGTTCGCACTTCAACTATTAGGCAACAATTTCCTTCAAATAGTATAAAAAAAAATCTACTTTAACTTTTTAAAACGATAACCCAATACTTATTCGTACTGCTTCCATCCAACTCACGCCGAATCGGTAACCAAAAACACTTTGCATATGTCCGCCGCCAAAAGTCGGTATAATGAGTCCATTAGCATATTTGTTGCATTACAAGCGAGAACAATTGTGGACAGAATGGCCCTACACGCTGATCCTGTGATGGTTTAGTGATGGGACGGTTATGGTGTCGATAGGTTTTAAATGTCGATAGATTTTGATATTATAAACACTTGCGAATGTCAAAGCAGCTACACCATCTGTTTGTAAACCCCTTAGCAGGAGACCCTGTAATGAAGAGAACCGGCAAGAAACTCGTCAATGGCTCCTATTTTTTCTCTGTTTTATTTCGTAGAGATTCGTCAAATGGGGATCCACACGCAATACTAATCGCAAATGGCGCCAGCATTGACCCCGCCGCTATCAATGGTTTTGATTGGTTAAAATACGTCAAAAATGATATTTGACATTTGAAACAACCAAATTTTAGGACAGTCGCTTGTGGCGCCATCAGTTCCTTTCCTCAGTGTCAGTATGCATGCATCCCCAAAATGACCTTAGGACATAATGATATATTGCATTACGTAGCTTTTTTGGTAATCTAAATCACAAGATTGCATAACATTGCAAGTTCAGATGATAATTTTGTCTAAGCAGCTTTGTGAGCAAACGAACACATAAGAGTAACTGTTTTAGTTAGGCCAAGAGTGCCATTTGGACTGTCCAGTCTATAATTATGCAAAGTTTTGTATTGAACAATGAAATTTATAATAAACATGTCAATAAAATTAATAATAACTAGTTATATCAAACATGTCAATATTAACAAAGTTAATCGAATAATAAATCATAAAATGTTGATGTATTACTTATTTATACAACTCAAGATTCTAATCAGGCGTTGTCCGATGAAATTGTACTAATCTGATACATCAATAGGCATAATGCTGAAAGAGTGAATAATAAAATCAAGATAAGCATTAATCATTCATATGCCTGATGTACCGTCTGGTTTGAAATTGAATAATACTCATATCGATTGACGTTATTAAGAAATTTCGATTAACATAGCGAGATTTTTGAACTTAGAGTTAAAATTATTGTATGGTCACGTCAGTCATAACAAAATTACTACACGGTGGTATCCCAGAGAGGGCCACAGAAAGAGAGGTCGACCACAAAAGAGGTGGGACGACGACAATAGGAAAGTAGCTGGAGTTAGTTGGAGCAGAGTGGCGGAGAACCGGTGGGAGTGGAAAAGGTTGGAGGAGGCCTTTGCCGATTGGCAACCAGACTTGCAGCATATAGTTAAGGCCCAAATACTTAATTAACAGATGTCTCTGTGACTTCATATAATTCGCATTCACAGCTGTGATTTTACACCGCGAGAGTAGAACCAGCATTACGTTTGTTTGTATGAACTGGAACTAGTGTACAGTACCACAGTACATAATAAGTTTTTTCAAACAGTAGAGGAGTTAACGTCACTTAGGCCTTTTTCTCATTGCACTCCGTCGGATCGCTAGGGTTGGCATTTTCCGGCCGTCTCGTGGAATGCTACGCGCGAACGCTATGGAAACAACTGCGACGTCTGCGACGCGATGTCACAACCCTGACCAAAGTACTGCGAACTTTGCTTAGAGCTCTTAGAGTGACGTCAGTCGTCAAATTCGAACGTTTCCATGGAGCTCTCATACTGTTTGAAAAAACTTATATATGTACTGTGACAGTACCCCCATCATACAGAAAACTGCATTCATATTAGGTAGTGTAATGTGTGACGGATGTCAAAGTTGTAAAGAGTAGATCAATTTGTATGTTTTCCGGTTGTATAATTCTCTTACTACCGTCACACTTATTACCCACTTTATTTTTTTTAGCTGTAGCTAGAATAAGCCTTATTTTGAACGCGTATAAGTACTTTTGAACTTTTTTCTACCGCATTCTATCGATGTTTATGCACATCACTAGCGCTGGTCTAAGACGTCCGACAGTGAGGTCGTGAGATGTTCGGTATTCGGTATTCGGTATTGTGTGCCGGCTAGTGCTCGTTCATGAATGGACGTGATGGATATAATAGGTAAGTGGCCAGATGTAACAATGAGCTAATTTTCAAACTATATTCGTCTCGAAGAAATATTCTTATGTTAAAGTTTTTCGTTAATTAGGCTCAGGTTACCTCTTCGTAAATTAACGGTATCGCTAAATTATAACAATGCCTACTTTTCCCGAGTTTTCGTGCACTCACCACAGTATGAAATAGACATAGCATACAGGCTTTCCCAGGGCAAACTCAGCTAGTCAGTACTGTAATCGATCCTAGAGCGTAACAAAACTTGAATAAAAAAAACCCAACACTAAAAACCCCATAACTGACTAGATAGATTTCCATCAAACTTGGCCAAGAACCATCTCGATTAATTTAGCTTTCAATAAAAAAAAACCGAGTTGTAATAGCTTGATCCGTTTAGGCTCTTCGATGATACGTACATACAGACAAACATACATAGGCTTCACATTTTATAACACCCCATTTGCGCTGCGTCGGGGGTTAAAAACAAATAATGGATTGTTTGTATTATTTTTAATTTTTAATCAACAACTTAGTGACATTAATCAGGGAGACAATAAATGGCATCATGTTAAAAACTTTATTTATTTATGAAAATATAGGTCTTTAGTCTCTACATCGTGATTATTACTACATAATATTATTCTACACTACCTACATAATAATGTGATTGCACTGCACCAGCTATAAATCATAAATCATACTAGTTTTATTGGTTGGTGGTAGGGCTTAATTCAAGTCCTAAGTTTGACGCCAAAACAACAATTAAAATGTGTTCCGGCAGTGAGAGGTAAGATAGCCAGTTCCTCAGTGATAAGGATTCCGGGAGTAGTGCGCTTCCATCTTCGGCCTTATCGTCACTTGACATCAGGTGTGGTGGAGGCCAAGCATTATCCCGTTGTGCAAAAAAAAAAAACCGATCTTATGACAAGCAAATAAAGCGGCATTTCGTTTGTCGACAGGTGGGCGGCGTGGTCCGCCATGGGTTGCTTCGGCTCACCGGGTGGCAAAAGCGAAAATGACGACAAAAAGAAACAAAAGCAGATCAGCGACGCCATCACGCGGCAACTGCAGAAAGATAAGCAGGTATGAAGCAATACAATATGTAATATGTGCAACAGAGTCGCTTAACCAGTTGGTAACAAAATTCATGTGCGCGCGTATCGCCCCTGCACGAACTAAACGTATGTTGTGACGGCGCGGCGTGCAGGCGATTTTAACTTTAGGAGTGGTTAAGCGACGCCGTTGCCTAAATAGTACAATATCTAAAATAACATGAACTACTTACAGATATTTGACGACAATTTCTCACGTTAGAGCGATATGTCTGCCCCGCTCACACCGCACTGACGTGTGTGGAACAGACGTCGTCGCGAGCCGAGTGTTTACGAATAGTCATAGTGTGCCTGTGGCAACTAGGCCGGCATTTCATGATTAAGCTTCCTTTAAACCTTAATCCAAAACAAATCAAGCTCAATGCAGATTTGGCTACTAACTACTAAGGAACCTTGACAAGCGACGCGACAGTCTGCGACCGTTGTCGATGGCACCGACAGACGTATATAGACTGGCACAGACACGCGTTACAGACTGCCGGCGACAGTCTGCCGACTCGCGTTGCAGACTGTCGCTGACACACGTCGCGGATTGTCGCCGACACGCATCTCATGGAGTGGCTTAACGAAAAATAAAACAGTAGCAAGGACATCAATGAGGGGTTTTCAAATTGACATTTAAAAAAAAGAAAAGTAACTATTTGCCTCACTAGATGGCGTTGATGGTAAGAGGGAAGTCAAAATTGGTAGTAAATAATACTTTGAATCCCCTATTCTTTTCAACGACATCTATCAAGCCTACAGCAGCAGCATGTTACAGCTTTTTGTCATTTTGAAAAGCCCTTTGGTCTAAACTAATTTACACTTCAGTAGTGCACATTATTCTAGTCGTTTCGTGTATTAGGGTTTGCACATATTACACGATTAAAGAGTTACTGAAAAAATCAACCATGTCAAGATTATAATAATCATCATTATATTTATATAAACTTCTGATTAGAAATCGATTACGTGTATATTTTTTACCTGTGGTGGGTGGCACGAACATTTTTCTCGCAATTGTGAGTAAAAAATTGGTTCTTGGAGAAATTCTACATAAATGGAATGTTTGGAGAAATATGCTCGTTTTGTTCGTTTCATATACATAAGTAATACTACTGGCAGCCCTGCCCCAAGCGATAATTGTCGCATCAAATCCCTTTGATGCGCCGACAGCACATTGTCTGCGCCCGATACATTTTGCAACGATCTACCCGGCCACATCAGCGGGCTACAGCGAATATTCGCCGTAGCCCGCTGATGTAGCCGCGGCATCAGACAGTCATCGTCGCGCGTCGCAAGTCGCAAGCTGTCGTTTGTCTGTAAGCATCCTATCCTAATGCAACCGGCGGGCTGATTATCTAATTAAAAACCACCTAGCGACTGGTTGCAGTTCACAGATGATCGTGATGCATTGCTGCTTCTTTTTGGGTTAAAAAAAATCATACCAAAGAAAAGTGGCAATGTATGTCAAATGCAACCGGTCGCTAAATAGTTTCTTTTTAGATAATCAGGGTGCGGGGGAGACAGTTTGATTCTTAAAAAGTTAAATTACTCGTTTAGTAACGGGTATGTATTACAATGTCGATGTTGAAAAGACCGAATTTTACAAGACCTATGGACGAAAGACCGAATGGTTGTTTGGCCGTACGTTTAAAATCACGAAAGGATATTTTACCTAAAAGACTGAATCCCGAAGCTTCAAAAACCGAGGCTCAGCAAACCGGAGGTAAATTGTGGGTTACCCCGCGCTTAAACTTCTATATTAGCCTACTGCTCGCGGCTCAATCAGTCGAGCCAGCGCACGAGTAATGTCATGTGTCGGTTGAGACAGCGACGAAGGCAACAAAAAGAGACTGTGCATATAATAATAGGCACGCAGCGCTGTCCAATTTGAAATTGTACTTTATTGCCGTGCAGCGAGAGTAGCTTATTATTTGATTTTCTTCGCGTAGATGGGCTTCCGTACGTCTAGTACTATTATATATTCTGTGCTAATACTTAAACCTTAATTTGATTTCTGCAGGTGTACCGCGCGACGCATCGACTGCTGCTCCTGGGCGCCGGCGAGTCCGGCAAGTCCACGATCGTCAAGCAGATGCGTATCCTCCACGTGAACGGGTTCTCCGACAAGGAGCGCCGAGAGAAGATAGAGGACATCAAGAAGAACATACGAGATGCCATCCTTGTGAGTAGGCCACGCCAATATGACACTTACTGCCTAACAACTTAGGTGTGACTATCATTTAATGGGTTCTCCGACAAGGAGCGCCGGTAGAAGATAGAGGACATCAAGAAGAACATTCGAGATGCCATCCTTGTGAGTACGCCACGCCAATATGACACTTACTGCCTACAACATAGGTGCGACTATCATTTAATGGGTTCTCCGACAAGGAGCGCCGGTAGAAGATAGAGGACATCAAGAAGAACATTCGAGATGCCATCCTTGTGAGTACGCCACGCTGATATATTCGAGATGATCTTTGTGAGTACGCCACGCTAATATAAGCCTTACTGTATACAACATAAGGGCGTCTATAACTATATTATATTTCAATGACATAAAGCTGTCTATCAAATATCTATCTTTTATCAATTTACTTTTTGACCATGTGCTAGAGATAATAGCTGAGGCCTGGCTAGAGAATTTCTATATTTTGAACACATAGTTATTTATTACCGCAGTATAGGACAAGTTTTAGTTACATTTAATTGTTGTTTATGATTATTAGTTCAGTAAAATTACGGGAGCTAGTATGACGAAATAGAAATAATTTGCAATAGCGGTCTTTCTTCTTTTGATCGTTAGATTAAATGGCTAGCTGTCATTTTGTAAATGAATCCAACTAATTTTCACTATTTTTTTTTTTACTTTACTGACCAAAATATTAATTTATTTAATTGCTTTAGCAAAATTACATACTGTCTTTACTTTTTGCTTGATTTGGAACTATAATTTGATTGTGAATGTAAATCCAACAAAAAAAGTTACAACTACGCTGTATTTTTTTGTATTCGTAAATTTAGTTTGATTCGTTTATATTAGTGTTTTATAATCACATCAAAGTCAGATTGCAAAATTACAGCTTATTATCATTTAATGTTTTGCGAACCCGTAATTTTACTGAACTATATTACAATGTTTTGTTGTTTCAAATAAAGCGTCTGTATCGAAACTTGATAGTGTAAATCCTCCTATCTTTACAATTACTGAAAATATGACTAAGATCACTTATCAATACCGTGTCAGCTACTAATAAACATCCCGTCTAAGTTGCTACGGGTGAGCCGATTTTTTCTAATATTTTTCATTATTTATTCATCTTACTAATAAACAAGCTAAATAAATAGAAAATGCATGCAAGGAATAATAACACAAAATAGAGAGACTAACAGAAGTTAAGCTTAGTACTACGAGCGCTCGAGCATCGCACACACAAAGACAGCTCTCTCTCGCCGCTGCGTCACGTACTCGAAGTGGTTTGAGATTGTTTTAAGATTCCGGTTTTACAGTGTCGGTGAGAGATGTCTATTTGCGCGTTGTTCGAGCGCGCGAGGCTAAAAGCTCCTACTCACGATTCAATTTCTTTTTCAACTTGCTGACCCAATCTGCTGAGAGTTGACAGATTGAATCGTCAGTAGTTGAGTGGGTGGTGCAACGCAACGAATTGTATCAGCAGATTGTGGTTGAGATGAATCGTGAGTAGCCGCCTTAAGGCTCCCTTACGCGAAATCATCTGTCTCTGTCTTTTTCTTTACGTGTAAAGAGTATGGAAAATAACCTCACTTCTGCACTTTTTCGATGTTTTTCGTTGTTTTTTCATCATTATCTTTAGCACAATTATCTTTCTTGAAAAAAAGTTATTGGAGCCAGTTGCTCCGTTAAAGTGTATTTTGATGTAGAATTCAATACGTTAATGGCCCGCAACAAGCGTTTTTGGTGATATTCAGATTTTTTTCTACAATCATCTGTTAGGTTTATACACAATTTTATGTTTGTAGCAACTAGAGAAACTCTTTAGCTTGTCGTATGATTTTTCTGGTGGCTACAAGTTTACGTTTTCTATATAAAAAATGCCCCGCGCAAGCCATGTTTTCCTATTACCGCCCCTTAAGCTTAACTACTGTACTCTCTCTATATTGTCATAATAATGACATTGATTAGTTAGTGGTTACTTTTGTACTTGTTGTTATGTCTTAAAAATACTTAATGGCAGGGTTGCAAAAAATCATGATTTTTTTATTTTAATCAAAAAAATCAGATTTTTTTAAATAAATCGTGATTTTTTTTGATTTATTTGATTTTTTTGATTTTTATTAGGTTTTGCGACCATTACCCTAGTTTTTCTTGTGGGCAACATTTCTATTTAGGTAGAATTGATGTATAGTGTTGGCAGCACCGCCAAAAATTTCACATTGTCCAGAAAAAACGATTGTGTTTATTTGTTTATATTTCCGAAAATTAATTCTGTATCCGTCTGTCTACGCTACTTGCATTGCAAGTAATTAATGAAAATACCTAATCATTATTGTTATATTTTTACTGACACAATTTTTTTTAATATTTGATTGTTGGTTTTTATTGCGATAAATAACTTAGCTTACACCTATCGTACTTTGTATTAATATTGTTTCCGAACATTACAGTTAATTAATATGCACTCCCAGTGTTTAATTAATTCCTTTTTCGGATTTTGATTTAAATCGGTGATTTTTATTAAAAAAATCATGCAATAAAAATCGTGATTTAAATCATGATTTAAATCAACTTGATTTAAATCATGCAACCCTGCTTAATGGCATACAATGCGATTAATTTAACAATGTACAACAGAAGTGACCAACTTCAAAGCGTTTGCGGTACAAAACAACGTACGCCGTCGCTTAACCAGTGAGCAACAAAATTCGTGTTCGTGATCGCCCCTGCACGAACTAAACGTATGTGTGACGGCGCGCCGTGCAAGCGATTTTAACGTTAGCAGTGGTTAAGCGACGCTGTTGCCCATGGTACATCCATTTAAGCCTTTCTCCCATAGGGATAGGCAAAGTCGACACCACTTTCCACGGGCTAAGATAATAACATATAATTGAACAGTCAGTTTAATCAATAATAGTTAAGATCTCACGTCAATCGTTTGTCTAATGGCTCCTACACACTATGCCGGCGGCTTTGCGCTCAGCAAAACTTGTATCGTAAATAATGCCGCCGGCATGCATGACTCAGCATTATTTTTAAAAGCTTAACTTTATCATGTAACATTATCTCGGAGAATCTTCTATTGTTCTTTCTTTTTAACGATTTTAATAATATAATTAATTTTAATATTTTGCTATGTTTGTTTCAGACAATAACTGGTGCGATGAGCACCCTCACACCACCCATACCACTTGAAAAACAAGAAAATAAAGCGCGCGTCGATTATATACAGGTAAAAAAAACGTTTTAGAACTGATTTCACCAACTACTAAAGGTCACTGTATACGTGAAGGGAAAATACCTCGGACGGGACGGGAACATGCAATGCACCATATATTTTTCCCCGTCCCGTCCCGTTCGTGTTCTCGTCACGTATATTTTTTTATCCGCCACGTATATACCGTCCGGGATATGAAAAAAACTCTTCACGTACCTTACCTTAGCTTTTTAACAGCCGCCCGATTAATTTTTAAACTTATGCTACACAGCTGCGTGCGGCCGAGTTGAAAGGCAGCGTTTATGTGCGTGCTCATGAAATACATTGAGTGAGGGTGTTTTGAAGCCATTTTTACGAAATACTTAAAATTTCGTAACAAACAATGATAATGTTTCTTTGAAATAACGAATAAAATAAGATTTCATTAAAATTTCGAAAAATAATTTCTAATTTTGACCAATAACTTCGTAGGTATAGTTTCCCAGGTATAGTCTAAAAGACAAAAAACCGGCCAAGTGCGAGTCGGACTCGCGCACGAAGGGTTCAGTACCAAAAACGGTAGAAAAAATCCAATCACGTTTGTTGTATGGGAGCCTTCCTTAAATATTTATTTTATTCTGTTTTTAGTATTTATTGTTATACCTAGTGGCAATAGAAATACATCATCTGTGAAAATTTCAATTGTATACCTGTTGTCGTTATTAATATCGAGCAAAAAACGACAAAAAACTCACGTTTGTTGTATGGGAGCCCCCCTTAAATATTTATTTTATTCTGTTATTAGTATTTGTTGTTATAGAGCGGCAACAGAAATACATCATTTGTAAAAAAAAATACTGTCTAGCTATTACGGTTCATGAGATACAGCTTGGTGACAGACAGACGGACAGCGGAGTCTTAGTAATAGGGTCCCGTTTTTATCCTTTGGGTACGAAACCCTAAAAATGGTCTTGATGATGAGCGGACTTCGGCTTCATTTTTACACCGTTTATTTAAATACGTGTTCAATGTATCAGGACGTGGCGTCGCAGCCAGACTTCGACTACCCCATGGAGTTCTACGAGCACACGGAGGCGCTGTGGAAGGACCAGGGCGTGCAGCGCACCTACGAGCGCAGCAACGAGTACCAGCTCATCGACTGCGCCAAGTAGTACGTATAATATATCACTAATAAGACACAATTAGGAGAAACGGCCACGTAGGTCACCGGTGACCGGACCGGATCATGTTCTGTATCACGGCCCGGCCACAGCTAATGCGGCAGACGGCGTTCAATAATCACTGCGCGCTATCTCGATGGCGGCCTCTTAGCTCGTCGTCACGACCGCGCAGTGATTACCAAATTTGCTTGCCGCCTCGCCGCCTGCCGCGCTGACTGTGGCCGGGCCGTTAGACACATTGTGGGTCACCGGTAACCTCAGGGCCGCTTTGTTTTCAAACTTTTTGTGTGAATCGACTGCAATGCAATCGGGCTAGAGACGGCCACGTAAGTCACCTCACCGGTGACCAGACCATGTTATGTATTAAACGCCTCGTGGGTCACCGGTGACCTCAAGGCCGCCTTGTTTTCAAACTTTTTATGTGAATCGATTGCGTTAAGTTGTACGTGTATCCGTGCAAAAGCTTCTTTTAGCGTGCGTCTTGTCCTGTGTTAAGAGGGCTCCACACTCGCGCCGCGAAAGCCCGCGAGCCGCGAGTGTGGAGGGTTTCGCGGCTTCGCGTATGGGCTTCGCATTCGCGCTTCGCGGCGTTCCCCGACCGGTGGCGGTTTTTTGGTCCGCGTCAAAGGACTTGTGTGCCGAACTAATGTTGCCGTGATTCGCGGCCGCGGTTCACGCGCGAGTCTGGAGGGCTATATTTTTCGCACCGTTTTCATGCGCGAACCGCGCCCGTGATTGAGCCGGCATAATGAATGAGTCATGACTCATGATCATACCCCGTTATCGCGGGTGCACGAATGAAGCCAAAGACAAAGTACAACAGAAGGTCTATTTTTGATTAATTTGATTATTCTGCCTAATCCCACTCAACCTCAGAGAGAATATATGGTTAATATAAAAATGGTATGCAATTAGACTACAAATCACTAAATGACCCGTAAAGGGGAGAGGGCGCGGTGCGTGAGACAACACTAGGTACAGTAAAAGACGACACGACAGCACGCGTGCGAGTGGCGGCGTTCGGCCGGCTTCTGTGCGCCTTTGTCGGCATCCGTCAAAGCGGTCACCGCGCGGCGGGCTTATGTGCGCCTTTGTCGGCATCTGTCAAAACCGACACCGGGCGGCGAAATTTTCACACCTTAAATAGGTTTTTTGAGTAGAAAAATGTAGGCAAATAGGTGGCCCCCATGGCCCCCCGTATGACCAACCGGTGGCGAGTGGGCAAGTGCCGTAGTTTTTTAGTGGGTATTCCCTCCTCCCGGGATTCCATCGAGCTTTGACTTGGTGGAATTACGGGAGGTAGTCGTGGAGGGAGCCAACGTTGAATGTTGCGGTCCCCTCCTGGTGAGTCCCACATGCCCCCTTCCCGATCACCAGCGGGAAGGGAAGCGCATAAATGCGTTTTTCTACGGCATAAAAAAAAAAGGCAAATAGGTGGCCCTAAAGGTCTTTCGCTTCTGATTTTTTAGTCTGTGAATCGTTCGTGCACGCGCGATAACGGGGTATGGTCATGATACCTGCGAGCACTTACTTGCTCTTTGGTACAGGCCGTTTATTTTTAAAAGCCAATTTTGACTCATCTCTTTCCATCAACGCCATCCAGTGAGGCAAATAGTTTAGTAACTATTTTTATTTTTTTAATGTCACTTTGAAAAGCCCTCATTTCTTAAACTTACTTACGTCACTATCTAGTTGCTACTTTATGGTAACAAACGAAGAATGAAAGATCTTTTTTGTCATTACAAAATTACTATAATGCATTTCAATTATGATTTGTTTCTCTTATCAAATGAAACAGTTAAAAAGAGGAATTAACGTAATTTTCAATAATTCATAGTTTTAATAGTATAAACTATGTCGGGATTTACACCATGTACCTGTTTATTTTTGAGACTCCGATATTTCGGCGCAGTTGCATGCGCCATGATCACGGAAGAACTGTCGATTGTTGCGTGCGGGTAGATGTTATTGGCAGACGAATCGGTCTACCCTCCGTCTAGTTCTTTTATTACTACGTTCGATACCGGTACCACTGTCTGCAAACTCACTATTCACTCGAATTTGTTCTCGACACACGACACTCACTGTATCTGTACGCGAAACGGCACTTTTTTATTTTTGTTGTTTTTACACAACCGGACTACTGGATTCCAGACACTCGACAATTTAAACCCATCCTCACGATTGAAATTTTTGTATTTGGTTATTTCAATCGCTTCCCTGACCATTCTTGGCATGTAGTGGCGTTCTGTTGAAATAATCTGGGGGTTATGTAACTCAATCCAGTGATTTGTGTCCGAATGAATTAAATGTTCAGCAATGGCCGATTTTTGCGTATCATTGTTTTGGACCGCTTTTATGTGCTCCTTTATACGGCATGCTATTGTGCGTTTAGTTTGGCCGATATATGAGCTACCACAGCAACTCATAGTTTGATAGAACTGTTACAGGTTATGGAAGTTACGCCTATAGCACACCTCCGCCCCAGTAGGTACCGCCATGAGTTCTACAAGCGAAAAACAGCCTGTTCTATTGCATAGATTTTTCACGCGCAGCCAATCGGGCGGAATCCCACCCGATTGGCTGCTACCGTTGGCACACGCGAAATAGGGTGGGCCGATTTTAACCATTTTTCGAGTTTTGCTTCACAAGACCCCTCAAAAGTTGCATAATGCGATGTAGGTTATAGGAAAAATCATATAAAAAATTAAAACAATCACTTTTAGCCCTCTACTAGCGTTTGAATTTTTATAAAATACCTATATTTCGTGCATATCAGACTTAAGAATTTTGCATTAAAAGACCCCTTAAAAGTTGCGTAATGCGACGTAGATTCTAGGAAAAATAATTAAAAAAATAAGCTTATCACATTGAAACAGGAATTTTATCAAAACCAATTCGAAAAATTTAATTTTGTTTAATTATTTTTTACAAAATTCGATTGCTATCTACTATTTTTAATAATTTTTCCTACAACCTACGTCTCGTTTTAAATTTCCATGGTTATTGACGTTAATAGAATAAACTATGTCGGGATTTACAAGGAACGTAGTAATAAAAGAACTAGACGGCGGAGGGGTATCGAACGTAGTAATAAAAGAACTAGACGGAGGGTAGACCGATTCGTCTGCCAATAACATCTACCCGCACGCAACAATCGACAGTTCTTCCGTGATCATGGCGCATCCAACTGCGCCGAAATATCGGAGTCTCAAAAATAAACAGGTACATGGTGTAAATCCCGACATAGTTTATTCTATTAACCTACGTCTCATTGTGCAACTTTTGAGGGGTCATTTAATGCAAAATTCTAAGGTCTGAAATACACGAAATAAGGGTATTTTATATAAATTCGATCGCTAGTAGAGGGCTCAAAGTGATAACCTTATTTTTTTAAATTATTTTTCCTATAATCTACGTCGCATTACGTAACTTTTGAGGGGTCTTGCAATGCAAAATTCGAAAAATGATTAAAATCGGCCCACTTAACACGAAAGTTATGACGCGAAACTGCTACGTAGATGTGATCCTCACATATCGTCGTAGAAGTCATGGCTGAACTTCGGTTTCGCTGGTATTGTTTCGCGGCGGAGATGTGTTACAGGCGTAAAAGAGCGTTTATATCAGCTATCAAAATCAATGTGCACTCATTGATTTTGATTCCAGCAGACTAATCGCTAATTCATCGATCACCACAGTATACATTTTAATCATGGAAAGTAATTTGTTTTAATGTTCATTTCCATGGTTAAAATATACGCACGACAGCACGCAAAGTTAAACAGTTGAACTACGAAAACAGCTCTTATTGCGTACGACATAAAGACGGTCTCAAGATCAACATATAGAGTCTGATGTGCTGTTGACTGTACTCTATTACGATCGATGACTCAGCGATTAGTCTGTCGGAATGCATCCATTGATAAATCGTTTATTTTTGTCTCAGTTTCCTGGACCAGGTGCACATAATAAAGCAGCCGGACTACACGCCGACCGAGCAGGATATCCTGCGCTGCCGAGTGCTCACCTCCGGCATCTTCGAGACGCAGTTCGTCGTAGACAAAGTCAACTTCCAGTGAGTGCTCTACTAATATGCGGTTAATTTTTAAGTACAGTACGAGGCAAACATCTTGAAATCTGGTGGGGATTGCGCAGAACGCACATTTTGGGTATGCGTTGCGGTGAGGTACGCGGGCGGCGGGAGAGGGGCGCGCGCTATTGGTCGCTCGCAAGTGCACATGCGTGAACTTAACCCCACTCCGTCGAAATAGTGTCAAGATGTTTGCCTCGTACCAGGGCTCTATCACTCCGTGCGTAGGTATGAGAAAAGCACCTAGCGCTCGGCGTCCTCTGCGTGGACAAAATCGGCAGGGTTGTCCGTCGCGTCCTCGGAATATCTGTAGCGCGTTTTTTAAGGTTCCTGCGCTTTTATTTAAGTGTAAAGATTAGTATTTATAAATATGGTTAATCCTGTAAAGCTATCGCTATCTTTGTGAGTTTTTCGTTTAATAAAGATTGTTTTCCATCATTTTACTATTAATAGTATATGAATAGGTATTCACATACCATATTCTGTAAAGTCAATGGTTTGATAACCCCAGTAGACCAGAAAGGACAACTAAAAAAAATCTAAAATAGACTATTTGACTAATTTTGGAAAACCATTTTAAATTATTCCTTATTACGTAATAAGCGCACCACATTGATATTTCAGGAAAAATCAATGTATTTCATAAAAAAATCAATGTGAAGTTGGAATTTTTAAAACCGCGCCAAAAAAGCTATGGCGCTGGACACGTGACTTGTTGACGTCACAGGCCTGTAAACATTGTAATATCCTTAGCCATTTGACAGCCATCAATCGCGGATCCTAGTCTATGGTCGTGTCAAACGCCTGAAGCCATATTTATTTACAGGAATGTGGTGTTTTCGCCACAGAAATAAATTCTAAAATTATTGCATTTTTCTAGGTGAAATTGATCAATTAATAGACTTAATTTAGTCCATATAATAGTTGAATATGTTTTTTTACGCCATTATCTGTTAGGATGAGCAAAGTTTGTAGTATATTTTCAATGTTGTCAAATTGTCTATTCCGACGAATCTTTTAACAACTCAGTACAAGCCTTGGCACGTATCTTGAGCGGTGACAGTTAATGCGCAGAAGTAACTTTTGGGTCTCATTGGCGGGAGACGTGGTGCGGGACGACCGACTGCAAACATGCGCAGTAATCCCCTCCAATTTCCCGTGGTTTGTAGCTCAGCTTTATTTAGATAAATCCTCTATTGTATTAAAAATAAAAAAACCCATGCGGTTTTCTCCCCCATACAGTATGTTCGACGTGGGCGGTCAACGCGACGAACGACGCAAGTGGATTCAGTGCTTCAACGACGTCACCGCCATCATATTCGTGACCGCCTGCTCCTCATACAACATGGTGCTCAGAGAGGATCCCACGCAGAACCGTTTGAGAGAATCACTCGACTTGTTCAAGAGCATATGGAACAACAGGTCAGTCAGTTACACATGAGGAACATGACACAATTTTCTCCCTAACAATCATCTTAGGTCACCTCGAATCCGCTGAGATTCAGTTGCATCTCATCTTGAATTCGCCCGCGACATGGATAGTTTTACCAGTTTTTCTTTTAAAAAAAATAGTAAAGTCGGTTTAAAATAGGTTAAACATGACAACATTTTGCCAGTCGAAAATACACAAAATATCATATAACCTTAAATTCGTATGCGACTCAGTTATAGCCGTTTTTCTTTCCATATGTATTTTTGGGGAAAGTACAACTTTTTTGGTTCTAAATAGCTTAAGCGATTCGTTCGACTTATTCGAAGCATATCAGTAGAGCACACAAGAATCAATCTTATGTTCTTAGTCATTAGGTAGTTAGTTTGACGTAACTGTCATCATATTCGTGACCGCCTGCTCCTCATACAACATGGTGCTCAGAGAGGATCCCACGCAGAACTGTTTGAGAGAATCACTCGACTTGTTCAAGAGCATATGGAATAACAGGTCAGCCATTTACACATCAAGAACATGACACAATTTTCTCCCTATAAACCATCTTAGCTCACCTCGAATCCGCTGAGATTCAGTTGCATCTCATCTTGAATTGGCCGGCGACATGGATAGTTTAGTTTTTCAAAATCGCTTGAGGGATTCGCTTGATCTCTTCAAAAACATAAGCAAAAATAGAGAGTAGCACACTGTAATGAGCATTTAATTCTTAGACATAAGATAACAGGAATTAAACGCGTGCAAACTACGATAGGTATTTTCACACTTACCTATTTTCCCGACGTTTCGACCGAGTTGCATCGGCCGTGGTCACGGGCTGACTGGAGCTGCGGTGTTACGCCTCCTCCTCTTCGGTGGAATCTTCATCCACCGTCGAACAGTTTTTCCAACTACCGCCGCACACAACACTAACGGGGTCCTTATTTCGTATCATAGCCGTATAGTTAGCCGACCGCGAACAAAGAAGTAGTGCGTTAAGCGTTTGCAAATACTGGATTTCACACTGCTGATAATTTGTGGCCATCTTCCCGATTGAAGTTATTTGGATGTTTTTTAATTCCAATCGCTTCACGTACAACTCGTGAATAAAAATGGCGATCAGTGGAAAGAACCTGCGTGCGATAAAATTCGATCCAATGGTTTGTGCCGCTTTCCAGCAAATGTTCTGCAATCGCTGATTCATTAGCTTGGCGGTTTTTTGCAGCTGTGATGTTGTGTTCACGGACTCTTTCAGTGATAGTTCGTTTCGTCTGACCAATATTAATTCCTGTTATTTTAATTAAGGACAATGCAACGCGAAAGTTTAAAAGTGTACTTAGACATAAGATTGATAAGTAGATGACGTGACCACCATCATATTGACCTGTTCAAGAGCATATGGAACAACAGGTCAGTGGACACCACATGACAAACATGACAGAACACTGCCACTCGAAAAATAAACAAAATATCATATAAACTTCAATTCGTCTGCGACACAGTTATCGCAATTTTTCTTTCCATGTATTTTTAGGGAAAGTACAACTTTATTAATTCTAAATGGGAGGGGTAGCAAAAAACTTTCCACGACGGAAGTTGCGGGCGGTCGCTAGGATTAAATAAAATTTACCGCGGCCCAATTTTGGGTCTGGAAAGCGTCTTAAACCCCTGTTCGTTAATTCCAGATGGCTGCGCACGATATCAGTGATCCTGTTCCTAAACAAGCAGGACTTACTAGCGGAAAAGGTGCTCGCGGGGAAATCCCGACTTGAAGAGTATTTCGCGGAGTTCTCGCGCTACCAGACGCCGCCCGACGCCGCGCCCGACGCCAGGGACCACGCCGAGGTCGCAAGGGCCAAGTACTTTATACGGGACGAGTTCCTCGTGAGTATTACTGCACTACATTACATGTTACACATACTACACACACTTCATACTCTCCATACTACATGCACTTTATAGTAACTACACTAGGTGCAGTATTCAGACGCCGCACGACGCCAGGGACCACGCCGAGATCGCAAGGGCCAAGTACTTTATACGGGACGAGTTCCTCGTGAGTATTACTGCACTACATTACATGTTACACATACTACACACACTTCATACTCTCCATACTATATGCACTTTATAGTAACTACACTAGGTGCAGTATTCAGACGCCGCACGACGCCAGGGACCACGCCGAGGTCGCAAGGGCCAAGTACTTTATACGGGACGAGTTCCTCGTGAGTATTACTGCACTACATTACATGTTACACATACTACACACACTTCATACTCTCCATACTACATGCACTTTATAGTAACTACACTAGGTGCAGTATTCAGACGCCGCACGACGCCAGGGACCACGCCGAGGTCGCAAGGGCCAAGTACTTTATACGGGACGAGTTCCTCGTGAGTATTACTTCACTACATTACATGTTACACATACTACACACACTTCATACTCTCCATACTATATGCACTTTATAGTAACTACACTAGGTGCAGTATTCAGACGCCGCACGACGCCAGGGACCACGCCGAGGTCGCAAGGGCCAAGTACTTTATACGGGACGAGTTCCTCGTGAGTATTACTGCACTACATTACATGTTACACATACTACACACACTTCATACTCTCCATACTACATGCACTTTATAGTAACTACACTAGGTGCAGTATTCAGACGCCGCACGACGCCAGGGACCACGCCGAGGTCGCAAGGGCCAAGTACTTTATACGGGACGAGTTCCTCGTGAGTATTACTGCACTACATTACATGTTACACATACTACACACACTTCATACTCTCCATACTATATGCACTTTATAGTAACTACACTAGGTGCAGTATTCAGACGCCGCACGACGCCAGGGACCACGCCGAGGTCGCAAGGGCCAAGTACTTTATACGGGACGAGTTCCTCGTGAGTATTACTGCACTACATTACATGTTACACATACTACACACACTTCATACTCTCCATACTACATGCACTTTATAGTAACTACACTAGGTGCAGTATTCAGTCGCCGCACGACGCCAGGGACCACGCCGAGGTCGCAAGGGCCAAGTACTTTATACGGGACGAGTTCCTCGTGAGTATTACTGCACTACATTACATGTTACACATACTACACACACTTCATACTCTCCATACTATATGCACTTTATAGTAACTACACTAGGTGCAGTATTCAGACGCCGCACGACGCCAGGGACCACGCCGAGGTCGCAAGGGCCAAGTACTTTATACGGGACGAGTTCCTCGTGAGTATTACTGCACTACATTACATGTTACACATACTACACACACTTCATACTCTCCATACTACATGCACTTTATAGTAACTACACTAGGTGCAGTATTCAGACGCCGCACGACGCCAGGGACCACGCCGAGGTCGCAAGGGCCAAGTACTTTATACGGGACGAGTTCCTCGTGAGTATTACTGCACTACATTACATGTTACACATACTACACACACTTCATACTCTCCATACTATATGCACTTTATAGTAACTACACTAGGTGCAGTATTCAGACGCCGCACGACGCCAGGGACCACGCCGAGATCGCAAGGGCCAAGTACTTTATACGGGACGAGTTCCTCGTGAGTATTACTGCACTACATTACATGTTACACATACTACACACACTTCATACTCTCCATACTACATGCACTTTATAGTAACTACACTAGGTGCAGTATTCAGACGCCGCACGACGCCAGGGACCACGCCGAGGTCGCAAGGGCCAAGTACTTTATACGGGACGAGTTCCTCGTGAGTATTACTGCACTACATTACATGTTACACATACTACACACACTTCATACTCTCCATAATACATGCACTTTATAGTAACTACACTAGGTGCAGTATTCAGACGCCGCACGACGCCAGGGACCACGCCGAGGTCGCAAGGGCCAAGTACTTTATACGGGACGAGTTCCTCGTGAGTATTACTGCACTACATTACATGTTACACATACTACACACACTTCATACTCTCCATACTACATGCACTTTATAGTAACTACACTAGGTGCAGTATTCAGACGCCGCACGACGCCAGGGACCACGCCGAGGTCGCAAGGGCCAAGTACTTTATACGGGACGAGTTCCTCGTGAGTATTACTGCACTACATTACATGTTACACATACTACACACACTTCATACTCTCCATACTACATGCACTTTATAGTAACTACACTAGGTGCAGTATTCAGACGCCGCACGACGCCAGGGACCACGCCGAGGTCGCAAGGGCCAAGTACTTTATACGGGACGAGTTCCTCGTGAGTATTACTGCACTACATTACATGTTACACATACTACACACACTTCATACTCTCCATACTACATGCACTTTATAGTAACTACACTAGGTGCAGTATTCAAACGCCGCACGACGCCAGGGACCACGCCGAGGTGGCGCGGGCCAAGTACTTTATACGGGACGAGTTCCTCGTGAGTATTATTGCACTACATTACATGTTATACACACTTTATAGTAACTACACTAGGTACAGTATTCAGACGCCGCACGACGCCAGGGACCACGCCGAGGTGGCGCGGGCCAAGTACTTTATATGGGACGAGTAGGGTGATAAAGATGATCCAAATAATTATCGCCCAATTAGTCTTATTACAATTTTTGCAAAGGTGTTTGAGAAATGTATGCTCAAGAGATTATTGGCTTTCTGTCAGAAATATAATATTATAAAAAATGAACAATACGGTTTCCAAAAGAATAAATCGTCTGGTTTAGCTATTTTCGACCTTGTTAAAAACATACTGACCAATTTAAATAATAACCGTTTGACGACCGGGTTGTTTGTTGATCTGACCAAAGCCTTTGACTATGTTTCACATGACATTTTATTAAAGAAAATAGAATCGCTTGGACTAAGGGGTATTTCACTACAATGGTTTAGTTCATATTTAAAGAATCGTAAGCAGTGTGTCTCTGTGAGTAATGTAATAAATCAAGAATTGGTGACGTTTACATCTGACTATTGTGAAAAAAAATTTGGTGTTTCACAAGGAAGCATTTTAGGTCCCGTTTTATTTCTTCTCTATATTAATGACATGAGTGAATGTATTGACCATAATTGTATTCTTTATGCAGATGACATTTCAATTATTGTGACCACTGATAAATTTGATAATTCAATTGCTCAACATGAAACTGACATTAATAATACAATTGACTCTTTATGCGTTTGGCTTGATGACAATAACTTGAAAATTAACCTTAACAAATCCGTTCTTATGCAATTTAATAAATCGAAGCATACTAAGTACAACTTCAAACTTAATATAAGTAAAATAAAGGAAGTTTCTAATACCAAATTTCTGGGTGTCACTATTGATGATAAGGTAAATTGGTCCTCACATGTAGATGATCTCTGTAAACGAATCAATAGATTTTCGTATGCGATTAATCAGGTAAAAAAGGTGACCAATAAAAATACTGCCATTCTCACATATTATGCGTATGTAGACTCAATCCTGCGTTATGGACTTGTCATTTGGGGAAACTGTACAGAATGGGAAAGAGTATTTATTTCACAAAAGAAATGCGTCAGAGCCATAGGTGGTATTAGATGGGATGAATCCTGCAGACCACTTTTCAAGAGTTTTGGTCTATTGCCGCTTCCCTGTCTTTATGTTTTGGAAGTGTGTGTTTTTGTATACAAACATAAGCATCTATTTAAAAAGGCGTCTGATCGCAGACAACGTAGAGACCCACACGGGATTGTATTGGATACTGTTCCTAGCTCACACAAATACAGTAGGAGCTGTCTCGCAATGTGCGTCAAGGTTTATAACAAAATCCCAAATGAAGTAAAGGCCATTAATAACATTGGATTATTTAAGAAAAAACTTAATAAATGGCTTATCGCACACAACTTCTATAGTTTAAAGGAATTTTTCGAGTGTAAGAAATCATGATTTTGTTTTTTTACTTGACATTTCGATATTGTGACGATTAGTTTGTTATCAGATTTGTGTATTTTTTTGTTTATTATTATTATTGACATTATTTAGTGACATTTTTATCGGCATTTTAATTGACATTTTTTATTTTATTTTATTATTGGTATCACTTAAAACAATATTAATTCAATAATCTTTTTTTTAACTTTGATAATGCTTATATTGACTTTTTTTCATCTTTTTTTTTTCTTTGCGTATCGCCTGTAAAGGTGGAAGCCAGTGAAACTATATTTAGTTATAAGACCTGACTGTAAATGTACCTGAGTTTCGTGTGCAATAAATGATTATGATGATGATTATGATTATTATGAGTTCCTCGTGAGTATTATTGCACTACATTACATGTTACACACACTTTATAGTAACTACACTAGGTGCAGTATTCAGACGCCGCACGACGCCAGGGACCACGCCGAGGTGGCGCGGGCCAAGTACTTTATACGGGACGAGTTCCTCGTGAGTATTATTGCACTACATTACATGTTACACACACTTTATAGTAACTACACTAGGTACAGTATTCAGACGCCGCCCGACACCAGGGACCACGCTGAGGTCGCAAGGGCCAAGTACTTTATACGGGACGAGTTCCTCGTGAGTATTATGGCACTGCATTACATGTTACAGACACTTTATAGTAACTACACTAGGTACAGTACTCACGCACTACCAGACGCCGCCTGACGCCAGGGCCCACGCCGAGGTCGCGCGGGCCAAGTACTTTTTACGGGACGAGTTCCTCGTGAGTATTATTGCAACACATTACATGTTACACATACTACACACACTTCATACTCTCCATACTACATGCACTTTATAGTAACTACACTAGGTACAGTATTCAGACGCCGCCCGACGCCAGGGACCACGCCGAGGTCGCGCGGGCCAAGTACTTTATACGGGACGAGTTCCTCGTGAGTATTATGGCACTGCATTACATGTTACACACACTTTATAGTAACTACACTAGGTACAGTACTCACGCACTACCAGACGCCGCCCGACGCCAGGGACCACGCCGAGGTGGCGCGGGTCAAGTACTTTACACGGGACGAGTTCCTCGTGAGTATTATGGCACTACATTACATGTTACACATACTACACACACTTCATACTCTCCATACTACTTTTATGGGCTCCAGTGCTAAATCGTTGCTTACATTATCGTTGTTGGGTATATTTCGGGGCGTTTCTATAGTTTGTATAACGTGTTACAAAATAACTCCTAATGCCGAATATGGTAGATAATTTACGATAAATTTTACTGTGGGACAAACGCTGAAATAGCGAAAAAGGCAGCTATTTCACACAAAAATTAATAATGAAAATATCAAAATGTATGAAACAGCTGATTTTTTTTCGCGATTTCAAAGTTGGTCCCATAGTAAAAGTTGATCAGTTTTATGGTCCCTATCTACCTTATTCGGTTATATAAGGCTATTACCGAACACCCTATAGATTGTTTAATCTTGATGATAAAAGAAAAATAATGAATCTTTTTTTTTTTAGCGCATAAGCACAGCGAGCGGTGACGGAAAGCACTACTGCTACCCGCACTTCACGTGCGCCGTCGACACCGAGAACATCAAGCGCGTGTTCAACGACTGCCGCGACATCATACAGCGCATGCACCTGCGCCAGTACGAGCTGCTCTAACAACCACGGTCAGTCACTCTAACACTGCAGTCGGCCACTCTAACAGTTACAGTCGCGCGTGTTCAACGACTGCCGCGACATCATACAGCGCATGCACCTGCGCCAGTACGAGCTGCTCTAACAACCACGGTCAGTCACTCTAACACTGCAGTCGGCCACTCTAACAGTTACAGTCGCGCGTGTTCAACGACTGCCGCGACATCATACAGCGCATGCACCTGCGCCAGTACGAGCTGCTCTAACAACCACGGTCAGTCACTCTAACACTGCAGTCGGCCACTCTAACAGTTACAGTCGCGCGTGTTCAACGACTGCCGCGACATCATACAGCGCATGCACCTGCGCCAGTACGAGCTGCTCTAACAACCACGGTCAGTCACTCTAACACTGCAGTCGGCCACTCTAACAGTTACAGTCGCGCGTGTTCAACGACTGCCGCGACATCATACAGCGCATGCACCTGCGCCAGTACGAGCTGCTCTAACAACCACGGTCAGTCACTCTAACACTGCAGTCGGCCACTCTAACAGTTACAGTCGCGCGTGTTCAACGACTGCCGCGACATCATACAGCGCATGCACCTGCGCCAGTACGAGCTGCTCTAACAACCACGGTCAGTCACTCTAACACTGCAGTCGGCCACTCTAACAGTTACAGTCGCGCGTGTTCAACGACTGCCGCGACATCATACAGCGCATGCACCTGCGCCAGTACGAGCTGCTCTAACAACCACGGTCAGTCACTCTAACACTGCAGTCGGCCACTCTAACAGTTACAGTCGCGCGTGTTCAACGACTGCCGCGACATCATACAGCGCATGCACCTGCGCCAGTACGAGCTGCTCTAACAACCACGGTCAGTCACTCTAACACTGCAGTCGGCCACTCTAACAGTTACAGTCGCGCGTGTTCAACGACTGCCGCGACATCATACAGCGCATGCACCTGCGCCAGTACGAGCTGCTCTAACAACCACGGTCAGTCACTCTAACACTGCAGTCGGCCACTCTAACAGTTACAGTCGCGCGTGTTCAACGACTGCCGCGACATCATACAGCGCATGCACCTGCGCCAGTACGAGCTGCTCTAACAACCACGGTCAGTCACTCTAACACTGCAGTCGGCCACTCTAACAGAATAGTAACTCTAACTCTAACAGTACAGAATCAGTCACTCTCATTAACAGTACAGACTACAGTCAGTCACTCCAGTACAGTCAGTAACCCCAATAGTACAGTCAATCACTCTAACAGTACAGACTACAGTAAGGCACTTTGTACAGAATACAGTAAGACACTTTGTACAGACTATAGTCAGACACTTTGTACAGACTATAGTCAGTCACTTTGTACAGACTATAGTCAGTCACTTTGTACAGACTATAGTCAGTCACTTTGTACAGACTATAGTCAGTCACTTTGTACAGACTATAGTCAGTCACTTTGCACAAACTACAGTCAGACACTTTGTACAGACTATAGTCAGTCACTTTGTACAGACTATAGTCAGTCACTTTGTACAGACTATAGTCAGTCACTTTGTACAGACTATAGTCAGTCACTTTGTACAGACTATAGTCAGTCACTTTGTACAGACTATAGTCAGTCACTTTGCACAGACTACAGTCAGACACTTTGTACAGACTACAGTTAGTCACTGTAACAGTACAAACTATAGTTAGTCACTCTAACAGGCAGATTACAGTCCACTATCAGTACAGTCAATCACTCTAAAGTCGCATTACTAATTTCCCAGCAAAAATGTAAACAAAGTTGTTACCAGAACAAAACAACAAAAAAGGAAATAGTATATTGATAAGTCAAGAAATAAACACACTTACATGTTTTTTCAGCACAAACCTAATAAAAATAGATTAGATAAATATTCTTAATCATGAGTTTTGCGGCAAAAACAGTAATATAATTTAATATTTTATAATAACAGTTTTATAGTAGTGTAATAAAGTCGAAGTTCGCAGGATGAGGGTGAACAGCGTCACCGCCGATTGACAAGACTTGATGTCGAACCAATAGTGGTTTATTATGTGCTGGTTGATGATTACAAACAAACGAGACGAGCCCAGCGAGGTCCCACGAGTGTGAAAGCCAAGCTTAGGGTCGTCATATTGTGAGGTGACCGAGAAAGTCCCAATAAGCTTGGAAGCAACCTTAGTGCTGATCGTTGATTCGATACAGTAGCAAAAATGAAAACAGTCCTTATACTGTTGGGTAAACGAAACGCTACCGCGAGTCAAGGGACTGTCAGCGCAATTTATGATTCTTCAGTGGAACTGTGTTTATTAATCGGTTTGTTACAGTAGAAATTATTTTTATGATGCTGTGCACACATCAATTGCAAACCGTACACCTTTGGTAATTTTATAAATATTAATAAAATAAAAAATAGTATTACGAGTAGTAGCTGTAGAAGCAGCATTTGTCTTTTGGTATTGAGGGGGAACAGGCGAAGATGCTATGTATTTTTGATAGTTTACATAGACAATTAGACAGTCAATATCTAAGTAAAGTTTTCTTATCAGTTCGTTTCAACAATTTTTAACATCAAAAAATATGATAGATTATAAAGATAAGATTTATATTTACCATCCTACTTTAAAATTACCCTGGATGACATTATATTTATTACTAGCGGCCGCCCGCGACTTCGTCTGCGTGGAAAGATTTTTTGCTATCCCTCAGGAACTATACTTTTTTTCGGGATGATAGGTACCCTATGTCCTTCTCTGTACCCCTGACAACGTGTATTCAAAATTTCATGATGATCGGTTCAGTAGTTAAGACGTGAAGGCGTAACAAACAAACAAACAAATAAACAAACAAACAAACGGACTTTCGCATTTATAATATTAGTAAGGATAAGGATGACTCAAAAATAATAAACAAGTTAAAAAAGTGAACAAAGGTTTTCAATATCTGAAAATGTCACTATCAGGGTCAGTTTGTCAATTTGACAGTGACATTTCTTTGTTTACATTTTTGCTGGGAAATTAGTAATGCGACTTTACAGTACAGCCATTCACTCCAACAGTACAGATTACAATCATTCACTCTGACAATACAGACTAAAGTCAGTCTAACAGTATAGACTACAGTCAGTCACTAAGGCTGGCCACATACAGACGGAATTCCGAATCGGGATTCCGTACGTACCACCACACACAGACGTTTTTTTTCCGTTCGGAATCACGGCTCAGGCAGATGCTAGACTTTGAAGAGTAAACATTGAATGAAGATGAATTATTTTGATGACGATGTACTATTTTAATAGCGATTTCGCTTTTACTTTACCTGTGCGAAAAAAGCTGTGCATGGGTAGCCTACAACACCTATTATTAAATATTCGATATCAGAATTAAATTAAACTTGGCTTCAAGTCTTTTGGCCAAGTGCATATTCAACTAAAATTATCTTCTAAAAATAAAGAAAAAATGCATAATTATAGACTATTTTTTATTTACATTACGCTTAGGTCAATTCTATTGTTTTTTTGGTAAAATAGAACTCATAACTTAGCAAAACAATAAAAAAGTATGGTCAAAAGCCTGGTATCCAGTACCTTGATTACGTAAAGCTGTTGCTAACAATTCTCGATTGAAATCGATTGAAAGCGCAGTTGTATTGCTGCTTTAGTTAAGATAGTTGTCACATTGGTTCTAACTAAAGCAGCAATGTAACTGCGATTTCTGTCAGAGTTGATTGCAACAAAATTACAAAATCACCCCCCTGAGCTGTAATAAAAAAAGTAGCATTCCGTACGGAATAAAAACGGTTGTGTGTGGCGACCAATACAAAATCTATGGAAGTCTTGCGTTCGGAATGGGTTTTTTCCGTGCGTGATTCCGAACGCACGGGCCCTCATGTGGAATTCCGTAACGGATAAAATTACGTACGGAAAGTTAACGCATGTGTGTGGCAGGCCCATAGATTTTGTATGCAATTGCTGCGTTCGGAATTCCGAATCGGGATCCCGTTTCGAGATTCCGTTACGTGATTCCGTCTGTGTGTCGCCGGCCTAACAGTACAGTCAGCCATTATAATAAACTTGGTCTGTCATTCTGACACAGTTTACTCTAAAGAGCGTAATCATCTACTGTTTGTGGTTAGCTACTTTAACACGAAGTCAGTTTTTTAACAGTCAGTAACATACTACCACGCGAGATAAATCGCTAATACTCAGAAACCGCTACTTTTATCTATCTACTTTTATTTTCTAACCTAATACACTATCAATGTCTTACTATACAAGGTTATTTTTAGTTAATACAAAACCTTTCGTGGGTTGATCAGACCATCAAACTGAACAACTTTCATTATGGGACCAACCTTGAAATCATAAAAAAAATTAAGCTGTTCCATACAAAAGTACACTCCTACTCCATCGAAATGTATGAAACAGCTGATTTTTTTTGCGATTCAAGGTCCCATAATGAAAGTTGTTCAGTTTGATGGTCTGATCAACCCCACGAGAGGTTTTTATATTAACTAAAAATAACTTTGTATAATACCAGGGCTCTGTCACTCCGCGCGTGAGTATGAAGCGCTCAGCGTTCTCTTAGAGCACAAATTTCATACATCAGAAAAGATAAGACCTACGCGATAGAAAAAGAGGCAACTACTAAGTACATGTTTTGGAGCGTAGGGAGCGCTGTGCGGCCTGAATTGCACTTTATTGTGTCGGAGCAAGAGTCGCAATTTATTAAAACAATTTTGCTGAGTGCAACTTCTGTACGCTAGTACTATTATCTATTTTGTGATAATACACAACATTCATCAGATCATCTTTTTATTTTAGATATAAGTCAAGAGGAGCGCAATACTACCCTCGCCGGCGGCCCGGCGCACAACCTCGGCACAGCAATACCCGTAAACCGCGTGCCACGTGCCATATGACACGATTTGACATTTGCCACGTGCCAAGATATGAGAAATTTGGCATTTGTCACGCGCCACGATATGTCAAACGTGGCATTTGTCACATGCCACGATATGTCAAACGTGGCATTTGTCACATGCAACGGTACGTCAAACGTGACATTTGTCATGTGACATGTCGCAAATTACGCGATGCGTGACATGGCGCGCGCAATTTTGTAACGGGGGTCTGGCGTTGTGTTATATCGATGCTTTTGTTCTAATAAAATGAAATTTTAAAGTTTTATTTATCATTTTACGTAAATTGAATAAAAAACATTGATTTGGGCCACATAAAGGCTTAATTATAGCGAAAATTTCCCTCATATACGGTCAAGGTTATTAGTAAAAAATATCTGCTAAAGGCTTAACCTTTAGTGTGGACTCCGTATTACAGTAAAATCTTGACTATTTGTAGCAAAGCTTGTCTTTAATTCGGTAGTTTGTCATTTTCTAATGTCTTAAGTCAAATTTTCTTTTTTTTTGTACAAATTTTTGTCACCAAGGAAAGTGTTTCTTGTCCTTTCTATTTGAAGATAAGTATCGATATTACCAACGCTACACATTCATTGATAGCACATAGTCGCTCGCATTTCGAGGGCTCGCTGTGATCTCCCGCAAGAAGAAAGGCGTCGTTCGCGCAGAGTCTACGATTCGTTTCAGATTTCTGAATAAAATAAAGTAAAAATCTCGACAATATTGGTTAGTTCTTATTTAAAAAATAAAATGACATTAGTCCGTCGCATCGAAATCAGCTAACTTTTAACCTAACCCTATGGGTGCCATTTAGTTCGCATACAATTTTTAGTCATAATATGGTTGAGCATAACGGCATGGAATAAAGTTTTTCCCATAATGGCATATTCGCAGAATGATTTTATTGGCATACCGATTACTTGTACTAATTTCATTCGGCATAAATGTTAAACGCATAAATTTAACACACATAACACTAAATTGATTTTACTTACAAATGGCATAATGGTTTCATAGTCATAATTTGATTGGCACTATAAAATCATTTGATGGACTACTAGTCCATGTAATGTTAGGACTACTAGTAATGTTAGTACCTTTGGTAAACAGACGATTGGGTGCGACAACGAGCGAGCGTAGCGAGCAAAAAATAGGTTAGGTTCCATTGCAACTAACAACGCACGAACTGAGCGAGCTTGCCGGAACCGACCTGCTGGCGTGTATGCATTATGCCACATGTTGTTATTAAAAGTTATGGTTAGTAATCGTTATGAGTAAAAATGTTTACAATAAAATTTTATGCTTTTTGATGATTATGATAATATTACAGTATTAAGGCCCTCCGCTGCCTTGAGCGGGACACGCGCGCGGGGCGACATAGATTAGAGCTTACTCATACACTGCGCAAGCATCTGTCCGTCAAAAACCAGCAATCTATATTCCCGCGCCGTGTGCCCGCGGCGGGATCCCGCTTAAGGCAGCGGACGGCCTTATGCGGAATGAAATTTTGCGGAAACATTTTTTCGGTATTAATTAATACCGAATGTTATGCGAATTGATCATTTTGCCAAAAAACCCTATATTATGACTTATAATTTTATGCATTCACATATGGACCCGAAATTAACGAACTAACTTTTGTAGAACATCATTAAAGTAGTGAAGATGTATTTTATTTAGAGTTAGTTTATTAAATGACATATATTCACAATTTTCTCTGATATATTTTACATCGTCTTTAGATTTTTAATCATACTTTTCTCTGTAAATTATCAGGGATTTTTGACGAATCGTAAACTCATTAAATTAGTCTTATGAGAAACGACAACGCAATAATCGAATATCCACTTGGTAATAATCGGAGTGTATTTTGTATCCGAACGGCACCTTTCTGCTGCCCTTACGTCGTTCTAATGGTGTTTCCGAACGCTCGCCTTTACCGATACTGGCAACCACTCGTCTTTTTAAAAAAGTACCTCACTACGTTCCTTTTTGGTGGCTAAATAGCGCTGACCCATGTCCGTTAGAAAAAAAATTGGTGCCTTTATTGAAAATTGTTATTGGATTTTTGTTTTTCTTTATTATTATTGATTTATAGTCCCTATTTATATTTATAGCCAAAGGAATTATTTATACAGGTGCTAGGTTAAATTTTAAGTCAACAAAAACCCTTACGTTTTGATGTAACTCATGCCGTAGTGATGTGCCGTTTGTTCGGGTGTCCATATCGATATCGGATAGTATCGATAGGTTGTGACGATGCGATTGACTTGTATCGGTTAGTGCCAACGCGGGTCGGTTAGTAATTTATTAAACAAAAATAGTCGCCGCGCCTTTATTTAAATATAATACCATAATTGATGTGAATGTGCGTTTAGCTCTTACTGGTCGGGACTTTATGCAAAAAATACACTTGTTTTTTGACTATGGTTTGTGGTTGAATGTCTAGATTGCCAGTTTGCAACATTTAGTTGCAAAAATGTGAGTGATTTATCTTAAATAGGAAGTGAGGCCTTGTGAATAGTTTTGGGGGATATGATACGTTTCAATCTTATTGGTAGCTCGGAACATCGCGCGATGCGCCAACACAATTTCGATGTAAGTGGGGGTTAAAACGCATTATACTAGGCATAAATAAGCCTTTAAGTTTTGAACAGATATGTCCAACTTGCTGCTCACTTCATTTGAAACGTAACAGATGTGAAATTGGTCCTTATTAGTCATCTCTTTCTATCGACTGATTTTACTGTCTGAGCAAACTGACTTTGACAGTGGATATAAATATTCATATAATAAGCCTTCATTGCAGCTTATATTAATTATGACTAAGCTAGTTTATTATTTTTTTAAGTGTGTTTTGCACTGTCAAAGAGAAAACTTAGTCATAATGCTTTTTTACATTTAGGATCATCCGTTGGCAAAAAAGCGGTATACCGAGGCTAGAAGCGATTCCTCATTAAAAAACAAAGCTAACCTTTTAATGATGTAGTTTTTTGTTATGGCAGCACACGACGCGCGCGCGCACTTTATGCTCAAATTAGGCCAAATTTTTGTTTTTTAATTAACGCAAATTGCGTAGAGCGACCTTATATTGCAGCGCGATTTTACAATTTTATGACTTTTTTTTGTAGATCAGTGTAGTAGGTATCAAACACAGACTTGGTTGTTGTCTGTTAATTATTGCTATTTTTTTCTATTTCTTGTTTATATACACAGTTTTTTGAATATTATTTTTTGGATGAATGCAATCTTGTCACTATATTTTCGTTTAAGTTTATTTTTATTAGTTTTATGAATTGTATGTCTTCCAATGAACCTATAATTTATATAGTTTTGTTTTATGCATTGACTTAGTTCTAGCAAAACTATTGAATAATTTTAGCACAATTTTTTTTGACTAAAAATATTAAAAATATAAAAGGCGAGAGCTTTGCAAAATAGATTTAACTTAGGTTATTTGAATATTTTTTAAAATATACAGAGCTTTTAGTATAAATAAGGTCCAAAGAGTTGGGATGTTGGCAACCGTATTTGATACGGTAGATGAATATCGCTAAGCAGTATTTGATTTGTGTGTTTCAAAGATATAAGCATATATAGTGGTTACGGTGAAGAATTCTTTCGTTTTAAGATGGACACAAGTTAGTCATAAGTACAAAGTGTTACTAACAGAGACACCTTAAAGTAATTTTTAATGGAATAATATAATTATTATTTATAAAATTGGTTATGTACTTACCCTTACGCTATTAGTGTATTCGTAATATAAAAATGATCCTATATTTCTCCTTTTATTAGTTAAAAATGAATCTGAAATGACTATTTAAAGAAAAATGATAAATTCTCATTTTTTTTTACTATATATTGACCAGGCGTTGTGATTGTATGGGTGTTACAAATATTGTGTATGTAATTATTTTTCGCTGACGAAAAATTTTGTAAGCCCCTGGTCAATATATAGAATATAGAAAATATATGAATGAAGATAGTTTTCTTTTTTTTATCAGAAAATCTATGAATTGTTATTAATTATTTAGCTTTATCCATAACGGTCCGTAATATAAGAATGTTTAATGCTGGGTTTTTTATGTAATGTGCCATAATGAAGTGTTGCCAGCGGAAACACCATAACCTAATGTTACCATAATGAAAAAAAAGTATATCGTGTTTAGTGTAACACTGAGCAAAACTGAGAATTCCTTCCTATCTTGTAATATAACAAATCGCTATTTTTTTGCTTTCTAATCTTAATACTTATCGTTATTTTTTTAAATATAATTATTGAAATTGTATTTTTCTTTTTTTTCTGTTAGTTAAGTTTCATTTTGAATGTAAGTAGACAAGGAACACTTTGTTTACATACAAGTTGCTATGTTTGGAGGTCGCCAATTTTCTCTTAGCTTGTCAATTCAGTAAGCAAATGTGATAAAACCAGTTAGGTTGTATGGGACTGAAAGGCTTTGTGAACAATTGTCTATGCAAAATGGCGGTCACAATCTTTTTTTTTTTTTTGAAGGAGAGTAATGCTACTGACTCGAAAGCAATTTTATTCCTTAATACGTGTTTTACGCCTTTTATGTTGATAGCCTACTAACTAAAACATCACGACCGTAATTCTAAGTACTAAATTATAATGTTGTATATAGGTGAAATATATTGGTTGGCAATTTTATCTTTTTTTAAATGGCAACACTTACGGCCGGACTTTTTGACGTTTAGTGCAATATGGCGACCTCTGAACAGCACACCTCAGCCCATTAGCAGTCATTGTGTAAAGGTTACATGGCATCTTGAAACTTATTGTATATGTAACTTAAAAGTAAAACTATTTGGTAGCTACTTTAAGTAAGTTCTAGCGTATCGCAATTGATATGGAATGCAAAAGTAACAAAAAATATATATAATAATAATAATTGTAGACTGCTAAAGTTGTGACAATTTTTTTTTCTCCCTGCAGTACTACTTTTCAGTCGGATGCAAATAAATGTGGAGGCGACCGTTAGATTTTGAATGTTACCATTGAAAAAAAACATTTTACTATAACGCGACAGGCTACCATACCAGTACTAAATTGGCAAAATAATTCAGGTATTTATTACTATGTGCCACAAAAATTAATATTCACAATTTTTCTACTGGTAACACTGATGTTCAAAAATTTAACGGTCAAATAAGAACATACTGTCCTATGAGGTAAAAAAGCGCACGTTTTTATAAAACCAAACTTTTGTGTGAGTTAGTTAAGGCGATTACTACAAAATAACAAGTTATTGATAAATAAATGCGCGAGCTTACGAGCGAAATTGCCAAGTTTGAATTGTTTGCACAATGGATAGACTGAGATATAGAAAAAATATTGTGATTTGAAAATGAGTTGCCTCATTTTGTATCGCCCTATGTAACTCCACAAAAGCACCAGCTTAAATTAGTTTTGTATTAATTTGACAAGGGTCATTATCACATATTTCTAACGAATGTATTGTAACAGCACGTAACGACTATTAGTTTTAACTACTAGAAGTACTAGTATCGATGCCTTTCGTTCAACGCAATTTTAGAATATCTGCTCACTTTTTGAGTAGGGTCACATTTAACAGCATCGAAATCTTAACAAACTCTGTCTCTTTCTGTCATTTAGATTTTAGGGAAGGGTTTTTATCTGGACTTTTAACGTTTCCATGCGGTAGGAAGAGATGGGGATTTAAAAATGAAATGGGTATGAATGAGACCTGATCTTTATGTAGAATTGTAAGGGTAAAAACATTTAATTTGATTTTTTGAAGCAGCTATATGTCGTTACTCGCGCGAATCTCATTCCACACACCGTGCTTCTCTAAGAACTCTTTCACACGGCAACATCCGGCAGGCTGATTATCTTATTAGAAACCACCTAGCGACCGGTCTCATTTGACAGATGAATGTGATACATCGCTATTTATTTTTGGGGTAAAAAAAACATACCAAAGAAAAGTAGCAATGTATCACATTCATCTGTGAACTGAAACTGGTCGCTAGGTGGTTTTTAATTAGATAATCAGCCTGCCATTTTTGCAGGTTTCCGTTTAGTAATGTACCATCGACCACACTGGCGCTTTACCACTACTGAACAAAAACTTTTGTGTAAAGTGGTAAAGTTACGTGGCCAGTGGCGGATCCAGGATTTTGGTTTGGGAGGGGCTTAACGTAGGTGAGGGCAGGCTTTACCAAGGTAATCAACGGACCCAAATGATTTTTGGGGGGGGGGGGGGGGGGGGAGGGCCTGAGCCCCTTAGCCCCCCCCCTGGATCCGCTAGTGTGAATGGCCGATTGTACGTGTTTCAATATTAAGTCACTAGCAATCCTGCAAAAAACTAACTGCTAAAACGGGATATTGTCGTGGGAAAGAAGCCTTAGGAAAGCACAGCGAATGTGTCACTTGCATCAGTTTGAAAGTAATTGCACATCCCAATCATAAAGTGTCAAAATCGAACAAACACTGATATCGTTTCTCCCGTCAACTCTTCAGCTTTCTACGCTTTGTACAATAAACATCCGACCCCCTCCCTCGTACGTTAAGAAAACGCAATAACAAGTGAGTCATGTAATATGTATAAAGTAGAATAATAGCATATTTTCTATGTTTTTCGATATTTAGATGAAATACTGCCAGTGTCGATGTCAAATAAATGGAAAAGTACTATGGTGTAAAGGTTTTTAATATTTCTGCGAGCGGTGACCGCGCCCGTGACACGCAGAAATTCGATTAGTAAAGGCAATTTGTTTTGCGTGGACAGATCCTCGACTTAGTAGATAATGTTACGTCCGTTGCCAATAACCAAATAGTATTGAACAATTTCCTACTTTTTAATGAATATATCTTCATAGTAGGTAAGCGAATGTACTTGCGCACAACACGTATGTGAGGATGGTTCCCTTTCGTTTAACAAAGTGCAGACTTGGCCTGCAAATATTTTTTGGTAATTTACCTTAGGGAGTCGCACTGTCCGCATATACCCTTAGATCTGTCTCCATGTAGATATTAAAATGATGGCATTTAAACTAGTGCTCATAGATTCATTTCGATTGTAGCACAAAAACATATTTTTCTCTCAATTTTTCGGTAGTTTTCTTTAATAGATATATTTTCTAGAATAGCTCAAACACACTTTGTTTAGAATTTGGTAATCGAAGTCACTATCCTCTTTGCTGACGGACTGCGAATCATGTCATGGTGTATTTACTCTTAATACCTACGTTTAAATATAACTGAAAATCTATATTTTTAACAAATTTAATTTTAAAGTATATAACTAATTAATGAAATTCCTAAAGATAAAAAATGAAATTTTTAATATTTATGTGTATAGTAGTGTGTACTGCGAGGTGGTTATAAAGTAACAAACGCTTATTATTTTTGTCTCCACGGATTTGTGCAAAGAGAATGTATAATTTACTGTCCATGAAATTAATCATAATCTATACCTAACTGATGTGTACAAAAATCAGTATGTTTCAGGCAATTTGAATCCGACTTAATGTATGTAAAAATAAATGTTGTTTTAAAATTGTGATATTTCATTTACAATCCCATTTAAATTTAAGTTGTTAAATGCGAAATAAAAACCAAAACTAGTCAAAAATCACTTTAATTAAAATTAAATTGGCACACATCACTTTGTATCCCAAAATACATTCGAAAATTCAAACTAAACTTTACTAACATTTTAGTGAAAGTTTGGAATAATCAAAAATTTAGACGAAGTCCAGAAAGGGCGAACACGCCTATATTATTGGTCACCAATACATTGCGTCCACAAGCATCGCGCGAATTTAAAACACGCGCGTAAATCGTTTACACAAAACGAGGAAGTTTTAATAGAAATATGTAAATTTGTTAAGATTTAAAGTTGATTTACATTACATGTTTATGTATCTTACTTTAATATGTTGTTTTGTTGATTACTATTAATAAATAATACAAAATAAGAAAAACTGTAGATTTACAGCTTTTTAAGTCGAGTTTTACAGCTTTTTGAAAGCTTATTTGCAGTTTTTGTCTAGATTGGAGTTGGCAACACTGTACTAGAGACTCCTTGTTACCGCCAGTTTACGCGCGAACTAAAGAGCCAGGCAGCGCACGTATGTAATGCTCATGAAAGAAATATTTTATTTTCTTGCATAGGAGAAAAATTACATTGATGATTAATGTCATTTTCTGAGGTAAAATAATTGAACGGACTGTTTGTCAATTTATTGACTATGACATGAGTTTCCTCAGACTATAGGCATAGATCGGCCTGACAAATAATTTTCTACTGACAAAATCCGGCCCCTAATGCTCGCGCATTGGTCGCTGTTTCTAGACGCTACGTACGCGCACAATTCGCGCGAAAATTTCGTGGCGAATTCGCCCTTTCTGGACATGGCCTTAGGCTGGGAGTCAATGGACCATAAACTAGTTATAAGAATAAGAAATAAATTATATTTACAGGACTATGGCAATAAAAGGTACGAAACATCTTTGGGCTTGCCACTAAACAATACAAAACATGCGACGTCACGTCCGCTAAAATACCTCGTAACATTGGGTATGTACAGAGCTTAAATCGAAATGCCACATTACCTCAAAGGATTTTGAATCTAAAGTTAAACACATAAAGTTCAATATTAACTGAGGAAAGAACAATCGGTCACGTCCACACCACTGTAGCACTTTCTGTTGAATACCAATCGAAAGGTCTCGATTCTATCATCATGATGGGGTAATGTGACAAACTGGCAACATTATACTAAACATACCTACATAAATTAGAAACAACTACAGCACACAAACTAAAACGCCTAACAAAAAATGCAAAAGTTGAGCGTTTTTATTAATTTTCCACGAGTCTTGTGCAGAGTAATTTATCTACCTTAATTTCCCGTATCAATTTATACATAGCAAAACACTCTAGATCCACTAAGATTCATAGATGGATCTTTTTGCACTTTTATGCCCACTTAAATCATTGATTCTAGATTTTTGCAAAGTGGATTTTTTAGAACTAGCATGTTTTGAAAATCCATTCAAAAATGGGTGACACAACACCGACTCGCCCAAAAAAGAAGTTTTATACTTATTTCGTAAAACAATACGACATCAAAGTACCAGGATCACATAAAAATGGAGGTTTAACTTAGTCTATATTTTTAGTACACATTAGTTCCAAAAAATCCACTTTTCAAAAATCCTGTATTTGATAAAAGAACATTGCAGGTGTCACTCATTCTTTAATGGATTTTCAGACACACGTTAGTTCTAAAAAATCCACTTTGCTAAAATACTGAATCAAGGGTGGGGTTTTGTGGATAAACGATTAAAGTGGACATAAGAGCGTAAAAAAATCCATCAATGGATAGGTATTAACAATGAATTTTAGTAGATCTAGGGGCAAAACATTGTGATTATGAATGCATGTCAAATACTCCAGGGACCCTATTTTTGAATCGCTCGATTGGCGTCGAGCGCTCGTTTCTACTGATTTTCGTTCGACATATGACTCTATTTCGAACGTTTGAGCCATATGTCGAACGAAAATCAGTAGAAACGAGCGCTCGACGCCAATCGAGCGATTCAAAAATAGGGTCCCAGGCCAACTTACAGAGCGAATGTTTAAACAAAAGTTATAAATATGAGCATGTCGTTGATAGTTTTCCAAGTTTGATATACGCTAATTCACTGAAACTGAACGTATTTGTGGAACAGATATGAAAAATGCATGACCTTTGGTCTAAAAACATTCTTTCCGTAAGCTTGTATGAGTATTAAATCTTTAGGACTTTATTCTGCATACTTTCAGCGATTTTACTGTACCGAAACAAATACTTTTGTAAAATAGAATATGAATTTCGTATCAAAATTGAGCCACCTGTGTGAAAATCCTTAAGTACGTATAATATCAACGAATAAGCGTATCGTAATTTAAAAACTAAAGAGAGCATTTTCAAAGAGAAAACATTATCTTAAACATAAACAGCTTTATTATTACTGAAAAAAGGTCTTAAAAAATCTCAAAAATTTTGTTTTATAACTAAATCTTAACTAATTCTTATAAATAACTGCCTTTTTCAACTAGAAAATATATCACGCGATACAACTTTTTTTTACTTTTTTTTTCAAATATTGTAACTGTGAATTTACTTCTGCCTATAAAATTATAGGCACTTCAATAGTCATAATTTTAAAAATAGCCTAACAATAAAATTACTCAAAAAATATAAAATATTGGTCCCCTTGGCGGAATTTTTCGTATTGTCTCTTTTTTATTCGTACATATTCAAAATCGTTGCTAGCTTTAGTATAGCTTGAGGTATTTTAGTACCTAATATTAATCTTTAACACCTAGTTTTGTTTTTTTGCATTGTATAACATTTTTGAAATGTTTACTGCTATAAACTTCACAATTTAATTTCTAGAAAATAGTCGTAGTTTAAATATTTGCGTAGTTTTTCACGAAGCACACATTTTCTCAGTTTTTTTAAATCAATTTGAACAAACAAATTCTTCTAATTAGTAACTATTAAAATTTCACAAAAAATATTATAAAGTTTGTAAAAAATATTTTCACACATGTCCAAATACACGTAAAAGTTTTTGGTGCCACAGTAAGCAGTGGCGAAGGCTTTCCCTTGCATTGTGGAGGCGTTGAACGCGATCTGCGCGACAATTGTCTTATTTCAAAATCGATCCCGATCGCTTTCAGGATGTAATACATTGATACTTATTTATGGCACAAATAAAAACATACCAAAGAAAGGTAGCAATGTATCGCATCCATCTGTCAATTAGACAATTAGCCCCTTGGTCGCGAGATGTCGCCTCCCCGTACAGGAAAGACGCTCTCGCGCCTTCCGAGGACTAAGCAGTGTAGCTATATTATTGACAGTTTTTCATGAAATACACATATTTTTGAGCCTTCCGGTGCATAAGGTCCATAGTATCATTACGACTAGTATAATTTTGACTAGTTCATCAAATGGACCATAGTATCAATTCGTCCATAGTATCATTACGACTAGTATAATTTTGTCAACTTCATCAAATGGACCATAGTATCAATTCGTCCATAACATCAATAATTCGTCTAGCTATTATGTATATTTTAGATATACTTCAAAATGAATAAACTTTTAATAATTTATGTTTTTATTAGGTAACTAAATGTAGCTTACATTCAAGTTAAAGAAAAAAGTCATCGAAAACTGGAATGGCCAGTAAGTGTGTAAAAAGTTTTTACTCAAAGTATAAGAAAAACTAGACGTAATGATACTATGGACATTTTGATACAGTAGACGTAATGATAATATAAACGAAATGATACTGTAGTGTAGACATAATGATACTATGGACGAAATGATACTTTAGACGTAATGATACTATGGACCTTATGCACCGGAAGGTTTTGAGTATTATTCCACCCTGACCCCAACAGTATTTTTTAATCAATGTCAACATACAAGCAATTATAATCGTATGCTTCTGGTTAATAACTATTAAAAAACTTTTTCACTTTCACATCAGTCCAAATACACATAAAAGTTCTCGGTGCCACAGTAAGCAGTGGCGAAGGCTTTTCCTTGCATTGTGGAGGCGCTGGAAGCGATTTGGTGGCGAGATATCGCCTCCCTGTACGGGAAGGATGCTCTCGCGCAGTTTACCTTGCGGCGACTAAGCACTTGTAGCTATATTATAGTCAGTTTTTCATAAAATACTAATTAATTCTGTATTTTTTTATCATGACTCCCACAGTTTTTTTAATCAATCTGAACACAATGTTTTTAATATAGTAACTATTAAGATCTTAATATAAAGTTGTTTTAAAATAGTTTGTAAAAATTGTAGCTTTTTCAACTTTTTCACTTTCGCATCAGTCCAAATACACGTAAAAGTTCTCAGTGCCACAGTAAGAAGTGGCGAAGGCTTTCCCTTGCATTGTGGGGGCGCTAAAAGCTATTTTTTCTAGAGATATCTTCTTCTTATATAGGAACGATGCTTTCGTGCACTCTAGCTTGCGACGACTAAAGCACTTATAGCTAAATTTTGTCGTAGTTTTTCATGAAATACACATATTTTTGAGTATCATTCCACTCTGACCCCAACAGTATTTTTTAATCAATCTGAACACAATGTTTCTAAAAAGTATTAAAATCTAACAAAGAGTTGTTTTAAGATGGTCTGTAAGAATTTTAGCTTTTTTCAACTTTTTTTCATTTTCACATCAGTCCAAATACACGTAAAAGTTCTCAGTGCCACAGTAGGCAGTGGCGAATGCTTTCCCGTGCGCTGTGGGCGCACTGAACGCGATCTGGTCGCGCGCTATCGCGTCCCCGTACAAGAACGATGCGCGTGCGCACTCCAGCATGCGGCGCGCGATGCCAACGCGTCGGTGGTTGATGTGCGTCCACAGGCGGGAGATACCACATCTAGACGAGAATTATGTATTTGCATGAATCAAAGGAAATCATCCATTTTGGTTCAAATGTGAAAGTGCCGGCCAAAAAGCAAAAGTGCTTTATTCTGATAGATTTTGTCCACCTAAGCATTTCTTATTATGGCACCGAAGCCGATGGCACCGTGCACGCTTTTAGCGCCACCTAGCTTTTTACAACTTTGTTGGCTCTGAACTGACCGTTTTGACATTTTGATATGTAATGGCGGCATTGTGACAAAATATTAAAAAATGTTATACATATTGTGTTATTAATGTAAACTTCAAAATTACTGTAATTTGGGTGGACAAAGAGTTGTGAAATCTTTTTTGGTCATTTAAATTAAATATGGCAAGAAAGATCTATTCAAAAAGAGTGTTTTATTTTGGTTAAATCAGGGTTTGTTTACTTCTTTTTTAGTTGTAAATTTTGTAAAACAAGAGGATAAAGCTACTTTTATAATTTTATTAAGTGATAATAAACATATATAATTGTTCCTGTATCGCTAGTTATAAATTAAATATCGTTTTCAAACAGATTACAGAGCCTACATTATTTCTACTTTTTGCCACCATGAGCGCTGCGATCGATTATTTTACCTTTGCACCCAGCGAATACTTGGGTTTAAGTGAATAGGGATGATGACTAATAAATAAAATAACGAAATACTAATAAAAATCGTAAACATATTAAACTTTTGGAGTAGCTTGTATAGGTACCTCTTGGTTTTATATATTGCGTATTATTTGTTTTATGACTCTTCAAAGTTGGGCGGACAAGTCCATTTAAAAAGTATAAAATTTGTTAAAATAAATAATACACTTAATTAGTCCGTAAAATTTATAGCAAATTTGTCTAAGAAACCATTTTGATAAACACAATATTTAATGTAGCTGCCGAACAAATTTACTACGCGTTGCATACAAACTACTCAAGCGTGACGTCATAACTGAGTAGCCGTTAGTATGTAGCTTTTTCGGGTGAGTCTAATTTTGTGCATTTCAAACTGTGATATCTCGGGCAGTTTTCATGCTAGCGAAATAATTCTTTTACCAATGTTTCTTTTTTTGAGAGGTAATTTATGTAACATCAAATAGAAAATAGTCATCATGCATATTCAAAAAGTCTGTATTTTCATACATTTTAACACAAATGTGAAGCGATGCTACAGCTTCGGTGCCATAATAAAAAAATGCTTAGATCCTACTAATATTATAAATGTGAAAGTTTCTGGGTTTGGAGTTTGTTCCTCAATCACGCAATAACTACTGAACGGATTTACTTGAAATTTGGCACACAGATAGTAGATAGCCTAGATTAAAACATAGAATACTTTTTATCCCAATATTCCTATAAGAACGGGAACCACGCGGGTGAAACCGCGGGCGGCCGCTAGTGGACAATATCTATTAGAATTTTACCTTTTGGCCGGCACTTTCATATTTGGACCAAAAATGTATGAAACGTGGATGATGTCCTTTGTGACATTTAATTGGCAACAAACTGGACACATCCTTGAAAGGACATCAGGCAGAGTCCCATAGAAAAAAACCAAAGAATGTATAACATTTCTGTATTTTCCAAAATGTAGGCATGTAATTAGTAATTTATGGAAAATATTCAGATTTTTACGAAGATTTATGTTTTAAAAGTTATTTATGTTTGAAAGTTTTTTTTTTGGTAACCCCGACACTAAATAGCAACACCACCACGACAACACGTTTCGTTAGCTGCGTTATGCTAGGGCCACACTAACGTGATATGCCAACAATTATGACCATAGATGAACCTTATGCGTATAGGAATAAGGAAAATTATGGCTATAATTATTGCCATATCACGGTAGTGTGCACGTAACATTAGTGATACAGATTAGCACCACAATGTACGAGGAACCAGATCAAATGGAAAATCTGTGAACAAAACACTTTTGACAGTTGACTGACAGCCGGCAGACATTCTTTTTTTTAATGCGCAATCACTTGTGCCACAGAACAAATATACTCAGGGGAGACTTGTACAATCGCTGACAAAGATGTCCGTTTCATTGATATGCTTTTGTTTTTTCAATAATTAATTAAAGCTAAATGAAGGAGTTAAAAAATAATGTTGCTGCTGTTTTATGATTCTAGTAACATAAAGTGTTTAAAGATTTATATTTATACACTTTTGGGTCTCATGTGCCTGATGTCCTTTGGATGTTAAGTTCAGAATGACCCTATATATTGAATATAAGGAGAGGCAAGTAACGGATTTAATAGCAAATTGGACGCTCGAATTCTATAAATAACAAAGTCCATTCTGGCACTTTCGTGTAAACCGTAAAAAACCCTTTCAAAAAATTATTTAAATGGTAACTTTCCATTAAAGTGTTTGGAATTGATACAATAGATAGTACAAAGAAATCTTTTTTTAATACGTTTAATTATTTTATACAAAAATATTGGTTTTGACGCAGATCGTCACTTTCGCAAATGGTCATCGCGAAAAATTTGGTCACTTTCGTAAATGGTCACTTCCGCAAAACGCCACTTTCGCTTCACTTTCGCAGATTGTCATTCACAATTTTGAGAAAAAAGAAAAAAAAATAATGACATTCTGCGAAAGTGACCATTTGCGAGTGACCATTTGCGAAAGTGACCAAATTTTTCGCGATAACCATTTGCGAAAGTGACGATCTGTGTCAAAACCAAAAATCATAGTTTATTTAAAAAAAAAACAACAAAAGTTTGAATACCACAAAATTGAACTTAGTGATTTTTAAGATGCTCCCTCACCGGGAGCATTCACGTGTACTGTAACATTATAGATTCGTCTTTTAGCATTACATTACAATAATACCTCCTTGACAGACGAGCATTCGCTCGGTTCTCCTCCTTCACTGATCGTACTCAGATCTGTAACGTTACATTACACGCGAATGCTCCCGGTGAGGGAGCATCTTTACAATTCGAGCATCCAATTATAATAGGAATGTTTTGTAACTTACTTGACCGGGTACTCCTCGAGGCTGCAGCAGTCGGGCTCGCCCGGGATCAGTCTGTAGGCCTTCACCTTGGGCTCCACCACCAGGCAACCCACTATCTGCTTCTTCTCTATGTATAAGTATGCCTGGAAAGATAAGTCCTAGTCAATTACCGATTCTAACGACAGATGATAAGCTCTAGAATCAAATGTAAGGTAAGAAACCACCGGACAACCCACTATCTGCTTATTCTCTATGTATAAGTATGCCTGAAAAAATAAGTTCTACTCAATAGACAATTTGACAACATTGAAAATATACTACAAATTATGGTCATCCTAACAGATAATGGCGTAAAAAAACATATTCAACTATTATATGGACTAAATTAAGTCTATTAATTGATTAATTTCACCTAGAAAAATGCAATAATTTTTGATTTTTTTCTTGTGGCGAAAACACTCTAAGCTGACTGATGACGTCACTTGCCTGTAAATAAAGATGGCTTCAGGCGTTTGACACGACCATAGACTTAGGATCCGCGATTGATGACTGTCAAATGGCTAAGGATATTACAATGTTTACTTACAGGCTTGTGACGTCAACAAGTCTCGTGTCCAGCGCCATAGCGTTTTTGGCGCGGTTTTAAAATTTTCAACTTTAATATTGTTTTTTTTTATGAAATACATTGATCTTTCCTGAAATATCAATGTGGTGCGCTTATTACGTAATAAGGAATAATTTAAAATGGTTTTCCAAAATTAGTCAAATAGTCTATTACCGATTCTAATGACAGATAATAAGCTCCTGAATCAAATATGAAATGAGATAAATTTGAGATTTTTCAATTACAATTCGTTTACAATTCGTACAAAAATTATAACGAAAATATCATAGACAATGGCCGTTGTCTGTTTTGCGACGCCCGTAATAACGAGTGTCGTAAAAAAACAAATCGACAAAAAAACTAATATGGTTGTAAGTAAAAAAACAATATACTTACACGGTAGACACGCAACAGTCTTCATCTTCTTCCATCAACCTTGTCAGTTATTCCACCAACCTTAACAGTTATCCCACCAACTTTTGTCAGTCATTCCACCAACCTCGTCAGTTATCCCACCAACTTTTGTCAGTCATTCCACCAACCTCGTCAGTTATCCCACCAACTTTTGTCAGTCATTCCACCAACCTTGTCAGTTATCCCACCAATCTTGACCGTTATTCCACCAACTTTGTCAGTTATCTCACCAACATTGTCAGTTATCGCACCAACCTTGTCAGTTATTCCACCAGCCTTGTCAGTTATTCCACCAACCTTGTCAGTTATCCCACCAACCTTGTCAGTTATCCCACCAACCTTGTCAGTTATTCCACCAACCTTGTCAGTTCTTCCACCAACCTTGTCAGTTATTACCAACCTTGTCAGTTATTCCACCAACCTCGTCAGTTATTCCACCAACTTTGTCAGTTAGTAGCTTGCTAAATAAATAACAACTTACAGTATACTTGTGTATGTTGGTCCCCGGCAGAGCGGCGCTGTACCCCAAGTGCGGGTGCACCACGCGGGCTAGCAGAGTCTCCACCTTTTTCCAGCCCGCCTCCCCGCCGCGCACGCGAATAATGCGCCCCGCTGTCGTGCGCTCTATCACGCACTCGTCTTTTAGACCCTATATAATACGTAAAGAATAAGTTAAAAATGCAAGTGATTTTTTAACGTAAAAATATTTATAAATTTATTTGGTTATGGTACACAAACAGATTAGAGTGAATACATATTAAAAGAAAATTTATTGAATATTAATCTAGACAATAATCCTTAAATAGTGTACACAACATGATCTTAATATATAAAATCGTAAACTGAATGACTGACTGACTGATCTATCAACGCACAGCCCAAACCGCTGGACCTAGAGACTTGAAATTTTGCACACAGATACTTTATACAGTGAAGGCATCCACTAAGGAAGGATTTTTGAAAATTCCATCCCTAAGGGGATGAAATAAGGGATGACAGTTTGTATAAAAGTCCCTCAGTTTTGAAGCTAGAATCTTCAAATTTTGTGTTTAGGCTGACGATTGAAAATTAATAAATACGGGTCTCAGCGTTTTTCAAAATTCTACCCCCGAAGGGGTCAAAAGGGGGATGAAGTTGTGTATTAAAGAAAATCCTTCATTTTCGAAATAAAAATCGCTAAATTTATAATTTAGGCTTATGGATAGAAATCTAAAGCAACGTATATTGTTTTTGTTAGGATTTAAACTCAAAGGGGATGAAATGGGGGTGAAAAGGGTTAAAAAAAACCTAAAAATAGATATGGATGTCGTTATCGGGGTTTTGTGGGATGACGATTGCAAAAATGACATTTATTTTGAAGTCCAACCACGGTGGACATGATTTAACCCCTAAAGGGGTGAAAATGGGGTCCAAATTTTGTATGGAAAAATAATATAAAATAGACATTACAACTTTAAACTTCGTAGGAGCACATCTAAAAATAAATAGGCAAATATATATTTTGTTATTTTGAAAATCAACCCCTTAGGGGGTAAATGGGGTGAGTAAACATAAAAATCTATATAGATGTCGTTATTGGGGTTTTCTGGGATGACGATTGCAAAAATGACATTTATTTTGAAGTCCAACACGGTGGACATGACACATATGGACCTGGACCTGGACATGCACATCCAGGGAACGGGAACAGGAACCGGAACGGGCACGGGCACGGGAACGGGAACGGAACGGAACGGAACGCAACGGTACGGAACGGAACGAGACGGTAACGGGAACTAAAACGGGACGGGTACGGGAACGGGAACGGAAGGGGTACGGGACGAGTACGGGACGGGATCGGACGGGAACGGAACGGGAACGGAATGAAACAGGAATGTAACGGAAACGGAACGGGAACGAAACAGGAACGACACTGGAATGAAACGGGAACGGAACGGGAATAGTACAGGATGGGAACGGGAACGGGAACAAGAACCGGACGGGAACGGAACGGGAACGTAAGGCGTACGGGACGGTTAGGGGACGTTTACGGGACGGGAACGGGAACGAAACGTGAACGGAACGGGAATATAACGGGACGGGAACGGGAACGAGAACAGGATGGGAACGGGACAGGAACGGGATGGGAACGGAAACGGAAGGGGTACGGGAACGGGGAACGGGTAACGGGAGCGGGAACGGGAACGGGAACTGGAAGCCTTGTGCGAGGCCCGCCACACGCGGCAAATGTCTTGCCTCGCGAGGCAGCGCGCTTAATGGGGACTCGCCTAATCGCGTAAAAATGGCTGGCCGGATCCTGGTTGTAGGTTCCTTAAAAGGATTTCGTCTAATATCCACGCGGACAAAGTCGCGGGCAAAAGCTAGTTGAAAATAAAAACAGTGCTAATTTTAATAAAAAAAAAAATACTTTTATGCCTGAATCTTCTAAATTTTTGCACTTACAATTACAATGCAATCCGCTTTTTTAAAACTAATTATTGTCGTAGAAATACATTTCCTGGACAAAAAAAAAGTTTTTTTTTACTGGTGCCAAATATGGAATAGTTGGATATCATTGTAACTTATAGTTACAATGACATTCTTATCGGGTGTCGACGTAGAAACGGCTGAACAGATTTGGAATGGCACACAGTTAGTTACAGTCGGGGTTAAAAGACAGGATACTTTTTATCGCGGTCAAACGATCCCTAAGATTATAACGAACGTCCACGCAGACGAAGTCGCGGGCAAAAGCTAGTGATTCATAAAAATACAACAAAAACAACAAAAGCTAATCATACACATAGATCAAAAACAATCGAAACAAAAAAGTAATAGTACCTACCTAATAACACTAACAACTTGTCAGGTAGCACTAGGTTGAGGACTATTTAGCTTTTATAATATTGGAAATAGAGATGAAACGGATATCCGGTAACTATCCGGTATCCGGCCTATCCAGCGGCCTTAATATAATACTATCCGGCCGAATACCGGATAACTACTATACGGCCGGATAGGCATCCGGCAGAATTAAAAAAAATCTGTAATAAAAAAAATATTTTTAAGTAATTACTTGCTTTATTTAGTTAGTCTTAGTATCACATAAGAAATATAATTAGTTTTAAGACCCGAATCAAACGGAGTCCACCCGATCGTTCGCGCGGCGGCGCCTACACAAGTGTGTGTGTGTGCGATGCACCAAACGGCTAAGTTCCACTGGTTATCCGGCGGCCGGGTATCCGGCTATCCGGCCACATGTTTGGCCGAATATCCGGTATCTGGCCAAACTGCTATCCGTTTCATCTCTAATTGGAAACAACGAAATAATAAAGAATGTAAACTCACATTGAATTTCAGCACATCTGTAGCGTTGTGGTGCACGAGGTGATCATGCTCATCTTGAGGGTCTCCCACCTGACAATGTAAATAATAATAAATTCAAGACAACCCCATTGATAGGTCCCGCACCCTGATTATCTAAAAAGTAACTATTTAGCGACCGGTTGCATTTGACATACATTGCCACTTTTCTTTGGTATGTTTTTGTTTTTACCCAAAAAGAAGTTGCAATGGATCACGATCATCTGTGAACTGCAACCAGTCGCTAGGTGGTTTTTAATTAGATAATCAGCCCGCCGATCAGTTTGAATACTTGAAAATGAGATAATCTGCATCAGCAACCACTTACAGTGGTAGCAACCACAGAACAAAGAATTTTTTTTTCCCCCCAGTAGAAGTCGCATGTGGGCGGCACCCGTGTAACATCATATCTGCGGAGCTCCGCACATCTTTGAATATTGCTCCGTCAGTCGTATGAACGAACGCCAAACAAAAAAATCTTCAAAAATAATATAAAAATGCCGAGGTGCATTATATAAAAGAGCAAAATCGATATCCACTTATATCATTTAGCAAACGGGTGCATAAAATATCGGAGGCGAGCTTTATTTAATTAATTTTGATTTTAATTAAAAATTCAACTGATATTTTCCTTTTAAAATTCATAACAATAAATATCCACCTTTATGCGGTATACACTTATGATCCATATTCCAACGCACAATTTGACATATTCTTGAACTTTCATAAACACTAAAATATAGAATGGCGGAAATGTCACTCAATAGGGGAGACCGAGAAAAGATGTGACTGTGAAGAGTTGAAAAGTATTATCACCATAGCAAAAAATTGATAAGTAAATGATAAACGTCTAAATAACAGTTGATTTGATACACTCACCACTGAAAACACGCAAAAACAGCACGGAATTTTAGTCAACTTAAATAGTACGTTATAGGCGAGTCCGGGAAGCGAGCATTTTATTGTCAAGGGTTTTAATCACTCGAGGCAATTTTATGAAAATTGCTTCCCCTACAAGGCTGCGAAGTCTCAAGAAATGAGAGGAATAAAATTCTTAGTTAAAATGTAATTTTGTAATTGTTCATGTAGCCATAAAGTTTTATAAAAATAACGTTTTATAGTTATTTTTAGATTTAGTATACTACACTCCTGGGGTCACTGGGGTAAGGTAACTACGGAACCCTACGGCGCGTGGCCCGACACGCACTTGCCCGGTTTTTTTAAACCCAAAACCGAAACACATTGTGATTCTTAAACCCAAAACGGAAACACATTGTATCTCAATTTTGGGTATAAGAAAAGAACTGTGTCAAAAAGCACTACCATTCCAACACCATTGATCCACGTTTTTGACGTTAACATTAGCAGACCTGACCCCCTGAACTTGTACGGGGCAGAAAGTAACTATTGAAATTAACTCGATAGGTATAGGTGTCGGCACATAACTTGGCCAGTAATTCTTTAACGCGCATATACTTCTACGCCTATACTTTTCTTTGTTTGCCCGATGTAAGAGAGCCCAGTAGCAATCTAGTTTGTAGACGCCTAGCGCCTGCACCTTGAAAAGGGATGTTGCACTTGACAGGTCGTAAGAGTTGGTTTATCTTCCTCGTCGGCTTGAGGTCTTGATAGACACACTCTTCAGAATATCTACAATCTTGTCAATGACACCTTTCATGTAAGGTAGAATAGCAGGTCGACGTTCTACTATGGCTGGCTTGACATGGTTTCTGGGTTGGAGGGGAGGCGTGGTACTGGCAATTTGTTACTTCGCAGAACGTGCTTGACATGCTGAAGCTCAGCTGTCAGGTCTTGTTGGTCACAGATCCCAAATACAAATAAATACAAATAACTTTATTTGCTGTAAATAGGGTGATTACTTATAATTCCCGCGTACTCTCCGAAACAAAGATTTCCCTATGGTAGGTAGCTAACTGTAAAGGATGGTGGTGGAATTCACCATTGAGGTATCTATCTGTAAGTGTTGCTTTTCGAAACATCCGATATCCGATATATTTATTTTATTTGGGTTTCTGAATTTTGAAATTCAAATATTTTTTGCCTAGTAATTAAGAAATGTCAGGATTCCACCGAATTATGAAATAGGGTTTACACGAATTATTGATATGAAACTATTTAGGATAAGCTAAGTGAAGAATGTTAACCAACCCGGTTTCCCTTATCTCATTAAATTTTCTTAAAGAACTTTATGTGTTAATAAATAAGGTGGTAAACCGCACTATTAAAATTAGCTTACGCCATCTAGCGGCTGAGTAGCAGCATTATAAATATACGTATTATTTAATTTGGTACCAAGTTGCTATGGTAATACGACTGAATCTAAATAAATAAACTTTGTGATTTGTGGCTTTCTGGATATTATACATTTTTACTTTTTATCCAATTATGTGTTCACAAAGTGTGTGTGCGTAGCATGTAACTATTGAGTGGGGGGCTTGGCTTCGATTTTTAATGTGTTTGTTTGGTTACACTGGTTTTCATACTAAATTGAGCTCATACTACTTCTATCTACTTCTATGTTCTGTGGTAGCAACATAATTAAGGTTACCATTTGATCTTCATACAAACGAGGTAACTTTGCTATCGCTAATAAAATATCGAACTATCTTGAAGAACAATAAAATATTGAATGCATCGATACGCCTTTTTTCCGATACGATACCGATACACTTATAAAAATATCGGCGATACCGATACCCATACCGATACGCTTGGTGAATTTAAATGAAGGTAAAAAACGTAAATACTAAAAAGTGAAAAACAAAAGTCATTGCAGTCGGGAGACACTGTTCTGTGTAACCCTTTAGAGTTTCTTGAAAGGGCAGTCGTGGATTTAATATTTTTTAAGTTGTTTATTTTTTATTTACATATTTTTAAAACTAGGCGAGACAATACACTGAAACGTGCGGGGTTTCCCTGAGCATTATTCGTGCCTCGTTTGAAGAAAGTTTGCAATGATATAGACGAAAAAACGCGCGAGTTTGCATTAGTTATTTGAAGCGTAAAATTTGAAAATTATCGTTGTATCGGCAGTAAAAATATCGCCGATGCCGATATATCGGAAAACCCAAAGTATCGCCGATATATCGGTATCGGTATCGGATGCACCCCTATATTGAACTATATTGAAGAAGATTAAAAATTAGAACTACGCTCACGAGCAAAAGTATGGAATCATAGATCTATTTTCACACAAACGAGGTAACTTTCAAGCTTTGGTTCTCCGCCCAGGATTAAACGAGGTGTGATCTGATAATGGCCATTCAAAGAGTGAATGGAGGAGGCCCAGATCGCTGAAGAAATCCAACGGATCAGAAGAGTCGTTTACACTAGAGACAGTATTAAATGTTACATTTTTCATACTTTTGATTGTAATTTTAGCTTGTTTTTGTTATGTTCTTTATTCAACCCTGAGCGATTCATCTAATCCGTTTATTTCTTTAGCATTATAAGCCTCCGCCATTCATTCTTTGAATTAGTACTAGCACCTCCCATTAAGACTACCTATACTATTATTAGTTAATATACTTAGGGGATCCGTGGGTGAGGACCTGGGGGGTTATTCATTCGATTCGAATCCGTATCCTCCGATATAACATAAATATAGCAATTCACAAATACATTCGACTGGCATTCGATTAACTTTCCGATGGGAAAGCCCAATGCATTTACAAAGTTAGGTAGCATAAGGTAGAAAATAAGATCGAAGACTATAGACTTGCCGATTCGATTCGGAAAGTTGGTTTCCGACAATCGTGAATAACCCCCCGGGAGACCTGAAATACAGATCACAGCTCGTTTAATTCTGGGCGGAGAACCAAAGCGTCAAAGTTACCTCGTTTGTATGAAAATAGGCCTATGATTCCATATTTTTGCTCGCGAGTGTATTTTGAAGCAAGAAGAATAAAACCTTAAGCTTGAAATGTACAATGGTGGTAGTAACCTGGTATATAGCGCCGCACTCAGTGCACTGCGTGGCGCCGAACCTCTTCTGTCCCGCGTCTATCACGTACTGGTCGCTACCGTCCTTTAGTAGGGATTTCTTGGATTTGCCCGATGCTCCTACTAAATAGATTCAATAAATTGGTCAATTGATGAGCGGCATATACAAATATTTCGCCACTTAAAACTTCACAAAGTTAAAATTAGTCAAAAAATAAAAAACATTCGAAGATTTTTCACAAGTAAGTTTGTATTGAATATGAATTTGTACTTTTAGGCCCGTATTTATAAACCGACCGCTCTCAACATTGAGAGCTTTTTTATATTAAGACGTAATTTTATAATACTTTTTACGTTTCCGCTGTTAGGCCAGCGCCATCTCACCAATTAGAAAATTTCGCCAATCCCATTGGCGGCTCAGTAGCATAATTGGTAGTGCATTGGGCCGGAATCCTAAGGGTGCGGGTTCGAATCCCGTCTGAGTTGCTACGGGTGAGTCGACTTTTTCTAATATTTTTTCAATTATTAATCATCTTAATATAAACATAGCATTGTGAATGCATAAAAAATCTAAAGTGAGAGTTTTCTTGAAATCATACCTGAGATGCTGTTCCTATAAGAAGAGCGTCTTAAGCTCAAGTATGATTTAAAGATAGCTCTCAACGTTGAGAGCGGTTTATAATAAAGTCTATCTAATACAACTTTTTTTAATGGGGGTACCAGCCTAACTTACTTGCAATATTATAAATAATACACTGGCCTGCAAAACTAAGTACTACAGAGGTCTATTTTCATCATACAAGCATTGGTTCTCCGCCCAGGATTAAACGTGGTGTGATCTGATGATGGCCATCCAGAGAGTGAATGGAGAAGATTCAGATCCCCATACACACCCAATAGGGTATTTTCCAAATTCTTTAAAACTGCTTATATTTAAAGATTGAGACGAACGATTTAACAGAAAAATATTAAAAGTATAATTAATGTCTTTTTTCTTCATTAAACCAATTAATGTTAAATTATTTTTAAATATTTTTGAATTTACCGCCAAAACGCTCGGTTCGACGACGTCAAAGAAAATATATACTAACGTAAAAAGAAGCGACACTTGCGCATGGGTGCTGTAAAAGTGCTTGCGGCTATGTGTGAGTGCGCCGGGTGAGCGCGGGGGTGCCGCGACGCCATCGGGGCGAGGAATCTCCTCCGCGGAGTCACGCGCTATCAGGCTTGCCTAGTTCGCTCGCACCGCGCAATAGTACATAACATTACAGGCAAGAACGACAAACTAAAATGATATGTGTCGAGCCGCATGCGAGGGCTTTAATCATTCAGCATTCAGGCAATGTAATTTGCTTTCCGTACAATACAATGCAGGGCATATTATTGCATTTCTCAATAATACTATTTGTACATTGAAGGGTGATGTGGTAATTGCACTTTCTTCCGAGTGAAACATAGTGCTTTATATTACAGAAAAATAAAATAAATAAGTACTTCAAATGTTATTGAATTTAAGTAGCTACAATAATTATGTATAAGAATAAAGAAGGACTTTCTGCTCCTTTTTGAAAAAGCAATAGTAGAATTTAATACACATTAATTAAGTAATTAATTAATTAAACTAAAACCAAACGAATTAAACCTAAATTAAACTAAATAATTCTAAAGAATTAATACCAATATAAAAGCGGTAATCCTTAAAAACTGTACGCGCGGAAATCTAGGAAATGTATAAGTAATTGCAGAAGTTGATACGAGTATTTTAATAAAAATAATAATTCGGACAAACGAAAAATAAACCTTGAAATTGGTGCAAATCAAGAAATCATATTAGCTATTGATCCATATAATTGTAATGTATTAGCATTTAAATTCAATACAAATTTATTTCATCAAACTTTCGTTTTATTATTTCCTTGCGTTAATATGTAAATGCTAATAGCCAACCCTATCACAAGTCGTGACGCACGTGACGTCGCCGCCGCCAGACTGGCGCCAAGCTCACACATACAGGGAGTGCCGCCGCTGTGACGACGTCTACTGTGTGACGTCATCTTTGTGTAAACAATAGAGTAATTTGTTACACAGACTACATAGGTGTTCAAATTGTTTACACAAAGTTGACGTCTCACAGTAGACGACATCGAACCGAGCGTTTTGGCGGTAAATTCAAAACCATTAAAAATAAATTAGACTTTAATTGTTTTAATAGAGAAAAAAGACATTAATTAATTTATTTTATTTTTCTGTTAAATCGTTCGTCCCAAACTTTAAATTTAAGCAGTTTTCAAAAAATTGGAAAATACCCTATTGATCTGATCAGCATTCTAAGAGCTGTAAGGATAAGAGTTATCAGTTACAGCATTTCCGTTAATGCTATTTTCGTGGTTTTTTTAAACATATCCAAACAGCTCTTAGAATGCTGATCAGATCTATTGGTTGTGTATGGGGATCTGAATCTTCTCCATTCACTCCCTGGATGGCCATCATCAGATCACATCCCGCTTAATCCTGGGCGGAGAACCAATGCTTCAAAGTTACCTCGTTTGTATGAAAATAGACCTCTGTAGTACTTAGTTTTGCAGGCCAGTGTAGCATCGAACACAATGTTTAGGTGTTAGTTAGGTACCAATAAGTACAACACGCATTTATAATATCATGACAATTCAACATCAGCCATTTTTAATGTTCCCACTGCTGGGACACAGGCCTCCCTTATGGGTGGATAAGGATGGGCCATAATTAACCACGCGGGCCCAATGCGGATTGGTGGGTATTAACAACTGCAAATGCAACCGGGATCAACTGCTTAACGTGCCTTCCGAAGCACGGAGGAGCTCGAGATAATGCATTTTTGGCCACCCATCGCATGACCGACCCTTGCGAAAGTTGCTTAACCTCCACTATTGTGGAGGTTAAGCAAGTAGGACCAGACGCAAAACCACTGCGCCACCAAGCGCCATAATGACTACTTAATATTATAAATTAATGCGAAAGTAACTCTGTCTGTTACGCTTTCACGCCTAAACTACTGAACCGATTTTAATGAAATTTGGTACGGAGATAGATATGACCTTGGGGAAGGAAACGGGCTACTTTTATCCCAAAGCTGGGCACGACGGGTCTGCGCCCACACGATATAACCTGTAGTCCACGAGGGCAAAGCGGCGGGCGGAAAACTAGTCCTACTATCCTTATTAATATTATAAATGCGAAAGTCCGTTTGTTTGTTTGTTTATTTGTTACACCTTCACGTCTTAACTACTGAACCGATCATCATGAATACACACACGTTGTCAGGGGTACAGAGAAGAACATAAGGTACCTTTCATCCCGAAAAAGGGAACTGTTCCTGAGGGATGTACAAAATACTATCCACGCAGACGATATTATAAATGTGAAAGTTTGTGAGTTTGGATGTTTGTTCCTCAATCACGCAAAAATAAACTGAACAGATTTGGATGAACTTTAACACAGATAGTTTATAGCCTGGATTAATACATAGGATACTTTTATTACTTTTTATCCCGGTCAAAGAGAAGTCGCGGGCGGAATCTAGTAATAAATAAATGAAGTAAACTGTAATACCTTTAGTAGATGGCGTGGTGTTGCCAGGGTTAGGGGTGCTGAATATGGGGAACAGTTTGGACGGCCCCGCGGCGGAAGTCGATGGCAACACTTCTGAAACAATATTACAGTTTTGTCAATTTTTACACAAGGGTGATGGTAGCTCTTTTTAGGGTTCCGTACCCAAAGGGTAAAAACTAGAGATGGGCCGACTATGACTTTGGCCGACTAGTCGGCTGCAAAAAGGCCGACTAGTCGGCTAAGCCAATCATTGTTTTCGGTAAATTTATCACTTGCTTTTTAGTTGAAAGTTCTTACGCACAGCTGCGTCTTAATGATGGGCATCTCCCAAATCTTTATAAACAGATGTTTTACAACTTAACAATACTTGTGCAAACAATAATTTTTAACCTTCTTTATTCATTGACCAAATAAATTGTTAAATTAGCTTTCAAAATTTTACTTCCGAGGACCTATTGTCTTGTACACATTTCATTTCCTTTTTTGTTTGTTATTGGTTGTAAAGTTTTACTTTCAACATAAAAATATGAATAAAGGGCCGGCCGACTAGTCGGTGCTTTTTGCCGACTAGTCGCCGACTATAAATGTGGCTGACTAGTCGGCTTTACCGACTAGTCGCCGACTAGTCGGTACATCTCTAGTAAAAACGAGACCCTATTTAGTAAAATAGGGTCCCGTTTTTAAAAAGAGTCTTAGTAGAGACTCCACTGTCCGTCTGTCTAAACGTGGACAAACTTTTTTTCCTTTTTTATAGAACACTAACACTAAGTTACATATCTATTAAAAATACTAAAAAGCGTAAAGAATAAAACATTTTTTTCTTACAGTACAATCAAAGTACGTAACATAAACAAAGAAAAAACCAAAGATAACTACATAACAAGAAGACCACATTCGGCCCATCACTAAACTGATAACTTATTCTGGACTAGCTCACCATCTACAACAGCGGGCCCAGTCTCCGTGGAGGCGAGCACAGCTTCCGCGTTGATGTTGTTGGATTCTGCCATCTTCAGGATCTGCTCGTCCAACATCCTGAGCTCGCGCTCGATCTCATCCAGGTCTGGCAGTTCTTCTTGTGCTGGAAATAAACCATTTAAATTGACGATCTGAGTGGTCAACATGCATCTACCATGAAAGAGGTCCAGGGTTCGATTGTCTTTTGACAGTTGAATGTCGATAAATCAATATTCATATCGTATTTTGGTGGTCATGCTATGGGGGTTGATATTAACACATACCTGCTTCTGCTTCACCACCATCTCCCACAAATATATAACCTCCTTCAACAGGAAGGAACTGGCCATTCTTCGGCACATCTCCATGGGCCTCCTTATGGGTATCAGGCTCCGACATAACCACATCCTGTATCACTTCATTTGGTGCCCGATTGGTTGTTTCACCACCCAACTCTACGATAACTGCCTCCTTGTCAAGCGGCAAAGATTGAACAGGGACAGGAATAGCCGTGGCTGGCTGGAATATAGAGCTTGTCTCTTCTATGACGGAGCTGTTGAAGCAAGGTAGGTTGGTCTTTGATTTCCTGAAACCCAGCTCAGTTTCAGGCTCCTCTTCTTCAGTCCACTGGCTGAGGAGTGCTTCTATTGTTTGCTTTTCTTTGTCAAATTCATCTGGTTTATCTGTGCAGAAATAGGGCAATAAATAAGAAAGAGAGAAAAAATATGAACCAAACACAATGGGGAATGTCTGAAAAAAATCAAATTGGCTGAATATTTTTCTATAGGTAGGAATAAGCTCTCTTAGTAATAGAAAAAAGTTTAAGAATTTTCTGTTCCTACCTATAAAAAAATATTCAGCCAATTTGATTTTTTTCAGACATTCCCCATTGCAGAGAGGAGAACATGTGACATTATAAACTAAAATTTAGTGAGGAGAACAAAAATATGATAAAATTGGAAAACAAAGTAAGTTGGTCAATCATTCAGGATCAGGACCCTGCCTCAGATTGTGTTGCTCAGGGTTGGAAAAAAATAGTTTTTTTTTTTTAATAAATGTTTTTATTGAAAAAATCACTAGATTAAAATCTTGATTTAATTTAATCATGCCAACTCTGCCTGCCTAGCATGACCGATTTATATCGCGTGATTAGATAAGATAAAATATTCTTTATTGTACACCATAGAAAATTACAAAGTAGTATACAAAAGAAGAACAATTGGCGGCCTTATTGCTAAAAAGCAATTTCTTCCAGGCAACCAGTTGAGCTGGATAAAAATACTAGATAGTAATGGGTAGTTTATGGCGATATAGTGTTTTATCACGTTTAACTGTCAAAAAGACAAAGGAATTTGACAGTTGAGTGTCGATAAAATTTGCTGTCGATAAATTGGTGTTGGTGGCTACAACACAAGAAGTGTTATAGCAACACTAGTATTAATTATTTCTGGCAGGGGATATTTAAAACCTTTGCTTTTGTTAAGAGAGAGTAAACCAGCATAAACTAAATGCATATGTGCCCAATAGGACAGACCTAGTGAATTAGTAATACATAATGTAGGAAAAAATATAATAAAAATATATGACTTACCAAACTCCTGACTAGAATTTTGACTGTTCACCGTTGTATTGTTCACACTTGTATTAGATACAGTGCTCTTGTTAAGTGCTGAAGAATTTGCTGTGTTATTTAGAGAGTTGCCTTTCATAATAATCACATTATTCTTATGGATTTTCGGCTTCCGAATCTTATGTCTGACTCCCATATTGATCTGGCCGGGCTTGCGCTTACGCCTGCTGGAATGCGAATGATAGAATGGCCGACTGCGTTGATTGTTTGTGACCTCAATAGCTTTAGATATTCTTGTACTTATATTAGTATTGAGTTCAGGATTACTTTTCCCATAGAATGACTTGGCAGAAAGAATTTCTTTCAACCTATCACTGTTGAATAGTGACAAGCGAGCTTTAGGGACAGTATTATCTAGTCTTGGGTACTTAGAATTTGGACCGGGATCAGTGACACTGTCATTTCTAAGTCTCTTGTGGCTTTTTTCACTGTCGCACGTGGATTCTGGACTTTCACCAATTTCTACTACTGCGCGACGGCTGTGACTCAGTTTTGGCGGTGACTGGTTGGTGCCAGTAGTGTTGTGCGGTGTTTTGAGCATTTGTGTAGGTGATATCGCTTTAGCCATGTCCATTTTAGTCAGACAAACAACAGCCGTTTTCATTGGAGATATGTTTTTCTTTTGTTCAAGCAGAACACCTTTAAAGCTGTTCATTTTGGGTGTTTTTAACTTTCTAATAGATCTACGGATGCCTTTTGAAGGGGTGTTCTCTTTAGAGTCGGTGCCAGAGTCAGTGTCGAAGTTCAGATCTTTTAAGGAGCTGCTGCAGCTTTCCGTGTCAGCAATGAGGCTTGCGAGGCTCTTTCTGGCTCGACTTGAAGTCGAGGAGGTGGTGTGTGCGCTTGCACAAGAGTGAGTGGACGAGGGTGTACCAGGGTGGTTGTTTAAATGAGGAGTAGCTGGTGTGGACAGAGACCCTGAACATTTTCCTTCAGGGCAGTACCTCGTTTGATACTTTTTGAGAGTAAATGGTGACTTGATGAAGTTTTTTAAATCTTGGTTTTCTTTCAGCAGCTTTTTAGTGTGGCTTCTGGTTCCAGCTGTAAAAAGCATTATGTGACATGAATTTGGTTGTAAATGTGAGTTCAATAAACTGATATTGTTGTTGTGACCAATAATTTAATATAACAACCCAATTTACTATACTAGTAATTGTTCATACTTTTTCAATTGGCTGTGTTAGACACTGGTTATCATTTTGTTAGATGTAATGAAAGTTCATTGTCCTAGATAGTCAATACCAATGATGTCATGATTTCAAATAATGTATTAGAAGACTAGTGCAAAGAGACACAAATTCTAGGCTACAATTTGGGATACTACAGCTAAATATGGCATACCTACTAAATAAAAACTAAAACGATATAAGTAACTCAAATTTAAATGGTGCATCAGTATTGTGTTATTTAGAAATTCAAGATAACCTTATCCAATTTACATAACATGCTTCCTATACTTCACAAAAAACTATAGGGCCAATTCCTCAGATACCTACTCATGCTTAGAACCATCTAAAGACCATACTTGTTGTTTTTATTAATATAAGTTGTAGACAAGGCAAAAGGCCATGGAATTAAACTTACGCCAAAGGCTTCTGTTAGTTTTCTTAGGAGTGCCTATCTCGTTTTCATCAGAACTGGAATCCAAGGTGCTGATGATGCCCAGATCACAGTCTTCACTGTCACTTTCACTGTCCACCACCGGTAAATGCCTGTGCTTTGTCAAGGATTCCCTCGTTGGCTCATGACCGCCTAGAAACAGTCCTTTTTTCCTTTCCGACATTTTTGGCGTATGCGTGTGAGGAATACGCGACGAACGCCGTGGTGTTATCGAAGCCATTGTGTTGATGTAAATCTTTCAATATTCACAACTAAAATTATTGTAATCACACAGGACGGTGCTAGCACTTTTCTATTGCAGGCAGCAATGCTATTTCACATTGCCCATGTCGAACAATAAAAAACATCACATTTTGTGTCCCATACACTAATTTAATTTAATAATAGTACTTTCACGATGAAATAAGTGGTAAAACTCAGCAAGCAAAATTGTCGAAAATACATGTAAAGGATAGCGTTAAACGTTAGCACAGCAACCATTGTTGTTTGGCGCGTAAACACCTGTCAGTCAGACTGTCACTTTCAATGTTACCAGTTAAAATAAAACTTTGTGGCGGCTTCATTGCGACTTTTTTGACTTAAGTGAAAATAAAAACGCCCCCCAACTTCTCGGCCTATTCCCGATGTCCCCCACTAGGGGATATTGAGAAAAAAGTTTTTTTTTCATTCATTTCTTACCGATATCCTCTAGTGGGAGAGCACGGGGAAATAGACCGTCCATACTTTATTTCCCGATATCCCCAATGGGGGACAACTGGAATAGGCCAACTTCTCCTTCTTAAAACTCAAGTTAAAAATATGGATAGAAAATAGATGATGGTACCTACGAGTATTTTACAGTTTGACCATAAAGAGTTGAAATTAAATAAAATGGAACTAAAATTTTTCAGTACAAAATTTAGTAAGTGTTGCCAATTTATTCGTGATTTTGACGTGTTTACATAGAAAGTGGCGCCCTCAATTTTTGTCGACTCTTTATGGTCAAGCTGTAGTCTAGCCAAAATTAAGCCATAAAACCGATCAGCCATCAGTCAAACAATCAGAACTTAATTATGAATAAATAGGTAATCTTATAAGTATGGAGATTTTTATTTCTGTTGACAATTGCTGATTCCCATTCCCAAATCGTCCAGTCTGCACGTTACTGCTAACTTGGCGCTAGTGTATGTAGATCTGTCATTCAGTTGTTGTTTTTGCTATCAATTTTCAGTTAATTTGAAGTGAATTTTCGTAAATATCAATGTTTTCTTTATTTCGGTTTTTTTTCTTTCGTTCATATTCTTTCTTTAATTCGTTTACTGTCCAACTTCTGAAATAATTATTATACAATGTTATTTTTAGTTAATACAAAACCTCTCGTGGGGCTGATCAGACCATCAAACTGAACAACTTTCATTATGGGACCAACCTTGAAATCACGAAAAAAAAAAACCGCTTTTCCATACAAAAGTACAATCCTACTCCATCGAAATGTATGAAACAGCAGATTTTTTTTCGCGATTTCAAGGTTGGTCCCATAATGAAAGTTGTTCAGTTTGATGGTCTGATCAACCCCACGAGAGGTTTTGTATTAACTAAAAATAACCTTGTATTTATCAACCATTTTTAGACATAATAATAATTGTAAAATAACTGGGGACACATAACCTATTATGCACATGTACAAAAGGTTTCTATCTACAGACAGCAGCGCCACCAAGCTGGATAAATTTTCTGTCATCCTGAATGAAAGTCATCCATTGAAAGGAAGGAGGTTGTGTACTTGATAATAGATTATTGTCCTATTTTTTTTTAATAGGGTTCAGGAAGTAATTTTACTTGGCAACACAAATATTTACGCGTATTTAAAAAATGGCGCCATTTCATACATATCTTTTTTTTCTTGCACCTCTTGTCTTGCTTGCAATAACATTACATTCATTCAGTATAATGCATTCAGTTATCAAAATAGTTATTTGTTATACAAGTGACCAAAATCAAATTGTGCTGCGAGTGGCGACTTTAAATCACGAACTAGCGAAGTAGTCTAGAATTGAATCACGAGCGTAGCGAGTGATTCTAATATAGACTACTGAGCACAGTGAGTGATTTAAAGGCACGAGGCAGAACAACATTTTGGTCTCGTGTAAAACATACAACTTTTCACCTCGACCAGCGAGAAAATTTTCACGTGACTTTCCTGGTAAAAAAGCTTAATTCAGCATTTGAAACTTGTTCACTTAACTCTTTTTGAGTTAGACAACTATCTTCATCGTTGGACGCATTCATTTTTGTAATTTATCACAAAAATAATTCAATCAAACCTATGCTGAAAAATTTTATTCATAGAGTCAGTAAAGTAGATTCCCGTCGTTTTGATTACATTGCGTTGTGTTTTTCTCTTATTCATTAATATTCCGTCTTATTTATTTATTTATAATCATAAAACATATAATTTGTTAATAAATTTCATTAATTTTTCTTATTTCATATTTGTTTCATACATGTGACCTCATTACCTACATACTCTTTATTTCGAATTATCAACCTTCTTTTTTAACAATCCTTATTTAAAACTCCTTGGTATATCCGTGCATTTTATTTTTTTACTTTTTAATCCGTGTATCACCATAAAGCACTCTATCTATCCTTTTCTCACATATAAATTTTACAAGTGTCATTGTGCTTCCTCGCCTTGTCCGGGGAGAGGGTGAGAGAGCCATTGCCGATTTTCTTGTTTTAACACGTTTTGTCGTCTGGCAACACTGGATTCCCGCCTTTTTTTCTGTAACATAGACAATTCCCGCCAAGAATCATCCCTTCCACTAGGGCAAGCTATAGCTATATAGCGCCTGAGCGCTCACTTTTTCCTCATTGCGTTGCTGAACTTCGTAGTGATAGCACAGTTAAGAGGCAGTCCTGTCGATTTGTGTAAAGTAATAGTCGATATGGACGCCTCAACGTCTGGTAGCACTGGAAGGCGACAGCGAAGGAGCCGGCAGAAAAGGCGGAGATCACCATCAAGCTCCTCTTCTGAAAGGAGTTCAAGTAGCTCGGTGGAACGGGCTAACTGGCGGCGACATTCTTCAAAAAAAGCTAAGTACCAAAATTCTCCGACTTTGCTAGATAATTTGTGTAACCAAGTGCAAGTGCTTACGGATTTCATGAATAACTTTATCCAAAATAACACAAATCCAGTTGTACAATGTTTGCCAGAAACAACGAATTCGCAATTAGATAAAGCATCCAGAGATTCACCTGGACCGGAAAATCAAAAGCAAAGTAATGACTTTTCTTTTAAATCTTTGCAAACCACCTTAAAAGCGTCCGGTTTTGGCAAGACGGATCAGGACCGGTTTGATATTTTAAACTCGTTGCAATTATTTGAGTCTCCAGATTGGTCGAATATCAATTTTATTGATACTCAAAAAACATACTTATCTAAGCCAGGCTTTATCGAATTGGAAACAAACGACGATCTAAAGCCGTACGATAAAAATAATTTTCTACCCTCATGTGAACGCACATTGGCTGCTTTATCTAATGCTGTATTATTACAAAGAAGTATGCTACAAAGTAATGTAACTAAGTTATTGACTTGGGTAAAAGATTTGCAAGCTGTTTCTTATGAGGAATTCAATACTAAAATCAATGAAATTCTTTGCGAAGATAAAGAGTACAATGATATTTCAAATAATATTATGCAAATAATATGTGGAAAGCGTGCTTCTATAATTAATAACCGGCGAACAGAAATCTTGAAATCCATTTCTAATAATTATACGGCTGATAAATTCAAGAAGATTCCACCCTCGTCTGAATTTTTGTTTCAACCTGAACAATTTAGTAAATTGCTAGAAAAAGAGGGTGGTCCAGCAAAAGTTTTTCAGAAGCCACAACCTATAAAGAAAAATGTTGTCTCTTTTAAAGCACAGGCACCTAGATTTGCGCCTAAGAATCAATATTCCTTTCGAGGCAATACTAACGACCAATCTTTACCCAATGCAAAACGAGACTTTTCTTCCCGAGGTAAACGAAAATATGATACTCATAAAAAATCTAGTAAACGAAGTCATGGCGGTGACTCCAAGAGACGTCGCTATGATTGACTCGAACTCATTTCAAGCAGGCCGTCTGAAGCATTTTATCGAAAGATGGAAAGCCATACAAACTCCATCAGTAATTTTAAAGATGATATCAGATTTTCGAATACCGTTTACAAAAAAACCCCCTTTGATTTTACCAAATTTAAATTTTTATCAGACGCCAGATACCCCTCAAATGTCTCTAGAAGTTCAAAAAATGATAGAATCAAATATAATCGAGCCAGTTCAAATAAGTCCCAGTTTCGTGTCTCCACTATTTCTAATAGAGAAGGCCGATCAAACTTATCGACAAATTTTCAATCTAAGGACTCTGAACGACTACATATCGATAAAGAAATTTTATCTCATTTCTCATTTCGAAATCCCAAACTTCCTTCAACCGGGCGACTGGTTGACGAAGATAGACATGTCTCAAGCGTACTTTCACGTGAATATAGCCCCAAGTCATCGGCCTTTTCTAAGACTTATTTTCAGACAAAACCTTTATCAGATGACATGCCTTCCATTCGGAATAGCATGTGCACCAAGATGTTTTGCAATGATAACCAACTTTTTAGCGCAGAAACTTCGAGAAACCGGAATGAGGGTAGTTGTATATTTAGACGATTTTATGTTGGCACATCAGAACAGAGATTTGCTTCAGCAGCAAACCTCTATGGCTGTAACATTGCTACAGGCTCTAGGTTGGATCCTAAACTTCGGAAAATCTGTTTTAAATCCCACTCAGAACCTAGAATTTTTAGGGATTCGATGGGACACTGCAGGCAACCGAATGTACCTTCCTCAGCAGAAGGTATTGAAACTTCGTCAAGAGTTTCAGAGACTCCTGACCAAGAAACGGTGCTCGTTGAGAGAAGCTCAATCGATACTAGGAAGATTAAATTTTGCAAATTTCGTAGTTCCTCAAGGTCGTTTACACTGCCGTCTGTTTCAGGGCCACCTACGAATTCTACGTCAAGGACACCCGAAACAGCGCCACATCCTGCCCGAGGAGGTGATCGAGGAACTACAGTGGTGGCATCGATCGGTGAGCGAATACTCTCTGATTCATTTACCACAGGTTACACATCACCTCGTGTCCGACGCATCCGATCTCGGCTGGGGTGCCTTGATCAACGACACATACTTGGCGGGCCAGTGGGCACCACATCAGCAGCCCTGGCACAGCAACGTCAAGGAGTTAGTGGCCATCCAAATGGCAATCCAAGCACAAGCACACGAACTCCAGGGTGCCAGCCTTCTGATTCAATCGGACAACGTAACAGCACTGGCTTATCTGCGAAATCAAGGCGGGACGAGATCACCTCTACTCATGGAGCAGACTCGCAAGGTATGTCGTCTTATTCAGGACCTGAAGATGACTGTAACTTACCAACACCTACCCGGATGCTTCAACGGCATCGCCGATCGCCTTTCACGAGGAAAACAAATTCCCGAATGGCATCTCTTACCGGAAGCAACTTCGGAGCTATTTCAGACATTCGGTGTGCCGCAGATAGATCTGTTTGCATCGGCTCAGGCTCACGTAGTTCAGCACTACGTATCACTAGACCCGTGGGACGAAGGAGCAGTTTTTCACAATGCCTTCAGCCGGCAGTGGAATTACACTCTAGCATGGGTGTTCCCACCTCCATCTCTCATACCACGGGTATTAATTCACCTGAACAGTTGCAGCGGTCTATTTGTGGTGATTGCACCTCAATGGCTGAAATCGTTCTGGAGACCAGACCTTCAGAACAGAGCCCTCAGCGGGCCAGTTCGACTACAAAACCTGAACAACACCTTGGTAGATATGAGCACAGGTCACACTCTTCCAAAAGTAGACGATCTGATCCTGGAAGCATGGTTGATTGGAGCTGGGACTCTTTGCTCCAGTGTTGGACAGCAGAAGAAAAAGCCCTTCTACTGAATGGTTGGCGTAAGTCTACTGTTTTGTCTTATAAACCTGCCTGGAATCGTTGGTCAAAATGGTGTGCAGATAACAACGTTGCTGCAGCAACCCCTTTAGCCAAGGACCTAGCTAAGTTTCTAGCTCATCTTCATTTAAAAGAAAAACTAGCACCTGCTACAATCCACTTGCACAAATCAGTAATCTCAACTATTTGTGAACCACATGTCGGTAAGAAATTAAGTGAAGATATTTTCGTGAGACAGGTACTCAAATCCATAACGCTCTCGCGTCCAAAATTAAAGAGATCCCCAATTTGGGATCCTCAACTGGTAGTCCAATGGCTACAAAAGAACGTTCCAAATACTATTACATTGTTCGAGGCAAATCGACGTTGTGCGACTATTTTATTACTTGTGTCAGGCAGACGTGTTCATGATTTGACACTTCTGTGTGTTTCTCCAGATCATCTTGAGGATGATGGTACTAACGTAATACTTTGGCCAAAATTTGGCTCTAAAACCGACTCTGCTCGACATCAGCAATCAGGATGGAAGCTGATTCCTCACGAGGATCAAATGTTGAGCCCCGTTTATTGGATTCATAAAGTTATTGAGCTCTCTGATGAGAGAAGAGGCTCACTTCATCAACTTTTTATTACAACTCAGGGAGAATCGAAGCCTGCTTCCAGAACGATAATAGCTAACTGGGTAAGAACAGTTTTTAAGTCTGCTGGTATTGATGACAGTGCAGGAAGTAGTAGATCAGCAGTAGCTTCATTAAATTGGCTTTGCAATGTTCCAATTGACAAGATTCTAAAAAAAGGTAACTGGAATCAGGCTTCAACCTTCCTGAAACACTATTGTAGGGAAATTAATAGAAATAATACAGCGACTGATCAGTTTTCTAACATGTCTGATTTATTTGTTCCTGTTGATGATTAAATGAAAATTAATTACATTTAATAATGCTTGATTATTGTTTATAATACTTGATTAGTAATGCTTGATTATTGATTTAAATTATTGATTACTCCTGAATAATAAAGTTCGCATTGATTAAGTGGATTGTCTTATTTAATTGCTCATCATCCCTCACCAGGGCAATAACAAACATTTCTCACCCTCTCCCCGGACAAGGCGAGGAAGCACAATGTAGAGGTTTTACCTTCCAATAAAACCGCCATTGTGCGCCGAGCCTTGTCCGGGGCATTTTACTGGCCCTGGTGAAAACAATGAGGAAAAAGTGAGCGCTCAGGCGCTATATAGCTATAGCTTGCCCTAGTGGAAGGGATGATTCTTGGCGGGAATTGTCTATGTTACAGAAAAAAAGGCGGGAATCCAGTGTTGCCAGACGACAAAACGTGTTAAAACAAGAAAATCGGCAATGGCTCTCTCACCCTCTCCCCGGACAAGGCTCGGCGCACAATGGCGGTTTTATTGGAAGGTAAAACCTCTACATCCTTGTCACTTTATTTGTTTTTTCTTTATAATTTTAAAAGTTGGTGTTAGAAATTAAAAAAGCACTTTGTCTCACGCTCGCAGCAAAAATCGATTTTGCTGCGAGTTTTTACGCGCCAAAAGCACCCTTTTCGTGCTGGAGAGGTGAAAAAAATATTTTCAATAGTAACTAATAGGTAAACTTCGTACGATAAATTTTATTCCACTTGGTTAATAGCAGATTTCCACGCGCTGTTCTTGCTTGACTGCACTTCGTTTATTCGACAGCTGATTTTGTACAAAGTAGACCAAAACATAGTAGGTATTTGTTTTTCTCGCCCGAAAGCAGAGAATTTTTTTTTTAATATTTTAGTAACTACTGCGTAAAGTACAAACACATTTCAAAGTATCAAAGTAGGTAGATAACTCTTATCGTTTATCCTACTATTATAAAATGTGAAAGTTTGTGGGTTTGGATGTTTGTAAACTTTGTTCCTCAATCATGCAAAAATTACAGAACGGATTTGGTTGAGCACACAGATAGTAGATAGCCTGGATTAAAACATAGAATACTTTTTATTCCGATATTCCCACATGTTCCAACGGGAACAACGCGGGCGAAACCGCGGGCGGCCCCTAGTTTATAATATCGAAGCGTGTATTTCGTACGTTAAACTAATTAATAATGAACAAATATCTAGTTGTTGAGAAACAGGAAGACCCCGGCAAGCTGGCAGCGGGGTTCCTCAACCGTTTCGGTGGAAGGGCGTTGCCACCCGACCGGTTGGGTCATGCATCGCCGAAACCTTGTTAATTCGACTCATTAAATGCAATGCGGATTGCTGTAGGCAACCTGTTGACTTTTTATTTTTTAGGCTGCATAGTTTTCGACTTTTGATGAAAAATGTAAAAAAAAACCGTTCCACCCCCTTATCTCCGAAGTTTGCAAAAAGAAAAATATGAAATAATGCTGTGATAATAATTTATGTAAAGATTACAGGAAAAATAAAACGATGTCTCAACTCAATATAACACACTTTTTTAGAAATTCAAAAACAAACAAAAATCATTTGTTCCACTACCAGTCAACAGATGGCGCTGACCTAAGAAAAAATAAATTAGTTCCACTATAGGACAAGAGATGGCGCTGACCTAAGAAAAAAATAGTTCCACTATCAGTCAAGAGATAGCGCTTACCTAATACTGCAATAATAATTTTATTTTTCTACTCTGCAGTGGATTATTTATTATGATTTTTATGATGGTACGGAAACCCTCGGTGCGCGAGTCCGAGTCACTCTTAACCGGTTTTTTAATCTGTAAAATTTTCTCTTTCCCATACATTTCGCGTGAAGTTGCAGCGGATCACTGTATATTGTCATAAAGGTACAGTCAGCAGCACATCAGACTATACATTGACCTTGAGACCGCCTTTATGCAGTATGTAGGTAATAAGAGCTGATAGTATGTAATAAGAGCTGTTTTCGTAGTTCAACTGTTTAACCTAGCGTGCTGTCTGCTGTCGTGCGTACGTGGGATAAATATCAGTGGCGAGGGGTGAAGTGAAATTATGGCGAAGGTAAGCCGCTCTACAAAAATGATGAAAAATGTTATGATCTGCATAGTGGATTCAGTAAAGTGGGATTTCCAAAGGTAAGCCGATAGGAATCGGCTTGTATGGACCCTTCGCCACTGATAAATATATAGGTCCTTCTTAAATAGTGCACAAAATTTTAAGGGGTCAATGTACTCATACATACAAACAACTTTCACTATGGTACAAACATTGAAATCGCGAAAAAAAACTGCTGTTCCATTGAAAATAATCGAATTGATCAAAATGTATGCGATTTCAATGTTGGTACCATAGCAAAAGTTGTTTGTATGCATGAGTACATTGACCCCTTAAAATTTTGTGCACTATTTAAGGCTTTAACATGCCTCAATCCGAGCGGGTCGATCCATGATGGTGTGAAATCGAACGTAACTCTACTCAATTTGGGTTCAAATCAGTGCGCGTTCCAACGCGGCGGTTGCGTTGAGAACTAGCACCGAATTCTCAATTTTTACATGTTTTTATTAAATTTCTTCGCTTTCAAGTAAGTTAAAAAAAATCTGTTCAATTAAGATTGAAGGTATTAACATTGCCGATTTTTATGTGTTGATTTTAACATTAACGAATGTTCTGTTTCCGAGAAATTTTGCAAATAGGACCAGAAACAGGGTCCACGGAATATTTTTTTACATCAAAGGTGGTCACATTTTTACAAATGTTTTCAATTAAATCTATTGTGTATTATTCCAAGTACATTATATATTGTTTCCATGATAGCTTCACGCGCGTAATCTTTCAATAATTTGAATTGAATATTGGGATTTGACCCTTCTTAGCGCCTTAAGGACCTTACAATAGTACCTATGGTCCCGACTTTAAATAACAAATTTAATTGAACCCACTCACATGTCGCACATGATATTCAACATAGTCATAACTTAAAAAACGTAGTTTCGAGATATAGCGTTTCAATGATTTAAAAAATCATAGTTCCTGACTGTGAAGTATTTATGGCCTGATTTGTTATATCAATATATTGTATATTTAAAAAAATAAGTGTTTGGGACTCATATATAAGGATATACAAGCTACTTTCTAGAACCACCAGGAGTAAAAATAAACAAGCAAAACAGTAACTTAACTCAAAATAACAATTAATTTTGTATAAAAGTTGACAGGCTCACATTTGTAAAAAAAAAAACTGATTTGGTGTATTACTTTTAAATTTGGTGTGCACTGTGTTAATAGAAATCCGAGGCAAATGTGATTCTACAAAAACTCAAACTTGAGGTCGTTTTTCTATAATACTAACAGTGTTGGAGATCGAAACCGGGACGGGATGACGACGACACCGTGAAAACCGGTGTGCCTACATCCCACTCGACTATATTTCAATCCACTTTTTGTTCTAAAACGATGGATCGTTAATGAAAAAAATATATATCCACAGGTCCACCATAGGAGCCTCGACAGTCGACAGTGGATCGTAGTTAGGGTTACCAGATTTAATAATGAGATTTCCTGACTTTTTCCCTGACTTTTTGGTAAATTTTGTCACCTACATCTAGGTACATTTTTCATTTAGTTGACGTTTAGTATTTTTTCTCACCAAAATATTAACAAATCTAACACATTTTGGAATATCAAAAATTCCTGACATCTACAGTTTTTCCCTGTTTTCCTGACAGATGCCTTAAATTCCTGACATGTGAGCAAAATTTCTGTCATCTGGTAACCCTGATCGTAGTGGAATGAGGGACCACGGAGGTCGTCAGGAGTTCATGATTCAATTACAAAAGAGATAAAGTCGATAATTACGAAACTAATTTCATGCGATGAAATTTCGTAGTCGTAGTACCGAATTCTCAGCTACGAGCTACGACGACAGAAAAAAACTTTATAATTTGCTCAAAAACGAGTATCGTGAAATTTCATTTGTAAAACATGAAATGTTGTTGAAATTGATGTCATGCTTATTTAATCTCGTATTGTAAATAAATAGTCTGCTGCATGGAAGCCTGGAAGTCTCGTCTACATACAATAGGGATGTTGACTTATGAATAAAATAACGAAATACTCATAAAAACCGTAAACATATCAAACTTTTGGAGTAGCTTGTATACCTCTTGGTTTTATACTATATTGCGTATTATTTGTTTTATGACCCTTTAAAGTTGGGTGGACAAGTCCATTTAAAAAGTATAAAATTTGTTAAAATAAATAATACACGCTGCCGAACAAATTTCCTACGCGTCGCATACAACGTAGGAAGGCGTGACGTCATAACTTGGTAGCCGTTAGTATGGAGCGTTTTCGGGTGAGTCCAATTTTGTGCATTTCAAACTGTGATATCTCGGGCAGTTTTCATGCTAGCGAAATAATTCTTATACAAATGTTTCTTTTTTTTGAGGGGTAATTTATATAACATAAAATAAAAAAATAGTCAACATGCCTATTGACTGCGTCCTCCATTGAAGAATTTTGGGGCCTTAACTATTTAGTTGCTAACCTATACAACGTGTTACAAAATAACCCCTAATGCCGAATCTGGTAGATAGGGACCATCAAACTGAACAACTTTTACTATGTCACCGACTCTGAAATCGCGAAAAAAATGAGCTGTTTCCTAAGTAGGTACTTACATTTTGATATTTTGTTTTAATTCTTGTAAGAAACAGCGGATATATTTTTTCGCGATTTCAGTGTTGGTCGCTTAGTAAAAATTTTTGAATTTGGTGAAAAAACAAAAATTTTAAGTTTAAGGCACTGACATGAAAAAAAAATTTTTCTATTTAACTGAACAGGCTGTCTGTATGATTTGACAGCAAAGTCTTGTGCCTATTTGAAACGCCTCTAGCGTGGATCTAAAGAACTATTTGACGTAACTACAATGAAAATGGTTGCCATGATGACACCAGACTTTAGTACCATGTCCCTCACGCTATGCTCACGCTACGTCGTAGGGGAGGTCAGCTCAGCGCGGCCACCTTAACTTTGACTTTAAAAAAATGCTGTTAAAAAACAGAATTTGGAAAAGTATTTTACACCAATAGATAGGGAATTTATTAAACTTTTATAGCGTGTAATCGCATTCCGTGAAAAATTTAATAGTTTCTTTTAATTTGTAAATTACGAAAACTTGTCAAAAAACCGCTTTGCCCAAGTGAGCGCCTAAAGCGGCCATGGTGGTAAGGGCAAAGTGGTCATTCCAAAAGATTACAAGAAATTCGTTTAAAGTTGAAAAACATCGTGCTTAAAAAAACAAGAAGACCAAAAATAAATTACATAAAACTCTACTAATGAAAAAAAACTTTCTTAAGTTTCAAATGAGACATTTATTTTTACAGTCTAAGAATCTTCGAATACTTCCTATATTTATTTTTATTTATTATATTAATAATTATTTTAGTTATGTTATATGTACCCAACAATTTTTTCATACTTATCTACCAACATTTCTTCAACTTAAATTAAATTATTCAACAGCTAGGCAAAGCACTCGGCCACTTTGCCCGGACCGCTTTGCCTTTTTCCACCGTTTTGTTTTAAAAATTAACTGTGCTCATAACATTTGTCTCATGTCGGAACCAATGTTACACAAACAAAGCCAAATAGATAAGCAATAATAGACGTAAAATAAAAACATTGAGTTTTATAGAGTTTTGATCAAAACAGATTGAGTTTACCCTGGATTTTCTTAACAAAATGAACAAAAATCTTTTGCATGTTGCCGCGGCCACATTCTGGTTCCGACCACTACCAAATGGCTGCTCGGGGCGGGGCGGTAGGTTTGCTGCATATCAGAACATAAAACATTGTACTATCGTTATAAGTTGCCGAGAAATGAGGCATGGCCGCTTTGCCTCCTATGGCCGCATTGAGCTGACCTCCCCTACAGCGCCAAAATGGCGGAAATCAAATAGGCACAAGAACAGTTTGACAGCAGCCTGTCTAGTGGAATATATAAAAGTCAATGGTTTAAGGTATTCCGGCCATTTCAGAAGTGACAGACTTATGTTTACTCTCTCTACGATTGAAAACTAAATGATGACACGGGTCTCTTACTGATGTCACATGACGTAAATATAATCTTAAAATTTTGACCGGAAGTGGAAGATTTACTCAAGCTTCCGGCCAAATTTATTTGCGATTAATCTTCTGATCCTCGCTCAGCACAACTTTTCCGACCGTGTGCCATGCATTTCATCGTGATGTCATATGACGTAGGCAATACTGTCGTGGGCTCACGGACTATTAGGGGTTTTTGTAACACGTTGTATAAAATAATGTTTTCATCATCTTTAATTACTTGTGCGTATTTTTTAAACTATGCCCTTGTACGGTCGAGTCCATTAATATGTTGGCACTTTTGACAGTTCGCCAACCTTCATGCCTTTGTAATAAAAGTCAATATCCTGTCAAACGTGCCAACATATTAATGGACTCGACTGTACCAACAATACATACTGAATCTTTAAATTAATTAATTATAGAAAGCGATTAATTTAACAATGTACAACAAAAGTGACCAACTTCACAGCGCTTGCGGTACAAAACGACGTAAGTGGTAAAATTTTCTCTTTGCTTTACATTCTCGAGTGAAGGTTGTCAAGGTTGAAGTGGAACGCTGTCTGTTGTCAATTTAATCACATTGTACTAAGTAGGTATATTTTTTAATATCTAGGTACCATCACATAAATAAATGGATCCATCGCTTTGAGGGAACTGCCCCCTAGCCAAAGTAACATTTCCAAATTTTCGTTATCGCTTCGCTTTCGAAACATGTATGGATTTGATGCTTTAAAATTCGATAGTTAACGAAACCTTATATCAATCCCATACATGTTTCGAAAGCGAAGAGATAACGAAGATTTGCCAATGTAACTTTGGCTAGGCCCTCTGGGAGGGAATCGAAATTTATAATAGGTAGTCATGAATTTTTAAACAGGGTCATAGGTCCATCAATGACAAAGATGTAAAATTCTTTCAAACTTGTATTTAAAAACAATATGCACCACGGGGTAAGTGCTTGGCCTTCACCCACAGATCCGGATCCGGACAGGATTCCGGAATCCTGATCACTGAGGAACTGGCTATCTTGTTATGGCGTCAGACTTAGGTAAGATGGTGGCGGCTAGCCAGGTGGACTTGTAATAAGCCCTACCACCAACCAAACCGAGTACAAATTGTACCCCCCTGGGAATCGAACCTGGGACCCTTGCGTCTTCACACGGGCGGGCGAACCACTAGACTACAGACGCGGTTAAACACGTTTATTTATTGCAGACAAGGTTCAATAATTTAAAATCATCGTAATTTGATTAAAATAATAAAATTTAAATTAAAGATTGTATACGTTTCTTATTTAATTCTCGCTTGCTTGGCCCATACTGAAATTCTAGCTACCATTCGACTTGTCGGGAACTCGGGAATGTCACTTCGCACGAGTTCGTAATTCGAGTAACGGGCCACCATCTTGGAACTGTGCGCCCGTCGGCCAATCAGAGGAGAGCGATGGCGGGGGCGGCGCGAACGCAACGGGAATAGGGAAGGAATAACCTAAACAAACTTATCCTAATCACGGTCTAAACTAACCTAAATAATTATTTGCCATAAATTATGAAAATGAACGATTGTCATCATCTTCTATGTATACAATTTTCATAAAGATAGTAATTGAAAGAAAATTCCTTGACTCAAAGGGGAAAACAATCTTTGTAAAGATTAGTAAAATTATTTTTTAATCAGTCTGCAAAAAATTCAGAAGTTTGAATACAGAAATAGACAATTTCATTATGCTAACGATGCTAACTAATTTTTAGTTAGTTCCTGCCCTTTTTTATCTAAACTAAAAGAAAACTTTGAGATTTGGTAGTAGGTATTTTAGGTACAGTATTTTATTATTTTATATTTTTTTTTAGTTTTCTTTCAGTAATTCAAAAAAAAAATCATATTGGCTGTAGGACAATTTGTTATTACGTAGGTATCTGAATTTAGTGTTTTCCGAGAGAATACGGAACTTTTCCGAAATAAAATGTTTGCATTATAATTTTTCAGGATAGGTACAAATTAAAGTAAAAATGCCCAAAAAACTGTAATTATTTCTTGTAGCTTTTTTCGAGCTTTCTAGACTTATGCCATGTCAAGCGGCTTAGTTTACTTACATACAACAAGTGCCTTGCAAATGGTTATTTTCAATAAAAACTATTAGTTTTATTTTCTTCCAAATATATTATTCCTGTTTATTTATGCCATGCTGAATTTGCATTCGAGTTTCAGCGCGCAAAATAGCAGAGACGGTATTTAAAGGAAATTCTCGCCTGAAATTGCACTTTATTACTAAAGTACTAGAGTTTATGTTTCCAGTGATATTCTCCTATTATGTAGCTTGACGTAAAATGTGTTTTTTCATAACAAAATGAACTTTATTGCAAGTGTTTAGAGTTTAGAGTCTTGCATCAATAGGTGTGATAGGAACCACTTTTTGTTTTGTATGGTATTTTGACTTGAAAGAATTACCATCGTGGTTTTTACTCTGTGCTAAATTTAGCACCAAATGACGTGTATAGACGGGTCAATGGGAAAATAATTTAGCAATGCATACCTACAATATTTAAAATTATTTTGCTACAAACTAATTTGACTGACCCGTATGACGGCGGCAGGCGTTTTCGGTCGCTTTTGGTTAACTAAACTAATAATACAACATGACTTAACTTGTAGGTCCTACCTAAGTAATAAATAAATAACACTTCTTAGGTTAGATAGTTTTGGCTACCGGGTCAGATAAGTTACAGTACCCACAGCGTTTTCAGCGTCCAGTTTTTTTTTAATTTTGCATTTAGGTAGGTACATATTCTTTTTAATTCACTAACTAATTTTTTGAGATTTACTAAATGTTTGATGTTTTTATTGAATTTATCTACGTAACTAACATTTGAGACAATTTGAAATACTTGCAAGAAGTACTTGCAAGGTACATACTTTATTACCTTTCGAGCATCTTTCGGGATTGTCAAATTTTCTCTCGATTTTCAACTTCGCGCAACAAATAGACATCAACGCCATCGAAAGACACAATCCGTCAATAAGGCTTAGAATAATTACACCTAGAAGCCTTGTCCTTGTATGCAAAGTGAGGCAACTTATACTGAGCCAAAATGGCTCAGTTGTCAGGTTTATATCCTTCATACGTTACCTAATCGTAACTAAAATCCAATAATATAATAATTAATCTCTTTAAGGTAGGGAAATTGAAACTGTTTTATACTTATTAGGTATGATTATTTAATAATGGACAATAAAAATCTGAAAACAGCGCCATTTTGGCTGTTTTTGTTGCCTCACTTTTGACAGCGCGCTTTGTAGGGAATTATCGTTCTAGGTGTAATTATTCTAAGCAATTAGGTACCACTGATACTTTGATGAGCTATCTCTGCCTTAATTATAAAATGAATTTAAAGTTCTTGGCCTTAATATTTAATTAGTTAATTGACAGATAATCACACAAGTTTTCACTTGCAAAATGTAAAAAAACAGTTTTATATCAAGAAATCAAAACAAAATAAGCTAAAAGACTTTCAAATGTTCACCAAACCCTGAATTACAACCTAATTTCCTTGGAGTTTGCAAAATTTGCATTAGTCAAGTAGTATTTCATACTTAGGGTAAAATCCGGATAGTTGCCCCACTTTTTGAAATTACTTTATATCTCTTAGTACAAAAAGCGAGATTCTTTAGTTGTTAAACGGGTAGCTACTTTGGTTTATTATCTTTAAATTTATGACAGGAATAAATATTATCTTTGATATTTCCAGAGCATTGGCGATTTTTGCGGACCTCTAAATTTTGGGACAACTATCCCATATAGGGGATAGTTGCCAAATATATATAAATTACGTTTAGGATAGATGCCTCGTCGCGACAGAGGACATTTATCCCGCAAAAACTTTGATCGCACCTAGCCGTCCCATGCAATCGCACAGAGACATGCAACACGGTCAACTTAGTTGTAGTTGCAGAGTCTCTCGATAGATTAATAAAATACCATGTGTTTCATTCGCGAAACTAGAGTAATTGCAATCGAGGCTACTATACCCCCGAGACGACTATCCGCTTATTTACTCCTAAAAATATGTCAAAATTATTTTAAAAAACCAATTATACCTAGGTTTTTGTAGTCTCCTATTTCTATATAACTTTATTTTTATAAGAAATTACGTAAGTAATAGTAATATTTGAAATTATTTATACATAATTACTGCCCGTGTTATTTTAGCTGGCGTCGCGTCGTTAACGCGTGTCAATATTTCATTGTGGCTTGCTCAACATTTTTATATTACACTTAATAAATTCTGATTAGGCATAAAGCGGCGAATAATTTATTGATAACAAACGAAATTCCACTTTATAACCTACAAATTAGGATACGTTTTTGACAACTCGTTTCAAATCATTACTTCTTGACAAGTTTTTAATTTCTTTTATGTTTAATCATTTTTCGTGTAGGACTTTCTCTGTGTTATTTTAGTTTATTTGTATGAAAAATTGAAGACAATATAAGCTGTAAATAATTCAATTAATTTTTTCACACAGCAACAGCGACCGACCAAAGTCGATACTTTAAAAATGAACGTAGTTCATCGATCGCCAATAAAGGAGAATATAAATGTGAAAACCTACCGAGCAGGTATTTTATGTTGCTATCAACGATGCGTGAACGTCAAAATGAGGTGGTAGCAGCAACAACTATCTCATGCCATCATTGATAATAGTCGGTTTGGCAACGTCGCTTCGCTCACCTGGCCAAGCCGGGCGCTTACCTGCGCACTGTCAACAGGGGGGCAACAGCGGCAGTCGATCCTTCCAACTCGAGGGACTACTCGTGTGCCGCTCGAGCTCCAATAAAACACTCAAAATATTCCATCGGACATTCGAATTCCAAATTCAAACGTGATTAGTAAACAAGTGACGCTCGAATCGTGCAAAGTGAAAAGGTGCGCGGAAGTTTTGCAGACCATTCCAATTCGGAATTCAAAAAAATTGTACAGCGATTCGCTAGTCCCTGTCAGAAATTCGTCTACCAATGTGATGTTGGTTAATTCTAGATTTTCACCTGCAACGGAAACGGCTTACGTAGACGGCTAGCGGTAAAACGGCGGCCGCGCCACACGCGAGTTCTTGCCCATGTTGAGTAACAGTCGGGTTTCTAAAAAGTGCTTTCGACGCGTTTAAGAGCACAAACAACTCGAATCGTTGGATTTTGGACGATACCTACGCGGTGACAGCGTTGCGCCTACGCAGAATACGGCGCCCGTAAAGTCTTGATACTTAACCCGTTAGAAAGTTAACTGAACTTTAGGCGTAGATACTGTTGGATGGTTAGTGGTATTTTCAAGTGACATTGAGGTGAGTTGTGACAATCGTTGGTGTTAAGTGCATGGCGCGATGATCAGCGGGGGATGGGTGTGCGCTTTGCACGTGCGTACCGCGGGGCTAAGCGGTGCCGCACTCGGATCTGATGAAGAAGAGATCGTGTACCTCGCATACATCGTCATCGACGTACTAACCAATCAGGTGAGCCATTAGGAAGTAATTTCAGACGTCGATTTGCTGACAAAACAAACAAAAAATAAGGAGGTAACCGCAGATTGTGTTTACTTGATGATTTGCAATAACAACGAGGATATAAAGTGACTAAGAAATGTTGCCAGCATTTGTTTTTTCTACGTTTAATGCGCGGAAAGCATTGTTACACTATTTAGAGTGAAACAATTATATAAGCAAAAAGAATTATATGTATAGTATTTGAGTAATTGCTTACGAGTTGTTGCGGGTAAATAATTAAAAAACTGGTTGGTAGAAAAACCTAAAACATGGTGTGGGAAATCTCTATTTTACATAAAAACGTAAAGTTGTAGCCACATAAAAAAAACATATGACAAGCTAAAAAGTTTCTCTAGTTGCTACAAATATTAAATATCGTATAGTTAAACCTCACGGATGATTGTAAAAAAACATCAGATACTTAATCACCATAGGCGCTTGCTTAGGTTCATCTTTTTGGCGTAAATAATAGCGGAAACGTATTGAATTCATTCAAAACATCATACCTAATACACTAACGTTCTGTGAAGTTGCTTTCAATTACTTTTGTGAGGTAATTTTCCTCACTCTTTACATGTAAAGAAAAAGACAGAGACAAATTAATGTTCCTCCAGCGTAACGAAGCCTTAAGAAAAAGGTTTGGTTACACATCAAAACCTCAATTAAGAACAAAATAATCTTTATTGTCATCTAAGTCTGTGGGAATAGTGTTATAAGTGTGTTTGATAACGAGCGAACTGATAACTGTGATGGTGATAGCATTATCACTACAGACAGATAAAATATTAAAATGTAAGTCATTGCGAAAACCTCTGACAATCTCACGTAAATATTGGCAGTTTTTCTTTAGGCCATAATAATTTTACTATATAAACGCAAAACGCGATGTAAAGGTACATTTTTGATTATGTTACTACGTTTTGCAACCAAATAAAAGGTGTAACACGTGAAAAACTTAATCATTTTCAGTCATTTATCAGTTTTTGCAGTTCATAATAATCATAAACTTTTATTTGACAATACATAAAGATTTATCAGTAATTTTTATTGCACACACTTGCAAGGTATGAATTAATATAGAATAAACCAGCAGAGATTTCCACAAATTCATGATTAAAATTCATAATTATCTTGCAAATGCTGCAAAATGTGCAGTTCAAAAACTGTTACCTAAATTAGGTACTTACCTATGAAATTTATGTTTTTTTCTCACACACAAAGAAATTCATAACTTCTGTGTTTCAAAATATTTATCAGTTACTGGATAGGTATTACATCAAATTATTACCATAGCCGTAACTAGGTATATCAATTAGGTAAATGTATTTCTTAGCATTAAAATAATACCTTAAAAGCGTCTCCTTTTTTGTTAGCGAAAATGATCACTTTATCCGTTGTAACTTAGCTTAAACTTTTTTTTCGCTTAAGTTATGTTAGCTTAATGTTCAAACAATGGATGCACATAAAAGTTTGTTACAATAGCGTTCACGGTTTTTAGAGTTCCGTACCTAAAGGGTAAAAACGGAACCCTATTACTAAGACTCCGCTGTCCGTCTGTCTGTCTGTCTGTCACCAAGCTGTATCTCATGAACCGTGATAGCTAGATAGGTGAAATTTTCACAGATGATGTATTTCTGTTGCCGCTATAACAACAAATACTAAAAATAGATTAAAATAAATATTTAAGGGGGGCTCCCATACAACAAACGTGATTTTTTTGCCGTTTTTTGCTCGCTATTATAAACTACTGCAGGTAGACAGTTGAAATTTTCACAGATTATGTATTTCTATTGCTGCTATAACAACTAATACAAATCACAGAAAAAATAAATATTTAAGGGGGTCTCCCATACAACAAACGTGTTTTTTTTTGCTGTTTTTTGGTACGTAACCCTTCGTGCGCGAGTCCGACTCGCACTTGGCCGGTTTTTTATTAAATAAATATGAAAATGGTAGTACCTACCTATGGGAAATGCCATTTGTTAAAACATTTCCTAGGTAAGGACCTAATACATTACAGTGATACAGGTCTGTGGGCGTTTTATACCTACCTACTTAGATACTTTCAAAATGATAACAACAACGAATTTAAAACAACAGTATACCTAGTTGGTTACTAAGTTCTGTAACTATGGAAAACATGAATAATACTAAATTTACAAATAATGCTACAATGAATTATATACCAAATGAAAGCACAAATATTTAAGATTATCATGTATTAAAATTATTCGAAATGACCGCCTCTGGCATGAATACACGCCTTTAGACGACGAGGCCAGTCATCGATGGCAGCACGAACTACCACCATATCCAATTCTGCGACTGCCTTGAGAATAGCGCGCTTAAGAGAGTCGAGATTCATGTGGGGCTTAGCACATGCTTTCTCCTCAATAAGTTGCCATATGGCATAATCCAGAGGATTTAAGTCTGGGCTGGAGGATGGCCATTCTTCCTGCGCGATAAAATCAATTTTGTTAGCCCGAAACCATGCTTGTGTAGATTTTGCTTTGTGCGCAGGGGCAGAGTCCTGCTGGAAGACCCATGGCTGGTTTTGAAATAAAGTGTGGCTTAAGGGTTTGACAACAGGTTCCAGAACGGTATCTTGATAGACTCTAGCGCCAGTTTTCACACCTTTTTCACAGAAATGAACCTTACTTAGCCCTGAATAGGACACCCCCAGCCAAATCATCACTGATAAGTAATAATAAGTAATAAGTAATAATAATTTATTTTCACAATAACCTTTTACATATATTATCTTATCTAAAAAACATTATGGCTAAGAAATTTCACATTGTACTTGATAGCATCTGTAGCCGAACTAGTCGAAACTGTATTTCGGCTTACAGCGCCCTCCCTCCGATGTGTTTAACTTTATTAATTCTACGCCTTAGAAAAAAATCAAATTTAACAATTTTATCTAAAAGAATTTACATAGAGAAAATCAATTAAATTAAAAATAAAATAAAAAAATAAAACATAATTAAATTAATTAAACAATGATTACATTAAAGAATTAAATTAAATCAAGACAAAATAAGTGTGTGTGTGTATTGACCTCTCTTTGTGTAGAGTGAAAATGAGTGTATGAATGTGAGAGGGTGTGTAAAGCACTTGAAAAATTAAATACGTGTTTTAGTAATTGAATTGATTAAAACACTACACGTTACATTTCATTATATTAATTCATAAACATTTTATAAACAAAAATAAATTCAATAAAATACAAATAAATAATAGCATATATTTATTATAAATTGATTACTTTATTCGCTAAGAAAATTTCCTTCATGAAATAATTTTAATTAATTCCTCAGTCTCATCATAGGTAAGCTTTTGTAGGTAGTCATGTACAACTTGTTTACACATCATTCTATTTAGAGGATAGATATTTAAAATGTGGTTCAACTTGTTATACACATACGGTCCCATAAAGTCCAAAAATCGAGTTTGAAAAATCGTATTTCGCAATGGTAGGCTTTTACAGACATTCCGTTTTCTTCGCCTTTTCGATAAATATGCTGGATCAAAAGGTGTTTTGTCATGTTGTAATATCACACACTTCAGTATGAATAATTGCCGAACAGTTAGTACCTCACAGAATTTATAAAGTGATTCAGTGGCGAATAGCATAGGTTTAAATGTTGCTACCTTCAGTATTGCACGTTGAGCTATTTCTAGGCTTTTTAGGGTTGTTTTAGGAGCCCCTCCCCAGGTTGAAATGCAGTAAGAAATTACTGACTGACAAAGTGCAAAGTAGATTTGTCTGATTAGTTCAGGCTCTGCTATATATCTAAGGTTTTTGAAAAGATATATAAGCTTCCGGACCCTACCACTGACTATTTTTATGTGTTCTTTGAAATTTAGTTTGGAGTCAATAGTAACACCCAAGTATTTCACAGAATGAACCCTCTCCAGATTCTGGCAATGGCATCCACCATCCCTGCGACAGAAATGTGAAACAATACCGTATTCACCCTCTAACTCTATGTCGCCACGAATGTTAAATAGCATATACTTCGTTTTGTCCACGTTCAGAGTAAGGATATTGTTTCGTAGCCACTCGTTTACCATATTAAAGCCCATTTGGGCAGCCGCAAAAACCTCATCTCAAGAGGCACCCACAAAGACCAAGGCCGTATCGTCAGCATAAGAGACGATCTGACCCTGGGGTAATTTTAGAAATGTTAGATCATCAATATAGGCGAGAAACAATGATGGGCCAAGAATACTACCTTGTGGTACCCCATAGGATACCGGAAGGTCAATACTATAGTGCTCTCCTATTCGCACACATTGGTATCTGTCTGTTAGATAGCTTTCAAAAAGCTTCAACTGTTCTCCTCTTATACCCAGTTTTTCGAGCTTGTTCATCAATTTCGGTATAGAAATTGTATCGAAAGCTTTGCTTAAATCAAGGTATATAGCCAGAGCTTTTTTCCTCTTATCTAACGAATCACAAATATGACTTGTCAATGTATTTACGGCTTCCTCGGTAGATTTACCACGTCTAAAACCAAATTGATTCTTAGACAACAGCTGATTGTTCTCTAGATACTTAGTCAGTCTAGAATTAATAATTTTCTCCAGTATTTTGGATAAAGATGGTAATATAGAGACAGGCCTATAGTTACTGAGGCAACCTCTGTCTCCGCATTTGTAAATAGGAAGAACTTCCGATTTCTTAAGACAGGTTGGGAATACCCCCTGCCGCAAACAATCATTAAAAATTAATGTTAGTGGAGGTACTAGAAATTCTTTGTAAGCTTTCAGTATTGTATTGCTGATTTTGTCCCACCCCACTGAACAATTATTCTTCAATCCCATGATAAGGCTCTCAATTTCCTCCTCATTAGTATCTTCACAAACAAATGATTGGAGACGTGAAGTACTCTTAGGATTTTCTTTTGTATGAGTTGATGAGTCATTGCCTTCCAATAATTTTTCAGCTAAGGAGCTTCCAACACTGATAAAATAATTATTAACTGTGTTTAAAGATTGATGAGGAGTTTCGGATATTGTGAGTAACTCCTTGGGATAATTTACTGTTTTATTTATATGGGCAATATCTTTAATAGTTCTCCAGAGCCTTTTATTATCATATTTTGCATCCTTTATAAGATTCTGTTCATACGTTCTTTTCACTTTTTTTAGCAATGAATTACAAAAGTTCCTATAACGTGTGTAAGTAACCTTTAAAATAAAATTATCTGGTGATGATTTAGACTTCTTATGCAAACGGTCTCTATTTCTGATACACCGTAATAGCCCAGGTGTGATCCAGGGTTTGATGATTGCCTTACGTTTAGATATTTTAATTTTGATTGTGTTTTTTTCAATGGCAAGCTTTATACTACTAATCAAGTAACTCATGGCAAAATCAGGGTTTGTAGATTCATAAATGGGTCTTAGATCAATTTTTAAAATATCTTGTTCCAGTCCCTTGTAATCAATTTTGGTTCTGTAGGAACTATTATATTGACGAGTTTTCTCATAGCCCATTGTCATTATGACAGGATCGTGATCAGTCAAAGTTGTACGAGGGACTAGAACGAGAGCACGGTTTTGAGTTTTGAGCAGAACATGATCTAGGCATGTACCACTATCCCTGCGAGTTACCAAGGTATGGGCTGGTAAGAGTCCATGAAAAGCAGCAAGATTTAAATAACGTTCGCCAATTAAATCAATTTTTTCCTGATTTATAGCAATGTTAATATCACCAATTACCATAACATTCCTATAACTGGAACATTTTTGAAGGGTTGTATTTAATGATGTCAAAAATGGTTCAAGATTAGTAATTGAAGGAGACCTATATATTGCTATAACAGCAGTGTGACCATCCAAATAAGCGATCATACAGTTTCCATCCCGAAAATCTGGTTCTTCAAACATAATATTGAGACTTTCTCTATAGTAAATGATAACACCATCATTTTGATTCATGTTATCTCTAGTATACGTTGATCGGTATCCGTCGAGAAAGGGGATCGCGATGAGGGGTGGTGACCTCGTTGGACCCTCGGAGCAATCATGCTGGCTTCTTTACTATTCTTAGCGTATACTCTATCATTTTGACGGTTAAAATTTTCTTCGACTGTGAAGATTTTTTCATCAGTAAACAAGATTTTTAGATGGCCGTTTTGTGCGTACTGCTTTAGTAGAGCGCGACTTCGTGCTAACCTCATAGCCTTCAATCGTGCGTTTAGCAGATGGCCCTTTTGTCTACGGTAAGCGTGAAGCCCAAGGTCATCATTGATAATTTTTTAAGGGAACTTCTCTTCACAGTCATCTGTATTGCCAATAACTTTTGCTTCCGGACGGGATTTCTCGTGATTCTCGCCTTCACTGCCTTGATCACAGCTGGTGTCCGAACGGTGCGTGGTCTTCCTGATCTTTTTCGGTCATCGACGGTCAAGGTATTACTGTACCTATGGATAGTGCGATAAATAAATTGCTTGTTGATTTTCAACTTTTGTAGCAACTTGAAAATCATATTCGGTGGCTGCCCACATTTGTGCAGAGCAATTACAGCGACACGATTCTCCTTCAACCCCCATTCCATGGTAAAATAAACAAAATATGATATACGTGTGGTATGGAATTATAGCTTATAAAACTGTCAATAATATGTCATTTTTATTTTTTCTTTTCATTTGTTTTAATGGCCAGTAATCGATAAAGAAACTCAGTAACAGAACTTTTGACCAACCTGTGTATATATGAATTGAAAAGCAGAAACTGGAAAAGTGCGAAGATTTTGCAGTTTTTCACGTTTTACCCACGCAGGTAGCACAACTTTTTTTGCTTCCAAAATGTAGTTTCAACCCTGTGGACTGTGGTCCAAATAACATGTCAAAAATCGCACCTTTACAATGCATTTTGCATTTTATTTGTAACATAATGACTGGCAGATATGACAATAAAATTAATGTTCTAAAAAGGTGTTTTGAACATTATCTCGATATTCTTTTAATGTGTCGAACTTGGGACCATTAAGTTTAACAGCTCTTTTTAGAACCCAGTACCATGACGAATCAGTTTAGAAGCCATCATTATGCTGACATTGACAATATAAGCTTAATCTCTAAAGCTTCTTTTTAAAGTTTTATAATATTAAGTACAATCCGCGCGAACAATTCATTAGAAATAAAAAAAAAATACGGATTACAGCACGTATATTGGTTATAACTTAATTCAGATGTTATTTTAGAATTATTTAGTTTTAATTTGTTGGTTTTTTGGGTTTCCCCGACGTTTCGACACCTTTCCAGGGGCCGTGGCCAGCGGGACGACTAAAACAAAAAGGCTGCTCAAATTTTTATGAAACGTCGGGAAACCCAAAAAACCAACAAATCAAAACTAAATAATTCTTAAATAACATCTGAATTAACCAATATACGCGCTGTTTTCCGTAAAAAGTGTTTTATTTAAGTTATGAGTGTGAAATGTAAAAAGCCTGAAATGTACCTACGCATTTTTGTCAGTTAACACCTTTGCTAGGGTCTGTATCTGTGTTGCGATCATCAGTCGATTTATCATCTCTTAAACCCTACGTTTACGCAAATAAGTAGTTTTTTCAGTTTTGTCAGATAACACTTTTGTCCACTCACTCAATTTAGTACCTAATTTATTAAAAATGGGATTCATCATATTTTCCATACGTTTGTACCTCTTATTTCCATGGTGTTGTGAAACAGCAAACAGTCTAAGTACTAAAATGTTAAATACTTGCATAAACTGCACTTTGCCATATTGTGCATTCAATATTTACATAGTCCAACGTTGTCCTGGTTATTTGTAACTAGCACATGTTTGATTTTCCGTATTTAGACAAATTCTTGTTGTTAGAATGTGTAAACGTTTACAAAAGTAGACTTTAGTCTCTTTCAACGGATTTGTCTAAACTACGTACACTTTTATTACACTATTGTTAGAGATGGATAAATAATGAAAAATATTAGAAAAAATCGGCTCACCCGTAGCAACTTAGACGGGATTCATCTTATATAAATAATAATATTTATTCATCTTAATATAAAAATAGCATTGTGAATGCAAAAATCTAAAAGTTTAAAATTGTACTGTTTCACCTTAATTGATTGTCTGGCACCCGCAAGGGTGCTACAACCGAATGTCGAAGTAGTTCTCTTCACATTGGTGAGATGGCGCTGATCTTCAGCGGAAACGTAAAAAGTATAAGAAAATTTCGCCACATCCATCAGCGGCTTGGTAGCATAATTGGTAGTGCATTGGGCCGGAATCCTAAGGGTGCGGGTTCGAATCCCGTCTAAGTTGCTACGGGTGAGCCGATTTTTATCTATTGTTATTTTTAACAATTAAACCTTAACGACAATATTTTAACATTTCTATAACTTTTATTTTTTATAACTTTAGTAAAACAGCAATAAAGGCTTATTTTATTTATTTTTATACGCCAATACGTATAAACGTGTAAATTATTGGACAACATTACATTTGTGATGTTGCTGAGTGTAGTTATTTGACTTATTGAAAAGAAAAATAAATTTAATTGAAACTAACTAAAATAGATCTTACGACCATTTTTTGCATTTTTATTGAAAACGCTGTATTCATTTTCTGGTTTACGGAGACAGAAATGTATATATATCTACCCTACATCTTTATGTCGATTCTGTAACCAAACTCGAACTTCACTTCGAATCTCACTTCACTACGTGGGAATTTTAAATCATAAACGAGATAAAATGATGGGCTGTTTTTTAATCACAGAAGATTTTAGATAGCTACCATAGCTATAAACCTTTTGCTATCGGTAAAGTAGTATAGTTTATATTCAGCTAATTAGCTATTCAGCGGCCCCCCGCGCCTGCTCCGCCCGCGCGCTTCTTCGCCCCCTCAATAGCTCGGTAGCCCCGAGCCGACTTCACCTTAAGAACAAATTCACGCGAAGTGAAGTGAGTTTTTTTAATGCACAACGCGATAGTGCTTGGACTTCATCTCACCTGTTAAGTGACGATAAGGCCGAAGCGCACTACACCCGGAATCCTCACCACTGAGGAACTGGCTATCTTACCTTTAACTGCCGGAACACAACATTTTTTTAATTGTTGTTATGGCGTCAGAATTAGGTAAGATGGTTCGAAGTAAGATGCGAGTTTGTTTACAGAATCGACAGGCTGTGAAGAGTTGGTCCTAATACCTGGAGGTCACTCGTCTCACGCGAAAAAGGTTAATATGACTTAAGGCAGTAACCATAACTATGTAGTGGTTATTATCTAGTCCAAACCAGTCGACTAGCGCAAGACTCCATGTTTTTATAACAGGATATTGAGTGTTGCCTTAGTGCACCTAATTATGTCCCTTCAAGGTAGGTCAAATAAAGGTGAAACCAAAATATTGTGTACCTGCTCATTAGATTGACCGCAAGATGACAAAATAATTTGTTGTTACCCTAATTATTGTATGCAGAGGAAAATTGTTTGAGTTTTTGGTGAACTTAAAAAGACAGCATTAATAATTTCTGTACAAGTTTAAGGATTTATTAACTACTTAAGGGCCCTATCACATTTTTTCGACGAAATTTCGATTTTGACGGATTTTAGCGATACAATCTAGAGAAACCTTTGGGTCTACTAAATACATTTATATGTGTCCGCGACAAAAAGTAATATGATGATTCACTGGAAAGTTAAAGGGTTAGAAAGGAAAATTAAAGTTGGTGAACGATTCCTTAGAGTCAACTTTGAACATACACAGAAAGACAAACAAGTACAAACAACAAATAAAAGTATGAAATTTGATTTTATTATGAAGTAAAAATTATTATGATATAATTTTTACGTAATAATAATAATGTATCTAGGAGAAATCTACAGTTTATTCTGAGCTTTTTTAGTAGTTTTATGGTTTTTGATTGGATTTTTTTTCACATATTCTATAGATAATTTCAAAATTCCGAGGCCGCTATGAACTATTCGACTATATAAGAGATAACATTAATTTTTTTTTTATTTCAATTGTTTAGCACAGCAATCCATGAGCTCAAAAAAGTGCCTTCGCGCATTTTATGAAAATCTTTCTCTGCAATTTCGGGTTTAATTAGAAAGTTAAGCAAATTTTCAAAAAAGCGAGGCCGCTATGAACTATTCCAATAGCTATTCTGCACCATTCAATAAGTCAAAAGTGTTAATGTATTTTTGTTTCTGAGATCGATAACGCCAAAATTGGCCATTTTACGCGAAAATCATAGTCAAAATGTAATATGCCTCTTAAGGGTAAATCTGAAACTGAAATTAATGTTCATCGTAGGTTAATTACTTACAGTCGATTTTTTTTTGGTTGTATGATTTGTACATTACTTATACCGTAGACTCTACGGCAACCGTAGTCAACGGCCACGGTAAAAAAAAATTTCGTTATGTCGCGTCACGTGGTATCGCTTCGCAAGGCGTGGATACACGTGGATGTATTGTAGTTCTAAAAGACTATCCTCTATGTAAAATGTATTGGGATTGGGACCGACAGACGCATTCAGATTAAGCGTACGCCCATGTGGGCCTAATGTAGTTCCCGCTTTATTCCTGTGCTACGACGTAGCGTAGACTAAATATAACACTGCCACCACAGATAAGAACAAAATACAGAAAAGTTTGCGTATCTTGCGTGCCACACTAATAAAGGGTTCTACTGACGATGACTGATAAGATAAAAGCAAATACATAAATAAATAATAGATAAATGAACAGAAATTGAATAGCTGATACTTCTCCAAACAATTCATTAAAATTAAAAAAAAAAACATTAAAAACACGAACTCACAACCCTGCCAAAAAGTAATTAAATGTTAAATATAACAGTGTCATTGTAGTCGGGGGACCGTTCTATGGAACAATTTCGACTGCAATGACACTTGTTATTTAATTTAACTTTTTAGTTCGTTTTTGGCAGGAACTATTTATTTTTATTTCATACATTATTTCATACATTTTAGCAACAAATTATTATTAGTTTTGCAATATCATATGATACGTACCTACCCAAATTGTAATAAATGATTCATATTACATAATGGCATCGTATTACACCTACACTTAGAGCATTAAATAAAAAACCTACACATTAACTTTTTTCAAAAAATCTATAGCAGTGTCAGGGTACGTATCTGAATGTCTAAAGTTAAAATGTCTAAACTTAAAATGGCAAAGTTCAAAATGTCAAAAATCAAAATTCAAATGGTTTAAAATGTCTTAAATCATTATGTATAAATTCAAATAACAAAATTCAAAGTATCAAACGTCTCAAATACTTGACGAGTTAAAATATCAATTGTCATTAAGTCTAAGTTCACAATGATTTATTTGGATTGGTTTGGATCTTAGAACGAATCGCCTTTTTTGAGGTTAATTGAGTCTGTGGAGGTGTCTTTGGGCTTCGCCTGAAATGCTTTATTGCAACTTTAGCTCCCGGAAATGAGTCTAAACTAATCTACTGGGACTTAAAAACCTTAGACCGTAGGTCACGACATAAGTGCGAGGAGCGTAGCGACGAGCATGTTAGGTTGACATGAACCAAGCGCGCGAGCCGAGCAAGCGAAGCGAGCGTGCCGCGGCAGCGGCCGGCGAAGCGCCAGAAAAATCTAATATATTTCAAACTCAGTTGGTAGATTTTGTTCGCCTGCTACTGAATCAGTGACTGGCACCGGCAACCAAATCAGGGAGCGGCGCGGCTATGGTGATGTGCGGCGGAGGCACAGAGGTTAACATGACATTCTGATACGTACCCCCGTGTCACTCAGGTTGATCTATGGATTCTAACGATACTTCACATCCTGATCACTGTTGATCACTGTTCAGACATTCAGAAGTTATGGTGGTATAAAGAAACTCATACATATGTACCTACAAGGGTACGTATCAGAATGTCTAAAGTTAGAATGTCTAAGCTTAAAATGACAAAGTTCATAATGTCAAAAATTTGAATGACTAACGATTAAAATGTCGAAAGTTCAAAATGTCAAAAACGAAAATGTCAAACGGTCAGATAGTCCTAAATAAAAATGTCTAAGTTCAAATGGTCAAAACTTAAAATGTCAAATACTCCAAATACCTATAATAACGTATAGAATTTACATATGCCTTTCTTTCATTTAGGTACTTAATTAAGTTAAATAATTGCGTGTTAACCTCTGTACCTCCGCCCCTGATTCGGTAGCCGGTGCCAATCACTAATTCAGTAGCAGGCGAACAACATCTACCAATGGGGAATGTCCGAAAAAAGTCAAATTGGCTGAATATTTTTTTATAGGTAGGAATAAGCTCCCTTAGTAATTGAAAAAAGTTTCAGAACTTTTGGTTGCATGAAATTTTTTAAAAAAATTTAATTCTCTTCGACTTCACAAATATACAAAAGTAACAGCAGAATGGAAATTATACCTTTGCCACCACCTGCAACAACCACAACATGGTATTAAAAAAAAGTTTCAAGTTCAAAGTTTTGACATTTTGACATTTGTCATTGTCAAAATGTCAAAACTTTTTATTTTTTATTCTTGTTGTTGTTGTGGCGGGTTGTGGCAAAGGTATAATCTCCATTCTGCTGTTACTTTTACACATTTGTAAAGTCGGAGAGTCTTTAATTTTTTATAACTTTTTTACGCAACGGAAAATTCTTAAACTTTTTTCTATTACTAAGGGAGCTTATTCCTGCCTATAAAAAAATATTCAGCCAATTTGATTTTTTTTCAGACATTACCCATTGAGTTTGAAATAGATTTTTCTGGCGCTTCGCCGGCCGCTGCCGCGGCACGCTCGCTTCGCTCGCTCGGCTCACGCGCTGAGTTGATGTCAACCTAACATGCTCGTCGCTACGCTCCTCGCACCTATCTCGTGACCTGCGGTCTACGGTTTTTAAGTCCCAGTAGACTAGTTTAGACTCATTTCCGCATATTGCAATAAAGCTTTTCAGGTGAACCCCAAAGACACCTCCACATACTCAATTAATCTCAAAGAAGGCGATTCGTTTTAAGATCCAAATTAATTCAAATAAATCATTGTGAACTTAGACTTAATGACCATTGATATTTTAACTCGTCAAGTATTTGATACGTATGATAATTTGAATTTTGCTATTTTGAAGTTAAACATAATGATTTTTGACATTTTAAACCATTTGAATTTTAATTTATGACATTTTGAACTTTGCCATTTTAAGTTTAGACATTCTAACTTTACACATTCAGATACGTACCCACCTACAAACTTACATGAACCCTGAACACAACACACTCTTTTTTCTTTAGGTAGTCGTGTAATTAATAATAGGATATCAATGTCATACACGACTTAATAATCTTAAATAATCGTAAAACAACACCTAAAATAATTAAACTACGTAATCTGCAAAAACTTTAATTTCAATCTGAAATCTGAGAAGTAAACATTTTTTAGAATTTTTTTGCACTTCAATTATTTAGCTGTCAGTAATGATCACTTTAAGGATCTATGGGTTATTTTTAGCTCTTTTATCTTGCTAATCATCTTCGACACAAACTTATAAGTTTCATAATCATGTTAATGTGTTAACAAATACAAAACTGTATGTCTTTATTTGAGTTATTAATTCACCGGTAATGTTCCGAAGATTATTTCGTAATCAAGGTTGTTATAATCGTGTAGGCGATTCTATTGTAAAAAACTGGACAAGTGCGTGTCGGACTTGCCCAACGAGATACCGTACAAAGGAAAAAGTTCACCGATGTATTAACTTTAGTTTCAAGTTAGGGCTTTAATGGCTTTATATTTCAATAGATTTTATTGAAAATAAAAGTCCTAATTTTTTAAATGAATTTGACAAGGAAATAAAGTGAAACCAATTTGACCAATGTCCTTTGTAAGTAAGTACATATTTTACATAGTTCAGCCCCCCTACTCAAATGGCCAACTTTCTATTCGTTTGAACGCTACGCTTATATGAGCAATAGATGATAAAATTACATGTCGCGAACTTATTTAAATCAAATACTTAGATGCTTAGAATAATTACACCTAGAAGCCGTGTCCGCGTATGCAAAGTGAGGCAACTTATACTGAGCCAAAATGGCTCAGTTTTCATATTTATATCCTTTATACGTTACCTTATCGTAGCTAAAGTCCAATAATATAATAATTAATCTCGTTAAGGTAGGGAATTTGAAACTGTTTTGTACTTATTAGGTATGATTATGTAATAATGGACAATAAAAATCTGAAAACGGCGCCATTTTGGCTGTTTTAGTTGCCTCACTTTTGACAGCGCGCTTTGTAGGGAATTATCGTTCTAGGTGTAATTATTCTAAGCTTAGATGTATTATATGGCTTTTCCAAAGGACTAAAAACTGTAGGATCGATAGATGGCGTTGATAAAATAAGCACTGTCAACTGAGGCGCGTTCAGAACCTACGCTCCGAGTGCAATCAAGGTTGTGTCATTCGAACGTCACGCTCTAATGTTTGATACGCCGTTAGAGCACTTGGTTGCACTCGGAGCGTAAGTTCTGAACGCGCCTCAGTTGACAGTGCTTAATTTATCAACGCCATCTATCGATCCTTTAGTTTTAGTCCTTTGGAAAAGCCCTCATTGTCAAGCTTACGGCACGTAATTTTATAGTTTACTGCTTATTTCAAAGTATTAAAAGTAAGCGTAGCGTAGAATATTGGCCATTTCAGTAGGGGGGCAGGAATTGAGACTCGCAGTTTCATCCGAGCTTTTCTTGAAATCATTTTAAGATTTAGGTAATTACAAAAATGTATAGTTTTTAGATTTTTCCTTGTACTTGTAGTAGGTATAAGACGATACTACTTGCCAAATTTTATGGTTCTAGGTCAACGGAAAGTACCCTATAAATTTTGATTCCCTTGAGTGTATCGAAATATGCGTTCCTTACGGTATAAATGGTCGTATCTTTTTTTTTCGTTAACTTAGAAGTTTGATGTTTTCACAGCTTCAAGGGACTGTACTGTAGATATGACTAAGTATGTATATATATGTTTTTAATTTCAACTCGATACCTTAACGCGTTCCCGAGATAAAGGGTCTTGACAGACGGACAAGATGATTCTATAAGGGCACAGAATATATACTCTAACGCGAAAAGAAACGACACTTGCGCATGTATGCTCGTAAAATCGCTCGCGGCTATGTGTGCGTGTCTGGAGGCGTGCGGGGGCAGCGCGCGGCGCGCGGGGAGTGCAGCCGCTAGTCGCCGACTTACCCGGCCAAGGGTTCTACTGTCGCTCGCCGCTCGCTTGGCCCATCGCAATCCGCATTGTACCGCATTTCTCACGGACTGACTACGCGACGCGACACGCAACATTATTTAATTGTTAGATAATCATGCCCGGCGGCGGGCATTATTGTTGTGTTTGTTGTTGTGGCAACAACCAAAAACAAAATCCTGATAAAAGTATCTTCGTATTTTAAAAGTTAAAATATACGAAATATTAGTCATGCCCTTACCCTTCCTTTTACCTTACTTTAATTATAAAAAAAGATCTGAAAACAAGGATTTCAGACGATTAAACTCGTAAACTCGCAAGTAGGTAAAATTGACAATAAATAAATAAAAATACAAATCAAATCTTTCATTAACATGTTAAAGATTAATAAATTTATTATAAATAACAGAAAATATAGTATAAGAGTTGCAATTTATGATGTATCTACCCTACCTAATATAATTTAAGGATTACAAAAAGTTATTATAAATCAAACCTATCTTTCATTAACATGTCCTAGCACAAGTTTATATTTCCTAATGTTACTATGTTATCTCCTTTGTTACAAGTCTAAATTCGGTATCAACCCTAGCGCTTCCACGCTCTAGCTCAAGGTCGCTGGCGCTCGAACTCTCATGTACAGAGTGTGTCACGGCTGTGATAAGGGTTCCGTTTTTTCCTTTTGAGGTACGGAACCCTAAAAATGCCTACAGACTAAAATCTATGATGGATTTTTTTATAATGAGACATTACTATAGAAAAAGCTTATAAAGAATCTATAGTTAATGTATTTTTAATAATTAACTATTGCACATCATGCTGTTGAAATGTCAAGTTTATGTTTTGGTACAGCAACATATTATAAAAAAATATTCAAAGTTAGTGGAGCTAATCTAAGTATTTGTGCTTTACTAGATTCTTATTTAAAAAAAAAAAAAATGGCGAATCTACTGATGAGGTCTGTATATGACAGACACACTTCCTAGTTGAAATATAATTATGTATATATATATAATATGCATAGGGAATATGCATCAATTTTTTTTTATCAAAATCAAATGTATAATGCGTGAGAAAATCAACTGTAAATTAAAACGTTTCTCTTACGTTTTTTCTCGTGATATACCTTGTTACTTGAAGTTAGCACGCAGCAGCAACCACCGAAAACGCTCTATACAAAACGGACATGACGTCACATGTCACGTTTCAGACCATTTTCAGGCGCATGTATTATGGAGTTAGCCAAGAATTTTCAAATATCTATTGCGTTTAAGTACATATGTGTCATACAAAATATTATTTCTTATTCGATATTCTATCGGACTGTTATTATAGGAATATCCGAAAATAATAAAAAATAGTAATTTTGCCCTTATTTCACCGTGTGATCGGTGTGATAAAACTAAAATAATTAATACATTATAATTTTTGTATTTTTCTGTTCCATTATGTTTTTATACATGTCCGAAACCTTGAAGCTCAAATTTATCCAAATCGTGATTTATGCATATTCCCTATTAGGTAATATCGTCAAACTTTGCGTGTTAGCAAATGCTGTGTAAAGCTACTTTCATTCTTTATTCGGGTAAACTTCAGTTTCTTTCACATTTCTTCAGTCAGCTTAACTCAAAGACGCCTTCAATCTGTGTTACGAAAAATATTACAATTTGAAAATGCTTTTGAATTTGAGTTTGACGGTTTTTTCAACCAAACTTTCAAAATATACAGACAATCAAAAATAACCCGTGGGTCACGAACGTCAAAACTGAAAAACCTTGAAGTGCCTTCTGACACGAAAACCTATTTTGAACATGTGTCAAAAGATTTAGGTAAGCAGTTAAATTTTACAAACATTATGATAAATAAACGTGATCTTTTGACTACACGCACTCATCAGGCATACAAGAAAATTTGAATAAATGAATATTTAAAAGTAAAACTTTCGATGCAAATCGGCTGAAAGGAAACGGAAAATAGGTATACTGCTCAAAATAAAAAAGGGGCCACTATCAGGCTAGGCGCACTCCGCGCTTTAGGTACAAAGCTACAAGTAGGTAGCGGGTCCGTCCGTAATTTCAGAGGGCTACCGCGTGCCGGCTGGGTCGCACATTAGCTGTTCGATTTCGATAGTAGCCTTAGGGGGCATCCATTAATCACGTGATGTTTTTTTGGCCAATTTTCAACCCCCCCCCTCCCCCTTGGTGATGCGTGGTGAGGTTTTACGTTAACACCCCCCCCCCCCTCTAAATCACGTGTATTTTTTGGTACAAAATAATCTCAACAATTTTCAGTACGAATATGTCGCGGTGGGCGGGGCAATCGTCCTGGTAGCGGTGGGTGAGTCAACAATCACCCCCCCCCCCTTTCGAGACTCACGTGATTAATGGACGACCCCTTAATACGTATAAAAAGGATCCGAACCTCACGTTTTTCACTCTTCCAAAAGTTCCAAACGACATCAAAACGTAAGAAGTGCTTGTCTACTAGGTACCTAGTTAGTAACTAGTATCCGTTTATTCTTAGGTATTTACTTGTCTTATTTGCTAAACAATCTTCGCCCAACTTTTTATCGAAATAATAATTTATAGATTAGGTAGGTAGTTACTTACTTACCTACCTACTTTCGAAATAAAATCAATTATAATTACAATTTCATTTCGTAATAAAGCCAATTGCTTTAAGGCTCCCTTATGCGAAATCATTTGTCTCTGTCTTTTTCTTTACGTGTAAAGAGTATGGAAAATAACCTCACTTCTGCACTTTTTTGATGTTTTTCGTGGTTTTTTCATCATTATCTTTAGCACAATTATCTTTCTTGAAAAAAAGTTATTGGAGCAAATGCACAGTACGTGAAAGTGTATTTTGATGTAGAATTCAATACGTTTCCGTTATTATTTAGGCCAAAAATATGACCCGCGACAAGCGCTTTTGGTGATATTCCGATTTTTTTCTACAATCATCTGTTAGGGTTATACACAATTTTATGTTTGTAGCAACTAGAGAAACTCTTTAGCTTGTCGTATGATTTTTTTGGTGGCTACAAGTTTACGTTTTCTGTATAAAAAAATGGCCCGCGCAAACCATGTTTTCCTATTACCGCGCCTTAAAGCCAGCATGTATAGTCTAATGTGGCGTTGACTGTACCTAGCCTATGTATTTTTTAAACGTATTTAACTACACATTATTTCACAAACACATAACTTGTAATAAATTAACTACCAGTTATTTAATTATTACTTAAAAGAAGAAACCCTGAAGTCGTTAGAAGATATAAGAGCTACGCGATAGAAAGAGAGGCAACTTCTAGGTGAATATAACTGTAGGCAAGAGAGCGGCGTGCGACCTGAATTGCACTTTATTGGGTATGGAATAAAGTCGTTATTTATTTAAATGACTTTGCGGAGTGGATCTTCTGTACTTGTACTAAAAGAGCTACTGAAAGGTATTTTTATGATAAATTCAAATCTGATTTTATTTGAATTTGGTATTGTTCGAAATTCGAAAGCTTTAATCATCTTGTCAACTTGTGGACTTTACTGCGCGACTTCGTCTGCGTGGAAAGTTTTTTGTTAAGTATCCCTCGGGAAATATACTTTTTTTCGGGATGAAAGGTGCCCTATGTCCTTTTCTGCACCCCTGACAATATGGATGCAAAATTTCATGATGATTGGTTCTGTAGTTGACGTGAAGGCGTAACAAACAAACAAACGGACTTTCGCATTTATAATATTAGTAAGGATTTTGAGAATAAAATAAATATATAAAGACCATACAAACGTTTATTGTGCTTGTACCACATATTTTCACAATGCTGAAAGTAAAACTTCTGTTTTATTAACAAACACATACATTCTGTTTTATAAACACGCACACATACTGTGAAATAGCTTTTTTCTGCCGGTCGGTACATAAAAAAATAATACATATTTTGAAAAGTGGGATTAAATTCTTCAATTTAAAACTGGTTTAGTTTCTGTACGCGAACTTTCATCAAGCAGGTCAAATATGCCCAATGACCTTTCGAACGATATCAAAAATCTGATTGAATTTGTGTTTAAAAAAACAGCAATTAGCAGAAATTAGCTCGTTTGTTTGTATGGACAATCATATAGGTAGCCCTAATTTCCTTTTTAATAGTAAGTAAAATAGTAGTTACTTATACTGGCTGTATTTTTATTCACTCTCCAAAATATGTTCAGTCCATGAAAGTGAAAAACTTATTTTGTTGACATGGGGCCAAATATGTAAAAAAAACTATCCATACAAATCAAAGAGACCACGTGATCTGTTTAGTAAGACTGCGTTCAAACGATAACACACGACCCGACCTCAACCCGGACTCAACTCAAACTCACCTCAACCGCAGCCCACCTTGAAATACATCGCTTACAATTTTGAGTCTAATGACACATTAATAAGCTCCTATGTAATGTTCAGGTGAGTTTGAGTTGAGTTCGGGTTGAGTTTGAGTTGAGTTTGGGTTGTGTTCGGGTTGTGTTCGGGTTGAGTTTGAGTTGAGTTCAGGTTGAGCGCGGGGCGTGTGCAGTTGCATCGACAAAATATAACGGAGCTTATTAATGTGTCATAAAAGTCAAAATTGTAAGCGCTGTTTTTCAAGGAGTGGGCTCCGTTTGAGTTGAGCTCGAGTTGAGTTCGGGTTGAGGTCGGGTCGTGCGTCGGGATGATAAAAATTTTGTGGAATATAGTTTCGACACATGTTTCTTAAAGAAATTTGTACATTTCATGGACTGTACACATCCTTAAAGTTTGGAGAGTGAATAAAAATACACACTGTATAGATAATAGGGGACTGAACTAGAAAAGTAAACCTAGTAGGTATCTACAGCAGCACCTCATTTTCTGCAGGATAACTATTTCCTCATAAAATTTTCATCTTGACTTGCCTTGGCACACGAGGGGATTTTTGTGTAGCCGCATGTGGTGCACAAAACGTGTACATAATAGTACATTATATTTTCAGCTCTATGAAGTTCGTAATTTTGAATGACTCGTTAATTCTCTTTGCCAAAAGCTTCACTTTACGGTATTTTCCGAAGAACTTCACTACATTACATTAGTAAAAATCAAAGACGCTTCCCGCTGTCATCTGTCCCTATGCATGCTTCATCATCATCATATCAGCCGCACGACACCCACTGCTGGGTATAGGCCTCCCCTAAGGATCTCCACGACGATCGGTCCTGCGCTGCCTGCATCCACTGGCTTCCCGCGACCTTCACCAGATCGTCGGTCCACCTTGTCAGGGGCCTACCCACGGAGCGCCGTCCGGTGCGCGGTCGCCATTCCAGAACCTTTCCGCCCCAACGGCCATCGGTTCTTCTCGCCATTGCCACTTCAGCTGAGCAATCCTTCGAGCGATGTCGGTTACTTTAGTTCTCCTGCGGATCTCCTCGTTTCTGATTCGATCACGCAGGGAAATGCCGAGCATGGCTCTCTCTATTGCACTATGTATGCTTAGATCTTTAAAACTAAACAACGGATTTTGATGCGGTTTTTTTAATAGAAAAAAAGAGATTCAAGAGGAAGGTTTATATTATTATAATACATGGTGTCAAATTCCACACTACACCGAAGCGAAACGAGGGCGGGTCGCTAGTTTATTATAAATTCAGGCGATTCCCCAGGAATAGAAATTGAGAAGTCAGCAAGGCTTTCATTGTAAACCAAACCATGATAACTGGACCACGGAAATGTCACTTCGAGAGTGTGACACTATATTAAAGATCAGCCATATAATTTAAATATTAAATCTAAAATCTAGAAGAACCGATGGCCGTTGGGGCAGCAAGGTTCTAGAATGGCGACCGCGCACCGGACGACGCTCCGTGGGTAGGCCCCCGACAAGGTGGACCGACGATCTAGTGAAGGTTGCGGAAAGCCAGTGGATGCAGGCAGCGCAGGACCGATCGTCGTGGAGATCCTTAGGGGAGGCCTATACCCAGCAGTGGGTGTCGTGTGGCTGATATTTATGATGATGATGATGCAAAAATCTAAATATTAATAATCTAAGTATTTCAAGCGACGAGCATCGTTCGATAAATATTATCGACCTTCTGTTAGTACTTATGACTTTTCTGTGCTTCTTAAAGGCACATAGTGTATATTTTTCCTTGGTTATTAAGGCTACGCCTAATAGATAAAAATAGCACTCTTGTAGGTACTAATTACTATGACTAATGATATTTACACGAGACTAAATTCGAGATAACTTAATTAAATATTCGACAAAGGCATGCGCGACGAAGAAATCTGAATTAATGTATTTTTAATCGATAAAACATTACTTTGCACACATACATAAATACAATAGGTACGTTTAATCTACCAATTAACTATATTTTTCTGATTTATTAATTTACGATAGTTTTTCCTTATTCAAAAGAGTTTTCTTGTGAATAAGACTGTAAATCATTTAACTAAAAAAATTTAGTTCTGTGTAAATCCACAGAATATACAATATGTTTGGTTAGCGATGTCGGAGCTTTTACTGGCAGATAATATGATCAATTTTATCGACAACCCCCCCCCCCACATGTTGGGGTCTATCCCCTCTCCCGTTGGAATGGCCGGCATTTTAAATTTGACTTTTTATTTAAGATGGTTCTGCCGAAAAGTATTAATTTTTCCAAGCTTCCCTTTAAAAGCCCTACAGTTATAAAAAATACTTTTCAAAAGCTAATAATATCACTTATCAAGTTAAAAAAATATTATGTAAATATTTAACTTGAATACGTCATTGATTTTAATCCGAAATTAGTGTGCTTTTTTTAGTTTTTCTCACAGATCATAATTATAACCAAACATTTGTACTATACAAACACAGGGTTATTTGTAAAACACCAATAATTTTGAGAGGTAGATTTCTAACATCATAAACAACAACGTTTGTTCAACGACTTTTAAAAAAAAGTCGACTTTTCATACAAAGCTCGATCAGCCGTTCGGACATTTGTATGGAAAGTCGATAATTTTTTGTCTTTTTTCGAAAATGTCATAAAAGAAATGTTTTTTTATGATGTTAGTTATCTACTAAACAAAGACTATGTATTTACTGAAAGTTTGGTTAACTGATGTTTCTGAGCTGTTTTTTTGTCGTTGCTGTACTTTACTTTTAAGTCAAAATGTTAACGTTTTCATAAATTATTTTCTCAGTAAGCATTTTCTAAGCACGCAACGAAATTTGTAAAATCCTAAATTTCTAATTTTTCTCATGTTGTACCTGTAAACTGTTATGATGACTACTAATGTTTATTGGTATCCCAAGATACAGGCATTGCCTAGTTCGGGAACCCCTGTTAAATCTAGTCTTATAACTACATTTAACATTTGTAATTACTGGATGCAATACCCTTCTGCAATATAATGTTGTTAAAATGCTTTTAATCAATAAATATTATTTATTATTATTATTATTACTTCTGCTAGACTATATGCCTGCCTACGAGGTTGTTATTGTTAGAGCTTTAGAAATAACCCCTGATTTAACTTAATTATTTATTGGAAAAATCTAGAATGGTCAATGTCTATCTGTCATCTACGAGTTTCTGACACATATCATTTTATCCATCTGGGTCATTGTCAAAACGGGGCTCAAAAAATTTAAAAAAATAAAAGTCCAGAATTAAACCAAATTTGTTTTTATTTATATCCATTGGAACATTAGCAATCTAAATCAACATAAATTAGAGGTCGATACAGCAAAATTAAAAAAAAAGTATGGAAAAAAGACCACCGAATGGATTTTCCTCACTAAAAAAATCGTAAAACCAAACTTTTTGAGGATAATCATAAAAGCACTTTGAAATTAGTAAAATGGCTTAATAATCAAGTAGGCCCATGTAAAAAGTTAACAACTTACTAAACTGCCTTGTAGTTTAGTAAGTTGTTAACTTTTTACAGCTGTCACCGAAAAGTAAAGTCATCTTTTCTAGCTATTCAATTTCGATTAGGATGTGTTCAGGAAAATATAATATTTTGATTTTATTGGTAGTAAAATAGGGTAACCGAAAAGATCTAAATCTTCGGAACAAAATTGAGACTATGATAATAAAATAATTTATAATGGTGTATTGCTGGATAATGCTTATATAGATAAATTACAGTCTTAGATTTTTGAATGGTTACGAAATTTATTAATAGGGGTTGTTTGAATATATTTTAAGATCACAAATTAAAGCCCAGTTGTTTTCCGAACAGACCACCGAAGAGGACTTTTTGAGACAAAAATAGGATTTTTGGTAAAAATATGATTTTAGAATTTTATTACTCTCTCAAAACACATTTTTTAGTTCAGTTGGTATTGTTTGGTAAAGTTTTCTCTTCTAAATGTATAACTCATTTAATTTTATAGCTTCCGAACAAAATGACCACTGAATTTGACAATGACCCATCTGCGTCTAGGCAAAATGTCATAAACTCCAAAGATTTTAACCACCTGCCTTGCCAGACAGCAGCGCTGCCGCAGCGACGAATTTAACACCCGATAACATTACATAGCTATAGATATATTTTATCTAATCTGTCATTACGCAGTTGCAAGGTCGTATTCTGCCCCCATTCGACCTCCGACGCTCCTGTCACCCCGGCTCTACGTAATAACCATGTTTACAACTTAATAGCTTATTTTGTTCTAAACCTGTCAATTAAGAGAACCGGTTGTATTGCAACTAATACTCCGGTGACCTAAATGGTAATTTAAAAATAAATCATTTTGCCCTATTTTATTTTGTGTAAATGAACACAATACATTCCTTTTTTGGGCAGTCGTGTAATTACACAAATTGGTGGTTTAATAAGTTGTAAGTACAAAGGGGTTCGGCCATTTTGGTCCTTATGACCAATAGAATTGAATCGTACATCGATGGATGGGTATTTTCAAGAGGAAAAAAGTTATCATGGGGTTATATTTGGATTTGTTGTCCGATTCGAGATATCGGCTCATAAAGTATGTGTTTTCAGTATCTCGGATAGTACAGTCAGCAATGAATGTCGCTTAATGGCGGCAGAATCATAGAATATCAGGACAATATTTCAGGACAAGCGCCATACTTAATCGTACTCTATGAAAATATACCTTTCTATCGATATACTATTTATATCTATTGGGTCCAGGACCAGAGTCCATACATTTGTGCCCATACCCCTTTGGTTGATATACAGATTATACAGTCACATAATTTGAAGACACCAGTCGATTTTTATACAAATGAGGTAACTTTGAAGCCTTGGTTCTCCGCCAAGGATTGACCTAGCTGTCTGATGATGGCTATCCAGTGAGTGTATGGAGGTGATTCAGATCACCATACACACCAAACTGATATAATTAGCATTTTAAGAGCATTAAAAAACCGCGAAATTGGCATAAAAATGTATGGAAACTCTGAAACTAAAAACTCCGATCCTTATATCTCTTAGAATGCTGATAAGATCAGTTGAGTGTGTACTGCGATCTGAATCTTTTCTATCCACTCCCTGGATGACCATCGTCGGATACAGCTAGGACATAGGTCAATCCTTGGTGGAGAAGTTCAAAGTTACCTCGTTTAGGCTCGTTTGTATGAAAATCGACTGGTGTATTTTCTTATGTGACCGCCACTAGGTATTCATTAAATTGAAATCATTGTCAATCATCCCGTAAAAAGGATTTTTTTTTAATACTTACTAACTGAATTTAAAAAAAGGTATTTTACCTAAGATTTTAGCATAGAAGTTAGCCTTCCATCTTGTTTTCGATAGACCAACCAAACAAGCAGTGAAGAACTTTTTTTTATGTTTGACCAAAAAGTTGTGTTGGTCAAAGGTGATTTTGACTGGTATGTTGTTTTATCTTGCAACTATCATAATAATCATTTATCATACAATCGCCGCCTTTGTGATCTAATAGTGGTTCACCTACCCGTGTAAGACGCAGGGGTCCCGGGCTCGATTCCCAAGAGGAGGTTACATTTGTACTCGGTTTGGTTGGTGGTAAGGCTTATTTCAAGTCCGCCTGGCCACGATCTTACCTAAGTCTGACGCCATAACAACAATTTAAAAATTGTTGTGTTCCGGCAGTTAGAGGTAAGATAGCCAGTTCCTCAGTGGTGAGGATTACGGGAGTAGTGCGCTTCCAGCTTCGGCCTTATCGTCACTTAACATCAGGTGCGGTGAAGGCCAAGTACTTATGTGCATAAAAAATCCATTACTTTGATTATTTATATAAATAATCAAAGACCGCTTGTTCATAAAAGGGTGAAAATACTTTGTAAGTATGGAATTGAATTTGGTCTTGTTTAATTCAACGTTCTCATAATAATAGTACTTAAGTCACAGTAAATATTTATTAATAGTCACAGCTAGATAGACAAAAAATTGGAAGAAACCAAATACATGGTCCATCGTAGTCTGCATCATCACTTAACACCAGTGTGATTGTGGACAAATGCTCACTTATCCTACTAATATTATAAATGTGAAAGTTTGTGGGTTTGGATGTTTAGATGTTTGGATGTTAGTTCCTCAATCACGCAAAAACTACTGAACAGATTTGGTTGGAATTTGGAACACAGATAGTAGATAGCCTAGATTAAAACATAGAATACTTTTTATCCCGATATTCCCACGGGAACGGGAACTACGCGGGTGAAACCGCGGGTGGCCGCTAGTTTTCCATGATAAAAGATAAAATATAAATAATAAAAAAACAAAATGTTTTCGAACTTCGATCGAAGGGTGGTTAAACGTCAAAATGTCTTTCAAAAGAAAGCTAGAAATTAGCAGAGTGAACTTTTATGGATTTAACATTTCAAAACGGTGTGATTAAAGAAAAAAGCTATTAATATTGCCAAAGTTATTGTTTTTATAAAAAATACTAGCCTCCACCCGCTACTTCGTCCGCGTGGACAGTAGAAAAATCCCCAGTAGACAGTAAGTCCCTTTTTTCTCCCTTTGCCCGCGACTTACAATAAGGCGACCAGTTTAAATGATCTCCTTAGTGTATGAAAGCAAGTACTACGGAGAGTTCAAGCTGTTTTCCTGGTTCTACCCATCTAAATTAGATAAAACATAGCTTAGATTTTAAGTTGGATCCCAAACTACCAAACTTTGAAAATTCCATCAAAATCCGTTCAGCGGTTTTTGCGTGATTCGCGCACAAACATTTAGAATTTACAGTTTGATTACATGTAATAGCACAGCACAGAATACATAATAATAGATAGATATAAAATGCAGGTTTCTTTTCCCCTTCTGTTGTTTTTTGCAATAAAGCGGTGATCGAAATTAGCCCATAATTAATCAATAAAAATCAAGGAAATAAGTAATATGAATTCGCATATTTTATTATTGATAACCAAAAGTTCGTCAATAGCGTAAAAAAATCTGTTGACTAACAGAGACAAAAAGTTCTGAACTGTTTTGTATTTGTCCATTTTACATGATTTTGTACCTATAGATATATATAATTAATTACTTAGGTAATGAGTAGAATCAATAACATCCAACGTTTAAACTTTTATTTGATACTAGCGGCCGCCCGCGACTTCGTCTGCGTGGAAAGTTTTTTTGCTATCCCTCGAGAACAGTACTTTTATTCTGGATATACTCCGCTTGCGAAATCATCCGCGTCGTGGACACGGTAGAGAAATTTCTTTAACGTGGCGTAGACAATAGAAAAATCCCCAGGTAGGTATCCCTTTTGCCCGCGATTTAACAATAAGGCGACCAGTTTAAAATGATCTCCTTAGTGTATGAAATCTAGTACTACGGAGAGTTCAAGCTGTTTCCCAGGTTTTACCCACCCGAATCAGATGAAACATAGCTTAAGTTTTAAGTTGGACCCTATGCTACCAAACTGTGAAAATCCCATCAAAATCTATTCTGTGGTTTTTAAGTTATTTGCGCACAAACATACAGATAAACAGACAAACAGACAAAAATTCCAAAAATGATAGAAATGGGTTTTATAGGTTGTTATCAAACACCCCAACCACTTTTTTTCAAAATATTTTCTTTGTACAGACAGACACAACTTTTCTACAGCTTTATTATATGTATAGATATTAGTTTTAGTATTAAGCTATGTCTGTTTACTACTTACTACTATTTAGTGAACAACTTATGACAGTTGTCATATTAACGACTTTTGAACTTTGTTAAATATTAATGTCTTTTAAACAGTGTTGAAAACCATTTGTTGTATTTAATATTTGATTTTTTGAATAAAGAGTTGGGTGAAGACACAGACCATACAACATGGGTGAAGATTGTTTATCAAATAATACAAATAAGGGAAAACCATTGTTTTAATCAATAATTTGTTTGTTTAAAACTTTCGTGAGACAAATTTTAGAATATACTTATTAATGCGTTTCACATTGGGTTTACGATTTTATTTAATAAGCAATTTTTTATACAGATAAAAATAAAATCTAGATAAAACTAGTTATGATCGTTTGATTTAATGTGATCAGTTTATAATTTAAATTAGGCCGCGAGCAGCGTTGATACTTCGTTAGGTTGAATGTCGATAGTTAAAATTTCCGACACTTATCGTTATATTTCAAACAATTGACACAACACCTTGACAAATTACATACCTAGATACGTCATAAATCTTTCACATAAATCACTCTATCTATTGATGAAAACCGCATGAAAATCCGTGCAGTAGTTTTTGAGTTTATCGCCAACAGACAGACTGACCTTTGTTGTGGCTTGGATGTGACCGTAGGTTAGGCTAACCTAACATTTTTTTTTTTTTTGCTTCGTGTCAGGGCCGGGCGGTTCTCACCCCTGTCCCACCCCCTAACGATCTCGAAAGATCGAGAGGGGACCGGGCAGAGGGAGGAAGGTTCCTCCTAGACTCCCCATAAGGCTACCCACTAGTGTGGGCAGGCCAGATGGGGTGAATGGGAGGAGTCACCACTACCAACTAAACAACTAAACTCCTCTCGAAGACCTGCGCCTTTCCACCGGGTCTGTGGGTACGCGGTGGCACGCTCCACTTGACCCAGGGAGAGTGGCCCGTTAGGGCTCCACCCTATGGGGGACAGAGGGCCTTACTGCGCCCCCCCTTGCGATCAGGGGAGAACGAGACGCGCACGTTGGCGTCTCCTTCTCCCCGGCCGCGCACGTCGGAGTTGGCTCGCTGCAGCGTTCGCCTCGCGAACCCTCTCCGCAGCCTCCTTCTGCGAGATAACGTCCTCGCAGAAGGTGACCACGGCCTGCCATCCCCCCTCGCTTCGCAGCATCGCAACTGTGATATTGGGAAGCGAGAGGTCCGGCCCAACTGCAGCGACCAACTCCTGGCGCTGCACCGTCCACGCCGTGCACTCCTCGAGAGTATGGCGTACGGTGTCTTGTGGCGCGCCCCAGTGGTGGCACGCGTGGGACTCCTCCCTCTGAATTTGACACAGGTACCTGCCAAAGCAGCCATGACCTGTGAGTACCTGTGTCAGCCGGTATGTTATAGATCCGTGGGCTCTCGATCGCCATTCCCTTAAGACTGGACGGATCGCCTCCACGGTTCTCACTCCTGCGGTTGGGGCCTCAAGTTGGCTCTCCCATTCCGTGAGACAGCGCTCCTCCGCAGCTTGCATCGCCGCGGAGAACTCCTGTGGGGCCAGGTGGACATTGTTCGCCCGTTGCTCCCGTCTCTGTCTGTACGCCTCCGCTAGTACTGGAGCCTCCAGCTCCCAGGGAGGCGTACCAGCCAGTGCGCACGCCGCCGTCCCCGATACCGTGCGGTATCCACGTATCATTCGTGATGCCACCACCCGTTGTGGACGCCTTAATGCGGCCTTATTTGGCTCCGTAAGGGCATTTGCCCATACGGGGGCTCCGTAGAGGGCCATGCTACGGATGACCCCCGCGTATAACCGTCTGCAGCTTTGGTTGGGGCCGCTAACGTTGGGCAACAGCTTGCCCAGTGCTGCCGCCGCCTTCACGAGCCTTGGGGCCAATTGCTCAAAGTGGGCCTTGAAGGACCACCGCCCGTCCAGTACCAGCCCTAGGTATTTCATGGTGGAGCGTAGTGGAATCTCCACACCATCCACCACGATGTCTGCCCCCGGAGGAGGGCCCTGACGTGGCCCATGGAACATGATGGCCTGAGTTTTGGCCACAGACACTCTAAGTCCCAGGGTCCGTATTCGGCCAATCATGTAATTGGCTCCCGTCATGGCTATATAGGCGCTTCGCCTCCGCGAAATCTCTGCCCCGGGCATAGATGAGCGTGTCATCTGCATAGCAGATGACACCTTGCCGGGGCAGTAGTACGCCACGAAGCACCCAGTCATATCCCAAGTTCCACAGGAGTGGTCCTAATACCGACCCCTGCGGAACTCCACACGCCATTTGCCGAATCCTTAGCTGCCCGTCTGGCGCGAGAAAAACGACTTCCCTCTCTTCTAAATAGTGCCCTATGATACGGACGAGGTAATGGGGGATGCCATGGTACCTTAGCGCGTCTATCACTACACTATAGGGCAAGGAGTTGAAGGCGTTCTCTATGTCGAGAGACACCGCCACGACTCTCTCCCCGTTATTAATTGCCCTCTGCGACTCCTCTTTGAGGGTAAGGATGGCATCCACTGTGGATCTTTGCCTCCTGAAGCCAAATTGTCTGTCCGAGAGATTGGGCCCCACCGTGTCCAAATGCTGGACAACGCGGTCTGCTATTATCCGCTCCAGCATCTTTCCCATTTCGTCCAGTAGGACTATCGGCCTGTATGCGGATGGTGACTCCGGGGGGCGACCATCCTTCATCAGGAGGCAAAGTCTGCCACGTTTCCAATCCTTAGGGAACTGTCCCGTCCGTAAACAGGCGGAGAAGAGGGCTCTGACCTGATCGCCTAAATGTTCCAGGGCTATAGGAAGAATTCTGCCCGGGATCCCATCCGGGCCAGGTGCCTTCTTTTTATTCCATAGTCGGTCCAGAACTTCCGTCATCTCTTCCGTAGTGACGGGGAGGAACCCATCTGAAACATCGGGCTCGGAAGGCACAGGCCTATTGGGCAGTGTGGTCTCCGGGGCCACGGCCGGAAATAGTCCATCCACCACATGGGATAAGAGTTGGGGATTCATTGACTCGGTGGGGGGCGCTTGGTTGCGAAGCCTACTCCTTACCATGTTATATGGGCGCCCCCATGGATCCCGGTCGAGATCCTCCAGGAAAATATCCCATGCTGCGGTCTTCGCCCTACAGATTGCGTCGGACATGGCTTTTCTCGCCTCCATGTAGGCAAGCCGTAGTCTGGTCTCCTCTGCCCTGTCTCGTCTGCGGCTACGTCTACGGCGCTGGAGCGCTCTTCTGGCCGCTAGGCACGTGGCTCGGAGGACGGACAGTTCGCCCGACCACCAATACACTCGCCGCTTGTTGGGAAGGCTTTTCACACGCGGCATAGACGCATCACACACCGCGGTGATTGAGGCGGTGAGACGTCGGACGAGACCGTTCACATCCTCTTCCTCTAAATTAGAACTCTCCTGGTTCCAAGCCTCCACTATGGCGGCCTCTGTTGCCAGGGCCCGATCTAGTTTTGTGACCGCCCACCGGGGAAAACGACGGAGAGACTCTCCCGGACGAAGTGGATTATCGCCACTCGGGGAAGAAACAATGCGAAAGGAGATAAGGTCGTGATCCGAAAGAGTTATTACGTCCTTTAGAACCCGCCAATCCCGCACCCTCGTTGCCAAGACAGGGGTTGCGAAGGTCAAATCAACGATGGACCCCCGCCCTGTTCCCCTCCTCACAAATGTGAATTCGTTCCCTCTGTTCATGAGCATGAGACCCGACTGAGTGGCCCAATTGAGTACACTCTCGCCTTTGGGGGTATCGGTGCGCTCACCCCATGCGGTGTGGTGGGCGTTAAAATCTCCCAAAACCAGCATTTGTGCTGGTGCGAGACGCCCAACCACACCGTTCAACCGATCGAGCCACAAGTCGAGCTCCGCCAGGGCCCGGTTGGGGGAGAAGTACACTCCAATCAGTGTGAGTTCTCCCCAGGTGGCCGCCACATAGCCCGGACCCCTCTCCAAAACCGAGAGGGGAGGGGAGTAGGCGGCAGAAAAAGGGGCCACTATGGCCACCGAGCCGTTCGTGTCACCCGCCCAATTGGGGCGTTGAGGGACAAAATAAGGGTCGGCGACGACGGCAAGGTTAACACCAGTCTCGGCCATGTGCTGCATAAAAAGGTCTTGTGCTGCAGCACAATGGTTTAAGTTGCCTTGTCGAAGGTTGAGGTTGTTATTGGCCATTAAGACGAGTGACAATCCTCGGCCTCCATTTGAACCGGCTGGTTCTCCGTCCGCTGCGTTTGGTTCTGGTTCTGCGCCGCCGCAAAGTTTGATACCGTTTTTGCCCTGACTGCAGGGGGACGGCACTTGCTTCCCCCCATAAAGTGATTAGCCGGCAGATTACTCGCCCGACATACGGCACAGTTCAAATCCAGGTTGCATGTGGCAGACCTGTGTCCCTTCCCCCCACACCTGTAACAAGTGTCGCTAAAATCCTTACTCTTGCATGGACACAACTGTTTGGTGTGCCCCGGAACCATGCATCCAAAGCAGCGAAGGGGGAGGGGCTCCAATGCCCTGACTCCTGCCACAACCCAACCAACTGGCAATTTACCCGAGGCTTCCAAAACCTTGGCTGTCGGAATTGGGCATTTTACAAGCGCCGAACCGAGCCCACCTGCGCCAGGGCGTATCGGGCCGACTCTGACGTGTTCGGGGGGGCAGCCCCCTTTCTCCGCTATCGCCGATTTTAGCTCCTCGGCGTTGACCGAGTCATCCAGTCCTGTGACTCTCATGTCGGCAGTCTTAACTGGCCTGGTAATTTTGGCCGTGTCTCCCAGGGTTTCCCTCAACTTAGCGGCGAAGGCGTCCGCTTTGCTCCCGCTGCCAGTGCCGGGGATTTCAAATATACGGGCTCCTGTAGCCGACACCTTGACTTTGACGCCCTCGATTTCTAAATCGGCGAGTTTAATTGACTGCTTGGCAGTGGCAATCGCTTGGGCATACGTGGATCCCTTTTCGGCCTGCTCGGGGGTTATTGCTAGAACTACGGCCGTTGATTTAGGGGTAGTTAGTTTTGGCTTCTTCTGTCCTGCAGGTGCAGGGGGCTGCCTCCTTGGGGGATTTGATGGGCCTGCAGCATTGGTAGCTGGAACAGGCTGTCCAGCGGTCGTACGCTGCTTCACGGGTCGACCATTTTTACCTATGCCCACCCAAGGAGCCTCCTGACTGGCCATCTCTGCATATGAGGGATCAAGTGTCGATGCCATCGGGTCGTTCGTTCTGGGAGGAGGAGGTCCTGTCTTCCTTTTATCGCCCGCCAACGCTGGACGTAAATTCGGTTGAGGGGGGAGCTGTTGTTTAATGCCCTCGATACGGGCATTTAGCATGTTGCCAAACGTGTTCATTAATTCTCTCTGCATATTAACAGCCCACGGGGGCATTTCAGAATCCTGGGTTGGTGGCATTTCCACGACCAAATGTTCACATTGGCGCGCCACATTCTTCGGGGCAGACCTTTCCTGCTTCAGTGCCTTCACCTCCTTTTCAAGGAGTGTGATCTTACTCACCAAAACCTGGTTGGTGCTTTTAAGACGCCGGATCTCTTCAGTTTCCGATCTCTTTACCAAGGTTTTCACCACCGTCCTAATGTTTTCGCTGGCCTCCGTTACATCGCGCTTGTACTCGCGCTTCATGTTGCCTGATTTTTCAACGACGTTTAGAAGTATCTCAGTGTATCGCTCTGCTTCCCTTTCCAGAGCATCAGCTGTCTTCCCGGACTCAATTGAGCGAACGGAATCAGACGGCGAGACATCTCTATTATAGGAGGAACCTGGAGTTTCAGGGTGGTTGTCCGGGACTGAACCCTTACCCTTACCTTTTCCTTTTTTGGACTTCGCCTCCTTACACCTTTCTTGTTCTAATTCTTTCTCTTTCCTAGCCTTCTCCTTTTCAAACTGTCTTGCGATCTCCTCGTTTTCGAACTCCTCGCGACCCTCTGCCGAGTTCTGCTGCCGCAGGTTTTTGCTACCAGTGAACCTGCCACTACCACCCGTCGCTGCGCCCTTGCCCCTAGCGGCTTTGCCACTATTCGGCTTCTGGGCCTTCTCACTAGCCGCATACGGGGCCTCCGCTTCGTCTGAGCTCCCTAATTCTTGGAGAGTACCCTCGCCAGGACGTTTTCTTTGGGAGGATATGAATTCGACCTCCTCACCGCTGGAGTACGCCTCCAACTCACCGTACTCATCCAACACACTCGTAACTTTATCCGACCTAGTCGACACATACTGGTCAGGTAACTGGTTTTTGGCGCAGTTTTTATCTGGACCCAGCGCATTGTCCGCTTTATTAACATTAGAGTTTGAGTTTTTATGTACCATTTTTGTTCCCACGAAGTTGGTGACAACTAACAGTCCACCCGGGCAGAGGTCCCATACCCGGGTAAGCCTATGGTTCTCGAAGCAGGGGGGCGGCTTGTCCTCTGCTCCGTTGCCGCGTAATGGCTGGTCCCCCACCAGCCATTCACCCCCTCACCGCACAGCAAAGAGCTTGGGGTTAGGGATTTTTTATTGAGGTTGTCTCCTCTCGAGGACACCCAATTAAGGGCAGCCTCCCCGGCCCCCAACACATGACTGCAGGGTAACGGGTTGGCCGGCGGTTGGCACTGAATGCCTGTTCGCCGGTTATGACCACCGCAACCGACGAGCCCGCCGCCCACGCTCGCACCGCCGCTACCCGGAATTTCCAGGACGCCGGCCGAGCCTGAACCGAGTCGCCGCTACCCAGAATACGTCCGGGACGCCGACTCAGAGCCCACACTATCCGCCGTAACGGACAGAACCGTCAGGTCCCCAACCGTAATTTTTTAGAGATGTTTTCTTCCTCGCAACCCCCATCCGTTGAGATGGCGGCCCTCGCTCCCGCACCACGTACGGGGTTACGAGCGGATGACGCCAGGACAAAACCAGCGCCATCCCCGACTGCCAGACCATTAGCCGTCACCGTATTAAAAACGGTGACGCCCAGGGTGCACCACGAGAAGGTTGTCTGACATGGCACCAGGCTAACCTAACCTAACCTGACGCTCATCCTTCTCTACCTAAATAAATAAACAATATCTTAAAGCACAACCAAAAGAGAAACAACAAATATTGAAAAAAAACCTGACGATCGCAACGCTCGCTCGGCTCGCGCATTTTTGGTCGCAATACTAATATTGCGAGAAGAAGCGCCAGAAACGACATTTTTGTAAAATTTACTTTCAATATAGGTCTTTAACTTAAATTTCCTGAAGCCTTAAGCTATTTCACTCAATATCTTCCGTACTTTAACGGTGTAGCATCCTTTAATGTGCAGATTAACTAGTTAAAGTGCGAAAATCTGCTACTTTAAGAAAAAATCGCACTTTAATTGGCTCGATCAGCTAATGTGCAGCAGACTAACTAGTTTATTCGCACATTAACGGATTCCGCACTTTCGCGGTAACATTAAGTTTTTCAAATTTATCTTAATACTAAATAATATACTAGAAAAAATACGACTCGCACCAGATCAATACTCAGACGGGAAATCTCCTTCCCGTCTGAGTATTGATCTGGTGCGAGTCGTATTTTTTCTAGTATATTATTTAGTATTGTTTAAAAATAGCATTGTGTATGCAAAAAAAATAAATTTATAAATTTATCTTGTTATTGCTCTCGTTATTATTAGCTCTGGATTTTCCCATTGACTATGTCGAATCAAATTTTCTTACATGTTTTTAAGTTTTTGTGACTTATTATCTTATGCAAATAATCAATTCATGATTAAACGTGGATTTAAAAAACGAATTATTTTCTAAATAATAGCTGTGCGTATTTTTTTCTTTGGATGTTGCAACAGAAACTAATTTATTGATAATAAAAAAAACTATTTTTATGTACTTATAGAATACCTACCTACTGTTGGGCTTTTCCATCTTTTTATAAATAATGTTTGCCTAGTTTTTATAGCGATTTGGCCGAATCATAGAAGCTTCATAGAATCAAAACAAGGTACATAACAAATAAAAAAATACACAAATACTTTACCTGTCCTGTATCCTGTCTTAGTTTTTGTTTACTAATTTTTCTTATGATAATATAAACCAAAACGCATAAAACTGATATCATGATAATTGTACTGTTTTTTTCAGGGACTCCGATATACATTATGTGTACTAAGTATCGGGAATTTGTCAATAAAAGAAAAAATACAAATTATTCATCTAAATTTATTTTATCGCCTTCAAATTAGGCCCCATCGCTGGCAATACAACATCTCCATCGCTTCACCCAGTCTTCCATACATTTTTCATAGGCTATTTGCGGTATGGCCTTTAGCTCATTCAGCGAATTTTCTTTTATGGCTTCTATCGACTCAAAACGTTTTCCTCGAATAAAACTAAAGGTAATTTTAACTTGGGAAATAAAATAAAGTCAGACGGAGCCATATCAGGTGAATACGGTGCTTGGTCGAGAACTTTTGTTGAATTTTTCGCTAAAAACTCTTTCACTATCATCAAAATCGCCGAGGACTCAAAACTATCACCAACAAAAAGTGTAGTTTAAATCAAATTAAATGACAGATCCCGCTCAAATTTTGCGCGCTTAATCAGTACAGTGCTGCCAACATGCAGTAAAAAAATTAGATCGACCTCTTTTACGCGGGTCTTTTTATTGACATATTCCCGATACTTTTTACACAGAGTAGTACATATAGACCAATTCCTCCTAAAAGGAAAGAGGAAAATTCTTAGAGCAGTTGAATGCTATAAGGGAAAATTAGTTATTTAGATATGTTTCAGTATTGTTACATAATTTGGTACCATGTGATATTTTAGGTGTAGGTAGGTAATACATTTTATCTACACTCACAACGTAATGTTCCAAATATGAATTCAAAAAAGGTAATATAAATACCTACTTTATTTTCGTTGATAGGTAAAATTAAAAAATAAACTCATTACGATGCAGTCAACTGCATCATAAAATAACTTTTTTTCTCATTACGATACAGGGCAAATCCAAAAAGAAGGCAGTGCCGTAACATTAAAAAAAAAAACAACACTATTTTCCCACATATTTTCCATGATTAAAATGCACTCTATGGTAATCGATGACTTAGTGCGATTAGTTTGTTGGAATGCACTCATCTATTTTTTTTCTAACGGAATGCGCGCCATTTCTAAAGCATTACAAATAAAGTTTTGATTTCAATTTTTACATTTTGTTATACTTACTGAATTTTGTAGGTTTTTTTATTCTTGCTATAAATGTGAAAAAAAAATTACTCTGCCCGATATTTTAGATGCAGCAAAGGAAATGACTTATTACAAGGTAATACAGGTAACAGGTACCTAGCTAATACAAACAAAGTCTCTCTCTCTCTTTTCCAACATTGATCTTTTATTTAGTAGGTTCAATCCCAAATGTATGAGTGTAGATAAAGTAGTGTATGAAACTGCACATAACTAGGTATTAAAACACTCGTGTGATACTATTAAAAACCTTGCCTACGGCTCGGTTTTTAAACACACACTCGTGTTTTAATACCCCTCTTTATGTGTCAGTTTCATAAACTACTATTTCATTGTAGCAGAAAAATGAAACATTTATTACAGCTGGTTATACTTAGCAAATGAACATGTGTTTACGATAATGTATTCAATTTTATGTGGCTTGCGGGAATGTAGTAGAAACACTCAGTTTGAGTGCCTCTTCTCCTTCGTACAAGAGTGCGTACACTTTAGTGCAAAATCATTTAGTGTTATTTAGAGAAACGGTGTTTCAGACTGTACATATTACAAAATCTTTATTCCCATCTGCCACCTTCGAGGCTGCCATGGGGGTGGTGATTGGTACTAATATGTGGCGTTTACCGCCCCGGTGGTCGATGGCACCTATTTAATACCATCTGCCAGCTTCGAACTCCATTAATATACATTTTTATTGTTCATGAATCATGATATCCAGTGATATATTTTCCAGTGTTTAATTTCATTATCAATGGATATCCATTGATAATGTCCAATACGAAATGTGAATAAACCCCTGTACGATATCTCTACGAAAGGGCAGATGTGAATGAATAGGTGCCATCGACCACCGGGGTGGTGAAAACCACCTATTAGGGCCAACCACCACCCCCATGGCACCCTCTAAGGTGGCAGATGGGAATAAATAGGTGCCATTGACCACCGGGGTTGTGAACGCCACCTATTAGTACCAACCACCACCCCCATGGCACCCTCGAAGGTGGCAGATGGGAATAAATAGGTGCTATCGACCTCCGGGGTGGTAAACGCCACCTATTAGTACCAACCACCACCCCTATGGCACCCTCGAAGGTGACTGATGGGAATAAATAGGTGCCATCGACCACTGGGGTGGTAAACGCCACCTATTAGTACCAACCACCACCCCCATGGCACCATCGAAGGTGGCATATGGGATAAATAGGTGCCATCGACCACCGGGGTGGTAAACGCCAACTATTAGTACCAACCACCACCCCCATGGCACCATAGAAGGTGGCATATGAGAATAAATAGGTGCAATCGACCACTGGGGTGGTAAACGCCACCTATTAGTACCAACCACCACCCCCATGGCACCATCGATGGTGGCATATGGGAATAAATAGGTGCCATCGACCACAGGGGTAGTGAACGCCATCTATTAGTACCAACCACCACCCCCATGGCAGCCTCGAAGGTGGCAGATGGGAATATATAGGTGCCATCGACCACCGGGGTGGTGAATACCACCTATTAGTCCCAACCACCACCCCAGTGGCGGAACTTGAACGGGGCAGATGGGAATAAAGGTTACAAAACTTCAAATTTATAATAATAAAAAAATTGATGTCAATAAATTCAGGACAATTCAGTTGGGAGTTAAGTAAGCTAATAAATACTTAAACTTGTAACAACTTGGTGGTCGACGAAACGATGTGGATGGAATTGTTTTTATTTTTTTGTACTTTTTCACGTTTCATATTTTAATAGTCATAACAGAGAGATAACTGTGCTGTAGAAGTGATAAGAAAAGTATTATCTAAGTACTAAGGTATCATTAAAATAATTTTTTTTACTCCTTTAGCATCAATATTTTTAATTTTGTACATTGCATCTTAAAATTGTCTCTTTTATCGCATGAATTGGTTTTTAGAACATCATAAATAGGTATGTAAATTGCTTCGATTCCGGAGTAAGTTGCTAAAGCACTTATTGTGTTATTGAATCAGAGACAATGGTGGTACACAAACACTGAGCCAATATTTAAAAAATTGTTTTCTATCCAGGGATCGAACCCAGGACATCAAAGATGAACAAAGGCGAACCACTCGACCACGGAGTTCATCTTTATTTATCTACACTACACCCTTCGATCAAGAATACTTTAGAATACGGGTCACCAATTAGTTTTGTTCGGGGTCCGTTTTAAGAAATGAAATGACCGTCGCGGTTCGCACAACATTTTATAGAAAATAATATTTATTACAGAAATGTAATTATCAGTTAAAGTATGTTATTTGTAAGTTCCTGTGTTCTCGAGGTCCGCACAAAATGGATCGGCGGTCCGGATGCGAACCGCGGTCCGCCATTTGGCGTCCCCTGTCCTAGATATGCTTCACGAACTAAAACAGTACGCAAAAAAACTGGCCAAGTGCGAGTCGGACTTGCGCACGAAGGGTTCCGTACCAAAAAACTGCAAAAAATCACGTTTGTTGTATGGGAGCCCCTCTTAAATATTTTTTTCTGTTTTCAGTATTTGTTGTTATAGCGGCAACAGAAATACATCATCTGTGAAAATTTCAACTGTCTAGCTATCACGGTTCATGCCTGGTGACAGACAGACGGACAGCGGAGGCTTAGTAATAGGGTCCCGTTTTTACCCTTTGGGTACGGAACCCTAAAAATGGCACCACAAATAGCGTCCCACTTTTACAAACTTGTCGCTTATATTGTAAGTGCATAATCACCTTTAATTTTGAACAAACTCACATTTTATATCACTTATTTTGTACAAAATAAGATAGATAGATAGATTTTGTACAAAAACACATCTTATATCACTTACTTTGTGCAAAATATGCGCCCAGTTTGTAAGTGGGACGCTATTTGAGGTGCCATTTTTAAGACTCTGACCGGTCATATAGGATAGGATATTCTTGATCGAAGCCTACAGGTCGCATTTCGCAACCGATTCTCGTGAATGGACTTCTTAAGTTTTTCCGTTTTTCTATTTTTTTCAAAATGGCGGCGATATGGGTAAAAACTATATTTCAGCCATTTCTAAAAATGTTCGAAAACAAGGTCTACAGCTTTGCAAAGCCATTAATTAGTAACGTTGAGTTCACAATCTGAGGCCTTCGTATAGTTTTCAAGTTTCCAAACACCATATCTGATTTAGAAGTGATATCACTGGTTACATCACTTCATTTATTGTCAGTTTGCACTCCACTCACTAGTAAACGCTGTGTCAATATTGTTCGTAGTGCATGTAAGGGCTATCTGGACACACACACCATTACAAGGTTTTTTATATGTATATCGGGTCATTTTGAACTTACCATCCAAATTTCAAGGATGTGTCCAGTCCATGAAACTAAAAACTTTCTCTAAGAAACATGTGTCGAATTTTGCCACAAAATTTTGGTCATCCCATACTAAATGGGGAAGGCAACTGTCAAAATGGCGCTGCGTACGCTTGTTCCACGAGAACTATGAAAACAAAGGAGTTTTACTTAAAAAATCGTTTTATTAAGCTTTAAAATGATTAAATTCTGTGTAATAGACTTTAAAAATTATGGACCTTACAAATTTACGAAAAATATGGATATAATATTTTTTTTATAAATTCTGTAAGAATAAAATCGTTTTAATTTGGCTTTAAATTCCAGCATTTGCATTGTAGAATAGTCTTTTATATCCATTTTGGGTCAATATGGGTCTTTTTCGGTAAGAAAAACCACAAAATAAATACCTATTTTTCCATTACATTTTGTTCTGAACGTCTACTGTCCTAGGAACAAGCGTACGCAGCGACCTCTACAATTAGCTTTGCGCTGCTAACCCCATTGATCACGTCATGATCTCTTTGATTTGTATGGAGGGTCGTTTTTTTTTACATAAATATTTGGCCATCTATTCCTTAGAGAAAGATTTTCAGTTTCATGAAGTGAACACATCCTCAAAATTTGGATGGTGAGTTCAAAATGACCCGATATAAGTACGGGATAGTGCTTGGCCTTCACCTCACCTGATGAAAACCTCACATAATTAATATTTTAGTTGAATATATTCCCAAAGACACTAATATGATGCTATTAAACGCCTATTTGATAAACTGATTTCTAAACATTATGTGTTAGATAAAAAGATATTATGTCCGTGAACTTGAGAAAATAAGGCGTAGATATTGATCAGAAATTATCAATATCGATACTCATGTCGATGATTTCCAATATAACTTTGTTTGTCTTTGTGAACACTGATAGTTTTATTTAAAGCTGCTTGTAACCGACAGTTTTCAAATGGTAAATTATACAAACTTAAGTACTAATTTAACAATTATTTCCAGGTTTTCTGTAAATCCAGTGATTAAATTAAACTGGATAAATGTCATAAATAAATAAGCAGGGCGCCTCAAAGGAGACCTTAAGAAATTATTTAAATAAAATTGTTCAAAATCTTGTTTGTGTTTTATTTATTAGAGCAATAATACATTATGGTTATCGACAACCTAAAATGGACTTCAGTGCATCTCTGAAATTCACGCACACGTTTACATATTTACAAACACTGGCTCATCTCACTTTTGGTTTCGCAGCCAAGTGAACTCTGTTCGTCTATTCCAGTGGATATTTTTTTATCTCAAAGAACATAGTTCGTGTGTGGTCCCATGAATTTTTTACAGAGATTTTAGTAGTTTTTTCATAATCCTGAAAAATATCAATTATTTAGCTTGCCATTGCACGAGTTTTTACGGAATTTCGGACATAACATCTTTGTTTATGAACCGATTTAGATGATTCTTTTTTTGTTTGAAAGGGTATACTCATAGAAGGCTATGGTATACTTCAAGAGTGGTCGCATATTAATTTCATCGGTATTGAACTTTGAACTTCGAATGCACTGCACAAGGGAACTCCTCAAATTCAAATAGTATATGTAAAGTAATTTAGATTTTGGTAGGTTTATGACAATCCAAAACAAACCAAACCATGGTCTACAATGCAACGTTCTGGACTAGACTTGGACTTTAAAGACACAACGGAACTCCTCAAAAACAAACAGCGTAAATTTGGAAATTGAGTTATGGGCATTGTCTTACTGAAAATATTATATAAAGTTAAAAAATATCTACACGCTTGTTTACAGCCACCACATACATCATACCACAAAAAAGTTGAAAATAAAAAAGCTTTTTAAGAAAAAAGAAAAACCTCCTTAAAAAAACCTGAAAACAAAAACAGCTTCAAAATTAAATACATCTAAAAACCAAGAAATAATATTCAAATAATTAGTTACGCATATCATTATAATAAAATACGTCTATTGAATTCGGGTGGGGCTGGAAGACAACTTCTTTTTTTATATTTCTAAAGCCAACGCATGGACGTTTTAAGTTAATACTATCACATACTAATCTTATACAACGTGTTAATGAATAAACGCAAAACCTCTTAGGTGGTGATTGTGCTCATGAATATGAACAACTTTACTATGGGGCCAACTCTGCAACTCAACAAAAAAAAACAGCTATTCCATACATTCTGTTCGAGTAGGTATTGACAACTTGTATGAAACAGCAGATTTTTTTGTTCTTCTTCTATTTTTAGTTTGGCAATCTACTTTCCTCTTGGGAGTAATTTTTGCCAGTGTTTAATAGTTCAGTGGTAGGACGTTTAAGTTTACATTAGAATGCGGGTGCATTGCATTCTAATGCTGCTTGGAGCATTTGGCAACAAGTACATCAAGACAGTTTACTCGGTTAGTTCTGCCGAGGTAGCCACCACTACAATAAAAGTCTCAGCTTCACACAACCAAGATCGCGCCTATTTCAATTATCCCACTTATTGCTCATTTGCGTAGACACTTGTATCACAAAACTGCACCAATTTTAAGACACAATATCCACTATGAATCAATTTTCAAATAATGGGGTGTGATACTGAGGAACTTATGGCGCCACAAACGACAGTCCCAAAATAATTTGATTGGTTGTTTCAAATGTCTAATGTCATTTCTGACGTATTTTAACCAATCAAAACCATTGATAGCGGCCAGGTCGCCGCTGGCGCCATCTGCGATTAGCTTTGCGTGATACACCCCATTAAAATAGACACCAAACTGTACTCGACGAAATGGCGCCAAAAATCCCGATTTTTTTTGTTGAGTTGCAGAGTTGGTCCCGTAGCAAAAGTTGTTCATATTCATGAGCACAATCACTACCCTAAGAGGTTTTGCGTTTATTCATTAACACGTTGTATTGTATAGGTACAGGCTTATTCTCTCAGGAGTAGATTACTAACATCATAAACAACAACATTTGTCTACGACTTTCCGAAAACAGACTAAAAGAATTGACTTTCCATACAAATGTTCTGAACACCTGATCAATCTTTGAATGAAAAGTCGATATTTGTGTCTGTTTTCGGAAAAGTCGTAGAACAAATTATTATTGTTTATGATGTTAGGAATCTACTCCTTCGAGGTTCTTGGTGTTTTAAACATAACCCTTTTTTGGAGTTGAAAAAATCAAGCTTCTAAATTAATCCAGTTTAAAGATAAAGCTGTTAAACAAATGGGTATTTCGCCGGAACTTAAAATTGATAAAAGTAATAAGAGGTGTAATCGTAGGGCACAAAAATAATTTAAAAAAAGGTCGCCAGCAAAAAAAAAAATTTTTATTTTATTCGTTCTAATGATGTGTTTTTGTATGATTTAAATTATTAGGTAGATGTTGTTTTACTTATTAAAACTAATTGGTTTAATGTGTGCATTTGAGGATTGCGAAACTTCTTCTAAGTTAGGCAATTGAAAATATTGATGGATTTTATATTCGTTTCCTATGTAATTATGTGTCCTTGATTATAATAGAACTTTATTTAAATACTAGCGGCCGCCCGCGGTTACACCCGCGTGGTTCCCGTTCCCGTGGGAATATCGGGATAAAAAGTATTCTATGTTTTAATCTAGGCTATCTACTATCTGTGTGCCAAATTTCAACTAAATCCGTTTTGTAGTTTTTGCGTGATTGAGGAACAAACATCCAAACCCACAAACTTTCACATTTATAATATTAGTAGGATTAAGAAGAACAAAGATACAAAATATTAGTGTAACTCTCTGTCTAAAACTAAAAAAGATTTCTTTTCCTAATCGCTTGCTATGCAACGATTCGTAATGAGGTGGATATAATCTGCCACCAATCCGGATTGGGCCCGCGTGATGACTTTAACGAAAAATTAGAAAAAACAAAGATACAAAATATTAGTGTAACTCTCTGTCTAAAACTAAAAAAGATTTCTTTTCCTAATCTCTTGCTATGCAACGATTCGTAATGAGGTGGATATAATCTGCCACCAATCCGGATTGGGCCCGCGTGATGACTTTAACGAAATATTAGAAAAAACAAAGATACAAAATATTGGTGCAACTCTCTGTCTAAAACTAAAAAAGATTTCTTTTCCTAATCGCTTTCTATGCAACGATTCGTAATGAGGTGGATATAATCTGCCACCAATCCGGATTGGGCCCGCGTGATGACTTTAACGAAATATTAGAAAAAACAAAGATACAAAATATTAGTGTAACTCTCTGTCTAAAACTAAAAAAGATTTCTTTTCCTAATCGCAGGTGGATATAATCTGCAACCAATCCGAATATAAGTATCCTGCGTATTCATCCATAATTAAAATGGCGCAATTATAAATGACTAATGATTATATAAGTTTAGATGCTGATCATTGTGAAGGTGTTCCACGACAATCAAATCATGTAAGTATATTCGAATAGAAGAAAATCGAAAAAATATTAATTGTGAATTAGTTTTGAAGTAAGGTAAACTTAGAATTTAACTAATACGAGTTTGATGACTTTATAAAAAAAACCCTAAACCAAGGATTTAACTCGAAACCAGTCCTATGTTACCTAATTAAATATTTATAAGCTAGCCAAATGAAACAGCGGCATCCATATAAAGATCGATGGCGTATTTAAATAAGCTTTTTATTATCTTAAACATCGAGAAATTTTCCTAAACATTTTTAAAGTTCCGTATAACTATGATGACGTCAGTTAACATGTACCTAGTTCAGGTGAAGGGAATGTGATGTAATTTTATGGATAACTAGCGGCCGCCCGCGACTTCGTCTGCGTGAAAAGGTTTTTTTGCTATCCCTCGGGAACAATACTTTTTTTCGAGATGAAAGGGACCCTATGTCCTTCTCTGTCCCTGACAACGTGTATGCAAAATTTCATGATGATCGGTTAAGTAGTTAAGACGCGAAGGCGTATCAAACAAATAAACAAACAAACGGACTTTCGCATTTATAATATTAGTAAGGATTAGTTCCCGTTCTCGTTCTCATTCTCATTCCTGTTCCAGTTCCCGTATTATTTATCCATAAAAAAAATTAACCCCCGTTTCAGTCCTTTAGGTGTTGAATAATGTCCACCGTGTCGTGTTGGATCCTAAAATAAAGTAATTTTCGCAATAAACATCCCATAAAACCCTTTAACGACATCCATATCGATACAACATAGAAGTCTTTGATTTTTAGGGGTAACCACTAACCTCCGAGGGGTTGGAATTTAGTGGATAAATAAACCTAAACATTTTCGGAAAATCACAAAGTACGTGTTTTAGCTTAATTTTTAAAAGAACTCTTACAGAGTTGCAAGAAAATCCATACAAAATAAGCCCCATTTCACCCCTTTGAGTTGAATCATGACCACAGACTTAGACTTCAAAATCAATAACGACATCCATATCGATTTATCAAAGTATAAGTACTTGTTAATTTTAATTTAAAATAATGTTTGCATGCTATTGTTAATGGGTGAATAGGCAGATCTCTTAAAGACGTCCAGTGTATCCTAATCAAATGCAAATAAATGATATTCTTATTCTATTCTATAGGTTTATTTACCCCATCTACTCCTAAGGGGTTAATTATCGGAAAATCACAAAATACGTGTTTGTTTTTAAAAGTACCTACTCCTACGAAGTTTCACGTCAAAATGTCTATTTAATATTATTTTTCCATACAAAGTTTGAACCCCATTTGACCACTTAGGGGTTGAATAATGTCATGAATAATGTAATTTACCCCCTAAAGAGTTGAGTTTCGGAAAACCACGAAACAGGTGTTTACTTCCATTTCACCCCTTTAGAGGTGGAATTTCCAAAAATCCCTTCTTAGTGGATGTTTAAACTGTATAAAATATCCATGTACAAAATTTCAAGTCTCTAGGTTCAGTGGTTTGGGCTGGGCAATAGTCTGTTAGTCACCCCTTCATACTTTTTATAAGAGATAAAATAATACATTGAAATAGTAGTTTGTTACACAAGGGACGTAAGTGAGCTATTACAGAACAAGATCCAATTTCTCGCAAAGGGCGCTAATGGATCGAGTGCACGAGATATTTAGACGCCCGAGCGAGCGAAGCGAGCAAGGGCGAATATAGTTCGAGGGTGTGGTAGCTACTTACAACCGAGGTAAGCATACTACTTTACATCATTCATGCGAGGTAAATAAAACATTGACAATGATATTTTTCGTTCATTAAAAACCTCTCGTGGGGTTGATCAGACCATCAAACTGAACAACTTTCACTATGGGAAAAATCACGAAAAAAAATCTGCTGTCCCATACAAAAGTAAAATGCCTACTCCATCGAAATGTAAAACGGCTAATTTTTTTTTCGCGCTTTCAAAATGAATGTTATCATTTTATGAAAAAAAAATTGTTTGACCAAGGAGTTTTGCATAGCTTGAATTTTTATAGTTTTTTTTTTGTAAAAAGTTTCGTCATTTTATTAACCGACTTCATAAGAAAAGAAATTGGTTCACTAAGGAGTTTGACATAGCTTGAATTGTAATAGTAGTTTGTTACACAAGGGACGTAAGTGAGCTATTACAGAACAAGATCCAATTTGGCGCCCGTGCGAGCGCAGCTCGCAAAGGGCGCTAATAGTTCGAGTGTGTAATAGCTACTTACAACCGAGGTAAGCATACTACTTTACATCATTCATGCGAGGTAAATTTAATAAAAATAAAAATAAAAAATCAATATCAAAATTAAAATTGTTTGACCAAGGAGTTTTGCATAGCTTGAACGGAAATAAAATATAAATGCCGCCATATTTATTGTTTTTTTTTTCAGTAAAAAAGTTTCGACAGTTTATAATATAAGAAAAGAGATTGGTTCACTAAGGAGTTTTAAATGCTTGAATTGTAAAGTATACTTTACAGTTAATGTATTCACCATGCTTGAATTGTAAAGTGATTTGAAAATGGAACGTTCTATCTAAACAATGCAATGTGGTGCACATGCCAACTTACACAGCTTCATACTATATTAGTTAATCCTAGTTACCGAGCAGTATGATGTAATAGTACATTACATCCGAGAACGGGAAGCTAGCGATTGTATTGTCGAGGATGGTTTGAAGCCCGAGCTGCAGGCGAGGGCTTTAATCATTCGAGGTAATGCAAGTAGCTTCCAGTGCAAGGTTTGTATAATACTTTACTCACGAAATGCGAGGAAATACAATTTTCTTTGTAAAAAATTATATATTTAAATTGGTTCGCGTGGCCATGTTTACTGACCGCTCATGCAACCATAAAGTTTCATAAAAAGAATGCTAGCTCATAAGTTCTACCGATTTGAATTTGGAACACTTACTTCCCGCACTCAGTGCGGGAAGTAAGTATTGAATTTCATTTCCGCACTGAATTTCAAATTTAGAATGTGATGAACCAGACCCCCACGGAAATGTTGAACGCCCCGCATTCTTTTTTCAAATGGAATGATAACATTTCAGAGCATAAGTGAGTAAAGTTACTTTACAATTAAAGCATTCACCCATGCTTGAATTGTAAAGTGATTTGAAAATGGAACGTTCTATCTAAACAATGCATTGTGTTGCACATGCCAACTTACACGGCCTCTTTCTATACTAGTAAATCCTAGTTGCCGAGCAGTATGATGTAAATATTATTAGATTGCATTTTCTAATTGAAATTAATTATTGGATTCAAGATTAAACCTATTTTTACCCACGACGGACGGAACGGAACGGAGGCGGTATGTGCGTTTGGGGTTAGAGGTTGTGCGTTTGTTTGTTTGTGTGTTTGTCTGTTACCATTTTCCTCGGAAACTACTAAGCCGATTTCGATGCGGTTTTTTGCATTCAAAAGGTTTCATTTCAGAGCAGGTTCTTAGACATGTTTCATAGTGGTAGTCCACCAGGGGGCTCTGCAGCAACCAGATAAGTCAAGTTTGTCTATTACCATTTTCCTTGGAAACTACTGGGCCGATTTCAATGCGGTTTTTTGCAATCAAAAGGTTTAATTTCAGAGCAGGTTCTTAGATATGTTACATGGTGGTAGACCACCAGGGGGCGCTGCAGCAACCAGATAAGTCGCGCTTGAGAAGTTCTCTAAAACTTCTCAACTGATTTTGATGCGGTTTTCTGTAATGGGTTTGTAGGTTATCGGCGATGGTTCTCAGATAGATGTTATGGTGTTTAACCGCAAGGGGGCGCTGCAGTTATCATTTTCTCATTTATTTCCAAAGCGGTTTGACCAATTTGGATGCGGTTTTTTGTAATAGTTTTGTAGTTTGTCGGCGATGGTTCTTGGTGTTATGGTGTTCAGCCGCTAGGGGGCGCTGTAGTAATCATTTTCCGAATGGTTTGACCAATTTAGATGCGGTTCTTACCCCCGTATCTATAAACGAGTAAGTAATGACTTGAGTAAAACTTGCAATTTTCAAATGCTTCTAATATTATATTCATACGCATTTTATAGTATCAATTAACCTTAAATTCACCAAAACTACACTAAGAAGTCATTTAAGATGAATTTTACTATAAATTGCATGTGAATATGATATGAGAAGCATTAGAAAATTTCAAGTTTTACTTAAGTCATTACTTACTCGTCTATAGATACGGGGGTTAGAGTAGATAACTTATGAATTCTTTGAAAAGTTTAAAATAAAATGGCAAAATTAAAAATTTTGAAAAAACCCACGACGCTTAAAATTGTAACTCTTTATTTAAAAAGACTAAAATAAGTTTTACAAAAATCCCTCGACTAAAAGTGATGTAGGTACTATTCATACTTTATCTACCTATTCATAAATTACAAATGCAAGAAAAATCCGTCGGGCGCCGCCATTGCCATTTCTCTAAAGTAACTATAACTGAAAAATATTTGTTCATTTGGGGGCAGGTAATGGCAGCCCCAACGGATTTTTCTTGCGTTTGTAATTTATGAATAGATAGATAAAGTATGTATAGTACCTACATCACTTTTAGTCGAGGGATTTTTGTAAAACTTATTTTAGTCTTTTTAAATAAAGAGTTACAATTTTAAGCGTCGTCGGTTTTTTCAAAATTTTTATAAGTTGGAAGATTATTATTACTTAATATAATATTTAGTTGTGACAATTTATCGTAACTTAGTAATACTAGAAAGTTTGAATGACTATCTATAACAGATGTATTGAACAAACAAAAAAATAATTCTTTTCTAAAATGGTAAAAATAAATTCTTTATTTGGACACCTGTAATATTTTTTCAGTAATGGTGGAGGTCACGTAAAACAGAGTGGTCGGGTAATACATTGGCAAACATTTTGATAGAATTTTAATGTTTTTTTAAATGGTTCAAAGTAACTTATTGAAATATTGAATGCTACATTAATAATACCTGGAAATATAGGTACATATCTAATTCAATATATAACGTGTGTAACAGAATTAATGGCTAAACCCCAATATGGTAAATAGGGACCATTAAACTGAACAACTTTTAATATGGGACCAACTCTGAAATCGCGAAAAAATGTTGTATGATTTGTATTAAACAGCTGATTTTTAGGGTTCCGTACCCAAAGGGTAAAAACGGGACCCTATTACTAAGACTCCGCTGTCCGTCTGTCTGTCTGTCTGTCTGTCCGTTTGTCTGTCTGTCACCAGGCTTTATCTCATGAACCGTGTTAGCTAAGACAGTTGAAATTTTCGCAGATGATGTATTTCTGTTGCCGCTATAACAACAAATACTAAAAACAAAATAAAATAAATATTTAAGGGGGGCTCCCATACAAAAAACGTGTTTTTTCCGTTTAAGGTACGGAACCCTTCGTGCGCGAGTCCGACTCGCACTTGGCCGGTTTTTTTTTTTTTTCGAGATATCAGATTTGGTCCCATAGTAAAAGTTTTATGGTCCCTATCTACGATAAGCCATTAATTCTGTATTGTGATACTTATTTAAATACCTTATAGTAATTAGGTAATTGGTGTAGTATGACACAAGAACACGGAACTAAAGATTAGTTTGATCATCTTCAAAATTGACTAATTATTCCATAGATATTAAAAATAATCACTACAACTCGACACGCGAATATATTTTTTTCTCCATGTCACAGAAGTCAAGATAATTCTTTTATGTCTCGTGAGAAATGCACAAATGTATACTTATGTTATTAACAAAATGACATATATTTAGCGGAGTCACTTGAAAAATTCAAGGCGAAAATCGTTTTTATGTGTATACTACGTCCACGCAGAATTTATTCCAGGCTAAAGTATAGTCAGAAAAAATTTATACTTACTAAAAAAATACTAGAATAAAACGACTCACCCGTAGCAACTCAGACGAGACTCGAACCCACACCCTTGGAATTCCCAAAAAAAGTCATATGTACCTACTAATAGATTTCGCCGATCCCGTTAACGACTCTTATAATTGGTCAGTCCATTGGGCTGCTGGAATCCCGATGCGGGTTCGAGTCCTATCTGAGGTGCCACGGGTTTGAGTCGGTTTATTCTAGTATTTTTCTAGTAGGTATATAATTTACCCTACCAGGTAAACAGTGGTTTAATGTACATACAACGGCCAGTTCCAATTTTATTGTATTTATGTAGTACAGATTACAGACTTCCTCGTAATCTAGAGCACAGGGCCTTTATGATTAAGGTTTTTATCCTCATTGAAAACATAAGACATAAGACTATAGTTTGGCCCCGACATTTTGACATTTAGCCCCTGCCCTTCAATTGTGTTGATACATCAAACACTATCATGTTAATTAAAGTGTTGACGTTATGTTACTTAGCTATAAGTACTTAATAACTTGCAATGTTTAAAAGCACATAAATTTAAGCTAGCAAAGTTCACGCGGAGGTCGCTATAATACCAAATAAGTAGTTTCCTTGAACTTAAGTTACAACAGTGTGATTATTTAGACAAAAACATAAAAAACTGCTAATAAACTTTTAAATTAACCTTACACACACCTACAAAAGATTCATTGACTTAATATTTTTTATCTCGGCTGAAATTCTCATAGAATAAAAAATAAAATCGTAACAAAAACTTTACACTGCCTAGTTATTTTCTAGCTTAGGTACATACAACCATACAGAATTATTACAATCCTCAAGTGTATCATTGAAAAGTAGGCAATAAGCGAGTGCAAAAACCTCTTTATGTTATGTGTCACGTGTGAAGGCCGCTTTTTGTTTGAGAAATAGGCACTATAATAATACTAGCGGCCGCCCGCGGTTTCACCCGCGTGGTTCCCGTTCCCGTAGGAATATCGGGATAAAAAGTATTCTATGTTTTAATCCAGGCTATCTACTGTATGTGTGCCAAATTTCAACCAAATCCGTTCAGTAGTTTTTGCGTGATTGAGGAACAAACATCCAAACATCCAAACCCACAAACTTTCACATTTATAACATTAGTAGGATTAAGAAGAACAAAGATACAACATATTAGTGTAACTCTCTGTCTAAAACTAAAAAAGATTTCTTTTCCTAATCGCTTGCTATGCAACGATTCGTAATGAGGTGTGGATATAATCTGCCACCAATCCGGATTGGGCCCGCGTGATGACTTTAACGAAATATTAGAAAAAACAAAGATACAAAATATTGGTGTAACTCTCTGTCTAAAACTAAAAAAGATTTCTTTTCCTAATCGCTTTCTATGCAACGATTCGTAATGAGGTGGATATAATCTGCCACCAATCCGGATTGAGGAACAAACATCCAAACCCACAAACTTTCACATTCATAATATTAGTAGGATAATAACAAAATAATTCTGCTAATTTTCGTGGTTGTGAAAATAGCAAGCCTAACACGGCATATTCAGGGATTTCAGGGTGTTACAAAACAACCCGGCAATGCCGAATATGGTTATGGGGACCATCAAACCGAACAACTTTTACTATGAGACCAACTCTGAAATCGCAAAAAAGAAATCCTAATATAAAATAATTATAAAAAATGTTAATAGAAGATGTCGAGAAGGAGATTTAAATAGGAGAGGTAGAGAAGGAGTTTAGGACAACATTTCAAAATATAATAATGTCGTTTTGTCTTCGTATAATGAAAGAAGATACAAAATTAGGGGACAAATATAGACTCAACTCAAACTTCCTGACATTCCCATTTTGGAATAGTTAAGTTTTTTTTATTAAATTAAAAAATACTGATCAAAAATTCTGAAAAAGCTATATGACCTTAGAACACTAAAATCTCGAAATGGTTTTCTAACTTTAGTACTTTCTTAGAATGAAATGTTGTCCAATTAATATTGAAAGAGTTGAGTATGAGCAAGGAAGTTTTGATAAGAAATAAAAGAAGATAGAGGTATTTGTGAAGAAGTTTAGTAGAAGTTAGAATAGAATATAGAATTAAGTATAAGTATATTTATGTATTTACTTAAATTAAACTTAACCGTTTTCATTTTACAAGAGACAATGATTGTCAAAATTGCTATATTTTCAGGATTTTCAATCAAACAGTTGTGATAATAACAAATGTAGGTAATACCTACTACCATAGCATCCAAAGTAAACTTACTTACCTATGTTTCATTGACTACTTCTTTTACCATTAAAAATGGTTATCACGTCATGCAAATCGCCTGAGTCGTATTTTTGGCCGTATCTCCGAGGATTTTGGGAGGATTGAGATGGGAATAGTACCGAAGTTGAAGAATTTATCGAGACACCTGTGGACGTTTAAATTTTGAAAATTATGGTAACTTTTTTTAGAATAAAAAAAATAGGTTTTTTGCAGGTAGTTTGTTTACTAATTTGTAAATATTTCGGAAAAAACCGACTTAAGAAAAAAAATAAAAGGGTCCTAGGGTATTAGTTTAGCTACAAAATGGCGAATTTTTTTTGAAAATCAGTTAATAATTAATAGGCGACGTAAAAATAAATAGGTACTACCCACCTAGGTAACTTTAAAAATATAATAGGATTTTGTATTTGATTTGATTTTGGTTTTTTTCGTACATTTTTGTATTCATTTCAATGCACCGATTCTTGCGGGGACTGCAAAATCTGTGAATTTTTACCTGCGCTCGTTCTACTCATGCACATATAAGTAACATACATAAGTAGGTACATATTTTATTTTGTATAAACTTTATACTTTCATTTAAAGTTGCTTTAATTATTTCCTGACATTCGGCTCTTTTTCAAGGGCCACCGTGTCGCCATACCAAGATTAGGTTGTTTTTACCGTATTAAAATTAATCTTGGACGAATTAATATGTAAGTGATTAGTTACTTGACAGTTTTAATTTCCGATTGGGTTGCTGTCAAGTATTGCTAGGTACTTACTAGTTATCGTTTATAAATAATTTTTATTTCAGTTAAAAAAACCGGCAAAGTGAGTGTCGGACACGCGCAGCATCTACAGCATATACATATATTTTTTAGATTTTGCACTTTCTTATTTTAAAAGTTAGAGGGGTGGTGGGGACACACATTTTACCACTTTGGCAATGTATCTTTCAAATGGTTGACTTTGAGAAAAAATAGTCTAAGAAACCTCAATGTCATTTTTAAAGACCTATCTAAAGACCCGCATGTATTGGTTTGATGAAAAAAAATTTAGGCTACGGATCTCTAAAAATTGGATGAATTGGAATTACTTTGCAGTTTTCAGTTTAACTTTTATATGTGGTTCTAAATATTATTTAGCTTATCTTTATATGAAGCATATTATTTATTTTTAGCTTTAAATGGACAGCGAGAGATATACTTAATCATTTTGTTTTTCTAATAATAAGTATCAAGATTTCACTTGAATACTTCTAATTATAAACATCTATTTGGGTTATTATAATGTTTGTAAGCAATTTTAGTAGTTTATTTTTAAACAAGAAGGTTGCATTTCGAAAGATCCAAAGCTATGAATAATTCATACGTATCAAAAACTGTATTTCCTTGTTGTTGGGACACGGTTCCAAGCGGTCATCTGGCTGTTGTATTATGCAACCTTATCCAAGTCAAAGTCTAAAGTAATTCTCATGCTTAACGCGTAGTACACATTTGAGATAAAAAAAAAACTGTCACATGTCCAAAGAAGTGTTTTTATTGCTGCGTAAATACAAAGGAAAACTCAGCAAAACACAAAAAACAAAATAATTTTTAAGCCTGTTAACCCATTTATATTCTTCTTTATGTGACATGTTACGTGCGTGCGAACCACGTAAAAGGAACACACACGTTTTTCTTATAATTACGTGTTATGGACAACAAATTGCTTAATAGTTTCATCTCCTGTTTTTCAAAACAGAAAATTCTGTCTGAAAATAGGTACCTATCAATCAAAACATTGTTCAAGTAGTGTTTAGAGTCCTGCAACGAGAATGTGTGTCCTGTTGCGAGTTATAAACAGAATTACTTGCTAAATTAATTGCAAACGAAGTTTTGCTCTATGAAAATTTTCACTATTGGCAGAAAAAAGACAATGGAATAAAGCCATAGCTAAAAAATATTCCATCCTTCATGTGCTCTCATTATTTATACGAATTCTACGATCCAATTTGATCCGAATACTATTTTGCTTTTATTTTGGTGTTAAGTAGGTATGTTTACTTATGGCAAATTAACAATAAGGTTTGTGAGGCAATAATAAAAATAAAAAAAATACATATTATGTGCACTAAGCACTATACTTGTTCAATTTTGTCGTCACACACTGTGGTTTTCCTAGTCATTACTGTGGAGTCAAGAACCACGTTCATTATATTATCTAAATGATGATGTTAATACAATTATTTTTATACCTTTAATTGGTCTTTTTATCGACTACAATGGGCATATTAAAATTAATGTCTTTATTTACCACCAGCCTTATACAACCTTTATTTTTTGATATCCCATAACTCTAAGGTTTTCTATAGGTCAGAATAATAAAAACAATCCTAGAACATGTGGTCCAAAAATGGTTTCCGTACCATCATAATAAAAACTCTGCAGAGTAGAATAATAAAGTGTATTATTGCAGCCTGCCTAGCATGACCGTTTTATATCGCGTGATATAGCGTTTTATCACGTTTAACTGTCAAAAAGACAAAGGAGTTTGACAGTTGAGTGTCGACAAAATGCTATATCACGCGATATAAATCGGTCATGCTAGGGGGGCAGTATTAGGTCAGCGCCATCTCTCGACCAATAGTGGAACTATTTTTTGTAGGACAGCGTCATCTCTTGATCTATAGTGGAACTAATTTAATATTCCTTAGGTCAGCGCCATCTGTTGACTGGTAGTGAAACTAATTAATTTTTTGTTTGTTTTTTGAATTTATAAAAAAGTGTGTTATATTGAGACATCATTTTATTTTTCCTGTAATTTTTACATAAACTACTATCACATAGAATTATTTCAGATTTTTCTCTTTGCAAACTTCGGAGATAAGGGGGCGGGGGGGAACGGTTTTTTTTTATTTTCATCATAAGTCGAAAATTATGCGGCCTAAAAAAATAAAAAAATGTTTTAAAAATGTGCAAACAGGGCTCTTTCATTGATACCCCACATGCCTTAGTCACCCCACTTCAAATTTTTAAGACCCCTTTTCAGTCCTTGTTGTAAAAAAAAAAAAAAAATTCTTTCTTACTTGCAAAATAGTTGGACAAACGTCATCTAAAACTATTCCAAATTTCAAATTGATACCATTAGTAGTTCTCGAGATATCCAGATGTGACAGATAGACAGACAGACTGACTTAGTCACACCATAAGGGTTCCTTTTTACCATTTTGGTACGGACCCCTAAAAACACGTATAATACAGCTGCTGTGACCTATTTAACACTTTTATTCAGTAAGTTGTAATCTTTACTATTTAAAGTACTATATTAATATATGTATTATCTGTGCTATTGTACAGGGGGTCGGATGGGCCATTTTTTTTGAAAATCCTAACGCACCCAGCTTGGGCCATTAGCGTGGGGTCAGTTAGGAATGATTCATATAAAGCTGATTCCAATTGGAATTTCTCTTTCTTCCAAATAATATATTTCCTTCTAAAGTTTGCTGAGCCTATATTTATGCTACTAAAATGTGGTGAATTATTTCTGTAGCCGGTATGATTTCGGTATTTTGGCTTTGTTATTATGTTGTTTATTATTGAGTTAACAGAAATCTTTCGAAACATTTTAATTGACAATTTAGCAATAGCAAAACAAAAACTTGTCATGTAGGTGGTACTTACCACTAGTTTTTTTGTGATTGTTATGTTAGTTCTTATTTTGTTTACTCTGTGATTCTTATGGCGCTGCAAAAAGTGGATTTACTACGTACGCGTGGACTTTATAACTCCGGTGTATTCATATAAATACGAACTAACATATTCTATATACATAAATGGGAGTTTTAGCCGGTTTAGGCAAGTCGATATCAAAAATTAGGCCCAAATTGATGCAACGATGATTTGATGGGAATCTTTTGAGCGTAGCGATGCAATAATGCAGCTTCAAATAGCTCTTAGGTGTGAAAGAGAGGAAATGCAATAATCAGTTTAACTGTTAGTGGCCTTCACGTAGAACCAACGGTTAAACATTTGAATCCCGCTAGCTGCAAATGTTTGTGTGGTGTACAAGCATATCTTTGTAGTGAAAGCATGTTTGCACACTTATTATAAAACTATTTCTATCTTTTTACTAACATCATCTTCATAATATCAGTCGCACGACACCCACTGCCGGGTATAGACCCAGGATCTCTACAACGCTCGGTCTTGCTTGGCCCGCATCCAGTGGCTTCCCGCAACCTTCACTCTCACGTGGGTCCCCCTTGTGGGGGCCTACCCACGGAGCCAGGTCCGGTGTGCGGTCGCCATTCCAGAACCGCCCCGCCCCAAACAACATCGGTTCTTCTCGCTATGTGTCCCGCTCACTGCCACTTAAGCTGAGCAATCCTTCGAGCGATGTCGGTTCCTCTGTTGTATTATGTGTGATAGTGTGACAATAATATGACCTCTGTGGTCGATACTGCCTGGTGGTGTCGCCATCTTATGTCCATCAGGATTGAGGAGCCACGCCATCTTTTAAAGCGCAGCTCGCCCCATTATTTAGCAGAAAAGTAGATTATTATAGCATAAATCGTGATTTTTTTGCAAATACTATCACGAGATATATCAATGCAAAGGTGGCTCCTCAGTCTAAGCATCAGGATTGAGGAGCCATGGAACTCGTTAAAGTACTATACTTGAATATTTCTGAAAATTATGCATCATATAAAAATAAATCGTCCCAATATTGGCACCCCCCAATTTATTGGCCCCCTAAACTTAACATCGAAAAATAAGAATATGAAACTGTGTTGCTTTAAAGTAAAACTGAATCATTAGTATATTATCTTAATAAATTGACAACAGTGAATAGTTATTTTTTAAAACAACCGCCAAATTTACATCATACCAGCGGCCGCCCACGGTTTCACCCGCGCGGTTCCCGTTCCCGTGGGAATATCGGAATAAGAAGTATCCTATGTTTTAACCTGGGCTATCTACTATCTGTGTGCCAAATTCCAATCAAATCCGTTCAGTAGTTTTTACGTAATTGAGGAACAAACATCCAAACATCTAAACATCCAAACCCACAAACTTTCATATTTATAATATTAGTAAGATTGGTAAGTGCTGGAGTTCAAGAAAATACAATACCTTTAGTATGGCTCCTCAATCCTGATATCCATAAATAAAAGAGGGTGAATTTACATTAATGTGATCGGTAAAATAAGGTGGTGAACGGACTAGCTACCCAGTGTAGCTTGAACCTGCACTCTATACGTTCTTCGTCATGGTTGTTTTCTCAGGTTATTCAACCATTAATAATGTTAATGAATTTAAACGAAGTAATAAGATGGTAATACCTATCAAGTTATGCCAACGGAACTCGCATAACTAATTATTTACGTTTATTGGCTGACGGCCGATAATTGACACAGAATTTAAAAGTGTTTTGTCTGATTCATTTCATTACCAAGATGGCCTTAGTAATAAATTGAAAATTTTACTTGCGACAAAAAACTGCACAAATATTTTATTAAACTATACTTTGTATTTATTAGGCAACTATATACCGAACCAAAAAAAGGCGTTTATTGTTCGAATTTATTGGTCATTCATTAATTATGTTGGGGTCGAAATTTTTCAGTTATAATAATTTGAAAAAATTTTAGTTCTCAAAAATTGATTTCTGTAACAAGAATCGTAAGATTAAACAAAGTTTTATCTTTGAATATAGAAGAGAATGAACAACCTTTAAAAAATAACACCGTACTGCGCATGCGAGTGGGCGGCGCATTGCGTGCTCGCTGCTTCGTCACTTCCGACAGGCGAAGGCATCGATTACCAAACAGCCTAGATTGAAACGAGGATACTGATACTAGTACCGGCTACTGATTACTAATGACAATTGAACTGGAAAGAAACTAATGCAGTGTTAAAACTACAACGTGATTATTAGTTATTTACTTACTAAAAGCACTATTAAAGGGTGAAGATTTCTTTGTTTTGTTTTCTAAGACCGTCTTACTTCATCGTTCTTCGTCTTCATGATGAATTTAAATAAAATCGAATAGGATTTTAATGAAATAATCAAAAACCTAAAAACCTGAGAAGTGAATAAATCAAAAACCTGTAAATTTAATAATTTATAAAAATAAAAATACAGTATAAGTACCAAAGTATCCCTACGATATGGCTGACATCACCGACACAATAAATAAAGTTATATAGTTCTTTACCTAAGAATTTTCAAGAAGTTGCATTTTTCATACCAGCATTTTCTTTGGTCATTTAAAAACCGTGAACACTAATGTAACAAAACCTTTATGTAGTAATGTTTGAACACTATGCTAAGTTATCCCATTTACGATAAGCGAAAAAAAATAGTTTTGGCTAAGTTACAACCCCTACAAAACTATAATAGGGATCTTCTAGAGATGATAATTTCTGTAACTTAATGCAAAAATTTTCATTCCCAGACCAGCAACGAGCCAAAATGCGAATTTAAGAGAATTGAAAAGTAAAAACTGAAATATTGTCTATGGCATGAGCACGAGCGTCGCACGCAACGCCGCCACGCCACCCATTGTCGACGGTGACATTTGACCGCCGCATGCGCAATGGGTGTCGCGACCCGCGCATTTGCATACAATGTTCGAAATTCGAAAATTTTACTGAATTTCCAAAAGAAATAGGATGTTTTAGACAATCGTACAGTTTGACAAAATATCTAAGATGCGCAATTTTTTTGTATAAGTACCTACCTACTTACATATTATAGAATACCTGTAACCTATTAAGTAGGTACTACTACACTTGTAACCTACTCTTTTTTGTATACAAATAACCTACTTATTGTAGTTACATGTAGGACATGTTATTCATTTGCGCGCACAATTCTTTCAAAAAAGCTTTACCTAGGTACGTAGTTATTCACTAGTTACAGGCAAATTGGTTTACAAATAGATTTTTTTTCAGAAACCTCATTCAAACATCATTAATCATGATGAAAACACTCCATGTAACATTGGTAGCACTTTGGCAATCAGCCACCGCCATGTTATTGTTTACAACTGTCGCGCCACTCCGATTGGTCAGTGCAACGTGCCTAATCGCCGCGCGCGCTCATTCGCCGGTCGCCACTTGCCAGTTTGAAATTGGAACCATCTGCAGCCATCACAGATTGTTAGTAAATTGGGTGAAAGCCGATTGGCTTTTGTTACTTCGTCAGTTTGCACTATTTGTAGATGGGACTGTGGTCTGCGGGAACTTCACTCGAGAATGTATGCCGCACAGATTATAATACACCGTGTGTGTTGTGCCAACACAAGCGCTCTGAAGTTGGTTATATCTTGTACTACATTGTCAGATTAATCGTATTTTGGTATTATAGATCAAAATGAGGATTTTGACAATGAAATTTGAAAATGTATTTTCGTTCGCCAGTATAGTTCCAGTATAGGCTCCGATTTCACAAAAAAATGCGATCACCTTATATCTCAGAGGGTTGTAAATGATATGATCAAAAATGACTCAAAAAGCGCGTATTCACGAGAGCTGCAAGGTTCAAAAAGAATTATTCCAGAAAATAAAAAAATAATAAAAAATGGCTGAAATAGTGGAAAAAAAGTCTCAATTCTTTTCCGATTTTTTTATTTTGGCGCTCGATATTTTGGAAACGAAGAATGCTATCAAAATTTTGAGAAGAATTCCTCTGAACAATTTAGTCAGCTACAATTGAGCCTAAAACAAAGATGATCGGGTTAAAGGTTTGCCCGTAGCTTAACCTTTAACATTGAAAATGTTTTTTTTGATCGCTTATCTATAGCCCCCATTTTTTCTATGGTCTTCTTCACGTTTCTTCATGAACAGTTTTCCGCGCTGAAAGATCTCGATCATAGCCTTCTTCTCGATACAATGAAACGAAAGTAGTAGATTGATCTGTAGTCAATTGATGTACTTAGTATCTACCTAATGAAATGTTTTTTAAAGGTAATATATTTTGAACTTTATCCTACTGAACCTGAAGCACATTCGGCTTGACATGGCCTTTTTGAAAACTCCCAGAATTTCCCTAAAATAAAGGTAAAATAAAGACTAATCAGATCTAATAATTTTTTGAAAAATGATGAAACTTTCTTAGCTGTCGGTACTTTTTGAAGTCGTTAAAATATTTTTCGAATTATTTTTAACGAAACGTAACCTTCTTTACAAATTTTTTGTTATAAATAAATTAGACAACATTGCTCTGATCCCAACACTGACGTCCATTATACAAGTTTGGACGTAATGGACCTCAGTGGATCCCAAAGTAGCTAAAGCATTTGAGTTATGAAATCATAATATAACGGTGGAACTACAAACTACTACATCCAGACCAGAGCCAATAAAGAAAAGTTCGTTTTCTAAATTGACCCAGCTGGGATCAAACCCGAGACCTCAGAGATTGCGACACCTTAAAAACTGGCGTACAAACCACTCGACCACGGAGTTCGTCGATACTATAATTGTCCATCAGCCATTTTGATGTCCCCACTGCTGGGGCACAGGCCTTCCTTATGGGTGGTAAGGAGGATGGGCCATAACCCACCACGCGGGCCCAATGCGGATTGGTGGGTGTTAACGACTGCAAATGCAGCCGGGACCAACGGCTTAACGTGCCTTCCGAAGCACGGAGGAGCTCGAGATAATATTTTTTGGTCACCCATCCCATGACCGACCCTTGCGAACGTTGCTCAACTTCCGCAATCGCTGGGCCAGGCGCTAAGCCACTGCGCCACCGAGCTCCTCATACTATAATATGTCGTCAGTAATCAAGATCGTGCCTTACAAATGATAAACGATCTTCTCACAATCTCCAAATGTACTTAATTGGTTTTGTGGTATCAGAAAAGTTGCATGAGTTACCGCAATGGGCGTTTAAATGTAATGGAGGTCGCAATCGCAATCAAACACATTGACTGCGAACGCACTGACAGGTGCCTAGATTGGTGCCTAGCAGTGGCGAGGGGTGTAATAATGGTGAAGGTAAGCCGCTCTACAAAAATGCTATGATTTGCATAGTGGATCGGTGGGGTAGGATCAGGGATTGAAATACCGTTAAAAAAAATAACGGTAAATAAAAAATAACGTTAAAAATACCGTTAAAACATTTTATCGGTAAATTTACCGGTAAAAATAACGTTAAAAATATTTTACCGGTAAAATTAGCGATAAATATAGCGTTAAACTCTACCGGTACAATATACCGGTAAAATTATCGCTAAAAAATAACGTTATTAATGGGAATAACGTAAATTTTAAAGTTTAACGGTAAAAAAAGTAAGAAATAACGTTAAAATTAACGTTATTTACTGAAATAACGTTAATTTCAATGTAACGTTATCTAAATTAACGTTATTTATTGACATAACGTTAATTTTAAAATTAACGGTAAAAAAAGTAAGAAATAACGTTATATTAAAAAATAACGTTATCATTCCCTGGGTAGGATTCCTAAAAGGTAAGCCGATAGGAATCGGCTTGTATGGACCCTTCGCCACTTGTGCCTAGATATATCCAGGTTACTTGGTGACCGCACTGGTAGGTAAGTCGCTAGGATAGTCGCCTTGGTCTCATAGTCTTTGGTTGTAAGCCTCGCGCCTATGATACATTATGCCTGGATTTATCGAGGCACCTAGCGCGCAGTGCGGCCGGTTGTGAACATTGTTAAACGTTTGTTTTACTTGGTTAGGGCCTAGGGGCCATTCATAAATTACGTCACACGAATTTCATGATTTTTGACCACCTCCCCCGTCCTTGTCACAGCTGGTCACATTTATGAGTACCCCCCTCCCTAGTGTGACGTCGCATATTTTATAATTTTACATCTATAGAAATAATTATTGCATTTACAACAGCAGCTCCGAAATTTGTTTTATTTCAATTTTTATGGTTTTGAAATGTGATGTCACGATGTTTAGGACCCTTCCCACCCCCTTGTCACACTTCGTCGACCCCCTCCCTACCCTTAACGTGTGACGTAATTTATGGATGGCCCTTATTATGTATATCTAGGCTCTAGGCGCTAATCTAGGCACCTGTCGGTGCGTGGGCGGCCTTTTAGTTTTGTATAGCTTGCTGTAGCATAGGATATAGTATCAAAATCCGCTAACTTTGTCAAAAATTTCGCAGTCAATAAAAAACTGTTTAAACTTGATCAATATAACTAAACAGGAATTTATCAGTCTAACCAATGGGGAATGTCCGAAAAAAATCAAATTGGCTGATTTTTTTTTTATAGGTAGGAATAAGCTCCCTTAGTAATAGGAACACACGTTTATGACATGGCAACACTAATTTTAGCTGAACAGATATTTGGTTATAAGGGCTTTTGATCCTGAATCCGTTTTTTGTTGGTGGATTTCATGTGATAATGTTTTAGTTGATTATTCTACAAAACTTGCCAACCATTTTAAAGCAATTTTTAACAGCTTTCTAACGATACTACTAACTCAAATTTGGTCACTAAGCATTATAGCGGATATTTTCAAAGTGACATTTAAAAACAATAACTATTTGCCTCACAAGATGGCGTTGATGGACAACGTTGAACTGTCAAAATTGGCTTTGAAAAATAAACGGATGTGCTTAAAAAAAGTCAATTTCATTTCTTGACATCCGTTAGCGGTGTTTTCAGTGTTTTATGTGAATTGTGTTTTCTTTTTCCTACTTTTTCTGCAGTTGAAACTTACCCGTTTATCAACGCCATCTATCGAGCCTACAGTTTTTTGTTATTTTTAAAATATCTCATTAATTAGGCAACTTATTATAAAGAAGAAGAGCGGTCAAGCCCTTCACTCCATGCCATAAACCGGTTAATGCCCACGAGACCACTTTCGTCACATCGCTAGGCAAGCACGTGTCAAACTGTGCGTTCACCATGCCTTCATGCAATGGTATGCGAAGAAACGGGAAAAAAAGAAAGTCATATGTTTTTTTTTTACCATTTCGTGTAGAATACGGCCGGCGAATACTTGGTTGAATGCTCTAAACCGGCAAACAGTGAACTTCCTATACGAATTCACTTCTCAAGCTTACGCGCTCACTTGACATGAAATAAAACATTTTTTAACGGATACTAGCGCGGTTTTATATTTCTGAACGTCTTAAAAAATTCATCGCTTGAGGGTAGGCTCACGAGTAGCTTCAGTCCCCCGTGACCACGGCAGCTGCAACGGTGCCGAAACGTCGGGAAAACCAGAAATCAAACCAAATACCAATTAATTACCAAAGTACTTTCAATAAAACCGCGCTAGTATCCGTTAAAAATTGTTTTATTTCATTCCTATACGAAGTTAATAGATAAAAAATAGGATTTACAATAGGGATGAGGACTAATTAATAAAATAACGAAATACTAATAAAAATCGTAAACATATTAAACTTTTAGAGTACCTTGTATACCTCTTGGTTTTATATATTGCGTATTATTTGTTTTATGACCCTTCAAAGTTGGGTGGACAAGTCCATTTAAAAAGTATATAAATTAAAATAAATACTACCTTTACCTTCGTCGGGCCACGCGCAGTAGAGTTCCGTAGTTACCTTAAACCATAACATATTGAATACATACCACATACATTTTTCGTCGTCAAAAATAACTTTGTTTTTCATAGTGTTTGTAAGAATGACAAAGTTATATTTGCGGTTTTGGAAAATGTGCTATATCTCTTAAAAATTATCAATATATCTCGTCCAAACCAATTTTTGTTGAAAGTATTTATTAGGATATAGCATATTTTTATTATTTTTTACTATCTTATTTCAAAAGTTAAAGGGGGGAGGACACATTTTACCACTTTGGCAGTGTTATCTCTCAAACGGTTGACTTTGAGAAAAATAGTCTTAGGAACCTCAATGTCTTTTTTAAAGACCTATCTAAAGACGAAAACACGTATAGGTTTGATGAAAATTTTTTTTTTCAATTTTTGTTCCATGTATGGGGAGCCCCCCCTTAATCTTTATTTTTTTTTATTTATATGTATAAATCGTAAAGCGGTTCACAGAATACATCTACCTATCAAATTTCAACTGTGTAAACTTAATAGTTTCCGAATAATGTGGCTGTGACATACGGACAGACAGACAGACATGACGAAACTATAAGGGTTCCGTTTTTTGCCATTAGGCTACGGAACCCTAAAAAAGGATAATAGAAGGATTTAATCCACAAAAATAACGCAAAACCTTGATTTGTTTACATCACACCACAAAGTGGTTTATGATTCCAAAAACTGCATTTTATTAGGCTTAGTTCAGAAACGTGTTTTTAATCAAATACAGATTATTGACAAGTAACATTAATCTTGTCTTGTTGTCGATTGTCAAATGTTTAAACCTATGAATTATGACTACACATAATATGCGCAGTGTATTTGGTCATAAAATCATAAAAAAAACGCTCAAAGTTTGTGTGCGTGATTGCCAATTAAAAGGCTTGGATGTTAATATTCATAAGGTTGATTTGTTTCGTAAGATGACCCCTTTAGGTCGTTTCATGATATCGATTCGAATCACGATCAGTAACTAAAATTATTTTTTCTCAAAGGAACTCATACTGTTTGTAACTTTAATGTAACTCGTCTTCTTGTTCTTCCCTGAAAAATATCAATTTCTAATTATAATAATTTATTTTATTAAAAAAACGGCTTATGCTGATTATTGACACTAATGAATTCTAATACCTAAAAACTATTATAAAATGATAAGGATGTGAGTGAACTAATTTTCGCAAAGTGCTATCATGGCATGGATAAATACCTACATTGTTCGGACGATAGTGAAAATTTATCTAAGATTCCAATTAGCCGGTCCTTTACAATTGACCTAGGATTTTCGCAAAAATCCGGATTTGTACGATTTTCCTACAACATATACAACGTTGAGTAGTGTAGCTGTTGAGCTGTTACCAAGAAGCTTAAACCCACAATGGAGATTGCACGCCTAGTATCATACTGAAGATTGAAAAAAGACTCTTTACTGACGTCACGGAGTGTTGCTATCTCTTTCTTTTCGTTTTACAATACGTTTTCGTTTCTCACGAACGAACGAACGACGAACACGTAATGTAACACTAAAGAAAGAGGTAGCAATAAGCCGTCACGTCACTAAAGGAGCTTTTTTCAATCTTCACTATGACATATGGCCGTGCAATCTCCATTGGAGGGAGGTATAAGCTTCTTGGCTGTTACACTTACAATTAACTTTTTTTTAAATCACAGATTATGATTTTAATGTTTTGTATTTTTTTTTTATTACAGATAATAGGAGAGAGAGAATATGCCGTCCGACCGACGAGGCGGCACTCCGAAGAGTTACAGACTGGCCAACCCCTAGAAATAATTATACAGCAAGTGAGTACACGACTTAACATTTAAATTAAAAGATTTTTTTTTTAATTGGCCTTCACCTCATCTGATGTTAAGTGATGATAAGGCCGAAGGTGGAAGCGTACTACACCTGGAATCCTCAACACTGAGGAAGTGGTTATCTTACCTCTAGCTGCCGGAACACAACAATTTTTAAATAGTTGTTATGGCGTCAGACTTACGTAAGATGGTGGTAGCTAGCCAGGTGGATTTGAAATAAGCCCTATACCACCAAAGTGAGTAAAAAAGGCAGTACTAGTTCCTTACATTTTCATGCAAAAACTAATAAACCTATTGCGATGGATTGTGGTACAGTCAACGGCACGCTGGGCTACCACAACAAGGTCATCAGTTTACTAAAATGCGAAGATATTAAGGTTTAAAATAAATTGATAATTTTTGTCAGTTTTGACGTGCTACCGACTGTACAAATAGAAATAGATATACGTTAGGAGAGATACCTAATCTAAAGAAAGAAGAAAGAAAGAAAGAAAGAATTTTATTTTAACACAGACTCGAGACACAGTAATAAGTACCTACCATACTAAACTAGTGTATTATAACATTTATTATAAACAAAACTTATAAAGGTGTCTCACGGCTGTGCCAAAACAGGTTACCATTCAGCATAAGTCAGATTTGCGAAACCTGACGCTGGTTTTCAATTGGCACCTTGATGTTGACAGATAGATGCCACCAAAGGGTCACTCTTTAAGTGCCCACGTTCGGCCATTATTTTAACTAACAGGTAATAATAGGAATATATTAGATGTATGAATTGTATAAACTTACATAAATATGAGTAAAAGATAAATAGCAAAACATGTTAAATTGATTATTACAAATAAAACAATAATATAATAATAACTAAATAAAAAAGAAATACAAAATAAAATAGCACCTACCTAAATATATGACATGTTTACATTCAAGGCCCCTAACTCACGCTGCGCATCTAAAAGATATTTTTTAAGTTTTAGTTTAAAACTGGCAATCGAACCAAGTAGTCTTATAGGTGGAGGGATGTTATTCCACACTTTAGAAGCAGCGTAACGAAAAGTGCCCCTGAATGATGCAGACGTATGCTTCGGAATCGACAATGGCTTCGAGCACTGCCGTCTGTCACCCTGTCTTGTACTGCCAATCCAGTTTAGCTTATTATACAGGTATGACGGTTCTTTATACTTCAGCACTCCAAACAACAGGCAAGCCAGGTGTAACTTACGTCTCGACTTCATTTTGAGGATGGCATTTTTGTTAAGGAATGGCGTTATATGACCTCTTGCTGGAACAGAATAACAAAAACGGGCGCATGCATTCTGAACTCGCTGAATGAGTCGTTTGGTTCTACCTAATAAACGTGGCCCATACACATAATCAGCGTAATTAAGCTTGGATAGTATCAGTGTTTCTGTTAGCTGCACACGTAATTCTTCTGACAAGTAGGGTCTTATTTTGTACAGGATTTTAAGACGGTAAAAACAATTTTTCACCGATTCCGCTATATGGTCCTCGTATCTTAGATTTACGTCAATATTTAATCCAAGATTACGTGCTTGGTTTTCTCTTTCTATTTTCTCTCCCTTCAGAGTCACATCTAATACTGGTGGTAATTTTTGTACTTGTTTGTATGTTCCAAACACCATGTACTTAGTTTTTGCGGGATTTTATAATAAGCAATTCCTTTCAGACCATTCTGCAATTCGTCTCAGATCATCATTCAGACTTTTAACAGCGTTTACATATTGATCGGGATTGAATGAAATGTAAATCTGTGTGTCGTCGGCGTAAATGTGGTACTTGCAATTTTCAATGTTTTTTATTAAGTCTGTCCATCAGCCATTTTGATTTGATATTAAGTCTGCACAATACAAATTAAATAAAACAGGCCCCAGTATAGATCCCTGGGGAACTCCTCTAACCTGCGGTGTAGGGGTTGACACAAGATTTGATCCATTATTTAAACGAATGTTTACTGATTGCTGTCTATTGCTGAGGTAACTGCTGAACCATAGAAGCGCCCCACGGTCGAAACCATACGCGCTCATTTTCGACAGCAGCAAATCAATATTTATTGCATCGAATGCGCGAGAATAGTCTAAGAGCACCAATATCGTACACATACCCTCATCTTGAGCACATAAGATATTGTCTGTAACGTCCAGTAATGCCGTTGTAGTACTCCGCTTTTTCCTAAAACCCGATTGCAATGAGGGTAAAATGTTATTTTTCTCTAAGTAATTAATCCACGAGCTGTAGGTACACCACTCTTTCTAGTATTTTTGAAAGGCAAGGCAATATACTTATGGGACGAAGGTCTTTGAAGTCTACTGGGTTCGTTATTTTAGGAAGCGGTCGTACCAAGGCTGTCTTCCATTTTTCTGGAAAGGTAGAAGTCTGTATAGACAGGTTAACAATCCTACATATAAATTCTAAAGAAAAAGGTAAGGTCAGCAGTAACATCTGTAACGACAAGTTATCACACCCTGTAGCGTTCGATTTCAGTTTAAGAATTATAATTCGCGTATACGCGATACTTCATCCTGATTTACCGGCATGATTGTGAACGTCGCATCACATAGCCTGTGAAACTCGTAATAGGTCAGATTTGAGATGGTTACCTGAGAATCACCCGGTACATTACTGAAATGAGTATTTATTTTATCTACGTCACAGAGATGAGAGGGTAGGTCAGTACTCTTTTTTGATGGTAATATGGTATTCTTGAGGTTTTTCCATAATGCTTTAGGATTATTGATTTTGTTGTTTATATTGTGTCGAAAATATGCAACTTTTTCGCTGTGCAAGGACGATATCACAAGGGATTTCATTTGTTTGTAGTAATCCTTACTGGGGTCTGCCCCATTACTTCTATATTTCGCTAAGGCACTGTCTCGCAATCGCATCATAAAGGTCATGTTGTCTGTTATCCAGGGTGGCGAGGGTTCTTTTATAAGACATGTTCTAATGGGTGCATGAGTATCAAATAAAAACAAAATATTTCTGGTGAAAATATCAACCGTTTCGTGAACGTTAAATGACGAAAGAAAGCCCTTCCAGTTCAAATTTGACAAGTCTAAGTTGAAATCATCAAGACGTATTTGTTTAAGTGGTCTGTATTGCATTACGTAAGGCACTGGCTTTTCGATTTTGATATTAAATTCACACATAACAACAGAGTGACCAAGTAGATTATTTAAAGGTTCGACAGACACATTTTTCGCTCGGAGATCAGTACTCACTAAATCTATTAATGATTCACTGGTACTGGTAAAATGGGTGGGAGATGTTACTAGCTGTTTAAGACCAAGGCAGGAGAGAGTATCATTCAATTTTCTTGCATTCACGTCTGACATATTTAAAAGGTTTACATTGAAATCGCCCAAGAGAATAAAGTGGTCATGTCCCCCCAGCATATTAATTGCATAAGTAATAGCATCCAAAAAAAGCTCCAAGTCGACCCAGTGCGGGCGATACGCTGTGCCTATTGCAATTTTTTTCGTATTAATAGTAACCGCTATCCACATTTGTTCGACCATTTCGTACTTTGGATCCGCGGGAAGATTTAAATTACGCGCGCGGAGATCCCGTCTGATATAGAAACCGACTCCCCCACCACGAGTACGTAGGCCCGACGGGCGGGGCGTGTGGCGTAGCCGGTATCCCGGAACTGCAGGCGCGCGGCCCTCCTCTCCCCGGCGCAACCACGTCTCATTTATAGCCATTATGTCAATATTACGAGTGTCAAAGTATGCTATAAAATCATCATGATTTGTTCCCAAAGACCCTGCATTATAAAAAGCCAATATTAAGTTTTTGCTTTTAACCATTTCAGTTATGCTTAATCATAAAAAAGAAACAAATTAACATTAACAATACATATACAAATCACAGAAACTGGTACCGGGTGCATAATAATTAAAAATTGAATATAGTCAATTTTAAATAGACATATGCATTAACGCTTTTAAAAAATTGCAATAATTGGTTGTATAAATTATAGATAAAAAAGTATGATTTGCGAGTAAATATTTTTTATAAATGTAAATTATAATATTATATACAACAAACAACATACTATAGACAATCTCACGGAAAATTAAATTCCGCGAAAATAAAATCAATTCTATAGTTTATTTTTTTATCTTCCATAGATTTGTATCTTGTCACCTTGACTATTTTTATCGTCTATAAATCCATTTATTCGATCGATGTCATCACATTTTATTAATGACTTCATTTCGATCTGACAACATTTGAAATGAGCAATTTAATTTTGACAAATCCAACAATTTTTATGCAATATTATTTATTTTAGTTATTAACTTTATTATTAAAGCGAGATGTATCTACAGTCTGCCCATGAGCCATAGAACCTTGTCATAATAAACCTTCTGTTATACTAACAATTATCACTGCCACTCTTTGCCTTATCTGTTATTTAATTTGACATAGTACTAAAGTGCTCAACATTTTCATGGGCCAACTGACTGTAGGTACCTACAGAAAAAAATGATTTGGTTCTATATTATGAACGCGTTGATGTCTTTTTCTTTCAAAAACATAACATTATTAAAGACACAAAGTTTTTTTTATCAAAAATTCTGATGAATACACTTTAAATCTTTGTATGAAAACGCTTTTACGTAACTAGATAGCACATCAAACATATTAAATTGTTAACCACAGTATGAGGCCCTGTCCTAATTGGCATCGGTGGTCGTGCGATCATGCGTTGCGATTTCATCGTGCGATGAAACTGAACAATAGACGCATCGCATGATCGCGCGACCGTCAATTAGGACATTCAATAGATATCACTAGGTTTGATCGCACGGTCGCACGACCAGTTTCATCGGACGGACGCACCATCGCACGACCGATGGCCAATTAGGACAGGGCCTAATGGTATCTAGAGATATCTTAGCGCTTGCAAATCAAAATTTGAAGAGTATTTTCATCAAATAGCTCTTGCAAATTGAACTTTGATGATTCTTCAATATATTTTTTACACGACTGCCCAAAGCAAAAAGAGTGTATATATTCAGGGTTCATGTACGTTTGTGATGGTTCATGTACATGGGTATGTGAGTTTCTTTATTCCACCATAACTTCTAAATGCCTGAACTGATTTGGATAAATATGGTATCGTTAGAATTCTTACAGCATCCCCAGTGACACTGGCTAAATTTTTTTTAGAAAAAATCAATATAGCGACTGTACGACGCCATTTTCAAATATAAGAAAAAAAATTTTTTTCTTCTATTATTACAATATGGGCATCAAATGAAAGGCCTTGATGAGCACATTCCAAAACTATATAATATGTCACTAAAATATGTAAAATAAAAATAAATAAATTAAAAAAACATTAAAAACACGACTGCCCTGCCAAAAACGAACTAAAAAGTTAAACAACAAGACAGTGTCATTGCAGTCGGGGGACCTCTTTGATCAAAAATTGTATCATAATAAGGTCCCCCGACTGCAATGACACTAGTTGTTTAACTTTTTAGTTCGTTTTTGGCAGGGCAGTCGTGTTTTTAATATATTTTTTTAATTTTTATCTTTTTTTTCTCTTGTACAGACGACGGCACGTCTGACTTAACATTTTGACCTTAAGACCATCTTTATATCCTACGTTATAAAACTGTTCCATCTAACGTGCCATCATGTGTAGACAACGGAAATTACGTTGTTTCCAACGATAAAGTGTCAAAATGACATCCGTGCGAATTTGACCAATTCGTTAACCAAGATTAAACTATGTTTAAGTACTTACCTATACTTTATTATGAATCTTTATGTTTTACGAACATCCTAAGCATGATGTCTTTATGTCCATAAAAAAAAGTCGCAATTACATCATTGTGTTAATTGAAAGGAACATAGTTTTTAACTACCCGTAAATTATCTAATGTTTGTTATTATTAAATGTAAGTATATTTTTAGTGAAGTACTTAAAAAAATATGATAATTTTATTAGAATAAATTATCAAATTTATTCGTATATTTAAACTTTATTGCTGAAAAATAATAGTTGTAGGTACGTGTTTATTCAAAAGTACCTTAACCACACCTAATCAATCAAATCTGTCATTACTACAAAATTGGAAGGAATAATTTATTTTAGTTAAATTATTACTTATCTGAAAAAAAAATGAAATTCTAAAGTGCAATTGAACCAAAAGTTATACTTCTCAGTTTTCTTATTTAATAATGAATATTGAAGGCACCCAAGCCCTTTGACTCAGCTGCATTTGTAATCGTTAGTTAACATCCACCAATAGGGAATATGCATCAATTTTTTTTTTAATCTTAATCAAAAGTATAATGCGTGAGAAAATTAACTGTAATATTAAAACTTTTCTCTTGCGTTTTTTTCTCGTGATATAGTTACTTGAAGTTAGCGCGCAGCAGCACCCGCCAAAACGCTCCATACAAAACGGTGACGTCACATATCACGTTTCAGGTGTGTTTCGGCGCGTCACCCTATTCGCACTGCGCACGTTTTTATTAGGTAGCTTTCTCGTTTATTTGTGTGTTCGTTCGTTTGTTTCTCCACAAAGTTTGCGAACGATTTTATACTAGGTTTTTTCTCCTATTTTATGCTATACCATAGAATACTTAATAAGTACAAGCTATATAAGCGACGTCTGACGTCAACGTAAATAATTACTTACGTACTTATTCAGTTCCTTGTTGATATTTATTATTTTTGTGCAATTTATTACCAAAGTTAGAAATATTATTTTTAGTTTAACTTTTTATTAAAAAAAACGATCTACGGGATAGTGCTTGCTTAGTTTTCACCTCACCTATTTATTTATTTATTTATTATTAAAGAGTTAGGTACACTATTTTACAATTTGATGTTGAGTGACGATAAGGCCGAAGGTGTGAGCGCACTTCACCCGGAATTCTCATCGAATCGAACGGAATGAGAATTAATAATAGGTTCTCATTAATATTGTTGTGTTCACAACAATTTTTTAATTGTTGTTATGGCGTCATACTTGGGTAAGATGGTGGTAGCTAGCCAGGCGGACTTGAAATAAGCCCTACCCACCAACATAAACCAAGTACAAATTGTACCTCCTGGAAATCAAAGGCGGTTAATGCGCTTACAGCCTAAACTATAGAGAGTAAACATAAGGCTGCGTTCAAACGATAACACACGACCCGACCTCAACCCGAACTCAACTCAAACTCACCTCTAACACAGCCCACCTTGAAATACATCGCTTACAATTTTGGGTCTTATGACACTTTAATAAGGTCCTGTGTAATGTCCATGTGAGTTTGAAGTGAGTTCGGTTTGAGTTCGATTTGAGTTCGGATTGAGTTTGATTTGAGTTTGGGTTGTGTACGGGTTGAGTTTGAGTTGAGTTTGGGTTGAGCGCGGGGAGTATGCAGTTGCATCGACAAATATAAAAGAGCTTATTAATGTGTCATAAGACTCAAAATTGTAAGTGATGTATTTTAAGGAGTGGGCTGCGTTTGAGTTGAGTTTGGGTTGAGGTTGGGTCGTGCGTTATCGTCTGAACGCAGCCTTCTGAAATGACTAAAAAACAAAAATTTTAAATTTAAGGTATTCCGGCCATTTCAGAACTGACAGACTTATGTTTACTCTCTCTACGACTGAAAACTAAATGATGACACGGGTCTCTTACTGATGCCACATGACGTAAATATAATCTTAAAAATTTGACCGGAAGTGGAAGATTTTCTCAAGCTTCCGGCCAATTTTATTTGCGATAATCTTCTGATCCTCGCTCAGCACAACTTTTCCGACCGTGTGCCATGCATTTCATGGTGATGTCATATGACGTAGGCAATACTGTCGTGGGCTCACGGACTACTACATGTCTTTGGATTTGTTGATTGTGTAAAATCCAGGAGTGACACTCGCCCTTATATTGTCGGCGCCATGTTGTTGTTTTCCTTGTACAGGCATAGCCGTGACCTTTGCACCTCATTTGCGTCACACCAACCGCTCAAAAGCCGACATCACCACAGTTTTCTACACAATTCAACAATTCTCTGTTTCTTTTAATAGCTATAATAAGTCATCTCCCATTAATTTGCAATGCAAACTTGTAAAACTTGACTGAGTAATTAATAGTTAAATATTAATTGTCTGTTGCGTGTGTGAACAAACTTGTTATTCTTAAGGTTTTGTCAATTTTTGTTGAAATTGTCTATCGCTTTTAATATTATTGTTTTCTTTTCTATTGCGAAATATTAATAAGTTTCTCATTTAATTTTTGTATGATAAATTATCGTATGCTTTTATTTAATATTCCTATACTATAATATGCTCAGAAATAGTATCATATAACGTGTATTACAGAATTAATGGCTATTAACCATAATATGGTTATGGGGACCATCAAATTGAACAACTTTTACTAAATCGCGAAAAAAATCAGCAGTTTCATACAAAAATTATAACGAAAATATGAAAATGTATGAAACAGCTGATATGTTTTCCCGATTTCACGGTTAGTCTCATAGTAAAAGTTGATCAGTTTGATGGTCCATCCATATCTACCATTATTCTGGTTTAACCATTAATAGGGAATATGCATAAGTCACCGATTTTGATGAATTTGAGCTTGATCGCTGCGGACACTTATAAAAACATGATGGAACAGGAAAAAAAAATAAAAAAATGTATAATCCTAGTTTTATCACACGATAAAATCAGGGGAAATTAACGATTTATTTTTTTCATTTTCGGATATAATACACTTTACAGTCAGATAGAATATCGAATAAGAAACAATATTTTGTATGACACATATGTACTTAAACGCAAAATTTAGGGAGATAATTGAAGATTATTGGCTAACTCCATATTAAACGCGCCGAAACACACCTGAAACGTGATGTGTGACGTCACCGTTTTGTATGGAGCGTTTTCGGCGGGTGCTGCTGCGCGCTAACTTCAAGTAACTATATCACGAGAAAAAAACGCAAGAGAAAAGTTTTAATATTACAGTTAACTTTCTCACGCATTATACTTTTGATTAAGATTTAAAAAAAAATTGATGCATATTCCCTATTCTGTTACACGTTGTAGGTATAATAATTATTTACATAGGATCAAGTAGTAATTATTTAGATAGGTACAGGCAACGGCACGCTAAGCTTCCCCGGGATATGTTTCATTCAATTTTATACTTAAATGCAATGATATTAAGGTTCACAATAAATTGCAAATTTTTGACAGTTTTGTATAATCTGACGTGCTGCTGACTGTACATGCTTATCGACGTTTTCATGCAAAAAACATAAAAGAATATGTTTACACGATACTTACAATAATTTTCAAAACAGTATTTACAGAAAGGAAAGGTTTAACTGTAATTTAGAATTATTATACGGTTAAAAAAACTTTCATACCAAATCTCTGTGAAAGGGAAAGTTTTTACGATGTAAAACCAACTTAAAACCAACAATGTCTTTGTTTTGTAACAAAGCCTAAAATGACGATCCACTTCCGTGCTTTTAACTGAAAAAAAAACCGGTCAAGAGCGAGTCGGACTCGCGCACGGAGGGTTTCCGTACCATCATCATAATAAATAGACTGCAGAGCCGTAGAATAATAAAATTATTATTGCAGTATTATGATAGTGGAACTAATTTAATTTTTCTTAGGTCAGGGCCTTTCTGTTGACTGGTAGAGGAACTAACAAATTTATTGTTTGTTTTTTAATTTCTAAAAAAGTGTGTTATATTGAGACATCGTTTTATTTTTCCTGTAATCTTTACATAAACTACTATCACATAGAATTATTTCAGATTTTTCACTTTGCAAACTTCGGAGATAAGGGGGGGAACGGTATTTTTTTTACATTTTTAATCATAAGTCGAAAACTATGCGGCTTAAAAAAAAATGTTTTGAAATGTGCAAACAGCGCCCTTTCATATCATACCCCACATGTCTTAGTCGCCCCACTTAATTTTTTAAGATCCCTTTTCAGTACCGGTTTAAAAAAAAAAAATCTTTCTTATTTGCCAAATAGTTGAGCAAACGTCATCTTAAACTATTCCAAATTTCAAGTTGATATCATTAGTAGTTCTCGAGATATCCAGCTGTGACAGACAGACTGAGTCACACCATAAGGGTTCCTTTTTTACCATTTTGGTACGGAACCCTAATTAAGTAGCTACATAAATTTTAAACCTTTATGCCGGTCTCACTGTAACTTCCTGTGTTTGTAGGTATTGTAGGTACGGAGTTTGTACCTACAACGTGTTACCAAAAAATCCCTTAATCCAAAAAAAATATAAGGGTTATCGAAAAAAATCAGCTGTTCAAACATTTTGATATTTTCTTATTTTTTTTTCGTGATTTTAGAGTTGGTCACATAGTAAAAGGTGTTCAGTTTGATGCTCCCTATCCACCATATTCGGCTTAAGGGTTTTTTTGTTGTCAGAGTATATTTTATTTTACAATTATCAGTAGTCTAAATATCTTTCTATGCTGTCTTTGTATAGGAAGTCATACAAGAGTGTCTCCGCATCATACGGGGCGCAAAATAAATTTTATTTGTTTTACGCCCACTACAGAATACTTAAACATTTCTCATGATCCAATTTTGCAAATTACCCGTGTCTGAAAATCGCGAGAATCAACCTCGAGATCGTGTACGAAAACCTGCTTCAATTTTTACTGGTACTTCATCCCGTTTAAGGGGGACTGCGCACTATGTAGTCCTTACAATGTGATCAAATTGACAATCGGTGGTGATACGCGGCAACTTCACTTGAGAATGTATGGTGATCACAGATTGCAACAGATTTAAATACGTTTTTACCGCAAGCGATCTGACAAAGACAAATGAATTGCATTGCACGTAGGGACCCTGAAATCGACAACTTATTTTTGGCTAGTCTTATGACGTTTTCTCTTTCTTTTAACGTATTTTAGAATGTGGACCAAGTTTAACGAAAATCCTAAATATCCGCTTCCTTTATCGTTTCAACGGCATTTTGTGGGCCATTTGGGCAACATGACTTTTCCGATGTAAAAAAGGCTGCTGAATTCGATTCTGAATGTTGCCAAGCCGAATTTTATTTTATTTTTTCAAGCGTGTTTTGCTCTTAGGATGACTTGATTCAAGAAAATATCTCTATATTTCTCTACAGAAAATCCTCTATAGAATTAAAACTATGAAGATTTGCCTCGGAAAAAAACGCTGGTAAATAGCCCAGTTATTTCACTATACAGAAACATGTTGAAAATTTTTGTCTAGTAACTGTGTTAAAAAACTAATTTGCATCATGTGGCGGAATTTTCTCAGTCATTTAATTTTTTTTAAATCCTCTTCAGAATTAAAACTATTAAAATTTACCGCAGAATAAAAATATTGGTGAATAGCCTAGTTATTTACTAATAAAATAATAAACTTGTTAAACATTTTTGTTTAGTAACTGTGTTAAAAAAATATAGTGTCGCGTGGCGGAATTTTATCTCCTTGAGCCACATCTCATACTTTCGGTACCCGGACGGACTTCCGATTATCAAAATTGAGTTCAGCGACCCGCATAACCTATTCCAGGACACGACCAGCATCGAGTTCTAATAAGATAAGGCTCCATTTTGGCCGCCTTCTTGAATTTTGGGCTCTAATTTTAAACAATGTTTACTTTTCCGTTATAGTGTACTAGCTTCCGCCCGCGACTTCGTCCGCGTGGAAATTAGAGAAAATCCTTAGGGAACCTTCAACCAGGTTCCGACCAGCCGTTTTTACGCGATTAGGCGGGTCCCCACCAAGCGCGCTGCCTCGCGAGGCAAGACGTTTGCCGTGTGTGGCGGGCCTCGCACGAGGCTGCTCGCTTGGTGGGGACCCGCCTAATCGCGTAAAAACGGCTGGTCGGAACCTGGTTGAAGGTTCCCTAAGGATTTTCTCTAATTTCCACGCGGACGAAGTCGCGGGTGGAAGCTAGTTTATTACAATAATCAGAATTGGGTTCTGGTTCTTGGTTTCCGTTCCCGTTCCCATTGTCGTTCCCGTTCCGCTTCCTGAATCATGTCCACCGTGTTGGACTTCAAATTAAATGTCATTTTCGCAATCACCATCCCATAAAACCTCAAGAACGACATCCATATCGTTTTTTATTTTTACTTACCCATTTACCCCTTAAGGGGTTGATTTTTAAAATCACAAAATATATGTTTGTCTATTTATTTTTAGACGTGCTCCTACGAAGTTTAAAGTTGTGCTGTCTATTTTATATTCTTTTTCCATACAAAATTTGAACCCCATTTTCACCCCTTTACGAACTAAATCATGTCCACCGTGTTGGACTTCAAAATAAATGTTATTTTCGCAATCGTCATCCCAGAAAACCCCAAAAATGACATCCATATCTATTTTTAGGTTTATTTACCCCATTGCATCCCCATTTCCTCCCCATAGGGTTTGAAATTCTACCAATAACAATATACGTTGCGTTAGATTTCCATCCGTAAGCCTAAATTACAAATTTAGCGATTTTCACTTCAAAAATAAAGGATTATCTTCAAAACACAACTTCATCCCCCTTTTCACCTTCGGGGGTTGAATTTTGAAAAACGCTGAGACACGTATTTATTTATTTTCAATCATCAGCCTAAACACAAAATTTGAAGATCCTAGCTTTAAAACTGAGGGACTTTCATACAAACTTTCATCCCTTATTTCATCCCCTTAGGGATAGAATTTTCAAAAATCCTTCCTTAGTGGATGCCTACACTGTATAAGGTATCTGTGTGCAAAATTTCAAGTCTCTAGGTTCAGCGGTTTGGGCTGTGCGTTGATATCTCACTCAGTCAGTCAGGACTTTGAATTTTATATATATAGATAGGTAGATTCGATTTTAAAATCGAACTTATTCTACAATATTTTATTGTAGCAACCCGAAATTGGTTCCTAGCTCGGAAGCTAAATCGGCGTATGTAATCGAGGCATTAATAAGGAGGCTAGGGTTTTTGAAAGGCTTTTTATGCACAACAAACAAACAATGGCTTCAAAACGTCATCACTCAATGTATTTCATGAGCACACGCACATAAACGTTGCCTTTCAACTCGGCCGCACGCAACTGTGTAGCATTCGTTCGCAGGCGCGGTCTTTTGTACGCGTTACATTGCGTGGTGTATGCAATGCTTTGTTAACACCAAAAATTCAAATCGTTTCCCAGCAATAATTTTAAGCAGAAATGGTCCTGATGATGGGCAGAATACGTAAACCTCGGCTTCGTTGAAGGTCTTGTTACACCCGGTATATTGTAAATTGTTTTGAAAATGAAAACTTTGCTAATTATGTGGTATATATTTCATAAACACTTTACTTTAATGAGAAGTGAAGTCATTACCGTGTTTAATAGTTAAGTTGACACGTTTAATTTTTATGTTTCATTAACACTTAAGTGTTATTTCGTTTTTGTTACTACGATGTTTTTTTGTAGTAGGTATTAACTTAGCAACGGCTAATGCAGTTCCTCATTGTTATTTTTTATCTTTTTCTAAAATGACATTTTGTCCTTTACACGTTTAATACAATTTTGGAGTATGTAAAGTATTGTGGATTTAATAAAAAGTATATTGTTATTTTTTTATATAAAAAAAATACGTCAGTACCTAGTACCATTTGTACCGCAAGGACGAAAAATTATATTGAAATTTTCCATTGAAATTGAATTACAGCACAATGCAATCCTTACTAATATTACAAATGCGAAAGTCCGTTTGTTTGTTACGCCTTCACGTCCTACCTAACTACTGAACCGATCATCATGAAATTTTGCATACATGTTGTCAGGGGTACAGAAAAGGACATAGGGTACCTTTCATCCCGAAAAAAAGCATAGTTCCCGAGGGATAGCAAAAAACTTTTCCACACAGACGAAGTCGCGGGCGGCCGCTAGTTTCGATATAATTTTAATAGTATTTACCTATAAGATTTAAGTTTTGATACAGAAATATTATAGCCTATATACTATAATATTTCTGTATCAAAACTTAAATCTTGTTTATGACACTGGAACTTATGGTAACAATCTAGACCACAGAATAACTAATAAGTAGTACAAGTACTTATATAGAAAAAATACTTAATTATTAATATTTGCGCGTGACTGAAAAACAACAGATTTTCCACCATGTGTTCCTATTGAAAATACGTCAACACATTTCCATGTATTTTTCGCAACACACAATACTTTTATTATAAATTATGTATATGTTACGGCTTATACCCGAAGTGCGGCTAAACCTAGTTTTGGCCGGCTAAAACTAGGTGTAGCCGATTTGTTCGCGGCTAATACTAGGTGTAGCCGGCTAAAACTAGGTCCAGCATGGGATATAAAGAAAGTTTTTTCTGTCGTCTGTTAAAAAAAAATAACCTCGAAATAACCCGGGACCTACAGGAGTACCTAAAACAGATCGGTTACACCTAGTTTTAGCCAACAGCTATCGGCTACACCTAGTTTTGGCTTAAACTAGGTTTAGCCGCACTTCGGGTATTAGCCGTAACATATACATTATTGAATAATATCTGACATGTACACATTATATTTAGAAATTCACACTCTATCTTACTAACATTTGAAAATGTTTAGTTATGTTTCTAAGCGATTACGTAATTTTTTGCATCTAACACTACTATAAATATTTTTTTTCACGTTTTTGAGCTGTAAATCTGTATATTTATGTGAATGACGTTTCCTAGCAGCTGTATCATATAAAACAGGCACCTAATTAATCATATTTATTTATAAATCAAATAATTAAACCTACAAAAGTATTGTAAAAACAAAATTCGTTGCATGATCTTTTACCTTATCTTCTTCTTATTTTTTATAAATAAAAAACAATTTTATATTCACAGTTCAAGCTTGATAAATTATATCAATATAAACTCTGTGTGTAAAGTGTAAGGCCGTCCTTAGGCCCTTCATTATCGTCCAACCGATCTCATTCCGGTTCCGTAACTGTACTTTAAAAAAAGAGAAAAGTTGACCCCGGGCCGGACCTGCAAAACTGGAGCTTCATCCAGAAATGAAAACAGAGAGGGCCTATTACAACAAAATCATCGCGATACCTAAGCGTACGATGTTCGTCCCACTCCGTAACATTTAAAGGGATACGTAAAATAAAATATGTAATGCCAATTGAATCGTTTATTTTGGGAAGGGCACAAGTCCACATTTTTGAGAAATCGAGTTAAGTATGTAACCACACTTTTTTGACACTTCCAATGAATTAAAACTTAAACAAGAACACTAGGCACTATTGTGTTAGATAGGTCTATAAATTTCCATTAACTATTTTGCACCTTCAATAGATTTTTTTTTCAACAGAAGGTTTTTTGTGGCTCCTGTAAAATTTTGTTCAGTGGACATGTGCCCTTCCCAAAATAAACGATTCAATTAGGTCGCTGAAGGATCCTACAGATCTGAAATTAAGATACACATTTCTTTAAGCGTATTGAACCAGATACACGATTCAGTTGATTTCGGACCGATACATCAACAAAACATCAACAAAATACCACAAAATACTTGTTAAAAATTCTTAAGTTGAAATTACCTACTTAGTAAAAACGTTAGGTATTCAAGTCGTAAATAATGTGTATCATCAATATTCACAATCGTATAGAAGTTTCTTTTTAATCGCTATTGTTATTTTCTAGGAATTGATTTCGTGATTTTTTCGCATAATCTGCTAAATCAGTCTCGCTCTGGAGCGCGACGTTTTCTCATTACCATCTCGCTTTACGCTTTAATTTTTATATAGCACCTTAACTCATTTATAAGCTTCAAAATCAAGTAAATCGATCAACGAACATCGTTCGACTATCGTGATTATTTTTTGTAATAGGCCCTCTGTACCGCATCGTTACAGCCATCATTAAAATGCTTCATTATGTTACTTATGTCATATTTTTGTATCTATGGAAAATAAAGGTCAACTTGCGTAAAGTCATAAAATAACGACGTTTATGAGTGCTAGAGTATTAACGTCGAAGGTCGAAAAAAAGTTAAATTTGCAATTTAACTTTGTAATGTACTTTTGAACCTTGTATTTTTAAACTACGTAACAAAAAGCTACAAAAATCTTTTTTAAGTTTCGTCTCTTTAGATTTTTTTTTTACTCACAAATTATTTTAACGTGTTAACGAATGAATAGCAAGGCAAAATAGAAGAACCGTTTCTTCAGACCATCAAACTGAACAAATTTTACTATTTGACCGACACTGAAATCGCGAAAAAAAATCAGCTGTTCCATACAAAAATTAATTACGAAAATATCAAAATGTTTAAAACTGCTGTTTTTTCGTAGTTGGTTGTTGGTTTCGGATTTCGTAGTTGGTCCCTTAGTAAAAGTTGTTCAGAGATGGTCCAAAGAAACGGTTTCCATTTTGAGTTAATTAATTCATTAACACGTTGTATATATGCTACTAAAAGTTTGCTATCACGTTTATCATGTTATTTTTTTTTACAAATTCGAAATGGTCAAATAAAATATTGTGTACCTACCTCAAAATAGATTTCATTCAAAGGGCCTATTATAAAAAAATAATCGCGATAACCGAACAATATTCATCCAACGATGACGTTGTTCGTTGAACCAAAAAAAATATGTCACGGAGTGGGACGAGTATCATGCAAATGAGCAGTTGTCAATGACAGACTAAAAAAAAGGAAACTGTGAGTAGATGGCGTTGTGCAAAAGTATGATGTCAATGTCAACTTGTCAACCCTGACATGAAAGGTCCAAAAATATTTTATTTAAAAAAAAAATAAAAAAAAATCAGCCATCTATTCTAAAAATCACAAATAATAACCACAACTTCAACTTACGTGTGCGTTGTTAGCATGAATCGGACCGGGAGTCAGCGCGCTCATAGTGCTGTAAGCGTGATTCGGAACGCGGCCTTAGAATTTTTCGCTAGTTTTTTGACATCATACTTTTTTTTGATAGCGCCATCTAGTGAGGAAATTGGAACTATTTTTTTCTTAAAAAAGCGCTCATTGGCAACAACAGACTCAAATATAAGATTCTTGAACAGACTTATCAATTCAAAATACCCAAGAAGCTTATACCTCCCTAAAATACCACTGCTTCTTCTTCTTCTTTATGAATGGCTTGCTCTGTGGTCTAATCACCAGTCAGCCAATGTCACCTAGTTAGATTTGCACTGGGAAAATTATACAGTTAGGTTTTGAAATTTGAACCCATAAGATACTACCTACTGCTGTTAATCATTAAGTAAAAGTCAAAGTAAAAGTCATTTTTTTATTCAAATAAACTTAATAATTAAGCACTTTTGAATCGTCTATATTTTTTATTGACAAGAAGAACGCAAAAAACCATCAGCTTTAACAGAAATAAGTAACGATATTATAATCGTCTACTTTATAATAACCTTGACCCTGAGCGTCTTTTTAACATGGTTTTTAAATTCATGCAAAGGAAGATCAATCACTTGTTGTGGAACTTTATTAATAAAGGCTATGCCTTTCCCCATAAATGAACCTCTAAGCCTAAATCTTGGAACGGCAAGTTTATCTTTATTTCTTGTATTAAACTGGTGAATATCGCTGTTCTTAGCAAATGAATTATAGTGTTTCCTTCATAAACTAAATTATCATAAATGTATTGGCCTGCCAAAGTTAAAATATTTATTTCTTTGAACAATTCTCTCAAGGTATCTCTCCGCCGTAGATTGTATATGGCGCGAACAGCTCTACTCTCCAAAAAGTACAAAAATATTTTCAATACTGGCAGCTGAGCCCCACAATAGCAGTCCATACTATATTACACTATGAAAATAACTAAAGTATACTAACCTTGCCGTTTCAATATCAGTTAAAAGCCTTATTTTCTTAACAGCGAATGCCGCTGAACTAAGTCTACTTGACAAGGCTTCAATATGTGGAGGAGAAATTGTACCCCCTCTGGGAATCGAACCCAGGACCCCTGCGTCTTACATGGATGGGTGAACCACTAGACCACAGAGGCGTTAAAATAATATCGAAGTACATACCTACCGACACGCCTTGTCCCATAAATGGAACAGATACGGTCCCACCGGGCATCGAACCTGGGTTACGCAACAGGATACAGTTACAAACAGGTTCCTCTCCGTCATTGGAACGCCACGTCCATAATTACCGACCTCCGCTTCTCGGGAATAAAACAAACTCTTCCCGTGCAAAAAGTAGACCATTAAAATGCTGATCGTTATGCTGTTGTTGCTCGAATCGGTATGAGCAACGAACTAAAGATTGTTATAGAGTCTGTAATTTTGATAGACTGAAATCCTTTTGTGGAATAAACCCACATGATATGGAACTTTTCAAAACGTGACGAGTTTAAATAATTGGCGAGTTTACAATAACCCATATTTACATCTTTATCAATTGTCAAAATATCTGGAAAGATATTTCAATTGAATGTCGAGGTAATTCCTCACATTGGTGAAATAACGCTGGCTTGCAGCGTAAGAGCAGGATATACTAGAAGAAATTCGACGATGCCACTATTGGACGGATATTCAAAGGTCACGGGTTCGATTCCCGTCGGAGAATTGATCTAGTTCGAGTCCAATTTTGTGTAGTATATTTTAAGTACCATATTTTCATTTTCATTTGCATTTCTAACTACGTATATTTCACGTGTTTCAGTTCGACGACTTCATCCGGTCGCTGCAGGTGGACCCCCACTCCCCCCTCTTCAGGCTCGTCACAGACGGACAACCTCCACTAAGGTAAACAACATTATTGGTTAAACCGTCACTTTTACCCGTGACAGTGAAATGTTGCCCATATCTGGTACGGCAGGAAAGTTTGAACCGGAAAAATATTATTTTGAAATAATCACGCCCTTGGGTCAAATGGCTTTCTAAAATTCGAATATAAAACGTGTTGCAAAAAACCCCTACAGCCAAATATGGTAGATAGGGACCATCAAACTGAACTTTTACTATGGGACTACCTAACTTTGAAATCGCGAAAAAAAACAGCTGCTCTATACAAAAATTTCTAACGATAATATGAAAACAAAATATAGGTACCTATGAAACAGCAATTTTTTTTTCGTGATTTGATAAAAAAAATACGAAACCTGACAAGTTATAAGAGCAGTGTTTTACACTGGTTTTTGGGGTTCCTGTGACGTCATCGCGACGTACCTACGCGAACCTATTATGTCGTAGGTGATAATGATAAAGCACATATTGCATTGAGCTTGGCATTTCCTTCAAACTCTTTCAACTTAACTATTTCTAAACGGATTTAAAAAATTATTTCACTATGTTTCAATAGCTATCAATATGTGTTTATATTATATCAACATAACTATAGGATTCAAACCTGTTACTGATTCTCCAGAAAACATCGGAAGCAATCAAATTAGTTTGGCCCATAATGTCATTTACAATTTCAAATAATGTGCAATGAAATATTATTGTCAACGTCATTTCTAAGAAAAGCAAAAACAAGATGCCCATTCTTTATCTTGACGTACTGTATATGCATGTGCACGCCCAACAACATTCATAGCCGGACGAACTTCGTGAGATAGAACAACTACTTATAAAAATAATAACAATAAAATTTCGATGGTTGGGTCAAAAAGTAGTGTTTTTCATTTCAGAGTTTATAATAATTTTCCGGGGTTGTGTGCATGCACCCTTCTACCATATTTGGATTTATAAGGGAACTAGCGGGCGCCCGCGGTTTCACCCGCGTGGTTCTTGTTTCTGTGGGAATATCGGGATAAAAATCCTGGGTGTTATTACAAAAGATTGTTCAACACCTGTTTAACTAAACACTGTTTAAATGTGATGCTGTCTCTGTCAAATAATATTGTCAAAAAAGTGACAGCATGACATTTAAACATGTGTTTAGTTAAACAGTGTTTAAAAATCTTTTGTAATAACACGGCCGATGTTTCAATCTAGGCTATCTACTATCTGTGTGCCAAATTCCAACCAAATCCGTTCAGTAGTTTTTCCGTGATTGAGGAACAAACATCCAAAATCTAAACATCCAAACCCACAAACTTTCACATTTGAAAATATTAGTAGGATTACCGTCCAAACACCCTATATTTCTGTATTCGTGCAACGCTCAAGACATAATTACAAAACATTAAAAACGAGACATAATGGCATGACAAAAAGTTAAACAAAGATAATAAAAAGTTTGTTAAAGGATGCGGTCAGAATATAACAAAGACATTAGGTATCATCATTATCCTTATGATGTTTTCCGACCCACGGGTCAGTTAAGTAAAACTTTATCAAAAGCACAGAATATATAATAGTACTAACGTTCAAAAGCTTCTGTTCTGATGTACTATAGAGCTGTTAAATACTTTGCGGGAGACGACGTCGTTTTATCACAACGGATAGTGCTTGGTGATGTTAAGTGACGATAAGGCCGAAGGTGGAAGCGCACTACACCCGGAATCCTCACCACTGAGGAACTGGCTATCTTACCTCTAACTGCCGGAACACAACAATTTTTAAATTGTTGTTATGGCGTCAGACTTAGGTAAGATGGTGGCATCTAGCCAAGCGGAAATAAGCTCTGCAAACTAAACTGGGTACAAATTGTACCCACCTCATGGGAATCGAACCCGGGACCCCTGCGTCTTACCCGCCTTTCTATTGTCTAATTTAAAAATCTATCGCAATCGCTTTTAGGATGTAACACATTGAAGCTTCTTTTTGTCACAAATGAAAACTAACCAAAGAAATGCAGCAATGTGTCACATCCATCTGTCAAACGAAAGCGATTGCGATAGATTTTTAAAATTAGACAATTAGCCCCCCGGTCTCCCGAACCATTAGACCACAGAGGCGGTCAAGTAATAATTTGTTAAAATCTACGGGTTAGTTGTTACCAAAGAGTGGAAATCCGGATCTTTTAAAAATCTATCGCAATCGCTTTTAGGATGTAACACATTGAAGCTTCTTTTTGTCACAAATGAAAACTAACCAAAGAAATGCAGCAATGTGTCACATCCATCTGTCAAACGAAAGCGATTGCGATAGATTTTTAAAATTAGACAATTAGCCCCCCGGTCTCCCGAACCATTAGACCACAGAGGCGGTCAAGTAATAATTTGTTAAAATCTACGGGTTAGTTGTTACCAAAGAGTGGAAATCCGGATCTTACTACTATATCCTTATAACTTGCTTATTACATGTTGTCGCTCTTAATTATAATGGACTGCGAAGAGAAATCTCAAAACCTGTTTTAGATTATTTCAGCCAAAAATGAGTAATTTTTGTGGGTGCAGTGCTTATCCATGTTTTCGATGCAAGAGACCTACTGTCGGCCCTGACCCAGAATTATGATTACTGTATGATATTATCCTGTTTGAAATCTTAAGAACTGACAAACAACTTCACAGGCAGTCAGTAGGTAAACCAACATGGTAATTATTGAATAAGTATGTTTTTCTCGCGACTTCTTCGCGAATTTTGTTTCACGTGAGTCTTTCAGGGATACTTAATTAAGTTGTAGCCAAGGTCCTTTTTCAAGATCTAATTTTTAAAGTCGCGAACAAAGAAAACAGGTAGGTACCACGTTATTTTCATCCAAATATCAAGAAACATTAATCACTTCACAGTATTATAAACAAAAAAGTTTCGGCATCTCTGTAAAGATTTACAAGCTGATGGCTAGACTAAATGTTCAATTTATCAATAAGCATTTAAAACAACTGCAAAATATTTTATGCTTTCTCAAACGTACAATAAAGATTGTATTATTTTAATTCCATATAGAAATAATAGTCACTGTATATTAGGTTCCTAATAACGGTTACGTTTATTTCTTGTTAAGGAAATTGAAAGTATTTTGGCATGCTTTATTGACAATAAAGTATCTCTGCTGTGTAAATCATACCAGAGATGCTTAATTTATTTTAACAATATAACTGTGAAGTGAGCGTAATGAAAATAACGTGGTGGCCCGTTTTCTTTGACCGCAATTTTATCAAAACTCATCTAAAATTTGTAAAACAGTTATTTGTAGATTGTAATAGATTTTTTTTCGCATTTATATTATTACTAGCTGCAGCCCGCGATTTCGAATACGCGGACAGTTACCTACCTTGTACTTTTCTGTACCCTTGATACGATAACGTGTAATATGCATAATTATGATCGGTTGAATAGTTAAATCGCGAAACTCGTGGAAGCGTGACAAACTAACTCATTTTCGTATTACTTATATGGATTAATAAAAAAAAAGTTTTTAAAAAAAGCACAACCTCCTTCAAAAATCTTAAAAAACAGCTCTATAAAAAGCAAGAAATAATGTTCAAATCGATTGATTAAAACACGTCTATTGAAGTCGGGTGGAGCTGGAAGTATTTTTTATTTATTTATTGTATTGTTTATATTCTTAAAGCTCCACCCGACTTCAATAGACGTGTTTTAATCAATCGATTTGAACATTATTTCTTGCTTTTTATAGAGCTGTTTTTTAAGATTTTTGAAGGAGGTTGTGCTTTTTTTAAAAAGCTTTTTTATTTTAAACTTTTTTGTGGAAGGTATGTAAGTGATGATTTTATAAAATAAAACGTTATAATGTTTCACATTTTTCAATGGTATACCCCGAGTAACTCAATTTCCACAAGAGTTCCGTTGGGCCTTCGCAGTTCAACCATAGTCCAGCACGTCCTTGACAATAAATAGGTACTTAACTTAACTTGTTTTTGATTGTCATAAACCTGCCAATATTTCAATCACTGTACAGTTCCTATTTGATTTTAAGGAGTTCCCTTGTGTATCTTCAAAATACAAAGTCCAATACCAATGAAATTAATATGGTATCATTCTTAAGGTGTCTTCTTTTAAACAAAAAAAGAATCATCTAAATCGGTGCATAAACAAAAAAGTAATGGTTGAAAATCCGCCTGAATTCATATAAAATGGTAACGAAAACGACAGTTTTTTCAAGATTACTTGAAAACTACTAAACCGATTGCAAAATTTCAAAAAATGGGACCAACTTGGAAACAAACGTCATGTTATAACGTTTGAATCATTTCAATCGGTTCAGCCGTCTTCGAGTAATCGGTGTACATACATATAAATAAAAAAAAATATACGCGACGAACAGATAACCTCCTCCTTTTCAAATTTTTATAATTAAATATAATATAAATATATATAATATAAATATATATTTAAATTTGAAAAGGAGGAGAAGACAAAAGACCCGACTGTCAATCTAGCGTCTGTTTATTATAAAAGGGCGAATAAAAGAAACACCCCAAAACGGCATGGGCTCCTATTTTCTGGGGGCTTATACCATCAGCAAGTCCAGTTCAAAAGCAGGCCTTAAACAGGACTGCTTAAGGCCTGCTTTTAACTAACCTTTGAGGTCATAGTACGAAAAAGTAAGGCAGTTTAATATAAAGTCCTGCTCATAGTAAGGCCCCTTTAGGCTGTAAATACGCATTTCAAAGACATTAGCGTTTTTTTCCAATGAAGTTATCTAAAGAATGAAAGCATTACTATTGATTGATGTAAACTTTAGTTTTAGGAAGCAAAATTCTTAAATAAGTGCCGTATAGAGAGAAAAAACATGATAAATTATCAGGTAAGTATTTTAAAACCAAGACAATCTGTTCAAGTGGAATTTCAAATTTGCTTGTCAGAGGTATTTTTCACAAACGTTTCAGCTGTAACAAACAAGAATACTATTATTTTTTCACTTATTGTTTGTATTGTCACGGAGTGCACTACAGAGAGAAAATTTAAAAAAAATTTTTTAATCACAGAGAAATAAAATAAAAAAACGCTCAAATCGGTACACTTTGACATGTTTTTTTACTGGTATTTACGGATTCTAAAGTATTTTTTTTTCTTAGGAGTAATGAGGTATTTGTCTATTGTATTGCGTGTTTTGTATATCATTATATCAATTTAATAGGAATTTTCAAAGTTCGCCCTCAATCGGCTCGCGCAGAGTTGTTTTGGACATTTGTATTGAAAATTTAAAAATGGAACGTGATGCGAGTCGACTTCTATGTTGTTCAAGAAGCTTATACCTCCCTCCAAATGTTGTTGAAGTCTTTGGCCTTAAGGCTGTAGACGCGCATCACGTTCCATTTTTAAATTTTCCATACAAATGATCGAAACATCTCTGCGCGAACCGTAATGAGGGCGAACTTTGAAAATTCCTATTAAATTATATATTAGATATAAGTATATACAAAATACTCAATACAATAGACAAATACCTCATTATTTCTAAAGAAACTAATAAATTACTTTAAAATCTGTAAATGCCAGTAAAAAAACATGTCAAAGTGTACCTATTTGAGCATTTTTTAATATTTTATTTCTCTGTGATTAAAATCATTATTTTAAATTTTCTCTCTATAGGGCACTCCTTGACAATACAAACAATAAATGAAAAAATAAATATGAGTCGTATTATTATTTGTTACAGTTGAAACGTGTTTGAAAAATACCTCTGACAAGCAAATTTGGAATTCCACTTGAACAGATTGTCTTTGTTTAAAAATACCTGATAATTTATTATGTTTTTCTCTCTATACGGCACTAATTTGAGAATTTTGCTTCCTAGAACTAAAGTTTACATCAATAGTAATGCTTTAATTCTTTAGATAACTTGTTTGGAAAAACGCTAATTTCTTTGAAATGCGTATATACAGTCTTAACGGCAAAAACAAAACTGCTACATTGAAAAATCTTCTTCGGTTAAAATAAAATTCAGTACCTACCTATTCTTATTAAAATTGTCCAAGATTGGCATCCTATGCTCGTTAGGCATAGATTTTAACGATTTTAATAAAACTTAAGTGAATATTATTCTGTTAACGAAACTGAAATGGTAACTATTTAGTTTTTTTATCGTTTTAATGCGAATGAGCGCCGTAATCTATGGGTAACCTATAGAGACAAGGTCAGATTTGGCTTCGATACGATACTCGCATGAATTGGTGCATATCCTGTTGATGTAAATTATGTCTATTTCGGTTCTGAATGGGTTAAAAATTTAAATTGACTGCGATTCTTATCTAAAGTGTAGTATTTTTAAGGGAATTATCAATGTCACTTTCAAATAAGTTTTTTAGCTTTTTCAACTGACTTTAGGGTTTATCAGTTATCTCTTTATGAGCTTTCTTATACAGTTTTAACTGTAACAGTAAAAAATTAAAGAAAGGACTTTCTGGCTTACAAGAAACTAATTTGCACGCCGGTTTTCAAGGCGTCACCATCTCTTGAGGTCCTGGGTTTGATCCCCGGCTGGGTCAATGTAGAAAATGAACTTTTCAATATTGTCTCAGGTCTGGGTGTTTGTCATACCACCGTTGTTTCTGATTTCCATAACACAAGTGCTATAGCTACTTACTTTGGAATTGGAGCAATGTTTGTGATGTTGTCAAATATATTTATATAATAATTATTTTAATTCTAAAATAATAAAACTAATGACCGAATACTCAAACGCTACTTAACTTTGAGCGGCTCTCAAACAGCATGTTGTCTTTGTCATATCTTTGACATATAATGCGACAGGACGACCGACGTTTGAGAGCGCCTCAAAGTTAATTAGCGTTTGAGTATTCGGCCATAAGGGTAGTATTTATATTTAATTACGTAACAATAAATTCCAATTTTGGGTATCAAAAATCCTATAAGGATATATAATATTGTAAATGCGAAAGTCCGTTTGTTTGTTTGTTACGCCTTCACGTCTTAACTACTGAATCGATCATCATGAAATTTTGCATACACGTTGTCAAGGGTACGGAGAAGGACATGGGTACCTTTCATCCCGAAAAAAAGTATTGTTCCCGAGGGATGACAAAAAACCTTTCCACGCAGACGAAGTCGCGGGCGGCCGCTAGTACTGAATATAGCGTACTGAAAGATTAAGTGGGCGACGGACTGAGGGCAACTACAATTGTTGAAAATGGGTGATTTTAAAATACAAATTGAGTAACGAATTATTCAGAACGGGCGACCAAAATACTATTTGGGCGACAACCTTAGGGCACACAAAACATTTAAAATTTGGCATATAATTTATTTAAAAAAGTTGACTATTATTCTAATCGAGATGACAAAAATACTATGTTGGGCAATTCAAATCAGTTTATAGTTTGATTTTCATTGCTAACTTAAATTATTTATCTCCCACATGTAGTCACCCGTTTTACGTATTTTTGTAATCCACAGTTTTTCGCCCGTTTGGTTATTTTGTTGCCCAACAAATAAACCGCTGGCCGCTGCCTGGTTTATTATTTAAGTGTCCCATTAACAGTCGCCTTTAATTATTTCCAGTCACCCAATTAATTAAGTCCCTAAAACGAATAGTCGTGTAAGTATCTTAATAAGTTAAGGGATATGTTGAAGTTACTGTAAGTTAAGTTCAAGCAAAAGCGACAAAACTCACATAACAATAATTGTCGAACCGCATTCGTGAAATAAAACAACTGTAAGTATTGGCCCGGTCAAGTTAACTCGGGACCTGAAGCACGATAGACCCTTCTTGCACGGTAATAGGGTGCTTCTTGTTTTTTCCTCGCCTCACACCACCGTCGTCATGCCAATAGCTTAAGTACATCCGTTAGAGATAATTTATCGATAATCTATCGAAAACTTACAAAAAATTGACGACGGTGGCGTGAGGAAAGGAGAAAACGAGAGGGGTCTATCGCGCTTCAGGCAGGGCTCCGTCACTCCGCGCGCGAGTAGGAATCGCTCGGAGTCCTCTGAGAGGACAAATTTCTTACATCAGAAAGGATAAGACCTGCGCGATAGAAAGAGAGACAACTACTAAGTGAATGTTTTGGAGCGAAGGGAGCGTTGTGCGACCTGAATTGCACTTCAGTGTGTCGGGACTAGAGTCGCTATTTATTTAAACGATTCTGCGGAGTGCAAATTCTGTACGTTAGTACTATTTAAAACGCTAGTTTTTTTACATTCTCTTTGGTACTATTATCTATTCTGTGCTTCAGGTCTTGAGTTAACTCGACCGGTACCTTGATTACGAAAAGCTGTTGCTAACAATTCTCGATTGAAATCGATTGAAAGCGCAGTTGCATTGCTGCTTTAGTTAAGATAGTTTGTCACATTGGTTCTTACTAAAGCAGCAATGTAACTGCGATTTCTGTCAGAGTTGATTGCAACAAAGTTACGTAATTACCCCCCGGGTTATACTTACGCTTTTCTAATCTTTAATGTGCACAATAATATTACCACAAAATATACTGATCACGTACGTATTTTGTGATATTACTTTACTAAAAAATATATGGTATTAAATTAAAAACAAAGACCGAAATAAATTCTACCAAATACACTAAGATTTTAAACTAGAAATTAGTGTTAAAATGCCCAAACAAGGCCGGATATGGGGTCTCTTTCAATCAATGAATTCCGGTATCATTATGCATTATGCAATCATTATAATGAGCACGCATCATTTTGTCATTATTATAAATCTTATCTATGAAGGTCGGCCATTCAAACTGTGATTATTGTATGTACTTAATGCTTATGTGTATTTTAAAATTAATAATCAGTAATAATCTAAGTTTATTGTTTGGTTCGCAATTTGATTGTAACTCATCTTCATGACATTGGTTAAATTAAGATTTTGAAACCAATTCACACAGTTAGGTACTTTTTATCACCCAGGAAAATTTCTGCCCCCTTATCATGACCACCGTAACGCGATATATATAGCGATTTATCACGTAACTGTCAAAAGACAATGGGTTTTGACAGTTGAGTGTCGATAAATATAAAACGGTTTTGGTGGTCATGTGGGGGCTGGGCCGATTATAATAAGTGGGATAAAATCTTTGGAAAACGCTGCTGCACAATTTCTGTAGCTTGAGTGTAAGTTTTAAATGTCAAAATTATTCTCACGATTGAGTTAAGATGTGTATGAATGGGGAATGTCCGAAAAAATCAAATTGGCTGAATATTTTTCATAGGTAGGAATAAGCTCCCTTAGTAATAGAAAATAGTTTCAGAATTTTCCGTTGCGTAAAAAAAAAATAAAAAAATAAAGTCTCTTCGACTTTACGAATGTGCAAAAATAACAGCAGAATGGAGATTATACCTTTGCCAGCACCACCTATCACAACCTTAACTTTTTTATTTTATTTTTTATTTTTTCACGCAACCGAAAATACTGAAACTTTTTTCTATTACTAAGGGAGCTTATTCCTACCTATAAAAACATATTCAGCCAATTTGGTTTTTTTTTCGGACATTCCCCATTGTACGATAAACCTGTGTTATGAAAATTAGCCCTGTTTTTTTTAACTCAAAACGCTACAGACGTTTGAGAACTTTGTCTAAGGCGATCATAGAAGTTCTACATCTAATTCTAAGTCACCTTTTACTTACACTATCTCTAATAATGCGTAAAAATACATGCACCCCGAAGCGTGCAGCAATAGTAGATTGTATTACTAGGGAGCAAAATAATATTTTTTCGGCGAGGGCGCTTTTTTGAATCCAGAGCGAAGTGAGGGATTCTAGAGTAGAATCCCGAGCGTAGCGAGGGATTCTTCAGTAGAATCCTGAACGTAGCGAGGGATTCAAAGTATGTCGCCCTCGCCAAAAATATTTTGCGCCCGAGTCATATACTCTACTTTTCATCCCCTTTCTATGAGAAAATAAATAGGAGACTGTGTTTATGTAATTAATGAAAATGTTCTTTATTTAAAAAAGACACGTGAAAAGTAAAAATAATTACAAATTTATAGTTACGTTTGATACACTAGCGCAATTTTCAAAAGTTATTGTACTAAGTACGTAAGTATGTACTAATTACAAGAACACAGACTTAATTCGCGCGCTTATGTTCTTTTTTTCAGTTTCGCCGCGCCGTCTATACAGCCAGTCAATACATACCAGCCGGCGGCGCGGCGGCGTTCGAATTCTTTGAAAGATACATGTTCTAAATTCAAATCTCTTTTCCTCCCACTAAAAAGTTCTTACCAGAAAAGAGCTATTTTGGTCCCACTTATATAGGAACAAAGCATCATTTTTCGAATAGAAGGGATGAAAAGACATTAACCTGCCTGCGTACTACGTGCGCTTCCACAACCTGCACAAGTAGTACTTACGCGTGTTATCAGCGTCGTATCGTAACTAGGGGCTGGCAAGGACGCGCCTGCCAGGGGCACAACCCACAGGGGGGCGCAGTTTGCTGACCCATGCCTAGAAAATAAGTCTATAATCTAGGGGCGCAAAATTAAAATTTTGCCAGGGGCGCTCATTATCCTAGAAATATGTCTGGGGCGAAAAATTCAAATCTCTCCAGGGGCGCTCATGACCCTAGCTTAGAGGCTGCGTGTGATGTGATGCCTTTATTTCTCTTTTAATACCCTTTCATGTCCTGTCCACAGACAATGCATGCACCCCGAAGCGTGCAGCAAAGACATAACCCTGCCGGCGTACTACGCGCGCTTCCACGACCTGCGCAAGGAGTACGTGCGCGCGTACACGCTGCGGGCGGTGGCGCCGCGCGCGCAACCACCGCCCCCGCCGCCGCCGCCCGACCACCCCAACTCCATACTCGATATGCTCAACTGTATCCTTTTTAACTTAAATTCAAGTCATTATGTAAGGGGCTCAGCTGATGTGGCAATGGGCGGGACACATTTATAGCGAGAAGAACCGATAGCCGTTGGGGCGGAAAGGTTCTGGAATGGCGACCGCGCACCGGACGACGCTCCGTGGATAGGCCCCCGACAAGGTGGACTGGATCTGGTTAGGGTTGCGGGAAGCCACTGGCCAAGCAGGATCGTCGTGGAGATCCTTAGGGGAGGCCTTATACCCTGCAGTGGGTGTCGTGCGGCTGATTTTGATGAAGGAACCTTTTTAGGGAGTGTTGTATCAAATAAACGGAATATTTTATCGAGGAATCGAAAGAAAAGCGATACCTTTTTAAAGAAATGATTATGACTATGACTACCTTTAAAAATTTGATCTTTCCACCATATATGTATTTTGAAACCTTGTTTCTCCGCCAAGGATTGACCTAGCTGTGATCTGATGATGGCCATCTAGGGAGTGAATGGAAGAGATTCAGATCGCCATTCACACCTAACTGATCTGATCAGCAGGAGATATAAGGATATGTTTAAAATACCGCGAAATTAGCATAAAAATGTATGGAAATCTTGAAACTGAAAACTCTGGTCGTTACATCTTTCAGAATTTCTTAGAATTCAGATCGCTTCCTGAATCTTCTCCATTCAGTCCTTGGATAACCATCATCAGATCACAGCTGGGTCAATCCTCGGCGGAGAACCAAGGCTTCAAAATTACCTCGTTTGTATGAAAATTGACTGGTGTTTTACATTATGTGACCGACACTGTACCTAATAAAGAGCTGATACTTCATAAAAAGATATGGATATTTTCAAAAACTACTGTAATATACTTAACAATATTTGCACAGATTTAGGTATAGCTCCTTATTCTGGGGAGAATTTCTACATTGCAGAAGCTAAAGACATGGCTAGTATCATCCAAAGGATAATTGCTGACGGTAAGCATTATAACGGGTGGCGCAAAAGTAAAGACCCTATTTGGTTCAGCTATAACATTTTTTCTAAATCAGAAAACTAGATTTAGGTTTTTTTAAATGTATATTTGTGCCATTAAATTTCGTACCATTAGGATTTAAAGATGATGTCTTTTAAATGGTGACCTCCAGAGTTGATACACATTTGAGCCCTATTTATTACATTTTGCATAACTTGCCGTAACACTTCCTGCGATATGTTCGTTATTTCTTGACGAATGTTTTCTTTTAGAGCTGCGAGAGTCTGTGGCTTGTTCACATACACCCGAGATTTCAAAAAACCCCAAAGAAAGAAGTCTGGACTGGTCAGATCGGGTGATCTTGCAGGCCAAGGCAAATCGCCAAAACGAGAGATAACTCGGCCTGGAAAAGCGTCCCTCACTAAATCCATATTTATTCCACGTTCTTGGGGAGTAAAACGGTCCATGTTTATTTTCAGTGTATTTTATATTTGTTCACTACACAATTTTCAACAACAGAATGACAGAAAATGTCATATAAAAAAAATAAAAGTATTTTCTTTAGTGCCAGTACTTTTGCGCCACCCGTTACAACCCCCGCAGATAAAGAATGGGATTAGAATTGACGTTGTTCATATTCACTTCTCGCTCGCACACTAAACGCCACACCTATCGCTCTCTCAGTCACACTCGTTGTGGTAAGCGAGGTGAGCCGCCATTTTTAATCCCATTCTTTATCTGCGCGAGTTGTAGTTATTATAATAAAATTATTGAAACCTAATCGGCATCAGTATCAGCCATTTAATGTCCCCACTGCTGGGGCATAGGCCTTCATGGGTAGATAAGGAGAATGGGCCATAAGATAACCCACTTCGCAAGCCCAATGATGGGTGGGTGTAACGTGGTAATAAGTTTTTGGTCTAATGTTCGATATCTGGTACACATAGAACTTTGTCATTTTAATTATTTAATAATTAACTTCAATAGAACTATCCATAGAACAAAGAAAAAACTTCTATGTTCTGTGGGAATGTCGGAATGTTTCCGAAACTTTGGAAAATTTCAGGAATACTTCCGGAAATATTCTTAGTAACAGAAACTTTGGAAGTTTGCAAAATAGATTTATTGACTTAGAAAAACGGGGATACTTCGAACCTTACCTACAGCTACTTAGGTACTGTGTTATGATCAAGAGTTATAAATAGTGACAAATGTTGGCAGGAAGTTGAGGTAACTTTGTTCGACTATAAAGAAATTTGTGATTTTCTTTTTATCATCATGAGTTTAGGTTGCACTTGGTTTACAAATAAAAAAAAACTAGCCTTGTCTTACATTTTTTTGTAGTTGTAGCCGATATGTGCAAAAAGCGGCCAAAAATAGCGGGTTTCACGGTATCTAATTATTTATCTCAATGTAACAAAAATATTTTACCTAATTGTAAGCAGAAAACTATTTTTTTAACTTCCAAAGTTGCCGGATATGTTGGAAGTTTTCAGGAATACTTCCTTAGAAGTGGAATCTTTCGTGGAAGTTTCATCTCTAGTTACATACAGCCCATCTTCCTTATTCCATCGAAAGCAAGGCCTGTTCCCTAGTGGGGAGATTAAAATTGGCTGATTTTTCTTTTTTCGATGTTGTATTGTTTAATTATGTTTTGTGTCTATCTACCACATAAAAATACGCTATTTTTGTTTATCCGCAGGCTACCGGTTAGAACTCCCAGAAACAATCGACTTAGTTTTAGAAACTGGAATTTGGTAAGTTTAACAAATTTTAATCCTTTTATCACAAGTCTAATACTATCGTAAAAATAACGCAAAATGGAACAAAAATGTTATCCATTTTATCTGAAATAAATTGAAACAAAAACAAGTGTGTAATGTATACGGTAGCTAAGGGCTGACAAGGAGAGCTACTGCCAGGGGCGCAAACCTCAGCGGGGGCGCACTTTGCTGACCCATAGCTAGAAAATAAGTCTACTAGTCTTGGGGCGCAAAATTCAAATCTTGCCAGGGGCGCTCATTATCCTAGAAATAGGTACGTCTTTGGGCGCAAAATTCAAATCTTGCCAGCAGCGCTCATGATCTCAGAAATAAGCCTTGAGGCGCAAAATTCTAATCTTGCCAGGGGCGCTCATGATCTTAGAAATAAGTCTTGGGGCGCAAAATTAAAAATCTTGCCAGAGGCCCTCATGGCCATAGGCTCCGACGATGTGTATTGTATTGTACCTACTATTGCGCCTTAGAAATAAAACTAGCAAAAACCATCTTAGCATGTGCGTATCACTATTTAAGGCGCTCTTTTAAGATAAATAATAACAACTTCAGTAAAATAACAGTTTTTTATGTAACAAGCTTTTAACAGAATTGAAAACGAAGAACTTAGATATATATTTTCAATTTTTTTGTTGCCAATTCCAATGTATATCTTGTAAAGTAGACAAGATACTACCTACTACCATTGGCGGATCCAGGGGGGGGGCCATGGGGGCCATGGCCCCCCCCACGAGGTTGGTTACCTTTGCGGATTGCATTGAATTTTGAAGCTGAATAATGGAGCTCTCGTGCTATCCTGCTGACTATCGCTCGAATTCGGAACAGTTATTATTACGTTAAAATTTATTTATTGAGATATTATTAAAATTATTATTTTCCGTTTACTTAATTAAAGGCTGTGTGTAAAATGCGGAGATTACCTACATCATATAATACTCTTCCTCTATAAAAATCTTAAAACGTTTAGTTTTAATATTTAAAAAATCCGCCAATTTAAAATCCTAACTGGATTCGCCTTTGGTTGCGCGGCTATTTCTTTTACTATAGGTAGACAAAAGTACCTACAAGATTAGCGGATGAAACTGACTAAAAATCGCGCTGCGCGGCCGTTTTTTGACTATAGATAAGAGTACATACAATTGGCTAAACTGACGAAAAATCGCGCTGCGCGGCCATTTCTTTTAGGCAAGAGTACAAGATTTGTGGATGAAATTGACAAAAAATCGCGCTGCGCAGCCGTTTTTTACTATAAATAAGAGTACATACAAGTGGTTAAACTGACAAAAAATCGCGCTGCGCGGCGCTTTTTCTACTATCAACACTACAAAATTAGTGGCTAAAACTGACTTAAAATAGGGCTGCGCGGCCGTTTCTTGTAGACAAGAGTACAAGATTTGTGGATGAAACTGACAAAAAATCGCGCTGCGCGGCCGTTTTTTTCCTATAAGTACATAAGAGTACATACAATTGACTAAACTGACAAAAAATCGCGCTGCGCGGCAGTTTTTTTAGCATAGACAAGACAACACCACAAAATTAGTGGCTAAAAATCGCGCTGCGCGGCCGTTTTTCAACAGGCAGTAATTTTTCCTAAATCAGGCATTTTGTGCATCCTTGACAGGGAGCCCTAACATAGACCCTGCCCTAGACCCGAGTCTCCGAGGGCCCCCCCCAAATTTAAATCCTGGATCCGCCCTTGCCTACTACCTCTGAGTATTTGAATGATAAAATAAATGAGTAAAGATATACATTATACTTACCCAATATAAACTTAAAATACTAGAATAATATTATACTAATATACTTAACAATACCATCCTACTTATATCTATTGTGACTTATATGTGACCATACACAATTCAAAACTAGGTATGTATTTTTTGAAATACTAAGAATTGTAATTTATTTTTTTAATAAGGCGTCCTCTTCTCCTTCTATGGGGAATGTCCGAAAAAAAACAAATTGGCTGAATATTTTTCTATAGGTAGGAATAAGGTCCCTTAGTAATAGAAAAAAGTTTCAGAATTTTCGGTTGGGTAAAAAAGTTTTTAAAAATCAAAGTCTCTTCGACTTCACAAATGTATGAAAGTAACAGCAGAATGGGGATTATACCTTTGCCGCTAACTGCCACAAACACAACACGTATTAAAAAAAAAGTAAACATTTTGTCTTGAAACTTTTTTTTAATACCATGTTGTGGTTGTGGCAGGTGTTGGCAAAGGTACAATCTCCATTCTGCTGTTACTTTCATACATTTGTGAAGTCGAAGAGACTTTGATTTTTTGAAATTTTTTCACGAAACCGAAAATTATGAAAATTTATTCTATTACTAAGGGACCTTATTCCTACCTATAGAAAAATATTCAGCCAATTTGATTTTTTTCGGACTTTCCCCATTGGGTCTGACCCTACTGGGTCCATAATGTTCTCTTTCTATAAAATTACCAACATGTACCTATTTACTTTATGGATGCAATGAAATACTGAATACTTAAATAGGTATTTAAAATGTCGTTGTGAATGCAAAAATCAAAAAAATTAAGGTTATTTATATGAATTTCCAATTGCATAAGTAAATATGATTTCAGTTGCATTAATATCATAAAAAATAACTGTAGGTATAATGTTTTCGTATGCAGTTGATTGCGATAGTCACGCGAAGCAACATAAACTGTTATCGTAGATTGTATTGTGAGGTTCAAACTAATACTAAGTAATGTTACTTTATTTATATAAACATCACAACTGGTAAAAAAGTCTGTGGAACGGGTGGTAGGAAAATATAGACGATTCAAAAGTACTTAATAATTAAGTTTATTTTAATTAAGCTTATTTGACTTTCAGTCAGTTGCAAGAACGATCTTTAAAGTTAATGCTTCATTAAATGTATCGCCATCTTTTTTAACCGACTTCACAAAAAAGAGGAGGTTCTCAATTCAATTGTATGTTTTTTTTTTATCGTTGTTCGCGCGTATCTTCGACATTTATGGACCGATTTTGATGATTATTTTTTTGTTCGATTGAGTTTTCTTGCGAGATGGTCCCATTTAATTTTTTTTCAAATCGGTTCAGTAGTTTTTAAGAAATCCTGAAAATACGGTGATTTTGCATCAACTAACTTAACAACATTGTTATTTATGAACCCAAATAGATGTTTCTTTTTGTTGGGAAAGGGGTACTTTTAATGTAGTCTCTTTAACCGACTTCAAAAAAAGAGGGTTCTCTCTCAGTTTGACCTGTATGAATGTATGTTTCTCCGCGAATATCTCACGTTTGACTGAGCCGATTTTTCTACCAAATAATATACCTACACTACCTAATGAAAAAGGCTACTTACACTAAAAATAAAAAAATAAAAATTGATTTTAAAAAACAAAAAAACCGACTTCAAAAAACCTGCCTCTAAAAAGCAAGAAATAATATTCAAATCATTAGATACCTACGCACTATCATTGTTATAATAACAACACGTCTATTGAAGTCGGGTAGGGCTTTTAGAATAAAAAAGGAAGTTGTATTCCAGCCCCACCCGAGTTCAATAGACGTGTTGTTATTATAACAATGATAGTGCGTAGGTATCTAATGATTTGAATATTATTTCTTGCTTTTTAGAGGCAGGTTTTTTGAAGTCGGTTTTTTTGTTTTTTAAAAACAATTTTCTTCTTTTAAAAGAAGTAAAGGACGGTGATACTTTTAATGACGCATTAACTTTAAAGATCGTTCTTGCAACTGACTGTTAGACATCTACATAAAAAACAAGTGATTTTATTAAAATAAAGGTATTTGAAAGAATATTTTTTTTTAAGTGAAATTATATGTAGGAATAGGCAGTAGGCTTTCATAATGGGGAAAGTCTGAAAAAAAAACAAATTGGCTGTATATTTTTTCATAGGTAGAAATAAGCTTTCTTAGTAGTAGAAAAAAGTTTAAGAATTTTCGGCTGCGTGAAAAAAAAAAATTAATTTAAAATTAAATAATCAGTCACTTCGTTTTCACAAATTAACGGAATCAGAGATTATACCTTATAGTCACCACCGGCCACAACCACAACACGTATTTTAAAAATAAAAAAGTTTTGACACTTTGTTTCGTAACTTTTTTTAATACCATGTTGTGGTTGTGGTGGCTAAGGAATCATCTCCATTCTGCTGTTACTTTCGCATATTTGTGAAGTCGAGTCGTAGTGACTTCAATTATTTTTCACCTCTCCAGCACGAAAAGGGCGCTTTTGGCGCGTAAAAACTCGCAGCAAAATCGATTTTTGCTTCGAGCGTGAGGCAAAGTGCTTTTTTAATTTCCAACAACAACTTTTAAAATAATAAAAAAGAAAGAAATAAAATGACAAGGATAACACTTGTAAAATTCATATGTGAGAAAAGGATAGATAGAGTGCTTTATGGTGTCATACATGGATTAAAAAGTAAAAAAATAAAATGCATGGATATACCAAGGAGTTTTAAATAAGGATTGTTAGAAAAGAAGGTTGATAATTCGAAATAAAGAGTATGGACGAAATGAGGTCGCATGTATGAAATAAATATAAAATAAGAAAAATTAATGAAATTGATTAACAAATTAGTATTTTATGATTATAAATAAATAAATAAGATGGGATATTAACGAATAAGAGAAAAGCACAACGTAATAATGTAAAACAAAACGGCGGGAATCTACTTTATGAATAAAATTTTTCATCATAGGTTTGATCGAACTATTTTTGTGATAAATTACAAAAAAATTGTGCATCCAATGATGAAGATAGTTGTCTAACTCCAAAAGAGTTGAGTGAACAAGTTTTTAAGGCTGAATTTAGCTTTTTACCAGGAAACTCACGTAATTTTTTTTCTCGCTGGTAGAGGTGAAAAGTTGTATGTTTTACACGAGACCAAAATTTTTTTCTGCCTCGTGACTTTAAATCACTCACTGTGCTCAGTAGTCTATATTAGAATCACGAGCGTAGCGAGAGCGAGAGCAATTTTAGACTACTTCGCTAGTTCGTGATTTAAAGTCGGCACTCGCAGCACAAATCGATTTTGGTCACTTGTATAACAAATAACTATTTTCACGCAACCGAAAATGCTGAAACTTTTTTCTACAACTTGTTAATGAATTAACTGTTCGGACCATCAAACTGAACAACTTTTACTACGGGACCAACTCTGAAATCGCGAAAAAAAATCAGCTGTTTCAGAATACAAAAATTAATAACGAAAATACAAAAATGTATGAAGCAGCTGATTTTTTTTCGCGGTTTCAGAGTTGGTCCCATTTTAAAAGTTGTTCAGTTTGATGGTCCAAAGAAACTGTTTTCTCATTTTGCGTTAATTCATTATTAACACTTGTATAAAGGGAGCTTAAATTCCTGCCTATAAAAAATACTCAGCCCATTTTGATTTTTTTCACACATTCCCCGTTACCTTTACAAAAACATGTTAGTGACACAAACTAGAACGGCTCGTAAATCCGTCAATTTCTTTGAAAAAAATGTCGAGTGGCGCGCAAACTGCGGAGTTAACAGTTTGTTTTTTCTGCGGACGCGGCGAAGGAATCGGAAACGTTCAGCCTACGACGTAGCGACGACGGAGCTGGCTGAACCCCGTACTACGGAATACTTAAAAGTTTTGTCGTTTTTCTGTCGTTTGCTAAGATATTTTTTACCCGACTACAAGAGGGTTATGTTTTTCGTGCGTATCTTGTATGTGTGTTTCTTAACACTTTCGACTCATTATGAGGAAAGCTTTCCATCTCCTTTAAAAACTTTCTCAATCCTACTAATATTATAAATGTGAAAGTTTGTGGGTTTGGATGTTTGTTCCTCAATCACGCAAAAACTACTGAACAGATTTGGTTGAAATTTGGCACATAGATAGTAGATAGCCTAGATTAAAACATAGAATACTTTTTATCCCGATATTCCCACGGGAACGGGAACCACGCGGGTGAAACCGCGGGCGGAAGCTAGTTATTAATAAAACGCATTTTGCACCTAAGTATTTTTTAAGTTTGTGATCTAAAACTTTATGAATTTTATCAAAACTAAAATAGTCCATAATAGATACCGAATAATAATCTGTACGTGATTATTACAATATCAATTAAGGTTATCATAATTTAAGCTACGTGTGATTTAAACAAATACCTACATGATTAACTAACTACATAACAAATGGGTCACCTAGCTAGACCAAATGTTCATCTTATCAATAAGTATTTAAAGCAACTGCAATAACCTTTCAATTTCCTCAAACATACAATAAAATAATCGTGATTTGACATTGCAGAGATGCCCAATTTTTTTATTAATTTGAGTGTGATCGGATCGCAAATGCGGAGCGCGCTCCGAGGTTCGCGGAGCGCGGCCTAAGTGGGGACACACCCTGAAGTGAGCATGTTTCTTGATATTTGTATGAAAATAACGTGGTAACCCTTTTTTTGCTGCCCAGTACTTAAGTAGATGCCTAATTTCATATTCTTATAATTTGACTTAAAGATTCTTGCTGCGTAGAAGTTAGATAAAAGAGAAAAAAGTTTGTGTAGATAGGTTGTTGTTTATTCGTTACTTTCTTACAGACTATTATACATTATATACGTATTACAAACAACCCCTAATGTAGAATATGGTAGGTACTTAGATACTAAACAACTATAACGATGGGATTTATCTGAAATCACGAAAAAAACAGCTGTTTCATACAAAAATTAATAACGAAAATATCAAAATATATGCAACAGCTGTTTTTTTTTTCGCGATTTCAGATTTGGTACCATAGTAAAAAAAAACAATTTGATGGTCCCTATCTACCATTCAGCATTAGGGGTTGTTTTGTAACACGTTGTATTAGCTACATAACCTAACATTTTTTTCAAAATATACTGAAACGAAACCCAAAAAGGTTCAGATTCAATCTTTCAAAGATTTTCCTGAAATATTTTTTAAAATACATAACAATGCTTTGTCCACAGTTTAATTAAGAAATTGCTACTTATTCATTCATAACTTCTTATAAATCATATTATCACAGTACATAGTACAAGCCAAATCGACTCACGCGCAGGTCGAAGTGTCGCTAAGCGCATTCCGTGTTCAACCGCCGCGCAAGAAGGTCGTGTGTCGCGTTGCGTCCTCAAAAATCATTGAAAAAAGAAATAGCAGCTTATCTCCCATGTTTTGGAGAATCACTAAGTGTTAAAAAACTGTGTTTGATAAACGTGGTTAAGTAGCAGTGTTTTGTGAGTCGCTTCTGAGCTTATCGGTCTTCGGCAGCAACTTAAGATAAGAAGGTGAGTGGTGTTGATAGCTTTTCGTCGATAATTACATCGCTTTGGTGCGATGGAATATCTGTAGGTATTGTGCTATGATTATTTAGAACTGTACGACCTATATGTGTCCTAGAAATGTGGGTAGAAACTCTTCATTCGCGACACGCGTTACAATATTTGCAGATTTACTTAAGCACTTTTTGTTAGCTCAGTTAATGCAATCATAGTTTAATTCTGGTTATTATAAGAAAAACTGTACTTGATTAATGACTTGAAAAGGTCTTAGAATGATCAAATAGAATGAACTAAGTTTTTGGTCATCGTCAACGTCATCGTCATTATAGTTGCGTCGAAGAGCATTACGTCAATATTTGAGAAAGATGGATGTCAGGTTATAAATTGTTTATTTTAATATACTAAACTGATCTTTTGCACTTCAGTCAGCATCAAACATAGAGTTGCATCATTTTCAAGTTTTATGTCGAAATCGAGAACGATTTCGGAAAATATTAATGTACCTACCTAACTACGTATGTATTAAAATTCACAGATTCTATGTAATAAAAATTATTTGATAAAACATAAATAAAAATAAAAAATAAAACTTAAAAAGTAACTTAAAACGCATTCTATAAATATTAAGGTAACAAATAAATCACGACTTAACACACTGTTTAAATCCCACCCAACATAACGATTGCATCGGAAAATTAAAAATTGACATTTCCGTAGCTAAGTTTTGCATTATCTAGCTGAGACAGTAATTTGTCTGTCGTATAAAAAAACCACCTCTGACTTGTTGTTATCATACAAATATTTGTTTTGTAAAAAACTGGCCAAGTGCGTGTCGGGCCACGCGCCATAGGGTTCCGTAGTTACCTTATACCATACTATATTTAATACCACTATAATTTTTCGTCTGTAAAAATAACTTTGTTTTTCACAGTGTTGGTATGAATGACAAAGTTATATTAGGTCTTTACCTATGAAATTGCCGTTTTGTTTGAAAAAAGTTAAAGTATTTTTTTTTCGAACTTATTTATTTCTTTTATTCAAAGTAAGTAATCACCCCTGCAATCAATGCATCTTTGCCAACGCTGTGGTAGTTTATGGATGCCCTTCTTGAAAAAATCAGCTGGACGGGAGACAACAAACTCTTCAAAGGCGTTTTGTACTGCCTCTCGGGAATTGAATTTTTTCCCGCTAAAAAGTTGTCCAAATTTTGGAAAAAGTAATAGTCGGTAGGCGCAAGATCTGGTGAGTATGGCGGATGAGGGAGAACTTCCAAACCCAACTCATGCAGCTTAGAGACGGTCTGTTGTGCAGTATGGGGTAGCGCGTTGTCGTGAAGTAGCAGTGGGGCACCCATCTATCAAGCTTTTTTATCTTGCCAATCTGTCGCAAATAGACCAATATTATTTTGATGCTAACATCAAAAGCTGCTGCCAGCTCAGCTGTAGATTGCGATTCATCTGCTTCCACAATCGCCTTTAATTCATCATTGTTGACCAAAGTTTCCGGACGACCACGAGGTTCATTTTTCAAGTCAAAATTCCCAGAACGGAACCGAGCAAACCAATAACGGGTTGTACGTTCGTTTGTACAGTTCTCTCCGTAAACGTCGTTGATGTTACGTGTCGTTTGTGTCGCGTTGGTGCCACGACGGAACTCATATTCCATAATTACACGAAATTTCGAAGTATCCATTATGAGGAAAAATGTTGAAATGTAATGAAAATACAACGCTAATCAATAAACAAAAGACTGATTTTGTAAATAGAATGTCATATTTTTAAAACAAAATTAATTTGAATTTAGAATTCATAGCCAATCAAAACTTTTTTTTGTTTGAAAAAGTCTGTACTGCAATGCGGCAATTTCATAGGTAAAGACCTATTATTTGCGGTTTTGGAAAATATGATATATCTCAAAAACTGATTACTATATCTGTTTTTATTAAGATTTATATTTTTTTTGATTTTTCACTCTCTTATTTCAAAAGTTAGAGGGGGGGGGGGGACACATTTTACCACTTTGGCAGTGTTTATCTTTCAAACGGTTGACTTTTAGAAAAAATTGTGTTAGAAACCTCAATGTCATTTTTAAAGACCTATCTATAGACACCCCGCACGTATTGTTATGAAGGAAATATTTTTTTTCAGTTTCAGTTCCATGTATGGGGAGCCCCCCCTTAATGTTATTTTTTTTTTACTTTTGTGTCAAAATCGTTAAGCGGTTAACAGATTACATCTACTTACTAAGTTTCAACTGTGTAATCCTAATACTTTCGGAATAAAATGGCTGTGACATACGGACGGACAGACAGACAGACAGACAGACAGACAGACATGACGAATCTAGAAGGGTTCCGTTTTTTGCCATTTTGGCTACGGAACCCTAAAAAGTATTGATCTCCTCACTAATTACTTGCAAAATGGAACTGTATTTTTCTATGCACTACACAACGGGATATAGCTTGGCCATCACCTCACCTGATGTTAAGTGACGATAAATCCGAAGGTGGAAGCGCACTACACCCGGAATCCACATCGCTGAGGAACTGGCTGCCTTACCTTTAATTGCCGGAACACAAAAATAACTTGAGATTATTCATTCAAGACAGGAAAGAAAATCAAGAAAGTCGTTATTCCCAACTCAACCAAGTAGGTATTTCCTTTAATTAATTAATAGAACGCCGAAATATTTAAAAATTACCTAGTTTCTTTGATATAACAGCTTTTGAAAACAAACCGTAAAGTTTAATCGTGTAATTTAGTAAAATTGGCCACTTCTGAGTCGCAAACTGTCATCTAAGGGAGAAACACCGTAACAAATAAACGGTTTTTAGGGTTCCGTTGCCAAAATGGTAAAAAACGGAACCCTTATAGATTCGTCATGTCTGTCCGTCCGTTTGTATGTCACAGGGATTTTATTCCGAAAGTATTAGGATTACACAGTTGAAACTTAGTAAGTAGATGTAATCTGTTATAAACTTTTGAAATATTCTTATTTGAATCTTATTGAAATTAAGTGAAAAATCTAAAAAAAATATCTGCTATAGATCTTAATAAAAAACTTTGAGAGACGACCATGGGGATGAGGGGACCAAATAAACTCTACACTTTTCCCTAATTTTCAGCATCTTTAAGTTTTTTAGACTTTGGCATAAAAATGCTATGGCTAAAAAGGCATGATAAAATGTTTTTTGTTCCTTTATAACCTGAAAATCATGAAACACGATTTACTTATATCATTTTTATTTTGTTATAATAATAATGAAAATGAAAATATTTGATTATTTGACTGTAGCGCGTTATAAACACTTATTTGCAGTTATGTAATATCCAGGATACATTTGTTGCTTTGTTTTTATAAAAACTTACGGCACTATATAACAAGATAACTTTCTACTATAAGTTTCAATATGAATCCAACAAAAGCAATTCCTAAAGTTTAAAGAACAAAGAGTCATAAACTAAATTGCAGAAACCCTTTATTATTTTTCGAACCCAATGAAAACTGATTCCTAACGACATTCTATCTCCAATTACAACCGCTTTCAAGGGAGAATAACAAACATTAGAAAATGTACCATGTGAGACTAGAAATAAGGTCCAAAATGGTACGTTTAACTAAAGTATTCGTTGGTTCTTGGAACAACGGAATCGCGAACGTCAACACGGCTATAAATGCTGATGCTAAACTCCGTTTCGTTCGTTGCGAAACTTTGAAAATTGTGCAAGCAACAGTTAAAGTTAATACCTAATTCGTACGTGCTTCTTACTTCTTAGTTATTTCCGGTTAGTATGGGGAATGTCTGAAAAAAAAAAACAAAATGGCTGAATATTTTTTTATACAAGGTGTTTGGTAAAAGCCTTATAAAGCCGAATATGGTAGATAGGGACCATCAAACTGAACAACTTTGTCTATGGGACCAACTCTGAAATCGCGAAAAAAAAATTAGCTGTTTCATACAAAAATTAATAACGAAAATATCAAAATGAATGAAACAGCTGATTTTTTTTTCGCGATTTCAGAGTTGGTCCCATAGACAAAGTTGTTCAGTTTGATGGTCCCTATCTACCATATTCGGCTTTATAAGGCTTTTACCAAACACCTTGTAGATAGGAGCTCTTTTTTATAGATATAAGCTCCCTTATTAATAGAAAAAGTTTCAAAATTTTTGGTTGCGTAAAAATAAAAAAAAAACGTTGTCTTCGCAAATATACGAAGTAACAGTAGAATGTAGAATATCATAATAAAAAAAACCGGCCAAGTGCGAGTCGGACTCGCGCACGAAGGGTTCCGTACCAAAAAAAGGAAAAAAACGAGTTTGTTGTATGGTAGCCCCCCTTAAATATTTATTTTATTCGGTTTTTAGTAATTGTTAATATAGCAGCAACAAAAATACATCATCTGAGAAAATTTCAACTGTCTACCTGTTGTCCTTATTAATATAAAGCAAAAAACGGAAAAAAAATCACGTTTGTTGTATGGGAGCCCCCCTTAAATATTTACTTAATATATTTTTAGTATTTGTTGTTATAGCGGCAACAGAAATACATCTTCTGTGAAAATTTCAACTGTCTAGCTATCATGGTTCATGAGATACAGCCCGGTGACAGACAGACAGACAGACAGACACACAGACGGACAGCGGAGGCTTAGTAATAGGGTCCCGTTTTTACCCTATGGGTACGGAACCCTAAAAAATGAGGTTTTTTCAGACATTTCCCATTTAGTGTGGGATAAATAATTAACGATATTTTACTTGTCATTAGGAATTATGAAAAAATTTACACTAGTTCAACAATTCATTTTCAATAATATTGAAATTTCAGCTACATAATCACCTAATCAGCACAAAATTTCGAACGCCTGTTAATTTCCTTCTTAAAATCATAATCTCGGTTACGCTGGAACATTCGTCTCTGTCTTTTTCTTTACGTGTAAAGAGTTGTGAAAATAACCTCACTTCCGCACTTATTCAATGTTTTTCGTTGTTTTTTCATCATTATCATTATCACAGTTATCTTTTCTTCACAGTACGTCAAAGTGTATTTTGATGAAGTTTTCCGCTATTATTTACTACAAAAATATGAACCTACGCAAGCGCTTTTGATTATGATATTTTGATTTTTTTTAATTGAATCTATGAGGTCTATACACAATCTACTAGAGAATCTCTTTAGCTTGTCGGATGTTTTTTTTTTTGTGGCTACAACTTTACGTTTTCTATATAAAAAAATAACCCCCCGCAAACCATGTTTTCCCATAATGGACCCTTGAGTCATCTAACTTATGCTTTGAGCTGTTTCTACATTTTGAAAACCTCTGCACTCAAAAAAAACAGACAGAGTACCTAATTAGTTCGACAGAGTACCTAATTATGTACAGTACGGCGCTATCTACCACCGAAAATGGATTAATAGTTAGCCCCGGGAATAGGTATACAATTTACAGAGCGACGAAACCTTTGGCAAGTATGGCACACTAATAAAAGCGGGGTTTCGTTGCTTTGTAAATTGTATACCTTTTTCCGGGGGGGCTAGCTCTTAATCCAAAAGCGAAATTAAATTTTCCACAGAAAATTACACTTTTTCTTACACTTTTTACGAGTTTTTCTTTCTCGATAAATGTTCGTGGGTACAGAGTATTATTTATAGAATTTAAATACGTCAACATTCATCGATTATGTTTGTAGCAAGTTTTCATAAGCTCACATCTCGCGATATTATCTCAAGATCGGAGGAAGTTTTGTCCTTTAGCCAACCTTGCATTTGTTATCAAGCAGAAAATTATTCCGTCGTAATTAAATTATTATCGATTGAAGACGTCGAATAGTTTGATTACAATAATGTTCTTAATCTGCAGAGCAATACACATTTTGATTTCGAGAACATTGGTTAATACATTTTAACACGTACAGAGTTTTAAAATTGAAATGATAATTGGGTCAATCAACTTTTAATTGTAATATGAGTTTTCCTATCCACAAACATAAAAGTATATAATTCATTGAAAATAAATATCAACTTAAAAATTATGGTTGGGGTTAAATGTAATACTTTAATTATCATTTTGGTAATAGTAATAAATATATTGTTTACATATTTGTTCGTGGACATTTCATCACATACAAATAAAGGGGACATCGACGTCTCCCTAGACAACCGTTAAAATACGAATAAATATGTAAACAACATATTTATTTAAATGACCAAAATGATAATTAAAGTATTACATTTAACCCAAACCATAATTTTTAAGTTAGTTGATATTTATTTTCAAGGAATTATATACTTTTATGTTTGTGGACAGGAAAACTCATAGTACAATTAAAAGTTGATTGACCCAATTAACTAATCTTACAAAGTACTAACTTTAGTACTTACTGTGTAAGATTAAGTCTGTTTTTTTCCTAGTAAGTTATTTACTTAAACGTTTTTGATAGTTGTCGTACGTCTTTTGAACACATAACATAAATCGCTATTTAAAAATAAATTTGTCTTATTAAATAAAATTGTCCTTAATAATAAATAATATCTTTCTTCGTATTCTATGTGAAAAATCATTGTTGTAATGACTTGAGTAAAACTTGCAATGTTCAAATGTTTCTACAAGGTTATTTGAAGTTCATTGAAAAAGTCCCGTGGGGTTGATCAGACCATCAAGCTGAAGAACGTTCATTTTTAGGACCAACCTTGAAATTACGAAAAAATTTCGATGGAGTAGAATTGTACTTTTGTAGGGAACAGCTGTTTTTTTTACGTGATTTTGAGGTTGGTCCCCACGAGAGGTTTTCAATGAACTAAAAATAACCTTGTATATATTATATTCACATGCAATGTATAGTAATTACGTATAAATTAATCTTAAATGCACCAAAACTAGGTAAACTAAAACTGCATTTAAGATTTTTTTTTTTTTTTTTTATTTATTGAACATTGTTACCACAGCATTTACAGAACATTAACGTAGGTGTAATTATACAATACATAAGCCAATTACGGAAACAACACTTTGTAGACAAAATATATAAATGGTTACCAAAAAAATATTATTTTAAACAAATATTAAGTTTAAAGTATTTGTAAAAGAAATTTAAAAATAATGAGAACATCTAAATATTTTATTATGTATATTGTCTCATGTCATGATAGGTGTGTGTGAATGTGTGTGTGTGTATATGTGTATGTTTGTGTGTATTTGTGCCTGCGTGTTTGCCTCCTTCATAAATAGAAACAGCAGGTAAAAATAAATTCGTTCGCACTGTAAGTAGTGGGTATGTAAACATAGGCTTACATGGCGTACAAAGGTGGAAATAAGATTAAAATATTGAAAATTGGAATTAAATCATATTAATGATAGTGTCGTAGCCGCCAAAAAAAAAAAAAAAGAAATTCTGAATTACCTTTTGAAATATGAATAATAATAATAATTATTTTTTTTTTTCCCCGGGAACTATTCACTGTTGCTCGAGTGCCATGGATAATTTTCTACATAAAGCAGTTTTAAACGCTGGTCTGGACATAGTAAACATGTCAATATCTGAAAACCGTTTGTTGTAGGTTTTGGGCAATCTTACTGTCATGTCATTGCCTTCATACTTTGTCCCTACAAATGGTACATGAAAAAGTTGAGTGTGACGTGTCCTCTTATTAGGCGCATTTAACGTGATTATCCTATTCACCAATTCTGTACAGTCTAGGTTACCTGCGTATATATCGTATAAAACAGTCATGTCCCGCATACGGCGTCTTTCATTGAGCGTAATAAGGCCGTATTTACGACAGGAAGATAAATTATTCTATAAATTGCATGTAAATAAAATATTACAAAAATTGCAACTTTTACTCAAGTCATTACTAACTCTCGTCTACAATACGAGGGTAAGTGGCTAAGTGTAGTATGCTGGAATCTTGTAACAAATTAAGAAAGAGAATATGTGGTAGTTAAGACAAAAAAAAAAGTTATTCCAACAAACTCTAACCATCAACCGCATAGCCTTCCATGGATGTTATGAATTAGTTTCGGGGTGACATAAAAATAAACTTCATAGTGCGATGTCTGAACAGTCCCATGCACACAATACCCATTATGTTGGAAAGTATCAAAACATTTGTGGACATTGTTACCGAAGGAGCAATAGGCATCTACCACAGCGGCTCGTACGGCCCCAATAATTTTTCAACTTTAAATGCTTGCCTAAACTAAAGTTGAGTCATTGCGTTCTATACAACGTGTTACAAAAAAACCGCTACTTTCGAATATGGTAGAAGGGATCATCAAACTGAACATTACTATGGGAACAATTCTGAAATGCTGTTTCATACAAAAATTAATAACGAAAACATCAAAATGTATGAAACAGCTGTTTCTTTGTGATTAGTTGCTCAGGCCACTGACCCAATTTTAATGGAATTTTGGTACCTATGGAGCTAGATTGGACCGTGGGGAAATCAGAGGCAATATATTATCGCAATAATTAATATTAAAGGGATGTCCACGCGAACAAAGTCGCGGGAAGCCACTGGTTTACTTAAAAAAATCAAGTCGTCAACCGTTTCTGACTATCTTTGAGACTTAATTTATAAACACAATTTTTAATAAACAAGCACATAACAGTTAAAAAGTATTTATTTATAGAATCTGTGTTACTGAAACTACTGTTTGTCCGTCATCCCATATACTCAAATGTAGATGTACATTCACATTCTGTAATTTCAATAGCCGATGATGATTTTAACATACAGTAGGATTTGAGAGGGGAACATTAACACGGCTCTACTAAGATAATTATATCATGTCTTTCTTTAAAAATATCTTTCTACTCACAGAAAAACATCTACAGCATTGCAATGAAATAATGTAAAATATCTTAAAGAATAATGAGGAAAATTCAAAAGTGTTAGCTAAAGGTAATTATGTAAACCTTCATGAATATAAGTATGCATAATAAAATCAAAAATATTTCTTACAGGGTTATATTCGTAAAACACCAACTACCTACCTCGCAGGAGGAGATTACAAACATCATTATAAGCAACATTTCTTGTACGACTTTTCCATTTAAATGTCCAAACGATCGAGTTTTGTATTTAGTCTAATTTTTTTTCACTTTTTCGGAAAAGTCGTGAATGAATATAGTTATCTGCTCCTGCGAGGTTGTTGGCGTTTAACAAATTATTATTTGTAAAGTTAAGGGTTATTACCCTGTTTTTTTACATTTTAGCCGTTTATAAACAATGGAAGTGAATCTTGGGTATGGCAGAAGAAGAATGAAAGCAGAATAAATGCGGTAGAGATGCGATCGTTGAGGAAAATATGCGGAGTAAAACTGAGTGATAGAGTGAGCAATGAGGTGATTCGTAAAAGGTGTGGTCTGAAAGATGATATAGTGACAAGAATTGAGAAAGGAATGCTCCGGTGGTTTGGTCACTTAGAGAGGATGAATGAAAGGCGAGTCACGAAAGAGATATATTGTGCGAATGTGGAAGGAACGATTGCACAAGGGCGTCCCAGAAAAACCTACGTGGACCAAATAGGGGTTATCATAAAAAAGGGTGTACGCAGTGACAAAAACCACAGGGCATGTATGAAAAGATTGATGGATGTGAATGAAGCGAAAGAAGTGTGCAAGTTTCGTAGGGTAGCGATCCATAGGCTCTGCCTACCCCCATGGGAAACAGGCGTGAGTGTGTGTATGTAATAATTTAGAAGTGTCTAGTTGTCTAGTAAATCGTAATTTGATTCGGCAAAGTACCACCCGATCTTTCTGTTAAAATGACTCGATAAAATGACTGTATATAATTGTACATAGGTAATCATAATTGGTAGAATATTATCAATTCTCCGATTACGACATTTTGCAATTCGTTGATAATTCGATGACGGTAGCAACAGTTCTTTTCTGTATAAAGGATTTGCTGATTGTAAAAGTATTAAGTACTAATACAACGTGTTACAAAATATATCTTAAAGCCGTATATGGTAGATAGGGACCATTAAACTGAAAAACTTTTACTATGGGACCAACTCTGAAATTGCGAAAAGCAATCACCTGTTTCATACAAAAATTAAAAACAAAATTATCAAATTGTATAAAACAGCAGATATTCTTTTTTGGCTACCATATTCGGTATCACGTTTTATATCAACTTGACTTGTGCATATTAAATTGTCTGTGTGTATAGAATCAGTTTAGTTTCTGTGGGTTATCTTAGCCTTGTTTGACACTGATGACCTGGCTCCATATTTAATTAATGTGGTTTCCTAGCTCCTTTAATTTCATTAGAAATGTTTTCTTTGTACAATATGGCCTCGATTTTCAACGCAAATTCTGTTGAATTTGAGTGTCTAGTAGAAACAATAAATTAAACATTGTTTTCTTTTTGTTGCAGCTCAAAGGACGATGAAATTGATGGCAATTGTATAGTGAGAGCAAGAGGACTGCCGTGGCAGTCATCTGACCAGGACATCGCCAAATTCTTCAGGGGACTCAATGTTGCTAAGTAAGTACACAAATCACTCACATTAATTGTTGACGAATAATACTTAATATGGAACGAGAACAATAATGGGCCCAACATACTGCCTTGAGGAATACCATATCTGTGAAAACAATATAAAAAAACCGGCCAAGTGCAAGTCGGACTCACGCACGAAGGGTTCCGTACCAAAAACGGTAAAAATATCAGTTTGTTTTATGGGAGCCCCCCTTAAATATTTATTTTATTCTGTTTTTAGTATTTGTTGTAAAGCTCCGGGCAAACTGACGCGAATTCCGCGCGAAATTCGCGAGTGCGATCACGTAACTCAAAGCGATAGCCATAGCCATTGTCAAAGAAATTGCTATGGCAATGGCAATGGCTATGGCTATTGCTTTGAGTTACGTGATCAAAATCTGTCAAAATGACCGACGCGCGCGATTCGCTCGCGTCGGAGCTTTATAGCGGCAACAGACATACATCATCTGTGAAAATTTCAACTGTCTAGCTATCACGGTTCATGAGATACAGCCGGGTGACAGACAGACAGACGGACAGTGGAGTCTTAGTAATAGGGTTCCCGTTTTTACTCTTTGGGTACGGAACCCTAAAAACACAACAAAATGTTAAATAAATCCATGTCATTTTCTTTTGTTAAAATAAAAAGTAGGTAAGTATTGACCTGAGTAGTGCGTGATACAAGATCTTTAGTAGGTAATACCTATCTTAGTTTTAAAAAGGCCTTTTTTTAAGGCTTCACTTTGTTCATAGCCCGTAAAAAAGTCCTAAACACTAACTGAACAACTTTTACTATGGGGCCAACTCTAAAATCGCGAAATAATATCAGCTGTTTGATGTTTCATACATTTTGTTTGATATTATCTATATTATTTTTTGTATGAAACAGCTGATTTTTTTTCGCGATTTCAGAGTTGGTTCCATAATGGTCCCTATGTAAGTACCATTATTCGGCATCAGGGGTTTTTTGTAACACATTGTGTAACATAACTATTATGTATTCTGTGCATAAGCCGAGCAATACGCGCGCGTACTCCTATAATAAACAGACTTTTGGAGCGAATGGAGGTGACGACTGGAAGTTATTTGTTTTCTTTTTGGGTGTTGATGGAAGGCCGGTCGCTAGTTAATTATATTAATGTATGTAACATTGTCCAGGGGCGGAGTAGCCCTGTGCCTGTCGCCCCAGGGTCGGCGGAACGGAGAGGCGCTGGTGCGGTTCATCTCCCAGGAGCACCGGGACATGGCACTCAAGCGGCATAAGCACCACATCGGCCCGCGGTACATCGAGGTCAGTCTCATACTATCTATATTTTGTTGTTTAGTCATAAAGAATATTACTAAGATATAGTCAACAAACTATATAAATAAAAACCGGTCAAGTGCGAGTCGGACTCGCGCACGAAGGGTTCCGTACCAAAAAACAGCAAAAAAATCACGTTTGATGTATGGGAGCCCCCCTTAAATATTTATTTTATTCTGTTTTTAGCATATGTTATTATAACAGCAATAGAAATACACGATCTGTGAAAATGTCAACTGTCTACCTGTAGTCGTTATCAATATGGAGCAAAAAACGGCAAAAAAATCACGTTTGTTGTATGGGAGCCCCCCTTAAATATTTATTTTATTCTGTTTTTAGTATTTGTTGTTATAGCAGCAACAGAAATACATCATCTGTGAAAATTTCAACTGTCTAGCTATCACGGTTCATGAGATACAGCCTGGTGACAGACAGACAGACAGACAGACGGACAGCGGAGGCTTAGTAATAGGGTCTCGTTTTTACCCTTTGGGTACGGAACCCTAAAAAATGAATAGTTGAAACGTAAGCGCATAACTTAAGAACGACTGCACCAAATAAGATAATTATTTTTTTGTTGTGTTTGTTATTATGAGGAAAGGTTTATTAAAAGATTTCTTTTAATTTGAACGAAAAGACGAAATAAAATCAATTTTTCTCTTTTCCGTTAAAATGTAATGTAAGCGCATAAAACTTAAGAACAACTGCACCAAATTACTTAATTCTTTTTTTGTTGTTTGTTATTATAAAGACAAGGTGTGTACAAAAAATCAAAAAAAATGCACTCAAAGACGTAAAAATATATTTTTTCCTTTCCGTCATTTTAAATCGCGATATAACTAGTTGGCGCTACCCGTGCGAAGCCAGGGCGGGGCGGCTAGTATGATATAAAAAAGCATTAAAATGACCTTTTTGAACAAAATGTTGTTGTTTATGATGTTAGTAATCTACGGGAATTAATAGTTTGGCATACCAAAAAAAATATTTTCCAAAATTAGTAAATATGCTCACCAAATCCTAAACCGCCCAAAAAGATTTGGTGAGCATTTACTAATTCTAAGCTAGGTTAGGTGTTAGTATGATGGATGGCAGGGGCGTCGCCAAGAGTGGGCAGGGAGGGGCAGCTGCCGTTGGCTACATCTTTTTTTTTAAAGTTCTGAGGCCGTGCAACCTACTTTTCCGAGAATCCCGCAGCTCAAAAATTAAAAATAAATTCACTATTTGCTCTTGACTGTACCTACAACTCATATTTTAGTTTTTGATATTAACTTGTCCCCCTCTGGGCCAGGGGCTGGCGATGCTCTTGTATGAGGGATCATATAAACATAAGCCGTGATCTACTCGTGCAAGGTTGTTGGTGTTTCACGAATGACCGTGTATGTATCAGGTGTACCGCGCGAGCGGCGAGGACTTCCTGTCGGTGGCGGGCGGCGCGACGTGCGAGGCGGCGGCGTTCCTGTCGCGCGGCGCGCAGGTCATCGTGCGCATGCGCGGCCTGCCCTACGACGCGCTGCCGCAGCAAGTGGTGAGCACCTATCAAAATACTTGGATAATGTCACACAGCCACAGCGGCGACACTCCCCTGTACGTGTGAGCTCTGGCGCCGGTGACCTTGAGCTGCGTCGGGGACTAGTTTTGTCTTTCTCAATTCCTCGCTCCGTTGGCTCTGCGGTACCCCCGCGCTTGCCGGCTCGCCCGCATCACTCACACATAGCCGCGAGCACTTTTATAGCACACATGCTCAAGTGTATATTTACTTTGACCCCACACTAAGTAAAACTTGTAATATAGGTGCTAGAGAACTGCAACACTACTTATACATTTTTTCAAATAATACTTATATGCTTATTATACATAGAAACACCCAGACCTGTCAAAGAAATTAAAATTCATCATTTTTTATTTCTGATCCGCCGAGATCGAACCCGTGCCCTCTTGCGTGATCACCATTCCGGTGTACCACTGCACCACTCAGGTCGTGATCTACCGTGGCGTGGCGTCTCATCTCTATGATGGTGGATGTATCTCGTGAGACCTGACATGACGAGCAGGAAGAGGAAATTGGCATTACAAATTGTTGACTACCACGTGAAAACCACGTGGTTGTTCAGGGGCCCTATTTTTGAATCGCTCGGCTGGCGTCGAGCGCTCATTTCTACTGATTTTCGTTCGACATTTGACTCAATCTCATACATTTGAGTTGACTTGTCGGACGAAAATCAGTAGAAACGAGCGCTCGACCGACGCCAGCCGAGCGATTCAAAAATAGGGCACCACAGGTCTCATCTTTAGTGGCGCGTGTTGTACCAGTATTTTTTTTAATAAGTCTTTTTCCTGATCGTTAAAGCCTCTTTCTTCCTACAGCTGGACTTCTTCTCAACGGGCGACGACCCAGTCCAAGTGTTAGACGGCGCAGAAGGCGTATTATTCGTGCGACGGGCGGACGGGCGTGCGACCGGCGACGCGTTTGTGCTGTTCGAGAAAGAGGATGACGCACCCAAAGCGCTGTCCAGGCATCGGAAGCTGATCGGTGCTCGGTATATCGAGCTGTTCAGGTCTACCACGGCTGAGGTGCAGCAGGTAAGCCTCTTTTCATTGTCATCAGCCAAATTAATGTCTCCGCTAAATGGAATTTCAATCATAAAGGAAGAAGGCCATAACCCCACTACGCGATCCCAACACGAATTAGTGAAATGTCAGGACCAATACTTAACGTGCTGTTCCTTCCGAAGCACAGAGAAGTTCAAGTCAAGATAGTAATAAATTTGTGGTCATTGAAAATGGAAATCTTTTCAAATGCTTTATTGTTTTAATGTTTTATGAAGGTAGGTAGTGTAGTCATAAAACGTGGCCTGAGGGCTCCTCAGTCCCTGGTGGAAAGGGGAGCCAACATTAAAATAGTCATGTGGTAATGGTTTCTTTTCCACTGCAATTTCAGGTTGATTTCCCATGTTCTTTACTTTTTTTTATATAGCGTATGAAGTATCTTAATTATTAAGCTTCTTGTATTATTAGAAGCAATTCATCCTTATTGGAACGGGAACAGGTGAATTTATTATCCGTGTAGAATTTCGTTCCCCAAGTAAATACTTATAGGTAAGTAAGACTAAATTTTCGCAATAGGGGATATGCATCATTTTTTTTATCTTAATCAAAAGTATATTGCGTGAGAAAATTAACTGTAATATTAAAACTTTTCTCTTGCGTTTTTTTCTCGTGATATAGTTACTTGAAGTTAGCGCGCAGCAGCACCCGCCAAAAACGCTCCATACAAAACGGTGACGTCACACATCACGTTCCAGGTGTGTTTCGGCGCGTTTAATATGGAGTTAGCCAATAATCTTCAATTATCTCCCTACATTTTGCGTTTAAGTACATATGTGTCCTACAAAATGTGTTTCTTATTCGATATTCTATCTGACTGTAAAGTGCATTATATCCGAAAATGAAAAAAAATATCGTTATTTTCCCCTGATTTCATCGTGTGATAAAACTAAAATAATACATTTATTTTTATTTTTTTTTTCCTGTTCCATCATGTTTTTATAAGTATCCGCAGCGATCAAGCTCAAATTCATCAAAATCGGTGACTTATGCATATTCTCTATTGGTGTCAATTCGGTTGGCACAACTATACGAAATTGACAGGACCAAACTTAATTTTAGCATTCTGTTCTTGACTTTTCGACACAGGAAGAAAAGGATGGAAAACTAAATTTAGTTTATTCTTGTCATTTTAGTTAAGTTGTTGCCAGCTATGTCCTTGTCCAATCCATATCCCCGTAAAAAAAATATGGTCATCAATTGGGGTCCCAAGTTGAAATGAAAAATAATGTATTCTAAAATAGCAAGTATTGAAATATAGCAAACGTTCTTACAAAAAATATAGTTAACCATAAAACATCGTTAAAACTGCGCATATCGGTAAGTTTTGCTGAAAACAATGTTATCACAAACAGTAAATTCTATTACCGACCACCGAGGATTACGACCTAGCGAACAATAACGTTCACATTTTCACTAAATTATGTATTTTCGCTAGGAAATATCAAGGTTTCTTTTTATGGATACTTTATTTACTTCTTTATCTAGCAATATGCATTGAAACTCGCAATATACAATGAAATTATTGCGAATACTATACACCTTTTTAACCGCCCCTGGTCTAGTGATTCGCCCACCCATGTAGGTAAGGCGTAGGGTTCGATTACCAGGGGGGGTACAATTTGTACTCGGTTTGGTTGGTGGTAGGGCTTATTTCAATCAAATCCGCCTGGCCAGCTTAGCTACCACCATCTAACCTACCTAAGTCTGACGCCATAACAACAACTTAAAAATGGCTGTGTTCCGGCAGTTAGAGGTAAGATAGCCAGTTCCTCAGCGATGAGGATTCCGGGTGTAGTGCGCTTCCACCTTCGGCCTTATCGTCACTTAACATCAGGTGAGGTGAAGCCCAAGCACTAACCCGCTGTGTAAAAAAAAAAGCTTATAACATTTAATTTTAAACTTTTAGATTTTTTTTTTGCATTCACAATGCTATTTTTATATTAAGATGAATATGAATAATATTAGAAAAAATCGGCTCACCCGTTGCAACTTAGACGGGATTCGAACCCGCACCCTTAGGATTCCGGCCCAATGCACTACCAATTATGCTACCAAGCCGCTGATGGATGTGGCGAAATTTTCTAATACTTTTTACGTTTCCGCTGAAGATCAGCGCCATCTCACCAACGTGAAGAGAACTACTTCGCATTCGACTGTAGCACCCATTGCGGGTGCCAGACAATCATATCATAGAAAATTTCGCCAAACCCATCAGCGGCTTGGTAGCATAATTGGTAGTGCATTGGGCCGGAATCCTAAGGGTGCGGGTTCGAATCCCGTCTAAGTTGCTACGGGTGAGCCGATTTTTTCTAATATTTTTCATTATTTATTCAAGTTAACATTTAATTTCTTTTTTTTAACCGACTCCAAAAATTAGTTAATTAATTTGTGTTTTTTTTATTGTTGTTCGCGTATTCGACATTTATGGTACGATTTGGATGATTTTTTTTTGTTTGATTGAGTTTTCTTACGAGATGATCCCATATTTTATTTTTTATCGGTAATAGTAGTTTTCGAGTAATCCTGAAAATACGATGATTTCGAAAGTAACTTGATTTATGATCGTATAACTTCTTTATTTATGAACCGATTTAGATGATTATTTTTTTGTAGAAAAAGGGACTTTTAGAATAAAAAAATAAGTTTTCCTCTAGCCCCACTCGAGGACGCCTTGTTATGCAGACGTTTTCATTAAAATTGATATGCAATGATTTGAATATTATTTCTTGCTTTTTAGAGCTAGGCATTTTGTTGATTTATTTTAATTTAGTTTCGTGATGTTTCAAAGTAAATTTGTCTTCTGTCAAGTATTATAATTATACCGACCGGGATAAAAAGAATAAGTAATCTACTATGATAGGCTATAAACTATATTTGTGCCAAATTTCATCCAAATCTTTTTAGCCGCTTTTCAACCAAACAATCAAATATCAAATCATACATACTTTCACAATTATAATATTTGTACTTAACCTAGAATAGACTGCGAAAAAAATAAACGCTAATATATTATATAAAAAGAACAATAACGCGCGACCCGCTATACATAAATTTATTTGATTTAAAAGGACATCAGGCACATGAGACCCAAAAATGTATAAACATTAGTTATCTATAAACACTTCATGTTGCTAGAATCATAAAACAGCAGCAACACTATTTTTTAACTCCTTCATTTAGCTTTAATTAATTATTGATAAAAACAAAAGCATATCAATGAAACGGACATCTTTGTCAGCGATTGCACAAGTCTCCCCTGTGTATATTTGTTCTGTGGCACAAGTGATTGCGCATTAAAAAAAAAGAATGTCTGCCGGCTGTCAGTCAACTGTCAAAAGCGTTTTGTTACGTGCGACATATGCACAGATTTTCCGTTTGATCTGGTTCCGACTCGTACATTGTGGTGCTAATCTGTATCACTAACGCAGCTAACGAAACGTGTTGGTCGTGGTCCTGGTGTTGCTATTTAGTGTTGGGGTTACCAAAAAAAAACTTTCAAACATAAATAACTCTTAAAACATAAATCTTCTTAAAAATCTGAATATTTCCTATGAATTACTAATTACATGCCTACATTTTGAAAAATATAGAAATGTTATACATTCTTTGGTTTTTTTTCTATGGGACTCTGCCTGATGTCCTTTTAGCGTTTAGAATTTCTCCGTTGTTCTTTAATCTTACGAAACATGGATGGCTACTAATGCAATTAAATTTTTTTATAAAAACAAAAAGCAGTAAGAAATGTTGAGTTTGGACATTATAAAACAAATGCAATCTTTAGACGTGAATCATTTGTCATGCACTTAAATTAACCTTTGTTTCCAACTGACCGTGACAAAGGTAAATCGTAGCATTTTGCTTAAGTATAAGTTATGTATGATGATGCGTAATGACTGCGGGGATGTCACTGTGTTTGACGTCATTATGTCGAGACCTTTCAAGGAATAAGTTGATAAAACTCTTGTTTTGAGTATAATTTGTATTCCTACATAAGAAAAACTGTTCACTTCTCTGATCGTATGCTTGCTTTTGTATGCTTTTTGTTTTTTTACAGTGTTTCGGTAGTTTTGGCACTTTTACCGAAACTACTTAAAAAGATTTCAATTTCATTCAAGCTCCTAAAAATGAGGAAAGTCTGAAAAAATATTTAAAATAAGCTTAAAAACTAAATCGAGTTACATTTCAACATAGGGGTCGTCCATTAATCACGTGAGCCTCGAAAGGGGGGGGGGGGTAGTTGAAAACATCACGAAGTATCACAAGGGGGACGGGGGGGTGTAGTGAGATATCACGTATATTAATTTTTTTCGTTGAACGTGTGACTTTTAACCGAAAACTGTGTGTGATTGTTGACTCACCGTTACCAGGACGATTTCCCCGCCCACCGCGACATATTCGTACTGAAAAGTGTTGAGATTATTTTGTACCAAAAAATACACGTGATTTAGAGGGGGGGGGGGGGGGGTTAACGTAAATCCTCACGATGTATCACCAGGGGGGAGGGGGGGTTAAAAATTGGCCAAAAAAAAAACATCACGTGATTAATGGACGCCCCCATAAACTTTCTAAGTTTGAAATACTCGGAGGAACTAGAGAAGCCCGATGGCTCAGTGGTTTAGCTCCTGGCCCGGTGATTGCGAGGTTAACCAACATTAGCAAGGGTCGGTCATGGGATGGGTGACCAAAAAATTATTATCTCGAGCTCCTGTGCTTCGGAAGGCACGTTAAGCCGTTGGTCCCGGCTGCATTTGCAGTCGTTAACACCCAACAATTAGCATTGGGCTCACGTAGTGGATATGGCCCATCCTCTTTACCCACCCATAAGGAAGGCCTGTGCCCCAGCAGTAGGGACATTAAAAATGGCTGATGGTCATGACCACTTTAATCATTATCTTGGTTTGTTTTGTTACCCGACTGCAAAGAAAGGGTTATGTTTTTCGCGGGTATCTTGTATGTAAGTATGTTTGTTTGTATGTGTGTTTGTTTGTATGTAATATTCTTTATTACCTCATATCTTTCAAACGGCTGAATGGATTTCTGTAAATAAGATATCGTTAGATTTGTCTCGTCAGCCCAAGTGTTCTTAAGAAGGTGGCGTTATAAAAAAACCTACATGGCGGCTGTACGGTGCTATTATACGTAGTGGAACAATATTTTTTTTAGAATTCTGCAATATGAGTGTCAAATTAAAAGGCTTATTATAAAGATTTCAAAAAGGTATATTACGACCGTAATATATAATAACTAAAAAGATATAAATAAAATAAAAAAACCCGCCTGCATATAAAAATTCAAATCATTCATAACGTCACTTTCTTTATGCATCCCTCCGACTGCATGTTATTATGTTGCCTTTAATATTTAATCTTATTTCCATCTTTTCAGTTGACTTGTCTTTTTATGCAGGCGGGTTTTTTATTTTTTATTTATTTTATTTTTTTATTGAAGTAGGTACCTACCTCATTACCGCATTCTTTCAGCATTCTTACCAAATTCAATTGTAATCTGTATCACACCATCGACATATACAGGTCCTGAACCGATCGTTGGAGACTCGTACGAGCACAGCCAGCACGCCGTCCGCTGCCCCCGCGCCGTCGGAGAGCCTGCTGCCGGTGGCGCTCGTGCCGCAGCACGTGATCACGTCGGGGACGGCCAAAGACTGCGTGCGGTTGAGGGGGCTGCCTTACGAAGCTCAGGTATGTTTGTAAACTCTTCTTCGGCATCCTTAAAGAGATCACTGCATGCTCTGGTGCCTGAACACGTCATCACATCAGGAATGTTGGGTTACGAAGTTCATATTGTAGTACAAGTATTTTATTCTGCGGTGCAACTCGGTTTGAGAAAAAAGATTGTTCTTAAAACCCTTATTTACAAAGCAAACACCAACAATCCAACATAAGACCTATGGCGTAATGTTGAAAATGCTGATGCTTTCCGATTTTTTCTTCTATTTAAAACATTATTGGTTTCTTTACAAGCTTGCTGGATTGAGAGCGAACCGGTAAGTATTAAATAACTCTTTTGGGATTCAAAATATAAGGTAAACATCAGCCCGTCAATCATTTTATTGACTCATAGCAAAACCATAATCAAAATAAAAAGTTAAGTTTGGAATATGGTACTATTGTGCAGTGTTTTGATCACGATACTCAAAGACAACGTTATTTTTTAAGAAATAAAACAGTCATTGAATTCAATTCGGAAAATTGATAATCTTATTATGAGCTTGTCAAAGCCAGCGACAGTTTTTTTGAAAATATTCAACAAAAAACATTCCAACATTTGACACAATCGACCAAACAGCAAACACGATTTTGTAGGATGTTGAAAATAAAAAAATGTCGTTGGAGAACTTTAATCTTCCTCTTTTTAATTGCGACCTTATTTTTTTTTTACTTTGAATATTTTTAAATTTTCCTTTCAGGTGGAGCACATCCTTACATTCCTGGACGAGTTTGCCAAAAACATAGTGGTTCAGGGAGTCCACATGGTGTTTAATGCTCAGGTACCTACCTACTTAATTTCATCATTTCTTGGCCTTTGCAGCTGCCGTGGTCACGGGGGACTCAGTCCCCCGTGACCACGGCAGCTGCAAAGGTGCCGAAACGTCGGAAAAATCAAAAATCAAACCAAATACCAACTAATTACCAAAGTACTTTCAATAAAACCGCGCTAGTATCCGTTAAAAAGTCTTTTATTTCATGTCTAGTGAGCGCGTAAGCTTGAGAAGTTCATCATTTCTATTGGCTTATAAAACTATTATTATTAAATAACGATTTAAATTTAAAAGACTTCAGTATGACGTGTTTGATTTCACTCAAAAAATGTCCCTATGCCGTTTATTATTCTGAAATTCGATAACTCGTCAACGCCGCAATAAAGCAACGTGATTTTTTTTATCAATGACAGACTTAATTAAGAGAAATCTTTCAGTACTAGTCGCAAGCCGCAATTCTGAGTTTTTTGGAAGAAAAAAATAAAAACAAAAATCTGAATAAAAATTAATAACACGATTACCAAGATACTCCTAAAATAAAATATGAGCCTAAAGATGCTTTATCAAACAATATTAATAAAAAAAATATGTTGATTAGATACGCTTACAGAATTTATTTAATCTTTTTTCTAGGTCATGAAATATAAATTATTTAGAAAAAAAAAGTATTTGAAATAGACTTGTGGGTGTTCTAGTCGGCCGTTTAAAATGCATTTCTTGATCGATTTACGCGATAATAGGGAATTTTTTGAGTTCTAATGAAACATACTGTGAGTCACAGTGTGTCTATGACTGTCAAAAGTTGTTGTTTACTTAAGACAAGTAATTAAACAGACAACAGACTATAGGTAGTTAAAAAAATGAGTGATGGGGTTATTTTCTCTTTTGGATCCCGTTTCTTATACAATTAAGATTAGTTGATGATCAATAGATGTTTATAAACAATTTTTTATCTACATTACATTAACATATCTGTCCTAAAAGCAGATTTTTTCCTAATTTTCTTCCGATTTTCATTCCTCAACGCAGGGTCACCCTAGCGGCGAAGCGTTCATCCAAATGGACAGCGAAGCGAGCGCGTTCCTGTGCGCACAGCAGAAGCACCACCGCTACATGACCTACGGGAAGAAGCAGCGGTATATCGAGGTAAGCTCACATTATAGGATAGTGGTGGAACAGCTTTTCACATTATATTATACCTACCTTTACCTTCATATTATTTGTTTAGTACTGGGGGGTTCATAATGACCCGAATTTTGTTTTAATGGGGATGGCAACGCAAAGCTAATTGTAGATGTCGCTGCGTACGCTCGTTCCTAAGGCAGTAGACGTTCAGAAGAAATCTATAGGAAAATAGGTATTTATTTAGTGGTATTTTTTTACTGAAAAGTACCTACTCACTGACCCAAAATGGATATACCTAAAAGACTATTCTACAATGCAAATGCTGGAATTGAAAGCCAAATTAAGGCGTTTTTTTTATTCTTACTGGATTTTTATTTTTTTCTTAATATCCAGTTTCTTCGGAAATCTGTAAGTGCTAACATTTTTACAGCTTATTACACAGAATTTGGTAATTTAAAGCTATAAAACGATTTTTAAAGTAAAAGCCCTTTGTTTTGATGGTTTTTGTTACACAAGCGTACGTAGCGCCACTTTGACAGTTGCCTTCCCGTGACGATCCTAGACGCAAATAGACCCACTTAGGTTCGTGATCCTCGTACTCCGTGAACCTATGTTGCAGGTTCGCGGAGCTCAACCAATATGGGGATGCTATTGCGAACTTCTACTTGCTCTCCCTTTGTGTTCATTCGAATCGGATCGTAAAATGCGGAGAGCGCATCGGGGTTCGTACGCGTACACACTATGGAGCACTGTTGCAGGTTCGCAGAGCGCGGAGGTTCGCGAACTTAAGTGGGTACCCACCCTTAGAGTTTCGTAAGGGCAGGGCTCCATCACTCCGCGCGCGAGTATAAAGCACTCGGCTTCCTCTGAGAGGACAAATTTTGTACGTCAGAAAGGATAAGACCTACGCGATAGAAAGAGAGGCAACTACTAAGTGAATGTTTTAGAGCGAAAGGAGCGCTGTGCGACCTGAATTGCACTTTATTGTGTCGGGGCTAGAGTTGCTATTTATTTAAACGATTATGCGGAGTGCAAATTCTGTACGCTAGTACTATTATCTATTCTGTGGTAAGAGTTGAATCACATTTATTAATCGTAGGTGTTCCAATGCTCCGGCGACGACATGAACCTGGTGCTGACGGGCGGCGTGACCCCCGCCACGTCCCCCAAGGTGCTGTCCCCCGGTACGTTGGTCCCCCAGCCCCCCGCGCCGCGCCTCCTGGCGCACCACATCGCGCAACAAACCCTCCTCGCGAGGCAGCACGAAAACCTCCTTTTAGCCTCCCTCCGTCCACCCTTTTACCTCCCAGTCATGCGACAACCTCCCCCAGTCCAATACCTCCCCCAACAACAAGTCACCCTCCCTACGAAACGCACTTATGACCGTGCCTTCACCCCCGACCCCACCCCCGCTAAACGCCAATATGTCCAACAAATGACTCCCTCCCTCTCCCTCCCCATGTTCTCCTACGGAACGTCCACCCCCATTTTCTCCTACGCAAACTCAACACCGATGCTCTCAACCTACCCTAGTATCCAAGGAGGTATCCCCACCGCTCTCCCAGGTTATGGCTCGGCCCTTTCCGCTACCCTCCCCCCTTCCATGGCCAACCCCTTCCAAACCCTTTCCATGTTCCCGACTTATCCCTACTACCCTGGCGTCTAAATAGGTACGCTGTTTATACAAAAGTAAAACGCGGTACCTGACAAAATATACTATTAAATAAAAAAAATGTTATGGAGTAGTCGGAAAATGAAACAGGGTAAAATAATGACAATAAGCTCAAAGTTTAGAAACCGGAAAGTGCCTTGATTAGGTATTTTTTACGAGAATGTCGTTTTTCCACGAATTTAAAGTTTTTTAAACTTTATCGATAGCCACGTAAGCTAGGCAGCTTGTAATCTAGTGAAGCTATTAACCCACGGTTTATGTTATTATTTACTGACTTTAACTTTGTTAAACTCTCACTTTATTTTAATTTATTAAGTGAACCAGAGGTTGTTTATTGATGACAAGTAGATTAGACTAAGATTTAACATAATTTTACTTAAAAAATTCGGTTTAACGTCGTGTGATGAGAAAAAAGTTGTGATTTTTTTAAAATACAGACATTCCATTAGTTGAAAGACAAATAGCCGTTTTAAAGGCTGAACCCAAGTCTGAGAACTAGAACTTATAAAAGTACTTTTTTTGTTTTATTTTAACAATTAGGTACTTAATTTTTGTCTTTGTTGAGTACAATGCAATTTCTTGATTTAGTTTACGTCTTTATATTTTTTTATTAAGTTAAAAGTTTTTTGTAAGTTGTTTGTTGATTTCGTTTGCAAATGAAGTAATTTTAGGAATTGATATTTTACGTTTTTTTCGTAATCAAGTGCAGCTTATTATCGTGTTAGTTATTAGTTTAGGTTATAGGTCGGCACCTTCCTTTCTCCTTTCCATAATCATCCTAAATCTACTACTGTCGGAATAGTTCACTACCTAACCGTCTAAACGCATACCACATAGCTTAATGTCATCGTTATACATACCTCACACCACACCACAAGTATATAGCAATAATTGGTATATAAGCAACTGAAAAGATTTGGAGCACGTTTTCTTATGTAATTTGTTAACATTTGCGCCCACTGCCCTACTAACAATGCTTGTATACTTGGTGATAGTTACAGTGTTTTGTCTCTTAACTTTAATGTCGAACTTATGCGAGCCAAATAAGAATAGGACTGTCAAAGCGGCCATTTTTGTTTGCGTTTCGCTTCCACTTCAGGGTGTAGGAATGTGCAAGAAAAGGAACAAAGATGAAAATGGCCGTTTGACAGTACTATTCTTATTTGACGCGCATAGTAAGTAGTTTGACAGATTCATCGTTATGTAACTATACAAACGCTATACAATCATTATTATTATGGGTGGTAGATTAAAAACTAAATTAAAGAGAGTTTACATAAGAAAACGTGGCCTAAGTCGGGTGATTTATTTAATGGTACTCCTATAGAATTCCCTTAAAACTTCATTATTATGGTGTTGCCATTGTTTCGAATTTCACCAATATAGGTTTGGGGCTTAGTCACGGACACTCGGTGTAAAGGCTAATCTTTGTTCTGTCATACAAATGTAACTTTGGCAATGTATTATCAGTAATGGGGAATGTCAGAAAAAACAATTTGGCTGTTTTTTTTTAGTAGGAATAAGCTCCCTTATTAATACTTAAAAGGATTCAGAATTTTTGGTTTCGTTAATAAATATAAAAAATATGCTTTGTTTTCGCAAAATTACGGGAGCAACAGCAGAATGGAGATGATTCCTTATAGCCACCACCTGCCACAACCACAACATGGTATTTAAAAAAGTTTCGGCACAGAATGTCAAAACGTTTTTTAATACAATATGTTATGGTTGTGGCAGGTGATGGATAGCCACGGAAGTAACAGGAGAATGGAGATTTTAATTGTTACAATATGTTACTTCCGGACATTTGTGAAGATGAACTGTTTTTTTTCACGCAACCGAAATTTCTGAAACTTTTTTCTATTAATAAGGGAGCTTATTCCTACCTATGAAAATATTCAGCCAATTTTTTTTCAGACATTCCCCACTGTCAGAGGTACTTACTTATTTATATTATACTATAATGTGTCAATTAATGGTAATATGTAAGTGTTATAATATGGTGTATCCGAACGGGTTGTGACATGGAAAATGCATGCTTCGTGGTCGGGGTAAGTGTCGCCAGTATGTGTTTTAAAAAAGATTGGAGTCGATTCTGAAACCAGTTACTCTATGGGTTTATCAGCAATCAGCATGGACGCTTCCGTTTGCGACATAAGGTATAATTTTGCATGGCTCTCGAGATTTCGTACGGGTCTTTAGCTTACGTTTTCCACAGCACACCGCGCCCGGATACAGTACTTCTACCGCAAAACTGTATGTTACCGTCTCAAAATGTGTACACAATAGCTTAACCGTAGCACTGCGGCTTGTACTTTGAATAACTTAACTGTTAACTACTTGGCTGACTAACCGGTAATGAGACGTAAAAGTAAGCTGGTCTTTTCTTGAAGTGGGATGTTCACTATGTTTCCCTTTATCAATTAGACTAGCCTGGGTACTTATTGTCTAATTTCAAAATATATCGCAATCGCTTTCAGGACGTGACACATTGATGCTTTTTTTGGCACCAATAAAAACTTACCAAAGAAATGTAGCAATGTGTCACATCCATCTGTCAAATGAAACCGATTGCGATAGATTTTGAAATTAGATAATGAGTACCCTGGTTTTGTTAGCTCGCCGCGCCACTCTCATAAATTGTGTCGAGCATAGACTTATTATATTACTAGAATCATTGGTGTCGAGTAAATCCAGTAGCGTCAGCAATTTCTCAAGTTATTCATAGTGATGTAGTGCTCTATGGTCAGGGGTAAACGAATAATCCCCCAGTCATTAACACGCTTTTCTTTCAAGCTTCTTCTCTCTTCCGAAGCCTTCGCTTTTCTACTATCGAAATGTCAACAAGTTGTGATTTCAATTACTTCTGCGCATGCTTCGTCTTTTATTGGGATCAATTTAAGAGGATGTACTGAACTAACTGTCCGAAATTGGTACTTATTAGTTAAGAATGGCAGCTTTTAAAATTTAGATTTAAATATAAAAAGTACTTAAAATGATATGAAGTTAAAAACGGTACGGTTTTGTAAAATCTAAGGTGTTTAGTGACTGGGGGATGGTGGTGTGAGGCTACCAACCAATCAGTTTTTAATAAATTATAACTTTTAAAACTAAAAAACTTTTTTATCCAATCATCAAGTTATCAACATTTAAAAAAAGGACGCAGTGTAACTTTTGTACTGCGTTTTGTCTATGAATTTTATCAAAATTTGTTTATTTTTTACAATTTGGAGATTGGATTAAAAATACTAGCCGTTTGTTTTCCAAAAGGTGTCTGCCAAGGCAATGTTTTAAAGAGTTAAATAGTTTATAAGTTTATCATTCCGCAAATCAGTCTTTTGAAGCTTTTTAATTGTCTCATTTTGTTAGATTCTTAATGAGTTTTTTTTATATTAATAATATTAAGTTGTTTAATGAAAGATTATTGCGTACTTTAAATAAATCGATAGTCTAAATGTTAGATCGTGATTATTGCGTTTTTACTGGTATGCGGTTGGTTGTGCTATTTTCTCGTCCACGAAGCTTTTTGTATATTTTTTTTAATTTACTTGTGAAGGAGTGGTTGATACTAACAAACGGCTTGGCTGGCCTATAAAGTTACGTCCTTACATGTTATACTAACTTTACTATACGTATCTTGAGGTGAATGGGTTTTCACGCGGCTCTTAAACATTGAAACAGTAGGTACCTTATTTAAAATTATTTATCAAATTTTCTAAACGTATGAAGTCAGAAGTAATCTAGTTAACATAAATAACCATTTATAATTTGCAGTATACTGCTACTTAATATAAAAAATATAGACAAAAACATTCATTTACTATGTTTTTAACCAGGTCACAGTAGGACAGTGACCAATAATTTTATATTCATGTGTCATAGAATATGAATAGGTATAAAATTCTTGAGAGTGACTGACTATAGGTACTCCCTCGTTTTCCTTACTTGTCCACTGCACAGCCAACTTGATAATGAAATTATAAAAATGTTGACAAGAGTTGTGTTCTCTTCTCACTGTCAGACTACTGTCTACATACGGCATTCCGAATCACAAAGTTGGGTGAAACGCACGTGAATGAGTAACAGATAAGTATGTGCTGAATTAATAATTAAATGGTTAATTTTATGAATGACACGTCACAGGCACAGATGTATGTGACACGACCATAATTTATTACATCATGGGACTCATAATGAGGTCATGGCAAATGGATTTTGACATTACTGACCTTGAGAGTTACACACATGTTTATCCGTTTAAAAATACAACTGTACTTACCATCTGTAAATAATTAATGCAAATAAGTTTGTTAATTTAGAAGAATTTTAATAAGTGTAGGTACTATACTATAGGTGGAATGTTTAGGTACATACTACTATAGCACTTCGTCTTTGTGTTATATGTGTTAACACAATTTAATATTTCCGTTATACTCTTTAAGATAATATTACTGCATACAAAACTTTTCGCTCACATCATGATGGGCAGATCATTAACTTTAAGAATTCATGGCATATGGTGTTTCAATCTGCATATTTTCAGAATTTTAGACTGTCTCTAGTTATAACAAGATTGAACACGTTGTCGCTCGGTTCAATTCAACGGGTAATAAGGAATGTTTGAAAAAAAATCAAATAGGCTGAATAGTGTTTATAGGTAGGAATAAGCTCCATTATTAATAGAAAAATGTTTCAGAATTTTCATTGACCTGAATTTTTTTTCTATTTAACTGGACTGGCTGTCTGTATGATTTGACAGCAAAGTTTTTGTGCCTATTTGATTTTGACGTACAATGAAAATGTTTGCCCCCCTCTGGTCTGTCCAGACTCCAGAGCCAGACTTTAGTACCATGTCCCTCACGCTACGTCCTACAGCGCCAAAATGGCGGAAATCAAATAGGCACAAGAACAGTTTGACAGCAGCCAGTCTAAAGTAATAATATAGAGGTCAATGAGAATTTTTGATTATGTGAAAAAAAAAACTTCATGTTCGAAAAAGTACGGGAGTAACAGCAGAATGGAGATTCCATAGCCATCACCTGCCACAACCACAATATTTATAAAAAAAAGTTTTGACATGTTGTGTCGAAACTCTTTTTCATTACCATGTTGTGTTTGCGGAAGACGAAGCGACTTTATTTTTTTTTTGTCAAGTGACGCAACCGAAAATTCTGAAACTATTTTTAAAGTCGAAGAGATTTTTTTTTTACGTAACCGTAAATTCAGAACGTTCTTCTATTACGAAGGGAGCTTATTCCTACCTATAAAAAATATTCAGCCATTCCCCGTTTGATTTTTTTCAGACATTACCCATTAGGTGTTAAATGGATCAAAAAAATTGGTACAGCTTGACCATAAAGAATTGATAAAAATCTGCGCTACTTTCTATGCAAACATGTCGAAATCACGAAGTTCGCAAAACTGACTTTAATTTATTTTGTACTTACTGAAAAAAAATATTTAATGTCCACCCACTCTTTCTGTTCAAGCTGTAACACTTTATATAATAATTCCTACGGAATGGAAGTTTTCATTGGTAAGTATAATGTCTAAAATCGTTTGCCATAATGTCTCCACATTTCGCACATCCCGTATCGTCAATGGTTATTAACCTCCTTCACAAGATCAAAGGTAAAATAGCACAATCATAAGCCCACTCCCATTACCCTAACCTAGCTTTATTAACTACTGTCCTTTTTTTATAAACAAGGTTTAAATAAATGTCTATCTACAACATACACAAAACAATCCTTTTGAAGAAATTTCACTTACGCACATGGCTTCAAGTCCTAAAATTGTGTCTTAAAAACATATTACACTTTGCTGAAAAATTAAAAAAAAATGCTTTATGGACTAAATTTCTTCATACCTACTGCTTCATGCATGGTTACTTAGGTGACAGAAAAATATTTATGAAATGGGTTAAACAATGCTTAGTGTGTCGTAGAAAAAAATGTTTTTGTGCTTAAATTTAGAGGACGAAATTCTGGGTTTATGGTGATAACACCCTCTTAGCCGGGTGGATGTATAGTGGTACACCAAGTAATCATCATTATATAACAAGTGATGTAAGTACGTATTATCTATCATTTGTTATGGGATCACATATTTAAAGCTCTATATCTTACTCTTGATTATCGCATTTTTAAAGTTACCGTCTCAAATTTGATTTTTTTTTTACTAAAAAAAGAACTTTAACGGCTTTGAGATCTGTCTTTTTCGCCTATCGACTTTTTTTCAACGGCTTTGGCCTTTACTTTTTTGGCACCAAGGAGTTGAGTTAAATTTGAGGTGGTAACGCCACGGTGCTAAAGTACGAGGGTACTAGGAGAGCATAAGTTTGGTACCTAAAGTCCGCAGACTAGCTTGGTGGTTGGCGGCGTCGGCGGCGTGTGTAACAGAGTATTGGTGTAAGTTGCGCACTGCTTTGGTGGACTGTTAATGCGTTCAGACCCTGGTGAGTGTCCATCTTGTTTTTAATTATAACTTAAGCTTGCTATTGACGATACGTCCATTTGGCAGACGTAGGGTTACCAGAAGACAGGAATTTTCCAGACATGTCAGGAATTTTAGGCATACGTCAGGAAAACAGGGGAAAACTGTAGTTGTCAGGGATTTTTGAAATCCCAAAAAGTGTAAGTACTTAATGAAAACACATAACTTGTTAATAATTTTGGTGAGAAATAAATATCAAAAGTCAACTAAATTAAGAATGTAGGTGTACAAAATGTCAGGAAATTCTTGAAAAGTCAAGAAAAAAGTCAGGAAACCTTATTATTAGATCTGGTAACCCTAGGCAGACGTCCATTCCAAATGGAAGTAGGTACGTCAAGATTTAAGATGGGCATCGTTGACTATACTTCCATTTGGACGCACCAACACCGTAACTTCCATTGTCCAAATCTGAACGCAGGTAGGTACCTACGTCCATTTGTGAGTATTCCATTTGGACGTCTCGTCAATGGCTAGCATTACATTACATTGTGTACGTCTATCTGTATCGACTATCGAAACACTGGAAGTGGCTAGCTGAAAACCATACAGGGTCATTTTTCGACCCCTTTTCAAATTTTGTCAGGTCATTCTATAACAGCAGTAGAATCAATTTGAGAAGTAAAAAAAATTTTTGTTTACATTTTTACCCCAAACTTTTCCCTACACAAATTGAAATTGTTGTCACTGTTTACGGTCGACCCGCGCGAGCGTCGAGTTGCGCGAGGGTGAACGTGCGTGCCTAAATTTTTTGGACATAAAAAGTGGCTGAAAACTGTGAATTTAAAAATAAATAATTCATAGTTATCTCACCAAATGTTTTTTTATGACTTCCTTGAACTTATATTTGATTTTGTAAAGAGGTCGCAAAATTACCCTGTATAATCTAATCAGCTGTCCGTTCACATTTTATTTATGGGGTATAACAAGTCTAGTAATAGTTATATCAATGGTAAATATATTCCTCATTAACACAATTTTATTGTATGTTATTTAAACTTGGGTTGCATCAATCGTAGTAATTGAATAGAAGCGTATTGCCTAAGCAATTTTAACTTGGCTAATAATTTTATTTTTATTTAAAAAAGTGCGAAAAATTAATGAAAAATTATGCGCTGTATTTAAGAGATTTCCAAAAAGGTGATGATGTCGTAAATTATTTTATATTTTTATCCAAATTTGTGACTAACATTTATATTATTTAGCATGATCGTGTTTTGTCATAATTATTATCTATCCATACTTAAAGGGAAGCTGCTAAATTCATTATTATGTATAACTGTTTATTGTTTATGGGAAATTATAATGATACTTATGTCTTAACAACTTTTAGATGTAATTTTTTATGCAAGGTTTAATCTTATCCATTTATGGTTTCTATGAAAACTTTGCGAATTGGTAGGAAGTTAAAAAATGGTTCATTTTGTTAACTATCTACTTTTAAAGTCTGTAGAAATTAGTTTAAGAAAATATAATTAAAATCTCTTATGTTTAAAATATACACGGAACGGAAGCTTAGTATTCCTTTCCTAAAAACGTTAATTTCGTTACATTTCAAAATCTAGTATTCTGTGGTAGAGCTTGGCCAGAAAGAGTCTGTTCGTCGAAAATTAATGTTTTTTCGGTAAAAAACAGTGTTGCCAAGTTATTCGTGATTTTGTCGTGTTCGCATAGAAAGGGGCGCCTTCAATTTTTGTAAACTCTTTATGGTCAAACTCTTTTTATTATTAACTCAAAGTGATTTAAACTTTTCACACACAATGTTCTGCTTCTTACAATAATATTTACCGCAGGGCCAATGACGTACTACTACCCGCCTATGGGGCCCACGCTGCCCCCGCCCCCGCTGGTCTACTGGGGGTACCCCACGCCCCCCGTGTCGCCGGCACATTACTACCACCCGCCACATCACCCTCAAACCATGGTAAAGTATACCAAATACATCTCACACTAACCCTCTTATACACGGTTAATTTTTAAATAAGTACCTAAAATGAAATGAGTGTATCATTCTCTTCCTTATTCTAATCGAGTAAGTATGTAAAGTTATTAGTTTCAATATTTAATAATTATTTACGGCCCAAAATAATTTTTTTTACAGATTTCTGGATTTAGAGCTCATTCATATCATAGAATTATATTATTTTTCTGAGTTTAGCGATCAATCAAGATTTTCAAAATATTCATTGACTACACGTTCATATTTAGAAACGTGGTCTAATATCCCCATTTTATTTTTAGATCTGTATTGAGTAAAACTTGCAGTTTTCAAACATTCTTCATGCAACCAACTTGCAAACATAGCTTCTAATAGTTATTATATTAATTTGCAATTCATACTTAGTATAATTAATCTCAAATTTTGTTGAACGTTTTGGTTCATTTAAAATCAATTTATACTATAAATTTCAAGTGAATATAATATTAGAAGCATTTCAATTTGAAAATCGCAAGTATTACTCAAGTCATTACCTACTCATTTGTGTATCGCATAGTCCGCACACAGGCGCCGCCATTGAAAAAAAACATAGTGCTTAATTAAGACTGTATATACGCATTTCAAAGAAATTAGCGTTTTTCCAAACAAGTTATCTAAAGAATTAAAGCATTACTATTGATGTAAACTTTAGTTTTAGGAAGCAAAATTCTTAAATTAGTGCCGTATAGAGAGAAAAACATAATAAATTATCAGGTATTTTAAAACAAAGACAATCTGTTCAAGTGGAATTCCAAATTTGCTTGTCAGAGGTATTTTTCAAACACGTTTCAGCTGTAACAAATAATAATACGACTCATATTTATTTTTTCATTTATTGTTTGTATTGTCAAGGAGTGCCCTATAGAGAAAATTTTAAAAAATGATTTTAATCACAGTGAAATAAAATATTAAAAAATGCTCAAATAGGTACACTTTGACATGTTTTTATACTGGCATTTACAGATTTTAAAGTAATTTATTATTTTCCTTAGAAATAATGAGGTATTTGTTTATTGTATTGAGTATTTTGTATATACTTATATCTAATATATAATTTAATAGGAATTTTCAAAGTTCGCCCTCATTACGGTTCGCGCAAAGATGTTTCGATCATTTGTATGGAAAATTTAAAAATGGAACGTGATGCGCGTCTACAGCCTTAAGACGAAATTTATTATCTCTCTGTAGTGCACTCTGAAAAGCGGCCACTTTTCGCAAAAACACTCGAATCACTCCATTAAACTATACGACAGGCTAGAAAATATTGCTTTCACCTCTCCAGCACGAAAAGGGCGCGTTTGGCGCGTAAAAACTCGCAGCAAAATCGATTTTTGCTGCGAGCGTGAGGCAAAGTTCTTTTTTAATTTCTAACACCAACTTTTAAAATAGTAAAGAAAAAAGAAATAAAGTGAAAAGGATGATACTTGTAAAATTTATATGTGAGAAAAGGATAGATAGAGTGCTTTATGGTGTCATGCATGGATTAAAAAGTAAAAAAATAAAATGCACGGATAAGTATACCAAGGAGTTCTAAATAAGGACTGTTAAAAGAAGATTGATGATTCGGAATAAAGAGTATGGACGAAATGAGGTCGCATGTATGAAATTAATATAAAATAAGAAAAATTAATGAAATTTATTACAAATTAGTGTTTTATGACTATAAATAAATAAATAAGATGGAATATTAATGAATAAGAGAAAATCACAACGTAATAATGTAAAACAAAACGGCGGGAATCTACTTTATGAATAAAATTTGTCAGCATAGGTTTGATCGAACTATTTTTGTGATAAATTACAAAAAACGAGTGCGTCCAACGATGAAGATAGTTGTCTAACTCCAAAAGAGTTGAGTGAACAAGTTTCTAATGCTGAATTTAGCTTTTTACCAGGAAACTCACGCAAAAATTTTCTCGCTGGTAGAGGTGAAAAGTTGTATGTTTTACACGAGACCAAAATTTTGTTCTGACTCGTGACTTTAAATCACTCACTGTGCTCAGTAGGTAGTCTATATTAGAATCACTCGCTACGCTCGTGATTCAATTCCACACTACTTCGCTAGATCGTGATTTAAAGTCGGCACTCGCAGCACAAATTGATTTTGGTCACTTGTATAACAAATAACTATTAACCGATATAAAAATCACAATTTCATTTTTTCCAATGGCGGCGCTAGTGTGCAAACTACGCGCTCTTAAGAAAACCCGAATCTATAATTTTACTTTTGTTATTTTCACGAAATATCCTTATTTTTTGTTTCACTGATAAACAAACAAGTTCCATTCTGTGATTTGGCTTTTTTTATTAATTTCAGATACCGGAAGTGGTGTCAGTTGGAGGCGGATCACCCTTGCCGATTCCGCCCCCCACCGCCTGCCCCGATTGGCCAATCTACATAGTGAACTAAAAAATAAATTGCAAAATAATTTAGAATTGGCGGTAAAAATCCACAAAATTTAGAATATTTCTAAATTTATTTAAAAACTTAGACTTAGATATCTGATAGTGACTAGGGTTAAAATTATCTTCAAAGTTTAATATTTTGATTATTTGTCGAATATTCAAAATATATAATTGAAAGATAATGGCTCAAAATTAAAGTGATATTAAATCATATAGGTAACGATATTAATTATCACAATATTTTTACATCATTAAGTATGCTTTTTATATTTATAAAATAGCGAGATGTTTGTACTAATAAGTTATTGAATCACAAATAATATTTACCAATGTTTTTAAAAAACACTTCATAATTTTGTTAATAATGCAAATATTTAAAAAACTTTATTTATATTGTTGTATTTTAAATTGTCTGTTAGTTTTTTTCATAATAATATCAATTCGATAACATTTCTTATTTGTTGTTGATTTTTCAAAATTTTGCATATCCAAGATATGAAAAAACAAGTATTTTTATCTTTGCATAAATTTATTTCCTGTTGTATTTATATTGTTATTTATGTTACCTACTAAATACATTATTAAAATTATATGGTATACCACAAGGTACCCAATAAGATGTGTATTAATAAAATTGATCTAAAATTAAGTTAAAAATATAAAAAAAAACAGAAAATTAATCATTAACAAAATGATATTTCTTCATAAAAAAAGACTCGAGCTAGTTATAATCGCGGACATACTTTTTTTAATAACCTGTTAATTTAGCATTTTTACAGTCTGGCAAAAAAGTATAGAAAATAATGAGGGAGCCACTTTATTTGTCTTTAAGTGTTATTAAATGGCAACATTAGATTAGACTACCTTTGTACGCAAAAACACATTATAGTTCTGTTTCTAAACTATTTTGCCAAGCTGTATTTTAAAAAATATTTCTTAAACAACGAATTGATAACACAGTGATATTAAGGTGCTGTTCGTTAATTAATTTTGTAGAAGTTGAACCAAATAATAATTTCGTGTTTTTATCTACGTTTAATTGATAAGCCTAGTGTAGTTATAAGAAGAACGCTCAATTAGTGAATTAGATAGATATATCGCGAACCATACACACAACTATATGCCATAATGTAAGGAAAATAAGCGTGTTTTTACCATGTCACGGTAATTGTAAAGAAATCAATGACTTTCACATTCTGATAAAGAGTTTTTATGTTAGCCTTAAAGTAACGCCGGCTTCGTCCCGAAGGGGCAGCCTTAGCGATTATTACTCTATTCAAATTATTCTGGCAATGGGGATGGCAACACAAAGCTAATTGTAGATGTCGCTGCGTACGCTTGTTCCTAAGACAGTAGACGTTCAGAACAAAATGTATGGGAAAATAGGAATTTATTTTGTGGTTTTTTTTTACCGAAAAAGATCCATTGACCCAAAATGGATATTAAAGACTATTCTACAATGCAAATGCCACAATTTAAAGCCAAATTAAGACGGTTTTATTCTTACAGAATTTATATTTTTTTTCTATATCCAGATTTTCGGAAAATAGTAAGTGCCAACATTTTTAAAGACTATTACACAGAATTTAATCATTTAAAGCTTAAAAGAACGTTGTTTTAAGTAAAAGTTCTTTGTTTTCATAGTTCTCGTGGAACAAGCGTACGCAGCGCCATTTTGACAGTTGCCTTCCCCATTATTAACGCGTATGCCCATTTGGGCCTGTACTTCGGCAGAGGGGAACGCTTCGTATGGCTACTCCTGGTACAGAAGCCCGTCGCATATTTTTACATTTACTGTGACGTCATGGAGCTGTATATAACGTAGGTATACCTTTGAGCTTCTTTTTAAGAAAAAAGTTTCCTTTTTAAATAAGTCGTTCATCTTTGAAAACATTTTCATTTTCTTTGCTCAAACGGTCTATCGGTCGTGCGTATGCTCATAGAGAAATTTAGTTGCTCATTCTAAGATTAAAACAGTAAATTTTAATGTAGGTACTTAAGCCGAATTTAACTATTGTGTGTTGAGTATTTTAAGACTGGGGTTTTCATGTTAAGGACTTTACCTATGATGACTAATGAATTTTATATAATACCAACTATGCTATAATTAAGTAATTATCTTGCCCAATCGATATGGCCAGTATGAAGTTTGAGAGTTAAATTCGGCTCGATTCCTTAATTTAACAAACTTAGATATAATAATGATGATACATTTAATATCATTTCACACTATTGTTCATCTTCGTAATAAAACACTTAAAAAATAACTCATCACTACGAATCTTTAAATTTTAATGCGTTTTCTTTCACCAAATGTGACACATTGCACCATTTTCCATTGTTAAATTCTAGTAATTTAAATTAGGAATATTATTAATAATTTTTATAGCATAATAATTGCCCTATAGCTAATACAGGAAACAACCTAATCGAAATAGTTTCAAATTACTTTTACGCCTAAATATAGTGTTACTTCTTAATACCTATATCTGTTTCTATTAATAATGTTAGTAGTATTATATATTTTATCGGAATAATAATTAAGAATTACGACAACAAAATCGATGTCTTCCAATGTTGTAAATAAATATAGTTTAAATTATATTTATTTAAGTTTTGTCACAAAAAGTCGTGTGATCCAAGTTAGCGAAATTGTGTCGAAAACTAGAAGTTTAAATTATGTTTTTATATAGGTATATTTATTTTATGTCAACAATTTTAAATGTGTTAATTAGTATACTTACATGTTTTAAGACACTATAAATTTTAGAAAAAAAGACAAAATGTTCTTGTTGTAATACCTACATTTAAAATAACATTATTTTTTAAGTCTCACACCCATGACATAAAACAATTGCTTCTGATTTTTTAAATAACTAATGGAAACAAATTAGGATCTACAAAGAAACTTTAATTGCTAATGCAAATAAAATAAATCTTGCCATTTCTTTAAAAAAAATCGCTTGCCTTTCGTTTTAAACTCATTTTTCGTCAAAAGTACGACTTACCTAAGTAGAATCAATATATACAGTGACCAAAAAATTTTGCCCATTACAAAATAAATTATTCTTTTTTGACAGTGCTAAGGCTCGAATTTAGGGTGCATATAAGCAACATGCAATTTTGTCAAATTATAAACTCAAATCACAATTTATTTTTTAATTTTATAAGTCAACCTAATAAATAATAAATTACATACACAAAGATAAATGTAGAATTTTGTTAAGTATATAAGTTTTGATACTTACCAAAGCATCAAAATGATACTTATTTTGCCCATTACCTACAAAATAAATTATTCTTTTTTGACAGTGTTAAGGCTCGAATTTAGGGTGCATATAAGCAACATGCAATTTTGTCAAATTATAAACTCAAATCACAATTTATTTTTTAATTTTATAAGTCAACCTCTTAAATAATAGATTACATACACAAAGATAAATGTAGAATTTTGGTAAGAATATAAGTTTTGATACTTACCAAAGCATCAAAATGATACTTATCTTTCATATTTTAAAAACATAAAAATCTCACATTTTACATAATAAGTAAGCAATATTGAAAATTCTGCTCAATTCGAAAGACTTCACGGCCAGAACACAATGTTATTATAGTGATATTATTTTTGTTATTTTTATATTATTACTTATATTTTCCAGTGTTATCGAAGCGAAGTGATCTTATTAAAAATTGTTACCTACGTTCTATCTAACGTTGTCCTTTCACAGGTCTGTTGATGTAGCATAGACTAATAATTATAGATAATACATAGTTTAATATATAAAATGTTATGTTAATCGTTTAGAATGTGCAATTTTAGAATTTAGACAAGTTCCGATGTTTAATGCCAAACGTTTTTGGTTTCATATCATACAAAGTAGTGAATGAATAAATAAATATTAGATAATTACATAATGATTTTATTTTTTTGGTTACCCATACCCCTTACTTATGACTTATGCTCCATTGCCCCCGGGGTCAGTTTAATATTTTAAAGAAATTCCCCACTGCCCCCAAATATTGAAAGTACCTATGCTCCATTGTCCCTCCAAGCATTTTCTTTCCCAGTGGGTCCAAGAGAATATTTTGGTACAGTCAACAAAGCTGAGTTATTTTATTTCCAATCACTTTTGGATATATAAAATATATGTTTTTCAATCCTTTATAAGAAAAACGTTTCCAAAATACCAGGATCACATAAATATAAAGAAGGTTAACTTTTGTAATTTTCAAAACTCCTGAAACCTTTACTCTTATTATTTTAAACTTATAAATTTGAAAATTGAGAAAGTTGACCTCCTCCATATTTATGTGATCCTGGTACTTTGGAGACGTTTCTATTTTCTAATAGAAACGTTTCTATCTTCTGAAAGAAAAATAGAAAATATTTAAAAACGTTTCTGGCGAATAGCCGGGTGTAAAACTTACTTTATTAATCCTTATTACTCTACTAGTCTACCCAAAATGAATGATATTTTATATAAATAAATATTCTCTGTTGTTTTTTAATTAATCACCTTAGTAAACTTGTAACTAACTGTACTTTTGATTTTGGGGGCAATGGAGCATACATACATTAAATATTTGGGGGCAGTGGGGAATTTCTTTAAAATATTAAACTGACCCCCGGGGGTTATGGAGCATAAGTCTTACTTATGCTTTTTAGGGAAAAAGTCTTCCACAAGGATCTGTTTTAAGTCCCATTCTTTACATTTTCTATACATGATATTGATAGTCTACAGACTAGCGAATTATATCGACATTTAACAGTAAAAATCTACTGTCTTTTGGAGATAATAGCAATATCGTTTTATGGTGGTTTTGCTGAAGAATGCACGTGATAATTGTTAATTATAGAAAATTAACATACAAAACAAGTGATGCCATATAGAGGTAATATCTTAATCATAGAGGCATTTAATCTTATTTTAGCCCTGCTGCCAGAAAAAACAAAAAGATAGATCATTAAAAATCCGTAGTGCATTTTGATATCCAATAAGTTAGCGAACGAATAGAAAAGTGGCCATTTGAGTAAGGGGCATGAAGTTTAGTTTAATGTTTTTATTATTCGTGGCGAAGTATCATTATAATAAGGAATAATAAAACATTGTCTTGTAAATGAAACAACATCATACAATTTCCATTTTATTTGTTACGTCACCACAATTAGTATGACACGATACAGGATGGAAATATTAATGTACAATATAATTAACAAATTAATTACGATTATTCGGGCGATACCACGTATTCTTTGAGACCAATAAATCATAAGATTTCAATGTAAAATGTACATTTAATTCAAACTCAGTATCTATACAATTTGCCAATACGACAATATCGTCTGAAATATGTCACATATTTAAAGAACTAGCCAAGATTGATGAATTTCGTCAAAGTGACATTTCGTTGCATCAAATAAAAAAAGTTATCTAGTCACAAAAAATATTGTCCTTTGCATGATTTATTATCATTAAATTCAATAGACATATAGATCATTCTTAAATTAGAACTTTTCATACAAATATTCAAATGCATAGATAAAATGTATCTTTTTAGGCCAACAAGACTAAATGTTTAATGCAATAAAAATATCATGTTTTAAAAACTATTATTTTAACGTATTTCATGCAACGAAACGCTGTACTTTGTATTTGAAAAAAAAACTGTATGTATGTATAAACATGATCAGGCGATCAAAAGACTAATGCAATTTTCACAAGCGGACATTATTAATCATACAATATTATTGTTCGATATTATTAAAGCAAAATTCGGATATCGTACGCTAACCACTAAAACTTACAAATTACAAAATTAATAGACGGCAACTCGTTTTCTTGTAAAAACTAAAAAAAAACTAAAATTATTATCTCCTTACTATTTAGGGTTACTATTTGTAATACCATTAATATTAGATTTGACATAAACAGTTTGTCGTAAATAATGTTTGTAAGTACAAAAAAATTACAAAACAGTAAATAACATATTTTTTTAAACAACCAATATAAATTATTCAGGTTCTGTCAATAAAACATTAGGTTGTGTTTACACAATTTCACTGTAAATAAAATCATTTAAAAATAGTTACAAAAAATATATGATTTCATTGAAAACGAGTCGCACGCCACGCACGTCTGTACAAAATGACTAAGGTCCTTTACTCATTTGTCGGCGCAGCATCGGTACGACATCAGCATGCTATTATATATATTATATTGACGCCTATATGTCAATATAGCGTTCCAGTATGCGCAAAATAACTTTGCGGCTCGGAAGTTAACTGCAGTGATATTTCGCGCAGGATACATGTCGAGTTCCATAATCACGAGTGCTTCCGCCCGCGCCCCGTCCTTGCGCACGCCTGTATTTGTCTACTGCGCAGCGTTCCGCGCGAAGTTCAGAGCGACTAAGTTATTTTGCGCATACTGTACTCATTTGTCTGCGCAGCAGTGGCGCGACACAGCACGGGGCGTACCGCGCCGACAAATGAGTAACGCTCTATAAATACAGCGTGAAATTTTATTCATTCGGTTCCCGCAGTGGGATGGTTCCACTCATGATTACAAGCAACTTTTACTATGAGGCCAACTCTGATATCGCGAAAAAACAATCAGCTGTTCCATACATTAAGGTCGAGTAGGTAGGTGTTGCGCTTTTGTATGGAACAGCAGAATTTTTTTCGCGATATGAGAGTTGGCCCCATAGTAAAAGTTGCTTGTAATCATGAGTGGAACTACCCCACTGCGAGAACCGAATGATTAAAATTTCAGCGTGTATAGGCGTTCAGTAAGATTTCGGTATGCTTTCGGTCGTCGTACCAATGCCGCGCCGACAAATGAGTAAAGGCTCTAAGAGCTAAAATCTAAATGAAAAAGCACAAACTGCGTTAACCGCCGCTAGTCCATCACAACCTGCTACACTGATCACAGCTTCACTTACAATTGTTACGTATGAATCACCGATTACGCCTTACCAGATTTTAAACACGTTGCAGTTTCTTACACAACTCACTTATTTTTTAAGTACAGACCACACGAAACGAAACGAAGTTCGTTACCACCCTACCCTTACTCCATTTGCTAAGTTCACAGCATGAACCTAAGTATGAAAAAATGAGCGATGGGAAAACACTTCGTTTCGTTCCCAATGTGGTCTGCACTTTATGCTGGAACCGCACTAAGACTTAACGCCAACAATTTAACGCCGATGGACCATTGACACCTATACCTTTCATACCAAAACCCACCTGACTCGTAAGTATACGTAGACGTGCACGTGCACGTGTACGTTCAACGGTATTGTATAGCATGGTGGGTTTCAGACTTCAAAATTATTTGGGTCGAAAATTATTGACGTTAAGGCTTAGTGTGACCCTGGCATAGGAAGTGACCTCATCTATGAGCACCGTTTGATATTTTATTGTACAAAATCTTATAATATAAGACGTCGGCTGATCGAATCCGTTCGCATTTTGCAATCTCTCGGCACAGAAACGAAAATTTTCATTCGATAGAATTGAAGATAACGACGACAAAACCGAAAGAGTGTGCATAAATGTGAACATTTTGCTACATGCTTTACTTGTTTGTAATGGCGACGACAATATTTCTTATTAGATTAAGATTAAAATCACAGGTAAGTATTAAGTGCGTTTAAACTGAACATAGGTCTCAGGTCAGCCCGTAACCACGACCGATGGAACTTGGTCGAAACGTCGGCGTCGGGAAAAGGTAGGTGTTTAAACATCTATGTTTAGTTTAAACACGATTATACCTGTGACTTTAATCTGATAAAATACTACGCGTGTTAAATGTTTAAAAATGTAGACAATATTTGTCTGGTATTTTATAAAAAATGGTTACCAAATTAAATCCTTATTAAGTATTTGTGTTTATCACAGCATAAAAGCAAAATAAATACAGCAGGTTGAGGAAGAAACTGCAACAGTATGAAAATAAATCCTATGACAAAATGACAATCCATTATAAATTCAAAAAGTTAAAATGTCGAAAAAACATTACGTATAAAATAAACAAGGTATGTACAAAATCGACAAGGGTTTTTAAAAACATATTATGGAAAAAAATATACAAAGTTTCGTCAATTATAAAAAAATCCATCAGACACAATAATCTCGAATTGAAAAGCGGCAAAATTGTGCGCCATTAAAAATTTGTGACCATCAGAATGGCCGGTCAACCGTCGTATTTAACTTTGAAATTGTGTCTAAAAATTGCTTATGAATTGCTTATATTTGCTTATCATAATGAGAGAATTGCTTATTGCATAATTAAAAAGAAATAAAACATTTAAGGTTGACCGGCCATCCAGACATCAGAATGGCCGGTCAACCTCTGTACAGCAATAACTATGTAGAATTACTGAAATTTTCATGGGCCAAAAATTGCTTATGAATTGCTTATTCCACAATTTGCAAGCCGAGAGCCTGTTATTCTTTCCATAAACTAGGTATGAGTTTAAAAGTCTCAAGCGCCTGTTAAAAATTGAGAGCAAAGTAACGTATAGTGCTAATTGCGTTTATATTTCAAAAGGTTTGAGGGGTCAATTGAATCGCAGTTCAACCGTCGTATTAAACTTTGAAATTGTGTCTAAAAATTGCTTATGAATTGCTTATATTTGCTAATCATAACGAGAGAATCGCTTATAGCATAATTTAAAAGAAATAAAACATTTAAGGTTTACCGTCGTCTATCCTGACATCAGAATGGCCGGTCAACCTCTGTAGAGTAATAACTATGTAGAATTACTGAAATTTTCATGAGCCAAAAATTGCTTATGAATTGCTTATATTTGCTTATCATACCGAGAGAATCGCTTATAGCATAATTTAAAAGAAATAAAACATTTAAGGTTTACCACGTCTATCCTGACATCAGAATGGCCGGTCAACCTCTGTAAAGTAATAACTATGTAGAATTACTGAAATTTTCATGAGCCAAAAATTGCTCATGAATTGCTTATATTTGCTTATCATAACGAGAGAATCGCTTATAGCATAATTTAAAAGAAATAAAACATTTAAGGTTTACCGACGTCTATCCTGACATCAGAATGGCCGGTCAACCTCTGTAGAGTAATAACTATGTAGAATTACTGAAATTTTCATGAGCCAAAAATTGCTTATGAATTGCTTATATTTGCTTATCATAACGAGAGAATCGCTTAAAGCATAATTTAAAAGAAATAAAACATTTAAGGTTTACCGTCGTCTATCCTGACATCAGAATGGCCGGTCAACCTCTGTAGAGTAATAACTATGTAGAATTACTGAAATTTTCATGAGCCAAAAATTGCTTATGAATTGCTTATATTTGCTTATCATAATGAGAGAATTGCTTATTGCTTAATTTAAAAGAAATAAAACATTTAAGGTTTACCACGTCTATCCTGACATCAGAATGGCCGGTCAACCTCTGTAGAGTAATAACTATGTAGAATTACTGAAATTTTCATGAGCCAAAAATTGCTTATGAATTGCTTATATTTGCTTATCATAACGAGAGAATCGCTTATAGCATAATTTAAAAGAAATAAAACATTTAAGGTTTACCACGTCTATCCTGACATCAGAATGGCCGGTCAACCTCTGTAAAGTAATAACTATGTAGAATTACTGAAATTTTCATGAGCCAAAAATTGCTTATGAATTGCTTATATTTGCTTATCATAACGAGAGAATCGCTTATAGCATAATTTAAAAGAAATAAAACATTTAAGGTTTACCACGTCTATCCTGACATCAGAATGGCCGGTCAACCTCTGTAGAGTAATAACTATGTAGAATTACTGAAATTTTCATGAGCCAAAAATTGCTTATGAATTGCTTATATTTGCTTATCATAGCGAGAGAATCGCTTATAGTATTATTTAAAAGAAATAAAACATTTTAGGTTTACCGGCCATTCTGATGTCAGGATAGACGTGGTAAACCTTAAATGTTTTATTTCTTTTAAATTATGCAATAATCAATTCTCTCATTATGATAAGCAAATATAAGCAATTCATAAGCAATTTTTGGCTCATGAAAATTTCAGTAATTCTACATAGTTATTACTCTACAGAGGTTGACCGGCCATTCTGATGTCAGGATAGACGTCGGTAAACCTTAAATGTTTTATTTCTTTTAAATTATGCAATAATCAATTCTCTCATTATGATAAGCAAATATAAGCAATTCATAAGCAATTTTTGGCTCATGAAAATTTCAGCAATTCTACATAGTTATTACTTTACAGAGGTTTACCGGCCATTCTGTTGTCAGGATAGACGTGGCAAACCTTAAATGTTTTATTTCTTTTAAATTATGCAATAAGCAATTCTCTCATTATGATAAGCAAATATAAGCAATTCATAAGCAATTTTTGGCTCATGAAAATTTCAGTAATTCTACATAGTTATTACTCTACAGAGGTTGACCGGCCATTCTGATGTCAGGATAGACGTCGGTAAACCTTAAATGTTTTATTTCTTTTAAATTATGCTATAAGCGATTCTCTCGTTATGATAAGCAAATATAAGCAATTCATAAGCAATTTTTGGCTCATGAAAATTTCAGTAATTCTACATAGTTATTACTCTACAGAGGTTGACCGGCCATTCTGATGTCAGGATAGACGTCGGTAAACTTTAAATGTTTTTTTTCTTTTAAATTATGCAATAAGCTATTCTCTCGTTATGATAAGCAAATATAAGCAATTCAGAAGCAATTTTTAGACACAATTTCAAAGTCAAATACGACGGTTGACCTGCGATTCAATTGACCCCTCAAACCTTTTGTAATATAAACGCAATTAGCACTATACGTCACTTTGCTCTCAATTTTTAACAGGCGCTTGAGACTTTTAAACTCATACCTAGTTTATGGAAAGAATAACAGGCTCTCGGCTTGCAAATTGTGGAATAAGCAATTCATAAGCAATTTTTGGCCCATGAAAATTTCAGAAATTCGACATAGTTATTGCTGTACAGAGGTTGACCGGCCATTCTGATGTCAGGATGGCCGGTCAACCTTAAATGTTTTATTTCTTTTTAATTATACAATAAGCAATTCTCTCATTATGATAAGCAAATATAAGCAATTCATAAGCAATTTTTAGACACAATTTCAAAGTTAAATACGACGGTTGACCGGCCATTCTGACGGTCACAAAAATTTTTCAATAAAATCTGGTAATTTCCCCGCCCTCCAATACAAATAATGTAAAAAAAGAGATATTTCAATTTTTCTAAATATTTCAATGGAATGCTGCTTCGAGAGAGTAAGCATATAAATTTCGGATTAGTATAAAAATAAAAATGATCTTAATTTTATCGAGTTAATTTTAACAATGTTTCACATTGATAGGTATATGTATTGGTAGAACCACTAAGGCGTTAAGTCTAATGTACTTATAATTACACATTGAAACTCGGTTCTAGCCTAGCACGGGATTACTAAATGCAATGATACAAGCAAAGTACAGATAAGGCGGAAACACGTAAGCTTATCTGACGTCACATGTATAGGTAGATATAGGCCGCGTTCCGAATCACGCCAACAGTGCTCACAGCGTGTGACGTCATTGTACACCGGTCCAAATCATTAGCACGCTGTCAGCACGCTCACGATACTATTGATTCGGACCGCTCGTGAGAGCGCTCACACCGCTAACGTTGGATTGTATAGAACAACATAACCTCAAATGGGTTAATCTCGGTAAAGTAAATATTTATTCTAAGGGATAGATAAATAAAAAGGCACGAATTAAGTTCCTTCACTGAGACCAATTATTTACTAACCAATATTAAACTCTCAAAGCTTTAAAATACTTATTACCACTGCTAGCTCTTTCAACATCAGTTTAATATAATTATTTCGTTCGTATCTTTACAAAACACCTGCAGGTCAATAAATTCAGCCATCTTTTGTAAAAATCACAAATAATGACTACAACATCCACAACGATTCACAATTTAACCACGTATTTTTTGTCAACAATGAACTTTGACAATGAAGTTTGACAGCTACACCATACGCTCACAGTGCTTAGGTGGAATACGCTGAGCGTCGTTAGCACATGCGATGACGTCATCTGTGACGTCACTTTAACTTACGTGAGCGTTGTAAGCATGATTTGGACCGGGCGTTAGCGCGCTCACAGTGCTGTAAGCGTGATTCGGAACGCGGCCATAGCTTGCATAAAAATAATATAATATCACTAAAGACTAATTAAAGTGTCGCCGTCGCCCACCGAAAGAATGGGTTTCTGACAAAGTTAATAAATTCCTAATGTTAAATGAATAAAGTGTATTTTCTATTATCCCGAAAAATATAAATTAGACGGAAAGAACGTAAAAAACATTTTTTATCTGTTTCCCAAAGGTTGACTTGCAGCGAATGCTTTTAGTATTAAGTCCGCCTTTTGTACATTAGTTTGTAGTAAAATAAAGATTATAAATAAATTAAATTAAATTAAAATTGTACGGAAAGACGTAAAAAAATCGTCACTTTAAATCGCAATATAACTAATGGATGGCGCCACTCGTGCGAAGCCGGGGCGGGGCAGCGGCTCTGAATAGTGTACTGTGATTGGTGAATTGGGGATTGAAGTGACGTTTGTCAGAAACGCATTCTCTTGTCAATCGACGGCCACACCGTAAAGTTTATAAAAAAGTAATTATGCAAGGTTCGTATATAGCATAAATAAATTTTTTCAAGTTTTGATTGTAGTTTTGATCTTCTAAATTTATAAGTAGGTAAATAAATTCGTGTAAATGACGTCACATTAAGCCTTATATCTTTCCGCCCTTAGAAGTTTACGAACCGACACTAAACAAGTCATTAAAAATGGTAATTAAAAATGGTTTGAGAAAGAATAAACTAGGAAATGCATAATTCACACGTGTAAGTTTTTACAATAAGCAACTGACATGTCACGTTTTATTAGAATCAAAACCCATAAATATAATTAGACATAACTTTTATACGTACTACTCGTAAATTCCATAAAGATAAAAGTAAAAATCTTTTAGTTTTTACTTGCTTATGAATTAAATAATAATAATAATATATAAAAATAAAATAAAGCTAAAACTGTGCCGGTTCGTTATAGCTAAAATTGTGAGGCGGTGTGACGATTATAGATAAGAAATTCACTTTATTTTTTTCTTTTATATTTTTTGTATCGATACAAATCTTTAAATGGTGTTGCTATAGTATATTCGCGTTAAAAATATATATTTAGTAATGTCAATGCTGTGCGCCTACACTGACATAGACCAGTCAATCTACTGATTGAAATAAGGGCTTTTCAAAATAACAAAAAAAAATAGGCTCGATAGATGGCGTTGATAAAAAGGTAAGTCAAGTGTAGAAAACGTAAGAAAACTTTTTTAAGCATTTAAGGCCGTTTATTTTTCAAAGCCAATTTTGACACTTCATTTGTCTGTCAACCAGGGTTGGCATGATTAAATCACTTTGATTTAAATCATGATTTAATCACGATTTAAATCAAGTGATTTTTTGAATAAAAATCATTGATTCAATCAATTTGCTATTTTCTTACCTATTAGTATAAAGAAATATAGTTCTTAATTTTAGATAATGAATAGATTTATGTTAAAATTAACTTTGTGTCAGAATTACTGCATAATACTGCTTTTTTCTACAAAACTGCAAAAACATCCTTCCATCCATCCATCTGTATATCTTCCACGAGGCATTTTTAACTATTTTATTGATCTTTACTTGTGTTTCCTCAGAATTAAAGTGTAAAATAAGTAAAACAAAAGCGCGTTGTGGTTTCACGCACGATTTTAAGTGGAGTTTAAAGGCTCAATCAAAAAATCGTTTTTTTTTCGATCTTTTTGCAATAAATCAGTGATTTTTGATACTTTGCAAAAAATCATGATTTTTTCCAACCCTGCTGTCAACCAACGCCATCTAATGAGGCAAATAATTGCTATTCTTTTTTTTAATGTCACTGAAGAGCCCTCATTCCGATCATTCGATGTTAGAATGAGGGCTTTTGAAAGTGACATTTAAAAAAGTAACTATTTGCCTCACTAGATGGCGTTGATGGGCAAGCGAAGTGTCAAAACTGGCTTTGAAAAATAACGGCCTGTGCTTAAAAAAGTTTTCCTATGTTTTTTACAGTTGACACTTACTTTTTTATCAACGCCATCTATCGAGCCTACAATTTTTTGTCATTGTGAAAAGCCCTCCATTTGTGACACCAGCGCTAAATTATTCCAATATTGTAATTTCATTAAGTGAACTAACTGAACTAGAATTGAAATCATCCAATCTGTTAGGAGATACTTCCGAATTCTTAAGTACGGTTTTTTTATAGATGTCAAGGTTGACTTTAAAACTGGATTGGTTTCATTATTGGGTTCAAGAATAATCTTATAATAGGTCACAAAAAATATAAAGTTTCTGGTTGGTTAGTGACGGTCGGCGTACAACAATGACGTCACTATTTTCTTAACGCGTTTACTGATTTTATTTCATTACGTTAAAAATGTGTCTAAAAGTGCTAATCGCCACACCGCATAGATAGAAGTTTCTAAGCAAGCACCGGTAGAGGTAGAAAGAATGCAAACACGCTTGCGGTATTGAGGAATACGAGTATTACCTGTTAATACTGATATATTATATTATCTATTTTTGAACCTAGAACTCTCTGGAAAAACTCTGGATAGTTTTCCAGACACTCTCTGTATAGTTTTCCCGGTAATTTTCATTGCGTGTCGTTTTTTCGTCCAAAAGGGTTTTGACCTGCACACAACAATTGTGTTCTTGACCAATGGTCTCGTTATTATAGTCAGAGTTCTTACGAGTAACACAGTCGGCCTCTAAAGTACCAGAACGCACAGTCACATTGTCCACCTCAATGACATTTTTGACAAGTAAAAATGCTCTCTATAGAGACAACAATATCCATTTGTTCAAGAAAGGCTGTATACGTGACGGGAAAAAATCCCGGATAGGACGGGGACGTGCTGAGCACAATATACAGGGTGTCCCAAAACTTTGCCACACGAAGGGAAAGTACCTTAAATATTGAAGATAGGAAATTTTACTGAAAGAAGACTTCATTTTGATTTTTAAAATAATTGGAACTGCATTCAAATATTTTCGAATAATCGCATGCCTTAACCAGGAATCGAACCCAACAAATTAGAAAAAAAACAATCTTTTATTTTTACGATACCGATCGAAAGGGTTACTCATTTTTTCAAGGGATTTTTTTTTAAGAAATACAGCATCTTAAACAAAGTGAAGACCATAAAATGTTACATTTAAATTTAATTATTACGTAACGTACGTGTCAATTTGTATAGGAATCAATGCGATATTAAAAAAGAATTTTGAATGCAGTTCGCATTATTTTTTTAAATAAAACTAAGTCTTCTTTCATTAAAATTTCCTATCTTCAATATTTAAGGTACTTTCCCTCCATGTGGCAAAGTTTTGGGACACCCTGTATATTCCCCCACCCGTCCCGTCCGTTTTCTCGTGGCGTATATTTTGTTACTATATTTTTATATGCAACGATATTAAGAAATCGCCCCGTTCCGTCCAGGGAAAACACGTTACGTATGCAGCGACCTTAAGACTGCCTGACCATTGACGCGGTGCGAGGCGGCGGCGGAGCGGAGAAACAAGGAAATATTAACTAATAGGATTGCATAAAATCTTCCCTCCTCAATCCTATTGGTTAATATTTCCTCCTTTCTCCGCTCCGCCGCCTCGCTCCGCTTCAATGGACAGGCACCCTAAGTCTCCAGTTCCCAACTACACTGGCCTGCAAAACTAGGTACTACAGAGGTCTATTTTCATACAAACGAGGTAACTTTGAAGCTTTGGTTCTCCGCCCAGGATTAAGCGGGATGTGATCTGATGATGGCCATCCAGGGAGTGAATGGAGAAGATTCAGATCTCCATACACACCCAATTGATCTGATCAGCATTCTAAGAGCTGTTAGGATTAGAGTTATCAGTTACAGCATTTACATACATTTTAATGCTATTTTTGTGGTTTTTTTAAACATATCCAAACAGCTTTTAGAATGCTGATCAGATCAATTGGGTGTGTATGGGGATCTGAATCTTCTCCATTCACTTATTGGATGGCTATCATCAGATCACACCACGTTTAATCCTGGGCGGAGAACCAATGCTTCAAAGTTACCTCGTTTGTATGAAATAGACCTCTGTAGTACTTAGTTTTGCAGGCCAGTGTATATGAATGTAATTATTGGCGCGACATAAAAACATGACTAATGGCCGAATACTCAAACGCTAATTAACATTGAGGGGCTCTCAAACGTCGTCGTGTCACATTAAATGACAAAGATATGACAAAGACAGCATGATGTTTGAGAGCCCCTCAAAGTTAAGTAGCGTTTGAGTATTCGGCCATAAAGAGTTCAAATACTTCCGATGCCGACCGTACGACGATTTTATTAAGTCTACAATAATAACAATAATATCGCAATATCAACAGGTTTACACAGAAATAACCGAGACCTAGTACAGACTGGCTTTTAGTAGAAAAATCGGCTAAATTAAACGTGCGACTACCAATAAATGAGGGAATTCTTAAAGCTTCAAAAATCACTATAATATAAAAAATTGTTACTATAGCATCATGAATTACTTATTTTAAAAAAGTTCATTAAATTGAAAAAATAAACGTGAATCTCGTAAAATTATCATAGGAACTATATGTCCTACTTTTCCATGTATTTCCATATTTACATGGGATATAATTTCATATTCCATAATACAAGTTGCTGACAAAATCTAGTAGACTGCCTCAAATCAATAAAATCTATCCCTAGTATAGGCCTATCAGTGGGCCGGTTTTGACGCAGATCGTCATTTTCGCGATAAATTTGGTCACTTTCGCAGAATATCATTTTCGCAACTGGTCACTTTCGCAAAACGTCACTTTCGCAGAATGTCATTAACAATTTTTTTTTCAAACTCACAATTTTGAGAAAAAAAAAGAAACGAAAAGTGACGTTTTGCGAAATCGACCAGTTGCGAAAATGACATTTTGCGAAAGTGACCAGTTGCGAAAATGACATTCTGCGAAAGTGACCAAATTTTTCTCGATGACCATTTGCGAAAAAGACGATCTGCGTCAAAACCAGTGGCCCTACTAAAGATTTGTTGTCTATTAGATATCTGTAAAATGGTGGTAAAACAAATAAACCGTTTTTAAGCTTAAAATAGTTACGTAGTATTTGTTGTATAGGTGTTCTATTTCACGAAGTCCGTTCGGCTATGAATTTCGTTAGGCGTGCACATGCACATTGTTTTAGTGTGCGTAATACGAGCGCGTGCAGACGCACACTAAGGCCCTCCGCTGCCTTAAGCGGGATCCCGCCGCGGGTACACGGCGCGGGAATATAGATTGCTGGTTTTTGACGGACAGATGCTTGCGCAGTGCATGAGTAAGCTCTAATCTATGTCGCCCCGCGCGCGTGTCCCGCTCAAGGCAGCGGAGGGCCTGAAACAATGTGCATGTGCACGCCCAACAACATTCAAAGGCGAACGGACTTCGTGAGGTAGAACAAATAATATCGCTCAAAAGGTTTTTCGATCGAAAACCACGAAATAACTACTTACACTGTTCTTACACCATGTTTATTGTAAAGCTTAATATGTACGATTAGTACCTAATTTTTAAACCTAACCAAAAAAAACGACGTATCACATTATCCATTATCGATTTAGGTTAGGGGCATATGTCTCAAAGTAACATGTCCCACTATTTTGTTATGTGGACATAATTGTAATTTAACCAATCAAGCATTAAAATAATTAGTAAAAATAAAATAAAATACTTCAGCCAACTTACGGAGAGTTACGGAAAGTTAGTTAAAAACCGCTCATTCTTAACCTAAAAAGGTATTTTTTATCATAAAAATGTATATTTAAAAATAAAATATAGCTTACTTATATTGTCAAAGTTAAAATATATATAGCGTTAATTCATTGAATTTTAGCATATGAAATATGCATATAGTTTACATTCTTTCCGAAACTTGGCTTATCTGCTTTATAGAGGACGAATCTACGACTATAGAAACAGCGGAACTTAATTTAATTGGGACAAGTTGCCACACCTCATCGACTCGACAACCGCAGAGCAAAAAACTAAGCAAAATTACAACTTGAATGTAATATCGCAAGTCAGTCCGTACTTAGCCTCAGAAATGTAATCTATGGCAACGTTACTTAACTCAGTGTACACTTATCTTACTCGAATGACAAGAAACATTGACCGAACGCTTAGTACTTGGATAGACGTAAACGTCACTTCCCGTCTTGCATTGCTTGTTCACTATCTGTAAAAAAATGATAAACTTTTTAGTAAACGAAGAGTACAGTACGAGGGAAATACCTTGAATTTTTTAGATGGAGTGGGGATAAGTTCGCGCATGTGCTCTTGTGAGCGACCAATAGCGCGCGCCCCTCTCCCGCCGCCCGCGCCCCTCACCGCTACGCATGCCCAAAATACGCGTTCCGTGCAATCCCCACGATTTCAAGATATTTGCTTCGTACTGTAAGTATAGGAGTACACCTAGTTTAACCAAAAAGTTTGCTTACGAATATGACGCTTTGAGACGTCAAACGTAAGGAATAATATTGCAAAGCAATATTTTTGGATAAGCCAGGTGTAAACTTACTCTTAGTTTATTAATAAGGCCATTAGAGCGTTGTCACATTTTGCAGCTCAAATAGGCTGTCTCACACTTTTGAACTTATTTGAATGACTTGATTAATTTTTGGTGAATGTTTTCAATACATCGTCAATAGAATACTGTAACGAAAATTCAATTTTCACGTATACATTTATTTATATATTTTGGATTTACTTGGTGAAATAACCTCAAAAAATGATAATTTTGAACTAATATTTCAATATGTTTTCGACCAAAACAATGTATGTATGATATCCGTAATACTATTCTATTTAAAATGTATTGAAAACATTTAAAAAAACATAGCTATTTAATATCTTTGAAAAGTTCAATAGTGTAAGCAAGACAGCCTGTCCGACCTTCAAAATGTAACAACGCTCTTAATGCCCGTACAAAAGGCTCACTTTGTCAAGTCAGTTAAATAGAAAGCTAAGGTACGTACTATTCCGAACCGAGCTGTCAACTGCAACTGCCAATACAGCACGTGCAACGACTGCATGCAGATGACTGCAGTTGCATGACTGGTTTGTATATTTCGTGCGTGCACGTTTACAACGTGCACACGCTCGGGAGTCATATTAACGTGCAAACTAGCTTTGCATAAGAGTTAGGGCTTATAACTTGTTATTCCAACAATTCCAATAGTTTAAAACAATTATGAAAGAAGCTTCTTATTATGCACTGATGGCAATACATTTTTAGGCACGAATTCAATGTTGTAGTTTTTGAACCGAGAACGTAGCTTCTAGACTGAATCCTTACGTTTGTTACGCCTTCACGTCTTAACTACTCAACCGATCATCATGAAATTTTGCATACACGTTTTCAGGGGTACAGAAAAGGACATAGTGTAGATAGATAGATAGATATTCCATATCGTTCACCATAATAAAAAACCATTACAGGGAATAAAGATCCAGAAAAATGGACTGTTCTCGAGGGAAAGAAAAATGTCCAAGCAGACAAAGTCGCGGGCGACTGCTAGTGTTATAAAAGCTGACCTGCTCACTTGCGGTGGAACTCGTGCAGACAGAGGGCGCAGGCCCGGGAGCCCTCGGGCGGCGCGTCCAGCGGCGGCGCCAGGCAGTACATGTGGTGGCCGCGGTCGCAGTTACTGCTGCTGTAACTACTGACCTGCTCACGTGCGGTGGAACTCCTGCAGACAGAGGGCGCAGGACCAGGAGCCTTCGGGCGGCGCGTCCAGCGGCGGCGCCAGGCAGTACATGTGGTGGCCGCGGTCGCAGTTACTGCTGCTGTAACTACTGACCTGCTCACTTGCGGTGGAACTCCTGCAGACAGAGGGCGCAGGACCAGGAGCCTTCGGGCGGCGCGTCCAGCGGCGGCGCCAGGCAGTACATGTGGTGGCCGCGGTCGCAGTTTCTGCTGCTGTAACTACTGACCTGCTCACTTGCGGTGGAACTCCTGCAGACAGAGGGCGCAGGCCCAGGAGCCCTCGGGCGGCGCGTCCAGCGGCGGCGCCAGGCAGTACATGTGGTGGCCGCGGTCGCAGTTACTGCTGCTGTAACTACTGACCTGCTCACTTGCGGTGGAACTCGTGCAGACAGAGGGCGCAGGCCCGGGAGCCCTCGGGCGGCGCCAGGCAGTACATGTGGTGGCCGCGGTCGCAGTTACTGCTGCTGTAACTACTGACCTGCTCACTTGCGGTGGAACTCGTGCAGACAGAGGGCGCAGGCCCGGGAGCCCTCGGGCGGCGCCAGGCAGTACATGTGGTGGCCGCGGTCGCAGTTACTGCTGCTGTAACTACTGACCTGCTCACTTGCGGTGGAATTCCTGCAGACAGAGGGCGCAGGACCAGGAGCCTTCGGGCGGCGCGTCCAGCGGCGGCGCCAGGCAGTACATGTGGTGGCCGCGGTCGCAGTTACTGCTGCTGTAACTACTGACCTGCTCACTTGCGGTGGAACTCCTGCAGACAGAGGGCGCAGGACCAGGAGCCTTCGGGCGGCGCGTCCAGCGGCGGCGCCAGGCAGTACATGTGGTTGCCGCGGTCGCAGTTACTGCTGCTGTAACTACTGACCTGCTCACTTGCGGTGGAACTCCTGCAGACAGAGGGCGCAGGACCAGGAGCCTTCGGGCGGCGCGTCCAGCGGCGGCGCCAGGCAGTACATGTGGTGGCCGCGGTCGCAGTTACTGCTGCTGTAACTACTGACCTGCTCACTTGCGGTGGAACTCCTGCAGACAGAGGGCGCAGGACCAGGAGCCCTCGGGCGGCGCGTCCAGCGGCGGCGCCAGGCAGTACATGTGGTGGCCGCGGTCGCAGTTACTGCTGCTGTAACTACTGACCTGCTCACTTGCGGTGGAACTCGTGCAGACAGAGGGCGCAGGCCCGGGAGCCCTCGGGCGGCGCCAGGCAGTACATGTGGTGGCCGCGGTCGCAGTTACTGCTGCTGTAACTACTGACCTGCTCACTTGCGGTGGAACTCGTGCAGACAGAGGGCGCAGGCCCGGGAGCCCTCGGGCGGCGCCAGGCAGTACATGTGGTGGCCGCGGTCGCAGTTACTGCTGCTGTAACTACTGACCTGCTCACTTGCGGTGGAATTCCTGCAGACAGAGGGCGCAGGACCAGGAGCCTTCGGGCGGCGCGTCCAGCGGCGGCGCCAGGCAGTACATGTGGTGGCCGCGGTCGCAGTTACTGCTGCTGTAACTACTGACCTGCTCACTTGCGGTGGAACTCCTGCAGACAGAGGGCGCAGGACCAGGAGCCTTCGGGCGGCGCGTCCAGCGGCGGCGCCAGGCAGTACATGTGGTGGCCGCGGTCGCAGTTACTGCTGCTGTAACTACTGACCTGCTCACTTGCGGTGGAACTCCTGCAGACAGAGGGCGCAGGACCAGGAGCCTTCGGGCGGCGCGTCCAGCGGCGGCGCCAGGCAGTACATGTGGTGGCCGCGGTCGCAGTTACTGCTGCTGTAACTACTGACCTGCTCACTTGCGGTGGAACTCCTGCAGACAGAGGGCGCAGGACCAGGAGCCCTCGGGCGGCGCGTCCAGCGGCGGCGCCAGGCAGTACATGTGGTAGCCGCGGTCGCAGTCGTCGCAGAACAACAACTGGTCCTGTCATAACCAATAAAAAAAGCAATCAGAAGAAATCCAAATGTTTCGTATTTTTAACATCGCAAGTATGCCATGTACGTACAGTAACACCACACCTTGGACACTGCATACAACCGCGCCATTATAAACAGACGACGTCAGATAGTATTTTGTACAAAGCATTATCCTCTTTGTATCTGCAAGAATCAGAGTTCTCAGTTTCAAGATCTTGATCAATCCCTGGCGGAGAACCAAGGCTTCAAAGTTACCTCCTATATACAACTTACGTTCTAGAGACACCCTTCGTGAGCTATTTAAAGAAATTAAAATATTAACGGTTGCTTCCCAATTCATCTATGAAAATATTATGTATGTAAAGAAACATTTAGATAGCTTTGTAAAAAATAGTAATGTTCATAAATTCAATACAAGAAACAAAGACAAACTTGCTGTTCCAAGGCGCAGACTGCATAAAACCGGAAGCTCTTTTTTGTGTAGATGTATTACCTTTTATAATAAGATATCAGAACAAGTCACAGAACTGCCCTTGGAAAAATTTAAAAATACTGTTAAGAGGGCATTCGCATTTTACATACGTAAATCAAGAACTTGGGAGTTTTTGAAGCGATTTTGGTCACATAATTTATTGTTTTAGCTTCTTTTGACTTCAACCATCTTAATTATCATATATTTTTATTGAAACTCTATTAACCAAAATTCGTTTCAATTGGATAATTGACTACGTAAACAGTGGGTTTCGAAAGCGCGATTTCCAGAAGACGGGCGAAGGCTCATCTTTGAAGTAATGTTACACCAATAATTATTACTAGGCAAGAAAATAATAAGTATTCGTTCGAAGGGGCATATCCTGAAATTAAACTTGTATTAAGAAAATTTCGAATTTTAGTTCATTAACATGTATTTTTATCACATCTAAGAAAGTAAAAAATCGAGAAAATTACTACAAGAAAACACGTTATATCTCATAATCTAAAAGTTATTTGGCAACATAAATATTTTTCTACGTAAGAATAAAGATTGTACTATAAATGTGTAAAAATAAAAAAAATATCCGTCATCAATCTTTTATGAAATTAATTTTCAAAGTAAGTATAAAATCGGGCGCATCAAGCGTTTCAAGTTAGTCGCGCGCTGGCGCTCTTCGAGGCAAGACCTTTGTCGGCTGACTTCCCGCCGCCGCACAAGTGCCACGCGTAATAATATTTCTATAAAATAAGTATAGTGCGACCAAATTTGGAACATTGATGTTGATCCGTAAGTAATTTTGTTTGTTTGTGAATCTGAATGGACTAAAATTAAAACTGTACTTAACATTAATTATAACAATTTTCTTTACAAACTTATTTTTGTTTTCCTTACAGAACATGGGTAGAAAAGAAAAAAAAAATTATGGATCAAAAAAGTCAAGAAAAAGTAATAAAAATAATTTGCAGAAAGTCTTGCTTTCTGCAAATTATTTTTATGAAGCTGCGTTAGTACCTATTTAATTTTTAACAGGGTTAGATAAATGGCAAATCCACTAGCGGACACTTCTCTTCTTCTTCTTCTAAACAATACGGGTGGATTCTCTCACGGCAACTCGACGTTTATTGCGCCTATTTTTCGATCGGAGGGTGTGCGGCCGGATTACTCCAGCAAGCCCAGCTCATCCAGGAACGCCTATGTTAACCGTTAGCGACGAGAGCGGCAACGATTGCGGGGCGGCGAGCGGCAAACAACAAAAACGTGTACGAAGTATGGTATGCCACACCCACAGCACAAAATCCCTATTTTGTGGCCACAGCCACCGCGGGCGGGCTGCGTCAAAATGGAGTCATAACATTTAGCTACTTAGTACTTATCTACTGATAAATTAGGTATTTGACGAAATCGTCTAATACCTAATTTATAATTAGTAAGGAACGCCTACTACCAGAAAATTGGTGTTTTATTTAAAACACCAATTTCCTGGTAGTAGGGGTGAGTTGGTACCTATTTATTGCTTAGTTGAGTACGTGAGTAGGTATTTATTGCTATGGGTTTATACACTTACCTACACGATCAGTAAATATCACGGATTTTGGTAAATACTGACGGACCATAGTATAAATACTGTACCCGTAGGATGAACAGCTATCGGAATTTGAGTAATTTTATTGTAATGTATGGGAAATTTGTAAAGCGCCGGCATCTAGCGCCGATAATTCTATTCAGTCAGTCATCGCGTTTGATGTTGTCCTGTGGTCTTCTTCCGGCTTCATCATCAGACCCTGGAAACCGTCTCCTATTAGAGCATTAGTCAAAACGAATCAAACGAGTCCAAACTAGATGGGGTTGCATGGTTTTAATACAGTGTTCTTGTGGACTTCTTTTGGCTTCATCATTAGACCTTGAACACTATTTATTTTCCCAACAGTGTACTTGTCAAGACAAATTAAACAAGCTCAAAATCGATGGATTTGTATGGTTTCGTTACAGAGTTCCTGTGATTTTCATCCGGCTCCATCATAAGACCCTGGATACTATTTGCTAGAGGAATCCTACTAGCCCTTCCAGCTTGTTGACCAAGTATTATGTATGTACCACTTTCAAATTGTAGCTTTTTATAAGTAGCCTGAAAAGTGGACGTTTTGGGAAATGGACATATTGGGAAGTGGACGATCTGGGAAGAGGTCGTTTTGGGAATAGTCATTATGGGAAGTGGACGATCTGGGAATGGTCATTCTGGGATGTGGTCCTTTTGGGAAGTGGTCATTTTAAGAAGTGGACATTATGGTCCTAAAGGTATTTCTCAACAGAGTACTTGTCAAGACAAATCAAACAAGCCCAAAATCTATGGAGTTGTACAGTTTTATTACAGAAATCCTGTGGCCTTCTTCCAACTCCATCATCAGACCCTGGAAATCGTCTCCCACCAAAGTACTAGTCAAGACGTATCAAACGAGCCCAAACTAAATGGCGTTGCATGGTTTTATTACAGAGTTTTTATGGCCTTCTTCCGGTTTCATCATCAAACCTTGTACACTATTGAATTTCCCAACAGAGAACTTGTCAAGATGAATCAAACGAGCCTAAACTCGATGGATTTATATGGTTTTATTACAAAGTTCCTGTGGTTTTTTTCCGGCTCCATCATCCGACTTTGGCCACTATTTCAATAAAGTACCCATCAAAACAAATCAAACGAGTAAAAACTCGATAGGGTTGCATGGTTTTATTACAGAGTTCCTGTAGCCTCCTTCCGGCTCCATCATCAGACCCTGGAAATCATCTCCTATTATAGTACTAACCAAGTCGAATCAAACGATCCTAAACTAGATAAATCAGCTCAATGACACTATGATATTTGACTTCCAGTTCTGACCTATGTTTTAAGTTTCAAGTATTTTGCTCATCGGGAAGCTAGATTAAAATCGTTTGCAATTTGTGGACAAACAAACAACATACGTAAACAAATAAATAAACGAGAAAGTGATCGTTAAACGCTTCATTCTATGTGTATAAAAGCTATTCGGGTATTTAATTAACGACTTTTGCTTTGTCACATACAAAGTAAAAAATATTCGAATATTCGAATATCACCGACTTGAGTATTCGAATAGCAAAATAAGGCGAATATTCGAAGCATTCGAATATTCGAATTGCAAGCCCTAAATGTAACACACGATAATTATTTCATAAAATGTAAACACAAAATTTACCTTTTCTCTAAGTACATTTGGTTCATGATTGTAATTCTGCATATATTTTGAAAATATTTCATGTTGTTGGTCGTCGTTCAGTTTCGTATTAAAAATATGCGTTAATAATGCTATGCTTAAACATAATTATGCTTAAAGTAGTCATGCTTAAAAATATGCATAAGCTGTTATGACTAAGTAATATTATGCGTAAACATCATTCGGTGAAATCATATTATGCTATGACATATTATGCCTTAAAATTTTATGCAAATACAAAGGGAACCACTGGGCCTCTGTACGCGGCATAAACACAGATCAAGATCGTTCGGTCATTGCAGCGTATTGTAGCAACTGTGTGCCGTACGTGAGGAGAAACGCACACACGCACACGCGCGCTCACTTCGCGCGGCGATCGAGCCGTAAATACCTAAAACCCGAGCGCGTAAATTAGGGAAAGCCCTCTTAAATCCAATTTAATGAGTAAAGGTTATTACACTGTTGACGATTATTTGAAGGATAATAACGCATGGGCATAGCTTTTGTATTGTTAATTATTACTCTAATGCCTCAGTATAGATTAGAAAAAGTCCGTGGTTCTTTCATAGGTCTAGATAAAAAGTTCTGTAATAAAACTCCAAGTAATTAAAATAGTTGATTTTTCTTTTCTAAGTATTAATTGTGAGAAGTGTCCTACCTACTTAAAAACGTACTACTGGCTTCTTGACTCGACGACTTGATAAGGGTAGCTTTCAGTGGCGAAGGGTCCATACCGGCGATCCACCATGCAGTTCATATTATTGTCATACATGTTATTACTTAATAATTTTTTACCATTTCGGTAATGCCTACGGTTAATATTTATGGGTTTCTAAGTGTAAAAACGCTCGGCGAAAAAAACTCGCGCGCCGCGCCGAGCGCAAGGAAGGAGTATCAAATTCGTTGTCACACAAAACCTCAAGGCAAGCCAACATCTTTTAGCTTTCCTTTTCGTACTGTGTCTTGGCGCGGTTGCCACGGGTAACGGTTGATTGTTATTACTCTGTCTCACCAATGCACACAGTCGCGTGCCTTTCGGTTGAAAATAGTGAGAGGTAATCCACAGCAGGCCGGCTTAAGTTTTCTGTCTTTCTATTTAAAGCGATTTTAAAGTTTCTTTTCTCTTTCTGTTGGAGAGATGAATGAGTATTTATGATGAAAAATAAATAAAATAAGAATAATACAAGAAAATATATCGCAAATCAGATATTTTTTATTTAGAAGTAGGTATAATTTTGTTCGATTTGTTTCGGAATCGGAAGCAGATGTTGGATGTTGTTGAAAGGAAGGAATTTAGTTTTATTAGTAGTATGTGTGCGCCATTATCATTGTTTACGTGCGTGTTTGGCAAAGTGATTATGTATTTTTTTTGTATTATCTTATCTTTTTACTTTTTACCTAATTTTGTGGTCCCCGGCTTACCTTCGCAATAAATTGACCCCTCGCCACTGGTAGCTTTAGTATGTCATGCTCACTTAAACATTTCTGCGGTGGTGTCGTGTGAGTCGGGTCGTTACGTTCCCTCAAATATGGTTGAGCGAAGCGATGGCTGGTTCATACGTCATGCTCGTGAACGGGTGCTGCCAGTGGGAATGGGTCTGCTTCTGTCTGCTTGTATTAAGGGCGTCGTATAACTCGTATATAAAAGATCTGTTTTATATTGTCTGTATGTATGGCACTTCTTACTCAAAAAATATAATTCATAATAGCTTACCTTGTTTTGATTTATTTAATTGCAATATTTTTACTTTCTATAGTCAGTAGTTCAGTAAAAGACCTATGAAAAGCTTTTGGATATTAATTTTCAATTCGATGCCTTAACATGGGTAGCCTTAGTATGTCATGCTCTCCTTAATCATTTCTGCGGTGGTGTCGTGTGAGGCGGGTCGTTACGTTCCCTCAAATATGGTTGAGCGAAGAGATGGCTGGTTCATGCGTCATGCTCGTGAACGGGTGCTGCCAGTGGGAATGGGTCTGCTTCTGACTACCTATCTTAACGCATATTGAATTGTATGTTTTTTTTTACTTTTATTTATTGTAACAGCCTAGACCACAGTATAATAAAATTACCTACCAGTAAACCGACTCCTTTGTTGATAAACACATGCCGCCACTGCGTAGGTATATGCACAGAAACTCCGTCAAGGGTCAGGGTTGTCACAACAAAAACTACTCAAATATTTTACTTAAAGGTTTTGATTTGTAATAACGAAAGAATAAAAATAGTCAATAGAGCGTTTTCAAAAATAACATCGTAACAAACAAAACAGAAACAGCAAACATGAAACTACTGATTGTTTTTTCACGATTTCAAAGTTTGTCCCATAGTAAGAGTTGTTCAGTTTGATGGTCCATATCAAACCTTGAAGTTGATTTACAATAAAAAGCGGAACAAATCCTGTTAATCATTATGATGTTTTGAAATTTCGTTACGCTTCTTAAAACGTACACCCCTTCAAGTTAGAGAGCGCAAACTAGAGGAGATTGCGCTCGCCGACTCTGCCGCTCACTTCCCCGCGTACCCCCCATCGTTGCCCCGCGCAAGTACATGAGTCGGACAACTGTTAGTAGTATTAAAACTGTGCCTAGACTGAATAACAAGTTCAAACTTTGATGAATAAATAATGAAAAATATTAGAAAAAATCGACTCTCCCGTAGCAACTCAGACGGGATTGCTACGGGTGAGTCGATTTTTTCTAATATTTTTCATTATTTATTCATCTTAATATAAAAATAGCATTGTGAATGCAAAAATCTAAAAGTTTAAAAATTCAAACTTTGAATTTAGCTTAAAATCTGTAAATTGATTAAGAAATTTGAAATTCATTAAGAAATGAGCTGATGATGATTTGTTAATCTTTGTTAATATACCTATAAAGTCTGGAAACGATATACATATTTGTAAATATCGTTCCATCTGATAAAGCTGACAAGTTTTTTGCGCCCATTTTTCTTGTCAGCTAAAAGACGTCATAATGGGTGGGTGGTAGGGTAAAAGAATTGACGATTTAAAAATGCTTATTATGTGAGCTTATTTAAATAAAATATATTTCACTTTCACCTCGTTTGTATGAAAATCGACTGGTGTTTCTAAGTATCCCGCCTCTTCCCCTATCTTAAACATCTAATTGTACAGTATGACGATGCGACAATAAATGATAACACTGTAGACACTACAGTGTACACACTACAGTATTTTGAAACTATCAAATAATACCTAGGAGCGAAATAAAAAAAATGACCTCTCCACTTTGTATATCGTGTTTCGGTGGTCATGCTGCAATACGCGTGCATTCGATTTTTTTGTTGAAAATACACGTGCATTCGATTTTTTTGTTGAAAATAAGCATGCATTCGATTTTTTTGTTAAAAAAGTAGTAAAGGACGCAAGTTGTCTATCGTACGTGGCCTAAGAGCCACTTACGTCGTTATCGCTGGTCCCGCAGACGGAGCAGCACTTGCACTCGATGCACTGTCAGCGGTACTTGCGCACTGACACTATCATGTTGGCAGTGAACTGCAAGCAGGTGGGCTGCCCTGGCCTAAGTGGCCTAAGAGTCACTTACGTCGTTATCGCTGGTCCCGCAGACGGAGCAGCACTTGCACTCGATGCACTGCCAGCGGTACTTGCGCACTGACACTATCATGTTGGCAGTGAACTGCAGGCAGGTGGGCTGCCCTGGCCTAAGTGGCCTAAGAGTCACTTACGTCGTTATCGCTGGTCCCGCAGACGGAGCAGCACTTGCACTCGATGCACTGCCAGCGGTACTTGCGCACTGACACTATCATGTTGGCAGTGAACTGCAGGCAGGTGGGCTGCCCTGGCCTAAGTGGCCTAAGAGTCACTTACGTCGTTATCGCTGGTCCCGCAGACGGAGCAGCACTTGCACTCGATGCACTGCCAGCGGTACTTGCGCACTGACACTATCATGTTGGCAGTGAACTGCAGGCAGGTGGGCTGCCCTGGCCTAAGTGGCCTAAGAGTCACTTACGTCGTTATCGCTGGTCCCGCAGACGGAGCAGCACTTGCACTCGATGCACTGCCAGCGGTACTTGCGCACTGACACTATCATGTTGGCAGTGAACTGCAGGCAGGTGGGCTGCCCTGGCCTAAGTGGCCTAAGAGTCACTTACGTCGTTATCGCTGGTCCCGCAGACGGAGCAGCACTTGCACTCGATGCACTGCCAGCGGTACTTGCGCACTGACACTATCATGTTGGCCGTGAACTGCAGGCAGAAGGGGTGCCCTGGACAGAGAAATAACTGTTAAAAATAGCTGTTATTTTTTTTCGTTTGTAACATGTTTAGTGATCTACATTTAGAAAGCAATTTAAGAAGGTTGCAAGTGAACATTTACATCTAACACTGCATTTAAACAGATTGTGCGTTTCCTTAGAAATTGGAAGTTGAAGTATTTTTCAGTACTGTTTTTTGTTAACTATTCTATGTTTTTGTTAAGCAAAATTAAGCAAATCGGCCAAGTGCGAGTCGGACTCGCGCACGAAGGGTTCCGTACCAAAAACAGCAAAAAAGCACGTTTGTTGTATGGGAGCCCCCCTTAAATATTTCTTTTATTCTGTTTTTAGTATTTGTTGTTATAGCGGCAACAGAAATACATCATCTGTGAAAATTTCAACTGTCTAGCTTTAATGGTTCATGAGATACAGCCTGGTGACAGACAGACAGACGGACAGCGGAGGCTTAGTAATAGGGTCCCGTTTTTACCCTTTGGGTACGGAACCCTAAAAAGACATTACCTATAAAACAAATTGTTAGAAATATAATCAAATCAGAGAAGTTGCAAAGTTATTCATATTAAAACCTGTAGCTTTATTTCTTCATATCCAATCAGATCTTATTGAAATCATAATTAATACTTCATATTATTTCCATTATACCGGGTGTAACAAGACCTTCAACGAAGCCGAGGTCTACGTATTCTGCCCATCATCAGGACCATTTCTGTTCAAAATCATTGCTGGGAAACGATTTTGATTTTTGGTGTTAAAAAAGCATTGCATACATTACCACGCAATGTAACGCGTACAACAGACCGCGCCTGCAAGTGTATGCTACCCAGCTGCGTGCGGCCGAGTTGAAAGGCAGCGTTTATGTGCGTGCTCATGAGATACATCGAGTGACGACGTTTTGAAGCCATTGTTTGTTGCGAAATACTAAAAAATTTGATAATGTTTCATTGGACAAAAAGTAGGCAATAACGAATAAAATAAGATTTCATAAAAAAAAAATTGACTTTGACCTTCAATAACTTCGTAGTTATTGGATTCCCAGGTATAGTCTAAAAGACAAAAATGATCCTGATGATGGGCGAAATACGTGGACTTCGGCTTCGTTGAAGGTCTTGTTACACCCGTTATATTCCACATTAAAATTCATTGGAAATTAATTTCCTCCCAAGTGGCTATTTTTTATGATTGACCATGAGTTATGTCATGTAATTTTACAGGTTATATTGCTTAGTTTAAATCTTTAAGTTATCGTTAACGAATAAATGAATAGAAAGAGACAGGACATGTTCACAAGCTACTTCATAAGCTAGTAAAAAGTAAAGTTCACATATTGTTAGGCACATAACATTTCTTACCTTATCATTTATATTCTTCGTCAACAAACTTGGTTCACACTAGGCAAGGTAAAAACGCAATGTGCCGAACAATAGTGAAAAACAAATTAAAAACTACACTCTTAAACGACACTCATACAAAAAAGTAGTTTAAATAACACTAAGCGTCAGGCAATGTCGCATGGAAGTGCACAACATTCACTATTCTTCAGCACAGATAATGAAACAGTACTTTGGTTATACAATCTTTTTAATGTTACAAAAAAATGTCCACGGTACACAAAATAAAAATAAGCATGAACATGGTATAAATAAATCCACAGGCTGAACTGCTAGCAAGAAGCTTATACCTCCCTCCAATGGAGATTGCACGGCCAGTGTCATAGTGAAGATAGAAAAAATGTAATTGAGTGACGTGACGGCTTATTGCAACCTCTTTCTTTAGTGTTACAATACGTGTTCGTTGTTCGTCGTTCGTTCGTTCGTGAGAAACGAAAACGTATTGTAAAACGAAAAGAAAGAGATAGCAATACGTCGTGACGTCACTAAAGAGTCTTTTTTCAATCTTCACTATGATACTAGGCGTGCAAGCTCCATTGTGGGTATAAGCTTCTTGACTGCTAGTGAACTTTGTCTTCATAGAAGTCAAAATAAAAAAAAACTTTTCCTAGACTAATAAGAATTCTTATAGTACTTTTATTTCAAACGACACATTTCAGCCAGTGGAATAAAGCAGTAGGCACATTTTGAATCCTACGCGTTAAGATATCTGTCAAAGTGTGCCTAAAGCGCCATCTATAACCAAATAAAATTCCGACAACAAACATAAAAATCAACAATCTTTGGGTGTATGCAATATGCACTTCCGTACAAGCATTTTTTGACACTTTGGAATATACTTAATTTAGTCATAAAATATAATATAATATTCGAGTGACTCGGTAACTATGTAAGGTTGTATATAGTGCTAGCTATCCGTACGGACAGATAATAGAATGAATGTATTGAAGTGGAAATAAAATTTAAATTAGTACGCGCCAACACTTTTTTCCGCTTTTGAAACTCAAATGCCACTGTTATACAATTTATTAACGATCAACGCCAGAAGTTAGCACTAAATACAGCCTAATAAAACAATTTATGTAGGAATATACACATCTATGACGCAGCATTATTAGATCAAACTATTTATGTAGCATAATGTTCATTTAAAATATGAAATGTGCACGGTACACATAATAACTAATATTAACTCAGTGCGGCCACGCACATATAACAAAATAGTGTGTTCGGATTACACTTTTTCATAAAGACCGTAAATAACTTAGTTTACCGTAATAAACGACGAATTAACTGATACATGTCGCATCTAAAAATATTATTCAGTAACACCAGGAGAGGCTCAATCAGCGCTTAAACTTTTATATTAGCCTACTGCTCGCGGCTGACTCAGTCGAGCCAGCGCACGAGGGGTGTCGTGTGTCGGTTGAGACAGAGCTACACGACTAACGTGACAGAAAGAAGTGTTTGCAATTATAGGCACGCAGCGCTGTGCCATTTGAAATTGTACTTTATTACTGTGCAGCGAGAGTAGCTTATTATTTGATCGTCTTCGCGCAGATGGACTTCTGTACGTTAAGTACTATTATATATCCTGTGGTAATACTATGCATTAATTAAGTTATTCAAAGTCATAATATAGCTGAACAATACAAGTTTGAACAGGTGGTCAAAGATAAGAGAAATTTCATATGAAACAATACACATAAACACATTGCAGGCATCCGAACACATGTGCATCTTTAAGAAACTGACAAAGCCGCGTTTTATTTGAAGGCTGCGAATAACTAGTCTATACTGCAATATTTAACATAAGTATAATATATAACGTCTTACTAAAAAATCCTTAAAGCCGAATCTGGTAGATAGGGACATCAAATTAAACAACTTTTACTATGGGACCAACTCTCTGAATCACGAAAAAAAATATTTTTTCTACAGATCGAGGTTGTTTCATACAAAAATTAATACCTAAAATATCAAAATGTATGAAACAGCAGATTTTTTTCCCATAGAAAAAAAATATCAGTCTGTTAGTCTTTGTCTACCATATTCCGTTTTAATGGGTTTTTGTAACGTGTACAAAAAATAAAAACACAATTATTGCAGATTAAGGCACCATATTGCTGATGAAGACAAAAAATATTTTTTGTTCTATTTTGTTTTATATTTTAAGTTGCTTTTGATAACTTGACTATTTTCCGTATGAAATTACACTAATTCAGTATGAAATACTTAAGTATATAGTTTCACGTTGTACTTGATAAAGAAACTCATTAAGTCGGGATAAAAAATTCTAATGTATCCTAATTTAAAAACAACTGTCAGAAATCGGCCTTACACAACATAGTGTTTAACTTAAAAACTGTTTAAATGTGATGCAGTCACTTTTTTGACAATACTTTTTGAAAAAAAAAGACAGCATCACATTTAAACAGTGGTTTTAAATAGCGTTTTTTTTAATCTTTAAGGTAAGACCATTAACGGTTTCGACGGATGAAGCCACACTTTAATGGGCCCTCCACGTGTACAGGCAGCCGAAGAGACTGAGAGGGACGGAGCTATACAAAGGAAAGAGAAAGTTGTCGTATATCCTTTTCTTTTGTATTGCTCCGTCCCTTTCGGCCTTCCGGTCGGGCCTGCGCATGTGTAGGGCCCATAAGCTTAATACTATAAGGTGGTACCCAGACCGACAGTTGCGCCGCGGTGAATTTTATTTAATACTGTAATAAATGAAGCAAAATTGCAATAAAACTAAACATGGAATTTTTAAGAACCATAGTCTTGTATTTTTGGAAGGTATCATAACATTTCCTCGTAGATTACTTCTACATTTCTAGAAGTAGATAACAAATGGTAAAAGTGACCGTTTTTGACACTTATACTACCCGCTTCTACGAATGACTACGAGGGAATGTTATGATACCTTCTAAAAATACTAGGTCTTAAAAAAAACACGTTTTATTAAAATCCTTTTCTATCAACAAACAACTTATTAAATAAAAACCTCTGACGCGCCACTTTCGGTAGGGTATCCACCTTAACTACCGTACTTTTCTTTTGCCTGGCCTCCCGCATTAAGAATTTCAATGTCATTGTTACACACATACAGCTTGGCCATAAAGAGATGAAATTAAATAAAATGGAACTAAAATTTTTCAGTACAAAATATGGTCAGTGTTGCCAAATTATTCCTGATTTTGACGTGTTTACATAGAAAGTGGCGCCCTCAATTTTTGTCAACTCTTTATGGTCAAGCTGTACCTATAACCATAAGATATTCCTTGAAATCGGAATAAGATATAATATAAGAAACATCTATTTTATTTACGACTAAAATTATGTAACTAACACTAATATTATGTAAATATTTTTATATCATAATAATCTATCAGTTATTTAAATAGACATTTAAACTGTAATATAAACTTGTCAACGTTTATTTGCCACTTAATTAAGTCAAATATATTTGTCAGAATATTTTTAAAATTTATAAGAACTGTAAGCTAACAAATTTTAATCTAAATATTTATAATAATTAAACAAAACATACACGCTAGAGGAATGACAATGATTATAAATTATAATTATAATTTATAATTAAGATAACATCGAGTTAGTCTTATCAAACTTAAGATTTAGGACTTTCGTTTAAAATCTTTGGGTTATGAAATGTATTAGGGTTTTTTTTATTATAAATTGCATAAATAAGCATCTAAAGGCACGTAACAAGCTCTATACTTAGTTGATATTGCTTAAATTCATTTTAAAATCAGAATTAAAATCTTGTAAGATAAACTTTTTTAAATTATCTCAAAGAACTTTAATAAAAACATCATTTTTCATAAAATTTAGTAGATTTTTAAACCATTCGTAAATAAAATATCTGTTATAATTATAACTTATGTTATAATTATAAGTTATAACTGTAAAATATGAATAAATTATAAGTAACAGAAATATTAACACTCATAATAATTTATTTTCGTGCGTACGTATGCTTTTCTTAAGGAACCCACAGACTATGATATGAGGCGGCCTGAAAGTCCGAGAGGGACGGAGCAATATAAAGGAAAGAGAATGTTGTTGTATGGCTTTTTTTGAATTGATCCGTCCCTTTCAGATTGTCCAGCCGCCTCACTAGGAACCATAAAATATTCAACACACCTGTTGTTCTACCTATGTGTCGTCGGCGTCGCTATCGACTTCATTTGACAGATGGATGTGACACATTGCTACTTCTTTTTGGCACAAATAAAAACTTACCAAAGAGAAATAGTAATTTGTCACATCCATCCGTCAACTGAAGCCGATAGCGAAGCCGACGAAACTTGCGCGGTAGACACACTGATCCAATTTGTAAAATAGTTATGTATTTTTTATAATAAATTGAAAATCAATTGCTACTAGGTACTGCAATAAAAAGCTTTGCTGTTAAATAAGGGTATGATGCAAAATTAATAAATATCTCTCGACTCGTTACAATAATAACAAAATATCATCAGTATACTAACAATTTCAACAATAATATTTTATTTGATGTGCCATATTAAATGATCTTAATATATATTTTTTTGTTTTCAAAAATGGTGTATCAAGTTTATGACTAATTGACTTTATTTGACTGCGTGACTAGATAAGCTATAGAGTGAAATATTTTTTGGTTTTGTGGCAGTTTATCTAAAATAGGAAAATTATTAGACTTATTATAGATATGTTCAAACATCCACGCTGTATTTTGTATTATTAAAAACAATATTTTAATTTTCCTTGGCTATGATAAAAAAAATACATGGATTAAATACTTCTTTCTAATCAGTTCATAATATGAACAAACATATAATTTCGAATATTTAAATGTAGGTATAAGAAAATAAGCGAAACATCATGTTATAACAATCGACGATAACAAAGATCAATATTTTAATAAAAAAAAACTCATATTCTGTGAAAAATAAGGCACAATATAAGTTATTTATTATCAAAGAGATGAGAATCCATTATAATTATGATTAAATGTCTTATATTCATGATATGTCATGACAGGAAACATTCATTAAACAGATAACTGGTCAATATTTGGCATCCACCGTCACAATTGTAGATATTAGGCATGGCAAAGTTAAGATCACAATGTTTATTATAACAACTTCTTCGACGTTAACTCTTTAAGGCGCCACTAGCGCCACTTCCGCTAAAAAATAATGACCATGTTGATACACAATTTATTAAAAATTTAAGCTGATGGTCCTCTCGCAAAATATCATTTGTTATTCATAAACACACAAACTGAATGACAGATAATTTATTGTGGTTTTTCTAAAACGACGACCGTTTTAAGCTCTTTTTACCACCAAAACTGCAAACAATGGGGAAGGCAACTGTCAAAGTGGCGCTACGTACGCTTGTTCCACAAAAACCGTCAAAACAAAGGGCTAACTTTAAAAATTGTTTTAATGCTTTAAAATGACCAAATTCTTTGTAATAGAGGTGTAAAAATGTTGGCATTTACATTTCCGAAAAATCTGGATATAAAGAAAAAAAAAATTAATATAAGGCTTTGAATTCCAGCATTTGCATTGTAGAATAGTCTTTCATATTTATTTTGGGTCAATGGGACCCTTTCGGTAAAAAAATACCACAAAATAAATACCTCTTTTCCTATAGATTTGTTCTGAACGTCTACTGTCTTAGGAACAAGCGTACGCAGCGACATCTACAATAGGCTAGTTGACAAAATTTGGAAAATAGTTTAAAAATAAAGTTTGGTATCTGTTTTACCCCAAAAATATGTTATTTCGAGAAAAATAAGTCATTTTACCTATGAATTTTGCGTTTTAAGAAATGAACTCAAAATGACATCGAAAAAGGCCAAAACTGTCATGGCGTCTTGAATGACGTCACGTCTCACGAAACATTCGCGTTTGACACCTACGCACCTGTGTGTGTATGTGTGTGTGTGAAAATGACAGCAACAACAAAGGTTTCGCGAGGCTCGACGTCATGCGTCTCTGATTGGTGTTCAATCTCACGTGAGTAAATATTGGTAATCTTTATTTATTTTAATGAAAAAAGTGTTTTTTGGTTACTATTTAACACGATTAATCATTAGAAACCTTATGCTAGCCGATTTATTCTTAGTGGACTGAGTTTGTTTGCTTATAAATAACAATTGATATTTTGCGAAGGTACCATCAGCTTGGATTTTTAATAAATCGTGTATTTACATAGAATATTTTAACGGGAGTGGCGCTAGTGTTGCATATAATGCCTCCTCGCATAAAATTTCAAAATTGGAATGTACAACGAAAAGAGAATTTACGTCGTCAAAAACAAAAACATACCTCTTTGGTAAGGAAACCAACGTTGTGATGACCTCTTTTGTGACAAACGGAATAAATACTTTTCTTTTTAAATGACTGGGCTTTGTCTGGAGGAAGGGGGGGAGACGGGGTACTCAACGTCATCTCGAAGGAGTTTGGTTTGTGTGGCGAAGGTATCGAAGTCGTCAGCCGGGAATGACATGGAGGTTAGTATCTCTAGTACTCCGTTGAGTTTGACGCTGTCTTTAAGGGGTCTGTGTTTTTCGCAGACCTTATTCTTGATGTGGTAACAGGGTGTGTGTCCGTTTCGCGGGCGTCCACGGCGCTTACCTGATCGGCCGCAGTCGGCACAGCTTACGAGCTGTTCGGGAGTTCCGGTCTTTTTGTTTAAGCGGTCGTCTCCTAGGCAGAAGTCGCAGTAGGGTGACGGCGATGCCTGTGAACAAACAATTTATAAAAATCACTGTGAAATAGTACATTACTGCAGCGGCAGGCAACTCAGGCATTGAAGGACGAACGTGAAAATAAATACGTGAGTCTATCAATGCCCAGTTGCTGCCAAGGCTTGTATAGTACTTTTCTCAAATAATGCGCGGAAATTCAAACCAAGTAGTAACTTTTCTTACATTTTATTTTTATTTAAAATTACAGTAGGTAATTAAAAGCAAAGATTAAATCTTAGATTGAAAGTAAAATCGCACTGTCTTGAGTTTCTACGTCTTTTACATAAATACTCTATATGTCGTTGCATATTCATGCACCGAAAATGCCAAAAATCAAACCTGCAACAAAAATAAAGAACGTGTAAAGTTGTGATGTTAGCTGTTTGACTAAAACAAAGTGGTAAATTACTCGTAGTACCTAGGTACTTATCAATACGAAAACTTACTTTAGGATCCAAATACACAGTGTCTGATGCTAGACAAGATTTGCACGTTTGATGCAGACTTCCTACATTTATACCCTTGTAATTGTCTTTTGTGCATTGCAGTTAGGTTTACATCTGGTTTACTTAATGTTTTTTGATTTTGGAGTCAACATGTTTTCTATTTCAGTTCTTGTCGCTTCTTGAATTTCAGGTGGCGTCAAAATATCACTTTCGTCGCTTGAACTCATTTATATAATAGATTAATTACTTAATTTAAATTGAATATAAAATATTTGACAAAACAACAGACAATTTCAACAAAATATTCTTCCCGCGCCAAGATGCATAGATTATTTTTATGCCGCCTGTCCGAATCGTATGTTACACGTAAGTTTTGTGACCTGGAATACGGATTAATGGACGGGCGTTACTGCACTCACGACACTGTTACCGTGATTCGGAACTTTCCATTTACAAAGCCAGTTCTAATTTTAAATATTGATGATGATCACAGACCTCCTTGGCTGTCGTGTTTCATTGAAAATTTCGTTCCATTTCTGAATTACACGTGTATAATGAGTTTCAGTACTAACCTTTACGGTCAGACGCAGGCAATTTTAGTATGAAAATCCATTATTACACGTTAATAATGGATTTTCATACAAAAGTTGCCGGCGCCGGCGCGGTTTAGGTCTGTCCGGAAACTCCGATTTAGCACGAAGAAGGTTGTCAAAATAATGTTCGAATTTCCAAGCATGTTTGAGAAAAATAAATACACGGGACTGTCGCGGGCTCGTTCACATCTACACACAAGTGGCGACTCCTGCCGTACCTTAGTGTCGGGCTCCTTCATGAGCACGGGCGCGATGCTAGGGCCGGGCGCGGGCGCGGGCGCGGGGGCGGGCGCGGGCGCGGGCGGCACGAGCGGCGCGAGCGCGGAGTCCGACGACGACGTGTCGGCGGACGCCGGGCGGGGCGGCGGCGTGGGGCGGCGCGGCGGCGGCGGGACTGCGGCGGGCACGTTAGCGGGTGCCCCTTAAAATGCATTACATTTATAATAATAATAAATTACACTTTATTGCACACAAAATAATTACAGAAAGGACAGTTACAGAGAAAAAAGCATACAAGAGGCGGCCTTATTGCTAAGCAAGCAAACTCTTACAGGCAACCCTTGGGTAAAAAATAAATAAAAATTATTAATCCTATTTTTAAAATCCATAACAGCCTTCACATAACGTTAATTCACAAAGTAATAAGAATGTCTAATTTAAAAACATATAGGTACCCATTATTTAGCATAACAATTCAAGTCCATAATTTTAAAACCCATAATTATAAAAACTATCGGTGTTTTTACAAAAAGAATTTAAACACCTTTTTAACTTAAACACTGTTTATTTATTTAAGGGTGCACCGAGCGTCCACTAGCGCCGCCAATCAAGAAAAAATCATTACAACGAAATAACTATGTTTAACAAAATTCTGAAACATATAAAAACTAGTAATAGTTATAAACTATTTTTGTATGCGTTTTTTTCCTGGTTTAAATGTGTTTGTGTAGTTAAAACCTGGATTAACGCCTAAAGTGGCCACTTTAGGCGTTAATCCAATTTTAACCACACGAACGCATTTAAACTTAGAATTTTACGCATACAAAAATAGTTTATAACTAATATTAGTTTTTATATGTTTCAGAATTTTGTTAAACATAGTTATTTCGTTGTAATGATTTTTTCTTGATTGGCGGCACTAGTGGACGCTCGGTGCACCCTTAAATTATGATAATCACTTTTTTGACAATATTGTTTAATTTTAATAATTTATTTATTTACTCGAGAAACAGAGTCTCATTATGGTTAGTAACAATGTGACTTAAAGCTAGGTTAGTACAAAATTTAAAAGAGACTGAATCCCATTTAAACAGTGTCTAAGTTAAACATGTATTTAAAAATCTTTTGTAATAACACAGTATAACTTTAAATGCATAACATGAAAAGCCATAACTATAAAATCCATAATTTTAAAATACATAGCGTTAATGATTTTAGCCCTTCCTCCTTACCTGCCCATAAAGAAGGCCTGTGTCAGACACAAAAGCAGGGGGAAGAGAGTGAAAAATGCCAAATGCCGCCATGAAAAAGTCTTAAACAGGGGTCTATATTAGAATCCATAATTGATAATGCTTATAATGAAAACGCCTACACATTAAATCACATAATCATTAAAATCCATAATTTTAAAATTTATATATTTTAAAAGAATATCTTAATCATGGATATGAGATGACACGACACACATAATAAAGCATTAAAATAAATTGACGTCTCACGTACAAGCAATACATACACCAACATTTAGCAAAAGCGAAACACAACAAAATAATATGCGTATAATGCGATTAATTTGACAATGACGGTGGTCCTCAGCAACTTCACTCGATAATGTATGGTGCGCACAGATTGAAATACACCGTATTCAATTCGGTGTATTTCAATCTGTACGCATCTGCGGCTTACTGTCTATTGTCAATATACCGCATTATAATTCCTTTGTAAAAGGTGAAATGTCGAGTCGATGCCATTATACATGCATAACTAAGTGTTTTTCGTTCTTTTTATAGTTCAAACTATAAATAAGCCATATCATGTACAGCTTGGCCAGAAAAAGGAGAAATCAAATAAAATTGTACTAAAGTTTTTCAGTTCGAAATGTAGTCAGTGTTGCCAAGTTATTCGTGATTCTGGCGTATTTGTATAGAAAGCCTCATTTTTGTTAACTCTTTATAGTCAAGCTGAATGTACGATTTTGAAAAACAATATTTAAAAGTATATAGTAAGCTACCAGTGGGTAAGTGAATCTCGTGTATGATGAAATTGATGAATGATAAAAATAATGACATTACAAATAAACAGACTTTATAATGTTACCAGGGGGGTCTCACTCCGCACTTAAACTTTTATATTAGCCTACTGCTCGCGGCTGACTCAGTCGAGCCAGCGCACGAGGGGTGTCATGTGTCGGTTGAGACAGAGCTACGCGACAGAAAGAGAAGCGCTTCGGAGGTGCTTACAATAATAGGCATGCAGCGCTGTGCAATTTTACTATTTATTTAAGACTCTTGTCCTCTAGTCAATTTAATTTAAGGCAGCGAACCTTTAAGTTAGTATCCGAACAACAACAGTTATATCAATAAAGAGTATCTGTTTATTTGTAAAAAGATGACTAATGAAATGAGCACAGAAATAAAAACCAAGCCAAGCACACCTATAAATTTTTTCACGCAGCTAATTTAATAGTTGAATTTTATCATTTTTAGCAACACAATTTGATGTTCACCGAAATTTCTAGTAGCCACAAACTTATCGCCCAGTTTGCTAAAAATGACAATAACGCACGATAGTGCATTTACAAACAGTGTTAATACGAGGCTGATCAACTTAATAAATCCAACTAATATAGCAAGTAATGCTCCTAAAGAGATGTTTATAAGTTTATTAGCTACAGATCGAAGCATAAAGTTTTACGGCTATGCAAAGGCTCATACTAACATTTAAATAAACCTACAAGTCTAAATTCAAAAAATTGTCTCTGAGTTGGGACTTTCATTACTACTTCATGAATATAGCAAAAATAAGAGCAAAATGCAATACTAACTCAGTTTAAACGACTAAAGTGAACTACCTTAAGATGTAACTACAGATCGAAACATAAACTCAGTTTTACGGCTATGCCAAAGCCCAATTGTAAATTAAATTTCGTTATTAAAATCTAAATTTAAAAAATCTGGCGCTAGTTAGGGACTTACGTCACTACTTCATGAATATAGCAAAAATAGGAGCAAAATGCAACACTAACTCGTTTAAACGACTACAGTGAACTACTCACCGGCGGGGTTATTGAGAAAGGTGACGTAGCTATCCTGATACTCTGTGGCGGGGGCGGGGGGCCCGGCGGGGCCCGGGGGGGTGTGCGCACCCCCCCGCGAGTCCCGCGAGTCCCCGTCGCTGCCAGCCGCCGGGGCCCCGCTAGCCCCCCCCGGCTCCTTGTGAGTGTGCGTGAAGTGGTATGTGAGGCCCGCGCGCGTCTTGTATTTCGCCCCACAAACTGGTGATAACATTTACCATTTAGACGTTGGTTACATAGTGTAATAATATATTGGGTCTTTAACTATGAAATAGGCGATTTTTCTCACAAAGAACCTTGTCACTTCTATGATTTAAAATATTCATCAATTGCTTGATATTATATTGAATAATGACCATCATAGACAACTATCATAAAAATCCTTATTATAGTTTTGTAAACATACAAAATACCTTAAAATGACTCCTCTTTTTGTTAGCAGAAATGACCACTTTGTTTTAACTTAGCCAAATTTTTTTTCGCTTAAACTAAGTGGCATAATACGTTATCTTAGTGTTAAAATAAAAGTTTTAAAATATTAGCGTACGTTTTTCATTTAATTTTTCATTAAATGAAATTAAATTATCCATACAATACGCGGATTTCATAGGTAAAAACGAAATATTTTCCTATACAAAGTGGAGAGGACGATGCAACAATAAATTAAATTTCGTATATCTAGTAACGCTCCCAGTCTGCCTGTAAGGGGGCGTCCATAAATTACGTGAGATGTTTAAACATCTTTTCCTCGACTCGACCCCCTCCCCCCCTTAAGGGGGGGAGGGGGTCGAGTCAAATCTCATCAAATCTTACGTTGGAGAGAGGGGGGGTCTCGGCAAATATCACGCAATTTTTTTCCAGATTGAAACAAAAAAAAAATATACTATTTTGGTCCATTTAATACAGATTGTAGTTGCTTAAGTCGCGCTTAAGACATGTTGGTTCCAATAGTCTTGAGACCGCGCATGATTCTCCATGGTTTTTTATCACAGTAGTCACGATTTAAGTACAGATATTCTTTTTTTTTTATTATTTATCACAGTAGTCACTATTGTTACATTATTATTACACTTAAAACTCTCAGCAATATTGATTACTAGTCTTAACTAGTCGTAAATAAAAGCACGAAGCAATTACAATATTTTAAGAAACGCACTTTTTGAAAAATCTCACGTGAGATTGGGGGATGGGGGAGGGGGTTGAATAAAATCTCACGACATCTCACCAGGGGGGGAAGGAGGGACAGAAAATTTAAAAAAACACCTCACGTAATTTATGGACGCCCCCTAAAATATCAATTAAAAATACCCAGTAGTTTAGTCACAAGAATATTTTTTTAGTTTTTAACATTTTCTACATGCTGTATGTATTACTAAGCTATTGCCGACAAGTCAAAAACCCCTACATCAGTATAAATTAACACAACGTTGCCAAATTGTACCTTAGGCTTAAGCCGTAAGAGTCGTTTTTAAATGAAGCGTGTCATTTAAAAATGTGCGAATGAGACAAAATCTACTTCGAACAAACAATAAAGTTGACAACGTTTCAAAATCTTTTACCTGTGTAAAAATGTGTATTTATTATTATTAAATTACTTACGAAAACAGGAGACACGTGTTTTTTCCTTTTGCAAAATTTTATTTTGATGAAATGTCCAAACACATTTTTACGTCCCAAAGTCCTACACCTTGTCTACACGTTTACCTACAGTGGGGTCTCTTTAAAGTTTTATGGAAATTGGAAATGCACTTCAAACTAACCTGTATTTTATTAAACAGATTCAAACGTTAACAATATCGACTTTAATTTCGGAATTCAAAAAATTGTTTCGCTGAAAACTACGGTTTTGGCAGTATCATGAATTCCACGTAGGGACTGTTACATTACGACTGTCTGCCATTACCAACGAACTAAGGCCCTTCAGAAACCTTGATGTTATTTTCGAATAAAGTTAAACTAAAATACTAGTACAGGCCATTCAATTCAAAACATTCAAAGCACAAGCGAAAAATATTTTGGCACTTGACAGCAACAGTTTTTTTTTGTGAATGCTCGGTGTCGGGTTTTTTATTTTTCATAGCAGCAGATATAACAATGTGTTCTCTAAGAGCTAGTAGTGGAGAAAATTCATTCAACTATGGTATAATAAATTAACTTCACCAACAAAATAGGTAAATAAGCTTAGTACGGACAAGCCTAGGTTTAAGAAATACAAATTCCCGTAAAATTATGTAAATCATAATTAATCTAATAATAATAATAATAATAAATTCTGTTTTCACCATCATACTGTAATTTTTAGTCTGTGACTTTTTAATAATTTATTTTTATTCTGTTTACTTTTTGTACAACACAACACAAAAACGCCCAAAGAGCATGATGACTTGACGTCTCATTGACGCAGTCTTATAAGACTGCGTCAAAGGTGTTAAAATCTGTTAGAATACGAATAAGTATTACTTCTACATAAGATTCATGACTTCTACTATGCCTTATTATAATTTCACAGTTTTCGAGTACACCGACGTGATTTTAATTAATGGGGAATGTCGCTACTTTAGCTTTACGGACATACCGAGAGAGATATTATGGTGACACTTGTGTTTGTCCTACCAAGCAATAGTCGCACTATTGTTCAAGCTGTCCCAAGAAGCTTGTATAAGCTTCTTGAGCTGTCCAAAGGATACAAAAATATTTAATTTGTGACTAGGTATTCAGTGTATTGAGCTGTCCAAAGGATACAAAAATATTTAATTTGTGACTAGGTATTCAGTGTACAGAATAACTTTAAATCAGTGATCACTGGTGATATAAAGAAAGTGAAAGATTACCAGTAGAACTTGGCTTTATTTAACTTAAAGAAGGAAACTATAATAATAACATCGTACAATATAAAATGCAGACATATGTAGCTAGACAGATCGCTGACAGAAAACGACTTGTCACGCAACAGCTCTATGGTTGTTGCATGCAGGTTGCTAATCATATGTCATTCTCCCCCGCTTGAGTTTTCATCCCTTCCATCTACCACGAAGTCTCTAAGGTGGGTCGGAAGCTTCCTGGCACGGTGAGATTTACGCAGGTCACCATTGTGAGGCGGTGTCACGTAGGGTTCCCCTTGTTCCACGACAAGAGGTTGATTCTGTACTTGCGGATCTTCAGGTTCATCTCCATCTACAGTGTCGAAAGGAAACGGAGCCAGTCTTCTATTTGACACTGTGGCAGTTTCACCATCGCTCCGACGAATGTAGGAATATTGTGGATTACTTTCTAAGAGCTCCACTTCCTCGACCAGGGGATCTGTTTTAGCCTGCCGCACATATTTTTTCATTAAAACGGGGCCCGGAATCATCCATGAGGGTAGAGAATCGCCATTCGGAGACCTTCTTGGGTAGGCGAATAGTCTTTCATGCGGGGTGGCATTTGTTGAAGTGCAGAGGAAAGAGCGTACACAATGCAGTGCGTCTTTTAGGACTCTCTCCCAATTTTCGATTGGCAGGCTCTTGGCGCGCAGACTGAGTTGGATCGTGCGCCATAAGGTGCCATTTAGGCGTTCCACTTGACCGTTGCCTTGGGGATTATATGGTGTCGTTCTCGAAGACGCTATGTTTGAATCTCTCAGGAAAGCTTTGAATTCCTCCGACATGAACGACGCCCCTCTGTCGCTGTGAACGTAGAGCGGTTGGCCGAAGGTTTGGAAGAGATCTTTCAAGCAGTTAATGACCGTGGCTGATGTCATGTCACGACAAGCATAGGCAAAGGGGAAGCGACTGTATTCGTCAATGATAGTGAGTATATATTTATTCGGAGTGTTTGAGGGCAGGGGCCCCTTAAAGTCAATATTGATACGTTCAAACGGGGACGTAGCTTTGATTAAGTGGCCACTAACTTTCATGAATCGAGGCTTTATCTCAGCGCAGATTGGGCAGGAAGCCGTCATTTCTTTGACATCATTTGCCGAGTAAGGAAGATTCTTGAATCGTACCCAATGAAACATACGAGTCACACCAGGGTGACAGAGTGCGTTATGAAGTTCTCGTAGCTTATTCGTGTTCATATACGCACACACTCGGGAAAGGGCGTCGGCCGCGGTGTTTTCAGTACCTGGCCTGTATATGATGTCATACTTGTAGCATGATAACTCCAAACGCCAACGCATAATCTTTTCATTTTTGATCTTGCTATTGTGGTTCTGATTGAGCATGTAAGCGACTGATTGTTGATCTGTTATCAAAAGAAAGTGTCTCCCGATCAAGTAATGTCTCCATTTCTTCAGACTTTCCACTATTGCGCTCGCTTCTTTTTCTATCGATGAGTGCTTGCATTCAGAGCCTGATAGCGTGCGAGAAAAGAAGGCAACAGGGCGCCCTTGTTGCGATAGCGTAGCTGCTAAGGCGAAGTCCGAAGCGTCAGTTTCTACCGTGAAGATCTCGTTATCATCGACTGCCATGAGGGTAGCCCTTTTGATATCGTCTTTGAGTTGTTCGAAACATTGTAGAGCGTTTTGAGACAGTGGAAAACTGGTTACATTGGTAAGTGGCTTTAATTTCTCTGAAAATCTTTCGACCCACTTGGCGTAATGAGCGAATAACCCGAGGATCCTTTTAAGCTCTCCCGGCTTTGTAGGTGCAGGCAACTCTAGTAGGGGTTTGAGCCTTTCGCTATCCGGTTTTATTATATTATTTTCGACTGTATATCCCAACAGATCAATTTTAGTTTTGTTAAAAACGCTCTTTTGCTCATTTAAAGTTAGGCCGTACTTTTTCGCAGCATCCAAGAACCTTTTCAAATTGTGATCATGCTCGGCCTGCGTCTTCCCACAAACCGTGACGTCGTCGAGATATGTAAATGTGCCATGCAACTTTTCTGTAGATATGACAAATTCGAGTGCGCGCTGAAACGCGGCTACACCATTGGTCACGCCAAAAGGTATTCTGGTAAATTGATACAATCTGCCGCATGCTTCAAAGGCAGTATATATTTTCTCTGCCGGGAGGATCGGGATTTGGTGATAAGCCGATTTCAAATCTATTTGACTAAATATTTTGTATTTCGAGACGTCACTTACAACTTTTTCAATATGAGGCAGGGGGTAGGCATCCAGCTCTGTGTATTTATTAATCGTCATCGAGTAATCAATTACTAAACGTTTCTTATGAGCCCCTCCACCTGCTACTAGGACTTGCGCTCTCCAGGGTGAGATGCTCGGTTCTATTATCCCGTCTTTGATTAACTTGTCCACCTCTTGCGTGATAAACTCTTCGTCTTCCTTGCTATAACGTCTGCTTTTGACGGCGATCGGCTTGATATCGTGCATAAGGTTTGTGAAAACAGAGGCTGGTGGCACAGAAGCTTCTAGTACGTTGCATATTTCCAAGGGTTCTTTCGGGCCGCCAAACTTCAACTCAAGTTTTGAGTGGTCTCTTAGTAGATCGTGGCCCACGATGACATCAGCACAGAGGTTGTTTACGACGAGTAAAGGTCGTTGTTTGTATACGTGATCTTTCATTGTAATGGTGGCGAAGCACACACCCTCAACAAACGAGACATAGTTGAGCGATGCGAGATTGATAGTTTGTTTGCTCGGTCTTTGACGCAACTTCATCAAACGTGCGATTTTAGAGTTGATAAAACTCACCGAACTGCCCGTGTCAATAAGTGCATCTGCTTTGTAGTCGTTCACAGTTATAGGAATGGTCGCACTCTTCAAACTTGATGGGGATGCAGCAGAAATAGCCCCACTGCAAGATGGACCATCTAAGATGTCGCTCTTGACTATCCCGTCAGCAGGCATAGCGTTGCTGCTGTTTACTGATCGGCAAACGCTCGCAAAGTGGCCTTTCTTCGAGCACAGTTGACAAAAGGCATTATTCGCTGGACACTTAAACCTTTGATGCACGTTCCCTCCGCAGAAGAAACAGCGTCTCGTTGATGGTGTTGATCTATAGGCAGGATTATAAGTAAAAGGGGGGATATAGCGCGCTGGCGAGGGCCTGGCTGCGGCTAAGTTGGAATGTTCTGGGTTGAAGTTGATACTGTTAAGTTGTTGAAACATGTTGCCGGCGTTGCTACTGATTGTGATGGAATCCTTCTCCGCAGTCTCGAGGGTGATAGCCTGGTTGAGCGTCTCATCCAGGGAAAGTTTACTATTTTCCAGGAGGCGTTCCCTTATTCTCTTAGACTGGAGGCCAGAGATGAGGGCGCTGCGAATACCCTGCTCTTCGTGTTCTTTAGCCGTAACAGCTTCAAAACTGCAGTCTTGCGCACATAAACGCAATGCCCTTGCGTATTCAGCTATAGTTTCATCAGTGCGCTGCTTCCTATTAAACAGGACATGGCGGGCGAGTATAGTGTTTTTCGCTTTCACATAGATAGCGTCCAAAGCCTTCAAGGCATCATCAAAGTTTTGGAAAGCCTTTACATACTTGAAAATTGAGGCCGACAGGTGGTTTACCAAGATCTTTAGTTTGAGATTGCCGGGGGTGTCTACGGCACATTCTTCGGCAATGAAGCTTTCGAAGGTTGACTTCCAATAAATCCATTTTGTGTCTGAATCCTGAGCATCGGGTTCGACGTCAAATTTTTCAGGCCGTAGATACTTTGCGAGTGGCGACGGTTTTGTTTCCACAGACATTTTAAGTTAAATAAATTGATATAAAGAAAGTGAAAGATTACCAGTAGAACTTGGCTTTATTTAACTTAAAGAAGGAAACTATAATAATAACATCGTACAATATAAAATGCAGACATATGTAGCTAGACAGATCGCTGACAGAAAACGACTTGTCACGCAACAGCTCTATGGTTGTTGCATGCAGGTTGCTAATCATATGTCATTAACTGGTCAGCTCGAGTCGCTGCCGTAGATATCAAGAAAAACACTGTTTTAATTCAGTATTAAATGGCGCCAAAAGTTCATTTCGCGGTTTGTCACCTGTCAATACTATTCTGTGACCTAACACCGCGCTGTTGCCGCTCTTACTATATGTAAGTAACCAATACTTACAAAGGTGTTTAATTTCGTACTTGTTTTTATGGTATTTAGTTTGTTCGAAAAAAATTTTTTTTTTATTTCGCTCCTAGGAATTATTTGATAGTTTCAAAATACTTCTATGAACTAGTGTCTACAGTGTTATCATTAATTGTTGCATTGTCATATCCACGTTGTATATGTTTCGGCTATAAACAAACAGACAAATGACGACTAGGACTACCTATGATACCACACTTTCAGTAGGAAAAATTAAGGTACGGCTATAGCCTACACGGTGGCGGTGGGGATATCCCCTACCCCGCACCCCCACCTCATAGTTGCCCTGACAACTGCTGAGTTACCCCACTAGTAGTAATCATTACACTATGATGGTTATTTGAGTGCACGGTGGCGAACAAAACTATAGTATCTTAAATCAAAATGGGTGCTAAAGAGGTGTTTATGCTTCAACATTCATTAATAAATATAGTGCTTAAATAATAATGTCGATGTGATTAACCTACCCTATTCTGATATCTTGATTGAATTTGGTAGAAAGTAGTGTCCGACCAAAACAGGTTTTTCAGCTGATACCGAACTTTTCCCACCCAGTTTCGGCCGAAACCGAAACTCATTTATTCACTACACTTACTCAATTCACTCTTGTATAATGTAATCAGGTGTCCTTTGCACATATAACTTTTTTATTAACACAAAACATAAACCATTTGTAGTGAAACAGCGAAAGAAAATTTAACTGGTTGGTTACGAAAATGTAAATAATTTGATCTACGAAAATGGAAAAATAATCCTTCTCTCACCACTAGTTACCAAACAGCGAAAGAAAAATCTTCTCTTGTAACTAGTTAGGTAGGTTTAGTTACCAAAGTGGACGAAGGGGAAACAACCCTCCCTAAAATAGTGAAATTTCGCAAAAAATCCGCCAATATTTGGCCGAAACCGAAACTAGATTTTTGGGCCGAAACCGAACTTCGGTCGGACACTAGTTGAAAGTCCAATAATAAAGATTTCCGTTTCGCTACCATACAATTATCTCTTACCTACATGCCCTAAAAAGTGCTACTTAATATAAAATAACGAACATTAACACTTAAAGTTATGTACGTATAATGGTCCTTTGAGCCGTATAAGAAACTTAATATAAAAAAAGTAATTCATAACATAATAAAATAATTACTTACCGCTCGTAATGCCTCCATCTGCTTTTGCGAATTCACTCTTACGTCACAAATGACTTTTTATTCAATTAAAATAAAATAATCAAAAGGGGTAACAGAGCCTACGTCATCAGAACAGAGCATAGGAGGCACCACGACGGCAAATGATGAGACGCAGCTATTCCGATAATTATCCGTCATCAATCAATACCTTATCTATTCGAACGATTATAAACAGTCGTTTTAAGAATGTATTCCTTTTTAAAAACTGTCATACATTTTCTTTCATTATTGAATCGTTCGTTTGTTGTTATAGTCTGCTAGCGGAGAGTTGATAAAAAAATGTGACCCGATAGTTATTTCCCTACAAACAGACACTCGCGGCTTGGGCAGAGGCGGCCTTGCGCTTCAGAAATGAGTGACTCGTACCACAAAACTCATTGCGACTATAAAGCGACGCCCATCATATAGAAAGCGATAATTAAGCGACAATCGCGAGACGTTTTCATAATATTTATCAACTGTCAGCGAACAGACTATAGATATGATTAGCCGGCCCGTCGTGATACGTCTATGGTTTGTTCTGGTGGACGCAGGCTCCTCGGGTGCTTTGATTGATGACTTCAAATCATTGGATCTGCTTTCACTAAAGCCTTTATCATACAAAGTTATTTCAACAGCAAATAATTCTGGAAATACACTGAAAATTTTAATCCCATAGTGTTTATTATGTGTTTATAATTCGATTTGCAAAAAAATTTAAATTCTAGCACAATTTATCATCGTCTAAATAAGCGCATCTGCAGTTTTCTTAATCGACTTTATTTAAACGCAATAAGGTCTAAAATATCGGCATTTGTATATAACTTTAATTTAAAATAAAATTCTCAGTGTATCGAACAGAGATCCAAACTTTTGAGTCCAATCAACGAATGAACAGACTGTATTCACCTTTGTATGATTTTTATTTCTTATTCAACATAAATATTTTGTATAAATTCATAACAATCTTTGGGTGCTAATAATAGTTTGGATCTAAGAATAACATCAAGACCTCACATACACTGATCCAATTCGATACAATACAATAAATAAATGATTATGATATAGTTGTCTCACGAAGACCTTTTTCTATGAATGTTCTAGGCGAGCACGTACACATTGATTTAGTGGGCCTATGCTCACTCTCGTATTACGCACACTAAAACAATGTGTATGTGCACGCGCTTAACAATATTCATAGCAAAATGGTATTCGTGAGATAGAACAACTTAACACCGAACACGGCATACATAGTACAGTCAGCGCTAAAATGATTTGAGAATTAAAACCTAGCATAATAGCATATCATTTGAGAAAAACCAACATTATCTAAAGACATTAAGGTGCACTTTCATCTGTTGTCTAAAAACAAACGAAATTACACCTAAATGTCTTGAGATAAGGTTGATTTTTATCAAATGATTAGCATTTTTGGTAGGTTTAAATGCTCCAATCTTTTTGAAGCTGACTGTACAGTGACTAAAATTTTACATTATGCAGTAAAAGAAAATTACAACCAAATTCATAAAGTTGTTGACATAAATAAAATGACTGTACAAAAACGACTGCTGTAAGTTAGCAAGATACAATATTTTGAGAATGGTGTTAAAAACAATGTGAGATATAAATATTGTGTGTAAAATTAATTTCAATTGATCACATATCGCCCACTTAAGACTGTTAACGATAACGGATTTGGCAATCTAAAGTTGTACGGGTTTGGCATACGTTTTCGTTAGTTATAGCGTTTTAAAACGTTAAGTCCATATATCTTTTATTTTAGCGATAGGAAAATGTAGACAATTCAAAAGCATAAATTTATTTGAATAAAGAAATTTTGATTTTGATTTTACAAGTATTGTTTTTACAAATATGGCTGTCTAGAGGTGCATAGAACGATCAATCAATTAAACATGTTTATTATTAAAATTAATAATTGTAATATAAAAGCAATAAAAAGACGTTTACCGCAAAACTTTAGTCATTGCCGAAGAAATTAACTAAACCGATCGCAATGAGATGAAATAAATAATCTATCACAGACACATGAGTCATACACATTCAAAATAAATGGTGCTAAGAATTATATTAAAATTGTGATTATTTCATAAGATCCTGGTTACTGTAACATAAGGCTACCGATGACTTCAAGACTTGATAATTTTTTGAATACCAACCTTCGACTATCTATACCTGTGGATATTGCATGACTGGCATTTGTGGGACACTTTTAACTCCCCCAAAACGCAGCCCACTATGAAAGTCCCCCAAGACTTGTCATACAACTTGACATTTAGTGTCGCGTGATTTGTCAAACGGCATGTGCCACATTTCAGCTTTGTTATTGTATGACGTGCTACATCCTCAGGTATAGATGATTGAAGATACCAACAATGAAATAACATGTGCTGCTCCTCTGTATCATGCCCACCGAAACATGATATACAGGGTTATTTGTAAAACACCATAACCTCGCAGGAGTAGATTACTAAAGTCGCATTACTAATCTCCCAGCAAAAATGTAAACAAAGAAACGTCACTGTCAAATTGACAAACTGACCCTGATAGTGACATTTTCAGATATTGAAAACCTTTGGTCACTTTTAAAACTTTTTAATTTATATATTATATTTTGAGTCATTATAAATATAATGTCATCCAGGGTTAATTTAAAGTAGGATGGTAATTAGAAATTTTATCTTTATAACCTATCATAATTTTTGATGTTAAAAGTTCTTGAAACGAACTGATAAGAAAACTTTACTTAGATATTGCCTGTATGTAAACTATCAAAATACGTAGCATCACCGCCTGTTCCCCCCCAATACCAAAAGACAAATGTTACTACTACAGCTACTACTCATAATACTAATTTATATGAAATTTTATAAAAAGACCAAAGGTTGATGTGTACGGTTTGCAGTTGATGTGTGCACAGCATCATAAAATGTTTTCTACTATAAAACTGTTATTATGAAATATTAAATAATATTACTCTTTTTGACGCCAAACTCATGATTCAGAATATTTATCTAATCTATTTTTGTTAGGTTTGTGATGAAAAACCATATATACTCTTTATTGCACTATAAACACGGTTACATATATGATTACAATTATTGTGAGCAAAGGTGAGCTTATCTCTAAAAGAGATCTCTTCCAGCCAACCTAGAACGTGTGAGAGATTTCGTACGTTAGCAGGTAACACAAAGTGCAAAATTGTTGGTAATGAATCTAAGACTATATTAAGTATAAACAAATATATAAAATACTAAGAAATACTATAAATATAAATACACAGAATATACGTACATATTCTAAATATATATATATACATATATAAATAAATATATATAAAAAAAGATGGTGTGATTATCTCATGAATCAGGAATGTGACAATTGTGTTAAGAAGTGCGATTTGACTTTGGATTTGAAAGAAACAAAGTTTTGGCAGTCCTGGATGTTTGACGGAAGTCTGTTCCAGAGCTGTACAGCTCGAACAGAGAAGGAGTTGCGAAAGAAGATGGTGTTGCTTCTAGGCAGTTCGAGCATCTTAGCGATACAAGCCTGCCTAGGGCGGGTGGGAGGAGGAAGAATCTGAAAACGGGAAACAAGGTAGTTGGGTGAGTTGGGATCCTTGAGGATTTTGAATAGGGTAGACAGGATGTGCATATCACGGCGAAGGCGTATGGGAAGCCATTGAAGTTGGTTGCGAAATGATGACACATGATCATACTTACGAAGTCCAAAAATAAAACGAATGGCTAGATTTTGCAGACGTTCCAGCTTGTTCAGCTGTTCTTCGGTAACATTCAAATAGCAAACGTCGGCGTAATCGAGAAGGGGAAGTAGGAGTGATTGCGCTAACATAATTTTTGTTTTAAAAGGAAGAAAGTATTGAAGTCGCTTGAGGGAGTGAGAAGAAAAGTGGATCCGTTTGCTGACTTCATTGATTTGCGGGGACCAAGATAAGGTACTATCCATAATGAGTCCGAGATTTTATGTGAGTGTGTTTATCTCTTGACTTAGCAATATACTATTTCTTTTTGTGTTGTTTTGCTCTGGCAACACCTTTGTTTACATTTTTGCTGGGAGATTAGTAATGCGACTTTAACATCATAAACTTTTCCGACTTTTCCGAAAACAGACAAAAAATTTACTGTCCGTACAAATTTCCGAACAGCTGATCGAGTGTTGCATGAAAAGTAGCTTTTTTATCTTTTTCGGAAAGTCGTAGAACAAACGTTGTTATTCATGATGTTAGTAATATCTACTCTTGCGAGGTTGTTGGTGTTATAAATAACTCTGCATATCGCGTGACATTTCGATTTACATTATACTCTACTATTAGAGTCTGTCTAAAAAGTCTGTTTACCTGAGAAATTATTAAATTATTTATAAAAACTTATACTGGTAACCCTGTTGGTGCTGTCAAAATTCTAATTGTAAACATATTTATTTAGATGGGTATTGGTGAGGTGGTCAGGGATTTAGGTGGGTAATAAAATTACCTTTGAAATTACCCATGTAAACAGACTTTTTAGACAGACTCTAGAATCCATTGTCTTTTAACAGTTAAGAGCGATAACACATCGCATTTCGGTGGTCATGCTGGGGGCTGCAGTGGGCTAACTTATAATGGGCTATGATGATAATACGTTTCACCAATCTGGACCCGGCATTAGCAAAATTAAATGTTTGAATACCATTCCATTACCAGCAGACAATCGATCGAATACGTCTATGGAACAAAATTGGTTTGACAACTTTTTTACCCCTTAAATGTATTTCAACACTTGACGAAACCTGATATTCAAAGAAAAGTAAAATTATTATGCAATTTTTAACCTATACCTTAAATCAGTCTCTAACTAACTACCCCTATCCTTTTTAAATTTCAAAACCTATTATTTCCTTTTATAATTATTGTTATGGTCAAAGGTGACTTGATAAAAATAATGCAAATAAAAAAAAATTGAAGTCACCGGTAGCCTACTAATAGTTATAAATAAATATTCAGTACAGAACTATTCATCTCTTATAATAATTATGATCGCATGTATCCAAAAGATTGTTTATAAAAGTTACATTTGAAACAAGTCTAGATAATTACTTTTTGGGCTTAATTCGCTTTTTTTTAGTTCCTTTATACTATTTCTTCACTTCGGTGTAGCGTGTAAATCGGATCAAAGTTCATCAATAAAAAAATAAATGTTCTGTACCAAACTTTAAATAAAATCAAAACCTACACTAACCTACATTACATCAGAACCACTAAGGCTCAACGAATTATTAATAATAAAAATATACCTATCGTCGTGGCAGTGTTTTAGATATTGATTGGTGTCTCAGATTACGTAACACTTTTGAACTTTCGGTTTTTTTTAATTGACGTGGAGTTCGCGCACAATGGCTGAACAGAGGGAAGAATTGATTATTAAATATTTTGAGACAGAGTCACCACGTGAAACGGCAAATGGCGAAGCGACAAGCAAATTCTCTCAACTTCATTGCACGCTCGAGTCGAGCCTTTAACCGCGGTGCGTCGAGCGGCTCGACGCACCGCGGTTAAAGGCTTTGCCAAACAGAACGCGTTTTAGCGCCGCTCTAGAGCGCTAACCTGATGTCGCGCTATAGCACCGCGTTGTGTTGTAGGACGTGCATACTTTCATGCCAAACATAGCGCCGGCGCTAGTCGTACGCCGACGCGTTCTGTTTGTACCTTAATTCACAATTCGCGGCAACACACGCCATGTGTTAAGAATTCACAAGTCGCGTCGCCAATCGCCGCGACCCGTGGCCAGGCCGTTAGTTTCAACCAATGCGCGGGAGCCATCAAGAATGAAAGCAAGTGTGACAAATACTATAACTAATACACTTGGCCTTAGAACATATTGAATTAAATGCATGATTATTTTTTCAAGTCTAATATAATAATAAATTAATAATAATTAATTTTGAAGATGACTTTTGTGATGCTAGGTGATGCGTAGCTCGATTCTGATTAGATTCACCCGACATATTCATATAATTTTCGTTCTTAAAAGGTAGAATAAAGAACTGGGTTATTCAAAATTTTGTTCAAAAAATGTATATTGAGTTATTTATCAATTTTGGTTTCACCTTTGTTCTTTGTCTACCATAACAAAAGTTGTTCTTGTATTTAGTAAATAGAATCAAGAAAAGGTTAAACGAATAAAGAACTGGGTTATTCAAAAGTTGTATATAGTTATTTATAATTTCTTACTTCACCTTTGTTCTTTATCAACAAAAGTTGTTCTGGTATTTAGTGAAAGCTTAGAATCGAGTCAAATGAGATGCTAAAATTCAAAACCCTCATTAAAAAGGTGAAGTGTTACATCTCCTAGCAAGTCATCATGTAAAAGCCTAAAATTGTCCTAAAAATTATCTAAATAGTTCATAATCAAACGGCAAACACCGGAGATTCACTTATTCCACTAATATTATACACATGCAATTACATACATACGCAACAATAAAAGGCATATTTTGTAATTCTATACGCTGACATTGGTATACTGTTGTTGTGTGTTATTTGTATTTATTAAAAAATATTTACACACTTTTTTTAATATCCACCAATGGGGAATGTCCGAAAAAAATCAAATTGGCTGAATATTTTTCTATAGGTAGGAATAAGGTCCCTTAGTAATAGAAAAAAGTTTCAGAATTTTCGGTTTGGTAAAAGAGTTTTTAAAAATCAAAGTCTCTTCGACTTCACAAATGTATGAAAGTAACAGCAGAATGGGGATTATACCTTTGCCGCTAACTGCCACAAACACAACACGTATTAAAAAAAAAAAGTTTTGATATTTTGTCTTGAAACTTTTTTTAATACCATGTTGTGGTTGTGGCAGGTGTTGGCAAAGGTACAATCTCCATTCTGCTGTTACTTTCGTACATTTGTGAAGTCAAAGAGACATTGATTTTTTGAAATTTTTTCACGAAACCGAAAATTATGAAAAATTATTCTATTACTAAGGGACCTTATTCCTACCTATAGAAAAATATTCAACCAATTTGATTTTTTTCGGACATTCCCCATTTGTAGCGTCTGTTAAAATGGCGGACTTAAAACAATCTCTGCAAATTGCTAAACTTTAAACCTTTCTAAAACGTGGATAAAATTAGAACCAAGTTAAAAACTGATGGTGTCTTTGTCTCTCAACAAATAAAAGTCCCAGAATCATTTGTAATTGTAAATTTTAGACCACGTTATAAAACAAGGGAATGAGTTAGAAATGTTGAAAGCTGTTCACCGATTTGAAGTTGTGCAGTGTACAGTCCGTTTCAATCTTATTGGCGGCTGTTAAGTTAGTGATCACTCTCCTCACCCACTTATATCTAACTAAACTGAGTTCTTAGCATCGTCTCGCGCGATTTTCCGACCCGCCATCAAATTTGAAACGCACTATGTTGCCTTGAATTTCTATGATAAGAATCGCTGCTTTCTGTGATAGAATAATAGAATAGATCGATCCGTGATAGAAACACACAACAACAAATTACCAAACCGAAGACGAATCTTATTGCTTCAAGATCCCCTTACAAAGATCAACTAAGATTACAAATATTACAATATACAGTACTCCTTGGCCCTGCTTGTTACACCAATGTGATACTTATGATATATTATATCTGCGTGATATTGCGCTATTCGACGTATTCATACTTCTTTCGACGTTCTATAAACGCCTTATTCCAAAGCTTATTTCCGTACTTGCCACTATTATTACAGTTACAAAAACTACCAATAAACTACACTGGCCTGCAAAACTAAGTACTACAGAGGTCTATTTTCATACAAACGAGGTAACTTTGAAGCATTGGTTCTCCGCCCAGGATTAAACGTGGTGTGATCTGATGATAGCCATCCAAGGAGTGAATGAAGAAGATTCAGATCCCTATACACACCCAATTGATCTGATCAGCATTCTAAGAGCTGTTTGGATATGTTTAAAAAAACACAAAAATAGCATTAAAATGTATGGAAATGCTGTAACTGATAACTCTAATCCTTACAGCTCTTAGAATGCTGATCAGATCAATTGGGTGTGTATGGAGATCTGAATCTTCTCCATTCACTCCCTGGATGGCCATCATCAGATCACATCCCGCTTAATCCTGGGCGGAGAACCAATGCTTCAAAGTTACCTCGTTTGTATGAAAATAGACCTCTGTAGTACTTAGTTTTGCAGGCCAGTGTGGTTTAAAACAGACTTGTACGTGTTCAAAGTCCACTTATATTTTTTATTGCTTTTGAATCTTTTAAAGTTGAAATTGGTCACTCATTCTTTATTTTAGTTTTTGTAACTTAGTGACAATTAAATACATTGCTTTAATAAAACACTACTTAGCTAGAATATCCTTTGCAGACAAATTCTTTACTATTTTAACTTCCGTACAGGCTCCTACATTTTCGCTTTATCTTATTGCCATCCTAACAATTTAAGTGAGAAAAGATATACTTACATAGCATACAGTATTGTTAGAAAATATAACGTGATTTACGATTGTGATGTAAAAGTTCTAGAATATAAAAAAGGATGTGATTTTGTAATGAGGGGTTTTCAAATTGACATTAAAAAAAAGAAAAGTAACTATTTGCCTCACTAGATGGCGTTGATGGTAAGAGGGAAGTCAAAATTGGTAGTAAAAAATACTTTGAATCCCCTATTTTTTTCAACGCCATCTATCGAGCCTACAGCTTTTTGTCATTTTGAAAAGCCCTCATTAAAAAGTTGAAATTTTAGAAAAGTGTTTCCATGAATTATAAACAATCTGATAGCATTATAGACAATAAACATGGTCGAAAAGCGCAACTTTATCTAAAGCTCAGGTCCTAGTCAGCTATTTTTAGTAATTATTGAGCAAATTCATGTGTGTTATGTTCATTTGATAGTATTTTACTAGCCGGACGACTATTTAAATGGTACCGAAATTCAAAACACCTTTTTATCAATTTATTTATTCTACCGTGCGTTCACACATTACAGGGACAGCGAACTAAAATCCATGGAAGTGTAATTGCAAACAAATATTGCTTAAAAAATGGCACCACGGGGCCGAAAAAGTACAACCCGCTCAGCTTTAGTCGGCCAGCCACGCACCCGGTGACTGACGTTAGTGTTCTTTTCAATAAATTGCAGTTTGTATTGTAAAGATAGAAAGAGAGAGTTTATTAGAAACTAGCGGCCGCCCGCGACTTCGTCTGCATGGAAAAATTCAGTCCCTCGGGAACAATACTTTTTTTCGGGATGAAAGGTACCCTATGTCCTTTTCTGTACCCCTGACAACGTGTATGCAAAATTTCATGATGATCGGTTGTTAAGACGTGAAGGCGTAACAAACAAACAAACAAACGGACTTTCGCATTTATAATATTAGTAAGGATGACGTCCTTTATAGTCAAATGGTGTAAAAGATGCTTATTCCATAGATTTTAGTTCAGTACAGGACCGTTTTTAGCAGTTCCGTAGTTACTGGACGTAATGTTTACAATGCATTTACAGAACCGTTTTAACGGATTCGTCCCTACTGGATAACTAAATCGCATCGGGTTGTGTTTACTGGATCCGGAATAATGTGTGTCTGAACACGCTCATACAACTACATATGCCATCGCCGAAAACATACGTATCTGATAAAACGGGCCTGTAAGCGTGCCCGCAGACTACAGACTTTCTATCGGCCGACAGTTTAGTCGGGCTCTCAATCAGTATGAAGGTGTATGCAAGTGCGCACACTACAACGATTCGGTATCGGCCGATTCTTCATACAAAACCAACTATCGGGCCAACTATCGGCCGATAGAAAGTCTGTAGTCTGCGGGCACGCTAAAGCGGATCGGTATTTTACTGGATCCGATATACTGTGTGTGTGAACACGCTAATACAATGCCGAATAATAACGTATACGATAAAATAAAATGCTGTGTGAACGGGCACTTACACAAGTTGTCACTAAACTTAAGATTGCATCGCGCGTCCACTAGCGCCGCCAATCAAAGAAAAAATACAACGAAAATAACGAAATAACTATGTTAAACAAAATTCTGAAAAATATAAAATCTAGTACATATTAGCTATCAATTTCTTTAAATTCTAAGTTCAACTGTGTTCGCGTAGTTAAAATCTGGATTAATGCCCAAAGTGGCCATTTTAGGCGTTAATCCAGGTTTTAACTACATAACACATTAAAACAAGGAAAAAAACGCGTACAAAAACAGTTTATAACTAATACTAGTTTTTATATTTTATAGAATTTTATTAAACATAGTTATTTCGTTGTAATGATTTTTTCTTAAGTGCCGGTGTGGAGGCTCGGTGGGCCCTTAGGAATCGCCTAAGTCTTTGCCTAACTACAACTCGACCAAGATAATTAGGCAGATGACATCTGCATGACAGCTATGTTTTTGGTCGAGTTGTGGTTAGAAAAAGACTTAGGTGATTCTTAAGCTTAGTGAAAACGGGTGTTACTGTTATAAAACAATGGGATAGTTTTATGAAACTATTATGAAAATGAAGCAGGGAGTACTAAAGTGTAATTAAATGGTGTTATGAAATTCGATTCCTAATGACTTATTACCTATCTTCAATAAAAAGAAATAAGGTACGACTTGAAATCGCTTTATTCAACAACACTCTATCTAAAAAACAGCGCCTTTATATGTCAGAAAGTTGAAAGGAAAAGCGCGTTAGGAGGCAATATTGCATGCCTCTGAAGTAAGTTGAATTGAAAGTTGAAGCGGCTTGGTGAAGACAGACCAACAGGGGCCCTATTTTTGAATCCTTCGACTGGCGTCGAGCGCTCTTTGCTACTGATTTTCGTTCGACATTTGACTCAATCTCCATACATTTGAGTCAAACGTCAACTTTCAATTCAACTTACGTCGAACTTACGTGCATGCAATATTGCCTCCAAACCGCGATTCAAAAATAGGGCTCCTGACCCCCTAGCCAAAGTAACATTTGCAAATTTTCGCTATCGCTTCGCTTCGAAACATGTATGGATCTGACGTTTTAAAATTCGATAGTTAACGAAACCTTATGTCAGTCCCATACATGTTTCGAAAGCGAAGCGATAACGAAGATTTGCCAATGTTACTTTGGCTAGAACCTCAGGTCTTACCAGTTTCTATTTCCCGCAATTTAACAAAAATATCTAGGCATAAAGTATTTAGCGAGCCTGTTAATGGGATTATTATTCAATTAATTAAATGAAGCATTCGTTAATTTATAAATAATATAATAAATCAATACTGAATTAAATCTATTCCGGTATAAAATGATATATTATGTAGAAACATTAGTTTTTAAGTTATTGTATATTCGATTGTGATGTTAAAACGCTGTAAAGGCCTGCCTGTTTATTTCCTTACAAATTGTATATTTGGATTATTTATTTATTATTAGTTAATCCAATTTAAAAATACACTGACTTCACTTAAAAAAAAACTGGTTTAAAACTTGATATAATTATATTTTAGAACCTTTTTTATAAATAGTAGAAAAAAAAGAAAAGTATTTTTGAATTATGATATATTAGAGACCATTGACCTTGTTATCTTTTAAATAGTAAAACCCTAGTCGACTCATGTGAGCCCCTAAAGCAGTGTGTGTTTCTCGGTTAGTGGTACGCGTACCCCCAGGGGTCAGGGAATGATAACGTTATTTTTAAGTATAACGTTATTTTTTACTTTTTTTAGCGTTAATTTTAAAATTAACGTTATGTCAATAAATAACGGTAATTTAGATAACGTTACATTGAAATTAACGTTATTTCAGTAAATAACGTTATTTTTAACGTTATTTCTTACTTTATTTACCGTTAAACTTTAAAATTAACGTTATTCTAATTAATAACGTTATTTTTTTAGCGATAATTTTACCGGTATAATGTACCGGTAAAGTTTAACGCTAAATTTAACGCTAATTTTACCGGTAAAATACTTTTAACGTTATTTTTACCGGTAAATTTACCGATAAAATGTTTTAACGGTATTTTTAACGTTATTTTTACCGGTAAATTTACCGATAAAATGTTTTAACAGTATTTTTAACGTTATTTTTTATTTATCGTTATATTTTTTTAACGGTATTTCAATCCCTGCCAGGGGTACAGCAATCTCTTGACTGAGCTAAGACTGACTGCGCAAATAGACTATTGTTTTCGATAATCAGTCCCTGAATGGGCAAAATCAAAACACAATTTAGGTCTAGGGTTGCCACTATGCAGTTTATCATGAAAAGATTTGCTTTTTTCAAAAAAGTGACGGTATTCAGATGTTATAATAATTGTCCAGGGTTGTACACTACGAGGCAAACATCTTGACACTATTTCGACGGTGTGGGGTTAAGTTCGCGCATGTGCACTTGCGAGCGACCAATAGCGCGCGCCCCTCTCCCGCCGCCCGCACCCCTCACCGCTACGCATGCCCAAAATACGCATTCAGCGCAATCCCCACCCGATTTCAAGATGTTTGCCTCGTAGTGTATGCATAGTACTCTATCTACCATCAAGGCCATCGCCAAGGGTGGGCAGGGGGGGCAGCTCCCCCCCTAGAGGATAAAAAATGTAGCCAACTGCAAAATAACCAAAATCCTAAGACTGTGCAATTGACTTGCTTTTCCGATAAATCCCACATCTCAAACCTTAAATAAATTCACAGTTCACTAGGTGCTCTTGACTTTAGGTACCTACAATTCATATTTTTCTCATCCTCTCTAATATTAACTTGCTCCCCCGCCCCCCTGCCCCCCTAGGCCATGGTCTGGCGACGCCCTTGTTTACCATATTCGGCTGGTTTTTTTTTTGTAACATGTATATTGGATTGGTATATCTAACAGGACCTGAGCTATCAGTTTAGGGTTAGTGCTTCCGTCGCGTGGACTTACGTTCGCAGCCGAACGGCTTCTCCGCGTCGCCCGTCTCTTCGAATGGCAGAGTGCCTTGAGCGCTCGCTCGCTTTCTACCGCGGCCCTAGAATAAAAAATATCAATGAAAGAGCCATTACCTGATGCACCGGCGTTTTTGAAGGAGTAGTATAACGGGTGTAACAAGACTTCAACGAAGCCGAAGTCCACGCCTTCCGACCATCATCAGGGTCATTTTTAGGGTTCCGTAGTAAAATGGCAAAAAACGGAACCCTTATAGATTCGTCATGTCTGTCTGTCTGTCCGTCCGTATGTCACAGCCACTTTATTCAGAAACTATTAAGTTTATAGTTGAAACTTAGTAGGTAGATGTATTCTGTGAACCGCTTCACGATTTTGACATAAAAATAAAAAAAATAAAAGATTAAAGGGGGCTCCCCATACATGGAACTGAAACTGAATTTTTTTTTTCATCCAACCTATACGTGTGGGTTGTCTATAGATCGGTCTTCAAAAATGACATTGAGGTTTCTCAAACGATTTTTTCTCAAAGTCAACCGTCTGAAAGATAGACACTTCCAAAGTGGTAAAACGTGTGTCCCCCCCCTTTAACTTTTGAAATAAAAGAGTGAAAAATAAAATGTATGCTGTAGATCCTAATAAATACTTTCAACGAAAATTGGTTTGAACGAGATATATTGATAACTTTTAGAGATATAGCACATTTTCCAAAACCGCAAATATAACTTTGTCATTCATACAAACACTATGAAAAACAAAGTTATTTTTGACAACGAAAAATGAATGTGGTATTCAATATGGTATGGTATAAGGTAACTACGGAACCCTACTGCGCGTGGCCCGACACGCACTTGGCCGGTTTTTATTATCTTTTAGACTATACCTGGGAAACCATTATTGAAGGTCAAAGTAAAAAAAAAATATGAAATCTTATTTTATAAATTATTTCCTAATTTTTGTCTAAAGAAACAATTTTTTTTTGTATTTCATTTCAAAGAATGGCTTCAAAACGTCATCACTCAATGTATCTCATGAGCACGCACATGCCTTTCAACTCGGCCGCACGCACCTGTGTAGCATTCACTCGCAGGCGCGGTCTGTTGTACGCGTTACATTGCGTGGTAATGTATGCAATGCTTTTTAACACCAAAAATTAAAATCGTTTCCCAGCAGTAATTATGAATAGAAATGGTCCTGATGATGGGCAGAATACGTAGACATCGGCCTCGTTGAGGTTCTTGTTACACCCGGTAGGTAGACCGGTTAAATGAGTCCTCGCCCGCGAGGTACAGGGGCGCGGGGGGAGGACGAGAACGGGGACCGCGAGAGGTGCGGGCGGCAGGCGCATTCTTTCTTGCCAAAACTCAGTTCGATGGCGACGCGGCTAGCGATCGCACGTGTTCAAAGTTGCGGACGCTTTGTAAGATTACACATGTGATTACATTCTCAAGATGCGTCGAAATATTTATGGACATAAAATTAATATTTGGCTGTCTCACAAAAATCAGGGGGGTAATTACGTAACTTTGTTGCAATCAACACTGACAGCAATCGCAGTTACATCGCTGCTTTAGTAAGAACCAATGTGACAACTATCTTAACTAAAGCAGCAATGCAACCGCGCTTTCAATCGATTTCAATCGAGAATTAAAGCGTGTTTAATAAAACGAACGTATGGTTTTGTAACGACTGACATTTATTTTAAAGCAGACAGCGTAGATACATCACAGATGTCGCTAGTAGGTTCTCACTAAGCAAATTATTTTGTTATGCACATAAATAACATCCTCCCTTAACAAAATAATCAAAACAATATAAAACCAACTAAACTCAAACTTCACCGATGCCCATTAACTTAAGAAATTTGTAATGTTTAAAAGTACAAAGACTTTTTGTTAATAAGTCTGCAGGCATATCAGAAGTTGGTACATATTCAATTTTTACATTATTGTTTGCTACACATTCCCTGACAAAATGATGACGAACATCTATATGCTTTGTTCTTTTGTGAAATAATGGGTTCGCAGATAATTTTAAAGAACTTTGGTTATCAGTATATAAACTTATAGGAATACTACTATTCAGTACACCCATTTCATTCATTAAATGCTTTAAATAAATAGCTTCTTTACAAGCTTCGGATAGGGCATAGCCTTCTTTAATTGCAAGCCGTGAACATAAGTTTGGCAACGTCTGTTACTGTCAGTTCGTGGTCATGTCGTCGGCCAGTCTCCATACTAAATGTATGGGAATATTTCAATTTTAAAAGGTCGATATTTTTTTTCGTAGTAATTGTGTGAGGTTTAAAATATGAAAATAATTTAGTTCTTTTATTGAAATGCTTTGTATATTAAACAATAAGAAAAATTTCAATGTTAACCAGGAAAAAATGGCTGTCAAAGATGTCATCTTTTTTGTTGATTTTCTTCAGCAGGGAGTTGATTAACACGCCCTCTAGCAATAAATGATATATCATTAGAAAGGTCTTGTAAAGACAAAAATTTGCTGTTGATATACTTTATATCAATTGTTAATACTTTTGGAGTTAAAGGTTATTAAACTATAAAAGTGGTTTATTGTCTATGGGAGTTGATCTACCACACCTATAGAAATGAATGATATATCATAAGAAAGGTTTTTATATGACAAATATTTACTGCAAACATACTTTCTATTAATTGTTAGTATTTTCGAAGTTTTAGGTCATTAATGTTAAAAAAATTGGTCAAGTTTAGAGCGTTATAACTCTCAAACTACTAATAGTTGACGTTTATAGTAATACAATAAAGTGTTTCAAATTTAAATACCTTTCCAATGATGTAAGATTTGTTGCTAGAGGAGGCTTAGATCAAAATGCTCATCGTACTAAAGGACCCCCGAAAAGTTCAAATAATTTGGCTCAAACCTTATGTTCTAATAAATAAATAATAATAATAAATATAAAACTTTATTGAAATAACCTTACATCACAATTTACAACTAGTTTAAACATAGATAATATAGGAAAAACAAATAATAAATAATTTTAAAATAATTTTATACTATGTGCTTGACCACATGCGATGTTGCCGTTCTGCTCAACTTCAGGGCTTGGAAGATATAGAAGGCTATGGATAGGGCCATGTACTCGGCTTCGGTACTTGACAATGCCACAGTTCTTTGTTTTTTCGACTCATAACTTATTACACATCCTGACAGATTAAAGTTATAACCAGTATATGACCTTCTATCCATAGTACATGATCCCCAGTCGGCATCAACATAGCCATGTAAATTACAATTAGTTTTCTTAAAAACTAGACCATAATTTTTTGTTTTTTGTAGGTATCTTAACAACCTTTTTAAGTGTTTCCAATGAGTATCATTAAAACATGTATTATACTGACTCAAGTAACTAACGCTATAAGAAATATCTGGTCTGGTCAATACAGATAAATACATCAAACTCCCTATTAAATTCTGATAAGGAAAAGTTTCATTACACTGATCATTTAAACTTTTTTCTAATTTTAGGTTTGTTTCCATAGGAGTATCTGAAGTTTTACACTGACTCATGTTAAATCTAGCCAAAATATTGTTTACAAATTGCGTTTGGTCAATAGTAATACAATCTTTTTTAATTTTTACATTCATGCCGAGGCATTGGGATATCTGACCTAAATCCTTTATTTTGAATTCGCGTTCTAATACATTTTTTAAATTTTTATAAGAAGTTTCACAGTTATAAAACACGAAAAAATCATCTACAAATAAAGCAATAAACACTTTAACATTATCATAACATTTTGTGAAAAGACATGGTTCATAACTTGACTTGGAATAACCTAATTTTAACAAACATTCTTCTACCCTAGTATACCAAGCTCGGGCAGATTGTTTCAAACCATATATTGCTCTTTTTAATTTAAGCACTTTGTTTTCACAATTTACAAACTCTGAATTATCTGGTATTTCTATATAAACACATTCACTAATATGACCATTTAAGAATGCTGTAGGAACATCTAAGTGATTCATTTTTAAATCAAGTTGTACACTTAAGGCAAATAATAATCTCAACGTAGAATACCGTAACACAGGTGAAAATGTCTCATTAAAGTCAACACCTTTAACTTGGGTAAACCCTTTTGCAACAAGTCTTGCCCTGTAACGCACTTCACCGTCACTATTGTACTTCTTTTTGAAAACCCACACCTATTCTTCACCACTGTACACTAACTTGGTCTGTCCACTAACTCCCACGTATCATTTTCACTGAAAGATTGTAGCTCCTCCTTCATTGCCCTCTTCCACTGCTCTTTTTCAGAACCATTCACAGCTTCTCTAAGTGTAATCTGCTCACCTGGTTCATTTTCTATACACATGTTTGATATGCCATAGAAATCTGGCTTCTTACGAGGTCTTTTTTCTAACTGATTTACTTGAGTGTTAGTATTCTCTTTGGAAATATCATCCACATCCGTAGTAGTGAGAGATTCATGAAAGTCATCTTCTGAGCTTGATGTGTCACTCGGGACATATGTTTCATCATCTTTTTTCTTTGACTTATCAATCTCAACCACTTCTTCTAAAACTTCATTTTCAGGACTTTGTAGTAAAGGCTTTTCTTCCACTATTATGTTAATACAACTGTCGCTCTTAATATCTTCCATTATTATAACATCTCTTGCTATAGTTACTGCACGGCTCTCAGGATTGTACACACGATAACCCTTCACATTTTCAGAGTATCCAACTAGGTACATCTTCTGAGCCTTTTTGTCCCACTTTTTTCTTCGTTCTTTAGGTATGTGAACCATAACTGGGCTACCATACACTCGTAAATGACTGAGATTTGGTTTCCGGCCCGTCCACACCTCATATGGGGTAGTACTGCGCTCAAGAGCTGCTACTGGTGATCTATTCTTTAGATACACCGCTGTATTCACAGCCTCTGCCCATAATGGTTTATCAAACTGAGCATCAAACAGGAGACATCGTGCTTTTTCAACAATTGACCTATTATATCGCTCGCAAAGCCCATTTTGTTCGGGCGTGTAAGCGTTCGTTTTCTGATGGACTATGCCATTTTTCTTTAAATAACTTTCCATTTCTATAGAACAGAATTCTCCACCGTTATCAGATCTAAGTACCTTAATTTTCTTTGACTGCTGGTTCTCTACTAACTCTTTAAATTCTCTGAAATATTTGAAAGTTTCATTTTTGTTCTTGAGAAAATAAACAAAACACATTCAGCTATAGTCATCTACGAATAATAAATAATATCTGGCCATACCAAGTGATTTATTCTCCATTGGCCCAGATAAATCTGTATGGACCAATTCAAGTACATTCTGAGTTTTGCTTGAACTGAGAGGGAAAGGTAATCTTGTTTGTTTACCCTCACAACATACAACACAACTCGACTTGCTGGCACCACTCTTATCCTGGTATGTCACACCATCAACTGCTCCATGTTTCATTTTGTCAAGGTCATTGACATTAATGTGACCGAGTCGTCTATGCCAAGTTGTACAAGAAGTCTGCACTGCAGCTGCCAAGACTTGCTCAGACTTCACAATGTTTAATCTGTACACATTATTTTCCAAACTAGCTTCACCAATACAAACATTCTGAGCATTGTAAATGTAACAACCATTCTTGTTAAAGTATACTCTGTTACCATTTTCAATAATTCTGCTCACTGACAACAAATTCGTAGTCAAGTTTGGAACACACAAAACATTGTTTACTTCTATCTCATATTCTGTATTTTTAACACATGTAGTTAATCGTAAATTACCAGAGCATAGAACTTGTACACTTGTTTGGTTAGCAACTATAATCTCTTTAGTTATCGGCTGGTAGGAAATATTTGACAATGAGTTTGCATTTGATACTAAATGATTGCTGGCCCCGGAATCAACATACCAGTCGTTAGTGTTGAATTCCTTGGAAAGAAAAACTACGCTCTGCTACCATCAAACTTCTTAATAGACTAATCTTGCGCGTGAAACCTGAATCGTCAAACAGCGATTTTAACTTGCTCCATAAACCTCGTACCGTATCTTCATTCTTGACATGGGAATAAAGAGATGGATCAATCGTCATGATAATTTTTGCGCGGGCTCGTTTATCTTCGACGCTAGGTAGATCGGCGGCGATGTTGTTCAAATCGACGCCTTCCAAGATCATATAGTTTTCGACTGCAAACGCCCAATCGTCATAATTTTCACGACCTTTCAGTTTCGGCACATTCACGGAATAACTGGCTGACATTTTAGAACACTGATAACTACTTTTACTACCGATAAACTAATAAAATATGGGACTGGGCCCATAACCTAATAAAACGAACGTATGGTTTTGTAACGACTGACATTTATTTTAAAGCAGACAGCGTAGATACATCACAGATGTCGCTGGTAGGTTCTCACTAAGCAAATTATTTTGTTATGCACATAAATAACAGTTAGCAACAGCTTTACGTAATCAAGGTACTGGTCTCGTAGGTTGCGTCCCTGTTGGCGTATGTGTCTATAGACAAGTAGATACTTACAGCGCGTCCTCTCTTAGGGGGCGTGTCTTCCGCCGGCTGCTTCCGAGTGCGCCCCCCGCGGGAGCCAGGCCCCGAAGTTGCGCCCCTGTTGGCGTACGTGTCTATAGACAAGTGGATACTTACAGCGCGTCCTCTCTTAGGGCTGCTTCCTAGTGCGCCCCCCGCGGGAGCCAGGCCCCGAAGTTGCGCCCCTGTTGGCGTACGTGTCTATAGACAAGTGGATACTTACAGCGCGTCCTCTCTTAGGGGGCGTGTCTTCCACTGGCTGCTCCCCGATGCACCCCCCGCGGGAGCCAGGGTCCGTAGGTTGCGCCCCTGTTGTCGTACGTGTCAATAGACAAGTGGATACTTACAGCGCGTCCTCTCTTAGGGGGCGTGTCTTCCGCCGGCTGCTTCCGAGTGCGCCCCCCACGGGAGCCAGGGCCCGTGGGCTGCGCCCCCCGCCTGCGCCGCCTGTTGGCGTACGTGTCGTGGAAATAGTCCTCGTCTGATTCGGGATCTGGTTCCTCGCCGGTTTCCATCTCTTCCATGGCTAGCTCGTCGTAGAACCATTCCTAGGAACAATAATAACCATGAATATACTACAACAATGAGTAAACAAATTTACATAGCTGACGCAGGGGATTTATGGCTACATAATTACAATAATAAGTCTTATGTCCATTCTGTTAAGTGCAAACTTACTTGAATGAAACTTGGCACAGTGTACAGTCACGTCCATAAACATGTTATACAGTTTAGAACTTTGTCATTCTAAAAGCTATCACTTTTCTGAACAGAAATCAATGAGGACTTTTCAAAATGACAAAAAACTGTAGGCTCGATAGATGGCGTTGATAAAAAGGTAAGTGTCAACTGTAGAAAACGTAGGAAAACATTTTAAGCACATGCAGTTTAGTAACTCGAACAAAGTCGCGGGTGAAAGCTATTTCAAAATAATTTACATTGAATAAATTAATCCCTTACCTTAGGATCATCTTTGGCCGCAGTCTGAGAGCCGTCCCTACTGTCTTCCCCAACCAGTGCCTCTCCCGGGACTCCAGAACTGTTCTCGCCTTCACCAATATTGTCTGATATATCCTGAGCACCACTCCAGCCCCATCGGGTCGATGACATTGTTAGGTATTGACGGCGAGCCTTGCGCCATCTAAAGTTTAAATATAATGGTCAGTAACATTTCAATAGATGTTAAAATTAGAGTCCAAATGGGTATAACATAACAATGAAAACCAACAGGAAGTACAATATGAGGCAAATATCTTGAAATCGGGTGGGGATTGCGCGGAACGCGTATTTTGGGCATGCGTAGCGGTGAGGGGCGCGGGCGGCGGGAGAGGGGCGCGCGCTATTGGTCGCTCGCAAGAGCACATGCGCGAACTTATCCCCACTCCGTCGAAAAAAATAAGATATTTGCCTCGTACTGTATAGTTCTTCTATCTCACAAAGACTGTTTCGCTATGAATGTTGTTAGGAGTGCACATGCACATTATTTTAGTGTGCGTAATACGAGAGCGTGCAGACGCACACTAAAACAATGTGCATGTGCACGCCTAACACATTCATGGCAAAACAGACTTGATGAGATAGAACAACTATACCTACAAAGTTCAAAGAGCAAGTACAAAGTTAAAGTGTGACTTGCAGAATAATAAATAAATAAATAATAAATATTTGACAACATCACATACATTGCTCCAATCCCAAAGTAAGTAGCTATAGCCTTGGACGAATTAACCACTGGACGCGAAATGACAGCCATATTCGCCTTTACCCCTTAGCCACTTACTGTGACCGATAGCCTCAGTAAACGATATTGCGTTGTCAGTGTGATGCTAGAGCTCGTGGCGAAACATTGGTACAAAAATTGGCAAAATGCTCCGTCTTGTTCAGCAAAAAAAATAGCGGGCAATCAAGAAATCTTTCTTTTCACGCATAAGCACAGTTTCAACCTATTATAGTAGCTATTTTCCGTAAAATAAATAAAATTTGGTATATAAACAAAGTAGGGTGACTTAGCCGGTTTGCCGGCCCCCTTTGGTTTTCGGCCATTTCAGAAACATAACCAGGCCTCCTTCACTTGCTCAAGGTGGCGCGGATAAGGACTTAAACAATTTATTAAATGTTTAAAAATGTTGACCTCCTCTAAATCTATGCTACCCTGGTACTTTGATAATGTGATTTAAAGAATTTAATTAAGTTTATAATGGTAGTGTGTCGTGGGGAATGCATATATTTATTTACCTACGATACTACTGGGCCGGTAGTGTAGAAGGGAAAATAAATAATTAATATCGTGACAATATTCTCCTAGTATATAGATGTTGATTTTTCTCTTATATGTAGGTATACTAAGAAATAAAAAAACATTCAGTTTTAAATATTGAGTTTTTATTCAACGGTTAGGTAAATAAGTTGTCAAACCATACTATGTTTCAAACGCGTTTTTTTGGCCATTTTATATACAAACTTTGAATACTTTTCAAAACAAAACTCAACCATTCGGTCATCCCATGCATTTTTTAACTTTATTATTGGCAACAATGTTTAAGGCTCTCATTACTTAAAGGATTAAGTTTTTAGCCTAAAGTAGTTTTATGCAACAAACTAATGAAATCATTATGTTAATGATTTCATTAGCGATAAAGTGGCATTAGCTAAAGAAGATATAAAGTGAAGCTTCTTGCAATTGAGTGTGAGTATGGTAAATTAGTTTTAGTACTGTTATATTGACTTAAACGCGTAAAGTATTCGGTGTGAAGGTGTGATATATTTAAATTTGATGGCCGGGTGACGAAATGCATTTCTGGGAGGTCATTTGCTTTTCGGCCGCCTGGCCGAGAATTAATGTACGAGTTTCACAATCCATAATATTTTGCCGGCAATTATGGCCGAAAACCGGCTAAATCACCCTATAACATTGTCATTATTTGACAAGTGTAATCCCCTCTCGCCCCACAAAAATTGGTTGAACGTGATTTCATACATTTTTCTTACGTTACGTGTCCAGTGGTTGAATCGTCCAAGGCTATAGCACCTGTGTTATGGAAATCAGAAACAACGGTGGTATGACACACACCCAGACTTGAGACTATATTGAAAAGTTCATTTTCTACATTGACCCAGCCGGGGATCGAACCCGGGACCTCAAGAGGTGGTGACGCCTTGAAAACCGGCGTGCGAACCACTCGACCACGGAGGTCGTCGAATGCCTACATTTTGTTTGCAGATAAAGTTTATCAGCTTCATCAGACACCCAAAACATTTAATTAAAGAAAAAATTGTATAGAGAAAAATTTACAAACAAACCTGAGATTTGATAGTAGAGTGAATGCATGTATATTGCTAATTGGGTCAAAGTTTTTATCATCAATTTTAAGCAGTCATCCAGGGCCTTAACTAACGTTAACGTTAACTAACGTTAACGTCTACTAACGTTAATTGTTAACGTAATAATTGTGTCTAAATGATACTTTAAAAGTATTACTTAGTTCTAGTAACAAGTATTGTGTCAAAAAACAATACTATTAAGACACGACTGTTACATTAGCAAAATCGACACCCAATTACAATGGAAAATATATAATGTCTCATTTTGTCTGGCTTGGTTAACTCTTTCTCTCAGTTCTCTCTTTCTTTCAGTGGTGAGGCTAGTGACAAGAATTAACACTCATTGTTCACCTTTGTGCTGGATATGTGTAGACTTGTCCCTCTTTTGCTCCGGGCATGCGTTGTCTCCTTGTCATAAACAAATTGCAGTGACTCTGCGCGACACCTGTTAAAATTATAAATAATACTTCAGAAAATGTATGTAATGTGTCTTTTTTGTAATTTATTAATGTTGAATAATTAGCCTTCAGCTACAACAAATATGCTTCTTTTGTTGACTCAAAATAAGAATATTAAATATTTATTGCAAATTTTTTAAGGACTCGAATCAAAAAAATGTATTCGAATTAGAGATTGCAAACCTCTAATTCGGGCCCGATGCCCTTTTTGACACCCACCAGGGGCCGTACCGGCTAACGAATCGATTTTCATAAAAGTCTGCTGGGTTTCAACTTAAAACAGAGAAATCAAAGTAAGCAATTTCGTTTTGTACTTTTTGTTGACGTGATTCGGAAGATATCGATGTTCGTGTGACATCATGAATTTGGGTTCGTCATTTTGGCCCAATTGGGGCTCGATTTATCTGTTTTAATTTGAAACCCAGCAGACTTTTATGAAAATCGATTCGTTAGCCGGTACGGCCCCAGGCCCGGCAATTCTTACCGGACCCGGTAGGTATAAAAACCGCGGCGCGGGAGCGCCAGCTCATAGTAAATTAGTAACACTCACTGGTTTTAATAGCTAAACTTTAAAAAAACACATAATATTTTGCTTTTGGCAAATAAGAATTTGTTTTATTTATACCAACAAAGCTACCAAAATGTATCTATCTATCTCATCTAAGTTGATAAGCCAAGTTTAGTCCTTTTCTTTAAGCTGCGTTATTAGTTTCTTATTCTGATACTATGTTTTTAAATAGACACTACAAGGAGTAAAGAGGAAGGCCTGCTTGCTTAAACTTATAAAAAAAAAATTACTAATACTAATGTTACTGTTCCGTCCATAAGACAGTAAAAAAGTAATCAATTCTGTATTGAACCAGTGATTTTGAGACTTTCAGTGAGACTGATTATGGTGATTATTGTTGATTTGCTAGTTTGAAATAAATATTAATTCGTAGCCTTGAATCATTGTCTTTTTCCATTCAAATTTAGCAAATTTTCGTAAAGTACTTTTTAGGTTTCATCTCTAATATATCAACCCGGCCGGGTCCGCCGCCCAGGTCGGGTTGTTGACGAATGCTACCGGGCCTGGCCGGGTTGAGAAACATACCGGGTTGCAATCTCTAATTCGAATCTATTCGAATCACCAGTAAGTGATTCAAATCGTCGATTCGAATTTGATGATGATTCAAATTGATATGATGATTCGAATCAGTGTGATGATTTGTATCAATTGAAACAAAAGTAAAATATCTTAGAATTTTTAATAGGTAGATAGTAAGTAATATAAATTATAGAGACATACAAGCGATGTACTCAATAATGGTATATAAAACAAAAATATAATAGTAATTTTTATGCCTTCAAAGATTTGAATAAAAAAATGAATTGAATTCAATCAGGTGATGATTCGAATCAGCCAACCAATTTGAATCAGCTAACCGATTTGAATCAGCCAACCAATTCAAATCAGCCAACCAATTCAAATCAGCCAACCAATTCAAATCAGCACACCAATTCAAATCAGCCAACCAATTCGAATCAGCTAACCGATTCGAAATGAGCTTGGATTGACGTGATTCAAATCATTAGAATCAATTATGATTTGAGTCCCATCACTACTATTATAGTTTCTGGTGGTAGTCTGCTGAGAGGGATTTTAGTAACATAAATTAGAAGCTTTTTATATTGGGCTTTGAAAACATATTTAAATCTCAATAACTTGAAAGGTAAGTTTATAATAACACAGACAACTGTAACAAACATTGTATATTATGTACTACTATCATAAATTTATGGAGATTAAATTATATATATTTAAATATATTAATTATATAAATATAGTAATATAACTAAACAAACATCAAATGCTGTATATGTCATATACTACTGAAGTGACTGATCTTGCAATTAGAAGGAAAAGACGCCAAGTTGGAAAAATAGCATGTATTTTGTAGTAGACAGAAAAGTGCTTATGGTACAAAATTGGTAAAAATTTGTACCTACTACTTAGTTGCTAGGTACTATTCAAGAGAAAGTAAGCTGAGTACCTACCCAATGCATTGCAGGCCGCAATTTGCGGCCTAGTTTTAGAATTCTTCACACTTCATCAAGCATAGCGTCCTTAGTTAGCGCAGGCCGCGCAAGGACTAATCGATAGTCGATAGAAGTGCAATCAATAACTTACCCGTTTGGGTGTCGATAAAAGGCATTCGCATCCTCCTTTCTGCACATAGTCTTGAGTTAAAAGTCGATGAATTTTCAATAATTTCTTTGTAACTAGGATCATTGAGAAAGCTAAAAAAAGCAAAACGAAAACACGTATAAGATCACCATTTTTGGGTTGGGAATCAAGACTGCTTACAAAAATTATTTGTGCATCGATCAATTTCTTTTACTACAACACTTTTTATTATAATTAAGGCTGTTTACCTCTCAATTTTTTGTAAATTAGAAGGATTCACTATCTGAATCTCTGCGGCCGCCATTTTAGCAGACGCTTATTTGACATTTATTTGACTCAAACTGTCAGTTTGACATTAACCATTTGCCCCGCGTTCCGAATCACGCTCACAGCGCTGTTAGCGCGAATCCGACCAAATTAAATAGTCACAAAATATTACATAAATAGGGTATTTGTGTACCTTCTTAATTTAATGGATTATACGCTAACAGTGCTGTTGGCGTGATTTGGAACTAGGCATTGATGTTTCTTTACCACAAACTAAAAAGTGGTGCTTTTCCGGCTAGGGCTGTTCCACTCTCAAAACCAAGCTCAATATGGTATGAGGCCTTTTCACAATGACAAAAAATTGTAGGCTCGATAGATGGCGTTGATAAAAATGTATGACTCAATGTGATTTTTTTTTACTAAGCTTCGAAGAGTACTCAGGTGCCTTACTATGAGCTCTTATAGCAGGACTTTATTGAACTGCCTTACTTTTTCATACTATGACCTCAAAGGTTAATTAGTATGTATGTAAGCAGACCTTAAGCAGTCCTGTTTAAGGCTTGCTTTTGAACTGAACGGTTTCTAATTTGCTGATGGTAAGCCCCCTGTTTAAGGCCTGCTTTTGAACAGAATGGTTGCTTATTTGCTGATGGTAAGCCCCCAAGTAGGTAGGCAGATGTAACCCTAAAATATTTTTGTTTGGGTAGATGTCAGCCAGCGAGCGCTTACTTGCCTCTTTGGTACAGGCCATTTATTTTTAAAAGCTAATTTTGACTCATCTCTTTCCTTCAACGCCATTTAGTGAGGCAAATAGTTACTATTTTATTTTTTAAATTTCACTTTGAAAAGCCCTTATTAGAAAAGAAAAAGAAGATTGTTTTAGCTATTTCCTTCGTGTATTTTCCTGCATCCCAATGAGGGCTTTACGAAATGACGAAAAAACTGTAGGCTTAATAGATAGCGTTGGTAAACAGACAAGTGTTAACTGTAGAAAACATAGGAAAAAGAATACAAATTCTCATGAAAACACCGCTAACAAGCAACGAACGCCAAGTAATGAAAATGACCGACAAAATAGCTAAACGGGCGACAAACAGTGGATTATAAAAATACTTAAAACGGGTGACTACATGTGGGTGATAAATAATTTAAGTTAGCAGTGAAAACTCTAAATGGGTGACAAAAATACTGAGTGGGCAACTATTATACCAAGTAGGTAACTATATAACTGATTTAAGCTGCCCAACATGGTATTTTAACACGTTTTTATTAGGTTACTTTCTCGTTCAATAAGCCGTCACGTCACTAAAGGAGCTTTTTTCAAACTTCACTATGACATATGGCCGTGCAATCTCCATTTGAGGGAGGTATAAGCTTCTTGAGTGAGACAAATAGTTACATTTTTTTTTGTTTTTAAATGTTACTTTGAAATCCCTCATTACCAATCCTGGGGCCCTACCGCCCAACTCAAAGCTTTAGCCAGAGCGATAGCTAGACTATATCCATCCTTGTCATATCATAACACGATGACAGGGACGGACAGTGCACTGACATCATCAACCAAAGCCAGAGTAAAAGTCCGTCCTTGTCATCGTGTTATGATATGACAAGGATGGATATAGTCTAGCTATCGCTCTGGCTAAAGCTTTGAGTTGGGCGGTCCAGGTGCGGGTAAAGAAAGTTCCAAGTAAATAAATCAACTAAAAGCAGATGATAAGTATGCTTAACTTTATTTTAATATGAAAGCCAAGCTCTGAAGTAGGCTTACCGTGAATGAATCCCTTGCGCGATAGACTAAACTGGCAACATTTGACAGAAATGTCAAGCTTGTGACTGGTCATCGGCCGACGAATCGTGGAAGTGGCGCTTTGTCAGTAATTGGTGATTGGAGATTCTCGGATATTATACTCATTATTGGTTACCGTGCTAAAATAAAGTTTCGCCGCGGTTCTATAATTTCTATTTCGTTAGCCGGCGATTTATTTTTGTTATTGTTCGTTCGGTAAACTGTGTTTTTTGGAGAACGCACTCGAGGGAGTAGAACATTCAAGATGTCCGTGTGTTTCTTTGTACCTGCGTAAGTTCCCGTTTGCGTACTTTATCGCCCTTGTTATAACTTTGTCGCTTATCCGTCCTTGTTTGTAATTTGTTTCCTACACGAAACACTATAAAAAGTCGGATTAGTTTATTTTTAACAACTCCAATACCTACTAATAGGTACCTACCTAACTTAATGACAGGTACAGTCCACACCAAAATGTTAAAAAAGTTTATTAAATTAATAAAATTATTACCACAGAATATATAATAGTACTAACGTTTATTACTATGTATCTGAAGTCTGAATATCATCGTTTTAGTCTCAATACTAACAATATTATAAGAAAGTACTAGTGACCCACCCTTGCTTTGCTTCGGTGTAGTGTGGAACTTGACACCATGTACCTATTATACACCTACAAATCACTCTATAAAAAAATCGCATCAAAATCCGTTTAGTTTTAAAGATCTAAATATACATAGGACCACACAGCGGGAAGCGACTTTGTTTTATACTATGTATTGAAAAATTACTGACCTACCTATTACATTTTGGTTATTATTGTTTTTTTCTCACAGAGACCAAGCCGGTGGTTCAAATGTGGCCGAGGAGGTGGAAGCCGAGGTGATCGAGGACATGTCCAGTCAGAACAACTGCCAGCAGACGCTGCAGCAGTTCTGGGCTAAAGTCACGGAGGATATCAAGAAAGTCACTTCCGTGAGTGAACGTTTCTCAATGACCCCAACTGTCTGGAGTATCACGATCACCGATTAAGCAGGGTCTGGATAACAAGGACCTACTGCAGGGGTGTCCATACTTTTTCTTAAGGAGATCGACTTAGCAAAAATTTATGACTAAGAGATCGACATTTTGACCGTTTAACCTACCAAATATTTAACGACTACGCGATCGACCGTTTGGGCACCTTTGACCTACTGTATATCCTACTCTTTTGCTGCAAGCCAGCATTATTTTATCAACCTGAGAACTACCCTGGACATCCAATTGAAATCTTATTTTAATATGATTAATTATAAGTAATTTTTTTTAACAAATACTAGCGTGGTTTTATTGAAAGTGCTTTGGTAATTAGCTGGTATTTGGTTGCTCCCCACCACGGCAGCTGCATAGGTGCCGAAACGTCGGGAAAACCAAAAATCAAACCAAATACCAACTAATTACCAATAGTTAAAGAGCTATTGAAAATTACTGCAAGAGTTATCTCAAGGTCCTTCTCTCAATATGATAGAGTGTTTAGGGTGTACATGCGTCAGCACCTACTCCCAGCGCCAGGAAGTGGAACACCTGGCGTCAGCACGCTTCCAAACATGTAGCATTTCGAATGGCTCTACAAGAGTTATCTCAAGGTTCAAATTTGGCAATATGGTAGAGAATAGCACAAAAAAAAATAAGACGGCAGTCAGACCGCAGTGTCATGGAACATGCCGAGTCAGCACGCCTCGTAAGTTGTATGAATTTCGAGGTCGGTACAAGAGTTATCTCAAGGCTAAAAATTTGTATACTGCTTAATTATTATGCATAATTTATGAAAATAACAGTCAGACCACAGTGTCATGGAACATAGGCAGTCAGCAGTCGCTCAAAGGGTGGAGTCCAAATAAGCTGTTTGGAGCTACAACGTGTTACCAAACAGGATTACACAGTTGAAACTTGGTAAGTAGATGTATTCTGTAAACCGCTCTACGATTTTTACACAAAAAATAAAAGAATAAAAAATTAAGGGCGGTTCCCCATACATGGAACTGAAACTGAAAAAAATTTTTTTCATCACAACCATACGTGCGGGGTGTCTTTAGATAGCTCTTTAAAAATTAAATTAAGGTTCCTAAAACAATTTTTTCTCAAAGTCAAGCGTTTGAATGATATAACACTTCCAAAATGGTAAAATGTGTTTGATCCCCCCTCGAACTTTTAAAATAAGAAAGTGAAAAATCTTAAAAAAATATATGCTGTAGATCTTAAAATACACTTTCAACGAAAATTGGTTTGAACGAGATATAGCTAGTAGTTTTATAGATATAGCACATTTTCCAAAACCGCAAATATTACTTTGTCATTCATTCATACTAACACTATGAAAAACAAAGTTATTTTTGCAAACAAAAAAGTATAGTTGTATTCACTATGGTATGGTATAAGGTAACTACGGAACCTTATTGCGCGAGGCCCGACACGCACTTCGTCGATTTTTTAATTACCAAATATGTATATGTATAAGGGCATCCGCTGCGTTAAGTCGACATAGATTAGAGCTTACTCATGCCCTGCAAGCTTTTGTCTGTCAGAAAACCAGCAATCTATATTCCCTGCTCCCGCGCCGTGTACCCGCGCCGGCGCCGGGAACCCGCTTAACACAGCAGATGCCCAGATTTTCGTTACCAGCACCAGGGAAACGGGAATCGTTCTCGGAGTCGGGAAATATTTTGTGATGTCCCATGAAACTTTCAATGCAATAATAATGCTCCAAAACACCCGTAAATCCTGATGAACCTAGAAACACGAAGTCTTGAAAGAATTCATAAAATCGGTCAGTCACCTCACCCAGCCAAATCAATCACTATAATTTTTTGTTTGCAAAATAACTTTGTTTTTCATAGTGTTAGTATGAATGACAAAGTTATATTTGCGGTTTTGGAAAATGTGCTATATCTATAAAACTACTAGCTATATCTCGTTCAAACCAATTTTCGTTGAAAGTGTTTTTTAAGATCTACAGCATATATTTTTTTAAGATTTTCACTTTCTTATTTTAAAAGTTCGAGGGGGGGATCAAACACATTTTACCATTTTGGAAGTGTTATATCATTCAAACGCTTGACTTTGAGAAAAAATTGTTTTAGGAACCTCAATTTCATTTTTAAAGAGCTATCTAAAGACACCCCGCACGTATGACTGTGATGAAAAAATTTGTTTTCAGTTTCAGTTCCATGTATGGGGAACCCCTTAATTTTTTAATTTTTTATTTCTTGTGTAAAAATCGTAGAGCGGTTTATAGAATACATCTACTTACCAAGTTTCAACTGTGTAATCCTGTTTGGTAACACGCTGTAGGTCCAAACAGCTTATTTGGACTCCACCCTTTGAGCGACTGCTGACTGCCTATGTTCCATGACACTGTGGTCTGACTGTTATTTTCATAAATTATGCATAATAATAAGCAGTATACAAATTTTCAGCCTTGAGATAACTCTTGTACCGACCCCGAAATTCATACAACTTCCGTGGCGTGCTGACTCGGCATGTTCCATGACACTGCGGTCTGACTGCCGTCTTATTTTTTTTGTGCTATTCTCTACCATATTGCCAAATTTGAACCTTGAGATAACTCTTGTAGAGCCCTTCGAAATGCTACATGTTTGGAAGCGTGCGGACGCCAGGTGTTCCACTTCCAGGCGCTGGGAGTAGGTGCTGACGCATGTACACCCTAAACACTCTATCATATTGAGAGAAGGACCTTGAGATAACTCTTTCAGTAATTTTCAATAGCTCTTTAACTACAAGTACTTTCAATAAAACCGCGCTAGTATACGTTAAAATTGTTTTATTTCTTGTCTAGTCAGCGCGTAAGCTTGAGAAGTGAATATGATTAATTAACATCTTATTTTTGTAAAAAGTATCTTATTTTTGTATGGACACTTATTTTTGCTTGGTCTATAGAGCAATGTCTGCACTTTATAACCACCAACACAGTACCAATTTTATGAAGAATCTTTATACATTGTTGGGGTTATTAATTCAAACATTGCATTTTCTGGAGACACAATGCAAGAGACAAACCCAAAAATTGCCTGGGGTGTTTGAAAATAGCCTTATAAAGTCGAATATGATAGGGACCATCAAACTGATCAACTTTTACTAAGGGACCAACTCTGAAATCGTGCAAAAAAATCTGCTGTGTTGTTTTGTTTCATAAAAAAAAATAACGCTCAAAATTTATGAAACAGCTGTTTGCGATTTCAGAGTTGGTTCCATAGTAAAAGTTGTTCAGTTTGAAGGTCCCTGTCTCCACATGTTCGGCTGGCTATTTCCAAAAACCCCCTAGAGATCTCAAGAATAACACACTGCCCACTTATAAATATTCCCGTCTCATACAAACAGGAAGACTTCAAGACTCAAGCGCTACCGCTGGCCAGGATAAAGAAGATAATGAAACTGGATGAAGAGGTCAAGATGATATCGGGCGAGGCCCCGGTGCTGTTCGCGAAGGCAGCTGAGATCTTCATACACGAGCTCACGCTCCGAGCCTGGTCGCACACGGAAGACAATAAGAGGAGGACACTACAGGTTATACATATCTTAATTTTTTTTCGATGGAGTGGGGATAAGTTCGCGCATGTGCTCTTGTGAGCGACCAATAGCGCGCGCCCCTCTCCCGCCGCCCGCGCCCCTCACTGCTACGCATACCCAAAATACGCATTCCGCGCAACCCCACCCGGTTTCAAGATATATGCCTCGTACTGTAGTTTGAGATGTTTTATGTTAAGGCTCCTATATTGTATAATATCTTAAAGTCGCGCTCTCTCCCTCATCTAAATAAAAAAAAATTTAGTTAAGAACAGCTAACAAGAACATACATCAAAGACAAAGCAATGATACATTCCAAGAAGCCTAAAGGCAAAAAACGGAACCCTTATAGATTCGTCATGTCTGTCTGTCCGTCCGTCCGTACGTCACAGCCACTTTATTCCGAAACTATTAGGATTACATAGTTGAAACTTGGTAGGTGTATTCTATGAAAGGCTTTAAGATTTTTACACAACAATAAAAAAAATGTTTTTCATCAAACTAATACGTGCAGGATGTCTATAGATAAGTCTTTAAGAGGTTTCTAAGACAAGTTTTTCTCAAAGTCAACAGTTTGAAAGATATACACTGTCAAAGTGGTAAAATGTGTCCCGTCCGCGATATTAGAAATGCCTGTGGGGTACAGACACTACCTGCTCTGTACCGCTCTGGGTTTTTCTAACTAATAACGTTAGAAAAAGCCTGTGTGTTTCAGAGCATCGCTTGCTCTGGAGCGCGCGGGGTTTTTCGACTAAAAATTTAATAATATCACCGTAAAAAGCCTGTGGAACACAGACAATTCAGAAAATTACAGTTGTGGTTAAAGTATTCCTTCTTCATGTTTCGGTAAATTATGTAGAATATTAAAATAATGATTTATAGTCATACTTGCGATATTTTTTTTAAAGTGGTATATTTGTTTTAGTTTATCCTACAATTAATATAAATTTATTTTGTATGTTAAAATATTTTTTCTCTTAAACCCATAAAAATGGCAGGCTATGCTAAGTGGGATGGATTGGGAAGAAAGGCACACAGATAGTTTTTTTTTAAACCTGGATTAAAATATAGCATTTTGGTTCCTAAGAACGTCGCGGGCGGTAGCTTGATAGAGCGCATTTTCAAGTTTCTTGGATAATTAATAAACAATACCTAATTATGTTTTATTGTATCACAAATCTGACAAAAGTAATATTTATGTGATACTTAATGTGTTTTTCATTTCGATTTATTATTTTTTCATTAATATTTTTGTTATAAATAAAGAATATTACAAAAAAGCCAAAAAACATATTATCAGTGATTATGATTTTCTTTATTCTAAAAGAAAAAGCCAGCAAGATTCTTTATTTCCTATATTACAAAAGTACTCTTTGATGTGGGTATACAAGACAGCACGTTAAGTTAAACAGTTGAACTGCAAAACAGCTTTTATAACGTACGGCATAAAGGCGGTCACAAGTTCAAGTACCTACAGTCTAAATCTGATGTGCTGTTGACTGTAGGTACAAACATTATCAAACGAAATAAAAAAAATAAAATAACGTTCGGCTGTTAGTTATTGCACTCGGAAATTGCGAAAAACTAACAAAATACTTTTCTTTTATAAAAATATTATTTTTTGTAAAACTCTTAATTAATATTATTTATGGTAGGATATTTTCAATTCCCTACACACATTACACACATTTTTAGGTAAGGTAGGTAAAATGAAAAGTTTGATTGTGCTATGCCGTTTTCGAGAAATTTTGCAAATTACGATAAAACAGCTGTTCTTTGGGGTTTTCTTTCTAAAAGGACCTACCAAAAATAAATTATGTCCCATGTTTTTTTGACGAGTTAAAAGTTTTTTTAATAAGAAAGATTTGATATTTTAGTTTAATATCCAAGTTTCACGATACTTAGTGCCTTACGCGTCTGTATCGCTCGGGGTATTTATATTTAGAAAATCACTGTGGATCACAGCGCAAGGTGTCTGTGTTCCACAGGCTTTTTAGGATGATATTATTATTTTTTTTGTTGAAAAACCCCGCGTGATACAGAGCAAGCGGTGCTCTGAAACACACAGGCTTTTTCGACGTTATTTATTTGAAAAACCCAGAGCGGTACAGAGCAGGCAGTGTCTGTACCCCACAGGCATTTCTAATATCGCGTCCCGTCCCCCCCTCTAACTTTTAAAATAAGAGACTTATAGAGTGAAAAATAAAAAAATTATATGCTGTAGATCTTTATAACACACTTTCATCGATTGATTTGTTTAAACGAGATATAATTAGCGTTTTAGAGATATAGCATATTTTCCAAAACCGCAAATATAACTTTGTCATTTATACAAACTATGAAAAAATTTTTTAAATTAAATAATCATGTTCCTAAATAGGTACTAAGTTTTTCACAAAGCCATGACAAATTGTAAAAAATATTCATATACCTAGGTAGTCCAAAATAACTTTTCAATTTACATCACCTAGTAGTAACAAGTTTACATATTTTTCCAATAGTTAGATGGCGCTTATCTCATCTGAATCGCGATATGGGTTATTTGTAAAGATTCAGATAATACTTGTTTGCTTCCTCAAATACCCTGTAGTCGACAAACTTTGAATTTAAATTTTTTGAAAAGCTGACGCGCATTGCGCCGTTCGTCAGCTTTCTGATTTACATCCAATTACCCATAAGTAAAGTAAGTTCAACTGTCCCTCTTCTCACTTACTTAATCGGAAAATGGTAAGTTGGTTGCGTCCAAACGGTGAATCAACTTCGGTATACAAGTTCAAAAGTCGACCACGCGCGTCGGATGGTGGCGACTAGGGTTGCCAACTATACTGTTAAAAATAAAAACAGTATTATACTGTTTTTCGCTGCATTATACTTTTTACTGTTGAACAAGCAAAAAGTATTCAAACATACTGTTTTCAGCAAGCATCCATAGATCTGGTTAAAAAAAGTAAACGCCCAAACTACGTTTTACGCGCGCGGTGCAGCGCAGACCTCGTTTCTTAGATGATTGAAGATATTGAGGCTCTTTCAAAAATGACACAAAATTGATAAGTTGTGCGAGAAACACTACGATATATGTATTAAAAAGCCAAAAAATTTACTGTCCTTTTTTCTAAAATACTGTTTATTTTTCTTTTCCAACCTTAATATACTTTTTATATTGTAAAAAAAGTTGGCAACCCTAGTGTCGACCGACATTGCTACCCTGTAAATAATTTTCTCTTGGAGACATGTAAAACAAAAATACCTACGCCATAGGCATCAGATAATTTTTCGGACCCGTACAGGATCAATCAGTGGCGTAGCGTGTTTGTGCCGCCCGGACCCGAATTTTGCCGCCCCCCTATTTTCTATTTTGTTATTAGACTTATAATGAATTATAAGTCAAGAAAATCAGTATTTTCTTAAAAAAAATCATTACCTACATTATTTATTTACTAAAAATTTACTCTTCGGGTTTTTTTCGGTGCATAATCTTTTATGTAGCCGCGCGCTCCGGGCTGCGATATTAGAAATGCCTGTGGGGTACAGACACTACCTGCTCTGTACCGCTCTGGGTTTTTCTAACTAATAACTTTAGAAAAAGTCTGTGTGTTTCAGAGCATCGCTTGCTCTGGAGCGCGCGGGGTTTTTCGGCTAAAAACTTTATAATATCACCGTAAAAAGCCTGTGGAACACAGACAATTCAGAAAATTACAGTTGTGGTTAAAGTATTCCTTCTTCATGTTTCGGTAAATTATGTAGAATATTAAAATAGTGATTTATAGTCATATCCTACTAATAATATTAATTTATTGTGTATGTTAAAATACTTTTTCTCTTAAACCCATAAAAATGGCAGGCTATGCTAAATGGGATGGATTGGGATGAAAGGCACACAGATAGTTTTTTTTTAACCTGGATTAAAATATAGGAGACTTTGGTTCCTAAGAACGTCGCGGGCGGTAGCTTGATAGAGCGCATTTTCAAGTTTCTTGGATAATTAATAAACAATACCTAATTATGTTTTATTGTATCACTAATCTGACATACTTAAGTAATATTTGGTGATACTTAATGTGTTTTTCATTTCGATTTATTATTTTTTAATTAATATTTTTGTTATAAATAAAGAATATTACAAAAAAGTCAAAAAAACACATTATCAGTGATTATAATTTTCTTGTTAACAGAAAAAGCCAGCAAGATTCTTTATTTCCTATATTGCAAAAGTACTCTTTGATGTGGTATGACAAGACAGCACGTTAAGTTAAACAGTTGAACTCCAAAACAGCTTTTATAACGTACGGCATAAAGGCGGTCACAAGGTCAAGTAACTACCTATAGTCTAAATCTGATGTGCTGTTGACTGTAGGTACAAACATTATCAAACGAAATAAAAAAAAATGAAATAACGTTCGGCTGTTAGTTGTTGCACTCGGAAATTGCGAAAAGCTAACAAAACAAGTACTTTTCTTTTATAAAAATATACATTTTTGTAAAACTCTCAATTAATATTATTTATGGTAGGATATTTTCAATTCCCTACACACATTACACACATTTTTAGGTAAGGTAGGTAAAATGAAAAGTTTGATTGTGCTATGCCGTTTTCGATAAATTTTGCAAATTACGATAAAACAGCTGTTCTTTGGGGATTTCTTTCTAAAAGGACCTACCAATAATAAATTAATTCCCATGTTTTTTTGACGAGTTAAAAGTTTTTTTGATAAGAGAGATTTGATATTTTAGTTTAATATCAAAGTTTCACGATACTTATGGCCGATTGCACTAAACTTAAGAATCGCCTAAGTCTTTTCTTATCTACAACTCGACGCGTTAGAGTATATATTCTGTGACTCGACCAAGTTAACTAGGCGTATGACAGCTACATGACGGCTAAATTTATAACACCGTTTTAATATGGTCGTGTTGTAGTTAGGAAAAGACTTAGGCGATTCTTAAGTTTAGTGCAATCGGCCATTAGTGCCTTACGCGTCTGTATCGCTCGGGGTATTTATATTTAGAAAATCACTGTGGATCACAGCGCAAGGTGTCTGTGTTCCACAGGCTTTTTAGGATGATATTATTAATTTTTTTGTTGAAAAACCCCGCGTGATACAGAGCAAGCGGTGCTCTGAAACACACAGGCTTTTTCGACGTTATTAATTTCAAAAACCCAGAACGGTACAGAGCAGGCATTGTCTGTACCCCACAGGCATTTCTAATCGCCTCCGGGCTATACGTTGATGATAGTTTGGTCAAAATCATTACAATCAATTCGCACGCCGCGACTAGGCTACACGACTGAGAAACTGGTTATCTTACCTTTAATTGCTGGGACAAAATAACTCTAAATTGTTGCTAGCCAAGCGGACTTGAAATAAGCCCTATCAAAACCAACAACCAAACCGAGTACAAATTGTATCCCCTTTCTGGGAATCGAATTTGGGATCTTAGACGTGTGGGCGAACTACTAAGACCAATGTGGTCTTAGTATGGCGGGATAATAGCCGGGATGGCGAACCAATGGCACGCGACGCGATACAATATTTTGGGCACGTCACCGGTCACCGATCACAAAATTCCCTACGCGACGATTTGAGATTTAGAAAAATGGCACGTTGTTGATACATAATGGTTCGCCATCCCTGACAGAGGGTATTAAACTCAATATAATTTGTTTTAGCGCAACGACATAGCGATGGCGATATCCAAGTCAGACCAATTCGACTTCTTGATAGACATCGTGCCGCGACACGAGATCAAAGTCAGCAAGCCGCGCGAGGAGACGCATCGCAGCAATACTGTTACGGAACATGTAAGTAACATCATAACAGCCTTACTGATGGCGATATCCAAGTCGGACCAATTCGACTTCTTGATAGACATCGTACCGCGCACGAGATTAAAGTCAGCAAGCCGCGCGAGGAGACGCATCGCAGTAATACTGTTACGGAACATGTGAGTAACATCATAACAGCCTTACTGATGGCGATATCCAAGTCGGACCAATTCGACTTCTTGATAGACATCGTACCGCGCACGAGATTAAAGTCAGCAAGCCGCGCGAGGAGACGCATCGCAGCAATACTGTTACGGAACATGTAAGTAACATCATAACAGCCTTACTGATGGCGATATCCAAGTCGGACCAATTCGACTTCTTGATAGACATCGTACCGCGCACGAGATTAAAGTCAGCAAGCCGCGCGAGGAGACGCATCGCAGTAATACTGTTACGGAACATGTGAGTAACATCATAACAGCCTTACTCTTACTACACAATATAGAGTGAAAATGGCTCGAATCGGCCGACTCCCGAGTCGTCGAGCTTCATGCAAACGAAGCGAGCCCTGTAAAACGACTCAGAGGGCCTAGCCAAAGTAACATTCGCTAATCTTCGTTATCGCTTCGCTTTCGAAACATGTATGGGATTGACATAAGGTTTCGTTAACAATCGAATTTTAAAACGTCAAGTCCATACATGTTTCGAAGCGAACTGATAGCGAAAATTTGCAAATGTTACTTTGGCTAGGGGGGCTGAGCTCTAGACAAAAGGACTCGGAGGCCTCGAGTCTTGTACATCACTTAGTATAACCGGAATCTCAAACCAATTCAATCAAACCTGCCTTTCTATTGTCTAATTTCAAAATCTATCGCAATCGCTTTCAGGATGTAACACATTGAAGCTTCTTTTTGGCACAAATAAAAAATAACCAAAGAACATCAACATAAACTAATCATCTATTTTAGCTTATTACCGTTAAATTATGTTTCATTTGCGAGTAAAAGAAAAAAAGAAGTGCTTTTTTTAAAAAAGTTTTTTTTTTAAATAGCACTTCTTAAGCATCCTTTAGCTTTGCTTGTTTTTATGATTAAGGTGGTTAGTCTATTCGTATGCTGCGGCCAGACTGTCGCGCTGTCGCGAAACTTTTCGTTGTCGTTTCGTACAATTGGAAACTATGAATCAAGACATTCACTTGTCCATCAGCCATTTTTTATGTCCCCACTGCTGGGGCACATGCCTTCCTTGGATAAGGAGGACGGGCCATAACCCACCACGCGGGCCCAATGCGGATTGGTACATTCACTTAAAGGATATAAATTTAAAAGGATTTCACGAAAATAAACTGTAACTCGGAGTTTCTCTGAGAGATAGGATCCGGAACGAGGTGATCCAACAGAGAACTAAAGTCATTGACATAGCCCACCGGATTAGCAAGCTGAAGTGGCAGTGGGCCGGCCATATCAGCCGTAGAACCGATGGCCGCTGGGGCAGACGAGTTCTTGAATGGAGACCCCGAATGGGCAAACGTAGTGTAGGACGCCCTCAGACAAGGTGGAGCGACGATCTTCGCAAGGTGGCTGGCATAAACTGGATGAGTATAGCCGCGGATCGTGCTCAGTGGCGTGCACTCGGAGAGGCCTATGTTCAGCAGTGGACGATGATAGGCTGATGATGATGATGAAACTGTAACTAATCCCTTGACTCATAGTCCCTGTGTGGACTGCTGGGGCACAGCACAAGCCTTCCTTATGAGTGGATAACAAGGATGAGCCATAACCTTTTTTTTTTGTATCAAGAGGAGAATGCAGTCTTTAGGCACACCAAACGGCGTGTTGGACTCAGTCATACTCCGGAAACCCGAGCATGTCCCTCGCCGCACCCGACCCTCCCACCAAGCCTAATAGGCTTCATGTCAGGGCCGGGCGGTTCTCACCCCTGCCCCGCCCGGGCAGGGGGAGGGAGGCTCCTCCCAGACTCCCCATAAGGCTACCCACTAATATGGGCGGGCCAGATGGGGTGAATGGGAGGAGTCACCACTACCAACTAAACTCCTCTCGAAGACCTGCGCCTTTCCACCGGGTCTGTGGGTACGCGGTAGGATGAGCCATAACCTACCACACGGGCCCAATGTGGATTGGTGGGTGTTAACGACTACAAAACAGCCGAAACCAACGGCTTAACGTGCTTTCTGAAGCACGGAGAAGATAATACATTTTTAGTCACTGTAGCGGCGCGATCATACGCTACATAATAAATTACGAAGAGATGCAGAAGCAGCGAAAAGCATATCAGTCACCTAGCTCGGTGTACGTAAGTACCTACTTCCCTTTTCGCTGAATATCTGGCGGAAAGATCCTGCATCTACAGTCACCCATCCCATCATCCCATGACCGACCCTTGCGAAAGTTGTTTAACCTCCGCAATCACTAAATCACTGCGTCTATTTTTACTTATTTCTATTTTAAAGTGGTCTGCCATTTTGTCGTCCAACTAAAGGTATTGATTGATAATCAACTACTTCCATGAAGATTATGCAAATTTTTGACATGGTCCCGCGGTTCTGACATTAATGAATTTTAGTCTAATTGTTCTGATTTTATTTATTATTATTTTATGAATGTATAAGTATGATATGGATTGATCCGAAATAAATAAATAATTATTAACTGATTGGCGACCGCGCACCGGACGACGTTCCGTGGGTAGGCCCCCACGAGGTGGACCGACGATCTGGTGAAGGTCGCAGGAAGCCAGTGGATGCAGGCAGCGCAGGACCGATCGTCGTGGAGATCCTTAGGGGAGGCCTATACCCAGCAGTGGGTGTCGTGTGGCTGATATGATGATGATGATGATTATTATTATTAACTATTAATTAATTAGTAAGATTGTTTAAGGTCTGTCCCCATATGTCCGGGCCGTGGCCGGGCCGGGACGTGTCAGGGGCCCAAGTTACGTGGGTCGTGCTAAGATTCTGTAAAAAAAAAATACGTTGAGCTCCGGCTCGGCCACGGCCCGGATATGTAGGGATAGACCTTTATAGACCTTTGTAACTAATATTTCTTCTCCCAGATGTCACAACAGCACCAGACCACGATGCAGAGCGCGCCGCAACAACTCGTGGTGCAGCCCTGCGCGCAAGTTGTACAGGTAAGTAAGGTCACACTATTGGCCCCACTGGCGAATTATTCCGCTTTACCCCACCAAGTGACCTCATTGGTGAATGGTATAAAAAAAGTGAAAATATCATAGACATAGAAAAATTTTCGCTGCGCTCAAGAAGACCAACATAGCGTGGAAAAGAGAAGTTAACATCATACGGACATGGTCTATGTAAAAAAGAGCCAAAGGATCAAGTGACATGTGCCAACATTTTTTACAGTAAGAGCCCCGCCTAGCATCCCGCCCCGCCTAGCAAATGAGCAATCACAGTTTGTTTAAAATATTTGTTAATCTTAATTAGAATTTAAAATAAAGGTATCGTAGAGCCATGGTGTCTTGTGCTCTAAGTAATTGTGATGTGACAAAAAGAAACAATCCAAGTAATCACACTTTTCACAGGTAAATACGAGGGTGGATCCAAAAGTTCTAAGCCTGACCATGAAAATGAAAGAAAAGTGGGTCTGAAATATTTTTCGACATAGTCTCCGTTTAGGTCAATGCATTTCTTCCACCGGACCTGCAACTTGTTTATACCTTCGAAAAAAAATGATTCCTGAAGGTTCTCAAAATAATCATTTACTGCGGCTATCACCTCGTTCCTGTCCGAAAATTTCGAACCACCTAAGTGTTTTTTTAAATTTGGAAATAAGTGGTAGTCTGAGGGGGCTAAATCCGGCGAATAAGGTGGATGGGGCAATATTTCGTAGCCACAATTATGGATTTCAGCCATTGTTTCAGCTGAAGTGTGAACCCGGGCGTTATCTTGATGGAACAACACTTTCTTCCGTAACATACCCGGCCTTTTTTCTTTGATTTCTTCCCTTAGTCGTCGTAAAAGGTTACAATAATAACTTGAATTTTTAGTTTCGCCCTTTGGTAAATAATCCACGAAAATAATTCCCTTTGCATCCCAAAAAACTGAAGCCATGACTTTGTTGGTCGACAAAACAACTTTGGCTTTCTTTGGAGTTGGAAAGCCAGATCTTTTCCACTGCTTCGATTGTTGCTTAGATTCAGGAGTACGGTGGTGAACCCAGCTTTCATCCATGGTAACAAACCGGGATAAAAAATCCTCTGGATCTACCTCAAAAAGCTCCAAACAGTCACGGGAAATTGTGAAACGAACTCGTTTTTGTTCAGCTGAAAGCAATCTCGGAACCCAACGAGCAGAAACCTTATGGAACCCTAATTCTTGAGTTACAATATTTTGTACCCGATCCTAACCAATGCCTGTGATCTCAGCTATCTTACTGATGGTCAATCTTCGGTCACTCAGAATAAGATCACATATTTTTTCAATGTTTTCCTTCGTGGTAGAGGTTGAAGGCCTACCGCTCCTGGGGTCATCTTCAATACTCTCCCGACCCTGCTTAAACTCAGCCACCCACTTTTTTACACTGGAATACGATGGAGCTGACTCACCCAAAGTGCTCACCATATCTTGATGAATATCTTTTGGTGATAGGCCTTTTTTACTGAGGTACTTGATCACTGCTCGGTGTTCAATTTTCTCCATTATTGAAAAAGATGTCAGATAGCATCAAACAAATGATCACAAAAAAAATATGGCTTGCAGTATCGGAACAAAACTTCGCACATTTACTATTGAAGAACCATACTAAAGAGTGAGGGTAAATTTACAAAACTGTCAAAGCTATTTCTACGTTAGGCCACGAATTTTTGGATCCACCCTCGTAAGATATTGCCACACATTTCTTTAAAACCAAATTTCGCTACATTTATTCGTTTATCGACGAAGAAAACAGTATGGAACATAGTTTATTAATTTCCTTTGCCATATTATAGTCATATTTTATGAATCTAAGTCATATTTTACGTATCTCATATAAAATGTATGAATCGTTTTTCAGATCACCTGTTTCACATTCTATTTCTATGGAAAATATAGTATTAACCAAGAAGCTTATACCTCCCTCCAATGGAGATTGCACGGCCATATGTCATAGTGAAGATTGAAAAAAGCTCCTTTAGTGACGTGACGGCTTATTGCTACCTCTTTCTTTAGTGTTACAATACGTGTTCGTTGTTCGTCGTTCGTTTGTTCGTGAGAAACGAAAACGTATTGTAAAACGAAAAGAAAGAGATAGCAATAAGCCGTGACGTCACTAAAGAGTCTTTTTCAATATTCACTTACTTACTAGGCGTGCAATCTCCATTGTGGATATAAGCTTCTTGGTATTAACATTGTCCATCGAGAAATCTGCCGTAAAGCGAAGTTGTCGTAAAGCTTATATGTCTTAAGGTGGTTCGATGAGCTCAGTAGCGCCACCAATAGAAATAAATCAATTACGTTTTATCAAGGACTTAGATTAAAAGTATTGATGATTTTGCGCAAATAAAAGAGTAAAATTCAGTTTCTAAACATAGTTTCAAGAACTCAAACTTAAGCAATAAGTCGTGCATCTCAATAGTGGCAAAAGTGGCCACATTTAGCAATATCGAGATTCATAACTTATTGCTTATATTTTATATTCAACGTAAACAAACAGCATATAAAAGTAGGAACACTAAAAACAAGACTTTTATATGAACATGCCTTAGACAGTTTTCACTTATAGAACAGTTCATATACCTACAAATGAAGAAGTTATAAGAAATTACAATAACAAATTCATGAAAACAAACAAAAGCAAAAATTTGGGTCGTGAAAAAATATTTAAAAATTACACTTTACTCTTTTTGTGCAAAATAACCAAAACTTTTATTCTAAGCCCTTGATAAAACGCAAATTATTTCCATTGGTGGCGTTATTGAGCTCATCGAACCACCTTAAAGAAGCGAACAAGAGCACCGGTGATGGGTGGACGCTTGGTGGGGCAGAGCCACAGAATATATAATAGTACAAAGTACAGAAGCAGCATTCGGCAAAGTAATTTAAATAAATAGCGACCTTTGCTCCGACACAATAAAGTGCAATTCAGGTCGTGCAATGGCCTGCAGTACAGTTTATATTCACCTAGTAGTTGCCTCTCTTTCTTTTCCTTTTCTGACGACGCAACGTTAGGGTTGTCTTCTTTTAAATGAACTACGTAGCATACATCATAATTTGAAAAACGACAATTGTTTATTGGTTTTTTGATATTGACATCCGTACACGGCACAGTAATGTCGATTCGACATTGTTACTATTATAAAGAGGCAATATTTACGCAGGCAGTAAGATGCCGCGCGATTACACAGGCGGGCGTGTGGCGGCCCTTTGCTCACTTGTCCCGCCGGCGGAACGGCTAGCGGTAGGTGCTTATCGCGCAACCTTGAGCGAGTGAAGGAGGCCTGGCAAAGCTAGGATAGTGGGGATTATTCACGCTATATTGTACACACCAGAGATGTTGCGTTTCCTGAGATTGATGACAGTTTTATTGAGTAGTTAACTGACTTGACTTATCTCAGTCAACTACCGCAATATTGCAAAAATACCTAACTAAAAATTCTACAGAAAATGTAATACATAAATAATGCCAGTAAAAGAAAAAGAAGTTTAAAAAAATAAACGTGAATACGGAAAAATCGTGCTCTAAAAAGGACGAAACAAGAAAATATTCGAGTCCAAAATTCAATAAAAAGGATAACCGTAGTCGCATGCCACTTTGTCCTAGACATGCACGACACGAATAACAGGCTGGAGGTAGCATGCGACTACGGTTATCCATTTTATTGAATTTTGGACGCGAATCACGATTTTTTCGTAGTCGGGTTTTAGTTTTTTTAAACTTTTTTTTTTATTTTAATTATTTTGGGGTTGTAAATCGGGTGAAAGCAAGCTAAGCCACTGGCAAAAGCTATGTATTTGAAAAGTGGTCATTAAGCCCTTTCATTTGTTAGCCAACACGGCATCTCGTTAAAAAATATTTTTTTTAGTTCATTACTTTAACTACTCTAGTGGGCACCCTATTCAATTTAATGTACCGTCACATAGCCTATGATCATTGGACAATTAAGACGCTTCTCACGATACCTCATTTGTCAAATTATAATAAGTGTATTGGATCAAAAATTAGTATTTATGAAAATTTGCCAACGTGTGGAGCCGGCATAGCCAAATTATCCTACCATTATATAACATTTTATTGTCAGGCTTCAACGGCTAGCGGCGGCGGCGCGTCGGCGTGCGGCGCGGGCGGCGTGATCCCGCAGCCCGTGGCGCTGGTGCAGCAAGTGGGCTCGGGCGACATGCAGCAACTGCCGGTCAGTAGGCACCGGCATCATTAGGGAGGGACCACATCACGGCTAGCGGCGTGGTCCCGCAGCCCGTGGCGCTGGTGCAGCAAGTGGGCTCGGGCGACATGCAGCAACTGCCGGTCAGTAGGCACCGGCATCATTAGGGAGGGACCACATCACGGCTAGCGGCGTGGTCCCGCAGCCCGTGGCGCTGGTGCAGCAAGTGGGCTCGGGCGACATGCAGCAACTGCCGGTCAGTAGGCACCGGCATCATTAGGGAGGGACCACATCACGGCTAGCGGCGTGGTCCCGCAGCCCGTGGCGCTGGTGCAGCAAGTGGGCGCGGGGGACATGCAGCAACTGCCGGTCAGTAGGCACCGGCATCATTAGGGAGGGACCACATCACGGCTAGCGGCGTGGTCCCGCAGCCCGTGGCGCTGGTGCAGCAAGTGGGCTCGGGCGACATGCAGCAACTGCCGGTCAGTAGGCACCGGCATCATTAGGGAGGGACCACATCACGGCTAGCGGCGTGGTCCCGCAGCCTGTGGCGCTGGTGCAGCAAGTGGGCTCGGGCGACATGCAGCAACTGCCGGTCAGTAGGCACCGGCATCATTAGGGAGGGACCACATCACGGCTAGCGGCGTGGTCCCGCAGCCCGTGGCGCTGGTGCAGCAAGTGGGCTCGGGCGACATGCAGCAACTGCCGGTCAGTAGGCACCGGCATCATTAGGGAGGGACCACATCACGGCTAGCGGCGTGGTCCCGCAGCCCGTGGCGCTGGTGCAGCAAGTGGGCTCGGGCGACATGCAGCAACTGCCGGTCAGTAGGCACCGGCATCATTAGGGAGGGACCACATCACGGCTAGCGGCGTGGTCCCGCAGCCCGTGGCGCTGGTGCAGCAAGTGGGCTCGGGCGACATGCAGCAACTGCCGGTCAGTAGGCACCGGCATCATTAGGGAGGGACCACATCACGGCTAGCGGCGTGGTCCCGCAGCCCGTGGCGCTGGTGCAGCAAGTGGGCGCGGGGGACATGCAGCAACTGCCGGTCAGTAGGCACCGGCATCATTAGGGAGGGACCACATCACGGCTAGCGGCGTGGTCCCGCAGCCCGTGGCGCTGGTGCAGCAAGTGGGCTCGGGGGACATGCAGCAACAAAGACACAGTTGAGAAATATTTAAATAATCTCGATGTCAATAAAGGAACTGGGCCCGACGGTATTCATCCAGTATTTCTCAGACGTTGCAGTAGACAACTAGCGGCTCCTCTTTCCTTACTTTTTAATATATCTCTTAAAATGGGTACAATGCCTTATATTTGGAAGCAATCATTAATTGTTCCAATTTTCAAAAATGGGGATAAACATAACATTGCTAACTACCGTGGTATCTCTAAATTGTCCGTAATACCCAAACTTTTTGAAAAAATTATTTACGATTCTCTATTTCCTGTACTTAGACCGCTGATAATATCAAGTCAGCATGGCTTTATTTCTGGACGTTCCACAGAAACCAATCTGTCGGAGTTTTTAGATTTAACATTGGAAGCTATGGAAATGGGATACCAAGTTGACGCCGTGTATACCGATTTTTCGAAAGCTTTTGATAAAATTTCGCATAATTTGCTGATTACGAAACTTGAGAATATCGGTATACACGGTGATCTTCTGAGGTGGTTAACATCTTATTTGCGTGACAGATCCCAGGCAGTTGCTGTGAAAGGCTATACATCCAGCTTTGTTCCGATAACTTCTGGCGTCCCACAGGGATCTCATCTCGGTCCTCTTCTTTTTAACATTTTTATCAATGATGTAATGAATTGTTTTTATCATTCTAAAGCGTTATTATACGCTGATGATACTAAAATATTTGCTTTTGTTAAATCTACTGAACATTGTGAACTATTTCAAAATGATTTAAATAATTTTTACGAATATTGCTCTGCCAATGACTTAAAATTAAATGTTGACAAATGTCATGCGATAACTTTTTCTCGAAAGAAACAGCTCATTAATTACAACTACAAATTTAATAATAACACAATAAAGAGAGTGACCGAGGTGAGGGACTTGGGTGTATACCTTGATAGTGGGCTTGACTTTGCTTTTCATATACCTAGTTGGTTACTAAGTTCTGTAACTATGGAAAACATGAATAATACTAAATTTACAAATAATGCTACAATGAATTATATACCAAATGAAAGCACAAATATTTAAGATTATCATGTATTAAAATTATTCGAAATGACTGCCTCTGGCATGAATACACGCCTTTAGACAACGAGGCCAGTCATCGATGGCAGCACGAACTACCACCATATCCAATTCTGCGACTGCCTTGAGAATAGCGCGCTTAAGAGAGTCGAGATTCATTTGGGGCTTAGCACATGCTTTCTCCTCAATAAGTTGCCATATGGCATAATCCAGAGGATTTAAGTCTGGGCTGGAGGATGGCCATTCTTCCTGCGCGATAAAATCAATTTTGTTAGCCCGAAACCATGCTTGTGTAGATTTTGCTTTGTGCGCAGGGGCAGAGTCCTGCTGGAAGACCCATGGCTGGTTTTGAAATAAAGTGTGGCTTAAGGGTTTGACAACAGGTTCCAGAACGGTATCTTGATAGACTCTAGCGCCAGTTTTCACACCTTTTTCACTGAAATGAACCTTACTTAGCCCTGAATAGGACACCCCCAGCCAAATCATCACTGATGAGGGGTGGTGACCTCGTTGGACCCTCGGAGCAATCATGCTGGCTTCTTTACTATTCTTAGCGTATACTCTATCATTTTGACGGTTAAAATTTTCTTCGACTGTGAAGATTTTTTCATCAGTAAACAAGATTTTTCGATGGCCGTTTTGTGCGTACTGCTTTAGTAGAGCGCGACTTCGTGCTAACCTCATAGCCTTCAATCGTGCGTTTAGCAGATGGCCCTTTCGTCTACGGTAAGCGTGAAGCCCAAGGTCATCATTGATAATTTTTTTAAGGGAACTTCTCTTCACAGTCATCTGTATTGCCAATAACTTTTGCTTCCGGACGGGATTTCTCGTGATTCTCGCCTTCACTGCCTTGATCAGAGCTGGTGTCCGAACGGTGCGTGGTCTTCCTGATCTTTTTCGGTCATCGACGGTCAAGGTATTACTGTACCTATGGATAGTGCGATAAATAAATTGCTTGTTGATTTTCAACTTTTGTAGCAACTTGAAAATCATATTCGGTGGCTGCCCACATTTGTGCAGAGCAATTACAGCGACACGATTCTCCTTCAACCCCCATTCCATGGTGAAATAAACAAAATATGATATACGTGTGGTATGGAATTATAGCTTATAAAACTGTCAATAATATGTCATTTTTATTTTTTCTTTTCATTTGTTTTAATGGCCAGTAATCAATAAAGAAACTCAGTAACAGAACTTTTGACCAACCTGTGTAGATAAAGCTACAGCTAAAGCTTACAAAATGTTGGGTTTTGTCTTTAGACAGTGTCAAGACTTTAAAGATGTGCATACCTATATACTATTGTACAACTCTTTGGTTAGGAGCCACTTAGAATATGCCTCCATAGTCTGGAACCCTTTCTACGCTACTTACATTGATCAGTTAGAAAGGATTCAGAATAAGTTCTTAAAAAGACTTGGTTATAGATTTAAAGATGCCCCAGTGCTGCTTCAATCTCTGAAGTTACGGCGTGAACACAGAGATCAAGTGTTCTTATATAAGGTGTTAAATAACCATATTGATTCACCCTTTCTTCTAAGCCGTGTCTCATTTAGGTGCCCAAGGTTGAGTGCCCGCTCCAAGGCAGTTTTTTCTGTTCCCACATGTAGAACTAAATATTCTAAAAATAGATTTTTGATCCGAGCTTGCAATACACATAATAATAGATACTGTCATATTGATTTATTTAATAGCAAACTAAGAACTTACATTTCATATGTCAAAAAAGTTAAAAGTGTGTAATAAGAATCATTAAGAAATTGTAATTATCCACCGTTTAACTGAATTCTTTAAATTTCTGAGTTTTTTTTTTTTTGTTATTATTCTTACTGAAATCTTTAAATTTTGGTGGGTAAGGGAAATGCCAAATTTTCTGTCATTGTATTTTTTTTTTCTTAAGTTAAATTCATTATAGTCTTCGCTATGTAATTCTCATTGTTGGAAACTGTTTTGGCTAATGATCTAGTCATAGTTATTATACCTACCTGTATTATAAGAGCTGTATGTTTCTTTAATAAGCAAAAAAATAAAAAAAAAATAAAAACTGCCGGTCAGTAGGCACCGGCATCATTAGGGAGGGACCACATCACGGCTAGCGGCGTGGTCCCGCAGCCCGTGGCGCTGGTGCAGCAAGTGGGCTCGGGGGACTATGGTAAAAATCGGCTGCGCAGCACGATTTATAGTCAGTTTTATCCACTAATCTTGTACTCTTGCTTGTCATTAACAAAAAAAGACCGCGCAGCGCAATTTTTAGTCAGTTATATCCACTAATCTTGTACTATTGCTTGTCTTCAACAAAAAAAGGCCGCGCAGCGCGATTTTTAGTCAGTTTGGAACGGGCACACCTCACGATTTTATTTTTTTATTTTATAAGTTATTTGTATTGCAAATGGCAAATAAGAACTATTATCGACGACAGTTGATAGTTAGTTGGAGATAAACAAAATCCAGGGGGGCAGCTGCCCCTCCCTGAATCGGTACGCCCATGAACATATAACAACTAGGATTTTTAATTCGAGTCAATGTTTTTAGAACTATCCGATATGTAGCACATAGTGTTTGTCACAAAATTAAAGACACCATACGATTTTTACACAAACGAGGCAACTTTGAAGCCTTGGTTCTCCGCCAAGGATTGACTTAGCTCACTTGGCTGTGATCTGATGATGGCTATCCAGGGGCTACTCAACTGATCTGGGTACTTATTGTCTAATTTCAAAATCTATCGCAATCGCATTCAGGATGTATGTGATACATTGATCCTTTCCTTTAGTTGCAGTAGTTCGGTTGTTAGTCCGGTTAACCGAACTAATGAAACCTTTTAGTTGCATTAGTTCGGTGATTTTGTTTTTGGCATAAATAAAAACTTAAAAAAGAAATGCAGCAATGTGTCACATCCATCTGTCAAATGAAAGCGATTGCGATAGATTTCGAAATTAGACAATCAGCCCCCTGATCAGCATTTTAAGAGGGAATCGAACTCTTCCAACGGTGCTACCGAACCGAGTCACGAGTGGCATCGTCGAAATTCTAGTTTATTTTACTCTTACGCTCCTACTAAAATGCAACTCGCACCATATCATATTCTCCGCAAATAAGAACAAGTGCGAGTCGAATTTTTTCTAGTACATTATTTAGTATTGTATAAAAATTGCATTGCGAATGCTAAAATCTCAAATTGAAAATGATTCACATTCTTTATTTCTCCGTACAGCTCCAACTGACGCAAGCGCAGATCAATATGATCCGTCTACAAGTGCAGAACAACCCTACGCAACCCATCATAATACAAGCGCAGGCGCAGCAATCGCCGCAGATCATACAAGTAAGTATGAGCAAGGGTGAAATGGTTCCAATCAAGGTGACTGATCACCCGTCCGGCTTCGCTGGTGTGTTAGAAGGGGGGCCTTCTAAATAATAAGTATGAGCATAAATAAGTATAGGCCGACCGGTTAAATGAGTCCCCTCCTGCGGGGCACAGGGGCGCGGGGAAAGACGAGAACGGGGAGCGCGAGAGGTGCGGGCGGCAGGCACATTTTTGCCTAAACTCAGTTCGCTGGCAACGCGGCTAGCGATCGCACGTGTTGAAAGTTGCGGACGCTTTGTGAGATTACACATGAGATTACATTATCAAGATGCGTCGAAATATTGTGAAAGCAAATGAATTTTAACGTATACGAATATTTTAGAAAAAAATACTGGATCCAAATCATGCTGAAATGAAATGAGATGATTGACTCATAATTTTGATTAATCTTGCATAATAAATTGTACATAAGTTTATTACCCAATATTTTAATATATTATCTACATAGTCATAGTTGGTTTCATTTAAATTTAGTAGTCATCAATTAATTTTCTAATAAAAAAATAGCCACTTGTTCACCGTTAACCACTGTGTCGTCACAAATCTTAAGAACTGTCCAGTGCACATTTCGCCTCTCGTGCGTCGCCCGCCGCCCGCACCCCCCGCGGCCGCCTGCCCCCCGCGCCCCTGTGCCCCGCAGGAGGGGACTCATTTAACCGGTCGGTCTATAGTTCAGAGGCCTATTTCTATACAAACGGGGTAAATTTTGTAGCTTTGGTTTTCCGCCCAGGATTAAACGGGGTGTGATTTGATGATGGCCGTTCAAAGAGTAAATGGAGGAGGCCCAAATTAGCGATGGGCGATTATTACTAAAAGTAATCGAATTAGTTGATTGTTCAGTTTAGTAGATAAAAGTTCGTCGATTGTTATCTGAATAACCATGATGAGGAACTACTAAATCGACAATCGAATGAACAATTTTATTGCAAAATTTTCGATTCAGTCGATTGTTTTTTTTGCAGCAATCACCCAGTATCGCTAGCCCAGATCGCTAAAGATACCCAATGGATTATAAGAATCGTTTACACCAGAGACTTTTTAGTGTTACATTTTCCATACTTGTGATGTAATTTTAGCTTGTTATTTTTTATGTTAAACCATGAGCTAAACGACTCTTCTAATCCATTAGGTTTCTTTAGCAATCTGGGCCTCCTCGTTTTACTCTTTGAATTGCGCACACTGAATCGAGTACGCTCCCATAGTAAAAAAGTCATAGGAATAAAATTCTTACGAAAACATACAAAGTGCGCACGGCCTTAACCTTGAGCTCCGAACTGTATAGCGAATCACCTTTTCCGATGGTACGGTTCGTCGAAATTACTCCTGGTCGACGGTTGGTTCCACGAATAAATCCATCGCCGATAGAACTTTTCGCCGAAAACACCGTTCATCGATGGTCGGTTCAGCTACAACACCTTTTACCGATCGCCGAAATACTTGTGTAAATCCTTTCCTTACTTTAATATTATAAATGCGAAAGTCTGTTTGTTACCCCTTAAGTATTTCGGCGATCGGTAAAAGGTGTTGTAGCTGAACTGACCACCGATGAACGGTGTTTTCGGCGAATAGTTCTATCGGCGATGGATTAATTTGTGAAACCGTACCATCGGCAAAGGGTGATACGCTATACAGTTCGGAGCTCGCTTTATTTCAACCAATTTCAAACGTCAACTTGTTTTAAAAAGGGGAATATATAAATGCACTGTAACACGCTTTAAAATGTTTAGCTTCAAAATTTATTGAATAAACTATAAAAATAATGGTTTCCACTATAAATATGCTAAGCTTTAAAATTAATACTTTGCACTATACAATTTAATTGCTTAGCTTTAAAATTAATACTTTGCACCATACAAATTAATTTTATAACTTTAGTACTAAGTGGAAGAGGAGCTGAGGTGGAGGTCAGGTTAGGTTCCATTGCGACCAACAACACCAGAACCGACCTAATGGCGTGTATGCATTATGCCACAAGTTGTTATCGTCTTGCCATCTCATTTTAACAGTGGTCAGTCTGACATGGTTGGACAGAAATTAAATGGTTTCGGACTTTTCGGAGTTGGGTTTGGGTGTAACTGTGTAGTTATAGTGCAAACCATTATTTTTGTAATGATAATAATAATTATAGATCTATTATTATTTTAAAGTGCTGACAAAATTGTTATACTTAGTGCAATGCAAACCATTATTTTTGTAGTGATAATATTAAATTATAGGTCTATCATTATTTTAAAGTGCTGATATACAATTTTATAGCTGTTTTCATCAAATTTAAAGTGCTATTAAATACATCCCTTTTAAAAATCCGGTGTTATTACAAAAGATTGTTCAACACATGTTTAACTAAACACTGTTGAAACGTGATGCTGTCTCTGTCAAACAATATTGTCAAAAAAGTGACAGCATCACATTAAAACATGTGTTTATTTAAACAGTGTTTAAAAATCTTTTGTAATAACGGATGTTTATTGATTGTTATGTTGTGATTCGAGCAAAAACTTTCTGCCTTAAACGTTAATTCTTAATTCATAAATTTCATAATTTTTTTCAGGTTTCTTCTCAAGGGCAACATCAGCCTCAACAGCAAGTATTCCTCGCGCAAGTGGCCACCAGCCAAGACGACTCATAGTGATGACAAATTGGACTCTTAATTAATAAATATAAGGTTTAAATCAGTGAAACCAAATGATTGCCTAGTTTATACGGGGTTAGTAACATGGCAGTATAGTAATCCAGTCCAGCGCTGACTTGCTACTGGGCTCGTGTAGACGCTAGTTGGATCCCACTCTCGCTCGTAAGTCAGTTCCGGCCATAGAAATAGAATGCCAAAGAACAACAATGTCAATAAACAGGTGATCTGAAAAACGAATGTTTACACATTTTATATGAGATACGTAAAATATGACTTACATACATAAAATATGACGTCTTGGCGCATAATGTCCATTCTCAAAATGTCCTTTTCTCGAAATGTCCTTTTCTCAAAATGTCCTTTTTTATATGCAATTATTTTTTCAAGAAATACAAATTAAAGCTTTTTTAGTTAGTCGCTTATCTAAATTATCATCAAAAACACAAACATGCAATGCATGTAAACATTTATTAAGTCTTAGAATCACTAGCGGATCCAGGGGGGGCTAAGGGGCTCAAGATTCACGTGCCGGACGGACGTGCTTGGGGGCTACTCAAATGGCCACTTTTCTATTCGTTCGCTAACTTAAAGCTTGAAAATAAGCAATTAAAGGATCAAGTCAGACGTCGCAAGTTTATATAAATCACAGACATTGTTGTATTGTATGGAATTGACTAGGCTACGACACGTTATTTTGGTGTTTATGGCAATTTTTTTATTTTTAAGTTAGCGAACAAATAGAAAAGTGGCCATTTGAGTAGCCCCGCTGGGCCACAAAAAAAAGTTGGAAATCTGACTTTTTGACTATGCCATGATGAAGTCGATAATTTGTCGGAATTTGTCGCCAAATACCAGGATTTGTCGGGCTTGCGTTTAGGAGATACGTGTGGCTTAGCTGTAGAGACGTCTCTACAGCTGGGCCACACAGATCTCGAAAACGGAAGGTCGTAGCGAAAATCTGATTACTCGTATGTGTAGCCGGTAATTTGTCGGATTTTGTCGCCAAAAACCAGAGTTTGTCGGTCTTGCGTTTAGGAGATACATGTGGCTCAGCTGTAGAGACGTCTCTACAGCTGAGCCACACGTATCTCCTAAACGCAAGCTCGACAAATTATCGACTTCATCATGGCATAGTCAAAAAGTCAGATTTCCAACTTTTTTTTGTGGCCTAGCTGTAGTCCGGCACGGCCCCCCCCCCCCCCCCCCCCCAAAATCATTTGGGTGCACCCAACAAATCTGTTGATTACCTTGGTAGAGCCTGCCCTCACCTACGTTAAGCCCCTCCCAAACCAAAATCCTGGATCCGCCACTGCTTAGAATGTTATAAAGTAATGAGTAATATAGTTATAAAACTGCAGAAATATGATGGAAAGAATCAGAAATAAAAAAAGTAATAATAATCATGAACCAGTCTCTTTATTTGATGTCAAAAATATTATTTATTTATCATTATTAATATTAAACTTAGTATTAATTACCAAACTAGTATCTTTTGTAATAATCATAGTTTTCTTAAATACATGTTTTAATGTAATATGTATTTGTTTAAAAAAATATTGTATATTAAAAGGACATTTTGAGAAAAGGACATTTCGAGAAAAGGAAATTTTGAGAAAAGGACATTCTGAGAAAGGACATTATGAGAAAGGACATTTTGAGAAAAGGACATTATGCGCCAAGACGAAATATGACTATACAGGGTAATTTTGCGACCCCTTTACAAAATCAAATAATAGTTCAAGGAAGTAATAAAAAAAAATAGGTGAGATAATTATAAATTATTTCTTTTTAAATTCACAGTTTTCAACCACTTTTATATCCTACAAATCTAGGCGCGCACGCTCACCGTCACGAACGGGACGCGAGCGGGGGAAGGCGAGTGGCGGGAGGGGGGCTCGCGCGGGTCGACCGTGCGACGCGCAAACGGTGACCACAATTTCAATTTGTGTAGGGAAAAGTTTGGGGTAAAAATGTAAAAAAAATATTTTTGTTTTACTTCATAAATTGATTGTACTGCTGTTATAGAATGACCTGACAAAGTTTGAAAAGGGGTCCAAAAATGATCCTGTATTATGGCAAAGGAAATTAATAAACTATGTTCCATACTGTTTTCTTCGTCGATAAACGAATAAAATCGCCCAAGTCTTTTCTTATCCACAACTCGACCAAGATAACTAGGCGAATGACAGCTACATGACGGCTAAGTTTATGACACCGTTTTAATTTGGTCGTGTTAGTTAGGAAAAGACTTAGGCGATCCTTAAGTTTAGTGCAATCGGGCGTAAATGTAGCGAAATTTGGTTTTAGAGAAATGTGTGGCAAAATCTTATTTACCTTTGAAAAGTGTGATTACTTGAATTGTTTCTTTTTATCACATCACAATTACTTAGAGCACAAGACACCATGGCTCCACGATACCTTTATTTGAAATTCTAATAAGGATTAACAAATATTTTAAACAAACTGTGATTGCTCATTAGCAAGGCGGGACGCTAGGGGCTCTTACTGTAAAAAATGTTGGCACATTGTACTTGATTCTTTGTCTCTTTTCTTCACAGACTGTGTCCGTATAATGTTAACTTCTCTTTTCCGCGCTTTGTTGGTCTTCTTGAGCGCAGCGAACATTTTTTCTATGTCTATGGTTCCGGCACAGTACGACTTACTAACTGTATCCTGTCTACATGTAGGTACCCAGTTACTGGGTCCGAAATTCTGATTCACTGGGTTCAGTCACTGACCCCGTATAAACCAGCCCTAAAGGACTAGTGCCCGCTTTCTGAGGTACTTATCGGTGGTTTATCGGAGGGGTCCACATTATTTGGTTCAAAGTTTTATTACTTGAAACCAGATAATGTGGACCCTCTGATACAGTCGACGATACGCTGGGCTTCCACAACGGGGTAATCATATTCAATAATTTTTATATTAATGCGAAGATATTAAGGTTCAAAATAAATTGCACTCTTTTGACAGTTTTATATAACCTGACTGACGTGCTGCTGACTGTACCTCAGGAACCGGGGATAAGATGTAAGCTGTTTCTATAATTTGGCTGACGCTACAGAATTATCACAAAACTTTTGGTTTGTTATTATTTTAAGTATTTAAAGTTAAGTTGTTAAATTATTTCGACGTTCTTCCGGTAAACTATTAAGATATTGTAATTATTTGTTTTATTTTAATATTTACATCACATAAAAGTTAATACGAAAAATTGTTTTTATTTTCGTAGTTTAATAGCAAAGTGGTGTTCGTTTTGTTTGAGAATATAGTATCAGCAGATTTTCAAACTACAAAATGACAAAAAGCTGTAGGCTCGATAGATGGCGTTGAAAAAAATAGGGGATTCAAAGCAAGAAGCTTATACCTCCCTCCAATGGAGGTTGCACGGCCATATGTCATAGTGAAGATTGAAAAAAGGTCCTTACGGCTTATTGCAACCTCTTTCTTTAGTGTTACAATACGTGTTCGTTGTTCGTTTGTTCGTGAGAAACGAAAACGTATTGTAAAACGAAAAAAAAGAGATAGCAATAAGCCGTAACGTCACTAAAGAGTCGCAAGACCTTATCCGCAATGACAGAACGGGCAAGGGAGGCGGTGGTGTTGCCATTTACCTTCGAAACCACCTCTCCTTTAAAATTGTAGATAAATCTCCTACCTTATACTCTGAGTCTTCTGAACATCTCTTCCTGGAGGTCCTACTTGGCCATATTAAGGTACTATTAGGAGTATTCTATAGTCCCAATCTTCATATTGATTACTTCTCTAAGTTTGAATCCTTATTAGAGAATCTTGTTCCTACGGTCGATCACACATTAATTTTAGGTGACTTTAATACCTGCTTACTCAAGCGTGACTCTCGATCTTCTCGTCTAAACTCTATAGTAGATTCTCTTAACCTCAATATTCTCCCGTCTTCTTCCACCCATCACTTCCCTGGTTGCCAGCCTTCCTTGTTGGATCTTGTCATTGTATCCTCTACTGACCACGTGAGCAGTCATGGACAACTCTCTGCTGAAGCCTTCTCCTACCACGACCTTATCTTTCTATCTTACAAAATTCGGTGTCCTAAACCCAAGCCACGTGTGATCCTTCAGCGCGATTTTAAGAACATTGACGGGAAGCGCTTTATGTCGGACCTAAACGATATCGACTGGGATGCAGTCTTGGAAGCACCTACTATCGACCAGAAGTTGGAGGTCTTCAATTCCATCCTCATTCAACTTTTCGATCTTCATGCCCCGTTGCGACCCATTCGCCTTAAGCACCTGCCTACTCCTTGGCTTACCGCAGATATAAAGGCTCTGATGAATCAGCGTAATGCAGCAAAAGCTAGATATAAGCGTAGCCCTTCAGAGCACAGCCGAAATCGATATAAGGAGCTTAGAAATCGATGTAATAGGTTGTGTAGAGATGCGCAGCGTCGACACATACATAACTCAGTTTCGAATGGCAACCCAGCTAAGGTATGGTCTTTCTTGAATTCGTTAGGGATTGGTAAGACGAAGTCAACTCCTCCACATAACCTCGACCCCGACTCCCTTAATCGTCACTTTATAGCCCACTCTCCTCTCTCCCCTAATGTTAAACAGACCACGCTTCGATCTCTTGCGTCCTTGCCTATCGTGCACCGTTCTCCCTTTTCATTTAGAAGCGTCTCTGAGCGTGAGGTTGAAAAAATTGTCATGGATATTAAATCGAATGCGGAGGGTGCAGATTGTATAAGTCGTAAAATGATCCAGCAGTGTGGTTCTGTTATTCTCCCTATTCTCTGCAACATCTTCAACTTCTCGCTCAACTCCGGCACTTTTCCGAGCTCCTGGCGCCTAGCCATGGTCATCCCTGTCCCTAAAACTTCTAATCCTTCTCTTCTCTCTCACTTCAGACCGATTTCTATCCTCCCTTTTCTTTCGAAAGTCCTCGAGCGTCTGGTGCTTCACCAGCTTTCTGTGTTTGTTAACTCTGAGAACCTCCTGTGTCCTTTCCAGTCTGGCTTCCGCCCTGGGCATAGCACAGTTACTGCTTTGACCAAGGTCTCTGACGACATTCGAGAAGGTATGTCAAATCAGCAGCTCACCACATTAGTTCTCTTAGACTTTAGCAACGCTTTCAACACTGTTGATTTTGACATACTCTTGGCAATGCTCAAGGTTGTCCTTGGTTCGGATGATGTGGTCAAGTGGTTTCACAGCTACCTCGCTGAGCGTCGGCAATGTGTCCGGATTGATGACAAATTGTCCACCCCTCGTGACGTGGTGGCTGGTGTGCCTCAGGGTGGTGTCCTCTCCCCTCTTCTTTTTTCTATATTTATTAGTTTCTTGACACCTCTTCTTTCATGCCAGTATCATCTGTATGCCGACGACCTCCAAATCTACTCCCAATCTTCCTCTGAAGACATAAGCGCTACGATTTCCAACCTTAATGCAGACCTTGCCATCATCCATGAGTGGAGCCTAAGTCACGGCCTCACAGTGAATCCCCACAAGTCACAATCCATTATTTTTGGAGGATCAAAACAGATTGCCAAACTTAATCATATCAATGTACCACCTCTTCTTTTTGATTCTGTTCCACTGCCCTTCAGCAATGTTGTCAAAAACCTTGGTGTCCTTTTCGACAATACCCTGTCTTGGTCTCCACACATTGCCGAAGTGAGCAGGAAGGTGTACGCAGCTGCTGGTTCCTTGCGTAAGTGGAAAAACCTACTTCCTATGAAGACCAAAGTAGAACTTTCGCAGACGCTCCTTCTCTCGATTTTGGACTATGCAGATGTTGTTCAAACTGACCTCACTCAAGAGCTGTTGAGCAAACTACAGCGTCTACAGAACTTATGCATCAGGTTCATATATGGGTTGCGCAAATTCGATCATGTGTCGGATTACAGGAAAGAACTTGGATGGCTACCTATCAAGTTTCGTCGTGAGGAGCATGTTCTTGTGCTGCTCTTCAAAATCCTTTACGACCCCAGATCTCCTTCCTATCTCAAAGAGCGTTTCCAACCCCTTGGCGTGGATCATGATCGGGATCTTAGAAGCAAATCCGACAATCGCCTTAGAGCTCCTCACTCCGGCTCTGGATACTACAGGGACTCATTTACGGTTACTGCTACTAGCTTATGGAATAACCTTCCACCTGATGTCCGTCACTCGAAATCCCTCGCCGTATTTAAGACACGTCTACACGCTTACCTACTGGCTAAATCTTAGTTTGCAACAACTTATATATTTATTTAGGTTTATGTAGTGTATGTTTGTTATTCGTACCGTATTTGTGTAAGTTTATTGATTTTGTATGGGTATAAGCTTTTCTTTTTATTTTGTTTGTAGTTGGCACACTGTTTTTATATCTCCTCTCAGGTTCCTATCCTCTGAATCAAAGGTTGTCTGGAAGAGATCGCTTCCAGCGATAAGACCGCCTTTGCCCACCATTAGTCTTAAGCTTTAAGTTTTACTGTATTATTTTTAATGTGTGTGCAATAAAGAGTTAATCTATCTAATCTATCTATCTATCTAAAGAGTCTTTTTCAATCTTCACTTACTTACTAGGCGTGCAACCTCCATTGTGGATATAAGCTTCTTGATTCAAAGTGTTTTTTTTCGAAGAGTACTTAGGTAGGCAGGCAGATGTAACTGACCTCCTTGTATAATAGAGGTCAGTGCAGTACATGCTTACTGGCCGGTTGGTTGGCCGTTTATTTTAAAAAAGCCAATTTTGACTTCTCTCTCTTACCATCAACGCCATCTAGTGAGGCAAATAGTTACTTTTCTTTTTTTTAAATGTCAATTTGAAAACCCCTCATTACTTATGTTTAATCTGGGCAGTATTTAATAAACGAGACAATGTGTCACTTGTCATGACAATTTTATATCCATTGCGACAACCAATGACATAGAACAAACTATACTCAAAGCCACACCGCAATGTAAACTAAATATGCTTGTTTCCACTAAGAATAAATCGGCTAGCATAAGGTTTCATAAATAAATCGGCTAGCATGATTAATCATGTTAAATAGTAACCAAAAAAACACTTTTTTCATTAAAATAAATAAAGATTACCAATATTTACGGAAAATAAAATGGGCAAAATTGGCCATTTAATCACGTGACATTGAACACCAATACGAGACGCGTGACGTCACGCCTCGCGAAACATTTGTTGTTGCTGTCATTTTCTCACACACACACAGGTGTAGGTGTGTAGACGTGTCAAACACGAATGTTTCGCGAGGCGTGACGTCATTTAAGACGCCATGACAGTTTTGGCCTTTTTCGATGTCATTTTGAGTTCATTTCTTAAAACGCAAAATTCATAGGTTAAAATGACTTATTTTTCTTAAAATGATATCAAACTTTATTTTTAAACTATTTTCCAAATTTTGTCAACTAGCCTATTGTCATGACAATTTACAATGAGGGCTTTTCAAAATGACAAAAAGCTGTGTCAGCCAGCGAGCGCTTACTTTCCTCTTTGGTACAGGCCGTTTATTTTTAAAAGACAATTTTTAAATATCTCTTTCCCATCAACATTTAGAGCGCAGAATGTCCAATTCGCAAAACGTCAAATTCGCAAAATGTCCAGTTCGCAAAATTTCCAATTCGCAAAATGTCCAGTTCGCAAAAAAATCCAATATTCCTGACTCACTTTTATGAGAATAAAAATGTCTTCAAATCCTATATGGTAAAGAAAATGTTAAGTATTTTAATTCATATAATATAAAATCAACATGACAAATCTTAAAAAAATAAATGCAGTCTTGTGATTATAATTTTTATCCCGATATTCCCACGGGAACTCGTGCAAAGTCGGGGCGGATCGCTAGTCAAGAATATTGGACATTTTGCGAATTGGACGTTTTGCGACCGCTGGACATTTTGCGAATTGGAAATTCTGCGCCTAAACGCCCATCAACACCATCTAGTGAGGCAAATAGTTACTATTTTTATTTTTTAAATGTCACTTTGAAAAGCCTTTCATTATCACGTTATTAAATAAGGCCCAGTCCTAATGAGTGTTTGTCCTATTTTTTGTAATATTCCGTTATTAAACGATAGTACCGCTAATTTTAATTAAATTAAATATCATAAGTATTACCTTGTTATATCTTGTACATAAACTATACTTAAATAAACAAAAATTACATATTAAGTGGGTTTTTTATAGTAAATTATTATCCTTGCCCTTATCCCAATCTATGTAAAAAAACAAACATTGTTTCTAATAAAAACATATTTATTTAAAATTGAAACTTACAATTTTTCTTTGAGTATCACGACTACTAACACAAAAAACAAATCTTTTAAAATTATGAAACCAAATTTGTAACACAAAGTAAAATAAACTAACATTAATAATTTCATTAATATTATCAACATAACATGTTTATTAGAAACTCTTAGGTACAATGGGCAACAGCGTCGCTTAACCAGTAAGGAACAAAATTCGTGTGCGCGCGTATCAACCCTGTACGAACTAAACGTATGCGTTTAGGCGCAGAATGTCCAATTCGCAAAACATCCTATTCTCAAAATGTCCAATTCGCAAAATGTCCAGTTCGCAGAACGTCCAGTTCACAAAAATGACCAATATTCCTGACTCGTTCTTATGAGAATAAAAATGTCTTCATACTCTATTATGGTACAAAGAAAATGTTAAGTATTTTTATTCAAATACTTAATATAAAATCAACATGACAAATCCTTAATTGCACTCTTATGATTATAATTCACAAGACTGCAATTATTTTTTTAGGATTTGTCATGTTGTTTTTATATTATTTAAATTAAAATACTTAACATTTTCTTTACCATATAGGGTTTGAAGACATTTTTATTCTCATAAGAACGAGTCAGGAATATTGGACATTTTTGAGAACTGGTCATTTTGCGAATTGGACGTTTTGAAACCACTGGACATTTTGCGAATTGGACATTCTGCGCCTAAACGAACGTATGTTGTGACGACGCGGCGTGCAAGCGATTTTAACCTTAGGAGTGGTTAAGCGACGCCGTTGCATGGTACAGACAGACAACTTAGCTTTCGTGTAGATGGCACCGGAGATCAACCTAAACTCGATCGGAGCCAGAACGGTGCTAAACCGAGACACCACGCTATTAACACGTTGCCATAGAAACAATACGCATGAAACTACCTGCTAAGGGCTAATACAGGTGGCCACGTTGCCAAAAAAAATACACATGAAACACCGCGTTAATGCAGGGTGGCTACGTTGCCATAAAAAAAAGTAAATTTGTTTTTTTTTAAATAACAAAAATTAAAATTTTCAAACATTATCAAACTGACATTATTTGAATAACAGGTCATAAATATTTGCAATTACATATTTTAAAAACATAACAAATTAATTTCTAATTAATCTTTACTTATAAAATAGAGACATTGCTTAATGTAATTAAGTAAAGCAAACATTATACTTTTATTAAAAAGGACAGTGGGCGTTTTCAATATGTATCTATGAAACCAACTTTTCAACACAAAATAAATTAACATTAATAATTTTATTAATATTATCAACATAACATGTTTAAAAAAAACTCTTATGTACAATGGACAACAGCGTCGCTTAACCAGTGCAACAAAATTCGTGTGCGCGCACGCCCCTGCACGAACTAACGTATGGTTGAGACGGCGCGACCGCGACGTGCGAGCGATTTTAACGTTAGGGAGTGGTCACGTTACCATAGAAACAATACGCGTGAAACACGGGGTGGCCACATTGCCATAAAAACAGTGAAACATGCTCCGGCGTAACTTCGAGGACTTTCGTCTGATCTTCGGTTGAACTTGGGTGCCATCTACACAAAGCCGTCAGGTTACTCGATTTCATATTATTACATCTCATTATATTCAAACGACTTATTATTTGAGGATATTTTCAATTAGCTCATTTTATTTGACTACATTTTAGGGCACATGTTGCCAAGACTTCATTAATAATCTGTAAGTTAACAAAAAAATTCGATTTCCTCATATACCTTTTTGAGAATCCATATTAGGTATATCCATATTGTAATATTTACCGTGTTGCAGTAAATTAGTAATAAAAATCTAAGGATTTTTAATAATAAAATTGTAACGAAAGGATTTTCAACAAGCCGATTCATGACGTCACTTTTATAGTTAATTAAGGGCGCACCGAGCCTCCACTAGCGCCGTCAATCAAGAAAAAAACATTACAACGAAATAAATTATGTTAAATAAAATTCTGAAAAATAATATAATAACTATTTTTGTATGCGTTTTTTCCTGGTTTAAATGTTTGTGTAGTTGCAGACGGTTTTGTTTCAATTACTCGTAGACCCACTGTAGTGCAGTGGGTCTACAGGGAAAAATATTTACCTGTGGACCCACCAGTGGAGCATAGCGGTGGGACCACGGTTAATAGGGAGATTAACGCCTAAAGTGGCCACTTTGGGCGTTAATCCAGATTTTAACTACGCGAACACATTTTAAACTAAGAATTAACGCATAAAAAATAGTAGATAGCTAAAGTTTTGATATTTTTCAGAATTTTATTTAACATAGTTATTTCGTTGTAATGATTTTTTCTTGATTGGCGGCGCTAATGGAGGCTCGGTGCGCCCTTAATTAACTATAAAAGTGACGTTATAAAACGGCTTGTTGAAAATCCTTTCGTTACAATTTTATTATTAAAAATCCGTTAAATTTAAACTAAAACTCTAAAACTAAACTAAACTAAAATTAAAACTCGCGTCAACGAAATTGGGCAACCTGTCTTTTCTATTGTCTGTCAAAAGTTTAAATGAAATGAATTTAAAAAAATAACAAAAATTAAAATTTTCAAACATTATCAAACTGACATTATTTGAATAACATGTCATAAATATTTGCAATTACATATTTTAAAAACATAACAATTTAATTTCTAATTAATCTTAACTTATAAAATAGATACATTGCTTAATGTAATAGTAAAGCAAACAATACTTTTATTAAAATGGAATAAAGAGTGTGTGAGGGCGTTTTCAATAATTACGTCTCTGTGTTCTGGCCGCATGATCTAAAATTGCCTGCAAATCTTCTCTTAGGATAGAAACCATAAGTTGCTTTTTTTCGCAGTCTTTGCGGATGATTTCCAACGCTTGCGACTTATTTTTTTTCATAAATTCCGTATCCATTTCTTGACATCTGGTACCAAAAGTCATAATATTAGAGAGTTTGAAAATAATGTGATCTTTGGCAAAAATGTGAAGATAGCGTTGATTTTATTACTTTTATAGATTTATTATTTAAATAAAATAAAAGTTTATTTAAAAAAAATGCCTTTATAGATATGGGAATTAATTAATTGGGTGACTGGAAATAATTAAAGGCGACTGTTAATGGGATACTAAAATACTAAACAGGGCAGCGGTTTATTATTTGGGCGACAAAATAACGAAACGGGCGACAAACTGTTAATAACAAAAATATGTAAAACGGGCGACTACATATTGGAGACAAATAATTTAAGTTAGCAGTGAAAATTCTAAATGAGCGACAAAAATACTGAGTAGGCAACTATTATATCAAGTAGGTAACTATACACGCTGAAATTTTAATCATTTGGTTCCCGCCGTGGGGTGGTTCCACTCATGATTACAAGCAACTTTTACTATGGGGCCAACTCTCCTGCTCGCAAAAAAAATCAGCTGTTCCATACAAAAGTGCAGTACCTACTCGACCTTAATGTATGGAACAGCTGATTTTTTTTTTGCGAGCAGGAGAGTTGGCCCCATAGTAAAAGTTGCTTGTAATCATGAGTGGAACCACCCCACGGCGGGAACCAAATGATTAAAATTTCACGCTGTATAACTGATTTAAGCTGCCCAGCATGGTATTTTTGTCATCTCGATTAGGATAATAGTCACCTATTTTAAATAAAATTTATGCCAAATTTTAAATATTTTGTGTCGCCCAAATAGTGATTTGGTCGCCCGTTCTGTATAACTAGAACTCAATTTGTATTTTAAAGTCACCCATTTTCAATATCTGTAGTCGCCCTCAGTCCGTCGCCCACTTAGTATTACAGTACGCTATATTCAGTATTTTTGATACCCAAAATGGGAATTTATTGTTACCCGATTAAATACTACCCTATAGTTCAGGGGTGCCCATACTTTTTCTTAAGGAGATCGACCTAGCAAAAATTTATGACTAAGAGATCGACATTTTGTCCAAAACCCATCAAATTTTTATCAAAATAAAACTACACGGGGTGCAAAGTGTCAAAAGACATCAGGCAAATACCTTTGACAAAAAACCCAAGAATGTATAGCATTTTTGTTTTTTCCAAAATTAAGACTTGTAATTAGTAAGTCATAAAAAATATTCTGATTTTAACAAAGCTTTATATTTTGAGAGTTATTTGTGTTTGAAACTTATATTTTTGGTAACCCCGACTATATTACAGCAACACCAGTTACACGACCAAAACGTTTTGATAACTGCGCTCCGAAAGGTACTAAAAAGCATAAGGTCAAGTCTCCAGCGACAGTTTTTTCGAAATCATTCAACAAAATCTATCAATCAATACACAAAGTCACGTTTTTTTGCTTTAGAACCAAGACGGAAGAAGTGTGCATATGTCGTAACAAAACGCTGTTTGATAGTTGATTGACAATGACAGTTAACTGACAGTAAAAGTGACAGACCGCCACAGGCCGACCAATCGGCTTTCGCGTTTTGACAATTGACTGTCAATGTCAGTCATTCAAGATTACATTGATGACATGGAAGCCACAGAGTATCAATGACAAAGATGTCTTTTTAATCGAAATACTTTCGATTTTTGAGTAATTAATTTAAGCGAAATGAAGGAGTTTAAAAATAAACTTGCTACTGTTTTATTATTCTAATAATACATATTGCTTAAATGTAACAGAATTATTATTATACACCTTTGGGTCTGATGTGCCTGATGTCCTTTGTTATCCGTGGCGATCGACCTTGAAAGCTCTCGCGATCGACCGTTTGGGCACCTCTGCTATAGTTATTTTATAATGTACCTATATTAAGTAGTTTTTTAATATTTATTTGCCCATCAGCCATTTTCAATGTCGCCACTGCTGGGGCAGGCCTTCTTTATGGGTGTACCCCCTATAAATTATAATATATATATATATATATATATATATATATATATATATATATAGGTAAATAAATATTTAATAAATTATATTTATTGCAGTTTTACTACGAATCTTCGAAGAATGGCACCTCGAAATAACGCCTTACTTTCAAATTTTGTACAAAGTATTGTTTCTTACTTTTTAAAGTACTTGAAAGTACTAGGGTAACAGAAGTTAGTAGGAAGTTGTATAATACTGCGCAGTATTAAGCAATTTATTTCATGCAAAGCCCACATGTTTTTCACGAGTTTTATTTTAGAAGTAATCTCTTACATACTTCTGCTGCCCTAGCACTTTTCAAATAAAAATTGCGAGTCCATATCCGAGAGAAATTCAAACTAATACCTATTTCCGTTCCATTTTTTTCTTCTTAAAATAAAAAAAAAAATAGAAACTATTTTAAACAATCTTAAAATAAAGTTTGAAAAGATACTAACCATGACTGTACCATAAGTAGGCGCGACGTTGTGGGACTCACAGAGTAAGGCGAAGAGCGACATAATGGGAATGCAGGCAAGACGTCAGTTCCGAGCGACGTTGTGGGAAGCGACGTTCTGGGAGAGAGACGTTATGGGAGAGCGACGTTCAGGGAATAATTAACTGTCACATACCTTTGATAAAAATCAGCAAGCTGAGCTTGTATGATTTTTACGACGTCCGCTATAATTTCCGCGGTGAGCGTACTGCGCATCTGTGTTCGCTTTTCCATATGCGTAGTCAGCTCCAATTGTGAGTTCACGAACATGTGGATCATTCTGCAATACAATTTTATTAAACCTTAAAATAGTATGACTCTTACAAAATTATTGAATGAAACTGTATGGAGACCAGACTCATGAACCCAGTAACCCAGTAACCGAAAAGATGTACAGGGAAATGATTGGAACACAATTTTTGACTTCATAACTTTGTTTGGACTAGTTAGGAGGTGAACATATCAAAATTTCCAGTCTGTATCCCCTATGCCGGGGGGAGGGGGCGGGGTTAAGGTCCCATTTTCGGTCCCATCTTCAACCCCCCCCCCCCCCCCCTTCCGGGGGGCTAGGGTCGGGGACTTTTGATATGTTCACCTCCTAACAGGTCCAAACAAAGTTACGAAGTCAAAAATTGTGTTCCATCCAAGCATCTAAATTAAGTTTTCTATTATTGTTTTTTTATAAATTAAATAGTCGGACCGCGGTCCCACAACATAGAATCTTAGCTTGGAAATGCAATCCTTTCTAGCTGACTAACATGTATGATGATTGATAACATAACACTAATATGTATACTATGTAGTGATTAATATTTTAATATTACGAGGGTGGATTGATAAGTCCATGACTTTTTAATGAAGAAAGACTTTTTTTCGGAATGTTTTGTTTTATTTCTGTACATAATCTTATTGTAGCTCTGCGTATTCAGTCCAACGAAGTTCCTACCTCTTTAACCCATTATTTTTTTCTTTCATCGCCTGAAAACTGGTAACTGAAATGAGGGCCCATTTCAGACATCACCTGTTGGCTTGATGAAAATCTTTGCTCGCCAAGACATTTATCAAGACATTTATTCATGTTTGGTAGGAGAAAAAATCTCACTGGGGTTCAATCTAGAGAATAGGAAGGATTCGCATCTTCATTCGATGAGTTTTGATGTCATGAGTGCATTCATTCATATCATTAAGAAAAGTTAGAAGTCGCTTGAGCATTGTGTTTTCAAAAGTAATCATCTTTTGCCGAATTTGAAAAAAAAGTAATGTAAAGATGCCTTAAGGAGTTTCTTTTTAAGACACAAAAATAAATTATGAAAAAAAAATCCTTCTTTTCAAAGTCATGGACTTATCAAACCACCCTCGTAATCACTACATAGTATAAAACAAAGTCGCTTCCCGCTGTCTCTCCCTACATGTGCTTTAAAACTACGCAACGGATTTTCATGCGGTTTTTTAAATAGATAGTGATTCAAGAAGGTTTATATGTTTAATACATGGTGTCAAATTCCACACTACACCGAAGCGAAGCGATGGCGGGTCGCTAGTTATGTAATAACTTAATAATTATGTATGAGTGAGTAAACTTACTCTTTCGTCGTGGTGTCATGTATTTCCCCTAGAGTAGTGTTCAATTTCTCAAAGACAGTATCAATGATTTCGGTTAGTAATGAGTTCGTGGTCTCAGCTGAAAGGTAAACTCAACTTAGTTCCAACAAGCTTATTAAACTACGAATATTGAATTACATATAGTTCAATAAAATTACGGGAGCTAGTATGACGAAATAGAAATAATTTGCAATAGCGGTCTTTCTTCTTTTGATCGTTAGATTAAATGGCTAGCTGTCATTTTGTAAATGAATCCAACTAATTTTCACAATTTTTTTTTACTTTACTGACCAAAATATTAATTTATTTAATTGCTTTAGCAAAATTGCTAATTACATACTTTCTTTACTTTTTGCTTGATTTGGAACTATAATTTGATTGTGAATGTAAATCCAACAAAAAAAGTTATAACTACGCTGTATTTTTTCGTATTCGTAAATTTAGTTGGATTCGTTTATATTTGTGTTTTATAATGACATCAAAGTCAGATTGCAAAATTACAGCTTATTACCATTTAATGTTTTGCGAACCCGTAATTTTACTGAACTAATAATTCCACATCAACAACAGTCTACCAAAGAACCCATGACCACAACCGTTGTAACCGCCTGTGGTCTAGAGGTTCGCCCGTACGTGTAAGACGCAGAGGGATCCCGGATTTGATTCCCAGGGGGGGTACAATTTGTACTCGGTTTGGTTGGTAGTAGAGCTTATCTTAAGTCCGCCTAGCTAGCTTAGCTACCACCATCTTACCTAAGTCTGACGCCGTAACAATTTAAAAATTATTGTGTTCCGGCAGTTAGAGGTAAGGTAAGATAGCCAGTTCCTCAGTGATGAGGATTCCGGGTTTCCACCTCCGGCCTTATCGTCACTTTACATCAGGTGATGAAGGCCAAGCACTACCCCGTTGAGTATAAAAAAACCGCAACACAAAAAATGTAAAGTAATTATAATTGTATCGACATTATAATTACCTAACAAATTATGTTCTTACCTCTTTCTGCCGGCGCATTTTTTCTGAACCATTCATTGACACTGGACACGGAACGCTGACTACCAGATAATATCTCTTCAGTCTTCTGTAATTCTTCTAATGGACTGTCCGATTTTCTTTCCAATCTATCCTGAGTTAAGTCAATAGTGGGAGATTTCGGATCTAGACTCGAATCAGACTTCTGCAATCGTCTCCTTTTAACATATTCTTCTAATGGACTATCAGATTTTCTTTCCAATCTATCCTGAGTTAAGTCAATAGTGGGAGATTTCGGATCTAGACTCGAATCAGACTTCTGCAATCGTCTCCTTTTAACATATTCTTCTAATGGACTATCAGATTTTCTTTCCAATCTATCCTGAATTAAGTCAATAGTGGGAGATTTCGGATCTAGACTCGAATCAGACTTCTGCAATCGTCTCCTTTTAACATATTCTTCTAATGGACTATCAGATTTTCTTTTCAATCTATTCTCAGGTAACTCAATTTTAGTCGAAGTGCTCATTCTCGAATCAAGACTCGAAACTTCAATGTTTTCTTTCATTATTGGAGCCCTTTTCGATTCTTTTTCTAACTTTTTGTGCTCTTTTTCAGTAATATTGCCAATACCACATGAGGTAGGGTTGCCATCGAAATTTTTAACAGGTGATATCATAGATTTTCTAGTTTGTGATGTATCGTTAGTTTGAATAGGAGTTTTTTGTTGGACTGGAGACACAACCAGATCTTTTATCGATTTTAATTTCTCGAGAGAAGAATTTTGATAATGATTCTTGTCTTTATATTTCTCTTGAACTTCTTCTAATATTCTGTCAGATCTTTTCTTTATATTTTGTCTCTGATCTGAATCCTCTAGATTGATAACAGTCGTTGCTTTGTCTTTATAATTTTCTGGAACTTTTTCTGATATTCTGTCTGATCTTTTCTTTAATTTTTGTGGTTTTAGTAGTTTTATCGGAGTATCACTATCAGAATTCTCTTGATTGATAACATTCTTAGCTTTGCCTTCATCTTTATATATTTTTTGATTTTTTACTGATATTCTGTCTGAACTTTTCTTTAGTTTTTGTGGTTTATTTAGTTTTATCGGAGTATCGCTATCAGAATCCTCTAGAATGAAAACAGTCTTAGCTTTACCTTCATCTTTATATTTTTCTTGAACTTTTTCTGATATCACGTCTGATCTTTTCTTTAGTTTTTGTGACTTTAGTAAATTTATCGGCGTATCGCTATCGGAATCCTCTAAATTGATTCCAGTCTTAGCTTTGTCTTGTGTTTTTGGTATCTCAGTATCTTTGACGCTGATTTTTAATATGAGATCGTTTTTATTTCCTAGTTCAAGTTTATTTTTCTTCAGACATTTATCTGATTTTTCTTTGTCAAGCATAATTTCTTTTTGCTGACTGTTTTTGGTTACAGTAGGATTATTTTCACTTGTTTTTTCGGAATAACTGGAATCAGTGTCAGAATTTCGGCTGGACGGTAGCCATTTTGAGATATCGTCATTAGATAATCTATAAATGGACACAACAGGAGATTTCTTCGTTGAACTTGAGCGTATGTCTTTTGTTATTTTTACTCTATAATTAGAACTGTCTGATTTGAGAAATGTTTTGGGCATATCTGTTGTTTCATCTCTAAGTTTGTAATAATAGTCTTGAATGGATTGGTCTAAGTCTTCTATTTGAACGTCTCTATGTGTATAGCCTTGTGTAAGCTGTGTGGTGTCTGGAGGCTCTTCATTGCTATCATTATGCGCTCTTATTGGTGATTTGCCTACAGTTGCTATTGATTTGTCTGATTTATCTCCTAAATTGCTAGAATCTGAAACTTTAACATTTTCTATGGCATTTTTCGTTTTAGTTTGAAGACGCTTTTTTTTATTTCTAGTTTTCTTTGATTTTTGAGGTTCAATTTCCATAACTATTATAGGTTCTTCATCTATAATTATAAGTTCATCGTTTTTAGTTTTCGGTACTTTAGAAACTTTTTTTATAGTTTCTTCGTTAGTGACGACATCATATTCGACTTTGTTTAACTCTTCAGTAACGTTCATCAATGGAGAACTATTATTGATCCTTTCGACATCAGAAAGAAGGTTTTGTGTCGTATTAGTCTCATTGACACTCGTGTCCAGCCCTTGCTGTATTTTCTGCAATTTCTGAAGCATGTTCACAGATATAGTGTCGTTTATATCGTCTTGCTTATCTGGTACTTTTTCAACTAATAGTCCTGGCAGCGGACTTTCTTTACCCTCATCAACTGTTTCTCTCGGCAAAGGTTCGTAGTTTTGTTTATATGTAGCTTTATCTTTTTTGAGAGATAAGTCTGTTTTCTTATTCCTCTTTGTCTTTTTAGCCACCTCTTTATGTTCTTCGTTTGGAATTATTTCCATTTCAGGACGTTCCGATAGAACCAACTGGGGTTCCTCTATTGGGTTTTGAACAGGTTTTTCTAATATCATCGATGTATTAAGTTCTACAGGGGCGACTTTTCTCATTCTCTCGTCTTGTAATTTATTTTCTTTGTTTATTTGCTGTGCTTTCGTTTGTCGTTTACGCCTCATTCTTTTTGGTCTAGGAACAACTGTTTGCACTTCATCGGAAGATTTGCTTTCAGAGTACTTCACTCTATTGACCAGTCTGTTTCGACGCGTGGACATTGAAGAATCTCTACTAGCGATAGTTGTGGAACTTATTCTTTTCTGTATTTCTATTTTCTTTTTCTTGAAATCTTCGTCATCACTGTCGCTCGTGAAATTGTATATTGCTAGATCTTGCACTTGTTTCTTATCAGCTACAATTATGGATTCGTTTGATTCAATCTTATCTTTAAGATTATCGAACATATCATTCATTTTCTTAGTTTTCGGAGATGGCGTTGTTTCAGATCTCGCAAGAGATTTTCTTGAGCGTGGTTTTTTTAAACATTTTTTACGATCTTCTTCGATGTCTTTATAAGAAGTGGCTTTATAATTCGGAGTTCCCACGTTTGTTGCCTCGAAATCATTATCTTCTCTCTCATCCAGGACTATTTTGTTTAGTCGTTTCTCAGCATTTTCGTCTTTGGGTGAATATAATTTACGTTTTCTTCTACGACTAAAAGGTATATCCAAATAATTGGAATTATTAGCAGATGAACTAGTACTCTTTTCTTTCTCAGAACTATAATCGGTCGGATGTTTCGCCTCAACTATCGGAGACATTTTGGAAACAGATTCGAGGTCTAATTTTTTGGTCATCTTTCTTGTATTTGCACGGGTTTTAGCAGGCTTCTTTGAAGAGTATTTTAGTTTAACAACCCTTTTTGGAGTTTTTGACGAAGATTTGACGGTTTCATTTGTAGATCCTGTATCAATATTGTTTGTGTCTTTAAGAGGTAAGTCACTTTGTGGCTTTTTCTCCACATTAGCCTTTTCTAGAACTTCTATGTTATCGAAATCTTTATTCAAAATTTTAGCACATTTCTCAAGATCGTGGCAAACTTTATCTACCATGCTGTTCAGACATTCAATAATATCTATATCCTGAATTTCTATTTCGTTAACATGAACAATGTCGTCATCCACGTTTAGGTTTTCGTTCACATTCAAGGTATGGATAATACCTTGAATGTCTATTTGATCAGTATGTACATTGTTATCTTCATTTAAAAAGCATTCATCACTTTCAGAAGTAGTTTCATTAATTTTTCGCGCTAAAGTTGAACTGATAATAACATCACCGTGTTGGTTTTCATTCAAGTGTTGAGTAAAGAAGTTGTCTACCTCCTGAAAATCAAATACTGGTCTTTTTGTATCATTTACAACAACAACTTTTTCTTTCACATCTTTCCGTCTCTTTCTGACATTCACGAAATTCAGTGGAGTTTCATTAACAACATCATTGGAGTCGTCAGTAGTTGTATTACTTATAACTGTACAAGTTTTCTGGCAACCTTGCTTACTTTTCTGCTCAATTTTCTTATTTTCTACAGGAGTATTTTCAATAGCTTCACTATTATTTTCTTGTTCCTGTGTTTTTCTATTATCACCTGTATTAATTCCACTATCTTGCAACTTATCTTTGCATTGAAAATCTTCTGGCAAAGCTTCTCTTAGTAGCAATTCGACAATGTTATCTCCGCGAAAATCCTTTGATTTGCTCAATCTTTCAATTGTGTCATTTATGACAGATTCATCAGAACCCACAGTAGCTTCTAATAATAAACTACTACAAACAGCTTTCCCATCAGGAGAGAGGTACGGACCGACTTTCAGTTTTCTATTCACTTCTCCATCGCTTTGTGATTTTTTTTCTTTTCTTGAGAAAGTTTGGATTCCTTGGGGTCTAATTAATTTCCTAGTTATGGCTGAAGCGATACTCTGTCTGTCATCAGTCTCACTGACTTCAGTCACTGTAGAAAGTTGTGGTTCAGCACATATACCAACCGCTTCTTTATCGAAATTGTACCGTGGCAGCTGAACTAGTTTTTCGTGAAGCTGTGAAAAGGGAATAGAAATTATGAAGTTGATAGGTATTTTGGTCTACTATCCCAATTAAGAGACTATTTATCTCCGATATTTTTATACAACACTAAATAATATACTAGAAAAAAATACGACTCACACCAGATAATTTTTTTCTAGTATATTATTTAGTAAGTAATGTATAAACATAGTTTATAATTATGGAAACAGTAAAAATAAGTAATTTTATAAACAAATAAAAACATTGTGTCAATTCCCCATTTAAAAAGACATGATATAAAAAGTTATTTATAGTTGTTCCTATTGAACAGTAACAGTATTTATTATTATTGGCTTAATCAAAACAGATTCTAAAAGCAACACTATATAAAAGGAAAAAAATATTCCCATAAAAATAGTACCTAGCCTAGTAATTTAGAATTTTTATTTGTTTGCAATATTCCCTTAATAATCAAAATAGTAGTAACGTAGAATTACTATTTGTTCCCAATTAAAAACATAACATTGATAAAAAAGTTAAAAAATATATTTTAGCACAAGGGTATAAAGTTCAAAAGCAGAAATATTATTATAGGCCGACCGGTTAAATGAGTCCTCGCCCGCGGGGCACAGGGGCGCGAGGGGAGACGAGAACGGGGGTCGTGAGAGGTGCGGGCGGCAGGCGTTCGCCGCCCCAAGCCTGCGGGGCACAGGGGCGCGAGGGGAGACGAGAACGGGGGTCGTGAGAGGTGCGGGCGGCAGGCGTTCGCCGCCCCAAGCCTGCGGGGCACAGGGGCGCGAGGGGAGACGAGAACGGGGGTCGTGAGAGGTGCGGGCGGCAGGCGTTCGCCGCCCCAAGCCTGCGGGGCACAGGGGCGCGAGGGGAGACGAGAACGGGGGTCGTGAGAGGTGCGGGCGGCAGGCGTTCGCCGCCCCAAGCCTGCGGGGCACAGGGGCGCGAGGGGAGACGAGAACGGGGGTCGTGAGAGGTGCGGGCGGCAGGCGTTCGCCGCCCCAAGCCTGCGGGGCACAGGGGCGCGAGGGGAGACGAGAACGGGGGTCGTGAGAGGTGCGGGCGGCAGGCGTTCGCCGCCCCAAGCCTGCGGGGCACAGGGGCGCGAGGGGAGACGAGAACGGGGGTCGTGAGAGGTGCGGGCGGCAGGCGTTCGCCGCCCCAAGCCCGCGGGGCACAGGGGCGCGAGGGGAGACGAGAACGGGGGTCGTGAGAGGTGCGGGCGGCAGGCGTTCGCCGCCCCAAGCCCGCGGGGCACAGAGGCGCGAGGGGAGACGAGAACGGGGGTCGTGAGAGGTGCGGGCGGCAGGCGTTCGCCGCCCCAAGCCTGCGGGGCACAGGGGCGCGAGGGGAGACGAGAACGGGGGTCGTGAGAGGTGCGGGCGGCAGGCGTTCGCCGCCCCAAGCCCGCGGGGCACAGAGGCGCGAGGGGAGACGAGAACGGGGGTCGTGAGAGGTGCGGGCGGCAGGCGTTCGCCGCCCCAAGCCTGCGGGGCACAGGGGCGCGAGGGGAGACGAGAACGGGGGTCGTGAGAGGTGCGGGCGGCAGGCGTTCGCCGCCCCAAGCCCGCGGGGCACAGGGGCGCGAGGGGAGACGAGAACGGGGGTCGTGAGAGGTGCGGGCGGCAGGCGTTCGCCGCCCCAAGCCCGCGGGGCACAGAGGCGCGAGGGGAGACGAGAACGGGGGTCGTGAGAGGTGCGGGCGGCAGGCGTTCGCCGCCCCAAGCCTGCGGGGCACAGGGGCGCGAGGGGAGACGAGAACGGGGGTCGTGAGAGGTGCGGGCGGCAGGCGTTCGCCGCCCCAAGCCTGCGGGGCACAGGGGCGCGAGGGGAGACGAGAACGGGGGTCGTGAGAGGTGCGGGCGGCAGGCGTTCGCCGCCCCAAGCCTGCGGGGCACAGGGGCGCGAGGGGAGACGAGAACGGGGGTCGTGAGAGGTGCGGGCGGCAGGCGTTCGCCGCCCCAAGCCCGCGGGGCACAGGGGCGCGAGGGGAGACGAGAACGGGGGTCGTGAGAGGTGCGGGCGGCAGGCGTTCGCCGCCCCAAGCCCGCGGGGCACAGAGGCGCGAGGGGAGACGAGAACGGGGGTCGTGAGAGGTGCGGGCGGCAGGCGTTCGCCGCCCCAAGCCTGCGGGGCACAGGGGCGCGAGGGGAGACGAGAACGGGGGTCGTGAGAGGTGCGGGCGGCAGGCGTTCGCCGCCCCAAGCCCGCGGGGCACAGAGGCGCGAGGGGAGACGAGAACGGGGGTCGTGAGAGGTGCGGGCGGCAGGCGTTCGCCGCCCCAAGCCTGCGGGGCACAGGGGCGCGAGGGGAGACGAGAACGGGGGTCGTGAGAGGTGCGGGCGGCAGGCGTTCGCCGCCCCAAGCCCGCGGGGCACAGGGGCGCGAGGGGAGACGAGAACGGGGGTCGTGAGAGGTGCGGGCGGCAGGCGTTCGCCGCCCCAAGCCCGCGGGGCACAGAGGCGCGAGGGGAGACGAGAACGGGGGTCGTGAGAGGTGCGGGCGGCAGGCGTTCGCCGCCCCAAGCCTGCGGGGCACAGGGGCGCGAGGGGAGACGAGAACGGGGGTCGTGAGAGGTGCGGGCGGCAGGCGTTCGCCGCCCCAAGCCCGCATCCCCCCCCGTTCTCGTCTCCCCTCGCGCCTCTGTGCCCCACGGGCGGACTCATTTAACCGGTCGGCCTATAGTAAAATATTTTACCTATAGATTATTATTAAATAATTTGTACCTGCGCCAAAGAGCTCGTTGATACCGACGAAGGTGACTTAAAATCCTCTGAGTGTCTCGGCCTCACTATAAAGCCTAAAAAATATAAACGGTTTTACCACAGAAGGCTTTTGACAACAAAACAATGCTTAATTTAATAACTGTTTAAATGTGATGTCACCTTTTGACAATATTGGTTTGAAAGTGACAGCATCGCAAAATATTGTTTTAAACAGGCATTTAGTACCTTGCGACAATGTTTTTTCAATAAAAGGTAATGTTACATAGGGTATAATTCCCACAAAAAGCCGAATGTGGCAGATAAAAACCACCATTGCTAAATTACTTTTTTTATTTCTATGGAAAAATGCAAAGTGGTTACCCTAGACCCAAATAGACTATTGTTTTCTACAACCAATCCCATAATAGTCAAAATAAAAACTTAATTTCGTTCTAGGGTTGCCTGCCACTGTGCAGTTTACAATAAAAATAAAAATTGTTTTAAAAAAAGTGGTAGTTTTCTGGGTTTATAATAATTTTCCGGGGTTGTATGCATCGTAACACTTGAGATTGGGTCTAGGGCAACCACTTTGCATTTTTCCATAGAAATAAAAAAAGTAATTTCTTAGCAATGGTGGTTTTTATCCACCACATTCGGCTTTTTGAGGGAATTATTGTAGAAATGAATGTCCCCACTGCTGGGGCACAGGCCTTCCTTATGGGTAGGAGGATGGGCCATAACGCACCACGCTGGCCCAATGCGGATTGATGGGTGTTAACGACTGCAAATGCAGCCGGGACCAACGGCTTAGCGTACCTTCCGAGGCACGGAGGAGCACAAGATAATACATTTTTGGTCACCCATCCCATGACCGACCCATGCGACCCATGCGTGAAATTAGAAATTTTCCAATGACATAAAACATCCACGCTAAGAGACAAAAGAGAGATCACATTATCAGTCAGGCATCAGTCCATTTCATCAGTCTGTATAGACTTTGTAAGTATTTTTGCTGACTGAATATCGTACCAGACTGATGGAATGGACTGATGCAAGACTGAACATTCAATCTCCCTCTAATAGATAGAAAAGAATCCAAAGATAAGACACTAAAAAGAACCTTATTAAATTTGGCGGGATATTGTATTTCTTTAATTTTAATGTGTAACTATGGCTCTATTTATCCACCTATTCATAAATTGCAAACTCAAGAAAAATCCGTTGGGGCTGCCATTACCTGCCCCCAAATGAACTAATATTTTCCAGTTATTGTTTACTTTAGAGAGATGGCAATGGCAGCCCCCGACGGATTTTTCTTGAGTTTGCAATTTATGAATAGGTGGATAAATTATGTATACCTACTTAGTCACTTTTAGTCGAGGGATTTTCGTAAAACTTATTTTATTTTACTCTTTTTAAATTAAGAGTAACAATTTTAATGGTCGTAAGTTTTTTCAATTTCTTTCAATTTTGCTTTTTTATTTTAAAGTTTTTAAAGAATTCATGAAACATGTCTAAGATCCTGCTTTGAAATGAAACCTTTTGAATGCAAAAAACCGCATCGAAATCGGCCCAGTAGTTTCCGAGGAAAATGGTAACAGACAAACAAACAACCTCTAACCCCAAACGCATATACCGCCTCCGTTCCGTTCCGTCCGTCGTGGGTAAAAAGATAGAAGGACATGTTTAAAAAAACCGCGAAAATAGCATTAAAATGTATGGAAATCTTGAAACTGAGAACTCTGCCCACTATCTTTTAGAATGCTGATCAGATCAGTTGGGTGTGCATAGCGATCTGAATCTCCTCCATTCACTCATCCATCATCATCAGATCACAGCATTGTACCTTGCATGAAACCCTGGCTTCAAAGTACGTAGTTTGTATGAAAAAAAACACCTTGATCCCTAGACAAAGTTGATGAATATATTTACACGCATACATACGCCATTAAAAGTTGAAAAACACACTCGGACCTCTGTTTCGTTACTCGTTACTAACCTGAACGTATACTTTTCTGCGGCTCCACAGGAGGGTGCGAAAAACGAGTATCTTCATCCTAAAAACAAAACAAAACACTTGGAAAAACCATACACAACTGACAGTTTGAGGATGGCAACGCAAAGCAAAGGCTTTGCGTACGCTTACTCCTAAGACAGTAGACGTTCAGAACAAATGTAGGAGTAAATCGTCCTATTATTGGCCTCCCCCCCAATTGATTGGCCCCCTAAACTTAACATCAAAAAATAAGAATAGTAATCAATACACTGTGTTGTTTTAAAGTAAAACTAAATCATTTGTATATTATCTCAATAAATTGACAACAGTTGAAGAGTTATTTTTTAAAACAACCGCCAAATTTTCTAACTTTGTTGAAGTCGCAACAAGTCATGTTACGTGAGCAGTTTCTTAAACTTTTGTTAAGACAAGTGCCACCTGTTTCTATTGTTTTTGTGGTAATTATTGTGGTTTTTCAATATTGTTTTCTTTCTTTAGTGTTCTGTACAGTTTGAGTATATATTTTCGTCAAAACTTTGCAATTTAAGCTAGTAAATTTTAATTTATTGCCCTTCCATTCATTGACATGGCGTTAAGACTTATTATTATCCAATTATTGGCCTACTATCGATATTATATTTATGTGCTCTTGAAACCTTATTTTCAGAATCATTTAATGTTATTTTCATTAATTAATAAAAATAATCCTTTTTCTTTAAGATTAGACTCATGGTGATAGTTGAAAATCCAATTTTTAGTAATGCCAATAACTGGTAAAAACATACGTACCTAACCTAACCTACGAATATTTTGGTTTAAGGCACTGAAGATGAAGCCAAAGATAAATAAAGAAGACAGCTAAAAGACCTTCATTCTCTATTGGAAAATGTTTTTTCCTGCTCCATCATGGATCGGACTATCTATGTATCTACTAATAATATGATTTATTGATGCCTAACTATTGATATAAGGCATGGTTAATAATTGGCGCAGTACCGGCCGAAAATTGCAATAATCGGATTATGGGTCTATTTTTGTAAAAAGCTTTTAAAAAAAAGTAAAACCTCCTTCAAAAACCTTAAAAAACAGCTCTATAAAAAGCAAGAAATAATGTTCAAATCGATTAATTAAAACACGTCTATTGAAGTCGGGTGGAGCTGGAAGTATTTTTTTTACTTATTGTGATGTTTATATTCTAAAAGCCCCACCCGACTTCAATAGACGTGTTTTAATTAATCTATTTGAACATTATTTCTTGCTTTTTATAGAGCTGTTTTTTAAGGTTTTTGAAGGAGGTTTTACTTTTTTTTAAAAGCTTTTTATTTTAAACTTTTTTGTGGTAGGTATGTAAGCGATGATTTTATAATATAAAACGTTAAGTATAATGTTTCACATTTTTCAATGGTAAACCCCGAGTAACTTAATGTCCACAGGTGTTCCGTTGGGTCTTCGCAGTTCAAATCTAGTCCAGAATGTCCTTGACAATAATAAACCTACCAATATTTCAATCACTGTACAGTTCCTATTTGATTTTGAGGAGTTCCCTCGTGTATCTTCAAAATCCAAAGTCCAATATCAATGAAAATAATATGGAATCATTCTTAAGGTGTCTTCTTTCAAACAAAAAAAGAATGGTCTAAATCGGTTCATAAACAAAAAAGTTATGGTTGAAAGTCGGTCTCAATTCATATAAAATGGCAACGAAAACGACAGTATTTTCAAGATTACTTGAAAACTACTGAACCGATTTCAAAATTTCAAAAAATGGGACCAACTTGGGAACAAACCTCATGTTATAACGTTTGAATCGTTTCAATCGGTTCAGCCGTCTTCGAGTAATCGGTGTACATACATATATAAAAAAAAATATACGCGACGAATAGATAACCTCCTCCTTTTCAAAGTTTTTGAAGTCGGTTAAAAACGAGTTTAATGGCTTAAAACGACTGGAAATAGTGAAAAATCATATTGTATATAATCACAATATAGTTATTTATCTGAATGGATAAATCGATAATAAATAAAGGAAATATTTAATATTTGAGGAGTTTTTTTGTAACGTATTGCTTAAAGGGCCAATAATAGGCTGGTTTACCTTATATGAAAATAGGTATTTAATGTGGTATTTTTTACCGAAAAAGACCCATTGACCCAAAATGGATATAAAAGACTTTTCTACAATGCAAGTGCCGGAATTGAAAGCCAAATTAAGACGTTTTTATTCTTACAGAATTTTTTTTTTTTTTAATATCCTGATTTTCGGAAATGTGTGCTAACATTTTCACACAGAATTTGATGATTTTGAGGCTATAAAACGATTTTTAAAGTAATAGTCCTTTGTTTTTATAGTTCTCGTGAAACAAGCGTAGGTAACGCCATGTTGACAGTTGCCTTCCCCATAACTGATTGATTACCCACAAAACTTTTTCCAACTACCCACATTATTTTCTACAGGCATTTAGCTTTTATACTAGAAAAAACTCTTCTTTAACTCTTCTAACTCAGGAGCGAATTTAACTCACGATTAACATAGATATACATTATACAACAACTAAAAAGGGCACAACCTGAATGGTAGATAGGAAACTACTTTAACTATGGGACCCATTTCTAAATCAGCAAAAAAAATCAGCTGTTTCATACAAAAAATAATATTGAGATTTTTAAGCATTCTTGGTATTTAGACTGTAGCTCAGTGGTAAGAGCATTGGACTGGAGTTACAAAAGTCGCGGGTCCGATTCCCGTCCAAGAAAATGATCTGGTGCGAGTGCGCGTCGAATTTTTTCGAGTACTTACATTATCTGTATAAAAATTAATAACGAAAATATTATAGGTAATGTATGAAACAGCAGATTTTTTTTTGCGATTTCAGAGTTGGCTCCTTAGTAAAAGTTATTTCGATGGTCCTTATCTAACATGTTCTGGTTGTGCCCTTTATTCTGTTACACGTTGTAGGTATAAAAATAGCATTATTTTAAGGAAAATCTAAATTGTAATTAATAGGCCAAATATTACTTACCGAGTTAGTAGTTTTCTTCTCAAAACTGTATTGTGGCGACAAAGTGAGTTTTACCTTGCATAAATCTAGTAACAGCTGCAAAGAAATATTAATTGATTTCAGTTAATCAGCTATTAGATAGAAAATTCAATGATTGTAATGTAGTCGCTTCATCCAGTGAACTAAAATCTATGGAACAGTCATTGCGCTCAAAAAATGGCACCAGTGCACCACACGAAAATTACAACTAAGTGGATGGAGCTAAAAATGCTGGCATTTAATTATGCAGCACAAAGCGTCTGAACACTGGTTGCTTATTAGCGACCATAATTTGTATTCTATAGATAGATATTTTCTATACTTAAACGAAAAAAAAAAACGTAATTTCTGTATATTATTGTTACTGTTTTCTATGCTTCTTTAACACCATTTGACTACAAACGACATTCCTATTAAACTCTCTCTTTTCTCTAAAATACAACTGCAATTACTGTAAAGAACGCTAAACTGAGTCACCGGGCGTGTGACTGGCCCGACAACAACTGTGCGGGTTGTAATTTTTCGGCCCCGTCGTCTTCCATTTTTAAGCAATATTTGTTTGCAAAATTACACTTCCATAGATTTTAGTTCACTGGCTTCATTTTCATCAATAGCGGGAAATTCAAACTTTTTTCTTTTTTGGGCCATAGTTGTCCTCCAGGGCTAAAGTAACCCGCGATTACGGTGTCTTAATTTCAGATCTCTAGGATCTTTCTGTAACCTATGGCATTACATCAAAAAGTGTACCTATTTTTTTTATTTTGAACCTTATCTGTCTGTCCACTTACGGCCGATTTCAATAACCTATCCTTAGTAAGAGATAGCTTACTAAAGATTTGTTGCCTGGATATTTCTGTTAAATGACGAGAAATAATAACAGTTGCCTGCCTAGTAACAGAGTTGGAAAAAATCATGATTTTTGCAAAAAATAAAAAATCACTGATACTCTTGCAAAAAATAGAAAAAAAAGTTTTTTTTTCGATTTCTTTGCCTTTAAAATCCACTTAAAATAGTGCAAGTTTTACACAACAATAAAACTTGTATTATTGAGCAGAGACGATGCACAGCATCTGTGAGAGTGCGCCGACTTCCGGTCTAGCTACATCCTGTCAAAGTAGTCATATGACTTACCCTTTAAGCAGTTTTCCTATCAAAAAATCGTAAAACAAACTTACTTCCGGTTGGCGCCATTTTTACTTTCACCTGTGGAGTCGTTGAACGAAGTGTCCTCATATAAGTCTCTCACCAGGAGACCTTAATGGGATGCTGTGCATCGTCTCTGCTCAATAATACAAGTTTTATTGTTGTGTAAAACTTGCACTATTATCGGCATGTGACGATGCACAGCATCTGTGAGAGACGTGTTTATTAACTCCTGGTGACTCCAAACGACGCTATGTGATGCTGTTGAAGTCATGATTAACTTGAGATAACTGAAAACACATTTCAATTCATTGAAATGTTGATATAACATGTGTCACTCTGTATCAGAGTTATTAACATAGCTCACTTTTAAAAGCTAGCTTTGATTAATAAACTATTAAAAGTTATTGCTGATCAATTCCAGCAGCGATCTTGTCGTCTCTATGAAGGCTATTAGTTGAAAAAACAATATCATTGTACTAATTTAGGGGGGCAACGGCCGAGCCCAAGGAACCTGCAGCTACGGTTATAACTGCATCTTTCACATGGTTTAATTTAGTTGTAGATTACTTACAGTTCATGAGGTGGCTCGGGTCGGGGCACACGCTTCTAACACTGATAATAAATAAAGCCTTATTGCGTTCGCCTCATCGCCTACGCCTGTGAGTCTCTGAAACCTTAGTTTTATAACTCACCGTAACCAAATACAGGAAAGTTATTAATATTACTATGTTTTAATTTTTAACCTGTCTGTTAAACACTCTGTCCGTCTTTTACCCAAGAGCTGGACTCAGGATGATGTGGTCACCGGCATCGCTGTAGTGGCTCGTAGATACACTTAGAAACGTGAGGTTGTGTACGCGCCCGCCAGCCCGATGTTAGAAGCAGCAGGCACTAACCTTGCGTGTAGCTTCAAATAATGTGATGTAAGCAGCTGTCGGATTATGTTGTATCGAAGCGAACAAACCACCCAAATCCAAGACTGGTGGCTTGTGGATTCTCTGCTCGCTGTATTTGAAGAGGTATTTACTACTTTTAAAATGTGTTTCATTAGAAAAAAAATACATATACATTATTACACATGACAATTTAAATGTTAATTCGTTATTTCTAATAATAATGCTCTGGATTTGTGTAATGTGTGTGATTTGTGTGCTGTAATAAAATCATCCGATAAGCTAAATTCTCTTCAAAAGGCAGGTATGCTAAGAATCTAGCTAGATGGGCCTTTAGCTTCAAGATATTTACGGTCTAAATTATTATCTCTACAAAATTCAACCTCTTTTTGTGTCACACCATCCCGTCACCAGTTTTCTGAACGTAGAGCTCGAACTTGAGGTGGTGGAAGTCTAATACTCTGGTCTAAGAACTGATTCTAAGTTCGGAATATTATATTTTACATAGTATTCAACAAAATGTAAATCCATTATTTGCATTAAGCTAAGTTTGTTAGATTGTGTTGTGGGTTTTGAGATAATAAATGAAAATATAAAGAGCTCGTAGATGGAAGTATAGAAGGGAAACGGTACTACTACCAGATATACACTCTTGCCATGGGTGCCAGGTGGTAGGACAGGCAGGGTATCAGGCTTTGGGATCAAAATACCTATACTAGTCAGAGCTACAATGACTTCAGCAGGACGTGGGTCTTGTTTAAGGCACCGCATAATACTAACAATCTTGTGGTAGACAGTTCTCCAACTCTCATACGGCTGCGGCAATTCGATCTGGAGGAACTCCGAAAACGTAGTGCTAAAACCACTGGTCGTAACAGGTGCCGTCCAGACGCTTGGCTGCCCCGAGACAGCCTGTATGTTACCTCTTTATACTTATCTGGCAGGTATTCTGCTGTCATCAAGATGTTCCAACGGTCAAGGTGAAGTAGAAGTCGTCACGTCATCTAAAGATAGGGCCTGATATGGTTTACCGCTGTAAAATTTGTCCTCTTTGCGGTTGCAATGCTAATCTGAGTCCCCGACTCCAACCGTGGTCTGCTGCATCTGTTGCAAGGAATTAGAGTAGGGTGGAAACTTTTCACGACCTGATGGTACTCTTACGTAGTTATTATCAAGTCGCGTTGTACTGGTTCCGATATGTTGTAGTGGCTGCTCGAAGATTCTCTTCGTAACACGCGAGTGTTACGTTTGTTGAAAGTGCAGTCACTAGGAATAATAAAATTTGCGAGATTCAGAGTACCCTTGACCAATTTATTTCCTCCGTAGCGACAACATACCAAGCGACGTGCGACCAGCACACAACACACAAACACGTGAGCAGTGGCAGCTGTGTGGTGCAGTTGTACTCCTGACCTGACAACGGTAGGTAAGGTCGTGCTGCGCGAGCAGCGCGTGCAGGTGACGCGTGGGCAACTTGGTGATCAACGCGTGATGAGTACTTATCACTCTTCACCAGTAAGATAAGCAGTGCGTTCTCTCTTATACAGTTTTATAAATTTCAGTTTCTGGCTGGGTTCGGTTCAGTTACATTTTTCGATGCTGATAGTCTCACTCCTCTAGACTATAGTATCTATTCTCTACTATCTATCTAACTACTATCTATCTAGTATATAAATACTAATATTACACTGTTTGACCAGCGAGAGGTACAAGTAGACTGTAATTCGCATACCTTTTTCTGAAGGTGTTGAGCTACCCTGTTGGCCAAAGAGGTGAAATATTTCGGAGCGCACAATAGGCCAAGCGGTAGACAGGCCATCTGGAGGACTCGGTAGTCGTAGACCAGCAGAAGGAACCTCCCTTGGGCCTCATAGGTCAAGCTTCGTCATCCAGTCGCCTATTTTAAAAGAGCTGAGGAATCTGTATCTGATACGTCAGTTTAAATGGTCATCGATCCGTGTCACTCCGTCAGGAACCTGGTCGAGTGAGATGAAGTCGATTCCGACTTGTCACTGATCCACTTCCTCCAAGGTACCTCGCTCCATAAGCTTGTGTATCAGCCGAGACATAGCGGGCGATCGAAGCGTTTCGAAGCTATAAAAAGTACTTGCTGTCTGATGGACGAGCGCAAGCTTGGGGTAAATGGCAGGCGCATTCTCGTTTTACGAGAAGGGCCTACGGAGCACCGAAGCTAACCTGCCACTGCCTCCGATACGCTCAGAGGCAGCCCCATTAGTCTTATGTTAGTGTGATTGATAGTCACCTTACCTTATCGAATGGTCATTCGTCATTCCATTCGTATTCAGAATGTAAGCACACAGTGGAAACTAATCTCAACGGCTTCAAAAAGCATCTGATAAGGCAACGCCACTGTGTGTGACTGGAAACCTGTCAAATGAAGGTTTTGACTCAAGCGATTCCATGCAAAAATATAATGGGCAGCACTACTGTTCCATCCGGAGACCTGTCACACTTCATTAGTTCTCATCGAGTAAGTACTTACACCACGGAGGTAGCTTGCGCAGATCCTCACGAAAGTTTTTGTTCAGCTGCTTGCTCAGGATACGCTCCTGTCCCGGCAGCTTTCGATATATTTATAATGCCCTTATTTCCGCACACTATTTACATAGCCTTGTCATAAGTTTTCTAAAATCTGGAGGTAGGTGAAACTTACATAGGTCTGTACGTACATCCATGTAATAAAAAAAAAATATTGTCAACAATATTCACTTCAAAATAGAATAAAAATGAGCTACGTGAGATATTACAAGAGGTCATACATAACATAATCACAGGTTGATCAAATCGAAATCAATCGCTGCTAAAAGTCAATCTCTTATCAAGTTAACAAAGAAATTTAAAGTCTGAACTGAAAATAATAAACTTAAGACTCAAATATTTTTTAATCATACCAGCAATATATTGGCAGGCAAGCAGATAATAACAAAATAATTTAAAGACTGATCTGAAAAGATGAATAAGCAATATTCTTATTAGTAGAGATATTGACAGGCTTATTACCGGAAAAAGGCAACCGGTTCATATTATAAAATCAGGATTCAAGAGACTGGATTTAACGTCACTGGTGTCAGAAACGACCACCGAGCGATCCAATTGACGGTCAAAAGCTGTAAATCAGTTGGGCCAAGGCACCGGTACAGGTACCACGTTGGTAGCATTGAGGTGTGCGTACCATTGGCGTCTGATGCAGGTACTGCATGCAAACTGACCGCATTCTAGACAAAATTTTCATCAAAACCGACTAAGACGGTAATACAGCTTTTGTAGCATTGAGCAAATGTAACACTTTTATTTTAGTCACAACTTCATTAAGTAGTATTAGATCATAGTTCGACTCACCAAGTCTCCTGTGTTTTACCTTGCGTCCGAAAATCGTCAGCGGACGGCTCCGGGCTGCGATATTAGAAATGCCTGTGGGGTACAGACACTACCTGCTCTGTACCGCTCTGGGTTTTTCTAACTAATAACGTTAGAAAAAGCCTGTGTGTTTCAGAGCATCGCTTGCTCTGGAGCGCGCGGGGTTTTCGACTAAAAATTTAATAATATCACCGTAAAAAGCCTGTGGAATACAGACAAAGAAAATTACAGTTGTGGTTAAAGTATTCCTTCTTCATGTTTCGGTAAATTACCTATGTAGAATATTAAAATAGTGATTTATAGTAATACTAGCGATATTTTTTTAAAGTGGTATATTTTTTTAGTTTATCCTACTATTATTATTAATTTATTGTGTATGTTAAAATATTTTTTCTCTTAAACCCATAAAAATGGCAGGCTATGCTAAATGGGATGGATTGGGATGAAAGGCACACAGATAGTTTTTTTTAACCTGGATTAAAATAAAGCAGACTTTGGTTCCTAAGAACGTAGCGGGCGGTAGCTTGATAGAGCGCATTTTCAAGTTTCTTGGAAATTAATAAACAATACCTAATTATGTTTTATTGTATCACTATTCCGACATAAGTAATATTTATGTTTCGATTTATTATTTTTCATTAATATTTTTGTTATAAATAAAGAATATTACAAAAAAGACAAAAAAACACATTATCAGTGATTATAATTTTCATGTTAACAGAAAAAGCCAGCAAGATTCTTTATTTCCTATATTACAAAAGTACTCTTTGATGTGGGTATACAAGACAGCACGTTAAGTTAAACAGTTGAACTGCAAAACAGCTTTTATAACGTACGGCATAAAGGCGGTCACAAGGTCAAGTACCTATAGTCTAAATATGATGTGCTGTTGACTGTAGGTACAAACATTATCAAACGAAATAAAAAAAATGAAATAACGTTCGGCTGTTAGTTATTGCACTCGGAAATTGCAAAAAACTAACAAAATACTTTTCTTTTATAAAAATATCAATTTTTGTAAAACTTTCATAATAATAATAATAATAATAACACTCACGCCTGTTTCCCATGGGGGTAGGCAGAGACTATGGATCGCCACCTGCTACGATCCTTGCACACTTCTTTCGCTTCATTCATATCCATCACTCTTTTCATACATGCCCTGCGGTTTTTGTCACTGCGTACACCAGCCTTTTTTATAATAACCTCTATTTGGTCCGCGTAGGTTTTTCTGGGACGCCCTCGTACAATCGTTCCTTCCACATTCGCACAGTATATCTCTTTCGTGATTCGCCTTTCATTCATCCTCTCTAAGTGACCAAACCACTGGAGCATTCCTTTCTCAATTCTTGTCACTATATCATCTTTCAGACCACACCTTTTGCGAATCACCTCATTGCTCACTCAATCACTCAGTTTTACTCCGCATATTTTCCTCAACGATCGCATCTCTACCGCATTTATTCTGCTTTCATTCTTCTTCTGCCATACCCAAGATTCACTTCCATACATCAGTGTCGGTACCAGCACTCCGTTATGAATAGCCATTCGCGCCTTTGCAGAAATGGTTTGGCTACTCATAACCGAGTGTATAAAACATTCAATTAATATAAAACTTTCAATTAATATTATTTATGGTAGGATATTTTCAATTCCCTTTACACATTACACACATTTTTAGGTAAGGTAGGTAAAATGAAAAGTTTGATTGTGCTATGCCTTTTTCGAGAAATTTTGCAAATTACGATAAAACAGCTGTTCTTTGGGGATTTCTTTCTAAAAGGACCTACCAAAAATAAATTATGTCCCATGTTTTTTTGACGAGTTAAAAGGTTTTTTGATAAGAGAGATTTGATATTTTAGTTTAATATCCAAGTTTCACGATACTTAGTGCCTTACGCGTCTGTATCGCTCGGGGTATTTATATTTAGAAAATCACTGTGGATCACAGCGCAAGGTGTCTGTGTCCCACAGGCTTTTTAGGATGATATTATTAATTTTTTTGTTGAAAAACCCCGCGTGCTACAGAGCAAGCGGTGCTCTGAAACACACAGGCTTTTTCGACGTTATTAATTTGAAAAACCCAGAGCGGTACAGAGCAGGCAGTGTCTGTACCCCACAGGCATTTCTAATATCGCCTCCGGGCTACAGCTATACAAACGGCGTCGAAGTTTTAAGGCACGTCTGCTATGGCTAGGAAGACGGGACTCTTCGTCGACCTCACGCTCTGCTCGTTTCGGGAGGTCAAAGCACGCGTTTGTTTCACTGACACTGATAATTACTATTACTAAAGCATAAGCTTAGCATAAGTAAAAAGTTTTCACTTTGAAATCATGAAAAAAAAATTCGTAGTATTTTAAAATAGATGTTGCTTCGACGAGAAGTAACGACGCTATGAGGACACTTCGTTCAACGACTCCACAGGTGAAAGTAAAAATGGCGCCAACCGGAAGTAAGTTTGTTTTACGATTTTTTGATAGGAAAACTGCTTAAAGGGTAAGTCATATGACTACTTTGACAGGATGTAGCTAGACCGGAAGTCGGCGCACTCTCACAGATGCTGTGCATCGTCACATGCCGATAATAGTGTGTGAAACCACAATGCGGTTTCGTTTCACTTATTAAACACTTTAATTCGGAAGAAATACAAGTAAAGAAAGATCAAAAAAATTTTTAAAAATGCCTGGTGGAAGATCTAAGGATGGATGATTACAAAATTTATAGAAAAATAAACAGTATTATCCGGTAATTCTAAGGCCCTGTCCTGATTGGCATCGGTCGTGCGATCATGCGTTGCGATTTCATCGTGCGAAGAAACTGAACAATAGAAAAGTTTACCGCATCGCATGATCGCGCGACCGTCAATTAGGACGTTCAATAGATATCACTAGGTCTGATCGCACGATCGCACGACCAGTTTCATCGGACGGACGCACCATCGCACGACCGATGGCCAATTAGGACAGGGCCTAAGACAAATTAATTTTAACATACATTTTATGTGTCGATAGATTATCTTAAGAATATCTTTTTTTATACAAATTGGAGAGAAAAGAAGCAATTTGATTACAATGATTTTTATTAAAAAAAACATGCCAACTTTGCCTAGTAACAGACCCATAGTAAGCCTATCTCTTACTTAAAATAGATCATTGAAATCGGCTGTGAGATGACTTCTTACCTTATATCTTTGTTTGTATGTTCCCCTCAGCGCCTTATCCAGCCGTCCCATTTCGTGCGAACTGATGACTACCCTCAGTGGGCCGCGCAGTTCATAGCCACAGGGGAACAAACGACCCAGCTGAGATATTTCCACTAATAATACCACTTCGGACGATTCCCTGAAAGCAAGCGATTTTGACTTTTATTACTTAGTACTAGCAGTTTTAATACTACTAACAGTTGTCCGACTCATGTACTTGCGCGGGGCAACGATGGGGGGTACGCGGGGAAGTGAGCGGCAGAGTCGGCGAGCGCAATCTCCTCTAGTTTGCGCTCTCTAACTTGAAGGGGTGTACGTTTTAAGAAGCGTAACGAAATTTCAAAACGTCATAATGGATTAAATGTTCCGTTTTTTACTGTAAATCAACTTTTAGGTTTGATAGGAACCATCAAACTGAACAACTTGTGACAACCCTGACCCTTGACGGAGTTTCTGTGCGTATACCTACGCAGTGGCGGCATGTGTTTATCAACAAAGGAGTCGGTTTACTGATAGGTAATTTATTATACTGTGGTACAAGAGATGGCCAAAAGACCCGGTTTAAACCCGACCACTGGGTTTAAACCCAATAAAAATCCACATTGTATGTTATAGAAACTTTTTACAATTTTTTTTATTTCTATTGATATGTCAAATGTTAGTTGTTATGAAAACAATTTCTTGTTAAAGGGGCTTGAGGGCTTTTCAAAGTGACATTTAAAAAATAAAAATAGTAACTATTTGCCTCGCTAGATAGCGTTGATGGAAAGAGAAGTGTCAAAATTAAAAAGCCTGTACCAAAGAGGCAAGAAAGCGCTCGCTGGTTGACATCTGCCCAAAGAGAAACATTTTAGGGTTACATCTGCCTGCCTACCTGAGTACTCTTCGAAGTTTAATAAAAAAAAACACATTGACACATACATTTTTATCATCTTAATCTATCGAGCCTACAGTTTTTTGTCATTTTGAAAAGTCCTCAATGGGGAGGAAAAGCGCAATTTTATCCCGATAGGTGGCGTCTGGTCTTTGGTACCCGGCCGCCTCAAAGAAAGTGTCAAAACATATGGGAATCTCTTGGAGTATTGACTTTTTAATTATATACTGAGAAAATGCCGCATTGTTATGCATGTAACTTGTAAAATATTGGAGTTCATCGATTTCCCAGTAACAAAAAAATAGTGGGCAAAAAATTAAAAAAAAAAAGCTTTTCCCTCGATTTTTTTCCTTTGCTGAGCCTGAGAAACATTTTAAATCAAAAGGAATGATTCATGAATTTTATGAAGCTTCGCCAAAATAAAACAACATTTGAATTATAACAGCTTTGTTCTTTAATATTTCAACCTCAGCAGTTTCTAACATATTTATAACTTGGATGAATTTGATAGGTATATCAAATATGGAATAAGCCCAATATTGGGGCCAAACAGAGAATTAATAGAATTTTATATGCCAGAGTCATTCAAGAAACTTAGAATAATAAAATAAATATGATAAAACGGTTCGTGTAATTTTGGATGGTACAGAAATTCCAGTACAGAAACCTGAAATTACTATTGCACAGAAGGCATCATCAGGCAACTATAAACACGGAAATTCACACTCAGTTGCTTTGTTAAAATTTAAATCATATGCTTCTAATCTGAAATAAAAAGATTACTTGTAAATCTTACACGAAATTTAAAGAAATGTAATGCTTGTTAGCAATTTTTTGTAAGTTGCTATAAACTTTCTTGCCTGTTGTTTTGGCTTTTCTTTTCCGTAATTCTTCTTTTATATGAGCTAAAGTTAGCATAAAATACATTGTTTGTCCGCAAAACCGAAAAAAATACAATCGAAAGTAAAATCACGTAATACACAGTCAAGACAATATAAGCTCAAACTGACAATTGTTCCAAAGACTGAGCGCCATCTGTAATTCACTTTGCCTTCGCCTCCCCATTAACACAGAAAAATATTCAATGGACGAAACATCTCTAATTTTTATTTAGTTTAACAAAATGATCTATGGGCGATAACTGGGTTTTAAACCCAGCAGTCGTGTTAAAATCGGGTCCTTTGCCTATCTCTACTTAGTACAAAAGGTGTAACATTATTATCATCATTATATTAAACCGCCTCTGTGGTTTAGTGGTTCGCCCACAAGTGACGCAGGGGTCCCGGGTTCAATTCACAGGAGGGGGTACATTTGGTTTAGTTGGTGGTAGGGCTTATTTCAAGTCCACATGGCTAACCACCATCTTATCACAGTTTAACTCCATGGAGTTAAACTGTGATCTTACCTAAGTCTGACGCCATAACAACACTATTTGGGCGACGGACTAGGGGCGACAATAATAAATAGTAGTTTATGATACAAGGTAGGTAAGGAGGTTTTTAAAACGAGTTGGGCGAGGGCTTAAAATCATCACGAGTTTTAAAAAACCTTAACGACCGTGTGCCATACTACGTTTTTCAATACATTTGCGAGAAAACATTATAGGTACTACTGAAATTGTAATCTATACATATAACTGTAAATTCTAAACATTTGTGTGCGAATTACGCAAAAACCGCCAAACGAATTTTGATGGATTTTTCACAATTTAGTAGATTGAGGTGCAACTTAAAATCTAAGCTATGTTTCATCAAATTCAGGTGGATGGAACCAGGGAAACAGCTTGAACTCTCCGTAGTACTAGCTTTCATACACTAAAGGGGTAATTTTAAACTGGTTTTTATATTTTTCTACTGTCCACGCGGATGAAGTCTAAATTCATATTTAATTTAAAAAAACCGGCCAAGTGCGTGTCAGGCCACGCGCCGTAGGGTTCCGTATTTACCTTATACCATACGATATTTAATACCACTATAATTTTATGTCATGCCATGCTCGGCGTTTCCCTACGTGATCAAATCAGAAACGAGGAGATCCGCAGGAGAACTAAAGTAACCGACATCGCTCTCGAAGGATTGCTCAGCTGAAGTGGCAATGGGCGGGACACATAGCGAGAAGAACCGATGGCCGTTGGGTCAGAAAGGTTCTGGAATGGCGACCGCGCACCGGACGACGCTCCGTGGGTAGGCCCCCGACAAGGTGGACCGACGTGAGGGTGAAGGTCGCGGGAAGCCAGTGGATGCGGGCAGCGCAGGACCGATCGTCGTGGAGATCCTTAGGGGAGGCCTATACCCAGCAGAGGGTGTCGTGTGGCTGTTTGATGATGATGATGATGATGATTTTTTGTCTGCCAAAATTACTTTGTTTTTCACAGTGTTGGTATGAATGACAAAGTTATGTTTGCGGTTTTGGAAAATGTGCTATAGGGTCAATCAACTTTTAATTGTCCTATGAGTTTTCCTGTCCACAAACATAAAAGTATTTAATTCCTTAAAAATAAATAACAACTAACTTAAAAATTATGGTTTGGGTTAAATGTAACAAACACCCGCACAAGCTTTTCCATCTGACGCACACAATGACTAACGCAGGTAAGCGAGCTCCATTTTATAAAATGATGTCACTGTACAACGATTTTCTTTACGATGTTGATTTGTTTGCATTATCACCACACTCTTTCAGGAAGGAAGTAATTGTGGGACTCGCACACGAACAGTTTGTATTTTGTAAATAATTAATAAGGCTGCACTGATAACAGTTCTTTAATATTGGATATCTATTAGATATTGGTGTTCCTTTATGCATGATATGATAGCCCCTCTTGTTTGTATTTCTAAGATTTTTTTTGTTTTTCTCTTTTTCTATTTAAGTAAGTACGTTTAAAAAAGGTTTAAGAAGCAGGTACCCACTTTCTTATTTAAGTTGTGGATAACGGTGTTGATTGTCCTATTACTATTTTTCATTGTTCTTAGTTTATTTAAGTAACATACATTGGTCAATTGTTTGTTGTCCCGAATAAATTAAAAAAAAATGAAATACTTTAATTATCATTTTGGTAATAGAAATAAATATGTTGTTTACATATTTGTTCATATTTTTACACGACTGCCCAAAGCAAAAAGAGTGGTATGTGTTCAGGGTTCATGTATGTTTGTGGGTATGTGAGTTTCTTTATTCCACCATAACTTCCAAATGCCTGAACTGATTTGAATGAATGGGGTATCGTTAGAATCTTTACAGCATCCCAAATGACACAGGCTATATTTTTTTTAGAAAAAATCTATATGGCGATTGTACGACGCCATTTTCAAATGTGAAAGATTTTTTTTTTCTATTATTACAATATGGGCATCAAATGAAAGGCCTTGATGAGCACATTCCAAAACTATATAATATGTCACTAAAATGTGTGAAATAAAAATAAATAAATTAAAAAATATTAAAAACACGACTGCCCTGCCAAAAACGAACTAAAAAGTTAAACAACAAGTGTCATTGCAGTCGGGGGACCTCTTTGATCAAAAATTGTTCCATAATATATTTTTTAATTTATTTATTTTCAACGGTTGTCGAGAGGGATGTCGATGTCCCCTTTATTTGTATGAAATTGATGAAATGTCCACTGGACAACCAATAACATAAAAGTGTGTTTTCTTGAAATAAAAAATAAATAAAATAGTTTAGCTTATAAATACTTAAACTTAAGACTTAAAGAATCATTTTGGTAGGTAACAGAAATAAATATATTGTTTACATATTTGTTCGTATTATATAGGTTGTCCAGTGGATATTTATTTATGTTTGTGGACAGGACAACTCATAGGACAATTAAAAGTTGATTGACCTTATAGCACTGTATATAGGTATAATAAGTAGTTTTTGAGATATATCTCAAAAACTACTTATTATACCTCGTTCAAACAAATTTTCGTTGAGAGTGTTTATTAAGATCTACAGCATATTTTTTTTTTAGATTTTCACTCTCTTATTTCAAAAGTTAGGGGGGGGGGGGGACACACATTTTACCACTTTGGCAGTGTTTATCTTTCAAACGGTTGACTTTGAGAAAAAATCGTCTTAGAAACTTCAATGCCATTTTTAAAGACCTATCTATAGACACCCCACGCATATTGGTTTGAAGATTTTTTTTTTCAGAATCAGTTCCATGTATGGGGAGCCCCCCTTAATCTCTATTTTTTTATTTTTGTATTAAAATTGTTAAGCGGTTAACAGAATACATCTACCTACCAAGTTTCATATGTGTGATCCTAATACTTTCGGAATAAAGTGGCTGTGACATACGGACGGACAGACAGACAGACATGACGAATCTATAAGGGTTCCGTTTTTTGCCATTTAGGCTACGGAACCCCAAAAAGTCGACTATTAACCTAATCGAGGTGACAAAAATACCATGTTGGGCAGTTTAAATCAGTTGTAGTTACCTACTTGGTATAATAGTCACCCACTCAGTATTTTTGTCACTCATTTAAATTATTTGTCTCCCACGTGTAGTTCCTCGTTTTACGTACTTTTGTCATCCACAGTTTGTCACCCGTTTAGTTATTTTTCGCCAACAAAATAAACCGCTGCCCAGTTTAGTATTTAAGTATCCCATTTACAGTCGCCTTAAATTATTTCCAGTCACCCAATTAATTAGTTCCCGATAACAAATAAACAATTAGTTGATCAATTAAAATTAACTAATTAATTTGTCAATTTACTTTGACAAGGTTCCATCCCATTCTCATCGCGAGCTGATTATAGCACTGTGATTCACGCGTTTTCTTATCATATTTTGTTTATAAAGAGTGAGTAATGACTGAGATAGTGTAGGAATGTTTTTCATCACACCACTTTCGTTTCCTGCGTATCCGATAATCGATATGGTATTCACAGAACGCAATACCTAGTAAGTCATATGAATGATACCTACATGTTTGTCCGCGACTCGAGTCACATTTACCTTCCGGACGACTTCGTCATTTTCTTAAACTTGACGCTTTCCTAACTTGTCTCATTTAAAAATGAGACCAAAGAGACGAAAGACCAAATGAGACGAAAGAGACCAACTAAGAAAAAGCCGAGTTAAAACTCGGCTTTTTCTTAGTTGGTCTCTTTCCTAGATGACTTCGTCATTTTCTTAAACTTGACACTTTCCTAACTTGTTTCATTTTTAACTAGGCTTTTTCTAATTTGGTCTCTTTCTTAAACTTGGCTGGATGACTTCGTCATTTTAACACGTTTTTATTAGGTTGCTTTCTCGTTTGTTAGTTTGTTTGATTGGTTGTTTGTTTGTTTGTCCACAAAGTTTGCGAACGAAGTTCGATCTACTACTATAAGGTAGGTAGGGTAGGGCATGCGAAATGTTATATTCAGTCAAAAGTACCAGGACAACATAACTTACGAGGAGTTATTTTGATTTCATGCCGCGAAGATTTCTTTTAGCTCTTTAATTTTTCAAAAATATAAATTGAAATAACTCCTTTTAAGTTATGTTTCCCTGGTACTTTTGACTGAATTTTATTTATTTTATTTTATATCAAAACATTATTTTGTAAATAATGGTCCGTGGTTCACCTAGGTGAAATGATCCGGTGGACCACGGCTAAGAAGAGAGGAAAAACAGCGAAAAAGACAGAGTCGAGTAAAAAATGAGACGAGTTAGAAAATTGTAGAAAGAGCATAGTTAAAAATAAGACGAGTTAGGAAAGTGTCAATATTGCAAAAGAGACCAACTAAGAAAGAGCCAAGTTAAAAATAAGACGAGATAGGAAAGTGTCAAGTTTAAGGAAGAGACCAACTTAGAAAGAGCCGAGTTAATAATGAGACAAGTTTGGAAACTGTCAAGTTTAAAGTCGTCCTGAGGGCACATTTATTTTGAGACGACCTTTCGAGAGAGACTGCTCACCTTCAAGGACCAATTTCTATCTATCTACATACACCAAAATTCATAAAAAAAATATTTAGGCAGGAAAACATAACGTAACTAAAGCCACAAGGGCGTCGCCAGCCCATGGCCCAGTGGGGGGGCAGTTAATATTAAAGAGGATGAGAAAAATATGAATTGTAGGTACAGTCAAGAGCCTAGGGAATTTATTTAAGTTTTGAAATGGGCGGGATTTATCGGAAAAACAAGTCAATTACACGGCCTTAGGACTTTGGTTATTTTGCAGTTAACTATATATTTTTAACCTCTAGGGGGGAGCAGCTGCCCCCCCTGCCCACCCTTGGCGACACCCTTGTAAGGCTCGTATTTATAAACAGCTCTCAACGTTGAGAGCTACCTTGAGATCATACATGAGATTCTGTTCCTATAAGAAGAGCATCCCAAGCACAGATTACACAGATCAGATCTCAAGCACAGATTACATAATACTATAGATCTCAAGTATGATCTCAAGATAGCTCTCAACATTGAAAGCGGTTTATAAATACGGGCCATACAAACAGACAGAATTACCTTCGCATTAATAAAAATATTAAGGACCCAAGTTCCAGTCCAGATAATAATATGTACTTATTTAATTTAAATCAAAAGTATCAAACACGATACTTGATAGATAGGAGTTTATTTACCTACCTAAAACTTCCGGATAAGTTCCTGATATCATAGATAAAAGCAAAAGATAAGTGTTAAGTGATTCAGGAACGGTTTTGACGGAGATCGTCATTTTCGCAAATGGTCATCGCGAAAAATTGGGTCACTATCGCAGAATGTCATTTTCGCAACTGGTCACTTTCGCAGAATGTCATTTTCGCAACTGGTCACTTTCGCAGAATGTCATTTTCGCAACTGGCCGCTTTCGCAGAATGTTATTCACAATTTTTTCTCAAACTCTTCATGAGTTTGAGAAAAAATTGTTAATCAAAATTTTGAGAAAAGAAGAAAAAAATGTGAATGACATTCTGCGAAAGTGACGTTTTGAGAAAGTGACCTTTTGCGAAATTGACCACTTGCGAAAATAACGATCTTCGTCACACTTCGGAACCTGTGAAAAAGCCCCTTAAAAAAGAATATCTGTTATTATTTTAGTCTCCATTATATTTGCTTGGTTTATTAGGGTTCCGTGTTAGGGGTAAAACGGGACCCTATTACTAAGACTCCGCTGTCCGTCTGTCTGTCTGTCTGTCACCAGGCTGTATCTCATGAACCGTGATAGCTAGACAGTTGAAATTTTCACAGATGATGTATTTCTGTTGCCGCTATAACAACAAATGCTAAAACAGAATAAAATAAATATTTGATTTGGGGCTTTCATTTAACAAACGTGAATATTTTTGCGGTTTTTTTGGTACGGAACCCTTCGTGCGCGAGTCCGACTTGCACTTGGCCCCGCCATGAGCGTAGACAGAAGGGATTTGGGGTCCCTCCAAAAAACTGGCCTCGATCCCCCCCCCCCCCCCCCCCCCCCGAAACTGGCTACGTCTATGGTTTAATTTGGGACTTACTTGGATATCTGCACATGGTGAATAATCTCGTCCGGCAAGACCAGAGTCTCCAATCCTTCAGTTTGCAGTCCGAGCGACTCCACAACGTTTGGGGACACCGGCATAGACACACTCTTGTCGGCGCTGTTTATGTCCAACCAGTAATCTCTTCTCTGTGTGCCCTAAAGATAGAAGAAAGTATGTAGGAACAGAAAGGTACTAATTTTGACATTTGTAACTCTTTCTAATAAGGGTTAGTTTGGGACAGACCATTAATCAGGTGATGTTTTTAGCAACTTTTTAACACCCCTCCCCCTCTCCTGGTGATGTGTGGTGAGGTTTCAGACTAACCGCCCCCCTCCCCCCCCGTATTTTTTTGTATAGCTAAAGTATTACCTTAAAAATGTAGGTAATTTCGGTTTAAAAATCGCGCGTTCAACGAAAAAATAAATACACGTGATATTTCACTACACACTATACTTTCGATGCATTATTTATTATTACATATAGGCAGGAAGGAAATATTTAAAAAAGCTGTAAACATATTTTTTTCAGATATACTTATTATATATATTTCGTTTCAGTAAAAACTTTTGGAATAGCCACATAATTATAGTACTTAAGTGATCAGATAAACTGTAGTGTGTCTAAAAAAATATATGCATGTACATGGCGACATCGGAGTAGTTGAAAAATGAATGGGTCTTTTTTATAACTTTTGCATGTATGGGCATAAAATAAATAATATGAGCCTTAACCCACGCGGGCCCAATGCGGATTGGTGGGTGTTAACTGCGAACACAGTCGGGAACAAAAGGCACGGAGAAGTTCGAGATAATAAATTATTGGTCACCCATCCCACGAAAATTAAATAAAAATAAACAATACACTTACAGCAAGCAACACTACACGGCCAATAGTAGCTTTTCGGCAAAGGACCGAAACGACAAGACCCGACGAGTCGTTATAAGCATTCAGAAAATCTCTAGCGTCCTGAAATAAAAAAAAATAGATGATTAAAGGTCCATGATAGGAAAACATGGTTTGCGCGGGCCATGTTTTTATATAGAAAACGTAGAGGTGCAGCCACAAAAAATATACGACAAGCCTAAGAGATTATCTAGTAGCTACAAGTATTAAATGGGGAGGAAAAGCGCAATTTTATCCCGATAGGTGGCGTCTGGTCTTTGGTACCCGGCCGCCTCAAAGAAAGTGTCAAAACATATGGGAATCTCTTGGAGTATTGCACTTTTTTATTTTATACTGAGAAAATGCCGCATTGTTATGCATGTAACTTGTAAAATATTGGAGTTCATCGATTTCCCAGAAACAAAAAAAATTGGGCAAAAAAATATCAAAAAAAAGATGCTTTTCCCTCGATTTTCTCCTTTGCTGAGCCTGAGAAACATTATAAATCAAAAGGAATGTTTCATGAATTTGATGAAGCTTCGCCAAAATAAAACAACAATTGAATTATAACAGCTTATATTTCAACCTCAGCAGTTTCTAACATATTTATAACTTGGATGAATTTGATAGGTATATCGAATATGGAATAAGCCCAATATTGGGGCCAAACAGAGAATTAATAGAATTTTATATGCCAGAGTCATTCAAGGAACTTAGAATAATAAAATAAATATGATAAAACGGTTCGTGTAATTTTGGATGGTACAGAAATTCCAGTACAGAAACCTGAAATTACTATTGCACAGAAGGCATCATGAGGCAACTATAAACACGGAAATTCACACTCAGTTACTTTGTTAAAATTTAAATCATATGCTTCTAATCTGAAATAAAAAGATTACTTGTAAATCTTACACGAAATTTAAAGAAATGTAATGCTTGTTAGCAATTTTTTGTAAGTTGCTATAAACTTTCTTGCCTGTTGTTTTTGGCTTTTCTTTTCCGTAATTCTTCTTTTATCTGAGCTAAAGTTAGCATAGAATACATTGTTTGTCTGCAAAACCGAAAAAAATATAATCTAAGAAAGTAAAATCACGTAGTACACAGTCAAGACAATATAAGCTCAAACCGACAAAGGGTCCAAAGACGAAGCGCCATCTGTAATTCACTTTGCCTTCGCCTCCCCATTGCGTATAAACCACACAGATGATTATAAAAAAAATCGGAATATCATCAAAAGCGCTTGTCGCCGGTCGTATTTTTATTATATACTAGCTTCCGCCCGCGACTTCGTCCGCGTGGATATTAGAGAAAATCCTTAGGAAACCTTCAACCATGATCCGACCAGCCGTTTTTACGCGATTAGGCGGGTCCCCATCAAGCAAGCAGCCTCGTGCGAGGCCCGCCACACGCGGCAAACGTCTTGCCTCGCGAGGCAGCGCGCTTGGTGGGGGCCCGCCTAATCGCGTAAAAACGGCTGGTCGGATCATGGTTGAAGGTTTCCTAAGGATTTTCTCTAATATCCATGCAGACGAAGTCGCGGGCGGAGGCTAGTTATATTATATTATGTTAAACACCTTCAACCTAATCTCTTAGATTTCCACATCACTTGATCTTCGTTTTTTGTAAACACATGTTTATGTGCAAATAAATTCAACTTAGTTCTAAATCAAGTATTCCAGATCTTCGATTTTTATACATCAGCAAAAATTGCTCATCAGGCTGAACAACTTTTGCTAAGGTGTCATTTTTATATTTTGTATAGTTTAGCTGGACCAATATGGTTCTGCATCAGATGTTCCAGATCTTTGATTTTTATACCTCATCAAAAAATGCTCATTAGGCTGAACAACTTTTGATAAGGTGTCATTATTAGGGTTCCGTACCCAAAGGGTAAAAACGGGACCCTATTACTAAGACTCCGCTGTCCGTCTGTCTGTCTGTCTGTATGTCACCAGGCTGTATCTCATGAACCGTGATAGCTAAACAGTTGAAATTTTCACAGATGATGTATTTCTGTTGTCGCTATAACAACAAATACTAAAAACAAAATAAGATAAATATTTAAGGGGGGCTCCCATACAACAATAAACGAGATTCTTTTTCCGTTTTTCGGTACGGAACCCTTCGTGCGCGAGGACGACTCGCACTTGGCCGGTTTTTATATTTCGTATAGTTTAGCTGGACCATTATAGTTCTGCATCAGGGGCCGTACCGGCTAACGAATCGATTATCGAAAAGTCTGCTGGGTTTCAAATTAAAACAGAAAAATCGAGCCCCAATTAGGCCAAAATGGCGAACCCCAATTCATGATGTCACACGAACATCGTTATCTTCCAAATTACGTCAACAGAAAGTACAAGACGAAATTCCTTACTTTGATTTTTCTGTTTTAAGTTGAAACCCAGCAGACTTTTCGATAATCGATTCGTTAGCCGGTACGGCCCCAGGTGTTCCATTTTCCAAAATCAATTATACCCTAACCCTAAACTATGCTCAGGCTTAACAGCTATATAAAAAAAAGTTTCATGCGAATCCGTTCAGTATTTCCGAAGATTAGCGTGTTCAAACAGACAAGCAAACAAACAGACACATTTTTTTTTGTTCTATTACTATGTCTCCATCGCCCCATATATTTATTATTGAAATACATGTAATGTACGGACACACTTTTTTTACTGTTTTATTATATGTAAGGATTTATTATATGTAAGGATTGAATTCTACATCAAAATACACTTTAATGTACTGTGCAGTTGCTCCAATAACTTTTTTTCAGGAAAGATAATTGTGCTAAAGATAATGGTGAAAAAACAACGAATATTATCGAAAGAGTGCAGACGTGAGGTTATTTCCCATACTCTTTACACGTAACAGAGACAAATGTTTTCGCATAAGCAAGCCTTAATATTAAGAAATTAAAATAAAGCCTTTATTTAAAAAATACTATTGAATTTTTAGATTTTAGGCATTCACAATGCTATTTTTATATTGAAGGTAAGTTTTCACATTGATGAAATAACGGTGGCTTACAGCGTAAACGTAAAAAGTACTAGAAAATTTCGCCGCTACCACCAGCGACTCGGTAGCATACATTGGGCCGGAAGCCCAAGGGTGCGGGTTCGAATCCCGTCTGAGCTGCTACGGGCGAGTCGATTTTTTCTAGTATTATCTCCCTAAATTGATTGATTCATACATTGTTGGGATAGGCGTAGAGCCCTAACGGCTGAAGGTAGAGACACCATTTTTGGAGGGTAGATACCTTTTATGATGTAGATGAGCACTAAGAAAGGATTTTGGAATATTCCCGTTATACAGGGTGCTTCAGGGTTTTCCAGTTTGTATAGGGATTTGTATAGGGCTGAAGCTAGAGTCACCCTTTTTAGAGGGTAGGTACCTTTCATGGTGTATGTGAGCACTAAGAAAGCATTTTAGAAAATTCACGTTATACATGGTGCTGGGTGCTACATAGTGTTCCAGTTTGTACATTAATTTTTATGGCAAAATTTGAATGTGTGGAATGAGGTCTACTGATAGGTGTATTGGTAATCCGTGACTTTCAAAATAAATGCACAACTATCTTAATCACGGGAACGAAGTCGCGGGCAAAAGCTAGTTAATTATATGAATGAAAGTACTATTAGCTTTGCGCCCGCAGCTACGCCCGCGTGACTACAGGTCATTTCGTGCCGGCGCAGACCCGTGCCCAACAGTGGAATAAAAAGTAGCCTATGTCCTTCCCCACGGTCCCATCTATCTCCGTACCAAATTCTATTAAAATCGGTTTAGTAGTTTAGGCGTGAAAGGGTAACAGACAGAGCTACTTTCGCATTTATAATATTAAATAAGTACTTATGTATTACTATTTCCAACGAACTAAGATAGATTCAATGCAATCAATAATATCCTTATGCATTCATTTAATATTACTCTTATAATTTTACTAGTTTCCGCCCGCGACTTCGTCCGCGTGGACATTCGAAAAAATCCTTAGCGGACCTTCAACCAGGATAAAAAGTATCCTGTTTTAATTACATCAAATTCTGATCAGCCGTTTTTAGGGTTCCGTACACAAAGGGTAAAAACGGGACCCTATTACTAAGCCTCCGCTGTCCGTCTGTCTGTCTGTCTGTCACCAGGCTGTATCTCATGAACCGTGATAGCTAGACAGTTGAAATTTTCACAGATGATGTATTTTTGTTGCCGCTATAACAACAAATACTAAAAACAGAATAAAACAAATATTTAAGGGGGGCTACCATACAACAAACGTGATTTTTTGCTGTTTTTTGCTCGATATTGACAACAACTACAGGTACAGCTCCCGGCATATAAATTGGCAAGAGAAAGTTGAGACAAAATGCGCAGTAGCTACAAACACTGTGTTTGTAGCTACTGCGCATCTTTTGTCTCAACTTTCTCTTGCCAATTTATCTGCCGGCAGCTGTAGACAGTTAAAATTTTCACAGGTCGTGTATTTCTATTGCTGCTATAACAACATATGCTAAAAACAGAATAAAATAAATATTTAAGGGGGGCTCCCATACAACAAACGTGATTTTTTGCTGTTTTTTTGGTACGGAACCCTTTGTGTGCGAGTCCGACTCGCACTTGGCCGGTTTTTTTACTTAATAAGGTGGGTTTCCACCAAGCAAGGGAAACTACGGTGACGGTACTACTGTGCCGGAACTGTGACTTCACAGATAACAGTGAATGAAGAATAACAGCGATTTTTGTTTAATGACTTATCTAATATCTTTTAGGACCACATGCACAACTCTGAAGAAATTTTCGCGATATCTCTTAAAACAGAATAGTTATATGGTCTAGCTAGAAGACTGTTATTTTGTGTTGTACAATGACGTCATTGGTCATACAGGTGAACCTTACGTCTTGCGTAATAAAGCACATATTTAAGTGCGCTTGGCATTTTCTTCAAGCCCTTATAACTTCGAAACTACCCGCTTGATTTTAATGAAACTAAAACATGTGTATTGTTAGATATTTAGCTACATGGTCATAAAGTTTCAAGTGATTTAACAGACCAAGTATCTCCATTGGGCTTTTATAGTTTCTAAAATCTCACCTGATGAAAGTTCTGCCAAGCCCGTTCCATGAACACACACACCGCTTTCTCTCCGAACACATGCTCCGGCACCCACTTGGCAGCGGCTGCCTGCCTCAGGGACAGGTTGTTTCTCGGCACCAGCCATCGCATGAGGTTCTCCAGCGCCGAGCATTGAGTTGGCCAGTGGCCACATCTTGCAAGGATTAAGGAAAGCTTATTTCTGAAAAGAATAAATTAAAAGTTTTTTTATAAACCTTAAGCCGATTTTGTTAAATAGGGGCCATCGATTAATTACGTCACTCGTTAAATGGGAAGGAGGGGGTCGACGAAGTGTGACATTGTGTGACAAGGGGGTGGGAGGATTCCTACATTTCGTGACGTCACATTTCATAATCATTAAAATTGAAATAAAACAAATTTCGGAACTGTTTTAATTAAATAATTATTTCTAGATGTAAAAATTGTAATTTATGTGACATCACACTAGGGAGGGGAGGGGTCTCACAAATGTGACAAGGACGGGGGAGGTTGTTAAAAATCATGAAATACTTGTGACGAATTTATGGATGGCCCAATAGGGTATGCACACAACCCTGGAAAATTATTATTAACACTGAAATGCATTATGATTTACTAGCGGCCGCCCGCGACTTCGTCTGCGTGGAAAGGTTTTTGCTATCCCTCGGCAACTATACTTTTTTTCGGGATGAAAGGTACCTATATACTTTTTTTCGGGATGAAAGGTGCTATGTCCTTCTCTGTACCCCTGACAACGTGTATCCAAAATTTCATGATGATCGGTTCAGTAGTTAGGACGTGAAGGCGTAACAAACAAACAATTATAATATTAGTAAGGATAGTAAGGATGACATAGCGATTTATCATATCACGATTAACTGTCAAAAGACAATGGATTTTGACAAACGCTATATCACGTGATATTTGTGTTTTTGTGGTCATGCTAGGAGGGTTAAAAACTGCCAATTTGTTGGGAAAAAAAAAATATTTTCATGATAAACTGCATAGTGACAACCCTAGACCTAAACTGTGTTTAGCTTTTGCCCATTAACAGGATTTTCAAAGGCAAGTCTGTTGGATGTGTAGAGAGATCTGAATCTCCTCTATCCATTCCCTAAATGGCGATGGCCATCTGATGATGATCAGAACACAGCTAAGTCAATCCTTGGCGGAGAACCAAGGCTTCAAAGTTGAAAAAAAGTATGAAAATCAACTGGTGTTTATAATTATGTGACTGCCACTGTAAATGTTAGAGGAACTCGGTGGCGCAGTGGTTTAGCGCCTGGCCCAGCGATTGCGGAGGTTAAGCAACTTTCGCAAGGGTCGGTCGTGGGATGGGTGACCAAACATTTATTATCTCCAGCTCCTCCGTACTTCGGAAGGCACGTTAAGCCGTTGGTCCCGGGTGCATTTGCAGTTGTTAACACCCACCAATCCGCATTGGACCCGCGTGGTGAGTTATGGTCCGTCCTCCTTATCCACCCATAAGGAAGGCCTATGCCCCAGCAGTGGGGACATAATAATGGCTGAAGGAAATATGAGTAATGAAACTTACAATTGAGTGTCTAATTTTTCTCTCAGGGATATTCTAATCTCTCTGCTCGACGTCTCGCAGCACAGGTTCAGACAGACAAGTATTTCCAGTCGCTGCTGGACATCAGGTTCACTTCCCGTGGCTAAATCCAGGAGACATTCAGCTGTATCTTCCAAGAGAATGTTGGGCATAGATGCATCTTTCACTCGAATTTTCTGAAAAATTAAACAGTTTTAACTCGTCATCGCCCGGAAAACGAGACACAATAGATATTCTATTGTTGTTCAGATGTAGGTGACCAATCGGGCGTTGATGAATTAATACAATAGCATAATCAGACATTTGTAAATCAAACAAAAAAATGAATATTAATGGCAGAAGCTAGCAGAGGCAGGCCTCCTTCACTTGCTCAAGGTCGCGCGATAAGCACCTACCGCTAGCCGTTCGTGCGAACGAACAAGTGAGCAAAGGGCCGTCACACGCCCGCCGCCGTACAAGCGCGGCATCTTACTGCCTGCGTAGGTATTGCTTCTTTATAATAGTAACAATGTCGAATCGACATTACTGTGCCGTATACGGATGTCAAAAACAAAAAACCAATAAAAAAATTGTCGTTTTTCACATTATGATATACGCTACGCAGTTCATTTAAGAGAAGACAACCTTAACGTTGCGTCATTAGAAAAGGTAAGAGCACGCGATAGAAAGAGAGGCAACTACTAGGTGAATATAAACTGTACTGCAGGCCATTGCGCGACCTGAATTGCACTTTATTGTGTCGGAGCAAAAGTCGCTATTTATTTAAATTACTATGCGGCGTGCTGCTTCTGTACTTTGCACTATTACTTATTCTGTGGCAGAGGTTTCCAAACTGTTGTAGCTGACGTACCCAAAGGATTAAGAGGGCGCAGCGCAGTATGCACACTAGCACAGCTATTGGAAAAAAAATCATAGTGCTTAACACGTTCAGCGCCAAGCTAAAAAATCTATTTTGGATTTCAGAGGCCAATTTTGTTTCTTTATTTTATTATTCCTGACTTTGTAACATATTTTTGTAGGTACCAAAAGTCCCATGCATAATGGCCGGTATACATTTTGATTAGTGTTTAGTGCGAGTGGCTCGTTTAGTGTTTAGCAAAAAACACGTTCGGACAGTCTCTGTTTAGTGTTAAGTCATTGTTTTTTGCTAAACACTAAACGAGCCACTCGCACTAAACACTAATCAAAATGTATACCGGCCATAACCCAAAGATACTGATCGATTTGTGGGGGCCAGCAGATTCTAACGCCATAGTAAAATGTATGAAAACGTGAATACTCACAGATACACTGGCCCTGGAGTAAGGGGTGGCAGAGTATGTATGTATACCTGAGGATACACTGGCCCTGGGATAAAGACATTGGGTGTATACTAGAAGATACAATGGCGTTGAACGTGTTAAATAAAGTCGAAATTGTGAATTATCTCTCTGCAGTGCACTCCGAAGAAGCTTTGTGGTACTTTTTATCATTTAAACAATATTTTCTAGCCTGTCGTTTAGTTTAATAGACTTTTATTGCGAAAAGTGGTCACTTTTAGCAAATAAAAGTTAAACTACAGGACCAAAAATATTGTTTAAGTGATAAAAAGTACTACAAAGTTTGTTCGGAGTGCATTGCAGAGAGAAAATTCATAATTTCAGGACGGAAAGTCAGGTTCGGGGCTTCGTCTTATTTTTCCAGGAGCCCTAGTGTGCAAAATAAGCCCTAATAAAAAAAAATAACAAAGCAAGCACTAAAGACAAAAAGTGAATTCTGCAAAAACTAAAATGCACTTACCTTAATGATTTTCAAAAGGATTTTCAGAAAGTTCCACCAATTATGACTGTGTTTCACAATATGTTTCCTCATAGCGTCTAACCAATATTGGAGTAGCGACACAATAAGTACCTTGCCCAGCGGCAACCATATTTTAGATGGCGGCAATTCTGCAATCCGTTCCAATAAAAACAATGCTGCGCCTCTTCCCTCACATTTATTGAAATGCTGAAACAATTGTTTCATTAAAAGAAATCCAAATTTTACATAACACAAGAGATTTCATAAAACTTACCTCAATCTCAAGAGCTCTAACTTTTTTCATAGCTAAGACTGTCGACATATTGAAATTAATTTTTTCGTTGGCCGGCATCGCAAGCACTCTTTGCGAAATCTGTATGTATTCATTCAAATTGTTTACAGACTGCAACATTTTATCAATTTCCATTTTGGTTTTGAATTGGAAATTATAACGCGTCTAGTTAAAGAATATTTTTTCCGTTTCCCGCGAAACAATCAAACAAAGCCAAAAAAGCATAGAGAGAGAGAGTAGAGACATTCAAACAGTGCTACCAGCATTAAACCTTATTATTTAACTCTTTTGCCGGCCGGCACCAAGGACCGGACGGGGCCCGGGCGCGGGGCGACACTTTACGCTCGCCGAGGACGCCGAGTGAAGACCACCGGTTTTGTATGAAATGTGTCAAAGAGATCCTTTTCAACAAAAGTGTTAACGAACTTTACATTCTTCAAGGTTCGGGCGAGCGTGTGGATCTGGTGTAGTGTTCGCATTATTCAAACTAACTAAATAGACTTTGCGAGTTACGCTAGAAACATACTATTGTGTTGTGTTGTGTCGTGTCGCGATCTGTCGCGTATCGGTTTCAAACATTTAGTATGACTAGAAACACACTATTGTGTTGTGTTGTGTTGTGTCGGCATCTGTTGTGGCGCAGATCGCTCGGCTGCGATTGCAACAGAACCCCCACCACCGATCTGTCGCGACACAACTCAACACAATATTATGTTTCTAGCATTGTATTGGTATCTGTCGCTGGCGGCGGACGCTCGCAATCGCATTGTAATTTTGATTTGACTCAAAGATGAAGATTTAATAGAACTTGTCGTCGTCAACGTAAAGTTTTGTATGATACCAAATGCAAAAATTATAAACATCAGTTTAGCAGAGCTGCTGCTTGGGAATCAAAGAGTAAAATAATATATGTTGGGAATAGTTTGTAGGTTTCTTTTTATCGTTTTTTTATAAGTAAACAAAATATAGATATGCGTCAGCATCATTTGTAGTCTGTGAAATAGATAGACAACGTGTTGATTTTTCTCATAGTATTCGATTTCCGCACTTTAACTAGTTGATCTGCACATTAACGGATGCTACACAGTTAAAGTGCGGAATACAGCGAGTGAAATAGCTAAGGCTCCAGGAAATTTAAGTAAAAGACCTTTATTGAAAGTTTATTTTACAAAAACTTCGTTTCTGGTGCTTCGCCGGCTGCTCCCGCGGCACAATCGCTCCGCTCTTTCGGCTCGCGCCTTTTTGGTCACAATACTAACCTAACTTAACCTCACCTAATGACCTCTTTAAGACTTTTTCATGGCGGAGGGCTTTGCCCCCCGAGCCACCCTTGTAGGGGCTGCGCCCCACCATGTCCCCCGCTTTTGTGTCAACCCCCTTTCATGCAATTACACAATTTTTTTAATAAAAGAACCTATTTCAGTACTTTAACTGATCTTTGGTCGTTAATCTGCAGATTAGCTAGGGAATCTGCAAATCACCTAATTAAAGTACGAAATAAAATAATTCTTCGCACTTTAACTGATTAGACCAGTGAATCTGCAGATTAACTAGTTAATCTGCAGATTAACTGATTCATCATTCATCATTCTCAGGGCTCATCTGCTGGAATTTTTGAAATCGTACTTTTTGGCATACCGACATTCCGTAGATTGAAGATTTATAAATAATCTTGAAAATGTCCTTGTTCTTAAACGGCTATTTTATGATGAGCTACTGTTAAGAGCTACTTCTGAAGAAAAAGACCAGCCAAATGAACATAATGATACATAGGCAGCAATTTATGAATAACTTGGTAGGTAGATTAGTAGCATGTAATAGTTGCATTGTGAAATTGTGATTATAAACTATTAGCGATCACATATTTTAATATTGCATTAGAAGTTCCTAGTTTTGTTAGTGTTTGATTTTGGTTAAATTTAATTAGTTAAAATATGTAACTTTTAAAAAGAATTTTCTAAACTTCTTAACAAAGTTCCTTCCAAAGAATTTTGTTAAGAAGTCTCTTAGTCCAAAAATTTGTGATAACTCCATTATTATGAAATTATTATATTGCGAAAAATAAATACAATATTGTATTTTTAAAAACGTCATCATAAAGCTTACACCCTAAACTATTGATTTATTTTTATTTAATTTTTTATACAGCCATTTTTTTAAATATTTTTTTACCTTTCAAATTTATTGAATTAGCCAAAACAAAGCTCTTTTTAGAACGAAGCCGGGCATTATCGCCAAAAGACGTCCCTTCGCTTTTTAAGGTGTCTCACGACTTTCCATGGCAATTAGTAAAAATCTATCTGGTCAACTAGATCAAATATTGAATGAGATCGAAGATTTTACATTCCTTTTACTTCTAAACATTAAAAAATAGAAGGAATCATGTATTAAAATTTAAAAATATTTTTTAATGTAAAAATGATGGTCATTTTTGGCATGTCCCATACTGACTAGTTGAAGTTTAGAACATTGTTGTTCATTTATTATTAGCTCTATGCAGACGCGAAGTATTTTACGTGATGCATTATATTATTGAATTTGAGGAAATAGAGTGTAAATCATTGGAATACACATACATTATTTTTAAAACTAATTTAATTACTCGTGTTGAAATATGGCCCTGACATGGAATTCGACTTTGTAACTGCCTTTTTGCAAAGAAATTGTATGGAAACTACCAATGAATTTTGATTTTTACGGTCTAACAACACCTTATCAATTCCGGAGACAATTTTTTTCTGAGACTGGCAAGAATCATACTCTGTAAGGTAAAAACTTGTCGATGAGAGTGGTTCAAAAATTACTTCCTACTTTGTAGCCCGTATAATAAGTGAAATATCAAGGTTTTGCTGTTTAGACCTATTTTGAGAGGTAAGTTTGATTATATTACAATGCATCATAATACATTTATAACAATTTAGTTTATACTTTAAGAGATTTTACAGTTTTTAGCTGCGGAAATGGAGAAGCGTTACTTCCACTTGGTTTGGTTACGTATGGGATGGAACCTCACAGTTACAAAGTGGAAACATAAAGTCTAATTCACATGTATTTTTTCAAAAATAAAGACCAGGTACTTTTAAAATAATAAAGTTGGTGTAAAAGGCAAATGATTTTACTATTAAACCAAATCTGAAATCGTGAAAAAAAACCATCTGTTTTATACATTTTGTTATTTTCGTTATTAATTTTTGTATGAAACAGCTGGTTCTTTTTTCGCGATTACAGAATTGGTCCCATAGGTAATAAAAGTTGTTCAGTTTGATGGTCCCTATCTACCATATTCGGCATTAGGGGTATTTTTGTAACACTTTGTTGACTATATGGGACATACGTATTGTCATTCTCGCAGCCCGGCAGTACTGAGGCCGCGCTCGTCTCGATCCCGATATTTATGTGATGGTTAGAAAGAGACAGAACACCGAGCGAGCTATTGCTATCCCTGTCGTGCAAGATTAATTGTTACCCACAGTGTTCTAATTAATTTCCTAAAAATTGTATATAAAGAGATCGTTTTCGAAAATAAATGAGTATTAACTTATCATTGAGCATTTTGACTTTGTGACCACAACAGCTGGTAACCCCGACATGCCTAACGAAGAACAAGTGAAGGACGCCGCAACAAATTCCGCTGGCAACGCTGACACTGGCGCGGATGTGAAATTCGATTTGGCTGGCATCTCCATACAGTCGAAAATCCTACCTTTTTGGCGAGATCATCCGCGCTTATGGTTTGCCCAGTACGAGACGCTCATCAACCCTCTGAAAGTTGGAGATGAACAGAAATTCAGATATGTCCTTGGAGTTCTACAAACGTCGGAAATACAGCAAATCAGCGACATATTACTGAATCCACCTGAAAAAGGGAAGTACGAAGCTCTTAAGGAACGCCTTCTTTCGGTATATCAAGAATCTGAAACGAAGCAATTTCAAAAATTAATCAGCGGCCTGGAATTAGGGGATCAGAAGCCAAGTCAACTTTTACGTCGTATGAGAGAACTGGGTGGCAGCTTGGTCCCGGACGACGCGCTGAAAGTGATGTGGATGAACCAACTTCCTACGTACGTGAGAACCGTCCTGTCTATCAACAAAGAAGCGACACTATCCACATTAGCTGCCATGGCTGACCAAATGATGGAACAACACGAACCCGCAACCGTCGCAGCAGTTTCTAGAGCTAAAACTACTCAACCTACTACAAGCAGCGCGGATACTGTGTACAACAGCCAGTTTGATTTGCTATCAAAACAAATAGAAAAAATGTCACTAGAGATCGCCGAGTTACGACGCAGCCAACACAGATCGCCTAGATATCGCCGTCCCTTTCGCACACACTCAAGATCACGTTCTCGTTCAAAATCAAGAAGTGGAATACCTAAGAAACCTGGAGATGCTGACTGGGAATGTCGTTATCACTACAAGTTTGGTGACAAGGCAAGACGCTGTGAGTCACCGTGCGCTAGAAAAAAAAATAACCCGGAAAACTAATAGCAACACCGTCAGTGGCGGGCGTCGGTGTACCTTCCTCCAATAACCGCCTATGCATTTACGACCTAGATACAAGAGAACGCTTCCTTGTGGACACCGGCGCGGAGATATCAGTTTTGGCAGCGACAAACAAGCGGAAACTTACTCCAAATACCTACAAACTTTATGCAGCAAACAATACACCTATCCAAACCTACGGCGAACGAACCATACGACTGAATTTGGGGCTACGACGCAGTTTTCCATGGACATTTATTGTAGCAGATGTGAAGACTTCCATTTTGGGCGCAGATTTCCTACGTAACTACAACCTTTTGGTGGATCTACGGCATAAGAAGTTGAGAGACGGAATCACTAACCTATCAATAGATTCTGTGGATTTTGACTGCAAAACGGAAACCGTCAACATCATCAGCAGCGACCACACCTACTATGATATTCTGAAGAAATTTCCTGAAGTATTTCGCCCAATGTCATTGAAGAATCCTGCAAAGCATGACGTCACGCACCATATTGAAACAAGTGGCCCTCCTCTCTTCGCCCGGCCCCGCCCACTACCTCCGGATAAATATCGAGCGGCTAAAGAAGAGTTCGAACGAATGATGCAATTAGGAATTTGTCAACCTTCGAAGAGCCCATGGGCGAGCCCTCTTCACGTGGTCAAGAAAAAAGATGGAGGTTTACGTGTATGTGGAGACTACCGCAGATTGAACGCTGTAACGCAACCAGACAGATATCCTATACCGCGAATCCAAGATTTCACCTACCAACTACATGGAATGAAGATTTTCTCAAAATTAGACTTAAAAATGGCGTACTATTGGATACCAATTTCAGAAGAAGATGCACAGAAGACAGCGATAATAACACCGTTTGGTCTATTTGAGTTCAAATGCATGACCTTTGGCTTACGCAACGCCAGCCAAACGTTCCAGCGTTTCATGCACGAAGTGTTAAGGGGAATTGAAGGCTGCTACTGTTTCGTCGATGACATTCTGCTGTATACGAGTGATGAAAAACAACACAAAGCTCTGCTACATGAAGTCCTGAAACGTCTCGAAAAATACGGAGTCACACTAAACATCGAAAAATGCGAATTCGGAAGAACAAAAATCAACTTTCTCGGATATGAAGTATCGTGCGATGGAATTTCACCCACTAAAGAAAGAACTGAAATTATTTCCAACTACCCGAAACCGAAAACTGTGAAGGAACTTCGAAGATTTCTCGGAATATTAAACTTTTATCGTGACTGCCTACCACAGCAAGCCAAACTGCAAGCGGAATTGAACACCTACCTACATAACTCAAGAAAAAATGACAAAACGCCTATCAAGTGGACGAACGAAGCAGATCAAGCTTTTGAAAAATGCAGAAAAAGCATATTAGAAGCTACAACGCTGACACATCCCGTTCCTGGCACAAAACTTTGCATCATGAGCGATGCGTCAGATCACAGCGTTGGAGCAGCTCTTCATCAGCAAGTAGATGGCACCTGGCAACCATTATCGTTCTTCTCTAAAGCGCTGAGTCCTACGCAACGCCGTTACAGCGTGTATGATCGCGAGCTTTTAGCGATATACATGGCTGTAAAGCATTTTCGTCGTTTGATTGAAGGCAATGACGTCACCGTTTTTACCGACCACAAACCGCTAGTGAACGCACTTACAAGATCACCTAGCAGCAGCGATACACCACGGCGAGAGCGACAGCTACATTTCATAAGCCAGTTCTGCACTTCAATCGAATACATACAAGGAGAAGAGAATTCAGTAGCCGACGCTTTATCTCGCGTAGAGGAGATTGGATGTCCAACATACATCGACTACAGCGACCTTGCTATTGAACAAGAAAAAGACGACGAGTTACGAAAACTAAGACAGCAATCACACTTGAAATTCAGCAACGTCACACTGCCAGGCCTCGCCAGTCCAATAAGCTGCGAGATGACCACCGGAACGCCTCGACCGTACCTGCCACTGAAATATCGTTTTGAAGCATTCAAAGCACAACACGATATGTGTCACCCAGGCGTGCGAACCACAAGATCACAAGTTGCAAGCAAATACTTCTGGCCTGAAATGAATAAGCAAGTAGCCGAATGGACTAAGGCGTGCAAGGGCTGTCAACGAGCAAAAATACACCGGCACGTTGTGACTACGGTGGGCGAGATACCTATGTCTCAAAGATTCGACCACATAAGTATCGATTTAATCGGCCCTCTACAAATATCAAATGAATACCGATACTGCGTCACCATCATCGACCGGTGCACCAAATGGCCCGAAGCTGTACCTGTAAGAAATATAACTGCCGAGACGGTGGCCAAAGCGCTGTACGAAAACTGGATTTCAAGATTCGGATGCCCTCTGCGAATAACCACTGACCAAGGGAAACAATTTGAATCGTCACTATTCAACTCGCTGCTGAAACGATTCGGAATAACAAGAATAAGAACCACCGCATACCACCCGCAATCTAACGGCCAGATAGAAAGGTGGCACCGCACTCTAAAAGCTGCATTAATGGCGAGAGGAGGAGCGACGACGTGGACCGACGAGCTACCAACAGTATTACTCGGATTACGCACTACACTACGTCATAATAATATCAGTCCGGCAATGATGACCTATGGCGCAACACTACGGATACCGTCGGATTTTTTTATGCCTACACCGCCTAAAATCGACGACACCGACTACGTACGAAGCCTACTACGAACGATGACCTCAATTTCACCGAGCACTAGAACGAGCACATCGAGTTCCAAGCCATTCACATACAAAGACCTTGCTACCTGCACGCACGTCTATGTGAGAAACGACACTGTAAAGAAGCCGCTTACACCGCCGTACGATGGGCCATACGAAGTTATCAAACGATACGAGAAATTCTACAAGATACAACTACCGAGCCGCACTGCCGTTATCACCGTAGAACGATTGAAACCCGCCTATCGCATTGAAGACCAAGACGTCCAAACTACCACAATAAGCAAGACTTCGCGCGACGAAACCACTACACTACCACGGAGCACTGCCTACACAACAAGATCGGGACGAGTCTCGAAACCTACTGTGCGCTTCGCTTGAGGGGGAGTGATATGGGACATACGTATTGTCATTCTCGCAGCCCGGCAGTACTGAGGCCGCGCTCGTCTCGATCCCGATATTTATGTGATGGTTAGAAAGAGACAGAACACCGAGCGAGCTATTGCTATCCCTGTCGTGCAAGATTAATTGTTACCCACAGTGTTCTAATTAATTTCCTAAAAATTGTATATAAAGAGATCGTTTTCGAAAATAAATGAGTATTAACTTATCATTGAGCATTTTGACTTTGTGACCACAACAACTATATTTGTACCAAATGTTTCGAATAATTATATGAATTGTGACTGAGACTTTACATTTCCATTTTGTAACCCATTTACTCGATTTTGTAACCTGTCCCATTTTTATAATACTTTAAAATTAAAAATTTGTTAAAAAGAATAATATTCTCAGCGGCTTGGTAGCATAATTGGTAGTGCATTGGGCCGGAATCCTAAGGGTGCGGGTTCGTATCCCGTCTAAGTTGCTACGGGTGAGCCGATATTTTCTAATATTTTTCATTATTTATTCATCTTAATATAAAAATAGCATTGTGAATGCAAAAATCTAAAAGTTTAAGAATAATATGTTATTTTATTTTGTTCTGCTAAGATAAAAATAGATGTTTATTTTCATATTAAATTATCATTTATTTAGTTATATTCGACGTTCTGAGCACGTGACGAAGAAAATAAGAGTCCATTATGGACCACTAAGTAAAAAGTGGGTCTTATTTTTCATATAAAATATAAAATAGACCCGTTAGAGCTTCTGTTTTTTTTCTAATTTATTAAGCTATGAGTACCTAATTTAATGCAGTAAAAAGGCAATATCTCAACACTATAGTTTTCGTGTAAATTAGAAAATAGTATGGTTAGTTTGGTTACAAAATGGAAATAAAAATGGTGTTGCACCATCTTTGAATCCGTTTTTCGCAGGTTTTTTATGTTTTTACTAAGAAACATTTATGTTCAATCGGTAGTTTGGAATATAAGGAATATTTCTACACTTATATAATATAATTTTATTATATAAAATAAAATGACATCCACTTTGTAACCGGGACATCTTTTTACGAAAATGCCCAGCCATCCCTCCCTTCTGAGACCATAAAGTTTGCTGTATACCGGGCGGGAAAGTAGCGGGAACGGGACGGGCACGGGGCGGGAAAATATCGTTTCACACAAAATGTATAGGAGCATGCATATAGCTTGACCATAAAGAGTAGACAAAAATTGAGGGCGCCACTTTCTATGTAAATACGTCAAAATCACGAATAATTTGGCAACACTGAGTATATTTTGTACTGAAAGATTTTAGTTCCATTTTATTTAATTTCAACTCTTTATGGTCAAGCTGTACGTACAGTTTGACCATAATGAGTTGAAATAAAATAAAATGGAACTAAAATTTTTCAGTACAAAATTTAGTAAGTGTTGCCAATTTATTCGTGATTTTGACGTGTTTACATAGAAAGTGGTGCCCTCAATTTTTGTCAACTTTTTATAGTCAAGCTGTAACGGAGGACGACGGGGCCCGGACGTGGCGTGCACGGGACGGGAAAAACCCCGTCGGCGGCACGTCACCACCCCGTGCCCGTCCCGTTCCCGTTACGTATGCATCGAAACTCCGTTCGCTCTTAGTGATGTGTAATGCAAAGCATCTTGGTGGATTTTGGATTATAACACTAATGAAATTTTGATATTCAATAATGTTCTGTGATGCGTGCATTGTATCGTAATACAATATTCCCCTATTAAAACATTTTATCTACACTCACAACGTAATGTTCCAAATATGAATTCAAAAAAGGTAATATAAATACGTACTTTATTTTCGTGGATAGGTAAAATTAAAAAATAAACTCATTACGATGCAGTCAACTGCATCATAAAATAACTTTTTTTCTCATTACGATACAGGGCAAATCCAAAAAGAAGGCAGTGCCGTAACATTAAAAAAAACAACGATATTTTCCCACATATTTTTCATGATTAAAATGTACTCTATGGTAATCGATGACTTTAGTGCGATTAGTTTGTTGAAATGCACTGATCAAATTTTTTTTTCTAATGGAATGCGCGCCAAGCATTTCCGATAAAATTTGGTTTCAATTTTTACATTTTGTTATACTTACTGAATTTTGTAGGTTTTTTTATTCTTGCTCTAAAATGTGAAAAAAAATTACTCTGCCCGATATTTTAGTTTAGATGCTGCAGCTGAGGAATTGACTTATTACAAGGTAGGTAGGTACCTTGCTAATACAAACAAAGTCTCTCTCTCTTTTCTAACGTTGATCTTTTATTTAGTAGGTTCAATCCCAAATGTATGAGTGTAGATAAAGTAGTGTATGAAACTGCACATAACTAGGTATTAAAACACTCGTGTGATACTATTAAAAACCTCGCCTACGGCTCGGTTTTTAAACACACACTCGTGTTTTAATACCCCTCTTTATGTGTCAGTTTCATAAACTACTATTCTTTGTCATCTCTTTAAAGATCTTTATCTCTTTTATTAATGAAAAATAAGTTGGTTTAGAAAAGAGTGGAATTGCATGAACTGAAATTAAACACTTAAAAACAAATGACAAAAAGATACATACAATAGGTACATCTTAATTTATTGCCCAGTCAATAATTGCTAATATTGGTATGGCAATAAGACTGAATTCCAATGATTGACCTATCGATATTATACAGTGCCTTTGGTCTTGAACTAGCGATAATTTTAAGATGTGAAATACACCTAATTTTACCGACAAAAACACCCACATGTTGGGGTCTATCCCCCCCTCTCCTATTAGTATCACCATCATTTTAAATTTGACTTTTTATTTTAGATAACCCTGCAAAAAAAATTCTTTAGATTTAGAAGTCCCACAGTTATAATAAAAATACAACAGTATTTTTATAATATCACCTATCAATTAAAAACAAATGTGTAAACTTTCAACTTAAATACGTCATTAAAATTACTAAAGTAAAATTTTATACGAAATTTTCGTGCTTTTTTGGGTTTTTATTACATTTCTCAAAAATTAGGACATTAATGTTATTGTTTTTTTTTCAAATACACCGGAATATTATCTACAAAACGACTCCAAAATTTATTGCTCTATGTTGCATATTTCGAGAGTTATTTTTGTTCGAAAACAACAACAAAACAAACGGTCGTAGCTGTCTAACTAAGCAATGGCTTCAACGTCTAACTAAGGCAATGGCAACTTAAGCTACTTAATTCTTTTATTGAAAAATCCATCTACAATACAACACTAGCACGTTACTACCACGTTAACTGTCGCGAGTAGCACGTTGCGTATGCATTAAACTCCCTGTCAGGACGCATATAAGCAAAATCTAACTCTCGAGTTTTGATGGTGATCTCTGATTGGTCAAGAAACTCAGTAGTTAGATTTTGCGCGCAAACTCTAACTACCCAGTCTCGCGCTAGTTCAATAGTGATCTCTGATTGGTCAAAAAACTCAGTAGTTAGGTTTTGCCCGCAAACTCTAACTACTGAGTGCGCATCCGCCAATGAGCGAGCATCAAAATTCAGTTGTCAATTGTCTTTGAACACAACTGTGGTAGAATATTTTATTTTTAAAAAATGTTTAATAATCTTCCAAGTTTTTGCGAATATAATCCAGTATACCCAGATCTGAACGCAAAAGTTTTTTTTCTGCTAAACTAAATATTCCTTGCCTATGAAATTGACGTTTTGTATGGAGAATTTTTAACAAGTTGCATTTTCTATTTTAAAAATTTTCACAATTTATTTAACAACTGTGAACACTATTGCAACAAAACTTTTCTGTAAGTACAAATGTTTGAACATTAAGATAACCTAGGAAACATAACTTACTCTAAAAAAATAAGTTTAGGCTACGTTACAACAGATTAAATGGTCATTTTTGCCAACAAAAAAGGAGTCACTTTCAATGTATTTTTAGATGACTTTAATTATTCATCAGAACAATCAAATTACATCCAATTATAAGCATAGCCGTCAATTTATATAGCTCTATTCTATCTATTCTCTATTCTTCAAGTTCTCCAGTGTATCCATATGGAAACAAGAATGCTGAATAAAATTGACCAAATGGATTGTCCAAAAAACCAAACCTGCGTCGCAATGAATCATAATTGCAAGTTTAAAATGCATTTATTCTTACTTGTCCTATTTGGTTGCTATGCCGTTGTGAATTTTGCCTCAAAACACGCTTTGGTGGACGCCAGAATAAAACCATAGGTACTTCATAAACAAAAAAAAATTTTTATTGCATACAAACATTCTGAATAAATTTTTCTTCAATTCAACATTCTTATTATTCATCTCAATACAGTACCTAGTTAGTATAAGGCTGAATAGTTTGAAGGTATTCGCCTTTCTTTACACATTACTTAATTTTTTTTTGGTTTATCGTTTATCTGTAAACATCTTTTTATTTCAGTAGGTACAGCCAGCAACGGAAATTATTGAACATAATTTGATTAATTTTTTTCCTAATAATAATTAAGTGCCATAAATTACTGATGAAAATATATAAGTAGGTATTGCAAAAAATCTTGTTATAACTAAACTAGCAAAGTCCCTTAAATCAGTTATACCATTACGCGCTATACATTACTACTGACAAAAAAATAAAGATGCGAACTCAGTAGTTAGAGTTTGCGGGCAAAACCTAACTACTGAGTTTTTTGACCAATCAGAGATCACTATCGAACTTCCGCGAAACTGGGGAGTTAGAGTTTGCGCGCAAAACCTAACTACTGAGTTTTTTGACAGGGATCACCATCAAAACTCGAGAGTTAGATTTTGCTTATATGCTGTCAGGACCACGTTCCGTCCCCGCCCCGTCCTTGTCCCGTCCGGGGTTTTTCCCGTTACGTATACAGCGACCTTTAGTGGGATTTTTTTAAGAATGTTTTTCAAATTACTTTAATTTTACATTAATGGGGAGGCGAAGGCAAAGTGAATTACAGATGGCGCTTCATTCTTTGGAACAATTGTCAGTTTGAGCTTATATTGTCTTGACTGTGTATTACGTGATTTTACTTTCTTAGATTGTATTTTTTTCGGTTTTGCGGACAAACAATGTATTATATGCTAACTTTAGCTCATATAAAAGAAGAATTACGGAAAAGAAAAGCCAAAACAACAGGCAAGAAAGTTTATAGCAACTTACAAAAAATTGCTAACAAGCATTACATTTCTTTAAATTTCGTGTAAGATTTACAAGTAATCTTTTTATTTCAGATTAGAAGCATATGATTTAAATTTTAACAAAGCAACTGAGTGTGAATTTCCGTGTTTATAGTTGCCTGATGATGCCTTCTGTGCAATAGTAATTTCAGGTTTCTGTACTGGAATTTCTGTACCATCCAAAATTACACGAACCGTTTTATCATATTTATTTTATTATTCTAAGTTTCTTGAATGACTCTGGCATATAAAATTCTATTAATTCTCTGTTTGGCCCCAATATTGGGCTTATTCCATATTTGATATACCTATCAAATTCATCCAAGTTATAAATATGCTAGAAACTGCTGAGGTTGAAATATTAAAGAACAAAGCTGTTATAATTCAAATGTTGTTTTATTTTGGCGAAGCTTCATCAAATTCATGAAACATTCCTTTTGATTTATAATGTTTCTCAGGCTCAGCAAAGGAGAAAATCGAGGGAAAAGCATCTTTTTTTTGATATTTTTTTGCCCAATATTTTTTTTGTTACTGGGAAATCGATGAACTCCAATAATTTACAAGTTACATGCATAACAATGCGGAATTTTCTCAGTATAAAATTAAAAAGTGCAATACTCCAAGAGATTCCCATATGTTTTGACACTTTCTTTGAGGCGGCCCGGTACCAAGACCAGACGCCACCTATCGGGATAAAATTGCGCTTTTCCTCCCCATTTATGCTTGCAACACTAACATTCCTTTTTTATAGAAGTCCTGAGTTGAATACTATTTATTACTTGTATAACTTGTATTATTTAAATCTAAATTTTGAATAGTATTCATCCTGTTTCAAAATAAAAATTAATCTTTTTAAATTATTAAGTGTTAAGTGATTTTCGAGAGATTTCTAAACGTGTCTCAGTTTGACAGAACGTTCCTATTGGTGTGACATCTATCAAGATTTTGTTACATTCAATATTATTGGTCACACGTTTTAGTCAAGCTCTAGTGATTGGTTGATATTTATATTTAGAAGGGAGGCAGAAGCTCAAAAAGCTGAAAAGAAAGAAAAAAGTGAGAAACTTGGGGAGGCGAAGGCAAAGTGAATTACAGATGGCGCTCAGTCTTTGGAACAATTGTCAGTTTGAGCTTATATTGTCTTGACTGTGTATTACGTGATTTTACTTTCTTAGATTGTATTTTTTTCGGTTTTGCGGACAAACAATGTATTCTATGCTAACTTTAGCTCAGATAAAAGAAGAATTACGGAAAAGAAAAGCCAAAACAACAGGCAAGAAAGTTTATAGCAACTTACAAAAAATTGCTAACAAGCATTACATTTCTTTAAATTTCGTGTAAGATTTACAAGTAATCTTTTTATTTCAGATTAGAAGCATATGATTTAAATTTTAACAAAGCAACTGAGTGTGAATTTCCGTGTTTATAGTTGCCTGATGATGCCTTCTGTGCAATAGTAATTTCAGGTTTCTGTACTGGAATTTCTGTACCATCCAAAATTACACGAACCGTTTTGTCATATTTATTTTATTATTCTAAGTTTCTTGAATGACTCTGGCATATAAAATTCTATTAATTCTCTGTTTGGCCCCAATATTGGGCTTATTCCATATTTGATATACCTACCAAATTCATCCAAGTTACTATCCCCGTCAATTGGTAATGCGCTGGAACCTTGTCAAATTAACATACACATCATCGTCATCTGCAACTAAAAATGACAAAAAACAGTAAAATTCTGATAGGTAATACAATATATTAATTATTGAATTCTTATTTTCTATAAGAAAGGGTCTAGGTATATGAGAAAATTTCGTTTTTGAGGTTAAAATCATGGCCGCCAGGCGCATTACCAATTGACGCGGATAGTATAAATATGTTAGAAACTGCTGAGGTTGAAATATTAAAGAACAAAGCTGTTATAATTCAAATGTTGTTTTATTTTGGCGAAGCTTCATCAAATTCATGAAACATTCCTTTTGATTTATAATGTTTCTCAGGCTCAGCAAAGGAGAAAATCGAGGAAAAAGCATATTTTTTTGATATTTTTTTGGCCACTATTTTTTTTGTTACTGGGAAATCGATGAACTCCAATATTTTACAAGTTACATGCATAACAATGCGGCATTTTCTCAGTATAAAATTAAAAAGTGCAATACTCCAAGAGATTCCCATATGTTTTGACAGTTTCTTTAAGGCGGCTCGGTACATAGCCTTCTATATCTTCCAAGCCCTGAAGTTGAGCAGAACGGCAACATCGCATGTGGTCAAGCACATAGTATAAAATTATTTTAAAAATTACTTATTATTTGTTTTTCCTATATTATCTATGTTTAAACTAGTTGTAAATTGTGATGTAAGATTATTTCAATAAAGTTTTTTATTTATTATTATTATTTATTTATTAGAAGATAAGGTTTGAGTCAAATTATTTGAACTTTTCGGGGGTCCTTTAGTACGATGAGCATTTTGATCTAAGCCTCCTCTAGCAATAAATCTTACATCATTGGAAAGGTATTTAAATTTGAAACACTTTATTGTATTACTATAAACGTCAACTATTAGTACTTTGAGAGTTATAACGCTCTAAACTTAACCAATTTTTTTAATACTAATGACCTTAAACTCCGAAAATACTAACAATTAATATAAAGTATGTTTGCAGCAAATATTTGTTATATAAAAACCTTTCTTACGATGTATCATTCATTTCTATAGGTGTGGTAGATCAACTCCCATAGACAATAAACCACTCTTATACTTTAATAACCTTTAACTCCAAAAGTATTAACAATTGATATAAAGTATATGAATAGCAAATATTTGTCATTAAAAGACCTTTCTAATGATATATCATTTATTGCTAGAGGGCGTGTTAATCAACTCCCTGCTGAAGAAAATCAACAAAAAAGATGACATCTTTGACAGCCATTTTTTCCTGGTTAACATTGATATTTTTCTTATTGTTTAATATACAAAGCATTTCAATAAAGGAACTAAATTATTTTCATATTTTAACTCTCACACGATTACTATGAAAAAAAATATCGACCTCTTAAAATTGAAATATTCTCATACATTTAGTATGGAGACTGGCCGACGACATGACCACGAACTGACAGTAACAGACGTTGCCAAACTTATGTTCACGGCTTGCAATTATAGAAGGCTATGCTCGGTACCAACGACAAGACGCCACCTATCGGGATAAAATTGCGCTTTTCCTCCCCAGTGCGATTCAGTCTGTCGCAACTTTCATACAAAAAATAATTCTATGAAACAGACAGTCAGACACGAATTTTGATGGCGACTATATTTGTCTCACTCTTCCTCATTCTTTCTCGTTCTTTGATGATACGTCATTCATTTGTCAGTCAGAGCAACTATAGGCGGTACATTTAAAGATCTTTGGGAAGTTTTTAGTACCTATTAATAAAATTTTAACAAATAAAATTATCAATTTGTGTTAATAGTACGCTAGAAATATAATAAGTCAGTGGTTAATGGTCCAGTCATTGCGAATTATAAGTGCGTATCTAATCAAATCATAATGAAGCATGTGTAATTTGTGGTTTGAAATTGGAGCTAAAGGACGACACAAAATGGTTTTTTATGGCCAAATTTCCTTTTGATGAGCTTCGGTGAGTTTAATCAACTTACATCCGTTTAAACTTTTTGGTAGGTATTTGAATGTAAATAATAATTTTAGTCAATAAGCTGATGGGAAATAGAGTAGCTACCTACTTACATCTATAAATATCGATATCGATGTTTTTAATTTCAGTTGTAATGTAAGAAATGTAAGAAAAATGAACCATATACACACACACATAGGCCTTTGCGTCTATTGCAGACGAGTTATATTCAATGCCTGAGGCAACTTGTTTGATGTGATAATAAACCGATGCGAGAGCGACATACTCTCCCGCAGGCCTGGCAGGGGAAGTTTGCGGCTGATGTATTAGTGCCGCCCTGGTGACGCTTCTCCCTCCTGTCAGTATCCGAGTGGCGTAAGCGTGTTGCGGAGGGTCGTACTTTGTGCGACGAGACCTGCGGGTCTACCGGCTAAAAACAATTAAGTTAATGTTAACTGTAATTTGACAGGTGTATGTAATACATTGCAACTTCGTTTTGGCACAAATAAAAACTTATGAAAGAAAAGTAGCAATGTATTACATCCATCTGTCAAATTACAGTTAACATTAACTTCATTATTTTTAGCCGGTAGACCCGCTGGTTCAGAACCATATACACTTTCACAGATAATATAATACTATACTAGACACTTTATAACTTTCCCGTTGCATTGTACAGTCAGCAGCACATGAGTTTATACAAAACTGTCAAAATTCCTTTTGAACCTTAATATCTTTCCACTTAAGTATAAAAATGTTTTTAATATAATTTTTATTTCAGGTCATTGCCATCAGCCGTTGAAATAATTGAAGAAGTACAATGAAGATTTTTAAGAAATAAATACTTTTAATTTTAAATTTCTTTATTTCAAATATTAAACTGAACAAATGCTCTGTTTTTTAAAGTACTGCCCAACAGTTAAATGCTTCATAATTAATTCTAACATACTTATGTGACTCAGTACTAGTTAAAAAACATGGCACAATGCCATGTTAGTGGAAGTTTTAAAATTATTCTTAAGTAAGCGCAGTTCAGTGCATTCATCGATATCGATAAAAATGTTAACACTAGGTCGCCCATCTCTATCTTTTTTCCTGTAAGTTGGCAAAATATTGTTTTACAGTCGTTAGGTTGGCAACGATGAGGTATGTTTGATTTGACATTTCATAGATTTTTTTTGCTCTATGAAGTCCCGTCTCTTCTTACGTAGTTATTGCTTTCTCTGTGGTGCGATTGACTGACTGACTGACTGTGCGACACCGCTACTAACTAGACAGTCTCGTAATATAAAGCCCTTTTTTCGGATTTACGGTTTCGATTGTTTCAATAATTATGACGACAAATAAAAGTGATAATAAGTTGTCATTATGGTGAATCGTATCGTACTCGGCCCGATCGCGTGCTCACACAGTGTATGCAGTGTTATCTCGCGTAGCGGAATTTAGTAGACGCCTTTTACATTCGCGATCAGTCGATATTATGAGGTCCGAACGAGAGAACCAATTGAGAATTTTGCCATTATGATGCCTATGGTTTATACAGTGTATGGTTTTGCCATATTTTTTATGATCGCATGGGTCTGTTTGTGGTTAATTCACATAATGGCACTTTCGTATTCGAAATGGAAATTGCACAGGACAGTGGACCGTTCACCTCCGGAGCAGCCGTACCCTGGTGTTTCGATATTGAAGCCGTTGACCGGCGTCGACCCGAACTTACTATCGAACTTGGAGACGTTCTTCACCCTCGACTACCCGACTTACGAAATACTCTTCTGTGTGGAGAGCGAAAAGGACCCTGCGGTGATGTTGGTGAAACACAGCCTTTTACCGAAGTATCCTAATGTGGATGCGCGTCTTTTTATTGGAGGAATGCGGGTCGGTGTTAATCCGAAGATAAACAATATGCACCCTGCGTACTTAGCCGCGAAATATCCGCAAATTTTAGTGAGCGACGCCGGCATCAGGATGAGGGAAGACTCTCTTCTGGACATGGTGCAGCACATGCGGGAAGACGTCGCGATAGTGCACCAGATGCCCTTCGTATGCGACGCAGAAGGCTTCGCCGCTGTTTACGAAAAGGTATACTTCGGAACGGCGCAGGCGCGTATGTATATGGGTGCAGACTTCTTGGGCATCAACTGTCACGTCGGGATGTCGTCGCTGGTGCGGCGGTGTGCGTTGGAGGAGGCGGGCGGCTTAGCGGCCTTCGCGGACTACCTGGCGGAGGACTACTTCATGGCGAAGGAGGTTTTAGCGCGTGGTTGGAAGATGCGAGTAGCATCGCTGCCGGCGCTGCAGAATTCGGGTTCTCGGTCAGTGAGTGCGCTACAGGCGCGCTTGAAGCGCTGGGCGCGACTGCGTATCGCGATGGTGCCGACGACGGCGCTGCTAGAGCCCCTGAGCGAGTGCCTGCCCCTGGGCGCGGGAGCCGCCTGGGCCGCAGGACAGTTGTTCAACGCGGAGCCTCTACCGTTCTTCTTGGTGCATGTGTTAGTGTGGTTTCTATCTGACTGGCTAATGCTACGGTCTGTGCAGAACGGGTCACCACCGTTCACTAAAGTGCAATTCTTAGTTGGGTGGGCTTGGAGTGAATTCTGTGCACCGTTTGTCTTAGCAGCTGCCCTACTAAGCCCGGACATTTCGTGGCGGACTCGTTGCTACAGACTCGATTGGGGTGGCCGTGCTCACGAACTGAAACCTCCCCATACTCAAAAGCTTTAATTTGTGAGTTTGTTTGAATTTAAATGCATAATGCTTGCGTGAAGTGCAGACCGGTGTGAATGTGATTCTTATGATAAGTTTTTATTTTAATTCCTATTTATAATTTTGAAATGAACAAAACTTGACACTTTTGTTTTAGAAAGATGTACATTAATTATTGTAATTTATACTTTTGTATTTAATTTTGTGGTGAGGTCCACTACTGTTGTATGCCATATGAGGAGTACAATAATATTCCCCTAGATATTGATAATTCTTGGGGAATGCTAAGGTTGTTACATATGAGTCATTTTTTACTTGTTTCAATGAATATTACTATCAGTCCTTTTAAAGTCCAAACCAATTCTTAACCATAATTTGTCTAATAATATTCTAGTTATCTTTATAAGGAGGAAGATGAAGAAGTATGCTAAAGAAGGATGCCCATTTCTGACCTGTCAAAATGTCGATTTTATCAATTATAATTTGGAAACAACATGTTAATGAATTAACACAAAATGAGAAAACCGTTTCTTCAGACCATCAAACTGAACAAATTCGCTAAAAAAAATACTGCTTCATACATTTTTATATTTTCGTTATTAATTTTTGTATGAAACAGCTGATTCCTTTTTTCCGATTTCAGAGTTGCTCCCATAGTAAAAGTTGTTCAGTTTGATGGTCCGAAGAAACGGTTTTCTCATTTCAATGCAATTTTATAAGCTGTATTACTTCTTTACATCGTGTTAATGAATTATCATTAACACGATGTAAAGAAGTAATACAGCTTATAAAATTGCATTTATTTAATTTTTATTTACAATTTGCTAACTAAAATAAAATAAACAATACAGAAATATAGAAAATTAATCATAAAGATTGCCAATATTACAAATTACAAGAACATATAGATTTTACAAATAGGTATATAATTATGATTGGTTATCAGAATCACTGTTCAAATTGCTGATTTCAAATGAAACCTTTGATAAGTCTACATATGCATAACAAACTCGAGTGTCTATGTGATTAGATTACTCACAAAAAGTTACAGTAAAGTTACTCAGTATTCGTAAGTTTTTAAAACAACAACTCTGTATAGGTGCCGGCATATAACTTGGCAAGACAAAGATGAGACAAAAAATGCGCAGAGTTTAGTGTTTGTAGCTACTTTTGTCTCGTTACTTTCTTGCCAAGTTACGTGGCGGTAGTTATACAATAAATGCAAATCATTTCTACGTTTTTACTTTAAACTTTTAAAAGAATTACTTTATACTGTAAATTGTAAATTATACACAGGGTGAATATTTCTTGAAAACTGTAAAAAATATCTCTATGGGTATATTTGGACGGGACAGACATAGTTGTAGATGTAAAGTGATAATAAATAGGTCTGTCATGGGGCCAAAAAGATTGTGACATTTTGCTTTGTGATAAGGATTATTTGCAGACCAAAATTTTGATTACTCTTTGTTTTTGATACTAATGTTTAATGAGACATTAAGACTGTTTTATTGTTATGGAGTCCAAATTTACCCATTGTATCTTGTACAAGCTATGTTATCTGTTTACCTGCGAAGGTATGATATGAATCATAATGATAACAGGTACATTTTTGCTTAATTCTTCATGTTGAATGTTATCTATATTGATTTTTAGAGCTTTTATGTTATCAATATTGATTTTTGAACCTTATCTGCAATAAAAAATTAAGATCAAAGTACATAAATAAACTTAACTGTTAATACTCAAAGTTGTGAACCATGTTGAAAAAATTTTTAATTTATTATTAGTACTTAATTACACTGGATAGATAAAATGTAACAGCCTGTATGGGACTTGAATAATGGAAGCAAGTGACATGTAATGTAATACTATTTAATACCAGTGAAATTCACCAACATTATAAATTATAATTTATATGTTCGGTAGATTAAAGAGATAATATAACTGCATAAATGCATGTGGGAAGTAAACAAAGTCCTCCCGATATAAGTACAAGCAAACATAATATTATGTTTTTATTCAATCGGTAACATGAGTCATAATAAAAAATAAAAGAATAATTGAGTCATTAAACTTGTTTTATCTAATCTTTATCCTTGTCAACTGACCTATTCTCATATTTGGAGGTTTTAGTAGCAATAGCAAGTTAGGCTGTCTGTATTTTAGTCATTGTAGACTTTTTACAAGTTACGCTTTCTGAAAGAAGGATTTTAACTAATAGTCTACTTCAGTAACTTTGTCTTTTCTCCTTTAATATTAACAAAGAAGAATACTGGATTGTCTTGGGATGCTCAGGATTCAAATTAAAACATCCATAAAGGACTACAAAAAAATGTGATACCTAGTACTCTGTCTGTTTGTTTATATCTATGTTTCGATTTGAATTTTTTTATAGTGATTAGACTTGGAGAGGAAAACAGGCTACTAATAATAACCGAAACCCAGAAACAAGTCGTGGACAAAAGTTAAATGGGTTATATTTCTTTCTTAGGTGATAATAAATAATAAAAACCACACATTTTTAACTAAAACTTTATTGACATAGTTATTTACAGCCGGGAACTGAACCTGAATCACTTAGGCCGCCTACGCACCGACAGTTGCCTAGATAATGTATGTATCGAAGTGAAACGAACGTTCACGAATGTTCGCAACCGGCCGCATTTACGGTCACCGTGTATCCTAGCAAGTAACCAGATGTATCTAGGCACTAATCTATGCACCAGCCCTATGATAACTGATACATTATGAATGATTCAGGTAGGTATAAGCAATTTAAAACAGCTATTCAGAATAGCTGTTTTAAATTGCTTATTATACCTATTCGATATTCTCTCTATTTTCGTTAAGAAGGAAAAAGCCTCAATTATACCAGTTTTACTCCTCTCAATATTGTAGGAAACGCCTTAAATTTATAAAAAAAATATTAAAATATAATTAGTATGTACTCATAAGTAGGTAATTAGGCAATTATGTATTCTGGGGTATAGGTTTATCAAAACGTGTGTCTTCGCAATTCTTTGTTTGCTAATCTAATCAGGGTCCGGAAAACCCCTATTTTTGGTTACGCCGATTGTTAGGGAAACCTTATTAAAAAGCTTACCAAATGATAGGGGTTCCCTTTCGATAGGTTAGTCGACGATATGCTTACCGTAATTGATATGGTTTTTAAAAACAAGTCTATGTAACCATTTGTTAACTAAACGTTTAAATAGCATCCCCGCAGCAGCAAACGGAACGCAAGCTGTGCGGACGAGCGCCCCCCCGACCAAAAATATCAATTCCAAGATGGCGTTCTTTATCTCATACTATGTATCACCTTGTACAATTTTCTTGTTTCATGTAATTTTTAGTTGCTGATCATCACATATATCAACGTGGATGTTAATGTGACAAGGTTCCAGCGTATTACCAATTGGCGGGGATAGTATGGGAGCCCCTCTTAAATATTTATTCTATTTTGTTTTTAGTACCTCTTATTTGTTGTTATAGCGGCAACAGAAATACATCAAACCCTAAAAATGTAAGAAGGTTTCTAATCTAATTCATATAATATAAAAGTAGGTAATCTAATCTAGGTACCTATGCCCAGAGTGACGCTTCTATATCCTGTCTGTAGGAATATTCTGTGCTGTAGGCACCAAGCAGCTGTGAGGGAATGATAACGTTATTTTTAAATATAACGTTATTTCTTACTTTTTTTAACGTTAATTTTAAAATTAACGTTATGTCAATAAATAACGTTAATTTAGATAACGTTACATTGAAATTAACGTTATTTCAGTAAATAACGTTAATTTTAACGTTATTTCTTACTTTTTTTTTACCGTTAAACTTTAAAATTAACGTTTTTCCAATTAATAACGTTATTTTTTTAGCGATAATTTTACCGGTATATTGTACCGGTAACGCTATATTTAACGCTAATTTTACTGGTAAAATATTTTTAACGTTATTTTTACCGGTAAATTTACCGATAAGATGTTGTAACGGTATTTTTAACGTTATTTTTTATTTATCGTTTTATTTTTTTAACGGTATTTCAATCCCTGTACACATTCTGAACCTAGGCCCTTGAAACCACCGCTTAGCACCTACAAACCTATTCCATAATGTCAGCATTGTTTCATTTCAATGTCGCATTGCGCAAGGTCGCGGCTTCGATTGATTCTATTTGTTTAGCCCCAATTTCCGAGGGAATTTAAGTAGATTAAAACAAACAAAACTCTTGAAAGTATTATCGATATCTCTTGGTTACTTACTATACCTATGTATTATCGTACAGAGTGTAAAACAAACTGGAAAAATACGATATGTAATCAATAGGCCTGCCTGACCTGTCTGAGTCTGACACAGAAGCACAGTACCTACCTACTGTTATAAAACAAATTCATTATCGCATCGTATTAGTAGCATAGCAGCACACCATTTTTTACAGATTTTTTTTGCCCCGTCCTTGGTAAGACTGGTAGTTATACTAAGTACTTATAGTATAGTGTAGACACTGGTAGCTGTAAAAGCAGGTACTTACCCATCTATAAAAGTACTCTGCCTACGTTACATTACTTAAAAGTACTATTATTTATTCCTGTGGTAACAGATGATAAAAAACCGGGACCGAGGGTTTAACGTGCACGGAAGCGCTCAGTTGTAATGCCATTTAACGGTCACCCATCCGACGCCTGCCCGGACCGAGCCTTGCTTAACCAACGTGATCGAGTACGATCAGTCTAGCTCCGCCATGAGCGCTTCCCATCTCTAGTCACCGAGTGTGAAAGAACTTGACGATTGGCCAACCCCTACTACTACAAGTACGGGGCACGTATCTTGAATTTTTTTCGACGAAGTGGGGATAAGTTCGCGTATGTGCTCTTGTGAGCGTCCAATAGCGCGCGCCCCTCTCCCGCCACCCGCGCCCCTCACCGCTACGCATACCCAAAATACGCGTTTCGCGCAATCCCCACCCGATGTCAAGTTATATGCCGCGAACTGTACACTACAATGATTCTTATCGTTCTTCCGCCTTCTAATCCATATCTTATTTCCATACCAACATCTATAAAAGACGAGATATGATTATGAGCTATGATATTTATACAATATATTATATGATAAGTGGAATATTATAGTCCGTGCTTGTTTCCTCATTGCGTGTGGTCACCGCATGAATGGGTTACAAAACGAGATTAGAGATTGTCTATCGAAATATGATATCCACATGTTTAAACCACAAACTCGAACCAATGTGAAATGTTAAGATTTCACTCTACAATCCACAACTTACTTCAGTAGGTACCTATAGTGTACTACAGTTTTACAAAACTATGGCTGTACCATTTTTGGTTTTTCCTTTTTGAGAATCTGTCTTTTTAAGAATCTGTCCTTATGAGAATTAATGCTATTAATACCCTACTAAGAAACTATCCTTACTTATATACTTATAATATTATAAATGCGAAAGTCCGTTTGTTTGTTTATTTGTTTGTAACGCCTTCACGTCGTAACTACTGAACCGATCATCATGAAATTTTGCATAGACGTTGTCAGGGGTGCAGAAAAGGACATAGGGTACCTTTCATCCCGAAAAAAGGAACTGTTCCCGAGGGATAGACAAAATACTATCCACGCAGACGAAGTCGCGGGCGGAAGCTAGTAATATTATAAATGCGAAAGTCCGTTTGTTTGTTTATTTGTTTGTTACGCCTACACGTCGTAACTACTGAACCGATCATCATGAAATTTTGCATAGACGTTGTCAGGGGTGCAGAAAAGGACATAGGGTACCTTTCATCCAGAAAAAAGTGCAGTTCCCGAGGGATAGCAATAAATCTGTCCGCGCAGACGAAGTCGCGGGCGGATGCTAGTTAATAATAATACCCTTCTTGGACTGGAACAAATGCATTGCTTGAGTATCAATAATATACATCTACCAGACCAGGATTCGAACCTGAGACTCAAGTCATGACGCAGGATCGCTACTACTGCGCCAAGCGGTCGTCCGTCACTTGTGATGACTGATGAGTAGAATAGATAGAGTGCTAGTAGTAAAAAGAGCACATAAATAGTACATTACATCCGAGAACGGGAAGCTAGCGATTGCATTGTCGAGGATGGTTTGAAGCCCGAGCCGCAGGCGAGGGCTTTAATCATTCGAGGCAATGCAAGTAGCTTCCAGTACAAGGTTTGTATAATACTTTACTCATGAAATGCATGTTATTATGTTGCCTCTAATATTTAATCTTGTTTCCATCTTTTCAGTTGACTTGTCTTTTTATGCAGGCGGGTTTTTAATTTTTTTATATTTTTTTTATTTATATCTTTTTAGTTATTATATATTACGGTCATGATATACCTTTTTGAAATCCTTAAAATAAGCCCTTTAATTTGACACCCATATTGCAGTATTCTAAAAAAAACTTTTTTTTCCACTACGTATAATAGCACCGTACAGCCGCCAAACCGCCATGTTGGTTTTTTTATAACGCCACCTTCTTAAGAACACTTGGGCTGACGAGACAAATCTAACGATATCTTAATTACAGAAATCCATTCAGCCGTTTGAAAGATATGAGGTAATAAAGAATATTACATACAAACAAACATACTTACTTACATACAAGATACGCGTGAAAAACATAACACTTTCTTTGCAGTCGGGTAATAAGGGAATCCGAACCCGGGACGCTGCGTCTTACAGGGGTGGGCCGAACCACTAGACCACAGAGGCAGCTAAGGGAATAGGGTTCATTCAGTTCAGGGTCAATCTATAAATTACAGGATAATGATACTAACAGGTAACCTTTTGTTGTCTCAAGTTTTCATTGGCTACATTCATCATCATTATCAAAACAAACCATTATTACTTATATCGGTATCAGTGTGTAGTACCATTTATTCTTATGGTAGTACCATCACTGCGTGTTCAGTGTCACCATAATGCTTCATCCTATTTGGATTTGGAAAATGACCTACCTATGCACCGTTATTTTTTGAGTACCTATATCTAAAAATGAAATGGGGATTTCAGACCACGTAAATGAACAACTTTTACTATGGGGCCAACCACGGAATCGCGAAAAAAAATCTGCTGCTCCATACATTAGGTATACTTAGTCGAGTCGATGTTGTACTTTTCTATGGAACAGCTGATTTATTTTCGAGATTCCGTGGTTGGCTCCATAGTAATTTGTTGATTATATCAAATTTGAAATCGGTTACATAGTTTTCATCATAGACATAGAAACATTTTCGCTGGGCATTGTATTTCTATGGTTTTCACACAGCGACGATTTTCAATTAAAATGCGAATAATGTAATTTTTGCAGATAACGGAAATAATGCCGTTATCTGCAAATTTCTCCAACTTTATTTGCATTATAGTGTATGGACGGCAGAATAGTACGCGTGACTAAATATCATCAACACCCAGTTCAATCGATTCTTGATACCTGACTTGTACTATTACTTATTCTTGATACCTGACCCACATAATGTAATTCGCTACTTCTGTTTGAGGTAAACCACATAATATCAACAAACCAGGAACTGCGCTGGATTCTGTGTGATACCAACAACAACCATGATACCTACTTTTATAGCAAAGGTTTTTAAACTTATTTCGTAGCCGCCCACTTAGAGAATCAATTATTTTCTAGCGCACCCCTTTCAAAAACTTTACCACCTATTCAATTATATTAACTTTTAAAATCACTTAATTCTGGGCCATTCACCGTCCACTGCAGGCAGGCCTTCAACGCCCACGAGCGGCGCTATCACCCACTTTTAGAAGCACGTCTGCTATATAGTCTCAGGTAAGTAGGTACCTATATGAATAATCTCTACTCTACTCTACACACTTCCTTCTAGTGATGTACACACAAGGCTAGAGTCCTCCGAGTCCTTTTGTCTAGAGCTCGGTGTCGTTTACATACAGGGCTCGCCTCGTTTGTATGAAGCTCGACGACTCGGGAGTATTTTTCAGAGATCTGTCAATCTCGAGGCTTTTTCACGGCTCGAGCCTTTTCGAGAGCTCGGTCGATCCCGAGGCTTTTTCACGGCTCGAGTCTTTTTCGGTGCACTAGTTGTGATGGGCTGCTGACTTGGACGAATCAATTCGTCCAAGGCTGCTGATGAATGAGGATAAGTAGAGGTAAGGCCATAAGATTTATTCTTATGGTAAAGCACAATTGATTAAGCATCTATGGTGCTCTTTATGACATATTATAAGATATTAAATTTTTTGAGATCTAATTTTGGAGACTCGTGTCAGATTTGCAGGGCTCTGTGAGCTCGATAGGCTCAGCTTTAATAGTTACGTAAATAATAATATTTTCAATATGACACGGACAAAATAAGATATTGAAGCCATAAACATAAACCCGAGCTTCTATGAGGATCGCGTTCATTTTAAGACTCGAGCTTTTTTGAAGGCTCGAGCTCTCTTTTGATAGGTTCAAGCTCTTCTGAAGGCTCGAACTCTTTTGAAGCCTCGAGGCGTGGCTCAGATAGCTCGTGTCTCAGCTAGGCTCGGTCTTACGAGCCTACCGAGCTCAACGAATCCTGCCAATCCGCCTCGAGGCTTCAAAAGTAGAACTCGACGCCTGGAGGTTTGTACATCACTACTTCCTTCTTCCTTCATTGACAGACACCAGACAAATCACATACTATAAGTATCTACTGTAGGTACTCTATATATACAGACTGGAATTTTTATCCCATAAGGAGGTAAAGAAAGTGCTTAAAATACTGAAGATAAGAATTATTATTATGCAAAGGATAAGTATATAAATATTCCTTTATTCTAAAAAAATAAGCAAGACTTCATCTAGTTCGATAATAAGCCTTGTAGTGGCGTCAGTAGGGTGAAAAATGCGGCGTTTTGTGAACCAGAGATTTCCTTTGGTAGGATTGGTCCTTAGGACCCTAGGATGGATATAAGAAGTGGAGCCACCACGATTTTTGTAGTAAATTTTTTGAAGTTTTGGCTTTCAGCTCAATCTCGATAGATGTATTAGTTTAGCTGCTATGCCCAGTTTGATATCATATTCGTATGAATTTAGGGTGTGGAATTCATTTTTTGATTCATATTTGTACGATTTAATTGTTAAACTATTTAAAAAAAAACAAAAATAAATTACTCGCTTGGTTAAAGAAAAAAATTGCCATTAAATACACAAATTGGAATATTTGAAAAAGAAAAATACCTCGTAGGAGCTCTTATATCCTTTTATTTTTAAAATAATAATAAAAGAAAATATTCTTGTTTTGGCTAATTAAAAAAATTACTTCGTTACCGTTGTAAGGAAGTTATTATTTTTATTAAATATTAATATTTTAAATATCAATTCGAAACTTGTTTGTGATAGGCTCAAATTGTAGCAAATTTAGTTAGCTTTATAAATATACAGTAGTGTTATCTGAAAAACGCTTCCTTAAGGTAGTGTTTTCGAAAATACTGAAACAAGTGCCAAGTTTTTCCAGCAGTACAGGGTTTCCAAGGGTTAAAACTTGGGTAGAACTACTCTCAAGGTAGGTACCTAACAACATCTGAAAAAAATCGTAGTTAAGTACATGCGCGCTTGTGATATTTGCCTTTTTTGTCGATATTGACTGCCATTTTTTGTTTTTCTAATAATTTACTGATATTTTTTAATGCAGCGTTATACTTTTTAAGTTTATTTCAAAACAGTTAAATAAAAGTGTTATAATGTATATTTGGAATTGGCTATTTATTACCTTTCATTTGATACCCATATTGTTATAATAAAAAATAATAATATTGCCAATAGGTGTAAAAGAAATTGACGGTACGCGACAGTGAATTTTTTTTTCGCTATTTATTGTTAATAAAGAAATTTGTACAGTTATATTTTTTCAACTCTTCATTCTATAAGCTTTGTTATCGTATTTTTTGTTTGCAAATAAGAACATCAGTTTAATATTTACGGTGACTTAAAGTAAAAAAAATGTAGTTGAAAATATTGGTTATTGTGTAATATTTAGGAAACTTCTTAATAAATTGCATTTTTTATACCAGAAATGAATTCTACGTCATTGATTTATCCGAAAATGATACCAAACTTGGCTTAGTATCTAAACTTAGGCAGTTATTAACCTCGGACTTCGTTAAGGCAGAATTCCCCCCTCCCCCCCACCTGCTTGAAAAATCCAGGTGGCTCCACTTCGTAAACCCATTTTAGGAACCTAAGGATCAAACCTACCGAAGGAAATCTTTGTTTCATGGATAGCCGTATTCTTCGTGTTTTTGCCTCCTACGACTGAGGCTATAGGGAATATTAGGGAATATGCATCAATTTTTTTTTTAATCTTAATCAAAAGTATAATGCGTGAGAAAATTAACTGTAATATTAAAACTTTTCTCTTGCGTTTTGTTCTCGTGATATAGTTACTTGAAGTTAGCGCGCAGCATCACCCGCCGAAAACGCTCCATACAAAATGATGACGTCACACATCACGTTTCAGGTGTGTTTCGGCGCGTTTAATATGGAGTTAGCCAATAATCTTCAATTATCCCCCTAAATTTTGCGTTTAAGTACATATGTGTCATACAAAATATTGTTTCTTATTAGATATTCTATCTGACTGTAAAGTGCATTATATCCGAAAATGAAAAAAAAATATCGTTATTTTCCCCTGATTTCATCGTGTGATAAAACTAAAATAATACATTTTTTTTATTTTTTTTCCTGTTCCATCATGTTTTTATACGTGTCCGCAGCGATCTAGCTCAAATTCATCAAAATCGGTGACTTATGCATATTCCCTATTGCATTGCCGCATCCGGACTCGAACAACACAAATTCACAAAACACCCTATATTTTGGTGACGAAGAGTATGGAATACATATAATATGAAGTAGGTAATATTCACTTCTCAAGCTTACGCGCTCACTAGACATGAAATAAAACAATTTTTAACGGATACTAGCGCGGTTTTATTGAAAGTTCTTTGGTAATTAGTTGGTATTTGGTTTGATTTTTGGTTTTCCCGACGTTTCGGCACCTTTGCAGCTGCCGTGGTCACGGGGGACTGAAGCCACTCGTGAGCTTACCCTCAAGCGATGAATTTTTTTAAGACGTTCAGAAATTAATATTTAACAAAAATTTTTTTTAATTGGTTTAAGTTCATTTATAATTTAATTTTGTGATTTAATTAATGCTAATAAGAGAGAATCTACTGAAACTACCACCATTTCATAAAATTGGGAGGCCCCTCCAAGAAAGAAATGGCGAAAGAAAACTTGGAGAGGAAAGCCGACCTCCGTCTTTTATATAGGTATATTAATTTATTTGCAAAAGGAACTAACCGTATCATTAGATCTTGCAGTGTGTGTTTGGGGCTTTAGCTTGTGAATGATGGGATCCCAAGCTGGTGGAATTTTCCAACCATCATCTCTATTGAAATTAGGATATTTATTTATTTCGATAGCCTCGCGGAGCATTCTAGGAATAAATCTACGTTCCCTAGCAAGGATTTGGGGTTTGTCAAATCTAATGTAATGGTTGGGCCCCTCAAAGGCGTGATCACACACTGCAGACTTGTTATCGCGCCTATGTTTCATGTCAGCTATATGCTCTTTAACGCGGGTCCCTATGCTTCTCTTTGTTTGCCCGATGTAGGAGAGCCCACAGTCACAATCTAGTTTGTAGACACCTGCGGCTAGAAGGGGGATATTACACTTGACAGGTCGTAAGAATTGGTTGATCTTCTTCGGCGGCTTGAAGTAAGTTTTGATTGACGCTCGCTTCAGAATGTTTCCAATCTTGTCAGTGACACCCTTCAAGTATGGTAGGATGGCAGGTTGACGCTCTACTGTGGCTGGTGTGTCGCGTTTTCTGTGACGAAGGCGTGGTACTTGCAACTTGTTGTTACGCAGTACTTGTTTCACGTGCTGAAGCTCAGCCGTCAGGTGTTGTTTGTCACAGATGCCGCGGGCTCTCTGAAACAAAGATTTCCCTACGGTAGCTAACTGTATAGGATGATGGTGAGAGTCACCATTGAGGTATCTGTCTGTATGGGTTGCTGTACGATACACTGTATGGCTCAAGGTTTGGTTCGGATTCCTGATAATGAGAATGTCTAGGAAAGCTAGTTTATTATCTGTCTCTAACTCCATAGTAAATTGTATGTTGGGGTTTATGGAGTTAAGATGGTTCAGAAATGCAGGGACACTGTCTCTAGGTAGTATTGTGAAAGTGTCATCTACGTACCGTTTGTAGAACCGGGGAGTCACAGGTGCTGTGGATAGTGCTTTCTCCTCAAAATCCTCCATGAAAATGTCGGCAACAATGGGGGATACAGGAGAGCCCATTGCTACGCCATCAACTTGCACGTAGAACTCCTCGTTCCACAACAGATAGCCAGATGTTAGGCATAATTCTAGTAGTTCTGCATATTCAATTGGCATGTTGTTATCAACTAGCTTTTTCCTGATGATATCAATTCAGTCCTGTACTGGTAAGCATGTGAATAAGGACTGAACATCAAAACTAACCATAGTTTCATCATCAGCGAGATGTAGATGTTGTGTCTCACTGACAAACTGGTAGGAATCTTTCACATAGGCTGATGTATTACCTCTCAGTGGTGTGAGTGTTTTCGCTACGTGTTTAGCCAATTTGTCGGTTCGGGAAAACCAAAAATCAAACCAAATACCAACTAATTACCAAAGAACTTTCAATAAAACCGCGCTAGTATCCGTTAAAAATTGTTTTATTTCATGAAGTAGGTAAGTTTGTACCTATGCTCAACAATGTTCAAACACAACACAATCTATTCTGTCTGTGGCTGTGTCACAATTACAACCTTGTATTTAGTAAAATAATCAACAACCGCAGTTTTTGATCTACAATCGCCTTAAGTGACGGACGCGGAAAAAACAGGTGTTTCATTGAGTTTTGACACTTTTGACGTGCAAATAATTAGGTAAGTTTTTGTAGATAGTAGGTAGCTGTACTACTAAGCTACGATTCAAAAGTATAAATGTAAGTACCTTTTTTCGTTTGAGTCTTTTTTAATGCAGTGGGTTTATTCTTAGCTACATTAAAGGCTAAAAATTGTTAAAGATGGAGTGTGTTTGCTGTTTGCCTCGAAGAACTTAAATATGATGTGGGTTGTATTAATTGTAATGTGTAAGTTTTCTTTACACTGTGATTCAGACTCGACTCAACCATGCGTAGGCTAGGCACTTGACGCGTAGCCTCGTAGACACGAGCTACGGACGCGCGCTCACGGAATAAAATTAATTATTCCAAATATGCTTTACTTCCTCTACAACTTTAGCATATTTGGAATAATTAAGGAAGTACTGCATATTTATAATTAGCAATCATGTTTCTACACTATGCTCGATAGCGGCGCAGTGCAGGCTTAGCGCATTATTATCGCAAGAGTATAAAGTAATTGACAAAACCAGTAGGGTTATTCATGATTGTCGGAAATCTACTCGAAAGCATTCGATTCGAATTACAAAAATATAGCTATTCATAAATACCTACATTCGACTGGCATTTGATTCACTTCCGACGCGAAAGCGCAATGCATTTACAAAGTTTCGTAGATAGAAAATAAGATCGAAGTCTATAGACTTTCCGATTCGATTCGGAAGTTTGGTTTTCGACAATCGTGAACTCTTTGGTCTGAGATCGTGAATAACCTCCCAGATTTTGAAGTGTGAAGTGAAGGTGTAGAAGCAAATCATATTACTTTTTGGATGAATATGAATATGAAGATTCTTGCTTTTTGGTAACCGATGTCTGCTTATTAATTCGACCCCTACCCGCTGAATCCAAATCTCGACGATAAATAGTTTTTGAAATACAGCTTTCGACATTGTAGAACAGTAAAGGAGATGTCCCAGCGTTGCCTCAGTTAACTGCCTTAGCATTTTATTTAATTACTTTCATAATTAAAAATGCTTATCACATTTTATTTTAGGGATAGTACCACTCAAAAATTGTTTTATATTTAGAAAAACAATTATAAGTTGTGTTCTGAAGTATTTTGTAACAATGTTAGTAAATAGTAGGTAGTTACTATCATATAAATATTGTGATATAAAACCGTTTTAACATAAAAAAACCCACTTCTTAATGCAGAAAATAATTATTAATCTAATTCTAGAGTAAAATACCTAATCTGACATAGGTACCTACTAGGGGGGCGTCCATTAATCACGTGATGTTTTTTTGGCCAATTTTTAACCCCCCCTCCCCTTTGGTGATGCATTGATGCATGGTGAGCCCCCCCTCTAAATCACGTGTATTTTTTTGATCTCATCATTTTTAAGTACAAATATGTCGCGGTGGGCGGGGAAATCGTCTTGGTAACGGCACAGCCGTGACACACTCTGTACATGAGAGTTCGAGCGCCAGCGACCTTGAGCCAGAGCGTGGAAGCGCTAGGGTTGATACCGAATTTAGACTTGTAACAAAGGAGATAACATAGTACCTATGTTAGGAAATATAAACTTGTGCAAGGACATGTTAATGAAAGATAGGTTTGATTTATAATAACTTTTTGTAATCTTTAAATTATATTAGGTAGGGTAGATCCTACTAATATTATAAATGTGAAAGTTTGTGGGTTTGGATGTTTAGATGTTTTGATGTTTGTTCCTCAATCACGCAAAAACTACTGAACGGATTTGGTTGAAATTTGGCACACAGATACTAGATAGCCTAGATTAAAACATAGAATACTTTTTATCCCGATATTCTTACGGTAACGGAAACCACGCGGGTGAAACCGCGGGCGGCTGTTAGTACATCATAAATTGCAACTCTTATACTATATTTTCTGTTATTTATAATAAATTTATTAATCTTTAACATGTTAATGAAAGATTTGATTTGTATTTTTATTTATTTATTTTCAATTTTACCTACTTGCGAGTTTACGAGTTTAATCGTCTGAAATTTTTGTTTTCAGATCTTTTTTTATAATTAAAGTAAGGTAAAAGGAAGGGTAAGGGCATGACTAATATTTCGTATATTTTAACTTTTAAAATACGAAGATACTTTTATCAGGATATTGTTTTTGGTTGTTGCCACAACAACAAACACAACAATAATGCCCGCCGCTGGGCATGATTATCTAACAATTAAATAATGTTGCGTCGCGTCGCGTTGTCAGTCCGTGAGAAATGCGGTACAATGCGGATTGCGATGGGCCAAGCGAGCGGCGAGCGACAGTAGAACCCTTGGCCGGGTAAGTCGGCGACTAGCGGCTGCACTCCCCGCGCGCCGCGCGCTGCCCCCGCACGCCTCCAGACACGCACACATAGCCGCGAGCGATTTTACGAGCATACATGCGCAAGTGTCGTTTCTTTTCGCGTTAGAGTATATATTCTGTGGTAACGGTGAGTCAACAATCACACGCAGTTTTCGGTTAAAAATCAAGCGTTCAACGAAAAAAAATAATCCACGTGATATCTCGCTACACCCCCCCCGTCGTCCCCCCTTGTGATACTTCGTGATTTTTTTCAACTACCCCCCCCCCCCCCCCCCCCCTTTCGAGGCTCACGTGATTAATGGACGACCCCTAGGTACTTTGATAAAGACGCTATGCAGACTTTCATTTTTGAGAATGGTTGTAATGGTTGAATTTTCCTACTTTTCCTCTCAAACTACCGTCTTTTTTTCCTACGAGTATCTTGTTGAAAATAATAATTCAATAATTTATAAGAATACATATTAAATTACCTACCTATTAGAATTTTATTGTTAGGTACCTACATGTCACTTTTGTGGCGGATGTGACGTCAAAAGTTTAGTTAGTAGGTACCTACCTAAATTACCCTAAATTTATCATTACCATAAATGTTATCACCCAATTTATTAGAAACGTATCAGTACTAATCATTATGTTTCCTCCTGTTAGTCATTATTATTCCCTGATGAATTAAGTAGTAGTGCGCTACTAAACTAACAATGGTCACTTCTAATAGTACAACTATGGCATATCACTTCCTCAACTCAATGCCCATTCATTGTTTCTTTAAACACATTTTATATGAATGAAGGACTGTGCCTGCCTACTTAACATCATACTAATAAAATGTAGCTAGGTACATAGGTAGTACCTACTCGTATTATTGTTATTAGGATTCCGTACCTACCCAAGGGTAAAAACGGGACCCTTTTACTAAGACTCCACTGTCCGTCTGTCTGTCACCAGGCTGTCATGAACCGTGATAGCTAGACTCTAGACCAAGAGTGTCGCCAGCCCATGGCCCCGTGGTTGCTTTGCAGTTGGCTACATTTTTTAATCTATAGGGGGGAGCTGCCCCTCCCTGCTCCCCCTTGGCGACGCCCTTGAGCTAGACAGTTGAAATTTTCACAGATGATGTATTTCTGTTGTCGCTATAACAACAAATACTAAAAACATAATGAAATCAGGGAGCTCTCCTACAACAAACGTTTTTTTTGCCGTTTTTTTGGTACGGAACCCTTCTTCGTGCGCGAGTCCGACTCGCTTTTGGTCGGTTTTTGTAATCTTAGCTTGTACTATATTATGTATTCTGTGATCTTAGTCAAAAACAAAAGATGGGATTTTGTATATTTTTTACCTGATTACGGAGTAGCAAAAGAAAGGTCTGTGGCCAGTGCCTATGTGGTCTAGTGGTTCAGCCTCCTGTGAAAGACGCAGGGGTTCGATTCCCAGGAGGGGGGTACACTCGTACTCGGTTTGGTTGGTGGTAGGGCTTATTACAAGTCCGCCTGACTACCTTACCTAAGTAAGAAATTATAAAAAACCGGCCAAGTGCGAGTCGGACTAGCGCGCGAAGGGTTCCGTACCAAAAAACAAAAAAAAACACGTTTGTGGTATGGGAGTAGGGCTGCCACCTCTCCGGGTTTGACCCGGAGTCTACGGGTTTGAGTAGTGGATGTCCGGGCTACGGGTTTAACTTCGCAGTCTCCGGGTGGCGCGAGGGAAAGTCAACCGTACCTAGAGTTACCATCTGACAGGGATTTGCCGCGCATTTGACAGACGTTTTACGGCTTTAACAGGCGTGCAGCCGGCTGTAATTTGAGGCAGGCATTTTTAATTTCGCGCGTTCGCGGTTTGAAAGCTCGCATAATGCTCCAACCACGCAAGCCCGCAGCGAACTACTTTGCTACCCGCCCACCCGGAAGAAACCACAGTTTACAAGATTAGTGGATGAAACTGACTAAAAATCACGCTGCACGGCCGTCTTTTTTTTCCTGAAGACAAGAGGCAAGATTAGTGCATGAAACTGACTAAAAGTGGCGCTGCGCGGCTGTTTTTTTTTACTATAGGCAGGCAATATTACTAGATTAGTGGATAAAACTGATCAAAAATCGCGCTGCGCGGCCGTTTTATAGTGTAGACAGGCAAGATCACAAGGTTAGTGGATGGAACTGACCAAAAATCGCGCTGCGCGGCCGTTTTTTAGTGTTGACAGGCAAGATTACTAGATTAGTGCATGAAACTGACTAAAAATGGCGCTGCGCGGCTGCTTTTTTTTACTATAGGCAGGCAACATTACTAGATTAGTGGATAAAACTGATCAAAAATTGCGCTGCGCGGCCATTTCATAGTGTGTAGACAGGCAAGATTACTAGATTAGAGCATGAAGCTGACTAAAAATCGCGCTGCGCGGCTGATTTTTTTTTCCATAGTCAGGCAATTTTACTAGATTACTGGATGAAACTGACCAAAAATCGCGCTGCGCGGCCATTTTTTCTTTATACGTACCCAAAAATTAAAATTTTTCGAAAATCTCCGGGTCTGCTCTTGTTGAAAGGTGGCAGCCCTATATGGGAGCCCCCCATAAATATTTATTTTATTCTGTTTTTAGTATGTTGTTATAGCGGCAACAGAAATACATCATCTGTGAAAATTTCAACTGTCTAGCTATCACGGTTCATGAGATACAGCCTGGTGACAGACAGACAGACAGACGGACGGTGGAGGCTTAGTACCTAATAGGGTCCCGTTTTTACCCTTTGGGTACGGAACCCTAAAAAGGGTCATATTTTCTAGTTCCATTAGAATAGATCCTTTATTGTGTATGGATTGAAGGTCACATAAACAGATATACATGTCTATAATAAAGTTTCACTTAATCCTGCCTTTTCAGACATATACACAAAAATACATACTTTCTTGTCACAAAACTTAATTTACACTGGCATAATTCATTACATAGATTACATAGATTATGGATTGTAAAACTGTGAGTCCCACATTAATTTACAAAGGCACAGAATACTTATAGGTTATAGACATAAAACCTACCAAAACGAACCTGTAGGCGTGGGATGCAACCACAAAATAAAGTTAAGCCATCCGTTTTTCGTGCGTTTCCGTCTAAATATTACCCTCTTTCCGCTAGGAGCGCCTCCTGTTTCCGTATCTTGTACCGTATTTCCGGCAAATGAACGCCTTGTTTGCGGCGGTTTATTTCATCATGTTACGTCTTAGAACCTATGAGAAATAAAATAAGTGCTGTTAATTATCATTTCCGAAAAAAATATGAAATAAACAATAAAATAAAACCCAAAGTCACAAGAAGCGAAACCATATGAGATTTTGTTCTTGACCCCGCCACGAGTTCAATGAGGAAGGTTGTTTTCAGTAGGAAGGAAAAATCACAATAATAAATAGGTAGGTACTTTGAGAAACGACAGTCTTTTTCCACAATCTCATCACGGAGTTCACATCGAGGACAAAATTGCTAGAGTTCATTAAAAAAAACCGGCCAAGTGCGAGTCGGACTCGCGCACGAAGGGTTCCGTACCAAAAAAACGGCAAAAAAATCACTTTTGTTGTATGGGAGCCCCACTTAAATATTTATTTTATTCCGTTTTTAGTATTTGTTGTTATAGCAGCAATAGAAATACATCATCTGTGAAAATTTCAACTGTCTAGGTACCTGCAGTCGTTATTAATATCGAGCAAAAAACGGCAAAAAAATCACGTTTGTTGTATGGGAGCCCCCCTTAAATACCTATTTATTTTATTCTGTTTTTAGTATTTGCTATTATAGCCGCAACAGAAATACATCATCTGTGAAAATTTCAACTGTCTAGCTATCACGGTTTATGAGATACAGCCTGGTGACAGAGAGACAGACAGACGGACAGCGAAGTCTTTACCCCGGTCACTCACATGCGCGCAAAGGTTCGTACATTGTACGAATGTTTTCAATTTTGTATGGAAAATCATTCGCGAATGTCTTCGAATGTCCGTCCTACACTTGTGGGTTCGCGTATTTGCGCGAATGTGAGTGACCGGGGTTAGATAATAGGGTCCCGTTTTTACCCTTTGGGTACGGAACCCTAAAAAGCATTAGTCGAATTCGGTTGCAAGTTGTGTGTTCGAATCTTGGGTCTCGGACGTTAATATTATATTTATCTGTAGGTATCTCGGGCACAGAATTTATATCCCAGGCACAGAATTAAAAGGGGTTAAATAAAACATCACCAGCAATTAAAAGTTACAGTTTTAATTGCATCAATGTATAATGGTTTTTTTGACGTTCAACAAGAATTCCACAGAATACAATTACTCGATATCATGGGAAAGTAGAACTATTACCAATTTAAACAGTATTGAAAAATAATACACTAATACCTGACCTTAAGCAGTGGTATCTCTCCAGCAGGAATAGCGTGTCACGACAAATTCATCAAAGTTTCCTGATATTACGACTTTACTTAACACTTATTCCACCGTTGAACCTTTCACTGTGACGACTTGAGCACGACTGAGCGCTCCTCTACCCTGTCACCGCATATTTATAAGTTATGCGTGGCGTGGTAGGGGCCACTGCAGTCGCCTGATTACTACAACTACCGTTTAAGTACTTTTAATGGAATAAACATACAAATTTAGTATACTACATGGTTCATGGCGAATAATAATCAAAGTAATTTATACAGTAACCTTACAGTCGGCCATCCTGCTAGAGCGAGTCCCATCGCGTGAAACAATCTCTTTGTAATTTTACTTATATAATTCTGAGTACATCCAGTCAATAGTCATAAAATATTATTAAATAAAAAACATCATTTTATTAGGAGAAAAAAATAGCAGCCAATATTCCAACAAAATATTTCGCATTCTTGCGGAGGTCATAATTATTGTTTAATGACATTACACATATTTATTGCATGACACAAAGCGTCATTACGTTTTTATTTATATATAAGTAGGTATTCAGAAAACATCCTATAACAGAAATGGTAGGTATATAAAGTGACAATTAACATAATTATATTACTTAACTTAATTTTAACTATACAATTCAATACAATTCTGTTAGCATCAATAAAAATATAGCCATATGGCATTTCATCTGGGCACGTTATAAACACGAGCAGTAGCTTGTTCGACTATATATTGTTAACATCAAAATTCATTAATATAATTAAAAGATACTTTAGAAATTTATTTAAAATTGATGTATACTTTAAATGAATTGCGAAAAAGTTAATTTGCAATGCATCGAATTATAAAGATTGCAAACTTAGAAATATATTTTTTTTTGTCATTACCTATTGCAAACTTATTTTATTTACTTAAGTCTCAGAATAATTAGTTATGTGTAAGCATTTCAATATTTCTCTCCAATACAAACTTAGTTTAGAAAAATACCTACTAACAATCAACAAAAAGTCATCTTATAAATTAGAAGTTAATGTTACAATTTCTGAATGAGTGAATGCATAAATAAAACTCTATTCGGTAACTTACACACAAAATGGTTTACAAAAACATTCACTTATAGGATACTTAAACGTAAGGTATTATTATGTAACGGTAACCAAAAAGGCAACCAGCTCAGCTGTAAATATTCTGTAAATATGTATATACATATATCATTAAATTGAATGTAATATCTTTCTCATACCATATGTAATGCTTGAACAACTTTCATAGTTTTTTTATACCATTTAATAAAAAATGAATGAAAGAGTTGCTTTCGCAGCGGCGCGCGGGGCGGCGCTATGATATGACTATGGGCAGCGTTAATTGCATGGAGTATACGTTTTCATAAAATTTGGCTTAAGATAACTTTGGGGTGCACCCAGTGCTCCAATTAGTATAATCAGTGATACATGTCATCAACTATTATGGTATCCAATAATTGTAATCATCAAAATGGAAAAAGTTTTCTTTCCTTTTAGAAGTTATTGTACATAACACTTGTACTATTATGTATTTTGCGACACAACTCAGTAAGAGTAATTTTTTTTTACTTCTTGAACTTATAAAAATATAGGTATCCTACATTACAGCAAGGTAAAAAATATTAACTTAGTATTCTGAAGGTCATTTAAATTAGTAATGGTTTAAAATTTACCCTTACTAATTTAACCTGGTTAACCTTTTATTTAGATATATGCATTAGCATACTTCCCTATACAATGGATATGTAAATGTAATAAGTACTAAAGAGGAGCTTAGATGTCGTAGAAGTGACTCCACTACACACAGTAAGTTATGTGGAAGTACTTTCCTCGAATATAACTGCACATTTTAAAACTCAATCAGAATAAACACTATGTAATGAATATCTTTAGTAATCAGTATTTTGGAAATCTTACTTCCCATAGCTGGCACACAGAGTCCAAATACAAATCAAATTATATATTATCAATCAATGTACAAAAGTAATTAGCTACAATTCCACACAAGCACCACCCTTACTATCTATCTGCTTTAAGTTTTTAATGTGTTCTAAACGCAGATTGAATTGTCGTACTAAGTACCTAGTTACTTCATTCTATCGCGATCCTCAGTCACGAGGAACAAGAAATATTATGATAAAAGTTTTTTTATTATTTTTATTATTATAGTTTCATTTTAACGAGGAGCACTGTCATCACCAGGGCCGTGCGCGAGACTACAGAATTAATTAATGTTTTGTGAAGAGTTTCACCTAGTTTATGGATCGCCTGGAATTTCTCAAATAAGAAAAGCAGGGTAAATTACCCAATTATTGGTATTTAGAGCAATCCGATACAAAAACTTATACCTAGTAACATTATTTAAAATAAATATTGTGAGTGTTACACGCAATACACAATACAGATACTCATTTTTTTTGTATTTTGTATGTATGTCGTTTTAACATATTCCACCATATATACACCATTATATGTATAAATAAATAGACCATTCATTGGTACCCTTCACCCTATTATTGGCATGTACCGATCAAATTACTGGTACACCTTACGCCAATAATTTACAGGCAACAGTTAATAAAATTATAGGTATTATTCTCAGCACCTTTATTAAAATATTGGCATGCTCTCACCAATCACTGGTACAACCTATAAGTTTTATTTTCGACTATTGGAGTTGGGCCAATTTTTGAAGCCTACTACAATTTTAGAATACCTACTTCATTATTTCCATTATTTGATTAAATAGAACACATTTAATGATCTTGAAAATAAGGTTCTAAATTCTCATTAAATATTAAGATAGTATGCCAAAACATTATAATTGAGTTCTTTTCATAAAGTAGGTAACACAATTTATTGAATAATATTATAGTTTTTTTTGTTAATTTTAGAGCGCCAACAAAAAGCGAGGGGTGTAATAACAAGTCAAGTTACCCCTACATGACTGATGTGATAAAATTATTTTTTGATTAATTTAAAATTATAATAATGCGTTATCGGAGATAAAGTGCAATGAATACGAAAATAAATATTTTGTCTAGAAATTGTATCATTTATTACGAAATTTTATTTCTTTTTTTCATTTAATAATTCTTTATTTCATATTACAAAAAAATAATATTGTAACAAGTACTTAGATAATTCATGTACATTGATTTATTTAAAGATACTTTATAAGGCTAAACTGACCACCTATAAAAGTTTTAGAAATATGTAATTCCACTGTAATTTTATTATCTTGAAATATTAACACACAGTATTTAAATAGCACTATTCGCAGAAAAAAAATCGATACAAAACATATGTAAGTGATTTGCTTATTGCATATTAAATTATGAAATAAAAAGGACAATAGTTAATTTCAATATTATATGTGAAGGAAGAATCAGAATTAATATCAAGTATGGTAAAATTATGTTTTATTAATGTGTATAATGAATATAGTTTTATTTTAGGATTTATTTGTAATTATTTCTTTTATTTTTTAATGTTTAATTTTTTTTCATCAATTTGGATTAATTATTGTTATCTGAAATAAATGAATTTTATTATTGTTCTTTTATTACCAGTAAACTTTAGTAGAGTAGGTCATTGCTCATCATGGCCATTTAACAATATATACGCTCAATACTCTATTGTAAATGGCATCATATTCTATGACTTATTAATTACTCATTAAAGGACTTGGCAACAGATGCATAAGCTGATCATAGTGTAGTAAAATTAATAAGAATAATATTTGAAATTGTATTGCTACTATATTTATAAAACGGTAGGTATAGCTATAATTTGCAATAATACTTGGCTGGACTCTTGCGGTAAATACATTTAGCAGTGGCGAAGGGTCCATACAAGCTGATTCCCATCGGCTTACCTTTTAGAAAGCCTACCCCAACTATCCACTATGCAGATCATAACATTTTTGTAGAACGGCTTACCTTCGCCATAATTTCACCCCTCGCCACTGACATTTAGAGAGGATTTACATTCAGCATACTTAATTATTTGCTCTTTATTGTACTCACAGAATTGTTGCAAAGGAATAATTAATTAAATCATTGTAAGGATAAGTGGATTTAGCCGTCAGATAGCTTTCTTGCAGGTTCCAGCAAACCCAGGACATGTTAGGGATTTTTCAAGTAAGTATGGATAAGTTATGAGTTGCAAATATCTAGAATATCTCTGTTTCTACTGGTTTTATTGTTCGTTTTACGCATCAATATATATCATTTTAAATAAGAAAAATAATATAAACAAAACAGTAAACAGGACTTTGAAAGAATCTACTATAGACTTTCTCCTTCGTATCATAGGACACAGCAATTAATAATTTACTGTCATCAAAATAAAGTAATACTTAATAAAACATGATTGTTTAGTGATATATTAAACAATAATGATGATAAAACAATATGATGATTTAGATTTAATAGAAATGATAATAATATTATAATCTAGAAAACTTGTTAAAAATTACCTTAAGGTTTTTCGCAATAATTTCACTTGCTTGTAAAACAATAGAGTTAAGAAAAAAATATATTTAAGTGGAACAAAATTAAGCGAACTTGCATGAGTCGCATGTTCAAAAACCAAATACTTAAACAGCTTTTTTTTTCACGCTACATACTTAATGTAGTAGCTTGATATGAACTTATTTAGACTATGTCCATCTAACATAGCAAAATGTTTAAATAATACAAACAGGTAGGTAAGTAATTTAGAATAAGTTAAGTCGAAAAATTTTCATAAAGATTGCTATCAGATTCAAGCCTCGTAAGTCAATCCTACCCTAGATGATTTTATTACTTAGTTAGGTATTTATTTCTTACAGCAGACAACGTATAAACATATATGATATAATTGCATTCACTTGATAATGCTCTGATAATTTTGAAATATAAGATATTGAGAAGCAAGCTTCATGTTAAAGAAAAGTTATAGTCTAACTAAGGCTATTAAAATGTTAGGATCATTTATTTATCCTCGAATTATAAGTATTATTCTCTATAAGCATTTGCGTAAATAATACACACTTTTGCTATATTTAAAACATAATTAATAAAACTAACTGAAATTAACTCTTAACCTCTTGCAATTATTGCGTATGAGTTTTGATTCTTGATATCGTATAAACCAGCATGAATGATTGCGACTTTGGCTGACTTTCAGGCGTCCGCTTCTTAACTCAAAATATCGCCATCCGAATATTTTACTAGTTATTGACTACGGACGTCTTACGCTCTCACAGCTGCGTCTTAAATTATACATATTAATATACGACATACGAGCGCTTGTGGCTTTTCCCTTGTATGTTAGGGTCTTACTTCCACTCCCTCACTCGCGTCGTTAGTTAAGGGGCCGTACAACGTCAAACACATATTTTGAACAAAGATTACACGGTATTACTAGATTTATCGATCCCAAAAGTTAAGAAGAATTTAACTGTGATAACACTGATAACCAATTAATAGACATAGTCTAGAAATTTAATTAAAAAAAACTTAGCTAGTTCTCTAGTTATTTTTAGCAACAGTTTTCCAAATGAGAAATAGTTTATTCGTTATTAATTTAAAATGTGATAACCAGTAATAGACCTTTACTCTAGAAACTTAATTAAAAAGGAACTTAGCCAGCTGTCAAGTTATTTTTTTTTGTAAATAGTTTTCCAAAATAAGAAAATAATTTATTCGTTATTAATAAAAACGATAATGCCAATAATTTCGATAATTCTTACTATGAAAATTCCTTCCAGCGTTGTACGGCCTCTTAAGGATGATGCCTTACGCTCTCACAGCCGCATCTTAAAACATATAAATAATACGATATACTTGCAGCTTTGCCCGAATCTTCAGGCTCCCTTCTGCTTCCCAATTATTACTTTTATGAATCACCACAGTGGTCGCTCGCCAGCATCAGTTGAAGTCAGTGTTGTTACAGTCTTGCACTCAACTTCCAATTTCCGATCTAAATTTTTCATTGCTGAAACTTGCACAAATTTTTATGGAATTAATCACTATTAGTCACCCAATAAATCTAGAATAGTCTTATCATATTAATTTGGGCAACTGAATTGTTAAATATGATTGTACAGAATCCGTAATCTATACTCAATAATTATATTTCAGTTCTTTACGTTCAATGACTTTTGTAAATAATATATTCAACAATGGTTTAATCATCCATTTTTATATTTTTAAGATTAATCAATGTTACGTGATACTATTTGTATTCATTGTATTCAAAGAGACAGCAGGGATGAAAAATGCTAAATTGATCTTAAAAGGACAGTTATTTTCTAAATTTAACTGTTATATTGGTAATATTAGTATCACATCAGTATCAACAAAACGGTTCATTAAAACTAAACCCGTATTGTAATAAAAAGTCATCAAAAGAGAAAACTATCTTCGAGAGAGAGAGTAAAAAATGATACGTAATCCGCCTCTGAGCACTAGGCTGAATAGTTATAGATAATAAGCAAAAAAAAAAACTTAAGAATTACTAAAATGAAAATCTTTTAAAATTAATGATTTCTATACATAGTTTCTCTCTCTAGTTATCCCTATAGTATGCTTAGGTGGAATTCTCTATTTTATTTATTCTGTGCGGGCAGGATAAGCGAGAATTCTAAGGAATCTACTCGTTTATCTCACTTCTGAAGTTAAAAGGGGTTAAATAAAACATCACCAGCAATTAAAAGTTACAGTTTTAATTGCATCAATGTATAATGGTTTTTTTGACGTTCAACAAGAATTCCACAGAATACAATTACTCGATATCATGGGAAAGTAGAACTATTACCAATTTAAACAGTATTGAAAAATAATACACTAATACCTGACCTTAAGCAGTGGTATCTCTCCAGCAGGAATAGCGTGTCACGACAAATTCATCAAAGTTTCCTGATATTACGACTTTACTTAACACTTATTCCACCGTTGAACCTTTCACTGTGACGACTTGAGCACGACTGAGCGCTCCTCTACCCTGTCACCGCATATTTATAAGTTATGCGTGGCGTGGTAGGGGCCACTGCAGTCGCCTGATTACTACAACTACCGTTTAAGTACTTTTAATGGAATAAACATACAAATTTAGTATACTACATGGTTCATGGCGAATAATAATCAAAGTAATTTATACAGTAACCTTACAGAATATACCAGGCTATGGTGCTAGATGAATCAACGCTAGATACCAACTGCCAGAAAAAAATATTCTTATGGTAGGTAGGTACCTACTTCTATGTTAGGTACCTACTCAGATCAAATAAAAAAGAAAGATGGAGCGTTGCGAACAATGAATTGAGGCCGGTTTTTGATGGTACATGTGTGCGTACAAGGGGGCGGGCGGGGGCCGGGCGGCAGGGTTTTATATGGAAAGCCAAGGCGTAGTTTTACAGGCCTCACCGCTTCGTTCGGAAGACTCCGTCTTACTTTTTTTATTTGGTCTGAGGGTACCTATACCTAGGATAATGCGTCGGTCTTGTGTTGATGTATGATGTATGTCGTCATAACAGGAAAGGACCCCATACCCAAGTTTCATCCTATTTCAGCCGCAGTCAAAATGGTATCATGTCATGGTCATGGTACTCCATGAGGACGCTCGCGTCGCGGACGAACGACCACATGCACAAAATAAGTTTTAAGACGGGACTCAAAATTTGAGTCCCATTTGAATAAAATATTAACGTCTTCCTAAAAAATATATACGTGGGACTCTATTTATTTTTTAGTCGCCCAGATCCGGATTTTCATTTTCATTCGTGAATAATCCAATGAAAATCCTCACTGATTACAAATCTAATTGATGAATTTAACTTATAAGCTGTTGAGTTTCGTAAATAAAATGAAAAATCACATACCTAAATTCCAAGATGATTTCATTGTTTGCTTACCTTTCTGAGATCAACTTCGGATCATAATCATCTTTTCAAATACCTATCTGTCCTTACTAGTCTTACTACCACAGAATAATCTAATACTGGGGCTGTGTGTGGGGCACAGGTACATACCTATAGGCCTTCCGTTAAATGAAGAAGAAGCTCTGGATATAATAGTTTTTAGCATTCATCAGAGGGCCTACCAACCTTTGTGGAAAACGCAGAGTGTCGTCTCGAATTTTCTGTAAACTATTTGAAAATAATATAAAATCAGTAGGTACCTACCTACCTAGATTTATGTTTGCGTTCATTAACAAGTTGTTAATTAGGAATTATGATGAAGGACAGCGCATTTCATGCTGTAACAGGAAAGTTGCAGTAATTTCTATTTAAATATTTAGGTAAATGTACCTTTTTACTATAGGTCAGTACGGTAGGGATAGGGTTGCCAACTTTTTTTGCATCAAATATAGTAGTTTCCAGATTTTTAGTGTAAAAATATAGTAGATGGCGAAAAAGTCCAAAAAAATATAGTAGGTTGCCGTTTTGTATGGAGGATTTTAAAGAAGTTGCATTTTTCATACTTAAGTACTAACATTTTCATAATTTATTCAAAAACCATAAAGACAAGTGTTTAATCACAAAATTATTATGCTATTACTTATGTGCATATAAGTAATATTTTTTATTGCTTTTGTTTAATTTTTTCACTAGTAAAAATATAGTAGTTTTGCCTACTATATATTTTTTCAAAAAATATAGTAGGCGAGCCCTCAATATAGTAGGATACTATATTATATAGTAGGGTTGGCAACCCTAGGTAGGGAGGTAGGTGGGTATTACACAGGTATTATTAACCTAACCACTGTACAATGAATCATTAACTATAATACTTTATCTTTAATTATGAAAGGTATAAATTAGGTAGGTACGCACAATCTAGTTATTATGTTATTTTAATTATTTATTTATTTACTAGCGGCCGCCCGCGACTTCGTCTGCGTGGGCAGTTTTTTTTTGCTACACCTCGGGAACTGTAAGTTTTTTCTAGATGAAAGGTACCCTATGTCCTTTTCTGTACCCCTAACAACGTCTATGCAAAATTTCATGATGATCAGTTTGAAGGCGTAACAAACAAACAAACGGACTTTCGCATTTATATTTATGTAACGTTTATAATATTAGTAAGGATCTTCTTGTCATCATATTGTTTAAAATAAATTCTGAAACGTGCCCGTTTATTTTTTTAAGTACAGTCAGCGTCAAAAGATCTGGTCTGGGCATTCAATTTAAACCTATTAAAATAATCTGAACATTTGACAAAAATCAACTTTATCTCAAAATGTGAAGGTGTCTGAGAAAATGCACCTTGTGCTCTTGTGCTAAAGCTGAATTTTGTATTTTTTTCAATATTTTTGAATTGAAAGTGTTTGGTTTGAATGCTTATATCATTTTGACGCTAACCTGACTGTACCTACTTACATAGTATTCTACTATGCTACTTACCTACCATTTTTAGAGGTAAAATAACTGTGAACGCACTGTATTTGTAACTCTACGACGTTTTGTGACGAGACTCGACATTTGTCATAATAATAATAATAAAATTGTTAGTCATGTCATGACGTCACGAGTCACGACCTTGACCATTAAAATGTATTGTTCGAGTCGACCTTGCTCTCAGACAGTCAGGTAGGTACTTTGGTCCCTACTTTTGGCTAATTTTCACAACTTTATAGAATTTAATTGCAACAAACTCCGAGCTCTGTGCAACAATAAAATCTTGCAGCGAAATGCAATGCAAGTTGCAACATTTTTGTGAACACACCAGCTCTCGATTTTTTTTGCGAAATCGGTTGAATTTTTCTGTAACCAAGTGTAAGAAATTGGAAGAATTTGTAAGTAAGTATCTGAAGTATGTAGGTAAGTAGGGTGGATATGCCTAACTCCAGCCCCCCCCCTAATACCAGCCCCCAAAAGTTATTGCTTTGCTTTCATTAAAAAACAGTGAAAATCGGAAACTGTTTGATGGAACCACACCGCTAGTTAATCCTCTAAGTTGGAAAATCACTATTAGCCGGTCACGTCACCTACAACTCACACAACGAGCAATAATGTTTACCGAGACCGAGTAGAGGTGACTATGTTTGAAAAACAGCATAAAAGCTCGATCGATGCGAACTTTGGGAAGTGTGTTTACGAAGGCAAGATGCAATTTTTTTTAAGTTTTAAGCTTTGATACTAGTAATAGATTAGATATATAACGTTTTGACATTACTAGTTTGTAATTAAATTTATTAATTTCGAAAAAAATAGGGGGGCTGGAGTTTGACTGGATGATTTTCAATAACTTTCTATTATCAGCCGGGGCTGGTATTGGGTATTTAACTTTCGTTTAAGAAATCAAATTCATCTTAATTTGCTCGTCTCAAGGTTGGAATTTGTAGTGCTATTCACTTGAATAACTAACCCTGCACCCTATGACCTAATTACAGCCGGGTGAAAAATGTTCAATTCCTAAGTTATTTGTTCTGCAAATTAGGGGCTGGTATTAGGATATGTATGAGAACCTAACTCCAGCCGGTCATCTAACTTTACGGCAATATACAGGGTGTTCTAAAATATGATTTTAATTATTTTGTTTTATTTTTTAATGTTAGATGTAAAAAGTAATAATAATTAAAATCATACTTTTCTTCACTTATAGAAACACAAAATAAATTCAATATAAAAAATGTATATTGAATTCCACTTCTTGGAAAACGCTTAAAAAGGTTTGAAATAATTAAAAAGATATCATAATCGTTGATTATATGTTTATTAAACCAAAGTCAACTTTTTATTACGCTATTTTTTATATATGTGTATTCTTAATTGATTAATATCTACAGGAGAGGTGTGAGTTTCAATGACTTGCTATGGGAATCATAATTTATAGCCTTTAGTGTTTTATTATCACTATTGAGAGTTACCAAATTATATTTTTTTTATTTTATACTAACATGGTTGTATTATTTTAGAACACCCTGTACCCGGCTGGAATTAGGGAGCAAAGCGGCTGATATTAGGGCAAAGGCGGCTGGAGTTAGGGTTTTTCGCCCTTCGGACATTTAAACGCTTCTCTATTTTTTTCCCACAAAACTACGTAAAACTAAGTACTATTTTCGTAATAAAGATGAATCAACCTACCTAAAACTGTATCAACAATATTTTTAAGATAGCAATTGTGGCAACAACAGAGATTCAAAGTTGAAAAATCCTTGGGGGGGCTGGTAATAGGCATATTCACCCTACCTACCTAGATAAAAATCTAAGAACTTGTCAAGTTTTCAATCTCAATCATTTCGAGTGCAACTGACAAACTAACAATCTTAGATTTTGAAAGAGCCGGTTAAACAGCTTAGAGCAAATCTTTGGTAGAGATATCATTTTAAAAGCTGAGGATCTGGGGGCTAATTGTATAATTCATAGCCTTCTCTAAGAGAACTCTAACTCTAGAAGTCTAACTTCAAAATCTATCGCAATCGCTTTCATTTGACAGATGGATTAGATGAGACACATTGCTTCATTTCTTTGGTAAGTTTTTATTTATGTCAAAAATAATTACATCCTGAAAGCGATTGCGATAGATTTTGAAATTAGACAATAGAAGGGGGCTCTGGGGCTCTATTTTTGATTCGCTCGCCTGGCGTCGAGCGCTCTTTTCTACCGATTTTCGTTCGACATTTGACTCAAATGTATGGGATGTCGAACGAAAATCAGTAGAAACGAGCGCTCGACGCCAGCCGAGCGATTCAAAAATAGGGCCCCTGGTCGCGTTAAGGTTGATCAGTCGAGCTCACAGATTGTAGAAACTTTGTTTCTTTGTTTCCTGATCTGAGGTGGAGCTCAAATGCTATCTATCACCACGAAGCCTTTGGGTTTTGAAAATATTTTTCCTTAAATCAATTTTTAGTTAAACCATGAAAATTGATTACACAACTTGCCTCGTATCAAGTACTCGTCATGGCCATATGAGATAACATTAGTTTGCTCAGGTAGATCATCGCATCGGCATAGCATCGTTACCTTGCCCATATCGCTTATCACTGTTATTACCGAAAATTGGGTTACCTACTATCTTCTACCTACTAAATTAGGTTGGTTGGAGTCGTATTGCTATTCAATAAAATTAAATACCTAGAGGTTCTTGACACTTTTTTATAACAAGTAACGTCTAATCTAATCTTTTTATTTTAGATAGGTGGGTATTTCGTAGTATTCCGAGAATTCATTCATAAAATTACCTATAGGAATTTTATATCATTTTAATACAGATGGGCTCGCCTTTAATCCTACTCTCTACACAATTTTATTAAAGGACAGGAAAATATAAAAAAATCGGGTGAGTCCCATCCACCCCGGTGGCTCTGTCCCGGTACCGTGACCGATGGGAAAAAAAGTTCCATCCGCCCCGGTGAATCGTATCTCGATGTTTAACGGAGAGGATCGCACTCGCAAAGTATCACCCACCCCAGAATTTTATTTAAAAGGGCGGATGGCACAGATCTTTTATCATACCGCCGGTATTGCGTTTAACTTTAGGACATCGTTAAACATCGAGATACGATTCACCGGGGCGGATGGAACTTTTTTCCCATCGGTCCCGGTACCGGGACAGAGCCACCGGGGTGGATGGGACTCACTAACTATTAATAAATTTGCCCTCATTACGCTCCTCTATTCTATTCTTTTTCTTCCCACTTCCCCACATTATCTTAAAAAATATTTCTCGTTCCTAACTACATCTTCTCACTGCACAGCACACTGTGTTCTTCTTCAAACCTTACCCTTGACATTCCTAAGCATTTCACTGACTTCGTTTCCTACTCCTTCTCCATTCATGCCGTCTGTCTATGGAACGCACTTCCCGAGGGTATCATCAGAAAGGCTCAGACTCTAAAATCCTTTGGCGATCAAGTTAGTTTCTTGTGATCGTAACTTATAATACCTATACTTTTCTCTTTCTATCTATATAAATTACCTACCTGTCCTTTAATTTGCACCCATTCCCATGCTTCTATCTACTTATTTATTTTCTCTCACCCAATATTGCCTGGAAGAGATTGCTATTTAGCAATAAGGCTGCCTTTTGTATGTTTTCTTTTGACTGTTTTGTGTTTCTTTCTGTTTTTGTCATGTGTCTATTATTATTATTAAAATTATTTTGAACTCTGCTGCTGTACGAGTTGACCTAGGGGCCCTAGAATAGGAGGTTCCTCCCTCGTCGGTAGGGGCACAAGATGAATAGGAATTAGGAAGTTGCTTGTCATTGACTGACTCGTCTCTCATTTATCTAATAAAATAGGGCCGTTGAACAAGTGTTTCTAACCTCTCCCGACCTAAACCTTTGTCCCGACTTTAAAACACTGACTGACGTATTCTTGACACTGTTATAAAAGGACATCAGGCACATAAGACCCAAAAGTGTATAAACATAATTCTGTTATCTATAAACACTTTATGTTACTAGAATCATAAAACAGCAGCAACATTATTTTTTAACTCCTTCATTTAGCTGTAATTAATTATTGAAAAAAAAACAAAAGCATATCAAGAAACGGACATCTTTGTAAGCGATTTCACAAGTCTCCCCTGAGTATATTTGTTCTGTGGCACAAGTGATTGCACATTAAAAAAAAAGAACGTCTGCCGGCTGTCAGTCAACTGTCAAAAGTTTTTTGTTACGTGCGACATATGCACAGATTTTCCGTTTGATCTTGTTCCGATTCGTACCTACATTGTGGTGCTAATCTGTATCACTAATGTTACGTGCACACTACCGTGATATGGCAATAATTATGGCCATAATTTTCCTTATTCCTATACGCATAAGGTTCATCAATGATCATAATTGTTGGCATATCACGGTAGTGTGGCCCTAGCATAACGCAGCTAACGAAACGTGTTGTCGTGGTGGTGTTGCTATTTAGTGTCGGGGTTACCAAAAAAAAAATCTTTCAAACATAAATAACTCTTAAAACATAAATCTTCGTAAAAATCTGAATATTTTCTATGAATTACTAATTACATGCCTACATTTTGGAAAATACAGAAATGTTATACATTCTTTGGTTTTTTTCTATGGGACTCTGCCTGATGTCCTTTGAACCTATAGGTACAGCAAAGAATGATAACGTTATTTTTAAATGTAACGTTATTTCTTACTGTTTTTAACGTTAATTTTAACATTAACGTTATGTCAATAAATAACGTTCTTTAGATAACGTTACATTGAAATTAACGTTAATTCAGTAAATAACGTTAATTTTAGCGTTATTCTTACTTTTTAATCGTTACCTACTTTTAAATTAACGTTATTCCAATTAATAACGTTACTTTATTACCGATAATTTTACCGGTACAATATTTTTAACGTTATTTTTACCGGTAAATTTACCGATAAAATGTTTTAACGATATTTTTAACGTTATTTTTTTGTATCGTTATTTTTTTTAACGGTGTTTCAGTCCCTGGGTACTGGGTGGTAACTTTGAACGGGGCATTAAGTTGCAGATACACGAAAAAGTTAGCTAAGGAGATTATCCATATTTTTTGTAAAATATTGATCACCATCACAATTTTTCAAAGAGTTATCAAGAAAATGACAATTTTTTTAATGCCAATCAATCCTGTTCCAATACTGATCAATCTACGGAACCATTATTGCTCCGCTGATATAATAGCTGTATGTACTTAATTACTATCCCCGCAAATTGATAATGATCCTGGCGGCCATTTTTTTAACCTCAGAAACGAAAAACAATTGTAATTTTTTTATAGGTATACCAATAAAATAATAATTCAATATTCAATAATTAAGTACCTATCTACATGTCATTTTTTGTTGCGGATGACGTCAATGGTGATGTTAGGTTCCATCATATTGCCAATTTGGGGTTTTGCATCAGGCATGCCATTCGTAAAATTTTACAGGTCTGCAAACATGCGTTTAAACAAAAATAAGTGTACAGTCATAGCTTGTATGCTGCGATAATAGTGACAGTGACAAACAATGTATGATTATTCAAATGAATGTAATGACAATTATAGTTAAACCCATAGAAATAGAATGTGAAAACCTGTGAAAAGTGTGATTACTTGGATTATTATTTTTTGTCACATCACAATTACTTGGAGCACAAGACACCATGGCTCCACGATAGGTTTATTTTAAATTCTAATTAAGATTAACGAATATTTTAAATAAACTGTGATTGCTCATTTGCTAGGCGGGACGCTAGGGGCTCTTACTGTAAAAAATGTTGGCACATGTCTCTTAATCCTTTGTCTCTTTTTATAGACAAAGACAATAACAATACACAATGACAATAGACCGTGTCCGTATGATGTTAACTTTTCTTTTCCACGCTTTGTTGGTCTTCTTGAGCGCAGCGAAAATTTTTCTATGTCTATGGTGAAACCACTGAATACCTACTTAAGTACTGTAGCTACCTAGTTAAAGCTAGGTAAGTAAATAGGTAGGCAGGTACTTGATATAAACAACAGCACATAAACAGGGAGGTAGGTAGGTACTCTTATTTGATTTACCTACCTAACATCTGAGTTTTGAGACGGAACTCAATATTTGAGTCCCATTTAAATAAAATATGTGAATGGGACTTAATTTTTTTTATTGTTTACCTAATATAATTAACGTATACAAACTCTATGGTCCTTTTCTCACCACTAATGGTGTCGCACGCGTTTTCAAATTCGCTACAAAGACAGAAATTATTTCGGTAACCCGTAAGGGCAATTAAGGGTAATATAGAGTACCGTTAACTGGGCCAACTAGGCACTAATTAATCTAATTTAGTTCTATTTCTCACGCGCCATGTGTCATTCCCACTGCTATGCTAATCACCTAATTAAATAAGCAACGCGATATCTTGACCTGCGAGGTTACATCGGTCTCTTGATCTCTTCCCTGAAAACTAGCCAATGTTATAAATGTGGGTTTGGATGTTTGTTCGTTAATCACGCAAAAAGCACTGAACGGATTTGGTTGGAATTTGGCACACAGATAGTACATAGCCTTGATTAAAACATAGGATACTTTTTATCCCGATGACATTCCCACGGGAACGGGAACCACGCGGGTGAAACCGCGGGCGGCTGCTAGTTCAAAATATATCATGCATGCCCATAAGCCTTTTTCCAGATAGGAATAGCCCGAGTAGGTAGGCTATGTGATGTATTATGTAATGTAGGTAGGTATAGGTACCCAACGGTTACCATTATATTTTTAGAAAATCAATAACAATCTAGGTTACTGAAATTAAATCTTTTTAATTATCACTTATTATACTATTAACTATCAAATCCTATAGAATTTGGTAGTTAATAGTAATTTACGTAGGTATATCTACGTAACAATTAATATAATTGTGTTTTGATTGATCTCTGTCCTTGAGTAGATTCATAATTACGGTAACTACAAAATCATTTATGTAATTATACTGATAACAGAATACTAAAAGAACATTTATCTTTGGTACTGACAAATTTTATGCGGAAATTAAGTATTGAAACCACAAAATAGAGCAGATTTACTAAGTAGGTACAGTGTACGAAATGGTTCCGATCAAGGTGACTGAACACCCGTCCGGCTTCTCCCCCCTTCTGAATAATAAGTACCTACAGACAGTCACAGGGGCCATCCATAAATTAGGTTCGTCACACGAATTTCATGATTTTTGACCCCCTCTCCCATCATTTGCTCACATTTATGAACCCACTCACCACACTAGGGAGGGGGTGTTCACTCCACATATTTTACAATTTTACCTCTAAAAATAGTAATTGAATTAAAAAAGCAGTTCAGAAATTTGTTACATTTTACTAAATTTAGGATCCCTCTCACCCCCTTGTCACACAATGTCACACTTCATCGACCCCCTCCCTCCCCCTTAACGTGTGTCATAATTTATGGATGGCCCCACCACGATAAACCTCTCCAAATTATAAAATCAAGTTTAATAAAATACAATAAAACAAACTTTTCGGTATGAAATCCTTTATTATTATTTTTTTGGTATTTTTTGAGACAGTTTCCTTTTTGTACCCATTCGACTGAAATATATAAAAAAGGGTGTGTATTCCACAGTGACTGATCGATCACAATATTGCATGAAGTTTTATTTTATATACCTACAAATATAAATGATTAATAAAGGAGTATAGATAATAACAATGATATCTACTAAACAATCTGATAATTTGAACTACTTAGGTATGTACTAGATCATTTGCAAATCGCAGAGTGACAAAATGGTTTGTTCAATACAATTTTATTTGAATTACCTACCTACCTTAAATAGTTGTGAAAACGAGACAACACTTGCACAATACAATAATATTGCTGAAAGACCCCAGAATGCCAATACCACCAGAATAATTTACCAATAATAAAAAAATGCGGAATTTCCCAACAGTATTATATTCTACCATAATACCTGCGGGATATTACGGTGGTATGTTAATGGTATGTATTATGGTACAACAACAGTAATTAAACTCTTTAAGTACCAGTTCACAAGATTCACAACAACTAAAATATTGTGATTAAGTATACAGGGTGGAAATTTTAATGCCACCTGGGAGGAGAGTACTCTAAACAATGGAAACTCAAAGGAAACATTCCTTTATTTTTGAAAAGAAACAAAACTGCATTCAAACATTTTAGAAATACGTTTCTCACACAAAAATCGAACCGGCTAGATTTCGAAAAAACTCTGTACTTTTATGATATCAAATGATAAGTCAATCATAAGGAATCTATCAAACATGGTAAATTAAATGAAAAAAAAATCATGAATAACAATTATGTTTCCCACAACATTTACAATGGGAATGGGGTCTATTTCGAACAACTAATGGGGAGGCGAAGGCAAAGTGAATTACAGATGGCGCTTAGTCTTTGGAACAATTGTCAGTTTGAGCTTATATTGTCTTGACTGTGTATTACGTGATTTTACTTTCTTAGATTGTATTTTTTTCGGTTTTGCGGACAAACAATGTATTCTATGCTAACTTTAGCTCATATAAAAGAAGAATTACGGAAAAGAAAAGCCAAAACAACAGGCAAGAAAGTTTATAGCAACTTACAAAAAATTGCTAACAAGCATTACATTTCTTTAAATTTTGTGTAAGATTTACAAGTAATCTTTTTATTTCAGATTCGAAGCATATGATTTAAATTTTAACAAAGCAACTAAGTGTGAATTTCCGTGTTTATAGTTGCCTGATGATGCCTTCTGTGCAATAGTAATTTCAGGTTTCTGTACTGGAATTTCTGTACCATCCAAAATTACACGAACCGTTTTATCATATTTATTTTATTATTCTAAGTTTCTTGAATGACTCTGGCATATAAAATTCTATTAATTCTCTGTTTGGGCTTATTCCATATTTGATATACCTATCAAATTCATCCAAGTTATAAATATGTTAGAAACTGCTGAGGTTGAAATATTAAAGAACAAAGCTGTTATAATTAAAATGTTGTTTTATTTTGGCGAAGCTTCATCAAATTCATGAAACATTCCTTTTGATTTATAATGTTTCTCAGGCTCAGCAAAGGAGAAAATCGAGGAAAAAGCATATTTTTTTTGATATTTTTTTGCCCACTATTTTTTTTGTTACTGGGAAATCGATGAACTCCAATATTTTACAAGTTATATGCATAACAATGCGGCATTTTCTCAGTATAAAATTAAAAAGTGCAATACTCCAAGAGATTCCCATATGTTTTGACAGTTTCTTTGAGGCGGCTTGGTACCAACGACAAGACGCCACCTATCGGGATAAAATTGCGCTTTTCCTCCCCATTAGGTACCTACACATCTTTTTTCCCGTTTAATTAAAATGAGATTTAATTAAAACGAAATATGGTAAATATTAAATGGAAGGAAAACCATAAAATCTAAACTTATTTAGATTTCATGGTTTTCCTTCTATTTAATTTACCATAAAAATTAAATGGAAGGAAAACCATGAAATCTAAACTTATTTAGATTTCATTGTTTTCCTTCCATTTAATTTACCATATTTCATTCAGATTTTGATCCATATGATTTACCCTATCGACTGATAACATAAAAGTCAGGGTGTTGTTTTTTCGAATTTTAGCCGGTTCGATTCCTGCGTGTGGAAAGCATATTAAAAAAATCTTTGAATGCAGTTTTGTATCTTTTCAAGAATGAAGAAATGTTTTCTTATGTCTCCATTGTTTAGAGTGGCAGGTGCTCCAGGTGGCATTAAAAAAATCATCCTCTGTATATCCATAAAGTTGTAACCATGCTAGGTACGCAAAATTTGGCATATTCTGCCACTTCCTTCAGGTTGTCCTGAACAACTTTATTTTGGAAAGTAGTAGACTATGTTATTGAACTAACAATCAGACAGCTTTATTTCATTTTGGTCTCTTTGTTTGTTTGTGTTATTAATTCATGTGATCAGTTTCACTAAGTTAAAGGATAAAATCTACTTTCAGTAGTTTTGTGTAAGTAGGTATGTAGTTTCCGCAGTTTCGATATATCGACGAAATCTACTTATAAGAATTCGGCTCTAGGTGTTATCCCACAAAATATTTCACGGACGATAAAAGAATGTTGTCCCATGTGATAGTAGAACTATTATTTATTCTCATACATACATTCTTACAACTGCGATTTGCAAATGTGTTAATGGCAGTATTCTAAAACAAGCTCAGACTCATATCACAAACATGGCTTCACAAACAATATTATTGCAGTTGCAAAAAGAAAGAAATAAACTGCAAAAATACAACGATTTTTTTTTTTAATAAGAACAAGACCTGTAATAAAAACATTTGAAAAATTCATCATTGAGAAGAGCTTTTTGTATGAAAGCAGCACCGATATCGCATAAAAAGCATTCAGCTGTTTCATAGATATTTGATCTCTGCTAGAATGTATGAAAAAGCTGTTTTTGCTCACGATTTCAGGATTGTTTCGAAAAAAAAAGTAGTTGAAAAATAATTAACTCTAGAAATGGTTTAGGTTTTATATGCAATAATACGTTGTGTTTAGCAAACTTTCACTTTTGTAACTGCAATAATCTCTTATATACTCATATAAAGGTCGAAACCCACTGAATGCGTAATGCGTATACGTGTACGTATAACTGCGTTATATTGGTTGTAAATGTAACTAGGGACGCGGTGCATCATTGGCGTGACGAGCACTTGTGCTTAATGCTTTTGTCGTCATAGTTTTATAATAGTACAACGCAGTGTAACGCACGTTTACACGTACGCACGCACGTCTACGTGCACGCATCCGGTGAGTTACGGCCTTAATAATTCATACCTGCCTAGCACACTCGTGCACGATAAGCACGATGGCAACCACAAATAGCAGTATAATGTAACAGCCTAAAATCACTTTCCGGACACTTTAATGGAATTATTTTCAAAGGGTTGATTGATTTAAAACCTAGAATATTGATTTATTTTCGGCATAATAAAAAAAACTTAACGAGTTTAAAGTAGCCAATAATTTTTAATTAACATAGTTGATAAAAAAACTTTTCTTTAGAAATGTTCAACCAGTGAGAAAAGTTGGGAAAACTTAAGTAAGTACCTACCTAGATTAAATTGTGTAACGAAAATGTTAGAGAAAAGAATTGTGCAATTATAGTCATTATTACTACCTATTAGAAGTATATAGGTGTTTTTAATTAAGATAAGTATATGTAAATTGTAATCTGATAATTTTGGCTAATGATTAGATAGATTTAAAACTTATGTAATAACTTGGCCTACGTGATGATAGATAGGCAAGTCAGCAGCTCATCAATCTATTTTTATAATAATAACATGTTTTTTTTGCAAAATGAATGTAAAAGTATCTCAAGTTTTTTCACTGGCAACATTAACACATTATGGTAAACATTTAAATGTATGTGAAGGTAATAATTTTAAAAACTGATTTATTATGCCTCTCGATATTTATGCAACTACTTAAAATTATAAGTATTTATTTTTAAGAACGCACGAGATTTGGCTCTCACTTTATTCACTAAGGGTCGTTATGGTTAACTAAATGCATAACATAACTCTACACGTATAATATACAGGCTACACTTAGTTATATTATACGATTTTTGTATGTCAGCCTTATATATAGAAAAAATTCGAGTGTAATTTTGAATATTTCTAATTTCAACCGATGCTGGTCACGATGTAGGCATCGAAATGTAATACATTTCGATGGATGTAGGTAACTAATATGTCCTATTTAAACAAACAAAGCGTTTTGAGTCCCAATTTATTAAGGGACTTAAAATTTTATGCAGCGTTACTGAACGCCATCTTTTAAATGGGACTCAAATTTTATTTTATTTAATGTTAAATGCTGTTTTTTTTTCATTTGCTCAAAATTAAATAAAAGAAATAAGAAATAAATTATTTTCTAACATTAAATTTTTTTGTAACAGAAAATAATTGTTTCAATGACACCCAAATTGGGTGAATTAAAGGGTATTATCTTGATCATAGCCGCAACGCAACTGCAATAAACAAAATAATTGGATGTCACGGTCATGGCTAAAAAAAGTAAAAACTACACTGGTCTTCAAAACTTAGTTCTCTTAAGGCGCCCTACTACCCACAACGCGCGCAGCCGCCAATACATTAATTTTTATTAGGTACTCGTAAACCAGGTCAATATCCAAAAAAGCTAAGAACATGCCCTTTTAATTTGTCTCATATATTTTTTGAATAACTCTTCAACAGTTTCATTCTTTCTGTAAGTTTTAAAATCCATTTTAGCTCAAAGTGGCCACTTTTGGCTAGAATGGATTTTAAAACTTACAGAAAGAATGAAAACTATTGAAGAGTTTTCATTCTTTCTGTAAGTTTTAGAACTTACAGAGAAAGTTTTAGAAGAACTTACAGAAAGAATGAAAACTATTGAAGAGTTATTTACCTTAAGGCTCCATGATAGGAAGACATGGTTTGCGCGGGTCATATCTTATAAACGTAAAGTTGTAGCCATAAAAAAAAACATACGACAAGCTAAAGAGATTATCTAGTAGCTACAAGTATTAAATTGCGTATAAACCTCACAGATGATTGTGTAAAAAAATCAGAATATCATCAAAAGCGCTTGTTGCGTTGCGGGCCATTTAGTTCGGTTAACCGGACTAACAGCCGAACTGAACTACTGCAACTAAAGGATATTTTTGGCGTAAATAATAGCGGAAACGTATTGCCTTGAACTTTTCGGGTTCTTGATGACACGCATGTAGTATTGACTCGATGAAGTTTTTAAATGTGATTTTATATCCTATCTTTTCAGTTTGTAAAACCTAGGCACACACATAGGAACTGGACCATTAGCCATTTTTAATGTCCCCACTGCTGGGGCACAGGCCTTCCTTATGAGTATCTTTTTTTTGGTCACCCATCCCATGACTGACCCTTGCGATAGTTGCTTAACCTCCGCAATCGCTGGGACAGGCGGGCACTAAACCAGTGCGCCATCGAGCTCCTCTTCATAGGTACTTGATAGACTGAAATTCAGAGCTCGTATATTTGAGAATTATGTAAAAATTATCGTGAATCCGTTCCGAAATATACGTATTCGAAGTGACGTCATGTCGATAGTAACATGATGGCCGCGTTCCGAATCACACTTACAGCACTATGAGCGCGCTAACGGGTGAGTCCCATCCACCCCGGTGGCTCTGTCCCGGTACCGGGACCGATGGGAAAAAAGTTCCATCCGCCCCGGTGAATCGTATCTCGATGTTTAACGGAGAGGATCGCACTCGCAAAGTATCACCTACCCCAGAATTTTATTTAAAAGGGCGGATGGCACAGATCTTTTATCATACCGCCGGTATTGCGTTTAACTTTAGGACATCGTTAAACATCGAGATACGATTCACCGGGGCGGATGGAACTTTTTTTCCCATCGGTCCCGGTACCGGGACAGAGCCACCGGGGTGGATGGGACTCACTCGCGCTAACGCCCGGACCGATTTATGCTAACAACGCTCACGTAAGCTGCAGTGACGTCACACATGACGTCATCGCATGTGCTAACGACGCTCAGCGTATTCTACCAAAGCATTGTGAGCGTTGTCGGTGTAGCTGTCAAACTTCCTTGTCAAAGTTCATTCTTGTTAAAATTTGTGGTTATTATTTGTGATTTTTAGAAAAGATGACTGAATTTATTGATTTGCAGGTGTTTTGCGAAGCTAAGAACGAAATACTTATAATAAATTGATGTTGAGAGAGCTAGCAGTGCAGTGGTAATAAGTATTTTGAATCTTTGATGGTTTATAAATTGGTAAGTAAATAACTGGTCAGAGTGAAGGAACTTGATTCATATTCATTACTGCCTTTGCATTTACTTATCCCATAGAAATAATATTTACTTTATCGAGATAACCCCTTTTGGAGGTTACGTTGTTAAAAACAATCCAACGTTAGCGGTGTGAGCGCTCTCACGAGCGGTCCGAATCAATAGTATCGTGAGCGTGCTGACAGCGTGCTAATGATTTGGACCGGTGTACAATGACGTCACACGCTGTAAGCACTGTTGGCGAGAATCGGAACGCGGCCGATGACGAATTAGTTCGTTGATGACGAACTAGCGTGTTGTCGCAGAGCGCAGTCCATCTCTTGACTCATTTCCGCCATCACAATCAATTAATGACTAACGGAAATATATTAACTCAAAACTTTAATCAATGTCGCGAATATAAGTGGGCTTATAATTTTTAAGATTAGATGTATGTTACCTACCTATAGTTTTTTTTTATCATGTGGTCAGCCATCAAGACTATTCGACAACGTTTTGTTGAAAAGTTGAACAAGTCCATTGAACAATTTTTTTCATTTCTCATATTCGGAAAGTGATGTATATTTAAACTGAGCAGCGGGTCAAAAACTCTTCGTTCCACCCTAGGGTGTAAAAGTAATTTAAAAATAGAATCAATTTGGTAACATAGTCAACCATAGAGTTACCTGATCGGCAATGAAAAAGGTTGCAGCCTTATATTAGGGCGCATTCACGAACAACAACAAAACATGGTATAAAAACAGCCAGTGCAAAATTAAAAACATTGGGCGGAGCGGCCGGCAGACGCGGCGTGTTCCAAATTTAAAATAAGAAAAACTATAAAATATTGGAGGGATACCTAACTCAAATGGAAGAGATGAGGAAAGCAAAGGAGACAGAGTTAGAGAAGCGGTTGAGGGAAATGATGGAGGCAATGGGAAGCACCATATTGACCTCCGTCAACAAGACGATTGATATGAGAATAAAGGAGTTGGAAAGAGTCATCGCTCCACCTGGAAAGACGGCCGCAAATTCCCAGGAGGAGGCCAACCAGCCAACTGCCCTAAACCCTAGATCGACTCAACCTTCGACGTCGTGGTCGGAGGTGGCGAACAGGAAGAAGATAAAGGAGGCACCAGCAGGAATCGCTCCGGATTCTGCCCCCCCTGTTATTACAGAAAAAGGCTCCGATCGTCCCAAGACGAAAAAGAAGAGAAGCCGCAAAAAGCGACCAAAAATGATTTCCCCTAGCACCTCTGCGGTGGTGCTCACCTTGCTGCCCCTTGAGGCAAAGAGCAGAGGAATCACCGCTGACGTTATCGCAAAGGCGAAGACGGCCATATCTCTCCCCGACCTCGGGCTGGAGGGCCTGGGGATGAGAGAGACCCAGACGGGGTCCAAGTTGCTACAGGTGTCGGACCCGAGTGGAGAAAAGGCCGATAAGTTGGCCAGCAAACTCCGCGAAGTTGTTGGTGAAGAAGTGATGGTGGAGCGTCCTGAAAAATCGATCGACCTCCAAATATCTGGGCTGGACGATACGACGGCGAAGGAAGACGTGATCCGGGCAATTGCGTTAAAAGCCCATTGTGCGGAGGACAAAATTAAGACATCGGAGATCCGGGTTGGTCTTGGAAGAACTCGGTATATCCGCGTGAGGTGCCCAGTAGCAGTTGCAAGGGCGGCCTGCGAGGACGAAATATTAAAGGTCGGGTGGAGCATAGCTCATATCAGGGCGCTTGCTCCTCTGCCCTTGAGGTGCTTTAAGTGTTTGGGCGTGGGGCACGTGAAACCAATGTGCCCAGAAAAGGTAGATAGGAGCACTTTGTGCTTTCGTTGCGGAGGACTGGGCCATAGGGCCGACGTCTGTAAGATGGACCCAAAGTGTGCAGTGTGTGCGGCCTACGAAAAGCCAGCTAACCACGCAATGGGCAGCCGTAGGTGTAATCTTCCGGTAGTGAGGGGCAAACTCCCCGAGCGCCAGGAGGATGGAGAGCGCTCTTCGAGCAATCGGAGGATGTCCGAGTAATCGGTATCTTCGAAAACCCGGAGGTCCCACTGCCTGCCTTGCACGGCCCTGACAGGTTGGGGAGACGGTTTGAAATGTTTGAATGATTTGAAAAATATGCTAATTGATTATGTACCTAAATTAAATCAGGGTTAGAATTAATTTATTAATAATTAATTAATATTGATTATGAGCTTAATTTTAATTGTATTTTGAGGACAACTTTGTTTATTTTCCTCTGGGAGAGGTAAAATGCGCTCCGCTCGCTCGCGTTGGTGTGAATCGTACATTATCCTTGAAACTGTACCCGAGTAAATAAGGCTGACATACACTAAGTTAAGAATATTAAGTGACGAATACGTTTATAGGCGCAGCGAGCCAAAATAAGCTAATCAATATAAAAATATACTCGATATTGTTAGGGCGAACTTTTTAATATAACAATAATAATATGGTCACGTGCTTTTTTGACAGCTGTCAAAGTGTATACGCTGGTGACAGGACAGCACCAGTGCAATGACAGTTTAAAATAGGTAGAGTCTGTCTAAAAAGTCTGCTTACATGAGAAATTATTAAATTATTTATAAAAACTTATACTGGTAGGTAACCCTGTTGGTGCTGTCAAAATTCATGAGGGCTTTTCAAAGTGACATTTATAAAATAAAAATAGTATCTATTTACCTCACTAGATGGTGTTGATACTCGTCGAACTCTAAAAATAGTAACTATTTGAATCACTAGATGGTGCTGAAACTTCGAAGTTTAGTAAAAAAATCACATTGTCACCTATTTTTATCAACGCCATCTATCGAGCCTGCAGTTTTTTGTCATTGTGAAAAGACCTCATTGTAAACATATTTATTTATTTAGATGGGTAATGGTGGGGTGGTTGGGGATTTAGGTGGGTAATAAAATTACCTTTGAAATTACCCATGGAAACAGACTTTTTAGACAGACTACCTTTAGACCTACCTATAAAATTAATAAATTAACATAATGAAAATAAATAACCTTCCTCAAGTTCGCACAACAATAACGAGTACCTGATCTATGCAGCACACGCTATGCTTATTATAGGTAGGTACTTAATACTTTTTTATTTTATTATTTGTCAACTTTTTAGCTTTTTTTGTTATTATGGCACCGTAGCTACTAAATTTAAAGCCACATTCACATTAAAAGAAAGTCAAGTGAATAAACGAAAAATAGAACAGGTATTTAGAAGAACCTTTCATAAAAATAATACGTTTTTCAAATACTAAATCAGTTGTTCATACAAAAATTAATAACGAAAATATCAAAATGTATGAAACAGCAATTTTTTTTAACGATTTCATAGTTGGGCCCATAGTAAAAGTTGATCAGTTTAATAGTCCCTATCTACCACATTCGGCTTTAGGGGGTTTTTATAATACGTTGTTTTGATTCTGTTACTTTCTTTCTTTCAAATTATGATTTGATTAGAACGAAAAATACAAAACACACTCTTAGCTAAACAAAACATCGACCACATGGCTGATAAAATTTGTTTTTTTATTTTTATGGATAACAGCAAAGTGATAGTTAACCCAATTTGGGGTGGTTTGGGGATTTCCATTCTGTTAAATTAGTTCACATTCAGATTATTTATCAACGAATTTAAAATTGATATTTTTTTAAAGATTAAATTAACATTTTTGCGGTTTATCCTCGTACATGAGACTTAAAACAATATTCTTATACGCTTAATATAGGAATCACTGTTTCAAAACACAATCTTGATAGTTTCAAGTGTTGGAGCTGTAAAATCTTAAGTGCAAACATTAATATTATTTATGTCAAGTTTTCAACATGCTTGACGCACTTTCAACGTGAATGGGCGATAAGAAACACTCACACGCATATGTCACATTCCTTTGAGGGGGAAATAAATAATATAATAAAGACTTGAAAAATCCTTTAAGTTATATGAGTAACCATAACATATACGAATACCCTATCTTCAGATAAGGCATTATACGAATGTATCTTTTCCAGAATGAGGTATTATGCGAATAGGTCCTTTCTCTTGTTCTTACAAGTCATTCCGAGAACATGTCCTTTTTTGGCCGTGTGGTATTTTGCGAATAGGTTCCTTACTAAGCCAGTAAGAGATAGGTCTAAAAGATGGATCCGTAGGGCTTCTTAAATCTGTTTACCTTACTTGTCCTATTTAGTAAACAGCTTTTGACAGTTCCTTGTCATGTGTCTTTTAAATATAAATAATTGTAATTTAAAAAATATGTTCTTTTTAAATCAAATTGTCACTAATAACTAGTAGTTCCTTTCGTAATCTATGCATAGTTCTCCAAACTTTTTAGCATAAGGGCTAGACTAACTCCTCCACGAAGTCCCAAGGGCCAGGATCTAGCTACCTCATCGTACCAACATATTGTAAATTACAGTATTGTTGATAAGATCCGGCCTGCTTTCGAGGGCCGGATTGTTGGTGCTCACGGGCCGGAGGCCCGCAGGCCGTAGTTTGGAGACCCTGATATATGTGTTGAAAACAATTTGTTGTATTTTTTAATTGATTTTTTCAATAAAGAGTTGGTCAATAAAGATTGTTTACCAGATATGGACGAAGAGCTAGCCCCGGAAATAGGTGGACAATTTACAGAGCGACGAAATCCCTCTTGTTAGTTACCCATACTATCATTATTAACAGATCCGGGCACCTCTCAGATTTTCAGTGGTGGGGGTGGGAGTGGTTGAGCAACAAAGGGGCTGAAAAGCGATTGAAGGTATACAATTTACAGAGCACTGGATTTGGTTTGGTATAATAGCAAGCCAATCATGTATCCAAATTGAATATAACATTGCTAGGAATTTTGACTGATGGAAAAGTAACTAGAGGGATTTCGTCACTTTGTAAATTGTCCACCTATTTCCGGGGCCAGCTCTTAGTATAATAAGACAAGTAAGCATAAACAGACTATAAGCTACTTACTAACAAGGCTCGATCGATAGGCTTGCCATCTTTTTCATATTTTTATAATTTTATTTTGTTGTGAGAGAATTTTCGGGCTTTCCTATACCCAGTTAGTCCTACACACAAAAACACTACTATGGACAATGAACTAAAATCTATGGAAGTGTAATTTCAATCAAATATTGCTTAAAAATGGCACCTCGGTCGGGGCCACTTTAGTCGGGCCAGCCACGAGCTCGCTGACAGACGTTAGCGTTCTTTACAATAATATCAGTTTGTATTGTAAAGAAACAAAAGAAAGAGAGAGAGATTATTAGAAATGACGGCCTGTGTAGTCAAATGGTGTAAAAGACGCAAAGATAGCAATAACATGTATGTTTTTTTCGTTTAAGTACAGAAAATATACTTGAGTATACAATTTATGGTCGCTAATAAGCAACTAGACGCTTTGTACCGTATAATTAAATGCCAGCATTTTTAGCTCCATCGACTTAGTTGTAATTTTCGTGTGGTGCCATTTTTTGAGCAGAATGCTTGTTCCATAGATTTTAGTTCGCTGACTATGGATCAGTTACAGGCCTCGGCACAGATCTTGAGCAGTAACATTTAATGCGCAGAAGTCAGTTTTAGGTCTTATTGGCGGGGGACGTGGTGCGGGGCGACTGCAAACATGCGTAGTAATCCCCTCCAGTTTATCTCACCGCTCAAGATTCATGCCGGCACCTTATACTATACCCTGTTCGTCGAATCAAGCTAACAAAGCGCTGTCTCTTTCTCATATTTGCATACAAATGATAAGGACAACAAATGAGCTGGCGCCGCCCACGAGCCCCTGCGACAGGTATAAAATCGTAAGGCGTGTTCATAGTGCTAATACGGAATTTTACATTGGGATTTTTTTCAATAAACATTACGATTACAAACACGCTAAGTCGTCGGATATGCAATCAAACACCAATCCAGTACACTAGACAAGTCACAGAGAGGAAGAGCATACAACAGTGTATTAAACAAGTCCAGGTCGAATCCAAATTCATAATGATTGCAACGAACACGGTAGGTACACTACGCTGTAGACGTCTGAACGGTACGGAGAGCAAAGACAGACTAATTTGAGTATTTTGAGTCGCATTGTGATGAACGCGGTCTTAGCCTCTTATCTGCGTCCAATCATATGCAAGCGCATCTTTTCCGTACTAGCTTCATTCGGCGAACAAGGTATAGGCAACTGTTGTGATTTCTCATCATTGAGAAACACCTAGCTATGTAAAAAATCTTTAGAAAAATATCTCTTACTGATCTGATGGTAGACCGTCTTTATAAATGAATTTCTTTTGGAAGTGTGCATAAACAAACAAATCAATAATAATGCCCTTTGTGATACTTTGTTTTATTTGAGGATTTAACATTATTTTTTCTGAACATCTTCCCCCGGTCTCACTTTTACTATTACAACAAGCATTCAAAATTTCATCATTTTCTGTTTCTCGACTGCTTTATAATTAATTAATACATCATCTACGGTCCATTTTGTTAGATAAATATTAAAGAATTTTCAACAAATAAAGCTAAAAGTCATTTAAAAAACCGTATGAAGCAGTTCGCAATCAATTTTCATTCGTCATTCCATACATTAAGTGTCATTTTGCCATAACAGCGAAAGTTTATCACAACCAGGCTCATGCCTACTCATAGGATACTATAAAATTGATTTTATAATGAGAGCTTTTCAAAATGACAAAAAACTGTCTCGATAGATGGCGTTGATAAACAGGCAAGTGTGAACTGTAGAAAACGTAGGAAAAAGAAAACACAATTCACAATGAAACACCGAAAGCACCGCTAACTACCATTAGTCAAACGCCAAGCAACGAAACATGACTTTTTTTAAGCATTAGCCGTTTATTTTTCAAAGCCAATTTTGACACTTCCACTTGTCCATCAACACCATCTAGTGAGGGAAATAGTTACTATTTTTTTGTTTTTAAATGTCACTTTGAAAATCCCTCATTAACAATACTATTGAATTTGGTCTGTAAAAAAATGGCCAATATCATTGTTTGACAGCTGTCAATCAATCCCGTAAAAATTTGGAAGGTTCTAAAAATCTGCCTCAGATCCCCCAAATAATAGAAATTCTTTTGTTTGGGGAGACTTGGCAGCTAATGCATTAAATATTGTTTAAGCTCGTTATACCACCGAAAGTGGCGCCCTCTGCAGTTTCAATTTCATAAGTTGTTAATAGAAAATGATTTTAATAAAACTTTACGTAGAATATTTAGGGCCCATGGTCTAGTATTTTTAGAAAGTATCACTTTATTCCCTCATAGAAGTAGATAGCAAAATGTGTCCTCTCTAGAAGTAGATGATTGCAAATTTGTCAAAAACGGCCACTTTTAGCAGTTTGTCTATCTAATTTTAGCAGTGGCTACCAGGGAATGTAATGATACCGTTTAAAAATAGACTATGGACCCTAAAAATCCAAGTAAAAATTTAATGAAATTACAAAATTAAGGCGGCTGTATGACCGAAAGTGGCGCCCTCAGAGGTTTTAATAATAATATTAGAAAAAGATTTTAATAATGTTTTACGTGGAGTTTTTAGGCCCCATGATCTAGTATTTTTAGAAGGTATCACTACATGCCCTCGTCGTCATTCGTAGAAGTAGATAGCAATGTGTCAAAAACGGCCACTTTTAGCAGTTTTGCTATCTACTTCTAGCAGTGACTACGAGGGAATGTAACGATACCGTCTAAAAATACTGGACTGTGGGCCCTAAATATGCGTACCTATTAGAATTATAATATTAAATAAAATTCACCGCGGCTCCACTTTCGATCAGGGTGCCACCTTAAACAAAACAAAAAAAAATTGACAGCTGTCAAAAATTAAAAATATCGCATTTTATATCTCTCCAGTGCATTAACGTCATTAAAATGATTGATCAATAAACTTTTAAAGTTCGGAAACCCCTGAGACCAATTTACAGCTTTAGCTTTGTACCCCTTTCATACCATCACTACTTTGTCAAATTACATATGAGTACATACTCTCAACAAAGAGCCATGCTACATTCACACAATAACTATGACATACCAAAAAGGTTGTGCTTTTTTATTTTATACATGCTGTTTTAAAACAACCCGCAAAGCCGAATATGGTAGATAGGGGCCATCAAACTGAACAACTTTTACTATGGGACCAACTCTGAAATCGCGAAAAAACAATCAGCTCTTTTATACAAATATTAATAACGAAAAATCAAAGTGTATGAAACAGTAAAGGACATCAGGCAGAGTCCCATAGAAAAAAACCAAAGAATGTATAACATTTCTGTATTTTCCAAAATGTAGGCATGTAATTAGTAATTCATAGAAAATATTCAGATTTTTACGAAGATTTATGTTTTAAGAGTTATTTATGTTTGAAAGTTTTTTTTGGTAACCCCGACACTAAATAGCAACACCAGTACCACGTAGGAGTGGACGATATAAATCGTATATAGTTTTTAAAACGTATATTGCATCAATATCGTCAAATCTGATATCGATGCATTCTGAAACTATATATTTGACAAAACACGATATTGCTTCACGAATGCGATTCACGTCGACACACCACGATATTTACGTAATCAGATTCAGGGATATTGTACCGTATTACAATGGAATACCAGCTACGAGTATCGCACGAGACGCCGAGTGTGCGCGAGACGAGTGAATGAGATAGAGAAATAGCAATGTTTTTAATCACATACGATTCTAAACCTTATTGAAATCGTATTAAAGTTGTTTGCATATTTTATTTTTATTTTTGGTAGCTTAAGTACTGAACCTTATTTCTTACAAAATGGTATTTTAAATACCTACATGAATCAAAACTGAACCATAATCATAAAAAACCCATACATTTTTATTTACCACAGAATAAATAATAATAATTCGTAAGTAGGTACCCACTATTTAAATTAATTTACTTGCTTTAAAAAATCTTTGATCTATAATAAAATCATCATAACGTATAGCGTATACAACCAATATAGATTTACTCAAACCTATATCGGTTGATATTGATATTTGGTCGCCACTTACAATATCGCCGATATCAAAATATATAGTTTCAGAATCCGATATCGAATATCGATATATAGTTTCGATTTGATATTGAAAAAAGGCGATATTACCCACCGCTAGACTACCACGACAACACGTACACGAGTACCACGACAACACGTTTCGTTAGCTGCGTTAGTGATACAGATTAGCACCACAATGTACGAGTCGGAACCAGATCAAACGGAAAATCTGTGCATATGTCGCACGTAACAAAACGCTTTTGATAGTTGACTGACAGCCGGCAGACATTCTTTTTTTTAATGCGCAATCACTTGTGTCACAGAACAAATATACTCAGGGGAGACTTGTGCAATCACTGACAAAGATGTCCGTTTCATTGATATGCTTTTGTTTTTTTCAATAATTAATTAAAGCTAAATGAAGGAGTTAAAAATAATGTTGCTACTGTTTTATGATTCTAGTAACAAGTGTTTATAGATAACAGAATTATGTTTATACACTTTTGGGTCTCATGTGCCTGATGTCCTTTTCGCGATTTCAACGTTGGTCCCATAGTAAAAGTGCATTGCGGGTTGTTTTGTAACATCCCTGTATAATGATTTATTTATTATTATCTTAGCTATATTACAAATATTCGGCTATATTTCGGACTTAACTCTTCGATTCGTGAGGTATTCGAAAATATATGTCAAAATAAAATCGAAAAGCAAGTTAATATGATAAAATAACTTATAAAATGATTATATCATACGTCACAGAACTATATGATTGTATTTTTTAACTACACAGTTTTTTTATTTTATCTAAGGAACAATTATTTTGACAATCGTAAACATCACTACATTTTTGACAAAAAGGGACTAGTTATAAAAAGCCGAGTTATACAAGACCACAGGATGTATGGGTTTGAGCAAAATACACTCTCATACCAAGAAGTCATAAGATTTTCTGGCTTTATCAAATTTTAAAGATTATTTTAAGCCTAAGTGTCCGGACACGAAAGTGGCGGCGGCCGAGCGGTGGCGGGGCGGCGCGGCAGCGGAGCGGCGGCGGGGCGGGGCGATGAGAACGTGGGCACGAAACATAGCGGTCGGTCAGCCGCGCTAGTAGTGTTGTGACAGATGGGCTAAATACCATTAAGGGCCCGTGGACCTACCGATTTGACCTACTGGTAGGACCACGGTATACCACTAAAGTAACTTCTTATTTTTTTTTCTATTGATGTGTCAAATGTGATGTTGCTATGGAAACAATTTCTTGTCAATACCGAAAAATGTTCAAAGGACGAAATATATCCTATGTCTAAAAATTTTATTTAGTTAAAAAAAAACTGGTCTATAGGCGTTAACTAGTTTCAAAATCGGATCCTTTGCTAATCTTGTGTTTTTTAAATGATGTCCAAGAGGCCGACATCCATACTGAATAAATAGGTACCCACCTAGTAATCAAACAGACACTATTATATTTTTCAACACAACACTACTGTAATCGCGGGCTACCAAATCAAACTAGTTTGTTCATTTGTTTTCGTCGCTCTCCTACCGCCCGTGCATCGCTCGTCGCCCCGCGCTGCCACCGCCCGTTTCGTGCGCGTCTCCATACTGTGCCATACTGTTGAATGCATCGCCGCCGCTCCGCTGTCGCGCCGCCCCGCTGCCGCTCCGCCGTCGCAGTTTTCGTGCCCGGACACTAAGTGCCAGTCTATATTGCTCTTTATTGCCATAGCACGAAAGCAGCTTTTTACTTAAGGCCAGTATATTCCAAATTAACGAATTTGGCCTATGTTTGATCCAAAAATAAACAACCAATTATTCTTTATTTTGAGCAGACAAAAATACATGTTGAAGTTTCATAAACGATCTTGATTATTTTACGGTTAAAAATACGATATTCGTATCTTAAGTTGACTAAAAAAATAATGCAAAGACAAAGAAAATTTTCATTAATTTTACATATTTTGGATAATACTTAAAGTATATCCCTTATTCACGAAAAATATATAGAAAAATAAGTAATGACATATAGAAGAATATTCAACGGTTACTTTTCCAAACAGTAACTTTATGCTCAAAATAACAACAAAAACGTTGAAAAAATGAAAAAGTGAGGTTATTTTCATTACTCTTCACACGTAAAGAAAAAGACAGAGACAGAGTTTTTGGAATATACTGGCCTTAATTGTCTTTGCTCAGTGATCTTTCTATCCTTGAATAATGTATTCTGTGTTATATACACTGGCCTACAAAACCAAGTACTACAAAGCTGAAGCTTTGGTTCTCCGCCCAGGATTAAGCGGGATGTGATCTGATGATGGCCATCCAGGGAGTGAAAGGAGAAGATTCAGATCTCCATACACACCCAATTGATCTGATCAGCATTCTAAGAGCTGTAAGGGATTAGAGTTATCAGTTACAGCATTTCCATACATTTTAATGCTATTTTTGTGGTTTTTTTAAACATATCCAAACAGCTCTTAGAATGCTGATCAGATCAATTGGGTGTGTATAGGGATCTGAATCTTCTCTATTCACTCCTTGGATGGCTATCATCAGATCACACCACGTTTAATCCTGGGCGGAGAACCAATGCATCAAACTTACCTCGTTTGTATGAAAATAGACCTCTGTAGTACTTAGTTTTGCAGGCCAGTGTAATATTACATATTTAGCTTGATTCGATGGCATAAGACATTTCTTATAGAGCGTGAGGTGGCAAAAGAGATAGCGGTATATTTTAATAGGCGAGAGAAAAAGAGAGCGAACAAACATCCAATGACTCTTAATAACTAGCCCCTTTAAGGTAATTTTACCATTTGTCATGTCAAAACATTCATATTTAATTATATTAGTGAACAAGTTATTTATTTATATACAGCAATTGTCAACTATTTATGGATGTACGTACATGTAGTCACGTCTAAAAATATGTATACAGCAGGGATTAAAATACCGTTAAAACATTTTATCGGTAAATTTACCGGTAAAAATAACGTTAAAAATATTTTACCGGTCAAATTAGCGTTAAACTTTACCGGTACAATATACCGGTAAAATTATCGCTAAAAAAATAACGTTATTAATTGGAATAACGTAAATTTTAAAGTTTGACGGTAAAAAAAGTAAGAAATAACGTTAAAATTAACGTTATTTACTGAAATAACGTTAATTTCAATGTAACGTTATCTAAAATAATGTTATTTATTGACATAACGTTAATTTTAAAATTAACGCCAAAAAAAGTAAAAAATAACATTACATTTAAAAATAACGTTATCATTCCCTGGTATACAGTTTAGAATTTTGTTACTTTGATGTAGTTGTCATTTATCATTGATTTCCGTTCAAAAAATTAATAGCTCTTAGAATGACAGAGTTCTAAGCTGTAAACATAATATAGACGTAACTGTACGTACAGCGCTTACATAAAATTATTGTGAGGCATTATGTAAATAAGAGATGACTGTTTCAAATAATAAATTACAAATATTAATTCAATAAATAACATACATTTTTATAAAAAAAGTAGCTTCTTGATTTTTTTTATAACAATAAGACAAATATTAAAAAAGTAAAACATTAAAAACAGTAGTTTTCGTTAACTTGACTACTTTGATTATTACTTAATATTAAATTACGGATAAAACACACTTTTAGCTTAAAACTTTTAAACAAAAATATTTTTGCGTATTTTTTTTTCATTATTTATGTACTCTCTCTCATACAGCCTAGCAAACTTCATCATCAATTTTAGAAAAAATACATTGATCTGATTTTTTTTACAATAATTTTCATCCGTCATTCTTAAAAATATTTACAGCTCACAGTCTATTCTAATTTTGAATTTACGTCACGGTTTTTTAGTCAACTAAAACACAAAAAAAAATACTCGCTGTATAAATATTGATTCGAGAATAATATTAAATAATTATGCAGCACGAGTAAATATTAACAATTTAACGAAAAAAATTTTTAAGGCGACTATTTCAACCGTGTACAGTATGTGCAAAATAACTTGGCGGGTCGGAAGTTCTTCTTCTTCTTATTTTTGTTTTGGCAATCTACTTTCCTCTTGGAAGTAATTTTTGCCAGTGTCCAGTGTTGAATAGTTCAGTTGTCAATATTGTTTCAATTTTCATTAGAATGCGGGTCCATCGCATTCCAATGCTGCTTGGAGCATTTGGCACCAAGTATATCAAGACAGTTTACTCGGTTAGTTCTGCCGAGGTAGCCACCACTACAATAAAAGTCTCAGCTTCACACCACCAAGATCGCGCCTATTTCAATGGGGAATGTCCGAAAAAAATCTAATTGGCTGAATATTTTTCTATAGGTAGGAATAAGGTCCCTTAGTAATAGAAAAAAGTTTCAGAATTTTCGGTTTGGTAAAAGAGTTTTTAAAAATCAAAGTCTCTTCGACTTCACAAATGTATGAAAGTAACAGCAGAATGGAGATTATACCTTTGCCGCTAACTGCCACAAACACAACACGTATTAAAAAAAAAAAAGTTTTGACATTTTGTCTTGAAACTTTTTTTTTAATACCATGATGTGTTTGTGGCAGGTGTTGGCAAAGGTACAATCTCCATTCTGCTGTTACTTTCATACATTTGTGAAGCCGAAGAGACTTTAATTTTTTGAAATATTTTCACGAAACCGAAAATTATGAAAATTTATTCTATTACTAAGGGACCTTATTCCTACTTATAGAAAAATATTCAGCCAATTTGATTTTTTTCGGACATTCCCCATTATCCCACATATTGTTCAGTTGCGTAGACACTTGTACCACAAAACTGCACCGATTTTAAGACACAATATCCACTATGAATCAATTTGCAAATAATTAAAATAGACACCGAACCAAACTCGATAAAATGGCGCCAAAAAACTAGGGTCGGAAGTTAACTGCAAGTGATATTTCGCGCAGGGTACATATCGAGTTCCATAGTTCCGAGTGCTTCCGCCCGCGCCCCCTCCCCGCGCACCCCTGTATTCGTCTACTGCGCAGCGTTCCGCGCGAAGTTCAGAGCGACCAAGTTATTTTGCGCATATTGTATCTTACTTTATTTAAAGACATAAAAACGAAACGCAATTTGACTATTACTTTAAAATATATAAAACTGTCCATCTGTCACCATATACGGTAAAAATAAAATAATAACATTTTTTTTCACTATTTCTGTCCATTGAGGCTAAGGTATATATAACATTAAGCTTACACACCGTCTGAGATCTGTCACTCACTTTTTTTTCGAGTTTTTTTTCACAGTTTTTTTATCACATTTTTTTTTAAATACTGTTTCCTCTTAGGTGCTCATTAAAGGATATGTAGTATGTTGTCTGTCGCGGTAAATTTTGATGTTGCCGGTAAATTTGAGTGTTGCCACACTAGTGGAGGTTTAGTATGGAGATTTTGAACCGAATTGTTCAAGATGCGTACTTGCCTTTGCTCGGGGATACCTGTTGACAAAATATTGGGACTTCGTACATAGATTTAAAACCACGTGTGTCTTATTCTTAACAATGATAAAGTAAAATTCATAATATACAGAGTCTAAAACAGAACCAACCACATATTAGACAGTTCTTCAGAATCAATGGGCGCATTTCAGCAGAATAATCGCTGAGACATCGATCTCCATAGAGTACATTTTAATCGTAAAAAGTAATAAAACAAATTACTTTCTAAAGTCAAAATGATGGTGTTCTAGAAATCGTCATCGGAGGTACATTTTGGGAGCATCAGCAGACGTCTCAGGGATGGGGCATTTTTTTTCGTAATTATTTTGGTTAGTTATTTTTTTTTACTGCGTATTTTAAAGTCAGATATTTTTATACAATACTATTATAAATAATATAAATCATATACTATAATAAATACTATAATATAATATAAATCAGGTATTTTTCTATTATCTTCGTTCTGTGCCTTATTTTCTTTACCATTATCGGTTTTCTTCAATGTTGCTTGACTAGAAAAGTAAATCGGATAATGAAACTGAAAAGGATATATTAAAATCTTTTTCAGTTTCATTGTCCGACTTACTTTTCTCGGGGTAGTGCAGCACCTGTAAAAAATATTTGTATGACAAGGCGATTGGTCTGCTGGAATGCAGCCAATGCCAGATCAGTTACCTGGGGGTGTCACGCGATGGAGTTGACCGCGTAGTGCGGCCTCGTGCCCTCCGGCTGGTACAGGGTAATCGACGCTATGTAGTTGTTTGACATCACCTGCAGACCAAAATAGGCCATTTGACTAATTTTGGAAAACCATTTTAAATTATTCCTTATTACGTAATAAGCGCACCACATTGATATTTCAGGAAAAATCAATGTATTTCATTAAAAATCAATGTTAAAGTTTCAAATTCTAAAACCGCGCCAAAAACGCTATGACGCTGGACACGTGACTTGTTGACGTCACAAGCCTGTATCCCATCAATTGCGGATCCCAAGTCTATGGTCGTGTCAAACGCCTGAAGCCTTATTTATTTACAGGCATGTGACGTCATCAATCATCTTAGAGCGAAAAAAATAAAAAAATAAATCCATTTTTCTAGGTGAAATTAATAGAATTAATTTAGTCCATATAATAGTTGAATATGTTTTTTACGCCATTATCTGTTAGGATTAGGATAACCACACTTTGTAGTATATTTTCAATATTGTCAAATTGTCTATTGTAACACTAAAAAAAAATGACTTCGAAACTGTCACTACGTCAAGCGATTTAAGTTATTTCAATTTTAACAACTACACTCGGCGTCAGAAAAATCGCACCTTTTAAAAAAATCATCCAAGTTAATTTAATCCTATCTAATTTAATGGTAAGTGTTGTTATATACTTCTTCCCCTTCGGGCATAGCCAACAGTCTCTAGTAACCGTTGGAATACTCGTCGAACGTAATCAATGATGTGACAACGCGACCCAGCCGAAACGATTATAGTATAAGCAATTGGGACCGAGATATCATCTGGGACCAAATCTGGGATCAAATATGCGAATTTCGATAGAATATTCCTGCCGTTCAGAAAAGTGATAGGTTCGTTTGTATTCGCAGCAAGGCAATTATTTATCCATCTTACCTTGAGTCTTTCTCCGGCTTCTTCAGCTCACAGCAGTTGTATTCCTTCAGAGGAACGGTGTTGGGGCCCCAAGTCACGAACAGCAGTCCAACTGGCACTTTCACGCACTCGAATGTTTGGAAAACGATTATATAGATGCTAGCACACACGATAATAATGCAATTATTATGAATTTTGAATCACACACTCCGAATTTTATGGTTTTGATAATTTTCAATGCAGTGATGATGTGTCGCGGAGACCAGCGTACTTTCTAGTGTGTCTTGCCAGCCAATCAGCGGACGGGGTCGATGGATATGCTCCTATCCAGAGCCTTGCTTTACTGCTGCAGCAAACAACCAATCACATAGGCAGCGGGAATATTTAAATTTCGAATTTTAGATTAAATTGAAAGTTAGAAGCTAGATTTGAACGATTAGTGAACAAATGATTAGATTCAGTTTCCGAGATTTCCAACATTACATTGCCTCATTTTTTTGCAATATTTGAGCATCTTCATGGGCAGTAGTATCTATCTTGGGTATTTCTTTTTTTAATTGAACTGTTGAAGTGTGCTTTCTCTATCATCTCGATAGCAAATTTATCCGCATTTCCTGAATTGACCCCTTTTGTTTCCCTTTTATGGCGGCGCAAGCAATAACCCTTTAAGCGTTTAATTATTGTTACTGTTATCTTGATAAAATCAAACCATTATTAAATTCAAGCTCATTAAATTTGAATAACTTTCAATAGATATCAACATTTACACAGTAAAATGTTAGCTAGCAATAGCAAGAGCAAGTGGCGAAGTCTAAACTTATTTTCGAAGAGGTGCGGTTTTTCTGACGTCAAGTGTATTAAATGTATATCTTGGTCAGAAAGAGTACAAGTTAAATAAAATAGAACTTTTTTTTAGTACAACGCATAAGTAGTCAGTGCTCAGTTGAAGTGGCAGTGGGCGGGACACATAGAGAGAAGAACCGATGTTGGTTGGGGCGGGGCGGTTCTGGAATGGCGACCGCGCACCGGACGACGCTCCGTGGGTAGGCCCCCCAAAAGGGGGACCGACGTGAGGGTGAAGGTTGCGGGAAGCCACTGGATGCGGGAAGCCACTGGATGCGGGCAGCGCAGGACCGATCGTCATGGAGATACTTAGGGTAAGCCTATACCCAGCAGTGGGTGGCGTGCGGCTGATATGATAATGATGATAGTGAGTGTCGCAATGTATTTCTGAATTTGATGTAGGTACCTTTTTGCTTAGATAGTGGAAACAAATTTCGTTTGGCTCTCAATGTGATCGGCTCATAAGAGACTTTATACTTTGGGAACTCACTCAAAGATGATGTCCTGGTACCCGTAACAGAAGGTGGACCCAAACGGGTTGGTGGTGTTGGTAGAAGAGGCGCACTTCACCAATCTACCATCTACTCCCCTCGAGCCCATGTCAAATGTCAAAGAGCCCCGAGCCCACTCCTAACCCACCCGATTCTCTCCCCCCGAACCCCAATTCCCTCTTCTTTCCTTCCTAAAATGTCAAAAAGCCCTCCCTTCCCCTCCCTCTACCATAAGAATAAACAATACTACTAGAACGGACTCTTCTTTGTGCGAGTCCCAAATGCCGCCATTTATATAACTACTTCCCCCTTCACGTCGCTACGCCCCGCTGTCGTCCAAGCGTGTTTGCCAGGGTTGCTTACTGTTAAATATTGCTTACGTTTAAAGATAATATCGCTAAAATATGAGTTTTTCTTTAGTTTAAAAACATTATTTTATTCTAGTTAGTAGATACAAAAATGAAATAATCACTTTTTCTGGGTAAGTAAGTACTTACCTACTCCTGAGTTTGTATAAATAAAGTAAATACCTAAACATTTAGTATGGAAATTAAATTAAATTTTGAACAAAAATATGCTTCTAAAACATTTTTAGGTTTTGATCTGCTTACTGTTTTGTTGTGTTTCAACACGTAACGAAATCCAAACCCAATTATGAAAATAGGTAGGTAGATATTTTCTTCATTCCTTTTATTTTATATTTTGGCACAGAACTTGTGTGATGATGTTTTTTTCACAAATGTACATCTTTTTTGATAAATACTCAGGTCAGGTTCTTTTTATTATTTAGGTACTACGAAAACGTAATAATAATTTGATAATATTAGGTAAGTACCTCATATCATTTTTGGGAAAACTAAAAAACTTAATTGTGGCATTGTTTTCGAATTGTTTGAACAACTAAACACAGCACAATAACTTGGCGCCATTGTAATACAATTTAATTCTAAGATCTTACGCACAGAGAAAATATTACGGAACGCAAAAACAGGCAAAAGCGCGTGCGGCGACGCGACGCCGGCCGTGACAGCCCGACTGAGTATTCTGTTTAACGGACGCGCTAATATCGTGACCTTGAGCCCGTTCGGAGCGGAAGTGTCCGTTCTAGTAAGTTTTTTTTTATGCCTCTACTACTCACCTGCTCCTGAAGCAACTATCGGCATAAGTGCTGGTTGATCATCACATACCTTTCAGTTGTACGCACGGCAAGTTACATAGTTGGACTACGAAAACAGTTCTTATTACGTACGGCATAAAGACGGTCTCAAGGTCAACATGAATGATGTAAAATTGAACGATTTACAAAAAGTGGCAGGTTTTAGAAGTCGAATAGTAATTAAACTAGAAATAAAACTTACCTGAAAAATGTCTTAAAAAAATTCTACAGCTAACCTATACACTACACCAATCTACCACCTACTCCCCCGAGCCCTTCCAATGTCATATGTCAAAAAACACCCGAGCTCTCTTCCAACCCACCCGACCTCCTCCCCTTCCTCTTTCCTTATTAAAATGTCAAAGAGCCTTCGGGATCCCCTTCTCCCTACTTTTCGGTTTTCTTCAATGTTGCTTGACTAGAAAAGTAAATCGGATAATGAAACTGAAAAGGATATATTAAAATCGTTTTCAGTTTCATTGTCCGACTTACTTTTCTCGGGGTAGTGCAGCACCTGTAAAAATATTTGTATGACTTAGCGATCGGTCTGCTGGAATGCAGCCAATGCCAGATCAGTTACCTGGGGGTGTCACGCGATGGAGTTGACCGCGTAGTGGCTTACTACCTACCTACTACTATATCGCAACTATCGACAAAAGTGATGGTTGATCATCACCTAACGTTCAATTCAATCAAAAAAGCTATTTCAAAACAAATACATTCATTTTATAAGTCTAATAACATAATTTCTAACAAACAGTTTGGTTTTCAGTCCGGCAAGAGTACAACTCAATTACTTTCAAAATTTACCGATACCATTTATAGGCACCTTAATAATAAAAAACATGTTCTTGTAGTTTTCATCGACTACAGTAAAGCCTTCGACACGTTAAGACATAGTACCCTTATCGAAAAGCTCAATGACTGTGGGATTCAGGGACCATTAAACAACTGGTGCAAAGATTATCTTAATAATAGGTCATATTCTGTTAAAATCGGTGATACGTTTAGTAAAAATATAGCAGTAACAGATGGCACAGCGCAAGGCTCGGTCCTTGGTCCGCTGCACTACATAACATACGTTAATGACGCAGTAAATCTAGTTTCTAATTGTGAAATATATCAGTTTGCCGATGATACTTGCTTAATATCAGCGAATAACGACTTAGATGAAGCTCTTATACAACTGCAAGCCGACTTCACGCACTTATTAAAATGGTCCCATGACGCAGGCCTAGTCATTAATGCTGAAAAAACAAAACTCATGTATATCAGCTCTAGCCAAAACAGAAAGCCAAGTAATAACCTAAAATTAATTGCACACAATCACAATTGCCTACATGCAAATTTCCACAATTGCTCATGTAAACCAGTAGAGATAGTCCAAAGACAAAAATACTTGGGACTTGTTATTGACGATCGGCTTAAATGGACCGAGCATATTAACTATGTTTGCGATAAACTGCGTGCTATATTGGCAAAATTAGCAATAGTAAAAAGAAAAATTCCATATGACATATTACTCAACCTATATAAAGCGTTAGGAGAATCAACAATATATTATGGCTTAAGTAGTTATGGTAGAACGTGTAAAACTCATCTCGACCCTATATATAAGCTACAGACAAGAATAATGAAAACGATTGTACCTTCGAAAGTTAAAAACGATCATCAAAATAAATATCACGAACTGTTCTGTCATTGTAAAATAATACCTGTACACGATCAAGTCAAGTATATCCTATTAATTGAGCAATTCTTTAACGATGAATATCAAAATGTTGTTACCAGTAACTATCCAACTCGTAGTGCGGCTAATGTTAAACTGAAAGTACCTTGTTACAACAATCTTTACGGCAAACAACTATTACAGTACCAAATACCTAAACTAATTAATGACCTTCCGTCAACGTTAAAAAAACAAATCAACGAATCAAATATTAAAAACAAATTAAAAGAATATTTTTTATCTTTTAATAGCCTTTCAATATAATATCTATATATATATATATATTATATATATATATAATATCTAAATATATATATATATATATAAACACATAATACCCATATTATACAATATTTGATAAAAAGTTATAAAATAACACCTACTAAAAAATTAACACAATCACCCCGTGTGACCTTAAACACTACGCGTGTAGCTCGGCAGCGCTGTGCCTGCAGTAGGAGCACAATTTTGTGGGTAATTGTAATACTTGTTTACATTGCTTGACTACATTATTTTTATTTTCTTTCTAATAAAATGTATACCTATATGTGAGCGTAAAGAGGCGAGTGTCAGTGTGCGGACAAACCAATACTGGTTTTTGTCACATTGTTAGCTAATATTTTTATTTTAAGACCTTTGTAATTTCTTAATAAATAAAATAAATAATTGTACAAATGAACGATCTACAAAAAGTAGCAGTTTTTAAAGTCGAATAGTGATTAAAATAAGAATCAAACTCACTGAAAAAAGTCTGTAAAATGATAGTAGCTCAAAAACTTACCTGAAAAATGTCTGTAAAAAAGTTGGTGCCTATAGAAACTCTTGACTCACCTCAAAGATGATGTCCTGGTAGCCGTAGCAGAAGGTGGAGCCGAAGGGGTTGGTGGTGTTGGTGGAGGAGGCGCGGTTGAGCACCACGGGGCGCTCGCACACGGCGCCGCGCAGCGCGCGCGACACCACCTCCCACTTGCTGTACGCCGTCACCACCACCGCGCCCAGCGTGTCCACGAGCGAGTTGGGGTCGCATCTACGACGAATATCGAATGTTATACCGAGTGTCCCAAAACTTTACCACATGAAGGGAAAGTATCTTAAATATTGAAGATAGGAAATTTTACTGAAAGAAGACTTCATTTTATTTTAAAAATTAATGCGTACTGTTCAAAGATTTTTTTAAATATCGCATTATTTCCTATACGAATTGATACAATACGTAATCATTAAAATTTAAAAGTAAAATTTCATGGTCTTCCTTTTGTTTAAGATGCTGTGTTACTTAACAAAAAATAATCCTAACGAATAACCTTTCGATCGGTATCGTAAAAATAAAAGATTGTTTTTTTTTTTCTATTTGGTAGGTTTGATTCCTGGTTAAGGCATGCGATTTTTCGAAAATCTTTGAATACAGTCCGCATTCATTTTTAAAATAAAATGAAGTCTTCTTTCAGTAAAATTTCCTATCTTCAATATTTAAGGTACTTTCCCTCCGTGTGGCAAAGTTTTGGGACACCCGGTATATACATATGTATGAAGATCGAATCGCTCGTATACTGTCGTAGTTAAAATAGAACATTTTACCAGGGAGGTTTCACTCCGCGCTTAAATTTTATATTAGCCTCAGTCAAACTAGCACACAAGGGATGTCACCGCACTCAGTGTTGGGCGTAATTAATTACTTTTGTAATTCAATTACTAATTAAACGAAAAGTAATTGAATTACTTTAATTGAAATTACATGTAATTGAAATTAATATAAGGCAACTACATAAATCACTAGTAATTCTAATTACATTAGTTTGTAATTACAATTACTCAATTACTTTTTATGGGTACTTAACATAAAATATAAATAAAATTGAGCTGTTGATCACTTGCTGCCCGCACGCAGCTTATCACAAATCACAACCGATCCTTTTAGTGCATGTGTGTGTGTGTGTGGCTGGTTAATGCACACAGGTATCCCTTCTCGCGCCTCCTCACGTGCACCTCTCCTCTCTTCGTCGCACCCGTCGCGTCAGTGCGTCGTTAGCAGGGGTGTGTTCCGTGACTTCACTCGAGTCCTCGAGTGCAATCGAGCGCACTCTGGTGCGCCTTTCCGTGGTTCGGTGAAATTTTACTCTGACAGCTGTCAGAGCGTAGTTTCATCCGTTCCGTGGCTCGGAGCGCAACAACCATCAAAAGAGATGGTGGAAAAACGCTCTGACGTTTATCCTTACAAAATAATGTCATTGTCATTTTGACATTATTTTGCATTTTGATGTCTTTGTGTCTAAGTTTCAAAAAGCTCATGGTTTCTCCTCAAAATACAGATTTTTATTTGATTAAGTCTGAAAGAAAGTTTAAATTATCCCTATTCCAAATGGAAAACGAAAACTTTGTACCTAAAGAGGTTATAAAAACAACTCGATCGTTCCGTGGTTTGGTTGCAACTAAAACGGGTTAAATTTTAACCAAACAACTATACCCAAAACGACGGAACGCAACCCAGTGGTTTCGCTACCACATACACAAATCGCTCGTGCATCTCATTTGCGTATCTCATTATCGTATTATTTAAAATACTACCTTAACTTTAAAAGAAATGATATAAGTAGTTGGTTAATTACAATTACTAATTGTAATTGTTAACTGAATTACTTTTTAATAATTTCAAGTAATTTGTAATTGAAGTCGCCAATTACAATTTGTAATTGTAATTGTTAATTTGTAGTTAATTACATTTTGCCCAACACTGACCGCACTGAACGCGCTGTCTGCGAGCGATGAACGCGCGAACGACACGAGTCAGTCAGTCGCAACAGAGAAGCGCTTCGGAGGCGCTTATAATAAGGCTAAGTTCATATAACTGCGCGGTGCCGCGCGGCACTGCCAACCGCGCGGTACAAGATCATACTAAACTGTGTTATATCGTTTACGTTACCGCGCGGTGCCGCGCTTCACCGCGCGCAAGATCTTGTACCGCGCCACAGCCGCGTAGTGCCGCGCAGTTCAAGATCTACAAACCTGCATTGACCCGTTCAGTTGAGCCACGCGGTTTGAGACGCACGGATCCAGTTAGTAAGAAAAATTTGTACCTATCCAAGACGAAATTTCTATTGATTTGCTTATCTACGAAGTCAAAAAAAGAAATGCCATTTGGAATTTTAACTCCAAGGACTATTCAAATAAATTATTAAAGAGAAGGTATTGGGAAGAATCAGTTTTAATTTTCTCATATAATAATGATTCTGAAGAAAAAAAAATTGTTTAAAAACAAAAAACCGACTTCAAAAAACCTGAAAATAAAAACAAAAACAGCTTCAAAATTAAATACCTGTAAAAAGCAAGAAATAATTTTCAAATCACTAGATACCTACGCATATCACTGTAATAAAACGTCTATTGAAGTCGGGTGGGGCTGGAGGACAACTTCTTTTTTTTACTCTAAGTGCCCCACCCGACTTTTCCGATTTTGAAGCTGTTTTTGTTTTTATTTTCAGGTTTTTTGAAGTCGGTTTTTTGTTTTTAAACAATTTTTTATTTTATTATTTTTAGTGTAATCACTATACAGTTCCTATTTGATTTTGAGGAGTTCCCTTGTGTATCTTTGAAATCCAAGGTCCAATTACAATCAAATCAAAATGGTATCATCTCTAAAGTATCCTCTTTCAAACAAAAAAGAATCATCTAAATCGGTACATAAACAAAGAAGATATGGTCGATCATCTGTATAAGTTCACAAAAGACTAACGAAAACGACAGTATTTTCAGGTTTTCCTGAAAAGTACTGAACCGATTTCGAAATTTAAAAAAAACGGGACCAACTTGGGAGCAAACCTGTAGTGTAATTATGTAACTTTGTTGCAATCAACTCTGACAGAAATCGCAGTTACATCGCTGCTTTAGTAAGAACCAATGTGACAACTATCTTACTTAAAGCAGCAATGTAACTGCGCTTTCAATCGATTTCAATCGAGAATTGTTAGCAACAGCTTTACGTGATCAAGGTACTGATCTAATAACGTTTGAATTATTTCAATCGGTTCAGCCGTCTTCGAGTAATCGGTGTACATACAAAAAACAAAAAAAAAGGGTCGAATTGAGTACCTCCCTCCTTTTGAAGTCGGTAAAAAGAAAAACTTTAAAGCAAGTTTAATCTACAATTTAGATGCATTTCTTTGTTAAAATAACTTTGTATAAATATATAACTCCATAAACAAATTGCTTCCTCCGCGTCCATTCTCAGTGATTTTGATGGCAGACTGCCGCGCGTGCACGCTATCGTGTGAATGCTCCTACCGCGCGGCGACGCGCGTTCATATGAACTTAGCCTATTAGCACAGAATACATAATAGTACAAAGTACAGAAAATTCACTCCGCATAGTCATGTAAATAAATAGCGACTCTTGCTCAGACACAATAAAGTGCAATTCAGATCGCACACCGCTTCCTTGCCTACAGTTATATTCACCTACAGGTTGCTTCTCTTTCTATCGCGTAGCTCTTACATCTTCTAACAACTTCAGGGTTGTCTCCTTCAACGCTCGAGCGGCCCCGTCGGGCCGCACAATACAACAATGGAAAATCTATTGTCTCGTTTTCTGTGCTTGAAGGATTAAATACTTTATTACAAGTTTTGTGTTTATAATGTGTACTTAAATGTGAAAAAAATTACGTTTCAAATAAAAGTATGTAGTTGTTACCTACTTATCAAAAATAGGTAAGTACTCATAAAAATTACGAGTAAAATAATCAAAATATTTTTTTTTCTACCTTTTAGAATCTTACGGTAAAGTGAAAAATACATTTTGAATCCTTCTGTTTATTGCGACAGCCGTCCACGCAGCAATATTATTAGTATTACGATTCTCCATTATTTACAAAATTATAATAGTAGGTAGGTACGGTACAGTTCTGGGAGCAATAAACAATGACCGATTGATCGTCATAGAGGCACAGAAAAACGCGCGCGTGTACTCACAAGCGCGGCGGCCGCCCTGACTGATTTGCAACTTCGAGTTGTCGCGCGCTGTAGGTACTTATCGCGGGAGGTATGGGCGAGTGACGGATGCCTGCTATTAGGCACGCAGCGCAGTGCAATTTGGAATTGTACTTTATTGCCGTGCAGCGAGAGTAGCTTATTTTTTGATTGCCCTCGCGCGGATGAACTTCAAATTCAGAAAGATACGGTTTCGATTTAACTCCATATTTATTTATTACGTTTCTATTGACTTTAACCTTTATAACTTGGCAAACCGAAAATAACTTAGTCTTAGAACCCTATAGTAAATAACTATTTAATTTTTCCTCAAAGCTGGTGCTAATTAACTATTTATTTTTTCGTCAAAGCTAGTTCTAAGGACATTTTGTCAGCCAACACTGTTGAAAAAGGCCTAAATAGAATTTAAATTGACTCCTTTGTATATGATCTAACATAACCTAAAAATAGGAAATAAATATACGATTAGCACCAATTTGTTTTGAAGGCCGTATCACAATAGGCCCAAGTTAAATAATGTCCTTTATAACAGACAAAACTAGCAATCGAATAATCGGATGCATATTTATCTAAAGTCTGTTTGCTAATTTATGGGGGCGGCTCCTTAATATATTTAAAATTCTTAACATGTGTATATTCTCATTACGTTTAATAGGCCTTGTTACAACGTAATAAGATTGCGTTTGCGTCTTCAAAAATCATTGACAATAAAAGTAGGGAAAATATTAGCACCAATTTGTTTTGTTGGCCGTATCTCAGAAGGACCAAATTAAAATTATGTCCTTTATTTAAGACATAACACAACCTAAACATTGCACATGATATATGAATGGGTGTAAGTAGTTGGTGTGCTGCACGAACTTCACCTGTCCTTTATATAGGACATGACCTAAATATAGTACATGACATGACCCACTTGTCTGGCTGCACGGTGAGCTCGAACTCGCAGCGGTGGTACATGTTGAAGTTGTAGTGGCCCGGGTAGTTGGTGTGCAGCACGAACTTCACCTGTCCTTTATGCAGGACATAACCTAAATATAGTACATGACATGACCCACTTGTCTGGCTGCACGGTGAGCTCGAACTCGCAGCGGTGGTACATGTTGAAGTTGTAGTGGCCCGGGTAGTTGGTGTGCAGCACGAACTTCACCTGTCCTTTATGCAGGACATAACCTAAATATAGTACATGACATGACCCACTTGTCTGGCTGCACGGTGAGCTCGAACTCGCAGCGGTGGTACATGTTGAAGTTGTAGTGGCCCGGGTAGTTGGTGTGCAGCACGAACTTCTTCACCTGTCCTTTATTTAGGACATAACACAACCTAAATATAGGACACAATATATGACCCACTTGTCTGGCTGCACGGTGAGCTCGAACTCGCAGCGGTGGTACATGTTGAAGTTGTAGTGGCCCGGGTAGTTGGTGTGCAGCACGAACTTCACCTGTCCTTTATGCAGGACATAACCTAAATATAGTACATGACATGACCCACTTGTCTGGCTGCACGGTGAGCTCGAACTCGCAGCGGTGGTACATGTTGAAGTTGTAGTGGCCCGGGTAGTTGGTGTGCAGCACGAACTTCACCTGTCCTTTATGAAGGACATGACCTAAATATAGTACATGACATGACCCACTTGTCTGGCTGCACGGTGAGCTCGAACTCGCAGCGGTGGTACATGTTGAAGTTGTAGTGGCCCGGGTAGTTGGTGTGCAGCACGAACTTCACCTGTCCTTTATGCAGGACATAACCTAAATATAGTACATGACATGACCCACTTGTCTGGCTGCTCGGTGAGCTCGAACTCGCAGCGGTGGTACATGTTGAAGTTGTAGTGGCCCGGGTAGTTGGTGTGCAGCACGAACTTCACCTGTCCTTTATGAAGGACATGACCTAAATATAGTACATGACATGACCCACTTGTCTGGCTGCACGGTGAGCTCGAACTCGCAGCGGTGGTACATGTTGAAGTTGTAGTGGCCCGGGTAGTTGGTGTGCAGCACGAACTTCACCTGTCCTTTATGAAGGACATGACCTAAATATAGTACATGACATGACCCACTTGTCTGGCTGCTCGGTGAGCTCGAACTCGCAGCGGTGGTACATGTTGAAGTTGTAGTGGCCCGGGTAGTTGGTGTGCAGCACGAACTTCACCTGTCCTTTATGAAGGACATGACCTAAATATAGTACATGACATGACCCACTTGTCTGGCTGCACGGTGAGCTCGAACTCGCAGCGGTGGTACATGTTGAAGTTGTAGTGGCCCGGGTAGTTGGTGTGCAGCACGAACTTCTTCACCTGTCCTTTATTTAGGACATAACACAACCTAAATATAGGACACAATATATGACCCACTTGTCTGGCTGCACGGTGAGCTCGAACTCGCAGCGGTGGTACATGTTGAAGTTGTAGTGGCCCGGGTAGTTGGTGTGCAGCACGAACTTCACCTGTCCTTTATGCAGGACATAACCTAAATATAGTACATGACATGACCCACTTGTCTGGCTGCACGGTGAGCTCGAACTCGCAGCGGTGGTACATGTTGAAGTTGTAGTGGCCCGGGTAGTTGGTGTGCAGCACGAACTTGTTCACCGGTCCTTTATTTAGGACATAACCTAGATATAGTACATATATGACCCACTTGTCTGGCTGCACGGTGAGCTCGAACTCGCAGCGGTGGTACATGTTGAAGTTGTAGTGGCCCGGGTAGTTGGTGTGCAGCACGAACTTCACCTGTCCTTTATGCAGGACATAACCTAAATATAGTACATGACATGACCCACTTGTCTGGCTGCACGGTGAGCTCGAACTCGCAGCGGTGGTACATGTTGAAGTTGTAGTGGCCCGGGTAGTTGGTGTGCAGCACGAACTTGTTCACCGGTCCTTTATTTAGGACATAACCTAGATATAGTACATATATGACCCACTTGTCTGGCTGCACGGTGAGCTCGAACTCGCAGCGGTGGTACATGTTGAAGTTGTAGTGGCCCGGGTAGTTGGTGTGCAGCACGAACTTCACCTGTCCTTTATGCAGGACATAACCTAAATATAGTACATGACATGACCCACTTGTCTGGCTGCTCGGTGAGCTCGAACTCGCAGCGGTGGTACATGTTGAAGTTGTAGTGGCCCGGGTAGTTGGTGTGCAGCACGAACTTCACCTGTCCTTTATGAAGGACATGACCTAAATATAGTACATGACATGACCCACTTGTCTGGCTGCACGGTGAGCTCGAACTCGCAGCGGTGGTACATGTTGAAGTTGTAGTGGCCCGGGTAGTTGGTGTGCAGCACGAACTTCACCTGTCCTTTATGAAGGACATGACCTAAATATAGTACATGACATGACCCACTTGTCTGGCTGCTCGGTGAGCTCGAACTCGCAGCGGTGGTACATGTTGAAGTTGTAGTGGCCCGGGTAGTTGGTGTGCAGCACGAACTTCACCTGTCCTTTATGAAGGACATGACCTAAATATAGTACATGACATGACCCACTTGTCTGGCTGCACGGTGAGCTCGAACTCGCAGCGGTGGTACATGTTGAAGTTGTAGTGGCCCGGGTAGTTGGTGTGCAGCACGAACTTCTTCACCTGTCCTTTATTTAGGACATAACACAACCTAAATATAGGACACAATATATGACCCACTTGTCTGGCTGCACGGTGAGCTCGAACTCGCAGCGGTGGTACATGTTGAAGTTGTAGTGGCCCGGGTAGTTGGTGTGCAGCACGAACTTCACCTGTCCTTTATGCAGGACATAACCTAAATATAGTACATGACATGACCCACTTGTCTGGCTGCACGGTGAGCTCGAACTCGCAGCGGTGGTACATGTTGAAGTTGTAGTGGCCCGGGTAGTTGGTGTGCAGCACGAACTTGTTCACCGGTCCTTTATTTAGGACATAACCTAGATATAGTACATATATGACCCACTTGTCTGGCTGCACGGTGAGCTCGAACTCGCAGCGGTGGTACATGTTGAAGTTGTAGTGGCCCGGGTAGTTGGTGTGCAGCACGAACTTCACCTGTCCTTTATGCAGGACATAACCTAAATATAGTACATGACATGACCCACTTGTCTGGCTGCTCGGTGAGCTCGAACTCGCAGCGGTGGTACATGTTGAAGTTGTAGTGGCCCGGGTAGTTGGTGTGCAGCACGAACTTGTTCACCGGTCCTTTATTTAGGACATAACCTAGATATAGTACATATATGACCCACTTGTCTGGCTGCACGGTGAGCTCGAACTCGCAGCGGTGGTACATGTTGAAGTTGTAGTGGCCCGGGTAGTTGGTGTGCAGCACGAACTTCACCTGTCCTTTATGCAGGACATAACCTAAATATAGTACATGACATGACCCACTTGTCTGGCTGCACGGTGAGCTCGAACTCGCAGCGGTGGTACATGTTGAAGTTGTAGTGGCCCGGGTAGTTGGTGTGCAGCACGAACTTGTTCACCGGTCCTTTATTTAGGACATAACCTAGATATAGTACATATATGACCCACTTGTCTGGCTGCACGGTGAGCTCGAACTCGCAGCGGTGGTACATGTTGAAGTTGTAGTGGCCCGGGTAGTTGGTGTGCAGCACGAACTTCACCTGTCCTTTATGCAGGACATAACCTAAATATAGTACATGACATGACCCACTTGTCTGGCTGCTCGGTGAGCTCGAACTCGCAGCGGTGGTACATGTTGAAGTTGTAGTGGCCCGGGTAGTTGGTGTGCAGCACGAACTTCACCTGTCCTTTATGAAGGACATGACCTAAATATAGTACATGACATGACCCACTTGTCTGGCTGCACGGTGAGCTCGAACTCGCAGCGGTGGTACATGTTGAAGTTGTAGTGGCCCGGGTAGTTGGTGTGCAGCACGAACTTCACCTGTCCTTTATGAAGGACATGACCTAAATATAGTACATGACATGACCCACTTGTCTGGCTGCTCGGTGAGCTCGAACTCGCAGCGGTGGTACATGTTGAAGTTGTAGTGGCCCGGGTAGTTGGTGTGCAGCACGAACTTCACCTGTCCTTCATAAAGGACATGACCTAAATATAGTACATGACATGACCCACTTGTCTGGCTGCACGGTGAGCTCGAACTCGCAGCGGTGGTACATGTTGAAGTTGTAGTGGCCCGGGTAGTTGGTGTGCAGCACGAACTTCTTCACCTGTCCTTTATTTAGGACATAACACAACCTAAATATAGGACACAATATATGACCCACTTGTCTGGCTGCACGGTGAGCTCGAACTCGCAGCGGTGGTACATGTTGAAGTTGTAGTGGCCCGGGTAGTTGGTGTGCAGCACGAACTTCACCTGTCCTTTATGCAGGACATAACCTAAATATAGTACATGACATGACCCACTTGTCTGGCTGCACGGTGAGCTCGAACTCGCAGCGGTGGTACATGTTGAAGTTGTAGTGGCCCGGGTAGTTGGTGTGCAGCACGAACTTCTTCACTTGGTGCGTGCGCGCGTCGAACAATATATCCTGAGGACAATAGTACGTTTTTTATGCATGTAAAAGTAGTATTACTATAAAATCACCGATTTTGTATTAATAAATTAGAAATTCAAAATGCATTTATTTTATAAGCGAATTTTGTTTTTGCAAACATTCTGTATATAACCACAGAATAAATAATAGTACAAGTACAGAAGATGCACTCCGCTGAACCATTTAAATAAATAGCAACTCTAATTTCAACACAATAAAGTGGAATTCAGCTTGTACAGCGCTAATTATGAACGGCTATATTCACCTACACGCTGCATCTCTTTGTATCGCATATATCCTATCTTTTCTGACCTACGTTAGGGTTGCAACATGCTGTATAGATTACTAAATAGTAACTAAGTTACATACATCACTTCCATACAAAAGCGAAAATACTTTCGCCCTCTGCCGATCGTATAGGTTACGATTACCACTAAGAAAATAAAGATATTGTAAAATGTGGTCAATTCGGACTAATCACATCAATTAATTTAAAATTAATACCCAAGACAATTCAAAATTATTTACAGGATTAACCATATTTATAAATATTAATCTTTACACTTAAATAAAAGAAATGAAAGCGCGGGAATCGTAAGATCCTGTGAAAACGCGCTACAGATATTCCGAGGACGCGAAGACAACCCTGCCGATTTTGTCCACGCAGAGAACGCCGAGCGCTAGGTGCTTTTCTCATACCTACGCGCGGAGTGATAGAGCCCTGATATAACCAAATAAAGTTGTCATTCATTCATTCTTTCAATAGTTAACGTATGAGAAAAATAAAATCCAATCCAATATCAATCTTTCAATTTCAGTGTTGACAAACAGTTTTCTTAAATCTGAGAATGTGTTTTAACTGATTAGACGGTTTTAATTTGTGATGAAATCCGTTTACACGCAGATCGATGGACGCGTATCTTGTGTCGTGCTAATGAAATAGCGCAAAATGAGAAAACCGTTTCTTCGGACCATCAAACTGAACAACTTTTACTATGGGACCAACTCTGAAATTGCGAAAAAAAAATCAGCTCCTTCAAACATTTTCATATTTTCGTTATTAATTTTTGTATGAAACAGCAGGTTTTCTCGTTTTGCGCTATTTCATTAACACGTTGTATAGTACAGTGTAGTGTAAGTGTGAGTGTAGTGTAAGTGTAGTGTAGTGTAAGTGAAGTGTGGTGTAAGTGTAGCGTAAGTGTGGTGTAATGTAAGTGTAGTGTAGTGTATGTAGTGCTCACCAGTCCCAGCGTGACGTAGTTGTAGAAGTAGTCGGAGGAGGGCGGCGGGCGGCGGCGCGCGGTGGGGCGGTGTATGCGCATCTTGTCGTCCGCCTTGTAGTACAGTGTAGTGTAGTGTATGTAGTGTAGTGTAGTGTATGTAGTACTGACCAGTCCCAGCGTGAAGTAGTTGTAGAAGTAGTCGGAGGCGGGCGGCGGGCGGCGGCGCGCGGTGGGGCGGTGTATGCGCATCTTGTCGTCCGCCTTGTAGTACAGTGTAGTGTAGTGTATGTAGTGTAGTGTAGTGTATGTAGTGCTCACCAGTCCCAGCGTGAAGTAGTTGTAGAAGTAGTCGGAGGCGGGCGGCGGGCGGCGGCGCGCGGTGGGGCGGTGTATGCGCATCTTGTCGTCCGCCTTGTAGTACAGTGTAGTGTAGTGTATGTAGTGTAGTGTGTGTAGTGCTCACCAGTCCCAGCGTGAAGTAGTTGTAGAAGTAGTCGGAGGCGGGCGGCGGGCGGCGGCGCGCGGTGGGGCGGTGTATGCGCATCTTGTCGTCCGCCTTGTAGTACAGACAGTGTAGTGTAGTGTAAGTAGTGTAGTGTGTGTAGTGCTCACCAGTCCCAGCCTGAAGTAGTTGTAGAAGTAGTCGGAGGCGGGCGGCGGGCGGCGGCGCGCGGTGGGGCGGTGTATGCGCATCTTGTCGTCCGCCTTGTAGTACAGTGTAGTGTAGTGTATGTAGTGTAGTGTAGTGTATGTAGTGCTCACCAGTCCCAGCGTGAAGTAGTTGTAGAAGTAGTCGGAGGCGGGCGGCGGGCGGCGGCGCGCGGTGGGGCGGTGTATGCGCATCTTGTCGTCCGCCTTGTAGTACAGTGTAGTGTAGTGTATGTAGTGTAGTGTAGTGTATGTAGTACTGACCAGTCCCAGCGTGAAGTAGTTGTAAAAGTAGTCGGAGGCGGGCGGCGGGCGGCGGCGCGCGGTGGGGCGGTGTATGCGCATCTTGTCGTCCGCCTTGTAGTACAGACAGTGTAGTGTAGTGTAAGTACTGTAGTGTGTGTAGTGCTCACCAGTCCCAGCCTGAAGTAGTTGTAGAAGTAGTCGGAGGCGGGCGGCGGGCGGCGGCGCGCGGTGGGGCGGTGTATGCGCATCTTGTCGTCCGCCTTGTAGTACAGTGTAGTGTAGTGTATGTAGTGTAGTGTAGTGTATGTAGTACTGACCAGTCCCAGCGTGAAGTAGTTGTAGAAGTAGTCGGAGGCGGGCGGCGGGCGGCGGCGCGCGGTGGGGCGGTGTATGCGCATCTTGTCGTCCGCCTTGTAGTACAGACAGTGTAGTGTAGTGTATGTAGTGTAGTGTAGTGTGTGTAGTGCTCACCAGTCCCAGCGTGAAGTAGTTGTAGAAGTAGTCGGAGGCGGGCGGCGGGCGGCGGCGCGCGGTGGGGCGGTGTATGCGCATCTTGTCGTCCGCCTTGTAGTACAGACAGTGTAGTGTAGTGTATGTAGTGTAGTGTAGTGTGTGTAGTGCTCACCAGTCCCAGCGTGAAGTAGATGTAGAAGTAGTCGGAGGCGGGCGGCGGGCGGCGGCGCGCGGTGGGGCGGTGTATGCGCATCTTGTCGTCCGCCTTGTAGTACAGACAGTGTAGTGTAGTGTAAGTAGTGTAGTGTGTGTAGTGCTCACCAGTCCCAGCCTGAAGTAGTTGTAGAAGTAGTCGGAGGCGGGCGGCGGGCGGCGGCGCGCGGTGGGGCGGTGTATGCGCATCTTGTCGTCCGCCTTGTAGTACAGTGTAGTGTAGTGTATGTAGTGTAGTGTAGTGTATGTAGTGCTCACCAGTCCCAGCGTGAAGTAGTTGTAGAAGTAGTCGGAGGCGGGCGGCGGGCGGCGGCGCGCGGTGGGGCGGTGTATGCGCATCTTGTCGTCCGCCTTGTAGTACAGTGTAGTGTAGTGTATGTAGTGTAGTGTAGTGTATGTAGTACTGACCAGTCCCAGCGTGAAGTAGTTGTAGAAGTAGTCGGAGGCGGGCGGCGGGCGGCGGCGCGCGGTGGGGCGGTGTATGCGCATCTTGTCGTCCGCCTTGTAGTACAGTGTAGTGTAGTGTATGTAGTGTAGTGTAGTGTATGTAGTGCTCACCAGTCCCAGCGTGAAGTAGTTGTAGAAGTAGTCGGAGGCGGGCGGCGGGCGGCGGCGCGCGGTGGGGCGGTGTATGCGCATCTTGTCGTCCGCCTTGTAGTACAGTGTAGTGTAGTGTATGTAGTGTAGTGTAGTGTATGTAGTACTGACCAGTCCCAGCGTGAAGTAGTTGTAGAAGTAGTCGGAGGCGGGCGGCGGGCGGCGGCGCGCGGTGGGGCGGTGTATGCGCATCTTGTCGTCCGCCTTGTAGTACAGACAGTGTAGTGTAGTGTATGTAGTGTAGTGTAGTGTGTGTAGTGCTCACCAGTCCCAGCGTGAAGTAGTTGTAGAAGTAGTCGGAGGCGGGCGGCGGGCGGCGGCGCGCGGTGGGGCGGTGTATGCGCATCTTGTCGTCCGCCTTGTAGTACAGTGTAGTGTAGTGTATGTAGTGTAGTGTAGTGTATGTAGTACTGACTAGTCCCAGCGTGAAGTAGTTGTAGAAGTAGTCGGAGGCGGGCGGCGGGCGGCGGCGCGCGGTGGGGCGGTGTATGCGCATCTTGTCGTCCGCCTTGTAGTACAGTGTTGTGTAGTGTATGTAGTGTAGTGTAGTGTATGTAGTGCTCACCAGTCCCAGCGTGAAGTAGTTGTAGAAGTAGTCAGAGGCGGGCGGCGGGCGGCGGCGCGCGGTGGGGCGGTGTATGCGCATCTTGTCGTCCGCCTTGTAGTACAGACAGTGTAGTGTAGTGTATGTAGTGTAGTGTAGTGTGTGTAGTGCTCACCAGTCCCAGCGTGAAGTAGTTGTAGAAGTAGTCGGAGGCGGGCGGCGGGCGGCGGCGCGCGGTGGGGCGGTGTATGCGCATCTTGTCGTCCGCCTTGTAGTACAGTGTAGTGTAGTGTATGTAGTGTAGTGTAGTGTATGTAGTACTGACTAGTCCCAGCGTGAAGTAGTTGTAGAAGTAGTCGGAGGCGGGCGGCGGGCGGCGGCGCGCGGTGGGGCGGTGTATGCGCATCTTGTCGTCCGCCTTGTAGTACAGTGTAGTGTAGTGTATGTAGTGTAGTGTAGTGTATGTAGTTCTGACCAGTCCCAGCGTGAAGTAGTTGTAGAAGTAGTCAGAGGCGGGCGGCGGGCGGCGGCGCGCGGTGGGGCGGTGTATGCGCATCTTGTCGTCCGCCTTGTAGTACAGACAGTGTAGTGTAGTGTATGTAGTGTAGTGTAGTGTGTGTAGTGCTCACCAGTCCCAGCGTGAAGTAGTTGTAGAAGTAGTCGGAGGCGGGCGGCGGGCGGCGGCGCGCGGTGGGGCGGTGTATGCGCATCTTGTCGTCCGCCTTGTAGTACAGACAGTGTAGTGTAGTGTAAGTAGTGTAGTGTGTGTAGTGCTCACCAGTCCCAGCGTGAAGTAGTTGTAGAAGTAGTCGGAGGCGGGCGGCGGGCGGCGGCGCGCGGTGGGGCGGTGTATGCGCATCTTGTCGTCCGCCTTGTAGTACAGACAGTGTAGTGTAGTGTATGTAGTGTAGTGTAGTGTGTGTAGTGCTCACCAGTCCCAGCGTGAAGTAGTTGTAGAAGTAGTCGGAGGCGGGCGGCGGGCGGCGGCGCGCGGTGGGGCGGTGTATGCGCATCTTGTCGTCCGCCTTGTAGTACAGTGTAGTGTAGTGTATGTAGTGTAGTGTAGTGTATGTAGTACTGACTAGTCCCAGCGTGAAGTAGTTGTAGAAGTAGTCGGAGGCGGGCGGCGGGCGGCGGCGCGCGGTGGGGCGGTGTATGCGCATCTTGTCGTCCGCCTTGTAGTACAGTGTAGTGTAGTGTATGTAGTGTAGTGTAGTGTATGTAGTGCTCACCAGTCCCAGCGTGAAGTAGTTGTAGAAGTAGTCAGAGGCGGGCGGCGGGCGGCGGCGCGCGGTGGGGCGGTGTATGCGCATCTTGTCGTCCGCCTTGTAGTACAGACAGTGTAGTGTAGTGTATGTAGTGTAGTGTAGTGTGTGTAGTGCTCACCAGTCCCAGCGTGAAGTAGTTGTAGAAGTAGTCGGAGGCGGGCGGCGGGCGGCGGCGCGCGGTGGGGCGGTGTATGCGCATCTTGTCGTCCGCCTTGTAGTACAGACAGTGTAGTGTAGTGTATGTAGTGTAGTGTAGTGTATGTAGTACTGACTAGTCCCAGCGTGAAGTAGTTGTAGAAGTAGTCGGAGGCGGGCGGCGGGCGGCGGCGCGCGGTGGGGCGGTGTATGCGCATCTTGTCGTCCTCCTTGTAGTACAGTGTAGTGTAGTGTATGTAGTGTAGTGTAGTGTATGTAGTGCTCACCAGTCCCAGCGTGAAGTAGTTGTAGAAGTAGTCAGAGGCGGGCGGCGGGCGGCGGCGCGCGGTGGGGCGGTGTATGCGCATCTTGTCGTCCGCCTTGTAGTACAGACAGTGTAGTGTAGTGTATGTAGTGTAGTGTAGTGTGTGTAGTGCTCACCAGTCCCAGCGTGAAGTAGTTGTAGAAGTAGTCGGAGGCGGGCGGCGGGCGGCGGCGCGCGGTGGGGCGGTGTATGCGCATCTTGTCGTCCGCCTTGTAGTACAGTGTAGTGTAGTGTATGTAGTGTAGTGTAGTGTATGTAGTACTGACTAGTCCCAGCGTGAAGTAGTTGTAGAAGTAGTCGGAGGCGGGCGGCGGGCGGCGGCGCGCGGTGGGGCGGTGTATGCGCATCTTGTCGTCCGCCTTGTAGTACAGTGTAGTGTAGTGTATGTAGTGTAGTGTAGTGTATGTAGTGCTCACCAGTCCCAGCGTGAAGTAGTTGTAGAAGTAGTCAGAGGCGGGCGGCGGGCGGCGGCGCGCGGTGGGGCGGTGTATGCGCATCTTGTCGTCCGCCTTGTAGTACAGACAGTGTAGTGTAGTGTATGTAGTGTAGTGTAGTGTGTGTAGTGCTCACCAGTCCCAGCGTGAAGTAGTTGTAGAAGTAGTCGGAGGCGGGCGGCGGGCGGCGGCGCGCGGTGGGGCGGTGTATGCGCATCTTGTCGTCCGCCTTGTAGTACAGACAGTGTAGTGTAGTGTAAGTAGTGTAGTGTGTGTAGTGCTCACCAGTCCCAGCCTGAAGTAGTTGTAGAAGTAGTCGGAGGCGGGCGGCGGGCGGCGGCGCGCGGTGGGGCGGTGTATGCGCATCTTGTCGTCCGCCTTGTAGTACAGTGTAGTGTAGTGTATGTAGTGTAGTGTAGTGTATGTAGTGCTCACCAGTCCCAGCGTGAAGTAGTTGTAGAAGTAGTCGGAGGCGGGCGGCGGGCGGCGGCGCGCGGTGGGGCGGTGTATGCGCATCTTGTCGTCCGCCTTGTAGTACAGTGTAGTGTAGTGTATGTAGTGTAGTGTAGTGTATGTAGTACTGACCAGTCCCAGCGTGAAGTAGTTGTAGAAGTAGTCGGAGGCGGGCGGCGGGCGGCGGCGCGCGGTGGGGCGGTGTATGCGCATCTTGTCGTCCGCCTTGTAGTACAGTGTAGTGTAGTGTATGTAGTGTAGTGTAGTGTATGTAGTGCTCACCAGTCCCAGCGTGAAGTAGTTGTAGAAGTAGTCGGAGGCGGGCGGCGGGCGGCGGCGCGCGGTGGGGCGGTGTATGCGCATCTTGTCGTCCGCCTTGTAGTACAGACAGTGTAGTGTAGTGTATGTAGTGTAGTGTAGTGTGTGTAGTGCTCACCAGTCCCAGCGTGAAGTAGTTGTAGAAGTAGTCGGAGGCGGGCGGCGGGCGGCGGCGCGCGGTGGGGCGGTGTATGCGCATCTTGTCGTCCGCCTTGTAGTACAGACAGTGTAGTGTAGTGTATGTAGTGTAGTGTAGTGTGTGTAGTGCTCACCAGTCCCAGCGTGAAGTAGTTGTAGAAGTAGTCGGAGGCGGGCGGCGGGCGACGGCGCGCGGTGGGGCGGTGTATGCGCATCTTGTCGTCCGCCTTGTAGTACAGACAGTGTAGTGTAGTGTATGTAGTGTAGTGTAGTGTGTGTAGTGCTCACCAGTCCCAGCGTGAAGTAGTTGTAGAAGTAGTCGGAGGCGGGCGGCGGGCGGCGGCGCGCGGTGGGGCGGTGTATGCGCATCTTGTCGTCCGCCTTGTAGTACAGTGTAGTGTAGTGTATGTAGTGTAGTGTAGTGTATGTAGTACTGACCAGTCCCAGCGTGAAGTAGTTGTAGAAGTAGTCGGAGGCGGGCGGCGGGCGGCGGCGCGCGGTGGGGCGGTGTATGCGCATCTTGTCGTCCGCCTTGTAGTACAGTGTAGTGTAGTGTATGTAGTGTAGTGTAGTGTATGTAGTGCTCACCAGTCCCAGCGTGAAGTAGTTGTAGAAGTAGTCGGAGGCGGGCGGCGGGCGGCGGCGTGCGGTGGGGCGGTGTATGCGCATCTTGTCGTCCGCCTTGTAGTACAGTGTAGTGTAGTGTATGTAGTGTAGTGTAGTGTATGTAGTACTGACCAGTCCCAGCGTGAAGTAGTTGTAGAAGTAGTCGGAGGCGGGCGGCGGGCGGCGGCGCGCGGTGGGGCGGTGTATGCGCATCTTGTCGTCCGCCTTGTAGTACAGACAGTGTAGTGTAGTGTATGTAGTGTAGTGTAGTGTGTGTAGTGCTCACCAGTCCCAGCGTGAAGTAGTTGTAGAAGTAGTCGGAGGCGGGCGGCGGGCGGCGGCGCGCGGTGGGGCGGTGTATGCGCATCTTGTCGTCCGCCTTGTAGTACAGTGTAGTGTAGTGTATGTAGTGTAGTGTAGTGTATGTAGTACTGACCAGTCCCAGCGTGAAGTAGTTGTAGAAGTAGTCGGAGGCGGGCGGCGGGCGGCGGCGCGCGGTGGGGCGGTGTATGCGCATCTTGTCGTCCGCCTTGTAGTACAGACAGTGTAGTGTAGTGTATGTAGTGTAGTGTAGTGTGTGTAGTGCTCACCAGTCCCAGCGTGAAGTAGTTGTAGAAGTAGTCGGAGGCGGGCGGCGGGCGGCGGCGCGCGGTGGGGCGGTGTATGCGCATCTTGTCGTCCGCCTTGTAGTACAGACAGTGTAGTGTAGTGTATGTAGTGTAGTGTAGTGTGTGTAGTGCTCACCAGTCCCAGCGTGAAGTAGTTGTAGAAGTAGTCGGAGGCGGGCGGCGGGCGGCGGCGCGCGGTGGGGCGGTGTATGCGCATCTTGTCGTCCGCCTTGTAGTACAGACAGTGTAGTGTAGTGTATGTAGTGTAGTGTAGTGTGTGTAGTGCTCACCAGTCCCAGCGTGAAGTAGTTGTAGAAGTAGTCGGAGGCGGGCGGCGGGCGGCGGCGCGCGGTGGGGCGGTGTATGCGCATCTTGTCGTCCGCCTTGTAGTACAGACAGTGTAGTGTAGTGTATGTAGTGTAGTGTAGTGTGTGTAGTGCTCACCAGTCCCAGCGTGAAGTAGTTGTAGAAGTAGTCGGAGGCGGGCGGCGGGCGGCGGCGCGCGGTGGGGCGGTGTATGCGCATCTTGTCGTCCGCCTTGTAGTACAGGCGCGCGGGGGCGCCCAGAGCTAACGCGACGCGCTGGCAACTGTCCCCGAAGCGTATTTCGCGGCATATTGACACTTGGACAGGCTCGAGGGCGCGACTTGTACCTGTAAAAAATATTAGTAAATTCATCAAAAAATAACAATTCCATATGTTTTTAAAAGAGGCAATAAGGTTTCCTGGATAAATTAAGTTTTTGTAAAGAAAAAGTGTCACATAGTCAGCCTCATGTTACGTAGTCAGCCTTTATAGGATAGCGAATGCCTTATTAGCTTATTAACAAAACATTTTTTTTTCACCTAAAGGTGGCTGGAACCGATTGCTGCTTAGCAATAAGGCCACCTTTGTATACTTTCTTCTTGGTATTTGTCCTTCTTTCTGTAATATAACTGGACCTGAGAAGCATCTAGCTGTAAATGCCAGAAGCACAATTTTACAGTAGAGACGATTTTGTGATAAAATTGAGGGTGTATGGACTTTATCCCGAAATAACAATTAAAACCATAGGTGTTATTAACATATTTTTTATTGACTTAATAGAAAAGCTATTCTAGATTAAATCTTTGTACATTTTAAGTTCATCTTTTTGGTTTTCCTTGGTTAAATTTGAAGTAATTTAAAAAAACTCCGTTACATACAGTGTTATGCTTCGGAAAGTTATTACAACCAATAGAAGTTACATTATAAAACTAGATTATAATATATATAAACCTTTTAAGAAAGTAGAATCAATTGTTTTTAAAAATAAGTACCAATTATAAAAAAACAATAAATTAACTTTTTCGAAAAATAATCCATCTTCAAATTCAATTTTCAAGAAACAATAAACTACTTCTGAAGGCAAACTTTTATAAGCAGTATATGTATACATAGTCAAAAAGTTTTAATAGAAAACATTAATTTTCATTTAAAAATTTGATTTATTGATTTTTATCATACTTATTTTCAAAAACAATTGATTCTACTGTGTTAAAAGGCTAATAGATATTATAATATAGTTTTATAATGTAACTTCTATTGGTTGTAATAATTTTTGCAAAGCACAACACTATATGTAACGGAGTTTTTTTAATAACTTTAAATTAACCCAGGAAAAACAAAAAATTTGATCTCAAAATGTGCCAATTTTAAATCTAGAATTGTTTTTTTGTTAAATAAATAAAAATATGTTAATAACATCTTGGTAACGTAACATTGTGAATCCACACATACAATAAAATGCATCTTATAGGTTTCAGTGAATTTTATTGTATGTCATTTGCAATACTATGCATCAAAGCCGTAACTGTTTCTTACATTGTTATACAATTATAAAATTCAGTGTTCTAACTTACTTTTTGAACTTATCGTTTTATGCCTGGATAGACGACGGCAAATTATATAGATTGGCATAAAAAAGCAGAAAACGCTAAAAAACGGACTTACAGTGTTATGCCTCTCAGGTCCAGTACCGCTACGTAAATGTGAACGTTATAAATATCGTCGTCGATAGAAGACAAGTCATGGCGGAATTGATGTGAATGGTAAGTCTGTCTGTATAGCGTGGGGTAACACATGTGTATGTGTGTGTATGTGTATGTAGACTCACCCTCAGTGAACATGTGCAGTCGCAGGCCCCGCGTGCCGTGCGGCGCGCGCAGTACGTCGCAGCGGCGCAGGTGCAGTTGTTGCCGGTAGCAGGATAGAGGTAATTCGGGCAACGGGGCCGCACAACCAGTGCCGGTGTTGGCCTAATAGAAAACATTCACTCTTTTATTAAGACTATAGTCTATTTATCTAGTTTACCCTTAATTGTCCTATTTTGATAAACAATCTTCACTATTCTCTCACTTCACTATTCGCGCGAATTAAGTTCGTACGAATCCGCGGTCAAACATTCTTATGTCGAATACGTATCCTAATTGGCATTCGCGCGCGATAATCGCGTCGCGTCATCGGTAAGCGTCGATAAATTCATGCGATGATCGTTTGCGTTGTATTTGGACCACGTTACTTGTCATCGCGCGAACACGCGATGGACAGGTCGCTTACTCGCGCGATGACCGCGTATTCGCGTTCTATTAGGATCCCTAAGGCTTAGAAAAGCCGAAAAAGGACAAGCAAAAGCCTATTCACTCGGGTTTTATACATATCGCCGAGTTGTATCCAATCGAATATTTAATCCATTTTTTAAGAAAACGAAACATGTGTTTATACTGGTGACCTGACATAATAAAAAAAAACATCGCAATTAAACAATATTTTAAAGCAAAACAAGACTCAAAATTAACTCAAATACAGAAAAATGCAAACCAAAAGCGAAGCGTACTTTAATCTGCGTTACCTGGTGCTGAGATCCATAGTAGATGGTGGTTCGGGAGACCACCGGCGATGCCCCGTTGGGGAACTGCAGCGAGCCAAGCCCGTGCGCGTAGCCCGGCTGGAATATTAGCAGGGGTCACATTCCGCGCTTAAACTTTTATATTAGGTCTTATCCTAAGAAATTGCCGATTTGTATGGTGAATTTTCGAGAAGTTGCATTTTTTATTTATATATATATAGTCTTTGTTCATCTAACAACCGTGCATGTAACGAAACTTATACATTCTTACTAATGTTTGAACACTATGCTATAATATGCGCAAAATAACTTGGCGGCTCGGAAGTTAGCCGCAAGTGATATTTCGCGCAGGGTCCATAGTTCCGAGTGCTTCCGCCCGCGCCCCGTCCCCGCAAAAGCTCTGTATTCGTCTACTGCGCAGCGTTCCGCGCGAATTTCAGAACCAGCAAGTTATTTTGCGCATACAATAAATAACTTATTCTATTTACGATTAGCCGCCGTCTGCGTGGAACGTTTTTTTTGCTATCCCTCGAGAACAGTACTTTTATTCTGGATACGGGCGGAGACCGCCCGTGAATTCGTCCGCATGGACAATAGAAAAATCCCCAGGTATGTTTCCGTATTGCCCGCAACTTAACAATAAGGCGACCAGTTTAAATGATCTCCTTAGTGTATGAAAGCTAGTACTACGAAGAGTTCAAGCTGTTTCCCAGCTTCTACCCACCCGAATTAAATGAAACATAGTTTTGATTTTAAGTTGGACCCCATGGTACCAAACTGTGAATCTCATTAAAATCCGTTTAATGGTTTTCGAGTTATTTGCGCACAAACATTTAGAATCTTCTGTTTTATTATATGTAAAGATAAGCGAAAAAAATAGTTTTGGCTAAGTTTACAATAACCCCTCCGGCCGGTCACCCTTTTTTGGCTCACAAAAAAAAGAGCCACTTTCAAGATCTTTTTTAATGTTAAGAAAGCTAAAATAAGGACTTTATTTTTACTGATAGTTGACTATCAAAGTCATTATTCGATATAATATCAAGATATTGTTAAATATTTTAAATCATAAAAGTTATTATTTTCTCGGTATGTGACAAAATATCGGCAATTTCATAGGTAAATCTATACATATAATAAAGCTGTAGAAAAGTTTTGTCTGTACAATGAAAATATTTTGAAAAAAAAGTGGTTGTTTTTGGAATTTTTGTCTGTTTATCTGTTTGTCTATATGTTTGTGTGCTAATAACGTAAAAAGCGCTAAACCAATCGTAATGATGTTTACATACAAATATACTGTGTATATTGCAAAATAATCAAATCTTTATTTCATCGCAATCGGCTCACTGAATCAAAAGATATACGAATTTAAAGTTTACGATGAATTCTTTGTAATAATATCATCGGGCGAATGATACCTACTGTTAGAACGACCGACCCGCGGTGTATCCACATCTGGCACAGTATAATGGTCAATGGCTAAAGTAAACAAAAAAGTGTCGAGTTTTGGGTCTCTTGTAATTTCTCAGTAAAATGCACGGGCATGCAGGTAAAATCAAAGCCCGTTTCTATTAAGTATATTATTTTCTACTAGCTTCCGCCCGCGACTTTGTTCGCATGGGCATTCGAAAAAATTCGTAGGGAACCTTTAACCAGGATAAAAGTATTCTATACTAGCTTCCGCCCGCGACTTCGTTCGCTAGGACATTGAGAAAATCCTTGGGGAACCTTTAGGGAGCCTCGCTAGATAAACATAGAATTCTTTTATCCTGGTTAAAGGTCCCCTAAGGATTTTCTCGAATGTCCACGCAAACGAAGTCGCGGGCGGAAGCTAGTACCTAATATTAGCCTACTGCTCGCGGCTGACTCAGTCGAGCCAGTGCACGAGGGATGTCGTGTGTCGGTTGAGACAGAGCTACGCGACAGAAAGAGTAGCAGTTCGGAGGTGCTTATAATAGAGGCATGCAGCGCTGTTCAATTTGAAATTGTACTTTATTGCCGTCCAGCGAGAGTAGCATATTGTTTGATTTTCCTCGCGCAGGGCTTCTGTACGTTTAGTACTATTATATATTCTGTGACATTACACAAGATTTCATGCGCCCTTTATAATAAACCAACCTTATCAAGGGCGTATTTGGGTTGGATTTTTTTACCACTATATAGTTTTACTTGGTTACATATCTAGGCTCTAGGCACACGCCGGGCACTCCATACAAGCGTCGCGATTCAACTACCTATTACACAGACACTACACAGTGACGTTTTTTCACACGCGCAACTGTGTGCGTGCAGTCTAGGGCTATTGAATGAGCACACGATTCGGCACACGAACTCGCGCGGTGGGGTGAGGTAATTGATTCTGGGGCGGGGCGGAGAGTTTCCTTTCTGTAGTACTTATGTCTATTCTGTTCTTTAGGCACTAATCTAGGCCACATGAGTAAAGAAAGGACCAGAGACAAAGCTTCATACAACCGCGCGAATCGGTTGCACCACTACAAGCACGCGGAGCATGTGTGCTTGTCCACTGGCCGCTTGTCGCGTACACGTGAAAACCGGAAAAAACCTGTTTTGACAAATGCAGCCAGTGGACAATCTTAGGGCATTGTTTGTTTTGTTAGTTGCAAGTTTGAATTTCACGTTCTTAAGAAGCTTTGTCTATGGTCCTTTCTTTGCTCACGTGTCTAGGCACCTGTCGGTGCGTAGACGGCCTTACGCTCACCTCGAATTTACTATCAACAGGGAAGTAGAAGCTAAGCCCCCTGAAGTTGAGCGCGAACAGGTGACGCTGCGCGTCGTACAGGCCCGGGTGCGTCGCGCCGAAGCAGTGCTCCACTTGCTCGATAGATGGCGTTATCTCGGGCGAATTGAAGCACATGCCACTGTAACGGAAAATGGAGTTTATTGCAAGCGTTTTAGAGTTGGTTGGTTTAAGGTCTCTGCCCACTACAGTCTGGAGTACCCCAGGGATCGTTGTTGGGGCCATTACTGTTCATTGTATTTATCAATGATATCGCCTCGTGTTTTAACTACGCCAGTCTTATTATATGCTGACGACACTCAAATTTTCATGTCTGTCAACAATGCGATGGACTGTAATCGACTACAATAAAAGCCGATAAAAGTACTCTTTTGTGCTTACGTGCGCAGCATCCTGGAATATGCTTCACTAGTCTGGAATTCACAATACAACGTCTATATTTCATGAATAGAATCGATCCAAAATAAAATTCTAAGATATTTACAATTTAAGTGCAAGGTTAGATGACCATGGTTATGAAACAAAATGTGTTAGGTATCACTTCCAACCTCTGGAGAAGTGACGGCAGGTTTCTGACATTATTTATCTGTTAAAAATTTCTAGTGGTGTTATCGATTGCCCTGCTTTATTAAAGCAAGTTAACATTTGGGTGCCAAGCAAACTGCCTGTAAGACGTAATCAACATTTAGCCATACCTAGATGTAACACAAATTATCGTCGAGACTCTTTATTCATCCGTGCGATTAACCTTTTCAATGACATCAAAAAGCAATAGCGAGTTAGAACTGTTTCGGACTAAACCCAACTAAAACTAAACTTTTTATCTCTGAGTTTTTCGGCACCCACTCTGAAAGTGACTATCTTAATATATAAAATCGTAAACTGAATGACTGACTGACTGACTGACTGACTGACTGACTGATCTATCAACGCACAGCCCAAACCGCTGGACCTAGAGACTTGAAATTTTGCACACAGATACTTTATACAGTGTAGGCATCCACTAAGGAAGGATTTTTGAAAATTCCATCCCTAAGGGGATGAAATAAGGGATGAAAGTTTGTATGAAAGTCCCTCAGTTTTGAAGCTAGAATCTTCAAATTTTGTGTTTAGGCTGACGATTGAAAATTAATAAATACGGGTCTCAGCGTTTTTCAAAATTCTACCCCCGAAGGGGTCAAAAGGGGGATGAAGTTGTGTATTAAAGAAAATCCTTCATTTTCGAAGTAAAAATCGCTAAATTTATAATTTAGGCTTATGGATAGAAATCTAAAGCAACGTATATTGTTTTTGTTAGGATTTCAACTCCAAAGGGGATGAAATGGGGGTGAAAAGGGTTAAAAAAAACCAAAAAATAGATATGGATGTCGTTATCGGGGTTTTGTGGGATGATGATTGCAAAAATGACATTTATTTTGAAGTCCAACCACGGTGGACATGATTTAACCCCTAAAGGGGTGAAAATGGGGTCCAAATTTTGTATGGAAAAATAATATAAAATAGACATTACAACTTTAAACTTCATAGGAGCACATCTAAAAATAAATAGGCAAATATATATTTTGTTATTTTGAAAATCAACCCCTTAGGGGGTAAATGGGGTGAGTAAACATAAAAATCGATATTGATGTCGTTATTGGGGTTTTCTGGGATGACGATTGCAAAAATGACATTTATTTTGAAGTCCAACACGGTGGACATGATTTAACCCCTAAAAGGGTGAAAATGGGGTCCAAATTTTGTATGGAAAAAGAATACAAAATTGAAATTACAACTTTAAAATTCGTAGGAGCACGTCTAAATATATTTTGGGATTTTGAAAATCAACCCCTTAGAGGGTAAGTGGGGTGAGTAACATAAAAATCGATATGGATGTCGTTTTTGAGGTTTTATGGGATGGTGATTGCGAAAATTAGATTTATTTTGAACTCCAACGCAGTGGACATGACACATATGGACCTGGACCTGGACATGCACATCCAAGGAACGGGAACGGGAACCGGAACGGGCACGGGCACGGGAACGGGAATGGAACGGAACGGAACGGAACGGAACGGAACAGAGCGTAGCGGAACGGGAACGAGACGGTAACGGGAACGAGACGGTAACGGGAACTAGAACGGGACGGGTACGGGAACGGGAACGGAAGGTGTACGGGACGGGATCGGACGGGAATGGAACAGGAACGGAACGAAACGAGAATGAAACAGGAACGTAACGGGAACGGAACGGGAACGAAACAGGAATGAAACGGGAACGGAACGGGAATAGAACAGGATGGGAACGGGAACAAGAACCGGACGGGAACGGAACGGGAACAAGAACGGGAACGTAAGGCGTACGGGACGGTTAGGGGACGTTTACGGGACGGGAACGTAGCGGGAACGGAACGGGAATGGGAACGGGAAAGAAACGTGAACGGAACGGGAACGGAACGGAAACGGAACGGGAATATAACGGAACGGGAACGGGAACGAGAACAGGATGGGAACGGGACAGGAACGGGATGGGAACGGGAACGGAAACGGAAGGGGTACGGGACGTTTACGGGACGGGAACGCAAACGGGACGGGAACGGAACGGGAACAGGGAACGGGGAACGGGGAACGGGAACGGGAGCGGGAACGGAAACGGGAACTGGAAGCCTTGTGCGAGGCCCGCCACACGCGGCAAATGTCTTGCCTCGCGAGGCAGCGCGCTTGATGGGGACTCGCCTAATCGCGTAAAAATGGCTGGCCGGATCCTGGTTGAAGGTTCCTTAAAAGGATATCGTCTAATATCCACGCGGACGAAGTCGCGGGCAGAAGCTAGTAGTGAATATAGTGATAATACTTAATTGTAACTTATTTTGCTCCTAAAACTAAATACTCTGCAAATAGCTTAATGTGGTCTATGCACATCTTATAATCCATATGCGAATACCTCTTAATAGCTAAGTAGATTTAAGAAATTGTTTCCATAGCATGTAAAACTGCAGTTGGTATTCCGAACATAATAAAATAAAATATAGGACCACGGGTATGATCTCAAGATAGTTCTCAACGTTGAGAGCAGGTTGTAAATATCGGCCTTAGTTAGTGTCATCTTGATACAGAAGTTTGGAGATCAGTAGACAATAGTTACAATAGCTTTATAATAAAAATAAATTATTTACAATCCATACAAAGGAAATCTGAATTCCTTTCACGTAGAGGTCTTAGAGCATCACGCCACCGTTTCTATGGCGATACGGTGACCTTATGACTTGGCAGATAAAACACGTGCGTGACACAGAAACACAGTCAAAGCAATTACACAGTTGCATACATTAGAATAATCTGTAATACAAGTTAAATTCTCAAGATGATATACAAAATCAATCAGTGTAAACTAATGTCATCAACTGCTAATTTTAATGCTCTCCCCCCCCCCCCCCCCCTTGGGCACAGGCCTTCTTGTTAGATGGATAATGAGGATGGGCCTTAACCCACCACGCGCTAGTGATGAATTTGTGTCTTTTAAGTCTCCAAAAATAATACTATCTGTAAGGCCTTTTTGAGTTTATGCCTACTATACTCGATAAACATTTGTATGACAACTTTAGTTTAGTATAGTCACCGCCAGAGGCTTTGTGCAAATTGCATACATATTGTTTTGCAGTCGCTATCAAGTATAGTAAATGTAACTGTGCAAACTCATATTAAAGGCACTACTACTATTTTGCCAGCAGTTAAATAGAGCTATACTTGTTGGTTGGCTTTTTTTTATTGTAGACTGGGCAGGCATTTGATCACCATCTTACTTGGTAAACAGGATGTGGTCTCAGGTGTAGCATGCATGCCCAGGAAATGCCTATTCACTCTTGCCTTGAAGAGACCAAGGTTGTAACTATCAGGGAACACATGAGCAGGTAGCGCATTCCATTCTTTAGCAGTTCGCATAAGACATGTAAATATTGGCAAAGCGCTTGGTACGGACCCTTGGAGTATTTACTATGTAAGGGTGATATGCTAACCTGCGTCTGGTATCTCGATGGTGGAAAGGGGCCGGAGGAACAAGGTTGTGCAGTTCCCTCGCACTCTCCAAAGTATCCTACTTCCTACTAATATTATAAATGTGAAAGTTTGTGGGTTTGGATGTTTAGATGTTTGGATGTTTGTTCCCCAATCACGCAAAAACTACTGAACGGATTTGGTTGAAATTTGGCACACAGTAAATAGGCTAGATTAAAACATAGGATACTCTTTATTCCGATATTCCCACGGGAACAGGAACGGGCGGCCGCTAGTATTCTATAAAACACCGATAATCTAGCAACTTTGCGACGGTGACTTAAGCTCTGAAGTTCTGCCGTGGCCAATGTTGAGTTGCCGATTAGCCTCCTAGCACGGTTTTCAATCGATTCAAGAAGTTCAAGCTGATACTTAGCAGAGCCATCCCACAGGTGACAGCAGTACTCCATGACCGGACCAATCTGCGCTTTGTATAACAGAAGCAGCTGGTTCGATGAGAAGTACCGCTTAGCCCGTGAGAGGACGCTCCGTTTCTTAGCAGCACACTGTGCAATGGAGTCGATGTACTCGCCAAAATTCAGATTTGATGACAAATTCAAGCCAAGAAGTTGCAGATGTTCGGCTATCGGTAAGGATACACCCTGGAAAGTCGGGAGTCAGTTGCAAGGGACTCCGTTTTGCGGTGAATAAACAAGCCTGCGGCTATTGCATAAATACACCTTATTTTAACAGTGAAAAGAGCTATATTCTTTGGCTATCAGTTACATAGCTTGCTGGCTATCTGTTGACTGGTCATGACTCAAGTGCTTATCTTAATTGGTCGTTATAGTCGTTAGGAGCGTACTGTAGCCCGTCTTGTATAGATAAAGTCCTCACTCGCACAGATTTGTTAATAGGTCCGACCTTTTACATCGCATGATTCTTATCCTAGTACATGTATGCTGGTAATGGCAATCATCAGATTTAAATTAAGGCGAATTAAGACGATTCCCTGACCGAAAGAGGTTTTTATTTAACGATTTTATAATAAAACTTCTCGTGGAATTTTTAGGGCCCCTAATCTAGTATTTTAAGAAGGTATCACTACATTCCCTCGCAGTAAGTGCTGTAAGTAAATACGGCCACTTTTAGCAGTTTTGCTATCTACTTCAGGCAGTGACTACGAGGGAATGTAATGATGCATCTAAAAATACTGGACTATGGGCCCTCAAAATTTCATGAGAAGCTTTATTAAAATTTTGTATTAGAATTACAATCCTTACTTCCTTACTAATATTATAAATGCGAAAGTCCGTTTGTTTGTTTGTTAGGCCTTCACGTCTTAACTACTGAACAGATCATCATGAAATTTTGCATACACGTTGTCAGGAGTACAGAGAAGGACATAGGGTACCTTACATCCGGAAAAAAGTATTGTTCCCGAGGGACAGCAAAAAACTTTCCAGTCGCGGGCGGCCGCTAGTATTAAATAAAATTCAATTCAAATATAACACTTTGATCAAGGTAAAGAGAAACTCAAACGATGAAAAAAATCCATCTAAAAGCCTGCAAAATCCGATTTATCAATTTAAGATCAATTTATAAGATTTATCAATCTTCTACACGTTAAGGTTATTAAGCAGAAGTTTTAGTATTTTAAATCCCTTGTTCGCTTTACGACAGATTCGCTTTACGGCAGATTCGCTTAACGCCAGATTCGCTTAACGCCAGATTCGCTTTAAGACAGAAATTGTACAGTCGTTTTAAAAAGTCTCTACAAAATAAATATTTTCATACTACACAAAACTAGGAAGATTTTTTTTTATTAAAGGAGACAAAGGAGGATTATGACATGATTGTTACTAGTGCACTGCGTGACAAGATTATTACTAGTGCACTGCGAAATTAATTCATTCAGGGCCCGTGGACCTACCGACTTTCCCTACTAGGTGGTCCTAGATAATTTAAATTGATATTCAATTACGAAATAATGTAATATTCAGTCAAAAGTACCAGGACAACATAACTTACGAGGAGTTATTTTGATTTCGTACTGCAAAGATATTTCTAATTCCTTTTAGCTCTTTAATTTTTCAAAAAAATAAATCTTTGTAAGTTATGTTGCCCTGGTACTTTTGACTGAATATAACATTATTTTGTAATAAATAATTATTTAGGGTTAGGTGATTGTTTAATGTTTTATTAATCCCTTTTTTCGCTTTAAGTCAGATTTTCTATATCGAGTTGACTGTACTTCTGTCGTATAGCGAATCTGCCGTAAAGCGAATCTGCCGTAAAGCGAATCTGTCGTAAAGCGAATCTGTCCTAAAGCGAACAAAGGTTTTAAATCAATACCTAGCAACACTTTTCAGCATTAATAATAAACGAAGAGTATTTACACCTGGTTTAACCAAAAAAATTGCTTAGCAATGTTACAGTACGAGGCAAATATCTTGAAATCGGGTGGGGATTGCGCGGAACGCGTAGTTTGGGCATGCGGAGCGGTGAGGGGCGCGGGCGGCGGGAGGGGCGCGCGCTATTGGTCGCTCACAAGAGCACGTGCGCGAACTCCCCACTCCCGTCGAAAAAAAATCAAGATATACCTCGTACTGTACTTACGTTTGACGTCTCAAAGCATCAATTCCTAATGTTTTTGGTTAAACTAGGTGTCAACTTACTCTTCATTGCAGTACCTTCGGTATGAGATCGTAAAAGTAGTGCACCTGTCTATGGTATATGTATAATCACAGATTAAATAATAGTTAAGGCTTATGTTTATATCTTATCTGTGCCTATAGGTACTGCCCATAGAGTACATTGTACTGCCTATGTCCAACAGACGCCGTCGTGCGGGCAATGCAGAAGATAAAGAAAAGAAGAAGATAATACTTTCTTTATGGGATAAATCTTCCCATAAAGAAAGATATTAATAAAAAAATTAGTACTTACCAATACCTAAGCTTAACTAATTTCATATTGTATATCTCTATGATCTTGAGCCTCTGCGCGACCGGGTCGAATATTAACCGGACGCCATCTTGCGGCATGTTTATTACTAGGTCCACGGATAGCGGGTTCTGTAGACAAACAAATAAAGAAATCATTAAAATAAATCCATTTTTCATAGCTCACTGGCTAGTTCTGCACCCCCTAAACAAAATCTCATTTTTTAATCTTTACTTTTGCAGAATGTTTGGTGTTGCCAGAAAGGACATTCTGCGTAAAGGTATGATTCCGACATCGGCAGCAAGCAATGCTGCCGCAGCAGTGCGCTCCAAATTGCACCGTAATATCATGATTAAAAGGCCCTATTTAGGTGAGAAGTGTCGCGTCCGCATATCTATGCAGCCGCGACACTTCTCCTAGCGATGGGCCAACTCGGTTTATTTCCAACTCGAGTCAACCCGTTTCAAAATTTGTGTAACTCGGTTTCAACCCGAGTTGGCTCGCGGGTCGTAGCGGGTTGACCCGTTAGTCAACTCGGGTCGGCTAACTCGAGTTGAATTGAAACTGAGTTACGCGAATTTCCGTAGCTCTAAGCGGGTCAGGCGGAGTTGCCTAATTGGTTCGGAACCGACCACAGATGGTCAGCAACTGTAGAGACCCTTACCTTTTTGTTCATAGATTAGATACTAGCTAAGTAGGTTAGGTCACAAATCAAAACAACCTAACTTAGGTTGTTTTAATTTGTTGATGACGATATTGTGATTTTGTTTGGAATTTGGGTAGGTAAGGTTAGGTAAATACTTCCCAAACCGTCGATTTCTTTTTCCGACTGGATGACATTGTCTCAAAGTTAAACACGACACAAAACACACACTCAACACAATTACGAAGTAAAAGCGAGCTTATAAAAACTGAACTTTAATATTTGTCTATCCAAACATTAAAAGAAACAAAACAAGTAAACAGTAAAATATGAAAATTCGCCGGTAGTAAGAAAACAGAACTTCGGGTGCTACGGGTCAACTCGTATTAGATCGGCCAACTCCGCCGCCGCCGGGCCGGGCAGAGCATGGAGTGTATTTCATGACTTCGACGACAAAACTGCGCATAACACGATCGCGACAGCTTGTTACTGCCGCTACCGTGGTTGCGACAGAAGACTACTGCGCATATCGTCATAGCGACTGAACTCCACTGCGACGCACCCTACTCCGATGTAACGCTACTTCGACAACTCAAAAAAGCGATGGGAGTTGGGACAGTCCGGCAGTGCAACAAACGGTAGGTAGTGTTTATTGTTCTTATATTCTCTACCTACGCAGTACCATTTTTTTAAAATTAGAGGGGTGGGGGGAACACATTTTATCACTTTGGATTGAAAAAACATTGAGATTTCTAGATTATCTATAGACAGTAAATGTATAGGTTTGATGAAAAATATCTTTTCAGCTTCAGTTCCATGTATGGAAAGCCCCCCTTTATCTTTAACTTTTTTAATTTTGTGTAAAATTCAACGAACTAAGATTCTTAGTTCGTTGGTAGGTAGATGTAAACCGCTGTACGATTTTTACACAAAAATAAAAAAAAATTTAAAAGATAAAGGGGGGCTTCCCATACATGAAACTGAAACTGAAAAAATATTGTTCATCAAACTTATACATGCACTGTCTGTAGATAGGTATTTTCTTGATTTTTTTCAATCCAAAGTGATTAAATATGTTCCCCCCACCCCTCTAATAATAAAAAAATGGTACTGCGGAGGTAGAGAATATAAGAACAATAAACACTACCTACCGTTTGTTGCACTGCCGGACTGTCCCAACTCCCATCGCTTTTTTGAGTTGTCGAAGTAGCGTTACATCGGAGTAGGGTGCGCCGCAGTGGAGTTCAGTCGCTATGACGATATGCGCAGTAGTCTTCTGTCGCAACCACGGTAGCGGCAGTAACAAGCTGTCGCGATCGTGTTATGCGCAGTTTTGTCGTCGAAGTCATGAAATACACTCCAGAGCATGGCGGCGGCGGCGGCGGCGGAAGCGAACGAAGGTGCACAACTCGAGTTAACGGGCTGATTCGAGTTCTTAACGGGCTGACTCGAGTTGACCCGATACAACTGCAACTCGAGTCAACCCGGGTCGGAACTCGAGTTGGCCCATCACTAACTTCTCCGCTCACTTTAAATTGAGCCGTCTTTCATAATGCAGATATTATGCAGATATTAGACGGTCATCAGAAGTGCTTCATTTTCGATGAAAAAGGCAGTGCCTAGTGACTAGTGAACGACTTTTGGTATTTAGACACTTAATGTAAAATGAATGTAGTATTTCTCATTTCTCACAAAATTTCGCGGCAACAGGTTGTGCGTGATAGTTTTGATTAAAGAATTAAAAGTTAATTAAAGAGAAAAAAATGCTTGCATGCACTGCTTGTATGCATGTTGCATGATGCGGGTTGAAAAAAGTCTAAAAACGAAAATAAAGGCATTTTAAAATAAGCATAAATAAGTTAGTGACGAAATGCCGTTCACTGCAGTGAATGGCACTGTTTACACGCGCATTTTTTTTTTTTTTTTATTTTTATTTTCATTGGAAAACATACAGTATTTATAACTAATAATAGTTTAACTAAATTTAATACAAATATACTCATTTAATTTGTTTTCGCATATAAACATCGAGAAGCTTATTTGTATTCACAAAGTATAGATTTTGATATACATTTTTGAATCGGAAGAAACAATTTTTGGCATAGTAAAAAAAAATGCTATTAAACTTAGGAAACAACAAAAAGAAAAACGTTAACAAAATAAAAGAGGAAATCTTAAGAAACCACATCAAACCAGTTCTTACTCAAAACATTTCTAAATTGTTCCGGTTTAGAGTTAAAAATGTCAAGCACAGATACATCAACGATTTTATTAAAAGTAACAGCTGATCGCATAAAAAACGAGTTTTTTCTGTAGTTGGTAGCACAATACGGAACACTAAGGTTGTAGATGTGTCTACTGTTTCTGTTTGGAACTTTGAAATTTATTAGTGATAGAAGATGCGGGGAATCAATAAGAGATTGTGATAATTTTGCAAGTGTAACGACATCGGCAATTTTTCGTCGCTCAACGAGAGGTAAAATATGATGTTTTTTGCATCTAGCAAAATAGTCTTTCTCATAACCTTTACACTTAAATTGCAAGTATCTCAAAAACTTACGTTGAATAGTCTCCAACCTGTTTATATAGACGCCATACTGTGGGTTCCAAATCTGTGAGCAATACTCGAGATGGCTACGCACAAGTGAGCAAAACAATACTTTGGCGATTTTGGCACTGGTAAACTGAGAGCAGGACCGAATAATGAAACCGAGAGACCGATTGGCTTTTTTGGCTATGTGATCAATGTGCTTTTCATATGTCAATTTAGTATCGTGAATGACACCAAGGTCTCGAATTTCGTAAACTTTCTTAAGTTCGGTTCCTTTAAGCGAATATGGGAAATTAATGGTAGAAGTTTTGCGACTAAAAGAGATACTATTACATTTGGAAACGTTCAAATCCAATTTATTATTTTTACAATAAGTATCCAGTCTGTCTAGGTCATGTTGCAGAAGGTGACAATCAAGATCACTGTTAACTGATTTAAATATTTTCATATCATCAGCATATAACAGGAAGTGTGAGTGAACAAAGCAGGCGCTGATGTCATTAACAAATAGATTGAAGAGCAGTGGCCCGATAAGGGACCCTTGCGGAACCCCAGAAGGTACCACATTCCAGTTGGAGGTATAACCGTGCATGGCAACAGCCTGCGTTCTGTTGTGTATGTATGAAGAAAACCATCTGTACAGGTTTCCGTGGATCCCCGCAGCGAGGAGTTTTTGGAGAAGTAACTTATGGTCAATTCTATCGAAAGCTTTACTATAGTCGGTGAAAATGCAGTCGACCTGACCCTCAGCCTCCATGCCCGAAGAGACGTAATCAGTAAAAGACAGTAGATTTGATGTAGTCGATCGATTTTTGAGAAATCCATGTTGCTCTGGAATAAAAATGTTCGATAGCGCGTTATAAACTTGTGAATAGACCAGACGCTCCAAAACTTTCGCGAATAAACATAATTTAGAAATCGGACGATAGTTGTTGACTTTACACTGATCACCACCTTTGTGAATAGGAGTGACAAATGCAGATTTCCATAGGGCGGGGACAATACCTTCAGAAATAGAACGCTGAAATAGTATGGACAAAGGTATAGTCAACTCCTTGGCACAGTTTACAATTAATAAAGATGGAATGCTATCCGGTCCAGCACCCTTGGATAAGTCCAGTGACTTAATTATTTTGAAGACGGTCTCCTCGTCTATAAAATTGTTACCAATTGCATACGTAGTCCCCGGAGCTAACATTTCGTTCCTAGGTGGTGACTGTGGTGCGGTACTATTATCCGCAATTGCTGAAGGAAGAAACGTAGATTGAAAATACGATGCAAAAAGATTGCAAATCTCATTACCAGAGTTGGCAACCTGTCCCTCATACGATAATGTTGAAGGTAAAGCGTTACTATTTTTTTTAATGGATTTCATATAAGACCAGAATAACCTCGGATTATGTACTATAGAGTCTTCAACTTTTTGCATGTAGGTACTATAACATTTCTGCTCTAAATTTTTAGCTCGTTTTCTTAATACCGAAAATTCGTTATAATCATGTTTATTCTTATAAGTACGATATTTAGTAAGAAATTTAAGCTTTTCCTTCAAAACTTTTTTTAAAGGCGCACTATACCACGGTGGGTATATAGGAGCCTTTACTAACTTACAAGGTACAAAGTCGTCTCTAATAGAATAAAGACAGTCATAAAAATACGATACGGCGCTGTCCAGTGATCTACCATTCAAGTGAGTTTGCCAGTCTATCTTACTTAAGGAGGACTTAATTTTTTCATAATCGGCGGACTTATACAAATACTTCCGCCGAGGGGCAGTTTCAAGTGATTCCGAGAAGTTAGTGTTTAAACAAATATTTAAAGATTTATGGTGATTATCTTCTGGTACAAGGGGGTCGTAGCATGAGTTAGATATTAAATCCGTGTTACAGAATACCAGGTCTAAAAGCCTATCATTAATATTATAACTTGAATTAAATTGAGTTAAGTTGCACTCAGACAAAGTATCAAAAAAAAATATCTGAGTGTCGCCAGTTATGCCTGAGGGTTGTAAATGCAATCCGTCATTTGACCAATTAATATTAGGAAGATTAAAATCACCCATTATGATAAAAATATCATTTGGGCAGGAACTAACAATATTAGACAGCTTAACAGTGAAATTCTGCAGCTGTGCATTGATGGAATAACCCCTATTCTCGTCACATAAATATAACGCACACAAATGTACCTGTACAAGTTTGCGCTCCCTACTCTTGTAAGTAACGGTAACCCATAAATCCTCCGCAGTAGAATTCCACTCCGGACGTTCTATCGCCGATAAATCGCGATGCGTCGCCAAGAGAACCCCACCACCATACTTTTGTTTAGTACGTAAATAACACCTGTCTCGTCGCCACACGGTGTACCTATCATCGATAACCTCCGAATCACTAAAACCATCCGTCAACCAGGTTTCGGTAATCGCCACAACGTCGTACTGCTTTAAAAGTAAATTACGTTTAAAAATATGTGTCTTTGTGCGTAACCCTCGAGCATTTTGGTAGTAGATATTTAAATTATTCATGATAAAAAGTGATGAAGAAATAACTTAGGCGAATATCAAACTTGTATAACTATTTATAAAAAAAAAAAAATAACTTTAGAGATTGGAGAACTATTATTGAGATTCTTGCATAAACAAAAACAAAAGCCGCTATTGAAAAGTTAATAATTATTAAAAAATACAGAATTACATAACAATATCGAAAATTAAAAGTGTAAGGTACTGGTGTAAAAATAGTGCAACAATAATAGTGCGTGAGAATCGTGAGATAACATTTACGTGCCGACGCAGTGCCAAGCAAATATGATCCGAACGAAAGATCCAACAGGTGAACCTTTAGGCGTAAATCGCATATACAAAAGCGATTACCCTCGCTTATAGTGACAATAATACTCGTTGATTTATAAACAAGTTTACCGAATGATGTGGTTCCCGTACAACGTAATGCAAATATGATTAAAAAAATACTTAAGTCCAATACTTGCTTTAAGTTTACAAAAATTATGAGGTTATAGATTAAGTCAATTTTAATAAATCTTCTTCGGATTTTATGGAAATTATAGGTGAAGAATCCGATTTTCGAGCCAGTATTTTGCAATGTTTCACCCAGAAATATTGGAAGTTTTTTTCCTTAGACAGTGCGCGAGCTTTGCCTAACAAACCTTTATTGTACGTTGTCAGGTGGTCATTAACATAGACGTTTCCAGAGGAGGAGAAACCAAGGTTAGCCAGGTTGAGCTGCGTATTCTTCCGCGCAGATGCTACCAACTCTTCCTTCCTGTAGCGGTTATTGAATGAAAGCACAATTGATTTTTCAGCTTTTGGTACACGAGTGGGTATACGAGCAATATAATTTATTTCTTCCTTTTTAAATTCGAAGTTGCATAGTTTACCAACATTTCGAGCGATATCGTATAGATTTTCATTCTTCTTTAGGGGTATTCCTCGGATTTCAACGTTATTGGATCTGGCCCATTGGTCCCTATTCTGTAGTTCACGATTAAGTCTAGCAATTTCGGCATGAAGAGCGGGGACCTCGTTGGCGATTTTTTCCGATTTTGTTACTCTTGATTCCAGTCCCTGAACTTTATCAGAGACATCATTGACAATTGCGTGAGCCATTTCTATCGAGTCCTTGAGACCGCTGATCTCACTCTTAATCACCTTGATATCTTCAATAAGTGATGATAGGGGAGCCAGCTGAAGTACTATCGCGTTAAGTTGTGTTTGTATCTGATCAAGTTGAGAGGGCTGGGGTGAGATCAAACCCGGAGTTGGAGACGGTGATGGAGAAGACTTACATTTAGGGCACCTCCAAGTATTTTTCCTTTCCCCCAGCTTACGATAGCCGACTTCCGTAATTCCAGAACAAGGGAAGTCATAATGACGTTTACAGGTGCTGCACGTAGTACCTTCAGTAAATTGACAACCACAACTAGCACAATTCAGCATTGCAGATATTAAATATTGAAAACAACTAAGAAAAGTAGAAACACAAAATAAGCGTCTGTTCACTAACAGGGCGTGATTATTGTTCATTTCCGATGCCGATGACTGATGAAAGGCCGATGCCCGATGAAACTGCACTGGAAATGAACAATAAATGCGCGTGTAAACAGTGCCATTCACTGCAGTGAACGGCATTTCGTCACTAACTTATTTATGCTTATTTTAAAATGCCTTTATTTTCGTTTTTAGACTTTTTTCAACCCGCATCATGCAACATGCATACAAGCAGTGCATGCAAGCATTTTTTTTCTCTTTAATTAACTTTTAATTCTTTAATCAAAACTATCACGCACAACCTGTTGCCGCGAAATTTTGTGAGAAATGAGAAATACTACATTCATTTTACATTAAGTGTCTAAATACCAAAAGTCGTTCACTAGTCACTAGGCACTGCCTTTTTCATCGAAAATGAAGCACTTCTGATGACCGTCTAATATCTGCATAACATTACGGATCAATTTGGAACTTACTGCTGCGGCAGCACTGCTGCTTGCTGCCGAGATTGGAATCATACCTTTAGGGTCTTATGCGAAAGAGAAATTTTTCGACTATGGTACATTTTGCGAAAGGGACGTTTTGCAAAGTGACATTTTGCGAAGGGACATTTTGCGAAAGGGACATTCTGCGACGAAAAGGTTTTAAAATCGATTATATTAATAAAAACTTATGTCCCATACATCTATCAAAAACGAAGCAATAACGAAAATTTGCAAATGTTACTTTGTCTAGAGTCAAGTCAACTCTAGTCCCTCAGTCCCCTATTTCAACAACTAGTTTTCTATCCATTTGAACGCTAACGCTAACTTTCATCACTCGAAGTCGAGACCAATCAACCAATTCGGATAAAAGTAACGACTTCACTCGAGATCTATGGCTTAACTTGCCTTCCGAATTTAGAAGGAACTTAAGATATTTAATTGGTCACCCATCTAATGAGTGACATCTACGAATTGTTAAAACTTATGCAATACTATAGGTCGCCCGCGCGTTCGTCCGAGTAGACTTGGTACTACCTGGCGTATAGATGAGACATGCACCGGATTTTAGGCGCAACTCTTAGAAAACTGTGAAATTCGCATCTGATTTCGTTCAGTAGTTATTGCATGACAGAAAAAACTCTAAAAACAATATTTTGGCTTCTAATTCTCTTATAAAGACCCCGTATTTTTTCATAAATATCTTCAATAGACATCGGCCAGTCTCGTAAAAGTGGCCACATCTTACCTGATCACTATATAAAACTTGTACACCTCTGATTGTGCCCACTTGACTCTGAATTATGGCCACCGCTTGCGAGAAATGCATCCCTGCAACAAGAAAAAACATATAAATAGTACTAAATAACTCAACTTTTGAGGGAATGACTGAGGAGGAAGATCATACTTGGCAGGCGGCTGTTAGATCTCAAGTCTCAACTATACTGTCTCAACTTTTTTTCCTTTCAGGTGTCAAAATGTACACATCCCATAGTGTACACCGGTCTCAAAAGGTACATTTCCCGAAATGTCCACTTCCCAAAATGTACAATTCCCAAAATGCATCTTTCCCGTAATGTACATTTCCCAAAATGTACACTCTTAGAACCTTTAAAATATGTATCCTATCAGTTATTCCTATCTGATTCTGTTCTAAGAGTGTACATTTTAGGAAAAGTACATTACGGGAAAGTTGCTTTTTGGGAAAGGTACTCTTTGGGAAATGTACATTTTGGGAAAGGTCCTTTTTGGGGTACATTTTGGGAAAGGTACTTTTTAGGAAGTGGATATATCGGGAAATATACCTTTTGAGACCGGTGCGGTGTACGCTATGGGATGTGTACATTGGCCTGAAGGCTTTTTTATGTCACAAAAATGACCTACTATACTATTTATATCGGCCGCGCATCGTCAAATGTGACATCACTATTTAGTGACGTCACATTTCGCACCGCGCGGCCGATATGAATGGCGCGCAAAAGAAATTTGTGGTTATCTAAGCAAATAATGTTTTCACAATCATGTTTACATAACAACATTTTTTTGTAATCACCTACGTATGGATTCTAATAATTAACACTATTTTGTCACTGCAGCATTTTGATTTTTTACTAACTTTGGAGTCTTAAAAATCATGGTAAAACTCGTGAAATCGAGTCAAAAAATCGGCTTCTTTTGCTTCCCTTTCTGCTCTATTATACCTTAAAAATCGAATCCATTCTCAAGCCAAATGACCATTTCATGTTTTTATTCGTATTCATTTTTCCTAACGCAGTTTCAGATTTAATAAAATATTAAAAATACCTAGTAAATTGAATTTTGTTTATTGTAAGTTATAAGATTAAGAATACCTTATCATATCTGCATGTAACTAATATTGACGCGAAAACATGAAATCAGATAAAAATTTGAAAAATCGCATGATTTTTATATAACATCGGTCAATGACGTGCGTGCGTGAACGCATGAATGATAAAGTGAATCGTGTGATACTTTATCTAAATAAAATGGAACGCATATTACATTATTTATATGTAACTTAATAATCACGTGGGTTGCATCTTGCTATGCCATGTCAGTCTTGAAGTCAAGACCTCATTAATGAGATGTCCATAAAAACTTAACTTTGGTTTAGATTTTAAGTGCTAACTAGCCATAACCACAGAATATAATAGCCATAACTATAAACTTTTACACGTGCCAAAATACGTTATCAGTATCACCTCACCGCGCACGTTGGCTAGAAAAGCGTCGTTACCACTTAGGGTTGCCACCCTTCAAAATCCCAAAAGTGATAATAAATAAAGAAACATTGGATATATCTCTCTTGTTGACCGTATACCAAACGTCGAAATTCGACAAAAAACGAAGGTCGAAGACGTGGGTAGGCGGATAACGAGGTTAAGATGGAGATGGGCAGGACACTTGGCTAGACGGGATGACGGACGGTGGACCAAGGCAGTTACAGAGTGGTGGCCAAGAGGAGCAACAAGGCCAGTGGGCAGACCACCGGCCCGATGGTCCGACGATATCGTCAAGTTGACGGGATCTCACTGGATGAGGCTGGCACAGGACCGTGAGGAATGGCGCTATAGAGAAAAACCTATAGCCAGCAGTGGGTTGATGTGGGCTGAATATGATGATGATGATGAATATCACATAAATTCTTACTCTTTTCAAAGCAAGTAGTCAGGGGCCTTACTATGAGCTCTCATAGCAGGACTTATATTGAACTGCGTCACTTTTTCGTACTATGACCTCAAAGGTTAGTTCAAAAGCAGGCCTTAAGCAGTCCTGTTTAAGGCCTGCTTTTGAACTGAACTGTTTCTTATTTGCTGATGGTAAGCCCACTGACTACTCTTTTGTGAAAATCAGAAATAACGCGATTATGCGAGGACCACACCACACGAACGGTGTGATTGAAGAATTTTCGCACTTATGAAACTTAGGGTAAATTGTCCCAATTTATATGACCTGCCCCCCTAGCATGACCACCGAAACGCGATATGATATAACTATTTATCACGTGAAACACGATATTATCGCGTGATATAACGTTTTATCGACACGCAACTGTCAAAATCCATTATCTTTTGACAGTTAAACGTGATAAAATTGCTGTATCATATCGCGTTTCGATGGACACGATAGGGGGAGCTGTTTTAGGCCGTCCGCTGCCTTAAGCGGGATCCCGCCGCGGGTACACGGCGCGGGAATATAGATTGCTGGTTTGTGACGGACAGATGCTTGCGCAGTGCATGAGTAAGCTCTAATCTATGTCGCCCCGCGCGCGTGTCCCGCTCAAGGCAGCGGAGGGCCTTAGCTCTACGTTTTGGGTCACAACTTGATACCAAATTTACCTACGGTATGAATGGGCTTAAGGAAAAACGCTATAATTAAGCCTATGGCCCTAACATTACAACATTCGGTATTGAATACATTAAAAAATACTCTAATTGTAACTTTCTCTCGGCCTTAAAAAGTAGGCAACCCTGTTCAAAATTTAAATAACAAATATTTTATAAGTCGTTTTCTTGTTTACCTCGATAAGATCAAGGTCGATTAAGACTAACTTATCGGGCATCATGACGTAGCAGATAAGATTTTCGGTCATCATTATAACGTATTATCACAGAATAAATAGTACTGTAATTTATACAAATCCTTACGTATATTGAACTGTTAAAAGGGGAAGGAAATTCAAGAGCTTTCTATTATTTTCGGTCTAAAAATGAGAAGGACGTCTACATAGGTTTTCTGAGATTAAATTGAGATGATATTATTATTTTAGTAATTAGAACCACAAACAATTAGATAAACCAGACAGAATCAGTTTTAAATCAAGTATCTTTTAGAATAAGTCTAATTTTGGTTTGATTTTGGCATTTTCGTAGGAAGGGCGGGGGCCAGGTGGGCCGTGCCAATCACGAAATACGTGTTTTTCGTGATTTTGCAAAAATGAATTCTTATATTATTCGTAAATAAAGCTAAAAATCGATATGTGTGGATGTCGTTGTTGAGGTTTTATGGGATGTAGATTGCGAATATTGCGAATTTATTTTAAAGTCCATTACGACACGGTGGACAACCCTTATAGGGAGTTAGTCAAAACCCTTATAGGGAGTTCAAATTTTTTATGGAAAGATAATAGAAACGGGAACAGATAAATTTTTATAATAAATTTTTAAGTAATAATATACAGTTATATAGGTAGGTATTTGGTGCCAATAAACGTAATTTTATTATTTTTCTCCAGTATACTGCAGTATACAGTATACTAAGTGTCATATACTAAGTTTAGTTAGAATAACATGAAATTCATCAAATAACAAATTACTGTGCTTTAATAAATTACTTTATCACTATTTAATATCTTTTTAATAAAAGTTACACATTACTAGCAATAAATAAGCAACACAAGGGCATAAAGATAATAAATAACTGACAAAGTGCATCAGCGGAACATAAAATCAGACTTTACATAGCGACTATCACTTATTGCTTTTTGCATTCGGAAACAATAGCAATGTCGAGTTTAACAACACCACATGTTCATGACAAAGACCTTATCTTCAAGACAGCTGGGTTTTGTTATTGTCATTTGATAATAAGACTTAAATGATTATGCTCAAATTCACAATTAGACTGCAAATATACTATATAGGATTTTTGAGTATGTATTTTTCATTAACTATTAAATACAAAGGGATTGATTGATTTAATATTTCATTATATACTAATAATAAACCAGCCATTTGGTAGACAAATATTTTATACCTAATTAAATTAAAAGGGTTTATGTGACTTTATCACTTACATAAAGAATACACTTACGGCTAGGGTTACCATTTCAAAATTTGGAAAGTCCTGACAAAAAGCCGGACAATCAATAAAAGTCCGGACATTTTCACAGACAGATCCAGACTCCATACATTTTGGGACTTTTCTTTAACACTACTGCTATGTATGTTTTTTAACCGCCCAATCTTAAAAAGCCAGACAAATTACAAAGCCGGACAAAGTCCCGACAATAGTCTGGACATGTCCAGGCTAATCCGGACGGATGGTATCCCTACTTATTATACTTCATTTTCTTTTATTTTTAAAAAGAAAGTTGGCTAAAAATAGTAAAGTTTTATTGATGTCATTAGTATTTAAAATAACTTACACTGAGGTTTATAAATGAAAACAACAAGTTGGTGTAAAGACAAAAATAGTCAAGTTAAGATAAAAAACATTATTATTTAGATTATATTCAGTTACTTCTGAGTACCTAGGGTAATATTGAAATTCTTATTAATTCATAGCATCATAGCTTAGTATAATAAAAATAAAATGGCTTGAGCCAGTCCACAGACGAAGCGAACATCTGTTGGTAATAACCCGTTTGAATTTGTTAAGAGCCAGTCCCACCTTGGAGGCTTTTTTATATCATAAATATTCTGGTATAGAAAATTAAAATTTAGACAATGTCTTCAAAATCTTCTGTACTGGAAGGTTTCCCTAAGCTAAAGGATAATCATAAACATTATAATCCCTAATCATTAAATTGTGAAACAGGCAAGTAGTGTTTAGTGTTTAAGGCTCCGTTATGCAGAAACTTTTTTCTCTGTCTTTTTCTTTAAGTGTGAAGAGTATGGAAAATAACCTCACTTCTGCACTTTTTCGATGTTTTTCATTGTATTTTCATCTTTAGCACAATTATCTTTTTGAAAAGAGTTATTGGAGCAACTACACAGTATGTTAAAGTGTATTTTGTATGTAATCAATATGTGTCCGCTATTATTTATGCCAAAAATATGATCCACGACAAGCACTTTTTTTTACAATCATCTGTGAGGTTTATACATGATTTAATACTTTTAGCACAGAATAGATAATAGTACTAGCGTACAGAATTTGCGCTCCGCAGAATCGTTTAAATAAATAGCGACTCTAGCCCCGACACAATAAAGTGCAATTCAGGTCGCACAGTGCTCCCTTTGCTCCAAAACACTCGTTTAGTAGTTGCCTCTCTTTCTATCGCGTAGGTCTTATCCTTTCTGACCTATGAAATTTTTCCTCTCAGAGGAATGTCGAGTTTAACAACACCACATGTTCATGACAAAGACCTTATCTTCAAGACAGCTGGGTTTTGTTATTGTCATTTGATAATAAGACTTAAATGATTATGCTCAAATTCACAATTAGACTGCAAATATACTATATAGGATTTTTGAGTATGTATTTTTCATTAACTATTAAATACAAAGGGATTGATTGATTCAATATTTCATTATATACTAATAATAAACCAGCCATTTGGTAGACAAATATTTTATACCTAATTAAATTAAAAGGGTTTATGTGACTTTATCACTTACATAAAGAATACACTTACGGCTAGGGTTACCATTTCAAAATTTGGAAAGTCCTGACAAAAAGCCGGACAATCAATAAAAGTCCGGACATTTTCACAGACAGATCCAGACTCCATACATTTTGGGACTTTTCTTTAACACTACTGCTATGTATGTTTTTTAACCGCCCAATCTTAAAAAGCCAGACAAATTACAAAGCCGGACAAAGTCCCGACAATAGTCTGGACATGTCCAGGCTAATCCGGACGGATGGTATCCCTACTTATTATACTTCATTTTCTTTTATTTTTAAAAAGAAAGTTGGCTAAAAATAGTAAAGTTTTATTGATGTCATTAGTATTTAAAATAACTTACACTGAGGTTTATAAATGAAAACAACAAGTTGGTGTAAAGACAAAAATAGTCAAGTTAAGATAAAAAACATTATTATTTAGATTATATTCAGTTATTTCTGAGTACCTAGGGTAATATTGAAATTCTTATTAATTCATAGCATCATAGCTTAGTATAATAAAAAAAAAATGGCTTGAGCCAGTCCACAGACGAAGCGAACATCTGTTGGTAATAACCCGTTTGAATTTGTTAAGAGCCAGTCCCACCTTGGAGGCTTTTTTATATCATAAATATTCTGGTATAGAAAATTAAAATTTAGACAATGTCTTCAAAATCTTCTGTACTGGAAGGTTTCCCTAAGCTAAAGGATAATCATAAACATTATAATCCCTAATCATTAAATTGTGAAACAGGCAAGTAGTGTTTAGTGTTTAAGGCTCCGTTATGCAGTAACTTTTTTCTCTGTCTTTTTCTTTAAGTGTGAAGAGTATGGAAAATAACCTCACTTCTGCACTTTTTCGATGTTTTTCATTGTATTTTCATCTTTAGCACAATTATCTTTTTGAAAAGAGTTATTGGAGCAACTACACAGTATGTTAAAGTGTATTTTGTATGTAATCAATATGTGTCCGCTATTATTTATGCCAAAAATATGATCCACGACAAGCACTTTTTTTTACAATCATCTGTGAGGTTTATACATGATTTAATACTTTTAGCACAGAATAGATAATAGTACTAGCGTACAGAATTTGCGCTCCGCAGAATCGTTTAAATAAATAGCGACTCTAGCCCCGACACAATAAAGTGCAATTCAGGTCGCACAGTGCTCCCTTTGCTCCAAAACACTCGTTTAGTAGTTGCCTCTCTTTCTATCGCGTAGGTCTTATCCTTTCTGACCTATGAAATTTTTCCTCTCAGAGGACGCCGAGCGCTTCAAATTCGCACGCGGAGTGACGGAGCCCTGCTTGTAGCTACTACATAATCTCTTTAGCTTGTTGTATGTTTTTTGTGGCTACAACTTTACGTTTTCTATATAAAAATATAACCCATGCAAACCATGTTTTCCTATCATGGACCCTTAATTTAATATTGTAGACTGCAATCAGCTGTTTAATTACGAAGTTAGCGCATAATAAGTTATATTCACTTCATCTGTGGAGGCTTATAATTGGCTTCTTATAGTTTATTTAAATATCTACTCTGTAACATTAGCTGTAAGTCCCCCAAATAATAAAATATAAACAAGTATAAATAAAATTATTAGGTATTGAAATGATTCTAGCCAAATACCTAGCTAAGGAAAATTAAAATTATGTCCACAATTTTATTATCTCTAAAATGTTCTCTGCTGCAAGGTTTTCCTCAGTTATTATTATGGTAGATAATCCTAAAGGATACATTAATTTACTTTAGTAAAAATAGTATCAACATCACTGAAGTTCTTGTAAGAAACAAATCTTACGAAAACATTATGAAAACAACGCAACCCGAACGATTTCACGGTCAAGATTTGCAATAAAAAATAAACAAAAAAGTCAACACAAAGGCTAGAGACAGTGTCACTTTGTGTGAAAAAAATCAATGTACACTATACTATGAATGCAAATAATGGCCGGATGAGCATCCCAAATACATATACGAGCTGTTTTATGCAACAAAATCAGAATTGCGTAAGTTTCGAGCCATAGAAATACAACGCAAAATCTTGACATTCGAAATAAACAGAACTGGACTTACCTAAAACGAACTCCCAAGCATCACAGCCCAGGGAACGCTCAGGGACGATTTCCAAGTCCAACATCGTGCACTACACACTTTTTACACACTAAACTGACTAACTTTTACTTAAAAAATAATGGTTTTTCTTGTTAAATCGCTGTATTACGATGTCTTTCTTTGTTTGCCAACTTTAGTTTTCAACCATTTTGTATTTGTCAGAGCTGTCATTTACAAACAGCTGATTGTATTCTGCCAGGGCTGTACTGTACCACAGAGATTTGGAAATTATTATGAGAATTTATTTGTAGCTCAAGATAAATATTATCAGTCTGTTCCGTTTGTTAATTGTTAAGCCCACCAGTAACGATCAATTGCGATTGTCAATTTTTCCGCAAATGAAGCTCATTGACGGAAAAAATTATCGTTTACGCGAGCAATTGAAGCGATTGTCAATTTTTCCGCAACATTGAAGGCAAATGATCGAAAATTTTAATTGATGGCAAATGAAGCGCCTTGCATTGATGCACATTGACGGCAAATGACGATTAGTGATGGGCCAATTTGGTTTATTTTCAACTCGAGTCGACCCGTTTCAAAATTTGCGTAACACGGTTTCAACTCGAGTTAGCTTGAATTGAAAAATTGTCAATCGCAAATGACCGTTACAGGGGGCCTTTATAAGGCCAGACGGTAAAATTCAGCGTACATAGTGTAGTGCTATGCCAGTGCACAAACAAACAAAACAACATGGACGGAGGTCAGTGCCAAGGTAAATGCATACTAATATTGCACTGTCTTGGTAGTCTGTGAAATATTGAAAAAAAAAACATGCCAGTGCTGAAGCAGCAGAAAAGATTGGAAGTTTTTTTTACCCTTTATTTTATGAAAAGATTTATAAAAAAATCCACCATAAAACTGAACAACTTTTACTATGGGACCAAATCTGAAATCGCGAAAAAAAAAATGGTTTCATACATTTTGATAATTTCGTTATTAATTTTTGTATGAAACAGCAGTTTTTTTTAAACTAAAACTAAAACTTCGCATTTCAACCCAGACGACGATATTTGATAACACCAAACTAATGGCTATCTTGCCAATGTGGTCTGGTCAAAATATGCGATAGATTGAAAATGAGCCTCTCGGCCGGCGGTCCATAGTAGAACAGCAAAGCAAAGAAATAAAACCTGGAAAATGAAGGTCTGGGCCAGCCTTATCTGTGGTACGCGTTCGACAGCAAAATTAATTCGGTTTTTAATAGGAAAATGAGGGAATTTAAAAGAAAAATTCAGATTTATCAATGCAGTTATTGGTATTTATTAGTAAGATATACGTAATAATAAATATGATCACCCAGGTTAATGGGAAGTTAAAAAGTACTTCGAAACAAAATTTAGGAAAAAAAGCTAACTTGGGCGGCTTATCATGCCTTTGTTTTCTAATATTCTACTATTATTTTAAAACAAAAAAATACAGTCTTTGTCTACACAATTTTAAATTCCATTGGTTTTTTATTTTGAAATTTTTTAAAAGATTGTCTATTTATTTTTGATTCTCGGTTGAAGCCGCAGGTACATTGCTGCTTTAAGTAAGATAGTTCTCATATTGGTTCTTACTAAAGCAGCAATGTAACTGCGATTTCTGTCAAAGTTAATTGCAACAAAGGTACGATTTGGGGGGTCATGTCCCCTGTGATCCTCCCCTTCGGACCGCGCCTGCTTACAACGTAATGTTCCAAATATGAATTCAAAAACACGTAGGTACTTTATTAACACGTTTTTATTATCATAATCATTTATTGCTCACGAAACACAGGTACATTTAGAGTCAGATCTTATAACTAAATACAGTTTCACTGGCTTCCACCTTTACAGGCGATATGCAAAGAAAAAAAAAGAAAAAATGACAGAATATAAAGTATTATCAAAGTTAAAAAATAATTATCGAATTAATATTGTTCAAAAAATCATAACGGAGTGCTGGTACCGACACTGATGTATGGAAGTGAATCTTGGGTATGGCAGAAGAAGAATGAAAGCAGAATAAATGCGGTAGAGATGCGATCGTTGAGGAAAATATGCGGAGTAAAACTGAGTGATAGAGTGAGCAATGAGGTGATTCGCAAAAGGTGTGGTCTGAAAGATGATATAGTGACAAGAATTGAGAAAGGAATGCTCCGGTGGTTTGGTCACTTAGAGAGGATGAATGAAAGGCGAATCACGAAAGAGATATACTGTGCGAATGTGGAAGGAACGATTGCACGAGGGCGTCCCAGAAAAACCTACGCGGACCAAATAGAGGTTATTATAAAAAAGGCTGGTGTACGCAGTGACAAAAACCGCAGGGCATGTATGAAAAGATTGATGGATATGAATGAAGCGAAAGAAGTGTGCAAGGATCGTAGCAGGTGGCGATCCATAGTCTCTGCCTACCCCCATGGGAAACAGGCGTGAGTGTATGTATGTATTGTTCAAAAAATGATGCATCAATAATAAAATAAAAAATGTCAATAAATAATGTCAATAATAATAATGATAATAAGCACAAAATCCACAAATAACAAATCAATAATATTAATGTCCATCACAATATCGAAATGTCAAGTTAAAAATATAAAAATTCATGATCTCTTATACTCAAAAAATTCCTTTAAACTATAGAAGTTGTGGGAGGTGAGCCATTTATTAAGTTTTTTCTTAAATAATCCAATATTATTAATGGCCTTTAGTTCACATGGGATTTTGTTATAAACTTTGACGCACATTGCGAGACAGCTCCTACCGTATTTGCGTGAACTAGGAACAGTATCCAATACAATTCCGTGTGGGTCTCTACGTTGTCTGCGATCAGAAGCCTTTTTAAACAGATGCTTATATTTATATACAAAAGCACACACTTCTAAAACATAAAGACAGGGAAGCGGTAATAGACCAAAACTCTTGAAAAGTGGTCTGCAGGATTCATCCCGTCTAATACCACCTATGGCTCTGACGCATTTATTTTGTGAAATAAATACTCTTTCCCATTCTGTACAGTTTCCCCAAATGACAAGTTCATAACGTAGGATTGAGTCTACATACGCATAGTATTTAAGAATGGCAGTAATTTTATTGGTTACCTTTTTAACCTGATTAATTGCATACGAAAATCTATTGATTCGTTTACAAAGATCATCTACATGGGAAGACCCATCAATAGTGACACCCAGAAATTTGGTATTAGAAACTTCCTTTACTTTACTTATACTTAGTTTGAAGTTGTACTTAGTATGCTTCGATTTATTAAATTGCATAAGGCTGGCCCCAGACCTACCGGTTCCGTTTCTTTGCTTTGCTGTGCTACCTTGCTTGAGAGACCGCCGGCCAACCAGGGTAATTTTCAATCTATCGCATTTTGGGACTAGACCAAATTGGCAAGATAGCCATTAGCTTGGTGTTATCAAATATCATCGCCTGGATTGCGAAGTAGGAAGCTTTTAGGAGATATGCCACCCTGAACATGGACTCCGATCGTTAAAAATAACTCGATCGCTTATTTATACAAGATGTTTGGTAAAGCCTGAATATGGTAGATAGGGACCATAATAAAACTGAACAACTTTTACTATGGAACCATATCCGAAATCGCGAAAATAAATTAACACTTTCATACATTTTGATAATTTCGTTATTAATTTTTGTATAAAACAGCAGTTTTTTTTTAAACTAAAACTAAAACTTCGCATCGCAACCCAGATGACGATATTTGATAACACCAAACTAAATGGCTATCTTGCCAATGTGGTCTGGTCAAAATATGCGATAGATTGAAAATGAGCCTCTTGGCCGGCTGTCCATAGTAGAACAGCAAAGCAAAGAAATGAAACCGGTAGGTCTGGGGCCAGCCTTAGAACGAATTTGTCAAGGTTATTAGGTTGCTTTCTCGTTTGTTTGTTTGTTTGTTCGCAAAGTTTGCGAACGATTTTAAACTAGCTTCCCGATGAGCTAGAGACTTGAAACTTTGAACATAGGTCAGAACTGGAATACAATGCAATATTATGGTGTCATTGAGCTGATCTGATGATGGAACTGGAAGAAGGCCACAGGAACTTAATGATGCAACCATACAATCCCATTGTGATTAGGCTTGTTAGAATCGTCTTGACGAGAAGTCTAATGGGAGATAAGGTCCAGGGTCTGATGATGAAGCTGGAAGGCCATGCCAAAGGAACTCAATATTGAAACCATGCAATCCCATCGAGTTTGGGCTCATTTGAAACGTCTTGATGAGTACTTTATTGGGAAAAAGTGTCCGAGGATCTGATGATGGAGCCGGAAGAAGGCCATAGGAACTCTATGATAAAACCACGCTACCCCATCGAGTTTAAGCTCGTTTGAATCGTCTTGACGAGTACTTTGTTGGGAAAAAGTGTCCGAGGATCTGATGATGGAGCCGGAAGAAGGCCATAGGAACTCTATGATAAAACCACGCTACCCCATCGAGTTTGGGCTTGTTTGAATCGTCTTGACGAGTACTTTGTTGGGAAATAGTGTCCGAGGATCTGATGATGAAGCCGGAAGAAGGCCATAGGAACTCTATGATAAAACCACGCTACCCCATCGAGTTTGGGGTCGTTTGAATCGTCTTGACGAGTACTTTGTTGCGAAATAGTGTCCGAGGATCTGGTGATGGAGCCGGAAGAAGGCCATAGGAACTCTTTAATAAAACCACGCTACGGGCTACCCCATCGAGTTTGGGATCGTTTGAATCGCCTTGACGAGGAGTTTGTTGGAAAAAAGTGTACAGGGTCTGATGATGGAGCCGGAGGAAGGCCAATGGAACTCTATAATAAAACCATGCAACCTCATCGAGTTTGGGCTAGTTTGGATCATCTTGACGAGTTCTTTGTTGGGAAATAGTTTCCAGGGTCTGATGATGGAGCAGGAAGAAGGGCACTGGGACTCTGTAATAAAACCATGCAACCCCATCGAGTTTGGGCTCGTTTGAATCGTGTTGACGAGTTCTTTGTTGGGAAATAGTGTCTAGGGTCTGATGATGGAGCCGGAAGAAGACCACTGGAACTCGGTAATAAAACCACGCAACCCCGTCGAGTTTGGGCTTGTTTGAATCGCCTTGACGAGGAGTTTGTTGGAAAAAAGTGTACAGGGTCTGATGATGGAGCCGGAGGAAGGCCAATGGAACTCTATAATAAAACCATGCAACCTCATCGAGTTTGGGCTAGTTTGGATCATCTTGACGAGTTCTTTGTTGGGAAATAGTTTCCAGGGTCTGATGATGGAGCAGGAAGAAGGGCACTGGGACTCTGTAATAAAACCATGCAACCCCATCGAGTTTGGGCTTGTTTGAATCGTGTTGACGAGTTCTTTGTTGGGAAATAGTTTCCAGGGTCTGATGATGGAGCCGGAAGAAGGGCACTGGGACTCTGTAATAAAACCATGCAACACCATCGAGTTTGGGCTCGTTTGAATCGTTTATACGAGTGCTCCGATAGGAGATGGTATATTTTTAGTCTTAGCTCGTTAACTAAAAAGCATAAAATAATAATTTACTGAAAAAAAATATTTTTTAAAAACACGTTTTTAAAACGGACTAAATTATTACAAAAAAATCGGACTAAAAATATTAAAACGGACAAGTAAAAACAAACTAAAAAGTAAAAAATAAATTCTTCTGTAAATATATAATTATAACCCTAATAACCTATACCTACCTACAGAAATTTTAAACCTAAGAATTTTAAACCTAAAAACGTGGGGCGCGTTTTGTAAAATTTATCATCTATATTGTCTATAGCATGCGCCCCCCCTTTTTTTGGTTTAAAATTTTTATGTTTAAAATTTCTGTAGGTAGGTATATCTATACCTATATTAGGGTTATAAATATTTACAGAAGAATTTATTTTTTACTTTTTAGTTTGTTTTTAGGTACTTGTCCGTTTTAATATTTTTAGTCCGATTTTTATGTAATATTTTTTTTCGTGGATAGGTAAAATAAAAAAAACCCATTCTAGTGCAGTCAACTGCATCATAAAATAACTTTTAATTTTTAAAGCACACTTTAATTTACTTTTTAATTTATTGGCGCGTATGGGTTTAATACGATTGGGTTGGATCTATAGGCCCCCGTAAACGTTCAAACGTGTTTGTCAAACAGGTAAGTGTTTGTCAAGCAGTTTGATCGTCTGCGAGCAAAAACTAATGGCCGATTGCACTAAACTTAAGGATCGCCTAAGTCTTTTCCTAACTACAACATGACCAAATTAAAACGGTGTCATAAACTTAGCCGTCATGTAGCTGTCATTCGCTAAGTTAACTTGGTCGAGTTGTAGATAAGAAAAGACTTAGGCGATTCTTAAGTTTAGTGCTTTCACGCGTACGTGTTTGACAAACAAACCATAAACAAAACTACGTTTTTTGTCTATGCTTTGTTTGTCAAACGCGTTTGCCAAACAACGTTTGAACGTGTGCGCTGAGAAAACGTACAAACAAAACCATAGAGAACGTAATCACTCCTGCCTGTCAAAAACGTAAAATTTGACAAACGCGTTTGAACGTTTACGGGGGCCTATGGTTTGTGGTGCGGAGCGCGCCATTTTTAATGTAATACAAAAAAGTTTTGATTTCAATTTTCAGTTTTTGTTGTACCTACTGAATTTCGTAGGATTTTTTATCTTGCTTAATAATGTCTGATAGCCGTGAATGTGCAGAAAATTTGACTCCGCCGAATAATTTAGATACAGCAGCGGCGGAAAGGGAATCGAGCAAGGTACCTAATACGGTAATACCAGCAAAAAACCAAAGTCTCTCTCTTTTTTTTAAACCTTGATCTTTTATTTAGTAGATTCAATCCCAGATTGTATGAGTGTAGATAAAGTAGGGTATGAAACTGCACATAACTAGGTAGGTACTATCACAGCTTTATGGATTTTTAAACTGTGGTATTATGTATCAGTTTCTTAGACTACTATTTTATACTTTACCTGGCTTTGGGTCGACAAGACACCTTTGGTGCAAATATGAAGGTTTCAATGGTTTAGCTGCTATACTAGACCATATGATATGACAGACGACGGAGGGACGACAGACGGACACATGAAAGCAATTTGTACCTTTCATTCCGAAAAAATAGCCGTTCCCGAGGGATAGAAGAAAAACTCACCAGACAGACGAAGTCACGGGGGCCGTTTATAATAAAAAGTAACCAGTAAGAGTACCTACCGAAATTATATAAAATGGAACTATTTTTTTTTCAGTACAAAATATAAGTAGTCAGTCGTCGTGATTTTGACGTGTTCGCATAGAAAGTGAGACGGGGGCGGCGGCCAATGATGCGGAGGCCCACTATTATTGTCTGTAGGTGCAGATAAAAAATTACAGTACAGTACAGAATGCCGGGACTCCTTTGAAATTGATTTTAATCTTATAATTTTCAGTAAAAAATACTCCTTTTTGGGCAGTTGTGTGAAAAAAAATCTTGCTTTTTCACAGTACATATTAAAACATTCAAGAATAGCCCAGCCACATAATTCTGAACGGAATTTTATGAAGATTCCATACGGAAAAATCGTGTGTAGGTCCATATATTTGTATGGATTAGCTGCGTTCGGAATAACGTATGTACGGAATTTCGTCTGTATGTGGCCGCTCAAAAACCCAGAATTAGACTAAAAAAAATACATCATTCTAAAATCATGTAGGTAGGTGCTGCAGCCGGCCCTGGCTATGTTGTTGACGCATGCGTACCAACCGTACAGGAAAAATCGTAAGTTACTAGTACTGTTTTGTAGGCTTTTCACTCTCACATACGCCAAATGTTGATATGTGATCTCTTTCACTGAAATCACTTGCTTGCTGTCTCGCTCATTTATTAATGGAATGTATATTATCAGCTCTTTCTCTCTTGGTTTGTTACGGTAAGTTGGTACCACAAATGCAATTTAGCACTCGATTTAAATTTCATATCCACTGACAGGTTTTTGTGTGTTGTATTTGTATTATTTGCAGATAAAGCCGCAATGATTAGCGTTATTTACATAGTGATTGTATTGATAGTAGGTATGGTAGTACGTACACATCCACATAACATAATAAAGTAGCCCTGATTCACTAATCAGAACCCACATTTCTCTCATCGTCAGACTGCTGGACTGGGAATACTAGGATCTATAATACCTAGTATTCTAGAATTATTTATCGATAAGCAAAATGTAAATATAGTTGTAACTATTTCCATGGTGAATTTGGCAGGCTAGCACTCTCTCGCTTCGTTTCCCGCCATCAGCAACCTTGAATAGAGATATTCACCCACGCACTATTGTGTAACAATGTTTATTTACAAATTCGTACATTTACGCAATTAGTTTTACGTTCGCGGAATTTTGTTGTTAATGGTGACGCAGTTGTTTTGATGTTTTTAACATAACTTTTAGAACGTAGTAGGAACACCTATCTACACTGAAATACGTCATTTTACGCACTTCTGCGTATAAAAGCACCTGTGAGAAATGTGTTTACGCCGTTTTTAATATCATAATAAAAAGATATTATGTACCTACTATAGTAGAGCGGTGTTATTACAAAATATTTTTCAACACCTGTTTAACTTAGACACTGTTTAACTGTTTGCTGCCACTTTTTTACCATATTGTTTGAAAAAGACAGCATCACATTTAAACAGCAGTTTTTAAAATGTTTGGTACACTAGAGATGTCTATGACATACTCGTACCTACTTACAATCGCGAATTGGACCAATTGCGCCTAAAGGGGCACAAACGAGTCACGAACCCACGAACTTCTCAACTGATACAATGCAAGTTCACTCAACTTGCGACAACGACCGCTTGGCGCTTACCCCTATAAGTTATTTATACCAGTCATTTTTTGTCCCCACTGCTGGGGCAAAGGCCTTCCTTATGGGTGGATAAGGAGGATGGGCCATAACTCATCACGCGGGCCCAATGCGGATTGGTGGGTGTTAACGACTGCAAATGCACCCGGGTCCAACGGCTTAACGTGCCTTCCGAAGCACGGAGAAGCTCTTGAGCTTCTCCGCATAAGATGGCGCAGTGGTATAGCGCCTGGCTATACTACAAGATAGTAAATTTTTGGACACCCATCCCATGACCGACCCTTGCGAAAGTTGCTTAACCTCCGCAATCGCTGGGCCAGGCGCTATACCACTGCGCCATCGAGCTCATCCATTATACATTAATATTTAAAAAAATGGCACATTGATACAAAGAGAATGTAAATAAACTACGTTTTAGCTTTAGGTATAGAATAATTATGTAGAAGATTTACAACATGATAATGAAGGAACCAAAAATGAGAAAAACCATTTCTTCGGATCATCAGACTGAACAACTTTACTATGACCAACTCTGAAATCGCAAAAAAAAAGAGTCAGCTGTTTATTTCATACAAAAACTAATAACGAAAATATCAAAATGTAAAATACCTGTTCACAACAGCTGTTGCAAAAAAAACGTATGCGTAACCGCAGCAAAATGTTGCGTCTTAGAGAAATGAGAGTATTACAGATAATTAGTTCATAGTAAGATGCAATTTGTTTAAGTATAGCAAAATGTGTGCAAGTTGTACTTTCGAAGTTATTCGAGAAAAACTGATTTTGCTGGGGTAACGTTACCCCAGCAAAATGTTTTTAAAAAAAGGCGTTTAGCCTGGAACCAAGTACATCAAAAGATAGCTTTTGACGAGTTGTTAATGAATACCAATAGCAAAATCTGTGCATCTTTTAGTTTTTGAGATATTCAAATTATGGGAAATCCCTAAACGTTACCGCAGCAAAATCTTGAATATCTCAAAACTATAAGATGCACAGATTTTGCTATTGGTATTCATTAACAACTCGTCAAAAGCTATCTTTTGATGTACTTGGTTTCAGGCTAAACGCCTTTTTTTAAAAACATTTTGCTGGGGTAGCGTTACCCCAGCAAAATCAGTTTTTCTCGAATAACTTCGAAAGTACAACTTGCACACATTTTGCTATACTTAAACAAATTGCATCTTACTATGAACTAATTATCTGTAATACTCTCATTTCTCTAAGACGCAACATTTTGCTGCGGTTACGCACACAAAAAAACAGCTGTTTCATTAAAAATTTAATAAACGTAACCAGTGAACGAAACTGTCAAAATGTATGAAACAGCTGTTTTTTTTCGCGATTTCAGAGTTGGTCCCATAGTAATAGTTGTTCAGTTTGATGGTCCGAAGAAACGGTTTTCCCATTTTTGGTTCAATTATTAACACCCTGTTTATGTACAAGATAGACCTACCTACCTAGTACAATATGCGCAAAATAACTTGGCGGCTCGGAAGTTAGCTGCACTGTAAGTGATATTTTGCGCAGGGTCCATAGTTCCGAGTGCTTCCGCCCGCGCCACGTCCCCGCGCAAGCCTATATTCGTCTACTGCGCAGCGTTCCGCGCGAAGTTCAGAACCGCCAAGTTATTTTGCGCATACTATACCTGTTTAAATTGCACATGGATTCGAAATCAAACTTCAGATTGAAATAATACAAGATTTAATTTATTTTATTTTAATTGATTTCAAAGACTCATTTATCTTTCTTTTTGTGTTTACTCTTTTTATGTTTAGATTTATGTTTCTTCTTCTTCTTTTTCAACTTCTTTGCTTTTACTTCTTTAACATCTACCCACGAGTCGGAACTACACGACGATTCTATTTCAACAATTTCTTTAGCACTATCTGTCTTACGTCTAAAAACTGGTTTGAAATCATCTGCAACGGATTCACTTTCCAATCTTTTCTGCAGATTTTCTGGAACCTTCGGTCCGTACATATCTGATTCTAAATTAGTTTCCATTTCTTCAACTTTATCTTTAGCAGCAGCATCATTCTTATCACCATCTTTATTTGGTTTTTCTATAGGTTTTTCAGTAATATTTCTCCTCCATGAATTCAACTCGTCGAAATCAACGTTCGCGAAAATACCGCGAGGTGGCGACGTATTCCTCTCTACATTTATAGGTTTGTCTATGAAATCGTCCGGTTTGACATCAGTTTGAGCAATTTTCGGTGCATCATCTTCGTTTTCACTGTCACTTAGGAAAATTGCTTTATACAAGTCCATTTTATCGAACTTTTCGATTGTTTCGTTGACACTCTCTTTGCTTTTTAAATCTTTTTCGGATTCTTTCATAAATAGCTCGGCGACTGTCATTCTTTTGTTGAAACTTGTTTCTGAGCTTGTTGATGGCGAATTTTCGACCTTATTTTGTATGTCGTTGGAGTCAGCTTTATTTGGCAGGGTAGTTTGGATGGGTTTTGGTAGGTTGAGTGATCTGGAACCGCTGAATTTCTGTTGTTCTGCAGCGAAGCTATCTTTGTCATGCACCGACGATTCCATATAAGAGAATATAGAGTATGACACTTTCGGCTTATCTTCTTTTTTCAATTCAGTCCTGCGAAATAAAAGTTGTGTTATTTCATAGTTAACGTCATTTCTCCAAAGACCAACCATCATTTCTTATAAATAACTTCTATCTTGCGCAAATTATTTCAACCTTGAATTTTTAGATTTTATATTACCTACTTATATTATAAATGTGGATGTTTAGATGTTTGTTCCTCAATCACGCAAAAGCTACAGAACGGATTTGGTTGAAAGGATTATGCCGATTTTTCTATACAAGCTAGGCCATGATGCGCTTTGATGAAATTACCAATATACTATAGTAATTTTATACTGATTGCGTGGGAAGAATGTCATTAAAATATAATGCGGGAGAAAAGAGAAATCTCAATCTCAAGGAGCTGTTTACAGTTATAATTGTTTGACATTTTCCTATTATATGACATTTCAAAGTCAAAGTCAATGAGATATGTATGGTTAATGCGCATCATGGCCCAGAATCCGGCATGATCCTTTGGCACACAGATAGTGGATAGCCTAGATTAAAACATAGGATACTTTTTTATCCCGGTATTCCCACGTGAACGGGAAACACGCGGGTGAAACCGCGGGCGGCCGCTAGTTATAAATATATTAGAAAAAATCGACTCACCCGTAGCGTCATCCCGTCTGAGCTGCTATGGGTAGTCACTTTTTTCTAGTATTTTTCTAATATATTTATAATCTTATTGATAATCTGATATTCTCAAAAAGGAGTGTGTGTATTATTATTGAAACTAATATTTTCCATATCTTTCTTTACTTCTGTAGAGTTGCTAGATTCAACAAATATAAACCCCTTACCCCTTAATGTTGCCCTTGTTTCCTAATACTAATCCTACTAATATCATAAATGTCAAAGTTTTTATGTTTGTTAATCACGCAAAAACGGCTAAATAGATTTGGCTAAAAACAGATAGTTTTTATCCCGGACAAAGGTTCCGAATGCCGTCGCGGACGAAGTCGCGGGCGGAAGCTAGTCCTTAATGTTATTACCTCACGCCCCCGTATTACCGTAGTTGGTGTAAATAACCCTCAAGTGTTACCTTACCTCAGTATCTATGGAACCGGTACGTAGACTTCAAAGGTGACGACATTTTTTCTGGTCAAAAACGCTAAGTTCCCTAAATGTTTCTAACTGCTGTTTCTAAATGTTTAACAGCTAACTTTCACTACTAGAAGTCCGCTACTGTAGTATGTACTAGTCCTCATTTGCCTGCATTCATCGCAGAGACAAATAAGTTACTTCACTATAGGAAAAGATAATTTCTCCATGTTATTACCTGACTCCCCACGGGTCGGGTATATTGAACCTCTTGCACACCAAACTCTCTGGCCTCCACGGCACCTCCTTTCTGGTCATAACCCCATAAACCCCACGTTTGGCCGCGTCCACTTGCTCGGGAGTGACTAGACCGTAGTTGGTGTTGCTTCTGGTCACGGCAGTTAAGGGGTTTGTGCTGTCATCAGGTTCGGAGGCGTGGGTGAATCTGTTGGGAATTATTTTATTATGGTGTATGAGCCTTGATATAGCCATATAATACAAGGTGTTTGAAAATAGCCCTAAAAGCCAAGTATCACCATACTTGGCTTTTAGGGCTATTTTCCATCAAACTGAACAACTTTTCCTATGGGGTCAACTTTGAAAACGCGAAAAAAAACAGATCTTTCTTTCGAACATTAATAACGAAAAAATTATATCTTTTTTTTCCTTATGTACCCTGGTTGTGCCACACAAAGTCACCACAGCATCCTAAGGTTGACTGGTAGAGAATGCCTAAGGCATTAAGTCCGCCATTGTACAATTGTGCATTAAGAATTAAATAAATAAAATATCAAAATGTATGAAACGGCAGATTTTTTTCTCCATGCCTGAGTTGTGAATTGTGATTGATCCCTATCTACCGTATTTGCTTTATAAGGCTATTTCTAAACATCCAGTATAAATATCCTCTTTAATAATAAACATATTCTTGTTTAACACATACACAGCTTGGAAATCTAAGAACTTCTTGAAACGGAACTAAAATTAATTTTAATAGCATCAAGTACAAAAATAGTTGAGTGCTGCCACACAAAAACAGTGGCACCAAACATTTTGTTCTACTCGTGTTTGCCAAATGTAATTGTCCATCAGTCATTTTACCATTGAAAATGGTTATCAGATGCAAATCGCCTGAGACGTATTTTTGACCATATCTCCAAGGATTTTGAGAGGATCGAGATGAAAATAGTACCAAAAGTTGAGGAATTTATCGAGACACGTGTGAACGTTTGAATTTTGAAAATCTACTGGTAACTTTTTTTGAAATTTTGCAAAATTCCAAAAATTCCGGGTTTTTTGGGGGGTGTTTGTTTACTAAATTGTAAATATTTCGGAAAAAAAACTGACTTAAGAAAAAATGAAAAAAGGGTCCTAGGGTATTAGTTTAGCTACCAAATAGCGAAATAATTTTGAGAATCAGTAAATAATTGTGACCTGTAGGTGGTCCCTTTAGATTTGGAATTCTAGAAAAACGGCTGTTTCCGTACATAAAAAAGTGATGTAGCTTCTATGATTATTGACCGATCGTTATGGTAATAGTGTTAAAAGATGCAGAAGCAGACGAGAAGTGCATTCGTTGGAATTTTGAAAATCGGTTAATAATATTTCGGCCGCGTCGAGGCAGTCAGCGGGCGCTTTTGTGACACGAGGCGGAGCCGAGTGTCACAATCACAATCGTAAAAATAAATAGGTAGGTACTACCTAGGTAACTTTAAAAATATTAGGATTTTGCAATTGGTTTGATTTTGGTTTATCGTAAATTTTTGTATTCATTTTCAATGCTCCGATTCTTGCGGGGACTGCAAAATCTGTGAATTTTTAATGGCCCCACTGCTGGGGCACACGACTTCCTGACGGGTGGATAAGAAGGACGGGCCATAACCCACAACGCGGGCCCAATGCGGATTGGTGGGTGCTTACGACAGCAAATGCAGCCGGGACCAACGGCTTAACGTGCCTTCCGAAGCACGGAGGAGCTCGAGATAATATATGTTTGGTCACACAAATGTACGTACTGGGTGTTAAAAAAAAGCAAAAAAAAGAATTACCTGTCACCCATGAATCCAGTAAGCGGCTTATACAGCTTAGCAGATTGTTCAAACTCCGCCAATTCTCTGTTCCTTTCCCACTCACTTAAAGCATCCATATTGCTATCCCCCTCTCTCATAAACCCTTCCTTATCTTTCAAATATTTCTCATACCTTTCCTGCTTATCGGGTATACTAGCAAACGGTTTAAAACTCTTAGGTATTTCTTTACCAGTATCTTTGATAGGTATGAAATCTAGTTCTTTAGTTTCATTTTCGTTGGTTGAAACGAAGTTGACGTTTCTACCGATTAGTTTGGCTATTGGGTCTTCGGGAGGGGCTTGAGGGGGGGTGGGAGAGGGGGCTTTTGGGAGGGGGGTTTCGCCTAGTAAAGCGCCTCGGGCTTCGGCTGTTAGCTCGTGGCGGCCGAGACCTGAAAAAATAACGTTGTTATAATTTTGTTTCTATTCATTATGGAACTAGTTTTTTTTTTATATTAGGTGCTATACAGTGCCGTGTATGTGCCGGCCTAGAATAGCACTACCCCCTATCATCCCGTGGGTGTCGTAAAAGGCGACTAAGGGAGCATAGCCTTCAAGAGACGGGCAGCAGCGTCTCCAAAAAACATTGGCCTACTGCGATCGCCAACCCGCCTGCCAAGCGTGGCGATTATGGCAAACCCCCCCCTCATGCACAATGGATCAAAAAAATTGGCCCCCAGTCCCCGGCAGCCCCGCTATTCCTAGCTACGGTAGCGGCTACGGTAACGGCGGGGCAGGGGGTGCTAAGAATCCCCGGGTGCGGCTCGGCTACCAAAAACGACGACAACTGCACCTGGCAACCTATAACACGCGCACACTAAGGACCGACGCGAAGTTAACCGAGTTGGAAGAAGTTATCAGCAAGGTACACTGGGACATTATCGGCTTATCTGAAGTCCGAAGAGCGGGAGAGGACTCGATAATCCTCAACTCCGGTAACTTGCTTTACTACCGGGAGGGCGACCAACAGTCCCAAGGTGGTATCGGGTTCATCGTCCACAAGTCCCTTGTCAACAAAGTGACTACCATCGGAAGTGTGTCGACCAGGGTGGCGTACCTTATACTCAGAATATCCAAACGGTGTTCGCTGAATGTTATACAGGTTTACGCACCGACCTCGACACACCAAGATGACGAAGTGGAGGCTATGTATGAGGAGATCTCTAAAGCCATGCATAGCTTCAAAACCCACTACACAGTTGTGATGGGGGACTTCAATGCAAAGTTGGGGAAACGATGCGGCGATGAGCTGAGAGTGGGGCAATTCGGAGTTGGGCAACGGAATGACAGAGGCCAGATGCTGGCTGACTTTATGGAGAAGGAGAACCTCTTTATGATGAACTCCTTCTTCAGAAAGCCGGAATGCCGGAAGTGGACCTGGGTCAGTCCGGACGGTAAAGTCAGAAATGAGATAGATTTTATCATGTCGACGAAAAAGCAAATATTCAATGATGTCACTGTGATCAACGCTGTTAAGACGGGGAGCGATCACCGATTGGTACGTGGCACATTGAATATCAACCCAAAGCTGGAAAGATCTCGACTGATAAAATCAACAATTCGACCATTGCCGGCCCATATTCAAAACCCCGAGAGCTTTCAACTCGAACTCCAAAACCGCTTCGAAGCCCTTGAGAACAGCATAGATGTGGACGATCTAAACAACATGGTGGTGGATGCTGTCCGTACGGTAGGGTCCAAGCTCTTTAAGACCCGCCGTCCCAAGATAAAGAAACTCTCCGACCACACACTCCTACTCATGGATCAGAGACGTGAAATGAGGCTCCAGAGTTCAGTAGATGCTAATCGTTATCGGCAGCTTAATAGACAGATATCTAAGTCGTTGACGAGCGACCTTCGCCAATTTAATACGAATCGTATTAAAGAGGCCATCGAGCGGAATAAAGGCTCCAAAGTGTTCGCGAGAGATCTGTCTATTGGGCAAAGCCAGATGACGAAGCTGAAAACTGACGACGGACGCATCATTTCATCAAAGCCTGAAATCCTGAGGGAGATCGAGAGCTTCTATGGGCAGTTATATTCCACGCAGACACCTGTTGAAAGCAAGGCTAAAGACCCCAGAGCCAAGCTTACCCGACACTATACCGAAGATATCCCGGACGTCAGCCTGTGCGAGATTAGTATGGCTCTCAAACAGCTGAAAAACAACAAGGCGGCGGGTGACGATGGAATCACTACAGAACTTCTGAGAGCGGGCGGTAAGCCGATACTCAAAGTCCTCCAGAAGCTCTTTAATTCCGTCATCGTCCAGGGCAGAACGCCAAAGACATGGAACATAAGTGAGGTGATCTTGTTCTTTAAAAAGGGTGACAAGTCCCTCTTAAAGAACTATAGACCCATCTCGCTTCTGAGTCATGTCTATAAGTTGTTTTCGAGAGTCCTTACGAATCGTCTCGCTCGCAAGTTCGACGACTTCCAACCTCCCGAACAAGCCGGGTTCCGAAAAGGCTTTAGCACCATAGACCACATCCATACGCTGCGGCAGGTTATACAGAAGACTGAGGAGTATAATGAGCCACTTTGCTTGGCGTTCGTGGACTATGAGAAAGCCTTTGATTCGATTGAAACCTGGGCGGTGCTGCAGTCTCTCCAAAGGTGCCAAGTGGACTATAGGTATATCGAGGTGTTGAGGTACTTATACCAAAATGCCACCATGACGATCCGAGTACAGAACCAGAGCACAAATCCTATCCAACTGCAGCGTGGTGTGAGACAGGGAGACGTTATTTCTCCGAAACTGTTCACAGCTGCGTTGGAGGACATCTTTAAGCTCTTGGACTGGAAAGGACTCGGCATCAACATTAATGGCCAGTACCTAACACACCTTCGTTTTGCCGATGATATAGTCCTCATGGCTGAGACCATGGAAGACCTGAACACAATGCTCGAAGATCTCCGTAGTGCTTCCCAAAGAGTGGGTCTTAGGATGAACATGGATAAGACGAAAATTATGTCAAATGCCCATGTTGTACCCTCTCCAGTTCATGTTGGGAACACTACACTTGAAGTTGTTGACCATTACGTATACCTAGGACAGGCAGTCCAGTTAGGTAGGTCCAACTTCGAGAAAGAGATTTCTCGTCGAATCCAACTCGGGTGGGCAGCATTCGGGAAGCTTCGAAAAATCTTCGCGTCCGACTTACCTCAGTGTCTCAAGACGAAAGTCTATGAACAGTGTGTGTTGCCAGTGATGACTTACGGCAGTGAAACGTGGCCGCTAACTATGGGTCTCATAAGGAGGCTCAAGGTCACTCAGCGTGCAATGGAGAGAGCCATGCTCGGTGTTTCCCTACGTGATCAAATCAGAAACGAGGAGATCCGCAGGAGAACTAAAGTAACCGACATCGCTCGAAGGATTGCTCAGCTGAAGTGGCAATGGGCGGGACACATAGCGAGAAGAACCGATGGCCGTTGGGGCAGAAAGGTTCTGGAATGGCGACCGCGCACCGGACGACGCTCCGTGGGTAGGCCCCCGACAAGGTGGACCGACGATCTGGTGGAGGTCGCGGAAAGCCAGTGGATGCAGGCAGCGCAGGACCGATCGTTGTGGAGATCCTTAGGGGAGGCCTATACCCAGCAGTGGGTGTCGTGTGGATGATCTACCATATTCGGCTTTATAAGGTTTTTACCAAACACCTTGTATAAAGATTATTAATATTAAAAATTTTTGGAAAAAATCGACTCACCCGTAGCAGTCCCGTCTGACCAGCTACGGGTGAGTCATAGCCTTCTCTATTGTTCTCAAGCCATGCTATTAGGTTTGGCAACGTTGCATTTCAGTATGATGCGTGAACCGATTTGACACAAATCACATGACACAAATAGCAACTACGACAAATTAAAAAGACGCCGTTTACTAGAAGTCATTTGACCATCTTAAATCAACAGCCTATAGGTTCACGCGCAACGTTGCCAAACCTAATAGCATGGCTTGTAGAACAATAGAGAAGGCTATGGGTGAGTCGATTTTTTCTAATATTTTTCAATTATGTTTTATTACTTGTTTTCTTGGATCATAGATTTCAATTCGAGTCAGTAATTTGACACATAGAACTGTCAGATACGTTTGAGATTACTAATGTCTAATGTATAGGTTAAAATGTTCTATTTTTGGCCTTGACACTTAATCCTGACTTAGATGGCCGTAAAACAATATTTTAGAGCCCTTGCATACGTTTATTTTAGCTTGTTGTATAAATGTACCCAGTGGTGTCGCCACCAGTTCAACTTTAATAGCTTACAACTCGAAAACGTAACGTTTTAGGCGTTTATGTCGTTAAGAATTCTTGACTGTATTGGTACTAGCTATCGATTTACACAGGTTTCATCAACGAACTAAGATACTAAGGAAGTGTAATTCCGCTCAAAAAATAGCACCACGCAAACTAACACAGAGTGGGCGGGGCTAAAAAAGTACTAGTGAAGCACGATTTAGTAATGTCTGCCACGCGCTCGGCGACAGTCGTTAGCGATACCACAAAAAAATAATTAGAAAAATGATTAAAATGACGTCATGTGTGGTCAAGTGGTGAAAAAGACCAAAAGAAGGCAGCAAAACTATACAGACATAACATAACATAGGAAAGTAACATATTTTTCGTTTTTTAGAAATATCTATGAGCGTATACATACAAAATATGGTCGTTATTATGCAACAAGTGTTCAGTCGCTTTGTGGGGCAGAGTCAAATCTTCACATTCACTGCTATCACACATTTTTAAACAAGAATAAAACTCTCTCATGGAATTTAGTACAACAAAAAAAAAGGAAAATTTTAATCAAAATTTTGTAATGCTAAAAATGGCGCGTCCTGCAATATGCAATACATAGAAAACGAGTAATCTGATGTAATCTCCTTGTTTTTTATTATTATACAGGGTGTAACAAAAACGCTGTCCAATCCGTGAAGGGATGATTAGGTAGGTACCTATAAAGATTCTATTCACGCAATCCTCTTTGATTAACGAGTAAAAATCCCTGGTTAAAATAGAATAAATAAAAAATGAAGAACTCACATTGCAACACCGAAGGCAGCAGAGTGGCACGACAAGTAGTGACGTCATGAGGTCAAGACCGTCAGATCAGAACACAAAGTAATGACAATTTCCAGAAACTATGATTTTATGCAGCTCTGAAAACAGCTTTTTAATATGGAGTTTGATCCGCGGATCATTCTGCTGGAACCCCAATGTATGAGATCTGCTGCGAAAATGCTACTTTATATTTCCACCACCAATAGAAATACATGCCTAGCAACGGTGCACTAGATTGTCCCGAACACTTTGCAGCACACCTGTATTCCACTTAATTAGTACAAATGTGGCTATTATTCGCAAACGCATTACGGATTCACTCTCACAAAATGTTTTTAAACATCAACTGTAAACATGACCTCACAAATAAAAATCAAGGGGTGTCAAATCTGGAGATCGCGCTGGCTACGGAGTTGGTCCACCTCTTCCAATCCACCGTCACCCATCACCCATATTGCTAGTTTAGGTATTTGCGCACCGGTCAATAAGCATGTTAAAATAGTCTGCATTTGAAAAAGATCTTGACAAGAATAAACTTTGACTTGGTGGAATACGCTGCTATAAAAAATACATTACGAAAAACTGAGAACCTCCTCCTTTTTTGACGTCGGTTAAAAAGGTGTCGCTATAAGAATTTTGTATTGCCAATTAAAAAATAAAAATAAAGTGACGTATTAATACTGTTGTTCTTTATCAGTCACACCTCTAAAAGACGTATTAAGGTGTTGCTCGCGCAAATGTGATAATTATCTACATAATATGTACTTACATGTTATGAAAAAAAAATCTTTACAGAATACATTGTCTTTTATCAAGCATACCTATTTTATTTCAATAGCTTGCCTAATTTTAGTCCTTCTTGAAATCATATGTCTTACCAATTCGTGACAAATAATATGATCATCATTCATCAACATCATCATTTTATAATTTTCATAAAATAAAATAACAATAAAATCATCACAGCCGAAAGACGTCCACTGCTGACATAGGTCTCCTTTAGTTTTTTAGAGCGACTAGTTACAGGCGACTTGCATCAAGCGTATTCGAGCGGTCTTTACCAAGTCGTCCGTCTACATAATAAAACAAACATTATATCTAACAAACAATAATGTACTAATTTCATAAAACAATTTTATGATGCCGCCCAGCGCGCCGTAGTAGGTTAGGTGTACTGACTGCATTCTACGTTACACCGTCCTCGCCTTAATGACAAAGGCACGACAACGGCCCAATGAGTGACACGAGGCGAGTCAAATATCCAATCATGTTTGATCTGCGTTCAAACCCCAGCCAATAAAAAACGTCATATGCGTTAGAATACAATCTAATGCCGATTATGCATGCATTGTAATAAGGTATGTTTTTACTAGTTCATTGTTGAGTTTGCGACCTTTTGTGTTACAGAATATGTGAAGGTGCCATTTTTTATGCAATATTTGTTAGGAGTTAGGCTTCCTTAGATCTTAGTTCGTTGGGTTTCATGCGTCTCTGCTATTTTGAAAAAAAAAAAACAAAGTGTCGGAAATTAGGTATGCCACCCTTCATACTAGGATATTCAAACCCCTTAAAAATCTCACTTTATCTAAAGCAGTGGTCGTCATACTGCGGCCCGCGGACGATATTTATGCGGCTCGCGATAAAACAAAAAAATTTTACTAAACATATTTCGCTACTACATAAGTAGGCACAATTCATTCACTGAGGCCTTTTCTTTGGATACGAATGAAAGGAAGAATAAAGTAGCAGCTTTGAAAACTGCAATTCGTCGTTTTTTGGCGTAAAATTTGGCGTCATAACCATGAAATCGAAAGAGCATGACACTCTGAAAGAATTTGTCAATTAGTCACAAATCTAGGGGGCAATCGAGTTTTGACAGCTCAAAAAAAATATGGTCATTAATTGGTGGTGTCACCTAAAATCCAAGAATTTGCGGCCCGCAGTGATACCTCACATTGTCCTTTGTGGCCCTTGACCAGATAAGGGTGACGACCACTGATCTAAAGTATTGTACAGTGGAAGTAGTGTAAATACCTTGGTCCCTCTGCGGCTTGTCCGTGGGTTCGAACCTGGTCTTTTTGGTGGCGGCGGGCGCCGGGCGGTAGTCGCGGGGCAGCGCCGGCGCCGGGTACGAAGGGACAGGGGGTAGCGGGTTCTTGGCCTTTACGAACCCTTCTAGAACCTGGGGGAGGGAAATATGAACTCGAAATTATAAGCATTGATCACGCCGATAATGGCCGGCCGCATATTGTAAGAAATTTCTGTCAGACATACATTCTGTGTTAAACCCCGCACACTGTTAGGATTAGAATTTTTCTTTATAAGCACTTAGAATAGAATTAGAATTTTTCTAACAGTGTGCGGGGTCTAATAAAAAATGTATGCACCGAGTGTCTTCCGGGGACTGTCTCACTGCAATGACCTTACTTTCATAGTGGAGGTAATTTTTTTTCAATGTTGACGACTCTGTATGAAATATACAGGGAGAAAAAGCAGCCCTTGGCGAGTTTCTTGCCGGTTCTTCTATATTTGTAAATTTTACATCATACTGCTCGGCAACTAGGATTTACTAGTATAGTAAGAGGCCGTGTAAGTTGGCATGTGCAACACAGTGCATTGTTTAGATAGAACGTTCCATTTTCAAATCACTTTACAATTCAAGCATGGGTGAATGCTTTAACTTTACAATTCAAGCTATGTCAAACTCCTTAGTGAACCAATTTCTTTTCTTATAAAATGACCAAACTTTTTACTAAAAAAAAAACTATGAAAATTGCAAAACTCCTTGTTCAAACAATTTTTTTTTCATAAAATGACAACATTCATTTTGAAAGCGCGAAAAAAATCAGCTGTTTAACATTTCGATGGAGTAGGCATTTTACTTTTGTATGGAACAGCAGATTTTTTTTCGTGATTTTTCCCATAATGAAACTTGTTCAGTTTGATGGTCTGATCAACCCCACGAGAGGTTTTTAATGAACGAAAAATATCATTGTCAATGTTTTATTTACCTCGCATGAATGATGTAAAGTAGTATGCTTACCTCGGGTGTAAGTAGCTATGACACCCTCGAACTATTAGCGCCCTTTGCGAGCTGTGCTCGCACGGGCGCCAAATTGGATCTTGTTCTGTAATAGCTCACTTACGTCCCTTGTGTAACAAACTACTATTAATGGTTCATATGTCGGAGCTGTCAGCGCAATGTCTCTTGCGCGCCCCCTTCCGGCGGCGATTCCGTCGTGACGTCATGGTTGGACAGCGGGAGGGAACAAAAATGTTTCAATCTTATTCTCTGAGCTGATTAAGCAAGAATCCTAGGATAACAGATATCTAGCAGTTAAAATATTAACCAAATAAAAAAAAAATATTCACACATTTTAGTAACATATTATATAGTTTGGGTATGTGCTCATCAAGGCCTTTCATTTGATGCCCATATTGTAATAATAGAAGAAAAAAATATTTTTTCAAATTTGAAAATGGCGTCGTACAGTCGTCATATTGATTTTTTCTAAAAAAATATAGCCAGTGTCACTCGGGATGCTGTAAGAATTCTAACGATACCCCATTTATCCAAATCAGTTCAGGCATTTAGAAGTTATGGTGGAATAAAGAAACTCACATACCCACATGAACCCTGAACACATATACACTTTGCTTTGGGCAGTCGTGTAAAAAATCGTCGTGTAGACAATGTTACGCAAGTAATTAGACTAGCAAGTTCTTCCTGCAATTTCTTGAGCGAGCAAGTTCTGCAAGCTGCAACACCTTCAGAATTAAGCTTGCCACGCCTTTTTTTTTTTGTTTACGCAGGGGTACCCTTTTTATTGGCTTCCGGGGTGGTGGGGCCACCCCGGCGAGTTCGGGACTCTCCTCCGTACGGGTCCGATGAGTCATCGGGTCCGCACGGAGGCCTACCCGCTAACCCCCCTGCGGTGTTCCATCTCTAACATAATGGACGAAGATGACGGGACAGTTTTGGCAGTCTCCGCCTCTCCGACCTGTGCTGATCCTTTCGGACTCCGGCTTCTTTGACATTTTTGATGTCTCTTACTTGGTGGGGCGCTCGGAACACTTGAGCGTCCCACCTAGGGCCTTAGGCGGACGACGGAATCCCCGGTTCCGTCGTCCTGGCCCCGTACAACTATGGAGGGAGAAGATGCGCATGGTGTCTTCGTCTTCTGCCCGGCCTATTCCGTCGGAGTGGGTCCGCCTGCGCATGCGCTTCTCGGACCCGCTCCGCGGCCTCCTTCTGTGACATCACGTCCTCACAGAAGGAGACCACCGCCTGCCATAATCTGTCGCTCCCCAGCATGGCGACTGTTATGCTGGGAAGCTTGCCACGCCTGTTTACAGTGTTAATAGCATGTGGAAGTGAATATCGCATGCAAACCTTGCTTTATAAGCGGATTAGAATAAAGTTGAACTCACATTGACCCCTCTCTCCTTATTGGCCGGTTTCTTGTCCTTGACCTCAGCGCCACCTATCGCGAAGTCGTAGTGCGACATGTCTTCTTTCGCGTAAATGTCGTCATCGTCCGCTTCGAACGCGCCTACGCCGAACGCTTGCCCTCGTATCGATACCTACACAATACACCAATATATTTATACCTTTTTATTCCAAATGTTTAACTAAAATTTACCTAGGGTCTTTACTCATTTGTCGGCGGTATCGGTACGACATCAGCATGCTCGGTATACGCGGTACCGAATGCTTACTGGACGCCTAAATTTCAATAGAGCGTTACTCATTTGTCGGCGCGGTACGTCGTGCTGTGACGCGCCGCTACTGCGCCGACAAATGGATAACGCTCTATTTTAAATATAGGCGTCCAAAAAGCCTTCGGTGCCTTGCTATGGTGCCTTGTATATCGAGCATGCTATGTCGTACTGCCCCGACAAATGAGTAAAAGCTCTTAGGTTAACTACTGGCATTTTTCTCACATAGCAACGAAAAAAAATTGGCAGTAAAAGTTTTTAAAACCAGATTTAAGTTTATTCCACGTTCTGGAATAAGAATGATAGTGAATAAATTAAATCAGCAAAAACTTGTTCACTTTTTTTAAATAACCATTAGAAAGAGAAAATACTTAAAAACAATAAACACTATGAGACAACAATTACTGTAACCAACGCATCATCAAGTCAAACATGATTAGGTACTATTGAACTAATTTCCAATCCATCCTCAAGAAATACAATGCGATTAAATTGACAATAGACAGTGATTCGCTGCAACTTCACTCGAGAATGTATAGCAAAGAGAAAATTTTGCAGATTAAAATACGTCGTTTTGTACAGCAAACGCTCTGAAGTTGCCGCAGATCACTGTCTATTGTCAATTAATCGAACCGGTCGCTCTTACGCTGCAGGACATAAGGCCCATAGACGCCTGGCGCTACAAACTAACCTTATTTCCCTTTTCCTTCATAACCAAATGGCTTTTCGAAGCTCCATCGCCATACTGGCCGCCCAGACTTCCGACGACTGCCGACTCAGCCCCGAGTAGCCGAGTCCACACTCGCTCTTAGCTGCAGGACATAGGCTCATAAACGCCTGGTACTACAAACTTACCTTCTTTCCCTTTTCCTTCATAACTAAATGGCTTTTCGAAGCTTCTTCCCCATACTGGCCGCTCAGACTCCTCAGTACCGAGTGCCGACTCAGTTCCAAATAGCAGAGTGCAAACCTGTCACTCTTACGCTGTAGAACATAAGGCTCGTTGGCGCCTGGCACTACAAACTAACCTTCTTTCCCTTTTCCTTCATAACTAAATGGCTCTTCGAAGTTCCTTCCCCATACTGGCCGCTCAGACTCCCCAGTACCGAGTGCCTACTCAGCCCCGAATAGCCGAGTCCAAACCGGTCGCTCTTACGCTGCAGGACATAATGCTCATAGATGCCTGGCACTACAAACTAACCTTCTTTCCCTATTCCTTCATAACTAAATGGCTTTTTGAAGCTCCTTCCCTATACTGGCCGCTCAGACTCCCCAGTACCGAGTGCCAACTCGCTCCTACGCTGCAGGACACAAGGCTCATAGACGCCTGGCACTACAAACTAACCTTCTTTCCCTATTCCTTCATAACTAAATGGCTCTTCGAAGCTCCTTCCCCGTACTGGCCGCTCAGACTCCCCAGTACCGAATGCCGACTCAGCCCCGAGTAGCCGAGCCCGAACCGGTCGCTCTTACGCTGTAGGACATAAAGCTCGTTGACGCCTGGCACTACAAACTAACCTTCTTTCCTTTTTCCTTCATAACTAAATGGCTCTTCGAAGCTCCTTCCCCGTACTGGCCGCTCAGACTCCCCAGTACCGAGTGCCGACTCGGCCCCGAGTAGCCGAGCCCGAACCGGTCGCTCTTACGCTGTAGGACATAAGGCCCGTTGACGCCTGGCACTACAAACTAACCTTCTTTCCCTTTTCCTTCATAACTAAATGGCTCTTCGAAGCTCCTTCCCCATACTGGCCGCTCAGACTCCCCAGTACCGAGTGCCGGCTCAATCCCGAGTAACCGAGTCCGAATCGGTCGCTCTTACGCTGCAGGACATAAGGCTCGTAGTCGTCTGGCGCGAATAGAGTTTCGTATTCGTATTCTGAGTCGGAGCTCGATTGTGATTCGTTTTCTATGTCCTGTAAAAAAATAAATAAATAAGAAATACAGATTCCGATTGCGTTTCGGTGGTCATGACATGTTTGGAGAGAGTACGCCTATTTTGACCGATTTATTTATTTCCGGTAATAAGGGGTCGTCCATTAATCTCGTGATGTTTTTAACAACTTTTAAACCCTCTTACCTGATTCCAGCTGGTCCGGTTGTGGAGACACTGGTCATCCGTAACACAGGTTCTTCTAGCGCAGAGGTCAGTCTCTCACATAGACTACCATCATAATATGGTTCTTTGATTAAGCTTAGCTAGGTAGTTAAATGTTTAAGTATAATGTATATGTGGGAGAAGAAATAAAGATTTATTCTAAAAAATATATTGTAGCTGGGGACCGATTCTCACGCGATAGACAAAATGTCGAAATAGAGATGTTTCGAAATAAAATGGCGGATCCGCCATTTTGTCTATGAGGTGCATCACGCAAAGTTAATCGCAGATGGCGCCAGCGGCGACCTGGCCGCTATCAATGGTTTTGATTGGTTAAAATATGTCTGAAATGACATTAGACATTTGAAACAACCAAATTATTTTGGGACTGTCGCTTGTGGCGCCATTAGTTCTTAAGTATCACACCCCATTGCAACCTGTTTTTGGTATTCTCGAAATGTCACCATAGAGATATGTCGATGGCTAGCCCTCGTCATGCAACGTGTGGTCGATAGCGGTAGAGATTGAATATCTCGAACGTTACGTTAGTCAAAGTGTCGAATTATCTCTTTCTTATGAGATGGGTGACCATTTGGGACTGCAATAACGAATGTTAAGCTACCTTTGAAGAGGCCGGGTACGAGATGGGTGACCATTTGGGACTGCGATGACGAATTTCTAGGAAATGGCCAGGTGTTAGATGGGTGACCGTTTGGGACTGCAATAACGAATGTTATAAGCATACCCCGTTATCGGCGGTGCACGAATGATCGAAGCCAAAGACAAAGTACAACAGAAGGTCTATTTTTGATTAATTTGATAATTCTGCCTAATCCCACTCAACCTCTGAAAGAATATATCTGTAATACATTTTTTTTAGTTTACCTGTACTTCAGGATAATCTTTTATCCACAACTCCATAAATTCGTGACGAGATTTTTTTTTCGGAGGCATATTGTTGGTTAAGATAAAAATTATATGCATTTAGACAACAATCGATCACTAAATGACCCGTAAAGGGGAGAGGCCGCGGCGCGTGTGACAACATTAGGTAGATAGAGTACACGACGACACGACAGTACGCGCGCGAGTGGCGTTCGGCCGGCTTCTGTACGCCTTTGTCGGCATCCGTCAAAGCGGACACCGCGCGGGCCGCGCTGCGGGCTTATGTGCGCCATTTGTCGGCATCCGTCAAAACCGACACTGCGCGGTGACCGCGTGCGCGTAAGTGCGGTCCGCGCTGTTAAGGCAAAATGAGCTCTATACTTAATTATTTTTTTAATTAATTAATTAAAAACACGATTCCAATTAAATATCGTCCTTCGCTTCCTGCACTTAGATTTTAGGAAGAATTAAATTTATTTATCTATAGGTATTGTTTAAAAATATAGTTCACATTCGCCATTATTAAACACGAGAACTTAAAAATTTTCGCACCTTAAATAGGTTTTTGAGTAGAAAAACGTAGGCAAAAAGGTGGCCCTAAAGGTCTTTCGCTTCTGATTTTTTAGTCTGTGAATCATTCGTGCACCGCCGATAACGGGGTATGGTTATAAGCTTCTTTTGAAGAGGCCAGGTATGGGATGGGTGACCAAGTGAGACTGCGATGACGAATGTTATGTAACTCTAGGAAAGGCTGGGTGTGAGATTCGTGACCGTTTGTGACTGTGATGCGACGAAAGTAAAACAACTTGTGACTGACCACTTTGAAGATCGGGTTTGGGATGGGTGACCGACGATCCCAGAAGTTATCAATGTTAAACAACGTTTGCAAAGGCTGGGTGGGAATGAGATGGGTGATAGTTTGAGACTGCAATAACGAATGTTAAACAACTTGTAAAAAGGGTCGGGTTTGGGATTGGTGACCGATTTAGCCAATAGTAATCAAACAGACATTATGGAGGAGATTCTCGGGCGTGTGACATAGTGTCAAATTCGAGATATCTCGAAAAAGTCAAGAAATCGTAGAGATTGCAAAGACTTTAGACATGTAATGTGGAAAATCGATGAGAATAAGTTTTTGGGCTGCAATAGAGATTATAGTGACATTTTTAATAGAGATTTGTAATTAGAGATAATGTGTAATTAGAGAAATGTCGTCGCAGTGCGTGAGTATCGGCCGACTGGCAAACAGTCATTGGTAGACAATGTAATTTTGTTATGTGTCTGCACAAAATAGAGGAACTACAGAAGTTAAGCTTAGTACTACGCGCGCTCGAGCAACGCCCGTCGCACACACACATAAGAGCGACGATTTTCATATTATTATTTATTTGGAGTGGGGACGCCAGCGCAGCCGGACGGGTGATCATTCTCCCCCGTTTCACCCAGTTCCCAAAATCCCCTGAAAACAAGGGGAGGCGGGTTATCATTCACCCCACCGGCGTTCAACCCTCGAAACTACCTGTGCGCTTACAGTACCTGCTGAGTTGACTTACGGCCGAAATCAATAACCTATTCTCAGTAAGAGATAGGCTTACTAAAAAATTTCGGATATCAGAAATATCTTTTCTGTTAAGGGCCCACCGAGCCTCCACTAGCGTCGCCAACAGGGTTGGCATGATTAAAACAAGTTGTTTTAAAACACGTGTTTAAAACAATTTGAAATAAAACTATGTTTTTTATTAAGTGTTTAAAAACACAGTTTAAAACAAGTTTTAAACAATGTTAAAAACATTAAGAAAAAAAACAGGGTTTAAAACTACTATTAATTGAGAATGAACGGTGATTTTCGTAAATTAGTGCACTTTTTTCCCAAAAATATGTTTAAAAACTTTAGATTTCACTGAAAATACATAGAATGACAGTAAAAAAGTGTAATTTTATCGGATATCTTTTGCTAAGATGACAAATCTTAACTAAGCAGATATTAGCCATTTTATCACCGATTAAAAATATTCGAAGACTGGTCCTTGTCGAAAACTGGTTCCTCCAAAAGTTCATCCATCCTATATCAATATATAGGATGGAGGACCCTAACCCTTAATAATAAGGCAAACCATGATGTTCATTAACAATAATATTTAATAATAACGAACATCAGAGAACATAGGTAGTACCTATTTACAAGGTAAACGTAAGTAAAGCGTTCAGTATTGATAAGAGATATAAAATGAAATATGTTTATTAACTAATCGATTTTTGTAAATATTTACTAAGGATTCTAAGGCGAATTTGAAAATAGTCTAGAAATTAAATAAGTACCTATATTATAGGTCTAATTGATTTGAAAGTGATGGTTTAAAGTAATAAGTAAAACAAACAAAAAAAACAAAAAAACACTTGTTTAAAACATTTTGAACTGTTTGTTTCATAAAATTTAAAAAAAAAACTGTTTTTTTTCCAACCCTGAGAAAAAAATAATTACAACGAAATAACTATGTTTAATGAAATTCTGAAAACTATAAAAACTAGTAAGTATTAGTTATAAACAATTTTGTATGCGTTTTTTCCTGGTTTAAATGTGTTTGTGTAGTTAATCCAGGTTTTAACTGCGCGAACACATTTAAACTATGAATTAAAGGCATTCAAAAATAGTTGATAGCTAATACGAGTTTTTATAATTTTCAGAATTTTATTTAACTTATAGTTATTTCGTTGTAATGATTTTTTCTTGATTGGCGGCGCTAGTGGACGCACGATGCACCCTTTAGTGACGGGAAATAACAACAGTTGACTATACCTTGTTCGCCGAATGAAGCTAGTACGGTAAAGATGCGCTTGCACACGATTGGATGCAGATAAGAGGCTAAGACCGTGTTCACAATGCGAGTCACTATTAGTCTGTCGTTGCTCTCCGTACCGTTCAGACGTCTACCGCGTATCTTGTTCGTTGCAATCATTGTGTTTATGATATATTTTTATGTTATACTTAAACCTATTTTTTTAAATTATAATTTTAATTAATGTTGTTACTTAATTATATTATTTTAACATCAAAGTAAGGTTTAATTGAAAAAATCCCAATCTATTAACCACAGAACAAGAAAAAAGTTATTAACCCTGTATTAGCAGTATGAACACGCCTTACGATGTTATATCTGTCGCGGGCGCTCGTGGGCGACGCTAGGTCATTTGTTGTCCTTATCGTTTGTATGCAAATGTGAGAAAGAGATAGCGCTTTGCTAGCTTGATTCAGCGAACAGGGTATAGTAACAGATCCATAGAAGGCCTATCTCTCACTGAAGCAGGCTAGGCGCACTCCGCGCTTTAGGTACGAAGATACAAGTAGCTAGCGGGTCCGTCCGGACGGACTAATTTCAGAGGGCTACCGCGTGCCGGCTGGTAGTTCGATTTCGATAGTCACTCGATCGCGCCCCGTTCGCGTATTGCCGCGTCCGTCCTTCATTCGCACGTCTGATATAATTGACCAAAATGAAGACATATTACATCGCAATGGGCTGCCTTAATACGAATAAAAAGGATCCGTACCTCACGTTTTTCACTCTTCCAAAAGTTCAAAACGTAAGAAGTGCTTGTCTACTAGGTACCTAGTTAGTAACTAGTATCCGTTTATTCTTAGGTATTTACTTGTCTTATTTGTTAAACAATCTTCGCCCAACTATTTATTGAAATAATAATTTATAGATTAGGTAGTTATCTTACTTACCTACCTACTTTCGAAATAAAGTTAATTATAATTACAATTTCATTTCGTAATAAAGCAAATTGCTTTAAAGTCAGCATGTCTGATGTGGCGTTGACTGTACCTAGTTTATATTAAATATATTATGTTTTTTTGAAACGTATTTAACTACACATTATTTCACAAACACATAACTTGTAATAAATTAACTATCTGTTATTTAATTATTATTTAAAAGAAGAAACCCTGAAGTCGTTAGAAGAGATAAGAGCTACGCGATCGAAAGAGAGGTAACTTCTAGGTGAATATAACTGTAGGCAAGGTAGCGGCGTGCAACCTGAATTGCACTTTATTGTGTATGGAATAGAGTCGCTATTTATTTAAATGACTTTGCGGAGTGGATCTTCTGTACTTGTACTATTATGTATTCTGTGACTGAAGATAGATCTTTGAAATCGGCCGTTACCGTCAACTACTTTAGATTCTCTTCCTTTAGCTTGTCCGCTCCAAAGAGCTTCCAGAGCAGCGTTGCGTACATCGGGCATTCTGCCATGAAGTGGTAGCTTGTCTCTTTTCTTTACATTCGTTTATGCGCATTTGGTCCACTTCGCGGAAAGTTCTATTTCGCATTTGGTCAACTTTCCCATAAATATGCTATACTAGCGCCCGCCCGCGGTTTCACCCGCGTGGTTCCCGTTCCCGTGGGAATATCGGGATAAAAAGTATTCTATGTTTTAATCTAGGCTATCTACTATCTGTGTGCCAAATTTCAACCAAATCCGTTCAGTAGTTTTTGCGTGATTGAGGAACAAACATCCAAACATCCAAACCCACAAACTTTCACATTTATAATATTAGTAGGATGTTCTTTTATGGAGAATGTTAGCTTCTATTTTCACTTTTTGATATATATTTTGTTTTTTCTTGTTCTTAGTACGTCACCAAAGTACCAGGATCACATAAATATTGTGAATGTTAACTTATATATTTTTACAATTAGGTAAACGTGTTTTGTGCTCGCAAAGGAGGAAATTTTAGAAAGTGGACCAAATGCGAAATGGAAGTTCCGCGAAATGGACCAAATGCGAAGTGGACGTTTTTTCGGCAAGTGGACCAAATGCGCATAAACGAAATAAGTTACCCTTATTGTCACAGTCTGTGCTACCACACACGTTTTGGTGTGAGTTTGCGTCACAGCCCGCCACCATAGGGAAATGCATACCTCAATATTTCGATATTGTTCCTTCTAGGCGAATCCCTGGTGACTCGTAATCTGCCTCACTCGGGATGTAGACAGAATTAACCATCCTTTTTCTGTGCCCATCTTCCCCACACATTCTGACTATCGCTGCTGTAAGATCTCTGCAACATTCAACTTCTGTTAATCCTAATGCCCTTGCTTACTGACGTATATGCATGTCCTTGGATGGAACTCACCATCACGACAATAGATTGTCGTCCCTCCCAGACATTCAACGTCAGCCACTCGGCCAGTGTTAACATATGGCTCTTGTAGCAGGGCAATGTCTGACATGTGACCACAAATCTGCAAAGCTCGGTCATGGCTTCGCGGCAGTGGTGCAAATTTAACTGAAGTTTCTTAATTTTTTTTTTGTTTTTGTATTTGTGTTGTGTGTTATTGTGCATGTGGAGTGTTACTGTGCATGTGGAGTGTTACTGTTTGTGTGTGTGGGAATGTGTGTATGGGAATGTGTGTGTACACCTGAACCCTAATGCTTCGCCTCTGGAGTCGTACACCTCTGGGGCAGTACCGGCTAACGCATCGAACTTCGGCAAGTCTGCCCGGCTTCAAATTAAAACAGATAAATCGAGCCCCAATCAGGTCAAAATGGCGAACACCAATGGGGAATGTCGAAAAAATCTAATTAGCTGAAAAAATGTATAATCTCGATTCTGCTGTTACTTTTGTATATTTGTGAAGTCGGAGAGACTATAATTTGTTTAAATTTTTTCACACAACCGAAAACTCTGAAACTTTTTTCTATTACTAAGGGAGCTTATTCCTACCTATAAAAAATATTCAGTCAATTTGATTTTTTCTGACATTCCCCATTCATGGTGTCAGACACACGAACAACAATATCTTCCAAATAACTTCAGCAAATGGTTCAAATACGAAATGTCTTACTTAGATTTATCTGTTTTAAGTTGAAGCTCAAACCCGCCGAAGTTAGAAAAGTTAGCCGGTAGGGTCCCAGGGCTCCCAGCCCTCCCAGGTCATGTGGTGATGAGCCTGGGGGTGCCGTACCGACTCCATGGTGCATGGCACAGGGTCCGGGTTTGTGCTTGTAGCATGTGGGTTATATCCGCCGACGGCCAGGGAACTGGACCGCAGGGGCTGTGGGACGCGTCTTGACGCCTCACAGTTGTCCCCGCAGTCTCTGCCCCGACCCCCAAGCGGCCCACATTTTTGATCTTGTGTATGTATGGTGGCGCTTGTACTTGGGTGCTCTGTACGTGTAGCTGTGTTTGGAGCAGAGCACCCTGTCTGTGGATTGTTCTCTTTTTTGCTCGTTCGCAGAACCTTCGCCTGTACCCTCGTAAGCTGATAATGGAGCCAGGCATGATCTCTTTCTTCTCCGAAGACCCCATTCGGAACTCCCAGAACAAGTCTAATACTCTGTGCCGACTTCTCACTATAGAGGAATGTCCACTCATGCATCCTCAACTCTTCCTGATGTTCGTTAGCGAGTTGAAGAAGCATAAGGGCATCGACGTGGTCCTCCTCCCTACCAGGTAGCCACACGGCTACTCGGCTTCTATTTAGGGGCTTAATCTCGAGCGTGGTGCCGTCATACTCGCCCAGGTCGCAAGTTAAGATCCAGTCCCTCGCCTCAACCGTGTATGGTGTCACAAGGAAGACTCCTTCTGACACCAGACCAGACGTAGCAAAAGCAGTGGATCTTCCCTTGTCCCCCTCGATCCTGGCTAGAAGTCGCTCTTTGATGAGGCTCACGAGCTTCTTCCTGATGTGAGCCGCCGCAGCATCGTCCACCCTGACGCCATCCGCTCGGTGCACGAAGACGGCGAGATCGCTTTGTTCTTTAGCGGAGCCTCGCGGTCCCTCCACACAGTCATTGCCTCTGTTCTGCCGCTTGGGGGGCGGACGCTGCTGCGACGGTCCTTCATCAGAATCCGTCCTCTGTCTTTTAAGCTTAGGAGGCAGTTGTTGTCGCCCCTCGGTCCCAGAGCCCGCCGGTCTTGCTGGCGAGACCTGCGATCCAGGAGCACCTTGGGCCACCTTCAGCCTCTGTATGAGCTTGCGCTTCTCTCTCTTCAACTTGCTCTTGGTCAGTACCACGTCCCACTTCTTGCCTTTACCGGAACCATTTTCCTCATTCTTTTTAGGGAACGGGGTTTTCGACTCCGGCAAGACATCTTCGTTGGTCTTTTCACTACTAGTCTCTAATCTAAGAGACGCGTCGAAAGCTGGAAGTGACTCCTTACTTTCAGCGCGTCTATGTGATGGTGTATAGTTTTTAATATTATCAGGTTCCATATTGATCCCACGAGAAGCTAGGGAATTAAAAGGTCCACCCGAGCAGAGCCCCGCTTGCCCGGGTAAGGCTGCTTACTGCTCCATGATTGCCATCTCACTGGAGAGACACCGTTTGAGACCAAGCACCCCCTTGGCCACGCATCCTTCGGCACGGTACGTGTCACACCTTGGATTGGGTAAGGAAGGGATGGGATGGGATAGGTTGGGATGGGATGGGTGGGTAGTCTCCCGCCGTGTTGGAGTGCACTGGCAGGATAGCGTCACTTCTTTTAGCTACTCAGACCCCAGGGTAGCTGATAATGTGTGATGCCTGTTAAGAGGATTGTCAAGCAAGCGGTCTCCATACAAACGACGATAACGTTTCCCAACCTCTAAACCTTAAGGGGCGGTAATAGGGAAACATGGTTTTCGCGGGCCATTTTTTTATAAAGAAAACGTAAACTTGTAGCCACCAAAAAAATCATACGACAAGCTAAAGAGTTTATCTAGTTGCTACAATCATAAAATTATGTATAACCCTAACAGATGGTTGTAGAAAAAAATCAGAATATCACCAAAAGCGCTTGTCGCGGGCCATATCTTTGGCGTAAATAATAACGGGAACGTATTGAATTCTACATCAAAATACACTTTAACGTACTGTGCAGTTGCTCCAATAACTTTTTTTCAAGAAAGATAATTGTGCTAAAGATAATGATGAAAAAACAATGAAAAACATCGAAAAAGTGCAGAAGTGAGGTTATTTTCCATACTCTTTACACGTAAAGAAAAAGACAGAGACAAATGATTTCGCGTAAGGGAGCCTTAACCTACAGGAATGAATTTTTTGTATGTTTTTGAAATGCCTAAAAACTAGGGGTGTACGTTTTGATTTTTTAAATATCTCTATAATAGATTTTGAAATTGATTTGAGATTGCTTGCTTGACAATCCTCTTAAGGATCCGAGTATTTCCAGGGTGTGCGACGTGGACGCAGAAGTGACACTTGACGGTAGACGTGCTTCGCTCAAAATCACACACTTGAGCACACATCAGCCGCCCTACACCCCCAGCCAAGCGACGATACTGCATCACGCGCTCGACCGAGATTCCGTGTCGGTGAGAGGTGTGTATGTGTGCGTTGTTTGAACGCACGTACTAAGCTCGACTTCTGTCTTCTCTCTATTTTGTGGTGCCTGTGTCATAATATTAATTAATTTATGCCATATGGCACAAACAACTATCAAATGCAGTTGGAGATGGGCAAAGGACCCGATTTTGACCCAACTGTTGGCAGTCAACAACCATAGACCATCTTGTGGTACTAAATATTTTTTTTTAGAAATAAGAGATGTTTCGTCCCTTGCTTGAATATTTTTTGTATTGGTTTGGTCCAGAAATTGTTTCCATAGCAACGTCACAATTGACTTATCAATAGAAATAAAAAAGCTTGAGAAAGTTTCTTTGACATACAATGTGGGTCTTTATCAGGTTTGAACCAGGTCTTTTGCCCATCTTTAAATGCAGTACAACCAACCTGCCTCATTTCTGGTGGCATGTAACACCCGTAAACCTTATGCTGGTCCCTCTGCTTTTTCTTCTCGGATTTACTAACTCTCTCCCCCGTACCCTGTCCAGGCTTCCAACCCATCGCTCGTAGCATCTTCACTGCTGCCGTCTCGTGGACAGCTGATAACAGCTGCGAGAGAACTGGCTCACCTATAGGTACAGAGTACGACGTTAATGCCGCGTTTATACCAAACATTTTAAAAGTATTAACGAATTTCGTTAAAGTTATAATAATATTTGGGAAAGAGAGTTAATTTGCTGATTTTTTTGATCCTGTAATGAACAAATGCTTCAATTGTTCAAAAAATATGGGATTTTTTTACCGGGACAAATGAAAAACATGTACATATTCACCTTTCAAGCTTACGCGCTTACTAGACATGAAATAAACCACTTTTTAAAGTATACTTTTGCGTTGCGGTTTTACTTTGGTAATTAGTAGGTATTTGGTTGGTATTTTTGGTTTGAGCCCGCTTGAGGGTAGGCTCACGAGCAGAGCAGCTTCAGTCCCCCGTGACCACGGCAGCTGCAAAGGTGCCGAAACTTCGGGAAAATAAAAAATCAAACCAAATAACAACTAACTACTAAAGTACTCTTAATAAAATGTGCTAGTATCTATTAAAAAGTATTCTTTTTTTCATGAAAAACATGTATTTTACATTCTTATTTTTATGTGTTTTTATTTCTATATTAAAAAAAGAAGATATGTATTTTTTAACACATCTTTGTATAAGAAAAATTATAGGAATTCAATTCCTGGTAAAAAAAAACCTTTAATATTAATCAAATAATGTTGAAATACAGGACAGGGTCTGTCCCAGGGCAAGACGTTTAAAATTAGAGTAGTGGAGATGATCACGACGTTAACGCCGCGTATCCCAAACATATTAGGAGCTTTTGTATCCAAATTCCCGCATGATCTTTATTACTAACACCGTAAAGTTGAATTTGCCACTCAAAAGTCCGTCCGTTTAATACACATTCATACCAGGTATAGGCCCGTCGTGGTAGCGCTGCCGCTGCCTCTTCTGTCCGGCGAAGTCGCTGCGCGTCTGCAGGTGTCGCGGCGCTATACCGAACTCGTCCCGATCCTCTTCATCCATAAAGTCTTCAGGCCGTTGCGACTGTTGACATTAAGAGGCAACATTATATACAACACTAGCGCCACTCCCGGAAAAAAACCACTTGACTATGTCGTGTGTTAGGCCAGCCACACACACGCAATATTATTGACTCAATATTGTGTGTTTGCGGGCGATATTGATGATTATGTCAGTATTAAATCATATTGTTCAATATTGCCAATATTATTGCGTGTGTGCGGCTGGTCTTAATTTTCCAATGATTTGCTTACGAAAAGTTATATTTGCAATGATATAATTCGTTAACTTATGTAGTGTATACTCAACTTTTGTTTTGCATTAATTTCTCTCAGTGGAAACTGTGTTAGCCTATGTATAAACATAAATGTATAATATTGAGCTGTATGTTTTAGTGATGGGCCGAGTCGTAATTTTTTCGACTCGGGTTACCCGAGTTGAAACTAATGCTGACCCGGGCTACAACTCGGGTCAACCCGGGTCAGCGATGGGCTGTGGAGTCGCAATTTTTTCAACTCAAGTCATCCGAGTTGAAATCTATGCTGACCCGGGCTTCAACTCGTTTTGTCTGTATTTGATGAACTATTGAACCGATCCAACTCGGTTGCTAAAAACTCCCAAACAACACTCTTTTTATTGTTTACAATGTTAAATTACTTAGAAAACACTTAAAGACTAAAAAAAACAATAGAGCGAGCAAACTACCTACTATTACAATTATTAATAAGGCTGTCGCGGGCGGGGGGAGTGGCGCGGCGGGCTGGCCGCGAAGCGAGTGCGAGCGGTAATACAGTGCCACACACCGACCCGAGTTGGCGGGTTGATTGTGCTAGCCCGGGTTGACTCGGTTGGAAAGTCGCCCGTCTGGCGCGTCAACCGAGTCAAGCGAGTCAACCCGGGTTAGGAAAATGTCAACCCAAGTTGACGGGCTGGAGAAGTAACCCGAGTAACCCGGGTAAATTGACCCAAGTCGCCCACCACTAGTATGTTTCCCTTATCCAATAAAATAAAATAAAAATACGGTGTAAATATACAATTTATTGAAAACCAAAGCTGATGGCCGGTGTCCTCGCCAAATATCATACACAAACTTAATGACAGATCATTTATTGTGGTTTTTCACATTTTAAACCACTAATACTATACTTAGTTTTAAACAAAATGATGGCGGCCATTTTTGCATTTTTCTCCACCAAAACTGCTAACAATTATTTGTAACTGGGTTTGTGTTTATAATTTAATAACAATTGATATTTTGCGAGGGGACTCTGAGCTTGGATTTTTAATAAATTGTGTATTCACATCACAGGGTAATTATTTTTCATCATAACACTTATATTGATCACTCTTTCATTGATCTTTTATACAGGGTAATTTTGCGACCTCTTTACAAAATCAAATATAAGTTCAGGGAAGTAAAAAAAAATTTGGTGAGATAATTATGAATTACTAGCTGCCGCCCGCGACTTCGTCTGCGTAGAAAGTTCTTGGGAACAGACCTTTGTAAAGGTACCCTCTGTCCTTCTATGTCCCTCTGAAAACGTGTATGTAAAATTTCATGTTGATCGGTTCAGTAGTTAAGACGTGAAGGCGTAACAAACAAACAAACAAACGGACTTGCGCATTTATAATATTAGTAAGAATTTCTTTTTAAATTCACAGTTTTCAGCCACTTTTTATGTCCACAAAATTTACGCGCGCACGCTCAGCCTCGCGCAAGCGATGCGTGCGAGATTGTACTGCTGTTATAGAATGACCTGACAAAATTTGAAAAGGGGTCCAACAATGACCCTGTATGAAAAGGCTGGCCGCAGAAAAAAATAAGGATTTGGAGGAAGATAAGATAAGAAAAAAACTGAAATAATAAATAAAAACCATGACAGTTCAACTTACAGGAGCCGATGCTTTTTCAGCACGGGAACTTTTGAACACAGCAGGGGTCCATCCTTCAGGGGTGCCAACAGTGTTGCCGTACCCCGCCGAGAAGCCTCCCGTGAACGCTCCATGAAACCTGCGCCTGCCGTGTACGTCCACTGCGTACTGGTCAGGGGGCTGTTGGTACTTGCGTTTTGATGGGATTTCATCTGTTGAATTTGAAAATATTCAAATCCTTTTAGTTGTAAGTAAGCGTGCCCGCAGACTACAGACTTTCTATCGGCCGACAGTTTAGTCGGGCTCTCAATCAGTATGAAGGTGTATGCAGGTGCGCACACTAGAACGATTCGGTGTCGGCCGATAAATAAGTTGGATGGGCTTCCCGACTAAACTGTCGGCCAACTACCGGCCGACTGGTTAATCAGTATTGGCTCATATCCACGCGCGCACACACGACGATCGTTTAGGCTGGCTAGGGATGTTCGATCCGGGTACCTTGTATCGATATTCTGGATCGCAATGGATCGTAATCCATTGTATCGATCCATGGATCGATCCATTAAAATTGATACGATTTTTTGGATCGATCCAGTATCGAATCAAATATTTTAGGAATGTCGAATTTTTTATCACGTGATATAAGGTACCTAATATACTTTGTAATGTTTAATGAATTAAAAAAATATTTTTAATTTTGCCAATATTTAAATTTTAAAGTACGCAAAAACAAAATTAAAAGTTGCTGGTTGTCAAAGTGAACAAAACGTTTTTAACGGAGTAAAATTGTTCTCAAACTAAACAAAAAGCAATATAATAGTTATGACGAATTTGATAGTACATTGAAATATGATATGGCAACAATTGATAACAGGATTTTTTATATAAATAACAAGGATCTGTTGGCCCGCTATACCATAGTATTTTAATTAAACAAGGGAAAAGTTCAAGTTCAAATATTCTCTAAGTAATTACTATACAATTTGTTTGGTTGATGTCGGAACCTTCAAAGGCAGACAATATGATCAATTTTAATGACATAACCCCCCACATGTTGGGGTCCATCCCCTCTCACGTTGGAATGACCGACATTTTAAATTTGACTTTTTATTTGAGATGGCATGGCCCTGCCGAAAAATATTAATTTCTCCAGATTTAAAAGTCCTACAGTTATATATACTAGTTGATATTATTAGCTTTCTAAAAGTATTTTTTTTTATAACTGTCGGATTTTTAAATTCGGAAAATAAAAATCAAATTAAAATACCGGTCCCTCAAACAGGAGAAGGGACAGACCCAAAAATGTGGGTGGCTTTGTCAATAAAACTGATCATACTATCCGCCCTCAAAAGCTCCGACATCGATAACCAAACATAAACTCGGCGTCAGAAAAATCGCATCTTTCAAAAAATTTCTTCAAAGATAATTTAATCTCATCTAATTTAATGGTAAGTGTTGTTATAAATACTTCTTCCCTTCGGACATAGCCAACAGTCTCTAGAAACCGTTGTAATACTCGTTAAAAAGAATCAATTAAGTGAAATTCATGTTTCCGAGCAACATTAGATTGAAATATTTAAGCAACTTCATGGGCAATAATATCCACTTGGGTATTCCTTTTTTAATTGAACAGTTGAAGTGTGTTTTCTCCATCATCTTGATAGCAAATTTACCCGCATTTCTTGAATTGACCCCTTTTATTTCCTTTTTATGGCGGCGCAAGCAATAACGATTTAAGCGATTAATTATGGTAATTGTTATGTTAATTAAATCAAACAATTATTAATTGAAAGCTTATTAAATGTACTTTCAAATAAACCGTTAGCTAGCCAAGCCAAGTAGGTGGCCAAGTCTAAACTTATTTTCGAAGAGGTGCGATTTTTCTGTCGTCGAGCGTATAATATGATAAACTTCATACGATTTTTTCGATCCGATACTCTATGTATGTGTATCGATCCGCCAAAGGATCGAATGCTATTGTATCGATACAAAAATCGAGTGGATCGTAACGTATTGTATCGATCCATGCAAGTATCGGATCGGATCGAACATCCCTAAGGCTGGCCCCACACCTACCGGTTCCGTTTCTTTGCTTTGCTGTGCTACCTTGCTTGAAAGACCGCCGGCCAACCAGGGTAATTTTCAATCTATCGCATTTTGGGACTAGACCAAATTGGCAAGATAGCCATTAGCTTGGTTTCATCAAATATCATCGCCTGGATTGCGAAGTAGGAAGCTTTTAGGAGATATGCCACCCTGAACATGGACTCCGATCGTTAAAAATAACTCGATCGCTTATTTAAACAAGATGTTTGGTAAAGCCTTATAAAACTGAATATGGTAGATAGGGACCATAATAAAACTGAACAACTTTTACTATGGGACCAAATCTGAAATCGCGAAAAAAAATGAACTGTTTCATACATTATGATAATTTCGTTATTAATTTTTGTATAAAACAGCAGTTTTTTTTTTAAAACGAAAACTAAAACTTCTCATCGCACCCCAGACGACGATATTTGATAACACCAAACTAATGGCTATCTTGCCAATGTGGTCACGTCAAAATATGCGATAGATTGAAAATGAGCCTCTTGGCCGGCGGTCCATGGTAGAACAGCAAAGCAAAGAAACGGAACCGGTAGGTGTGGGGCCAGCCTTAGTCGGCCGGCTCGGCCGATAGTTCATTTCGCTCCGAGTTTTGGCGCCGGACAGTCGAGGGTTTATTAATAATGGCATCGCTAATTGTATTATAGGACAGACGTCTTAAATTTTATCGAGGAAATAGAAAAAAAAATCTCTCTCGATATAAGAAAAAATTTAAAGCTTACTCTGACGTTAATATAAAGAAAAAACTCTGGGAGGAAGTTTGCTAACGCGTTTTATATTTTTTTAATTCATCGAAATTACAGATGACTAAATTCAATAGTTCTAGGGGTTGCCAACTTTTTTGCATCAAATTTTGCGTGATAACGACCGACAAACTGAGTGGTGCATTGTTTCAATATCCCAGTCTACCACGCAAGGAATCGAACCTGCCTCTGAACCGGCCGGGCAGAAATTGAAATGATGAATTTTAATTTGGCTTATGTAATGATCACCATACTAACCTAACCTTACCCAGAAGCAGTCAATGCTCACCAAATCTTTTTGGGTGGTTTAGGATTTGGTGAGCATTTACTAAATTTGGAGAACAAAATGATTTTTTGGTATGTATGCAAACGTATTAATTCATTTCATTCCCTTTTAATTACCTACCTAGTAAAAAATCTGTTGTCTAGCATCCATATGCTATGTAGGTAGGTATGTTTTGTTAGTTATGTATGTAAAATCAAATATTCAGCTTCAGAAAGCTGAACTGACTGGGATGATTTTTTTTTCGGAAGATCGAGTAATTTGGAATGTATCGTGTAAAATTTTCCATTTATTTAAATTTATTTATTTATTTAAACTTTATTGCATAAGAAAATTCAATTGGTGGACTTAATGCCTCAAGGCATTCTCTAACAGTCGACCGGAAAGGGTGTTAAAGAAAGAAATCGTGGCGGCAAAAAAAATGGATAACTAAATATCCGTTAATCACAAATAAGGATCTAGCTAAAATAAAAATATAAACCTACATAACAATACATACATAAATAATCCTAATTGCTATAACATATATAATACATACACATCCATTTAATAATCTATGACTGAAGATTGGATGTACCCAATATTCTCTTCTCCATAGTATGAGAGCAGTAATAACCATTCTAGACAAAAGTAAATTAATTTTCATTGTGCGACCGTTCTCTTCAAAACTCGGTTACAAACTACACTAGCAAATCATTCGAAACTAGCTGATGCCTGCGACTTCGTACGCGTGGACTTTATGACTCCGGCGTATGCATATAAATATGAACTAATGTAGTTACATAAGAAAGTACTTGTAGCAGTGTTATAATGTTAAAAGTGAATATTTTTTTACTTTTTTATTTAATATAGCTGATGCCCGCGACTTCGTACGCGTGAACTTTATGACTTCGGCGTATGCATATAAATGAACGAATGTAGTTACATAAGAAAATACTTGTAGCAGTGTTATGGCTCTGCATCAGGTGTTCCAGATCTTCGATTTTTATACCTCAACAAAAAATGCTCATCAGGCTCAACAACTTTTGCAAAGATGTCATTTTTTATATTTTGTATAGTTTAGCTGGATCATTATGCTTCTGCATCGGGTGTTCCAGATCTTCGATTTTTATACCTCAATAAAAATGCTCATCAGGCTGAGCATCTTTTGCATAGATGTAATTTTTATATTTTGTATAGTTTAGCTGGACCATTATTGTTCTGTATCAGGTGCTCCAGATCATCGATTTTTTTACCTCAACAAAAAATGCCCATCAGCCTGAACAACTTTTGCTTCGGTGTCATTTTTATATTTTGTATAGTTTAGCTGGATCATTATATGGTTTTGCATCGGGTGTTCCAGACCTTCGATTTTCATACCTCATTAAAAATGCTCATCAGGCTGAATAACTTTTGCAAAGATGTCATTTTTATATTTTGTATAGTTTAGCTGGACCATTATGGTTCTACATCAGGTGTTCCAGATCTTCGATTTTTGTACCTCAACAAAAAATGCTCATCAGGCTGAACAACTTTTGCTAAGGTGTCATTTTCATATTTTGTATAGTTTAGCTGGATCATTATGGTTCTGCATCAGGTGTTCCAGATCTTCGATTTTTATACCTCAACAAAAAATGCTCATCAGGCTGAACAACTTTTGCAAAGATGACATTTTTATATTTTGTATAGTTTTAGCTGGACCATTATGGTTCTGCATCAGGTGTTCCAGATCTTCGATTTTTATACCTCAACAAAAAATGCTCATCAGGCTGAACAACTTTTGCAAAGGTGTCATTTTTATATTCCTTATAGTTAAGAGCGAACAGTCGATTTACGACGAAACTTCAATCTTTTAGTGGTTTTGACCAGCTACTTTGCACTTATTGCAAGCTTATCAAATAAAGAAATTTACGATTATGTATAGATAAAGTCTTATAGAAGTGTACTGCAGAGGAAAATTACAGTGTTTATTTGTATATTTTTGTTAATAAATAATTTCCGGAAAGCCGAATTCCAAAAGTGATGGTCAGAGCTCTCTTTGAGATACAAAGTTATCATTATAATATGTGAATAACTTTTTTTATATATTTTCATTGGACAGCTTATATGGTCTATTAGTGCACCTCAGAAGAAAATTGTAGAAATTGTGTGTTTTAATAATTATACATTTAAAATAAAAACGGCTCATTATACGTTTTTAAATACAGCTTTTCTATGAGAAAAGGTCGAATTTATTATTTGAAACTACGTTTTATGTATCAATAAAGGGTTAAAAAGTAATATACAATTTTTATTTGATCAATTTACGAGGCTAGTTATTTAATACCATTTTTTAAAGATAACCTATATAATCACGCGCGCGAAGATCGACGAGTTAGTTCGCGCCGGGTCATCCCAACGGTAGGACGTATCGCTCGCTTCCCGCGCGCCGGGTCGGTGACCATCTCCATACGCCCGCCCGAGAAATGAGAAACGTACAGTGCAACTGGTGCAATTTGATACTTTTGTGACTGTAACTATTTCTCAGTTCCAATAATGTTTCTTTGATTTATAGTAATGTTGCTTTGAGTTATAGTAATATGTAGTACTGTAGCCCGCGGACATCTAAATAACCAAAAAGGTTACCGCTTGTCTTTGTATTATTGTTATAGATTTTGCAATATTGTATACTAAAACCGAAGTCTTAAAGATCTTAACCCGCCGTAACCATAGACAGTGATAAATCTACAATCTCCATTTATGTTAGTTATTTACTTTCGAGGTTACCGCATTGTTTCACAATTGTCATGGTAAACAGATTTGTTCAATTACTACACATATCAGTAAGACCAGCCGTCCTCAACCTTTTTTTTTGTGGGGCCACAAACACGTTTCGATCTTGAAGCGCGGGCCGCAAAAATATTTAGGTGTTAAAAAACATATTGAAAAAAGAAAAGGTGGTCACAATAGAGCCAACTATACAATACATGATTTTGTTACCTTTATAATATTAGTTATGATGAAGAGTCATGCAATATAGACCAAATTTTGAAAGAGCTAACTTTGAAAGAACTAACAATAACTTTTAAAACTTAGTCAAAGTTTTAAAATTCCAAGTGGGCCAATCACAAAGGCCCGCGGGCCGCAGGTTGAGTATGGCTGAGTAAGACTATGGAAAGTCACCATACGCAAGACCAGTCTGGCCATTTTGATAATAATTTACATTTTAGAGTTACCGTTTCAAATTTATACTAAAGATAATAGGCCCTCTGAACAAACCATAGACCAATTTTAAGACTGTTTCTGTGGCCGGTTTAGATTTTAAGACCCATTTGGTCCATAAACAAAAAATGCAAAAATTAAATAAAACGCATTGACTTAACTTTCTACTACAAAAATTCACAGATCTCGTGCTTTTCACGACCTTCTGGTACATTGAAAATGAATTTATTGAATTTTATAAAAAATATATTCCTTTGTTTGAATTAGTACTTACAATACTTTAAAATCACAGCAAATTTTAAAGTGATTCGTGTGTATGAAATTCATATAAAAATATTTAATTGTTATAAACATAACTATTTTATTGAAAGGTATTAACTATAACCCAAAATTATATAAAAAAATCTAAGATTTATTTTCAACTACGTCAACTCAGTGACGCGACGCGCATCTAAGGAGCGCGCTTTCCGAAATTGCGCCAACACGCTACATATTGTAGCATTTGTAGCCCTCGTTGAAACGCGTCTTTTGATTTGAAGCTTCAACCATTCATGTAGCCTTAAAACTTACGACACCAAGGCGATGTCGCACTCTGAACGAAAATGGGGGCCATAATGAAGCGATCGAAAAAACATCAATGATAAAGGTTAAGCTACAGGGCAAACCCTTAATCCGATCGTCTTTGTTTTAAGCTCAAATTGTAGCTGATTAAATTGTTCAGAGGAATTTTTCTCAAAATTTTGATATCATTCTTCGTTTCCAAAATATCGAGCGCCAAATTCAAAAAATCGGAAACAATGAGATTTTTTTCCACTATTTCGGCCATAATTTTTTTCGTTTTTTATTTTCTCGAATAATTCTTTTTGCACCTTAGCTCTAATTATAAATACGCGTCTTTTGAGTCTTTTTGAATATCATATCTTCACAACCTTCTGAGATTTATGGGGATCGCACTTTTTCGTGAAATCGGAGCCTATACTGGAGCGAACGAAAAGACATTTTCAATGTCAAAAAATTAAGGTTAAATGGGTATTTCTCAAAATAATTGTACCGTAACGTGCATGTAAAACGCAGTTACGCACACGTTTTGTTACGAACAAGTACAAAATGTTACGTTCATGTTGACATTTTAATATTTTTATGAAAAACAATGAGATAACAATTTTACAACATATTATCAAGTAGTATTCCTTCATTTAAGCAAAAAATAATCAAAAATACATAATTTCGTTCTGAAAAACAGGTTACGCCGAGGTTTTTGACAGTTTTTGAAAAAAGAACCACGTGCCATCAAACTTTACAAGAGAAAGCTGCTCAAGGTCGATCCTCAAAATGTAATGAGGACTATCAATAATGATGGTCTGGGTCTTGGCTGGGTTAACAGTAAGTCCAAATGATTCACTCCAGTCGCTAATAAGCGCAAGATCAGAATTGGTAGCCGCTATTGCACTTGAAAGTTCTGATAATGGTGCCTGAGTGTAGATCTGCAGATCATCAGCATAGAGGTGATGGGAACTTGAAAGTATTTTTTTTTATTGAGTTAATAAAGATAGAGAAGAGTAATGGAGATAAGACGCCAACACCCTAAGGAACTCCGGCGTTGATGTCACACCATGTAGAGGAGGAATCTCCAAGGTGGATGCGTTGCCGTCGTCTTTTTTAGGAGAGGGATAACATTTGCATCTTTCCAAGATGTAGGAAAAACACCAGTTAAGATGGAAGTATTCAGGATTTTTGCTGTAATATGAGTAGGATAGCTATTAAAGGATTAAAGGATAAATAAAAAAATAGAAATAAGATTTTGAAAATTGAAAAACCTAGCAAGTACACAGTCGTAACGCGGAAGAGCCTAAAAAACCATTTCAAAAACATAGCAAGTAACATGACAACTTTAAAAACCTAGCAAGGGACGTCCCTTGCTAGGTTTTCAAAGCTGTCATGCGAGTTATTGAGGATCAGATATATTTTTTTTATGATTAATCGTTTGAATTTACTAAATCGTAATGAATATGAATGATCCGGGGCCTCGGCCACCTACTCGTACCGTATAGACACACGCACACGTTATTTCATGAATTTCATTGCCTTTATGCACCCGTTTTTTTTAATCAAAAATGAAAATCGTTTCCTATCAATTATTTTTACTTAAACTTATTACTTATTTAGTTTGAAGTAAAAAAATTTTTTTTATATCAAACTAAATAAGTTTTAAATGCGTAAGGCGTAAGCCGTAAATGCATTTTAGACGCATTTACGGCTTCGGTATTGTTCTTTTAACACTCTGGTAGTCTTTATTATTTATAATAATAGTTATTACTAACTAACAATAACCTACAACGTATTGACGATTTAGAAATGCTTATTGTGTGAGCTTATTTGAATAAAGAATTTTTCACTTTTATTTTCACTTTAATTTTCACATATCCAACTAAACTATTATGTTGCCTCCGGCTTCGTAAAAATAAGTTACCGTGGGGGAAGCACATCCGAGTACCTCCAAAGCTCCTAGGTTTTCCCTCATGTTCTTTTTTGTAATCTTAAGCCAAACACATTTTTTTATGTGTTTACCCATACTTCCGGGTCGTTCCCGATGTTTTTCTTCCTAATCATTTCGCGTACTCCGTTCATATATGTATTTTATTTAATATGACAATTTGCAATGCCTATTGAAATAATGCATACTAAAAAATAAACTCAAAGTATCAACATTTTTGTTCACGCCCGAAGTCTACGCTCGAACTAGCGCTTACGCACACAGACGCATTTGCATCTGTAGTTGTTATTCTCTTGCCTCTCCCGCGCAGAATTTGACTTGCCTTATTTTGACTGCGCGCTCTTAAGTTGGACCATTATGGTTCTGCATCAGGTGTTCCATTTCCAAAAATCAGTTATACCCTAAGTTACGCCCAGGCTTAACAGCTATATTACAAAAAAAATTTCATTCGAATCCGTTTAGTATTTCCGGAGATTAGCGTGTTCAAACAGACAAACAAACAGACAGACACACTTTTTTTGTAAATTCTTACTCTATTAGTATTTCTCCATCGCCCCAGATTTTTTTTTTTGCAATACATATATGTATACAGACACACTTTTTTTACTGTTTTATTATATGTAAGGAAGTCGGCCGACAGTTGGCTAGTCTGCGCACTCATCACCAACCCGACTGTTTAGTCGGGCCAGTGTGCGCGCTAGCAACCCAACCCGATCAAACTATCGGCCGATAGAAAGTCTGTAGTCTGCGAGGGCTCTAAGATCACACATGTTGATTATATAAGGGTTACCCCTTACTGTACATTAAGGACCGTGAGGTAGGGGGATGAGAGGGAGTGGGGGGAGAGGGCATGAAGGGGGCACCCCCTGGTACCCTCCACCCTTGAAGCAAGCCCTTGGTTTCTGAGATACTCATGGTTGAGGTTTGAGGTTTCGACTGAACTAGTGGTAAATCTAACCTAATAGGAGGGGGCGCTTTGCCGGCCGGTCCCGCGGCACACTCGCTCGGCTCGTGCGTTTTTGGTCACCATACTAACCTAACCTAATGAACTCCAATACTTTTTTCATAGTGGGGGCTTGAGCCCGTCCCCCGAGCCCCCCTTGTGGGAAGCTGAGCCCCCCTCACCCCGCTTTTGGTTCAGTCACTAATTTTGTTTGGTCACAAAAATTTTGAGAAAAATCGTAAGCTACCGAGTAATTTCGCAATCTTTGATAATTTATTTCTCGAAAACTACTACGTTACTTCAAAAAAGAACTTCACTGAAAGACTTTTTGCATCATGTAGTTTCTGTCAAAAAATTATGGAGCTCCAGACACTGGTCTGAAGCTCCATACCAGCCCTTAATGTACAGTTTAGCCAAAATCAACCCATTGCACATGAATCACACCTACCAAAACAAGTAAAAAAATTAGGTAGGTTCTAGTCTGCCACACATTTTGTTTTAGGAAAGCTGGCAGCCTTAGGATTACAGTTTTGCAATTAATATGAAGTTTGATAGATAAATTATTTTATGCATAACACTTATTACTATTTAATTTGTATAAAATTCTTTACAAAACTTTATACTAATTCTGTGACTACATTATTGGAGTGTGTGGGCACTTCGCTGGAGGCAATTCTTCAAAACCAGTAGATTGTGATTTATTTATTTGAGTGTTAGGGACTATGCAGCTGAGATAAAACTGGTAGTCATTGCGACCTAAAAGATCTACAGGGTAATTTTGCGACCCCTTTACAAAATCAAATATAAGTTCAAGGAAGTAATAAAAAAAAGTTGGTGAGATAATTATGAATTTTTTCTTTTTAAATTCACAGTTTTCAGCCACTTTTTATATCCTAAAAATCTAGGCGCGCACGCTCACCGTCGCGCACGCTCACCGTCGCGCACGGGGCGTGAGCGGGGCAAAGCGGGTGGCGGGAGGGGTCTCGCGCGAGTCGACCTGTGCGACGCGCAAACAGTGACAACAATTTCAGTTTGTGTAGGGAAAAGTTTGGGGTAAAAATGCAAAAATAATGTTTTTTTTTTACTTCATAAATTGATTGTACTGCTGTTATAGAATGACCTGACAAAATTTTAAAAGGGGTCCAAAAATAACCCTGTATTGTAACTCGCCACGCTACCTAATTTTATAGTAACTCTTTGAGCCCAGCGGCTTCCCAACAGTCTAGTATCTTCCTATTTTTAAAAGTTTTTATTTCCCCCGGGTCGATTACGTGTCGTCCCAGATGGCTACTGAGCCTGTGGATTAGAGATCCACAACTACATAAGAGGTGCTTGGGTGTTTCCTGCTCCACATTCCAATTTCTGCAGTCGTCAGTATCACTCAATTTCATATGAAATAGGTGTCTGTTTAGTTTCCAGTTAAGGCTCTAATAACAGTTGTGCTGACGTTAAATATGACAAACTGATTTAAGTACTACATAATAGGTAGGTGTTGATTGCCGCATTGACATAATCAAAATCTGCTCTGACAAAGAAGCTTTGACAGAAAGCTTGAAGCGCAGAGCAGAAGTTTATTTTGATACCGGTTGACTATGCTTGGATCAGTTTGTTTATTTTTGCCACTCTTGTCCATCACCCGTGATTACGGCTCCAAGTCCACTTTGATTGGACGCCGACATCAAAGTGCGCTTTGATTGCTTGTTTACATGATAAAGTAGTCATTAAACTACATGGTCCAAGCATACTTTAAAAAAATAAGTTTAGGCTAAGTTACAACTGTTTAAGTGGTCATTTTCGGTAACAAAAATAACCGGGACAAATATAAAAAGCCAGTGGGTTTATAGCCCAAGTGTCGTCGACTTCGCCGTCGGCTTCATTTGACAGATGGTTGTAATACTTTGCTAATTTTCTTTGGTAAGTTTTTATTTATACCAAAAGAAAAGTAGCAATGTATTTCATCAATCTGTCAAATGAAGCCGACGGCGAAGTCGACGCAGCTTTAGCTCAGGAAATGTTTCTAGGTTAGAAGTGAGTTCAGTTACCTTCTTCTATGGGATCCAAAGGAGTTCCATAGGAAATAACATTTTCTTCGTCACTCTCAGAGTCACTCATTTTTTAAACGTATGCATATGATTTCGTCCTTTTTCTACCAAAAAATCCTAGAAAAACACGTTTATTAGCGACAAGCCAAGCAAGCCAAACCCAGTCTGTCGCAACTTCCATACAAAAAATAATTCTATGAAACAAACACGAATTTTGATGGCGACTATATTTGTCTCACTCTTCCTCATTCTTTCTCGTTCTTTGATGATACGTCATTCATTTGTCAGTCAGAGCAACTATAGGCGGTACATTTAAAAGCTCTTTGGGAAGTTTTTAGTATTAATAAAATGATAAAATTATCAATTTGTGTTAATAGTACGCTAGTAATATAATAAGTCAGTGGTTAATGGTCAAGTCGTTGCGAATTTTAAGTGCCTACCTAATCAAATCATAATGAAGCATTTGTGAAATATGTGGTTTGAAATCGGCGCTAAAGGAAGACACAAAATGTTTTTTATGGCCAAATTTTCTTTTGATGAGCTTCGGTGAGTAATCATTAATCAACTTAACATCCGTTTACACTTTTTGGCAGGTATTTGAATGTAAATAATAATTTTAGTCCAATAATAAGCTGATCGGAAATAGAGTACCTACTTACATAAATATCGATATCGATGTTTTTAATTTTAGTTGTAATGTAAGAAATGTAAGAAAAATGTACCATATAATATACACTTTATAATTTTCCCGTTGCATTGTACAGTCAGCAGCACATGAGGTTATACAAAACTGTCAAAATTCATTTTTAAACCTTAATATCTTTGAATTTATGTATGAAAATGTTTACATATAATTTTTTATTTCAGGTCATTACCATCAGCCGTCGAAATAATTGAAGAAGTACAATGAAGATTTTTAAGAAATAAATACTTTTAATTTTTTATTTCTTTATTTCAAATATTAAACTGAACACATGTTGTGTTTTTTAAAGTACTGCCCAACAGTTAAATGCTTCATAATCAATTCTAACATACTTATGTGACTCAGTACTAGTTAAAAAACGGAGCATTGTGCCATGTTAGTGGAGATTTTTAAATTATTCTTTAAGTAAGCGCAGTTCAGTGCATTCATCGATATCGATAAAAAATTTGATACTAGGTCGCCCATCTCTATCTTTTTTCCTGTAGGTTGGCAAAATATTGTTTCACAGTCGTTAGGTTGGCAACGATGAGGTATGTTTGATTTGACATTTCATAGATTTTCTTGCTCTATGAAGTCCCGTCTCTTCTTACGTAGTTATTGCTTTCTCTGTGGCCAAACCAACCAAGCTGTCAAAATCAAAAATTTAAAGGTCGCTGTATGTATACGTAACGGGAAAAATCCCGGGACATGACAGGCACGCACGCGACGGGGACGGAACGTGATCCTGACGGGCCCCGCGTTACATACATCACGCTCACAGCGCTGTTAGTGTAGTAACGTGCTAGTGTTGTGAAAACAGCTTTATTAAAACACTATTTATGCGACTAATTTTATTTTTTTAATCTCAATTTATACAATTTCACATTTTTCTAAACCGACTTAAGTATTTTTCATCGACAAAAGACAGAACACAATATTTCAATCTAAATAAAGAAACATTTTTTATTCGATTTAAGTATATGTTGTTGTACTGTGAGCCCCTAACTATCTATATTACTTCTATATATTCGTATACCTATGTTAACCTATTTACATTTATATTCTACTTTTGGTGCCAATATAGTCAGTCTGCATCAAACATCCGTTGTTGTCATTTCTCTCCGCTCCCGTCCCTACATGGCGACCCAGCCATGCGCGAGTGTCGTGTTGCGGTCTGATATAGCTGCTTATTTTTAAGTGCGCATAATTATGGCACTATCATTCGGACTTTTGTTTAACCGGTGCGTTAAGAAACTTTCGTGGCCAAAATGTGTCGCTCCGCAGTAGAAAAAGAAGAAGTGATCATTGCCCAAAACGCAGCAGGGGGCAACAATGCAGCCTCAGTTCAGCAGCTCCAAAGCCACATCGAGGTCACCAACATTTTGCTAATCATCATCGTAGTGGTGATAGTAGGAATCACTATTGGAGTGTTGTACATAGGATACAAGCGGTGCCACCGCAGATGGATCAACAAGGAAATTAATAGAGCAGCCTGGAGACGATCCTCCGCGAGTTGGCGTCGACGGCATGAGGATCCGTCGGGATCTCACCAGGGCAAACCGAACCCAGGGACTGGAATGCGGCCTGATAACACTGGATAAAAAGTGGCTGTGCGTTATGTGAAGTGTTAAACAAAAAAGTGTTCGGCGCGTATTAAACCGTACAATAAAATCGGCGCGTAACATAATAATTCCGAACAATATGACCAGAAAGACATTTTAAATAATAAAAATAATATTTAAAAATCGTAATACATATATCATTTAGCGTAATATTAATTTTATCTTCCAGCGCATAATAAGCAGTTTAATTCCATGTAAGTAATTTGTTATTATTTCGTTTTTTTTTTAGGAATAACAGATTGGTTGTTCCTAGGTACTTTAATCTTAAAATGTAATTCTAATTATCATAAATACTTGCATATTATAGAAGAAAGTAATGGCACAAGAATTATGCCAAATATACGAAGACTTGAAATCTATTAGAACATACTTAATAAAGAAAGGTAAAGAAAGGTATAAGGGTAATATTTTGAGTATTAAATACAGTGAGGCACAAACTTTAATTAAGAAATTTTATGTTCTAGAGGAAACTTTGTCAGAATCTTTAAAAGAAGGAAGCATACCTTCCGAAACTTTGACATTGACTAGTGATTACATAACGAAAATAAAAGAGTTGTATAAAAATATTGAACAGTTGTGTATCTTTCAGGAACCTCAGAAGGTTACCGTAGAAATGGAGGGATTCGATTTTAAAACGGCAGCCTCTTTGCTGCCTAGAATGGACGGAACCGAGTATATCACAAAACAATTACTAGATGGTATCGAAATGTACGCTTCAACCCTAGATGAACCCAATAAAAAAATATTAATTAACTATGTCTTAAAAACCCGACTCAGTGAGTCCGGAAAATCGCGTTTGTCTGCGACATATACTTCCATCAGCGATCTTGTCAAAGATATGCGTAAATACTTAATTTCGCAAAAGGCGTATACTTCTTTGCATTCCCAATTAGTACTATGTACTCAAAAGAGAAGGTCAATTGAAAATTTCGGTAGCGAGTTAGAAAAGCTACTGACGGATTTGACTATGTCACAGGCAAACGGTGATGAAAATAAGTATCGTGTTTTATTTCCTATCAATGAGAAGTTAGCAATTAAGAGGTTTTGCGATGGTTTGTCTGATCAAAGGATAAGCACCATTATTGCGGCCCGTAATTATGATCTTTTAAAGGACGCTATTCGAGGCGCACAGGACGAGGAGATGTCGGCTCTTCCTTCCACATCGTCATCGGGGCCCACCATGATGCCCCTGCGCAGGGGATGGCAAAGGCCAGGTAAGGCGTCGTACTATCAACGAGGTGCTACCGCTCACCGAGGTAAGCCTTTTAACAACTATTATCAAAAGCAAGGACACCCTCAAATTAGAGGTCAACAACGATTTCCACGCGCGAGTCGTTTTCGTAGAGGTCAGTATTCGACTTTTACACGTACGGCTAACCCAAGGCGAATTAATATGATGGTTCCCGAACAAGAAAATTTTTCTGACCCGGACGCGGAAAATCAAAAGGAAGACCACCCTAGTAGCGATACATTGGATCATTTTTTTCGTTCATAATCATACTTGTTCTGGCAACAGTATAAACAAAGTCTATTTAAGTATCGACGATCATAAACATAGTTGGTTACTTGATACGTGTGCATCGATTTCTGCAATCAGGTATGAATCTATCCAATATTTACAGATTCCAATCCATAACGAGAGAGTGATGATTAATGGAATAGGTGGTAAAGTTGAGTCCAAAGGTTACGTTTGTTTAAAACTATGCTATAATGATTTCGAACATAAATTTTACATATTTGACGCATTGCCTAGTAACACCGACGGAATACTTGGTCAAGACTTTTTAATTAAGTATAGCGCTCACCTAAATTATGAATTAAATCAACTGCAATTGACTAATGAACAGGGGCAACAATTAACCTTATCGTTTGAATTAACCGATCCCACTAAAAAGTCGTTTCTAGTTATACCTAGTAGATGTGAATCGATATTTTTTTTAGATACCATTCAGAATGACGATTTCATTGTAAAATCAAAAGAATTATGCGAAGGAGTTTATTTAGCAAGTGCAATTGTTCGCCCAATTAATGGGAAAATTCCAATCAAAATATTGAATACCAGAGAAACAGACATAAAAGTAAGTAAGTTTGACATTGAAACGTTACCATTATGTGATTTCGAGATCTGTACTTTTGATAGGCCAGGTACCTATAATAATAAAAAAAAATAATAAAAATGTTTAATTGTTCCAAAAAAATATTACATAGCTTAAAATAATTGACACTTAAGTACCTAAACTAGGTCGAACCTGTTCTTATAGGCACTTATGCTCTTTATTAAAAAATTTTGAGTGCGCTATGTATGTTGCATGTATGCTTGTGTGTGTGTTTGTGTGTGTGTGTGTGTGTGCGTGTGTGTGTGTGTGTGTGCGCGCGCGCGTGTGTGTGTGTGTGTGTGTGTATAAATGCGGAAAGAGTTAAAAAACTATTTTCAGAGTTAAATCTTGGTTATCTAAATATGGAGGAAAGAATATCGGTCGAAAATATTTGCGCGAAATACCCAGACGTTTTTCATTTAACGGGGGATAAGTTATCAGTGACCAATGTATACAAACAATCTATTCAATTAAAACCTAATACTAGTCCTGTCTATGTAAAACCTTACCGAATACCACATTCCCAAAAAGCCGAAATTGAGAAACATATTAAGGAAATGTTACAGGATAATATCATCGAGGAAAGCTGTAGTGAATATTCTAGTCCTTTACTTTTAGTTCCAAAAAAAACTGATTCATCCGGTCAAAAAAGATGGCGAGTGGTGATTGATTACCGAAAATTAAATCAAAATATACAAGATGATAAATTTCCTTTACCAGATATTACCACTATATTAGATTCATTAACAGGTGCAATGTACTTTAGTCATTTAGACCTTTATCAAGGTTTTTATCAGCTTGACCTTGACCCTGAAAGTAGAAAGTATACAGCATTCACTACTAACTCAAATCAGTATCAAATGACGCGTCTGCCTATGGGTCTTAAAATAAGCCCTAACGCGTTCTCTAGGATGATGACGATTGCCATGTCAGGACTTAATTTTGAAAAATGTTTCGTTTACCAAGATGACCTTGTAGTTTTTGGCCGAAATTTAAAAAATCATAATCAAAACTTAATGGACATCCTTGCAAGATTACGTAAAGTTAATTTAAAGCTCAATCCAAGAAAGTGTAAATTTTTACAAAAGGAAATATTATATTTAGGACATGTGGTATCTGAAAAGGGCATACTACCTGATCCAGAAAAGGTCAGGGTGTTACAAAATTATCCGAAACCCAAAACGCGAGACGAAATAAAAAGATTCGTAGCTTTTGCGAATTACTACCGAAAATTTATAAGTAATTTTGCCGACATAGTAGCACCGTTAAATAAATTATTACGTAAAAATGTTGCATTTATTTGGACCTCTGAATGCGAGGATTCCTTTGATACGTTAAAATTTTCCTTGACTAACCCCCCGGTACTACAATATCCCGATTTTTCCTCAGAAAATGAATTTATATTGCAAACAGATGCATCTGGACAGGCTATCGGTTCAGTGTTGTGTAATGGAGATGGTCGCCCTATTGCGTACGCGAGTAGAGGGTTAAATAAGGCCGAGTTAAATTACCCGACAATTGAAAAAGAAATGTTAGCGGTTGTATGGAGCGTCAAATATTTTCGTCCGTATTTATTCGGTAGACGATTTCGGATTCAAACAGATCACCGACCGTTAGTTTACTTATTTAGCATGCGCGATCCGTCAAGTAGATTATTAAAATTTAGGTTATGCTTAGAGCAATATAATTACACGATAGAATACATAAAAGGCCGTAACAATGCAGCTGCAGATGCATTGTCACGTATCTCTATAACTTCGGAACAGTTACGCGATATAAACGCGAAAATAGTAAGTGTGATGACGCGTGCTCAAACACGAGCGCAACAACAACTGATAAGGACAGACACAAATTCAACAGGATCTTCGGTCGATAAGATACCCCGCAGCTCGAGGACTGATCACCCGAGAGTAGTGGAGCTTCTTAAAAAGCCGAAAATCATGATCGAATTAGCGTCAACTAATGTTAAAACTATACAAAACTTACGACAAAATAATTACGTCATGGAGGAGTCAAAATATTTTATTTATGTCCCCCAAAAGTCTATAATTTTTATGAATCCCTACACTCGATCATTTCCTACGCGAGTCGTGTTAGTGAGAGATTTAGGGTTACTTTGTAAAAAATTGAAGATAGACGAAGTATGTATTATTAAAAATGAAAATAATAAAATATTAATAAATGAGTTAACTCTATTTCTTAAAGAAAATTGTATAAGTGGGTCCGGACCACAGGTACAACAGTTACCTAGATTTTGTTTTATAAAGGGGGTACAAAAAATTGATAATAGCGATGATAAGCGCGTTATAATGAATGATTTCCACCTACTTCCCACGAGTGGCCACGTAGGAATAAGGAGGATGTTAAACAATATTAAGAAACATTACTTTTGGCCGTCAATGGAAAAAGATGTAAAAGATTTTATTTCCAAATGTGCCCAATGCCAAACGCAAAAGTATTCCGTAGGTGTGAAACAGCCTATGGTTATTACAACGACCGCGAACTCAGCGTTCGAGAAAATATTTTTAGATATCGTAGGCCCTATTCAAAAGGACCACGCTAATTACTCTTACATCCTTACACTGCAATGTGAACTCACAAAGTTTACAGAAGCATATCCCTTAGAAAGGAAAGATGCAGTCAGCGTAGCCAGAGCCTTCGTAGAACAATTTATTTTAAGGTATGGTATTCCGAAGGAAATCGCCACCGACCGTGGTACTGAGTTCATAGCGAGCACGATGAAAGAGATATGCAGTTTGCTGAAAATAAACCACATCACCTCCACGGCATACCATCACGAGAGTATCGGCTCACTGGAAAACTCCCACAAAACTATGGGTGCGTACCTTAGAATACATTCTGAAAATTTCACTAATTCTTGGAGTAGCTGGTTGCCATACTGGTGCTTCGCATATAATAACACGGTTCATACGGAGACTAAATATAGCCCGCATGAACTAGTATTTGGCAAGGTTTGCAATTTGCCTAGCAACCTTAGTAGTACAGTCGAGCCCTTAAATAATTTTGATAATTATCCTCTAGAGTTGAAGTATCGGCTACAAGTATCTCAAAAGGACGCTAGGGATAATTTAATACAGAGTAAGGTTGTAAGGAAAAATGTTTATGATAGAAGTAAGAACCCTACGTATTATAATAAAAATGATTATATTTTATTAAGGAACCCTAGTAATGATAAGACACAGAATATCTATTTAGGCCCTTACTTAGTACTTGAGGACTTAGGAACAAATGTTAAGATACTAGTTAATAATAAATCAGATATCGTTCATAAAAATAGAACGAAATTGTATGTTAAATAATGCGCTGGATTATTATTAAATGTTATGTATTTAATTATTGTATTTTTTTTAAACATTGTGTTTATCTTGTCAGATAATAAAAATATGTTATAACTTAGGTACTTAATTATAGTTATTAAGCAAAAAAAAAAGCATGTAACCTTGCATTTTTTTTTTATTAAGGGGGGAGATGTACTGTGAGCCCCTAACTATCTATATTACTTCTATATATTCGTATACCTATGTTAACCTATTTACATTTATATTCTACTTTTGGTGCCAATATAGTCAGTCTGCATCAAACATCCGTTGTTGTCATTTCTCTACGCTCCCGTCCCTACATTGTCAAATAAACAGATCATCAAAGATTTTTTTAAATATGAAAATATTGTATTACTATACAATGCGCAATGATTAGAAGCCCCTGAACTCTATTCTATGCCGGTCTTGCCTCTGAAAAATATGTTGAATGCCATTTATCTGAATCTAAACCTTTTTAGATTTATTTTAAAGTTTTAAATGCCATAGTTACTTAATGAATAAGTAGATAGAATATTGTATTACGATACAATGCACGCGTCATAGAAAATTATTGAATATCAAAATATCATTAATGTTAGGCTGGCCCCAGACCTACCGGTTTCATTTCTTTGCTTTGCTGTTCTACCATGGACCGCCGGCCAAGAGGCTCATTTTCAATCTATCGTATATTTTGACCAGACCACATTGGCAAGATAGCCATTAGTTTGGTGTTATCAAATATCGTCATCTGGGTTGCAATGCGAAGTTTTAGTTTTAAAAAACACTGCAATTTCATATAAAAATTAATAACGAAATTATCAAAATGTATGAAACAACTCATTTTTTTTTCGCGATTTCAGATTTGGTCCCATAGTAAAAATTGTTCAGTTTTATGGTCCCTATCTACCATATTCAGCTTTATAAGGCTTTACCAAACATCTTGTATAAATAAGCGATAGATTTATTTTTAACGATTGGAGTCCATGTTCAGGGTGGCATATCTCCTAAAAGCTTCCTACTTCGCAATCCAGGCGATGATATTTGATAACACCAAGCTAATGGCTATCTTGCCAATTTGGTCTAGTCCCAAAATGCGATAGATTGAAAGGCCGGCGGTCTTTCAAGCAAGGTAGAACAGCAAAGCAAAGAAATGAAACCGGTAGGTCTGGGGCCAGCCTTAAAATCGATGGTTGAATCGTAGTTCCATTTTTCACCAAGATGCTTTGCATTTGCATCGCAACATCACTACGGAGCGAACGGAATTTCAATCATCATCATCATATTCAGCCCACATCAACCCACTGGTGGGTATAGGCCTCTTCTCTATAGCGCCATTCCTCACGGTCTTGTGCCAGACTCATCCAGTGAGATCCCGTCAACTTGACGATATCGTCTGACCATCGGGCCGGTGGTCTGCCCACTGGCCTTGTTGCTCCTCTTGGCCACCACTCTGTAATTTCAATGCATATGTTTATTTTTTTCCCGTCCCGTGCACGCCACGTCTGATCCCCGTTGTGCCTCCGCTACAGCTTGACCATAAAGAGTTGACAAAAATTGAGGGCGCCACTTTCTATGTAAACACGTCAAAATCACGAATAAATTGGCAACACTTACTAAATTTTGTACTGAAAAATTTTAGTTCCATTTTATTTAATTTCAACTCTTTATGGTCAAACTGTACGTATGCATGCTCCTATACACATCGTTTCATACAACATGTATACTATAAAATATGTTGTATGAAACGATGTTTTTACCGCCCCGTGTCCGTCCCGTCCGGGGTTTTTCCCGTTACGTATACAGTGACCTTAAAAAAATCGCCACGCACCACTGACGTCCATTAAGGATCATTCCCACAGCTCCGGCGCGTCACCGGCGCGTCACCGGCGCGTCACCGGCCTGTCCGTCAACGTCAAAAATATGTGTGAACAAGCAGTTCAGATCACCGGCGCGTCGCCGGCTCGTTTCAGTCAAGTCAACGTCGCTTCACCGGCAAGGCAAGCAGGGTTGCCACTTTTTTGTTTTAATAAAGTATAGGTTGCTATAATAGGTAGAAAAAAGTACATTGTGGTATGGAAATATAGAATTATTTATTTATTCCAACTTTAAAAACCTACTGTTTAATTATTGTTTTTGGAAATATTTTGGTAACTTTATTAGACTTAATTTACTTATTCCACTAAGTTTAAGTAAAGGTAAGTATTATTTTCTCGAATTATAATAGAAATACAACAACGTATGCGAATGTCGGATTTTCGGGTAAACAAATGAATGCCGGAACACAAGTGAAGGCATGAAAACATTGTCTACAGAAATTGTTGTATTATTATTAAATTCGAAAAATAGTACCTTTGTTTGAACTTAGTGGTAAAGGTGAATTAAGTCTAACAAAGTTACCAAAATACTACCAAAAACAATACTTAAACAGTAGGTTCTTAAAGATGAAATAAATAAATAAATACTTTATTTCTACACCACAATGTACTTTTTTCTACCTATTATAACAACCAATAATTTATTATAATAAATAAGTGGCAACCCTGTTTGCCATGCCGGGGACGCGCCGGTGACGTGACGGCCGGCGACGCGCCGGTGACGTGACGGCCGGTGACGCGCCGGTGACGTGACGGCCGGCACGTCACCGGCACGGCGCGTCGCCGGCGAGGCACCGGCAAGACAAACAGGGCTGCTAATTTTTGTTTCAATAAATTATTGGTTACTATAATCGGTACAGAAAAAGGATAATTTATTTATTTCAGCATTGAAAAGCATTTTTTATAACTTTTGTTAATATTTCGGTAACTTTATGAGACCTTATTCATCTGTTCCACTAAATTTTGGTAAGGGTACAATTTTTCGAATTTTAATAAAAATACAACGTGTGGATTTCGGGTAAACAAATGAATCTCAGAAAAACAAGTGAAGGTCAACAATTTCTTTTTGCGAAATTGTTGTTTTAAGTTGTCATTTGTCAATCTTAAAACAGCAATATATCTCGAAAAATACTCATCCTAAAGTGGTGGTGTAAATTTAGTCTATAAAATTTACCAAAATATTAAGAAAAGTGTAAATAAAATGTTTTTTAAAGTTGAAATAAATAAATAATACTTTATTTTTAAACCACAATGTACTTTTTTTTCTACCTATTATAACAACCAATACTTTATTGAATCAAATAAGTGGCAACCCTGTTTACCATGCCGGCGACGCGCCGGTGACGTGACGGCCGGCGACGCGCCGGTGACGTGACGGCCGGCGCGTCACAGGCACGGCGCGTCACCGGCGACTCAACGGCAAGGCAAACAGGGTTGCTACTTTTTTGTTTTTAAAAATATTAATTGCTATAATCGGTATAGATAAATACACTGTGGTATGGGAATAGAGTATTATTTATTTATCTCAACTTTGAAAAACATTTACTTTTATTACTTTTGGTAATATTTTGGTAAATTTATTAGACTTAATTTACACCACCAGTCTAGGATGAGTATTTTTCGAGATATTGCTGTTTTAAGATTGACAGATGACAGCTGTCAAACTTAAAACAGCAATACCTATCTCAAATAGAAATTGTTGACCTTCAATTAATTTTACGTCATTCATTTGTTTACCCAAAATCCACACACATTGTTGTATTTTCATTTAAATTCGAAAAATGTTACCCTTACTAGAACCGCTGTTCGTCTAGCTAGGCAGTTGACGCAACGACTGAAGGTGTAAGGGTTGGCACTCTGTGATTTGCCTTTTTGAATATCAAAAATTAATAGGAAAAATAAGATTGGTACTTCAGAATTCAAGTTATATTCTTTGAAAAAAATTTATCATTTTTTTTAAAAGGTAAATTTTTTTTTTAATTTGTCTCTTTTTCTTCTTTTTATGCTCTTCAAATAAAGAATAGAAAAAAATGTGACTTAGTTTTTGCTCCTTTTCTTTTTGTTTATGGGCCGATTTCGATGAAGCTCGCTTTTTGATATAACTTTGACACGAAAATAACAACGCAATGTTGAAAACATTAAAAAATTCAAAATGGCGGCAAACTTTTTGCTTGTGGGCTGATTTCGATGAAACTCGGTTTTTGCTACTATTTTGACAAGAAAACAGCAACGCACTCTTAAAAATGTAAAAAATTTAAGATGGCGGCTAACTTTTTTGCTTGTGGGTCGATTTCGATGAATCTCGGTTTTTGGTACTATTTTGCCAAGAAAACAGCAACGCAATGTTAAAAATACAAAAATATCTAAGATGGCGGCCAACTTTTTTGTTTGCAGGGCGATTTCGATGAAACACGGTTTTTGACACTATTTTGACAAGAAAACAGCAACGCAAAGTTACAAATGTAAAAATTCAAGATGGCGGCCAACTTTTTGGCTTGTGGGCTGATTTCGATGAAACTTGATTTTTGGTACTATTTTGACAAGAAAACAGCAACGCTATATTAAAAACATAAAATATGCAAGATGGCGGCCAACTTTTTGCTTGTGGGCCGATTTCGATGAAACTCGGTGATGCCGTTTTCTGGCCAAAACGGTCCCAAAAACCGAGTTTCATCGAAATCGGCCCACAAGCAAAAAGTTGGCCGCCATCTTGCATATTTTATGTTTTTAATATAGCGTTGCTGTTTTCTTGTCAAAATAGTACCAAAAATCAAGTTTCATCGAAATCAGCCCACAAGCCAAAAAGTTGGACGCCATCTTGAATTTTTACATTTGTAACTTTGCGTTGCTGTTTTCTTGTCAAAATAGTGTCAAAAACCGTGTTTCATCGAAATAGGCCCATCAACAAAGGAGTTGGCCACCATCTTGATTTTATTCCATTTTTAACTTTGCGTAGCTGTTCTCTTCTCAAAATACTAGCAAAAACCGAGTCTCATTGAAATCAGCCCACAAGCAAAAAAGTTGGCTGCCATCTTGAACTTTGACATTTTTAACATTGCGTTGCCGTTTTCTTGTAAAAAAAAGTACAAAAACCGAGTTTCATCGAAATCGGCCCACAAATAAAGGAGTTGGCCACTATCTTGAATTTTAACATTTTTAACTTTGCGTCGCTGTTTGCTTGTCAAAATAATACCAAAAACCAAGTTTCATCAAAATCGGCCCACAAGCAAAAAAGTTAGCCACCATCTTGAATTTTTTTACATTTTTAACATTGCGTTGCTGTTTTCTTGTCAAAATAGTACTAAAAACCGAATTTTAAAGTTGAAATAAATAAATAATACTTCATTTCCATGCCACAATGTTTGTACCAATAATAAATAAGCGGCAACCCTGTTTGTCATGCCGGGGACGCGCCGGTGACGTGACGGCCGGTGACGCGCCGGTGACGTGACGGCCGGCGACGCGCCGGTGACGTGACGGCCGGCGCGTCACCGGCGCGTCACCGGCCGTCACGTCACCGGCGCGTCGCCGGCCGGCGCGTCAACGGCAAAGCAAACAGGGTTGCTACTTTTTTGTTTTAATAAATTATTGGTTGCTATAATCGGTAGAGAAAAAGTATATTGTGGTATGGAAATAAAGTATTATTTATTTATTACAACTTTGAAAATCATTTTTTTATTACTTTTGTTAATATTTCGGTAGCTTTATGAGACTTAATTCACCTGTTCCACTAAGTTCTAGCACAGCCGATATTTATTTCATATTTAGTTCATACAGTTGATCATCGAAGGAGTCTAGACAGAGCAATCGTGCGGGGTGGTGCAGTATAGAAGGGGGGTGGGAGGTCCCGAGAGGCTAATAGCAACGCAATGTTAAAAATGAAAGAAATCAAGATGGCGGCCAACTTTTTACTTTGCGGGCCGATTTAGATAAAACTCGGTTTTGGTACTATTTTGACAAACAAACAGCAACGCAATGTCAAAAAAGTAAAAAATTCAAGATGGCGGCCAACTTTTTTGTTTACCACCGGTTTCGATGAAACTCGGTTTTTGGTCCTATTGTGACAAGAAAACAGAAACGCAATATTAAAAAAGTAAAAAAATAAAGATGGCAGCCAACTTCTCTGTTTGCGGGCCAATTTCGATGAAACTCTGTTTTTGGTACTATTTTGACAAGAAAACGGCAATGCACTGTTAAAAATGTAAATAATTCAAGATGGCGGCCAACTTTTTTGTTTGTGGGCCGATTTCAATGAAACTTGGTTTTGGGTACTATTTTGACAAGAAAACAGCAACGCAGTGTTAAAAATCTAAAAAAAATCAAGATGGCGGCCAACTTTTTTGTTTGTGGGCCGATTTCGATGAAATTCGGTTTTTAGTACTATTTTGACAAGAAAACAGCAACGCAATGTTAAAAATGTAAAAAATTCAAGATGGCGGCCAACTTTTTTGCTTGTGGGCTGATTTCGATGAAATTTGGTTTTTGGTACTATTTTGACATGAGAACAGCTACGCAAAGTTAAAAACGTAAAAATTCAAGATGGTGGCCAATTTCTCTGTTTGCGGGCCGATTTAGATGAAATTCAGTTTTTGGTACTATTTTGACAAGCAAACAGCGACGCAATGTTAAAAAAGTAAAAAATTCAAGATGGCGGCCAACTTTTTTGTTTGCAGGCCGATTTCGATGAAACTCGGTTTTTGGTCCTATTTTGACAAGAAAACAGAAACGCAATATTAAAAAGTAAAAAAATAAAGATGGCAGCCAACTTCTCTGTTTGCGGGCCAATTTCGATGAAACTCTGTTTTTGATACTATTCTGACAAGAAAACGACAATGCACTGTTAAAAATGTAAATAATTCAAGATGGCGGCCAACTTTATTGTTTGTGGGCCGATTTCAATGAAACTTGGTTTTGGGTACTATTTTGACAAGAAAACAGCAACGCAGTGTTAAAAATCTAAAAAAAATCAAGATGGCGGCCAACTTTTTGTTTGTTGGCCGATTTCGATGAAATTCGGTTTTTAGTACTATTTTGACAAGAAAACAGCAACGCAGTGTTAAAAATCTAAAAAAATCAAGATGGCGGCCAACTTTTTTGTTTGTGGGCCGATTTCGATGAAATTCGGTTTTTAGTACTATTTTGACAAGAAAACAGCAACGCAATGTTAAAAATGTAAAAAATTCAAGATGGCGGCTAACTTTTTTGCTTGTGGGCTGATTTCAATGAGACTCGGTTTTTGCTAGTATTTTGAGAAGAGAACAGCTACGCAAAGTTAAAAATGGAATAAAATCAAGATGGTGGCCAACTCCTTTGTTGATGGGCCTATTTCGATGAAACACGGTTTTTGACACTATTTTGACAAGAAAACAGCAACGCAAAGTTACAAATGCCGTTTTCTGGCCAAAACGGTCCCAAAAACCGAGTTTTATCAAAATCGGCCCACAAGCAAAAAGTTGGCCGCCATCTTGCATATTTTACATTTTTAACATTGCGTTGCTGTTTTCTTGTCAAAATAGTACTAAAAACCGAATTTCATCGAAATCGGCCCACAAACAAAAAAGTTGGCCGCCATCTTGATTTTTTTTAGATTTTTAACATTGCGTTGCTGTTTTCTTGTCAAAATAGTACCCAAAACCAAGTTTCATTGAAATCGGCCCACAAACAAAAAAGTTGGCCGCCATCTTGAATTATTTACATTTTTAACAGTGCATTGCCGTTTTCTTGTCAAAATAGTACCAAAAACAGAGTTTCATCGAAATTGGCCCGCAAACAGAGAAGTTGGCTGCCATCTTTATTTTTTTACTTTTTTAATATTGCGTTTCTGTTTTCTTGTCACAATAGGACCAAAAACCGAGTTTCATCGAAACCGGTGGTAAACAAAAAAGTTGGCCGCCATCTTGAATTTTTTACTTTTTTGACATTGCGTTGCTGTTTGTTTGTCAAAATAGTACCAAAACCGAGTTTTATCTAAATCGGCCCGCAAAGTAAAAAGTTGGCCGCCATCTTGATTTCTTTCATTTTTAACATTGCGTTGCTATTAGCCTCTCGGGACCTCCCACCCCCCTTCTATACTGCACCACCCCGCACGATTGCTCTGTCTAGACTCCTTCGATGATCAACTGTATGAACTAAATATGAAATAAATATCGGCTGTGCTAGAACTTAGTGGAACAGGTGAATTAAGTCTCATAAAGCTACCGAAATATTAACAAAAGTAATAAAAAAATGATTTTCAAAGTTGTAATAAATAAATAATACTTTATTTCCATACCACAATATACTTTTTCTCTACCGATTATAGCAACCAATAATTTATTAAAACAAAAAAGTAGCAACCCTGTTTGCTTTGCCGTTGACGCGCCGGCCGGCGACGCGCCGGTGACGTGACGGCCGGTGACGCGCCGGTGACGCGCCGGCCGTCACGTCACCGGCGCGTCGCCGGCCGTCACGTCACCGGCGCGTCACCGGCCGTCACGTCACCGGCGCGTCCCCGGCATGACAAACAGGGTTGCCGCTTATTTATTATTGGTACAAACATTGTGGCATGGAAATGAAGTATTATTTATTTATTTCAACTTTAAAATTCGGTTTTTAGTACTATTTTGACAAGAAAACAGCAACGCAATGTTAAAAATGTAAAAAAATTCAAGATGGTGGCTAACTTTTTTGCTTGTGGGCCGATTTTGATGAAACTTGGTTTTTGGTATTATTTTGACAAGCAAACAGCGACGCAAAGTTAAAAATGTTAAAATTCAAGATAGTGGCCAACTCCTTTATTTGTGGGCCGATTTCGATGAAACTCGGTTTTTGTACTTTTTTTTACAAGAAAACGGCAACGCAATGTTAAAAATGTCAAAGTTCAAGATGGCAGCCAACTTTTTTGCTTGTGGGCTGATTTCAATGAGACTCGGTTTTTGCTAGTATTTTGAGAAGAGAACAGCTACGCAAAGTTAAAAATGGAATAAAATCAAGATGGTGGCCAACTCCTTTGTTGATGGGCCTATTTCGATGAAACACGGTTTTTGACACTATTTTGACAAGAAAACAGCAACGCAAAGTTACAAATGCCGTTTTCTGGCCAAAACGGTCCCAAAAACCGAGTTTCATCAAAATCGGCCCACAAGCAAAAAGTTGGCCGCCATCTTGCATATTTTATGTTTTTAATATAGCGTTGCTGTTTTCTTGTCAAAATAGTACCAAAAATCTAGTTTCATCGAAATCAGCCCACAAGCCAAAGAGTTGGCCGCCATCTTGAATTTTTACATTTGTAACTTTGCGTTTCTGTTTTCTTGTCAAAATAGGACCAAAAACCGAGTTTCATCGAAATCGGCCTGCAAACAAAAAAGTTGGCCGCCATCTTGAATTTTTTACTTTTTTAACATTGCGTCGCTGTTTGCTTGTCAAAATAGTACCAAAAACTGAATTTCATCTAAATCGGCCCGCAAACAGAGAAATTGGCCACCATCTTGAATTTTTACGTTTTTAACTTTGCGTAGCTGTTCTCATGTCAAAATAGTACCAAAAACCAAATTTCATCGAAATCAGCCCACAAGCAAAAAAGTTGGCCGCCATCTTGAATTTTTTACATTTTTAACATTGCGTTGCTGTTTTCTTGTCAAAATAGTACTAAAAACCGAATTTCATCGAAATCGGCCCACAAACAAAAAAGTTGGCCGCCATCTTGATTTTTTTTAGATTTTTAACACTGCGTTGCTGTTTTCTTGTCAAAATAGTACCCAAAACCAAGTTTCATTGAAATCGGCCCACAAACAAAAAAGTTGGCCGCCATCTTGAATTATTTACATTTTTAACAGTGCATTGCCGTTTTCTTGTCAAAATAGTACCAAAAACAGAGTTTCATCGAAATTGGCCCGCAAACAGAGAAGTTGGCTGCCATCTTTATTTTTTTACTTTTTTAATATTGCGTTTCTGTTTTCTTGGCACAATAGGACCAAAAACCGAGTTTCATCGAAATCGGCCGGTAAACAAAAAAGTTGGCCGCCATCTTGAATTTTTTACTTTTTTGACATTGCGTTGCTGTTTGTTTGTCAAAATAGTACCAAAACCGAGTTTTATCTAAATCGGCCCGCAAAGTAAAAAGTTGGCCGCCATCTTGATTTCTTTCATTTTTAACATTGCGTTGCTATTAGCCTCTCGGGACCTCCCACCCCCCTTCTATACTGCACCACCCCGCACGATTGCTCTGTCTAGACTCCTTCGATGATCAACTGTATGAACTAAATATGAAATAAATATCGGCTGTGCTAGAACTTAGTGGAACAGGTGAATTAAGTCTCATAAAGCTACCGAAATATTAACAAAAGTAATAAAAAAATGATTTTCAAAGTTGTAATAAATAAATAATACTTTATTTCCATACCACAATATACTTTTTCTCTACCGATTATAGCAACCAATAATTTATTAAAACAAAAAAGTAGCAACCCTGTTTGCTTTGCCGTTGACGCGCCGGCCGGCGACGCGCCGGTGACGTGACGGCCGGTGACGCGCCGGTGACGCGCCGGCCGTCACGTCACCGGCGCGTCGCCGGCCGTCACGTCACCGGCGCGTCACCGGCCGTCACGTCACCGGCGCGTCCCCGGCATGACAAACAGGGTTGCCGCTTATTTATTATTGGTACAAACATTGTGGCATGGAAATGAAGTATTATTTATTTATTTCAACTTTAAAAATCTTTTTTTATTACTTTTTTAATATTTTGGTAACTTTATTCTGTACCTAAACGCTGTAAAAGTTAAAGTTATCGTCAAAGGGTAATGCTACCTATTTGTCACGTCAAACTTGTCAAAGGACATCAAGCTGGCTAACAACCTCTTTTTTTGGCTAACTTATGCTTAACCGGTACTATAACTAGCCTGTTATCGTTAAAGTTAGGTGGTGCAACTGAGCCTTAATTCACAACCTCTTTTTTTGGCTAACTTATGCTTTACCGGTACTAGAACTAGCCTGTTATCGTTAAAGTTGGGTGGTGCAACTGAGCCTTAATTCACCCTTTCCACCGAGTTCTAGTAAAGGTACTGTTTCTTCGAATTTTGTGTGTGAATGTGTGTGGATTTCGGGTAAACAAATGAATGTCGGAAAAACAAGTGAAGGTTAACAATTTCTTTTTGAGATATTGCTGTTTTAAGTTTGACAGCTGTCATCTGTCAATCTTAAAACAGAAATTTATCTTGAAAAATACTCATCCTAAACTGGTGGTGTAAATTAAGTCTAAAAAATTTACCAAAATATTACCAAAAGTAATAAAAATAAATGTTTTTCAAAGTTGAAATAAATAAATAATACCTACTTTATTTCCATACCACAGTGTACTTTTCTTTACCGATTATAGCAACCAATAATTTATTAAAACAAAAAAGTAGCAACCCTGTTTGCCTTGCCGGTGACTCGCCGGCGGCGCGACGTGCCGGTGACGCGCCGGCCGTCACGTCACCGGCCGTCACGTCACCGGCGCGTCGCCGGCCGGCGCGTCAACGGCAAAGCAAACAGGGTTGCTACTTATTTGTTTTAATAAAGTATTGGTTGTTAAAAAAGGTAGAAAAAAAGTACATTGTGGTATGGAAATAAAGTATTATTTATTTATTTCAACTTTAAAAAACATTTTATTTTTTAATTCTGTTAATATTTTGGTAACTTTATGAGACTTAATTCACCTGTTCCATTAAGTTCTAGTAAAGGTATTTTTTTTCGAATTTTAATAAAAATACAACAATGTGAGTGAACTTCGGGTAAACAAATGAATGTCGTAAAAACAAGTGAAGCTAGGAAAACATAGTCTTGTGATCTGTAAATAAATTATGACGTCATCCGCGACGTACGCAAATCTCAACAAATTTTTTTTTATTGATATTGTTGTTTTAAGTTTGACAGCGGACATCTGTTAATCTTAAAACAGGAATATCTCGAAAAATACTCATCCTAGACTGGTGGTGTAAATTAATTACCAATATATTACCAAAAGTAGTAAAAATAATTGTTTTTCAAAGTTGAAATAAATAAATTATACTTTAATTCCATACCACAGTGTAATTTTCTGTACCGATTACAGCAACCAATAATTTATTTAAACAAAAAAGTAGCAACCCTGTTTGCCTTGCCGGTGACTCGCCGGCGACGCGCCGTGCCGGTGACGCGCCGGCCGTCACGTCACCGGCGCGTCGCCGGCATGCCGTAGCAATATGCGTTTGACGGTGACGGGCCGGCGACGCGCCGTTGACGCGCCATGACTGATGTGTGTGAACAGTGTAGTACAACTTGTATGTAACTATATTTTTGACGTTGACGGGCCGGTGACGCGCCGTTGACGCGCCGGAGCTGTGTGAATGATCCTTTATACAAGTACGCTGGACAGGCTATTGTCATGATATGACAGCAATTTTTTGTGCCAATTTGAAAATCGCCAAATATTGGCGCCGAGAGCACTAGATTCTACTATAGCAGTAGTGAGTGTACTTGGAACTAATTAATTCCAAGTACACTCACTACTGCCATAGTATAGAATCTACTGCTCTCAGCGCCAATATGGCGATTTTCAAATCGGAACAAACGATTGGTGACGTTCGCCTGTCCAGCGTACTTGTATAATGGATGGACGTCAGTGCCACGCACGCAAGGCACGTCAAGAACTCAAAGGGTGCATTCTGCCAAGATACTGCCAGACATTTCTCAGAGTCATTGATCGTCATCTAGACCATTTTAAATAGACATGGAAAGCAATTTGTTTAATTTCAAAAATTTTACAATAAGCTTTCCATGCCAAGGAATTTATAGGTACTTGTACGAAGGTACCATGGGCAACAGCGTCGCTTAACCACTGCTAAGGTTAAAATCGCTTGCACGCCGCGCCGTCACAACATACGTTTAGTTCGTGCAGGGGTGATACGCGCGCACACGAATTTAATTGATGCTTGAAGCGGCTTAAGTGACGCTGTTGCCCATAGTACTTATAAACATAGAGTACATTATTATAAATAATTCCTTGTTCCATGGTTAAAAAATGTACTCTATGGCGACTCAGCGATTTGTCTCGGAATGCACCCAATCCAATCAATATTTTTTTTTTGTTTAAGGTCCAAACATCGGACGCGGCTTACTGCCGCGGCTGATCGTGTGCAAACTATCGGATGTAGTAGGTCGCGGACGAAACCATAGACTAATATGACGTCATCGGACGTCCGATAGCTATCTGGCACGCAGGATGTTATGAGAGTGTGCACACTTATCAGCCGCGGCAGTAAGGTAAGCCGCGTCCATAAGCCGCGTCCGATAGTTTGTTCGGACCTTGATTGACATGAAATTTCTAAACGAAAATGGATGCGTTCCTGAATGAAATTAAACTTTAGATGCAATAATCATTTAAAATATTTTTTAATAAAATTGTAAGTAATTTGAATTTGAAATAATCAAAATGTATTGGTAATATTCTTTGAGAAGATAACCCTACCATACGTTTTTATGCACAAACTAAAATTTTCCAGCTCACATTTTTACATAAAAATTCTCACAGCTAATGTAATGAGCTATAATCATTGACTTCTATATATTCATTGACTTCTATATATTCATTGACTTCTATATATTCCACTAGACTGGCTGCTGTCAAACTGTTCTTGTGCCTATTTGATTTCCGCCATTTTGGCGCTGTAGGACGTAGCGTGAGGGACATGGTACTAAAATCCTGTACCTTGATTACGTAAAGCTGTTGCTAACAATTCTCGATTGAAATCGATTGAAAGCGCGGTTGCATTGCTGCTTTAGTTAAGATAGTTGTCACATTGGTTCTTACTAAAGCAGCAATGTAACTGCGATTTCTGTCAGAGTTGATTGCAACGTTACGTTACGTAATTACCCCCCTGTACCTTGATTACGTAAAGCTGTTGCTAACAATTCTCGATTGAAATCGATTGAAAGCGCGGTTGCATTGCTGCTTTAGTTAAGATAGTTGTCACATTGGTTCTTACTAAAGCAGCGATGTAACTGCGATTTCTGTCAGAGTTGATTGCAACAATTTTACATAATCATGGGGCGGGTCAGAGGGGGGCAACCATTTTCATTGAACGTCAAAATCAAATAGGCACAAAAACTTTGCTGTCAAATCATACAGACATCCTGACCAGTTAAATAGAAAAAAAAAATTTCATGTCAGTCAGTGTATTTTTCATTGTAGTTACGTCAGGTAGTTCAGCGGTAGTAGACCGGTTCCCGAATGGGGTTCCGCGGAACCCTGGGGTTCCGTGAGAGGCTCTCAGGGGTTCCGCGAAAATTTAAGAGTTTAGGAATAAAGACAGTCCCGATTTCAATGATATTGTCCCGCGCGTCCCGACGATCCATTAGTTTTGTCGGAATTAATGAGAGAGGCCCGTAGTAATAGAAAATATGCATGGAAACATTGGAAACAGAGTCAAAAATAAAAAACCTAAAACATTAAATCAAAAGTATTTTTTTCCCTTCAGTTAGGTAGTTCTCCTTTTTTTTTAATTTACTCTTTGCTGACCTGCCTGTTTGTTTCCATTGATTTTGAGTATTTTAATTACAAACATTCACATTACATTCAAAATGTCCTTCAACCAGTTACCAGACTCTACAGTGGTTTTACTGCCAGTTTTCATGATTTCAACGTACATTTAGTTAGAAAATAGATAGCGCTCGCCGCGCAGCCATATGTTGGGTTTTCTATTCCTGAATGTGGCAACCCTGGTTAGTTTAATACTTCTTGCTTGAGCCAGGGTTCCGCCCAAAAACGGTGAACCAAAAAGGGTTCCGTGGCCAAAAGAATTCGGGAACCGCTGCCTTAGACAGACGCTAGAGGCGTTTCAAATAGGCACAAAAACTTTGCTGTCAAATCATACAGACAGTCGGACAGCCAACCCAGTTAAATAGAAAAAAAATTTTTCATGTCAGTGGCTATAATACTATAGGCTAAAACATAGACTTATTATATTACAAGGCTAAAAAGGTTTTAGTCTACTGGAGGGACCCAGTTTTCTTTAGGAGCTCCTTGTGGAATGGACTAAGAAAAATTCGAAAGGTTTTTAAATCAAAAATTATTTATTAGAATAGCTTAAAATTATTAAATGCTTGAGGTACCTATATAAATGAATCACAACCATCTTTTAATAACCACTTCTCTAACGGAGCAAAGTAAGAAGAAATACATTTAAAAAACCCGAGTTGATTAGAGCTGTGTAAAGAATCAGACAATTATTTAATTAAAGCTTTTGAGCATTATTGAAATTTCAATTCCACGTCACAAATAAAATACCAACAACAACTATCACCTAACTGCCCCAAAACCAACAATCTTCTCATCAAGAAGCATGTCTGTTATAGCATGTTGCAATTTCGTTATTGTACGTAATCTTTGATCACCGTTTAAACATTCACGTAACAATTTGTCAAAATGGGGTCTTGAAGAGTTGACATCGTTCGGTATGGGATATAACAACGGGTTTTCTTCACCAGCTAACAAGTAGCATGCAGCCCAAATGTTGTGGTCGCTGAGATGGTGTTTACACATATTTTCTATAGAGAATGTAAAGCCGGGGCTGGCTTCTCTAGAGTATCGTCGATACCAGTCCGGTAAGTCTTGTTTAGGTGAAATCTGTTTGTCTAATATTACAATATCTTCAAGGTCCACAAATGTTATATCTCCTTTTTCATTAGCAACAATGTTGTCTAAGGACCAATCCATCAAGTAGAAACGAAATCTGCAAAAAAGCAATACTTATTAATAATATAGTTAAAACTCTTCAGTCTTACTTAGCACAAATTGTATTTTTTGTCATCAACTGTCAATTTGCCTATTTCATTTGCTGTGTGACGGCCTAGAATAGCACTACCCCCTCTCATCCCATGGGTGTTGCAAAAGGTGTCTAAGAGAAACCAGCCAGCAAGAGATGGGCAGCAAAATCTCCAAAAACCTTGGCCTGCTGCAATCGCTAGCCCGCCTGCCAAGCATGGCAAAAGAAAAACCATTTACAGTTTATATAATGATAAATTACAAAATCTAAATATGTATTGTTTTATGAATTAATATCAAACAGAACAGAATACTAACCTATCATGTTTAAAAGTGAAGTCCATTGCAGCTTCTAAGATAGCTTTAGCATATTTCAACTTTCTAAGCCATTCAATGTGCAGCAGAGAGGAAAGTGGTTCTCCTTCGTGGGCTACTACTTCAAGTCTTCCGCATACACCTCCGAATGCCGGAACTGGCCAGCCTTTTGATTTTGGGATAACCTATAATCATAGCATAAAATATTGACATCATATTTGATTAAAATGGTGATTAATCTCTATATTTACAGCCTTCTGATTATGTAACTCTGTTGCTAACAATTCTCAATTAAAATCGATTGAAACTGCAGTTACATTGCTGCTTTAACCCATTTGCACCGGCCGTATACCCCACAAAAAAAAAATAAGCACCAGGGAAGATAAGAGAACAAAAGAAGAAAAACGTAAACAAATTGCGGGCCTCATGCAGCCGGCTCCGCGTTGACGGAATGGCTTAAGCTATTTTTAGCCGGCCTTCTGCGGCCGGCTTGGCGTTGACGGGTTAAGTAAGATAATTGTCACATTGGTTCTTGCTAAAGCAGCAATGTAACCTTTCTGTCAGAGTTGATTGCAACTAAGTTATGTTAATAGGAGGCAGGAAATAGTAAAAGATAATTTAATACCTGTAAAATTATAGGTTCCGGATTAATATTCAACATCGTCCAAACATTTATCATGTCAGATTTATAATTATTTGACATCTTATTATTCAGAACAGGTTGGATCAAATCGTAGAAGCTGTATGTATATGGGCATAACACCAAACCCTTTCGAGGTTCCGTGTCTGGGTATGAAATGTTATACTGAATAAGATTTATTAATTTTTCATCAACATTTGAAGCATTTAGTAGCTCTATGGGCCTACATGCCCGTTTTAAATTCCAGGCCTTGCAAAGCTGCGAGTCTAACTCTTTTAACTCCCAATCGTGCGCCAATTTCTTCAAAACGACTCGCCGGTTCGATCTTGTGAATCCATAGTAAATATTTTTGGCATTGAAGAAGCTGCCCCAATGATGACCAGATTCAAGTATTATTTGATTCGAGTACAGCTCGGGGCACACAGAAACACCGTAGCAGGCTGGACATCGATCTAGATCGGTTAGATTCATCACTCTAGGGCTCTTCAGGTCTCCAAACAATAATACAGAAATATAAAATGAAACGCCAAAAGCAAATGTCAACAAAAACATGCGTTTGCAAAATCTGCGTCGTAGTAACATTGTGCGGTATATTTTATCGCCTTTTTCAGACATTTTTAAAAGCAATTAGTATAAAAAACACATAGTATTTTTGGATTTTTCTTATCCGAAAATAAAATAGGATAAACAAAAAACACACTTTTATTTTGTTTATTTTTTATTTTTAGTGTGTCATATGTCAATGGCAATGGGTGCATTCCACAGCAGACTAAAGACGGGCCGCGTTCCGAATCACGCCAACAGTGCAGCGTGTGACGTCATTCTGTGCCGGTCCGAATCATTAGCACTCTGTCAGCACGCTCACGATACTATTGATTTGGACCGCTTGTGAGAGCGCTAACACCGCTAACGTTGGATTGTATAGAACAACATAACCTCAAATGGGTTAATCTCGGTAAAGTAAATATTTGTTCTAAGGGATAGGTAAATAAAAAAGCACTAATGAATACGAATTAAGTTCGTTCACTGAGACCAATTATTTACTAACCAATTTTAAATTCTCAAAGCTTCTCAATACTTATTACCGCTGCAAGCTCTTTCAACATCAGTTTAATATAAATATTTCGTTCGTATCTTTACAAAACACCTGCAGGTCAATAAATTCAGCCATCTTTTGTAAAAATCACAAATAATGACCACAACATCCACAACGATTCATAATTTAACTACGTATTTTTGTCAACAATGAACTTTGACAAGGAAGTTTGACAGCTACACCGACTACGCTCACAGTGCTTTGGTGGAACACGCTGAGCGTGGTTAGCACATGCGATGACGTCATCTGTGACGTCACTTAAACTTACGTGAGCGTTGTAAGCATGATTTGGACCGGGCGTTAGCGCGCTCACAGTGCTGAGGGCCTAGTACGAGTTGGTTTTTTGCTCTCACTTCACTTTGCGAATAGTTAACTATCGTTTTCTCTCTTTCACTCGTTCACTCACTCACATGATTTCCTCTCTTTCACTCGATACTATTCGCAAAGTGAGGTGAGAAACACAACTCGTACTAGGCCCTCTGTAAGCGTGATTCGGAACGCGGCCACGGAAATATACTTGTGTGTTGTGTTGTGTCGTGTCGCGTTGTGTCGCGGCGGTGGGTGTGCACACTATTGTGTCGCGACAGAGCGCATTCTGTCGTTTTTCCTCCACAGTATCAATCGAAGCTATGCAGCGCTTGCACGTTCATAATGCTTTCATCAGGTTCTGAGAGTAATTTAGAAGAGGACCTTTTTTATTTAATATGATGACACTTCTTCAGAAAAATTAAAATAAAACACTGTACCTACCTAACATTAAGAAATAAAAAATAATTACGTACACTAAATCAGTAAGTAGGTTGTTTTATTTACCAACCTACTTAGAAAAAGAGAGAGACTGCTTGTATTTGGTTAGGTACCTTGATTATGAGTCATTTCCGTCGCTGAATCTGAAATATCGGGCGGAATCATTAGCGTATAGTTGGCAGACTCACCATGGAATTAGAAGGTTTTGACTAGGTCAAAAAATTGTTAATAAATAGTGATAAATAGTGAACTATAGCATATAAATAGTGATACTATGATTCAAAAGATATTTGAGTATCTTGGTGAGGCTGCAAACTTGACGTCAAGTTGGCAGACACCTTAAGAAATACAGTTCGTATCATTATGATTTATATGCCAAAAAATTGTTAGAAAATAGTGAATCGTATACGCAAAATTTCAATAACATTGCTTCAATACAAGCCGAGATATTACGGTCTCTAAGTGGGCTGCCAACTTGACGTTTCAGGCAATAGCGATTCCAGAGAAACGTGTACAAGTTTTAAACAAATAAATATATCAAAAAATTGTTAGTGAAATTGTGATTCCTACGATATAAATAAAACAAGAATTCTTCATTTCTATTTTCTAAAAATCGAATGTTAACTTTTACATAATACTCTGAATAGGATGTCGATCAATATTGAACTTTGCTCCACAGGAATAAGGTTCCAACTTTATTGCAATCATGAGGTGAGTACTATCAAGCAAAAAAGTGAGATTTATATTTTTAGCCATATCCTCGAATTATTATTACACTTGTTTTATTAATTAAGTGTTGGTATCAAACAATAACGATATTCATTAATAACAATCATAGCAATAGCGCCATCTCTCGGAAAAGATTGTCAATTTCTCAGTTATAATTTAACGTTAGGTACCTATTTATGTATGAGTTAGAATAAAGATATTATTATTATTATCTGGTGAGATTTATAGTAAAATGAGTATCAGTTGGTATGTGAGTAGGTAGGAAGTAATATAAGTAGAAATTATTAATAGTTTCTCCTGAATTAATAATATTGAATTAAGAGTAGGGTATTGACCACAGCCTACTAAAGAGTAGTCTTTATACAGTCGATCATCGCCTTTATTGTTGGCGCAAAAGCCACCGTTCGTAAAAATAAACAGTTGACGCAACGACTAAAAGTGGTTGGCACGCTATGATTTGCCTTTTTGAATTTTAAAAATAAATAAGTAAAATAATACCTAATACATATATAGGCACCTAACTTTAAATTATAACTGAGAAATTGACAATCTTTTCCGAGAGATGGCGCTATTGTAATGAATATTATTGTTATTAATGAATATCGTTATTGTTTGATACCAACATTTAATTAATAAAACAAGTGTAATAATAATTCGAGGATATGGCTAAAAATATAAATCTCACTTTTTTGCTTGATAGTACTCACCTCATGATTGCAATAAAGTTGGAACCTTATTCCTGTGGAGCAAAGTTCAATATTGATCGACATCCTATTCAGAGTATTATGTAAAAGTTAACATTCGATTTTTAGAAAATAGCAATGAAGAATTCTTGTTTTATTTATATCGTAGGAATCACAATTTCACTAACAATTTTTTGATATATTTATTTGTTTAAAACTTGTACCCGTTTCTCTGGAATCGCTATTGCCTGAAACGTCAAGTTGGCAGCCCACTTAGAGACCGTAATATCTCGGCTTGTATTGAAGCAATGTTATTGAAATTTTGCGTATACGATTCACTATTTTCTAACAATTTTTTGGCATATAAATCATAATGATACGAACTGTATTTCTTAAGGTGTCTGCCAACTTGACGTCAAGTTTGCAGCCTCACCAAGATACTCAAATATCTTTTGAATCATAGTATCACTATTTATATGCTATAGTTCACTATTTATCACTATTTATTAACAATTTTTTGACCTAGTCAAAACCTTCTAATTCCATGGTGAGTCTGCCAACTATACGCTAATGCGGAATCATCCTTTTTTACATTCACTGTTATCAGAGATTTTAAATCAAGAAAATAAAATCTTATGAAATTCAGTACAATAACAATACTTACAACGAAAAATTTCTGCTGTTTCGTACAAAAAATAATAACAAAAATATCTAAATGTATGAAACATCAGGTTTTTTTCGCAATTTCAGAGTTGGTCCCATATTAACAATTGTTTAGTTTGTTAGTCCCTATCTAGCATATTCGGCATTAGGGGTTATTTGGTAACACGTTGTATATCTATTTGTTTACGTATTAAAAAAGCGATAAAAAGAAACCTACAAACTATTCCCAAGCAGCAGCTCTGATAAACTGATGTTTATAATTTTTGCATTTGGTATCATACAACACTTTACGTTGACGCACAAGTTCTATTAAATCTTCATCTTTGAGTCAAATCAAAATTACAATGCGCGTATTGCAAGCGTCCGCCCCGCCAGCGACAGATATCAATACAATGCTAGAAACATACTATTGTGTTGTGTTGTGTCGCGACAGATCGGTGGTGGAGGGTCAGACCCCCTAGCCAAAGTAACATTTGCAAATTTTCGCTATCGTTTCGCTTCGAAACATGTATGGATTTGACGTTTTAAAATTCGATATTTGACGAAACCTTATGTCAATCCCATACATGTTTCGAAAGCGAAGCGATAACGACGATTTGCCAATGTTACTTTGGCTAGGCCCTCTGTTGCAATCGCAGCCGTGCGATCCACGGCACAACAGATGCCGACACAACACAACACAATAGTGTGTTTCTAGTCATACTAAATGTATGAAACAACAGCTTTCTCTATTGTTCTTCTACAAGCCATGCTATTAGGTTTGGCAACGTTGCATTTCGGTACTATGCGTGAACCGATTTGACACAAATCACATGACACAAATAGCAACTCCGACAAATTAAAAAGACGCCGTTTACTAGAAGTCATGTTGCTTTTTTGACCATCTTAAATTAACAACCTATAGGTTCACGCGCAACGTTGCCAAACCTAATAGCATGGCTTGTCTCAGGACAATAGAGAAGTCAGGACAATGGCTTGTCTCAGGACAACATATCACGACACGACACAACACAACACAATAGTATGTTCTAGCGTAATCAACATCGTTGAGTCATCGAGTGTATATTCCAACAGACAAATGAAGGTCGAAACAAATTATCGGATGTGGCTTATGGATGCGGCTTACTGCCGCGGCCAAGGGTCTGACATGCTTTGATAGAGCGAGATCGTCTTATTGAGATTCCTATAGGAGGAAATAGAGAAGAGTTTCATGTTTTATCTCTATCACCGACCGGACTTTTTTTCATGGTCGGGTTATAGGCACAGTTCAACTAGGCAAAACAAACAGGTGGGGTTATATCAAAAGTGCCAAATAAATTAAAGGTTTTGTGGATTACTACCTAATTTATACATAAAATTTATTATAAATCGAATGTGTAATGTTTGTGTCTAGCCTACAAAATGGTGGGATTTTCAATATTTGGTTGCAAAAGCAACAAATAAAGAAAAGAAGCGGGTGTTACATTTCATGCGTAAGTACACTATTTTCTATATTTTGGTCACGTATTTCTTTCTCAAATCTCACAGGAACCAAGTTTCTGAGCTAAATCACTAATTATATCATGAAAAACCTGATAAATAGGAAAACTCTAAAATTTATTTCTAAAAATAACCTCGGAAACATTTGACATGCAAACCGGGAAAATTGCGTATTAAAACTACGTAATAGAAGCCAGCTTAGCATTGACGTTCACTAAAATCAGTAGGTTTATAAATCGATTTCGGGATGCCTACCCATATAGAATTTTTTTCCCCAAAAATTACCCCATATTTCAGGGAATTTCAAGCGATTTGATTTTTCCAGATTTCCGACGGAAGATAAAATTCGTGAGAAATGAATAGAAGTGATGGAGACATTAATTAATGATTTTTAATTATTTTTCCTAGAAACTTTGCTAAGCAATGCCAATCTCCGGAAATACTAAATGGATTCGAATGAAACTTTTTCTGTTATATACTTGTTAAGCCTGGGCATAACTTAGGGTATAATTGATTTTGGAAAATGGAACACCATGCAGGGGCCCTATTTTTGAATCGATCGGCTGGCGTCGAGCGCTCGTTTCTACTGATTTTCGTTCGACATATGGCTCAAACGTTCGAAATAGAGTCATATGTCGAACGAAAATCAGTAGAAACGAGCGCTCGACGCCAATCGAGCGATTCAAAAATAGGGCCCCAGGGGCCCTATTTTTGAATCATTCGACGTGGCGTCGAGCGCTCTTTTCTACTGATTTTCGTTCGACATTTGATTTTCCATATTTTTGAATCGCTCGACCGCAACAAGTGCCCCTACCCACTCGTTTACAGTCGAGCGATACGTCACGGCGAGCGATATTCTTTTCTACTTAAAAGCAAAGATTTTTGTTTAACAGCCAATAGAAACATGGACATTACGTTCCGTTTTCGTTGTGGTAGTTACCAGTTTTCTCTAAATTCTGTATGGAACGGATAAAAGCCAACATTTCGTATTATGTTGGCAGCACGGAAACGAACGATTCAAAAATACGAAAAAACGGCTTCATGCGACTAAGTAGACGCGAGTGTGACTTAAGTCGCATGCGACAAAACTATGTCATACGAGCGATTCAAAAATAGAGCCCCAGAACCATAATGGTCCAGCTAAACTATACAAAATATAAAATGACACCTTGGCAAAAGTTGTTCAGCCTGATGAGAATTTTTTGTTGAGGTACAAAAAACGAATATCTGGAACACCTGATGTAGAACCATAATGGTCCAGCTAAACTATACAAAATATAAAAATGACACCTTATCAAAAGTTGTTCAGCCTGATGAGCATTTTTTGTTGAGGTATAAAGAAGAACAATTACGTCACATATTATAAGGCTGGCCACAGACCTACCGGTTTCATTTCTTTGCTTTGCTGTTCTACCATGGCCGCATGGACCGCCGGCCAAGAGGCTCATTTTCAATCTATCGCATATTTTGACCAGACCACATTGGCAACATAGCCATTAGTTTGGTGTTATCAAATATCGTCGTCTGGGTTGCAATGCGAAGTTTTAGTTTTAATTTAAAAAAAAAAACTGCTGCATATAAAAATTAATAACGAATTTATCAAAATGTATGAAACAGCTAATTTTTTTTCATGATTTCAGATTTGGTCCCATAGTAAAAGTTGTTCAGTTTTATCTACCATATTCAGCTTTATAAGGCTTTACCAAACATCTTGTATAAATAAGCGATAGATTTATTTTTAACGATCGGAGTCCATGTTCAGGGTGGCATATCTCCTAAAAGCTTCCTACTTCGCAATCCAGGCGATGATATTTGATAACACCAAGCTAATGGCTATCTTGCCAATTTGGTCTAGTCCCAAAATGCGATAGATTGAAAATTACCCTGGTTGGCCGGCGGTCTTTCAAGCAAGGTAGAACAGCAAAGCAAAGAAATGAAACCGGTAGGTCTGGGGCCAGCCTAACAGGGTGTAATTGTCAAAAATTCAATATAGTTTATCACAAAAAAAGTGGTCGGTCGGGACCACTAATTTTCGCGATTTCGCTTGCAATACTTTGTTTAATTAGCGAGTCAAAATGTTGACTTTCACTCACTACGGAATTCAAGTACTGTAACGATTCCGACTACATTTTAGGGTATTTTTTTGCGATCATGGCAGCCCCATATTTTGACGTCATAATATATCTATCCCTTACACGCTCGGTGGTGCATCTACCCCTTTTTAATATACTATATCTATGGCCGCGGCTGATAAGTGTGCACACTCTCATAACATCCTGCGTGCCAGATAGCTGTCGGACGTCCGATGACGTCATATTAGTCTATGGTTACGTCCGCGACCTACTACATCCGATAGTTTGTACACCTCAGATCAGCCGCGGCAGTAAGCCGCGTCCATAAGCCGCGTCCGATAATTTGTTTGGACCTATAGTTTTGCACACCTCAGATCAGCCGCGGCAGTAAGCCGCGTCCGATAATTTGTTTGGACCTTGAGTCAAGGTTCTCATCAAGGTCCAAACAAATTATCGGACGCGGCTTACTGCCGCGGCTGATCTGAGGTGTGCAAACTATCGGATGTAGTAGGTCGCGGATGTAACCATAGACTAATATGACGTCATCGGACGTCCGATAGCTATCTGGAACGCAGGATGTTATGAGAGTGTGCACATTTATCAGCCGCGGCAGTAAACCGCGTCCATAAGCCGCGTCCGATAATTTGTTTGGACCTTCATCGTTCGCAAAAAAAAAAGTAGTTATGTACTCTCTATGGCGATCGGTGACTCAAGGTGCAAACAAATTATCGGACGCGGCTTACTGCCGCGGCTGATCTGAGGTGTGCAAACTATCGGATGTAGTAGGTCGCGGACGTATCCGATAGTTTGCACACCTCAGATCAGCCGCGGCAGTAAGCCGAGTCCGATAATTTGTTTGCACCTTCAGAGATATGTCTATTAGAATGCACCCACTGTCACTGTCAAAGTGCTGTCAAATGTCAAAACGCCAAAATAAAAAATTGTTGATCGATGTTTTTTGTATTTTTGCATTAAACAATTTAAACATTGCAAATATTTTTTGCTGACGATTACGATTATAGTAATTGTATCCTTTGTAACATAAGATTAGCTTTTAAAGTTATTTGGAGCAGGCCTGAGGGAAGACTTTGAGTAGGTAACTTGTGAATGGTGATCAGCTGTGCAGAAAAAATGGGTTTTTTATCAAATATAGTGGACAACTATACAGCGAGTCTCTACGATATGATACGTAAGTTCCTGCTACTTAAATTTCTAACATTCTTCCTTCCTTTGACTGTAATAACTTAAAACCTACATGGGTTAATAAGTGTGACAATTCTTCCAAAGTATATCAAGCCTTTTTTAGAAGCTTAGGTACCTTTTAAAAGGGAGTCTAGGTTGCTGTAAAATATTGTTTCTTTTGTTCTATTCTGTTAAAAAAAAACATATCAACGACTTAATTGGTTTGTTGTAAGTTAATTTATAAGTTTTCTTTTCTATTTACTTCAAGATCCCATTAATATAGTATAAGCACCTAGTATTAATGTCGAAAATATTGTATTTCTATGTTTTGTCCAAGCCTATTAGTGAGTGGTAGTAGTTTTCTTAGATTCGGACAAGTCTTGTGTCATGAAACTTTCCAAAACACTTCAATACTTTTTTAGCCAGTTACTTGCATCAATATTCCTATTCATTCTATATTAAAAACAGGAAACTTTAAAGCATTATTCAATGATTTATAAAATGGGATCTACTTAGGTACTCTGTTGTGAGTTATTCATGATTATAGGTACTTATCCTCCTCCTACTTGGTTATTCATAAAAATCTATATAAAAAATATATGAATCTTTTATTATTTGCACCACCAAACCAACTAACCTCATAACCCCTGGTGGGTTATGTATAATGTATAATTTTCTTTTTTTCGTGAAAACAAATAATCCTTGTTTTTTGGAAAACCTCTGTATTTTTACAATTTAGTGTTGTGTTTCTAGTAGGGTCAAGGTAAAATAAGAATCAAAAATGATCTAGACCAGAGGTGCCCAAACGGTCGATCGCGAGAGTTTTTAAGGTCGATTGCCAAGAATAACAGATTTGACACTTTGCACCCAAATGTAGTTTTACTTATGCAATTTTTTTCTTGATAAATATTTGGTGGATTAATCGGTCAAAATGTCGATCTCTTAGTCATACATTTTTGCTAGGTCAATCTCCTTTAGAAAAAGTATGGGCATCCCTGATCTAGATCTTTCTTTTCAATAATTAGATAATCCATTGTCCTCATTTGCATAAACTTAATCAATAACACAATAACACCTTTGATTTGAAAGATTAATATTTGAAGGACATTTAATAGTCAAATAAGTCAAATAAGTCAAATAAGCTTTATTCAAATAAACTTAATTATTAAGTACTTTTGAATCGTCTATATTTTCCTACGGTTAATTAGTATGTTAATTTGCTATTAATGAAATAGGCTTCCTTTCAAATTGTCCTTCTGAATTTTCAAAGTTTTATTTAATTGGATTGGTAAACTTTTTCAAAACTGTTGTGAATTATATATTTTCTGGTAGCTTTTGGCTTTGGAGTCACGAATAACCAATTGCGGAATTTTCATAAAACGTCATTTTAATTTAAATAATAATATAAAATTAAAATTTACACCTAGTACAATAAATCACTATTACGGCTGTATGCGTAATGCTTTTGCTCAAATAAAAAAAAATGGAAAGTTTGGCATTGGCAATGTCAACTACTTGTCATGTTAGTCACAGTCAGCTAAAATAAATAAAATATCTCTTTTGTAAGTTTGTAGATATACTACGCGTTCACTTCATCATTGCCGCTACCTCCCGGCCCGCTTCTTCATACCGCGCCCCCGGCGTCGCCTGGGGAGGCGAGCGGGAGGGCGACACAGGGGGTGCGGAATGATGAAGCGGGCCGAGAGGTAGCGGCAATGATGAAGTGAACACGTAGTATATATATTTACGTGATGATCACAAACGTATTTATAAAGCTCTTCGAGGGCAATTCCTGTTTAATCCTCTGCACCACGTCTCTTTCAAAGGTATGGAAATTGTAAAAAAATTGTTCTGCGGATGGTCACATCTATATTTCAAACAAACCGGAACAAGCAGTGTAGGTACTTCATCGGCGTAATAAGCTGGATAATGGATTTCTTCAAGCTGATCCATTTCTCATAACTGAACAGGAAAAACACTAGAAAATCACAATAAATAAGCTGATAAACAAACAACAACATTAGGTCGAGATTAATGATTATGATTACTCTTTGTCACTCTCTGTCAAATCTGTCCTGTCAATCAGTTTTTTAATCAGTAAATGCAAGGGAACTTTGTATTCAGCCGTTCGTTTGATATTTTATCGCGATAATAATATAAAAAAATATATTTGATTAACAAGGTGAAATAAAAAAAATCATGATATTATTTTCTTTATTCTTCAAACTTAAAAAAAAATATAAAACAATTCTCTTCGAAAAAGTTTACCAACCCAATTGTGAAGCAGGTAATGGTAACTTAAAACTTTGAAATTGAAAAATTCTTTTCAAATAAGCTCACATAAACTTTTCAATAATCATTTCTAAATCGTCAGTTCTTTTACCCTGCCACTGAAATTATAGACTGCATTTTGACAAAGTCTTCTTTTAACGTTAAGCCTAGCCATGCGACGCCACAGCGGCGAAGCGCCGCGCGAAACCCTAATATTATGGCATGTGTTGCGTGTGTTGCTGCACTACTGAATGGTGAGCGAGTCGACCTGCAATGTAGAGAGAACTTGTCACATGGGTGGTAATTGGATCACATCTATCAGCACAGAATCGCCCTTTTCCGTCGCCATATTATTTTCTGTTGCTCAGAATCAGAACTGCAATTTGCTAGAGCGAGAAAGAGCGGAATGCGATCGCATCGATGGTTCTGCCGCGTGCTGTCGCATTCCCGCTATCTTTCTCGCTCTAGCAAATGGTGGTTCTGAACGATAGAAAAGTATGGCGATGGAAAAATGCGATACCGTGCTGACAGATGTGGTCCAACCCTAAGGCTACGCGCCTTAATGACTCTTGGTGACAGATTTTCTGTCGTAAAATGAAACATACAAGATTTCGACGTCGTAGCGCACACGGCGGACAAAATAACGGGTCTTACAAATGCATAATGTAGACAAAGTCTTTGATCCTATTAATCAGCCGACAAAAAGTGGGTTGTGGTTGTTTAGCTCTTGTGGTTGTGGGTGCACGCTCATATGCAACCTAACTCTGCTAGATTCTATCTCTACATCACTGGTTCATTTATTTTGTTTTCCCAAAAAATACTAAAGTTCTACAATTTGACCTGGGTCCTGGGGCCGTACCGGCTAACTCATCGAACTTCGATAAGTCTGCTGGGTTTCAAATTAAAACAGATAAATCGAGCCCAAATTGGGCCAAAATGGCGAGCCCCAAATAATGATGTCACACGAACATCGATGTCTTCCAAATAACTTCAACAAATAGTACAAAACGAAATTACCTACTTACTTTGATTTCTCTGTTTTAAGTTGAAGCTCGGCAGACCCGCCGAATGTCGAAAAGTTAGCCGGGCCCGGTACGGCCGCTGGCCGGCTAAGGCATCGAACTTCGGCAAGTCTGCCCAGCTTCAAATTAAAACAGATAAATCGAGCCCCAATCTGGCCAAACTGGCGAACACCAATTCATGATATTACACGAACATCGATATCAACCAAATAACTTCAGCAAATACACTGGGCGTCACAAAAATCGCACCTTTTCAAAAATTTCTTCAGAGTTAATTTAATCTTATCTAATTTAATGGTAAGTGTTGTTATATACTTCTTCCCCTTCGGACATAGCCAACAATCTCTAGAAACCGTTGGAATACTTGTCAAACAGAATCAAATTACTGAGATTCAGTTTCAGAGCAACATTACATTGCCAAATTTTTTTGCAATAATTGAGCAACTTCATGGGCAATAGTATCCATCTTGGGTATTCATTGTCTTAATTGAACTGTTGAAGTGTGTTTTCTCCATCATCTCGATAGCGAATTTACCCGCATTTCCTGAATCGACCCCTTTTATTTCCCTTTTATGACGGCGCAATTAATTATGGTAACTGTTATGTTAATTAAATCAAACAATTATTAATTGAAAGCTCATTAAATGTCCTTTCAATAGATATCAACATTTACACAATAAAACGTTAGCTAGCAATAGCAGGCAGCCAAGTCTTAACTTATTTTCGAAGAGGTGCAATTTTTCTGACGTCGAGTACAATCCAGAATTCCTTACTTCGATTTATCTGTTTTAAGTTGAAGCTCGGCTGACCCGCCGAAGTTCGAAATGTTAGCCGGTAGGGCCCCTGATGGTTTTGTTGACGCAGAACGTCATATTCGTAACTCCACATCATAAACTTAATATCCACTGGAATAGACGAACAGAGTTCACTTGGCTGCGAAACCAAAAGTGAGATGAGCCAGTGTTTGTAAATATGTAAACGTGTGCGTGAATTTAGAGATGCACTGAAGTCCATTTTAGGTTGTCGATAACCATAATAGTAGGTATGAACGTATACAAAAAAAAGTTGGGAGTTACAAGTCGTGATAAAGTTTGGCCACATGGTGGAAACTGATCTGTAGGCTGTTCCTAACTAATATTGAGCTGGGCCAAACTGTCCTTACAAACCATTCCATGCAGCGGCGCGGCGGGTTAAAAGCGCTCTTTTCCCGGCTTCATTCTAAAAATTATAATTGTCTAGGTTTAGCTAATAGGTCAAATGAGATATCATTTCGGATAAATCAATAATGTGGAATTCATTTCTGGTATAAAAAAATGCAATTTATTGAGCAGTTTTTGAAAAATTACACAATAACCAAAATTTTCAAAGTATTTTTTTTATTTTAGGTATTTACACTTATTTCAGTATAAAAAAAATACCTTAAAGAAGCGTTTTTCAGGTTGATTTGTCATAGTCTTTTGTAATGATATTGATAACTATATTATGTACAATTTGAGCCACTCAAGTAGTTTAAATCCATTGTTTGCGGAGGCACAGCTAGTTAAAAATAGGCATTTAGTCGCGAAATAGAACGGTTTATCGTTTCGTTTGGAAGCGGTTTTCTGGTTTTTAGTCCATATTTCCGTAAAAAACATTAAATTTCCTACAATTTAAGCCTAATCTGAGAAGTCTAGGTTTATTGGTTGCGGAGACACCGCTAGTCAAAGAGTTCATTTATTTCGAAAAAAGGCCCTGTTTTGAGTAGCGATGTCTCTGCAACCAATGAACCTAGACTACTCGGGTTAGGCTCAAATTGTAGAAAATTTAATGAACTTCAAAGAAATAAGACCAAAAATTCTGAAATGTATTATTGCTCTAATAAATAAAACACAAACAAGATTTTGAACAATTTTATTTAAATAATTTCTTAAGGTCTCCTTTGAGGCTACCTGCTTATTTATTTATGACATTCATCCAGTTTAATTGAATCACTGGATTTACAGAAAACCTGGAAATAATTGTTAAATTAGTATTAAGATGAATAAATAATGAAAAATATTAGAAAAAATCGGCTCACCCGTAGCAACTTAGACGGGCTACGGGTGAGCCGATTTTTTCTAATATTTTTCATTATTTATTCATCTTAATATAAAAATAGCATTGTGAATGCAAAAATCTAAAAGTTAAATTAGTACTTAAGTTGGTATAATTTACCATTTGAAAACTGTCGGTTACAAGCAGCTTTAAATAAAACTATCAGTGTTCACAAAGACAAACAAAGTTATATTAGAAATCATCGACATGAGTATCGATATCGATAATTTTTTATCAATATCTACGCCTTATTTTCTCAAGTTCACGGACATAATATCTTTTTATCTAACACATAATGTTTAGAAATCAGCTTTTATTTATGAAATAGGCGTTTAATAGCATCATATTGTATTATAGAGTGTTTATTTGGGTTATTGTCGTAAGTAACATTACAATCCAGTACAGAACACGACACCATTATTGATTTATATAGCTTTGAGAGCCAAACCGACCCGATCGCGATCAAAATTACAAAATAATCTTGTTGACGCTTTTCACCAAGGTGATAAACGATGATAAATGAAGTCAAACCAGGTTCAGCTGTCAGTTTTTTTTTACTCTTTCTCGCACATCGCATAAGCCGTAAGAATCGGTTTCTCACTCGCACCTCTGTCCGTCTACTTGAGCATAGCGAAAAATTTTCTAAGTCTATGCTCCACATCAAACAAACATGTTGACCGAGACTGGATGCCACTGACCTGAAAATATTTTTTACTCTAGGTATGCCCTATTTCATAATTGCTGTTTTTGCTCAACTTCGTCAAATCGTGTGTACCTAGGTATTTATTATCCACTTACATATTTTTTTACATAATTAATAAAATAATATGAAATTTTCTAATAAAAGAGAAAATGGCTAAATTACTTACATGTCATGGGCCAATCATTTTCAAAGAAATATCTTAAAATGATCGTTATTGTTAATTTACATGAATGGGTTTTCCTTAATTTATGTTAGAAATAAACTGGTTTATCAAAATGAGTCCAAAGTATATTGTATAAATTGGACTTTGACTGTTCTGTAACTGTAACCTATTTTTCTTAGTAAAAGTATAAAACACATACTGAACTATGATAAAAAAAGTCTGTCTTAAGAGAATTTTAAAAATCAAAAAGTGAAGGGAAAGATCATAAAAAAGGCAAGACTAATCTTTGGCCGAAGAGCTTGAAAGTGAAGATATTTGGTCATTTCTTTATTAAAAGAAAAATAAAAAAAAATCACAGATTTTACAGTCCCTGCAAGAATCGGAGCATTGAAAATGAACACAAAAATTTACGAAAAACCAAAATGAAATCAAATGCGAAGTCCTATTTTATTTTTAAAGTTACTTAGCTATTTATTTTTACGATTGTGACACTCGGCTCCGCCTCGTGTCACAAAAGCGCCCGCTGTCTGCCTCGACGCGGCCGAAATAATATTAACCAATTTTCAAAATTCCAACGAATGCACTTCTCGTTCGCTTCTGCATCTTTTAACACTATTACCATGACGATCGGTCAATAATCATAGAAGCTACATCACTTTTTATGAACGGAAACAGCCGTTTTTCTACAATTCCAAATCTAAAATAAAACAATTATTATAAAACAATTTTCAAAATTATTTCACCAACTGATAGCTAAACTAATACCCTAGGACCCTTTTTTTCATTTTTTCTTAAGTCGGTTTTTTTCCGAATTATTTACAATTTAGTAAACAAACATCCCCCAAAAAACCCGGAATTTTTGGAATTTTGCAAAATTACAAAAAAAGTTACCAATAGATTTTCAAAATTCAAACGTTCACACGTGTCTCGATAAATTCCTCAACTTTAGATACTATTTTTATTTCGATCCTCCCAAAATCCTTGGAGATATGGTCAAAAATACGTCTCAGGCGATTTGCATCTGATAACCATTTTCAATGGTAAAAAAAATTCGATCTAAATGAAAAGTTCGAAACCAGCATGTCAGAAATCTCGATATCGACAAACCTTTGTCTTGTTGTCAAAAATGACAAATAATTAGTAAAAACGTTTCTCGGGAAGCTAGTTAAGTTTAGACAGGCGTGCGGCTGGGCGCTAAGCTGCGACAGGTATTTTTTACAAGATTAAACCACAGATTACAAGATTAGTGGATGAAACTGACTAAAAATCGCGCTTTACGACCGCTTTTTTACTATACACAATAAATTTTCTGAAAAATCAGGCATTTTGTGCATCCTAGCCAGACATCCTTACTTTACAATTTACGTAGATGGTATGGTAAAGTGCGGTCGTGTTTTTATTAATTTCTCCTATCCCGCCAGCAAACCGGTTATAATCAACACGGCTATTAAAGGCCACTGGAACTTACACCTTTGCAGTCATTTATTTTACTGGTTACAGCTAACGACTTTTGCTGAAGGTTGAATAACACCAGGTGCGATGGGGTATCGCAAAAACTGGCTAGTTGCAGCCTGCAACCTGCAACTTGCAGGACATAATAATAGCAACTAAGGGATCTCGCGCAGATGTAGTCGTCCTAGACCACATGCAGCCTTAGACCAGCCGCCTTAGACAAAGTCACATTTGCTTTCGAAAAATTTACGGATTTGTCGATTTAAAAATGGATGGCTAGCGAAAACTTCTGTCAATTCGATAGGTAGCGATGATTAATGATATTCCAAATGTGGCATTGGCTATACAGACCCAGCTAGACGTTGTTCTATGAAACTAACTACCTATTCAATCAAATGCTCACTTAATCCAGTTGGAAGAGATTCATAGAATAATTTGGTCTAATGCGGCAAATCGTCTTGGACATAAGATTACAAGTGCGGGAGATCCCCAAAAATCCTTTGATCATCTTTCGTCGAATTTGCATTTTTCATGCCCCATTTTGTAACAAAACAAGATTGAATAGTTTCCTATCCTAGTTTAATTTGTTTTTCAGGATTTATGTTTGTTTACCTTAAAATAGTGGCATAATATGTAAAAAAGTGACATAATATTATGTCACTTTTTTACGGTATTTGGCGTATTTCACCGCCCCGGCAATATGGCCCCGGGCACGTCGGTGGATCCTAGAGGAATGAGGGCATCCAGAGGCCGTATTACGAGCTCTTATATCCTGCCAGGTTTATAAATTGCTGTAGTGACATCTCTTTCTCGTTGTATAGCAAATAAAAGAGATAGATTGATAGCCAGTCAGAAAACTGCCTGGAAATAAGAGGTCATACGGCCCCAGGGAGTCGAATCGAGCTCCTTGACCATCATGGTTCTATCTTCTCTACCACTCCACCATATAGGTTATTATGAGATAGAGCGTCATTTAACCGTTAATGTCGTCTATAGGAACGTAATTATATTTAGTTTCTCATAGGTTTCCCGAAAAAAATATAAATTGTTTTAAAGATGTGTCCAATTGGCAAGACAATTAGTAGTATAACTATCGTAAATAGAGGACAACTAAAACCCGAGTATTACTTGAATAATTAAGATTAGGGCAATTAAGTACGTCATGCATGACATGATCTGCACTTCACCTTTACCACTAGTAGTTTGCGTTTGCCCTAACTGGTTTGCGTTTTAAAAACAATGCTACACCTATTTCCTACGCAGTGCATATTACTGCTAACCTGTGACCACTAATTAAAAAAAAGTTCCGATTAACCAACTGTTATTTTATTACTAATGGCATTAGACTAGGAAAATTATGTTTTATTTAACGTCACAAAATCGTCATTAGATCATTAACCCTCCCTGTTATATTATATTGATGCATAGCATCATCTCGATCGTTCCAAAACGGAAGAAGAGTGTCAATTGTTATCAGCAATAACTTTGAAGGTAACAAATGACGATTAAGCTGCTTTTGGGAAGGAAAACCACAATAACTATACGTAGTTAGTACTTATGAAAATATCTATTCTGGGCCAAATTAAGCCTGCAGTTAAATAGTTATACTCAGATACTGCCGAAGTGGTAGAGTTCACTTTAGAAGAGTTTATGACGTCATCATTCTTAGTGCTCGTTTACGGAGACGCGGGGCGTCGCGCGGCGCGTGCGGCGGCACGGCCCGCACTAAATTCAAACATATGGCGTTGTATGAGTGTGTTTACGGAGAGGCGCCCGCGACGGCGCCCGCGACGACGATTCTCGATGAAGCGATGCCCGCGGCCGGCGGAACCTTCTGCCAGTCTCTCGCTAAACTAAAACTAAAATTAGACGGTTTGATTGAGCGCCGCCCCAGCCCGGGGCCCGTCGCGTGCATCGCTATAGCCGTTTGAAGATTCGCCGCGGGCGCCGCCGCGGGCACCGCCTCGCTGCCCGCGACGCGTCTCTATGAACAGCATCGTATAGTGCCATATGTTTGTGTTTACGCGTGCGATGCTAAGTGCCGCTTCACGCGCAGCCTCTCCGTAAACACAAAAAACGTCCGACGCGCCGCGAGAGGCCACCTGTCGCACGCGCCGCCTGACGCCCCGCGTCTCCGTAAACGAGCACTTAGGGTTCCGTACCCAAAGGGTAAAAACGGGACCCTATTACCACAGTATTAGTAGTATTAAAACTGTGCTATTACTGACTCCGCTGTCACAAGGCTGTATCTCATGAACCGTGTTAGCTAGACAATTTTCACGTTGCCGCTACAACAACAAATATTAAAAACAGAATAAAATAAATAGTTTAGTGGGGCTCCCATAGAATAATAGTTTTTTTCATTTTTGCCGTTTTTGGTACGGAACCCTTCGTGCGCGAGTCTGACTCGCACTTGTTAATGTTTTATTGCTCACATTGTTACAAAATATAGATACCTATCTATGTAATTCTAAGATTAAAATGTCCTAATCTTAGGAAAAACATGCACGTAATTTACAAGTTTCCGAAAAAATTAAGTGTAAGTTAGTAATCATAAAATTCCAAATATAATAATATATCCTTTGTATTTTCGTACTTATTTAATGTTAATCAATGTCATTGTCCTCGGATTTGATTCGTTGGCTATTTCTGAATTCGGCATACAACAGTACCGTGAAAAACATCTTCTTAAAATTCCAACTGCACGTGTATTGTGCGTGAAATGGTCTTGAATGTGAAACATATTATAAAAAAACACAAAGACTTATAACTTCTAAGAGCGATACAATTAAATTAATGAAGAAATATTATCATGTAATAAAACATTTGCACCGGTAGCCAGTTTTTTAGGGTTCCGTACCCAAAGGGTAAAAACGGGACCCTATTACTAAGGCTCCGCTGTCCGTCTGTCTGTCTGTCACCAGGCTCTATCTCATAAACCGTGATAGCTAGAAAGTTGAAATTTTCACAGATGATGTATTTCTGTTGCCGCTATAACAACAAATACTAAAAACAGAATAAAATAAATATTTAAGGGGGGCTCCCATACAACAAACGTTTTTTTTTTTTGCAGTTTTTGGTACGGAACCCTTCTTGCGCGAGTCCGACTCGCACTTGGCCGGTTTTTTCAGACACGTGTCGGGGTCAAATGAAACGTTAAAATTTTCTTTAGAAAAAGCTCACGGGCTATCACCCGACACTATCGGGCAATCATTATTTATGTCGGGTAAACGCCGATGCGTGTTATTATGTACGTTTTTCTATCATTAAATACATAATGTTAGACCGATAATTATGCTCGGGTAGGCAAGACGCCCGCAAATGCTTCCATTGACATTCGCGTATGAGACGCCGCGTCAATCATACGACTCGTCAAAAATTTTTTAAACTTTTTTTTTACGTTACATGCATCGCATGGGTGCAACTAGCCGGTCTAAGGTTATCGGTGCATTCGGTTTTTTTAAATAAATTAAAAAGATAACAGATTTTTAACGATGGTGGAGAGTCAGTGTGTCGCGGCCGGGCCGGTGAAAACCTACATCATGAGTGATTTACTGAAGAAGTTAGATTTTGACACCAAAAATGATTTCGTCAAGATTGCTGTCGCCGTCGCAGGGTTCTACATGGGCATCTTTTATCGTATGTATTTTGTTTTATCTTGTTAATGCTTGGTTATTTTTTTTTTGAGATAGAGTTCTGTTGCCAGTTTTCTAACAAAAGTGCAATGGGGAATTTTCTTAAAGCCTGTTTCACGGTTCCGAAAATTCACTTTCTGGTCTAATTTGAAATATATCAGGGGTTTAAAATCGCCGTTTTGTATGGAGAGTGTTGAATAATTTGCATTTTCCATACTAACATTGTCTTAATTTATTTAACAACCATGAAGACTAATGTTTTAACACTTTTATGCTCAAATGTTTAACTACTCAGCTAACTAATGCCGCATGTGTTAAATGAAAAACTGAAGTAACAACGAATTAAGTGGTCATTTCTGCTAACGAAAAAAGGAGTAACTTTTAAGATACTTTTTTCAACGTTCAGGAAAGAAAATCAGAAATATTTTTTATGTCATGATCATAATTCTTGCGCCCGTTCTTCTTGTCAGCTAAAAAAGTCTGGAACGGGTGGTAGGAAAATATAGACGATTCAAAAGTACTTAATAATTAAGTTTATTTGAATAAAGCTTATTTGACTTTGAATTCGAAATATTAGCATCTTTATCGTGATGGAAGAATTCATAAAAAAATCGTCAATTTCATACATTAACACCTTTTAGAACAGAATTTATATGAAAACATCGATTAAATAAATGCAATAGATATTATACAGAACCTGTATGACAAATAGGATTAAAAAAAATCTGAACTTAGGTACACGCATCGTAATGAAGTTTCTTAAATTTAATTTGATGGCTAAAAAAAGTTAAGGTTTTATTAAAAAAAATCATTCTTGGTATTTCTCAATCAACTGATGAACTGTTTTGTCCTTTTAATAGGTCAATCGGTGAATTGCCTCATCATTCGGTTTTGCTAATATTAATACAAAACCGCACACTCACAGCTAAAAGACGTATTTAATTACGTTCTCTGTGCTCTGATTGTTATTATTTCGTCGACAAATTCTTTTGCAGGTCGTCGCCATTTCTCTGTAATGTTTATTACTTATTATAACTTAAATAGTTATGTAATGTTGTGAATTATCGCTTTTGTTTAGATGACTGTTACTAACAGAATAATTTTAACTTTTAGATTTTTGCATTCACAATGCTATTTTTATATTAAGATGAATAAATAATGAAAAATATTAGAAAAAATCGGCTCACCCGTAGCAACTTAGACGGGCTACGGGTGAGCCGATTTTTTCTAATATTTTTCATTATTTATTCATCTTACTAACATAATAATTTACCCATTTTTTTAAAACCCCCTGATTTGCTGAATTAATCCACTTTGCCCCACCAAGCTGCCCGCGCCCCACTGGTGGGGAATAGTGGAATGCCTCAATATTTGCAGTAGAATCTGTCTTTTTCTTTACGTGTAAAGAGTATGGAAAATAACCTCACTTCTGCACTTTTTCGATGTTTTTCGTTGTTTTTTCATCATTATCTTTAGCACAATTATCTTTCTTGAAAAATAGTTATTGGAGCAACTGCACAGTACGTTAAAGTGTATTTTGATGTAGAATTCAATACGTTTCCGTTATTATTTACGCCAAAGATATGGCCCGCGACAAGCGCTTTTGGTGATATTCTGATTTAATTCTACAACCATCTGTTAGGGTTATACACAATTTTATGATTGTAGCAACTAGATAAACTCTTTAGCTTGTGGTATGATTTTTTTGGTGGCTACAAGTTTACGTTTTCTTTATAAAAAAATGGCCCGCGCAAACCATGTTTTCCTATTTCCGCCCCTTAAGTGATGATAAGGCCGAAGGTGGAAGCGCACTACACCCGGAATCCTCACCACTGAGGAACTGACTATCTTACCTCTAACTGCCGGAAAACAACAATTTTTAGATTGTTGTTATGACGTCAGACTTAGGTAAGATGTTGGTAGCTAGCCTGGCGGAAAAATGCCGTACCACCAACCAAACCGAGTACAAATTTGACCCCCCTCCTGGGATTCGAACCCTGGACCCCTACGCTTACACGGGTGGGCGAACCACTAGACAACAGAGGTGGTTAGCTGCCTCTCACTTAGTGGGGCAGTTTTCACAGCTACACTATGTAGTGAATTATACCCCACTAGAGTTGGTTTGGCACATAAAAGTTTGTGTGTAAGATGTTAGTAGCTAGCCAGCCAAATTAGAAGTAATATGTATGTATGTATAACTTAATGGCCGGTAGCATTAGATGTGGTACATAGGTAGTATTTTAAAAACAAACTAAGAAGTACCTATATTATTTGAAGATTATTAATTGTTTCTCGAATTACAGATCAATCACACAATCCTACTAATATTATTAATGTGAAAGTTTGTGGGTTTGGATGTTTGTTCCTCAATCACGCAAAAACTACTGAACGGATTTGGTTGAAATTTGGCACACAGATAGTAAATAGCCTAGATTAAAACATAAAATACTTTTTATCCCGATATTCCCACAGGAACGGAAACCACGCGGGTGAAACCGCGGGCGGCCGCTAGTTTGTTATAAAATTAAACCTTGGTAAATATATCACTTGAGCACTTAAACCTAAAATAACAGCTAGACAATCAAATGAGTTGTTCTTATGGATGCGTTTATATTTTTCTCCTATTGTGCCCGTAAATTTTTTATTTTTAGTTTTTGTGGCTTACTTACACGTAATATACGTTAGCTCTAGCCTAGGGTTTCTCTTCTCAACCAGTAAGGCGCCCCCCCAGGAGGGCGCGGCCAGTTTTCAGGGGGAGAGGGAGGCGCAAAGCATTTGATGATTTACAAAAATAAATTACTAGATTCATAAAATAGACTGAAGTAGAGAGCTAAATTACCTAAATTTTATTAGGGGAGGCGTGAGGATTTTCGCAAGTCGTTAGGGTAGCGTGAGAAATCCTGCTCTAGACTAAGGGAGAGCGCATACGAGCAACTTTTGTCTCCGCAACTATTTTGTCTCTCACATGGTTTGTATGAAAAGTTGTCAATTGTCGCGTCGCTACATGTGCGCACTTTTATATAAATCCGTAGACTTGATGTGAGAGACAAAATAGTTGCAGAGACAAAGACAAATGTTGCTCGTGTGCACTGGCGCTAAGTCTAGCTAGACACACTATGCCGAAGTTACGCGACCGTTGATCAGTGGCAAATGAAAAACCGGCCAAGTGCGAGTCGGACTCGCACACGAAGGGTTCCGTACCAAAAAACGGCATAAAAATTTTGTTGTATGGGAGTCCCCCTTATATATTTATTTTGTTTTGTTTTTAGTATTTGTTGTTATAGCGGCAACAGAAATACATCATCTGTGAAAATTTTAACCGTCTTCCTATTGTCGTTATTAATATTGAGCAAAAACGGCAAAAAAAACATCGTTTGTTGTATGGGAGCCCCTTTAAATATTTATTTTATTCTGTTTTTAGTATTTGTTGTTATAGCGGCAACAGAAATACATCATCTCTCAAAATTTCAACTGTCTAGCTATCACGGTTCATTAGATACAGCCTGGCGACAGACAGACACAGACGGACAGCGGAGTCTTAGTAATAGGGTCCCGTTTTTACCCTTCGGGTACGGAACCCTAAAACGCTTCGGCAGATGGGTTGCTATTGCTAGCCATTCACAAAGCATTGCAGGCGTAACTAGGCCGAACTTCGGTCGCGTAACTTCGGCATAGTGCGTCTACAGAAAAAAAATGTTTCAGGTCAATGGTCTACTGTCTAGACACTTAGGTTGAACTCGTATTTTGATTTCACCTTATAAGCAATAATGCAATTCGTAGGATATAAAAAGCAAACGTCATTATTACCATAGTGATAAAATGCGCGAAATAACCATACTTACGTAATTTGAGTTATTTTATTGAACAACTAATTAATTATACTTTTGATATATGTATAAAAAAAACAATGGATATGCGAATTTATTTAAATCAGAAATTAATTATATTATTTTTATTTCAAATAAACATCGTTTACAAATTAACATTCATGAAAAAACGGCATTTTAAATTCGTGATACAGTCGAAATTAATTTCAAGAATAGTATAATAATATGTATCATACTACATTCTACCTATCAATGCACTTGATGTTATTTATTTATTTGATTGGGTCAAGAAACTACATAAATATTAATTGAATAAAATATTTACATACCTACTTATTACTATGCTTTTTTCTGTGATATTATGTAATAACGTGGCGTAGGGTTGCCAACTTTTTTTGGAACAAATATAGTAGTTTCAAAATTTTTTGTGTAAAAATATAGTAGATGGCGAAAAAGTTCAAAAATATACACCGTCATTTTGTAGTCGTTTTAATTAACTTAATGGAGTGTTCTACTAATGGAACTAAACATTTTTGCCCAAGAAACATGGGTCGAAAAACGACAAAAAATTTTGACTTTCCCATACTAATAAAATATTTTAGCTGTCTAGTTAGTATGGGAGGACCAAAATTTTTTGTCGTTTTTCGACCCATGTTTCTTGGGCAAAAATGTTTAGTTTCATTAGTAGAACACTCCCTTAAGTTAATTAAAACGACGGTGTATAGTAGGTTGCCGTTTTGTATGGAGGATTTTAAAGAAGTTGCATTTTTCATACTAAGTGAGTACTAACATTTTCATAATTTATTCAACAACCATAAAAAAGTGTTTAATCGCAAAAAATATTATGAAATTACTAAAATAAGTATAATTTTCTTTTTTGTTGCTTTCGTTTAATTTTTTTACTTGAAAAATATAGTAGTTTTGCCTACTATATATTTTTTCAAAAAATATAGTAGGCGAGCCCTCAATATAGTAGGATACTATATTATATAGTAGGGTTGGCAACCCTACTCCCATTCACCCCATCTGGCCCGCCACACTTAGTGGGTAGCCTTATGGGGAGATGGGGAGGAGGCTCCCTCCCCCTGCCCGGCCCCCTCTCGATCTTTCGAGATCGTTAGGGGACAGGGCAGGGGTGAGAACCGCCCGGCCCTGACACGAAGCCTATTAGGCTTGGTGGGAGGGTCGGGTGCGGCGAGGGACATGCTCGGGTTTCCCGAGTATGACCGAGTCCAACATGCCGTTTGGTATGCGTAAAGAATGCATTCTCCTCTTGATACAAAAAAAAAAAAAAAAAAAAAAAAAAAGGGTTGGCAACCCTAACGTGGCGTGACGTGAGTCATCGGTTGTTTATTTTTACAAAATTCCGAACAAAAGGTTTAAGTTTTCTCAGAATATCAATTAATTTTATGGAACTATGTAAAATAATTAAAATTACTTTATTCACTTACACACATATATTATCATGAGCCATTATTGTTTGTTTGCTATACTGATTTGACCTATAAAAGGTTTAAATAAATTTTGTTGATCTGTTGCAATATTGAATGCTTTGCAATTCAAATCCTTACTTATATTATAAATGCGAAAGGCCGTTTGTTTGTTTATTTGTTTGTTTGTTACGCCTTAACGTCTAACTACTGAACCGGTCATCATGAAATTTTATACACACGTTGTCAAGGATACAGAGAAGGACATAGGGTACCTTTCATCCCGAAAAAATGAAAGTTTTCGAGGGATAGACAAAATACACTGGCCCGCAAAACTAAGTACTACAGACAGTGGCGTGCACTCCATACATGCAAATAAGCACTGCATACCCTGTAGTCCCATAAATATATGACCCTAATTCCCTAGCCTATTATTTGTAAACTACTTACTTGTAATTAAAAAGTTATGAACCCATCATCGTGCACAGCACTTCTTCGGCTTTCCGTGTCTATTAGTTTAAGCGCCATCTATTTGTGGTTTTTGAAACTAAATTCACTTCAACCAAAAATCACAAGAACAAGAACCAACGATCGGCCGGGCGACAGAGGCGCCAATTATTTACCGCGTGTCCATAAGCAGTACTACGGGTTGCTTCTTTTTCATAGAACGAATCTCGTGTAGTACACATCAAAAGTGTGACTGTGTGCGTGAAAATGTATGCGCGTGTTATGTTTTGGAGGCACTGCTTATTTGCAACCCGACCGACCGCGTAATGATTGCATTGAAGAGAGTAGCGTTTTTTAGTTTGCCCTTGCAGTTGCAGTTAGTTTTGCTTTGTTTTGATTGTTTTTCTTGGCGCAAGTTATTGACTATTTTAAGTTAAGTACCTAAGTAATTATTTCGTTGATTTACTGTGAAAAAATCAATAATTTACATGCGAGATTTTATTTAAACAAACTTTGCCAGCATAGGGCTGGCTAATAAAATATAAAGTTTAATTAAATTGATTGAAAAGGGAAGATGCAATGTGTTTAAAAACATGGTAGGTAGGTTATGAATGCCCCTCGTTCTTTTCATAAAAAGTTTTAATATAATTAATTATAACTGGCTAACAGCTTGTGTACGTACACACAAACCAATTGTATTGTTTTCTATGCATTTTGTTTTCCAATCAAGATGATAAAAATGTTTGGATTTCGTTCAGTATAGGTTGGCAGATACCGAAACAGTGATAAAATTGGTATATTTTTTATCCGTGCCTACCCTGTCTAAAATCTCTGTGCACGCCACTGACTACAGAGGTCTATTTTCATACAAACAAGGTAACTTTGAAGCATTGATTCTCCGCCCAGGATTAAACGGGGTGTGACTTGATGATGGCCACTGTTTTCAAAGAGTAAATGGAGGAGGCCCAGATCGACGCAGAAGAAGTCGCGGGCGGTCGCTAGTTCTATATAGAACAACCAAATGTTTCCAAGCAGTTTTTATCATAGTCTGTAAATAAATGATTAATAACATTTCTTTATAATACTACAAAAGCATAGATTATGAAAATAAACGGGTGTAACAGTCGACCGATACAATGTTAGAGATAAAACAAAGAAAGGAGTTATCTCTTTCACAAAAATAATGTTTACTTTGCGATGATCTTGAACCAAACTTGCGAAAACATTCTGGTCATTTTCAATGTCACCCGAGCGAGTAGGGCTGGCAACAAAAGGAAATATTGAAATACCGGACAAGACACCAATCATTTAGCCAACTAGCTTTAAGAGCCAATTTCACCATTGATTTTAAACGCGCTTTGTCAAAAAACAAGTTTAAGGCTGTCACTGTCATAACAACAAAGTAAAATTTGTTACAAAAATGTACAATTATGTTATAAACAATGCCTTGTTAAATCTTGATTCAATTTTTTTAATGACCTGGTGAAATTGATTTTTGGAATAAACGGGGAACGGGGTATCAAACTCGACACTTAAACTACATTACGTAAAACGTGATCTTAATCGCGTTTAAAATCAATGGTGAATTTGGCTCTTAGTCTGTCCTTACAAAATGACGGGTAGAATAGAAATACAGAAGAAAATAAACATCCAAGAGGCGGCAGAATCGCTGTGCTGCCGTTGCGCTAAGCCAACTCAAAATAAATTGAAAATAATTCAAAAAGCCTAAATATACGCTCGCTTCGCTCGCTCATCTCGCGCATAGTTGGTGTTCTAGTCTAACTAAACTTTATTAATTTAGATAGATGTCCTGCCTGAGGTTTCATTCGCTTAAACTATGTCACAAACAGAATAAAAGGTTTTCGATACGTAGTGATAATTTCGTTCGCAGTTTAGTTTTCAGTATTATGTGCTTCTAGTGACTGACTGATCTGAAACTCTTCATTTCTACGTTCTTCTAATAGTACAGTAGCCCGTAATACATTTAAATAACCAAAAAGGTTACCGCTCGCCGTTGTGATATAGTTATTTATTACAAAATTATAGATGCTTTAACCCAAGTTTTACAGATCGCAACCCGCCGTAACCTATATTTGTATATCTCCAAAAATGATTTTTTTTTAGTTTTCGAGGTTTACCACATGGTTTATCTGACCCGACTTTTATCAAAACCAAGTTGAATAGGGTAGCTATTTCTGGGTGAGCTTACTCTACCTTAGATACTGTCTTGACTCTCGAGCTAAATTGGGATCAAGAGTAAACTAATTTAAAATATATTTAAAAATAGCTGTTGATAACCCTTAATTTTATTATGATCGAGGAGACAAAGATACAGTACAGTTATCAACCCTACACTGGATGTGTAAAAATATCTTATCGTGGTAACTACTGAACCGGTCGATCCACAGGATGTTCAAAAGTATCATTACTGTTGTAATTACTCTGTATACTTACTAAAGCTAGTCGCACAAGTTATGATTATGGGTGCTTCGCGGCTCGTAATTACACGGCACTATTTTAACGTATTACACGTCAGTACTATTACCTATATATTCTGCGGTATTACCAGAGATGATCGGTTTAACGATGTAATGTGCAAGTTTGATAAAAAGTTTGATGCGAAACAGAATTCGAAATGGGTGGTTGATTGTGATGTAAATAGATAGACGATATAGCTTACAGTCTATGAGTGTTTTTTGTTTATCTTACTTTAAACTATTTCAAAAGTAGACCCTTAATTGTATAATTAATTAGTAAACGAATGGTCAAAAACTTGCTAGAAAAAAATAGACACTACTTTCAAGGAACAGGGGCCGTATTATGACCTCTTATTTCCAGGCAGTTTTCTGACTGGCTATCATTCTATCTCTTTTATTTGCTATACGACGAGAAAGAGATGTCACTACATCAATTTATAAACCTGGCAGGATTTAAGAGCTTGTAATACGACCTCAGACATTGCATTGCCATATTTCCACTATTAAGTGAAAAATTGCGCAAGGAAAAAAAGATAATGCGGGAAGAAATGCTATCTGCCAGAAAGAAAGGTCTTCACGCACTAATACGTGATAATCAACTTTATATTGGCTTAGGTTTAAGCAACCACCAGATATAATGAAATATAACGCCCAAAAAATCGTAAGTACTTACCAGAATTTAATCCCCATTTTAATATGAAATTATAACCAATAAACGTATAGTCCGCTAACCTAAAAAAGGCAAGTATCTTCAGAATAATCGCTGAGCTACCCAAAAAGGCCACGCATGCAACAAATATGTACTCGCATTTTATTTAAAAAAATTATCCAAATATGTTACACAATTTTATCCTAATAAATCATTGTTTACCCAAAAAATATAAATGAAGTTCTAAAGGTTTACCGATACACCGTAAAATATTTACTAAAGGCTATTTATACAAACTCAGGAGTAGGTAAGTACTTACCCAGAGTGAATATTTTATATTTTTGTATCTACTGTCTATCAGCCATTTTTAATGTCCCCACTGCAGGGGCACAGGCCTTCCTTATGGGTGGTAAGGAGGATGGGCCATAACCCACCACGCGGGCCCAATGCGGATTGGTGGGTGTTAACGACTGCAAATGCAGCCGGGACCAACGGCTTAACGTGCCTTTCGAAGCACGGAGGAGCTCGAGATAATAAATTTTTGGTCAACCATCCCATGACCGACCCTTGCGAACGTTGCTTAACCTCCGCAATCGCTGGGCCAGGCGCTAAACCACTGCGCCACCGAGCTCCTCCTTGTATCTGTTACCGGCAATGTGTATAATCCGGCATTGTATACAATGCCTAGGCATTGTATACAATGCCTGAAAAGATCAGGCAATGTATGAAATTATATTCATTTTATACATTGCCTAGGCATTGGATACAATGCCTGCTGGTCCACCGGCAATGTGTAAAATAAGTTTATTTCTGTTGTCTGTTATAAAAAAATAACCTCGAAATTTAAGGCTCCGCTCCGCTGCGCTACGCGCTCGCCTTGAATTTCTAACCTAACCCAGGACCTACAGGAGTAAAGCAGGTTCGATTCCAAACTCAATGAGCCCCCCTCGAGCCCCCTTCGAGCCCCCTCGAGCTCCCCTCGAGCCCCCTGTCGAGCCCCCTCGAGCCCCCCCTCGAGCCCCCCCTCGAGCCCCCCTCGATTTGTCTTCAATTTGCCTTCAATACAGCGTGAAATTTTACAAAACAAATCAGCTGTTCCATACAAAAGTGCAGTACCTACTCGACCTTAATGTATGGAACAGCTGTTTTTTTTTTGCGAGCAGGAGTGTTGGCCCCATAGTAAAAGTTGCTTGTTATCATGAGTGGAACCACCCCACGGCAGGAACCAAATGATTAAAATTTCAGCGTGTATAATATATCAATTGCCAATTTGCCTTTAATATAATATACTTGGTTATATGCATACATTTTATGGCAAACGTAGTAATATATTTGGGTAGTAATGACACAAAACTTTGATAGTTAAAATTTGGTGCACGCGTGGCCTTTTTGGGTTATGAAAAGTTTTTGTAGTGCAGGCATGACTCAAATAGCCTGAAAGATTTTGGTACAGGTTTTATTTATTTGTACATTTTATATTTTTTTTGGATGAGGCTGTTTGGGGTAACGATTGTTTTTTTGGTGGTCATTAAATTTCATCCCCTTTATATTCAAGGGAAAAGAATAAATATTAATAGAATAGAATAGCCCCTGTGCTTAATTATATTCTATACCACCCACAAATTGCAAAATATTATAGTTTTCTATGAAAAAGCAATTGTCTGATAACTGATGTTACCTGTCCTTGATAAAATAATGTCGTGTAGAATCTTTGTTGTCCAACCAATTTCTTCTTGTGTCACAAAAAACATGTTAGGATATGAATAGTATCATTTTTTAAACAAATTATTATCTTGTATTTCAATAACATTGTGGCAAGCCTCTTTCACGTTGTGTTTTTTTTCCTGGTATTTTATTAATTTTTGATCCCCCTGTATAATTCTGTGATATCTTATATTATAAACAATATTGCGATATGAAATTTCGGTGAAATTGTAAAACATCGAGATTTTTTTTAAATCGATTAATCAACTGTTACTTTATCAAATTTTACCCAAAGTCAAGTCAAAATATCTTTATTCAAATAAACTTTCCTACTACTACTAAGTAGGTACTACTTTTTTTAACTGACAAGAAGAACGGATGCAAGAAACTTATAAACATTACATTAACAGAAATAAGGAGGTAAAGATATTTTACAAACTTAAGTATATCGTTAATCGTTAAAAAAACAGTAGGGATTATTATATTTAACAACTAGCAAGTTATGTGTTACATCATTTCGATGACTGATTGATTCAACTCAATGTCTGCAAGACTTGAGTTGCGTTCATGCAAGTTTTTAAAAAGCATGATACCTATTTATAAAAAAACGGTCTATTTTTCATGATCTTTTACTCGTTTATCATGAAAAAAAGGCATTGCAGTGTGTAGGTAATTAATGATTAACTGCAAAAGCTTGTTTGCTGTCCGCAAAAAAAGTAACAACCTTTCGTGACCAGAGCTATTATTTACTATTTATGAGTGCAAGTCTGTAAGCTTCACTGGGGGCTTAATTTAATTTTAACTAGGTATGTTGTGGTTAACATACCAGTGTGATGGATAAAAGGTGTACTTAAATAGGTATTTATTTTATATTTTTTACAAACTCTTTCAGCTTACCATAGTTCAGTTTTTAATGTTAATGATCTTTAATTTATAACATTTTCGTCCGACAGCAAGAAGCTAAAATTCAGAACTAAAATGCGAATGGTAGACTTACCCTCGTATCTACACCGTTATTTTTAAAGTATATCTAAAATGAAAAGGAGTGTTCAGACCACATTAATGAACAAGTTTTACTATGGGGCCAACCACGAAATCGCGAAAATAAATGAGCTGTTCCATACATTATAGTCGAGTCGATGTTGTACTTTTCTATGGAACAGCTGATTTTTTTTCGCGATTTAGTGGTACGCCGCACAGTTCCGGTTAACGCCGCACAGTTCCGGTTAAGAATAGGACTGTCCCATCTCATCCCGTGGGTATCGTAGAAGGCGATCGAGGGAAGTTTTAGGGACCCGGTGCAGACCATCGCACAAAGGGTCACTCGAATGGCAGCGAGGAAACTGTCAACAACAGCATTCCCAAGGAGGGTTGGTGTCAGGCAGGCGGCCGATCGTAAAACTTTGCCAAAACCTAATGCAGTATGTATTACATGCTGCGCCGACCCCAATAGTGGTCGCTCTACGAGCGCAAAATTTTATTTTGTGTAGAGCACTACAAATAAATTGGGATAAGAACAGGAGGATGATGATGATGATGAGTGGTTGGCCCCTTAGTAAAAGTTGTTCATTAACGTGGTCTGAACACCCCTTTTCATTTTTAGATATACTTTAAAAATAACGGTGTATAGACGAGTAAGTAATGTCTTGAGTAAATCTTGCAATTTTCAACTGCTTCTAATATTATATTCACGTGCAATTCATAGTATAATTAAACTGAAATGCAGTTTTAGTGCATTTCAGTTCCTATCGATTGTGCGTCTATCGATACGAGGCTGAAAAACTTTGTACCGGAACAGATAAGCATGATGCCATGTAGTGGGGTCATAGGAGTTCGATGCATAGGTCAGTATCGACCATGGAGTGTTATCCGAGTACTGTATGATGATAACATTACCGTGGTATTGTTATCAAGGCGGAAAAAATTCGGAAAGAAATGATTCATGGTGGTTCAAATCAAATCATTCGTTCAAAACAAACATAACAACATGGCTACATTATAACAAACTAATAACACGTCTCAAACGATTTACGAATTGTTCGCGATCTACAAAATCATGTTTATGATAATATAACTACCTAATTGTTTGTAAAAAATCATTTTTTATTATTATGTTCTTGATCAGATTTCAAACTTCTTTGTTTTTTTAGTGAAAGACCTTATAAAAAGACAGGATTGTCTCCGATTCCCGAATATTGAATGTGAAGAAATCTTGAAATCTAATATAGATCAGTGATTTCCAATTAGTTTTTCTGTGTACCCCTCCATGGAAAACCTCAAACTGGTTGTTATCATGTAGATGAGATTGCGTACCCCTTCTATATGCAACTTCGCGTATAGTTCGAATCACGAAAGATGACCACAAATGGCGCTCATCTTCGCGTCATAACTCATGAAGAAAAGACTTTAGACAAAATAATATTTCATATTCTTATAGATATATCGATATTATTTAAATATATGAAATCTTATTTTGTCAAAGGTTTCTTCATGAGTTATGACGCGAAGATGGACGCCAATTGTGGTCATCTTTCGTGATTCGAACTGTACCCCTGGAGGTACGCATACTACTAATTGGGAAACATTTCCTGGTCCATCACATATGAGAGATGGACCAGGAAGGTGGAATGGAAGCCAAGACAAATTACGCGTAGTGGGGTCGTCCACCTGAAAGGTGGGTCAATGACTGCCTAACAAGTTAACAACTGCCTCCATGTAGCGCAAGATAGAAGATCGTGGAAAGTTTTGGAGGAGGCCTATGTCTGAAGATGGATGAACGAAATGCTGATATAAGTAGATAGATATAGATAGATGTCGTGGTGGGTGTTATTATTGTAGTCCTTGGTAAGCCATGTAGCGCAAGATAGAAGATCGTGGAAAGTTTTGGAGGAGGCCTATGTCCGAAGATGGATGAACGAAATGCTGATATAAGTAGATAGATATAGATAAATGTCATGGTGGGTGTTATTATTATAGTCCTTGGTAATAGCAACTATTAAATATTATGTGGTATAGTTCCTAATCGTAAATACATAGGTTCTTCCGCACTTGCGGGCGATAGCTGCAGAACACCACCTCAACGCATGAGTCAACTATCTCCACGCGAAGTCAGAAGTTATCTGTGCATTACGAAACGTTACGTTATGTTGTCGTTCGTAAATTGTTTGCTTCGATTATCCCTGTCCACGACCCAGAGACGGCTGGAGGGAAATTAACTGAGATTTTTGCGAATTACTCACTTATTGATCAACATACCTACGAGTATTATCGGTAAAAATAGGATGCTATCAGGAGCCTATCTACCTAACAATGTCTGTGATTTCACTGTAACAAAAATCTAGTAGGTACTTAATCTAGCTAAGATAGTATACCTAATAATAAAACGATAATGGAGAATGTTACTTGGTCTGTTGAATCACTTGAAACTTTATGCCTATGTAGCTAAATATCTAGCAATACACATGTTTAAGTTTCATTTAAATCAAGCGAGTGGTTTCGAAGTTATAAGGGTTTGAAGGAAATGTCAAGCGCACTTAAATATGTGCTTTATTACGCAAGACGTAAGCTTTACCTGTATGACCAATGACGTCATTTTCCAACACAAAATAACAGTGTTCTAGACCATATAACTTTTCTGTTTTAAGAGATATCGCGAAAATTTCTTCACAGTTGTGGTCTTATAAGATATTAGAAGTCATATATCACTGTTATATCATACACTTTATCATTATCACTTTCTTATGCATCACTGACACATTTCCTGGTGTCTCAATGTCATGTTTATTTAAGTCCTATCTCACATCGGATGATGTTAGTCCAGTAAGAATTGCAACATTGTATTTGGAACTGATTATCTGTTTTAATTAAAACTCTTGAGTACCACTAACACTTTCTCAAAGTAGGGTCCCTAAGTCAAGTGTGAAATTTGCACGCTTGTCTGATATCAAAGTCATATTTTTTAAATACCTAGTTGCCTTTAAAAGTGCAGATTTCACGATCACGAGTCTAGTTTAGCAAAAAGTTGTGGCTTATTCTCCCCTATGTTTTATGTAGCCGCTAACTAACCGCATCGCATATTTATTAGCTCACTCACTTTATAATAGGAAAACACACCTATAAACATTACTATATTACCTACAAACATTATAACACATCCGCTATCCAAGTCATATTTTTTATTGACAAGGTGGCTTAACAAGTCAATGCAGTGGAAACGCACAGTAAGGTACGAGGAGGGTGGATTGATATGTCCATGACTTTTTAACGAAGAAAGACTTTTTTCGGAATCTTTTGTTTTATTTTTGTACATAATCTTCTTATTGTAGCTCTGCGTATTCAGTCCAACGAAGTTCCTACCTCTTTAACCCATTATTCTTTTCTTTCATCGCCTGAAAACTGGTAACTGAAATGAGGGCCCATTTCAGACACCACCTTTTGGCTTGATGAAAATCTTTTCCCACCAAGACATTTATTTATGTTTGGTAGGAGAAAAAATCTCACTGGTGTTGAATCTAGAGAATAGGAAGGATTCGCGTCTTCATTCGATGAGTTTTGATGTCATGAGTGCCGCCGAGAGGGTCGACAGGGTCATTAAGAAAAGTAAGAAGTCGCTTGAGATTTTTGTTTCCAAAAGTTCTTTGCCGAATTTGGAAAAAATGTAGTGTAAAGATGCTTTAAGGAGTTTCTTTTTAAGACACAAAAATAAATTATGAAAAAAAAGTATTTCATCTTTTCAAAGTCATGGACTTATCAAACCACCCTCGTAGCAATAGTATTTTTTTTAGGTATATTTTCGTGAGCTAATAAATATACGATGCGGCTAGTTAGCGGCTCGGCTACTTAAAGCATAGGAGAGAATAAGCCACACCTATCCAAGTCATATTTTTTTAACAGCCTGGCATTAAAACTGCAGATTTCACGAGTGTAGTTTAGCAAAAAGTTGTGGCTTATTCTCCCCTATTCTTTATGTAGCCGCTAACTAGCCTCATCGTATATTTATTAGACACTCACTTTATAATAAGAAAACATACCTAAAAACATTACTATTGCTACCTAAAGGTGGGGTTCCGAGACGGGCCGCAGACCGCAACCGCACGTTTCACTACGCTCCATATAGTCGCATAAAATTAGCTTAAATTGGAAATAATTCCATAACTGTAATTTTCTTTTTCTATGACATAAAGAATTGTTAGTTATAGTAAAAATAAACAGAATTAAACATTTTGAAACTTCGCATCAAAGTTAAAAAACTGAAAAACTAAATTTTCAAATATTTTGATTTTTAAATTACAGCATAATAAGTAACTTTGTAAAAGTACCTGTGTTATGATATGACGCTTGCATTTCAGATAAATAAATCAAAATTAAACTAATTGATCAATGGGGACTATCATTATTAAAGAAGGTTCAGTAAGTTGCAGATATTTTGGCCTATCTTATCAGAAATTATAGATAACTGTAATCCAACAATTTATTCTGAATAGTATTTACTGTCTGTTAATAAATTGTTAAAAATTAAACAGATTCTCTTTGCAGATTTCTATTTTTCGGACTAAGTCATAAATATTTTTAATTATTGGTAAACCAAAATACATAACTATTTCAAAAGTGTTTAATTGATGCCTTCAAAATATTGTTAGTACTTTAAGAAACAAATTAAACAATTAATGTCCGCGATTATTAATTAAATTATATTTTTTCTTAGTTACGTTTCAATATGAACGTTATTTGTTGCACAATAAGGTCGTAATTTCTATGTGTATCAAATCCCGACCGTGCTGTCCTGAGTCGCACTCGCGAGTATCTACATTTATTATCAGGCTATAGTCAAGTCAGTGATAAGTAGTCCGTTCGTTTCGTTCGGGTATTAATTTATTAAGTACCCTGAGAAATTAAAAAAAAAAGTGTCGATAGCCCCGGTATTCGCCCTGGCCCTCGGATTTCTTCATTTATATTTTTGGGATGAATGACTTCTAGCAAAATAAATTCATTTACTTAGGTGAAATAAGCATATTATTAAATATATAATCTACGTTGTCTTTTTAAGGGTTCCGTACCCAAATGGTAAAAACGGGACCCAATTACAAAGGCTCCGATGTCCGTCCGTCTGTCACCAGGCTGTATCTCATGAACCGTGATAGCTAGACAGTTGAAATTTTCACAGATGATGTATTTCTGTTGCCGCTATAACAACAAATACTAAAAATACAATAAAATAAATATTTAAGCGGTCTCCCATACAACAAACGTGATTTTTTGCCGTTTCTTGCTTTATATTAATAACGACAACAGGTAGACAGTTGAAATTTTCACAGATCATGTATTTTTGTTGCTGCTATAACAAAAAATACTAAAAAAAGAATAAAATAAATATTTTAGGAGGCTCCCATACAACAAACTTTTTTTGCTGTTTTTGGTACGGAACCCTTCGTGCGCGAGTCCGACTCGCACGTGGCTGGTTTTTTTTTATTGATAATTCACAAAATACTACATTTACGAAGATTTTAAAACGTTGAAATGAAACCCATCGAAATGAAAAGTGTGTGCGAGCGGTTTCAAATGTCAATGTAAATTTTTAAATGCTTAATTTATCAGTTAAAAGTTTTAATAATACATTTTTACATAATTTCTACAAAAAAATAGTTACAGTAAAATCGAAAATTTGAACCAACCGGAACATTCAGTTTTGTGACCACTTTTTTAGCAAGAAAATCTTTTCATTGTGTAAAATTTTGGCTTAAAATGGCAACGTGAGACGCTATTTTAATTACATTGTAAAACTGTTTTTTGCGTCAGCGTCGATTTACTGTTAACGGCCGGTTTCAATATTCTATCCACAGACGATCGGAGATAGCTGTCTGAGATCATCAGTAAACATGTCTGTTACCGGCGTTTCAATAACAAAATGCAGTCAAGTCTATCTCAGATTAGGGATAGATTAAAGTCATAACTCTAGTAGCGACTCTTTTTTACCAATCATCAGCGAATCCCTCCGAAATGTTTCGTTCCGGCATTTCATAGAAATATTTTATTTTCTTAGCATCTATTTCCATTGTAATTAGATTGATAAAATGACGGAAAATAAGTTATTATTAATAATTTTGTTGTTCCCTTGTTTAACATCGTATTAATTTAAATAATTTCCATATTTTATTGTAAATCTTTCAATAAATAAAATATAAGTGTGGTAACGAAACGTTTTATTTGTCTTGATGACAGCTGACTTGACGGCTGGCTGCCGCATGATACACTAGGTGCATTCCAACAGACTAATCGCTGAGTCATCGATCTCGAAATAGATAAAATAGAGTAAATTTTAACCATGGAAAGTATAGGTGCCGGCACATAACTTGGCAAGACAAAGATGAGACAAAAGAAGCGCAGCAGCTATAAACTTTAAACTCGGCTCATCTTTTGTCTCATCTTTGTCTTGCCAAATTATGTGCCGGCATTTTTTTTATCAAATTGACCATTAGTGCATCCCCTAAAGCTAAACGATCAAAACTGCTTGTCAATCATTTACATTGCATCGGCACGTCACATTTTCATCGTCTAGGAGCGTTGCTTAACAAGCACCACAGAATAGATAAAATCAAAAGTAGGCCACAGTGGTTTAGCGCCTGGCCCAGCGATTGCGGAGGTTAAGCAACTTTCGCAAGGGTCGGTCATAGGATCGGTGACCAAAAATTTCTTATATTGAGCTCCACAGTGCTTCGGAAGGCACGTTAAGCCGTTGGTTCTAGGTGCATTTTCAGTCATTAACACCCACCGATCCGCATTGGGCCCGCGTGGTGGGTTATGGCCCATCCTCCTTATCCATCTATAAGGAAGGCCTGTGCCCCAGCAATGGGGACATAAAAAATGGCTGATGTCGATAATTTAATTTATCAATTTTCTAAAAACTAATACAAGACGAACGGTAGATAACGAATTATCCCCAAAATTTGAGAGATAGGCGGAATCCAAAACGATAGGTAGGTAGGCTATCGTTAGTAAGCTGACAAAGCATTATTGAAACGTCGAATTTGATTTTTCTATGGAGTTGTTTATCTTTGGTTACAGATAGACCCTCCCAAAGATAGATCAAAGATTTTGATAAAAAATTCTATCTATCTTTGATTATTGAAACAAAATTTTACGGATAGCTACCAGAGGTAGAAATTTTAACAGACAGTAAGGGATAGATAGGTTATTTAAACCGGTGGTAAAGTGATCAGTGTTCAATTTCTTTGCTCAGGTATGTGACCAAGTTTTGCCATTAAAATTCTCTTTTCTTTAATTATTGTTATTGTGGATACATAACATGGGAACGGACCCATACAAACGTGACCCGTTAAGGGGGGGAGGGGGGGTCTTTAAAATACCACGCTTAGTCACAGGTAGAGATTGCTACCCGGTATGTTTGTCAACCCGGCCGGGCCCGGTAGCATTCGTCGTCAACCCGGCCCGGGCCCAGCGGACCCGGCCGGGTTGATATATTAGAGATGAAACCTATAAAGTACTTGACGAAAATTTGCTATATTTGAATGGAAAAAGACAATGATTCAAGGTTATGAATTTATATTCACCATAATCACTCACTCAAAGTCTCAAAATCACTGGTTTAATACAAAATTGATTACTTTTTTACTGTCTTATGGATGGAATAGTAATAGTAACACGAGTATTAGTTATTATTTAATATTTTTTATAAGTTTAAGCAAGCAGGTCTTTCTCTTTACTCCTTATAGTGAAAACATAGTATCAGAATAAAAAGTAATAACGCAGCTTAAAGTCAAGTACTAAACTTGTCTTATCAACTTAGATTATATAGATAGATAAAGGACATCAGGCACATGAGACCCAAAAATGTATAAACATAATTGTGTCATCTATAAACACTTTATGTTACTAGAATGATAAAACAGTAGCAACATTATTTTTTAACTCTTTCATTTAGCTTTAATTAATTATTGAAAAAAACAAAAGCATATTAATGAAACGGACATCTTTGTCAGCGATTGCACATGGTAGCTTTGTTGGTGTTACAAATCAAACCTCTTTCCAAAACCACTGTAATTTATGTTTTGTCACGTAGTCAATATTCTCAATAGAAATCTGGTTCTTTTTTTTCAAGCTGTATTCAAATATGGCACGCAGTGAAATTTTTTTTCATCTCTATACATTTTTTTATATATAATTGTAGGTAAAATTATAGTAAATACTCTTGGTATTACGTGGCAAGCGCGTTACTAATAAAAAGACAAAAATGAGCAATTTTTTTTTAGATTTCTGTTAAAAATGAGGTAAAGCCATTATCTATGAAATACTACGTGAAAACCAGGGGGGAGGGGGGGGTCTTGGAATATACTACGGGTGGTCGCCAGGGGGGGAAGGGGGTCCAAAATTGTAAAAAAATTGGTCACGTAGTATGGGTACGTTCCCTAAGTGCGATCAGTAATTACCCTACCTAAACTAATTATTAAACAACTATCGGCCGCCCGCGACTTCGTCTGCCTGGAAAGTTTTTTCTCTATCCCTCGGGAACAACATTTTTTTCGGGATGAAATGTACCCTATGTCCTTTTCTGTGCCCCGGACATGGTGTATGTAAAATTTCATGATGATCGGTTCAGTAGTTAAGACGTGAAAGCGTAACAAACAAACAAACGGACTTTCGCATTTATAATATTAGTAAGGATTCAAAACTATAAGAAAGTAGCATAGCATTATGTGACTTGCGTTTTGTGACTTATTCTACAGTCACATATATTGGAACGGCAAGTCACACTAGGTCGGAAATCGTAAAGCTTATTTCACATTGCAAATCTTCACTGACCAAATTATGAATTACTAAGTGTGATGAATAAATAATGAAAAATATTAGATCTAATATTTTTCATTATTTATTCATCTTAATATAAAAAAATAGCATTGTGAATGCAAAAATCTAAAAGTTTAAAATACTAAGTGTGAGTTGCACCAAAACGCTGTCAAAGTTACGGTTGGTTATCGTCAAATGATATTGCTACCTATTTGTCACGTCAAACTTGTCAAAGGACATCATGCTGGCTTAGTAAACTCTAAACGGCTAACATTCAGTGATAGAATTATGTTTACTGTAAAAAAATATAATTTACTTGTATTAGGTATTTAGGCCATCTTTAAACAATTTAAACGCAGCTTTGTTAACTTTAAGACTTTTGTCACTGACCATTATGTCACTGTCTCTTCCAATTGATTTGAGAATGTATAAAATTTGACGATTTTTACTTTTGAAATTGTGCGGCCACAAAATATGATTACAGTAAATGTAATTAATAACTTTTCGAAAAAGCGACACATATCAAATAGTGTATCAAAAAGTGACATAGTCACATAACCGAACAAAAAAACGATAGTTTTGTGTTAATCCTTGAAACTAAAGCTATCTATTTTACTTTATTTTAAATCCCATGTATAATTAAATTAGTTTATAAAAAAGGCGCATTAGTTTCACTGTTTCCTTTTATTACGCTTTTAAATTTAGTCACCCAACGAAGCCAGTTTCGCAACAAAGTAAGTTTTGTTTCGATATTATCGCGAATATACATCGAATTTCGCGTTCCTTTTTAGTTTTCTCTATAACTAACATTATGGTTAAATAATAATAGGAAAAAAATGTATGGACCCCGTCTCCAACAGTGTAGCACTTTTTATAATATATCATACGAAAGAGCGTAAAATAGACATCATGTGCTACAAGGGTGGGGACGCTTTTTCCCATTGACCCATTGTTCTTTGTAAAAAAAACAACAAACAGGGCGAGAATATTTTTTTCTTTTCCTTGTCTTCTTACAAACAAACAGGGATCAGAATTACTTTGCCTGCATCCTGTCTTTACGATGTAGTCTGTGATGATGTAGTTCCAAAAGAGCGGAGCTTGCTTTAATCCATACAAGCTCTTCTTTAATTTGAAGACATACTTCTCATCCGCATAACCTTCAGGCGGTTTCATGTAAATCTCCTCGTCTAATGTGCCATATAGAAAAGCTGTAGACACATCGAATTGTGAAAGCTTCAGTTTCTCCCTTGCAGCCACGCTTAAAACGACTCGTATCGTGCTGCTTCTAGCAACTGGACTAAAAGTTTCATGGAAATCAATATCTTTCTTCTGCGAATATCCCTTTATGACTAGCAGAGCCTTATATTTATCAATTGAGCCATCGGGATTGGTCTTAATTTTGAAAATCCACTTGCATGGGATGGTTTTTCGACCTTTTGGTAGTTCGACTAGTTCCCATGTTTCGTTATCTCTTAACGAGTTTATTTCGCTCTCGATAGCCTTTGTCCACTTCTCTTTGTCTTTACACGATATTGCCTGCTTATAGGTTTGAGGCTCATAAAAATTGTTGGCTTCCCGAGCCATAATATAATCATTAATGCCATAATAGCACCATGCGATTTTCTTTTCTTTCGACGTTTTCGTCAGAATTGTCGCTGTGATTTACTTCTCTTTCAACGTTTTCGTTAGAATTGTCACTTTCGTTTCCTTCATCTAGGTTTTCGTTTGCTTCTTCAGAAGGCAAGGACTCGAAATCTTCTTCATTCATATCATCTACCATTTCTTATTTCTTATTCTTTCATAGGTTTCAATATGTGCTCTAGATGAAGGTCTTGAAATTATGTCGATTTCATCCTCTGAAGCATGTCGTTCTCCAATCTCTCTATCAACATTCATTTCAGGTTCACTTTCGAAACTTGGAAAATTATGATTGATGTTTTTTGAAGAACAGGCGTCGGCTTTGTCGGTCTAGGTACATCCTCTTTTGATTTTCCCAGTAGCGGTACCTCTTGAAAAGTTACATCTCTGGATCTGATCAATTTCAATGCGGCTTTGTCCCAGATCCTATAGCCTTCATCTCCTTCATAGCCAATAATTAGTATCCCTTTTTGAGCCTTTTTGTGCAGTTTCTTGCGTTGCGATTAGCTTTGGGCATGGGCATAGCAGGTGCAACCGAGAATTCTAAAATGTTTGATCGCTGGCTTCTGTCCGTACCACAGCTCATGTGGAGACTTGCTTGGCACACACTATCTCTGCCCATAAACCATCGGGAATTTTATCATATGCATGCATGATGGCGCGTGCGGCTTTTACTACCGTCCGATTTTATCGCTCTACGCAGCCTGCTTGCTCTGGGGTGTGGGGCATAGTGAATCTTTGTTTAATTCCGTTTTCAGTTAGAATATTTTTAAATTCCGCGCTAACAAACTCACCTCCGTTGTCACTTAACATTTTTTTAATGACATGTCCCGCAGTTCTAGCTTCATTCAAAAAGATCTTTAGCTTTGAAGCTGCTTCAGACTTTTGTCTAAGAAAATAGATGTGGCGATATCGTGCGAAGTCGTCCTTAAATAGAATGTAATATCGTAACTTCGAAATCGAATATAGAAATGGTCCGCATAAATCTGTATGGGTTAATTGACCAGGTTTAGTGGCTCTAACCCTTGTTCCAAATGAATGCCTGTGCGCCTTTCCATAAATACAGCCTTCACATAATACGAGTATGTCGAATTGTTTGTTCTCTGTTTTCAATCCTCGTTCTTTTTCGATCACCTGACGAACATGTCTTTTGTTTTGATGTACTAGCCTTTAAAGGGTTTGACAGTAGTTAAATTATTTCATGATTTTTGGGTGCGACACATTTCAGCTCCAGCTTAAATGGTGCCTCTTTAATCGTTCTAGTTCCTTCTGCTCCTCTATTTACCTTTACTACACATTGCTTAGGCGTAGACTCAAACTTACTTGTGATCGAGTTATCGTGCACAGATAGCACTGAGAATAAGTTTCTTCTAATTTTTGGGACATACCAAACGTCTTTCAAAGGTATTTGCTCAACTTTTCCGTTAACGATGGCTTCAGCTCTAATGTTGCCTATAGCCTCAATGGTTTCTCCGTTCGAGGCTTCAATGGTTTCTCCGTTCGCCGCAGTCACCGTATGTGTTCCTTTGAAGTGCTCGAAGCTCTCGAAGAAGTCACCTCTGTTAGTTACATGGCTTGTCGCTCCGTTGTCAACGTACCAGTTAACTTTATCCATTGGCAATCCATCTTCTATAGCTAACATAGTCAAGTTTACATTTGGGTTTTGACTAGCGTTTGACGGCTTTGGCGGTCTTCCATCGTTTATCCATTTTTGGCATTTCCGCACAACATGTCCAATTTCTCCGCAATAATTACATTTAAAAACTGTATTCTTCTTCTTCTTCTGTGTCTTGACTGTTACAACATTTTCTGCATTATCTGTTTCTACTTTAGCAGTCAAAGCTTTTTCATAAGCGCTCAGTTGCGATGTCAGATTCTCCACTGTCCGATCTTTTTTTGTGATTAAAAGCCAACTCGACTTGAAAGCAAAATAATCTTGTGGTAAAGTTCCGAGTATCTTGCAAATCAGTAGTATATCAGGCAGATTTGCTTCGATTTGGCTATTCAGCTCGTGCCAAATATTCTTTAATGCAGATATGTGCTTCCTTATGTCATGTTCAGGATATTTTTTATAATCAAAGAATTTCAGACAGAGATCATAACTTTTGTCTTCGCTACTTCCACTGTATGGGCGTTCTAGTTCGTCCCAAACTTTTTTTGCACTTTTGTAACGCATGACTTGCTCCAGTAACTCATCGGTCATATTCGTTGTCATCAGAGTCAATACTGTGCAATCTATCTTTATAAATTGTTGTAATTCGTTCTTATACTTTACTTTTGCAGCAACATCAGTAGTCACTGCTGGTTCTCCGGGCTTGATCATTTTCCCTTCTAAAATTTGTTCATCTCCGGGAATTGCTTTGCACACTGTTTTGATCCTATATCTCCAGTGCTTGTAGTTGTTTCCGTTTAGATGCACTATTTGCACCTTTGAGGCTTCCGCTATAGCCTTATCCATCTCGGAAAAACTTTTGTAGCACTCTTTACTTTAAACTTAAACTTTTTTGCACACTTTTTGAGTTTTACTCTGCTACCATATTAAAGTGAACGTTAAGTTAGGTAATTAGATATAAGAAAACAGTAGTTTTATAGAGAATCGAAAAATATATATTGACAATAAAACAAGAGACAAGTTAAAGACATTATCAACAGTCTTTTAAGCTAAGCAACCGAGACCATAGTCAACCTGTCACCTCAACAGAGAGCCATAATTATTTTATTTCATACAGTCTGTCATCGGGGTTATTATTTAACTGTATAGCTCTGGTCTGGAGTCTTGAGCCTTGCCTTGCTTGAATGATTTTAATATCTAATTTACTTTAAATTACTGATACATTCCTACTTTAGTTTCTATTAATATGTTTCCTGACCTTCTTGTGGCTCTCATTAGTGGCTGCAGCTCTAGGATAAGGTCCACGACTAAAGGCTTCACTCTAGAAGCCTTTAGTCGTGGACCTCATCCTAGAGCTGCGTCGTGTACCGCATCCTAGAGTGATAGATGGAGCATCCGGAGTTTTGAATGGGTCAGCGAGTTCTCTTTGACGGCGTATTTCGCTTTTGCACGTATTTCGAAAATATGAGCACGGTCAAAGAAATCAGGCCAAAACCCTAATCGATCTATTAATAAAGAAATCTGTACAAACATTACTTCTGACTTTCTGACATACTTAATTAATGTCATTAAGATGCAAAAGTTTTTAAAACTCTTCAGAATCTAAGTTAACATTGTAATTTTGAATTAATATAAGTCTTACAAAAGTTAATATCTATTTACTTTTGTTCAATTGCCTATTTCGCAGATTTAGCGGGGGTTAGGTTTTGGGGTTAGGTTCGGAATAAACGAGCATGTCCACGCCCAACTCCACGTTGAATGTGTCACGTCACCACGAATTTTTTATTGTAAATAGAGTACATTAAAAGCTAAGCTGCACGGAAAAAATCAACTTCTCGCGCACTTTTAAATTGACAGCGTAATACGAAACGATCTTTTTCGTGCTCATAATCTACTTCACTTTGACTGTTAAACGTAGCACAATAGACCCCCTAGCCGGTATATTGGTAGAATATTTGCAGGATAGCTAGTCCACCGCCCCCTAAACATACTAGGAGGCCACAATTACTAGGAAAGCTCCTAGTAGATAGAACTTTCTACATATTTTCCATTGGAAAAGGCAAAATCTGCTTCGTAAACAAGCACATTTCAACAGCCGAGTACTGGACACAGTACTGGACACGAAAACTATCTTGAAGTTGAAAAAATGGGATGACATTAAACATTCTTCCATATTTTCCTGCTTTTGTCGGAAAGAGGCAAAAACAGAAATCAGGCCAAATCTCAGTAAAATCACATAAGTTCCACTTATGTGATTCGTGATCTAGTGCGGCGACCCCTTATCTGCTAACTAAGATATATATAACGCTAAAATAGTAATAAATAACAATATACCTTAAAAACCTACTATATATTCAACTTCTTGTAATACCCTAAAACCTTTACCTAACCGTGGGTGTCGTGCGGCCGATATGATGATGCTTTAAAGTACAATAATTAACTATTTGGCAACATCACTAATGTTTTTTTTTGTTTCAAAATCGACACAGGTGGTACGTGTCAACTTTTAACACAGATTAACAAAATATTACGTCACGTTTCATTTCATTAGTGACGTTCATACCAATCGATAGATCAATAAGTATTTTATTAGAAAAATACTAGAAAAAATTGCCTTAGATTTGATTGAAACCTGGGGGGTGCTGCAGTCTCTCCAAAGGTGCCAAGTAGACTACAAGTATATCGATGTGTTGAGGTATTTATACGAAAATGCCACCATGTCGGTCCGAGTACAGAACCAGAGCACAAATCGTATCCAACTGCAGCGAGGTGTGAGACAAGGAGACGTTATTTCTCCGAAACTGTTCACAGTTGCGTTGGAGGACCTCTTTAAACTCTTAGACTGGAAAGGACTCGACATCAACATTAATGGCCAGTTACGTCCTAACACACCTTCGTTTTGCCAATGATATAGTTCGTATGGCTGAGACCTTGGAATACCTGAACACAATGCTCGAAGATCTCCGTAGTGCTTCCCAAAGAGTGGGTCTTAAAATGAACATGGATAAGACGAAAATCTTGTCGAATGCCCATGTTGTGCCCGCACCAGTTCATGTTGGGAACATGAACTACACTTGAAGTGAATGATCATTATGTATACCTAGGACAGGCAGTCCAGTTAGGTATGTCCAGCTTTGAGAAAGAGATCTCTCGTCGAATCCAACTCGGATGGGCAGCATTCAGAAAAATCTTCGTGTCCAATTTACCTCAGTGTCTCAAGACGAAAGTCTATGACCAGTGTGTGTTGCCAGTGATGACTTACGGCAGTGAAATGTGGTCTCATAAAGAGGCTCAAGGCCACCCAGCGTGCAATGGAGAGAGCCATGCTCGGCGTTTTCCTGCGTGATGGAATCAGAAATGAGGAGATCCGCAGGCGAATTAAAGTAACCAACATCGCTCGAAGGATTGATCAACTGAAGTTGCATTGGGCTGGATACATAGCGAGAAGATCCAATGGCCGTTGGGGCAGAAAGGTTTTTGCATGGCGACCACGCACTGGACGACGCTCCGTGGGTAGGCCTCTGACAAGGTGAACCGACGATCTGGTGAAAATTGCGGGAAGCCGCTGGAATCTGGATGCGGACAGCGCAGGACGGCAGGACCAATCATCGTCAAGATCCTTGGGGGAGGCCTAAACCCCATCAGTGGGTGTCATGTGGCTGATATGATGAGGCATTTTAACGCATCCTTATTAATTTTAAGACTTCCATTTTGTCACTGTCTCTTCCAATTGATAGAGTTCATATATAAAATTATGGCCACAAAATATGATTACAGTAAATGTAATAACTTTTCAAAAAAGCTACACATATCACATAAAATATTATGTCTTTTAAGTAAAGTAAAAAAATAACTCAATAAAAAGTGACATACCTAGTCACATAACCGAACAAAAAAAAAACGATAATCTTGTGTTAATCCTTGAAACTAAAGCTATTTTATTTGATTCATTATTATTTGATTTGATATATTTTATAATCATATAGTCTAAATAAATTTTGAAAAGGCGCATTAGTTTCACAGTTTTGTTTTATTATGCTTTTAAATTTAGTCACACAACGGAGCCAGTTTCGCCACAAAGTCAGTTTTGTTTTGATATTTTCGCAAAAATACCTGAATAGCGTTCCTTTTAAGTTTTATCTATAATTTATTATAATTTATGTCCTATTAAATTATAGTTAAATTTGAAAAATAAAAATAAAAAAATTAATTGGGGTACTTACTTATACTTTTTTTTTATTGCTCATATGTACAGAAAACATGAAGTTGTAACTAGGAATTTAGTAAAATTTCCTCTCAACAGCTACTACCTACTTCAATACTTCAAGTTGTATGTCACGGTCGGGTCGGCACGGTAGTCGTGATAGGTACTCCTTACTCCAGTAACTTTACTACATAAGAATACTACCATTCTTTACTGTAAGGTAGTTGTGCTTTTATTATTTACCCACCAAAATTTTTTTCAAGGTAGAAACTACTTAATAGTACTTAATAGTTTCTTTTTAAACTTTGCAAGAGGTAGGTACGGTACGAGGTAGGCTGGTAAGTAAGTACTAGAATATGTCATTACATCAATCAGTCAGACTGTATACGACAATAATAACACAGTAAAATCAAATAAGTACCTATCATATTATATTCATTCGTATCGGTACCTACTTACTCGTTTACTTCAAATGTATCGCCGAACTTCAGTACCAACGACTTGCCTAATTTGAAGCGGGCCATTCTGCTTGCTCAGTACAAAAAAAAGACGCTACTCCTACAAACTTTAACTTGCTCGTATACGCAACCGACAAGACGACAGCCAAGTAGCAGCCGGGCCAGCACCACCGACCGCGGCGCGCCCCAGCTCCCACCCCCCCGCGCACGCTTGCCCTGCACTTTGCGCCAGAAGGCCCCGTTTTTCAACTGTATGTAGTATAAATTCCATTGATAAAAACATTGTATTTTTTATTAAAAACGACACCAAATAGTGGATAGTGTTACGTTACCCCCTACCAAGCCCCCTACCTACCGGTCTATTAACATAGTCGCAGTGCGCGTGGCGGCGCGCGGTGGCGGTGGGTGCTTCTCCGCCCCGCACGCACCCATCGCATGCATCCCGCTCCACTACTACTTGCTTGCGCGTGTTTTCATTTACATTGTAAATTTCTTAAACGTGACATTTACATGTTTAATTTTGATGAAAACATTATCGTAGAACACAAAAACCTATTATTAAACAAAAATTATACCGTTATGATTTTTAACTACTTAGAAATATATTATTATAAAAACGTAAAAAACAAATGTTTAATTTTTGATTTAAATGTCAAAAAAGACGCATAATAGCTTTAGAAGACACAAGCATCATAGTTACCATTTTGGCTTATCGAAATATTGAGATTAGATGAATACTCTGAAAAAAACTAAACATGCGATTTTGGTTTTAGTTTAATTTTGCTATAAGGTAATGGCATTTGAATGCACCTTAAAATTATACAAACAAGGTATTTGGTTACTTATTTTGCTTTAAGGAAAAAGTTAGGAAGTGTACGAAATCTCATGATTTTTATATTAAACGGTTACCACCACGGATTTTTTACATCATATATCTAATTAATATTTGACACTTAATATCAATATCCGATAAAATAATAAAAATTACGAGTTTATTAATTTTTTCCAAGAAATGCTACTTTTATGCGGCTAATATTGAACCGTAAGGTTATGAAAGGCGGCTCAATTTGAAGTGAGCCTAGAAGTGTCGCGACCGCATAGCTATGCAGCCGCGACACTTCTTCGCTCACTTCAAATTGAGCCGCCTTTCATAACCTTACGGTTCAATTTGGAGCGTAGCGGAACGTGTGGTTGCAGTCTGCAGCCCGTCTCGGAACCCCACCTTTACTCTGCGTTTCCACTGCATTGACTTGTTAAGCCAACTTGTCAATTATAACATTTTTGACAGAGTTGTGTTCTCACGATTTTTAAAACATTTTCGGAAACGCGGCTTATTCCGTTTATCCACTCTGAAACAGCGACCCTAAGGTGGATACTCAGAGAACGCCATCCACCCCATCCTACTATCGAGTACAACGGGGTGGAGGTGGAGCATAGATGAACACGCGTTTTCCGAATATCCAACATAGGGTGGCTAAGGCACCCAACGCTGGATACTCGGAAAACGCGTGATCATCTGTCCACCCCATCATACTATCAAGTACGATGGGGTGGATAGATGAACACGCGTTTTCCGAGTATCCACCTTAGGCTGGCTGTTTCATGGTGGATAAACGGAATAAGCCGGAATCGCACGGTTTAGAAATACACCTTCCTAACTCAGCCCCGGAAATTAAGCCTATATTAGGACAGTGGTCATGCTTCCCATCGGTTCCACTGGCTTATAATGCTACTCGGGAAAAGCACGAATTAAAAAAAACTAATTATTGTGCTATTAATATTCATCATCATCATGAGACAGTAAAATGTTTCCACTGCCAGCAGTTTGTGAGTGCACACGCCTTTCGGATAAGGAGGAAAGTAATGATATAGTATTAGATGAGGTCAATAATGAATTTTACCAATTAGTCGAAAAATGATATGTGGTTCAGTGTCGCAGTACCGGCGGGTCACGGCAACACCAGACGCTTGCCCAGACAAACCCGTGATAACCCGGATGTCTGGTCGCTTATCTCCACTGCCTACCTGCCCTATTTATTTAATATAATCATTCATAATAGAGAAGATGGATTTAACTCGACAAATGTACTTGCACTTTTGTAAAAATGAAGGTTTTACACACAAGATTTTTAACACCTGTCACTTTTTTTGACAATATTGTTTGAAAGAGACAGGATCACATTTTAAAACAGTGTCTAATTTAAACAGGTGTATAAAAATATTTTTTAATAATACCGTAAAAGTTTTATGAAATGATGGAATTATGTAGGAGCATTAAAATAAAATTGTGAGCTAATTACATAAAATACGGATGCTGTTGCCATTGTGTGATGATTCCTGGCATGACCACGAAGGATTTTCTTATTTTTTTTGTGGTACATATTCATAAAAATAAATGTACTTTAATGTACTTTTGAATAAAAAAAATGTACTTGTCTAGTTTCGACGTTCCGGCATACCTAAAGTGGTCGTGCCCGGGACGAGTTTTCTGGCACGACCACGCTATATTTAAGGATATTTCGATCAATTTAAGGATATTAAGAGGTACAAATTGTAGAAAATATATGTACTCAACTTTAGAAATCAAATTACAGGTGAGTTAAGCGGTTTTAGTAGTATTATTCAATTCCAGTACTTTTGATATGTTTAATAAGCTTCTAATAACATCCATATCTAGAAAAACGTCCTAGGTAGGAATGAAATAAGAACAATCGCAAACATTTTTGAAGAGATTTATATCTCATTTTAATAATTACCTTAGTATTACAAAAACAAAGAACAATTATCAGTACCACTTTCCATACAAGTGTTAAGTTGTTGACCTATATTTTTTTTATTGGAGGTATTATAATGATAATATAATGTGATATTATAATTATATTTGAATAGTTTTTATGACCGTAGAACATTGGTATTTATTGAATTTTAATTTGGCAATCAGAAAAATATGTAATGGTAAAATCGAAAATCTTCTAGTTATAATTATTAATTCATGTTTTCTGCGTGTGGCTAAGTTTTGGGACACCCTGTGCACTAAAGAAATGCAATCTTTTATTTTAAATTTTTCATGTTTCATGCGATTGTTCTTATTTCCTACCTACCACCCAATCAGGACATTTTTTAGATGTGGATGTCATTAGAAGCTTATTAAACCTGTCAAAAGTACTGAAATGGAATAATACTGCTAAAACCGCTTAATTCACCTGTAATTGGATTTCTAAAGTTGAGTACATATATTTTTTACAATTTGTACCTCTTGATATCCTTAAATTGATCGAAATATCCTTAAATCTAGCGTGGTCGTGCCAGAAAACTCGTCCCAGGCATGACCACTTTAGGTATGCCGGAACATCAAAACTAGAAGAGTACATTTTTTTTGTTCAAAAGTACATTAAAGTACATTTATTTTTATGAATATGTACCACAAAAAAATTAAGAAAATCCTTCCTAGTCATGCCAGGAATCATCACACTTGCCATTGACCCATTGTGCTGTTGCCATTGACACGACGTGGTGACCAGCACCCTGATTATCTAAAAAGAAACTATTTAGCGACCGGTTGCATTTGACATACATTGCCACTTTTCTTTGGTATGTTTTTTTTAACCCAAAAAGAAGTAGCAATGGATCACGCACGATCAACTGTGAACTGCAACCAGTCGCTAGGTGGTTTTTAATTAGATAATCAGCCCTCTGTATCATACCTTTGGACATTATCACACCTCGTGTTATAATATAGAGGTAACTAACCTTAACTAACATAGCCAATACAAAGTAACACTTTCCTCACCTTTTGCTGAATTTTCCACGAGTTCTTTTTTTTTACAAGTTGTAAACAGTATTCATAGGAAAAAACCTAAAACGGACTAGAATAACAAGCAAAAGTGGTCTTATCTTTTCGTTTAATCATGAATCCTAAATTGTTTCCGACGTCCGACCCCAGTATCGTAATGATTTTTCCACTGTCTCACCATGCGACGGGCGCATGATGCCAGTTCGCCAAACGTCTTCCCATGCGATGACCGCATGATGCAGCCACCTCTGTGGTCTAGTGGTTCGCCCACCCGTGTAAGACGTAAGGGTCCCGGGTTCGATTCTCAGAAGGGAGGTGAATTTGTATTCGGTTTGGTTGCTGGTAGGGTTTATTTCAAGCTAGCTACCACTATCAAGATGTTAAAAAATGTAGCCAACTGCAAAATAACCAAAGTCCTAAGGCCGTGCAATTGACTTGCTTTTCCGATATATCCTGCATAAATAAACTTGAATAAAGTCACTAGGTACTCTTGACTGTACCTACAATTAATATTATTTTCATCTTCCTTAATAATAATAACTTGCCCCCCCTTGAGCAATGGGCTGGCGACGCCCTTGACCACTATCTTATCTAAGTCTGATGCTGGCGCCATAAAAAAAAAGTTGTGATTCGGCAGTTAGAGGTAAAATGCCAGTTCCTCAGTTGTGAGGAGTTGTGGGTGAAGGCCAAGCACTATCTCGTTCGCGTTGTGGATAAATAAATATTCGCCAGACGTCTCATCATGTCACCATGCGATGACCACATGATGCAGTGTTTGCCAGACGACCCATGCGATGACCGCATGATGTGGCCAGGGCCTCGTTTAGACGACAGACAGACCAAAGACAGTGATAAAACTACCGGACGCTGCACTTGATTGGACTTTGTCAGTTGTTATTTTTATTGACAACAAATAAAAAAACAATGATAATAACATCCTTTTAGATAATGTTTAACTAAATGTTTAGCTTATTTATTTTACCATCGATAAAATGCTTTTGAGGTTAACTTATGGAAATTAAAAATGTTGTATTGGAAAAAAGGGATTGTTAGAAATTAAAAAGATTACGATGTATGTATGTACCTACACTTAGAGAAATAAATCAATCGTACAGTAGTATTTGAAGCAGGCTGGGCTACTACAATACACAATGGATTTAAAACTTCAATTTTAACATTTTAAGGTTTAAAATCAATTGGAATTACATATTGTCAGTTTTGTATAATTTGATGTGCCGTTGACTGTACATAAAAATATTACAATATTTATTTAATTATTAAACGAATACAATAGTCTATTCAGAAAAATGGTTTGTAAAGAAATGCAAGCTTTTGTTTGATTGTTAAAAACCATAAGTAAAGTAAAATAATAAATGTTGCAAGCGGATCGATCCACAAAGGTGACAATCCGCGCTGGGGGTCAAGTCTGCTAATGTTTTCGTCAAAATCGTAGTTCAATGGTGTTCTAATGGTATTGCTTTTTGACACAGTTCTTGTTTCATAAACCCAAAATCAAGACACAATATGTTTCCGTTTTGGGTTTAAGAAACACAATGTGTTTCAGTTTTGGGTTTAAGAAATAAGCACAGTGTCAAAAAGCATTACCATTGAAACACCATTGAACTACGATTTTGACGAAAACATTAGCAGACTTGACCCCCTGGCCACGAAAGTGACAATTCGGATCGAGACGCGAAATGAGAACAAACCACTGTGCAAACTATTTGTCACGTGTGTTTCAGTCGGCTTGCAACAACAAACTAAAATTAAGGTTATATTAAATTAACAAGACAATTAAATTCAAGACACTTACTGCTACCATCGCTCTTTTCTAACATAAAAAAAATGCAGAATTTCTCGAGGCATCGCAATTGAGTTATTATGTAATGCCCCGAAAATACAGATTTATGTTTTTAAACCATAAAGTGAAGTCAAAACTGGTTGACGTACAAAATACTAGTGGGTATATATTTCCTAGTTTCATCTGTTTTGATTTATTAATTTGTTTTGTTTCAGTGGAGTACGTGGACGCGGAGTACAGTTTGTGGCTGACGTGGTTCCTGACGCCGGTGATCGTGACCTTCCTGCTGCCCGCCGTCATCATAGTCCTCATCTACCTCAGCAGCATCATATTCCACATCTACAGGCTCTACAGGTGAATATCGACCTTAGGCCCTCCGCACATGGAACGTAAACGTAGTCGTCTTGTAAGCGTATCGTCACGAGTACGAGACGAGAAGAGACACACGATTCGTCGCGTAGACATAGATATTGTTCCAGCCCTCCCAGCATGACCGACGAAACAAGATATGTATATGACGCGTGATATAGCGTTTTATCGACACCCAACTGTCAAAATCCATTGTCTTTTGACAGTCAAACGTGATAATCACTATATCATATCGTGTTTTGGTGGTCATGCTAGGCAAGCAGAATATAAACCAGAGCTTCACGTTGACGGAAATTCATCACCATTCACCACATTGAAAGTATTTTCTACGCTTGCTTTTTACGACAGTACGCTACGATCGTAATGACAATAAAAATCTCATACGATACGCTCTGCAACACCGCTTCGTGTGCGGACTTCTTTGAACATGTACAGTATGAGGCAAATATCTTGAAATCGGGTGTTTCGGAACGCGTATTTTGGGCATGTGTAGCGATGAGGTACGCGGGCGGTGGGAGAAGGTGCGCTATTGGTCGCTCACAAGGGACATGCGCGAACTTATCCCCACTCCCGCGAAAAAAATCAAAATATTTGCCTCGTCGGTACTGTACGTGCTCGTAATCCTCTCGTACGATGCGCTTATATTCTTATATCCTTACGCTTACGCTACGACGCCGTGTGCGGAGGAGCTTACAGTGTCGGAGCTAGGATCATGAGCGCCCCTGGCAAGTTTTGAATTTGGCGCCCCAAGACTTATTTTCTAGTCAGCAAAGTGCGCCCCCTAAGGGTTGCGTCCCTGGCAGCCGCCTCTCTTGCCAGCCCCTAGCTATGACGCTGGCCATGTCTTACAGCATACGAAACATCTCTGTCTTTATTAGATTGATGACCACCTAGCATTACATTCCACCTCTACAGGCTATACAGGTGAATATCGACCTTATGCAGCGTCGGAGCCTAGGATCATGACTCATGAGTGGTTCTTGCAAGATAAAAGATTCAAATTTTGCTCCCCAAGGCTTATTTTCTAGTTATAGGACAGCAAAGTGCGCCCTCCTGAGAATTGCGCCCCTGGCAGCCGCCCCCCTTGCCAGCACCTAGCTACGACGTTGATCTTATGTCATGCTGTAAGCACAGCATACAAATCATCTCTGTATTTATTAGATTAGAGTTGACTAAAACAAGGAGAATAGTTTTTCTCATTTGTTTAGTTGCCTTAACGAATGAGAATTATTTTCAGTTCACTCAACTGAACAAAATAATTCAACTGAAAAAACGAGAAAAATCTCAGTAGTTCAGTTACAACACCGTTACCTAGTGCTATAAAAAATGAAACTGAACGAATGAGAAAAATAAACGCACTCTAAGTCAACAATACCCTAGCTAGTATCTGTTGTTTAAAAATGAATGATAAATACAACATTATTAACTTCCATTGCAGGTTACGTGTGGTGGGTGTACAGAGCGACTGGAAGGATGCAGCACGGTTAGCAGTGTGCGCCTTGTGGGACGCTCATGGGTGGTTGTGGCATGGTAAGAGCAGTTAATATGTTCAGACGACGTCATATTAGACGTAACGTGTTGACCAGAAATGAAAAAGGATTGCAATTCTTGCATTTTGCTTAGCTAAATATCAGTTGATTGTTTACACATGACAGCACATAAAGTAGTTCAGGAAATGAACGCTCAAAAAAAGGTATAGAGGGAAAGGCGTGGAACACAATTTTTGACTTCGTAACTTTGTTTGGACCTGTAAAGAGGTGAACATATCAAAAGTCCCCGCCCGTAGCCCCTATGTCGGGGGGGAGGGGGAGGGGGGTTTTTCACATATATCTCGAAAACTATACATTCCAGCGACATGAGTATTTTCACAAAATGAAAGCTGGTTCAATTTGCTACATGTTTAATTCAGTATTTTTTTTTGTATCTTGTATAGTTAGCCCGTGCCCCCGGCATAGGGGGCACGGGCGGGGACATTTGATATGTTCACCTCCTAACTGGTCCAAACAAAGTTACGAAGTCAAAAGTTGTGTTCCAATCATTTCCCTCTACACCTTTTCATTTACTGGGCTAAAGATAAACAGTTGAACTGCGAACACAGCTTTAATTACGTAGGGGATAAAGCATGGGCGTAACGAGGTACGGGCAGGGAGGGGCAGCTGCCCCCCCTTAGAAGAGCGCCCCCCATATACAATCCCTGACTACGCCCTTGGTTGTATAAATGACGACGCGGCTTGCAAGCGATTTTAAACTTAGGAGTCCATGTCCTCGATAGTTGGTTATGTAAAGTTAACACTCCCCAGGCTACGAAATCCGCGGGCTAGAGAACATCCCCGACGGGCCGTTCCTGGTGATCTACTACCACGGCGCGCTGCCCATCGACATGTACTACTTCACGGCGCGCATGCTGCTCTTCAAGCGGCTCCACATGCACACCGTCGCCGACCGGTTCATGTTCAAGATACCTGGTGAGTTACTGCACTGATTACTTGGATTATGCACAACGAGAAAGTGGATAAGGCCGAAGGTGGAAGCACACTACATCCGGAATCCTCAAAACTGAGGAACGGGCTATCTTACCTCTAACTGGCGGAACATAACAATTTTTAAATTGTTGTTATGGTGTCAGACTTAGGTAAGATGGCGGCACAGTAGCTAGCCAGGCGGACTTGAAATAAGCCCTACCGCCAACCAAACCAAGTACAAATTGTACTCTCCCTGGGGATCGAGCCCGGGACCCCTACATCTTACACGAGTGGGAACCACTAGAGTCTAAGACTCTGAGGTCTAGTCACTAGACCACAGAGGCGGTTTAATTTATTAATTCATCTTAGGGAATTGTACGACCTTGTTCCTCCAGCCCCTTTCCACCATCGGGGTACCAGACGCAGGATAGCATATCACCCTTACGTTGTAGATACTCCAAGGGTCCGTACCAAGCACTTTACCAATACATTTCTTATGCGAACTGCTAAAGAATGGAATGCGCTGCCTATTTATGTGTTCCTCAAAAGTTACAACCTAGTCTCTTCAAGGCAAGAGTGAATAGGCATTTCCTGGGCAAAAATGCTACACCTTAGACCACATCCTGTTTCTGTAGCAAGATGGCGATCAAATTGCCTGCCCCAAGCAGTTATTAGTTATTATTTAAAAACGATATTGTTGCCAATATTTTCGTTAATATAACTAATTTATGTCAGTATCTAAAGTTGGGCCTACACCTGTAACATTTTGGCGTGTCAGATCACAGTGACTTAAACATCGCTAGTTTGGTTAGGCGCGCGCTGTTGGAATACTGTATCAAAGAGACGATATATGGTAAAGACACGGTTATCTGACACGCCAAAATGCTAGTCTATTCATCTTTGTCTTAATTGTTCAACAATATTCTTTTTTAAAATACTATGCGCTCCAAATATGAATAGTATTGTCAAACGGCCATTTTGTTCTTTGTTCCTTTTCTTGCACATTCCTACACCCTGAAGTGGAAGCGAAACGCAAACAAAAATGGCCGCTTTGACAGTACTATTGTTATTTGGCTCGCATTGTACAACAGATGATTTTCCACACTCAGATTACGAAAGACGTTGATAATTATTAATGACAATTTAATTTAATAGGACAATACTTATATACAACGAGTGTAACAAGACAGTCAACGAAGCCGAAGGCCACGCATTCCGCCCATCATTAGGATCATTTGTCTTTAACACTATACCTGGGAAGCTAATAGCTACGAAGTTATTGAAGGTCAAAGACAATCATTTTTTTTTTCAAAAAATTTATGGAACCTTATTTTATTTGTTATTTCCTAATTTTTGACTACAGAAACATTATTAAAATTTTACGTATTTCGTAACAAACAATGGCTTCAAAACGTCATCACTCAATGTATTTCATGAACACGCACATGAACGTTGCCTTTCAACTCGGCCGCACGCGGCGTGTGGCATACACTCGCAGGCGCGGTCTTTTGTACGCGTTACATTGCGTGGTAATGTATGCAATGCTTTTTTAACACCAAAAATTAAAATCGTTGCCCAGCAATAATTTTGAACAGAAATGGTAGTGATGATGGGCAGAATACGTAGACCTCGGCTTCGTTGAGGGTCTTGTTACACCCGGTATTTTTAATAACGATGATAGTTTAAAAGACGTATGACAAGAGTAACTGTCAAAAACTGATACTAAATAAAGGATCAACAGACTATACAAATGTGGACCCACCCTAAGACTTTGTCTATAAACAGGTTGGGCCTCTCTGCTCGAGGGCCTCAACGTGATCCCGGGCACAGTTCAAACATGCGCGGGCGTGCTGCGATCTGGCAACCCTTTAGCGATATCTCCGGGAGGAGTGTACGAGGCACAATTTGGAGACCACATGTACCGCCTGCATTGGAAGTCGCGTATCGGGTTCGCTAAAGTAGCCCAAGAAGCTAAAGTGGTAAGTTTTAATGATACATTAACTGATATTTATCATAATTGACGTTGATATCCGGCAACCCTTTAGCGATATCTCCTGGAGGAGTGTACGAGGCACAATTTGGAGACCACATGTATCGCCTGCATTGGAAGTCGCGTATCGGGTTCGCTAAAGTAGCCCAAGAAGCTAAAGTGGTAAGTTTTAATGATACATTACTGATAATTATAATAATAATTGACGTTGCGATCTGGCAACCCTTTAGCGATATCTCCAGGAGGAGTGTACGAGGCACAATTTGGAGACCATATGTACCGCCTACATTGGAAGTCGCGTATCGGGTTCGCTAAAGTAGCCCAGGAGGCTAAAGTGGTAAGTTTTAATGATACATTACTGATATTTATCATAATTGACGTTGATATCCGGCAACCCTTTAGCAATATCTCCGGGAGGAGTGTACGAGGCACAATTTGGAGACCACATGTATCGCCTGCATTGGAAGTCGCGTATCGGGTTCGCTAAAGTAGCCCAGGAGGCTAAAGTGGTAAGTTTTAATGATACATTTCTGATATTTATCATAATTGACTTTGATATCCGGCAACCCTTTAACGATATCTCCTGGAGGAGTGTACGAGGCACAATTTGGAGACCACATGTATCGCCTGCATTGGAAGTCGCGTATCGGGTTCGCTAAAGTAGCCCAAGAAGCTAAAGTGGTAAGTTTTAATCATACATTACTGATATTTATCATAATTGACGTTGCGATCTGGCAACCCTTTAGCGATATCTACAGGAGTGTACGAGGCGCAATTTGGAGACCACATGTACCGCCTGCATTGGAAGTCGCGTATCGGGTTCGCTAAAGTAGCCCAGGAGGCTAAAGTGGTAAGTTTTAATGATACATTTCTGATATTTATCATAATAGGGTATTTTCCAAATTCTTTAAAACTGCTTATATTTAAAGATTGAGACGAACGATTTTACAGAAAAATATTAAAAGTATAATTAATGTCTTTTTTCTTCATTAAACCAATTAATGTTAAATTATTTTTAAATATTTTTGAATTTACCGCCAAAACGCTCGGTTCGACGACGTCTACTGTGTGACGTCATCTTTGTGTAAACAATAGAGTAAATTGTTACACAGACTACATAGGTGTTCAAATTGTTTACACAAATTTGACGTCTCACAGTAGACGACATCGAACCGAGCGTTTTGGCGGTAAATTCAAAACCATTAAAAATAAAATAGACTTTAATTGTTTTTATAGAGAAAAAAGACATTAATTAATTTATTTTTATTTTTCTGTTAAATCGTTCGTCCCAAGCTTTAAATTTAAGCAGTTTTCAAAAAATTGGAAAATACCCTATTGACGTTGATATCCGGCAACCCTTTAGCAATATCTCCTGGAGGAGTGTACGTGGCACAATTTGGAGACCACATGTACGGCCTGCACTGGAAGTCGTGCATCGGGTTCGCTAAAGTAGCCCAGAAGGCTAAAGTGGTAAGTTTTAAAGATACACTATACAGTACGAGACAAACATCTTGAAATCGGGCGGGGATTGCGCGGAACGCGTATTTTAGGCATGCGTAGCGGTGAAGGGCGCGGGCGGCGGGAGAGGGGCGCGCGCTATTGGTCGCTCACAAGAGCACATGCGCGAACTTATCCCCACTCCGTCGAAAAAGTGTCCAAGATGTTTGCCTCGTACTGTACTAATATTAATCTAAGTACAGTCAGTGGCACGAATCATGAAAATATTTCGACGGAGTGGGGATAAGTTCGCGCATGTGCTCTTGTGAGCGACCAATAGCGCGCGCCCCTCTCCCGCCGCCCGCGCCCCTCACCGCAACGCATACCCAAAATACGCGTTCCGCGCAATCCCCACCCGATTTCATGATTCGTGCCACTGACTGTACACTGTTTGTGAAGGGTTTTCCAATAAGAGCGGGTCGATGTTAAAACAAGCTGTGTGTGAGGTATTTATATAATTATTATTTTATTTGAAAGGCCCATGTATGCCATTTACTATGGAATATGACATTGATTAAATGTCCGCCGCGGCTTCTCACTATAGCACGGATCAGAGGGGTCCAATTTTCGATGAATCTGCCGCATATATCTGGCTGAATTTGAGCGATGGCCTGAGTTATGTTGACTTTGAGGACATCGGTCGTTCGAGGCTTATTGGCATAGACCTGCGATTGCAGAAAATCCCACGAAAAAATGTCCAGCAGGGTCAAATTGCTGGCCAATTCACGTCTCCTTTACGAGAGATAAGCGTACCTTCAAATCGTTCATGCAGAATTTTCATTGTGGCGTCCGCTGTACGGCATGTGTACCGCCGTCCTGCTGAAACCAGATTGTCTACGTTCATATTGTTAAATGTGGGCCAAAATAAATTGGTTATCATCGATCTGTAGTGCTCACCGTTGACAGTGATGGCCTCACCAATGTCATTTTCAAAAAAGTACGGATCAATGACGCCGCCTGCCCAAAATTCGTATCAAACAGTAACTTTTTGTGGAAGCATTGTCACATGGTGAACCTCTTGTGGGTTGGCATCGCTCCATTATGGCAATTTTGTTTATCAACATAGCCATTCATCAAAAAATGCACCTTATCACTAATGCTCATTTTTCGGCAAAAATAGGGCTCTATATATTTTCTTCCTAACGCCTCTGAAACCCACTTAGCGAAGAGGTGATGTTGTCTATGGTCGTGTTACTTACCATAATGATTTGGCATCAGCAATCAATGCCGCCTAAATAACATGGCTGCCAAAATCTGTCAACATCGCCCCGTCCTTATTGGTTGGATAACCCCAAGAAGCTTATACCTCCCTCAAATGGAGATTGCACGGCCATAATATGTCATAGTGAAGATTGAAAAAAGCTCCTTTAGTGACGTGACGGCTTATTGCAACCTCTTTCTTTAGTGTTACAATACGTGTTCGTTGTTCGTTCGTTCGTGAGAAACGAAAAAGTATTGTAAAACGAAAAGAAAGAGATAGCAATACGCCCCGTGACGTCACTAAAGAGTATTTTTTCAATCTTCAGTATGATTCTAGGAGTGCAAACTCCATTGTAGATTTAAGCTTCTTGGATAACCCTTTAGTTATGAGCGTCCACCTCCAATTACACATGACATTGACAAGAACAGCAATGATAAAAAAGTGTGTGAATTAAAGGTGTGTGTTTGTCAGATAACACATAAAAATTACACTTGATTAATGGTCCCAAAAATAATATTGAAAGTAGATTATAGTACTCAGTTTTGTGATTGACAGAAACAAGATAGATAAAACTTTTCTCTATACAAAAAATCGTTAAGTGACCTCCAATTTTGTAGTTTATAATGTTGTGCCAACCAAGTATAAACCTTAGCTAGTTCTCTTGTTTTGTGATTGTCAGTTTTCCAAAATAAGAAATAGTTTATTAGTTACTAGCGTTCACCCGCGACTTCGTCCGCGCGGATATTCGGAAAATCCCTAGGGAACTTTTGACCGGCATAAAAGTACTTATAAATTAGTAGGATATATACCCAATTCCATTGCTGTTCATCTCCGTTCCCGTCCCATTCCCGTACCCTTTCTCGTTTCTGTTCCCGTATTATTTTTCCATGCAAAATATGACCCTATTTTATCATTCATTAATTTCTTTCAGGGGTTGAATAATTTTTAACGTATTGGACTTCTAAATTAATGCCATTTTCGCAATTCACATCCCATAAAACCTCAATACCGACATTTATATCGATTTTAGTCTTCTTTACCCATTTACCCCCTAAGGGGTTGAGTTTCGGATTTCCACGAAACATGTGTTTGCTTATTTGTTTTAGCAGCACTCCTACGAAGTTTCAAGTCAACATGTCTTTTTAATATTTTTCTTCATACAATAGGTCCAGTGGCGTTGATCTGTCAGTCACCCCCTTCATTATTATATAAGAGAAGATTAATTAAAAACGATAACGTTGTCAATAATTTCGATAATTTTTGCTATGAACTTCCAGCGTTCTACACACTTAATTATTTACGATTATAAGTTACGATTAGCCAGACTATGTAATAATAAACTCCATGGCGATATAGTTAATTCGCATGCTGCTTTTCTGACGAAAAGCTTCTTTGATGACACAACCAGCTCCAATTTGTTTTCCAGCCCATAGTACCGATGTTCACACAGAACGTGCGCGAGGCGTTCCGCACGGTAGGCTGGTTGCGGGGCGTGTGCCTGCGCATCTACGCTGCTACGCGCGTCCCACTGGCGCCCGTGTACGGCGGCTTCCCGGTCAAACTGGTGTCCCATCTGGGCAAGCCTATCCCGCACGACCCCACGCTCACGCCGCACGAGCTACAGATAAAGGTAACTACACATACACACACCACATCACACATGCAACAACATACATACACACACGCCGTAATACAGGATTACAAACACGCCGCCACACGCGTGCCGCTCGCTGGCATACGTGTACGATATCAAGGGTGATGATAATGACATCATCGATGACGTTAGTTAGCTGAAACACTTATTTGACACTCGGGGATCTTTTGGACAAAGAATAGTCAAAGATTAAACAAATTTTCCACTGTATAAACATTTTTTAAAGATATTTTAATGATAACTTTTAACATAAATTGTCAATATTTATCATATATTTAAATGTTCTCAGGTTGCCAACGCTATAGAAGAATTAATAGAAGAACACCAAAGGTTACCAGGCAGTATTCTCCTCGCGCTCATGGAGCGCTTTATCGAAATGCCCAAGAAGAAGAAACTGTGCGACAAACCGCAGGCCAATGGCAGCTGCCAGAACGGAACCGTGAAAGAAAGGGACGCAGATAATGTAAGTGACAAGTGTGACAGTGACAAAGCGACGGCGTCATAACGCCTGGTGACGGCTGAACGCTGAACAAAAACTTTCGATTTCTTAATGAAGTCCGAACTGATTTTCATGTAACATTATATAAACATGTATTATGATATGATACATCATATAATACACATAATCATGACATGATGTATCATGTAATACACATAATCATGATATGATACATCATATAATACACATAATCATGATATGATACTTCATATAATACACATAATCATGATATGATACATCATATAATACACATAATCATGCCACATTTTAACAATATAAGAAATATTTATATGTTAATCGCATACGCTATTGTGATGATTGTAAGGCAAAATTTACGAACCTAACTGAGATTTTTTGTGCATTTAGAATTTTATAAATAAAAGACATACTGCATTAACCAGTACAAAATCCTAATTTGTATTTATACTTTGTCTTTATTACGAGTATATTATGTTAAAATTATACCTATTTATATCTATACCACTTACATCATTTAAATTATTTTTAGCTTGGCAATACCGTCTTAAATACTCTTTCGTTAATAATTTATAAAGCGGCGTGCACACGGTTATAGTTAGACAACGTGTTAATGAATTAACCCAAACTGGGAAATCCGTTTCTTCGGACCATCAAACTGAACAACTTTTACTATGGGACCAACTCTGAATAAACGAATAAAAATCTGCTGTTTCATACAAAAAATAATACTTAGCGAAAATATAAAAATGTATGAAAAAGCAAATTTTTTTTGTCATTTCAGAGTTGGTCCTATAGTAAAAATTGTTTAGTTTGATGGTCCGAAGAAATGGTTTTCCCATTTTGGGTTCATTAATTAACACCGTACCATACAGCGCTAACCTGATAGTCATAGTTATGGTACAAAAATAAGTTAAGATTTCTCACATTATACTGTAGTTTTAGTACTTATGAAATTGACACGCTGATTTTTCAATGCCTAAATTCGTTTTATATCGCTAAATTGAAAATGCTTTTCATACATTTGTAGGTATGTCAAATTTTTAATGTCTTTTATTTTATTTGTTTAATACAAGAAGCTTATACCTTCCCCCAATGGAGATTGCACGGCCAGTGTCATAGTGAAGATTGAAAAAAGGTCATTTAGTGACGTGACGGCTTATTGCAACCTCTTTCTTTAGTGTTACAATACGTGTTCGTTGTTCGTCGTTCGTTCGTTCGTGAGAAACGAAAACGTATTGTAACACTAAAGAAAGAGGTTGCAATAAGCCGTCACGTCACTAAAGGACCTTTTTTCAATCTTCACTATGACACTGGCCGTGCAATCTCCATTGGGGGTATAAGCTTCTTGGTTTACGAACGAATTAAACTGACTGCTGTTATCTGAGGTTTCAAAAATTGGCCCTAAGGGCTTGTTTTACATGTTCTGGATATAACTATCCTCTGGTTTTAAAATGGAACTGAATTTCTGTTAAATTAATCTCTGGTTTTAAAACTAAAAGATGTGAACAGGCCGTAATTAGAAATAAGACGACGATTTGGCTTCGACTTTATTTATTATTATTTAATTTTAATTTTATAAGTGTCTTAATTTTCTTTTCAAAGTTAGTCCGTGTGTAGTTTAATAATTTTTTTAGTAAATAGACTATTCGAATTTACTTAATTTTTTAAATGTAGGTATTCCAACTAACATATCAAATAATGTTAATAATGTTAGTTACGACGAAGCAATGTTATTGCAATATACAGCTTATCCTTATACTAACCGCAGGTATTTTACTTAGCAGTTAAAATATACATAGTGTTAGATAGCAGTCTGCTTATTATATTATCTTGAAAGTTATCTTTTGATTCGACTATGATGTAAGCTAGCTTTCTAATTAGAAAAGAACGGTTTTGACGCAGATCGTCACTTTCGCAAATGGTCATCGCGAAAAATTTGGTCACTTTCGCAAATGGTCACTTTCGCAGAATGTCATTCGGATTTTTTTTCTTTTTTTCTCCTTTATGTGAAAATTGTGAATGACATTCTGCGAAAGTGACGTTTTGCGAATGTGACCATTTGCGAAAGTGACGATTTGCGAAAATGACCATTTGCGAAAGTGACCAAATTTTTCGTGATGACCATTTGCGAAAGTGACGATCTGCGTCAAAACCAAAAGAACGCGTGCATTGAATATATTAAATGTCTTAAGATAATATTTTTATTAAGGCGCGCTTTAGACGATAAGTTTTGCTGTTTTTGGGCGTGCTACAGTCGCGAGTATTGTTTGATGGATAAAATAAAACCTACTGTGTAAGATTGTGACTGATGGTTGTATGACAGATGCCTAATGGTCGATATACAATGTGATTAAAGACTCGTATTTATGATAGGTGATAATTTCAATAGAGTTGGGAAAGATTTTTTTACCAAATAATACAAGGATAAATCGCATTGTACATCCAATCAATCAATATCATTCAACCACATCAGTCTGACTGATGGATGAGCGTGTAAACCACGCCTAAAAATCATATAGTTATTAATCAAAATTGTATCATAATTTACTTTTTTCAATATACTCAGTAATGTGACCATACGAATTTAAAAGAGATGTTTATTAAAATTTAAATACTTTATTTTTAATTGGCTGTAATTTAATAGGAACGTTCTTTGATAAGTTAGAACTATGTATTTACAATGTTAAGTCTTGTGAAAATAAAATCCTTTTTTGTATGATATTTTGATATGAAAGTATGAAATCATGGTAATAGCATTACCATCATGTGTCGTAGGGTCTGCGTATCCTATCACACACGCAGTAGAGAAAAGATTTTGTATTAGAAAATGACTAAGAACAACAGACAGAGCGACCGAGGCGTGCGAATTCAATTTTCATTGCACACACAGCGGTTAATTGGCATTAAACGCCATGTATTAGGAATCCGCTCATCGCGCCGCCGGTCGCTTTGTTGCGTGGCCAGACTGCTACGTTAGTACGTTAAGTAAGAAAGCTATACCTTCTTATGGCATGGTCTTTAGTCTTTAGACTGAACACGTGGCCGTTGACCAGCGAACTAAAATCTATGGAACAAGCATTCCGCTCAAAAAATAGCACCACGCAAAATGACATCCAAGTGGGCGGGGCTAAAATTATGGCATTTAGTTATGCAGCACAAAGTGACTGAACACTAGTTGCATAGTAGCGACCATAATCTGTATACTCATATTTTCTATACAATAAATATTTGTCATGATGATAAGTTATCTCTGCATCTTTTGACTGCCTTCTCTGCATCTTTTAAATCATTTGACTACACAGGATGTCATTTCTAATAAACATTCACTTTTCTTTATTATAAAAACTGCAATTAGTCTAAAGAACGTTAACGTCCGTCACCGGGCGCGTGGCTCACTTCCATAATGAAAATTCATTTAATTTCAATTGCACTTCCATAGATTTTAGTTCGCTGGCGTTGACTGATTCAAAATTTATATTGACTTGGTATTTGCTGCCAGAAATCTCTCGCATTTTAATAAATCTGTATCAAAGAAGATGAACTGTGCCCTTGACTCATTATTTTGTAGATAGAACGTAAGGTACAAACGAATTGTAAAGTTGAAACTTGAAATATTGGTTGCCATAAACCTACTTTGTAATAAGTGTTGCATATTCTTAAGTGTCAAATTCGCAAAGCTAGAAGACAATTTTTGTACTTATTATGTACGGTCCACTTACTTAAAAATGTGAAATTTTCTCACACGATTTTGGACTTTAAATATAATTTGGTAAAGTTTTGAATATTGAAGTAGGTTTTGACTGAAGTTATGTGTAATTATAGTAGTGCTGGCACTACTTGTATGTAATGCGAGTAAAATTAATATATAAGTATGCATTTTAATTATTTTAGATAGCTTTGGTACAAAATGTTAGAAATAAATAGGATTATTCCAATTTTGATGTGCTTGAACTAAAATACAAACCTGGTTCAAATAAATATGTAAGCAACTTATATTTATTTTTTATTTTATTATTATAATAATAATAATGTGATAATAGATAATAGAAAACATCGTCTTTTTTATTTATAACACCGGCCATTTCCAATTATCTAAATAAAAATAGGTAGTGTATAGTTTTGGTTCAATTTCTATGTACTTAAGTTATTACAAATTAAAGTAGGTAAATAGAATTTCCAATAAAAAAAACAATATTTAGGTATATCACAAATGTATTCTTTAATACAAACATTTATACACTTAACATCAAAATATAATTATTACCTATCTATACAATAATCAGTACCGTTAAACAGAACAACATAAAATTATACCTTTGCTCTCTGTATACCTATAACGCAGTGTGCCTAAGTCGCGTTATGCCTAGACCAAACGAGATGTTGGCCTATTGCGACTTAGGTCAATTACGTTTTAGTTCAAGAGCGAGATAGGCTTAGGGAGACTAAGGCTGATTGAGTTTTAGTTCAAGAGCGAGATAGGCTTAGTGAGACTAAGGTTCATTGAGTTTTAGTTCAAAGGCGAAACAGGAAAATAAAACTATTGTAAAAGAAGATGCAACATTTACAAAAAAATATAAACAATTTAAAACGAAATTATAATCCTTATGCTTCGTTACACAATATTAGCCTATATTCATCTTTTATAGGAATAAAAAAAACTATAGGTATTATAAAGACAAAGTGTTTTTTTATTTTGATAATGTTTAAAAAAAGCAAATCAAGAGTAAAAACCAATGTAAAATTAGACCAAAATTAGACTTAGGCGTATCGCGAAATAGGCAATGTGAGATATAGACTAAACGCTTATTTGAAATGACGTTTAGGCATAACGCGACTTAGGCATACTGCGTTATAGGTATACAGAGAGCAAAGGAAATTATACACTTCAGAATTTATTTTAGAATGCAGATTTCAAAATAACAGATCCCGTTCGAAACATACAAAAAAGTATTGAGAAATATTCAAAATTATACTTTTGAACTTCTGAAGTTACAAATTCTCAACCATGAATTTGATTTGAACATTACAAATTTTCACAGTCACGTCTAAATATACAACGTGTTAATGAAAAGCGCAAAACCTCTTAGGTGGTGATTGTGCTCATGAATATGAACAACTTTTACTACGGGGCCAACCTTGTAATCGCGAAAAAAAAACCAGCTGTTTCATATATTCTGGTCATTTCTGGTCGAGTAGGTCTTGACAACTTGTATGAAACAGCAGATTATTTTTGTTGAGTTGCAGAGTTGGCCCCATAGTAAAAGTTGTTCATATTCATGAGCACAATCACCTCCTAAGAGGTTTTGCGCTTTTTCATTAACACGTTGTATGTATGTATGTATACCAGTGGCGAAGGGTCCATACAAGCCGATTCCCATCGGCTTACCTTTGGAAATCCCACCCCAATGATCCACTATGCAGATCATAACATTTTTCATCATTTTTGTAGAGCGGCTTACCTTCGCCATATTTTTACCCCTCGCCACTGATGTATACAGTTTTCAACTTTGTCACTTTGATGTTTTTTTCATTGATTTCCGTTCAAAAGTAATAGCTTTTAGATTACAATCATAGAGTTTTAAACTGTATACATATTTATAGACGTGACTGTAGGTACTAGTAACTAGTACAGTTCGAATCACGAAAGATGACCACAAATGGCGCCCATCTCCGCGTTGAAGAAAAGACTTAAGACAATATAGGTAATACACTCGACGTCAGAAAAATCGCACCTTTTCGAAAATAAGTTTAGACTTGGCCACCCGCTAACTAGCGTTTTATTGTGTAAATGTTGCTAGCTAGCGTTTTATTGTGTAAATGTTGATAACTATTGAAAGTACATTTAATGAGCTTTCAATTAATAATCGTTTGATTTGATTAACATAACAGTTACCATAATTAAATGCTTAAAGCGTTATTGCTTGCGACGTCATAAAAGTGAAATAAAAGGGGTCAATTTAGGAAATGCGGGTAAATTAGCTATCGAGATGATGGAGAAAACACACTTCAACAGTTTAATTAAAAAAAGAAATATACAAGAAGGTTACTATTGCCCATGAAGTTCCTCGAATATTGCCAAAAATGAGGCAATGTAATGTTGCTCAGAAACTGAATCTCAGTTATTGATTTCGATCGACGAGTATTCCAACGGTTTCTAGAGACTATTGGCTATGTCCGAAGGGGAAGAAGCATATAACAACACTTACCATTAAATTAGATAAGATGAAATTTACTTCGAAGAAATTTTTTAAAAGGTGCGGTTTTTCTGACGCTGAGTGTATTTCATATTCGTATAGATAAATCGATATTTAAATATATGAAATATTATTTTGTCTAAAGTTTTATCTTCAGAGTTATGACGCGAAGATGGGCGCCATTTGTGGTCATCTTCCGTGATTCGAACTATACGACAAGATTGTGTACATCTTACTACATAATATGTCTGGCGCCGCCGGCAGATTGGGCAATTTACTGACAGCTCAAATAAAAAAAAAGTTCAAAGAAATTTGATAGATGGCGTTTAATGAAAGCCCTTCATACTAAGCAATTTATCACATGCAATTTTTTGAAAATTTTCATCGCAATGGCTGTAGGTACCGCTAACCCCCTTCTCCCCCTTTATTCCCATGAGTCCCCTCTAACACTGTCCCCCGGGGTGACAACTGGGATTTTTTTTCCCAGTCGTCACGGGGGTGACAAATTTTTCCCAAATGTCCAACGAGGCAGGAGAGTTAAAACGGCGACAGACATTTAAGGCGGTTGTAAGACCGAAAGTGGCGCCCTCAGAGGTTTTTGTTCAATAAGTTATTAATAGAAAAAGATTTTAATAATGTTTACGTGGAGTTTTTAGGGCCCATGGTCTAGTATTTTTAGAAGGTATCACTACATGCCTTCGCAGCATTGACTTCTATATATTCCACTAGACTGGCTGCTGTCAAACTGTTCTTTTGCCTATTTGATTTCCGCCATTTTGGCGCTGTAGGACGTAGCGTGAGCATAGCGTGAGGGACATGGTACTAAAGTCTGGTGTCATCATGGCAACCATTTTCATTGTAGTTACGTCAGATAGTTTCTTAGACAGACGCTAGAGGCGTTTCAAATAGGCACAAAAACTTTGCTGTCAAATCATACAGACAGCCAGTCCAGTTAAATAGAAAAAATTTTTTTCATGTCAGTGCTTCGCAGTCATTCGTAGAAGTAGATAGCAAATGTGTCAAAAACGGCCACTTTTAGCAGTTTTGCTATCTACTTCTAGCAGTGACTACGAGGGAATGTAACGATACCGTCTAAAAATACTAGACTGGGCCCTAAAAATTCCACGTAAAACATTATTAAAATTGTGTATTAGGATTATAATATTAAATAAAATTCGCCGCGGCGCCACTTTCACTCAGGATGCTACCTTAAGCATCTTTACGACGGCTCGGCTTTCATAAAACGCCATGGATCGTGATTTTGTGAACTAATTTCTTTTTTTGGCCTCGGAAAATCGCCCCACAGCCTATTTCTTTGATGAAATTAAATTGAATGAGGATCTTAGAGATGAAATTACAAAAAGTCGTTGTAGTTATTAACATCGTCGAACTGCTGCGCCTGCGAGGGGGGGCGGGGCGCGCCTCCGCCCGGCCTGTACTGTGGCTGCTGTCGACATAATAATGGGGAGCTTTATTAGTAAGTTCTTACAGTGGTAGCCAGTAGGACATCAGTTCATCATTCATACAAACGAGGTAGCTTTAAAGCCATGAAATAAAAAACGTTTTAACGGATACTAGCAAAGTACTTTGGTAATTAGTTGGTATTTGGTTTGACTTTAAATTTTCCCGATGTTAAATTAATAAATATAAAAGAAGGAGGTCGGCTTTTCTCTCCAAGTTTTCTATCGCCATTTTTTTCTTGGAGGAGCCTCCTAATTTTGTGAAATGGTGGTAGTTTCAGTACATTCTCTCTTTTTAGCATTAATTAATTCACAAAATTAAATTATAAACTTTATAGTATTATTTCATTAAATTTCATAAAAAAAAATACAGCAATATTAAAAATATTACTAGGTCTATTCTTAGTCTAATAGACCGCCCCGAGTAGTCCCCGGTGCAAATGTGCCCATAAAAAAATTGGTTTAATTATAAACTAAATGTCTTTATCATCATAGCTCGAGGGTAGGCTCACGAGCAGCTTCAGTCTCCCGTGACCACGGCAGCTGCAAAGGTGCCGAAACTTCGGGAAAATAAAAAAAATCAAACCAAATACCAACTATAATTACCAAAGTACTTTCAATTAAACCGCGCTAGTATCCATTAAAAAGAGTTTTATTTCATGTCTTGTGAGCGCGTTAGCTTGAAAAGTGAATTTGAAGCCATGGTTCTCCGCCACGGATTGACCTAGCTGTGATCTGATGATGGCCATCCAGGGAGTGAATGGAGAAGATTTAGATCAACGTTCTACGAAATATAAGGATATGATAAAAAAACCACGAAATTAGTAAAAAAATATGGAAATCTTGAAACTGAAAAATTTAGATCATAAAATGGGTGGAATCTCCCCCATTCAGTCCCTGGATGGCCATTATCAGATCACAGCTAGATCAATCCTTGGCGAAGAACCAAGACTTCAAAGTTACCTCGTATGCATGAAAATTTACTGGTGTCCTTAATATCTGGGTGTATATCAGTAGGCGAATTATGAGTTTATGATTACTATACATACTCGATAGCGACTAGTTGACATTTGTACGACAACATTAAAGGCCAAGCCACACAGCGGGCGTGGCTTGACGGGACGGGACGGCGACGCGACGCTGAGAAGTTGTAATGTACTAGGTACTATGGACGACGTCACACAGGCCGGCGTGGCACGACGTGTCTCGTCCCGTCGCGCCACGCCGCCGTCGCGCCGAGCGTGAATACAGATCGGAAGCGCGGCGGGGCGGAATGTAAGCGTGATCACGCCCGCAGTGTGAACTCCCGTCGCGCCGCGCCCCGTCACGCCCGCTGTGTGGCTTGACCTTTAGTTTAGTGTAGTTACCGCCAGGGGCGTTGTACCAAATTGCATACAAAACTGCTTACTACAGTCGCTGTCGAGTATAGTAAACGTAACTGTAAACTCAATACAGGCGCTGTGTGTGCCTTTACTAATTTGTCGGCGCAGCATCGGTACGACATCAGCATGCTCGGTATACGCGGTATCGAAAGCATACCGAATATCCCAAACTGCCACACGAAGTGAAAGTACCTTGAATATTGGGTAGGAAATATTATTGAAAGACTTCGATCAAGATTCTTGATCGAAGCTGAAAGAAGACCTCGGTTTGATGATAAAAATAATTCGCCTTGCATTGAAAACCGATCAACCCACATAGTTGAGCTGTTGAGAAGTAAGATATCGTGTTCCTTTAATATTCTAAATAAATGAAATCTGACTCTGTTACTGAATTTACTTTTATGACTCCAAAAGCTACCCTATTTATTAGTGTGAGGGTCCTACACTATCTGGGGGTTACTGCCACTGACCTCAATGAAAACCGAAATTACCAATTAAATATTATAAATTTATTTCCAATAAAAATTCCCCAAATTTAGTATTTGGGGAATTTTTATTGGAAATAAATTTATTGGAAACACAAGCACACGAGTCGGTCAGCGCGCAGTTACTGCAACGACTCTCATTCATACGTCACACACTTATACGAAATCGCTGACATGCAACATTAATTCTACAATGTCCCTACAGATTCATTTACTTCCCAACCAACCAACCAAAAAGTTGAGCTGTTGAGAAGTAAAATAGTTGTTCAATTTCCAGTTGATCGGTTCAGTTGATCAGAATTGAAAAAAAGAACTGAGGCCGTATTACAAGCTCTTAAATCCTGCCAGGGGCCGTACCGGCTAACGAATCGATTTTCATAAAAGTCTGCTGGGTTTCAACTTAAAACAGAGAAATCAAAGTAAGCAATTTCGTTTTGTACTTTTTGTTGACGTGATTCGGAAGATATCGATGTTCGTGTGACATCATGAATTTGGGTTCGTCATTTTGGCCCAATTGGGGCTCGATTTATCTGTTTTAATTTGAAACCCAGCAGACTTTTATGAAAATCGATTCGTTAGCCGGTACGGCCACAGGTTTATAAATTGCTGTAGTGACATCTCTTTCTCGTCGTATAGCAAATAAAAGAGATAGATTGATAGCCAGTCAGAAAACTGCCTGGAAATAAGAGGTCATAATACGGCCCCTGGACGCCTATATTTCATACATTCATTACATTTTGTCGGCGCGGTACGCCCAGTGCTGTGTTGCATCGCTGCTGCTTCGACTAATGAGAGACGACGCTATTGCAATACAGATTACAGGCGTCTAGTAAGCTTTCGGTACCGCGTATACCGAGCATGCTGATGTCATAGCGATGCTGCGCCGACAAATGAATAAAGGGCCTTTTACAAACCTCAGCACGTATCTTCAGCGGTGAGAGAAATTGAAGTGGATTACTGGGCATGATTGCAGTCGCCCCGCACCACGTCTCCCACCAATGAGACACAAAAACTACTTCTGTGCATTAACGACGGTTAAAGATACGTGCCGAGGCTTGTACACAGAAGTTCAAAATTTACTCTGAAATCGCGAAAAAAAGCCAGCTGTTTCATACAAAAATTAATACGGAAAATATAAAAACAAAAGGATTTTTCTTCGCAATAGGGAATATGCATCAATTTTTTTTTATCTTAATCAAAAGTATAATGCGTGAGAAAATTAACTGTAATATTAAAACTTTTCTCTTGCGTTTTTTTCTCGTGATACAGTTACTTGAAGTTAGCGTGCAGCAGCACCCGCCGAAAACGCTCCATACAAAACGGTGACGTCACACACCACGTTTCAGGTGTGTTTCGGCGCGTTTAATATGGAGTTAGCCAATAATCTTCAATTATCTCCCTAAATTTTGCGTTTAAGTACATATGTGTCTTACAAAATATTATTTCTTATTCGATATTCTATCTGACTGTAAAGTGCATTATATCCGAAAATGAATGATTTCATCGTGTAATAAAACTAAAATAATAAAAAAAAATTTTTTTTTCCTGTTCCATCATGTTTTTATAAGTGTCCGCAGCGATCAAGCTCAATTTCATCAAAATCGGTGACTTATGCATATTCCCTATTACGGAGTGTCTACCATATTCGGTTTAGCCATTAATTCTGTTGACCATCAGCCATTTTTAATGTCCCCACTGCTGGGGCACAGGCCTTCCTTATGGGTGGATAAGAAGGATGATCCATAACCGACCACGCGGGCCCAATGCGGATTGGTGGCTGTTAACAACTGCCAATGTACCCGTGACCAACGGCTTAACGTGCCTTCCAAACCTCAGAGGAGCTCGAGATAGAAAATTTTGGTCACCCATCCCATGACCGACCATTGCGAAAGTTGCTTAACCTCCACAATCGCTGGGCCAGGTGCTAAACTACTGCGCCATCGCTTTAGCTCATTGTTTCTTAACAAATACTTACTTTAAAAATACTGTTTTGCCTCAGAAAATGCGTTTATTTATGCTGGATGTTGCTACAAGCGTGGCGTGACAGAAATGCAAGAAAAAAAGGATTAGTTTCGAAATGGTGAACAAGGCTGTGATCGGCATGCACAGTAGAAACAAAAGATAACAGAATGTTAATAAATTATACTTCAGCCATATTAAGCCGGGTCTACTGCGCCGTGTTTTTGTGTTTTCAAACATCAAAACAATGTTTTGTCAACATGTTAGGGGCGTGGCCTATGAGTTTTGTTTTACAAAAACACTAAACATGCTTGCCGAGACGAACGGATAACATCCCCCGCTCTCGCCTGCGGGGAGGGGAAGTAACTCATTTTGTCTTAGCGCTCACTAGATGCAGACGCCTTGCCTGCGTTCGGACAAAGCCGTGATTGGACGCAAATTTTCTAACATATTTTAAAACAAAACCTAGGCGCAGCGGACGTGCGGTTTTGCTAACATGTTTAGATAATAATGTTTTGCTAACATGTTTTGTTATAAAATTAAGCGCAGGAGACCCGACTTTACAGAAATAATGTTTGCAAACAAAACTTTGCGCATTTTTCGTAATTACTCTGTGACTCGGTAGCTCATTGTAAGAGCTTGGGACTGGACTTCCAAGGGTTGCGGGTTCGATTCCCGTCCGAGAATATGATCTGGTGCGAGTCGATTTTTTCCAGTATATTGTTTAGTATTGTATGGGCGGTTTGTTTGTAAATATTATTTCCATAAGTTGGCTAGAGTATAAATTAAATGCTTTAAGGCAAGTTACACTCTACGTGAGGAAATTTAAAAAAATAGGACCTTTGAAATGACTATTCGACGTTAAGAAGTACTTTTTTGAAATATCGACGGTTAATTCATATTTAATAAGAATTTTATTATAGTTATTGCGATCAAACGACAACTGTTTTACACTTTTAAAACCATCGATATTTCGTCAGTCACGGAGAGCTATAGATACAATACCTAAAGATAGGTTTTTGACAGTCAAGTAAATAAATAGCCATATACGTATATCGTGTTGCGGTCATGCTACAAGGGCAACGTTTGTTTAGGTATTATATCTACAGGGTGATTTTAAAGTCACTTGATAAACTTTTAGAATGTGTTCATTGTTCAGTTTCTATGAACCAACAGAGTACTTGTCAAGACGAATCAAACGAGCCCAAACTACATGGGATTGTGTGGTTTTATTACAGTTCCTGTGGCCTTTTTCCTGCTCCATTATCAGACCCTGGACATTACCTCCCAACAGAGTACTTAGCAAGACGAATGAAAGGAGCCCAAACTCGATGGGATTGTATGGTTTAATTACAAAGTTCCTTTGTCCTATCAAATATTCATTATCAAAAAAAATCATTCATGCGTTCAATTTTTCTTGTACGGCAAAAAAATTTGGGAAAAATATATGTTAAGGTACTTAAAAGGTACTAAATGATTAAAAAAAAGAGATAAACTAGTTGTGTTGTTTAGAACTATAAAAAAATGTGGTCCAGTCAACCTGACGTCGGTATATCTGGCCACTTTCTTTACACGTTTTGTCGTTGTCAATCGAGGTACTAAATATTTGAAGTTAGGTTCAAATAGTAACAAAAAGGTGCATTTTGGTATATTCTTAACATCTAATTTCGCTTTTGGTCCCGAGACGCTTACTGTGGTCATCATAATACGACCAAAATTTTAGGCCACGTATTACTATGAATAATCTTTTTTCGACCTAATGCCTGCTTTATACGAGGTCAGTAAAATGGCAGTATAGTAATCCAATCCAGTGCTGACTTGCTTGGTCTTGTGTAGGCTTTGTACTAGTTTCAACCCAGTCCAGTGCTGACTTCTCCCTCGCAATTCAGTCCAGCTGACTAGCCAGTTAGCTACCCTTTCTCACAGTACAGTTCGAATCACGAAAGATGACCACAAATGGCGCCCATCTTCACGTCGTAACATAACTCATGAAGAAAAGACTTTTGACAAAATAATATTTCATATGTTTAAATAATATCGATATTTCAATATGAATATGAAATATTATTCTGTCTAAAGTCTTTTCTTCATGAATTATGACGCGAAGATGAGCGCCATTTGTGGTCATCTTTCGTGATTCGAACTATACGACTTACTGCCGATCCTGCCTACATGTACCCAGTTACTGGGTTCAGTCTCTGATCCCGCATCAACCAGCCCTCAAACATGTTTCTTAGAGAAAGTATTTCAGTTTCATAGGCTGTGTTCAGTCTGTAAATAATACTTAGGTCAAAACACGTCCTAAAAGTTTGTCACGTGGTTTTAAAATCATGAGCAAATTAGCATAGTACTTAGATTATATACCTGTATATAATCAAAGGCATAGTATAGAAGTGTGTGTAAGCATTACTTGCGAGCGTGGCGGGTGTGGCGGCGGGGGGCGGGGGGCGGGGGGCGGGGGTCGGGCGGTCACATGTGCGGGGGGCGCGGCCCGCGCTGCGCCTGCGCCTGTTGCTACAACACACCCCCACCTCAACTACTGACACTAGCGTCTGTAACCTGACACCTTCCGATACGAACCGATTTATTTATGACTTCTAGCCTCGTTGACATGATCAAGATATACTTGGACCAAGTAAATTGGACAAAGTAGCTTCGATGAAAGTATACTTGGATACCTGGGGCCGTACCGGCTAACGCATCGATTATCGAAAAGTCTGCCGGGTTTCAAATTAAAACAGATAAATCGAGCCCCGATTGGGCCAAAATGGCGAACCCCAATTCATGATGTCACACGAACATCGTTATCTTCCAAATTACGTCAATAGAAAGTACGAGACGAAATTCCTTACTTTGATTTTTCTGTTTTAAGTTGAAACTCGGCAGACTTTTCGATAATCGATTCGTTAGCCGGTACGGCCCCTGGTGACACGATCAAAGCATACTCGGACCAAGTAACACAGTAGCTTTTTGCATACGGCTACGTCAAAGTGCACTTGGATTGTTCGTTTACATGATCCAAATAGCGTCCAAGTAGCCATCAAAACTACTTGGTTCAAGCAAGCTTGGATGAAAGTAGAGCATGGTCAAAGTTTTTCTTGATTAAAATTTTAATCCAAAGGCGCTTTGATTGCTCGTTCACATGATCCAAGTAGCGTCCAAGTAGTCATTAAAACTACTTGGTCCAAGTATACTTTGATCATGTCAACGCAGCTTTAAGATGTCTGTCCACTACACCGTATCATACCATGAGCATGCTAGGAACGTATCAGACACGAAAAATAGGTACTATGTCAACTGAAATAGATCGACGGCGTTCTGTGCCCGTATGCATCCCGTATGATGCCCGTATGTCACCCATATGTAATCTGTATGATGCCTGTATACAACATCCACCAAAGCCGATAGGAATCTATTTCATTTTCACATGCGTATCAGTATTGCGCGGACGTCTTGGAGTGCTATCAAGTTTTTAAACATTAAAAAGGTATAGCTATTAGAAAATTCACTGGACAACTGGCAATGATTGCCATATACACTTATTGCGCCTTTATAACGGTCATAATACGCGGTATCCGTATACTTACCGATTTGGCAACGTCGCGTGTCATGTAGTGTAGGAAAGGAAGGTAGTGGACCCCCACAGTAAATCCTTAGTAGACGAAACTTTACAGTAAGTATGATAAAGTATCATAAATGAAACGTATTTTTAAAATTATCCAAACGTATTTTTTTTTTGGATATTTGTACATAGGTTTTGGTTCATACTATATTACATCCCTGCAAAGTTTAATCGACTGAGGATTTAATGTTGGAGTCTCCATAAAAAAGATAGCTTCATTGCCTACACTAATGCATGCATAGAGCGTGTCAGCAGTTCAGCACCGGCAAAATATTCTCGACAATTTTATTATTGACACTCCGTGCATGGTACGCGACGGGGTTGGTCGGTGACGGAGCGGTCTAGAGGGAATAGTGTCACACTTTTCAATACAAGGAATATTTTTTGCCTGACACGTTCCTAGCACGGTCATGGTATGGTACGGTGTAGTGGGCAGACACCTTTAGAGTTCAATATTGTGCTAAAAGCAAATCGGATGGTGTAGCGGTCTTTTATCCCAAAAGTATTGAGAAAAAGTCATAACACGTTTACAATGCAAACAAATTGACAATAGTGATCATCCATCTACAATTTCATTCGAGAGTGTACGGCCAAAGTGAAAATTTTACAGTTTAAAATACGTCGTTTTGTATAACAAGCTCTGAATTTGCCGCAGATCACTGTCTATTGTCAGTTCAATAGTATTGTACAGCTGAAAACGTACAGTTTACAGTAAAGAGATGGGAAACCACTTAGCGTGATTAGAATCGATGATCAGTGTTTTTTTTAGAATGGATGGAATTTGTCCATTTATAACGAGTTTTACTTTGGTAGTAAATATATCTCGATACTTTTGAGACGGACTAAACTTCCGGTCGTTTATACCTGGGAGAATTGTTTTTTTACATACATACATACATACATACACTCACGCCTGTTTCCCATGGGGGTAGGCAGAGACTATGGATCGCCACCTGCTACGATCCTTGCACACTTCTTTCGCTTCATTCATTCATTCATTCATTCATTCCATTCATTAAAATTGTTAAATTGGTAAATTTGTAAATTGGTAAATTGGTAAATTGTTTTTTTAAACTTGGGATTTTAGGTCAGGTATACACACGACCGAAAGATTTGCTGTCTGAGCATTTTAGTGTCTTCACATATATCTGATCGTGTAGTAATTAGTGCGAAAGAAAGCTAGTTCAAGCACAGAGATATCTGGAAGTTGGTATATCGGGTGATTTTTGTCCGTAAAGAAAATGTGTCAGAAATGAAGAATTTGATATTAAGTAGGTAGCTGAGATTCGTTAAGAAACTGCTAGGAGAAATATCTATCTGATATTAAAATAAATAAGACAATAAGTATCTTTCTTTACAGCAAAATCATCCGATATAGGAAAGAACATTGAAAATCTAGCAAAATGAAATTCTGCCTAGCCACAAGTCATAAGATTGGCTTATATTTTATTTACACTAAAATTCTATTAAAAATCTGAATTAAGAAACAAAAAGATACTAGAAGTGATAAAATGTTAATAAAGCTAAGTGAAATTAGTGAAAGAAGAGGGTGAATGAATAAAGCACGTGTTATAAAAGTGAACAAGGAAATAACATTGCGAGTAAAGTGAAAATCAGAATTATAAAAAATCCATTCATATGTCGAGTATCTATTCGGATTCCGCATGCGTAATAGACCGTGGAAGTGTGACGTCACATAATGGCAGAGTTTGTCGTTTTGGGTAAAAACAAATATCTGAACGAAGCAAGTTTCTCTTCTTAAGGTATGGAATTACACCCAAGAGCAAAACAATACAGCATACTTTTTCCTAACAACAAAACAACTCAGTAATTTGATAACAAAGCAAAAGTGCCAACGTTTTCGTCTTTGTTTGGTTTTGACGCAGATTGTCATTTTCGCAACTGGTCACTTTCGCAGAATGTCATTTTCGCAAATGGTCACTTTCGCAGAATGTCATTTTCGCAACTGGTCACTTTCGCAGAATGTCAATTTTCGCAACTGGTCACTTTCGCTAATGGTCACTTTCGCAAAGCGTCACTTACATTTTTTTGAAAGCCATACAAAAAATATACGGAGAAAAAAATTGTGAATGACATTCTGCGAAAGTGACGTTTTGCAAAAGTGACCTTTAGCGAAAGTGACCAGTTGCGAAAATGACATTCTACGAAAGTGACCATTTGCGAAAATGACATTCTACGAAAGTGACCCAATTTTTCGCGAGGACCATTTGCGAAAATGACGATCTGCGTCAAAATCCAAATTATTATCTTACCCAAATGTACGTCACAGCTTCCACTGTCTATGTGCCGCCACTCAGGCAGGACGCACAATGAGATGTAAAGTCATGAGTCGCCGACCCATCTTCTACTTACTCCGCTTTGCAGTATGTCATTTGATACACAACAAATGGTGTAGATTATGAAACTGCAGCCGCATGTAGTGTCACTTACCTGCTGCAGGAGGTGGCGCAGGCCGGGGTTGGAGGGGAGCAATGGCCGCATGATGCGCGCGGGGTGGGGCGCGCCGGCTCCACGCAGTTGTTGCTGCAGTTGTGCTTGCAGCTGGTGCTTGCGCTGCTCCTGCCGAGCAAACGAACTGTATAATCCATAAAACACTAAAATCCTTTGTAAACCTACAGCTTGACAAAAAAAATTAGAAATGACACTACAATTATTCTCGTAGAGTCTGTTCGGAAATAGAATCGACTAGGGATTTGTGCTTGATTACTGTTTTTGACATGTTGACGTTACGTTTTAGTGCGACTGTAATATCTTGATATGTATCAAGTCGAGATAGTCGCACCACAGAATATATAATAGTGCTAACGTACAGAAGTCCATCCACGCGATGAGGACAATCAAATAATAAGCTACTCTCGCTGCACGGCAATAAAGTACAATTTCAAATGGCACAGCGCTGCGTGCTTAATAAATATTAGTATACAAAGCGTCTCTCTTTCTGTGTCAACCAATAGAACTCGTGAATAGACAATTTGACAAGATTTAAAATATACTACAAATGATGGTCATCCTAACAGATAATGGCGTAAAAAAACATATTAGACTATTATATGGACTAAATTAAGTATATTAATTGATTTATTTCATCTAGAAAAATGCAATAATTTTTGAAATTTTTTCTGTGGCGAAAACGCTCTAAGATGACTGATGACGTCACATGCCTGTAAATAAATATGACTTCAGGCGTTTGACACGACCATAGACTTAAGATCCGAGATTGATGGCTGTCAAATGGCTAAGGATATTACAATGTTTACAGGCTTGTGACGTCAACACGTATGGTCTTTGTAATCTCTGTGTGTGTGTGTGTGTTTTTTTTTTATTTTTTTATTTTATTTTTATTGTGTCTGGTAGGTAACGATATAATAAATTGTAAATATCGTTACTTTTGATGAAGCTGATAAGTTTCTTGCGCCCATTCTTCTTGTCAGCAAAAAGACGGCCGAATGGGTGGTAGGGGAAAAAAAACTGGACGATTTAGACTGGAACTTGTAATAAGTCTATTTAAATAAAAAATATTTCTATTTCAAACAAGTCACGTGTCCAGCGCCATAGCGTTTTTGGCGCGGTTTTAAAATTTTAAACTTTAACATTTATTTATTAATGAAATCCATAGATTTTTCCTAAAATATCAATGTGGTGCGCTTATTACGTAATAAGGAATAATTTAAAATGGTTTTCAAAAATTGGTCAAATAGTCTATTGTGGTTGCTACGCACTACTTACCGATACCATAGAAAACATTCGTTTTGCCGAATATACAATGAAATTACCTGCTAATATATAAAAAAAATTACCTACTAAGTGAACTGAGAATATGTATTTCTAAGTAGTTAAGTACTTAGTTACTTGAGTGAAAATTATATTATTTGAGATTAATGTTAGGTGATGTATAAGTTCGGGATTTTTACGTAAATAGTAGTAAAGAATACAAGAAGCTTATATCCACAATGGAGGTTGCACGCCTAGTAAGTAAGTGAAGATTGAAAAAGACTCTTTAGTGACGTTACGGCTTATTGCTATCTCTTTCTTTTCGTTTTACAATACGTTTTCGTTTCTCACGAACAAACGAACGACGAACAACGAACACGTATTGTAACACTAAAGAAAGAGGTTGCAATAAGCCGTAAGGACCTTTTTTCAATCTTCACTATGACATATGGCCGTGCAATCTCCATTTGAGGGAGGTATAAGCTTCTTGAAAGAATATTAAGAACTGACTCGTTCGTGACGTTCACACGCTCGTCGGCGCGGTGATATCCCTCGACCATGGCTCGAGTGAGACCCCCTTGGTCGCAGCGCAGCACTATAATAGGGAATATGCAGTCACCGATTTTGATAAATTTGAGCTTGATCGCTTCGGACACGTATAAAAACATGTTGGAACTGGAAAATAAAAAATAATAATGTATTATTTTAGTTTTATAACACGATGAAATCAGGGAAAAATAACGATATTTTTTTTTCACTTTCGAATATAATGATCTTAACAGTCAGATAGAATATTGAATAAGAAATCATTTTTAGTATGTCACATATGTACTTAAACGCAAAGTTTAGGGAGATAAAAAAAATGAAAACTCTTGGCTAGCTCCATAGTAAATGCGCGCCTGAAACGTGACATGTGACGTCATAAATCATGTCCGTTTTGTATGGAGCGTTTTCGGCGGTTGCTGCTGCGTGCTAACTTCAAGTAACTATATCACGAGAAAAAAACGCAAGAAAAAAGTTTTAATATTACAGTTGATTTTCTCACGTATTATACTTTTGATTTTGATAAAAAAAAATTGATGCATATTCCCTATTACGTTTAACATTGCCGTCAACATGACAAATACGGTGCTCCAGGATAGTTCTCTTTCTCTTTCCGCACAGACTCTAACATCGCACGAGACGAGATGCGCAGAACATAATTTCGATGTAAGTGAGAGATTATAGTGGTGGGGCACGGCTACGCCCATAGCGGCTAACTTCATAGCCGCCAATAAGGATGAAACGTAATGCGTTTTATTTTATTGGCGGTTATGAAGTTAAGGGGTAAGGGGGGTGAACTACACTCGGCGTCAGAAATATCACACCTTTTAAAAAAAAAACAAAATTAATTTAATCCTATCTAATTTAATGGTAAGTATTGTTATATACTTCTCCCCCTTCGGACATAGCCAACAGTATCTAGGAACCGTTGGAATACTCGTTGAATGGAATCAATTACTGAGATTCAGTTTCCGAGCAACATTACATTGCCACATTTTTTTTTTTGGAATATTTGAGCAACTTCATGGGCAATAGTATGCATCTTGAGTATTCCTTTTATTTAATTGAACTGTTGAAGTGTGTTTTCTCCTTCATCTCGATAGCGAATTTACGCGCATTTCCTGAATTGACCCCTTTTATTTCACTTTTATGGCAGCAATAACGCTTTACGCGTTTAATTATGGTAACTGTTAAAGTCAAAGTCAAAGTCAAATAAGCTTTATTCAAATAAACTTAATTATTAAGTACTTTTGAATCGTCTATATTTTCCTACCACCCGTTCCAGACTTTTTTAGCTGACAAGAAGAACGGGCGCAAGAAACTTATCAGCTGTAACAGCCATAAGTAACGATATTTACAAACTTGAATATATCGTTACCAGATAATTACAATACAACAGGGTGACAGGATTATTGGCAACAACATAGACTTATTATATTACTTCAACAAAGTACTTATTAGCAAGTTATGTGTTACATCATTTCCACGCATTTAGATCTTTAAGATAATCATCTACTTTATAATAACCTTTACCCATGAGCGTTTTTTTAACATGGTTTTTAAATTCATGCAAAGGAAGATCAATCACTTGTTGTGGAACTTTATTAATAAAGGCTATGCCTTTCCCCATAAATGAACCTCTAGTTTTTGCAAGCCTAATGTTATGTTAATTATATCAAACAATTATTATTTGAAAGCTCATTAAATGTACTTTCCATAGATATCAACATTTACAGAATAAAACGTTAGCTAGCAAAAGCAGGTGGTCAAGTCTAAACTTATTATCGAAGAGGTGCGATTTTTCTGACGTCGAGTGTATTTAACCCCCCTTTACAAAAATAAGTATTTCTAAAAAACCTAAGACAAGTGTTGTTTTATAGTTTCGTGTACCCACCTCGAGTTGTTTATAGTGCTGTTCTTGTTGCTGCGCGGCGTGCAGATGCGTCATGAAATTAATAAAAAAAAGAATGTTTCGCAGTAATAAAACATAGAGAAACGTGCAAAGAAGATACCAGAATATTATGGCTATTCAAACTTATGTGTCGGCAATAAGCCAGAATAGTTTGGCATTTGTAATGTGTGTGTAATGCCGGCTCCACACTCGCGCCGCGAAAGCCCGCGATGGCCGCGAACCGCGAGTGTGGAGGGTTTCGCGGCTTCGCGTTCGCGCTTCGCGGCGTTCCCCGTCCGGTGGCGGTTTTTTGGTCCGCGTCAAAGGGCTTGTGTGCCGAACTAAGGTTGCCGTGATTCGCGGCTGCTGTTCGCGCGCGAGTGTGGAGCCGGCTTAAAAAGTGATGACAATTCTATTTGACAGTCAGTGTTGTGAAATTAGTGTAACAGAGGCCTTAAATGGACCAGCAGAGTTGCGCAGTGGAAGCGTGCTGGGCTCATAACCTGAAGAGATATCCATCTTGAACTACAGATGGTAGGCAGCTCCCAAGGCCTGCTGCAAATGCTGGATCTACTCCAGGTTCTAGAACTAAGCCTCAAAGGAACATTCCCCTACGATTTACAACTTTGTAATGTTACCTCTTGTTTTTATAGATTTAGATACTAAGTACATACTTTTCTAACTTATTGGCGGTTCGGAACGGAACATCGCTCGAGATGATACGCACAACACAATCGATTCGAATCGATTTGGTTGGTGGTAGGGCTTATTTCAAGTCCGCAGTAGCAATAGTAGGCGCAAAATAACTTGGCGGCTCTGAACTTCGCGCGGACCGCTGTGCAGTAGACGAATACAGGCTTGCGCGGGGACGGGGCGCGGGCGGAAGCACTCGGAACTAGGACCCCGCGCGAAATATCACTTGCGGCTAACTTCCGAGCCAGCAAGTTATTTTGCGCATATTATAGCAACATCTTATCTAAAGAGGGCTCCACACTCGCGCCGCGAAAGCCCGCGAAGGCCGCGAACCGCGAGTGTGGAGGGTTTCGCGGCTTCGCGTTCGCGCTTCGCGGCGCTCCCCGTCCGGTGGCAGTTTTTTGGTCCGCGTCAAAGGACTTGTGTGCCGAACTAATGTTGCCGTGATTCGAGGCCGCGGTTCACGCGCGAGTCTGGAGGACTATATTTTTCGCACCGTTTTCATGCGCGAACCGCGCCCGTGATTCGCGGCCGCGGTTCGCGGCGCGAGTGTGGAGCCCTCTTAAAACGCCATAACAACAATTTAAAAATTTTTGTGTTCCGGCAGTAGGTAAGATAGCCAGTTCCTCAGTGATAAGGGTTCCGGGTGTAGTGCGCTTCCACCTTCGGCCTTATCGTCACTTAACATCGGATGAGGTAACGGCCAAGCACTACCCCGTTGTGCATAAAAAAAGTATTCCTTAAAAAACTTAAGACAATAGGGATGATGACTAATGAATAAAATAACGAAATACTAATAAAAATCGTAAACATATTAAACTTCTAGAGTAGTTTGTATACCTCTTGGTTTTATATATTGCGTATTATTTGTTTTAGTAGGGCAGCCCAAGAGGGGATTTTGGGATTTACTAAAGCGCGGCAGATTAACATACAGGGAGGAACCTAGTACCCCATTAAATACCTCCACCAAGTATTAGCCCCGTATATGTGGCCGCGCGTCAAGAATAAAGGATAAGATTAGTAAAATAAAATTGATCATCTGAAATTCTCGAGCACGTCAGATTAAGGTAGGGTAAGTTAGTTATATGCTAAAAAGTGTATATTCCATTAATCTGACATTGACGATAAGAAGTAGGTGGGTTACAAACTTGTAAAAAAAAACGTCATCTCGACTTTCTCGAGCGTGGTTAATTTTTTTTTATTTTGAAGGTAATAATTCAACATTCACAAATAATATAAAATCTGACGATTTCCGTAAGCCGAAGTAAGGAAAAATAATCGATAAAGTTTAATGCATGCAGCTACGTGATGCCGGTATTCCCTTTCTCGCGTTTCTATTCCTCTCTCACTCTTTCTCTATCTATGACTCTCTCACTCCGTCCCCACTTTGGGTTCTGTTGCCATGTTTATTTGAAAAAAAGTTAGTATGAGTGACATTAATGTAAAGTGTGTGTTTTGTGGTGATACTAATTTACAAAAAACTGTCAAATTTACGTTAGATACATTACAAAAATGTATAAATGTATTAGAATATCGTCGGCATGCTATTTTTTCAGCTCTTTAATTTGTTAAGTTAAAAGATTTGAAAAAATACAAAAAAAAATCTTTCCATTGTCAGGTTAGGCGAATCCCTCCAGATAATCGTCAGATTATGAGACAGATATCTTAATCTGACGCGCTCGAGTATTTCAAAATGGCGATTTTTTTTGCTCATTCTAATAATGGCCGCGAGTTTGGGTCACATCCAAATCGTCAGATTATTACATAAGAGCCTTCTTTTAGGTCCCATCCACATCCCCTTTGAAAATCTGACGCGCTCGATTAAATTTCTTTTTTTTCCGTTTTCAACCCTTACGCGCGACCACCTCCATCATGGAAACAATCAGATTAACATACGTATGTTTTCAAAAAAACGTAGGACATGGATGCTATTAATATCTGACGCGCTCGAGTATGTCCATGCAACTGTTTTTTTTTTACATTTTTGAAAATTTATAGCCGCTCCCCCCACCGATGAAAGTGTATATATTATATGACATTTTTTTCTTCTTATCATCTAAGCTTCGCAATCCAATAGGTCTCTTCGACGCTCGAGTAAATCCCGATTTAGCATCCTGGGCTCCCCTACTATTTTATGACCCTTCAAAGTCCATTTAAAAGGCGGACAAGTCCATTTAAAAAGTATAAAATTTGTTAAAATAAATAATACCTTTAGTTAGTCCATAAAATTTATGGCAAATTTGTCTAAGAAACCATTTTTGTAAACACAATATTTAATATAGCTGCTGAACAAATTTCCTACGCGTTGCATACAAACTACTCAAGCGTGACGTCATAGCTGAGTAGCCGTTAGTATTGAGCGTTTTCGGGTGAGTCCAATTTTGTGCATTTCAAACAACGATATCAAACTGTGATATTTCGGGCAGTTTTCATGCTAAAGTCAACACAAAATAAGAAGCCCATTTTGACAGATAACGTGTTCAAAGAAAAATATTGTCTACCCCAAAGAAATACAGTATAATTTTCGAACATAAGTTTTCACTAAAATGGCGGAACGGTATTTTTCTTGAGCTTTATTCCTTTACCATAAGTAACATTTTACTTTGAACACGTTATCTGTCAAAACGGGCTTCTTATTTTGTGTTAACGATAGCGAAATAATTCTTTTACCAATGTTTCTTTTTTTGAGAGGTAATTTATGTAAAATAAAATAAAAAAATAGTCATAGCTTCGTGTACCCACCTCAAGTTGTTTATAGTGCTGTTCTTGCTGCTGCGCGGCGTGCAGATGCGTCATGATATCCATCTGCGACTTGAACTGCTGCTGGTGGGCAGCTTCTAATGTCTGCTGCAAATGCTGGATCTTCTCTAGGTTCTGTTGACGGGCGGCTTCTAAGCCGTCTAACTGCGTGACAGGACGAGGGCCTTTGCCCCCTCCTTGGGGCACTTGGCCACCCATCCCGGAATTTATCATCATTCCCTGTATAAGGAATGAAACTTTTTAGCTATTGGTTGTTGAAAACATTGAGAAAACATTGTGTGTACAAAAAATTTTTACAAAAAAGTAGAAACCGAACTAAAATTACTTTTTGGTTGGTTGGATTGTTTTTTTTTATTTGAAAACTGGCGTGTTTGACATGGTTCTTAGCTATAATTTTATGAAGATCTATTCAGGTGTTTGAAGATCATCAGCTTATTTCCTACTTCAAAAAAGGGTTTCAAATAGGAAATGAGTTGGCTTGCTATTTTGTATTTCGTATCGAAAAGTATTTATCTACGTGAATGACGAGATAGAGTGTTGATCGTAGCGGGTCTACTAGTTTATTTACTCATTTTAGTGAGTGATATTCTTGCGCAATGCGCTGATTTAATTGTGGCTGTAGCTGTCTATGTGAGCATGTTTTAAATGTGTGACAATGTGGGACACATTTGATGTTTGGAAGAAAATGTGGGACGTAAAGGGGTACAATAATGGCAAAGGCGGGACTGTCCCTCCCAGTGCGGGGACGGTTACCAGATCGTATATTTAAAAATCCTGAGAAAAAGCCTGATTTCTACTAAAAAGTCGTGACATTTTGCTAAGTTGATAATATTTAATGCAAAGCTATTTGGTTATTTTATTAAAATACATTAGTCAATTGTTACCAAAATAGAAAGCTAAATAAAGCTTAATTTTTATGGTTTGTCTTCTATCATGTAAATAATCCAGAAAAGCCTAACATTTTCTAAGTCCAGCCGGAATCCTGACAGGAACCCCAAAGAGCCGGCAAATCATATGACGTCCTCCGTGGTCGAGTGGTTCGCACGCCGGTTTTCAAGGCGTCACCATCTCTTTAGGTCCCGGGTTCGATCCCCGGCTGGGTCAATGTAGAAAATGAACTTTTCAATATTGTCTCAGGTCTGGGTGTGTGTCATACCACCGTTGTTTCTGATTTCCATAACACAAGTGCTATAGCTACTTACTTTGGGATTGGAGTAATGTATGTGATGATGTCAAATATTTATTTATTATTTATTCTGAGCTGCTATGGATGAGTCGATTTTTTTCTAATACTTTTTCAATTATATTAATTATCTTAATATAAAAATAGTATTGTGAATGCCTAAAATCTAAAAGTTCAATCTTCTTATGAGGAACAGTGGCCACCTCTGGTGTTAGAGTTTATCAAGCCGCCTGTAAGGCCTCTAACTTGGCTTAACGACTGTTATCAGATGACAACAGCAGGGACCGACGTTTTATTAACGTGCCCTCCGAAGCACGGAAGCACTCAGTTGTAATACCACTTAACGGTCACCCATCCGACACCTGGACGGACCGAGTGTTGCTTAACAAACATGATCAAGTACGATCAGTCTGCCAAGTTCCGCCATAAGCAATGAAATGTTACATGAAAAAATTTATGTTTTCATGAAAAAGTTCAATAACAAATATTGACGTTTGGTAACCCTAAGTGCGGACGGTTGACTTACCTGAGGATGAGGCAGCCCTTGCCCGCCGGCCGCCTGCATCTGCCCCACCTGCTGCATGCCGCTGGCGCCCGGCATGGCGCCCGCCTGCATGGGCTGCATGCTGCCCGGCTGCATGCTCGCGCCCTGCATGCTGCCGGCCTGCATGCTGGCGCCCGCCATGCTGCTGCCCGCGCCTATGTTGGCTTGGGACATTCCAGATGATGGGAGGGCGCCAGTTGCTATACAATAGAAATACACTCTTTAAGGTCAGCAAGTTGCGCCGCCATCAACTGGCAAATTTCGATAAAAGGCATGTAACGTTTTAGGACGGAGCCTGGTATACCTATTGGAAAAAAATACGAAAAATTCATCGCAACTGATGAAACTATTTTAATCGATAGAAAACGTCAAAATAAACATGAATTATTGATTGTCAAATTGTCCTTATGAATTGTTATATCTTTTTCTCCCTCTTATTGCCTTTTGGCTTAAGAAACAGTAAGTAATAAATAAACTCATGCGAATGACTCACCTTAATGACAACTCAAGGGAAAATAAATAAACACTTAATGGACAGTCAACAGCAAACTATAGTTTTATTTAAATATGGTTGATTCTATACAATAATAAACATCAAACGTTGTAATCGCAGATCTGCAAATTTACACGGTGATTTGACTCGAAGAAAAACGAAGCTATGAATCTAATCTTTTTCCCAAGGGGTTATTTTAAAAGGTTAAACTTAAAACTACTCGCAGAGCGTACGTGGGTAAGAATTGCCTGCCCTAGGATATCAGAGAGTGTGGTAATTATCTAACCTAAATCTAGCTCGTAGGTTGTACTCGGAGGCCTAAGTACGGATAGCTGGATTCTTCTCCTTCGGTTAGTTTAGGGGTTAACAAGATTTGAGAGTTAACTGGTACCTATTAGTGTCCGGGCACGAAAACTGCGACGGCGGAGCGGCAGCGGGGCGGCGCGACAGCGGAGCGGCGGCGATGCATTCAACAGTATGGCACAGTATGGAGACGCGCACGAAACGGGCGGTGGCAGAGCGGGGCGACGAGCGATGCACGGGCGGGAGGAGAGCGACGAAAACAAATGAACAAACTAGTTGGATTTGGTAGCCCGCGATTACAGTAGTGTTGTGTTGAATAATATAATAGTGTCTGTTTGATTACTAGGTAGTACCTACCTATTTATTCAGTATGGATGTCGGCATCTTGGACATCATTTAAAAAACACAAGATGAGCAAAGAATCCGGTTTTGAAATTAGTTAACGCCTATACTTAGACCATTTTTTCGAACTAAATAAAATTTTTAGACATAGGATATATTTCGTGCTTTGAATATTTTTCGGTATTGATTTAACAAGAAATTGTTTCCATAGCAACATCACATTTGACACATCAATAGAAATAAAAAAAAAATAAGAAGTTACTTTAGTGGTATACCGTGGTCCTACCAGTAGGTCAAATCGGTAGGTCCACGGGCCCTTAATGGTATTTAGCCCATCTGTCACAACACTACTAGCGCGGCTGACCGACCGCTAAGTTTCGTGCCCACGTTCTCATCGCCCCGCCCCGCCGCCGCTCCGCTGCCGCGCCGCCCCGCCACCGCTCGGCCGCCGCCACTTTCGTGTCCGGACACTAAGAATATCTCGCAGCGAGTCTGTTTAGTAGAGAAACACTTCGATGGCTGCTTTCTATTAATTATGCCTCGGAGCCGTGGGTGAAAAACCAAAGTCCGGTTTATTTCAACTTTTTCCGCTCAACTGGGGTTGAATGGGCGACAGAGCAGTGGTTCAACTCGTGGCTGGATACGTACGCCACTCTTCACCTGGAATGGTGTGCACAAAAACCATAATTTAACAACGTCGGCCTTAAATGGACTACGACTATTTACTACTCAATTACTCGGACACAATCCCGAGTGATATTCCATGACGGGGGGACCCTGCAGCGTATGGTAGAACTGAGGAAAATCTATTCTTGTATGTTCATTCCGACAATAAATATTACTGATCCCTGACTTTCTGTTAAACTATCCCCTTCGCAGCAGACTAAAGTACAGAATTTAGATGTAGAAACATACCGTAGCTCTCAACTTACAAAGTCTCTTTTCACATGAAAAGAACTGAAATTGAAAGTAATAAATATATAGACACCCCTTGAAGTAAATACTGGATAATGGATAGCAATAAATTTTGATATACCTGCGGCTCCTTGTTAACAATATATTTTATATGGTTTAGAATCCGGTCAATCAGTATTCCTCCTTCGATCGGATATCACGACACGAATTAGAACTCTTCTCGGCGGCTTTTATTAGCCAAAACCCTCTGTAAATAACGAATATGATGATAAAAATAAATTTCAAATTCTCACACTGCCAACAGCTGAATGTCTAGGAAATCACAAATAGGTACCTTGGCGAAATTCTATTGTGCCGACGAAAATTACAATGAATAGCTGCAAGATATTATTTAAATCAGGAACAATTACGAATCCAATAACTTTAACAGCGATATAAAATCAAATTCTTTCCAACCGAAAAATTTTGTATCATATGAATCACAGCTGATATTCGCTGCGTTCCAAGTCTCGCGCCATCACGACGCATTCCGACTTCCTACACTTGATCACTCATCGATGCGCGTGGACTGGACTGACATCGCGCCGCCGAAAGCGACTTCAATCGGATCGGACTTCCCGAAAACACGGTCAAACAACCTACGACATTACGGACAAAAAAAAATACCATTTCAGTTCAAAAGCAGGCCTTAAACAGGACTGCTTAAGGCCTGCAGTCACACTAACCTTTGGGATCTAGTATGAAAGGTAAACAATTGAATAGAAATCCTTGCGATAAGGGCTCATCGCAAAGACCCCTGAAGTGGGCGAAGGACGACCATAAGAAATACGATCTTAATCTTTCTTTTTTTTTTTTTTTATAAGTCGATGCCGCGAATTTTCAAACGGACTTTTTACGGAAATAAGGAAAAGGACATGAGGCATACTGCCAAAAAATAAATTTTATCATTAATGGAAACAAACTACCAAAAAACTTCCCCTTTTAGGGAAATCGACAAAACAGCAAAAAAACCACGCTACAGAATACTTTCGGAGATATTGGGACTTCAAAAAAATCATCGTGATAGGAAGAAACACCAATTTGCAACTCCAGACTATTTTGCGACTAATCTTCATATATCTCCGAAAGTATACATTTTACGACAATACGACAATCAATAATTTGTGTTTATTTTGACGATTCCTATCGATTGACACTAGTTTTATTAGTTGCGAAAAAATTCCATGGCCTTTGTAAGTTGGCGTCAGGGAAGATCGTCCGTTATTGACAAAACCCAATATTATTTTGTACTCTAGGAATAAGCTAACTAAAATGTATGGAACAAGCATTCTACTCAAAAAATGACACCACGCAAAATTACAACCAAGTGGGCGGGGCTAAAAATACTGGCATTTAGTTATGCAGCACAAAGCGACTGAACACTGGTTGCATAATAGCGACCATAATCTGTATACTTATAAATATTTCTTTATTTGTTTTTTTTTATTCTTTTCTTTACCTAAACGAAAAAAAAATATCTAATACTTATGATACGTTATGTCTGCATCTTTTTTCTGCGTTCTTTGCGTCTTTTAAGGTTCGCACCGTGACAGAGACAAGAGACGGAGACCAGCGACCGCGACGGGAGACCGCGACAAGTGTCTCGGTCTCTTCTGCACTACTGTGGGTCGAGACCGAGGCGTTCAGTATCGCAGCGTCTGTCAATGGAGTCAGTTTATGTTGTACTGTATTGTATGAATATTGTATTAAATGCAAAACACATCAATTTAGAAATGTCTGGTTTTGTCCACCTGGTTTATCAGCTATTCTTAATCCAAATATTGTCCTTTAAATTTTCGTCTCTAGGAGTCTAGTTGTGCATTGTATGTTGGACGGTGCTGTCTGATCAGTTCATTCAGCTTTTCACAGTCTTCGTCAAAAAAAGTAGTCATTTTAAAGAATACATGCACGTAATATAAGCGCGACACGAGTCACTACTCGTCCGGGTCGGCGACCGTCCCGCGGTCTCCGGTCTCGCGTCTCTGTTTCCTGTTGCGGTCTCGCTCGCGAACTGATGCTTTAGGTACATTGCCCAAAGTCAAGTCACGGCTGCTGTCGCCCGTCTTTAGGAAATGATAACGTTATTTTTAAATGTAACGTTATTTCTTACTTTTTTTTTTCGTTAATTTTAACATTAACGTTAAATAACGTTAATTTAGATAACGTTACATTGAAATTAACGTTATTTCTTACTTTGTTTACAAATTCAATTAATAACGTTATTTTTGGAGTAGGGAGTGTAGTGGAGGCAGGTAAGGCGGGCGACATACCAAACGGTGCTCCGCCCGACGGTGGCAGTTGCTTGTTGATTATCTGCGTGATATTTTGCTGTGAGTTGTGTGTATGTATGTGTGTCAGTGTTAGTATACGACACTCACCGGGCATGGTGGAGGCAGGTAAGGCGGGCGACATACCGGACGGAGCGCCGCCCGACGGTGGCAGGTTGCTAGTTGATTATCTGCGTTATTTTTTGCTGTGGGTTGTGTGTGTGTGTATGTGTGTCAGTGTTTAATGTACAACACTCACCGTGCATGGTGGAGGCAGGTAAGGCGGGCGACATACCAAACGGTGCTCCGCCCGACGGTGGCAGTTGCTTGTTGATTATCTGCATTATCTTCTACTGTGGGTTGTATTGTATGTATGTGTGTCAGTGTTAGTATACGACACTCACCGGGCATGGTGGAGGCAGACAAGGCCGTCGACATACCGGGCGGGGCTCCCGACGCTGGCAGTTGCTTGTTGATTATCTGCGTTATCTTCTACTGTGGGTTGTATGTGTATGTCTGGGTGTCAGTGGTAATATGTGACACTCACCGCGCATGGTGGAGGCAGGTAAGGCGGGCGACATACCAGACGGAGCTCCGTCCGACGCTGGCAGTTGCTTGTTGATTATCTGCGATATCTACTGCTGTGGGTTGTGTGTGTATAAATATGTATGCGTGTGTAAATATGTATGTGTGTGTCTAGTATAGGACACTCACCGGGCATGGTGGAGGCAGGTAAGGTGGGCGACATACCGGGCGGGGTGCCGCCCGATGAAGGCAGTTGTTTGTTGATTATCTGCGTTATTTTCTGCTGCTGTATCACCTATGAAATAAACAAAAATTCCGAAATATTCGCACAAGTAATAACTATAATAATATACAAAAAAAATTACAAGGGTGCCTAAATGACAGATAAAATAACATGGAATTTACGCGTGTTCGCACGCTACGGCCGATGAAACTTTGCCAAAACGCCGATGTAGAGGTATACGAGGGTGGTTTGATAAGTCCATGACTTTGAAAAGAAGAAATAGTTTTTTTTCATAATTTATTTTTGTGTCTTAAAAAGAAACTTCTTAAGGCATCTTTACACTACATTTTTTTTCAAATTCGGCAAAAGATTATTACTTTTGGAAACAAAAAGCTCAAGCGAGTTCTAACTTTTCTTAATGACCCTGTCGACCCTCTCGGCGGCACTCATGACATCAAAACTCATCGAATGAAGATACGAATCCTTCCTATTCTCTAAATTCAACCCCACTGAGATATTTTCTCCTACCAAACATAAATAAATGTCTTGATAAATGTCTTGGTGGGCAAAGATTTTCATCAAGCCAAAAGGTGATGTCTGAAATGGGCCCTCATTTCAGTTACCAGTTTTCAGGCGATAAAAGAAAAAAATTATGGGTTAAAGAGGTAGGAACTTCGTTGGACTGAATACGCAGAGCTACAATAAGATTATGTACAGAAATAAAACAAAATATTCCGAAAAAAAGTCTTTCTTCATTAAAAAGTCATGGACTTATCAATCCACCCTCGTATTAATAAAATACCTGTTAATTTGTTCTAATGCAATGCAACGCAAAAGTTTAAAAGTTTATAAATATCAGACAGAAATACATAAATCTGCATGATAGTTACTGATAAAACATTATAGTTACCTTCCTCAGCCGGTCCACAAAGGTTGCCTGGTTGTTGGGTATAAACCCGAGGTACGCCTTTTTATCGGGCGTGTACAATAATATCAACACTTTGATGTCGCATTGCGGAGGGGAAGACATCAGCGAGAAGTGGACGCAGCCCGCCTGGGAACAAAACAAGACGATCAGTTAAAATCAACCTTATGCATAATATGAATATAATCTAAAACGGCGGTGTCAGCAAAAAGTTTAGCGCCAAATATTAGACTTTTTTTTATGTAAAAAAATGGACCATAAAACCCTCAAACACGCTTGCTAGCACCGTCACCTGCAGAATATAATAAAACAGAACTAAAAATGTATTTTTAAGTTATAGGAATGTTATAAAATACGTATTTGTAAATGCTGACCACACTAATGTATTGTGACGTAGTATGTAGTCATAAGTATATAATCATTTTACACTTATTATTTGTGGCAGTAATAAACTGTATTTACTACAGATGACATCTTTCATTGGCCCGATCCCATCCTTATATGGCGACCCTGCCATTTGAGACGGGCTCGGTTCGTTCGGTCGCGCCGCGATAGTAATATTCATAGTGCAAGTAATTATTGTACGAGTGTAATGCAAACAAAAAATGTGTCGTTCTACAGTTGAAAAAGAGAGGTTTTTGTAACCCAGTCAGGCGGAGCGAATTCTGCAGAGTATCATCTGTCCAATATTAGCATCGTGATGTTTCTTATCTGCACCATGCTGGCTATTGCTGGAGTTTACGGATTTTATATATTATACAAGAAATGTCACCACGGATGGATCAGAAACGAATTTATGTCGCAAAGTCTGATGCGATCCTTTCGACGAAGGCCAAACGAGGAGCCTCGGGTGTGCTATAGTTGCCGACAGCAGCCTTTGGAACCAGCGCCGACAGCAGCGGTATGCGTTGGAAAAAGTGGTTAAAGTGGAGTGATATTTTTTTTATAATTTTTTTTGTGTGTGTGTAACAATTTAACAATACGTAACAGTGCAGAAGTGTCAAGAAGATGAACTTTGAGTAAGAACTTTAATTATAATAATTTTTCCTTGTTCTTTTTTATGATATTTTAATTATGTACTAATAAATAAGAATATTAAATTCAGCCTTACAAAGATAGGTAATGGCAGATGAAATTAAAATTATTCATGATCGTCTTAAACTAATCAAAGAAAACTTGACAAAGTTAAGTTATGTTAAAAGAACTGAGTCTTTATTAAAATCAAAGTTAGACGAAGCTACTCAGTTAATTATTCGTTTTAATGAATGTACAAAAATTGTTGAAAGTTTAATAAAAAATAAACAGATCGAAAGTAAGGCATTAACAAATATACAAAGTCATTGTGACTCAATTAAAGCTTTGTATTTGCAAATAGAACTTTTTTGTTCTAAAACATATACTGCTGATACGGTCGAAGTGTGTGACGTAACCATGGCTTCGTTTGATTTTAAGATCGCAACTTCCTTGTTGCCAAAAATGGATGGTAGGGAGGATGTCACTAAGGACCTCATTGACTCCATCGAACTTTACAGTTCCTCACTTAGCGCGGAAGGTAATAATATGCTAATAAATTTTGTTTTAAAATCACGTTTAAATAGTAGTGCAAAGTTAAGGTTGTCATCATCTTACGATTCGTGTAAATCATTAATTGACGATATGCGGAATCATCTCCTTACAAAACAATCTAGCACCACTATTCATAAAGAGTTGGTAAATAGTAGGCAAAATGGTAATTCTATTGATTCCTATGGTAAGAAAATTGAACAGTTGTTTGTCGAGTTGACGTTATCTCAAGCCGACGGTGATGAACAAAAATATAAGACTTTATGTCCTATCAATGAAAAACTTGCAATCAAAAGTTTCACCGACGGATTGCGAAATCGCCAACTCAGTACTGTGTTACTAGGTCGTAACTATTCGTCCCTCAAGGACACCATAAGGGCGGCTAAGGACGAAGAACCAAGTTGCAGCCGCCGGGAGTCTGAAGCATCGGTGTATTTCGGACAGCGAACTATGTCAGGTAATTTTCGACATTTTCGTAATAATAATCGAGGTACTTTTGTGGGGCGGACCAACTACTCTAATAGACATCCATCATTTCCAAGGGATATGAATAACAGTCAAAGACATGTCCCATTTAATCGTGGCTTTGATTCGCGAAGGGGATACCCTAGCCGAGGCCGGGGTACACGAATTTTTAGTAGAGGACGTATGACTAGGGCTAAACATACAACTGGTCAGGCGATAAGGTATGTTAGTCAGGACCTTGAGTTTAGTGCCAACCCTAACAGTGACGAAAATAGCTCAAGAAATGAACCATTAACATTTTTTCGATCCTAACTATGTATTAGCTTGCGAATATAGCAACGCGGTAGAGTTCTCGGTAGAAGGCTCCAAATATAGGTGGTTAGTTGACACTGGCGCTTCTATGTCAGTCGTCAAATATGACGCCGTCAAGCACTGGAACGTTCCAATACATCCAGAAAACATTTCCATTAATGGAATCGGAGGTAAGTTAACAACTGAAGGTTTTGTTTATGTTACGCTTTCCCTTTATGGAATGGAATTCAAACACAAGTTCTATGTACTCAAATGTTTGCCTTGCAGTACGGATGGAATAATCGGGCAAGATTTCTTAGTAAAATATAAGTGCGTAATTAACTTTGAGAATAATAATTTAACTTTGAATTATGACGATTGTCAAAAAATTACATTACCATTAATTATGGGTAGGTTAGGTAGTAATACGTTTTTAAAAGTGCCACCGAGATGTGAAAAAATATTTTACATCCACACTACTTTAAAGGAGACTTGCGTTATTTTGCCTCTAGAATTATGCGAGGGCGTGTTTATTGCAGGAAGTATTTCAACACCCTTTAACGGACAACTACCGATCCAAGTATTGAATACGCGTGAGAATGAAGTTGGACTTAGTTATTTCAATCCACAAATAGAAACGCTATCGGAATATACAGTGTGTACTTTTGAAAAGTGCAATGTTGACGGAAACCGCGTTCGGAAAATGTTTTCATTATTAAATTTAAATCATCTAAATGAAGAGGAAAGAATATCTATTGAAAGCATATGCGCTAAATTTTCTGACGTTTTCCATCTTCCGGGCGATAGATTGACAACATCGAATTTATGTAAGCAAAAAATTACTTTAAAACCTGATACTCAGCCAGTATATACAAAACAATACAGGATACCTTTTTCTCAACGTAACGAATTAGAAAGTAATGTACAAAAAATGTTGCAAGATAATATTATTGAACCGACCAAAAGCGAATGGTCAAGTCCTGTATTACTAGTGCCTAAAAAATCAGAAAATAATACAAAAAAGTGGAGGTTAGTCATTGACTTTCGGAAACTAAATAACGTAATTTTGAACGATAAATTTCCACTTCCAAATATTACAGATATTTTGGATTCTCTTTCCGGTTCAATGTATTTTACGCAGTTAGACTTATCACAAGCTTATTATCAGGCAAAACTCAGCCCTGAAAGTAGGAAGTATACGGCCTTCACTACGCCGTCGGGACAGTATCAAATGACGCGCCTACCGATGGGATTGAAAATAAGTCCGAGTGCATTCTCTAGATTAATGACAGTGGCCATGTCTGGCTTAAATTATGATAAAATGTTTATTTACTTGGATAATATAATATGTTTCGGGAGAAGTTTAGACGTACATAATAAAAATCTAATCGATATTTTAACCAGATTGAGACGAGTAAATTTGAAGCTGAATCCGGATAAATGTGAATTTTTAAAGAAGCAAGTTTTATTTCTTGGCCATGTAATAGCTCAAGACGGAATTCGACCGGACCCGGAAAAAGTGAAAGTTTTAAAGGAATACCCGACTCCGACAAATTCTGATGAAGTTAAGCGATTCGTAGCATTTTCAAATTATTACCGAAAATTTATACCAAATTTTGCGGAAACATGCGTACCATTAAATAACTTATGTCGAAAGAATGTAAAATTTAATTGGGATATAAATTGTAAAAAAGCATTTGACTCTCTAAAACTTTCACTTTCAACACCACCGGTATTACAGTATCCAAATTTCGATAAAAATAATGTTTTTATTTTACAAACAGACGCGTCGGGATACGCAATAGGCTCAGTGTTATGTAATAGCGATCGTAGGCCCGTAGCCTACGCTAGCCGTAGCTTAAACGATGCCGAACGCAGATATCCTACCATTGAGAAAGAACTACTGGCTATTGTTTGGTCAGTAAAGTATTTTAGACCCTACCTCTATGGAAGAAAATTTATAATAGAAACAGACCATAAACCCTTAGTGTATTTGTATAACCTATCGAACCCCTCTAGCAGACTTTTAAAGTTTCGGTTATTGCTCGACGAATATGATTTTAAAGTTGTATATGTGAAAGGCCGCGATAATGTAGCTGCAGATACATTATCTCGGATATCGATTGAAAGTGATGAGTTGAAAGCGATGAATGAAAATATTATTTCGGTACTTACGAGAGCGCAAAGACGAAAAATAGACGAACAAAAGAGTAGCACCCCTACAGTAACTCACACTTCCCGCAACGATTGGACTGATCACCCAAGAGTTGTGGAAATGTTAAAGTTACCAAAGGAGTACACGGAGTTAGTTTTTGTAAATGAGGAAGAATGGGAGAGATTAAAAAATGATATGACTATAGATAGTGGCGACTTTGCTTATTTCGCCCCAGGTCGTACAGTTTTTGTTAAAATATTTACCCAATCGCAGTGTACACGAGCTGTCTCTGTGCGGGAAATGGAATCGTTTTGTACGAACCTTAAAATAGACACCTTATATGTAATATTGAATGAATATAATTCTGTTATAATAAAAGAGCTAGCTCAACATATAAATAAATTACCAAAATGGTCGGGGCCCCGATTATGTGTAATAAAAGGTGTAAAGAGAATTACGGATAAAGATACTCAGAGAGTAATTTTAAATGACTTTCATATATTGTCAACAAGTGGTCACGCAGGAATTAGAAAAATGTTGAACGGTATACGTAGGAAATATTTTTGGACAGGACTTACAAGGGATGTGATAGATTTTGTTAAAAGATGTGACAAATGTCAACGTTACAAATATTTAAAAACAATCAAGGAGCCGATGGTAATTACTAACTGCGGCTCATCAGCTTTTGATAGGGTTTATTTAGATGTGGTCGGTCCCCTCAGTCGAGATAATAATTATAACTACATTTTAACACTCCAATGCGACCTTACCAAATACGTAGAAGCTTATCCAATCGCAAGCAAGGAGGCGCATAGCGTGGCAGCAGCGTTTGTGAACAACTTTATACTTAGATATGGAGTACCACGTGAAATTGTGACAGACAGGGGAACTGAGTTCATCAATGCTACTTTGCAAGAGGTTTGTAAAATTTTAAATATTAACCACATACCATCTACAGCATTTCACCATCAAACATTAGGTTCAGTAGAGAATAGCCATAAGCACTTAACTTTTTACCTTAGAATGCAATGTAATAGCCAAAATCAGGATTGGAGTCATTGGGTACCTTTTTGGTGTTTTTCCTATAACACCACCATCCACTCGGAAACAAAATTCACACCCTTTGAACTAGTATTTGGCAAGTTATGTAATTTACCGACTAACCTTACGAATAGCATTGATCCTGTATATAACTTTGATAGCTATCCATTAGAATTAAAATACCGTATTCAAAAGTCACAAGTAGAAGCACGAAATAATTTATTGGAAAGTAAACAGCTTAGAAAATTACACTATGATAAATATGTTAACCCTATCGTATACAAAAAAGGAGATTTGTTACTTGTAAAAAATGAAAATTGTCATAAATTAGATCCATTATATTTAGGACCATTTTCAGTTGTCAGAGATGATTCACCCAATGTTATCATTAATGTTAACGGCAAGGAAAAGACTGTGCATAAAAACCGAACTAGACTTTATACCATATAGGTATTTCCTTATTAAATAAGTAACCATTTTTATACTCTAGATACATAAACTTAGATTATTAAAAAGTGGTACCACTACTATAATAAACTGACATGTTAGTATAAGATAAAGATTTTTTATGTAAAGTTTAGTGTTAGTATTTTCTTTTTATTACTTTTTTTTCTCAAGTACTTAAATATACAAGTACCTAAATATGGTATCAACGTGTTAATTTTAGTAAGTAAACACATTTTGTAATTGTTTACTATGACTTTTTTTTAATCTTTTAATTTTTTATATCTTTTGTATAAAAAAAAAATAGCACTTCAGTGTATTTTTTTTATTTTTTTTTTGGTTGGGCGTGTGACGTAGTATGTAGTCATAAGTATATAATCATTTTACACTTATTATTTGTGGCAGTAATAAACTGTATTTACTACAGATGACATCTTTCATTGGCCCGATCCCATCCTTATAGTATTAGCAATTATTTCTATAAAAAATGTATTTGTGATAAAATATAATAATAAAGTAAAATTATAGTGTTTTATTCAGCATAAGCTGCATTTATTAAACGCCAGAATCAACGTCAAAGCTTCAGAAAAAAATTTACAAGTTGTCAGCAATTCGCTTTTTCACTCCAAAACAGCTGAAATAATTTCGGAAACAATGTCTGTAAGCCGACAGTTGATAAATATTATATAACCTCTAGATTGTCGCTTTATTATCGCAATATGTATAACGGGCGTGGCTTTATCGCCGCGCGCATTGAGTTTTGTGGTACGAGTCACGCAGCTGTTGTTAAATGCAGGGCCGCGGGCCGAAGGACTATCGTTGTATAGAAAAATTGTGTGGGCCGCAATTTGTAGCGAGTTTAAAAACACTGTTTTTTTAATACAATATACAAATTTACTTACATATCCGTTAACCATGATTTTAGTAAGTGCATCGAGCGCCTCGCTAGGCTGCAGGTGGAATAACACCGATTTGCTGTCTTTCAGGCATTGCCCGCCGATGTTGCTGATCAGCTACATTGGTATCACTACTTACAAAGCTATATTCTGTACGCCGAGAGTTGATAAATGTAATAAAATGTCTAGATTGTCGTTTAATTATCGCAATCTGTATGACAAGTGTCGCTTTTATGTTGCACGAACCGAGTTTTGTGGTACAAGTCAAGCAGCTGTTATTAAATGCAGGGCTGCGAGCACTCGGGTGGCAGACTTTCAGTGTGTGGAAAAATTCAGCGGGCCGCAATTTGTAATGGGTTTTGGAACCCAGATTTTTTCTTTTTTTTTGACAGAATATACAAAAAAAGCTTAACTTACATATCCGTTAACCATGACTTTAGTAAGAGCGTCGAGCGCCTCGCTAGGCTGCAGGTGGAATAACACCGACTTGCTGTCCTTCAGGTATTGCCCGCCGATGTTGCTGATCAGCTGCTTGGGCATCAGTTGCATGAGGAGCTTGTTCGGCCAGGTGTCCACCTTCAGCTCGGGTTCCACTTCCTTGGAGCCGGCGGAGACCTGGTGAAAAAACTCATTTTAAAAACATTTATAGGTATTAGAATGAACTATATCGGGATTTACACCATGTACCTGTTTATTTTTGAGACACTGATATTTCGGCGCAGTTGCATACGCCATGATCATTCTAATAAAGTTAATAACCATGGAAATTTCTAACAATATATAAGGTGGTACCAAATTATTTAATGATACATTAACAGGTGATAGTGTTGCTTAAACTGAACAACTTTCTCCATAGAACATAGGTCGAAAAACGAATTTTTTTTTTTCGCCTTTCCATAGTAAGTCGGTCAGCTGACCAGTACATTTTGTATGGGAGCATGAAAATTTTTTTTCGTTTTTCGACCTATGTTCCTTGGAGAAAGTTACTTAGTTTAAGCAACACTATCACCTGTTTAAGTATCATCAGATCATTTGGTACCACCTTATATTTATAGGTAGGTACTGAATTAGGTATTTTATGATTCGAAATCAGTGGCGTACCGATCGAAAACGGCGCCTAGGGCAAGCACAGAAGTTGCGCCCCTTCATAAGTTATCTAAATGTAAAATAAACAGAAACACTCAATTAGACATATACACTAGATAGCCAGTTTTAGTCCGTTTCATGCGCTTATCTAGTAATCTTGCCTGCCTATATTTAAAAAAACAGCCGCGCAGCGCTTTTTTTGTCAGATTCATCAACTAATCTTGTAATCTTGCCTGTCTTTTGTAAAAAAAAAGCCGCACTGCGCGATTTTTAGTCAGATTCATTTCGCCTGTCTCTTGAAAAAACGGCCGCGCAGCGCGATTTTTAGTCTGATTCAACGACTAATCTCGTAATCTTGCCTGTCTTTCGTAAAAAAAGGCCGCGCAGCGCAATTTTTAGTCAGATTCATCCACTAATCTTGTAATCTTGCCTGTCTTTCGTAAAAAAAGGCCGCGCAGCGCAATTTTTTATCAGATTCATCTTGCCTGTCTTTCGTAAAAAACGGCCGATTTTTAGATTTTTTAGTTCGTTTCATCCATCAATCTTAACTGTCTTGTTTATTTATTTGTGCATTAAGTTTTACTCTGGATTTACAGTATTACCCAAAACATCCAAGAGTATAATAGTATTATAAACATTCCAATATAATAAAATATAAAATAGAATAAAATTACAATTTCGATCGATGAAGGCAGAAAATAAATTAATAATAAATAACAATAATTAAAATATAACATCGATGTAATATCCTAATCTCTAGGATAAAATCAGATTAGAAATAAAATAATGAGAGAACAAAATAAAATCATAATCAAATCAAAACAACAATAAATTCATGAAGACAAATATAATAATACTTTATCTGAAAATTTACAAGCTTTATCTGCAAAAATATCAGCATGCAGTATCTGCTTTAAAAAAAATATTGATAAATAAGTGTTATAGCTCTTACAGTAGAACAATTGTCTTGTCTAATATAGTAAAGTGATGGTCAAACGCGCCCCCCTATAAATGGCGCCCAGGGCACGTGCCCTACCTGCCACACTCTAGATACGCCACTGTTCGAAATATACGTAAAACAAAACAGACTGTTCCGTACTTTGAACAAGTTGTGTATAGTATTAACGCTAGCACAAATCATTTTCTTTTCTTTAATTCTTAATTTAAATTGAAACTGTATCGGCCACAATAACTGCAATCCTTCGTAAAACGAATCGCAGCGCTTTACTATAGACAGTGCTGCCATCAAGTACTCTAACGTCAGAATAGGAGAACTACCGTTCCGATCGCGAGCGCGCAGCGTGCGACACTGCACCATAATTCATTAAAAAATAATAAAACCAAATCAAATCCCAAAAATCGAACTGTGAACTATTCCAAACATAGCCAGTGCACGTCTACAGAGAATTTGTGATCCATCAGCAACCAGCGACCACTCCTGGGGCCCCAGAGACGAGGACATACGAAGTCACCAGGTACGTGGTTGATACAGTTATTTCTCCAACACAAGTTTTTGGTCCATTCGAACCTGGATCATAATTAAATTCAAAATTAGATTTGTGCTGGTTATTCATACTAAAAACTATTTTTCGATAGTTTACTTTGTTCAATAAGCGCGGGGACCTACCGCCATTTTACGACTTACATGCAACACTTTTATGCAATTAGCGTTATTATTTTTCGATAATACCATTGCGTACAGTGATTTTACATCGTATATTTGCGATATACAACGATACATTTACTTAACAAGTGATATTTTTCAATTTAGTTTAATATTATTTCGTGCGGTGTGCCATTACGCTAGGCGCCACGCAGTCGCGAATCCGTTTCAATCTTAATAAGGCTAGTTACACACAAAATATTTATAGTGTTTATGTATTACGCACATGACATTATTTCTTATTTAATTAGTATTTTCGTACTAGTTATTTATTGTTCCACTTAGTATTACGTACTAAGATTTTGCGAACTATTTAGCAATTTTGTATTTTCGTACAAAACTAAAACTTTATTAGGTTTTTAGCGGTTCTTGTATTTTCGTACAGTTCCCAAATTAGCGGTTCGTATTTTCGTACTTACCCATACAATATACATACATACCTATTAAGCGGAACCTGTATTTTCGTGCAGTTCCCATCTAGCGGTTAGTATTACTTACTCACCCATAGGTATATATCTATTTAGCAGTTCATGTATCTTCGTACTGAACTCACCCTTAAATATTTAGCATTACCTAGAAAGTGTTAAATATCAATTTAAGTCTGCGACTATCCTAATTACATACGGTACACATTGCCTACCTAAGCATACTTTACATACTTTTAATCTAATATAACTAGCCTACGAAACATTTACTTAAACTTACAAACTACATTTTACTTAAACTTCTGCACTACAACATTTACCTACCTAACTAAAACATACAATACAATAAACTATTTACAATTTAAAACTACGTTTTATTTTATTCACCACAATGGAAGTTGAGCAATTAATTTTCGAGCGTGAACTCGCCCTTAATAATATCCAACGCATGGTAGATTGTATTGACAATGAAACAGAATTTCGAGTTCGTACTAAAGAGTTGAATAACGTTAAGAAGACATTTTTCGCAGTTCAATTAAAGATTGAAAAATTATTAGCAAAAGAATCGAAGTTCGATAAGGATGAACAGTTAAAAGTCCGTAATTCTTTTGATACTTTATACTACCAAGTTCAAGTTGTGTTGAATAATATGAAGGAAACTCAACGTAGACAGAGTGTCGCGAACATTAGTGTGTCACAACCCTGTCATGCCCACTGTACTAGCAGCGGGACAACAGCTGATTCGCATATTCGCTTACCTAAAATTTGTTTACAAACCTTTGACGGTAAAGTGACAGAATGGAATGCATATTACGATTTATTCAAATCTATTGTTCATGAAAACAAAACATTGACAAACGTCGAACGTTTTCGCTATTTGTTGTCGTCTTTAAGGGGTGAACCGTATAACCTTTTAAAAACCATTCAGATTACAGACAGTAATTACGAAGATGCTTTACAAATCTTATTAACTCGTTACGAAAATAAGCGAATTATTGCAACCAAGCATTTGGATAGAATATTGGATCTCGAGCCAATGTCAGATAAAAATATTGAACACGGTTTACGTAGTATTATGAATACCTATGCCGAGAACTACTCTGCCTTACGGGCCTTAGGTATTAATATCTCTGATTGGAGTTTTATTCTTTTAAATATTTTATTACGTAAAATAACGCCAAATATTCGTAAGCGCTTCGAATTATCGTTACATTCGCCTAATGAAATTCCGCATCTTTCCGAATTACTCGATTTCCTTGAGAGGGAATTGGCGGCAACAGAAATCATGTCGGCGACCGCGCGCTCCAGCGCCGCGGCCGGCCCCACGGCACCGTCCGCGTCACGCCCGCACGCCGCTGCTGGCGGCTCGGCCGGCTCGACGGCACCTGCCTTTCCGTCGCGACACGCACAAGCCGCTCGTCGCGCACTATCTCGCACGCATTCAGATGCGCAGTATAATATAAATCGTAATAATAATAAGGAGTCTTATTTTAATCGTAATATGAGCTTTCATGCAGCAACTAAAGCTGATTATTTAAAGCAAATAAAATGTGCTTATTGCAAGGATAATTCTCATCCACTAAATAAATGCGACAAATTTCAAAAATTATGTTTACCGGAGCGTAATAAATTCATAACTGAAAACAAAGTTTGTAGCAATTGTTTATTCCTTGGTCATGAAACTAAGGACTGCAAATCGCGTCATAACTGTCGTATTTGCTCACAGCGGCATCACACTTCATTACATGAGGATGTGCCCGTGCAAAATGTTACTTTAAAAACAGAATGTTCCATTTCTTCCCCTGAGTTACACTCGGTAGCGGAACCTTCAGCGCCCCCACCGACACTCGGTGTTTCTGGGCCTACCAATAAAAATGATTGTACAGTTTTATTGACCACCGCGTTAGTTAACGTTCGTCCCACTGATTCTAAGCCCTTTACTCCGCGTTTAGTGCGCGTCCTTGTGGACCAAGGCTCTCAGGTCACCCTAATTAGTGAGTCGTGTGTTCAACGTCTCGGTTTACCACGTTATCATTCTAAAATGAGTACTACTATCACGGGCATCGGTGATAAGGGTGAACAGCCGCGTGGTTATGTTCTATGTGAAGTTACGCCTCACTTTAAACCGACACCTAGACTTTTTATTGAAGCTCTTATTTTACCTAAAATAACGAGTTATTTGCCGAACATTCCGGACTCTTTTGAGTTTATTTCGCATCTCAGAAATCTTCCTCTAGCGGACCCAGAACTACGCTCTGCCCGTCCCGTTGAACTTCTTTTGGGATCAGACTATACTGATAGCATTTTGCTTCACGACAATATCAAAGGCCCACAAGGTACTCCTGTGGCAATAAATAGTATATTTGGTTACCTTCTCAACGGTAAAATTTCTCATAGTCTTTCTGCACCTCAAGTGTGTATGAACCTTAGTACACGTCAACTTGACAAAACCATACAAAGGTTTTGGGACATCGAGTCAGTGCCTGACGATGAAAAACCCTTGACTAAGGACGAAGCCCTTTGTGAGTCCATTTTCGTGGAAACTCATAAACGCGCCGAAACTGGCAAATACATAGTTTCTCTTCCTTTCAAGAAGGATGCACCTCCTCTAGGTCAGTCTCGAGACATTGCGCTCTCACGTTTATACAAATTAGAAAAACGACTTTCTCATGATCCAGCTTTACGAGCGGATTACAATCAGTGTCTGCAAGAGTATGTAGACTTGGGACACATGGAACCTGTTCCTACTCCTACGAACAGTGACACGCCTTCGTATTATATTCCTCATCACTGCGTGGTGAAAAAGTCAGCAGTCACCTCTAAAACTAGAGTGGTGTTTGACGCTTCATGCAAAACTACTTCTGGGCGTTCACTCAACGATAATCTTCTTATTGGTCAAAAATTGCATCAAGACATTACAGACGTTCTTTTAAAATTTCGACTTCATAAAATCGTTTTCACAGCGGACATCAAAATGATGTATCGTTTTATAGATATTTGTCAAGAACATCGTGATTTTCAACGAATCCTATGGCGATTCTCTCCCCTTGATCCTGTTCAGGAATACCGCCTCTGCACAGTAACCTTCGGGGTTTCTTCTGCGCCATTTCTGGCCTTACGCACTCTTCGTCAGTTAGCTGTCGATGAAGCTGCTTCCTTCCCACTTGCTTCACAAGTACTTCTAAATGAAGTCTTCGTAGATGACATCGTCACGGGTTCAGACTGTATCGATAACGCTCTTGCTCTTCAACGCGAGCTTATTGACATTTGCAAAGCGGGTACGTTCGAACTCCGCAAATGGGCAAGCAACAGTCCTGAGTTTTTATCTTCTTTAAATCAAGACATCTCCAATCAAGATGATGCTCTTATTCTTTCAGCACTTGACAATGACGCTTCAGTCAAAGTGTTGGGATTAAAGTGGAATCCTATATCGGATACTTTTACCTATCAGACAGAGGTACCTACCCAAAAATGCACAAAACGCATTATGCTTGCAGAAATTTCTAAAATATACGACCCTTTGGGTTTTTTGAGCCCTATAACTTTGTTTGTCAAACATCTGATCCAACTCTTATGGCTTTCTGGTACTGATTGGGATGATTGTCCTCCTGATGGTATTCGTGATCTTTGGTTTAGATTTGTAACAGAACTTTCACAATTACAAGACATTAAATTGTATCGTCCTGTGCTTCCATGTACTAATGATGTACAACTTCATGGCTTTTCAGACGCCTCTGAAAAGGCCTACGCTGCATGCGTATATCTACGAGTTGTTGACTCGGAAGGTGTTATTTACACTTCACTTCTTCTTGCGAAAACAAAGGTTGCACCTTTGAAACGCCTCAGTCTTCCTCGTTTGGAACTCTGTGGGGCTTTGCTTCTTTCGAAGCTTATACAAAAAATTCTCGGTGCTTACAGCACATTCTTATCGATTGACAAGGTATTTGCATGGAGTGATTCGTCTATCACCCTAGCTTGGCTACGCTCACCTCCTCATGAGTGGCGTACATACGTCTCTAATCGTATCACAGAGACCACCAACCGCGTGCCTGCCTCACAGTGGCATCACGTGCGTTCTGCAGACAACCCCGCGGACGTTGCGTCGCGTGGTGTTCTCCCATCCGAACTAGACCAACGACAGTGGTTCGACGGCCCCAACTGGCTCAGACTACCTGAATCTGATTGGCCTATTTCGAATGTAGACATTGACATAATCTCGACCGACGAGGAGCGTCGAAAGCATGTACTTGTGTCAAATGTTCAACCCGATATTCAATTATTCGAAAGATTTTCATCTTTATCTAAAATGCTACGCATTATTTCATTGTGTTTTCGCTTTTTCCATAAATGCCGTAAGTCGAAAACTTATGAATCCTCTCAAATTACAGTCCACGAAACTAAATTCACTCTCAACCGAGTTATCAGTCTTGTTCAACAAGAAAACTTTGCGGAAGATATGGTGCGTATCAAAAATGACGACGTGTGTACCAAACGTTTAAGAAAGCTTAAACCGTTTCTTGATGACGCCGGACTTCTCAGGGTCGGCGGCAGAATCAATCGTGCTAACGTTCCTTACGATGCAAAGCATCAAATTCTTTTGCCCAAACGACATCATTTCACCAATCTTTTAATCGACTTTTATCATCTTACTAATTTGCACGTCGGTCCGCAAACGTTACAGTTTCTACTCGCCCAGAAATACTGGATACTTAGTGCTCGTGACGCAGTCCGTATGCGCACTCGCCGCTGCGTGCGCTGCTTCCGTACGCGCCCTGTCGCTCCACAGCCTTCGATGGCTCCACTTCCGGCCGCGAGAGTTCGTGCTTTTCGTCCATTTCTTCACGTTGCAACCGATTTTGCTGGGCATTTTTTCCTAAAATCAAATAAATTTCGTAACGCGAAAGTCTTCAAATGCTACGTGTGTGTTTTTGTATGCATGTCGACGAAAGCGACACACTTGGAACTCGTTCCAAACTTAACAACCGATTCTTTTCTAAATGCATTGCGCCGATTTATATCACGACGTGGCCTTTGCACTGATATTTACTCCGACTGTGGTCGAAACTTTGTTGGATGCGATCGTTACCTTTCCGATCTTTATGAGTTCTTGCGGAACGAAGATAATCAAAATATTATCAATAAACAGCTGAACAATTTAGCCGTTACTTGGCATTTTAACCCCCCCTATGCTTCTCATTTCGGAGGGATTTTCGAAGCAGCCGTGAAAAGTATGAAAACGCATCTTTTCCGTGCTATAGGTCAACTCACCCTATCTTACGATGAATTCAACACGCTTCTTTGCCAAATAGAAGCAGTTCTCAACTCGAGACCACTTTTTGCTCAGAGTAATGATCCTGCAGATCCATTACCAATCACACCCGGACACTTCCTAATCGGGGAACCATTGACTTCTTTACCTGAATTTAACTTCACTGACGACAATACAAGTCGCCTTGTTCGTTGGCAAGTCTTGCAGCAAGCTGTCCAACATTTTTGGAAACGCTGGAGCGTTGAATATCTCCACCAACTTCAACAAAGAGGTAAATGGTTTCGTGATCACACTCACACACCCCTCCGTGAGGGTTCAGTAGTCGTGTTAGTAGATAATACACTACCGCCACTGAAATGGCGCCTGGCTCGCGTGCATCAGCTGCATCCAGGCGCAGATGGTATTACTCGTGTTGTCACTGTACGCATTGGTAATACTCTTGCTAAACGACCTGTTGTTAAGGTCTGTCCGTTGCCCTTCGAGTAGGCAACTTTAGTTTACTTTCTTAGTTGTAAGCTAGGTTAGTGACTTATTCTTAGTTTCTTTCTTATTAAAATATGTATATTTTAAGGTCGGCGGCATGTTCCGTACTTTGAACAAGTTGTGTATAGTATTAACGCTAGCACAAATCATTTTCTTTTCTTTAATTCTTAATTTAAATTGAAACTGTATCGGCCACAATAACTGCAATCCTTCGTAAAACGAATCGCAGCGCTTTACTATAGACAGTGCTGCCATCAAGTACTCTAACGTCAGAATAGGAGAACTACCGTTCCGATCGCGAGCGCGCAGCGTGCGACACTGCACCATAATTCATTAAAAAATAATAAAACCAAATCAAATCCCAAAAATCGAACTGTGAACTATTCCAAACATAGCCAGTGCACGTCTACAGAGAATTTGTGATCCATCAGCAACCAGCGACCACTCCTGGGGCCCCAGAGACGAGGACATACGAAGTCACCAGGTACGTGGTTGATACAGTTATTTCTCCAACACAGACTGATATTTTTATTTATTTACTAGTATTGAATTTTATTTTAGAAAGAGCTAGATATAGTCACATATAACCACAGTATATATAATAGTACTCAACCTACAGAAGCAAATCCACATCCAATATGATGAAAATGATAATGATGAAAGAAATAAAGAACGACACGATGAATGAAAGAAAGAAATAAAGAAAGAAGCGACTGACATGATGATGATGAAAAAAGCAAAGAAATAAATGAAGAAAGAAAATAAATTTATGATGATACCTGACAGGACAGATGCCAAGTGGTCTTCTGCTGGTCGCCCGGCGCCTTGCCCTTCTCCATCCACTCTATGACGCCGCTCCATATGAAGCTGCGTTGTAGCGAGGTGATAATGTGTCTATGGCTATGTGGTGCATTGTGTGCATGTGTGTACCTGACAGGACAGATGCCAAGTGGTCTTCTGCTGGTCGCCCGGCGCCTTGCCCTTCTCCATCCACTCTATGACGCCGCTCCATATGAAGCTGCGTTGTAGCGAGGTGATAATGTGTCTATGGCTATGTGGTGCATTGTGTGCATGTGTGTACCTGACAGGACAGATGCCAAGTGGTCTTCTGCTGGTCGCCCGGCGCCTTGCCCTTCTCCATCCACTCTATGACGCCGCTCCATATGAAGCTGCGCTGCGGCGCGCCCGCGGAGGGGCCCGCGCTCGTGCCCGCGCCCGCCGACGCCAGCATGCCGGGCATGCGTTGGAGGCCGCCCTGTGGACAACGATTTAACCATTTTATTTAAGGCTCGTTTACGCCGGAACATGTCTTTTCTTTACAAATCTACCCGTCATTTTTAACCTAGAAGAGTGTTTTATGGACCGGTTTGTAGAAGTTTTTTTACACGTGTATATGTCGCTCACATGTGTAGGTACTTGTGACGGCGGGTATGACGGTTGCGCGAGCTGCGTATGTACTGATTGGCTCGGGTAGGCGGGGTGGCGCGCCGCCCAGTGTTTGTTACTATAGACTTTAGTGTTAGGTGGATGGTGGATGTCATAATAATGATGGTGGATGGCTAATGCTAGCTATATTAGTAAAGAACTGGCGGACCTATAATCATGTTAGACCACAGAATACATAATAGTACAAGTACAGAAGATCCACTCCGCAAAGTCATTTAAATAAATAGCGACTCTATTCCATACAGTGCAATTCAGGTTACACGCCGCTCCTTTTTATGCTACAGTTATATTCACCTAGAAGTTGCCTCTCTTTCTATCGCGTAGCTCTTATCTCCTCTAACGACTTCAGGGTTTATTCTTTTAAATAATAATTAAATAACAGGTAGTTAATTTATTACAAGTTATGAGTTTGTGAAATATTGTGTACTTAAATATGTTTCAAAAAAACCTAGGATAGATACAGTCAACGCCACATCAGACTATACATGCTGACTTTGAGGCAATTTGCTTTCATACGAAATGAAATTGTATTCATAATAGTTAAGTACCTACCTAAGAATAAATGGATACTTAATACTAATAAAGTACCTAGTAACAAGCACTTCTTACGTTTCGATGTTGTTTGGAACTTTTGGAAGTGTGAAAAACGTGAGGTTCCGATCCTTTTTATTAGTATTAACGCAGCCCATTGCGATGTAATTTGCCTTCATTTTAGTAATAATAATATATCACAAACATGCGAAAGAACGATGCGACAATACGTGAACGCGGCGCGAGTGAATGACTATCGAAATCGAACTGCTAACGTGCGACCCAGCCGGCACGCGGTAGCCCTCTGAAATTAGTCCGTCCGGACGGACCCGCTGGCTACTTGTAGCTTCGTACCTAAAGCGCGGAGTGCGCCTAGCCTGGTTAGACTAACTTGAGGTCGTGTTTCTAACCTGTAAACGTGTGTTTTAGGCCGTCCGCTGCCTTCAGCGGGATCCCGCCGCGGGTACACGGCGCGGGAATATAGATTGCTGGTTTTTGACGGACAGATGCTTGCGAAGTACATGAGTAAGCTCTAATCTATGTCGCCCCGCGCGCGTGTCCCGCTCAAGGCAGCGGAGGGCCTTAGACATCTACCCGTAATTATTTTTGACATTGAGTGTTTTGTTAACCTAGAAGTGTATTTTATTGACCTGCATGCTATGGTGGCTGGAAAAGTTTTTTATACGCGTATATGTCGCTCACCTGTGTAGGCACTTGTGGTGGCGGGTATGAAGGTTGCGCGAGCTGCGTCAGTAGGGCAGATTGGCTCGGGTAGGCGGGGTGTCGCGCCGCCCAGCCGGCGCGGGCGGGCGGGCTGGTTGGGCGGTGTTTACACGCGTATATGTCGCTCACCTGTGTAGGTACTTGTGGCGGCGGGTACGAAGGTTGCGCGAGCTGCGTCAGTAGGGCGGATTGGCTCGGGTAGGCGGGGTGGCGCGCCGCCCAGCCGGCGCGGGCGGGCGGGCTGGTTGGGCGGTGTTTACACGCGTATATGTCGCTCACCTGTGTAGGTACTTGTGGCGGCGGGTATGAAGGTTGCGCGAGCTGCGTCAGTAGGGCGGACTGGCTCGGGTAGGCGGGGTGACGCGCCGCCCAGCCGGCGCGGGCGGGCGGGCTGGTTGGGCGGTGTTTACACGCGTATATGTCGCTCACCTGTGTAGGTACTTGTGGCGGCGGGTATGAAGGTTGCGCGAGCTGCGTCAGTAGGGCGGACTGGCTCGGGTAGGCGGGGTGACGCGCCGCCCAGCCGGCGCGGGCGGGCGGGCTGGTTGGGCGGTGTTTACACGCGTATATGTCGCTCACCTGTGTAGGTACTTGTGGCGGCGGGTATGAAGGTTGCGCGAGCTGCGTCAGTAGGGCGGACTGGCTCGGGTAGGCGGGGTGGCGCGCCGCCCAGCCGGCGCAGGCGGGCGGGCTGGTTGGGCGGTGTTTACACGCGTATATGTCGCTCACCTGTGTAGGTACTTGTGGCGGCGGGTATGAAGGTTGCGCGAGCTGCGTCAGTAGGGCGGACTGGCTCGGGTAGGCGGGGTGACGCGCCGCCCAGCCGGCGCGGGCGGGCGGGCTGGTTGGGCGGTGTTTACACGCGTATATGTCGCTCACCTGTGTAGGTACTTGTGGCGGCGGGTATGAAGGTTGCGCGAGCTGCGTCAGTAGGGCGGACTGGCTCGGGTAGGCGGGGTGGCGCGCCGCCCAGCCGGCGCAGGCGGGCGGGCTGGTTGGGCGGTGTTTACACGCGTATATGTCGCTCACCTGTGTAGGTACTTGTGGTGGCGGGTATGGAGATTGTGCTAGCTGCGTCAGTAGCGCGGACTGGCTCGGGTAGGCGGGGTGGCGCGCCGCCCAGCCGGCGCGGGCGGGCGGGCTGGTTGGGCGGTGTTTACACGCGTATATGTCGCTCACCTGTGTAGGTACTTGTGGCGGCGGGTATGAAGGTTGCGCGAGCTGCGTCAGTAGGGCGGACTGGCTCGGGTAGGCGGGGTGGCGCGCCGCCCAGCCGGCGCGGGCGGGCGGGCTGGTTGGGCGGTGTTTACACGCGTATATGTCGCTCACCTGTGTAGGTACTTGTGGCGGCGGGTATGAAGGTTGCGCGAGCTGCGTCAGTAGGGCGGACTGGCTCGGGTAGGCGGGGTGACGCGCCGCCCAGCCGGCGCGGGCGGGCGGGCTGGTTGGGCGGTGTTTACACGCGTATATGTCGCTCACCTGTGTAGGTACTTGTGGCGGCGGGTATGAAGGTTGCGCGAGCTGCGTCAGTAGGGCGGACTGGCTCGGGTAGGCGGGGTGACGCGCCGCCCAGCCGGCGCGGGCGGGCGGGCTGGTTGGGCGGTGTTTACACGCGTATATGTCGCTCACCTGTGTAGGTACTTGTGGCGGCGGGTATGAAGGTTGCGCGAGCTGCGTCAGTAGGGCGGACTGGCTCGGGTAGGCGGGGTGGCGCGCCGCCCAGCCGGCGCAGGCGGGCGGGCTGGTTGGGCGGTGTTTACACGCGTATATGTCGCTCACCTGTGTAGGTACTTGTGGCGGCGGGTATGAAGGTTGCGCGAGCTGCGTCAGTAGGGCGGACTGGCTCGGGTAGGCGGGGTGACGCGCCGCCCAGCCGGCGCGGGCGGGCGGGCTGGTTGGGCGGTGTTTACACGCGTATATGTCGCTCACCTGTGTAGGTACTTGTGGCGGCGGGTATGAAGGTTGCGCGAGCTGCGTCAGTAGGGCGGACTGGCTCGGGTAGGCGGGGTGGCGCGCCGCCCAGCCGGCGCAGGCGGGCGGGCTGGTTGGGCGGTGTTTACACGCGTATATGTCGCTCACCTGTGTAGGTACTTGTGGTGGCGGGTATGGAGATTGTGCTAGCTGCGTCAGTAGCGCGGACTGGCTCGGGTAGGCGGGGTGGCGCGCCGCCCAGCCGGCGCGGGCGGGCGGGCTGGTTGGGCGGTGTTTACACGCGTATATGTCGCTCACCTGTGTAGGTACTTGTGGCGGCGGGTATGAAGGTTGCGCGAGCTGCGTCAGTAGGGCGGACTGGCTCGGGTAGGCGGGGTGGCGCGCCGCCCAGCCGGCGCGGGCGGGCGGGCTGGTTGGGCGGTGTTTACACGCGTATATGTCGCTCACCTGTGTAGGTACTTGTGGCGGCGGGTATGAAGGTTGCGCGAGCTGCGTCAGTAGGGCGGACTGGCTCGGGTAGGCGGGGTGGCGCGCCGCCCAGCCGGCGCGGGCGGGCGGGCTGGTTGGGCGGTGTTTACACGCGTATATGTCGCTCACCTGTGTAGGTACTTGTGGCGGCGGGTATGAAGGTTGCGCGAGCTGCGTCAGTAGGGCGGACTGGCTCGGGTAGGCGGGGTGGCGCGCCGCCCAGCCGGCGCGGGCGGGCGGGCTGGTTGGGCGGTGTTTACACGCGTATATGTCGCTCACCTGTGTAGGTACTTGTGGCGGCGGGTATGAAGGTTGCGCGAGCTGCGTCAGTAGGGCGGACTGGCTCGGGTAGGCGGGGTGGCGCGCCGCCCAGCCGGCGCGGGCGGGCGGGCTGGTTGGGCGGTGTTTACACGCGTATATGTCGCTCACCTGTGTAGGTACTTGTGGCGGCGGGTATGAAGGTTGCGCGAGCTGCGTCAGTAGGGCGGACTGGCTCGGGTAGGCGGGGTGGCGCGCCGCCCAGCCGGCGCGGGCGGGCGGCGCCGCGCGCGGGAACAGAGGCGCCGGTGGGCGGGTCGATTGGACGGTGTTTACGCCTGGTACGACGCGACTTTGGCTACATAAAACATAAAATACAAAGTGTTACAAAATCACTCCTTATGTCGAATATGGTAGGTAGAGAACATCAAACTGAACAACATTTACAAAGGGACTAACTCTGAAAGCTCGATGGCGCAGTGGTTTAGCGCCTGGCCCAGCGATTGCGGAGGTTAAGCAAGTTTCGCAAGGGTCGGTCATGGGATGGGTGACCAATAATTTATTATTTCAAGCTTCTCCGTGCTTCGGAAGGCACGTTAAGCCGTTGCTCCCGGGTACATTTGCAGTCGTTAACACCCACCAATCCGCATTGGGCCCGCGTGGTGGGTTATGGCCCATCCTCCTTATCCACCCATAAGGAAGGTCTGTGCCCCAGCAGTGGGGACATAAAAAAATGGCTGATGGTCAACTCTGAAATAGCGAAAAAATATCAGCTGTTCCATAAAAAAATTAATAACGAAAATATCAATATAAAACAGCTGATTTTTATTTGCGATTTCAGATTTGGTCCCATAGTAAAAGTTGTTCAATTTGATGTTCCCTATTTACCATATTTGGCATTCGGGGTTATATTGGAACACTTTGTATATGGCGCTTATGCACTACAAGAAATTTTCTCTTGCATTACGTAAATAGTGCTTAAACTGATTATACGTCAACCCTGAATACAATACACTCTTTCTCTTTTTGGGCATTCGTGTAAAGAAATAGTACACTTCTTTAGTATAGTTCTTGCATCTCACGAATACGCGTGAATTAAACAAGTTTCAACCTTATTGCATTGCCTTAAGAGTGTTGACGCGCGTATTCGTGAAATACAAGAACTATAAAATAAGTGGGGTGGGTAAAATCGCCTGGCCACGCGAACGGCGAAGCGACGGGCGATTTACTCTCTCCATTGCGCGCTCGATCCACTGGACAAAGGTTAATTTCACGATACCCGCGGGCTGATTATCTAATTAAAAACCACCTAGCGACTGGTTGCAGTTCACAGATGATCGTGATCCATTGCTACTTCTTTTTGGGTTAAAAAAAACATAAGTACCAAAGAAAAGTGGCAATGTATGTCAAATGCTACCGGTCGCTAAATAGTTTCTTTTTAGATAATCAGGGTGCCGGCATATAAGGAATTCTCAAAACGCGTAGCCCCGCTTTACGTGGCCAACAGGCCTATCACATAAAAACAATCACGATAAGCGAAAGATGTTCGTCCCACTCCATGACACTATTAACTCATGGTTCAATATCAACTAAATTAAAAAACCGACCAAGTGCGAGTCGGACTCGCGCATGAAGGGTTCCGTACCAAAAAACGGCAAAAAAACCACGTTTGTTGTATGGGAGCCCCCCTTAAATATTTATTTTATTCGGTTTTTAGTAATTGTTGTTATAGCGGCAACAGAAATACGTCATTTGTGAAAATTTCAACTGTCTACTTGTTGTCGTTATTAATATAAAGCAAAAAACGGCAAAAAAACACGTTTGTTGTATGGGAGCCCCCCTTTAATATTTATTTTATTCTGTTTTTAGTATTTGTTGTTCTAGCGGCAACAGAAATACATCATCTGTGAAAATTTCAACTGTCTAGCTATCACGGTTCATGAGAGACAGAAACAAACCTCAATATCTTGACCAAATATTAAATACTAGCGGCCATCCGCGACTTCGTCTGCGTGGAGAGTTTTTTTAGGTACCCCTATGTCCTTTTCTGTACCCCTATGTCCTTTTCTGCACCCCTGACCACGTGTATGCAAAATTTCATGATGATCGGTTCAGTAGTTACGACGTGAAGGTGTAACAAACAAACAAACGGACTTTCACATTTATAATATTAGTAAGGATTGAAACTTTAAACAGTACATACTCGATTAGAATAAGGAAGAGATACACTCATTTCATTTACTTAAAAATTAACCGTGTATTTGATTAAATGTTATTATGTATCACGTACGCGTACACCTCTCCCTGTATGTCGGGCACGGGCGGCGGCGCGGGGCTCGGCGGCCGCTCCTTCAAGCTGTACCCGCGTAATAGCACCATATGGCGAGGGTCCTGGGGGAATACGGAAGATGATTTATACAAATAAATAAAAAACTAACATTCCGACGAACTGAGCCCTCACGCGTTGTTCGGCAGATTCGCGAGCAGAATCATATTTGGGTGGAAATAGTACAGTCAATCAAAACTTATTAAGTCACTAGCTGATGCCCGCGACTTCGTACGCGTGGATGACTTCGGCGAATGCATATAAATGAACTAATGTAGTTACATAAGAAAATACTTGTAGAAGTGTTATGGTCCTGCATCAGGTGTTCCAGATCTTCAGTCTGAACAACTTTTGCAAAGATGTCATTTTTATATTTTGTAAAGTTTAGCTGGACCATTATGGTTCTGCATCAGGTGTTCCGGATCTTCGATTTTTATACCCCAACAAAAATTGCTAATCAGGCTGAACAACTTTAGCAAAAATGACATTTTTAAATTTTGTATAGTTTAGCTGGACCATTATGGTTCTGCATCAGATGTTCCAGATCTTCGATTTTCATACCTCATAAAAAAGGTTCATCAGGCTTTACAACTTTTGCAAAGATGTCATTTTTATATTTTGTATAGTTTAGCTGAACCATTATGGTTCTGCATCAGGTGTTCCAGATCTTCGATTTTTGTACCTCACCAAAAAATGCTCATCAGGCTGAACAACTTTTGCTAGGGTATCATTTTTATATTTTGTATAGTTTAGCTGGACCATTATGGTTCCGCATCAGGTGTTCCATTTTCCAAAATCAATTATACCCTAAGCTATGCCCAGGCTTAACAGCTATATAACAAAAAAAGTTTAATTCGAATCCGTTCAGTATTTCCGGAGATTAGCGTGTTCAAACAGACAAACAAACAGACAAACAGACACACTTTTTTTTCAAATTCTTACTCTATTACTATGTCTCCATCGCGCCAGATATATTTTTTTTTAAATATATGTAACGTACAGACACACTTTTTCTACTGTTTTGTTATATCCTATCCTACTAATATTATAAATGTGAAAGTTTGTGGGTTTGGATGTTTAGATGTTTGTTCCTCAATCACGCAAAAACTACAGAACGGATTTGGTTGAAATTTGGCACACAGATAGTAAATAGCCTGGATTAAAACATAGAATACTTTTTATCTCGATATTCCCACGGGAACAGGAACCACGCGGGTGAAACCGCGGGCGGCCGCTAGTGTAAGGATAAGGATAATGTCACACCCTACTAAAAAAAACACCACAGCATCTTAGTTTTGTTTCCGACTGTACTCTGTCCGAACACGATTCTGCCGTAACGCGAATCTGCCGAAAAACGCGTAAGGGGAACTGAGGTGAGAACCTCCTTCTTTTTTGAAGTCGGTAAAAAGCGTAGAACTCGATAACTCAGTGGCGTAGGGTTGAACCACATCTGGCCGCACGGTATCACCTTTTTACGTTGCCCTATTCTTTTCTGCTCGCTGCTGGTTCGCTCAGAACCGCCATGGCATTTGCAAGAGTGAGAAAGAAAGCGGGAATGCGATAGCGCGCAGCGAAATCCTCGAGGCGATAGGGAATGCGGACTGCAAAATGCGATGGTCGGCGATCGCGGCGGTAAAGTAACTAAACTCATCCCATTTCCATATCCATCACACATCGTTCGGGAGACCAAAGAATTATTATCTGGAAGTCGCCAAGCTTCGGAAGGCACGTTAAGCTGTTGACCCTGGCTGCATTATTTTGCAGTTATTAACACCTACCAATATAGCCCGCATAGGGTTACCATCTGACTGGATAAATCCAGTCATGACCGGATTTTAAGAGCTCAAACCGGACTGCACCCGGATTTTATTTCAGACCGGATTTTCAATCGTGCTTTGTCAAAACCATTACATTACACCATCATTGATTGTAATGATTTTGTCTAAACCATCATCGCCGCACAGCCCGTCGCACTACGCACGCCGCGACATGGCTCTGTGAATGCGGATTTCCGAATTTTGGTCCTGGTAACCCTAAGCCCCCATGTTAGTTAATGGCCCATCTAACTTATCCATTCTTAAGGAAGGGCTAGTCCGTCAGAAGTAGTTTGAACTACTGAAATATCGGATGACTAAAATATCTGACTGAAACATCTAATGATCGAAACATAACATCAAACAAATGAAATATTGAACATCTGAAATAAGGGATGCTAAAATACGTTAGCAATAAAATAACGGCTCACCTTGGCGAAGTTTCGTTGCTGAGCCTGATGCAGTTCACCGCCAGCATGCTCGTATAGGGAGTGCAGCGCGGGGATGCGCTTGGCGGCCGCTATCGACACTTGCACCCCGCGCTCGCCTAGCTGGCGCGCCGCTTGCTCCACTGTCGCTGGGGCGCCTTTTTCAAAATTAACATCTGTTTTAAACAGTGTTGGAAAAAAATCACTGATTTTTTTGCAAAAAATTTAAAAAATCCGTTTTTTTTTCATTTTTTGCTTGAGCCTTTAAAATCCACTTAATATAGTGCGTGAAACCACAACGCGCTTTTGTTTTATACTTATTTTTTTATTTTACTCTTTAATACGGAAGAAACACAAGAAAAGATCAATAAAACAGTTAAAATAAAAAATAAATAAATTTAAAAAATATTAAAAACACGACTGCCCTGCCAAAAAAGAACTAATAAAAAGTTAAACAACAAGTGTCATTGCAGTCGGGGGACCTTATTATGGAACATTTTTTTTTATCAAAGAGGTCCCCCGACTGCAATGACACTTGTTGTTTAACTTTTTTATTAGTTCTTTTTTGGCAGGGCAGTCGTGTTTTTAATATTTTTTTAATTTATTTATTTTTATTTCACACATTTTAGTGACATATTATATAGTTTTGGAATGTGCTCATCAAGGCCTTTTATTTAATGCCCATATTGTAATAATAGAAGAAAAAAGTATTTTTTTCACATTTGAAAATGGTGCCGTACCATCGCCATATTGTTTTTTTCTAAAAGAAATATAGCCAGTGTCACTCGGAATGCTGTAAGGATTGTAACAATACCCCATTTATCCAAATCAGTTCAGGCATTTAGAAGTTATGGTGGAATAAAGAAACTCACATACCCACAAACATACATGAACCCTTAACACATATACACTCTTTTTGCTTTGGGCAGTCGTGTAAAAAACGCATGGTGGAAGTTAAATATTAGGACAGATGATTTGGCAGTTTTTTTAGAAGAAAAAACAGTTTAAAGCATTAAGATACTTTTTACATACATTTGTATGTGTCTATCAATTATTTAAAATTAAGAATTCTATATATTTATACAAATAGGAAAGAAAAAAGGCAATATGATTTAATCAATGATTTTTATTCAAAAAATCACTTGATTTAAATCAAAGTGATTTAATCATGCCAACCCTGGTTTTAAATATCTCTTCTCTTATTTTTGGTTTGGCAATCCACTCTCTTTAGGGAGTATTTTTTACCAGTCAAGTGTTGAATGGTTCAGTGGTACGTATTCTTTCAGTTTACATTAGAAGGATGCATCGCATTCCAATGCTGCTTGGAGCATTTGGCACCAAATATATGAAGACAGTTTACTCGGTAAGATCTGGGGAGGTAGCAACTACTAACCAAGATCGCACCTATTTCAATTATCCGACCTAATGTTCAGTTGCGTAGACACACAAGTGTCCATAAAACTGCACCAATTTTAAGACACAATATCGACTAGGAATCAGTTTGCAAATAACTAAAATAGTCACCGAACTGAACTCGATAAAATGGCACCAAAAACTCTTCTTATATAATTGTTTATATTTTCCATTCTGTTTCATATTTTTCTATGCAGTGTCTGTCTGTGTCTGCGTGGAGACGGTACGATAGATATATGTAAATACACACAGTTTAAAAGAATATAATTTTCTCACAATGTCTGATACGCTTAGTGTCTGAAGATATAAATAAATCAAGCTTTAATGTAAATTGGTTCAGAGGAATTGGCATGAAAACTAAGTAAACATCATTGAGAAACAAGGCATGTTATTAAAGTCACTTGATGTCATTTTGTTTTTAGTAACAGTTACTACTTGAGGAGATCGATGGCGCAGTGGTTTAGCTCCTGGCCCAGCGATTGCGGAGGTTAAGCAAGTTTCTCAAGGGTCGGTCATGGGATGGGTGACCAAAAATTTACTTCACGCACGAGCTTCTCCGTGCTTCGGAAGGCACGTTAAGTCGTTGGTCCCGGGTGCATTTGCAGTCGTTAACACCCACCGATCTGCATTGAGCCCGCGTGGTGAGTTATGGCCCATCCTCCTTATCCACCCATAAGGAAGGCCTTTGCCCCAGCAGTGGGGACATAAAAAAATGGCTGATGGTCAACAATTACTTTAACAAACCATACAGTTAAAAAATAAGGGGAAAGTCTATTGACCTATACCTACTTTATGTCTTATAAGATTTGATGCTTTGAATTGGCATAACTCTTTAAGAACAGAAAAATTTGATAGAAAACTTTAACCTACCTGCTGGGACCAATCCACCGGCATATGCTGCGTACGGTGGAGAACAGCACAGTAGTAACAAGTGCATGGGGATGTCGGTCCGTCCGAGCTCTTCAAAACATGCTATGGCTGTCGCTAGAGCTTCTGTGACGCATGTCCGAGTTTCGGCATGACCACCCACAAACCTAGAGTGATTAAATAGATATTTTTAATAATGATTTACCCATAAAATTGTTTTAGGACTGGTTCTTGGGGCTTGCTTAGTTACTATGGACGTTATGTCAAAATACCCTTTCATAAGGAAATCGTTTTACTTAGGGATAGGAATGAGGGATTAGGTTTCTTAATTGTAAATTGAAATTTACAAACTGATATTGTTTTGAAATATTAGAAATTAAATTAAATAGTTTGTTTATTATCACAGCTGTTTTGTTGCTACAAATAGATTTTCTGTAGAATTTAGCTTTTGGAAGAATCTCACATTTTATTTTTTAAATTGGTAATGTAAATTCTAAATAATTTAGATTCCCAAACTAAGAATAGGGTCTTGACAGACAGACAGATGGACGACAAAGTGATCCTATAAGGGTTCTGTTTTTTCGTTTTGAGGTAGCCTAAAATAAAAAGTAAACATTTCAGGTAGTATGTACTTACTGTAGCTTATCAACTGTCTCTATAACAGCCTGTGGACACTTGAACGGTCCGTATGTCGAAATGGGATGGCCGGGGTGGCAGTCTGCTGCCTTGTATGTCACTATACAGTACACGGAGCCGGTACCGCCGCCTTCTTCTAACGCACCACCGTGGAAGTACCTGGAAACAGTTGAATTATTATAATTATTAAACAGGCGAGCAGTTGTTGCAACTGATAGTGCCTGTATCCTACAATCTTTGCTTTATTTAAGTTGGTGTATGTCTATTTTTAAATTGGTTTAAGATTCTGTTGCTCAAAAAGTGCCTGTGAGGATTATTGTTGGATATTGGTTTTACAAGTTTAAAGCTGGGTCCTCTTAAATAAGCATTAATTTTGAAAAAAATTTAAACAATTATACATATTTTGAAAAGTGAGATTGAATTCTTCAATTTAAAACAAGTTTGGTTTCTGTACGCGAACTTTCATCAAGCAGGTCAAATATGCCCAATGACCTTAATGAAGAACTAACTTAAGAAGCCTATTCATAATATAATTTGATTTTAAGCACAGTATAGTAATTTTTGAGTCGCATTGGAGGGAGATGTGGTGCGGAGCTACTCCAAACTTGGGTCGGAGAGTCAGGTTCAAACTTGCGCACTAATCCCCTCCAATTTCTCTCACCACTCAAGATCAGATCAGATCCATGCAAGCATATTATTGAGCAGACTTACTTTTAGCATAACTAAAGATATTATTTATCAAATCTAGTCATGAACACTAGAGTAATCTAGTAGATTTTTAAGTCAAAGTAACATAGTGAATAATGTTTAAAGTTTTTAGTGATATTAGTGTTGAAAAGAGGTTTTCTGTTGATATTGCACTAAGATATTTTAGCCTGAAATATGAGGATAACATTGTAGGTAGCTTAGTAACGATAATAGTCAATTTAATAGAAATAAAACCTTACGTACTCTAAGGTGGGCACAATGTAGTTTGTTTTCAGTTCATTCATGTAAGCTCCATTGGAAGGTGTAGCCTCTATCACAAATATGACTTCTGCCTGTATGGGCGAGTCGGGCGCATTAACGACCATTGTTAAACAGTTTTTACAGTCATCAAATGCTTTATATTACTTATTAAATAATTAATTAAATAAAATAACAAAAACAAGCGCAACGGTGTGCTGCTGCAGTTTTTGACGTTGACATTTGATTTGACATTGACATTTGTCAAGACACAGACTTGGATACCCCTTTAATTTGACAATTTATTTATTTGTACAAAAAAAACTGTCAAAATGTCTGCTTGTCTGTGCGAGTTTCGCGTTTTCTCTCTCGACTAAATTATATTCTCCTTTTGTAAATTGACGATTAATTCATTTACAATTTCTGTGTGTAAAAGCAAAAGGAAGAAACATAGTTGATTAATTATATTATTTATTTTCATCTCTCTATCAAACAAGCAGAAAGTTTTCGTGTAGCTAAAAAATCTTGTTTCTCCAAAACAAGAACTGCAATGTTATATTGAAATTGATTGTATTGTAATCATAGTTTCGCGTTTATTAATACATGCCTGAAGAGGTGAAGACATCATGCAGTCTACATCAGAAGGTTGTATGAATATTGCTGAACTGGCAAACCAGCTCAGAAGAGAGAAGATATTTATCAACTCAGAACGACAACTGTTGCAAAACCTTAATGAGGAGGTGGAAAAGAAGACTTTGGAGTTGCTGCAGGTGTCCTGGATATGCTTGCAGCAGCGCCAGAATCTGACCAATTTGATAACTTCAAAATGTGAAACTGACTCTATATCAGCTTGTCAGAGGGCAAGTTGGTTGGAGAGAACTACTTTTGTGGATGTTTATAAAGTGTTGAAGTATAAGGTAAGTCTATTTTGAACAAGTAATTATTAAAGACACTAAAATATAAGATATTTGTTGTTGTAATTGGTAAAGTTTTGGAGGTAAATTACTTTCTGCTATGTGTAGAAGTCGGAAACTTCTAGTAGGTACCCCACGTTTGTGTAACATATTTTTGTAGTAGGTGATTGTAGATTTTATAGAATTTGGATAAAAGTTGAAGTATATAATGTTTTTAATTAAATATTTCACCAGTGATTACACCATTTTTCTGATCTAAAGACATGACACATGTTTCAAATTAAGTGATCCACCCACTTTTTGTGATAGGTAGGTACTTACTCTTTATTATTAGTCACTTAAATAATTATTCATAGAACATTATGTATCTCTTCTATTAATTTACTTTTTCTGTTTTTTTTTGAAAACATAAATGTTTCTTATTATTAAATTCAAAATAAAATAGTAACTGAAAACTTTCCCAAAGTCACATTGATGGTTTTAAATATACAAATACCTTAATATAAAAAATATATACATTTGTACACAATTTTCGAAAATTTTTATCTAAGAGGTCGACATTTTGACCACTTAACCCACAAAAAAATTACCAAAAAAAAATATGCATAAGTAAAACTACATTGGGTGCAAATCTGTTATCCTTGACGATCAACATTATCCTTGGCGATCGACCCTAAAACCTCTCGCAATCGACTGTTTGGGCACCTCTGGCCTAGATAATCCGAACGCCCAAAATTTATACCCTGTTTGGATGTACGTAGCGTTCATATTATAGTATGTAGACATTTTAAAAGGTATAGGTGGTAGTATAGACATTTTATAAGGTAAATGTTAGTTAAGCCATGTCAAATGCACAACAAATTCGCGGAATAGTGTGTGGAGTGGTCAAGTACTATATGTATAGCATCCAAAAAGTTAACCTCGGCACTAAAATATGCACATGGCATAGCGAGTTTAGTAACTTGCTATGCCATGTGCATATTTCAGTGTTTCTTAGTAGAAACGGCAGAGATGTACGGCGGTAGGGGTCGTTCGGATTATAGAGGCGTTCGGACTAGCTTGGGTACGGATTATTGAGGCCCTATTGTATAAGCTTCTGAGAATTTAATACAGGAAGTATTTTTTTAATTTGCCATTAATCTAAATGGTTAGCAAAAAAATCAGCATGCAAACTTGGCTAGCATTAAATTAAAATCAGGCAACAATCCTTGATCTGCAAACAATCTCAGGAGGCCTATATTTTTTTTGTCAATATTTAAATTTTGATGGATTTTAGCAATACAACCAAGAGAAACCTTTGGGTCTACTAAATACATTAATATGTGGCCGTGACAAAAAGTAATATGATGATTCACTTGAAAGTAATGGGGTTAAAAATGAAAGTTAGTGGACCCTTTCTCAGAGTCAACTTTGAACATGCACAGAAAAACAAACAAGTAGAAATAACAACTAAAAGTATGAAATGTCAGGAAAATAAAAAATCAAACCAAATACCGATGAATTACCAAAGTACTTTCAATAAAACCGCACTAGTATCTGTTAAAAAGTATTTTATTTATTCCATAAAAGTATGAAATTAGATTTTCTTATGAAGTAAAGATTATCCTAATATAAACTTTACATAGAAGTATCCATAATTTATAGGAGAAATTTATTGTTAATTCTGAGCATTTTCACTATTTCACTCAGTAATCTCAGTATTTTTGTCACTCATTTAAATTATTTATCTCCCACATGTAGTTGCTCATTTACATTTTTTTTCAAATCCACAGATGCCACCGGTTGAGTTATTTTGTCGCCAACAAAATAATCTGCTGCCGGGTTTAGTATTTAAGTATCCCATTAACAGTCGCCTTTATTATTTCCAGTCACCCAATTAAAAATATCCCATTTAGAAATATTTGTTAACCAAAAATTGTTGACCAAATAACCATTTTAGCGAACCAAATCTATTTTGTTGCTCACAAAAATATGAATACTTTGCTAACAATTTTAACCACACCCTTTTGTAAATAGGAGGCTACAGCCCTCGGGGAGCTGTTAGGATGGCTGCGGGACTCCCCCCACCTAGTAGCACTGTGCCTGTTGCTGGGGGAGGAGCACATGCCAGCGAGCCTGCCGGCGTCGCTGGTGGCTGGCCTGTATGGCAGCGGCCGCTCCCCCACTGACAGGACCCGTCTGCTGGCTGTCATACGCTCGCTCATCAAACACCAGCTTGTGCCCTCCAGTGATCCTCGCAAGTATGTATTGTATCGGGCATTTCTCAGCACTTCGACAGCATCGAGGAGTGTTAGATTGGCATAACAAAGTTTTGAGTGACTACTATTCGAAAATTGCTACATTGGTCTATTAGTCCCATGTAAGGAAGTCGCCCTGGGGTCTTCAGTAGGCTCACCACCTTACCCCTGCTCTTAACCTGAGTCTAGGGGTATCCAAAAAGTCTTCCCTGGGTACACACACCTATGGAAGATACCTTGTTGTAATAAGACAGACAGATATTTAATTCCTCTACCTAGCTTCGTTAAAAACTATTTTATATGAAGTGTGAGTGATATTGAAGTAAATAGATTTAATTTTCATATCAAAATACATGAAAAGTGTGCTTGTCATAGGTTGTTTCAAAGCGGCAAGTGCGCACTGGCCGCCCTGTACAGCGTGTTCCGCGAGAGCCACACGCCAGCGCGCCAGTTCCTCATCGCGGCGCTCCAGGCGCCCGTCATGGCGGTGCTGCATGAGGACGAGTTCTTCCTCGATCTCGACCCCGATAAGGCTATGGAGAGGTAAGAATAGTTATATTCCACTGATGTAGACAGGAGTTAGGACACGTGTGGCACAAAGTGGGTAATAAGGTGCAAAATTTATCTTGAATGCCTTTGTCACTGTTTGTAGGAATGGTAGTGGTAGTATGGTATGGAGGTAGAATGGGTGAGGTGAGGTAGCCACTGATAGGAAGGCCAAATGGAAGATCTTCCTCCTGGCTGGGTGGTATTAGCCCAGGGAACACGTATTCATGTTTCTTCTATACTAGCGCCATCTAGTAACACGGTGATGATTCATGTTGCTGTACCGTGCGTTGTGGTATGTGCGCGTGTGGCGTATTTACCATTCTCAATGTGACTAAAATATTTTATGTCTTTCATTTATTTCTGTGTTCTGATCGCTAATGGCGCGCTACGTCTAGCCTTATTCTAGTGTACATCAGTTACGATTACGAGTCGTAATTGAAAAAAAGATTTATTATTGGACATACATAGGGTCGTAAATAATAAATCTCTTTTTAAGGAATTAATTACACATATTTGAAAATGCAGCTTCAGCCTCATGCAGAAGGCATAGGCCAGTGGTTCTTAACAGGTGGTCCCTGTAGAGGATTCGATCCCGGGATCCCGGATTTCGGGATCCCGGGATCCCGACCGTTTTTCAGTCCCGAAAATTTCGGGATTAAGTTTTAATAATCCCGGGATTTTCGGGATTGGTTAATTAATTTAAAAAAAGTTGCAAAATGTAGTGCGTGATGCTAAACGCTCAGTGCCAGTGCTCTCAACATAATTGCACGCCTATCATTTATCATATAAAATACAAGAAAACCTGTGTTTCATTCAAGCAGCATTCCAAGCAAGCAACACAAATTAACCCAGCGGGTTTGCGATGGTTTCTTGGAATAAAACTTTTTTTTTTATTTTGAACTAAAATGAAGACAAGCAACTCTCACTGGGTTATGTGGTGATACACTTCAGTGTTACTGCTACTGAACAAAAATGTATGAACATTCTTCAAGTTTGGTTTAGAAATGAGACATTTTGTGACTCATGAATATTATTTCAAATCAGTTTTTGCTAAGAAACTACTTTACTACCTAGATACTAACTAGGTTTTTACATGAAATCAGTCTATTTGGTCGACGATAAGAGAGGTTTTGTCAATTATCTTTATTTGCGTAGTTTGTTTTTTTTTTCAATTTATTGAAGTTTAAATGAAGATCTTATTCACTCTTGAAAAATATTTTTTTATATATAAAAAGTGTCAAACTAATAAGACTAAAAGTCTGGTTAGACCTAATTTGACTATAACTTTGATTAGTTAGTGATTAGATTAGCTAGGTGTGTATTGTAACGTAAAATATGTTGGTTTTCGTTAAAATTTTGATTAAATTACGACGATTTTTGACGAAATCGAATATTTGAATTTTTAATCTTCAATCCCGAAATAATCCCGGGATCCCGGGATTGCCTAAAGTGTAATCCCGAAATCCCGGGATCAGAAATAAGGGCCGGGATCGAATTCCCTAGGTCCCTGTAAGCACCAGAAGTGGTCCGCAGAGCCATCCTAAAATAACAACCCGTCATTCATTTACTTATATTTACTGTATTTTACCTCCAATCTAAACAGTGGGTGGTCTATGGCAAGACAGTTTGTCAAATGGTCCCTCATCTCACTAAAAGGTTAACAACAACTGGTATGCTAGAGTCCTGCAATAGGCTCTCAAAAGACATAAATTAACTCAGATTTTTCCGTCAGATTTTCTGCCGCGGACCGCCTCAAGAAGTTCGGGCAGCCCAGCAGCGCGGAGTACGCGGCGAAGGTGGCGCGCTACCGCAAGTGGACCGTGCAGTCGCTGTTCAACTTGACGAGCAAGTTCGTCGCCTCCTTGCGCGACCACTGGCCGCACTTCCCTTCCAGCATCGCCTGGATCGTGCAGCAGATCGTGCACCTACTCAAGCAGCATTCCAGGTAAATTTTGTTTCGTCACTTTTTTCGGCCTATTCCAGCTGTCTCCCACCTTTGTCCACCAATGGGGTATATCGGGAAATAATGTTTTTTTCTATAAGTACTTTACTTCCCTCCCGATCGGTGTCCGCTAGTGGTGGACAATGGGAATAGACCGTCCGGACGGTATATTCCCATTGACAGTATATCGGGTACCGTGGATTGGGGGTACTTTGACATTACAGGGTTATATTGATAACAACTTCGAATTAAAAAAAAAACAATTTTTTCTTGGTTTCTGAAAGTTTTCAAATGGTTTTTTTTTGTCAAGCTGGCGGCACTGATGGTGCGAAAAGCATATAGCGACCATACAGTTTACTGTCCTCAGGTGTTTTTGTTATAATAAATTTTTTAGAAGTGTACTGGTGACAAGCTATTTTCAAGATAAGAAAAACTCTTAATACACTTAGAATTCTACCATATTTAGATTATTGCTGTTAGTTTTATCTAAAAGTATACACTTTCAGGAATGTGAAACACAGTTGAAAAAGTGTTTTTGTTGATTTCGTATCTATTTAAATGTTTAAAAACAATCAGGGGTGTCTTTGTTCAGAGGACGGGTTTACTTTGATCAATGATCTATGAGGGGTGACATTGATCATGTTGTTGTTGTAATGTTGATTATGGTAATTTTTATGATGAAAATTGAAGGCTAAGGAATGACTGATTTGTTTTGACTGATTAAGATTTAGGTTCTACCATTATTCTATTCAATAACCAATTAGTATAATTGATCAAAATAACCCCAATATCTGTGAATATCTTTAGCGCAAAAACCTGCTGGCCGATTTTTATTTTTATTTTTTTATTATGCTTATTTAAGGGTTTACTTTCAAAACCCGTTATAAAATATAGGGTGATCAAAGAAGCCCCAAAATCGGTTTAAAGTTGATCAGCAGAATTTTATTTTTTTTCTGAGAAACAGATGATTAAAGTTTTGTTTTCTCACTATAATCTTAAAATATGTAAAAAACCGATACTCTCAATTTTTTTTTATTTTCGGTACGTTTGTTTTTGAGAAAATACGGCCATTTGAATTTCAAAACTGATCAAAGTACCCCCAATCCACGGTACTTTATTTCCCGATATCCACCAGTGGGGGACAACGACGGGAATAGGCCCTAATTTCAAAATTGATTTATCATTTCAAAAATTTTTGTTATAAGTCTTACTCCATTTTAACTTGTAGAATTTCTGTTCTAACGAACTTGTTTGGGTTGGAAATCGCTGAAAGATGCATTTTGATTCTATTCCATAGATCACTCGAAACTGTATAAAATGTAAACCTTACATCTTAACAGAGTTTCTTAACGGTTTGGTTACGGTTACTAATGAAATGTCAATAAAACTAACTTGTTTAATTTTCCCAAAATATTTGAGGTGGTCGTGGATTTTTTAAATTCTGAAAGTGGTCCGTTACTACAAAAAGTTGAGGAAACACTGTAGCATACCTCCGCCGCGAAACAATACCAGCGAAACCGCAGTAGTTCCGCCATGGCTTGTCTTCTATCAACGACGATGACGATCACATCTTTTTTTTTTTCATTCATAACTTAAGAGCCGCGCTCTTGTCTGTGTAGCTTCCTCCACTCGTATTTTTCCTTCTATAATGTTTGTAATTAATTTGTAGTGTCAAGTGGCCGATTATTCTACTTCTTCTGTCTTCTATGATAATACGTTACAATATCTGACGTTTTTCATTTACTCTTTTTAGTACTTCCTTATTTGTCTCCATCTCAGTCCAGCTTATCTTCTCCATCCTTCTCCAAAATCACATCTCGAATGCTTCCAATCTTTCTCTATCTTTCTGCGTCATCGCCCAAGTTTCAAATCCATAGAGGGCTATACTCCATACGAAAGTTTTGATGCAAGGACTTCTTATGTTTTTGAGATTGTTGCCTTGAATATACATCATCTCATTATATCACATCTACATCATTTTTTTTGCGGCCGTTCCGAGCCGATCGGGTTGAATAGCTCGTGAAACAGATAGCATCATAGTTAAATCCTATGCGTTAGAACAGGATCTTTCGAATCTGTTTCGCTTGTCCTACAACTGACAATTCATGGCGGAACATACTGCGGTTTCGCCGGTATTGTTTTGCGACACAGGTATACTACAAGCAGTGAACTAAAATCTATGGAAGTGTCCATGTCCATCAGCCATTTTTGATGTCCCCACTGCTGGGGCACAGGCCTTCCTTATGGGTGGTAAGGAGGATGGGCCATAACCCACCACGCGGGCCCAATGCGGATTGGTGGGTGTTAACGACTGCAAATGCAGCCGGGACCAACGGCTTAACGTGCCTTCCGAAGCACGGAGGAGCTCGAGATAATAAACTTTTGGTCACCCATCCCATGACCGACCCTTGCGAACGTTGCTTAAATGCGAATGGAAGTGTAATTGCAAACAAATATTGTTTAAAAAATGGCACCACGGGGCCGATAAAGTACAGCCCGCTCAGCTTTAGTCGGGCCAGCCACGCACCCGGCGACTGACGTTAGTGTTCTTTTCAATATTTGCAGTTTGTATTGTAGAGAAAAGATAGAAATAGAGAGTTTAGAAATGACGTCCCTTATAGTCAAATAGTGTAAGAGACGCAAAGAAGGCAGTAAAAAGATGCAGAAATAACGTATCTTATTTTTTCGTTTAAATATAGAAAATATCTGAGTAAGTATACAAATTATGGTCGCTAATAAGCAACCAGTGTTCAGACGTTTTGTGCTCCATGATTAGATGCCAACATTTTTAGCTATATCCACTTAGTTGTACTTTTCGTGTGGTGCCATTTTTTGAGCGGAATGCTTATTCCATAGATTTTAGTTCGCTGGCTACAAGCGTGATCTGTCTAGTAAAAAACTCTTCCGTCGTAGGCCGAGCGAGCGCGAGCTGCACGCGCTATGCACGGACCTAGTGCTGAGCTACTTCATCTGCCCGGCGATCGTCAACCCTGAGGCGCACGGCGTGGTGGAGGTGCCCGTGTCGTACATCGCGCACTTCAACCTCTCGCAGATCGCGCAGATCATACTGATGCTCTGTAGCGCGAGGCATCAGGAGGTCAGTCCATTGTACAACACTTTAGCTACAAAATACAAACTTTTCGTACACATTGTGAAGATACTTAATGCTTACAAACATGATCATTTTTATTTATACACAGGTGGATGCAAAAGTTCGCGATTTGTACTCGAAATTCGAGCGATCGTGCGTGTGGTCACTCATAGAGAACGTCGCCAACGGTGTCCCAGCGGCGACCGCGCCCGTGCCCTCCGCCGCGCTGCGCACGGACGCGCCGCAACACACCACCGTCGCGCTATACACGCCGCCTGACGCACACCTGCTGGTCAGTATATCGTGCGAGCTCTTAGAGAACGTCCCAGCGGCGACCGCGCCCGTGCCCTCCGCCGCACGGACGCGCCGCAACACACCACCGTCGCGCTGTACACGCCGCCTGACGCACACCTGCTGGTCAGTATATCGTGCGAGCTCTTAGAGAACGTCCCAGCGGCGACCGCGCCCGTGCCCTCCGCCGCACGGACGCGCCGCAACACACCACCGTCGCGCTGTACACGCCGCCTGACGCACACCTGCTGGTCAGTATATCGTGCGAGCTCTTAGAGAACGTCCCAGCGGCGACCGCGCCCGTGCCCTCCGCCGCACGGACGCGCCGCAACACACCACCGTCGCGCTGTACACGCCGCCTGACGCACACCTGCTGGTCAGTATATCGTGCGAGCTCTTAGAGAACGTCCCAGCGGCGACCGCGCCCGTGCCCTCCGCCGCACGGACGCGCCGCAACACACCACCGTCGCGCTGTACACGCCGCCTGACGCACACCTGCTGGTCAGTATATCGTGCGAGCTCATAGAGAACGTCCCAGCGGCGACCGCGCCCGTGCCCTCCGCCGCACGGACGCGCCGCAACACACCACCGTCGCGCTGTACACGCCGCCTGACGCACACCTGCTGGTCAGTATATCGTGCGAGCTCTTAGAGAACGTCCCAGCGGCGACCGCGCCCGTGCCCTCCGCCGCACGGACGCGCCGCAACACACCACCGTCGCGCTGTACACGCCGCCTGACGCACACCTGCTGGTCAGTATATCGTGCGAGCTCTTAGAGAACGTCCCAGCGGCGACCGCGCCCGTGCCCTCCGCCGCACGGACGCGCCGCAACACACCACCGTCGCGCTGTACACGCCGCCTGACGCACACCTGCTGGTCAGTATATCGTGCGAGCTCATAGAGAACGTCCCAGCGGCGACCGCGCCCGTGCCCTCCGCCGCACGGACGCGCCGCAACACACCACCGTCGCGCTGTACACGCCGCCTGACGCACACCTGCTGGTCAGTATATCGTGCGAGCTCATAGAGAACGTCCCAGCGGCGACCGCGCCCGTGCCCTCCGCCGCGCTGCGCACGGACGCGCCGCAACACACCACCGTCGCGCTGTACACGCCGCCTGACGCACACCTGCTGGTCAGTATATCGTGCGAGCTCATAGAGAACGTCCCAGCGGCGACCGCGCCCGTGCCCTCCGCCGCACGGACGCGCCGCAACACACCACCGTCGCGCTGTACACGCCGCCTGACGCACACCTGCTGGTCAGTATATCGTGCGAGCTCTTAGAGAACGTCCCAGCGGCGACCGCGCCCGTGCCCTCCGCCGCGCTGCGCACGGACGCGCCGCAACACACCACCGTCGCGCTGTACACGCCGCCTGACGCACACCTGCTGGTCAGTATATCGTGCGAGCTCTTAGAGAACGTCCCAGCGGCGACCGCGCCCGTGCCCTCCGCCGCACGGACGCGCCGCAACACACCACCGTCGCGCTGTACACGCCGCCTGACGCACACCTGCTGGTCAGTATATCGTGCGAGCTCATAGAGAACGTCCCAGCGGCGACCGCGCCCGTGCCCTCCGCCGCGCTGCGCGAGGACAATCAAATAATAAACTACTCTCACTGCACGGCACCTATACGAAGCGCCTCTCTTTCTGTCGCGTAGCTCTGTCTCAACCGATACAACTCGTGAATCGTTAAGGTTGCTACTTGCTGCTTACAGATATCATAGAAAAGATTCGTTATGCCGAATATACAATAAAATTACCTACTAATATAAAATAAAATAAATCTACCTATTACGTGAACTCAGAATATGTATAAGTAGTTAAGTAAATACTAAGTTACTTGTGTGAAAATGATATTATTTGAGAGTAGTGTTAGGTGATGTATAAAGTTCGGAATTTACGTAAAAAGTTGTAAGAATATTAAGGCCAGTATATTCGAAATTATCGAAATTGGCCTATTTTTGATTCAACAATAAACAATCAAATATTCTTTATTTTGAGCAGATAAAAATATTTCTTGAAGTTTCATAAACGATCTTGATTATTTTACGGTTAAAAATACAATATTCATATCTTCACTCGACTAAAAAAATATGCAAAGACGAAGAAAATTTTCATATTTTTTTAATTTTTTGGATAATACTTAAAGTTTATTAATCCATTATTCACGTAAAATTATATAGAAAAATAGGTAATGACATATAGAAGAATATTCAACTGTTACTTTTTCAAAAAATGACTTTATGCTCAAAATAACAACAAAAACGTTGAAAAAATGAAAAAGTGAGATTATTTTCATTACTCTTCACACGTAAAGAAAAAGACAGAGACGGAGTTTTTGGAATATACTGGCCTTAAGAACTGACTCGTTCGTGTCGTTCGCACGTTCGTCGCTTGCAGACAGCGCGCGTGTCGGCGCAGTGATATCCCTCGAACATGGCTCGCCTGAGTGAGCCGTGAGCATTAGGCTTATATATGAGACCCATGTGTGGGTCTCCAGCTTCCTCATAGGCTATAGAGAAATTCTAAGCTTGCCATATTTTAAAGCATAATAGCAGCAATCAAACTTCCAGACAAAATAATAGCAGCCACCATAAGTTCGTTACCATGAGTTGTTTTATGTGTGTGAGCTGGCGACACGTGTCTGCAGCTTACACATCCCGTTAAGGCAAACCAGTGAGGTTACGGTTTTAGACTATAGTCAAAAATTTAGAGCCTAATTGCAGCAATAAGATCCAAAAAAACTAACCATCACACTCAAATACTGTTGTAACTACGAGCATAAAACTGTGTGCGAGCTGGAGACACGTGTCACTGGCTTGCACATCTGTATTTTCGTAATTACTTAAGCTACGATTATGTTATATACCTCAAAATTCTCAGCCGAATTGGAGCATTAGGCTCCAAATTTATCAAAGCTTTAACTCGAAAAGTTTTTGAGCTACGAGCCGATATCTATGTGTAAGCTGGTGACACGTGTCTCTGGCTGACACATGGTGAATTGCTGTAACTGTATATGTTAGAGTTTCGTTTTAAAGATCAAATAATACGTTATAATTGCAGCACACACGAGGCATAATTTCAAATCTCTGGGCCTCTTAGTTTCAAAATTATAAGCCAAAAACCGTTTTCCCGCCAAAAAATTCAAAATAATGGCTCGGAAGCGCCTAATCGCGCCGTTGCCGTTCCGTGCGCTACACTATTGCAATCGAATTTGAACCTAAGAGCTAGTATTATTTTGGTTCATTTTAATTTACGCTCTTGATCGTTTTAATTTATGTACTGAGAATTTTAGTCTAGGAGGTAGAAGCCGTCTGATATAACTGGTTACCTAATTTTAAAGAAAAACAAAGTCTATTTATTTAGGAATATTTATATCGCTATGCTTAGTTATTATACATTTTTTTTACACTAATCTCACTTACATTAAAACTTCGAACATTTGTTTGTCTGTCTCTAAAAACGTACTTCTGGCTTCTTGACTCGACGACTTAATATGGGTAGCTTTAGTATGTCATGCTCACTTCAAACATTTCTGCGGTGGTGTCGTGTGAGGCGGGTCGTTACGTTCCCTCAAATATGGTTGAGCGAAGCGATGGCTGGTTCATGCGTCATGCTCGTGAACGGGTGCTGCCAGTGGGAATGGGTCTGCTTCTGTCTGCTTGTATTAAGGGCGTCGTATAACTCGTATATAAAAGATCTGTTTTATATTGTCTGTATGTATGGCACTTCTTACTCAAAAAATATAATTCTTAATAGCTTACCTTGTTTTGATTTATTTAATTGCAATATTTTTACTTTCTATAGTCAGTAGTTTAGTGAAAGACCTATGAAAAGCTTTTGGATATAAATTTTCAATTCGATGCCTTAACATAGGTAGTCTTAGTATGTCATGCTCTCTTTAATCATTTCTGCGGTGGTGTCGTATGAGGCTCAAATATGGTTGAGCGAAGAGATGGCTGGTTCATGCGTCATGTTCGGGAACTGGTGCTGCCAGTGGGAATGGGTCTGCTTCTGACTACCTATCTTAATGCATATTGAATTGTATGTTTTTCTTTTATTTTTATTTATTGTAACAGCCTAGACTGAATAACAAGTTCAAACTTTGAATTTAGCTTAAAATCTGTAAATTGATTAAGAAATTTGAAACTCATTAAGAAATGAGCTAATTCAATAATGTTATTTATTTGTTAATCTTTGTTAATATAAAGTCTGGAAACGATATACATATTTGTAAATATCGTTCCATCTGATTGATAAAGCTGACAAGTTTTTTTGCGCCCATTTTTCTTGTCAGTTAAAAGACGTCATAATGGGTGGTAGGGTAAAAGAATTGACGATTTAAAAATGCTTATTATGTGAGCTTATTTAAATAAAATATATTTCACTTTCACTTTCTATGTTTGTTACTCTTGCATACCGAAATTTGGCATACAGACAGATATAAATATGGCCTGGACTGGAATCGGGATTAACACAATCAAAAAATAAAAATAATCCTATAAACAGTTAAAACAAAATCACGCCATCTGTTCGCGCACCAAGGAATTATTATTATAGCCGTGTATATATATCAGTGTGCGCGCGCTCTGTTTTATCATTAGCACTAGAGGTGGTTAATATAGCATCTAGCGCCATATTATAGCCCGCTATATTTACATAGCGCACATAGCGCGCTATGTAAGTAGACGCTATGGCGCTATGAATATCGCGCGTGGCAACAAGTAGCATCGTTGGCCGGACGGGTGCGCGGGCATTCATCGCGTGCGCGCTGTTGCTACCGGACGCGTTACGCGCGTTTCTCTCGCAGCACGCTAGGTATGAGTATAATATCGCGCGCGACCTTATATTGTGTTAGTTCGATTAGGACTTTTATGACACAACGAAGTCAATTAGTAAGTATTATGTAAAAGCTATTTAGCTAAGCAAAGTTAGTGAACGCGAGATATGGTAAAACAACCGTATTTCAAACGTCAATAAGGTCAAAATCTCTTGCACCTGTTTTTTTTTAACTAGAAAACCTTGTCTAGTGATCACAAGTTAGAAAAATGAGTGCAAGCGATTTTCGACCTTATTGACATTTATCAAAATCACGGTTTTTAATGAAAGATCAAAGTTAGTAAACGAGAATACGGCAAAAAATCAACCAAATTTTAAACGTCAATAAGGTCGAAAATCGCTTGCACCTGTTTTTTCTTACTAGAAAACATTGTCTAGTGATCACAAGTTAAAAAAATGAGTGCAAGTGATTTTCGACCTTATTGACATTTATCAAAATCACTGTTTTTAATAAAAGATCAAAGTAAGTTAATGAGAATACGCCAAAAAACCAACCGAATTTCAAATGTCAATAAGGTCGAAAATAGCTTGCACCTGTTTTTCTTAACGATAATTTAAAGACGTGAAATACACCTAATTTTATCGACAAAAACACCCACATGTTGGGGTCTATCCCCACTAGGGCTTGAAGTCCGGAACTCCGGTTTTGGTCTAGCTCCGGAGTTTCGAAGCATTTCAGCATCGTTTGTAAAACCGGAGTTTCACAACAAAAACCGGAGTTTCGGTTTTTTAAAAATAATTATTGAAAGCATTTTTATCGCCGTGGGCATATACCCCTGGGCGGTGTTGCAGTCTCTTCAGAGGTGCCAAGTGGACTACAGGTGTAGCGAGGTGCTGACTGAAGTACTTATACGAAAATGCCATCATGTCGATCCGATTATTCCGATTACAGAACCAGAGCACAAATCCCAATCTAACTGCAGCGATGTGTGAAACAGGGAGACGTCATTTCTCCGAAACTGTTCGCAGCTACTTTGGAGGATACCAGTGGCGAAGGGTCCATACATGCCGATTCCTATCGGCTTCCATTTTAGAAATCCCACCCTTGCAATCAACCATACAGTTAGGAGAATTTTCGAGAAATTATTGGTCCGGCTTACCTTTGCCATATTTCGACTCCTCGCCACTGGAGGATACTATAAGCTCTTGAACTGTAAAGGACTTGTAAGCAGCAACATTAATGGCGAGTACCTAACACACCTTCATTTTGCAGATCAGTTCTCACGGCTGAGGCCTTGTAAAACCTGAACATACCCGTAATGCTCGAATATTTTCCGTAGTGTTTTCCGAAAGAGTGGCTCTTAGGATGAACATGAATGGATGGATGGAACATAAACATAAGACAAAAATCATGTCGAATGTCCATGTTTTGTTTATCCACTCCTTCATGTTGGGAACAAACACAATACTCGAAGTTCAAGACCATTACCTAGGACAGACAATCCAGTTAAGACAACTTAAATAATAAATATTTGACAACATCACATACATTGCTCCAATTCCGAAGTAAATAGCTATAGCACTTGTGTTATGAAAATCAGAAACAACGGTGGTATGATAAACACCCAGACCTGAGACAGTGTTGAAAAGTTCATTTTCTACATTGACCCAGCCGGGGATCGAACCCGGGACCTCAAGAGATGGTGACGCCCTGAAATCCGGCGTGCAAACCGCTCGACCACGGAGGTCGTCAAAACTTGGAGAAAGATATCTCTCGTTAAATTTAGCTCGAATGGGCAGCATTCGGGAAGCTTCGAAAAATCTTCGCGTCAAACTTACTTCAGTGTCTCTAGACGAAAGACCTTGATCAGCGTGTTGCCAGTGATGACTAAAGGCAGTGAAACGTGCTCGCTAACTATGGGTATCTTAAAAATACTCAAGGTCACCTAGCGACCCAGCGTGCAATGCAGAGAGCCATGCTCGGCGTTTCCTTGCGTGATCGAATCAGAAATCAGTAGGAGAACTTAAGTAATCGACGTTTCTCAAAGGATTGATCAGCTGAAGTGGAAGTGGACGGGTGACTAACGATCTGGTGACTAACGATCTGGTGACTAGTGAAGGTCGCAGGCTCGCGAGGCGCCGCTGGATGCAAGCAGAGCAGGATCGAACATTGTGGAGATCCTTGAGCAAGGCCATAACTAGCAGTAGATGTCGTGTGACCGATATGATGATGACCCAACACTCGGCAAATTTGAGTGGCGTGAAATGTAAGTTAAATGTATTTTTAGTCGAATTATTTGCGCAATAAGCAAGTAAGTACCTAAAGTGATTCAATTTATTTATTTATCGATGATAAAAGTATATATTGATTTTTGGTTAGCTAATAACCTCTATTAAACACGCTAAAAATATTACTGCAATTTTATTTAAATCGAGACTGAAAACTCCGGAACTCCGGAGCTCCGGAGTTGAAACCATGAACATCGAAACCCAACTCCGGAGCTGAAAAATACTCCGATGTTCAAGCCCTAATCCCCACTCCTGTTGGAATGGCCGCCATTTTAAATTTGACTTTTTATTTTAGTATGCCAAATTTCGGCGTGAAAGAGTAACAAACATACAGACAGACAGACAGACAAAATTTGTATAATACCTAACTAAGCATAGCGATATAAACATTCCTAAATAAATAGACTTTGATTTTCTTTAAAATTAGGTAACCAGTTATATTAGACGGCTTCTACCTCTTAGACTAAAATTCTCAGTACATAAATTAAAACGATCGAGAGCGTAAATTTTATTAAAATGAACCAAAATAATACTAGCTCTTAGGTTCAAATTCGATTGCAATAGTGTAGCACGGAACGGCAACGGCGCGATTAGGCGCTTCCGAGCCATTATTTTGAATTTTTTGGCGGGAAAACGGTTTTTGGCTTATAATTTTGAAACTAAGAGGCCCAGAGATTTGAAATTATGCCTCGTGTGTGCTGCAATTATAACGTATTATTTGATCTTTAAAACGAAACTCTAACATATACAGTTACAGCAATTCACCATGTGTCAGCCAGAGACACGTGTCACCAGCTTACACATAGATATCGGCTCGTAGCTCAAAAACTTTTCGAGTTAAAGCTTTGATAAATTTGGAGCCTAATGCTCCAATTCGGCTGAGAATTTTGAGGTATATAACATAATCGTAGCTTAAGTAATTACGAAAATACAGATGTGCAAGCCAGTGACACGTGTCTCCAGCTCGCACACAGTTTTATGCTCGTAGTTACAACAGTATTTGAGTGTGATGGTTAGTTTTTTTGGATCTTATTGCTGCAATTAGGCTCTAAATTTTTGACTATAGTCTAAAACCGTAACCTCACTGGTTTGCCTTAACGGGATGTGTAAGCTGCAGACACGTGTCGCCAGCTCACACACATAAAACAACTCATGGTAACGAACTTATGGTGGCTGCTATTATTTTGTCTGGAAGTTTGATTGCTGCTATTATGCTTTAAAATATGGCAAGCTTAGAATTTCTCTATAGCCTATGAGGAAGCTGGAGACCCACACATATGAGACCCCCCTGCATAAACGAAAAAATATTTAATATTTATGATACGTTATCTCTGCATCTCCTTGCCTTCTTTGCGTCTTTTACATCATTTGACTACACACTATTTTCTACTGATTTTCGTTCGACAAATCAACTCAAATGTATGAGCTGTCGAACGAAAATCAGTAGAAATGAGCGCTCGACGCCAGCCGAGCGATTCAAAAATAGGGCCCCAGGACGTCATTTCTAATGAACTCTCTCTTTTCTTTAAAATACAAACTGCAATACTGCAAAAAACGCTAACGTCTGTCACCGGGCGCGTGGTTGGCCCGACTAAATGCTGTGCGGTTTGTAATTGTTTAGCCCCGTAGTGCTATTTTTAAGCAGTATTTGTTTGCAATTACACTTCCATAGATTTTAGTTCGCTGGTGTGCGCTCATAGAAAGCGATGTCCGAATTGAAAAAAAACTAATTTTGTGTGCTTTGCATTCGGCTCGTATAATGCGTACCTTATAAGTAGGTAAGGCCTACGAGGGGCTTTGACATGTAACCCTCAATAAAATACCTCTTTATCTTACCTCTAACTGCCGCTGGAGCCCAACGACATTAAAATAGTTGCTTTAGCGTCGGACTTTTTTATATAATATTAATATACAATCAGTCGCCAGACTATAAGTAATTGTGATGGGAGCTATTCACGTTAAAGAGTGAAGAAAGCCAATGCTTCAGCCTCTCAGTCATCAAACACATTTCTTCGTTTTAGTTTTTTGACATCACTTGTATTCATCTCCACCAGCGCTTTAGCAAGAAGATTCGGGTTAGCACAAAGGCGATCCTTATGTTTATTATTATTAGAGACCGGATTATATGCAAATTGCATATGTAACCCCTTTTCAGCGGTAGTTGCATATTTTGGCAAAAAATTTGGAAATCATGCATATTTACCTTCGATCATCTATACCTGAGGATATTGCATGACAGTGACATTCGTGACACATCCCAAAGTCAGCCAAAACGCAACTGTGGCTGAATTTTCATTTTAGTATCGCGTGATCCGTCAATAGAGTAAAATGACAAAGTGCTCTATATATATTGCAAAAATCACTCCTCAATTCGGGTTAAAAAAGATGGTATGACATATGACCGGTAAGTGAAAAAATTAGGATCGAATTTATCCAAAAACTAGCTAATTTTTTGAGCAGTTCACTTCAGTTATTTAAATTTTAAAATATAAAACATAAAAAGCAACCATTCTTGACGTAATCGGAACAAAGTAATTTTTTGCGAATGGAGTCGCCAATCATATTTTTTTTTTATTCGTAAAGTGAATAATTTCAATTATATTTCTTCATCAGCTTTCCACAAAACTATGAAATGGGAGAAACATGGCGAGATCTACCACTAACTGTCGCCATTTTTCTTTCATTTGGCGAAAGTTAGTGGCAATAAAAAGAAACAATCTGTCTACGTATCTTACTTAACGTATCTTCAATTGGGATGTTGACAACTTTTTTTATTTCATATTACATAAATCACCTCTCAAAAAAAGAAACATTGGTAAAATAATTATTTCGCTAGCTTGAAAACTGCCCGAGATATCACAGTGTGAAATACACACAAATGGACTCACCCAAAAATGCTCCATACTAACGGCTACTGAATTATGACGTCATGCCTCAGTAGTTTGTATACAAAGCGTAGGAAATTTGTTCGGCAGCTATATTAAATATTGTGTCTATCAAAATGGTTTCATAGACAAATTTGCTATACATTTTACAAACTAATTAAAGGTATCATTTATTTTAATGAATTTTATACTTTTTAAATGGGCTTGTCCACCCAACTTTGAAGGTTCATAAAACAAATAATATGCAATATATAAAACCAAGAGGTATACAAACAAGCTACTCTAAAAGTTTAATATGTTTACGATTTTTATTAGTATTTCGTTATTTTATTCATTAGTCAACATCCCAATTGTAAGAATTGCATTTTTTCTTTTTATATTAACTTGTATGTCTAGTGATTAATAGATAATACTGCAAATCGTACCACAAGAAGCAAGCGCATTTTTTAGTAATAGAAAGCGTATCTGAACTGGTTAAAAAACTATAATTAGCTTTCGCAATAATTATGTATCCGATAAATGTAAATAGTTTATTTTAATACCCTACTTCATTGTGTGCAAACTTTTGTTAGATTCTGATGGAAAGTGGCCTCGATTTAAATGCTAAGATCATTTTTAGGGTTCCGTACCCAAAGGGTAAAAACGGGACCCTATTACTAAGCCTCCGCTGTCCGTCTGTCTGTCACCAGGCTGTATCTCATGAACCGTGATAGCTAGACAGTTGAAATTTTCACAGATGATGTATTTCTGTTGCCGAACTAAAACAGAATTAAATCAATATTTAAGGGGGGCTCCCATACAACAAACCTGATTTTTTCCGTTTTTAGGTACGGAACCCTTCGTGCGCGAGTCCGACTCGCACTTGGCCGGTTTTTTAAGGTTGACTCTCTGTATGAAATGTACAGAGAGAGAAAAGCAACTCTTGACGAGTTCTTGTCGGTTCTTCTAGTTACAAGTTCTCCCACTTAGGAATTGCGAACTGATGGCGTGGCTTCTTTGACATTTACAATTACCTGCTTGTTTTTTTACTGAATAAATGATTTTAAGTTTGATTTATCAGTGTAATAAATAATTTTGCAATCTTACTTGTTGTTTACTTTGAAATATGCTTTTTCTTCTTACTTTGTTCACTCACACAGTTACTCTACTTACTCTTTTTTTTCAGGTTTTAATCAATCAATAATCATTACTAAGTAGGTATACCTCCTCAAAATAATATTTTACGACTTACAAATGACTTTTCTCTAGTAAATTTAAAAACATGTAATAAAAATAATAAAGGACATCAGGCAGAGTCCCATAGAAAAAAACCAAAGAATGTATAACATTTCTGTATTTTCCAAAATGTAGGCATGTATTTAGTAATTCATAGAAAATATTCAGATTTTTACGAAGATTTATGTTTTAAGAGTTATTTATGTTTGAAAGTATTTTTTTTGGTAACCCCGACACATAGCAACACCACCACGACAACACGTTTCGTTAGCTGCGTTATGCTAGGGCCACACTACCGTGATATGCCAACAATTATGACCATTGATGAACCTTATGCGTATAGGAATAAGGAAAATTATGGCCATAATTATTGCCATATCACGGTAGTGTGCACGTAACATTAGTGATACAGATTAGCACCACAATGTACGAGTCGGAACCAGATCAAACGGATAATCTGTGAACAAAACACTTTTGACAGTTGACAGACAGCCGGCAGACATTTTCTCTTGTGCCACAGAACAAATATACTCAGGGGAGACTTGTGAAATCGCTGACAAAGATGTCCGTTTCATTGATATGCTTTTTTTTCAATAATTAATTAAAGCTAAATGAAGGAGTTAAAAAATAATGTTGCTGCTGTTTTATGATTCTAGTAACATAAAGTGTTTATAGATAACAGAATTATGTTTATACACTTTTGGGTCTCATGTGCCTGATGTCCTTTTAAAATTTCCGTAAAAATTATAGATAAATACGCATTTAAACCCATTGCATAGGTACTTTAGAAGAACTAAACGAACAAGCAGACAGACGCGGAAGGTAACAGTTTTATAATTGAGTAGAATCACCTCCAAAAAATTACAAAAATTTGATAGAAAAATAATTGAATTAATAGCATTTTGCTACTCCATTGCTCCACTTGTTCCTAAAAGCCTTCTGTCAGCTTCTAAATTAACTTATGTAGCTTCAACTGGCTGTTTGTTTCACATTACTGCTTCATGACTGAAGAAATTTTATAGGACTTAAGTGTCAGCAGCAATGTATGGACAGAGCCAGTCGAAGCATAATATGGTGCAATTCGACGCGTGTGCCACATTTCAGTTTTGTTAATGTATGGCGGGCTGCATCCTTTGGTATCTGATCGCAGATATTTACGCTCGATCTCGTTCATCGTTCAGATGTCTAACATGTCCAAACAATGGCACTCAAATATTAAGGTGGTACGTCAAGCTCAGTAGCGCCACCAATGGAAATAAATCATTTACGTTTTTTCAAGGGCTTAGAATAAAAGTTTTAGTTATTTTGCGCCAATAAAAGAGTAAAGTGCAATATTTAAATATTTTTTCATGGCCTCAAATATAAGCAATAAGTTATGAATGTCGATATTGCTAAATGTGGCCACTTTTGGCAATATCGACATTCATAACTTATTGCGCCACTGAGCTCTGCCCAGTCACCTCAGTGCATGCCTCAGTGGTCGTAGAACGGTCCTTTCCGCTTACAAAAATATATAGACACAATTTTTCTTTAGAACATTTGGAACAGTACTTAGTCGTATACATTTATAAAGGTAAATTTCAATCAAGATAAATTCAATTAATATTAGAAAAAATACTAGAAACATTGTGAATGGCTAAAATATAAAATTCAGTAAATTTCAATGACAAATAAATTTTTCACCTCTCCAGCATGAAAAGGGTGCTTTTGGCGCGTAAAAACTCGCAGCAAAATCGATTTTTGCTGCGAGCGTGAGACAAAGTGCTTTTTTAATTTCTAACACCAACTTTTAAAATAATAAAGAAAAAACAAATAAAGTGACAAGGATGACACTTGTAAAATTGATATGTGAGAAAAGGATAGATAGAGTGCTTTATGGTGTCATACACGGATTAAAAAGTAAAAAAATAAAATGCACGGATATACCAAGGAGTTTTAAATAAGGATTGTTAAAAAAGAAGGTTGATAATTCGAAATAAAGAGTATGGAGGTAATGAGGTCACATGTATGAAACAAATATGAAATAAGAAAAATTAATGAAATTTATTAACAAATTATATGTTTTATGATTATAAACAAATAAATAAGACGGAATATTAATGAATAAGAGAAAAACACAACGTAATGTAGTCAAAACGACGGGAATCTACTTTACTGACTCTATGAATAAAATTTTTCAGCATAGGTTTGATTGAATTATTTTTGTGATAAATTACAAAAATGAATGCGTTCAACGATGAAGATAGTTTCGTAACTCCAAAAGAGTTAAGTGAACAAGTTTCTAATGCTGAATTAAGCTTTTTTACCAGGAAAGTCACGTGAAATTTTTCTCGCTGGTCGAGGTGAAAAGTTGTATGTTTTACACGAGACCAAAATGTTGCTCTGCCTCGTGCCTTTAAATCACTCACTGTGCTCAGTACCCTTAGCACGAACAGCTATCGAGAAATCTTACGCGCGTAAAAAAATACTACTCGATAACGTACTCGATACGAAAGCTAGCAAAATCGGCAGCACGAATTTCACAGAGCTGGCTAACGTCAACTCGATAGTAGTGATAAATAAAGCTACCGTGACACAATCCAATTATCAATCCAATTGAAGCCAGGTACGTTCCAAAACCATGATACATATCTATGTAAATCATAAATATGTAAATTAAAATTCAATCAAGTTGTTAATTATCATAATTTTACATTAATTATTCTTATTTTTAATAATAAAACTGTTAACAATATTTATTTAATTTACAAACGTTAATTAATTTGCAAATTTATTATAATAATTTTTAAAATGTGCAAGATTTTGCCCATGGTTTTGAACGGTCATTGCACCTTGCCCGTGATTGGTTTGAAAAAGAAGAGTGTCTCTATTCTTTCTCTCTTTCTTTCTCATCCTGTGATTTAATGAAAAATATAACCTAAAATAGAAAGCTGTAAAGCCAAGCCATTTCTTTATTTTGTTTTTGTCTAAAATGATTTATTTCTGCCGGCTAGCTAACAAAAAATACAATCGCGAGGAAATAATATTATAACCAGTAAACTACAATTTGTAATGAATGATTTCATCAAATTGTTCTAATTGAAGATTTTTTATGAACTTGAAGAAAAACAATGGATTATCGTCGATGAATAAGAAGGAAATTGTTTACACATAAACAATAAAACCTTTGAACGTTCTATGAAATGTGAATTTCATCGGCATTAGTGCCTATAGTGTTTGAAAATTCGACAAATTAAAGACTTTATTAAATTTGCATTGTTATATTTAGTTAGTGTTTTCGTCATAGTTTTAATCTTATTTTTTAATAACTCAATGAAACATAATTAATTAACTGTATGCAAACTGTGTGATGTTGTGGATGAAAACAAATATTATACGTATAACACCGTATGCTCTAGTTTTATTTGAGTTTTGTAGGTAAGTTCTAAAATATTGCTAAAATATATGTAGGTATGGTGGATGTGGGGGACACCGTGGATAGCGTAAAATGACGAGATTTTTATTTTACAAATTTCTATGTTTAATGAGAACAATTTAAGTAATATTGCCTGTGGATAATTCAGTGGACATTTCATAGTTCTCAAATTAATTTTTGTTACTACATAAATTGCTTTTAAAACTTAATAATTAATAATACAAAGTAGCTCGAAAAGTCTCTCACTGAAAAAATGTCAGTGAGTAAGTTGTCGATAGCCAGCTTGCGAGTGTCTCGATACCGTATGTCAAAAGTGGGTTCGTGCTACCGATTTCCATACAAGTTGTAACTTTACTATTCGAACTCGATTCGATGGCTGCTCGATACCTTATGTCAAAATGTTTCGTGATTCCAAATCTTAGTTCCGTTTACGGACGTAGGGGCGCTGTACAAATTTCCATACAAAATTGTAGGATTCGAGTAGTTTTACGCGCGTTATTTTTCTCGATAGCTGTTCGTGCTAAGGCTACAGTAGTCTATATTAGAATCACTCGCTACGCTCGTGATTCAATTCTAGACTACTTCGCTAGTTCGTGATTTAAAGTCGCCACTCGCAGCACAATTTGATTTTGGTCACTTGTATAACAAATAACTATTGTAATTGACATTTTCGCAAATGCGATTGTTATCGTTGAGTAATAATACCTTTTAAGAATTAAAAAAACCTTAAAAAAGTCTTATCATTTAATTTTGCATATTTTGGCCCTTTTTATGGATTTTCATGCATATTTTTGCTATTTTTCTTGCATATTTGCATGCATATTTTGGGCTTTTTATGTTGCATATAATCCGGTCTCTCATTATTATATTTGGTTATCTCTTCGCTAATTGTCGGTATTTCCAAATATTCGTGTATTTCAGTATTCCTGTTGTACCATGTGGCACTACTTGCGTCGGAGTTTACAAAACATTATTCATGTTTATATTTAATTTTCTCACAGATAATGTTCCTGAAGCGGATATCGTCGAAGTTGAATAATAACACTGCAAGTGCGATTGGTACAGGAAGGCCAAACGGAGACTCTTCAGATGCCGGGGTTTCTAGGTAAGGTTATCTTATTATTTGAAACAAAAGTTAATTGAAAGAAAAATATATAAATTAAATATATAAAAAGACCCAAGTTTTTCTCATATTACCTCAAGTCGAACATACGACATTTTTAAGTTACGTTTGACAGATTCACGCTTCTGTTTAGTTTGTGATTATTTCCTCGCTGTAATACCAAAAAGTTGTAAGCATAGTCATTAATATTCATAATATTAATTCCAAAAAAATAGTTTATTGAAACAGTTTGTATTTTACATACGACTTTTTGGGTTCACAGCGTCAAAAAGGTGTATTTCATTCCAAAATATTTTGCGGTGTTTCCTTAAACAGACTGTTTTTACATACGACTATTTGAAATGACCGCGACGTTATATTTTGGTATGTTTCGGTGGTGTAGTAGCAGCAGCAGCGAGGCGGGCGGGGCCACGGCGGCGGGCGCGGAGGCGGAGGCGTGCGCGCGCGCGGAGGCGTGCGCGGGCCGCGTGGCCATCCTGCTGCAGACGCTGCAGCCCAACTACCGCAGCCGCCTGCACGACCTGCTGCGCAAGTTGCCTGACCTCAGCGACCTTAAGTTAGTACAAACGTTTTTTTTTACAATTTCACTCAGCGCCGGCGCCGTCTAACCCCAAACTAAACAAAGCTTTAATATGGGGCTGATTCTTTGAAAAATGATATTTTTGATAAAAAAAAAAATTTTTTTTAAATCGTGTCAGTACTTCTATTTTATGCTAAAAATATATCTAGGGCAAAGATATCCTATTTAATGTTAAAGGCACTCGAAATAATTGAGTAAATGTGTTGCCAATAATGACGATTTGTGACAATAATTACGTAATTGTAGTAAATAATGACATAATGGTTGGTGAAATGATGTATAATTGAGATTAGAGATAGGTCATCATTATATTATAATTAATGGTATTACTTATTATTATAAGTGAAGCAATAATATTCTAAGAAGTTATTTTTTTTACTTTTGACGAAGGGTAATATTTTTATGAGCTATCTATTGTTGTTAAATTGTATTTACTTACTATTAAAAACGATTACAACTTAAAATTCTACATAAAATACACTTATGGCTTCGTCTATGTTGCAAACAATGACGTTGCCAATAATGACGTTTCTAAAAAAAACAAGGTTAAAACATTTTGAGACATGTTAGCTTTAGAAAAATGCATTGCGCGGTATTAGACACGTGAATAATTTTACGTGGTTATAATAAAACACATTACATAAATAAGTGATTAATAGTTTAAAGACTTTAAAGTATGAATGATCATTATCATGACAAATTATGGAGAACGAAATACAACTGCTTACTGTTCGAAGTACCAGGAGTATGTTCACTTCTAAGTCCGCCGGCCGCCTGAGCGACCAGGAGGAGCGTTGCTTAGCCGCTAAATGTCATTTCAATTGTGTTTCGTTTTACCACAATGTTAAACACAAACTTGGTTGCCGATAATGACGATTATTTTTTGATCATTTTTTGACACAGTATTTGAGTAACTTCCAATTGAGTTATTTTTTTAATATAAATTACAAGGTATATTAACTAACAAAAAATATATATGCACACAATTAAAATTAACCTTGATAGTATTTTGTGCCATAACGTTAAAAAACATGCATGTGTGACATACCAAATAACGCGATTTTTCGGAGCATTTTCTCAATAAATAAAAAACGCGTGATTTAACTGCAAATCGATTTCGATTGCATTTATATATTCCCCATTTACTATTACATTCATTTACTATGGTGTGATTACAGATTTAAAACTAAAACTAATTAATTATATTTTAAACTTTTAGATTTTTGCATTCACAATGCTATTTTTATATTAAGATGAATAAATAATGAAAAATATTAGAAAAAATCGGCTCACCCGTAGCAACTTAGACGGGATTCGAACCCGCACCCTTAGGATTCCGGCCCAATGCACTACCAATTATGCTACCAAGCCGCTGAGGGATGTGGCGAAATTTTCTAATACTTTCCACGCTTCCGCTGAAGATCAGCGCCATCTCACCAATGTGAAGAGAACTACTTCGACATTCGGTTGTGGCTCCTTTGCAGGTGCCAGACAATCAATTAAGGTGAAACAGTACAATTTTAAACTTTTAGATTTTTGCATTCACAATGCTATTTTTATATTAAGATGAATAAATAATGAAAAATATTAGAAAAAATCGGCTCACCCGTAGCAACTTAGACGGGATTATATTTCTTAAGTGATACTAAGACTCACTAAATAAAGCAAATTATTACTTATAAATATATTTTTTATTATCCAGATTTGTTTTTTAATTCGGCCGGATGCCTATCCGGCCCAATAGTAGTTATCCGGTATTCGGCCGGATAGTATTAAGGCCGCCGGATAGGCCGGATACCGGATAGTTACCGGATATCCGTTTCATCTCTACTTATACAAACCAACACCCAGTCCCGTCACAGAAATTAAAATTTATCATTTAAATTTCTGCCCGGCCGGGAATCGAACCCGGGGCCTCTTGCGTGGTAGGCAACATGTTAACCACTGCACCACTCAGGTCGTCTGAGTATCTGCGTAACACTAGGCTAGTGACACTCCGCACTTTAGGTATGACGCTAAATAAGTACGTGGCGGGCTCAACCGGTCGGGCCAATAATGCAGAGGGCTGCCACGCGCCGGCCGCAATCACGTCAGTTTGATACCCTCACTGTGTCGCGTATGGATATTTAACAAAAATTTTCAAATATCCGTAGTACGTACAATTGCTTTCCTTTTCTGATATGCTATGCAGTTCATTTAACACAAGACAACCCTAACGTCGTCAGAAGAGATGAGAGTACGCTATAGAAAGAAAGGCTACTTCTAGATAAATATAACTGTAGGGAAAGGAGGGCTGTACAATCTGAATTGCACTTTATTGTGTCGGAGCAAGAGTCGCAATTTATTTGAACAATTTTGCGGAGTGCAACTTCTGTACGCTAGTACTATGATTTATTCTGTGGTTACACTCATTATTTGGACCCCTGCTGGGACACAGCCCCCGTACCATAGCCATAGCGGTGACACTTCACTCCGCCCCCTTGTTGCCCAACCACTCCCACCCCCACCACTGAAAATCTGCCCGGTGCCCGGATCTGTTAATAATGATAGTATGGCTTACTAACAAGATAGGTTTCGTCGCCCTGTAAAAGCATCACACGCGACTGCACGAAGTCAATTCCTGGTTCCGATAGCTCCGCGGCACCCCACGCTCGCCCGCACCACTCACACATAGCCGCGAGCACTTTTACAGCACACATGCGTAAGTGTCGGTTCTTTTCGCGTAGTGTATATTTTCTTTGCCATAGCACCGAAACACGATACGATATAGCTATTTGTCGTCACTTGACTATCAAAATCCTGGCTTCATTATTCGCGTTTTAAGTCTTCGTGTCTTCATATCTTAAAACGAAGTATTCGTAATGGAAATAAAGTAAAATAAAGTAAAATCCAATGTTTCTTGACCAAATGATGTGATAGGCTACTCGTACGCGGGTTGCGGGTCTGCAAACCAAATCCCACTCTACTAGCGCTCAAGATTCGTGCCGGCAGCTATACACGCGACGGACTTGTTTGTCGGATGGGGGTTGCGCATGACCTTCATTACTAAGAACATAAAGTTGAATTTGTCAGACTTGTTCGGACAAAAACTTCGTCGTCTGCGCAGTCCATAAATCATATTGTTTTTACCATTGAAAATGGTTATCAGATGCAAATCGCCTGAGACGTATTTTTGGCCATATCTCCGAGGATTTTGAGAGGATCGAGATGAAAATAGTACCAAAAGTTGAGAAATTTATCGAGACACCTGTGAACGTTTGAATTTTGAAAATCTACTGGAAACTTTTTTGGAATTTTGAAAAACTCCAAAAATTCCGGGTTTTTTGGCGGGTGATTGTTTACTAAATTGTAAATATTTCGGAAAAAAATCCGACTTAAGAAAAAATGAAAAAAAGCGTCCTAGGGTATTAGTTTAGCTAACAAATGGCAAAATAATTTTGAAAATTGGTTAATAATTGTGACCTGTAGGTGGTCCCTTTAGATTTGGAATTGTAGAAAAAAGGGTGTTTCCATACATTAAAAGTGATGTAGCTTCTATGATTATTGACCGATCGTCATGGTAATAGTGTCACAATCGTAAAAAAATAGACCCGTTTTCCCCCCGAAGGGTAGAAAACGGATATTTAGGTTTCAGCCGTAGCTTGAACCACTTGAGATTACACTTCAATGAAATCGTCACTCACACACTTGCAAACTGTTCTACCGTGTATCTGTGCTCTGTTGCTATCTCTTTCTAACATGACGCAGCGCTCGGTGGGGCGGCGCTAGCGCCGCGCTCTTCAGTACCTGAAATTTAGCCGGCAAGGAACTTAAAGGCGTGGTTCAAGCTACGGCTGAAACCTAAATATCCGTTTTCTACCCTTCGGGGGGAAAACGGGTCTATTTAGGTGTTCGAGCCTTCGCTTGAACCACTTGAGATGTGTTTCTATTCTGCCGGCGCTGCTAATGCGTACTGTGATTTTTATTAAGTGTTTGAAATGAGTAATAAAACATATTTAACTTCTTATTAAATTCTTTTAATGATTTGGATTAAATAATATAAATTCTTACAATCACATATAAATTCCTAATTATATAAATGACAAATGCCTTACTTGTTGATTATAATCAGATGAGATCACTAAATCATCATTAATGATATAAGAGACATTAAAAAAAAAAATGAAAAATTATCTCTCAACCAGTTAGCAGTGGGTTACAATAGTTGTTTTAGACTGCTTGTGTGTACCTATTTCTTTAAAATAGTGGTTAAAGAAAGTATTTCTTAGTTTCCTCTCTTTAGAATCTCTTCAATATCGTATTTGTTAGATGTCCAGTTCTCGGATGCTACAGCCCCTTTAAAGCTGCCTGCTGAAGCGGATATACCCGCTTCACGAAATAAAGTTCGAATCCATCCTGCAATCACGGAACGGGATGCGCTCTTTACTGTGCCTCTTGTTGATGTGAACAAATTTTTTAGATTCTCCCCCTTTCGTTTCTCATGAGACAGCCTTATGGATTTTCTGATCCACGATAAGAGATCAAGTCCAACCTCATCTGGGTTCTCTCTATGGACCCATGCTCATTGTCTATATTTTCCAGAGTCCGTTTTAGAGACGAACTGTGACCATAAAATTATTTCATTTTTGTCGTTGTCTGTGACTGATTCTTTCCGTCCCGAGGCTAGCAGGAGGAGGACGGCAGTATGTCTAAAAATGTGTAATAAGCTGTTGTTATTCATATTGTAGGACTTAAGGAACTCGAGAAGGTCCTTTATTTTCAAAGGCAATGTTTTTTTTTTTTTTTTTTTTTTTTTTTTTTTTTTTTTTTTTTTTTTACTGGAAGGTTCTTCGAGAAAATGGCTTTTAGGACATGTTTTACTAGTATATGGGAGCTTAGAGCTGCAAACTTTCTAGGATTTGATACTGTTGTTATTACTGATTTGTGTAAGGCTATGGTACTGCGGGCCAGTTTAATGTCTTTATGTAGGTAGGTGACACAGATATTGCGCTACATCTCAAGACCATGGGATGTCAGTGGCAACATTGATGGAGCAGGATCATTTCTGCCATGGGAGCCATGGGTGTATAGGTTTTGATGATGGATTTCCTCCAGGACGCCTCTAAAAGGCTTACATCTGCTTCTGACCAGCTTCTTAGATATCTATTCCAGCCTGTACCTTCCAAACCAATAAATTTAACTTTTCCATATTCTGTGGCGGACGATTCGTTCGGAGGTCAACAGGGTTCATTCTCAGGTACAAAGTTGGGACTGGAGGGCATGCAGCAATTCGCCTGAGATAGGGCTCCCAGAACGCTCTGTTCCAACTCGGGGCTACGATCAAGTAAATTCCTTGGGAGGTTTTGAGGTGGCGAATCACCCGAGGAATCATTGAGGGTTAATATGATGTTCGGGATCTTCTATGACAGTATGTGTTGACGGTGTCAAAGTGCTGTTCCTGGTAGAATTTTCTCCTTGAGGGCATCGAGAGTCCGAAGAGATGCTTTGACGACTGGTTAGTTGGTTATTGCTTTTAATGTCATGAACTACATCCATGAACGCGAAGTAGAACTTACCTGAGCCGAATGTCTTAGATACAATATGTTGAGGTGAGCATAACAAGGCTCAACCAAGACACCAGCGTAGAATCTTTGATCTAGCACTTCGGTACTTTCTCTCTGATAGAACACTAGTTATTAGGACCGAAAGGCTGTTTAACAAGGCTAAATCGACCGGTAAATGGGATCGGTATCGGTATGCAAAAGCTTAGACAGACTACAACAAGGAAATACGAAAGGCAAGGCGACTTTCATGGAGAAAGTCCTGTGAGGGTATCATTGGTGCCCCCCAAGGAGCTAGAATCCACAAAGTCCTGGCCAAATCGCCTTCGAATCAACTGGGACTGTTAAAGAAACCAGACGGGACTTTCACTGAAAACAGCGGAAGAAACCATAGATTTTCACTTTCTTGGATAAGTGCCAGACGCCAATGGAATGAATCAAAGCTGCCTCACTAGGCCTAACAATGAGGACTGGAGAAGAGCAGCAAGAAACTTGATTGATTGATTCGTTCAGGCCGTTCAAATCAGCTAGGAAATATGATGATATCTTTCCTGCTCTCTTACAGCAAGGAAAGGAGACCCTCATCCCTATTTTGGTAAAGATCTTCAAAGCAAGCTATGCCTGGGGATATAAACCAAGCGAATGAACTTCAGTAAAAGTCCGTTTTGTTCCATCCAAAGAAGGACTTTTCACAGCTAAAATCCTTCAGACCCTTAACCTTACCTCATTCCTACTCAAGAGTGTAGAAAAGGTTATTGGTGTGTATATAAGGGACGAGCCACTGCGCGAGCGTCCCTACATACAAAGCAACACGCTTATCGTAAAGAAAAGTCCACAGAAACTGCTCTGCTAGAACTAACAGACAGGATCGAAAGGGCCCTAGAAAATAAACAGATAGCCTTAAGCGTTTTCCTTGATAGAAGGTGCCTTTGATAACGTCACTATCAAAACCCTTTCTAGGGGAATGCATGACAAAAACATAGACAGCACAACCATCCGCTGGATTGATAGCATGCTTCTTCACAGAAATGTAAACATAGAGAGGTTTCAAGATAACTAGTAGATGCCCACAGAGGGGCGTACTATCACTATTGTGGTCACTTGTTGTCGATCAATTATTGATTGAAGCCTCTAAAAAGACCTAGATATACAGGGCTATGCTGACGATGTGGTAGCCTGCGTGATAGGCCCCTGTTAGAACCCTGTATCATCCATACTTCAAAGGTCTCTCATTGTCATCAAATAAGTGGTGCACTGAGAACAGCTTGTCGCTAAAACCGAACAAATCTATAATAGTTCCTTTTACATAAGTTGGACAAACTTAAAACGCCCACTATAAAGGGGATTCCCATCCCATAACATTTTCTACGGAAGCTAAATACCTAGGCGTTCAATAACCCAAAAGCTGACGTGGAATACACACATAAATAATGTGATCCAAAAGGCTATAATTGACTTAGGAATTTGCTGTCGTTTAGCAGGCTCAAGATGGGGCCTAAACCCCAAGATTGCTCTGTGGATGCATACCGCCATATTTAGGTCGATGATAACATATGCTTGTGTAGTATGATGGAAAAAAGCAACCCAAACGACAGTTAATAAACAAGCTAACCAGTTTGCAAAGGTTAGCGTGCCTTATGGCAACGGGGGCCATGCCTACAACACCAGGAGCAGCAGTCAATGCCCTGCTAGCTAGACCTTTTGCAATGACATCTGATGTCATGCTTCCACTCTGTAACTTCACTAGAAATTACTCGGTGGAACTACCTAGCAAAGAGATGTGGTCTGATGACCAAGCTCCTGTAAGGTTGGAAGCCTAGTTTGGTTCACGGAAGGCTCCAAAATGGGTCCTGATCTTCGATCATCTATACCTGAGGATGTAGCACGTCATACAATAACAAAGCTGAAATGTGCCACATGCCGTTTGACAAATCACGCGACACTAAATGTCAAGTTGTATGACAAGTCTTGGGGGACTTTCACAGTGGGCTGCGTTTTGGGGGAGTTAAAAGTGTCCCACAAATGCCATTGTCATGCAATATCCACAGGTATAGATGATCGAAGGTCCTGATGTAAGATGTGGTGTACAAGGTGTGAGACCAAGAGTCAAACTTAGTGTTAATCTTGGTAAGTACGCCACAATATTCCAGGCAGAGGTCTATGCCGTTACAGAATGTGCAGAAACCAACCGTCAACGAAACTACACAAATCAGACCATCTATCTATATCTTTTCAAATAGCCAACTACCTATATCTTTTCAAATAGCGAACTACCTATATCTTTTCAAATAGCCAAGCAACACTTAACGCCGTAAACTCGAACGTAATACGATCGACACTGGTGAAAGACTGCGTAGACAAACTGAATGAACAAAAGAATAAAGTTATTCTGAAATGGGTACCAGGTCATTTTGGTAATAAAAAAGCCGACGAGCTTGCTAGAACTGGGGCGCGAGGCCAACAGATCGGCCCAGAACCTTTCTGCGGCATCTCAAAAAAACCAGGCTATGCAACTCCTTAAAGACAATCTCTTGGACGAGACGGGTAAATTCTGGTTAACACAGCCAGGATTGAGACACGCCAAATCCTTAATGGAAGGTTACTCGCAAAGACGGACGAATGAGCTTATACAAATCAGTAGATCGAACGTCAGCGCGACTATTTATTATCAGCCTTAACTAGACACTGCAAACTAAACAGACACCTATTTCATATGAAATTGAGTGATACTGACGTCTGCAGATATTGCAATGAGGAGCAGACAACGCCCAAGCACCTCTTATGTGATTGTGGATTTCTAATCCGCAACCGTAGTATCCACTTGGGGCGACACGTAATCGACTCGGAGGAAATAAAAACTCTTAAATAAAACCAGGAAGATACACAAGACTTCCTTAAAGAGTTACTATAATTAGGTGGCGAGTCACAATAGATCTTTTAGGTCGCAGTGACTACAGCTTTATCTGAGCTGCAGAGCCCCTAACATTCAAATAATAATAATAGGATTATACTTTTGGGGAGATTTCTTCGCCAAAGAGCTCTTCATATGAGTATTCGTAGGCCTCCCCTGTTCGCCAATCCGAGGGAAAGAATTCGTCGATTGCTCTTGTGATGATGGTATGAGCTTCCTCTTTCCCCGGTGGACAGGGACGAGACGCTAAATCTCCAAGAGTTGATAGTTTTGGTATGATCGAAATAAAGAAAAGAAAGGAATATTGCTTATTTGTAGGAGTTGCGTTGTCGCAACGGTTGAAATGACGCGTCGCATCAAATGATACGACGCGCCGCATCAAACGATACAACGTGTCGCATCAGACGATACGACGTGTCGCATCAGACGATACGACGTGTCGCATCAGACGATACGACGTGTCGCATCAGACGATACGACGTGTCGCATCAGACGATATGGCGTGTCGCATCACACGATACGACGTGTCGCATCACACGATACGACGTGTCGCATCAGACGATACGGCGTGTCGCATCACACGATACGACGTGTCGCATCAGACGATACGAATCAGACGATACGACGTGTCGCATCAGACGATACGACGTGACGCGTCAGACGATACGACGTGTCGCGTCAGACGATACGACGTGTCGCATCAGATGATACGACGCGTCGCATCAGACGATACGACGTGATCCATCAGATGATACGACGTGTCGCACTAGTTGATACGATGTGTTCCATCATTTCATGCGACACTGGACGGAGTGAGAACTGTATGTCGAGCGATACTAGACGTCGCGTCGCCTCAATTCATGCCACTAGTGTCGATGCGATGGATGCGATGCGACACTACGACCCAACGGAAAAGTGACTGGCACTTTGACGTCGCTGGACCATGGGTGCCGAGCGGAATTAGGGTCAATTGTAAGTTACTTACAACAATTTGTACTTGTTTACCGAAATTGTATATCTGCACTGAACTCTTTTACTTTGTGTAATTCGCTCCGAAATTTCAAACACAGCGTGTGAGTCGTTCGATATTCAAAAGCGTACTGAAGAGCGCGGCGCTAGCGCCGCCCCACCGAGCGCTGCGTCATGTTAGAAAGAGATAGCAACAGAGCACAGATACACGGTAGAACAGTTTGCAAGTGTGTGAGTGACGATTTCATTGAAGTGTAATCTCAAGTGGTTCAAGCGAAGGCTCGAACACCTAAATAGGTACTTTTGATTTTTAGATTTTGCATTCGATTTGATTTTGGTTTTTCGTAAATTTTTGTGTTCATTTTCAATGCTCCGATTCTTGCGGGGACTGTAAAATCTGTGATTTTTTTTTACTTAAACGTCAATGCAAATAAATTGGCATACAAGCCATTACGTAAATTAAAAAGAAAACCGGCCAAGTGCGAGTCGGACTCGCGCACGAAGGGTTCCGTACCAAAAAACGGCAAAAAAATCACGTATGGGAGCCCCACTTAAATATTTTTTTTTCTGTTTTTAGTATTTGTTGTTATAGTGGCAACAAAAATACATCATCTGTAAAAATTTCAACTGTCTAGCTGTCACGGTTCATGAGATACAGCCTGGTGACAGACAGACAGACAGACAGACGGACAGCGGAGTCTTAGTAATAGGGTCCCGTTTTTACCCTTTGGGTACGGAACCACAGCGGCGGCACTCCCTGTATGTGTGAGCTTGGCGCCAGTCTGGCGGCGGCTACGTCACGTGCGTCACGACTTGTGATAGGGTTGGCTATTAGCATCATTACATTTAACGCAAGGAAATAATAAAACGAAAGTTTGATGAAGTAAATTTGTATTGATTTTATATTAATTTAAATGCTAATACATTACAATTATATGGATCAATAGCTAATATGATTTCTTGATTTGCACCAATTTCAAAGTTTATTTTTCGTTTGCCCGACTTGTTATTTTTATTAAAATACTCGTATCAACTTCTGCAATTACTTAAACATTTCCAAGATTTCCGCGCGTACAGTTTTTACGGATTACCGCTTTTATATTGGTGTTAATTCTTTAGAATTATTTTGATTAATTATCTTAATTAGTTTAATTTAGGTTTAATTAGTTTGGTTTTAATTTAATTAATTAATTACTTAATAAATGTGTATTAACTATTGCTTTATATTAAAAGGAGCAGAAAGTCCCTCTTTATTCTTATACATAATTATTGTAGCTACTTGAATTCAATAACATTTTAAGTGCTTATTTATTTTATTTTTCTGTAGTATAAAGCACTATGTTTCACTCGGAAGAAAGTGCAATTACCACATCACCCCTCAATGTACAAATACTATTATTGAGAAATGCAATAATATGCCCTGCATTGTATTGTACGAAAAGCAAATTACATTGCCTGAATGCTGAACGATTAAAGCCCTCGCATGCGGCTCGACACATGTCACTTTAGTTTGTCGTTCTTGCCTGTAATGTTATGTACTATTGCGCGGTGCGAGCGAACTAGGCAAGCCTGATAGCGCGTGCTCCGCGGAGGAGATTCCTCGCCCCGATGGCGTCGCGGCACCCCCGCGCTCGCCCGGCGCACTCACACATAGCCGCGAGCACTTTTACAGCACCCATGCGCAAGTGTCGCTTCTTTTTACGTTAGTAAATATTTTCTTTGACGAAACCCTAAAAACGATCACTGAAACCAAATCTAACACCCGTTTGCACTAAACTTAAGAATCGCCTAAGGCTTTTTGTTACATGTTGCGATTTGCTTTGAACGCTTAGCGGCCATTGTTGAGAAATTTGGATTATCTTAGTATCGCCTACCTAACGTCACTTTTTCAAGCAAGGTTCTATGAAAACAATGTCAAAAACAAAGGAATAGTTACTTACGGAAAACCTTCCGCGGGCTGATTATCTAATTAGAAACCACCTAGCGACCGGTCGCAATTCACAGATGAACGTAATACATTGCTACTTTTCTTTGGGGTAAAAAAAAAACATACCAAAGAAAAGTAGCAATGGATGTCAAATGCAACCGGTCGCTAAATAGTTTCTTTTTAGATAATCAGGGTGCCGGCCAATTTACACTGTCCTTTTTGATTTTTTTAACAATGAGGCGCGCGTGCACCTAATTTTGGCTATTTTCTCACACACGACTGACAATATCAATTTGACAGCCACATGACAGCAGACGTTAAGGGTTCGTTCGAACACTGGTTAAGGGGTAGTGGGAGGAAAAAAGGACAAGGTATTGATTCTAAGCTGCAACACTTTTCCTAAATACAGCTCGACCAAGAAGGTGCATGACAGCTACTTAGCTGTCACCGTTTTGGTAATAATACCTACCTAATATAGTCGAGTAGTAGTTAGGAAAAGACTCTAGCGATTGTTAAGTTTAGTGCAAACGGGTGCTAGTATCAGTGCTTTATCATCCTTTAACACTTATTCTAATTTCAGACAAATCACCCCGTCCGAGCCCAAAGAGCCAGCCACAGAGAACGGCCACATAAAGCGCAGCATCCTCGCCAAAGTGTCCAAGCCGCGGCTTCCCCGCTCGAGTTCTAGCAACGCAGTAACTAGCGCCAGTGATGACAAACCGCTAAACGGGAGCGTGGACAAAGATGACAGCGCTCTGGACCATCCGGAAGTGATGATCATAAAGCTGCCCAGCATTGAAGATAACGATTATGTTGGTGAGTGTAGTGTATAAGTAGTTTTTAAATCAGCCAACTTACGGAGAGAATGTTTACAAACGAACCGCCCATACTCAACCTAGTCAAAAGTACTTTTTTTACTTATGTTGTCTTTATGGTGTCAAATCACTGAAACTTTACGTATTTGTGGAATAGTTACGAAAAATGTACAAACTTTGGTTTACAAACATTATTTCTGTAAGATGACTGGAGTATAGGATATCGAGGGTCGATTGACAATAAATAATAAACGGGCACACCAAACTCAGTACCTATGTACTCTCTCACTGAAGTTTCCATGCATCTACTTTCACGAAGATTTTCTTTAAATAAGTCCTACCAACCTACCAAACTGAGTATAAATGTACTCCCATCCGGGCGAACCACTAGACCACAGAAGCGATTAAAACACTGTCGGTGTTATTACAAAAGATTGTTCAACACATGTTTAACTAAACACTGTTTAAACGTGATGCTGTCTCTGTCAAACAATATTGTCAAAAAAGTGACAGCATCACATTAAAACATGTGTTTAGTTAAACAGTGTTTAAAAATCTTTTGTAATAACACGGTGTACTTTTTACAGAGAGCCTAGTGCGAGTTGATGTTTTCACTTGTCGCTATCGAAAACTATCGTTTTCTCTCTTTCACTTCTTTTATGAGCAGTATATCCGATAGTTTTCGATAGTGAAAAGTTAAAACATCAACTCGAACTAAGCCCTCTGATCCTGCATATCTTCGATATTCGTTGACTACTTATGTAGCGATATGATTAAGTCGCTACACTAACCATGTCACAGATCACTGTTAATAATTTCTACTTCTGCGTATGAACTGGCGTGTGTGTGTCGCAGGCATGGTGCCAGAGTCGAAGGTTCTGGAATGCTACTACGGCGGTTCAGAGGCGGGCGACGCCGACGATGCTAGCTCCGCGCTCGCGCCGCCCGGCCCCGGCGCGCCCGTACAGAAACGCACTAGGTAAGACTTAACGTAATATACATAAGGTCCAATATTGCTCAGCAATATGTATTGTCAATTTTATTTATTGGTACAGATAACGGCAAACTTCTTGAATAATGGCATCACCTGCACAGTACCAGTACACCGATTTTAGGTAGGCTTGGGGGCACCGTCACAGAATAGATATAAGTACTTCCATGGGGTCTCACTAGGAACATCAGATATGGCTTAGTTAGCAGGTACCGCCATCTAGTGAGGTAAATTTAAACAATTTTTTTATATTTTTGTTTTATTGTTTCTTAAAAAATTCACCAAATGCAAAATTGTAATGAAACAGTAAAATAAGGGTTTTTAAAAATTTCAATGAAAATCAAGTGACACCTATCGGCAATAATTTGTACTAATAATAATAATAATAATAATAATTCATTTATTTCAGATATCATAAATCCATTACAAAATTACAGAAGAAAACAATTAAATTAAATCAAATAATAAGATTGTTTTGCTTTTTGCGTTTCAAAGATTTTGGCGTTTCTTTGAAAATTTGGTAAAGTTTGTTGCTACAGATAGCATCAAAGTTTACCAAATTTTCAAAACTAGTGTAACTAGTAAACTTACATGCTGCGACGATAGCGGTGCCATCTAGCATTCTACAAGAAAAACATTTTAAATCGCCCCGATAGTCGCCTTACGACGGGCCATTTCTTTAGTATGGAATGATGTATTTGTACCATAGTATTCATTTAATCTGTGGTACTACGTACAGAAAGCACACTCTCCGCCCCGCCCCAGAATCAATTACCTCGCCCCACCCCGCGAGTTCGTATGCCGAATCGTATGCATTTAGTCGTGTTTGTCAACGCATCGTAACTTTATTTGCCAAAAAGAATTATGAATTGAACGCCGAACTTCATGGTAGCCCTCCTAGAGTATACACACAGTTGCGCGTGTACAAAAACGTCATCAGACGTCATCTTTTTATAGTAGGGCGGTTGTATGGAGTGTCTCAAGACGAAAGTCTATGAACAGTGTGTGTTGCCAGTGATGACTTACGGCAGTGAAACGTGGCCGCTAACTATGGGTCTCATAAGGAGGCTCAAGGTCACCCAGCGTGCAATGGAGAGAGCCATGCTCGGCGTTTCCCTACGTGATCGAATCAGAAACGAGGAGATCCGCAGGAGAACTAAAGTAACCGACATCGCTCGAAGGATTGCTCAGCTGAGGGCCTAGCCAAAGTAACATTCGCTAGTCTTCGTTATCGCTTCGCTTTCGAAACATGTATGAGATTGACATAAGCTTTCGTTATCAATCGAATTTTAAAACGTCAAATCCATACATGTTTCGAAGCGAAGCGATAGCGAAAATTTGCAAATGTTACTTTGGCTAGGGGGGCTGAAGTGGCAATGGGCGGGACACATAGCGAGAAGAACCGATGGCCGTTGGGGCAGAAAGGTTCTGGAATGGCGACCGCGCACCGGACGACGCTCCGTGGGTAGGCCCCCGACAAGGTGGACCGACGATCTGGTGAAGGTCGCGGGAAGCCACTGGATGCAGGCAGCGCGGGACCGATCGACGTGGAGATCCTTAGGGGAGGCCTATACCCAGCAGTGGGTGTCGTGCGGGGTGTGGCACCAGAGCGCGCTATCGATCAACAAGTCGACCCTCACCTCCTACATGTGCAAAACATTTTCAAGATGTTTGCCGGGATCTGTAATAGGGAGTGCCATTTTCAAACAGTTGGAATTGAAATGTTTTATGAACTTTAAAAATAATTGTGATTCGAGCTTACCAATACGTATAATAGACTTTTGGTTTGATGTACTACTTTTACCTTCGATCATCAGATCAGGTATAGACGATCGAAGACTTTTACACGTAACTTCTTTCGTTTTTTTGTAATAAATTTATTTATTTATTTATTATTATAGGTCTGCCAACATTTTTACACCTTAGCATAGGTACAATACAATTCCTTAAAATAATAAAATTAAAAGTACAGTGAAAAACAGTTACAGGCAAACACAGCATGACTTTTTATAAATAAGTTATTAACTAGCAACTAACTCATAAAATTTTGACACAATGCGTTAAGAAAAATAAAATGTACTACTACTACTAAGCTACATTTCTTTGTTATTACCTATAGTTTAATTAAAATTAAATTATTTATTAATAAATAAATAACTTAAATAAAATCACATTGTATTTTTGTAACAATATTATACATCTTATTTTATTATCATTTCGCCATTCGATAGAAAAATGGACCATATTACGTATGCACAGGTTCTCCGTATCCCACGACGAGGTGTCCCTGGGCAATACGTCGGACAACCTGGAGGCGGTCTCGGAAGCCGCGTCCAACCACAGCGTCACCTCCAGCCTCGAGCTCGAGACCGAGGACCAGAACGACAATCTCTCCGACATGGTCAGTATATAGTGGGCTCACATTATCTACATACGTCCAGTATAGATGTCTTTTGGCAATATATCGGACAACCTGGAGGCGGTCTCGGAGGCCGCGTCCAACCACAGCGTCACCTCCAGCCTCGAGCTCGAGACCGAGGACCAGAACGACAATCTCTCCGACATGGTCAGTATATAGTGGGCTCACATTATCTACATACATCCAGTATAGATGTCTTTTGGCAATATATCGGACAACCTGGAGGCGGTCTCGGAGGCCGCGTCCAACCACAGCGTCACCTCCAGCCTCGAGCTCGAGACCGAGGACCAGAACGACAATCTCTCCGACATGGTCAGTATATAGTGGGCTCACATTATCTACATACATCCAGTATAGATGTCTTTTGGCAATATATCGGACAACCTGGAGGCGGTCTCGGAGGCCGCGTCCAACCACAGCGTCACCTCCAGCCTCGAGCTCGAGACCGAGGACCAGAACGACAATCTCTCCGACATGGTCAGTATATAGTGGGCTCACATTATCTACATACATCCAGTATAGATGTCTTTTGGCAATATATCGGACAACCTGGAGGCGGTCTCGGAGGCCGCGTCCAACCACAGCGTCACCTCCAGCCTCGAGCTCGAGACCGAGGACCAGAACGACAATCTATCCGACATGGTGAGTATAGTGTGCTCGCATTATCTACATATATCCAGTATAGGTGTCCCTGGACAATACGTCGGACAACCTGGAGGCGGTCTCGGAGGCCGCGTCCAACCACAGCGTCACCTCCAGCCTCGAGCTCGAGACCGAGGACCAGAACGACAATCTATCCGACATGGTCAGTATAGTGGGCTCGCATTATCTACATACATTCAGTATGGGAGTCCCTGGACAATACGTCGGACAACCTGGAGGCGGTCTCGGATGCCGCGTCCAACCACAGCGTCACCTCCAGCCTCGAGCTCGAGACCGAGGACCAGAACGACAATCTATCCGACATGGTCAGTATAGTGGGCTCGCATTGTCTACATACATCCAGTATAGGTGGCTCTGGACAATACGTCGGACAACCAGTCTCTCGCACATATATCACTGCACTTCAATATTTCGCTGAAAGTATAAAACTAATTTTGAACTATGCCTCGAATTTGAAATTGATAACCGTTTGATAAAAGCTTCGATCAAAAATATTCTAGAGGTCCAGTCAGAGTTTCAAAAATGGCACCTCAAATAGCGTCCCACTTACAAACTGGGCGCTTATTTTGCACAAAGTAAGTGATAAAAGATGGGTTTTTGTACAACATAAGCTAATTTTATACAAAATAAGTGTTATAAAATGTGAGTTTGTACAAAATAATCGCCAAGTTTATAAGTGGGACTTACGGCAGTGAAACGTGGTCGCTAACTATGGGTCTCATAAGGAGGCTCAAGGTCACCCAGCGTGCAATGGAGAGAGTCTCATAAGGAGCCATGCTCGGCGTTTCCCTGCGTGATCGAATCAGAAATGAGGAGATCCGCAGGCGAACTATCACCGCTCGAAGGATTGCTCAGCTAAAGTGGCAGTGGGCTGGACACATAACGAGAAGAACCGATGGCCGTTGGGGCGGAAAGGTTCTTGAATGGCTCGCGCGCACCGGACGGCGCTCCGTGGGTAGGCCCCCGACAAGGTGGACCGACGATCTGGTGAAAGTCGCGGGAAGCCACTGGATGTGGGAATCGCAGGACCGATCGTCGTGGAAATTCTTGGGGGAGGCCTATACCCAGCAGTGGGTGTCGTGCGGCTGATATGATGATAAGTGGGACGCTATTTGAGGTGCCATTTTTGCGTACTGTTTTAGTTCGTGAAGCGCTATTAAGGATATTCTTGATCGAAGAATAAAAGTGAATGTGGTGTTTCTGGCAGGTGTCGGCCAACGTGAGCGGGCGTGGCAGCCCCAACATCTCGGGCCGCGAGACACCTTCCTCGCAAGTCACCGACGGCGACGCGCCCTCCAGAAGGTAACACTATATAAAAAAATCCCCTTTTTCCATTCGGATCAACTGAACCGACCAACTGGAAACTGAACAACTATTTTACTTCCCAACAGGACAACTATTTGATTGATTGGTTGGGAAAAAAACGAATCAACTATTTTAGTTCTCAACAGCTCAACTACTTAGGTTCGTATGGTAAAAAAAAGTTTATTTTTCATATTTGGTGGGTTCGATTCCAGGTTAAGGCAGGTGATTTTTCAAAAATCTTTGAATGCAGGGCAAATTATTTTTTAAATCAAAATGAAGTCTTCTTTCAATAATATTGCTACCTTACCTTCAATATTAAAGGCTCTTTCCCTTCGTGTGGCAAAGTTTTGAGATACCCTTATTATATTGAATTTTTTTATAGAAGTTAACCTTCTATAAATTTATGTGACCCTGGTACAAAAAATATTTTTTACCATTAGTACATTTCACTTCAGGGTATAAAAATGGTAATTTTTGTTTATCTGCGGCGGTTATCTCCTATAAAAGATCCCACTAGAAAAACAAGTATGTGTTATTAATTATTATTTAGTTGTTCCGTTAGAAACTTCAAATGAAATGTCAAAATCATCATTTAATAGAAAAGTCAAATAGTTGATCCGATAAGAATAAAGTCAACTCAACGGCACAACGAGTTGATCGGTTTAGTTGATTGGAATGGAATAAGGGAAAAAATCTGCATTTTAGGAGCTGGCGCACATTGTAGCGGCCACTAAGCGTGACCACAAAGTCAAAGTCAAATAAGCTTTATTCAAAAAACTTAATTATTAAGTACTTTTGACACAGAAGCTACAACACAAGCTGTGGACGAGATTTTTCATACATTTAGTATAGTATAGGCGCAAACCGCGGGCGTTCGAGTGGCCGCGTTCGAGCCACAAGCTGCGCTCGTCGCCCGGCTCGCTGCTTGTGGCCGATTGTGGCTCGCGTCGCGCGCACGCTCGGCCGCAGTAGCCGGCTCCTCCCCGGCCGCCACTGCCACTAGCGGCTGCGGTTGGTGGCTGCGTCTAGTGGCTTGACTGAGCCACTAGTGGTCGCGACTAGTGGCTCATTGTGCGGCAGCTCTTAATGTACCCCTGCTGGAGCACATGCCTTTCTTATGAATTGCTAAACCCACAAACCACCCATGACCTGGCGGACATCTAAGTTATGCGGGGCGGACATCTAAGTTATGCGGGTCGAAGCAGCGGGAGATGCGCGCGGAATGGCCTTTACCGCGCGCACTTTCTTCACTCCCTATAAATCTTTCGATATCTTTCTCCTTTGTCCCTATGGTCCTCTCCCCCTTCTGGGGTGAACGTACATGAAAACGCCTTCGCGTTCGGTGCCTCCCAGGTCGCCTCGTGCCCACTATGAAGAGGTACCGCTCCGGCTTCGTTTCTTCTTTTTTCGCCTCGGTTCTTCTTTCTTCACCTCCTCTCGAATCCACTTCGAATTCTGTGCCATTTACGCGACGATGATTTCCTTATGTCCTTATGAATGGACAAAAATAATAGGCCATAGCCCACCAAGCGGGTCCGATTCAGACTGGTGTATGTTTACGACTGCAAATGCAGCCAATGCAGAGTGCCGGCCGGGTCGCGTGTACAGGGCGATTTTTCGAACAGTTGACAAATTTTCCGCATACTTACTCACGCGCCCGCCGCGTTGCGTATGCAAGCACGCCAAGAACGTTTGCTGCAAAAAGATACCATAGTACATACAATCGCTTTCCTTTTATAATATCATTTGAACCAAGATAACCCTAACGTCGTCAGAAGAGGGTACGCGATAGAAAGAGATACAAATTCTAGGTGAATATAACTGTTGAAAATCAGCGCTGTGCAACCTGAATTGTACTTAATTGTGTCGTAGCAAGAGTCTCTATTTATTTAAATGACTTTGCCAAGTGAAACTTTTGTACTTGTACTATTATGTATTCTCTGCCGGAACTGCATAATCATCCTTGGTCGCACATCCGCTGACTTAGCGAAAATTGCTTACTGCCTATAAAAGTTTGTAGTTAACCTTAATCAAAAAAGAATGAGCGGTTTTCTGACAGCTGAGAATTTTAGTTTATTTTTATGTTGATAGATGGCGCTATTCAACTAGGTAGGTATTTTTTTTCCTAGAAGCTGAGTATACCACTGAATTATTTAACACTTGTCACTGGCAAAAATCACTCCTCTTCAGGGAGTGATTTTAAAGTGACAAAAATAAGAAAAAGAAAAATTTTCTGTCAAATTGACAAAATCCTAGCAAAATCCTTTGCTTTTTTCTTAAAAAGTTACATACTTAGTTGAACAACGACATCTAGCCGTCTTTTAGGTACTACTTTTTTTTTAAACTGCCTTTTGAAAACCGCTCATTACACAGCAACTTTTTTTAATTAATGTTCGGAATAGATAGATAGATAGATAAATCGTTTATTGCTGCTTTTTAACACACATATAACATAATTTTCATAAAAAAATTAAAGATACAAATACAACAAAACATGATCTTATATAATATGTGTGCAGCAGCAACAGGGCCAAGGCTCAGCATAGTATTCGCTGAAAGCAAAAAACGCCGATTTTCAGCCATCACCCTATGGCGAATGGTGATACGCGGGTAGCAGAAAAAAAAAGAATAATAAACTTATTTAGGACTAATAAATATAAAAGCATCGTAATTTAAACCTAGTATGATAAAAAATATTTTAGGGTATTCACTATGTTATTTACCTTATAGAAGTTGTACATATATAAAAGAAAATAAATCATAATTATACTTAAACATAATATGGAAAAGGAAACGAAACTTTTGTAAACAGCAGTAAGACACATAAAAACAATAAAAACAAATACTAAATAACCGTCCCGGGTCAACTCTCAACTGCTCAACTCAACCAGCAGTTACACATTGTATGGAACAAATCTTAAGTCTTTAGCTATTAATAGGTATTCGCTAGTTAGTTGATAATGAAGTAAATGTCGTGTAGAGTGCCGCCGCACGCGCCGACCAGCCAGGCGGGCATCGCGCAGGCCAAGATGATGAAGCAGACGCGCAGCGACATCGACGACAAGTTCTGCAAGTTCGAGATCAAGGTACAAGTTATTGATTTATTTATGCACAATTGTACAGTGGCGGACTTAATGCCTTAAGCATTCTCTACCAGTCAACCTTAGGGTGATGTGGAGACTTTGTGTGGTAGGGTGCACAACCAGGGTAAATAATAAAAATGAGAAATAATATAACTACATAGTTAAAATAAAAAATACTCAACAATTACTTACTATAAATAAAACATATTATAAACATACATACTAACATAAATATAAATAGAGTATATATTTAATTATAAATATAATATATATGTACATATGTATTTAAGCATATATAATTATATATGAAAGTTATCAACGAATATCAGTATTTAAGAACGATCTGCTTGCTCCGTGAGGAATTTGCGCAACTTAGTCTTAAATGCGTACCGACTGGTGGACATTCTGATGTCAACGGGGAGCGCGTTCCATAGCGAAATAGGATATACGAAGAATAGTAGAAAAAAGTTATTGCCACAGACAACATCCATAGATACCTACCAGAGTAGCCCATTAAAAATATCACGTGCCATTCCTAGTTTTTACCTATTGGAAATTCGAACATAAATTCCATTCCTAGTTTTTGCCGATTAGGTAAACTTTACACTAATGCGTCCGTCATAATTCATGCGGTGCAATTTTTATTGCGCTAATTTTATCTGTGAAAGGTTATGGCGCTAATTTTATCAGTGAAAATTTGCATCGCATTGTACTTTCTAATGAATTTTCGATGACTCCAACATCATTTGATACGCTTGCGTTGTGGTGTACAGAAGCTGCTGGAAGGCGACGAGACGGTGAGCATAATGTCGGACACGTGGAGCACCGACGTGCTGGCCTCCGACTCCGAGACCATCGGCGACTCCTGCGACCCGCCGCCGCTGCCCAGCAACCAAGGTACCATTGTATTATCATCAGCTAGTTTTAATTGAACCCTGTCCCAATGTAGAAAGGTTGTTTTGTGCACTTTGATTAGCCAAATAATCATCATCATCCCCCTACCCTTATCCCAATTTATTTGGAGTCGGTTAAGTGCGTCCTTCTCTTCCATTCCTTCTTGTCACTCGACATCTTTTCATTCACTCCCTTCACATTCATATCATTCCGCACACAATCTATCTTTTCTGCGGTCCTCCTCTTACTTTCCAGGCTTTAACATCCATATCTATTACTCTTTTGGTAACATGCCTTTCATCCCTTCTTATAACATGCCCAGACTATACCCTTTTATTACTTTTATTAGAAAAATGTACACTAAATACTAATTCTTATTTAGAAATAAAATACTTTTTACGGATTTCAGCGCGTAATTTGGTATTAATTCTGTCGTTATTTTTGAATTATTTAGTTTCGATTTATTGGTTTTTGTTTTCCGTCGTTTCACCTTTCTAGGAGCTGTGGTCACGGGATGACTGAAAAGTAAAAAGGCTGTTCATAATTTTCATATTATATCTGATATCGACGGCAGTTTTAACCGACTTCAAAAGTTTAAAAGAAGGAGATTATAAAATAATAATAATAATAAAAAAAAAAATGCGATAATCCGTTTGTTTGTTACGCCTTCACGTCTTAACTACTGAACCGATCATCATGAAATTTTGCATACACGTTGTCAGCGGTACAGAGAAGGACCTTTAATCCCGAAAAAATGTATTGTTCCCGAGGGATAGCAAAAAAAACTTTCCACGCAGACGAAGTTGCGGGCGGCCGCTAGTATTCCTATAACTGTTAACAATCGGAGTTTATTTAATAGGTTAGGTTACCAAAATAAAAATAGTAACAATGGTTTGTTTTAGGCAACGCAGGCGGAACGAACGCCCCGGACGCGTCCGAGACCGCCAGCGAGTCCGCCTGGAGCATGGACGTGCTCGCGTCCGACAGCGACCGCAACACTGAGGTAACAGCTCAATACATCAGTCTATTGACTTGTTGACACCTTTAATCATATGTCAAACTGTTTATAAGCTTATTATAAAATGTTTGCATTTATTAACGACTGGATTACCAACTGCCTTTGTAGTCTAGCGGTTCGCCCACCCGTGTAAGATGCAGTGGGATGATTCTCAGGAAGGGAGTACAATTTGTATTCGGTTTGGTTGGTGGTAGGGCTTATTTCAAGTCTGCCTGTCTAGCTACCATCATCTTACCTAAATCTGACGATATAATAACAATTTAAAAATTGTTGTATTCCGGCAGTTAGAGGTAAGATAGCCAGTTTCTCAGTGATGAGGATTTCAGGTGTAGTGCGCTTCTACCTTCGCCTTATCGTCACTTAACATCAGGTCAGGTGAAGGCCAAGCATTATCCCGTTTGTGCATAAATAGTAGATTATTGCATCGAGCACAAAGTAAATTACTTAAGGCGAGGTGCATAATCTGCTTTTCTTTCAACTATTACCTATAGGAATAGTAGATAAAAGAAACTCTCCCGCCAAATCACTTTTTTAAATTTCTTTCATTTTTAAATCAGAGTTAGCAGCAATCATTTTTTAAATTTGGAACAAGTAGGATAGAAACGAATAATACGTACGTAAAAAAAAGTATTGATATCGGCTGGCTGAATAGAGCTAATCCATTGAGATTGGCACCTTTTGGTGCGATTAAAAAAAAGAGTGCAATAATGAAATTTCATACATTTTTATTGCTCTAGCTAGAGCATTAAAGACTCGCTTTGTACTGAGTTTTTAGTGTGATTGTGATGAAATTAAAGCATAGTTGGAAGAAAAAAATAAAAAAAAGGTTGTGGTTTTGAATCTCATAAATAATTGAGCTGTTAAAACCCATAATAGGTACAATAGCAACTTGTGACGTCCTTCGTCTGCCTACAATCGATGCCACAGCTGGAAGTGTGAAGCACGACCAGTGCGCAGAAGGTGGTAAATGAAACGTCAATGTTACAATTTACCAAGATATATTAAAAAAAAGGTCTCAAGGGGGGTACACGGATCCTCGTTTCGTGGTAGTCGCCTTGTAGTATAAAAAGCACTTAGCTTATATTTTGCCTAGAAGAGGCAGAAGCGCATGCGCGGCACGAGCGCTACGTTCGCTGAGGGAGCGGTTGGTCCAGCCTCAGTAGGAGGGTGTGCTCGGAGAAAAGCGGGTGCGCAGGCTCGGCGTGGGTGTTGCTCCGGGGTAGGCCGGAAGCAGCAGGTGGTGACTCGGGCAAGTAGGTGCCCGGAGGTGTAGTAGTAGGCGGCGCAGGAGAGGGTCCGGTAGGGGAACTCCTGCCCGTAGGTACGACCCCTAGAAACGGGGTTGCACAACACAAAGAAATGAAATGAAATTAATGTAGGTAAGGTTACGAATGTTTTGAAAAGAAGAAAAGGATTTTTGCGAATCGTTCGTATTTATAGCAAGATAAATATCGAGAAGCACCTCAAAACAGCGAGAATTATCTAGAAGTCCCGGTCTTATCCTATTGGTCGAGCTTGACATAACGAAGGTGGATGTCATTATAGACAATGACAGCGTCTGTCACAGTGTGACAATACGGCCGCGTTCCGAGTCGCGATTTGGAATAAGGCAGAGGTCAGAACTTCCCACATTCCACAGGTGAAGTGATGTAATGAATTTTTAAGAAAAGTTCGACAGTAATTATTAGTTATAAGTAGTAGGTTTTTAGCAACCGTTACATATCCCCCCTCTTAGAGTAGGATTTTGCCTGGACAAAATCCAGTTAAAAACAAAAACGACCAACCAACCAGATAACAACCCAAAACAAGTGAATAAGACCCTTTCATTCAGACAACAAAAGTTATATTCAAATTAAAAGACAATAGTTAAAATTTTCATGCAATGTAAATTATAGTAGTGGAAACAGTATAAGTATTTAAAAATGTATACTTATATTGCTTGTCTATTATTATTTTAATTTAAAGTATTAAAAACAAGTTTAAGAATAATTATTCAATTTAAAATCTTTGATATGCCAAGAACCCAGATTTTTCCCTTTCATATCGACAAGTTCATAGACCAAGGGCGACAATTTAGATTTTATACGACATTTAATATATTTAGGAGCAAGTTTTTTAGAAAATTTCTTATCTTTGTCGCTTTGATAATAAGTTTTTCGCCAGACAATATCATCTACGTTGAATTCGAACTTTTTACGACGAAGATTATAAGGACCACAATTACGAGCATGCGATTTTATAAGAGAACTTTGCACTTGATCAAAAATTTTCCTAAGTTTCCCAGTATTTTCAGCATATTCATCCCTAGGTGAGAAGATAATGTCGTTTAGATCGACATCAAGATAATGAGATCCACAAGAGACTAATTCCCTCCCGAAGACCAGAAACGATGGGGTATAACCCGTGACTTCACTTACAGCAGAGTTGAGAGCGAATTGTATTTTAGGGATATTAAGATCCCAAGTTCTGTGATCTTCATCAATAAAGGTCGAAACCGCCGTCATAATGGTCTTGTTGTAACGCTCGACTGTATTTACCTGTGGAGTGTATTTAGGCGTAAAATGCACTTTCGGTATTTTATATTGAGCGAACATATGCTGTAGTTTCTGACTAACGAACTGTTTACCATTGTCCATCAGAACGGTGCTAGGAATGCCATGTACAAGAAAGACTTTCTCCTCAATAATATTAGTTATAATTTCAGCAGTTGCACGACGTATAGGAAATAATAGAGAGTATTTAGAAAAACAGCAAGTGACAACCAGGAGCATAGTATTTTGCTTCCTACTTGGAGGTAGTGAACCGACCAAATCAATACTAATCATTTGGAAGGGCCTAGAGCATTCTTTAGGTCGACCCATAAGTCCTAAGGTAGGATGATTAGCATGTTTGTGCGAGTTACAAGCATCACAATTATTTACGAAATTAGCAACATCCTTATGTAAGCCGGGCCAAAAATAATTTAAAGAAATACGTTTAAAGGTTTTAAAAATTCCCAAATGTCCTGAAGTAGGATTTGAGTGGTTAGCAACAATAATATCAAGTCTGGAATCGTTAGGGACAACTTCCTTCCATTCGAATTCCCTAGCTAAAGGGTTTAAGGATTTCATGTGACGATATAATTTATTGTTAGTGATTTTGTAATTAGGAAAGGAAGTAGGAGAGGATTGGCAACCATTAAAGATCTCCAAATACCATGGATCTGTTACAGGTGAACAAGATTGGTTGGCACTGTCTATAGCTGCTACAGATAAGGCACGAGATAGAGAATCTGGCACAACGTTGTCCTTGCCACATGTGTATATGATATCGAAGTTGAAGGCCGATAGACGTATTCCCCACCTAGCAAGGCGACCTGTAGGGTTATTCATGTTAAGATACCATTTTAAAGATGAATGGTCAGTATAAACAAAAAATTTTCTACCGTTATCCAAGTAACACCGCCAGTGTTCAATAGCAACAAGTACCGCGAGAGCTTCGCGCTCTGTAGCGCCGTAATTACGTTGTTGGGCTGATAAGGATTTACTCATATAGGCTATAACCCGCTCTTCGCCGTTTTGAATCTGAGAGAGCACAGCACCTAACCCGTAGTCGCTAGCGTCGGTGCGAACTTGGAAAGGTTCAGAATAATCAGGACAAGATAAGATAGGAGGTGACGTCAGACACTCCTTCAGTTTAACAAAAGCGGCCTCTGCTTCTTCTGTCCAAGCAAAGGGAGGCGCCGATTTACCTTGAGAAGTTAGTTTTTTCAATGGTGCAGCCAAGGAACTAAAATTAGGGATAAAACGACGATACCAAGAAGCAGTGCCCAAGAAACGACGAACTTCCTTCCTATTAGTAGGGGAAGGATAATTTACAATAACATCCACCTTTTCAGGATCAGCATGGAGACCATTTGAATCAACGACGTAGCCCAAATACTTAAGCCTTTCTCTGAAAAATTGACACTTTTCGAAGTTAATTGTTAAGTTGGCGAATTTCAATTTTTCTAGAACCCGCGTAAGAAGCGACATATGTTCTTCGAAGGTGTTTGACACTATAATTACGTCATCGACAAAAACGTAGACCTTATTTTCAAATTCAGGACCGTAAAAGAGCAAATCTACTAGTCTTTGCTGAGTAGCAGGTGCATTAGTTAAGCCAAACGGCATAGACTTAAATTGGAAGGTCCCCCTAGAGGGAATATAGAACGCAGTCTTGCATCTGTCTTCAGGTTTTATTAAAACTTGCCAGAACGATTTAGAAAGATCAATACTAGATAGATATTTAGCATCTCTAAGATTGTCTAGGATCTCCGAGATATAGGGTAAGCTATAGGCATCTTTACGAGTGACAGCGTTTAGTTTTCTGCTGTCCAAACAAAACCTAAATTCACCGTTCTTCTTAGGAGCCAGAAGAACCGGATTCGACCAAGGGCTCTCACACGGTTCCACAACGTCATCCTTTATCATCTCCTCCAGCTGTTCGGAGAGAATTTGTTGTTTATGAGGAGACATTCGGTAGTATCTCTGTCTAATAGGAGCAGCGTCACCAGTGTCGATAGCGTGAGTGATCAAGGAGGTACGACCCAAACCGCATTCCTCATACGAAATACCGCGGAAATCAGAGATTATATTATCAGCAGTTTTCTTTTGGTCATCTGAAAGTTGAGCGTACGGACAAATATGTTTAGATTCGTCAAGAGCGATGTTCGAAATATTTGCTTCCTGAGACCCATCAAGTACAAGGCTATCAAGTTCACTGGGAAATAACCCAAAAGTCCTCCAGAAATCCATTCCTAGAATAAGATTATTTAGTATTTCCGGCACAACGAAGAGTTTAATATTGTGAGTTTTATTATTAAAGGAGAGAGGTAAAATGAAATATTTAGAAGAACAAAACTTCTGACCGCCAGCTGCAGAAAGCTGTAACGGATCACAAGAGTAACATTTATAGTTTAGTTTTAAAAAATAGTCATGAGAATTATTTCCTAATAATGTTATGCCGGAACCAGTATCTAAAAGACCAACAATTTTTTTGTCACCAACAGACACATTAATATAAGGTCGAGAAAAATTAGTTTCAGAATCCAGGATTGGAGACACAGATTGGCTCGATGAAAATTTAGAAATAAAGGTAAGCCAATCCTTCCATTCAGTCTCATTACAACGGCTAGAAAATCTCGTGTGCTGAGATTCACTAGTTCTCCAATCCTGACTAACTAGTTTTTTGGATTACATTTAGTGCAATCAGGAGTACGAACACCTTTATTCCCACACTTAAAACATACAATAATGCGTGGCTGAGTACATGTTTTTAAACTGTGCGTATTATTACGACATCTGGGACAATAAACGTTATCCGTAGCTACGGCCGAAACAAAAGTTTTATTATTAACTGAACTTCCAGAGCTAGCAGAAGCACTGGATTTGCCACGATATGCAAATTCAGGAGCTAGGGTTGAAGAATTTGGAGCAGAAGGCTCATGAAATTTTGAAAATTGAGATTTTATTTTTTCAAAGTTTTGGCAAGCTGCCTTAAGTGCTTCTATAGTTAAAATTGGCCATGCTGAAGCCAATGCATTCGCATAGCAAGGACGCACGTTATGCGACAATATTTCCAGTTTTTCGTCCTCAGGCAAGGGTTTGGTAAGTCGTGAGAACATGCCATCCATTATGGACAGGTAAATACAAATAGATTCACCCTCACCTTGAGTACGAGACCGAATTTCAGATAAAAACTGATAGTCAAAGTCGTGTAAACTAAAATCGGCCTTCAACAATTCCGCTAATTGGGACCAATTATGAACTTTGGGTTTAACACCACGAAACCAATGCAGGGCATCGTCTGTAAAAATCTCATAACCAAAAGATAACACTTTATCGTAGCTGATACCTCTTGATTCTACAAATTCATCCACTTTTTGAATGAAGGATCGGACACAAGACTTCCCGCTAAATTTAATTTTGGAAAAATCAGGTACGGTATTACGATCAACAACTAAATTAATAACTGATTTTTCCAATTCACCGATGTTTGCACTTATACTAGATTTCGCCTCATCAACCGGTGTCAACGACTTAATCTCTTTCGTTTGGAACTCAAACATAGATTGACAATCCGACAGAAGAACCAGCAAGGAATCATCATCAACCTCGATTCTATTCAACCTATGGTATATATGATTTAGCAAAACTTCAGTTCTTAAGAATAAGTTTTTTTCAAATTTAGATTTTAAAGATTTTAAATTTTTAAAAGATTTTTCAAGAGAGGCCTTAACACCCTCAATATCCTCAGATGGAGGCAAGTGTGAAGTTAAAATATTTTCGGAAGGAAGATCTTTAGATAGTTTAACAATCTGTTTTCGCAATTCTTGAACCGAATCAGCTGGGGTTTGACCACGCAAGGCCACTTCGTATTCAAGTTCTGACTTTTGAAGCGAAAGAAAATTTACTGAACGTTCAACCATGATTACGATAGTTAAAAAAAATTAAAGTAAAACGAGACCAAACTAAGGCGAGTGTAGCGTGAGCCTAATCAATTGCAGCACAATAAAAAAATATTTAAGTGGGTAGCTACAAAAAAATTAAGGTTAAAATTTAAAGATTTTCAAAAAAAATCGTGAAACAACGTTAAAATTTTTAAAATAAGCACTAAAGCGCAGTAGCAAAAGTACTTGTACGTTTAAAATAGTTAACAACGGCTTAGTGACCGTTAGTTACACAGTAAAGGTAGGTACCCACCTAAAACACAAAAAAAAACAAAATTTAGTAAAAATAAAAAGGCGAGAACCACTGAGCGAAAGATCTTGAGCGAGTTGGGCGCCACTGCCACAGCTGGAAGTGTGAAGCACGACCAGTGCGCAGAAGGTGGTAAATGAAACGTCAATGTTACAATTTACCAAGATATATTAAAAAAAAGGTCTCAAGGGGGGTACACGGATCCTCGTTTCGTGGTAGTCGCCTTGTAGTATAAAAAGCACTTAGCTTATATTTTGCCTAGAAGAGGCAGAAGCGCATGCGCGGCACGAGCGCTACGTTCGCTGAGGGAGCGGTTGGTCCAGCCTCAGTAGGAGGGTGTGCTCGGAGAAAAGCGGGTGCGCAGGCTCGGCGTGGGTGTTGCTCCGGGGTAGGCCGGAAGCAGCAGGTGGTGACTCGGGCAAGTAGGTGCCCGGAGGTGTAGTAGTAGGCGGCGCAGGAGAGGGTCCGGTAGGGGAACTCCTGCCCGTAGGTACGACCCCTAGAAACGGGGTTGCACAACACAAAGAAATGAAATGAAATTAATGTAGGTAAGGTTACGAATGTTTTGAAAAGAAGAAAAGGATTTTTGCGAATCGTTCGTATTTATAGCAAGATAAATATCGAGAAGCACCTCAAAACAGCGAGAATTATCTAGAAGTCCCGGTCTTATCCTATTGGTCGAGCTTGACATAACGAAGGTGGATGTCATTATAGACAATGACAGCGTCTGTCACAGTGTGACAATACGGCCGCGTTCCGAGTCGCGATTTGGAATAAGGCAGAGGTCAGAACTTTCCACATTCCACAGGTGAAGTGATGTAATAAATTTTTAAGAAAAGTTCGACAGTAATTATTAGTTATAAGTAGTAGGTTTTTAGCAACCGTTACATCGACTAATTAAAATAGTAATGTATCGTTCATTTAAATGAATAGAGTTTTCAGTGCTAAAATAGAGTGTTTCTGGAGAAGTTTATATGTTGTTTATAAAATTGTATGTTGTAAAAACTGTTCTGAATTTGTGGTAGGTTGATACCGACGACTGTGTGTCGGTGGCAGCGCGGTCGGATACTTCGTGGCCGCGCCGCCCCTCCAACCACGACGACCCGATGCCCGTCAGGCATACTCACCAGGTAACACACTAAGGCCTGTATTTATAAACCGCTCTTAACGTTGACAGCTATCTTGATACTTGAGATGTTCTTCTTATCGGACCAGCATCTCAGGTATGATCTCAAGATAACTCTCAACGTTGAGAGCGGTTTATAAATACGGGCCTAAGATACATTGGGCTACTTACTAGTCGCGGCGACTAAGCTGTGGCTCAGTCAAGCCACTAGATGCAGCCACCAACCGCAGCCGCTAGTGGCAGTGGCGGCCGGGGAGGAGCCGGCTACTGCGGCCGAGTGTGCGCGCGACGCGAGCCACAACGCGGCCACAGGCAGCGAGCGCGGCCGACGAGCGCAGCTTGTGGCTCAAACGCGGCCACTCGAACGCCGAGTTTACACCGATACTATACAAAATGTATGAAAAAACTCGTCCGCAGATGTGCTCGCGTTTAGTGGCCGCGACTGTGCGGGCGCTCTAAAGCCCGTATTTATAAACCGCTCTCAACTTTAAGAGCTACTTTGAGATCATACTTCAGATGTTCTTCTTATAGGAACAGCATTTCAGGTATGAAAAAAACAAAAACAGGTCACAAATTATTTGAAATCTAATTACTTCTTAATCTTAAAATTAGTTCACCAACCCAGAAATAATAGTAGATTATACAACAAGTGAAAAAAGAAGGAATTTAGTTCGAGGTACTATGTTGGATCCCGAGAGCAGCGAAGGATTCTAGAGTTGAATCCCGAGCGTAGCGAGGGATTCAAAAGTAGAATCCTGAGCGAAACGAGGGATACAAAGGACCGAGATGAAATTTTTTTTCACGAGTTGTGTACTCTACTTTTTACCATTGACTGCGAGAAAACATAATAGCAGTACTTACTACTACTTACACCTGTAGTGCCTATTTATAGTTATCAAATTTTATTATTTAGATAGGTAATCGGTAATTTAACCGTTAGAAAATAGTGAAACTATAAGTTTTCCAATGACATAAAACAACCATGCTATGAGGGAAATTACATGATCAGTCTGACAGCAGTCCAGTTCATCAGTTTGTATAGACTTTGAATTTTTACAGACTAAAGATCGTACCAGACTGATGGAATGGACTGATGCAAGACTGAACATCTAATCTCCCTCTAATATAAAGAAAAGAACCCAAAGATAAGACACTAAAAAGAACCTATTGGCGAGATATTTTTTTAGAAAAGAACCCAAGATAAGACACTAAAAAGAACCTAAATGAAATTGGCGGGATATTTTTTTTTTATTTAATTGTATAACTATGGTGTTATCTATGGAATAGCTTCATACTTTCAGCACGTTTCTTTTTTTTTGTACATAATTCATACGATGCGCGCTTGTTCCAAATTCAAATTATTTTTATTCACTCGGTGAATAAAATCGCTTATTATTCACTCTTATGGTTGAATTAAACGCACTTTTTAGAGTGGCGATGGTAAAAAATTGTTTTTTACCATCGCCACTCTAAAAAGTGCGTTTAATTCAACGATAAGAGTGAATAATAAGCGATTTTATTCACCGAGTGAATAAAAATAATTTGAATTTGGAACAAGCGCGCATCATGTACAAAAAAATACCTATGCCTACTGGCTGCTATGGAGCTATTCCATAGAGCCATAGTTACACAATAAAATTAAACGAAAAAAAAAATCCCGCCAAATTTAATTAGGTTCTTTTTAGTGTCTTATCTTTGGGTTATTTTCTATCTATTAGAGGGAGATTGAATGTTCAGTCTTGCATCAGTCCATTCCATCAGTCTGGTACGATATTCAGCCTGCAAAAATTCAAAGTCTATGCAGACTGATGAAATGGACTGATGTCAGACTGATCATGTAATCTCTCTCTTTGCGTGGTTGTTTTATGTCATTGGAAAACTTCTAATTTCAAGCATGGGTCGCATGGGTCGGTAATGAGATGGGTGACCAAAATGTATTATCTCGAGCTCCTCCGTTTTTAATGCTCTAAGCCTCCGTGCCTCGGAAGGCACATTAAGTCGTTAACACCCATCAATCCACATTGGGCCCGCGTGGTGGGTTATGGCCCATCCTCCCACCCATAAGGAAGGCCTGTGCCCCAGCAGTGTGGGGACATTAAAAATGGCTGATGGTCAACTATAAATACTAAGTATAAAGTACCTGTCAGAGGTACATACCTATTTGTTTTCTCGCAGTCAATGGTAAAAAGTAGAGTACACAACTTGTGAATAAAAAATTTCATCTCGGTCCTTTGTATCCCTCGAACTAAATTCCCTTTTTATTCACTTGTTGCATAATCTACTATTACAGAACATTGCCTCAACATGAGATCCTTGAAAACTATTTTTATTGTTACAGAACGGAAACGCCCGAAGATCTGACATCAGCAGTCCAAGGCACACTTCACGATCTAAGTTGCACAACAGGTAATTATTTTATGATAGGCAACGCTAGACCGCTATCACTTCTGATGGTAAACGATGATGTGATCTACGATGAACCGCGCTTGCCTAGAAGATACCTATTCAGTCGCGACTTAAAGTCCCCAGATTGTACCTATCGGAAACAGACTCAGGCAAGGAGTTCCACTTTCTAGCGGTACGGATGATAAGATTAGAAACAAAACGCTTAGTGCAAGTCTTTGAATTATCCCCCAAAAAATGTGTGGTGGCGCTGATTCATACGTCTGGTAAGTCCGATGGAAGAAGGGATTACTATAGCATTTTAAATCATCTTTCATCGCACTATCACGTGCTGAAATCAGTCTTATGTATGATACGATAGAGTTTAATTTTCAGGGGCGGTGGTTACCTAAGTGCTACAGCGGCGTTGTCTCGAGGCGGAGAACTAGATCTCCCGTCCCACGCCGGCCCATTCGTGGAACATAGGAAAAGCATACTTGTCAACGGGTATCCGGTAACTAAGTTTTTTTATGACTTTATACTTCGAGGGGATCTATAAAGAAATCAACACTTTTTGATGTAATGCCATTGGTCGCTAAAAGATCCTACGGATCCGAAATTCAGATATACAGGGTGGAATTTTTTAATGCCACCTGGAGGGAAAAGTACTCTAAAAAATGGAGATGGCAAATTTTACTCTAAGGAAACATTCCTTTATTTTCGAAAAGAAACAAAACTGCATTCAAAGATTTTTAAATTAGCTTCCTGCACCCAGGAATCAAACCGGCTAAAATTCGAATAAACAACACCCTATATTTTTATGATATCAATTGATAGGGTCAAACATAAGGATCAAATGTCTCTAACAAACATGGTAAATTAAATGAAAGGAAAAAAAATAAATAAAAAAATAAATTAGGCCTAAATTCGAAAAAACAGCATCCTGTGCTGTTTTTTCGAATTTTAGCCGGTTCGATTCCTGGGTGTGGGAAGTATTTTTTGAAATATTTGAATGCATCAAATATTTCAAAAAATACTTCCCACGTTTTGTTTCTTTTTAAAAATAAAGGAATGTTTCCTTTGAGTAAAATTTGCTACCTCCATTGTTTAGATTTAGAGTACTTTCCCTCCAGGTGGCATTAAAGAATCCCATCCTGTATGTATATTTCCTTTAATCTTTATCCAGACACGTATTGAACCAGAAACACGATTTAATGATTTTTAGCTCGATTCATTTTAATTTCGAAAATACCTCTTAAAATGTCTAAAGTTTGAGATTATTTAAAAACAACAATAGATATTTAAGTCGAAATTAATTTAAATAGTTTGTATATTTTATGCTCACAATTATGTAGAAGCATTTCTCTTTAATCGCTATAGTTATTTTCTACGAATTGATTTCGTGATTTTTTCGCCTAATCTGCCGAATCGGTCTCGTTCCGGCGCGCGACGTTTTCATTGCTATTTCGCTTTACTGATATAGCGCCTTAAGTTAGTTTTGAAGTTTATATTTATAAATGGCTTCTCCCAATGTATTTCTAAATTATTGTTATGTCAAGTAAGTTTAATCATAGGTTTGTTTTGGTAGGTGATGACATGTTATGCGATGTCGGCGCCAGAAAGCCCGAGCACATCCACTCCCGCGCAGCTTCCTAGCGATGTGTTCGATTTCGGCCCTCAAAACGGGTAAGACCTTATTAATCAACGCTAAAACATATCTTTTACAACTGTCAAATCAAATCCAAGCTATAAGTTTGTACTTGTCTTATTTAGTAAACAGCTTTTACAGTTTTCATACGTATTTTAAACTTAAATCGTTATTTAAAAATATGTGTCTTATTTTATCAAATTGTCACTAATAATTTGCAATTGAATTCGTATCTATGTGTTGAAAACCATTTTGTTGTATTTTATAATTATTAATTTTAAATAAGAAGTTGGATGAAATTGTTTACCAAATAGGACAAATAAGTAAGGATAAACAGACTATGGTTTTGACGCAGATCGGCATTTTGGTCATCGCGTAAAATTTGGTCACTTTCGCAGAATGTCATTTTCGCAAATGGTCACTTTCGCAAAACCGAAAACGTCACTTTCGCAGAATGTCATTCACATTTTTTTCTCAAACTCACAATTTTGAGAAAAACAAAGAATCTCAAACTCACAATTTTTAGAAAAAAAAAGAAAAAATGTGGATGACATTCTGCGAAAGTGACCATTTGCGAAAATGACGATCTGCGTCAAAACCATCAATGGTTAATATTATCAATTTGTATTTTTTGTTTTTTAGCAACAGTGAACAAACCGAATCAACATTAGAAGGCGTGAACAGCCAATCGGATGCGACCAGCCAATGGGTGGACGACAGCTTCCCCCCGCAACACTCCCCCGACCGGCCCTTCCCCTCCTCCTCCAAATACGACATGCCTTCCACCTCCAAACCTTACGACGACAACGAACTTATGGACCGGTCTTTGAACTCCAGCGAGAGTTCTTTCAACGCACTCTCCGTGTCGCAGTACGACAGGCGATACGACTCCGGCATAGATACTGAGCAGCCTGAATCTCGCTCGACGATCACGGATTTGATGACGCGGATGAGCTCGGCGACCATATCCACGTCTGCCAACTTGGTGAACAACTTGACATCGCGTATCGTTAAGTCGGAGATCCGGACGAGCATTGTCAACATTAGTTCGTCAAGGTACTGTTTTGTACAATCTACTTTTTTACATGTTTGATAATAACACAGATTACATAATACTATAGTACAGATACCTCATCCCATACTAAAGAAATGGCCGTTGTAAGGCGACTATCTGGGCGATTAAAAATGTTTTTCTTGTAGCATGCTAGATGGCGCCGCTATCGTCGCAGCATGCTTAGCACAAATAGCAACAAACTTTACCAAATTTTCAACGCAAAAAGCAGAACAATTTTATTAGTACAAATTATTGCCGATAGGTGTCACTCAACTTTTATTGAAATTTATTACAAAAACCCTTCATTTTACTGCTTCATTACAATTTTGCATTTGGTGATTTTTTTTAAGAAACAATTTAAAAGTTTCATTGCTATTTTTATCTGTATTTGAATATTACAAAAACAAATCGAAGCAGGTACCGCCATCTAGTGAGGTAAATCCTTACTAATATTATAAATGCGAAAGTCCGTTTGTTTGTTTATTTGTTTGTTTGTTTGTTACTCCTTCACGTCGTAACTACTGAACGGATCATCATGAAATTTTGCATACACGTTGTCAGGGGTGCAGAAAAAGACATAGGCTACCTTTCATCCCGAAAAAAAGTATAGTTCCCGAGGGATAGCAAAAAACTTTCCACGCAGACGAAGTCGCGGGCGGCCGCTAGTTTAAACTAATTCTAACATTAGTTTAAATATGCCACTAGATAGCGGTACCTGCTAACAAGCCACATCTGTTGTTCCCGATGAGACCCCATGATAATAATGAGCTGAGTTATAGTTTTCGGAATGTTGAAAATAGAAAAAAAAAACTCAATCTAAAGTCATATAAATGTGATAATGATAAAAAAGTATTTATTTGTCTTTGACATGTCCATCAGCCATTTTTGATGTCCCCACTGCTGGGGCACAGGCCTTCCTTATGGGTGGTAAGGAGGATGGGCCATAACCCACCACGCGAGCCCAATGCGGATTGGTGGGTGTTAACGACTGCAAATGCAGCCGGGACCAACGGCTTAACGTGCCTTCCGAAGCACGGAGGAGCTCGAGATAATAAACTTTTGGTCACCCATCCCATGACCGACCCTTGCGTACGTTGCTTAACTTCCGCAATCGCTGGGCCAGGCGCTAAACCACTGCGCCACCGAGCTCCTCCCTCACGCCTTGTTTACGTTTGTTACGCCTTCACGTCGTAACTACTGAACCTACACGTTGTTAGGGGTGCTGAAAAGGACATAGGGTACCTTTCATCCAGAAAAAACGTAGAGTTCCCGAGGGATAGCAAAAAAACTCTCCTCGCAGACGAAGTCGCGGGCGGCCGCTAGTGGTAGAATAAGCCTAACACGGTACCTACTTACTAATATTATGTAATCCTAATGTTTACTTGTATTCTCGGAAATATAGAATGTTCTGTTCTATTAAAAGGATCGAGAAGAAACGCGACGGGACAAACAACGTTTCACTCAGCACGTTATCTGTGAACTCGGCCGGTACTTCGGCGTCCGACAAGAGTTCCAGCCAGGACGTGAACAGCGAGAACGTGACGGAGCGCCGCGTGAGCCCGCCGCCCAAGCTGCCCTCTACCGGCGCCATACCGAAGAGCATCAGCTTCGATGCCACCGCCGAGAAGGCGCAGAGGTATGACAGTTGTAGCTAGCACGTGACGGAGCGCCGCCCGAGCTGCCCTCTACCGGCGCCATACCGAAGAGCATCAGCTTCGATGCCACCGTTGAGAAGGCGCAGAGGTAACTTATTTAGTTCTATGAAAGATTGTGAGAAAGGGTCTTAATCCAATGACTTGTCATCAATGTATTTTGTTTAGTCACTAGTCTCACTACCTCAAACAAAAGACATTCTTATGAAGGTTTCAAAGTAATCGGAGCGCAATTTACCTCTGCCAAAGGAAAATAAAGCGTCTACTCTGGTAGATAATTTCATATTTGAATGAAAATTGACTTGCCGCGGCAGCCGGTTGGTCCGCAGTTTCGCACGCAATATGAATTTTAACTACTGTAAGTAAAAAACGCTTTATTCTCCTCCGGCAGAGGTAAAATACGCTCCGACGCGGGCCGGTTGGTTTGAATCGTCTTATTTTATTAATCGGTTATTGTTTTTTTTAAGAGACCAAAAATGTTACTGAACGTTTTAAAATTGCGAGTTGAAAATTGAAAAATGAATTGAAAATTGAAAGAATATTTATTCAAATAAGCTGCATTTCGACAATTCTTTTACCCTACCACCCATTATGACATCTTTTAGCTAACAAGAAAAATGAGTGAGTTGTGTAAATGAAATTTCCATTTACGTAGAAAGACACTAAGTAGAACCATTAAGAGAAGGTATATTATTTTGGTATAGACGGCGCATAATGGGCGAGGATGGGCTGGTGGGCAACCTGGACGAGTTGAAGAACAACGTGAAGCGGTCGGGCGGCAACATCCTGCACAAGATCAAGATGTTCCGCCAGAAGGGGCGCACGCAGTCGCACCAGAGCGGTACGTACTCACTGTACGCCTCACCCATGCCGGGGTTTGATGTATAGTAGATTGTACAACAAGTGCATAAAACGCATCATTTTACCCGAGAACGGCTCGGGTGGATAGTCATGTCGAGGGTAAAATGGGTTTTATGTACGAGTTATACACTCTGCTTTTCACTTCGATTGTGAGGAAATTAAACAGCAATATAGCAAAAATTAAAAAAAAAATTTTTTCTTAGATTTTAGTGACAAATTAAAGAATTTTGGAAGGAGCTCATTAAGACCTTTCATTTGATACCCATATTCAAAAATTGAAAAAAATATTTTTTCTTTGATTTTAGTGAAAAATTATAGAATTTTGGAATGTGCTCATCAAGGCCTTTCATTTGATACCCATATTCAAAAATTGAAAAAAAATTTTTTTTTTCTTAGATTTTAGTGAAAAATTATAGAATTTTGGAATGTGCTCATCAAGGCCTTTCATTTGATACCCATATTCAAAAATTGAAAAAAAAAAATTTTTCTTAGATTTTAGTGACAAATTATAGAATTTTGGAATGTGCTCATTAATGCCTTTCATTTGATACCCATATCAAAAAATTGAATAAAAAAAATTTTTTTTGTTAGATTTTAGCGAAAAATTATATTTTGGAATGTGCTCATTGACACCCATAATCAAAAATAAAAAAAAATCTTAGATTTTAGTGACAAATTATATAATTTTATAATGTGCTGATCAAGGCCTTTAATTTGATACCCATAGGTATTCAAAAATAATAAAAAAATATACTACCCATTTTCAAAACTTAAAAAAAAATTATAACATGGATTCTGTATAAAAAAATAACAAGTTTATTTTACGAAGTTTAATCGCGTGTGTGGCTGTTTACCTGACGACCTTTGTCTTAAAGTCTGAACTTAGACGAAGATTTTACTTTATGCTCTAGAGCATGAAAAGCGATTTCATGCAGCTTATACCCTACATAAAGACGAACTTTACGAGCATGATAAGTGAAAAATAAATATATCCACAACGGGGTAGTGCTTGGCCTCCACCTCATATTCAGCGACGATAAGGCCAAATATTGAAGCGCGCTACACCCAGAATCCTCGTCACTGAGGAACTGGCTATATTACCTCTATCTGCCTGAACACATTTTTTTTTAAATGTTGTTATGGCGTCAGACTTGGGTAAAATGGTGGTAGCTAGAGCCAGGTGGACTTGAAATAAGCCCTACCACCAACCAAATCGAGTACAAATTGTACCCTCCGTGGGAATCGAACCCGGGATCGAAGACCCAAGCGTCTTACACGGGTGGGCGAACCACTAGACCACAGAAGCGGTTGAAATGTGAATTTGAAGGTACAGTTGGCATCTCCCTGACCGTATTTCAGTTAATTTGGGATCAGCGCATTACAACCATTTCTTCCCTGTTATGTCACCCATCATGGCCACATTTACTTCACATTCTTATTCGATTCGCTTCCCTCACAATCCGTCCATCTTTTCGCTTCCCTCACAATCCGTCCATCGTTACTGCCTTCTTCCTCGCTATCTAATCCTATCTATAAAAGTTCTTGTATTTACCTGAACTTAATTCCAAAGCGGAAGTGAAGGTGTCTGAAGAGGAGGCTCCGAGCGACGACGGGTGCCGGGAGGGCGAGAGCTCGGAGGACATCCTGGCCAAGTACCGGCGCGCCGTCCCCGAGCCGGCGCCCGCCAAGCGCCGCCCCAGCAACACGCGCCGCCCCTCCGACGTCGACACGGACTTCGACAAGTAAGTACGCACAATGAGGATCAGCGACCACGGGCGCCGGGAGGGCGAGAGCTCGGAGGACATCCTGGCCAAGTACCGGCGCGCCGTCCCCGAGCCGGCGCCCGCCAAGCGCCGCCCCAGCAACACGCGCCGCCCCTCCGACGTCGACACGGACTTCGACAAGTAAGTACGCGCAATGAGGATCAGCGACCACGGGCGCCGGGAGGGCGAGAGCTCGGAGGACATCCTGGCCAAGTACCGGAGCGCCGTCCCCGAGCCGGCGCCCGCCAAGCGCCGCCCCAGCAACACGCGCCGCCCCTCCGACGTCGACACGGACTTCGACAAGTAAGTACGCGCAATGAGGATCAGCGACCACGGGCGCCGGGAGGGCGAGAGCTCGGAGGACATCCTGGCCAAGTACCGGCGCGCCGTCCCCGAGCCGGCGCCCGCCAAGCGCCGCCCCAGCAACACGCGCCGCCCCTCCGACGTCGACACGGACTTCGACAAGTAAGTACGCGCAATGAGGATCAGCGACCACGGGCGCCGGGAGGGCGAGAGCTCGGAGGACATCCTGGCCAAGTACCGGAGCGCCGTCCCCGAGCCGGCGCCCGCCAAGCGCCGCCCCAGCAACACGCGCCGCCCCTCCGACGTCGACACGGACTTCGACAAGTAAGTACGCGCAATGAGGATCAGCGACCACGGGCGCCGGGAGGGCGAGAGCTCGGAGGACATCCTGGCCAAGTACCGGAGCGCCGTCCCCGAGCCGACGCCCGCCAAGCGCCGCCCCAGCAACACGCGCCGCCCCTCCGACGTCGACACGGACTTCGACAAGTAAGTACGCGCAATGAGGATCAGCGACCACGGGCGCCGGGAGGGCGAGAGCTCGGAGGACATCCTGGCCAAGTACCGGAGCGCCGTCCCCGAGCCGGCGCCCGCCAAGCGCCGCCCCAGCAACACGCGCCGCCCCTCCGACGTCGACACGGACTTCGACAAGTAAGTACGCGCAATGAGGATCAGCGACCACGGGCGCCGGGAGGGCGAGAGCTCGGAGGACATCCTGGCCAAGTACCGGCGCGCCGTCCCCGAGCCGACGCCCGCCAAGCGCCGCCCCAGCAACACGCGCCGCCCCTCCGACGTCGACACGGACTTCGACAAGTAAGTACGCGCAATGAGGATCAGCGACCACGGGCGCCGGGAGGGCGAGAGCTCGGAGGACATCCTGGCCAAGTACCGGCGCGCCGTCCCCGAGCCGGCGCCCGCCAAGCGCCGCCCCAGCAACACGCGCCGCCCCTCCGACGTCGACACGGACTTCGACAAGTAAGTACGCGCAATGAGGATCAGCGACCACGGGCGCCGGGAGGGCGAGAGCTCGGAGGACATCCTGGCCAAGTACCGGCGCGCCGTCCCCGAGCCGACGCCCGCCAAGCGCCGCCCCAGCAACACGCGCCGCCCCTCCGACGTCGACACGGACTTCGACAAGTAAGTACGCGCAATGAGGATCAGCGACCACGGGCGCCGGGAGGGCGAGAGCTCGGAGGACATCCTGGCCAAGTACCGGCGCGCCGTCCCCGAGCCGGCGCCCGCCAAGCGCCGCCCCAGCAACACGCGCCGCCCCTCCGACGTCGACACGGACTTCGACAAGTAAGTACGCGCAATGAGGATCAGCGACCACGGGCGCCGGGAGGGCGAGAGCTCGGAGGACATCCTGGCCAAGTACCGGAGCGCCGTCCCCGAGCCGGCGCCCGCCAAGCGCCGCCCCAGCAACACGCGCCGCCCCTCCGACGTCGAAACGGTCGACAAGTAAGTACGCACAATGAGGATTAGCGACAGGTTTGAATCCTATAATATAAAAATATATTCAGAGCTATGAACCCTAGTGAAAGATTTTTTAAAATCCATTTAGAAATGGTTGAGTTAATAAGGGTTTAAAGCAGATGCCAAGCTCAATGCAATATCTGCTTTATCACGTACGCCGTAAGGTTCGCGTACGTGGCGGATGACGTCATTAGGACCCACAAAACAACAGCGTTCTAGCTCGTATAACTTCTGAGGTTTAAGAGATATCGTGAATGTGGTGGCATAAGCTTTCTGATAAGCGACTAAATAAAATCGTCGCTGATCCTCATTATATTCTCTGGGCCAAAGACACTGCGCACTTTTCTGGATTTGACGTCAACCCCATACATGTTTCGAAAGCGAAGCGATAACGAAGATTTGCCAATGTTACTTTGGCTAGGCCCTCTGATTCGCCCGTTAGTATGCGCTAGGCAGCCATTGGTCCGATTACGGGCTGCTGCGCAGGGATTGGCCCGATCGTGGGCTGTTGACTGTTGTTTACGCGGTGGCCTCGTTCCCACTTGCGGTTAACTTTAATAGCAAGTTCCCACTTGCGGATAACTTTAATAGCAAGCATGGTTTGGCTCGGATTGAGCATTTTTCACGTAAAGTCTGTCCATCCTTACTTGTCTTATTTAGTAAACAGTTTTTGACAGTTGTCATACGTCTTTTAAACTTAAATCGTTAATTAAAAATTTGTAACTAACTATATGAAATTGATATTTATTATTAACAAATTTATTTTGTAATCTATGTGTGGAAAACCATTTGTTGTATTTTATAAATGGTTATTTCAATAAAGAGTTGGGTGAAGATTGTTTACCATATAAGACAAGTAAGGATGAACAGACTTTACGTACAGTAGTATGTATGTAGTGGGGTACCAGTTTCGCTAACGTTAGAAGAGTGCGGATATATGAATTCGCGAAGCCCGGTTGCAAGCCAACGAGTGCGAGAGAGATGTAGTGTATTGTTCGACTAATACGCTATATTAAGCAGTTTAACGACTTGACTATAGATCAGTTGTTTGAAAAATTGAATTTTTGCTTGATTTTGATTGAAAATATACGTTCGTGAATAATATAGTTGTTGTTATTGATTGAGATTCATTAGTAGTGTAAATAAGATTTTGTTAGGGCAAGCCAGGCTTTTGAGCTTCTAATGGAGTGGAGGTACCGCCACTGAGGTTAAACTTCCAATGGTCCTAATGTCGAAACTAAAAGATGGTCTTTGGCTGTGTGAATGCTTTCATAGTTAGTGACGAAATTCACAAATGATAAAAACCAATAATTGTGATGCAGGTCTGAAGGGGTGGTGGATCTGAACGACCCCGAAGTGTTCAACAGCATGAAGCGGAAGCTGCGAATGGTGCTGTCCAACCCTGACTTGTACTGCGTCGAATATGTGCCTAACGTAAGTTTTTGTTTATATATTTTTGTTGTCTATCATCAAATTTAAAATTTAGTCACATTTATTCACGACGGTTATGACCGTCATGCACTTATTCATAGTATTTTAATTTTGTTACCACGTAAGAGGAGTTTAAGTGTGAAACTGCCGATGGGTTTTTTATTTCACACATTCTTATAACTACTATGATGTTAAGACGCTTCAGTTACTTGTTATTATTTTAAGCTAGCGGCCGCCCGCGGTTTCATCCGCGTGGTTCCCGTTCCCGTAGGAATATGGGTATAAAAAGTATCCTATGTTTTAATCTAGGCTATCTACTATCTGTGTGCCAAATTTCAACCAAATCCGTTCAGAAGTTTTTGCGTGATTGAGGAACAAACATCCAAACCCACAAACTTTTACATTTATAATATTAGTAGGATTATAATCATGACGGCTAACTTGGCAGTAAAAAAGTACCTAATAAGTTAGATTTTAGTGTTTAAACATTTGTGCATAAAATTTTGTTCATGGTTGTTAAATAGATTATTAACACTCGTATTTAATTAAAGTAATAAAACGACCCTTGCCTATGGGAACGCACTGCGACATGTGCTGAAAGAGAGCTCTATGATTGGTTCGTTTGTTTTACATATTACGTTTGATCGGTAGTTAGAACGCTGTGCGACCGCGGCGACTGTGAGTCTTCATAGTAATGTTAAGGCCAGTAGCACACCTCCTCCGCCGCGAAACAGTACTAGCGAAAGTTCAGTTGCGTAGACAAAATGACACCAATTTTAAGACAATATCCACTATGAATCAATTTGCATATAATTAAAATAGTCACGAAATGGAGAATGGGTGAAGAAATTTAAAAAAAAAAGTCATTTCGACTGCACAAATGTACGAAAGTAACAGCAGAACGGAGATTATACCTAAGCCACCATCGGCCACAACCACAACGTGGTATTAAAAAAGATTCGACACAAAATTTTATTGAATTTGACAAAATAGCGCCAAAAGGGTGGCCACATATTGTAATAAAACTGTCAGAAAAACTCTGACGGTTGCCGGAAGGCACTCCGTGCATACATTTTGAATTAGGCCCCGCACACTATAGACTGGGGCCGTACCGGCTAACGAATCGATTTTCATAAAAGTCTGCTGGGTTTCAACTTAAAACAGAGAAATCAAAGTAAGCAATTTCGTTTTGTACTTTTTGTTGACGTGATTCGGAAGATATCGATGTTCGTGTGACATCATGAATTTGGGTTCGTCATTTTGGCCCAATTGGGGCTCGATTTATCTGTTTTAATTTGAAACCCAGCAGACTTTTATGAAAATCGATTCGTTAGCCGGTACGGCCCCTGGTCCTTTACCGTTTCAACGGCATTTTGTGAGTCATTTGGGCAACATGACTTTTCCGCTGTAAAATAAGGCTGCTGAATTAGATTCTGAATGTTCAGCGATTTCTGTCTGTGTGCAAGGATCGTAGCAAGTGGCGATCCATAGTCTCTGCCTACCCCCATGGGAAACAGGCATGAGCGTATGTATTATGTATGTTTTTTTTTCAAGCGTGCTTTGCTCTTATAATGACTTGATTCGAGAAAATATCTCTATATTCCTCTAAAGAAAATCCTCTACAGAATCAAAACTATGAGGATTTGCCTTAGAAAAAAATTTGCCTCAAAATACCTTTCAAAATGCCGTTGAACTTGAAAATTTTAATTTGAACTACCAGTCTACTTTAAGAATTCGTTATTTTCTAAAGGGGTCCCCATACTCACGCGCGATTCGCGAAGCGGGAGTGTGGATATGATTCGAATCGGTTCCACACTCATGCTTCGCGGGAGGTTCGCAGTTTCGCTCGCGATTTGCGTGCGAGTGTGGAGAGGACTCGACAGTGTGCGGGATCTAATACAAAATGTATACACGGAGTGCCTTCCGGCGACCGTCAGAATTTTTCCGACAGAAATTCCTTACAATATTCGGTCGCTCAAACAAATCCTGTGACCGTGTGTTGTGATATATGTGCAGCGCTGCAGTCGCACGTCGCTGGTGGAGTGGGTGCGCGGCGCGGCGGCGGGCGCGCGCTGCGAGGCGGGCGCGGCGGTGGCGAGCGCCGTGGCGCGCGCGCTGGCGCCCGCCGCCGCGCCGCGCCTGGCCGCCGCGCTGCGCGCCGACCTCGCCGCGCGCCGCCCCTACGCCTCCTACCTCGCCTCCTGCCGCGCCGCGCTCGCGCACGCCGCCCGCCTGCTGCGCACGTGAGTACACCACACACCGCTCTAGGTGACGCTGCGCGCGCCCGCCGCCGCGCCGCGCCTGGCCGCCGCGCTGCGCGCCGACCTCGCCGCGCGCCGCCCCTACGCCTCCTACCTCGCCTCCTGCCGCGCCGCGCTCGCGCACGCCGCCCGCCTGCTGCGCACGTGAGTACACCACACACCGCTCTAGGTGACGCTGCGCGCGCCCGCCGCCGCGCCGCGCCTGGCCGCCGCGCTGCGCGCCGACCTCGCCGCGCGCCGCCCCTACGCCTCCTACCTCGCCTCCTGCCGCGCCGCGCTCGCGCACGCCGCCCGCCTGCTGCGCACGTGAGTACACCACACACCGCTCTAGGTGACGCTGCGCGCGCCCGCCGCCGCGCCGCGCCTGGCCGCCGCGCTGCGCGCCGACCTCGCCGCGCGCCGCCCCTACGCCTCCTACCTCGCCTCCTGCCGCGCCGCGCTCGCGCACGCCGCCCGCCTGCTGCGCACGTGAGTACACCACACACCGCTCTAGGTGACGCTGCGCGCGCCCGCCGCCGCGCCGCGCCTGGCCGCCGCGCTGCGCGCCGACCTCGCCGCGCGCCGCCCCTACGCCTCCTACCTCGCCTCCTGCCGCGCCGCGCTCGCGCACGCCGCCCGCCTGCTGCGCACGTGAGTACACCACACACCGCTCTAGGTGACGCTGCGCGCGCCCGCCGCCGCGCCGCGCCTGGCCGCCGCGCTGCGCGCCGACCTCGCCGCGCGCCGCCCCTACGCCTCCTACCTCGCCTCCTGCCGCGCCGCGCTCGCGCACGCCGCGCGCCTGCTGCGCACGTGAGTACACCACACACCGCTCTAGGTGACGCTGCGCGCGCCCGCCGCCGCGCCGCGCCTGGCCGCCGCGCTGCGCGCCGACCTCGCCGCGCGCCGCCCCTACGCCTCCTACCTCGCCTCCTGCCGCGCCGCGCTCGCGCACGCCGCCCGCCTGCTGCGCACGTGAGCTCACCACACACTACCGTCCGCTGCACCGTCGGCCGCTACCGTTTCAGTGTTCTTTGACCTTTAAGCAGTTAATCTCATACCATTGAAATTTCGGAAAAATCGTGGTTCCCGAGCCTAGCTCGGTGGAAGTACTCCTCTTTTCGCCGAATGTATAGCGAAGAGATCCTGCCTCAACAGTCCGCTATAGTTGTCGACTCAGCCGGTCGGGGCGCTCGTCGCAGCGTCACTTAGGTCCGTATTTATTAACAGCCCTGAACGTTGAAAGCTATCTTGAGATCATATTTGGTTGAGATGCTCTTATAGGAACAGCATCTTGGATCAGATCTCAAAATATTCCTTAGCGTAAGAGCGGTTCATAAATACGGGCCTAGATGACGCTACACGAGCGTCCCGACAAGCCGCCAAGCCGACAACTATTATAGCGGACTGTTGAAGCAGGATCTCTTCGGTCAAAAGGAGAGTACTTCCACCAAACTAGGTGTCTGTGCTCGGGGACCACGGTCCTTCTGAAATTTCAATGGTAAGTAAGAGACTAACTGCTTAAAGGTCAAAGTACACCGAAACGGTAGCGGTCGAAAGCGTAGCGGACGGCAGTTTCACTATTAAACCATTTTAAGCTTCTTCTCTATTGGATAATGTATAGTACATATATATAGACGGCATCACGGCTAGCTAAATCTCTTGCCGATTTTTCCTAGATTTACGAACCGGGGTACTTTCTTCACTTTTACAAGTGTTTGTAAACAGCACTGATTTACGAACCAAAAGCGTATCTCCTCAATATTCAAATGTTCTTGTAACTAAAACTTAATTTGTGTATACTCTTAGGCAAATAACGGGCGTCCGTGCGGAGTGCGCGTGGTGCGTGCGCGCCGCGGCCGCCGCGCGCGTGCTGGCGCAGCTGGAGCGCGGGCCCGCGCTGCGCCGCCTCGCGCGCCACCACCACCACCACAGGCACCAGCCCATACACGGTAAGCCGGAATTCAGGTGGAATTCCGTACATACGTAATACCGAACGCAGCTAATCCGTAAAAATCTATGAACCTACCACACACATGCGAGATTTTTACGTTCGGAATTTTCGTCCGGTGCGCGGTCGCCATTCCAGAACCGCGCCGCCCCAACGACCATCGGTTCTTCTCGCTAATGTGTCCCGCCCACTGCCATCTTAACTGAGCGATCCTTCGAGCAATGCCGGTTACTTTAGTTTTCCTGCGGATCTCTTCATACCACGTAGGGAAACGCCGAGCATGGCTCTCTCCATTGCACCTTGAGCCCCCTTATAATATGAGACCCATAGTTAGCGACCACGTTTCGCTGCCGTAGGTCATCACTGACAACACACATTGGTCATAGACTTTTGTCTTGAGACACTAAGGTAATCCGACGCTAAATTTTTTTTAAATTCGGAATTTTCATACATTATCGATATTCCGTTCGGAATTCTGAATCAGGATTCCATCTACATGTGGTGCATCCACAAAGCAGGTGGCCGCGCGCGTGTCGTCGAATACATAAACTGCATAAGCTACCGTCCCATGACTTGATAACTAAAAAACAGGAGGGTTACTCTCGGACGCGATCGAGAATCTGAGATCGAATTGGTATCGAGTAAACGTCAAAATGACACAATATAAACCTTTTTCAATGTCCCAAAGTTAGTAGCAAAGCAAGTAGCAACAGAAGGGTACGGGAGGCGGGTATGGCGGTTTTGTCGTGAAAAATACCCCAAAAATGATGCTTTAAGTCGATCTCAATAGGTCAGGATTTTTTTAAGTAGATCGCAGCACTAGACAAGTTGGCTACCCCTGCTGTAGGGTTATTCACGATTGTCAGAAATCTACTCGAAAGCATTCGATTCAAATCCGTATCCTCCGATATTAAAAATATAGCTATCGACAAATACATTCGACTGGCATTCGATTCACTTTCCGACGGGAAAGCGCAATGCATTTACAGAGTTTGGTAGCATAAGGTAGAAAATAAGATCGAAGACTAGACTTTCCGATTCGATTCAGAAAGTTGGTTTCCGACAATCGTCAATAACCCCCCAGATACGAACTCGATCTCGTTAATTCCCGTTGAGAGCGTCTTGGCGCATTATGCGTATATAAAAGGACTCTTTGAGAAAGGACTTTTATCGAAATGTCCTTTCTCAGAATGTCCTTTCTCAAAGAGTCCTTTTCTCAAAATGTATTTTTCTCGAAATGTCCTTTTCTCAAATGTCCTTTTAATATGCAATATTTTTAACAAATACATATTAAAGCTTTTTTATTTAGTCAGTTATCAAATTAAATCAAAAACACAGACATGCAATGCATGTAAATATTTATTAAGTTTAAGAATGCTAAATGAATGTAGAAATATGATGGAAAGAATCAGAAATAAAAAAGTAATATTAATCATGAACCAGTCTCTTTATTTGTAGTCAAAAATATTATTTAATTATCATTATTATCATATATAAATATTGCATATAAAAAGGACATTTTGAGAAAAAGACATTTCGAGAAAAGGTCATTTCGAGAAAGTGCCATTTTGAGAAAAGTACTTTTTGAGGTAGGACATTCTGAGAAAGGACATTTCGAGAAAAGGACATTATGAGAGAGGACATTTTGAGAAAAGGACATTATGCGCCAAGACGGTTGAGAGTAGGGGGGCAAATCGTGCTGGCTGATGTTGTGCATGCTACGGCATGTTGTGTTGTGGCATGTTGGTTACCATTTCTAAAATGTTAACTGATGCGGTGTACAGTCGGAATAAAAGAAAAACAACGCGTCTTTACAGGCCTCGGTGAAACGAGCAGTCAGCTCGTTTCATATCATATTTAGCTTTAAAAACAGTAAAGATAATATTGTGTATTTTGCAGGTGGCGAACTAATGGATGAGAAAGCTTCAAGACTGACTGCTAGTATAAAGGCCATTACGGCCGAAGTGAGGGCGGACCCTTCGTGGGAAGGTGAGTAGGTAGTAGTAGGTCAGAGTAATTATTTTACTGCAATGTAATTTTAGTTTTTTCTAGCCACAGAACTAGGTATCTCTTATGGGAGGATATACACTAAGCTTTTCTGTCCGTTGGGCCATGGAAGTGTTAGATGTATTGCTTTCAAGTGATTGGTTATCTTTTGTGAATTCGTTCGACGGTTTACCCAATAAAAAGATCACAAAATATGGGACAAAAATGCGAAAGAATATGTACAATTTACTTTACATTTCAATCTACTTTGTACTAGCTTCCGCGCGCATGGACACTTGAATAATCCCTAGGGAAATTTTGACCGAGATGAAAAGTATCCTTTATTTTAATCCAGGCTATCTATGTGTGCCAAATTTCATGCCAATCCCTTAGCCGTTTTTGTTGCGTGATTAAGTAACATACATCCAAACTTTCAAATTTATAGGAGTAGGATTTGTAGGAGCGAACCGTCGAAAACCGTCAATCAGTGTCCTCTACTTGACCCTAATAGCAGGGTTGCTAGATCCAGACCTCATTTTAATTTTCCCACAGATAAAATTTGTATATGAAGAGAAGATTTAAAATTACCCCAAACAAAATTTTTTGGTCCCCAAAATGATACGTTTTGTATGAAAATAAGATTTTCTTTTTTCCCCAATAATTTAAATGTTCCCCAAAATTGTGAAAATATACCCCTAATCTACCAACCCTGCCTAAGGGTGGGGTACCCATTTAGGTTCGGCGGTTCGCGAAGCTTCGCGTTCCGCGAACCTGCACCAAAAAGAATGTTTATTCTGTGTTGCAACAGTGCGCGATAGTGTGTACGTGTGAGATCAGATATGCGAATCTGGTTCGCACACGTACCCACGTGTAGTCGAAGTTAAAATAAAATGTTTGCTAAGGCGCACTGTTTCTGGAGCGCGGAGGTTCGTGAACCTAAGTGATCAGATTACCCACCTTAAGTGCGAGTTCAGACAACGGTAGGAACCGCGCGGTTTGACACGCGATTTTGGTTACACGCTGTCAATATTGCACAAGTTACTGACCCCGCTGATTCTGAGCAAACAATGTAGAATAATTCGCGTGTTAAACCACGCGGTTCTTGCCGGTGTCTGCACTAGGACTGATGGAGTGGTGATGGTTTGGTATCAGGTGCGTCGGCGCTGGCGCTGGAGAGCGTGGAGGTGACGGTGGAGCGCGCCGCGTTCGGCCGCCTCTACCTGCACGTGCTGTTCCCCAACGGCGACGGGGACATCGCGCGCGACCAGTACGTATACCGCCTTGGCTATTCTTAAATGAGGATTAAGAAGTTACATAACCCCGCCCATGCGCCGTATTTCCATAGCTTCATCTCTTTTCGTCACTCGTGTCGTGAATTATCGATCATTACAGCAAGAAAACAAATGTACAGTCAGGAAAGTCGATGGTGCTCTGCTACTATGCAATTAAAATCCTTTGCACGGTTTCATCGGTTGTTTGCGTGTGGCATTTAGAAATTTAAATTACAAAGCAAGTATTGGTGGCTTAAAAGAGTTCTGACCATCTTGCAGGGTCCTGAGCGAGCACATCCGGCGGCTGTCGGCGTGCACGAGCGCGTCGCGCGCCGGCGTGCGCGCGCGCCACCTGTGGGCCGCGCCCTTCCCGCGCGCGCAGCTGCAGCTGCGCCACCTGCCCGTGTACCGCACGCCGCGCGACAAGGCCAGTACTACACACCCACACCCTCACTAACACTGTCGGCGTGCACGAGCGCGTCGCGCGCCGGCGTGCGCGCGCGCCACCTGTGGGCCGCGCCCTTCCCGCGCGCGCAGCTGCAGCTGCGCCACCTGCCCGTGTACCGCACGCCGCGCGACAAGGCCAGTACTACACACCCACACCCTCACTAACACTGTCGGCGTGCACGAGCGCGTCGCGCGCCGGCGTGCGCGCGCGCCACCTGTGGGCCGCGCCCTTCCCGCGCGCGCAGCTGCAGCTGCGCCACCTGCCCGTGTACCGCACGCCGCGCGACAAGGCCAGTACTACACACCCACACCCTCACTAACACTGTCGGCGTGCACGAGCGCGTCGCGCGCCGGCGTGCGCGCGCGCCACCTGTGGGCCGCGCCCTTCCCGCGCGCGCAGCTGCAGCTGCGCCACCTGCCCGTGTACCGCACGCCGCGCGACAAGGCCAGTACTACACACCCACACCCTCACTAACACTGTCGGCGTGCACGAGCGCGTCGCGCGCCGGCGTGCGCGCGCGCCACCTGTGGGCCGCGCCCTTCCCGCGCGCGCAGCTGCAGCTGCGCCACCTGCCCGTGTACCGCACGCCGCGCGACAAGGCCAGTACTACACACCCACACCCTCACTAACACTGTCGGCGTGCACGAGCGCGTCGCGCGCCGGCGTGCGCGCGCGCCACCTGTGGGCCGCGCCCTTCCCGCGCGCGCAGCTGCAGCTGCGCCACCTGCCCGTGTACCGCACGCCGCGCGACAAGGCCAGTACTACACACCCATACCCTCACTAACACTATTCTAACGGGTGTAATAAGACCCTCAACGAAGCCGAAGTCCACGTATTTCGCCCATCATTAGGATATTTTTTTTCATTTGGACTATACCTGGGAAACCAATAGCTACGAAGTTATTGAAGTTCAAAGTAAAAACAAAACAATTTTTTATAAAATCTTATTTTATTCGTTATATCCTAATTTTATCTAAAAAAACATTATCAAAATTGTATGTATTTCGCAACAAACAATGGCTTCAAAACGTCATCACTCAATGTATCTCATGAGCCTTTCAACTCGGCCGCACGCAGCCTTTCGTACGCGTTACATTGCATGATAATGTATGCAATGCTTTTTTAACACCAAAAATTATAATTTAGAACAGAAATGATCCTGTGATAATGGGCAGAATACGTAGACCTCGGCTTTGTTGAGGGTCTTGTTACACCCGTTAGAATAGTGTTAGTGAGTGATTATTTATTCAGTTTACATCGATTCGGTACAGAACCTGGGGGGCTACTCAAATGGCCACTTTTCTATTCGTTCGCTAACTTAAATCTTAAAAATAAGCAATTAATAATCAAGTCAGACGTTCGCAAGTTTATGTAAATCACAGACATTGTTGTATTGTACAGAATTGACAAGCCTACGACACGTTATTTTGGTGTTTATGGCTTATTTTTAATTTTTAAGTTAGCGAATGAATAGAAAAGTGGCCAATTGAGTAGCCCCGCTGACCCCCTAGCCAAAGTAACATTTGCAAATTTTCGCTATCGCTTCGCTTCGAAACATGTATGGATTTGACGTTTAAAAATTCGATAGTTAACGAAACCTTATGTCAATCCCATACATGTTTCGAAAGCGAAGCGATAACGAAGATTTGCCAGTGTTACTTTGGCTAGGCCCTCTGTTTCGCGTCGTGCAGATGTCGCGCTGCTGCTGCGCTGCGCCGACAAATGAGTAACGCTCTTTTGAAATATAAGTATATCGAGCATGTTGATGTCGTACCGGTGTTGCGCCGACAAATGAGTTATGAGTAAATGAGGGCCGTCGTTACATTTGCCCTTCATTGATGTGTCGTTGTCGTAATGTTGGTTGGTGTGCGTTGCAGCTGTCGTGCATAATGCGGTGCGTGACGGCGATCATGGCCGTGCTGGGGCTGAGCGAGGGCGAGACGCCCTCCGCCGACGACCTCACGCCGGTCCTCGTGTACGTCATCATCAAGGTGACGCTCACATTTATATTACTGTGTTAACTATTATACTATGCGTTTATGTTATACTTTTTCAACTATGGACTTGAAGATGATTACATGCAATACAAAACAGCTAAAAGTTGACCAAACACACTACAGTAAAGTAGCACAAAGCAGAGCGAACTCGCGGATCTCTTTATATTCTAATCTTGAACATGCTACTAATGATAAGGAAATATTCAAACTTGCGAATCATCGACATAAAACTTAGATATCAAAATAAATAAATAAATCAAAGACAATATATACAGGGTGTCCCAAAACTTTGCCACCAGGGGCCGTACCGGCTAACGAATCGATTTTCATAAAAGTCTGCTGGGTTTCAACTTAAAACAGAGAAATCAAAGTAAGCAATTTCGTTTTGTACTTTTTGTTGACGTGATTCGGAAGATATCGATGTTCGTGTGACATCATGAATTTGGGTTCGTCATTTTGGCCCAATTGGGGCTCGATTTATCTGTTTTAATTTGAAACCCAGCAGACTTTTATGAAAATCGATTCGTTAGCCGGTACGGCCCCTGGAGGGAAAGTACCTTAAATACTGAAGATAGGTAATTTTACTCAAAGTAGACTTCATTTTATTTTTAAAAAGAATTGGAACTACATTTAAAGATATTTTGAAAAATCTTACGATTCGATACAATTTGTAATAATTAAAATTTAAATGTTAAATTCCATGGTCTACCTTTTCTTTAAGATGCTGTGTCATTTAAGAAAAAATAATCCTTCTGAGTAATTATTTCGATTGGTATCATAAAAATAAATAATATTATACACTTTTAAACTTTCGCGTTGCATTTTATTAGATTTGGAACACAGGTTTTAACGCGATTTTAACTAAAACATAGGTGTTGAGCACCTACCTTTTCCCGACGTTTCGACCGAGTTGCATCGGCCGTGGTCACGGGCTGACTGGAGCTGCGGTGTTACGCCTCCTCCTCTGCATCGGTGGAATCTTAATCCACCGTCGAACAGTTTTTCCAACTACCGCCGCACACAATACTAACGGTGTCCCTATTCTGTATCATAGCCGTATTCTGATAGTTAGCCGACCGATACATACGGACAGATACCTACACGCAATGTCACATCACCACCCCCGTCATTTGCAATCTGTTATCACTTCCTTAAAGAATAGAGCCTATGACCTATGTGACTCTGAACATTTAGAGCATGAGCTGATCCATGTTCAGGAGGTACTTAAGAAAAACGGATATCAAGTGCACGGACGACATAAAAAAAAACTGCCGAGGAAAAAGTGTAGGCATCCCGAGGTTAGTGGACAACCAGCCTACATGCCTTATGTCAAAGGAGTAACAGATAAGATCGGCCACGTTTTACGTGAATACTCTGTACCGACAGTTTACACTCATAAAGGTAAACTCTGGCATAAAGGTCAACAACATATTGGGTACGCGGAAGGATGTCATACCATTACAAACACCTGGCGTGTACAAGATAGACTGCAGCTGTGGTAGTTGCTATATTGGTCAGACGAAACGAACTATCACCGAAAGAGTCCGTGAACACATCACAGCTGTAAAAAACCGCCAAACTAATAAATCAGCGATTGCAGAACATTTGCTGGAAAGTGGCACAAACCACTGGATTGAATTTCATCGCACGCAGGTTCTTTCCACTGATCGTCATTTTTATTCACGAGTCGTACGTGAAGCGATTGAAATTAAAAAACATCCTAACAACTTCAATCGGGAAAATGGACACAAATTATCGGCAGTGTGGAATCCAGTCATTACAAACGCACTACCTCTTTGTTCGCGGTCGGCTAACTATCAGAATACGGCTATGATACAGAATAGGGACACCGTTAGTATTGTGTGCGGCGGTAGTTGGAAAAACTGTTCGACGGTGGATGAAGATTCCACCGATGCAGAGGAGGAGGCGTAACACCGCAGCTCCAGTCAGCCCGTGACCACGGCCGATGCAACTCGGTCGAAACGTCGGGAAAAGGTAGGTGCTCAACACCTATGTTTTAGTTAAAATCGCGTTAAAACCTGTGTTCCAAATCTAATAAATAATAATTTTTTTCGTTTTAGGTGCGTTCAATTCCTGGTTAAGGCAGGCGATTTTTCAGAAATCTTTGAATGCAGTTTCAATTATTTTTAAAAATTATGTTTCAATTATGTTCCATACATTTTGATCCATTCGATTTTAAATTTTCTATGGAACAGCTGTTTTTTTTTTCGTGTTTTCAATGTTGGTACCATAGTAAAAGTTGTTTGTATGCATGAGTACATTGACCCCTTAAAATTATGTGCACTATTTAAGAAGGACCTTATATCCTAACACAAAATGATAAAATCAACGACCACTGGAGCCAACATTACCAAAATTTACTCAACGAAGAATATCCGAGTCAACCATTGCAGGACATCCCAAAGACAACTGGACCCTTACAAAAAATAAGCATAGATGAAGTAAGGATGGCGGTTAGGAAAATGAAGGACCATAAAGCTGCAGGACCTGACAACGTTCCAGCAGATCTGTAGAAACGATGGGTCCTATTGCTATAGAATGGCTCACAGAGCTCTTTAATGCCATCCTATTTTCAACTGAGATACCCGAGTCGTGGCGGCATAGCTATCTAGTGCCTTTTTATAAAAAACAAGGGGTTGTTAGTAGCTGTGGGAATTATAGGGGTATTAAACTTACGTCACATACATAAAAATTTGGGGGGGTCCTTAACGGGCGACTTGGTTTGGTTTGGTTTGGTGAATTCTGGACATTTGTCTTCCAATATTTTGCCACAATAAAGTTTTATATTGCGCATTTTTATAGTTTTTGTCTTTCGTTTATGCCTGTCTATCGTAAAAAAACGGCCGCGCAGCGCGATTTTTATATAGTTTCATCCACTAATATTGTCTTGGCTGTGTATAGTATAAAAAACGGCCGCGCAGCGCCATTTATAATCAGTTTATCCAGTAATCTTGTACTCTGGCCTGTCTATAATAAGATAAGCCGAGCAGCGCGATTTTTGGTCAGTTTAAAATGGGCGCACCACCGCACGATTTTTAAAAGTTGTTATTGTATTGTAATTGTCAAATAAGACCTTTTATAGACCTTATGCTTATTTCTTGTAAGGGTCCAGTTGTCTTTGGGAAAGCCACGTCCTTGGTTGCAAAAACAGGTAAATGAATAAAAATCGTCGTCGTTGCGCGGCTAGTCGCCCGAGTTTGTGGGTACTTATCTATGTACCCACAAACTCGGGCGTCCGGTCGCCGGGCGACTAGCCGCGCAACGACGACGATTTTTATTCACTATTAAAACTATCACTATTTAAACTAGTAGAACGTACAGTCGCCATCGACAGTGCTTATTGGGTCTAAGTGCTGCCGCACATTGAGCCACTAGTCGCGGTCACTAAACGCGACCATAAGCTACGGACAAGTTTTTCCATAATACTTTTTGTAGTAACGTCACGCTCGGCGTTCGAGTGCCGCGTACGAGCCACAAGCTGCGCTCGTGGCCCGCGCTCGCTGCTTGTGGCCGCGTTGTGGCTCGCGTCGCGCGCACGCTCGGCCACGGTAGCCGGCTCCTCCCCGGCCGCCACTGCCACTAGCGGCTGCGGTTGGTGGCTGCATCTAGTGGCTTGACTGAGCCACTAGTGGTCGCGACTAGTGGCCGCGATTAGTGGCTCAATGTGCGGCAGCTATAAGAGTCCGCTACTCGTATAGGTGAACCCCGCGTCACTGCTATCGACCATCGAGTTGGTGAACGCGCTGGGCGAGGGCGCGCTGCACGGCGAGGCCCTTTACTGGTGGACTCAGTTCTGCGCCGCCGTCGCCTACATCAAGACCATGGACTACGCCGAGCACGCCGACTCCTAGCGCCGCCGCACGCGCCCGGTGAGTGTCTCCCACAGTGCTGCCGCCGTCGCTGCATGAGACCATGGACTACGCCGAGCACGCCGACTCCTAGCGCCGCCGCACGCGCCCGGTGAGTGTCTCCCACAGTGCTGCCGCCGTCGCTGCATGAGACCATGGACTACGCCGAGCACGCCGACTCCTAGCGCCGCCGCACGCGCCCGGTGAGTGTCTCCCACAGTGCTGCCGCCGTCGCTGCATGAGACCATGGACTACGCCGAGCACGCCGACTCCTAGCGCCGCCGCACGCGCCCGGTGAGTGTCTCCCACAGTGCTGCCGCCGTCGCTGCATGAGACCATGGACTACGCCGAGCACGCCGACTCCTAGCGCCGCCGCACGCGCCCGGTGAGTGTCTCCCACAGTGCTGCCGCCGTCGCTGCATGAGACCATGGACTACGCCGAGCACGCCGACTCCTAGCGCCGCCGCACGCGCCCGGTGAGTGTCTCCCACAGTGCTGCCGCCGTCGCTGCATGAGACCATGGACTACGCCGAGCACGCCGACTCCTAGCGCCGCCGCACGCGCCCGGTGAGTGTCTCCCACAGTGCTGCCGCCGTCGCTGCATGAGACCATGGACTACGCCGAGCACGCCGACTCCTAGCGCCGCCGCACGCGCCCGGTGAGTGTCTCCCACAGTGCTGCCGCCGTCGCTGCATGAGACCATGGACTACGCCGAGCACGCCGACTCCTAGCGCCGCCGCACGCGCCCGGTGAGTGTCTCCCACAGTGCTGCCGCCGTCGCTGCATGAGACCATGGACTACGCCGAGCACGCCGACTCCTAGCGCCGCCGCACGCGCCCGGTGAGTGTCTCCCACAGTGCTGCCGCCGTCGCTGCATGAGACCATGGACTACGCCGAGCACGCCGACTCCTAGCGCCGCCGCACGCGCCCGGTGAGTGTCTCCCACAGTGCTGCCGCCGTCGCTGCATGAGACCATGGACTACGCCGAGCACGCCGACTCCTAGCGCCGCCGCACGCGCCCGGTGAGTGTCTCCCACAGTGCTGCCGCCGTCGCTGCATGAGACCATGGACTACGCCGAGCACGCCGACTCCTAGCGCCGCCGCACGCGCCCGGTGAGTGTCTCCCACAGTGCTGCCGCCGTCGCTGCATGAGACCATGGACTACGCCGAGCACGCCGACTCCTAGCGCCGCCGCACGCGCCCGGTGAGTGTCTCCCACAGTGCTGCCGCCGTCGCTGCATGAGACCATGGACTACGCCGAGCACGCCGACTCCTAGCGCCGCCGCACGCGCCCGGTGAGTGTCTCCCACAGTGCTGCCGCCGTCGCTGCATGAGACCATGGACTACGCCGAGCACGCCGACTCCTAGCGCCGCCGCACGCGCCCGGTGAGTGTCTCCCACAGTGCTGCCGCCGTCGCTGCATGAGACCATGGACTACGCCGAGCACGCCGACTCCTAGCGCCGCCGCACGCGCCCGGTGAGTGTCTCCCACAGTGCTGCCGCCGTCGCTGCATGAGACCATGGACTACGCCGAGCACGCCGACTCCTAGCGCCGCCGCACGCGCCCGGTGAGTGTCTCCCACAGTGCTGCCGCCGTCGCTGCATGAGACCATGGACTACGCCGAGCACGCCGACTCCTAGCGCCGCCGCACGCGCCCGGTGAGTGTCTCCCACAGTGCTGCCGCCGTCGCTGCATGAGACCATGGACTACGCCGAGCACGCCGACTCCTAGCGCCGCCGCACGCGCCCGGTGAGTGTCTCCCACAGTGCTGCCGCCGTCGCTGCATGAGACCATGGACTACGCCGAGCACGCCGACTCCTAGCGCCGCCGCACGCGCCCGGTGAGTGTCTCCCACAGTGCTGCCGCCGTCGCTGCATGAGACCATGGACTACGCCGAGCACGCCGACTCCTAGCGCCGCCGCACGCGCCCGGTGAGTGTCTCCCACAGTGCTGCCGCCGTCGCTGCATGAGACCATGGACTACGCCGAGCACGCCGACTCCTAGCGCCGCCGCACGCGCCCGGTGAGTGTCTCCCACAGTGCTGCCGCCGTCGCTGCATGAGACCATGGACTACGCCGAGCACGCCGACTCCTAGCGCCGCCGCACGCGCCCGGTGAGTGTCTCCCACAGTGCTGCCGCCGTCGCTGCATGAGACCATGGACTACGCCGAGCACGCCGACTCCTAGCGCCGCCGCACGCGCCCGGTGAGTGTCTCCCACAGTGCTGCCGCCGTCGCTGCATGAGACCATGGACTACGCCGAGCACGCCGACTCCTAGCGCCGCCGCACGCGCCCGGTGAGTGTCTCCCACAGTGCTGCCGCCGTCGCTGCATGAGACCATGGACTACGCCGAGCACGCCGACTCCTAGCGCCGCCGCACGCGCCCGGTGAGTGTCTCCCACAGTGCTGCCGCCGTCGCTGCATGAGACCATGGACTACGCCGAGCACGCCGACTCCTAGCGCCGCCGCACGCGCCCGGTGAGTGTCTCCCACAGTGCTGCCGCCGTCGCTGCATGAGACCATGGACTACGCCGAGCACGCCGACTCCTAGCGCCGCCGCACGCGCCCGGTGAGTGTCTCCCACAGTGCTGCCGCCGTCGCTGCATGAGACCATGGACTACGCCGAGCACGCCGACTCCTAGCGCCGCCGCACGCGCCCGGTGAGTGTCTCCCACAGTGCTGCCGCCGTCGCTGCATGAGACCATGGACTACGCCGAGCACGCCGACTCCTAGCGCCGCCGCACGCGCCCGGTGAGTGTCTCCCACAGTGCTGCCGCCGTCGCTGCATGAGACCATGGACTACGCCGAGCACGCCGACTCCTAGCGCCGCCGCACGCGCCCGGTGAGTGTCTCCCACAGTGCTGCCGCCGTCGCTGCATGAGACCATGGACTACGCCGAGCACGCCGACTCCTAGCGCCGCCGCACGCGCCCGGTGAGTGTCTCCCACAGTGCTGCCGCCGTCGCTGCATGAGACCATGGACTACGCCGAGCACGCCGACTCCTAGCGCCGCCGCACGCGCCCGGTGAGTGTCTCCCACAGTGCTGCCGCCGTCGCTGCATGAGACCATGGACTACGCCGAGCACGCCGACTCCTAGCGCCGCCGCACGCGCCCGGTGAGTGTCTCCCACAGTGCTGCCGCCGTCGCTGCATGAGACCATGGACTACGCCGAGCACGCCGACTCCTAGCGCCGCCGCACGCGCCCGGTGAGTGTCTCCCACAGTGCTGCCGCCGTCGCTGCATGAGACCATGGACTACGCCGAGCACGCCGACTCCTAGCGCCGCCGCACGCGCCCGGTGAGTGTCTCCCACAGTGCTGCCGCCGTCGCTGCATGAGACCATGGACTACGCCGAGCACGCCGACTCCTAGCGCCGCCGCACGCGCCCGGTGAGTGTCTCCCACAGTGCTGCCGCCGTCGCTGCATGAGACCATGGACTACGCCGAGCACGCCGACTCCTAGCGCCGCCGCACGCGCCCGGTGAGTGTCTCCCACAGTGCTGCCGCCGTCGCTGCATGAGACCATGGACTACGCCGAGCACGCCGACTCCTAGCGCCGCCGCACGCGCCCGGTGAGTGTCTCCCACAGTGCTGCCGCCGTCGCTGCATGAGACCATGGACTACGCCGAGCACGCCGACTCCTAGCGCCGCCGCACGCGCCCGGTGAGTGTCTCCCACAGTGCTGCCGCCGTCGCTGCATGAGACCATGGACTACGCCGAGCACGCCGACTCCTAGCGCCGCCGCACGCGCCCGGTGAGTGTCTCCCACAGTGCTGCCGCCGTCGCTGCATGAGACCATGGACTACGCCGAGCACGCCGACTCCTAGCGCCGCCGCACGCGCCCGGTGAGTGTCTCCCACAGTGCTGCCGCCGTCGCTGCATGAGACCATGGACTACGCCGAGCACGCCGACTCCTAGCGCCGCCGCACGCGCCCGGTGAGTGTCTCCCACAGTGCTGCCGCCGTCGCTGCATGAGACCATGGACTACGCCGAGCACGCCGACTCCTAGCGCCGCCGCACGCGCCCGGTGAGTGTCTCCCACAGTGCTGCCGCCGTCGCTGCATGAGACCATGGACTACGCCGAGCACGCCGACTCCTAGCGCCGCCGCACGCGCCCGGTGAGTGTCTCCCACAGTGCTGCCGCCGTCGCTGCATGAGACCATGGACTACGCCGAGCACGCCGACTCCTAGCGCCGCCGCACGCGCCCGGTGAGTGTCTCCCACAGTGCTGCCGCCGTCGCTGCATGAGACCATGGACTACGCCGAGCACGCCGACTCCTAGCGCATGGACTATGAAAATTGGAATGGAACCCACTCTAACTTGCCTCACCGATCATAACCAAAGGCGTATTCCCGTGCCCCGAAGACGGTTTTTTTTGTATACTGTGGAGATTCCATCACACATAAAAACATACCTACTTATAGGATTTTTTTTGCGTCTGCCCCTTCTAGAAAAAAACCTGGATCCGACCTATAAATGACTTCTACCACAGAATACATAATGCCTACGCATCTCTCGCTTAGCTCGACAACAACGAAAGTAGATTTTATGAATAAAGAGTTATTAATGTTTTCAGAATTCGGCGCGTATCAACGAATTGGAATTCATCCGGCGTAAATTACTACTGGCCCGCGTCCGCCGCCACACTGTCTAAATGTTCGTGATTCATTCTAAAATAGTACTAAGTGGCTGTCTTCACGTAACAGAATGCGATGTGGCAAATCTATTTATTATGTAACAAAATCATCCAATAGACTCATATAATACTCTTGTCGACATCTACTCATTTTATGCTGTAAGTGTAATGTCGCAACGAAATAGAAAATCGAAAAAAAAAATTAAAATGTACAGCGTGAATTTATACGTTAGTAGTAGACGCATAATATGTTGTCATGTAAACTAATAACGAAAACATTCTAAATAACTAGCGGGCGACAATAGGCTGCACTTGCTTCCAACTTGTAAATAAGCTGAATTATTATAACTTAATCGAATAGAAAAGTTCAAAACACCATTGCGGAATAGTTACAATGTATTATGTCCAAAGACAGAGAGGCGCAATTATAGACAAACCGCACTATATGTAGCATTACAGCCGGACACGCAACAGAACGACCAGCGAGCGGGGCGATGAGCAAATTCTCTCTCCTTTTAAAATATAGTTACCTAGGTTAAATCGCTCACCACACAATGGTTACTAGGTGTCACACGCCATGTATTTGGAATTTGCTCTGTTGCGTGGCCATGGCCAGTTACCTATCAATTTTCCCAAATCTTCAACTTTCCATTACAACTACGAGTATGTAGTTCATTTAAATCAGCTAGATTCGTAATCACGATATACTTATTTGTAAGATTATAGCCTAAAGTGTAAGCAAGCGTAACATTAGTGTGAAATTACTAAACACGATATCTATTATAACAATGTAATGTAGGTAGAGCATTATTTACAAATCATGTGACACTCACATCAGTAGAGCTCTATTTTAATAACTTACACGATGAAGTATGCGCTTTCTGAAAGTTGCATTGAATATCAGAGTTACATTTTAAGCCTATTTTTATGGTAGAGGCTGGGAGCTTATGGGTGTTCATTATAGACAAATAAAATTCAAACAAACGGACTAGACTTAATGAACTTAGTTTTGTGGAATTAAAGAGTCCGTCAAATGCAAACTGGATCTTCGACTGTGATGTTAAAGGTTGGCTTTTACCATACAGAGGTGTATTTTTGAGAAAAGTATGAAATGGGTGTGATATTTTATGATAATGGAATGGAATTATGAGCCGGAATAATGTAGTTATATAAATGTAAGTTAACAGACTGTAATCCTTTAGTACCTTTGGTCCCTTTCACTTGAAGCTAATGAAAATAATGAATTCAAAGCAATCATGTAATAATTTATATCATGCCTTTGTCATGGCAGATTACACACTAATGAAGAATCTCACTAGAGCAGTTTCCACACTTATGTAATTAATATTAATAATGTCAGGGAAAAACAAGTTGTAAAATTATTTACTTTACGATAAAGAATAATGTTGTATTTTTGTATTGCCTTATATGTACCGTGGTGCGAACTAAATTGTTTCCTTACTGGTTCTTATATGTACAGTCAGAAACGTGCTAGGTTACCATTTTAAAGTGTCAAAATTCCTCAATCTACTTTGAGCCTAATAATAAAGATGTTAAAAGTTTAAACTCAATAGAAAATGTTTGACCCATTTGGATAACTTGGTGTGCGGTTCACCGTACGTCGAGTTTTAGTTCCCGTACTAATTTATGAAACATAAAAGACTTTTTCACCTATATTCTCAACGAGTCACATTCACACTAAATCGTGTCACACTGTGACTAATTGCGAGAAAAAAATCGCAACAAGTACAGGGGCCCTACCGCCTAACTCAAAGTTTTAGCCAGAGCGATAGCTATGCTCTATCCATCCTTGTCATATCATAATACGATGACAAGGACGGACAGTGCACTGACGTCATAAACCAAAGCCAGAGTCAAAGCGAGAGAGTTAGGCGGTAGCACAGCAGCTCGCGCAACATAACTTGAACCAAACCATAGACAATGAGGCTTACGCAGTAGCAATTTTCAGTACAAAAATTGTAGTGCGCAGGTCACGTGGCACTAAAAATTGGGTCAAGTTATATTGCGCGAGCTGTAACAGGTGTAACTCGATGCGAATTTTTATTCTTATCTAGTAACACTGGTTCATGTAAAGCGAGAGTTATTATGACACGTTCGGAAAAAAAATCGCATCGGGACAGTTTTCTTATCTAGTGTCGCATACATTGCAAGTGTACACGACACACCACGTTGATTCCTTCAGATACTTATTTTCTTTAATATTTGTGAATTAACACTTTAGCTCGCATTACATAATAAAATAATGATGTTTAGTTTATAAATGTAAATGCTGCAAAAATCATTCTTTATTTATTTAACTTAGGCTAAGCTAAAGATTTTAATCTTTTCGTGCACCAGTTTATTTTGCACTATTTAAAATACAATGGTAAAAAGATTCAATATTGTATTCAATAAATATTACAAGTAGGTAATATATTGGTACCAAAATGTATACTAACTGCATCAGTCTCTTCCAAAATCATCACTATCTTGCCTATGTAGAACTGGTAGAACGCTATTTAGACTGCATAATACCTACCTATTACCTATGTATAATAAAAATGTACCTACTATATTTTTAACCACTGTTCTTAGTTTATTGCGAATTAAATGTATCTATTGTAATCAAAGCAATCAAATTATATTTAGCAATAAATAATTCCGATTATATTAGCTTTTCATTCTTAGGTAATACGTAAACATAAACATGAACGTACGTAAACATGAAAAAGATTTAAAACCCATTTCAAGATTTTTTTTTAAATCTTCACATATAACTAAGTAGGTACCTCTGTCCACCTCTCTTGTTAACAAATTCATGTAACAACAAAAACTAATTTCAATGGCTATACTGCGCAAGTGTCGACGACGACACTTTCACAGTTCTGTACATTTCGATGGTTCTTGATAGAAAAATCTTTTGACAAACACCAACTAAATTATCATGTACTAGTTTCGTGGACATTCGAGACAATCAGGGAACCTTTAACCAGGATAAATAGTAGATTGTACAACAAGTGCATAAAACGCATCATCTTACCCGAGACGTATATATCCACCCGAGCCGCAGGCGAGGGTGGATAGTCAAGTCGAGGGTAAAATGGGTTTTATGTACGAGTTATACACTCTGCTTTTCACTTCGATTGTGAGGAAATTAAACAACAATAATGTAAAAATAAAAAAAATTCTTACATTTTAGTGACAAATTATATATTTTTGGAATGTGCTCATCAAGTCCTTTTATTTGATACCCATATTCAAAAATTGAAAAAAATAATTTTTTTTCTTAATTTTTTGTGACAAAATATATATTGTAGGAATGTGCTCATCAAGACCTTTCATTTGATACCCATATTCAAAAATTGAAAAATAACTCATTTTTTTATAAAAAAAATATAATTTTGGAATGTGCTCATCAAGGCCTTTCATTTGATACCCATATTCAAAAATTGAAAAAAAAAATTTTTTTTTTCCTAATTTTTTGTAACAAAATATATATTTTTGGAATGTACTCATCAAGGCCTTTCATTTGATACCCATATTCAAAAATTGAAAAAAAAACTCATTTTTTTATAAAAAAATATAATTTTGGAATGTGCTCATCAAGGCCTTTCATTTGATACCCATATTCTAAAATTGAAAAAAATTTTTTTATCAAGGTCTCTCAAAAAAATTGACACCCATTTACAAAAATAAAAAAGTATTATAATAACACAACAAAAAATTAAAAAACAGAATGAAATAACAAGTTAATTAAATGAAGTTTAATTGCATGTGTGGCTGTTTACCTGACGACCTTTGACTTAGACGAAGATTTTACTTTATGCACTAGAGCATAAAAAGCGATTTTATGCAGCCTATACCCAACATAAAGACGAACTTTACGAGCATGAGAAGTGAAAAAATATTCTGTTTTAACGTCCTGCCTCGCTGGGCAGTACGCTTGGTGCTTCGCTTGCGAGGCAGGCCTCGTGCGGCCCGACCGACATCGCACGCGGTCGAGTAACGCGCTCACCTGAGGACTGCTGGGCGCGAGGCACGTCCACGAGGCAAGTCGCGGGCGGAAGCTAGTTGAAAATATTATAATAGCGGGTTTTATATTTTACTGCATGCACTGCACGTGTTGTTTCTGAGAAATTACAAAAGACCCAAAACTCGACACGTTATTGTGAGTGAGTCCCATCCACCCCGGTGGCTCTGTCCCGGTACCGGGACCGATGGGAAAAAAGTTCCATCCGCCCCGGTGAATCGTATCTTGATGTTTAACGATGTCCTAAAGTTAAACGCAATACCGGCGGTATGATAAAAGATCTGTGCCATCCGCCCTTTTAAATAAAATTCTGGGGTGGGCGATACTTTGCGAGTGCGATCCTCTCCGTTAAACATCGAGATACGATTCACCGGGGCGGATGGAACTTTTTTTCCCCATCGGTCCCGGTACCGGGACAGAGCCACCGGGGTGGATGGGACTCACCCGTTATTATTGTTTACTTTTAGCCATTGACCATTATCACAGAATACATAATAGTACAAGTCCATTATACAGGTGTTTGGTAATAGCCTTATAAAGCCGAATATGGTAGATAGGGACCATCAAACTGAACAACTTTTAATAAGGGACCAACTCTGAAATCACGAAAAAAATATCAGCTGTTTCATACATTTTGCTATTTTCGTTATTCATTTTTGTATGAAACAACTGTTTTTTTTTTCGCGATTTCAGAGTTGGTCCCATAGTAAAAGTTGTTCATTTTGATGGTCCCTATCTACCATATTCGGCGTAATAAGGCTATTACCTCTTAGTCTTAAGTTGTAAATGTAAAGAGAGAAATAAACATTTTTATTATTTATTATTATTACCAAAAACCCTGTATTGTGCCAGATGTGGATATACCAGCTGCGGTCGTTCTAAGGCCCTCCGCTGCCTTGAGCGGGACACGCGCGCGGGGCAACATAGATTAGAGCTTACTCATGCACTGCGCAAGCATCTGTCCGTCAAAAACCAGCAATCTATATTCCCGCGCCGTGTACCCGCGGCGGGATCCCGCTTAAGGCCCTCCGCTGCCTTGAGCGGGACACGCGCGCGGGGCGACATTAGAGCTTACTCATGCACTGCGCAAGCATCTGTCCGTCAAAAACCAGCAATCTATATTCCCGCGCCGTGTACCCGCGGCGGGATCCCGCTTAAGGCCCTCCGCTGCCTTGAGCGGGACACGCGCGAGGGGCGACATAGATTAGAGCTTACTCATACACTGCGCAAGCATCTGTCCGTCAAAAACCAGCAATCTATATTCCCACGCCGTGTAGCCGCCGCGGGATCCCGCTTAAGGCAGCGGACGGCCTAAGGCAGCGGAGGGCCTAACAGTATTGTTAACGACGCGCTCCATCCCTATTTAGTTTACATCGCGGCAGTCTGCGACCGTCCGCGCTTACGATACTAGCTCCGTTTTCGTGGCTTTACCTGTTTGTCTTATAAGTGCGTGTAATAAACGGTGTTAAATCCCCCCAGAGCCTCCTTTTTATTTCCAAAACGAACTACGGGACCTGTAGTGCACAAGTATAATAATTCCTTCATCGTAATCTCTTTTTAAAAACTTAATATTTGTACCTATACAGGGTAATTTTGCGACCTCTTTACAAAATCAAATGTAAGTTCAAAGAAGTAATTAAAAAATAAATTGGCGAGATAATTATGAATTATTTCTTTTTAAATTCACAGTTTTCAGCCACTTATTATGTCCAAAAAATTTAGGCGCGCACGCTCACCCTCGCGCGCGGGACGCGAGCGGGGGAAGGCGGTAGGCGGGAGTGGGGCTCGCGCGGGTCGACCGTGCGATGTGCAAACAGTGACAACAATTTAAATTTCTGTAGGGAAAAGTTTGGGGCAAAATAATAAAATAAAAAATTTTTTTACTTCACAAATTGATTGTACTGCTGTTATAGAATGACCTGACAAAATTTGAAAAGGGGTCCAAAAATTACCCTGTATCTTTTGATTGAGTGAACTGATTGCGATGAAATAAAGATTTGATTGTTCTGCACTATATTTCTATATTTGTATGTAAACGTCATCACGATTAGGTAAGCGTTTTTTAATATGTATACAGATGTAGGTAATAAAGAATCATCAATGGGACATGGACAAGAAAAACATAGGTAACCTCCCACCTTACGTACAAAAACGTAGGTAAAGCTGTCTCCTTACGCACTAGAAACGTAGGTAAGCTCTCTCCTTACGCATAAAAAACGTAGGTAAGCTCTCACCTTACGCACAAAAACGTAGGTAAGCTCTCTCCATACGCACAAAAAACGTAGGTAAGCTCTCTCCTTACGCACAAAAACGTAGGTAAGCTCTCTCCTTACGCATGCGCATTTCACTTGCGTCGGTCGCAAAAACGTCGTCCACTTCGTATATGGGTCCATTTCGTGAAACGTCCATTTTTCGCGAAACGTCCATTTCGCATTCGGTTCACTTTCTAACCTCCTTTGCGAGCACATAACACGTAAGCTAACATTCTCCATATTTATGTGATCCTGGTACTTTGGTGACATACTAAAAAGAAAAAAAATATGTTTCGTGATATTGAATAAACGGTTTCTAAAAATATATCACATAATTACATTTCAGCACTTGTTTTAAATTAAACCAAAAATCAATGGGGAGGAAAAGCGCAATTTTATCCCGATAGGTGGCGTCTTGTCGTTGGTACCGAGCCGCCTCAAAGAAACTGTCAAAACATATGGGAATCTCTTGGAGTATTGCACTTTTTAATTTTATACTGAGAAAATGCCGCATTGTTATGCATGTAACTTGTAAAATATTGGAGTTCATCGATTTCCCAGTAACAAAAAAAATAGTGGGCAAAAAAATATCAAAAAAAATATGCTTTTTCCTCGATTTTCTCCTTTGCTGAGCCTGAGAAACATTATAAATCAAAAGGAATGTTTCATGAATTTGATGAAGCTTCGCCAAAATAAAACAACATTTGAATTATAACAGCTTTGTTCTTTAATATTTCAACCTCAGCAGTTTCTAACATATTTATAACTTGGATGAATTTGATAGGTATATCAAATATGGAATAAGCCCAATATTGGGGCCAAAAAGAGAATTAATAGAATTTTATATGCCAGAGTCATTCAAGAAACTTAGAATCATAAAATAAATATGATAAAACGGTTCGTGTAATTTTGGATGGTACAGAAATTCCAGTACAGAAACCTGAAATTACTATTGCACAGAAGGCATCATCAGGCAACTATAAACACGGAAATTCACACTCAGTTGCTTTGTTAAAATTTAAATCATATGCTTCTAATCTGAAATAAAAAGATTACTTGTAAATCTTACACGAAATTTAAAGAAATGTAATGCTTGTTAGCAATTTTTTGTAAGTTGCTATAAACTTTCTTGCCTGTTGTTTTGGCTTTTCTTTTCCGTAATTCTTCTTTTATATGAGCTAAAGTTAGCATAGAATACATTGTTTGTCCGCAAAACCGAAAAAAATACAATCTAAGAAAGTAAAATCACGTAATACACAGTCAAGACGATATAAGCTCAAATTGACAATTGTTCCAAAGACTAAGCGCCATCTGTAATTCACTTTGCCTTCGCCTCCCCATTTCCAAAAATCTCATACAAACGTAAGTCTTAGATTATAAGACGTAAGTTTGGGAAAAAAAAACTAATTTTAAATATTTTCAAAATTGCTTTCTTGTGATTTGATATGAGGATATTATATATTTTTAAGGTGAATTTTACAAAAAAATATTCAACCACATCGGATCTGAAGGTGCCCAAACTTGGTATGTTTTGAAAATGTTTTTTGGTATAATTTAAGACAGTGGCTGAAATAAAATGATGTGATATATTTTTAGAACCGGCTCAGCAAGCCCTTTCATTCGATACCATACAATACACGATAGGTTTTAGAAAAAAAAAACTTTTTCCCATACAAAAAAAGATGACGCCATAACTCCTTTCCTAAGGGAAGAATTTTTAAGAACTGCGGGTCGAATTTTGTTTTCACCTCAGTGTACGTGTACCAAACGGCTTTGCTGTACATCGATGTGCGGTTTTATTTTGCGTAGACATAGCACTATAAGTGATCCTGGTACTTTGGTGACGTAGGTAGGTATACCTATTAAGAAGAAGAGGAAAACAAAATATATATCAAAAAATAAAAAAATATAATAAGTTAACATTCTCCATATTTATGTGATCCTGGTACTTTGGTGACGTACTAAGAAAAAAAACAAAAGACCAAATTAGACTAATCTAATCTATCGAAATAAAGATTGTGCAGCCACTTTTTATGTGTGGTCAAGAGCAAGATGGGTGACCAAATTAGGTTCGAAAAATCCTCACATATCTCCTAAACGCAAGACCGACAAAATCTGGTTCTTGGTGACAAAATCCGACAAACTACCGGTTACACACACGAGTAATCAGATTTTCGCTACGACCTTCCGTTTGCGAGAGATCTGTGTGGCTCAGCTGTAGAGACGTCTCTACAGCTGCGCCACAGGTATCTCCTAAACCACAGCTTTCTGACTTCTCCCTAAACGCAAGCCTGACAAATTCTGGTTTTTGGCGACAAATTCCGACTAACTATCTATCGTCTTCATCATGGCATAGACAAAAAGTCAGGTTTCCAACTTTTTTTTTGTCGCCCAGCTGTCACCCTAGTGATTATATTCTCTTTGGTCACCCCCGGGGACAGTGTTAGAGGGGACTCCTGGGAATAATCGTGTAGTCCGGCACGTAGAAAGGAGTGCCATGGGAAAATCATATGGCCCGTGGTACCCCTATCTTTTTTTATGTAAAAAAAATATATTCAATAAGGAGATTGTTATTCAGTGGGCCACAGGCTAAAGTATTTGCGCGTGCTACCCCAAGAGGAACGAGACGAACTGCAAGTGGTGAGTAGTCGAGTATCCAAGTGAAGAGTTGGGTATGCGACGACTTGCGTGTGATCCCGTAGGGGGGCTGGGTTTCATGAACTCAGTTCCATAGGGCCTCTGACTCCTTGACAAACTATAGGAGCAATAAAATTATATAGGCAATCAGCACATTGCTATGTTCTCTTATGCAGGAGTTTCCGGAGCTGTATTATAAACACGTCATGTTATTTCATACTTAGAAACTAGAATGTGTTTGTCAAAACTTCCCGACCAATTGATTATGGATTTCCGGTGGTTATCCCGCCATTTTGATATCTTGATGCCGGGATAACCAGCTATACTGAATATCTTATCTTATCTTGAGCGTCTTCAAATGAAATTTGTTAAATTTTTATGTTACCGCCTGCGGATTCCATATGATTCGAATAATTACTTAAACCTATGCTCAAAATTTCACCTTCTTCCTTTATACAAAAGACGAGAAGTGTCAGACGTAACCTACCTACTGAAAATTATATGTAACAAAGTTGACTCTCCTGAGCTTCTGTCAAAGCTGAATTTCTATATCCCATCTAAGTCTGCTAGACACTACAACCCTATCCGTGTGCCGCCCGTCTCGTCAAACTACCGAAACTCCTTCCTGCTGCGAGCAAGCAAGTCTTAATGATTTGTGCAAGTTCAAAGAGTTTGATATTTATTACTCTGGTTTAGCAACTGCGAGGCGTCTATTATGTGAGGATTTCTTTACGTAGTTGTACCTAGTCTATTTAGTTAGTGTGGGTACTGTCTAGATCTGTATTAAGTGTTAGATTAAGTTTTTTAAGTGCTAATTTGTTATTGTCCACACTTATCCACATTTAAAAGAATGTTTCCTAAACGTGAAGACCTTTAATTGGCTGACTGTTATTATATTTAAGATATTATTCTGTTTGTCTTGCTGTTGGTCTACCAAAGAAAAAAAAAGAAAAAAATAAAATAAAATCTTTGAAACTCCTTGACAAACTATAAGAGCAATATAATTATATAATCAGCACTTTGCTATGTTTTCTTATGCAGGAGATTCCGAAGCTGTATTATAAACTCATGTTATTTTATAATTAGAAATTATAAATGAATAATAATTGTTTAATCGTAAAGGCACTAAAACGCACTAAATTGTATGTCGACTGTGGAAAGGAAAAAATGCTAAAGCGCCAAAATGCTAGTTGTGGGAAATGAGGTTTAAAGTTTCATTTTTTCGAAAAAAAATCATAACTTTTTTGTTATTAACGTGAGCAAATTCATGTGTATGAAAGACCATATTATTTATTTTTTTCCCAAATTTAGGAAATACTCATTGGTTTCTAATTCTATTATATCGCGAAATACTTGTCGCTTAAGCAAAAATACTTATTTTTTTGAGAAAACTCCAGTCAGGAAAAAATTACTTATGTCCACAATATTGTAAGAACCCAGTCAGTGAAAACTGATTATAAGTCGCAATGATCTTTTCTAGGGCAATGACAAAATTTTTAATGACCTTAACTTTAACAGATGCAGTGAAGAAAAGTTTACTCAATTACCCATGTTGGCGATGATTTACCCGAACCCTTTAGGGAAAATTGCTTAAATGCACCAATGCTGTAGAATAAATGCAAACAAGTATTGCTGAACACCAACTCAATTACTCTATATTAGATTTCTTTTTTACTTATCGATATCAGTAATAAATATATTTTCGCCCTGTTGCGCGGGCTGCTGAAGCAGCCCGCGGGCATCGCCCTGGTGGACTGTAAACGGCGGCCTTTGGACATGCTACTGCTGATAGGCTACTGCTATGCTACTGCTCGGCTACTGCCATCCGATCAAATCACATTGGAATTTGTCTGCAAGTTGCAGTGCGGTGTGGTGATGGTGATGCACGGTGAAAATTAATGCTGTATTATTTTTTCTGAAAACTTGCTGGCTAATATTAAAATCATCATCATATCGGCCTCATGACACTTACTGCTGGGTACAGGGCTCCCCCAAGGATCTCCACGACGATCGGTCTTGCGCTGCTTGTATCCAGCGGCGCACCACGACCTTCACCATCGTTGATCCACCTTGTCGGAGGCCTACCCACGGAACGTCGTCCAGTATGGGGTCGCCATTCCAAAACCTTTCCGCCCCAACGGCCGTCGGTTCTTTTCGCTATGTGTCCAGCCCACACTGATACTTCAACTGAACAATCCTTCGAGCGATGTCGGTAACTTTAGTTCTCCTGCAGATTTCCTAATTTCTGATTCGATCACGCAAGGAAACGCTATCATGGCTCTTTCCATTGCAAGCTGGGTGACCTTGAGCCTCCTTATGAGACTCATAGTGAGCGACCACGTTTCACTGCCGTAAATCATTATCACTGACAACACGCACTGACTTTCGTCTTGAGACACTAAGGTAAATTTGAAGCGAAGATATTTCAAAGCTTCCCGAATGCTGCCCATCCCACAACTTCAAGTGTAGTGTTCTCAACATGAACTGGAGCGGGCACAACATGCGCATTCGACATAATTTTTACCCATGTTCATCTTGAGACCCACTCTTTGGGGAGCAAAGCACTACTGAGATCTTCGAGCATTGTGTTCAGTTCTTCCAAGATCTCAGCCAGTACTATATCATCGGTAAAACGAAGATATGTTAGGTATTGACCATTAATATTGATGCAGAGTCCTTTTCAGTTTAAGAGTTTAAAGATGTCCTCTGATGCAGCAGTGAACAGTTTCAAAGAAATTACATTTCCCTGCAGTTGCATTGGATTTGTGCTCTAGTTCTGTACTCGTACTCGACCGGATTCGACATGGTGGCATTTTCGTGTTAGTACCTGAACATCTCGATATACCTGCAGTCCACTACCCTTGGCACCTCCGGAGAGACTGCAGTACCGCCCAGGTTTCTATTAAATCAAAGGCTGTCTTTTAGTCCACGAACGCCAAGCAGAGTGGCAAATTATACTCCTCAGTCTTCTGTATGACCTGCCGCAGCGTATGGATGTGGTCCATGGCGCTAAGCCTTTACGGAACCTGGCTTGTTCGGGAGGTTGGAAGACGCCAAACCTGCGAGCGAGACGATTCGTAAAGACTCTCGAAAACAACTTATACATATGGCTCAGAAGTGAGATGGGTCTGTAGTTCTTTAAGAGAGTCATGCCTTCGGCGTTCTGCCTTCAACGATGACGGAATTGAAAAGCTTCTGGAGGATTTTAGTATTGGCTTATCACCCGCTCTAAGAAGTTCTGTAGTGATCGGTTGTTATTCAGCTGTTTGAGAGCCATACTTCGACGACCTGAGTAGTGCAGAGGTCAACATTATTTGGGTGGGTGAAACCAGGGAAGCATCAAAATCGGTGACTTCCCATTGAGTGTCTTGGAAGCGTGAAGTAATTAGTATTACTATGTTTCAGTTAATCGAAATAATGTCAAATTATGACTTCTGCCTGCCTAGCATGACCGATTTATATCGCGTGATATAGCATTTTATCGACACTCAACTGTCAAGTTTCTTTGTCTTTTTGACAGATAAAGGTCAAACCGCACTACAGCGGAGCGGCGCTGCGCGGCGCAGCACTGCAGCGGAGCGGCGCGGCCTCTCCTAAACGCACTATCGCAGCAGCGGAGCGGCGCGGCGCGGCTCGAATTGCCAGACGTGGCAAGATTTCATTGAAGTTGGACGCACGAACGAAAAGGGAACGCGGTCACGCGTTCCCTAGAACGAATTTCCAAGGAACGATTTAGCAACACATCCTCATATTTTTTATTTATTTATTTGTGATGAGTTATGATTATGATGATTTATGAAATGATCACGTAAAATACCACTTTGTAATTTAATTAAAATTTGTACACTGAAATATCAGTAGAAATAGATATTTCCAAATACCCTCTATAGACTGAAGCTCGATTATGAAGAATATTCGGCCGCGCCGCGCCGCCAGCTATACCGCACTAGCGGCAGCGGAGCGGCGCGGAGCGGCGCGGCGCGGAGCGGCGCGGCAAAATATTTTTTTTGCACCCAAATCTGCAGTGCCGCGCCGGTACGCGCCGCGCCGCGCCGCGCCTCTCCGCTATAGTGCGGTTTGCATTATTGCAATCAATAGAAATAATATTTGGCCGCGCCGCGCCGCTCCGCTGTAGTGCGGTTTGACCTTAAACGTGATAAAACGCTATATCACGCGATATAAATCGGTCATGCTAGGCAGGCTGTATTGTAATATACGTTGCATCAATAAATCTGAGAGTAGTATTTTCGCTAACGTACTAGAGTAATAATAACACAAACAGCTAGCAAAAATTGCTTAAGCGCCAACCGTTCTTACTTCATAAACCTATGATGTTTTGCTAAAGCGCCAAACCATTGTAGTCTATAAAATGCTTAAATTACTAAATCACCATTACTTTTCAAATTTGAATAAACAAAAATTGCTCAAGTGGTACAAATGAAATAAAGGTAGACCGGATAAAAATTCTTATGCTACATTTGTTACAAAAATAATAAAAATACGTCGCTTTAGTCATATTGACAGCGTAAATTTGTGAAAAACGTTGAATTTTAGAAATGCTAAAGCGCCAAAAAAGTGCTCCGATTGTTTTGAAACCTAGACAGATCGACGCAGAAAAAAAAGCGCTATCCAATGATATATATAACTCATAATGGCCAAAGTGGCGCTTTAGCATTTTTTCCTTTCCACAGTCGATGTGTTTATTAAAACGTTCCGACAACTGAGTATGTATTGCCAGTGGTTATCCCGCCATTTTGATATCAAGATGGATGGCGGGACAACAAACAATGCTGAATATCTTTGAAACTATTAATGGCACTATTTTTTGAACATAGGCACCAAATGGCACCAAAATGGCACTATATCCTATTGCAAAAACCAAGCGGTATCCCGCCATTTTGACATTCACACCTTGTGCTCGACACGAAATCATGTGTCGGGCGACGTCGCGGGAGAGATCGCCCAACATCGCAGGCGATTACGTGCCGGACTACAGCTGGGCCACAAAAAAAAAGTTGGAAATCTGACTTTTTGACTATGCCATGATGAAGTCGATAATTTGTCCGAATTTGTCGCCAAAAACCAGAATTTGTCGGTCTTGCGTTTAGGAGATACGTGTGGCTCAACTGTAGAGACGTCGTTGTAGAAACATTTACCCATAAAAACTGTTCCTACCTAGGAACAGTTTTTATGGAAACTACCTCGCATTTTTTCCATATAGGTATATTTCTCACCATTTAAACCTTCCCCTGGAACTACGACAAACATTTTAAAACCAAAATCGGCCACGCCAATCTAAAGTTTTCGCGAGACTAACGTACATTTTATATTTAAAGATAATCTGACCAGCAAACTTTTGTACGCAACTGTACTAACAAAAGATCCATATTATCCCGTTCATTTAAGATGGTTACGCTTATGTATAGCGCGGTCGCTTTTACGTGACCTCTACAATTTAGGCGGCTTATTAGAGAATTGTTGTCATATTCTTGTTTTTGTTAAAACTTTCATGATAGGCGTAATTGAAAGCTGAAATTAACAGGAAGGAATGTTAATGAATTACTTAAATTTGTTTAATGTATGCCATGTGTCTTAATGTTATGGAAACTGTGTATTCGATTGCTAAAGTACGACCAGTCTAAAATTTATCAAATTTGTTTATATCTTTATATCGTGTAAAGTTACAAAGCCTTAAATTCTTGACGTAATAAGTGTCTACCACGGCTATTTTTAACAGCTGTTTATTTGATTATAAGTGTAGTAGTTTACTTGCAAATTCGTTTTTTCTGTTTTTCGAAACCATTTAATTACGTTGGTTTGCGACAACCAAATCAAAAACTAACAATCAAACAAATTTAAACAAATTATGGTCTCTTAGTGGTATTTTTTTCAAACTTCTGCGTTGAACCGTTTTCGAGATCTGGGAAAACCCAAAACGTTACCCCAGCAAAAACTTAAATAACTCAAGAACCATAACACACACAATTTTTGCTATTTGCTAACATTTACTATGCAACAAAAGCTATCTATTCATGTATTTGGTTCCAGGCTGAGACAACTTTTTTTGCCAGGGTAATGTTTAAAACGTGACCCCAGCAAAATCAGTTTTTCTCATATATCTTAAAAATTACAACTCACACAAATTTTGCTATTAGTAAACAAATTTCTCCTCATGACACACTAATTATCTGATAAGGTCTCATCTCTCTAAAGCTCAACTTTTTGCTGGGGTAACGCACACCCTATTATTAACTCAACTCCCAAAGCAAAAAGTTGAGCTTTAGAGAGATGAGACCTTATCAGATAATTAGTGTGTCATGAGGAGAAATTTGTTTACTAATAGCAAAATTTGTGTGAGTTGTAGTTTTTAAGATATATGAGAAAAACAGATTTTGCTGGGGTCACGTTTTAAACATTACCCTGGCAAAAAAAGTTGTTGCAGCCTGGAACCAAATACATGAATAGATAGCTTTTGTTGCATAGTAAATGTTAGCAAATAGCAAAAATTGTGTGTGTTATGGTTCTTGAGTTATTTAAGTTTTTGCTGGGGTAACGTTTTGGGTTTTCCCAGATCTCGAAAACGGTTCAACGCAGAAGTTTGAAAAAAATACCACTAAGAGACCTTAATTTGTTTAAATTTGTTTGATTGTTAGTTTTTGATTTGGTTGACGTAAACCAACGTAATTAAATGGTTTCGAAAAACAGAAAAAACGAATTTGCAAGTAAACTAGTACACTTATAATCAAATAAACAGCTGTTAAAAATAGCCGTGGTAGACACTTATTACGGCAAGAATTTTAGGCTTTGTAACTTTACACGATATAAAGATATAAACAAATTTGATAAATTTTAGACTGGTCGTACTTTAGCAATCGAATACACAGTTTCCATAACATTAAGACACATGGCATACATTAAACAAATTTAAGTAATTCATTAACATTCCTTCCTGTTAATTTCAGCTTTCAATTACGCCTATCATGAAAGTTTTAACAAAAACAAGAATATGACAACAATTCTCTAATAAGCCGCCTAAATTGTAGAGGTCACGTAAAAGCGACCGCGCTATACATAAGCGTAACCATCTTAAATGAACGGCATAATATGGATCTTTTGTTAGTACAGTTGCGTACAAAAGTTTGCTGGTCAGATTATCTTTAAATATAAAATGTACGTTAGTCTCGCGAAAACTTAAGATTGGCTTGGCCGATTTTGGTTTTAAAATGTTTGTCGTAGTTCCAGGGGAAGGTTTAAATGGTGAGAAATATACCTATATGGAAAAAATGCGAGGTAGTTTCCGTCCTACCTAGGAACAGTTTTTATGGGTAAACTAGCGGCTGCCCGCGGTTTCACCCGCGTGATTCCCGTTCCCGTAGGAATATCGGGATAAAAAGTATCCTATGTTTTAATCTAGGCTATCTACTCTCTGTGTGCCAAATTACAACCAAATCCGTTCAGAAGTTTTTGCGTGATTGAGGAACAAACATCCAAACATCTAAACATCCAAACCCACAAACTTTCACATTTATAATATTAGTAGGATGTTTTTACCTGTCAAACATAGTGGTCACTGGATTGACATGAGTAGGTTTGATATTAAAATAAAACATTTGGTTTGAAAAAACAGAAGCAACAAATTACTATAAATGTATATATTGAAATTACTATAAATGTAAAAAAAGAGAAAGATGAAAGAAAAGTGTGACTTCAAACTCTGTGATAACTTTCGAGACAATATAAAATTGTTTTGGAAACAAGTGAAAACGTCTCGAAGTGGATCACATAAGTCTAAAATGAATGTGATAAGAGATGAAAAAGGTGAGCTAGTGACAGATGAAAAAGGTGTACTACAGGAGTGGATGAAATATTTTGAGAGTTTGTTTGAGGCGGATGGCTCTATGCTAGAAGCCTCGGATAAAAGGGTGGAAGACGAGGAAGAGACAGAAGTGGATGAAAGAGATATATATAAGGATGAGATTATTAGTGCAATGAAGAGCATGAAAAAAGGGAAAGCAGCAGGATATGACAGAATTACTGTTGAAATGCTGAGAGGTGGGAAAGAGCTGGTTGCGTCCTGGCTGTGCCTGATCTTTTATAAATGTTGGAACAGTGGCAAAGTGCCGGAAGATTGGCGTAAAGCCGTGGTCGTGCCGCTGTACAAAGGGAAAGGGTCACGGCAGGATGCTAAAAACTACCGCGGGATCAGTCTTCTCAGCATTGTCAGTAAATTGTATGCAAAGGTACTGATTGAAAGAGTGATGCAAAAAACTGATCAGAGTATTTGGGATGTGCAAGCGGGATTCAGAAAGGGAATGGGATGCACGGATCAGGTCTTCTCCTTGAGGTGCTTAACCGAAAAACACCTGGCTAAGCACAAAAAGGTTTACTGTGCCTTTGTGGACCTGGAGAAGGCCTACGATCGAGTTGACAGGAATGAGCTATGGAAGGTGTTGTCCGAATACGGATTGGAGAGCAGACTGATTCATGCACTGAAATCTCTCTATGAGGATTCCCGTGCATGCGTCAGGATTGACGGCGTATACACTGACTGGTTTGGCATCTCTAGGGGTGTCAGACAGGGATGTGTTGCGTCACCATGGCTCTTTAATCTGTTTTTGGACAGTTGTATGAAAGGTCTGAAAGAACGTGACTGTGGGGTTGTGATGAATGGGACTCAAATCAAGTGCCTTCTCTACGCTGACGACCAAGTTATACTTGCGTCTTCTGCGCAAGAGTTGCAGGAAATGATGTCGGTTATGAATGAAGATTTTGTGAGAAAAGGGATGAAAGTGAATGTAACTAAGACTAAAGTGATGGTGTTTGAGAGAGATGAAGAAATGACTGACTGTACGGTAATGTTAGGTGGTGAAAAAGTGGAACAAGTCCGTGAGTTTGTATACTTGGGGAGTTTGTTCACAAGGGACGGAAAGAGTGAGGAAGACATAGAAAGACGAGTGAAGAAAGGAAATTCGGTGAGTGGTGCTATACACTCGGTTATGAGTAGCCAAACCGTTTCTGCAAAGGCGCGAATGGCTATTCATAACGGAGTGCTGGTACCGACACTGATGTATGGAAGTGAATCTTGGGTATGGCAGAAGAAGAATGAAAGCAGAATAAATGCGGTAGAGATGCGATCGTTGAGGAAAATATGTGGAGTAAAACTGAGTGATAGAGTGAGCAATGAGGTGATTCGCAAAAGGTGTGGTCTGAAAGATGATATAGTGACAAGAATTGAGAAAGGAATGCTCCAGTGGTTTGGTCACTTAGAGAGGATGAATGAAAGGCGAATCACGAAAGAGATATACTGTGCGAATGTGGAAGGAACGATTGCACGAGGGCGTCCCAGAAAAACCTACGCGGACCAAATAGAGGTTATTATAAAAAAGGCTGGTGTACGCAGTGACAAAAACCGTAGGGCATGTATGAAAAGATTGATGGATATGAATGAAGCGAAAGAAGTGTGCAAGGATCGTAGCAGGTGGCGATCCATAGTCTCTGCCTACCCCCATGGGAAACAGGCGTGAGTGTATGTAATGTATGTATATATTGATACTGACAAATAAATCACACTATAAATTGCTTAGCGATATTATTACCTAATTAGGTTTAGATTATTATTTACCTTTATTTATGTAATGTTGAGTGCCTTCAAACTTTTAACTTTCATGAATCATTACATTCTTTTTAAAATACTATTAATCGCGTAAGTGTATTATTTGATATTAATAAACACGATATTAATTTATAAAATAGAAAACTAGTTGAATCTAAGCTATATCAATAACATTTTTCTTCATAACTGTACAAAACATCGGATACTAAGCTGCTAATTTGCAAAGATAACCCGTACGTATGGTGCGGTCGCTTTTTAGTGACCTTTACAATTTGGTCGGCTTATTCAAGAATTGCTGTCATATTCTTGTTTTTGTTAAAACTTTCATGATAGGCGTAATTGAAAGCTGAAATTAACAGGAAGGAATGTTAATGAATTACTTAAATTTGTTTAATGTATGCCATGTGTCTTAATGTTATGGAAACTGTGTATTCGATTGCTAAAGTACGACCAGTCTAAAATTTATCAAATTTGTTTATATCTTTATATCGTGTAAAGTTACAAAGCCTAAAATTCTTGACGTAATAAGTGTCTACCACGGCTATTTTTAACAGCTGTTTATTTGATTATAAGTGTACTAGTTTACTTGCAAATTCGTTTTTTCTGTTTTTCGAAACCATTTAATTACGTTGGTTTGCGACAACCAAATCAAAAACTAACAATTAAACAAATTTAAACAAATTAAGGTCTCTTAGTGGTATTTTTTTCAAACTTCTGCGTTGAACCGTTTTTGAGATCTGGGAAAACCCAAAACGTTACCCCAGCAAAAACTCAAATAACTCAAGAACCATAACACACACAATTTTTGCTATTTGCTAACATTTACTATGCAACAAAAGCTATCTATTCATAAACTTTTTTTTTTTAGATTTTTGCATTCACAATGCTATTTTTATATTAAGATGAATAAATAATGAAAAATATTAGAAAAAATCGGCTCACCCGTAGCAACTTAGACGGGATTCGAACCCGCACCCTTAGGATTCCGGCCCAATGCACTACCAATTATGCTACCAAGCCGCTGAGGGATGTGGCGAAATTTTCTAATACTTTCCACGCTTCCGCTGAAGATCAGCGCCATCTCACCAATGTGAAGAGAACTACTTCGACATTCGGTTGTAGCACCTTTGCAAGTGCCAGACAATCAATTAAGGTGAAACAGTACAATTTTAAACTTTTTTTTAGATTTTTGCATTCACAATGCTATTTTTATATTAAGATGAATAAATAATGAAAAATATTAGAAAAAATCGGCTCACCCGTAGCAACTTAGACGGGATTCGAACCCGCACCCTTAGGATTCCGGCCCAATGCACTACCAATTATGCTACCAAGCCGCTGAGGGATGTGGCGAAATTTTCTAATACTTTCCACGCTTCCGCTGAAGATCAGCGCCATCTCACCAATGTGAAGAGAACTACTTCGACATTCGGTTGTAGCACCTTTGCAAGTGCCAGACAATCAATTAAGGTGAAACAGTACAATTTTAAACTTTTTTTTTTTTATTAGAAAATTTCGCCACATCCCTCAGCGGCTTGGTAGCATAATTGGTAGTGCATTGGGCCGGAATCCTAAGGGTGCGGGTTCGAATCCCGTCTAAGTTGCTACGGGTGAGCCGATTTTTTCTAATATTTTTCATTATTTATTCATCTTAATATAAAAATAGCATTGTGAATGCAAAAATCTAAAAAAAAGTTTAAAATTGTACTGTTTCACCTTAATTGATTGTCTGGCACTTGCAAAGGTGCTACAACCGAATGTCGAAGTAGTTCTCTTCACATTGGTGAGATGGCGCTGATCTTCAGCGGAAGCGTGGAAAGTATTAGAAAATTTCGCCACATCCCTCAGCGGCTTGGTAGCATAATTGGTAGTGCATTGGGCCGGAATCCTAAGGGTGCGGGTTCGAATCCCGTCTAAGTTGCTACGGGTGAGCCGATTTTTTCTAATATTTTTCATTATTTATTCATCTTAATATAAAAATAGCATTGTGAATGCAAAAATCTAAAAAAAAAAAAAGTTTAAAATTGTACTGTTTCACCTTAATTGATTGTCTGGCACTTGCAAAGGTGCTACAACCGAATGTCGAAGTAGTTCTCTTCACATTGGTGAGATGGCGCTGATCTTCAGCGGAAGCGTGGAAAGTATTAGAAAATTTCGCCACATCCCTCAGCGGCTTGGTAGCATAATTGGTAGTGCATTGGGCCGGAATCCTAAGGGTGCGGGTTCGAATCCCGTCTAAGTTGCTACGGGTGAGCCGATTTTTTCTAATATTTTTCATTATTTATTCATCTTAATATAAAAATAGCATTGTGAATGCAAAAATCTAAAAAAAAGTTTAAAATTGTACTGTTTCACCTTAATTGATTGTCTGGCACTTGCAAAGGTGCTACAACCGAATGTCGAAGTAGTTCTCTTCACATTGGTGAGATGGCGCTGATCTTCAGCGGAAGCGTGGAAAGTATTAGAAAATTTCGCCACATCCCTCAGCGGCTTGGTAGCATAATTGGTAGTGCATTGGGCCGGAATCCTAAGGGTGCGGGTTCGAATCCCGTCTAAGTTGCTACGGGTGAGCCGATTTTTTTCTAATATTTTTCATTATTTATTCATCTTAATATAAAAATAGCATTGTGAATGCAAAAATCTAAATAAAGTTTAAAATTGTACTGTTTCACCTTAATTGATTGTCTGGCACTTGCAAAGGTGCTACAACCGAATGTCGAAGTAGTTCTCTTCACATTGGTGAGATGGCGCTGATCTTCAGCGGAAGCGTGGAAAGTATTAGAAAATTTCGCCACATCCCTCAGCGGCTTGGTAGCATAATTGGTAGTGCATTGGGCCGGAATCCTAAGGGTGCGGGTTCGAATCCCGTCTAAGTTGCTACGGGTGAGCCGATTTTTTCTAATATTTTTCATTATTTATTCATCTTAATATAAAAATAGCATTGTGAATGCAAAAATCTAAAAAAAAAAAAAAAAGTTTAAAATTGTACTGTTTCACCTTAATTGATTGTCTGGCACTTGCAAAGGTGCTACAACCGAATGTCGAAGTAGTTCTCTTCACATTGGTGAGATGGCGCTGATCTTCAGCGGAAGCGTGGAAAGTATTAGAAAATTTCGCCACATCCCTCAGCGGCTTGGTAGCATAATTGGTAGTGCATAGGGCCGGAATCCTAAGGGTGCGGGTTCGAATCCCGTCTAAGTTGCTACGGGTGAGCCGATTTTTTCTAATATTTTTCATTATTTATTCATCTTAATATAAAAATAGCATTGTGAATGCAAAAATCTAAAAAAAAAAAGTTTAAAATTGTACTGTTTCACCTTAATTGATTGTCTGGCACTTGCAAAGGTGCTACAACCGAATGTCGAAGTAGTTCTCTTCACATTGGTGAGATGGCGCTGATCTTCAGCGGAAGCGTGGAAAGTATTAGAAAATTTCGCCACATCCCTCAGCGGCTTGGTAGCATAATTGGTAGTGCATTGGGCCGGAATCCTAAGGGTGCGGGTTCGAATCCCGTCTAAGTTGCTACGGGTGAGCCGATTTTTTCTAATATTTTTCATTATTTATTCATCTTAATATAAAAATAGCATTGTGAATGCAAAAATCTAAAAAAAAGTTTAAAATTGTACTGTTTCACCTTAATTGATTGTCTGGCACTTGCAAAGGTGCTACAACCGAATGTCGAAGTAGTTCTCTTCACATTGGCACAGCCGTGACACACTCTGTACGTGAGAGTTCGAGCGCCAGCGACCTTGAGCCAGAGCGTGTAAGCGCTAGGGTTGATACCGAAATGGAATTTAGACTTGTGGCAAAGGAAATTACATAGTAGGTATGTTAGGAAATAAACTTGTGCAAGGACATGTTAATGAAAGATAGGTTTGATTTATAATAAGTTTTTGTAATCTTTTAATTATATTAGGTAAGTACACATCATAAATTGCAACCCTTATACTTTATTTTCTGTTATTTATCATATAATCATTTTTTTAATCTCTTAACGTGTTAATGAAGGAAAGGTTTGATTTATAATCATTTTTATTAGGGTTCCGTACCCAAAGGGTAAAAAACGGGACCCTATTACTAAGACTCCGCTGTCTGTCTGTCTGTCACCAGGCTGTATCTCATGAACCGTGTTAGCTGGACAGTTGAAATTTTAACAGATGATGTATTTCTGTTGCCGATAAAACAACAAATACTAAAAACAGAATAAAATAAATATTTAAGGGGGGCTCCCATACAAGAAAAGTCCTTTTTTTTTTTTTTTTGCCGTTTTTTGGTACGGAACCCTTTGTGCGCGAGTCCGGCTCGCACTTGGCCGGTTTTTTATTTACTGTCAATTTTACCTACTTGTGAGTTTATGAGGTTTAATCGTCTGAAATCCTTATTTTCAGAGCTTTTTGTTATAATTAAAGTCAGGTTAAAGGAACGGTAAGGGCATGACTAATATTTCGTATATTTTAACTTATAAAATAGTCGATAAATATTTATTATATTAAAATTCAAAATATGGTAAAGTTGCAATAGTAGGTCCCATAAACTATGGCAACTTTGACATATTTTTGTTATTTTAAAATAAGATATAAATTTATCGCTTACTCTATAGGTACTTACTTTTCTGGATCACTGGGCAATACGAAGAAACTTTTATCAGGATTTTGTTTTTGGTTGTTGCCACAGCCATAAACACAACAATAAATTAAATAATGTAAATTCAACGCGTAGTCAGTCCGTGCGAAATGCGGTACAATACGGATTGCGGTGGGACAAGCGAGCGGTGAGCGAAAGTAGAAAGAACCCTTGCCCGAGTAAGTCGGCGACTAGCGACTGCACTCCCCACGCGCCGCGCGCAGCCCCCGCGCGCCTCCAGACACGCACACATAGCCGCGAGCGATTTTACGAGCATACATGCGCGAGTGTCGTTTCTTTTCGCGTTAGAGTATATATTCTGTGACATTGGTGAGATGGCGCTGATCTTCAGCGGAAGCGTGGAAAGTATTAGAAAATTTCGCCACATCCCTCAGCGGCTTGGTAGCATAATTGGTAGTGCATTGGGCCGGAATCCTAAGGGTGCGGGTTCGAATCCCGTCTAAGTTGCTACGGGTGAGCCGATTTTTTCTAATATTTTTCATTATTTATTCATCTTAATATAAAAATAGCATTGTGAATGCAAAAATCTAAAAAAAAAGTTTAAAATTGTACTGTTTCACCTTAATTGATTGTCTGGCACTTGCAAAGGTGCTACAACCGAATGTCGAAGTAGTTCTCTTCACATTGGTGAGATGGCGCTGATCTTCAGCGGAAGCGTGGAAAGTATTAGAAAATTTCGCCACATCCCTCAGCGGCTTGGTAGCATAATTGGTAGTGCATTGGGCCGGAATCCTAAGGGTGCGGGTTCGAATCCCGTCTAAGTTGCTACGGGTGAGCCGATTTTTTCTAATATTTTTCATTATTTATTCATCCTATCTATTCATGTATTTGGTTCCAGGCTGAAACAACTTTTTTTGCCAGGGTAATGTTTAAAACGTGACCCCAGCAAAATCTGTTTTTCTCATATATCTTAAAAACTACAACTCACACAAATTTTGCTATTAGTAAACAAATTTCTCCTCATGACACACTAATTATCTGATAAGGTCTCATCTCTCTAAAGCTCAACTTTTTGCTGGGGTAACGCACACGTCTTAATCTTGTTTTTGTTAAAACTTTCACGATAGGCGTAATTGAGAGCTGAAATTAACAGGAAGGAATGTTAATGAATTACTTAAATTTGTTTAATGTATGCGATGTGTCTTAATGTTATGGAAACTGTGTATTCGATCGCTAAAGTACGACCAGTCTAAAATTTATTAAATTTGTTTATATCTTTACATCGTGTAAAGTTACAAAGCCTAAAATTCTTGACGTAATAAGTGTCTACCACGGCTATTTTTAACAGCTGTTTATTTGATTATAAGTGTACTAGTTTACTTGCAAATTCGTTTTTTCTGTTTTTCGAAACCATTTAATTACGTTGGTTTGCGACAACCAAATCAAAAACTAACAATCATACAAATTTAAACAAATTAAGGTCTCTTAGTGGTATTTTTTTCAAACTTCTGCGTTGAACCGTTTTCGAGATCTGGGAAAACCCAAAACGTTACCCCAGCAAAAACTTAAATAACTCAAGAACCATAACACACACAATTTTTGCTATTTGCTAACATTTACTATGCAACAAAAGCAATCTATTCATATATTTGGTTCCAGGCTGAAACAACTTTTTTTGCCAGGGTAATGTTTAAAACGTGACCCCAGCAAAATCTGTTTTTCTCATATATCTTAAAAACTACAACTCACACAAATTTCGCTATTAGTTAACAAATTTGTCCTCATGACACACTAATTATCTGATAAGGTCTCATCTCTCTAAAGCTCAACTTTTTGCTGGGGTAACGCACACGTGGCTCAGCTGTAGAGACGTCTCTACAGCTGGGCCACACAGATCTCGAAAACGGAAGGTCGTAGCGAAAATCTGATTACTCGTATGTGTAGCCGGTAGTTTGTCGGATTTTGTCGCCAAGAACCAGATTTTGTCGATCTTGCGTTTAGGAGATATGTGAGGATACGCTGTGGAGACTTTTCTACCTGGATCTTGAGAAAGGAAGGTCATAGCGAAAATCTGATAGCTCGAGTGTGTAGCCGTTAGTTTGTCGGAATTTGTCACCAAGAATCAGATTTTGTCGATCTTGCGTTTAGGAGATATGTGAGGATGCGCTGTGGAGACTTTTTTACCTGGATCTCGAGAACGAAAGGTCGTAAGCGTATCCTCACATATCTCCTAAACGCAAGATCGACAAATTCTGGTTTTTGGCGACAAATTCCGACAAATTATCGACTTCATCATGGCATAGTCAAAAAGTCAGATTTCCAACTTTTTTTTTTGTGGCCCAGCTGTAGTCCGGCACGTTATATTTCTGCCATTTATTCCTCATATTTTGAATTCCTGTATACTCCTGTCCTGGATTTCTATTTCAGTAAAAATAAATTATCATTTGCCAAAGTTACGCTCTAAATAAGTAAAGTGACAATTTGACCAAACATTTTTTTGGAATATAATATTTGCCAAAATAAAACGTTTGCTTAACAAACATTTGACTCAAGAATCTTATATTCATTTGATTTGACTTAATAAAACTTGACAAAGTTAAAATATGCCAAAGGATAATTTGACCGTGAATAAAATGCGAAATGTAAATTTGCTTAAGATTCATTTGGGAAATGAAACTAGTGCGATAAGTTTTTTGGGAAGTGAAATTTGCCCAAAGATAATTTGGCCAAACGGCAGAACCCCGGTGCCAGCATATAACTTGGCAAGACAAAGATGAGACAAAACATGCGGCGAGTGTAGTGTTTATAGCTACTGCGCATGTTTTGTCTCGTTTTTATCTTGCCAAGTTAGATGCCGGCACCTGCATAGGTTGTAACCAGCGATGTATATCGCGACCACAACTTCGGTATGGTGGACGAGCAAAATGTCGACGGACATTCGACTAACATAGACGCCGGCAAAGAAAATATATACTAACGTAAAAAGAAGCGACACTTGCGCATGGGTGCTGTAAAAGTGCTCGCGGCTATGTGTGAGTGCGCCGGGCGCGCGCGGGGGTGCCGCGACGCCATCGGGGCGAGGAATCTCCTCCGCGGAGTCACGCGCTATCAGGCTTGCCTAGTTCGCTCGCACCGCGCAATAGTACATAACATTACAGGCAAGAACGACGAACTAAAGGAGTCCGTTACGCCAGCAGGAAAGATGCTCCTAGAGGGAAGCGAGTTTGATGAATAATTTGTGCGCAACTCGGTGTAAATGTGCGCCAAATAAAAAAATTGTGGGCCTTATACTTTTGGAATAAAACGGTAAAAACGGATTCTGCTGGGGTAACGGTGCTCCAGCAGGAAGAATCTAAACTAATGATCGGAGAGAAATAAAAGATATATGTGCGGGTAGCTTGATACTAGCAGGAAATGTGCGCCAAATATAAAATTTGTGGGCCTTATAGTTTTGGAGATATTTGATTTCCTGCTGGCGTAACGTTTTGCCAGATCCCAGATCTCGGAAACTACTAAATGTGCGATCTTACAGTAAACACATATAAGTAGCTCCTAATTTGTGCTATATGTGCGGTAGAAAACATTTCAAAAATATTCACAGATTTTGAAGTAATCAGACATTTTCTGAAAACAGAAAAAAAATTCTAGCGCCTAAACTACCACCTAAATAGAGAAACCAAAAACGGTGTTCTATTCTTCTTATTATTTCTCATTACCATAAAAATTTTGAAAACCGCACATTTACGCGTTTTTGAATAATACCCACATGAAGGTTAGACTGACCATGTCATGACTTTGACGGTCAGCAGGATAAAAATATCAGAGACTATTTAGATCCTGGCCCAAAGAATAATCTGTGCGGTTACTGAAGTACATGCTCTGAAAATTTCAGCTTCAAATTCTTCGTATTAAAGGAAATATCAATTAAAATCCCAAACAACTGTCAGTATTCCGATTAACCGACCAAATTCGATAGACCACCAAAAAGCGACGCGTTCATACATATTGATGACCTTCTTTAATGTGTCGTATTATGCAGAAAAATTGTTTGTACAGTCGCGTTCATCACTTCTTATTGGCAAATGTGGGTAAATAGTGTTTTAACTTTTAAATAGTTAGTTTGAGCCTGTATTCATACCAATACCACAGCCGAGAGAGTATTTTTCTTACAGTCGGACTTCGATCGCCCTTTGTGTTAGCGCAAAAGCCGCCGTTCGTCTAGACAGTTGACGCAACGACTAACCCCCTGGCCACGAAAACGGCGGCGGCGGCGAGAGGCGACGATTGCGGGGCGGCGAGCGGCAAGAGGCAAAAACAAATGTAGGAACATGTACGAGGTATGCCACGCTTACCGCGGCAGCGGCGAGAGGTGACGATTGCGGGGCGGCGCGAGTCGAGCGGCGCGCGGCGGCGGCGAGAGGGGCGGCGAGAGAACGAAACAAATGTACTGGCGAGTATGGAGGCGGCCACAATCCCGAGCGGCGGTGAGCGGCGCGCGCGGCGGCAGTGTCGAACGAAAATCAGTAGAAACGAGCGCTCGAGGCCAGCCGAGTGATTCAAAAATAGGGCCCCAGTTTATCGTTGTTATTTTGAGTTTTTTAGTATGTAATCGAATGTTTCTGTACCTGTACGTGTACTTACTCATTATAAAGAGTATGAAATTTGCCAAATTATTTTGATTTTTTGGGTCAATCAACTTTTATTTGTCCTATGGTTTTGATAAAAAATAAAGGAAAATTTTAGCTAATAAGTAATTAAACTTAAGAAATAAAGTATCTATCATTTTGGTAACATAAATAAATATATTATTTACATACTTATTTGTTCGTATTGTATAGGTTGTCCAGTTGAAATTTCATACAGTGAAAAGAGACATAGATATCAACTGGACAACCGTTAAAATACGAACTAATATGTAAACAACATATTTATTTCTATTACCAAAATGATACTTTATGTGTTACATTTAACCCAAACCATTATTTAAGTATAAGATAGTTTTACAAAAAAAATATACTTCTATGTTTGGGGACAGGAAAAGTGAAAAGACACTTAAAGTTGATCGACCCTTTTATTGACTGGATGTACTCCTAACATTAGAATATTTTTTTATATATTCTTTTGATCCAAATCTTAATTTTCCATGAAGGCAGGCTAGTCAGTAGGTACTGCCATTTTCAATAGTGCCATTTTAAACTTGTGTTCAATAATACTAAATAATATAGGTATGTACTTTCTTGAAAAAAATCGACTCGTCACCAGGATTGTCTCAGGTGGGAATCGAAGCCGTGACCTTCGGAAACCCGGTCCAATGGTCTTCCAACTGAGCTACTACTGAGTCACGAATGTTTTATTATTATATTATTTATAGCATTGTGTATGCTCAAATCTTAAATTTAAAAACTGTGTAAATGAGGCCACCGCTGCCGCCGCCGCCGCCGCGACTAGGTGAGCCGTGACATACCACCGCGCACCGCGCCTCCTGCCGCGCCTCCTGCCTCTGCCGCCAGTTTTGCCGCGGCAGACGTGGCCAGGCCCTAAAAGTGTAAGGGACTAAAATTTTATTTGTAAATCATTACTAATTTAGGGCAAACTAAGTATAAAATAAATATTAAATTAGTACTCAATTAGGAAATAATAATGAAAAAATAAGTTCCAAGATGGCGGCCATCTTTTTTGTTTGTGGGCATATTTCGTGAAACTCGGTTTTTGATACTATTTTGACAAGATAATATCAATGCAATGTTAAAAAAATAAAAATCCAAGATGGCGGCCATCTTCTTTGTTTGTGGACCGATTTCGACGAAACTCGGTTTCTGGCACTTTTTTGACATGAAAATAATAGGTAAAGCAATGTTAAAAAAAAAAGAAACCAAGATAGCGGCCATCTTTTTTGTTTGTGAGCCGATTTCGACGAAACTCGGTTTCTGGTACTATTTTGACAAGAAAACAGCAACGCAGTGTTAAAAATGTAAAAAATCCAAGATGGCGGCCATCTTCTTTGTTTGTGGGCCGATTTCGACGAAACTCGATTTTTGGTACTATTTTGACAAGAAAATAACAAAGCAATGTTAAAAAAATAAAAAATTCAAGATGGCAGCCATCTTTTTTGTTTGTGGGCCGATTTCGACGAAACTCGGTTTCTAGTACTATTTTGACAAGAAAATAACAAAGCAATGTTAAAAAAATAAAAAATCCAAGATGGCGGCCAGTTTTTAAGTTTGCGGGCCGATTTCGATGAAACTCGGTTTTTGGTAGTATTTTGACGAGAAAACAGCAACGCAATGTTAAAAAAACAAAAAATCCAAGATGGCGGCTATCTTCTTTGTTTGTGGGCTGATTTCGATGAAACTCGGTTTCTAGTACTATTTTGACAAGAAAATAACAATGCAATGTTAAAAAAATTAAAAATCTAAGATGGCGGCCATCTTCTTTTTTTGTGGGCTGATTTCGATGAAACTCGGTTTTTAGTAGTATTTTGACAAGAAAACAGCAACGCAATGTTAAAAAAAATAAAAAATCCAAGATGGCAGCCATCTTTTTTGTTTGTGGGCCGATTTCGACGAAACTCGGTTTCTAGTACTATTTTGACAAAAAAATAACATAGCGATGTTAAAAAAATAAAAAATCCAAGATGGCGGCCAGTTTTTAAGTTTGCGGGCCGATTTCGATGAAACTTGGTTTTTGGTAGTATTTTGACGAGAAAACAGCAACGCAATGTTAAAAAAACAAAAAATCCAAGATGGCGGCAACTTCTTTGTTTGTGGGCCGATTTCGATGAAACTCGGTTTCTAGTACTATTTTGACAAGAAAAGAACAATGCAATGTTAAAAAAATAAAAAATTCAAGATGGCAGCCATCTTTTTTGTTTGTGGGCCGATTTCGATGAAACTAGATTTTTGGTACTATTTTGACAAGAAAATTACAAAGCAATGATAAAAAAATAAAAAATTCAAGATGGCAGCCATCTTTTTTGTTTGTGGGCCGATTTCGACGAAACTCGGTTTCTAGTACTATTTTGACAAGAAAATAACAATGCAATGTTAAAAAAATTAAAAATCCAAGATGGCGGCCATCTTCTTTTTTTGTGGGCTGATTTCGATGAAACTCGGTTTTTAGTAGTATTTTGACAAGAAAACAGCAACTCAATGTTAAAAAAAATAAAAAATCCAAGATGGCAGCCATCTTTTTTGTTTGTGGGCCGACTTCGACGAAACTCGGTTTCTAGTACTATTTTGACAAGAAAATAACAATGCAATGTTAAAAATCATAAAAAATCAAAGATGGCGGCTTTTTTATATTTAATTTTATTTTGTCAGATTTTTTAGAAACAACAGCAAATATCTTTAAAAACATCCCAGTAACTATGCGCAAATAATATTTTAAAAATATCACCATTTATTCAGCTTTCACTTGAGGTATACAACTTAATAATAACTTAAATAAAAATGAGAAATCAAGACTTAGCTAAATAGCAGTCCCATTTTATGTAGCAAAAAATCCTATTTCGAGCGCTTCGGAGGTGGCCGTATTATTCTACTTAATCATAAATATGAAAGTTTGCCTGTTTGAATGATTGTTAATCAATCACGCAAAACGGCTGAACGGATTTGGATGAAATGATAGTTTATAAGCCGGATTACAACATAGGAGGATACTATTATCTTGGTTTAAGGTTTCCTAGGGATTTTCTCGAATGTAAATGTGGATGAAGTCGTGGGCTGAAGCTAGTTTGCCATAAATGGTCGTGCTTACTAAAAATACTTTCGTCTAAGTGAGTTTGAGACAGGATTGTTTTCCGCCGATGAGTAAAAATTTTATACAGACGGCATCACAAATAACCATGCATATCAGCTATTTTTAATGCCCCGCTGGCTGCTGGGGAAGAGGCCTTCCTTTTGGCTTGTGGATGGATAAAGCGGACGGGCCATAATGATAATAAATGAATAATGAAAATAGTATCAGAAACCGAGTTTCATCGAAATCGGCCCACAAACAAAACAGTTGGCCGCCATCTTGATTTTTTTTACTTTTTTAACATTGTGTTGCTGTTTTCTTGCCAAAATACTACAAAACCCGAGTTTCATCGAAATCGGCTCACAAACAAAAAGTTGGCCGCCATCTTGAATTTTTTACTTTCTAACATTGCGTTGCTGTTTTCTTGTCAAAATACTACCAAAAACCGAGTTTCATCGAAATCGGCCCGCAAACTAAAAAGTTGGCCGCCATCTTGAATTTTTAAAATTTGCAACATTGCGTTGCTGTTTTCTTGTCAAAATAGTATCAGAAACCGAGTTTCATCGAAATCGGCCCACAAACAAAAAAGTTGGCCGCCATCTTGAATTTTTTACATTTTTAACATTGCGTTTCTGTTTCCTTGACAAAACAGTAGCAAAAACCGAGTTTCATTGAAATCGGCCCGCAAACAAAAAAGGTGGCGGCCATCTTGAATTTTTTACATTTTTAACATTGCGTTGCTGTTTTCTTGTCGAAATAGTACCAAAAACAGAGTTTCATCGAAATCGGCCCACAAAAAAAAAGTTGGCCGCCATCTTAAATTTTTTACTTTTTTTACAAAACATCCTTTATTTTTCCACTAAAATAATGTTAAAATGGTTAAAATTCATTTAATTCAAGTAAAAATGAAATGAAACAGAAATAACTTCATTCGTTATTTAAATAAAAGCACTCACTCAAATCACTTTTTTACTTAAATGTACGTAGACGTGACGTGTACAAACCTGTTCAACAACAAAGTTAAGGAGGTCATCAATATGTATGAACGCGTCGCTTTTTGGTGGTCTATCGAATTTGGTCGGTTAATCGGAATACTGACAGTTGTTTGGGATTTTAATTGATATTTCCTTTAATACGAAGAATTTGAAGCTGAAATTTTCAGAGCATGTACTTCAGTAACCGCACAGATTATTCTTTGGGCCAGGATCTAAATAGTCTCTGATATTTTTATCCTGCTGACCGTCAAAGTCATGACATGGTCAGTCTAACCTTCATGTGGGTATTATTCAAAAACGCGTAAATGTGCGGTTTTCAAATTTTTTATGGTAATGAGAAATAATAGGAAGAATAGAACACCGTTTTTGGTTTCTCTATTTAGGTGGTAGTTTAGGCGCTAGAATTTTTTTCTGTTTTCAGAAAATGTGTGATTACTTCAAAATCTGTGAATATTTTTGAAATATTTTCTACCGCACAAATTAGGAGCTACTTATATGTGTTTACTGTAAGATCGCACATTTAGTAGTTTCCGAGATCTGGGATCTGGCAAAACGTTACGCCAGCAGGAAATCAAATATCTCCAAAACTATAAGGCCCACAAATTTTATATTTGGCGCACATTTCCTGCTAGTATCAAGCTACCCGCACATATATCTTTTATTTCTCTCCGATCATTAGTTTAGATTCTTCCTGCTGGAGCACCGTTACCCCAGCAGAATCCGTTTTTACCGTTTTATTCCAAAAGTATAAGGCCCACAATTTTTTTATTTGGCGCACATTTACACCGAGTTGCGCACAAATTATTCATCAAACTCGCTTCCCTCTAGGAGCATCTTTCCTGCTGGCGTAACGGACTCGAACTAAAGTGATATGTGTCGAGCCGCATGCGAGGGCTTTAATCATTCAGCATTCAGGCAATGTAATTTGCTTTCCGTACAATACAATGCAGGGCATATTATTATTTCTCAATAATAGTATTTGTACATTGAGGGGTGATGTGGTAATTGCACTTTCTTCCGAGTGAAACATAGTGCTTTATACTACAGAAAAATAAAATAAATAAGTACTTAAAATGTTATTGAATTCAAGTAGCTACAATAATTATGTATAAGAATAAAGAAGGACTTTCTGCTACTTTTAATATAAATCTATACATATAAAACTCTAAATTGATTGATTGATTGATTGATTCATTCATTGTTGGGATAAGCGTGGAGCCCTAACGGCTGAAGGTAGAGACACCATTTTTGGAGGGTATTTTATTTTATTTCTTGGAAAACTTACAGCTACTATGTTTATATAATTGTAATGTATTAACATTTAAATTAATATAAAATCAAAACAAATTTACTTCATCAAACTTTCGTTTTATTATTTGAGGCTAATAGCCAACCCTATCACAAGTCGTGACGCACGTGACGTAGCCGCCGCCAGACTGGCGCCAAGCTCACACATACAGGGAGTGCCGCCGCTGTGACGCCGGACAGTCTAAAGGCTCAATTACATTACCCAATTTTAAGCAAGCGATTTCAAGACTAAGCATGGTGTAAACGGACTAAGACAGTAAGAATCTTAAAATCGTGCGGCCTAGCCCGCTCGATAATAAGATTCTTAAAATTGTGTCGTCTAAATGCACGCACGATTTCAAGACAGTCTAACTGTACCTACGACGGCACGTCAGACGTAACAGTTGTACTACAAAAACCAACTTTATACCTAAGGCATAAAGGCGTTCTCAAGGTCACGTGTAGAGGTAATGTGACAGACAGAGACAGACTCTGTCTGACTCGCGACAGAAAGACGATACTGCCACAGTACAAAATAAGTTCAAAAAGGAATGTTGGTTTTTAACACGTTTTCATATGGACGTTTTCTTGTTTATTTATTTATTTATACTATTAATATTTATAAGTAGGTTCGTTTATTTGTTTGTCCGTAATTTTAGAAAAGAGTATTTTATACTAGGTAAATACCTACCTACCTAGCTTCCCGATGAGCTAGAGACTTGAAACTTATAGGTAGGTAGGTTGTTTTAAACACGCTTTTATTAGGTTGCTTTCTCGTTTGCTTGTGTGTTTGTTTGTTTGTTTCTCCACAAAGTTTGCGAACAATTTAAACTAGCTTTCGGATGAGCTAGAGACTTGAAACTTTGAACCTAGGTCAGAAATGGAAGGCAATGCAATATTATGGTATCATTGGGCTGATCTGATGATGGAGCCGGAAGAAGGCCACAGGAACTCTATAATGGAACCATACAACCCCATCGTGCTTGGGCTCGTTAGAATCGTCTTGATGAGTACTTTAAAGGGAGATGAGGTCCAGGCTCTGATGATGAAGCTGGAAGGCCATGCCATAGGAACTTAATATTGAAATCGTGCAACCCCATTAAATTTAGGCTCCTTTGAATCGTCTTGACGAGTGCTTTGTTGGGAAATAGTGTCCAGGGTCTGATGATGGAGCCGGAAGAAGGACACTGGAACTCTTTAATAAAACCACGCTACCCCATTGAGTTTAGGCTCGTTTGAATCGTCTTGGCGAGTACTCTAATGGGAAATAGTGTCCAAGGATCTGATGATGGAGCCGAAAGAAGGCCATAGGAACTCTATAATAAAACCATGCAACCCCATCGAGTTTGGGCTCGTTTGAATCGTCTTGACGAGTACTTTGTTGGGAAATAGTGTAACGTATAATAACGCGATATCTAGGTAGGTCGATACGTGCGCGACCGACAACAACGACGATGTGCACCTTCTGAGCCGGACGCCGTGGGTGGGCGTGGCGCGGGGTGGGTCACGCCGAGGGGCGGGCGGGTGCCGCTGCCGCGGCCCGCGCGCGAGCCGTCGCGTTCGCGTTGGTGTGCGGTGCGGTGCGGTGCGGCGTGTGTGTCCGTCGAGTTATTCACAAGAGCGACAGTCTTGTTTTGTTTGATACGATTCTTGCAATTTGCATTAAGTAAGTACCTACACATTAGAGGTTTTTATCTACTTAAATAAAATGATACTAGGTAAATATACCTACTACTACTTCATACCTACTAGGTAAAATATTTCTATTCGTGAGCCGTTCGAATTTTTAAACCTAGTCATATATTAATGTTATGTAGGTTTCTAATAGGTACCTAAAATTTTATTTGACACGACGACTGCAAATTGAAAATATTTATAATTAACCTCTTAACAAACAATGATTAAAGAAAAGGAATTAGGTAGGTGCTTAAAGAACTAAAACAGAAAATAAAACAAACACAATAACTACAATGTAAATAACTCCAATACTACGTTGATTGAAAAAGACATTAGAGACTTACTGCCTTCTCTTTAACTATGACAATAAGCACGGCCGAGCGTGCTAGAAATTGTGTGGTGTAAATGCGCGCATTCTTAGTCGTTTTCAAGACAGTCTTAAAATCGCTTGCTTAAAATTGTATAGTGTAATTGAGCCTTTATCTATACTCCAGCCAACTCGTGGAAAGAATGTTTATCAACAAACCGTATTAGGGTTATCATAACTTTGATTTGATAAAAACATCTCAAAAACATTTTAATGACATAATTAGGGCACATAACACTATAAATGTTTAGTAATGATTGTTTTTGTTACACATAACACTAGATTAATTCACACAACCTCTATTTTCTTGTGTTAAAACAAAAATTATTTAAAAACTCGTAATTTCTTTTAATTGATACCCCTATTCATGCATTACGAGCAGGCGGTAATAACATTTCCTGGATTTGTATTATTCTTCCAAATGAAGTCTTATCTAGTGAAATTGATGAATCAAAATGAATCTGTACACATTGTTTTCATGACCAACCCATGTCATGAAAACCAAGTGTACAGTTTCATTTTGATTCATCATCATTTTGACCATGGATCATTTTTCTTACTGTTAGTCAGTGCTAGTCACACTATAGATCTCTTTTTCATCACACTTTTGGAAAAGAGTTCTATAGTGTGAGTAGGTAACGGTAAATAAAATGACCCTTGATCACACCGATATTGACATGTGACCACTTTCTTGTTTTATTTCGCCGTATTCAGTAGGTACTTATGCATTTAATATGACTGTCTATTTGTTTAACACGTAGTGATTATTTCCTCTGTGTATTTGTTGTACAATAAGTAATTTGTATTTTATTTAACCTAGTTTGTATCAAAAAAGGTTTTGAATACATGCCTGTCATTGGTTGCTAGGCAACGGTTTGTCATTAAACATTCTTTCCACGAGTTGGCTGGAGTATAGTGAATACGTGGCATAATCATTTTGATTTCTATGCTTTAACTCAACAGCACTGACTATTCTATTTGCAATGCAACACCTATTGATTTGAAGTATTAAATGTGATAAGAAAAATATGAGCAAAAAAAAATAAGGGTGGCATACATAACATTTATTATGTACTAGATTTTACATTTTTAGGAAGTACACTTATCAACAAACACCCTTTGCAGCAGCGGGACACTGAAACAACAATTATTTCTATTAGTCAAATGGTCAAAGGAATATAAATTTAGGTGCAGTAGAAAGAAATCAGTAAGTGATTTGACGTCACAGCACTCAGAAGTAGCAAATAAAAATTTAGTCACATCATTTTACAAGTTAACATCTACAAATCAATTTTTGAGTCCTATCCTAATGCTGTATCGCTTTACATGACGATTCTGCTAACGTCCAAGTTAAAAGAAAAAGTGTTGATTAACCTCTTTAATTAATCAAATGCGAGGCGGCCACATGAGGCCAGACAAAAATGTACTTTTGTCTCATTTACCCGTACCTGACGGGTTAAAACTCTCTTGCAAAGTTTTTTTAACAATATAAACTAGTGATGCAACGAATACGAATATTCGTATTCGCCGAATAGTAGATATTTACCGAATATTTGTATTCGCCGAATATCATCACAAATATTAAAAACAAACTATTTATATTATAACTGAATGCAAACCAAGTTACTGTTTGGCTGTGCACCGTGTATCCGAACGCACCTAAGAGCGAGGCCCCATTAGTGCATTGCGCTGCGTCGCGTCGTCGCAACGGAACAACGCATTGTATGCCACACCTGCGTTGCGTTGATGCTGCGACAACGCAACGCAAGAGGATATGCACGCCGTCGCAGCTGCGTCTCAGTTCACCCTTCACAATGGATAGATACAAACGTGTCCTCTGCGACGACGCAGCGCATCACCCTCCCTCCCGCTTCGTCTCTTGTCCGTCGATCCGTTGAAACGTCGCGCGCGACGACGCAACGGTCTAATGGGGCATGTCATAAAAAATATATGGAAAACGACGCAGCGACGACGCAACGCACTAATGTGGCCTCGCCCTAATACGCACTATACTGTATTTATCTTTTGACAGGGATTACCCTAGCATTGAATGAATCAACGAAGTCAAGTTCTCAAGTTGTCAATTATTACTTGTTTGCTTCATAGCATAAAATGCCTAAGAAGTTACAAATGTTGTGCTTTTTGAACAAAAGATTATTAAATATCTTAGTAAAAAAAAGAATACTGTGTATTATTCATTATCATTACTTTGTGGAATTATTTGTATTCGCCGAATAGTAGAATTTGATATTCATATTCATTAAAGTAGTATTCGTTGCATCACTAATGTAAACATTTTAAAATCAATGCTGCTTTCTGACCACAAGAATAATTTTATTACGATTGTGGACAGTTATTTTTATGGCATAAAGGAGAATGGCAGGTGTCCATATATTTTCAGAACCACATAAAGGCTTAGCGTGCCAAGAAGTAAATAGCATGACTTTAATCCTCTATTAAAGCCTAATAAATTATGTAATCGTAAGATACACTTTAAAGCTGGGGATAAAAAGTTATTTTAAAACCTAACCTCAAAACAGCACCTAGTAGGCAATTACTTTGGATACATTACATAACCTACACAGAATGATTTTTATTTAAAAGCTATAGGTGAGGCTGGTCATGAAATCTACAAATATTTAGTAATTAGACCGTAATAGACCGTAATAGTCAATTGGTAATGCGCCTGGCGGCCATGATTTTAACCTCAAAAACGAATAACAATTGTATTTTTTTCATATACCTAGACCCTTTCTTATTGAAAATAAGAATTCAATAATTGATACATTATATTACCTATTAGAATTTTACTGTTTTTGTCATTTTTAGTTGCGGATGACGTTGTTTTTCTAAATGTTGCCTCCTTCTTTACGAACACTTTAAATTGAAAAGTAACCACCAAATTATGACCTTTAAATCTCATAAGGTCCGAATTGGGCACGCTCAGTGTTTATGAATTTGGAATATGGTTCCCAGTTTGCCATTCTCCTTTATTATTTGTAGGTACATAAATAATACACACTTGTTATAATAATTGCCTGAAAAGCAAACAAATTGACCAAATTACCTTTTATCACAGTGAGTGTCTATGATCTTGGCCTTTCCTTCTTTTCTTTGTACAAGGCTAGGAGTGACACGTTGGCTACCTTCACCACCTACAAATAAAAAAAATACTAAGTAATGCATTCATTTAGAATTATCTTCAATGAGTAGGCAGATATTCAGTATAGCAGACTGCATCATGAAGCACTCAGAGTGGCTAATACTCCAAAAACTAACTGGAATCATCACTACAGTTCTGCTAACCAATTATAAATTGTAATATATAAATACATAGATTAGTGTCAAAGTGTTAATCACCTTAAATCGGACTCCAGGAATGTCACCAACAGCATGGCCTTTACGACCGAATCCCGCTACTAGTACTTCGTCATTCTCTTCAATGTGGTTCAAGCAACCATCTCGTGGCACGAATGCTGTCACCTTCTTGCCGTTCTTGATTAGCTGTACTCTTACACACTTTCTGATAGCAGAGTTGGGCTGCTTAGCTTCAACACCTCTGTAAACAGAGAAACAAACATTGCAATATTTAAAAAATATATATATACTACAAAAAGGTTAGTATTAGGCTTGCCATCAAATTTTATTCTGAATTCCGAAACAGAATCAATGAACACAGCAAATTCATTAAGCTATGGACCTGCCACTAACCTAATTTAAAAAATTTGAAAGTCCCTGACATAAAGACGGACATTTCAATAAAAGTCCAGACATTTTTTCTCAAAAAGAACTGACTGAACCACATCTTTCGCCGTGATGTATTTTTGTTATGTGCTTATATTTTAAAGTGTTTGAGAGATTTTAACGAAATTGGGTGATTTAGAACTGTTTATCATGTCTTTACCTATTTTAACCTAAGTTTCTATACATTTTTAGACATCTCTTTCGAACACTACTGCTATGTATGTTTTATAACTAGTATTACACCGCCCAATCTAAAAATCCAGACAAATTTCGAAGTCCTGACAAATGTCTTAAAAAAACCCGGACAGATTGTAACCCTCCCTGCCACACAAATGCGGTAATTTTCGGTTCGAAATTTTCACACATTATTGACATTTGGTTTCAGAATTCTGAATCAGATTGAGTCTGTATGTGGCGGGTCTTAGTAATTGAGTGAAAATATATTGTAAATGTTAGGTCTGGTATTATGGTTTGAAAATCAGATACCTGTTGAGTGTTGACACGATCAAATCAAAGTATACTTGGACAGAGTAGCTTTTTCGAAACGGTAACATCAAAGTGCACTTGACATGCTCATTTATATGATCCAAGTAGTGTCCAAGTAGTCATCAAAACTACTTTTCTATCAGGCTTGGATGATAGTAAAGCATGGTCAAAGTTTACATGATTAAAATTTTGATCCATGTGTGCTTTGATTGCTCATTTACATGAGCCAAGTAGCGTCCAAGTATTAATCCAAACTACTTGGTCCAAGTATACTTTCATCATGTCAACACAGAAACCAACCAACACTTAGGATTAACCAGCCAACAACCTCAATGTTTAGGTTCATTGACCTTACGTGCTACTTACACACTACTTACATTATCCATACCTTACTCTAAATTTGCGCTGTAGATAGCGCCGCCGCCTCTCGCAGTATTATCCTGTGATTGTAGCGAAAACACATTCACAGGAATAATACCACGCGAGGAAGCGTCGCGTCGCCTGCCGATTTCGCCGACACTTGCGTGCGTTGCGCACGTATACTTGCGTACTTCGACTCAATATTCCGCCACACAACATTCCATTTCTAAAGATATATAAGCACCATGTCAAAGCGAAATGCATTTGTCATGATGAAAGCAATGATTTCATATATTCATCAATGAGAAAGAAGTATGAATGGATTACAACTTACACTTTTTCCAGGACGATGCCCTTAGCGTGAGATGCTCCACCGAAGGGATTAGCCTTCCACCTCGTACCCATGTGGGCTTTTTTGTAGTCCTTGTCAGCCCATCGTTGTTCACGACGATGGTTCACGTGCTTTCGCGCCGTGCGAATACCACGGGGCTTGCCTGAAATACCGATGTCGCCGGTTATGCACAAAGTTCACAGTATACACTGAAATTGATACATGGCTGTTTTTAACACATTACGTGAGTTGGTAAATTTTCTTCGCACCTCATAATAGACACACTGTCAGCGAGATGGAAAAAGATTTATTTTACACCACGAGAAAAACATGTCTCCGCCATGGCCGACAAGTAGGCGTGATGATAAATTATCATGTAAAACTGGTAAAAAACTAGTCCAGGATCACTTTCGTAACACCTATTGCGTCTATAGCACTAAAACACATCGTAAAAAACTTAAAATTATAATAAAACCACGGTATTTTTATCACAAACTGCTCCTTACCCATTTGGATAGCACGACACCAATCGGCTACGGATGGGAAAAGAAATCAACTAGCCAACCACCGGCTTGAATTCGACATTGACATGTCTACCAACATACCCCGCGTTCCAAATCACGCCAACAGCGCTGTTAGCGTATAATCCATTAAATTAGGTAGGTACACAAATACCCTATTTGTGTAATATTTTGTGACTTTTTAATTTGGTCGGATTCGCGCTCACAGCGCTGTGAGCGTGATTCGGAACGCGGCCATAGCCTTCTGTATTGGTACCAAGCCATGAACATACGTTTGGCAACGTCACTTCGTGGTCAATTTTAAAAGTCTGATATTTTTTTTCGTAGTACCTAAATGTGGGGTTGAAAATATGAAAATAATTTAGTTCTTGTATTGAAATGCCTTAAATATTAAACAATAAGAAAAATATTAATGTCAACCAGGGGCCTTACTATGAGCTCTTAAAGCAGGACTTAAATTGAACTGCATTACTTTTTCGTACTAAAGCAGTCCTGTTTGAGCCCTGCATTTGAACTGAACGGCTTCTTTTTTGCTGATGGTAAACCCCCAGGAAAAATATATGTCAAAGATAAAAAAAAAATGAAATTTTTTTTCAGCAGGGAGTTGATTAACACGCCCTCTAGCAATAAATGATATATCATGAGAAAGGTCTTTTAAAGACAAATATTTTATGTCAATGGTTAATACTTTTGGAGCTATAGGTTATTAAAGTATAAAACTGGATGTCTATAGAAGTTGATGTACCCCACCTCTAGCAAGAATGAAAAGCATCTACCTACGCCGCACATTACTAACCAACACACAGTTGCAACAAGATTCATCACGTTGTGACTAGATGGCACTCGTGTCGAATAAACACTAAGATTAAGCACCTCATAGTGTGGAGAATATATGGAGAAACCTCATTTCCATACCATACCATATTACAATTCCTACAGATATATCATTAGAAAGGTTCTCATATGACAAATATTTGCTGCAAACACACTTTCTATCAATTGTTAGTATTTTCGGAGTTTTAGTCATTAATTTTATAAAATTTAGTTGAGTTCAGAGGTGCTTACCATCAGCAAATAAGAAACCATCCTTACGCCGTTCAATGCAATAGCAGACCTGCTTAAAAAGTACCATGACTGTCTTTCAGATGAACTGCTTAAAGATGTTTTGACTCAAGGTGGACGGTTAGTTTGTCTCTGGTATGTTTTGTTGACGTAATGCGAAAAGGAGATAGCGCTATACAAGTCAATTTATCACTTTATATCTCTGTCTGCCATGACGTTCAAAGTTGATGAAAAATTAAAAAACGCATACCTACTAGTTTTTTAATGAGAACATTGCAAATAAACCATCATATCATCATATTTATTTTTAATAAAATTAGTTGACCATGTTATTAGGTACCTAGTGATTTTATATGATGCTTTCGATGTGTTTGCAACGTTCGCTGGCCTATTATACGATTATGGACGGACCTCGAAGTTCGCTTGAAATAATGTTAGAAAAAAAAAACAAAAACTTCTCAAGTGGATAACGGAGTTCGGTGGAAATTTGTCTTATAACCTTATTAAATTTACTATGAAAAAGTTAATTAAATAAATTTACTATAAAATTATTATGAAACACTTTAGTGTTTCAAATTTAAAGACCTCTCTAATGATGTAAGGTAAGATTCATTGCATCAAGGCCTAGATCAAAATGTTCATCGTACTAAAGGGCCCCCGAAAAGGTCAAACAATTTGTCTTAAACATCTGTCCTAATAAAATAATAACAATAAATGTAAAGAAAATCACTCATTTATTTTAGTTGTTGCTTTTCTTAAATTTAATTGATGTTCTGAGAGTTTGAATTTGCTGCGTTATCTACAGAGTTCTACAGTGCGAGGCACGTATCTTGAAATCGGGTGAGGATTGCGCGAAACGCGTATTTTGGGTATGCGTAGCTGTGAGGGGCGCGGGTGGCGGGAGAGGGGCGCGCGCTATTGGTCGCTCACAAGAGCACATGCGCGAACTTATCCCCACTCTGTCGAAAAAATTTCAAGATACGTGCCTCGCACTGTACCAAGTGTCACAACTGAAAGCTGTGACATTGCGAAACATGAAAGTAAGGTTATAATGGTTGTAATTAATGTGAGTGATAAAATTTTGCTAATGATATAAACTAGACCTGAAATAAAGGCTTTAAATGTTGTTTCTTTTGTTAGTTACATACAAGATTGTATTTTTGTAGTTTGTTTAATGTAAAATAGTAAATAAACCTTTTGTTCATACAGAGAAACGCAATTTCGTCTTTGTTTCATTAATCCCCATTGAAAAAGTACACAAGAGTACCTATAACAGTATTATATAAATATAAAATCTTTATTGAAATAATCGAACATCACAATTTACAACTAGTTTAAACATAGATACCTAATATAGGAAAAAAGAAATAATAACTATAATATTACTATACCATATTGTGCTTGACCACATGCGATGTTGCCGTTGCTCACTTCATGGCTTGGAACAATATAAAAGGCTATGCTGCCAACATTCAGATTTTAACTAATGATGTGTTGCCATGTTGTTAAATCAGTACTTATGTATATATTCGATTCTAGATTGAATCGATTTTAAATATTAGTTGAAGCAAATGATCGAAGAGTTGAAGATTCAAATAAATCCCGCTCTGTCATACACATAGACATAGAAAAATTTTCGCTGCGCTCAAGAATACCAACAAAGCGTGGAAAAGAGAAGTTAACATCATACGGACACGGTCTATGTAGAAAAGAGACAAAGGAACAAGTGACATGTGCCAAAATTTTTTACAGTAAGAGCCCCTAGCATCCCGCTTAGCAAATGAGCAATCACAGTTTGTTTAAAATATTTGTTAATCTTAATTAGAATTTGAAATAAAGGTATCGTGGAGCCATGGTGTCTTGTGCTCTACAGCTTGGCCATAAAGAGATGAAATTAAATAAAATGGAACTAAAATTTTTCAGTACAAAATACAGTCAGTGTTGCCAAATTATTCCTGATTTTGACGTGTTTACATAGAAAGTGGCGCCCTCAATTTTTGTCAACTCTTTATGGTCAAGCTGTAAGGTATAGACCTTGACTCCTCAAATTAGGCTTAAATTGTAGAAAATTGTATTAACTTTACAGAAATATAAACAAAAAACCTGAAAAATGCTTCCGAACGAAACGGCAATCCTTTTTATTTCGTGAAAAAATGCCTATTTTTGACTAGCTGTGTCTCCGCAAACAATGAACCTTAACTACTTGGGTTAGGCTCAAGTTGTATAAAATGTATTATATTATCTTAAGTGTCAATTATTTTAAGCTATGTAATATTTTTTGGAACAATAAAACATTTTTATTATTATTATTATTATTATCTGTGATAAAATGTAGTTAACATAATAAAAGTATGTAACAAATTAACCTGAAAAACGCTCTTTCAGGTAGTTTTTTTTTTAAATAGTGAAACAAGTGCCAATACCTAAAATAAAAAAAATCGAGTTTAAAAATGTTGGTTATGGTGTAATTTTTCAGAAACTGCTTGATAAATTGCATTTTTGTATATCAGAAATGAATTCTACGTTATTAATTTATCCGAAAATGATACCACGTTTGACCTATTAGGTAAACCTGAATTGATATAATTTTTAGAATGATCCAGGAAAAGAACGCTATTTAACCTGCCGCAGTATGGAACTGTATTAAGGATAGTTTGGCCTAGCTCAATATTAGTTAGGAACGGTCTACAGATCGCTAGGTGGTTTTTAATTAGATAATCAGCCCGCGGCAGGCTGATTATCTAATGAGAAACCATCTAGCGACCGGTTTTATCATTTGACAGATGAATATGATACATTGCTACTTCTTTTTGGGTTAAAAAAATCATACCAAAGAAAAGTAGCAATGTATGTCAAATGAAACCGGTTGTTAAATAGTTTCGTTTTAGGTAATCAGCCTGCGGGATATGTAATCGCGGCTTCAACAGGATTTTCATATAAGTGCTTTTCGATCTACCGACCGTGTATTCAACATTGGACAAAAAAAATTAGAAGAATGGAATCAAGAAGCTTAAATCCACAATGGAGTTTGCACTCCTAGTATCATACTGAAGATTGAAAAAAGACTCTTTAGTGACGTCACGGCGTATTGCTATCTCTTTCTTTTCGTTTTACAATACTTTTTCGTTTCTCACGAACGAACGAACGACGAACAACGAACACGTATTGTAACACTAAAGAAAGAGGTTGCAATAAGCCGTCACGTCACTAAAGGAGCTTTATTCAATCTTCACTATGACATATGGCCGTGCAATCTCCATTTGAGGGAGGTATAAGTTACTTGAATGGAATGCTACCTTTAGTTTAGTCTGTGGAGTTCATAAATGACAGTGATGGGTTGCGTTCAGAGCATAGATGTAGCAAATCCCTTCGGTATAAACCAGATTGAGCTCTTCGCCCCAAAACGAGCCGACAGAGAGGTCAAGTAGATAATTGTATCTCTTTCTTCATTAGGGTGACCAAACTGTATGGTTGGTTGGAGACATACTTATTACTTTAAACTGTTTAATATAAACTGAAGTACGTAGTTCTTTATTTATAGGTACAATTAATACTTTTGCCACGTTTTTATAAGGTTGCTTGTTTGTTTGTGTTTTCGTTTGTTTGTTTGAGCAAAAATTTTGCAAACGATTTCATACTAACTTCCCGATGAACTAGAAATATAAATAGAAATAGAGACTTGAAACTTTGAACACAGGTCAGAACTAGAAGGTTATGTAATATTATGGTATCATTGAGCTGATCTGACGATGGAGCCGGAAGAACGCCACAGGAACACTATGATGAAGCCATACAACCCCATCGTGTTTGGGCTCGTTAGAATCATCTTGGCAAGTACTCTGTTGGGGAATAATATCCAAGGGGCTGATGAAGGAGCCGGAAGAAGGCCATTGAAACTTTGTAATAAAATCATGCAACCCCATCGAGTTTGAGCTCGATTCGTCTTGACGAGTGCTCCGATAGGAGGTGGTATACTTTAAATAAAATAATAATTTACTAAAAATAAATTTTTATGATTTTTATTACGTTTCATTAGGTTGCTTTCTTGTTTTTATTTATAAATATGGTTAATCAACCAATATCTACAAAAATTCAAGTGTATAATGACATAACTATAAAGTTTATTGCAATTTTGATAGAAATACAATGTGCGTGAATTTCGGAAATCAAATGGTCTAGTGATCTATAGTTAAAAAAACAGGTGCAAACGATTTTTAACTTTATTGACGTTTAAAATGCGGTTGCTTTCTACCATAATTATTCTCTTTCATTAAAAACTGTTATTTTGGTAAATATATCAATAAGGTCTAAAATACTTGCACCAATTTTTTACTAGTGAAATTACAAAAATGGGTTCAAGCGATTTTCAACGACACAATGTTAAAAATAAAAAAAACATGATGGCGGCCAACCTTTTTTTTGTTTTTGGCTTGATTTCGATGAAAATCGGTTTTTAGTAATATTTTGACAAAAAATAACAATGAAATGTTGAAAATATAAAAAGAATCAAAATGGCGGCCTACTTTTTTGTTTGTAGGCCGATTTCGATGAAACTCGTTTTTTGGTACTATTTAGGCAAGAAAATAACAACGCAATTTTTAAAATATTTAAAATCCAAAATGGCGCTTAACTTTTTTGTTTTTGAGCCGATTTCGATGAAACTTGGTTTTAAGTACTATTTTGACAAGAAAATAAACAAACACAATATTAAAAGTATTAAAAATCCAAGGTGGCGGCCAAATTCTTTTCTTGTTCTTTTTTTTTCAACCCAGTTATATTAAAATCAACCCAAAAACAAAATTGGCAGCCATTTTGACCTTTTGTTACATTCCATTGTTTACATTCCATTATTATTTTCTTGTCAAAATAGTGCAAAAAACCGAGTTTCATCGAAATCGGCATACAAACAAAAAAGTTGGCCACCATCTTGAATTTTTTAATATTTAAAAAATTGCGTTGTTATTTTCTTATCAAAATAGTACCAAAAACCGAGTTTCATCGAAATCAGCCCACAAACAAAAAAGATGGCCGCCATCTTGGATTTTTTATATTTTAAAAAATGGTTTTTTATTTTCTTGCCAAAATTGTACCAAAAGCAGAGTTTTAATGAAATCTGCCTATAAACAAAAAAGTTGGCCGCCATCTTGGATTTTTAATATTTTTAACATTTATTTCGTTGTTATTGTCTTGTCAAAATAGTACCAAAAACCAAGTTTCATCGAAATCGGCCTACAAACAAAAAAGTTAGCCGCCATCTTGAATTTTTTAATATTTATAAAATGCGTTGTTATTTTCTTATCAAAATAGTGCCAAAAACCGAGTTTTATCGAAATTGGCCCACAAACAAAAAAGTTGGCCACTATCTTGAATTTTTTAATATTTCGAAAATGCGTTGTTATTTTCTTATCAAAATAGTGCCAAAAACCGAGTTTCATCGATATCGGCCCATAAACAAAAAAGTTGGCCGCCATCTTGAATTTTTAATATTTAAAAAATGCGGTGTTATTTTCTTATTTAAATAGTGCCGAAAACCGAGTTTCATCGAAATTGGCCCACAAACAAAAAAGTTGGCCGCCATTTTGAATTTTATATACTTTAAAAATTACTTTATTTTCTTGTCAAAATAGTACCAAAAACCGAGTTTCATCAAAATCGGCCTACAAACTTAAAAGTTGGCCGCCATCTTGGATTTTTTAATATTTTCAACACTGCGTTATTATTTTCTTTTCGAAATAGTACCATAAACCGAGTTTCATCGAAATCGGCGCATAAACATGAATTTGATTATTAATATTAATTTTATTTACCCCTCGCCTGCGACTTCCAGTTATTTCAATTGATAGAACAATTTCGTTTTTGGGAAATCTGAAATGGTGTAGAATTTATGGTCACCCTTGTTTTGTAAAGAAATATTTCCTGAATATTGAAATTCTAAAATTGAAATTCGTCGCCAAAGTCAAAATCGGATCGGAGTTGCCAGGATGACACTTGAATTTATACAACTACAATAATGCTGATTTGCATTATTGTAAAAATCTAATTAAATCAAAAGAGTAAGTTCTGTCATAGAAAAATCAAATAAGTAGGCCAACTGGAGCTGTGAGCGAGCGATAATAGCCTAAACACTGGCTGACTGGTAGGGCTGTCGCTTATAGTTTATTCAATCGTCAAAATGCAAATGTAAGGCAATCTTTATGTAAAACAATTTTCCCCTGTAGGGTAAGCATCAGGGATCTATAATATAATTTTTTTTATTATTTTTTGTACATAGACCAGGAGCTGACTACAATGTTTTCTTTACCTACGTCATATTATATGATTATTGAATTGAAAAATTACGATGGAAGTAGGATTTATTAAAACGTGGCTTTACTTAATCATGTTTTTATTAAAATAAAATAATTATTATGATATTGTAGTTTTTACACTATTAACGATTTTTTTTACTTTTTCATTTACCTAATTTACCTAAATTATAATCTTCAAATTAGGAAATTGAATAATTTTACAATAACTTCAAATAATAGGCATTAAAAGTTCTTTTTTACCCGACTGCGAGGAAAGGGTTAGGTATTTCGCGCGTATCTTGTATGTTGTTTAAATTCTTTATTACCTCATATCTTTCAAACGGCTGAACGGATTTCTATAATTAAGATGTCGTTAGATTGGTTTTGACAGCCCAAGTGTTCTTAGGTAAGTGACGTTCAAAAAATAATTTAGCGACTGTGAGATGCTATTATTTAAAGTGAAATCATTTTTTAGAATACTGCAATATGGCTTCAAATTAAAGGGCTTATACTTTATAGTAAAGATTTCAAAAAGGTAGGTTTCATGACCGTTAGTAAAATAACTAATATGACATAAATAAATATAAATACAATTATAAAACTAAAAAATAAATTAATTAAAAAAAAACACGACTGCCCTGCCAAAAACGAACTAAAAAGATAAATAACAAGGTCAGGGGACCGTTTTGTAGAACAATTTTCAATTAAAGAGGTCCCCCGACTGCAATGACACCTTGTTATTTATCTTTTTAGTTCGTTTTTGGCAGGGCAGTCGTGTTTTTAATATTTTTTTTTAATTTATTTATTTTTATTTCACACATTTTAGTGACAAATTAAATATTTTTGAAATGTGCTCATTATGGCCTTTCATTTGATGCCCATATTGTAATGATTGAAGAAATTTTTTTTTTCACATTTGAAAATGGAGCGTCGCCATATCAACTTTTTTCAAAAAAAAATAGCCAGTGTCACTCTGAATGATGTAAGGATTCTAACGATACCCCATACATCCAAATCCGTTGAGCCATTTAGAAGTTATGGTGGAATAAAGAAACTCACATACCCACAAACATACATGAACCCTGAACACATATACACTCTTTTTGCTTTGGGCAGTCGTGTAAATACACTCTTTTTGCTTTGGGCAGCCGTATAAAAACCCGCCTACATCAAAAGACAAGTGTTGACTTGTCCGTCTTGTCTTGATAAAAGATGGAATTAAGATCAAATTAAAGGCAAATAAAATGCAGTTGGAGGCATAGATTTGTCTATTGATGCAGGCGCGTTTTTTTAAATTTCATTTTTTTTTCTGTATCTTTGTGATTTTTCAAAAAAATTACACATTTGATACAGAAAAAAATTTTCGTCTGTTCCGACAAGTACGAAATGCCTTATTATTTGAGGTTAATGTAAAATATATCCTCATTCTTGCAAATAACTTTTGCAAAAATATCTTTGGAAAGCATGGACACGGCAATGAAAATTCAACATCTTTAAGTTGCTCGTAAATTGACATGCCAATTTTACAGTTTATGTGTTTCTCTTCAAATGATTTTCGAAAAACCTGCTCCATCCTTTCAATGTTTTTAACAAAGTCATCAGGTGGGACCACTAATGAATTTCGGTCCGTTGAATAATCCTTGTAGTGAAGATACCTGGATTCTGCACAGTAATTGCAAGCTCGCAGATTAGCATCCAAATATGATCTTAATAATTCACAATTATTATGACGATCTAGGCATTTCTTTAACAAGGCTCCACATACATAAAAAAATGAATTTTTTTCGGGCATGTCAAGTTGTACATAGTCAGAACGTTTGATTTCGTGCAATGTGTTTTCTGGTGTATGGTCATTATTATTGATAGCTAAAGGGGCTGGAACGTTATCGGATTCTTTAAATTCATTTTCATAAATCTTATGATCTCTCAAATTAACAAGAAATTCTGTCAGATCTTCAGCGCAATTGCCCTCGTTAGGAGCCCGTGTCAGATTAGCAAAAAAAAAACTTACGAAATGCGGAGATAAATTGCCTACTGGTTGGTTCTGTGGCCATACCATTTTTTGATCTGATTTTGCCAAACAAGTTCTCAATTATATCCTGATTGAGACGCCTTGTTAGTAAATATGGATATCCTTCCTGCTTAAGATCTTCATGTAATTGTAGAATTGATTGGATCGTGATTTCAAAACCATTAATAAATTTAACATTTTTGGTAACGTCTTTTCCATTTTTGGGATCATGTAACTTTAATGTTTGAAAAAAAGTTAACTTTTTATTGAAAAATATTTTTTGATGATCAGTCCCACTAAATGCATTTTTGTATAAATAACTGTCACAGAGATTCGTGTCAAACAAATCGTTCATCATCTGTATAAATTCAACTGTAGCTCTTGCTGATTCATCAATTACTTTAAAGTCTATAAATGTCGATAAACCGGATGCTACGGATCTACTTAAAAGTTGCGTCGCGTAGCGAACTTTCATTTTTTCAAAATTCGTAGGATTAATGTGACTGTTAGTCAATTTATGTGCTTGTTTATAATCTTTTTTTTTATCATGTTCGTAGAATTGGACAATATGTTCATATTTTGCCACAGAACCATTTTGAAAATGAAAATCATATGTCATTAAGTTGTTGCGAATTAATTTTATCAAATGTGGTGCGTCAAAAATATAATAAATTTTATGATTATCGATCATGAAGTATGTTTTTGTCACGGAAATTCCTCTTTTTTTAGACGCTTTTAACAAATCTGATCCAAGATCTGATACACACACTCTTATTTTTAATCCAATTTCAAAGAGCTTAGATATAATTTTATCAATCCACAAAGAAATATTAACATCATTTGAACATTCCGATAACAAAGAGAATCCGATAGGCTGGTACCATTTCACAAAAATACCTCTTACAAGAACCACTAAGGCATATTTAGCAGGTGACGGAGATTGTACACCTTGTACTTCGTGAAAGCCAATGATTTTGTCATTTTTAATATCATAAAAAAGATTAGTTTTGAGACTCATTGAGTCCATTACTAAACTGCACTGTTTTTCTCTCTCAGACATATTGTTCACTTTCATTTTAAGAGCTTCCATCAACTCGTCGTTTACTTCAGTAGTCATCGGAATATATAACTTATTTAACGTATTTCTACAGGGCAAACAAATGGTGTTTTGCAATAAACGGTAAGCTTGTGGGCTAATGTAATACAAATTCAAGCAAAACATCTTGTAAGCATGACTGTATCTGTTCCCTTTGTGACCTGGTCTTAAGATCGTTTGCACTTTAACAAGTTCGGCTAGGTCCTTTGTTAATAAGCGATCACATAGCTTATAAAACATGTCTTGTGAAGATTTTTGTGATATAGACTCTGATTCGCGTACTCTCAACCGTTTTCTGCAACCTAACAACTCGGTTTTCAGTTTTCTTTTGCGGGGAGTATCTGCAGAAAGCGAAACGGGTGTTTGAACTATGTTGTCTGATGTAGTCATCGTAACTGTTTGGCATGAAGAACTGGAAATCGTCAAATCAATTTCTGTTTGGGTTGAATCATCTGATGTTTTTACATCGGTTTGCATCTGTTTATTTTCTTTTGTTTCGGTGGGCAAATTTAGACAGGGAAAACATTTTTTTTTAATACTTTGCGAACAGATTTCTTGCAGACGTCTTGCGCATTGAAATGTATTTCACATACATAATGATGGAGTGGATTTCTTATCAAATCCTCACGTGCTATCAATTGCAACCATTTTAATTGCCTGAAAAGAACAAACAATTCGAATTAGAAGAGCTGTCATGGCGGCGGCGGTTAAACAAGAGGCACTTACACATAGAAACACAACATTACGAGTTTTTTTATAATGATTATTTTATGTTAAAAATACTGGCTCCCAGTCTACATTTACTCCCGGTACCTACACATACACATAGGAGCAAATAATTACGATTTAACTTAGAATGTTAAAAAGAAACTGTCTCCCGGTCTTCCGGTTTACCTACTCCCGGCATGCTAAAGTTTGTTTCTAATATGCTCCCGGTTTATTAATAACATACACATACACATAGGAATACAAGTGACGATTTTATTTATAAATCTTATTATTGATAAAAAAAGGTCTAGCTCCCGGTCTACAGGGTTATTTGTAATTCACTTAAAACCTCTTGTGGGGTTGATCACCATCAAATTGAGCATATTTTTTTCATACGTAGGTACTCATGACGAAATAATAATAATTAACCCGGCTCTCCTATGTAGGTACCTACGTTTTACCGATTTGTTTATTTATATGTAGGTACCTAATTATGTAAATATAAAATGCAATATCAATCGGAAAATTTTGACAGATTTGCGTAGGTTGATAACCAACCGTGTGAGGTACAGGCGCGGTCGCAGCCTGAAATTTTGGGGGGGGTCACTAAAAAATAATAATACAATTGCTTTTTTTATTGGCCGGTTTTAGCACTACCAGCGCCCTGGGCGAGATTTCTACGGGGCGCCCCCTATATGCGATTCCAAGATTTTCAATTTTGCTTGTTAGTTTGCCCTTTTTTAGTCAGAGTCACCTACTAATCTTGTAATCTTGCTTGTTTATAGTAAAAAAAACGGCCGCGCAGCGCATTTTTTTAGGCAGTTTCAACTACTAATCTTATAACCTTGCTTAAACAAGCAAGGTTATAAGATTATAGCAAAAAAATGGCCGCGCAGCGCAGTTTCTAGTCAGTTTCATCTGCTAATCTTCTAATTTTGCTTATTACAGTAAAAAACCGCCGCGCAGCGCGATTTTTAGTCAGTTTCATCTACAAATCTTATAACCTTGCTTGTTTATAGCAAAAAAATGGCCGCGCAGCGCAGTTTCTAGTCAGTTTCATCTGCTAATCTTCTAATTTTGCTTATTACAGTAAAAAACCGCCGCGCAGCGCGATTTTTAGTCAGTTTCATCTACTAATCTTGCTTGTTTATAGTAAAAAAAAAGCGGCCGCGCAGCGCGATTTTTAGGAAGTTTCAACTACTAATCTTATAACCTTGCTTGTTTATAGCAAAAAAATTTCCGCGCAGCGCAGTTTCTAGTCAGTTTTTTGCTTATTACAGTAAAAAACCGCCGCGCAGCGCGATTTTTAGTCAGTTTCATCTACTAATCTTGCTTGTTTATAGTAAAAAAAAAAGCGGCCGCGCAGCGCGATTTTTAGGCAGTTTCAACTACTAATCTTATAACCTTGCTTGTTTATAGCAAAAAAATTGCCGCGCAGCGCAGTTTCTAGTCAGTTTTTTGCTTATTACAGTAAAAAACCGCCGCGCAGCGCGATTTTTAGTCAGTTTCATCTACTAATCTTGTAACCTTGCTTGTTTATACTAAAGAAAAACGGCCGCGCAGCGTTATTTTTAGTCAGTTTCATATACTAATCTTGTTTATTTATAGTAAAGAAAAACGGCCGTGCAGCGCGATTTTTAGGCAGTTTCAACTACTAATCTTGTAATCTTGCTTGTTCATAGTAAAAAAAAAGCCGCGCAGCGCGATTTTTAGTCAGTTTCAACTTTTAATCTTATAACCTTGCTTGTTTATAGCAAAAAATGGCCGCGCAGCGCAGTTTCTAGTCAGTTTCATCTGCTAATCTTCTAATTTTGCTTATTACAGTAAAAAAACGCCGCGTAGCGTGATTTTTAGTCAGTTTCATCTACTAATCTTGTAACCTTGCTTGTTTATAGTAAAGAAAAACGGCCGCGCAGCACGATTTTTAGGCAGTTTCAACTACTAATCTTGTAATCTTGCTTGTTCATAGTAAAAAAACGCCGCGTAGCGCGATTTTTAGTCAGTTTCCACTTTTAATCTTATAACCTTGCTTGTTTATAGCAAAAAAATGGCCGCGCAGCGCAGTTTTTAGTCAGTTTCATCTGCCAATATTCTAATTTAGCTTATTACAGAATAAAATCTACCGCGCAGCGCGATTTTTAGTCAGTTTCATCTACTAATCTTGTAATCTCGCTTGATTATAGAAAAAAGTCAGTTTCATCGACTAATCCTGCTTGTTTATATTAAAAAATGGCCGCGCAGTGCGATTTTTAGTCAGTTTCATTCGTCGCTTCGTCGCTCATCACCAGGCAACGATTAAATGCTATTGATAGTCGACCGGTGGTCGGGCGTTTTCGGCGCCCCACACACGCGCCCAGTGCAGTCGCACCGCTTGCACCGCCCTACTGTCGGTACTGTATAGAAGATTTTTCTATTTGACGTGTACGATTTTGGGGGGGGTCATGTCCCCCGTGACCCCCCCCCTCGGACCGCGCCTGGTGAGGTACACATGTTAACTGATGAAACATAGTTAGGTAAGTACCTACCTACCTACTCAAGTTTATTGCTTATATACCTACCTAAGATTTAGTTTGATTTATACAAATTTCTACTTAAGTAATTGGTCCCTTCTTTTCGCGGTGGGGCATACCTACTTAGTGATCTATTAAATCAAACCACAAATTGGTATCTGGTCAATGAAATTCGGAGCAGAACTAGGTATTTCCTAAACACTTTCAGTTATGTAATAGCTAACACATTATTTAATTATGTACGTTCCTACGTATGATATAGTAGGGTAGTAGATTAGATAGGTACTCACCGTTCTTGTTCGCTAGGTAATGCGAAGAAAGACAATTCCGGATCAGACAAACTGCTATTTAGACATCCATAAACACTGCAATATTTTCTAGAGGTCATCTTCACGAATTTGTATTTAAAGGAGGTAAGTAGGTAGTGTACATGTACGGCGGAGCGTGCGTGAGCGGCTGAGCGCGGGCGGTATTTAGTACGGCGCAGCCACGACTGACGCACCGCTATGATAGCGGTGCGTCAGTCTGACACAACTTAAAGGTGATAGCGGCGCTATCACCTTTAAGTTGTGTCAGTGTGTGCATGCGACGACGCATACGTACGGCCGCGCTCACATACAAACCGCGTTCGGGCGTATAATGAGTAAGACGACTTACTTATTTGATTTTACTATGTGTTCTGTTTTATGTTACAATTACGATGTGTTATTCTAAATTAATATTTAAGTAGTAGATTTTCAATATTCCACTCCGAATCCTTAACTTTGATACACTACGTGATTGGTAACGTAAATTTTTTTTCCCTACCATCGTGGTATTATTGTTTAGTAATGGCAATTGTGCGAACGAGACATCCTCATCTACTTGGTGATGTCTCATTCACACAGTAGAGTCTTCAGTAAATGTCGTTGATAGAATTTCAACTCTATGACACAGGGAATAAAGTTGAATTTCTTTTAAACGCATAGTGAGAATTTTTGTAGAGTACTCACTCCTTATATGAATCTCCTTGGTTCAGAGCCTTAGTGCGCGGTTGTTATAAAAAAGTACTCTGTGGTTGTTTGGTTGTTTTTACTCACTCTAAAGGTGCGTCCAGATATGTTCTTTTGCCCGTACCGTACCTCCGTTCCGATCGGCGTCGCGATCAAAGAACGCTAGTCTGGACGTATGTTCGGAACGGTGCGGAGGTACGCCGTTCCGTTCGCCGAACAGGTACGCCCCGATCCACCTCGAATCTCTCGCTCTTTTGCCCGTACCTGTATCTCTCGCTCTTGAGCGTCGCGAACAAAGAACGCTAGTCTGGACGCATGTTCGGAACGGTGCGGAGGTACGCCGTCTCGATCGCCGACAGGTACGCTCCGATCCATCGCGAGTCGGTTTTTTCGCCCCGTTCAAAGGAAAAACGGAACGGAGGAACGGTACGGCGCTAGTCTGGACGTGATCGCGGCGACGCCGACGTTCGGAGGTTGTAGTACAGTAGCCCGTAGTACATTTAAATTACGAAAAAGGTTAGGTACCGTTTGCCGTTGTGATATAGTTATTTATTATGAAATTATAGATACTTTAACCCAAGTTTTACAGATCGCAACTCGCCGTAACCTATATTTGTATAACTCCAAAAATGATATTTTTTATTTTTCGAGGTTAATCACATGAATCCAATATGGCGGCCAACTATTTTGTTTGAGGGCCGATTTGGATGAAACTCGGTTTTTGGTACTATTTTGACAAGAAAACTGCTACGCAATTTTCAAAATATAAAAAAATCCAAGATGGCGGCCAACTTTTTTGTTTGTGGGCCGATTTCGATGAAACTCGGTTTTTAGTACTTTTTTGACAAGAAAACAGCAACGCAATTTAAAAAAATATAAAAAATCCAAAATGGCGGCCAACTTTTTTGTTTGAGGGCCGATTTGGATGAAACTCGGTTTTTGGTACTATTTTGACAAGAAAACAGCAACGCAATTTTAAAAGTATAAAAAATCCAAGATGGCGGCCAACTTTTTTGTTTGTGGACCGATTTCGATGAAACTCGGTTATTGGTACTATTTTGACATAAAAACAGCAACGCAATTTTAAAAGTATAAAAAATCCAAGATGGCGGCCAACTTTTTTGTTTGTGGGCCGATTTGGATGAAACTCGGTTTATGGTACTATTTTGACAAGAAAACAGCTACGCAATTTTCAAAATATATAAAAATCCAAGATGGCGGCCAACTTTTTTGTTTGTGGGCCGATTTGGATGAAACTCGGTTTTTAGTACTATTTTGACAAGGAAACAGCAACACTATGTGAAAAGTATAAAAAATCCAAGATGGCGGCCAACTTTTTTGTTTGTGAGCCGATTTGGATGAAACTCGGTTTTTAGTACTATTTTGACAAGGAAACAGCAACACTTTGTAAAAAATATTAAAAAATTCAAGATGGCAGCCAACATTTTTGTTTGTGGGCCGATTTCGATGAAACTCGGTTTTTGGTACTATTTTGACAAGAAAACAGCTACGCAATTTTCAAAATATAAAAAATCCAAGATGGCGGCCAACTTTTTGTTTGTGGGCCGATTTCGCTGAAACTCGGTTTTTAGTACTATTTTGACAAGAAAACAGCAACGCAATTTTAAAAATACTAAAAAAAACGATCGAACGAAAAAGTTGGCCTCCATCTTGGATTTTTTATATTTTGAAAATTGCGTAGCTGTTTTCTTGTCAAAATAGTACCAAAAACCGAGTTTCATCGAAATCGGCCCACAAACAAAAATGTTGGCTGCCATCTTGAATTTTTTAATATTTTTTACAAAGTGTTGCTGTTTCCTTGTCAAAATAGTACTAAAAACCGAGTTTCATCCAAATCGGCTCACAAACAAAAAAGTTGGCCGCCATCTTGGATTTTTTATACTTTTAAAATTGCGTAGCTGTTTTCTTGTCAAAATAGTACCAAAAACCGAGTTTCATCCAAATCGGACCTCAAACAAAAAAGTTGGCCGCCATCTTGGATTTTTTATATTTTTCACATATTGTTGCTGTTTTCTTGTCGAAATAGCACTAAAAACCGAGTTTCATCGAAATCGGCCCACAAACAAAAAAGTTTGCCGCAATATCGGATTTTTTTATCTTTTGAAAATTGCGTAGCTGTTTTCTTGTCAAAATAGTACCAAAAACCGAGTTTCATCCAAATCGGACCTCAAACAAAAAACGGAGGTACGGAACGGAGGTACGGAACGGAGGTACGGAACGGAGGTACGGAACGGAGGTACGGAACGGAGGTACGGAACGGAGGTACGGAACGGAGGTACGGAACGGGCAAAATAGCGTCCAGACTTATTTGATCGGAACGCTGGTACGGAACGGAGGTACGGTGCGATCAAAAGAACATATCTGGACGCACCTTAAGGTTTATAACGACCAAGAACTTTAAATGTCAATGACAATACAAAGTCTTCATTTTCCATTTGGAATACGAATAATTTAAACTTTTCTTTATACTAAATCAAATAAAATCCGTTTTTTGAGCATCTACCATGATTATTTTAAAAATTAGACACAAAAACATCAAAATACAAAATAATGTCAAATGACATTGACATTTTTTCTATAGATAAACGTCAGAGCGTTTTACAACCATCAATTTTGATGGTTGTTTGGTTGCAACGCTCTGACGTTTGGAACGGGATGGTTGTGTCAACCGAACGTCATGCTCTAATGTTTGGAACGCCGTTAGAGCGTTTGGTTGTGGATAAAGCCTCAATTACATACGCCGATTTAGCTTCCTTAAGCCTCGATTACATACGCCGATTTAGCTTCCTTACTGGGGATCCAATTTCAGATTGGAAACGATGCCCCGAATTGGATCCTAGTTGGGGAATTTAAGGGTTGCCTCCCTAGCCGAGGCTATATAGGTAAGGCAAATGAAACTTTGATCATGCAGCCAAGTCTTCAGTCATATTTTTTTCTTTAGTTTGCATTTCTGCGGGTGTATTATTACGGGCACGTAATGGGGAATGTCCGAAAAAAATCAAATTGACTGAATATTTTTCTATAGGTAGGAATAAGGTCCCTTAGTAATAGAAAAAAGTTTCAGAATTTTCGGTTGGGTAAAAAAGTTATTAAAAATCAAAGTCTCTTCGACTTCACAAATGTATGAAAGTAACAGCAGAATGGAGATTATACCTTTGCCACTAACTGCCACAAACACAACACGTATTAAAAAAAAAAAAGTTTTGACATTTTGTCTTGAAACTTTTTTTTAATACCATGTTGTGGTTGTGGCAGGTGTTGGCAAAGGTACAATCTCCATTCTGCTGTTACTTTCATACATTTGTGAAGTCGAAGAGACTTTGATTTTTTGATATTTTTTCACGAAATCGAAAATTATGAAAATTTATTCTACTACTAAGGGACCTTATTCCTACCTATAGAAAAATATTCAGACAATTTGATTTTTTTTGGACATTCCCCATTTGGCAAGACAAAGATGAGACAAAAGATGCGCTGCAGCTACAAACACTAAACTTGGTGCATCTTTTGTCTCATCTTTGTTATGCCAAGTTATATGCCGATACCTATGATCAAGCATGGCTTGTCAATAATTTACATTGCATTACCACCACCACTACCATTTGAGTGCGTACCAAAAATTCAAGATGGGGGCCAACTTTTTTGTTTTTGGCCTGATTTTAATGAAACTCGGTTTTTGGTATAATTTTGGCAAGAAAATAACAACTCAATTTTTCAAATAATAAAAATCCAAGATGGCGGCCATCTTTTTTGTTTGTGGGCTGATTTCGATGAAACTCAGTTTTTGCTACTATTTTGACAAGAAAATAACAACACAATCTTTCAAATACTAAAAATCCAAGATGGCGACTATCTTTTTTGTTTGTGGGCCGATTTCGATGAAACTCAGTTTTCGCTACTATGTTGACAAGAAAATAACAACACAATTTTTCAAATACAAAAAATCCAAGATGCCGCCAACTTTTTTGTTTATGGGCCAATTTCAAAGAAACTCGGTTTTGTTACTACTTTGACGAAAAAATAACAACGAAATGTTGAAAATAATAATAAAATCAATATACCAGCCAACTCTTTTATTTATGGGCCGATTTCTCAATTTTTCGATTTCGATGATGATTATTATTGTTACTATTTAAGTAGTTAGTACCAAAACCCAAGTTTTATTAAAATCGGACCACGAACAAAAAAATAGGCCACCATCTTGGATTTTTAATATTTTTAACATTGCCTTGTTATTTTCTTGTCAAAATAGTACCAACAACCGAGTTTAATCGAAATCGGCCCAATAGCAAAAAAGTTGGCCGTTAACTTGGATTTTTGAAAATTTTTAACATTGCGTTGTTATTTTCTTGTCAAAATAGGACCAAAAACCGAGTCTTATCAAAATCGGCCCAAAAACAAAAAAGTTGACCGCCATCTTGGATTTTTAGTATTTAAAAAATTGTGTTGTTATTTTCATGTTAATATAGTACCAAAAACCGAGTTTCATCAAAATCGGCCCACAAAAAAAAATGTTGGCCGCCATCTTGGATTTCTTAATATTTTCAATATTGCGTTGTTATTTTCTTGTCAAAATAGGGCCAAAAACCGAGTTTTATCGGAATCGGCCCAAAAACAAAAAAGTTGACCGCCATCTTGGATTTTTAGTATTTAAAAAATTGTGTTGTTATTTTCATGTTAATATAGTACCAAAAACCGAGTTTCATCAAAATCGGCCCACAAAAAAAAATGTTGGCCGCCATCTTGGATTTCTTAATATTTTCAATATTGCGTTGTTATTTTCTTGTCAAAATAGGGCCAAAAACCGAGTTTTATCGGAATCGGCCCAAAAACAAAAAAGGTGACCGCCATCTTAGATTTTTAGTATTTGAAAAATTGTGTTGTTATTTTCTTGTTAAAATAGTTCAAAAACCGAGTTTCATTAAAATCGGCCCACAAACAAAAATGTTGGCCGCCGTCTTGGATTTTTAATATTTTCATCATTTCGTTGTTATTTTTTGTCAAAATAGTAACAAAACCGAGTTTCATTGAAATCGGCCTACAAACAATAAAGTTGACCGCCATCTTTTTTATTACAGAGTTCTGGTGGCTTTTTTCCGTCCGGCTTCATCATCAAACCATTTCCTATCAGAGTACTCATCAAAACCTACCTTTACATTTCCGTTAATAGTGAAAACTCATTGTTTAATCTATGTATAATAATGTTATTGTCAAGTACTGGTGACAACCTTAATCAGTGAAATCATGTCCTAATTGGGGCATAGTGTGATCGCTACATCCAATTTGGGTTCCTAGATTGGATCCCCAGTAAGGAAGCTAAATCGGCGTATGTAATCGAGGCTTTACTGGGGATCCAATTTCAGATTGGAAACGATGCCCCGAATTGGATCCTAGTTGGGGAATTTAAGGGTTGCCTCCCTAGCCAAGGCTATATAGGTAAGGCAAATGAAACTTTGATCATGCAGCCAAGTCTTCAGTCATATTTTTTTCTTTAGTTTGCATTCCTGCGGGTGTATTATTACGGGCACGTAATTTGGCAAGACAAAAGATGCGCAGCAGCTACAAACACTAAACTCGGTGCATCTTTTGTCTCATCTTTGTTTTACCAAGTTATTTATGCCGGTACCTATATCACATTATAAGTAACCCCTAGATGATCAAGCATGGCTTGTCAATAATTTACATTGCCTTACCACCACCACTACCATTTGAGTGCGTACCAAAAATTCTAGATGGGGGCCAACTTTTTGTTTTTGGCCTGATTTCGATGAAACTCGGTTTTTGGTACTATTTTGGCAAGAAAATAACAACTCAATTTTTCAAATAATAAAAATCCAAGATGGCGGCCATCTTTTTTGTTTGTGGGCTGATTTCGATGAAACTGAGTTTTTGCTACTATTTTGACAAGAAAATAACAACTCAATTTTCCAAATACTAAAAATCCAAGATGGCGACCATCTTTTTTGTTTGTGGGCCGATTTCGATGAAACTCAGTTTTCGCTACTATGTTGACAAGAAAATGACAACACAATTTTTCAAATATAAAAATCCAAGATGGCAGCCAACTTTTTTGTTTATGGGCCGATTTCAAAGAAACTCGGTTTTGTTACTACTTTGACGAAAAAATAACAACGAAATGTTGAAAATAATAATAAAATCAATATACCAGCCAACTCTTTTATTTATGGGCCGATTTCTCAATTTTTCGATTTAGATGATGATGATTATTGTTACTTTTTAAGTAGTTAGTACCAAAACCCAAGTTTTATTAAAATCGGACCACGAACAAAAAAATAGGCCACCATCTTAGATTTTTTATATTTTTAACATTGCCTTGTTATTTTCTTGTCAAAATAGTACCAACAACCGAGTTTAATGGAAATCGGCCCAATAACAAAAACGTTGGCCGTCATCTTGAATTTTTGAATATTTTTCTTGTCAAAATAGGACCAAAAACCGAGTTTTATCAAAATCGGCCCAAAAACAAAAAAGTTGACCGCCATCTTGGATTTTTAGTATTTAAAAAATTGTGTTGTTATTTTCTTGTTAATATTGTACCAAAAACCTAGTTTCATCGAAATCGGCCCACAAAAAAAAATGTTGGCCGCCATCTTGGATTTCTTAATATTTTCAATATTGCGTTGTTATTTTCTTGTCAAAATAGGACCAAAATCCGAGTTTAATCGAAATCGGCCCAAAAACAAAAAGTTGACCGCCATCTTGGATTTTTAGTATTGAAAAATTGTGTTGTTATTTTCTTGTTAATATAGTACCAAAAACCGAGTTTCATCGAAATCGGCCCACAAAAAAAATTTTGGCCGCCATCGTGGATTTCTTAATATTTTCAATATTGCGTTGTTATTTTCTTGACAAAATAGGACCAAAAACCGAATTTTATCGAAATCGGCCCAAAAACAAAAAAGTTGACCACCATCTTAGATTTTGAATATTTTCAACATTTCGTTGTAATTTCTGTCAAAATAGTAACAAAACCGTGTTTCATTGAAATCGGCCCACAAACAATAAAGTTGACCGCCATCTTTTTTATTACAGAGTTCTAGTGGCCTTTTTCCATAGAGTAAGATAAAAAAAAATAGGGGTAGAGAGCCCTCTGGCGATTTTAAAACTTACTCATTTTGAAGCGCCATCTCTGATCGGCGATTTTCTTGTTAGTTTGTTTTTTTTTTTTTTAGTACCTAATCTAGCAATCCTACCTACGGCTTTGTTCTAATTATCTTTTATAACATTCTAAACGCCGTGTTCACTAGTATTAGTATTTTTTCCGAAGAAAATAACTAACACATGAGAACAAACGTTTCAAATGTTATAAGAGATAACTAGAACAAACAGTTAAAAACATAATTACAAAAGGGAGAAAAGAAAAGGACACAAAATTAAACAATTAAGTGAAAGAGTCATTATGTTTTTATTTATTCCTCTAAGTTTATGCCTAGGGATAATTTTATTCAAAATTGTTCATATTCTTATTTCTTAATATTTATTCATTCACAAACACGGTCAGGGTGCCTACTAGCGTCGTAGGTACCCTGACCGTGTTTGTGTAGTACATTAGTATACCTACCTAGTAGTATTAGGTATACTAATGTACCTACACAGTGGCGAAGGGTCCATACAAGACGATTCCCATTGGCTTACCTTTTATAAATCCCACCCTACCGATTCCACTATGCAGATAATAACACTTTTGTTGAACGGCTTACCTTCGCCATAATTTCACCCCTCGCCACAGCCATTAATTTTTCCCATGTTGTTAAATGTAACCTATTATAGAACACATCACTAACACTTTAATAAGTATAGCTAGCAGTTTTAATGAAAATACATTTTTATCAAAACATGTTGCGCAGACAGTAATTGATAACTGAATATTAAAACCATTCCAGTAAAATTATTCGTAAATAAGCAATTAATGCTTCCGCATAGAAAAACAGGAAGGATGGTGCACGGTCGAACCAAAATAATTTAACTGACACCTATACGAAGTCCTATATATTATTACGAGATATAATACAATCATTTTACTTACACCCTTACTTTAAATCTATAAAACGATTATGGAGCCAAAGAGTCCCGGAATTGAAACAAGTAATAATACTTGTTTTTTATAAAAAAAAATATTAATTTTCATCATTTGCGGTTGCCACAACTAAACTGCTCGATAGCTCGTACTGCACCTGTATCAGGATGACAACAGAGTGGGATGGGGGTGAGCTGTGATCTGAAAAAAAAATGTTTGTAATTTTATTATTAAAAATATTGTAGCTTATGAAATTGATGCATAATGAGGGCATTATGCATGATGTTTGCAGTTACGTCTTTGTAATTCTAGAGGAGCGATGTTCATAACAAAACGTGTGCGTAAAGTAACTGCGTCTTACCTGCACGTAACGGTACAATTATTTTGAGAAATATCTACCCTTAATTTGCGTAAACAAAACTTACATGATATTTCTGGTATACGAAGTGGGATGGGTTGGAATTGAAATGGGTCTGGAACTGGGATGGGTCTGGTTGCCTGAAAAAATATAACATAAAAAACTATATTTTCATAAACACTAAAATAATAATACAAATTTCCGCGCCGGGGTTATAGTATCATTTGAAAGGCCTTACGAAACTCTACAAAGTTATATATATTTCAATTTCAAAATCAAGCGCCCCATTTTTAAAGCCAACCCCAAAAAAATTTACGTGATGTTGCTTCAGTGGAAACGCACCCTAAATCAAGGAGGTAGTAATTTGATTCTACTATGGTACCTACCTAGTACCTACATAAAAAACTTACACGATGAATTGCCGGTAAGTGAAGGGAAGGTACTACGCCTACAGGCCTTATCCTGCTGGCGAAGGTGCTGGTTGCAGACCCCATTCTTTTAACTTGTCAACACATTTTCACTAACAATCTCTATTCAATCTTTAAAACTATCCGGGTCCTTATTCTTTTGTTGGGAAACGGTGAAAAGGAGCAACTAAAATAAGTAAACGTGCGAAATAAACACAGAAAAAGATTTTTGTGATATTGCTAAAGGAAAATTCTGACAATTAAATTTTGTTTTTGATAAAAAGAGTATACCTACCTTTATGAATGTACTCTCGCTAATGACTATTCGAAAATCATTGTCTATGCCCATACCATAAACTGCTTGACAAGCATTTACGTGCTTGTCAAGCATTGCTTGATCGTTGAGGGAGTTCTTATAAAAAAAAAATTGTATGAAGTAATGATCTTCGCCAATGAGAGATGAAGGCACTTCCTTTACAATAATGTCAGTTAGTATAGGAGTGTCAAGAGTGTCCCCCCCCTGCCTTTTTCCGTCCGGCTTCATCATCAAACCATTTCCTATCAGAGTACTCATCAAAACCTACCTTTACATTTCCGTTAATAGTGAAAACTCATTGTTTAATCTATGTACAATAATGTTATTGTCAAGTACTGGTGACAACCCTAATCAGTGAAATCATGTCCTAATTGGGGCATAGTGTGATCGCTACATCCAATTTGGGTTCCTAGATTGGATCCCCAGTAAGGAAGCTAAATCGGCGTATGTAATCGAGGCTCCTCGATTACATAAGCCGATTTAAGGACCCAATTTAGAGTTGCCACTCGTATAAATAAGTTAAATTTTAACAGTGAATTTGCACAAATGACGGAAAGGTTAACATTTTTTATGATTTTTTATTTTCAATTCTCATCTCCAATCTTAAACAATATTTATTTAAAATCACTATTCTTATTGGGGATCTTTTTCATTTTAATATTTCTAGTTTCTGGCTGATTTGTCCAAAGAGCTGCTTGCTGTTGCCGATTTAATTATTCATCTACATGACAAAATTTGTGCTTTATTACTTGAACCAGTAACTGTCTGTCTTTCGTGTACTCTGCAGATTACATTTTTATTGATGCCTGTATGCTGCCCATGATGATATTTAAAAACTTTATGCAAACGATCTTCTTGACAGCAGCTTAGTTTTCTCATAGCTAGCATTTTATTAGATACTAGCGGCCGCCCGCAGTTTCACCTGCGTGGTTTCCGTTCCCGTGGGAATAATGGATTAAAAAGTATCCTATATTCCAACCAAATCCGTTCAGTAGTTTTTTGCGTGATTGAGGAACAAACATCCAAACAACTAAACATCCAAACCCACAACCTTTCACATTTATAATATTAGTAAGATTAGTAAGATGATTTGCATTCCAAACTACTTGATTGAATGTCCCACAAAATTCTATTTAGATATCTGGATTTTTGAGATTTTTTGAGAGAAAGATCGGCCATTTTTTTGCTCTGCGAAAACTAAGATGCTGTCATGAAGATTGTTTGCATAAGTCTGTAGAATGAAGCATTCAGGCTTCTATGAATTGAAATCTGCAGATTACACGAACGACAGACAGTTTCCAAAAATATTCAAAGGTAAGTTAGATGTCAACAAAAAATCTTCAATAAAAGAAATTGATTCAAATAATAAAGCACAAACTTTTTCATGCAAAATAATTAAATCAATTGGTTAGCAACACAGCAAGCAGTTCTTTGGATAAATTGACCAGAGAACCAGAGCATGTAAAAACTGGAAATATTGAAATGAAAAAGGTCCCGAACAAGTGTAGTGATTTTAAATCAAAATTGTTGGTTTTAGATCTATCAGAAAATGATAGTTTTGGAAAGCTAAGATAAACATAGAAACCTTGATTACCCCAACACTGGTTGATACTAACTTTACTGAGATGACCGTAAAATGAATTTAATTCTGAAGATGAATATGCTATACTTTACCATATTATATTATTTACTTTTTAAAGTGAATATTGAGATAACTCTATAGGAAAGCAAGAATTCAAGTGAATTCTTGTCTCTGATTGAATCGGATATTTTGTTATAAAGCTTGAAGTAAATATACATAATATGCCATAATCATAGTTTTTGACAAGTGAAATCTCAATTCGATGTAATTTTTCTCAATTCGATGCCCCATTTTCCAAGGAATTGAGATCCACTGAATTGAGAAAATAACACAAATCATCAAATTAATGTTACATACAAATTACAGCAATTTCTACGAAAAATACTGGAAGATGTCAATTAAATATTCAATTAATTTAGCACAAATCTCACTAAATACTTCATAAATAAAATTTATGTCATCCACCGATTTGAGTAATGACCCGAACCCAAAAACACCGAATGACTTTGAACCTTCGAAAAATGCTCCTCAATGCAGCAGTCCTCCCTTCCACACTGCTTAGCTGCTCAAGCGCAGCTGCTGGGTGGCGGGAGTCAGTAATGTGCGTTCGTACTGTACGTAGTTAGTGACTTGGGTAAGGAAAACTAAATTTCACCGAATTGAGGCACACGCTTGCGACAAAATTAAAATGTGTTATTGTGTTAAAACCCAAGGATTCGCATTAAATATAATTACACATATGCCTTTGTTATCTATTCCTTGTTCTGTGAATGCTGGAATTATAATGAACAAGTTATTATTTTAAGAGTTATGAAACAATAACGAACAAATTCTGGAAAGGCGACACGCCATTTTAAGCCAAATTCTGCCCGTTTTCAAAATTAAAATTTTTTTTTGCTTCTTTGTAAATCCTGACGGTCTTTTGGATATGCTCTCCATCAGGCCAAGAGTCCTATTAATACGTGTGATTTTTTTAAAGTATGTAATTAGATTTTAAAGGTACTTTTTTCGCTAGAGTAGCTCAATCGGTACTTCCCGTAGAAATGCCCAAATAATAAAACAGTAGAAAAAGTGTGTCGTACATTACATATATTTAAAAAAATATATATCTGGCGCGATGGAGACATAGTAATAGAGTAAGAATTTGAAAAAAAAGTGTGTCTGTTTGTTTGTTTGTCTGTTTGAACACGCTAATCTCCGGAAACACTGAACGGATTCGAATGAAACTTTTTTGTTATATAGCTGTTAAGCCTGGGCATAACTTAGGGTAAAAAGATTTTTAAAAATGGAACACGTGATGCGGAACCATAATGGTCCAGCTAAACTATATACAAAATATAAAAATGACACCCTAGCAAAAGTTGTTCAGCCTGATGAGCATTTTTTGTTGAGGTACAATAATCGAAGATCTGGAAAACCTGATGAAGAAATATAATGGTCCAGCTAAACTATACAAAATATAAAAGTGACATCTTTGCAAAAGTTGTTCAGCCTGATGAGCATTTTTTGTTGAGGTATAAAAATCGAAGATCTGGAACACCCGATGCAGGACCATAATGATCCAGCTAAACTATACAAAATATAAAAATGACACCTTATCAAAAATTGTTCAGCCTGATGACCATTTTTTGTTGAGGTACAAAAATCGAAGATCTGGAACACCTGATGCAGAACCATAACACTTCTACAAGTATTTTCTTATGTAACTACATTAGTTCATTTATATGCATTCGCCGAAGTCATAAAGTCCACGCGTACGAAGTCGTGGGCAGCTAGTAGAATAATAAACATGCTATTTTTTTTGTCTGGTAACTGTGTTAAAAAAATCTTTTGTGTCAGACGGCGGAATTTCTCAATTTTTTTTTAAATCCTCTACAGAGTTAAAACTATGAAAATTTGTCTCAGAAAAAAAAAAGTAAATAGCCCAGTTGTATCACTATATAGAATAATAATCTTGTTAATCATTTTTGTTTAGTAACTGTGTTAAAAAAATAGTGTCGCGTGGTGGAATTTTCTCTCCTCCGACCACATCTCATACTTCCGGTACCCGGACGGACTGTCGGTTGTCAAAATTGAGTTCAGCGACACCCACAACCTATGCCAGGACTCCGAATTCAGCAGGCTTTTTACTTCGGAAAAGTCATTTTGCCAAAATGGCTCGCAAAATGCCGTTGAACTTGAAAATTTTAAGATGAACTACTAGTCTATAAGCCTTAATTTCATGAGTATCGATTGAGAAATGCGACCTGTAGTGTAGAGGTTTACATCTAATTACCCTAAAATACATAGAATAATTCTAAGCATACAGTTTATTTGTTGAATTTTATTTATAATTTATTTTATTTACTTAAAATATTTTTTAATAATTTATTTAATTTTTATTTATAAATTATTCTTCTCTTGGTAAATGGGAGCGAATGCTTAAGCACTGTCGTACGTAGCATTGTTCCGTTCTGTTTTTCGTCAAGTTTCTCGGGAGCAAATCAAAATGTCATAGCTTTCGCAAGACTGCGCTCAGGTTTGATAATTAGCTCAGTTTTCAGGTGGCACTGTGACGACGAAAAATTCTATTATCTTTGGATATCACAGTTTAATCACAATATTATGTTCAATAATTATTAATTTGTTAAAAACTGACTAGTACCACAACCTAAAAAGTATTTAGTTTATACATTCAGCCATCGCCTGTTGTTTTGGCGAAAAAGCCGCCGTTCATCTAGACAGTTGGAGCAACAACTAAAAGTGTAAGGGCTGTCACTGTAGGGATGCTGACCTCTTTTGTCAATTTAATAACAAAAATGACAAAGATTGACAGAGATTGCCCTAGACGACACAATCATATTGCGTAATATTTAATTGCACATTATAATTGAAATGGCCTAAACGATCAATTATATTGCACAATAATATATAGTACCTGGGTGGGTACAACCGAGCTAAAGCTCGGTTATTACTATTTATTGTAAATGGTTAGGTGATAATAACAAAAGTGCTTTAGCTACTTTGATTTCAGAGCAATGTACCTATGTGATGTATTTTTCGATATTCGTATTCTCAACCTTAAAGCACTTGTCACAGAGTAACGCCATCTATTGTCTTTAGCTCGTGAGCTTTGTAATAAGATGTAGTTAATTACATAATAATTCCGCGAGGCGTAGTAGTTAGTTTTTATGGCATTAGCCGAGAAATGGCGTCACAAAAAGTTTACCGAAAAACTGTGTTTAAAATTTGTATCGGTAATTTTTTTGTTTTGCACTATTACTTCACAAGTCTCAATAAAATAAAAACTCAAAAGCAACATTAACTATTTTTTTTAAACTTGTCTAAAAACAATAAAATATATATATGTATATATATAAACTTGAACATATAAAAAAAGTAAGTCACCGAGCGGGATTCGAACTCGGAACACTCGTTTCTTGTGGTCCGCGTCCTAATCCGCTGAACCAAACAGACTTGGCCGGCCGCGGACGAAATTAGCGACCATATTCTGCGTCGAAAGAAAATCGCATGAAAACGCAAAAACGTGCGTTTTCCCAAACATAAGACTAATCTAAATCGATTGTTTACCCCCGAAAACCCATATATACCAAATTTCAGCGAAATCGTTAGAGCCGTTTCCGAGATCACCGAAATATATATATATATACAAGAATTGCTCGTTTAAAGGTATAAGATAATAAATATATAAACTTGAACATAATAATATGGAAAAACTAAAGTAAGTCACCGAGCGGGATTCGAATCCGTAACACTCGTTGATTGCCATCCGTGTCTTATTAAACCGCTGGACTAGATGGACAGTGGCTGGCCGGGCGAAATTAGCGACCATATTCTGCGTCGAAAGAAAAACGCATGAAAACTCAAAAACACGCGTTTTCCCAAACATAAGACTAATCTAGTTCGATTGTTTACCCCCGAAAACCCCATTTACTAAATTTCAGCAAAATCGTTAGAGCCGTTTCCGAAATCGCAGAAATAAATAAATATACAAGAATTGCTCGTTTAAACGAGGTATAAGATAATACCTTTAAAGGTATAAGATAATATCTAGGTAGGTAACTAAAGTCGCTAGAATTCAAAGTCCGTGGTAAAACTAACTAACAGCACAGATTAGATAATAGTGCTAGCAGGACGATTATAGCATTTCTGTCCATCAACGTACGTACATTGTTGTCACCCTATCTTAAAAATCTCATACAAATTTTATCATGGATTTTATTGTAACTACTGCAGTGATTGGTTCTAGATGCAGCTAGATCCTCAGTGACGGACATTCTTTTTAATATTAATTGCTTTACAACATGCGTGATGCAAAATTCACGTAACGTGACAGTTTTAAGTATGGGCCAGACAGTGTGACGGGTCGAAATATTGTTTTCGCTTTTTCTATTGATGTGTCGTTACGCGAACGAATTTCAAGTATTATATGCTGTCACTTATCAAACGTGACGCTGCTAGAATGCTTTATTTGTCTCCAAACGGTTTAGTTGTCGATATTTTGACATTTTAAAACTGGCACAGACGGTTCCGTATGTACCATGTTTAAACAACGATTTTATGAGATCTGTTCTGTTTTATAAGATGTTCGAGTGTTAAATCTTATTTATTTTTGCGTCACTGAGCATCTATGGAGTAAAACTGGACTTTCGTTTGCTAGTTTTTGTTATTTCCAGCATACATAATCTTCAGCGTCATCTCGTCCGTGCCATGTTCAAACGTCAATCATTCATAAATGCTTGCGTCACGTTTGTTCTGAATACCAAAATAAGAAATTGTTTATCCGTCACTAAAGGTTTTTATAGCTCACAAGCCAGAAAGAGTAAGGCACATACGAGATGACGATCATAATTGGATCCTAAAATCGGCGTATGTAATCGAGGCTTAAGGTCCAAACAAATTATCAGACGCGGCTTATGGACGCGGCTTACTGCCGCGGCTGATAAGTGTGCACACTCTCATAGTATCCTGCGTGCCAGATAGCTATCGGACGTCCGATGACGTCATATTAGTCTATGGTTACGTCCGCGACCTACTACATTCGATAGTTTGCACACCTCAGATCAGCCGCGGCAGTAAGCCGCGTCCGATAATTTGTTTGGACCTTGAAGGTCCGTAGCTATCTGGAACGCAGGATGTTATTAGAGTGTGCACACTTTTCAGCCGCGGCAGTAAGCCGCGTCCATAAGCCGCGTCCGATAATTTGTTTGAGGTGTGAGCTGATCTGAGGTGTGCAAACTATCGGATGTAGTAAGAGCCAAACCGCACTGTCGACTAGTCGCCGAACGACTGTCGACAGCGACTGTAATTTCTACTAGTTTATATGGACGCGTACGCACTTGGTCGCCCGGTCGCTGGACGACTCTGAGTCGTCGGGAGACTAGCCACGCCCCCGAGTCGTTCGGCGACCGAGAGATACACGGGTTCATATGGAAGCGCACGCACTGCGAGCGACTGTCGCGTCGACCGGGCATCATCGCGCACAAAATGACTTTCGATACTAAAGATTTTATATTATAAACAACAGTAGGAGGAAATAGTGGAATTATTTGAAGGTGAAGGATTAATAAGAGTTAGTTCTTTTGGGTCGGGTTTTTTTTATTTTATTATTATTTATGAATTCTGCCCATGCTATCTGCTATGGCAATTGGGTCAATTCTCAGTGCTAAAATAATCAGCAAACATAGGTATATGTATAGTCATCATCATATCACTGTATGATATACCACGTATATCTAAAAATCCTGACAAAGAGCCTGATTTCTACTAAAAAGTCCTGACATTTTGCTAAAACGCCCACACCGCTTACGATAACACATTGTAGATCAGCGAACTTGTAGATAAACCTACCTAATAAATTAATACTTTTTCTAGTTTCAATGACGTAAAAAATCATATTTTAAGTACTTAGACGAAAAGTATTCGTTGTTGAGTTTTAGTTTTTGATTGTTCATAATTTTAAATGTGGTTATTTTTAAATTGATTATTTATTGCAAAGTTAGTTGATTCTGTACGACTGTACCAAAAACACTACAGGCACAGTTTAACAATCCATACAGTTGTTAAACGAATGTACTTGTGCAGAGGCAAGATTACAAAAGCCTGTTGATTTCGGCCAAGTACTTACCGGACCGAAATGTTGATTTCGGTCCGGTAAGTACTTGGCGTTAAAAACGTTACCCTAATAACCTGTTGAGGTTATTAGGGTAACGTTTTTGAAAAAGCGAGACTACAAAAGCCTGTTGAACTTGGCCAGGTACTTGAACGAAATCAACTATTTATTAAATATTACCAAAAGCTATAGCTTTTAAAGGTATTTTTTTGGTTGAATAAATAAATTTAACTTTTTTTCCATTCTACAATGTACTTTTTCGTCTACCTAATTATAGCAACCAATACTTTATTTAAAACAAAAAAGTGGCAACCCTGTTTGCGACCGTGTAAAACGCCAATGCATTAATACATTATTATTCCCGTCAATTTATAATGCGCTGGAATCTTGTCACATTAACATCTACGTTGACGTGATCCGCAACTAAAAATGTCATGAAACAAGAAAATTCTAATAAGTAATCTAATAATATTAATTATTAAATTATTATTTTCAATAAGATAGGGTCTAGGTAAGTATATAAAAATTTAACAATTGTTTTTCGTTTTTGAGGTTTTAATCATGGCCACCAAGAGTATTACCATTTGACGGGGATAGTACCTCTGCGCGTGATTTTTTTGCGGGCTACATACAGGGTTTCCGGAAGTCAGTTAATTTAATCTTGGATCATCCTGCTATCTGGATACAAGAAAGTTACAGATATCCTCTATTAAAGACCTAAAATTTAGGTCCAGACTTAAAATTTTCACTTACAATTTTTTTTTACCTTACTTTTGATCGGCCCTGGTGAAAAAAAAAAACTACATGGAGTGTGCAAATTATTTTAAGAACTACTTGATTTCATAAGGATTTTAAAATGTTTATATTGCAATGTGGCTTATCGCCAGATAAAAGGTTATCCATGACTTCCCGGAAACCCTGTATACCTCTTGCTGATTTTATTGATTACTCTAATAAACTAGAAAACCGTTTAAGGTTTAAATTTAATTAAAACCCTTGCAAATTTGCAAGTAAAGTCTATAAAATACAACAAATGGTTTTTCACACATAGATTACGAAATAAACTGTTAATAATAAATGATAATTTCATAAAGTTATTAACATATTTTTAATTAACGATTTAAGTAAGTATAAAAGACGTATGACAAACTGTCAAAAACTGTTTACATAGGTACTTAATAAGACAAGTAAGGATAGATAGACTTTAGGCACCATCGTCCCCATATCAAAGGCGCTTAACAACTGTATGGATTGTAAAACTGTATCGAGTCGCTGGCTTAGTCGTCGGCAAGTGCGTTTTGAGTTGCAGTCGCTGGGAGACCGAGTCGCTCGTCGACTAGTCGACAGTGCGGTTTGGCTCTAAGTCGCGGACGTAACCATAGACTAATATGACGTCATCGGACGTCCGATAGCTATCTGGAACGCAGGATGTTATTAGAGTGTGCACACTTATCAGCCGCGGCAGTAAGCCACGTCCATAAGCCGCGTCCGATAATTTGTTTGGACCTTGACAGCAGCTGTTAGGGATGTCGAGAGTGAAAAAAAATATCGATATATCGATACATCGATATTTATAAAAATATCAATATCGGCCTCGATATATCGCGAAAAAAATATCGATATATCGATATATCGGTCGAATTTTCAGAGAACATTTGCGGTTTTGAAATAATGTATTTATTTTAGTCTAGCTCAGTAATATCAATAGAATTTATAAAACAACATACATTACTCTAACTAATGTATGAAAATCTAAAAAAAACGAATATTACTTATAATATCAGGCGCATGTTTATTAAATAAGATATTCAACGCAGTGCAAAAAACGTACAAGTCATAGACAATATGTTTTAATAAAAAAAATATCAATAATGAATTATGATGAAAGTACAGATAAGTTGTTTTCCATTTTTCAATTCCAATCTTTTAGAGTGCGTTTCATCGGTTAAATATTACCTCTGGCGTTATGTTGGTATCCCGTAAATTTATTCAATTTTGAACCTTATTCCATCGCAATAAGATTAAAATGACGGTACTGCCAACATAAACGGATAGAAATAATAAACGCACTGTATAGCTTTGTATTCTAGCAACTTTAGAAAATCTTTAAAAAAATATCGTTTTTGATACGATTTTCGATATTGGTTATTTTGTATCGATATATCAATATATCGGTTCAAAATATATCGGCTAAAAATATCGATATATCGAATAAAAATATCGATATATCGATCTATCGATATTTTTTCAACAACCCTAGCAGCTGTCACATTTGTTTACTTACGTCGGTTGCGTTGCGTGGCTGCGTTTTGTGTGCGTCTTCGTTTGCTTTGCTGTTTTGAATCAAGTTATCTTGTTTCAATATAATATTTCATTAATATATACTGCATTGTTAAGAAATATGACTCTGAATCTGGCTAGAAAAGACGGTGGCCCTGGATACGTCGGAATACAATTTTGTCAAGAGTGCAACAACATGCTTTATCCACGCGAAGATAAAAACAATAAAGTTCTCCTGTATGCCTGTAGAAATTGTGATTACAAACAACTTGCGGACTCCAACTGTGTCTATGTTAATAAAATTATGCACGAAGTCGATGAGCTAACACATATTAATCCCGATGTGGTGAGCGACCCGACCTTGCCGCGCACGAAGGATCACATGTGCCCTAAATGTAATCACAGAGAGGCAGTCTTTTTCCAAGGACAGACACGGCGAGCAGAAGAAGAAATGAGACTTTATTATGTATGTACAAGTTGTAAGCATAGATGGACTGAGTAAACTGACTTGTAACAACATACGTATTTATATTTTGTGTGCTAAATACAACATCAACTTCTCATGTTTTAAATTATGTTAAGATTTTTCAAGTTGTGAATCAAACTAGTGCCTGTTTCATAAACAACAGTTTTGTAATTTACTACTGTGATTTGTGTCCATTGCGTTGCGGTGTCTGTGAGTCAGGCTCGTATTATAGAATCATACTCAAATCTCTGCTTGAGTACAATAAGAAAGGGATGCTGATTCATTGCATTTAGGGATAAACTTCGGTATGTGGACCGTCGAGTTGGGCAACTGAAATTTTATGGCAGACAGGTCTTAGCCTGAGTAGACTTTCCACAAAATTTCAGACTTCGGAGCCTTGTAGTTTTTACAAAATAAATTATTAAAGTTTCTATATTTTTACGTTTGTTCATTGAGTTTCGTTTATGCACAACAACAGAAATCAATAAAAAAAAACTTCACAGTGTTCCAGCAGAAAAATGGGAGCTTAAGAAAAAAGCGAGCCCCCTCTTCTCTAGTCTTTTTCCCTCGAATCTTTTGAAATCTTGTCATTTTAGAATAACCTAACCTCTAAATTTCATTTTCATTTTTCTCGAAAACTACAGGGTTCTGAACTCTGGGGGGTTTTCTACTACCCCCTCCCTCCCCCGCACCCCTTAATTCGGCGGTCCATATACCGAAGTTTTACCGCATTTAGCGCCATCCCTTTCTAACTGTACTCAAGCAGAGATTTGAGTTTGAGTTGGATTCTATAATATCAGCCTTAGTTTATTTTCTTGTTTAAAAATGGCAATGCAATGAACACCAAACAATCGTAATTTACTACAGTAATTTTTATAAAATAGGCCCCTGATCACAGAATACATAATAGTACAAGTACAGAAGATCCACTCCGTAAAGTCATTTATTTAAATAGCGACTCTATTCCATACACAATAAAGTGCAATTCAGGTTGCACGCCGCTCCCTTGGCTACAGTTATATACACCTAGAAGTTGCCTCTCTTTCTATCGCGTAGCTCTTGTCTCCTCTAACAAATTCAGGGTTTCACTTTCTTCTTTTATATAATAATTAAATAACAGGTAGTTAATTTATTACAAGTTAAGAGGTTGTGAAATAATGTGTTGGTACTTAAATATGTTTCAAAATAACCTTAGATAGGTACAGTCAACACGACATCAGACATGCTGACTTTGAGTCAATTTGCTTTCATACGAAATGAAATTTATTGCAGTAAAAAGTTGGGTGAATATTTTTTAACAAATAAGACAAGTAAGTACCTACCTAAGAATAAATGGATACTAAATACTAAGTACCTAGTAGACAAGCACTTCTTACGTTTCGATGTCGTTTGGAACTTTTGGAAGTGTGAAAAACACTTGAGGTTTGGATCCTTTTTATTAGTATTAAGGCAGCCCATTGCGATGTAATATGCCTTCATTTTGGTTATAATAATATTATTATAGAGTGACTATCGAAATCGAACTGCTAACGTGCGACCCAGCCGGCACGCGATAGCCCTCTGAAATTAGTCCGTCCGGACGGACCCACTGGCTACTTGTAGTTTCGTACCTAAAGCGCGGAGTGAGCCTAGCCTGCCCTGATGTTAAATTCCAAGGGCTTGTAGTACCTACATCATTCGTAAATGAAATGCTATTAACTCTTATAATAATATATTAAACAAAAATGTTTGCCAAGCTATCTGTTCTAATTATAACAGTTAACAATTCACAGCCATTGATTAATTAATAATAAATGGATTCAACTTGCAAGATTGTATTTATAAAAAAACCTTTCCTAATAGGCTTAATTTAACAATAATGTGGTGTGCATACTACATCTAAACATCAAAAATTCTGAAGCTTTTTCTATTTTGGCACAACATCTCATAATATTCTTCATTGATGAACAGGATTTTCCACTTGTCAATGATAATAAATTAACAAATGATGCAGTAAATTAAATCAACTGATTGTATGTACTTGATCATCAATTTGATGAATTGCAATCAATGAAGCAGTCGAGTGCCTATTACACAATGGGCACACGTCTAATATTTAAACAAAAAAATATACATAAAGGTTTTAGAAAAGCAAGCATTGGATTCTTGTTATTAAAAACTTCTATCATTTGTTACATTCTTGACATGGTAAGATATCAAAAACAAGTATGTGAAACCGTGTTAGTACGGTTTCATTTACCTATTTTACTGTGTAATTTGATTTTATGACTTTCATAAAACATGTTTTGTGTTATACACATATGCATCTTCAATTTTACCAGAAAGTATACTACATGAATACAATTGTTCCACTTTGTGGGTGTGCATTTTATCAAATGCATTCTAATTTAAGTTCATGATTTTATCAAAACATTAACTTCAAAACATATAATATTCTCTCATGTTAACTTAATAAGTACTTATCAAATACTTAGGCCAATTACAATTTTCGTTTCGTTTTTAAATACCTAGCACTTAAAAATAAGCCGTTTTGAATATTTTAAATATGACAAACATAACAATTATACATTAATCATCAACCATGGAGGAAGACAGGTTATTAGATTATTCAATAGTTGTGTAAAGGATTATATTCAATGGTGCAAAGTGTTACAATATTAGGTTTTTGCTGGTTTAGTGTAAAAGAAAAAAAAATGAATAGACCATGAACTTTGTTATTATATAGGTAGGCATTTTGAATTAAAAACAAATAGTAGCAATTAAGTAGGCCTACTTTCATCTAACTTTGAAAATAATTTATTGATTAATACCTACTGTAACATCGAAATATCACTAGAAATACTATAGAAAGCTTAATAATTTGAATTTTCTTATAAATGGCAGGGTTATAAAAAACCCTTAAACACTTTTTCTCTCTCTAAAAATGTGTATGTGCGTGTAATAATATTGTTTTTAAAATTCTAGATAAATATCTATCAAATACAAGCTCAGGCAAAACAACCGAGATTTCAAATATCTAATTGACTGCGCGAAGCCAAAATGGACTGTAGGTAAGGTACCTACTTAACTTGATTTACTAAAGCCGCGTTGACATGATCATGATATATTTGGACCAAGTAGTTTGGATGCCTACTTGAAGGCTACTTGGATCATGTAAACGAGCAATTGAAGCGCACTTGTTTCAAAATTTTAATCAAAGTAAACTTGGAACATGCTCTACTTTCATCCAAGCCTGCTTGGACCGAGTCATTTTGATGACTCCTTGACTTGGACGCTACTTAGATCATGTAAACGAGCAATCCAAGTACACTTTGACGTCGTCGTATACAAAAAGCTACTTTGAAGTAGGTATACTTTGATCAAAGCTAATTTGTCCAATTTATTTGGTCCAAGTATATTTTCAACGCGGCATAAGTAAGAAATGGGAGGGCGGCGCCACGTACTAAAATTAAATGGAAATAAGTTGTAGAATAGGCTGTATTATAATGTTGTTTTTTCAACCCCTCCCCCCGCCGTGATCGAATTGACCATTAATTGGTGAGCAATGAGCATTACTTAAGATACGTGGCGTCTATCTTGAGTCGCCTGCCACGTATGGAGAATCGGTGTCAGTGCGCGGGCGGCGGCGGCTCCGGGAAGTTGTCGGGCAGCGGCGTGAGCACGTTGGCCTCGAACTGGCCGGAGTGGTTGCCGGGCGGCGAGTAGTTGGCCACCACGATCACCTTGCCCGCGCGGGACCGCGCCTTGCCCACGCCGAAGAACCGCGTCGCCATCCACACCATTTGAGTGAAGTGACCTGGGGAAATCGGAAAGAGCATTAATCACTAGAAGCATTTACATGGGCATATCTAGAGATACTTTTGAGGGGGGGCTGTGGTTTCCAGTTCCGGGGCAAAGCTACATCCCCCGCCCCCCTTTCCTACGCCCTAGAAGAATTATAGTTACGAGAAATTTTCGAGGGGGGCCTGTTGCCTCCAGCGGGTCTATCGGCACAAAAATCAAAGAAAAGTAGCAATGTATCACATCCATCTGTCAAATTACAGTTATCATGAACTTAGCTAGCATGAACGGTTTTTAACCGATAAAACCCGCAGTTATGGGGCAAAGGCAAAGCTAGACCCGCCCCTCTTCCTACGCCCATGAGAGAATAAAATGCATCTCAATTATAGAAGCCTGTGACACTCGACGTCCAAGTTAGTGTTACAAAAAAGTAATTTTCTAATTTACCTAAATAAATAGCCTCGAATACATTAGTGGACAAAATGTCCCTCAACATGCATGACCCGCAAGCGCAACGCCAACGCAACTTGCCCGCAATCTGCAACTGTGTCCAGCAACATTTTGAGTAGTTACCTATACCTTCCTAAGCCCGTGTACTCTTTGATCGGTGTTTTCGTGCGGGGTACTTGTACTATTATGTATTCTGTGGCGGGGTGCGCGGCTGTGGCGCGTGGCGGTAGGCTCAAACGTCCAAGGTCATCGAGGAATCTAATCACCTTAAGGTTGCGGAACATGTTCTGCACATGTCTCCTAATGTATTCGAGGCTTCTAATAAATCAGTCTGATTTAGAAAATAACGCGAGATTGTACGTTGTATTTTTATTAATGATTTGAGTTCTAGAAGATGCTTTCTACAGAATATACTAAAAACAACTATTTGGTACTTGGTACTTTTAAGTTTACCTGCGTTTACGTTAGCATGAAGTACATCGGCCTCTTTGAAAAACCTGTATTGCCGCACAGCTGCATACCAATACGAAGAGACTTCTTGACCTAGAAAAAAAATCAAAAAATATGAACACAAAACAAAACCGCATCATGCTTTACTATTCGTCGACAGACAGAAGGAAAATAATTATTATAGTGCAATCTGGACAGTAATTAATTTAGTAAGTACCTGTGACGTTGGGCTGCAGCGCGCTGAAGGGGTGATGGTACAGGTTCTGGCCCACGTCACGGTCTTTCCTGTAGTGTCACTTGTTGGTAACGTGCCAGGTGGTTGGAACACACCTGGGTGTAGTCGCACAGCTGACATAGACCAATCACTAGTACCTGTGACGTGCGGCTGCAGCGCGCTGACGGGGTGCTGGTACTCTGGCCCAAGTAGCGGTCGTTCCTGTAGTGTCACTTGTTGGTAAGCAGGTGGTTGGACCACGCCTGGGTATAGTAGCACAGCTGACATAGACCAATCACTAGTACCTGTGACGTCCGGCTGCAGCGCGCTGACGGGGCGCTGGTACAGGTTCTGGCCCACGTCGCGGTCGTTCCTGTAGTAGAACTTGTTGGTGTGCGCCAGATGGTTGGCCCACGCCTGGGCGTAGTCGCAGAGCTGGAGCAACATTTAAATATTTTTTACTATTTCAGATTGTAAAAACTTATAAATCTAGTGTCCTCGTCAATCAACAACTCCCTTATCTAGTCTCCTCGTTAAAAAAAACAACTTTTTGATTTCAGTTATTACAGGTTTCGAAACATGTTAAAATTAAAACAAATAAGTATATCATGGTATTTTGTAAGTGAAGCAGGCATAAATTTACCTCGGGCGCCATGTAGAGCTGCGGGGCGCCATGCCGCTGGCGGTAGACGTTGTGCCAGCAGAGGCTCTCGGTGATGAAGTCGCTGTCCTGCCACGCGGTGCGCACCTCGCTCCACTGCACCACCATGCTTACAGGTCTCGATTTTAGCACCTGAAAATTTTCCATATCCTCGCAGCTTCAGATGATGGAGTCTTCCGAACAAAGCGACTACGCCTTGGCTGTGTGTGTACATACACAGTTCACGCACACACGTGTAACGAAACTACGCCTTGGCTTTCCATAAAAAACCCTGCCGCCCGGCCCACGCCCGCCCCCTTGTACGCACACATGTATAATCAAAACCCGCGGGCTGATTATCTAATTAAAAAAACCGGCCAAGTGTGAGTCGGACTTGCGCATGAAGGGTTCCGTACCAACAGCAAAAAAAAACACGTTGTATGGGAGCCCCCTTTAAATATTCTTTTTTTTCTATTTTTAGTATTGGTTGTTATAGCAGCAATAGAAATACTCATCTGTGAAAATTTCAACTGTCTACCTGCAGTCGTTATTAATAGCTAGCAAAAAACGGGAAAAAATCACGTTTGTTGTATGGAAGCCCCCCTTAAATATTTATTTTATTTTGTTTTTAGTATTTTTTATTATAGCGGCAACAGAAATACATCATCTGTGAAAATTTCACCTCTCCAGGTATTACGGTTCATGAGATACAGCCTGGTGACAGACAGACAGACAGACGAACAGCGGAGTCTTAGTAATAGGGTTCCATTTTTACCCTTTGGTACGGAACCCTAAAAACCAACTAGCGACTGGTTGCAGTTCACAGATGACCTTGATCCATTGCTACTTCTTTTTGCGTTAAAAAAAACATACCAAAGAAAAGTGGCAATGTATGTCAAATGCAACCGGTCGCTAAATAGTGTCTTTTTAGATAATCAGGTAGTACAGTAGCCCGTAATACATTTGAATTACCAAAAAGGTTACCGCTCGCCGTTGTGATATAGCTATTTATTACGAAATTATAGATGCTTTAACCCAAGTTTTACAGATCGCAACCCGCCGTAACCTATATTTGTATATCTCCAAAAATGATATTTTTTTAGTTTTCGAGGTTTACCACATGGTTTAGCTATTGTCGTGTTCTACAGCTTTGTTTGATTGCCACTGATAATAGTAAGACTATGAAAAGCAGCCATAGACAGATTTAAGACCAGATGAAAATGGATGGACTTTATCTGGTCTTAAATCTGTGTATGGTCACTTTCCATAGGCTTACTATTATTAGTGGCAATCAAACAAAGCTGTAGAACACGACAATAGCTAAACCATGTGGTAAACCTCGAAAACTAAAAAAATATCATTTTTGGAGATATACAAATATAGGTTACGGCGGGTTGCGATCTGTAAAACTTGGGTTAAAGGATCTATAATTTCGTAATAAATAACTATATCACAACGGCGAGCGGTAACCTTTTTGATAATTTAAATGTATTACGGGCTACTGTAGTAAGGGTGCCGGCCTCACTTCATTTTTCGAAACGCTCCATCTTACTTTTTTATTTGATCTGCTATGCCTATTATTTATTCTGTGGCTTAAGTTTACGTACGAGTCCGCATTCATGGTCGTTACCTTAGGTTAGGGTGGGTCCACATACATGGGCGTATCTATCTCTAGTTCTAGAGATAATTTCCAGGCTGGCACGTTGGAGTTTTGAAAGGCAATAGAAAAATATAAAAGGTTTTTTCTGGAGTGGGCACCATAGACTGTTCTGGGGTGTATTTTTTTTATTAATGCATATACCTACCTAGTTAAGTAGAGTTACCCATAAAAGCTTTATTTATGCTTCATGTATCGTGTCGTCTGGGAATATGAAAAATAGATAGCGCCAGCTTTATGAAGCATCTCTGAATACGGCAGTTCTTCGATTGATCTAACTAATTCGTTGCTACGTGGCTACGTTGCAATAATTTACATGATCGAGTGTCGTAAATTTTTTACTCGACTGTCATTTAGTTAGGTAATCTACAAATAGGTATAATACCTACATATAAATATAGCGATATTTTAATTATGCACAACGGGATAGTGCTTTGATCACCACACCTGATGTTAAGTGACGATAAGGCCGAAGGTGGAAGCGCACTACACCCGGAATCCTCATCACTGAGGAACTGATTAGCTTACCTCTAACTGCCGGAACGGAACAATTTTTAAATTATAGTTATAGGAGAAACAACGAAACAAAAGACGATTTGGTTCACATGGCATTAAGTCTGTCTTCGACAATAGGAGGAAGTCTATGTAAAGCTGACATTAGAGACATATATAGGGTCCGTGGCAAAAAGGACTCACAGAATACCCCAATTATAGTGGAAACCTCATCCACACTACTGAAGAATGACGAACTGAAACTGTGTAAAACCTTTAATGTTAAAACTAAATCAAAATTGTGTGCTAAGCATTTGGGCTTCCATACTCATGAAGATACTCCGATATTTGTTACTGAGCAACTCACCGCAAAAGGCTCCCGCCTACACTTTCTTGCAAGAGATTTGGCAAAATCGAAATAATACAAATTCTGCTGGACGGCCTACGGCAAAGTCTATGTGCGGAAAACCGAAAATTCCCCGATCTTTTTAATCAAATCAGAAGCCCAAGTTCAGCAACTTATGAATAGCGATTGACTATGTAGTGAATATTGCATTTTGTTTTTGGAATATTTAACTTTGTTTACTCTTATATTTGTTGCCTGCGGTATTATTTTAAAAAATCTGTTATGCAACTACGGTCTGTACTGTGGTAACCTTTTGAACGATAATAAGTCCCTATTATTTTTGTTACTTTCTCAAACTTTTACCTGTATGCTTGGCGCTTGTTACAATTACAAACAATACTATTCAACACAAACGAACATTCAGCAAATCACATGCACATACACCCTTCAATTAAAAATACATTTTCAAAATTACACACACATACATATCCACACAAATCAATACGAAATACATATACAATTGCACATTCTTATATTTCTAACATACTTACATACGCACACACAAATTCACACACACATTCACATACACATGCACTTTCCTACATACTTACTAGCACAAAAAAACAAGATTACTTTCCCGATTCTATTGTCTACATTATTGTTAGGTAAAACCTTTTTGTTAACGACCGCACTGCCTCAATCTCATGATAATGGCTAATGTTATAGATACGATATCAGAAATTGATAACACAGAAGTTTCTAAGGCAATACAATGTGATGTTGATGAGGTATGTGACTTATTCCACATAAAAGACAGTGATTTTACTCTAATAACGCAGAACATAAGAAGCATTTATTGTAATTTCAGTGACCTTCTCGTAACGATCACACAGCTTAAATTTAACCCAGATATAATCATTCTAACCGAGTGCTGGCTCTCTAAAGATAAACCTATCCCATTAATTGCTAACTACCAAGTGTACTCATCCACCCGTTACCTAAACCAAAATGATGGAGTAACAGTATATGTCAGTCATAAAATAACAGCTAAAGTCACGGAAATTTACATGCTAGATGCCTCATGTCTTCAAATTCACTTAAATAACAATTTAATTTTGGCTATATATCGATCACCCTCTAACACCAATGCAGAAAATTTCGTCAATTCATTAGATTCTCATCTAGAATCAATAAAAACACATAAAAATATCACAATAGCAGGAGATATAAATATCAACACCATTCCTAGGGATAAGGAGCAGCCTTATGAACGTAAAAATAGATTTAACTATCTTAATATGCTTGCAGGACATGCTATTATGATGGGACATAATCTTCCGACCCGAGAGAAAAGTTCATTGGACCACATTATGATCAAAGGAGATAAGAATAGTACAAAATCTCAGGTTGCTGTCCTAAACACGTCCGTGACGGATCACGCTATTGTCATGATGCACACTCCCATGAAATACAATGTTAATAAAAACTGTAATAAAACAAAAGTAATTACAGATCAAGAAGGTGCATTGCATAGCCTTATGGAGAAAAACCTGGCGCTTTTGCTTCACTGTAATGATCCTGAAGAAGTGATACGGGAATTAATTAACAGAATAACGGAGTCTCTGAAAGCTAACACGAAAGAGATACGCGTTAGTAAAAAAAACCGTGTCATTAAGCCGTGGATAACACCTGGGATTTTGCGATGCATCAGGAACAGAAACAAGCTGCAAAAGAAACTTCGATGTAGTCCACACGACGAAATCCTTAAGATTACCTATAGAAGGTATCGGAATTTTTGCAACAATTTAGTCAAGAAATTGAAGCGAAATTACGAAAGACAGCTGTTGCAAAGTTCCACTGGTAGCCCTAAACATCTATGGAAAAACATTCGCGCAATTACACATATAAAACAGCGACAATCTGACAATACAAAATTATTAAATATTAGGTCTTCTCCAAAGGAATCCGTTGACTATGTTAATGGTTTTTTCGGTGACATAGGGAAAAATTTAGCGGACGCCATTGATCCGCCTACTTCTAATCTTAACGCACATGATCTACTCAGACCATCTCCGCTCGGTTCATTTGCTCTATTAGATACTGACCAAAATGAAGTACATACGATACTCATGAATTTGAAATCCGACAGTGCTCCGGGATGGGACAATATCTCTCCAAGCTTCCTTAAGCGTGCAAAAAATGAGGTAGTCCCGATAATTACCCATCTAGCTAACCTTTGCTTTAGTAAAGGTATATTCCCGTCACTTCTGAAAGAGTCTATCATAACACCGATACATAAGGGTGGAGATGGAGACGATGTCAATAATTACAGGCCAATTTCAGTGCTATCCACGCTAACGAAAATCATAGAAAAACTAATTAACAAAAGGCTACTATGCTACCTTGATAAAAATAACATCTTATCATCCTCTCAAAACGGATTCCGTGCGGGTAAAAGTACTGAAGATGCTGTTAGTGCTTTATCATCAGTGATAACTGATACGCTGGATAGTAAGAAAAAATGTCTTACTGTGTTTTTGGACCTTAAAAAAGCGTTTGACACCGTCTCCATCTCCATTCTGCTTAAGAAACTGGAAAATATCGGTGTCAGGGGAATCCCGCTTAACTTATTTAAAAGCTATCTGGAGGGTAGAAAACAAAGGGTAAAAATAAATCAAACATTCAGTGAAAAGACCCAAGTGGAATATGGCGTCCCACAAGGAAGTGTTTTAGGCCCGTCATTATTCCTGATTTATATCAACGACTTGTGCAACATGCAGATAAAAAATTGCCAAATTTTGTCTTACGCTGACGACACTGCCGCCATTTTTACTGGTAACTCGTGGAATGACGTAAAATCAGAAGCCGAGTTTGGTCTTAGTAAAATCAGTGAATGGTTGAAGGTAAATCTACTGACACTGAACACCCTTAAAACAAATTATATGTGTTTCTCTATTTGTGATGGGACACAGCCAGATGACACCTTTGACATTAAAATACACTCCTGCAGTCGAACGCTAGAGACTTGTTGCTGCCCGGTGATAAACAGGGTTAGCACCACTAAATATCTGGGGGTAATGTTAGACCAACGTCTCTCATGGCAGGCGCACATTGATCTGGTGGCTAGTCGAATAAGAAAGATAATGTGGATTTTTAAATCACTTAGACACGTAACCACCAAAAAAGTGCTTAATCTTATTTATGTTGCGTTAGTACAGTCAATCACAATTTATTGCATAACTGTTTGGGGAGGAGCACTGAAAACAAAATTTTTAGACGTGGAACGAGCACAAAGAGCTCTACTAAAAGTAATGTTTTTCAAAAAACGCAGGTTTTCTACTCATTTACTGTACAGCTTAGCGGATCTACTTTCTATTAGGAAATTGTACATCCTCCACGTTATTTTAAGGAAACACAGGACTCTAGTATATAGACCTAATGTTACCCAAAAAAGAAGGAAGCATATTATGGTAATCGAAACACAATACACACGAACTAGCTTTGCTCGAAATCAGTTTCAACATTTATCAGCATATTTATATAATAAAATAAACAAAATTTTAGAAATATATCCAATGACTTATCGGGAATGTAAATCTAATCTTACCAAATGGTTAAAGACATTAGATTATGACGAAACCGAAAATTTACTTAAACATGATATAACATAGCACACACACACGCACACACACACACACGCACACACACACACACACACACACACACACACACACACACACACACACACACACACACACGAAAAACAAGCTCAATTTTTTACTTATATTTTTAATTAGTTAAGTCTTAAGTTTTAGTAACTTTATTGTTTCTTTGATTATAACTGTACTGGTTTATAATTCTGTACATGTATGCTTTGTTAAGGAAGAGTGACTCCTTCTGGCACAGGTGCCTTGGCACTTAAAAGTGGGAGCCCACCCTTAAATCTCTGTTAAACTAATTTGTTACAGAAATAAACATTTTTCATTTTCATTCATTTTCATTTTCAGTTATAGCGTCAGACTTAGGTAAGATGGTGGTAGCTAACCAGGCGGACTTGAAATAAGCCCTACCACTAACCAAACCGAGTACAAATTGTAGGTACCCTCCTATAGGAATCGAACCCGGGACCCCAACTACCACCCGTGTGGTCTATCTTAATATATAAAATCGTAAACTGAATGACTGACTGACTGACTGACTGACTGATCTATCAACGCACAGCCCAAACCGCTGGACCTAGAGACTTGAAATTTTGCACACAGATACTTTATACAGTGTAGGCATCCACTAAGGAAGGATTTTTGAAAATTCCATCCCTAAGGGGATAAAATAAGGGATGAAAGTTTGTATGAAAGTCCCTCAGTTTTGAAGCTAGAATCTTCAAATTTTGTGTTTAGGCTGACGATTGAAAATTAATAAATACGGGTCTCAGCGTTTTCCAAAATTCTACCCCCGAAGGGGTCAAAAGGGAGATGAAGTTGTGTATTGAAGAAAATCTTTCATTTTCGAAGTAAAAATCGCTAAATTTATAATTTAGGCTTATAGATAGAAATCTAAAGCAACGTATATTGTTTTTGTTAGGATTTCAACTCCAAAGGGGATGAAATGGGGGTGAAAAGGGTTAAAAAACCTAAAAATAGATATGGATGTCTTTATCGGGGTTTTGTGGGATGACGATTGCAAAAATGACATTTATTTTGAAGTCCAACCACGGTGGACATGATTTAACCCCTAAAGGGGTGAAAATGGGGTCGAAATTTTATATGGAAAAATAATATAAAATAGACATTACAACTTTAAACTTCGTAGGAGCACATCTAAAAATAAATAGGCTAATATATATTTTGTTATTTTGAAAATCAACCCCTTAGGGGGTAAATGGGGTGAGTAAACATAAAAATCGATATAGATGTCGTTTTGGGATTTTCTGGGATGACGATTGCAAAAATGACATTTATTTTGAAGTCCAACACGGTGGACATGATTTAACCCCTAAAGGGGTAAAAATGGGGTTCAAATTTTGCATGGAAAAATAATACAAAATCGAAATTACAACTTTAAAATTCGTAGGAGCACGTCTAAATATATATTTTGGGATTTTGAAAATCAACCCCTTAGAGGGTAAGTGGGGTGAGTAACATAAAAATCGATATGGATGTCGTTCTTGAGGTTTTATGGGATGGTGATTGCGAAAATGAGATTTATTTTGAAGTCCAACGCGGTGGACATGACACATATTGACCTGGACCTGGACATGCACATCCAGGGAACGGGAACGGAACGGGAGCGCAACGGAACGGAACGGAACGGTACGGTACGGAACGGAACGGAACGGAACGGAACGGAACGGAACGGAACGGAACGGAACGGAACGGAACGGAACGGAACAGAACGGAATGGAACGGGACGGGAACGAAACGGGAACGGAACGAAACGGGAATGAAACAGGAACGGAACGGGAACGAAACAGGAACGAAACTGGAATGAAACAGGAACGGAACGGGAATAGAACAGGATGGGAACGGGAACGGGAACAAGAACCGGACGGGAACGGAACGGGAACAAGAACGGGAACGTAAGGCGTATGGGACGGTTAGGGGACGTTTACGGGACGGGAAATCAGCGGGAACGGAACGGGAATGGGAACAGGAACGAAACGTGAACGGAACGGGAATAAAACGGGACGGGAACGAGAACAGGATGGGAACGAGACAGGAACGGGATGAGAACGGAAACGGAAGGGGTACGGGACGGTTACAGGACGTTTACGGGACGGGAACGCAAACGGGACGGGAACGGAACTGGAACGGGGAACGGGAGCGGGAACGGGAACGGGAACTGGAAGCCTTGTGCGAGGCCCGCCACACGCGGCAAATGTCTTGCCTCGCGAGGCAGCGCACTTGATGGGGCTCGCCTAATCGCGTAAAAATGGCTGGCCGGATCCTGGTTGAAGGTTCCTTAAAAGGGTTTCGTCTAATATCCACGCGGACGAAGTCGCGGGCAGAAGCTAGTCTACCATAAAGGCGCTTAAAATATCTTATAAATTCACTGAAATAAACGCACGTCGTATTTTAGGAATGGCTTGAGGAGTGCAGCCTTCACTTTCAGTCTAGTGGGGTGCGGTGGTGACCTCATTAGGTACTTGGAGATGGTTGAAGTGAACTTTCAGGCTCGAGCCACTCCTTGAAGGCACTTCAGTCGTCCCCTATGTGGTTTACCTACTTTGCAAAACTACCTAGTTTGGTAAATGTTTTTATTCCATACTAGCGGCCGCCCGCGGTTTCACCCGCGTGGTTCCCGTTCCCGTGGGAATATCGGGATAAAAAGTATTCTATGTTTTAATCTAGGCCATCTACTATCTGTGTGGCAAATTTCAAGCAAATCCGTTCAGTAGTTTTTGCGTGATTGAGGAACAAACATTCAAACATCTAAACATCCAAACCCACAAACTTTCACATTTATAATATTAGTAGGATACGAAGGGGCGCAGGCGCAAATCAAATACCTACGTATTTATGATTTTCTACGTAGGTACTTAAGTAGGCTTACTTAATTATTTTCATTAGCAGTTTTATAATATTATTTTCAAAACACTTGATCGTAAAGTGATGTAACAGTTCAAAATTGAACATGTTATCTTTGTCTCAAATATTTAATAAAAATAAAAATAAGAGGGGTTACTGACCTATGAACCGGCACTGGGAAAGATATTTTGTTGCTCCTTAATAATCCCATCGCCTCCAATGTATTACCTTTTTCTATCGCCTTGGAGACTCCATTTCTTTCAATTAACTTCTATTTTAGTGATAATTTGTAAATCTGCGAGGTACAAAGAAGTCCAGGGTTGGAAAAAATAGTTGTAAACAATAAATAAATAAAGTTATGTGATTGAATCAATAAATAAACTCGTTGAATAACTTACCTGAAGGGATGTTTATTCTCATTTTAATAAAAAAGGGGTTGTTTATGCAATTTGGGATGTCTTTAAATGTTGTCTGGCTTTACGATATTTACTGCAATTACAAAAGTATTCTCGTAGCACAAACTCTTTGATCACAGATAATTGTAGGCTATGACTGCGATTTGCAAATACAACATACACGAAATATCATATTTCTATATAAAAAACGGATACTTTTGCGGGATTTCTTTAACCTGAAAATATGGTTCGACAATAATAAACAATAGGTTGACATTTACATAGACAAATGCATTTGACATTTGGTGGCCGTTTTTGGAACTAAAGTGATAATCCATAGAGAAAAATCACTCTATATTTTAAAGAGAAAAAAAAAGAGAACGAAATAATCCTTGGTAAAATTATATCATTTAAAATTTATAAGGTAAAAGGAAGTCGAATGATTATAAAATATTAAAATAAACAAATAATAATTTAGTTATTCTAAATGTGTAAAATAATGTTTAGGTTTGGTGACGTGACATGCTTTGTAAACACATATCGCGTTTCGTTTTCAGCAAAAATCAAAAAACATTATTTGTAAATTAAGCTTGGGATTATGAATAAAGTAAAATCATTTAATATTAAAAGTAAAGGAGGAATACGAATGATTATATTTGTAATAAATAAACATTAAATAGAAACGATAACTAGTAAAAAGTTGTAAAAGGAACTAGACATAAAAACAATCTACCGTAGAATGGATCGTGGCTTTCCTTTGTTCATAAACAAAACACGAAGGGAAAATGTTGTGGTAGCCAATCGAGAGCTCGGAATCTGTGTGGGCGTGGATTTTCCTAAGATTAAGCTACATGGCGCCAGATTTTAAAGTAACCAATCATAATTCGCAATAGTGACGTGTAAAATTAAATGTTACCAGTTAGAGTCTATAAAGTACCCTTAGTAATATAATATGGGAAAAAAACCGGCCAAGTGCAAGTCGGACTCGAGAGCAAGGTTCCGTGCCAGGGGAACGGCAAAAGAGGTCGCGTATGTATGTATGTATGAGTCGAGGGTGTTAAGGCCGGGATTCATCTTAAGGCTAGTATATTCGAAATTGTGAGATTTGGTGTATTTTCGATTCATCAATAAGCGATCAAATGTGCTTTTGTTTTGAATAGATGAAAATATATGCTTAGATTTTATAAACGACGTTGATTATCTTACAGTAAGAAATATGATATCCATATATTCAGTATAGTAAACCTGCAAATACAATAAAAACTTTAATTGATTTTATATTTTCTGAATAATACTTGGAGATTACAAATCATTTACCCACAATAATAGGTATATGAATAGGTTAAATGTTATGTGGAAGGATATTCAACGGTTACCTTTCAGTAAAAGTGACTCTTTCAGTAAAATAACGATAGAAACGGCGAATAGATGAAGAAATAAAAATGATGCCATTACTTTTGCACAAGAAAGAAAAGTTAGAGACAGAGAGGGTTTGAAATATTTTTAAAATACCATAGTATGTAGATAAACTCATTCAGTGACTGAAGAGGCAAATTGTAAGATGAGGCGACAAAATAGGGCACATACAACAGTAGGTTACGTATGTGAGTAATTTTCGTTGTTAGCGTTATTATACCCCAAGTTTGGTTGGTTAAGCATAATATCATTGGGTTCTTGTTATCAATTCGTTGCTATTATTAAATAAAGCTATGCGTCGATTGGAAATAATAAAAGCGGTCAGATAACATATTTATTGATTATAAGATTTTTCTTGGGAGGTTAGAATAGCGATAGACCAAAAGATGTTTCAAACGTACAGGGAAGGTTAAATCGATTGTGTCATTAGGAAGTTAGAACAATATTTGCGTATGTGAGGAGTTTTGTAAATTCTAGAATAAGCAAAACTAATTATATTTATAATTATAACTATCGTGAGTATCGAAGTAATTACGGGTTCCTATTATTATATTCGCGAGATAGGTAGATTAGTTCAGGGAGAAATTACCCCATTATTGGGTAAATTAGAAAAATTAGTGACAGGGCTCTCTAAAAAATTAAGAACCAATAAGATTAAGCGTCATCAAGATTTTCGCAGAGGTAACTTTTCCGCATGTATATAAGGCCGGGCGCGGGGGAGCCGGTCCTCTTTCCTTGACTGCCTCCGAAGAAGACGCAAGCACACTTCCCTCTGTAAGATGGCTGCTGAACAAGTTTTTATTTAACTCAAGACCGAAATAGTCAGCAAATAAGTGAAAGAAACGAAAGTCTATGTGTATAGGTCTTGCACGGGCAAGTTTCTAACCTTTGGGGTAATGTTTCAGACAAGCTTTAAATGGTAAAATTAAGGCCTGACTGAAATATATAGTTTGGTTGCAAAGTTTACATCAAATTAACGTAGCTGTATCAAGTAAATTCAAGAATTAGTGAAAATAGATTTTCTAAAACTAATTTCATATGAAATGGAATGTGGGAAAGGGAGTTTTTATCTTGAATAATTAAAAATAGGATTGTGTCGTACTGGGGCGATTCGCTATGGACTTTCGAGGGGGGTACTAGGTAAAATTGAAGTTTATGATTGTGGCGTCATAAACGGGCGGCCAATTCGTTGGTCTGCCTAGTTAGTCACATAATGTAAGCCTGCGTGACTTAATATGGAAAAAGGCTTCATCAAGTGCTGCCGTTAGAACGTAGTTCTGTTTTCCGTTTAAGCCCCGAGGGCAGGTTTTCATTATTCCTTGAGCTAGGGCCCCGGAATCGGCTCCTTCCCCTCCGATTCTGGCACGTAAAGGTTGATAGGTTATGCTAGGTGAGTGCCGCTCAAAACTGTACAGGAATGGGGCGACGTGTGGCGCTGGTAAGAACCACAAAAATTGGCATAGGAAATTCTCATGTAGTCTGAATTAGGCAGGTAAAATCATAGGTCAATTGTAGGGTTAATCGCGCGAAAATTAGGTAGAGTATCACAAAAAATCTGGGGGGGGTTTTGTGATACTGGTGTTGTGAATCGTCGTCAATAGAGCGGAATAGGTGCATAATCTGCTAGGCAGGCATGTGGAACGAGTGAAAATCTAGTTAGGTAGGTCGTCACAATGTAAAATTAGCATTCTAGACTCGAAATTGTTGTAGGATAAGTTAGGCATAATTCAACAAAATGGCCGAATTATTATTTATCGATAGGAAAATTGCAAGGTGCATTACAAAATGGCCGCTATTGGTTCACTAAGTGATGCATTTCATCCGAGCTAATTATGATAAACAACATGGCGGATCATGACCAAAGTAAATTAAAATGTATGATAATTTTTAGGTTGTGTCAAGGCAGGTAAATGCGAGCAAGTTGGAGGGTTTAATGGGAATGTGTTAGTGAATTTGTTATCTTAAATTCTCAGTAACTCCGGAGAATAGGTACAGTGTTGTGCATCTATGGGTGTTGTGAAGTGGCATTGTAAATAAATTTCAGTAAATGAAAAATATCTACCTACTATTGTGCTAAAGCTAGCTGGACGCACAATCTAATTAACTAATAGACTATCAAATTATAATAGAAGAAATATCTTTGAATTGGGCAGACTTTACTAATTTTGACCATGATTCAATCTGTTGACTATAAATAAAATAAACTATTTTGGTAATAAATGTGGATGAATGCTAAAGAAAAGTCTGGGTGTAATGTTGACCCGTGATATTATTTGAGCCATGTCAATTCCAACTCATTAATATCACAAGACAAATTTTGAGTAAGCTTCCACAAATTAACAAAATAATGCTCGGTATGTAGCACTAAACAATACTTTGACCAACATTTATATACTATGAAAGTATCAATTAAATTGGTGAATATGTTAAGTTCACGATTACTGGAATCAAAGTATTCTCTGAGTTAAATATTCTAAATCAAATTTAACAGTCGACTCAATTTAAAGGAAATCAATATCAAGTTTATCACACAATAATCATAAGAAGATTTATTCAATGCCATTTTGACAATGCAATCCAAAGCTATTGTTCAAAAGTAGGAAAGGTTTAACGCAAATATTTATTTATTATATGTCCCTAAATTTAATAAACTTTCCTTCTGAAATCCCTAGATTTTCCAGTACTTATTCCCTTTTTTTAAGTTCATAAATTGTAAGATTGAATTTATGTTGATATAAGATAAATCAGAATTTAGAAAAAAAAAGAAAAAAAAATTGATCTGGCCATCACATTTGAGAAAAGAATATCTCAATTGTGAAAAACTGGGAAATCGCTTGGAGCATTTTGCTTGTCCTCTTCTTGTTGGAATATACAGACAAACCTAGACTATCGACCATATACTTTACTTAAATTAAAGAATGATTGTAATTGGCTGGTCACTGGGGGAAAGCTGCCCAGTTCTGGAGACGAGGCTTACCATATTGAGCGGTGGAGGGGCTCTTTATCTAGCCAGGAAAGCCACATTGTATATTTTAAGTAACACTAAAGATAGCAAATAAATTCTAAATCAGTGACGAAGACAGGTTTATCCATACCTTGATTTTAGGCGACTATAACTTTTTAACTTGCTTCAAATTACCTCTCTATCTTGATAAACTAAGTCGACATTGGATGATTTACATTACTTAGAATAACGTTGTATATGACAAATAAACTAATATTTGGTAGCGGAGTAGAATTACCCAAACTTAATTTTCTTTATAGCTCGAGTTACCTCCTTTTACCCTATTGTCTATTATGGCTCGATATACCCACTTCTACCCTACTAACTTATAACAATACTCCAATTAACTCATAAATTCACTTTGACCAATTTCTATCAACATTGTTCGTACTTACTTCATTCAGCGGAGTGTAGGAGGAAACGCTTATCTCTATCCTATAGTATCTCTATTTCTAATCGCTAGAGGACTATTAAAATCTCCATGGTATAGTAACAAATATTAAGAATTAGTATGAGATTAAAGTAAGCTTATTTAGGAAAATTACAAACTTAAATTCTATTTCCCTGGTTATATCAAAAGAGTAATAATATCCATTTAGTAGTAATTTTATTAAGTAATAATTGTAATAACAGGAATACTTGAGACCTAGTAATAAAAGCGAATACTTTTGTTGTAAGATGAGGAATCAATACCATTAACTAGGAAACCGTCTGATTACATTCTTCTTTGGGTATAAACACATTAAACTGAAGATAGGCAACGACCAACTATGCAATCCAATAGTGATGAGTGAAGCCCCATTTGTTTAAGCACATACTTAATGTTACAAAACATACTTACTAAACTCATCTTGTAGTCAAAGCGTTGGTTCCATATCCTTTGTTCAGAGCTAGGACATCTATACATTAAATTAGACGAATAGGAATAAAGAAATAAATCATAAAAGCAAAACATTCAGATTTTCATAATATAATTTCAGTATTGGTTCTGCCATTAACATAGAAAACTAGGTGAGAGGCAACCCTAAGATACTTTTCCAAGATATTTAAATAACATTATTCCTTTTTAAAGTTAGAAAATTAACAAATTCTAGGGATTTTCTAAAAGCCGCAGTCGGGCCGGCTATGATTATTAAAATTTGTCAAGTAAAACCAAAGATATGAATTGAAACATTGTTGACATAGATAATAGATTCTTTATAACTGATAGTATAGTAGTAAAATAGGTAAATTCTCAATTTTTCATTAACACAGCAGGCGGTCACTAGTAATTCATTGTTGAAGTTATAACTAATTAGTAATAAATTTATCAATAAAGTTGATATAGCATGACCATGACATCATAAGGTAGAAATCTCATGGATTAGGGTCCTCCGTAATAAAATAAATCGGTATTTTATTTGATAAACGTAGTTATTTCTAAGCATTAAACAAAGTAACAGATTAGTATGAAGTTGGATCAACTTGGAATGAGCAATTAATATCTTAATTTCTATTCTGTAGGAAAATCAGGCAAAGTAATTTCCTTCTTTTAGTAATAGGTTCTTAGTTCATTATCTATCGAAACATAAATAATTAAAGTTAGTCATGTAAAGTTAATATTTATATCCACCCAGCAATATTCGAGAACTTAGGGTAATTACGGATTACAACCTGGGAAATATCACTAGACATCATGCGCCCATTTCACACTTACAAAAGCATTAATATTAGATTAATCTATCATGCAATAAAATAGGGTTAGGGAAAATAAACTAGGCAAAACATAGATAAAACATTTAATGGAATCACAAGTAGGGATAGTTAGTTCGGAAGCCGTTTAGCGGCTAATCAACATGAATGGGATTTGTAGTTAGGTATGCGTTAGGTTAACTATGCTAGGGTTAGAATATCACCAATCCATATAGTAAAACAGTAAGAACTAGAATCCAATAAAATACCATCACCAGGTATCATTAGGAAATCAAGATAGTAGTTATCATTTGTATCAGTATTTAAAAATAGGGGGGGGGGATCATTACATCGTGAGATGCCGTGACCAGAATTAGTAGTTTTTACATACTTTTAGCATAGATTCCACTTCAACGAATTCCAGGCTTTTGTAATGTGAAATGCAGTGATCAAAATACAGATAAGATGATTTTGGTCACATTTTGCTGCTGAGAAAATAGGAACGATATCGCTGGTTGTGGATTGAAAATTCCTTGTTTTGTAGTGTAGCATCCGGTTGATCTTTTGCGTGCGATCTGTTATGTAATCCTTTTGGTTATAGCTGAAATTAAAGAAAAATATCAAAATAGGTTATGTAGTTCACATTAATGTTTATAGAGTTATATTTTAGCGTTTGAGAAAGGGTTTCTTATTGATTGAGGTAAAGTAACATTGAGCTGGTAGAGGGGCATTGATTTTATGGACATTTTTACTCCATAAAGGTTTCACAATGAAAACAGAAAATTTTATCAAAAAAAATGCCAACCGAAAATTTTATACTTACAAGAAGTTTTGTAGTAGGAATGAAATTCACCACTAAAAAGCGCTATTTTCATTCTCCTTTGGTTATTGTGTACAAATACAACAAGTACAAATTTATTCTTGAGTAAAAACATCGTGAATTTTAGGTTAAAAACATAAGAAAATCACGTCGTGACAAAGATTACTTAGGATTCTGATAGAAAGAGGGGTTCTGTCAAATAAACAGACTAGAAAAAAAATCTGACAGTTAAAACATGTTAGCACGTTGGCCCACGGCGGCCCATATAGCGATTTTAAAATCAAATGTTGAGTATCGAAACGGGTGTGTGATTGTTTATGGGCCTTGACGAGTTTTATAGCGGGATTTATATTGAACTGCCTTACCTTCGTACTACGGCTTAAGCAGTCCTGTTGGGCCGTTTAAATGAACGTTTTCTTGATTGCAAATGGTTAGAATTCAGTTTTATAAAGTTGACTTCATAAATAAAATCTAGAATTAAAATTTTACTAGCAATCGATAAAAGAAACAGGAAATGTACTTATCTAGAAATATTTTATTAGCGTAAACGTTATTGTTATTTTCTTTATGCTATTTCGGGAATTATTAGAATAGACGGGTTTTGTCGAACGTTTTATTACCGCCGGATTTCGATTATGATATTGATAGCATGATGAACACTGAGCTCATGTCTTGAAAGGAATTGGGGTCGGTTGAATTAAGAAAACTGAATAATGAATAGGGTAAAATATAATAAGCTAATATTCTTCGAAATGGCTCAGGTTATGATGTCAGTTGCACTGTCTGTTCTTATTTCTGAGATACGACAAGCGTGAACGTAGCCTTAGTATGAAATAGGCCTACGGAAAAATATCATAGATGGCGTTAGTGAAAACTAAGACTTGTAGTCATGGAAATAAAAAAAATTGTTACATTGATAAATAATAGATTTTATGGGTTGAATAAATATAAAGAATTTAGTAAGGATAAGGGATCGTCTGGGTTACGATAAAAAGACATTTAAGGCGGTTTCATTTTAAGAAAGAAATTAGAAAATAAAGAACGAATGTCAGATAGAAGAACGAATGCCGGATGAGCGGACGGGGTTTTGTTTCATTGTCATTCAACTAAGAACTTCATTCAATTGTCAACGTCAACCTGACGGCAAAAGTCACTCTATAGTGTGGTCAGATTCAGCGTGCTTAACACAAATTCTGTCTAATTTCGCGACCGTTCGGACATAGAGATTTGATAATTAAGTTGGCGGATATAAGTAATTATTGCTAACGGTGTCGATGTCATGTTAAGACAATTAAGTAAAATTGCTCTTTTAGCTTCATTAGAGTTTCCATAGTAATAAAATTATCGGCATTTGCTAAGCGTAGCTAACAATTACCTTTAGGTTGGTTTCAATTAAAATATTGTAGTACGACTTTAACGTTTGTCGAAATGACAATTGCGAAAAAAAAACATGTTGCGAGAGTTAGTTTTTCACCGGTGTAATTTTTCTCATATGAGACTGGTAAATTTTCATTTTTTTTTCTGCAATTTAGTCTGTTTTGCGTTCAGAAGCTGGCCACACTAGTCTGATGTCAACAAACAGAAAAAGAGGTTATAATAAAGTTAGTTATTGAAAAACAATGGTTAAATAAACAAGTTTTAGTGAAAGTTTGACTGTGATGATGATATAAAGGTTATGTGGGTCAATGTGGAATAAATGTTGCATTGTGATTATGTGATAAAAATTTAAAGGTGTAAACAATAACAATGAGATTGGAGCCGGTATGCAATTGAGAAAATAACTGATTGTGAGTAATTTATGACTGAAATACTTATTGATTTGACTAGAGCTATAGGGAAACTTCTGATAAAGTTGCCTAGGAAATATAAAATGGTTTACAATAAACATAATCTTTAACTTGACTGTAATGTCAATTGAAGAAAAATATCAGATAACTGTACTTAAATATCAAAGTGAGATTTACTGAGACTACAATAAAACAGGCAGATGTATTGACAACGGGGGGTCGCGAATTAACTATGTAAATTTAAAAGCAGAAATTAAGTGAGCGGAACATGTCTAGTCGACTAGAACTCAGCTGGTTAATTGTCAACTAGTACAGTTAAGAGAAGTGAATACTTAAGAGAATGTTGATAAAAGAGTATTGCAATTATCATATAAAGTGAGACGGTTTAAGTGTGGTTTTTAGAAGGGGTAATTTTTAAACATTTTGATTTGCGCTAATGGAATAAAGTTAATTCAAGAAGAGGTTGTATAGCATTTTTAAAGCAGACAAATGAACTTAGATAATTGCTTACAGATGCTTCTACGCAACCTTAGTATTAAAAGACAGCCGCTAGTTAAATAAAAATTCTTTACAAAATAATTTTAGCGGACGGAGCGTTGACACATATCTTGAGATTATTATTGTAGATGTGGATATCTGGCTAACGGAGTAGCCTAGCTGTTATTGTGGAATAGAAGAATTAGTCTAAGAGCCAAGGGTTTAAAAATGGTTCTTCAATATAAATAAATAAAAAAATCTATAGTAGATACTTAGTGAAATAGTCAGGTTGCCAAAGTATGTATATATTGAGTAGGTGATGTTTAGTTATAAAAGTCAAAATTAAAAATTCAATAAAAATTGTGCAGTAACAATGAAGATTCAGGTAAACCTTAAACAGCGATTATTAGCAGTCTGCGACTTTTTTTTAACTAGAGTTACGGAGGAATAATTTCTTAGTGAATTGTTTAGGTTATCGCTGACAGTTATAGAGACATGTTTGAGTATCAAGTTTGGATGTACGTTACAAAATTACTTTAGACATTTGTTTCCCGTGGTGATGACATTGCAAACGGCACGTCTGAGGAAAGGTCCTGCTATTAAGGTTTTGTTTAGTGTACGGTTTTAAATCATTCAAGTATGCTTGTATTGCTTTGTTACTAAAAAATATAAGTAGATAGACTAATACAATTAGATTTATGGCGCCTTTTGATGTGTCCGTCTACGACTAGATATGGACTAAATGTTAGATTTATTTGGGAACTATTGTATGCATTGGTCTAAATTTAACTTTTAATTCTTGACTCGAGGTATATGAGGAAGGGGTTTTTGAGAGTTAGCGTAGAGTTTTATTTTGTTAAAAAAAAAAAAAAAAAAAAAAGAATAAAAATAACTTATCCGTATGTGGCTATAACTATTTACATTATAATTTATTTTATGGGGAAGGCGTAGGTAGAAAATTACCAAAAAAAAAAAGAATTGGAAAAAAAAATACAAACAATTAAATTAAAACTAACCAAATAGATAATTTGGTAGAAAATTAGAATTAGCTGCAATGTTAAAACCAAAATAAATACCCCAAACAAAAAAAAATTTTATAGCGAACAAATAAAAATTTGAAAGCATGGTTTTTTTGTATCCAATCTTTGGATATTATAAAACCAAGCTAAATAAGGATGTGTGCTAATATTTTATATAGATCTGACATTACACTGAAGGCAACGAACAATTAAAACTCGCCATGGGGAAACCGGTCCGAGTTCGTCGTGCGCCAAAGCGGTATGAATCATCCGAGGAGCCGGCGGAAATAGTAGAGGGTCCACATAGTTCCCGACAGTCGGAATCCGAGGTTATAGAAAATAGAGGGCCTCAACCGGTAGAGGTGCGACAGCGGCTAGTAAAGACGATAGTGAAACCGAAGGTAACGCGATCGCGCGAATTGATGACAATACAAAGAATGTTGAATCGCACGGTAGGCGTGTTAACTAAGAGGATAGATGACCTAAGTGAAGAAGTCAAAAGGACTCAAGGTTCTAATCAGGATACTAGCGAGGTTGAAAAATCGCCGGTAGTCGAAGTAACGCCGATGAACGATGTGGAAATAGAAAATAGGAATGAGACTAAGGAGCCTAATGCGATGGAAGATATTCAGAAGTACGTCATTTGTAACGTCAAAAATATAAATTTAGATAGACCTAAATTTGGGGATTCGTCGATACATCCAGTCGATTTCATTGAAGATTTAGAAATTTACTTAAAAAAGGCGGGAAAGGCTGAAAACGAATTAAGCCTAATACAAGACTGCTTAACTTCGAGTTCGAAGGACTGGTTTAGAGTATATAAAGGAAGATGGACAGGATTGGCTGATTTTAAGGTAGATTTCTTAAAAGCATACTGGGGAGAAAATGAACAAAATGAGTTGAGAAGGAAGATAGTGCAAGGCGTATGGAATAGGACGGAGACGCCCACCATGGTGGAACATTTCTTGAAGCTGACAGTCAAGGCGCAGATGTTAAGCTACAACATTCCTGAAAAACAATTAATTAGCGATATCATTCGGCATTATCCGAAATTTATTCAACAAGCGTTCGTGACAAACAAGATAGAAAATATAATAGAAGCGGCGGAATTTTTAAGAAGTATGGACAACATACAGAAGCAAGAAGCACCGAGCACTTCGGCAGCTAAGAATTCTAAGGATTGGGAACAGAAGAAGAGGGGCCTTCAGCAAAACTATAGGCAATGGCAGAAACCAAGAGAAAATCAAATACAAGCGGTTAGCTTAAATAATAATAATGTTAATGTAGATGGTAGCGAAATGTTAAACTAGTGGAAGCTGATGCTTTAGTCTCCAGGTCAGCTTCAACTACAGGGGACCTAAATTATAATATGATGGTTAAAATGAATTGGTGTCCGGGTGAATCTTTAGGGCGAAATAATACCGGAATTAAGATACCTATTTGTACGTATCCGAAAGAAAATAATTTAAAATTGGGGTTAGGATATAGTGAGCCAGAGGGTTTAGTTCAAAACATTCCTAGCCAAATAGTAGAGATTTTAAAATTAAAAATAGAACAACTTTTGGTCGATACTGACAATAGCGTACACGCAATTTTTGATGAGGAAGTCACAAATAGGGTAGATACTCCAGCATTCAAGTCTGAATTATTAGTTCAAATATTTGATGAAAATCTAGTAGCTTTGCTGGATACAGGTAGTGATATAACATGTGTATCAGAAGAGTTTTGGAATAGGTTAAAAGAGAAAAGGCCGACGATACCCACTATGCCTATTAAACCACTTCTTATTAAAACTGCAGTAGGTCAGAAAAGTGTAGAAATAAAAAAAATTGCTTTGGTCACGTTAGGAATAGGGGCTTTTGAATGTGATTTAACAGTTTTAATTGTACCGGGTCTTAGTGCTGATTTGATATTGGGATTTGATTGGATGAAAGAAAATCAAGCGTCAATAAAACTTAATAAAGAGGAAGAAGGGGTAGAAATTATCATAGGGAATGAGAAAAAATTATTTAAATTTTATAAAGGCGAGAATGCTTTCAGTAATTGTAATCCGTTAACGAATTTTAATATTGAAACAGTAGTTGAAGAGAACGTAGAAAAAAATATTCGAGATATGATACACCAGTCAAATCTAGATAAAAATAAACGTGGAGCTTTAGAGGAAGTTTTAATGAAACATAAAAATCTATTTACATCCAAATTAGGGAGAGCAAACTGTTATGAACACGAAATTATTATGGAGCCTCACTCACCTGTAGTAAAAAGAACATATCCAATACCTTATGCGTATAGAGACAAAGTAGAAGCCAAGTTAATGGAAATGGAAGAGCAAGGGATCATTAGTCGTTCGTCCACGCCATATTGTAGTCCATTGACGTTCACTTTAAAAAGAGACGGGTCAATTCGTGTGTTATTGGATGCCAGGGAAATAAATAAGTACATGATAGCAGAAACCGAAAAACCGCCATTACAATTAGATGTTTTAAATTCTTTTCAAGGGGCAAAATACATTAGTAAGGTAGATTTGAAAAATGCTTACTATCAAGTAGGGTTAACAGAAGCTAGTAAAAAATATACAGGGTTTTCTTTTAATGGGAAGTCTTACGTTTATAATGTACTCCCACAGGGTTTGAAGACCTCTGTCGGTTCGTTTAGCCGTTTGATTAGTATCATCCTAGGTCATGAGGTTAGGGAATTTTGCGTTAATTATCTTGACGACTTGGGAATTATAACGACAGGAACGCTATCTCAACATTTAGAACATTTAAACATTGTGTTAGGGAAGTTATCTGAGGCAGGGTTAACTTGTAATTTAGAAAAATGCGAATTTTTAAGTACCGAAGTAAAAATGTTAGGTTATATCATTTCAACTAATGGAATTAGCACCGATCCGGAAAAGGTTAAGTCCATACAATTATTCCCTGTACCAAAGAAGCTAAAGCAAGTTAGAGCTTTCTTAGGGCTTTGTAACTTTTATCGTAAATTTATACCAAATTATAGTTTTCATACTAGATCTTTATGTGAGTTGTTGAAAAAGGACAAGAAATGGAATTGGGGACAAACAGAGCAAGAAGCTTTTGAGAAAATAAAATCACTTTTTATTAGGTCCGTAGAGTTGAATCATCCGGATTTTACTAAACCTTATTACTTACAGACCGACAGTTCAGGAATAGGGTTAGCTGGGTTCTTATACCAGATGGATAGTCAAGGGGACATAAAAATTTTAGGGTTTCACAGTAAATTATTAAGGGGGGCTCAATTAAATTGGACGGTAACGGAACAGGAATTTTATTCAATAATTTGTTGTTTAGAAAAATTTGAAACATATTTGAGAGGAGCGAAAGTGATAATTCGAACAGATCATAAAGCATTAACATTTGTAAAGAATTGTAAGTTATATAATGCACGGGTAACTAGATGGATAAATTATTTAGAGCAGTTTCAATATGAGGTTCAACATGTAAAAGGTAGGGATAATGTGGTAGCTGACGTGTTATCTAGATATCAGCCTGAAGGAGATTTATTACAAGAGGATAAAACTAATTCACCGAGGATATTTTATACTGAAATTAGAGATAATAAAGAATTACGCGATAAATTAAAGAATTTGGCAAAATTACAACAGGATGATACAGAAATAGGCGAAATAATTAAAAATCTGAATAGTGGGGTCGAACCAAATAGTAGATCAACTCAAATCTTTAGAAGGAGTTCATTAGTAGACGGGTTATTATATTATTCACCTGGGGAAGGAAATAAAAGGGTGTTATTTTTACCAAGTTCACTTAGGGAAGAAGTTATTTGGCAGGTGCATTTAGAAATGGGTCATCAAGGGTCGTACAAAGTAATCAAATATATTAGAGATAGATTCTTTTGGAAGGGATTAACGAAACAGGTCAAACGTTTATTAAGGGGGTGTCATGATTGTCAGGTCACTAAGAGTGATACAGCTAAGTATGTAGGACCTTGTCGTTCAATTATAACTGAAAACGTGGGAGACCTCGTTATGGTAGATTTATATGGACCATTACCATCAGGGAAGTTTGGTATGAGTTACATTTTAGTTATTCAGGATTCCTTTAGTAAATTCGTGAAATTTTATGACCTTAGAAGAGCAACAGCAATATCAGTATTAACAAGAATGAGAAAGTTCTTTCGCATAATACGACCTGCGGCGATCATGTCAGATAATGGGTCACAGTTCGCTAGTAATATGTGGAAAGAAACTATGAAAGCAGAAGGGGTAAGAGTAATTTATACTACAGTTAGGAATCCTAGACCTAATACCACCGAAAGAGTAAATAAAGAGTTAGGACGTTTATTTCGGACTTATTGTAGGACCAATCATAAAAGTTGGGTAGACTTATTGCCAAAATTAGAAATTCTTTATAATAACACTTATCACGAAAGTACTGGGTTTACGCCTTGTGAGATTTTATACAGTGAATCTACTAGATTATCATTTGATAACGTCATACCGACTGATCTAGTACCACCACCTATTAATGAAATTAGGGAGAAGGCACGGGAAAATTTAAAGAAAGCAGGACAACTACGTCAAACCAAATTTAATGAAAAATATAGGATCATCCAATTCCAGATAGGAGATTTAGTAAAATTGAGGAAATTAAATAAATCCGACGCAAAATTAAAAATAACAAAAAAGTTTGAACCATTATATGAGGGTCCGTTTGTGGTTGGAGCTAACCCGTTTAAAAATGTATATTTACTTGTTGATCCGGAGACTGGTAAAGAAAGAGGGAGATTTAACGCTATACATTTGTCTAGGTATTATAAGTAAAGTTTAATGTCGTGTTTAACTTTAAGGAAACAAAATGTTTATGTTATGTTAACTAAATGAAAATGTAATTTTGAGTTGATTAATAAATGATTATGGGGTATGATTATATAGACTCTGTCGGGAACGGGAAAAGCCTATCTGAACTTACAAAATTTAAGGACTCAAGTTTAAGAAAAAAAAACACAGTCTAAAGAAAAGTTATAAATTTTTAAGAGCGGTGTTAACATTCTAACTTATCGTGTCATACGAAAGTAAAATTTTGTATAAATTAACAAACATTTACATAAACCCAATGGATGGTTTAATTATTGAGTTGCTTAAAGTTGTAATGTCAGATAGAGGGCAGTGTCGGCGGCTTTTCTTTCTTCGGGGGGGAATTTTTTTTTCTCATAAGTAAGTAGATATATTCAAGAGAATTAACTTTTACGATTTACTACTAACATAATCTTAGATTATTAAGGGATACTGGAAAGAAAAAAGGTATCTTAATAAGGGAAAGACGCTTGTGGAATCGAAAATGTACGAGATTTCTTCAATTTATGAATCATTAAAATATATGCAATTAGATATACATGTATAAATATATATAAATATAAATGACTAAACAGATAAAATGAATTATGAGGTATTACTGCTAATGGTATTCAAAATTTAATAATCGACAAAAGCAGGATTACTGAAATAAAAGGAAATACATTTAGTTTGAACAGGGATATTTATTAACGAAAGGAGCGGTGTATAGTTGTGAAATAGGAGAGTTGCGTAAAGTAGAGATGCGTACTGGGGGAATGTTTAGGGATAAGCGAATCTAAAGCGTACAGACGTTACTATTGCGTAATTACTATTGCGTAATTTATTTGCAATCTAATTAACAGATATTTTAATGCAATCTGCGTAGAATTCCATATGGTGACAGACGACGTATTTAATCTTATCATTGCAAATATAATTCAAAATCATTCATCGTTAGTTGTATAAACTTTGTATTCAGTCTGTAGCTATGATATAATCTTGGGTGGCGTAAATGTAGGCTAGTGAATGATGATAGTGGGTGCCGCGTGATGAGAAAAGATGAACAAAATGAGAATCTAAAATAGGATAGAAGTATGAATAGAGTGATGAGCGAAGAGAATGAAAGAATGAAAGTTGTTGAGAGAAAGGAACGTTAGTTAAAATATAGATTCTATAGGAGGGCTTTGGATTATAACATATGTGAAACCTGAATGCAGGCTTATTATCTTTCCAAGAGATAGGACCATCACACTGCTTTAGCGCTAGGGCTGTGCTTGCGGCCAGGCCGGCGTCTAGAGTTGACAAACTTGAATTTTGTACAGTAGGACTATTTGGTGTTAGGTTAATAAAAAAAAAAAAGAGAAACAAACACAGTTGAAGTTTGTTATTGTCCTGGTGTAAACAGCTGTCCAAAATTCATACTACACAAGAAGCTAAGAGCTAAATTGATATTCGGCAACTGCACACTCTCCAAGGCTGTATTAGGGTTGTTCCAGAGTCTTAAGTAAGCTTTTGGAAATATATGGTCATTGTATATGCTCGCCGCTAAACCTTTGGTTTGGAAGGAGTAATATTTGATTGCGGAGGGGTACAATGCACAAATATGAAGCGCATTGCGCGTACTTTTTCATAAGGTTAGGAAAGGTCTTATTTGTCCATGTAGGCTTACTAGGAGCTGTGGATTCACAACCCACACCTTACCGTGATTTTGTACGACTCTGGTGTTGAATATGCATACGACGGAATTGGCAAAAGCAACAGACACTTAAAACTCGCTTAATAATTTTTGATATGGTCTTGGTTTAAATACACTCTACAATCTTAAATTTCACTTACACTAGGGCTCACCCAACAATTCTTTGATCTTGGAGAAATAATAATGATTAGGATTATAGAAAGAGGGGGGAAGATTCGAATATATATATATATATTAAAGAAACAACAGTAGAAGGGGTAATATAAATATTTGAGATTTGAGAAGAAAATTTTACTTCGGATCCAATACGTAGTTTTGTCACCTATGTATAAATTTTGGGGTCGAGCTGTAACAGTTCAAAATTGAACATGTTATCTTTGTCTCAAATATTTAATAAAAATAAAAATAAGAGGGGTTACTGACCTATGAACCGGCACTGGGAAAGATATTTTGTTGCTCCTTAATAATCCCATCGCCTCCAATGTATTACCTTTTTCTATCGCCTTGGAGACTCCATTTCTTTCAATTAACTTCTATTTTAGTGATAATTTGTAAATCTGCGAGGTACAAAGAAGTCCAGGGTTGGAAAAAATAGTTGTAAACAATAAATAAATAAAGTTATGTGATTGAATCAATAAATAAACTCGTTGAATAACTTACCTGAAGGGATGTTTATTCTCATTTTAATAAAAAAGGGGTTGTTTATGCAATTTGGGATGTCTTTAAATGTTGTCTGGCTTTACGATATTTACTGCAATTACAAAAGTATTCTCGTAGCACAAACTCTTTGATCACAGATAATTGTAGGCTATGACTGCGATTTGCAAATACAACATACACGAAATATCATATTTCTATATAAAAAACGGATACTTTTGCGGGATTTCTTTAACCTGAAAATATGGTTCGACAATAATAAACAATAGGTTGACATTTACATAGACAAATGCATTTGACATTTGGTGGCCGTTTTTGGAACTAAAGTGATAATCCATAGAGAAAAATCACTCTATATTTTAAAGAGAAAAAAAAAGAGAACGAAATAATCCTTGGTAAAATTATATCATTTAAAATTTATAAGGTAAAAGGAAGTCGAATGATTATAAAATATTAAAATAAACAAATAATAATTTAGTTATTCTAAATGTGTAAAATAATGTTTAGGTTTGGTGACGTGACATGCTTTGTAAACACATATCGCGTTTCGTTTTCAGCAAAAATCAAAAAACATTATTTGTAAATTAAGCTTGGGATTATGAATAAAGTAAAATCATTTAATATTAAAAGTAAAGGAGGAATACGAATGATTATATTTGTAATAAATAAACATTAAATAGAAACGATAACTAGTAAAAAGTTGTAAAAGGAACTAGACATAAAAACAATCTACCGTAGAATGGATCGTGGCTTTCCTTTGTTCATAAACAAAACACGAAGGGAAAATGTTGTGGTAGCCAATCGAGAGCTCGGAATCTGTGTGGGCGTGGATTTTCCTAAGATTAAGCTACATGGCGCCAGATTTTAAAGTAACCAATCATAATTCGCAATAGTGACGTGTAAAATTAAATGTTACCAGTTAGAGTCTATAAAGTACCCTTAGTAATATAATATGGGAAAAAAACCGGCCAAGTGCAAGTCGGACTCGAGAGCAAGGTTCCGTGCCAGGGGAACGGCAAAAGAGGTCGCGTATGTATGTATGTATGAGTCGAGGGTGTTAAGGCCGGGATTCATCTTAAGGCTAGTATATTCGAAATTGTGAGATTTGGTGTATTTTCGATTCATCAATAAGCGATCAAATGTGCTTTTGTTTTGAATAGATGAAAATATATGCTTAGATTTTATAAACGACGTTGATTATCTTACAGTAAGAAATATGATATCCATATATTCAGTATAGTAAACCTGCAAATACAATAAAAACTTTAATTGATTTTATATTTTCTGAATAATACTTGGAGATTACAAATCATTTACCCACAATAATAGGTATATGAATAGGTTAAATGTTATGTGGAAGGATATTCAACGGTTACCTTTCAGTAAAAGTGACTCTTTCAGTAAAATAACGATAGAAACGGCGAATAGATGAAGAAATAAAAATGATGCCATTACTTTTGCACAAGAAAGAAAAGTTAGAGACAGAGAGGGTTTGAAATATTTTTAAAATACCATAGTATGTAGATAAACTCATTCAGTGACTGAAGAGGCAAATTGTAAGATGAGGCGACAAAATAGGGCACATACAACAGTAGGTTACGTATGTGAGTAATTTTCGTTGTTAGCGTTATTATACCCCAAGTTTGGTTGGTTAAGCATAATATCATTGGGTTCTTGTTATCAATTCGTTGCTATTATTAAATAAAGCTATGCGTCGATTGGAAATAATAAAAGCGGTCAGATAACATATTTATTGATTATAAGATTTTTCTTGGGAGGTTAGAATAGCGATAGACCAAAAGATGTTTCAAACGTACAGGGAAGGTTAAATCGATTGTGTCATTAGGAAGTTAGAACAATATTTGCGTATGTGAGGAGTTTTGTAAATTCTAGAATAAGCAAAACTAATTATATTTATAATTATAACTATCGTGAGTATCGAAGTAATTACGGGTTCCTATTATTATATTCGCGAGATAGGTAGATTAGTTCAGGGAGAAATTACCCCATTATTGGGTAAATTAGAAAAATTAGTGACAGGGCTCTCTAAAAAATTAAGAACCAATAAGATTAAGCGTCATCAAGATTTTCGCAGAGGTAACTTTTCCGCATGTATATAAGGCCGGGCGCGGGGGAGCCGGTCCTCTTTCCTTGACTGCCTCCGAAGAAGACGCAAGCACACTTCCCTCTGTAAGATGGCTGCTGAACAAGTTTTTATTTAACTCAAGACCGAAATAGTCAGCAAATAAGTGAAAGAAACGAAAGTCTATGTGTATAGGTCTTGCACGGGCAAGTTTCTAACCTTTGGGGTAATGTTTCAGACAAGCTTTAAATGGTAAAATTAAGGCCTGACTGAAATATATAGTTTGGTTGCAAAGTTTACATCAAATTAACGTAGCTGTATCAAGTAAATTCAAGAATTAGTGAAAATAGATTTTCTAAAACTAATTTCATATGAAATGGAATGTGGGAAAGGGAGTTTTTATCTTGAATAATTAAAAATAGGATTGTGTCGTACTGGGGCGATTCGCTATGGACTTTCGAGGGGGGTACTAGGTAAAATTGAAGTTTATGATTGTGGCGTCATAAACGGGCGGCCAATTCGTTGGTCTGCCTAGTTAGTCACATAATGTAAGCCTGCGTGACTTAATATGGAAAAAGGCTTCATCAAGTGCTGCCGTTAGAACGTAGTTCTGTTTTCCGTTTAAGCCCCGAGGGCAGGTTTTCATTATTCCTTGAGCTAGGGCCCCGGAATCGGCTCCTTCCCCTCCGATTCTGGCACGTAAAGGTTGATAGGTTATGCTAGGTGAGTGCCGCTCAAAACTGTACAGGAATGGGGCGACGTGTGGCGCTGGTAAGAACCACAAAAATTGGCATAGGAAATTCTCATGTAGTCTGAATTAGGCAGGTAAAATCATAGGTCAATTGTAGGGTTAATCGCGCGAAAATTAGGTAGAGTATCACAAAAAATCTGGGGGGGGTTTTGTGATACTGGTGTTGTGAATCGTCGTCAATAGAGCGGAATAGGTGCATAATCTGCTAGGCAGGCATGTGGAACGAGTGAAAATCTAGTTAGGTAGGTCGTCACAATGTAAAATTAGCATTCTAGACTCGAAATTGTTGTAGGATAAGTTAGGCATAATTCAACAAAATGGCCGAATTATTATTTATCGATAGGAAAATTGCAAGGTGCATTACAAAATGGCCGCTATTGGTTCACTAAGTGATGCATTTCATCCGAGCTAATTATGATAAACAACATGGCGGATCATGACCAAAGTAAATTAAAATGTATGATAATTTTTAGGTTGTGTCAAGGCAGGTAAATGCGAGCAAGTTGGAGGGTTTAATGGGAATGTGTTAGTGAATTTGTTATCTTAAATTCTCAGTAACTCCGGAGAATAGGTACAGTGTTGTGCATCTATGGGTGTTGTGAAGTGGCATTGTAAATAAATTTCAGTAAATGAAAAATATCTACCTACTATTGTGCTAAAGCTAGCTGGACGCACAATCTAATTAACTAATAGACTATCAAATTATAATAGAAGAAATATCTTTGAATTGGGCAGACTTTACTAATTTTGACCATGATTCAATCTGTTGACTATAAATAAAATAAACTATTTTGGTAATAAATGTGGATGAATGCTAAAGAAAAGTCTGGGTGTAATGTTGACCCGTGATATTATTTGAGCCATGTCAATTCCAACTCATTAATATCACAAGACAAATTTTGAGTAAGCTTCCACAAATTAACAAAATAATGCTCGGTATGTAGCACTAAACAATACTTTGACCAACATTTATATACTATGAAAGTATCAATTAAATTGGTGAATATGTTAAGTTCACGATTACTGGAATCAAAGTATTCTCTGAGTTAAATATTCTAAATCAAATTTAACAGTCGACTCAATTTAAAGGAAATCAATATCAAGTTTATCACACAATAATCATAAGAAGATTTATTCAATGCCATTTTGACAATGCAATCCAAAGCTATTGTTCAAAAGTAGGAAAGGTTTAACGCAAATATTTATTTATTATATGTCCCTAAATTTAATAAACTTTCCTTCTGAAATCCCTAGATTTTCCAGTACTTATTCCCTTTTTTTAAGTTCATAAATTGTAAGATTGAATTTATGTTGATATAAGATAAATCAGAATTTAGAAAAAAAAAGAAAAAAAAATTGATCTGGCCATCACATTTGAGAAAAGAATATCTCAATTGTGAAAAACTGGGAAATCGCTTGGAGCATTTTGCTTGTCCTCTTCTTGTTGGAATATACAGACAAACCTAGACTATCGACCATATACTTTACTTAAATTAAAGAATGATTGTAATTGGCTGGTCACTGGGGGAAAGCTGCCCAGTTCTGGAGACGAGGCTTACCATATTGAGCGGTGGAGGGGCTCTTTATCTAGCCAGGAAAGCCACATTGTATATTTTAAGTAACACTAAAGATAGCAAATAAATTCTAAATCAGTGACGAAGACAGGTTTATCCATACCTTGATTTTAGGCGACTATAACTTTTTAACTTGCTTCAAATTACCTCTCTATCTTGATAAACTAAGTCGACATTGGATGATTTACATTACTTAGAATAACGTTGTATATGACAAATAAACTAATATTTGGTAGCGGAGTAGAATTACCCAAACTTAATTTTCTTTATAGCTCGAGTTACCTCCTTTTACCCTATTGTCTATTATGGCTCGATATACCCACTTCTACCCTACTAACTTATAACAATACTCCAATTAACTCATAAATTCACTTTGACCAATTTCTATCAACATTGTTCGTACTTACTTCATTCAGCGGAGTGTAGGAGGAAACGCTTATCTCTATCCTATAGTATCTCTATTTCTAATCGCTAGAGGACTATTAAAATCTCCATGGTATAGTAACAAATATTAAGAATTAGTATGAGATTAAAGTAAGCTTATTTAGGAAAATTACAAACTTAAATTCTATTTCCCTGGTTATATCAAAAGAGTAATAATATCCATTTAGTAGTAATTTTATTAAGTAATAATTGTAATAACAGGAATACTTGAGACCTAGTAATAAAAGCGAATACTTTTGTTGTAAGATGAGGAATCAATACCATTAACTAGGAAACCGTCTGATTACATTCTTCTTTGGGTATAAACACATTAAACTGAAGATAGGCAACGACCAACTATGCAATCCAATAGTGATGAGTGAAGCCCCATTTGTTTAAGCACATACTTAATGTTACAAAACATACTTACTAAACTCATCTTGTAGTCAAAGCGTTGGTTCCATATCCTTTGTTCAGAGCTAGGACATCTATACATTAAATTAGACGAATAGGAATAAAGAAATAAATCATAAAAGCAAAACATTCAGATTTTCATAATATAATTTCAGTATTGGTTCTGCCATTAACATAGAAAACTAGGTGAGAGGCAACCCTAAGATACTTTTCCAAGATATTTAAATAACATTATTCCTTTTTAAAGTTAGAAAATTAACAAATTCTAGGGATTTTCTAAAAGCCGCAGTCGGGCCGGCTATGATTATTAAAATTTGTCAAGTAAAACCAAAGATATGAATTGAAACATTGTTGACATAGATAATAGATTCTTTATAACTGATAGTATAGTAGTAAAATAGGTAAATTCTCAATTTTTCATTAACACAGCAGGCGGTCACTAGTAATTCATTGTTGAAGTTATAACTAATTAGTAATAAATTTATCAATAAAGTTGATATAGCATGACCATGACATCATAAGGTAGAAATCTCATGGATTAGGGTCCTCCGTAATAAAATAAATCGGTATTTTATTTGATAAACGTAGTTATTTCTAAGCATTAAACAAAGTAACAGATTAGTATGAAGTTGGATCAACTTGGAATGAGCAATTAATATCTTAATTTCTATTCTGTAGGAAAATCAGGCAAAGTAATTTCCTTCTTTTAGTAATAGGTTCTTAGTTCATTATCTATCGAAACATAAATAATTAAAGTTAGTCATGTAAAGTTAATATTTATATCCACCCAGCAATATTCGAGAACTTAGGGTAATTACGGATTACAACCTGGGAAATATCACTAGACATCATGCGCCCATTTCACACTTACAAAAGCATTAATATTAGATTAATCTATCATGCAATAAAATAGGGTTAGGGAAAATAAACTAGGCAAAACATAGATAAAACATTTAATGGAATCACAAGTAGGGATAGTTAGTTCGGAAGCCGTTTAGCGGCTAATCAACATGAATGGGATTTGTAGTTAGGTATGCGTTAGGTTAACTATGCTAGGGTTAGAATATCACCAATCCATATAGTAAAACAGTAAGAACTAGAATCCAATAAAATACCATCACCAGGTATCATTAGGAAATCAAGATAGTAGTTATCATTTGTATCAGTATTTAAAAACCGGGGGGGGGATCATTACAGTGAGCTCTAATACATCGCTTTTAGGGCCCTAAACCGAGCTATAACAAATAGGGTAAACTATACAATGATTGGCACCTTAAGCGGAATCTTTCTTTATTTAGTTGATTATTTTATCTGTAAGATATTTAGGCGTAATTTACGACTTTTAAAAATATCTTTAGGGTTTATTTATTACAATAACAATGAAAAAACAATGAAAAATTAATGTTTTTTATGAAAAAAACCATAAAACTTTAAAAAACATCGAAAAGTATAGTCATTGGCACACCTAGTACAATCATTGGCACAAAGCTACTAGTGATTGGCACTCATTTTTAAGTATGAGATAGGGTGACGTTATTTCTCCGAAACTTAAAAGTTTTAAAGTTAGAAAAAAAGTGAGAGGAGGGAGGGACTTAAAGAGGAAGGGAGGGACTTTGAGAAGGGGAGAGGGACTTAGAGAGGGGGAGAGGGACTTAGGGAGGGAGTGAGGTAGGTAGAAAGGAAGGAAGAAAATGGTTGAATATGAGTTTGATAGATGGATGGATAGTTGGATGGATGCATGGGATGGATGGATGGATGGGATGGATTAATGGGTGCATGGATGGACCGATGTATGGAGTCATGGACGCATGGGTGGGTGGTGGTGGGTTTTTTTCAATATGGGTATCAAATGAAAGGCATTGATAAGCACATTCCAAAAAACTGAAAAATTAAAAACTATTTTTTTTTTTGTAATATGGGTATCAAAATTAAATGAAAGGTCTTGATGAGCAAATTCCAAAAACTTGAAAAAAGAAAAAACATATTTTTTTTGCAATATGGGTATCAAATTAAAGGCCTTGATGAGCACATTCCAAAAACTGAAAAAAAAATTAAAAACGAAAAATAAAATTTGTTTGCTATATAGGTATCAAATGAAAGGCCTTGATGAGCACATTCAAAAAAAAACGTTCTCTTTTCTTCTTTTTTCAATTACTTACTGTAATTTGAAATAAAAATAAAAAGTTAAAAATACTACCTTCTTGGTTTGAACTTCCGCGCATTATTTGAGAAAGGAGGCGCTCGGTGGCGCAGTGGTTTAGCGCCTGGCCCAGCAATTGCGGAAGTTAAGCAACGTTCGCAAGGGTCGGTCATGGGATGGGTGACCAAAATTTATTATCTCGATTTCCTCCGTGCTTCGGAAGGCACGTTAAGCCGTTGGTCCCGTCTGCATTTGCAGTCGTTAACACCCACCAATCCGCATTGGGCCCGCGTGGTGGGTTATGGCCCGTCCTCCTTATCCACCCATAAGGAAGGCCTGTGCCCTAGCAGTGGGGACATTAAAAATGACTGATGGATATTTGAGAAAAGTACTATACAAGCCTTGGCCGCAACTAGGCATTGATGGACTCACGTATTTTCACGTTCGTCCTTCAATGCCTGTCTTGCGTGCCGCTGCAGTAATGTACTATTATCAAATAAAAACAGAAAACTCGTAATTAACATCAAAAAGCATAGTCATTGATACTCATAGTACAACTACTTGGCATTAGCATTGGTAATATAATACTGAATGCAATGATAGCAATGTATTAATAGAAACACCTAAAGTATAGTGCCAATAATTGTAAAGAATGAAACGAAAACGTTTTTTCGAGTGTAATATGATTTCTTACAAATATGAATTATATGTGTAAAAAAAATATTATTTAAGAAATATTTTATAATCTAGTGATTGGCACGGTTGCTCAATAACTACACTTTAGTACAAGCTATTGTACCAATGGTCGGCACATTGTAAATTGAAGTTGTGTTAACAAAACTGGGAAAAATATTATTGAAAACTGTAATATAATTTATAAAAATAATCACCTCTGAGAAAGTCAAAATAATAAAAAACAATATTTTTTTCCACAGCTCCTCCTTGTTGGATCCGTTAATATTTGCAAGAAAAAGCAACAAGTTTCTCGTGAGCTCGTATTTCTTAATGCTGTGTTGCCATTATAATCCGAAAGAAATATCTATTATAAAATTTTTGAAGTGTAGTAATGCTAGATTTAATAAAATAACAGATTAGTACAATTTTGTCATTGCAATTCTTAATATCTGCGTTTAAATGTTAAAGTGCCAATCACTGTGGGGGTGCCAAGATAGCTAAAGCTTACCCTACTTGCACACTTGGCTGACTTATTACCTTATTACGCTCAGGCTGCAACCCACACCCACAGAATAAATAATAGTGCCTCGTGTGCAATGAGCAACTTAAGCTAACTTGTCTCATAATGTACTTTTATTCTATGGTTTTAGTAAAAGCACAGAATACATTATTGGTAAAATATATTTCCCTATTTATATCCTACTATTGTTGTAGTAGGGGTACCTTCATCCTACTATTGTATGTAAGTAATGACTTACATTTGTAAGTCATTCATTCATTAGATACCTACATACAATACAGCAACAAATAACATGTAGGTACCTACTCGTAGGTATGTCATGTTATTTGGAAATATTAAATTTCTATACCAACCAACAAAGTTAGTAAGGTACCCACTTAAGAGTCGGACAAAAGAGCACTTAACAAACAAATCGGCGAAGGAAACGTTTTGTTCAACCTCTGAGGTCAGACCGCACTTTCCTGTTTCCACCCGGCAGGTTCTTATTTTGCCGACGGGTCAAGGTGCAAACAAATTATCGGACGCGGCTTACTGCCGCGGCTGATCTGAGGTGTGCAAACTATCGGATGTAGTAGGTCGCGGACGTAACCATAGACTAATATGACGTCATCGGACGTCCGATAGCTATCTGGCACGCAGGATGTTATGAGAGTGTGCACACCTATCAGCCGCGGCAGTAAGCCGCGGCAGTAAGCCGCGTCCGATAATTTGTTTGGACCTTAAAGGTCCAAACAAATTATCGGACGCGGCTTACTGCCGCGGCTGATCTGAGGTGTGCAAACTATCGGATGTAGTAGGTCGCGGACGTAACCATAGACTAATATGACGTCATCGGACGTCCGACAGCTATCTGGCACGCAGGTTGTTATGAGAGTGTGCACACTTATCAGCCGCGGCAGTAAGCCGCGTCCATAAGCCGCGTCCGATAATTTGTTTGGACCTTCACGCCGCGCCCCGGGTGAAACGTAGAGCAGTCACTTTACTTCAGATTACACAATTACTAATGACGACTGACTGCTTTGTAACGTTTATAAACGGATTTTATTTTATAAGCTAAAATACAAGAATAAACAACTCATAACTAACATCTCTACTGAATAGATAATTAAGGTTCTTACGAAACCTATTAACTTAGAAAAGACTTTCTCTTTATATTTTTATCGATTTTATCAATATAATAAATCAGATAAAGATACTGGGCCGTATCGATGGACTGCATGAAAAGAAACGGTTTGAAAATCTCAGTAATGTTACCAGATTACAAATGGTTAAGGCGTCCTTAGCTAAGCAGACATTATCGACAGATAAAAAGCGTTTGAGTATTTCACTTAAATCTAATGGCTCCTTAAACTTAAGGTGGCCTCGACTAAGATTTTAGTTAAGCAGCGTTTGAGTATTCGGCCGTCAGAAACCCAAAGATATTAGAATAAAAAAAATCATTGCAGAAACCCATTTAGTTTGGTGTGATTGATAGAGAAGGTCCCATAAACAAACCAAGAAGGTAGGGCGAAGGTCGCGCACATTTCCGCGATCCCGCGGGTCAAGGGCGGGACGCCCTACATAGGAACCAATCATAAACGTGGCATGCAAAATCCAGGGGATGGTAGATACTGGGATATTCAAATGCCAAGGTCACAACCGCAATACCTACTGTAACTATCATAAATGATACTGAAGCTTTAGTAAAATAATTATAAGACAGTAATATTAACACCGAAAATAAAAAATCCGTATTACATACATATTTATTTCTAAGTTTCTTCACATTCCCGGATCTGACACACCGGGTTATGCATACGTCTACGCGGCACGCAACGCAACCTGTCCCTTGCGTACCCAGCCGCTGTGGCAGTCATGTTTGCGACTCTAGTGCGCGATGTCAGACGAGGATTGAATAAATGGACTATTTTTTTCGGACTAATTCAATTAGATTTTCTTTAATATCGTTATTCATTACTTAAAAACAAAATAAAACACCACTTAAGTACTACCGGTAGTACCGGTACTATTTGTAAAACAAATACAATTGAATGCGTAGTCACGCGCGTGGTTACGCGCGTAGTGACGCGCAGGAAAGATACGTGCGTGTTCGTATTTGTTCGGTGTGACATCCAATAGAGAATGCCATTGAGTACAACGTCATCAATGCGTTCCGCTCTTCGTAAGTACGCAGCTTGGTTGTCTCATGAGAGCTGCAATGCGTAGGGCTACGCATCGGTCTACGTGCACGCGTATGTTACGCAAGCGGTGTGCCATGTCTCATAAGGTTTTAGAGATTACAACGTCATGGTACGTCTACGTACACGCTTACGCATACGCTTACGCATCCGGTGTGCTGGAGCCTTAAATGCTACGAACTACAGATAATGCTACGGATTATTCTGTGGCTACGGTCTACGGCGTAGATCGTAGCCGCAGAATAATCGGTGGTATGGCGTAGCACGTAGTCACTACACCATTGGCCATAGAGCTACGAATCTTTCGTATACTACTCAAGAATCTCAAGATGTATTCCGTATTCTACCACAGAGGGCCTAGTACGAGTTGGTTTTTTGCTCTCACTTCACTTTTCGAATAGTTAACTATCGTTTCCTCTCTTTCACTCGTTCACTCACTCGCATGATTTCCTCTCTTTCACTCGATACTACTCGCAAAGTGAGATGAGAAATACAACTCGTACTAGGCCCTCAGAACTACTTTATATTTCCGTAAAAACAAAGGAATACAAATTGAGGCGGACTTACCCTTTGCAACAGCTTTGGGCGATTGTCAAGTTGTTCGGGTTCGATGTCATCTTTGTTAGTTTGCTCGTTGTTATTTTTGGAAGACTTTCTGCGAAATTAACATACGACTTAAAATGGGATCTTGTAATTTGTTTTTCCTCAGTTATGTAACAGCATCGTAACTTCTTTCAAAGACCTTTTAGTTTTCGTGCTTCTTCATACCTACCTAGTTGATCTTTTAACGTGAATCGTTATTTACTTATTTTCCATTTCCGCATTTATTATCTCGCACCCGCCCGCTACATTGTCCTCATTTTGGTAGTGAAATAACGGACCGCTACGGACGGGGACTTTTGATATGTACTAGTCCAAACAAAGTTACGAAATCAAAAAATGTGATACAATCATTTTTCCTACACCTTTTCGTTTACTGGGCTATAGGACTATAGAAAAAAAAAATCAGGTCAGTGGGTATAAATATGTAAGTATAATCTTTTTATGGATTTATTTCTAAACGCATTAAAGAAAAGTTTTTTTTATTTGTCTTTTCTTTCTTTGAATCTGTAATACAAATCTAAAACATTGTAGTTCTCCAACGTACAAGTGCAATTACGCCACTCGACTGAGGATATTGCTAATTTGTGTGGGCCGCCCTTTGCGTGTCTGCCGCGATAAGCCCGCGCTGAGACAACACAAGGCTGCGCGCACAATAAGCTGACGTCTGCGAGCTATTCACGGAATCCACCCTCCATGATTTGCACATATCAGAGTGATGGATGGTTGGGAAACATGGGAACTTTAGATTAAGTATTTAATTTTGTTACTACCTACTTTATTATAATCCCCGTCAATTGGTAATGCGCTGGAACCTTGTCTCATCAACGTCGACGTGATCCGCAACTAAAAATGTCATGAATGAAACAAGAAAATTCTAATAGAATCTAATATATTAATTATTGAATTATTATTTTCAATAAGATAGGGTCTAGGTATATAAAATTTTTACAATTGTTTTTCATTTTTGAGGTTAAAATCATGGCCGCCAGGCGCATTACCAAATGACGGGGATAATAGAATGGGGATCTTATGGCGCTCGTCTAAATTGAACGTGATCATGCTATCGCTAATTTTTCGCACGCAAATCAAGTGGATGGACTGACTATGCCCAGTAATAGGCGTTAATTGCGCGACTGTAATTAATCAAATGATGATTGATGTTGCTGATAAAGAATGAGAGACCAAAGACTCCCGGAAATAATCCGGGGAATAATCTACTCCATGTTTATTCTTTCAGAAAGTGTTTTTAAAATGATAACAACAGTTTAACTTTTTTTATGCTCAAAGACCCGTCGTTACTATCCCGATATACAAGCACTATCCCAATAGTGCTTGAAACACAGTGTCGAACCATTAGACCAGAGGGAGTTAAACTTATAGGTTTGTTGTTTTTCCTCGAAACTACATTGAGTGATTGAGTGAGACTACTTATCGAACTGCGCAAGATTTTGATACCCACCTAATTTGATTTAGGTATAGTTCGAATCACGAAAGATGACCACAAATGGCGCCCATCTTCACGTCATAACTCATGAAGAAAAGACTTTAGACAAAATAATATTTCATATTCATATAGATATATCGATATCATTTAAATATATGAAATATTATTTTGTCTAAAGTCTTATCTTCAAGAGTTATGATGCGAAGATGGGCGCCATTTGTGGTCATCTTTCGTGATCCGAACTGTACTTACCTAGATACTTATTATATCTTGCGCAGCTCGAGAATTAATTCAGTAAAATTTTGCAGTCTGACATACCTACCTAGGTACGCCACCATCACAGAATACCTACATAATACACCACACAGAGTTTGGCTCTGACAAGCAAAGCAAGCTCTTTTATATTACGTACGGCTCTCATCGTGTGCCGCCGAGGTTAATATTTGCATAACATTTTGCATGGCTATTATTAGTATTACACAGCTACTGTGGTAAAATTGAAAACGTCTGCTGTTTTGCAAAGTTCACGTTATAAATTAAATTAATAGTGTTACAAAGGAATTATCTTGTAACAGTTCAGTTTTGGCCACCTACACGCTATTCTGTAAGCAACATTAATAGGTATAGGTAGGTACGTCCGTCGTGTTATTTGTAAAACACCAACATCCTCGCAGGAGGAGATTACTAACATCATAAAGAACTACATTTTAACTACGACTTTTCCGGAAACAGACAAAAAAATCTTTTTAAAAACACGTTTTTAAAACGGACTAAATTATTACAAAAAAATCGAATTAAAATCATTAAAACGGACTAGTAAAAACAGACTAAAAAGTGAAAAAATAAATTCTTCTTCAAATATTTATAACCTATCTATACCTTCAGAAATTTTAAACCTAAAAACGTGGGGCGCATTTTGTAAAATTTATTTAGCATGCGCCCCAAGTTTTTAAGGTTTAAATTTCTGTAGGTATAGGGTTATAAATATTTAAAGAAGAATATATTTTTTACTTTTTAGTCTGTCTCCGGCTCCATCATCAGATCCTCAGACACTATTTCCCAACAAAGTACTCGTCAAGACGATTCAAACGAGCCCAATCTCGGTGGGGTAGCGTGGTTTTATTAAAGAGTTCCTGTGTCCTTCTTCCGGCTCCATCATCAGACCCTGGAAACTATTTCCCAACAAAGAACTCGTCAAGACGATTCAAACGAGCCCAAATTTTGATGGGGTTGCACGGTTTCAATATTGAGTCCTATGGCATGGCCTTTCAGCATCATCATCAGACCCTGGACCTCGACTCCCATTAGAGTACTCGTCAAAACGATTCTAATGAGTTCAAACACGATGGGGTTGTATGGTTTCATCATAGAGTTCCTGTGGCCTTCTTCCGGCTTCATCATCAGATCAGCCGGAAGAAGGCCACAGGATTATATTAAAGAAATTACTCAAGGACACCCATAATATTGCATTGCCTTCTAGTTCTGACCTATGTTCAAAGTTTTAAGTCTTTAGCTCATCGGGAAGCTAGTATAAAATCGTTCGCAAACTTTGTGGAGAAACAAACAAACCCACAAACAAACAAACACACAAACGAGAAAGCAACCTAATAAAAACGTGTTAAAAATTGACTTTTCATACAAATGTCCGAACAGCTGATTCAGTTCTGAATATGATGATGATGATGATACTTTATTTGTGAAACTCCTTTTTTGTTAGCAAAAAGTTTTGTAATAAGAAAAGTAAACATCGAAAATGCTTCTATAGAATTCTTTGTACAGATTTATTACATCGAGTTGATACTCGATACTGGTAGTCTTGGAGCTGACCTGTCAGGCAGCAGAGCGGGCGAGACCTTCTTGCGCAGGTTGGCCAGCGCTGCCAGCTCCTCTCGTCTCCTGGACGGAGGAGGCGCCCCGCACAGCGTCACCATCGGCGTCGGCGTGGGCTGTGTTTGCTTCGACAGCAACCTGCACAAGAGACGGGGGCTGATGAGGTGTTCCCCTCCAAAAGAACAATTCATCAGCCACCACCCTCGGAAGCATGACATGATGAGCTAGAGAGCTATTTTCGAAAAAACATCCATAACGTAGGCATAAATCTTCGGGCTTTTCATGTTACGCCAGCAGCACCCGGGTTTATTTTGCTACTGGGAGACAAGACTTGTATTTTACCTAAGATTTTAAATCTTTGTATTTTGCAACTTTTATTACCTAGGTATGGTAGGGTCGATACGAGATACAACGTATTCAAGTCGTAATTATTACTATAGGTACTATCATAAAATGGGCAATGCATTGGGTAGGTATGGCTTATTACACATGCCAGGGACTGCGTGCCATTTCGGATGCACGGTAATTAGTACTGTTCCTTTTCATTTTGTTATTTCCCAATTATTATTATGTATTCCCAATTATAATAAAATCAAAGGATTTTATAAAAATAAATTATTCCTAACGCTACGACTACTACGCGACTACGGTGATTCGTAGCACCTAGCGTCGATAAACTCCATAAACATAAGAATAATTATTTATTCTTATGTCATAACTCCTAATAATTATTACTAATTATGTAACTGTGGTAAGTTTGGGATGGGTGATGGTTTTGTACTGCTTAACTTAGGATTGGGTCTAATAAAATAAAAACAAATGAATTTAAGTATAAGTGAGATTGAGATTGTGCATAACTTTTTCTCCTTTCTATACTTTATGTTGCATCTAAACAAGAATTATGCAACACGCGACGTTTCAATTTGAACTCTACTATTTTGACTGAACTCTCATGTTTTTATTTGAAAATAAATCTCAAAGGTGATGGAAACAAACCTTTTCGAGGCCGGTGTCCTCTTCGACAGCAAAGTGTAGTCATAAAGGTTAGAGCTGGAAGGGTTGGTGTTGAGTGGAGGCGGCGCGTAGTAGGCGTCCTCATCGCGGCAGTTGTTCACGAGGGCCGACTTCAAGGGCAAGAGCTCGACGGTGTCGGTGCGGCCGCGGGTGCTCATCGCGCGCGTCGCATCGTGTGGCGCCGCCGGCCGCCTGCAGCCCACTGAGAGATGTGACCTTGGAAATGCTGCAGCGTAGGGTTGGGGTGCGGTCGATTCGGGGTATTTTCGTGGCTTTTCACCTATTTTATTTCAAAATCTAAAATTATCAAGCAGTCATTGGCGGGTTGTTGGCGGAAGATGCAGAATCTATAATAATGTAATGAATTTTCAAATGTTTCAGTATGTGGACCACGAGTGCGTTTTTATGTAGTAGGTATTCGAGGTATTATACCCTATTGTAGGATATACTTTAGTACCTATACGTAAACATTTACACTAGGTCCAACTTTTTTTCAATCTGACTCAGAACGGGATTTTACACGACTTAACAGGATTAAACGGAAAAATAAACTATAGTAACAAGCTGAAATCAAAAAGCATCTTTCCATAATTATTATTCGTAGGTAGCTTAGTTAGGAACTACATATCTATTTACTGCACCATGACTGCAGTCATTTATCTAGGTATTCCAAACGATATCCAATACCAACGTCATATAAGTATTCGTATTTGGGGCCTTACTATGAGCTCTTATAGCAGGACTTATATTGAACTGCCTTACTTTTTCGTACTATGACCGCAAAGGTTAGTATGAAAGCAGGCCTTAAGCAGTCCTGTTTAAGGCCTGCAATGAAATGAACGGTTTCTTATTTGCTGATGGTACCTAAGCCCCTTGGGTGACAGCGAATTCGAGTTCACTGCGACTTTTTATCCGAAAATCCGAATTCGTGGAATTCCTAGTTTAAAGTAGGTAGGTACGGTACCCGAATCTTGCTCACTCGAAAACCTAGATTCGGAGACCAATGTTATCGCGCCATTATGAGGCTTCTGTGAGGTAAACGTATCATCATCCTCAAATGAATAAATTTTCTGTCGATAAAAGGTTTATAGACAGTGCCCCCTCCTTAGTGGAGGGAGGCAGGGGTAGAACAGAATGGTACCAATTCCGGAGCCGGCCCGGGCCGCGCATGCGCCTGGAGCTGCGCTCTTTGACACTTGCAATATCATCACCAGTGACTGAGTAGGTATGCAAAAAAGTTGGAATCTAGAATAATCGTAGCTACAACATATTCCCATCTTCCAACCTACCTCCAGTTGGATAATGGGAATATAATAACCTTTCTCCAACCTGTAACGCGAGCGAAGCGACTCTGCTTTAGTAGGCCCAAACATTCTATAGTATCTCCCTTTACGGTCGCATTTCTCAACAGACTCGTGAAATTTTGTGAGTATAGGTTCGAAAATTACATAGGTTTTTTGTCACGCCAGTTTTTCTATTTTTTCCAAATTAAAGAGAGATAAATATGAAAAAAAAAGATATTTTAGTCATCGAAATGTATTATTTTAGTCCGGCTTTCCGGCGCTGTTTGTTCTCCTCTCCAGGTTGCATTTCTCAACCGATTCTCGTGAAATTTTGTGAGTAGGTTTAAAAATTATATAATATTGTTGTAGATCCAATTTTTCGATATTTTTCAAAATGGCGGAGATATGTAAAAAACATAGGTACCTACTTACCTACTTACATATTTCATTTCAGCTTTCCGGCGCTGTTTGTTCTCATCTACAGGGTAGCATTCTCAACCGATTCTCGTGAAATTTTGTAAGCAGGTTCAAAAATTAAATATATTTTTTTAGCCAAGCCAGTTTTTCGAATTATAATTACAAAAAAAAATCTAACATTTCAAAAAAATCCAAATTAGAAGCGCCATCTAGCTGCGAATATACCAAATAGTTAAATACCAAACAGCAAGACCTTTAGTTCGTTGGCGCGTACGGCGTGTACCTACCCTTCTATTGATTCTCTCTTTTTAGCATTAATTAATTCACAAAAATTAATTATAACATTAACTTAAACCGTTTTTTTTTTATAAATAAATAATAATTTCTGAACGTCTTTAAAAATGTATCGCTTGAGGGTAGACTCACTCTTTTGTCCCCCGTGACCACGGCAGCTGTAAAGGTGCCGAAACGTCGGGAAAATAAAAAATCAAATCAAACCAACTAATACCTACCTAGGTATTAAAAATTAAAAAATTAAAAATGTTTATTTCTTACAAAATCAGTACACAAGCAATATTCTGAGGCTGGAACCAACCAAGTAGGTATTACTAGTACCTGTATTAGGCGGCTCCGCTCCTCCATAGCAAAAGGTACATATGTATGCAATTAAAATAATAAAATAACAAATATTCTTACAAACTACCTATTTAAATTATTAGGCCTTCTTACATAAATTTGTGTGTGTGTGTATGTGTGTGTGTATGTGTGTGTGTGTGTGTGTGTGTGTGTGTGTGTGTGTGTGTGTGCATGTTTGTTTAAGTGCATAAATGAGAGGGTGAATGTATCTGAGTGTTTTTGTTTGCGCGTGTGAGATTTTACAAGCAAAAACCAAATACCGACAGTTTGTACAGACATAACGTTTGCCTAACCCTACGATAAAATGTAATCTTGGGATCGGTATTTTAACCATTAGACACTATACCAAACTAGAAGATCGATTTTAGTAAATCTTCTGTCTCATTATATCCTAAACTTTTCAGAGCCTTAATTAATGTTTTTTTACATTCTTTAAATTGCATGCTGTAAATATTATAATTATTTTGCATTTTCTTATAAAGGCGAGCAGATTGGGCTTGAAATTGTCGCTTAGCAAAAGAGGTTCTACAGACATGGATCGGAACAACTCTGTCCTGTCTTCTCCCAGACAGTAGGTTCGGATGATATGGTAAAGTTTTATGTAGCTTAAGAACTGAGGTTAAAATATATAACTTCCTGATCGATAAGATGTCACAAAGGGTGTAAAGTTCGTCAGTCGGAAAGCGGTAGGGTTTAAAAAACATAGTTTTAAGTAAGCATCTTTGTGCCCTTTCCGCTTCAAGGAACTTTGTCTTAGTGGCACCGCCCCAAACAGATAAGCAGTAACCTATAACAGATTGACCCAATGCGAGATATATACGGAGTAATAAATTGCGAGTGGTAACATGTCTAAGGGTTTTAAAGATCCAAATCAAGTTTCTTATCTTTTTATTTATATGTTCAATCTGCGGATGCCATGAGAGCCGTTGATCAATAATGATTCCAAGGTATTTTACTGAGTCAACGCTATTGATTACGGTGCAGTCACAGGCTGTTGTGTTATTATTCCTATTACAAAGGTGTAGTTTAAATTTATGATCGGGGTTGGGCTGCGACCTTCTGTCAATAGCAAAACAAACATAGTTTGTTTTGGAAACATTTAGTGTCAAAAGGGATGACTTAAGCCAGTTTGCGACCTTAAGGAGGCCATTTTCTGCTGTTTTAAACACAGAGTTCCAACAAGAACCATGAAACACTATGGCGGTATCGTCTGCATAGGAAATGATTCGACCGCCCTCAATCTCAAGGTTAGTTAAACTATTTAAATAAATAAGGAATAATGTGGGACCAAGCACGCTTCCTTGGGGAACCCCATATATTATTTCGGACTCGCAACTCGTGTGATTGCCGATTTTTACACACTGTGAGCGCCCTTGTAAGTAATTAGTCAGTAGATTCAGCGGGCCACCCCGAATACCTATGTTTTCCATTTTTTCCACAAGGATAGGAATGGATACGGTATCGAAGGCCTTTTTTAGGTCTATAAATACAGCTAGCGTCCTTTGACCCGCGTCCATATATTTAGTAATTAAAGATGTTAGAGTTATAACCGCATCCTCCGTAGACTTTCCTCGTCTGAACCCGAATTGAGCGCTTGATAATATGTCAAATTTTTCGAGATAGCTTATCAAACGTGTGTTAATCAACTTTTCGAGGATCTTAGAAATTGCAGGCAACACCGAGATGGGCCTGTAATTATTAACATCTTTTTTATCACCTCCTTTATGTACGGGTGTTACAATCGATTTTTTAAGTAAGGTAGGGAAAATGCCAGTTCTAAAACTAAGATTAGCAAGGTGGCTAATTACGGGGATTACGATCGACCTGGTCATTTTAAGGAATTTAACTTGAATACCGTCCCACCCAGGGGCACTCTCAGATTTTAGATTCGAGAGTACAGCATCCACTTCTGCAGGGTCAGTGTCTAAAAGGACAAAGGATCCTAGCTGTGAGGTTGTAGTAGGTGTTGTGCAGTCAGCAGAGGGTCGGGGACTATGGACAATTTCTTCCGCAAGTTGCTTACCAACATTAGCGAAAAAGTTATTAACAGTGTTAATTGAATCAATAGGTGAGTTTTTGATGCTTAATAGTTCGTTGCTCTTAGTTTTACTATTGTTAAGATGAGTTATATCTTTTATGGATTTCCACAATTGTTTGGAATTTTTAATATTACTATTTAATAATTCTGATTCATATTTACGTTTTAATTTTTTAATCAATTTGTTGCAGTAATTACGGTACCTTAGGAATGTTACTTTTAAAATTTCATTATGCGGATCAGATCTTAATTTTAGTTGCATTTTATTTCTGTTTCTAATGCATCGCAACATGCCACTAGTTATCCAAGGCTTAATAATACGCTGATTACATGAGATTCTCCTTACCTTAACACTCTCATCCATGGATGATTTTAGTCTATTAATTAATTGTTCGACAACAAAATTTGGATCATTACTAAATAATAAGTTTGATAGGTGTTTATTTACAAGTTTATCAGCAGCCTCTTCAAGATCAATAAATGTTTTGATAGTTGGGAAAGTGTGGTTAGTTTTTATTTTAGAGATACTCATGAAGACTGAGGCATGATCAGTTATTGCAGTATATAAAACTGCAATTTTAGCTGAAAACTTGCTCTTTTCAATCTTTAAGATGAAATGGTCTAGACAGCGATTTTCACGTGTGGGAAGTTTGTGTCCCGCTAAAAGACCATGCGAGGAAAGCATATTAAGATAAGAGGCCCGATTGCTTATTTCGTAAGAAGAGTCATTTTCTTTTGCAATTAGATTTATATTTATATCACCGGATACTATAATATTTGCATCTTTTTTAAGCTCGGCCAATACCGTATCAAGTGAATCAACAAATTTTGTAGCGTTTGGATGTGAAGGGGATCGATATATACCCAGTATAGTACAACCACATATTTTTAGCTTTATACATGAAGCATTATCTAAGATAAGTTCTACAAAAGTAGGATTTAACTTTGATTTGGCGTATATGACCACCCCATCATTTTGATTAGAATTGTTGGTGGTGTTGAAATGTGTGTAGTTACGTAAGCAAGGGATGGGTTTATTTGGGTTGAGATAGCATTCGGTTAATATCAAAACATCAATTTCCGAGTTTAAATCCGATAGAGTAGCTTCAAAGTTATCGAAATTGCAATAAATACTTCTAATATTTTGTTGAATTATAGTTAAACTATTTTTGTTAAGGTTTTTAATATGTTTATTTAGATTTTCTATGTCACTTACATCAGATGTCGCTACCTCAATATTGTCTAATTCTTTTAAGTATCTAAGGTTGTCTGTGTCCATTTATTGTTTGTTTGATGCTGAGTTTGATTATGTAAAGGAATGGTTTTATGTAGAAAAAAATGTGAGCATACAATACTAAGCAAAAGATTGTAGATGTGAGTATTGGTATTCAAAATGTGAAAGTAAAACTTATGTGTATTTAATGTGTGTACGTATGGGTATGTACGAGTAAGTGTGTGTAGGTGTGTATAATAAGAGCATGAATTGTTAAGCAGATACTTATAAATGTGTATATTGGTGTTCAAAATGTTAAAGTAAGTGTTACATGTGTATGGTGTATGTATGTATGGGTATGCACGAGTAAGTGTGTGAGTGATAATATAGGCCGGTGTAATAGAATAAATTATGCCAAGAATACATGCAAAGTATCTTAGAATAGAAAACTGAGTTACTACTTTTGAGTTACCGAAATAACAATATAAAATAACAAAATAACTTAAGCTACAAAAATTAAGTACGTTAATATAGTGCAAATAAGTAACTAGTCATATGGTAGGGTTATACAACTGTTTGATTTGAGCTTCATTAGTGACAGTAATTATTGGAGAGTTTTCATCCTTCCTAACATAGATGTTTCCGTAGGCAGTCCAGCAGAAGGTGTAGTCTGTCGACTTTATTAGATCACGCGCAAGGAAATAAAGCCGCGAAGCCTTAGGTGTCAGTTGTTCCGAGACAAAAATCGGGGTCTCTTCTTGTAAAACGAATCCTAGATGTTTAGCCCGAAGTTTTGTTTTATTTGCAAGATTGAAGGTTTTACATTTCTTCAGGATATCAGTTTTTTGTATGGTTGAGGACAATTCAACCACAATGGGCGCACTAGACACATTATCTTTTTTCCCACGTACTCGGTAGATGTCCTTGATGTCCGATTTCGCCATATTTGCACCAACAGTGGATGATAAACATGTAACCATCTTTATCAAATCATCTTTAGACTCTTTCTCTTTTTTAGGCGCGTTCTTAATTTCAAAATTGGCTTTTCTATGATTTTTCTGCATGGTTTCAATTTTATCTTCTAGGGTTATAATATATTTTGCATCTTCTTTTTTCTGTAGTTCCAGCTTTTCGATTCTCTTTAATAGTTCTGCGTTTTGGTTTGATAAGAATTCAATAGAACATTCAATCTTAGTGTTGGTTTCCTGTATTTTATTCAATGTAGGGTTTATTTTATTAAATTCATTTCGTTGGGCCGCAAGTAGGGATGTAAACATCTCGCGCATTTCATCCTTGAATGCAGACAGATCATTGTAGCCAGTCTGTCTCACATCAGTAGGACTACCGTGTTCCTTTCTTTTTTTAGCGCGACCAGAGACAAAGTTCGGAGGGGTAACGGTAGGGTCAAACGTTGCCGAAGAGTCGTTCACGTTTGTTTCTGATAGCGACTTATTCATATTTATTACTTTCTTGCACTAGGTGTCCACAACACGTAAGAGAGGATATTCACAAGTTTTAAGTTATTATCTAGCGCCAGTACACTGTGCGCGATGCAGCTTTCGAAAAGAAATACCAGGATCGCATAGGCTTGTAAAGATATATTGATGGGGTGATCTTATAAATAGTATTGACAAGTAATTGACAATATTTAGATAGAAAACAGCGACATGCAGCGGCAATGCAAGGGACTCAGAGGCTTGAAGAGGTATTGGCGCCGAGTTCCAGTTGATCGGGTAGCCAAAAATCATGTAAGTTCGGTAACAAGATACCAGGGTCTCATATTCTTGAAGCGGTATACAGGCGCCAAATTCAAACTTATTTTATCTGTGATTTTATATTCACATTTACACTTTACTTGGATCACATAAACTTCAGAGGGTGTAACTGTGGAACCAAATTCTGATGGCGCTAATCCTTACATGTAATAAATTTCAAATAAATTTTTAACCAAAAATAGTGTTTTTAAGAGTTATTAGTTCTGATTACAAACTTGCAGTACCAGGATCGCATAGGTTAGCGCGGTTCAATCGGCGCTCAACGTGCAGTCGGAGGTTGGCTAGTGTGCGTACAAATCCGGTCGAGCTGTTATTTACGCTACGCACCCACCAGTCGCAGTATGTCCATTCACACAGATGTAGCAGGAGGCGGACGGGCAGCGAGGCGGCGGCGGCGGCAGTGGAGATGGCGCACGCGCAGTATGCGAACTCTTGATGGTTTATGCACTCCTAATTCTCTTCATCGAATTAATCTTTTTAGATTTTAATTTATTAATTAAAAATAAAAGAATATAAACTTTAGAGACGTCTACTCGTAATCGAGGTCCGGGGGGAAGAGGTAACCAAGTTTATTTATTTATTGACGGGGATACTCAAGGAACATTTATACTCACAAGGGATAATAACCTTGAGAAGTGAATATATCTACCTAAGTACTTAAGGTATCGATAATAATCATAATCGTCCGCGTTATATTTTTTATAGCTTATAAGAGCGAAATAATGGAAAACAGCCGTTACGAACATCTTTCACACAGCCTATAACTTATCGGGTTACGAACATCTTTCACATAGCCTTAACTTATCGGGTTATGAACATCTTTCACATAGCCTATAACTAACTTATCGGGTTACGAACATCTTTCACATAGCCTATAACTTATAGGCTATGTGAAAGATGTTCCTAACGGTTGTTTTCCATTATTTTGTTAACTCTTATAAGCTATAAAAAAATGTAACCTCAAACATAATAGTAGTTTATGAAACTGACACATAAAGAGGGGTATTAAAACACGAGTGTGTGTTTTAATAGTATCACACGAGTGTTTTAATACCTAGTTATGATGCAGTTTCATACACTACTTTATCTACACTCATACATTTGGGATTGAACCTACTAAATAAAAGATCAACGTTAGAAAAGAGAGAGAGACTTTGTTTGTATTAGCAAGGTCTTGTAACCCCGGTCACTCACATGTGCGCAAAGGTTCGCGAATACATGTGTAGGACGACCTTCGCGAATGACTTCGCGAATGATTTTCCATACAAAATTGAAAACATTCGTACAATGTACGAACCTTTGCGCGCATGTAAGTGACCGGGGAATAAGTCAATTCCTTAGCTGCATCTAAACTAAAATATCGGGTAGAGTAATTTTTTTTTCACATTTTAAAGTAAGAATAAAAAAACCTACAAAATTCAGTAAGTATAACCAAATGTAAAAATTGAAATCACAACTTTATCGGAAATGCTTGGCGCGCATTCCATTAGAAAAAAAAATTGATCAGTGCATTTCAACAAACTAATCGCACTAAAGTCATCGATTACCATAGAGTACATTTTAATCATGAAAAATATGCGGGAAAATATCGTTGTTTTTTTTAATGTTACGGCACTGCCTTCTTTTTGGATTTGCCCTGTATCGTAATGAGAAAAAAAGTTATTTTATGATGCAGTTGACTGCATCGTAATGAGTTTATTTTTTAATTTTACCTATCCACGAAAATAAAGTACGTATTTATATTACCTTTTTTGAATTCATATTTGGAACATTACGTTGTGAGTGTAGATAAAAGCTATAAAGACCTTGCGTTTGTGGGGTTAGATAGAGCTATTATTATTAAAATCAATATTTATTTATTTATTTATTTATTTATCGTTTTTGGATAGCTAACAGCTTATAAACATACAGATAACAACAAATATATATAACTAAAAGCTATTGACAAGCTACCACATGTAGAATTCAAAAGAAATTGATCTTAAAGCAATCATAGCCCAGAAGGGACAGGTGCGCAACAGTATAATAACATTAAATTAGATTTTAAACATTAATTTAATAACAGTCGTGATGCTGTTGAAAAACAAATCAATATTGGCGTCAGCGTTATTAATGGCGGAACAAGCTCTCATAAGGAAACTGTTATGCCTGTAGTTGGTGTGCATAGAAGGAATACTAAATGGTCTATATGAATCGTTGCGGGGCGCTCTTGTAGGTATTTTGAAACGAATTTTATAAAGTAGTTCCGGACAATCCACTGAACCTCTAATCAATTTAAGTAGAAATGAAACATCTGCAATATTACGTCTAACAGAAAGTGGTAGCAGGTGAAATTTAGTACAACGATCTTCGTAAGATGTTTTAGGAATTTTGAATTTGAAATTTAGGAACCGAGTAAATTTTTTCTGGATCTTCTCTATATCATTTATGTATGTTACGTAACAGGGGTTCCAAATCTGGCTAGCATACTCGAGATGGCTGCGGACATAAGCACAATAAAGGATTTTGATGGTTTTCATGCGTTTAAAAGGCTTAGACAGGCGCATAATAAACCCTAGTGAACGAGATGCCTTATTGATAGTATTGACAATATGTTTATCATATAGCAGTTTAGAATCAAGGATGACTCCCAGGTCTTTAGCTTCCTGACGAATGGATAATTTTTCATTTTTGATACTGTAACTACTATTAAAGGGATTGATTTTACGGGTAAAACTTATAGAAAAACATTTAGATACGTTCAAATCTAATTTATTTAAGTAACAGTATGAGTCTAACCTTTGGAGATCATCCTGAAGCTGAACTGCATCAATATTATTATTTACAATTTTAAAAATTTTCATGTCGTCTGCAAATAAGAGATGATTAGAATGATGAAAGCACTGACCTATATCATGAATAAAAATAATAAAAAGCAAAGGACCAAGCAGGGAGCCTTGAGGAACCCCAGAGGGTATGAGTGACCACGAAGATGTATATCCACTAAGCACTACCGCCTGAGACCTTTTGTCAATGTACGATGAAAACCATCTGAATAGATTTCCCCTAATGCCTACCTTCATAAGCTTTAATAATAACATTATATGATCAAGACGATCAAACGCCTTGGCGTAATCAGTGTACACCGCGTCAACTTGGTTGCCCAAATCCTTCGAGCAACAAAAGGCTTCGTTTGTCACGAAGGGAGAAGCCTTAGCGATATTACTCTATTCAAATTATTCTGGCATTTTTTGCGGGGGGGGAAAATGCACACAAGTGCAGTTCCGCATACCCACATACAAAAACTACACTGTAATGACGACACTCACACATAAAAAATAAAACAAAACAGCAAAAATTTGTGTACGGATGAGTCACACATCAAAATATGACACGTTTTTGACATAAAGGGCTGGGCTCAACTGTCGATGCAGCAATATCGATACGGAAAAAGGAATAAAGGTTACAAACTCAATCATTTTACGATGGGGTGAATAACAACAAAGAGGTCATTTTTATACGCTTGAGCTTTATACAAAAAGCTCGAGAGTGTAGGTGATTGGGTTGGGACTAATGTGTACCCAGGGAAGTTGGGCTCAGGCTGCTGACACTGAACATCGCTCCATGACAGTACTGCCATCAAGGGCGTATCCAGCTTTGGCACCAGGAGGGGGTCACATAGTCGTGGTCAAGTCAAGAACTTATAATTTACTTTTGATAATAATAGAAGTAAAAAGTACGTATTTTATTAATGTACGTAAGTAAAAAACTGGTAAACTGGGCATTTAGGGCATTGGCAACTTGCGTGGTGAGTAACAACAACTACATTTTCGATAGAAAAATTTAAAAAAATGAAAATGAACTTATTGGGCCTGTTCTTAGAACATTTTTCTATAAAACTAATAAGGTCATTTTGATTTTAGTTACCTATTTTTTCTATCAAAAATGTCGCCGTTGTTATTCACCACTCATGTTGCTATTGCCAGATCGAAAGTCCAAAATATCTGGAGAAAATTTGAACATGTTTGATCCATCAAGCAATAGTTATTTTACTTCTTTTACGTTAGGTACCTACGAGTATAATATCGCGCGCGACCTTATATTGTGTTAGTTCGATGAGGACTTTTTATGAAAACTAATATTGGAAATTGAATGGAAACTCTCTGTAATTATTAAATATATTTATTTACTTGTCTGCACAGAACGCCATTGTTTTTATTGGGCAGAGAGAACCAGCAGCCGGCCAGAGTTGCCAGATTAATTATTTCTCACATCCCCCCTCAATTTAAAGTTTTTTTTTTTTTAACAAAATAATATTAAATTGCAAATTGGTACTTTTTACTTTATTAATATGGCAACACTACACCCGTCAAACTGACAACAAAAATTACAAGCTTATTTTCGTAAAATAATACAAGAAAAAAAAGTTAGTTTTTTAACAATAAATCACTGAAATAATTAAACTTCACAGTGTTCAAAGCCTTAGTCATAATGTCTGCAATATTTTCTTCACTTTTAACGTAATTCACAGTTACTAATTTTTTTATTACAATGTCCTTTATGAAGTTAAATTTTATATCAATATGTTTTGCTCGTTTCGTATTTTCACTATTGTTCATCATTTTCAGCGCACTTTGGTTATCTACGAAAAGAGTCACAGAGTCCACATTATCAAAATCACTTGCAATTCCTTTGATAAATAACAGTTCACTCATACACACAGATGCCGAGATATATTCCGCTTCAGCTGATGAAATCGCCACAGTCTGCTGCTTCTTCGAGCACCAGGAAATGAGGTTGTCATTATGGTATACTACCATGCCGCTTACACTCTTTCTGTCAGCCTTATCACCTCCCCAGTCCGCATCTGAGTATGCTGTAATGTTATTTCCTGTCTTCTTTGTAAAGGTAAGTACTTTGTCTTTTGTTCCCTTTAGGTATCTCAGTATACGTTTTCCAGCTTCCCAGGTTGTCTTTGTTGGTGCATTCATGTATCTACTCAGGTAAGATGTAGCAAAGTTAATGTCCGGTCTTGTGATAGTCAAGTAGGTAAGACTACCAATTAGTTCTTTATATGGTACATTACTAATTATTTCTTCTTTTTCAGGTACTTCAAAGCTGTTTTCCATCGGGGTTTTCATCGGTTTACACTCCGTCATATTGTATTTGTTCATTATTGTGTCAATAAATTTTTCTTGTGATATTTTCATTGTGTTTTCATTCCGTGTTATTTCCATTCCTAGGTAGTGATGTATAGTTCCCATATCTTTTGCATTAAATTCTTCTTTCAATTTGTATGTAATTTGTTTTATTTGTTCTTTTTTTCCCATTAGAATTATATCATCCACAAAGAGTATTAGCCATACATCCTTTCCTTTGTACAGACAGTTATCATAATCAGATCTTTTTAAGTTTATTTCGTGACAAAAAGAATCAAATTTTTTGTTCCAACACTTGGGTGATTCTTTTAGACCATATAGAGATCTGACTAATTTTAGTACTTTCTTGTTACTATTCATTTTTATTCCTTCTGGAGGTTTTATGTAGACTTCAGTTTCCAATTTACCGTTTAAGAAGGCAGTTGGTATATCTAACTGTTTAACTTCCCAGTCATGGCATAAAGCTTGTGATAGACTCATTCTGATAGTAGTCATTTTAGCCACTGGTGAGTAAACATAGTCTTCTGGACTTTGTTGGAATCCTTTAGCTACTAGACGTGCCTTCTTTGTCCCGTCTGACTTTGTTTTAAGAACCCATTTTGTATCTATAGCTTGTTTTCCAGAAGGTAGATCACATTCATCCCATGTGTGTAGTTCTTCCAGAGAATTTATTTCTTTGTTAATAGCTTTTCTCCACTCTTCATTTTTTATTGCTTCTTTGTAGTTTAACGGATCGCTGTTTGTTAATAGGCAGTATGCTTGATAACCTGTAGTGTCGTAGTCTTCTAAATGTGTGGGTTTCTTTATTTCCCTGCCACTTCTTGAATATTCTTTTTCTTCCTCTTCTTTTTGTTCTGAATTTTCTTCTATTTTATTTTTTTCTGACTTTTCTTCTTTCTTTTCCTTTTGTTCTTCTGCCTTTTTTTCTTCTCTATAATCACAATCTTCTTCTATATCAATGTTTTTGTATGTTGTTTCATTTTCAGGTTTGTACTGAGTGTTATTTTCATCAAACCTTACATCTCTTGAGACTATTATATCATCTGTCTTTGGATTCCATAATTTGTAACCATTGTTAGCATATCCGATCATTCTCATTGGTACTGCTCTGCTGTCAAATTTGTCTCCTCTTGGTAGTTTTAAAGCCCAAGCTTTGCATCCAAATATTTTTAACTTCTCAAGTTTTAATTCTCGTCCAAAAATGTTTGCAGGTATCTCACAGTTAATGGCTTTTGATGGGGATCTATTTATTAGATATGTGGCAGTTATTACAGCATGACCCCATAAGTATCTAGGCAGGTTTGACTCTTCCAGGATGGATCTTGCTTTTTCATATATAGTGCGGTTTAACCTTTCTGACTTTCCATTCATTTGGGGGCTGTATGGTACTGTATACTCACATTTGATTCCTTTCTGTTCACAATATTGTCTTAGTTCTTTAGATTTGTATTCTCCTCCATTGTCAGACCGTATCCTTTTTACTTTTATGTCCTTTTCTCTTTCTAAATTATTTATGTAGTTTATTAGGTAGCTTCCTGCTTCATGCTTGTTCTTTAGTAAATATGTTTGAGTGAAATGAGAGTAGTCATCCATTATTGTCATAAAATATCTATCACCTTCATTTGTCTGTGTTTTCATTGGACCAGCGATATCAGTATGTATTAATTCTCCTATGTTCTTTGACTGAGGTCGAGTTATTCTCATAAATGGTAAACGGGTACTTTTGTTTTTTAAACAAGTATCACATTTGTTTTTGGAGTGTGGTAGTCCCATGATGTTTAGGTAACTTCTGTTCATGTGACCAAGTCTACGGTGCCACAAATCTTCTTTGCTCTCTGCACTGTAACTTTTCTCTGTATTTTCTTCTAATTTGGCTTTAAATGTGTATAATTTTCCAATTCTTTCTCCATAGTATTTTCTTAATTTTCCTTTAATTATCATTCCCTTTTTTGCAAAAATTATTGTATGTCCCCGTTCATTTAATTTGCTTACTGACAGCAAATTGTGACTGATCTTTGGTACAATCAATGCGTCAATTTGAATTGGTGTTCCATTCCAATGTGCTTTTAAAATACCTCTTTTTGTGGCTTGCAACATGTCACCATTTGCTATTTTGATTTTTAATGGATCTTCTAGCTCAGCCATATCTGTCATATATTTTTCATATGTATCCTTGACGAAATTGTGAGTAGCTCCTGAGTCTACAATAAAGGTTATTTCTTTCTCATCATCTTTAAGTTGACTTTCCAATGAGTATGCTACAAAACATTCATTATTTGTACTACTTTCCGCTGCCATACTAGCATGTCCTCTGCCTCCTCGGGCTCTAAATCGAGATCTCGATTGTCCACTTCTTCCTCTTGCTCTTCCTCGAAATTGGAATTTTCTAAACTTACATTCGTACGCATAATGTCCATCTTTACCACAATTGTAGCAAGCTAAAAACGCATTTTCATTGTTCCCTACTTCTGAATTTTTTCCTCTTGTTTTTATCTCTGCGTCTAGCAGCCTTGATTTTGTGAAATCTATGTCGAGCTCTTTTTCTAAGCTTAGTGTCTCTAGTGACGTGATGACACCTTCATATTCATCTCCGAGTGTCAGGAGCAAGTGGCTTACTTTATCTGATTCTGTGAGTGTATTACCTGATGATTCCAATTCGGATATAAGTTGATCGAATTTGAGAAAATGTTCCTGCAAAGAACTTGATGGATCATACTTTAGACTTAATAGTTTCTTTCGTAGGTATAAATTTTTAAACACGCTTTTTCTCTCAAATATTCCTTCTAGTTGTACTATCATTTCTTTAGCTGTATTCGCCTTTTTTACTATATTTATATATTGATCCGGCAGACATTGCACAATAATAGATTTTGCTTTAGCATCCATTTTCGGCCATTCCTTATCATCAAATTTTCCTTGCAATATTCCAGATAAACCTTTTTCCTCTAGCATTAGTTCCAATCTAAACTTCCATGTGCCGAAATTTGTATTCGGTCCTAGTAGCGGTAACCTTTCAGACGCTGACGACGCCATTTTTTTAACGTTTTACTTTTGTTATAGTTTTCTTGTTTTATTTATTGACTTATCTATCACTGCCCTACACCTATTGGGCGTCTGGGCCCATAACCTATGAAAACTAATATTGGAAATTGAATGGAAACTCTCTGTAATTATTAAATATATTTATTTACTTGTCTGCACAGAACGCCATTGTTTTTATTGGGCAGAGAGAACCAGCAGCCGGCCAGAGTTGCCAGATTAATTATTTCTCACACTTTTATGACACAACTAAGTCAATCAAGCTATTTAGCTAAGCAAAGTTAGTGAACGAGAAATATGGCGAAAAACAGAAAACCTCAAATTTCTCATAAACTATCGCGAGTAGAACTTCCAAATAACTCTTGAAATGTGAGTGTTTACTAAGCTCATAATAGTATGCTATCAGGTTTACAATCGCTGATATCGTTTAGGAGTAATAAAGGATTTTCCAAAATTTTTCGCCCGTTTTATGCATTTTAGAAATTCGTCTAGAAAAAAATCTAGACATAATTAGCACATAGGAGTTCTCGTCGTGAGTTACAAATAACTAGAACTAACAGATTTTGGAATTATCTCGACGATGTCACTTTTTCGGGTTCCAAAATCCACTGTGCGTTAGTCCCTCGAACTAAATTCCCTTTTTATTCACTTGTTGTATAATCTACTATTTCGACATTTATTTCGCGATATCTGTCGAGCTCACATCAGTGCAGAGCAAATCATGCAAAAATCTCGCAAATGAATTTGGCGCAGAATCAGGGCCAGATTGACCAACACTTTATCGACAAACATTATTTAACGGTAACATCACTAAGTTGCCCATCGGCGAGAACTCGGATTTATCTAGCGACAGATCTGAAATTTGTACGGACGAGCCATGGACTAGCAGACCCGATGTCACTGAACAAATTTGACAACTAATCAAGAATAAAATATACGAATTTAATGTTTAAATGTAAACAAATAGCAATAATACGATAAAAAATTACTTTTATGTGAAATGTAAAACCGTCTTTTTGTATACTTGATGTTCAAGATCTCTTTTAACAGCAAAAAACTCATCAATTCGACATTTTAAACAGAGCAGCGTTCACATGCGCGACTGGACTCGGTCTAGAAAGAAATCCGGGCGCAACTGGTTTTACTAACGCGTATGCCCATTTGGGCTTGTACTTCGGCAGAGGGGAAACGCTTCGTATGGCTTCTCTTTCTGTAGAAGCCCGTCTTACTCTAAGCCCAAATCCATTTGATCCGTCAAGTAGTCAGTGAACACGGCAAGGTTAGTCACAGTGGAACGATTTTTCAAAAATCCGTGTTGCTGAGGGCTAAAGCTTAACTTTAAACTGTTGTAAACCTGGTCGTACACTAACCTTTCAAGTACTTTGGCAAGTTGACACAGTTTAGAGATCGGTCTGAAATTTTCAACACAATCCTTAGGACCTCTTTTATTGTATTGGCGTTATATAAGCTGCTTTCCATCTGGCAGGCATAATACCCTCATTAAGGGATCTTTTGAAAATAATAGAGACGGGATGGCATAATTCTTCAGCACAGTTTACCAAAAACAAAGCAGGTAGATCATCTGGTCCAGCGGACTTGTTGACGTCCAGGGATTTTAGAAGTTTAAGGACAACACTGGATTCAACTTCTATAGAGCCAATGTCACAGGCACCAGTTACTCCTTACTCCTTTACTCCTTACTTAATATATTATATATCATTTATGTTTGTTGAGGTCAGAGCTATATTATAACTAAGAAAAGGAATTTATTAAATATTAAAGTATTTGGGGGCTCAAATATAACGTAGGTAAGTTATACGTTATATTTAAAAAGCCTTTATTTTTAACGGCTATACTTTATATTAGCTCTAGCAACGCCGGCTTCGAAGGTAATACTATCCCCGTCAATTGGTAATGCGCTGGAACCTTGTCACATTAACATCCACGTTGACGTGATCCGCAACTAAAAATGTCATGAAACAAGAAAATTCTAATAGGTAATATAATATATTAATTATTGTATTATTACTTTCAATATGATAGGATCTAGGTATATCAAAAAAATACAATTGTTTTTCGGTTTTGAGGTTAAAATCATGGCCGCCAGGCGCATTACCAATTGACGGGGATAGTACAGAGCACGGGCGTAGCCAGAATTCTGTATCGGGGGGGGTTTACTATACTCCTCGCCTTGCCTAACTTTATTTTAATGTTATTTATGGATGAATAAATAGATGATGCCTATTGTATATTTCGGGGGGGGGTTTGAACCCCCAAAACCCCCCCCCTGGCTACGCCCGTGGTACAGAGTGCCTAGTATGAGTTGTGTTTCTCACCTCACTTTGCGAATAGTAGTGTGTGAAAGAGATGAAATCATGCGAGTGAGTGAACGAGTGAAAGAGAGAAGACGATAGTTAACTATTCGAAAAGTGAAGTGAGAACAAAAAACCAACTCGTACTAGGCCCTCTGTACGAGGCTTAGGTATATTTTGAAAGCGCACATGGCGCGAACTTATCCCCACTCCGACGAAAAAGTACTGACATTTTAACTAGGTATGGAAGGTAAAATATTGAATATTCCATAAAAAATACTTTCCATGGTAAAAATTTACTCTATGGGAATCGATGACTCAGAGATTGGTCTGGCAGAATGCACCCATTATCGTATGTGCCTGTCAATGTCAATTGTCAACAAAAAATCTCTCCTCCTCCCTCGCCTTGTTGGTTATTATTTTGGTTTAAAGTTTTAAACCTAGCTACAAACTTTATTAAGTGTAAAACATTCCTTTTCGGCAGCTTTTATATATTAACTTGACTCTCCGACCTAAATAAGTTCTCTTCACAAGAATACTGACAGTTTATTTAGTAAGTAATTAATTTCACCCTACTACCTATCCAATTTATTAGCTAAACCTAAAACTTACTATACAATAATTACATAAACAAATAGAAATAACAGAATACTACTTGTCATGTTGCTTTGATAATTATTTTTGTACATAAATGGGATTATTCTATTGCAACATTAGTAATAGTATGCAATCTGACCATGAGTCATCAGCTGTGAAAGAAAAGTCAAACTATTTAGCAAAAAGTAGTTACCTGACCTACCTGCCTAAATTATTTTCACCTCATTTATTTATTGTCAGATAATAATTATTATGGTGTGCTATTAAAGGTGTTTAAATTAACTAAACTGTACTAAACTAACTACAATGTTGTGATGAATAAATAATGAAAAATATTAGAAAAAATCGGCTCACCCGTAGCAACTTAGACGGGATGACGGGATGCTACGGGTGAGCCGATTTTTTCTAATATTTTTCATTATTTATTCATCTTAATATAAAAATAACATTGTGAATGCAAAAATCTAAAAGTTTACAATGTTGTGCCTTAGTTTCATTATTAACTTTCTACTCAGTGTGGTTACCTACTATTCCCGTCAATTGGTAATGCGCTGGAACCTTGTCAAATTAACATACACATCATCGTCATCCGCAACTAAAAATGACAAAAAACAAAATTCTAATAGGTAATATAATATATTAATTATTGAATTCTTATTTTCAATAAGAAAAGGTCTAGGTATATGAGAAAATTACAATTGTTTTTCGTTTTTGAGGTTAAATTCATGGCCGCCAGGTGCATTACCAATTGACGCGGATAGTATATTGACTATTTTAGTCTTAAAACTATAAAAGTAACAAGTACCACCTGCTTGGTTTAAATTGTCTATATTCAGAAATCAATTTCAGAATTGGTGAATCAAGATGATGCTGGTGGATGATGATGGAGAGCTCGTCAACATGGGCAATGCTGGTGATCATCGAGCCGAACAACAGATTGCTCTACAAAGAAGTCTCGATGCACAATACGTAGACGTAAGAACCTTAAGTAAACTGAATACAAAATAAAGGCTGTAGCAAAGTATGTATTATAAAATTATATTTCTGATTTGTTCCAGAATGGCTCTGTATCTACACTTCATAAATGTCAAACAGTTGATGCGAAAAAGCTATGTATTTATGATTTAAGTTTTAAAATCAAAATCAGTAGTGAGTATGACATAGGGGGGACTTATACGGGTGACGAGGCAGATTTGTGGTTCTACTACTCAACTTCAGTGTGCCCTGGGTATAATTATCTGTTAAATTTGTTTGTGTGCCATAGAAAAACTGGCAACTTTTCGATTGGTGTCAGCAACTCTAACGAATTAAAAATTAGAGATCGACCTGCCGAGATATCGGGCTGGACTATTTTACCTCGCTCTCTCACATGGTTTACTTTTAAAAGTTCAGCACCCAATGAAAATTACCACATTAAAACGTTTTGCTTCACTGAGAAAGACTTAAAGTTTTTCAATGACAATATTGTTTTTATACCTATATCAATTGTCTTGAATTCCAGCCACTCACTCAACAGTGATGTTATTAAATCCATAAAATTACAGCACGATTTAAGCGGTATGTTGTCTAAACAAGAAAACACAGATTTTATTTTAAAATCAGTCACTGGAACTAAGTTTCCTACGCACAGCATTATTCTAACTGCCCACAGTCCAGTGTTGAGGAGTTTGATCAAAGATTCTAAAACTGCTTCGCTTCCTATTGATTTAAGCGATAGTGATATGAATTTGCTATTGGAATTTCTTTACACCGGCACAATAAAGAATATTTTAAACCAAAATTGCGTAAGTCTACTAAAGATCGCTGATAAATTTCAACTGGCTAATTTATTTTTGCTTGCGGAGCATGCAATAGCAGAACAGATACATTTCGAAAATGCTGTTGATATTGCTCTATTAGCACAGAAGTATAAGTTGGAGAACCTTCGGCATAAAGTGTTAAGTTTCATTAAAAACAACCCAAGAGTAATGCAAACCGATGGTTGGAACAACCTGAAAGATGTAAATCTTACAAAGCAGCTGGTAGAGCATATATACAGCGGCTCCGTCGAATGACCCGCCCCCTTGTTCAAATGCAGGATCACTTAGTTGTTCTAAAGGACATTATTTAATATTCATAAGCTTAAAGTGTCTTGTTACGTATTGTGAATATTATTAGGTAGACTTCTATTATTTATCGATTTGTATTTTTTTAATACATACAAACAACAGTACATCTAGGGTTACCATTTCAAAATTTTGAAAGTCCTGACAAAAAACCAGATATTTCAATAAAAGTCTGGATATCTTTTTTCAAAAAGAACACTGTAAAATGATATCTTGTTTGATGTATTTTTGTTGTGTGTTTCTGTTTACGCTTACATTTTAAAGCACATGATAAAATGTGTCTTACAAAAAACCAAGTGTTTTTGGAGAAATTGGATAATTAGAAAATGTTTATCGTGTCTTTACCTATTTTTTGGTATACTACTGCTATGTATGTTTTATAATTAATATTACACCATCCAATCAGTGGCGTAGCTAGGGGGACAAGGGCCCTGGTGCATAGTGAAAGAATCGGGCCCTCCTCCTCCCCTCTTTCCGCGTAGTTTGAACTTATATTGGCCTTCAAAATTATTGATAAGAATAAGAATAGAAAACAGTAAGTGAACTTATCCCTAGTAGGCTAAATCCATACGTCGTCTCTATTAGAATCTCCATGTGTTTAATAGAAGAAAAAGGGAATAAATAAACAACGACGCACATGACAATATAGAATATTTATTATACAGATGAGATTAATTAATGGAAAAAACGATTTTTAACAGAATTCCCCGCCCAATTCACAATCTCTTGCGCGCTTTAATTTTTGCGAATTCGTCTATAATTTCACTCAAATCCAAGTTTGATGCCGCCTCATTTTCTATTGCAATTAACGATAAATGTCGGAGGCGATCTTGTCGAATGCTGTTTCTTAAATAATTTTTTATAATCTTCAGTTTACTGAAAGATCTTTCACACACCTAGCGTCAACTATTGTAGTACGTCCCAGACCCCAGAAAGTTGAAAACATCGCCACAAATATCATAAATGAGAACTCATGCAAGGCAAGAGCGAATGAAAGTTTCATTAAAAAGTTGATGGGTGGAATTGGCGAATTGATCTCACTACCGTCAAGCACGTGAGCTTATCGCTGATCCAATGTGCTACGGGCCTACTCATCAAAACTACCAAATAACCGAACTAACGATAACAAACAGCACATGCCTATCGAGGACGCTTGGCGCATGTGTTGGAAATGTTGAATAAGGAGTTCTATAATTGTTGATTTGAAAAAAAAATAAAAAAATCTTGTGAGCAGGCTCGAGCCTCAAGTCTCGAGTCGAGTCTGCTCACAAGATTTTTTTTTTATTAAAAAAAAAATATTTTTTTTTTTATTCAAAGCTGAGGTTTGAGGGCCCCCTGAGCTCCGGGGCCCTGGTGCACTGCACCACCTGGCCCTATGATAGCTACGCCACTGCATCCAATCTAAAAAGCCAGATAATGTCTAAAAGTCCGGACGGATTGGTAACCCTAAGTACATTAGGCCGTATACAGAGAGAATGCAGGTTGCCGCAGGTAGATTTAGTTCGCTATACTAAAATGGACCTTATCCTGACGTATTATATTATATTTTCGCTATACTAAAATGGACCAGCGCTTACCTGCGCTAGTCGGCGCCCGGTCCATTTGAGGCCCTCCGCTGCCTTGAGCGGGACACGCGCGCGGGGCGACATAGATTAGAGCTTACTCATGTACTGCAAGCATCTGTCCGTCAAAAACCAGCAATCTATATTCCCGCGCCGTGTGCCCGCGGCGGGATCCCGCTTGAGGCAGCGGACGGCCTTAGTATAGCGAAAATATATATATATATATATATATATTTTCGCCATAATATATATGCCGGGATAAGGTCCATTTTAGTATAGCGAACTAAATCTACCTTCGGCAACCTGCTTTCTCTCTGTATACGGCCTTAGACTATTCATGCTGACCTTAAGACCGTAGGTACATGTACTATAGGCAACAGCGTCGCTTAACCAGTTTGCAACAAAATTCGTGTGCGCGCGTATCGCCCCTGCACGAACTAAACGTATGTGACAGCGGGCGCGGCGTGCAAGCGATTTTAACCTTAGCAGTGGTTAAGCGACGCTGTTGCCGATGGTACCTATGTACCTACCTATTAACTAATCAGATTCATGTCATGGATGCAATATAATAGGTACGGCAGTTTTGGTTATTTTCAATAATGTCTGTGCTTATAATCAAAGGTTATTGTCTACTGAGTGTCATTATAAAAAAATTGTAACATTTTTTCTTACGCACTAAATTGATATGCTAAGAGTTACCTATGTAAGTACCTACATCTCCGTACTTACTTTGTGAAATTATCTTTCTTACAAACTGAACAGAAACATTGTAACAAGTAGTACATTAGTTTAGAGATAGGTATAAAAGTAAGATTAACTGCACCTCAGGTAGACATCTGGTTATCCATAATAATTGACGAATTTCTCAAGTTGGTTTTATACCATAATATATTGTGTTGTGTTGTATGTAAAGTTCAAAATAAAAAATCAATAGAGAAAATATGACATGTTGTGGCCACCCAGAGTGCCCTTGTTTCTCGGAAATAACCATGGCCAGATAACTGGTTATCTATACCGTTATATAAGTTATATAAGTTTAAAATTGATTAAAACTTATTACCCTGTTGTGATAGCCCAGCGAGCTGTTGACTGTACCTACAAAAGAATTAGTCTGTTTTTAGTATTGACACAGAATAGATGTATTAACAGTAACGATAGAGTCTGGTCAACGAAAGATGAACCGGAAATGGAGGCGCCACTTTCCCTGTTAAATTAACGTTTAGAAGTTAAGTTATTGGAAACTGAACCTTAAAATAAGGGGCAAAATTAGTTCCATTTCCAAACGAGTCTCATCTTTCGTTGACCAAACTCTATCTGCGTCACATTATTATGGATGGTCAACCTATTACACCAGCCCCTGTAGCATAAAGAGCTCGAGAGCAGTTGAAGGCATTGACGAAAACCAGAGTTGTTACAAAAGGTGCTTCAGTATGTGTGTAGAATTGTAGATGTAATGTAGTGTACCCATTTCATCACAGAGTACAAGCCTTGGCACGGATGTTGAGCATAGATAGCTGCCTCTATTGCTACTTCAATAGAGACGGTATTGCGTCTGCGCCCTCACCGCTCAAGATCCGTGCCGGTGCCATTGAAATGTATGTAAACTAGAATGGACAGATCTACGGCACAAATTGCCGCAGCGATTGCAAAGATGGCGGCTACGCATGGACAGTGCGAGCGTGAGTTGTCAAAGAAAAAGTGGCATGCACACAGATGCGACACATTCTTCATAATGATTAGGATATACCTACTTGTTTAATAATATTGCATAAAATTATAGTAAGAACGCAATTTAATTAGGTAATAGGTACATGTCAATACTGACTCGAAAAATAAAAAAAGGAGGATGGGCATTGAGTATCCGCACTCATAACAATCATTTGGTGTCGTCGAATAGATTTTTTATTAGGAAAATATAAGGTACTATTTGGAAGGAGACATGGAAAAATATTTTTCCATGTATCCATAGTAATAATAATAATGATTAGGATATACCTACTTGTTTAATAAAATTGCATAAAATTATAGTAAGAACGCAATTTAATAAGTGATTGGTACATGTGAATACTTACTCGAAAAAGGAGGATGGGCATTTAGTACCCATATTTGATGTCGTCGAATATATTTTTTTATTAGGAAAAATATTTCTATGGCAACATGGAAAAATACTAACTAACCCAGATCCTTGTCTGGAAACCGCGGAAAGCTCACAGAGTGCTAGTTCTAGTTGATATCATAATAATTGCATATACGATTTTACATATCGTCGGCGAAGAGTGAAAACCTCGTAAATCCTCTTTCTTATCTTAAACACTTTTGCAGAGTTTTTCGTCACTCATGACTAGGGTTGCCAACTTTTTTTGGATCAAATATAGTAGTTTCAAGATTTTTAGTGTAAAAATATAGTAGATGGCGAAAAAGTCCAAAAAAATATAGTAGACCTAGGTTGCCGTTTTGTATGGAGGATTTTAAAGAAGTTGCATTTTTCATACGTAATACTAAGTAAGTAGGTACTAACATTTTCATAATTTATTCAACAACCATAAAGACAAGTGTTTAGTCCCAAAAAAATATTACGTAATTACATAATGATGTGCATAAAATTAACATTTTTTTATTGCTTTTGTTAAATTTTTCACTTGGAAAAATATAGTAGTTTTGCCTACTATATATTTTTTCAAAAAATATAGTAGGCGAGCCCTCAATATAGTAGGATACTATATTATATAGTAGGGTTGGCAACCCTACTCATGACCAGCTTCTGTCATTGACGAGGTTTTCATAAAATGCAAAAGATGGCGTTGTACGCATTAGAATGGTATATGAGTGAGATAGAATCGTGAGATAAGAAGTTTTCTGACAAAAACTGCAAAAAAAAATTCTAGATAAAAAGGAGATTTACGAGGTTTTCACTCTTCGCCGACGATATACTCTGCTTTATCTGCTGCTTATAATAATTACTCTGTTATAAGCATTAAAGAAATAAACGAATTGAAATAAAAATCTATAATTGCAATTAAATCTTATAAAAATGAAATTAAAAAGGGAAGATAAGGCACTAGCTAGCGTCTAGAAAATGAGCCCTCAAAATTAAAGCGTTGAATAAACGTACTAATGAATTCCATAATTCAAAAACACATTGAAACGTACTGGGGATCGAACCGGCCGGCACAGCGCCTATCCAAATGGTAGTCAACGGCATTAGTAAAGTAAAGTAAGCATTTATTTGGCGTTTTCAATACAATACAGATCTTAAAAATTAGAATTAGACGACCGAAAGGTCTGACCAGGCTCAGATCGTGTTGTGGAGTCTATTCCACAATGCTGGTTTTCAGCTGGACCCATAAATATATTAAAAATATAAAATATATTTTAGGAGAAAACACATTAGCCACTCTACCATCGACGATGCCAAAACTGATGTAGGTATAATACAGTCTAAAATAGTCAAAACAAAAAATGTAACAAAAACATTGTGTTGATTTTTTTTTCTCTAAACTACCGAGTCAGATTTTGATGCCGCTTTGCATAAGGGTGTAGTTGAGATATATACAACAAAAGTGTCGCTATTGGTTCATGGACCACTTCCTATACAAATTTTCCCACTGTCCTTTCTCATAGACAATTACTCTATTGAGCACTTTTACGCGCGTTTTTTTTCTAGATAGATATTCGTGCTAGGGGTAATGTAGGTACACATTCGAACTCACTATTTGCCTTGCCACTCGAGCGGGATGAGTAATTGCGGCAATGGAGCACAGTTGTTCTGTGCACGGATGTGCCTCAAGAAGCTTATACCTCCCTCAAATGGAGTTTGCACGGCCATATGTCATAGTGAAGATTGAAAAAAGGTCCTTACGGCTTATTGCAACCTCTTTCTTTAGTGTTACAATACGTCTTCGTTGTTCGTCGTTCGTTTATTCGTGAGAAACGAAAACGTACTGTAAACGAAAAGAAAGAGATAGCAATACGCCGTAACGTCACTAAAGAGTCTTTTTCAATCTTCACTTACTTACTAGGCGTGCAACCTCCATTGTGGATATAAGCTTCTTGATGTGCCTCGACAACAAAATACAGTAGGGATTTAATATTAATGATCACTTTTAACTAATTTTTCTTTTTTGACAAGCCCCTGGACATATTTCGTCGTATTGGTGGTTAAGAGAGCTATCCCACGTACTTTAAGTTTTGAGATAATGGGCATTGAAAGTTTGTAAGAGTAGCCAAAAAGTTGATTTATTTAATATCTATAGTGTTTGTTAAGTAATCTACATGGAATTCGATTAACTAGTACAAAATTGTGCACGCTATTATTAATGATTATAACATATAAAATAAATCTTATAATTACGTTGAAATTAGGTATTTTTCACTTAGCTCTTTTCACAAATATTAAAAATAGGAAAGTTTCCGTCTCAAACCAAGGACGTGAAATGACTTAAGTGACATTTAATAATTAAGACTATTTGAAATAAAAGAAAGTAAGAAACGTGTATTCGACGACACGGTATGATACACATTACAGATCAAAAAAATAACACTATTTAATATAAAAACTTATAACCAAGGTGCATTTGATGATTATTCATTCAGTCAGAATCATTAGAGTCACTACTCCTCTCAGCGGCAGTTAAGTTTTCATAATAATTGAGATAGCTTTTTGGTATGGTCCCTTTGTTGCACATGTTTAATAGATCTTTTAATTTCCTGCGATCAATACTTAAGCGGGATTGATAAAGATTATTAATACAATTTACTGTTGCATTTTCATTACGAGATGATCTTCTAATGCATAATTCTTTGAATTCATTTTCACTTAATTGATTTTTGTAAAAAATAGATTTCGGAGTATCTTTTCTAAACTGCAACCATTTAACATCCAACCATCTCATTGTATCACCATTAGTGTTCTTGTTTTTATTTGTTATTAGGCTTTGACTGTACGTTTTAAAGTCTTTAAACTGACTATAATCAATTTCCTTCACAATGTATGGAGGGTTACTGACTTTCGCTGTTCTGGCAATGGTGAACCACTGATCAGGTGTATAAATATGAATTTTTCAACCTCTGTTTTCTATTGTTGAATGCACGCTATCACATTCCATTTCGGAGTGCCCTGATTCCATAATTTTTTGATTAATAATTTGATCGTTGAAGGTCGAAAGGCTCTTATGAACATAGCTGCTAAAATAGAATTGCGATATTTGTCCAGATGCTGTATCCAAATAGAAAGTTACTTAGCACATATAGCACCAAATTCTTACTAGAGGCAATGGTTAGTGTAGTGCACGTGCAGATTGTGCGGTAGTATTATTATGACTACAAAAATAACCTTTAGTTACATTTCTCTATCTAAATTAGCTTATGGACAATAGGGGAGTATCCTTGGGATGTGAACAATAGACTATTCTACCCGCGCAGATGTGGCTTATATCCATTCACAAATAAAAATTCTCAAAACTTTTAGAACAATAAAAGTGAGTGTCGAAAAGAGCTAAGCCGCATATGAATATTTCACTACCTAAAAAAAGATAACGATTATTCCACTAGCTCCTTTCACAATTTTACCAAAACCGTAGTAAAATTGTATATATCAGTTAGATCTCTTCACTACTAGATAGGAAATATTATTTTGACTACGTTAGTGCAGTTAACTCCATTTCACCAAAAGTGCGGGTTAGCTCTCTTCACCGCCAATACGACGATTTTTCGCCTGACAGCGTAAGTTAAGTACCTACACTGTGGCGGCGCGCGGCGGTGTTGTCCTACATTATAGGCAGTTCTTAACGGAATATAATAATATATTGTAAAACTGTGCTATTAGTTCACCTATCCTAGTTTAGTACCTACGTATACAATCTGTATAGTTCACTTTTCATAATCTATGATTTTCATACAAAATGTCGGCTCAGTAGAAATAATGTATAAAAATTAGTTTTGGTCGGTTTACGTTGATGTTTTGTTTACTTACCGATGATAAGTCACTCCACAATTTTTTTGCTTCGTAGTGGCACGATTTTTGCACGTCTTCAACACACAGGTCGGCATTTTTGTCGGCACAATTACACCGTGCGTTCGCGGTGAGCGTTGGCGAGTGACTAAATGAGTTTAGGCTTGTTGAAAAAATATCGATACATCGATATATCGATATTTTTTGTTCGATATATCGATATTTTTAGCCGATATATTTCGAACCGATATATCGATATATCGATACAAAAAAACCAATATCGAAAATCATATCAAAAACGATATATTTTTGGAATGGAAAAACTTATCTGTACTTAAACCATAATTCATAATTTATTTTAATATTAAAACATATATTGTCTATGACTGGTATGTTTTTTGTGCTGCGTTGAATATCTTATCTAATAAATATGCGCCAGATTTTATAAATTATCTTCGTTTTTATTGTGATTTTCATAAATTAAAGTAATGTGTGTTGCCTGATAAAATCTACTGATATTACTGAGCTAGACTGAAATAAATACATTGTTATTTAAAAACCGCAAACGTTCTATGAAAATTGGACCGATATATCGATATATCGATATTTTTTTCGCGATATATCGAGGCCGATATTGATATTTTTATAAATATCGATGTATCGATATATCGATATTTTTTTTCACTTTCGACATCCCTAAATGAGTTGAGGTCAATTGACCTCAACGCATGGAGCAAAAATCGGGGCCGCGAGGTCGATTCTATACATACATTTCAATGGCCGGTGCCTATAGATGGTACTTTTGAATTGGACAATACTTTAAACTGATTTGATAGAAAATATTGCTAGTCTTAATCTATGTTTCCCTGTTAAACTAGACTAATATTGTTGTATTTGTTTAATAAGGCACATTATTTTATTGTAAGTTTTAATTATTGTGATATTTTTTTATTGAGCAGAGATCTGCTTATTAATGTTATTTAACAAACTATTGAATATTTACATTCTTCAATCATAAAGTTATTTTGTTTGCATATTGCATTCAAAATTAATAACAGAGCAAACCTGTAATTAACTAAGTAATAAGAATAATCTTAATATGTTTTTAGTAAAGGCTATATAATAAAATCATAAGTTCTACTTAGTGCAATTTTAGGCACCGAAACCGAAACTTTCAACCTATTACTCAATAATTATGATGTAACTGTGTGTGTATTTTACAGGTAGTTTGTAGGTTTGAATTAAGTACCTACTTTTGATAAATAATAGAACAGATTGGCTTTGGTCAAACGCAACGCAATACGTACTTTCGCAAAATGCACCCCTTATAAAAACGTAGGTCAACCTTTCGCAAAACACTCGAGTTATACAAAACTGTCGAAATTCTGCAATTTTATTTGAACCTATATAAATATCTTTATGTATCCTTATGTAGTAAATTGATTGAATACCCTGTTGTCGTGGAAGCCCAGCGTGCAGATCCGTTGACTGTAGTACCTGTCGCAAAACGTTTCGCAAAATACACCACTCGCAACAATTCGCTGACTAGCAATACGTGTCTTTCGCAAAAAGTACCTTTTAAAAGCTGCTATTGTTTTGTTTGTGGTGTTGAAAAGGCAAACTAGTGATGTTTTTAATAATTTGTTATAACTTATAAGTAATTAGTTTGTTATATTTTTTTGTATACCGTACCTATTTTATATAATATATTGTAGAATCTGGCATATCCAAGCTTATTCTAAATAGGCACAGTCAACGGCAGGCTGGGCTTCCACGAAAGGGTAATCATTTTCAATAAATTTTGTACTTAAATGCAAAGATTTGAGGTTGGTTTTTAGAGGGTTCAAAATAAATTGCAGATTTTTGAGTTTTGTTATACAAAATATATATCCTACCTACCTGACGTGCTGTGACTGTACTTTTTGCGAAAGGTGCATTTTGCGATTGTGAAAGGTACGTTTTTGTGAGGGGTGCATTTATGAAAGCTAGGTAGGTACTTCGCGTTCACTTCATCATTGCCGCTACCTCCCGGCCCGCTTCTTCATACCGCGCACCCGGCGTCGCCTGGGGAGGCGCGCGGGAGGGCGACACAGGGGGTGCGGAATGATGAAGCGGGCCGAGAGGTAGCGGCAGTGATGAAGTGAACGCGTTGTACCTACGTGTTGCGACTGAGCTATTGGCTGAACGAGCAATTATAACATGTATCAATCGATAAATTGACTTTTATTTGCGTCTTTTATAGTTAGTCAAAGGCGGCGCGCTGCCCCCGTATTACAACCTCTTATTTCCTGGCAGTTTTCTGACTGGTTATCAATCTATCTCTTTTATTTGCTATACAGCGAGAAAGAGATGTAACTATAGCAATTTATAAACCTGGCAAGTTTTAAGAGGTTGTAATACCCTCCCTGGGCTAACACGTCAGCCTGCTAGCATGATCGATTTATATCGCGTTATATAGCGTTTTATCACGTAACTGTCAAAAATATAAAGGAGTTTGACAGTTGAGTGTCGATAAAATGCTATCACGCGATATAAATCGGTCATGCTAGAAAATAGGCAGGCAGGGTAATCAAATTCAATAAGGGTTAAAATAAATTTTGGATCTGTCTGGCTCAACCTAGTCAAACTCTTGTGGTTGGCACTAATTAGTGGTATTTACCACCCCGGTGGCGGAGCTTGAAGGGGGCAGATGGGAATAAAGGGATTTTTCGACGTTTTATCCCGCGATTGATTTTTCTAAGGGCTCGTTCAAACGAGCGATTTATCGCGCGATAACGCTTTGAATGGAGCATTATGTGACCTTCCACAATGAGTCTTTACCATTCTTTTATGAAATAGGGCCCCTTAGGCGAACTCACACGCATGGTAAATACTCTGATACATCAGTATTTTATTTTATCAGCACGCGTAGCATGACCAACATCGAGATAAGATTCGACTCACAGAACAATGGCTTGTCTACACCGAAATGTCACTTTTGTCGGGTTGAGATCGAGATACTCATGCTCGCATTGGAAGTGTCTATCCATCGGGGCGCCTTGATGAATAGTATTTTTCTCTATCTAGCGGTGCGCACCGCTGAATAGCGCTTTCTCTAGGGATTGGCTTTATGGCGGTGCCTCCTTTTTAGTTGTCGTAATCGTAAGTTAAACTATTCAAATAGGTACCTAAGTAGTAATAATTAATAATAATGATAATAGTAGTTTATGAAACTGACACATAAAGAGGGGTATTAAAACACGAGTGTGTGTTTAAAAACCGAGCCGTAGGCGAGGTTTTTAATAGTATCACACGAGTGTTTTAATACCTAGTTATGTGCAGTTTCATACACTACTTTATCTACACTCATACATTTGGGATTGAACCTACTAAATAAAAGATCAACGTTAGAAAAGAGAGAGAGAGACTTTGTTTGTATTAGCTAGGTACCTACCTTGTAATAAGTCATTTCCTTAGCTGCATCTAAAATATCGGGCAGAGTAATTTTCTTTTTCACATTTTAAAGCAAGAATAAAAAAACCTTCAAAATTCAGTAAGTATATCAAAATGTAAAAATTGAAATCAAAACTTTATTTGTAATGCTTTAGAAATGGCGCGCATTTCGTTAGAAAAAAAAATGAGATGAGTGCATTCCAACAAACTAATCGCACTAAGTCATTGATTACCATAGAGTGCATTTTAATCATGGAAAATATGTGGGAAAATATCGTTGTTTTTTTTTTAATGTTACGGCACTGCCTTCTTTTTGGATTTGCCCTGTATCGTAATGAGAAAAAAAGTTATTTTATGATGCAGTTGACTGCATCGTAATGAGTTTATTTTTTAATTTTACCTATCCACGTAAATAAAGTAGGTATTTATATTACCTTTTTTGAATTCATATTTGGAACATTACGTTGTGAGTGTAGATAAAACACTTTAATGCACACAAATATAGAACAAACAGAAAACAGGAAAACACGATTAACAGAACAATAGCACACAAAAGGCGGCCTTATTGCTAAATAGCAATCTCTTCCAGGCAACCTTGAGTATTAAGAGAATAAGAGGAAGGAGCTAGGAATATTTAATAATTGTGTAAATGCATCTGTGATCTAGTGGTTAGACCGTTGGTCTCTCGATGCAGAGGTCGTGGGTTCGATCCCCGCCGCGGGAAGCAACATCTATGAGTTGTTGTTTCTAGTTATATTCAAGTTAACCGTTAGTGTTATTTTATTGCTGTGGTGCATTTTTATTATAATACTATTCCCGCAAATTGCTAATGAACCTGTCAGCTATTTTTAAACCTAAAAAGTGGAAGACGATTGCGGATTTTTTTATACCTAGCTAGACTATACCCTATCTTATTAAATTAATAATTCAATAATTACCTACTTTTTATTGTTACATGTATATACTTAATTTTTAGTTGCGGATAACGTCAACGTGGATGTTAATAATATGACAAGATTCCATCGTGCGGATTTGCGGGAATAGTAATCCTCTTTGGTTGTGGCTTTAGCAGATTTGTTCAGTGCAGTACGTAGCTTTGATTTGTGTTTAGAGATTTAGATGAAGTTTAATTGAGATTTCAGAGAAAAGTGTTTGCACTCTCTCTTCCTTCACTCTCTAACTAATCCCGATAGGACGGCAGGGCGACATGGCCGGAGAGAGGTCAGGCGCAGGATCTACAGCCGAAGCACGGATCATCTTTTTTATCACACAATCAGGTGATCAGCCTGCAATGTCCAAATCAAACTAGAAACAACAACTCAAAGATGTTGCTTCCCGCGGAAATCGAACCCGAGGCACCGGCCTATAGCCAATCCCAAGAGAAAGTGCTATTCAGCTGTGCGCACCGCTAGATAGAGAAAAATACTATTCGTCGAGGCGCCCCGATGAATAGACACTTCCGCTCGCATTTTACAACCGTAGACTCGCATTGTTCTTTGTCGTGGCCTAATGTCAAAAGTCGACAAACACGAGCTTTTGTCTTCAACTGACATTAATTTGACAGTTGAGTGGGAGAAATTTGTCTACCACCCTTCGAGTGGTCGAGAAAGATTTGTCGGCTTATTTTTTTTCTGAGTTTTTAATTTCACAATAAAAATAAATCTAAGTTGTCCGTGTTTATATTTTATTAAGGTAAGAAGAGAAGTTACAGCACAAACGACAAAAACAGCTGTCCGGAAAGAAAAAAAATGAAAAATTGTATTTAAGTAATTCTTTTTTATTATAAAATTTATAAAAAAAGAAATATAATAAATATTTACTAGTAGTAAATAACGAATAAGTATTTTTTATTCTTAATTTTTTTCATAAATTTTATAAATTAAAATAATACAATAAATAATTTATTGTAAAAAGGTACCTACCTATTCAATAATATTGTTTCCTAATATTACACTTTTTTCCCTTCAGTATTTTTTTTACTTAATTTTAATTTATTTACTTAAAAACGTAAATTAAAATTATTTTCTTACATTGATTTCAATATTTATTACTAAATTAACAAGTGCGTTGGTCTGTGTCATCTTTTCGAAAATCTCTCAATAAAAGGAAGGCAAACGAACTATATCCATACGGCTATATTTAACTCGGTTTTAAGAGTTTTGCGTCGTGAAACGTATAGAAAGGAACGCCCTTTAAGAGAAATGATGGAAATAGTTATAAATATTTACTAGTGGCAACATTATTCTTCTCGAGCTCGAGAGAGCTTTGTCTACGGAAGTGAAAGCTTTTGTGAGTGTCTCTTTATCTTAGAACTTATAAAAAAATAAGTATCATGTTTAAACTAAATCATTTCAGATAATTTCGACGTTTATTGATGTTGAAATAAAAATATTATATTTTAAAACTCGTATTTGTATTAAAAGACATAAAAAGGTTGTAAAATTCTGAGAGCGAGTCCCACCACTGTGCTCAGCAATCTAGAGGGTCGAGACGACAAGTCTTCGTAGACAAGAGTCCCGTTTGCTCATGCTACGCGTGCAGGTTTTTCAGTGACTCGTTCAGGAATTTTCCATTCTATACTCGTTGTTTCCGTAGGGTTTCCATTACAAAAAATATAATAGCGAGGCAAGAGAAACACGCAACTGCCATTTAAAATTGTATTTAATAAAATTGCTAGATAGTACATATTATTTTGATGATTTGATTATTTGTGATGTTTATATTTTTCAAACAATACAAAAATAAAAAATTATGGTATTTACAACACAATGATTTACAAAAAAAAAATTACGGTAAAGGAAACCATAAGTACTATCCGCGTCAATTGGTAATGCGCCTGGCGGCCATGATTTTAACCTCAAAAACGAAAAACAATTGTATTTTTTTCATATACCTAGACCCTTTCTTATTGAAAATAGGAATTCAATAATTTTAATATTATATTACCTATTAGAATTTAACTGTCTTTTGTCATTTTTAGTTGCGGATGACGTTGATGTGTATGTTAATTTGACAAGGTTCCAGCGCATTACTATCCCCGTCAATTGGTAATGCGCTGGAACCTTGTCAAATTAACATACACAATCGTCATCCGCAACTAAAAATACAAAAAACAGTAAAATTCTAATAGGTAATTTATTACATTACTTATTGAATTCTTATTTTCAATAAGAAAGGGTCTAGGTATATGAGAAAATTACAATTGTTTTTCGTTTTTGAGGTTAAAATCATGGCCGCCAGGCGCATTACCAATTGACGCGGATAGTACCAATTGACGGGGATAGTATATTTTCTTTACAGTGCCGTGTTGTAGTACCTAGTTTTTAAAGTTGTATTTCACTTGGGATTATGCCATAAATACCATACCATTTAAATATATTCATTTAACAGTTTTTTGCAACTTGAAGACAGTAATACATAGAGAGACATGTTTAATTTGGCATCAGTCCATTCTATGAGTGGACCATCAGCACAGAATAGATATTAATACTAACGTATAGAAAAGACACTACGCCTCGCCCCAGAATCAATTACCTCACCCCACCCCGCGAGTTCGTGTGCCGAATCATTTTCTGGTATAAATTTAAATTATACCAGTGGCTGAATCAACATAATTTTTATGACATAATGCAATTATTAGATTTCAAGAATTAACATACTTGTAAAAATTTGCACGCTTTAATAAGGGCAAAACATGTGCACATTATTATTGTAAGAACATTTTCACCGTGTTTTACGCAAATAAAGAATTATGATTATGAATCGTGTGCTCATTTAGTCGTGTTTGTCAACGTCAACTTATTTTGATATTCAAATCAATGTGTCGTAACTTTTTTTACCATAAAGTTGGAATAAAATTATAAATTGAACGCCGCTCAGACAGTACAAACTGCAACACACAGTTGCGCGTGTACAAAAACGTCATGTTTATAATGGCGTGGTTGTACGGAGTGACCGGGGTGTGTCATCAGTCTGGGAAAAAATCAAAGTCTATACAGACTGGTTGAATCGACTGATGCCAGACTGATCATGTATAAATCTCACTCTAATAGTTGGGCACAAGGTACAGACAACTGCACATCAGGTTATGTACTCAATTTCGAACACTCGGTTCCAAAGAAACTGAGTATAGATTGCGCCAAACATCTAGCTCGCTCTGAACAGGAGCGTCCATTAATTATTATGCATGAGGCATTTAGGGGGGGAGGGGGTCGAGCCGAATCTCACTTGGTGGGGGAGAGGAGGGTCTCGATAAATATCACGTAACGTATTTTTTTCTGCAGAAACAGTATCGCGAAAAACGGTTAAATTATGTTAAACATGTTTATACAAAAATATGGCTAAATCCAAAACAATAATGTTTATTTATATAAATGCAAAACAAGTACTGAAATACGCGTTTTAAAAAATCTCACGACATCTCAATAAGGAGGGAGGGGGAACTTATATCTATTCTGTGACTTCACACACAGAGCGAGCTAGAATTTTAGCGCTTGTTAAAACTGTTTCTGTCTTATTCAGAGTGCGTTCGTTAAACTAGGGCCAAAGTTAACATGGCGTTAGACTGCGGACTACCGCCATTTTAGCGCAAATCGTATTCAGAGTGACACTTTAACGGTTAGACCCACCGTTTAAGGATAAAAAGGTGCATTGTGTTTGGTTTACAAGCATTAAACCAGGTTTTGTTAGAACAGTCTTGCACCCCAGTTTTGTGAAACATCTCTGAATAAGATAGTTATACTTTTGTTAGTATGGATTTTAGCTAGTCACAATTTCATTGGCATCAGAAAAAGGATTCACACTTAACGTTTCCCATTATTGTAGGAAACGCTTCTGATGGGAGCTTTGAAATCCGCCGCTGCCTGTTGTTGGATTTGGTAGGCAAGTGGATGAATTTTGAATCCATATAATCTGAAATTGGAAAATTAATGATACAATTAATGTGCGGCAAAAAACAGGGCTAGCTACCATATTATTTTCATACAAACAAGGTATAGTTCTTTTATATCACGAAGACCGTTTTGCTGTGAATGTGTAAGGCCCTTCTCTCACGAAGCTATTCAAATGCTATGTGGCTGAAATGCAAACCACGATTGCTTACTGGTATGCTACTCGTTTCCGCACACTGTGCTACGCAAATGAGACTATTTTTTATCATTTGAAGAAACACATTCGAACGATTTTCCAGCTCCTGAACGAAATTAATATTAAAAGTTGTTCCATCGCCATTTTGTAATGCAACGCGTATACGACTCGGGTAGCATGCGACCAGCAAGACGGTAGCGTGCGACGTATGCGTAACCGCAGCAAAATGTTGCGTCTTAGAGAAATGAGAGTATTACAGATAATTAGTTCATAGTAAGATGCAATTTGTTTAAGTATAGCAAAATGTGTGCAAGTTGTACTTTCGAAGTTATTCGAGAAAAACTGATTTCGCTGGGGTAACGTTACCCCAGCAAAATGTTTAAAACAAAGGCGTTTAGCCTGGAACCAAGTACATCAAAATATAGCTTTTGACGAGTTGTTAATGAATACCAATAGCAAAATCTGTGCATCTTATAGTTTTTGAGATATTCAAGATTTTGCTGCGGTAACGTTTAGGGATTTCCCATATCTCAAAAACTGTTTGTCGCATAAGTTTGAAAAAAATACCAGTTATAGGCCTTAATTTGTTTAAATTTGTTTAAATATAAGTATTTCGATTCATCGACAGATATCGATATAATTAATTGTTTTTTAAAAACTGGAAAAAATCGATTTACTCCTAAACTAGTACATTTGAAAACAAATAAAAAGCAATTACATATACCTATGATCTACCCTTTTAAGGTGTACAAATCTGGATTAACAAACTTTACGCGATATGAAGATATAAAGAGATTTCATAAAATTTCAAGCTACTTATCAATTTTCTACTTTGGCAATCGAATACGCAGCTCCCTATGAATACAAAACGATAGACTATAGTGAACACATTAGTGTATTTTGTTAAAAAAACATCCCTGAAAGTTTCAGCTTTAAATCTCTGATGGATTAAAAATTATTCAAAAACCAAGAAAGTGCCAGCAATTCTCCTATTAACCGACTAAATTACGGAGGTTACGAAAAAGCGATCGAGCCATACTTGAGCGTAACCATCTGAAAAAAATAGCATAATAGTCATTTTTAGGTGGTACAGTGGTATACGCGAGTATAAAAAGATTTTGTTTCTTTGTTTGTTTGTCCACTTTAGCAAACTATTTTTTACTAGCTTACCGATAAGATAGAAACTTGAAACTTTGAATATAGGTCCAGCACTGGAAGACAATGCAATATTATTATGTCAATGACTAATTTTTAGGGTTCCGTACCCAAAGGGTAAAACGGGACCCTATTACTAAGCCTCCGCTGTCCGTCTGTCTGTCACCAGGCTGTATCTCATGAACCGTGATAGCTAGATAGTTGACATTTTCACAGATGATGTATTTCTGTTGCCGCTATAACAACAAATATTTAATTTACCTTATTTTATATTATAAAGTACTTAATTCCGACCGATATTTCAATATTTCATTTAGTGTGAAAGTAGGACTTTACCCACAATATTTTGTAAGAAATCCACCAAATATGTAACCAAAGTGCCTAAGTCCTTAAAATACGGGTCAAAAAGGACTAAGTCCTGAGTTTGGGACCTGAATCCGGTTGATTAATGTTGATTTTATTAAAAAGTATAATAATAATATGTTATGGTGAAGTTTGATTTTCCTCAATAACCTACCTACATCTCTGAAATCGCAAATAAAATCAGCTGTTCCGTACAAAAATTAATGACGAAAATATCAAAATGTAAAGAATTGCTGATTATTTTTTCGCGATTTCAGAGTTGGTCCCATAGTAAAAGTTGTTCAGTTTGATGGTCCCTATTTACCATATTCGGCTTTATAAGGCTTTTACGAAGTAGAAAAATTTCAGTGATTTTTTTCTGTTTAAATTTGGTTTATTGAGAAACTCAGTTTTTTGGACTAAGGGAGTTCTGCATCTGGGCATGCTCTACACGTTGGTGGTATCAGATGAAAAAGTACGGACTTCTGCATCTGGGTCCTTCATTTATAGAAAAAGGGTCAACTACATAGTGACATGACAAAAGAGAAAGAAATGCGAAAATCTCGTGTTGGATGCCGTGACGTGCCGTGTGATTAATTTTTAATTAACATAAAATAATGAATGCAAAAATCTCAAATTTAAGAATATTTTTTATTATTTTTTATTTTACAAAAGTACTCGTTCAACGCATTCATCAATTAACTAATACTATTAGATAGGTTGAATCACGTTTCTTTTTAGGTAAGTATTGCTAATAACGAATGTAGTCGAAAATAGCTAAAGTAATAATATAACCTCTACATAAAACTATTTAGATTTCGGCTACTTGGGTATTTTTCTGCTTGACTGTACTATATATCGGTTATTAGGTTGCTAATTTCAGTAGGACATCCGCAAGTATGGCGCGATCGCTTTTTCGTAACCTCCGTAATTTAGTCGGTTTATAGGAGAGTTGCTGGCACTTTCTTGGTTTTTGAATAATTTTTAATCCATCAGAGATTTAAAGCTGAAACTTTCAGGGATGTTTTTTAACAAAATACACTAATGTGTTCACTATAGTCTATCGTTTTGTATTCATAGGGAGCTGCGTATTCGATCGCCAAAGTAGAAAATTGATAAGTAGCTTGAAATTTTATGAAATCTCTTTATATCTTCATATCGCGTAAAGTTTGTTAATCCAGATTTGTACACCTTAAAAGGGTAGATCATAGGTATATGTAATTGCTTTTTATTTGTTTTCAAATGTACTAGTTTAGGAGTAAATCGATTTTTTCCAGTTTTTAAAAAACAATTAATTATATTGATATCTGTTGATGAATCGAAATACTTATATTTAAACAAATTTAAACAAATTAAGGCCTATAACTGGTATTTTTTTCAAACTTTTGCGACAAACAGTTTTTGAGATATGGGAAATCCCTAAACGTTACCGCAGCAAAATCTTGAATATCTCAAAAACTATAAGATGCACAGATTTTGCTATTGGTATTCATTAACAACTCGCCAAAAGCTATCTTTTGATGAACTTGGTTCCAGGCTAAACGCCTTTTTTTAAAAACATTTTGCTGGGGTAACGTTACCCCAGCGAAATCAGTTTTTCTCGAATAACTTCGAAAGTACAACTTGCACACATTTTGCTATACTTAAACAAATTGCATCTTACTATGAACTAATTATCTGTAATACTCTCATTTCTCTAAGACGCAACATTTTGCTGCGGTTACGCATACCGTGCGACTGATATCAAACGCGTCGTCGACGCGTCTCGTCGTGTGCGTAACTAGCTGAATATGTATGGCGGCTACTCACAAGCGACGCGTACGAAACACAAATCGCTTGAGAGTCGCTTCGTGAGAGAAGGGCCTTAGGAGTGCACATGCACATTGTTTTAGTGTGCTGCACACGCACACTAAAGTAATGTGCATGCACGCCTAGCAACAGGTTCTCCACCAGGGATTGACCGAGCTGTGATCTGATGATGGCTATCCAGGGAGTGAATGGAGGCGATTCAAATCGCGATACACACACACCCAACTGATCTGTTCAGCATTCTAAGAGATGAAAGGTTCAGTTCTCAAGTTTTTTTCGCAGTTTTTTTAAATCCCTGGTGGAGACCCAAGGCTTCAAAGTTACCTTGTTTGATTGAAAGTGGTAGCCAGGTATTCATAAACTCAAGCAAGTATAGTAAAGGTCAAGCCACACAGCGGGCGTGACGGGGCGCGGCGTGACGGGGCGCGGCGCGACGGGGCGCGGCGTAACGGGGCGCGGCGCGACGGGGCGCGGCGTAACGGGGCGCGGCGCGATGGGGCGTGGCGTGACGGGACGGGGCGCGGCGTGACGGAGCGCGGCGCGACGGGAGTTCACACTGCGGCATGCGGGCGTGATCACGCATACGTTCCGCCCCGCCGCGCTTCCGATCTGTCCGATCGCCGTCCATAGTATCTAGTACATTACAACTTCTCAGCGTCGCGTCGCCGTCCCGTCCCGTCACGCCACGCCCGCTGTGTGGCTTGACCTTTAAGATCGCACTGAGCCTACATTAGCGCCGCCACTCAAGAAAAATTATTACAACGAAATAACAGCTATGTTTAATAAAATTTTGAAAAATATAAAAACTAGTATTATTATTAGCTATTTTTGTATGCGTTTTCTTCCTGGTTTAAGTGTGTTGGTGTAGTTACAACCTAGATTAACGCCCATAACGCTTAAGGTGGCGATTTTGCGCGTTAATCCAGATTTTAACTACGCTTACAAAAATTGTTGTATATTTTTCAGAATTTTATTTAACATTGTTATTTCATTGTAATGTTTTTTCCTTGATTGGCGGCGCTAATGGACGCATGATGCACCCTTAATGTTCAACATAACTTTACAGAACAGTCAAATTTTTTGATTTCAATAAAAAGCTATAAAAATATAAAGAAACCTGGGCACGAATTGTGAGGCGGGCCGCTTGGGGCGGTACTCGGGGTGCACCATGAACACCATGTGCGGGAAGCCGGTGCCGAAGTAGGCGCCGTCGGTGTGGTGGTGGCGCGAGGACTTGGGCGTGTACACGTCCATGCAGCGCGGGCAGTACAGCTTCACCATCGCCTCGCCGGGCACGTCCGAAAGACCTGATCATATGGTATGATGAAAATGATGATCTAGTACCTACTTAAAAAGTTATGATTTCAATTTTCACTTTTTGTTGTAGGTACTGAATTTCGTAGTTTTTTTTGCTTTAAAATGTCTGATAGTAGTGACATAAATTTAACTCCGCCCGACATTTTAGATGCAGCGACGTAAATGACTCTTATATCAAGGTAGTACAGTAATATCAGCAAATTCTCTCTCTCTCTTTTTTAACTTTGATTTTTTATTTAAGTAGTAGGTTCAATCCTGAATTGTATGAGTGTAGATAAAGTATTGTATGAAACTGCTCATGACTAGGTTTTAAAAACACTCGTGTGATACTATTCAAATTAAACACACTCCTGTTTTAATACCCCTCTTTATGTATCAGTTTCATAAACTACTATTAATATAATGAAAAATACTAGCAATGGAAGCAAGAAATATTACATAATATTACCTAGAGGCAGCATAGGTTGGCATTCGCAATAAACACGGGGGCAGTGACCAAAATCTCCAGCCTTGAACTTCTCCAACATTTGCCCGATTCCACTGTAACACATAAAATATTAAGCGACATGATTTAAAATTTTAAACTTTAATAATTTGATTATGCATCTCATTTTGTTGAGAATATTACCGATTTGTCAATATGTATCGGGCATGGATCAGTCCATATAGTATTTCCGAAGCTTGTTCAACCAGGTCCGACTGATTGGGATTGTCATCAAGGTCATCGTCTGAAAAATTATTGCAATTTATATTTTTTTATTCCAAGCTCATATCTATTAACATTAATAATTAAAATCTTATTAAGTTCAAGTTGCTGTTACAACAGCCTTACAAGGTTGTCATATAAAATACTAGCGGCCGCCCACGACTTCGTCTGCATGGATAGTATTTTGTCTATCCCTCAGGAACAGTTCCTTATTGTGGGATAAAAGGTATATATGTCCTTCTCTGTACCGCTGGCAATGTGTGTGTAAAATTTCATGATGATCAGTTCAGTAGTTAAGACGTGAAGGCGTAACAAACAAACAAACAAATGGACTTCGCATTTATAGTATTAGTAAGGATTATTTCAAATAATCTAATAATATTACCCCACATTATTCTATTTACTTGACTTTAAGGTTGTTAGGTATTTGTAGAACAGACATAAAAGTTTTAAAAATAGTCCGTACAACCTCCTTCACAATATGAAAATACGAAACTATCTGTCCTACATTTGTTCTGTAAAGCAATAATTTGAATGCTATGTTTGTTGTTATAAGATATTTTCTTCACTCTGAAGAGTCAGTCCATCGAAAATATTTGAAGAAATAAGTCTTCTTCTTAATGTGTCGACTCAGTATATAATTATATTTGTGAGGACCAGAACTCAGCCACTGATATCGCATTATCAGTGGCCTTGTAAAGATCCTTGCATGTGCAGGTGTTGGGACACGCAGGGCATGACAGTAGATTTGCCATTGTCTGGGAAGAAATACCACATAGACATGCGCTCTCCGAGCTGTAGCCCCACCTGAGCATGTTCTCCCTGCTTCGGCCTACTTGAGTCCTTAGTCTATTTAAGGACTTCCAAGTTGCCCAAGGTAAATCATGGCCAGGGGGGGGGTTGTTCCGTCAGCTCAGTATCGGTTGGACCGTGGTCCCCAGGCTAATACCATCCAGCCCGGAGGAAGATCTTCCACTTTGGCCTTTTTATCAGTGGCTAACCCTTCCATAATATCTTTCCTACACAGTTAAACATTTTTGTACATACAGGTAGATTTTTTAAAATGCATTGTTTCTTTTAGGTTTTTAATTTACTCCTGAATTATTGAATTATACTGACTGACTGTGGATTTTGTGGCTTTTCACTTCCCACTTTTGTCATAGCACTTAATAAGTATGTATTGTATTTGCAATAAGTATACTAACCAGGTTCTAAGTCAAGGATCATATCAAGTGCTTGCCTGTAGTGTGGCACTTGCTCATTGAGGCCAGTAAGGTTGAATTTGTCGTTTATGTAATCCTCATCAACCTGAAAATTAATAGTACAGTGAATGTGAATGTTGCCGTACCTACTAATCATGCAATCAACAATGGCTATATTCCGAATCACGATAAAATCGATGTCAGCGCTCACGTTATCTGTCAAACCCATACAAAATCACCGACTCGGAACGCATTTAAGTGCGCTGTCATCGATTTTAGTGTGATTCGGAATGCAGCCAATCATTTATTAGTTTCATGTGTAGGTAGGCACTTACTTCACAGAAGAATTCATTGCCTCGTAGTGTACAGAACCAGGAAATCCAAGACACCTCCTCCGAGCTACTCATTTTCCTGAAATTGTTATACTTTACTATGAAAACAATCGCCCTACGTTTGACAGTTTAAAGTAACACTGTTTATAGAAATAAAGGCACTGGTTGATGCTTTTTCGGATGAGTTTGCGTGCAATATATTTTAGATTATTAAATGAATTAATCTTTCCACTTTTTGTTTTGTTTGAGTTTATTTATTCACACTTCACACTGGGACTACCTATCTATTATCCAATCCACAAGTCCACACACAATGACCAACATCAAGGCATGACCAAGGGACCAACCAAACCAAAGCATAACCAAGGAAGTGTCTATTCATCGGGGCGCCTCGACGAATAGTATTTTTCTCTATCTAGCGGTGCGCACAGCTGAATAGCACTTTCTCTAGGGATTGGCTATAGGCCGGTGCCTCGGGTTTGATCCCCGCGGGAAGCAACATCTTTGAGTTGTTTATTCTAGTTTGGTTTGGACATTGCAGGCTGATCACTTGATTGTGTGATAAGAAAGATGATCCCTGCTTCGGCTGTAGATCCTGCGCCTGACCTCTCTCCGGTCGTGTCGCCCTGCCGTCCTATCAGAATCAGTTAGAGTGAAGGAAGAGAGAGTGCAAACACTTGTCTCTCAAATCTCAGTTAAACTTCATCTAAATCTCTAAACACAAATCAAAGCTACGCACTGCACTGAACAAATCTGCTAAAGCCACAACCAAAGAGGATTACTATTCCCGCAAATCCGCACGATGGAACCTTGTCATATTATTAACATCCACGTTGACGTTTTTCGCAACTAAAAATTAGGTAGGTACAGTACGAGGCATATATCTTGAAATCGAGTGAGGATTACGCGGAACTCGTATTTGGTGAGGGGCGCGGGCGGAGGGAGAGGTTAAAATTATCCCCACTTCGTCGAAAAAAATTCAAGATACGTGCCTCGTACTGTAACTACAAGTAACAATAAAATTCTAATATGTATTTTTTTATATTAAGTAATATTGAATTATTAATTTAACTAGCGACCTGCCCTCGCTTCGCTTCGGTGTAGAATGGAATTTGACACCATGTATTATACATATAAACCTTCCTCTTGAATAACTCCCTCTATCTATTAAAAAAACCGCATCAAAATCCGTTGCGTAGTTTTAAAGATTTAATAAGCATACATTATGGATATAGGGACAGAGAATAAACGACTTTGTTTTATACTACCTATTACTATGTAGTGATAAGATATAGGGTCATCAGCAATTTGCGGAGAATAATAAACTGTACTGCACCACAGCAATAAAATAACACAAACGGTTAACTTGAATATAAAACTAGAAACAACAACTCAAAGATGTTGCTTCCCGCGGCGGGGATCGAACCCACGACCTCTGGATCGAGACCAACGGTCTAACCACTAGATCACAAAGGCATTTACACAATTATTACTACCTATTTGAATAGTTTAACTTACGATTGATTTCGACAACTATAAAGCAGGCACCGGCATATAGCCAATCCTAGAGAAAGCGCTATTCAGCGGTGCGCACCGCTAGATAGAGAAAAATACTATTCATCGAGGCGCCCCGATGAATAGACACTTCCCATAACCAAAGAGACAGAACTGACATGACAGTCCCCGCGTTCCGAGTCACGTTCACAGCGCGAATCCGACCAAATCAAATAGTCACAAAATATTACACAAATAGGGTATTTGTGTACCTTCTTAATTTAATGGATTATACGCTAAAGGTCGTAACAAATTATCGGACGCGGCTTATGCCGCGGCTGATCTGAGGTGTGCAAACCAAAGAGAATGTAAAATCACTACGTATTATTTAAGAGACGGGACTTCATACAAAATTAAGCCTCGATTACATACGCCGATTTAGCTTCCTTACTGGGGATCCAATCTAGGAACCCAAATTGGATTTAGCGATCACACTATGCCCCAATTAGGACATGATTTCACTGATTAGGGTTGTCACCAGTACTTGACAATAACATTATTGTACATAGATTAAACAATGAGTTTGCACTATTAACGGAAATGTAAAGGTAGGTTTTGATGAGTACTCTGATAGGAAATTGTTTGATGAATTGATGAAGCCGGACGGAAAAAGGCCACTAGAACTCTGTAATAAAAAAGATGGCGGTCAACTTTATTGTTTGTGGGCCGATTTCAATGAAACTCGGTTTTGTTACTATTTTGACAAAAAATAACAACGAAATGTTGAAAATATTAAGAAATCCAAGATGGCGGCCAACATTTTTTTTTGTGGGCCGATTTTGATGAAACTCGGTTTTTTGGTACTATTTTAACATGAAAATAACAACACAATTTTTTAAATACTAAAAATCCTAGATGGCGGTCAACTTTTTTGTTTTTTAAAAAAAGACTCGGTTTTTGGTCCTTTTTTGACAAGAAAATAACAACGCAATGTTAAAAATGTTCAAAAATCCAAGATAACGACCAACTTTTTTGCTATTGGGCCGATTTCGATTAAACTCCGTTGTTGGTACTATTTTGACAAGAAAATAACAAGGCAATGTTAAAAATATTAAAAATCCAAGATGGTGGCCTATTTTTTTGTTCGTGGTCCGATTTTAATAAAACTTGGGTTTTGGTACTAACTACTTAAATGTTAACAATAATCATCATCATCGAAATCGAAAAATTGAGAAATCGGCCAATAAATAAAAGAGTTGGCTGGTATATTGATTTTATTATTATTTTCAACATTTCGTTGTTATTTTTTCGTCAAAGTAGTAACAAAACCGAGTTTCTTTGAAATTGGCCCATAAACAAAAAAGTTGGCCGCCATCTTGGATTTTTTGTATATGAAAAATTGAGTTGTTATTTTCTTGTCAAAATAGTAGCAAAAACTGAGTTTCATCGAAATCAGCCCACAAACAAAAAAGATGGCCGCCAACTTGGATTTTTATTATTTAAAAAATTGAGTTGTTATTTTCTTGCCAAAATAATACCAAAAACCGAGTTTCATCGAAATCAGGCCAAAAACAAAAAAGTTGACCGCCATCTTAGGTCCGTATTATAGGACGAGACTCAAGCACTGCTTGCTGCTTGAGTACAGTTAGAAAGGGATGGTGCTATTCATCGCATATAGCGCCATCCCTATCTAACTGTACTCAAGCAGCACTATAATGTGGTATAGGTACCAGCATATAACTTGGCAAAACAAAGATGAGACAAAAGATGCACCGAGTTTAGTGTTTGTAGCTGCTGCGCATCTTTTGTCTCATCTTTGTCTTGCCAAATTACGTGCCCGTAATAATACACCCGCAGAAATGCAAACTAAAGAAAAAAATATGACTGAAGACTTGGCTGCATGATCAAAGTTTCATTTGCCTTACCTATATAGCCTTGGCTAGGGAGGCAACCCTTAAATTCCCCAACTAGGATCCAATTCGGGGCATCGTTTCCAATCTGAAATTGGATCCCCAGTAAGGAAGCTAAATCGGCGTATGTAATCGAGGCTTTATATTGACACACCAAATGTCAAAACAGGGTTCTTCGATCGCTGCCAACATTCAAGCATGGTCAAGCGATGAAGACCAATACTACCAACATGATATGAAAAACATAGTGATGCCCTGTACGGTGTACGAAAAATATCGATATCGATGACGTCTGTAGGTACCTGGGGGGACCACTCCCTATATCAGCATTTTTTTTTCATTTTGTTTTAGTAATTGATTCCATTTATTTTGATCGCATATAACAAAATAGGGAAGAATAAGATATACTAACTAATACCTATTATTTAATTAAATAAAAAGAAATAGAAATATATTCCAAAACAATTAAAGGCGACTATTATTATTATACTCGTATGTATAAGTACCTAACCTATATACTTTAAAGCAGTTAACAGGCAAGAGACCGCACAGGACCGGGAATCGTTACAAATCCTTACTAATATTATAAATGCGAAAGTCCGTTTGTTTGTTTGTTTGTTACGCCTTCACGTCTTAACTACTCAACCAATCATCATGATATTTTGCATACACGTTGTCAAGGGTACAGAGAAGGACATAGGGTACCTTTTATCCCGAACAAAGTGTAGGCTACTTTGCCACTTACACATACTATTTACACATATTCATATTAAACAATTTATAGTGTAATAAAATATATAATACAAAACTGAATATTAACTTAAATCTAAAACTTAACCTTAACTTACACCTAAACTATATAATAAAATATATTACATTTATGTCTATTAATAATCATATTTATTTAGCTATCTATATTTATTTACAATATTAATATTTACATTGCACATGTGTATCAGTTTGTCGATATCGATAATTGAGTATCGATAACTTCTTATCGATACGCATGACCCTCGCACTAGCCGCCCGCAGTATATAATCGTTATGTTCTCGGTGCATGTACCGGGCCGCTGCGCTCGCGCCGCGTCACTCGAACCAGTCGTGATCCTACTACGACGCGGAGCGCACGCTGCTTTGCTCACGCCTATATACTTAAACGCATACGCTTTTAAATATTTATTTTCGCCGCTTAGATCTATGCCTATAAACTGTATTACTTTTTCTATCTTCCTTCACGCTTATCACTGACTATCGATTGTGCTGTGTTCTCTTGTGCTTTGTTCCTGTTGTGCCTTCTGTTTAAAACTGGTATCGTGTGTGGATTGTGTAGTAAACAACCATTGACCGTAAGTCGGACTTATCATTTCTACTTCCTTCTCACCATTTACCATATTGGTGACTCCTCCTTTGAACAATGAATAAGGAATTCCAAGATGCACAAGATACCGCCATTCCAGCCACGCGGTCGGACACGAGCAATAGTGATGGGCACGGGTCGATAACACCAAATACCGATATTTTCAAAGTCGGCACTAGACTACCACCGTTTTGGCCTGAAGAACCGGAGATCTGGTTTGCGCAAGTGGAGGGGCAGTTCGCCATATCTGGAATCACCAGCGACTCCACCAAGTTTCACTACGTGATTAGTCAGTTGGACAGCCAGTTCTCGAGGGAAGTGAAGGACCTCATCATCAGCCCACCAGCAACTGATAAGTACCAGAAGCTGAAAACCGAGCTGATCAAGCGGCTTACGGCGTCGAAAGAGAAGAAAATCAAGCAGCTTTTGATGCACGAGGAGCTTGGAGACCGAAAGCCCTCGCAATTTCTGCGTCATCTCAAAAGCCTCGCCGGCGTTAACGTTCCCGATGACTTCCTGAGGACCATCTGGGTTAGTCGTCTCTCGCACGGGATCCAGACAGTGCTCGCAGGTCAGCCACCTTCATCCTCCGTCGACGACCTGGCGGATTTGGCCGATCGTATCCACGAGCTGGCCGCTCCATCACCTTCCGTTGCGTCCATCAACCAATCCAGTCCTGGTTCAGCAATAGACGCGTTAACCAGAGAGGTAGCTGAACTTCGGAGGCAGTTCCAGAAGCTTGCGACGGACAAGAGCAGCAGATCCCACTCAAGATCTTCCAGATCACCTCATCGTAGATCGGCATCGAGATCGCGACGTTCCCAGTCGAACTATCGGAAGTTCCCGCTTTGCTGGTATCACCACAAGTACGGAGAGAAAGCCAGCTACTGCATAACACCCTGCGACTATAAGGCGGGAAACGCCAGGGGCGGTCAATAATGGCGACTGCTGACGCCCCTACTACGTCTACTGGTCGCCTGTTTGTCACGGACCGAGCTTCGAAGGTGCAGTTTCTGGTTGATACTGGAAGCGACCTCTGCGTCTTCCCCCGGTCCCTTCTTCGTGATCGTCGTACCAAGACGGACTACAACTTGTGTGCTGCGAACGGATCTAATATTGCAACATATGGTTATGTACACTTTAATTTGGACTTTGGCTTGCGTAGAGTGTTTAGTTGGCGTTTTGTAGTAGCAGATGTAACTAAGCCTATCATAGGCGTAGATTTTTTTAATTACTACCACCTAATTGTAGATTGCCATAACAAACGCTTGTTAGATAGTACTACTTCTTTGTCATCTGTAGCCAATGTTGTTAGTTGTAATAATATAGCCTCTGTGAAAATCATGACTGGTGAGACTCGGTATCATAAAGTTCTTGACGAATTTCCCGAGATTACCCGACCAACTGGTATACACCGCAACATTACCCACTCGATTGCTTCGCGGTACTGTAGTACCGCAAACAAAAGACGGTCCTTTGTCGCGCGGTGCTGTAGGACCGGGTCGATCGCTGTTCGATTTCTACCAATTTGGTAGGTTTTTTTTAGGCGGCCACACCAAAACCTCTTGGGCTGATTTAGATTATGATATTGGCAACACTAATATCGCAAAAAAAAAGTAGAAAAGGCCTGTGATTGGTTGAAAAAAATAATTTTGAAGAGTTTCACGTCAGTTGACGCCATACTTGTTTTTTCTGTGTGAAGTGCTCTAATTTGATATGCCGTAAGTATTTTGTTAATTTATATTTCTGTATAGTGTCATATATTAAAAGAATCGTCATATTGTGATTTATTCGATCATATAAATATCTCGTCACAAATTTAATGTCTAGTGTTAAAAATCATAACAAAACCGTAGCCAGGTAAATTTCTTGATGTATTGTTTCTGTTTACAACAACATTATGTTATAATTTTGATTGGTTAATCAAAGAATTATCCGAAATAAGATAATAATACTATTAGTAAACAGTTTCAAAGTGGTTTCAAAATATAACATTCATCTGTTTACACAGGATGATTGATGCAACGCAAAATAGTGAGTTTTTATTACGCCATTATCCACGGTCAAGGTAACAAGGTCCTGTGGGACCTTGAAACAAACTAGTATTTTGGCAGGGCTGCCTCACACGCTTATTATTTTCATATTAGGTTGTGTTTATGTTGTTTTTATATATTACCTAGTGAATGTTTTTTTGGTTTTGGTGTTGGTTATTGTGATTGGTGTTGGGTGTCTAGTTATAATTTTTTAGTCCACATTCATTTTATATTTTATGCTGTGTACAGTGAAAATCGAGGAGAGTGAGGCAGGGGACGAGGAAGAGGAGAACTATTAAAAAAATGTGACTATAAAATTAAAAATATAATAAAAAAAAATTAAGTACCTACCTAGTTTTATTTAATGTGTGCGACAACCCTGAACTAAACTCGGCTACGCGCGGCCATCTTAGCAGCGAACGGCCCGTACGCCAGCGCCCGGCAGCGCGGAATTGGATTATTTAGATCGAAATTTTACATACATTTCGGAAGAATCTTTCCTATGTATTGCATACTGTTAGAAACTGCAGGTTTTGCTCTTTCTGTACATATAATTACTACAAGGTAATCTTGATCCAAGTCTAACCAATCAACGCTTGTTACAAAAACACAATTTTATCATTTATAGTGGGCCGCTTTAATGTTATAATTTTTTACAAAGATACTTTTCTTCAAGAGTCTCATCTTTTTTTACAAAATATGAAAGTTGAAATCTGTATCTTTCTAAAGTATATTTTATTTTTGTCACAAGCCTTCCACAATCGGAATAAAATACTACGAAACAGCGCTTAGACTCAGCAGCGAATTAAGACGCGCAGTAAAAATTTGTGCGATATACAAACATTAATAAGGCCGTTGAATTGCTTCCAATTCATAAAAAAATTGGCATGTACGGAAAGGGGTATTATTCTAGTTTTTAATTATGCAAAAAAAACACTAGTTATCGATTTAGATTTAATATTAAAAATCAATTCCCATTACAAGTCGTGAATTTTCTCTTTAGCTAAATTCACGATTTTTTTAGAAATTATTTTACCATTACAGGTACTCGTTTTTTTTTTCAATACTTATAGCTTCATCCATTACCTATACGAAATAGAACATTATTTGTTCGTATACAAACAGGAACGGGTCATAAAAACGGTTTTAACGCAGCTGTGCAAGTGCACTGCTGTAACGCAAAACTGCGTGACAAACAAGGAAATTGCGCGCCGGCCGCGCGACAAACGAGTGGTTAAACACAACACCGTCCACCACATACGCACGACTCCAGGCCCTCCAGTTTCTTGCACCCCACGTCGGTTAGCTCCAGACAAATTAAAAATTGCTCAACAGGAGTTCCAGTCAATGCTTGCCAATGGGACAGCACGACCGTCGCAGAGTCCTTGGGCGTCCCCTCTTCACCTGGCGCCTAAAAAGGACAACGGCTGGCGTCCCTGCGGCGATTACCGCATGCTTAATGCCCGTACTGTACCTGACAGGTATCCGATTAAACATATTCATGACTTTGCTCATAATCTTGTTGGCTGCAAAGTCTTTAGCACCCTTGATTTATTGAAGGCGTATAATCAGATACCTGTCAGCCCAGCAGATATTCCGAAGACCGCAATAACAACACCATTTGGTCTGTATGAATTTCCCTTTATGACCTTCGGACTTCGGAATGCGGGCCAAACCTTTCAAAGGTTTATGGATGAGGTCACCAGAGGGCTCGATTTTGCATTCTGTTACTTGGATGACATCCTTATCTTCTCCAAGGACGAACAGCAGCACGAGCAGCACCTCCGCCAGATCTTCACCAAGCTGAAAGACTATGGCATGCTGGTGAACACGGCCAAGTGTGTCTTCGGTGCCTCAGAGGTAACTTTTTTAGGTTATTCCATCTCTGCTAGCGGCTCTAAACCACTCGACTCTAAGGTGCAGACTATTAAAGTGTTCCCGACTCCTACTACAGTACGTCAGCTCAAGGCATTATTGGGCATGCTAAATTTCTACCGGAGATTCCTTCCACGAGCTGCAGAAATCCAAGCTCCCTTGCATGCTTTGTTAACAGGCTCTGTTAAAGGCTCACAGCCAATTACTTTAACAGGCGTTGCCCTTGAAGCTTTTAATGCATGCAAGGACAGCCTTGCAAACGCTGCCCTACTAGCGCATCCTGACTGTGCCGCCAAACTTGCCTTGGTGACTGATGCCTCCGATAAGGCAATCGGTGCAGTCCTCCAACAGCTTAAAGATGGCGCGTGGCAGCCTTTAGCCTTCTTTTCGCGAAAGCTGAGCCCATCCCAGGTAAAGTATTCACCTTACGACCGGGAGTTGCTCGCCATATACGAAGGCATTAAATATTTCCGGCATATGCTCGAGGCCCGGCACTTCGTCGTCTATACTGACCATAAACCGATCAGTTTCGCATTCCATGAAAGGAAGAAAAACTGTTCGCCTAGGCAATATAGACACCTTGACTTCATTTCCCAGTTCACCACTGATATCCGACACATATCTGGCAAGGATAATGTGGTTGCCGATACCTTGTCGAGGATTGAGGAACTGGGAGCGCCGGTTAGTCTCGAGTCCTTAGCCGAAGGTCAACCATCTGACCATGAACTCCAGGAACTTCTTTCCGGATCCGGAGGTACGTCTCTGCGTTTAGAGAAACTGACGTTACCTGGGAGTCGTGTTTCCTTGTACTGCGACGTCAGTACACCGACGCCCAGGCCTTTTGTTCCTAAGTTCTTTCGCAGACAGGTCTTCGAAAGCCTTCATTCCCTGAGCCATCCCGGTACCGGCGCATCTGCTAAATTAGTTGCAGAGCGATTCGTCTGGCCTGGGATTCGGAAAGACTGCAAGCAGTAGGCTCGCGCATGTTTAGCGTGCCAAAAAGCTAAAGTCAATCGCCACGTCACCGCACCTTTAGGTAATTATGCCTTACCTCGCGTGCGATTCAAAAAAATAAATATAGATCTCGTGGGTCCATTACCAATATCGCAAGGTTATCGGTATTGCCTGACCGCCGTTGATCGATTTACTCGATGGCCGGAAGCAGTACCGATCGAAGATATTACTGCGGAAACCGTGGCTAAAGCACTACTGTCTACGTGGATCGCTCGTTTCGGTTGTCCAACACACATTACAACCGACCGTGGTCGACAGTTTGAATCGGCGTTATTTCAATGCCTGTCTAAAACTGTTGGATTCGAGCATAAGCGGATGACAGCATACCATCCTGCATGCAACGGCATGGTGGAACGCTTCCACCGGCAACTTAAAGCCGCAATAGTCTGCCATGCGAATGACAGATGGACAGAGTCCTTGCCGTGGGTACTTCTAGGCATACGAAGCGCCTTTAAAGAAGACCTCCAAAGCTCATCTGCCGAGCTCGTATACGGTGAGCCGTTAAGGTTACCGGGTGAGTTTTTCGAGCCTGCTGACGGGGGTACAACTGACCTGTCAGAGTTTTCTGCTCGCCTTAAGCAAATTGCTACAAGGTTTCAACCCACTCCGGCTTCACGTCATGGCAACCGTAAGGTATTTGTTTATAAAGAACTGGCAACCAGTGATCACGTGTTCCTCCGTGAAGACGCATCACGTGGTTCTCTTCAACCTGCATATTCAGGCCCCCATAAAGTTTTATCTAGGGACGATAAGGTATTTAAGATACTCCAAAAGGGTAAAGAGGTCACAGTATCTATAGACCGCGTTAAGCCGGCCTTCATACTGACGGACCAAACCGACACTGAACCCATTCCTGATGTTCAGAAAGAATTTACTACACGTTCTGGACGACGAGTGAAATTTACAGATTTTTATCGCCCTTGACGGTCTCTGGAGGGGGGTGGTGTAGGCTACTTTACCACTTACACATACTATTTACACATATTCATATTAAACAATTTATAGTGTAATAAAATATATAATACAAAACTGAATATTAACTTAAATCTAAAACTTAACCTTAACTTACACCTAAACTATATAATAAAATATATTACATTTATGTCTATTAATAATCATATTTATTTAGCTATCTATATTTATTTACAATATTAATATTTACATTGCACATGTGTATCAGTTTGTCGATATCGATAATTGAGTATCGATAACTTCTTATCGATACGCATGACCCTCGCACTAGCCGCCCGCAGTATATAATCGTTATGTTCTCGGTGCATGTACCGGGCCGCTGCGGCTGCGCTCGCGCCGCGTCACTCGAACCAGTCGTGATCCTACTACGACGCGGAGCGCACGCTGCTTTGCTCACGCCTATATACTTAAACGCATACGCTTTTAAATATTTATTTTCGCCGCTTAGATCTATGCCTATAAACTGTATTACTTTTTCTATCTTCCTTCACGCTTATCACTGACTATCGATTGTGCTGTGTTCTCTTGTGCTTTGTTCCTGTTGTGCCTTCTGTTTAAAACTGGTATCGTGTGTGGATTGTGTAGTAAACAACCATTGACCGTAAGTCGGACTTATCATTTCTACTTCCTTCTCACCATTTACCATAAAAGTATTATTCCCGAGGGATAGCAAAAAAAATTTCCACGCAGACGAAGTCGCGGGTGGCTGTATTTGTGACATAAACTCGTTTCGGAAACCTAGGGCTCTATGTTTGAATCGCTCGTATGACATAGTTTTGTCAAATGCGACTTAAGTCACACTCGTCTTCCAAGTCGCATGAAGCCGATTTTCCGTATTTTTGAATCGTTCGTTTCCGTGCTGCCAACATAATACGAAATGTTGGCTTTTATCCGTTCCATACAGAATTTAGAGAAAACTGGTAACTACCACAACAAAAACGGAACGTAATATCCATGTTTCTATTGGCTGTTAAACAAAAATCTTTGCTTTTAAGTAGAAAAGAATATCGCTCGCCGTGCCGTCGCTCGACTGTAAACGAGTGGGTAGGGGCACTCGTTGCGGTCGAGCGATTCAAAAATATGGAAAATCAAATGTCGAACGAAAATCAGTAGAAAAGAGCGCTCGACACCACGTCGAATGATTCAAAAATAGGGCCCCTGGTCTCGATCTATCGATTGCTGAGGCTGAGTCAAGATAAATATTATAAATACTCATAAAAATGAAAATTTTACTTGATTGAGTAGCTGGAATTGCCACCGTAATTCCCACTTCGGGAGTCTCAAGGCCCGAACAAATTATCGGACGCGGCTTATGGACGCGGCTTACTGCCGCGGCTGACAAGTGTGCACACTCTCATAACATCCTGCGTGCCAGATAGCTATCGGACGTCCGATGACGTCATATTAGTCTATGGTTACGTCCGCGACCTACTACATCCGATAGTTTGCACACCTCAGATCAGCCGCGGCAGTAAGCCGCGTCCGATAATTTGTTCGGACCTTCACACTGGCAATGGTTTTAAAGCTAAAACACAAATAATTTAATTTAGATAATATAAAAATAAATATTATATATTTTTTTACGTTAGAACGACCAAACGCTATTAAGTTACAAGAGAATACGCACCTGCATGAACATCAAGGAAATTCAGCTAAAACATCAGACAAAGGTGGGGCAGAAGGCCGTTTAGGCCGTATTGTAGAAATTGCATGCTTTTTAAGTTGTCTTTTTAAAGTCCTTATCAGTAAAATGTTTCCTGCAAATAAATTTATTTTTATGCAATTTTTCAATTGGTACATACCTATGCCGAATACACCTTGGCATTAAATTTTACCCACTGTTTGCACATACAAAAATATCGATAAATGATCAGTGATGATCACACAACACTATCTACTAGGTAAACCATTGGTAATTTTATTACAGGGCTTTTATAAAATCTTTGCTTTTATACTGATTTTATGCTTATGATGAATTTCTTTAGTTTCATTCATACCAAGCTTAATCAAGAGGAAATCTTGCCATAAAAAATCTTTTTGTCCATCCTTATTTTTGGTCTTCATGCCACATATTTCACACTTCCTATAAGTATTTCATTACAATACCGACCTAAACACCAAATTTAGATGAAACTACTGAAAAATCAACAAAAATAAGACAAAAATCTTAATTTATAATCTTCAGTTACCTATCACACAACTTTTCAAAATATCCCGCCATTTGTAGTCTATGATTATGCAATGTTACACTGACAGATGGAAGAAAGAGACAAAGTACGAGTTGGTTTTTTGCTCTCACTTCACTTTGCGAATAGTTAACTCATAGGTAATATTAACTTTATGAGTTAACTAGAGTCTGGCCAACGAGTCGTGTCATCTCAAACGAGCGGCAAATTTAAAATTTCGATACTTCTTTCGCTCAAAATACTGCGAAATATCAATTTCATCTTAGGTATGTAGACCTTGACAAAAATCCATGCTAAAACAATTTAATGAAAGTCTAAAATTGCTATTTCGCAGTATTTTGAGTGAATAAAGTTTCAAAATTTTAAATTTGCCGCTAGTTTCAGATGACACGACTCGTTGGCCAGACTCTATCGTTTTGTCTCTTTCACTCGTTCACTCACTTGCATGATTTCCTCTCTTTCACTCGATACTAGGGATGTTCGATCCGATCCGATACTTGCGTGGATCGATACAATGGGATACGATCCATTCGATTTTTGTATCGATACAATAGCATTCGATCCTTGGGTGGATCGATACACATGCATATAGGATCGGATCGAAAGAATCGTATTATGTATATGGTATAAATAAAGTAATTACTTAGAGAATATTTGAAGTTCAACGGAATATTTAGTCCAAATCCATATTACGATGCCATATCATATTTCAATGTACTGTCAACTTCGTCGTAACCAATATATTGTTTAGTTTGAGAAGAGAACAATTTTTATTTCGTTAAGATAAGTACGTTTTGTTTGCTTGGACCACTAATAATAATAATAATTAAACGCAACTTTTAATTTTGTGCTTTAATTGGGTACTTTAAAATACAGTGTGTTTTTTAACAGTGATCAAATTTCGTGGTGTGGCTTAGACCATCAAACTGGCCAACTTTGTCTAAAGGACCAACTTAATTGGAGCAAAAAATTATTAGTTGTTCCATACATTTTGGTCGAGTAGATACCTATTGATGTTTTCTATGGAACAGCGGAATATTTTTTGATCTGATTAAGTTGGTCCCTAAACAAAGTTGTTCAGTTTGATGGTCTAACTAAGCTATACCACAAAATTTGATGACTGTTAAAAAAACACACTGTAATATATTGCCATTATTTTTTAATTTACCATATACACGGTTATTTTTAAAAAATATCTAAAAATGAAAAGGGGTGTTCAGACCACGTTAATGAACAACTTTAATTATGGGGCCAACCACGAGATCGCGAAAAAAAACAGCTGTTTCATACATTTTGATATTTTCGTTATTAATTTTTGTATGAAACAGCTTATTTTTTTTCGCGATTTCAGAGTTGGTCCCACAGTAAAAATTGTTCAATTTGATGGTCTCTATCTACCATATTCGGCTTCATAAGGCTTTTACCAAACATCTTAGTAGTAGTGTATATTAGTCACTTATGGTCATGTTTCTATTAAAGTGATTAAAAATCCGATTTTTCGAAAATATTTGATTCGATACTGGATCGATCCAAAAAATCGTATCAATTTATTAGGATCGATCCATGGATCGATACAATGGATAACGATCCATTGCGATCCGGAATATCGATACAAGGCACCCGGATCGAACATCCCTACTCGATACTATTCGCAAAGTGAGGTGAGAAACACAACTCGTACTAGTGTCCGGACACGAAAGTGGCGGCAGCCGAGCGGTGGCGGGGCGGCGCGGCAGCGGAGCGGCGGCGGGGCGGGGCGATGAGAACGTGGGCACGAAACTTAGCGGTCGGTCAGCCGCGCTAGTAGTGTTGTGACAGATGGGCTAAATACCATTAAGGGCCCGTGGACCTACCGATTTGACCTACTGGTAGGACCACGGTATACCACTAAAGTAACTTCTTATTTTTTTTTATTTCTATTGATGTGTCAAATGTGATGTTGCTATGGAAACAATTTCTTGTTAAATCAATACCGAAAAATATTCAAAGGACGAAATATATCCTATGTCTAAAAATTTTAGTTAGTTCGAAAAAATGGTCTAAGTATAGGCGTTAACTAGTTTCAAAACCGGATTCTTTGCTCATCTTGTGTTTTTTAAATGATGTCCAAGATGCCGACATCCATACTGAATAAATAGGTACTACCTAGTAATCAAACAGACACTATTATATTATTCAACACAACACTACTGTAATCGCGGGCTACCAAATCCAACTAGTTTGTTCATTTGTTTTCGTCGCTCTCCTCCCGCCCGTGCATCGCTCGTCGCCCCGCGCCGCCACCGCCCGTTTCGTGCGCGTCTCCATACTGTGCCATACTGTTGAATGCATCGCCGCCGCTCCGCTGTCGCGCCGCCCCGCTGCCGCTCCGTCGTCGCAGTTTTCGTGCCCGGACACTCAAGGTCCGAACAAATTATCGGACGCGGCTTACTGCCGCGGCTGATCTGAGGTGTGCAAACTATCGGATGTAGTAGGTCGCGGACGAAACCATAGACTAATATGACGTCATCGGACGTCCGATAGCTATCTGGCACGCAGGTTGTTATGAGAGCGTGCACACTTATCAGCCGCGGCAGTAAGCCGCGTCCATAAGCCGCGTCCGATAATTTGTTCGGACCTTCAGGGTGCGGATGTAGTAGGTCGCGGACGTAACCATAGACTAATATGACGTCATCGGACGTCCGACAGCTATCTGGCACGCAGGATGTTATTAGAGTGTGCACACTTATCAGCCGCGGCAGTAAGCCGCGTCCATAAGCCGCGGCCGATAATTTGTTTCGACCTTAAATATCGTGATTCATCGCCATAGAGTAAATTTTAACCATGGTAAGTAAAATATTGAACATTCCGTAAAGGTGGACACACACGGTCCTTCCATCGCGCCAAATGGATGGACGTACGTCCAAAATTTTATCGTGTGTGTCGAATCTGTCATCCAAATTCCCAATCACGGATTCCGTAAAACCACGGCCCACATCCAAAAGTTTGACGGTGTGTGCGTATATCATCAATCGTTTGATTTAAATCAAATGGATTAAATCAAATGGACAGACGCCAAATTTTGATCATTCCATCAGTTCAAATAGGGATGTAGCGATAATACAAAAACATCGAAATCATTAAAAAAATGACCTTAAAACAACAGGATTTTTAAATAATAAACTGGATAAAAAGAGATTAAAAAGAACAAATAAACTTTTCACGCAGACGAAGTCGCGGGTGGTCGCTAGTCGACTATAATAGTTATAAGCACATTTGTAGCAAATAATCAACATAACTTAAACTTTTTAACCGACTTCAAAAAAGGAGGTTCTCAGTTCGTCGGAATGTTTTTTTTAATATATGTTTTTATGTATGTTACTCGAAGACGGCTAGACCGATTTGAAAAATTCTTTTTTTGTTTGAAAATATTTTAATTTATCTCTAGCGAACAAAAATTTTTTTTTTATTCCCGTTGGTTAAGCCAGTGCATGCCAGACTAACGAGTAACAAACACAGTAATGCATACAAAATCGTTTATTCTAACATAATGATAATTATTTTAAGCTCCTAACTTTATAGTTAGGAGCTTAACCTACCTATACCTGTACCTATTTATTTATTAACAAAAAAAACGAAAATATCGATAGAACCTATATCGATATTTTTTCAACAACCCTGCTAGCATCGCTACAAAATGGATGTGGGTTTTGGCGTAAATCGTTTGGCGTACAGCCAAATGATTGATCGTAGTTTGGACGTACGCCAAACGATTTACGCCGTGTGTGGCCTCAAAAATTTGCCTACGTCCATTTGATTTAATCCATTTGATGTACATCAAATGGAAGGACCGTGTGTGTCCACCTTAAAAAATACCTTCCATGGTTAAAATTTACTCTATGGCGATGGATCAAGGTCCAAACAAATTATCGGACGCGGCTTATGGACGCGGCTTACTGCCGCGGCTGATAAGTGTGCACACTCTCATAACATCCTGCGTGTTACGTCCGCGACCTACTACATCCGATAGTTTGCACACCTCAGATCAGCCGCGGCAGTAAGCCGCGTCCGATAATTTGTTTGGACCTTACGAAATTTTGTACTTAAAAAATTTAGTTCCATTTTATTTAATTTCAATTCAACTCTTTATGGTCAAACTGTAGCTGAAATTTGGTATATGGGGGTATTCGGGGGCAAACAATCGATCAAGATTACTCTTATGTTTGGGAAAACGCGCGTTTTCGAGTTTTCATGCGTTTTTCTTTCGACGCAGAATATGGTCGCCAATTTCGTCCTGCCAGCCACTGATGTCCGTCTAGTCCAGCGGGTTAAGACGCGGACGGCAAGAAACGAGTGTTACGGGTTCGAATCCCGCTCGGTGACTTATTTTTGTTTTTTTTTATATGTTCAAGTTTATTTATATTTTTTTAATTTTATTTTTATTGTTTTTAGACAAGTTTAAAAAATGTAGTTAATATTTGAGATAACGAGTAGATTATCACCTAAACACCCCCATATTACAATAAATAGTAATAATCGTGCAAAGCTCGGTCGCTCAGCTAGTGTTTATTTAAATACTTAAATAAAATTAAAAAAAAATATAATCTATTGAAAGCGCAGTTACATTGCAGTTTTAAGTGAGATAGTTGTCACGTTGGTTCTTAACTAAAGCAGCAATGTAACTGCGGTTTCTGACAGACTTGGTTGAATCAATCAGCCCCCTGGTAAACATTGATATTTTTTTTATTCTTTAATATAATAATATGAAGCATTTCAATAAAAGTACTAAATTATTTTCTGAAACCCCACACGATTACTACGGAAAAAAAAGACCTTTTAAAATTGTTATATTACATACATTTAGTATGGAGACTGTCCGACGACATGACCACGAATTGACAGTAACAGACGTGTTGCCATTGCCAAACTTATGTTCATGGCTTGGTACCAACCAACTACCAATAGAGAAGGCTATGCCTTAGGTGACGGCTACACGTCGTGGTAAATACCGTGATCCACGCCATAGATTTTAACCATGGAAAGTAAAATATTGAATATTCCGTACAAATTACTTTCAATGGTTAAAATTTACCTATGGCGATGGATCACGGTAAATACCACGCGTCTAGCCGGCGCCTTATGGCCGGTATACATTTGGTTAGTGGCGAGTGGCTCGTTTAGTGTTTCGTGTTTAGCAAAAAACAATTACATATAGCCGGTATACATTTTGATTAGTGATTAGTGCGAGTGGCTCGTTTAGTGTTTAGCAAAAAACACGTTCGGACAGTCTCTGATTAGTGTTAAGTAAACACTAAACGAGCCACTCGCACTAATCACTAATCAAAATGTATACCGGCCATGGTAATCAGAGACTGTCCGAACGTGTTTTTTGCTAAACACTGAACGAGCCACTCGCACTAATCACTAATCAAAATGTATACCGACCGGCATATACCGGCCAAGTCAAAGTCATGGTAGGGAATCCTAGTACATTTTTATAGGGTTCAAAAAATACAGCGCCATCTATTTTGAACGTAAGGCAACTCTGCTGCACCGTATCAGTGTTACCACTTTAGTTAATTATTAAATAATGTTATTTAATATTTTTTTCACATGTGGCAATGTTGGACTGTCAAGTGAACTAAGGTCCGACCGAAACCACTTTTCTGCAGAGAACCGAGAACGAGACTGAGACTGAGAACGAGATTATGAACATTATTGAAATCTTATAACAATCTGGCAGAAACTGATGAAAAACACGTTAACTGAATAAAATAAAGTGTTTTTCATTTATTTTTATTGATGAAATCAACAAAACATACTAGAAATTATATTGTTTGTACGTAATCAAAATTCAAAATTTGTTAAGTGAAGGTTATCTATAAAAAAATAATTAAACAGGGTCATTTTTGGACCCTTTGTCAAATTTTGTCATGTCTTTCTATAATAGCAGTAATATAAATTTTGATTTTTTTTTATTTTGTTCCAACTTTACTACAAACAAATCGAAGTTGTCACTTCTTTACTAAGGTTCGCGAACCTCCGCGCTCCGCGAACCTGCACCAAAATATGTGTTTATCCTGTGCTGAAACAGTGCGCCATAGTGTATACGTGTGCGAACACGTATGTGAACCTGGTTTACACACATACACACTAAAGCCAAAGTGAAAATAAAATGTTTGCTATTATGGCGCACACTTCCAGGGGGCTTACCATCAGCAAATAAGAAACCGTTCAGTTCAAACTTAATGCCTGCTTTCATACTAACCTTTGAGGTCATAGTACGAAAAAGTAAGACAGTTCAATTCAAGACCTGCTATAAGAGCTCATAGTGAGGCCCCAGGTTTGCGGAGCGCGAAGGTTCGCGAACCTAAGTGAGTACCCACCCTAACACATCTTGCACACCACCACAGAATAGATATAAGTACTACCGTATAGATAGGACACTCTCTGCTCCGCCCCAAAATCAATTACCTTACCCCACCCCGCACCTAGGAATTTAGGATAAAAAAAGTATCTGTTAACTGTGAATTATGAAAAAGACATTGATAATTCTTCCCTTACACCGTATTTATTTTTCGCAAGGGGTCCTAAATTGATCCAGTAATTTTAAAATTAATTACTTATCAAATAATACAGGTTTTATTGCAAAACTACGTAGTAAATAAAGACGGTCTCAAGATCAACATGTTTGTTACGTCTGATGTGCCGTGTCGGTCGTATCGTATACCTATACATTTGCATCAAAAATAAGTGCTGAAATTCTCGAATATAAGTTCGATTCACCTCTTCCAAATGTGAAAAAAAATAACTATCCGAGTAATCTTTTTTTTTATATTAGCTAACTGCTAATTTTTAACGATTTTACTAGAGTCGAAGTTGACGTCGCAATGGTGGCACTACTTACCCTAATAAATGAAAGTGTTATTGGAAACTAACCCCTGTTAATAAGGCGTAACAATAAGGTGACTGATCACCCGACCGGCTTCGCTGGCGTCCCCTCTTCTAAAATATAATAAAAATAAGGCGTAACAATTTTAAAGAAAAAAATCTTTTCCTAGCACACGCAAACTTATATTGACGCACTGGACCGCACTGTACACAGATTTGTAGGTACCATTTTGGCCGAGAACGAGACCCAAGACCGAGAGTTAATTTTGGTCGAGACGAGACCGAGAACTCGGTCGGACCTTATTGTGTGAACTCGAATCTAGTGCGTGTTTTGTTTGGAAAATTTTCACTTTTTAAAGTCATAATAATTAATAGTCATTTCTTCATTAATATTCGTTGAATTGTGCTTCATTTCCTACTAATCATCGTCGAGTGCTATTTGCGGCTGTTTTTATAAACATTATTTCGAGAAAAGACTATGTGAAGTGTTAACGAACTACATCAACAATGTTCTCAGTTCTTGGTACAAACAAGTACCTACGGCGCCTATTTACAATATATTATGTTGTTCCTGATTGTTTGCAGTGTGTGCCACAAGCAAGGTAAATAAAATAATACATTTTGGCTATCTTAGTTTTCTCTATTAAAACATAAACATTTCAAAGTACCTAACATAACCTCATGGTAATAAAAAATGCATTAATATTTAAACCTTTTCTGCGACATTCGTACCATTTATTTACCTTTGTTTAAACAAAAACACAAAGCAATAAAGGTACCTACCTAACCTTTTTGAAACAAACTTATTGCTAAAATATAATATTAGTTTATTGTATATTTTATTTAATGTTAATCTGTAAGTGAAGTAAAATCACAACTCTTTGTTTCAGATGTTACTACACTTGCCACTCCTCGTCACAATGCTATCACTCTTGAAAAACAGTTGGAGGCATGCGCAGCAGTTACTGGAAGTATTTTTTGAGCAACGGGTAAATAATGTAACTCATTTTGATTGTTATTTTTGTGATGTTTACTACTTACTTACTTGTACTGCATTACCTATGTGTCTATAGTGTGTATACACCTGTAATTTATACTTAGCATAATAGATATAATTATTTATAAAAAGAAATAAAAATCTTTTTTAGTATATTAGGATGTTTTTCATTTTTTTACCAACCTAGATAACTCTTTGGCAAAGTTATCTGGTGTTTATTGTACAGTAAATTACAAGCTCTTAACAGTTTGTAATTTTTTGTACAATAAACATCAGATAACTTTGCCAACTAATTTTCATTAAAATATTGAATAGGTAGGTAGGTAGGTACCTACCTACGTATACCTATAGCGACGTAGTTTACTTCGTGTAAAAAAGATGGCGCTGTATGCTGGTATCCGGTTGGATACAAAAAAATGAGTGAGAGAGCCATCTATAACCAGTATACAATATTAATCTATGGTCAAAGTGACTGCTGGTTCATTCATTCATTAAGATTATTTCTCTCTTTCTCTCCTACACTATTGTATCGCTCCTAGGGATGTCGAAAGTGAAAAAAAATATCGATATATCGATATTTATAAAAATATCAATATCGGCCTCGATATATCGCGAAAAAAATATCGATATATCGATATATCGGTCGAATTTTCAGAGAACATTTGCGGTTTTGAAATAATGTATTTATTTTAGTCTAGCTCAGTGATATCAATAGAATTTATAAAACAACATACATTACTCTAACTAATGTATGAAAATCTAAAAAAAACCGAATATTATTTATAATATCAGGCGCATATTTATTAAATCAGATATTCAACGCAGTGCAAAACACGCACAAGTCATAGACAATATGTTATTATAAAAAAATATCAATAATGAATTATGATGAAAGTACAGATAAGTTGTTTTCCATTTTTCAATTCCAATCTTTTAGAGTGCGTTTCATCGGTTAGGCTGGCCCCAGACCTACCGGTTTCATTTCTTTGCTTTGCTGTTCTACCTTGCTTGAAAGACCGCCGGCCAACCAGGGTAATTTTCAATCTATCGCATTTTGGGACTAGACCAAATTGGCAAGATAGCTATTAGCTTGGTGTTATCAAATATCATCGCCTGGATTGCGAAGTAGGAAGCTTTTAGGAGATATGCCACCCTGAACATGGACTCCGATCGTTAAAAATAAATCGATCGCTTATTTATACAAGATGTAAAACTTTATGGTACTTTATAGACCATAAAACTTTATGGGACCAAATCTGAAATCGAGAAAAAAAAATGAGCTGTTTCATACATTTTGATAATTTCGTTATTAATTTTTGTATGAAACAGCAGTTTTTTTTAAACTAAAACTAAAACTTCGCACTGCAACTCAGACGACGATATTTGATAACACCAAACTAATGGCTATCTTGCCAATGTGGTCTGGTCAAAATATGCGATAGATTGAAAATGAGCCTCTTGGCCGGCGGTCCATGGTAGAACAGCAAAGCAAAGAAATGAAACCGGTAGGTCTGGGGCCAGCTTTATTACCTCTGGCGTTGTTGGTATCCCGTAAATTTTATTCAATTTTGAACCTTATTCCATCGCAATAAGATTACAATGACGGTACTGCACACATAACGCCATAGGAATAATAAACGCATTGTATAGCTTTGTATTCTAGCAACTTTAGAGTGATGTAATGATAGTAAAATAAATAAAAATATATCGTTTTTGATACGATTTTCGATATTGGTTATTTTGTATCGATATATCGATATATCGGTTCAAAATATATCGGCTAAAAATATCGATATATCGAATAAAAAATATCGATATATCGATGTATCGATATTTTTTCAACAACCCTAATCGCTCCCTCCGTCCCGTCAAGCGTGGCTAATCAAGGTACGAAAAGGTGAGATTTGTCAGCATATTTATCAATATTTATTTAATTAAAATACCTTGAATTGTATTCTTGATGCAAGCCAACGTAATACTTTCCTCACATTTGAAGATACAACTCCAAAGTTGGTCGTTGTTAAAAATGCATATGTACAAACTATCCGCATTCCGTGCCATGCAAGGCGTTTCTTAATATTGCTAAGGAATTATTATTGTGAGTATCATCGTTTCAGAAAGATGAGCAGCTCAGAGGAAGTTTCCTGGATTTCTTGGTTTTGCACACTACGTGGCAATGAATTTTTTTGTGAGGTAAGATTCTTTTTTAACATTTAAAGTTGTGTTGGTGCATGATATTGATCCAACTTATGATTTTAGGTGGACGAGGACTATATAAACGACAAATTCAATTTGACTGGACTGAACGAGCAAGTGCCTCACTATAGGCAAGCCCTTGACATGATTCTGGATCTAGAGCCGGGTGTGTTATGCTTATAGCCTATTGCAGAATAACCGAATAAGTGTTACTCATGCATTTAAAGAAACTGGTATGTTCTTTGTATTGTAATTGGTTTATATTTACAGATGATGATCTTGATGACAACCCAAACCAGTCTGATCTTGTAGAACAAGCTTCTGAAATACTGTATGGACTGATTCATGCACGCTACATTCTAACAAACCGGTAATATTTTAGATCATAGCATACTATGAGGTTATTTTTGTTTGTTATACTCTGGAAATAATTGAATTATGTTAATATTGTTTCTAGACCCTACTATAAGGTCAAATATCTATTTGGGTGCTCGTACACTTACTCAGTTTTGGTTCGAAATCAATATGTTAAAAGATGCCTGCAAAATTTATTCTCCTAGTGTCGCACACTTATCTAGTTTTCAATTAATATTCGAGGCATTGCTTACCAGATAGAAAACTTAAGAAATCTGACAGAGCCAGATTTCTACTAAAAAGTCCTGACATTAAGTTATGTTTTAGTTGTGTTGATTATTTACTTAGTTCAGTAAAATTACGGGAGCTAGCATGGCGGAATAGAAATAATTTGCAATAGCGGTCTTTCTTCTTTTGATTGTTACATTAAATGGCTAGCTGTTATTTTGTAAATTAATCCAACTGATTTTCACTATTATTTTTTTTACTTTACTGACCAAAATATTAAAACACGGTCTGTATTTTTTGTATTCGTAAATTTTCTTGGATTCGTAGATATTAGTGTTTGATAATCATATCAAAGTCAGATAAGCAAAATTACAGCTTATTAGCATTTAATGTTTTGAGAATCCATAATTTTACTGAACTAACTGTGTACCTCATTGATTGTTATGAGGAAAATAATAAATACTTAAAGCTTAAGTTCTAAGGTTTCTTTTACTATAATGTGAAGATTAAAAATTTCTAAACACAATAACTTTGTTCCTCAAAATGTGTTTTGTATGAAAATAACATGTTCTTTTCCCCCAATAATTATCCCCGTTAAATTGTGAACAAACCCCCTAATCTGATAGCCCTTATAAAAACTATTTGACGTGACAATTCACATATTGAATTTGAACTGAAACCAAGTAAGTGTGTGAGCGCCCTTAAGGTACAATGAGGGCTTTTCCAAAGGACTAAGAACTGTAGGATCGATAGATGGCGTTGGTAAATTATGCACTGTCAACTGAGGCGCGTTCAGAACCTACGCTCCGAGTGCAACCAAAGTTGTGTTAACCGAACGTCACGCTCTAATGTTTGATACGCCGTTAGAGCGATTGGTTGCACTCGGAGCATAAGTTCTGAACGCGCCTCAGTTGACAGTGCATAATTTATCAACGCCATCTATCGATCCCATAGTTTTTAGTCCTTTGGAAAAGCCCTCATTAGGATTCAATTTTGCTTATAATGCATATTAGTGTGCTCTTGTCTTATTAACTGATTATCTTCATCATGTTTACTTTATTATTTTTTTCTCACAGGGGAATAGGGCAAATGCTGGAAAAATTCCAACAAGGTGATTTTGGGCACTGCCCTCGCGTTTATTGCGAGTGCCAACCTATGCTACCACTCGGTAATCATTCATCCATATTTATATTCTTATACCCAATTTTTTTTAGATCATTATATTTAATTTATATAAGATATTGCAAAAAAGAGTAGTGGATTCAATCAAGTTTTTTAATAATGAAATTCTTTATTTCAAAATTGATAACATGTAGGATTCTTAAAACTAAAATTTCCACACTAGGCTTAGGCTGGCCCCAGACCTACCGGTTTCATTTCTTTGCTTTGCTGTTCTACCATGGACCGCCGGCCAAGAGGCTCATTTTCAATCTATCGCATATTTTGACCTGACCACATTGGCAAGATAGCCATTAGTTTGGTGTTATCAAATATCGTCGTCTGGGGTGCGATGAGAAGTTTTAGTTTTCGTTTTAAAAAAAAACTGCTGTTTTATACAAAAAATAATAACGAAATTATCAAAATGTATGAAACAGTTCATTTTTTTCGCGATTTCAGATTTGGTCCCATAGTAAAAGTTGTTCAGTTTTATTATGGTCCCTATCTACCATATTCAGTTTTATAAGGCTTTATTAAACATCTTGTATAAATAAGCGATCAAGTTATTTTTAACGATCGGAGTCCATGTTCAGGGTGGCACATCTCCTAAAAGCTTCCTACTTCGCAATCCAGGCGATAATATTTGATAAAACCAAACTAATGGCTATCTTGCCAATTTGGTCTAGTCCCAAAATGCGATAGATTGAAAATTACCCTGGTTGGCCGGCGGTCTTTCAAGCAAGGTAGCACAGCAAAGCAAAGAAACGGAACCGGTAGGTCTGGGGCCAGCCTTAGCCTGTATCATGCCCCCCTAGCATGACTACCGAAACGCGATACGATATAGCGATTAATCACTTTTCAACTGTCAAGATACAATGGATTTTCACAGTTGAGTGACGATAAAACGCTATATCACACTTTATATATCGTGTTTCGGTGGTGATGCTAAGGGGTGGTAATAATAACGTATGAATTATCCGATCTGGATGCAGCGGTTCCTACAGCAACATTGACTTTAAAATTTTAATGAAAAGAAAAAGAAAGAGTACTTAAATACTTAAATAAATATCATCATTCTTATTTTTTTTTCTTTATTCATATTTGATTGTCTTGGAAAATGGCTCCTTTCATCAAATCATCATACATCAGGTCTTTCGGACGTGCCCGGCGAGGCGATGGTGAAGCTGTACTGCCCGCGCTGCATGGACGTGTACACGCCCAAGTCCTCGCGCCACCACCACACCGACGGCGCCTACTTCGGCACCGGCTTCCCGCACATGGTGTTCATGGTGCACCCCGAGTACCGCCCCAAGCGGCCCGCTTCACAATTCGTGCCTAGGTATAAATAGTTTCTAATCGTTGGACCATGTTACAGTGATAGTTAATGTTTATGCATCGAGTTGATCTGGAAACAACTATGACAAACCATGCGATTCCTTTAAACACGTTTTGCAATAACTGATTATAAAAGAACAGCCCACTTCAAAATCTTACACAATCGCTTTCATTTGACAGACAGAACATTGATACTTCTTTTTTGCACAAATAAAAACTTACCAAAGAAATGCAGCTATGTATCACATCCATCTGTCAAATGAAAGATTGCGATAGATTTTCAGCTAATTTGATTTTTTTCGGACATTCCCCATTGGGGAATGTCCGAAATGGGGGGGGCTAATGGGGAATGTCCGAAAAAAATCAAATTAGCTGAATATTTTTCTATAGGTAGGAATAAGGTCCCTTAGTAATAGAAAAAAGTTTCAGAATTTTCGGTTTGGTAAAAAAGTTTTTAAAAATCAAAGTCTCTTCGACTTCACAAATGTATGAAAGTAACAGCAGAATGGAGACTTTGCCGCTAACTGCCACAAACACAACACGTATTTAAAAAAAAAAGTTTTGACATTTTGTCTTGAAACTTTTTTTTTAATACCATGTTGTGGTTGTGGCAGGTGTTGGCAAAGGTACAATCTCCATTCTGCTGTTACTTTCATACATTTGTAAAGTCGAAGAGACTTTGATTTTTTGAAATTTTTTTACGAAATCGAAAATTATGAAAATTTATTCTATTACTAAGGGACCTTATTCCTACCTATAGAAAAATATTCAGCCAATTTGATTTTTTTCGGACATTCCCCATTAGCCCCCCGTTTTACTCGTAGGTACAGTCAGTGGCACGAATCATGAAATCGGGTGGGGATTGCGCGGAACGCGTATTTTGGGTATGTGTTGCGGTGAGGGGCGCGCGCTATTGGTCGCTCACAAGAGCACATGCGCGAACTTATCCCCACTCCGTCGAAAAATTGTCATGATTCGTGCCACTGACTGTACCTGGCGTGTTCGCTCCAGGTTACAGCTGAAAATCGACTTTCGAGAGATTTGCTCGCGACGCGAGTGAATTTGACGACGCTGAGCTGTGACCCTTGCGTACTGCTATGGCACACACACACATTTTTATTAGAGAATAAACTTTGCTTTTTCGTTTGTATGGATTTTCTTTTTCGTTAAGTTGCTAGCACTTCTTTATAACTCTATGTGTGAAATTATGTACTTATTGTATTTAATAGATATGGTTGTGTTTAAAGCAAGAAATGAAATGATTAAGTATTGCAATGTAGATAGATGGCTATTTAGCTATCTACAAGGTTATTTCTAGTTAATGCAAAACCTCTCGTGGGGTTGATCAGACCATCAAACTGAACAACTTTCATTATGGGACCAACCTCGAAATCACGAAAAAAGTCAGCTGTTCCATACAAAATACAATCCTACTCCATCGAAATGTATGAAACAGCTAATTTTTTTTCGCGATTTCGAAGTTGGTCCCATAATGAGTTGTTCAGTTTGATGGCCTGATCAACCCCACGAGAGGTTTTGTACTAACAAAAAATTCTAAAAATAACCTTGTATATTGCAATATGGTTGAAATGGTGTACCTGTATCTGACTTTGATTGAATGACGCAAGTAATATGAATTGACTGTATTGCAGACTGTACGGGTTCAAGATCCACCCACTGGCCTACCAGATCCAACAGCAAGCCGCTGCGAACTTCAAAGCGCCCCTGCGGAGCGTCTCGTACAACAACGGTAAACGCTAGGGACGTCGCGGCGCGAGCTCGCGCCTTCATCCGTCTCTGATACAGATAGATCCTCGGTACCTACAGTGCATCACCATGTCTCTGCCGCATCGCCGACATCTCTACAGAAAATGCGTAGATTGGTGTTGTATCGGCATCGCGTCCCTTCAGTGTTAAACGCACGTATTGGGAGGTTGGCAATGAGATAACTTGAGCTGAAGTTTTAACGTAAATTTTAAGTACAAAATTGTATGAGTCCGCCTTACAATACGACGTTTTATGTTTCTTCTTTTTCTAAATCTAACTTTCATGCTTGTGTTGAGCTTCACCAGGCGGTTTGGCTTTTTTGTCTGGTCGAGATTGTTGTGAAGAGTACTAAAAAAAACACTAACTGGCTGTGGTCAAGGGAGTATCTGTATCATTTGAGATTTGTTATATTCCATTAGACACTGGATGGAGTTGCAGTAAGTTTTCAGATTGATGCTTGGCCTGTTGCTGTTTTACATGTTCAATATAGTGAAAGAACGAATTGTTAAGTAATTTTTATATCGAGTTAAAGTTATACTAAGTCATTGGCATAAGAAGAATTTCCATTTTATCCACAGTTAAACCCTGTTAGACTGAAAATATAATAGTGTGTACCGTACTATGGGCAACAGCGTCGCTTTAGCGACTGGATAACCAGTTAGCAACAAAATACGTGTGCGCGCCTATCGCCCCTGCAACTAAACGTATGTTGTGCCGGCGCGGCGTGCAAGCGATTTCAACCTTAGAAGTGGTTAAGCGACGCTGTTGCCAATGGTACCTAATCATAAAACAGGCTTAAACTTTTCAAGCTGTTCGACTATAGTAAATCAGCAACAGCAAGCATAGTCATCCAAACAGTAGGTAATAGATAAATCTCACTGAGATTCATTCAGTAATTATACGCTCGAAGTAGTTTACAGATGTTTGCAACATTAAAACATACCTTTGTTACATTTCATTGGTAAGTTTGATATCGCTATGTATTGTAGATTACGTTAATCTGAAACACCATAGGGTACAGTTACATAAGTTTATATTTTTATATCCAACCACTCATTATGATAGTGCCTAGATTCAATTCTTAGCGCGTTCACCACTTGAGATATCTTAATTCGTTTCTGTATCTATAACGGTTATTATAAATAAACACTATGACAAGTATTGGCCTTTTTTCTTGCTTATCCTGCATGTTAACCACATCCTTTCGCTGAATGCATTTACAACAAAAATTGTGAGCCATCAACATTTGACAAAAGCCAAAAAAACTATTTTTTTTATCTATTCTAAATAATAAAATTACAGTACTGTAGTTGACTAGCTAGAGGGAAGTGTATTTTTGCTCGCTATTTTAGTACTAGTCACGCTATAGACTTCCTTTTCAGATCACAAATTAGAATTTGACAAAGTGCCTCAAATATCGACTCTCTCGCTCCCTGCCAAAAATCACAGTTTAGCGCAATGGTTTGGATTAACACGGGGTCACAGAATATTAGGACGTTCAGGGTCAAAAAGACCGCAAGTTCGAACCCTATTAGGGACATTAATGATTGTGTTATGAGCATGATTATTTTGTTCCCAAACTTTATATAAACAATTCCCAATGTTTATAATACATTTATGTAATTATTTCTTATATTTTAGTCACCATGGTACAAGCTTTGCATAGTTGGGGACTAAAAATTATATGTGTACTTATCCAGAATATTTATGAGTCGTCTCATTGACGCACGTTTTTGTGCCATCTTCACATGGGAAACAAAATGTACCTATATTGATTGTGAATCGTAAACTAACATTTTAATAGAATAAAATGTTTGTTTGCCACAGAAACGAAGACTACCAGTAACATTCCAAAATGATTATATAGTCGGCGAGTGCGCGCCCCAGGGCCGGGCCGCGCCGCGCGAGCCCGCGGCGGCTCCGGCGGCGCTTGACAATACAAGCTATTCTCAACCTCTTGTAACTTTAACTAATAATAATATTTATTAAATAGGTAACCATAATTACTCCTTATTAATGACACCTAATCAATGAAAAAGTTATGTTTCAAATTCAATAAAGTTTATTTTTACGTTTTCTGTATTTTGCTTTTCATTTGATTTTTGCCTTTATTTTACAGTTGATTAAATATATTATAAAGCCTTAGAAATAAAAATCACAGTTATAATTTTGCCTGTTAACAGTAATAGAATAATCCATAAAAAAACCTAAGAAGGAATTAAATATTCACACAGCTGACGTAACAACTCAGGGTTATTTATTTCTTTGAATGTGCTAGTTTGGATGCAGGATATATTCTTTTTAATAAACTTAAGTGCTGCTGTCTTGAGTATCTCTGAATTATACAAGTCGGCTACGATGAAGATCTCCAGTGCATTCTCTACAGATAGTTGTTGGGACAGAGCATATTGGGACAGTTCTCTCAAGCCTCTCAAGTTGTACCTGTCTGCCAACATCAGCATATTAATGCAGTTGCAGTTTTCTAAATCACTAACTGTCCCTGTGTAAATGCACTCTAGTATGCATTGTAAATCATCTTTACTTACATCTACGAGTTTAACATAACTGTTCTGGCTTTCTGCCGTTTCTTCTTTCAGCATAGCCTTGAACACTTCACTGTGAGCTGCTAGTAAAACTTTGTGGACTTTAAATTTTGCATTATCTGCCGATTCTATAGTGAAATCAGACCCGATAGGATCGTTCAGTAAAGCCCTAAAATCATGTTTAATCTTCACTTGGTCCACGAGACCTTTATGAATTCCTCGACTCTCGGTAGAATCAAAAGAGACAAATATATAAAGATTTCTGTCTTTAATTAAATCTATGTCGTAAATTGAAAAGCTGTATGTAGTGAGATAGTTTTGAGACATTTCTTTTGATTTTTTGAATCGGTGTTCTCTCAAAGATTGGGTTAAATACACAGCACCATTCTTTTTGTCAATTTTCATATTGTCTGCATTGCGGCTGATGGCAATGCTGAAGAGATTTTCTTGACGATTGCAAACAAATACATGCAGAAGGAATATCCCGGCGACCTGTTCCGTTTTATACATGAACCAATAATCTGCGATATCTTGGATATATGTGCCGCCGATGTCGTAGAGGTTGGGACGGTGAACTTTCTGATAAACATTATTCAAACAAAGCCACTTAGCGTCGCGGGTCTGGCAGACTTTGTGGCCAAAGATTACACTGCTGTCATCCTGTAAAAACATCACGAAAATATTTAATACTAGCTTATTTAAACTAAGCAGAAATTCTGCCGTCATGTAGCGATTTCACAACATTATTCAAATCAAATCACACACTGATCTTAGTCATCATCATCATAAACTAATGAAACAAAAATGAAAGTATTTACCGGCAAGTTATCGAAGCCTTCGACATCCATAGCTAAAGATTTGGACATCAAATTATACGAATAGATGTAAAAAATACCTAATAATAAATATGTAATGAGTTTTGGAATATAAAATAATTTTCTTTCCAGTTTTTCATATTTTTTGACTTTGACGTTTCTCTGTTTTTTTTATACAGTTGTTATTTTTTTAAACATTATTGGCATGGGCAGGCAAAAGGTAAATACTGAAATCCAACAATTTTAATCAGGGGCATATTTCACAAAAGATTAGTAAATTAACTACAATAATTTACCATTGTTGTAATTGGGGTAGAATTAGGTTTTTTATTTATTCTAAAACGTAATTCTACCCCAATAACAACAATGGTAAATTATTGTAGTTAATTTACTAATCTATTATGAATTATGCCCCTGATTAAATACTGATAAGTTACTTTATGATACTGATGGATTTCAGTATTTACTGTGTGTGTAGGCGTCACCATACTGCCTTCTTTTCAGGTGCTTCAGAAAAAAAAGGAAATGTTCATAGAGAAAGATAAATATACAGACAGGTTGTCCCAAAACTTTGCCACAGTGAAGGTCCAAACAAATTATCGGACGCGGCTTACTGCCGCGGCTGATAAGTGTGCACACTCTCATAACATCCTGCGTGCCAGATAGCTATCGGACGTCCGATGACGTCATATTAGTCTATGGTTACGTCCGCGACCTACTACATCCGATAGTTTGCACACCTCAGATCAGCCGCGGCAGTAAGCCGCGTCCGATAATTTGTTCGGACCTTGAAGGTCCAAACAAATTATCGGACGCGGCTTATGGACGCGGCTTGCTGCCGCGGCTGATAAGTGTGCACACTCTCATAACATCCTGCGTGCCAGATAGCTATCGGACGTCCGATGACGTCATATTAGTCTATGGTTACGTCCGCGACCTACTACATCCGATAGTTTGCACACCTCAGATCAGCCGCGGCAGTAAGCCGCGTCCGATAATTTGTTTGGACCTTGAAAGTCCCTTAAAAAGGGAAAGTACCTTAAATATTGAAGATAGGCAGTTTTACTGAAAGAAGACTTCATTTTGTTTATGAAAATAATTGGAACTGCATTTAAAGATTTTTGATAAATCGCCTGCCTTAACCAGGAATCGAACCTACCAAAAACGTTTTTTTTTTTTAATTTATTTTTACTATATCAATCGAAAGGGTTACCTCATAGAGAACCTTAAACTTAAAGAAGAACATGAAGTTTAACATTTAAATTTTGATTATATCAATTTGTAGAATCGGTTGGAAATGGAACTAATTTTTCGCCTTAATTTTAGATTCAGTTTCCAATAACTTAACCTTTTAACGTTAATTTAACAGGGAAAGTGGCGCCTCCATTTCCGGTTCATCATCAAACAAAATGAAGTATTCTTTCAGTAAAACTTCCTGTCTTTAATATTTAGGCGATGCCTACACACACAGTAAATACTGAAATCCATCAGTATTTAATCAGGGGCATATTTCACAAAAGATTAGTAAATTAACTACAATAATTTACCATTGTTGTAATTAGGGTACAATTAGGTTTCTTATTAATTCGAAAACGTTAAGGTCCAAACAAATTATCGGACGCGGCTTACTGCCGCGGCTGATCTGAGGGCCTAGTACGAGTTGTATTTCTCACCTCACTTTGCGAATAGTATCGAGTGAATGAGAGGAAATCATGCGAGTGAGTGAACGAGTGAAAGAGAGGAAACGATAGTTAACTATTCGAAAAGTGAAGTGAGAGCAAAAAACCAACTCGTACTAGGCCCTCAGAGGTGTGCAAACTATCGGATGTAGTAGGTCGCGGACGTAACCATAGACTAATATGACGTCATCGGACGTCCGATAGCTATCTGGAACGCAGGATGTTATTAGAGTGTGCACACTTATCAGCCGCGGCAGTAAGCCGCGTCCATAAGCCGCGTCCGATAATTTGTTTGGACCTTCTTTCTACCCCAATTACAACAATGGTAAACATTCCAGTAGAAGTACACTACGTGCTGTGTTTGACGTTCTTTTAAAATTGACGAACATGCCAGAGGGCTTACCATCAGCAAATAAGAAACCGTTCAGTTCAAAAGCAGGCCTGAAACAGGACTGCTTAAGGCCTGCTCTCATACTAACTTTGAGGTCATAAGTAGTACGAAAAAGTAAGACGGTTCAATATAAGTCCTGCTATAAGAGCTCATAGTAAGGCCCCAGGCAATGTACTTCTACTCGCTACTCGACTCGGTCGTCTACTTGTATTAATGTAAACATAGCCTTAACATTCCACGGTTAAAATTTACTCTATGGCAATGGATCACAGTATTTACCATGCGTGTAGCCGTCACCTTAAAAAAGCCGCTTACACGGTTCTAGTTGTTAAGTAGTTTAGTTAAAATTAAGTTGTCGGTCAACTAAATTTTTGCGTGTAAAAGCCAATTAAGTGGGAAAGTGATTTAGAATATACAGCTTGACCATAAAGAGTTGACAAAAATTGAGGGCGCCACTTTCTATGTAAATACGTCAAAATCACGAATAATTTGGCAACACTGACTATATTTTGTACTGAAAAATTTTAGTTCCATTTTATTTAATTTCAACTCTTTATGGTCAAGCTGTACCTAAGTGCCTAGTATGAGTTGGTTTTTTGTTCTCACTTCACTTTGCGAATAGTAAACTATCGTCTTCTCTCTTTCACTCGTTCACTCACTCGCATGATATCCTCTCTTTCACTCGATACTATTCGCAAAGTGAGGTGAGAAACACAACTCGTACTAGGCACTCTAGTCTATCCGCATGCCCCCTCAAGGCCCGAACAAATTATCGGACGCGGCTTATGGACGCGGCTTACTGCCGCGGCTGATAAGTGTGCACACTCTCATAGTATCCTGCGTGCCAGATAGCTATCGGACGTCCGATGACGTCATATTAGTCTATGGTTACGTCCGCGACCTACTACATCCGATAGTTTGCACACCTCAGATCAGCCGCGGCAGTAAGCCGCGTCCGATAATTTGTTCGGACCTTCACTGGGCGTGGCCACGCGTTTTACTTGTCAAGGTGCAAACAAATTATCGGACGCGGCTTACTGCCGCGGCTGATCTGAGGTGTGCAAACTATCGGATGTAGTAGGTCGCGGACGTATCCGATAGTTTGCACACCTCAGATCAGCCGCGGCAGTAAGCCGCGTCCGATAATTTGTTTGCACCTCTTGCTGCCGATTTGCGAGATTTGTCCCGATTTTTGAAATATTAACCATAGTCGGGATTAAATCGGGAATCGATTTAATTTGTGTATTTTGTACTTATATAATTAAACTAGCGGCCGCCCGCGAGTTCGTCTGCGTGGAGAGATTTTTTGCTATCCCTCAAGAACAATACTTTTTTTCGGGATGTCCTTTTCAGGGGCCTTACTATGAGCTCTTATAGCAGGACTGAAGGTCCGAACAAATTATCGGACGCGGCTTACTGCCGCGGCTGATCTGAGGTGTGCAAACTATCGGATGTAGTAGGTCGCGGACGTAACCATAGACTAATATGACGTCATCGGACGTCCGATAGCTATCTGGCACGCAGGATGTTATGAGAGTGTGCACACTTGTCAGCCGCGGCAGTAAGCCGCGTCCATAAGCCGCGTCCGATAGTTTGTTCGGGCCTTTATACTGAATGGCATTACTTTTTCGTACCATGACCTCGATTTAGTAGGCCTGCGGAGGGCCTGCTTTAATACACGCTCTTAAACCGTTCACCATTTTTTATGTATGGACGAAGCGTAGCACGACGCACGGTTTGACAGTTTGGGAGCTGTTTTATAGTGTCTGTAATGTCAAATAAAGCAATTCATAAAAAGTTCCTTCGTGATCAGCTTTTTCAAAATTGTTTAGTGTATTTATGTAGTTATGTTACCATGTGTATGGCTGTAAGCTTACCTTAATAAATAAAATAAAAAAATAAAATAAGGTTATATATTAAATATAAATTGTTTTTAAATATACATTATATAATATTTTGTGAATTATATAATATGTAAGATAGTGTGGGTGAATTCCCACATTTAGATAAGTTTGGTGTGAGAATTTTAAGATTTGTGAATTTCTTTTAATGTTTATTATTTAACAGTGAATTATTTAACTTGATAAAGGCAACGCGACGACTTCCTTGTTGTTGAATATCACTAAAATAAAAAGAAATGATGAGAGATGAGACCCCATAAATAAGTACCTAAATTGCATTACATTTTATGTTATTATGAATAATAATAATCAAATAAAGAAGAAAATGATTTATTTTATATCGATGTAATTAACAAACTTATGGTGTGAAATGATATTGAAAATAAAAAAACTGAAATAATATAACTTTAATTTGTTTTATTGACTTACGACATTTTATTAGAGCAAGCACCTAGTAAATCGCACTTAAAAATAAATATGAAGTTGTGATACTTTATTTGCAATGTTTTCATCAATTTAGAACGTCGCGGCAGACAGAGATATACTATCCCCGCCAATTGGTAATTCGCAAGAACCTTGTCACATTAACATCCACATCGACGTGATCCGCAAGTAAAAATGCCATGAAATAAGAAAATTCTTAATAGGTAATCTAATATAATTATTATTTATTGAATTATTATTTTAAGTAAGATAGGGTCTAGGTATATCAAAAATTTACAAATTGTTTGCCGCCAGGTGCATTACCAATTGGCGGGGATAATAAGCTAGCCTATACAAATCGATGGGTGCACTCTGTAAAACAAATCTCTGAGTCATCGAACGCCATAAAGTACATTTTAACCATGAAAAGTAAATGAATATTCAAAACAAATTACTTTCCATGGTTAACAAATTTATGGCGATCGATGACTCAGACATTTGTCTTACAGAGTGCACCCACACATCGATTTGTATAGGCTAGCTCGTTTTCGCATCGTCTACAAAGCATTAGCAAAGAAAATATACACTAACGTGAAAAGAAGCGACACTTGCGCATGGGTGCTGTAAAATTGCTCGCGGCTATGTGTGAGTGCGCCGGGCGAGCGCGGGGGTGCCGCGACGCCATCGGGGCGAGGAATCTCCTCCGCGGAGGCACGTGCTATCAGGCTTGCCTAGTTCGCTCGCACCGCGCAATAGTACAGGCAAGTACGACAAACTAAAGTGATAGTGTAGAGCCGCATGCGAGGGCTTTAATCATTCATCGTTCAGGCAATGTAATTTGCTTTTCGTATTATAAATACAAGACAGGGCATTATTATTGCTTTTCTGAAGAAATGTGAGGAAATTAATAGAATATTGTACATTGAGGGGTGAAGTGGTAATAATTGCACTTTCTTCAGAGTAATACATATGCTTTATACTACAGAAAATAAATAAATAAGTACTTAAAATAATATTGAATTAAAATAGCTACAATAATTAATTATGGTGTCTTGCCTTTCACCCCGCACTATATATCTATTACACACACAACGCACATAATAAAGTTTTTGTACTTTTGTAAGTATAGAAAAATATTAATATACACTTGACCGTTTTTTGACATTTTATTTATGCCTCTCATCTATTACCTCCATAGTTTTAAAAACTTATTTTTTTGGTTCCGACGCACCGTGTCCGAGATATTTGCATTTTTGTAATTTTATTTAGAGATTAGGTTAAAATAAATACTGTTCTTTAAAATGTAGTACCCACACACTATTTAAGTTGTAATTAATAAGAATATAAGTTGATATTAATTGTAATGAAAAAAACTATTTGGGCAAACGAAGAATAAACGTAGAAAAAGTCGCAAATCAAAAATTGTATTAATTTATTGATCTACAGAATGTTTGGTAATAGCCGAAATAAAGCTGAATATGGTAGATAGGGACCATCTAACTGAACCACTTTTATTATGGGACCTACTCTGAAATCGCGGAAAACGTATCAGCTGTTTCATACAAAAAATAATAATGAAAATATCAAAATGTATGAAACATCTGTTTTTTTTTTCGCGATTTCAGAGTTGGTCCCATAGTAAAAGTTGTTCAGTTTGATGATCCCTATCTACCATATTCGGATTTATAAGGCTCTTACCAATCACCTTGTATATATTTAATCGTAATTTAGTATAATGTATTAATATTAAAATTATTATAAAATCAATACTTCACCAAACTATCGTTTTATAATTTCCTAGCGTTAATGATGCTAATAGACAACCCTATCACAAGTCGTGACTACTCGTCACGACTTCGACGCAGCCGCCGCCAAACTGGCGCCAAGCTCACACCTACAGGGAGTGCCGCCGCTGTGGCATTAGTGATCTGGGGCCCTATTTTTGAATCGCTCGACTAATGTCGAGCGCTCGTTTCTACTGATTTTCGTTCGACAAATCAACTCAAATGTATGAGCTGTCTAACGAAAACCAGTAGAAACGAGCGCTCGACGCCAGCCGAGCGATTCAAAAATAGGCCCCCTGAGGGCCTAGTACGAGTTGTGTTTCTCACGCTGTCTACGGTTTCTCACCTCACTTTGCGAATAGTATCGAGTGAAAGAGGGGATATCATGCGAGTGAGTGAACGAGTGAAAGAGAGAAGACGATAGTTTACTATTCGAAAAGTGAAGTGAGAACAAAAAATCAACTCGTACTAGGCCCTCTGTGAACAAAGCATACCAGAGACAAACTAACCGCGGGCTGATTATCTAATTAAAAACCACCCACTACCGGTTGCAGTTCACAGATGATCGTGATCCATTGCTACTTCTTTTTGGGTAAAAAAAAAATACCAAAGAAAAGTGGCGAAAAAAAAGCGCGGGAAACGTTTAACTTCGCGGACGTCTTTCGGAGCTCTTTTAATTTTTATCAATTTTCTTTCTTAAATAGTGATCAGTTGATTGGTTTGTTCTTTCATATCTTGTATTTAACGTGTATTTATTATTTATTTGTGCCCCAGCAGCTTTGGTAAGTCAAAATTTAGCTAATTTCTTTGCATGAAAGATCCCCCTGAGCCGGGGGGTTTCGTCCCCCCGGCTTCTAATTTTGTTACAATTGGCTCAAACAATGAATCTGGCATGGAAACAGACGGATCGGTCGCAAGCCGATCTCTGAAACGTAGTCGATTACATATTTGCAAACATTGCAATAAAAAAAGACGTCGACATCACACAGCCGACCCACCAAAACCCTCTGATTGTAATTGTAATGAATCTACAACGGATCAGCCTGAACCAAATCGCAAAATTGCTTCTCCAGCTCCTTTTAAAAATGTTCTCGTGCAAGATCCGCCTTTGCCCACTTCCACACCTCCTGTACCTCTTGCACCCATCGGTAGGACTTCATATGAAAAGACTGATGCTGCTCCTTACGTAGTACATGTCCAGAGACAGCAGGATTCTCCTAACGATGCAACTACTATGCACCCTATGGCTTTTGGTAAATTCTTGAAAAAGAACTTGTTTAATAACATAATAAATGGAAGTGTAAAAAAAATAGGCCGTAATAAAATGTCTGTATCATTTTCAAAATATCAAGATGCCAATACCTTCATTAGTCATGATAGTCTAACAAAAACTAACTTAAAGGCATTCATACCTACCTTTAATATTACACGAATGGGTTTAGTCCGAGGAGTCCCTGCAGAGTGGTCTCCTGAGGAAGTTAAAGATAATATATCTGTTCCAATAGGGTGTGGTGAAATTATCAAGGTTAGGAGATTGAATTTCAAAACGTATGTTGACGGTACCTCAACTTGGAAACCATCTCAAACTATAGTGCTCACCTTTGACGGACAAGTTTTGCCAAAACGCATTTTTATGTGTTACAATTCACTTACTGTAGATTTGTACATATACCCTACTATACAGTGTTTTAACTGCTGCCGCTTTGGGCATACCAAGGCACAATGTCGATCAAAACCACGTTGCTTCAAGTGCGCTCAAGACCATATAGGTGAGTCTTGTAACATCTCTGAAGAAGAGGCATCCTGCTGTTCATGTGGTGGTAGTCATTTTGCAAGTAACAAAACATGTCCTGAGTTTGTGAGACAAACTCAAATAAAACTATATATGGCACAGAATTGTGTTTCTTACATGGAAGCTTTAAAATTGCACCCACCTATTTCAAAATCTTTTGCTGAAGTTGTGGCTAACCCTCCCATGAAACCATCTATGAATGAAACCCCTTATAATAACTTTTCACCTAGAGTAAATCCCTCAGTATCATACAAGAAAACTACATTTACAAAACCTCATCCTCGCCCTATCCCATCTAAGGGATATGACAAAGTAGCTCATCAAGCTCTCTTGCAAGAATATGCAATCCCCACTCCTAATAATGGCTGTGGGTTCAGCAACAATATAGACTCAACCTTACCTGCTGATACTCAATTACCTAATGATTTTGTCACAGCTCTATTTAATCTGTTTTCCCATTTCAACCTTCTCCCACCGTCCAACGCTGCTCAACCTTTACTTAATAACATTCAATTCCCTCAAAATGGACAGACAGACAGACAAAATAATTCAGTGGAATTGCCATAGTGCTCCACATAAAAGACATGAAATAATTTATCTGTTGAATGAATATGAACCATCTGTTCTTGCTTTGTCAGAAACATGGCTCAAGCCGCATTGGAACTTTAAAATATCTGGTTACAACACCATAAGAAAAGATAGAAATGATGGGTATGGCGGAGTAGCCATTCTTATCAAAAATAATGTCAAATATGACATCATCTCTTTACCATCTTATAACCCACTAATATCAATTATAGCTATACACGTACATGGCTTTAACTTAGTATCTATCTATGTTCCTTCTCGATCATCTACGCTTATGAATGAAATAAATAAACTGTTTACCACTCTCCCTAGACCCTTTTTAGTATTAGGAGATTTCAACTGCCACCACCAAGCTTGGGGAAGTACTGTGTCTGATAACTATGGAGAAAGCCTATTAGATATCACTAATTTACATAACTTATGTATTTTGAACACAGGTTCTCCCACTCGCCTCACAGCCCCTGGACGTAAATTAAGTGCTGTTGATTTGTCAATATGTACTCCAAATTTGGCTTCTCAGGTATCTTGGTATACTCACTCATCTACACTTGGGAGCGATCACTTTCCTATAGTTATAACACTTCCTTTCAAAAAACAAACAAGCCAAAAAAAATTGTCTACAAGAAAATATAGACTTCCTGACAAATGTTCTAAAGACTGGATTAAGTATAAAACTTGTGTTGAAACCAAGCTGACTTCCCTACCTGCTGTGACACCTGAGACTGTAAATGAATGTGCAGAGACTTTGGCTAATATTTTAAATGAAGCAGCAGGAGAAGTATTCCCTGTCAAATCTAATTCAAGTACCAAAATACCGTCTCCACCATGGTGGGACAATGATTGTACTGTTGCCATCAGTAAAAGAACTACGGCAGAAGCGACATATAATAGTGATATGTCTGAAGCCAACTACGATGTCTTGACGGAAATCATTGCAGAGACTAAAAAGTTGTTCAAACAGAAAAAGTTTGAGGGTTGGAGGAAATTTTGTAGCTCTATTTCACCTGACACCCCCCCTACACTGGTTTGGCGCAATATTAAAAGATTTAAATCCGCTTCTAATCCAACCTCCATAAGGTACATCCCTCCTACTCTAGCCAATAATTTCATGGACAAACTATCTCCTCCATGGGTAGCACCAAAGTCTGTCAATAACACAGATACCTTGCCTGATAACCTCTCAGACTTAAACTGTCCCTTTTCGCTTCACGAACTAAAAGCTGCAATACATGGCACTAGAGATTCTGCACCAGGTGCAGACTGTATTCCGTACTCTTTCTTTTCTAATATTACTGGTGAAATTCTTATCTATTATCTAAATCTTATAAACACTATTATGATGACAGGTGTCATCCCTCTGTCATGGAAATGTCAAATAGTGTTGCCTGTTCTCAAACCTAACAAACCTCCAAATGATGCTAGTTCTTATCGTCCAATAGTTTTATCGACTGTTTTGATTAAAATAGCTGAAATATTACTCAAAAACCGTCTTGAATGGTATTTAGAAAATAATAATTTGCTATCTAATACTCAGTATGGTTTTAGAAAGGGCAAAGGTACAATGGATAGTTTAAGTATTTTAACCACTGACATACGCTTAGCTTTCACACTCAATGAATCAGTAATAGCAGCTTTCCTAGATATTAATGCTGCATATGATAATGTTCTCTTATCAGTTTTAAAAAATAAACTAGAATCGCTATCAGTCCCACCTATGATAATACACTTTATTATGAATATTTTGGAAGAACGTCATTTAACACTAAATTGCGATGACCTCCAACTTAAAAGGACTGTAAGGAGAGGCTTACCACAAGGGTCTGTTCTTAGTCCCTTGTTGTACAGTGTTTATACACATGATCTAGACCGGTGCTTCAATAATAATATAAAAATATTACAATATGCCGATGATCTGGTAATTTATTCTACTAACCAGTCGATCGAGATAGCTGCGTTACATATCTCATCTGCTTTGAATGGTTTAAACTTATGGATGAATGCTAACGGATTAGAGTTGTCAGCCTCTAAAAGTAGTGCTGTTATATTTTCAAGAATGAGAAAACCTCCTACCGTTCAAGTTCATTATAATAACACACTTATTCCCGTTAAACCAAACATTAAATTTTTAGGTGTCGTTCTAGATTCGAAACTCACTGGTCGTGATCACTGTGACTATATAGTTGGTAAGACTGAGCGACTTCTGAATCTACTTCGATGCCTCGCCGGAGTTTGGTGGGGGGCACATCCTCAATCCCTTAGATTAGTGTACAATGCATTAATCCGTAGTGTATTGGACTATGGAACTTTTCTTTTGGAACCTGCTAATTCAGCTTCTCTTAAAAAGTTGGATGCTGTACAGAACAAGGCACTTAGAATAATAACTGGAGCTATGAAATCAAGTCCCATTAATGCGTTACAAATTGAAAGCTGTGAACCACCATTAAACATTAGGCGACAATTTCTTGCTGATAGATTTTTGTTCCGATCACTCCAATTCTCCGATCATCCTCTTTTCCGCTTACTTCACTCGCTTAATGAAGAAATAAAAACAGCCAAATACTGGAAACACAAAGCTTCTCCTTGCTTAGTAGTCAGTTATCAAAAATATCTTAGCTTAATATCTCCCACACACAGATCTATGCGCCTACCTCTCTTTGATATTGATTATAATGCCTTACAGGTCTCCCCACATATTAGATATGATCTTATTAAAAAAGATAACAATACTCCTAACTTAACGTTTACATCCATCCTCGATTTGGAATATAATGAATACCACCACATATACAGCGACGCTTCAAAAATATCCTCTTCCGAATGTACTGGAATTGGAGTATACCACACCCAATTCTCTATTGTTCAGAAAATAAAACTTCCTCCAGAATCGTCTGTCTTCACAGGAGAATGCCTTGGTCTTCTTAAAGCGGTAGAATATGTCCTGCTCATGAAATTAAAAAAGACTATAATTATTTCTGATTCTATGAGTGCTCTTCAAGCCATTAACAAAAACCCTTTTCGCACCCGAACTCATCTTCCCATAATTTATGACTTGAAAAATCTTCTTAATACATGTATAAATAGGGGTTATGTAGTGGAATTTGCCTGGGTACCAAGTCATATCGGAATCCAAGGTAATGAAAAATGCGATCAGTTAGCTAAGGAAGCTGTATATTGTGGAGACATGGTTCCATATAAAAACTACAGTCATGATCTGCTGTCACTGCCCATGGTCGACATGCGTAGGGAGTGGCATAATTCTTGGATCAATAGTCGGGAACTAAAAGGTAGATATTACTCTTTATTACAGCCTTCTATACCAGTAAAGCCATGGTTCCGCAAGGCCAGGTTTGGTAAGACGGCTACTAGTATCTTAATACGCATGAGACTTGGTCACGTCTGTACACCGGCTCACCTGGCCAAACTTGGTATTGTTCGCGATGAATATTGCGAGTGTGGTATGGACATAGGCGATCTAAATCACATTTTCTTTTCATGTCCACTTTATGATCGATCCGAATTCCTAAATGATCTCCTTTCCCTTGATATTCCTTTTCCGACATCTATTATTTCCCTGCTCTCTTCAAATGATTTATTAATATTCAAATGTATTGTATCTTTCCTGATTTCCAATGACATTAAAATATAATCTTTATATATATTTAATAATATTATTTATTATTATATAAACCAATAACCTCTCCTGATCCTATCCAAAATTCCGAATCCGCATCTTCTTATTTTTGTCATCGTTTCCCTACCTTGAAACTGGCAAAATGCGCAAACCGCGCGACCCCAAAAAAAAAAAAAAAAAAAAAAAAAAAAAAAAAAAAGAAAAGTGGCAATGTATGTCAAATGCAACCGGTCGCTAAATAGTTTCTTTTTAGATAATCAGGGTGCCGTTCACCTTGAGTCAAAACAATCTTTAAGCCGTTCACCTAAAAGACGGTCATGGTACCGATTTAAGCAATTTTGTTTAGGGCCTGCTTCTGAACTGAACGGCTTAAGGATGGTTTCTTATTTGCAGAACCCTGAGAACGTGTATGCAAAATTTCATGATGATCGGTTCAGTAGTTAAAACGTGAAGGCGTAACAAACAAACTAACGGACTTTCGCATTTATAATATTGGTTAGGATAGAAATTATAATCAAACTCGGACCACTCCAACTACCAACCACTCCAACCACTCGACCACGGAGGACGACCTCCGTGGTCGAGTGGTTTGCACGCCGGTTTTCAAGGCGTCATCGTCACCATCTCATGAGGTCCCGGGTTTGATCCCCGGCTGGGTCAATGTTGAAAATTAACTTTTCAATATTGTCTCAGGTCTGGGTGTGTGTCATACCACCGTTGTTTCTGATTTCCATAACACAAGTGCTATAGCTACTTACTTTGGGATTGGAGCAATGTATGTGAAGTTGTCAAAATATTTATTTATTTATTATATTTATTATTTATAAACTAGCGGCCGCCCGCGACTGTGCTACGTGGACAGTTTTTTTTGCTATCCCTCGGGAACTGTACGTTTTTTCTGGATGAAAGGTACCCTATGTCCTTTTCTGCACCCTTGACAACATGTATGCACATGATGATCGGTTCAGTAGTTACGACGTGAAGGCGTAACAAACAAACAAACGGACTTTTGCATATTTAATATTAGTAAGGATATATTGAATGGTATGTAAAACGAGAATATGGGAAAAAACAACTAAATTTCTACTGAAATTTGCTTTGCTTATTAAATGAAAGCCCCATAGTAATAGAAAGATCAGACTTTATTTATATGAAACTTCACAACACCATTCGGCCATTGCAAGAACAGAACCGCAGATTATATATCTATTACAGAACACCGTAGTAATGAATGAGCATAGACAACATAAACTTCCAATACCCTGGCTCAAGATCAAGTTTCAATTTAAATTATAAACAAAATAGCAAATTAACTTGAGCTTGCATTAAACAAAATAAAAAAACTTAGCAAAATTTAACTTAATAGCTAGCAACATTTTATACGTCATTATACATTTGACTTTGACATATGATTGACAACTAATGACATTTTTGACATTGACTGTCAGATTGATTTTGACAAGTGATAAAACTAAATTATAACCTCTTCGACACATTTGTTTATAGAACAGAATTACATAGGTATGAGAATTACTTTTAACGAAACAATAACAAATTAATGTACACTATAATAGAAACATTTTTTTAACTAATACAAACCTAGTAATTCACAAAAATAACTATGTTTAACTTGACATAATGATTTGGTAAGTATATCTGCTTTATTTTCATTAGTAGAAACATATTTTAAAGTTAATAAACCTTTGTTTACAATATCTTTAATAAAATGTACTTTGATATCAATATGTTTGGATCTCTTGCTATTTTCGTAACTTTCTATCATCTTTATTGTACTTTGATTGTCAATCGATAATGAACAAGTTAAATTTTTATCACATTGCAAATCTTTTAACACTTCTCTAATGAATATTATTTCACTTACAGATAATGCCGCTGCAATATACTCAGATTCCGCTGTTGATAGCGCTACAGATGTCTGCTTCTTGGAGCTCCAGCTGACCAAGTTGCCCCGATGGAATATTGCAACGCCACTGACGCTTTTCCGATCTATTTGTTCACTTCCCCAGTCTGAATCTGAAAAAGCATGTAAATAATTATTATCTTCTCTTCTGTATACTAATCCTTTTTCTTTTGTCTGTTTCAGGTATCTCAGGACTCTCTTCGCAGCCTGCCATAGTGTTGGTGTTGGACGATTCATGTATCTGCTGAGAAATCCCGTTGCATATGCTATGTCTGGTCTGCTGATGGTAGCTAAATACATAAGTGACCCGATGAGCTCTCTATAAGGGATGTCACTTAATATTTCTTCATTTTCATTTATCTTCAATCCAACTTCCATAGGTGTATTTAAACCCTTGCAATCTTGCATATGAAATTTTAATAAAATCTTCTCAATAATTTGTGTTTGTTTTATTTCCATTCCTTTTTTTGATCTTGTTATTTCCATTCCTAAAAATTTGCCGATATTTCCCATATCTTTAGCTTGAAATTGTTGTTTTAACTTCTGTATAATAATCTGTCCATCTCCGATTATAAGGATATCGTCCACAAATATAAGTATGTATACATTTATTCCCATGTATAAGCAGAAATCACTATGGGATTGCTTAAATCCATTTTGTGTAAGAAAACTATTAAGCTTTTCATTCCAGCAACGTGGAGCTTCTTTTAAGCCGTATAAAGCTTTTCTTAACTTTAAAACTTTTCCTTGTTTTCTGTTTTCTAACCCTTCAGGATATTTTATGTATATGTTTGACTTCAATTCACCATTTAAAAATGCTGTAGGTATATCTAGTTGTCTGATAGTTAAGTTTTCCTGTATGGCTTTATTTAAAAATAGTCTTATAGTAGTCATTCTAGCGACTGGTGCATATACATTCTGAGTGGTCTCCTCTTGAAATCCTTTAGCGACTAACCGCGCTTTCTTGGTATTGTCTGCCTTTGTTCGGAATACCCACTTTGTGTCAATGGCTTTGTGCCCCATCGGTAAATCACTTTCTTCCCATGTTCTTAGCTTTCTGTGTGCTTCTAGTTCCTTCTCTATAGCTTCTTTCCATCCTCCTTGTTCAATAGCCTCATTATAGCTTATAGGGTCTTCTGATATCAGTGCATAGGCTATATTTGACATGTCATAATCATCATATTTCTTAGGTAATATTATTGGTCTTCTTTGGCGTTGATCATGGTTTTCCTTTTGCTCTGTATTTTCATTATTTCCTATATTCGTCAATTCTATCATACTTTCATGAGACTTAGAAGTTTCAGTTACCTCATCTTCTTCATCGTAAGCGATAGTGTGAATAACTTTCTCATTTTCATTGTATCTGTAGTCTGACTCGTCAAATCTAACATCACGTGACTCAATTATCTCATTTGTTCTTGGGTCCCATAGTCTGTAACCTGATCCACAGTATCCAATCATTATCATAGGTTTTGCTCTAGGTTCTAGTTTGCTTGGTCTTGGAAAGATCATTCCCCATGCTTTGGATCCAAAAACTTTTATTTTTTCTAGGTTATTCTTGCCATACCATATTTTAGCTGGTGTGTCTCCTCTGAGTGCTCTTGTGGGAGATCTGTTTATGGTATAAGCTGCACATCTGATAGCCTCGCCCCATAGATACTTAGGTAGATTTTTTTCCAGTAGCATAGCTCTTACTCTGTCGGCAAGTGTCCGATTCATTCTCTCACATATCGAGTTTTGTTGGGGGGTATATGAGCATGTTGTTTCTTGTATTATACCATATTCCTCGTAGAATGATTTAAGTGCTTCATTCAAAAACTCTTTGCCTCTGTCAGTTCTTATTCTTTTTACATTATTTCCATTATTCTTCATTATTTTTATATATCTCATAATATAATTCTTTGCTTCATCCTTCGAATGAAGTAGGTGTACTTCCATAAAATGTGAATAATCATCGATGATTGTCAGGTAATATCTTTCTCCGTCCTTACTTATGGGTGTGACCGGGCCTCCAATATCACAATAAATCAATTGACCAATAGCTTTAGTGCGTGGTATTGGGTTTTCTGTAAACGAACATCGACTTGCTTTGGCTTCCATACATACTGAGCAACGCTCATTGGACAATGGCAGTCCAAGGACTTTCATACCACCATAGTTTAGATGACACATTCTTCTATGCCATAAATTCCCATCTGTCTCCTTAGTCAGAAATGCATTTGTTACGTTTAAATTCATCTTCATAGTACATAATTTTCCATTACTTTGACCTTGTACTTTTATTTTACCGTTACTTATTAAAGTAAGTTTCTTTTGAAATGTTACTGTCATACCTTTCTCGTTTAACTTTAATACTGACAATAAATTGTGTGACAATTTTTCCATTATAAGACAATCCTCTATAGTTACTCTTATGCCTTCATTTGATGTTCCTATAAGTTTTCCTTTCTTATTAGCTGATATTGTGTTTCCGTTCGCTACTTGTATTTTTATTAATGGAATTTCCTGTATGTCTATCATGTATTTTTCATATTTTGTATTTACCATATGATACGATGCACCGGAGTCTATTACAAACTCTATCTCATTGTTTTCATAACATGTGTCTTCTGCTGAATGAGCTTGTGCCGCAACGAATGATATAGTATTATTATTTATCACTTGATCTTCTCCAATGTTGGCAGCTAGTCTTCTGTTATAGTTTGTCCTGTTATGACGTTGATAACCTCGGGCTCTGGTATTACCTCGACCTCTTCCACGATGGTTATTTTGGTTAAAGTGACTTGTTTGTGTACTTTTAGGACAATTCCGAGCAAAATGGTTTGGCTCACCACAGTTAAAGCATTTGATCATAGTACTTTGAAATACATACTCATTATTCCTCGCTGAACTATTTGGCTTTTGATGGCTGTTCTCTTTTATTTCGGCATCTAACAATTTACCTTTTATAAATTCAACTGTAAGCTCAATGTTAGACATTTCTAGTGCTGTCACTAGTGGCTGATATGCATCTTCTACACTCAACAGTAATTGACAAACTTTTTCTTTTTCTTCCATTTTTATTCCGTTCGATTCAATATCCTGTACCAATTTTTCAAACTTATTAAGGTGTTCTTGAATACTGTCCGTTTTCTTGCACTTCAGATTTATGAGCTGTCTTTTTAAGCATAAGGTACTTAGGGTACTTTTTCTTTGAAATGCACATGTTAATTTCTCTATCATATCGAAGGCTGTGTTTGCACCTTTGACATATTCTAGGTACTTATCTGGTAATGCTTGTATGATAACATTCCTTGCTTTTGCATCCTGCATAGCTATTTTAACATCTTGTTCATCAATCTTGGCTTTTATAAGATTTCTGATGCCTTTCTCATCAAGCGCAATCTCGATTCTGAAGAGCCAGTTTTGAAAATTTCCACTTTCTAATTGTGGGATTTGTGTTGCCGTGGTAGTCATTGTTCTTATTTTGTTTCTGAAATAGAGAACCACTACCCCAAAATACGAAATTTAATAAACGCGTGTTCAGACTTTCTTTGGTCGAACAAAAGGCCGTACACAGGCACACTTTTCCTAATCTAAACTGTGTCGATCTGACTTACTATGGACACCTGGGCCCATAACCTACTGAAATTTGCTTTGCTTATTAAATGAAAGCCCCATAGTAATAGAAAGATCAGACTTTATTTATATGAAACTTCACAACACCATTCGGCCATTGCAAGAACAGAACCGCAGATTATATATCTATTACAGAACACCGTAGTAATGAATGAGCATAGACAACATAAACTTCCAATAATTTCAAACGTCTATAAGGTCGAAAATCACTTACACCCGTTTTTTAATAAGTGAAGTTAATAAAACGGGTGTAAGTGATTTTCAACCTTATTGACATTTATCAAAATATCGGTTTTTAATGAAACAGCAAAGTAAGTGAACGAGAATATAGGAAAAGACAACCGAATTTCAAACGTCAATAAGGTTGAAAATCGTTTACACCCATTTTTTAATTAGTGAAGTTAATACATACATACACTCACGCTTGTTTCCCATGGGGGTAGGCAGAGGCTATAACGGGTGTAAGCGATTTTCGACCTTATTTCTGGTTTGGCATTCGGTTATTATTGCCTTTCGTATTCGGCAACACTAGGCACACTGGCTACTTACTATTAAAACCGTGTGATCGACATTTCATTTCCCATTTAGTTACTACTTAATCGCTTGACCCATGTAAACAGGGCTTTTGGACTACAAAATACTATGAGCCTTCGAGCAACAAAAGGCTTCGTTTGTCACGAAGGGAGAAGCCTTAGCGATATTACTCTATTCAAATTATTCTGGCATTTTTTGCGGGGGGGGGAAAATGCACACAAGTGCAGTTCCGCATACCCACATACAAAAACTACACTATAATGACGACACTCACACATAAAAAGTAAAACAAAACAGCAAAAATTTGTGTACGGATGAGTCACACATCAAAATATGACACGTTTTTGACATAAAGGGCTGGGCTCAACTGTCAATGCAGCAATATCGATACGGAAAAAGGAATAAAGGTTACAAACTCAATCATTTTACGATGGGGTGAATAACAACAAAGAGGTCATTTTTATACGCTCGAGCTTTATACAAAAAGCTCGAGAGTGTAGGTGATTGGGTTGGGACTAGAGGATTCGATCCGATCCGATTGAATATGGTTTATTTAACAGTACTACTTACGGTCAGTATTCAGCTTGGATAAGAATCGCATAAGTCTTTCCTAACTACAACTCGACCAAATTAAAACGGTGTCATGAACTTAGCTGTCATGCAGCCTAATTATCTTGCTCGAGAGACGGCCGTTAGTCCCTCGAACTAAATTCCCTTTTTATTCACTTGTTGTATAATCTACTATTTCGTTATTTATTTCGCGATATCTGTCGCGCTCACATCAATGCAGAGCAAATCATGCAAAAATCTCGCAAATGAATTTGGCGCAGAATCAGGGCCAGATTGACCAACACTTTATCGACAAACATTATTTAACGGTAACATCACTAAGTTGCCCATCGGCGAGAACTCGGATTTATCTAGCGACAGATCTGAAATTTGTACGGACGAGCCATGGACTAGCAGACCCGATGTCACTGAACAAATTTGACAACTAATCAAGAATAAAATATACGAATTTAATGTTTAAATGTAAACAAATAGCAATAATACGATAAAAAAATACTTTTATGTGAAATGTAAAACCGTCTTTTTGTATACTTGATGTTCAAGATCTCTTTTAACAGCAAAAAACTCATCAATTCGACATTTTAAACAGAGCAGCGTTCACATGCGCGACTGGACTCGGTCTAGAATGAAATCCGGGCGCAACTGGTTTTACTAACGCGTATGCCCATTTGGGCTTGTACTTCGGCAGAGGGGAAACGCTTCGTATGGCTTCTCTTTCTGTAGAAGCCCGTCTTACTCTAAGCTATGAGCCTAGTATGGCCAAGTGGATGCGAGCCTTTACATTTCTTTCGTACACTTCAGTGTCAGTGGTCGTTGCGTTCATTCATTCATTCATTCATGTTTATTTGACAGCAGTGCATGGAGCTCGATTGTTTTTAGTATTTTTCTTTTCACTATTTAATTCCATTTATTTCTTTGGTTTATTCCTAATGCTGTGACAAATATTGAGGCTCTAAGCCTCTTTATTCTACCAATATGGTTCTAAACGCCGCTGTGCAGATGTTAAGGTATTTTATGCATGTACATTTTTAACTTTCAAATTTTTATTATTTTACCTTTATTCAGTCCTTAATTCAATTATTTCTGTTTACATTGAATACTAAATAACCCTTCGCATTATATTCGTTTTAAATATTATACAATACAAGAATAGGTACCCATTAAAATACTGTATAAAAATGTTTGTATTTAGTTCAAGGCTAATTTAAAATTATAAAGATTTAATCAAATCTATTTTTTTACATCTCTTGTTTCCATCAATAAACAAACGTATTATTTGTAAACATATTACTCTTTCAATAAAATAAAATAGCTAACTAACTTGCAAAGTCAAGCAACTATTCATTATAAAAATTTACCCACCTACATCGCTAAATACTTTGAACTTAATAGTAAAATAATTTTCAGAGAGGCAGATGAATTGAAGCAAAAGATATTGAAGTTTAAGAATGGAACCTCAATGCTGCAAGAGCGCAGTCTATGGACCACTCAGCAGCAGCTTCAAAAGGTATGCTTACATTTTAGTATGATTTAAACAGCAAAAGTACCAATATACCAGTGGCGAATGATCCATACAAGCCAATTCCCTTTGGCTTACAAAATCCTATCTCACCGATCCACTATGCAGATCATAAAATTTTTAGAGAATAGCTTACCTTCGCCATGATTTCAGCCCTCGCCACTCAAAAATTTGCATCAAACTCTTGTGTATTAACTGGTTACTACTATAACTGGTTGATTTGTGTGGACCTGCCGAACGGGTTTATTAAATCTTGTTATTTTACTCATATTTTAATCTTATCAGTACAGACAGGAGCATTGAAATGTACACACCATAGAACTATCATATTACATTGATATGGTTTGGTAGAATGTGACATAGTTCTATTTTAAGTATACAAATACTAAATAATAATAGTTCAATGTAATAATAGTTTAGTAAATTACACTGGCCTGCAAAACTAAGTACTACAGAGGTCTATTTTCATACAAACAAGGTAACTTTGAAGCTTTGGTTCTCCGCCCAGGTTTAAGCGGGATGTGATCTGATGATGGCCATCCAGGGAGTGAATGGAGAAGATTCAGATCTCCATACACACCCAATTGATCTGATCAGCATTCTAAGAGCTGTAAGGATTAGAGTTATCAGTTACAGCATTTCCATACATTTTAATGCTATTTTTGTGGTTTTTTTAAACATATCCAAACAGCTCTTAGAATGCTGATCAGATCAATTGGGTGTGTATGGGGATCTGAATCTTCTCCATTTACTCCTTGGATGGCTATCATCAGATCACACCACGTTTAATCCTGGGCGGAGAACCAATGCTTCAAAGTTACCTCGTTTGTATGAAAATAGACCTCTGTAGTACTTAGTTTTGCAGGCCAGTGTATTTATATAAATAATAATAGTTAAGTAAATATATTTAATCCTCAGATTATTGTGTTAAGTCTTTGGTTTGTCTTTGTAGATTTATCAAAAAGTGTTGGTGCTGGACCTGGACTACGCATTGGAAAAGAAGGTGGAGCAAGATCTCTGGAATGTCGGCTTCAAGCAGCAGATTGAAGCTCTGCAAGCCATATCTAAGGATAGAAAGGTTGTTTTGGCACTCTTTCATAAATTGCATGATCAGCGTATCTGCCACCAAGTTAACAGCCGTTACCGTTTCTTCGGACCGTCTAACTGTTAACTGAACAGCTTTTACTATGGAACCAACTCTGAAATCTGGAAAAAATCTGCTGTTTCATAAATTTTGATATTCTCATTATTAATTTCCCTATCTAACAGTTTGATTGTCCAAAGAAACAGCTTCCCATTTTGGGTTCATTCATCAACATACATTGTATAAGCAATACTTGCACATGATTCCAGTTCCTTGTATTGTATTGTTGCAAGTGCTTGTAATTAACTACAAGACTAAATTTTTAATGTGTTAAAAGATTTTTTATTTCTCAAAATAATTTATACACACTTATTGTCTTTCACTAAGGCTATCTAAATTAAAATAAGTTTGAATATGTATTGAATATGTGATAATATTACAGTAATCTCTATATACTTTTTGAAATAACATAGTAGTATTTGATTGTCTGAGTATACAAACTGTATTTTGTAAAGTTGTATAGTCTAAAAAGAAAAGAAGTTGCAAAGTGTAAAAGTAATTGGGGTCTCTACTACTTCATTACTCTAGATGACTCTAGTTAGCTAGACTAAAGAAAGGGCTGTGATACAAATACTGGATAACACTATTTTGAAACAAAATGGAACCTGCTGTACTTTATATTATGTTTAGTTCAAAACTGGAAATTATATGTATGGCTATGGAGGAGCGGTGTCCTCTGGCACAAAATATTCTAATATCTAAAAGTAGGCCTCAGAAATGGCAGTGTTAATGTTTTCTGGTTTTGGAAAATAAATATTTTTGTAATTTTTTTTTTACCATGGGCCACAGCGTCGCTTAACCACTCTTAAGGTTAAAATCGCTTGCACGCCGCGCCGTCACGTCACGTTTAGTTCGTGCAGGGGCGATACGCGCGCACACGAATTTTGTTGCTAACTAGTTAAGCGACGCTGTTGCCCATAGTATCTGTGAAACTAGCCGAATGTATGATTTGAGAATAAGGGCTGGTATTTATAGTCTATTTGTCCACAGAACCCGCTGCGAAGCGACGGGCAGGCGATGCTATCGTGGGTGTTGCAAGCCGCCGCCGGATTCTACCTGTGTCTGCTGCATCAGATCTGCACAGCTTTCAAACTAGACTTGCCATTCAGGTAAGTCAGTTTAGAGATGGGGCATGGGCGAGGCGGTCAGTGAGTGACGACGGGTCGTGCCCGCGCCACTGACATGAAAAAAAAATTTCCCCGCGCCCACATTTTTTCATATTTGGTGGGTTCGATTCCTAACTATTTTTCAGCAGGCTATTTTGCGAAAATCTTTGAATGCTGTTCCAAGTATTTTAAAATCAAAATCGAGCTTTTCATCATGCTAACCGAAATATTAAGTGTGAGTTGCACCAAAACGCTGTCAAAGTTAAAGTTATCGTCAAATGATAATGCTACCTATTTGTCGCGTCAAACTTGTCAAAGGACATCATGCTGGCTGGCAACCACTTTTTCGGCTAACTTGTGCTTAACCGGTACTTTAACAAGCTTGTTATCGTTAAAGTTAGGTGGTGCAATTGAGCCTTAAAGTTCCTACTTTAACTTGGTGTGGCAAAGTTTTAGGACACCCTGTATATGAGTTACGTTTCCAGACGTCGCGCGTCGCTCCTGGGGTGGGTGGAAGGGTGGGGCGCGGGCGAGGCGGGCGGGGGCGGCGCGGGGCCGGGGCGCGCGCCCGCGCCCGCCGCGGCGCGCTACATCTGCCAGCACTGCCTCGTGCACCTCGGCGACCTCGCGCGCTACAGGCAGCAGCTGCGCGTCGCGTACACATTCTACAGGTTACATGCTTAGTATAATAGTTATTTGTTATACAAGTGACCAAAATCAAATTGTGCTGCGAGTGGCGACTTTAAATCACGAACTAGCGAAGTAGTCTAGAATTGAATCACGAGCGTAGCGAGTGATTCTAATATAGACTACTGAGCACAGTGAGTGATTTAAAGGCACGAGGCAGAACAACATTTTGGTCTCGTGTAAAACATACAACTTTTCACCTCGACCAGCGAGAAAATTTTCACGTGACTTTCCTGGTAAAAAAGCTTAATTCAGCATTAGAAACTTGTTCACTTAACTCTTTTGGAGTTAGACAACTATCTTCATCGTTGGACGCATTCATTTTTGTAATTTATCACAAAAATAATTCAATCAAACCTATTTCTAACACCAACTTTTAAAATAATAAAGTAAAAACAAATAAAGTGACAAGGATGACACTTGTAAAATTGATATGTGAGAAAAGGATAGATAGAGTGCTTTATGGTGTCATACACGGATTAAAAAGTAAAAAAATAAAATGCACGGATATACCAAGGAGTTTTAAATAAGGATTGTTAAAAAAGAAGGTTGATAATTCGAAATAAAGAGTATGGAGGTAATGAGGTCACATGTATGAAACAAATATGAAATAAGAAAAATTAATGAAATTTATTAACAAATTATATGTTTTATGATTATAAACAAATAAATAAGACGGAATATTAATGAATAAGAGAAAAACACAACGTAATGTAGTCAAAACGACGGGAATCTACTTTACTGACTCTATGAATAAAATTTTTCAGCATAGGTTTGATTGAATTATTTTTGTGATAAATTACAAAAATGAATGCGTTCAACGATGAAGATAGTTTCCTAACTCCAAAAGAGTTAAGTGAACAAGTTTCTAATGCTGAATTAAGCTTTTTTACCAGGAAAGTCACTTGAAATTTTTCTCGCTGGTCGAGGTGAAAAGTTGTATGTTTTACACGAGACCAAAATGTTGCTCTGCCTCGTGCCTTTAAATCACTCACTGTGCTCAGTAGTCTATATTAGAATCACTCGCTACGCTCGTGATTCAATTCTAGACTACTTCGCTAGTTCGTGATTTAAAGTCGCCACTCGCAGCACAATTAGATTTTGGTCACTTGTATAACAAATAACTAATGTCTTTCTTTGGTTTGGAGTTTGATTTTTCGACCATTGAGTCATGACATAAAACCTCATTGCTATCGATTGCGTTTTTAATTCAGAGATTGTCTTTTTTAAATGTAGGTGATTTTTTGCTTTGAAAAAATGAATAGAAATTGTCACATTGTGTGTGTTGTTAAATAAATTGAGTTGCTTAACTTGCTTTTTAATTTATATAATTTTGTATTCTCGAGATGTATACAAAACTAGCTTTTGCCCGCGACTTCGTCCGCGTGGACATTCCAGATATCGCTATGGAACCTTTTGACCGAAATAAAAAGTATCCATGTTTTACCACAGGCTATAACTATCTGTGTGCTATTCCAAATCGTTCAGCCGGCCCGGTTTTACGTGATTGAGTAACAAAGATTCAAACATTAAACTTTCATATTTATAATATTATTAATTCCCGTTTTATTTTTCCATGTGTGTTGAATAATGTCCACTGTGTCGTGTTGGAACCTAAAATAAATGCCATTTTCGCAATAAACACCCATAAAACCTCAATATAGACATCCATATCGCTTTGTTTGCTTATTTGTTTTTAGAAGTACTCGTATGAATTTTCAAGTCGAAATATCTATTGAATATTATTTTTCCATACAAAATAAGAATCCCAATTTCACTCCTTTAGGGGTTGAATCATGGCACCGTGTTGGACTTCAAAATAAATGCCATTTTCGCAATCAACATTTTTAATTTTTTCTTATTTTATTAATTTTGATATTTTCATTATTAATTTTCCTATGAATTGTACAATCAGCTGTCCCATACATTATAGTCGAGTCGATGTTATACTTTTCTATGGAACAGCTTTTTTTTCGAGATTCCGTGGTTGGTCCCATATTAAAAGTTGTTCATTCACGTGGTCTGAAATCCCCATTTAATTTTTAAATATACTTAAAAATTAACGGTGTAGAAGTTGAGCTTAGTACTACTATTCTAAAGTGTCGGTGAGAGGTGTCTATGTGTGCGTTCCTTGAGCACGCATAGTACTAAGCTTAACTACTGTACTCTCTCTATATTGTGGCAATACTGTATCAAAGAGACAATGTATGGTAAAGATACGGTGATCAGAAACGCCAAAATGTTACAAGTGTGGAGGCTGGGGTTTAGAGTGTGTAATGTATGCATTGTGTGCGCAGGCACGCGCTGGTGGTGTCGGTGCACTCGGGGCAGCCGTACAACCAGCTGGCGCTGGTGGCGTGGCGGCGCGGCCGGCGGCTGGCGGCGCTGTACTGGCACGTGCGCTCGCTGCTCGTGCGCGCGCCCTTCCCGCCCGCGCCCGCCAACCTGGCGCGCACGCTGCACGCCGCCGCCAGGTCTCATTTCTACTATCGCTGTATCTCTTTTACTCAACTGCTTAACTGACATATGAACAGTTTCTAGTCTTCTAAAATTTAGGTTAAGTTTTTCAGTGGCGTGCCCAGGCCTACATAGTAGCGCAAGCCCGAACCCTCAAATCAAGCAATTTTTTTATCAGCTCAATACAAGCAAAAAAACCAATGCATCCCACAATTTCTCGTTACTAATTTAAGATTTTTTTCATACGATGATCTTTACCAAAATATCGATGCAACACCGCCCAGCGCCATCTAAACGAATTCATAGATAGCTCTCAAAAAAGCACCAAAAGCACAACGCTTAAGCGTACTTTAATTATTCATAAATTAGTTCGCCGCAAAATGTTAGATGGCGTGGCTTTATCAAATTTAATTATTGTGTAATCAAAACTAAATTTCTCGTTTAAAATGTGTCACTCATAATAAATATCTAAATCATTTCACAAAATCATAGCGTCCCTGCTAGGCAATTCAAATCCTATCCCCTGCATTCCAAACAAACATTTACAAACAAACATTTAAATTTTCGTTCAAATGAAAGACGCAAAACTAACTTTACTTATTTATTTTTATAAGAACAACCAACAATGTAAAGAGTCCACTACAATATTACGATACATTGAAGAATATTATATTTCTTTGCAAAATACTCAAATGAAAAGGTTTATTATTACTTACGTTATTTTGTATTTCTCTTGGAATCGACTCGACTCGTAGGTACACTTTTATAGATCACACAACAGTTAATAAACATTTCAATCCATCACAAGGGACCATTATCAATCATTAAACTGAAGTTTTAATTCATTTTTAACATAAAAACACTAATAAAGGCAAAACAGTTTGTTTTTTCAAAACACCTGTCGTCACAGATTGAAGCAAAAAGCCAGGCTTTTAGTCGGCTTCTGTATTTCTCATAGAATCTATAGTACCTACAGCAGTATGCATATGATGCGGTAGCAGTTTTGTTAAAGTAAGAAGAGAGCGGATATATACAGATCGCAAAGCCCGGTTGCAAGCCAACGAGTGCGAGGGAGATGAAATGCATTTGTAGGGTTTATTGAGGAAAGTAACGCAGTTTAGCGACTTGTCTCTCGATCAGTTGTTGTAAAAAATGAATTTGTGGTTATTGATTATTGAAAATTAACATTCGTTAATAATATTGTTTTGTTGTTATTAATTACGATTCATTAGTAGTGTAAGTAAGTTATTGTTAGGGCAAGCCGGGCTTTTCGGCTTGTATGGGGGTACCGCCACTGAAGTTTTTGACCTTAGTTAAAAGTTTATGTAGTAGAAAAGTAAACATTTTATCAAAGGTCATAATCGAGAACAACAATCGACATAAATGTTTAGGTGACCTTTGCCTATCGACTATACTAACTGTTCCTGGGTAAGACACCTGTAATCTTAAAAAAGTCCAGAATACGTTAATATAATAATTTAAAAAGCCATCCACGTTTTGCCGCTCTCTCGCTCGCTCGTTTTCTCAAGGTTTCTTAAATCTGAGTGCAAAAATATGATCCGGACACTTTTTTTGTGTTACTGGTGTACAAAAAGTTGTCGTTTCTGACAGTTCAACTGTTAGGAACGGCAACTTTTTGTTAAACATGAAATGTGCAAGCGAGAGAACGGCAAAACGTGAACGAACGGCCTCTTAATATTTTTATTATGATTTATGAACAATATTGAATATGTACCTTTTTCCCAACAGCGGCGGTCTAAGCCAGGAAGGCAGCCTGCCCGTGCTGCCCGGCGTGCCGCCCGCCGCGCCCGCCGCCGCGACCGCGCCCGCCACGCGACTCGACGCTCACACCTACGTCAACGAGCTCATACGCGCCATGCACATGATACACACCGTCGAGCAGTGAGTACCAACAGTCTAGCCAGGAAGGCAGCCTGCCCGGCGTGCCGCCCGCCGCCGCGACCGCGCCCGCCACGCGGCTCGACGCACACACCTACGTCAACGAACTCATACGCGCCATGCACATGATACACACAGTCGAGCAGTGAGTACCAACAGTCTAGCCAGGAAGGCAGCCTGCCCGGCGTGCCGCCCGCCGCCGCGACCGCGCCCGCCACGCGGCTCGACGCACACACCTACGTCAACGAACTCATACGCGCCATGCACATGATACACACCGTCGAGCGCAGTGAGTACCAACAGTCTAGCCAGGAAGGCAGCCTGCCCGGCGTGCCGCCCGCCGCCGCGACCGCGCCCGCCACGCGGCTCGACGCACACACCTACGTCAACGAACTCATACGCGCCATGCACATGATACACACCGTCGAGCAGTGAGTACCAACAGTCTAGCCAGGAAGGCAGCCTGCCCGGCGTGCCGCCCGCCGCCGCGACCGCGCCCGCCAAGCTGCTCGACGCACACACCTACGTCAACAAACTCATACGCGCCATGCACATGATACACACCGTCGAGCAGTGAGTACCAACAGTCTAGCCAGGCAGCCTGCCCGGCGTGCCGCCCGCCGCCGCGACCGCGCCCGCCACGCTGCTCGACGCACACACACACAGTCCGGTGCGCGCGCGCTCAGCATACGGTCGCGTGTTACTAATTAGAGCGTAAAATAAATATCACTACCTTGTCAATCATCATGGTGCAATGCAGGAAGTGCAAACTCTTTATGTCTTTGACTAAAGATGATACAATAAAGTGTAAAGGTGTATGTGAGGCAGTTTTTCACAAGAAATGTGTTCAAAATAGCAAACAATTTATGCAAACTACGATTTGTGATGAATGCACGAAAACAAAAAACAGCCCTCTGCAGCCAGCCACGCAAGATCCAAAATTACCATCAAATCTCATTGAAGACTCTGGGGAGAAAGTCTTAGTCGAAATAAATAAGAAGCTAGAAGTGCTTTACAAGGTTGAGAAAAAGATAGAAGATCTCACTACTAACGTTGAGTTTTACGCCGAAATGTACCAAAACTTGATAACATTTAAGGAAGAATCACAAAAAAAACTAAAATCCTTAGAACAAAAAAATGTTTATCTGGAGAAATGCAACAAAGCTTTGGAAGAAAGGGTGCAGGAGCTCGAACTACGAGATAAAGAAGAAAGTATAGAAATACACGGATTAGAAATGCAAAAAAACGAAAACACTAAATCAGTGATTCAAAATCTAGCCCAAAAGTTGAATCTGAACCCAAACGAAATCGAAGATGCACAGAGGGTAGGGCAAGAAAAGTCCGATAACACTAAGCCCAAAATAATACAAGTCAAATTTCTATCTAAAAGCGCTCGTGACAAGTGGATTTTGGCAAGGAAAGAAACGAAGATAACAAATAATAAAGTGTACAATAATAGCAGCGACAAGCGAATATTTATTAATGAAGATCTGCCAAAGTTCAAACGCCAATTATTATGGGTAGTAAGAAATACATTAAAACCTAAAGGTTTCCAATATATTTGGGTTCAAAATGGCAGTATACTAGTTAAAAAAAACAGTGATGAGAAAAAGATATATAACATAAAATCAGAAAATGATTTGAATAAGTTCGAAGATTGTAAATAAATACGCGCATTTAACGCGGCGAGTACACACTACGTGATTTTACAACACTCACATTCGATCGAACAGATGATATTTTCTCGAATGACGTAACGTATAAGAGATATTTTGATATAACGGTATTATGTAATGATTTATACCAAAACAAAGAACGCACACATATTTTCTATTTGAATATAAGATCGCTTCGGAAACACTTCAATGAACTTTTAGTATTATTAGAAAAAAGTAAATATAATATAGACGTCATTATACTAAGTGAAATAAATATAAAAGAGGAAGAATTGTCATTTTATAAAATATCTGGATATAATACATTTATACACTGTAGCGTGGTTTTTTTGCTGTTTTGTCGATTTCCCTTAAAGGGGAAGTTTTTTTGGTAGTTTGTTTCCATTAATGATAAAATTTATTTTTTGGCAGTATGCCTCATGTCCTTTTCCTTATTTCCGTAAAAAGTCCGTTTGAAAATACGCGGCATCGACTTTCGTATTTCTTATGGTCGTCCTTCGCCCACTTCAGGGGCCTTTGCGATGAGCCCTTATCGCAAGGATTTCTATTCAATTGTTTACCTTTCATACTAGATCCCAAAGGTTAGTGTGAAAGCAGGCCTTAAGCAGTCCTGTTTAAGGCCTGCTTTTGAACTGAAATGGTATTTTTTTGTCCGTAATGTCGTAAGTAGGTTGTTTGACCGTGTTTTCGGGAAGTCCGATCCGATTGAAGTCGCTTTCGGCGGCGCGATGTCAGTCCAGTCCACGCTCATCGATCAGGAAGTCGGAATGCGTCGTGATGGCGCGAGACTTGGAACGCAGCGAATATCAGCTGTGATTCATTCATAGGATACAAAATTTTTCGGTTGGAAAGAATTTCATTTTATATTTATATCGCTGTTAAAGTTATTGGATTCGTAATTGTTCCTGATTTAAATAATATCTTGCAGCTATTCATTGTAATTTTCGTCGGCACAATAGAATTTCGCCAAGGTACATATTTGTGATTTCCTAGACATTCAGCTGTTGGCAGTGTGAGAATTTGAAATTTATTTTTATCATCATATTCGTTATTTACAGAGGGTTTTGGCTAATAAAAGCCGCCGAGAAGAGTTCTAATTCGTGTCGTGATATCCGACCGAAGGAGGAATACTGATTGACCGGATTCTAAACCATATAAAATATATTGTTTACAAGGAGCCGCAGGTATATCAAAATTTATTGCTATCCATTATCTAGTATTTACTTCAAGGGGTGTCTATATATTTATTACTTTCAATTTCATTTCTTTTCATGTGAAAAGAGACTTTGTAAGTTGAGAGCTACGGTATGTTTCTACATCTCAATTCTGTATAGGGGATAGTTTAACAGAAAAGTCAGGGATCAGTAATATTTATTGTCAGAATGAACATACAGGAATAGATTTTCCTCAGTTCTACTATACGCTGCAGGGTCCCCCCGTCATGGAATAGTTGTAGTCCATTTAAGGCCGACGTTGTTAAATTATGGTTTTTGTGCACACCATTCCAGGTGAAGAGTGGCGTACGTATCCAGCCACGAGTCCACCACTGCTCTGTCGTCCATTCAACCCCAGTTAAGCGGAAAAAGTTGAAATAAACCGGACTTTGGTTTCTCACCCACGGCTCCGAGGCATAATTAATAGAAAGCAGCCATCGAAGCGTTTCTCTACTAAACAGACTCGCTGCGAGATATTTTAATAGGTACCAGTTAACTCTCAAATCTTTTTAACCCGTAAACTAACCGAAGTATAAGAATCCAGCTATCCGTACTTAGGCCTTCGAGTACGACCTACACGAGCTAGATTTATGTTAGATAATTACCACATTTCTGATATCCTAGGGCAGGCAACCCTTACCCACGTAACGCTCTGCGAGTAGATTTAAGTTTAACCTTTTAAAATAACCCCTTGGGAAAAAGATTAGATTCATAGCTTCGTTTTCTTCGTGTCAAATCACCGTGTAAATTTGCAGATTCTGCGATTACAACGTTTGATGTTTATTATTGTATAGAATCCACCATATTTCAATAAAACTATAGTTTGCTGTTGACTGTATATTAAGTGTTTATTTATTTTCCCTTGAGTTGTCATTAAGGTGAGTCATTCGCATGAGTTTATTTATTACTTACTGTTTCTTAAGCCAAAAAGGCAATAAGAGAGAGAAAAGATATAACAACACACAAGGGAAACTATGAGAGGAGGAGGAATATTAATTTACACCAAGGAAGGAATACATTTCGACGCAAAAAAAGTAAACACTGAAGCACTAGAACTTATCCACGGCCAGATTAGATTAGAAAAAATAAAATTTCATGTACTGGCAATTTACAGACCACCTCACAAAAATAAGGTTCTATTTATGGATGAATTGAAGACCGTCATACAATCGATCACGTCATCTGATAACGTTATAGTGATCGGAGACACAAATATAGATATTCTAAATGATCGAGTAAACCCAACCACTACGATGTACAGAAACACCTTGTGTGCATACGGCCTACAATGTGCAATACCGACCACGGAAATAACTCGCGAGGCGATCGTGGACGGGCGACTCGACACGTCATGCCTGGATCACGTGTGGGTGCGAGCGGGACACAGTATACGCGGGTTGTCATCGTACGTACTGGAGGCGCATATTTCCGATCATCATGCTGTTGGAATTGCGTGGGACTCGTGCATAGTGCAGGTACAAACAAACAGTATGAATAGTGTGCGCGAAGTCATTAGCGATGAACTAGTAAAAAAGAAGTTTGATGCATATGACTGGGTGCAATTACTCACAATAAGATGTCCGTTAATTTTATTTCAAACATTGTGTACAGTATTTGACAGTATTTATAAGGACAGTACAATATTTATTAAGGAAAATAAGAAAAAAAGAAAAAATCAACCATGGGTAGATAATTATTTGTATATAATGTTACTGCGCAGAGATTACCTATTTCGAGTTTGGAAATCAGAACCAAAAAATATGAATAAAAGGCTAGAATATACTAAGTTTAGAAATAAGGTCAATAAATTAGTTAACAATGCAAAAAATAAATATAGGCAGTCGCAAATTAAAAAATGTAACGGTGATTTAAGGAAAATATGGGAAAACATTAATTTATGGTTAGGACGATCTAAAGCTAGTTTGGATGATGTTATATTAAGACATCTAGGTAAAACAGAAAGTTTAAAAAACATTTGTACTAACTTTGCTAAAACATTTACCCAGGAAATTCATGGTATTAAACACATATGTAATATGAATTTTTTAAATAGGAATGACTATGTAAAACCAAGCCAGGTGAGTTTTAGATATTCTACTGTGAGTCCGTCTGATGTTGAAAAAGTAATAAATACGTTGTCATGCGAAAAAGCCCCAGGCTTAGATGGAATAAGGGTCAAAGATGTTAAATACTTATGCAAGCAGATAAGTCCTATTTTAGCTCATTTTATGAATTTATGTTTAACGAACGGTACTTATCCTGAACAACTAAAAAGTGCAATTATAAGGCCTATTTATAAGTCCGGGAGTCACCTAGAATATGTTAACTACCGCCCTATTGCCATACTGTCCGTTATTGACAAAATTGTTGAAAAACTCATTGTTGGACAAATGTCAAAGTTTTTAGAACGTCATAATATATTAACGAATACACAGCATGGTTTTCGGAAGGGGCGTAGCACCGTCTCGGCTCTCATTTCTTTTTCAGATTATGTTAATCAATGTCTAGATTCTGGTAAGCAGTTAATAGCACTTTTTATAGATTATAAAAAAGCTTTCGACACATTAGACCACGATATTTTACTACAGGCGATGGATGAATGTGGAATACGCGGCCCAACAAAGAGATGGTTTGAAAGCTACTTATCTAACAGAAAAATACGCACGGTAATAGGTGGAGTGTCTGGCGACGAAGCTATAGCCGACCTTGGAGTGCCGACCGGGTCGGTGTTTGGGCCAGTAGGATATGTCATGCACGTTAACAGTGTCTCGAATGTAGTAAAAAACTGCGAGGTGTTTATGTATGCCGATGACATGTGTCTACTTTATGCCTCAAAAGATATATCGGAAATACAAAAGTACATACAAAAAAGATTTTGAAGGTATTACAAAGTGGGCACATGACAACGGTATCATTTTGAATTTCTCAAAAACAAAATGCATTCACATACATTCGCCTTATAACCACCAAGCTAAAGGTGTCAAGAGTAAAGATCTTGCTATAATAGGACACACATACGAATGTTTGCACAGGAACAAACTTAATTGTACTTGTGTCAAACTAGAATATGTTGATACTTTTAAATACCTAGGTCTGGTTGTAGACACACACTTTAATTGGAAAACTCACGTAAATGTTATCTGTAATAGGTTAAGATCCGTACTAGGGAAGTTCTTTCAATTGAAGTGTGTGTTGCATAAAGATACACTACTGATGGTTTATTATGCACTGGCGGACTCGCTTATCAGTTACGGACTTGTTGTGTACGGGCGAACATTTATGACGTACCTGCAAAATATTAAGAATTTACAAATAAGACTACTTAAGTTCTTAGTAAGTAAAAACGTAAAAAAAAAGTGTAACAAAGAATATCACAAGTTATTTAAATTGTGTAAAATATTACCTATAGATAAAAAGGTTGAATTTTTGATAGGATTAGAACACTATTACTGTGACCAATACAAAGTCAATGTTGAAAATAGATATAATACAAGAAGTGTACGACAGAAGAAATTCGTTATTCCTAGGGTTAATAACTATTATGGAAAAAGATTGTCAAAATTTTTGGTACCAAAATTATTTAATAAGATAGATTTACTGAGACAGGATCATAAATTAAGTAAAAAATTGTTAAAGACAAGATTGAAGGGTGTGTGTGTATCTCGACAGATTAGACTAACATTATTATTTATTGTTACAATTCCTTGTACAAGAACTGTGGAGAAGGGTAGGTTAAGATAGTTTAAAAAAAAGAGCGCATCTCGCCATCAAACTTTAAAGTTTGGCGAGTGATTTTTAAATTGTATTTTTTTGTATATTTTTTGGTAACAATAAAAAAAAAAAAACACACCTACGTCAACGAACTCATACGCGCCATGCACATGATACACACCGTCGAGCAGTGAGTACCAACAGTCTAGCCAGGCAGCCTGCCCGGCGTGCCGCCCGCCGCCGCGACCGCGCCCGCCACGCGGCTCGACGCACACACCTACGTCAACGAACTCATACGCGCCATGCACATGATACACACAGTCGAGCAGTGAGTACCAACAGTCTAGCCAGGAAGGCAGCCTGCCCGGCGTGCCGCCCGCCGCCGCGACCGCGCCCGCCGCCGATCCTATTTCTTACTGTGATCAAAAAACTTTCAGGCCAACTGAAATATGAGTAGAGAAACTACGGTATGTCACAACACCGGCTTCACACGCAGGTATAATCTTCTACAACATTAGGATTAAAAAAACCGGCCAAGTGCGAGTCGGACTCACGCACGAAGGGTTCCGTACCAAAAAACGCCAAAAAAACACGTTTATTGTATGGGAGCCCCCTTAAATATTTTTTGTATTTTGTTTTTAGTATTTTTCACTATAGCGGCAACAGAAATACATCATCTGAAAATTTTAACTGTCTTCCTGTTGTCGATATTAATTTCAAGCAAAAAACGTCAAATAAAAACCATTTGTTGTATGGGAGCCCCCTTTCAATATTTATTTTATTCTGTTTTTAGTATTTGTTGTTATAGCAGCTACAGAAATACATCATCTGTGAAAATTTCAGCTCTCTAGCTATCACGGTTCATGAGATACACCCTGGTGACAGACAGACGGACAGCGGAGTCTTAGTAATAGGGTCCCGTTTTTAGGGTTCCGTACCCAAAGGGTAAAAACGGGACCCTATTTCACTGTCCGTCTGTCTGTCTGCCTGTCTGTCTGTCTGTCACCAGGCTGTATCTCATGAACCGTGATAGCTAGACAGTTGAAATTTTCACAGATAATGTATTTCTGTTGCCGCTATAACAACAAATACTAAAAACAGAATAAAATAAATATTCAAGGGGGCTCCCACTCCCATACAACAAAAGTGATTTTTTGCCGTTTTTTAGTAGGGAACCCTTCGTGCGCGATTCAGACTCGCACTTGGCCGGTTTTACCCTTTGGGTACGGAACCCTTAAAAGTAGTTTCTGTACTCTAACTAAAACTACATTCACACTGTACGTTGTCGCAGGTTGGACACAGCGGAGGCGATAGTGAAGACGCTCAGCCTTTCGCTCCCGACGCTCGTCGCCTCGGATAGCTTCGAGGCCATGGCTTTGGTCAAGGTTTGTTTAGCTTTTGTGTATTTTGCCAGGCTGCAAACACACTTGGAAGTTTTGCTCACGTAAACTACTTACGATGAATTTGCAAAATGTAAGTATGTACACTCTTTGGAAGTAGTTTTCCATAATTTCATACTATGTACTTGCGTACACAGCCGTAAGTTACTTACTTAAGACACAGAATAAGTAATAGTACAAAGTACAGAAGCAGCGCGCCGCACAGTGGGAGATTTGACTGATCTGGCCGATGAAAAGTATTAGTCCTTGGGGTATGCCGTAAAACCCCGAATCGATGTATAGAATAGCAGTTTGCCATATTTGTTTTTCAAATAACTTTCCTTATGGTTATCTTTACATATAAAACTCTTAGTTGATTGATTGATTGATTGTTTGATTATTTGATTGTTTGTTGGGATACAGCTAGAGCCCTAACGGCTGAAAGTAGAGACACCATTTTTGGAGAGTAGATACCTTTTATGGTGTAGGTGAGCACTAAGAAAGGATTTTTGGAAAATTCACCCCCTAAGGGGGTGAAATAGGGGATGAAAGTTTGTATGGAAGTTCCTTAGTTTCAAAGCTAGGATGTCAAAATTTTGTGTGTAGGCAAACGATGACGATTTAAAATTATACGGGGAAGGGGTAAGGGAGAGGGGGGATGGGGGGATAGGTGGGAATGGTGACGGTTACGGTGATGGTAAGTGTAAGCGAAAGCGGAAGCAGAAACGAAAGCGTAAACATTTGAGAACTACAAGCTCTTCGTCGGAGTCGAATTAAAATTCAGTATTATTTATAGATTCATACCAATTATCTTAAAATAAATTTAAATAACTACTACATAATTTTCTTTTTATTTGAAAACTCTCGATGCACAGTCAACGGCACGTTGACCTTGAGACAGATTTTAAGGCTGCGTTCAAACAATAACACACGACCCGACCTCAACCCAAACTCAACTCAAACTCACCTCAACCGCAGCCCACCTTGAAATACATCGCTTGCATTTTGATTCTTATGACACATAAATAAGCCCCTGAGTAATGTGCAGGTGAGTTTGAGGTGTGTTCGGGATAGTTTGCGTTGAGTTTGAGTTGAGTTCGGGTTGAGTTTGATTTGAGTTCGGGTAGAGTGCGTGGCGGGTGCAGTTGCATCGACGAAAAATAACGTAGCTTATTAATGTGCCATAAAACTCAAAATTGTAAGCGCTGTATTGCAAGGAGTGGGCTTCGGTTGAGTTCGAGTTGAGTTTGAGTTGAGTTCGGGTTGAGATCGGGTCGTGCTTTATCGTCTGAACGCAGTCTAAGCCGTACGTAATAAGAGCTTTTCTTCATAATTCAACTGTTTCACCTACCGTGCTGCTGCAAAGCAGCACGGTAGTTGAAGAAATAGTCGAATTTATTTTTACCTATTTATCATTTTCAATTTTTTTTTAATCGGGCAGATTTAGGCAGCTAATATTTACACTCCCGGAGACCTGATAAAAGTATCCAATAAATAGATACAAATTTAAGGCTGATCCTGACCGATCCTGGTTCTTGTAGACCATTAAACGTAGCCAAATTATAAAACTGTGGCTATGTACTTTGAATAGTCTGTAAATACAGATTATTACAACTGAAATATAAAATAAACACATTAAATTATTCTACATATTCGTATTTACTAATTCCATATCAATGAACTTTGTTTTCCTACAAAATATTTAGGACACCTCAAATTTAAACTTTGCATGACGCCTTATAGTTAGGTCAGTAGTGGCACTCATGTATGGCGAGGTCAAAATTTGTCATTAGATGAATTCACTTGGCACATATGTAGCTAAGGTAAAACTGATCTGATTTAGCCCGGTAGCCATCCGCCCCCCCTTGGCAGGTAAGGGGGGGTGGCATTCAAAGTTTCGCGCCGCCGCACTTCAGAAAAAAAATCATATCTCCTTCAATATACCTACCACCTTGAGTGTGATATCATAATGTGATAAATCAAGGATGAGGAAGCCATTTTTGAGACATTTAATGTACAGTTTCATAGAAAAAAAGTGATATATTTTACTATATTGACGACATTATCAAAATCAGTTTGCTATTTTTTTTATTCAACAGTTGGTATCTTTGAAAATTCAAATTTTATGCAAAGGAAAAAAATACTATCTTAAAGTACATTTATTCAGCTTTAAATACATACAAACTTATATATAGTTATCATACAATATCTATCTGACAAAAATCGAACATTGTATGCGAAGGTGTTTCCAAACGTCTTTAATTTCAAGTTAAGTTGGTTTTTCATACAAATTGTATAGAGTACAAACTTAACTTTGCGGCCAATTGATGTTTATGTTTCTACGGTCTTATAGTCTCAGTCTAATTTATACATAAATTTTTTTGTGGAAGTCATAACAATAATTGAAAAAAATAGACAGACTTGATCTCAGAATGAGGAAGTCACAAAACGTCGACGCGACGTGGCGTCAAAAGATCAGCTCAAAACGATCAGGTAGGAAAACGTCCTATCCTACCATATTAAGTTTACAGTGCAAAAAGTGTTTAAATCATAATAGGTAGGTACCCTAAGAACCTAGGTATACAAATATATCGTAAAGATAAAACTACTGTTGCATTGAGTATTTTTATACACTCGTGAGCAGAAAAATGGAACAACAGCCCTATTTCATACAAACAAGGTAATTTTAAAGCTTTGGTTCTCCGCCCAAGATTAAACGGGGTATTATGTGATGATGGCAATTTAAAGAGTGAATGGAGAAGGCACAGATCGCAAAAGAAACCCAACGGATCAGAAGAGTCGTTTACACCAGAGACCGTCTAGAGTGTTGAGTGTTACATTTTCCATACTTAAAAATTTTCGCTTGATATTTTTTTAAGTTCAACCCTGAGCTAAATGACTTATCTAATCCGTTCGATTTCTTTAGCATTATAAGTCTCCGCCATCCATTCTTTAAACTGCCATCATCAGATAACATCTCGTTTAATCCTGAGCGGAGAACCAAAGCTTTAAAGTTACCTCGTTTGTATGAAAATAAGCCTGTTAATCATTTTTTTCAGCTCAAAAGTGTATAAAAATACTTAATGCAACAATAGTTTCATTTTTACGATATATTTATATGCCTAGGTCCTTGGGGTACCTAATAATTATAATTTAAACATTATTTGCACTTTAGACTTAATTTGGTAGAATATTTTCCTACCTGGGTCGTTTTGAGATCTAATCTTTTGACGCCACGTCGCGTCGTCGTTTTATGACTTGCTCGTACTGAGAACACGTATGTCTATTTTTTTCTATAGTCGTTATGACTTCCACAAAAAGATCTAAGTATGTATTAGACCGTAGGATAGTTGAGAGAGATTGTAAGACCGTAAGAACATAAGCGACAAAATATACCAAAGTTAAGTTTGTATTCTATACATTTTGTATGAAAAAACCAACTTATATTTGCAGTTGGAAATTCTTGGCAACACTGTCACATACTGTGTTCGATTTTTTTCAGAGAGACATTGTAAGATAACTATATTTAAAGTATACATATTTTAAAGCTGAATAAGTGTACTTTAAGTCAAAATTTTTTTCTCTGCACAAAATTAGTATTTTCAAAGATACTGACTGTTGAATAAAAATAATAGCAAAACATTTTTTTGATACTTTTAGCAATATTTTTTTTTTCAATGTCTATAAAATTAAATGACTCAAAAATGAATTTCTTTATGCTTGCTACAGAGTTAAGTTTGTGTTCTATACATTTTGCATGAAATAAAACATCTAATACTGGCTCTTGGAAACGTTGGGAAACACCGTCGCATACCATGTTCGATTTTTTTTCAGATAGACATTGTACGATACCTACCTAGTTGGTTACTAAGTTCTGTAACTATGGAAAACATGAATAATACTAAATTTACAAATAATGCTACAATGAATTATATACCAAATGAAAGCACAAATATTTAAGATTATCATGTATTAAAATTATTCTAAATGACCGCCTCTGGCATGAATACACGCCTTTAGACGACGAGGCCAGTCATCGATGGCAGCACGAACTACCACCATATTCAATTCTGCGACTGCCTTGAGAATAGCGCGCTTAAGAGAGTCGAGATTCATGTGGGGCTTAGCACATGCTTTCTCCTCAATAAGTTGCCATATGGCATAATCCAGAGGATTTAAGTCTGGGCTGGAGGATGGCCATTCTTCCTGCGCGATAAAATCAATTTTGTTAGCCCGAAACCATGCTTGTGTAGATTTTGCTTTGTGCGCAGGGGCAGAGTCCTGCTGGAAGACCCATGGCTGGTTTTGAAATAAAGTGTGGCTTAAGGGTTTGACAACAGGTTCCAGAACGGTATCTTGATAGACTCTAGCGCCAGTTTTCACACCTTTTTCACAGAAATGAACCTTACTTAGCCCTGAATAGGACACCCCCAGCCAAATCATCACTGATGAGGGGTGGTGACCTCGTTGGACCCTCGGAGCAATCATGCTGGCTTCTTTACTATTCTTAGCGTATACTCTATCATTTTGACGGTTAAAATTTTCTTCGACTGTGAAGATTTTTTTCATCAGTAAACAAGATTTTTCGATGGCCGTTTTGTGCGTACCGCTTTAGTAGAGCGCGACTTCGTGCTAACCTCATAGCCTTCAATCGTGCGTTTAGCAGATGGCCCTTTCGTCTACGGTAAGCGTGAAGCCCAAGGTCATCATTGATAATTTTTTTAAGGGAACTTCTCTTCACAGTCATCTGTATTGCCAATAACTTTGCTTCCGGACGGGATTTCTCGTGATTCTCGCCTTCACTGCCTTGATCACAGCTGGTGTCCGAACGGTGCGTGGTCTTCCTGATCTTTTTCGGTCATCGACGGTCAAGGTATTACTGTACCTATGGATAGTGCGATAAATAAATTGCTTGTTGATTTTCAACTTTTGTAGCAACTTGAAAATCATATTCGGTGGCTGCCCACATTTGTGCAGAGCAATTACAGCGACACGATTCTCCTTCAACCCCCATTCCATGGTGAAATAAACAAAATATGATATACGTGTGGTATGGAATTATAGCTTATAAAACTGTCAATAATATGTCATTTTTATTTTTTCTTTTCATTTGTTTTAATGGCCAGTAATCGATAAAGAAACTCAGTAACAGAACTTTTGACCAACCTGTGTATATATAAAGTACATATTTTTTAAAAGCTGGATAAATTTGCTTTAATACAATATTTTTTTTCTTTGCACAAAATTAGTATTTTCGAAGATACCGGCTCTTAAATAAAAAAAATAGCAAAGAGATTTTGATACTATCCGTTATATTTTACCTTTTTTCTATGAAACTGTACATGAAATGTCTCAAAAATGAGACCCCTATCCCTAATTTATCATAAAATGATACCACAGTCGAGGTGATAGGTATATTGAGAGAGATATGATTTTTTGTCTGAAGTGCGGCGGCGTGAAACTTTGAATATCACCCCCCACTACCTGCCAAGGGGGGGAGGATGACTACCGGGCTAAATCAGCTCAGTTTTACCTAAGCTAAATATGTGCCAAGTGAATTCATCTAATGAAAAATTTTGACCTTTAGCCACTACCAGTCTGTCGCAACTTTCATACAAAAAATAATTCTATGAAACAGACACGAATTTTGATGGCGACTATATTTGTCTCTCTCTTCCTCATTCTTTCTCGTTCTTTGATGATACGTCATTCATTTGTCAGTCAGAGCAACTTCGGCGGTACATTTAAAGATCTTTGGAAAGTTTCTAGTATTAATAAAATTATAACAAATAAAATTATCAATTTGTGTTAATAGTACGCTAGTAATATAATAAGTCAGTGGTTAATGGTCAAGTCGTTGCGAATTTTAAGTGCGTACCTAATCAAATCATAATGAAGCATGTGAGAAATTTGTGGTTTGAAATCGGCGTTAAAGGACGACACAAAATGGTTTTTATGGCCAAATTTCCTTTTGATGAGCTTCGGTGAGTAATCATTAATCAATTTAACATTCGTTTAAACTTTTTGGTAGATATTTGAATGTAAATAATAATTTTAGTCAAAATAAGCTGATGGGAAATAGAGTACCTACATCTATAAATATCGATATCGATGTTTTTAATTTTAGTTTGTAATGTAAGAAATGTAAGAACAATGTACCATATACACTCAATAACTTTCCCGTTGCATTGTACACTCAGCAGCACATGAGGTTATACAAAACTGTCAAAATTCATTTTGAATCTTAATATATTTGCATTTAAGTATAAAAATGTTTTCATATAATTTTTATTTCAGGTCATTACGATCAGCCGTCGAATGAATTGAAGAAGTACAATGAAGATTTTCAATGAAGATTTTTTAGAAATAAATACTTTTAATTTTTAATTTCTTTATTTCAAATATTAAACTGCATGCTCTGTTTTTTAAACTACTGCCCGCAACGGTTAAATACTTCATAATTAATTCTAACATACTTATGTGACTCAGAACTAGTTAAAAAACGGAGCATTGTGCCATATTAGTGGACATTTTAAAATTATGCTTTAAGTAAGCGCACTTCAGTGCATTCATCGATATCGATAAAAAATTTAATACTAGGTCGCCCATCTCTATATTTTTTCCTGTAGGTTGGCAAAATATTGTTTTACAGTCGTTAGGTTGGCAACGATGAGGTATGTTTGATTTGCCATTTCATAGATATTTTTTGCTCTATGAAGTCCCGTCTCTTCTTACGTAGTTATTGCTTTCTCTGTGGCCACTACTTCCTAGGCTATTACATTTGAAACGTGACACAATCTACTCTTGTCAAACATCATGAATATGTCAAAACACACTAAAAAAAATAAAGAAAATAATATGGCCAGTATGTTATCAACTAAAGAGGTATCGTTTGTGGTTGTTTTTATATTTTTACATCATACTGCTCGGCAACTAGGATTTACTAGTATAGTAAGAGGCCGTGTAAGTTGGCATGTGCAACACAGTGCATTGTTTAGATAGAACGTTCCATTTTCAAATCACTTATGTCAAACTCCTTAGTGAACCAATTTCTTTTCTTATAAAATGACGAAACTTTTTACTAAAAAAAAACTATGAAAATTCAAGCTATGCAAAACTCCTTGGTCAAACAATTATTTTTCATAAAATGATAACATTCATTTTGAAAGCGCGAAAAAAAATCAGCTGTTTTACATTTCGATGGAGTAGGCATTTTACTTTTGTATGGAACAACAGATTTTTTTTCGTGATTTTTCCCATAATGAAAGTTGTTCAGTTTGATGGTCTGATCAACCCCACGAGAGGTTTTTAATGAACGAAAAATATCATTGTCAATGTTTTATTTACCTCGCATGAATGATGTAAAGTAGTATGCTTACCTCGGTTGTAAGTAGCTATAACACCCTCGAACTATATTCGCCCTTGCTCGCTTCGCTCGCTCGGGCGTCTAAATATCTCGGGTGCACTCGATCCATTAGCGCCCTTTGCGAGCTGCGCTCGCACGGGCGCCAAATTGGATCTTGTTCTGTAATAGCTCACTTACGTCCCTTGTGTAACAAACTACTATTATTTTACACATGTTTGTAATGACTTTTCATCGGCTAGATAATGTAAGTCTCCCACTGTGCGCCGCATAGTAATTTAAATAAAATAGCGACTTTTGCTCCGACACAATAAAGTGCAATTCAGGTCGCGCAATGGCCTGCAGTACAGTTTATATTCACCTAGTAGTTGCCTCTCTTTCTATCGCGTGCTCTTACCTTTTCTAATGACGCAACGTTAAGGTTGTCTTCTCTTAAATGAACTGCGTAGCGTATATCATAATGTGAAAAACGTCAATTTTTTATTGGTTTTTGTTTTTGACATCTGTATACGGCACAGTAATGTCGATTCGACATTGTTACTATTATAAAGAGGCAATACCTACGCAGGCAGTAAGATGCCGCGCTTGTACGGCGGCGGGCGTGTGGCGGCCCTTTGCTCACTTGTTCGTTCGCACGAACGGTATAGCGGCAGGTGCCTATCGCGCGACCTTGAGCGAGTGAAGGAGGCCTGCTTAAGATTCGTCTCTCTGTCTTCTCTTTATTTGTTTACTTTTACTATTTAGTAATATGTGATTTTGTGTATAAGTAGTTATAGTTAGTGTTATTTTGCTGAATGTATTAGTAGAAGAAGTTAACTGAATGTATTAGTAGGGTTCTCTGCCTTTTCGCCGAAAATTCTTTGCCCGATTATATTATCACTTCCCAACTAACGTTACGCAGAATATTATTTCGCCGAATAATCATATGCCAATTTATCATATATTTTATTTTATTTCCCAACCTCACAGTTACCAACTGTACGTTTGGTCTGTATTTTATACTTAATAACACTTTTCAAAATGCCAATATTCAAGTAGCAGAATGTTTTAGTTAGCGTAATATTCATTTAGTTATTTATCGTTTACCAAATGTTTTATTAAGTAGGGTTTCGTTTTGTAACTATGTAATTTTATGGTAAAACTGTACATTAAGGGCCGCGAGGTAGGGGGATGGGAGGGGGGTGAAGGGGGGCACCCCCTGGGTCCCTCCACCCTTGAAGCAAGCCCTTGGTTTCTGAGATACTCATTGTTGAAGTTTGAAGTAATGACTGTACCAGTCAATAGGAGGGGGAGGGCCGACAACCCCCTCCTCTAACCCCCATCTGCCAGAGATGCATAGTTTTCAATATTTTTTGTAGATATAACCTCAAAACCAAAACGTCGTTTCTGGTGCTTCGCCCGCCGCTGCCGCGGTAAGCTCGCTCGGCTCGCGCGTTTTTGGTCACCATTAGGATCTAACCTAATGAACTCTGATACTTTTTTCATGGCGGGGGGCTGCGCCCCCCGACCCCCCCACTCCGGTTATGTCACTAATCTTGTTCTGTCACAAAAAATTTGGGAACTATCGTGAGCAACCGAGTAATTTGGCATTCTTCAATAATTTATTTCTCGAAAATAACCGGTACCCACCTGAACCGAAGAAAAAAGTACTAAAAGTACCACTAAGAGGTGACAAGAGTGTAATGTGTTTTTATAAACAATAAAGAACTATTTTTATTTATTTTTTTAAGTATGAAAAAGGTACCGTTACGCTGACGAAACGTAATTCGTTTAATAGTTGTTTGGCCTAGTGAAAGATTTGACAAATGATAAACGTTCCAAACGTTTTGTGGCATTATAATAATCAGCTTAACAATAATTCTACCAAATGAAACGTTGTCATACAAATATTTGGGAATCGTTAGTTGTAAAAGTGAAACATTGGCGAAACGTTGGTTGGGAAGTGAATTTCGGCCAAAAATAGTTTGGCGATAAATCAGGACACCGTATTTATGGTATTAGTAGCATATCTGTGGTATTAGCAGGGGGGTTTCACTCCGCGCTATTATATTAGCAAATCTGCTCGCAACTATAGGTGGTGGCAACGAAGGTGCATACAATAATACGCAGTGTTGTGCAATTTGAAATTGTACTTTATTGCCGTGCAGCGAGAGTAGTTTATTATTTGATTGTCCTGGCGCAGAGGGACTTCTGTACGCTTAGTACTTATATTCTGTGATGTTATTGACTTTGTTCTGTATACAGATGACGTGCGTGGTGATTTGGCTAGTGCAGTCGGCGAGCGAGGACTACGCGGTGGAGGGCGGAGCGCTGAGCGAGGGCGAAGCGCGCGCGATGCAGCTGGCCGAAGCGCTAGCGGCTTCCACCGCGCTGGCGTTAGCGCTGCCAGTGCCGGCGCCGAAGCGAGCGCTGCCTGCTTGTTAGTACACTTTTTAAAAATATATCGGTTCAATATGCATACATGCGGCATGTAGGCGTACTTCGCACATAAGATACCTTTTCTATTAGACGATAGTTAGTGTGTTATGCGTAGCGATGGGCAGGCGCCTAATTTTATGCGATAATTGTGGCATTTCGCCTTTTTTAATTTGGGATTTTTTTAAAATACAAAACTGTTTAAATTTAATTTTGATGACTAAAGTAAAATGTAATTAGTTTCTCTTGATATTGTTTTGTGACCGTGCAGTGAAGGTGTGGCTGCAGTGGGCGCTACCGCGGCCGCGCGCGCTGCGCGTGTCGGCGGCGCTGTGGGCGGCGGTGGCGCGCGCGCTCTCCGCGCTGGCCGCGCTGCCCGCCGCGCGCCTGCCCGCCGCGCACGGTGCGTACTGTGTGCCGCGTGCTGCGCGTGTAGTGTAGTGTGGCGGTGCGCGCGCGCGTGTCGGCGGCGCTGTGGGCGGCGGTGGCGCGCGCGCTCTCCGCGCTGGCCGCGCTGCCCGCCGCGCGCCTGCCCGCCGCGCACGGTGCGTACTGTGTGCTGCGTGCTGCGCGTGTAGTGTAGTGTGGCGGTGCGCGCGCGCGTGTCGGCGGCGCTGTGGGCGGCGGTGGCGCGCGCGCTCTCCGCGCTGGCCGCGCTGCCCGCCGCGCGCCTGCCCGCCGCGCACGGTGCGTACTGTGTGCCGCGTGCTGCGCGTGTAGTGTAGTGTGGCGGTGCGCGCGCGCGTGTCGGCGGCGCTGTGGGCGGCGGTGGCGCGCGCGCTCTCCGCGCTGGCCGCGCTGCCCGCCGCGCGCCTGCCCGCCGCGCACGGTGCGTACTGTGTGCCGCGTGCTGCGCGTGTAGTGTAGTGTGGCGGTGCGCGCGCGCGTGTCGGCGGCGCTGTGGGCGGCGGTGGCGCGCGCGCTCTCCGCGCTGGCCGCGCTGCCCGCCGCGCGCCTGCCCGCCGCGCACGGTGCGTACTGTGTGCCGCGTGCTGCGCGTGTAGTGTAGTGTGGCGGTGCGCGCGCGCGTGTCGGCGGCGCTGTGGGCGGCGGTGGCGCGCGCGCTCTCCGCGCTGGCCGCGCTGCCCGCCGCGCGCCTGCCCGCCGCGCACGGTGCGTACTGTGTGCCGCGTGCTGCGCGTGTAGTGTAGTGTGGCGGTGCGCGCGCGTGTCGGCGGCGCTGTGGGCGGCGGTGGCGCGCGCGCTCTCCGCGCTGGCCGCGCTGCCCGCCGCGCGCCTGCCCGCCGCGCACGGTGCGTACTGTGTGCCGCGTGCTGCGCGTGTAGTGTAGTGTGGCGGTGCGCGCGCGTGTCGGCGGCGCTGTGGGCGGCGGTGGCGCGCGCGCTCTCCGCGCTGGCCGCGCTGCCCGCCGCGCGCCTGCCCGCCGCGCACGGTGCGTACTGTGTGCCGCGTGCTGCGCGTGTAGTGTAGTGTGGCGGTGCGCGCGCGTGTCGGCGGCGCTGTGGGCGGCGGTGGCGCGCGCGCTCTCCGCGCTGGCCGCGCTGCCCGCCGCGCGCCTGCCCGCCGCGCACGGTGCGTACTGTGTGCCGCGTGCTGCGCGTGTAGTGTAGTGTGGCGGTGCGCGCGCGTGTCGGCGGCGCTGTGGGCGGCGGTGGCGCGCGCGCTCTCCGCGCTGGCCGCGCTGCCCGCCGCGCGCCTGCCCGCCGCGCACGGTGCGTACTGTGTGCTGCGTGCTGCGCGTGTAGTGTAGTGTGGCGGTGCGCGCGCGCGTGTCGGCGGCGCTGTGGGCGGCGGTGGCGCGCGCGCTCTTCGCGCTGGCCGCGCTGCCCGCCGCGCGCCTGCCCGCCGCGCACGGTGCGTACTGTGTGCCGCGTGCTGCGCGTGTAGTGTAGTGTGGCGGTGCGCGCGCGTGTCGGCGGCGCTGTGGGCGGCGGTGGCGCGCGCGCTCTCCGCGCTGGCCGCGCTGCCCGCCGCGCGCCTGCCCGCCGCGCACGGTGCGTACTGTGTGCCGCGTGCTGCGCGTGTAGTGTAGTGTGGCGGTGCGCGCGCGTGTCGGCGGCGCTGTGGGCGGCGGTGGCGCGCGCGCTCTCCGCGCTGGCCGCGCTGCCCGCCGCGCGCCTGCCCGCCGCGCACGGTGCGTACTGTGTGCCGCGTGCTGCGCGTGTAGTGTAGTGTGGCGGTGCGCGCGCGCGTGTCGGCGGCGCTGTGGGCGGCGGTGGCGCGCGCGCTCTCCGCGCTGGCCGCGCTGCCCGCCGCGCGCCTGCCCGCCGCGCACGGTGCGTACTGTGTGCCGCGTGCTGCGCGTGTAGTGTAGTGTGGCGGTGCGCGCGCGTGTCGGCGGCGCTGTGGGCGGCGGTGGCGCGCGCGCTCTCCGCGCTGGCCGCGCTGCCCGCCGCGCGCCTGCCCGCCGCGCACGGTGCGTACTGTGTGCCGCGTGCTGCGCGTGTAGTGTAGTGTGGCGGTGCGCGCGCGCGTGTCGGCGGCGCTGTGGGCGGCGGTGGCGCGCGCGCTCTCCGCGCTGGCCGCTGCACGTGTACATATCATCATATCATACCGCACGACACCCACTGCTGGGCATAGGCCTCCCCCAAGAATCTCCACGACGATCGTTCCTGCGCTATCCGCATCTAGCGGCGCCCCGCAACCTTCGCCAGATCGTCGGTCCACCTTGTCGGGACCCCACTGAGAGACGTCCGGTGCGCGGTCACCATTTCAGAACCTTTCCGCCCAAACGGCCATCAGTTCGTCACCATTGAATCGTTGAACGTCGAAATCGTGAATCAGGACTCTATACATGTTTGCCTCGATGTTAGCTTGACGTAGTGCGACGTCATTTCTGCGTAATGTTTACACTATTGTACTTTTCGCTGATCCTGCATTTCTTCGTCATTCGTCGATTGCTTATTAGCGGTATGATTTCGCCGCTACGATATACGTACATTTTTTCTCAATTTATTTATTTATTTATTACTTAGGGAAACATACAGCTTTAAAATAGTACGTAATAGTGAAACATTATTTTAGTACAGTAGCCAAAAGAGTTTCCACCACTAAATAGTACATTACGTTGAACAGACAAATTATGTAAGCAAACAGATGTAAGAAATTATAAGTAAATAATGATATAACAACAAAAAAGTTTCATTTTTAAATGACAAATTATTAAGGATGTAATTTACTGACATTAATTTTTAAAAATGTAGGTTATAGCAAATTTATTATTTAACATAAACAATGACAATTTAACAAAAATGGTTTTAATTAAAAACAATAAGGTTATAATTTACTGATACAAATTTTAAAAGTTTCATGTTTAAATTTAGAAAATTTGGTATTAAATATATCTATATCGCTAAAATTCACATTATAATTTTTAATAGCTCTTAGTATGAATCGGTTTTTACCATAATTGGTTCTACTATGAGGTACCGAGAAAGTATTACATGAACGCAGTCTAGCACCAGAACATTTAAACAAGATCTTACTTAACAAATAAGGGGAATCAATTTGATTATTCAAAATTTTGTACAAAAAGGTTTGATCACGTACTTCTCTGCGCAATTCAAGAGGTATTATCAATTTATGAAAAATTAAACTTATATCTAAGCCTTTTAATTAATTTATCCTGAATTTTTTCCACCATCTTTTTGTATTCAGAATACTGCGGGTTCCAAACTGTGGATGCATATTCTAAGTGAGATCTGACAAGCGAATTATACAAAACGAGAAGAGTATCAGGATCGGTGAAATCAACGGTCTGTCTGAAGATGAATCCAAGCATTTTATAGGCTTTACTAGTGATATGATTTAAGTGCGAAGAAAAAAGTAAACCACTATCTAGAATAATGCCCAGGTCCCTCACCTCGGTGACCCTTTTGAGAATTTTGTCATTAAGTTGGTAATCGAATATTATTGGCTGTTTTTTTCTGCAATAAGTGATAGAATGACATTTATCAACATTAAGAAAAAGTTTGTTACGGCAGCAATATTCGAATAATCTATTTAAATCATTTTGTAGTAAGATGCAATCTTCAATAGATTTAACAGTAGTAAAAATTTTAGTATCATCAGCAAACAATAAAAATTTAGAATTCAAAAAGCACTTTATTACATCATTAATAAAAATATTAAAAAGTAAAGGGCCGAGGTGAATTGTGCTACGAATTAGTATAATATTATTACTTGAAATAATATATTGATTAGTTAAATACAATGCATGTCGTGGCAGCTTGTAAAAACCGGCCAAGTGCGAGTGCTCGCGCACGAAAAGTTCCGTACCAAAAAACGGCAAATATTTTTTTTTCTGTTTTTAGTATTTGTTGTTATAGCAGCAATAGAAATACATCATCTGTGAAAATTTCAACTATCCACCAGCAGTCGTTATTAATAGCGAGCAAAAAACGGCAAAAATATCACGTTTGTTGTAAAGGAGCCCCCTTTAAATATTTATTTTATACTGTTTTTAGTATTTGTTGTTATAGCGGCAACAAAAATACATCATCTGTAAAATTTTCACCTGTCTAGCTATCACGGTTCATGAGATACAGCCTGGTGACAGACATACAGACAGACAGACAGACGGACAGCGGAGTCTTAGTAATAGGGTTCCATTTTTACCCTTTGGGTACGGAACCCTAAAAAACCAATAAACAATCGTCGTTTTTCAAATTATGATAGACAGACAGACAGACGGACAGCGGAGTCTTAGTAATAGGGTTCCATTTTTACCCTTTGGGTACGGAACCCTAAAAAACCAATAAACAATCGTCGCTTTTCAAATTATGATAGACAGACGGAGAGCGGAGTCTTAGTAATAAGGTCCCGTTTTTTACCCTTTGGGTACGGAACCCTAAAAAACCAATAAAAAATTGACGTTTTTCACATTATGATATACGCTACGCAGTTCATTTTTTAAGAAGACAACCCTAACGTTGCGTCATTAGAAAAGGTAAGAGCACGCGATAGAAAGATAGGCAAGTACTAGGTGAATATAAACTGTACTGTAGGCCATTGCGCTACCTGAATTGCACTTTATTGTGTCGGAGCAAAAGTCGCTATTTATTTAAATTACTATGTGGCGTGCTGCTTCTGTACTTGTACTATTAGTTATTGTGTAGTACTGCCCAGTAGAATAAGTGGGAAAAACACGTTAGTAATTGATACGCTCAAGTCAAAAACAGACCAAGTGCAAATTTCTAAATTTTAGGAATTCAAAAAAACTGGTTTAAAAAAAATTACCAAGTAATTTTATTCTTTAATCACTTTTTTACGTTATTAAAACAAACAAAGATAATCTTTTTTTATTTTTAAAAATTAAGACAAAATTATTTATATGGTCTGTTTTTGATTTGAGGTCTAGTTTGGCTTCGTAAAATGATACAAATATACAAAATTTTATAATTATTCATAGCCAGTTTCATCCCCATCATTTTCATCAGACTCGGAATTATTTTCAATATCATCAGGATCTCGTATTTATTTAATTAAATTTAAAAAAAGTCATTTTCGAAAAAATATGGATAATGCTTTTTTATCATTAAGTTTATTTTCTTTCAAACGCACATTTAATCGATTCATATATATCAATCTGTTTTGTCCGAATTAAGGTAGGTTACCGGGATTTATTCTTTTTTTCTCCAATTAAATTCAAGACAAAAACTGCCCATCTAACCGAAACATGGTCTGTTTTTGACTTAAGTCGAATTTTCGGTCATGTGTTTTGACCGTTTAAAGTGAGAATTTGGTCAGTTTTATATACCAGACATGCAGATTTCATAAAATACTACCGATCTGCATTATTAACTCTATTTCGCCAAAATTCCTACTTGGTTTGTTTTTGACTTGAGCGTATCAATTTTGGTTACAGTAGAGACAGCCCCACTGCCAGAAGACGAGGAACTGCATGGATTCCTGCCCATAGAGCACGCGCTGGAGTCGCTCCGGTTCCCCCACCACGCCGCCTGGGACTCGTACGGCGGCCGCCTGCCTGAAGCTCCCGCGGAACAACAGTCAGTATCTTGTCAAACGGCAAATCAGGGGGCTAATTGTCTAATTTAAAAAATCTATCGCAGTCGCTTTCGTTTGACAGATGGATGTGATACATTGCTGCATTCAGTGGCGTGCACAGAGATTTTAGACAGGGTAGGCACGGATTAAAAATATACTTACCAATTTTATCACTGTTTCGGTATCTACCAACCTATACTGAACGAAATCCAAACATTTTTATCATCTTGATTGGAAAACAAAATGCATTGAAAACAATACAATTGGTTTGTGTGTACGTACACAAGCTCTTAGCCAGTTATAATTAAGTATAATAAAACTTTTTATGAAAAGAACGAGGGGCATTCATAACCTACCTACCATTTTTTTAAACCCAACCAAACGCATCTTCCCTTTACAATCAATTTAATTAAACTTTATCCTCAAAAGGTAACCTCGATAAAGCGGCAATTTTTGATTTATTTAAACAAACTTTGCCAGCATAGGTCTCGCAAGTAAATTATTGAATTTTTCACAGTAAATTAACGAAATAATTACTTAGGTACTTAACTTAAAATAGTCAATTACTTGCGCCATGAAAAACAATCAAAACAAAGCAAAACTAACCGCAAATGCAAGGGCAAACTAAAAAAACGCTACTCTCTCTGCAATGCAATCATGACGCGGTCGGGTTGCAAATAAGCAGTGCCTCCAAAACATAAACACGGGCATACATTTTCACGCACACAGTCACACTTTTGATGTGTACTACACGAGATTCGTTCTATGAAAAAGAAGCAGCCCGTAGTACTGCTTATGGACACGCGGTAAATAATTGGCGCCTCTGTGCCCGGCCGATCGTTGGTTCTTGAGATTTTTGGTTAAAGTTAAGTGAAATTAGTTTTAAAAACCACAAATAGATGGCGCTTAAACTAATAGACACGGAAAGCTGAAGAAGTGCCTGTGCACGATGATGGGTCATATCATAACTCATAACTTTTTAATTACAAGTAGTTTACAAATACTAGGGTAGGGAATTAGGGTCATATATTTATGGGACTACAGGGTATGCAGTGCTTATTTGCATGTATGGAGTGCACGCCACTGGCTGCATTTCTTTTGTAAGTTTTTATTTGTGCCAAAAAGAAGCATCAATGTGTTAAAGTATGCGCAAAATAACTTCGCGGCTCGGAAGTTAACTGCAAGTGATATTTCGCACAGGGTACATGTCAAGTTCCATAGTTCCGAGTGCTTCCACTAGTCATAGACATTATGGTCACTTTTTGGCCTAAAGCTGCATTTTGTGATGGAAGCAATCCGCTTTGCACAGTGATAGTGGGGGCCAAACTAAGCGATTTCATCCGAGGATAAACGAGATTCACCCCTTAGGAACAGAGATGGCGCCACTTGTTTAAAAAAAATCTTTAAAAATTTCTAAAACCTAAACGGATGATCTGATTTTGATGATTAAGGTCTCTATCGACAGACAATCAGTTGTTTTACTATTTAAAAAATAATAAAGTAGCAGAAAATAATAATAAATACCAAAAAATCTTCATTATTAAATTAAAAAAAAAAACAGTATTTATTTAATTTTATAAAAATAATGTATGAATATGGTACTCTTTTATTTATTCGTATTATTACCCATTTAGTTGCACGTTTAATAAAAAATACCGCATATCAATATCTTGTATAGTTCCAAAGTTATTGAAGAAAACACTACATGGTGCCGGTATATCCCTTAATTCGCTGAACAAAAAAATCCCAAAATTGATATTTTTTTCTTTACATATGCTTTATTTATGATCTCTATGTATACAGAAAAATAAAATCAAAAATCTATAATCTACCAATTTCGAGAAATTATATGTATAATTCGACGAGTGATCTTTATTCTTGAGATTCGAAGGTGCTGGTTACCCTGAAAATAAAATAGCAATGAAAAATATCATAATAATAAAATAATAATAAAAGACACTAAATAACATTTGAATAGAATAGAATAGAATAGAATTTATTTGTGAAATGCAGGTGTTAGTATTACAATGATGGAAGTTGTCATTATTTTGTTAGTGTCACTACATTCCCACCTTATATTCTAAGGTATACAAATAATAAAGATAGATTAACGCGAAACAGGCAACCAATAGCAAACAAGATTATTTTCATATGTGTCAAATATTAAATTATCACTTCGTATTCGCAAATTTCATTAGAGTTATATAAAAATGTCAAATGTTAAAATAAGTAAGTGTCAGATTAAAATGTTATAAAATGTCATTAATACTAAAGATAGAAAGTAAAACTAAATAAACAATTAAACATGTCAAATTATTTCAATGATTTGTCGTCTAAAAATTGCTGTACGGAGTAATAGGCTTTGTCGACAAGTAATGTCACCAGTCGATTTTTAAAGTTGTTTATTGGCAAGCTCTTAAGTCCAACAGGTATTTTATTAAAGATTCTGTGAGCCATTCCAAAGAAGCTACTACTAACGTGTTTGGTATTAATTTGTGGTGCACATATTCTACTCCCTAAATCTTTTCTTTCCTTGAACTAAATCTTTATTTTACTTATGTTTTATTTTCGCATTCGCCTTTGCAGGTTTTGCACTGTAAAGTGCAAGATAGACCAACGCCTCGGCAGCCACAACGCATTGAGTCACAGTTCAATTTACATCCACAATGGTCAAGGAGGCTTAATTTTATATTATGGGGAAATGCCTTATGGATAAATCAATCCAAAGTCCATCTTCTTGGGGATGGAAAGATGTCAAAGATAGATGGACTCCACGATGGTCGAAGGTTACTGCAATTTGGCCAGAATTAAGCCTCCTTGACCATTGTGGATGTAAATTGAACTGTGACTCAATGCGTTGTGGCTGCCGAGGCGTTGGTCTATCTTGCACTTTACAGTGCAAAACCTGCAAAGGCGAATGCGAAAATAAAACATAAGTAAAATAAAGATTTAGTTCAAATGTTATTTAGCGTCTTTTATTATTATTTTATTATTATGATATTTTTCATTGCTATTTTATTTTCAGGGTAACCAGCACCTTCGAAACTCAAGAAAAAAGATCACTCGTCGAATTATACATATAATTTCTCGAAATTGGTAGATTATAGATTTTTGATTTTATTTTTCTGTATACATAGAGATCATAAATAAAGCATATGTAAAGAAAAAAATATCACTTTTGAGATTTTTTTTGTTCAGCGAATTAAGGGATATACCGGCACCATGTAGTGTTTTCTTCAATAACTTTGGAACTATACAAGATATTGATATGCGGTATTTTTTATTAAACGTGCAACTAAATGGGTAATAATACGAATAAATAAAAGAGTACCATATTCATACATTATTTTTATAAAATTAAATAAATACTGAAAAAATCATTTTTTTTATTCAATAATGAAGGTTTTTTGGTATTTATTATTATTTTCTGCTACCTTATTTTTTTTTAAATAGTAAAACAACTGATTGTCTGTCGATAGAGACCTTAATCATCAAAATCGGATCATCCGTGTAGGTTTTAGAAATTTTTAAAGATTTTTTTAAACAAGTGGCGCCATCTCTGTTCCTAAGGGGTGAATCTCATTTATCCTCGGATGAAATCGCTTAGTTTGGCCCCCACTATCACTGTGCAAAGTGGCTTGCTTCCATCACAAAATGCAGTTTCGTTTTAATTACTATGACTACACCGCGCCCCGTCTCCGCGCACGCCTGTATTCATCTACTGCGCAGAGTTCCGCGCGAAGTTTAGAACCGCCAAGTTATTTTTTTCGATTTTCGATTGCGATAGATTTTGAATTTAGACAATAGAAAGGCAGCTACGACAAAACACAGGGTGTTAAAAAGTCCCTTAACCAAGCCAAAGTCTACGCATTCTATACGATCAAAACATACTTAACTGGCTTTTAAAGGAGACTCTTCATTATACTGTTTTAATTTTTGAGTCTGTGATTCAGAATAAGCACACTTGTTATCTTATTAATCTGTGGAGTCTGTCAACCAAACTTTGAAGATGATTACATCTTGGATCATCTCGTGGATAACGAAACTTTTTTCGATGACTCATTGTTTCCGTAGTGTTTCCATATAAAAAATATTCATCAGTTAATAACTCTTAACCCTTTCTACATGTGCTAAAGATAAGAGAGAACTTGTTTCATGTAGCAAATATTATTGGCTACATTTTAAGAACAAATTCAATCGTATACAAGTTAATAATTTATTTATGGGAGGCACCGGGTCTCCTTTTTTAGGTGTTAAAAAATGTTTGGTGTTAAAAAAGCACTTCAAACAGTACCACGTAATGTAACACGCGCGCGCAACAGACCGCGACTAAGTGTGCGTGCTACACAGCGGCGTGCGACCGAGTTGAATTGAAAGGCAGCGTTTGCGTACGTGCGCATGAGATACTTTGAGTGCTGGAGTTTCAAGCCATTCTTTGTTGCAAAATAACATTTTGATAATAAAAAATAATATAATAAATAAAATAATATATAAAATAAAATTAAAAAAATAATGTTTCTTTGAACACAAATTAAGAAATAACATTTTTTTATAAAAATCTTGAAAACTTTTTTTGCTTTAATCTTTAATAACTTCATAGCTGTTGATTTCCCAAGTTAGTCTAAAAGACAAAATGGTCCTGATGATGGGCGGAATATAGGTCTCGGCTTTCGTTAAGGGTCTTTTATGTATGTTATTTTGAATGAATCATCTTGTTGAACAGAACACCTGCCGAGGCGTGGACGTGCCTGTCGGAGCCCGAGGTGCAGCACCGCGTGCGCGCCGCGCGCACCGTGCGCGTGGGGCGCCGCCTCGCCGCCGCGCGCCCCGACCTACTCGCGCACACGTGAGACATTATTTACTAACAACGCATTCCTTTTTTTTGCCAATTGCGACCGTCCAACAATACCACGAAAACAAAAACACGGGGCGTGGACGGGACGTGGGAATATGGCGCAGCACGTCCCCGTCCCGTCCGGGCTTTTTACATGACTACCCAGAAAATATAGAGTGTTTAATGTGTTCAGGGTTCATGTATATTTGTGGGAATTTGAGTTTCTTTATTCTACCATAACTTCTTAATGTCTTAACGGATTTGGGTGTATGGGGTATCGTTAGAGTCCTTAAATCGTTCCAAGTGACGCTGTGTATTTTTTTTTGGAAAAAACCTATATAGCGACTGGACGACGCAACTTTCAAATGCAAAAAATAAAAATCTTTAATTATTACAAAATTGGTTCCATAAAATAGTCCCCCGACTGTCGTCACTTGTGATTTAACTTTTTAGTTCGTTTTTGGCAGCAGGGCCGTCGTGTGTAGATTTTTTTTTCTGTTACGTAAGTATACAGCGACCTTTAAACAAATTTTGTCTCGCTCAATCAATAGGGAAGAAGACGGTGTGTCAGTTTTCACGGCGACAGGCGGTGAGGAGCAGTTAGCGGCCGCTCTCGCCCAGCTGGCGGCGAGCCCCGCGCCCCCCGCGCGCCCCCTCGACGACAGCGACGACGAGCCGCCCCCGCCCCCGCCCCCCGTCATCATCTCCGAGGCCGACTTCAGAGAGAAGGGTATGCGTATAGGTCGGCGCCTCTATATCACTACAGTCATTAGTAGTTAACGAACAGCTGGCGGCTGCTATCGCCCCCCGCGTGCCCCTCGCCGCCCCCGCCCCCGCCCCCGTCATCATCTCCGAGGCCGACTTCAGAAAGAAAGGTTAGTACAGATGTATGTAATCAAGTACCTATTTATGCTCAAATTATTCAAAGAATTGGCCGTGCTTAGGGTCAATGCGTTTAGTCGCATAATGCCTTATTCGCGAAATGGCACCCGAATGAGTCCGGAAAGGACTAATTCGCGAAATGGCCAACTTTTTTCATTCAAAATTTAACCCCTATTTCAACCTTTTAGGGGTTGATTCATGTTCAGCGTGTTGAACATCAAAATAAATGCCATTTTTGCAATCGTCATCCCATAAAACCTCAATTACGACATCCATTATGGAATTAACCCCTAAAAGGCCATCAAATTTGGGCATTTCGCGAATAAGTCTTTTTAAGAATTAGCCATTTCACGAATTAATCCTTTTCAGAATCAGCCATTTCGCGAATTAGTCTTTTTAAGAATTAGTCCATTCGCGAATTAGTCCTTTCTGGACTCGGGTGCCATTTCGCGAATTAGGCATTATGCGACTAAACGAATTTAATGCTGGCGCAGAGACGAACCGCATCAAAAGCATTCAATCTAAATGTTTATATAACAAATTTACCCTTATCTCAATAACAAAGTAACGCGCGTTAACGAAAAAACGAAATATATCAGTTCAGAATTGAACGTCTTAAATACGAGCAAGTATTTTAAACGAAGTTTCCCAAAGCGTTATGACTTGCTTGCTGGCGTACAAGTCTTTCTCTTATCTCGTTTAATTTAGCTTTTTATTTCAGTGCGAGAAAAACGAGTAGGCATTTTGAAGCCGCAAGGATCCCTGGAAAGGGCACGCGAGGAGCGCGCTATGGCGACCACGCAAGAAGAACCCGAGACCGTGTTCCAGGTCAGTAATGTTATCAACTAATTTGTACTAGCCCTGTCAATTGGTAATGCGCCTGGCGGCCATGATTTTAACCTCAAAAACAAAAAACAATTGTATTTTTTTATATACCTAGACCCTATCTTATTGAAAATAATAATTCAATAATTAATATATTAGATTACCTATTAGAATTTTCTTGTTTCATGACATTTTTTGTTGCGGATCACGTCAACGTGGATGTTGATGTGACAAGGTTCCAGCGCATTACCAATTGACGGGGAAAATAGTTCTTTTAGAGCGCCCGCACTTTGAACCACTAGTCGCGGCCACTAAACGCGACCACAGAATAGATATAAGTACTACCGTACAGAAAGGACACTCCGCCCCGCCCCAGAATCAATTACCTCACCCCACTCCGCAAGTTCGTATGCCGAATCGTATGCTCGTTTAGTCGCGTTTGTAGGGATGTTCGATCCGGGTGCCTTGTATCGATATTCCGGATCGCAATGGATCGTTATCCATTGTATCGATCCATGGATCGATCCTAATAAATTGATACGATTTTTTGGATCGATCCAGTATCGAATCAAATATTTTCGAAAAATCGGATTTTTAATCACTTTAATAGAAACATGACCATAAGTGACTAATATACACTACTACTAAGATGTTTGGTAAAAGCCTTATGAAGCCGAATATGGTAGATAGAGACCATCAAATTGAACAATTTTTACTGTGGGACCAACTCTGAAATCGCGAAAAAAAATAAGCTGTTTCATACAAAAATTAATAACGAAAATATCAAAATGTATGAAACAGCTGTTTTTTTTCGCGATCTCGTGGTTGGCCCCATAATTAAAGTTGTTCATTAACGTGGTCTGAACACCCCTTTTCATTTTTAGATATTTTTTAAAAATAACCGTGTATATGGTAAATTAAAAAATAATGGCAATATATTACAGTGTGTTTTTTTAACAGTCATCAAATTTTGTGGTATAGCTTAGTTAGACCATCAAACTGAACAACTTTGTTTAGGGACCAACTTAATCAGATCAAAAAATATTCCGCTGTTCCATAGAAAACATCAATAGGTATCTACTCGACCAAAATGTATGGAACAACTAATAATTTTTTGCTCCAATTAAGTTGGTCCTTTAGACAAAGTTGGCCAGTTTGATGGTCTAAGCCACACCACGAAATTTGATCACTGTTAAAAAACACACTGTATTTTAAAGTACCCAATTAAAGCACAAAATTAAAAGTTGCGTTTAATTATTATTATTATTAGTGGTCCAAGCAAACAAAACGTACTTATCTTAACGAAATAAAAATTGTTCTCTTCTCAAACTAAACAATATATTGGTTACGACGAAGTTGACAGTACATTGAAATATGATATGGCATCGTAATATGGATTTGGACTAAATATTCCGTTGAACTTCAAATATTCTCTAAGTAATTACTTTATTTATACCATATACATAATACGATTCTTTCGATCCGATCCTATATGCATGTGTATCGATCCACCCAAGGATCGAATGCTATTGTATCGATACAAAAATCGAATGGATCGTATCCCATTGTATCGATCCACGCAAGTATCGGATCGGATCGAACATCCCTACGCGTTTGTCAAAATGTCAACTTTTGAAGCAATGCGTTGTAACTTTTTAGTCGTGTGTGTCAACCAGTGGCGGATCCAGGATTTTGGTTTGGAAGGGGCTTAACGTAGGTGAGGGCAGGCTTTACCAAGGTAATCAACAGATTTGTTGGGTGGACCCAAATGGTTTTGGGGGGGGCTTGAGCCCAACTACCAACTAGCAACTTATTTTGATATTCAAAGCAATGTGTCGTAACTTTATTTACCAAAAAATTCGAATTATAAATTAAACGCCGCGCCGCTCATACAGTACAAACTGCACGGTAGCCCTAGACTCTAGTCTAGGGCCTAGAGTCATATGATGACGTCACCTGTTTTTTTGTATAGTATCAGCGTAAACCGAACGTTAGAGCCACAAGCTGCGAGAGTGTCCCGCGCGCGCTGCTTGTGGCCGATTGTGGCTCGCATCGCGCGCACACTCCGCCACAGTAGCCAGCCACTAAGCTACTAGCGGCTGCGATTGGTGGTTGCGTCGAGTGGCTTGACTGAGCCACTAGGAGTCGCGTTTAGTGGCTCAATGTGTAGATCATCATCAGCCTATAATCGTCCACTGCTGAACATAGGCTTTGAAACTTTTTGATGGATTTGAATGTGTGGATAGTCTTAAACATTTCAAACTTTATATTTCGGTGTTAATGACTTAGGAGGCCGAAGTGTGCGAAGAGAGCTACAAAGGGGAGGACAAGAAGGAGGGACGCAAGCCGCGCGTCAACATCGCCATGGCCGCCATCATGCGCAAGCAGGAGGAGACCAACAAACAGGTACTGTATAATATCGGTCAAAAAAATGTGCTTCTTAAATTAGCCCTTTATAAGGCAGTGGCAATGGGGAATGTCCGAAAAAAATCAACAATTTGATTTTTTTCGGACATTCCCTATTATAATGCCACCATATTGGGTATGTTTTTCGTCCAAATCTTCTCAAAAAATATTTGGAGAATCGAATTGTAGTCGCGAATCGTAAATTAAATTGATTAATAAATAAAAGTTTATTTTATGAAAAAAACTAGCGGCCGCCCGCGACTTCGTCTGCGTGGAAAGTTTTTTGCTATCCCTCGGGAACAATTCTTTTTCTCGGGATGAAAGGTACTTACCCTATGTCCTTCTCTATAACCCTGACAACGTATATGCAAAATTTCATGATGATCAGTTCAGTAGTTAAGACGTGAAAGCGTAACAAACAAACACACGGACTTTCGCATTTATAATATTAGTAAGGATGTAAGCCTTAAGTATACATGCCTTAAGTATATCATCGATTTTTATTTTTATACCTGTAGCCGTTTTTTCTGCCTTATAAAGATTATTAGGTACTCCACAGTTCATACCGTTAACAACAGACTCGCTAAAATATCGTAAGAGAACATTATACTCTTGTATCGCGTATCCTACTTCTGTCCTAGCAGGCCACCGAAACAAGGTATATCGCGTTATCACGCGATATAGCGTTTTATTTTATCGTCACTCAACTGTCAAAATCCAACGTGATAAATCGCGTTTCGGTGGTCATGCTAGGGGGTCTGTATTAGCTGCACAATGTCCACTGCTGGTTGTAGGTATCTCCCAAGAATCTATGACGGCTACCCGCATTTACCTATAATTTTGATTTCAATACAGATAACATTGACACCAGGGTAGTTTGATCAGTATATTTTTGAATGAAGCAGTGGATACAAAATTGTCATGGTATGGCCCTGGAAAAGCCGTGACCACACGTGTTAACCAGAATACACATCAGTAACAGATCTTTCCTTTCCAGGTCAAGTTCATTACGCCCCCACCGGCATCGACACCAGAATCTACGGCGGACGCCACTGAAAAGGACCAAGAAAAGCCAAAAGTGATACAACCGAAAGCCATCAAAGGGCTCGTGAGCTTGCCGCTCGGCAGGAAAACGGGCGGCATACTGTCACTGAAGGACAAGTCTGCAGGGTACCCCCATCTGGTAAACGCCGAACCTGATCCCCCTAAGAAAATCGAAAAGGAAGAGAAAAAGGAACCGAAACAAAGCCAAGGGTCCAGTCAAAACTCGCAAAACTACCAGCCGAAGCGTCAGGAGCAACCTCCGTCGCCGAACTGGAGCACGCACGCTCAAGCCAACGCCTACGACGGCCCCAGAATGAACTTCCAGAAGAACTACGGCATTCAAAACACAGGCATCACCTACAACCCGAGCTATCCCTCGCCCACGAACAGCGCACAGGGCATTCGCCTGCCAGTAGTAAACCCCAAAGAAATCGACGTCCGAACTGCCGCGTTGCAGAAGCAAACGTCCAGAGGCGACCTGTTCCAAGAAAGCCACAAATTCGGCGGCCACGGATACCAAATGTCCGGCGATAAAAAGAACTTCCTAAACGATCTGCCTCCACGATTCGCCAACCAGTACCGATACTGGCAAGCCGCCCAGGACTCCCAGCACGCCGACAACAAATTCCGCGACGACAACTTCAAGAACAGCTCTCTTTTCAACCAGCCCACTTGGATGCCCCCGCAGCAGCCCCAGGACGCCTACCAACAGCCGCCTTGGTGGAAACCAGAAAACCCGCCGCCGAACTTCAACGCTAACTTCCCGCAGTCGGTCAATCTCCAACCTAATTTCTACTCACCCCATTTGACCTCCAACGTGCAAAACCCTTACCAGAGCGTTCAAAACGTTTCATCTTTCAACCAGATGCAGAATTCAAACTTGGGGCAGCAGAAGCCTGATAATATGTTGAATCAGGGCTACGCGCACTCGGCGATCGGGCAGCCGCAGTTGCAAACGTTACAGAACATCGTGAGTTCGGCGAACTTCAATTCGTCGCTGAACAACTTCCGTCCGTACGCGGCGGTGGGGTACGACTCGGCGATGTACCCGCAGTTCGGCAGCAAGCTCGCGTACCCGCCGCCGCCCGTCAAGCCCGCGGACAACGCCTACGGCTCCAACCTAATGGATGTCCAACATAGGAACCTGAATATGAACTTTAACGATTCCTTGGGACGAGATATGGGTGCTATGAACAATATGGACTCGACGACGGTAAGGATTTATTGATCTATGTTAATATAATGACTGGAAACGATGTACATATTTGTAGATATTGTTCCATCTGATAAAGCTGACAAGTTTTTTGAGCTCATTTTTCTTGTCAGCTAAAAGAAGTCATAATGAGTGGTAGGGTAAAAGAATTGACGATTTAAAAATGCTTATAGGCCCCCGTAAACGTTCAAACGTGTTTGTTAAACACGTAAGTGTTTGTCAAGCAGTTTGATCGTCTGCGAGCAAAAATTACGTGTTTGACAAACAAACCATAAACAAAACTACGTTTTCTTGTCTATGGTTTGTTTGTCAAACGCGTTTGCAAACATTGTTTGAACGTGTGCGCTGAAAAAACGTACAAACAAAACCATAGAGAACGTAATCACTCCTGTCAAAAACGTAAAATTTGACAAACGTGTTTGAACGTTTACGGGGACCTTATTATGTGAGCTTATTTGAATAAAGAATTTTTCACTTTCACTCTCCTTACCAAACGGTAAGATTTTAAGTCATAGAAAACTGTTTTTACGACTTAATTGAATGGCAGAATAGTTGAGGTTTAAAAACCTTTGTTATAATGAATCTTTTGGAATCATGATGAGCCATTTCCCACTGCTGGGGCACAGGCCAGCTTTATGAATGGGTAACGGCTTAATGTGCCTTCCGAAGCACGGAGAAGCTAGTCATAATCAATTTTGGTCTCCCATCTGGTGACCGAGCATAGCGATAGTTGCTCAATCACCTCTGCTGCAACCCTTGCAATTTGGCACCACTAAAGAGAAGAGTAATTCGACGATCTATTAAGGCGGTTGTATGACCGAAAGTGGCGCCGCGGTGAATTTAATATTGTAATTTTAATAAAACTTTCTAGTATTTTTTAAACAGTATCATTATATTCCTTCGTAGTCACTGCTAAAAAGATAGCAAAACTGCTAAAAGTGGCCGTTTTTGACACATTTGCTATCTACTTCCACAAATGACTACGAGAGAATATAGCGATACCTACTAAAAATACTAGACCATGGGCCCTGAAATTCCACATTTTATTAAAATCTTTTTCTATTAACAACTTATTAAATAAAAACCTCTGAGGGCGCCACTTTCGGTGGTACAACGACCTTGAGTAACATGGTTATGTTTTGGTGCAGGGCGTGGAAGGGCTGGGGTCGGGCGCGAGTGCGGGCAGCACGTACTCGCTGTTCAGCGGCGCGGCCGACCCGCCCGCCTGGGCCGCCGCCGCCCACCACCCGCACCAGGTATTGCGCCACATACGTTTGGTATCCCATCCCACACAGAGTTGCCACATACAGTCGGAATCTGAAGGCTTATTACAAAAAAAGCAGCGCGATAAGCGTACGATGTTTGTCCCGCTCCGTGTCATTCATTATTAACTCATGTATTTTGGGTATGCGTAACGGTGAGGTACGCGGGCAGAGGGAGAGGGGCGCGCGCTATTGGTCGCTTGCAATAGGGATGATGACTAATGAATAAAACAACGAAATACTAATAAAAATCGTAAAGATATTGAACTTTTAGAGTAGCTTGTATACCGCTTGGTTTTATAAATGGGGAGGAAAAGCGCAATTTTATCCCGATAGGTGGCGTCTAGGCAGGGGCGTAGCGTGCCTTGGCGGGGCCCCGTATAAAAATTTGTTTGGGGGCCCTTAGGAAGGGTAAAGATTTCTCACAAGAGAAAAAAAAATGTTTGCATAAAATTAAAAGAAATATTTATTCATCATAATAATTTTATTAACTGTCACTTTTTTCATTTTTTTACATATATACAACGTGTAACAGAAAGGGGGTATCAACCCGAAAGGCGGTCAATGTACTCGTGAATCTGAACACCTTCCAAAAGAAAAGAAAATTCAAATCGAAAAAGAAATTTGGAATTTCCATAGCAAATTTGAATTTGCCGCCAACATTTTGTATGGAAAGTTCAAGAATTTTTTTCTGTTGTTAGGTGATCAGTTTTACGAATACTTTGACCTCCTTGTAGGGTTGCCACCTTTAGGAACAAAAAAAGTCAGGATAAGGTCGGTGGCGAGCGCGAAGCGCGAGCCGCGAATTTTTTTTGTCTATTTTCTAAATGTTTACTGGTAGTAAAACTACTGTAGAGACTGGTAACTGATAAATGAAGGACATATTGAATGTATGTGGCTGTTTGTAATTAAAATACTCAAAATCAATTGAAGCAAACGGGCGGCTCAACAAAGTAAGAAGTAAAAAAATTAGAACTTACCTAGCTGTAGGGAAAGAGTCATTTGATTTAATGTTTTATTTTTATTTGACTATGTTTCCATGCATATTTTGTATTACTACAGGAATTCCGAACAAGAAATGTCTTTTGAATTCTGCTTTCATTTAATCTTAATCTGCAGAGCAACGATTTCTAACATTATATAGATCATTTAAGCGTCATATGGGAAAATACTCGCTCAACATAAGAATTTCAAGGGATAGGTGCAACACAAAATAAGTAAGTTTAACTTGTTGTCCTTTAATCTTTTAAACATTTGGACCCATTTTTTATAAACACTTTGATTTTGATCGCGTGTTACGTCAAAAATCGGGACAAAACTGATGGATCGTCAGGACGCGGGACAATATGATCGAAATCGAGACGGGTGGCAACCCTGCCTCCTTGCGGGTTGATACCCCTTTCTGTTACACGTTGTATACTCTCCTTGCCTATTTTTCGGGCAACTGATTTATGCGCACGCTTTAAGCTTGAAAACAATTTTTCTTTTACTGTTTCCATTAAAAAAAAGTTTTTATTAATTTTTCCTTACGCACGTTGGGGGCCCCCGTGGGCCGGGGGCCCCGTATAATTGATACGGCTGATACGGCGGTAGCTACGCCCCTGTCTAGGCGATGGTGCAGAGCCGCCTCAAAGAAGCTGTCAAAACATATGGGAATCTCTTGGAGTGTTGCACTTTTTAATTTTACACTGAGAAAATGCCGTATTGTAGTGCATATAACTGTAAAAATATTGGAGTCCATCGATTTCCCCGTAACAAAAAAATTAAGAAATTGTGGATTAACTCATTACGTTTAAAAAATTTCAAGCCGACTCCGACGGTAAGGTTATGTAGAGACCATTTCAAACCGACCGATTACTCTGAAGAAAGTAATTATACTGGTACGACTGTATTTTATTCATATTACATATAAAAATACTTAATTATAATATGTAAATAAACGTAAGTACCTACTAACTAATTATTTTCAATCTTTTGCAGGTCTAAAGTTGAACAAAAAAATGTTGAAAAAAGGTACTATTCCCTCGATTTTCTCCTTCACTGAGCCTGAAAAACATAAATCAAAAAGATCACTGCGTTTTGAAACACGCAGTAAAAAGAAAGAACTGTTAAAGATTTCAGATCAAGGATGTGAGAGAGTTCCTGATATTGCTGCCAACTTGCTAGTTGAACCTGAAGAATCACAGATAGACCATGATTTAGATGGTGTTTTTAACTGTACGGAACGTGCAAACGTTGCTACGCAAATAAATGTAGAACATATATATGGTTCTGCTTTACGATTCCAAAATGATGACAAAACTATTCATTTTTATACGGGTTTCGAAACATACAAAAAATTCTTACTAGTTTACTCTACACTACATCCAATGGTTTCAAAAATTAATTATTACACACATACTGTTTTAAATCTATCATATTTAGACCAATTCTTTATGACTTTAATGAAGCTTCGCCAAAATAAAACAATATTTGAATTAGCTTTGTACTTTAATATTTCAACCTCAACAGTTTCTAACATATTTATAACTTGGGTGAATTTCATATATCAAATGTGGAATAAGCTCAATATTTGGCCAAACAGGGAATTAGTAGAATTTTATATGCCAGCGACATTCAAGAAATATGATAAAACGGTTCGTGTAATTTTGGATGGTACAGAAATTCCAGTACAGAAACCTGAAAATACTATTGCTCAGCAGGCGTCATGGAGCAACTATAAACATGGAAATACACTGAAGGTATTAGTGGGAGCAACACCTGGTGGATTGCTTTCTTATTGTTCTCCAGCATACGGTGGATCAACAAGTGATAGACAGACAATAGAGCGCAGCTCATTAATTGATAAGTGCGAACAAGGTGACACTATCCTGGCTGATAGAGGATTTAACATACAAGACATGTTTATATTTAAAAAAGTTATTGTGAAGACTCCAGCATTTCTTAAAGGCAAAGACCAACTACCTGGACTAACAGTATTACATGATAGACAACTTGCCAGTAAACGAGTTCACATCGAAAGGCTGATAGGTCTTACTAAAACATATAAAATACTAAAAAGTGATTTAGACCATAGTTATATTCCCTTGGCTTCTAAAATTTTTTATATATGTTTAATGTGTTGTAATTTCAGAGAAGGTATAATAAAAGATTAAAATATTAAAATTATTTTTTATTTATAATTGAATAATTCTTATATAAATGTTTTTCTAGCACTGCTGTCTTAAAATAATTATAATAGAAAGAAATCAACTTCTCCACCATATCTTTGATAAATTCTTCATCTCTCTCTATGCGAATGGTTTGCAGATGTGAAAAAGTAAAAATTATAAATATGCAATATTTCTTTTCAGAACAAAATAATTGACCTTGAACTTGGTGATAATAGGTGTGTTTTTTCTTTAAAATTAATTCACCATTCACTAAAGTTAAATATGGTACAGTAATTGGGGTGATGTCACAGTATCTGGCAGTGTATGGACATTTTACTTCGACAATGGCATCTTCCCCAAACAAACCATCTGGTGAGGCACCGAGGAAAGGATAGGATTGAGATAAAAACATCCCACATTTTTTCACATGTACACTGTACATTTCTTCAAATTTGGATATAGCTACTGGTTCATTGATTTGACCATGCATAGTAGCTTTAGAAGTAAATTCCTTGGGGTAAATAATTTTATTTGCCAAGTGGACTTTGCAAGCGTCGGTGCAATGGCAAATTGTGTGGAAATTACTTGCTGTTAAATGACTTTCTCGTATTTTTTTCCATAACTCACACTTGTTTTGGGCTTGAGTACTTTCTTGAATTTCCATTAACTGCTGTCTATTTACATTAACCATATATAATTTCTCTAATGTGAGCTGTTCGCCTGATTTTGCCTCATAAAATGAGTGATCCCACTCAACAGCATAAAGATTAGCAGGAAAATATGTTTGTTTAATTGGCGCTGATGTCTCACCATAATTTATAATTAAATTTCTAACATAGTCACTATATGACTCTAGAATATCTTCTGTTTTTATAGGATCAAAGTTTATAGACTTAGTTTTTCTCCGTTTAACTGGTAAATCCTCACACTTGACTGGTGAGGAATAAAACGGTCTTGGTCTTTTAAATTGCATAAGTTTTTGGGTACAGACCTGGTACAATATTATGCACTTGTTCCTCACCATATGTTCGATGCCATATAATGCAACTAAAACATGTTTACAGTGTGCTTCAAAACCACTTCCCACTGCACATTCACAGTGTGTCTCTTCAATTGAAGCACAGTCATTTCTTATTTTTATGTCAACGACATAAAAAATTTTTTTCATTGACGCCATGCATTGGCATTTAATATAAGTATATCCAGCGACTCCCACTGCACGAGCTGTGAGCAAGTGTCGATTTTCATACATTTGCACAGCGTTGAATGTTCTCTTGTTGAATGTTTCGGCAAAAGCCTGAATGTGATATTTTGTTAGTGCAGGCAATAAAGTTTTACTGTTGATGTCTCTATAATGTTCATTAGGGGGTGTAACCATTTGGATTATTTCATCATTATCTTCAGCTGTTGATAAGTTAAAGTTTAGATCATACGCTTCTAATCTGAAATAAAAAGATAACTTGTTAATCTTACACGTAAAGAAAGGAAAGAAAATGTAAAGTAATGGAAGTAATGTTGTTAGGAATTTCTCGTAAGTTTTCATTAAACGTACCTTGCTATAAGATCAGCCTTCTTGCCTGTTGTTTTGGCTTTTCTTTTTCGTAATTTTTCTTTAATTTCGGCTACAGTGAGCATGGAATACATTTTTTATAATAAAGCAAAACTGAAAAAATATTTCCACAACTCAAACTGACAAATGACAAATGTTCCAAGGACTGAAGCGACATCTGTGATATGCTTTGCCTTCGCCTCCCCATTGCGTATTATTTGTTTTATGACCTTTCAAAGTTGGGCGGACAAGTCCATTTAAAAAGTATTAAATTTGTTAAAATAAATAATACATTTAATTAGTCCGTAAAATTTATAGCAAATTTGTCTAAGGAAACCATTTTGATAAACACAATTAATATAGCTGCCGAACTAATTTCCTACGCGTTGCATACAACCTACTCAAGCGTGACGTCATAACCGAGTAGCCGTTAGTATGGAACGTTTTCGGGTGAGTCCAATTTTGTGCATTTCAAACTGTGATATCTCGAGCAGTTTTCATGCTAGCGAATTAATTATTTTACAAATGTTTCTTTTTTTTGAGAGGTAATTTGTGTAACATAAAATAAAAAAATAGTCATCATGCCTATTGCACATGCGCGAACTGATCCCCACTCCATCGATAAAGTGTCAAGATGTTTGTCTTGTACTGTATATGGTGCAAAATCATGTAAATTGATCAATTAACATCGTCCATCTGTCGTTATTATTTTTTGTAATAGGATAGGCCCTCTAATTCGGAATTCTGAAACAGAATATCGAAAATATATGAAAATTCCGAACGGAGAAATATCGCATTTATGTGGTAGGTTCGTAGATTTGTATGAATTTGGTATGTTCGGAATCATTCCAATTGGGAATTCCGTATGTAGTGTGTGGTCAGACGCTTGGCCACCTATAGACGGAATTTTACTTTAGTTTTCAATTGAGCTATTAATGTGCCATGTGTACGCACGAAGTATCGACAGAATAGCTACTTAGTTCGTTCGTGTCGATTGTTTAACAAATTGAGCCATCAATCAAACTGATATCGATCTATGTTCGAATAGTGTTGCATCACTGAAGCGAGCACTCGCAGCGGAACTACTAAGTAGATACGAAAGTAATAATTGAATATGATGTGCATTAATTGTGTACTTTATTGTTTTAAATTTTATTATTCTCTGAATAATTGAGTCTAGTCGCTAAATTGTTTATTGTTCCCGTTGATCATATCATGATCGTATTAGTGCAAATAACGCATGTTCTAACTCGTAAAAAAAATTTATTCATCTGTTATCCTACATGTGAAAACTTAATTGTTGGCTAATGATTAACCATAGTACATTTTGTTATATAAACATAGTAGCTGTAAGTTTTCCAAGAAATAAAATAAACTAAATATTATGTATTGTGTAGTCGCTGTGGTCGGGACCTGGGCCTTCGCCCCTGGAGCGATTGCTAGAACAGCAGAAGCAGATGAAGCAACCACCGGCGCCCCAGTGACCCTCGCCCGCCCTCTACTCGAGGATCTAAACGTTTCCACACTTCTTGGTCAGTACCAACCCAACATGGACTTGAGACTTCCAAATTACAGTGTACCAACTCTACACATACATAATTAAATTATTTGTGTAAAAGATTTTATACGATGTTACGAAACGGAGTAACGGCTGTGCGATTTAGTCAAACATGTAAAACCTACATAAATTACTGCGATTTCGTTACCACTTAGAAGAATGGTTCTGAAACCCCTATAAATAGATTTCAGACAGAACTTTGCTCAGCCACAATATGCTAAAATATACTGCTTAAGTGCTTACATTTTGTACTAATTTATTTCACAGAACAGTAGGTGTTTCCAAAATTTTATTGACATTTGATCAATATCAAATCTTAAATTTATCTCATTGTGAATTTCACAGAAAAATATAGACTCGGCCTCTCATTCCATAGTGACATTATGGTGGCGATTAGTTAATAACAAAAGAACTGCTCACCAAAACTTATTTTTTTATCAAGTACTAAATGTATACAAATAAATAACTTTTGTATTTGATTATAACTAAACCACCACTGAATTTTGAGTGATAAAACTGTTATGGTGAATTAAATATATTTTATCAACTGCGCAAGTAAATATCGCATCGGAAACATTTTTTAATAACTTCATTACAATAATATCAGTTTGCGGGACGATAAATACTGTCACTGTAATAACGATCTCGCCCCTGCACGAACTAAACGTATGTAGTGACGGCGCGGCGTGCAAGCGATTTTAACCTTAGGAGTGGTTAAGCGACGCTGTTGCCTATGGTGTACAGTCACGAGACTCACGAGCAATAAGATGTACACACCATAGAACTTTGTTACATTACGTTTTGAATAACCTACGTATAACATTATCACCAGTGTGATAGATATATTGATTGAATGTGACATAGTTCTAAAGTGTATAGGTACTATTAGGTACATAGTTATTGCTCGTGACGGTACATGCTATTTATTAATTTTTATTTTTAAGATGCGTGCAAAGTTAGTTGACGCGGGTTGTCGTGTCGAAGATCGGTTCGCGGGCCTGTTGTTGAACCAAAATAAAATGTTGGATTGATACTATTTCATAGAAATACGTTGTTTTCTTGCGATATTTGCGTGCGTAGTTTTTATTTTAAGTAAGTTTTGTTGTGTTTTTAAGTGAAAGTAAATTGAAGTAACTATTGTGAAACAATATTTTGTAATACAACTATTTTTGTTATGATGTTGAATTTGTTTTATTACATTTAAATAAAATTACATTTCATCAGTCAATAATTTAATTTATTATTTATTTTAATGTTACTAAACAATTTATATAATTACTATTTCAAAGAAGCAAACTAATCGTTTAATTGCATAATAAAAGGAATATTTACAATAAACCTAATTAATAAATATTTTGAACATTATGTATATTTTGTGACAATAAATATTAGTTTTGTCTACATATGGACAGATTGACGTGCTGTGTTCTAACAACTAAAATAACTAGACGAACACAAGGGCTCACAAATTTTTATAATTGCCAATACTTATAAATACATGCTAATTTTATGAATAAAATATAACGTTAGCCCAAAGTGATGTATTGCTATGATTAATTTACTCGTGAGCTTTATCCCCAGATCGTCAGTTCATTACAGATATGCATAACAAATTGACAAACATTACACATTATTCGCTGCAAACTAAACCGCATCAAAATATCGAAAGCACAATATTTCCAATATTAGTTTAGTAACGCTTAAATAAATTACTACTTAATTATTAAGAAAATGCTTTCTCTAACAATTTTTATCAGCTGAAACTAAGTTTGAGTCTTGATGATAATAAGATATTATTATGAAAAATTAAACACGATTTTGTTCATTCTGACTAGTAATATTGGCTGGCCAAAACGCCCGGTAACCAGACATTTCCACAAAATGATAATATAATTGGCACAATTTACTCGAATTAAAACATTCAAAATTATACTGGCAACATTACGCAAAAACACGCAATGAATAGTGGATTCATGAATAAAACGAGGAACAGGAAAATGCAACTACACTCCGAGCCTGTCTACTGAATACAGTAGGATGAAAATTCATCAATATGTTTTAGTTGGGAATAATCCTGGTATTTAGGCGAGGAAAACCATGTTAATTAATTTCTATGGTAAATTAATATTTCTATCATATTATTTTTCCCTAAGGATAAAATTATAATTAATCAGGATAGAGACAGACATTGAGTCGTTTGAATAAAACTAAAGCATTGCCTTTTGCTTCTATTATTTTAAGTAAAATGCTTCGAATTTGAATTAAGTCATTATTCATCAAAAATTCAAAGTATTTACTTCAAATAATAGAAGCCAAACGCAATCATTTAATTTTATTCAAGCCAACGTTTGAACGAACAGATCTATCATAAAATTATACAGTAAACATTACATTAACAAAACCATTTCAACGCTAATCATCAAACATTCGCAGTCGGCAACAATATTGTCATATTATGTCCTATATTATGTAATTGGTGAAAATATAAAAACTATATAACTTAGAGCAAGCAGGTATTGTTGCCAACTGCAGATTCCGAACACATCAGTCTGGGCGCGCGCGCCCGCAAGGCCCCTCGTCTCCTACTCAACAACGCACCGAACAAACACGCAGATATGTCTACTATTACCTACATTATATATAAATTCGTATCGACGTCAACTCAGACGCGAAAATTATCAAGAAGTATTAGTCACCAGGGACGCACGATCGGTTAGTACTTAGCAGTCATCGTTCGAAAATAAACAATCTGTCACTACAAATCTGTAGGCATAAAAAGATTGAGCTATCATTGGGATCTCCAACTCGCGCATTCTAACATTACAATAATGATATTCATTAATTTACATAGGAATCCTAATTGTATATTACACAACCATGTAAAATAAGAATCGTACATCTATACAGAATCTCATCATCAAAATACTGAAATATTTTACAGATAAGGTTTTGTTCTTTTTGACACATTTCATTTTAGTTTACGGGAGTAATTCATTCGTGTCGTAAACGACGTCCGTCTCGAGCCCACTATACGAGGAATACCTAATACCTTAAAAAGGTATGTTATATTATGATTGCTGTCAAAATATTGAAGAAGTGCAGATTAGTAATAATTTCAAAGTCAACAAAATGTGCATAATTGTAGAGTAAGGGCTGTGACACATAGTCGTATCCGTCTTTTCCTGCGTACATCGTATCGTAGTGCGGCGCCCTCGGTCTCACGTCTGCCGCTCGGTCGCAAAGCTGTAGCAGTACTCGCGATCCAAGTCGAACCGCGTGCGGCGCACCACCACAGGCAGTTGACTCTGAAAGACGATACAACCATGATAATCTGCTTGGACTTTTGAGGAAAACAATACCAATAGTGTAGCTCTTTGAGTACTGAACATAAAAGTCATAGACGACATTATATGCAACCTTAGCGTTACTCCCGCAAAAAATAATCGGCCAAACCAAAACAAAACGGCCGTGTCGGTCGTTTTGTTTTCGTTGAGGAAAATCACAATAAATTATCTAACCGTCATTGTGGTTTAGTCAACAAATGCCAACTTCTACAAATGCCAACTTCTACAAATGCCAACTTCTACAAATGCCCACTTCCACAAATGCCAACATATAGTTGTAATATTTTCAATCACTTTTTGATTTCGATTTTTTGCGTTTATACCGGTGTCCCAAAATTTTGCCACACGGAGGGAAAGTATCTTAAATATTGAAGATAGGAAATTTTACTGAAAGAAGACTTCATTTTGATTTTTAAAATAATTGGAGCTGTATTCAAAGATTTTCGGAAAATCGCATGCCTTAACCAGGAATCGAACCCACCAAATTAGAAAAAAAAATACTATACCGATCGAAAGGGTTACTCATTAGGATTATTTATGGTTGAGTGACACAGCATCTTAAACAAAAGGAAGACCATGAAATTTTACATTTAAATTTTAATGATTACGTATTGTATCAATTTGTATAGGAAATAATGCGATATTTAAAAAAGTCTTTGAATGCAGTTCACATTAATTTTTAAAAAAAAATGAAGTCTTCTTTCAGTAAAATTTCCTATCTTCAATATTTACTTTCCCTCCATGTGGCAAAGTTTTGGGACACCCTGTATAGTGTATTTTCAATAAATAAAACGTAATAAAAACCTCTCCAAAATACCAGGATCGCATAAATATGGAGAAGGTAAATAAATAATGGAAACGCAATACCAAAAAGTGATTGAAAATATTACAACTAAATGTCGGCATTTGTAGAAGTGGGCTTTTGTAGAATTGGACATTTGTAGAATGTGGCGTTTAAAACTAAGTTGGCATTTGTCGATTAAACCATGTTTGGGTTTGTGTGTTTATAAAATAACATTTGTTATTTTGCGAAGGGACCATAGCAAAAATTTTGTATTTACACGCTAATTATTTTTTTACGGGAGAAGCGCTAATGTTGCATATACCTATAATGTCGTCTTAAGGAATTAATATCAAAACTTACCACATTGTCATTCGGCAGCCCCCGCAACTTAGGGTTGAGTACGAACGGCACGCCCTCCATGCCGTCGTACCAGCCGAGCGTCTGGTAGTTGTTGCGTGGTAGGGGGGCGGGGCCTTTGTGTCGGGCGGGGGCGGGGGCGGGCGCGGGCGCGGGCGACACGGGCGGGCGCGGCGCGGCGCGGGCGGGCCGCACCTGGTACGCGGGGCTGAGGGCTTCGTAGTCGTGCTCCGTGGCGAACTCCGCGCCCGCCGCCTTCAGGTTTAGATTGTGGAGGTCCGATATTAGGGGCGACAACTTCGGCGGCCGCTCGGGCGCTGGACGCAACCTGAATTCAGTATAATGTCAGTGTTGGTGGTTCTCGTCGTCTAACAGGTCGGGCAGGGTGAATTCAATGATGAATTTATTTTTGAATTTAAATAAGATGATTTATTACGGCAAATACAATTTTGCATAAAAATGTGAGAAAAATTAAAAATATGTATGGTCGCGTCGTCTGCGCGAGAGATGTGTGGCTAGCAAGATGGCTGCCCCCCCCGCCGCTCCTTCTCCTCGGGTATTGCCGTCGAGCGTCGGCCGCCGTCGTGGTTGTCGCGCGCGAACAGTCAGTAACGTTTGATTTTTATTTGGCTGTTAATTGACCGAGCGAGTGCGAAGCGTCTCAGCTTAGGCAAAAATGTTTTCGTATGTCTGTCCGGATCTCCGTCTGTTCTCCTCTATAGATCGCATTTCTCTATCGATTCTCGTGAAATTTTGTGAGCAAATTCGTTAATTATATAGACTTAGTTTGTTGATTCAGTTTTTCGAAAAAAAAATCGTGTTTCTGCCATTTTCAAAATGTACAAAAAGTCACATACGCGAGGTGTACCATACGGTCGTGCGGTCACGACTTCGGTTGATACGAAGGTCAAACATATACAACTTCCATAGACGCCATCTAGCTGCATAATTACAACATTTTTTCACTTTAGGTACTTAATAGTGAGTTCACTAGCGCCGCCAATCAAGAAAAAAACCGGCCAAGTGCGAGTTTGACTCGCGCACGAAGGGTTCCGTACCAAAAAACAGCAAAAAAATCACGTTTGTTGTATGGGAGCCCCCCTTAAATATTTATTTTATTCTGTTTTTAGTATTTGTTGTTATAGCGGCAACAGAAATACATCATCTGTGAAAATTTCAACTGTCTAGCTATCATGGTTCATGAGATATAGCCTGGTGACAGACAGACAGACAGACGGACAGCGGAGGCTTAGTAATAGGGTCCCGTTTTTACCCTTTGGGTACGGAACCCTAAAAATCGTTACAACGAAATAACCCCTCATTCCTTTCCTCTACGATCCACCGACGAGGCTCCACCGGTGAATACCGATGGAGCCTCGTCGGTGGATAGATAACTATGTTTATTAAAATTCTGAAAAATATAAAAACTAGTGTTAGTTGTAAACTATTTTCGTATGTGTTAATTCTTAGTTTAAAGGTATTCGTGTAGTTACTCAAACACATTTAAACCAGGACAAAAATAGATTATAAGTTTTAAAATTTTTCAGAATTTCGTTGCAATGATTTTTAGGGTTCCGTACCCTAAGGGTAAAAACGGGACCCTATTACTAAGCCTCCGCTGTCCGTCTGTCTGTCTGTCACCAGGCTGTATCTCATTAACCGTGATAGCTAGACAGTTAAAATTTTCACAGATGATGTATTTCTGTTGCCGCTATAACAAAAAATACTAAAAATATAATAAAATACATGTTTAAGGGGGGCTCCCATACAACAAACGAGATTTTTTTGCCATTTTTTGGCACGGAACCCTTCGTGCGCGAGTCCGACTCGCACTTGGCCGGTTTTTTCTTGATTGGCGGTGCTAGTGGAGGCTCGGTGCACCTTTAAGGCGACGACTAGACGCGTGGTATTTACCGTGATCCATCGCCATTAAATTTTAGTAAATTTTAAATTAGAGTAAATTTTAAAAATACTTTCAATGTGAATAAATAATGAAAAATATTAGAAAAAATCGGCTCACCCATAGCAACTTAGACGGGATGCTATGGGTGAGCCGATTTTTTCTAATATTTTTCATTATTTATTCATCTTAATATAAAAATTGCATTGTGAATGCAAAAATCTAAAAGTTTAATACTTTCAATGGTTAAAATTTACTCTATGGCGATGGATAACGGTAAATACCACGCGTCTAGCCGTCGCCTAACAGAAGAAAGCTGAATTAGGAGCTAAAAATGTCGTGCAATGCATGACCCACCTCCTATTCGCGTCGGGCGTGAGGTTGGAGACCACGTTCTCGTAGTCGCTGGCGGCGTGCGTGGGCGACGTCTCCGCGCTGCCGCCGCTCAGCTTGTAGCACACCACCTTGCCGTTGATCTCGCTGTTCACAGGCAAAAACATCTTACTGATCAACTATATAGGAGGGGTATAAAATCAAAGGCAGCTAAGTGCATGAATGTCAAATTGTCAGGAAACGTCTTTTAAGTTTACCTCAATATGAAATAAAACAATTTTTAACGGATACTAGCGCGGTTTTATTGAAAGTACTTTGGTAATTAGTTAGTATTTGGTTTGATTTTTGGTTTTCCCGACGTTTCGGCACCTTTGCAGCTTTGCAAAGCTTTGCACTAAAAATCAAACCAAATACCAACTAATTACCAAAGTACTTTCAATAAAACCGCGCTAGTATCCGTTAAAAATTGTTTTATTTCATGTCTAGTGAGCGCGTAAGCTTGAGAAGTGAATTTACCTCAATGTTCACGTGGTTCACTTTTGTATGGACCTTAGCTGCCTTTGATCCCAACTTCAATTTTTAAACGTAATTTAAAGGGATTTAGCTATTTTTGTTTCTAAAATAAAAGAAGTAAATAGTTAAAACCAAAAATTCCCTAGATGGCGTGATACTCAGTTCGTTTTCGTAATTTATATGTCATTTAGCTGTCTTTGATTCTATACCCCTCTCTTAAAAATATACATACAACGTGTTACAAAAAACCCGTAATGACGAATATGTTACAGCTCGCGCAAAATAACTTGACCCAAATTTCAGTACCACGTGACTGCGCAGTAATAAATAATTTTAGGTACAAAAATATTTAGTGCGCAAGCCTCATTCAGTGGTGGATTAACCTTAATAAACAAATTAAGCAATTGCTTAGGGCATCTGGTCTGGGGGGCACTATAACTAATTGGCACTGAAAAAAGGTACTTTTTGGTGAGTAAGAAAAAAAAAAATTATTTCAAATTAATTTGTGTGTTCATCCATGTAAAACTACTTAGACAAGCTTAATGGATGAAATAGACAAAAAATCGCTAAAAAAAATTTGTGCATCCTCCCTTTTGTAGATAAGTACAGTGCGAGGCATGTATCTTGAATATTTTTCGACGGAGTGGGGATAAGTTCGCGCATGTGCTCTTGTGAGCGACCAATAGCGCGCGCCCCTCTCCCGCCGCCCGCGCCCCTCACCGCAACGCAAACCCAAAATACGCGTTCCGCGCAATCCCCACCCGATTTCATGATTCGTGCCACTGACTGTAGTAGCCCTATAACAGGGGGGCCCACAGGCGTGGATTGCTTAGGGCACCAAGTTGTCTTTATCCGGCACTGGCCTCATTCTATGGTTGGGTCAAGTTATATTGCGCGAGCTGTAGATAGGGATAGACAGGGACCATCAAACTGGGGCCCTACCGGCCAACTTTTCGAACTTCGACAGGTCTGCGGCGTCTACTTAAAACAGATAATCAAAGTAAGGAATTTCATATTGTACTATTTGCCGAAGTTATTTGAAAGATATCGATGTTCGTGACATCATGAATTGTGGTTCGCCATTTTGGCCCGATTGGTCTCGATTTATCTGTTTTAATTTAAAGCCCGGCAGACTTGCCGATAGCTTTAGCTGGTAAGGCCCCTGAACAACTTTTCCTATAGGACCAACTCTGAAATCGCGAAAAAAAAACATCAGCTGTTTCACACATTTTGATATTTTCGTTAAATTATTATTTTTTGAATGAAACGGCAGTTTTTTTTATTTCGCGATTTCAGAGTTGGTCCCATAGTAAAAGTTGTTCAGTTCGATGGTCCCTAGCTAGTATATTCATCATTACGGGTTTTTTTGTAACACGTGTTGTATGGCAACATCACCTGTTGATAAAAATATAATAAAAGGTGTTATCAGAATTGGCGTATTAACCTCGGCACATTAGATCATAAGCGTTTCATTAATTTATGAATATTTCTTAATGGCTCTTGTCACCAACAATACACCGTCATTTTGTAGTCGTTTTAATTAACTTAAGGTGTGTTGTACCAATGAAACTAAACATTTTTGCCCAAGAAACATGGGTCAAAAAACGACAAAAAATTTTGGTCCTCCCAATCCTCCCATACTAACTAGACCGCTAAAACATTGTATTTGTATGGGAAAGTCCAAAATTTTTGTCGTTTTTCGACCCATGTTTCTTTGGCAAAAATGAATTATTTTCATTAGTAGAGCACTCCCTGAAGTTAATTAAAATGACTACAAAATTACGGTGTATACAGTTAATGGCTCAATGTTTAACTATAATAATAATACGAGGAAAATGTAATCTCGATACAACCATTTATTTTTACTAAAACTCATTTTTCCTTCTTAATTAAACCAGAACCAAAACTATGTCCGTAGATTTTAACCACAAAAGTGAATTAATTAGTACTAATGTCAATGATTCATTTATGAACAGCCGGCGTTCGTAGGTGATTCATTAATTATCATCTTTAACAAGAAATTCCCTTCAAAACTCTAGCTTAAAAAAGGCCGACAAGTATGTGAGAGTCATTTCTATTGATAAGAAACATACTTAAAGTACTAAATTATATGACTGATAAAAGAAATGTAATTATTTACAGTTAGGGATCAACATCAGTGAGCCGAAGGATATTCATATTTTGTTTTGTTTCTTGGAAAATTTGGATATGTGTTGATAAAATAGACTGATCGATATGCGATTGAAGTGACTTTAGTTTATATTTTCAAACCATTTACCATATCAAATACAATACGACTTGCTATGGAGAATATGTAAAAGCTGACCATAGCACTTTTTCAGCACTATTCAGTTGACTCTTATTTATTTAAGCGCTTTATGCGTGCTCTATTTTTGGTATAACTTGAAGCGGGAAAGTACTAATACCTACCCAACACTACAGACAGAACTCCTATTTCTCTGTTCTGTAATAACTAATAATATATTCCGACGATGCTTGTAGTTGTAAGCTTACATTCGAATAAGCAGCACCAACAGGCGTAGCATAGCATGACAACTCCAACAAAACTAAACTAGTTTTAACATTGGAAATGTTTTTTATTAAATACACTTCTAAACTTTCGCGTTGCATTTTATTAGATTAGGAACACAGGTTTTAAACTCGTTTTTAAACTAAACATAGTTATTGAACACCTACCTTTTCCCGACGTTTCGACCGAGTTGCATCGGCCGTGGTCGGAAAAGGTAGGTGTTCAACACATATGTTTAGTTTAAAAACGCGTTTAAAACCTGTGTTCCTAATCCTTCCTAATCTAATAGTTTTTTATAGATAAAAGTGTCGGTACATGGCATTAGGCTTAGGATGTCAATTTTGTTATTTAGATGTAGACAACCCATCTCAATGACTTATTCAAGGCCAAAACTGATAGACGATTATACCGCATTTGGGAACAAAAATTGTTATGATAATTATATTCCCATTATCAGACCTAAAGTAGGTTGTAAGATGACCCAAAAAATCTAAACATCCAACCTGCCTCTTGATTACATAACTCTGTTGCTAACAACTCTCGATTAAAATCAATTGGAACCGCAGTTACATTGCCGCTTTAAGTAATATAATTGTCACAATGTTTTTTTCTTACTAAAGCAGCGATTTCTGTCAGAGTTGATTGCAACAATGTTACAAAATCAGGAGGCTGGGGTGGATAGCTTGGTTGGAAGATGGGAATAAGGCTCTCCGCTGCGTTAAGCTGGACACGCGCGCGGGGCGGCATAGATTAGAGCTTACTCATGCACTGCAAGCAGCTGTCCGTCAAAAAACCAGCAATCTATATTCCCGCGCCGTGTACCCGCGGTGGGATCCCGCTTAACGCAGCGGAGTGCTTTAGTCTTCTCAAGCACGTGACGGGGCAGCTTACCCAGCCATCAGGAACCCGTGCGGCGCCTGTCGCATCTTGGAGCAGACGATGACGTCGGTGACGGCGGGGCGCGGCGCGGGCGCGGCGGCGGGGCGCGACACGCGCGTGCACAGCCGCCGCTTGCCCGCGCGCCCCGCCACGCTGAACCCCGCCGGCGCCGGCTCGCGCTCGCCCACCACCACCACGCCGTCCATCACGTACCCGGGCACACCTGATACAAACCACACTTTAGATATAAGTACTACGTTACAGAAAGGACACTCCCGCCCCGCCCTAGAAGAAATAGGGAATATGCATAAGTCACAGATTTTGATAAATTTGAGCTTGATCGCTTCGGACACGCATAAAAACATGATGGAACAGGAAAATAAAAAGTAATAATGTATTATTTTAGTTTTATCACACGATGAAATTAGGGAAAAATAACGTTTTTTTTTTCATTTTCGAAATAATGAACTTAACAGTCAGATGGAATATCGAATAAGAAATATTTTTTTGTATGACACATATGTACTTAAACGCAAAATTTAGGAAGATAATTTAAAATAATTGAAAATTCTTGGCTAACTCCATAGTAAACGCGCGCCTGAAACGTGACATGTGACGTCATATATCATGTCCGTTTTGTATGGAGCGTTTTCGGTGGTTGCTGCTGCGTGCTAACTTCATCATCATCATATCAGCCACACGACACCCACTGCTGGGTATAGGCCTCCCCTAAGATCTCCACGACGATCGGTCCTGCGCTGCCTGCATCCACTGGCTTTCCGCGACCTTCACCAGATCGTCGGTCCACCTTGTCGGGGGCCTACCCACGGAGCGTCGTCCGGTGCGCAGTCGCCATTACAGAACCTTTCTGCCCCAACGGCCATCGGTTCTTCTCGCTATGTGTCCCGCCCATTGCCACTTCAGCTGAGCAATCCTTCGAGCGATGTCGGTTACTTTAGTTCTCCTGCGGATCTCCTCGTTTCTGATTTGATCACGTAGGGAAACGCCGAGCATGGCTCTCTCCATTGCACGCTGAGCGACCTTGAGCCTCCTTATGAGACCCATAGTTAGCGGCCACGTTTCACTGCCGTAAGTCATCACTGGCAACACACACTGTTCATAGACTTTCGTCTTGAGACACTGAGGTAAGTCGGCCGCGAAGATTTTTCGAAGCTTCCCGAATGCTGCCCACCCGAGTTGGATTCGGCGAGAGATCTCTTTCTCGAAGTTGGACCTACCTAACTAGACTGCCTGTCCTAGGTATACGTAATGGTCAACAACTTCAAGTGTAGTGTTCCCAACATGAACTGGAGAGGGTACAACATGGGCATTTGACATAATTTTCGTCTTTTCCATGTTCATCCTAAGACCCACTCTTTGGGAAGCACTACGGAGATCTTCGAGCATTGTGTTCAGGTCTTCCATGGTCTCAGCCATAAGCCGTGCTAACTTCAAGTAACTAAATCACGAGAAAAAAACGCAAGAAAAAAGTTTTAATTTTAATATTACAGTTGATTTTCTCACGTATATACTTTTGATTTTGATAAAATAAAAAATTATGCATACTCCCTTCTCCCTATTACCTAACCCCACCCCGTGAGTTCATGTGCCAAATCGTGTGTTCGTTTAGTCGTAACAACAGGTGTCAACTTTCGTGCACAGTAGCGTGCATTTAAGTAGCAAAATGTTTAATATCACTCATTGGAAACATTTCTTAACACAATTTAACATAAATAAGTATTAATTGTTAAAATTGGTGAAAAACCAATAGGTATGTTTATTTATGTGTGTGAGGCGACACGAGTCCCGTAGTAGTAGTAGCCCTAGATTTACGCACACTTACGCGTGTACAAAACGTCCTAATGTGTAGTGTCTGTGTAATACAAAATAAATAAATACTTAGATAGTTTTAACGGAGCGGTTGTATGGAGTGTCCGGGGCTTAGAGTAAGACGGGCTTCTACAGAAAGAGAAGCCATACGAAGCGTTTCCCCTCTGCCGAAGTACAAGCCCAAATGGGCATACGCGTTAGTAAAACCAGTTGCGCCCGGATTTCTTTCTAGACCGAGTCCAGTCGCGCATGTGAACGCTGCTCTGTTTAAAATGTCGAATTGATGAGTTTTTTGCTGTTAAAAGAGATCTTGAACATCAAGTATACAAAAAGACGGTTTTACATTTCACATAAAAGTAATTAAATTCGTATATTTTATTCTTGATTAGTTGTCAAATTTGTTCAGTGACATCGGCGGGCTTATTATCTAATTAAAAACCACCTAGCGACTGGTTGCAGTTCACTGATGATCGTGATCCATTGCTACTTCTTTTTGGGTTAAAAAAAACATACCAAAGAAAAGTGGCAATGTATGTCAAATGCAACCGATCGCTAAATAGTTTCTTTTTAGATAATCAGGGTGCGGGTCTGCTAGTCCATGGCTCGTCCGGTACAAATTTCAGATCTGTCGCTAGATAAATCCGAGTTCTCGCCGATGGGCAACTTAGTGATGTTACCGTTAAATAATGTTTGTCGAAAAAGTGTTGGTCAATCTGGCCCTGATTCTGCGCCAAATTCATTTGCGAGATTTTTGCATGATTTGCTCTGCACTGATGTGAGCGCGACAGATATCGCGAAATAAATGTCGAAATAGTAGATTATACAACAAGTGAATAAAAAGGGAATTTAGTTCGAGGGACTAACGGCCGTCTCTCGAGCAAGATAATTAGGCGCATGATAGCTGCATGACAGCTAAGTTCATGACACCGTTTTAATTTGGTCGAGTTGTAGTTAGGAAAGACTTATGCGATTCTTATCCAAGCTGAATACTGACCGTAAATAGTACTGTTAAATAAATGTTGTTGTAAATTCAAATTGTTGGGTGTGCAGATGGCAGTACTGTCATGGAGCGATGTTCAGTGTCAGCAGCCTGAGCCCAACTTCCCTGGGTACACATTAGTCCCAACCCAATCACCTACACTCTCGAGCTTTTTGTATAAAGCTCGAGCGTATAAAAATGACCTCTTTGTTGTTATTCACCCCATCGTAAAATGATTGAGTTTGTAACCTTTATTCCTTTTTCCGTATCGATATTGCTGCATCGACAGTTGAGCCCAGCCCTTTATGTCAAAAACGTGTCATATTTTGATGTGTGACTCATCCGTACACAAATTTTTGCTGTTTTGTTTTATTTTTTATGTGTGAGTGTCGTCATTACAGTGTAGTTTTTGTATGTGGGTTTGCGGAACTGCACTTGTGTGCATTTTCCCCCCCCGCAAAAAATGCCAGAATAATTTGAATAGAGTAATATCGCTAAGGCTTCTCCCTTCGTGACAAACGAAGCCTTTTGTTGCTCGAAGGTCCGGGGTGTGCACAAACAAACATTCACATAAACAATTATGTGCCTGTTATAGTTAACCCTTAATTTGATTTTGTGCTCTGTGATGAACATAGTAAAGAAAAAAAAATATATCTCCACAAATGAAAGTAATTTACAAATTCTTTTTATTCATTTGTAAAGTTAGATAGTAGTTTTACTAAGGGGAAAATATTTTGGAGGACTGGCAAAACTCTAAGTGTCACTTTCAAAGCAAAATGTCGGCGGCTTTTATAATTTCGATTCTTCACCCGGTAAATGGAAATAATTTTTTTTGGGTTTAAGTAAGAATCTGAATAATTTATTGCTTTTACTAATTAAACAAAGTCCTGTTTGAACTTTTCCTGTGTGCATTATGCGTTTTTATATAATTTCCTTAGCTTTACATCTCGCAAAACTTGTATGTTCATCGTGATGAACATTGCCAAATACGCTAGAAAGTACATTTGTTCATCACAGTGAACAATGCCAAATAAGTATTACTGTTGAATCATAACTATTTTGTCTGTTTTTTTGTTATGTATGTGATTATGAGTTTTATTTTGCTTACATTAGTTTAGCCCAAGGTACTACCATTCCATACCCCAAAGGTATGAAGTGGTAGTACCTTTCCGTACATCAGAAATGGAATGTGGTGATCGCGGCTGTTCGAAGCAATCCCAGCTTGCCTGTTCGAAGTCACAAGATGATAATCAAGAAATTACAAATATGACATATAGAGCATGGAATGTACGAACATGTCTGGATCTTGAAACTAAGCTACTGTGCCCTGAAAGGGCGACTGACGTAGTAGTATGCGAGCGTTCTTACTAAGGAATTGATAAAGAAACACGCCTAGCTGATGATGGCGGCGGTTAAACTTTTTATGAAAAGAGCATTTTGTTAAGTTTTTATACAAAATAAATAATTTAAATTCAATATAAACCGTTTTTATTATTTTTGTACTAATTTGGCAATGTTCATTGTGATGAACATTGGTTTCCTGAAAACCTGAATAAATGTGATTTTTTTTCTTATTTTTTTTACACCTTAGAGTACCCTAGTATCACATTTATATATAACTTTTCATGGAACTCGACATTCAAAACCTGTGCCAAATTAAGGGTTAAGATCGCCATGTCGCCTCCGCCAGAGTAGGATAGCCGCACAAAAACAAACTTAACTGTATTTCTCAATATTTCAAGTCGTTGACCAAGTTCGCAAAACATATTGAATGTAATTAACTTAATTAAGTTTTCTAACTAATGGGATCTGCATATTCCTACATACTATTTTGTGCCTCTCGTCTCGACTATAAGCGCTCATAAAATAATAGCTCTTTCACAATATTTGTTAATCTAAAATTCAGTTATAACAGTTATAATAACTGTGAATGCACGCATGCCCTTGGCCTAAGTTACAGATGAAGTAACAAAGATTTGGTTATCATAATAATTGTAAGACTGGCGAAGGTTAGGTTATTATTTAAAATCTGGACTAAATGGCTGCTTAAACTGCAGAATCTTCGTTAGCAAATAAATCGCGTCTTCGGGTTAAGTGTAGCTGTAGCTGCATGATGGACATAATACCATTCTCAACTCAATATTAAAGTGAGAAGCCAGTTACACTATAATCTCTGCACAAATAATCCCGTTAGCAGTAGCAACCGTAGCAGCTACAGTTTGTGATTGACAACAGGTTTGACCTTCACGCTTGCTCGATGAAAGTGAGTGTTACGGATTTTAAGTTTTTGTGGCCACCACGTCGTCGTCGCCATCTTAAGGTTGAAAACTGACCTCATTGAAACGGTGCAGTAAACCTGACTTACAATTCTATTATTGTAATTATTATTAGTAGCTTCGATGCGATATGTTAGTTAAATGTACTATTCTCCAAACACTTTTTATTTAAATTTTAATAAAATTACACAGGAAACCCAACATAAGATAAAGTACAATCCGTTGCATAATACGGGAATACGATAAGGATGAAATAAAAGAGTCGTTGAGCAACCGATTGGCGGCCGGGTCGAGAGTCGAGACCCGTGGAGCGAAGGGTCCTCGAACTCGATATGACATTGTAGCGTAGGATGCGCCAGCTGGGACGACGCTCCTCGTATAACCCACATCGTCTGGGGATATCGATTCAAAGACATTGAGTCGTTGAGCGACCTGATTAGCGACCTGCCTCCTAATTGTCCAATTTCAAAATCTATCGCAATCGCTTTCATATGACAGAACATTGATACTTCTTTTTGGCACAAATAAAAACTTACCAAAGAAATGCAGCAATACCAAAGAAAACCATCTGTCAAATGAAAGCGATTGCGATAGATTTTGAAAATTAGACAATTAGCTCCCGGGTCGAGTCCCGTGGAGCTAGGGTCCTCGAACTCGGTAAGACATTGTAGCGTAGGTCGCGCCAGCCGGGACGCCGCCGCTCCTCGTACAACCCACATCGTCTGGGGATATCGATTCGAAGACGTCTAGCCAGCCTCTGGGCAATGCCCAATGCCCAAACTTGTTTCGTTGCACTAAATAGAGTTCTAACAAGAAAGAGGTCGCTTTGATTCCTAAAATATTTTCTAATGACCCAGAAAATGTTAATTCGCATTGACTGCGTTAAAAATTCTTAGTGCGTCGCTTTGAAACAAAAACGTATTTTTATTTCGATATTTGCGATCTTTTCATAATGATTACTCCGCGCGATTTGAAATTGATGATAGAAACCGGATTTATAGTAAAATCACTGTATTGTTAGGAGATATTCCCACAACCCACTCATTTGCGATTTAGCCTTGTGACTAACTAAGCAAGTGCACCTAACGACGTTAGCAATTAACAGTTAATGCAGAATAAAACAATTTCGCGACTGATCGATCAAAACTGCCATGTTTAAGCAAATGTTTGATGAGCAGCTATGTAAGCTATTCAAAATAACATTATTGAACACATATTTCAAAAGGTACTGCCATTGCCATGTATTTTTTAGGAGAGATATCGGCCGCCCGTATTATTAAAAAACCCAAGTACGGTTTGTGGAGTTCAAAACTATTTTTACTCCCTTTTGTCTACATGAAATATTTAGATTATTTCATGTAGACAAAAGACTTTAGACTGCTGATCAGCCTGACTTCAATGTCTTCTCTACGCGGTATTAACTGTGTCGTCGTGGCGTGCGTGATAAATGCGTTTTAGAAGAAATATGTTTGACGCGCTTTTAAACCATAATCTACTGAATGGAGAATTCTTATCAACTGATGTTCATTCTTCTATCCAGAGAGTATGCACAATTGCTATGTATGTGGTGCCCAAAATGCTGCCAGAATGCTATTGTCTTCCTGACAGTAATCTATGGAGCAAGGTCTATCAATAAGGTATAATGCAACCCGACTTGTGTTGTAGGTATAATTCTTAAATATACAATGTGTTAATAATTAACGGTTTTCCCATTTTTGGTTCATTAATTATTAATGAACCAAAAATGGGAAAACCGTTTCTTCAGACCATCAAACTGAACAAACTTTTACTATGGGACAAACTCTGAAATCGCGGAAAATACAATATGTTTGGTTAGCGATGTCGGAGCTTTTAAAGGCAGATAATATGATCAATTTTATTAACAAACCCCCTTCCCCCACATGTTGGTGTCTATCCCCTCTCCTGTTGGAATGACCGGCATTTTAAATTTGACTTTTTATTTTGGATGGCCTTGTAAATCAAAAGGAATGTTTCATGAATTTAATGAAGCTTCGCCAAAATAAAACAACATTTGAATTATAACAGCTTTGTTCTTTTCTATTTCAACCTCAGCAGTTTCTAACATATTTATAACTTGGATGAATTTGATAGGTATATCAAATATGGAATAAGCCCAATATTGGGGCCAAACAGAGAATTAATTGAATTTTGTATGCCAGAGTCATTCAAGAAACTTAGAATAATAAAATAAATATGATAAAACGGTTCGTGTAATTTTGGATTGTACAGAAATTCCAGCACAGAAACCTGAAATTACTATTGCACAGAAGGCATCATGGCAACTATAAACATGGAAATTCACACTCAGTTGCTATGTTAAAATTTAAATCATATGCTTCTAATCTGAAATAAAAAGATTACTTGTAAATCTTATACGAAATTTAAAGAAATGTAATGCTTGTTAGCAATTTTTTGTAAGTTGCTATAAACTTTCTTGCCTGTTGTTTTGGCTTTTCTTTTCCGTAATTCTTCTTTTATCTGAGCTAAAGTTAGCATAGAATACATTGTTTGTCCGCAAAACCGAAAAAAATATAATCTAAGAAAGTAAAATCACGTAATACACAGTCTTTTAACGAATAAAGAACTGATTGAGAAAGTTATTACGAGTTTAATTTGTGAGTACGATTTATAGAGACAAATCAGTGACAGCTAGACAGGATATAAACACAAAGAGAGTACAGAGACATAGCATAACATTCAATGTCACAGTGTACAATCATAGAGTCGACTAATACAAGAAGGTGCGTAGCCTTACTTCTTTACATCCCGTCTTGTTTTTCTAGCTCTATGCTAGGCCTATAAGAGCGCTGAGCTCTTTGATCCGTGGCTTGAATAGCGGCTTGGTTAGGAAGTCGGCTAGCTGCTTCGCTGCTTCCACTTTCAAGACACTGAGGTTTCCTGAAGTCACACATTCGCGCACAAAGAAATGTCGTATCTGAATATGTTTCGTCCTTTGGTGTCTCTCGTACGGTGGGTCATGGGCCAAACGTATCGCAGACTCACTGTCGAGATGAAGTTCTGTATGGACGTCTCCAGTTACCATAAACTCCAGAATTTTCTTTAGCCATATGGCTTCTCTGGCCGTTTCGCTGGCAGCCACAATCTCGGCCTCTGTGGAGGAAATCGCAACTGTCCTCTGCCTTTTGCTTTGCCAGGCGATTGCTCCTCTTGAATATAGGCAGACCATTCCGGAAGTAGATTTCCCTGTAGTAGGATCTCCCCCATGATCTGCGTCACTATAGCTTTGAAGGCATTTCGTCGCAGTGGAAAATTGATATGTAATCCCATGGTCAATGGTGCCTTTGATGTAGCGTAAGATTCTCTTCACTCTCGCCACATCCTCAGGTTTGGGATTGTCTAATGTTCTTGAGACAACACTAACAGCGTATGCTATATCTGGTCTTGTCCCAACAGTTAAGTAAGAAAGTGCACCAACCGCTTGTCTGTAAGGGAATGGATCTTTCTCAGTAACTTGTAAATTAGCATCTTTGACTATAGGTGTCACAGCAGCTTTACAATTCTGCATGTTAAACCTTTCTAGTAGGCGCTTGGCATAACTCTTTTGATAAATTTTTATTGACCCATCAGTCTTTCTGTCAATTTCAATTCCCAAAAAGTATGAGCCAGATTTCGTCGTGATCTTGAATCGCTCTCTCAGTTCACATAAAAATCTCTCAGTCTCTTTTGGGTTCGCGGAGGCAATCAATCCGTCGTCAACGTATAACGCCAGAATCAGCTTCTTATCCTTGCTGTCCTTGTTTCTTACAAAGAGACATGGATCACTCTCGCATTGTTTAAATCCTATCTTTAGGATGTACTCGGTAATGCAATGATTCCAACAACGAGGAGCCTGTTTAAGTCCGTATAGGCTCCTTTTGAGTTTGCATACCTTGCCTGAAGTATCACTGTATCCTTCAGGGGGTTTCATGTAGATTTCTTCATTTAAGCTTCCATAGAGGAATGCGGTCGAAACATCGAATTGTGACAGAGTCAAATTTTCTTGTGCAGCGACACTCAAAACAGCTCTTATCGTGCTCGTTTTGGCTACGGGACTAAACGTCTCATAGTAATCTAGCCCTTTCTTCTGCGAGTAACCTTTTATTACTAAACGAGCTTTATATTTGTCAACCGTGCCATCAGGATTGGTTTTGATCTTAAAGATCCACTTACAGGGTATCGCTTTCCTCCCTCTAGGTAATTCCACCATGTCCCAAGTTTGGTTGTCTTTAAGAGAGTTAATTTCGCATTCCATTGCTTTGCGCCATTTGTCAGCTTCAACGCTTTCAATCGCTTGTTTGTATGTGGTTGGCTCTAACATAGGTTCATCGAATTTGGATAGTGTATGGCAGATGTTACAGACAAAGTCACGGTATCGGCTTGGAGGTCTAAGATTATCACGATTCCGTAGAGTCATTCTACCCTCGTTCTCTATTTCATTTATAGGAATTTGGGCACCATCATCTTCTGCATCATCGTAAACATCTTCATTTCCAGTTTGAAACCCTTGTGCTATGTCATCGTCTTCATCATTCACTTCATTATTTCCGATGTGTAACCTTTCTTCGGTTTCAGTGCTTTCATCATTGACAACTTCTTCGTCACTGACTACTTCCTCTTCGCCATTGACTACTGGTTCATTATCATTGACTAAAACTGCTCTTTCTCCTTCCACAACAGTGTCTTTGCTAGATCCATACTGGAATCCCAAAAACTCTAGATTGAATTTGTTGTTTTCTGACTGGCTACAACTGTTTGGCTCTGTTTTGTTCTCAGGCTCAGTCGGCTTCGATTTTGTCTTTCCCAAATCTTCTGCTTCTCTAAGCAAGGGGTATTCTTGGAAGGTGACGTCACGCGACCGGATTAATTTGTGATGTTCCCCATCCCAAATACGATATCCTTCATCACCGTCATATCCGATTAAGATTCCCCTCTGAGCCTTTTTATCCAACTTCTTCCGTTTCTCTTTTGGAAGGTGAGGGTAGCATGTAGTCCCAATCACACGCAAGTGTTTTATTCTTGGTTTTCTGCCATGCCATAATTCGTACGGTGATTTCCCATCAGGTCCTGGTCCCGTTCTGTTCAGGATATAAACCGACGTCAAAATCAGTTCAGCCCATAGGCCCGCTGGCATCTTTAACGAATAAAGAACTGATTGAGAAAGTTATTACGAGTTTAATTTGTGAGTACGATTTATAGACAAATCAGTGACAGCTAGACAGGACATAAACACAAAGAGAGTACAGAGACATAGCATAACATTCAATGTCACAGTGTACAATCATAGAGTCGACTAATACAAGAAGGTGCGTAGCCTTACTTCTTTACATCCCGTCTTGTTTTTCTAGCTCTATGCTAGGCCTATAAGAGCGCTTAGCTTTTTGATCCGTGGCTTGAATAGCGGCTTGGTTAGGAAGTCGGCTAGCTGTTTCGCTGCTTCCACTTTCAAGACATTGAGGTTTCCTGAAGTCACACATTCGCGCACAAAGAAATGTCGTATCTGAATATGTTTCGTCCTTTGGTGTCTCTCGTACGGTGGGTCATGGGCCAAACGTATCGCAGACTCACTGTCGAGATAAAGTTCTGTATGGACGTCTCCAGTTACCATAAACTTCAGAATTTTCTTTAGCCATATGGCTTCTCTGGCCGTTTCGCTGGCAGCCACAATCTCGGCCTGTGGAGGAAATCGCAACTGTCCTCTGCCTTTTGCTTTGCCAGGCGATTGCTCCTCTTGAATATAGGCAGACCATTCCGGAAGTAGATTTCCCTGTAGTAGGATCTCCCCCATGATCTGCGTCACTATAGCTTTGAAGGCATTTCGTCGCAGTGGAAGATTGATATGTAATCCCATGGTCAATGGTGCCTTTGATGTAGCGTAAGATTTACGATTTATAGAGACAAATCAATGACAACTAGACAGGATATAAACACAAAGAGAGTACATGACATAGCATAACACTCAATGTCACAGTGTACAATCATAGACTTGACTAATACAAAGAAGGTGCGTAGCCTTACTTCTTCACATCCCGTCTTGTTTTTCTAGCTCTATGTTAGGCCTATAAGAGCGCTAAGCTCTTTTATCCGTGGCTTGAATAGCGGCTTGGTTAGGAAGTCAGCTAGTTGCTTTGCTGCTTCCACTTTCAAGACATTGAGGTTTCCTGAAGTCACACATTCGCGTACAAAGAAATGTCGTATCTGAATATGTTTCGTCCTTTGGTGTCTCTCGTACGGTGGGTCATGGGCCAAACGTATCGCAGACTCACTGTCGAGATAAAGTTCTGTATGGACGTCTCCAGTTACCATAAACTTCAGAATTTTCTTTAGCCATATGACTTCTCTGGCCGTTTCGCTGGCAGCCACGATCTCGGCCTCTGTGGAGGAAATCGCAACTGTCCTCTGCCTTTTGCTTTGCCAGGCGATTGCTCCTCTTGAATATAGGCAGACCATTCCGGAAGTAGATTGCCCTGTAGTAGGATCTCCCCCATGATCTGCGTCACTATAGCTTTGAAGGCATTTTGTCGCAGTGGAAGATTGATATGTAATCCCATGGTCAATGGTGCCTTTGATGTAACGTAAGATTCTCTTCACTCTCGCCACATCCTCAGGTTTGGGATTGTCTAATGTTCTTGAGACAACACTAACAGCGTATGCTATATCTGGTCTTGTCCCAACAGTTAAGTAAGAAAGTGCGCCAACAGCTTGTCTGTAAGGTGTTATGTCTTTTTCTCTCTCTTATTGCCTTTTGGCTTAAGAAACAGTAAGTAATAAATAAACTCATGCGAATGACTCACCTTAATGACAACTCAAGGGAAAATAAATAAACACTTAATGTACAGTCAACAGCAAGCTACAGTTTTATTGAAATATGGTTGATTCTATACAATAATAAACATCAAACGTTGTAATCGCAGATCTGCAAATTTACACGGTGATTTGACACGAAGAAAAACGAAGCTATGAATCTAATCCTTTTCCCAAGGGGTTATTTTAAAAGGTTAAACTTAAAACTACTCGCAGAGCGTTATGTGGGTAAGAATTGCCTGCCCTCGGATATCAGAGATGTGGTAATTAATCTAACATAAATCTAGCTCGTAGGTTGGTACTCGAAGTACGGATAGCTGGATTCTTATACTTCGGTTAGTTTAAGGGTTAAAAAGATTTGAGAGTTAACTGGTACCTATTAGAATATCTCGCAGCGAGTCTGTTTAGTAGAGAAACGCTTCGATGGCTGCTTTCTATTAATTATGCCTCGGAGCCGTGGGTGAGAAACCAAAGTCCGGTTTATTTCAACTTTTCCCGCTTAACTGGGTTTGAATGGACGACAGAGCAGTGGTTGTCTCGTGGCTGGATACGTACGCCACTCTTCACCTGGAATGGTGTGCACAAAAACCATAATTTAACAACGTCGGCCTTAAATGGACTACAACTATTCCATGACGGGGAGACCCTGCAGCGAATAGCAGAACTGAGGGAAATCTATTCTTGTATGTTCATTCTGGCAATAAATATTACTGATCCCTGACTTTTCTGTTAAACTATCCCCTTCACAGCAGACTAATCTACTCGAATTGAATTGAGACATAGAAACATACCGTAGCTCTCAACTTACACAGTCTCTTTTCACATGAAAAGAACTGAAATTGAAAGTAATAAATAGATAGAGACCCCTTGCAGTAAATACTAGATAATGGATAGCAATAAATTTTGATATACCTGCGGCTCCTTGATAACAATAGATTTTATATGGTTTAGAATCCGGTCAATCAGTATTCCTCCTTCGATCGGATATCACGACACGAATTAGAACTCTTCTCGGCGGCTTTTATTAGCCAAAACCCTCTGTAAATAACGAATATGATGATAAAAATAAATTTCAAATTCTCACACTGCCAACAGCTGAATGTCTAGGAATTCACAAATAGGTACCTTGGCGAAATTCTATTGTGCCGACGAAAATTACAATGAATAGCTGCAAGATATTATTTAAATCAGGAACAATTACGAATCCAATAACTTTAACAGCGTTATAAAATCAAATTCCTTCCAACCGAAAAATTTTGTATCATATGAATGAATCACAGCTGATATTCGCTGCGTTCCAAGTCTCGCGCCATCACGACGCATTCCGACTTCCTACACTTGATCACTCATCGATGCGCGTGGACTGGACTGACATCGCGCCGCCGAAAGCGACTTCAATCGGATCGGACTTCCCGAAAACACGGTCAAACAACCTACGACATTACGGACATTACAGGACTGCTTAAGGCCTGCTTTCACACTAACCTTTGGGATCTAGTATGAAAGGTAAACAATTGAATAGAAATCCTGGCGATAAGGGCTCATCGCAAAGGCCCCTGAAGTGGGCGAAGGACGACCATAAGAAATACGATCTTAATCTTTCTTTTTTTTTTTTTTTTTTTTATAAGTCGATGCCGCGAATTTTGAACGGACTTTTTACGGAAATAAGGAAAAGGACATGAGGCATACTGCCAAAAAATAAATTTTATCATTAATGGAAACAAACTACCAACAAAACTTCCCCTTTAAGGGAAATCGACAAAACAGCAAAAAAACCACGCTACAAAGGGAATTGATATTTCTCATTAACTTGTAAATTAGCATCTTTGACTATCGGTGTCACAGCAGCTTTACAATTCTGCATATCAAACCTTTCTAGTAGACGCTTGGCATAACCCTTTTGATCAATCTTTATTGACCCATCAGTCTTTCTGTCAATTTCAATTCCCAAAAAGTATGAGCCAGATTTCGTCGTGATCTTGAATCGCTCTCTCAGTTCACATAAAAATCTCTCAGTCTCTTTCGGGTTCGCGGATGCAATCAACCCGTCGTCAACGTACAACGCCAGAATCAGCTTCTTATCCTTGCTGTCCTTGTTTCTTACGAAGAGGCACGGACTCGACAGTGAGTCTGCGATACGTTTGGCCCATGACCCACCGTACGAGAGACACCAAAGGACGAAACATATTCAGATACGACATTTCTTTGTGCGCGAATGTGTGACTTCAGGAAACCTCAGTGTCTTGAAAGTGGAAGCAGCGAAACAGCTAGCCGACTTCCTAACCAAGCCGCTATTCAAGCCACGGATCAAAGAGCTAAGCGCTCTTATAGGCCTAGCATAGAGCTAGAAAAACAAGACGGGATGTAAAGAAGTAAGGCTACGCACCTTCTTTGTATTAGTCGAGTCTATGATTGTACACTGTGACATTGAATGTTATGCTATGTCTCTGTACTCTCTTTGTGTTTATATCCTGTCTAGTTGTCATTGATTTGTCTCTATAAATCGTACTCACAAATTAAACTCGTAATAACTTTCTCAATCAGTTGTAGATAGAAGGTACGCGATGTGCAAGACTTTCTTCTCATACAAGAAAGATGCTACGCATGATATGGCGACTCATATTTCGACGCTCAAGAGGTTATGGCACGAATTACATAGTGCTCTGGACCTAGAAAAGGATCTGCCAGATATGCTATTGATTTACAAAATTCTTGACACATTGCCGTCGGAGTACATGACGTTCGAATCGAGCTGGCTTTTGATGACGAAGAATGAGCGCACAGTCGATAACCTCACTGTCCAGCTGTGCTCCCATGAACAGATCCTTGCGAGAGGAAAGGAGGAAAACGATGAAGGCAGCAGCACTGCCGAAGCATTATGGGTAAAGACAGGAATGATTGAAGCAAAATATACTAACAAAGTAGAAGAAAGCAAGGAAAAGACGCGAAAAGATAAGAAAAAGTGCAAATACTGTGGAAAACTCGGTCACTTTGTTAGACAATGTGAGAAATGGATGAGTGATGGAAGACCAAAGAAGCCAGAAAAGGACACCAAAAATGTCAACATGACTATCTTTTCCATAACTGGTGACGATGCTAAAGATGCGAAAAATTTTTACGTGGACAATGGAGCAACCAGTCATGTAACAAATAACGTCGATCTTTTTGTAGAGTTCAGCCATTTTAAGAGCAAGCACACAGTACGAGGGGCAAATGGAAACGAAATCCAAGCTGTAGGGATTGGTACCATTCGAGCACAGGCACTAGTAGATGGTGAAATACATCAAATCATGCTAAAAGATGTATGGTATGTACCCACCATAAGCAGAAATCTTTTCTCAGTTCTTGCGGCGCACGATGCAATAGAGAACAGCACATTCGAGTCCACTCCAACGACTTGCATTTTCAAGGTAAACGGCGAAAAACGACTAACTGGTAAGAGAGCAAAGCATGGCGACCTGTCTAGCTGTCACTGATTTGTCTATAAATCGTACTCACAAATTAAACTCGTAATAACTTTCTCAATCAGTTCTTTATTCGTTAAATGTACCCACCATTTCTGTTCCAGAGATCTAAGTACTATTACGCTGACAATTAACAATCAGGAATTGGTCCTGGCATCAGCATACATGCCTGAAGGGGAGCGAGCGCCACCTGAGGAGGTAGCGTCGCTTGCTCGCTACTGCAGGGAAAACAACATTGAGCTAATCATCTCGACAGACTCCAATGCCCACCATCCGCTGTGGGGAGAGGAGAAAAGCAACACTAGAGGTAATGAACTGGTGGAATTTCTACTAACAACCAATCTAGAAATAATTAACATAGGCAATGAACCGACCTTCGTCGCGAAGAGGTGCAGAGGGACGATTGTTGACCTGACACTTGCTACACCGTTAGCGGCATCCATGATAACGGACTGGCACGTCTCAGACGAGGCCTCATGTTCGGATCACAGGTGGCTACGCTTCAACTTACAGGTACCTACCATCACTATTGACCCTAAAAGGTATCCAAGGAAAACTAACAAACAACAATACAGAACACTCTTAGCAGAGAAACTTGATACAGGCTGCGACAGGAGGGACTTCCCGACCGCTGCGCAGCTAGAAGAACAGGTAGTAAAATTTACCAATACCTTAAGACAATGCTTCGAAGAGGCCTGTCCCTTGAAAGCTCCCGGCTCAGAGAGCCCCGGCAAGCACCAATGGTGGGGACCGGAGCTTAAAAGGCAACGTGAGATTGTCAGGAAAAGGCTGAACAGAGCAATGAACACCTGCGATGACTATGACTGGGACCGATACAAAGAGGCTAAGGCTGAATACAAACGTAAAATAAGGTACTGGAGGACCTCATCCTGGAGAAAGTTCAGTAATGAGATAAGCTCCACCAAACAGGCAAATCGGGTAAGGAAAGTATTGTCTAATCAGGGTCCTGGTCCACTAGGTAACCTGAAAAAACCCGACGGCACGATGTCCCGCTGCCCGGGGGAGACAAACGCTATCCTAATACAGACCCACTTTCCAGACTGCCAACTCGTACAACAGGTAAGTTGGCAAGACAAACCTGTGCAACCCACTGAAGACTGTTGGCGTTATGCCGAACAGGTAATAACACCTGAAAAGGTAAGAAGTGCTATTAAGAGTTTCTCCCCTTTCAAGGCGGCTGGAACGGACAACATCTTTCCCGCACTACTACAATGGGGAGAGGAGAAAATAGTTCCAGTCCTCACCCATTTACTACAAGCCTGTCTGGCGCATCGCTACACCCCGCACCTATGGAGGGAAGTCAAGGTAGTGTTTATACCTAAACCAGGTAAACCCGACTACACTAATCCGAAGGCTTTCAGACCGATCAGCCTCACAACCTTCCTGCTGAAAACTATGGAAAGGGTCTGTGAGTGGTATCTACGAAGTGGAGCATTGGCGAAACTCCCACTACATAAACATCAGCATGCTTACAGCGCTGGAAAATCCACTGAATCAGCCCTTCATCAATTAGTCGGTAAGATAGAGGAAGCTATTCAAAACAAACTTATCTGTTTAGGCACCTTCATCGATATAGAGGGCGCCTTCGACAAAACTACATTCACCAGTATTGAGGCAGCACTAGTGAGACACGGTGTTGATAAACAACTCGTAGACTGGATCGTGAATATGCTACGCAACAGAACGGTACAGGTATCAGGGGCCGTCGGCCAAAGGGCCCTGGTGGCGAGAGGATGCCCCCAAGGAGGTGTGCTCTCTCCACTTCTGTGGAATCTGGTGGTAAACGACCTGATCTCCCATCTTAACTCTAACTATTTTTACACTATAGGATATGCGGACGACATTACCATACTAAGTATAGGTAACCAGGCTGGCATAACCTGTAACACCATGCAAGCAGCCCTGAAGAATGTTGAGGAATGGTGCAAAAGACACGACCTGACCGTCAACCCCACGAAGACGGAAATGGTAATGTTTACAAACAAACGCCAGGTGGGCGACTTCCGTCTGCCGAAACTGTTTGGAACTACTCTACAACTCTCTAATGAGGTAAAGTACCTAGGTATAATCCTGGACAGCAAACTTAATTGGAACAGCCACCTGGAGTACAAAACGCAGTCCGCCAGCGTCATTCTATGGCAGTGCCGAAAGATGATTGGTAAGCGCTGGGGCCTAGCACCCAAAATATTCCTCTGGCTTTACAACACGATCATAAAACCCCTGGTAAGCTATGGATCTGTAGTGTGGTGGCCAAAAGCCGCCCAAACCACCGGAGCCAACAAGCTACAGGGACTACAACGTCAGGCCTGCTGCGCCCTCACTGGGTGCATGAGCACAGCTCCCACAGCTGCTCTAGAGGTAATGCTGAACCTAACACCACTGCACCTCCACATCCAACAGGAGGCAGCCAAAACAGCGTTAAGACTAAAACAACTGGGATCTCTAAAATTCGAGAGGGTAAAACATCTCAGTGGACTACTGGAGGACTGGCTGAACACCCCTCTTATTGAAGCACCATGCGACAAAGTTAAGCCAACCCTCACTTTCGACAAAAAATACAGAATACACCTGATAGACGACATCAGCTCTAAGAAAAGACACAAGGCTCTCCTGATTTACACCGACGGCTCCAAGACCTCATCGGGCACAGGGTCGGGTGTTTTCTCAGAGGACCTCAACATACAAATTGCATCCCCCTTAAGCTCATACAACACGGTCTTTCAGGCCGAGTGCGTGGGCATAATAATGGCGGCTCGGGCAATCGAAACAAGAGAGGTAAAAGACCGCGACATCTTAATTCTCTCTGACAGCAAATCTGTTCTACAGGCTCTCCAGGGCAGTCGCATCACATCGAGCCTTTTACTTGAGTGTCACCACGCCCTAAATACAGTAGGTGCACTTAATACTATTACTATCCAATGGATCAAAGGTCACAGTGGATCACGGGGAAACGATGCAGCCGACGAACTGGCTAGACGCGCATCTGGTTCGGCGCCTATTGGCCCAGAGCCGATCGCGCCTATCCCGACCAGCTGGTTTGCAAGTAAGATCCGTGAACATACCATAGAACTACACCAACAGAACTGGAGCTCGCTGGACTCGTGCAGACAGGCGAAACTCGCTCTACCGCGCGTGGACGCTCGTCTATCCAGGTCCCTGATACAACTGTGCAGACCGCAACTTCGCCTAGTAACAGGTGCTATTACTGGTCATGGACAATTTAACAGACATCTTTTTAACTTAGGTGTCACGGACAGTCCCCTATGCAGAGGATGCATGGAGGAAGAAGAAACAGCCGCCCACGTTCTGCTGGAATGCAGAGGGGTGGCCCCTTACCGGGCGAGGTACCTCGGTTCGCCGGGCAGCGTCCAGGAAGCGATCACGAACGTGAAAGCCCTTGGAGCGTTCCTGGCTGAGCTGGGCTGGCTGGAGTGATCCGGCCGCACATCCTCCGACGCAAAATAGGCGCTATAGACGTCGAGTTGCGGAAACCGCCTGCACTGACAAGAAGAAGAAGAAGAAGTACCCACCATAAGCAGAAATCTTTTCTCGGTTCTTGCGGCGCACGATGCAATCGAGAACAGTACATTCGAGTCCACTCCAACGACTTGCATTTTCAAGGTAAACGGTGAAAAGCGACTAACTGGTAAGAGAGAAAAGCATGGCGACCTGTATAAACTAGATATAACATGTTTGAAGCCTGCAGAAGTTAATCAGTTATCAACGCAGAACCTTCTTCAACTCTATCATGAGCGTTTTGGACACCAAAGTAAAGCACATGTAAAGAAGATACTGGAGAAGGAAATGAACATTAAAACAGAGACAAACAAGGATCTGTGCGAAGGTTGTGTCTATGGAAAATCTCACAGACTGAGATTTGGAACCAGAGAGAAGGCAACCCGACCTGGAGAGTTAATCTGTACAGATGTTTCAAAGTCAAAGTCAAAGTCAAATAAGCTTTATTCAAATAAACTTAATTATTAAGTACTTTTGAATCGTCTATATTTTCCTACCACCCGTTCCAGACTTTTTTAGCTGACAAGAAGAACGGGCGCAAGAAACTTATCAGCTGTAACAGCCATAAGTAACGATATTTACAAACTTGAATATATCGTTACCAGATAATTACAACAGGGTGACAGGATTATTGGCAACAACATAGACTTATTATATTATATTACTTCAACAAAGTACTTACAGTAGCAAGTTATGTGTTACATCATTTCCACGCATTTAGATCTTTAAGATAATCGTCTACTTTATAATAACCTTTACCCATGAGCGTTTTTTTAACATGGTTTTTAAATTCATGCAAAGGAAGATCAATCACTTGTTGTGGAACTTTATTAATGAAAGCTATGCCTTTCCCCATAAATGAACCTCTAGTTTTTGCAAGCCTAAATCTTGGAACGGCAAGTTTATCTTTATTTCTTGTATTAAACTGGTGAATATTGCTGTTTTTAGCAAATGAATCATAGTGTTTCCTTACATAAACTAAATTTTCATATATATATTGACCTGCCAAAGTTAAAATATTAATTTCTTTAAACAATTCTCTCAAGCTATCTCTTCGCCGAAGATTATATATGGCGCGAACAGCTCTTTTTTGGAGTACAAAAATATTTTCAATACTGGCAGCTGAGCCTCACAATAGCAGTCCATACGACATTACGCTATGAAAATAACTAAAGTATACTAACCTTGCCGTTTCAATATCAGTTAAAAGCCTTATTTTCTTAACAGCAAATGCCGCTGAACTAAGTCTACTTGACAAGGCTTCAATATGTGGATCCCATTGCAGTCGGGAATCTAGTGTGATACCTAGAAATTTTGTGCTCTCGATAAACTCGACTTCATCGTCATTCAAATTAATATTTAATTTTGTCTGCTCAACATTAGGTAATGAGAATTTAACACATTTAGTTTTTTTGAGGTTAAGTGCTAAATTATTACTATTAAACCAGTATGAAACTTTAGAGAGGGCACTATTTACTTCGTCCGAACAGTTATTACCTCTGTTTACTTTAAAAACTAAAGAAGTATCATCCGCAAATAGTACTGTTTCACATAAATTATTCGCGTAGTTGGGAAGGTCATTTATATAAATTAGAAACAGCAATGGGCCCAATATTGATCCCTGTGGCACACCCATATTGATGGGGGCTCCAGTAGACTCAGTTCTATTAATCACTACTTTCTGAGTTCTATTGTACAAATACGATTTCATAAGACTAACTGATTTATCAGAGACACCATAATGTTCTAGCTTCTTTAATAGTGTTTGATGATCAACGCAATCAAATGCCTTAGAAAGGTCACAGAAAATGCCAATTACATCTTGCTTTTCTTCCCAAGCATCCAGAATATGTTTGAGAAGTGCAATTCCAGCATCAGTAGTACTTTTACCCTTGGAAAAACCAAACTGATTTTTATGAAGTATATTATTGTATGTGAAGTAATCTAATAATTGGGAATATATAATTTTTTCAAATATTTTACTAAGTGCTGGTAGTATAGATATTGGCCTAAAGTTAGCTGGGTCACTTTTATCCCCAGATTTAAAAAGAGGAATCAATTTACTATTTTTCATTAGATCAGGAAAGACCCCTTCGTCAATACATTTGTTAAAAATAAAAGCCAAGTAAGGGGCTAGTATATCAATTATTGATTTAATTATGCTTGTTGACATGCCCCAAAGATCTTCTGTTTTTTAACATTAATTGTTTTAAAAGCTTTAATGATATCTGCACTATTTATATATTTAAAGGAAAAACTTTCATTGCACTTATCAACACTAGACTCCAGAAGGGAGACAGCGATGTTGGGACAAGCACTAAGAGTACTGGTAGTTTCTACAGGTATTCTAGCAAAGAAATCTTCAAAAACTTTAGCGACCTCATTGTCAGATTCAAAAGTTTGATCACCAGTTTTTAAACAGAAGGAATTTATATTGGATTTTGATTTGCCCGTTTCTTTGTTAATAATATTCCAAGTAGCCTTAATTTTATTGTCAGCTAATTTAATTTTATTTGCAAAGTACTTGGACTTTGCTAAGATACAGACTTCTCTGAATGTTTGTGAATACTTCTTGACAAATTCAATGAAGTTAGGATCACTAGAAGTAGCTTTCTCTGCATAAAGTTCGTATAATTTCCTTCTGCTCTTATATATGCCGGGTGTGGCCCAGTCACTAAATTTCGTACTATCATTACATTTGATGACTTTTTGTTTAAAAGTTTTACTAAATTCAGTTTGAACTATGCTAAATAAATGATTATATAGGTTATTGGCTTCAAAATTTGGTTCTGGTAATGTTTCAATTTTACTTGTGACATTGGTTCTGAATTTTTCAATATAGTGTTTTTTTACTGGCCTACACATTATTTCCCGTTTAGGCGGAACATGATGGTGCTCAATGGAGGCTAATTGTCCACTATGGTCGGATTTAATACAATTTAAAATTGATTTTTCAATGACATTACAGTTACAGAAAATATTATCTAAGCAGGTTGCCGATGTGGGTGTGATACGCGTTGGTTCATTAAAAATATGTAGCAAATTAAATGATTTAAATAGGTTTATGAACCTACTCGACAGTTTGGCTATTTTAGGGTCTAAGATGTCGACATTAAAATCTCCGCAAATTGCGACTTTTTTATTCTTCCTACAAGTTATTTTTAAAACTTCCTCTATAGTGGACTCAAACTCAAAGTAATTCGCTTTGGGGGGTCTATATACGCATACTATAATTATTTGATCAAGTTCCACGCACGATAACTCAACGGTTCGTTCAATTGAGAGGGATACTACATCTCTACGCTCTTTACATTGTAAACTATTGTGTAGAATAATAAGTGAACCCCCTCTTATAGCAGATTTCCTACTAAGCGAGCTAACAACTTTATAATTATCTAAACTTAAAAGTAATTCGTGCTTTTTCAACCAATGCTCAGTAACACATAACACATCAATATCTTCAGAGTTTAAGAATAAGCTTATTTCTAAATCTTTGCCAGAAAAGCCTTGCATATTTTGGTGTACAATTCTTAAACACTTTGGCTTTTCTATTGTTAAGTCAGGGCTAGAGGACGCCTCTATTGTCCTAGATGGTAATTTAAATGTGAAAAATTATTATTACTTGAACTAAGTAAAATGTTATAATTATTTTTATTTGGAACAGATTCCAAAGTTGAATGACTAATGTCAATAGTTGACTGCTCAATAAAAGCAGTTGTTTTACTAGCCAGATTATTGGCTAAATGTTTAAAATAAAAAGATAGCGATAATGCTATTTGTCTCCTAAAAGAACTAGGCAGATAGAACTTATCTTTTGTCAAGTAAAAACTATTAAATAATTTATTGATGTCAATTATGTGTAGCTGTTCACTATTATGAAATGCTACCGTATTCAATGTTACGTTCAACTGATACCTAAAGTTATTTTCCATTTGTGACACACTTTTGCAATAAGGGAATGTGAACAAAATCACTTTTTTTACTTTTAAAGACAATAAGGAATTACAATAAGCTATCAGTTGGTGTTTGTTCACATTACCCCTATTTCCTATCAACATTATCAAATTAGTGTTTTTATTAAATGTTTTTTTAACAATAATTCTCATCAAGTCATCCAAAGTTGACCCAGGCATACAATAATTAATTATGTTTTCCTTAGTGTGTTTTTGAATTAATTGGCCTAAATTCTTACCCATCTCATCGCAGAACATAATTGTTTCACAACAGTTTTTATCAGAAGATGGATTATTTTTTGTTGAGTTTTTCAAATCTTTACAAGTGTATGAGACCTCTGGTTCTGGTTCACATACTGAGTGGGTAGTTAAGTTAGTTGGGTTATTATCAGAAACTTTAAGCTCACACACTGAGTGGGTAGGTAAGGGCTCTGGGGCATCCTGGACAACTGCATCACACTGTTGTCTTACAATAGTATTTTGGTTAAAACAGCTACAATTCTGTTTTTTGCCATTCTGTTGTTTGCGGCCCTTTCCCGTACTCTTATGGAAAGAAGAGATACTTTGTGCTATTCAAAGATGTTCATACCGGGTACCGTTGGGTATATGTGATGCGAGAAAAAAATGCGGAAGTCCACCAAAAGCTATCACTGATGCTAGCCGAAGTCAAGGCAGCAGGTGTAAAAGTAAAAGAGATTTTGAGCGACAATGGAGGTGAATTCGATAATAGCGAAGTTCGACGCATACTGCAAAAAGAAGGTATCGTACAGAGGTTAACGATGCCTTACACACCACAGCAGAATCCTACTGAGCGAGAGAACAGGACTGTTGTGGAGATGGCAAGAGCCATAATGTACGCCCATGGAGAGATGCCAGCGGGCCTATGGGCTGAACTGATTTTGACGTCGGTTTATATCCTGAACAGAACGGGACCAGGACCTGATGGGAAATCACCGTACGAATTATGGCATGGCAGAAAACCAAGAATAAAACACTTGCGTGTGATTGGGACTACATGCTACCCTCACCTTCCAAAAGAGAAACGGAAGAAGTTGGATAAAAAGGCTCAGAGGGGAATCTTAATCGGATATGACGGTGATGAAGGATATCGTATTTGGGATGGGGAACATCACAAATTAATCCGGTCGTGTGACGTCACCTTCCAAGAATACCCCTTGCTTAGAGAAGCAGAAGATTTGGGAAAGACAAAATCGAAGCCGACTGAGCCTGAGAACAAAACAGAGCAAAAAAGTTGTAGCCGGTCAGAAAACAACAAATTTAATCTAGAGTTTTTGGGATTCCAGTATGGATCTAGCAAAGACACTGTTGTGGAAGGAACAAGAGAAGTCTTAGTCAACGATAATGAACCAGCAGTCAATGGCGAAGAGGAAGTAGTCAGTGACGAAGAAGTTGTAAATGACGAAAGCACTGAAACCGAAGAAAGGTTACACATCGGAAATAATGAAGTGAATGACATAGCACAAGGGTTTCAAACTGGAAATGAAGATGTTTACGATGATGCAGAAGATGATGGTGCCCAAATTCCTATAAATGAAATAGAGAACGAGGGTAGAATGACTCTACGGAATCGTGATAATCTTAGACCTCCAAGCCGATACCGTGACTTTGTCTGTAACATCTGCCATACACTATCCAAATTCGATGAACCTATGTTAGAGCCAACCACATACAAACAAGCGATTGAAAGCGTTGAAGCTGACAAATGGCGCAAAGCAATGGAATGCGAAATTAACTCTCTTAAAGACAACCAAACTTGGGACATGGTGGAATTACCTAGAGGGAGGAAAGCGATACCCTGTAAGTGGATCTTTAAGATTAAAACCAATCCTGATGGCACGGTTGACAAATATAAAGCTCGTTTAGTAATAAAAGGTTACTCGCAGAAGAAAGGGCTAGATTACTATGAGACGTTTAGTCCCGTAGCCAAAACGAGCACGATAAGAGCTGTTTTGAGTGTCGCTGCACAAGAAAATTTGACTCTGTCACAATTCGATGTTTCAACCGCGTTCCTCTATGGAAGCTTAAATGAAGAAATCTACATGAAACCCCCTGAAGGATACAGTGATACTTCAGGCAAGGTATGCAAACTCAAAAGGAGCCTATACGGACTTAAACAGGCTCCTCGTTGTTGGAATCATTGCTTTACCGAGTACATCCTTTTACGAGTTTAATTTGTGAGTACGATTTATAGAGACAAATCAGTGACAGCTAGACAGGATATAAACACAAAGAGAGTACAGAGACATAGCATAACATTCAATGTCACAGTGTACAATCATAGAGTCGACTAATACAAGAAGGTGCGTAGCCTTACTTCTTTACACAGTCAAGACATGATATAAGCTCAAACTGACAATGGGTCCAAAGACTGAAGCGCCATCTGTAATTCACTTTGCCTTCGCCTCCCCATTACATCAAAATCATTGCTCTTAAATAGTTGCATTTTTAGAGAGTTATTGTTGTTGGAATAAAAAAAATGCACATTAATGACCTAGTTTTTGAGATCTGTGAGAAAAACTAAAAAAAAAAGCACACTAATTTCAGATTGAAATTTTGTTAGTAATTTTTTATGACGTATTTAAGTCAAAAGTTTACATAATTATTTTTTTTCTTCAAAGGTGATATTATTAGCTTTCGAAAAGTTTTTTTTTATAACTGTAGGACTTTCAAATCCGGAGAAAATAATATTTCTCGGCAGAGCCATCTAAAATAAATATGCATTGCATATGACGTTGTTTGATAGTTGATTGGACAGTGACAGTTGACTGACAGTAAAAGTGACAGACCGCCACAGGCCAACCAATCGGCTTTCGCGTTTTCTTCGTGTTTTGTCAATTGACTGTCAATGACAGTCAGTGCCGGTTTTAGCACTACCAGCGCCCCTGGGCGACATTTCTACGGGGCGCCCCCTATCTGCGATTCCAGGGTTTTCAATTTTGCCTGTTAGGTAAAAAACGGCCGCGCAGCGCGATTTTTAGACAGTTTCACCTACTAATCTTGTAATTTGCTTGTTAATAGTAAAAAACGGCCGCGCAGCGCGATTTTTTAATCAGTTACATCTGCTAATCTTCTAATTTTACTTCTTACAGTAAAAAGACCGCCGCGCAGCGCGATTTTTAGTCAGTTTCACCTTCTAATCTTGTAATCTCGCTTGTTTGTGGAAAAAAATGGCCGCGCAGCGCGATTTTTTAGTCAGACTCGCTCAATGAGCGTGTGTGTATAAAGGGACACCTGCGGCTGTTTTACGATTCTAATAATACATATTGCTTAACGGTAACAGAATTATTCTTATACACTTTGGGTCTGATGTGCCTGATGTCCTTTTGTGATTAAACACTTGTCTTTATGGTTGTTGAATTAATTGTGAAAATTTTAGTACTTAAGTATAAAAATGCAACTTTTTTAAAACTCTCCATACAAAACGGCAAAATACTATATTTTTTTGGACTTTTTCGCCATCTACTATATTTTTACACTAAAAATCTTGAAACTACTATATTTGATGCAAAAAAAAGTTGGCAACCCTAGCCACTAGTGACTCAGTAGCTCACAAGTCAGAGCATTGGACCGGATATGCAAAGGTCGCGGGTTCGATTCCCGTCCGAGAATTGATCTGGTGCGAGTCGTATTTTTCTAGTATATTATTTAGTTTTGAATAAAAATTGCATAGTGAATGCAAAACTCTTAAATTTAAAAATTCTTTCTTCATTTCATGAAACTAACTGAACCAAGTGATGAAACAGGATTCAGCAAGCAAAAATCAAAACATATCTGTCTGTTTAAGGTCTCACGGCCGAATACTCAAAGGTTTCTTAGTTAAAATCTTTAGTTAAGGCTTGTACTATTAGTTATTCTGTGGTTAAGGTCTCCTTAACTATAAGGAAACTATTGAACTTTTTTTTTTAGATTTTTTTCAAATGTATTAATTATCTTAATATAAGGAAGCTGTTAGTTTCATAGTTTCTGTCAAATCTGACAACTTTTTTGAATTTGAGGTGACCTTAACTTTAAGATTCGTTTGAGTATTTGGCCGTTAGTTAACACCAACATACCTTCAGACTTGGATAGGCAGATGTAGTGGCTCGGCTTCTTGCCGAACAGTCCATTCTGTCGCAGCAGGCCGGCGTCGGCGTCCTCGTCGTAGGTGCGGCTGACGGGCCGGTAGCCCGCCGGGCACTTGGCGACGCTCTCCACGATCTGCAGCGACAGCAGCGGCCGCTCGTCCGGCAGCGCGTCGCCCAGCTTGTGCAGCACTTTAGACATCCTCACTTATGCCATCATTTGTATCTTGCCCTTTATAGACTGCAGCCTGTTCCAATCAGTACCTCAATAAAACCTACAATAAAAACATACATTGATAGTTCTTTGCCTGGATCCTACTAATTATAAGATACGTGAAAATGTTGTGTGTTAGTGTTTTTTTTTTAAGATTCCATAGCCAAAGGGTAAAAACGGGACCCTATTACTAAGTTTCATGTTTGTTACTCAATCACATGAAAACAGCTGACCGAGTTTGAATGAAATTAGTTACACAGATAGTTTATATCCTGGATTTAAACATAGGACACTTTAAATCCCAGTCAAACTTTCCTTAGGGATTTTCCAAATGTCACTTGAAATGAGGTCATAGGGGAAAGCTACTTTTTTTATTATTAATAAAACTTGAATTTGTAATAGAGATATAAAGTATTTGCCTTCAAATTCTTAAATGGTAAATAAATAATTTATCTTGTTAGAATGAAAAATTGTACAGTCAATGGCACCTTGGGCACTATTTTGTGCCTTGGGTTACAACAGTATATCAAACTACTTGCCTCAAATCGATTTTATTCTAAATCTCAACTTGTTAATAAGTTTTTTATAACCTGACATGCTGCTGATTGCACTGTACAAACATGAATAGAGCACTGATATCACTGATTTGATAAATAGAAATATTATATAATAATATATAAGAATATAGAAATATACTTTTTAGTCAAACTAACATTTTTATTTTCTAAAAAGTATGTTCTTTACAGTCATGAAAAGAACAATAATTATGTAGGTAATAAAATAATATAATTTTCCTCTAAACTTCAGGAAGTTCATAATCATTCGCTACAGGCAGGGATTGAAAGTAAATTTACCGGTAAAAATAACGTTAAAAATATTTTACCAGTAAAATTAGCGTTAAATATAGCGTTAAACTTTACTGGTACAATATACCTGTAAAATTATTGCTAAAAAATAATGTTATTAACTGGAATAACGTTAAATTTAAAGTTTAATGGTAAAAAAAAGTAAGAAATAATGTTAAATTTAACGTTATTTACTGAAATAACGTTAATTTCAATGTATCGTTATCTAAATTAACGTTATATTATTTATTGACAACGTAAATTTTAAAATTAACGTTAAAAAAAGTAAAAAATGACATTACATTTAAAAATAACGTTATCATTCCCTAGCTACAGGGCATGTTAAATCAAACTTTTGTAAACCATCTAAATTTTAATTGGGTAGTATTTAATCGGGTAACAATAAATTGCCATTTTGAGTATCAAAAATACTGAATATAGAGTACTGAAATACTAAGTGGGCAACGGACTGAGGGCGACTACAAATGTAGAAAATGGGTGACTTTAAAATACAAATAAAACTGAGTAACTAGTAATTCAGAACGAGCGACCAAATTGCTATTTAGGCGACAACCTTAGGGCACATTTAAAATTTGGCATACATTTTATTTAAAACAGGTGACTGACGGTGAAATAGCATGTTGGGTAGCTTAATAGTTATATAGTTACTTACTTGGTTTATTAGTTGCCCACTCAGTATTTTTGTCACCCATTTAGAATTTTCACTACTAACTTAAATTATTTATCTCCCACATGTAGTTTCCTGTTTTACGTATTTATATAATCCACAGTTTGTCACCTATTCAGTTATTTGATCGCCAACAAAATAAACCACTGCTGGGTTTAGTATTTATGTATCCCATTAACAGTTGCCTTTAATTATTTCCAGTCACCCAATTAATTAATTCCCATTTCAATCTATAAAAACATTGAAGTTTCATCACAAGCCAATATCTTTGCATGTTAATTGCTGGTAACCTATTTTTTTTATTTGAGCTAATAAGTAACAGCTTCTCTGCCCACACCATTGAACTGTGTTTAGTATGTGGGCTGGCATACTTTCCACCACAGAAGCACATACAATACTAATTGATCATAATTCAAGATAACACTAAAAAAACAAATAATAAATGTGACAGGGAAGATACTCTAGGTCTAAATCATACTATTGATGAGATTATCATCATCTACATGTAGGTAGCTGGTAGGTAGGCCTATAAAGTTTATTTTCAGCGAGGCACGAAAGTTTAGTTCAATGAAAACGCGTCAAACGACCGACTTGGCAATATTCCATGCAACGACTACATGAATTACACTCGTATGCGGCGCCTTCAGCGCAGGCCAAAGTAATTAGAATCAATTGTAAAGCTCCGACGAGTCACTTAACAGGAACAATGACCCGCTTTGAAGACGAGAATACACACTTGAATATATCACCGTTACCGCCAAGAAATATGAGAAACTCACCGTAGTCATGACATCACACCAATATTTCTGTAAACTATTCAGCTAGCCTTTAGACCTTTGTTTGTGGTCGTAGGTTCACAATAATGACCGATTAAAATGTTATTAATCGGTCGGTAATATTGTGGATGTAGTTAAGTTGTTTGATAGGTAAAAAATAAAATTTTCAACAAATAATCAGTCAATCAGAAGAATTCATTAAAAATATCGAATAAAATGGTTAAAATAAAATAAAATGCACCTTCACTTCCGAAAATATTTTGACAACAAACGAACGAACGAAACGAAACACAGACGTCACTTTTTTTTTAATTAACGGCACTGGGTTCTTGCCCTTTTGTGCCAAACATGTTCTCGGTCGGTTTTCTTCTAGATGTCTCCCACCCAACCAGGGGGCTTACCATCAGCAAATAAGAAACCATCCTTAAGCCGTTCAGTTCAGAAGCAGGCCCTAAACAAAATTGCTTGAATCGGTACCATGACCGTCTTTTAAGTGAACGGCTTAAAGATTGTTTTGACTCGAGGTGAACGGTTAGTTTGTCTCTGGTATGCTTTGTCACAGATCACTAATGCTTTGTAGACGATGCGTAAACGAGATAGCCTAGATACAAATCAATGGGTGCATTCTGTAAGACAAATCTCTGAGTCATCGATCGCCATAAATTTGTTAACCATGGAAAGTGTTTAGAATATTCATACTTATTTTACTTTTCATGGTTAAAATGTACTTTATGGCGTTCGATGACTCAGAGATTTGTCTGGCAGAGTGCACCCAATTTATCGCTTATTATCCCCGCCAATTGGTAATGCGCCTGGCGGCCATGTTTTTAACCTCAAAAACGAAAAACAATTTGTAAATTTTTGATATACCTAGACCCTATTTACTGAAAATAATAATTCAATATATAATAATTATATTAGATTACCTATTAAGAATTTTCTTATTTCATGGCATTTTTAGTTGCGTTGCGGATCACGTCGATGTGAATGTTAATGTGACAAGGTTCTTGCGCATTAACAATTGGCGGGGATAGTATATCTCTGTCTGCCGCGACGTTCTAAATTGATGAAAAATAAAATAACGGACACACTAGTTTTTTTTAATGAGAACATTGCAAATAAAGTATCACAACTTCATATTTATTTTTAAGTGCGATTTACTAGGTGCGTGCTCTAATAAAATGTCGCAAGTCAATAAAACAAATTAAAGTTATATTATTTCAGTTTTTTATTTTCAATATCATTTCACACCATTAGTTTGTTAATTACATCGATTTAAAATAAATATTTTTTTTCTTTATTTAATTATTATTATTCATAATAACATAAAATGTAATGCAATTTAGGTACTTATTTATGGGGTATCATCTCTCATCATTTCTTTTTATTTTAGTGATATTAAACACAAGGAAGTCGTCGCGTTGCCTTTATCAAGTTACATAATTCACTGTTAAATAATAAACATTAAAAGAAATTTACAAATCTTAAAATTCTCACACCAAACTTATCTAAATACACTAAACAATTTTGAAAAAGCTGATCACGTAGGAACTTTTTATGAATTGCTTTATTTGACATTACAGACGCTATAAAACAGCTCCCAAACTGTCAAACCGTGCGTCGTGGTACGCTTCGTCCATACATAAAAAATGGTGAACGGTTTAAGAGCGTGTATTAAAGCAGGCCCTCCGCAGGCCTGCTAAATCGAGGTCATGGTACGAAAAAGTAATGCCATTCAGTATAAGTCCTGCTATAAGAGCTCATAGTAAGGCCCCAGGGGCTTACCATCAGCCTATCAGCAAATACTTTGAATGAATTTGCTTATCGGTTCAAAATATTTCAAGTCTGCTAATAAATCTTCCAGTTTGTTTATTAAAAACGATTTGACGAAAAGTAAAAAATACTGTACAGCTTGACCATAAAGAGTTGACAAAAATTGAGGGCGCCACTTTCTATGTAAACACGTCAAAATCACGAATAAATTGGCAACACTTACTAAATTTTGTACTGAAAAATTTTAGTTCCATTTTATTTAATTTCAACTCTTTATGGTCAAACTGTAGGTACCAACTTTAACTAAATTTTGCTATTGGATGAAACAATTGCCTACTCAAAATGAAATGTTCATGTCCTTTTGATAAATTAGGTACGAAAACGAAATAATATTTAGAAAATATTACTTACCTCTTATCATCATACGGAACGCAGAAACATTCAAACGCGCGTGCGGCGACCGACGCCGACCGCAGCAGCCTGACTATTAGCGTATAGTTGGCAGTGGTTGGCAGCCTCACCATGGTTTTGACTAGGTCAAAAAATTGTTAGTAAATAGTGATAAATAGTGAACTATAGCATATAAATAGTGATACTATGGTTCAAAAGATATTTGAGTATCTTGGTGAGGCTGCTAACTTGACGTCAAGCTGGCAGACACCCTAAGGCTGGCCCCAGACCTACCGGTTTCATTTCTTTGCTTTGCTGTTCTACTATGGACCGCCGGCCAAGAGGCTCATTTTCAATATATCGCATATTTTGACCAGACCACATTGGCAAGATAGCCATTAGTTTGGTGTTATCAAATATCGTCGTCTGGGTTGCGATGCGAAGTTTTAGTTTTAGTTTTCAAAAAAAAAACTGCTGTTTCATACAAAAATTAATAACGAAATTATCAAAATGTATGAAACAGCTTATTTTTTTTGCGATTTCAGATTTGGTCCCATAGTAAAAGTTGTTCAGTTTTATGGTCCCTATCTACCATATTCAGTTTTATAAGGCTTTACCAAACATCTTGTATAAATAAGCGATCGATTTATTTTTAACGATCGGAGTCCATGTTCAGGGTGAAATACCTCCTAAAAGCTTCCTACTTCGCAATCCAGGCGATGATATTTGATAACACCAAGCTAATGGTTATCTTGCCAATTTGGTCTAGTCCCAAAATGCGATAGATTGAAAATTACCCTGGTTGGCCGGCGGTCTTTTAAGCAAGGTAGGACAGCAAAGCAAAGAAATGAAACCGGTAGGTCTGGGGCCAGCCTAAGAAATATAATTCGTATCAATGTGATTTATATGCCAAAAATTGTTAGGAAATAGTGAATCGTATACGCAAAATTTCAATAATATTGCTTCAATACAAGCCGAGATATTACGGTCTCAAAGTGGGCTGCTAACTTGACGTTTCTGGCGATGGCGATTCTAGAGAAACGGGCACAAGTTTAATACAAATAAATATATCAAAATATTTTTAGTGAAATTGTGATTCTTACGATATAAATAGAAAAAGAATTCATCATTGCTATTTTCTAAAAATCGAATGTTAACTTCTACATAATACTCTGAATATAGGCTGTCGATCAATATTGAACTTTGCTCAACAGTAATAAGGTTTAAACTTGATTGCAATCATGATGTGAGTACTATCAAGCAAAAAAGTGAAATTTATATTTTTTGACTGTGTCAATGGGGATGGAAACTGAGGAACTAATGGCGCCACAAGCGGTTGTACCAAAACATTTGATTGGTTGTTTCAAATATCAAATTTCATTTGTGGCATATTTTAACCAATCAAAGTATTGATAGCGGTTAGAATAGATTCATTAATAACAAACAATAAGAATAGCGCCATATCTCGGAAAATAATGTCAATTTCTTAGTTATAATTTTAACTTTAGGTACTTATTTAGCGAGATTTATAATAAAATTAGTATCAGTAGGTAGGTAAGTAGGTAGGAAAGGAAGTAGATAATATAAGTATAAAATATTAATAGTTTTTCCCGAATAAATAACTAATTAAATGAACTGAGAGTAGAGTATTGACACAATCAAAATTTTATAAAAATTAAAAAATATTAAATAAAAAAATGAAAAAGAAGTAGGTTGAAAAATATTTGTTTATGTCAAATCAATAACTTTGAAATGAGGATATGACTATGGGGTTGGCAACGCAAAGCTAATCGCAGATGGCGCCAGCGGCGATCTAACCGCTATCAATACATTGATTGGTTAAAATATGCCACAAATGACATTTGATATTTGAAACAACCAATCAAATGTTTTGGTACAACCGCTTGTGGCGCCATTAGTTCCTCAGTTTTCATCCCCATTGACACAGTCAAAAAATATAAATTTCACTTTTTTGCTTGATAGTACTCACCTCATGATTGCAATCAAGTTTAAACCTTATTTCTGTTGAGCAAAGTTCAATATTGATCGACAGCCTATATTCAGAGTATTATGTAGAAGTTAACATTCGATTTTTAGAAAATAGCAATGAAGAATTCTTTTTTTATTTATATCGTAAGAATCACAATTTCACTAACAATTTTTTGATATATTTATTTGTTTTAAACTTGTGCCCGTTTCTCTGGAATCGCCATCGCCAGAAACGTCAAGTTAGCAGCCCACTTTGAGACCGTAATATCTCGGCTTGTCATCATCATCATCATCATCATATCAGCCACACGACACCCACTGCTGGGTATAGGCCTCCCCTAAGGATCTCCACGACGATCGGTCCTGCGCTACCTGCATCCACTGGCTTTCCGCGACCTCCACCAGATCGTCGGTCCACCTTGTCGGGGGCCTACCCACGGAGCGTCGTCCGGTGCGCGGTCGCCATTCCAGAACCTTTCTGCCCCAACGGCCATCGGTTCTTCTCGCTATGTGTCCCGCCCATTGCCACTTCAGCTGAGCAATCCTTCGAGCGATGTCGGTTACTTTAGTTCTCCTGCGGATCTCCTCGTTTCTGATTTGATCACGTAGAGAAACGCCGAGCATGGCTCTCTCCATTGCACGCTGAGTGACCTTGAGCCTCCTTATGAGACCCATAGTTAGCGGCCACGTTTCACTGCCGTAAGTCATCACTGGCAACACACACTGGTCATAGACTTTCGTCTTGAGACACTGAGGTAAGTCGGACGCGAAGATTTTTCGAAGCTTCCCGAATGCTGCCCACCCGAGTTGGATTCGACGAGAGATCTCTTTCTCGAAGTTGGACCTACCTAACTGGACTGCCTGTCCTAGGTATACGTAGTGGTCAACAACTTCAAGTGTAGTGTTCCCAACATGAACTGGAGAGGGTACAACATGGGCATTTGACATAATTTTCGTCTTATCCATGTTCATCCTAAGACCCACTCTTTGGGAAGCACTACGGAGATCTTCGAGCATTGTGTTCAGGTCTTCCATGGTCTCAGCCATAAGGACTATATCATCGGCAAAACGAAGGTGTGTTAGGTACTCGCCATTAATGTTGATGCCGAGTCCTTTCCAGTCCAAGAGCTTAAAGATGTCCTCCAACGCAGCTGTGAACAGTTTCGGAGAAATAACGTCTCCCTGTCTCACACCACGCTGCAGTTGGATAGGATTTGTGTTCTGGTTCTGTACTCGGATCGTCATGGTGGCATTTTGGTATAAGTACCTCAACACCTCGATATACCTATAGTCCACTTGGCACCTTTGGAGAGACTGCAGCACCGCCCAGGTTTCAATCGAATCAAAGGCTTTCTCATAGTCCACGAACGCCAAGCAAAGTGGCTCATTATACTCCTCAGTCTTCTGTATAACCTGCCGCAGCGTATGGATGTGGTCTATGGTGCTAAAGCCTTTTCGGAACCCGGCTTGTTCGGGAGGTTGGAAGTCGTCGAACTTGCGAGCGAGACGATTCGTAAGGACTCTCGAAAACAACTTATAGACATGACTCAGAAGCGAGATGGGTCTATAGTTCTTTAAGAGGGACTTGTCACCCTTTTTAAAGAACAAGATCACCTCACTTATGTTCCATGTCTTTGGCGTTCTGCCCTGGACGATGACGGAATTAAAGAGCTTCTGGAGGACTTTGAGTATCGGCTTACCGCCCGCTCTCAGAAGTTCTGTAGTGATTCCATCGTCACCCGCCGCCTTGTTGTTTTCAGCTGTTTGAGAGCCATACTAATCTCGAACAGGCTGACGTCCGGGATATCTTCGGTATAGTGTCGGGTAAGCTTGGCTCTGGGGTCTTTAGCCTTGCTTTCAACAGGTGTCTGCGTGAAATATAACTGCCCATAGAAGCTCTCGATCTCCCTCAGGATTTCAGGCTTTGATGAAATGATGCGTCCGTCGTCAGTTTTCAGCTTCGTCATCTGGCTTTGCCCAATAGACAGATCTCTTGCGAACACTTTGGAGCCTTTATTCCGCTCGATGGCCTCTTTAATACGATTCGTATTAAATTGGCGAAGGTCGCTCGTCAAAGACTTAGATATCTGTCTATTAAGCTGCCGATAACGATTAGCATCTACTGAACTCTGGAGCCTCATTTTACGTCTCTGATCCATGAGTAGGAGTGTGTGGTCGGAGAGTTTCTTTATCTTGGGACGGCGGGTCTTAAAGAGCTTGGACCCTACCGTACGGACAGTATCCACCACCATGTTGTTCAGATCGTCCACATCTATGCTGTTCTCAAGGGCTTCGAAGCGGTTTTGGAGTTCGAGTTGAAAGCTCTCGGGGTTTTGAATATGGGCCGGCAATGGTCGAATTGTCGATTTTATCAGTCGAGATCTTTCCAGCTTTGGGTTGATATTCAATGTGCCACGTACCAATCGGTGATCGCTCCCCATCTTAACAGCGTTGATCACAGTGACATCATTGAATATTTGCTTTTTCGTCGACATGATAAAATCTATCTCATTTCTGACTTTACCGTCCGGACTGACCCAGGTCCACTTCCGGCTTTCCGGTTTTCTGAAGAAGGAGTTCATCATAAAGAGGTTCTCCTTCTCCATAAAGTCAGCCAGCATCTGGCCTCTGTCATTCCGTTGCCCAACTCCAAATTGCCCCACTCTCAGCTCATCACCGCATCGTTTCCCCAACTTTGCATTGAAGTCCCCCATCACAACAGTGTAGTGGGTTTTGTAGCTATGCATGGCTTTAGAGATCTCCTCATACATAGCCTCCACTTCGTCATCTTGGTGTGTCGAGGTCGGTGCGTAAACCTGTATAACATTCAGCGAACACCGTTTGGATATTCTGAGTATAAGGTACGCCACCCTGGTCGACACACTTCCGATGATAATCACGTTGTTGACAAGGGACTTGTGGACGATGAACCCGACACCACCTTGGGACTGTTGATCGCCCTCCCGGTAGTAAAGCAAGTTACCGGATTTGAGGATTATCGAGTCCTCTCCCGCTCTTCGGACTTCAGATAACCCGATAATGTCCCAGTGTACCTTGCTGATAACTTCTTCCAACTCGGTTAACTTCGCGTCGGTCCTTAGTGTGCGCGTGTTATAGGTTGCCAGGTGCAGTTGTCGTCGTTTTTGGTAGCCGAGCCGCACCCGGGGATTCTTAGCACTCCCTGCCCCGCCGTTACCGTAGCCGCTACCGTAGCTAGGAATAGCGGGGCTGCCGGGAACTGGGGGCCAATTTTTTGATCCATTGTGCATGAGGGGGGGGTTTGCCATAATCGCCACGCTTGGCAGGCGGGTTGGCGATCGCAGTAGGCCGAGGTTTTTTGGAGACGCTGCTGCCCGTCTCTTGAAGGCTATGCTCCCTTAGTCGCCTTTTACGACACCCACGGGATGATAGGGGGTAGTGCTATTCTAGGCCGGCACATACACGGCAGCCTTCTAATTCCATGGTGAGTCTGCCAACTATACGCTAATGAAATCTAGAGATATTTTCCAGGTTAGTTTTGAAAGGCAAAATATCAGGGTTTTTCTTGAGCGGGCACCGGACTGTTCTAGCCCAACCACCCTCCCCCCCCCCCACCATGGTGGTTTACGGCTGTGTACATGGAGGTTTACAATCAAATTTTGAAAAAAGGTGTGGGCTGCCAAAGTGACCTTGGTTGGGAGGTGGTTGGCAGCCGTGTAACAGCACAAAGAAGTAGAGTCTGTCTAAAAAGTCAGTTTACCTGAGAAATTATTAAATTACTAGCGGCCGCCCGCGGTTTCACCCGCGTGGTTCCCGTTCCCGTGGGAATATCGGGATAAAAATTATCCTATGTTTTAATCCAGGCTATCTACTATCTGTGTGCCAAATTTCAACAAAATCCGTTCAGTAGTTTTTGCGTGATTGAGGAACAAACATCTAAACATCCAAACATCCAAACCCACAAACTTTCACATTTATTAAAAAATTAGGATTAAAAAAAACTTATACTGGTAACCCTGTCGGTGCTGTCAAAATTCTAATAGTAAACATTTTTTTTTATTTATTTATTTAGATGGGTATTGGTGGGGTGGTTGGGGATTTAGGTGGGTAAAAAAATTATTTTTGAAATTACCCATGTAAACTGACTTTTTAGACAGACTCTATACAGCTTGGCCCTATAGAGTTGAAATTAAATAAAATGGAACTAAAATTTTTCAGTACAAAATATAGTCCGTGTTGCCAAATTATTCGTGATTTTGACGTTTTTGCATAGAAAGTGGCGCCCTCAATTTTTGTCAACTCTTGGTCAAGCTGTACCTACTTAGCGCGGTATGGTCTTGAAATTATTATTAAAAAACAACTATAATATTTAATTTCTTTATTTTAATTATAATGATAGTACAAAGCAATACAGACAGACAACGGTAAACCACTTGTTCTAATAAATAAAATATGAAGCACTTTACAAATACTGCAATCACAACAAAACATTTCAATAACAAGCAGAAAATAAAATTTATTAAACATAATTCATCAATGAATGTTGCCAAAACAATTTACAGCCAATATATTGATCTTGATGTCTTATTTTAGAAAAATTAAGTATTATATAGGATCAAGTAATTTAATCATGTTTAGCATCTACCTACTGTTATTTTACTACATATCACATCATTCACTTTTGTGAATGCTTCTAACCATCTCTTTTGAATAAGTTTTATTTAACACTATTAATCACAAAATGAGGAGAGCTTCTACATCGCTATGAGCAATTACTATGCTGGTGTTAAAAATCTGACAGAGGAGCACTAGCTTAGCTCTGTCAGGTACGTGGGCATGGATTTAAACAAATTAAACTTGATTAAGTAATAACCCATTATACTTGATAAGGGTTGCCAGATGCCCCGTATTTTATATGGGTTACCCTGTTTTTGCTAAGATAATACAGAAACCCGTTACTTAGATAATACAGAAATCTGTAATAATCGCAAAAATATGGGGTAAAAGAATCTGTGGTCTAAATTATCTTCTTTAAAAAACAGCTGTTTAAATTGTCTCCCATAAAAAATCTAAAATTAGTATTTTTATGCTGGTAACCCTTAAATCAAGTTGTGGCAGGCAGGTGGTAATCCTACGACCAATGCATTAATGTAAAAATTACTCTATAACTTTAAAGGGCAAAGGCGTTACTTCCGAAGTGCCCGGTGAAGAGCTGAAGAAAGGAGAAACATCCGATAAGTAGTTTCTTGGCAATAATCCAATCAGCAGTGCTATCTTAGCAGCTATTGGTGCCTTCTCTTCATCATCGATTATGGTATCTTGGTCTGGCATTACCTGTGGAAAAAATAGTACACTGGCAAATTTCAGACATCTTCAAGTCTTGTGGAATTTGGGTAGGAATTAAAACCGAAAATTTATAAAACAAAAAAAAATCTTTTGTGTAATGATTGTGTATGATGTATCAAATAAATAAAAAAATAATACCTTGTCAGCAATATGCTTCTGGATAAGACCATCACCTCCTACATAGAATGTGGAAAAACCGTCATACCACCTGAAATAACACAGAAAATAATATTATATATTATTTCATTTTATTTCATATTATTTCAATTTGATAAAAATATTTACAGTCATCAATTATGGTATTTACAGAAATACTTACATCTCCTGGTTTTGGAACACTTCTTTCAAATTCCATAATTTGTATTTCCAAAACATTAAAAACACTTTCAGCCCAGAAATCCCTCTAATTCTCCACCTAAGTCTGAAATCAATTAAATTAAACAACCAAGATCATTAGGGTCTCTTTTAATTCAATAAACTTATTCAAAAGTCACTTATGTTAGTAATATATGAGTGATAAATTAATATGCTTTTTCAGTCTGCATAAATATTTTAGAGTATATTGGTTGTATACTAGTGACCGACCGAAGTTTCGGTTTCAGCCGGAATTCCAGTTTCAGTCGGAGACTATTGAATACTCACTTTATTGAAGAATCTTCTGGATGTGCTGTTATTTTCATTACTTCAAATTTCACATACGCAAATTTTATGTGTCCTACGGTTCTAAGTAAAGCCACTTGACGCACATATGGAAAAATCCCTCTGAAACAACAAATTCCCAACTTAATTACAATGTATGTTATTAATATGAAGAGTACTCATTCCATTATCTACTGACTTACACTGTAGTAACACCTCTTATGTTGTTGACAAACACCACATTTGGATGGTAAATTGAATAATCTAAGGGTTTGATAAATAAATTTGGCATCTGTAAAACATAATAACATATTTAAAGACACACTGACAACAATTTTTTTATAAGCCTTTTTTACTTCAAAGAAAACAAAATTTAAGTACATGTTAATTATAGTGTTTTTATAAATTTACAGCAGCTTCCTTTGTTTTGACATCAGTCTCCCTAGCATGATCGACGAAACACGATATATATTGTGTGATATAGCGTTTTATCAACACAAAACTGTCAAAATGTCTTTTGAAAGTTAAACATGATAAATCACTATATCATAACGTGTTTCAGTGGTCATGCTAGGGGGGCTGATACAAGTTTAAATTAATAATGAATTATAATACTTACGTTTTCTGACAGAACATGAAATACTTTCATTAGCTGCTCGTCACTTGGTTTACCAGATGTACTGAGTTCTTTCGAGGGTGAGGCTGGTGACGGAATAATAGGACTTCTGCAATATGCAACTGCATCTCTTTCAAAGTCGGATAAGCATGTGGGCTCAATTTCCTATAACAAAATAATTGTACAAAATGGTTCAGCTACATCAAATGAATAACATTTTTTTATCAGATTTCATAACAATACTTTATTCAATACATAATTCATACTTACATCATTACTATATTTAGTGAAGTCCACACTGTTCAAACATGTATATGGATGTAACGTGTTTGAAGTCACTCTCTGTTCAATGTAGTCATCACTGGTAAGGTCTAAAGCCTTCATTCCTATGTTATTTTGATTATTATTATCATCATTATGATCAACTCTAAGAATTTCCATTTTGTCCATGCAATAATATTTTGGAGGCTGGTGATTGGTGATATTACTAAGGAATTCATTCATGTAAATATCGTCAATGTTATTTTCTACAGTGCTTTTCGGAGCGAGCTGATAACTGGAGATACGGCGTTTTGTGAGGCACTGAAATGAAAGCAGACAAAACTTAGTTGTAAAATAAAAAGAGTAGAGTAGCACCGCCCCGAACCTGACTCTCCGACAAAATACACTTATCGGTACCTAGATTACGTAAAGCTGTTGCTAACAATTCTCGATTGAAATCGATTGAAAGCGCGGTTGCATTGCTACTTTAGTTAAGATAGTTGTCACATTGGTTCTTACTAAAGCAGCGATGTAACTGCGATTTCTGTCAGAGTTGATTGCAACAAAGATACGTAATTACCCCCCGGGTTACAATATAAAAACGATCCAGTTTTTGGTCAGTTTTTTGTATCACAGGTGTGGCTGTGTATGTAACAACACGAACTGTGTATGTAACTGTGAGTGACCACTTCCATGCGACACCAACACAGAGATGTTAGAAAGATAAAGTTTTCGAGCTTAATTTAACGTATTTACACTTACTTCTTGTATAAATTGGATCCGCGCTGGTATTTTTCGAGAAAGACGATTAGGATGATTTTTGGTCGAAACTATCCCATTTATTGGTAGTATTTTATGAGATAACGTACGTAGACAAATTGCCATTTTTACATCGAGTGGAATATTTCTTCACATTAATAATTAAATTGAAATATGAATGAAAATTTACGAATAAAATACAGACATGTCGCACGCACTCATGCACTTGACAGTTGACTTGACTTGACATTGACTATATTCCGAATCATGATAAAATCGATGTCAGCGCTCACGTTATCTGTCAAACCCATACAAAATCACCGACTCGGAACGCATTTTAGTGCGCTGTCATCGATTTTAGTGTGATTCGGAATGCAGCCATTGGCTATATTCCGAATCACGATAAAATCGATGTCAGCGCTCACGTTATCTGTCAAACCCATACAAAATCACCGACTCGGAACGCATTTTAGTGCGCTGTCATCGATTTTAGTGTGATTCGGAATGCAGCCATTGACAGATAACATGACAGCTTTGAGGTCCTTCTTCTTCTATTTTTATTTTGGCAATCTACTTTCCTCTTGGAAGTAATTTTTGCCAGTATCATGTGTGGTTCCTCTTCTTCTTTTTTTTTGGCAATCTACATTCCTTTTGGAAGTAATTTTTGCCAGTGTCAAGTATTTTGGATAGTTCAGTCACAGTTCAGTGGTAGATATTGTTTCAATTTTCATTAGAATGCGGCACCTTGATTATCTAAAAAGAAACTATTTAGCGACCGGTTGCATTTGACATACATTGCTACTTTTCTTTTGTATGTTTTTTTTACCCCAAAGAAAAGTAGCAATGTATTACGTTCATCTGTGAACTGCGACCGGTCGCTAGGCGGTTTCTAATTAGATAATCAGCCCGCCGGTGCATCGCATTCCAATGCTGCTCGGAGCATTTGGCACCAAGTATATCAAGACCAAGGAAATTATAAGTACTTGTACGAAGTACTTAAAATTTTCTTGATCAAGACAGTTTACTCGGTTAATTCTGCCGAGGTAGCAACCACTACAGTAAAAGTCTCAGCTTCACACAACCAAGATCGCGCCTATTTCAATTATCCCACATATTGTTCAGTTGCGTAGACACTTGTACGCTGCCATTCTGCGCAGCGCTGCTAAAAATGATGATGATGTAAGGTCTGACAACAGCTCCAAGTGCACAACCTTCGTAACCATACACACGAAGACAGCCACATACCCTTTTGATGTCTTAATACCGCGACCATAAAATTACGTCAACGCAAGCAATCAGACATTGACTGACTCAGTGCCGGTTTAAGCACTACCAGCGCCCCTGGGCGACATTTCTACGGGGCGCCCCTATCTGCGATTCCAGGATTTTCAATTTTGCCTGTTATATAAAAAGCCGGCCGCGCAGCGCGATTGCTAAGCAGTTTCACCTACTAATCTTGTAATCTTGCTTGTTTATAGTTAAAAAAAATGGCCGCGCAGCGCGATTTTTAGTCAGTTTCACCTTCTAATCTTGTAATCTCGCTTGTTTATGGAAAAAATGGCCGCGCAGCGCGATTTTTTTAGTCAGACTCGCTCAATGAGCTTGTGTGTATAAGGGGACACCTGCGGCGCCCCGGGCGGTCGCCCGTGCTCGCCCCCCCCTTAACGCCGGTACTGTGGATCTATTGCCCAAGTGTCGTCGACTTCGCCGTCGGCTTCATTTGACAGATGGATGAAATACATTGCTACTTTTTTTTGGTACAAATAAAAACTTACCAAAGAAAAGTAGCAATGTATTACAACCATCTGTCAAATGAAGCCGACGGCGAAGTCGACGACATTTGGGCAATAGACCCCCTGGACTGACTGACTACGACGCGCTCCTCCTAGAAGAACGTACTAACGAATACGAACGCATGCCGACGGATGCGTTCGGCTGCCGACGCATACGTACGCATCAGTTCCGATGCGGGCCGATTCTGGCCGGTCTGTTTGGATCGTACATTAGCTTGGCCACCGAATCCATGTCTTGCGGCAAAATTGGGCCAAGTTGCTCGAGCTGTAAAATTGAACTTGAAAACAAACTTTCCATGGCTAAAATGTTTACTGTGGCAGCTGATTATTTAGCGATTGGTCTGGTGGAATGCACCCAGTGTCAAGAAATGTTCAAGATATTATTTTTGTGTCAGCTGTGTCTTTCTCTATGGATTTCCATTTAAATATTTAAATTCAATTTGCGTATTTTGCGTACACTGTTATTTCACAAAATAAATAGCTAGTATAGCCGGCTTTAGCGGCAAGAGAATCATGTTTTTAAAACAAATATTGCCAAGTGTAGGTGGAAAATTATTGATCTCCTGTAATAACCCTGTAAGTTGAAATTGTATGATTCACAATTATTTTCATGTTTATCAAATCCTGTTTCCTATTTTGAGATTGTTGAAAAATTAATGTAGTTTTTGGTTTTCAGTTATTACCATGTAGTACTATAACTCGCCTGAAACACACTAAAGAGAGTATTGATGAACACCGTGCTAAGGTGATGGGTCGTGGGCTACCAGAGAAGAAACCTTTACCAGGTGTTAAAAGCATCATACTGGTTGCTTCTGGGAAAGGCGGCGTTGGCAAGACCACTACTGCAGGTATTTATATCCTCTACAAAAAAAAAGGTATTTAAAATTATTATTTAATAACCTGGTTTTCATTACTGCTCCCGTAACAACCTTCATGCTTCCTCCATGATATAATTATAGTAGAGGTTTGAGTATGAAATTGCCGTTTTGTATGGAGAATTTAAAGAATTTCAATTATATTTCGTCGCTTCATACTCAGATATAAATAAATATATAATTATTTATGGTTTACTTGTAGTACCTCCCAGGTACTCGACAGGTTCGCACTATTTTAAAGAGTATGAAAACTACTTGTTTTAGAAAGTGTCTCACCACTTCCGGCAATTACGTCACCAACACCCCACCCCAGCTTACTTCGTTACCGGTCTTGTGATCGTACCTCATTCTTTTTTGGTGCGCGGCAGTGTTCGCACGTCTCACTCACCACGCCAAAGTGTTGTATATCTACAGTCTACTAAATTTCAAGAAAGTATTTTTCATGAATTTAAATGCAACGAAAAGAAATGAAGAATGTTCAGTAATATGAGAAATTACAAGGTTATCTGTGAGCTAATACACCGCGATACATCCGCGGCAGGGCCCGTTTTGATTTATAAGTATCCATGCTCGGGGTTAACCGCGAGTTAACACAAGTAGCAAATTTTGCCTAGGGGTTAGCGGCAAGCTAACACAATGGCTAAAATATCGCCTAGGGGTTAGCGGCAAGCTAACACAATGGCTAAAATATCGCCTAGGGGTTGACTGCGAGTCAACGCGTGGCGTTTTAACACTGATCTGTTTGACAGATTTTGATTAGGCACTTGTGCCTTCATGTGCGACGGGCGGCTGTTTTGGGTAAGAGAGGCTTGTCTTATTACATTTCTAACCGAACCAGTTACAAAAACATTTTAGCTGTAACTTCAACCCCGATACTCGAACAACTTTCTCAAAAGGCTTCATCTCCTCAGGTAGATAAAGCTAAATCCATAGCTGCAAAGAGCTATTAATGACGCACCTGCGTTTGTAGAGGGTATCGTAGCTAATCTCACTAATCTTTAAATATTAAGATTTCTGTTGTTATGCCAGGGTCTGACCTAGCCAACAACGACTGGGCATTGATATTCCCGTGTTAAGTCAGGCGATGACCGCCTTAATAAAAAGCAAGCAAAGTTACTGCCTTTAATTGTCGCTTATTGAGCGACTTCCATTGTAAAAAACATATAATGCCTAACCTGGATAAATCAGTTTCGCAAGTTATCCAAGATTATTAGAAAAGTCAAACTTTTCGGCAGCAGGTTGTTCGATAAAACTAAAACTAAAGCCAGTAAAAGACGGGGTTACACATTTCTGTGGCTTTGGATTGTAAGTTACAGAAATGTGAACGCGTCGACTCACTTCAGGCCGTGCCATAAATAGCAACCAGGTCAACTGGGCCAGTCACTGGCTGATTCTCGCTCGTCGAAAAAGGGGGGGGGGGCGAGGAGGCGTCCAGAGACCCCTTGCAGACCGCTACAGCAGCCGGAGCAGCCAGAGGCTTCCTTGAGCAACTCTGCAGCCTCCGCCATCGCATCGTCGATAGAGTGCATCCAGAGGTGCCCCTTGGACGACACATCATCCTAAATAAGGTACATGCTGGCTGCATCCAGTACTTTAATACTTATTTAAAATAGCCAATATTAATAGTAAAGATTGAACTAAAATGGGATTTTGCCCTTTGCTGATAAAGTTGCCAAACGTTTATATAGCGTTCTATAGACAGAACAATGATTATAACTACATACCTATTATATAAAATCTTATATGATTAGAATTGGGAGGCAATTCAAAAATTTCAACTGTCTAAAGGTCAGTTTCTTTTTATTTTGTCATTTACTTAGTAAGTTCAATAGTGACAAAATAATTCATAGCATCTGACCAGTATTAATTTAGATTAGTTTAAACTAAGTACAACTTTAAACATCTTAAACTTAAGATGGAAAATTATCAACCTGCATGTAAATTGCTGACTGATAAGCTAATAACACAACATATAATCTGTAACATTGATTAGAAATAAACTTCTTTATTTATTTGCCCCTGTGAGTATCAAAAAATAATGAGTTTTTTTTTAAGATTAATTTTGGAATTTTAGCATTTTACAATGCAATTTTTGCTGATTATTATTTAAGAATAAAAGTTATTATGATTTGAATATCTTAATACAAGTACTTACTTTGACAGTCAAGGATGCTATCGGGCTTTCAATAAGTTCAGGTTTTAGCAAGATAAACTTCCCTAAGAGGTAAGTGTTAATTTAGAGAACATACATAGAGAAAATAAATAAATAAAATAAATAAAATACGTACTCGTATCTCGTATGGTGTTGTATTAAGTTTAAGTATCAAAAAGGCATTGACTTTCTAATAAATTATTCTTGGTTGTAGTCTTAAAGCCTATATTATGCAGATGTGCAAGTCTTAGACTTATACCTACCTACGAAGGTAGGTATCATCTCTTCAAGAAATTCAAATTACAGTGTAGCATAAGAAAATTCTCAAATATTTTTAGAACATTACAGCTGCTTGCCCAGCTACAAAGTATTATGGTTGGCTACACACAAAGGTTTAAGATAGACAAAGTTCTTAACTTTGGAGCGTCACACTGAAATAGTGATCATGATACCGTAATAAATATTCCTGAGATAATATAAAAAAAAAAAATATATATAACCCGATAGTTACAAAACATTTTCACAATATTTGAATATTGTGTGTATAATAATTATAAGACCATCACCATACCATTTAAATATAAATTTTCACTAAACTAGCAATTTCAGCAGTCTTTTTGACACCAAAAACATTTTCCAAAATCTAGTCTAATTGTTTAGTATTATTAGGCTGAAATAATACAACAGCCATTTATTTCATTTTATGGTTAATTTATTTTATAGGGTGCATTGCCCTCATCATAATAATTAATCTACCATAATTTGGCAGTGGTGCCATAGCCATAATTATATGGTTAGCATACGTCTCGTATCCGTACATAAAAACGATAAAAACTCGCGGAGCTGATTAAAAATCTAGAAAACTAAACACGGACACAGAGTGGTCATTATCTGAGCTTGCATTCTCTGAAATAACCACAATATTAATTGATGTTTCAAATTAGGTTGATTTCTTTGCGTCCCGCACCACGGCCAAATTGTAGATTAGGTACCTACATGTCATGGAAATAGGATCAAAGCATATATATGCTTTGATCTTGTTTCCTATATACGTGTATATATGATTATTTGTATATATATATTTATATAGTAGTTATATATACTTTTTTCATCCTCTGTTTATCTATTTTACCTACTTATGGTAGAAACAAAAATTAAATATGACTATGCTTGCGTCATTTTATGTTCCTACTCGGCCATCTCAACGGCCCCTTCTAAAATGTATTTTAGTCTAAAATATATTTTAGTCTAAAATCTTTTTTAGGTAAGCACCAAAGTTTTAAAACCTGAAATAAACTTAATATTTTCAAAACAGGCAACATCAGTAGCTTTGCAGACCGCACAGTCGGCGTGCGGCCTTCATGCAGAAGGCGACACTAGCGGCGCGGCGGCCGTAGATAGAACTGATGATGGTCTCACTTTCAGCGAGCTTTAACTTTAGAAACATATTCTTTTTCAGGCAAAAACTTGATCCATATCATAATTCAGTTCAGGATCTAATACTTTTATTAAGGGAACATTTTTAGATAAAAAAAAAAAAAAAAAAGTTTTTCATTTCGTTAATTTGTTTTTGTAAAACACCTATCGACCTGCTTTGTCCTTATTAGGATGGAAACAGAACTTGATTGGAGCTGATGAAAACGTAAAACGCTTACAAAAGAGTTTTCAAATGAACTCTTAGACCAAGATATTGGGGGTTCATACAATAGATTTCAAATTGGTATTAAAATCTATAATCAGGTAGTTAAGTCTAGCTTTATGCCTACCGAAGGCACCTACTTCTTATTTTGTTGGCTCTTTGTACCACCCACAAAGTCCAAAATACTTTTTATTAAAAATTAAAATACTTATAAACTGAACACAAAGAAATACACTGTTATTTTAGATATTATTAAAACCTCAGCTCCAGGTCGTGAACTATCTCATTGTTATATACTCTTTTACCTATTTCCCTTTTTGATGACCATCAAAATATATGTCCGGCTATAATGCTACAGAGCTATTTGTCAGTGACCAGGGACACAAGGCCGAATAACATGAATAATCTCATTCCTGTGGTATATTATTTAACATATATTATCTCTTATTTACTCATAGAACTTACAGAGGCGCCCGTCACGTCGGTCGCAATCAATTTGATCGGTAGATCAAGCAAAAGTTGTCCGATGAGAGTGGTACTAACACCAGTTCTCAATTTTTTTTACTAGTTTTCAGTGCTCATGGCCGGCGACAAGCAGCCACGTCTGCCATCTCGCTTCTGCGGGTCTCTAGATAGAGAGACACCATCGGAGGAACAGTGGACTGGACGGACAGGTTTTATGTATTTGCTCGATTTAATAATTGACATATTTTGAGAAATAATAGTTTTTATTTCTAATAAGAATAATAATAAATTCACTATTACTTTTCCAAATAACAAATCACTTACATTATTGTAATTTTGAGATAATTAATAATTATCTACATTATGAACGAATAATAACGCTTTGAATTGATTAAGTACATTATATTCTAAGAATCTTTTGTTTAGCAAAACTTTCCTTATATCTCTAAACATCTACAAGTAAACCATAAATAATTATATATTTATTTATATCTGAGTATGAAGCGACGAAATATAATATAAGATCAAACGAACTTCTAGAAGTGAAGTTCGATCGATATTATATGAGTCGCTTCATACGAAAGATATAAGTTTCCCACCCACCCCTTTGTACCCTTTAGTCAGTTTTGCTAATCTATTTGTATCTCTAAAAGAATGAGGTACGATCACAAGACCGGTAACGAAGTAAGCTGGGGTGGGGTGTTGGTGACGTAATTGCCGGAAGTGGTGAGACACTTTCTAAAACAAGTAGTTTTCATACTCTTTAAAATAGTGCGAACCTGTCGAGTACCTGGGAGGTACTACAAGTAAACCATAAATAATTATATATTTATTTATATCTTTCGTATGAAGCGACTCATATAATATCGATCGAACTTCACTTCTAGAAGTTCGTTTGATCTTATATTCTCCATACTAACATTGTCTTTAACAAACATGAGCGCTACTGTTTTAAAACTTTATGCACAAATGTTTAAACTCTGCTAACTAATGCTACATGTATTAGGTGAAAAAAAATTAGTACCAACTAAGTTACAACGAATTAAGTTTTCATTTCTGGTAATGAAAAATTAAGGTACTTTTGTAACATTCAAGAAAAAAAAAATTTTATGACTGATAGTGGGCCTTAAGGATCATAATTCGAAATAATAACAAGTAATTGAAGCATATTTAACATCATAAAAGATATGGGAGCCACCGTGTGTGAGAAAAAATTGGCAATTTCATACTTTAACCCCTATTATTTATAAATGTTTGCTAAATCCAACAATCATACAGCATTCTTAACATTTTCAAACATTAAACTTGTTCTTTCCAGTGAATCTCGCATGTGCCATGAAAGTAATAGAACCAGATAAAGAAATAGGGCTTCTAGATGCAGATGTATTCGGTCCGTCTGTACCACTCATGATGAATATTAGTGGGGAACCAATGCTCAATGATGACAATCTCATCGAACCACTTTTAAATTATGGAGTAAAATGGTAAGTAAATTACAGATGGGCCGCATATGGCCGCCTTACATTTGATTAATTGTTTAAAGGATTAAGAGTCAATTCAAGCTGGGAGTACATTGAAGTGAATTGAAGCGAAGTCCTGTAATACGCAGATAACATACAGAGACGAGAGTGTTAAAAGTAATGTTAAATATACAAAAGTTAACATTCTGGCAACACTGCGAATGTGAAGGTGCTCGATTTGCTGGAATGTGTGCAAATTCACACGCATTTGAGCATTATGTTATTATTTTATCAATAACGTAATGTACCATGGGCAACAGCGTCGCTTAACCACTGCTAGCTAAGGTTAAAATCACTTGCACGCCGAGCCCGCTGTCACATACGTTTAGTTCGTGCAGGGGCGATACGCGCACACACGAATTTTGTTGCTAACCGGTTAAGCGACGCTGTTGCCCATAGTACAAATTTCTTCAGAGATTAAAGAAATTAGCACGCATTCAGGCGAATTATGAGTGCAAAAGCGCGCGCTTGCTCGATAGTTCGCGCGCATGCTTTGCGCTCCCAACTTGAATTGAACCTATAGACGCGCGCGGTTTCACCCCCGTGGTTCCCGTTCCTGTGGGAACATCGGAATAAAAAGTATCCTATGTTTTAATCTAGGCCAGGGGTCTCCAAACTACGGCCCGCGGAAGCGGGCCGGGATTACTCTATATCTGGCCCGCCATAAACTGTTTTAAATATATTGTAACATTTAAAATGTAAGTAAATAAGTGATGGGTAGTAATTTAAGACTCTTTGGTCATGTTTAACAATATGTTTTATTTATTTCTACTAACTTTATTTATTGCACTATAAAAAGTTATATTTTCAATTTTTTTTTGTAATTATACCACAAATACGTTAAGTTTCAGTTAATTAACACGACAAATACAACTTGGACAACATAAGAGAAATACTGATGATATTCATCCTTACTTAATATTATAAATGCGAAAGTCCGTTTGTTTGTTAGTTACGCCTTCACGTCTTAACTACTGAACCGATCATCATGAAATTTTGCATACACGTTGTCAGGGGTACAAAGAAGGACATAGGGTACTTTTCATCCCGAAAAATAAGTATTGTTCCCGAGGGATAGCAAAAACCTTTCCACGCAGATGAAGTCGCGGGCGGCCGCTAGTATATTTATAAAACGTTATGAAAAAGTGCTTTTGAGGTTAAGTATGGGCAGTTTGTTTGTAAACATTCTTTCCCTAAGTTGGCTGGAGTATAGGTAGGGTTGCCAGATGGTCAGGATTCGCCTGGATTCCGGTATACAAGATTAGTGGATGAAACTGACTAAAAATCGCGCTGCGCGGCCGTTTTGTTTTTCTATGTCTATAACTACTATTTATATACTATGTTTTATTTTACTATGTCTATGCTGTCTAGGCAAGAGTACAAGTTTAGTGGAAGAAACTAACCAAAAATCGCGCTGCGCGGCCGTTTTTCTACAAAAGACAAGCAATAGTATAAAATTAGTGGATGAAACTAACAAAAAATCGCGCTGCGCGGCTGTTTTTTTTACAATAGACACTTACAAGATTAGTGGATAAAATTGACTAAAATCACGCTGCGCGGCCATTTTCTTACTATATACATGCGTTTAAATTACATATTTATTTTAAATATTTATTTCTCCCGACAACAACCGCGAAATCTCGATATTTTAAAATTTTCTCCAGATATTTTGGACTTCCGAACTGGCAACCCTACTAAGTAAAGGTCCTTTTTTTTGGCCCTTGCGACTTCGTAGAAGAGTCAGTCCGGCCCTTGGGCCAAAAAGTTTGGAGACCCATGATCTAATTCTAGGCTATCTACTATCTGTGTGCCAAATTTCAACTTAATCCGTTCAGTAGTTTTTGCGTGATTGAGGAACAAACATCCAAACATCTAAACTCACAAACTTTCACATTTATAATATTAGTAGGATATTGAGCAAGCAAAGCACCAGCCACCATCTATATGATTAATCATAGCATTAAATCAATAGCATGTCGATGGGATTGCTGGTGTCCGGCGAGAACGCGGTGGTGTGGCGCGGGCTGATGGTGATGCAGGCGCTGGAGCGGCTCACGCGGCACGTGGCGTGGGGCCCGCTCGACTGCCTCGTGGTCGACACGCCGCCCGGCACCGGAGACACGCACCTCTCGCTCGCACAGAACCTGCCTATTGATGGTTAGTCTCTCTTCTATTACACACAAAGATTATTTTTAAAAGTTTCCTCCTTGTCAGCTAAGGGGCATCAATTAATTACGTGATGATTTGTGTAAGTGATTTTGGTGATTTTTCGACCCCCCCCTCTCCCACGTGAGAGATTGGGTGAGGATCGGCTCCCCCCCTCCTATATGCCTCACGTAATTAATAGTCGCCTCCTAACTGGTCGAAAGTGAACAATTTGCCGCTTTTTTTTATAAAATAAAGATAAAATCATTTACTGGTCCTCGCCCATATTATTTGTTCCGTCATCGATATCCGGAATCCATATTGAGTTAAGCCTTCCGTTTTTCTTGCGTTTCCGTCTGTCTTACCCTCTTTCCGCTAGGAGCGCCACCTGTTTCCGTATCCTGTTGTCCGTATTTCCGGCAAATGGACGCCATGTTTGCGGCCGTTTATTTCATCATTATAGCGTCGTTTTTCGTAGCGTTCACACGTCTAAGAAATATTACGGGAGATTTCCCTATTTTAAATTTAGTTATTTTGCCCTCTTTTACGCGATTAAAAGTAAAAAAGTGCAATCGTCGAGTAAAAACAAGTGCTTCGCAGTCATCATGTTCAAACTGTGGGTAAGCTGGCAGCAGCTGGGGCCGGCCCGCGGCCTAGAATGCGGGCCATGTCACGTAAGTGATTCCAAATCTGTGTTTTATAGTAACAAGTGAGATTTTTTTATTACTACTTTGATTACACACCCACAATTAATCATTGTAATATCTGGCATGAAAATAAGTCACACTCGATATTACGCACAGTTTAGAAAATAGCGATGCTGTTGATGTATTCATTTTGTGACCACTATCTGCCACGTGTATCGAGTATTCTGCGCAGTGGAAGGAGGATCCTAATCCAAATTTGATCCGACGTTAGTAGTACGTGGTTTTAAATACCGGCGAGTAACATTCTATCCAATTTGTTGCCGATGTAATAAATAAATATTTATAAATCCTGGCTTTTTCTATCTTAAAATTAATAACAAGATATTATAAAGACTTACGAGTAGTCTTTCAATAACAGGGATTTATGTTTATAACTCTCCTTTACTGTGCAGTAACTAGCCATTGCCAGTTACGAATGTAACGGTTATTTAGAATTAGGATAATTTTTAATCATATTCTTGATTAGTCGCTTAAAACTGAGTGGACACCGATACCAGTTATTTAAATAGTTAGCTTTTATGAAAGTGAGCGACAATAATTTGCAAATAACATGCGGCACATAAACCAGATTAGTTAACGCTGCGATTTCAATCCTGGCTGCCAAGCATGGAGATTATAGCGACATCCTCGCAACTAAGAGGTTTTTGTCTTGCGGTGGAATATATCATCACCATCATCATATCGGCCGCGCGACGCCCACTGCTGGGTGTGGGCCTTCACCAGGGGTCTCCGCGACGGTCGGTCCTGCGCTGCCCGCATCTGGCGGCGCGCCACGACCGTGCGCCGGATCGTCAGTCCACCTTGTTCGGGGGCCTATCTAAGGTGCTGTGGAATATAGGAGGGTTGTAATGATAAATAAAATAAAATAATAAAAAAATCCATTTATTTTCAAAAACACTTTTACATTGCAATATTGATCTGCTCTCATATGAGGTCAGCCTGTGTTATGAGAATTATAAAAGATAATGTAACGATGATGATAACGTAATTATTCCTTGAAATCTTTTATGATTATTTCAGTGCCTGGTTGGGTTGCCTTATCTGCTCCGTGCAGAGGTATTAATTGATGCTTATCGCTTTTTATAGTCAATTCTAATTCTGATACTTAGTCGAGGCATCCTCAGCAGGCTCAGCACTAGTAGTGGTCCCAGAAGGAAGGTTCCTGCTTACAACCAACTGAAAGAATAAACTCTTTCATTCCATGGCTACTAAAGCAAAGGTAAGACCAATCAATTCACAACAGAAACTAAAGCAGTTAAGGACAGGACGATTTGCTGCCGCTCCTCAGCAAGATGCAGAAATTGTCGTGCTTGATTTGACGACCGTTCGAGGTTAATCTTAAGGTCTTTCGCAAATTAACTTTTTGGGACCTATTACATCTGACTGCATGGTGTATTAAACATACTTACAAACTCTGAAGGTAAATATACAAAATCTTTCATTTTAAAACCACCTCATGTCTGGTAATGTCAAGTTTTGCAACAGAACGATCATATCAAATGTCTCTTCAGATAAATGACATGATTAGCACTATGTGTTCGAGGGAGCGGTTCCGTCATCCAACTTCCTGTCAACTCTTTTCCTGATTTCGAGGTTGGACGGATCATTTCGATCAAATATCAGTTTGATAAGACTGAACGGGTTTGTATGTAAGAAAGTTACTTTCTTTTACCTTTATTACTTGCCATAGTCCTGCAATTGGACGGCATACAATACAGTTACATTTGAGCGATGCTTATGTTCTATTGCTAATAACTCAACAGCGCCGCAGTTTTCTCAGGCCGAGCTACTGATACACTTTACCAGACAAACTTGCCTTTCGGGCTGTCTGCAACGCCAGGTATTCTTACACAGTCACCAATTTGGTCACAAAACCCCTCACGAACCTCGATATTCGCTGCTTCATCTACCTGGCTGATTTTCTACTGGCTAATCGGTCGTACAAATGGCTGCAACAACAGGTCAGAAATACTGTCGCTTTACTACGACTGGGATGGACGGTCTCAATTTTGAGAAATCTGTTCTGGTTCCGACGTAACGTCTGGAGTTTCTAGACGTTACCTGGGACTCACGAGGCAACTCAAGTCCCTGTCGGAACCTTAGTGCCACACGCGCCGCAGTGCACTTACAGAACAGAGAGGCAGTTGGTCCCTCAGACAGGCCTAGCTCCTAATGGGGTGACCCAACTGTGCCTCGTCCGTCATCCCGAGGGAAAGGCACAGCAGTCGGACACTGCAATACTTCAGCCGACAGCTGCCTAAATCCCAACCATACTTACATTTATTTCCGGAACCAGTCTTGCCGAAATGAATTCGTAAGTAATGATGGCATCGAGTTCAACACCACTGCACAAGTGAACACGAAGTCCATCTTGCTCAGCACGCATCCGACGTGGAGAACAACTAGGACAGAAGTCCGTACCAGGTCAGTCGTCCACGAAACAATGGAACTGGCACCTCTACTGCAAGGAGCTGGCTGCGATACATCTGTCTAACAGCATCCGAGACATCCTGACATACTCCTATAAACGGGTAACTGTACTATCATTGCCTAAATTTAGAAGGAAGAACGAGGACCACAAAAGTGTAGAACTGACCAGACAGCTGCAGACCAGTTCTATTATCTAAACGTAACTTTGATAGCTCAGTTACTTCCCCGGGCGATACTATGAAGAAGTATTTAGATTGCACTGTCACATAAAACCGATCCAGAGTGAGTCTTGTTACCCGTTACCGCTGGTAACGACGACCATGCTCTAGCCCCAGGGGAAGCCAGTGGTGGTCCTGTTTGCTTCGAGAGCAACACACGTCGTGTCGCAATTCGTATCCACGAGACCACGATGCTGCATTTCACAATGTATTTCTCCGTCGATAGAAACAATCTACCTATAGCTTGCATAGTAGTTTTTAGCGTCCAACCTTGTACCCTAAGGCTAAATCGTCTTGACTCAGCTCGTGGCCTTATCGCTTCATCTCGGCTCGTGGTCTCATCACCTCAACTCAGCTAGTGACCTTTTGTAACGTAACGTAACCTTTTGTAACTTTCTAGATGGGACAAAGTATTTTGGTCGATGGATCTAAAGCAGAAGCTGTTCAGATGTCACGTTGATTCAGAACCTGCCACAAGATTTTCGAGATAAAATCAAAATCCGGCGAAGGTTTGCAACGTGTTCTTAAGACAATTCTATTTTTGCATGTAAAGTCACTGTTCGTTTACGGCAAACTGCAGATAGTCGACCATTCAAACATACCTATATGCATCTACATGGAGTGAGTGGAAAAAGTTACGCTTACCTAATTTAGTTATTTAACCTGAATCTGGCTTGTTTCTGGAGCTCAACAGCACCGCTCAGCAGTACCGCAGCTTTTCAAGGTGAGCCACGTTTACCAGTTGACATGTCTGCCTTTCAGTCTGTCTGCAGCGCAAGGTATTCCCGCTTCAGTCACCAAGTGATTCGCAGAACACCTCAGGCCTCATCTCAGACTCAACGTTCACTTACGTTTTGTGCCTGGATGGTTTCTATTGGCTTGAACTATAGATCAGGAATTGTTATTTTACTACTATGACTGGGACGGACAGTCTCAATTTCGAGAAATCTGTTCTGGTTTCGACGTAACGTCTGTAGTTTTTAGGCGTTACCTGGGATACACGAGGCAACTCAAGTCCCTGTCGGAACCGTAGTGCTACGCACTCCGCAGTGCACTTACAGAACAGAGAGGCAGTTGGTCCCTCAGACAGGCCCAGTGCCTAATGAGGAGACTATTTTGCCTCGTCCGTAATCTCGAGGGATATGCACCGCTGTCGGACACTGCAATTCTTCAGCCGACTAAATGGTGAGTAAAGATGGCTTCGAGTTCAACACCGCTGCACAAGCACTCGACGAGCTCACCACAGATCGAATATGGTCTAAGGAGCACAACTAGGACAGACAAGCGTCCTTATCAGGTATTATCCCTCACCATTGTAAGCTGTACTTCGAGGAAGCTGGAATTGAGGCGTCACCTGGATCTGTTCGATCAGCGGTTTCTTCATTGATTCGGTTAGAAAACTTTTTATAGATCAGATTTTTGCCAATGGAAACTGGTGACAAGAACAGAAATTTTAGTATTATTACCAAAATGCAATTTTATTTGCTATTATTTTATGAAATCTGTCGAATAAGCTACATAATGCAGTTCTGAATTTACTTAACATGTTACAAAATTGTTAAGTTTGATTTTATTTTAAAGCGAATACGTAAATTGTTGTCTGTTTTTATCATGATCTTTTACAACTTCAAGGTCACACTTCGTTTACCTTTATACTACACATTATAGCATCACATCGTATACCAGGAGAAACCAAACACATCACTCAATATGGATTCCGGATATCGATGACGGAACAAATAATAGAGAGTTTTACCTACCAATAAAACTTACCTATTATTTTTCCTGAGATATCCGGAATCCAAGTAATTCCTACCTGGTATTAAGAAGTATAATGATGAAATAAACGGCCGCAAACATGGCGTCCATTTGCCGGAAATACGGACAACAGGATACGGAAACAGGTGGCGCTCCTAGCGGAAAGAGGGTAAGACAGACGGAAACGCAAGAAAAACGGAAGGCTTAACTCAATATGGATTCCGGATATCTCAGGAAAAATAATAGGTAAGTTTTATTGGTAGGTAAAACTCTCTATTATTCACCTCTATGTTTGATTGTTGTTGTTCTGTATGTCAATGTAAATTAATTTTATCAATATAGTTTATATTGAATATTGATGTTCAAATGAAAAATGTTTTAGCCATTCAATCTTTTTCTCAGGCGCGATAGTGGTTACTACCCCACAATCGGCGGCGTTACAAGTTACGAAACGAGGAGTTAACATGTTCGAAAAATTAAAAGTCCCCATAATAGGAATGGTAGAGAACATGTCGTACGCGCTATGTGCGTCGTGTGGCACAAGGAACTACGTATTCGGTAACAATACGAAAAATTGCGCACAAAAAATGGGCCTCGAAATTATAGAAAGCTTCGAAGTGGACCAGAATATGTCGGACTGCATCAATAGCGGCAAACCCGCCATATACGCGCTGCCGGACAGCACACACGCCGAGAAATATAGACAGCTAGCAAACAAAGTGTTCAAATATATAGAAAATAAGGAAAATAAGGAGAAGCAACAGGTTAACGCCACAGAACAGTAGCAAGCATCTGGTATTTAAGTAGTCGTTGAAATTGTTTATTTTATTTGATTTATTATTATACAAATAAATGTTTTTTTCTGAACTTAAGGTTATAATTTAAACAGAAAGCTTAAATCGTCCTACTTAGGTCAGGAAATAAATACATAACTTTGTATAATATAAAATTTATTCAGAACAAATTGGTTTGCTTAGGAATCAAACATCTATGGCCAAATCAAAATAAATAAAAAATACTATAAAAATATTCTTATTCTTGTCTTTTATACGTCCATTAGTAGCATTATAAGTATGCATGTAAATGAAAAAAGTTCTGAAACTAAACACCAACTGTGATGTTGGATGCCGAGTCAAATTGCTGGTTCATAACTTCTTAATTTATTCATTCAAACTTCTTAATTCATGGTTTCCATTTAGTAAGTACAAAATACATACATATTTACATCACAACAGGTAGAAAAGAATTCGGAATGAAAATGTTTACAACACAAACACACCATAGAAAATAATAATCAGTCGCCTTGTCGCGACTTAGTCCAAGAACATCACTTACATGCGAACACACTAACAATCCACTATGAAAATATCACTCCTGATGGGTTGGATTGGAAGATAGTATAAAGGTAAAGAGAGAATTGCCGGAGCAGATTGAGTACATTGACAATTAAGAAAAATCCATCCATGCCTTTATAATGCAACATGAATACATGACAAACTTATTTTATACCTGTTACCAGTATCGTCAATTATAACCTTTCAATCACAGCTTATTACACCACAATATTAACTAAATCGCACATGTTCATGTTGCACCTCAACAAAAATAATATACAAAGCGTCAGAATTAACAATTACTGCAGCAGAAAAACGCTTTTCTATACATCTGATTACTCCTATTAATAAGGAGTCACATATAAAAAGTATACCAGTATTTATAAAATAGAGTAATATATCAAGTTGTGCTGTTTCAATGTTAGTTTAAAAGTACCACAAGTGAAGCTGCCGAACCGACTCGAATATTTAGAATCATCAAAAATCTGTTTTAGTCAGTGTTCACGGAACACAGTCATTACAAAAAATGTTTATAGGGTGCACAAAAAGTATCGAGCGGACTCAGAATTAAATTAATAGCAGCACACTCATACTTTTACAGTCGGGATGAGTTTTGCAGGTTCTGGTTAAGTTCCATTCTAATTATTTGACAATTCCATCGAAATTCTGTTTCGTTTTAGTGATAGTGATCCAGACCGGAACCTATAAAACAGGTCCTCATTATATAATTATATTGAGCCGGTAATGACACCGTAATGATGGTAAAGAAAGGTACAAACAAACTGGGCTTACGCCATCCCATGTACGTGTCGACACGCCCGTCATGGGACATCGGTTGTCATAGTAATTGTATGAACTAGAAGCACACTTAGACTATAACACGTGGCTGACGCGACCAAATCCCCTAACGATGCATCAGCTCGCATGTTAACACGTGTTAAGGTGCGGGCACATTTGTCTGACGCAACGCGTTAACACGCCGTCAGATGACATCGGTTTTCATAGTAAATGTATGCACTAGGATCACACTTATAACACGTCTTTATATATACGGCGTGTTAACACGTGGCGTCAGACAAATGTGCCCGCACCATTAACCTGCTTTATGACGCGGGTGATGCGGCAGGTAGGGCGCTGACGCGTCGCGTCACGTGGGCTGGCGTGTTACAAGTGTGCTTCTAGCGTGTCGTCGCGTGGCGTGGGGTGTCGTCACGTAAGCCCAATGTGTTTCCAACTTAAATCTGGCGCGCACGGGCCAGTGATTGTAATTCTGCCGCCGACTAGGTCGTACGATAACTATTTGAGGGCGTATCTCGGTACAGCGATGTCCCTCTCGCACCACATAACAATCTTAGGTGTAAGTGTAAAGTCTGTGAGCGTCACTTGGCGCGGCGGCGGGGCGGCCTACCAGCGCTTCTTGTGCTCGTCCATGCTGACGCCGCCCGGGCCCAGGTACACGATCATCAGCAGGCCACCGATCACCGACAGCGTCTGCCGACGACATATCACAACTTTAATATAATTTAACAAAACAAAAACAAGATAATGGCGGGTTCGTAGCGCATGTTTTGCTCTACACGATCAACAAAAACATCTTCACAAAACATTGTTTCGCGAAACATTTTTGTGTAGAGAAACAATGTTTTTGCTTTCCATGCCCGGTGGAAAACACGTACACAAAACATTTTGCGCGGGTCGAGGGGCAGGGTATTGTCATAGTCTGTTAGGGTTGCCAATTTTTTTTGCATCAAATATAGTATTTTCAAGATTTTTAGTGCAAAAATATAGTAAGTAGATGGCGAAAAAGTCCAAAAAAATATAGTACCTATGTTGCCATTTTGTATCAAAGATTTTAAAGAAGTTGCATTTTTCATACTTAAGTAGGTACTTAAATTTTCATAATTTATTTAACAACCATAAACACAATTATTATGCAATTACTTATTTGCATATAAGTGAATTTTTTTTGTTGCTTTTGTTTCATTTTCACTTGAAAAAATATAGTAGTTTTGACTACTGTAGATAAGTAATAGGCTAACATAAAATAGTGCAAGTTTTACACAACAATAAAACTTGTATTATTGAGCAGAGACGATGCACAGCATCTGTGAGAGAGTGCGCCGACTTCCAGTCTAGCTACATCCTGTCAAAGTAGTCAATTGACTTACCCTTTAAGCAGTTTTCCTGTCAAAAAATCGTAAAACAGACTTACTTCCGGTTGGCGCCATTTTTACTTTCACCTGTGGAGTCGTTGTAACGAAGTGTCCTCATAGAAGTCTCTCACCAGGAGACCTTAATGGGATGCTGTGCATCGTCTCTGCTCAATAATACAAGTTTTATTGTTGTGTAAAACTTGCACTATTATCGGCATGTGACGATGCACAGCATCTGTGAGAGACGTGTTTATTAACTCCTGGTGACTCCAAACGACGCTATGTGATGCTGTTGAAGGCATGATTAACTTGAGATAACTGAAAACACATTTCAATAAATTGAAATATTGTTATAACATGTGTCACTTTGTATCAGAGTTATTAGCATAACTCACTTTTAAAAGCTAGCTTTGATTACTAAATTATTAATAATTATTGCTAATCAATTCGAGCAGCAATCTTTTCGTCTCTATGAAGGCTACTAGTTGAAAAAACAATATTATTGTACTAATTTAGGGGGCAACGGCCGAGCCCAAGGAACCTGCAGCTACGGTTATAACTGCATCATTCACATGGTTTAATTTAGTTGTAGATTACTTACAGTTCATGAGGTGGCTAGGTGCACACGCTTCTGACATTGATAATATAGCTTTATTGCGTTCGCCTCATCGCTTCCGCCTGTGCGTCTCTAAAATTTTAGTTTTATAACTCACCTCAACCAAATACAGGAAATATATTAATATTGCTATGTTTTAATTTTTAACCTGTCTGTTAAACACTGTGTCCGTCTTTTACCCAAGAGCTGGACTCAGGATGATGTGGTCGCCGGCATGGCATCGCTGTAGTGGCTCGTAGATACACTTAGAAAAGTGAGGTTGAGTACGCGCCTGCCAACCCGATGTTAGAAGCAGCAGGCACTAACCTTGCGTGAAGCTTCAAATAATGTGATGTAAGCAGCTGCTGTCGGATTATGTTGTATTGTATCGAAGCGAGCAAATCACCCAAATCCAAGACAGGTGGCTCGTGGATTCTCTGCTCGCTGTTTTTGAAGAGGTACAATGTGTTTCATTAGAAAAAAAAAATACAAATACATTATTGCACATGACAATTTAAATGTTAATTCGTTATTTCTAACAATAATGCTCTGGATTTGTGTAATAAAATCATCCGATAATCTAAATTCTCTTCAAAAGGCAGGTATGCTAAGAATCTAGCTAGATGGGCCTTTAGCTTCAAGATATTTATGGCCTAAATATTATCTCTACAAAATTCAACGTCTTTTTGTGTCACACTTCCCGTCACCAGTTTTCTGAACGTAGAGCTCGAACTTGAGGTGGTGGAAGTCTAACGATCTGGTCTAAGAACTGATTCTAAGTTCGCAATTTTATATTTTACATAGTATTAAACAAAATGTAAATCCGTTATTTGCATTAAGTTAAATTTGTAAGATTGTGTTGTGGGTTTTGTGATAATAAATGAAAATATAAAGAGCTCGTAGAAGGAAGTATAGAAGCAAAGCGGTACTACTACCAGATATACACTCTTGCCATGGGTGCCAGGTGGTTGCCAGGTGGTGGGACAGGCAGGGTATCAGGCTTTGTGATCAAAATTCCTATACTAATCAGAACTACAATGACTTCAGCAGGACGTGGGTCTTGTTTAAGGCACCGCATAATACTAACAATCTTGTGGTAGATAGTTCAGTTCTCCAGCTCTCATACGGCTGCGACAATTCGATCTGGAGGAACTCCGAAAACGTGGTGCTCACCACTGGTCATAACAGGTGCCGTCCAGACGCTTGGCTGCCCCGAGACAGCCTGTATGTTATCTTTTTATACTTATCTGGCAGGTATTCTGCTGTCATCAAGATGTTCCAACGGTCAAGGTGAAGTAGAAGTCGTCACGTCATCTAAAGATAGGGCCTGATATGGTTTACCGCTGTGAATTTGTCCTCTTTGCGGTTGCAATGCAAATCTGAGTCCCCGACTCCAATTGTGGTCTGCTGCATCTGTTGCAAGGAATTAGAGTAGGGTGGAAACTTTTCAATACCTGATGGTACTCTTACGTAGTTATTTTTAAGTCGCGTTGTACTGGTTCCGATATGTTGTAGTGGCTGCTCGGAGATTCTCTTCGTAACACGCGAGTATTACGTTTGTTGAAAGTGCAGTCACTGGGAATAATAAGATTTGCGAGATTCAGAGTACCCTTGACCAATTTATTTCCTCCGTAGCGACCAATGCGACGTGCGACCAGCACACAACACACAAACACGTGAGCAGTGGCAGCTGTGTGGTGCAGTTGTACTCCTGACAACGGTAGGTAAGGTCGTGCTGCGCGAGCAGCGCGCGCAGGTGACGCGTGGGCAACTTGGTGGTCAACGCGTGATGAGTACTTATCACTCTTCACCAGTAAGATAAGCAATTCGTTCTATCTCTTATACAGTTTTATAAATTTTAGTTTTTGGCTGGGTTCGGTTCATCCAGACTATAGTATCTATTCTCTACTATCTATCTAACTACTATCTATCTAGTATATATCTACTAATATTCTGTTTGACTAGCGAGAAGTACAAGTAGACTGTAATTCGCATACCTTTTTCTGAAGGTGTTGAGCTACCCTGTTGGCCAAAGCGGTGAAATATTTCGGCGCGCACAATAGGCCAAGCGGTAGACAGACCATTCGGAGGACTCGGTGGTCGTAGACCAGCAGAAGGAACCTCCCTTGGGCCTCAAAGGTCAAGCTTCGTCATCCAGTCGCCTATTTTGAAAGAGCTGAGGAATCTGTATCTGAAAGGTCAGTTTAAATGGTCAACGATCCGTGTCACTCCTCTCCGTCAGGAACCTGGTTGAATGAGATAAAGTCGATTCCGACTTGTCACCGATCCACTTCCTCCAAGATACCTCGCTCAATAAGCTTGTGTATCAGCCGAGACATAGCGGGCGATCGAGGCGTTTCGAAGCTATAATACTTGCTGTCTGATGGACGAGCGCAAGCTTGGGGTAAATGGCAGGCGCATTCTCGTTTGACGAGAAGGGCCTACGGAGCACCGAAGCTAACCTGCCACTGCCTCCGATACGCTCAGAGGCAGCCCCATTAGTCTTATGTTATTGTGATTGATAGTCACCTTACCTTATCTAATGGTCATTCGTCATTCAATTCGTATTCAGAATGTAAGCACACAGTGTAAACTAATCTCAACGGCTTCAAAAAGCATCTGATAAGGCGACGCCACTGTGTGTGACTGGAAACCTGTCAAACGAAGGTTTTGACTCAAGCAATTCCATGCAATAATATAATGGGCAGCACTACTGTTCGATCCGGAGACCTGTCCAGGACTTCATTTGTTCTCATCGAATAAGTACTTACACTATGGAGGTAGCTTGCGCAGATCCTCACGAAGGTTTTTGTTAAGCCGCTTGCTCAGGATACGCTCCTGTTCCGGCAGCTTTCGATATATTTATTATGCCCTTATTTCCGCACACTATTTACATAACCTTGTCATTAGTTTTCTAAAATCTGGAGGTAGGTAAAACTTTCGTAGGTCTGTACGTACATCCATGTAATAAAAAAAAAAATATTGCCAACAATATTCACTTCAAAATAGAATAAAAATGAGCTACGTGAGACATTACAAGAGGTCATACATAACATAATCACAGATTGATCAAATCGAAATCAATCGCTGCTAAAAGTCAATCTCTATATCAAGTTAACAAAGAAATTTAAAGTCTGAACTGAAAATAATAAACTTAAGACTCAAATATTTTTAATCATACCAGCAATATATTAGCAGGCAAGCAGATAATAACAAAATAATTTAAAGACTGAACTGAAAAGACGAATAAGCTTAGACTCAACTTAGTTAATCGTACCAGCAATATTCTTATTAGTAGAGATATTGACAGGCTTATTACCGGGAAAAGGCAACCGGTTTTAACCGTACAAGTTGAATAGTTCACCTCCAGGTCTACGAAACCAGGGTGTGCCTTTTAAGAGTCAAAATCGTATCGGATATTTTTCCGATATTACTAAATTTTTCTAAAACCCTAGGCTCTTTATATGCTCCGAGTGAGCAGGTAGGATTTTACTCTCTTTTTTTTTAGTTATTATTTTATTATTAAATCAGGATTCAAGAGACTGGATTCAACGTCACTGGTGTCAGAATCGACCACCGAGCGATACAATTGACGGTCAAAAGCTGTAAATCAGTTGGACCAAGGCACCGGTACAGGTACCACGTTGGTAGCATTGAGGTGTGCGTACCATTATTAGCGTCTGATGCAGGCACTGCATGCAAACTGGCCGCATTCTAGACAAAATTTTCATAAAAACCGACTAAGACGGTAATACAGCTTTTGTAGCAATGAGCAAATGTAACACTTTTATTTTAGTCACAAGTTTATTAAGTAGTATTAGATCATAGTTCGACTCACCAAGTCTCCAGTTTTTTACCTTGCGTCCGAAAATCGTCAGCGGACGGCTCCGGGCTACAGCTATACAAACGGTGTCGAAGTTTTAAGGCACGTCTGCTATGGCTAGGAAGACGGGACTCTTCGTCGACCTCACGCTCTGCGCGTTTCGGGAGGTCAGAGCACGCGTTTGTTTCACTGACACTGTTAATTACTATTACTAAAGCATAAGCTTAGCATAAGTAAAAACTTTTCACTTTGAAATCATGAAAAAATTTCGTAGTATTTCAAAATAGATGTTGCTTCGACGAGAAGTAACGACGCTATGTGAGGACACTTCGTTACAACGACTCCACAGGTGAAAGTAAAAATGGCGCCAACCGGAAGTAAGTCTGTTTTACGATTTTTTGACAGGAAAACTGCTTAAAGGGTAAGTCAATTGACTACTTTGACAGGATGTAGCTAGACTGGAAGTCGGCGCACTCTCTCACAGATGCTGTGCATCGTCACATGCCGATAATGATAAATTGGCAACACTGAAGTTGTCTACACAAGCCACGCAATCGCTATAGACGGCGTGTGTAGAGAAACATGTTTCACAAACAATGTTTTGTGTAGATGTTTTTGTTGATTGTGTACTGTCAATTGGTAATGCGCCTGGCGTCCATGATTTTAACCTCAAAAACGAAAAACAATTGTAATTTTCTCATATACCTAGACCCTTTCTTATTGAAAATAAGAATTCAATAATTAATATATTATATTACCTATTAGAATTTTACTGTTTTTTGTCATTTTTAGTTGCGGATGACGTTGATGTGTATGTTAATTTGACAAGGTGCCAGCGTATTACCAATTGACGGGGATAGTAGAGCAAAACATGCGCTATAGACCCCCTTAAACTGTGTAGAATCACAGAATACAATAATAGTACAAGTACAGAAGGGACAGTCCGCAAGATCATTTAAATAAATAGTGACTCTTGCTCCGATACAATAAAGCAAAGCCAATTCAGATAGAACAGCACTCTCTTCCCTACAATTATATTCACCTAGAAGTGGCATATCTCCCAGAAGCTTCCTACTTCGCAACCCAAACGACGATATTTGATATGGTTATCTTGCCAATGTGGTTTGGTCCCAATATTGTAGATTGAAAATGAGCCTCTTGGCCGGCGGTCTATTTCTATTGCGTACGAGAGTACTGCATAGCATTTAAATGAGCTCATAGCACAGCATTTAAAAATCGTACTCTAAAAAGTAAGAAACAATAAAATATTCATAAAAAGGATAACCGTAGTCGCATGCCACTTTGTCCTAGACACGCACGGCACGGGCTGGAGGTGGCATGCGACTACGGTTATCCTTTTTATGAATATTATCTTGTTTCTTACTTTTTAGAGTACGATTTTTCCGTAGTCGGGTTTTAGTTTTTAAACTTCTTTTTTATTTTAAATATTTTGGAGTTGTCAATAGGGTGAAAGCAAGCAAAGCCACGGGCAAAAGCTAACAATTTATATATTTTTGAAAAGTGCTCATTAAGCCCTTTCATTTGGTACCCAACACGGTATTATTAAAAAATATTTTTTTTTTAAGTTCATGTCTTTAACTCCTCTAGAGGGCGCCACATTCAATTTAATGTAACGTCATATAGCCTATGTTCATTGGACAATTAAGACGCTTCTAACGATACCTCATTTGTCAAATTATAACTAGTAGTTTAGAAGTTATGAGGGAACAGATGAATTTACAAACATACATACATACAGGTCAAAATCATATACCCTCCGTTTTGGCTTCGCCGTAGTCGGGTAAAAAAGAAGACAACCCTAAAACTGCTCTTCTTTTAAATTTCATTTAAATGCTATGCAGTTGCATAGCATCATAAAAAAAAAGGGATTGTACGCACTATAGTTATTGAAAAGCTTACAATAATATCGGAAATTTTGTTTTAAACATCTTAAGAGGGCATTCGCATTTTACATACGTAAATCAAGAACTTGGGAGTTTTTGAAGCGATTTTGGTCACATAATTTATTGTTTTAGCTTCTTTTGACTTCAACCATCTTAATTATCATATATTTTTATTGAAACTCTATTAACCAAAATTCGTTCCAATTGGATAATTGACTACGTAAACAGTGGGTTTCGAAAGCGTGATTTCCAGAAGACGGGCGAAGGCTCATCTTTGAAGTAATGTTACACCAATAATTATTACTAGGCAAGAAAATAATAAGTATTCGTTCGAAGGGGCATATCCTGAAATTGAACTTGTATTAAGAAAATTTCGAATTTTAGTTCATTAACATGTATTTTTATCACATCTAAGAAAGTAAAAAATCGAGAAAATGACTACAAGAAAACACGTTATATCTCATAATCTAGAAGTTATTTGGCAACATAAATATTTTTCTACGTAAGAATAAAGATTGTACTATAAATATGTAAAAATAAAAAAAATATCCGTCATCAATCTTTTATGAAATTAATTTTCAAAGTAAGTATAAAATCGGGCGCATCAAGCGTTTCAAGTTAGTCCAGTGTTGCCAGACCGTGGGCAATTGCCCACGCCATGGGCAATTTTAGGACATTTTTGAAAAAAGGGCAAAAAGGGCGGAAAGGTCTTGGAACAGGTAAAATATGGGCAATTTTCGAAATCACGGAACTCACTAACCAGAAACCACATGAAAACACCTGGCACAAAGTACCAAAACACAAAATCACAGCTTAGGTTGGGTATTCATAGAAGTTTCTTCCTATAGAACCATCTAGGAACGAAGCGCAGCACCTGCGTTCAAGATTTTGCAGATAAAAAAACAGTTTTACCGATGTAGATCCACTGGGCCCTAACATTTTTTGCCAAAAAGTTTCGGTCGACCATAGTCGCCTAGACGTTTAAATGGCTAAAGGGCGGGAGCTTTCGAAAAATTAAGTTTGTTTTAGGTACAAAGCGTGTCAATATACGATAGTTTCCCCTACATGTCGATGTTTAACGATTATGGGCGATTTTGTGTCGGAATGGGCAATTTTAACAACCTGTGTGGGCAAGAGTTTTGATCGGGTCTGGCAACACTGAGTTAGTCGCGCGCTGGCGCTCTTCAAGGCAAGACCTTTGTCGGTTGACTTCCCGCCGCCGCACAAGTGCCACGCGTAATAATATTTCTATAAAATAAGTATAGTGCGACCAAATTTGGAACATTGATGTTGATCCGTAAGTAATTTTGTTTGTTTGTGAATCTGAATGGACTAAAATTAAAACTGTACTTAACATTAATTATAACAATTTTCTCTACAAACTTATTTTTGTTTTCCTTACAGAACATGGGTAGAAAAGAAAAAAAATATTATGGATCAAAAAAGTCAAGAAAAAGTAATAAAAATAATTTGCAGAAAGCAAGAGAAGCTGCGTTAGTACCTATTTAATTTTTAACAGGGTTAGATAAATGGCAAATCCACTAGCGGACACTTCTCTTCTTCTTCTTCTAAACAATACGGGTGGATTCTCTCACGGCAACTCGACTTTATTGCGCCTATTTTTCGATCGGAGGGTGTGCGGCCGGATTACTCCAGCAAGCCCAGCTCATCCAGGAACGCCTATGTTAACCGTTAGCGACGAGAGCGGCAACGATTGCGGGGCGGCGAGCGGCAAACAACAAAAACGTGTACGAAGTATGCCACACCCACAGCACAAAATCCCTATTTTGTGGCCACAGCCACCGCGGGCGGGCTGCGTCAAAATGGAGTCATAACATTTAGCTACTTAGTACTTATCTACTGATAAATTAGGTATTTGACGAAATCGTCTAATACCTAATTTATAATTAGTAAGGAACGCCTACTACCAGAAAATTGGTGTTTTATTTAAAACACCAATTTCCTGGTAGTAGGGGTGAGTTGGTACCTATTTATTGCTTAGTTGAGTACGTGAGTAGGTATTTATTGCTATGGGTTTATACACTTACCTACACGATCAGTAAATATCACGGATTTTGGTAAATACTGACGGACCATAGTATAAATACTGTACCCGTAGGATGAACAGCTATCGGAATTTGAGTAATTTTATTGTAATGTATGGGAAATTTGTAAAGCGCCGGCGTCTAGCGCCGATAATTCTATTCAGTCAGTCATCGCGTTTGATGTTGTCCAAAAAGCCGCCGTGTTGGCGTGACGAATAGCGACTCGGGAATAGTGTAAGGGTTGTCACGCGTTGATTTAGTATTTTTTATTTATAAATTCCTAATTACAGATTTAGTAGTTATTTAATCTAGAACTTACTGATTTAGGTGTCATAGACCGTGGCCCGGCCACGGTGCCAAAAAATGCTGTGGTTATGTCAGTGTACCGTGCGGGTACGTGCTATATGGTACCCAAAATTAAAAAAAACTAGTGCCACTGTATTTTACGAGATATAGCACATTTTTTGTGGCCTGGCTACAACCTATGGGTGAATATTTTTTGCGTTTTGCTTTTTGCGTTTTCATCATCAGACCTTGAACACTATTTATTTTCCCAACAGAGTACTTGTCAAGGTGAATCAAGTGACCTTAAACTCGATTGGTATGTATGGTTTTATTACAGAGTTCCTGTGATCTTCCGGCTCCATCATCCGACCTTGGCCACTATTTCCCAACAAAGTACTCATTAAGACAAATCAAACGAGCTAAAATCTCGATGGGGTTTCATGGATTTATTACACAGTTCCTGTGGTCTTCTTCCGGCTTCATCATCAGACCCTGGAAACCGTCTCCTATTAGAGCATTAGTCAAAACGAATCAAACGAGTCCAAACTAAATGGGGTTGCATGGTTTTAATACAGTGTTCTTGTGGACTTCTTTCGGCTTCATCATTAGACCTTGAACACTATTTATTTTCCCAACAGTGTACTTGTCAAGACAAATTGAACAAGCTCAAAATCGATGGATTTGTATGGTTTCGTTACAGAGTTCCTGTGATTTTCATCCGGCTCCATCATAAGACCCTGGATACTATTTCTCAACAGAGTACTTGTCAAGACAAATCAAACAAGCCCAAAATCTATGGAGTTGTACAGTTTTATTACAGAAATCCTGTGGCCTTCTTCCAACTCCATCATCAGACCCTGGAAATCGTCTCCCACCAAAGTACTAGTCAAGACGTATCAAACGAGCCCAAACTAAATGGCGTTGCATGGTTTTATTACAGAGTTTTTATGGCCTTCTTCCGGTTTCATCATCAAACCTTGTACACTATTGAATTTCCCAACAGAGAACTTGTCAAGACGAATCAAACGAGCCCAAACTCGATGGATTTATAATTGGTTTTATTACAAAGTTCCTGTGGTTTTTTTCCGGCTCCATCATCCGACTTTGGCCACTATTTCAATAAAGTACCCATCAAAACAAATCAAATGAGTAAAAACTCGATAGGGTTGCATGGTTTTATTACAGAGTTCCTGTAGCCTCCTTCCGGCTCCATCATCAGACCCCGGAAATCATCTCCTATTATAGTACTAACCAAGTCGAATCAAACGATCCTAAACTAGATGGGGTTGCATGGTTTTACTACAGAGTTCTTGTGGTCTTTTTCGGCTTCATCATCAAACTCTGGACACTATTTCACAACAAAATGCTTGTAAAGACGAATCAAACGAGCCCAAACTCGATGGGTTTGCATGGTTTTATTACAGATTTCTTGTGGTCTTCTCCCCTTTACATCATTAAATCAGCTCAATGACACTATGATATTTGACTTCCAGTTCTGACCTATGTTTTAAGTTTCAAGTATTTTGCTCATCGGGAAGCTAGATTAAAATCGTTTGCAATTTGTGGACAAACAAACAACATACGTAAACAAATAAATAGACGAGAAAGTGATCGTTAAACGCTTCATTCTATGTGTACAAAAGCTATTCGGGTATTTAATTAACGACTTTTGCTTTGTCACATACAAAGTAAAAAATATTCGAATATTCGAATATCACCGACTTGAGTATTCGAATAGCAAAATAAGGCGAATATTCGAAGCATTCGAATATTCGAATTGCAAGCCCTAAATGTAACACACGATAATTATTTCATAAAATGTAAACACAAAATGTACCTTTTCTCTAAGTACATTTGGTTCATGATTGTAATTCTGCATATGTTTTGAAAATATTTCATGTTGTTGGTCGTCGTTCAGTTTCGTATTAAAAATATGCGTTAATAATGCTATGCTTAAACATAATTATGCTTAAAGTAGTCATGCTTAAAAAAATATGCATAAGCTGTTATGACTAAGTAATATTATGCGTAAACATCATTCGGTGAAATCATATTATGCTATGACATATTATGCCTTAAAATTTTATGCAAATACAAAGGGAACCACTGGGCCTCTGTACGCGGCATAAACACAGATCAAGATCGTTCGGTCATTGCAGCGTATGGTAGCAACTGTGTGCCGTACGTGAGGAGAAACGCACACACGCACACGCGCGCTCACTTCGCGCGGCGATCGAGCCGTAAATACCTAAAACCCGAGCGCGTAAATTAGGGAAAGCCCTCTTAAGCGAGAAATGTACGACACGCGCGACCATTACGCGACGCGGCAAGCGCGCGACGAGTATAGATGGAACTAACGTGCGACTCGGCTTGCGCCACGTAGTTATTATAAGCTTCATACCTAAAGTGCGGAGTGTCCATGGCCTGGTAGAATTGAGTGCGTTACCTGGAAGAAGTCGTATTTGAGGAAATCCCTAAGCGGCTTGTAGGAGGGCACGGCCCACCAGGCGTTGTGGTACAGGTTGAGCACGGACAGCACGGCCACCAGCAGCAGCGCCGACAGCTTGGTGCGGTGCCCCACCGTCACCAGCACCATCAGGATGCTGCCCAGGATGTCTTGCACGATCTGGCATCACATACAAAGCCCATATTATTATTTTTAATGCACAACAGGATGGTACTTGACCTTCACCTTACCTGATGTTAAGTAACGATAAGGCTGAAGGTGGAAACGCACTACATCAGTAATCTTCATCATTGAGGAACTGGCTATCTTACCTCCAACTGCCAGAACACAATGGTGTCAGACTTGGGTAAGATGGTGGTAGCTAGCCAGGCGGACTTGAAATAAGCCCTACCACCAACCAAACCGAGTACAAATTGTACCTCCCCTGGGAATCGAACCTGGGATCGAAACTGGTGGGCGAACCACTAGACCACAGAGGCGGCATATTCAGACATCGCTCCATTTATACTGTTCAAGGAAAACATCTGAATCACAAGTTTTCCTTATCTGCTCTTTACACATATAAATATAACTTTGTACAAATCAAAATATCACAGTAGGGACCCAACCAAAAGATTGAACCTTGAAAACGCTGACCATTATGCAATTAATTGTAATGACATAGACTTAATAAATTACTGTAAAGATGACTTGTCATATTTGTGGGTATGTAAACAAATTCAAGGTCATCCTATTACATGTTGAATCAAACATTTGTGAGTACTTTTTACACGACTACCCAAAGCAAAAAGAGTGTTATATATGATATGCTGAGATGGATTTTATGAAAATAATAAAAAAAAAATATGTCCATCAGCCATTTTTAATGTCCCCTTCCTGATGGGTGGATAAGGAGGACGGGCCATAACCCACCACGCGGGCCCAATGTGGAGTGGTGGTATTATTAATATGCAGCATGATGTAATATTATTGTAAATTTATGTTGACTTACCTAGGTTGCGTTATGTAACAAAGGGTTAATAAATAAATTGAAATTGAAATTGCAGCTGAATTATTAAAATAAATATTATTAGAAAGCACATTGAAAATTCTAGTGAAAAGAGTTACAGCATAATAAAATTGTTATATTGTCAAATAAGACAAACAAAAAGTCTCGTAAAAAAGAGTACAACAATTTATAAAATTTTAGTTTTCATTTTCACAATTTGAAAAGTTAACATAAATATTTAATTCATTGTATTGTTTTCTTGTACAAACCACAACATACCTGCAAGAACGAGAATTCAAATCTGAGGAGGGTGATGAACATGAACGCGAGCAGTATGCGTCCGGCGAGCTGCAGGTAGGTCTTGGGGCGGTTCTCGCCGAGGCTGGGCACGCCCGCGAACAGGCTGCGCCCCTCCGCGCGCGCCTCCGCCAGCACCAGCAGCAGCGCGCCGATCAGCGCCAGGTTGCGCAGCAGGAACTGCATGTCCCATAGTATGCTGTACGCGAATGTCTGCCAACACACACACCTTTTACTTTTTTAATTATTTCACAATTTACTTGATCAGAACTTTTTATGTGCAGTGCAATATTATTTTCATCCCTTCTATTCGAAAAAGGATGCATTGTTCCTATATAAGTGGGACCAAAATAGCTCTTTTCTGGTAAGAACTTTTTAGTGGGAGGAAAAGAGATTTGAATTTAGAACATGTATCTTTCAAAGAATTCGAACGCCGCCGCCGCGCCGGCGCCGGCTGGTATGTATTGACTGGCTGTATAGACGGCGCGGAGACTAAAAAAAAACATAAGCGCGCGAATTAAGTCTGCGTTCTTGTAATTAGTACATACTTACGTACTTAGTACAATAACTTTTGAAATTTGCGCTAGTGTATCAAACGTAACTATAAATTTGTAATTATTTTTACTTTTCACTTGTCTTTTTTAAATAAAGAACATTTTCATTAATTACATAAACACAGTCTCCTATTTATTTTCTCATAGAAAGGGGATGAAAAGTAGAGTATATGACTCGGGCGCAAAATATTTTTGGCGAGGGCGAAATACTTTGAATCCCTCGCTACGTTCAGGATTCTACTGAAGAATCCCTCGCTACGCTCGGGATTCTACTCTAGAATCCCTTACTTCGCTCTGGATTCAAAAAAGCGCCCTCGCCGTAAAAATATTATTTTGCTCCCTTGTAATACAATCTACTATTTTATTAAACTTGTCTTTTATCTTTTATTTTTGGAAACTTAAAATAATATTGTATATAATTCAATCTTATTGGTGGCTGTGTAGTTAGCCCTGTGCACTTAGCCGTGCCCCACCACACATCTCTCTCAAACATTTATGTTTTGTGCATTGTCTCGCAAAATGTTCACAGATGTCATAAAGTTTGAATCAGGATATATTATGATGGCGCTTTTGCCTGAAACAAATCGGCGCTTTTGCCTGAAACAAATTGGCGCTTTTGCCTGAAACAAATCCTTATTAATATTATATAAAATTGGAATTTTACCTGTAAAACTACAATAAAGAACAGCATTCCACAAGCAATGTCCACCTTTAGTCTTCCTAACACCATTACGCATCCTCCCAGCTGGCCAAATAAATTAATAATCTGAAAAGTAAAGATAACATAATGTTAATTTTTTATGTAAGTAATCTCCACCGAGCAACAATTTGTAATATTTTTAAGAATTTCATTTCATTAAATAGTAGGGTGAAAATTATTTACCAAATAGAAATAAGTAGGAAAATTTTAAATATCAGGCAGATTTGATAAAATTTTGATTACTTCAAGGTGCATTTTAAAAATACCACATTGATATGAAAAAAAGTGCTTAATTAATATTTATTTAAGTGATGATCATATAATAATAATAATTGACTACATGTGCAATAGTAATATTTATTAATTTATTTAGCTTTTTTGATTCATTTGAACATTCCCACAAGAAATTCACGAGTGCTGTGACATGTTGGTGCAGATGGTAGTTCACATGTGCTTAACAACAAGTAAAACTTACATTGCACACTGAAACATTATGATATAATAATATTACTTGCAATTTATTGCTTATCGATAAAACATAAACAATTGCACATACATAAAAAATACAGAATGACTCACCACAAACATAGTAGCAAGGATCTTGCCACATCCCCAGGACATGTCCATGTAGTCTCTCTGCTCCGACCATTGGAACCACATTCGGAGGCCATCCTCCAGAAATGTTGATATGAGGCATAGTCGAGCCACTGTTGGCAGTACATTCTTGCTTTTGCGTATCACCTGAATCATACATGAAAGTTGCATGCTTATGGAAAAAAAAATCCAAGCCACAAAATAGGCAATAAAGGTGTCTGCCCACAACAACGTACCATACCATTACCATGCTAGAAATGTAACAGGCAAAAAAATATAATTTATATTGAAAAGTAGTCCATAGACTGTTCCATCACTGGCCGTGCACTTGTCATACTTTTCAATATAAAGAATATTTTTGGCATAGCACAGTGTAGTGGGCAGAGAGCTTTAACTGTATCCTCAACTGTTACTGTGAATTTTGTGAAGTGCTCATGGCAGATCTTGACAGACTGATCATACTCAAAAAAAAAAATTCATTTCAATTTCATTTCATTTCATTTCAATCATGTTTGTTAAGCAATGCATGGTGTGGTCAGGTGTCGGATGGGTGACCATTAAAGTGGCATTACAACTGTTTCTTTGCTTCGGAGTGTTGAGGGAGGTTTCTAACCTATATGCTCTGCTCTATGGTACATTCGGAATTCAAGTGAGTTTGATTATGTCAATCTGCCTGCACATCTCTAGTTTGACGTATTCATTGTAAAGCCGTGGTATCGAAAGGTTGTCTTAGAATTATAGAGTTCAGGAAAGCTATCTGTTGAAGTGTGAAATTATGTTATAAAGTGTAAGAGTGATCAATAAACATGTGTACAAAAGTCTCCTGGTCTCATTGCCACAACCCTTAAGGTTATGGGCAGCACGCTAGAGGTTGTGGCCCTATAGAGACCGGGAGTGAAAATAATAAGAGAAAAAGTGAGTTTTGCATTTGAGATGATTATTTTGAAATAACATATAACTGACAGAGTTGGATAGAGGCCTTAGCAACGGAGTATGTTGACAAAATAGTGTTGCTAAGGGCAATGAAATGAAAGTGTCAACAGATAAATAATGATTACAAATAAAATAAAATGAGGAATTATTTAAATTATGAAATGATTAAGCTGGTGAAAATCTTATGAAGGTGAATTTTATCTGAATTTTAAAATTGAATTTGAAATTACACTTTTGGCCGTGGAAAATAGTATGATGAAGAAAATATGGTGAGAATAAATGGACTGAAGATGAACAAACAAGAGAAGAGGAAACAAGTTAAAATTCAACAGATAGGAATGAAGGGTGTCGAGAAGATGGAGAAATAGAAGGAAATAGAAGCTTTAGAGAAACAAGAGATAGTAACAAATGACAATCGAATAAACGAAGGTAGAACAAGTGACGGTGAAACAAATGAAAGTGAAGAAAGTTATGGAAATTTTTATTATTTTGTGAAGAACTGTTTTTTGGAATAAGTTTATTTTGAAGAAGTCTTTTGGCGAGTATTTTATGATGGAGGAGGTCGAGCAGGAGTTACATGATGATGAAGTTGAGAAGAAGAAGGTTTTATAATGTAATGATGATGAGTCGAGTGGGAGAAATGTAGAAGAAGTTTTATAATGATGATGAGTCGAGTGGGAGAAAAGTAGAAGAAGTTTTATAATGAAGATGATGTTGAGTGGGAGTAAAGGTTTATAAAGAAGATGTCGAGTAGGAGAATTTAATGAAGATGTTGAGAAGGAGAGGTTTTAAAATAGAAGATGTCGAGAAGGAGAGGTTTTATAGAAGATGTCGAGAGGGAGATTTTATATGAAGAGGTAGAGAAGGAGTAATTTTATAATATTGAAGAAGTTGAGTAGGAGCGAGATAGTTTTGAGAAGAATTATTTTATGAGAAGAAGATAGAGATAGAGATGAAGAAGTTTATTAGAAGATAGAATATAGAATTAAGGGGGTGCTTGTGTTCGTTAAGGGGGTGCGTTAAATAATGATTCATTTAAGGGGGTGTGGGATGAGAAAGTAAATGAATCATCATTTAAAATGAAATGTTTTTGATATCCAAGTGTATTTTGATATTTCTTGTGGTTTAGTCTGATGTTTAGTTAGTTAGGTCTTTGGTTTGGATTATTGTATGTGTCGTCTGAGTTAGGTTAAAGTTAGGTTCCTGGGTTGGGTTAAGAGTTAATGTAACTTGGTAGGACTTAAGAAGTCTATAAGTTTGGCAGGTGATTCGAAATTTATCCTGATGTTGTACTGGTAGGTAGAAAACTGTTTTAGTCAGTATGGTCAGCATGTGCAGCAGATTGAGGGGGTGTGTTGAGGGAGGTTTCTAACCTATATGCTCTGCTCTATGGTACATTCGGAATTCAAGTGAGTTTGATTATGTCAATCTGCCTGCACATCTCTAGTTTGACGTATTCATTGTAAAGCCGTGGTATCGAAAGGTTGTCTTAGTGTCCGGGCACGAAAACTGCGACGGCGGAGCGGCAGCGGGGCGGCGCGACAGCGGAGCGGCGGCGATGCATTCAACAGTATGGCACAGTATGGAGACGCGCACGAAACGGGCGGTGGCAGAGCGGGGCGACGAGCGATGCACGGGCGGGAGGAGAGCGACGAAAACAAATGAACAAACTAGTTGGATATGGTAGCCCGCGATTACAGTAGTGTTGTGTTGAATAATATAATAGTGTCTGTTTGATTACTAGGTAGTACCTATTTATTCAGTATGGATGTCGGCATCTTGGACATCATTTAAAAAACACAAGATGAGCAAAGAATCCGGTTATGAAACTAGTTAACGCCTATACTTAGACCATTTTTTCGAACTAAATAAAATTTTTTAGACATAGGATATATTTCGTGCTTTGAATATTTTTCGGTATTGATTTAACAAGAAATTGTTTCCATAGCAACATCACATTTGACACATCAATAGAAATAAAAAAAAATAAGAAGTTACTTTAGTGGTATATCGTGGTCCTACCAGTAGGTCAAATCGGTAGGTCCACGGGCCCTTAATGGTATTTAGCTCATCTGTCACAACACTACTAGCGCGGCTGACCGACCGCTAAGTTTCGTGCCCACGTTCTCATCGCCCCGCCCCGCCGCCGCTCCGCTGCCGCGCCGCCCCGCCACCGCTCGGCCGCCGCCACTTTCGTGTCCGGACACTTAGAATTATAGAGTTCAGGAAAGCTATCTGTTGAAGTGTGAAATTATGTTATAAAGTGTAAGAGTGATCAATAAACATGTGTACAAAAGTCTCCTGGTCTCATTGCCACAACCCTTGACGGAGAGCACGTTACACCATCGGTCCTGGCTGTTGTCATCTGATAAAAGTCGTTAAGCCAAGTTAGAGTTTATCTAGCTGCCTGTAAGGCTGCTAGATAAACTCTTAACACCAGAGGTGGCCACTAATCCTCTTTTGATAAGAAAGACTGTGAGCTTTCATCACCAATGTGTGACTATATTTATTACAGTCAAATTCTATGAAATATTGTGCATTGCATTGCATGTCAATTTAATTATAATTATTAATTAATGATAATTATTATAGAATTTAATTTTTAAAAGTGAAAGTCAGTTAATTTGAGTCAGTAACTGTCGAAGGCATAAAATCTCTTCAAGGAAGGCAGAAAAGTAACAATTTATATTATTAATGATTTACATGTATAGCTCAGTACATATGAAAATCGACATATGGATCACTTAATTTTAATTTGTATAGGAAAACCGTGTTATGTGCGTTATAAGGTGGAACATCTGTACACTACTATAGATTGATTAGAAAATATCCGGATTGGGTGGGACTGGTTACTTTAATTAATTCTCCTGTAACATGGGTATTAATACGTAGGTACAAAACTATTTTTACTTTTGGATAAGACATTCAAACATCCATCTAATGCGCCAACAAGAAATTAAGTTCGGTGACGTGACAAACAAAGTTCAGTTCTACATTATCAAAGCTGACATAAATGCTTTAGTTTATTCACATTACATACCTGATCGGCTATATCTTCAGCTGTTGAAACATATTCATTTGGAATTTGCATTTTTATTGTAAAAATACGTTTCACCTCCGATCCCAGCAGAAATTAGTTTTATGCCTTGTCTTGTCCGTCACGTCAGACTTTAGCTGTCAAATGACGTGTGGTTATTTGGAATAGACTTCCTTTGAGTTGCAGTGTTAATTATTATTCGATAAATAAACGTACTTTTCAAACCTAAATGTAACACATAATTAAGTAATATTAAATTGTTTTTTCACAGTTTTTTTATTAAATATTACTAATCTTTTTCTGATGTAATTATCAAATTAAAAAAAAAATAGATTGACCGGATGTTTACAAGTAAAATTACAGCTGTGGGGGTTGGGTTCTGTTCCAGAAGACCAATCGCTGAGTCATCGTTTACCAGCACGGGGAGGCGAAGCAAAGTGAATTACAGATGGCGCTTCAGTCTTTGGACCCATTGTCAGTTTGAGCTTATATCATGTCTTGACTGTGTATTACGTGATTTTACTTTTTTAGATTATATTTATTTCAGTTTTGCGGACAAACAATGTATTCTATGCTAACTTTAGCTCAAATAAAAGCAGAATTACGAAAATGAAAAGCCAAAATAAAAGGCAAGAAAGTTTATAGCAACTTACAAAAAATTGCTAACAAGCATTACATTTCTTTAAATTTTGTGTAAGATTTACAAGTATTTTTTTTATTTCAGATTACAAGCATATGATTTAAATTTTAACATAGCAACTGAGTGTGAATTTCCGTGTTTATAGTTGCCTCATGATGCCTTCTGTGCAATAGTGATTTCAGGTTTCTGTACTGGAATTTCTGTACCATCCAAAATTACACGAACCGTTTTATCATATTTATTTTATTATTTTAAGTTTCTTGAATGTCTCTGGCATATAAAATTCTATTAATTCTCTGTTTGACCCCAATATTGGGATTATTCAATATTTGATATACTTACCTATCAAATTCATCCAAGTTATAAATTGCTGAGGTTGAAATATTAAAGAACAAAGCTGAATAATTCAAATATTGTTTTATTTTGGCACTAATATAGTATTATATTATCTGTGTTTTGGCGAAGCTTCATTAAATTCATGAAACATTCCTTTTGATTTATAATGTTTCGCATGCTTAGTAAAGGGGAAAATCGAGGGAAAAGCATCTTTTTTTATTTATATTTTTTTGCCCAATATTTTTTTTGTTACCAGTAACTTCCCAGGAAACCGATGAACTCCAATATTTTACAAGTTACATGCACAACAATGCGGCATTTTCTCAGTATAAAATTAAAAAGTGCAATACTTCAAGAGATTCCCATATGTTTTGACACTTTCTTTGAGGCGGCCGGGTACCAAAGACAAGACGCCACCTATCGGGATAAAATTGCGCTTTTCCTCCCCATTGTATAATTATTTTAACGTCGCTCGGGTGAACCCTACACGCATGGTAAATACTATGATTCATCAATATTTTATTGGTATTTCATAAACGAATGGTAAAGGAGTCGTTCTTTCCTGGGTCCAGTTTTTTTTTATTTTCCTACACCCATAAAATTTTTTTTCTGGTAGATTTCTCTCATGGGACAAGGTTTCCAAAAAGAAAAAAAATATTATCCCTGCAAACAAAAATAAAAAAATATTTAAAAACTCAAATAATGGTGTCCTTCATCGTGTATTTCCAATTAATTTTACTCTCCCGAGTATATCAAAAAATTCTAATGCTTATCACAAGATTTTACAGCTGATTTAATCCTGAAAATCCATTTTGAGCGGCTACCGGCTGTTAAGGTTATTCCTTTGCATTTTTATTTCTATTAAAATGGCTACATTGGCTGTTGATGTCATTTTATTTGACATCTGACAGCATCAATGTGATATATGACAGTAGAAAATCGATGTTGCCAAGGAAAAAAAGTTTTGAGTTGCTGTTTTATTAACTTTTACTAACCAACTACTTTTTGAAAAAACTAATATTTGCAGGGATAAAAAAAAATATTTATACATGTAAAGGTTCCTTATCTTGTGCTCTTTCCATGAATTTTATGACCGTAGGCCACGGTTTACCCAAAGGGGCCCAGCCTCCATACAAAAATGGAACATTCTCTTTTACCATGGTTGCTATTCAGTGTTGCCAACTTAGGGTAATTTACCCTAGATTCAGGGTAATCAATATCCGGTAGGGTAAATATTAGGGTATAGATTTTTTTAGGTTATTTCTTAGGCGCCGGCTAGACGCGTGGTATTTACCGTGATCCATCGCCATAGAGTAAATTTTAACCATTGAAAGTAATGGGGAGGAAAAGCGCAATTTTATCCCGATAGGTGGCGTCGGTCTTTGGTACCGGGCCGCCTCAAAGAAAGTGTCAAAACATATGGGAATCTCTTGGAGTATTGCACTTTTTAATTTTATACTGAGAAAATGCCGCATTGTTATGCATGTAACTTGTAAAATATTGGAGTTCATCGATTTCCCAGTAACAAAAAAAATAGTAGGCAAAAAAATATCAAAAAAAATATGCTTTTCCCTCGATTTTCTCCTTTGCTGAGCCTGAGAAACATTATAAATCAAAAGGAATGTTTCATGAATTTGATGAAGCTTCGCCAAAATAAAACAACATTTGAATTATAACAGCTTTGTTCTTTAATATTTCAACCTCAGCAGTTTCTAACATATTTATAACTTGGATGAATTTGATAGGTATATCAAATATGGAATAAGCCCAATATTGGGGCCAAACAGAGAATTAATAGAATTTTATATGCCAGAGTCATTCAAGAAACTTAGAATAATAAAATAAATATGATAAAACGGTTCGTGGAATTTTGGATGGTACAGAAATTCCAGTACAGAAACCTGAAATTACTATTGCACAGAAGGCATCATCAGGCAACTATAAACACGGAAATTCACACTCAGTTGCTTTGTTAAAATTTAAATCATATGCTTCTAATCTGAAATAAAAAGATTACTTGTAAATCTTACACGAAATTTAAAGAAATGTAATGCTTGTTAGCAATTTTTTGTAAGTTGCTATAAACTTTCTTGCCTGTTGTTTTGGCTTTTCTTTTCCGTAATTCTTCTTTTATATGAGCTAAAGTTAGCATAGAATACATTGTTTGTCCGCAAAACCGAAAAAAATACAATCTAAGAAAGTAAAATCACGTAATACACAGTCAAGACAATATAAGCTCAAACTGACAATTGTTCCAAAGACTGAGCGCCATCTGTAATTCACTTTGCCTTCGCCTCCCCATTTGTATGGAATATTCAATATTTTACTTCCATGGTTAAAATTTACTCTATGGCGATGGATCACGGTAAATACCACGCGTCTAGCCGGCGCCTAAGGGTAATAGATTTTCTAAGGGTGTTTCTTAGGGTTAATCTTGTGTTAACTTTACTCCTATAAAAACAATGTTAGACAGAAGGATGACCATTTCTGTCCTGTCAAAATGTTGATTTTATCCATTATCGTGTACTTATGGAGAAAAATTACTTCTCCAAACACTATAATTGCTAATATATATAAAAAAAATTACTTAGCTCATAAACATTATTAATGTTCTTTATAAATTGCTACTTAAAATAAAAATTGGGAATGGAGATGGAGAACGTTAATAAACTAGAACATAATGATTGAATTGACCATTAATTATTTTTGTCACTTTCAAATTAAAATTCAATAAAACACTAGTATGTTCTATGTTTCTACTCCCGCACAAAATGTATTGTTCAGCTGACCGACTTACTATGGAAAGGCGAACAAAAATTCGTTTTTCGACCTATGTTCCTTGAAGAATGTTGTTCAGCCCCCGTATTACAACCTGTTAAAAATTGCTTGTTTTCTGAATGGCTATCAATGCGTCTTTTTCATTTGCTACACAGTGAGAAAGTAATTATGGCAATTCATAAACCTGGCAAGTTATAAGTGGTTGTAATAACCCCCCCCCCCCCCCCCCCAGTTTTAACAACAATACCACCGGTTTCAGTATATATCAGGGTTATTGTTATATAATTTACATCAGCTTGAAAAAAACTACGAGTATTTGACAGATCATCGTTTATATGAAATGTGGTAATTGTTCTTATTTATAATATGTAAATATGTATTGTTGTTTTATTTGAGGAAAAAAGCTTTATTTGAAATTTTTATTTAGGGTATTTTTTCAAAATTATGGAGAATCTAGGGTAAATTAAGACCAAGCCTAGGGTAATGTAAAAATCTGACCTGGCAACACTGTGTTATTGGGGTAGTAGAATAAATTGTTCTCTATTACGTCTGTGGGTAGAATTATGTTTCTTAAGCCTCGATTACATACGCCATAGCCTTCTATAATTGCAAGCCGTGAACATAAGTTTGGCAACGTCTGTTACTGTCAGTTCGTGGTCATGTCGTCGGCCAGTCTCCATACTAAATGTATGGGAATATTTCAATTTTAAGAGGTCGATATTTTTTTTCCTAGTAATCGTGTGAGGTTTAAAATATGAAAATAATTTAGTTCCTTTATTGAAATGCTTTGTATATTAAACAATAAGAAAAATATCAACGTAAACCAGGAAAAAATGGCTGTCAAAGATGTCATCTTTTTTGTTGATTTTCTTCAGCAGGGAGTTGATTAACACGCCCTCTAGCAATAAATTATATATCATTAGAAAGGTCTTTTGAAGACAAATATTTGCTGTTAATATAATTTATATCAATTGTTTATACTTTTGGAGTTAAAGGTTATTAAAATATAAAAGTGGTTTATTGTCTATGGGAGTTGATTTACCCCACCTCTAGCAATAAATGAAATATCATTAGAAAGGTTTTCATATGATAAATATTTGCTGCAAACATACTTTCTATTAATTGTTAGTATTTTCGGAGTTTTAGGTCATAAATGATAAAAAAATTGGTCAAGTTCAGAGCGTTATAACTCTCAAAGTACTAATAGTTGACGTTTATTGTGATACAATAAAGTGTTTCAAATTTAAATACCTTTCCAATGATGTAAGATTTATTGCTAGGAGTTGCTTAGATCAAAATGCTCATCGTACTAAAGGACCCCCGAAAAGTTCAAATAATTTGACTCAAACCTTATGTTCTAATAAATATAAAACTTTATTGAAATAACCTTACATCACAATTTACAACTAGTTTAAACATAGATAATATAGGAAAAACAAATAATAAATAATTATTAAAATAATATAATACTATGTGCTTGACCACATGCGATGTTGCCGTTCTGCTCAACTTCATGGCTTGGAAATATAGAAGGCTATGCATACGCCGATTTTAGGATCCAATTTCGGGTTGCCACCCGTACTTGACAATAAAATATTGTAAAATAAGTTCGATTTTAAAATCGAATCTACACTATAACGGAAAAGTAAACATTGTTTAAGATTCGAGATGAGAATTGAAAATAAAAAATCATAAAAAATGTTGACCTTTCCGTAATTTGTGCAAATTCACTGTTAAAATTTAACTTATTTACACGAGTGGCAACTCTAAATTGGTTCCTAAAATCGGCGTATGTAATCGAGGCTTTATTTCTGACAGTTTGGGAGCTGTCTTAGCGTCTGTAATGTTAAATAAAGCAATTAAGAAATAGTTCCTACGTGATAAGCTTCGTAGGCGCATTTGGTCCACTTCTCATATGGTCCACTTGCCGAAAAATGGTCCACTTAGCATTTGATCCATTTCGCGGAACGTCCATTTCGCATTTGGTCCATTTCGCAGAACGTCCATTTCGCGGAACGTCCATTTCCATTTGGTCCATTTCGCGGAACGTTCATTTCGCATAGGTAACGTCCATTGTGCTTCCTCGCCTTGTCCGGGGAGAGGGTGAGAGAGCCATTGCCGATTTTCTTGTTTTAACACGTTTTGTCGTCTGGCAACACTGGATTCCCGCCTTTTTTTCTGTAACATAGACAATTCCCGCCAAGAATCATCCCTTCCACTAGGGCAAGCTATAGCTATATAGCGCCTGAGCGCTCACTTTTTCCTCATTGCGTTGCTGAACTTCGTAGTGATAGCACAGTTAAGAGGCAGTCCTGTCGATTTGTGTAAAGTAATAGTCGATATGGACGCCTCAACGTCTGGTAGCACTGGAAGGCGACAGCGAAGGAGCCGGCAGAAAAGGCGGAGATCACCATCAAGCTCCTCTTCTGAAAGGAGTTCAAGTAGCTCGGTGGAACGGGCTAACTGGCGGCGACATTCTTCAAAAAAAGCTAAGTACCAAAATTCTCCGACTTTGCTAGATAATTTGTGTAACCAAGTGCAAGTGCTTACGGATTTCATGAATAACTTTATCCAAAATAACACAAATCCAGTTGTACAATGTTTGCCAGAAACAACGAATTCGCAATTAGATAAAGCATCCAGAGATTCACCTGGACCGGAAAATCAAAAGCAAAGTAATGACTTTTCTTTTAAATCTTTGCAAACCACCTTAAAAGCGTCCGGTTTTGGCAAGACGGATCAGGACCGGTTTGATATTTTAAACTCGTTGCAATTATTTGAGTCTCCAGATTGGTCGAATATCAATTTTATTGATACTCAAAAAACATACTTATCTAAGCCAGGCTTTATCGAATTGGAAACAAACGACGATCTAAAGCCGTACGATAAAAATAATTTTCTACCCTCATGTGAACGCACATTGGCTGCTTTATCTAATGCTGTATTATTACAAAGAAGTATGCTACAAAGTAATGTAACTAAGTTATTGACTTGGGTAAAAGATTTGCAAGCTGTTTCTTATGAGGAATTCAATACTAAAATCAATGAAATTCTTTGCGAAGATAAAGAGTACAATGATATTTCAAATAATATTATGCAAATAATATGTGGAAAGCGTGCTTCTATAATTAATAACCGGCGAACAGAAATCTTGAAATCCATTTCTAATAATTATACGGCTGATAAATTCAAGAAGATTCCACCCTCGTCTGAATTTTTGTTTCAACCTGAACAATTTAGTAAATTGCTAGAAAAAGAGGGTGGTCCAGCAAAAGTTTTTCAGAAGCCACAACCTATAAAGAAAAATGTTGTCTCTTTTAAAGCACAGGCACCTAGATTTGCGCCTAAGAATCAATATTCCTTTCGAGGCAATACTAACGACCAATCTTTACCCAATGCAAAACGAGACTTTTCTTCCCGAGGTAAACGAAAATATGATACTCATAAAAAATCTAGTAAACGAAGTCATGGCGGTGACTCCAAGAGACGTCGCTATGATTGACTCGAACTCATTTCAAGCAGGCCGTCTGAAGCATTTTATCGAAAGATGGAAAGCCATACAAACTCCATCAGTAATTTTAAAGATGATATCAGATTTTCGAATACCGTTTACAAAAAAACCCCCTTTGATTTTACCAAATTTAAATTTTTATCAGACGCCAGATACCCCTCAAATGTCTCTAGAAGTTCAAAAAATGATAGAATCAAATATAATCGAGCCAGTTCAAATAAGTCCCAGTTTCGTGTCTCCACTATTTCTAATAGAGAAGGCCGATCAAACTTATCGACAAATTTTCAATCTAAGGACTCTGAACGACTACATATCGATAAAGAAATTTTATCTCATTTCTCATTTCGAAATCCCAAACTTCCTTCAACCGGGCGACTGGTTGACGAAGATAGACATGTCTCAAGCGTACTTTCACGTGAATATAGCCCCAAGTCATCGGCCTTTTCTAAGACTTATTTTCAGACAAAACCTTTATCAGATGACATGCCTTCCATTCGGAATAGCATGTGCACCAAGATGTTTTGCAATGATAACCAACTTTTTAGCGCAGAAACTTCGAGAAACCGGAATGAGGGTAGTTGTATATTTAGACGATTTTATGTTGGCACATCAGAACAGAGATTTGCTTCAGCAGCAAACCTCTATGGCTGTAACATTGCTACAGGCTCTAGGTTGGATCCTAAACTTCGGAAAATCTGTTTTAAATCCCACTCAGAACCTAGAATTTTTAGGGATTCGATGGGACACTGCAGGCAACCGAATGTACCTTCCTCAGCAGAAGGTATTGAAACTTCGTCAAGAGTTTCAGAGACTCCTGACCAAGAAACGGTGCTCGTTGAGAGAAGCTCAATCGATACTAGGAAGATTAAATTTTGCAAATTTCGTAGTTCCTCAAGGTCGTTTACACTGCCGTCTGTTTCAGGGCCACCTACGAATTCTACGTCAAGGACACCCGAAACAGCGCCACATCCTGCCCGAGGAGGTGATCGAGGAACTACAGTGGTGGCATCGATCGGTGAGCGAATACTCTCTGATTCATTTACCACAGGTTACACATCACCTCGTGTCCGACGCATCCGATCTCGGCTGGGGTGCCTTGATCAACGACACATACTTGGCGGGCCAGTGGGCACCACATCAGCAGCCCTGGCACAGCAACGTCAAGGAGTTAGTGGCCATCCAAATGGCAATCCAAGCACAAGCACACGAACTCCAGGGTGCCAGCCTTCTGATTCAATCGGACAACGTAACAGCACTGGCTTATCTGCGAAATCAAGGCGGGACGAGATCACCTCTACTCATGGAGCAGACTCGCAAGGTATGTCGTCTTATTCAGGACCTGAAGATGACTGTAACTTACCAACACCTACCCGGATGCTTCAACGGCATCGCCGATCGCCTTTCACGAGGAAAACAAATTCCCGAATGGCATCTCTTACCGGAAGCAACTTCGGAGCTATTTCAGACATTCGGTGTGCCGCAGATAGATCTGTTTGCATCGGCTCAGGCTCACGTAGTTCAGCACTACGTATCACTAGACCCGTGGGACGAAGGAGCAGTTTTTCACAATGCCTTCAGCCGGCAGTGGAATTACACTCTAGCATGGGTGTTCCCACCTCCATCTCTCATACCACGGGTATTAATTCACCTGAACAGTTGCAGCGGTCTATTTGTGGTGATTGCACCTCAATGGCTGAAATCGTTCTGGAGACCAGACCTTCAGAACAGAGCCCTCAGCGGGCCAGTTCGACTACAAAACCTGAACAACACCTTGGTAGATATGAGCACAGGTCACACTCTTCCAAAAGTAGACGATCTGATCCTGGAAGCATGGTTGATTGGAGCTGGGACTCTTTGCTCCAGTGTTGGACAGCAGAAGAAAAAGCCCTTCTACTGAATGGTTGGCGTAAGTCTACTGTTTTGTCTTATAAACCTGCCTGGAATCGTTGGTCAAAATGGTGTGCAGATAACAACGTTGCTGCAGCAACACCTTTAGCCAAGGACCTAGCTAAGTTTCTAGCTCATCTTCATTTAAAAGAAAAACTAGCACCTGCTACAATCCACTTGCACAAATCAGTAATCTCAACTATTTGTGAACCACATGTCGGTAAGAAATTAAGTGAAGATATTTTCGTGAGACAGGTACTCAAATCCATAACGCTCTCGCGTCCAAAATTAAAGAGATCCCCAATTTGGGATCCTCAACTGGTAGTCCAATGGCTACAAAAGAACGTTCCAAATACTATTACATTGTTCGAGGCAAATCGACGTTGTGCGACTATTTTATTACTTGTGTCAGGCAGACGTGTTCATGATTTGACACTTCTGTGTGTTTCTCCAGATCATCTTGAGGATGATGGTACTAACGTAATACTTTGGCCAAAATTTGGCTCTAAAACCGACTCTGCTCGACATCAGCAATCAGGATGGAAGCTGATTCCTCACGAGGATCAAATGTTGAGCCCCGTTTATTGGATTCATAAAGTTATTGAGCTCTCTGATGAGAGAAGAGGCTCACTTCATCAACTTTTTATTACAACTCAGGGAGAATCGAAGCCTGCTTCCAGAACGATAATAGCTAACTGGGTAAGAACAGTTTTTAAGTCTGCTGGTATTGATGACAGTGCAGGAAGTAGTAGATCAGCAGTAGCTTCATTAAATTGGCTTTGCAATGTTCCAATTGACAAGATTCTAAAAAAAGGTAACTGGAATCAGGCTTCAACCTTCCTGAAACACTATTGTAGGGAAATTAATAGAAATAATACAGCGACTGATCAGTTTTCTAACATGTCTGATTTATTTGTTCCTGTTGATGATTAAATGAAAATTAATTACATTTAATAATGCTTGATTATTGTTTATAATACTTGATTAGTAATGCTTGATTATTGATTTAAATTATTGATTACTCCTGAATAATAAAGTTCGCATTGATTAAGTGGATTGTCTTATTTAATTGCTCATCATCCCTCACCAGGGCAATAACAAACATTTCTCACCCTCTCCCCGGACAAGGCGAGGAAGCACAATGTAGAGGTTTTACCTTCCAATAAAACTGCCATTGTGCGCCGAGCCTTGTCCGGGGCATTTTACTGGCCCTGGTGAAAACAATGAGGAAAAAGTGAGCGCTCAGGCGCTATATAGCTATAGCTTGCCCTAGTGGAAGGGATGATTCTTGGCGGGAATTGTCTATGTTACAGAAAAAAAGGCGGGAATCCAGTGTTGCCAGACGACAAAACGTGTTAAAACAAGAAAATCGGCAATGGCTCTCTCACCCTCTCCCCGGACAAGGCTCGGCGCACAATGGCGGTTTTATTGGAAGGTAAAACCTCTACATTTCGCATTTGGTCCACTTTCTACCTCCTTTGCGAGCACAAAACGTTGTCTTAAAAGACCTTGTTCTAAAGCTAGAAAACTTAAAAAAAAAACAGACGTCAACACAACAGCGTCAACAAACGTCACTGTCAGTCAAAATATTGTAAAAATAAAGTTGCATTTTGATGTTTTTGAGAATTTTGTGTTTGGTGTGGCTTGGTGAGACGAAAAAGTAACCAATTTCTGGTTTATCTTAAAACTACATACCTAGTCGTATTTGTTTGTTTTTAACTTTCATGTGATCACTTTCATAACAAGGAACTTAGCGAAACGAAAACATCTCAGTGCCAACTGCACTGTAATTTATTCCACCATAAAACTATTTACATAAGTACAGCGAAAATGTTAGAAGTGACTTGTAATGATCGTCTGGGAAAAAAAGTCCGAGTGAAATGCAATCCTGATGATACAGTTGGCGATTTAAAAAAGTTGATTGCAGCACAAACGGGTACTCGATACGATAAAATTGTTTTGAAGAAATGGTACACAGTATTCAAGGATCACATCAAGCTGTCGGATTGTATCCTTTTTTAAATTACAGAGGTAAACCCAGAGGTTTATTTCTTTTTTAGAAGCCATGGCCTCGTATGCAAAGTGAGGCAACCAATCAATACTAAGCCAAAATGGCTTAGTTTTCAGATTTATATTGTTCATATGTTACCTAATCGTAACTAAAATCCAATAATATAGTAACTAATCTCCTAAATGTAGGAAAATTGAAACTGTTTTGTACTTATTTGGTATGATTAGGTAATAATGGATAATAAAAATCTGAAAACGGAGCCATTTTGGCTTATTCACTTCTCAAGCTTACGTGCTCACTAGACATGAAATAAAACACTTTTTAACAAATACTAGTGCAGTTTTATTGAAAGTACTTTGGTAGTTAGCTGGTATTTATTATTATTTCTTCTTTCTTTCTTTCTTTCTATTTGGTTTGGTTTTTGGTTTTCCCGACGTTTTGGCTGTTTTAGTTGCCTCACTATTGACAGTGCGCTTTGTAGAGAACTATCGTTCTAGGTGTTATTATTCTAAGGTTTATTTACATATTTTTTTAAAAGTGCTACAAATACAAATATTATTATTTCCACTACAGACTTATTCCAGATGAAATTCATGATGGGATGAACCTGGAGCTGTATTACCAATAACGATATATTTTTACTTTCAATTAAATTTATTACAAACATTTGGGCTTCTTTTTATTTCTTTTTAACAGGCAAATTTCTGAAAAATTTATAATTTTTTTAGGATAAATATTAGCAGTTTCCTTGCATACATAATTATTCTTTCCAGGTGTTGGTTATTGGTTCAATCTTTCACCTATCACACTACTACCTACATATCTTATGGTCAATAGTAGTAAGTTTATAAAAATAAAACACATGAATATACTCACAATAAACACTTTATACCAGGGGTTCCCAACCTTTTTTTGTCTACTGCCCACTTTAAGAATAAATTATTTTTTAACGCCCCCCTTTTTAAACATACTAAAAAACCGCTAAGTACTTATAACTGATTATTGAAACGCAAATTTATAATATTCGGACAGAGTATCTTTTATTGAAAATAAAACAAACATAATCAATTCTCATATAAAAACTAATGTGAAGGTTGAATCTGATGCTGTTCAATAATGCCCCCTTTTTTTCTGGGTCTCTTACCGCCCCCCTTTAGGCCTGCAGCGCCCACAAGGGGGCGTTATCGCCCACGTTGGGAAAGACTGCTTTATACCATACTAGCGGCCGCCCGCGACTTCATCTGCGTGGAAAAGTTTTTTGCTATCCCTCGGGAACAATACTTTTTTTCGGGATGAAAGGTACCCTATGTTCTTGTATATACCTCTGACAACGTGTATGCAAAATTTCACGATGATCGGTTCAGAAGTTAAGACGTGAAGGCGTAACAAACAAACGGACTTTCGCATTTATAATATTAAGTAACGATTTCTTGTAAACTTGTTATCTCATATCACAGACTACCTAGGATGCTAACGCATCTCATATTTCCTTGGTGTTTGTATTATTCTCCAAGTTCACAACAGTCAACAAGTAATGTGATTACATTTTCCTGTTTAATTTATCTAGCTTAAAATCTTCCTTCACTGCGGTTTATTTCCTCTTAAAAAGAAATGCTTAAAAATATCATTTTAACTGCTCTTACTGGGATTTGAACTCAGGGCCCTAAACTTGAGGATTGCAAGACTTAGCATTGTGCTGAACTTTATCATAAACAAAGGATAATGGATATGATGTCATTGTACCTCACTAATGCAATAAGAAAGTCTCAACTCTGGCATTATCATTTATCATCACTAGAACAGGGGCCCTATTTTGAATCGCTCGGCTGGCGTCGAGCGCTCTTTTCTACTGATTTTCGTTCGACAGCGCATTTGAGTTGATTTGTCGAACGAATTTCAGTAGAAACGAGCGCTTGCGCCAGCCGAGCGATTCAAAAATAGGGCCATATTGTTTTAGTGGGCATTTCTGTAGGGCATTTCTGCAGTAGATGCTAATCGTTATCGGCAGCTTAATAGACAGATATCTAAGTCTTTGACGAGCGACCTTCGCCAATTTAATACGAATCGTATTAAAGAGGCTATCGAGCGGAATAAAGGCTCCAAAGTGTTCGCGAGAGATCTGTCTATTGGGCAAAGCCAGATGACGAATCTGAAAACTGACGACGGACGCATCATTTCATCAAAGCCTGAAATCCTGAGGGAGATCGAGAGCTTCTATGGGCAGTTATATTCCACGCAGACACTGTTGAAAGCAAGGCTAAAGACCCCAGAGCCAAGCTTACCCGACACTATACCCAAGATATCCCGGACGTCAGCCTGTACGAGATTAGTATGGCTCTCAAACAGCTGAAAAACAACAAGGCGGCGGGTGACGATGGAACCACTACAGAACTTCTGAGAGCGGGCGGTAAGCCGATACTCAAAGTCCTCCAGAAGCTCTTTAATTCCGTCATCGTCCAGGGCAGAACGCCAAAGACATGGAACATAAGTGAGGTGATCTTGTTCTTTAAAAAGGGTGACAAGTCCCTCTTAAAGAACTATAGACCCATCTCGCTTCTGAGTCATGTCTATAAGTTGTTTTCAAGAGTCCTTACGAATCGTCTCGCTCGCAAGTTCGACGACTTCCAACCTCCCGAACAAGCCGGGTTCCGAAAAGGCTTTAGCACCATAGACCACATCCATACGCTGCGGCAGGTTATACAGAAGACTGAGGAGTATAATGAGCCACTTTGCTTGGCGTTCGTGGACTATGAGAAAGCCTTTGATTCGATTGAAACCTGGGCGGTGCTGCAGTCTCTCCAAAGGTGCCAAGTGGACTATCGGTATATCGAGGTGTTGAGGTACTTATACCAAAATGCCACCATGACGATCCGAGTACAGAACCAGAACACAAATCCTATCCAACTGCAGCGTGGTGTGAGACAGGGAGACGTTATTTCTCCGAAACTGTTGACAGTTGCGTTGGAGGACATCTTTAAGCTCTTGGACTGGAAAGGACTCGGCATCAACATTAATGGCGAGTACCTAACACACCTTCGTTTTGCCGATGATATAGTCCTTATGGCTGAGACCATGGAAGACCTGAACACAATGCTCGAAGATCTCCGTAGTGCTTCCCAAAGAGTGGGTCTTAGGATGAACATGGAAAAGACGAAAATTATGTCAAATGCCCATGTTGTACCCTCTCCAGTTCATGTTGGGAACACTACACTTGAAGTTGTTGACCATTACGTATACCTAGGACAGGCAGTCCAGTTAGGTAGGTCCAACTTCGAGAAAGAGATCTCTCGCCGAATCCAACTCGGGTGGGCAGCATTCGGGAAGCTTCGAAAAATCTTCGCGTCCGACTTACCTCATTGTCTCAAGACGAAAGTCTATGAACAGTGTGTTGCCAGTGATGACTTACGGCAGTGAAACGTGGCCGCTAACTGTGGGTCTCATGAGGAGGCTCAAGGTCGCTCAGCGTGCAATGGAGAGAGCCATGCTCGGCGTTTCCCTACGTGATCAAATCAGAAACGAGGAGATCCGCAGGAGAACTAAAGTAACCGACATCGCTCGAAGGATTGCTCAGCTGAAGTGGCAATGGGCGGGACACATAGCGAGAAGAACCGATGGCCGTTGGGGCAGAAAGGTTCTGGAATGGCGACCGCGCACCGGACGACGCTCCGTGGGTAGGCCCCCGACAAGGTGGACCGACGATCTGGTGAAGGTCGCGGAAAGCCAGTGGATGCAGGCAGCGCAGGACCGATCGTCGTGGAGATCCTTAGGGGAGGCCTATACCCAGCAGTGGGTGTCGTGTGGCTAATATGATGATGATGGGCATTTCTGTAAAAAAATCTATAAAGGTGCCTTCCCACGGTCCGTGCTACCACGCACCGCACCGAGCCGCACGAGGGCGAGCACGCACCGATCCTTTGAAGTTACCGGTAAACGTAGTGATTATATTCTCTTTGATTACCGGCGAACGCGTCGTTTCCCACGGTGTGTGGTCTTGTCTGGTGCGCTCTCGTGCGTCTACAGACGTACAGGTGGGAAGGCACCTTTATAGAGCATTCAACCAAAGAACTTAAATTACCCAAGATTTAAACTTTGCTTACAGTACGATGTTTTGGCACGTTTTGGGCAAGAAAATTGTACTTCGACTTCATGGTTTTGGCCTTAGAGCATTTTGCTCTAAGGTTTTGGGACTCTTGTGCTGCTTGAAGGCCCGAACAAATTATCGGACGCGGCTTACTGCCGCGGCTGATCTGAGGTGTGCAAACTATCGGATGTAGTAGGTCGCGGACGAAACCATAGACTAATATGACGTCATCGGACGTCCGATAGCTATCTGGCACGCAGGATGTTATGAGAGCGTGCACACTTATCAGCCGCGGCAGTAAGCCGCGTCCATAAGCCGCGTCCGATAATTTGTTCGGACCTTGATCAATGTCGTACATCGCACACTGAAATAATGAAGAGGCAGTACGGTCTATGACCTTAACCTATTCTTCGGAACCTTTAAAAAAATATGAAAAGTGTTTATGGTTGACAGACGACGCCGTAGGGTTGTACGAAATGCAAAAACATCGATGGTGCCATCAAGAGCCAAACCGCACTGTCGACTAGTCGCCGAACGACTGTCGACAGCGACTGTAATTTGTACTAGTTTATATGGACGCGTACGCACTTGGTCGCCCGGTCGCTGGACGACTCTGAGTCGTCGGGAGACTAGCCACGCCCCCGAGTCGTTCGGCGACCGAGAGATACACGGGTTCATATGGAAGCGTACGCACTGCGAGCGACTGTCGCGTCGACCGGGCATCATCGCGCACAAAATGACTTTCGATACTAAAGATTTTATATTATAAACAAACAACAGTAGGAGGAAATAGTGGAATTATTTGAAGGTGAAGGATTAACAAGAGTTAGTTCTTTTGGTTCGGGTTTTTATTTTATTTTATTATTATTTATGAATTCTGCCCATACTATCTGCTATGGCAATTGGGTCAATTCTCAGTGCTAAAATAATCAGCAAACATAGGTATATAGTCATCATCATATATCACTGTATGATATACCACGTCGCGTACAGGGTTACCAGATGGTATATCTAAAAATCCTGACAAAGAGCCTGATTTCTACTAAAAGGTCCTGACATTTTGCTAAAACGCCCACACCGCTTACGATAACACATTGTAGATCAGCGAACTTGTAGATAAACCTACCTAATAAATTAATACTTTTTCTTGTTTCAATGAGGAAAAAAATCATATTTTAAGTACTTAGACGAAAAGTATTCGTTGTTAAGTTTTAGTTTTTGATTGTTCATCATTTTAAATGTTGTTATTTTTAAATTCATTATTTATTGCAAAGTTAGTTGATTCTGTACGACTGTACCAAAAACACTACAGGCACAGTTTAACAATCCATACAGTTGTTAAACGGATGTACTTGTGCAGAGGCAAGATTACAAAAGCCTGTTGATTTCGGCCAAGTACCTACCGGACCGAAATCAACAGGTTATTAGAGTAACGTTTTTGAAAAAGCGAGACTGCAAAAGCCTGTTGAACTCGGCCAGGTACTTGAACAAAATCAACTTTTTATTAAATATTACTAAAAGCTATATAAAATAATTTGCACACTCTATTTAGTATTTTTTTTTTCACCAGGGCCGATCAAAAGTAAGGTAAAAAAAATTGTAGGTGAAAATTTTAAGTCTGGACCTAAATTTTAGGTATTGAATAGAGGATATCTGTAACTTTCTTGTATCTAATCAATAGCAGTATGATCCAAAATTAAAATAAAAAAAACCGTTATCGAAAAAAAATCAATTAGAGTAATGACATGAAAAAAACCGATCAAAGGTAGAAATTTTCCAAAATTGCATAAGGCTGGCCCCAGACCTACCGGTTCCGTTTCTTTGCTTTGCTGTGCTACCTTGCTTGAAAGACCGCCGGCCAACCAGGGTAATTTTCAATCTATCGCATTTTGGGACTAGACCAAATTGGCAAGATAGCCATTAGCTTGGTTTTATCAAATATTATCGCCTGGATTGCGAAGTAGGAAGCTTTTAGGAGATGTGCCACCCTGAACATGGACTCCGATCGTTAAAAATAACTCGATCGCTTATTTATACAAGATGTTTGGTAAAGCCTTATAAAACTGAATATGGTAGATAGGGACCATAATAAAACTGAACAACTTTTACTATGGGACCAAATCTGAAATCGCGATTTCGTTATTATTTTTTGTATAAAACAGCAGTTTTTTTTTAAAACGAAAACTAAAACTTCTCATCGCACCCCAGACGACGATATTTGATAACACCAAACTAATGGCTATCTTGCCAATGTGGTCAGGTCAAAATATGCGATAGATTGAAAATGAGCCTCTTGGCCGGCGGTCCATGGTAGAACAGCAAAGCAAAGAAACGGAACCGGTAGGTCTGGGGCCAGCCTAAAACATCAAAAAACTCGGAAACCATAAGACTTTTACTAAAGTTATATTTTTTTTATTTGTAGATCTCAATGTGGGCTATCGGCAGATAAAAGGTTATCCATGACTTGTTATAAATGACAATTTCATAAAGTTATTAACATATTTTTAATTAACGATTTAAGTAAGTATAAAAGACGTATGACAAACTGTCAAAAACTGTTTACATAGGTAGGTACTTAATAAGACAAGTAAGGATAGATAGACTTTAGGTACCATCGTCCCCATATCAAAGGCGCTTAACAACTGTATGGATTGTAAAACTGTATCGAGTCGCTGGCTTAGTCGTCGGCAAGTGCGTTTTGAGTTGCAGTCGCTGGGAGACCGAGTCGCTCGTCGACTAGTCGACAGTGCGGTTTGGCTCCAACAGCCGAACAGCGACTCTCGATGATTATCGAACGAAAAACAATCGATTTCTTTTAATTGGATAGCAGTGAAACTAGGAGGTCTCTGGCAATCAAGCTAGCCGCACACACGCAATATTATTGGCAAACTAAAATTGACAATATTATTGATCAATATAAGGCCCCGCATACTGTAAAATATTATTGTCAATATTTACTAACAAAAACAGGTTCAATCATCAATTCGGTTACTCGACTCGCGTGGAATGGAAGCGTTGTGAGGAATGGATAAAAAATTATCGTACTAAGTTTGTAAGGCTAGTCGTTCACAGGCAATAATATTGTGAATGCAAAATTAACAATAATGTTAGTCAATATATTATGGTCCCACACACTACACAATATTTCTGTATTTTTTTTTTTGGTAGAATCTGACTCAGTCGCGCAGTTTTACTCGACTCGTGTACACACTTTAAACAATGTGTAACAGAATTAAAAGCTAAACCAGAATATGGAGGGTACCATCAAACTGAACAACTATTACTATGGGACCAACTCTGCAATCGCGAACAAAAATCTGCTGTTTCATACATTTTCATATCTTATACCTTTAAACGAGCAATCCTTGTATATTTTTATATATAAATTTATTTCTGTGATCTCGGAAACGGCTCTAACGATTTCGCTGAAATTTTGCATATGGGGGTTTTCGGGAGTAAACGATCGATCTATTTAGTCTTATGCGTGTTTTTGAGATTCATGCGTTTTTCTTTCGACGCAGAATATGGTCGCCAATTTCGTCCTGCCGGCCACTGTCCGTCTGGTCATAGTAAAATCAAATAAGTAAGTCGTCTTACTCATTATACGCCTGAACGCGGTTTGTATGTGAGCGCGGCCGTACGTATGCGTCGTCGCACGCACACACTGACACAACTTAAAGGTGATAGCGGTGCGTCAGTCGTGGCTGCGTCGTACTTAATACCGCCCGCGCTCAGCCGCTCACGCACGCTCCGCCGTACATGTACACTACCTACTTACCTCCTTTAAATACAAATTCGTGAAGATGACCTCTAGAAAATATTGCAGAGTTTATGGATGTCTAAATAGCAGTTTGTCAGATTCGGAATTGTCTTTCTTCGCATTATGGTCTGGTCGGTATACATTTTGATTAGTGTTTAGTGCGAGTGGCTCGTTTAGTGTTTAGTGTTTAGCAAAAAACACGTGCGGACAGTCTCTGTTTAGTGTTAAGTAATGGGGAATGTCCGAAAAAAATCAAATTGGCTGAATATTTTTCTATAGGTAGGAATAAGGTCCCTTAGTAATAGAATAAATTTTCAAAATTTTCGGTTTCGTGAAAAAATTTCAAAAAATCAAAGTCTCTTCGACTTAACAAATGTATGAAAGTAACAGCAGAATGGAGATTGTACCTTTGCCAACACATGCCACAACCACAACATGGTATTAAAAAAAAAGTTTCAAGACAAAATGTCAAAACTTTTTTTTTAATACGTGTTGTCTTTGTGGCAGTTAGCGGCAAAGGTATAATCTCCATTCTGCTGTTACTTTTATACATTTGTGAAGTCGAAGAGACTTTGATTTTTAAAAACTTTTTTACCCAACCGAAAATTCTGAAACTTTTTTCTATTACTAAGGGACCTTATTCCTACCTATAGAAAAATATTCAGCCAATTTGATTTTTTTCGGACATTCCCCATTGTTTTTTGCTAAACACTAAACGAGCCACTCGCACTAAACACTAATCAAAATGTATACCGGCCATTACCTAGCGAACAAGAACGGTGAGTACCTATCTAATCTACTACCCTACTATATCATACGTAGGAACGTACATAATTAAATAATGTGTTAGCTATTACATATCTGAAAGTGTTTAGGAAATACCTAGTTCTGCTCCGAATTTCATTGACCAGATACCAATTTGTGGTTTGATTTAATAGTTCACTAAGTATGCCCCACCGCGAAAAGAAGGGACCAATTTTGTATAAATCAAACTAAATCTTAGGTAGGTATATAAGCAATAAACTTGAGTAGGTAGGTTGTAGTTGTGGTTGTTGTTAAACATTGTAGACAGCTCCTAGTCTATGTACAAAAATAATTAAAAAAATATATTATAGATCCCTGATGCTTACCCTACAGGGGAAAATTGTTTTACATAAAGATTGCCTACATATGCATTTTGACGATTGAATAAACTATAAGCGACAGCCCTACCAGTCAGCCAGTGTTTAGGCTATTATCGCTCGCTCACAGCTCGAGTTGGCCTGCTTATTTGATTTTTCTATGGTCTGGTCCAGTGGGTTAAGAAACGGATGGCAAGAAACGAGTGTTACGGGTTCGAATCCCGCTCGGTGACTTACTTTTGTTTTTTTTACTTGTTCAATATTATATATTTTTTCAATTGTTATTAGACAAGTTTAAAAAAAATTGTAAATGTTTGAGATAATAATGTAGATTATCACCTAAACACCACCCTATTAAAATAAATGGTAATAACCGAGCAAAGCTCGGTCGCCCAGGTACTTTTCGCTATTAATATTTGTATAAAACAGCTGGTTTTTTTTCGTCCTATAGTAAAAGTTGTTCAGTTTGATGGTCCTAATCTAACATAATTCCGCCTTAGCTTTTAATTCTGTTACACTTACACGTTGTGTAATGGAAAAAAAGAAAAAGTCGTCATTCGTTATTTCGCTAATTTTATATTTCTTCTTTTATTTAAAAAAATCAAAATAAGAGAGAAACTTCACTAGTTTTGTAAAAGACCTACGGTATGATAGGCTTATGAATATTACTTTTCAATTCGATGCCTTAACAGGGTAGCCTAAGTATTGTGTGTACATGCTCTCTTTAATCATTTCTGTGGTGGTGTCGTGTGAGCTGGGTCGTTACGTTCACAGAAATATGGTTGAACGAAGCGACGGCTGGTTCATGCGTCATGGTCGTGCTGCCAGTGGGAATAAGCCTATTCCTGACTTGTTAGCGATGCAACGTGAAAGGGTTACGTATCACAAGGTCTAAATTTGAAAGGCCTACGGTCATAACACCTATGGACGAAAGGCCTAATTTTAAAACTCCTAATCGTCGTAAAACCTAATCGTTGTAAGACCTAAGTTTAAAATGTTTCGTTTTATAATGCCTAATGGACGAAAGGCCTAATTTTTAAAACGTCTAATAGTCATAAAACCTATACATTGTTAGACCTAAGTTTAAAATGCCTAAGTTTAAATAACCTAACGATGGAACTGCACTTTAAGTCATAGATAACATGGGTTAAAGGTTCTAACCTAAATTTTTACTTATTACTACCTGATGCCCGCGATTTCGTGCGCGTGGATTTTATGATTCCGGTGTATTAATATTAATGTACTCATAGAAAGCGGAATTGTACCTACTCATTGTATTAAGTCGAGTGAGAACGTCCTTGCAGACAAACCATATATTTGGTTTTGCGAGACTTCTATTTAAATAATATCAATGTAATTGTTTCTAATAAATAATTAAATAATAATAAATAATAATGTTGTTACATAAGAAAATACTTATAGCAGTGTTATAAACACATCAACTTTGTCTAGGGGTACAAGTGTTATTTTCATACAAACGAGGTAACTTTGAAGCTTTGGTTTTCTGCCAGGGATGTACCGAGCTGTTGTGTGTCTTCTGATGATGGCCGTCTCCCCCATTCACTCCCTAGATAGCCATCATCAGATCACAGCACAGTACATACCTGGCAGGAAACCAAGGCTTCAAAGTTACCTCGTTTGTATGAAAATAACACCTGTATCCTCAGACAAAGTTGATGAGTACCTATATGTTAAAAGTCAATAAATTATTTTTATTTTATTTTTTATATTTAAAATAGTAGTTTTAGCCAGTTTAAGCAAGTCGATATAAAAAATTAGGCCCAAACTGTTATCGCCTTCACCACGTGGAGGTTCTCCTAGCTTATGTTATTATATTATGCTGTTATTATATCCTAAACTATGCTTAGGCTTAACAGTTAGCTAACAAAAAATAAGTTTCATTGGAATCCGTTCAGTATTTCCGGAGATAAGCTCCGAAAACAAAAACGCACAGCGTGCGATAAAATCAACTTACCGCACGCTGTACTGTCATCGTAAGCTCATATTTTCGAGCAACTGTAATGTATTTGAAAACATAGTCAATCTTTGTTTAATTTTTAGTTCCTTTGATCCTAGTTTAACTAATCAATAATAATGATATTAGTAATTGTTTATTGCACTGCATTTCATTTATATCTGATTAAAAATATTATTTAAAAATTATGTGTTTTAGTTAAGATTTCTTAATACCTACTTATCTTTTACTTTATTAAGGCGTTCCTGACTGAAAGTGGCGCCGCGGTGAATTATATTTAAAATTGTAATTCTAATACGCAATTAAAAAAAAACTTCTCGTGGAAGTTTTAGGGCCCATAGTTTAGTATTTTTAGACGGTATCATTACATTCCCTCGTAGTCACTGCTAGAAGTAGATAGCAAAACTGCTAAAAGTAGCTGTTTTGACACATTTGCTATCTACTTCCACGAATGACTGAGAGGGAATATAGTGATACTGTTATATATGTAAGTGGGTAGTAGTAAGAGGAGCGGGCTGCGACCCGCCCGAGCCGACCGTTATTAAATCAGTATGCAACTAACTAGCTTGTCTGATTCACGCGTACGCCCTCTCTTCAGATATCTATCACGTGGCGACGTTCGAACCAAAAGTAAAAATTATCGGATATCAAAATGTCGTCGGGATTGTCTTTTGGCGTTCTTTCCACGTTCGACCACCTTTCAAATGAGTGGAACAGTTATAAGTCACGGTTGAGCCAGTGGTTCATTGCCAACGATATAACCTCTGAGACCGACAAGATGGCAATCAAACGACGGGCGATATTATTGAGCGCGTTAAGCGAATGTACGTTCAAGCTAGCGAGTGACCTGGCGTTACCCCAAAAGGTGGAAGAGTTGGAATACGAAAATATAATAGACCTGCTCGACAACCACTTTACACCCAAAAGGTTCGGGTTTGCCGAAAAATCAACTTTCTACTCGGCGACACAGAGACCAGGTGAAAGTCATACTCAGTGGGCGGCAAGGCTTAGAGGATTGGCAGCGCATTGCGGATTTAATAACCTGGAAGAGGCCCTACTGGATAGATTCATAATGGGCATGGCTGCTGGACACGAGCGGGACAAGCTGTTTGTGCAGGATCAGCGGGAGCTGACACTGGCAAAGGCCATCGACCTGGCGGAGAGCGTGCGCTGTGCGCGCCGGGCCTCGTCGGTAGCAGCGGCAAACAGCGCCAGCGGCGCTGGAACGTCTACCCTGGATGCCGTGTTCAACATCTCCAAGGAAAAGTGCAGTGCGTGCGGTTATTCCAATCACAAGTTCAGTCAGTGTCGTTTTAAAAATTACAGATGCAAAAAGTGCAACACGAAAGGTCACCTCCGTAGAATGTGTACATCGGATGGTAAAGTGAAGTACGTGGACGAGGGAGACGACGGTGAGTATTTTTACAATATTCGATGCGTTAAAGGAAAACCGATGACCGAGAACGTTGTGATCGGTGGTCTGGTTTTAGAGTTCGAGATCGATAGTGGATCGGCGGTTAGCGTAATTTCCGAGAAAACGTTTAAAAAATACTTTGAAACGGTACCATTGTCATTTACGAATAAAAAGTTATTCGGCTATACGGGTGCAAGAATTGAAACACTAGGAATTGTGTCTTTGCCTATAACTTATTGTGAAAATACACATACGCTACAGGTATACGTAGTGCGCGACGGCGGGCCGCCGCTACTAGGCCGCGACTTTATTCGCCTATTCAACCTTGAAATTGCGCCCGCGACCTTGGGCCCCGCGGACGCGGCCCACGTTGTGCACACTCTGTACGCAAATGAGCAAGGGCTGTGTAATGATGATAATTCCTTTGTGTCACAAATAACTTCTAGGTTTCCAAAAGTTTTCTCGGGTAAATTAGGGGCGTTTAACAGATACACAGTCGATTTACACGTAAAACCGGATTCCAAACCGATTTTTTTCAAAGCTAGACCAGTTCCTTACGCTTTAAAAAGAAAAAATTGATAAAGAATTGGATCGCTTATTGTCATTAGGTGTTTTGAAACCGGTCGAACACTCGGAATACGCGTCGCCGATTGTACCGGCCTTAAAAAAAGACGGTAGCATCCGCCTGTGTGCCGACTACTCCGTCACTATAAATAAACAATTAATAGTAGATCAGTACCCCTTGCCCACGGTGAACGATTTACTAGCCAAACTGCATGGAGGTGTTCAGTTCAGTAAAATAGATCTGTCTATGGCATATAATCAGTGCATCTTAAGTGAATCATCGCAAAGATTTACATGCATAAATACGCACCGCGGACTTTTTAAATTCACGCGCTTAGTGTTTGGTCTCTCGTCCGCACCGGCTATCTTCCAAAGGGCAATGGAATGTCTCCTGGCGGGCATAGATGGTATTGTATTCCTGCTGGACGATATTTTGGTGACAGGGTCGAGAGAACAACATAAAGAAAGATTGGTTGCGGTTTTACAAAGGTTAGAAGATGCGGGTTTAACAGTCCAGAGAAGTAAATGCGATTTTTTTAAAAATGAAATAACTTATCTAGGGCATGTCATAGACAGATATGGAATTAGAAAATCACCAGAAAAAGTGAAGGCTATTTTGGAAGCACCTAAACCAGAAAATGTGTCGCAGTTACAATCATTTTTAGGGCTAGCGAACTATTATCGTAATTTCGTACCAGATGCATCGTCTATACTAAGTCCATTATTTAGCCTGTTGATTAAAAACGCGAAATGGGAATGGACCTCTATTCATGAGGCGGCATTCATTAAAGTAAAGAAAATCCTGGCGTCCGATAACACCTTAGCACACTTTAACCCAGCGGCCAAGTTGATATTAACGGTCGACGCTTCCCCGACTGGTCTAGGGGCCGTGTTGTCGCAGGTCGGCGAAGACGGTTTAGAAAGACCTATTTCTTATGCATCGCGGACGCTCACGGCAGCGGAAAAGAAATACGCTCAAATACAGAAAGAGGCCACGGCAATTATTTTTGGGGTTAGGCGGTACCATCAATATCTTTATGGCCGGTCTATACCATTCGTTTTGCGTACCGACCATAAACCCTTACTAAGCATTTTTGGGCCACATAAAGGTATACCTGAGGTTTCTGCTAATCGCCTACAGCGCTACGCGATGTTTTTAGCCGCTTATAATTATACGTTAGAATATATATGTAGTAAACAAAACAGCGCAGACTATTTGTCGCGAGCATACCCAGCAGAGTGCGGGCAGGTAGCCGCGGGGACAGGGGGCAGCGGCGGCGACACCGATGCGCCGGACGAGTTGTTGCATAGTGACGAGCGCGCAACCTACGTCAACTTTGTGATAGACGGAAACCTGCCCGTAACAGTGAGCGTGCTTCAGCGCGAGACTAGCCGCGATGAGCGGCTTAATCAAGTTAAACGATACGTTCTTAACGGTTGGCCTAAAAAGATTAACGACCCTTCCTTGAAACCTTACCACAATTGTCGAACACAACTATCTTACGAAAACGGTTGCCTAATGCGGGGACATAAAGTTGTAATTCCCGAATCACTGCAAAAAACGATTTGTGACGAAATGCACATTTCACACTTCGGGATAGTTAAAATGAAAGCGGAGGCTCGCAAGCGGTTGTGGTTTCCGGGCGTGGACGCGGCAATTGAGCGGCTGGTGGGTTCGTGTGACGTGTGTGCACAACTGCGCCCTGCTCCACCTCACGCGCCCCTCGCGCCTTGGCCGCTGCCGCCCTATTCCTTCTATAGAATTCACATTGACCATTTAGGACCTTTTAATGGTCGCATGTTTTTGGTAGTTGTCGACGCTTATAGCAAGTGGGTAGATTGCTACGATATGACAACCAGCCACAACTCAAAGGCAGTGATAACAAAGTTATACGACTGGATATCGCGTTTCGGAATTCCACATACGTTGGTAAGTGACAATGGTACCTCTTTCACTTCTCAGGAATTTAAAGATTTTTGTGCACTCAATGGTATTAGACACGTCTGTTCTCCCGTCTATCATCCAGCGAGTAACGGTCAATGTGAAATTTTTGTCAAAATTGTAAAAAGAGGATTAAAAGCCATTATTTTAGATAGTTCAAATAAAAAAATAATCCATGAAAAAATAGCAAAATTTTTATTCGATTACAGGAACTCTAAAAACAGTACCACTGATAAGTCGCCCGCGGAAATAGTGTACGGACATCCGTTACGTTCCCGGTTGGATCTTATAATCCCAACCACGCCGTCTCCATCGTCTACAGATTTGGCTTTAACCGTCGAGCGCAATCAGTCTTCACAGAGTAAACATTATAAAGGAACACAAAGACCAGAATTTAAAATTAATGATAATGTTTGGATTACTAAATATACGAGTAATAAAAAGTATAGTTGGACCAAGGGTATTATTAAAAAGAAGATTGGGACTGTTATGTATTTAGTTTATGTGCTTGAATTAGATTGCGAAGTCACTAGGCACATCGATCAGATAAGATCGCGGTCAGACTCGTCTCACCAGCACCCGGATGGTGGACACAGCGATTGGGACCCAGACGTGGTGGCAGATGTTACAGGTGCAACGGCTACCTTGGACACGCATAGAGGTTCTGAAGTTCCGGGAGAGGAAAGTGGAGTGCCGCCAGAGCCGGACGTCTTACAGTCCGATGCGGAAAATACAGCGACCCCCGTTGCACCGGTTGCTTTCCGTAGGAGGCAGGCCATAAGTCCCATGTTTTCAACGCCAACACCAGGGGAGGACCACGACGATCAGGTCAATAGTGATGACCTGGAACTTCCTAGCGATAATTCCATTAATTAACTTTAATTAAGTAATTGTATAATCCTAGCTATAAAGGGAAGGGATGTTATATATGTAAGTGGGTAGTAGTAAGAGGAGCGGGCTGCGACCCGCCCGAGCCGACCGTTATTAAATCAGTATGCAACTAACTAGCTTGTCTGATTCACGCGTACGCCCTCTCTTCAGATATCTATCAGATACATTCTAAAATTACTAGATTATGAGCCTTAAAAATTCCACGATAAGTTTTATTAAAACTCTTTTCTATTAACCGCTCAGGCGATGGCACCGCGCGATAACTAGCCCCTTGAGCGCTGCTGATCAGTGGGAATTACCAACCGCAAATAGCGCGGTATGGGTTTGCACTTTTACAGTTAGTACAAAAGAATGAAGCAACGAATTTCAATTTTAAAACTAGTGTCATAAAATATATTAGTTAGGCAATATATTAAGATGCATTGTTAAATGAATATCACGTGTTTGATTCAAGTAATTCGAGCAGAGATAATCATTTTGAAAATATTTTATTCACTTGCATAAAATGATTCATATTTCCAATAAAAGCCATAAAATTGGTAGGTTTCCTATGATTTTAGACCACACATATTCCACGTAATCAAATAATGATAAAAAAAAACAATCTGTCCAGTACAAAAATCAATTAAATATCATCATAAAATTAGGTTAACAATTTATGATTTCCAATCCAACATTGCAACGCGCATCTTACATATAAACCTAGATATCGTGTAAACTACTCTGTTGTTTTGCAAAATATTGAAGATGAACATGGAAAATAATATAATCATTGACTTTACGCAACATTAGTGAGAAATAATAATATAAAAACCTTTCTAAAAATCATTGAAGAGTCCAACCGCTTCGTTACGTCACTATTCACAAATGTTCATATTATATCACTATTACACTATTATACAGAAAGATTCATATCACACAAGAAACTACATTAAATTGTGAACAATTTGAATTACTGCACTGTTTAAAATAACAAAAGAAATCTCGGCAAATTAACTTGCAAAGTGCATTGATAGAGACCTCTGGGGCACGGATTTGCGCCCGGAGCGGTTTTTATAAGCTACACGATAAAGGTCTTTTCACGGTGATTTTTTTCTCTCAACTAAACAAAGTTGGAATTCGAACTACGTATTAGAGGTAGAATGTTGACAATAAAAACCTATAATAATTTAACAGACTTATGACTTTATATCTGATTACATGCAGTGCCGGATTAAGACTACTTGGTACCCTAAGCAATCCACGCCTGTGGGGCCCCCTATATAGGATTACCATCTGCGTGAGAGAGGCTGATTGTCTAAGATATGCACAAAATTCCAGATTTTTCAGAAATATGCCAGTCTATAGTTAAAAAAAAAAGCGCGATTTTTGTCAGTTTCATCCACTTACCTATCTTGTAGTAAAAGTAAGTCGTTTTACATGGCCACACAAATTTTGAAATAAAACATTTTAATTTTTTTATTTCTTACAAAAAAAAACTTTTTATTTCGTTTTTTTCTGTGCTGATTATAGTGCCCCCCAGACGTGATGCCCTAAACAATTGCTTAATTTGTTTATGGGTTAATCCAGTCCTGATTACATGATGTAATGCTTACAACATGCATTTTAGTCCATCTTGTAATGTGAACAAACACCTCTGTTAATTATCGGGGCCAGTGTGTTTTAATTAAAAATCGAACCAAGAGCGAGTCGACTTTACTAAGGGTTCCGTAAGTTTTTATATCTTAGTCGGGAGAAAATTACCCTAAACTACAAAACTAGGTAAACAGAGACCATACCAATATACGAGAAGGAATCCTACGAAACAGGCCGCATTGAAAATAAATAAGATATATTCTGTTTGAAATGAAAATTAATAGATTTATAGATTTCCTTGAAAAACTTAAAAAACATCTTAAGTTGGACTACTATAATGAGTAATCTGGTTAATATGAAATTATGGAAGTTCAAAGTTTGGGTTTGTTTTTTATGTAATTAAAACTGTTTTTTTTTTCACTATTATATCGGATAACTCTATCTTCTCAGAATATAAAACAACCAAAACGGTTTCAGTGACATGACTTTTGTCTGAATCATTTTTGAAATGGAAATGCCCCGTTTTGTGCCACGCATAGTAAGGAAGGTTAAAGTAGCACTCCGCCCGTCTTCATTCTAAAAATTATGACTGTCCTGGTTTAGCTAACAGGTCAAGTGTGGTATCACTTGCGGATAAATCATTAACGTAGAAATCATTTCTAGTATAAAACAATGCAATAAAACAATTTTTTAGCAGTTTCTGAAAAATTACACAATAACCAAAGTTCAAAAATATTTTTTTTTATTTTAAGTATTCGCACTTGTTTCAGTATTTTCATAAAAACTACGTCAAGGAATCGTTTTTCAGGTAACTGTTATCTATGTTTTTGTAAAGTTAATTGAATTTTCTACAATTTGAGCTTTACAAGAATATAATACAACAAAGTAACCTGAAAAACGTTTTGGAACTAAACGAAATACCCTTTTATTTCCCGAAAAAATTTCTATTTTTGACTAGCTGTGTCTCCGCAAACAATGGACCTAAACTACTTAGGTGAGGTTCAAATTGTAAAAAATATAGTTAGAATTACAAAAGTATATTCCAAATAAACTCGAAAAACACGTTCTTGAGGTAGTTTTTTGAAAATACTGAAAGAAAATAAAAATAATAAGTTGTTTGAAAATTTTGGTTATTGTGTAATTATACAGAAACTGCTTGATAAATTGCATGTTTTATACCAGAACCTAATTCTACTTTATTGATTTATTCGAAAATGATTCCACATTTGACCTATTAGCTAAACCTGGACAGTTATGAGTATTTTTTAGAATGGGACCGGGAAAATAGCGCTATTTAACCCGCCGCCGCCATATGGAATGGTTTGTAAGGACAGTTTGGCCCAGCTCAATTTTAGTTAGAAACAGCCTACTGATCAATTTCCATCATGCAGCCAAACTTTAGCACGACTTAACTCACAATTTTTTTTGTATAAAGGTTCATAACTACTATATAGGTAATAAACTCTAGTACAATGTTTAATCTTAATTATTAACATAACAGTATAATTATACCCACAGCAAACATACAAAGCTGTGTTAATCTTCGTTAATTCAATAATCAGTTAGTACAATAATTGGTAGGTATAGGTATGCACCTTGTGGCATACCTATACCTATCCATTATTGGACTTTACTGACGACGAGCAAGAAACTCTTCATTTTCAAACAATACATATCGTTACCATACATAGTAAAACACAATATTAAATTATTAAACAATTCATAGCGCTATAATTCGACAGTAAAAAATGTGTATGTAAAAAAATATCTATGAGAGTATGTATAAAGTCAACGTGGACAAAACAAAATGTATTCAGTTCAGAAATAGAGGTGGTGCTATTCAGAATTGTACTTATAAATTAATAACACTAATTTTAACTAGTTTTTACTAATGTTCTAAATTCGTAGCTTCATTTATAAACATCTTTTAAAAAAAATTGCATTCTAGATGTAGCGAAATGCGTACGATCTTTAGAATATAACACCACATGTATTTTAACCGCATTTCAAGCAAATAAAATATCTTTATCTTTATATTTATCTTTATTATCTTTATGTATGGTATGCTTTATAACAGTTTTCAAAGCAAAGTGCAACTTTGCACTGTTCGCATTTATATGCAGTTCTTTTTTTTTTCCGTGCTGTATACGACACCACACGCATACTGTGTGTCTCGATTCCGACTTTATTATAAAGTGGTTCCCTGATAAAACTGGGCGCTCCTTTGATCGGCGATGCTGCTGTTGCTCTATGCGAGTGGTCCGAATCACCGTGCGGGGTGACGAAGGGCGAGATACGCACAAGAGAGCTTCAGCCAAATTATTTCTAAATCTCCTGTGTTGAATATTAAACTTACATTTATAAATAACGTAACTGTTTAATATCGACACATTCAGGAGTCTATAAAATATTTTTTTATACCAAACTTGGTTTCGGTTTCGCTCCATGGGATATGCCGACAAGAGCTGATCTTTCTTGTCAACACCTCCCATGAGCACATTATAGTCCAAAACCGCTTGTGGCTTGTACTTAATCTTGCCATATTTCTCCTTCGGCGCCACCGTTACTTTGTGGAATGTTGACAACATACAAACTAAATTAGAATCTCGCCATAAAAGAATCGTTAAGTCATCGGTGTTGCTGAAGGCAATTTCACCGACACACAATTCATTTTTGGTGAGAGACTTAATTGATTCCGGAACCAACTCACGATTGACACGAAGGGTTCCCAACACATCCGTTTTTTGCTGTTTTAGGCAACGCGCTAGTAATGGTGAATTATAGTAATTATCCATTACTAGCGTGTGGCCTAAATTAAAAAGTGGCCTTGCTAAATCGTAGACCACTTTTGCTGTCGCACCGTCTGGCTGTGGATCCGTTTGTGTATCGTACTGTTTGTCTGTTTGTGTGTCTGTATCCTCATGACTGTCTGTTTGTGTGCCTGTCTGTGTGCCTGTCTGTGCGTCTGTCTGTTGGCTCTTTGCTGCACCGCCATAGACAAAAAAATTCCACAGGTAGCCTGTGGCAGACTCGCATAGCTCAAAAGTTTTTATGCCAACTTTGGCAGCTTTATTGCCAATCTTTTGAGCAAATGCTAGTCGGCCCTTCCACAGTAGTAGGCTTTCATCTATTGCGATGCTTTGATCAGGCATGTAGAGCGACTTAAATTTAGCAGTCAGTCTGTCAACGAGAGGTTGTATCTTGTAGAGTCTTGTCTGTTGCTCAGATAAGTTTTTAGATAGATGGTCGGCAAAATGGAGGAAATGCTTTAAGAGAATAAATCTATTATAGGTCATCAACCCAGCCAAACCTGGCATTGAGAGAATCCCTGATGCCTTGAAATAATCCTTTTGGACGGGGAGGTGGGCTAAACTATGAAATTGATAAATAGCTAAGAAGCGTAGCATTTCAAGTCTGTCTGTCGGCGTCCAAGTCCAGAGTCGGGAGCTTTGCTGGAGGGGACCCTTTGTGACAATCGTTGCAGCATACTTATTAGTTTGATCAACAATAAAATCAATCAAAGGAGCATCCCAGATTTTAAGAAACACATCCAAAGGGCAAGTTGAATCCGACAATGGAAAAGTAGGACCAGCATTGCCCGTGAATGATTCCCTAGACCCTTTAAAAACATGAGGATCATTCAGCCAGTTAAAATTTAATAAGTCCGGTGACGTGACTATCCTGCGCATTGCCATATCGTCCCTTAAATCGGCCCTGCGGAGCCTTTCCACCTCAGCTTCACTGAAATTATCAGGCAGAACCGCTGGAGCCATGGACACCATATCTTGGTCACCACTCTCTTCCGGTACCTCATCGTCCGTCAAATCTTCAGGTTCTTCAAACAAAAAAATAACCGTTTATTTTAACAAAATAATGATTTAAAGATGTGGAAAATTCACATTGCATCATCCCTACTCAAAAGAGTAGGTAATATAGTGTTATTGCTATGCTATGAAGAAACCTATTAGGAAACTTCAAAAATTTAAATCATTAATTTTGCTAAGATTATTAATGTACTTAATTGAAAAATATTAGAAAAATCGACTCACCCGTAGGAGCTCAGACGGGACGGGACTGCTACGGGTGAGTCGTTTTTTTCTAATATTTTTCAATTACATTAATAAAATAGCATAGTGAATGCATAAAATCTAAAAGTTTACAATTAATTTTGCTTTTAAACTGTGCTTTAATTAAAATAAAAACTATTCACCTGATAGTTCTCCAGGTACAACATTGATAACGGGAGATACCGGCCTAGTCTCGTGCGCACCTGTTGCGGCTCCAGGTACAACAATTATAATGGGCGACAATGGCTTCTCGTGCGTGGCAGGTTCTAACAACAATAAAAATAAAACAATTTATTGTTATAACAAAGTGTACTTAAGTACAATCGCATAAATATTTAACCAAGAACAGTAACTTCTGGTCAACACAAAAACTAATACAAAAATATCAATGGCAAAAAACTTGCCTTTGTTGCCAGTACAAAACAAAGCGCGCGGCGCACGTGCTGCATGGCGCAAGATAATTTGTGCAACAGGCACATTTTTCTTGTATTGTAGAATGAATATTCACTAGGTACCAATATATTTAAAGTTATTATTATCACATTAGAAGTAAGAAGGCTAATTAACTAACCTGAAGATGTAAATGCAGGTGACGACGGAGCAGAAGAGACCGAAAAGGGAGCTGAAATCATGTTTTAATATAAAAAAAACCTTCATTTCGTTTTACTAAACTATTTTTTATAATATTAAGAGGAAAGTTATTACTTACACGCAGGTCTGGATACTATTTCGACTCTGGGTGGTACTATCTGAACATCTGAAATCATATTTTTATTTATTTCATATACAGGGTTATTTGAAAAACGCCAACAACCTCGCAGTAGTAGATTACTAACGGCATAAACAACGTTTGTTTTACGACTTTTCTGAAAAAAAAAACAACTTTCAAAACAAATGTCCGAACAGCTGATCAAGTTTTGTACGCGTCAATTGCTAATGCGCCTGGCGGCCATAATTTTAACCTCAAAAACGAAAAACAATTGTAATTTTCTAGACCCTTTCTTATTGAAAATAAGAATTCAATAATTAATATATTATATAACCTTTTAGAATTTTACTGTTTTTTGTCATTTTTAGTTGCGGATGACGATGATGTGTATGTTAATTTGACAAGGTTCCAGCGCATTACCAATTGACGGGGATAGTATGAAAAGTATTTTTTTTTTTGCTTTTTCGGAAAGTAGTAGGTAGAACAAAAGTTGTTATTTTTGATGTTAGTAATCTACTCCTGCCAGGTTGTAGGTGTTTTACAAATAATCCGTAGAGTCTGTCTAAAAAGGCAGTTTACCTGAGAAATTATTAAATTATTTAAAAAACTTTTACTGGTAACCCTGTTGGTGCTGTTAAAATTCTAATTGACTAATTGTAAACATTGAATTTTGAAACACAACCTAGAATTTTGACAGCACCAACAGGGTTACCAGTATAAGTTTTTTAAATAATTTAATAATTTCTCAGGTAAACTGATTTTTTAGACAGTCTCTATATGTCATATTAAGTAATGTTGGTTCGTTCTTACTTTATAAAAAAAACGGTTATTAGTAAAAGGTTATTTTGTATAATAGAAAAGGTAGAAAAATTTACTATTGATTTTTTACATACTTAAGCATTTACTACTAACCTGACAATACCCTGATTTTTTTACCAGGTTTTAAATAACTCTGATCTGAAAGGGAATAAAATAGTGTTAAGGTAACATAGGTTCTTACTAGTTTTCGCTTATCCTAAACTAAGGATCTTAGTAAGAAAGTACTTACCTATTGATATAGTAGGACGCTCTGGGCTTCCAGGTATATCGTCATCGTCACTTTCTTCAGCCTCAATTTCAATCGAACACTCAATTCCTCCACGCCAGTAGGCTGGCGATAAAGACTCTACCTCAACCAGGCTCGCCATGCTGCTACCACTGTACATAAAAACATACCTAATAACTATTTGACTCTTTTTATTTGGACATTATTAAAGCAAACTTTTGATAACAAAAATGTTAATGACAAAAAATTCAAATTTTTTTCAATCATTTAATCCAATATCGAACATTTACTTAATCATTAGAGCACTTTAAACATACCTTCCAGGAGTGGTAGAGACTGATGGCGGAGAAATGTGAGTGGTAGAATGTGACGATGACGTGGAAGGGCCTGGGTCATTAAATGGCATATTTGCCATTGGGCATTCGATACGCGACGGAGATAAAACACTGTATGGAAAAGTAAAAAAAGTTTCATTAGGCTGCTGAGAAGAAAATTATAAAGAATATTCTATTCTGCTAGAATATAAAATACGGCATAATTCAAATAATTTATCTCACCGTCTTCGTTTCGCGTCTGGTGCATCCGGCAGAAGAAACCTAGCCAGTTGCTTCTGCCGCTTCGCGTCTATAAGTTCCTTTTTTTTCGCCGGAGATAGAGCGCGAACACGTTTGAGATAGAGTTGATGCTGAGCCCGCATCTTGTCTAAGTCACTCAGAGGACTAAAATAAAGAAAAAATACACTTTTACACAATTAATATTGTCTGTTTCAAAATTACATATTTATGATGTAAAGATATTATTCAGACAATAACAGAGTGTTCACGGTTGCTGACTTTTTTCATTTACGATAAGCGAGTTTTGGCTAAGTTACAACGCCTCCGGTCACCCTTTTTTTGCTCACAAGAAAGAGTCACTTTCAATATTTTTTTATGGCTATGAAAGCAAAAGTAAAAAAGTAGGTAAGTAATAAGGACTTTATTTTTACTAATAGTTGACTATCATGGTCATAATTCGATATAATATCAAGATGTTGTTAAATATTTTAAATCATATAAGTTATTTTTTCTCTGTATGTGACAAAATATCGGCAATGGGAATGTCACTGGGTCTGTTAAATCACTTGAAACTTTATGACCATGTAGCTAAATATCTAGCAATACACATGTTTTAGTTTCATTTAAATCAAGCGAGTAGTTTCGAAGTTATAAGGGTTTTAAGGAAATGCCAAGCGCACTTAAATATGTGCTTTATTACGCAAGACGTAAGGTTCACCTGTATGACCAACGACGTCATTACCCAACACAAAATAACTGTTTTTTTGGTCATGTAATTTTTCTGTTTTAAGAGATATCGCGAAAATTGCATGTGGTCCTATAAGATAATAGATAAGTCACTAAACAAAAATGGCTGTTATTCTTCATTGTATTTTTACACTTTTTTCGAAGTGGATTAGGGAGTTTACTGTGTCACCATTTTTTATTTATGAAGAACTAGCGGCCACCCGGTACTTCATCCTTATGGCCACTCGTGGGATTCCGCATACAAAGTTTCACCACCCATATAGGTACCTACCTTAACTCATAATAAATTTAGTGTCTGTATATTGCAAACAATTGCAATCTAAAAGTACTTCTTTTTCTTTGCGCACCTGTTAAAACTTCACAAATAACTCGACATTATGTTTTGGTGCGTCTTGTGTACAAATAAGAAACAAACTGACTAGAAAAAATTATAATAGAAAGCTGGTTTTGATTTTTTTCTGTCTACTAAAGACCCTAAACTCGACACGTTTTTTTTTGAGCCATTATAAGGTGCCAGATGTGGATACACATTTCTACAGATTTTTTTATATGATTATGAATATCACAAAGCAAAGTACTAAAACTGATACTAATCAATGACGGAACTGCAAGTTAATAAGAAGATTTACCTGACCTTGTATTCATGTGTCAGTCAAGTAAGAACAATAACTGATATTTTTTACTAACGGGCGTGATATTCTTAGAGACATCTACTTACTTTGATGTTGAGGTAGACGGAGTTTGCTGAGGCTCCGGTATTGACGACTCATCAAATAGCGTTGAGAGGGATCGGCGGGACGTTGGTCCTGATGGGCGACCACGGCTTCGGCCTCGGCCTCGGCCTCGTCTAGGCTTACCAGCGCGACTAAAAATGTTTAAGGGTGCACCGAGCGTCCACTAGCGCCGCCAATCAAGAAAAAATCATTACAACGAAATAACTATGTTTAACAAAATTCTGAAACATATAAAAACTAGTATTAGTTATAAACTATTTTTGTATGCGTAAAATTCTAAGTTTAAATGCGTTCGTGTGGTTAAAATCTGGATTAACGCCTAAAGTGGCCACTTTAGGCGTTAATCCAGGTTTTAACTACACAAACACATTTAAACCAGGAAAAAAACGCATACAAAAATAGTTTATAACTATTACTGGTTTTTATATGTTTCAGAATTTTGTTAAACATAGTTATTTCGTTGTAATGATTTTTTCTTGATTGGCGGCGCTAGTGGACGCTCGGTGCACCCTTAATAATTACTAAAAAGTTTAACTCAAGTTAAGTAGAAACAATTATAATTTTAAGATATTTAAGAGAACCTAAAAGAACCAAGCGTACAGCGAACTTATAAATTAACTATATTACAAAACCACAAATATACCAAGAAAATAAAAAAAAATACGTTAAAAATAAAAGGTAAACGATAATTTACCTTAATTTACGCAACAACCCAAACGCGAACTAAAATTACGGATCCCTAAAATACCAACGTACCAAACAATTATTGAGTTGACATTACATGATAATATAAAGGTACAGTCAGCAAAGTTATATTATAGCCTTAACAGTTTGAAAATAAAACGCTTGAAAGGATGGACTAAAAGTTCGTCTTTACCTGCCTCCATTGTTTTTATACAAAAGATGCTTTTGTGACTTTTGGATAAATGCAAAATGCAAGACAATACAAACTACTCAATCTAGAAACTAACTTTAAGGTGTTCAGCTCATAGCTTTGCTGACAGTACCTACATCCAAGATTTTTCAAGAAACGGTATTTGATTTATTACTCTCTCGTAGTAAAGTGCGAACTATAAACTTCAAAAGTAAGCTTTGATCTAAATAACTTTTTTAAATTAATGATTTCCAATACAAATGTTGACCACTTTTTACGTAAATTAATCTAAATAAATAGTACTTACTTCCTAAGGAGGAATATTCTATATACCTAAATAATATTGTACCTACGCACTTTGAATGGCACTAAATTCATCATACATATAATTATTTCAAGTTGACAAAAGGTTAACAAGTTACGCAGCGAGACGACGCAAGAATTTCCGGAACCCTAAAAAAATGCCGTTACGAACCCTCGACCACTTAACTATGCCAAAAGAAAATAAGCTTTATAAACAGCAGAATAGAGGCGAAATTAGAAGTTCCAAGTTTTCCATCACCTCAAATCATTTCACTCTAAACTCAAGTGTTTTCTTATCTAAGTTATGTGTAAGCCAACCGAAGACCATTAATTAAGTGCATTGGCGAGTTTAGATTTACACTCACAGGATAATGTAAACAAACAACCCAAGTCAAAATAATGTTCAATTGTCCAGCAAACAATCAAATACACCTGAACACACCTTTACTTTTTTAATGACCGATTTGGGGCAGCAACTCGTAGCCCGCGGCCCTCTACATCAACATTATTTCACCTGAATATAGAATTAATAAGATAACTTATATTTCCTGAAATAAACAATGACGAAAAATGCTTTAATTTATTTCTATAAAATATCTAAATATAGTGGACACGTAGTTTTTATCATACTAATCATTTTACATACATTTACTGACCATATTAAAGATAGGCCTAGGACACGATCAATTTAAAAAATATTTTCTGTCATAATTTGACCAAATTTTTAAAAACAAAGTTAAAAGATTTTATATTCGTAGCCCTATTACAAAGTTTCTAACAAATTATTATTCAATAAATACTTACTTCATTGTTAATTCTGCAGAAGAAAACACACAACAACACTCCACTTATTCAAAAGTTCACGCCAAAATGAGGCTCTTTTTTTTTTCTATGGCCATAGATGTTTTGCTTCTCGGCAATAGTGCTGTCCAACTTGAAGCTATTTCAATTGAAATAACCCGAGTTGGACGTCTTATAACTGAATGAATAACGTTTTAACATCACTAGTAACGTACACAGCTGAGGCGCGGATTCGAGCCCCAATCGCTTTAGCTCGTACTTGCCGGGTATCAAGGTGTCACCCGCATCGCCTCAGTGGTTAACAACTTATTAAATAATAAGGCGCCACGTACGATCAGGGAATCGCCTTAATCCTAAAAGTGCTAGACATTGAGCATTGAGCGAAATACTACTTCATAAAATGGGTTCTTAGTTATTATGAACTTAGAACAAACGACCGTTAGGTGTTTCGAAATTAGATATTTTGTTTATAGATGTATTGTTCTTAGGTGAATCGACTTTAGGCCAAACGTCCATTATGTGTTTCAACTATTATATATTATGAACTTAGGTATTTTGTCCATTAGGTGTTTTTAAAATTAGTCCTTTCGTCCATAGGTGTTATGACCGTAGGCCTTTCAAATTTAGACCTTGTGATACGTAACCCGTGAAGGTGATAGTGATACAATGTGATATATAGGTAATATAAGTGATTAGTGCTAATGACACAATGTGAAAATAAAGTGACAGTGATCAGTATTTGCAAATAGTGTCATTGATATTTTAAGATTCAAATATTAAAAGATATTTAAGATAGATTTATATTTTGAAATATTGTAAAAGACTTTACATAAAGTTCTTACGTTCTTATTAGAATTTAGGTATGTATTATCATGTAAGTTCTTATTGTTTGTTTTGTAATAATTAGGATTTTGTATTAAAAGTAATTATTTCCATCTAGATATTGACCTTAAAGAAAAGCCCCCAATGGAGTATACCAGGGGTGTCAAAGATACGGCCCGCGGGCCGCATCCGGCCCGCAAGCTATCTTAATACGGCCCGCGACCAGAATCTGTCCAGTGTGGATTTTAGATGACATTCGAAACCACTACGTATTGTAAGATAATAAAATAATAGACCTCAGGCATCTGGATCCTCAAGCTCAAGATAACTCCTTTTTAACCTTTGTATGAAAATTTACTTAAAAGAAATAAATAAAGATTTTAATTTTTAATGTTGAGTCTGGCCCGCTAACAGTTAACACCCTAAATTTCGAAAATGACCCTTTAGAAAAATAAGTTTGACACCCCTGTTGGGTATACCAACAGGGCGATACGTCGAAGAAAGCCCCCGAAGGTTTTTCGTAAATAACTCTTAAAATAATTAAGATTTTGTTGTGAAATAGTTATTGTTCGATTAGATTTTTATAGTCCACTAACTCAGAGCTATCGAGTGTTTTCATTGTGTCGTGCATGGTTTATGAATGTGGACGATCCTGTGAGTGTTCCCCTCCCGTCATCGTTTGCCCGCCGCGCCCGCCACACCTTACCGAATATTGAACTGTATGATTTTTTTTTGTAAAAGCCTTGACTGAAATAATGACTTTAAATTTTGGATTTAGCTTGATTCCTGTGAATGGATTCATTAAGATATAAGCTAATTAAATAATGTATTTATCAAAACATATTTGAATGAGACCTGGGGGCCTACTCCCACCTTTTTTATAAGTAAGCTTATATCCAGCAAGCTTGTTACAAGCTCTAAATGATATCACTCAAATTCGTACCACGACATCAAATAACAATCTTGTTTTGTGCTGGGAATGAACGAATGATATTGCTTGGAAAAAGCAAAGAAATTATGCTTTGTAAATAGTAAATGTGGTAAATAGTATACCATTTTATAAGAAATATGTACCTAGAATAAAACTTTATGTATAATAGTTTCCGCCTGCGACTTCGTCCGCGTGGATATTAGAGAAAATCATTTGGGAACCTTCAACCAGGATCAGACCAGCCGTTTTTACGTGATTAGGCGGGTCCACACCAAGCGCACTGCCTCATGAGGCAAGACGTTTGCCGCGTTTGGCAAACCTCGCACGAAGCTACTCGCTTGGTATTAGTTATTCTGTGGCTTGGTGGGGTGCCTAACCACGTTAAAATGGCTGGTCGGGTCCTGGCTGAAGGTTCCCAAATGATTTTCTCTAATATCTACGCGGACGAAGTCGCGGGCGGAAGCTAGTTTATTACAATAAACAGAAATGGGTCGAGAGATATAAATATCCCGTTCCCGTTTCTTTACCCTTTCCCGTTCCCGTTTGGACCCGTCCCCGTTAGGTGCAGTGCAGTTCCCCTTTGTGCTCGTTCCCGTTCCCAATCCTGTTCAGAATTGAATCCACATATGTCTCCTCTCCCTCTCACTCTCAATCTCCCTCTCCCATCCCCCTTCACGTCTATTTGGGCGTTTTGGGTATCAAAAATACTGAACATAACGTACTGAAATACTAAGTGGGTGAAGGACCGAGGGCGACTACAGATATTGAAAATGGGTGACTTTAAAATACAAATTGGGTAACGGGTGACCAAATTACTATTTGGACGACAACCTTAGGGCACACAAAATATAAAAAATTTGGCATTTATTTTATTTAAAAAAGATGACTACTATCCTAACCGATATGACAAAAAACAAACAAACGAGAAAGCAGCCTAATAAAAACGTGTTAAAAATACCATGTTGGGCAGCTTAAATCAGTTATAATAGTTACCTACTTGGTATAATAGTTGCCCACTCAGTATTTTTGTCACCCATTTAGAGTTTTCTCTGCTAACTTAAATTATTTATCACTCATATGTAGTCGCCGGTTTTGAGTATTTTTGTAAGTTAGTCGCCCGTTTAGTTATTTTGTCGCCCAAAAAATAAACTGCTGTCCAGTTTAGTATTTAAGTATCCCATTTACAGTCGCCTTTAATTATTTCCAGTTACCCATTTAATTAATTCCCTTTTTCATGTCATCATTCATTTCTCGTTCACTCAATCCGTACCATAAATCCGTACCACGAGCTGCCTTTTTGACAACTAGCAATCTTGTTTTACGTCAATTATGTCAAATCTAGCGATCTTTCAGCGATCTTAAAAAGGGTGTTTTTGTGCAACACAATCAACATGATTTAAAGTAAATGTTCCAAAAGTAGATTGTTCATAGTGAACAATATGCATAATTCACTCATATTTCATATTGAGTGAACTTTCTTTAAAATAAGACTTATAAAATAAGTTATCTTTTACAATTATTTTTAGATGACAAAAGAATGGTACGAAATCACGAAGATTTACTGTGAAGAAAAAGGCGTCGTATTTAACTACGCCCAGAATGTGTTTTTTTTTAACTTGATGATTATTTGTTCATCGGGTGATTTCATTTGTAGCAGAACCAGCTTGTTCATAACCTGTGCGACAATTGGAGGCTTGTGATGAAAAATCTCAAATTCTACTGGTATTTTGTTCGTGAGTTTTCTTTCTGTGAATGAGCTTGTGCTCTTATAAATCTACACAACTTCCTTTTAAAATAAAACAGTACATGTATTGTATTATTGCCTTTTTATTAATCATCTTCTAATGGGAACATATTACTAAGACAAGTTGTCCCTACTAAATAAACAAAATCAACATTAATTACAGCACGCCCACCTATGATAGTGCTAAGCTATGTTTAGGTAGGTACCCTAGATTTTTTTGTCGTAGAACATGCACAAAACCAAACTACACATTTTACAAAACCAATTTATAGAAATAAAGTCACGGCCCTTTTGCTAAGCCTAGCTATAGCTAGCGCAATGGTACAAAATAAATAAGAGCAAAGTATTTATTTATGATATTCACTTTTCAAAATGAAACATCTTTTCTATAAGTATCTACTAAAATTGTCACAGTATTGTTGTACAAAATTATCCTTTTTAAGTCGGAAGCTTATGGCGTTTATGGGTTTATCACTGTATGATTCCCTGGCAAACCTGCAAATAACCAAAAATAATGTAAGTAGGTAGTTAGATACTCTAACATAATTCAATCAAGCGGTTACGAGCACTTCAGTATAAAACGACTTATTTACACTAGGTACTTGCTTTTAAAACCATAAAACAATAAATATAATACTCCAATTTACTTACTTGAACTTAAAAGACGTATTCAGCTCTTTGGAGTAGAATCCTATCCTGTTTACTGCAAAAGTATTAAATTGTCCACTTTTAAGATATCACGTGTGTGATTGATTTATCAATAAATTGTTAATACGTGGTTATAAATTATATCAATCGAAGGATTATAGCTGTTTAGTGTTTAAGTAAATATTTTTTTGATCACGAGACGAGTGACATATTTACGCATGGCATGACATAAGTGGGTAGGTACCTCTTTGTTCATGTCTATTGTTGAAACCACAGAATAAATAATCACAACATAGCGTATTTTTTCCTATATCTAAGCAAGGTATAGAACAATTATTAGTAAAATTATTCGTTCTTTCCCAGTACTTTGCGGGAATAATATAAGGTTATTATATTATCATAGTTTGTTTGACAGAAATGTCATGGTACGAATCTATGTAGAGCTCATATCAACATCGCTGGAAAAAAGATCGTTTTGAAAAAGGCTGGTTTAAACAAGCTGTTATTGCTTTGTCATTATAACACATTACATTTTGCATTAATATTTTTCATCATCAAGACTTCCTCATCACGAGCACAGGTAAGTCTTTGTTATACAAACAAACGGCCTCCACAGTGTGCGTCAAAAATCTTCTAAAATATTTTGTTGTTCAGTGTGAAAGTGTTGTATTTATAGTGTTCGTGTTCACTCTGATAATTTATTTAAAAATAATAATAAATTACGCTTTATTGCACACAAGTAGAAATATTACAGAAAAGGGGACAAAAATACGAAGAAAAAAGTATAGAAGAGGCGGTCTTATTGCCAATCAGCAATCTCTTCCAGGCAACCATTAGGTGTAAAATAAATGGAAAAAATGAAATATAGGGGAGTGGGTGCAATGATAAAAAAGAGAAGAACAAGTGTGTTGTATGAATACAAACAATAGTTATACCTAAAGATAAATGCAATTAAAATAAAGGAGAAAATAAAAAAATGGTCAATCAGAAGAAGAGGAAAGGAAATGCCTTCTAACTCTATCTCTAAAGGACTTGGGAGTCTGAGATTTATGTTTACACGGACAGTTGCCATCAGTATATCATAGCAGACAAGGTGACCAAATACTTCTGATCAGTTTAAAATGTCAATAAGTTCCATGCACTACAAGTTACCTTTACAAGTTCTGATGGTGACTGTGCGAACCAAATAAATATTCGTGAATGTTCGTGTTCATCATGCTCTTGTTCGTTCGTGTCTACACGCCTTAATAATTTTGATTCCATCCTGCCTGTCACTTTTATGATCGCCAAAGGATCGCTGGATTTGACGTATTAAAATGTATGATTAGGGTTGCTAACAAGAATCTACTATGTTATTTTTCTTTTTCATGGGTAGTTACAAAATAAGTATCGAAAATACTTTATACTTAGATAGACTTACTTAGACGTATTAACGCTTACGATTATGGAAAGAATGTTAGGTATAAGAATGGGACGGATTTCTGTGAGCGTTAGAATGGCTGGTTGTCTGTATCGATTCACGTCAGGCTGGAGACCTAAAGTTGCTCCCTATATTTGCTACCATTTACGATTTACATACAGTCAAATAATTGCTAAACTTTGAAACAAAATAAAGGGACTTCAAAATGACCAGCCATTCGGATATCAGGCATAAGAATAAATAAAACTTATTCTTATGTATCAGGATAGCCGGTCAAATCCCGGTTGTGTAAACTATTCAAATTCTGGGCACTCGTTGTCTACACCATTAACTCTAAAAGTTCATGTTATTATTTATTTAAGTAATTACTACCTGTATGCAGAACAAAGAAAATATGATTTGTGAGTTTATCCTTACTATACTTGGTATTGACTATGAGTTGACATTCTTATGACAACTTAGTTTCTTCCAGAAAAATATGTTATAGAACTTGTAAAAGATACCTAGTAACTTAGTTAAATTTGCGTTAAGTTGGCAACCTTAGATATTTTTTGACAAAGAGTGAACAAGTTAAAGATGATCGCAACAAAATTGCTAAGAAATTTGAGGTAGAAACAACCTTCTTTATAGGACGTCGTGGTACGAAAAGTCAATGTAAGACCTAAAAGACATTGCTATAAGAGCTCGTTGTAGGCCCCCAGGAGACTTTTGTATACATATTTATTGAGCCGGTTCACAAGTTACAGCACTGTTATCACATAATTTATACTTTACATAGCTTCTGAACTAATGTCTATACATCTCGACGGAACCACAAGAAGTGTGTCAAACTACTGAGTGCTGCGCATGTCCAAGCAGATTGACATAACAAAGCTAACTTGAAATTCGAATGTACCATAGAGCATAGCACTTCGTGAGAAACCTCCCTCGACACACCCCCTCAATCTGCTGCACATGCTGACCATACTTGCTGAAACAGTTACCTGTCCAGCACTACTAACTGCCTAATCAAACGTATACACTCTTAGATGCTTCCTACCAACAGTTACAAACCTATCTCAAGTTTATATAATATTAAAGTGTTTAGTAAAGTATTGAAGTTTTATTAAATTGTCCATTATTACCCATGTCTACCCCTTAACATAACATTTGACATTATTACTCATGTCTACCCCTTAACATAATATTTGACATAACCCGTTACATCAAAACTTTCTATCTGCCTCTCGATTCCTATAACCCGTAACACCACTTCTCGAGCTACTTACTACATTTCAATTAACTACACCTTTCAAATACTTGAACTCCTACTCGACCCTACATTACAAGACCTAACCGTTTTTTCAAACTCCTACTCGACCCTACATTACAAAACCTAACGTTTTTTTTTTATATAGACAGACAAAACAACCTTTAAACTCAATTAACCATCATTACATAAAAAATACAAGCATAGTACACAATCAAATCAATTATCAAATACATTCAATTATATAACGGGTGGCGCAAAAGTACTGGCACTAAAGAAAATACTTTTATTTTTTTTATATGACATTTTCTGTCATTCTGTTGTTGAAAATTGTGTAGTGAACAAATATAAAATACACTGAAAATAAACATGGACCGTTTTACTCCCCAAGAACGTGGAATAAATATGGATTTAGTGAGGGACGCTTTTCCAGGCCGAGTTATCTCTCGTTTTGGCGATTTGCCTTGGCCTGCAAGATCACCCGATCTGACCAGTCCAGACTTCTTTCTTTGGGGTTTTTTGAAATCTCGGGTGTATGTGAACAAGCCACAGACTCTCGCAGCTCTAAAAGAAAACATTCGTCAAGAAATAACGAACATATCGCAGGAAGTGTTACGGCAAGTTATGCAAAATGTCATAAATAGGGCTCAAATGTGTATCAACTCTGGAGGTCACCATTTAAAAGACATCATCTTTAAATCCTAATGGTACGAAATTTAATGGCACAAATATACATTTAAAAAAACCTAAATCTAGTTTTCTAATTTAGAAAAAATGTTATAGCTGAACCAAATAGGGTCTTTACTTTTGCGCCACCCGTTAGAAGTAAACGTAAATGTGTGATAAAAACTTAAAGCCATAATAATGTCCAAATAATAAACGTATGAAAATTTCTTTCAAGTTACTTGTTTACCGTCGTTTGCTTTGTTATTTTGGATGATGATTCATTTATTTTCCAAATATTTCCCAAATGTTTCCAAGTTTTCCTAATATAACTCTATGACAACCTTTCGATACCACGGCTTTACAATGAATACGTCAAACTACAGATGTGCAGGCAGATTGACATAATCAAACTCACTTGAATTCCGAATGTACCATAGAGCAGAGCATATAGGTTAGAAACCTCCCTCAACACACCCCCTCAATCTGCTGCACATGCTAACCATACTGACTAAAACAGTTTTCTACCTACCAGTACAACATCAGGATAAATTTCGAATCACCTGCCAAACTTATAGACTTCTTAAGTCCTACCAAGTTACATTAACCTTTAACCCAACCCAGGAACCTAACTTTAACCTAACTCAGACGACACATACAATAATCCAAACCAAAGACCTAACTAACTAAACATCAGACTAAACCACAAGAAATATCAAAATACACTTGGATATCAAAAACATTTCATTTTAAATGATGATTCATTTACTTTCTAATCCCACACCCCCTTAAATGAATCATTATTTAACGCACCCCCTTAACGAACACAAGCACCCCCTTAATTCTATATTCTATCTTCTAATAAACTTCTTCATCTCTATCTATATCTTCTTCTCATAAAATAATTCTTCTCAAAACTATCGAGATAGGAGCGAGCTCCTATCCAACTTCTTCAATATTATAAAATTACTCCTTCTCTACCTCTTCATATAAAATCTCCTTCTCGACATCTTCTAAAAACCTCTCCTTCTCGACATCTTCTATTTTAAAACCTCTCCTTCTCAACATCTTCATTAAATTCTCCTACTCGACATCTTCTTTATAAACCTTTACTCCCACTCAACATCATCTTCATTATAAAACTTCTTCTACTTTTCTCCCACTCGACTCATCATCCTTAAAAAACTTCTTCCTTCTTCATCATCATAAAATTTCTTCTTCTCAACTTCATCATCATATAACTCCTGCTCAACTATTCTTTGCCTCCTGCTCGACCTGCTCCATCATAAACTCGCCAAAAAACTTCTTCAAAATAAACTTATTCCAAAAAACAGTTCTTCACAAAATAATAAAATTTTCCATAACTTTCATTTGTTTCACCGTCACTTGTTCTACCTTCGTTTGACTGTCATTTGTTTTACTATCTCTTGTTTCTCCAAACCTTCTATTTCCTTCTATTTCTCCATCTTCTCGACACTCTTCATTGCTTACTGTTGAATTTTGACTTGTTTCTTCTCCTGTTTGTTCATCTTCAACCAACTTCCAGAGTCCATTCTGTTCATGTTCTTTTATAAAAATACTTTTGTAAAGGTTTGTTTTACTGTTAATTTAAGAAAATTATAAATATTAATTTGAAGTATTTTAAAAATTATATTTATTATATTTACTAGGATGGCGATTAACTGTAATACCTAGTTTCAACTTTCGTTAATATAAAAAAAAAATACTTGGGAGGTTTTATTTATATTTTTTAAAAATTAACTGGGCCTTTACTTTTATTTTTTTACTGTGCTGGGTGGGCTTTTATAAAATATATAAAACTTAGGATTATTTTATTTGAGTATACTTTTAGAAAATATCCTTACTAGTATTATAAATGCAAAAGTCCGTTTGTTTGTTAGTTTTTAACGCCCTCACGTCATAACTACTGAACCAATTATTATAAAATTTTAGATACACGTTACCAGGAATACAAAAAAGAACTGTAATACCTAGTTTCAACTTTCGTTAATATAAAAAAAAAATACTTGGGAGGTTTTATTTATATTTTTTTAAAATTAACTGGGCCTTTACTTTTATTTTTTTACTGTGCTGGGTGGGCTTTTATAAAATATATAAAACTTAGGATTATTTTATTTGAGTATACTTTTAGAAAATATCCTTACTAGTATTATAAATGCAAAAATCCGTTTGTTTGTTAGTTTTTAACGCCCTCACGTCATAACTACTGAACCAATTATTATAAAATTTTAGATACACGTTACCAGGAATACAAAAAAGAACATAAGGTACCTTTTCTTCCGAAAAAAACTATTGTTCTCGAGGGATAGCAAAAAATTTTCCACGTAGATGAAGTCGCGGGCGGCCGAAGTAATATAAAAAAGTAATAGGTATTATTACTTTTTTACTGAGTTAGGTGGAAATTAAAAACTGATAAATATATTTTTGTTTCATTTAACTATATTAAGTCCGCCATTTGCTGTTTAAATTTAAGCAATAAAGATTAAATAAATAAATAAATAATATATTTTTAGAAAATATAATAAATAAAAATTTAAAATGTTACTGTTATTTTAATATTACTATTTAAAATTTATATTTATAATGATTTATAAAAAAATATAAATTAAACAATTCTACGTGTTTACATTTTTATAAAAGTCCACGCAGACCAATAAAAAAAGTAAAAGTAAAAGCTCAGTAAATTTTCTAAAAATATAATAAAACATTCCCAAATTTTATATTAACATAAGGTTTTTATTATCACTTTACCTAATCTGTTGCTATGATTTACTAGGAGATTTATTATAATATTAAAATTTTAACCTTTTTATTACCTAATTAAATATTGCGTTTCTTTAAGATTTCATTGATTATTAATACTATTTCTATTTTACCTACACCGTGTTACTCCAATTACAACTGATAGATTTGTTTCAGTCGACATACAACTTATTGCGCGGATCGCGTGTAACTTAGATACACGCTCTCGCGTAACACGATTTGTATGGAATTTGAATTAAGCAATAATTTCAAATCGCTGTTGGCAATTATTTAATTAAGATATTGTAAAAAAAACACAACGGCCTTGTTTTAGAATCTTTGTTTTATTTATTGGCTATTTTTATTACTTAAATTTATAAATAGTGTAGAAATGAGAACGAAAAAACGATTTTTACCTTTAAACGCGTTTTTCTCAAAACATGATGCAAAAAGTTACACGGAATGCGCGTCACAGGGCAGTGTTATAGCTCTTAAAAAGCTCAATAAATTATTAAAGGTTGTAGCTTTTAACGTATTATTGGAAAACAGTCGTTATGATTTTCCCTTTCCCGAAAGGAAAGGTGTTCCTTTTGGTTACAATTACAATGTTTGACATAAAATTGAATATTGATGTTAAATCATCGATTATGTTCATCGAAAATCGATAATATCGGACAGCCCTACACTACATGGCCGCCCGCCGCCGCCATATTGCATTCTTTTTGTTGTCTTGTCTTGTCATGTTTGATTGAAAAATTGTTCTCAATTTGTATTATTCCAGAAAATAAAAAGGAATTAATTTCAACTTAATTTAACTGAATAATATAATACTTAGTTATGTCAGAAGTTGAAGGTATTCAGTCTTTAAAATTAAACTATGTTTGTAATCGAATGACAAATAATCAGTCCTATTTTTCAGAATTCAATCAACAGAAACCTGCGAAATCAAACAAACAGCACAATGTATTACCAATATGGGGTAATGAACAAACTATGAATCTGAACCCTTTAATATTAGCAAATATCCAAGGTTCTAGCTACTTCAAAGGTAGGTAAGCAAACATACCAAAGCACACAAGATTGGAGAGTGAAACCTACTGAAAGTAACATGTTACTTAGAATTTTTGAAGACAATGACTTGAGCTTTGTGTGCTCATGTCAATTACTGACTCGTATTGTGATTTTGTTGTCTACAGTGCACTTATTCAAGTTGAAGACTTATCATGAAGTGGTGGACGAGATCTACTACCAGGTGAAGCACTTAGAGCCATGGGAGCGCGGCAGTCGCAAGACGGCCGGCCAAACGGGCATGTGTGGCGGCGTGAGTATGTTCAACAACATACTTTGCTATAAAATTTGAAAAAGGAGTTCTAGTTACTGTTGATTCTGTCAGTAGTTCCTTGTTAAAAGTGTACTGTTATGGTTTTGTTTATAGGTTAGAGGGGTAGGCGCTGGTGGTATAGTCTCCACAGCATTTTGCCTGCTTTACAAGTTGTATACGCTACGCCTCACTCGTAAGCAGGTTAACGGCCTTCTTCAACACACTGACTCACCATACATCAGAGCTCTTGGTAGGTATGATGTTACCTCTTTTTATTATAATTATTGTTAACAAGTAAGCAGTCAAATATTTCTTGCCATTTCACTAAAATTACACTAATCAGAAAATACTAAGTGTAAGTTGCACCATAATGCTGTCATAGTTAAAGTTATCGTCAAATGGTAATGCTACCTATTTGTCACGTCAAACTTGTCAAAGGACATCATGCTGGCTGGCAACCTCTTTTTTGGCTAACTTGTGCTTAACCGGTACAAGCTTGTTATCGTTAAAGTTAGGTAGTGCAACTGAGCCTTAAAATATCATTGTTTGTTTTGTTAATCTTCAAGCGGGTGCGCGGTCATTTGAACCGAAAGCGGTCACGCGTAATCTGAAAGATCTATGGGATACTGCAGTGATTTGTGGTTAAAGATTTTATTTCCCAAAAGAATTATACATACAACTTAAAATTAACGCTTTCAACGTCTGTGCCGCGAATTAAACAAATTTAATGCGCTCTGGGGGGTGCGGGGAAGGGAGGTAATCTGTTTATTTCATGCACAGTGATACAATGAAAGGCTACTAGAACTGAGAAATGCGTACAACAAGAAATAACAATATTATGAACGAAAATATACCAAGTGCGGTCGATTCGACGCCGCGTGACCGCTTGAAGTTTAAAATGAAACCTATTGTTAATAACGAAAAACAATAATAATACAATCCGATTAGTTTAACTTTGTACAACATAAGTAACCAACTTTAGAGTGTTTACACTACAAAACTATTTTAATCGGAAAATTTTGAAGTTGCAGCGGATTTAATTGCATTGTATGTGTAAATTAAAACTTCAATCTCCCCATTAGGTTTCATGTACATTAGATACACACAGCCACCAGCAGATCTATTTGATTGGTATGCTGATTACTTGGATGACGAGGAGGAAGTGGACCCCAGGGCGGGCGGCGGGGGCCCCACCACAATAGGTGCGCTGGTACGGCAGATGCTGATAAAGCTCGACTGGTTCAGCACACTGTTCCCCAGGATACCAGTCCCTATCCAGAAGCAGATTGAACAGAAGTAGGTACAGTTTTGAAATTTGTTCTGAGGACTATAATTGCAGTTCTTCAAAATCTTTACATTTAGTTGCATTCGGTCCACTTGATGAAAACACATCTATTTCACGATTGTTCCAATTCGCATTTGGTCCACTTACCATTTAATGCTTTTCATATTTGGTCCTTTTCGCTATTTGTTATTTTCTAAAATGTACTCTTTACGAGCTCAATACCTAGGTAGGTATATGTTAATTTCAAAAGCCAATAGATAATAAAATTAAAAGTCAGTTATTCTACAAATGCCAGATTGTAAGATTCAGATACTTAAAGTTTAGTGGTGGACAGATAATTAGGAACAACAGTCCATTTTCATTCAAACGAGGTAACTATGAAGCCTTGATTCTCCACTAGGGATTGATCGAGCTGTGATCTGATGATGGTTATCCAGGGAGTGAATGAAGGAGATCCAGATCACTATACACACCCAACTGATTTGATCAGCATTCTAAGAGCTATTTGGATATAAAAAAAACCTGTGTAAATATCATTAAAATGTATGGAAATCCTAAAACTGAGAACTCTGATCATTGCAGCTTTTAGAATGCTTATCAGACCAGGGGCCGTACCGGCTAACAAATCGATTTTCATAAAAGTCTGCTGGGTTTCAAATTAAAACAAATAAATCGAGCCCCAATTGGGCCAAAATGACGAACCCAAATTCATGATGTCACACGAACATCGATATCTTCCGAATCACGTCAACAAAAAGTACAAAACGAAATTGCTTACTTTGATTTCTCTGTTGTAAGTTGAAACCCAGCAGACTTTTATGAAAATCGATTCGTTAGCCGGTACGGCCCCTGTTGGGTGTGTATAGTAATCTGAATCTCATCCATTCACTTCCTGGATGGCCATCATCAGATCACAGCTAGATCAATCCCTGGCGGAGAAAAAGGCTTCAAAGTAACCTCGTTTGTATAAAAATCGACTAGTGTTTCTAATTATCTGTCCACCACTATATGTCACCAAAGTACAGGATTACATAATGTAAAGAAGGTTAACTTGTATATTTTCAATCAGTTTTTCACAATGCAGGTTAGCAGAGCATAACAGACAGTCGGTCGCGGCCAAGCCGGCGCCGGCGGGCACGTTCCGCGGGGGCAATGGCAGCAGCAGCGGCAGCACGTACAACCCCGGCCGCGCCGACGCCGACCGCCGCGACCACGACGACCGCGACAAGAGGGACTACGGTGACGCTGACAGGTCTCCTTCTCTTTCATCATTATCATCAGCCTATCATCGTCCACTGCTGAACATAGGTCTCTCCGAGTGCACGCCTCTTTCGCTCATTTATAATTATGTTACCGGCAGTGTATAATCTGGCATTGTATACAATGCCTGAAACGATCAGGCAATGTATGAAATATTATTCATTATTGTACATTGTATACAATGCCTGCTGGTCCACCGGCAATGTGTAAAATAAGTATATTTCTGTTGTCTTTTATAAAAAAATAAACTCGAAATTTAAGGCTCACATATTTCTGTTGTCTGTTATAAAAAAGTAAACTCGAAATTTAAGGCTCACGCTCCGCTGCGCTTCGCGCTCGCCTTCAATTTCTAACCTAACCCGGGACCTACAGGAGTAAAGCAGGTTCGATTCCAAACTCAATGAGCCCCCCTCGAGGTCTTATCGGCGGAGGACGTGGTGCTGGGCGACTGCAAACAGCAGTAACCCCCTCCCAATTTCTCTCACTGCTCACTATTCATGCCAGCACCTATACGTGTCAGTTTTTTTTATTTGCCCAGACCCTATTCAAAAGGTGTTTGTTTGCTCCAGGTATCCAAAAGACAGACCAAAGCGAGACGATAGGGACAGAGACCGCGACCGAGATCGGCGCGACCGGGACAGAGAGCGCGACAGGGACCGCCGCGACCGCCCCCGCCACCGCTCGCGCTCCCGCGACCGTCCCCGCCACCGCTCGCGCTCTCGCGACCGACGCTACAGATAATGGTAGCTGATGTGATGACAATTTACTTAATGTTACTTAAGTCCTTGAGAATTAATAATATCTGTCGTTTACAAATTGTTTTTTATTTCATAGGAACCATAAATTAACGCCATCACATCCTTAATAAATAAGCTTTGAGATACCTATACATTTCCATAAACAACCCCGTGGTAAACGCACCCGGGACTCCCCTACATGTTACGCGACGAATGGACGAACGGTTTAGTCGATAAATGCCAACTTAGTTTAAAACGCCAGATTCTACAAATGCCAACTTCTAAAAAGGCCCACTTCTATAAATGCCAAATTCTACAAATGCCAACATTTAGTTGTAATATAAATCGTCTAAATCTTTTACCCTACCACCCAAATGACGCCTTTAAGCTGACAAGAAAAATGGGTGCAAAAAACTTGTCAACGTTATAAGATGGAACGATATTTACAAATATGTATATCGTTTCTAGACTTAAAATAACAAAGATTACATAATTAGGTAGCTCATTTCTTAATGAATTTCAAATTACAGGGTTCATGATAAATTCAAAGTTTACAATAATCAATACTGAGGCATTAGAGTAATAATTAACAATAAAAAAGCTATGCCCATGCATTATTATTATCCTTCAAATAATCGTCAACAGTGTAATAGCCTTTACTCATAAGATTGGATTTAACAGTATTTTTAATTTTTCCAAGGGCTGTGACTTGTTGTGGTATCTTATTTTAAAAGGTAATACATCTACACAAAAAAGAGCTTCCTGTTTTATGCAGTCTGCGCTTTGGAGCGGTTTGTCCCTTGTTATATTTTTGCGTTTATATAGTGATTTTCAATCAATTCTTTCATTCGTGATAATAACGTCTCCAAAGTACCAGGATCACATAAATATGGAGAAGGTAAATAAATATAAATAATTATAAAAAAATGGAAACCCAAAAAATATATATCAAAGTGATTGAAAATATTACAGCTAAATGTTGGCATTTGTAGAAGTTGGCTTTTATATAATTTGGCATTTGTAGAATTGGACATTTGTAGAATCTGGCGTTTTAAACTAAGTTGGCATTTGTATGGTAATAGCCTAGACCAACGAACTATTAGTTCGTTGGCCTAGACTGAATAAATTATTTTGAATGTACATTATTGTAACATAACGAAGCTGGTAACAATATTGTATGTTGATCGAGACTCAATTAAAAAACTAGTGGGCGCCGTATCCGTCGAATCAGCGAATCTACGAAATGCTCCAGAAGTTTCAGTAGTCCATGGCTTTATAAATAATAAAAGAGAATATTCAAGCTGTTATTTTACTATGCAAAATATGATAGATACATTCAAGTAAAAAGTACAGAAATCAGAACAATATTCGATAAGCTTAAGCTAGAAGGTAATAAATAAATACATTTTTTTATTAGAAATTATTGAAGGCCATTTAAAAATGTTATTGAGCAGCTAAAAAACAATGCTATCTAATGTTTCTATGAAGCTAAGCCTTTCACATTTTCTTGCTGTTCAAATTTTGGGTACTTCTTTTCAACATCTGACCATGAAATCTTGTTGTTGGACAGATCTCTCACCACTGAAGGTACTTCTGATAACAATAACCGGACTTGGCCCATGCTGTCTCTCTCTCTTAAAGTGACAGAATGAGGTTCCTTTACACTGTCAAAGTCTACAGTTATAGCATAAGGGACACCCAGCTCATCAGTTCTAGCATAACGACGCCCTATCGAGCCAGATGAATCGTCTACTTTATGAGAAACATCAACGAAAGTTAAATCTTGAGACAGTTCCCGTACAAATGGCTGGAATTCAGGATTACCACTGAGGGGCAAGACGGCACATTTCATGGGTGCCACTGAAGGAGGTAAGGAGAAGTAGGTTCTTTGTTCATCACCTTCTCTCATCTTGAAATTATGTTCAAGGATACAGTATAAAATTCTTCCAATGCCAAATGAAGGTTCTATTACACTTGGTATTATTTCCTCAACATGTACTGTTTTTTTAGTTTTTTTGACACTTACAAGATTAGAAGTCAATTTGAATTCTCCATTAGAAGTAGCAAGTTTATACTCTCCTTCATTATCTAAATTGCTCTGCAATTGTTCTAATTCAGCAGAGTCCAAGGCTGCTAAGGCATCATTAATAGCTTTAGCATCTTTCTTAAATTCCTTCCCAATAGCAGCCTTGTTGGCAACTGCTTCCACAACTTCTATTTGTTTTGGAGCAGGCAGTTTCTTCTCTGCAGCTAGCCTGATTCCAGTAGCCTTAGTATGTTGTGTTAAGTCATAGGCTGATCTGTCTGCACATCCGACACACTCTATCCAACCGTAGCTAGAAAGGCATTCAGCATCCCAACAGTCACAGGCATAATGAGCCATCTCATTACCCATATGTTGTCTGAATCTCAACTTGTCAGGATCGATACCGACAGCCAAAAGGTACAGATGTATCCTGGCCATGAAGTAGCCTAGTGTTTCATTATTGACAGTACCATTGGTGACTGCTTCTCCTATAGTGGTGACCTCAGCCGGTCTCCCCTGTTCTTGATTGTTAGCCGAGTAAAGCAGCATCTTTGTATCCTTTATTAATTCAAACTTGGGATGGTCTTTAGAATCACAGAAGTGTTCAATTTCGCACATAGTAAACTCTCGCACACGAAGTAAACCAGATCTAGGAGAAATTTCATTTCTGAATGAATTTCCAATCTGTGCAGCTGCGAAAGGTAATCTGCCTTGATTGAACTCCAGGAGACGCTTGAAGTTTACAAAAATGCCCTGTGCCGTTTCTGGCCTTAGGAACCCTTTCACCAAACCTGATGGGCCTATTTGAGTATTGAACATGAGGTTAAACTCGATTGGTGGAGTGAGTTCATTGCCACTGATGGGAGACTTCATGTCAAATCTCTTCATCAATGCAGACATATCAGTAGCAGTCATACCGTCAAGTCTTACCAGTATATCTTCAATTTCAGCTTTCAATTCCACTTTAGTATTTTTTTCACTCTTTATTTTTTCAAGGTGTGCTTTGATCAAATGGTCTAATCTAAAACACTCCCCAGTTTTGACATCTTTAGTCATAAGATCAGCAAACCTCTCAACATGTCCAGAAGCTTTCAATACAGGTTCCGGAGTCAATATGGAACAGTCAACTTCTAACATTTGTTCCTGTAGAATGAAGTACTTTCTCCACAATTGTATCATGTTACTTTTAAGTGCACAACCCATAGGTCCAAAATCGAACTGACCAGTTATGCCACCATAAATGGCAAATGACTGGTCGTAGAAAAAGCGCCTTTTGATTAAATCTTCCATTTTTGCACGATCAAATAATTCTTCCGATGGGGTCATGCTTAATTCTTTGTCCTCTAGAACTTTTTTTCTGGCTTTTAACTCGGCAACAGCTTTTTTCACATCTATTTCAGGGGCCTTCTCTTCTTTCAATTTCCTTACTAAGTCACCTTGTTCTTTAACATTCGCACGAAGAGGCGCTAATATTTCTTCAATCTTTGGGTCTGCCATTATTATTTCTTTCTGCGGATTGGGGATTTTGATTTTTCTGTGAATTTTATTACTCCCCCAGTGCGATAACTTGACCTGTGCGAGGGCGACCGGTAGTTGGTTTCTAAATACACTATATTGATACACTAGTGAGAATACGAATCGCATTTATAAATGTGTTCAATTCAACAGCTGCTGGATTATATCTGCACGCCGGCTAATTTCTTTAAAAGAAATTGTTCGCGTGGTGCTGACGAAACATTTTGCCACAACTTGCTTGCTTGACGTGACGGACGAATGACGTGACGTTGATTGATGTGGTCTGATTCTGACATGCTTGACACATGTCAATGTCAAAAACAGATTAAAGATAAATAATTAGAGATCAATGACGAAGGAATAAAATGGACCTGCCATACTGGGCAATGGGCATACCATCAGCAAATAAGTAATCGTTCAGTTCAAAAGCAGGCCTTAAACAGGACTGCTTAAGGCCTGCTATAATACTAACCTTTGAGGTCATAGTATAAAAAAGTAAGGCAGTTCAATGTAAGTCCTGCTGTAAGAGCTCATATTAAAGCCCCAGAACGGCTAAACGATGGTTTCTTATTTGCTGATGGTAAGCCCCCAGAATCCAGATTAACTTTTCTGGCTCTTGAAGATTTAATGTGGTTAACGTGTGTGGATGTGGATGTGTGTGATTTTGTTGCCATAGCACGATATTTTCGACGAAAAGTGGCGTCTAGTGACCTTGGGCCTTACTATGAGCTCTTATAGCAGGACTTATATTGAACTGCCTTACTTTTACGTACTCAAAGATTAGTATGAAAGCAGTCCTGCTTAAGGCCTGCATCTGAACTGAACGGTTTCTTATTTGCTGATGTAAGCCCCCTTGTGGCCCTGCAGCTTGTTCACTTAGTAGTCTGTGGGCCCTGCATGCAAACTAATCTGTGAACCCAGGCAGTCTAGGGATGGTCGATCTTGAGAAAACATCGATGTCAGCATCGATGTTGATATCGGTATCATATTATCGATTTCCAATAAAAATCGAACCTTAAACATCGATGTTGGCCAACAAAGATGTTTTTTACAAATAAAAAAAATACAGTAAAGAATTTATTATTTACTTATGTTTAAAGAAATCAATCAAATGAGGAAGAACAATGTACAAAAAATTCCAATATTTTTATCTATAGTCTGCATAAAATGACCCAGCTTTGAAAAAGAGACTTTCTGATGGCGTCGATGTGGCTATACACTTAAGAAGCGGATCGCAACAGTCCTTACTAATATTATAAATGCGTAAGTCCGTTTGTTTGTTTGTTTATTTGTTTGTTTGTTTGTTACGCCTTCACGTCTTAACCACTCTACCGATCATCATGAAATTTTGCATACACGTTGCCAGGGGTACAGAAAAGGACATAGGGTACCTTTAATCCCGAAAAAATGTTTTGTTCCCGAGGGATAGCAAAAAACTTTCCACGCAAACGAAGTCGCGGGCGTCCGCTAGTTTTCAATAAGGGGTAGGATAGAGGCTGTTTTTATTCCAAACTTGGATTGGATGCTGTTTAAGATAACTCAATGGATTTTTTATTTAATATTTTTATAAAGGGGTTTTTTACGGTTACGGCTGGTTACATTAACCTTTTGAGCTGGTAATGAATGAATGAACAATAAGGCTGGCCCCAGACCTACCGGTTTCATTTCTTTGCTTTGCTGTTCTACCATGGACCGCCGGCCAAGAGGCTCATTTTCAATCTATCGCATATTTTGACCAGGGGGGTGATTTTGTAATTTTGTTGCAATCAACTCTGACAGAAATCGCAGTTACATTGCTGCTTTAGTAAGAACCAATGTGACAACTATCTTAACTAAAGCAGCAATACAACTGCGCTTTCAATCGATTTCAATCGAGAATTGTTAGCAACAGCTTTACGTAATCAAGGTACAGACCACATTGGCAAGATAGCCATTAGTTTGGTGTTATCAAATATCATCGTATGGGCTGCAATGCAACGCGAAGTTTTAATTTTAGTTTAAATTATCAAAATGTATGAAACAGCTCATTTTTTTTTTCGCGATTTCAGATTTGGTCCCATAGTAAAAGTTGTTCAGTTTTATGGTCCCTATCTATCTACCATATTCAGCTCTATAAGTCTTCACCAAACATCTTGCATAACTATTCATTTATTTTTAACGATCGGAGTCCATGTTCAGGGTGGCATATCTCCTAAAAGCTTCCTACTTCGCAATCCCAGGCTATCTTGCTAATTTAGTCTAGTCCTAAAATGCGATAGATTGAAAATTACCCTGGTTGGCCGGCGGTCTTTCAAGCAAGGTAGAACAGCAAAGCAAAGAAATGAAACCGGTAGGTCTGGGGCCAGCCTAAAGTGTTGTCAGTACTTGATAGTTTAAAGTACTTATCACACTCAAGATCAAGACAAAAGACATCGCGACATGACGACATCGATGTCGCGATGTTACGTCGACGTCTTTATCGATGTTAAAACATCGATCATTTGTTTTCCCCGTTAACATCGATGTTAAATGTTAATGCAATATCGATGAACTTCGATCATCCCTAGTCCAGTCGGCCATTTTATTGCTGGTTTGATTGAAAAACGGTGGTTTGTTGCCCCCGTTGTTTTGTGATTGATTTGTTACGTTACGTTAAAACGTACAAAATTGTATACGTTCATAGTGTAAGTTTAAGAGTTTTATGTATTGAGTGCTTAAAATGGACGATCCGAATAGAATGATGGCGCATAGCGGTGGTCTGATGGGACCGCAGGGCTACGGGCTTCCCGGTGGTGAAGGGACTCCAGCTGCAGAGGGAGAAGCTCGAAAACAAGATATTGGTGAAATCCTCCAACAAATTATGAATATAACAGATCAGAGCCTCGATGAAGCGCAAGCGAGAAAACATACTTTGAACTGTCACAGAATGAAGCCTGCCCTATTTTCTGTGTTGTGCGAAATCAAAGAAAAAACTGGTGAGTGTTTTTGCAGTGTAAATGATGTAAATCATAATCGGATAAATTATTGCTTTCTGTGAAGGAGGATCTCCTTGCTTGACTTTATGGAGATCTCCGTTCTAATTCTTTTACATACTCTCTTTGGTTTACATGTCAGTTGTTGTCTGTTTTGTCACTTAGGAAAAATAAGAGCTTTGATAAATAAAATACTTTGATGTGAATTCAGTTTAATGGTTTTACTGTTTAAAATATTATTCTTCACATGGTAGCAGAGCGTAAAGATGACATAAAGATGTCTACAATACGCATCAAAGTAGGGCTAGAAGCCCTCGACAAAGAAAATTACGACACCTGGCGTATACACGCCAAAGCATACTTAATTAAAAATAAGCTATGGAAAAACGTGTCCGAGTATCCGAAAAATGACGCGACGCAAACCCAGCTTGACGAAGACGAACTAGCGAAATCAGAGCTGTTGCTTCTGATAGCACCTGGCGAACTGAGGCAAGTAAAAAATTGTAAATTTGCTAGAGATGTCTGGATAACCCTCGAATCGATTTATGCAAGCAAGGGTCCCGCTCGGAAAGCTACTCTTTTAAAACAGTTAATCTTAGCAAAATTGGATGAAGGCGTTGATATACGAGAACACCTAAATAGAATGATGGACACAGTCGATAAATTAAAAGACATGGACATAGACATCAACAGTGACCTACTTTCTATAATGATGTTGTACAGCCTTTCTCCTGATTATGAAAATTTCAGAACTGCAATCGAATCACAAGATTCACTGCCAGACCCTGACAAGCTAAAGATTAAAATCATCGAAGAGAGCGATGCGCGTTGCCGTGATGTTCCTGGTACAAGCAATTCCAGCAGCACTGAAGAAGTATTCTACGCTTTTTGTAAAATCTGCAAGAAGAAAGGTCATGACACGTCAAAATGTTGGTCGAAAAATAAAAATACCAACAAAAAGAACAGAAAACCTAAGAAAACTTCATGCAAACCAAACAAAAGCGAAACAAACCTCTACAGTTGCTACTCAATTAACGAAAAAGCAAAAGAAAGCTGGATTCTTGACAGTGGGTGTACATCGCACATGACTTTTTCGGACAAACCCTTTGTTGAAATTAATAAAATATCAAAGACTCTACGACTAGCGTCAAAAGACCAAACTGCAGAGATAAAAGGATCAGGTCCTGCAGAAATTGAAATTAAAGAAGGAAGAATATCTTTAACAGATGCGCTTTATGTACCAAGCTTATGTGCAAATCTCTTCTCTGTTGGAAAAATGACTGATAAGGGATTGTCTGTCTTATTTAAGAAGGATAAAGCAATAATTAAAGATCATAAGCGAAAAGTACAAATGGAAGCAATCAGAGAAGAAGATGGTCTTTATTACCTGAAAACTAAAAATAACGATGTTAGCAGACATAAAGCTAATGCTGCAGAAGCAGAATGCAAAGATGATGAAAAATTACGTGAGCCATCAGATATTAAGCAATGGCACTGCAAAATGGGACATATGAACGAGAAAGACTTGAAGCTCGCCCTGAAGAATGAAACTTTGATTGGATTAAATTTTGACAAGGACAGTTCTTTGGGAGAATGCGAAATATGCATACAAGGAAAACTCAGTAGAGTTCCCAGCAAGCCATCTGACAAAAATACCTCACGTACGACTGAGCGCCTTGAAATCGTCCATAGCGATGTATGTGGTCCATTCAAGCAACCTTCCCTGAACGGTAATAGATACTTCGTAACCTTCATCGATGATTACAGTAGATACTGCCGCATATATTTCATTAAAAATAAGAACGAAGTGTTGCAAAAATTCATGGAGTACAAAGCAGAAGTCGAAAACTTTACCAAAAACAAAATTAAATGCTTACAAAGCGATAATGGCACAGAATATCGAAACCGAAAATTTGACTTGTTTCTGAAACAACACGGGATAGCAAGAAGGTTGTCAGCTCCTTACACTGCTCATCAAAATGGCATCGCGGAAAGGAAAAATAAAACACTAATTGAAAAAGCAAGATGCATGATGCTGGGCTCAAAAGCTCCTATGTTTCTATGGGCAGAAGCGGTTTATACTGCAAATTATTTGTCAAACCGGAGCATTAATCAAAGCATAGACAACGAAACACCATTTCAAAGATGGATAGGAAGAAAACCCTGTGTCAACCATCTATATGAATTTGGTGCTAAGGCATTCGTTCTGAAGAAAGGTAAACGTGAAAACAAATTTGCATCAAAAGCTTTACCTGGGATGTTTGCTGGCTACTCCGAAGTCTCAAAAGCATTCAGAATCTATGTGCCATCAAAGAAAAGTACAATGATTTCCAAAGATGTTCGTATCCTGAAGAAAATGTTCTACGAAAAAGATCAAAATTCCCCAAACCTCTTCTCGGATCACAGACCAAACAAACATGATTTATTTTATGACATCGTTGAAAATGAAAACCAAATTGACAATGCAGAAGTTTTTGACGAACCTAATGAAAATGAACCATTTTATGACCCCGTCGAAATCGACGAGAATGGAGAAACACTATCAGATCAAAATCATGAAATAGAATCTATTGTGGATGGGTCTATACAAGAGCAAGAGGAACGCAGGCCATACAACCTCCGTAATAGGTCTGAGATAGCGACTCCGAAAGGGTTGGAAGACTATGTTTTGGCAGCGATGAATATGGATAATGATACAGAACCTCAAACATTTAAATCTGCTATGAACAGCAATGAAAAAAATAAATGGTTAGAAGCCATGCAGAGTGAAATGGGATCATTGAATGAAATAAATACCTGGGAACTAGTCGACCTACCTCAAAATCGCAAACCTTTGAGCTGCAAATGGGTCTACAAAATTAAAAGAAATCCCGATGGATCTATCGAGCGTTATAAGGCAAGATTAGTAGTTAAAGGATTTTTGCAAAGACCTGGGATTGACTATCAGAAAACGTTCAGTCCAGTCGCCCGACTAAGTACGATAAGAGCTGTATTAGGAATAGCCGCTCAAGAAAATATGGTGCTTCAGCAATTTGATGTTTCTACAGCATTCTTAAACGGTACTGTAAAAGAAGAAATCTATATGAGGCAACCAGAGGGGTTTGATGATGGTACTAAGAAAGTATGTAAACTAAAAAGAAGCCTTTATGGTTTAAAGCAGGCTCCACTATGCTGGAACGACTGCATATCAGAGTATCTAAAAAGTTCAGGTTTCAAGCAAAGCACTAAAGATCCTTGCCTCTACCTATGTGAACAAGTTTTGATTGCACTTTACGTAGATGACGGTTTAGTTGCTTCAACCAATGAACAGTCTGGAAAAGAATTTTTAGAAGAATTACAAACCAGATTTAAAATAACTACAAAACCGGCTTCGTATTTTTTAGGACTTGAAATAAATAAAGCATGCGAAGGGAAAATAACTCTTAACCAAAAATCATACACTGTGAAGATTTTAGAAAAATTTGGAATGGCCAATTGTAAGCCGACTCCAACCCCAGCAGTGAAATTTGACAGAGATGAAGAAGATAATGATTTAGATTCTTCCTTTCCCTTTCGTCAAGCCGTAGGAGCTCTAGCGTACCTGATGGTCGCTACAAGGCCCGATATAAGTTATGCAGTAAGCGTTGCATCAAGAAACCTAGAAACACCTACAAAACTTGATGTAATCAGAGTCAAACGAATCTTTAGATACCTTAAGGGTACCATAAACAATGGACTTGTTTTCGCAAAAAGCCGGGAAAAGAAGCTAATATGTTTCAGTGACGCTGATTTCGGTGGCGACACCTCTACGGGACATTCAACATCGGGGATGATTTTCTTGTTTTCTGGACCTATTATGTGGAAAAGCCAGAAGCAACCAACAGTTGCAATCTCGTCAACGGAGGCGGAACTTGTTGCCCTAACTGAAGCTGCGAGAGAAGCTTTATGGCTAAAAGATCTTCTAAAGGAATTAGTTGGTGTGATTGAAAAGCCAGTCATTTACGTTGACAATGAGTCTACCATCAAGCTCTCTGAGAATCCACCTTATGAGTTCCACAAAAGAACGAAACATATAAAAATAAAGCACTTCTTTATTCGAGAATGTCTGCAAAATGGGGACTTCATTATCAAGCAAGTCTCCACAGATCTTCAACTGGCAGACATGTTTACAAAGCCACTATTTGGACCGAGGCTTAAAATGCTCTGCCACAGAATAGGACTGCAAGACTAAATTCCAAAGAAAAAAGTAATGCGGGTGTGAAGGAGGATCTCCTTGCTTGACTTTATGGAGATCTCCGTTCTAATTCTTTTACATACTCTCTTTGGTTTACATGTCAGTTGTTGTCCGTTTTGTCACTTAGGAAAAATAAGAGCTTTGATAAATAAAATACTTTGATGTGAATTCAGTTTAATGGTTTTACTGTTCAAATATTATTCTTCACACTTTCAAATCTATGTAAGTGATTCAGAATTCATTGTTACAAATCGCTTTTATATTTAGTACTGTCACTACGCAACACCCAAGAGGAAGAGCCCCCAGACCCGCAGCTGATGCGCTTGGACAACATGCTCATCGCCGAGGGCGTCGCCGGGCCGGAGAAGGGCGGTGGTGCTGGAGCCGCTGCCTCTGCCTCGGCGGCCGCTGGGGAATGGGGTAATTATTGTTTTAATTTATATATCTTCGGTTAGCACCACTTAACTAAATTGACAGGACTAAACTTAATTTTAGCATTCTGTTCTTGTCTTTTCAATACAGAAAGAAAAGGATTAAGGAAATTTAGTTAAGTCGTTGTCAACCGAATCAACACCATTATCTATTTACTTACAACATTGTTATAACAATGGGATTTAAATAATTTTGCATCAAAGTTGCATCCCTTGGTGGAGACCAAAACTTAAGATTAGTTTAGTCTGTTCTTTATTTGTTTTAGTTACCTGTTTTATTTACTTACGCGTTACTGTATAAACTAAAGCAGTGGTTCCAGTGTTGTGATTTTCAAAAATTAAGTTGCTGTATCAAAATACAAAATTGCCATTAAGCCATACTTAAATTATAATTAATTGCCATATTTTTGAAAAATATCATGAAAATATCACAAATCTAGTAATGAAAATTGCTGTTTAGTTTAGTTTTTTCTATGTACATCTCTCCAAGAAAGACTTCAAAATCGTGTACCTACCCCTTATTGCAGGAATGATAAATAAATCAGATAAATGAAATGTGGTAAATGATATTTCTGTGTGTACCCCTTGGCTACCTCGTGTACCCTTGGGGGTACATGTACCAGTAATTGGGAAACAATGAGTAAATTATTATTTTGTTTAAGACATGTCTTTCTTATATTGTAGTAAATAAGACAGGTAAAGGAAAACTTTTTAATTTTATTTATTTTTATTTATTACTTTCTAACAATCTGTACTAACTAATATTATAAATGTGAAAGTCTGTTTGTTTGTTACGTCTTTACGTCTTAACTACTGAACCCATCACCATAAAATTTAAGATACACGTTGGTAGCGGTACAGAGGACATAGGGTAGCTTTCATCCCAAAAAAATGTATTGTTCCCAAGGGATAGCAAAAACTATCTACGCAGACGAAGTCGCGTGCGACCGCTAGTTGTAAATAAAATTCATGATGAAATATAATATTATTAACATAATGTCTTTAAAATATTATTGATATAACAATGCCATTTATTCCATTTCTCGGCAATTTTACATTTCAATTTTATTGTGGTTTTGTTTCTGTTAGTATTACATTATTTTGTGTATGTATGGTTAGGTCAGTTATGTAGCATCCTGTGAGATATGGCATCTTTCTTTGTCTTATCCTTGTTTAGCCACTTCTTACCAGCAACCTTTATTATATCATCAGTTGACTGGCTTTTGGGCGTCCCCACTTAAAATAATATCTTTATTTTTAGTTATTTATGCAGCTGTACTATAATGAGTGTTTTAATACCTAATTATTTACAGTTGTAAACATGACTTTATCTACACTTATTTTTATTTTTATTGGGAAACAATAGGATTAAACCCATGATATTTATATACACCCATGATATGTATCCTCTATAAAAGGTTTTTGACTTTGACCTTGACCTTGAATTTTATTTGACTTTGACTTTAACTTTCCTCACCCTCGTCATTTTATGATCCAAACGAGTGTTATAATTATTGTAACTCATCGGGTGGATATTGTGGTTGCTATGACGCTGGTAGTTATAATGTTGCGAGTAAGCTAACTGTTTCAGAAACCTTTACAGAGGATTTAAAGCATTGGTGTAGATAAAAATACATAAATTATGCATCTATTTATCTATGTGCTTTGGGAGGGCTGCAATAACTTTTATTGGAGGTTGTTACATCATGAGCATAGGCACCTATCTATACTCATGATGTTACGATCTCGGTCGTAACATAATCTCAGTTGTACATTGCATTGTCTGATCAAATATCTATACAGAATAGCTACTGCTTGATTCTCAACTTGAAGAATACTTGATAAAAACAGATTGATATTGAATTTTAAATCTATACTAACATAAACACTGAGAAAATTTTAGTTTCTCTAATTGAATCCATTAGTACATGGATAGACATAGTCACTGGTGTTTTGCTGATATCTTACTTTCTAAAACTACACTGGCCTGCAAAACTAAGTACTACAGAGGTCAATTTTCATACAAACGAGGTAACTTTGAAGCATTGGTTCTCCGCCCAGGATTAAACGTGGTGTGATCTGATGATTGGATGGCTAATCCAAGGAGTGAATGGAGAAGATTCAGATCCCCATACACACCCAATTGATCTGATCAGCATTCTAAGAGCTGTTTGGATATGTTTAAAAAAACCACAAAAATAGCTAGAAAAGCTGTAACTGATAACTCTAATCCTTACAGCTTTAGAATGCTGATCAGATCAATTGGGTGTGTATGGAGATCTGAATCTTCTCCATTCACTCCCTGGATGGCCATCATCAAATCACATCCCGCTTAATCCTGGGCGGAGAACCAAAGCTTCAAAGTTACCTCGTTTGTATGAAAATAGACCGCTGTAGTACTTAGTTTTGCAGGCCAGTGTAGTTCATATAGCACAGAATATATAAATAATTTGTTAGTAATTAAAGATTAGAGCACTCCAAATCCAATTGCTGTCGGTGTAAGTTATAGATACAGTTCGTTTGCGAAGCCAAATCTAGTATGAAATCCTATGAAAGATATACACCATTTAAAAGTTATTGTGCATTTTGTCTACAGTCCATGTGGTGCAGTGTCTTTTATAGATTTCTACTTCCTAGGTTTTGAAGGTTGTGAAGAATACAACCTGTGCACACAGGAGTATTCGACCTCAAAATCTGGTCAAAAGTCGAAAAAAAGAATTAACGTTTTCGTCATTTAATTTATGCTGTTTCCATAGCTCAGTAACCGGGCTAACTAAAACTGCTTTCAAACAATAGCTGCAAGCCTACTGCGCGCTAAGCAGGTGGTCGGAATCTGACCGATGTCACGCGTCTTTAGTTTCGATACGTTTTATCAGCTGTGCCAGGATTTGATGTGCTTAGTCTTTGTTGTGAAGTAAAGTAAATATTGCAAAAATGTAAACCTGAAAACACAATTTCATTTAATCAGCAAATCACGAAAAAATGAGAAAATCAATATCAAATTTTAAAGGGACTAGTGCACTAACTGAATGCATTGGGACGGAGGTTGCATGTTTTGTTTCTGCCCCCGTCTGCCGCAACTTAAGGTACTGTGGCTCAAGCAGATAACGCGATCGAGCACTCGGACTACCGCGCCAAGCTCGCGCAGATCCGCCAGATCTACCACCAGGAGCTGGACAAGTACGAGAACGCCTGCAACGAGTTCACCACCCACGTCATGAACCTACTCCGCGAGCAAAGCCGCACCAGACCCATCACGCCTAAGGTAAATTTAAAAAATACAATTTCCAATAAATTACCTTTAATTTTATAATTTTTAATATTGTTGAAATTCTAGATTTTTGGCAGTCACACTGCTATTTTTATATAAGATAATTAATTTAATAGAAAAAATACTATAAAAATTCGACTCACCCATAGCAGCTCACACGCGATTACCTTTAGAAAATATTCATTAAAAACTAGTGTAACTACAAAATTAGCATTTTGAGGAATTACATTAAAAGACAGGCATATTGTAATATTTCTGTGTCTTTTGGTGGTGTTGATATTTTTATTTTATGTGTTGATGTTAAATTATTTATGTGTCACTCAATATTTAAAACGGCTGTATTTTTTACCATAGGAAATTGAGCGCATGGTTCAAATCATCCATAAGAAGTTCAGCTCCATTCAGATGCAGCTTAAACAGTCCACCTGCGAGGCCGTCATGATCCTGCGTTCTCGGTACGTACCACAAATGTATAGTCATAATATTATGTACTAGTAGAATAGCGAACAATTGGCCATAAATAAACTACATGTCAAATTTGTCGTAAGTAGCATACGGCTACGCCGTGGACCGACCACGAGCGTGAATGAACAACACAGACTTGTGTGACATCAGCTCAATTTTGGCCTCGGCAATTTTCAAATTTTGAAAACGTTACGACAAAACAATTACCGCTTGCAGTTTCCTGGATGCGCGCCGAAAGCGCCGCAACTTCAGCAAGCAGGCGTCGGAGATCCTGAACGAGTACTTCTACTCGCACCTGTCCAACCCGTACCCCAGCGAGGAGGCCAAGGAGGAGCTGGCGCGCAAGTGCGGCATCACCGTCTCGCAGGTAGCGCCCTAACCGCGCTTTGCTCCGCAGCTTCCTGGACGCGCGCCGCAAGCGCCGCAACTTCACCAAGCAAGCCATCGAGCTGCTCAACGAGTACTTCTATTCGCACCTCGCCAACCCGTACCCCAGCGAGGAGGTCAAGGAGGAGCTCGCGCGCCGCTGCGGCATTACGGTGTCGCAGGTACTCCTTACCACGACTCCACATCTGACACCTACCAAACTACCAATACAAGTACACCATGGCTCATCTACATACTGCGTTTTCGCCGACTCATGTATAGTGAAAAATTAAAAGTCCTATTGAATTCGAATCGAAGTCGATATAGAAGAAGACAAGTCATTTTGCGAATTGAAAATATAGTTCAGCAGCCAATATAAGTTACAGTAGTAGAGAATAGAGTAATATTCTAGTACTATGTTGCTAAGATCACATGTATCTATAAAATATGTATCTAAAAATCTTAATTAAGTAAGTGCGTGTTGGTTGTAGGTGTCCAACTGGTTCGGCAACAAGCGCATTCGGTACAAGAAGAACATCGGCAAGGCGCAGGAGGAGGCCAACCTGTACGCCGCCAAGAAGGCCGCCGGTAATTGACACTCATTTTACAACCGATACTTATACTTATATATTTACACCGGGAACTCATGAAACTCCCTTGAAACTTAATTTTTCTCTATTTAATCTCCTTTCTTAAAATTCTCATTACACTGACGCTAGGTGCACACCCCCGCCGCGAAACTCCACAGTAGGTTTCGCCATGAGTTCGGCAAGCGAAACAAATGTAATTATAGCCTGTTCTAATGCATAGACTTTTTACGCGCGATTCTTCCGCCGATCGGCTCCGACCGCTGGCACTCGTGAAAGTAATGACGCGAAACCGCTACGTAGATGTGATCCTCATATATCGTTGTCGATAGAAGACAATTCATGGCGGAACTACCAAGGTTCCGCTGGTACTGTTTCGCGGCGGAGGAGTGCCACAGGCGTGATAACCGACCCTAATATTTTAGAGCCGTTTGACGCGGAAAACGATGCGAAAACACGGTGCTGCTGAATGCATCTACATTTCAATGAAGTTAGTTGCATTTAGGGTCTAAGAATTAATTGTTTTCATGTTGTTCTTAATAGTATAGTTCCCCGATGTGGTTAGTTAACGTACAGTATTGTAATTTCCGCACACAGACCTGCCCTGGCTGGGCGCGGGCAGGCGCGATGCGGGCTCTCCGCCCAGACCAGCTTCATATTACAGTAAACATTGTTAAATTATTAGCACTTGGTCGGATTCGCAAAAGGTCGGATTCTCATTGCGCCGGAAAACAGTCATAAAGAAAAGTTAACTTGATTAGAACTTGGTTGGATTCACAAAAGGTCGGATTGTCATTCCATATATATATTTTTTATTAATTAGGTAAATTTTTAATATTAATATTTAATATATTGTATTGTTTAATAATTAATATTATAAATTGTATATTTTTAAATTGTATTATTAATTAAATAATGATTCAATAATAATAAGAAACAACAGTAAAACGTAGTGATTATTTCCTCTGTGCAACAGTAAGAAAATGTGTCCCTTGTTTTTCCATAAATCACAAATCAGTGACAGACCATGACAATGACAACACAAAACACAAGTGTCACATTTCGAATGATAATTTCCTTACATATTTATATAAAAACATGCATTTTGCAGTTACTGGTAGATACATAATAAATCATTTATATTATATTTATATGTTTTTGTCTGTACTAAATTCGGCGAAATGAGTATCCGAACTTTTGCGAATCCGACCAAGTGCGAATAATCCTTACTATATTGTACTAGTTGCAGAACTGCTAAACCACTTCACTGTGGAGTCTTTAATCGATACTGAGCTTAGCAAGATGGGTATTGGATCTAATTACATTTTGTCAATTTTTTAAATAGTAATATTAGCTTATGTGATGTAATAATCCTGAAAAATAGCCATCTTGCAGCATATGAATTTGCATTAAATTTATATTTATACTCCAGCCAACTCGTGGAAAGAATATTTGTAAACAAAACTTTGCGCATTTTTCGTAATTATTCCACAAATACATTAAGTTTCAGTAAATTAAAACCATACATACAACTTGGACAACATAGGTAAGCTATCAATGATATTCTTATATTTATAAAACATGTAATAAAAAAGTACTTTTGAGGTTAAGTATGGGTGGTTTGTTTGTAAACATTCTTTCCACGAGTTGGCTGGAGTATAACTAAGTAAGAATAAGTAAGAACTTTCCAAAATTTCCATGTTTATCTGATTTATGAAATCATGTCAACTAAACAATTCTAGTGTTCTGTGCCACAATTATTATTAAAGGGCCTCACCACGCTCATATAACTTGGTTGTTAACTTGTTGCTTATTCTTACCACAAACATTTCTGTGTATTTCAGTGCACACTAATCAGTTTTATTAGTTTATTTTGACTATCTGGTTAGGAGTTTTCCTTAAGGATAATTTATATTAAGAGTGATTTTGCAGCTCAGGTAGGCTGTCTCACTCACACTTTTGAACTTTTTTAAAGATAATAAATGACTTGATAAATCCATCATCTTGATAGCGAATTTACCCGCATTTCCTGAGTTGACCCCTTTTATTTCCCTTTTATGGCTGCGCCAGCAATAACGCTTTAAGCATTTAATTATGGTAACTGTTATGTTAACAAAATAAAACAAATTATTAATTGAAAGCTCATTAAATGTACTTTCAATAGATATCAACATTTACACAATAGAACGTTAGCTAGCAATAGCAGATGGCCAAGTCTAAACTTACTTTCGAAGAGGTGCGACTTTTCTGACGTCGAGTGTAGAATACTATTACGAATATAATGTAAATATAATATCCGTAATACTATTCTATTTACGATTTTCTGAAAACATTTTAAGTACAAAAGTATGAGTGAGACAGCCTATCTGAGCTTCAAAATGCGAAATCGCTCTTAATGGCAAGCAAAGCGATTCTTAGGGTATCTACATTACATGGCATATTAAGTCTTATTAGTTTAATATCTAATTTGCACTCTACACTATGGGCATATAAGACTTATTATGCTAAGTACTGTACTTCCAAAATTTCTCCCTACACACGGTCAAAACGGCTCGATGATGCCACTAAACCATAAAATAGAGACACTACAGAAGTTAAGCTTAGTACTACTGCACACACACAGCTTTTACCGAGCGCGGACATTGCGTTACGCATTTGAAGTCGTTTGAGATTCCGGCGGTTATGTAGTATAGGTAAGAGGTGTCTTACTCCTCGTATCTATAGATGAGCTAATGACTTGAGTAAAACTTGTGTTAAAATTAAGGGATCAGGCATACATAATTAAAAGCACTAAGTCACTGTTTAACAAGGATATATTTGAGTAACTAAAAGCAATACTCGCATTATCAAGGAAACAACATCTTAGACCTTATTAATCACTATAATATTTGATTTACCAAGATTTTACAAGAAAATATAATTAATCTTATCAATCACTATATTTTAACGTAACTTTTATAATCACTAACATTCTAAATTGTGTTACAAATAAAACAACACATTAGACTTTATTATTCATAGTGAATAATAGCATAGCCAATAAACAAATCATAAAACATTAATCATCATGAATAAACCATTAAACTTTACTTTTGTAATCACTTCTATTTTAAATTTATTGTATTACAATGAAATAACAAATAGTCTTTATTATTCATTGTAACGAACATTGCATAAAATGCCAATAAAACAACACATTCAATCCAACAAATGAACAAAGTGTTCTGAACAGAATAACATCTTAGATGTAACACAGGTATTCAATACTTATCTTATTATTCGGCGAGGCACAAAATCAGACTGACCCGTTACACTATTTCGATTTCACTTTTATACATTTATTCTTGGCGGGAATTGAGACTTCTTTCACCGTTACTGTCCATAGTCATTTCACTACTTATTATCTCGATAATAACTGTAAAACATTAATTTCCAAGAAAGCATGCGTAACACAATTTTGAAATGGACAGTAAGAGTTATTGAAATAGAATCACGCTCATAAGTGTGCTTAAATATTTCTATAAATTTAACAAATGAACCTTGCTCTAAAGCCAAATACACTTCCGTCAATTTACATACTTTTAATCAGTGCACTAAAATCTTATAATTTGTTACTTAACATTTTTACACTACTACAGTTCGTCATAATATTTGTGATCATTAATATAAAATGGTAAATAAATAGTTTTAATAAAATTAACAATTAACCATTACACAGTCAAATAATTCAACCGGAAACCAATAAATATGTTGATAAAATTAAATAATCACTTTCGATTTATTTAAATGCTTATAATTTTGCGAAGATATTAATTTCAGTAATGAAAAATATAAATAAACTTATAATTAAGCCTAAAATTGTTTGAAAACATCCGTATGACAAATTTATTATCAATTGTTACCCAGCCGGAACACTCGATATATTATACTTGCAATTTTCAAATGCTTCTAAAATTTTATTTACACGCAGTTTATAGTATTGTAAAGGTATGTGTGCCTTACTCGAGCGCGCGTAGTACTTAGCTTAGCTACAGTACGAGGTAAACATCTTGATTTTTTTTCGACGGAGTGAGAATAAGTTCGCGCATGTGCACTTGTGAGCGACCAATAGCGCGTCCAAAATATCCAAAGCACCTAAAATACGCGTTCTGCGCAATCCGCACTCGATTTAAATGTTTGCCTCGTACTGTACTGTACTCTCTCTAACGGGTGTAACAAGACCCTCAACGAAGCCGATGTCCACGCATTCCGCCCATCATCATGATAATTTTTGTATTTAGACCATACCTGGGAAACCAATAGCTACGAAGTTATTGAAGGTTAAAGTCAATTTTTATTTTTATTTTATGAAATCTTATTTTATTCGTTATTTCCTATTTTTGCCCAAAGAAACATTATCTAAATTTTAAGTATTTCGTAACAAACAATGGCTTCAAAAGTCATCATTCAATGTTTCTCATGAGCACGCACATAACGCTGCCTTTCAACTCGGCCGCACGCAGCTGTGTAGCATACACTCGCAGGCGCGGTCTGCTGTACGCGTTACATTGCATGGTAATGTATGCAATGCTTTAATCAGACCAAAAATTAAAATCGTTTCCCAGCAATAATTTTGAACAGAAATGGTCCTGATGATGGGCAGAATACGTAGAGCTCGGCTTCGTCGAGGGTCTTGTTACACCCGGAATATTGTGAGTGGGTCGATCGGTGGCGAGTGGTGCCCATAATGGTCGCTTGGTGCCGGCAGCGGCAGGCGCGTCGCCGTACTCGATGGGCGCGGCGTCGGGCACGGCCACGCCGATGATGTCGCCGGCGCCCACGCAGGACTCCATGGGCTACTCGCTGCCCGCGCCCGGCTACGACCAGCCGCAGCCCGGCTACGACGGCTCCATGGGCTACGACCACATGCACCAGGATCTCTCGCCGTAGGCGTAGGACACCACACACACCCACCACACAGGTATACGCACTTTATACGTTTGTTTATAGATTTATAGGTAGCAATAGACCACAATCATACCAGCCCCAATAGCATGATCACCGAAACACGATGTAGTTCGCGTGATATAGGCCTCGTTCCGAAGGCCAACAGCACTGTTAGCGCAAATCCATATAAATGCAGTAGGAATTGGTCAATACCAATCACCAATGTGATAGGCTTTTTTCTCCGCATTTAGACTCCCATTTGGTCCGTTATGCGTGAACACAGCATTGGTATATATATACTAGTCAAGCCATCCCAGCTCCTTCCAGAAGCGCAGAAGCCTCCTGCGGCGTTCACAGGCTTCTAGGAGCGACCTCACGTCTTTGAGGATTTCTGCCCGGTGTGCGGCCAAACCCACGCTCTCCAGGATCACGTGGGCGGCTGTTTCCTCTGCGTCCAGGCATCCTCTACATAGGGGACTGTCTGTCGCATTCATGATGAATAGCTGTCGGTTTAAAGCTAGGTGACCTGTAATGTAAGTGTACCTACAACTATTCGGAGGTCTGGACGATTAAGGCTGAGCAGTCTAAAGGTCAACCATGGTGAGACTGCAGTCATCGCCAACTTGGACTGTCTACAGCTTTTTAGATCTACCCAACGAGAAGTATGTGCAGCACGAGTACGTTGTCTTACCCATGAGCGCAGTTGGCTGAACGGGAGTGGCAGAATGGGTATGGGTCCTGCCACTATTGTGGAAGATACCCTTCTAGCCAGCTCATCGGCGGCGTCGTTCCCTTGTGATCCACTATGCCCTTTAATCCATTGTAGGATCGCTTTGTTGTTGGATGCTAAACGATCCAAAACTCGGTGGCATTAGTATACGATACTGGAGTTGATCGTGTTGGCCTCCAGTGCTGTTAGGACGGCTATACTGTCAGTCAGTATGCGGATGTTGAGTTCCTTCATACCTCTAGACAGGGCCGTGGTAGCGGCATTTATTATTGCAACACATTCGCATTGAAATATTGAACTGTGTTGGCCTAATGCTTGTGATATTTTGATATTTAGGTCTTGTGAGAATACTCCAGCTCCAGTACCAGTCCCCATCTTGCAGCCGTCCGTATAAATTCGGACTTCATGTATGCCGGAATAATCTCGGTCACTTTCAAATAACTGAATCTGGTATTTCTTTTCGAAAATGTATTGTTTAGGGATCCTGTCGCATGGGGCAGCGATTAGTGGCTAATGTTTCACTAGATTGTTCCACATTGTGGAGTGAGCACCCTCTCGGTTGTACCACAGACCCAGGTGTTTAAGCCTTATAGCAGCCATGGAGGCTTCCTTGTTGTATAAACAGGTCCAGAGGTGTTAGGTCCAGAGCTACTTCTAGGGCGGCTGTGGGGGTAGTTCGCATGCAGCCGGTTATCGCAGAACATGCCAATATTTGGAATTTCTGCAGCTTGTTAATGACGGTGCTTTGCTTTGTTTTGGACCACCAGGCAACGCGGCTGCGCAAAACCAAAACACAGTAAGGCCCAGCCTCAATTTTTTTTTATTTAGTGTCCTGATTTGCCTAGTAACGCTCTACAAAAGGGTCTGATCCTCGTAGCGCTACGTTGTCTAGAGCCTGAATTATTTAAAGAAGTTTAAACCTAGTAAGAGACAAAATAGCACAAAAAACCACATCAAAACACAGTATGTCTCAGAAACAAAATCAAAACACAGTATGAGACATAGATGTTACGGTGTCTTACTAGGTTTTGATTTTGTTTCTGTGACATACTTGGTTTTGGTTATGTTTTACCGCCGAAATGCCGCGACCCTTACAATAGTAACGCACACATTCAAATGTAAATGCGAATGGACACCCTGCGGCGAGCCCCAGCGTGCTTAGTTTGCTGTGAGATTTTGTCGCGAGCACGTTGTGATTTTGCGTCGAACCGGTACATACTGCATTTAGAGAAAGCATTTAAAGATTTTTTGTTAAGTCCTGTTGTGATAGCAAAATTTGTGGCTGGCTCAAGAAATCTTTTTTTAAAACAAATTTCAGCGACTCTTTTCAGGAACTCGACTTTCTGGCTAAAAAATTCAACGTGACAACTTTGCCTGTCCTGAAAACAGAGCTACGAGGAGTGGCAAGTAATAAAAAAACAAATATTACAGACAAATTAGTCCCGTTGATGCCGCTTAACAGACGGACATTTTGGTTTAATTTACCAACTAATGACAAATCTCCGGATTTCGGCAGCCACGAAGATGACATTATCAACCATTGAACTGTATGTAAACTAGAATGGACAGATCTATGGCACAAATTGTCGCAGCGATTGCAAAGATGGCGGCTACGCATGGACAGTGCGAGCGTGAGTTGTCAAAGAAAAAGTAGCATGCACACAGATGCGACACATTCTTCATAATGATTAGGATATACCTAAAGTCGCATTACTAATCTCCCAGCAAAAATGTAAACAAAGGTGTTGCCAGAGCAAAACAACACAAAAATAAATAGTATATTGCTAAGTCAAGAGATAAACACAATTACATGGTTTTTCATCACAAACCTAACAAAAATAGATTAGATAAATATTCTGAATCATGAGTTTTGCGTCAAAAAGAGTAATATAATTTAATATTTCATAATAACAGTTTTATAGTAGAAAACATTTTATGACGCTGTGCACACATCAACTGCAAACCGTACACATCAACCTTTGGTCTTTTTATAAAATTTCATATAAATTAGTATTACGAGTAGTAGCTGTAGTAGTAACATTTGTCTTTTGGTATTGGGGGGAACAGGCGGTGATGCTACGTATTTTGATAGTTTACATACAGGCAATATCTAAGTAAAGTTTTCTTATCAGTTCGTTTCAAGAACTTTTAACATCAAAAATTATGATAGGTTATAAAGATAAAATTTCTAATTACCATCCTACTTTAAATTAACCCTGGATGACATTATATTTATAATGACTCAAAATATAATATACAAATTAAAAAGTTTTAAAAGTGACCAAAGGTTTTCTAAATCTGAAAATGTCACTATCAGGGTCAGTTTGTCAATTTGACAGTGACGTTTCTTTGTTTACATTTTTGCTGGGAGATTAGTAATGCGACTTTACTTGTTTAATAATATTGCATAAAATTATAGTAAGAACGCAATTTAATTAAGTAATAGGTACATGTTAATAATTACTTGAAAAATAAAAAAAGGAGGATGGGCATTGAGTATCCGCACTCAAAACAATTATTTGGTGTCGTCGAATAGATTTTTTATTAGGAAAATATAAGGTACTATATGGAAGGAAACATGGAAAAATATTTTTCCATGTATCCATTGTAATAATAATAATAATGATTAGGATATACCTACTTGTTTAATAAAATTGCATACAATTTAATAAGAACGCAATTTAATTAGGTGATTGGTGAATAATTTCATGTGAATACTTACTCGAAAAAGGAGGATGGGCAATATGGGCATTTAGTACCCGTATTTGATGTCGTCGAATAGATTTTTTTATTAGAAATAATATTTCTATTGCAACATGGAAAAATATTTACTAACACAGATCCTTGTCCGGAAACCGCGGAAAGCTCACAAAGTGCTAGTTCTAGTTGATATCATGATAATCGCATATACGATATTATTATAAAAAAATTGCAAATACGATTTTACATATACTCTGCCTTATCTGCTGCTTATAATAATTACTCTGTCATAGCATTAAAGAAATAAACGAATTGAAATAAAAATCTATAATTTCAATTAAATCTTATAAAATTGAAATTAAAAAGGGAAGATAAGGCACTAGCTAGCGTCTAAAAATGCGCCCTCAAAATTAAAGCGTTGAATAAACGTACTAATTAATTCTATAATTCAAAAACACTTGAAACGTACAGGGGATCGAACCGGCCGGCACAGCGCCTATCCAAATGGTAGTCAACCGCATTAGTAAAGTAAAGTAAGCATTTATTTGGCGATTTCAATACAATACAGATCTTAAAAATTAGAATTAGACGACCGAAAGGTCTGACCAGGCTCAGCTTGTGTTGTGGAGTCTATTCCACATCGCTGGTTTTCAGCTGGACCCATAAATATATTAAAAATATAAAATATATGTTAAGAGAAAACACATTAACCACTATACTATCGACGATGCCAAAACTGATGTAGGTATAATACAGTCTAAAATAGTCAAATTAAAAATGTAACAAAAACATATTGTGTTGTTTTTTTTTTCTCTAAACTACCGAGTCAGATTTTGATGCCGCTTTGCATAAGGGTGTAGTTGAGGTATCCCTACATAAATACAACAACAGTGTCGCTATTGGTTCATGGACCACTTCCTATACAAATTTTCCCACTCTCCTTTCTCATAGACAATTACTCTATTGAGCACTTTTACGCGCGTTTTTTTTTTCAAGATAGATATTCGTGCTAGGGGTAACGTAGGTACACATTCGAACTCACTATTTGCCTTGCCACTCGAGCGGGATGGTAATTGCGGCAATGGAGCACAGTTGTTCTGTGCACGGATGTGCCTCGACAACAAAATACAGTAGGGATTTAAGATTAATAATCACTTTTAATTAATTTTTCTTTTTTGACAAGCCCCTGGACATATTTTTCGCCTGACAGCGTAAGTTAAGTACCTACACTGTGGCGGCGCGCGGCGGTGTTGTCCTACATCATAGGCAGTTCTTAACGGAATATAATAATATACTTATATTGTAAAACTGTGCTATTAGTTCACCTATCCTAGTTTAGTACCTACGTATACAATCTGTATAGTTCACTTTTCATAATCTATGATTTTCATACAAAATGTCGGCTCAGTAGAAATAATGTATAAAAATTAGTTTTGGTTGGTTTATGTTGATGTTTTGTTTACTTACCGATGATAAGTCACTACACAATTTTTTTGCTTCGTAGTGGCACGATTTTTGCACGACTTCAACACACAGGTCGGCATTTTTATCGGCACAATTACACCGTGCGTTCGCGGTGAGCGTTGGCGAGTGACTAAATGAGTTGAGGTCAATTGACCTCAACGCGTGGAGCAAAAATCGGGGCTGCGAGGTCGATTCTATACATACATTTCAATGTTATCAACGAATAAAGTTTTAATTTAATTAAATAAAATACCTACACTTTTTATAATTTTGTTTTTTTTTTAAATATAAGTAGAAACCTATTTCTTTTAAAGGTCTTACAAGTTTGCTAAATTAATCCCTTAAAAGCATAACATATTGTCAGCATGTTGTTAGAATTTTAAATCTTCTGTTTATGATTCTATTAAAATACCATTGTCCAGCCAGTTGAAAAAACCCACGACCATTAAAATTGTTACTCTTAATTTAAAAAGAGTAAAATAAAATATTTTTTACGAAAATCCCTCGACTAAAAGTGACTAAGTAGGTATACATAATTTATCCACCTATTCATAAATTGTAAACTCAAGAAAAATCCGTTGGGGCTGCCATTACCTGCCCCCAAATGAACGAATATTTTGCAGTTATTGTTTACTTTAGAGAGATGGCAATGGCAGCCCCCGACGGATTTTTCTTGAGTTTGCAATTTATGAATAGGTGGATAAATTATGTATACCTACTTAGTCACTTTTAGTCGAGGGATTTTCGTAAAACTGATTTTATTTTACTCTTTTTAAATTAAGAGTAACAATTTTAATGGTCGTGGGTTTTTTCAAAATTTTCAATTTTGCTTTTTTATTTTAAAGTTTTTAAAGAATTCATGAAGCATGTCTAAGAACCGGCTCTGAAATGAAACCTTTTGAATGCAAAAAAACCACATCGAAATCGGCCCAGTAGTTTCCGAGGAAAATGGTAACAGACAAACAAACAAACCTCTAACCCCAAACGCATATACCGCCTCCGTTCCGTTCCGTCCGTCGTGGGTAAAAAGGTAAAAAGTTGATTTAATATCCACAGAAATAGCAACTGTTAAGTAGCTAATCAAAAAGTCACTCAATAAAATGGTAAATAGAGAAAGATAATAATATTAAAAATGGGCTCTTAAGGTGTCCGCAAGTGTAAGCTGCTAGTTACTAGGTGTAAAGTTGATTGATAACTATTTAAAAACAAAACCAAAACCCAGTAACGTCTAGAATAAGAGATACTGTGTTTTGAGTTTGTTTTCGATCCGTTCCTAGTCAGCAAAAACAAGGACTTGTTCCTTAATAGGTCGAAATTTGACAAATTTCTTATTCTTTTTAACGCTGAAGCGTTCAACAGAGGTTTTATGACAAAGTAATAAATCAAAAAAATCTGCCGAAAAATAACGCTTCGATTGATGTATAACACTATTATACACTACCTATAATATGCTTAAGAGGGCGCAGTCTGCACACTAGCGCCGCTACTAGAAAAAAAATCATAGTGTTTAAATGAAGACGAAATTGTGAATTATCTCTCTGGAGTGCACTCCGAACATACTTTGTGGTACTTTTTATCACTTAATCAATATTTTCTAGCCTGTAGTTTAGTTCAATGGACTTTTATTGCGAAAAGTGGCCACTTTTAGCAATAAAAGTCCATTCAACTAAACTACAGGCCCAAAAATATTGTTTGAGTGATAAAAAGTACCACAAAGTTTGTTCGGAGTGCACTCCAGAGAGATAATTCACAATTTCGTCTTTATTTGAGTATTATGATTTTTTTTCCAGTGGCGGCGCTAGTGTGCAGAATAAGCGCTCTTAAGGCAGGGCAAAAACACATTTCTGCTCGTCCTGTAAAATTTTCCAAAAGCGTCTTACTGTGTTTTGGTTTTGCACAGCCGAACGGCTCCGTATGTGATTATGGGACGTATAACATATTTATACAGCCACATCGTTATTTTCGGTGATAACCCGCAGCATTTGCCAAGTAGTCTTTTACATTGGCAAAAGATGATTGTGGCTTTGTTTAGTTTTCCTTCGAGATGTCTATTCCAGAGGAGTTTGTTGTCTAGTATCACTCCTAGATACTTGACTTCCTTGCTAAGGGACAGACTGGTGTTGAAAAGTTTAGGAAGTTTAAAAATGCAAATGCAGTAGGTACAACAACCCAATTTTATATAATATTTTTTTGTGACTGTTACTCAATTTGGTCGGATTCGCGCAAACAGTGCTGTCAGCGTGATTCGGAACGCGGCCGTAGTGTTTTATTGACACTCAACTGTCAAAGTCCATTGTCTTTTGACAGTTAAACGTGATAAAAATCGCTATATCATATCGCGTTTCGGTGGTTATGCTAGGGGGGGGGGCTGGGGCCTCTTTCATAAACATTACAATTTGTGATTTACTACGGTGAACTGAAAATGTGAACTACAATGTAATGTAAAACGCTCACTTAGAAACAAAAAATGTTTTAAGTTTCTGTACCATTATTTCTTCTTTTGATGGCTTTTACACAGTATGCCGGCGGCATGGACGCGCGGTTTATAGTGGTGGGACTCGGATAACAATTGATGTGAATGACGTCAATCCAAGCTCGATTCGAATGAGTATTTATACAGATTCGAATCATCGTCTGGGGCCCTACGGCCCAAGTGTCGTCGACTTGGCCGTCGGCTTCATTTGGCAGATGGATAAGATACATTGCTACTTCTTTTTGGTACGAATATAAACTTACCAAAGAAAAGTTGCAATGTATTACAACTATTACAACCATCTGTCAAATGAAGTCGACGGCACTTGGGCGGTAGACCCACTTTTTGGAATTGGTTGGCTGATTCAGATCACCCGTTCGAATTCGAATCAGTTTTTTTTTTAATTCGAATCTATGATGGCGTAGTAATAGGGGCTGAGAACTACTGATTCATTAATTGTAGATTATTCATTTAACGTTTTTAATTTCTTTAACAATATTTAGTATTTTAAGATATTGTATAAACATTCTAAAATATTTTATTTTTATTTGTTAATGATTCGAGTAATCGTATCGATTCGAATCATCATATCGATTTGAATCATTGCCAAATTCGAATCGATGATTCAAACTACTTACGGATAATTCGAATCGATTCGAATACATTTTTTTTATTCGAGTCCCATCACTAGTTATTTACGGCACAACACAAATTACTAAGCTGATGTGCGCACCATACCTTCTCGAGTGAAGTTTCCGCGGATGTCTATTGTCAATATAATCACATTGTATTTTTATATGAAACAGTAGTGTTCGCGTTAGACCGTTTTCACATTATCCGATACGATATCGGTATTGGACAACAATACGATAAAGGAGAAAGTAAAATGTATGAAATATGTAGCTCCGATATCCGATATCGGGCCGGACAATGTGAAAGACAGATACAATTTTCATACATTTTACTTTCCTCCGATATCGTATCGGCGGCCGATACCGATATCGTATCGGATAATGTGAAAAAGGTCTTAGTGTTAAACTGACCACTGACCAGGTGTCACTGTTGTTGCAGGTCGCGGGTGGGACGATTGTGCAGCTTCCACTGAATTGCCATTTACATTAACATAGTATATTTACGCAGCCGCTGGACCGCGCGGCGCCTCCTATTGCCTTAGGACGTAGGACATTGTATACTATTACGGTAACACATTTCTATCTAACGTATTTTTGGAAGGACATGTAATTAAATGTATTTTATTTGTATTATTATCAATTTATATGACTGTTCCCAGTATTTGTTTATTAATTTTATATATATTTTAGCTGTAGATTATTGTAAGAATAATTATGTTCTTAAATGTGGCAGTTATTTTAAGTATTATAATAATTTTATTCGAGCCAGTGAATTATTTGAATTACTTATATTTTTCTAAAGTTATTATTGGGCAGTATTAGTAATTTATAAAAAAGAATCACATCGATTGGCGGGGATCTCGGTTTCTGAATGTTCACTAACTAATTCTCTATTATACGGTGGATATAGATATACGATAGTTGTAAGGTACACTAGTGTAATATTAACTATAAGCATTCAGATATTTTGTGCTAACTAGTTTCTGTATGCGTGTCTGTTTTTAATGATCTTGGTGACATAAACTGATGCTTTTTGTATTAATTTAGAATCAATGATAGTTTCTTGACATATTTTTTAAGAATATCGAAATCACGTTTGAATAATCATGTCTGTAAGGCCGTATACAGAGAGAAAGCAGGTTGCCGCAGGTAGATTTAGTTCGCTATACTAAAATGGACCGGGCGCCGACTAGTGCAGATAAGCGCTGGTCCATTTTAGTATAGCGAAAATATAATATAATACGCCGGGATAAGGTCCATTTTAGTATAGCGAACTAAATCTACCTGCGGCAACCTGCTTTCTCTCTGTATACGGCCTAACATTTCACGCATTATTTTTTAAGATAGGCGACACCCCCAGTTTGTGGTCCTGGTCACACGCGGACGCGCGACATGTTGAGTGCAATCTATATATTTTATTACTTATGGTTGTGTTGGTTCAAACGCACACTTAATCGAAAAACTGTTTTGTTTTTATTGCAATGTTTCATTCCTTTTTAATTTCAAATCGTTCAGGAGTTGTGAATATCAGAACAAAATATATTTTTTCATAGTGCGGTAACATTGGTATAAGCCTGTTTATACTTTTGTCTTATTTGTAAACAATCTTCACCCAACTCATTATTAAAAAAAACAATTATAAAATACAATGGTTTTCCCACTCATAAATTACGAAAAAAATTACTAATTTATTATTGACAATTTGATTTAATAAGACAAAATATTTCTAAATAAAGTTTTTTTAAAAGACGTATGACAACTGTCAAAAGCTATTTTCTAAATAGGACAAGTAAGTATAAATAGACTTCATAGCACAAACTTCATTTAGCCATAAGTTTGAATGGGTGAATTCCAGCAGGCTAACAGCTGAGTAATCGGTCACCATAGAGTACATTTTAACCACGGAACGTAAAATATTGAACATTAAAAACAAATTACTTTACATGGCTAAAATGAATACTGTGGTGATCGATGACTTAGCGATTGGTCTGCTGGAATGCGACCATTGTTATAGTATGCGCAAAATAACTCGGCGGTTCTGAACTTCGCGCGGAACGCTGCGCAATAGACGAATACAGAGCATGCGCGGGGACGGGGCGCGGGCGGAAGCACTCGGAACTATGGACCCTGCGCGAAATGTCACTTGCGGCTAACTTCCGAGCCGCCAAGTTATTTTGCGCATTAGATACTTTCTTTCGTCGTTCTGATTGGTCGAAAAAGGAAGACCCGCTGTTTGTCTTATTGGTTCCACTTAGTGATAATTTGGATATAAACATTTTTGGTAGCTTTAAGTTAATGTGTTCTACGACAAAATATCTGAAACAGTATACGAGAAATCTAACGAAAAATAATAATTGAAAAAATTTTGAAATTTGCTGTGGAACATTGATAATTGTATCACGTCGCTGAATAACGCTTTAATCTCCACACGTGTATACTACAGAATATATAATATTATGAACTGTTTTAGAATATAATAATTACGAAATTCATATTATGCATCAGCGGCGTGGACTCCCATGTATACGACGACGAGTTCAATGTTATTGACCATCAACAATGACTAAATACATTTTTGTGTAGTTAAATGTCTGTCTTTTTATTTATAACGAACGAGCATTAATTTTCCCCTACCTGTCCTTCTACTTTTGGCGTAGTTCACGTTTTCTCATCCTGCTGGTATGAAATAAAGGCTTCTCCAAACAGAACGCGGAACTCCGGCACTGCGTGCTGCTAGCGCCGGCGCTGTGTTTGACATAAAACTATGCACGTCCTACAACACAATTCGGCGTTATAGCGCGACGTCAGGTTAGCGCGCGCTAAGTACGCGTTCTGTTTGGCTAAGCCGCGCCTCCAAAATTTTAGTCATATTGAGTCAGGCAAACTACTGCCTCGACGAAAGCCGGTGGGACGTCGTTTGTGATCCGCCATTGTTAAGTCAAAGTCAAATAAGCTTTATTCAAATAAACTTAATTATTAAGTACTTTTGAATCGTCTATATTTTCCTGAAAGACATGCCCCATTTCGCTCCTGCCTGCCTAGCATGGCCGATTTATATCGCGTGATATTGCATTTTATCGACACTCCGACTGTCAAACTCCTTTGTCTTTAAAACGCTATATCACGCAATATAAATCGGCCATGCTAGGCAGGCTGGGTTTCTTGAACCGCCAACTGCTATTGATACGTTGATAGAGTTAAAGTGATCTGCCTGGCCTGTAGATTTACGCTTCTTTAATTTGAATTATTCACGACGATGAAAGAAATTAATTAACAAACTGGTCGTATATTGCGGAAAGAAACGGTCAAATAAAATCAAACTGCACATTTAAATGTTATCAAATCAATTCTATCCAATGAGGATCAGTAACAGGTTTGAATCCTATAGTTTTATTGGTATAATATAAAATCATGTGGTTGAGTTATTAAGGGTTTGAAGGAAATGCCAAACTGCAATATGTGCCTTATCGCGTACAGCATAAGGTTCACGTACGTCGCGATGACGTCATAATAATAATAATAAATAATAATAAAACCTTTTATTCCCAATTAACAAAATACAATTCATTTTAACATGCATGCTTTTCAATTTTAAAAAGTAATGTTAGTATGAATTACAAAAATATATTATTTTTGACAACACAACATTATAACTTAAAAAATTATTTGTGTAATTATTATTTCATTAACATTATCATTCATTTTTTTTTTTTTTATTTGTTATTGTATTTACTGCTAGTATTTATTATATAGTTACATTATGGGTATTTATAATTATTTCAGTTGTAAATTGCATTTTCTTGTCTTTTTCTTTTGTTTTTTTTTATTATATACTTATTATTTATTATATTATACATTATACAGGAAAATACCGCATGCTATTATTATTGGGTTGTCCAATACTGGACAAAGGCCTCCTCCATCTCCTACTAAGGACCTTTTATTTAGCGCTCCGATATTTAATTCTTGTCGAATGAAGGGTGATGGTCTACTACTCCCTCGGTGACCAGCCGTATTGGGAGAGCCGTATTGTTGCTTATTATATATTTCTGGTTGGAGGGAAGCCTTTTTGCTATGTTCGTGGAGATGATATATTACTTGCCCTTAAACCCGTCGGTTTCCTCTTCGTTTTGTTTGAACTATTTGGTAATGTTTCTGGAGATAGGCTTGGTTTCCTTTTACTATTTCTATTGTTTGCATTTTTATCTTTACTTACTCTTTCAGGGCTTCTAGTAGGTAATGTAATAATTTTGTCGTACCTTAATAAGACACGCTCTCCTTTTTCCCTTCTACTGTTATACTCATCCTGTAGTTCTTTCCTCTTTTGTAAAACCTTTTTCGGATAATCTTCTTTTATGTATAAATTACTGCTATCCAAAAGTCTTTTATTTTTCAGAAGTTTTATTCTTAAGCCCATTGTAGTTGTAGTTAGTAGTATAGGTCTTACTTTCTCTCCTTTTTTTCCTATTCTTTTTACAAAATCTATTTCGTTTCTCTGACAGGGTAAATTCATTAATTTGTTTATTATTTCTAGTATTTTTTCTTCTAATTCTTCATAGGATTTTTCAGTTTCTTCAACGCCAAAAAACAAAATGTTCTTTTTTCTCATTTGTTGCTCCATTTTATCCAGAAGTGTTTGTTGGTGCTCAATTTTCTGTTCCAAATAAGTAGTTTTTATTTCAATATTTTCAAATTTTTCATTAATATTTTTATTGATATCCTGTATAATCGAATCTTTAATTTTATTCATTTCTTGCTTTTGCGTTTTCATGTCTTCTTGTATTTCTTTTAACAGCAACATTAATTCGTCCATTGTTACTCTAAATAAAAATATTTTTGTAGCAATTTGCGCCCTCTTCTGGGTAATAGACGTACTACACGTGTACAAGCGGTATTACGTTTTGCTTTCTGTCAAAAAGCAGGTGGTTCTTATTTACGTGCTTTCCTAATCGCTAGTAAACAAGTTTCCGATAGATGGCGTTAGTCTGCTTTTTCGTGGAGCTCGCTACGTGATTAGGCAGATTCAAATAGGTACCTTTATAACACTTTTAGGTTATGAATTTTCTGTCCAAACAAAATACGAGTAATTTACTCACAGTTACATCTTTGTATCTGTTACTGACATACCATTGGTGTGAACAATGTTAAACTAACTCCCCTTCTGCTTTATTTTCGGTAAAATTCCTGGGTGTTGGTTGGTATTTATTTTCTGATATTTCCTTTTAGATACACCAAATTCCAAGTTGATAACAATTGTGCTCAAAAATCACGACTTAATGCAACTATTAAACCACTTTTTTCATTGTTTTGCAATGTTTTTCTATATTTTATTAGTAAAAAACTACAGATTCGATGTTGGCTTGAGCACAGTGGCTCCCTCCTTCGTCGGGGACGATGACGATGACGTCATAAGGACCGCCCAAAATAACAGTTTAGCTCGTACAACTTCTCAGAGTTAAGAGATATCGCAAACATTTCTTCACAGTTAAACTAAACAAAAATAGTTTTGATCCTCATTCCAAAGAACTGACGCTGCCTGCTGTACTAAGGTAAGACTATACTATTTCAGTCTTATTACAATTTGACACGGTCGATATTTCAATCCGTGAATTTACTTTTGAAAACCATTCGCTACAGGCAACCAGCTATTCTGACGTTATTTGTAACTTTGACCTCGTTCCGAAGACATAGATAGATAAAGTAGGTACATGGTCAAGGCCAATGTACTTATGAATTGAATATTTTATTTAATCCAAGTCTGCACATTATTAAAAAAAATCATTTTAATGAGACTACATAGTGAATTTAGCAGGTCTTTGAACTTTCTGTTGATGTTTATTATCATTGTTGTGTCCTTGCTTGCGTCGTGTCGTGTCGCTAAACAGGTAAAATGATAATATTGCAGACTCGATAACGATTACGGTGACTGTCAGTGTGGCAGAGTCTCGACGAAGGTTGACCACTTATTTGGCTTATTTTTTTGTTATGATAAAAAGATTTTGTGCTTTATCTAACAAAGTATTAGTACGGTATTGTAAGTATACATTTTTGAATACATTTTTATATGTGTTTATAACTATTATGTTGGTTTTAGGTAATTAGGGATGTATTTACTTTATTTTTTTTGTGTAGGTAATTTAAGTGGATGAGTTACTTAGACATAGGTTTAATAGCATTTCAAGTAGGTACCTACTGAAAATTGAAGTAATGAATTAAAATGTAATATCTAGATTTTATTATGCAATTAAATTATAGGTTACCTTGTGACTCATCATTTCATTGCTGTGTACACACTAGTATTTGTTGTATGGTCTGTGTGTGTACATCAATACCCTTTTCCAACTGTGCGCTTTTCATCATAAGGATTTTTGACGTGACTATGCGAGCCAAAATATTTAAAATGTTGTGCGTATGTTACGTATTGGTAATGATGATGTGTGTATGGTGTGCAGCGTCGAGGATGACCAGCATCCACAGCGGGTACAAGCAGGAGGTGCACGAGGTGCCGATGTCGGTGATCACCCGGCCGTTCATGCCCGAGCTCGACGAGGACAAGGTCAAGTCGCTCATGGAAACCATACAGGTGACTGCTGATGATTTGCTGACGACGGCATATCAGATTTAATATGTTGACCTTGGGACTGTCTTTATGCCCTACGAAAAAAAATTGTTTTTGCAGTACAACTGTTACATCTGACGTGCCGTCGTGTGTACATCAATAAATACTTCAACCCTGAGACTTATACCAACTACAAGCAATATCTATACACCGTTATTTTTAAAGTATATCTAAAATTTAAAATGGATGTTCAGACCACGTTAATGAACAACTTTTACTATAGGGCCAACCACGAAATCGCGAAAAAAAAATCTGCTGTTCCATGTAGATAAGTGCATAACTTCAGAACGACCACCAAATTCAATAATTCTTTTTCATGTGTTTGTTATTACCAGGAAGATAATTTTCAAAAAAATGTAGGTACGGAAAGACCAAGACAATGTTTTTCTTTTCCGTCACTTTAAACACTAAGTAGTAGATGGCGCCACTTGTGCAAAGCCGGGGCAGGCAGCTAGTTTTCACATAACTAGGAAATACCGTTTATGGGGTGTGTCTTTTCTCTTATAACTGGTTCTTATGGCACACTTGCGTGTCAATGCAAGTATAATTTTCATGCAAATTAATTTATTCTACTTATATCCTTATTATTTTTAATGCCATCGAACTGGTTGACCTTTAAATGTTTTTGTACTCAGATCTCAGGTCATATTGTTTTTTCGCTTTGTACGATAATAATTTTACCTTTATCGTTATCTATAAACCTACGTAAAGTGATAGTCAACAATCATAATTATGATAGTTATGATTGCTGTAGAAAAAACAATAACAACAATGAAATTTATCTACACCGTCATTTTGTAGTCGTTTTAATTAACTTAAGGGTGTGTTGTACCATAGCCTTCTTCATTTCCAAGCCGTGAACATAAGTTTGGCAACGTCTGTTACTGTCAGTTCGTGGTCATGTCGTCGGCCAGTCTCCATACTAAATGTATGGGAATATTTCAATTTTAAGAGGTCGATATTTTTTTTCGTTGTAATCGTGTGAGGTTCAAAATATAAAAATAATTTAGTTCTTTTATTGAAATGCTTTGTATATTAAACAATAAGAAAAATATCAATGTTAACCAGGAAAAAATGCCTGTCAAAGATGTCATCTTTTTTGTTGATTTTCTTCAGCAGGGAGTTGATTCACACGCCCTCTAGCAATAAATGATATATCATTAGAAAGGTCTTTTAAAGACAAATATTTGCTGTTGACATACTTTATATCAATTGTTAATACTTTTGGAGTTAAAGGTTATTAAAGTATAAAAGTGGTTTATTGTCTATGGGAGTTGATCTACCACACCTATAGAAATGAATGATATATCATAAGAAAGGTTTTTATATGACAAATATTTGTTTCAAACATACTTTCTATTAATTGCTAGTATTTTTGGAGTTTTAGGTCATTAATGTTAAAAAAATTGGTCAAGTTCAGAGCGTTATAACTCTCAAAGTACTAATAGTTGACGTTTATAGTATTGCAATAAAGTGTTTCAAATTTAAATACCTTTCAAATGATGTAAGATTTATTGCTAGAGGAGGCTTAGATCAAAATGCTCATCGTACTAAAGGACCCCCGAAAAGTTCAAATAATTTGACTCAAACCTTATGTTCTAATAAATAAATAATAATAATAAATATAAAACTTTATTGAAATAATCTTACATCACAATTTACAACTAGTTTAAACATAGATAATATAGGAAAAACAAATAATAAATAATTATTAAAATAATTTTATACTATGTGCTTGACCACATGCGATGTTGCCGTTCTGCTCAACTTCAGGGCTTGGAAGATATAGAAGGCTATGGTTGTACCAATGAAACTAAACATTTTTGCCCAAGAAACATGGGTCGAAAAACGACAAAAAATTTCGATCCATCCATACTAACTAGACAGTTAAAACATTGTATTAGTATGGGACAGTCAAAATTTTTTGTCGTTTTTCGACCCATGTTTCTTTGGCAAAAATGTTTAGTTTCATTAGTAGAACAATCCCTTAAGTTAATTAAATTGACTACAAAATGACGGTGTATATTAGTCGGTATTTTAAAAAAAATTGTGATGATTGGGAACACTCCACCTATGAAATTGGCGTTTTGTTTTTTTTTGTTCATCAATTGCTTAATAAATATTATTTCGAATAAGACAACTATCAATAGTAAAAAAATCCTTATTATAGTTTTCTAATCATAAAAAAAATGACTCTTTCTTTTTGTTCTTCTTCTATTTTTATTTTGGCAATCTACTTTCCTCTGGGAAGTAATTTTTGCCAGTGTCAAGTGTTTAATAGTTCAGTGGTAGGTATTGTTTCAGTTTAAGTTTACATTAGAATGCGGGTGCATTGCATTCCAATGCTGCTTGGAGCTTTTGGCAACAAGTATATCAAGACAGTTTACTCGGAAAGTTCTGCCGAGGTAGCTACCACTACAATAAAAGTCTCAGCTTCACACAACCAAGATCGCGCCTATTTCAACTATCCCACATATTGTTCAGTTGCGTAGACACTTGTACCACAAAACTGCACCAATTTTAAGACACAATATCCACTATGAATCAATTTTCAAATAATCAAAATAGACACCAAACCGTACTCGACAAAATGGCGCCAAAAACTCTTTCTTTTTGTTAGTATAAATAACCACTTTTTTTTCGCTTAACCTAAGTGGCATAGGTACGTTATCTAGTGTTTAAATATTACATAACATGAGCGTTCATTGTTGATAAATAAATTAAAAAAAAATAGTATGGAAAATGCAAATTCTTTAAAACTCTCCATACAAAACGCCGATTTCATTGGTGGGGGGGGACTTAATATTAAAATAATCACCCTAACTTCCAGAAAGAAGAAGAGGCCGACAACGTGCCCCCCATCGACGTGCTGTGGATCAAGGGGTCGGCGGGCGGCGACTACTACTACAGCTTCGGCGGCTGCCACCGGTTCGCCGCGTACCAGCGCCTGCGCCGCGCCACCATCCCCGCCAAACTCATCCGCTCCACCCTCACAGACCTGCGGACCTACTTGGGCAGCAGCACGCCCGATTTGAAGTAACGTCGTTACACAGATTCACAGTACTTAACTTAGTGATAAAATCAAAAAGTTCTAAGACTTTTTTATTGTTTAACCATGAGTGCCCAACAAATAATTCCGTTAACTTCTGATACTGGGCTCAGTATAATTTATTCAAACAAAATGACAATAATATTATATTGATCTTGAACTTGAAAAGCCAGTATTGACAAAACAAGTCTTTTAAACTATTTTTTTTACTTATTTTATCATACGCGCGAGCCCGAACTTGAGTAAAATGTACACACAATGAAAAAGGAAAATCATTTGCACTTGTGGACAAACGAACCAACAAATAAACAAAAAAACGACCTAATGAAAATGTGTTAAGAAGGCATTTCTGATGTAATCGTATGGATGTAAATAATTATTCTAAGTATTAAAATTATTATTATTATTATACTTAATTGTTGTTGTTTGTTTATATTTTATAATAAAACTATTATAATCCTCCGAAAGTGTATTTATTCTGGAGTTGTCCTTACCTAACTACAGAACAATGAGATATGCCATTTCTGTATAGTATATTTACAAACATGAACATAAATAATATCAAAATACATTAACACTAGACTCTTGGTGGGCGTGCGCAGACGCTCACTTAAATAGAAGCACATGCAAATTAATGAACACAAAATAATGTGTTAGCACCAACAGTTATTACAAGCGTGCTAACAACACAATTGCTGATACCTCACGTGACTACAGATTTTATAAAAATAACACTTTTGAAGAAGTCAATTCAGTAACAATTTTGATACCAACTTTTAAAAAATGATTTTATTTCGAAATATTATTTCCGTACTTTTACTACTATCGTGCAGGTACAAGTCTAATATTTTTGTTTATGTTGAACTAAAATTGGATTGGATCAGAATTTGGCAATGGTTATTTGGAAGTGAAACGCACCGAAGCGTTTCTGTTCCATAGAACAGTTCCGTACCGCAGCGACCCGCTATAATAGCGAATATTAGGTTGGGCACATTGAGCATGCGTGAGCGGAGGCTCAGAAATAGTTTCCCTTTCAGAAAGTCGCGTAGGTTGGACGGCAGTCATATGGCCGGTAGCACTCTCCGCCGCGAAACAATACCACCGAAAGCGCTGTAGTTCCGCCATGACTTGACTTGTACCGACGACGATATTTATGACGATCACATCTACGTAGCGGTTTCACGTCATTATTTTTGCGGTAGAGGTGTGCCGTGCCAACAGTTCGAGGCGATCGATCGCCGGAATTGCGTGTGAAAGAGACAGCATCATAGTCAAATCTATGCGTTAGAATAGCTATTTCGCATCTGTTTCGCTTGTCATACGACTGAAGGCGGAAACATACTATTCTATCGTGTTGTGTTATGTCGAAGCGTATCGGTTTCATACAACACACTGTAATAATGTGTTTCTAACCATATTAATGTATTTAAAACCGATACCCTTCTGTCGCGACAACATGACAATAGTGTGTCTGCACCTTTACAAGTCATGGCGGTACTAATGCGGTTTTGTTGGTATTGTTTCGCGGCGGAGGTGTGCTACAGGCGTATGGGAAATGGGTCTCCTTCAAACATCTGTGCTGAGGCGTCGTGGTTCGTGGAGAAGCCATTGCCGAATTCCGTACTTGCGAACCCCTTTATGATTTATTAAAATTACTATAATTTGAATTATTTAATTCAAAAGCAAGGCACAAATAATGAAGTATGGAATTTTGTTGCTTATTTCACTGTCTACACTATGGTGGAAATTAAATACATAATTGCACAACTTCTGTGTCAGAAATAAATTACATGAGTGCTCGAGATCATACAGTTTATCAAATTATCACACATGAACTATTTTTTGGCACCGAACAAAAGTTTTTTGAGTTAAATATTTTTTTACTGCAAATACCGATTGTGTGACGTAACTATGTTTTTACTACAACGGCCCTCATCTGTCCAACTAAATAGAAAAAATATATATCTATAATGATACAACAACCATATTGTTTTTTCTATAGTATGTTTACATATAACCATTTTATATTTCTTGATATTTTTACAATAACAAACTTCTGGGACCCTGTCACCATGGACAAGATAATATTTTATATTTTCTTTTTTTAAGTTCATAATAACATGAAATTTTTATTTTACAGGAATATTTAATTCACAACTTTTAATAAAGCGGTGGTTTATTTAATAGCATTCTAATTAGATTACAATAAGCATTTAAAGTGGCACTATTATTTTATTATATAAGATTTATTTTTACTAGCTTTATACATTTATATTAAATAATAATAATTTATTATGACAGTAAATCGGAAGTGACTTGGTAGAAGTTGCAAGGCGTAGAAATTGGGGGATGTCAGAAATCCGGCTTGGTGGCGCTACTGTAGATGGAGACCTGGGGCCGTATTACGACCTCTTATTTCCAGGCAGTTTTCTGACTGGCTATCAATCTATCTCTTTTATTTGCTATACGACGAGAAAGAGATGTCACTACAGCAATTTGTAAACCTGGCAGGATTTAAGAGCTTGTAATACGACCTCTGTTGTATGTGATTTTCCCGGTTATTTTTCAATTATATCTAAAAATAGTTAATAAATAATAATTATTATTAAAGTAGGACAGTAAACAAATTAAAGATCAAATTGAAAAAAGAAACCAAAATGTGTTGGAAGAAAAACTGATATTTACAAAAAATCACTTCCAACATTCAAAGATTGATAGGAAATACATAGCTAACAACAAATAACAGGTCTACATCTACACTAGCGCCAAGTTGGCCTTAATGTTGGTGGACAATTTGTGAATCAGCCAAAATATAGCGTAAAAGCAAATTATAGTGCCCAAGAACAAAATAAGCGGTTTATTCATCACGGCACTTCACATTTTATTCAATAAATAAATAGTTTCCTACTATTTCCAAACGGCGGGCGGTGCGTTGTAAAAATAATTTGACACCATACAATAAAATGTTATTTCTCATTTCATCTTATGTATTTTAAAGTAGTTGTTTTGTCTCAAATAAATCTTTTTCTATTCTATTCTATAAAAAAGGTCAAAATAAATCTATCTTGGCTATTTTAAAAACATGTCATATTGCTCAGGATAAAAATGTTTATAATATTTTATAGTATTACAGCCACCTCCAATGGTCAAAAAAGGATTTACAATAATTGTTATACTTAGGGCCTGTTTTACAATCAAAAAGTAAGTTTTTTGAGTAGCTTACTTGACAGACTATCTGTCATTTAAGCTACTCAGAACTTACTTATTGATTGTGGAACAGGTCCTTAAGCTGTGGATTTTAATATTTTCATTTATTATTTTTATAAATATACACTTACATGGAAGGATAACATTCATTGTGCTTTTAACTTACAGCCTAATTTATTGAAACATTTCATAACGAAACCAGTTGAAAATAAATTAATCGTATGTACAGAATACTAGTACTAGAACAGATCCATCGCGGGATATCAGCTACAACTTTATTACGTGACGAATGCATGAAACGGTACCCCTAGTAGGTACGAGTTTATGCAAAATATGTATGATCGAAAACTATCTCTCTTACATAAACTCGTCCTCGTAATATAACGGGTACAGTGGCCCTGCCGCGCAAGTATCGTCGGCTTCATTTGACAGGCAGATGCGACACATTGCTTCTTCTCTTTGGCACAAATAAAAACTTACCAAAGAAAAGCAGCAATGTGCCATATCCATCCGTCAAATCCATCGACGGCGATGCCGACTACACTTGCACGGTAGGCCCCTGGGCCTCACAGCACAATGAACTATAAAATTACTATAGTGTTATTTTTTGTATGTGTATCTGCCACGACCGCTTGGCTTGGTCTTTGTATGTTGGTCATAATCAGACGTTATTTTTTATAGGCGGCACAATCATACTAACTTTTCATAGCTATTTACATCTTTCTCTTTATAGAAATACCTGTATTATCATTTATTTAAAATATTTTCTGATTTTCGTTATTGTCAATAAAATTTATAATTGACAACTGAATACATAGCGGCAAACGGCGCAAGCGATCGTGTTAAATGGAATGTACTGTTAAATTGTTGCCGCACATGTAAAAATTGGACATAGAACTTTCATTGATCATTATTTGCTCAAAAATAGAGAGACACAAAGAAGCAAAATATTATGTTTCTTCCATAATTCACTGGTCATGGTTCACTGGTGATAACTTGCAACCAGCAGGTCGTGGGTAAAAACACATTGACGAAAATTAAAGGTATGGTATTCATTCACTAATATTCAACGTCAAGAATTCCAATTTAATAATGTATTAAAAAGATTTCTTATACTATAGTGGAACGAATTGTATTTTTATTTTGTGATTTTTAGACATTTGGTTTATCGAGTAATCCAGTGGTTCCCAAAGTTTTTTACGAACCCCTCCAAGTAAGAGCTCGGAATTCGCGTACCCCTTATTGTTGCACCTCCACAGCTTATTTTTCGGTGAATCAACAATCAGCTTTAAAATATTTTTTAAATTTCAACATATAAACTTAAAAAGCTAATAAGGAATGACATATAAAAAATATATTTTTACTGATAATACTGATATAATATCTTAGTTAAGAGAGTGTTCCGTGTACCGCTCAATGCAACCTCGCGTACCCTTGGGGGTACGCATACCACTAGTTGGTAAACACTGGAGAAATCAATAAAACTGACGTAAAGGAGTCGATCATAATAAAATGGTCAACAGGGCGATGCGGTAACCTTGCATTGTTTTCTAGATTTAGCTGTGATCTTGTTTATTTTCACAGCACATATTTTAATATCAAAAAATTCCATTGTACTCATGGTACAATAATATACTGCGCCATAGCACCCCGAGACAGAGGAAGTCACGTGGTCTGCACAGGCATACGTCATCTCCGCTATCGGTATTGAAAATAACGTTCATTCATCTTTAATTGAACTTTTCGTTTGCTAAAGAGAAACCAATCACAATTAAAATGCACCATAATAATTAAAGTCGCGTAACTGGATAGTGACGTATGCCTGTGCATGCCAGACCATGTTTTCTTGGACAATGGTTATACTGTCCCCTCCCTGGTCAACGACATAAGTTTAGGGACCTTTATTTAAAAAAAAGTGATTTAACTTACCTAAAAACATATTGCATTTTGATATTTTACTATCATTTGTACTGTGCATAATATTTAACTGTGTAGAAATAAAATTGACTATACAAATTTCAATAACTAGCTTAATTGTTAATTGATTCAATAACATAAATAATTCATTTAAGTATTTCAAACTTCAATTAAAATATTGTTGTATAATGATGTGAATTTGTGAAATATATTCAGTGAATATTTAATTTAATAATGAAAAAAAAACCATAAGACACAGAACAAAACATTTGGCACTTTTTCTCACTATTGTTTTTATAATTTATGCAAACATGTATTGTAAAATTGCTAACGACTAAACACATTGTTCTTTTTTAAATCTGGGTATTCGAGACCAAATGTAACGTAAGTTAAAATTAGAAAGAGAGACGTGCTGCAAATGTAAAATTGTGAGACTCGCTATGAATAAATAATTTGATTTTGAGCACAAAGTTTCGACACGGTGAGTTCATAACGAAGTGTAATCTAAATAATGCATTCATACAGTACTCTCTGTACGTTAACAGTCTACCCTTTCGTAGGCGATTCCCATCCTTCGCCGCACTAGCGGCCCTACTCCTCCACTTATAATAATATTAAAGCATTTTACGCACCATCAAAAAATTCTAAAGTGCCGACAGATTCCTCAGAGAAGAGAGCGTTGGACAAATAAAGACGTCCAAAGTGAAAACCTCCTCCGTGTAAAATACACACTTCACACGACTCGTGTACTCTCAAGTCGTTTTAGTATACACATCGATTTCATTTACAAATTCCAATATATCTAACTAATTTGTCACTACGCTAAACATCGAGACTCGCATCGTTCGGTCGCGTCCCGCACTTTGTCACGCAGCACATTTGTCGTCGAAACGTTCAGCGGCGCGTCAAGGAGGGCCACCTCAGTAAACGGACGAGGGACCGGCGCGGGGTGGCACTACGCTAAACATCGAGACTCGCATCGCTCGGTCGCGTCCCGCACTCGATTTCGCACATTCAAAGTCACTTGTCCCGCAACACTCGTCGTGGAAACGTTCAGCGGCGCGTCAAGGAGGGCCACCGTAGTCGTCGGGCTCCGGAGCGGCGCGGGGTGGTGGCGGAGCGCGCCAGCCCCAGCAGCCCCCGCACGCCTCACACGAGGTCGGGGTCGGGGTCGAGGTCGGGGTCGGGCGCGACGTGCGGCTCGCGCTCGGCGAGGCACAGCTGGCATCAGTCGAGCGCGCCGATGCACTCGGGCTCCTCTCGCACGCACTCCTTCGGGAAGTACCCCGACCTGTTGTCGCCCTGCCGACGGTTCACGGTACCCACGTTAAGTCGGTGACAACATCAGAAATAACAATTTCGCTGCATTGCAATTTTCACAACAGAAACATGAAAAAAATCGGTACTATTGATTTTACAAGTTGCAAATGAACTATTTGAGTGCGTACTATACGTATTTATAGTGTGAGCCGTATCAAACGTGTTAGCCTTACACTATTATAATAACTGTAACTAACCTAACGAAACTATTAACAGCTTTTTTTTTTCGAAATTGTACCATGACCTCACGTACAACTGATAATATTAGACCATGTGGATGGAAAGCACTGCATAGATTTTTTCTATCTTCTACTTACAACACGACAATTCTTGTAGATAACTCATAGGTAATATGGTGCCGGCAGAATGGTTAGTTAGGTGTATTTGAGTAGGTGTACCTTGTCGAGCATGCGGCCCTTCCACCAGCCGCGGCCGTCGCCCTCCTTGCTGAGCACGAGCACCTTGGCGCCGGGCCGCAGCGCCAGCTGCGTGGAGTCCAGCGGCCGGAAGTCGTGGATCACCGTCGCCACCACGCGCCGGAACGGCCACCGCAGGTTCGAGTTTAACCTGACCCACGGATTGCAATGCATGACATGAGCCTATGTACCGTCCATTTCGCATTTGGTCCATTTCGCGGAACGTCCACTTCGCATTTGGTCCATTTCGCGGAACGTCCATTTTGCATTTGGTCAACTTTCACATAAATATGCTTTATATTATTTTATGGAAAATTTTAGTTTCTATTTTCACTTTTTTATATATATTTTGTTTTTTCTTGTTCTTAGTATGTCACCAAAGTACCAGGATCACATAAATATGGAGAATATTAACTTATAGATTTTAACAATTAGTTAAACGTGTTTTGTGCTCGCAAAGGAGGAAATTATAGAAAAGTGGACCAAATGCGAAATGGACGTTCCGCGAAATGGACCAAATACGAAATGGACGTTCCGCGAAATGGACTAAATGCGCATGAACGCTATGTACAATTCACAGCGACCGGCGCGAGTCGTGCCGCGCCCATTTGCATTTTACAATTTGCTGAAGGTTTGCCTTCATACAGGTAGTTAAGTTCTATAGTTGGTTGGAATTTAGGCAGCTTGGTTTGAACCTGACCGGCTGCGCGCGCAAGCCGCGGCTGTTGCGGATGGCTGCTCGCGGTTGCCGACGCGCTCGGTGACACTGCCTAACTGCGACGCGCTCCTAGAAGAGGCAGCGTGCCGACGGATACGCGCGGATTCCTGCAGATCAGGGGAACACAATCGGCTGCCAGTCAGCGCGTAGATGCGCATCCGTTGCGACACAGCCCTACTCGCGCCGGTTGGTGTGAATCGTACTATGGGCAACAGCGTCGCTTAACCAGTTTGCAACAAAATTCGTGTGCGCGCGTATCGCCCCTGCACGAACTAAACGTATGTGACAGCGGGCGCGGCGTGCAAGCGATTTTAACCTTAGCAGTGGTTAAGCGACGCTGTTGCCCATGGTACATAAGCCGAATTGACAAAGTTCTATTGGAGCCAAAATTCGATTACGATCGTTTTCGGACAACTTTAATGTAATCTGTTATGCGGTAAAGCGATCGGGTACCGAACTATAACAACAAGCTGATTCGGGCCGCGTTCCGAATCACGCTTACAGCACTGTGAGCGCGCTAACGCCCGGTCCAAATCATGCTTACAACGCTCACGTAAGTCAAAGTGACGTCACAGATGACGTCATCGCATGTGCTAACGACGCTCAGCGTATTCCACCAAAGCACTGTGAGCGTAGTCGGTGTAGCTGTCAAACTTCCTTGTCAAAGTTCATTGTTGACAAAAAATACGTGGTTAAATTGGGAATCGTTGTGGATGTCGTGGTCATTATTTGTGATTTTTACAAAAGATGGCTGAATTTATTGACCTGCAGGTGTTTTGTAAAGATACGAACGAAATAATTATATTAAACTGATGTTGAAAGAGCTAGCAGTGGTAATATGTATTTTGAAGCTTTGAGAGTTTAAAATTGGTTAGAAAATAATTGGTCTCAGTGAAGGAACTTAATTCGTATTCATTAGTGCCTTTTTATTTACCTATCCCTTAGAATAAATATTTACTTTACCGAGATTAACCCATTTGAGGTTATGTTGTTCTATACAATCCAACGTTAGCGGTGTTAGCGCTCTCACAAGCAGTCCAAATCAACAGTATCGTGAGCGTGCTGACAGCGTGCTAATGATTCGGACCGGCTCAGAATGACGTCATACGCTGTGAGCACTGTTGGAACGCTGCTACGCGGCCTCGAATTCAACTAAACGCGATCGTCGAATTCGGCCTCTAAATGCGCCATAGCAGTACCGGAGAGTTAAATGCTTAGCTGACACGAAACGTTATACTCTATTACTATAAACGCGAAAATCGTAGCCAAGAAATAATGGTTAAAATTTGTTGTGTAATATAACTCTTTATTCACAAATAATTAAAACGAAATAGCGGTAATGCAATGTAATTGACATACCCGACGAAGTTCTCCGAGAGGCTGGTCTTCTCGTAGTAGGAGACGAGCTCGACGATGCTGCGGAAGAAGCGCGACTCGGACAGGAAGTAGTGCGGCACCTGGTCGATGGGCTTGCGGCACACGCGCATGTGCTTCACCGTGTTGTCCGTCCTGGGGACACGGACCACGGTGACGGGGCGGTTCCAATAGGGTATTTGACAACATTTAAAATATACTAGAAATTATGGTCATCCTATCAGATAATATCAGAAAAAAAAACATATTAGCCGCGTACTGACTGGGCGAGCAGCCTTGCGAGGCAGCCTCGGACGTTTGCCACGCAACATTTGCTGCGCGAGGCAGCCTCGCTCTGTAGCGGCAAGGCCGAGCCACGACGGTGAGGCTGAGCCAGCATCGAGCGCTCAGTTTCACGTGAAGTCACACAGAGACCGCGCATGTTATGACACCGTACATTCGGAAAGCTATCGCCACCACTGCTTTTATACTAATTCTTCGACGTATAATCCATCTTTATTTTAATCTTTATTTGGAATGTTAATTTCCCGGTTTATATTTCTCTTTTTGAGCGTTTGCCTCGGGCGAGGCACGTCCTGACTGACCGAGGATTTGCCTCGCGTGGCTGCCTCGCGAGGCTGCTCGCCTAGTCAGTACGCGGCTATTTACTATATAATATAAACTAAATTAAGTCTATTGATTGATTAATTTCACCTGGAAAAATGCAATAATTTTAGATTTTTTTCTGTGGCGAAAACACCCTAAGATGACTGATGATATCACATACAAGTAAATAAATATGGCGTCAGGCGTTTGACATGACCATAGACTTAGGATCCGCAATTGATAGCTGTAAAATAGCTAAGGTCTTAAAGCAATGTTTACTTGCGTGTGACGTCAACAAATACGTTGATTTTTCCTGAAATATCAATGTGGTGGGTTTATTATGCAATAAGTAATCATTTAAAATGGTTTTCCAAAATCAGTCAAACAACCTATTGAGGTAAGCTATGCTACAGTTGTTTTATCTCAAGAATGCGGTTCGGCTATGAATGTTGTTAGGCGTGCACATGCACATTATTTTAGTATGCGGAATACGAGAGCGTATCATACTAAAACAATGTGCAGTGCATGTGCACGCCTAACAACATTCATAGTCGAACCGCATTCTTGCGATAAAACATCTGTACTATGGGCAACAGCGTCGCACGGTGGTCAATTATCAGATTTTAGAACGCAAAAAGTATAAAAATCAGTTATATTTTTTGTAATTACTGTTAGTTAATCTATTAAATGGAATAGTTACACATTTTTAGTATGGCAGTCGAAGCAGCACTGACGTTTGAAATTGCATAACCTCGTTTTGAGCGTTTTTTGCTTGTTTGTAAATTGTTGCGGAATCACGTTTGTTTTCTGTTTTGTACAGATATCTTTAGTGGAACATAAACTACTGTTTATCAGCTATGAATATCACAGAAAAAAATAGTAAGTATCCGATTTATTCATCTAGTTTTTAGGGTTCCGTACCCAAAGGGTAAAAACGGGACCCTATTACTAAGCCTCCGCTGTCCGTCTGTCTGTCTGTCACCAGGCTGTATCTCATGAACCGTGATAGCTAGACTGTTGAAATTTTCACAGATGATGTGTTTCTGTTGCCGCTATAACAACAAATACTAAAAACAGAATAAAATAAATATTTAAGGGAGGCTCCCATACAACAAACGTGATTTTTTTGCCGTTTTTTGCTCCATATTGATAACGACTACAGGTAGACAATTGAAATTTTCACAGATCGTGTATTTCTATTGCTGCTATAACAACATATGCTAAAAACAGAATAAAATAAATATTTAAGGGGAGCTCCCATACAACAAACGTGATTTTTTTGCTGTTTTTTTATTACGGAACCCTTCGTGGGCCAGTCCGACTCGCACTTGACCGGTTTTTTTATATTTATTTGTATAAATTTGACTTTCTATGGCAAAAGAAAAAAGTTTCAAATTGTATCACGAGATTTCTTGTTTATGGGTCCCGTGATATGTAGTATTTGTTGTATGGTCTGTGTCGCTCGCAGACAGCGCGCGTGTCGGTGCGTGATATTCCTCGACCATGGCTCGATTGAGTGAGTCACGAGCAGGAGGCTAATACAGGGTGTTAGTAGCACCCTAGCAAAAAAAATTCAGGGCATATTCAACTCACGATTCTGAGTATATCTGAAGTGAAATTTTCCATCGCAAAATTCATGAAATTTTTTTTTTTTATTATACAGAGTCTGTCTTCGCACAAGCGGCGCGCACTGTCAAATCCTTTTGAAAATGCCGACTAGAGATGGGGCAAATCAAACATGAATAGATCAAAAGATCACTCAAACAGATCGGATGGAATAATAACAAATCCACTTTTAAATCTTACACTATTTCACTTTTTTTTTTCAAACATAGCACAATTCTTAAAACTCTCTCCCTCTCTGCTCCTTCTCCCTCTCTGCCCCTTCTCTCTCTCTAATGCTAATTGGTACATACGCTGGAGTATGCTTCAAATAGGAAATAAGAAGTAAAATTAATAGAAATAAATTAATAATCATCAAAAATCATTTCACCAATAACTAGGACGGGTGAAATTGCTAAGCACAAATAAGACTATCAGACATTCTATCGTATTGGAATTATCGAATTGTTTTTTCCTGTTAGCCTTAGAAATAAAACTTTTGAAAATTCCCGACGGGTTCCTTTTACGAAACACATTCTTATTGCGAGTTACTTGCAGTTGCACACATCTTTCACAATTAGGTACGTTCGTCCTAGTAACATACGACTTTAATCGTAAATAATCACTTAATTAATTTTGGTATTTTCAATACAAATGGGGCTTATTAATTTCTTCAGAACGATGATTCGATAAATTACGTAGATCACTCGAATAGTTCGATTGTTGTAATTTCTCATTCGCCCATCTCTAATCTACACAAAGCGACCGCCAACTTCTGCCGAAAGATTCGGTACGTGCTGTACAGTACAGTACACCGGCAGTGTAATGCGGGCTCCAGACTCCTGCGTGATTCACGGCGTGAATGCACGCCGTAATTTTATTTTATTTTATTTTATTTATTGATTAAGATACACCAGCGACAAAATCATTTTACATTGTATAATAAATGGGCATATAGATATTCAAAGAATAATGATTTGCCTTTATAGGCGTATACAGCACTTCTAAAAACGAATATTAAGTACTTACAACACAATAATAATTAATAGGTACAGTTAACTTAATCTACATAAAAAATTTAAAATTCTGTTAACATAATATTTATGAAAACTTACATAATAAGTCTTTCAAAATGTTATCAAAAAGTAGTTTTTTAGAAATTAAATAGCCAAACAAGAGAGAAAATCTGTCATTAAAAATAAGGTATTTTTTATTATTATACATATATAAAATCTAAGATAATCAAGGGTTGGACGAAGAAGAAAACATTGCCACACACTTTTTCTTAAAAACTCTTTCTGTATCACCAAATATGTCTATGTCGGAATTATTGACATCATTATATGTTTGCATGCAACGGTAAGGAGGAGCGTTTTTCCCTGAATTAGTCCTGCTAAAGGGTATGCTAAAGTTTTTGGTTAATGCTTGTCTAGGTGTGTGGTATGGAACATTCAGGTCAATTTTTGATAATAGATAGGGTGAGTTAAGGTTACCATGAAGGAGCTTATGCAGAGTTAAGAGGTCGATAACTTTGCGTCGATTATTCAGCGACGCAATCCTGAAGTGTGAGAGACGAGTATCATAATTAGATCTGTAAGGACAACCTCGATAACGGAAGGCAAGGTAGCGAGTAAAGTTTCTCTGAATGCGTTCTATCCTTTGGACATGAATATCATAAACAGGATTCCATACTGATGAGGCGTATTCCAAGATGCTACGTATAAGGGCATTAAAAATGACAATGACAGTTTTACAGTTTTTAAAAGCTTTGCATGTACGCTTTACAAAACCCAGCAATTTCCAAGCACGCGCAACGATGCTGTCGATGTGTTGTCTGTAGTCTACTACTACGGTAATTTTGCCGTGAAGTCGGCGTGAATAGCATGACCCTCCACACTCGCTATCGTTCACAGTTTAGTTCGCGCGCTCGTCGAGAATGGACGCCGAATTATGGCACTGCTATCTTTGAATTTAGCATCCCACAAAATGGGTTCGGCATGATAACACTCAATCAACACAGGTTCCTGCTCGTTCGTCCAAGTGACGGTCATTTTTGCGGTGTGCAGCGATAAATGAGAAGACGTGGTTACAGTAACGAAGTTAGTTTATTACTGAAATAGGTACATACAAAGTTAATACGCCACCACATCACCGGGGCTAATAAAAGAAAAAAAAATACATTAGTTTTTTTTTTCTATCAAATGGTATACATATCATAGAAATGTTTACTTAACATTTAATTATAAGTTTTATGGAAGTAACACACACTCATACATACATTTTTTTTTTGCTTTTGTTTTTTTTTTTTTTTTTTTTGTGCTTAACAGTATCTTATCCTAAATTACAAAAGGTTTTGTCCTGTTTTTGTGGACAATGTCTAATTTACCATTTACTAAAATTTTTACATTAGATCCTAAGTCTTCTACTACTGTAAAAGGGCCTAAATAAAGTTTATCTAATTTTTTAGCTGTTTCATTTCTTAACAAAATCAAATCATTTTCCTTATACAATATAGGATTAATATTTTTATCGTAATAAAGTTTCCTATTTAACTTACTATCTAACAAATGCTTTTTTGCATCCTTATGTGCTAATTGCAGCCTATGTTTTAATTCTAATACATAATTTTCAGGAAAATATAAGGGATCAACAGAATCTTTCAAATTGCTAGGCAAAACGCATGGTTTTCCAAAAACGAGTTCATATGGTGAATACGTCGTCATGCTATGTACTGTCGTATTATACGCGAAACACCAAAATTGTAGCCAATGGCTCCAAGTTTCTGAATATCCATCACATTGAATTCTTAAGAAAGCAGCGAGATGTTTATGCATGTTTTCTAAAGCACCGATCGACTGGTGGTGGTATGCCGTTGAATGTAATTTTGTAATATTTAATAGTTTACATACCTCTTCCATTACTTTCGAAGTAAACTCCTTACCTCGGTCTGCTGCTATGACCTTGGGAACTCCATATCTTAAAATAAATTGTACTAAGGCTCGTGCTACACTTACCGTGTCTTTGTGACGTAATGGGTACGCCTCTATGAACTTGGTTAACTCACATTGTAGCGTAAGGATGTAGGAATACCCTTCCACATCGGTGTCTACAGGGCCTACAATATCAAGAAATATTTTTTCGAATGAAGTACTTGCCGTTGTCGAAATAGTCATAGGTTCTATTATATTTCTAGAATATTTCATAGTTTGGCATTTCTTACATTTTTTGACGTAATCTCGTACACTTTTCTCTAACCCTGGCCAGTAATATTTAGCTTTTATATTATTAATCATCCTACGGACCCCTGCGTGCCCGCTTGTTGGTAAAAGATGAAAGTCGTTTAAAATAATAGTTTTTTCGTCATTATCCGTAATCTTTTTAATATTTCTCAAGATATTTATGCGTGGACCGGACCACATTTCTTTCTTTCTTATTTCATTTAATAAATCTTTTATAAATAACGCGTTATTATTTGTCATATTTATACATAATATTTCTATATTTATTTTTTTGCAAAAAATACTCAACTTATTCGCAAATTCGGCTCGCGTAAAGTGCGACATATAGTCAAGATTTATATATAATGTAAGTTTGCTACTTACAAAAGCAAAACATTCACTTTCAAAGTCTATCTCTTTATTTTTTCTAAGAATATTTAGGCATGAACCGTCGATAAAACTCAACTCAATGGAATCGCTTGGAATTCGTAATATTTCCGTAATCCTAGGTTGATCAGGCCTTGGACTTGTCGTGGGAATATTAGGAATTTCAACGTTTCCGTCATCTAAATCTATACTATCCTTCTCTAATTTCCTCTTCTGTGCTCTTGTCATCACTAAAATTTTTTCACTCAAGTCTTTTAATTCGTCTGAACTGATGGTTATCCTACTCAATGCGTCCGCTGCGCTGTTATCTTTACCCTTTATATAAACAACTTTGTAATCGTATTCTTCTAACTGTAGCCTAAATTTTAATAAACGATTTGAGGGATCTTTAAGTCCAAATAAGTAAATTAATGGTTTGTGGTCGGTTTGGATGGTAAACCTTCTCCCGTACAAATATGGTCTGAAATACTTAACGCTCCATACGATCGCTAAAAGTTCCTTTTGAATAGTCGGATAATTTAGTTCGTGTTTATTTAAAGGTCTGCTTGCGTACGCTACCGGTCTGTTATCTTTGTTACAAAGTACGGATCCTATCGCGGTTCCCGATGCGTCAGTTTGTAATATAAATTCGTTATCGGCTGAGAAATCAGGGTACTGTAAGACTGGTGGAGAGACCAAACACTGTTTTAAATATTGGAATGCGTTTCTACACTGTTCTGACCAAATAAATGTTTCATGTTTTCTGCAAAGTTTATTTAATGGTAAGGTTATATCTGAAAATGATGGTATAAATTTCCTGTAATAATTGCAAAAGGCAACAAACCGCCGAACCTCATCCGCGTTTTTTGGTTCTGGATAGTTTTGCAGTACCCTAATTTTTTCTGGATCGGGACGTACTCCCTCTGCTGATACTACGTGTCCCAAAAATAATAGCTCTTTTTTCAAAAAATCACATTTCATAGGGTTGACCTTTAAGTTAACTTTTCGTAATCGCTCAAAAATGTCAATTAAATTTTTATTATGATTTTCCATGTTACGGCCAAAAATTATTACATCATCCATGTAAATTAAAGATTTTTCGTAAGTAAGACCCGACATCGCAATTGACATAACTCGTGAAAATGAACTGGCAGAAATTTTAAGTCCCATGGGGAGCCGTTTCATCTGATACTGACCCGTATCTGTAGTGAAGGATGTAATTTTCCTACTGGCTTCGTCTAATTTTGTTTGATAATATGACTGTTGTAAATCTAAATGTGAAAAATATATTGCACCTGATAATGCGTCTAAAATATCCGTGATGTTAGGTAGAGGGAATTTATCGTCCTGAATGACATTATTTATTTTTCGGTAATCTACCACTAATCTCCATTTTTTTGTGTTATCGTTAGATTTTTTCGGTACTAAAAGGATAGGACTGTTCCAATCGCTAGTACTAGGTTCGATGATATCGTCTTCTATCATTTTTTTGATTTGTTTATTGATTTCCGGTTTAAGTGACTGCGGTAGTCTATACGGTTTTACAAAAATTGGTTTTGTATTTGGTTGCAAACTAATAGATTGTTCCATAATCGAGGTCGTCCCTAACTTGTCTCCTTCGAGGAAAAAGATGTCTGAGTATTTGGCACAAATACTTTCTATCTGCTTTCTTTCGTCGCCTTTAAGGTGATCTAATTTTAAAGTGTTTAATAACTTTTTAATTCTTTGAACGCTACTTTTTGACTGAACAAAGTTGCAAATATCATAATTTTCAAGTGTCTCTAATTTTGGTTTAAAAAGTGGTAACTTTACCTCATTTTCGTTAATATTTAATATACGTATAGGCACATACCCATCTTTTGCTTTAACTATACAACCTGCCAAAAATACATTATCTGATAATTGTGTAGGAAAGACAACATAATCGTTTTCTAAATTAAAATCCGTTTTTACGTAATGTATAGACTCGCTTCGAGGATTTCATCATATCAGCCACACGACACCCACTGCTGGGTATAGGCCTCCCCTAAGGATCTCCACGACGATCGGTCCTGCGCTGCCTGCATCCACTGGCTTTCCGCGACCTTCACCAGATCGTCGGTCCACCTTGTCGGGGGCCTACCCACGGAGCGTCGTCCGGTGCGCGGTCGCCATTCCAGAACCTTTCTGCCCCAACGGCCATCGGTTCTTCTCGCTATGTGTCCCGCCCATTGCCACTTCAGCTGAGCAATCCTTCGAGCGATGTCGGTTACTTTAGTTCTCCTGCGGATCTCCTCGTTTCTGATTTGATCACGTAGGGAAACGCCGAGCATGGCTCTCTCCATTGCACGCTGAGCGACCTTGAGCCTCCTTATGAGACCCATAGTTAGCGGCCACGTTTCACTGCCGTAAGTCATCACTGGCAACACACACTGTTCATAGACTTTCGTCTTGAGACACTGAGGTAAGTCGGACGCGAAGATTTTTCGAAGCTTCCCGAATGCTGCCCACCCGAGTTGGATTCGGCGAGAGATCTCTTTCTCGAAGTTGGACCTACCTAACTGGACTGCCTGTCCTAGGTATACGTAATGGTCAACAACTTCAAGTGTAGTGTTCCCAACATGAACTGGAGAGGGTACAACATGGGCATTTGACATAATTTTCGTCTTTTCCATGTTCATCCTAAGACCCACTCTTTGGGAAGCACTACGGAGATCTTCGAGCATTGTGTTCAGGTCTTCCATGGTCTCAGCCATAAGGACTATATCATCGGCAAAACGAAGGTGTGTTAGGTACTCGCCATTAATGTTGATGCCGAGTCCTTTCCAGTCCAAGAGCTTAAAGATGTCCTCCAACGCAGCTGTGAACAGTTTCGGAGAAATAACGTCTCCCTGTCTCACACCACGCTGCAGTTGGATAGGATTTGTGTTCTGGTTCTGTACTCGGATCGTCATGGTGGCATTTTGGTATAAGTACCTCAACACCTCGATATACCTATAGTCCACTTGGCACCTTTGGAGAGACTGCAGCACCGCCCAGGTTTCAATCGAATCAAAGGCTTTCTCATAGTCCACGAATGCCAAGCAAAGTGGCTCATTATACTCCTCGGTCTTCTGTATAACCTGCCGCAGCGTATGGATGTGGTCTATGGTGCTAAAGCCTTTTCGGAACCCGGCTTGTTCGGGAGGTTGGAAGTCGTCGAACTTGCGAGCGAGACGATTCGTAAGGACTCTCGAAAACAACTTATAGACATGACTCAGAAGCGAGATGGGTCTATAGTTCTTTAAGAGGGACTTGTCACCCTTTTTAAAGAACAAGATCACCTCACTTATGTTCCATGTCTTTGGCGTTCTGCCCTGGACGATGACGGAATTAAAGAGCTTCTGGAGGACTTTGAGTATCGGCTTACCGCCCGCTCTCAGAAGTTCTGTAGTGATTCCATCGTCACCCGCCGCCTTGTTGTTTTTCAGCTGTTTGAGAGCCATACTAATCTCGTACAGGCTGACGTCCGGGATATCTTGAGTATAGTGTCGGGTAAGCTTGGCTCTGGGGTCTTTAGCCTTGCTTTCAACAGGTGTCTGCGTGGAATATAACTGCCCATAGAAGCTCTCGATCTCCCTCAGGATTTCAGGCTTTGATGAAATGATGCGTCCGTCGTCAGTTTTCAGCTTCGTCATCTGGCTTTGCCCAATAGACAGATCTCTCGCGAACACTTTGGAGCCTTTATTCCGCTCGATAGCCTCTTTAATACGATTCGTATTAAATTGGCGAAGGTCGCTCGTCAAAGACTTAGATATCCGTCTATTAAGCTGCCGATAACGATTAGCATCTACTGAACTCTGGAGCCTCATTTCACGTCTCTGATCCATGAGTAGGAGTGTGTGGTCGGAGAGTTTCTTTATCTTGGGACGGCGGGTCTTAAAGAGCTTGGACCCTACCGTACGGACAGTATCCACCACCATGTTGTTTAGATCGTCCACATCTATGCTGTTCTCAAGGGCTTCGAAGCGGTTTTGGAGTTCGAGTTGAAAGCTCTCGGGGTTTTGAATATGGGCCGGCAATGGTCGAATTGTTGATTTTATCAGTCGAGATCTTTCCAGCTTTGGGTTGATATTCAATGTGCCACGTACCAATCGGTGATCGCTCCCCGTCTTAACAGCGTTGATCACAGTGACATCATTGAATATTTGCTTTTTCGTCGACATGATAAAATCTATCTCATTTCTGACTTTACCGTCCGGACTGACCCAGGTCCACTTCCGGCTTTCCGGCTTTCTGAAGAAGGAGTTCATCATAAAGAGGTTCTCCTTCTCCATAAAGTCAGCCAGCATCTGGCCTCTGTCATTCCGTTGCCCAACTCCAAATTGCCCCACTCTCAGCTCATCACCGCATCGTTTCCCCAACTTTGCATTGAAGTCCCCCATCACAACAGTGTAGTGGGTTTTGTAGCTATGCATGGCTTTAGAAATCTCCTCATACATAGCCTCCACTTCGTCATCTTGGTGTGTCGAGGTCGGTGCGTAAACCTGTATAACATTCAGCGAACACCGTTTGGATATTCTGAGTATAAGGTACGCCACCCTGGTCGACACACTTCCGATGGTAATCACGTTGTTGACAAGGGACTTGTGGACGATGAACCCGACACCACCTTGGGACTGTTGGTCGCCCTCCATCACATGTTAAAATTTTATGCTCGAAAAAACTCTGATAAATCAGGTTCCTGATATGCTGTTTTCTCCTCTTCGGTGTTTGAAGAATTTGCTGGATTCATTTGATGTCCGGTGTGACCAGTATACATGTATGCTTTCTGGTACCTATTAGTATTATCATTGCCTCGCGGTCGATATTGAGCTCGATGCCCACGCGTACCACGATGTCCTCGGTAACCATTAGAAGTTGACCGTCGATAAACGTTGCTGGAGAGTCGATTTCCATGGTACCTGTTATAATTATTATTAGTACCTGATGGGTAACCATAGTAGTTCCCTCTAGGATAATATCGTCCTGCTGGCCTTGAATAAAAATACCTTGGTCCTTGTCTTCCTCTAAAATTAAACTTACCTCTCATGCTCATTACCACCTCGGACGTTGAGGGTTGACTCGACTCTTCGTCCTTGGCAGCCTGGATCGCGTCTTTCAGTTCAGTGTAGTTTCTTGCAGCAATGATGGTGCTAAGACGCCTGTTTCTCAATCCATCTGCGAACTTTTTAATAGCTAAACTTTCGTTTATCGGTTTCAAAATTTCGGAAGCCTGCTTATTATTATCAGCTTGCGCAATTGTGAGACCGATAAATAAATCTTCGATTTTTTCTCCATATTCACTTATTGACATTTCTTTTTGACTCATATTATTTAGTTGCAATAACAAGGAATTAGCTGATTTTTTTGTAATTAAATATTTTTTTATATCCGTAATTAACGTTCCTATATCATCATATTTTGGTTTTAATTTAAGTTTAGAAGTTTTGTCAAGTCGTGTTTTCAAAATAAATGATATCAGCAATTGCTTGTTTTTTGCATCTTCTAATAAGCTATTCATCATCTCGATACCTTCTATCATTTTTTCAACTGTATCTTGCTTTCCATCTAAAATAGGGATCAGGCACGCAGCCTCTTTTAAATTAAATTTCTCTTTTTCTGCCGCCATTTGAACTTGTTTTTGTATCTCTTCGCTAGATTCTCTATATCTTAATATTTTGTTATAAGTATCTACTATTTTTCCACTTAAAACTTCTATGATATAGTCCGTATAATCTTGCTTAGAACTGGATGAGTTTCTTAACACATCTTTATATAACAAAAATAAGTTTCTAGCTTCTTCTAACTTACTTACCCCTAATTGTCCTTTTCTTCTCTCAGGACCTAATTTTCTTAGATTCACCCTTATATTTTCTAATTTTTCATATATTTTGTTTAATTCTATTTCCATAACATTTTAAGAAAATTAGCACATTGGCGTATGCTTTGTTTATTTAAGTAAGTACTTATATAACTAACACATCAAAGAAAAATATTTTTAGCAACATATTTTGCTTACTAACACAATAAAAAATACATATTGCTTAATGTAGAGTTCCGTAGAATTAAGTTGCATAGTTATTAGTTTTTATCCGGAAAAAATTGACAGTTTATAGTTATTTATACGTGGTTTTTTTTTTTTTTTTTTTCACTTTTTCACACGCTTTTTATTATATTTTCACTGCACACGCTTTTTACCGTATAATTTCACTTTTCACTAAATTACTGCCGCTATGTCGTCGACCTGAGCAGGTGCCCTGGGCTCCACGTCGCGTCGGCCGGAGAGTCGCAGTTGTACCCTTCTATAGAACTCCTGGCGAATTTCCTTCCGCATCCACTCTTGGTGACATTTTCTATAATTTTTGTACACGACGAAAATGATCGCCACGCCGGCCATTGCCAACACCACCGTTAGCAAAATATTATTTGTGTGCGTAGTCGAGTCATGCACACCTGCACTATTTTCGCCGACCGCATTTTGTGTAATTACCACCTCCTTTTCTTCCTGTTTCGAGTACGATTTTCCCATTTTATAAGTTTACACAAATTACGTTAATCGCGTCACGTATTGTCAGGAGACGGTCCAGTTGCGGAATGTTCTCGGCCATAGCTAGGTACTTTGTTAGTCACTCGCGAAACTGATTACGCTGCGATTCTCGCGACTGGCATGGGTCGCCATGCGGTGTGCAGCGATAAATGAGAAGACGTGGTTACAGTAACGAAGTTAGTTTATTACTGAAATAGGTACATACAAAGTTAATACGCCACCACATTTTGACGCACCGTACTCCGCAAATAAATTAAAATCCTCAAGGCACGGTACTGTTTTCACGCGCGAGTGTGGATGCGTTCGCGTTCACGGGAGGCTCGCGCACCGCGAACCCTTTGACGCAAGTGCAAATACCGACACGGAACGGGGAACAAGGCGTGAACGGGCGCGAAAACCATCCACATTCGCGCTTCACGCCTTTCACGGGTGTTCACGGCGCGAATGTGGAGCCCGCTTTAAGTGGGCATGTGGATGGTTTTCGCGCCCGTTCACGGGCTTCGCGCCCGTTCACGCCTAGTTCCCGTTCCGTGTCGGTATTTGCGCCCGCGTCAAAGGGTTCGCTGTGCGCGAACCTCCCGTGAACGCGAACGCATCCGCACTCGCACGTGAAAACAGTACCGTGCCTTGAGGTTTTATTTATTTGCGGAGTACGGTGCGTCAAAATGACCGACACTTGGACGAACAAGCAGGAACTTGTGTTGATTGAGAATTGCCGAACCCATTTTATCTAAATTCAAAGATAGCAGTGCCATAATTCGGCGTCCATTCTCGACGAGCGCGCGAACTAAACTGTGAACGATAGCGAGTGTGGAGGGTCATGCTATTCACGCTGACTTCACGGCAAAATTACGGCGTGAATTCACGCCGTGAATCACGCAGGAGTCTGGAGCCCGCATAAGCAAATTCTTTTCATCAGTATTGCTTGAAATCAATTTATGAATTGTAAATTACTTTGGTACACAAACGTAATTGGTATGTAATAATTAATGAATGAGGCACTAAATAATTATTAATAAAAATAATGTTTTTAGATCAGTTCATATGAACAGATCGAATAAATCAACCATTGTAATTTGTACCTTATTTCAATGCTAGTAGTACTAAATTTGAATGGTGCGAAAATTATGCACCCGCTTTGCACTACGAACGACTAAAGAGGTATGTGCAACAGAGACAGATGTATGCCGTCGCGCGTCGGCCGACTCGGCCGGCAGCAGCGGGCCGCCGACCGAGCAGTGTCAGCGACCTTAACGAACGATAGCAAACAGCTGTTGTTGTACATTGCGGGTTAACTAAATTTTGATATTTTAATTTTTTTTCTGTAAATTTAGGTTCTATGCAAGTAAGACAGTATCTGTGTGATGGAAAAAAATAAAAAAAACACACAATTTTTCATGAATTTTGCGACGGAAAATTCCACTTCAGATGGACTCAGAATCATGAGTTGATTATGCCCTGAAAGTTTTCGCAAGGGTGCCACTAACACCCTCCCAACTAACAATTTTACGTCGTACAATGGTCGTACAAACGTTATCTTATTACCACTGGTCTCAAAAGATAGGTCACACTAACGTTATAATAACGTTTACTCAACGCGAAAAGGGCCCCATTTATACGACCTACATTGTTGTTCAATGGTCATACAAAAGTCACAAGATTACCACTTTCATCGTACAGTAGTCGCATCAAAACTTTACAACGACTCTTTCGTTATATTGTGGTCATACAGACGTTTTTGAGTGACGAAAACGTTGTATATGAGTCAAATAACAACACTTGTATTGTACGACTGATTTTTAATGTTCGTAAGTGACTCGTGTTTGTGGTTATGTTTCGAGATCTGAGTGCAAAATAAAATCAAGGAAAACAAGGATATAAATGGTGAGTATTAATTAAACTTTCATATCTTGCTAACTGTGTCTGTCTCTCATACCGTTTAGTTCGTCTGGGAATTAAAATTTTATGATAATATACCTATGTAAATACTATAAATATTTTCATGCCCCTTCGTAATTTAGCGTTTGAAACATAAAATTTGTATTAATAAAATTATTTTTAATTCTAAAAATGTCAGCCATGTTAATTTTGTCGCACACTAATCTCTATACGACGTTTTAAAGACAAAAAGTCATTTTAAGGTTATTTGAAGACCAAGTAAAGCCGCCATTTTGTTAAACGTCGTTTAAAAGTCGAACCTTGACTCAAATGCGACAACAAGTCGTACAGACGTTTTAGCTAAAACTTTAATATAACGTCGTATAGTTTAGTCGTGCCGACGTTACTATGACCAGTTTATTATGACATATTTGTCGCACGACTAAAAAGTTAAATTTAAAACGTCTATAGGACCTAGCAGTCATCTCATTCCTATTATAAGACTGCTGTCCGACTTAAAGTCGTACAAGTCAGCACTTATACGACGTTTTTGCTTGTTGGGCTGTATATAAAAAAAATTACAATTGTTTTTCGTTTTTGAGGTAAAAATCATGGCCGCCAGGCGCATTACCAATTGACGCGGATAGTATTATTGAGTCGTTACGCGTACATTGCTTCTCAACGAAAAATCAAAATCTCAAGAGCTATGCATATTGCGATAGTAGTCCCACAGAAAAAGTAGCTTATATCTAAGGGTATTTTCATCACTTAAAGTTTTCGCTAGGGAGCTACTAACACCCTGTATAAAAGTTTAAGCGCGGAGTGAGACCCCTCTGGCCTGACCAAGTAATGTAGGATAAAAGTAGGAAAAAAAGGTAAGCATCGTGTATGTACTGATACTGACTTGAGCGAGAGCGCGTAGTGCGTGTCGGTGTCGGCGTGGTGCGTGGGGTGCGGCCGCACGCGCAGCAGGAACGTGCCGTCCACGCGCCGCTCCAGCCGCGCCGTGGCCAGCTCGCGCCCCATCTCGCCCACGTACCTGCGGGGAAGCCCCACGTTATTGCAGCTCCTCAATCGTAAAACATCAATTTACGGCCTTCCTACAACATTGAATTACACTCTAGTCGCTCAGTTCCACGGAACAGAGCGATCGACGACGATCACGGAGGGCAGAGATACCAAGCACGAAACAGATGCACAGAGTGGCTGGCTATTTTATTTTATTTTATTTTATTTTATTCATTAGGAAAACTTACTGCTAATACATATTACACAGAAACATACACGAATAATCACGAGCTAATAACAAGTTTCCACAGATAGTTAAAAATTTTACTTAATCATAATTCGAGAAGAATAAACGTGACGCTATTTTCAGTATTTTTAAACAAGTTATACAACACACAGATAAAATATAAAAGAAAAAACAACACAGCAATATACCCCAGTACTACCCATCATCTCAATAATGTGTGAGGAATTTAGAAGCGAGTGCTCGCTTCAGTGAAACAATGCCGTCAAAGAATAAGTCAATATCCGTATCATCGCTAATAGAATTGAACAAGCGACACGAGCGAATCAGGTAACTGTTACGTCGGTAGTTGGTTCGCACCCATGGAACATGCAGTCTCAACTTCCTACGGGTATTAGAGCTACAAGGCACAGTAAGCTTTATACGATCAAGTAATTCAGTCGAGTCTATTTTGCCTTTTAACAGTTTAGATAGATAAACCAGATCTGTAATATCTCTGCGGACTTTTAGAGGGAGCAAGTGATGTCTTACACATCTTTCCTTGTAGCTCGTGTCGTAAGATGTCTATGGCACAGAATACATAATAGTACAAGTACAGAAGATCCACTCCGCAAAGTCAATTATTTAAATAGCGACTCTATTCCATACACAATAAAGTGCAATTCAGGTTGCACACCGCTCCCTTGGCTACAGTTATATTCACCTAGAAGTTGCCTCTCTTTCTATCGCGTAGCTCTTATTTCCTCTAACGAATTCAGGGTTTCACTTTCTTCTTTTATATAATAATTAAATAACAGGTAGTTAATTTATTACAAGTTATGAGATTGTGAAATAATGTGAAGGTACTTAAATATGTTTCAAAATAACCTAGGATAAGTACAGTCAACGCCACATCAGACATGCTGACTTTGAGTCAATTTGCTTTCATACGAAAGGAAATTGTATTCATAATTAATTTTATTTCGAAAGTAGGTAAGTGTACCTACCTAATCTATACCTATAAATTATTATTTCAGTAAATAGTTGGGTGAATATTGTTTAACAAATAAGACAAGTAAGTACCTACCTAAGAATAAATGGATACTAAATACTAATACGTTTCGATGTCGTTTGGAACTTTTGGAAGTGTGAAAAACACGTGAGGTTCGGATCCTTTTTATTAGTATTAAGGCATCCCATTACGATGTCATATGCCTTCATTTTTGTTATAATAATATTATTATTAAGTGACTATCGAAATCGAACTGCTAACGTGCGACCCAGCCGGCACGCGGCAGCCTCTGAAATTAGTCCGTCCGGACGGACCCGCTGGCTACTTGTAGCTTCGTACCTAAAGCGTGGAGTGGGCCTAGCCTGGCTATGGCACAGGCAGGACGCCTCGGCACGGAACAGAGTTGGTAGCCGGCCACGGAACGGAGCGGACGGCCAGCCACAAAACAGAGCGGGCAACCGGCCACGGAACAGAGCGGGCGGACTGCTACGGAACGGAGCGGACAGCCAGCCACGGAACAGATCGAACGACCGGCCACGGAACAGAGCTGGCGGCCGGCCACGGAACGGAGCGGACAGCCAGTCACGGAACAGAGCGGGCGATCGGCCACGGAACAGAGCGGGCGGACGGCTACGGAACGGAGCGGACAGCCAGCCACGAAACAGAGCGGGCAACCGGCCACGGAACAGAGCGGGCGGACTGCTACGGAACAGAGCGGACAGCCAGCCACGGAACAGATCGAACGACCGGCCACGGAACAGAGCTGGCGGTCGGCCACGGAACGGAGCGGACAGCTAGTCACGGAACAGAGCGGGCGATCGGCCACGGAACAGAGCGGGCGGACGGCTACGGAACGGAGCGGACAGCCAGCCACGGAACAGAGCGGGCGATCGGCCACGGAACAGAGCGGGCGGACGGCTACGGAACGGAGCAGACAGCCAGCCACGGAACAGAGCGGGCGATCGGCCACGGAACAGAGCGGGCGGACGGCTACGGAACGGAGCAGACAGCCAGCTACGGAACAGAGCGGGCGATCGGCCACGGAACAGAGCGGGCGGACGGCTACGGAACGGAGCGGACAGCCAGCCACGGAACAGAGCGGGCGGACTGCTACGGAACGGAGCGGACAGCCAGCCACGGAACAGATCGAACGACCGGCCACGGAACAGAGCTGGCGGCCGGCTACGGAACGGAGCGGACAGCCAGCGACGGAACAGAGCGGGCGATCGGCCACAGAACAGAGCGGGCGGCCGGCCACGTAACAGCGCAGGCAACTACATTCTGGCGACGGTGCAATGATACGTACCACATGTAGTAGTGCAGCGCGTGGTCGGGCGCGTGCTGGTGGGGCGGCAGGGGGGGCGCGGGCGCGGCGCCGCCCCCGCAGCGCCCCGACAGCGCGATGCACTCCTTGTGCGCGCACGCGTTGCACACCGTGCACAGGTAGCCCTGCCGGAGTAACGCACACCGTTACGACTTTGTAACGTCAAACGTGTTGCAGGCGCGAGCGCAGTGCTCACGTAACCGCGTACCCGTCTACCCGTACCCTTTGGCAGGAGACACATACTAGTATGTGTTAGAGAGAAAAATCTTCTAGTCAACATTATGCAGATAGACATACTTACAAATAATTAATTCACGTTCAAAAAATATAAACGGATATATGAAACTCCTTATCAATAAAACAAAGATCAAACACATATTACCTGAAATATCCTTCCTTTGAGAAACTTCGAGCAGTGGTGACACGTCGCCGGCTTATCAAATGTGTGTAGAACAAATTTGTGATTGGTACTCCGGCATCCAGCCGGTTCTAAATTGTCTCTGTAACAAATAATAGCGAAGTTAATAACTGACCGATACATCAAAAGAATTGCGTAATTTCGTTGACGTTTCCGTTGATCCTGCATTTCTTCGTCATTCGTCGATTGCTGATGTAGTGGTATGATTGCGCCGCTACATTCAGAATTAACGGGTTCGGGAATAATGTATAAGAAGAAGAACGGGTTCGGGGCCCTGCTGTGTGCACGCACTGTAACACTCACATGGCGTCCCGGATGGCCTTGACCCACTTGCGCTTGCAGTCGTCCGTGCGCGCGTACAGCGTGAAGGTGGCGTCCTTGGTGCGGCGCAAGAGGTAGAAGTGCGAGGCCCAGCGCGCGTCATCGGGCCCCTGCTGAGTACGCACTGTAACACTCACATGGCGTCCCGGATGGCCTTGACCCACTTGCGCTTGCAGTCGTCCGTGCGCGCGTACAGCGTGAAGGTGGCGTCCTTGGTGCGGCGCACGAGGTAGAAGTGCGAGGCCCAGCGCGCGTCATCGGGCCCCTGCTGAGTACGCACTGTAACACTCACATGGCGTCCCGGATGGCCTTGACCCACTTGCGCTTGCAGTCGTCCGTGCGCGCGTACAGCGTGAAGGTGGCGTCCTTGGTGCGGCGCACGAGGTAGAAGTGCGAGGCCCAGCGCGCGTCATCGGGCCCCTGCTGAGTACGCACTGTAACACTCACATGGCGTCCCGGATGGCCTTGACCCACTTGCGCTTGCAGTCGTCCGTGCGCGCGTACAGCGTGAAGGTGGCGTCCTTGGTGCGGCGCACGAGGTAGAAGTGCGAGGCCCAGCGCGCGTCATCGGGCCCCTGCTGAGTACGCAATGTAACACTCACATGGCGTCCCGGATGGCCTTGACCCACTTGCGCTTGCAGTCGTCCGTGCGCGCGTACAGCGTGAAGGTGGCGTCCTTGGTGCGGCGCACGAGGTAGAAGTGCGAGGCCCAGCGCGCGTCATCGGGCCCCTGCTGAGTACGCAATGTAACACTCACATGGCGTCCCGGATGGCCTTGACCCACTTGCGCTTGCAGTCGTCCGTGCGCGCGTACAGCGTGAAGGTGGCGTCCTTGGTGCGGCGCAAGAGGTAGAAGTGCGAGGCCCAGCGCGCGTCATCGGGCCCCTGCTGAGTACGCACTGTAACACTCACATGGCGTCCCGGATGGCCTTGACCCACTTGCGCTTGCAGTCGTCCGTGCGCGCGTACAGCGTGAAGGTGGCGTCCTTGGTGCGGCGCACGAGGTAGAAGTGCGAGGCCCAGCGCGCGTCATCGGGCCCCTGCTGAGTACGCAATGTAACACTCACATGGCGTCCCGGATGGCCTTGACCCACTTGCGCTTGCAGTCGTCCGTGCGCGCGTACAGCGTGAAGGTGGCGTCCTTGGTGCGGCGCACGAGGTAGAAGTGCGAGGCCCAGCGCGCGTCATCGGGCCCCTGCTGAGTACGCACTGTAACACTCACATGGCGTCCCGGATGGCCTTGACCCACTTGCGCTTGCAGTCGTCCGTGCGCGCGTACAGCGTGAAGGTGGCGTCCTTGGTGCGGCGCACGAGGTAGAAGTGCGAGGCCCAGCGCGCGTCATCGGGCCCCTGCTGAGTACGCAATGTAACACTCACATGGCGTCCCGGATGGCCTTGACCCACTTGCGCTTGCAGTCGTCCGTGCGCGCGTACAGCGTGAAGGTGGCGTCCTTGGTGCGGCGCACGAGGTAGAAGTGCGAGGCCCAGCGCGCGTCATCGGGCCCCTGCTGAGTACGCAATGTAACACTCACATGGCGTCCCGGATGGCCTTGACCCACTTGCGCTTGCAGTCGTCCGTGCGCGCGTACAGCGTGAAGGTGGCGTCCTTGGTGCGGCGCACGAGGTAGAAGTGCGAGGCCCAGCGCGCGTCATCGGGCCCCTGCTGAGTACGCAATGTAACACTCACATGGCGTCCCGGATGGCCTTGACCCACTTGCGCTTGCAGTCGTCCGTGCGCGCGTACAGCGTGAAGGTGGCGTCCTTGGTGCGGCGCACGAGGTAGAAGTGCGAGGCCCAGCGCGCGTCATCGGGCCCCTGCTGAGTACGCACTGTAACACTCACATGGCGTCCCGGATGGCCTTGACCCACTTGCGCTTGCAGTCGTCCGTGCGCGCGTACAGCGTGAAGGTGGCGTCCTTGGTGCGGCGCACGAGGTAGAAGTGCGAGGCCCAGCGCGCGTCATCGGGCCCCTGCTGAGTACGCACTGTAACACTCACATGGCGTCCCGGATGGCCTTGACCCACTTGCGCTTGCAGTCGTCCGTGCGCGCGTACAGCGTGAAGGTGGCGTCCTTGGTGCGGCGCACGAGGTAGAAGTGCGAGGCCCAGCGCGCGTCATCGGGCCCCTGCTGAGTACGCACTGTAACACTCACATGGCGTCCCGGATGGCCTTGACCCACTTGCGCTTGCAGTCGTCCGTGCGCGCGTACAGCGTGAAGGTGGCGTCCTTGGTGCGGCGCACGAGGTAGAAGTGCGAGGCCCAGCGCGCGTCATCGGGCCCCTGCTGAGTACGCACTGTAACACTCACATGGCGTCCCGGATGGCCTTGACCCACTTGCGCTTGCAGTCGTCCGTGCGCGCGTACAGCGTGAAGGTGGCGTCCTTGGTGCGGCGCACGAGGTAGAAGTGCGAGGCCCAGCGCGCGTCATCGGGCCCCTGCTGAGTACGCACTGTAACACTCACATGGCGTCCCGGATGGCCTTGACCCACTTGCGCTTGCAGTCGTCCGTGCGCGCGTACAGCGTGAAGGTGGCGTCCTTGGTGCGGCGCACGAGGTAGAAGTGCGAGGCCCAGCGCGCGTCATCGGGCCCCTGCTGAGTACGCAATGTAACACTCACATGGCGTCCCGGATGGCCTTGACCCACTTGCGCTTGCAGTCGTCCGTGCGCGCGTACAGCGTGAAGGTGGCGTCCTTGGTGCGGCGCACGAGGTAGAAGTGCGAGGCCCAGCGCGCGTCATCGGGCCCCTGCTGAGTACGCACTGTAACACTCACATGGCGTCCCGGATGGCCTTGACCCACTTGCGCTTGCAGTCGTCCGTGCGCGCGTACAGCGTGAAGGTGGCGTCCTTGGTGCGGCGCACGAGGTAGAAGTGCGAGGCCCAGCGCGCGTCATCGGGCCCCTGCTGAGTACGCACTGTAACACTCACATGGCGTCCCGGATGGCCTTGACCCACTTGCGCTTGCAGTCGTCCGTGCGCGCGTACAGCGTGAAGGTGGCGTCCTTGGTGCGGCGCACGAGGTAGAAGTGCGAGGCCCAGCGCGCGTCATCGGGCCCCTGCTGAGTACGCACTGTAACACTCACATGGCGTCCCGGATGGCCTTGACCCACTTGCGCTTGCAGTCGTCCGTGCGCGCGTACAGCGTGAAGGTGGCGTCCTTGGTGCGGCGCACGAGGTAGAAGTGCGAGGCCCAGCGCGCGTCATCGGGCCCCTGCTGAGTACGCACTGTAACACTCACATGGCGTCCCGGATGGCCTTGACCCACTTGCGCTTGCAGTCGTCCGTGCGCGCGTACAGCGTGAAGGTGGCGTCCTTGGTGCGGCGCACGAGGTAGAAGTGCGAGGCCCAGCGCGCGTCATCGGGCCCCTGCAGAGTACGCACTGTAACACTCACATGGCGTCCCGGATGGCCTTGACCCACTTGCGCTTGCAGTCGTCCGTGCGCGCGTACAGCGTGAAGGTGGCGTCCTTGGTGCGGCGCACGAGGTAGAAGTGCGAGGCCCAGCGCGCGTCCGTGCGCAGCGTGCGCCGCCCGCAGCCCTCCTCCACGCGGTACTCCGCGAGCCGCACGCCCACGCGGTACGAGTATTGGTTGTCCTGTTAACACATCCAATTAAGGTCTCTGCCCACTATACCGTGCACCGTGCCATACCATGACCGAGCTAGGAACGTATCAGACACGAAATGCAACACGATGCGCTCTACTATGCCCACTAAAACGGATCGACGGCGTTCTGTACTATGCCCGTAAACATACGTGTGTATGGTGCCCGTATGCAACATCCAAAACCGATAGGAAATAGGAATCCGTTTCATTTTGCTTTTATAACGGTCATCATATGCGGTTTCGACCCGTATACTCACCGGCTCGGCAAAATCACACGTCATGCACAAAGCGTGTCAGCACCGGAAACATATTGTCGTTGACGCTCCGTTCGTGGCACGCTACGTGCATAACCGGTGACGGAACGTTCTAGTGGGAATAGCATTATACTTTTGAATACAAATAATATTTTTTAGTCTGACACGTTCCTAGCACGGTCATTGTATGATATGGTATAGTAGGTACGGGTAGAGATCTCAAGATTGTACAGGGTGAAATGTTGACAAATTTTGTGGTGTGGTTTAGACCGTCAAATTAAATAACTTTGCCTATGGGACCAATTTAATCAGAACAAAAAAATAACCAGCTGTTCCATACATTTTCTATCCACACTACCTACACACACTTTGTATCCAGTTTTTAGACAATACTAAATATGTATACTAGAAAAAAATCAATCAATCAGATCAATTTTCGGACGGAAATCGAACCTGCGACCTTCGGATGTCTAATGCTCTGACCGCCGAGCTACCGAGTCACTAGTGGCATCGTCGAATTTCTTTTAGTATATCCTACTCTTAAGAGTAAGAGCTGTAAGCGTAAGAGTAGTTTAGCGTTATTTCACCAATGTGAATTGAATATTTTTTCTATTATATTATTTAGTATTGTATAATAATAGCAATGTGAATGCGAAAATCTTAAACTAAAAAAAAACTCTTTAGAGTTTGTAGTAGGCTTGAAAAAGTATACAAGTCAGTCAAATGAACAACTATTTCGTTAAGTACATAAATATGTTTATTTCGAATTCTTACATCGAGCAGTTAAATAAGTTGAGAGGGAACGAATGACAGCCGAATGAATAAATGGGGATCTAATGAATGGACGTCTTTTGTAGTAGGTCTTCGTAATTGACATTCACCGCGAACCGGCCAGCAGCTCCGTTTGGTCTTGACGTCGCCAGATGGCGCCATCGGGGCTCAAACCCAGTACACATACATAACCAGTATATTTGAAAAAATGATCCTTGACGACGTTGGCGTTACCAGGCCTCCTTCACTCGCTCAAGGTCGCGCGATAAGCACCTACCGCTAGCCGTTCGTTCGAACCAACAAGTGAGCAGCGGGCCGCCACACGCCCGCCTGTGTAGTCACGCGGCACCTTATGCCTGCGTAGGTATTGCCTCTTTATTATAGTAACAATGTCGAATCGAAACTATTGTGCCCTGTACGGATATCAAAACACAATTGACGTTTTTCACATTATGATATACTAGCTTCCGCCTGCGACTTCGTCTGCGTGGAAAAGTTTTTTGCTATCCTTCGGGAACTATACTTTTTTCGGGATGAAAAGTACCCTATGTCCTTTTCTGTACTCCTGACAACGTGTATGCAAAATTTCATAACGATCGGTTCAGTAGTTAGGACGTGAAGGCGTAACAAACAAACAAACAAACGGACTTTCGCATTTATAATATTAGTAAGGATGCTACGCAGTTCACTTAAAAGAAGACAATCCTAACGTTGCGTCGTCAGAAAAGGTAAGAGCACGCTTTAGAAAGAGAGGCAACTACTAGGTGAATATAACTGTAGGCCATTAGCGCTGCGCGGCCTGAATTGCACTTTATTGTGTCGGAGCAAAAGTCTCTATTGACTTAAATGAGTTTGCGGCGTGCGGCTTCTGTACTTGAACTATTAGTTATTCTGTGGCGTTACCTTGACCGGCTTGCAGAGCAGCATGAGCTTGTCGAACACGAACACGTATCGGGTGCGCAGCTTCTGGTCCTCGTGCGCCTTGACCTTGAGCTCGCCGTCCAGCAGCAGGCGGCCGTACGCCGCCAGCCCCGCGCCGCCCGCGCCCTGCGCGCCGCCCTCCCAGTCCAGTATGCTCTCCTGGTACGCACGCATCAACATTATACAACGTCTTGCAAAAAAACCCTAAAGCCGAATATGGTAGATAAGGGCCATCAATCTGAACAACTTCTACTATGGGACCAACTCTGAAATCGCGAAAAAAAATCTGCTGTTTCATTTAAAAATTAATAACGAAAATATCAAAATGTATGAAATCTTAATATATAAAATAGTAAACTGAATGACTGACTGACTGATCTATCAACGCACAGCCCAAACCGCTGGACCTAGAGACTTGAAATTTTGCACACAGATACTTTATACAATGTAGGCATCCACTAAGGAAGGATTTTTGAAAATTCCTTTCGTAAGGGTATGAAATAAGGGATGAAAGTTGGTATGAAAGACTCTCAGTTTTGAAGCTAGAATCTTCAAATTTTGTGTTTAGGCTGACGATTGAAAATTAATAAATACGGGTCTCAGCGTTTTTCAAAATTCTACCCCCGAAGGGGTCAAAAGGGGATGAAGTTGTGCATTGTAGAAAATCCTTTATTTTCGAAGTAATAATAGCTAAATTAATACTCGTAATTTAGGCTTATGGATGGAAATCTAAAGCAACGTATATTGTTTTTGTTAGTATTTCGATCCCTATGGGGATGAAATGGAAGTGAAAAGGGGTAAAAAAACCTAAAAATAAATATGGATGTCGTTATCGGGGTTTTCTGGGATGACGATTGCAAAAATTTCATTTATTTTGAAGTCCAACACGGTGGGCATGATTTAACTCCTAAAAGGGTGAAAATGGGGTTCAAATTTGGTATGGAAAAATAATATAAAATAGACATTACAACTTTCAACTTCGTAGGAGCACATCTTATTATTTATATAAATAGGCAAATTTATATTTTGTTATTTTAGAAATCAACCCCTTAGGGGGTAAATGGGGTGAGTAAACTTAAAAATTGATGTAGATGTTGTTATTGGGGTTTTCTGGGATGGTGATTGCGAAAATGAGATTTATTTTGGAGTTCAACACGGTGGACATGATTTAACCCCTATAGGGGTGAAAATGGGGTTCAAATTTTGTATGGAAATAGAATATAAAATAGACATTACAAGTTCAAACTTCGTAGGGGCACATCTAAAAATAAATAGGCACGGGGGGGGGGGGCTTAAATAGGGACGGGAACGGGACGGAGACCGGGATAAGAACGGGACGGGTACGGGATGGGAACGGGAATAGAATGGGAGCGGGACGGGATCGGGATGGGACGAAAACGGGACGGGACAGGAACGGGACGGGAACGGGACAGGAACGGAACGGAAACGGAATCGGAGACGGAACGGGAACGGGAAGCCTCGTGCGAGGGAGGCCCGCCACACGCGGCAAATGTCTTGCCTCGCGAGGCAGCGCGCTTGATGGGGCCGCCAAATCGCGTAAAAATGACTGGACGGATCCTGGTTAAAGGTTCACTAAAGATTTTCTCTAATATCCACGCGGACGAAGTCGCGGGCAGAAGCTAGTAGCTGATATTTTTTCACGATTTCAGAGTTGGTCCCATAGTAAAAGCTGTTCAGCTTGATGGTCCCTATCTGCAATTTAAAATTATAATTAAATGCCGTGCAGCGAGAGTAGCTTATTATTTGATTATCCTCGCGCAGGTGTACTTCTGTACGTTGAGTCACACCCCGGGCACTCCATACAAGCGTCGCGTTTCAACTACCTATTACACAGACGCTACACAATGACGTTTTTGCACACGCGCAACTGTGTGCGTGCTATTGAATGAGCACACGGATCGACACACGGATGGGCGCCGGTGGGGTGAGGTAATTGATTGTGGGGCGGGGCGGAGAGTTTCCTTTCCGCACGGTAGTACTTATATCTATTCTGTGGTTTAGTCAGGCTAGGCCCACTCCGCGCTTTAGGTACGAAGCTACAAGTAGCCAGCGGGTCCGTCCGGACGGACTAATTTCAGAGGCTGCCGCGTGCCGGCTGGGTCGCACGTTAGCAGTTCGATTTCGATAGTCACTCTATAATAATATTATTATAACCAAAATGAAGGCATATGACATCGTAATGGGCTGCCTTAATACTAATAAAAAGGATCCGAACCTCACGTGTTTTTCACACTTCCAAAAGTTCCAAATGACATCGAAACGTAAGAAGTGCTTGTCTACTAGGTACTTAGTATTTAGTATCCATTTATTCTTAGGTAGGTACTTACTTACTTACTTTCGAAATAAAGTTAATTTTGAATACAATTTCATTTCGTATGAAAGCAAATTGACTCAGAGTCAGCATGTCTGATGTGGCGTTGACTGTACCTATCCTAGGTTATTTTGAAACATATTTAAGTACCTACACATTATTTCAAAACCTCATAACTTGTAATAAATTAACTACCTGTTATTTAATTATTATATAAAAGGAGAAAGTGAAACCCTGTATTCGTTAGAGGAGATAAGAGCTATGCGATAGAAAGAGAGGCAACTTCTAGGTGAATATAACTGTAGCCAAGGGAGCGGCGTGCAACCTGAGTTGCACTTTATTGTGTATGGAATAGAGTCGCTATTTAAATAATTGACTTTGCGGAGTGGATCTTCTGTACTTGTACTATTATGTATTCTGTGGTTTAGTACTATTAAATATCCTGTGATATGGCTCACTCACCTGTACTTTAGCGAGTAGCACTAGCACCTCGCTGTCCCTTTTCACTTCATTAATATATTGTGCTACGTCGACCATCGCCTCTTTCGCGCGCTCTAACCCTCTGAACTCTTCGTGATTCTGTACAATAAATAAACCCTTTAAATATCAAATAATTCAAATAAAGAGGGTTTATACTTCTTATTTACAACTTACTGGTTGTGTTTCATGGACTAGTTTATCTAACAATAGGTGGTATTTGAGCACCCTTTGCATGGGCACTGAGAGTATGTCTCGGAGCTGTATTCGGCCATCGCTGTGTTCTTTTTGACATTTCTGAAAATAAAGTGGAAACATTTTAATGAAAATGTCACCTTGTAGTCGAGATAAAGTCAGTAAAGATAACAATAACCACTAACGCACCCATTCTATTTGGCTTGACTCTTATAAACACAGAATTTTGAATGCTGTGTGAAAGCGTAGAAACTATTTCTTAGGCCTGATCGGTGATGCAATGCGTGCTGTAGCGCGCAAGCGGGAGCTTCATTCTGATGAACTGATTGGCTATTTGAGCTTAAGTGCGGCGAGCGGGTTGTGGTTTGACGGCAGCGTGCCTCTAGATCACTATTTGATGGTTTTTAAGTGGTCATTGCACAAAGCGATGCTCACTCTTTTTCTGGCGTTTAAGGCTCCGTTATTCGAAAACATTTGTCTCTTTTTCTTTACGTGTAAAGAGTATGGAAAATAACCTCCCTTCTGCACTTTTTTGATGTTTTTCGTTATTTTTTTTATTATTACCATTAGCACAATTATCTTTCTTGAAAAAAAGTTATTGGAGCAACTACACAGTACGTTAAGTGTATTTTAATGTAGAATTCAATACGTTTCCGCTATTATTTACGCTAATAATATGACCCGCGACAAGCGCTTTTAATGATATTGTGATTTTTTTTACAAACATCTGTGAGGTTTATACGCAGTTTAATACTTGAAGCTACTAGATAATCTCTTTAGCTTGACGTACGTTTTTTTTTGTGGCTACAACTTTAGGTTTTCTATATAAAAATATGGCTTGCGCAAACCATGTTTTCCTATCATGCACCCTTAAGATTTGTTGTAACTACGTTTTATTTTCAAAAAGTAAACTAAACTAGCCAAGTATCCATCAACCGCCTCTGTGGTCTAGTGGTTCACCCACTCGTGTAAGACGCAGGTGAACCGGGTTCTATTCCTAGGGAGGGTACAATTTGTATTCGGTTTGGTTGGTGGTAGGGCTTATTTCAAGTCCGTCTGTCTAGCCTAGCTACCACCATCTTACCTAAGTTCGAAGCCATGACAACAATTTAAAAATTGTTGTAATCCGGCATTTAGAGGTAAGATAGCCAGTTCCTCAGTGATGAGCATTCCGGGTGTAGTGCACTTCCACTTTCGCCCTTATCGTCACTTTATATCAGGTGAGTTCACCTCACCTACCACCTATCCCGTTGTGCAAAAAACCAACTACTATTCTGTTGTGCAAAAAAAATCTTAAGAGTTTTCTTTCCATTCGTTTCAATCATCCATTATGGTAGGTGACTGACCGCCAGCTGCTTGCTGAAGGTGGAGTCGCGCGCGTCGAGCGTCTTGAGCGTGTCCTGCGCGTGCGTGAGGTTGCTGCAGTAGTCGCCGTACAGCAGCAGGCGCTCGCGCCACGCCAGGAACACGTCGGCCAGCCGCGGCGCGCCGCTGTAGCAACACTGAGTGTATAGGGAGGTGACTGACCGCCAGCTGCTTGCTGAAGGTGGAGTCGCGCGCGTCGAGCGTCTTGAGCGTGTCCTGCGCGTGCGTGAGGTTGCTGCAGTAGTCGCCGTACAGCAGCAGGCGCTCGCGCCACGCCAGGAACACGTCGGCCAGCCGCGGCGCGCCGCTGTAGCAACACTGAGTGTATAGGGAGGTGACTGACCGCCAGCTGCTTGCTGAAGGTGGAGTCGCGCGCGTCGAGCGTCTTGAGCGTGTCCTGCGCGTGCGTGAGGTTGCTGCAGTAGTCGCCGTACAGCAGCAGGCGCTCGCGCCACGCCAGGAACACGTCGGCCAGCCGCGGCGCGCCGCTGTAGCAACACTGAGTGTATAGGGAGGTGACTGACCGCCAGATGCTTGCTGAAGGTGGAGTCGCGCGCGTCGAGCGTCTTGAGCGTGTCCTGCGCGTGCGTGAGGTTGCTGCAGTAGTCGCCGTACAGCAGCAGGCGCTCGCGCCACGCCAGGAACACGTCGGCCAGCCGCGGCGCGCCGCTGCCCGGCACGCACGCGTCCGTCGCCGACTTCAGCTGCCGTAGCAACCCTGAGTGGATATCGTGCAACTCCTGCAGACAAAAAAACATAGGTTAAAAACAAACATTGGGTAAAATAAACTATAACTTAACGGCCAAGCCCAATAATCAATCTACAGCTGATAGGGGTAGATCTAAACCATCAGGGGGTCAAGTCTGCTATTGTTAACGGTATTACGGGTGTGGGTTTAAGAAACACAATGTGTTTCTGTTTGAGGTTTAAGAAACAAGAACTGTGTCAAAAAGCATAACAATTTAAACACCATTGAAACACGATTTTGGCGTTAACAATAGCAGACTTGACCCCCTAATTAGTTGCTATGATATTAATAAAAATTTAACAACAGTTGCTGAGCAACTAATCTAGATTAGGCGTATCCCTATCTGTGGATTAATTATTGAATCTGGAGGTAAAACTGGATCGTTTATCTCACCTTTATACCGAAAAATATAACTGACAAGTCTTGTGGTTTCAAATACGGCGTGAGCGGTCTAAGGAAATACTTTATTATTTTGCTCAGTACGTCCACGTAATTGCATTCTGTATCTACTAATTCCCTTATAACGTAATCCCTCTTTTCTAGGCTGTGCGACGACGTCGCTAGCTGAAACACGAAATTACAATTTTAATATGGTCCAACCGAACTTTTGCAGCTAAAGCGTATAATTATAAGCGATTATATAAAATCCAAAATAAAACACGTAAACCATTCTAAAACAAAACTCTTACTAAAAACATGTGTATCGCTAAAAGACTCCCAATTAACTAACTACAAATGAACAGTATTTTTTGCTGGATACGAGAAATAAAGCGTGTATGAATAATTCAGAAAGTGCGCGGAACACCTCGTGGGGACTTTTACTTGTTTCCTCGAGACGGAATTTCATGGCTGAGGGGCTGACGGCGGCGAGACGCCGTATTAATCCGCCCCCTCATCCATGAAACCTTTTTCAACGATTATAAAATACTAGATCATTACTTTGCTCGAGTCGAAATCTTTTAGTAACGGAGATCGCAATACTTGATGGTAATTAAACGTCCGGCGAGTTGATTACCCGCTAGTTTTTCCTTTGAATTTAATTACCATTTATTTACTTTTATTTGTCAGATTTTTACCTTGAGAAAACGAAATTAGTTCTTTCAAGTTTTTTTGAAATCCGCAAATGATTGCGTAAGAATGTAAGGCTAAGTATATACAACGTGTTAGAAAAAAAAACCCCCTAATGCCAAATATGGTAGATAGATAGGGACCATCAAACTGAACAACTTTTACTATGGGACCAACTCTTGAAATCGCGAAAAAAAATCTGCCTTTTATACAAAAATTGATAACGAATATATTAAAGGGTATTAATGTAAATTCGTATTAATGTATTTTTGGAGCACGTTGTATATGTAGTTTTATCGAACGGTTATTTCTCATATCACTCTAGAAAAAATGGGCAAAATAATTGAAAAAAAAAAAGAAAATCAAAGTGCAGCGTACTGTATTGAAAGCGGGCGGGTGTGTCGCGGCGGGCGGGAGCAGCCGCGCAGACTTGACCGCGCACAGGTCGTGGTAGATCTCCTCGTCGCGGATGCGCGCGCAGTAGCTCGCGTACTCACCCACCTCGGCCGCGCCGCCGCCGCCGCTGCGCAACGCCGCCGTTAGCAACCACTACGTGCAGCCGGCGCTAGCCGCTACCTCCAGCGCGCACCGATCATCTTTTGTTCTTTCAACTATACAGCTAGCTAGCTGCCACTTGTATTTTTTATTAATAAACGGCTTACAGTTAATCACATAGATTTTAACTAGCACGTAATTTATTCGATAAGCTATAGTATAAAAGCTTTGATCCTCAATACTGGCCCGTTTTTGTGTTTCTAAAGTTACCTTATGTTTTTATCAAAAAGATCATCGGTACGCCTAGAATAATAAACACATCCCCGCTCAACAAATTAGAATTTGGCAATCGTTACTTTGTTTAGCTTTTAATTTTATGTTAGGAAACTTACTACGTAGAAAGTAAACTTCATCGGTTCAATAATCGATAGAAACTTTAGAATATATTATAGGGAAATATGGAAATTCTGTACAAAAATAAAGTTCTATAACGAAGGCGAGCGAATACCGCTCTCAGGTTGTTTATAACACTATCCATATGTTGACCTTGTTCAAATAAGTAGGTACAGTTTGCATAAAATAGATGTTTAAATTTAGCAAACAATACACAAATTCGTTCAGCTGGAGTATGAAAACAAATCACCAATTCGGCTCGCACTTGAATGTATTTTTTTCAATAGTTTATTGAGCGGGGGTCGAGGCTAGCGTCGAGTTGCGCACACGCATGCAGCGCACGCGGTCCAGCTAGACGCATAGCACGACAAACCTCACTGATAGATGACTACACAATTTAGTCATTTACAGTTCATCACTGAGGTTAAGTGTTGTGTCGTGAAAGGAACTCTATTTAGTCTGAATGCATACTAACTGTTAAATTATTTCGCTCCGTGCCATCTAAAGAAAGTTCCTTAAAATATTTAGAATTAAGATAACTTTCACGTGAACTGCGAAAAACTAAAAAAAATACTACAAAGCATATCACTAACATGCCCGCTATATTCCAAGAAAAGCTATCTACGATAATCTAGTAGTCGGCCAAACCAAACCACGGCGGCTTACTGTGGTGCAACCGACCGCCTCCACACTCTAAAGCCAATGCTGTTCTTTGCCCATTCACTGATAAATTTAATCTATACATGAGTAAACTTCTGAGAATGTGTCATTTATTTATCATATCAGTTCTTTAAAATGCTTATTAATATTAACAGTTACAAAGCTCTTCATTGAAGCCATCTTCCCAAGTCACATGATTCATCTATTACATCGACCATGAAGCTAATATAACTTATGTATTATATTTATTGCATAATAGATTGGTAATAGGTATATCTATAATTACGTTACGTTATGTTTATACGCGTAACTTTTATCTATTACTAGATAGCACAAAGGACAGCATTGCTATTACACTTTATTTGTTTCCAATAATAGTGAATAAATGAAAGCCATTTATCTAGCTTTTTCCGGGTACAATAAAGATAGATCGTGTACTGATTGCATAAGTAATACAGCTATGTTTATCTGGTATTCAGATTTTTCTGTGCCGATTATGTATACAAATCGATAAGCCAAGGTCGAAAAAGGCTGACTGTATATTCGCGCATTGCTGATGTATTTTTCCATTATCCGATATATTTTTGGATACCGTACCATTGGAAACAAATAAAGTAAAAGTACTAGTTGCAGAAACGCCACCTCTGGCATCGCTGAAGTGAACTTGACATAGCAGAGGTCCTCGTAAATCTCCTCGACGCGGTCCTCGCAGTTGGCGCTGGGGATCGTGAACTGGACCCAGGGCACCTCGGCCTGCGCCGGGTGCTCGGGGCTCTCCCGCATGCCGAACGACGGCGCCTCGAGCGACACCGACGCGCTACGTCACGGTTCGGACGTTACACAAATATCAATTATACTAGACATTACCTATGCAGACACAAACACTCGCGGCAAAGCGGTGCCATAAATCACTTTTGTAAAAGAGATGCGCACGCGAGTGTGATAGCAACAGAGATGCGAACATGACGTGTGCTGTCTCATTTCCACGTTTTATTGCACCGTCTGCCGCAAGTATTTGGATCGGGTATAACCAAGTCACTTAGAACTAAGTCGATGAACAAACGGGATACTTACACAGATTGCAAGTCTTTGTAAATATCTTCCTCTGACTGGGTCCTGTGTGCTGAAAAAGGCCTGAAAAAAAACTCATATCTGAGCTGCCTGTCCATTGACGCGGAGCGAGGCAGCGGAGCGGGAAAACGAGCAAATATTAACCAAAAAGATTAAATAAAATCTCCGCTCCGCCCGCCTCACTCCGCGTCAATGGACAGGCAGCCTTAAAGCAGGGTATGGCTAGCTAGATCATAAAAAAGTGAAGTTATTTAAACAATACAGGCGATAATAAAATCATAAGCCAACCATAGAATAGTTATTTACGAATTTTATGATAATTGCAATAGTTTTCCTGAAGTGATAATACTGATCTTCCTTGTTCATCCCATGACCATCAGCCGTTTTTAATGTCCCCACTGCCGGGTCACAGGCCTTCCTCAATCATAATCATTTATTTATTTGCTTCAAACATGGTAAATAAGATGGATAAGGAGGATGTGCCATGACCTACCACGCGGGCCTAATGCGGATTAGTGGGTGTAAACGACTGCAAATGCACAGCCAGGACCAACGGCTTAACATGCCTTCCGAAGCACGGAGGAGCTAGAAATAATAGTGTGCGTTACCCAAGCAAAAAGTTGTGCTTTAGAGAGATGAGACCTTATCAGATAATTAGTGTGTCATGAGGAGAAATTTGTTTACTAATAGCAAAATTTGTGTGAGTTGTAGTTTTTAAGATATATGAGAAAAACAGATTTTGCTGGGGTCACGTTTTAAACATTACCCTGGCAAAAAAAGTTGTTTCAGCCTGGAACCAAATACATGAATAGATAGCTTTTGTTGCATAGTAAATGTTAGCAAATAGCAAAAATTGTGTGTGTTATGGTTCTCGAGTTATTTAACTTTTTGCTGGGGTAACGTTTTGGGTTTTCCCAGATCTCGAAAACGGTTCAACGCAGAAGTTTGAAAAAAATACCACTAAGAGACCTTAATTTGTTTAAATTTGTTTAATTGTTAGTTTTTGATTTGGTTGTTCAAACCAACGTAATTAAATGGTTTCGAAAAACAGAAAAAACGAATTTGCAAGTAAACTAGTACACTTATAATCAAATAAACAGCTGTTAAAAATAGCCGTGGTAGACACTTATTACGTCAAGAATTTTAGGCTTTGTAACTTTACACGATATAAAGATATAAACAAATTTAATAAATTTTAGACCGGTCCTACCTTACCGATCGAATACACAGTTTCCATAACATTAAGATACAGGGCATACATTAAACAAATTTAAGTAATTCATTAACATTACTTCCTGTTAATTTCAGCTTTCAATTACGCCTATCATGAAAGTTTTAACAAAAACAAGATTACGACAGCAATTCTTGAATAAGCCGACCAAATTGTAAAGGTCACTAAAAAGCGACCGCACCATACGTACGGGTTATCTTCGCAAATTAGCAGCTTAGTATCCGATGTTTTGTACAGTTATGAAGAAAAATGTTATTCATATAGCTTAAGATTCTACTAGTTTTCTATTTTATAAATTAATATCGTGTTTATTAATATCAAATAATACACTTACGCGATTAATAGTATTTTTAAAGAATGTAATGTTTCACGAAAGTTAAAAGTTTGAAGGCACTCAACATTACATAAATAAAGGTAAATAATAATCTAAACCTAAGTAGGAAATAATCTCGCTAAGCAATTTATAGTGTGATTTATTTGTCAGTATCAATATATACATTTATAGTAATTTGTTGCTTCTGTTTGATCAAACCAAATGTTTTATTTTAATACCAAACCTACTCATGTCAATCCAGTGACCACTATGTTTGACAGGTAAAAACATTTACCCATAAAAACTGTTCCTACCTAGGAACAGTTTTTACGGAAACTACCTCGCATTTTTTCCATATATATTTCTCACCATTTAAACCTTCCCCTGGAATACGACAAACATTTTAAAACCAAAATCGGCCAAGCCAATCTTGAGTTTTCGCGAGACTAATCTACATTATATATTTAAAGATAATCTGACCAGCAAAGTTTTGTAAGCAACTGTACTAACAAAAGATCCATAACATCCCGTTCATTTAAGATGGTTACGCTTATGTATGGCGCGGTCGCTTTTTAGTGACCTTTACAATTTGGTCGGCTTATTCAAGAATTGCTGTCGTAATCTTGTTTTTGTTAAAACTTTCATGATAGGCGTAATTGAAAGCTGAAATTAACAGGAAGTAATGTTAATGAATTACTTAAATTTGTTTAATGTATGCCCTGTATCTTAATGTTATGGAAACTGTGTATTTGATCGCTAAAGTACGACCGGTCTAAAATTTATTAAATTTGTTTATATCTTTATATCGTGTAAAGTTACAAAGCCTAAAATTCTTGACGTAATAAGTGTCTACCACGGCTATTTTTAACAGCTGTTTATTTGATTATAAGTGTACTAGTTTACTTGCAAATTCGTTTTTTCTGTTTTTCGAAACCATTTAATTACGTTGGTTTGCGACAACCAAATCAAAAACTAACAATTAAACAAATTTAAACAAATTAAGGTCTCTTAGTGGTATTTTTTTCAAACTTCTGCGTTGAACCGTTTTCGAGATCTGGGAAAACCCAAAACGTTACCCCAGCAAAAAGTTAAATAACTCGAGAACCATAACACACACAATTTTTGCTATTTGCTAACATTTACTATGCAACAAAAGCTATCTATTCATGTATTTGGTTCCAGGCTGAAACAACTTTTTTTGCCAGGGTAATGTTTAAAACGTGACCCCAGCAAAATCTGTTTTTCTCATATATCTTAAAAACTACAACTCACACAAATTTTGCTATTAGTAAACAAATTTCTCCTCATGACACACTAATTATCTGATAAGGTCTCATCTCTCTAAAGCACAACTTTTTGCTGGGGTAACGCACACGAAATAATAAATGTTTGGTCACCCATCCCATGACCGACCCTTGCAAAAGTTGCTTGGCCTCCGCAATCGATGGGCTAGGTGCTAAACCAGTGCGCCATCGAGCTCTTCTTTTTCATCCAAATGTCCCCAATTCTGGCTGGATGTGTATCAGGGAAAATAATCACTCTCTAAAATGGATGAACTAAATAAAAATCCTACATAGTAATGCTGTATGACCAATAAAACTAATTTTATGAACATGTACACATTTTGTCTAAACAATCCTACTAATATTATAAATGTGAAAGTTTGTGGGTTTGGATGTTCGGATGTTTGTTCCTCAATCACGCAAAAACTACTGAACGGAATTGGTTGAAATTTGGCACACAGATAGTAGATAGCCTAGATTAAAACATACTTTTTATCCCGATATTCCCACGGGGACGGGAGCCACGCGGGTGAAACCGCGGACGGCCGCTAGTGAAAAAATAATTGAAATAAGGGAATGCTTACTTAACATTCTTAACCAATGCTTTGGGGCACTGACTTAGTTTTGCCAGAGTACATAATACTCGATGAAAGTTGGACAAATCAAACAGCATTGAAGGGTCAAACAGGTCTGTCTCCCGAAGCTCGAACACTTCATGGCACGTCCGCAGGAAAACTTTTATGTTCCTCATACATAGAAACTGTGGACAATAAATGTTATTATAATTTCATTATGAAATTTGCCATTTTCTGCTGGTTACATACATATCTGTATAGATAATTAAATAAACAGAAGAGATAAATAAGCTACAAAAGTTCGACATTCACAAATTATTTTTAAAGGAAGTGAACTTATCAGTTGGGTCAGTTGTTGGGAAAATATGACAACATCAATTTGATTAGAAAAAAAACCAGCCAAGTGCGTGTCGGGCCACGCGCACCATACTGTATCTAATACCACTATAATTTTTCGTCTGTAAAAATAACTTTGTTTTTCAGTGTTGGTATGAATGACAAAGTTATATTTGCGGTTTTGGAAAATATGATATATCTCGAAAACTAATTACTTTATCTCGTTCAAACCAATTTAAGTTGAAAGTTTTTATTAAGATCTACAGCATATTTTTTTTTTAGATTTTTCACTTTCTTATTTCAAAAGTTAGAGGGGGGGGGGGGGGACACACATTTTACCACTTTGGCAGTGTTTATCTTTCAAACGTTTGACTTTTAGAAAAAATTGTCTTAGAAACCTCAATGTCATTTTTAAAGACCTATCTATAGACACCCCGCACGTATTGTTATGAAGGAATTTTTTTTTCAGTTTCAGTTCCATGTATGGGGAGCCCCCCCTTAATCTTAATTTTTTTTACTTTTGTGTTAAAATCGTTAAGCGGTTAACAGATTACATCTACTTACTAAGTTTCAACTGTGTAATCCTAATACTTTCGGAATAAAATGGCTGTGACATACGGACGGACAGACAGACAGACATGACGAATCTATAAGGGTTCCGTTTTTTGCCATTTTGGCTACGGAACCCTAATAAGAAGCTAATAATTAATTTTACTTTACTGTTGATATTTTCAAATACATATTTTAAATATGTAAATAAGAACTCTTTTGGATCCTACTAATATTATTAATGTGAAAGTTTGTGCTGATAGTCCCGTGTGCTCAATAAAAAATACGGCGTATTGTGATCGAGGGATATCCTTTGGTAGGGTGCACCTTCTGAACCCTTCTTTTTGAGCTAATTTCGAATATGTAAAATATTATGACATAGCAGCTAGTACTTTAAAAAAAATCTTAAAAATATTTTCCAAACATACTAAGTTTCGCTTTTGCAGGGATGAAAAACGGCTGAATGAATTGTTATGAAACATACTCAAAATAACCCGTAATATACTTTTATCTTACATCATGGAAGCAATTTTGAAAATATTAACATTAAGTATTTTTTTGGATTTTTTTTTATCCCTATTCTATGAGTTAGCATTTTTCAAAAGTTGCTAGTAATAGGTGTCATACATCGCACTGGAACATTAAAGGCGGAGATCACCCCTTTCACCACATACTTCACCCCCCCCCCCCCCCCCCCCCCGAAATCACCGAGTTTTTTTGTGTCCATCAGCCATTTTTTGATGCCCCCACTGCTGGGGCACAGGCCTTCCTTATGGGTGGTGAGGAGGATGGGCCATAACCCACCACGCGGGCCCAATGCGGATTGGTGGGTGTTAACGACTGCAAATGCAGCCGGGACCAACGGCTTAACGTGCCTTCCGAAGCACGGAGGAGCTCGAGATAATAAACCAATAAGTTGGACACGATCACACGTCACTTTTCTGTTCAGAAATTTATGTTGTTTTTTCCGAACGGGGGAGGCCCCGAACTGGGGGGGGGGGATTGAAGTATGTGGTGAAAGGGGTGATCTCCGCCTTTAATGTTTCAGTGCGATGTATGACACTTTGCGATTACCTATTACTAGTAACTTTTAAAAATACTAACTCATAGAATAGGGTTAAAAAAATTCCAAAAAAATACTTAATGTTAATATTTTCAAAATTGCTTCCATGATGAGTATATTACGAGTTATTTGGCGTATGTTTCATAAGAATTCATTCAGCCATTTTCTCCCTGCAAGAGCGCAATCTTAGTATGTTTGGAAAATATTTTTCTGATTTTTTTTAAACTAGTAGCTGCAATGTCATAATATTTTGCATATTCGGAATCAACTCAAAAAGACCTTTCATTCGATACCCCACACGGTGGGTTTTGGAAAAAAAGAATTTCAAATTCCATACAAAAAAAGATTGTATTTTATCTCCCTCCCATACAAAAATCCAAGATGGCTCCCCTTCTTAAAATTATTTAAGGGTTCAGAAGGTGCACCCTGCCAAAGGATGTCCCTCGATCACCAAACGCCGTATTGCACTTTTATGTCGTGTGGAAATGCAGCTATGAGATGTTTGTGTTAGATGTTTCTCAATTTAGCAAAATGGCTGAATTCTGATGGTACACAGATAGTTCAAGACATAGATGGTTGATTAATATATAGGCCCAATTCACGCAAACGAAGTCGCGGGCGGAAGCTAGTTGTACTTATGTTAGTACAGTATCTAAATAGATTGAGATAAGAGTAAGAGCAAAGATAAGCTATAAAATTGAAGCAATAAAGTTTTGTTTTTACTTCCTTCAAATATACATTTACATATTTTAAACAAGTGCCTTCCTGTTATATTATATTGATAAAAGTTACTGCTTTAATATGTTAAATTACATAGGTACATATTATTTACTGGATTTTCATGAGACAACACAATATTCCGGATTCAGTAAATACACAATCTGATGCGATTTTGTTACTGTATCTAGTGACGGAACCATTAAAAATGGTACTGTAAAATGGATTGGTGATTAAGGTAAACCATTTTAATATTTTTTTTTGTAAAATAAGGAAAATATGCAGTTTTAAACCCATTTTTGTTTCCTTATAAATGAATTGCTTTTTAATAAAATAATCCATTATTGAATTTTTTAGATTTTAGGCATTCACAGTGCTATTTTTATATTAAGACAAATAATTTAATAGAATAAATACTAAAAAAAATCAACTCATCCTTAACATATCCCCTTAATATATCTGAGCTGCTACGGGTGAGTCAATTTTTTCTAGTATTTTTTTCTATTAAATTATTCATCTTAAAATAATCCTTTATTAACAGGTTTTTATGTAAAAAATATTAAAGTAGTAATAACCAAGCTTATGGTTGTTATTAAAAATTTTCCCATTTCTGTATTATATTTGTTTTTTTTAGAGCATCTGGATGGGTCAGTCCCACTATTCCCATTACCCATTGCAATGGTAATACTGAGACTTCATTTTTTTCTTAAAACAGTTGACAGAATTGACCAATGACGTCCATAATGTAAAGAAGTAAGGCTACGCACCTTCTTGTATTAGTCGACTCTATGATTGTACACTGTGACATTGAATGTTATGCTATGTCTCTGTACTCTCTTTGTGTTTATGTCCTGTCTAGTTGTCATTGATTTGTCTCTATAAATCGTACTCACAAATTAAACTCGTAATAACTTTCTCAATCAGTTCTTTATTCGTTAAAATGGTAGCAGAGAATCAATTTTCAAATTGAACTGAGGGTGTAGATTGGCAAATTTCGTTTCGGTGGCAAAACCAAAACAAAAAAAAAATCTAACATTGAAAATTCGACGGAACGAGACCTGCAGTCAAAATGGATAGATCCATTGCAGACGTTTCGAAGATTCAACTCGGGGATTTAGATGCCAAAAAGTTCAACACGTGGAAGTTAAGAGTTTTCATGGTACTGAAGGGGCTGCCTGGGGCAAGAGATGTGTTGGAAGGGAGAAAACCGAGGCCAACATTACTGCCTGGTGCTACAGCAGAAGCCACGAAGAAGTACGAAACAGATGTTTGTGAGTACGACAAACTCGACTGCATAATTTCCGTCCTGTTAACGTCAAACCTACCAGATGACATACTCGAAAAAATGATGCGTTTTACTTACTCCAAGGATATGTGGGATGAACTACACAGACTTTATGGAGGCTGCACCGTAGATAAAAGGTACGCGATGTGCAAAGCTTTCTTCTCATACAAGAAAGATGCTACGCATGATATGGCGACTCATATTTCGACGCTCAAGAACTTATGGCACGAATTACATAGTGCTCTGGACCTGGAAAAGGATTTGCCAGATATGCTATTGATTTACAAAATTCTTGACACACTGCCGTCGGAGTACATGACGTTTGAATCAAGTTGGCTTTTGATGACGAAGAATGAGCGCACAGTCGATAACCTTACTGTCCAGCTGTGCTCCCAGGAACAGATTCTTGCGAGAGGAAAAGAAGAAAACGATGAAGGCAGCAGCACTGCCGAAGCATTACGGGTAAAGACAGGAAAGAATGAAGCAAAATCTACTAACATAGAAGAAAGCAAGGAAAAGACGCGAAAAGATAAGAAAAAGTGCAAATACTGTGGAAAACTCGGTCACTTTGTTAGACAATGTGAGAAATGGATGAGTGATGGAAGACCAAAGAAGCCAGAAAAGGACACCAAAAATGTCAACATGACTATCTTTTCCATAACTGGTGACGATGCTAAAGATGCGAAAAATTTTTACGTGGACAATGGAGCAACCAGCCATGTATCAAACAACGTCGATCTTTTTGTAGAGTTCAGCCATTTTAAGAGCAAGCACACAGTACGAGGGGCAAATGGAAACGAAATCCAAGCTGTAGGGATTGGTACCATTCGAGCACAGGCACTAGTAGATGGTGAAATACATCAAATCATGCTAAAAGATGTATGGTATGTACCCACCATAAGCAGAAATCTTTTCTCAGTTCTTGCGGCGCACGATGCAATAGAGAACAGCACATTCGAGTCCACTCCAACGACTTGCATTTTCAAGGTAAACGGCGAAAAACGACTAACTGGTAAGAGAGCAAAGCATGGCGACCTGTATAAACTGGATATAACGTGTTTAAAGCCTGCAGAAGTTAATCAGTTATCAACGCAGAACCTTCTTCAACTTTATCATGAGCGTTTTGGACACCAAAGCAAAGCACATGTAAAGAAGCTACTGGAGAAAGAAATGAACATCAAAACAGAGATGAACAAGGATCTATGCGAAGGTTGTGTCTATGGAAAGTCTCACCGACTGAAATTTGGGACCAGAGAGAAGGCAACCCGACCTGGAGAGTTGATCTGTACAGATGTTTGCGGCCCTTTCCCGTACTCTTATGGAAATAAGAGATACTTTGTGCTATTCAAAGATGTTCATACCGGGTACCGTTGGGTATATGTGATGCGAGAAAAGTCGGAAGTCCACCAAAAGCTATCACTGATGCTAGCCGAAGTCAAGGCAGCAGGTGTAAAAGTAAAAGAGATTTTGAGCGACAATGGAGGTGAATTCGATAATGGCGAAGTTCGACGCATACTGCAAAAAGAAGGTATCGTACAGAGGTTAACGATGCCTTACACACCACAGCAGAATCCTACTGAGCGAGAGAACAGGACTGTTGTGGAGATGGCAAGAGCCATAATGTACGCCCATGGAGAGATGCCAGCGGGCCTATGGGCTGAACTGATTTTGACGTCGGTTTATATCCTGAACAGAACGGGACCAGGACCTGATGGGAAATCACCGTACGAATTATGGCATGGCAGAAAACCAAGAATAAAACACTTGCGTGTGATTGGGACTACATGCTACCCTCACCTTCCAAAAGAGAAACGGAAGAAGTTGGATAAAAAGGCTCAGAGGGGAATCTTAATCGGATATGACGGTGATGAAGGATATCGTATTTGGGATGGGGAACATCACAAATTAATCCGGTCGCGTGACGTCACATTCCAAGAATACCCCTTGCTTAGAGAAGCAGAAGATTTGGGAAAGACAAAATCGAAGCCGACTGAGCCTGAGAACAAAACAGAGCAAAAAAGTTGTAGCCAGTCAGAAAACAATAAATTCAATCTAGAGTTTTTGGGATTCCAGTATGGATCTAGCAAAGACACTGTTGTGGAAGGAACAAGAGAAGTCTTAGTCAACGATAATGAACCAGCAGTCAATGACGAAGAGGAAGTAGTCAGTGACGAAGAAGTTGTAAATGATGAAAGCACTGAAACCGAAGAAATGTTACACATCGGAAATAATGAAGTGAATGATGAAGACGATGACATAGAACAAGGGTTTCAAACTGGAAATGAAGATGTTTACGATGATGCAGAAGATGATGGTGCCCAAATTCCTATAAATGAAATAGAGAACGAGGGTAGAATGACTCTACGGAATCGTGATAATCTTAGACCTCCAAGCCGATACCGTGACTTTGTCTGTAACATCTGCCATGCACTATCCAAATTCGATGAACCTATGTTAGAGCCAACCACATACAAACAAGCGATTGAAAGCGTTGAAGCTGACAAATGGCGCAAAGCAATGGAATGCGAAATTAACTCTCTTAGGGTCAATTCACACCGAGACGCGACGCGACGCGACGATACTCAAAGAGGCCAATGATTTCGCGCTGCGCCGCGCGTCGTCGCGAGACGCATCGCAACGTCGCGAGGCGCATCTTAAAATCGTAGCAGGACGACGCCTTGCTGCGCAGCGAGATGCCGCGAGGCGCAGCGGAACGTATCTACTAGCCGCGGGCGCCGCGCGGCCCCGCCCGCGCCCTCCCGCAGTCTACCACTGGCAAGCGCACGAGAACGACGTATATTTGGCGGGTGCGTGCATTATGGAGATCGAGGAGAAGTTAATTTTTTTTGTGCAGCGCTACGAGTGTTTGTATAATGTATCGTCAAAACACTATAGTGACAGAAATGCTAAAAATAATGCATGGGACAAAATTAGTGAACAATTGGGTTTATCGGGTAAGTAACTTTGTAAATATTACTTAATCGATTTTAATAAAACAAGTCAATATCATAAAATACATTTAATGTACATACGTAGGTACACAATTAGTCAAAGAAATATAATAAAGGACATCATTATAATATAAACTTTGATAAAATCGCATGGTGTGGTTTTTGCAGTACCTACATCGACGCTATCGTCTGTTTTATTTATTTATTTATTTAGAAAACCAACAGCGTGACAATACATATAAATTGACAATCAATTATACAGTTATAAAGCCAATAACAGGTTTCCCTTGGTTTTTGAAATTATTGTTACCTACCTATTCTTAACATCTTTCTATCATATCATTTTGCCAGTAGACCGAACCATTCTCAGAATTAAAGTAGGTTTTAAAATGGTTTCGAATAGTCATAGGTTCTTCATCATCAATTTGGCTGGTGTCTAATAAATTTTGTAGAATGCTGTCTCTTGGTAATGAAATGTTTTCGGGTATGTCGTCTAGCATGTAATTATGTAGACATGTACATGCTAAAATTATGTTGTTTAAATACTTCGGCTGTATTCTTATTCTTTTTTGAAAAATTTCAAATTTCTGCTGCATAATTCCAAAAGCACTTTCCACAATGCGCCTTGCTCTGCTCAAGCGGTAGTTATAAATTTTTTTTTCTCGATCATGGGAGACTTGGTCACTGGGAAAGGGTCGCATTATGTTTTGAGACAGGGGAAAAGCCTCATCTCCAACAAAAACATGAGGTGCGTTACATGTTGTACCCGGCAAACATTTATTAGGAGGTATTCCTAATTGATTGCTTTGTAGCTTCACTCCCAATTTGGAATTAGATAAAATGCCTCCGTCGCTGTTTCGGCCATAAGATCCTATGTCAACAACAACAAATCTATATTTAGCATCTACTATTGCCAACAAAACAGTGCTAAAGTGTTTTTTGTAATTGAAGTACAGGCTTCCACTATTCCAAGGTGCTCTTATGTTGACGTGCTTTCCATCAATAGCTCCTATGCAGTTAGGAAAGTGCCAGATGCTATCGAAATCTTTTTCTATCGACTCCCATAGCTCTCGAGTTGGTTTTGGCATAACCATAGGTTGCAATGCTTTCCAAAGTGCAGCACAGGTTTCGTGAATAATTGTTAGAACGGTACTGTAACCCATGCGATAGCTTTGTGCTACAGACTTGAAGCTGATTGCTGTAGTCAAAAACCTGAAAAAAATTATAGTTTAAACTACAGTGAGACATTTTAATTAACTAACTACGGAGTATTCTGATTATTTTTTTAAGATTTTCACTTTATGTTACAGTTATTTTTTGATAATTTTTTCACGAGATTTTCCATGGATACATGGATAATAATTCGACGTAGTCGTTTCCGGGTTGACGTTGATTTCTGGGATATCCTGCATAAATATATGTCAGTATTATTACAGAAAACATATACCATAATTTTATTTTTTATTTCAGCACCAGACTGTCAAAAGCGCTGGAAGAAAATCCGTGATAGTTATAGACGATCAATAAATTTAAGAAAAGATGGAAAAAGTGGTTCTGCCAGAGTGAAGGCTAAGCCCATAAAATTTGAGAAAGAATTGGAATTTCTAAAAAAATATGTTGTGCAAGAAAATTCCCAGGTCTCAAATCTAGATGACTCATCTACATACTCTATAAATGATGATTCGCAATCTATACAGTCACCATTACAAGCTAACTCACCAGTATCACGACCGGGTTCTGTATCACGGTCTCCATCACATACACGAAATATTTCACAACAGCCTAGAGCATCGGAAATATTATCCCGTTACATTGAGGCTAAAAAGGAAGAGGACTCTACGGATTATTTTTTTAAAAGCATGGCAAGTAAAGTCAAAGGAATGCCTAATAAAATAAAGGCAGAAATTGAACGCAAGATCTTCCAGATAGTTAATGACGCAGAATTAAAATTGACAGAACAAGAAGAAGTTAATTTGTTATATTCACAATATCACAATTACGAAACCGAAAAAAACGACACGTACACGCCATCAAACATGAACAACTTTCAGGCTTCGAGAAGATCAGCACCATACACGTACACGCCATCATCCGTCAATAATAATAGTACTGAGATAACCGGTGCACCTCTTCCCAATTACGAAACCGAAAAAAACAACACGTACACGCCATCAAACTTGAGCAACTTTCAGGCTTCGGAAAGATCAGCACCCACGTACACGCCATCATCCGTTAGTAATAATAATACTGAGATAACCGCTACACCCCTTCCCAATTACGAAACCGAAAAAAACGACACGTACACGCCATCAAACATGAGCAACTTTCAGGCCGCCAGAAGATCAGCACCATACACATACACGCCATCATCCGTCAGTAATGATGAAACTGAAATAACAGATGCACCTTTCACTGATTACGAGATCACGAAAATCTAACGCCGTCGCCATAAGCCACCATATATCAATAATTAATTAATAATAATTGTGAAATCGACAGAATATGTGATTTTTTTAAGTTTCTTAACATTCCTGATTTTGTTACTTTAGCTAAAAATTATTAAGTGTAATAAAAAAGAGCTTGCCTATCTACAATAATGTTGTTATTTAATAACTGAAACTAGCGACCCGCCCCGGCTTCGCACAGGTGGAATGCTGATACTAAATATACTATATTACGAAAGAAGTATGTGAGCTTTTAGAAGGCCATATCACGAAAGAAGTATGTGAGCTTTTAGAAATGAAGAGCACAACCAAAGAGTATGATGACATTTACGAAAATCCTAGTAGCGAAACCGATACTAGTGAGATAGACTCTGAGTGATATGTAATTTTTACTCATTATTTTATTATTTTTTAATTATACTTAAGCCGTATCAGTGATCAAAATCATAAAATTTTATTGAAATACAAGCCTATAATCATCACAATGTCTTTAAATCCATTATATAATATATTATTTGGTATTTAAGAGCAAGAAATAATTTTGTCAAGCTAGATTTCAAAAATATCACACTGTGCGCCGACTCGAATCACAGACTCATCACCCTGTTGCATCAAGCAAGGCTATAAAACACGTCAAACTGACAGAAGGAATTAATGATGCATTGTTGTAAGCACTGTCTAAATATGCACAAAATTAGATAAGTTCATTAACAGATGTAAAACAGATTAGAGACCAAAGTCACTTCTCTATTTATTTGTAAAAAAAGCGAAAGCAAAAGAGTACAAACTCTTAAGTACCTAGTACATTAGCATTACTTACCTAAGACAGAGAGATAACCGCTCTTCAATCGAGATAGTGGGCCTGTAATTAGTTTTTTGTTTTTCTATATATGGCCGCAACACATTTAATAAGTTTTGAAACTTTTGGTAGTCCATTTTGTAATAATCATAAAACTTTTCTGGATAGTTGGCAATGTGGTCAAAAGCCAAAGTATGAAATTCGCCATGAATTCCTCTATTTCTCCATAAATTATGCACCCAAATACTCCTGTGTGATGTCTTCTTTTTAATTTTATTTTTGTAAACTTCTTCCTCTTCCTCTTCTGCGAGAAGTCCGATTATAACAAGATCCCAGTCTATCATTATATTTTCAATCGAGCACTCGACCGAACTGCGTCAATTCTAAACGAAGTCTGGACGGAAATAGTAGAGAAGTCACCACAGCGGCCTCAGGCTGCGCCTCGCGGCGTCGCGCTGCGTCGCGCGGCACCGCGAGACGCAGCACCGCTCTTGCACGCCGCGCGTACCGGCGATGCACCGCTGCGTCACGATACGTCGCGCTACGCCGCGAGGCACCTCGAGGCGCAGTGCTGCGTGGTGCAACGTAATCTGAATTCTCACAATGTAATGTGTATCTTTTCGTGTAGTGAATAAAGTATATTCTGAGTCGCTCTATGAAAAATGTGCGCGCAGCGTCGCGCCGCGTCGCGTCTCGGTGTGAGCTGACCCTTAAAGACAACCAAACTTGGGACATGGTGGAATTACCTAGAGGGAGGAAAGCGATACCCTGTAAGTGGATCTTTAAGATTAAAACCAATCCTGATGGCACGGTTGACAAATATAAAGCTCGTTTAGTAATAAAAGGTTACTCGCAGAAGAAAGGGCTAGACTACTATGAGACGTTTAGTCCCGTAGCCAAAACGAGCACGATAAGAGCTGTTTTGAGTGTCGCTGCACAAGAAAATTTGACTCTGTCACAATTCGATGTTTCGACCGCATTCCTCTATGGAAGCTTAAATGAAGAAATCTACATGAAACCCCCTGAAGGATACAGTGATACTTCAGGCAAGGTATGCAAACTCAAAAGGAGCCTATACGGACTTAAACAGGCTCCTCGTTGTTGGAATCATTGCATTACCGAGTACATCCTAAAGATAGGATTTAAACAATGCGAGAGTGATCCGTGCCTCTTCGTAAGAAACAAAGACAGCAAGGATAAGAAGCTGATTCTGGCGTTGTACGTTGACGACGGGTTGATCGCCTCCGCGAACCCGAAAGAGACTGAGAGATTTATGTGAACTGAGACAGCGATTCAAGATCACGACGAAATCTGGCTCATACTTTTTGGGAATTTAAATTGACAGAAAGACTGATGGGTCAATAAAAATTTATCAAAAGAGTTATGCCAAGCGTCTACTAGAAAGGTTTAACATGCAGAATTGTAAAGCTGCTGTGACACCTATAGTCAAAGATGCTAATTTACAAGTTACTGAGAAAGATCCATTCCCTTACAGACAAGCGGTTGGTGCACTTTCTTACTTAACTGTTGGGACAAGACCAGATATAGCATACGCTGTTAGTGTTGTCTCAAGAACATTAGACAATCCCAAACCTGAGGATGTGGCGAGAGTGAAGAGAATCTTACGCTACATCAAAGGCACCATTGACCATGGGATTACATATCAATCTTCCACTGCGACGAAATGCCTTCAAAGCTATAGTGACGCAGATCATGGGGGAGATCCTACTACAGGGAAATCTACTTCCGGAATGGTCTGCCTATATTCAAGAGGAGCAATCGCCTGGCAAAGCAAAAGGCAGAGGACAGTTGCGATTTCCTCCACAGAGGCCGAGATTGTGGCTGCCAGCGAAACGGCCAGAGAAGCCATATGGCTAAAGAAAATTCTGGAGTTTATGGTAACTGGAGACGTCCATACAGAACTTCATCTCGACAGTAAGTCTGCGATACGTTTGGCCCATGACCCACCGTACGAGAGACACCAAAGGACGAAACATATTCAGATACGACATTTCTTTGTGCGCGAATGTGTGACTTCAGGAAACCTCAGTGTCTTGAAAGTGGAAGCAGCGAAGCAGCTAGCCGACTTCCTAACCAAGCCGCTATTCAAGCCACGGATCAAAGAGCTCAGCGCTCTTATAGGCCTAGCATAGAGCTAGAAAAACAAGACGGGATGTAAAGAAGTAAGGCTACGCACCTTCTTGTATTAGTCGACTCTATGATTGTACACTGTGACATTGAATGTTATGCTATGTCTCTGTACTCTCTTTGTGTTTATGTCCTGTCTAGTTGTCATTGATTTGTCTCTATAAATCGTACTCACAAATTAAACTCGTAATAACTTTCTCAATCAGTTCTTTATTCGTTAAAACATAAAACGTAATGGTAATTGTGGAAAAGTTAGTGCCACCATTAATGGTGATTCTCAATGGAAATAGTGGGACCGACCCATCTGGATTTAGAACAGTGACAAACAAAACATAAAAAAACCGTCCAAGTAGCGTATTCAATTCGCGCACAAATGGTTCCGTACCAAAAAACGGCAAAAAATCACATTTGTTGTATGGGAGCCATCCTTAAATATTTATTTTACTCTGTTTATAGTATTTGTTGTTATAGCGGCAACAGAAATACATCATCTGTGAAACTTTCAACTGTCTTGCTTTCACGGTTCATGAGATACAGCCTGATGACAGACAGACCGACAGATGGACAGCGGAGTCTTAGTAATAGGGTCCCGTTTTTACCCTTTAGGTATGGAACCCTACAAAAGAATAAGACAACAATTGAAAAAAATATACAATAGGATTTTCAATCAAGATAAATAATTTCTGAATCCATTAATTTCATATGTTTCTATCAAAATTGGATCTTACAGTTATTGATACTAAAAGAGAAAACATCAATGAAATACACATTTGTGCTGTTCATTGACTACAACCGCAAGTTTATGATGCAGATAACACCGGAACATACTTATGAGCACTATTGTAAGTCAATAGGGGCACATCAATGAATTCATACTCTCATTCAGAACTGCATGCATAATGAACATTATAATGGGACAGTACTATAGTTTACGATCATGTTCCTGTACAAAATATAGTATAAAATTGTAAATTTAGTTTCATTTTTGATATGTATTAAAATAGTACATTATTTGCATAGACTTTACATACAATATGTTTCACTATTTTATCAAACAAAGAAAATGGAACATATTGTATATCATGACCATTTATTCCCATTATTTATAATACAAATATTAAAGAAAATCTGGTTTTGTTGTAATTAGAAATGAAGGTCGCATTGGATAGGAAGGTAGACCATTACCTGCGCCATCTGAGGTCGCTGGTTGACGTCCTTCATGTCGACGCAGCCAGGGTGGAGCGCGTTCAGCAAGTTGCACAACAGGACTCCATCGCGCAGAGTGTATGCTAGATCATGAATAGTGCTCGTTTCCCAGTTCGCCTTATGGTCCGGACGCAGCAAGCAACATCTCGTGAGCCAGGACGCGCACTCACGCCACAGATCTTCGCCTCCAGTCGCCATATTTAACGTTCACCCCACACAGCACATCGATAGTATCAGTCCCGAGCACAGCTTTTTAATAATCAACAGGCCATTATTAAACAAGGGTTAATTGATAATTGACATACAAATTGATACAACAAACACGAAGACCCAGCCAGAACAATATTTTTTGACAACTGAATTTCAGGGTTGCAATTATTAGAGCACCAGAAAACATCTATGAGCTAAAAATAAATTATTCCTATTTAGTAGAAAGTATAATTTAGAGAAACTCAAGAAGTTAAATAATATAATAGGAGAAACTGAACTTTCTTTTTATGTTTTGAGTCGTACTCGTAGAGAAAATAAATAAATTCTTTTTCATTGAAAAAAATAGAAAAATTTTACCTGAAAATAAAATTTAGATTAAGCTACTTACCTATTCCAAGCCTTTACTTGAGATGGCAATCCTGTCTGTGGCGCGCGAACACGCCCTCTCGCACCCCCTAGCGGTCGTTTCCCTCGAATTTCTACCTCCGGTTCCGCCTTCCCACCCCACTGAGCAAGCAGCAGCCGTGCGCCGGAGGCGCGCTGGCCTCATTGGATCTCAGTATTTTTATTGCCCTGATTCGAGGGCATACGAGTAGAGTAGGCAAGGACTCGTATGCCTATTGCCTAGTCTGATCCACAGTATGGTATGTACTGGTGGTCAGAAATGGTCATAACTGCTAGGTGTAGAGTTGACGCAGTTATAATCCTAGAGCATGGTGGGACTTACGATGAACGAGACCTCTAAAACCCTGTTAAAGAAACTTATAAACATTTATGAAGCGTCAGTTTCATGCAGATTACTTAAAAGGTATGTAGGTACTTACCTAAGTGATGTATAGATCACCTACTCAGCAGACAGCAATAAAAATAAGGCTTGGAATAGGTAAGTAGCTTAATCTAAATTTTATTTTCAGGTAAAATTTTTCTATTAAGCTCCTGTCCCTATTCCAAGCCTTTACTTGAGATGTGTTTGTTATCGGCTGCTGAAGAATTATGTTAAGGAAAAACGCCAATGTGATTGAAATATTATATAATATAAGCAAAGAAATACATTATTGTAATTATTTATTTTATTTTTATTTTATTTTATTTAAATGGCACAATAACAGACAACAGACACAAAATCATAAAAAAGAAAATAAACTTACATACAAAAAGTGCATGTCTGCGCCCTTTTACAATTGCACACAACATTTTTAATTATCTTATTATTTAACTGACACACATATTACAAAATAACAACTTAAAAAAAAAACAAATTAATTATAGACAAAGTAGCAATAAAAATGGATACAAATACAATTTAAGAGCTTGATTATAATGTAAAGAGAGTTCTTTTAAATGACTGGACGTTACACTTAAACATATCAATATTAGCACAGATTTCATTATAAGACATACACATTCTATATATTGGATTGTTTCTAGAAACATTATTACTGGTTACAGGTATGGTAAACAATTGTGGTTTACGCACTGACCGACCAGGGACTCTAAACTTTAGTAATTCTAATAGTCTACCATCAGATAGTCCATTGGCAATCGGATGAAGTGTGGACAGGTCATTCATCCACCTACGTTTTTCGAGGCTAATCATATTGAAGTGACTCAGGCGATCTGGGTAATTGGGTATCTTTTTACGTATACCACACTTGGTACATAATGTTCTCACGAATCTTCTTTGAATGGCTTCCACTCTATCAGTGTGAACATTATAGATAGGAGACCATATTGGAGAACAGTACTCCAGGACACTTCTAACCAAAGCTCCATATAGAATCAGCCATGTTTTAATATTTCTAAATGGTCTAGCAACACGCAAAATGAAATTTAGCATTTGATTAGCCTTATTACAAATGTAATCGTAGTGATAGTGAAAAGAAAGAGACGAATCGAAGTATACTCCCAAGTCACGTACTGTTTTAACACGGGCGAGAGTAGATCCACAAATTGTATAATCATACTGAAAAGGGTTTTTATTTTTTGTAAAAGAAATTATCTGACATTTGCCAATATTGAGTGACATTTCATTACGATCACACCATTTCAAAATAGAGTTGAGGCTATCCTGTAACGCTTCGCAATCCTCGATATTAACGATACGTTTAAAAATCTTGATATCGTCGGCAAAAGCAAGACTATCGCAATTTATGGTATCAAGAAGATCGTTAATAAAGATCAAAAATAGAAGTGGCCCCAGATTTGAGCCCTGTGGGACACCTGAGTTTGGAACAAACGGTATAGAATCATAGCCGTACAGCGCCACAAACTGGGATCGATACCTTAGATACGAAGATAGCCAGCCCAGCAGGCTTCCGTGGATGCCCATGTAGAATGCCTTGGCCAAGAGTAAGTCATGATTAACACGGTCGAATGCCTTTGAAAAGTCTAAATAAATGGTGTCAACCTGTTTTTTATCGTTAAAAGAGTCACACAAAAAAGCAGTATAAATTAATAAATTAGATTTGGTTGACCTACCCTCAATAAAACCATGCTGTTTGTCGCTTAGTAAAGGTCTTATGTGATTATACAGATATAAATAAATAATCGCCTCAAATATTTTTGCAAACCAGTTCAATATGGTTATGGGACGATAGTTTCTAATGTCTTTTTTGTCGCCCGATTTGTGTATCGGAGTAACTTTGCCTATCTTCCATAGAGACGGAAATGTACTCTCCCTAAGCGATTTGTTGTATATAAGTGTTAACGGCTCAGCTAATGCTGAAGCACACATGCGGATAAAAATGGGAGGAATACCATCAGGTCCTGAGCCTTTAGACATATCGACACTTTTAAGTTTGGTTAATACACAATCTTTTTGTATTTCTAAATGCCCAAGCGATAAATGATGAGGAGGAAACCCTTGAGTACAGTTAGTTGTTTTATTTTTATCATAAACGGATGAAAAGTATTCTGCAAAAAGATTTACAATTCCCTCTCCCGTTGCAGCCACACTGTCATTTAAATACATACTGTTAGGTATAGCGTTAGTAACCCTTTTGCTTTTTGTGTATTTCCAGAACGATTTTATATTAACAGACAAATCCTTCTCTATACCAGATATATACTGCTTAAAACAATTATCCAACAACACTTTAGCCCGTGATCGTAACATCGAAAAGGCGTCGAAATCCCTTGGATTTTTATATCGTTTGTATCGACTATGGTATTTGAATTTCCCTGTAAGTACTCTTTTAAGGCCAGTAGAAAACCATACAGGATAAATCGAATTGTGAGCCTTTGTTTTAGGTGTATGTTCATTAATTATTGAGTGTAACTGATTATAAAAGAACTGTACGAAGTCGTCACAATCAAGATTATTCGCATGATAGGCCCAATCTATGTCATTAAGTTTCGCAATGCAGCCCTCAAAGTCAGTCCTATAAAAGCAGAGTTTCTCAAGAAGACAGTTAGGACGCAGTGGTGGAGGCAAGCCGTGAAATTCAATTTCAAATGGGGGGTGGTGTGCATCAAGACGACTAATAGGTACCGTTTGATGTAATGAAAATGCATCAGGAGCATTAGTAATAGCTAAATCTAATATTCTGTTATTGTGGTTTGGTATATTGTTCATCTGAATGATGTCGTTAGAGGAAAAAAGATCACAAAGAGCATTCGATTTTTCACACTGACCACTCAGCGGCGTCCTTACCTTATTTGTTTCATTTAATTAGCTACAAAAATAATAGAACTCAACAAGATCAAGAACCTAGAAATCACAAGTGTACTTATACATTGTACATAACAAAAATTATAAGAAAATCAATAAGTAATTAAAATTATGGCAAAGGTTGGAAGCAATCAGATACTGGGTTACAATTAATCCTACTCCTAGTTAAAATCTCTTTCTTATAGAATCTGTGGAATGTAGTCGCACTTCTCCAGTTACCTCTAGACAATACTTCGTTTATATTATGATTATCTAACCAACTGGCAGACGCAACAGCGGATCTAACACTACCAGGTGAACTATCTATTCCAGCATCCTTGAGAACATCCTTTACCCAGTGACCTATGATCGTTCGTGTAGCTGGCTTAACCTCACCAGTCGTTGAAATGAAAAGACTGTCTAAACTACCCCGTCTAGAACCCGATATCGAAATTAATTTATTTACCCAGAACACAGGGTCAATGTTTCGGTTGAATGGACATTTAAACAAACGCCAACCTGACTGACGATAATTAGCTGTATCAGTCTTAGAGCCATAAGCCGGCCAAAATATGATTTGGTTGTCATTAAATTCACAATTTTGCCTACCGATTTTCAAAAGGGTCAAATCATGTACCCTGCGACCAGAACACAATAATAATAATATAGAACATCTCTTTGAAATTTCGTACAAACTATCACTAATAGGTTCATTATTTACAAGATAATCACATAAAATTTTAACATCCCAAATAGGAGTACGTGACGGCTTGGGTTTGCGCAGAGCAATAGCTTTTAGAGTTTGCTTTACTATAGTATGAGAACTTAGTGGAGGCTGCTGAGGACAGAACATCGACACAACCGATTTGTGAAGAGCAATGGAACTATATGATAACTGTTCTTTTAGACACAGGTCTGAAAAAAACCTAGCCAATTGTTGAGGATTTGGATTATTTTTGAGAACTCCATTATTACCAGCCCACCTACACCATCTTATCCATGCAGGCCTATATTCAAGGTAGACTTCCTCCAACTACTCGACAGCAAACGTTTCTGGTCGTCATCCCACGCGTCTAACATGGAACTCCACCCTGTATTCTCCAAACTTCTAAAGTCATCTGCCTGACATTCGGGGGCGGACACTGAGTATGAACATCTATCAGCACCTCGTGGAGATCGTCTATCACAATCGGCGGCTCCGACGCTCGATTCCTCAGGTCGCCTCGCCAAAAGACCTTTGTCCAACTCGGTACCACTAATAGATATACACCTACTGCCTTGTTTAAGTGAGCTAACACACGAGGGACGAGATTCGGAGGAGGAAATAGCCACGCTATCTGAAACTTCCAATCCCGACTGAAGGCGTTCACGAACACTGCATGAGGATCGGTGTGGTCGAGCGTTACATACCTGGGAACCACGTGGGCTGTTTGAGAAGCGAACAAATCGATCTCGGGTGTTCCCCAAACATTGAATATCTGTCGGGTGATATTCTCCAACAAATGCCACTCCGCTTGAGCTCGGGACCTCGAAAGACTGTCCGCTACTGTGTTGTAACGACCCGGGAGGAAATTCACCGTCATTTGAATTTGGAGTTTGTCTAAGAGATTCAACAGGCGAAACGTTATTTTGAGCATCGGTAATGATCTCGTCCCCCCTTCGTTTCGAAGATAAGAAACTACTGTTCGATTGTCTGACAAAATTTGAATCGATTTTCCGACTAGAAATGATTTCTGAGAAATTATTACCTTCTCTATCGCCATCATTTCCAAAAGGTTGCAGTGCAGACCCATTTCCTGTTTTTGCCATGACCCTGATAGTTGGAGGTCGTTCAGCTGTGCACCCCATCCTTGAGCGCTGGCATCTGTGGTCAGAAAAACCTGAGGAATAGGAACGTGCAGGGGAGTCTGTAAATGAGCATGCGTTATCCACCACTTCAGAACGGGAAAGAGGAAGTTCGGTAAAGTCCTTTCCATTGAAGGGCTGTCGTGTAAGCGTTGGTGGCTGTAGAGTAAAAGAGGCCTGGTGTTGAGGCGACCCCTGGGAACAACAAAGCTCGCGAAGTTGTAAAGGCCTAAATAAGACTGAATTTGTCTCAAAGACGCCTTTTTTCGCAACAAAAGCATGCGACTCACCTGCCGAAGTTTTTGTACCTTTACCAAAGGTAAACATTTTTTGTTGACCCAAGGCTTCCACAGAATTCCCAGGAACTCTAGAGATCGTTGTGGAATGAGAACAGACTTCTGAAAGTTGATTGTTAGGCCCAACTCGCGAAAAAGGGCGATTGTAAAACTTAACTGCTGTTGTAAGACCTCTCTGTTCTGGTGAACCAGGCAGAAGTCGTCCAGATAAACCAGGACTCTTATCCCCCTGTTCCTCAAAATCTCCGCGATCCAATTTGTCAGGGTTGCAAACGCCTTCGGCGCTGTTGATAACCCGAATGGCAAGCAGGTCATTTGCCATAGCTGGTGGAAACAATTTGGCAGAATGATTCTTAAGAAGCGTCGGTGCTCCACTTTGATAGGTACGTGAAAATAAGCGTTGTGGAGATCTAGCTTCACTAGCCAATCGTTTGGTTGGAGAAAATCGGGGACCCGAAACATGTTGGCCAACTGAAACTTGCTGGTGTAAACATAGTCGTTTAAACGTTTTAAATTGAACACCGGCCGTTGTGTGCCGTTCGCCTTCGGCACCAGAAAAATGTTCGAAACAAAGCTGGGTGTTAAAGGTGCCTTTTCCAATACTCCCTGGCGTCGCATCTCTATTATTTGATCTGTTAACGCTAATGATTCCCGAGTATGGAACGAATCTGACAATCGAGATGGGTGCACTAAAGGAGGCTTTTTTGAAAAAGGAATCTTGTATCCCGTTATGATTTTCAAAACATGGTTCGGTGCCCCCCACTTTCTCCAACGGTCTACATAATGTTTTAATTGGCCCGCATGAAAATTTGCATAGTCAGTCGTAACGACGTTGGGAACGCTTACCCTGGCGGTTCTTATAATTCTTGTCAGCTTGGCTGATGCGAAAGGAGTCCGACTTACGCTTACGCCCTTGCGCAGGGGGAGCGTAGCTTGCGGAGCCTGAAGGTCCCGCTGCCGCTGTCGCCGTATTCGAACGATTAGACGACACGTTGTATGCTCTCTTGGACCCCGTCTGAGAACCTCTTTGCGCAAGAGGCCTCCTGGAACCACCAGCGCCGACAGGAAAGTTCACCGCCTGTACAAAAACTTTATCAATACAACCATTCTTGGTAACACATTCTGAAAACCTTTGATCATCAAACAGATGATGCAAGGTTGGAGGTATTTTCCTTAAACTTTCTTTAACACATTTATCTTTAACATTGTGCAAAAGAGCGTCACGACGCTGTTGTATTATATCTGCACGGCGCCCGCATACCATTTGCAATAAATCTAGGTTAGTTTTTGTGTAATCACCCGAAAAAATTTCATTAATTTTTGCAGTAACACTTTCGGTTGTGATTTCTTGATGTGAACTCATCCACGAAACTAAAGATAAAAAGCCTTCTTGCAATTTTTCGTTTTGAATGATTAACGCGTGACAAATCGCTGCTAACGTCTTTTCCGTTGCGGCTAACGTTTTATTACGATCGAATCTTTTTAACATGTCATTGCTCTCCAACTCGACAAAACCAGGGCTAGCCAAATAAGATTTTTGGGCTTCTGCGTAACGGACTTGACACCAATCCGCAGTGTCAAAATGTTGTAATTTGAGCAACATATCCGCGTGTGCCTCTGATGTTTTTGCACTCGATGATTTGACGGTAGTTTCCTGTTTAAAACTAATATTTGCACTATCCATTTTAGGTGGGTCAGAAATATCTAGGTCATCGGGTGCAAAAATCGAAATAGCGTCCGCGTCACTGTCTAAATCAGCTGGCTTACGAGCATGCAAAGCACTTACCGACGCGGCAAGATCTTTTACCGCTTTTTCCAGTTTGCTCAAACGACTGTTGGCGCCATCATGGCGCCGACGGCGACGCCGGCGGCGTCGCCTGCGCTCGGAGTTGGTAGACGAAATCGATGACGCTGATGACCACGTAGAATGTTCACCTAATTCGGGGGAACTTTAACATTAATCGCTGCACCATTTTCCGTCAAATTAGAATTTAACTTTAACTCTTCCATAATCGGAAGTCAAAAGCAAGCCACTAAAAATTTCAATATGGCGCAGTGCAGCAATTAATTTAGACGTGTTGCTTCTTCCAGACAAGAAACGCCAATGAGGCCAGCGCGCCTCCGGCGCACGGCTGCTGCTTGCTCAGTGGGGTGGGAAGGCGGAACCGGAGGTAGAAATTCGAGGGAAACGACCGCTAGGGGGCGCGAGAGGGCGTGTTCGCGCGCCACAGACAGGATTGCCATCTCAAGTAAAGGCTTGGAATAGGGACAGGAGCTTAATATAGATTTAGTTCTTAAGCAAAAAATGCCCCCAATTTTTTTTTTTAACGCGAGGTACCGTACCAACTACTAGTGATGAAAAAGAGTGGACTCTTACTTTACAAGGTCTCAAAAAGACTCGCATCCATTCAATGGGCCCTCCCTTCCACATGCACAAACTCGGCCTGCAGGATCGTACGGAGAGGCGCGGCCTCCCACGACCTTCCAGCCAAATCTCGGTGTATGTAACTGTGTAGAGGGAGGCACGGCCATTTAATCCTGAGGCCTTACTATGAGCTCTTATAGCGGGACTTATATTGAACTGCATTACTTTTTCGTATTATGACCTCAAAGGTTAGTTCACAAGCAGGCCTTAAGCAGTCCTGCTTAAGGACTGCTTTTAAACTGAACGGTTTCTTATTTGCTGATGGCAATATAAGCTTCTTGGCTGATGGTAAGCCGCCTGACTGACTGACGCTAGAAACATACTATTGTGTTGTGTTGTGTCGTGTCGCGATCTGTCGCGTATCGGTTTCATACATTTAGTATGACTAGAAACACACTATTGTGTTGTGTTGTGTTGTGTCGGCATCTGTTGTGGCGCGGATTGCTCGGCTGCGATTGCAACAGAACCCCCACCACCGATCTGTCGCGACACAACACAATAGTATGTTTCTAACATTGTATTGGTATCTGTCGCTGGCGGCGGACGCTCGCAATACGCACATTGTAATTTTGATTTGACTCAAACATGAAGATTTAATAGAAGTTGTGCGTCAACGTAAAGTGTTGTATGATACCAAATGCAAAAATTATAAACATCAGTTTATCAGAGCTGCTGCTTGGGAATAGTTTGTAGGTTTCTTTTTATCGTTTTTTATAAGTAAACAAATAGATATACAACGTGTTACAAAATAACCCCTAATGCCGAATATGGTAGATAGGGACCATCAAACTAAACAACTTTTACTACAGGACCAACTCTAAAATCGCAAAAAAAATCTGCTGTTTCATACAAAAATAACGAAAATATAATTTTTTTTCCCGATTTCAGTGTTGGTCCCATAGTAAAAGTTGTTGAGTTTTATGGTCCCTATCTACCATATTCGGATTTATAAGGCTTTTACCAAACACCTTGCATATAAAAAATTAAGGTCCTCTTCTAAATTACTCTCAGAACCTGATCAAAGCATTATGAACGTGCAAGCGGTACAAAGCAAAAGTACAATTGATACTGTGGAGAAAAAACGACAGAACGCAATCTGTCGCGACACAATAGTGTGCACACCCACCGAAACGACACAACGCGACACGACACAACACAACACACAAGTATATTTCCGTTTTGAAATTAATAGGGATGCACCGATCCTATCCAATCCTTTGAAAAATCGGATCGGCAGGCATACGATCCGGCGATTTTAGGCTATAATATGATTTTTTGCCGGATCGATACAAAACTCGAAAGATCGGCTCGCTTGGATCGTATGAATTAAAATGCGGTTTGCTTACAAAAATATGGGTACTTACTTATGTTTATTTTTACATTTACCACTTGGCCGAAGACTGGCCCCTATAAAAATTGAACATACTTAACTTTAAATAGTTAGGCACCAGTTTTCGAAATATAAACTTTTGATAAATATCTAGTAGGTAAGTCTTTTCTTAAGTTCTTTGAGTACAATTACTATTTCACATTGTTTTACATAGGATTAGTATTTAGTATTTATTTATTAGGGACACCAACAGGTAACATGTTCACATTACAATATAAAATTCTTAAATCATATTTAGGTCTAGCATGCAACCCAATTACTGGTGAACACATCATTGCAAATAAAATAAAATAAATTAGATTGATAGGTACACATTACGTTTCACAAAGCCGGTACAAAGAAAAAACCTAAGAAAAAACTTGTTCCTAAAATCATATTAATAAATCCTATTAATGTCACAATCGAAGTGTTGTTAACACTTCGATTGTGACATTAATAGGATGACTGTACCATTACATCATAAAGGAATTACATTATCATAAAGGGATTACATCATAAAGGTATAAAATTAATACTCATTTGCATCCGATCCGGATCGATTTCCTGAAGATCGGATATCGACGGCATGCGATCCGATCCACGGATTGGATCCGGGCATTACGGTCCATTACGATCCGAAAAATCGGATCGGCAACCCCGCAGGCTGATTATCTAATTAAAAACCACCTAGCGACCGGTTTGATTTGACAGATGAATGTGATACATTGCTACTTCTTTTTCGGTTAAAAAAATCATACTAAAGAAAAGTAGCAATGTATGTCAAATGAAACCGGTCGCTAAATAGTTTTTATTTAGATAATTAGTCTGCCGGATCGCGCATGCATCCCTAATTAAATAAAATGGAACTAATTTTTTTTAGTACAAAATATAGTCAGTGTTGCCAAATTATTCGTGATTTTTACGTGTTTGTGTCAACATAGAAAGTGGCACACTCAATTTTTGTCAACAACTCTATAGGGTCAAGCTTTACGTATAAATACTAGTGGCTCCGTGAGCTGTAGACCTCGCTATAAAAAGTGGCTTTTACTGTACAAAAATAAAATGTTACAATGAGGTTTTTAAAGCACACATGTACGTGCTGTTTGGTATATTATTTGGAGTATTCGCAGCTAGATGGTGCTTCTAGTTTAGATAATAATTTTTCGAAATGGTTAAATATTATTTAGATAAGTTTGGAAAAACTGGCTCGACTAAATAATTTTAGATAATTTTATTATCGAACCTGCTCATAAAATTTCACCAGAATCGGTTGAGAAATGCGGCCTGTAGAGGAGAACAAACAGCTGGAAAGACGGACTGTAATATTTTAGCTACATATCTCCGTCATTTAAATAAGCTTCGAAAAACTGTCTCGACGAAAAAAATCTGTATATTTATCAAGTCTGCTCACAAAATTTCACCAATATCGGTTGAGAAATGCGACCTGTAGAGAAGAACAGACAGCGCCGGAAAGCCAGACTGAAATATGATTTTTTTACATGTCTCCACCATTTTAAAAAATATTGAAAAACTGGCTATACAAAAAAAAATATACATTTTTCGAACCTGCTCACAAAATTTCACGAGAATCGGTTGAGATATGGGACCTGTAGAAAAGAACAAACAGCGCTGGAAAGCCAGACTGAAATAAGTTTTTTTAACATATCTCCGCTACTTTGAAAATTTTCAAAAAACTGGCGTGACAAAAAATGTTTATAGTATTTTCAAACCTGCCCGTAAAATTTCACGAGAATCGGTTGAGAAATACGGCTTGTACTGTAGAGGAGAACAGACAGCGCTGGAAAGCCGGAATAAAATATGTTTTTTTACATATCTCCACCGTTTTAAATAAAATTGAAAAAAAGTAAAAAATATTCTATACAAATTTTGAACTTGCCCACAAAATTTCACGAGAATCGGTTGAGAAATGCCACGAAACGAGGTACAAAGTTTTCGTTTTCCATTTGGAATACATTATCTAAGGGATGGGAAATTGGGGAATGTCCGAAAAAAATCAAAGTGTCTGAATATTTTTCTATAGGTAGGAATAAGCTCCCTTAGTAATAGAAAAAAGTTTTAGAATTTTTGGTTGCATGAAAAAGTTTAAAAAAATTAAAGTCTCTTCAACTTTACAGATGTATAAAAGTGACAGCAGAATGGAGATTATACCTTCGCCATTACCTGCCACAATAACAACACGAATAAAAAATAAAAAGTTTTGACATTTTGACATTTGTCATTTTTGAAACTATTTTTTTAATACCATGTTGTGGCATTGTTGTGGTTGTGGCCATAGATGTAGCACATCCCTTTTCGGTATAAGCCAGATTGAGCTCTTCGCCCCAAAACGAGCCGACAGAGAGGTCAAGTAGATAATTCTATCTCTTTCTTCCATAGGGTGACCAAACTGTATGGTTGGTCGGAGACATACTTATTACATTAAACTGTTTAATATAAACTTAAGTACTTAGGTAGTTTTATATTTACAATTAATACTTTTGCCACGTTTTTATAAGGTTGCTTGCTCGTTTGTTTGTGTTTTCGTTTGTTTGTGTGAGCACAAATTTTGCAAACGATTTTATACTAACTTCCCGATGAACTAGAGACTTGAAACTTTGAAAACAGGTCAGAACTAGAAAGTAATGTAATATTATGGTATCATTGAGTTGATCTGACGATGGAGCCGGAAGGACGCCACAGGAACACTATGATGAAACCATACAACCCCATCGTGTTTGGGCTCGTTAGAATCGTCTTGGCAAGTACTCTGTTGGGGAATAATATCCAAGGGGCTGATGAAGGAGCCGGAAGAAGGCCATTGGAACTTTGTAATAAAATCATGCAACCCCATCGAGTTTGAGCTCGATTGATTCGTCTTGACGAGTGCTCCGATAGGAGGTGGTATACTTTTAGTTTTAACTTGTTAACTGAAAAGCAGAAATTAATAATTTACTAAAAATAAATCTTCACGTTTTTTTATTAGGTTGCTATCTTGTTTTTATTTATAAATATGGTTAATTAAACAATATCTAAAAAAAATCAAGTGTAAATAATGACATAACTATAAAGTTTATTCCAATTTTGATAAAAATACAATGTGCGTGTATTTCGGAAATCAAATGAATGTTGGAAAACAAGTGAAGGAAGGAAAACATTGTTTAGTGATCTGTAGTTAAAAAAATTGGTGCAAAAGATTTTCTGATTAAGAACTCTACAGACATAAGACAACACATCTGTGCTATCTTTATGGATATGACAAGTGCCTTTGATCATGTTGACCACAAGTTGTTATTGACCAAACTCTATGCGTATGGGATAAGAGGTGTACCACTCAAATTGATCGAATCATATTTGAGTAAAAGAAAACAATATACTGTTATAACCCAACTTTGCAAGAAAACAAAAGTAATTAAAGAGTATGTGTCTCTATGTAGAGATGTAGAGACGGGGGTGCTTCAAGGAAGCATTTTAGGACCTTTACTGTTTAATTAAATATAAATGACTTTCCGAATTCCATCGACCATCCCATTATACTGTTTGCCAATGACAGCACGGCCATAATTAAATGTAATAATAACTCAACCTACGAAGACGACATTAATTGTGTAATGAAAAATATCAATAGTTGGTTGGTCAAAAACAATCTGTGTCTAAACAGTAAAAAAACCAAAATAATGCATTTTCGACAAATGACGGAAATGCCTACGGTGGCTTTAATGTGCAATAGGGAGGAAATTGAGTCCGTCACCGACACAAAATTTTTAGGCCTGCAAATAGATAATCAAACTAATTGGAAGCTACACACTGAGAATCTCTGTAAAAGAATTAATAGCTCAGTTTATGCTCTCTACAAACTCTCTAGAGTTACAAATAGAGACACTGTCTTGATTGCTTACCGCGGATACGTTGAGTCCATATTGCGCTACGGAATCATATTCTGGGGAAATTCTGTGGGCAAGAGTTTAGTATTTAAATATCAAAAAAGATGTATAAGAGCGATTACTGGCCTTAAGACAACTGATAGTTGTAAACCATTTTTCTTTCAATTGAAAATTCTTACTCTACCATCTTTATATATTTGTGAAGTGGCAATGTTCGTCAAGCGTAATGACTACCTTTTTACTACATTTGCAGAAAGGAATCCAAATAGGAGTCACCGCAATGGGAGTAGAATATGTGCACCACAAATTAATACCAAACACGTTAGTAGTAGCTTCTTTGGAATGGCTCACAGAATCTTTAGTAAAATACCTGTTGGACTTAAGAGCTTGCCAGTAAACAACTTTAAAAATCGACTGGTGACATTACTTGTTGACAAAGCCTATTACTCCGTACAGGAATTTTTAGAAGACAAATCATTGAATTAATTTTACATGTTTAATTGTTTATTTAGTTTTATTTTCTATCTTTAGTACTAATGACATTTTATAACATTTTAATCTGACACTTACTTATTTTAACATTTGACATTTTTATATAACTCTAATGAAATTTGCGAATACGAAGGTATCTGACAATTGTGATAATTTAATATTTGACACATATGAAAATGATCTTGTTTGCTATTGGTTGCCTGTTTCGCGTTAATCTATCTTTATTATTTGTATACCTTAGAATATAAGGTGGGAATGTGACACTAACAAAATAATGACAACTTCCATCATTGTAATTCATCAGTGTATTCTATTCTATTCGTCTTTATTGACGTTTAAAATTCGGTTGCTTTCTACCATAATTACTCTCTTTCATTAAAAACTGTTATTTTGGTAAATATATCAATAAGGTCTAAAATACTTGCACCAATTTTTTACTAGTGAAATTAAAAAAATGGATGCAACCGATTTTCAACGACACCATGTTAAAAATAAAAAAAACAAGATGGCGGCCACCCTTTTTTTGTTTTTGGCTTGATTTCGATGAAAATCGGTTTTTAGTAATATTTTGACAAAAAATAACAATGAAGTGTTGAAAATATAAAAAAAAACAAAATGGCGGCCTAATTTTTTGTTTGTAGGCCGATTTCGATGAAACTCGGTTTTTGGTACTATTTAGGCAAGAAAATAACAACGCAATTTTTAAAATATTTAAAATCCAAGATGGCGCTTAACTTTTTTGTTTTTGAGCCGATTTCGATGAAACTTGGTTTTAAGTACTATTTTGACAAAAAAATTAAAACGCAATGTTGAAAATATAAAAAAATCTGAAATGGTGGCCATCTGTTTTGTTTGAGAACCGATTTCTATGAAACTCGGTTTTTGGTACTATTTTGACAATAAAATAATAATGCAATGTAAACAATGTCAAAAGGTCAAAATGGCTGCCAATTTTGTTGTTGAGTTGATTTTAATATAACTGGGTTGAAAAAAAAAAGAACAAGAAAAGAATTTGGCCGCCACCTTGGATTTTTAATACTTTCAATATTGTGTTGCTGTTTTCTTGTCAAAATAGTACCAAAAACCGAGTTTCATCGAAATCGGCCTACAAACAAAAAAGTTGGCCGCCATCTTGAATTTTTTTTATATTTAAAAAAATGCGTTGTTATTTTATTTTCATAATAGTACCAAAAACCGAATTTTATCGAAATCAGCCCAGAAACAAAAAAGTTGGCTGCCATCTTGGATTTTTTTTTTTTTTAACATAGCGTTGTTATTTTCTTGTCAAAATAGTACCAATAACCGAGTTTCATCGAAATCGGCCTACAAACAAAAAAGTTGGCCGCCATCTTTGATTTTTTATACTTTAAAAATTGCTTTGTCATTTTCTTGTCAAAATTGTACTAAAAACCGAGTTTCATCTAAATCGGTCTACAAACTTAAAAGTTGGCCACCATCTTTTTTAATATTTTTAACACTGCGTTGTTATTTTCTTGTCGAAATAGTTGCTTAAACCGAGTTTCATCAAAATCGGCGCAAAAACATGAATTTGATTATTAATATTAACGCTACCCCTCGCCTGCGACTTTCAGTTATTTCAATAGAACAATTTCGTTTTTTGAAAATCTGAAATGGTGTAGTATTTATGGTCACCCTAGTTTTTAAAAGGAATTACCTAAATATTGAAATTCTAAAATTGAAATTTGGCGCCAAAGTCAAAATCGGAGTTGCCAGGATTGACACTTGACTTTAACAGCACCTCACCGATGATAGCTGATTAGCATTATTGTGAAAATCTTATTAAATAAAAAGAGTAAGTTCAGTTTTATTTCACAATAACTATGTGTTATTCTAAATTAATATTTAAGTAGTATATTTTCAATATTCCACTTCGAATCCTTAACTTTGATACACTACGTGATTGGTAACGTACATTTTTTTTTCCTACCATCGTGGTATTATTGTTTAGCAATGGCAATTGTGCGAACGAGACATCCTCATCTACTTGCCCCTTTTTAATATACTATATCTATGTCTACTTGGTGATGTTTCATTCACACAGTAGAGTCTTCAGTAAATGTCGTCGATAGAATTTCAACTCTATGACAAAGAGAATAAAGTTGAATTTCTTTTAAACGCATAGTGAGAATTTTTGTAGAGTACTCAGTCCTTATATGAACGTCCTTGGTTGTGGCAGGTGGTGGCAAAGGTATAATTTCCATTCTGCTGTTACTTTTGTATATTTGTGAAGTCGAAGAGACTTTTTTTTTTTTTTTTTTTTTCATGAAAGCAAAAATTTTAAAACAGTAAATACTGAAATCCATCAGTATTTAATCAGTGGCATATTTCACAAAAGATTAGTAAATTAACTGCAATAATTTACCATTGTTGTAATTGGGGTAGAATTAAGTTTCTTATTAATTGTAAAACGTAATTCTACCCCAATAACAACAATGGTAAATTATTGTAGTTAATTTACTAATCTTTTGTGAAATATGCCCCTGATTAAATACTGATGGATTTCAGTATTTACTGTGTGTGTAGGCGTCGCCTAAGTCCACACGGCAGCGACTTTAATCGATAGCGACTCGCTGGCGATGTCAAAATCTCTGTGTGGACGTGAATATTAGCAGCGATTTAAAGTCGCTGTCAATGCGGCGATCGAATCGCTGTAAATCTGAAAAGTCGACAGTCGCCAAACAGTCGCCAGCGACATCGTTGATGTGTGGACGTGTACGCCGTGCGTGAGCGATTTTAAAATGGCGGACCTACGTAAATATTCTCGGGCTTTTGTAACTGAATTTATAGAATTATACCGGGAATTACCTTCATTATGGATGGTTAAGAGTAAAGATTGAAAAAAGCTTGAAATCCGGAATGGCTGTGCTAGCTCGGCCATTAAATTTATATGCGAATAAATTTATATGGTCTTTGAAGTAACCATTTTTTCGCCCAACATCTTCTATTTTTCTTTTCTCTCTCTTTGTCATATATACAAACGGCTGCTAGCGCTAGTAACATTCGACGCCTTTCTTCGGACATTACAAAGAAACGTTCACAAATAAAAAAAGTTAATAACAGACACCGGTATACACATCTACTTTCCCTATATATTATTATACTCTTTGCGTCTACTGCCTTCTACTGCGAAACGAATACTGATAAATCGCTATAATATAGACACAAAAGTCATAAGTCGCTAGCGAGTCACCGTCGATTAAAGTCGCTGCGTGTGTACCGAGCATTAGAGAAGGGAAGTGGTGTACACCCAAAACAACTGCTTGACAAGCCATGCTTGACCGTTTAGGGGAATCTGCCTTCCTAGTCTGTGGATGTAAGTGACGCGTTTTTGCTGACTTGACTCTGGCTGCATTCCGAATCACACTAAAATCGATGACAGCGCACTTAAATGCGTTCCGAGTCGGTGATTTTGTATGGGTTTGACAGATAACGTGAGCGCTGACATCGATTTTATCGTGATTCGGAATATAGCCTCTGTATGATGTGAGTGTTCTATTTAATCTGTGCATGGCATCGGAGTCGAACGAACGATTTTCATGAAGTTTGTAAATTTTCCTGAAAAGTGCCGTAAAAGTGCTTTGATATAATAGATTTGAAAAAAAGAACTAAGTATCAACTATCTAGGTAAGTAAAAAAACTACGTATTCTATCGTTGGGCCCAAAATTAAATCAAGAAAGTAATGACACACCCATCACCCATTTTTCGGCTCGTTCGTTTACGTTGCGATATTTTATCTATTTTACTTTATCACGTTCAAAAAGCCTAACTAGACTACGTTTTAACATCGCTATAGTAGAACCATTTGTATCTTGGCAGTCCTGCGGAAGTCTATATTTGTCCCATACCGTTATCCTTATTAGGTTTATTTTGGAGCATTACGTCATACATGAGGGGAAGTCACTATCTATGGCCGCGTTCCGAATCACGCTCACAGCGCTGTGAGCGCGAATCCGACCAAATTAAAAAGTCACAAAATATTACACAAATAGGGTATTTGTGTACCTACCTAATTTAATGGATTATACGCTAACAGCGCTGTTGGCGTGATTTGGAACGCGGGGTATGAGGTTCGTTGAGTGAGTGCAACATCAGTAATAGGTGTGCCGGCAGCTGTTTTATTGTATTAGTGCCTGACTCAGCGAAGCGTGTTAGCTTGCCTGCCCTCGGAATCTGGAGCACTGCCGTATAGCGACAGTTGTCGCTCGCTTCGACATTACCGTGTTCGATAACTTTCTATATTGATAAAATTCGTGATGCAAAGATAGTGTTTGCTGAATACTGATTATATTGCAGTGCTGAGGTATTGATTGTAAAATTAGAGACACCTTAGTGAAATGTATTTGTTTTGTTAAATATCAGTGAAAAAATCAGCTGATGTTGTTTGTTTACTTTATTAATAAATTTTATAATACTTTAATCACTTCATAATAGGTATACCAAATAATAACCTTTTTATATCTGTTATACATTTATTCAGCATATAAATCAGTAGTGTGAGTGTTAAATTACAAACTGGACCACGCCCTGGCATATATTACACTTGTGTGCTCCAGATCAGATTACATAGCTATTGATTACTCGGCAGGGAAGGTGAAATCACCAACCATGTTGAAGTTATATTTCAATTAACAGTAACAGTTTCAATTATATCAATAGTTTGTTTTAAATTATATTTCTATTTGAGGTGCTTCAAATAATCGCATTTTAAAGGACTTCAAATATTAACATTTTGTTAGCTGTATTAAACATATATATATATATAATAACATTTTTGTTATTTTTGTAATTATTTATAAACTGAATTATTATAAAATGAAATTGTAATTACAAAAAGGTGTTATTATATTACTGATAACATAACAATGTTATCACTTTTATGTAAGAACAAGTCCTAAATATTTGATAAACAGTCTGTAATTACGGCATGATGAGTAACCACACAAGGTCAGGTGATGTCAGCCAGTAAATTCTGTCAAATGACCTTATGGAAGTGAATAGAAACTTAACATTGAACAGATAACGGCATCTACCTCTTAAAAATGCTCTCAGGCTAATAGAAATACCTATTTCAAGTTCAACATCAATAAAATCTACTTTACAATAGGGATTTAATCAAGTTTGTTTTTTACTTAGTAGGTATGATTTTGGTATTTATTTAGATATCTAAAAGTCTTTAATAATAAAGATTGATTTCAATGATTTATAGTCATAAAGTATGATTTCAAAATAATAGTTTAGAAGGATAGACTTTCAAAGGAAGCTGCTGCAAATTTATAAAAACATTGTAATTAACTATACTTAATTTTTTTTGATGTAAATAAAGGCTTATGAATGAATGATTTAAAAATATTAATTTGTTTACTTTAATATAACTCTTTTGACAGATCCTAAGACGGATCCACTATGGAGCAAATTCCACCCCCTAAAGAGGTGAAGATCCTCGAAACAGCAGAGGATATTCAAGAGCGACGTGAACAGGTATGTGTGACCACATACATTAGTATTACAAATAACTATATCTTTAATGTAGATATCTTATCTGATCACAAATGTATTTTATGCCATTTTTTTTCTTTTGTAACATAAAAGGTGTTGAATCGATATGAAGATTTCAAACAAGAAGCTCGTGCAAAGCGTGAGAAGTTGGAGGACTCCAGGCGTTTCCAGTACTTCAAGCGTGACGCCGACGAGCTCGAGTCTTGGATCCAAGAGAAGCTCCAAGCTGCAAGTGATGAGAGCTACAAAGACCCCACCAACCTTCAGGTACCTCTTACAAACAATATCAAATGTTCTATTTATTCATTGTTTTTGTGATTTCCTATAGGGCGGTTAAAGAAAATTAACACTTTTAGATTTAATTTAATTTGACCTGAAATTATGATCTTTATCTAGACACATATTGAACCAGTAAAATGGTTTAATGACTGGCTTGATTTGCATTTCGATACATTTTCATTTCGAAAATACCTCTTAAAAAGTCTACAGTATGAGATTATTTAGAAACAACATTAGGTATTCAAGTCAAAATTGCTTTCAATAATTTGTTTCATCAATATTCACAATCGTGTAGAAGCATTTCTCTTTAATCGCCATAGTTATTTATTACGAATTGATTTCGTGATTATTTTAGCAAATCAGTCTCGCTTTCGCGCGACGTTTTCTCATTCGTTTTCTCATCTATCTCTCTTTACTGCTATAGCGTCTTAATCTCTTATTATACTATTATTATATTTCCATATAACAGGCTAAGATCCAAAAGCACCAAGCATTCGAAGCCGAAGTGGCGGCTCACTCTAACGCCATAGTGGTGCTGGACAACACGGGCAGTGAGATGATCTCATCCGGCCACTTCGCCTCGGAGACCATCCGCCGGCGTCTAGACGAGCTCCACCGCTTATGGGAGCTGCTGCTGTCCAGACTCGCGGAGAAAGGCATGAAGCTGCAGCAGGCTTTGGTGCTGGTGCAGTTCCTGCGCCACTGCGATGAAGTCATGTTCTGGATTCATGACAAGGTATGTCATACTAGTAAGAAAAGTAAATATTAGGCCCTTACCTACGAAATTGATGTTTTTGTATAGAGAATTTTTAACAATTATTGCATTTTCTACACTACCATTTTCATAATTTATTCAACAACAGGGAATGCTATTATAACAATGCTTTTATGTAGCAAATTTAGGCAATAATCATATAACTTAAGGCGCTAAGAAGGGTCAAATCCCAATATTCAATTCAAATTATTGAAAGATTACGCGCGTGAAGCTATCATGGAAAAAATGTATAATGTGCTTGGAATACTACACAATAGATTTAATTGAAAGCATTTGTAAAAATGTTACCACCTTTGATGTAAAAAAATATTCCGTGGACCCTGTTTCTGGTCCTATTTGCAAAATTTCTCGGAAACAGAACATTCTTAATGTTAAAACCAACACATAAAAATCGGCGATGTTAATACCTTCAATTTTAATTGAACAGAATTTTTTTTACTAACTTGAAGGCAAAGAAATTTAATAAAAACATGTAAAAATTGAGAATTCGGTGCTAGTTCTCAACGCAACCGCCGCGTTGGATCGCGCACAGATTTGAACCCAAAGTCAGTAGAGTTACGTTTGATTTCACACCATCACGGATCGACCCGCTCGGATTGAGGCATGTTAAAGCCTTAAGTGAAAAAAGTTTAGGTTGAATTTGCAACAGATAAAGTGGTCATTTTTGCTAACAAAAGAAGGAGTCACTTTCAATGTATTTTTAAGTGTTAAAAAACAAAATAAATAAAACTAATTAAGCTGATAGTTAATGGCTATGGTCATAATTTCATGTAATTTTATCCAGCAATTGATAAATGTTTTAGTTTTTTGTGTGTGAAAAAAAATACAATTTCATAGGTAAGGACCCAATATATTATGAGAATAAGTTTGGATATCAAATATGACACAGATCCATTTATTTAATAATCTGCCTAAGGCCTATTACCAAGTCAGGTTTATGAATGTGGGCGTCATACATTAATAGAATGTTTTATGCAGATTACAGTCCATTTATGTATCGTACTAAAAATTTTTTGTTTGCAGGAGACTTTCGTAGGGACGGAGGAGTTCGGGTCAGACTTGGAGCACGTGGAGGTGCTCCAGCGCAAGTTCGACGAGTTCCAGAAGGACATGGCGGCGCAGGAGTACCGCGTCACGGAGGTCAACCAGCTGGCCGAGCGACTCGTGCTCGAGGGACACCCCGAGCGAGAGACCATTGTCAAGCGGAAGGATGTAAGTATATTATTTATATGGTCACGGTGGACAATGCCAATAAGCTTAACTGCCTCTGTGGTTTAGTGGTTCGCCCACCCGTTAAGACGCAGGGATCCTGGGCTCGATTCCCAGGGGGGTGCAATTTGTACTCAGTTTGGTTGGTGGTAGGGCTTTTTTTAAAGTCCACCTGGCTAGCAATCTTACCTAAGTCTGACGCCGCGCCGTAACAACAATTTCAAAATCGTTCCGGCAGTTAGAGGTAAGATAGCCATTTCCTCAGTGATGAGGATTCCGAGTGTATTACGCTTCCACCTTCAGCCTTATTGGTCACTTAACATCAGGTGAGATGAAGGCAAAGCACTATCCTTTTGTGCAAAAAAGAAAGCATACTGTTCCCAATAGAAACTTGTGAGTTAATGTTGTAAATGTCAAAGTTTTTGTGATATATCTAATTGACTCCTTGGTCTTATTTTTTAACTCTTTTTGCATAATACGTAAACAATAACATTCCCTTGGTAACAGGAGCTGAACGACGCGTGGCACCGCTTGCGCCAGATGGCGCTGATGCGGCAGGAGCGCTTGTTCGGCGCGCACGAGATCCAGCGGTTCAACCGCGACGCGGACGAGACCATCGCGTGGATCTCTGAGAAGGACGTGGTGCTCGGCTCCGACGACTACGGCCGCGACCTCGCCACCGTGCAGACGCTGCAGGTACTAAAATTTTTACCGACTTCAAAAAAGGAGGTTATCAAGTCGACGACGATTTTTTACGAATGATTTGCCAGAGCTTCGCAAATTATTTATTACAGAGATTTTCGTCGTCATTTTTTGTAACATTATTATTAACCAAGTGTTGGACTGTTCGTTTTATTTATACAATATTTATTAAGTTTTTTATTAAAAACGAGATTTTTGAAAAATTATTATGTAAAGAAATTGAAATCTTTTCTTATTTGAAACTCCATTCATTTCTAGTCAACACATAGACGCTTAAAACATTTTGTTCCCGCATACTAACTGGTATTTTTTATTGCAGCGCAAACACGAAGGCGTAGAGCGCGACCTAGCGGCGCTGGAAGACAAAGTGTCGACCCTGGACGGCGAGGCTTCGCGCCTAGCAGCCATCCACGCCGACCACGCGCCCGCCATACACGCCAAGCGGGACGAGATCTCCGCCGCCTGGCAGAGGCTCGTGCACAAGGCCAAGGTACGGTTGTAATACAGTGTCATCTAGGGTCGTTAGTTCAGGTTCTTTCAGAGTTGAAGTGGGCGCGTGTAATTTAAATAAACCAGGAGTAAGCCGCAAGCTGCGCGCCTGTAGGAGGCGGGCCTGCAAATTCGACGACACATGTGACCAGTGCCGGATAAAGACAACTTGGTGCCCTAAGAAATCCAAGCTTGTGGGCCCCCTGTTATAGGGTTACAATCTACAAACAATCTACAATGCACTAAATTTTTTTAGCGATTTTTTTTCTGTTTCATCCATTAATAGTAGTTTTACATGAATGAACACACTAATTACAAATATATATTTTTTTTCTAACTCGAAAAAAACACCTTTTTTCGGTGCCAATTAGTTATGGTGCCCCCCAGACGTGATGCCCTAAGCAATTGCTTAATTTGTTTATAGGTTAATCCAGCACTGCATGTGACACACACATGTAGGGTCCCAGTTTAGATTTACCGTATAGTATATATATATATATATATATATTTACATCCAGCAACCTTTTTGGCGTCATGCACGTCGTGCATCATTACGACGTCCCTCAGTTCCCCTTACTTTTTTTAACATGTCTAAATGAATATTGCTTAGTTTTTTGATTTCCAGCTCCGTGGGATACTTCATTTTTCGATAAATTTATATTTCGCGATATTCGTCTTGCAGTCATGCTCGAACATTTTTGAACCCCTAACCATGGTGATACATTATAGGCATCCTGGATATATTGATCGTAATTTACCCATGGCATCGATTATTTAACGTCCTCACAGGATGGACGGTATTTGGGAGTGCGACGTTGCCAGCTTTCGGTTTATTATCTCTTTCTTGTCCTATCGCTTGTCTGTACTCAGTTTCAACATTTAATTTGTTCCAATATTCGTAAAGTCTATACATATACGGATGCCCAATATGTTATAATATGTAAATACGCGTAGGTACCTAGTGTGCTTGCTTTATAGATATTTGATTATATTTTATAATAAGTCTGTTGTGTTGCAATGAGCATAGATGAATGGATTGAATGGTAAATGCATGTCCGTCTTTCATACAACACCTACTTCACGATCTTTAAAAAAATTTGGTAGATTGTGTATCTAAGCTACCCATATTTACATATAATAAAGACAAAACCTCCTTCGAAAACCTACAGACCCTACTATACCCTACAGAAATTTTAAACCTAAAAATGTGGGGCGCATTTTGTAAAATTTATCATCCATAGTGTCTTTAGCATGCGCCCCACGTTTTTAGGTTTAAAATTTCTGTAGGGTCATAAATATTTAAAGAAAAATTTATTTTAAACTTTTTGGTCTGTTTTTACTAGTCCGTTTTAATGTTTTTAGTCCGACTTTTTTGTAATAAAAACGTGTTTTTAAAAAAGTTTTTTTTTAGTAAATTTTTATTTTCTGCTTTTTAGTTAACGAGCTAAGACTAAAAATATACCATCTCCTATCGGAGCACTCGTCAAGACGATTCAAAGGAGCCCAAACTCGATGGGGTTGCATGGTTTTAATACAGAGTCCCAGTGGCCTTCTTCCGGCTCTATCATCAGACCATGGAAACTTCCCAACAAAGTACTCATCAAGACAATTCAAACGAGCCCAAACTCGATAGGGTTGCATGGTTTTATTATAAAGTTTCTATGGCCTTCCTCCGGCTCCATCATCAGATCCTCGGCCACTATTTCCCATTAAATTACTCGTCAAGATGATTCAAACGAGCCCAAACTCGATAGAATTGCATGGTTTTATTACCGAGTTCTAGTGGCCTTCTTCCGGCTCCATCATCAGACCCTGGACACTATTTCCCAACAAAGTACTCGTCAAGACGATTCAAACGAGCCCAATCTCGATGGGGTGGCGTGGTTTTATTAAAGAGTTCCTGTGTCCTTCCTCCGGCTCCATCATCAGACCCTGGAAACTATTTCACAACAAAGAACTCGTCAAGACGATTCAAACGAGCCCAAATTTGATGGGGTTGCACGGTTTCAATATTGAGTTCCGATGGCATGGCCTTTCGGCTTCATCATCAGACCCTATACCACGTCTCCCATTAGAGTACTCGTCAAGACGATTCTAACGAGCCCAAACACGATGGGGTTGTATGGTTTCTTCATAGAGTTCCTGTGGCCTTCTTCCGACTTCATCATCAGATCAGCTCAATGACACCATAATATTGCATCGCCTTCCAGTTCTGGCCTATGTTCAAAGTTTTAAGTCTCTAGCTCATCGGGAAGTTAGGATAAAATCGTTCGCAAACTTTGTGGAGAAACACAAACAAACAAACAAACAATCAAACAAACAAAAAACAAACAAACAAACGCGAAAGCAACCTAATAAAAACGTGTTAAAATATTCAATGATGTCACTGTAATCAACGGCGTCAAAATGGGGAGCGATCACTGATTGGTACGTGGCACATTGAATAATCAACATAAGCCTGAAAAGATCTCGATCTCGACTGATAAAATCCACGCTTCGACTATTACCAGCCCATATTTAAACCCCTGAAAGCTTGAAATCCAAAACCGCTTCAAAGCCCTTGAGAACAGCATAGATGGGGACGATCTAAACAATATGGTGGTGGATACTGTCCGTATGGAAGGGTCAAAGTTCTTTACGACCCGCCGCCCAAGCTAAAGAAACTCTCCAACCGCTCACTCATGAATCAGAGACCTGAAATGAGGCTCCAGAGCTCAGTGGATGCTCATCGTTATCGGCAACTAAATAGAAAAATATCTAAGTCTTTGATGAGTGATCTTTAAATACGAATCATATTAAAAAGGTCATTGAGCGGAGTAAATGCTCCAATGTGTTCGCGAGAGATCTGTCTATTTGGAAAAGCTAGATGACGTAGCTGAAAACTGACGACGGACGCATCATCTCATCGAAGCCTGAAATACTGAGGGCGATCAAGAGTTTCTATGGGCAGTTACATTCCAGGCAGACACCTGTTGATAGCATGGCTAAAAACCCCAGATCCAAGCTTACCCGACACTATACTGAAGATATAACCAGACGTCAGAGCCGGTGGTAAGCCGATACTTAAAGTCCTCAAGAAGCTTTTCAATTCCGTCATCGTCGAGGGCGGAACACCGAAGGCATGGAACACAAGTAAGGTGATTTTGTTCTTTGAAGAGCTACAGACCCATCTCACTTCTGAGCCATGACTTTTTCGAGAATTCTTACGAATCGTCTCGCTCGCTGGTTTGACCACTTCCAACCTCCCGAACAAGACTGGTTCCGAAAAGTTTTGCCGATGATATAGTTCTTATGGCTGAGACCTCGGATGACCTGAACAGAATGCTCTAAGATCTCCGCAATGCTTTCCAAAGAGTGGGTCTGAGGATGAACATGGATAAGACGAAAATCATGTCGAATGCCCATATCGTGCCCGCTCCAGTTCATGTTAGGAATTAGAAATAAGGAGATCCACAGAAGAACTAAAGTAACCGACATCGCTCGCAGGATTGCTCAGCTGAAGTGGCAGTGGGCTGGACACATAGCGAGAAGAACCGATGGCCGTTGAGGCGGAAAGGTTCTGAAATGGCGTTCGCGTACCGGACGACGCTCCGTGGGTAGGCCCCTGACAAGGTGGGCCGATGAACTGGTGAAGGTTGCGGGAAGCCACTAGATGCGGGCAACGCAGGACTGATCGTCGTGGAGATCCTTAGGGGAAGCCTATACCCAGCACTGGGTGTCGTGCTGCTGATATGATTAAAATAAAATGAAAAATCTACTGGGAACAGTGCTATCATCTTATAGTTGGTACCTAGCTTGCAGCCACATAGTACCGCCTCGAATAGTACCGTATTCCTGGAATCAAGATCGCCAGGCTATTAATCGTCCGTATATAGCTATTGAACGTCCGTATACAGCTATTGGGCGTCCCTATATGGCTATTGCTCATCGGTATACAGCTTTTGGGCGTCCGTATTTAGCTATTGAACGTCCGTATGCAGCTATTGGGCATCCTTATACAGCTATTGCGCGTCCGTATATGGCTGTTGGGCGTCCGTATACAGCTATTGGGCATCCGTATATGGCTATTGAACGTCCGTATACAGCTATTGGGCGTCCGTATTTAGCTATTGAACGTACGTATACAGCAATTGGGCGCCCGTACAAAGCTTTACGTTGATTTGGTGATACTAAATGACAAATACCAATATATCATCACAATCGGTATAGCGGTTATACAAACTTCCACCGCTTTTTACCCCCTTATAGGATGATTTCGTGGATTAAAACTACCCTATGTCATCATTATCTTCATACCAAATTGAATTAAATCGGTTTAGTGGAAATGGATTCCCTATACAAACTTCTACCCTCCTTTTTGCCCCTTTAGGAGATGATTTTGGGGACAAAAGTATCCTATGTTCTTTCTCGGATCCGAAACTGTCTCCATATTCCATACTAAACTTTATCTAAATCGGTTCAGCAGTCTATGTGTGTAGAGGTAACAGACGGAAAAACTTTCGCATTTATATTATTAGTATGGATTGTTATCTATTTTTATGAATAAAGTTGAGTTTATTTGTAAGTTTAAGTAATTTTAAACAAGACTTAAATCGAGCGCCGAATATTACGCAACGCGTACGTGGCCGAAGACGATGTATATTGTTTAAATTACAGTAAATATTATTTGAGTTATTGTCATAGATTCAATGAGCGAGCTGGCAACGTTGCAATTGTGGACGCCAAATACGCGAACTCGTAGTCAGAAATTCCCCTCGATATACATGCGTGGATATACGCGCTGCAGCAGCGCCTCACCTGCGCTGAGATTTCTTCGGGAACTTTTCAATATTTTTTTGCAGCCATTTTATACGATTTTTGGCTTCCGTCGATATTTGAACTATGGCTAGCTAGGATCAATAGGGCCTAAGTGCCACCGGCCAATAAAGTGGCGTCCGGTATGCGGACGCCAAAAGCAGGTGGACGCCAGTTTAAATGTATTTTCGCCTTCAGGGGACGGCCAATTGTTTGCGGGATAAATATATATATATATATATATATATATTTATGAGACTCGTACCTCCTTTCAACTCTGTGTCAATGTGATTCTTTATGTAATTCTGTAGAGTTCTAATATTAAGTTGTCCCCCAGGAGCGTCGGTCGGAGCTGGAGTCGTCGTACCTGCTGCACCGGTTCCTGGCGGACTACCGCGACCTGGCGTCGTGGATGAGCGACATCCGCGCGCTCATCGCCGCCGACGACCTCGCCAAGGACGTGCCCCAGGCCGAGGCGCTGCTCGAGCGCCACCAGGAGCACAAGGTATCATGTAGCCTCCAACTAAACCTAGGGTTTCCTAGGATAGCGGTGCCGTCATATTACGGCCGTAATATAGCTACGGATAACGTTGTCTATGTTAACAATACAGCGACACCGTAACGTCAGAAACCGCGTCGTATTGTTTACATAGACAACGTTTTACGCCGCTAAATTACGGCCGTAATGTGACGGCACCGTCATCCTAGGAAACCCTAGCTTTAGACCCAAAACCAGCGGTCGACGAGCGACTCTGTCTCCCGACGACCATAAACGTGGGCGACCGAGCAAGGGATTTGAATATAGATAGTGTTTCTTGAACATTCGTGCATGGAAGTTGCAATATTATCGTTACTAATTATAGAGAAATAAATGAGGAACAATAAAGGCACGTTCTTTGTTGTAAAAATAGATAAATAAAGCGTCTGTGAGTCGCTATATCACGACTATCCGCTCGGGGCGACTCCGAGTCGCCCAGCGACCGGGCGACCACGTGCGTACGCGTCCATATAAACTAGTAGAAATTACAGGATCGCTGTCGACACTCGCTTGGCGACTGGTTGACAGTGCTTTTTAGGCTCATAACCAGTGTTTTTTACTTTATTATGGAATAAATATTCAATAATTACCTTATTTTTTCATTTTTTAGAACATCTGAAACATTCTATCGAGTGGTTTTAGTCGTGTGTGTCGGCTGTAGTTAACACATACAAGGTGTAACAGAAACGGTTCCTTATGATCATACCCCGTTATCGGCGGTGCACGAATGATCGAAGCCAAAGACAAAGTACAACAGAAGGTCTATTTTTGATTAATTTGATAATTCTGCCTAATCCCACTCAACCTCTGAGAGAATATATCTGTAATACATTTTTTTTAGTTTACCTGTACTTCAGGATAATCTTTTATCCACAACTCCATAAATTCGTTACGAGATTTTTTTTTCGGAGGCATATTATTAAGTTAAGATATAAATTATATGCATTTAGACAACAATCGGTCACTAAATGACCCGTAAAGGGGAGAGGCCGCGGCGCGTGTGACAACATTAGGTAGATAGAGTACACGACGACACGACAGTACGCGCGCGAGTGGCGTTCGGCCGGCTTCTGTACGCCTTTGTCGGCATCCGTCAAAGCGGACACCGCGCGGGCCGCGCTGCGGGCTTATGTGCGCCATTTGTCGGCATCCGTCAAAACCGACACTGCGCGGTGACCGCGTGCGCGTGAGTGCGGTCCGCGCTGTTAAGGCAAAATGAGCTCTATACTTAATTATTTTTTTAATTAATTAATTAAAAACACGATTCCAATTAAATATCGTCCTTCGCTTCCTGCACTTAGATTTTAGGAAGAATTAAATTTATTTATCTATAGGTATTGTTTAAAAATATAGTTCACATTCGCCATTATTGAACACGAGAACTTAAAAATTTTCGCACCTTAAATAGGTTTTTGAGTAGAAAAACGTAGGCAAAAAGGTGGCCCTAAAGGTCTTTCGCTTCTGATTTTTTAGTCTGTGAATCATTCGTGCACCGCCGATAACGGGGTATGCTTATGATTCTCGCGGGCGCGGGTCAATAATCGCCGCAGCCGTTCATTCATTACGTTTAGCTAAAAAAAAAATGTATGTAAAAGTCGTCGTAATAAGTTTAAAGTCTGTCCATCCTTACTTGTCTTATATGGTAAACAATCTTCACCTAACTCTTTATTGAAATAATCATTTATAAAATACAACAAATGGTTTTCCACACATATATTACGAAATAAATTGTTAATAAATTAACAACAATTTAATAAAGTTACTAACATATTTTTAAATAATGATTTTAGTTTAAAAGACGCATGACAACTGTCAAAAACTGTTTACTAAATAAGACAAGTAAGGATGGACAGACTTTATTTCACACCATTACAGTTAAAAAAGTTTATTTATATAAAATTCAGTCAAGGTAAACTTTTGAATCTTTTTTCAATTCTATGTTATCAAGGTAACTCTACCGACTGCCTTTTTTCGTTCCCCTTACTGTATGATATAGTGGTATCGTAGGGCGAGATGGACGCGCGGTCGGACGTGACGCGCGCGTGCGTGGCGGCGGGGCGCGCGCTGGTGGCGGGCGGCCACCGCGGCGCGCCCGACGTGGAGGCGGCGCTGGACGCGCTGGAGCGCGAGTCGCACGCGCTGCACGCGCTGTGGGACCAGCGCCACGTGCTCTACCTGCAGTGCCTCGACCTGCAGCTCTTCTACCGCGACACCGAGCAGGCCGACGCCTGGATGCACAAGCAGGAGGTTCACTTTATAGCCTTTATTCATAAACGCCTTATTTTAGGTTTTGCACCGTTAAAGTATATTTTATGTTTAACATCCTATTTCTCAATAAAAGGAACTGTAAAAGCAGTCTGCTAATGTAAAATCAGCGTCATCGTTTGACTTATTAATTTTGCAGCAAAAATGGCAACAACTCATACAAAAATCACCGTTAAAATCATAGAATTGCAGCAAAAACAGCAATATCCCATAATCCCATAGTATAACTGCACTGCTTCGAAACCAAAATTATGGAAAAACTGGATGTTGCTGCCTTTGCTTCTACATGTGACTCTGTCAAAAGAGTAAAAGAAACAAAGCACTTTATAAACCCCCTATAACTTTGCTTGTTTTTATGAATCAGGCAGTATTTTTTACAATCCTTAATGTTAAATGTTTCTCTCTTTAACCCCGACCCTATCCAGATGAAACCGCTAGTGAGACGCGTTTTGTTGTACATCGGACACTAAGGATCAGCTGTGTCAGTAATGTGTGTAATATTAACAGCAATGTAACCGAAATCGCGTACCATTTCGCGGCGAATTCGGCCCTTTCTGGACAAGATCTTACTTAGAGAGGGTAAAACAGGGCGGACCCACTTTGCTTCCACTGTGTTTGCACAATAGGGAATATGCATCAATTTTTTTTTATTAAAATCAAAAGTATAATGCTTGAGAAAATCAACTGTAATATTAAATTTTTTTTCTTGCGTTTTTTTCTCGTGATATAGTTACTTGAAGTTAGCACGCAGCAGCAACCGCCGAAAACGCTCCATACAAAACGGACATGATATATGACGTCACATATCACGTTTCAGGCGCGCGTTTACTATGGAGTTGGCCAAGAATTTTCGATTATTTTCAATTATCTCTCTAAATTTTGCGTTTTATACGTGTCCGAAGCGATCAAGCTCAAATTTATCAAAATCGGTGATTTATGCATATTCCCTATTAATCTTCTATCAAGTTAAATTTCATAGATTAATGAACAATTTTGCTTTTAAAGTTTTGAAATTAAAATACTCCAAAAAACATCAGTTATAGCTAAGAACAAATTATACCAAAGGTTTATAAGTCCAAATTCATTTTTCGAACGTGCTATCTTCAAAGTAACCAACATGGAGTATCTCACACTTATTATAAAATCCCCACCAGGCTTTCCTAGCAAACGAAGATGTGGGTGACTCACTGGACTCTGTGGAAGCACTGTTGAAGAAGCACGAAGACTTTGAGAAATCTCTAGCCGCCCAGGAGGAGAAGATCAAGGCACTGGACGAGGTTGCTTCCAACCTCATTGAAGGCCAGCACTACGCCGCCGACGCTGTTGTGCAACGACGTGAGATGGTGAGTGAAGTTGCTCAGTGAACAATCGTTTTTTCTCACTTATGCTCTGTTAGCATTAAATTTGAAAAGATAATGCTGGAGGTTCCATATTTATGTGGTGGTCTGGTGAACAGTGACGAAATGAATTTTAGTGTTTACTTCCCGTACTGGACATTTCACATGACCACACAAACCAATTTAAAATTACATTTTTACTAAGATATTTATTTCCTCGCATTTCTCGAGAAAATCGCTATTCAAACCTTGTACAGGAAGCTATTTACATTGCCTCGAATGATTAAAGCCCTCGCCTACGCCATCCTCGACAATGTAAATGCTAACTATTGTGTCGTGTCCGGCTCAAATAGCAGTCAATATACAATCGCTTTCACTTCCACTTTACCTACTCTTAAGGCTATAAAGTCGCTTGAACGCCGCGCCGTCACTTATATTAGTTCGCGCCGGGGCGATTTACCCGCACACGAATTTTTCTGCAAAGTGCTAAAGCACGTGATTGGCTGATCGTACAAACATAAGGAAATCAGGGTCAGTAACTATTAGAAAAAGAGCGCTTATAATACAGACCCGATATAGTATTCTTTCACCAATATGTATCTAATATTTGCTTTATTTATTCAGGCAAACAGAAAAAGTTTTTTAAAATAAAGGAAATAATGGTGTCGATTAGGTTGGCAAGACTTAACTAAATTAACAGGACTTAGTCTTGTCTTTTCGATACAGTAAAAAAGTCGTTGCCATCCGAAACCAAAGTTAAGAAATCTTATTTAACAAAAATAAAAAAATCTATTGCTGGTTTTATTTGACAAACATGCCGATTTATTATTGATCCTTTTATTTCCTCCTTAGCTGCTCGAACGCCGTGCTGCACTGTTAGAGAAGTCAAAACAGAGACGCGAGCTCCTCGAAGACGCCTACAAGTATCAACAGTTCGAGCGAGACTGCGACGAGACAAAGGGTAATTTATACAACACTGATAAATAGAAATTCCTTTCTTGTAATGCAGTACAACCGGTCGTCAATACTAAACCCGACTATTCTTCTACTCAAAAATATATGAATTAGTCCATTTAGGATAGAATAGAAACGGATTTATTTAGTGGCACAAAATAAGTTACAAATTGAATAGGTACCTACAGTCCTACATGCTTAAATAAAATACAGAATGTGACACTAAAAAGGCAACCCACTCAGCATAAGTCGGCTGTCGCAAACATTCCGACGCTGATCTTCCGTGTTTGCCTAGGTATCTTTTTTTGAGAGCACTACCACAGAATAGATAATAGTACTAGCGTACAGAAGTTCCACGAAGCAAAATCGTTTAAATAAATTGCTACTCTTGCTCCGAAACAATAAAGAGCAATTTAGATCGCACAGCGTTCCAGTCGCTCCAGAACATTCACTTGGTAATTGCCTCTCTTTTTATCGCATAGGTCTTATCTTTTCTGACGTATGAAATTGGTCCTCTCAGAGGACGCCGAGCGCTTCATATTTGCGCGCGGAGTGACAGAGCCCTGGCACTACTACGCCATTTAATGTTCATGTTATATTAATGTTACGTTATTGGTGCAGGTTGGATCAACGAGAAGCTGAAGTTCGCTACCGACGATTCATACTTAGACCCCACGAACCTAAACGGCAAGGTGCAGAAGCACCAGAACTTCGAGCAGGAGCTGCAGGCCAACAAGCCGCGCGTCGAAGACATCACCGCCGCCGGACAGCGGCTGCTCGAGCAAGAACACTTCGCTAAACGTAAGTATTATAAATATCAAAAAAACTGCAGTTGGGAAATAGACTGTCTATGTAACATTTTTATACTCATTTATTGATTGTCGAGGGAATATTTTTTTATACTAAGAGCTCGCCTCGGAAATAGGTTTGTAATTTACAGAGCAACAAAATCCCTCTAGTTAGTGTGCTATATTATCATTATTAATAGATCTGGGCGCCTGGCAGCTGTTCAGTGAAGGGGGCAATAGTGGTTGGGAAACAGAGGGGCTGTAAAAGCGTTTGAAGATTTATAATTTACAGAGCTCTGGATTTGGCGTGGTATTATATCCAATCATGTATCTAATTTGAATATAACATTGCCAGGCTTTTTAGTTGGTGGAAAAGCAGTTCCAGGTGGCATCTAAGATGCGCGAAAAAGTTTAAGTCTTCTTATTTACAGAGCTCTGGATTTGGTGTGGTATTATAGCTACTCAGCATTTAATTCGAATATAACATAACCTATTTATCTGACTAATCTAAAACGAATCTATACTTTATATACCGGTAATAATCAAGTTAGTTCCTGTCGATCTAAAAAATCTATCTTCCGCCTTCCCATTTCATTTTCTTTCGCTACCCTTTACTTGTCTTTTAATCATATTTGTTAACCGTATGTTTGTTTGCAAACAGCTCAAATCGAGGCGCGCGTGAACGAGCTGGGCTCTCTGTGGGAGCGTTTATCCGCGGCGTCCGAGCTGAAGGGCAGCAAACTGCAGGAAGCGGCCCAGCAGCAGCAGTACAACCGCGCGGTGGAGGACGTGGAGCTGTGGCTGTCAGAGGTCGAGGGGCAGCTGCTCAGCGAGGACTACGGCAAGGTATGGCGTGCTCCGATATTGGTTTTGTTACTGGACAAAACTTGTGAAAAAAGTCTCATATAACTCTCATCTACGGTAGAACTGCCTAGTAGAACAACTGTTTTACTGGACAATTTTACCGTAGATCTAATGACTCTTTTTTCTTATTAGTGCTTCCACAAAATCGTAGCAAGCACTACTAAGAAAAGAAAAAGTTAGTTCTTATGTGTCATTGTGTTGTCAGGACCTGACGAGCGTGCAGAACTTGCAGAAGAAGCACGCCTTGCTGGAGGCGGACGTGAGCTCGCACGCCGAGCGCATCGAGGCGATCCGCGCGCAGGCCGAGCAGTTCATAGAGCGCGGACACTTCGACGCCGACAACATCCGCGCCAAGAGGGTACGTACTCTACACATACACTCTACTATAGACACATCTACTTTACTTACCCTGCCTTTGTGTATAAGAGTTTTCACGCGCAGAAAATGCACTGCTAGAAAGTGTCCGAATATGTACAAAGTGCTTGCTTGTTTTTTTTTTTGGATATTGCTTACTGATTTGTCATTTTTTGATCAATAATTGTTGGCTACTAACAAACTAACCAATTCTGATATTATAAAATTAGCGTCATTCTATCTGGGGGTCAAGTCTGCTAATGTTTTCGTCAAAATCGTAGTTCAATGGTGTTTCAATGGTAATGCTTTTTGACACTATTCTTGTTTCTTAAACCCAAAACTGAAACACATTGTGATTCTAAAACCCAAAACGGAAACATATTGTGTCTTGATTTTGGGTTTAAGAAACAAGAACTGTGTCAAAAAGCATTACCATTAGAACACCATTGAACTACGATTTTGACGAAAACATTAGCAGACTTGACCCCCTGTACTGTTTGCATGCCAGTATCAGGTGCATCACATGAGCCTAAGCTATTTTATTTTTACAACTTTTTGTACTGTGAATACTTGCAAAATAAAATATTCTTAGTCTTATTCTGCACTCTGTGCAATATTTTGAGAGAATTTGAAAATTTTGCGCGCATAGTGACTGAAGTTACCCAACCGTCAATGAGGATTTATTATTATTTATTTATTAATCTTAAGGAAGACCAACAACTAGTAACAGACATATAGCACTCGTAATAACAGTAGGAAGTCATTTACAGGTCCTCGCATATATGTATAAAACAGGCTGATCTACAAGGACGATACAATACAAGCTTATAAAACAAATAAGACGTTCTACTTACACTAAAACATACACAAAGTTATTTGTAAATAAAATAAAAAGATTCAAGTACTTACTGCACAAGTATTAACAATATTATCTTTAAAAAAGGTATTCCTAAGTTATAATTATTATGGTCTAAGCAAGCTTGAAAGCACAAATACAAAAGAAAACAAAAAAATAAAATAAAATAAAACCGCTCATGTAGCCATCAGAAACTGAGATAATCACTCAAAAAAGCTACTCGCTAGCATACGCCTTGCCTTCTGAAAATCAGTATTAAATAGATCAATATCAAATTTATATTTTAATTTATTGAAACTGCTACATGCACGCCACATATTATACGCGTTTTGCCTGTAATTAGTAGTAGCCAACGGAAGATTAATAAGAGCATTAGATCTAAGGGTCTTTCGTGGTGGAACTATAGGTATAGATATTGAAGCTAATAGCACAGAATACATAATAGTACAAGTACAGAAGATCCACTCCGCAAAGTCAATTATTTAAATAGCGACTCTATTCCATACACAATAAAGTGCAATTCAGGTTGCACGCCGCTCCCTTGGCTACAGTTATATTCACCTAGAAGTTGCCTCTCTTTCTATCGCGTAGCTCTTATCTCCTCTAACGAATTCAGGGTTTCACTTTCTTCTTTTATATAATAATTAAATAACAAGTAGTTAATTTATGACAAGTTATGAGGTTGTGAAATAATGTGTAGGTACTTAAATATGTTTCAAAATAACCTAGGATAGGTACAGTCAACGCCACATCAGACGTGCTGACTTTGAGTCAATTTGCTTTCTCATACGAAATGAAATTGTATTCATAATTAACTTTATTTCGAAACTAGGTAAGTAAGTACCTACCTAATCTATAAATTAATATTTCAGTAAATAGTTTGGTGAATGAATATTGTTTAACAAAAGTAAGTACCTACCTAAGAATAAATGGATAGTATCCATTTATTCTTAGGTAGGTACTTACTTTTAGTACCTAGTAGACAAGCACTTCTTACGTTTCGATGTCGTTTTCGATGACTTTTGGAAGTGTGAAATACACGTGAGGTTCGGATCCTTTTTATTAGTATTAAGGCAGCCCATTACGATGTCTTATGCCTTCATTTTGGTTATAATAATATTATTATAGAGTGACTATCGAAATCAAACTGCTAACGTGCGAACCAGCCGGCACGCGATAGCCCTCTGAAATTAGTCCGTCCGGACGGACCCGCTGGCTACTTGTAGCTTCGTACCTAAAGCGCGGAGTGGGCCTAGCCTGCTAATAGTTGAGGGCAATCAATGACATTAGAAGTTATTTTAAGAAGAAAGCAAAGATCTGCGATCGTACGTCGTTGTTCCAATGGAAGAAGATGGTGTCTTTTACATTGATCCAAATAGTCAGGAGAGGAAAAGGGCACATTTACTCTGAAACACAAATACAGAATAAATTTTATCTGGATATTTTCAATTCTGGAGATGTATGTCATATATTTAGGATTCCAGATTTGTGATGCATATTCTAGTTGACTTCGTACGTATGTACAGTAAAGAATTTTAAATGTTTTAGTCTGCTTTGAGGATGCGTTATAACGTCCCTGTTATTGATGCAGGATGGCCTGGTGGGGCGGTACTCGGGGCTGGACAAGCCGATGGCGGTGCGCAAGCGGCGGCTGCTGGACTCGCTGCAGGCGCAGCAGCTGTTCCGCGACCTCGACGACGAGGCCGCCTGGATCCGCGAGAAGGAGCCCATCATCGCCTCCACCAACAGGGGTGCGTATATGTGGGTCGGTACTGACATTAGCAAGCGGCGGCTGCTGGACTCGCTGCAGGCGCAGCAGCTGTTTCGCGACCTCGACGACGAGGCCGCCTGGATCCGCGAGAAGGAGCCCATCATCGCCTCCACCAACAGGGGTGCGTATATGTGGGTCGGTACTGACATTAGCAAGCGGCGGCTGCTGGACTCGCTGCAGGCGCAGCAGCTGTTCCGCGACCTCGACGACGAGGCCGCCTGGATCCGCGAGAAGGAGCCCATCATCGCCTCCACCAACAGGGGTGCGTATATGTGGGTCGGTACTGACATTAGCAAGCGGCGGCTGCTGGACTCGCTGCAGGCGCAGCAGCTGTTCCGCGACCTCGACGACGAGGCCGCCTGGATCCGCGAGAAGGAGCCCATCATCGCCTCCACCAACAGGGGTGCGTATATGTGGGTCGGTACTGACATTAGCAAGCGGCGGCTGCTGGACTCGCTGCAGGCGCAGCAGCTGTTCCGCGACCTCGACGACGAGGCCGCCTGGATCCGCGAGAAGGAGCCCATCATCGCCTCCACCAACAGGGGTGCGTATATGTGGGTCGGTACTGACATTAGCAAGCGGCGGCTGCTGGACTCGCTGCAGGCGCAGCAGCTGTTCCGCGACCTCGACGACGAGGCCGCCTGGATCCGCGAGAAGGAGCCCATCATCGCCTCCACCAACAGGGGTGCGTACAAATTGGACAATTATTGAAGACTAGTGATCGCCCGCGACTTTGTTTGCGTGGAAAGTTTTTTAGCTCTCCCTCAGGAACTATAAGTTTTTTCTGGATGAAAGGTAGCCTATGTCCTTTTCTGTATCCCTAACAACGTGTATGCAAAATTTCATTATGATCGGTTCAGTAGTTTAGACGTGAAGGCGTAACAAACAAACAAACAAACGGTCTTTCGCATTTATAATATTAGTAAAAAGTAAAGATTGAGTTTCGGAACTTTTGTACTTTTGTACAAAAGAAGTTTAGTGTCTAAAAAACTTGTAAGCATTAATTTTCACGAGTTGATTGTCTTAGGTCGCGACCTGATCGGCGTTCAGAACCTAATGAAGAAGCACCAAGCCGTAATGGGCGAGATGGCGCAGCACGAGGCGCGCGTGGAGGCGGTGCGCGCGGCGGGCGCCGCCCTGCGGGACGCCGGCCACTTCGCCGCCGACGACATCGCCGCGCGCCTGCGCCACCTCACCCAGCAGTGGCAGCAGCTGCAGGACAAGGCGCTGCAGGTTGGTACTACACACATACACGTAGAGGCGCCGACGACATCGCCGCGCGCCTGCGCCACCTCACCCAGCAGTGGCAGCAGCTGCAGGACAAGGCGCTGCAGGTTGGTACTACACACATACACGTAGAGGCGCCGACGACATCGCCGCGCGCCTGCGCCACCTCACCCAGCAGTGGCAGCAGCTGCAGGACAAGGCGCTGCAGGTTGGTACTACACACATACACGTAGAGGCGCCGACGACATCGCCGCGCGCCTGCGCCACCTCACCCAGCAGTGGCAGCAGCTGCAGGACAAGGCGCTGCAGGTTGGTACTACACACATACACGTAGAGGCGCCGACGACATCGCCGCGCGCCTGCGCCACCTCACCCAGCAGTGGCAGCAGCTGCAGGACAAGGCGCTGCAGGTTGGTACTACACACATACACGTAGAGGCGCCGACGACATCGCCGCGCGCCTGCGCCACCTCACCCAGCAGTGGCAGCAGCTGCAGTATAATAATAGTATGTATAAGAATACTTTGAAAATGTCGTTAACTGTAGCTTGTTAAAATTCATTTTTTTTGATAATTTGATTTTATAATGAAAAGTTTTAAGCTTTGTGACATCCGAATGACCTCTAAATTGATTGACCTTTAACTTTTATACATTTTGTTAAACAGCGCAAGCAAGACCTGGAAGATTCCCTGCAAGCGCAGCAGTACTTCGCGGACGCCAACGAGGCGGAGTCGTGGATGCGCGAGAAGGAGCCCATGGCCAACACGCACGACTACGGCAAGGACGAGGACTCTTCCGAGGCGCTGTTGAAGAAACACGAGGCGCTGCTCTCGGACCTCGAGGCCTTCGGGAACACTATCAAGTCGCTCAGGGATCAAGCCAACTCTTGCCGGGTAAGTTTTAGTACCTACTAGTCATAAAAGGAGAAGCAGAATTCACTATAGGGAAAATGCTTAAGTGTCCGGACACGAAAGTGGCGGCGGCCGAGCGGTGGCGGGGCGGCGCGGCAGCGGAGCGGCGGCGGGGCGGGGCGATGAGAATGTGGGCACGAAACTTAGCGGCCGGTCAGCCGCGCTAGTAGTGTTGTGACAGATGGGCTAAATACCATTAAGGGCCCGTGGACCTACCGATTTGACCTACTGGTAGGACCACGGTATACCACTAAAGTAACTTCTTATTTTTTTTTTCTATTGATGTGTCAAATGTGATGTTGCTATGGAAACAATTTCTTGTTAAATCAATACCGAAAAATATTCAAAGGACGAAATATATCCTATGTCTAAAAATTTTATTTAGTTCGAAAAAATGGTCTAAGTTTAGGCGTTAACTAGTTTCAAAACCGGATTCTTTGCTCATCTTGTGTTTTTTAAATGATGTCCAAGATGCCGACATCCATACTGAATAAATAGGTACTACCTAGTAATCAAACAGACACTATTATATTATTCAACACAACACTATTGTAATCGCGGGCTACCAAATCCAACTAGTTTGTTCATTTGTTTTCGTCGCTCTCCTCCCGCCCGTGCATCGCTCGTCGCCCCGCGCCGCCACCGCCCGTTTCGTGCGCGTCTCCATACTGTGCCATACTGTTGAATGCATCGCCGCCGCTCCGCTGTCGCGCCGCCCCGCTGCCGCTCCGCCGTCGCAGTTTTCGTGCCCGGACACTAACGGTTGAATTTGGTCTTAAATAAAGCCAATGATATTTGCTACATTGATCAAGTTCTTGTTGTGGAGATCCTTGGGGGAGGCCTATACCCAGCAGGGGGTGTCATTCGCCCGATATGATGATGATGATCATCAAGTTCTGTCTTATTTTTAGCACATGTAGGAAAAAGTTATTGTGTCCTATTCGCCGTTATTCGAAGCCTTGGTAAACAGATTGAGAATAGCGAAGCCTTTCCGTTTCCCGTTCAGCATCATTATTATAGGTCTATCTTACCAAATTACGTCACATCCGTATCCGATCTCACCCCACTATAAATATTTTTTTATAATATGGAAACATAACAGGCACATCGAGTCATTGAAAAACGTTCCATTATCCACCTTCAATTTTCAAATGGCAGAAAAGTCACTATGAATTAAATGTAAAAACGTAGCTGCATAAACCATATTTTTTTCCTTTTCTCGAAATTAAGAAAACGAAATATCAATTTGACTTAACAGATTTGGCACTGACCTGTCATTTGGTTGACAGATACCACAGAATAATAAGTGAAAAAGTAGGGCAGATTATGAAACAGAAATATATTTTTTAAAGTATACAACTTTAGCATAAAAAGCAAGGTCTCCATTGCTGTTTATATTGGTTTGAACTTCGCAAAACTAAATCGAGACTTACACTTTCACTTGACTATAGAGCGTTTTGGAATGATAAATCCATACATTTTTATTTGGCGAAGTATAACACTTTTAACATTTCAAGGCCCGGAAAATAAGACAATAGATTTCCTATTGTTGTCCGACTGCATGCGGCTGCGCGGGCGTTGATGAATTAAAATCATGACTTTGTCCAGAACTTCTGGACCAGAAGCAGAAAGTATTAAGTTCCTTGTTCCCACAGCAACAGGAGTCGCCAGTGGTGGACGTGTCGGGCAAGGAGTGCGTGGTGGCGCTGTACGACTACGCGGAGAAGTCCCCGCGCGAGGTGTCCATGAAGCGCGGCGACGTGCTCACGCTGCTCAACTCCAACAACAAGGTACTTATACCGGGGGGTCTCACTCCGCGCTTAAACTTTTATATTAGCCTACTGCTCTCGGCTCACTCAGTTGAGAGAACAGGAGAATAGGCACGAGTACGTAAAGGTCATACTCGAGTATGTCTGGTCGGTTTCTTGGCGCGAATCATTTTTTTTTGTATACAGCAATCTACGGTCTGAATGACGGCGAATATGTAAACGGGTGGTTCATTGTAATCGTCCCTGAATTAGTCAGGGAGTTATCTGACGATATGTATTCATCCGAGTGTCATAACATAACATAACAATCAATTTAAATGTAATCAGATAAGCTTTTAATCTTATTTTACTTTTGGAGCAATATTAACATTTCTTAAGATCTTCTTGTAGGTCAAGAGATAACCTATTTTTACCTTTGACATATGGAACCCGAAAAAGAATGAGAAAAATTCAAGTTTATTATTCAAAGAACTTTGATAACGGTACCATTTCCTCACGACTTACGAGATAATTAAACGAAAATAAAGACTTAATAAAATTGTTATTCATTCAAATGTCTGCTAAAACTGATAAAACACCTTGTTTATCGTTCTTTATCTATCAAAGTAACTGGTTGTCAATTCAGTAGTTATCGGAAACGTGAAACCGCGTACGTTTCGCACTGAAGTATTAATCGACAACACTAGTTACTTGTATTTTTTTCTGATTTGTTTTATATTCACTTATATTATTTTTAAATTATTTAATTCACATTTATATTCAAGGCTGTAATTTTACTGTTCTAAAAATAAGTTAAAAACACTTATACGATGCAGTAATGAATGAGCCTCATCAACTGTCGGTAGCAACTATTCAGTGTGCCGACACGTCAGAAAACAAAACAATCAATGTGGAAAGATCGAAGTAGCTGCGCTTTATTGTGTCCGCTTCAAACCGAATATGTTTATGTAACGCCGAGACGCGAAATAACTCATAACGCGATGATCGTCGCTCACGAACGAACGAGCCTCAGCTACAAAATGTAGTTAAAATAATGTGCTGAATATTACAAGTGTCTGTGATAGCCTGTGATAGTATTAGTTAGGTAAAATGATAGTTGTAAGCTGGATTATCGTGATACTAGTGGGGAATGTGTTTAGTAATAACAGGAGATCGAGGAAAAAGAAAAGATGGTTTCACGTAAGTGTATAAAGAAATGGTTAAGAATTTAAATAATATTGTTTTACAAAAACGGTTTAGTGCTTTTTATCCTCGGAACTATTTCACTTTTATTTATAGAAGCCACTGATAAAAAAAACATTTTATTTGTGTACTGACAAATTTACTCATTAAACTTCAAAGCCTTAGAAAAATTACTTGCATTAATTAGAAATATTTTATTTAATTGAAAGCGATTTTACTATTTTCCCAAATCAGTCAAGTCTTTTGTTCACTACTTTGTGATTAAGGGGCTACGTCTAAAAATTTACACTTTTTGATGTAATGCCATAGAATAATATAACTCCTGCCGTACAGAAAAGACACTCTCCACCCGCCCCAGAATCAATTACCTCACCCCAACCCAACCCGCGAGTTCGTGTGCCGAATCGTATGCTCATTTAGTCGTGTTTGTCCACGTCAATTTATTTTGGTATTCAAAGCAATGCGTTCTAACTTTTTATTCGTGTTTGTCAACTGTCAACTTATTTTGATATTCAATCAAAGCAATGCGTCGTAAGTCGTAACATTATTTACCAAAAAGATAGAAGAATTATGAATCGAACGCCGCTTATACAGCACAAACTGCACGGTAGCCCTAGACTTAATTATACACATAGTTGCGCGTGTACAAAAACGTCATCTGTTTATAATGGCGCGGTTGTATGGAGTGTCCGGGGTATGGTAAAATGTCATAGGTCGCGGAAAGATCTTAGAGATCTGAAATTAAGATAGATATTTCATTATATCTTTCTCCAGACACGTGTAGAACCAGAAACACGATTCAGTGATTTTGGCTCGATACATTTTAATTTCGAAAATACCTCTTAAAAATACTTAAAATCGGAGTTATTTAGAAACATTAGTTAGGTATTCAAGTCGAAATTGCTTTAAATAATTTGTGTCTCAATATTCAAAATCGTGTAGAAGCATTTCTCTTTAATCGCTATAGTTATTTATTTACTACGAATTGATTTAGTGATTTTTGCGCCAAATCTGCCGAATCGGTCTTTTTCTCATTGTAGTAGGTATGAACCTCTATACAAAAATCATGTTTCAGGTTTTTTGTTTTTATTTCTTAAAAACCTGAAAAATGCTTCCGAACGAAATGGAAATCCTTTTTATTTCGTGAAAAAATGCCTATTTTTGACTAGCTGTGTCTCCGCAAACAATGGACCTTACTTAACTACTTGGGTTAGGCTCATGTTGTATAAAATATAGTTAACATAATAAAAGTATATGACAAATTAACCTGAAAAACGCTTCTTTAAGGTAGTTTTTTTGAAAATACTCAAACAAGGGCCAATACCTAAAATAAAAAAATTAAGTTTAAAAATTTTGGTTATTGTGTAATTCTGCTAAATAAATTTTATTTTTTATATCAGAAATGAATTCTACGTTATTAATTTATCTGAAAATGATATCACATTTGACCTATTAGCTAAACCTGAATTGATATAATTTTTAGAATGATCCAGGAAAAGAGCGCTATTTAACCTGCCGCCGTATGGAACTGTATGTAAGGATAGTTTGGCCCAGCTCAATATTAGTTAGGAACAGTCTACAGATCAGTTTCCATCATGTGGCCAAACTTTATCATGACTTGTAAAGTTGTAACTCCCAACTTTTTTTTGTATAGAGGTTCATACCTACTATTGCTTGCTTTATTTTTGACAATACCCCGTTAAACATTATGATCGCTATGTATGAGTTGGAGTTTGGACACACGTTTGATTGTGGCGTCGTTGCGCAGGACTGGTGGAAGGTGGAAGTGAACGACCGGCAGGGCTTCGTGCCGGCCGCGTACGTCAAGAAGATCGACGCCGGCCTCTCCTCCTCGCAGCAGAACCTGGTCGACTCCAGCTCCATCGCCGCACGACAGAACCAGGTAAATGATTCGTCAAAACATACCAAGTTTTACACATTAATCTATAATCTTTTTATTTGCTATTAGTTTGACAATTTTATATTTATTTATCAGCCTTTATTGTCAACTTAATAACTTACACAATTTTGAAATAAATACAAAAAACTAATTATTTAAGGTGTCGGCGTGCTTTAGAATACAAAGGCCTCCTCCAACATTTTCCAGTCTTCTCTTAATATAGCCCTTCTACTCCGTAACGGGCCCGCAACCTTTTTGATGTCGTCGGAAGCTATACGCGTCAAATACTACTGATTGTAGGTATATTATGATAAATTTACGTGGTGCAGCGGATAGTCGTTCCTTTTTACAAAGGTCGGTTATCAAAATTATGCTCTCTCGAGTTTCTCCTATACTCCTTCAGAGTGCAAGTTAAGCCGTTGGTTATTCATTCAGCATTCGCAGTTTTTATACCAACCACGGTATTGGTATGGCCCGTTTCTCCCTTTTATATTAGTTACTTGTTGTTGTGCTTTAGTTATTTTATAATTATTTTATAATGTTTGTGTGTACAGATTGAGGCGCAATATGACAACCTGCTGGGGCTCGCGCGCGAGCGGCAGAACAAGCTCAACGAGACCGTGAAGGCGTACGTGCTGGTGCGCGAGGCCGCGGAGCTAGCCACGTGGATCAAGGACAAGGTTCACACACTCTTCACACATACATTTGCATTTTACTTGTTACTATGGCTTGACCTCAAATGACTTACAAGTTTTATTTACCATGCTTTGACACGATCATTAAGGATTGATCATTCACAAAAGTACACTTCTTGAAGATGTCTACTAAATAACTACGATTTGTGTACGACAACTATATTGAATAAAAATTTTGTATTTTTTTTTCAAACTAGGTAGAAAAATCTTTATTTTGCTGTTCCGTTTTTATGGCTCGTATAATTATAGATTCAAACTCAAATTTCTGTTTGAGTACAGTTAGAAAGGGATGGTGCTATTCATCGCATATAGCGCCATCCCTTTCTAACTGTACTCTCAAGCAGAGATCTGATTTGAGTTTGATCCTTTTATACGAGCCTCAGTTGATACAGCTCGCAAAAGTTTTCCTAATTTCAATGCACCGAGCACTACCTTAATTCAAAAGTGTTTCTGTCACAGGAAATGCACGCGCAAGTGCAGGACGTGGGCGAAGACCTGGAGCAGGTGGAGGTGATGCAGAAGAAGTTCGACGACTTCCAGAACGACCTGCGCGCCAACGAGGTGCGCCTCGCCGAGATGAACGAGATCGCCGTGCAGCTCATGACCGTCGGCCAGACCGAGGCCGCGCTCAAGATCAAGACGCAGATGCAGGTCAGTATCGATCGATTAATTAACCCTAAAAATGAGATACAATAGACATTTCATTGTTGTCCTCATTGTTGGCTACCGGTAGTCGCGTGGGATTTCTTGAATTAAAGTGTACTTGTACTGTACAAGGCAAACATCTTTAAAAAACCGGCCAAGTGCGAATCGGACTCGCGCACGAAGGGTTCCGTACCAAAAAACGGCAAAAAAACAAGTTTGTTGTATGCTTGGACGAATTAACCACTGGACACGTAACGTAAGAAAAATGTATGAAATCACGTTCAACCAATTTTTGCGGGGCGAGGGGGGATTACAGTTGTCAAATAATGACAATGTTATAGGGTGATTTAGCCGGTTTTCGGCCATAATTGCCGGCCAAATATTATGGATTGTGAAACTCGTACATTAATTCTCGGCCAGGCGGCCGAAAAGCAAATGACCTCCCAGAAATGCATTTCGTCACCCGGCCATCAAATTTAAATGTATCACACTGAATACTTTACGCGTTTAAGTCAAAATAACAGTACTAAAACTAATTTACCATACTCACACTCAATTGCAAGAAGCTTCACTTTATATCTTCTTTAGCTAATGCCACTTTATGGCTAATGAAATCATTAACATAATGATTTCATTAGTTTGTTGCATCAAACTACTTTAGGCTAAAAACTTAATCATTTAACTAATGAGAGCCTAAAACATTGTTGCCAATAATAAAGTTAAAAAATGCATGCGATGACCGAATGGTTGAGATTTGTTTTGAAAAGTATTCGAAGTTTGTATATAAAATGGCCAAAAAAACGCGTTTGACACATAGTATGGTTTGACAACTTATTTACCTAACCTTTGAATAAAAACTCAATATTTAAAACTGAATGTTTTTTTATTTCTTAGTATACCTACATATAAGAGAAAAATCAACATCTACATACTAGGAGAATATTGTCACGATATTGTGTTTACAAGGGCTGATCGCACAGATGTGTCATTTTGATGTGATGTACCAGGGGCAGTAGAACTGTCTTTGTTCGCCAAATTAGCTAGTCCCATCTGGAAGGACCCTGTCGCGAAGAACCGCAAAGCGATCAGAAGCTGGATAAGACCACAAACAGCCTTACTCCTCAGGGTTTGTGGCTCCAAATTGAGGCGGTCTCAATTCGGGAGCGCAGCCGGAATTTTTCTCCGTCATGTTTTTCGAATAAATTTATTGGTGGCGACAAGGAACATCTTCTGGATCCGATAATGACGATAGGCTGGTCGGTCAACGACGTATTTAGCGAAAATACAAAGTAAACACGATGTGAAATTGGTTAAGTGGCCCGTCATCGACCCATTAAAAATTATTCCTCTTTTCTTTCCTACAATACTTTAATGAAACATTAGGATTTAAAGTGGCACTAAAAAGATAAAAATCTTTCTTGCAATTGAGTGTCAGTAATAAAAATTATATGTATCAAACCGTAAACAATATTGTAACTTACCTTCCAAACCTTCCTTTTGCTACTTTAACGACACACCTACCGTTCAATTTTCGCCCTTCTTACCCACGACACTACCAAGGCGCACTACTGGTAGTGTCGTGGGTAAATTTTTTTCCCTTCTACACTACCGGCCCAGTAGTATCGTAGGTAAATAAATATATGCATTCCCCACGACACACTACCATTATAAACTTTAACTTCTTTAAATCACATTATCAAAGTACCAGGGTAGCATAGATTTAGAGGAGGTCAACATTTTTAAACATACTAAATTGTTGAAGTCCTTATCCGCGCGACCTTGAGCAAGTGAAGGAGGCCTGGTTATGTTTCCGAAATGGCCGAAAACCAAAGGGGGCCGGCAAACCGGCTAAGTCACCCTACTTTGTTTGTATACCAAATTTTATTTATTTTACGGAAAATATCTACTATAATAGGTTGAAATTGTGCTTATGCGTGAAAAGAAAGATTTCTTGATTGCCCGCTATTTTTTTGCTGAACAAGACGGAGCATTTTGCCCATTTTTGTACCAATGTTTCGCCACGAGCTCTAGCATCACACTGACAACGCAATATCGTTTACTGAGGCTATCGGTCACAGTAAGTGGCTAAGGGGTAAAGGCGAATATGGCTGTCATTTCGCGTCCAGTGGTTAATTCGTCCAAGGTTGTATGGGAGCCCCCCTTAAATATTTATTTTATTCTGTTTTTAGTATTTATTGTTATAGTGGCAACAGAAATACAGCATCTGTGAAAATTTCAACTGTCTACCTATTGTCGTTATTAATATCGAGCAAAAAACGGCAATAAAACACGTTTGTTGTATGGGAGCCCCCTTTAAATATTAATTTTATTCTGTTTTTAGTATTTGTTGTTGTAGCGGCAATAGAAAAACATAATCTGTGAAAATTTCAACTGTGTAGCTATCACGGTTCATGAGATACAGCCTGGTGACAGACAGACAGACGGACAGCGGAGTTTTAGTAATAGGGTCCCGTTTTTACCCTTTGGGTACGGAACCCTAAAAGGTGGGGGTTGCGCAGAATGCGTATTTTGGGCATGCGAGCGGTGGGAGAAGGGCGCGCGCTATTTAATTATATTCGCCTGAAATACAGGTTATTATATTTATAACCTAGTTTAAAATAAGTTTTGTAAGAGTTACTTTTTATAAATAATAAGACTCAATTAACTTCAACTAAGTATTTACTTTAACACACAATATTAACACAACTTTATACTCGAGAATAACACATTGAATAGGTAATACATTGAACAGGGCACCGGAGCACGCACGGCATGCTACGACGGTTCTAGTCCAACTGCTTCTCAGTTCTCACACAAAAACGTCTATCCCACAAAACAACTCTCCCAGTTCCACAAAGCGAATTCAAGTTACAACACTCAGCTAAATTCAAAGAAGTAATATCGGAACCAACACACGGGACGTAATTACGTTAATATAAACAAAATGTACAGAGCGGCTCATTGAAACGCTACGCGGCGGCATGGTCACTTATCAAAAGTTCTATGTAAACACATTCCAAACGCCCGGCACATGACAGGCTCGGCGTTGTTTCTTGACTCGCGGCCGGTACGATTCTCTCGTTGCCAACACGGCCATGCTGCAGTGTGCCTGCCCCAGGCACTTCCAGCGGACGCTTCAAACCCTTATTGTTGGTTTTCAATCTGTGACATAAAAAACACTTCTATTTATGAAATGGTAATGTTTATAACGTACTCTAAGCGCCTCGGCCCATCATGATGTTGAGAAATACTAACAGACAGTTAAGACAGTTATGACCTTCAGTGCATTATTGCAGTCCCTTTGGTCCTAGGCGACTTTTGCACATAAAGTCTGAAGGACTCAACTGTCACATATTCCTCTGGTGCTTTAGGCAATCCCTTTGGTCCTAGGTGACTCCTGCAACCAGAAGAATAGACTACCGTTAGAATCCTCCCATCATGATGATTTAGATGTTTGAGAAATAGTAATAGGCAGTTAAGACAGTTGTGACCTTCAGTGCATTATTGCAGTCCCTTTGGTCCTAGGCGACTTTTGCACATAAAGTCTGAAAGACTCAACTGTCACATATTTCTCTGGTGCTTTAGGCAATCCCTTTGGTCCTAGGCGATTCCTGCAGCCAGAAGAATAGACTACTATTAGAATCCTCATATCATGATGTTCCAGATGTTTAATAAATACAAGAGTGTTGTGGCCCTCAGTACATTATAGCAGTCCCTTTAGTCTTAGGCGACTTTTGCACATAAAGTCTAAAGGACTCAACTGTATATTTCTCTGGTGCTTTAGGAAATCCCTTTAGTCTTAGGCGATTCCTGCAACCATAAAAATTTATTGTCATCTGAGCAAAACAAAGTCGTTTACTCTTAGGGTACGTCTCTCTACACCTATACGACTCGAAATCTTATCATTTACTACATAAAACATCCAGAACATCAAGATATTTGATTATCATATTACGCAAAACAAATGAAATAAAGAAAGTAATCAAATATTACAAATTCGCCTCTTAATATCATTCTATGGTTTTACCTTGCCAACACGTACGTTTCCTTATTTCAAATACTGTATGTCGTGTAGGTTCCAATCATTGATATTAATCCAAGGTTTCATATTTTCGGCAACGGTCTGCCCCGTATACTTTTTTGTGCTCCTTTCGCTACCTCTTAGATCCATAACTTCGTATCGATCATGACCCAATACTTTCTTTATTTGAAAGGGGCCCTTAAAAATCGGCAGTAGCTTCCGGCTTTGTCCATCGTTACTTTGACTTTGAATCTTCACAAGAACTAGATCACCCTCCCGGTACTTTTTAGCCTTAGCATGTGTCTTGTCAAATCTTTGCTTTTGTGATTCAGAATCCGTTTTAATATTCTCGTCTACCTTTACTCGCAGTTGAGTAACATCAACAGCCTCATCAGGTTCCGGCGCAACTAAATCGCTATCTGTCTTCAGTCTGTATCCAAGTAACACCTCGCTAGGTACAGCTTTGATTGTTTTGTGAAATGTGCTATTAAGTGCTTGTTGTAGAGGTTTAATACATTGATCCCATCGATTTTCAGTCACGTTCGCTCCCATGGTCCTCATTGATTCTAGAATTGTTTTATTAAATCTCTCAACCTGACCATTAGACCTAGGCATTCCCGTCGTGATCGTATGAAGCCTAATATTCTTGTTCGAGCAATATTCCTTGAATGTGTGAGAAGTGAATGCAGACCCTGCGTCTGCAATAATCCTTCGAGGATTACCAAAAATCTTTGAAATGTTGTCCATTTCATTTATTACCCCGTTACTGTCTGCCTTTTTCACCGCAGAAATAAAAACAAATTTAGTGAAAGAATCCACCACTACTAATATATATTTGTTCTTTTTAATAGTTTTAACAAATGGACCCAGGTGATCTACGTGTAACGTGTGGAATGGCTGCGCATATTTTGGTAGAGGGTACAACTCACCTTCCTTGGCTCCACCTTTATTTTTGTAATAAACGCAGTTTAGACAATTTTTAATGTATTTTACCACAATCCGTCGCATTTTAGGAAACCAATAAAGGTGCGAGATCCTCTCTACTGTTTTGTCTAACGCAAAGTGCCCAAGGTCGTCGTGGTTACATTTGATTACTTGCCATATGCAATTCTTTGGCACTACCCAGCGACGTCCTTGAGGTGTCCTGCGATATACCTTGTTACCTAAAAGTTCGTATTTATTAAATATATCTTTATGACTGCTAATATCTCCTGATTCTAAAATGTCTTTTATTTTAATTAATTTTTCATCCTGCTCTTGAATAGAATTAAGCCAATCGGCCTCAGTTATGGTAAGAACTATCTCAGCTTCAGATTTTTCACCCGATTGGACTGGATTACGACTGAGTGCGTCGACATGCTGCATTCGCTTGCCTTCTCTATGTATGATATCAAAAGAGAATTCTTGAGTTGACAGTAACCATCTAGCAATTCGAGGGATAATCTCTTTTTTTGCCATAGCAAACCTAACCGCGTTACAATCAGTAACAATTTTGAACATGTTGCCTAATAAATAAAGTCTGAACTTTTGTAAGGACGCGACGATAGCTAACAACTCCAACTCAAACGAGTGGAACTTCTTTTCATCCTCGGTTGTTTGGCGACTGTAATAATGAATTGGTTTCTCGCCTTCTACAGTTATCTGCATTAAAATACCAGCGATACCATCTCTACTAGCATCTGTATAAAGTATACATTCTTTGTTAGGATTGTAAATTGACAAAATACTATCGGAAGACAACTTGTTTTTTAAAGAATGGAAAACTTTTTCATGATCGTCGTTCCACGTCCATGGTGTGTCTTTTTTTAGTAATTGAGTGAGTGGGCTCGTTAACATTGCACAGTTCTTAATAAATTTTCTAAAGTAGCTGATGAGCCCAAGGAATTGTCGTAATTGATGCACAGTTTTCGGGACGGGAAAATCATTCACTGCCTTTACCTTTGCTTCACTGGGCATGACACAACCTTCCATAATATGATATCCAAGGAACTCCAAGTCTGTTTTCAGAAAATGACATTTTTTTAAATTTATTGTCAGACCATTGTCGAGGAAAATCTGTAAAATCTGTCCAAGAAGATGCAGATTTTCCTCGATTGTTTCGCTAATCAGTAAAACGTCATCTAAATAAAGAATTACTTTACCAAAACGATGATTTCCGATGACCTTGTTCATCATTTTTTGAAAACACGAAGGGGCATTCGCCAAACCGAATGGTAATCTCAAAAATTCATAATGTCCATCTTCAGTAATGAATGCAGTCTTATGAATTGAGTTGTCATTCATTTTTATTTGATAGTACCCATTTTTTAAATCTAAGCTCGTGAAGTACTTGCACCCATGTAACCTGTCAATAAGATCCTCGATTCGTGGCATAGGATATTTGTCCTTAATTGTTATTTTATTTAAGGCCCTGTAATCAATACACAGTCGCTTCTCTCCGTTTTTCTTATTGACAAGTAACGCTGGGCTAGCATAAGCTGAATGACTCTCACGTATTATACCGTTTTCCAAGAGCTCCTCAACCATGTCACGAATTATTTGCCTATCTGATTGAGACGCCCTGTACGGTCTACAGTAAACAGGTTTTGTTTCAAGTAAGTCCACCATGTCATGGTTATTGACTTTACCGAGTTCCTTTATATTATACGCAATACATTGTCTATATTTCAAAAACAATGCCGCTAATTCAACTCGGTGGGAATCTGTGTCAAACTCTAAATTAATTTCACGAACTTCCTGACAAAAATCCCTAAAATGTTGAACATAATCAAAGGTAAGTGTATTTCCTACACGAGTATACATGAGGTCCTTCCGTTCAGTTACGTTGCGTCCAATTAAAATCTCACAACCCGATAAGTCATCTAAAATATACATTTCAACGTTTTCGATCAATACCGAATCTATTTTGATTTTTGTTTTAACCGTTTCTGTTACGATTTTGACGTTGTTACTTGAAAATCCCTGTAGTGTGATTGGAGTTTCTAATAATATGATTGGTAGTGAGTATTCCCTAACTAATCGTTCCGTGATAAGGGAACAACTACTTCCTGTGTCGATAAAGGCTTCATGCACATATTGATTAATGCAAATCTTTTTATTAAATTTATCAACTGAACTCGACTCTCTAACACATTTAGTTTCCTGTTTATCTACGTTTTTATTTTGTTCAGCTGTCAATTTTCTTTTTTGAAAACACATACTTTCAGTGTGCCCTCGCTTTCCACAAAACTCGCACTTCAAAGTACATTGTACTCTTTTGTGATTACCTCCGCACAAAAAACATTCGATGGGATTACGGCCTGAAAACTGGCCGCTGGGTTTGTGAGAAGGTGTAACCGTTTTTGCTTGACTTGAAATTGTGGTCGACGACTGTATAGTTGATGGTTGCATCGATGATGGTAAGCTCTTGTAACTTGTATCTATATCACGTGATACATGCTGACCAGTAAAACTAGATTTGATTATCTTCGATACGGGTGGCTTATAAATACGACCATGTAAAAATGCAGCTAAACCATCACATGTTGGGAAATTACTAGCTTCGACTGATGCACTGATGTTATCATCACCGATATTTCCTAAAATAATTGAAATCAAATCATGTTCCGTAAAATTAAGGTGTAAGGAATCTATTTTGGATTTTTGCTCGAAAAAGAATGCATATAATGATTGACTATTATCTGGTTTCTTATTGATTATTTCTTTGAGTGATTCGAACATATTACGTTTTACCCGAAAACTTGATAATATTTTCTCTTTCCAATCCTTCCATAACCACTCCGTCCATGTGTAATCATTGCGTAATAGGGAGTCGTACCAAATTTTTGCTGATCCCTTCAGTTTATTTAGCGCCTGATAGCGGATCATGCTATCGTTCCATAAAAAAGTTGATGAAAAGGACTCTATCACACTAAGCCACGACACAACATTGTCCGTTAATGGGTCAAACTCTGGTATCATATTGTGTAAGGTAATCGACGTGTTTGTACTTACAATTTCTGTGCCATCTTTACGAGATACCTTGCGTTTCCCTTTCCCAGGAGGCGGGGGTGACGGTGTTTGAGTCCTGCTGCTTTCGCTCGATGTTGATCGGGCTCGTCTTCTTTTATGATTTCCCATTGTAACTGGCGTGAGAAACTTGTCACTTCTGATGTAAGAGTTACTTTTTATAAATAATAAGACTCAATTAACTTCAACTAAGTATTTACTTTAACACACAATATTAACACAACTTTATACTCGAGAATAACACATTGAATAGGTAATACATTGAACAGGGCACCGGAGCACGCACGGCATGCTACGACGGTTCTAGTCCAACTGCTTCTCAGTTCTCACACAAAAACGTCTATCCCACAAAACAACTCTCCCAGTTCCACAAAGCGAATTCAAGTTACAACACTCAGCTAAATTCAAAGAAGTAATATCGGAACCAACACACGGGACGTAATTACGTTAATATAAACAAAATGTACAGAGCGGCTCATTGAAACGCTACGCGGCGGCATGGTCACTTATCAAAAGTTCTATGTAAACACATTCCAAACGCCCGGCACATGACAGGCTCGGCGTTGTTTCTTGACTCGCGGCCGGTACGATTCTCTCGTTGCCAACAGTTTATATTTCGATTTTAAATTTGTAATTTATTAATGTGTTATTGTAATGCATCTTTCTATTAAATAAACATTATTATTATTATTGGTCGTTCACAAATGTACGCACATGCGCAAACTTATCCCAACTCCGTCGAAAAAGTGTCAAAATGTTTGCCTCGTACTGGACAGGATGTTTTATTGTGTATTTACAAAAATATTTTTTAAAGAAAATAATAAAATGTTGAAAAGATCTTTAGGAAATCTTAGTTTTCAGATATGTACGGTTAAGATGAATAAATAATGAAAAAATATTAGAAAAAATCTACTTACCCGTAGCAACTCAGACGGGATTCGAACCCGCACCCTTGGGAATCCGGCCCAATGCACATGCCCAAGGGTGCGGGTTCGAATCCCGTCTGAGTTGCTACGGGTGAGTCGATTTTTTCTAATATTTTTTCATTATTCATTCAATATAAAAATAGCATTGTGAATGCAAAAATCTAAAAGTTTAAAATTATGTATGGTTAGAAATTTTCGCCCTACACACTGAAATTATTATGTGTATTTAGAAACATTGGACTCTATTAGTGGTATGATGGTATAGATAGTGTTTATGCTGTTAGCCCTTGGGTTATAATACAAATAAACATCAAAAACAATCAAATGTGACGTTAGTAATTAGATTTGTGCGTGATCTCATTGTTTACTTGACTTTATGGTCATGAGATAAATTCAAATTCTCGTATTACGATCTATTGTTCAACTTTGACGTAAACAAAATTCAATTATTTGTAAACTATATTGGCATGCATTTATTGAAATTCAGATTACCATACTTGTTATCATGTGATTTTCTATTACGATATTTGTAGTCTCAAGATTTTATGCGAAATATAATAATTCTTGTCAGCTAAAAGATATTTAAAAAACTTCATAAAATAAAAATATTAAAGATTATTTTCGCTTTTATTACACATTTGAAATAATCTCAATTCGGAAAATTTACTAAACAGGAATTGAACTCCAAATGGACCTCATTGCAACAACTGACATCGGAGCGCGCGGCGCAACTAGGGTCCGCGCACGAAGTCCAGCGGTTCCACCGCGACGTGGACGAGACCAAGGACTGGATCGCGGAGAAGGAGGCCGCGCTCGCCACCGACGACCTCGGCAAGGACCTGCGCTCCGTGCAGACGCTGCAGCGTGAGTACAAGCCGCCACACTTACATCATACTGCGATGCAAAAAGTTTTCATTACTTTCATTGTATCTCACAAAATAGCGGGTGAAACCGGAGACAGAAACTGACCGTCTAATATTATAATGCTTAGAGTAATTAATTAATTGATGATTAGATTAATTTATGTTTTCTTGTAACAGGTAAACACGAGGGCCTGGAGCGCGATTTAGCGGCGCTGGGCGACAAGATCCGTCAGCTGGACGATACGGCCAACCGCCTGATGTCGACGCACGGCGACTCAGCCGACGCCACCTACAGCAAGCAGCGCGAGATCAACGACGCCTGGCAGCGCCTGCAGGCGCGCGCCAACGCGCGCAAGGAGAAGCTGCTCGACTCCTACGACCTGCAGCGGTCAGTACACGCGCCACCACAGGTAGCGACGCACCTACAGCAAGCAGCGCGAGATCAACGACGCCTGGCAGCGCCTGCAGGCGCGCGCCAACGCGCGCAAGGAGAAGCTGCTCGACTCCTACGACCTACAGCGGTCAGTATACGTCACAAAAGCTCTATACGTTCGCAACGGTCACTTCATTGCGTATCGTAAACAATGTTTTGTTCAAAAGTTGCAGACAGTTTACCCGGCATTGTCATCGTGAATGTTTTTTTTTAAATACTTATCTCAGTCCCTCGCTTCGAATCAAAGAATCATTTTAACAATTTTAGGTTGCTTTTTTGGTTGTTTGTCCACAAATTATTGTGTACTTTTTAGTCAATTTTAAAACATGTTTTTCCTATTTGCATAATGAATTTCTTATCGAAAAGTATTATTCAATTAGATCGTTGCACTGCTCCTTTCCTTTCACAGCCAAAAGGGTAAAATTAAGAAATCTGCATGAATGTCAGTGCAGTTTTGATTTGACAAATGCAAAGCGTCATATTTATTCGATACCTATTGTGCGCAGCTTCCTGTCCGACTACCGTGATCTGATGGCGTGGATCAACTCGATGATGGCGCTGGTAAGCTCCGACGAGCTCGCCAATGACGTCACCGGCGCCGAGGCACTGCTTGAGAGACACCAGGTAACATACTTAGATCTTATCCTGCTTGAAAATTTTATATTTTTTATTACATTGACCCTCTACATTTTAATTTATTTACTAGGCAATTTTCGATGACCATAATCTATGCGATTTACTGCCAGTCCATATTGTTCTTTTCTTTGATCCCTATCTGTTGTCATCAATCATCTATGTACTCCAAAATTAAGCGAAGCAGCCAATGGAATTAATGAACATTTTTAAAGTGTATAGGTAGGTACTCAATGGACTTCTTCAATGGAAACGACAATAATATATGTCGAAAAAATCTTTTCAGGCTATCATTTTAATAGAATTTACTAAACAAAAATCAAACTAAGAAGAAGATGTCATTGTTAATTGAAAGTAACACGAGATAACTGTTCTAGACCCAGCGCTTGGAGATAGACGCGCGGTACGGCATAATGCCGCAGGTCAGACGCATTGCACGCATGTGTGCTCTCAGCCTAACTCTCGTTTTAACTAAAATAAAGCTCTGCAACTAAAATAAAGTTCAAAAGCGCATACGCCATCTATGTCATACATACTTTGGGGGAAAAAATATGAAATATCAATTTGTTTTGGGCAAGCAAACTACAACATTGGAGATTGTATGCGTTTTTCAACCTTATATTAGTTATGGACGGTACACACTGATCACAGTATGCAACAAACCAACGATACTATACACACTTCTGTCGATGTCCGTGGTACATGTAGGTGTTCTTCTAATCTAATGCATAGTCGCACACGAGGTAGTACTAAAATAGTTTTTGGTGGGTTTAGATGTATTACTTAACACAAAATTAGTTCACATATTACGATTAACATTTTTAAACATAATGAGTTTTAAATCAAATGCAAATAAATTAAATGTCGTGATTTTATTGTATTTTCGACCACTTAATAAGTTTTTAATTATTTTTTGCGAGTGTCTGTATTTTCACTTTATTTTGTGACTCTTTGTGTGTTGTTGTCTCCAGTGTTTTCTATATATTTCTCAGTTTTGTGTGTGTTTGTTATTTGTTGTCTCTTTCATTTATTCTATTTTATCCAAAGAATTTAATTAAACATTGACATTGGACAAGAGATTCGGCCATTATAAAAAGATTTAACAGCAAGTTAGCTATTCAGCATAAATAAGACCTTTTAAATTGTTCCCTTTTATTTAGTAAACTCGGTTAGGTTATAAATGGTAACAGAATCTCCAAAGGGAAAAAAAATGTAAAGTAAATTGTAAATCAACATTATTTTTATCTCACTTAATTATTTGGAAACTTTGTCTAAATAAAAAAATCTATCAAACTTATTACGACATATCTTTACTTCGAACTGTGAGCTCGAATCTAAATTATTTACTTATTTATGTCAAGATCCTTCCGAGTCGATGACTTTTTTATCTATACTTTCTAAAAAGTATGTACTAGCACAGTATTACAATCCATACGAGTGCAGAAATATGTCATTGCGTAGAACAAGCATTTGGCTGCTGAGAGGTGCCTATTACGGTTGCGAGATACTGATCCCGCCCCCCTATTACCGCACGCCTAATCCTATGGACGTAATAATAGCAAGCGCTCCTCCTAAGAAATAATAATTATGACGCCCCAATTGAACAAAATAGGAGCGTTTTACCTACCATTAAAACGCATATTGTGTCTGAAGCCTTATTCGAAGCCTTGGTAAACAGATTGAGAATAGCGAAGCCTTTCCGTTTCCCGTTCAGCATCATTATTATAGGTCTATCTTACCAAATTACGCCACATCCGTATCCGATCTCACCCCACTATGTTCACCAGGCGGCCATTGCTGGTTTTCGCGCTCATTGCAGTCTCAAAATCTGAAAAATACTTTACAACTAATTAGCATTGAATGCATACCAGGCAGCCCTTGAAGGTAGGCTTCGAATAAGGCTTCAGACACAATATGCGTTTTAATGGTAGGTAAAACGCTCCTATTGTGTCCTTTTCGCCGTTATTCGAAGCCTTGGTAAACAGATTGAGACATTGTTTGTTATCGCCTGGTGAACAGGGACAGGACGCCAATGTGACACTTTCAATCATAAATAGTTTATTACTCTTAAAAATTATTTTAATTTAGATCAAAAGAAATCTTTCTTTAAAATTAGTAAAGGGAAGAAAAAAATAATACAAAAACATAACAATTAAAACTGAAACAGTCCATTGACAAATCAGCTTTAAATAAATTCTCATAAAATTTACTTAAGTAATTATTTAACATACATTACATTATCTAACTCATAATATTTTAGTCATGTTATCGTTTAATATGACTGCTGGCTGACAGTGCATCTCTGCTTAAGTCGCGTCGATCGCCTACTTCAAAATTATCTTGGACAAGACAACGTTTTCTTCTCAGATTCTTTAATTACAATTGTGGTGTCAGTTGCTGCACAATTATTTCATTTAAAGATACAAACCTTACTAAAAAGATCTTTATAAAATCCCTAACTGGATTTAGATATCCTAAACCTTTGTGAACGAGATCACAAAGTTATTACTTCTATATCAGATACTTGATTAAATTAATTTAACGTAAACTGCGAACTGAACTCAATAAATACCTACCCAAAAATAAACGTTATACCACTGACTTAAGCTAAAGGTAACTTTTGGTGTTGATTAACTTAGGCCCACTAGCTAGCCAGAGTGTCTGTGTGCGCCACTGTCTGCGACATCTTGTTGTGTCACGTCTAACATAAATTTTATGTGTAGGCGGAACAAGCACTAGTATTACACGTAAGTGTTATATAAATTGCTATCGAATATTAATTAACATTAACAAGTCCCTTTGAATTTTTACACCTAATAAAACATTTAGTATTCGATTGGTCAGCAGTAGTCAGCACACAGCAGCTGCGTTAGCCAAAAACAAAACAAAAAAAAATAGTTAAGTAGGTACATACTTATTTAGCTAAGTACTCACTACACTTAACTGTTACATATTTAATTATCATCGCAAAATTAAATGACATCTTAACATTGGGAATCAAAATACTAGGTATAGACAAAATAATAAATGTAATAGATAAAATCAAAAGAACAAATATGACAGTACTGCATATCAAAGAAAGAAATATGACTTTAATTATTTCAACATGTGAGCGCGAAAACCAGCAATGGCCGCCTGGTGAACATAGTGGGGTGAGATCGGATACGGATGTGGCGTAATTTGGTAAGATAGACCTATAATAATGATGCTGAACGGGAAACGGAAAGGCTTCGCTATTCTCAATCTGTTTACCAAGGCTTCGAATAACGGCGAAAAGGACACAATAAAGTAACTTTCGGGCGCACGGCTATTGAGTTTCATACATTTTATTCACACACAGAGTTTATTCGCCCGTGCGAGGCGCTTTCTATAACAGTTCGTAAACTATGCGATGACTGAAAGGATTGTAATACTGTGATATTAGGTAAATATATCTAAGCTTAATGTGTGGTATATAGGAGCACCGCACCGAGATGGACGCGCGCGCGGGCACCTTCCAGGCGCTGGAGCTGTTCGGGCAGCAGCTGCTGCAGGGCGGCCACTACGCCAGCGTCGACATACAGGAGAAGCTCAACAACATGGGCGACGCCCGGCAGGACCTCGAGAAGTCAGTATACACATTTAAATGTTGGCGAATTTACACTTTTTCACAGCAGAACTTTTAAGATGCACCTATGTACATAGATTTTTTTATTTGACAGTAAACTACGTAGATTATGACATTTCGTATGAGTCATTCATCGGACGTAGGTGTTAGTTGAAAATGATCGCCAGCAAAGCGATTGACGACGAAGCCGAGCCTTGGAACAGTTTTCACCACCCATCTTTTCGCTCTATAGCTCAGTAAAATTACGGGTTCGCAAAACATTAAATGGTAATAAGCTGTAATTTTGCAATCTGACTTTGAAGTGATTATAAAACACTAATATAAACGAATCCAACTAAATTTACGAATACATAAAAATACAGCGTAGTTGTAACTTTTTTTGTTGGATTTACATTCACAATCAAATTATAGTTCCAAATCAAGCAAAAAGTAAAGAAAGTATGTAATTAGCAATTTTGCTAAAGCAGTTAAATAAATTAATATTTTGGTCAGTAAAGTAAGAAAAAAATATAGTGAAAATTAGTTGGATTCATTTACAAAATGACAGCTAGCCATTTAATGTAACGATCAAAAGAAGAAAGACCGCTATTGCAAATTATTTCTATTTCTTCATACTAGCTCCCGTAATTTTACTGAACTACTAGTCTAGTTATAGATGAAAGAAGCTTTTTTAAGTATTGTAAACCATGTACAACAATGTGCCATATGCGTACGTGATCATGATTCAAAAAGTGAACAAAACTTTCGAGCAAAAATATCCTAGATAACGCTTAACGAATAAACAGGACGCAAATGTTGTACCGATTGAAAAACCGAAAAACGATTTGAAATTTTGAAATTCGGATTCTCACACAAATATTTTCTAAGTAAAAATGACTGTTCTTTAAATAGTAAGAAACAAAGAAGAGAATACTTTGAAACAAAATAATAACCGCGTTTTGAAAGTGGGGCGTTGTTTCGAGGTGTCGATTTTGAGACTGGCCGGACCTCTATGGTATTCTTGATCATACAAAACAAGTTTGTTGTGCATAGAGCGTGGGTGGCGCGCCGCGTGAAGCTGGACCAGAACCTGGAGCTGCAGCTGTTCTACCGCGACTGCGAGCAGGCCGAGGGCTGGATGGGCGCGCGCGAGGCCTTCCTGCAGCCCGCCACCGAGCCCGACGCGCCCGACGCGCAGCCCGACAACGTGGAGCAGCTCATCAAGAAGCACGAAGACTTCGACAAGGCCATCAACGCGCACGTCAGTACACACCTCCATACAGCCACCTCCTGCAGCCCGCCACCGAGCCCGACGCGCCCGACGCGCAGCCCGACAACGTGGAGCAGCTCATCAAGAAGCACGAGGACTTCGACAAGGCCATCAACGCGCACGTCAGTACACACCTCCATACAGCCACCTCCTGCAGCCCGCCACCGAGCCCGACGCGCCCGACGCGCAGCCCGACAACGTGGAGCAGCTCATCAAGAAGCACGAAGACTTCGACAAGGCCATCAACGCGCACGTCAGTACACACCTCCATACAGCCACCTCCTGCAGCCCGCCACCGAGCCCGACGCGCCCGACGCGCAGCCCGACAACGTGGAGCAGCTCATCAAGAAGCACGAGGACTTCGACAAGGCCATCAACGCGCACGTCAGTACACACCTCCATACAGCCACCTCCTGCAGCCCGCCACCGAGCCCGACGCGCCCGACGCGCAGCCCGACAACGTGGAGCAGCTCATCAAGAAGCACGAGGACTTCGACAAGGCCATCAACGCGCACGTCAGTACACACCTCCATACAGCCACCTCCTGCAGCCCGCCACCGAGCCCGACGCGCCCGACGCGCAGCCCGACAACGTGGAGCAGCTCATCAAGAAGCACGAGGACTTCGACAAGGCCATCAACGCGCACGTCAGTACACACCTCCATACAGCCACCTCCTGCAGCCCGCCACCGAGCCCGACGCGCCCGACGCGCAGCCCGACAACGTGGAGCAGCTCATCAAGAAGCACGAGGACTTCGACAAGGCCATCAACGCGCACGTCAGTACACACCTCCATACAGCCACCTCCTGCAGCCCGCCACCGAGCCCGACGCGCCCGACGCGCAGCCCGACAACGTGGAGCAGCTCATCAAGAAGCACGAGGACTTCGACAAGGCCATCAACGCGCACGTCAGTACACACCTCCATACAGCCACCTCCTGCAGCCCGCCACCGAGCCCGACGCGCCCGACGCGCAGCCCGACAACGTGGAGCAGCTCATCAAGAAGCACGAGGACTTCGACAAGGCCATCAACGCGCACGTCAGTACACACCTCCATACAGCCACCTCCTGCAGCCCGCCACCGAGCCCGACGCGCCCGACGCGCAGCCCGACAACGTGGAGCAGCTCATCAAGAAGCACGAGGACTTCGACAAGGCCATCAACGCGCACGTCAGTACACACCTCCATACAGCCACCTCCTGCAGCCCGCCACCGAGCCCGACGCGCCCGACGCGCAGCCCGACAACGTGGAGCAGCTCATCAAGAAGCACGAGGACTTCGACAAGGCCATCAACGCGCACGTCAGTACACACCTTTATGTTAGGGGTTTTAGTATGAAATTGCCGTTTTGTGGGGAGAATTTTAAAGAAATTGCGTTTTCCATATCAACATTGTTTATTTAACAACCATGAACGCCAATGTTTTAAAACTTTAATGTACAGATGTTTAAATACTCCGCTAACTAATGCCACATATTATATTAAGTGAAAAAAATAGTGTCGGCTAAGTTACGACAACGAATTAAGTGGTCATTTTTGCTACCGAAAAAGGGATCTTTAACGTTCAGGGAAAAACCCAAAATATTTTTATTCCTGATAGTGGGCTGTTATGATCATTATTAGAAATAATAACAAATAACTGAAGCACCTTTAACATCATAGATAAAAGATATAAGAGCCTCGTTTGTGAGAAAAAAATCGGCAATTTCATACTTTAGCCCCTATTATAAGGCACTTCCTTTTTTTTACTTTCAAAATGCAAAAATCATTTATTCAGTCTAGGCTGTTACAAGCACTTGTGAATGTCAAAAAAGCTGCGCCATCACTTCGCAAACCCTAAGCGGTAGACCTTGTAACGAGAAAAACCGGCAAGAAAATCATCAAGGACTGTTTTTTCTCCCTGTTTATTTCATACAGAGTCGCCAATACTTACGTTTTACAGCGTAGCCGAGCAACACAGCGGACAATGGAGAGAATTCTCTCTTTATTGCTTTATTTTGAGTATTTTTCAAAGATTTTCTTTGTATGTTTTGTGTAGGAGGAGAAGATCGCCCAACTGCAAACGCTGGCGGATCAGTTGATCGCGTCGGACCACTACGCGGCCGGGCCCATCGACGACAAGCGCCGGCAGGTGCTCGACCGCTGGCGCCATCTCAAGGAGGCGCTCATCGAGAAGCGCTCCAGGTAACATCGGACCTAAAGCTAAGTTTACGCCAGCAGCTCGGCCTAGCAACCTGGGCTACTGAGCCACGAGAGAGCCTGACAACTCGGGCATAACTCGTCGCCTTAAGGATCGGTTATGCGGAAACATTTGTCTGTCTTTTTCGTTACGTGTAAAGAGTATGAAAAATAACCTCACTTCTGCACTTTTTCGATGTTTTTTCATCACTATCTTAAGCACAATTATCTTTCTTGAAAAAAAGTTATTGGAGCAGTTGCACAGTACGTGAATAGTAGTTTTTGATGTAGAATTCAATACGTTTCCGCTATTATTTACGCCAAAAATATGACCCTACGCAAGCGCTTTTGATGTTATTCTGATAATTTTTACAATCATCTGTGAGGTTTATACGAAATTTAATACTTGTAGCTACTAGAGAATCTCTTTAGCTTGTCATATGATTTATTATGTGGGTACAACTTTACGTTTTCTTTATAAAAAATGGCCCCCGCAAACCATGTTTTCCTAATATGAACCCTTGAACCATTTACATTTCTAAAATAATTAGGCCCAGAAACCACCAATATTACGAAAACTGAACTCTCTTTTCGGACTGACCCGACGATTTACATAGGGCGAGTAGGCAGGTGAATCGAGTAAATTAGATGGTGGGGAAACAACTCGGCCGAGCGACTACGAGACAACTCGACGTTTACTTGCCCTTTTGTTTACATTGATCGAGTTCGCTTGCTTTTTATCACTCGCTAACTACGCTTAACCACGGTTTTGTCGTCTCCAGTCTCCACAGAATACATAATAGTACAAATACAGAAAGGACACTCCGCAAGATCAATTAAATATATAGCGAATCTTGCTCCAACACCATAAGCGCAATTCAGGTCGCTAATTTCCTACAGCAATATTCACCTAGAAGTCGACTCTCTTTCTATCGCGTAGCTCTAATCTATTCTGACGCCTAGCAGCCTATGACTTTGGCCTAGTTAAACGGACCCGCCACGTACTTATAGCTTTGTCTAAAGTGTGGAGTGTCCCTGGCCAGACATCTCTAATAAACAAGTACTAAGTTAAAAATAATTTGTTTTAGTGTTCAATCCTTAAAATTTGATGTAACGTTTAGGTTGGGAGATGAACAAACTTTGCAGCAGTTCTCGCGCGACGCCGACGAGATGGAGAACTGGATCGCGGAGAAGCTGCAGCTCGCCACCGAGGAGAGCTACAAGGTAAACACGCTGGTCATTCTCGTAAAGAGATGTTGTAGTATTTGAGTATAGCAATATTAACGTGTGTGCTCGTTTGTGTTAGGACCCGGCGAACATCCAGTCGAAGCACCAGAAGCACCAGGCGTTCGAGGCGGAGCTGGCGGCCAACGCCGAGCGCATCCAGTCCGTGCTGGCCATGGGCGGCAACCTCGTGCAGCGCGGCCAGTGCAGCGGCAGCGAGACCGCCGTGCAGGTCTGTACATACTCACTACACAATGAACTACGCGACATACCACATATCCCTATTAACTAACCTGGGAGCTGAATTACGAAATGTTGTCTAAAACTTCAATTCGTGGACTACACCATGCCACACGAAAACGGTTCCCTGATACAGTAAAGAACATGTCTTAATCCTTAGCAATAAAGTTACTATTTCTATTTATAAAGACTCGAAGACAGTCTTTTATATCAACAACTTTATGATGTCATTATACAGCACCCAATTTTTGGTAAAAACTAAATGCGGTTTAAATGCAATAAAATCCTACTACACTACGCGTAAATAGTTTATTGATTCGAATATAACGTAAAATCAATGTCACGGAATTTATAGTACTAAACGTACAGAAGCCCTTCGCGCGAGGACAATCAAATAATAAGCTACTCTCGCTACAAGGCAATAAAGTAAAATTTTAAATTGCACAGTGCCTATTACTATTATTATAAGCACCTTTGAAGCGCTTCTCTTTCTGTCGCGTAGCTCTGTCTCATCCGACACATGACATCCCTCGTGCGCTGGCTCGACTGAGTCAGCCGCGAGCAGAAGTAGGCTAATATAAAATTTAAAGCGCGGAGTGAGACCCCCTTCTTATGTTTCGGTGTGTGCAGGCCCGGCTGGCGTCGATCGCGGACCAGTGGGAGTTCCTGACGCAGAAGACGACGGAGAAGTCGCTCAAGCTGAAGGAGGCCAACAAGCAGCGCACCTACATCGCCGCCGTCAAGGACCTCGACTTCTGGCTCGGGGAGGTCAGCATAGACACATACTATCACATCTTTTCTTTTAACTGTAAATTAAAGTTACTGTAAGACAAGAGAGGGAGTTATGAGGAAGCCACTTTCTTTGTCATTGATGTATGAGATAGCTTAACATCTTCGATAAAAATACCCTAGTAATGCTTCTCCACTCACTCACCGATTGATAATCGAATCGAAATGTTTAAAATTTAAATCCCCACATGAATATTTTTATCTGAGTACAAATTACTATTCTTTCTTTAAATTACATAAATTGTAAGAAACAAAGAAGAAAATACTTTTCATCCCTTCTATTCGAAAAATGATGCTTTGTTCCTATATAAGTGGGACCAAAATAGCTCTTTTCTGGTAAGAACTTTTTAGTGGGAGGAAAAGAGATTTGAATTTAGAACATGTATCTTTCAAAGAATTCGAACGCCGCCGCCCCGGCTGGTATGTATTGACTGGCTGTATAGACGGCGCGGCGAAACTGAAAAAAAAACATAAGCGCGCGAATTAAGTCTGTGTTCTTGTAATTAGTACATACTTACGTACTTAGTACAATAACTTTTGAAAATTGCGCTAGTGTATCAAACGTAACTATAAATTTGTAATTATTTTTACTTTTCACGTGTCTTTTTTAAATAAAGAACATTTTCATTAATTACATAAACACAGTCTCCTATTTATTTTCTCATAGAAAGGGGATGAAAAGTAGAGTATATGACTCGGGCGCAAAATATTTTTGGCGAGGGCGACATACTTTGAATCCCTCGCTACCTTCAGGATTCTACTGAAGAATCCCTCGCTACGCTCGGGATTCTACTCTAGAATCCCTCACCTCGCTCTGGATTCAAAAAAGCGCACTCGCCGAAAAAATATTATTTTGCTCCCTTGTAATACAATCTACTATTGTACAATACTTTGTACTTTGTTACTACAACACAGCCATTATTTTGAGGTGCTGTTTTTGGGACTGACCGGACAACTAGGGTATTATTGATCGAAGTTTTACATGTATATTTGTGGTCAGGTTGAAAGCCTGCTGACGTCGGAGGACTCTGGCAAGGACCTGGCGTCCGTGCAGAACCTGATGAAGAAGCACCAGCTCGTCGAGGCCGACATCCAGGCGCACGAGGACAGGATCAAGGGTGAGCAATACCTGATATGATTAATATAGGGTCACTTATCCTATAGTTAACAGTCATACAATTTATGAAATAAAAAACTCAAACACAAAATTCTTGACACTTGTTAGTTTTTTTGGTTGTGGAACTTGTGGTTGATGCTGTAGGGTTTAATGAGCCCATTTTTAATCTTAATTTTGCCTGCATTAGTATTAGCCCGCGTAAGCTTTGCCTGTTTCCGTTTATTTTACATAAGCACTTATGCTGACTCGTATGCAACAAGCAAGTCCTCATGTGGACACCAGCAAGCTGTCGCCTGCATGTGGGTTAAGTTCTCCATTTTCGGAAAGAACACCAGATATTATATAATTAGATCCTCTGCACTCAAGAATGTATGGAAAAGAGAAAATTTAACAAATTAAAATAAGTCGTTTTGTACCGCAAGCGTTCTGGAGGTCACTTCAATTTTCAAATTGTCAATGGGGAGGAAAAGCGCAATTTTATCCCAATAGGTGGCGTCTTGTCTTTGGTACCCGGCCGCCTCAAAGAAAGTGTCAAAACATATGGGAATCTCTTGGAGTATTGCACTTTTTAATATACTTTTATACTGGGAAACTGCCGCATTGTTGTGCATGTAACTGTTTAAATATTGCAGTTCATCGATTTCCCCGTAACAAAAAAAATATAAAAAAATATGCTTTTCCCTCGATTTTCTGCTTTACTGAGCCTGAGAAACATTATAAATCAAAAGGAATGTTTCATGAATTTAATGAAGCTTCGCCAAATAAAACAACATTTGAATTATAACAGCTTTGTTCTTTAATATTTCAACCTCAGCAGTTTCTAACATATTTATAACTTGGATGAATTTGATAGGTATATCAAATATGGAATAAGCCCAATATTGGGGCCAAACAGAGAATTTATAGAATTTTATATGCCAGAGTCATTCAAGAAACTTAGAATAATAAAATAAATATGATAAAACGGTTCGTGTAATTTTGGATGGTACAGAAATTCCAGTATAGAAACTGTTAGAGGTTGCAATTGCCTTGAACGCTAAACCAATGCTGCTATGAGGGATGGTTTGATTTATCCCGTACAGCCCACCTTACGTCGCTTTTTCAGCAGGGATCGATGACACAGCTTTTAAATCAAGGGATAGGTACTCACAGGGAAGCTGGCTGCTGATTTTCACTGCTTTTAGATTATTCAAAAAACACAGAGGCGCGCGCGCACGTTATCGTTCGGGTTTTTTATAGCGACTACTCAGTCCATGTGATAGCCACGTGACAGCCGACGTCAGAGGTACATTCGGAAATGGTAGTGGAAGGAAAAAAAGGATGAGGTATCGATTGTAGGCTGCAACATTTCCCCCCACTTGAAATAGCTCGGATTTCACAGGATAAGCTATACAAACATAAACCAAAATCCCCGAACAGTTGCCCTTGAATACGCCTGCTAGAAGATAATATAATATTGAATAAAAATAACCTAAAACCTATAGATGTGCATACAATTTACACTAAGCTTAAGTTTAACTATTATTATAACTAGACAAGTTTAATTATGAGTTAATATTTTTTTTCTTAAAATTAGTTATAGTTTTAATAAGGATAAGATCGTTTTAAGTTAAGATAAGATTGCTTTGTTTGTTGTGTTAATGAGATAAGATGTGAGTTTAAGATTAATTTTCAATGGGCAAGGGACAAAGTTTAACTACGGGTCGAACTAGTGTCCCTCTGTTAGTTTTTACTGTTACAACCCGGACAGTTTGGTCTTGGCCTGGGTGAACTTGTATTACTCTTCCAAGCCGCCATTCGTTAGGTGCTAAATTAGGTTCCATGATTGTAACAATATCACCTACAGAGATATGACGACCTTTATTTTGCGACCATTTAGTTCTTTGTTGAAGGGTATGAAGATAATCTCTTTGCCACCTACGCCAAAAGCTTTGAGATAACCTTTGTAGCAACTGCCAACGGGATCGTGGGTGCATTTCATCGTTAAGAGGTGGCTCTGGTACAGCAACCAAAGGACGTCCGATAAGGAAGTGCCCAGCCGTAAGGACATCGACTTCGTTAGGATCTGAAGATATTGCGCAAAGAGGTCGGGAATTTAGCATCGCTTCGACCTTTGTCAATATTGTGTAAAACTCCTCAAAGGTAAGTAGTTGAGATCCTACAACACGCTTAAGAAGATATTTAGTGGATTTGATACCACTCTCAAAGATACCTCCGAAATGAGGTGCTGATGGAGGGTTTAATTTCCAATTGATATTACGAGAAGCTAGTTTGTCTGAGATATTTAAATGTTCTTCGGATAACATTTTACGGACCTCACAAAGATAACGTTTGGCACCTACAAAATTCGTACCGCAATCGGTCACGATTTGCTCACACAAACCGCGACGAGCGACAAATCGATCGAGTGCTGCTATAAAGGCTTCTGTCGACAACTCTGTTACAATTTCTAGATGAACCGCTTTTACCGAGAAGCATACAAAAAGGCAAATATAAACCTTATAACCTTTTGCATTACGACGTCTACTTTCTTTTACGAAAAATGGTCCTCCGAAATCGATTCCGCAAGTTCGGAAACATTGACCTTCGGTCAATCGACTTTTAGGTAAATCACCCATAAGAGGTTGGCTTTTAGAAGGATTAAATTTGAAACATGTTATGCATTTAGATAAACGTGAACGGATTAAGTTACGACTTCCTAAGATCCAAAATCTACGCTGTATTAAAGAGTGTAAGGTACGAGGTCCGCAATGAAGATACTTAATGTGGAAGTTATCTATAATTAATTTAGATAAAAATGAAGTTTTTGGTAATAACAACGGATGTTTTACCTCATTTGGTAAATCAGCATTTTGAAGGCGTCCCCCCACTCGCAATAAACCAGTTGAATCTAAAAAGGGACTTAATTTTTGCAAATGTTTTGGCAAAGGTTTGTTATGTTTTAGATTACTAATATCGCATTCAAAATGAATTAACTGTTCGTATCGTACGAGACAATAAAGTGAATTTTCGAGATCTTCCGAAGTTAAAAAACCTTGCTTTCTTTTGTTTTGAGGTTGCTTTATGTTAAAGATAAAACGAAAACACCAAGCTAAGATTCGTTGGAGTTTTGTCAAAGATGAGGTACGTTTGGCGAGGGCCGGTATAGGATTGTTTATGTCGACCTCTTGGGCGACATGAGATGAGGAGATAAGTTTAAGTTCTGGCAAGGGTTCCGAAGGAGGCTGAGGAACGCTATCTGGCCACTCAGACACACCTTGACGAAGCCACTGAGGCCCAGTCCACCAGGTTTCACACGCTGCTAGTTGTGAGCATGTGAGACCACGGCTACAAAGATCGGCAGGATTATCTTGAGTAGATACGTGCCGCCATTGAGATGGAGGTAAAGATTCGGTTATTTGTACTACACGATGAGCTACAAATGTTTTTAAGTTGTGCGGTGCCGTATTTAACCATGACAATACCGTAGAGCTGTCAGTAAAAGATAAGATTTGATTTATATTGAGTTGTCTACTGAGGAGTGTCTGCATGTGTGACATAAGACGTGCTAATAACACTGCACCACATAATTCGATTCGATTCACGGTCAAGGGCTTCAGAGGAGCTACCTTGGATTTCGCGATTAGAAGAGAGACATGGATTTGACCATTGCAAGTTACCGTTCGGATGTAAATACAACAACCGTAGGCTTTTGTTGAACCGTCACAAAACCCGATGAGTTGAGTTTGGACAGTGTCTAAAGGAATTATTAGACGTGGCATGTTTATGGAGTTAAGATTTGAAAGTTCGGAGGTAAAGTCCTTCCAGTCTTTTTCGATTGATTCAGGAACTATTTCGTCCCAAGATAACTGTTGACGCCAAAGATTTTGAAGGATCAGCTTTGCCAAGAGGATAAAAGGGGCTAACCACCCAACGGGGTCAAAGATACGAGCAACGTTGCTTAAGATACAACGTTTCGTGCAATTTGATTCAATTTGAGATACGTTGTAAGTGAAATAATCACCATTTGGATCCCACTGAACTCCTAAAATCTTTAACATAAGTTTATTGTTTTCAGTTGAGAATACTTTAGGTTTTTGACAATGGTCAGAAGGTAAGTTTTCTAAAAATATGAGGCTATTACTACTCCATTTGCGAAGTTGAAATTGACCGAAACTCAAAAGTTGGATAAGTTCATTTTTCAGTTCAAGCGCCTCTTCTACAGAAGCCGCTCCGCCGTTAATATCATCCATAAAGGTTCTATTTAAAAGTAAATCTGTCGCGCGCGGGCACTGTGCACCGTGATCGCGAGCTAGTTGATGTAAGGTTCGGATTGCGAGATATGGTGAGCTACTCACTCCATAGGTGACCGTTTGGAGTTCATAGACATCAACCTGTTCAGATGGAGACTCACGCCAGAGAATGTGCTGATAGACTCGTTCCTCAGGTAAGATATTGATTTGCCTGTACATTTTTGATATGTCACAGGTAAAAACAATTGCGTGTAAACGAAAGTTAGTGATGATGTCGATTACGTCAGCTTGAAGCTTAGGCCCGGGATACACTAGATCATTTAAAGATAAGCCGTTTGATGACTTACTGCTCGCATCAAATACGACGCGAAGCTTTGTGGTATCGCTCTCAGGACGAATAACACAGTGATGTGGAATAATATACTTGCTATTTTGTTGTGAAGTATTTACTAAGTTCATATGACCGAGGTCATGATATTCCGTCATAAAGTTAGAATATTCAGCCGAAAGTTGTGCGTCCCGGTTCAACTTACGCTCAATGTTAAATAATCGAGATAATGATTTGTTAAAAGAATCACCTAAAACACCGTGAGGTTCTTTTAAAAGCAAAGGAACAACATATCGGCCGTTGTCCTCTCTGTACATGCGAGTACTGTAAATACGCTCACATTCAAGGTCATCAGGATATACGATACGGGCGCGAGGTGGCTCCTCGACTTCCCAAAATTGCTTGACCACTTCATCAAGGGTATGAGTGGAAGCGATGAGACTGGAGATAACATTCGGAGGAGTACAACTGGACACATCAACAGCGCCAGTGATCACCCATCCGAAAACACTATGCAGGGCAGCTGGTAAATTTGGACGTGGCTGAAGGCGCTGACCGTCATATATTTTATGAAATAACTCTGCTCCAAGCAACAAGTCAATATTTGAAAGTTTATCGAAATCGCAATCTGCGAGTACTAAATGCTTAAACTGTTCGCGAACCGAGTTAGGTATTATTGCAGTAGGCATTTTAGAGGTAATACTATCTAAGATAATCGGTGAGATATGAAAAGTTGGCTCATCACCTTCGCGAGGTTGTATAGTACATTGTGTGGTGCCTTGTACCTGTTATACTGTATTTTCGCCGAGTCCGGCTACCGTAAGATTGCAACGACGGAAAGGCAAACCGAGTTTTTTAACACTGGCTGATGTCATAAAACAATCCTGCGAGGCACTATCGATTAAAGCACGCAAGTACTGTTTACTACCAAATGCATCGTACACGCACACAGTTGCCGTGCCTAATAACACAACCGAATTCTCGCGACTATGACCGACATGAGCGCTCGTATTGTTTTGACTGCCGCCGGCGCCGGCGCCTTCATTACGCGGCGGGCTTTGGCTAGCGGGAGTAGTTTCACTCGAATGAAGCAATGTATGATGACGCGAGCCACAAGTTTGACAACTCATTTTAGAGAAACAGTTGGTTATAGAATGGTTTGAACGTAAACAATTCAAGCATAGATTTTTATTTTTAACAAACTCAATACGTCTCGAAAGATTATAAGATAAAAATGTAGGACATTTATAAATATTATGTTCTAAGTTACATAATAAACAATTAATTGCTTTAGGGTTCGAATTAACTGCTTGAGATGTTACAAAAGACCGTTGTTGATTAGGGTTAAATGTATTTTGTTTTCGTGGATAATTATTTTTATTGTTTTGATAAGATTGCGATCGATTTTGTGGTGTACTGTTTTGATTTAGGTATTATTTGCCGTGTATGTGCCGGCCTAGAATAGCACTACCCCCTATCATCCCGTGGGTGTCGTAAAAGGCGACTAAGGGAGCATAGCCTTCAAGAGACGGGCAGCAGCGTCTCCAAAAAACCTTGGCCTACTGCGATCGCCAACCCGCCTGCCAAGCGTGGCGATTATGGCAAACCCCCCCCCTCATGCATAATGGATCAAAAAATTGGCCCCCAGTCCCCGGCAGCCCCGCTATTCCTAGCTACGGTAGCGGCTACGGTAACGGCGGGGCAGGGGGTGCTAAGAATCCCCGGGTGCGGCTCGGCTACCAAAAACGACGACAACTGCACCTGGCAACCTATAACACGCGCACACTAAGGGAAGACGCGAAGTTAACCGAGTTGGAAGAAGTTATCAGCAAGGTACACTGGGACATTATCGGGTTATCTGAAGTCCGAAGAGCGGGAGAAGACTCGATAATCCTCAACTCCGGTAACTTGCTTTACTACCGGGAGGGCGACCAACAGTCCCAAGGTGGTGTCGGGTTCATCGTCCACAAGTCCCTTGTCAACAACGTGATTACCATCGGAAGTGTGTCGACCAGGGTGGCGTACCTTATACTCAGAATATCCAAACGGTGTTCGCTGAATGTTATACAGGCTTACGCACCGACCTCGACACACCAAGATGACGAAGTGGAGGCTATGTATGAGGAGATCTCTAAAGCCATGCATAGCTACAAAACCCACTACACTGTTGTGATGGGGGACTTCAATGCAAAGTTGGGGAAACGATGCGGTGATGAGCTGAGAGTGGGGCAATTTGGAGTTGGGCAACGGAATGACAGAGGCCAGATGCTGGCTGACTTTATGGAGAAGGAGAACCTCTTTATGATGAACTCCTTCTTCAGAAAGCCGGAATGCCGGAAGTGGACCTGGGTCAGTCCGGACGGTAAAGTCAGAAATGAGATAGATTTTATCATGTCGACGAAAAAGCAAATATTCAATGATGTCACTGTGATCAACGCTGTTAAGACGGGGAGCGATCACCGATTGGTACGTGGCACATTGAATATCAACCCAAAGCTGGAAAGATCTCGACTGATAAAATCAACAATTCGACCATTGCCGGCCCATATTCAAAACCCCGAGAGCTTTCAACTCGAACTCCAAAACCGCTTCGAAGCCCTTGAGAACAGCATAGATGTGGACGATCTAAACAACATGGTGGTGGATACTGCCCGTACGGTAGGGTCCAAGCTCTTTAAAACCCGCCGTCCCAAGATAAAGAAACTCTCCGACCACACACTCCTACTCATGGATCAGAGACGTGAAATGAGGCTCCAGAGTTCAGTAGATGCTAATCGTTATCGGCAGCTTAATAGACAGATATCTAAGTCTTTGACGAGCGACCTTCGCCAATTTAATACGAATCGTATTAAAGAGGCTATCGAGCGGAATAAAGGCTCCAAAGTGTTCGCGAGAGATCTGTCTATTGGGCAAAGCCAGATGACGAAGCTGAAAACTGACGACGGACGCATCATTTCATCAAAGCCTGAAATCCTGAGGGAGATCGAGAGCTTCTATGGGCAGTTATATTCCACGCAGACACCTGTTGAAAGCAAGGCTAAAGACCCCAGAGCCAAGCTTACCCGACACTATACTGAAGATATCCCGGACGTCAGCCTGTACGAGATTAGTATGGCTCTCAAACAGCTGAAAAACAACAAGGCGGCGGGTGACGATGGAATCACTACAGAACTTCTGAGAGCGGGCGGTAAGCCGATACTCAAAGTCCTCCAGAAGCTCTTTAATTCCGTCATCGTCCAGGGCAGAACGCCAAAGACATGGAACATAAGTGAGGTGATCTTGTTCTTTAAAAAGGGTGACAAGTCCCTCTTAAAGAACTATAGACCCATCTCGCTTCTGAGTCATGTCTATAAGTTGTTTTCGAGAGTCCTTACGAATCGTCTCGCTCGCAAGTTCGACGACTTCCAACCTCCCGAACAAGCCGGGTTCCGAAAAGGCTTTAGCACCATAGACCACATCCATACGCTGCGGCAGGTTATACAGAAGACCGAGGAGTATAATGAGCCACTTTGCTTGGCGTTCGTGGACTATGAGAAAGCCTTTGATTCGATTGAAACCTGGGCGGTGCTGCAGTCTCTCCAAAGGTGCCAAGTGGACTATAGGTATATCGAGGTGTTGAGGTACTTATACCAAAATGCCACCATGACGATCCGAGTACAGAACCAGAACACAAATCCTATCCAACTGCAGCGTGGTGTGAGACAGGGAGACGTTATTTCTCCGAAACTGTTCACAGCTGCGTTGGAGGACATCTTTAAGCTCTTGGACTGGAAAGGACTCGGCATCAACATTAATGGCGAGTACCTAACACACCTTCGTTTTGCCGATGATATAGTCCTTATGGCTGAGACCATGGAAGACCTGAACACAATGCTCGAAGATCTCCGTAGTGCTTCCCAAAGAGTGGGTCTTAGGATGAACATGGAAAAGACGAAAATTATGTCAAATGCCCATGTTGTACCCTCTCCAGTTCATGTTGGGAACACTACACTTGAAGTTGTTGACCATTACGTATACCTAGGACAGGCAGTCCAGTTAGGTAGGTCCAACTTCGAGAAAGAGATCTCTCGCCGAATCCAGCTCGGGTGGGCAGCATTCGGGAAGCTTCGAAAAATCTTCGCGTCCGACTTACCTCAGTGTCTCAAGACGAAAGTCTATGAACAGTGTGTGTTGCCAGTGATGACTTACGGCAGTGAAACGTGGCCGCTAACTATGGGTCTCATAAGGAGGCTCAAGGTCGCTCAGCGTGCAATGGAGAGAGCCATGCTCGGCGTTTCCCTACGTGATCAAATCAGAAACGAGGAGATCCGCAGGAGAACTAAAGTAACCGACATCGCTCGAAGGATTGCTCAGCTGAAGTGGCAATGGGCGGGACACATAGCGAGAAGAACCGATGGCCGTTGGGGCAGAAAGGTTCTGGAATGGCGACCGCGCACCGGACGACGCTCCGTGGGTAGGCCCCCGACAAGGTGGACCGACGATCTGGTGAAGGTCGCGGAAAGCCAGTGGATGCAGGCAGCGCAGGACCGATCGTCGTGGAGATCCTTAGGGGAGGCCTATACCCAGCAGTGGGTGTCGTGTGGCTGATATGATGATGATGATGATGTTTTGATAAGAGTGTGATCGTGTCTGAGGTAGATTCGCGTTCGCCGTCCGTGGAGGGTTAAGATGAGATAAATTACTAGATTCCAAAACTTTTACATAGTTTTGAAGAAATTCGATGAGGTCTTGCAATACCGGTATTTTATTTTGGTTTTGTATTTCAAAACGCTTTCTAGTGTCCGCGTCTAAAGCACGGGAAGCTAAATGGAATAATATAAATTCGCTTAAATGTTCAATGTTTAATGTATTAAGGGCGTTGAAAGATTCGTATAACACATTGGTAAAATATTGTAACTCGTTATAATTGTTAGCTTTAATAGGTGGATAATTGCAGATTTTCTCAAGATAGGTTACTGCTAAAATACGTTTATTATGATATCTTTCCAATAAAGCATCAAACACTGTTTGATAATTATCAGAAGTAAGTGGTACTCCTTTGGCGATAGCCAAAGCAGACCCACTCAAACATGAAATAAGATAATGAAATTTTTCGATGGTACTAATTGAATTGTTTTCATGAATTAAGGTAACAAATGTGTCATAAAACGTTTGCCAATTTTCTGTCAATTGCTGTCAAATTTCGGTAAACCTATCTTTGGTAATCGAGCATGAATCTGATCGGAATGAGATGCACCAACGAAAGCGGTACCTGACGGTTCGCCGCCCGGCGGCGACTGCAGGGTTAAGTTTTTCGTAGTAGGTTGCAAAGAATTATCGACTTGCAAAACTTCGTAATAAAGTTGATCAAAGGCTTCTAATTTCGCCGTACTTATTTGACTATCGGGCTTTAGAGCTAATTCTATTGTACTTATTTCTTTGTCGATTTCATAAAATTCCGATTTTACATTTTCTATGCGCGAAAATCTCGAGCGAAAAGAGGGTATCTTGCTACGATCATGGACAAGTTCTAGCGAGATATCGTACAATATTTGCATCGAACGATATAAATATTCACGACGCGAAATAAGTATCTTTAATTTTGCTTCACTCATTGTTAACTTTTATTTATTGTAAAGTTATTTTACGAAATAGGAATAATTTTACAAAGTTGAAATTTAAATTATTATTTTATGATAAATGTATGTTTAAACTGTGTAGATTACGATTTGTTTTTTAAGATAATGTTTTGTAAGTAAGTTATATGCACACCGCAGGTTTAACAAAGTAGGTATAAGATATCGAACAGGCATGAAGATTCAAAAGACAAAATGGCGGTTCAAAGCAATTGCAAAGGTAATGATTTGATGATTTGAAAAGGTGAAATATCAGAGTTTTACTATGAAATTGAACCTGATATTTGCTATTTTGTGATTCCACGGGTTGGAATCCGACTCGATTGGACCAGAATTTATGTTAGAGGTTGCAATTGCCTTGAACGCTAAACCAATGCTGCTATGAGGGATGGTTTGATTTATCCCGTACAGCCCACCTTACGTCGCTTTTTCAGCAGGGATCGATGACACAGCTTTTAAATCAAGGGATAGGTACTCACAGGGAAGCTGGCTGCTGATTTTCACTGCTTTTAGATTATTCAAAAAACACAGAGGCGCGCGCGCACGTTATCGTTCGGGTTTTTTATAGCGACTACTCAGTCCATGTGATAGCCACGTGACAGCCGACGTCAGAGGTACATTCGGAAATGGTAGTGGAAGGAAAAAAAAAGGATGAGGTATTGATTGTAGGCTGCAACAGAAACCTAAAATTACTATTGCACAGAAGGCATCATAAGGCAACTATAAACACGGAAATTCACACTCAGTTGCTATGTTAAAATTTAAATCATATGCTTCTAATCTGAAATAAAAAGATTACTTGTAAATCTTACACGAAATTTAAAGAAATGTAATGCTTGTTAGCAATTTTTTGTAAGTTGCTATAAACTTTCTTGCCTGTTGTTTTGGCTTTTCTTTTCCGTACTCCGTACTTCTTCTTTTCTCTGAGCTAAAGTTAGCATAGAATACATTGTTTGTCCGCAAAACCGAAAAAAATATAATCTAAGAAAGTAAAATCACGTAATACACAGTCAAGACAATATAAGCTCAAACTGACAATGGGTCCAAAGACTGAAGCGCCATCTGTAATTCACTTTGCCTTCGCCTTCCCATTGAATCGCATTTTATATGTTTGTTTGATTGTGTGCCAGATATGAACGCGCAAGCAGACGCGCTAGTGTCGAGCGGGCAGTTCGACAGCGCGGGCATCGGCGCGCGGCGCTCGGCCATCAACGAGCGCTTCGAGCGCGTGCGCGCGCTGGCCGCGCACCGCCGCGCGCGCCTGCACGAGGCCAACACGCTGCACCAGTTCTTCCGCGACATCGCCGACGAGGAGTCCTGGATCAAGTCAGTACTGCCCCCACACTATACACACTTTAAGCCGATCGTTCAAGAAAATTACATTAAAAAAAAATCGGACAAGTGCGAGTCGGACATGCCCACCGAGGGTTCCGTACAAACTCGATGATTGATTACGGTACTTTAAATAAAGACTATATTGTCTATGATTTAATTACAAATATTTAGTTTCTAATTTTACCATGATAGACTTGAAGTATAAGACGATATTACTTGCCAAATTTCATAGTTCTATGTCAACGGAAAGTACTCTATAAATTTTGATTCCCTTGAGAGTGTCGAAATATGCGTTTTTTGCGGCATAAACGACCGTATCTTTTTTTACGTAAACTTAGATACGTAGACTTAGATATAGTTTTAATTTCAATTTGATACATCCACGCGTTCCCGAGATAAAGGGTCTTGACAGACAGACAGACGGATAACAAAGTGATCCTATAAGTGTTCCTATTTCTCCTTTTGAGGTACGGAACCCTAAAAACGCTTTACGATTACTCGGCTCGGATCTTAAGTGATGGATGAATAAAAATGTGGAGAAGATGCTTTTCACGGTCCGACCGGTGAAGCATCCTTGCACAAGCGAGGGTTCGGTTCGGTCTCTTGACTGTATTATTGATTCCAAAATATACATTGCGTAAAGAGATTCCCTCTTTCATCCGGTGATCCGTCGACACCCAATGTGAAAAGCCAGTTATTCCTGTTATTTCAACGTTTTTACGGGCTAATTCGTGTCCAGGGAGAAGAAGTTGTTGGTGGCGTCGGACGACTACGGGCGCGACCTGACCAGCGTGCAGAACCTGCAGAAGAAGCACAAGCGCCTGGAGGCCGAGCTCGCCAGCCACGAGCCCTCCATACAGGGGGTGGGTACACTTACGCTATTACAACAACAAACATTTACATTGCGGTTCAACTGACAATAGATAGTAATCCGCTGCAACTTCACTCGACAATGTATGGTAAAGAGTAAATTTTACAGATTGAAATATGTCGTTTTGTACTGAAGTTAGGCACTTCAGTTGTACCAAAGAATAGATAATAGTACTAGCGTACAGAAGTTGCACTCCGCAAAATCGTTTAAACAAATTGCGACTCTTGCTCCGACACAATAAAGTGCAATTTAGGTTGCACAGCGCTTCCTTCTCTCCAAAACATTCACTTTGTAGTTGTCTCTCTTTCTATCGCATAGGTCTTTCTGATGTATGAAATTTGTCCTCTCAGAGGACGCCGAGCGCCTCAGACTCGCGCGCGGAGTGACAGAGCCCTGGTTGTACATTGTTAAATTAATTGCATTGTGTATCATTGTGTTTTGGTTTATTGAGAGTCGAAATGTGACATAAACTAGCCACATCTTTTTATAGATTGTAGGAACTGTAGATCATCGTATTGTTAATTTCAACATACCGCTACGCCTTCCTTTCGCGAAAGACAGACTGACAACCAAATGTTATAAGTTTTTTTTTTGAGGCATGGAACCCAAATAATGTTTGTTAGATTTTTCAATTACAAAATCACTTCGTATTTTCGATCATTACATTCGTCCCGGTACTACAGTATCTCGTGATGACAATTCATTTAAGACGTGACTAATATTGGTGGTATTGTTGTAGGTGCAAGAAGCTGGCGAGAAACTGATGGACGTGTCGAACCTGGGCGTGCCGGAGATCGAGCAGCGCTTGAGGGCGCTCGCGCTGGCCTGGGACGAGCTGCGGGCGCTGGCGGCCGAGCGCGGCGCCAAGCTGCAGCAGTCGCTCGCCTACCAGCAGTTCCTGGCCAAGCTGGACGAGGAGGAGGCCTGGATCAGGTCACATATAGTCACTTGTACTGTACTCTATAGCGCGGCGCCAAGCTGCAGCAGTCGCTCGCCTACCAGCAGTTCCTGGCCAAGCTGGACGAGGAGGAGGCCTGGATCAGGTCACATATAGTCACTTGTACTGTACTCTATAGCGCGGCGCCAAGCTGCAGCAGTCGCTCGCCTACCAGCAGTTCCTGGCCAAGCTGGACGAGGAGGAGGCCTGGATCAGGTCACATATAGTCACTTGTACTGTACTCTATAGCGCGGCGCCAAGCTGCAGCAGTCGCTCGCCTACCAGCAGTTCCTGGCCAAGCTGGACGAGGAGGAGGCCTGGATCAGGTCACATATAGTCACTTGTACTGTACTCTATAGCGCGGCGCCAAGCTGCAGCAGTCGCTCGCCTACCAGCAGTTCCTGGCCAAGCTGGACGAGGAGGAGGCCTGGATCAGGTCACATATAGTCACTTGTACTGTACTCTATAGCGCGGCGCCAAGCTGCAGCAGTCGCTCGCCTACCAGCAGTTCCTGGCCAAGCTGGACGAGGAGGAGGCCTGGATCAGGTCACACTTGCTTATTAATAAGACTCGGCGCCGGCGCAGCTAACGAATTGTTTATTACTGTGACGAAACTTATTAGAAATCTCACGCCATTTATTAGGAATTCACTTTCCACGACGCCGCCGCTGCTGGTCACTCTGTTGTGACTTGTGTGACTATTCACCAAGCGGTCTTTAGATTCCCTACAAATTATTTTATCAGTATTTTTTGTCTCTAAGATTCCTTTTAATTTCCTGAGACATATACTTACGTATAACTTAAACACATTCGCTTTCTGGCCAGTTTAAAGTAGTACTGCTAAGCTGTCTTTTTCTTCATCTCAACTCACTTCCCATTCCAAAATGAACAGTAGAATAAACTTTTATATAAATCCAACAGCGAGAAACAGCAGTTGGTAGTGGTCAGCGAGTGCGGCGACAGCATGGCCGCCGTCCAAGGGCTGCTGAAGAAGCACGAGGCTCTGGAGGCGGAGCTGGCGGGGCGCGGCGAGCGCGTCGGCGAGCTGCAGGCCGACGCCGACCGCCTGCTGGCCGCCGGCAACTTGCATGCCGACGCGCTGGCGCACCGTATGCGGCAGCTACAGGTAACTCTAAGGCCACGTAAAGAGATGGGGAAAATACCCGGTTTAAACACATTGTATGTTGTAGAATCTTTTTACAGTTTTAAAACATTAAGGTGCGTCCAGATATGTTCTTTTGCCCGTACCGTACCTCCGTTCCGATCGGCGTCGCGATCAAAGAACGCTAGTCTGGACGCATGTTCGGAACGGTGCGGAGGTACGCCGTTCCGTTCGCCGAACAGGTACGCCCCGATCCACCTCGAATCTCTCGCTCTTTTGCCCGTACCCGTATCTCTCGCTCTTGAGCGTCGCGAACAAAGAACGCTAGTCTGGACGCATGTTCGGAACGGTGCGGAGGTACGCCGTCTCGATCGCCGACAGGTACGCTCCGATCCATCGCGAGTCGGTTTTTTCGCCCCGTTCAAAGGAAAAACGGAACGGAGGAACGGTACGGCGCTAGTCTGGACGTGATCGCGGCGACGCCGACGTTCGGAGGTTGTAGTACAGTAGCCCGTAGTACATTTAAATTACGAAAAAGGTTAGGTACCGTTTGCCGTTGTGATATAGTTATTTATTATGAAATTATAGATACTTTAACCCAAGTTTTACAGATCGCAACTCGCCGTAACCTATATTTGTATATCTCCAAAAATGAGATTTTTTATTTTTCGAGGTTAATCACATGGTTTAGCTATTGTCGTGTTCTACAGCGCTATGTTTGATTACTACTGATAATAGTTAGACTGTGAAAAGTAGCCATACACAGATTTAAGACCAGATGAAATGGATGGACTTTATCTGGTCTTAAATCTGTGTATGGCTACTTTTCAGTCTTAATATTATCAGTGGCAATCAAACATAGCGCTGTAGAACACGACAATAGCTAAACCATGTGATTAACCTCGAAAAATAAAAAATAATCATTTTTGGAGATATACAAATATAGGTTGCGGCGGGTTGCGATCTGTTAAAGTATCTATAATTTTGTAATAAATAACTATATCACAACGGCAAACGGTAACCTTTTTCGTAATTTAAATTTACTACGGGCTGCTGTACTATTGGGTCGGAACGTTGATACGGAACGGAGGTACGGTACGGCGCTAGTCTGGACGTGATCGCGGCGACGTTCGGCGGTTTGATCGGAACGGTGGTACGGAACGGAGGTACGGAACGGGCAAAAGTAGCGTCCAGACTTATTTGATCGGAACGCTGGTACGGAACGGAGGTACGGTGCGATCAAAAGAACATATCTGGACGCACCTTTACTTACTAGCGGCCGCCCGCGACTTCGTCTGCGTGAAAAGTTTTTTTGCTATCCCTCGGGAACAATACTTCTTTTCGGGATGAAAGGTACCCTATGTCCTTTTCTGTACCCATGACAACGTGCATGCAAAATTTCATGATGATCGGTTCAGTAGTTAAGACGTGAAGGCGTAACAAACAAACAAACATACGGACTTTCGCATTTATAATATTAGTAAGGATTCATAAAAAATTTATTTAGTTCAACAAAATGATCGGGATTTCACTGGGCTTTATTCTGTTACACAGCTAACTGTACCATTTACAATATACTTAAAAGCTTATTGCAAGCTTCCAGAAATTCCAAACTTCTGAAAACATTTAATGAAACGATGCGAAAAATACCTACAAGTCGAATTGATATCATTTGCACATTTTCAAAAAAAGCTTACGAATAAACACATAATAATATATAATCTCACGTTTACCTGTTGCGGCAGATAAAGGCTCAATTTTGGTGGTCCATTTTCTTTAAGAATTTTTAATGTGGTTAACAGATAAGATACAGTACGGGGCAAACATTTTGGTATACGTAGCGGTGAGGTACACTGGCCTGCAAAACTAAGTACTACAGAGGTCTATTTTCATACAAACGAGGTAACTTTAAAGCATTGGTTCTCCGCCCAGGATTAAGCGGGATGTGATCTGATGATGGCCATCCAGGGAGTGAATAGATTCAGATCTCCATACACACCCAATTGATCTGATCAGCATTCTAAGAGCTGTAAGAATTAGAGTTATCAGTTACAGCATTTCCATAAATTTTAATGCTATTTTTGTGGTTTTTTTTAAACATATCCAAACAGCTCTTAGAATGCTGATCAAATCAATTGGGTGTGTATGGGGATCTGAATCTTCTCCATTCACTCCTTGGATGGCTATCATCAGATCACACCACATTTAATCCTGGGCGGAGAACCAATGCTTCAAAGTTACCTCGTTTGTATGAAAATAAACCTCTGTAGTACTTAGTTTTGCAGGCCAGTGTACACGGGCGGCGGGAGAGGAGTGCGTGCTGTTGATCGCTCGCAAGTGTACATGCGCGAACTTATCCCCGCTCCGTCGAAACAGTGTCAAGATGTTTGCCTCGTACTGTAACGAAATTGATATGTCGCAGGCTAAGCTGGAGAAGCTGACGTCGCTGGCGGCGCGGCGCAAGGCGGCGCTGGTGGACAACTCGGCGTACCTGCAGCTGCTGTGGAAGGCCGACGTGGTGGAGTCGTGGATCGCCGACAAGGAGACGCACGTGCGCTCCGACGAGTTCGGCCGCGACCTCTCCACCGTGCAGACGCTGCTCACCAAGCAGGACACGTTCGACGCGGGTGAGTCGTGTAATAAGGCTAATGTAGTGGTAGACTCCTGGACTGAATGGCCGATAACGAGTTTGTGGGATCAGATAGAATTTCTTCACCACCGTCTAGCTAAACGTTGTACACTGACATCTTTAAGGTTAACTAATATTATTACTTCAGTATCCTTGTGTGTGTCTCAGTTTAGCGTCTCGGTCACATCTGCCAAAAGTAAATGCAATAAGTTCGTCGTAAAACGGCCGTTGTGTTTTTGAAGTCTATGAATTATGTACACAAATCAGTCGGAAGTCACGTCGCGTTCTTTTCATTTTTTTAGAACGCATTTAATATTGCTTTCAAAGCAAGACTTGGTACATGTACTATTTTCGGCACGTAAAAATGCTACACATTTCGTCCTAACTCCAAAGACGTTATTTCGTCGAAAACGGTCGTGTTCGCTCGTGAGTAAGACCGTGGTGTCGGCACAGGTCTGGCGGCGTTCGAGCACGAGGGCATCCAGAACATCAGCATGCTGAAGGAGCAGCTGGTGGCGGCCGGGCACGAGCAGGCCGGCGCCATCGCGCGCCGCCACGCCGACGTGGCCGCGCGCTGGCAGCGCCTGCTGCAGGCCTCCGCCGCGCGCAAGCAGCGCCTGCTGCAGCTGCAGGACCAGTTCCGCCAGATCGAGGAGCTCTACCTCACCTTCGCCAAGAAGGTAGCGCGCTACTTACCGTAGCTACCTGCCTCCCTGGCTCTAACACCAGAATCTTTATAATTTCTTATGAGAGAAGTACCACAGAGTTCTATTTTAAACCCTATTTTGTGGTATTTATACTTTTCCAGAAACACGATCTCCTTTATAAGAAATACTGTACAAATACTTTAAAAATTCGTTTTGTGCAGGCGTCAGCGTTCAACTCGTGGTTCGAAAACGCAGAGGAAGATCTCACGGATCCAGTCCGCTGCAACTCTATCGAAGAGATTCGCGCCCTCAAGGATGCGCACGCACAATTCCAGGTACTGACGTAATCTTTACATTGTGTTACTTTAGACTTTAAATAAGTTGTTTTTATGTATTTTAACAAATGTGATGTACGGCAGGCGTCCCTATCATCGGCGCAAAGCGACTTCGAAGCACTGGCAGCGCTGGACGAGCAGATCAAGTCGTTCAACGTGGGCGCCAACCCTTACACCTGGTTCACCATGGAGGCGCTCGAGGAGACTTGGCGTAATCTGCGCAAGATTATCGGTACGTGGCAAACACATACACACTCACTAGAAAAACATTAACCCACATTGATACATCAAAACAAGTGGAGCCGTATTTCAACAAATACAAAAAACATTTTATTTAAAGTCATAATATCTTTATTGAAATAAACTTAAAAATTCAGCTCTTTTGAAATGTCTATATATTACTAACAGACTTTTAAACCGACAAGAAGAACAAGCACAAGAAATTTCTACAGAAGTTTTAATTTGTTTGCATTATTAGTTGTGAATATGCATGAATTTGTCAGCACCACTAAATTACGTCAGGAAAAGAGATGGGCAAAGGACCCGATTTTGACCCGACTACTGGGTTTAAACCCAGTCAACGCCCATAGACAGTTTTGTTGAAATAAATAAAATCTTTAGAATTAAGAAATGTTATATCATTTGAATATTTTTCTGTATTGGTTTAACAAGAAATTGCTTTCATAGTAAAGTCACATTTGACTTATCAATAGAAATAAAAAAGCTATAAAAAGTTTCTTTAATATACAATGTGGGTCTTTATTGGGTTTAAACCCAGTGGTCGGGTTTAAACCGAGACTTTTGCCCATCTCTAGTCAGGAACTATTGAAAATGGATAACATAGGGTGCTGTACACCGGTAGAGTAAATAGTAAAGTTAACTAGCACCACCTCAAACCATGTATACTAAGCGTATATATGGGTCGAGGTGTGGTAAAGTGTACGACAGAGTGGACTCCGGGGTGGGGGTATGGAAAGTGGTAGAGTGGCGCAGAGTAACTGGCCTACGGTGCTAGCTACTCTACTCTTCCACATTTCAATACTCTACCAACGCTGTCTACATTAATATAGTTATAGGCCGACCGGTTAAATGAGTCCCCTCCTGCGGGGCGCGGGGGGACGCGACAACGGGGAGCGCGGGGGGTGCGGGCGGCGGGCGATACACGAGAGGCGAAATATGCACTGGACAGTTCTTAAGATATGTGACGTCACAGTGGTTAACGGTGAACAAGTGGCTATTTTTTTATTAGAAAATTAATTGATGATTACAAAATTTTAATGAAACCAACTATAACTATGTAGATAATATATTAAAATATTGGGTAATAAACTTATGTACAATTTATTATGCAAGATTAATCAAAATTATAAGTCAATCATCTCATTTCATTTCAGCATGATTTGGATCCAATTTTTTTTCTAAAATATTCGTATACGTTAAAATTCATTTGCTTTCACTGATTATTGATTTTATGTCCGGAAATATTTCGACGCATCTTGATAATGTAATCTCATGTGTAATCTCACAAAGCGTCCGCAACTTTCAACACGTGCGATCGCTAGCCGCGTCGCCAACGAACTGAGTTTAGGCAAAAATGCGCCTGGCGCCCGCACCTCTCGCGCTCCCCGTTCTCGTCTTTCCCCGCGCCCCTGTGCCCCGCAGGAGGGGACTCATTTAACCGGTCGGCCTATAGATAGGTATTGAATCGAATGTTTGGTTGCAGCCGAGCGCGACGTGGAGCTGACGAAGGAAGCGCAGAGGCAGGAGGAGAACGACAAGCTGCGCAAGGAGTTCGCCAAGCACGCCAACGCCTTCCACCAGTGGCTCACCGAGACGCGGTAAGTTATGCACCCTAATAGGCATGATGACTATTTTTTTTATTTTATGTTACATAAATTACCTCTCAAAAAACATTGGTAAAAGAATAATTTCGCTAGCATGAAAAATGCCCGAGATATCACAGTTTGAAATGCACAAAATTGGACTCACCCGGAAACGCTCCATACTGACGGCTACTCAGTTATGACGGCAAGCTTGAGTAGTTTGTATGTAACGCGTAGGAAATTTGTTCGGCAGCTATATTAAATATTGTGTTTATCAAAATGGTTTCTAGGACAAATAATGAACTTGTCCGCCTAACTTTGAAGGGTCATAAAACAAATACCTAATACGCAATATTATATATAAAACCAAGAAGTATAATATATATTAAAAAAAAAGAAATAGAATCGCTCAGTACGTTATGTATGCGGAACTTTCCAAATCAAGATAATCTAAGATTGGGACTGTAAAGTTTTCTTTTAATTTGGCTGTAAACTTATTAGTTTTACAGTCTTTTTTGACATGATAATTGGTGTACAGGTACCGGCTGCTAGGCTGGGACAGGTAAAGTACTGACGCCTGTCGCGTGTCTCTGATCTTAACCAAGCTTATTGCGGGCGATGCATAAACCCCGCCCGCGAAATACATGTTGTCTGCACTACGTACTCAGTGTTATCTTTCGCAGCTTGATAATAAAACTGCTTTAAGTTTCCACGTTCATTTAAATACTGTAAATTGGTACTACTATGCTAAATTTAAATTGTATTTTTGATAATTCAACTAATTACTTCACTGTTATCTTATATGTATATCTACTGTATACTGTGCCAATTTTAATGTTCTGTTTATTTGTTTTTGCATTTACAGATCATTCACACAGCGCAGTCACTTCAACGGTCAGTCTTCAATACAAGATTTAATAGCCACTTGACATCGCGTCGCTTCATCAGTCAAAACTTCTATTGAAAACTTGCCTGACCCTTGACGTGACTGAACTGTGTGAAATGATCCATTATCTGGTCATACACATATATGAAAACCACTCAAAACATTGATTTTGAATTCTTTTTTACACAAAAATTTTCTGCATTGATATTTGACGTAATTTCTATTCAAGTTACTAAAAGCGTGTTTCACATGTTCGGGCTTAGTTCCAAATCACGCCAACAACACTTTTAGCGGAACGCGCGGCCTAGATATATGAAACTAGCAGATAATGATAACCGTCAGCTGTAAAACAGGTCCTAAGTGCAGTGTGTTGAAGGTGAACGTTTGTTCGCAGCACGTCGATGATGGAGGGCACGGGCTCGCTGGAGCAGCAGCTGGCCACGCTGCGCGCGCGCGCCGGCGAGGTGCGCGCCAGGCGGGCTGATCTGCGCCGCCTCGAGGAACTCGGTATGACTACACTCATCGGCACATCTAACCGCCCACACCGTTATTTTCATACAAACATGCTCACTTCACAGTCTCATAAATAAGAAAATAAAAAAATAAATAAAAAAAGTATTAAAAACACGACAGCCCTAACAAAAACGAACTAAAAATTTAAACAACAAGTGTCATTGCAGTCGGGGGACCTTATAATGGAACAATTTTTGATCAAAGAGGTCCCCCGACTGCAATGACACTTGTTGTTTAAATTTTTAGTTCGTTTTTGTTAGGGCTATCGTGTTTTTAATATATTTTTAATTTATTTATTTTTATTTCACACATTTTAGTGACATATTATATAGTTTTGGAATGTGCTCATCAAGGCCTTTCATTTGATGCCCATATTGTAATAATAAAAGAAAAAAAAAAACTCATTTGAAAATGGCGTCGTACCGTCGCCATATTGATTTTTTCTAAAAAAAATATAGCCAATGTCACTCGGGATGCTGTAAGGATTCTAACGATACCCCATTTATCCAAATCAGTTCAGGTATTTAGAAGTTATGGTGGAATAAAGAAACTCACATACCCACAAACATACATGAACCCTGAACACATATACACTCTTTTTGCTTTGGGCAGTCGTGTAAAAAAGGTAGTGCATCTCATGATTTGTATGTTGATAGATTAGTCAGGTGCTAGGATCATTTTTTCACATCATTCATTCATATCACGCTCATATCAATTTGACGCTGGCTGTACGTCAACTATTTCAATCACACACAAATATTATGTTGCAACTTGAGATCGGCAAGTCAGGCTGAGAAGTCATTGGCCCTACCATAAGTTGATTCAAACTGTTAACGCTACCGTAAACTATCGAATATACTACTCACAGTCAATGCGAGTGAAAGAGAGAAAACGATAGTTTACGATAGCGTAAACAGTTGCATCAACTCATGGTAGGGCCCATAGACATAGAAAAATTTTCGCTACGCTCACGAAGATCAACAAAGCGTGGAAAAGAGAAATTAACATCATACGGACACGGTCTATGTAAAAAAAGACAAAGGATCAAGTGACATGTGCCAACATTTTTTACAGTAAGTGCACCTAGCGTCCCGCCTAGCAAATGAGCAATCACAGTTTGTTTAAAATATTTGTTAATCTTAATTAGAATTTAAAATAAAGGTATCGTGGAGCCATGGTGTCTTGTGCTCTAAGTATTGTGATGTAAGAAAAAGAAATAATCCAAGTAATCACACTTTAACAGGTAAATAAGATATTGCCACACATTTCTCTTAAACCAAATTTCGTTACATTTATTAATTTATCGACGAAGAACATAGTTTATTAATTTCCTTTGCCATATAAAGTAATATTTTATGAATCTAAGTAATTTTTTACGTATCTCATATAAAATGTATGCATTCGTTTTCGGATCACCTGTTTATTGACATTGTTGTTCTTTGACATTCTATTTCTATGGTAGGGCCACAGGTGTAGAAATGACAAACGGAATTTGACTGGCTACTTTTTGCCACATAGTTTGTTAAAAGTAATTATTTTTAGTTGCAATCATTAAAAGATAACCTGTTCACTATTATCCAACTCAAGACTGAAAATTCAATATAACTTTTTCTCTGTTAACCTAGATAGCTGTAATGATCTGAATCCCGCAGACAAACTGTTCAGAACAGTTTTGTTTGTGGGACACTGTTGTAAACCTGTTTTTATTGTGTTTAATAAAATAAATCAATGTTCTTCGTATGTGGTGTTTGTCTATGGAGTTGTTTGCGACCTTCAACTCGTGACTCTTCACCATTTGTTAAGATTTACCTCTATTGCTTTTCTTTTTATTTATTTTTTTCTCTTTATTGATAATATTATTTTATTTTCAATAGATGTAATCTTTAATTTTCATTGTTTATCGTAATACTATTGTTATTAAAGTTGCATGGTAATATTTGGTGGTGTTGCGTTGTGTGCAGGCGCGGCGCTGGAGGAGCACCTGATCCTGGACAACCGGTACACGGAGCACAGCACCGTGGGGCTGGCCCAGCAGTGGGACCAGCTCGACCAGCTGTCCATGCGCATGCAGCACAACCTCGAGCAGCAGATACAGGCGCGCAACCACTCTGGTAACTTATTTGATATTAAACCACCTTAGTAACATCTCTTTTAGAACGGGGAAATTTTGGTATACATACTCGCTCGTCTGTGGTTATGCGGGCTAAATTTTCTTCTGTCCACTCGATTCTCGAACCAGCCTCTGTAAGCCCGAGGTCGGAGTATTCGTTCTCAAAAGCTACCTTAATTTTGTGGGATCCTGTGCATAGATGATCTTTATTCCGATTTAACATAATAAGGTGTTACATTTGTCAATAACTCCGTGTGGTTGTTTTGAACAGGAGTGAGCGAGGACGCGCTGAAGGAGTTCTCGATGATGTTCAAACATTTTGACAAGGACCGATCAGGGCGACTCAACCACCACGAGTTCAAATCGTGCCTGCGCGCGCTCGGCTACGACCTGCCCATGGTCGAGGAGGGGCAGCCCGACCCAGAGTTCGAGGCCATACTCAGTCAGTATACTTTACATTCATCTGTTACTCGGACAACACATCAATCACTTCACCAAACTTATTACATTTTATACAAAATATGTTGATATTCAGACGAGGATACTTTCTTTTGAAGTATTTTGTACAACTGATTTGATTGTAAAAAGTCTTTATAATCAAGAAATATCAAAGTCGATTTCGATTGCTTCCAAGGGTTCTTTTCATAACAGTTGGGAGCGATTTACTGAGAATTTATCAAGGAATTCTATTGAAGCGCGCGTAACGCTCGTTTTACTTTGTGGTTCATCACGTTTAGGCACACAAATTTTTTAGCAATGAGGTTGACCCTTACTATAAATGTAACTTGCTGGAATTCTATTAGGGTGGGTACTCACTTAAGTTCGCGAACCTCCGCGGAACAGTGCACCTTAGATTTTATTTTCACTTTGGCTATAGTGTGTATACGTACGTGTGCGAACCAGGTTCGCATTCATGTTCGCACACGTATACACTATGGCGCACTGTTGCAGCACAAGATAAACATTTTTGGTGCAGGTTCGCGGAGCGCGGAGGTTCGCGAACCTAAGTGGGTGCCCACCCTCAAAACGCGCGTAAGGCTCATATTACTCTGTGGATTATAACGTACACACCATTTTTTAGCAGTGGGGTTAACCCTAACTATAAATGTAACTTGTTATCGTTACGTTGTTCAGACGTGGTGGACCCGAACCGCGACGGGCAGGTGTCGCTGCAGGAGTACATGGCGTTCATGATCAGCAAGGAGACTGAGAACGTGCACTCGTCGGAGGAGATCGAGAACGCCTTCCGCGCCATCACCGCGCACCAGGACCGCGCCTACGTCACCAAGGATGAACTCTATGCCGTAAGTACTACCACACCGTACCAACATTCACTCCGAAACAGGAATTTAGGGTTGTTTCACACGTGTCACAACCACAATACATGAGCGATCGCTTATTTTCAAATAGTTTATTCACAGTTTCACACGAACCATATTTTACCACATCGCAAACACTAGCACCTACAACCCGTGCAAATAAAGATTGGGATTAAAAACAGGGTCGTTCATATTCACTTTTCGCTCGCACACTAAACGCCACATCTATCGCTCTCATTCCCACGCATTGTGAAAAGCGCGGTGAGCTGCCATTTTCAATCCCATTATTTATCTGCGTTGGTTGTATATCGTAAATACGAGACGTTGTGTCGACGCGACGCCTCTGCGAAAGTCGACATCGATATGTACTAATCCCCGGCGGCCATGATTTTAACCTCAAAAACGAAAAACAACTGTAATTTTTTTATATACCTAGACCCTATCTTATTCAAAATAATAATTAAATAATTAATTTATTAGATTACCTATTAGAATTTTCTTGTTTCATGACATTTTTGGTTGCGGATCACGTCAATGTGGATGTGTGACAAGGTTCCAGCGCATTACCAATTGACGGGTATATATCTACAAACACTAGCCACATCGTAACCATATCGCAAAAATTAGCGACAACACGATCACATCGACATTTCATTGTTACTAAAATCAATATTTCCTATAAATATAAGAAATAATAGGCCGCGTTCCGAATCACGCTGACAGCACTGTTAGCGCGAATCCAACTTTTATTTGTAGTCTGTTGCAGCTTCTACGGTTTGTCTACTTAGGTTGCGGGAGTATTCAATGAATCGTATATTTTTGTAGAATTTACAAGAAACGTTTATTTTTGAAAACGAATATACAAAATTATGGGAAAAAACGGTTAGCTTAGTCGATGATCAAATAAAAAAGTGAAGTAATGCCCGCCCCGCCGCCGTGACGTCATCCGCACTTCCTTCACGCCGGTCGGTCGTCTATTCGATCTTCACACCGGTCTTGGTGTTTTTTGCTACGATAGATGGCGCTAGTAGTCGCCTAAACATAGTCACAAAATAAGGTGGTAACATTACCAAGTTAATTAATTTGGTAATGTTACCACTGCCATTGTTTAGCATACCCTACTCTTTTATTAGTAAATAGTCGTATTTTATAAAGCTAGGAAACTATAGGCACAGTACATAATTATATAAGTTTTTCAACTTATATATGTACTGTGCTATAGGTCTATAATTAACACTTTAAGTCAAATTCTTTGTATGACTGTTTGTTTCTATACATTAATAAATAAAAATACATTAATAAATAAATAAAAATAAAATATTACACAAAGTAGGGTTTTTATACCTACTGCATTTATAAGGATTCTAACAGTGCTGTTGGCGTGATTTAGCCATTAAATTTTGCCTCTCGGGACTTATGTAAGCTTTCCTTCCCCAGAACCTGACGAAAGAGATGGCGGACTACTGCGTGGCGCGCATGAAGCCCTACGTGGAGCCCAAGTCCGAGCGGCCCATCCCCAACGCGCTCGACTACATCGACTTCACGCGCACGCTCTTCCAGAACTAGGCCACTGAGCACAACTCCACCGCTATGCATTAAACCACACATAAACATTGCGTCTTTTTATTCGTGACGTTTAACCTTCCTGCTTTATCATTGATAACTCTTCTCGTATCTCGATATTATGGTAAGCGAGGAAAGCAGCGTTTAGGAGTTCTGTCCGGGCAAGAAGCATCGCATATCTTTCGCTTTAAAGCATCTGCTTATTGTGTGTATTCCGAACAATATAGACTGAATTATGAAATTATTGCAGAGTTCTATAAAATTTGTATATGCGTAGTCCGAGGCAGCGCTAGTTGACTTCGATGTGGAAGCACAGGCTGCCTCTGCACGCAGCGCGTGAATTAGCTACTCGTGTAGTCGGCCCTCATTTACGATCACGTAAATGCGCGACGGGTTGAATTCCTTTTCTCTGAGCTTAGCAGAGAGATAAGAAGCTCCCTTATTTCATACTTTTTGAGCATTTCAAAGTTTTACATTCGAAATCTGAATTTCATCATGTTTTATGCTTGATAAGTGTAAAAGTATTTATTGTACGTTAACTTGTAACGATGCAAATTTTACGATATAAGTTTTCCTTGCTAAGATTCTATTTATTTTTTGTATTCCCATATTATTTCAATAAAGTATTTATACCTATTTGATGTGTTTAAATTAAACTATGTTTAAATTATTAATCCATATTATTTATAGCTTCATTACAATAAATTATTTAGATTTCTTATATTACATATAATCTATTCATACATATCATTAACTCTTACTCATTTTTACAATAAATTCTATGTTATTATGATTCCATACTGTATAACACACACAGTGCCAAATTAACGAAATATTGAACTGAAATTAATAGTTAGATGACATAGTTGTCAATAGATTAAAATTATGAATAATGATTTTGAGTAAATAGGACGTTGTGACGTCAAACAACTGGTACTAAATAAAAGTACAAACCAATTTATCATTTCAGTAGGGAATGTCTGAAATGTATAGGTAGGAATAAGCTCCATTAATAATAGGAAAAAGTTGCAGAATTTTTGGTTGCGTGAAAAAATCTAAAAAAGAAAGAAGACGAAGTTATTTCTTTTTTACATTTTTTCACGCAACCAAAAGTTAATCTATAAAAACTACGGAACCCTAAAAATCAGCCCATTTGTTTTGTTGGCTGATTTTTTTTTATATTTTCCTAGTTATTGAAATCTTAAATACAGTTGTTAGTATTATTTTTACATGGTCACTAAATACTGATATTTACAAATTTATACATAGTGGCGACTCACGCGTCTCACGTACACACTACACAATAGTAATTGTTACGGACTGATCCAATGCAGACGTTGCGGCGCTGCCTACTGCTTCTGAACTCTTCCATATTGCTAGGGTCCCAGACCTGAGAAAACAATATTGTTAATAAACAAAACAACAAACTGTTATATTGTACATATTACAGTCAAGATTTTACAAAGTGGTATAATAAGTCGCGATTATGTGTTAGTGTTTTGGATTATCTACTTTTTAGAGATGCTGTGCATTAGTTACCATTCATCTAGTGAGCAGGAATAAAGAGGCGAAAAAAACATATCGCACACAAAATTATTTTGCCGTTTTTGTCTGATAAATCTCACATCACAGGTGTTATGATTATGACAGTCAGCGTCAAATTGATATGAGCGTCTAGAGTAGTCAAAAAATCTGAAAAACAAAAATCAATTTGATCTAGAATCATCATATTGTTGTAAGCACACAAGGTGTTTAAAATACCAGCCCTCCCACCAAGCCTATTCACGTGCCGGACTACAGCTGGGCCACAAAAAAAGAAGTTGGAAATCTGACTTTTTGACTATGCCATGATGAAGTCGATAATTTGTCGGAATTTGTCGCCAAAAACCAGAATTTGTCGGGCTTGCGTTTAGGAGATACGTGTGGCTCAGCTGTAGAGACGTCTCTACAGCTGGGCCACACAGATCTCGAAAACGGAAGGTCGTAGCGAAAATCTGATTACTCGTATGTGTAGCCGGTAATTTGTCGGATTTTGTCGCCAAAAACCAGAGTTTGTCTGTCTTGCGTTTAGGAGATACGTGTGGCTCAGCTGTAGAGACGTCTCTACAGCTGGGCCACACAGATCTCGAAAACGGAAGGTCGTAGCGAAAATCTGATTACTCGTATGTGTAGCCGGTAGTTTGTCGGATTTTGTCACCAAGAACCAGATTTTGTCGATCTTGCGTTTAAGAGATATGTGAGGATACGCTGTGGAGACTTTTCTACCTGGATCTTGAGAAAGGAAGGTCATAGCGAAAATCTGATAACTCGAGTGTGTAGCCGTTAGTTTGTCGGAATTTGTCACCAAGAATCAGATTTTGTTGATCTTGCGTTTAGGAGATATGTGAGGATACGCTTACGACCTTTCGTTCTCGAGATCCAGGTAAAAAGGTCTCCATAGCGCATCCTCACATATCTCCTAAACGCACGATCGACAAAATCTGATTCTTGGTGACAAATTCCGACAAACTAACGGCTACACACTCGAGTTATCAGATTTTCGCTATGACCTTCCTTTCTCAAGATCCAGGTAGAAAAGTCTCCACAGCGTATCCTCACATATCTCCTAAACGCAAGATCGACAAAATCTGGTTCTTGGTGACAAAATCCGACAAACTACCGGCTACACATACGAGGAATCAGATTTTCGCTACGACCTTCCGTTTTCGAGATCTGTGTGGCCCAGCTGTAGAGACGTCTCTACAGCTGAGCCACACGTATCTCCTAAACGCAAGACCGACAAACTCTGGTTTTTGGCGACAAAATCCGACAAATTACCGGTTACACATACGAGTACTCAGATTTTCGCTACGACCTTCCGTTTTCGAGATCTGTTTGGCCCAGCTGTAGAGACGTCTCTACAGCTGAGCCACACGTATCTCCTAAACGCAAGCCTGACAAATTCTGGTTTTTGGCGACAAATTCCGACAAATTATCGACTTCATCATGGCATAGTCAAAAAGTCAGATTTCCAACTTTTTTTTTGTGGCCCAGCTGTAGTCCGGCACGTAGCCTATTCGGGCAGCAGCGCGTCGACCGGCTGCAGGTAGAGCAGCTCGCGCACGGAGGGCCGCGCGCAGTACTACAGTGACATACCTGGCTATATCCTGGCGCGCTGCAGCAGCTGCAGGTCGCTGGGCGCCAGGTGCGCGCGCAGGCGCTCCAGCAGGTGGGCGGGCAGCGGCGCGCCGGCCGGCTGCAGGTAGGGCAGCTCGCGCACGGAGGGCCGCGCGCAGTACTACAGTGACATACCTGGCTATATCCTGGCGCGCTGCAGCAGCTGCAGGTCGCTGGGCGCCAGGTGCGCGCGCAGGCGCTCCAGCAGGTGGGCGGGCAGCGGCGCGCCGGCCGGCTGCAGGTAGGGCAGCTCGCGCACGGAGGGCCGCGCGCAGTACTACAGTGACATACCTGGCTATATCCTGGCGCGCTGCAGCAGCTGCAGGTCGCTGGGCGCCAGGTGCGCGCGCAGGCGCTCCAGCAGGTGGGCGGGCAGCGGCGCGCCGGCCGGCTGCAGGTAGGGCAGCTCGCGCACGGAGGGCCGCGCGCAGTACTACAGTGACATACCTGGCTATATCCTGGCGCGCTGCAGCAGCTGCAGGTCGCTGGGCGCCAGGTGCGCGCGCAGGCGCTCCAGCAGGTGGGCGGGCAGCGGCGCGCCGGCCGGCTGCAGGTAGGGCAGCTCGCGCACGGAGGGCCGCGCGCAGTACTACAGTGACATACCTGGCTATATCCTGGCGCGCTGCAGCAGCTGCAGGTCGCTGGGCGCCAGGTGCGCGCGCAGGCGCTCCAGCAGGTGGGCGGGCAGCGGCGCGCCGGCCGGCTGCAGGTAGGGCAGCTCGCGCACGGAGGGCCGCGCGCAGTACTACAGTGACATACCTGGCTATATCCTGGCGCGCTGCAGCAGCTGCAGGTCGCTGGGCGCCAGGTGCGCGCGCAGGCGCTCCAGCAGGTGGGCGGGCAGCGGCGCGCCGGCCGGCTGCAGGTAGGGCAGCTCGCGCACCGAGGGCCGCGCGCAGTACTACAGTGACATACCTGGCTATATCCTGGCGCGCTGCAGCAGCTGCAGGTCGCTGGGCGCCAGGTGCGCGCGCAGGCGCTCCAGCAGGTGGGCGGGCAGCGGCGCGCCGGCCGGCTGCAGGTAGGGCAGCTCGCGCACGGAGGGCCGCGCGCAGTACTACAGTGACATACCTGGCTATATCCTGGCGCGCTGCAGCAGCTGCAGGTCGCTGGGCGCCAGGTGCGCGCGCAGGCGCTCCAGCAGGTGGGCGGGCAGCGGCGCGCCGGCCGGCTGCAGGTAGGGCAGCGCCAGCAGCTCGCGCACGGAGGGCCGCGCGCGCGCCACGTACGTCAAGCACCACTTCAGTGCCGACACCAGTGCGGGAGGGAGGTCTATACACAAATTCGATTTTTGAGACCCAGTTTACGTTATTCCAATCATTCCAGCTAAAATATTCCAGTAGAAATACAATGCCTGGCATGTTCATTCCTGATTTTAAAAGAACGTCAAACACACCACGTTATGTACTTCTACTGGAATAATGTAAACAAAACAGGATCTTACTAATCATATCACTACATTTAGCGCATTAAGTAAATTCCGAACATAATAGGGAATATGCATCAATTTTTTTTTATCAAAATTAAAAGTATAATGCGTGAGAAAATCAACTGTATTATTAAAATTTTCTTCTTGCGTTGTGATATAGTTAAGTACTTGTAGTTAGCACGCAGCAGCAACCGCCAAAAACGCTCCATACAAATACGGACATGATATATGACGTCACATGTCACGTTTCAGGCACGCGTTTATTATGGAGTTAGCCAAGAATTTTCAATTATCTCCCTAAATTTTGTGTAATACAAAAAAATATTTCTTATTCGATATTCTATCTGACTGTTAAGTTCGTTATATCCGAAAGTGAACAAAAACGTATTTTTTTCCTGATTTCATCGTGTGATAAAACTAAAATAATACATTATTTATTGTTTTTCTGTTCCATCATGTTTTTATACGTGACCGAAGCGATCAAGCTCAAAATTAAAATCGTTGACTGCCCAGTTTAGTATTTAAGTATCCCATTAACAGTCGCCTTTATTTTTTTCCAGTCACCCAATTAATTAATTCCCTACTTTATTCAATACAGTACACAATAAAACTCAGTAAGTAGAACATCATTTACTTTGTGCGATAGAAATGACTAGAAAATTTAGCGCCGACACAGAAAGATATAATAAATGTGATGCTCACGCTCTGTGGGCGGGTAGTCGATCTTGTGGTTGGGGTCGAGTATGGCGGCCAGCTTCGCCAGGTTGGGGATGTGCCCGAACGGCGTGCGCCCGTACACCATGCTGTACAGGATGCAGCCCAGCGACCACACGTCCGACTTGAACGAGATCTGGACACGACAGTCGCACACTTGAATGACATCTCTGCAATATTAAAGACAGGCCTGGCCACGTGCCGGACTACAGCTGGGCCACAAAAAAAAAATGTTGGAAATCTGACTTTTTGACTATGCCATGATGAAGTCGATAATTTGTCGGAATTTGCCGCCAATAACCAGAATTTGTCGGTCTTGCGTTTAGGAGATACGTGTGGCTCAGCTGTAGAGACGTCTCTACAGCTGGGCCACACAGATCTCGAAAACGGAAGGTCGTAGCGAAAATCTGATTACTCGTATGTGTAGCCGGTAATTTGTCGGATTTTGTCGCCAAAAACCAGAGTTTGTCGGTCTTACGTTTAGGAGATACGTGTGGCTCAGCTGTAGAGACGTCTCTACAGCTGGGCCACACAGATCTCGAAAACGGAAGGTCGTAGCGAAAATCTGATTACTCGTATGTGTAGCCGGTAGTTTGTCGGATTTTGTCACCAAGAACCAGATTTTGTCGATCTTGCGTTTAGGAGATATGTGAGGATACGCTGTGGAGACTTTTCTACCTGGATCTTGAGAATGGAAGGTCATAGCGAAAATCTGATAACTCGAGTGTGTAGCCGTTAGTTTGTCGGAATTTGTCACCAAGAATCAGAGTTTGTCGATCTTGCGTTTAGGAGATATGTGAGGGTACGCTTACGACCTTTCGTTCTCGAGATCCAGGTAAAAAAGTCTCCACAGCGCATCCTCACATATCTCCTAAACGCAAGATCGACAAAATCTGATTCTTGGTGACAAATTCCGACAAACTAACGGCTACACACTCGAGTTATCAGATTTTCGCTAGGACCTTCCTTTCTCAAGATCCAGGTAGAAAAGTCTCCACAGCGTATCCTCACATATCTCCTAAACGCAAGATCGACAAAATCTGGTTCTTGGTGACAAAATCCGACAAACTACCGGCTACACATACGAGTAATCAGATTTTCGCTACGACCTTCCGTTTTCGAGATCTGTGTGGCCCAGCTGTAGAAACGTCTCTACAGCTGAGCCACACGTATCTCCTAAACGCAAGACCGACAAACACTGGTTTTTGGCGACAAAATCCGACAAATTACCGGCTACACATACTAGTAATCAGATTTTCGCTACGACCTTCCGTTTTCGAGATCTGTGTGGCCCAGCTGTAGAGACGTCTCTACAGCTGAGCCACACGTATCTCCTAAACGCAAGACCGACAAATTCTGGTTTTTGGCGACAAATTCCGACAAATTATCGACTTCATCATGGCATAGTCAAAAAGTCAGATTTCGAACTTTTTTTGTGTGGCCCAGCTGTAGTCCGGCACGTGGCCTGGCCGGCAAGATCGTACGGAGAGGACTGAAGAGGCCGCGCCTTCCCTTATACACGTAGAGATTTGGCCGGAAGGCCGCGCCTCTCCGTATGATCCTGCAGGCTGGGCCTGTGCATGTGGAGGGCCCATTATGAGCATCTCACTTTAGGGACCAATTATATTGCGCTGTACACTTTTACTTATATCACATTTCTTTCAGCGTAAAAGAACATCAATAAACTGTTAATTTTAGTGCTATTATTAATAATCCTTTATATATGTATTTATTAGTGTGTATCGATGTATCTTGTATGCACGTAAATATCATTGTTCTTTATTTGTGCCGCATTCGCGTTTATCTGTTTACTGTTGGTTGACTGGTAGAGAATGCTATTAGCATTAAGTCCGCCATTTGTACCTTACTCAATGTATTTGTACAATAAAGATTTATAAATAAAATAAAAATAAAAAATAAGGCTCCATGATAGTTAAACATGGTTTGCGCGGGCCATCTTTTTATATAGAAAACGTAAAGTTTTAGCCACACAAAAAAACATACAACAAGCTAAAGAGATTATCTAGCAGCTACAAGTATTAAATTGCGTAAAAACCTCACAAATTATTGTAAAAAAACAGAATATTATCAAAAGCGCTCGTCTCGGGCCATATTTTTGGCGTAAATAATAGCGTAAACGTGTTGAATTCTGTGCATCAAAATACACTTTAATGTACTGTGCAGTTGCTCCAATAACTTTTTTTCAAGAAAGATAATTGTGCTAAAGATAATGATGAAAAAACAACTAAAATCATCGAAAAAGTGCAGAAGTGAGGTTATTTCTCATACTCTTTACACGTAAAAAGACAGAGACAAATGTTTCCGCATAAGCGAGCCTTAAAGAGGAAGCCACACGGTTTCTATCCAAGATAGTCCTACTAGGTTTGGAAATAAATTCGTTAGTCAAACGCCGAAACACGCATTAGTTTTGGACTTGACTAAGCTTTCTTATTAAACCTGAGGTTTGACTAGCCAATCCTAGGAGCGCCGGAACTTTGGAGTTTGCCTATAAGATATAGGTACATAATTTTACCTTCTTTGCGTTTTTTACACCATTTGATTACACAAGACATCATTTCTAGTGACGAGATTATTACTATTTTATTACTAATTTCAATAATCGAATGTCAGATTAGTAACATACTAATAATTTCAATAATCGAAAAAGTATTACTAATTAGTAATACCATGGACGATATTTTTTCGTCCATGGTAATACTTTTGAGAAGTGGCTCTACGCAAAATGCTTTAATTTACAAGCATAAAGTTCATTATCGCTTGGCGTTAGCGAAAGTTACTAATCCAAATGAGTAACTCATTATTATCGGTAATATTGAAAGAAAGTTATAAGTTTATAACTACACTAACGTACCGCAGTATTGCCGTGGTGCTAGTATCAAATCAATAAAATAAAATATCTACACTACTAAATTAGTAATACATGTTAATGGTCATTCGAATTATTCGAATGATTGGGATAATCGAATGATCATTCGTAATCGCGCATTTCTAATAAACTCACTCTTATCTTTTGAATACCAACTGCAATTACTGTAAAGAACGCTAACGTCTGACACCGGGTGCGTGGCTGGCCTCCGACTAAATGCTGTGCGGGTTGTAATACTTGTAATTTTTTAGCCCAGTAGTACCGGCAAACATCTTGACGCTCTTTCGACGGAGTGGGGATAAGTTTGCGCATATTGCGCACTTGCGAGCGACCAATAGCGAGTAACCCCTCTCCCGCCGCCTTAGGTATAACGGGTTATACCCAAAATACGCGTTCTGCGCAATCCTCACCCGATTCCAAGACCAAGTGTGTAATCGCGAATTATTAGTGCTAACTACCACCCTGGTGGCAAAGCTCGAAAGGGCAGATGGGAATTTATTCCCGGAAAACATCTTCAAATCCTATTTTTTAAGCAATATTTATTTGCAATAACACTTCCATAGATGTTAGTTGTCTGGTGGTACCTTGATGGGAGCGTTTCCGTCCGCGGAGCTGACCCCATAGCCGCCCGCGCCGCCCATGAGCGCCTCGGGGCTGATGTAGGAGTAGGTGCCGGTGGCCTGCGCGCGCACCACGCTCGTCGCGTCGCTGCTGATCGCCGACGCGATGCCGAAGTCGATCAGCTTCAGCCGCCCGCACACCAGCAGGAAGTTTGCCGGCTTCAAATCCGCGTGGATAACGCCTGAGAACAGAACACTTTTATTTTGGTATTTTCATGTAAAGCAAGCTAGGTGAGATTGCAAAAATCTACATTTTTTAACACACGACACATTTAATTAAGAAAGTTATGTGGAAATATTAAAAGTTTGGCGATAAGATAGTCCAGGGATGGGGGAATAGATTTTGAGATGGGTCATTTAAAATACCTAAGGCATATTTTTTTCAACTCTCCTGCTCGCAAAAAAAACAGCTGTTTCATACATGTAATTACAACATTTACGCAGGCCAAGGAGCAACCCATGAACCAATAGCAATACTGACTTATGTGTGGTATTCCTGTGGAGATAATCTCTACTGCACCCTGGAACAGCAGCGCAGGAACTGGTTGGCGCGGTCGTATACGCTAGGGCGCACGTACCGTGCTCGTGTATGTAGTGCACGGCGTGCAGCATCTCCTCCCAGTAGTGGATGACGAGCGCGGGCGGCAGGCCGGCGGCGCCGCGCGCGCGCAGGAACGACGACAGGTCCGTCTCGCCCACCTCCAGCACCATGCGCAGGAACTGGTTAGCGCGGTCGTATTCGCTGCAACACATACATTTACGTTCAATAAATAATATTATAAACTGAACTAAGGTCTTTTATTTACGAGCCTTGTGTATCTGATACAAAACATTCAGAAAGATTTGTATGAAAATATTGTGTGCTACCTACCAGTCCCTACACTACCCATATCTAGTACAGTACACTGTGCAGTAACTGACTACATACAGCTTTCTGTACTTTTCTGATTCAGAATACATTCTTATACCCCTATCCTTACTAATATTATAATTGCGAAAATCAGTTTGTTTGCTTGTTACGCCTTCAAGTCTAAAATATTGAGTAGCTGATCATCATGAAAATTTGAATACACATTGTCAGGGATATATAGAAGGACATAGGGTACCTTTTTTAGTTTTTTGCGAAATAACTATCCACGCATACAAAGTGGCGGGAGGCCGCTAGTTTAATATGAATATAGAATCTAGAATAACTCAGTAAAACCAAACATAATAATAGTAAACAAAACAAAAATCCGGATTTTGAGACCAAATCAGAAATAATTTTTGGCATCAAAACTGATATTTCTTAACTTTTATTTTATTTTAAGTAGTTTGATAGAAGAAATTTTAATATATTTTAGACACTACTTACTAGTCATAAAGCCTAACAACCCTGTCAGAGTTCTGCAACTCTCGCAGCAGTCTCACTTCATTGATGTAACCTTTGGCCAGCTCCTGGTCTGTCGCAAGGTAGACACACTTCACAGCATATTCGCAAGAAGAACCAACTTCCAAAACCTGGGTCAAACATTGGCACATTAGCACCTTTTTGCTATGGGGGCCACAGATTATACACCATAAATTTTGAAGTATATCTAAAAATAAAATGGGGAATGTCAGACCACGTTTCCGATTATGAATGTGCAGTTAAAAGTTGAAAATTAATGGTTTGAAAATTATAGCAAGATTCATGTGTAGATTCATTCTTTTCATTATTTACGTACGTAAACAAGATAGTCCTTTGATTACTTGCATGTAATTCTATGAATGAGCTCTAAATCCAGAAATCAGTAAAATTTTGGGGCATAAATAGCCCTCAATATCTTGACCAAATATTAAATATTGAAACTTTTAACTGTATATACTCGATAATAATAGGGAAGAGATACACTCATTTAATTTTTAGATATACTTAAAAATTTACTGTGTAGAGAATTTAAACAAGTTAGGAATTAAAAAAAAAATCTTTATTTAATTTCCCAAAACTGCTATTTTGGCGTATTAGCAATTTCACCTTTCCACTGTCGATATGTGTCTATGAAATCAACAACTTGAGTTGCAAGAATAGACTCTATAATTGAAAAAATAATGGTTTTCTGCCATGGTTTATTTTGACCGCTTGGGGGTTTGACGTAACTGCAATATCCATATTGCAGTTACGATTCAGATGATCAATCTCAACCACTTCAGATACAAGGTTTAAATATGAAAATAACAAACTAGGAAGATAAATTTCTTACTTTGTACACCTCACTAGAGCCTCCTGTACCTAGTTTTTTGATAAATAAATACTTTTTGTCTTTTATACTTGTAGTCTTGAAGAGTAGTTTGGAATTGTTTCCCATCTGTCCTTGTGGATATGACGGCGTGGCCACATAAGATGCAGGCATGGGCTTCCTGTTGACCGGTGTCTCCGGCACAGGCGTAGGGGCAGGCGCAGGAGCTGGCTCCGTCTGTTGTGGAGGACAATGCACTTCTTCCTTTGGTGGATTTTGACTAAACAATTCACATCTCACTCTGTCTCTATTTTGAACTAAAGCTTTCTGTGGAGTCTTCTTCCGACTTTGTTTAGCTGAAACAGGTGTGAATCTTCTAATACCAGATTTTATTTTAGGTGTTGCAGACTTTTTTTGACAACTTCCAGGCATTCTAGCCATTTCAGGAGTCTTTTTCTGTACTGAACTGATTTTATTTCGATGAGACGTAAAGGGATAATTGTTTGGCATGAGCAGTGCACGATTTTTTACTTCAGAAGTAGGTTGAGTACTTGATAGAATGTTTTTATGAGCACTTTGAAGTATATTACTGTCTTTAGTTGGACAAGGATGATTAGACACTATTTGATTCTTTATATTTTCTTTGTCGTCGTGATCTTTGCTAGAGTATTTTCTTTCAGATGTGTAGCCCTTGATATCTTTGTTGACTTGAGTAACTCGGGCATTGGGGGTACGAAATCCATTGTTTATCATACGCGGGGAAGGCTTTTTGGCAACAGTTGCACAAAATGAATCATCACTTTCGTCTGCGGAGGTAAAACTAGAGTCGGGGCTATCTGATGTGTTCTGCAGAGGCTTCAAGTTAGCCAGCAGTGCAGACATAGGCATGGGTGCGAATTTGGTACTGTTTGCCGTTGATTCCGTATTTTCACTCATGATTGTAGCGATTTTCACTCATTAGCTCAATATTCAAAAGAAATAGCCACACTAAAAACTAATTTCCTACTTAAAAAAATGTTTTAAACAAAATCACAAAAAACCGTTGATCAACTTAAATCGACTGACAGTGACAGGTGAGTGACAGTCTGACATTTAACTTTCGGATGCGTTCAGTTCGGCTTTATTCGGGACTACTCAAAGCGCCGCATGCGGGCCTATATTGGACCCTGCTTCTAGTGCCACTGCACTGCATGCAGAACTTTATGTAGATTAAAAAATATTATATACCTAGTTGGTTACTAAGTTCTGTAACTATGGAAAACATGAATAATACTAAATTTACAAATAATTCTACAATGAATTATATACCAAATGAAAGCACAAATATTTAAGATTATCATGTATTAAAATTATTCGAAATGACCGCCTCTGGCATGAATACACGCCTTTAGACGACGAGGCCAGTCATCGATGGCAGCACGAACTACCACCATATCCAATTCTGCGACTGCCTTGAGAATAGCGCGCTTAAGAGAGTCGAGATTCATGTGGGGCTTAGCACATGCTTTCTCCTCAATAAGTTGCCATATGGCATAATCCAGAGGATTTAAGTCTGGGCTGGAGGATGGCCATTCTTCCTGCGCGATAAAATCAATTTTGTTAGCCCGAAACCATGCTTGTGTAGATTTTGCTTTGTGCGCAGGGGCAGAGTCCTGCTGGAAGACCCATGGCTGGTTTTGAAATAAAGTGTGGCTTAAGGGTTTGACAACAGGTTCCAGAACGGTATCTTGATAGACTCTAGCGCCAGTTTTCACACCTTTTTCACAGAAATGAACCTTACTTAGCCCTGAATAGGACACCCCCAGCCAAATCATCACTGATGAGGGGTGGTGACCTCGTTGGACCCTCGGAGCAATCATGCTGGCTTCTTTACTATTCTTAGCGTATACTCTATCATTTTGACGGTTAAAATTTTCTTCGACTGTGAAGATTTTTTCATCAGTAAACAAGATTTTTCGATGGCCGTTTTGTGCGTACTGCTTTAGTAGAGCGCGACTTCGTGCTAACCTCATAGCCTTCAATCGTGCGTTTAGCAGATGGCCCTTTCGTCTACGGTAAGCGTGAAGCCCAAGGTCATCATTGATAATTTTTTTAAGGGAACTTCTCTTCACAGTCATCTGTATTGCCAAGAACTTTTGCTTCCGGACGGGATTTCTCGTGATTCTCGCCTTCACTGCCTTGATCACAGCTGGTGTCCGAACGGTGCGTGGTCTTCCTGATCTTTTTCGGTCATCGACGGTCAAGGTATTACTGTACCTATGGATAGTGCGATAAATAAATTGCTTGTTGATTTTCAACTTTTGTAGCAACTTGAAAATCATATTCGGTGGCTGCCCACATTTGTGCAGAGCAATTACAGCGACACGATTCTCCTTCAACCCCCATTCCATGGTGAAATAAACAAAATATGATATACGTGTGGTATGGAATTATAGCTTATAAAACTGTCAATAATATGTCATTTTTATTTTTTCTTTTCATTTGTTTTAATTGCCAGTAATCGATAAAGAAACTCAGTAACAGAACTTTTGACCAACCTGTGTATATATGTTACCGGCGATGTGTATTCTCCGGCATTGTATACAAAGCCTGAAACGATCAGGCAATGTATGAAATGATATTCATTTTATATATTGCCTAGGCATTGTATACAATGCCTGCTGGTCCACCGACAATGTGTAAAATAAGTTTATTTCTGTTGTCTGGGGCCTTACTATGAGCTCTTATAGCAGGACTTATACTGAATGGCATTACTTTTTCGTACCATGACCTCGATTTAGCAGGCCTGCGGAGGGCCTGCTTTAATACACGCTCTTAAACCGTTCACCATTTTTTATGTATGGACGAAGCGTACCACGACGCACGGTTTGACAGTTTGGGAGCTGTTTTATAGCGTCTGTAATGTCAAATAAAGCAATTCATAAAAAGTTCCTACGTGATTAGCTTTTTCAAAATTGTTTAGTGTATTTAGATAAGTTTGGTGTGAGAGTTTTAAGATTTGTGAATTTCTTTTAATGTTTATTATTTAACAGTGAATTATGTAACTTGATAAAGGCAACGCGACGACTTCCTTGTTGTTGAATATCACTAAAATAAAAATAAATGATGAGAGATGAGACCCCATATTCCATAAATAAGTACCTAAATTGCATTACATTTTATGTTATTATGAATAATAATAATCAAATAAAGAAGAAAATGATTTATTTTATATCGATGTAATTAACAAACGAATGGTGTGAAATGATATTGAAAAAAAAAACTGAAATAATATAACTTTAATTTGTTTTATTGACTTGCGACATTTTATTAGAGCACTTAAAAATAAATATGAAGTTGTGATAAGTACTTTATTTGCAATGTTCTCATAAAAAAAAAGTGACCGTTATTTTATTTTTCATCAATTTTGAACGTCGCGGTAGACAGAGATATACTATCCCCGCCAATTGGTAATTCGCAAGAACCTTGTCACATTAACATCCACATCGACGTGATCCGCAACTAAAAACGCCATGAAATAAGAAAATTCTTAATAGGTAATCTAATATAATTATTATTTATTGAATTATTATTTTCAGTAAGATAGGGTCTAGGTATATCAAAAATTTACAAATTGTTTTTCGTTTTTAAGGTTAAAAACATGGCCGCCAGGTGCATTACCAATTGGCGGGGATAATAAGCGATAAATTGGGTGCATTCTGCCAAACAAATATCTGAGTCAACGAACGCCATAAAGTACATTTTAACCATGAAAAGTAAATGAATATTCTAAACAAATTACTTTCCATGGTTAACAAATTTATGGCGATCGATGACTCAGAGATTTGTCTTACAGAATGCACCCATCGATTTGTATAGGCTAGCTCGTTTTCGCATCGTCTACAAACTAAGGTCCGTATTATAGGACGAGACTCAAGCACTGCTTGCTGCTTGAGTACAGTTAGAAAGGGATGGTGCTATTCATCGCATATAGCGCCATCCCTATCTAACTGTACTCAAGCAGAGATTTGAGTTTGAGTTTCATTCTGTAATACGAGCCTTAGAGTCTACAAAGCATTAGTGATCTGTGACAAAGCATACCAGGGACAAACTTACCGTTCACATTGAGTCAAAACAATCTTTAAGCCGTTCACCTAAAAGACGGTCATGGTACCGATTTAAGCAATTTTGTTTAGGGCCTGCTTCTGAACTGAACGGCTTAAGAATGGTTTCTTATTTGCTGATGGTAAGCCCCCTGTTATAAAAAAATAACCTCGAAATTTAAATTTCTAACCTAACCCGGGACCTACAGGAGTAAAGCAGGTTCGGTTTCAAACTCAATAAGCCGAAGCTTTTTATTTTACACATTGCCGGTGGACCAGCAGGCATTCTATACAATGCCTAGGCATTGTATAGAATGCCTAAAAGGGTTAGGCATTGTATACAATGCCTGCTTTTCATACATTGCCGGTGACATATATATATTATCGGCCCTGCGCGCGCTACTCAGCCAGCCACTCCATGCAGTAGGCACGCAGTGCCGATATAATAGTTTAATCTACGCTACGATCCTGCATGCCTACACAACACAAAGCCCTGCATGCAAGGACTTTGCTTGCAGTGCCACTGCATGCAGGGCTTTGTGTAGGCATACAAGACCGATATTATATTATAGATTAACATAAAAAATCTGCGTACTGCACTGTCTAAATGTTCAAGCATGGCATGTTAAGCACGTAATTTGTGGCCATGCCCTCAAATGTTTAGTCGTCTAGTGGCTACATACAGCTTGACCTTATAGAGTTGACAAAAATTGAGGGCGCCACTTTCTATGTAAATACGTCGAAATCGCGAACAATTTGGCGACACTGACTATATTTTGTACTGCGGGTCTACCGGCTAAAAACAATGAAGTTAATGTTAACTGTAATTTGACAGATGTATGTGTTACATTGCTACTTCGTTTTGGCACAAATAAAAACTTACCAAAGAAAAGTAGCAATGTATCACATCCATCTGTCAAATTACAGTTAACATTATCTTCATTATTTTTAGCCGGTAGACCCGTTGGATATTTTTAGTTCCAATTTATTTAATTTCAACTCTTTATGGTCAAGCTCTACATTACCACATTTACCACCACCACTACCAATTACGTGGTTGACAAGCCATGCTTGACAATTTTACTATGAGTGAAAGTAAAAGAGTGATTCGGCCATACTTTGCGTATCTTGCACTATGCGTATAAATTAGATACTGGTCGTTTGCGGAAATAAATCTGGTCATTTGCATATCTGGTAGTTTGCTGTTAAAAACATGGTCGTTAGCGTGATTTGCATATCTGGTAGTTTGCTGTTAAGAACATGGTCGTTAGCGTGTACGGTAATTTGCGTTTCTGGCACTATGCGTCGAAAGGTAATAATCGTATAATGTTTGTCTCTTTCTTACTTCTAACAATACATATATCTCGCTCACATGCAATCTGTCGTCTCTTCTTACTTACTTTCAAACTATTCAGCTCTCATTCACACTCACGTTTCTTTTCACAATGTGCCGGGTGAGAATATTCCCGGCAATATTAAGAATATTATACAAATACAAATACAAAGAACTTTATTCAATTCCACAATTTTGGGTAGGTAAGTACATCAGAGCTTATGTTAGGTACATTATGAAACCGAAAAGGTTACCACTCAGCATAAGTTGCAGCATGATCAACACCTGCAACGCTGATATTCTGCGGAACCTTGAATTGTATGTAGGTACATGGTACATGCCGAACAAAATAAATAGGGCTATGTTAATTACATTCATATTACCATTGAGCTACAAAATACTATATCACACACATTTCACTAGTATGAACAGTGGATCAAAAAACTGCAGACATATTACTTTTGGTATGAGTTGTACTATGATGAGAAATTTATTACATAGAAAATAGTGTTATTTAAGTTAAGCACAGTCGCCTGTTAGGATACCTTTTGTTGTTCAATCAAATAATTTTTTAATTTACGTTTGAAAGAATTAACCGATAGAGAAGCTTTTACAGGTGGTGGAATATTGTTCCAACATTTCGTGGCAGCATAACGAAAGCTACCACGAAAAGCAGCCGAACTGTGCATGGGGCATATGAGTATTGAAGTTAGTCTAATTTCGCGTTGTGAGAAAATCAGTTTTTCGTAAAGATATCGAGGTCAGTGAGACTTAATAATTCCAAATAGCAACGTGGAAAAGTGGAGTAATCGTCGAGCCTCCATTTTAACGATGTTTTCACTGTTAAGAAATGGCGTTACATGCCCACGACGTGGAACTGGGAAACAGAAGCGCGCACAAGCGTTTTGGACGCGTTGAATAAGAGCCTTTGTTCGGGATAACAAGCAGCTATTAATTACAGCATCAGCATAGTTCAGCTTGGATAAAATGAGAGCATCGCATAATCTTATTCTCATATCAGTGGAAAGATGTTCCCGAATTTTGTATAGTACCTTCAACCTGTAAAAACAGTTCCTGACAGTGCCAAGCACGTGTAGTTCGAATCGCAAATGGCTGTCCATCATAAGACCTAGATTTCTGGCTACATCTACATGTTCCAAACAGTCGCTTTCTATTAGGATACGTGGTTTTTCACTTGTAATTTTACTCACCTGGAGCTTTGTGCCAAGTACGAGAAATTTTGATTTAAGTGGGTTCAGAAATAAGCTGTTCTGTTTGGACCATTCTGTTAGCCGCGCGAGATCCTGATTGATCAGGTCAACTGCAGTTGCTGTGTTTTCAGGTTTAAATGATAAATAGAGTTGCAGGTCATCTGCATACATATGAAACTTATATATTCTTTATTGCACTAATAATATTTGTTACATAAATCATTATAATAATTGTGAGCAAAGGTGGACTTATCTCTAAAGAGATCTCTTCCAGCCAACCTAAGAGGTGTCAGAGATTTATAAAAGCAGGTCCATAAAGTGCACGACATATTAAAAAAAACTAAATAATAAGATGATAATACAAAATCTATACTTATTCATAATATATAAAATACATATACATAAATAATATAAAAAAAAATATATAATATACCTAAATACATTAAATACATACTCAATACATACATATAAATAAATATGTAAGTGATTATGAGATGATGTTATTTATGACTCAGGGTACGATAATTGTGCTAGAAAGTGCAATTTAACTTTAGATTTAAAGGTCTTGACGTTAGGGCAATCCTGGATATTTAACGGGAGTTTATTCCAAAGCTGTACAGCTCTAACAGAAAAGGAGTTACGGAGGAAACTGGTGTTGCTTCTAGGTAGCTCCAGCGTTTTAGTGATGCAAGCCCGCCTAGGGCGAGAGGGAGGAGGAAGCATCTGGAACCGGGAAACGAGGTACTTAGGTGATTTGGGATCCTTGAGGATTTTGAAGAGGGCAGAAAGGATGTGCATATCACGGCGAAGGCGTATAGGAAGCCATTTAAGCTGACAGCGAAATTGTGACACATGATCGTATTTACGTAAACCGAATATGAAACGTATGGCCAAATTTTGTAGACGTTCCAGCTTGTTCAGCTGTTCCTCGGTCACATCCAGAAAGCAAACGTCAGCGTAGTCGAGAAGTGGGAGGAGAAGCGATTGGGCCAGCATAATTTTAGTTTTAAAGGGAAGAAAGTATTGAAGTCGCTTGAGGGAGTGGGAAGAATAGTGAATGCGTTTGCTAATTTCAGCAATATGCGGAGACCAAGACAAAGTGCAGTCCATAATTAGTCCAAGGTTTTTAACTTTGTCTGTGAATGGGATTGTAAGGTTATTATAAATTATTGCTGGAACAGCTTTCCAGTCAACTTTGCTCCTTAACCGGCTGCTGCCGACAACCATAGCCTGACATTTGGTAGGGTTGACAATAAGACCAAACGAGGTGGCCCAGTCCCGGATAGAATCTAGATCCTTATTCAGAGAGTCCATCGTTTCCGCAGCCTCGGTAACGGAGAAATGTCTGTAGATTTGCAGGTCATCAGCATAAAGGTGGAAATGGGAGGATATAGCACAGGGGATATTGTTAATAAATATAGAAAATAATAAAGGTGAGAGAACGCCGCCTTGCGGCACACCTGCTGATAAGCGCGACCAATCAGATGAAGTGTCATCATAAACTACGCATTGGAAACGGTCAGAAAGATAACACTGGAACCATTCAATGACAGGGTCGGAGACGTTAAGAGAATGAAGAGTACCCAGGAGGAGATCAAAGTCAACACAGTTAAATGCACTGCTAAAGTCCAGCAAAACCATTGCCGTGAGCTTAGTGTTGTCCATCGCATTGCGTATGTCCTCGGTAATGTTCAGCAGTGCACTAACCGTGCTGTGGGAAGGGCGGAAACCAGATTGGTAAGGACACAAAAGATCATAGGAGGAGAGAAAGGAGTATAGTTGGTTGTGAACGATCGATTCAAGGACCTTAGAGAGGATTGGAAGAATAGAAATAGGTCGATATTGTGACGAAGAGGATGGGTTTGGAGTTTTAGGGAGGGGTATGACATGGGCTTTCTTCCACGATGAAGGAAAAACATTGTGTTGCAGCGAAAAGTTAACAATGTGTGTGATGACTGGCACAATGTCCTCCAGCACCGGAAGAATCATTTCCAAGCTAAGTCCATCACTACCAATGGCCTTAGTGGAGATAGACTTGATGCTCTTCGCAACGTCTGTTTCAGAAACTGCGCTGAATGAGAAAGAGGGATAGTTAAAGGGGACCGGTGGAGATAGAGAAGAGAGAGCAGTTGATTTAGAGGCCGAATCTAAAATGAGAGGAGGTGTTGAAAAATGCTTATTTAGAGTATTGAGATCAACGATGGAACTCTGACTAGAATCTGTGACTTTGCCTACACCAAGAGACTTTAGGAAACCCCAAATATGTTTTTGGTCAAGACTTTCAATTTGTGAATGGATGTATTTTCGTTTGGCGTCCCGACACATCCTGTTACAAAGATTTCGAAGCTTTTTGTATGCGGACAGGTTTTCTGCCGTAGGTGAAATTTTTTGTCGACTTTTAGCCTTATCGCGTTTTGCCATAACTTTCCTAATCACTGGTGTTAACCAAGGAGCTGGCAAATGTTTGACCCTCACCGGACGTACTGGCGCATGAATGTCGTATATTTTAATTAACATAGAGGTGAGATAGTCAACCATGCAGTCAATATTGTCCGACGAAAGTAATGGAGACCAATCTATTCCTCTCACATCTGTCCTCAAGCGCTCAAGAACAATCTGTCGAAAGTTACGCAGAAGGCGAACTTTAGGTTTAACTTTAGGAGGACGCACTTTGTGTGTAAGAAAAATCAGGTCGTGGTAAGAGAAGGGAGCATTCATTTGCCCATGAGATCCGACTAGGTCGGGGTTAGATACAATGATAAGGTCTAGAAGAGACGGTTCGCAATTGGGAAAATAATGAGTAGGAGATGATTTTGTAAGAACGTGAAGATTGAGAGAAGTGACAAGAGATAAAAGATTTTTAGACCTAGTGTTGTCTTTTAAAAGGCAGGTATTTAAGTCACCCATAAGAATGACATTGTCGAAATTAGGGACGAGATTTTCAAGAGTGTTCTCCAGGTCATTGAAGTAATTAACATTGTCATTAGGGCTATATAAGGCACCAAGAAGGATCTTTTTGTGGTGAACAACTATTTCTATGAATATATACTCGAGAGATCCCGTATATTGAGAAGAGGAGCATGAGACCACCCGGGAAGGTATGTGGCTACGCAAGAAGATACCTACGCCACCACCACCCGCACCGGTGCGGTCGTTACGATATAACTTATATCCTGGAAGAGAACAGCTAGTAGAAGAAAGAGATGGTTTTAGCCAAGTTTCGGAAATAAGGATACAGTCGACTACGCTGTTGCCAAACGAAGATAGGAGATCAGTGTGATGAGCAGGAATGCTTTGCGCGTTGATATGCACTAGGGAAAGGAAATTAGGATTTTTGTCAAACACCCTAGACAGTTTAACCTGCAAAGGTTCCGAATCTGAAACAAACGAGTCATTATCATCAGCACTTTCATAATTATCAGAAGAACAAGAAAAGTATTCATCATCTAAGATCATAATAATTACTTAAATAAATATATTTATATATATAATAAAATATAAGTTATATAGGTAACTTAAAATTAAATACTTATTAAAACCTAATAATAAAAATAAATCTCTCCACGCGCCGAAGTTGACTGTAAGTTCACTCCCATCATTGTTAAAATTAATTTACACCAGCAAACATTTTTAAGTAAACTAATTACAAAATAGCTGAAAATAGTTTCCCATAATTTTCAATCAAACATTGGGACACAACAGACACATGAATAAAAAAAGCATTAAAACTAACGAAACATCGAGTTGCATGCGGATGCCAATGCCGTGAAAGAAAAAAAAAAAAAAAAACCAGCGATTAGTCTGCTGGAATGCACTCATTGACATTGACAATGCATTGACTTTGAAGTATGAAGTTTGGTTATCCCCGCGTTCCAAATCACGCCAACAGCGCTGTTAGCGTATAATCCATTAAATTAGGTAGGTACACAAATACCCTATTTGTGTAATATTTTGTGACTTTTTAATTTGGTCGGATTCGCGCTCACAGCGCTGTGAGCGTGATTCGGAACGCGGCCTTTGATATGTATAAGGAAGTGTCTATTCATCGGGGCGCCTCGACGAATAGTATTTTTCTCTATCTAGCGGTGCGCACCACTGAATAGCACTTTCTCTAGGGATTGGCTATAAGCCGGTGCCTCGGGTTTGATCCCCGCGGGAAGTAACATCGTTGAGTTGTTGTTTCTAGTTTGGTTTGGACATTGCAGGCTGATCACCTGATTGTGCGATAAGAGAAATGATCCGTGCTTCGGCTGTAGATCCTGCGCCTGACCTCTCCTGTCTTGTCGGTCGTCCTGCCGTCCTATCGGAATTAGAGAGTGAAGGAAAAGAGAGTGCAAACACTTTTCTCTCAAATCTCAATTAAACTGCATCTAAATCTCTAAACACAAACCAAAACTACGCACTGCACTAACAAATCTGCTAAAACCACAGCCAAAGATGACTACTATTATACCCGCAAATGCGCACTATGGAACTTTGTCATATTAACATCTACGTTTACGTCATCCGCAACATAATTAGGTACCTACATGTAACAATAAAATTCTAATAGGTATTTTTTTATTAATATTAATTATTGAATTATTAATTTTAATAAGATAGGGTCTAGGTAGGTATAACAAATCTACAATTTTTTCCGTTTTTTTGGTTTAAAATGGCTGCCAGGTTCATTAGCAATTTGCGGGGATAGTATTACAAGGTGTTTTCGAAATCGCAAAAAAGAAAGCAGCTGTTTCATACAAAAATTAATAACGAAAATATCAAAATGTATGAAACAACTGATTTTTTTTCGCGATTTCAGAGTTGGTCCCATTGTTGTTGTTCAAAAGTTGCTCAGTTTGATGATCCCTATCTACCATATTCGGCTTTATAAGGCTTTTACCAAACACTTTGTATTATAAAAAGCGGCACCACAGCAATAAAATAACACTAACGGTTAAATTGAATATAACGAGAAACAACAACTCAAAGATGTTGCTTCCCGCGGCGGGGATCGAATCCACGACCTCTGGATCGAGAGAACAACACTCTAACCACTAGCCTAAGAGGCATTTACACAATTATTACTACCTATTTGAATATTTTAACTTACGATTACGACAACTAAAAAGGAGGCACCGGCATATAGCCAATCCCTAGAGAAAGCGCTATTCAGTGGTGCGCACCGCTAGATAGAGAAAAATACTATTCGTCGAGGCGCCCCGATGAATAGACACTTCCTATGTATAATAACAATTTGTGAGTGTACCTTTTTCATTAAAATATAAAAATAAGAGTGAAAAGTGGGTTACAAAGATAATTAAAAGAAATTCATACCTTCCAAATAAATGAAAGTAACCGGACTAAATTAAAAAGTATAGTTGATAGAGAAACAATCATTTCACCACTCTGCCTCGGGCCGCCGCGTCTGTCGGCTGGCTGGGATTCTGTGAGATCAGATGCTGCAGTTCAGAATTGGTGTAAATCTTCTTACGAGTGCCGTCCGCAAGAAGGACGATGATAGTACCTTCCGACGTCCAGCATTTCTTCTTACCGAAATGTTTACGAGCCGCAACAAAAATGTCCTGTCTAGCTTTAGTAAGGAACTCGGAGACGGTCACTTCGGTTCCTTTGAGCGTGGTTTTCTTAGTCCATACTACCATACGACGCTGCATCGAGGCGAAGTGAACAAGAATGGGTCGAGAGAAATCTTTTTTCTTCGCACCAAGCCTGTGACAGGATACGATTTCCTCCGAAGCAATACCAGCCATCTGCATTTGATTGGATAAAACCTCCAGGGTTTTCTTGAGGACGTCTTCATCTTTGTTTTCTTTTATGCCGTGGAATAAAAGGACTTTTCGACGAGACATTGTATCCAGATGATCTACGCCCAGTGTCAGGAGCTCGATCTGCGACTTGAGGATGCCAAGCGTCTTCCACACAAGGGTTTTGAATGAGGAAAAGTCTGCTGCCAGGGTTTTCACAGTAGTGTTGGACTCTTTCACACCAGGTTGCTGCAGGTTTTTCTCGAATTCTGACATCCTTTCGCCAAACATAGTAGATAGTTCCGTCAGGCTTTTGAGAAGCTGGTCTGCTGTAGTGTCCATGTTTTTGATGGATATAACGTGTGTGATGGTGTAAGAGATGTCAACGAAGGCACAGGAGATGTTAAATTATAACCATAAGGTAATTAATTATTTAAATAATAAAAAAGATTGAGAGCTAAATTTAAGACGTATTTACACTTTCGTGGCTACCCGCCAAAAAAAAAGTGAATGAAAGTGAATGAAACTTACAGTGAATGAAACATTTGGTTATATCAGCAATATATAATATGAACAAAATAGGGCCCAAAATGGATCCCTGAGGAACTCCAGACTTTAGAAATAAATTTTCAGAATTAGCAGTAGATCCAAAACGATCACGTAGCTCAACCCTTTGCGAACGTCCGAGCAAGTAACTTGCAAACCACTTTATTGTACTTAAGGTAAAACCATAATAAGCAAGCTTTGACAGGAGAAGATCTATATTAATTGAATCAAAAGCACGTGAGAAGTCTAACAGCACAAGTATTGTACCCTCTCCCACATCTTGAGCAGCCAAAGCATCATCTATTACATCGAGAAGCGCTGTCGTTGTACTATGAGACTTTCTAAAGCCAGATTGTTTTAAAGGGAGTATATCATTGGCTTCAAGGAAGGCGGTCATCTGCTCACAAACTATTTTTTCCAGAACTTTAGACATAGTAGGTAAAATACTAATTGGTCTTAAGTCATTCAGGCTAGTTGGATCGCTTTTTTTCGGAATCGGCTTAATCACTGCCTTCTTCCAAAGATCAGGAAAAGTACTGGATTCTATTGAATTATTAACAATTGCAGTAACAATGCTCAAAGTTTGCGGAAGGGTTAATATTAACATATCTTTTGAGATTCCATCTACACCCTGAGCATTGCTAGATAAAGACTTAATTATTTTAAAGACAGTTGCTTCATCTACAGGTGACAAAGTGAAATTAGCAGAGCTGAAGCGATGGAATTCAAAAAACGTTAGGACAGAAAGGCTTACATTATCTTTACAATTGACTTTCAAAAAGTGTTTGTTAATCTCGTTAGGATTGTCAAAATGATTCGGCAGCTCCTCATACTTACTCTTATTAAAATCGACGACGTTACGCTTTATGTTTTTCCAAAGAACACGCGGATTATTGATATTTTTATTTATATTTGTTTGGAAAAACGCAGACTTTTCTGTAAATAAAGCTGTTGATACAGTAGTTTTTAACTCTTTATAATAATTTTTATGGATGTCAAGTTTTGTTTTGTGGCTTTTAGCGAGAGCGTTATCCCGAAGAGCCATCATTTCCTTTATAGTATAAGTTATCCAAGGGTAAGTAATTTTTCTAAAACATTTTGTTACATATGGCGCATGGTGGTCAAATAAAATTATAATATAAGCGTTAAAATCATTTAAGGTAGAATTGATATCCTCACCAATCAAGCTATCCCAGTTAATTGAATTCAAATCTGCATCAAACTTCGGAACATCAATGTTTCGCAAAGGTCTATATGTGCGGCACTTCGGTACTGGCTTAGGCTTTTTAATATTGAGCTCACAGGAGATAAGAGCATGCCTACCTAGCTCAGGTATGCGATGAACATTAACTTCATTTACTTTCATATTAGAGCATATTAAATCTATAAGGGATTCAGAGTTATCAGTAAAATGCGTAGGCTCAGTAACATATTGTTCAAGATTAAAACAGCCTTATCCGTGAACATCGTTCCGATTTGGTAGCATTAAATCAACAAATAGATCGCTTGTCCAATGACTTGAAGATAAAACTTGCCACGGAGGACTTTAACCATTACATTCTGGTGCTAAATAAACGCGAAACAGCCGTATACAACGAATGTAAGCATAGACAAATTTCTAAATATGAGAAGTTGCACAAACGTCATCATGCATTTCCGTACGATACGAACCATAGAGTAGAAGATGACACCCGTCAATGTCAAACCCGTGCAGTTGTCAATTTATCAAAACAAATATTGGATGAAGCTACTTTAAAAGTATTAAATAAGGGTCTGAATTTCGCGGTAACACCTCGCAGAATACCGTATGAGGATATTATCTGCAGCGTAGAGGATTGTCTAGTTAAAAATCAGATCAAAAAAGAGGACAGTGAAGCTATACGTCAAGATATTTCATCTGTTTTACGTCGTAGTAAACTGCCCAAGCAAAATCTTCCTTATGATGAAAACGTCGCGTTGAAGAACTTACGCACTAGACCTGAATTGACTATCCTTCGAGCTGATAAAGGTAACGCAACGGTAGTTATGGATACGTCGGATTATAACGCAAAAATACAAGAACTTTTGAGTGATGAGAAAACCTACAAACATGTTAAATGTGATCAAACCGCCAAGATCCTTAATAACACGAAAGAACTCATCAAAAAACATTCAGAACAGTTAGATCTTGACGTCGATTATCTTATTCCATCCTGCCCTATACCGCCGAAACTGTATGGGTTACCGAAAATACACAAAGACAATGCTCCGCTACGTCCCATTGTAAGCCAAATTGACTCACCAACCTACAAATTAGCTAAACACGTAGCGAAAACACTCACACCACTGAGAGGTAATACATCAGCGTTTGTAAAAGATTCCTACCAGTTTGTCAGTGAGATACAACATCTACATCTCGCTGATGATGAAACTATGGTTAGTTTTGATGTTCAGTCCTTATTCACATGCTTACCAGTACAGGACTGCATTGATATCATCAGGAAAAAGCTAGTTGATAACAACATGCCAATTGAATATGCAGAACTACTAGAATTATGCCTAACATCTGGCTATCTGTTATGGAACGAGGAGTTCTACGTGCAAGTGGATGGCGTAGCAATGGGCTCTCCTGTATCCCCCATTGTTGCTGACATTTTCATGGAGGATTTTGAGGAGAAAGCACTAGCCACAGCACCAGTGACTCCCCGGTTCTACAAACGGTACGTAGATGACACTTTCACAATACTACCTAGAGACAGTGTCCCTGCTTTTCTTAACCATCTTAACTCCATAAACCCCAACATACAATTTACTATGGAGTTAGAGACAGATAATAAACTAGCTTTCCTAGACATTCTCATTATCAGGAATCCGAACCAAACCTTGAGCCATACAGTGTATCGTAAAGCAACCCATACAGACAGATACCTCAATGGTGACTCTCACCATCATCCTATACAGTTAGCTACCGTAGGGAAATCTTTGTTTCAGAGAGCCTGCGGCATCTGTGACAAACAACACCTGACGGCTGAGCTTCAGCACGTCAAACAAGTACTGCGTAAAAACAAGTTGCAAGTACCACGCTTTCGTCACAGAAAACGCGACAAACCAGCCACAGTAGAGCGTCAACCTGCCATCCTACCTTATTTGAAGGGTGTCACTGACAAGATTGGAAACATTCTGAAGCGAGCGTCAATCAAAACTTACTTCAAGCCGCCGAAGAAGATCAACCAATTCTTACGACCTGTCAAGTGTAACATCCCCCTTCAAGCCGCAGGCGTCTACAAACTAGATTGTGACTGTGGGCTCTCCTACATCGGGCAAACAAAGAAAAGTATAGGGACCCGCGTTAAAGAGCATGTAGCTGACATGAAACATAGGCGCGATAACAAGTCTGCAGTGTGTGATCACGCCTTTGAGGGGCCCAACCATTACATTAGATTTGACAAACCCCAAATCCTTGCTAAGGAACGTAGATTTATTCCTAGAATGCTCCGCGAGGCTATCGAAATAAATAAATATCCTAATTTCAATAGAGATGATGGTTGGAAAATTCCACCAGCTTGGGACCCCATCATTCACAAGCTGAAGCCCCATACACACACTGCAAGATCTAATGATACGGTTAGTTCCTTTTGCAAATAAATTAATAAATATAAAAGACGGAGGTCGGCTTTCCTCTCCAAGTTTTATTTCGCCATTTCTTTCTTGGAGGGGCCTCCCAATTTTGTGAAATGGTGGTAGTTTCAGTAGATTCTCTCTCTTTAGCATTAATTAAATCACAAAATCAACTTAAACCAATTAAAAAGATAAATAAAATTGTAAAATATTAATTTCTGAACATCTTAAAAAAAATTCATCGCTTGAGGGTAGGCTCACGAGTAGCTTCAGTCCCCCGTGACCACGGCAGCTGCAAAGGTGCCGAAACGTCGGAAAAATCAAAAATCAAACCAAATACCAACTAATTACCAAAGTACTTTCAATAAAACCGCGCTAGTATCCGTTAAAAAGTCTTTTATTTCAAGCTTAGGAAATCTAATAATTTTTTGGCATTACTTTCATTTAGTTTTAAGCAGTTTATATTAAAGTCACCCAGGAGGACAATGCGATCATATGTTGAGAATGCGCACAAAGTTTCCGTTAGACTGGTGAAAAAGTTATCTACGTCGTACCAGGGTGGGCGATACGCCGTACCAATAGCTACCCTAAGGCCATTAATTTTGAGACCTTCTCACTTGATTGAGCATATTGCTTAGGAGGCGCATCAATCATATTACATTTTAATCTTACATGAGCTCTTATAGCAGGACTTATATTGAACTGCCTTGCTTTTTCGTTCAATGACCGCAAAGTTTAGTTAGTTCGAAATGCAGGCCTTAAGCAGTCCTGTTTAAGGCCTGCTTTTGACCTGAATGGTTTCTTATTTGCTATGGTAAGCCCCCAGAACAAAGATATTTTTATTTTAACACGGTAGTTTATCTATTTTGTGGTGCTTATCCAGCATCGCTCTTTAGATGATCTCAATGTGATTGACAAGCAGATGCAATGTAAATGATTGTCAAGAAATGCTTGATCGTCTAGGGGCTACTTTAGTATTAGCGTATAGTTGGCAGACTCACCATGGAATTAGAAGGTTTTGACTAGGTCAAAAAATTGTTAATAAATAGTGATAAATAGTGAACTATAGCATATAAATAGTGATACTATGATTCAAAAGATATTTGAGTATCTTGGTGAGGCTGAAAACTTGACGTCAAGTTGGCAGACACCTTAAGAAATACAGTTCGTATCATTATGATTTATGTGCCAAAAAATTGTTAGAAAATAGTGAATCGTATTCGCAAAATTTCAATAACATTGCTTCAATACAAGCCGAGATATTACAGTTTCTAAGTGGGCTGCTAACTTGACGTTTCAGGCAATAGCGATTCCAGAGAAACGGGTACAAGTTTTAAACAAATAAATATATCAAAAAATTGTTAGTGAAATTGTGATTCCTACGATATAAATAAAACAAGAATTCTTCATTGCTATTTTCTAAAAATCGAATGTTAACTTTTACATATAATACTCTGAATAGGCTGTCGATCAATATTGAACTTTGCTCCACAGTAATAAGGTTCAAACTTCATTGCAATCATGAGGTGAGTACTATCAAGCAAAAAAGTGAGATTTATATTTTTAGCCATATCCTCGAATTATTATTACACTTGTTTTATTAATTAAACGTTGGTATCAAACAATAACGATATTCATTAATAACAATAATATTCATAACAATAGCGCCATCTCTCGGAAAAGATTGTCAATTTCTCAGTTATAATTTAACGTTAGGTGCCTATTTATGTATTAGGTATTATTTTACTTAATTATTTTTGAAATACAAAAAGGCAAATCATAGCGTGCCAACCCTTACACTTTTAGTCGTTGCGTCAACTGTCTATTTTTACGAACGGTGGCTTTTGCGCTAACAATAAAGGCGATGATCGACTGTATAAAGACTAGTAGGCTGTGCTGTGGTCAATACCTTACTCTTAATGGGGAGGCGAAGGCAATGTGAATTACAGATGGCGCTTCAGTCCTTGGAACAATTGTCAGTTTGAGCTTATATTGTCTTGACTGTGTATTACGTGATTTTACTTTCTTAGATTGTATTTTTTTCGGTTTTGCGGACAAACAATGTATTCTATGCTAACTTTAGCTCAAATAAAAGAAGAATTACGGAAAAGAAAAGCCAAAACAACAGGCAAGAAAGTTTATAGCAACTTACAAAAAATTGGTAACACGCATTACATTTCTTTAAATTTCGTGTAAGATTTACAAGTAATCTTTTTATTTCAGATTAGAAGCATATGATTTAAATTTTAACAAAGCAACTGAGTGTGAATTTCCGTGTTTATAGTTGCCTGATGATGCCTTCTGTGCAATAGTAATTTCAGGTTTCTGTACTGGAATTTCTGTACCATCCAAAATTCTACGAACCGTTTTATCATATTTATTTTATTATTCTAAGTTTCTTGAATGACTCTGGCATATAAAATTCTATTAATTCTCTGTTTGGCCCCAATATTGGGCTTATTCCATATTTGATATACCTATCAAATTCATCCAAGTTATAAATATGTTAGAAACTGCTGAGGTTGAAATATTAAAGAACAAAGCTGTTATAATTCAAATGTTGTTTTATTTTGGCGAAGCTTCATCAAATTCATGAAACATTCCTTTTGATTTATAATGTTTCTCAGGCTCAGCAAAGGAGAAAATCGAGGGAAAAGCATATTTTTTTTGATATTTTTTTGCCTACTATTTTTTTTGTTACTGGGAAATCGATGAACTCCAATATTTTACAAGTTACATGCATAACACAATGCGGCATTTTCTCAGTATAAAATTAAAAAGTGCAATACTCCAAGAGATTCCCATATGTTTTGACACTTTCTTTGAGGCGGCCCGGTACCAAAGACCGACGCCACCTATCGGGATAAAATTGCGCTTTTCCTCCCCATTCAATATTATTAATTCAGGAGAAACTATTAATATTTTCTACTTATATTACTTCCTACCTACTAACATACCAACTGATACTCATTTTACTATAAATCTCACCAAATAATAATAATATCTTTATTCTACCTAATACATAAATAGATACTACCTAACGTTAAATTATAACTGATAAATTGACAATCTTTTCCGAGAGATGGCGCTATTGCTATGATTGTTATTAATAAATATCGTTATTGTTTGATACCAACAATTGATTAATAAAACAAGTGTAATAATAATTGGAGGACATGGCTAAAAATATAAATCTCACTTTTTTGCTTGATAGTACTCACCTCACGATTGCAATAAAGTTGGAACCTTATTACTGTGGAGCAAAGTTCAATATTGATCGACAGCCTATTCAGAGTATTATACTCGGATTCGTCCTTCGATATTAGTATATTGACTACTTGTAGTACCGCTCGAGTACTATCACCACTTAGCACGTTATTTTAGAGTAATAACCTAAAAACCCTAAAAAGAGAAGGTTTTGACTTCAAAATGACAGATTTGACATTTCCGGTGCGAGTCCTCCCCGTCACTACTTGGCGCCAACACTTCATTCGCTTTTTGTGCTTCGCCACGGACGCACGTACAGTCTCAAAGTGAGAATTCTTTAGGATATTATATTCAGTGAAAATTTAATTAAAGTTAAAATGCTTAGCGAAGAAAATAATAAAGTCGGAGAAAAGTAATGTTACTAACCAAAGATCTATTGCAATCGAAATAGTCAAACGGACTATTTCACCGCATAGGTCGGTTTAGTATTCGGCGGCATCCGTTATTTCGCGGCATGAACCAATAATATCTATTGCACCCGAGATAGTCATTGGATTATTTCACCGCATGGATAGGTTCTATTATTTCATCAATGATGAAGAAAATTATTTTGCCGCATGAATCAAAAATCTATTGCAATCGAGATAGTCATTGGATTATTTCACCGCATAGATCGGTTCAACAACGCAACTGTAACAAGCGCAGCAACCCAAAGCACCGCTGACGACAGTGACGACGCGACAGTGTAAAAATCAATCTGCTCAGCACCTCTCGGGTGACTCCGCCATCCGCCGAATCCGTCGCCATCCGCCTCCCAGGCAGGCGGCTGCTGTGCTAGAGCTGCTGCTGCAGCAGCAGTTCGACAACAGCGTTGCTCATCAGGTATGCCTTTTTGATATCTTAGATATCCTTGGGTACCATCGGTTCTCAGATTGACATAATATTATTATGTATGATTAATTCATTGTACATATTGTTAGAAACAATGTGAATGTGAACCAATGAAGAATTGCCAGTATAACATTCATAAAACCTATACTTCATGGAACTACATAATGAGTTATGTAACTAGTTGATACCTGATGCCTCACACCTATTATGTATAGCTTTTATAATCTAGGCAAGCCTCAAACATGGGCCTGCTGATAGAAATTTCAATATGAAATGGAATAATAGACTCCTTAGTTTATAATCCATAAATTCAGTTAGTGTTTTATTGCACAATAAGCTTACATATTTAAAAAAAATGTGTACCTGAATTAGAAGATTCTTTGTTTCATGCGAGTAGAACTAGCATGTTGAAACTAGTTAATCACTAACTATGTACTGTCTATTTGTAAACTGGGCGCCCTTTGTACTCTTCATGCCTGTAGTACAGTTGGGATTGTTTATACAAATTACCTGTCTATTTCTTTTCAAATGAAATTTGTGTGTGTGTGTGTAATACAGATATTCATTTATTTTTATGATAATGATTATCGAAAAAGTATTAATAAAACTTCTTTTTAATAACTGTTTAAGACAGACATCTTTTTTTACATTATGCGGTCAGACAGTTTTTTGGTTATAACCTGTATATGGTCAAATTTGGTGCAGCTGAAGCAATTCACATATACCGTCACCGATAGTTCAGTTGAATACAGTGTCGGGTTTTATTTATTGTGATAGGTATAAATAATAACGACAAGTAAGAATTTACCAGATTTACTTAAATTAAGACAGTATAATCAGTAAGCGGTATGAGCGAGACTAATAAAAAAATGGGGGTGGGTAGGTATGAGGCCGGCGCATTAGCGAGTGCAATTAACCGCACTTCCCTGGCTTCTTCGACCCGGGCTGCAACCCGTAGATTTTCTTTCAGTCTTCCGGAAGCGTAGGTAGGTGTAGGCCAGCAGCAGCGGATGGGTTAAGTAACCCTGACGTAGTTCCTGAAGAAGCCAACACGGTACAAATTAGTAACAGGACAGACGAATCCTGGAACTGCCACTAGTTTTATTCGAGCGACTACGGTGCAGGCGAAGCCGGGGCGAAGCGCTAATTTAGCATGGTTTTTATTATATGCGGGTGAGCATTTAAAATTATACTGGGATGAAGTGGCAGTTATGATATGAGAAAGCAGAAAACGGTTACAAAACTAACTGATGGCACTATTACTAGGTAAAACACTTTTAAAACAACGTACAAAAAAAAACTCAATACTACGACTAAAGCATTGGATCTGTTACTGTGTTACTTTACTATTTAAATATAAACATATCTTAAGAATGCACTTTTATTACATTAGATACTATCACAGAATAAATAATAGTAGGTATTAGCGTGTACTAAAGTCAATAATTATCAAGACAAACATCGCTTATATCGCTACTCATAATAACAAATCCAACCGTTAACTCTTTGCACAACTTACCCAGTACGGGAACACACAACACTCAGTAACGTACGACTTATGAACAACGTCGCGTTTCAAAATAGAATTGAAACTTAAACAGAATCGTCAACAGGAGCGACTAAAGATTTCACAAGATGATATGCACTCGTGTACTCGACAAGCAGCTTGGACCGTGCCTGTCGCAGGAGCGCAGCTCGGCTCGCGTCCCCGCGCGCGGTCGGGGGCACCCCCCTTGCCGCGCGCCGCCCGCTAGCGTCTTCAGCGCATGAACCGGTTCGATATATGAGAAACATTTTACGCCGTCCGTTTGTTTATGGAATTAATATTGATAAATTTTAATTTCACAGCATTTGTTTTGTTAGTAGTCTAGATTAGAGATTAGAGAGAGAAAGAGTGAAGATTAGTAAAGAAAATAAACGAACGTTACAGTATCCCCCCTCTTAGATAAGGATTTTACCCTCTGTAAAATCCGCAACTCAACAACTGAAGCATGTAAGATATTAAAACTTAACTTTTTATTTACTTGCTAATTTGAGATCCTTTATATGCCAGGAGCCAAGCTCACGGCCTGACAAATCCTCCAGGATGTATACAAGTGGGGACTTTTTATGCTTTATACGACACTTCGAATAACGCGGGGCGAGTTTCTTTGTAAAACGGGCGTCTTTATCGCTTTGGAAATAACAACGCTTCCAAACGACATCACCAACACTAAATTCCGCAAACTTCCGCCTCAAATTGTAGCGTTGCGTGTTTTTCTCATGAGCCTTCCACAATGCCAGTTGAACCTTATCAAAGATGCTCTTAAGTTGCCCTAAGTTTTCAGCGTAAACGTCACGCGGTAAGAAAACTAACTCATTAGGGATATCATTATCAATATAATGAGACCCATCTGAAACCAACTCCCTTCCATGGACTAAGAACGCTGGAGTGTAACCGGTAGTTTCATTAACCGAATTGTTTATCGCAAATTGAATTTTTGAGAGATTCATATCCCACGTACGGTGATCCTCGTTAACAAATGTGGAAATCGCCGTAATAATGGTTTTATTGTATCTCTCAACAGTATTCATTTGAGGTGTATAGCGAGGCGTATAATGAATATTAGGGATGGAATACCTTTTGAATAGGCTATCAATATGTCGACTCGTAAACTGAACTCCATTATCCAATATAATCGTCTGTGGGATGCCATGAACCAAAAATACATCGTTCTCTAAATGTTTAGACACCACTTCCGCAGTTGCTCTGCGCAAGGGAAACATAATGCAATATTTAGAAAAACAGCATGTTATAACGAATATATAACAATGTTGTTTTCGCGAAGGGGGGAGGGGTCCAACTAAATCAATTGAAAGGGTTTGGAAAGGTCTACTACACTCTTTGGGCCTTCCCATCGTACCCAAGGTACCATGAGTTGGCAATTTATAAGCCGAACATGTATCGCAATCAGAAACGAATTTTACCACATCAGCGTGCATTTTCGGCCAATAGTAGCGTAGGAGGAGTCTTCGATAAGTTTTGAATACTCCGAAGTGACCAGCAGTGGGCTCTGCGTGGTTTTCTCTTATCCTATCCAAACGCTGTTCCTGTGGGACTACCAACTTCCAGGCAAATTCAGAAGTGAGAGGGTTGTTACTCTTCATAAATCGGTATAAGGACCCATTCTCGATACGATAATTAGGAAAGCTACTAGGTGAATCTTTAGACCCGTGAAATATATTCAAGTACCAAGTATCCTGAGTGACAGGATTCAACGCAGAGTCAGAGATAGCTGCGAGAGTAGGTAATCTAGAAAGACAATCAGGAATAACATTATCTTTACCACGCCGATGTTTTAAATGAAAGTCAAAAGCAGATAAGCGGACACCCCATCTGGCCAGTCTACCGACTGGATTCGAGAGTGATAGAAACCACTTAAGAGCTGCGTGGTCCGTATATACCGTAAACCACAACCCATTCTCTAGGTAGCAACGCCAGTGCTCCAGAGCCACTAAGACGGCAAGAGTTTCACGCTCTGTTACACCATAGTTTCTTTCGGAGCCCGTCAAAGAGCGACTCATATAAGCAATTGGATGCTCAACACCGTCAACGGTTTGAGATAACATAGCTCCCACACCGAAATTGCTGGCATCCGTGTGAACTTCAAACGGCTGATTAAAATCGGGACAAGCCAAAATCGGAGCGTTAACCAGTAACGATTTTAGAGTAATAAAAGCAGTGTCAGCGTCGCTTGACCACTGAAAAGGTGGTGAGTTCTTCTTCGTAGACGTTAATTTATTTAGAGGTGCCGCTATTGTACTGAAATTCGGAATAAACCTTCGGTACCAGGAGGCTGTGCCGAGAAAACGTTTAACCTCCTTGCGACTGCTAGGTGTTGGATAGTTAAGGATGGCCTCCACCTTCTCTGGGTCGGTGCGCAGACCCTGTGCATCCACCAAATAACCTAGATACCGCAACTGGCTACGAAAAAAGTGACATTTACTGAGGTTAACTGTAAGATTAGCTTTACACAGTTTCTCTAAGACACGTTGTAATAAGGATACGTGTTCTTCGAATGAGCTACTCAGAATTATGATGTCATCCAAGTAAGCAAATACCTTCAATTCAAACTCAGGACCAAAGAGTGTATCCACCAAACGCTGCTGAGTAGCTGGTGCATTTGACAGCCCAAAGGCGGTAACTTTAAATTGTAAAGTTCCGCGACCAGGCACATAAAATGCTGTCTTCTCTCGGTCCTCTTTTTTGATAGGTATCTGCCAGAAGGCCTTGGATAAGTCTATACTAGATAAGTATCGCGCGTCCCTCAGATTATCCAGGATTTCAGAAACATATGGTATACAGTAAGCGTCCTTCTTGGTAACCGAATTTAGCTTTCTAGAATCCAAACAAAAGCGTGGTTTGCCATCCTTCTTTCCTACCACCAGCACTGGGGACGACCAGGGACTTTCGCATGGTTCAATAACATCCAAGGCCAACATCTCATCAACCTGCTCAGTGATGATTTTCTGTTTTTCAGGTGACATACGGTAATATCTCTGACGAATAGGTTCAGCGTCACCCGTGTCGATACTATGAATTATAACATCAGTCCTACCCAAACCAACTTCCTCAAAAGATATAGTTTTGAAACTTTTAACAACTCTGTCAGCAACACACCTTTCAGAATCAGTTAGGTTTTCATAAGAATTGAGCAATACTTCCGGAGATTCCAGGGAGACATTCAACAACCCCGGATCATCTACAGCAAAATATGTTACATTATTCAAATGTTTTGGTAAAATATTGAATTTACACCAGAAGTCTATGCCTAGAATTAAAGCAGACTCAACCTCTGGAATGACATGCATTTTAATAAGATGCTCTTGGTCATAAAAAACCACAGGCAAGAGCATAATTATAGCCTTCAGATTTAAGATTTTGACCCCCAGCAGCATGAACGTTAATTTGAGAATCAGTGACCAAAGGAAAACCCAGTCGTATAAGAGCTTTGTGGGAATTATTCCCCAAAATACTGACCACCGAACCAGAGTCTAATAGACCGTAAAAACACAGGCTATCATTATTCTTTATATTAATCTTAGCATAAGGACGTGGGTCACTACTCGGCTTAACAGAAGGGAAAATTGTAGCAGTTTTATAAGATGAAAAGAAATTTTTTACCGTCAGCAACCAATTTTTCCAATCCGAGTTATCAAAATAATTGGCTGATGGTTTGCTACAACTTTCACTTATTCGTTTTTTTTGTCCGAAACATTTGGCTTATTACAGACAGGGCATTCTGGAGAGCGCACATCCTTCTTACCGCATTTAAAACAGAAAATCTCACGTGTAGCAGGGCATTCTTTCATACTATGAGAATCGACACGACAGCGGTAACAAAACTTACCATTAGACACAGCGTAAACCCTATTAGTGTTGGCGCTAGGTTTTACAGCGTTATGCAAAAAGGGCTTATAGTTATAGCCAGTATCGACACTCTTTGGTGTAGATTTATGCGGAGCAATATAAGCAAATTCAGGTGCCAGAGTCTTAGAGGAAGAAGCAACAGGTTCTCGGAAATTCGCGGAACGAGCTTTTATTTGTTCAAAATTCTTACACAGCTGTTGAAGTTGTTGTATGGATTTGATGTCCGGACAGTTAGCCAATACATTGTCATAAATAGGTCTAATATTGTGCAGTAATATATCCAGCTGCTCCTTTTCGCTAAAAGGTGTACTGAGTCGAGAAAACATTCCTTTCATTATCGATAAGTAAACAACAATGTTTTCAGATTCTCCTTGAGTGCGATTACGAATCTCAGTAATCATCTGATAGTCGTAATCAACAATATCAAAATCTTCGCGTAATTTAGCCAATAAACCATCCCAGCAAGCAACATCTTCTGAGACCGCCCGAAACCAGTGAAGAGCATCCCCCGTAAAAATTTCAAAAGCAAGTGACAACAACTTGTCATCGGAAATATTTTTAGACTTACGGAATTCTTCTACTTTCTGTATAAATGACCTGACACAAGTTTTACCGTCATATTTAAGCTTAGATATATCCGAAGAAAGGCCACGGTCACAATGCACAGCTACGTTAAGATTTCCTAAGCCAGTTGTGGCCTTAGCCATCTCATCAGCCATAAAGAAAGTATCAGGGTTGGTATCGCCTCCTGATTTAGATACCTTAGCAAACTGAGCGTTACAGTCGTCAAACTGCCCCTTTAAGTTTTTCCAAACAGAAAGCTGTTCAGGAGATTCGGGTTGCTCCACTCGTCGGATTCTATGGTAAAGATGGTTCAACAGAGATTGTGTACGGTTGCAGAGTCCCTCATCAGGCACTGACATGAGAGAATCCAAATTAGATTTAATTTTTTTTAGTGATTCAGCGATTCCCTTACATTCCTCCGAAAAATCTAGACAAGTGTCGGCGATGTCGTCTGAAGGATACAATTGAGTCAATTTACAAACCTGACGTCTTAACTCTAAAACAGTACTAGCCGGAACTTCCCCTCTAATAGTTACCTCATATTGTAATTCTGTTTTTTGCAGATGTAAGAATTTAATAGCGCGAGACATTTTACTATATTAAAATTATAACTGAGTATGTTGTGCAAAAGTAAATAACAAGAAATATAATAAAAAATAAAAACTAACTAATAGAACCAAACAATAAGCCAAAGCAGTTGTAATTATCCGTTCTGTCACAACAATCAGTTTTGATCGAGAACGATGAAGTAATTAGGAAGGATAGAAGAAACTAAATAGACAGAAAAAAAAAACAAAAAAACTAAACACCTTTAAATTGTGTGCTTTACAAGAAAAAGATTTTTTTTTATAATAATATACACTGGCAGTTAAAATAAAAAATAATATTAAAACAAATGAAGGTAATACTAGAAAATATGGACCAGAAACTCTAAGTGTTTAGTTAGAATCAGTAATATCAATTAAATATTATAGCACACAATTTAAATAATTTACTAACATCGTTTTACACACTAACATGCGCACAACCAATCACCAGATAAAAAAATTGCTACTGTGACCGCTACACTACCGACCTCAAACCTTTAAACTATAAGAGTGGGCGCCATTGTCGGGTTTTATTTATTGTGATAGGTATAAATAATAACGACAAGTAAGAATTTACCAGATTTACTTAAATTAAGACAGTATAATCAGTAAGCGGTATGAGCGAGACTAATAAAAAAATGGGGGTGGGTAGGTATGAGGCCGGCGCATTAGCGAGTGCAATTAACCGCACTTCCCTGGCTTCTTCGACCCGGGCTGCAACCCGTAGATTTTCTTTCAGTCTTCCGGAAGCGTAGGTAGGTGTAGGCCAGCAGCAGCGGATGGGTTAAGTAACCCTGACGTAGTTCCTGAAGAAGCCAACACGGTACAAATTAGTAACAGGACAGACGAATCCTGGAACTGCCACTAGTTTTATTCGAGCGACTACGGTGCAGGCGAAGCCGGGGCGAAGCGCTAATTTAGCATGGTTTTTATTATATGCGGGTGAGCATTTAAAATTATACTGGGATGAAGTGGCAGTTATGATATGAGAAAGCAGAAAACGGTTACAAAACTAACTGATGGCACTATTACTAGGTAAAACACTTTTAAAACAACGTACAAAAAAAAACTCAATACTACGACTAAAGCATTGGATCTGTTACTGTGTTACTTTACTATTTAAATATAAACATATCTTAAGAATGCACTTTTATTACATTAGATACTATCACAGAATAAATAATAGTAGGTATTAGCGTGTACTAAAGTCAATAATTATCAAGACAAACATCGCTTATATCGCTACTCATAATAACAAATCCAACCGTTAACTCTTTGCACAACTTACCCAGTACGGGAACACACAACACTCAGTAACGTACGACTTATGAACAACGTCGCGTTTCAAAATAGAATTGAAACTAAAACAGAATCGTCAACAGGAGCGACTAAAGATTTCACAAGATGATATGCACTCGTGTACTCGACAAGCAGCTTGGACCGTGCCTGTCGCAGGAGCGCAGCTCGGCTCGCGTCCCCGCGCGCGGTCGGGGGCACCCCCCTTGCCGCGCGCCGCCCGCTAGCGTCTTCAGCGCATGAACCGGTTCGATATATGAGAAACATTTTACGCCGTCCGTTTGTTTATGGAATTAATATTGATAAATTTTAATTTCACAGCATTTGTTTTGTTAGTAGTCTAGATTAGAGATTAGAGAGAGAAAGAGTGAAGATTAGTAAAGAAAATAAACGAACGTTACAACAGTTAATGCATTGGCCATGGGCCTAAAGTGAATGCACCATTAGTCAAAATCTTGAAAAACGCAAAAACTGCAATTAAATCAGGAGCAGAACTCAAATGAAACAGTTTTTCAATTTATTTATTTATTAAAAGGTACCTCATTCTTTTTTAAATCAATCAAACTGGAAAACAACGAAAGAAACACGCAGCCAGGTATGCAGCATGCTCCAGCTCCAACGACATATGAACAGCAGGATGCGGCGAGGAAACCCCACCAGCGATTTTTTTCGTTGACCGCAGCAGGCTACAGGCGCTAGGCGGCGTTTCATCCCATACAAATATCTGCCGATGATGCATTCGTCTATATTCGCCTTGATCATCGTACGCAGGGTAAGGGCACTCGTAAGGGTAAGTACCTACTTGTAAGGGTGCGTGCCGGTGCGGCATTTGTCTGTATTCACCCAGTGGTCGCCAACCACAGGTGCACAGGCGTCTCCATAAAATCGTGCGCCAGTATTCATCTATATATCCGTCATATGTAAAAGTACCATTTAGCCGCCCTACGCAGGGCACATAGATTTGTTCTGAGCGCAAAATCTATATGAGAATGTATATTTAAAGATTCACTTTTGTACCATATCCAGAGATATTATGGCCTCTTACTAATAGTATGATCAAAATCCAGGCAGAATGTAATATTCACAGAATAGATCATATCATAGTACTTAACAGTGACGCCTTGAACCATTTGCCAACTACACATTTTGTTGAACCTTCAACAGAATGTGTCCACTGTCTAACAAATCTAAATAAATAAAAAAATAAGAAAAAACTAAACCAAACCGAACGATACTATCTATCAGGTTATTCTATATGTTTAGTTGAAATCTAAAAGAAGTAATATAAACTATCATAAATATCATAAACTGTATATGTATAACAGAACAGTTAACTATAATAGATTTTTTTATGTTGTCATTATCGTATAATATAGCCATTATACAAATTAATGGTAATAATAATAAATAAAATAATAACAAAAAAGAAATGCCAATTGTTTGTAAAAATATATCTAAGAGATCTTATCTCCTTTAAGGTTTTAATTTTGATATGGAATATTGAATAGAAAGATAATACTTTCTTTCCATAATGGAAAGAAAGTCTTACCTTTGGCCCATATTTTACAAAACTATGAGACAATTTTTTAGACATCATGATTTTGTACTTGTACGTGATATTTAAGTAAATAGGTACTATAATAATGGGTCTACAGAATATTTTTTGCTTTGCAGTTCACGATAAATTATTAAGTTTTTTTTTTTATTACGAATGTAAAGGTTATACAATCCATATTCAGTAAGCCCCGAGTGGCCCGATGGGGCCGCACAACAATGGAGTATCCGTTGTGTCACAGTTTTCGGGCTTGAAATGTTAAGATTTTTCTCAAGACAAAACTTATACAAATTAACACTATTTTATTAAGTCAATGTACCGGTAGATACCGGTATATTATCGATATTATAATATTGTACATGGTGATTGAATGTAATCAATACTTACACCGAATATTTGTATTGTATTGTATATACAACATATTATTGTAGATAGATTTTGTCTGATACCATTCAACAAAGGGGTAGACAGGGACACTTGCCACTCATGATTGCATAATATTTGTATATGATTTTTGTTATGTAAAACATGTTTTTTCGTAGTACTGGGTGGAGTTTTCTAGTTCTAGACAGTATTATTCTGGTACTGAATAATAATAAAAATAAAAAAGATAGTCTAAATAAAAAAATATTTCCAGTTTCAGTTTTTCCTACATAAAAATTGAGTTAATTCGAATACAAGTCGAATAAGTTGAAATATTAATGTTTTCGTTTCCTAGCATTTGGATGCCAAAGTCGAATATGTTACTATTAGTTGAGAAAACTTCTTTTTTATCATTTTCTACCAGTTTCCTATACTAGTAGTGTAAAGATTGTGCCATCATGACCATCACAATCTTGAACCTGGGTACCACTGGTTCACACGTAAAAAATAGTGTCTTATGTAAAGTAATAGGATTTCAACCTTGAATATCTTGTAATTCCCAATTTCAGGGAAGCAATATTCATCGCACAAGTAAACTGGTTGTTAGACACAACATTATTAAGATATTATTATTGTTTACACTTATATTATGCTATTACTTTCCTGCCTGTTAATACTATCGGAAAGAACAGAGTTTGTTTACCAAAATGGTTTGATAATTATAATTCAACAACAAAATATTAGTAAATACATTATATGTTTTGTGATATAAATATAGATAGAAAAACACAATTTTTCTTACAGATGTGTAGAACAAATTTACTAGCATTACTTACATAATTTGGGTTCATTGATGAATGCACAAAATTGAGCTAACCTTTATAAGTGTGGTAAAGAAATTTACTATGTCCTTGCGCAGATTTCCATTGCTCAAATACAACATATAGTTTAAGATTACCTGATATAGTTCATTTAATCTATTCATATTTTCATATAAAATATACATTGACTGCCTATTTTCAGAATACAAAAAATATAAAATCAATGGGAACAATACTTACAATTAATTATAAACAGTTTATTGTTTAGTTCAATTATAAAACATCTCTTCTAAATTTGACGTAAACCATCTTACAATTATTATTTTTTTCTCAAGAAGAACCGCTTTTATACACAGCGTATAATATAAACATTTCGTAATCATTTTATAATTGTAAAAAAAATATATATATAAAAATAAAATAAAAACTATTTTCTAATATTATTTGAATGCTGAAATTACATCTAATGATAGTGGAAAAGATTCGTGTTATCACGTCATCAAATTATAGCAATCGACGTGCGCCGATACCCATTACCTATAGCTATAACATAAATATTATTAGAGACATAATACGGGTAAGTATACCCACGTAATACGGGATGGTCGATGACTCCACCATCTCTCCAAGATATTTAAACAAATACTTTATCATCGATTAATGATAATTATAGGTACTGAGTTTTCCGACCGTACGTACCATCTTTGATAAATGTAATAAAACATGCAGAATTATATTAAATATGAATGGCATTCTTTTAAATTTATAAGACACAAGAGATGATATTTCCTTTTTTCTTATACTCGTAAAATACTCTCAACATCTACAAGTAGTCAATATACTAATATCGAAGGACGAATCCGAGTATAATTGATGATTAAACGAACTTACCTGTAAGTGAAGTTCAATCATAATTATACGAAGGATTCGTCCGAAGATATTAGTATAGTGTCCCACCCTCCCTATTGATAGATTGTAAATTACAATATTCACCCTTTGAGGAAACATCATATGATTTGGACTCTGAACTGAATGAAGTGTTGGCGCCAAGTAGTGACGGGGAGGACTCGCACCGGAAATGTCAAATCTGTCATTTTGAAGTCAAAACCTTCTCTTTTTAGGGTTTTTAGGTTATTACTCTAAAATAACGTGCTAAGTGGTGATAGTACTCGAGCGGTACTACAAGTAGTCAATATACTAATATCTTCGGACGAATCCTTCGTATAATTATGATTGAACTTCACTTACAGGTAAGTTCGTTTAATCATCAATTATGTAAAAGTTAACATTTGATTTTTAGAAAATAGCAATGATGAATTCTTGTTTTATTTATATCGTAGGAATCACAATTTCACTAACAATTTTTTGATATATTTATTTGTTTAAAACTTGTACCCGTTTCTCTGGAATCGCTATCGCCTGAAACGTCAAGTTAGCAGCCCACTTAGAGACCGTAATATCTCGGCTTGTATTGAAGCAATGTTATTGAAATTTTGCGTATACGATTCACTATTTTCTAACAATTTTTTGGAATATAAATCATATTGATACGAACTGTATTTCTTAAGGTGTCTGCCAACTTGACGTCAAGTTTGCAGCCTCACCAAGATATTCAAATATCTTTTGAATCATAGTATCACTATTTATCACTATTTATTAACAATTTTTTGACCTAGTCAAAACCTTCTAATTCCATGGTGAGTCTGCCAACTATACGCTAATACTTTAGTACCTACAGACTAGACGACGGCACATCGTAGACCTTCTTGGGGCTTACCATCAGCAAATAAGAAACCGTTCAGTTCAAAAGCAGGATTTAACAGGACTGCTAAAGGCTTGCTTTCATACTAACCTTTGAGGTCATAGTACGAAAAAGTAAGACAGTTCAATATAAGTCCTGCTATAAGAGCTCATAATAAGGCCACTTGAGACCGTCTTTATGCCCTACGTAATAAAAGCTATTTTCGCAGTTCAACTGTTTGACTTTATGTGATGTCGTGTGTAAGGCCTAGAAGTAAGTACTTGTTGTATGGTCTGTGGCCTAGAATAAAACACGTAATCCCTCTATAACTAAAGGTTTTTTGGCATTGACGCGCGACCATAGAGTACATTATTATATGCGCGCGACTTTTAATTTACAGTGGATATTACGCAATATCCACTGTAAATTGCTTAATAAATAACTTTAAAAAAGAAGACAGGAGAACCTTTACAATTAAGCAAAATAAATACATCGATCGCTTGCTTGTCTCTATTGATTTATTACGCTTATCATCTATAATAAATACAGTCTAGTTTATATCTATATTTACAGTACTTCATTTTTTTTATTTCTAAAGATTAATCAGATTCTGTTGATTTTTCGGGGTATCTGCATTCAGGGGTGCCGCACTCGCATTTCATCCATTTCGATTTCACTGACCAAAACTTGTCCCCGTAATCGAATCTGAAACAATACGAGTATTCTTAGAATAGAAATGGGATTAGCACACAAACACATTTGCTGCTAAAGTCGAATGACTACAGAATATAATAATACCTAGTACTACGAAGCCCATCCATGCGAGGACAATCAAATCATAAGCTACTCTCGCTACACGTCAATAAAGTACAATTTAAAATTACACAGCCTATTATATGCACCTCCGAAGCGCTTCTCTTTATGTCGCATAGCTCTGTCTCAACTCAACCGACACATGACATCCCTCGTGCGCTGGCTCGACTGAGTCAGCGCACGCAGCTACTATAAAATTTTAAGCGCAGAGTGAGACGCCCCCTGGTATGACTTTTTCTTCTGTATGTCTATTTCTGTATTTACAAATGCAAACAGTGCACACTCGCTCCGGTGCGAGGTTGACGCGGTAGCTGTGGTTGGATAAATCGGCATAGACTAGAGCATGGTAATAATAGCAGTAGGTAGTAGTTACGTGAGCTCCTCGCCGGGCTTGAGGTCCCTGGCGGCGAACAGCGCGACGGTGGGCAGGCGCAGGTCGCGCGCGCGCGGGAACACGCGCACGGGCGCGAGGTTGGCGCGGCAGCTGTGGTTGATGAACCGCGCCGCGCTGCCGAACCGGCACGCGTCCACGCATAGCAGCGTCTTGTCCGTACATTGCTGCACAATAACAAAACATATTGGGTTTTTAGCCACCGTCCAAATTTTAAGGATGTATTCAGTCCATGAAACTTGACAACTTTCTCTAAGAAACATACGGCTAAATAAGTAAAAAAAATTGGTGCAGCTCCCCGCAGTACATTGCGTCGTATACACCGTTATTTTTAAAGTATATTTAAAAATGGAAAGGAGTGTTCCGGCCACGTTAATGAACAACTTTTACAATGGGGCCAACCACGAAATCGCGAAAAAAAAAACTGCTGTTCCATACATTAAAGTCGAGTCGATGTTGTACTTTTCTATGGAACAGCTGATTTTTTTTTTTTGCGTATAGTGTGTCACAGTAGGTGTGTGTGTGTGCGTGTGTCACCTCGAGTAGGTCGGGCTTGAGGTCGAGCGCGAACATGTAGCGGTCATCGGGCCGCGCGTCGGCGGCGGGCAGCGCGAGCAGCTCCCCGCAGTACACGGCGACGGGCGGTATATAGTGTGTCACTGTCTGTGTGTGTCACCTCGAGTAGGTCGGGCTTGAGGTCGAGCGCGAACATGTAGCGGTCATCGGGCCGCGCGTCGGCGGCGGGCAGCGCGAGCAGCTCCCCGCAGTACACGGCGACGGGCGGTATATAGTGTGTCACTGTCTGTGTGTGTCACCTCGAGTAGGTCGGGCTTGAGGTCGAGCGCGAACATGTAGCGGTCATCGGGCCGCGCGTCGGCGGCGGGCAGCGCGAGCAGCTCCCCGCAGTACACGGCGACGGGCGGTATATAGTGTGTCACTGTCTGTGTGTGTCACCTCGAGTAGGTCGGGCTTGAGGTCGAGCGCGAACATGTAGCGGTCATCGGGCCGCGCGTCGGCGGCGGGCAGCGCGAGCAGCTCCCCGCAGTACACGGCGACGGGCGGTATATAGTGTGTCACTGTCTGTGTGTGTCACCTCGAGTAGGTCGGGCTTGAGGTCGAGCGCGAACATGTAGCGGTCATCGGGCCGCGCGTCGGCGGCGGGCAGCGCGAGCAGCTCCCCGCAGTACACGGCGACGGGCGCGCCGCGCGCCACCGCGCCCGCGCTCCGCAGCCCCCACCCGCGCGTCGCGGTGCGGAACACGCACGCGCGCACGCCCAGCGACCCGCGCGACAGCATCGGGCTGATCACCATGTTTTCGCACTTGCGCTGTCATATAAAAGGTTTAGTCGACAAATGCCAACTTCTACAAATGCCAACCTATTTTAAAACGCCAAATTTTACAAAAGCCAAATTCTACAAATGTCAACTTTGGAGACATTTTTATTTTACGAATTAATGAAAAAAAAACAAAGTCCAAATGTGATTGAAAAAGTACACTATAAACAAACCAAAACATGTCCAAAATCCAAAAATGATTGAAAATACATTATAAAAACGCAAAAAAATTATAACATCAAAAATCAAAAAGTGATTGAAAATATTACAACTAAACGTTGGCATTTGTAGAAGTTGACATTTGTAGAATTTGGCATTTGTAGAAGTGGGCATTTGTAAAAGTTGGCATTTGTAGAATTGGACATTTGTAGAATTTAGCGTTTTAAAATAGGTTGGCATTTAGAAGTTGGCATTTGTAGAATTGGACATTTGTAGAATTTGGCGCTTTAAAATAGGTTGGCATTTGTAGAAGTTGGCATTTGTCGACTAAACCATATAAAATGTAGGCTTTACTAAAAACACACGATTTTATTCTATATAATGTATACTATCACAGCCTTCTCTATTGTTGTACACAAGCCATGCTATTAGGTTTGACAACGTCGCATTTCGGTACTAGGCGTGAACCGATTTGACACAAATCACATGACACAAATAGCAACTACGACAAATTAAAAAGACGCCGTTTACTAGAAGTCATGGTGCTTTTTTGACCATCTTAAATCAACAACCTATAGGTTCACGCGCAACGTTGCCAAACCTAACAGCATGGCTTGTGTAGAACAATAGAGAAGGCTGTGATACTATCGTAACTTTTAATTTGATTAAAAAAAAACTTTTGTAGAAAAAGTGTAAGTATGAAAAAATAGAGACTTGAAATCTATGTCAATATTAGAAAAACATTCAAAAGACAATAAGTTAAGTATTTATTTTTATCTAATTTTCAAACAATATACGCAAGACAAGCAATAATCTCCCTGAAAACGTTGAATAAGTAGGTATACAAAGACGTATGCGATGTAACAACTCGGCTAATACGTGTGACATGTGCGTGCAGCAGTACCTTGTCGCAGGCGCAGGTCTGGTTGCACTGGAACATCATGGGCGGGTCGTGGTGGGGGAAGGCGGGCAGCAGGCGGCCGCGCGCGCTCCAGCGCCGCACGCTGAGCACGCAGCACGCGCAGCCCGCGCCGCACGCGCCCACGCACGAGCAGCCCTGCACCATACACACACGTGCGTTACATACTAGTTATCTCTAAGGCTGGATTTAATGCAAGACTGACGGTGAGCGCGTACCGCCAGCGCTGACATTGAGCGCTGACCTTGGACGAATTAACCACTGGACGCGAAATGACAGCCATATTCGCCTTTACCCCTTAGCCACTTACTGTGACCGATAGCCTCAGTAAACGATATCGCGTTGTCAGTGTGATGCTAGAGCTCGTGGCGAAACATTGGTACAAAAATGGGCAAAATGCTCCGTATTGTACAGCAAAAAAAATAGCGGGCAATCAAGAAATGTTTCTTTTCACGCGTAAGCACAATTTCAACTTATTATAGTAGCTATTTTTCGTAAAATAAATAATATTTGGTATATAAACAAAGTAGGGTGCCTTAGCCGGTTTGCCGGCCCCCTTTGGTTTTCGGCCATTGCAGAAACATAACTAGGCCACCTTCACTTGCTCAAGGTCGCGCGGACAAGGACTTTAACAATGTATTGTGTTTAAAAATTTTGCTACCCTGGTATTTTGGTAATGTAATTTAAAGAAGATAATTAAGTTCCTACGACACTTCTAGGCCGGTAGTGTAGAAGAGAAAAAAAATACACACAACCACGACACTACCAGTGGTGCGCCTTGGACTACCAAGACACGACACTAGTCGTAGGAAAGAAGGGCGAAAATTGGGATGTTGACTAATGAATAAAATAACGAAATACTAATAAAAATCGTAAACATATTAAACTTTTAGAGCAGCTTGTATACCTCTTGGTTTTATATCGGTACCTAATGAACCTACTACCTACCTAATGAAAATACTAACTACCTAATGAAAAAGGTACCTACTTACACTAAATATAAAAAAATAAAAAAATGTTTTAAAAAAATCAAAAAACTGACTTCAAAAAACCTGCCTCTAAAAAGCAAGAAATAATATTCAAATCATTAGATACCTACTCATTATCATTGTTATAATAACAACACGTCTATTGAAGTCGGGTAGGGCTTTTAGAATAAAAAAGGAAGTTGTACTCCAGCCCCACCCGACTTCAATAGACGTGTTGTTATTATAACAATGATAATGAGTAGGTATCTAATGATTTGAATATTATTTCTTGCTTTTTAGAGGCAGGTTTTTTGAAGTCGGTTTTTTGTTTTTTTAAAAACAATTTTAGTACTGTTATTCTGACTTAAATGCGTAAAGTTTTCGGTGTGATACATTTAAATTTGATGGCCGGGTAACTTAATCCATTTTTGGGAGGTCATTTGCTTATCGGCCGCCTGGCCGAGAACTAATGTATGAGTTTCACAATCCATAATATTTGGCCGGCAATTATGGCCGGAAACCGGCTAAATCACCCTATAATATTGTCATTATTTGACAATGTAATCCTCCCTCACCCCGCAAAAATTGGTTAAACGTGATTTCATACATTTTTCTTACGTTACGTGTCCAGTGGTTAATTCGTCCAAGGCGCTGACAAATCCGCCGATCAAAATTTGTGTTTAGTGTTACGCTGACAGCGCTGACAGTCAAAATTTGTGTGTTACGCTGACAAGAAATTAACCAGACGTGAACGATTAATTACGTAAACGAATACGCAATAAAAGTCACAGAAGTTACCATGTTTATCCAGTTATTTTAGACAGGCTAATCGAAGGAGAATTTTGTACACTTTATTCGAAATTACGGGATCACGAGGAATTTTTTTTCGATTTCATCAAGATTTCAGTAATAACTCGCTCTGTATCAATAGAACCGTTGTTGGAACTCATTTTTTCCCTTGCGAAAAACTTTTTGCAAAATTCTCGTCGTCGCAATACTACGCACACGCGAGCGCTAGGTTACTCCGTCAGCGTGTCTGACTGAACGCATACATATACCGCCATAGCGCGTCAGCCGACCGACGTACGCCGGGCGGACGAGCACGTCCGATGGTCCTCATCAGCGCGACGTAGCTGTACGCGCGTAGGTAATCATCGGCGTTGCACTGAAGCTGTTCATAGATTTTAATGAATATAGCTACGTTCGACCGACGTCAGCGCTGACCATCGGTCGTGCACTAAATGGGCCCTTAAGTAACGATGTACCCTACGTGCCGATCAACGATGAGACATACGATCAATGGGGTTGGCAACGCAAAGCTAATTGTAGATGTCGCTGCGTACGCATGTTCCTAAGACAGTAGACGGTCAGAACAAAATGTATGGGAAAATAGGTATTTATTTTGTAGTTTTTTTTACCGAAAAAGACCCATTGACCCAAAATGCATTTACAAGACTATTCTACAATGCAAATGCCAGAATTTAAAGGCAAATTAAGACGTTTTTATTCTTACAGAATTTATAATTTTTTTCTATATCCAGGTTTTTCGGAAATTTGTAAGTGCCAACATTTTTAAAGCTATACAGAATTTAATCATTTTAAAGCTTAATTTTTTTTAAGTAGAAGTCCTTTGTTTTCATAGTTCTCGTGGAACAAGCGTACGCAGCGCCATTTTGACAGTTGCCTTCCCCATTAAGAGCTAAAAGAGCGCTTCTTTGAGAGATCATGGATTTCAAAACTATATTTTCGGCCCACCACATACAGACGGAATTTTGATTTGGCATTCAAAATCAACGCAACAAATCCATACAAATTTATGGATCTACCACATACAGTACTGAAGTATCGATTTTTACTTAACATCGGAAACAATCGTCTACATCTATTCCATAACAAAGACAATTAACAAAAAGTGGTTTGGCTCTAAAAGTTATTTACAATTTCAACTTTATTGCAATGAAATAAATGTCAACGTCATTTCTAAGAATTTTGCTTTTCTTTTCTCTGCTTGATCGCAACACAACACGTGCCTATGAAACCGTATATGAAAATTGGATTCCATACAACAGAAGAAAACAAAACAGAAACTAATAGCTGTCATTCATGGTACGTACACGAGTAACTTTGATCTTAATGCCACAATCACACACCCGCCCGCGTGCTCACGTTGTAAAGCGGTAATGTACTCTATGGGCGCGTGCGAGGGTCTAAAATCGTTTCGTCGAGTGACTCGCGCGAGTTGCGAGGCAAGCACGCCAGTGTCCTCACCTGCATGGTGGCGAGCGAATCGTCGACGGCGAGCGGCTCGGGCAGCACGTGGCGCGTCACGTACGTGATGTCGGCGGGCGCGGGCTCGTCGTCCACCTCGTCCACCACCGGCACCATCCACCAGTGTCCTCACCTGCATGGTGGCGAGCGAGTCGTCGACGGCGAGCGGCTCGGGCAGCACGTGGCGCGTCACGTACGTGAAGTCGGCGGGCGCGGGCTCGTCGTCCACCTCGTCCACCACCGGCACCATCCACCAGTGTCCTCACCTGCATGGTGGCGAGCGAGTCGTCGACGGCGAGCGGCTCGGGCAGCACGTGGCGCGTCACGTACGTGATGTCGGCGGGCGCGGGCTCGTCGTCCACCTCGTCCACCACCGGCACCATCCACCAGTGTCCTCACCTGCATGGTGGCGAGCGAGTCGTCGACGGCGAGCGGCTCGGGCAGCACGTGGCGCGTCACGTACGTGAAGTCGGCGGGCGCGGGCTCGTCGTCCACCTCGTCCACCACCGGCACCATCCACCAGTGTCCTCACCTGCATGGTGGCGAGCGAGTCGTCGACGGCGAGCGGCTCGGGCAGCACGTGGCGCGTCACGTACGTGAAGTCGGCGGGCGCGGGCTCGTCGTCCACCTCGTCCACCACCGGCACCATCCACCAGTGTCCTCACCTGCATGGTGGCGAGCGAGTCGTCGACGGCGAGCGGCTCGGGCAGCACGTGGCGCGTCACGTACGTGAAGTCGGCGGGCGCGGGCTCGTCGTCCACCTCGTCCACCACCGGCACCATCCACCAGTGTCCTCACCTGCATGGTGGCGAGCGAGTCGTCGACGGCGAGCGGCTCGGGCAGCACGTGGCGCGTCACGTACGTGAAGTCGGCGGGCGCGGGCTCGTCGTCCACCTCGTCCACCACCGGCACCATCCACCAGTGTCCTCACCTGCATGGTGGCGAGCGAGTCGTCGACGGCGAGCGGCTCGGGCAGCACGTGGCGCGTCACGTACGTGATGTCGGCGGGCGCGGGCTCGTCGTCCACCTCGTCCACCACCGGCACCATCCACCAGTGTCCTCACCTGCATGGTGGCGAGCGAGTCGTCGACGGCGAGCGGCTCGGGCAGCACGTGGCGCGTCACGTACGTGAAGTCGGCGGGCGCGGGCTCGTCGTCCACCTCGTCCACCACCGGCACCATCCACCAGTGTCCTCACCTGCATGGTGGCGAGCGAGTCGTCGACGGCGAGCGGCTCGGGCAGCACGTGGCGCGTCACGTACGTGAAGTCGGCGGGCGCGGGCTCGTCGTCCACCTCGTCCACCACCGGCACCATCCACCAGTGTCCTCACCTGCATGGTGGCGAGCGAGTCGTCGACGGCGAGCGGCTCGGGCAGCACGTGGCGCGTCACGTACGTGAAGTCGGCGGGCGCGGGCTCGTCGTCCACCTCGTTCACCACCGGCACCGGCCACGCCTCCAGCCCCTTCGAGATGTCACTGAAATCATCGCAATACTTTAACTCCCTATAAGTCATTATTGGTCTAGTATCGTAAAGGTCTTGAGCTGGAACGAAAAGTGGCGATGGCTTTGTGTCTCATACGCTTCGAGACCGCTTAAAAGGTCGTATACGTTTTGACGCTTTTTTTGAAGTCTGAATGAGTAATTACAAAATATGATCCACTTATTCGACGCAGGATAAGATATAACAACACGAAACTGAAATGTATGTGAAAATGTCCTTTTTAACACATATTTCAGTTTCGTGTTGTTGAAATACAAAAAGTTGTCGTTTTTTAAAGTTCAAATGTAATTGTTTTTGACTTAATTAGGTAGGTAAATAGAAATCTTATATTCTGTCGAATAAGTGGATCACATTTATTAATTACGCACTTTGATTTAGAAAACATGAAATGTGTTATATTATAGTGTTTATCATATGTTTTGCAATTCATTTATAAGAAACGGAATTAAAGCGAAGTGGCTTTGGTCTGCTGTACTGAAGTAATTAATGGATGGTGTGGACTATTATAGGCACTCAACAGCTGCATACCTGCAGAGCAGCTTGCAGCGCAGCGCCTGCCCGCCGAGCCGCGCCATGTGCACGTTGAGCGCGATGGCGGCGCGGCAAGGGCCGGTGCACACGTCACATACCTGCAGAGCAGCTTGCAGCGTGGCGCCTGCCCGCCGAGCCGCGCCATGTGCACGTTGAGCGCGATGGCGTCGCGGCAAGGGCCGGTGCACACGTCACATACCTGCAGAGCAGCTTGCAGCGTGGCGCCTGCCCGCCGAGCCGCGCCATGTGCACGTTGAGCGCGATGGCGGCGCGGCAAGGGCCGGTGCACACGTCACATACCTGCAGAGCAGCTTGCAGCGTGGCGCCTGCCCGCCGAGCCGCGCCATGTGCACGTTGAGCGCGATGGCGTCGCGGCAAGGGCCGGTGCACACGTCACATACCTGCAGAGCAGCTTGCAGCGTGGCGCCTGCCCGCCGAGCCGCGCCATGTGCACGTTGAGCGCGATGGCGGCGCGGCAAGGGCCGGTGCACACGTCACATACCTGCAGAGCAGCTTGCAGCGTGGCGCCTGCCCGCCGAGCCGCGCCATGTGCACGTTGAGCGCGATGGCGTCGCGGCAAGGGCCGGTGCACACGTCACATACCTGCAGAGCAGCTTGCAGCGTGGCGCCTGCCCGCCGAGCCGCGCCATGTGCACGTTGAGCGCGATGGCGTCGTGACAAGGGCCGGTGCACACGTCCGCCGGCAGCTCGCCCGCCGAGTTCTCTACATCGGTCTGCACAATAAAACAAAGATAAAAAACATATTCAAAGCTAAAGAAACTAAAATTAACAGTGAAAATTTACCTTTGCGCCACGTGCTAATAATATGATAACACACGCGTAATGTCCTTGGCGGGCTGCGACATGTCTGAAAAGAAATACAATTTTAATACACTTAACAAACATTTCACTAAGTCATATAAATTAACATTTTACGGATTTTTTTTGATTTGCCATCGACACCGCAGAGTATACATAATAGTTACAGCGGCGTGTCGTGGTGCGCGTTGGTGAGGTGCGCGGCGTGCGGCGCGGCGTCGAGCAGCAGGCGCAGCGCGGCGGGCGCGCCGCCCAGCGCGCACCAGTGCACCGCGCCGTTGCCCTCCACGTCGCACGTCGCCGCGTCCGCCCCGTGCGACAGCAGCAATCTGCGCACACACATACTCATTCTAACGGTGATCAATTTATACGCACTTTAGACGATTTTCTACATCAATAAAGCGAGATAGCAAAGAGAAAACTTTGCGCGTCACTTTACCTGACGACGTCATCGCGCCGGTGCTCGGCGGCCCAGGCGAGCGGGCTCCAGCCGCCGAGGTCGCGCGCCTCCACGTCGGCGCCGCCCGCCTGCAGCAGCACGCGGCACACCTCCGCGCTGCCGTGCTGCGCGCCCATGTGCAGCGCCGTCATACCCTATAGTATACCTGACGACGTCGTCGCGCCGGTGCTCGGCGGCCCAGGCGAGCGGGCTCCAGCCGCCGAGGTCGCGCGCCTCCACGTCGGCGCCGCCCGCCTGCAGCAGCACGCGGCACACCTCCGCGCTGCCGTGCTGCGCGCCCATGTGCAGCGCCGTCATACCCTATAGTATACCTGACGACGTCGTCGCGCCGGTGCTCGGCGGCCCAGGCGAGCGGGCTCCAGCCGCCGAGGTCGCGCGCCTCCACGTCGGCGCCGCCCGCCTGCAGCAGCACGCGGCACACCTCCGCGCTGCCGTGCTGCGCGCCCATGTGCAGCGCCGTCATACCCTATAGTATACCTGACGACGTCGTCGCGCCGGTGCTCGGCGGCCCAGGCGAGCGGGCTCCAGCCGCCGAGGTCGCGCGCCTCCACGTCGGCGCCGCCCGCCTGCAGCAGCACGCGGCACACCTCCGCGCTGCCGTGCTGCGCGCCCATGTGCAGCGCCGTCATACCCTATAGTATACCTGACGACGTCGTCGCGCCGGTGCTCGGCGGCCCAGGCGAGCGGGCTCCAGCCGCCGAGGTCGCGCGCCTCCACGTCGGCGCCGCCCGCCTGCAGCAGCACGCGGCACACCTCCGCGCTGCCGTGCTGCGCGCCCATGTGCAGCGCCGTCATACCCTATAGTATACCTGACGACGTCGTCGCGCCGGTGCTCGGCGGCCCAGGCGAGCGGGCTCCAGCCGCCGAGGTCGCGCGCCTCCACGTCGGCGCCGCCCGCCTGCAGCAGTACGCGGCACACCTCCGCGCTGCCGTGCTGCGCGCCCATGTGCAGCGCCGTCATACCCTATAGTATACCTGACGACGTCGTCGCGCCGGTGCTCGGCGGCCCAGGCGAGCGGGCTCCAGCCGCCGAGGTCGCGCGCCTCCACGTCGGCGCCGCCCGCCTGCAGCAGCACGCGGCACACCTCCGCGCTGCCGTGCTGCGCGCCCATGTGCAGCGCCGTCATACCCTCTGGTCCCTACACCGAAATTATTCAACCATAACATGTCACCAATGCATTATTTCCGCCTTGGCGCATAATGTCCTTTTCTCAAAATGTCCTTTCTCATAATAAATCATTTTCTCGAAATGTCCTTTTAATATGCAGTATTTTTTTAACAAATACATATTAAAGCTTTTTTAGTTAATTAGCTTATCTAAATTATCATCAAAAACATTGCAAATGCATGTAAATATTTATTAATTCTAAGAATGTTATAAAGTAATGAGTAATGTAGTTATAAAATTATAGAAGTATGATGGAAAGAATCAGAAATAAAAATGGTAATAATAATCATGAACCAATCTCTTTATATGTAGTCAAAATATTATTTATTTATCATTATTAACATTAAACTTTGTATTAATTACCTTTCCTTTATACCTTAAACAAGTATCTTTCTTTTGTAATAATCATAGTTTAAAACATGTATTTAAATACATGTTTTAATGTAATATTCATTTGTTTAATAAAATATAGCATATTAAAGGGGCATTTCGAGAAAAGGACATTATGCGCCAAGACGTTTCATTCGATATAGCCAGTCTTTGTACCGATCTCGTGGTTTTATTACATCTCTCTAGCGTCTTCCCTACATTTGATCCAATAGCACTCCCTAGAACGTGCGACCACGACGAACTATCACACGCTTCCTTTTAAAGAAACTACAGAGTGATTTTTTGAACAGTCGACAATATTGGTTGCGTGGCTTGGACCGTCATAACGGAACAACTTTGTCTATGGGAAAAACTTAATGCAGAGCAAAAAAATAATTAGCTTTTTCATTGAAAACGTCAATATCTACTCTACCAACATGTATGGAACAGCTGATTATATTTTGTTTGTAGGGCGTTTACGAAAACTTCTGTAGTAAGTGTGTCCATCTACCTACACCACTAATTGTCCAAAAAAAATACCAAAAAACTTATAATTTCCATCAGTCAGCGAGTGCGGTTTTCTCTCACTTTCCAAAAACTACAACAAAAAAATCCTAAAGTATCCTTCCAAAATAGTTAATTATCTTCATAGAAATACACACACGAAGGCGAATTAGATTACACTCGTCTTAGCAACATATCTGATATGTCTACACTAGGTACTTTTTTCTTATTCCTAGATTATTTAATTATTCCTACATTTCCTACTTTCATCATTTGGTTTGATCTTACCTGTACATTGACGTCACAGCCTGCTGCGACCAAGTATCGTATAATCTTCATGAGATCTTCGTCACTAGCCTTCACAACTTCGCTTTCCTTTTCGACGATGCTGTCCTTGTCTTCTTCGACCACCTCCTTGTCATCCGCATCTCCTTTAGACTCGATATCTTCTTTAACATCATCGGATTCCTCTTTTGGATCTTTATCAGTCTTCTTGGTTTTATCATTAGTTGTGCTGTCTTGTTTGTCTAATAGAGCTAAAAGAAAAAACAAATCATTATATTCATTATCATTGTACAGGCATTTAATGGGTATCAAACAGTTCTTATGGATGAAAATAAATAATATTAAGTGTCGTGCGTAGGGTCGTCGTTGAAGAGATAAATAATAACTTGCGAATATTATAACAGCTTTTACTTGCGTTCCACAATGGTACATAGATAAATTTATAGAGAAAGTAGCGAAATTAGCGAATGAATAGCGAATGGTCGTTTTTTCCTTTTGAAAATCCGCTTATATAGGTACGTCGGTTTTGAATTTTGTTTTGACAGCTTTTTCATCGCCAGCCAATCACATTGCCGCAGCCGTCGTTCGATCCGTTTCACGCAGTGGTCGCGACATGCCCCCGGCCTTGGAAGCACCAGGATGCTTCAAAATTACTGCACTGCATCTTCATGAAATAAAGGACATATTTTTGAGAATGCCCGCCGCACAGTGCCACTTGCTGTGCGAATGTCCGCCACACGTGATATGCCGTCTTTGCCAGGAACTGCAGTGTAGCAACGATGCGCCCCAACTGCCATTTGAGAGGAGGCAAGTTATCGTCTTTGATGACGACGAGAGTTCCAGCTTGCAACGAGTCACCGCCCTCAGTCCATTTGCACCTAGTCTGCAACTCCGAGACGTATTCTTTCGCCCAACGTGCCCAGAAATGGTGACGAATCTGCTCCACCTTCTTGTAGCGATTGAGTAGATGCCCTGGATCAGCTCGCATGTCATCATAAACTGGCGCTGTAAGTGTACGACCGATCAGGAAATGGGTTGGACTTAAGGGTAGGAGATCATTAGGGTCTGAGGACATAGGTGAAAGTGGACGGGAGTTGAGGATCGCCGCCACTTGTGCTAGTACTGTGGTAAATTCCTCAAATGTTAAATGCGCGTTCCCAATGACCCGCGTCAAGTGATGTTTACAAGACCTTATTCCTGCCTCCCACAGGCCACCAAAATGAGGAGCGTAAGGGGGAATAAAGCTAAATTTAATAGATTGGCTCGTTGCATATTGAGCTATATCCTCTGAACAATTATTTAAAAAATTTGAAAATTCTTTCATTGCTCCTACAAAATTCCTGCCATTGTCAGAGAATATTTCAACAGGTTTGCCGTAGCGTGAAATAAAGCGTTTGAGAGCTAGAATGTATGCTTCCGAGGAAAGATCGCTTACAAGTTCCAAGTCTATTGCGCGTGTTGTAAAAAAACAGACATATAAACAAATATACGATTTGACCGTTTTTGCGCCGCTTAACCTATCCGACTTTGACTGTCGAATATTGTGCAAAATACGTAATACATAGGCAAACGTACGAATTAATCGGTCAAAACGAGAAAATCTAGCAAACGGAATAATACTCGCATTTTGATTACAGTTAAACGCATGTACAACATTAGCCTTAATCTCAGGTAACTCGTTGATTGAATGTTGTGAATTATTTTCTAAAATGTCACAATCGAAATTCGCATCATCGAAAACAGATCGGAGATAAATACACGCTCCGTAAGCCGTTTGAGAAGCATCCGTAAATATGTGTAACTCAAGTGCCGTTGGTTCATTTGCTATTACGTGTCGTGGAATACGAATATTATCGAGCGCCGATAAACTGTTAGCAAACCGGTTCCACTCAGCTGTGACGTCGCGCGGCAGCTCGTCGTCCCAGTCTAACTTGAGAAGCCATAGCCTTTGTAATAAAACCTTTGCTACTATTATTGCAGGGCTCAACAATCCTAGTGGGTCGAATATTTGCGATATATGAGACAATATTATGTGCTCAGAAATTGTATTATTATTATTTACAAATTTTGTATCAAAATAAAATTCATCGGAATTAAAATTCCAACACATACCCAATGTTTTACAGTTGTGACTATCGTTGATATTTAAATCTTTGGCGTCATTAAAACAATCGGAAGCTAGATCGCATCGAAAATTAAAGATCCATTTCCTCAATGGAAAACAACCCGCCTTTAAAGTGTTTGATACATTTTCGCATAATTGTAATAGTTCGTTTTTATCGTTAGACCCAGTGACCATATCATCAACGAAAAATGATTCGGCTATTGTTCTTTTGACGTCAGGATCCGGACAGTCTAAAGATAATTGTTTTAAACACCGTACAGCCAAGAAAGCAGCCGAGGCGGTACCATAACTTACAGTATTTAGTCTATATACATTAATTGGTTTTGTCGGATCGTCACGCCACAAGATAAGTTGTAGGTCACGTTGATTTTCGTTGATTAATACCTGCCGATACATTTTTTCGATGTCAGCACACGCTATATATTTGTGCTGACGCATACGCAATAAAATGGCAAACAAATCACCTTGTATCGGAGGTCCCACAAGTTGAAGGTCGTTGAAAGACTGCCCGGAACTCGACTTTGCACTAGCGTCAAATACCACACGTAGCTTAGTGGTTGTGCTTTGCTCGCGGAGCACACCGTGATGTGGTATTACATAATTAGGGGTTCCGTACTCGTCAACACGCGTCATATGACCTAATTGTTCATACTCGTGCATGAAATCGTTGTATAATTTTTTATACTCGGGATTAGCTTCTAGGCGCCGTTCCAAAGATAAAAATCGTTTGAGGGCTTGAGGATAAGATTCGCCTAACTCATGTAGTGATGATTTGAGAGGAATGTTTACTGAAAATCTCCCGTTTTCGTCACGCATCGTAGTATTAACGAAAATATTTTCACATTCCTGTTCTTCATCCGTATACGTCTTACATGGTTTTATAATTTCCTCAAGCTCCCAAAATTGACGTAATTGTAAATCTAAACTTTGAGAAAAATTACATTGTACACTACCCATATTGCGCGTATTTAAATGTATGGGACCCGAGACTATCCACCCTAAACGCGTATTTTGAAGGAACGGTCCATTAGGTAATCGCATTTTACCGCTATTTAACAAATCCCAAAACTTATCAGCGCCTATCAGGATATCAATGTTTTGAGATTCGTAGAATGATGGGTCCGCTAATTGAATATGCTCTGGTATTTTAAACTCCGCATGATGCTTAGATATAGCGGGCAACGTATATGTTAAGTGTGGTAGCACAATGCATTGAATTTGCGTAACGTATGTACTGGTGCAGGATTTTATTTCAATTTCACACATTTGAGTAGACTGCGTGATCGTATTTCCAACACCACGAATTTCATGTGTGGACTGTACTAATGGTAATTGTAATAGTTTGCATAATGAACTAGATACAAAACAACGTTCGCTTCCCGAATCCAAAAGGCAGCGCGCTGAGTGATAAATATTATGAACGTCAAGTATTTCTACAAGTGCAGTGGATAACAAAACAACTTGTCTGTGTGATAGATGCATGGCCGATTCTATGTGTGTGTTACATGACACGGCAGCGGTGGCGGGGGGGCTAGAAACCGGTCGCTGCACCGCCGCTGGCGACAAATCTTGGGTGAGGGAAGAATGCATAGACAAAACTTGTTTGTTATTCTCGCATACGCGCGCAGGCACCGCTGGGCTAACATCATCCTTTCGCTTGTGTAATAGGGTGTTATGCCTTTCGTTGCACTGTCTACACGGACCGAATCTGCATGAACTTACGTTATGACCCGGGCGCAAACAATTCTCGCACAGCTTGTTAACGCTTACGTGTTTGATTTTAGTGTCTAAATCAGTGGTTAAAAATAGTTGACACGCGTAAAGTGGATGCACACCGTTATTGCAAAACGAACACGACTTATTGCTGAAGTGCTTTTGTGGCTTGTTAGTGGAAACGTTGCAGTGAATCTTTGGGTAGTGTGAATGTGATTGTTTTCTATTTTTTGTGTTTAAATTGGAATTAGTGCTACCGTTAGATAACTGCAACGCTTCCAGCATATCCGCCCGATCTTTTAGAAAAGACAATAGCGAATCTACCTTCAGTTTTGACTTGGAATTACCGGATTGTTTTAAAATTGTGGTTTTATGTTGTTCCCACTCGCGTTCCGTTATTTTATCTAATTTAGAAACAACAATATAAATAATTAGTGTGTCCCAGGTGTCTACTGGTTCACCTAGGATCTTTAGTGCACGCAAATTTTTTAATATCGTATCTATTAAATTTCGCAATAAATCCGGTTCTTCCTTAGTCAGGGCTTGAATGTTGAACAATGCTTTTACGTGGTTATGTACTAACAAGTTACAATTGTTGTACCGGTTCAACATTAATTCCCATGCGACTAAATAGTTATCTGCACAAAATTCTAATGAATCTATTACTAGGGCTGCGCTGCCCCTCAATGCAGATTTCAAATAGTGGTACTTTTGAATGCTACTTATCTGCGTGGAATTATGCACAAGGGATAAAAATGTATCCCGGAATTCTAGCCAGTTTTCACTCGAACCTTCAAAGTTCGGTACAGATATCGTAGGTAGTTTAACTGAATTATTAGAGCAATCTTTAGAAATAGAAGCTTCACTCTCAACGCTTAGCATACATTCAGCTCGAGCCATCACTCTGTAGTAACTGTCTTCAAATTGATCGCGTTGATTTAATTGTTCTTCTAAATCTATTTCTAAAACCGATTCCTCTAGCGTACTTTGAAGACCGTTAAACTCTGCGTGAAGGCTCTTGGCACTTTGAATTCTCAGCTTTAAATCTGCCTTTGATTGCGAAGACAAAGGCTTTTCACGCTCAAAATTATTAATAAAATTGCAAAACCTTGTTAATCTACTCTTGACAATGGCGCGTTTTTTAACTAGATCACGAATTAATTGATTTGTGCTGTCGTTGTTGGTGACGGTTATTTTAAGTGGTGATTTTGAACGAGACACAGTAGTTTCGGTATCACTCATTTTGGCGGCTAGTGAAAGTTGGATTTATTGTACAGTGGCAGTTAGTGCTAGCAAACGGCACGCTGCTATAGACAACTGATAATAGAGCTCCCTGCGTATCAATCACTAGTACAATGAAATAATTTACCACAGTAATAAACACAAGTTTTAGCAATGGATTAGGAAGGGAAATGATAACTGATGGTCGTACCTTTTGCGCTTTGTTCTCGGCTCGATCCTCAGTTATTCTGCGTATATTCCTTATTGTTTCTCCAATTGGTCGCTCCAACTTCGGTATCAAAAAGTCCAAATTTGGCTTCGAAGGTCCAGATGTCGTGCGTAGGGTCGTCGTTGAAGAGATAAATAATAACTTGCGAATATTATAACAGCTTTTACTTGCGTTCCACAATGGTACATAGATAAATTTATAGAGAAAGTAGCGAAATTAGCGAATGAATAGCGAATGGTCGTTTTTTCCTTTTGAAAATCCGCTTATATAGGTACGTCGGTTTTGAATTTTGTTTTGACAGCTTTTTCATCGCCAGCCAATCACATTGCCGCAGCCGTCGTTCGATCCGTTTCACGCAGTGGTCGCGACATTAAGTTTACATAAAGAAAACTTTATCAAAACATTGTACAACTTTATGGTCCTTCGAGCCGGATAAAAATACTATGATTAAAGTATTAATAATATTATGTAAAAACGGCAATCATTTACTGCATATTGCCGTATATTCTATTAGGTGATTTGACATTCTAGTCCCTACCAACAACTCACAATTTCGCCTTTACAATGATGACGAAATTGATGTAAATTAGCGAAGAAATGTTGTAAGCGGTATCATAATTTTCTCTGCTTACACTGATGATGTGCCTAAAATAAAATTGAATAATAAACTGTTAGATAGTGGAGTACTTAGTATAAATTAATGACCTTGCAATGCGATCATGAGCAACGTCTGCAGGCGCGTTCGTGTCGCTGCCGCCTCTTAAAGTCGTTAGTGGCTTATTCAAAACAGCCAGTGACGCTGCATAGGGACACACAATGGGTGCATTCCCGCAGACTAAACGCTGAGACATCGATCGTCATATGGTACATTTTAACCATAGTAAGTAATAATATAAATTGGACTTGAAAACAAATTACTTTCCATGTTTAAAATGTATACTGTGATGATCGATCACTTGGCGATAGGTCTGCTGGAATGCACCTAATGTCACCAAATAACTTCACTGACGAGTTTTTGGCGCCATTTTGTCGAGTACGGTTTGGTGCCTGTTTATCATAGTGGATATTGTGTCTTAAAATTGGTGTAGTTTTGTGGTACAAGTGTTTACGCAACTGAACAATATGTGGGATAATTGAAATAGGCGCGATCTTGGTGGTGCGAAGCTGAGACTTTTATTGTAGTAGTGGCTACCTCGGCAGAACTTTCCGAGTAAACTGTCTTGATATACTTGGTGCCAAATGCTCAAAGCAGCATTGGAATGCGATGCACCCGCATTCTAATGGAAATTTAAACAATATCTAGTAGATTATCTACCACTGAACTATTCAACACTTGACACTAGCAAAAGTTACTCCCAAGAGGAGAGTAGATTGCCAATCTAAAAATAAGAAGAAGCAGACCTTGCACGGCGACCATGAGCGGCGTCCGCAGGCCTTGTCCAGCGCGTCGATGCCGACATCGACGCGCTGGACAACGGCCGCGCTGCGCAGCGCGTGCAGCGCCGCCACGTGGCCGCGCTGCGACACCGCATGCACGCTCGTGCTGCCGCTCAGTGACGCTAGCTGCTTTTTTACGACAGCCAGTGACTCTGCTATGGGGATACACACTGTTACATGTTCACTGACCTTGCACGGCGACCATGAGCGGCGTCCGCAGGCCGTTGTCGAGCGCGTCGATGTCGGCGCCCGCGCTGCGCAGCGCGTGCAGCGCCGCCGCGTGGCCGCGCCGCGCCGCCGCGTGCACGCTCGTGCCGCCGCTCAGCGACGTCAGCGGCTCGTTTATGGCGGCCAGTGACGCTGCCATTGACGACAAATACTGTTACTGGCGCAGTAAACTGGTTTAATTAGCCACGCAATTAACTACCAAATCATTTAATTGAACATCGCCGTTTGATCACCGGCCTAAATAACATTTAACCAATGCGTCTAATACAACATTTAATAACGGGCTAACAGATGTTTATAGGCCGTAAAAAATAGTGCCAGTAACATTGTATACCCACATATCGCCTAACAAATAATAAATTGCGAAAAACTACAGAAAAACACCTTTACCTACATGCTGTTGGTCATATTCAATAAACATCACACAGGTTTGCGACATTTTTGAAAATTTTTTTCGAACTGTCTGTAATATTATTATTCCCTTTCATTTAAAAGAAATCGAAAAACTGACTCAACAAAAATGTAGAACATGCTCACAAAATTTCACGAGAGCTGGAAAATGCGAACTGTAGAGGAAAACAGACGCACAGCAAGACAACGAGACAGACATACGAAAACATTTTGAAATGGAGCGTTGGCCTAGCCTTGCGATTGGTGCTCGCTCAGTCAATTATAATTTTCTTACTTATTTTAGGTATGAGTAGTTCCACTGGCTCCATCGCCAATATGGCGTCGCAGAGCGCGTGCGCGGCGCCGGCGACGGTGGCCTCGTCCTCATCTTGCTTGACGCACAACTCTCTCAGGTCTAGGGCCGGCGCGGGCAGCAAGTCGTCGGGGATCAGCGATGTTAGCTCGCCCTTACACTGTGACGTCGAGAAGCTGAGGTATGCTTGGGTACTGCAATAATTAATGCCCTTTTGTTTCTCATTTAAAGTAAATTTTAATTGGACTTTGTTCAAAATAGCTTTAAGAGAAGACTAAAGGGGAAAGAAGGAAAGAGTAAGGGCAAGGGGAAAGAAGGATCATAGTCAGTTTAGTTCAAATTGAGTTAATAACGCCATCTGCTAGAAACATGAACTTGCTATGACTTGATTCAGAAAAAGGCAAAAAAAAAACTACTGCCAACATTAGCGTCAAATAATTTTTGTATCTAAACTAGCTAGAATGATCATTGTCAAGGGCATAATGTAAATACAAACACACATACAAAAAACAAACAAACTTACAAGATACGCGCGAAAAACATAACCCTCTCGCAGTCGGGTAAAAAAGGAGAGAAGTTTTTCTCACTGACTCTGATCCTTCTTTCCCTTCAATAGTGGTGGCCAGATAATTAAGGACACCAGTCGATTTTCATACAAATGAGGAAACTTTGAAGCCTTGATCCTCCGCCAAGAATTGACCTAGCTGTGATCTGATGATGGCCATCCAGGGAGTGAATGGAGGAGATTCAGATCGCCATACACATCCAACTGATCTAAACAGTATTCTAAGAGACATAAGGATCAGAGTTTTCAAGTTTCAGAATTTCCATAGGTACTTTTTAAACATATCCTTATATCTCTTAGAATGCTGATCAGATCAGTTGGGTGTGTATAGTGAGCTGAATCTCCTCCATTCACTTACTGGATCATGAGATCACAGCTAGATCAATTCTTGGCGTAGAACCAAGGCTTCAAACTTACTACGTAATTGAAAATCGACTAGTGTCATTATCTGGCCACCACTTTACGGGACTTTGATTCAAGATTTTGTTTTTCTTAATATTACTGCAGGCGCATTCTGCTGCTGCAATGTTCACGAGCTGCCAGTGCGAGCGTACTATGACTAAAGTCCATTCCATGAAACAAGATCGTGATCGCGTATCGGCAATAGCCTAGCCTAGGGATGGCGAACCTTTTTGTACCAACGTGGCATTTTTGTAAAGAAAGTGCCATCAAATAATTTTGACTTTCGTGATAATTGGGAAAATAATAACAATAAATACTATCAACTCAAAAGACTTTATGTCCTACAAAAAATTGTTAAATTTTTCAATGTTTTAATTATACGGGTAATTTATATTAATTAGTTCGTATATTTTTGGTAGTGCATAATGATTTTTGTGATTGATGATGTGCCCAAAATATTTTGACGCGTGCCATGGGTTCGCCATCCCTGGCCTAGCCTATAGCTTAACTCTAGCCGCGCGCTTTGACCAATAAGCTGCGCGTATTTTGTTTCCTAGAAGTTCGATTAGTGCAACAAAGTGTACATGCATGTAGTCGCAGCGACTGACCACTGCTCGCGCTGGTCGGGCAGGTACACGCGCTTGTTGCTGCAGCGCATGTGCACGCGCACGCGGCTGCAGGCGGTGTTCACGGGCTGCCAGCGGTACGAGCGCACGCCGCAGTGCGGGCAGCCGGCGCGGGCCTTCACGTCGTTGTAGGGCAGGCCGCACTCCAGGTGGAACAGGTGGCCCTCCGAGCATTGGTAGAATGTGCCCTGGGGGATAAAACACTTTATGTACTACTGCAACATTGACGTCATTGATATTATAAAGATGATGGTTATATCACCGAAAGTGGCGCCCTCAGAGGTTTTTTAAACAACTGCCCAAAGCAAAAAGAGTGTATATGTGTTCAGGGTTCATGTATGTTTGTGGGTATGTGAGTTTTTTTATTCCACCATAACTTCCAAATGGCTCTACGGATTTGGATATATGGGGTATTGTTAGAATCCTTGCATCATTCCAAATGACACTGGCTATATATTTAAAAAAAAAGTCAATATGGCGACTGTATGACGCCATTTTCAAATGTAAAAAAAAATTTTTTTTCTTCAATTATTACAATATGGGCATCAAATGAAAGGCCTTTAAAAAATATATAATTTGTCACTAAAATGTGTGAAATAAAAATAAATAAATTTAAAAAAAAACACGACTGCCCTGCTAAAAACAAACTAAAAAAGTTAAGGGGCGGTAATAGGAAAACATGGTTTTCGCGGGTCATTTTTTTATAAAGAAAACGTAAACTTGTAGCCACCAAAAAATCATACGACAAGCTAAAGAGTTTATCTAGTTGCTACAATCATAAAATTATGTATAACCCTAACAGATGGTTGTAGAAAAAAAACAGAATATATCACCAAAAGCGCTTGTCGCGGGCCATATCTTTGGCGTAAATAATAACGGAAACGTATTGAATTCTACATCAAAATACATTTTAACGTACTGTGCAGTTGCTCCAATAACTTTTTTTCAAGAAAGATAATTGTGCTAAAGATAATGATGAAAAAACAACGAAAAACTTTGAAAAAGTGCAGAAGTGGGGTTATTTTCCATACTCTTTACACGTAAAGAAAAAGACAGAGACAAATGATTTCACGTAAGGGAGCCTTAAATAACAAGTGTCATTGCAGTCGGGGGACCTCTTCGATTAAAAATTGTTCCACAAAACGGTCCCCCGACTGCAATGACACTTGTTATTTAACTTCTTAGTTTGTTTTTAGCAGGGCAGTCGTGTTTTTTTTTATTCAATAAGTTTTTAATAGGAAATGAGTTTAAGAAAACTTTACGTGGAATTTTTAGGACCGATGGTGTAGTATTTTTAGAAAGTATTACTAAATTCCCTCGTAGTCATTCATAGAAGTAAATAGCAAGTCTGTCAAAACCGACTACTTTTAGCAGTTTTGCTATCTACTTCTAGCAGTGACTACGAGGGAATGTAATGATACCGTATGGGCCCTAAAAATTCCACATAAAGTTTTATTATAATTGTGTATTAGAATTACAATATTAAATAAGATTAACCGTGGCGCCACTTTCGGTCATACAACCGTCTTAACATAAAACCAAAGAGCAGAAAGCATGAGCCTAATGGAGTCACATGAATCAGTAGATATCTACATATAATCAAGGCGACAATAGTTTAATATAAGTGCGGAGCTAGATGGCGCAGTGGTTTAGCGCCTGGCTCAGTCATTGTGGAGGTAAAGCAACTTTCGCAAGGATCGGTCATGGGATGGGTGACCTAAAATTAATATTTCGAGCTCCTCCATGTTTCGGAAAGCATATCAAGCCGTCGGTCCCGGGTGCATTTGCAGTCGTTAACACCCTCCAATCCGCATTGGGCCCGCGTGGTGGGTTATTATGGCCCATTCTCCTTATTCACCCATAAGGAAGGGCAGTGCACCAGCAGTGGGAACATTAAAAAGAAAAACTGATTGTGTATGATCCTGTACACACACCTTTACTTGATATGCTGATGGATGTTGATAAAAACTCCTTGTTGAAATAAAAAACGTATATTTTCACAATGAACTGTATAAAATTGATATAAGACGCGCGGCGGCCTATACCTACAGAAACTTTAAACCTAAAAACGTGGGGCGCATGCTAAAGACAATATGGATAGTAAATTTTAAAAAAGCGCCTCACGTTTTTAGGTTTAAAATTTCAGTAGGTATAGGGTTATAAATATTTACAGAAGAAATTATTTTTTACTTTTTAGTCTGTTTTTACTAGTCCGTTTTAATGTTGTTAGTCCGATTTTTCTGTAATAATTTTATTAATTAGGTACCTACTACGAAAACAAAATATTTTTTGATAATATTAGGTACTTTATTCTTATGATTTCGTGTAAAAATGCTTACGCGGGTGAATGACAGATTGTACGTTACCTGCGTACAGAAGAGTCCGCAGGCGGAGCAGGCCATGTGCTTCCGCAGCATGGCGGCGTGCAGGCGGCAGGCCAGCAGGTAGGGCGCGCGCGGGCCGGCGCGCAGCAGCGCCGCCAGCGCGCCGCCGCCGTCGCGCGCCGCGCCGTGCGAGCACCCCACGCGGGCGCCGTCCACGCTCTCCACTGCGCCGCAGAACACCGGCTCTGTGCACACCGACCGATCATTGTTGTTCAAAGTGAAAAACAGATCTCAAGTGTGAGATTGCTAAGATCCATCGGCATCGTAAGGTCCTCACTACATACGATACGGAAAAGAACACCGAAAAAAGAGACAGATAGATCGTAACGATCAATCACACCGCGATTCTAAAAGAAAAATAGTGATTATAATATTAAACAAAGAAAGGGCTGACCAAGCTCAGCTTGTGTTGTGTTGTCTATCCACCGACATGATTTTTTTTTCTATTTACCGGGACTGGCTGTCTGTATGATTTGACAGCAAAGTTTTTGTGCCTATTTGAAACGCCTCTAGCATCTGTCTAAGGAACTATCTGACGTAACTACAATGAAAATGGTTGCCATGACCAGACTTTAGTACCATGTCCCTCACGCTATACTCACACTACGTCCTACAGCGCCAAAATGGCGGAAATCAAATAGGCACAAGAACAGTTTGACAGCAGCCAGTCTAGTCGAATATATAGAAGTCAATGAGTCTATCCCACAGCCACAACGCTGGTTTTAAGCTGGATCCATAAATATACAGAAGAAGGAACAGAGCGACCAGGGCAGGGTGTGTGGCGAGCAAATTTTCCCTTCATCGCGCAATCGATCGCCGTGGAAAATTTAATATTTTTTGATAGTCAATTGACATTTACAAAATCTCTCAGGTCCTCAATCGTCACGTCATGCATCACGCTACGCATTCTGGAAAACAAATTTCATCTTTCTACTATTGATGGTAAATTTGGCGGCATGGCGTATGAAGTACGGCGACGCATTTACACTATTCAAAAAGGTCCGCCCGCCGCCTCGCTACAAACAATATACAGCTATCACTGACCAGTGAGTTCAGCGGGCGCGGCGTGCACGTTGCTGGGCGCCTCGCAGAAGCAGGTGGCCACGATGGCCGCCTCGTCCTCCGGCCGCGCCGCCTCCACACCCTCCTCCCCGCCCGCCGCCTCGCTACAAACAATATACAACTATCTTTCAGCCCCCCTAGCATATGTACAAAAACATATAATCCGCGCGCGATCTGAATGGGATGGTACCTTGTCAAATTAAATAGAAAACTTTAATAAATAATTTTAATAAATAAATATAAATATTTTTGACAACATCACATACATTGCTCCAATCCCAAAGTAAGTAACTATAGCACTTGTGTTATGGAAATCAGAAACAACGGTGGTATGCCGTATGACACACACCCAGACCTGAGACAATATTGAAAAGTTCATTTTCTACATTGACCCAGCCGGGGATCGAACCCAGGACCTCAAGAGATGGTGACGCCTTGAAGACCGGCGTGCAAACCACTCGACCACGGAGGTCGTCAATTTTTCATTTATCAAAATTCATTAACTTATTAGTCAAACTGACTAATAAGTTAATTTTAATTTAATTAATCAACTACTTGTTATCTTACTTGAAGTTGCTGTAGCAAAAGTTCCCTCACCTCAGATGCGTGACACTGTTTTTGGATATCCCTGTGATTCGCCCATGGACATCGTACCATGGACATCTCAGTTTGACAAGGTACCATCCCATTCTCATCGCGCGTAGATATTATATACAAGTATATAGTATAATATAGCGTTTTATTGACATTCAACTGACAAAATCCATTGTCTTTCCGTTTCGGTGCTAGGGGGCTGATCACAGGGCAAATTGTACTGGGTATTAATACATTTTTTTTACAGAACAACCTTGTTATTTATAAACGTGCAAGTGAACAGAATTTAACATCGTTGATTGTACAATATCATGGCTTATGTGTATTTCTAGTCTAGAGATTCATATACTTATTGGTAATTCTTACCTGTTGTTGTCTTCTGGTTCTGGGTCAGACTGAGCGTCGTCGACTTTAGAAGAACGACTTTTAAGGCGACGCGAGCGGCTGGTAGGCACAAAGAAAATATAGTTTTAAGCAAAAGTAGATCAGAGGTATTCGACACCTGTATCAATTAATTCATCATTGCCCGCGCGGACGTCGTCGTCCGGACAACAATAGCAAATCTAAATATTGTGTCTCATTTACCAGGCGTTGACAGGTTAAATATCATTCAAACAAACCTTGCCTCCTCTTCTTGGTCAACCTCAGGCATATCGGCGCGGCGCCGGGATCTATTTCGTTTGGATGGTGGGCAGTATTCCCTACAACACATTATAATCCCATCAGTCAAAATAATAATCTTTACACAGTGTATGCAATGAGATCCTTACCGGTCACTCTCATAAGTACTATATCGGGTTGCTCTTCTTGACGACCTCCTTTGAGCTTCCCTGTATTCAAATTAAATAAACTGAACCACTGTTTTCTAGACTTTCATTTGGCTAAGCTTTTAGAAGCTATTGAGGAAATCACTACTTTTTGAAATAGCCTAGCGCCAGCATAATATTGGACACATTGGCTAGACACAACATAAGAAACACTTACTTCTGATCATCATCTTCTGGCAATGGTGATGGTCTATCAATATCCTGCCCGTAAGAGGAGCATAGCCTGGTAGAGCGACGTGGACGCTTGCTCTTTGACGACCCCAGTGTGCACAGGAAGTCTTCACTGCTATCTTCGTCTGCCTCCAGCAGCTTGCTTATCACTTCTTCCGAGTCATCGTCCATTTCATCTTCATCCTCTAAATCTTCATCTTCCTCATCATCTACTTCATCTATTTCCCTGATCGTCCATGATAAATTATTAAAAAATGAGAAGCAGTCTGATAATGGAATAGAATTTCTATAAATTATCTGTCGAAAAGTTATCTAGACCCTATGGAACTTGGCCCTTCACAATATATTTAAGTGCATTCAGAGGCTTTATTGCTAAACTCAAAATCTATCATGATCAATTTTAATTTGCCAATTGTATACATGCATCACTGGGTTTCAAAAACAGTCTGTGACAGTGCCTTATAATGCCATTGCCACAGCAATGGACGTAGCATTTGTGCCAACTTGAAAGTGATTGTGATAGATTTAGAGTTAGACAATGGCTGGTGCAATCAAATTAGTAGCTAATTAAAATATAATGCCACTCTTCCATAGTAATCTGGCCTAAAAATAATACATGTGTTATATAGATTAGAACAGTGATATCAGTGAATAGATGTTACTAGTAACTTTTACTAAGGTACAAAGAATATCTCTCAGGGTATTAAGATATAGTCGCACAAAATATTAAAAAAGTATACATCATTTACTACAGTATAAAAATAAGTTAAAAAGAGAATAATAAGGGCGGAAGAGAGGTAGTGTTTGACTGGACGATTATGTCGCTCAACATGGCCTCTCTTCTACGTTACTATCAGTCCAAATGGTAACGTGGCATTAGGTTCTAGGGGAGAGCGCAGGTCGTGAAGATCCCTAGAACAAGCCTGATTGTTAACCTGCCCGTGGTGCCGCCTGCTTTTGATCTGGTTCCCTATGAAACAGATGCAACCAATCAACAATCAGACGTAATCCCATCTTTTACCTATTACTCATATCCCTACCTCTCCCAATATCCCATCTATCCTGTCGGCTGACTCCTTCTCAGCCACCTTCTTCACCGGCATGAAGGGGAGCGAACCGGTGGAGTAACAGCTCCTCCTGCACTACGGCCTGTGCAGTTGATCGCCGTAAGGGGGGATGAAGGAATCCTGGAGGGTTGAGTGAAACGGGGTCGGCGGTAGTACCCTTGTTTACACAACACGCCCTCTTTGGTCTGGATTTCACCCGAAACGGTAGCCTTTCTGGGTAGCGCCAGGGAGGAAACGGTCTCGTGTCCCGTTAGAGGGCCGCGGCGAGGTGCGGGGAGATCCAGCTTGCTGGATGGTTAGGGCCATGCTGACGAGGTAAGAATAGGTGGAGCAACTGGGAAGCCGCTTGAACTGCAACCCAGCCACCTGCTTCGAGTCTCCGATGTCGCGCCTGAGCACCAACTCCCTACACCTATATCCGGTCAGTAGTCCTAGTGCACCTTGTTTTTGATACAAGGCACTCCCAAATGTGCGGGCTCCATGGAGGGTGGGAAGCCGACCGGATGAAGTAACTTTTTATCTACATCATGGACACTACAAAGTTCAAGATTTTACCGTTACCTGGCTCTGCCGGGTCACTCTCCCGCGGGACGGACGAGCAATCTGAAGTCCCGCGAGAGACCAATACTCCCGAAGGGAAACCGGAGGGACCACACCAGGGGGGCGCCGAGAAATTGGTACCCACTGGACCACCAACACCTGCTCCGCAGGCCACCGTACAATCGGTGATCGACAGCCGGTGGACGCTACCTGGCAAACACGGGCAGCAGCGCGGACCCTCTGAGAAGAGGGTAAGCGCCGCTCCGGCCCGTGATGGCCAGCCCCCGTCCGATCGGACCGGAGCCAAGCGCAAGAAGCGAGGAAAGGTTAAGACCAAAAATCTTAATCCCTCCACGCCAATCGGCGCTGACTCCGGTAGCTCGATCACCGCCAAGCCGTCGGGATCGCAGGCTGCGGCTCAGGGAGGTCAGGGAAACCTGACCACACCTCTGCCGCTCCCGGCCAGTACCGACGCACACTCGGGGGGAGGGCCAGGAACGCGGGTCGCGGCTGGTGAAGGCCGGGGAAACCCGGCTGGACCCACCGCACTCGCTAGTACAGATCCGAACCCTACAACAGGATCGGGAGCGCACGGGCAGATGAAAGGTGAGAGGCGGGGAAACCTGCGCCCACCCAAATCGGCCCGACGCGCGACCAACCCTCAGCAGGGACGTAAGACCACTACGGCCCCTTTCAACACCCCGGGCGCAGGAGCTGCTGCGCGGCCTAAACCGAAAGCCAAAAGGGCTCGCCTGGACGAGACGATCTCTCCTCGAGGCCAGTCCAAGAAGCTGAAGGCAGAGCTGCCGAGCGGTTCCTCGACTGGGGCACAAACTTACGCTGCAGCCGTAGCCAAGCCCAAGGAGGTAAGATTTGTGATCACATCGCCCTCGGGATACGTCTCTAGGGAGGTGGCGGAGCAGATCGAAGCTGACCTGGAGGAGACTATGCTGCAACAGATACTCCTGGGCACCTACGAAGCGGGTAACGTCGCCTTCTGTGGTAAGCCCTTGTATAAGGACGGTTGTCTCCACCTGGCGGCCACCAACAATACGACCCTGGAGTGGGCGACAGGGTGGGCGGAGGAACACCACATACCGGACGTGGGAAAGCTCAGAGTATTGAGAGCTGAGCAGGTCCCGAAGAAGGTCATGTGTGGTTTTGTTCTGCCCAAGCTCTGGACCCGGGAGCAAGGAATGGTAGGTAAGGTCCTCCATTTCTCCAACCCAGAACTCCAGGTGGAACGATGGCTCCTGAACGGCTTCCAGACTCAGGAGTCCACCAGACGAACATTTGTCGTCGTGTCGGTGCCGGAGGACATCGTGCCGGTGATCATGGCTAAGGGTCGCCGGGTCAGTTTCTTAACTGGCTCGGTGTACCTGAAGTTCAGGAACACCAAGGGTAAGTTCGTCGACACTCCACCCACCGACAACCCCCGCGAGTCCCCCGGTGACGACACGACGACCACCGCCACTACACCAGCCGCACCAGCGGCTGCCACCGACACCGCCGAGCCGGCCGCAGCGGAGATGATTATCGACGCTGCTGCCGCCGGTCCCTCCGGCAGTGAGGCTTCGCCAGCTAGCGAGGAACTCCTGCTGGGGCTCGACGAGTTGGCCTTAGAGGACGTTGTCTGCGATGATGGCGTCCCTCTCTCGTAAGGCCCAACTCCTCCAAACCAACCTCCAGCACAGCATGACCGCAACGGCTCAACTACGGCACTGGCTGGAGACCAACACGACGACGATCGCACTGATCCAGGAGCCGTGGATCAGAGACGGCACTGTGCGAGGACTCTTCAGGAGGTAAGCTCATACAGGCCGCGAGTGGTAATGTAAGATCGTGCATATACATATCTAAAGATATCGAGACACAGCCCTTACTGAATTTCTGTTCCAGAGATCTAAGTACTATTACGCTGACAATTAACAATCAGGAATTGGTCCTGGCATCAGCATACATGCCTGAGGGGGAGCGAGCGCCACCTGAGGAGGTAGCGTCGCTTGCTCGCTACTGCAGGGAAAACAACATTGAGCTAATCATCTCGACAGACTCCAATGCCCACCATCCGCTGTGGGGAGAGGAGAAAAGCAACACTAGAGGTAATGAACTGGTGGAATTTCTACTAACAACCAATCTAGAAATAATTAACATAGGCAATGAACCGACCTTCGTCGCGAAGAGGTGCAGAGGGACGATTGTTGACCTGACACTTGCAACACCGTTAGCGGCATCCATGATAACGGACTGGCACGTCTCAGACGAGGCCTCATGTTCGGATCACAGGTGGCTACGCTTCAACTTACAGGTACCTACCATCACTATTGACCCTAAAAGGTATCCAAGGAAAACTAACAAACAACAATACAGAACACTCTTAGCAGAGAAACTTGATACAGGCTGCGACAGGAGGGACTTCCCGACCGCTGCGCAGCTAGAAGAACAGGTAGTAAAATTTACCAATACCTTAAGACAATGCTTCGAAGAGGCCTGTCCCCTGAAAGCTCCCGACTCGGAGAGCCCCGTGTAGTGTGTGTACAACATATACAGCACACACTCATCTCTCCTCGTATATAAGCTTGGTCCAAACATAATAAATGGATTATTGATCGCAGTCAGTTACTTTTATTCAGTCTCCTGGTCGCCTCCTTGCATGGCGACCCTGCCAGTGCCGCCTGCGTTGGCGGCGCTGTGCAGCCGGTTTATTATAAAGTGAAAAATTAAAATAAAATGGACTACAAAAGTGTATCACTTGTGATGTGGAGCTACAAAAAGGACTATTAAAATAAAACCTAATCTAGTTGCAGACTCTTATTAATAAGCAATATGAAAATAAAATAGTGAAATAAAAAAAATATATAATTAAGAAAAATAAATTCTTCAAGTGAAAAGAACTCTAAATACTATGAAGTATGAATATTATGAACTATCAAAATTATAAATTTTAAACAAAGTGTTCGCGTGTCTGCTGCTGTTGTGATGCTGATGTGATGAGAATGGAGATGTAAAGCAGGGCGCTGGGAGACAGTTGGTGTCGGATGTGGACCAGCCGGCCGATGATGGAGTCATGAGAGGGTCAAGTTGGAAGCTGAATTTACCAACAGAGAGTGGCCAAGCAGTGGACGGAACTTCGAAATGAGTCAAAATTTACTTCAGAGACCTTCTTTTTTTTTTCGGTTTGATTATGATATTTGGTAGATTTCTTTTCTCATTTTCTCTTTATTGTAGAGACCCTAGTAAAGTAGATACTTTGAATTAACATAGACATGTTTAAAAAGAAATTAGAATTATCATTTGTAAATGATTATGCATAAAATGATTTTTGAGTTTTCGAGTTATAAGATTGTCCTTGACTTAATCTGAGTTAAGATTTTATCAATGAACTAAAAGTTAGGAAATAAGTATTGTAAAAAAGAGCTCGAGACGTTTGAAGGATTTATTTTAGAATTTTATTTTGTTCTCCTTTTAATAAAATGTTAAGCAATAAATTATAAGAAAAACATATTTAGAGAATATAGATTAAAATTGGCAGTATGTTTTATAGATACATAATAGCTTCGTGCGAACTTGATTTTTCTCTTTTTCTTATTTATACGATTGCACAGAAAGTAACAAGAAGTCGGTTTTATTTTGTTGTGGTTTTGGTATTTAATTTATGTTTTTTTTTTACAGTAAGTTTTCCAGAGATCGATGGTTGATAAAGGTAACTCTTATCTTGCATTCATAAAGTTGTGATTATATTAAAGTGATTTTATAATTTTATTATAATAATGGTTATTTTTCTCGTGATTCTAAAGATTAATTTTGTAGCTATGATTATTTATTTAAAAGTAAAAGAAAGTAATTTGTGAATTCCGTTTTTTAAATACATTTTATTATCTAATTATTATATCGATGTCATTTATTTAGCTTCATGATAGGTACAAAGTTTAGATTTCGTAATAATTACATTCAATGTGAACGACATCGAAATTGCTGACATAGCAACACGTGTGATATTGTAGCAACGAACTAATTAGGTATCATTTTTGTTAAGCCAAAGAATTTAAATACCGTTTGAGTGATTGTATTTTGTCGTAAACTAATTAAAGTATATTATAAATAAAATTTTCATAAAAATAATTTCATTCTGTTTTAAACGGCTTCAATAGGTAGCAGATCTCTTTTTCTTTCGCAGGACACTTATATTGATAACAAATTTTATATAGGTAGGATTTTTTTTTTCAAAGTAGGTAAGTAAATAAGTACTTGTAAGTAATGGTCTTTTATCCCTTAATAAATATTTGAAATTGTACTTATTGGTAATTCTTGCTAAATATTATAGGTAGTCTATGTAATTCAATAATATTTTTCACTATGACGTATTAATTATACCTATTTAACTATCTTCAAAAGATTAGGAAAACATCATTCAACTTGTTTGACTTGTTAAAAAATTAAAATTTTGAAAACTACTTTTAATTTTAAACGTAACTAATTTGCTAAATTAGCTATTTATAAAAGACTATTTTTTGTCTTCATTTTGGTACATATTTTTCTTTGCTATTACATTAGGTATATTTAGATACAAGTAATTTATAACTATGTACTTATATTATATCTTATGATCGACATGGATTTTAGTTTCGAAGTTTACTTGACAAAATTTTATTTATGAGTATGATTTCTTTATATTATGTATTGATGGCATTGACAAAACTAACATTAGATTTCATTACTATTGCGTACAATCATAGTGTCAGATTATATTTCCATTCAATTTTTTTACGAATAACATAATTTTTTTTTATTTATGTATAATGCTGTTAGGTATAGTAAGTTAATAAACGCACGGTACATTCGTTTTGTAGTGATTTTTTTTTTCATCGGAAATAGTAATTCTAGTTTGGTACTATTTCAAAAAAAAACAATTGATTTTAACTAGGTAATAGTATTCTTATTCTATATTTTTTTATACTTATTAGTGTCCTAGCATTTTATTTTATCATTCAAATGAGTTAATTATTATAAATATTTTCGTTTTAGTCCTGAATAAAGATCAAGTTGTTTGAGTTTAGATTTGTAATATCTACGCAATTCAATTCAATAATATCGGTAGTAAATTATCATGTGATAAAATTATTTCTTATTAAGTAGAAGTGATGCAATCATAATTTGTTTTGATTAACTTATAACGAACAAGGTATTGGAATGTAGAGTGTTGTATTTCTATATCGTTAGATTACAAAGAGGTAGCGCAGTTGCACTTATGCAAGTCGAAGCAGTAATATTAATCCTGTCGCAAAATATCACACGGGTTTGCTAGTCAAGCTGTAATTTAAAACATTGTTATTGTTATAACATTGGAAAAGATAACGCGTGTATTAACTTCAATGGAAAAGAAAATTTTATGGAACTTATTAATTTAGGATGTGAAAGTTTCTTTTGAGATAAAAATTATTGAGATAGTATGTTTGTGGAATATAGAATTATAGTTGAGGTTTGAAAGGAAAAATTTACGAGGAACAGTTTGAAAGCAAGTCTATGATGACTAGAATAAAGGAAAGGTATAGATTTTAATAGGTATTAGGAATATTGTAGGAAAGTTAATGTAGCTGTATTAAAAATCTTTTTGTAGCTTTTTAGTTTGCAATTAGGTACAGCATGGTATAGGTATAGGTAATGTGATGCGTTTTTTTTGTAGGATTTGGAATGATGATAAAGATTTATTTATGGAAGTTAAGGAATATACGGTTTATAAGGTTTCACATGCGAATGGACTGATCACCCAAAAGCGATGAATCTCTTATTACCTTATATTCAATTTAGGCTTGTTAGTTCTTTTGATTGGTTTTGGAAAGCAAAGGTTAGGATATAAAGCTCGATTATACGGTACACATTAAAGGAAAGGTACTATAGGGTTCAGGTCCTTCAGTTGCATCAAGGTGTGAACGAGATTCCCCTTTGAATCCTGTTTGGAGACCAAATTAGTATGTGTCTTAATTCATGACCCTATTAATAATGGTACATACGTGGGGTGTCAGATCCTTCTAGTCGATCATGGTGCGAAACGAGATTTCCTCTGTGAGATTTGTTGGAGCCCGAGAACTTATAAAAAAACTGCCCCCATTAATAAGTGAGCTGTGGCCACAGCCCAAAATGGCAACTGTCTATTTTTATATGATATGATAATGAAGTCGACTATAAATAAATATGATAAAGTATGTACCAAAATGATGAGTTAAATAAAAATGAAAGTACGCCGGCGCCGGGCGAATTATGATGTATGAGTACCTGTAGGTGATATGAAATGTGTATAGTGTACCGATAATGTTACTATGAATCATGAAGTTTATAACGAGCAAGAGTAGGATTTAAAGTGAAGAAAATATATGAGAATATTGTATTGACACAGAATAATTTGGATAAGAATATTGAGCGATAGGAATATTACACAATAGGAGGTTATGTGTTAAACCAGGAAGTTTGAGGATATTTATATTAGGAAGATGATGAACAATAAGGTTGACGAAAGTTTATAGGTAACATGACAATAATGTTTGAAAGAAAGTTTTTTTTATGTAAAAGAAAGAAAAATTTTTTTTTTAAAGACACGATGAATGAAGGTAAAGAACTTGTTTTTTTGTTTAAGTTAGCGAAAAGTTATTGGGAAACAAAGAGTTAAATAATAAAAGAGGAATAAGAGAAAAAAAAAACAAGAAGTAAAGTGTTTTTTTTTATTCAGTTACCTTTTTCAACTGTTGAAAAGAAAAGAAGTTTTTTTTATTGGGATAAAATATAAAGTTTATTCATATGAAACATGAGTCTGTGCAATCTATACAAGTTTAAATCAGAAGAATACTTATGTGTAACAAATAAATAATTTTGTTTTGAAATGTGAAATAAAATATGTATGTTTAAATTAGGTAAGTATGTTAGGAATGTAAGATTAGCACTCTGTTATCACCAACAGAGATATTAGTTTAAAAAACAATTTAAGTTTCACTGCATCTGAAATATTTAATCAGCTGCAAATGCTTTTACAATTAAATAAAGAGATATTCAGTTTAAAATAATTGTTACAAAACCGATAACAATTTGCCATGTTTTAATAAAATTGTATACGAAAATATTACGTAAATTATTACATTTTAGATGTTCCATAGCAACTTCTTACGTGACTAACAGTCATAAGTATACTCAGATACTTAGGTAGAATTTTTATTAAATTGTATTTCATTCTATCATAAATATTTTATTTAAATTAAGTCATTTACTATATACCTAATGATTCAATTTTAGAGCTATACCATTTAAGTTTCGTCTAGAATTTTCTGTTTCCTTTACAAAATGATTAATGGTAATTGATTATTAATTGATTTGTTTTAATAAATAACGTCGAATTCAAGTTTTAAATCCTATTAAAATTAACATTATTTTTTTATATTTTGTTGTTTTTGAATTTTTCTTGGTATTTTATTCTTTAATTTGTGAAATAGCACATTTATGTTTCAATTAACTGGTGAACTAGTTTGGATGTTAAAGAAAGGATTTGATTTTATACTGTTACTTATATTTTGGCATACATAATATAGAAGCAACTTAACTTTCATTTTGTTTGTACAGAAAAAACAATTTAGCGCAAGAATATAAATTGGGAAATCGTTTCTTTTAAGTAAGTAATTTTTTTTTCGAATTGTTGTTTTCAATATGTTACAAGCAGTTTATTTCTAGTATGATATAATTTGGTTTAATTTTTCAAAAGTTGTTTTTGTATTGTTTAAGTAAATAATTATAAAAAAAAAAAGGTAATCTAGGTACTTTAATTTTTTTTTCTTTTAGGGGGGAGGTGTAGTGTGTGTACAACATATACAGCACACACTCATCTCTCCTCGTATATAAGCTTGGTCCAAACATAATAAATGGATTATTGATCGCAGTCAGTTACTTTTATTCAGTCTCCTGGTCGCCTCCTTGCACCCGGCAAGCACCAATGGTGGGGACCGGAGCTTAAAAGGCAACGTGAGATTGTCAGGAAAAGGCTGAACAGAGCAATGAACACCTGCGATGACTATGACTGGGACCGGTACAAAGAGGCTAAGGCTGAATACAAACGTAAAATAAGGTACTGGAGGACCTCATCCTGGAGAAAGTTCAGTAATGAGATAAGCTCCACCAAACAGGCAAATCGGGTAAGGAAAGTATTGTCTAATCAGGGTCCTGGTCCACTAGGTAACCTGAAAAAACCCGACGGCACGATGTCCCGCTGCCCGGAGGAGACAAACGCTATCCTAATACAGACCCACTTTCCAGACTGCCAACTCGTACAACAGGTAAGTTGGCAAGACAAACCTGTGCAACCCACTGAAGACTGTTGGCGTTATGCCGAACAGGTAATAACACCTGAAAAGGTAAGAAGTGCTATTAAGAGCTTCTCCCCTTTCAAGGCGGCTGGAACGGACAACATCTTTCCCGCACTACTACAATGGGGAGAGGAGCAAATAGTTCCAGTCCTCACCCATTTACTACAAGCCTGTCTGGCGCATCGCTACACCCCGCACCTATGGAGGGAAGTCAAGGTAGTGTTTATACCTAAACCAGGTAAACCCGACTACACTAATCCGAAGGCTTTCAGACCGATCAGCCTCACAACCTTCCTGCTGAAAACTATGGAAAGGGTCTGTGAGTGGTATCTACGAAGTGGAGCATTGGCGAAACTCCCACTACATAAACATCAGCATGCTTAAAGCGCTGGGAAATCCACTGAATCAGCCCTTCATCAATTAGTCGGTAAGATAGAGGAAGCTATCCAAAAGAAACTTATTTGTTTAGGCACCTTCATCGATATAGAGGGCGCCTTCGACAAAACTACATTCACCAGTATTGAGGCAGCACTAGTGAGACACGGTGTTGATAAACAACTCGTAGACTGGATCGTAAATATGTTACGCAACAGAACGGTACAGGTATCAGGGGCCGTCGGCCAAAGGGCCCTGGTGGCGAGAGGATGCCCCCAAGGAGGTGTGCTCTCTCCACTTCTGTGGAATCTGGTGGTAAACGACCTGATCTCCCATCTTAACTCTAACTATTTTTACACTATAGGATATGTGGACGACATTACCATACTAAGTATAGGTAACCAGGCTGGCATAACCTGTAACACCATGCAAGCAGCCCTGAAGAAGGTTGAGGAATGGTGCAAAAGACACGACCTGACCGTCAATCCCACGAAGACGGAAATGGTAATGTTTACAAACAAACGCCAGGTGGGCGACTTCCGTCTGCCGAAACTGTTTGGAACTACACTACAACTCTCTAACGAGGTAAAGTATCTAGGTATAATCCTGGACAGCAAACTTAATTGGAACAGCCACTTGGAGTACAAAACGCAGTCCGCCAGCGTCATTCTATGGCAGTGCCGAAAGATGATTGGTAAGCGTTGGGGCCTAGCACCCAAACTATTCCTCTGGCTTTACAACACGATCATAAAACCCCTGGTAAGCTATGGATCTGTAGTGTGGTGGCCAAAAGCCGCCCAAACCACCGGAGCCAATAAGCTACAGGGACTACAACGTCAGGCCTGCTGCGCCCTCACTGGGTGCATGAGCACAGCTCCCACAGCTGCTCTAGAGGTAATGCTGAACTTAACACCACTGCACCTCCACATCCAACAGGAGGCAGCCAAAACAGCGTTAAGACTAAAACAACTGGGATCTCTAAAATTCGAGAGGGTAAAACATCTCAGTGGACTACTGGAGTACTGGCTGAACACCCCTCTTATTGAAGCACCATGCGACAAAGTTAAGCCAACCCTCATTTTCGACAAAAAATACAGAATACACCTGATAGACGACATCAGCTCTAAGAAAAGACACAAGGCTCTCCTGATTTACACCGACGGCTCCAAGACCTCATCGGGCACAGGCTCGGGTGTTTTCTCAGAGGACCTCAACATACAAATTGCATCCCCCTTAAGCTCATACAACACGGTCTTTCAGGCCGAGTGCGTGGGCATAATAATGGCGGCTCGGGCAATCGAAACAAGAGAGGTAAAAGACCGCGACATCTTAATTCTCTCTGACAGCAAATCTGTTCTACAGGCTCTCCAGGGCAGTCGCATCACATCGAGCCTTTTACTTGAGTGTCACCACGCCCTAAATACAGTAGGTACACTTAATACTATTACTATCCAATGGATCAAAGGTCACAGTGGATCACGGGGAAACGATGCAGCCGACGAACTGGCTAGACGCGCATCTGGTTCGGCGCCTACGGGCCCAGAGCCGATCGCGCCTATCCCGCCCAGCTGGTTTGCAAGTAAGATCCGTGAACATACCATAGAACTACACCAACAGACTATCCCGCCCAGCTGGTTTGCAAGTAAGATCCGTGAACATACCATAGAACTACACCAACAGAACTGGAGCTCGCTGGACTCGTGCAGACAGGCGAAACTCGCTCTACCGCGCGTGGACGCTCGTCTATCCAGGTCCCTGATACAACTGTGCAGACCGCAACTTCGCCTAGTAACAGGTGCTATTACTGGTCATGGACAATTTAACAGACATCTTTTTAACTTAGGTGTCACGGACAGTCCCCTATGCAGAGGATGCATGGAGGAAGAAGAAACAGCTGCCCACGTTCTGCTGGAATGCAGAGGGGTGGCCCCTTACCGGGCGAGGTACCTCGGTTCGCCGGGCAGCGTCCAGGAAGCGATCACGAACGTGAAAGCCCTTGGAGCGTTCCTGGCTGAGCTGGGCTGGCTGGAGTGATCCGGCCGCACATCCTCCGACGCAAAATAGGCGCTATAGACGTCGAGTTGCGGAAACCGCCTGCACTGACAAGAAGAAGAAGAAGAAGAGAGAATAATATCTTGCTATACCGGATCCATGCGACACGTATTGTCTCTAGCTTCATTTTTTATAAAGACACCATACAAATCTGACTCACCCATAAAAAGATATATATCATCAGTCAAAAAAGTTAAATAAAGTTATTTTTGCAAGTCGGTATGCACTTATATTTACTAGCATCATAAAACCAGTATTCTGATTTTGAGCTTTTTCTGTCCTTTTCTTTCCTACGCTAGCAAATATACCTGTATGAAATGAAGCTATTGCAGTAGACAGATTTATTATCTTTGTAGTGTTCATGATATATAGTTTGGATATTTTGGATAACTAAAACTTTTTATCTCCAGGACATTTTCTTGGTCTGATAGTAAACTACTAGTTACAATAATATCTATTGATTGATTATTTTTATACAACATATCTAAATTTTTAAGGCCAGTTAGTTGCATTGTCCTATGTCAGCTCAAGCTCAATACAAGTTGCATTATGTTTACTTTCTTACGTTTTCTGAATATAAATGAATACAAATAAATTACTTACATTTCTTCAACTTCCGCTTCATCATCAACAGAATCTGTATTTATAGCTTTGAGCCCCAACTCACACAAGTGTTTTAATTTCATCACTGTGTTTGGGTCCTCCTTGGAGTCCATGTTTGAGTCCTCATCCAGAACTTCTTCAACATCTATCACTTTACTCTCAATATTGCTCTTTGCATCCTTTTTGTTCGAATTACTACAAGTGGCGGCCTCTACAGGCCGAGTGGACCGCCTGGTTTTTACTCCCTCTTCAGCCCTATCAGCCTGTATGCCTAAACGGGCATTATTTTGAGTCTCTAATCCGATCCTCAATTCTTCATTAGCGAGAATCTTTGCAGTGGGCTTAATTCTACGGGATAACCTCTGTGTTGCCCCCCTTTTTTCTAATATGCCAGTATCAATTGAATCGAATTGTGATGGTTGTGCACCTCTTCTAGTGGGTCGTTTGGAAACAGCAGGGGAGCTGTCAGAAGTCTCATCATTCTCTGAAACAGACTGGCTAGAGTCTTTTTCCTTTTTAGGGGATACTGAAGCTTCAGGCTCGTCGGACCACTCCCACTTGCCGCGCGTCCTGCTCGATCGTCGCGGGGAGAAGTCTTCGAGTTTTTCGTCATTAGGTACGATTTTCATGTTGCTTAATTTCGCACCGGACTTTTCTGAGCGAAACGTCAATACGATACGAGGTTTTGGGTCTTCGCCGTCAGATTTTTCACTCTTTTTAGAATCAGTTTTGTCCAAAGAAACAGAAATGTTGTCGCTCGATAGTTGACCTTTGTCGTTTTTTTTCTTATGCGTGACTTGAACGCCGTCTTCTTCGGTCTGCATATTTTCAAGGTCTACCAATGAATGAATGGATCAACTTTCACTAATTTACATTTAAATGAATATTATGTTTAATTTTAGGATAATATAAGGGAACAAGAAGATGAACACTAAATTGAAATAGACTGGCACTTGCACGAAACTACCACTATTTTACTATATCATTACATTTTGTAGGGGCCAAATAAGACAAGAAGAAAAGAAAGACAGCAATCGGTTATTTCATTATATCTATAAATATTAAATAAAAAAATAGCTTTTGTACAAATAAAATAAAAACACAAGACAAAAAAAAACTGTCAAGTCAAATCAGGGTTGCCAGATGTGTAAATCAAAATCGGTAAATCGCAGATCCGATTCCGATTGAAGTAGCCCCATATAGCAAACATTTTTATCGAAATAGCCCAAAAGCGACCAGTCATGATCAAAATATCGATTTCAATTTTGAATCTTGCTCATGGCCTTACTAGGAATATTTTGAATTTACAACAAAATAAAACAAAAATATTTCAATGAGTTTTTTTTTTATTTTAGTTGTGGTCTAAAGTGAGGAAATTTGGTGTTTATAGCTTAAGTGTTACTCAAGTTTTCTGAATTGGATGTTACTTTTGCCAACGAAATGAAGTAGCCCAAAAATCGTGCAAAAATTTGTGAAGTCGCCCAATTTGAGACTGTCGCAAAATACGAAAAACAAGCGACACATATCGCCCAATATGGCAACCCTGAGGCAAATAAAGGCTGCATTCCGAATCACACTAAAATCGATGACAGCGCACTAAAATGCGTTCCGAGTCGGTGATTTTGAATGGGTTTGACAGATAACCTGAGCGCTGACATCGATGACGATCATTTTTATATGATCGTCATCTCGTATGTGCCTTACTCCTTCTGGCTTCTGAGCTTCAAAAACCTTCAGTGACGGATAAACAATTTCTTATTTTGGTATTCAGAACATTCGTAACGCTAGAATTTATGAATGATTGACGTTTGAACATGGTTCTCACGAAATGACACTGCAGATCATGGATGCTGGAAATAACAAAAACTAGCTAGCGAAAGTCCAGTTTCACTCCCTAGATGCTCAGTGACGCAAAAATAAATAAGATTTAACATTCGAAAATCATACAAAACCGAACAGATCTCATAAAATCGTTGTTTAAACATGGCACACACGGAACCGTATGTGCCAGTTTTCATTTGTCAAAATATCGACAACTAAACCGTTTGGAGCCAAATGAAGCAGTCTAGCAGCGTTACGTTTGAAACGTAACAGCATATAACACTTCAAATCCATTCGCGTAACAACACATCAATAGAAAAAGCAAAAACAATATTTCGACCCATCAGACTGTGTGGCCCACAATTAATACTGTCACGTTACGTGAATTTTGCGTCACTTAAGTTTTAAAGCAGTTAATAGTAATAAGATTTTCCGGCACTGAGGATCTAGCTTTATTTGGAACCAATCACTGCAGTAGTTACAGTACAATTCATGATACAATTTGTATGAGATTTTTAAGATAGGGTGACAACAATGTACTTACGTTGATGGACAGAAAGGATTTAACCGTCCTGTTAATGAGGGCTTTTCAATCAAAATGACGTAAAACTGTCTGCTCGATAGATGGCGTTGATAAAAATCTATGTGTCAATATGTTTTTTTCACTAAGCTTCGAAGAGTATACTTAGGTAGGCAAGCAGATGTAAACCTGAATTGTTTCTCTTTGGGTAGATGTCAGCCAGCGATCGCTTACTTGCCTTTTTACCGACTTCCAAAAAGAAGGAGGTTCTCTGTTCGCCTGTATATTTGTTTCTTTTTGTGTATGTCCACCGATTACTCAAAGACGGCTGGACCGATTGAAATGATTCAAACGTTATTACATTAGGTAAACTCCCAAGTTGGTCCCATTTTTTAGAATTTGGAAATCGGTTCAGTACTTTTCAAGTAGGGTATTACCGCGCGGTTGATAATTTCGCGCCCCTTGGTTTTTCGAAAACTATCAACTCTATGCACCCTGCAATGACAGTAAAATCTTAGCTCTAAGCACCTCTAACCTCGCCCGCACACCGTCAATTTCCGTCGAACAACCAGAGCGGAAGGCCACGCGCTTTTAGTTTTTCCACGCACACGATCTACTTTTTCTGATATTTTAATAAGAGGTGAGTCAACCAATATTACCTAATGAGTAATAAACTACATACATTTATTGCGTAAAAATTATTTAGAATGATTTGTGTGCAGAATTATTTTAAATGAATTCTTTAAGTTTGTTTTCTGTTTGTGAGGTTACAAATTAAAATTACCTTGTTTGATAATTTCGCGCGCAGGGCGCGAAATCATGCAGTATGAAAATATCTATGGCAAATATTTTTCTTTACAGAAAGCGATAAAAACGAAGGAAAATAGCTGATCCTCCTTCAAAGTAATTGCATACTAAAGTAAAAGCATTCCGAAAATGGACAATCATTTAAGAATAATTAGTTTTCAAAGTAGAAAGACATCTTTTGTGTAACAAACAAAAGATGCCTTTCTAAATCGTTGGATATGGAAACTTCTAAGTTTATAATTTTGAGACTAAGTTGATTATTGAATATAAAAAGAAATAAATATCTACAATTTTCATTTTTTCCATACGCTGTAGTAATAGTATATCAGTTTATTGACAATTTTAATTAGAAGCGCGGTTTTATCAGACCCAGTGCAAAGTACTGACCTAGGGGCACGATATTATCAGACCAGTTTGATAATATCGTGTTTTCCCATTCTTTTGTTATTTGCTTATATTTTTGTTTTGGGTTTTATTTTTATGATTTTGAAATTTTTGATTCGTTAGCGTAGCTAGATAAATTCCCCATCTATAGTCATATTTAGTTTTTATTTTAACCCAACCTGAGGTTATATTTGAATTTCCTCAGGGGCTCGGTAATACCATACTCTCCCCTAATCTTGAAAAGAGCACGAAAATAGTATGATTTAGTATGAAATAGCTCGATGATATGGTCAATAACTTCTTTGTTTATGAGCTGAATAAGATAATTATTTTTATATTGGAAAAGGGATATCTTAAGTGTAGTTCTTTAACCGACTTAAAAAAGGAGGTTCTCAGTTTGACGAGGATTCAAAATTCAAAATTCAAAAATAATTTATTCAGTCTAGGCTGTTACAAGCACTTGTGAATGTCAAAGCCGCTGCCGCCGCGTAATAATTTGTCAAATGTCTTGTAATTCATTTGAAAGTAATCACAAAACTTTTCCTCATATTTTCGGAGATCCTCGTAAAGTGTATGACATTCACCATATTGCTCCCATACCAACAAAACGGTAAAATCATGTATCGCAAATCGCAATCAGGGATCGTGTACAGGAGCGCTAAGCTGCAGTCTCAGTCAACATCAATACGATGCGATGTCCGTAAAAAAAATACTTCGTGGTCACCCTAGGTGATTTACATACTAATTTTAATCTCGAATTACATCGTAAGTACTGCAGTGATTGGTTCCAAATAAAGCTAGATCCTCAGTGCCGGAAAATCTTATTACTATTAACTGCTTTAAAACTTAAGAGACGCAAAATTCACGTAACGTGACAGTATTAATTGTGGGCCACACAGTCTGAAGGTCCGAACAAATTATCGGACGCGGCTTACTGCCGCGGCTGATCTGAGGTGTGCAAACTATCGGATGTAGTAGGTCGCGGACGTAACCATAGACTAATATGACGTCATCGGACGTCCGATAGCTATCTGGCACGCAGGATGTTATGAGAGTGTGCACACTTATCAGCCGCGGCAGTAAGCCGCGTCCATAAGCCGCGTCCGATAATTTGTTTGGACCTTGATGGTTCGAAATATTGTTTTTGCTTTTTCTATTGATGTGTTGTTACGCGAATGGATTTGAAGTGTTATATGCTGTTACGTTTCAAACGTAACGCTGCTAGACTGCTTCATTTGGCTCCAAACGGTTTAGTTGTCGATATTTTGACAAAAGAAAACTGGCACATACGGTTCCGTGTGTGCCACGTTTAAACAACGATTTTATGAGATCTGTTCGGTTTTGTATGATTTTCGAATGTTAAATCTTATTTATTTTTGCGTCACTGAGCATCTAGGAAGTGAAACTGGACTTTCGCTAGCTAGTTTTTGTTATTTCCAGCATCCATGATCTTCAGTGTCATTTCGTGAGGACCATGTTCAAACGTCAATCATTTATAAATTCTAGCGTTACGAATGTTCTGAATACCAAAATAAGAAATTGTTTATCCGTCACTGAAGGTTTTTGAAGCTCAGAAGCCAGAAGGAGTAAGGCACATACGAGATGACGATCATGATTTTATCGTGATTCGGAATAAAGCCAAAAAATGTCATTCAATGAAGTACATTCAGCAGACTAATCGCTGAGTCATTGATCGCCATAGAATACATTTTGACCGTAGAAAATAATAAAGGGTGCATTCCGTTTCAGAGTTCTGCTGGGTCCATAGCACGTGTTTTGCTCTAAAGTCTGTCTAAGGGCGGGTCCATAGCACATGTTTCGCTCTACACAATCAACAAAAACATCTACACAAAACATTGTTTCGCGAAACATGTTTCTGTACACACGCCATCCACAGCGATTGCGTGGTTTGTGTAGACAAAACTTCAGTGTTGCCAATTTAGCATTTTATGTTAGCCTATTATTATCCCCGTTAATTGGTAATGCGCTGGAACCTTGTCACATTAACATCCACGTTGACGTGATCCGCAACTAAAAATGTCATGTCATGAAACAAGAAAATTTTAATAGGTAATCTAATATTACCTATTAGAATTTTCAATAAGATAGGGTCTATGTATATAAAAATTTTATTATTGTTTTTTTTTGTTTTTGACGTTAAAATTATGGCCGCTAGGCGCATTACCAATTGACAGGGATAGTACTTATCATGACTCGAAAATATATGAAATACATTTATAAGTGACCAAAGGTTTAGGTATATCTGAAAATGTAACTATAAACAATTTTACATTTATTGTGATGATAAATTAATGAAACCTGTTTTGAGAATCAATATTTTTACCGGTATATTTTGCATGTGCAAGTTGGTATATTTCACTATTTTTTTGAGGTGCTTCGGTATTTTCGTAAAATTTAATCTGGTCACACTGATGTTTTGTGTACGTGTTTTCCACCGAGGGCCCTACCGCCCAACTGAAAGCTTTAGCCAGAGCGATAGATAGACTATATCCATACTTGGCCGCGTTCCGAATCACGCTCACAGCGCTGTGAGCGCGAATCCGACCAAATTAAAAAGTCACAAAATATTACACAAATAGGGTATTTGTGTATACCTACCTAATTTAATGGATTATACGCTAACAGCGCTGTTGGCGTGATTTGGAACGCGGGGCTTGTCATATTATAACACGATGACAAGGACGGACAGTGCACTGACGTCATCAACCAAAGCGAGAGTAAAAGTCCGTCCTTGTCATCGTGTTATGATATGAAGGGCTTTTTAGAAAAACAACCAATGTCAAAAAAACCGACAATCGAGATTTTGTTGTCTATGGATAAGTCAAGCCCTAACCCTTCATTTGGTATATTCAGATTTTAGAAAAACAGCCCCAGTCAGTAGATATTCCTTGTAGAAGTATGTTCCGTATTTTGAAAAAGAACCAAAGTCAAGCATACTCTTATAATTTATTGAAAGAACAGCGAATGTCTTTGCCTAAAACAACCAATGTCAATCATTTCATAAACGGTTTTTTGCTTCTCCTGCAAAATTTGCTGATTCTGACTAGGGTTGTTTTTCCAAAAACCCCTTCATATGACAAGGATGGATATAGTCTAACTATCGCTCTGGCTAAAGCTTTGAGTTGGGCGGTCCAGGTGCGGGCATGGAAAGCAAAAACATTGTTTCTCTACACAAAAATGTTTCGCGAAACAATGTTTTGTGTAGATGTTTTTGTTGATTGTGTAGAGCAAAACACGAGCTATGGACCCGCCTTAAAAAGTCAGTTTACCTGAGAAATTATTAAATTAATTAAAAAAACTTATACTGGTAACCCTGGGGGTAATTACGTAACTTTGTTGCAATCAACTCTGACAGAAATCGCATTTACCTTGCTGATTTAGTAAGAACCAATGTGACAACTATTTTAACTAAAGCAGCAATACAACCGCGCTTTCAATCGATTTCAATCGAGAATTGTTAGCAACAGCGTTACGTAATCAAGGTACCTGTTGGTGCTGTCAAAATTCTATGTTGTGTTTCAAAATTCTGGCACTAGGTCTATGTTGCTTTAAAAATGTAGGCACTTACGAATTTCCGAAAAATCTGGATATACAAAAAAAATATAAATTCTGTAAGAATTAAAACGTCCTAATTTGGCTTTAAATTCTGGCATTTGCATTGTATAATAGTCTTTAAATCCATTTTGGGTCAATGAATCTTTTTCGGTAAAAAATACCACAAAATAAATACCTATTTTCCCATACATTTTGTTCTGTACGTCTACTGTCTTATTCAGAGTGCGTTCGTTAAACTAGGGCCAAAGTTAACATGGCGTTAGACTGCGGACTAACGCCATTTTATCGCAAATCGTATTCAGAGTGACAGTTTAACGTTTAGTCCCACCGTTTAAGGATTAAAAGGTGCATTGTGATTGGCTTACAAGCATTAAACCAGGTTTTGTTAGAACAGTCTTGCACCCCAGTTTTGTGAAACATCTCTGAATAAGACAGCTATAAATGTCTTAGGAACAAGCGTACGCAGTGACATCTATAATTAGCTTCGCGTTGCCATCCCCATTAGAATGTTGACAGCACCAAAAGGGTTACCAGTATAAGGTTTTTTAAATAATTTAATAATTTCTCAGGTAGACTGAATCTCTACACAATCAACAAAAATATCTCAACATTCAACAAAAAAAAGTATGATGATTTTTATCTCGAAACAATGTCTTGTTGATTGTGTAGGGCAAAACACGCGCTATGGACAATGCACCCATATTAAATACTAGCGGCCGCCCGCGGTTTCACCCGCGTGATTCCCGTTCCCGTGGGAATACCGGCATAAAAAGTATCCTTTGTTTTAATCCAAGCTATCTACTATCTGTGTGCCAAATTTCAACCAAATCCGTTCAGTAGTTTTTGCGTGATTGAGGAACAAACATCCAAACATCTAAACATCCAAACCCACAAACTTTCACATTTATAATATTAGTAGGATATCTATGGCGATCGATGGCTCAGAGATTTGCCTGTTGGAATGCACTCAATGTGTCAAATGTCAAAAAACTAAAGTAAAAAACATAGATATAGTATATTAAAAAGGGGTAGATGCGCCACCGAGCGACCGGGTGTAAGGGATAGATATATTATGACGTCAAAATATGGGGCTGCCATGATCGCAAAAAAAATACCCTATAATGTAGTTGGAATCGTTACAGTACTTGAATTCCGTAGTGAGTGAAAGTCAACATTTTGACTCGCTAATTAAACAAAGTATTGCAAGCGAAATCGCGAAAATAAGTGGTCCCGACCAACCACTCTTTTTGTCCAGACCGATCCTAAGTTATGCCCAGGCTTAACAGCTATATAACAGAAAAAGTTTCATTCGAATCCATTCAGTATTTTCGGAGATTAGCGTGTTCAAACAGACAATCAAATTTTTTTTAAAATATAATATGTAACTAGCTGATGCCCGCGACTTCGTACGCGTGGACTTTGATTTGCGCATGCATATGAACTTATGTAGTTACATAAGAAAATACTTGTAGCAGTGTTATAATGTTAAAAGTTACTAAATCAACAAAAAATGTTCATCAGGCTGAACAATTTTTGCTAAGGTGTCATTTTTATATTTTGTATAGGTTAGTTGGGCCATCATGGTTCTGCATCAGGTGTTCCATTTTCCAAAATCAATTATACCCTAAGTTATGCCCAGGCTTAACAGCTATATAACAAAAAAATTTCATCCGAATCCGTTCAGTATTTCCGGAGATTAGCGTGTTCAAACAGACAAACAAACAGACAAACAGACACACTTTTTTTTTCAAATTCCTACTCTACTAATGTATCCATCGCCCCAAATATTTTTTTTGAAATATATGTAATGTACAGACACACTTTTTTACTGTTTTATTATAAGTAAGGATGTACAGACACACTTTTTTTACTGTTTTATTATATGTAAGGATAAGGATGTACAGACACACTTTTTCTACAAATCAATTCGTGTGTACTTATGCCAATTCTTTTTTCCAGTTGCTTCTATCCATTTCTCACGAATTTTATCTTCCGTCGGAAATCTGGAAAAATCAAATCGCTCTAAATTCCCTGAAATATGGGGTAATTTTTGGGGAAAAATTTCTATATGGGTAGGCATCCGGAAATCGATTTATAAACCTACTGATTTTAGTGGACGTCAATGCTAAGCTGGCTTCTATTACGTAGATTAATACGCAATTTTCCTGGTTTGCATGTCAAATGTTTCCGAGGTTATTTTTAGAAATAATTTTTAGAGTTTTCCTATTTATCAGGTTTTTCATGATATAACTAATGATTTAGCTCAGAAACTTGGTTCCTGTGAGGTTTGAGAAAGAAATACGTGATCAATATATAGAAAACAGTGTACTTACGCATGAAATGTAACACCCGCTTCTATTCTTTATTTGTTGCTTTTGCAGCCAAATATTGAACACCCTACCATTTTGTTGACTAGACACAAACACTACACATTCGATTTATAATAAATTTTATGTATAAATTAGGTACAATCCACAAAACCTTTAATTTCTTTGGCACTTTTGATATAACCTCACTTGTTTGTTTTGCCTAGTTGAACTGTGCCTATAACCCGACCATGAAAAAAAGTCCGGTCGGTGATAGAGATAAAACATGAAACTCTTCTCTATTTCCTCCTATAGGAATCTCAATAAGACGATCTCGCTCTATCAAAGCATGTCAGACCCTTGGTAAAAAATGACAAAAAAAAAACAAAGTTTTTAAAGGACATGTCCTGATTTGGGCCACGTCTATGTACACCACCCTCAAAGATGGAGAAAAATATACTGATTCTGAGAAAAATACAAATAATTTGATAGAATGCATGGTTAAATGGTTATTAATAAAAACAGATCAATATTTTTTACTTGAAATAAAGCGTAATATGGCAACTCTCCGTTAAAAAAGCCGTCAGTGGGCGCATTCTGCCAGAGAAATCTTTGAGTCATCGATTGCCATTATTAACCATGGAAAGTATAGCGGTAGGTGCTTAGGGTGTTTCTACACGGTGCAAGAAGCCCGCGCAAGTTGAGCACTTGCGCAGGTTACATGCTCCGTGGAAACACGTAAAGCGGGTCCAGCTCCATAGCATTGTACACCCACGCAAGTAACCCGTGCCTCAACGTGCGCAAGATACATGCACCGTGTAGCACTCTTATCGTGCGACTGACGAGCGAGTGAAGGTGGCCTGCGGCTTGATTGCTTTGTCTATTTTTTGGTTTATGACGTCAGTGCACTGTTCATCCTTGTCATCGTGTTAGGATATGACAAAGACGGATAGAGCATTGCTATCGCTTTGAGATAGGCGGTCTAGCTGCCGGTATTGTTCAATATTTTACTTTCCATGGTTAAAATGTACTCTCTATGGCGATCGATGACTCAAAGATTTGTCTGGCAGAATGCGCCCATTGTCACTGTCAAGGCCCGAACAAATTATCGGACGCGGCTTATGGACGCGGCTTACTGCCGCGGCTGACAAGTGTGCACACTCTTATAACATCCTGCGTGCCAGATAGCTATCGGACGTCCGATGACGTCATATTAGTCTATGGTTACGTCCGCGACCTACTACATCCGGGGGGTAATTACGTAACTTTGTTGCAATCAACTCTGACAGAAATCACAGTTACATCGCTGCTTTAGTAAGAACCAATGTGACAACTATCTTAACTAAAACAGCAATGCAACCGCGCTTTCAATCGATTTCAATCGAGAATTGTTAGCAACAGCTTTACGTAATCAAGGTACCGATAGTTTGCACACCTCAGATCAGCCGCGGCAGTAAGCCGCGTCCGATAATTTGTTCGGACCTTCATTGAGTTCTACCTACTCTGTGCTGTGGGTTGTTGTTAACACAGACGTATAAGAAGTTGTTAACATCTTCCGCCATGATGCTTTTTTGTGCGATTTTGCATTTTGTTTAATGTTCCTTCCAGAAAACAAAGCGATTTTAAAGAAATTGAATAATTAGAAACTGTTTATCGTGTATTTATCTATTTTTTGGTATACTGTACAAAGACGTGGCCCAGACCTCATACATTTTTGGACATCACCTTTGTTTTGTTCTCGAGTACATATTTTTTTTAATTTATTTCATTTTATTGTGGTATATGATATTACCTATTACCATACTGTGTTTTCCACTTGATTACGATAACTATTGAAATCTATATTAAGATAGATACCTAATAAAATAAGATATTACCTAAAGGTAACCTTTTATCAGTCAATATGAGTTTGTTTTCAAGTCCAGAACATATCCTTCAAGGAGGATATTTCCATTCAACTTTGAGGAAGTTACAAGAACCAAATACTAGTATCGAGCCTCATAATATTATGTATCCAGTTTTCTTGTTGTAAGTACAAATGCACTCGTAAAACTTACTTAACCTACTGTGTCCTTTAGGTAGGTAATAATTAGAAACTAAAGGAAACTACTGCATCCTTGGACTAGTTTAGCTAAATGAATCATTTATCGATCGATGATTTAGCAATAATATCAGTCTTAGTTAGGGTTGCCAACTCCTATTCACATATATTTGACTTAGCCTAAAAAAGCGGGACCTGCCTTCAAATGTACAGAAACAAGAAAAAAAACAGTTTTATCCCTGCCTGCCTATAACTATAAAAAAAATGGCCCCACTCTGCAATTTTTTATGCAGTCGATGTAACTAATTCAGAAAAGCCGTCCTACAGTTGGTAACCCAAGTCTTAGCGTACTATAATCATGTTGGAACGTTTCTGATAAAACATAGTTTGTAACACTGACAATACTGAAAACTAACAATTTTATTTTTAGAGAACAAGATGATGCCGTTCAGCCAGTATCGAGCATGCCCAATGTTTACAGATATGGCATTAACCAGCTGATGGTTGCCCTCAAAGATTTAGTGGCAAAGGGATTGAAATCAATCCTAATTTTTGGAATTGTGGAAACATTACAAAAGGTTTTTTATTCTTTATTTTATTTTGCCCATAGTTATACCACAGTACATATATAAGTTTTTCAAACAGTAGAGGAGATAACGTCACTTAGGCCCTTTTGTCATTGCACTCCGTCGGATCGCTAGGGTTGGCATTTTCCGGCCGTCTAGTGGAATGCTACGCGCGAACACTATGGAAACAACTGTGACGCGATGTCACAACCCTGACCAAAGTACTGCGAACTTTGCTTAGAGCTCTTAGAGTGACGTCAGCCGTCAAATTCGAACGTTTCCATGGAGCTCTCATACTGTTTGAAAAAACTTATATATGTACTGTGGTTATACTATACAGTCATAATGTACTTTGATACTTAAGAGTTTGAAGCTTTATGGGATGAAATGACAACACACTATGTCAGTTATGTACTGATTAACCTCTGAATGCCCACCAGGACAAATGCGTCCAACCAAAATCGCTTAAGTTGTTCCGCAACGCCGTCCGCATGAGGCCAGCATAGATACGACATTGAAAAACCATTATTTCCTCATAGATATGGGCTATTTGTGTAATGGGAAATGGAAAAAGTATTCACAAATAAAACACTTTTTGCAGAATGATAACATTATAGCCTGATTGCGAAATTATCAGGTTTTTCGTGAAAGACAGCATTTTATTTCCATATTGCCCGCCAGCAGGGGGGTTCTCTTATTTAAAGGCAGGGGCAGAATGGTTAAATATATATTCAGTAGTATGAAAAATAGGTGTAAAACTGAATTTAACATTTTCAAATGTATCCCTGTTTTAGGATGATATTGGATCAAGTGCTGACATGCCCGAAAACCCAGTGATCAGAGCTCTGCCACGGCTGAGGGAGGCTTTTCCTGAACTGTTGCTTGCCTGTGATGTGTGCCTGTGCCCTTACACCTCGCACGGGCACTGTGGCCTGCTTGCTAGCAATGGGGCCATTGACCATGCGCCATCTACCAAGAGGATAGCTGAAGTGGCTCTGGCATATGCCAAAGCTGGTAAGATCAGATCTTCCCCTCACTTAATTTGATTCGTCACAGAAAAAAGGAGTTACTTACAATTTTAAACAAGTAGTTCCTGTTCGTTTAGAATAATAACACCTAGAAGCTGAGTCCTTGTATGTAAAATGAGGTGAAAAAATTGAGCCAAAATGACTCTGATTTCAGATTTATATCCTTCATAAGGTACCTAATCGTAACTAAAATCCAATAAAATAATAACTTATTCCCTAAAGGTAGGGAAATTAAAACTTTTTTACTCTTATAGGTATGATTTGGTAATGTTTTACTTAATTTATCTAATCAACTAAGAATCTGAAAACAACCATTTTGGCTCAGTTTTATTTGCCTCACTTTTGACAATGTGCTTTGTAAGGAACTATTGTTCTAGGTTGTTATTAATCTAAGTTACCAGGGAAAAACGGTGAAATTCAGCTCAATATATTTTGTTTTTACAATTGGTATAGATATGTCAATAAACAACGAACTCTGAAGTATATTTGTTGTGTTGTGTTTTTTTGCAGGAGCACACATAGTGGCACCTTCAGATATGATGGACAACAGAATAAAGGCAATAAAAGATGCGCTGGTGGCACACAAATTGGAGAACCAAGTAATTTCATATTTATAATGTTTTTCTTCCCTTCGTATCCCCAACCCAAAAACCGGGCATTTTAGAAGCAATTTCTTGAATTACAACAAATGACAGGGCAACTCACGCATTATTGTAGCCTAGTAGCCCTGAACATGTCAATATATTAGAAGTCTGTTTTTTCTAAACATCATTCAACCTGTTCATTAACTAACTAATTTAACTAAAACCAATGGCCCATTCAAGCTATAGCGAGCCAATGATCCTGGGGTGGTATTACAACCTCTTAAAATTTGTCAGTTTTCTGAATGGTTATCAATGCATCACTTTCTCGGGTCGTTCGTCGTCACCACTATTTCCATTACCCATGCATGGTAATACTGAGACCATTTTTTTCTCAAAACAGTCCCACTAAGACCATTTTAACATTATCCGATACGATATTGGTATCGGACAACGATACGATAAAGGAGGAAGTAAAATACATGAAATATGTGGCTCTGATATCCGATATCGGGCTGGACAGTGTGAAAGACAGATAATATGTATTTCATACATTTTACTCCCTCCGATATCGTATCAGCGTCCGATACCGATATTGTATCGGATAATGTGAAGACGGTCTAACCATTGATTTAAGAATTGACCAATGACGTCCATAAGGTGTAATGTTATCTACCTATTTTTACCATTAATGGTGATTCTCGATGGAAATAGTGGGATCGACCTTCTTTCTCGCTGTATAGCAAACAAAAGATACTCATTGATAGCAATAGGGAATATGCATCAATTTTTTTTTTAATCTTTATCAAAAGTATAATGCGTGAGAAAATTAACTGTAATATTAAAACATTTCTCTTACGTTTTTTTTCACGTGATATAGTTACTTGAAGTTAGCGCGCAGCAGCACCCGCCGAAAACGCTTCATACAAAATGGTGACGTCACACATCACGTTTCAGGTGTATTTCGGCGCGTTTAATATGGCGTTAGCCAATAATCTTCAATTATCTCCCTAAATTTTGCGTTTAAGTACATATGTGTCATACAAAATATTGTTTCTTATTCGATATTCTATCTGACTGTAAAATTCATTATATCCGAAAATGAAAAAAAAATATCGTTATTTTCCCCTGATTTTATCGTGTGATAAAACTAAAACAATATTTTTTTTTTATTTTTTTTCCTGTTCCATCATGTTTTTATAAGTGTCCGCAGCGATCAAGCTCAAATTCATCAAAATCGGTGACTTATGCATATTCCCTATTCAGAAAATCGACAAGTTTTAAGAGACTGTAATACTCCCCCTATTTCGGTAAAAAAGCTAGACTGGCTAGAAAGGCGTTCATGTTGCCATCACCAGGTGTCAGTGTTGTACTGTTATTAATGCATCTCTTTCTTGCTGTATAGCAAATAAAAGAGAGCATTGATGCCAGAAAAAAGGACAAGTTATAAAAGATTCTAATACCCCTCCTGTTTCGGTAAAAAAGCTATATTCGATGTTAACAGAAAAAGCTAGTTGGCTGCGTCATTAAAAGGCGTTCATGTTGCGATCCCCAGGTGTCAGTGCTGTCGTACTCGTGCAAGTTCGCGTCGTCCATGTACGGCCCGTTCCGCGACACGATGAAGAGCTCCCCGATGGCGGGCGACCGCAAGTGCTACCAGTTGCCACCCGGCAGCGCCGGCCTCGCTGCCAGGGCCGCCGTGAGTATATCGCTGCTAGGGGGATGGAAGTTCGTGTTGCCATTCCCAGGTGTCGGTGCTGTCGTCAGCGACGTTTCTCCATGGGGTCATTCGGGCGATCGCCTGGGGCAACCCGTCTCGGAGGGCGGCCCAATGGTCTCGAGAAATATTAATTAATACCTACTTAATAGCCTTCCGCCCGCGACTGCGTCCAGCCGCGCCGGCGCACGCGAAAAAATTGTGTCCGGCGACGCAAAGCTAAAACGAGCAATTTAGAATTTTGCGTATATAAATCCACAGATTACCAGAGATTAGTGGATGAAACTGACAAATAATCGCGCTGCGCGTCCGTTTTATTTACTATATACAGGCAAAAGTACAAGACTTGGGGATGAAACTGACTAAAAACCGCGCTGCGCGGCCGTGTTTACTGGACAAATATTTTCTTGCCCCCCTTCATACAAAATTATATACCCCTGCTTAGCGGCTGGAAAAGTTGGCAACCCCCTTTAAAGGCGGCCCAATTGTATTCGCCCAGGGCGCAGAAATCCGAAATACGTCCTTGGCTGTCGTACTCGTGTAAGTTCGCGTCGTCCATGTACGGCCCGTTCCGCGACACGATGAAGAGCTCGCCGATGGCGGGCGACCGCAAGTGCTACCAGCTGTCGCCCGGCAGCGCCGCCCTAAACGGGACCCTATAACTAAGACTGTCTGTCTGTCACCAGGCTGTATCTCATGAAACGTGATAGCTAGACAGTTGAAATTTTCACAGATGATGTATTTCTGTTGTCGCTATAACAACAAATACTAAAAGCAGAATAAAATAAATATTTAAGGGAGGCTGCCATACAACAAACGTGATTCTTTTGCCGTTTTTGTACGGAACCCTTCGTGCGCAAGTCCGACTTGCACTTGGCCGATTTTTACAAATATTTGCATGCCTACATTAATAAGGCAAATATTGTAGAACTGCTGAATAGTATTATTTTTGTAACAACTTGTATACCTACTCAGTATTCGCAAATAGATGTTTCTATTCTATTCTATTCATCGAGACCTGTTTCATATAATTAATTAATAACGAAAATATCAAAATGTATAAAACAACTGATTTCTTTTCGCGATTTCAGAGTTGGTCCCATTTTAAAAGTTGTTCAGTTTGATGGTTCGAAGAAACGGTTCTCCCATTTTTGGTTCCTTCATTAACACGTTGCAATCGTTGCATACGTGTGAGGAGCTCGGTGGCGCAATGGTTTAACGCCTGGCCCAGCGATTACGGAGGTTAAGCAACTTTCGCAAGGGTCAGTCATGGGATGGGTGATCAAAAATGTATTATCTCGAGCTCCTCCGTGCTTCGCAAGGCAAGTTAAGCCGTCGTTCCCAGGTGCAGTTGCAGTCGTTAACACCCACCAATCTGCATTGGGCCCGCGTGGTGGGTTATCGTTCATCCTCCTTATCCCGTAAGGAAGTCTTGTGCCCCAACACTGGGGACATTAAAAATGATGGTCGTACGTGAAACGTTCGTTGTGCGCAGGCGCGGGACGTGGCGGAGGGCGCGGACTTCCTGATGGTGAAGCCGGGCCTGCCGTACCTGGACATCGTGCGCCAGACCAAGGACCGGTTCCCCAACCATCCGCTCTTCATCTATCAGGTAACACAACACACCGCTATTTGAAGTTCGACTTTTATGCACAACGGGATGGTTCTTGGCCTTCAACTCACCTGATGTTAAGCGACGATAAGGCCGAAGATAGAAGCGCACTACATCCAGAATCCTCATCACCGAGGAACTGGCTATCTTACCTCTAACTGCCGGAACACAACAATTTTTAAATTGTTGTTATGGCGTCAGACTTAGGTAAGATGATGGTAGCTGGCTCCCTAAATCGCCACTTTCTATCTCACTCTCTCTTCTCAAGTTAAACAGACCACGTTGCGGTCTCTTGCCTTCATGCCAAACGTTCACCGTTCTGCATTTTCTTTTCGACGCGTATCTGAGCCTGAGATGGAAAAGATGTTACAGGACATCAAATCAAATGCGGAAGGCGCGGACAGAATAAGTCGGAAAATTATTCTGCAGTGTGCTCCTGTTATTGTCCCCATTCAAGGGCGTCGCCAAGGGTGGACCCCCTTAATATTAACTTGCTTAACACTAACTGCTTCATCAGATCAACGCATTTATCAACTCTGTAAATCTTCTCAGTCCTTTCCAATCTGGTTTCCGCCTTGGGCATGGCACAGTCACTGTTTTGACCAAGGTAACTGACGACATTCGAGAGGGTATGTCTAAACAACAGATTACAACTTTAGTTCTTTTAGATTTCAGCAACGCTTTTAACACTGTTAATTTTGACATACTCTTGGCAATGCTTAAAATTGACCTCGTTTCGGTTGTTGTGGTCGAGTGGTTTCGTTGCTATCTCGTTGACCGTCTGCGATGTGTTCGGGTTGATGGCAAAATGTCAGCTCCCTGTCACAGAATAACTACTAGTCCCTGTGACGTTATGGCGAGTGTACCCCAGGGTGGTGTCCTCTCTCTTCTCCTTTTTTCTATTTTTATTAATTACCTTACACATCTTCTTTCTTGCCAGTATCACCTCCATGCTGACGACCTCCAAATCTACTCTCAATCTTCCATCAATGATTTAAACCATCTTATATCTAACCTTAAGAGCCCGTAGCAATTTTGCCGCTGACTGCCGCTCTCTCACTCGCACATTTTATGATTTCTCAATATTTCTTAAATCTGAGTGCGTCTGCGTAATTGAAACAGCTTCAAAATTAAATAGTACTAAAAAGCGATAAATAATATTTCTTAAATCTAAGAGCGTAATTGAAGAAATAAATCAATTAAAAAAATATTAAAACATGATTGCCCTGCCAAAAACGAACTAAAAAGTTAAACAACAAGTGTCATTGCAGTCGCACCTTTCTTTATGGAACAATTTTTGATCAAAGAGGTCCACCGATTGCAATGACACTTGTTGTTTAACTTTTTAGTTCGTTTTTGGCAGGGCAGTCGTGTTTTTAATATTTTTTTTATTAATTTATTTTTCAATTACGCACTCGAGATTTAAGAAATATTATTTATCGCTTTTTAGTGCTATTTAATTTTAAAGCTGTTTATGTTTTTATTTTTAGGTTTATGAAGGCGGTTTTTATTTTATTATTAAAAAGTTTGTTGATCATAAAGTTCGAGAAGAAATAAGAAGGCTTATAGAATGTTCTTCATTGATCCAGTACAGTGTAGACTGAGTGAGTGATAACGGAATTAACTTATCACATTCAGATTATGTCATTCATTATGTACATATGCGCTGATAATTCATTTATTGTTTTTATAAAAATAATGCGCTTGTAAGCTGTTGCTATGCTTAAGAGAGAATCCGTAAAAAGTATATTGATTTAGTTTTTTTTTAATAAAGCGTGTAAAACAAAACAGTACCAATAGTTTTTCAGAACCGATAAAAATACTCATTTTTTTTCATAAGTGACAGTTTTTACGATAACGCTGCACCGATTGGGTTTTTGGTTAATTTTGGATCTTAAATATGTTTTTATCACGTACAAAAAGTACCTAGCTATATTGTAGCAGAAGTAACATAATTGTAATGAAAAAAATAAAATTGAAATTGAAAAATACTCACATAATAAGCATTTTTAAATCGTCAATTCTCTTACCCTATCACCCATTATGACGTCTTTCTCAAAAAGATCGCAAGTAATTAATATACAATGGTGGTTGTTTGCGCAGGTGTCTGGCGAGTACGCGATGATATCACGCAGCGGCGACAGCGCCGAAGTGCGCTCCACGCTCATGGAGACGCTCGTCTGTATGAGGAGAGCTGGTGGGTACATGCAAACATTATCAATATCACTAGAAAATAATACTTCATGGCTGGTATGGAGTCTAGGAGTCCAATCCAAATTAATGTCATTATAGATGCAAAGCTAAGAAGAGGTAGTTATGGATGTAGTAATATAGGTACTAGTTCTATACGATTTTCATGAGTAGAAAGAAATGAAAATATATTTATTCGGAGCATACACACACAGTCATACACATTTATATAAGGTGGTACCAAATGATCTGATGATACTTAAACAGGTGATAGTGTTGCTTAAACTGATTAACTTTCTCCAAGGAACATAGGTCGAAAAACGAAAAAAAAATTTCATACTCCCATACAAAATGTACTGGTCAGCTGACCGACTTACTATGGAAAGGCGAAAAAAAAATCGTTTTTCGACCTATGTTCCATAGAGAAAGTTGTTCAGTTTAAGCAACACTATCACCTGTTTAAGTATCATTAGATAATTTGGCACCACCTTATATAAAAGTACATTTTAAATATTATTGCTCTGCTACTGAAAGGGACTCCACTTAGCAAAACGCCACAGCGTGGTAATGCCATGCAATGACATTAAAATATAATTGATGCCATGACGCTGGTGTTATGTGGATATGAATATGCCAGCTGTTACAGTATTGCTGGATTGAAGCACTGAGAAATTTAAAGTTTTATATGTAGGTATATACCAGATTAACAAAATTGAAAGTAATCTTAAAAGTAAAACAAAAGCTAAATAGAAACTAAACTTCATAAATATCATTTGTAGTTAATGAATAGAATCTTGACTACAATTGTCATATTTACTTAACAGTTCCTGCTAATGATAGTATTAAATGTAATAAAAATTACATTGATGAACTCGAGGGCAGATCCAGGGCCCCCGATCGGGGGGCAGGGGGCCATGGTCCCCTCAAAAGGCCGATATTTCGGATTACCTACATTGAACTTGCATTGAAAATGACCATTGAAAAAACTTTATTGTTTAACGTTTTATGTAGGTCCTATACGTGGGATTTGTAAAGTCCATTCGCTCAGATAGTGTCGGTACACCCGCAAGCACTCGTGTCCAGAGACAGGAATACTGGTAACAAACACACCGTTCACTGCGGCATTTCTATGTAAACTGCCAAAATCCAAATTGACTTGCGGGTGTACGCCGCATGCGGTATCCTTTGTTTATGCGGCGGCGTCCTTTGAAAAGAAGCGGCACGTGCAAAGGCGGCGTGATAAAAGGACGACACTATCTAACCGAACGAACTTTAAATGGGATTGGAAAGTCTATTATTTTATTCTATTGTTTATATTTGACTGTAAATCTACTACTACCTATTTATTTATTTATTTGCTTGTAGGAGCAAGCAAATAAATAAATAAGGTACAGTACGTTAAGACAAAAATGGGCATCATGTTTGTGCTTTTCTTAGAAATGACGTTGATAATATGAATATAAGATTCTTGCGAATAAAAAAAGTTTTGACATTTTGTGTTAAAACTTTTTTGTAAAACCCTGTTGTAGTTGTGGCAGGTGGTGGGAAAGGTATCATCTCCATTTTGCTGTGACTTTCGTACATTTGTGAAGTCGAGAGGCTTTAATTTTTTATAATTTTTTCACGCAACCGAAAATTCGGAAACTTTTTTTTTACTAAGGGAGCTTATTTCTACCTACAAAAAAATATTCAGCCAATTAAATTTTTTTCGGCCATTCCTCATTGTCTTTGTTATGTATTATATGTAGACGATTGTTTCGGATGTTTTCCGATGCCCATTCTTTATCTTGAAGTACTGTAGTGTCAGTGCCTCTTACTTTACTTATTATTTAGCCCCAGCCCCCCAATTTTAATTTCTTTGTTGAAATTATTCATTTTTTTCAATTTAATTTATTTCTTTTCCAGGTGCTGACTGCATTATAACATACTTCGCTCCCTTAATTTTAAGTATCATATCGGGGAAACCTTAAGTTAAGGGTGGCTGAAGTTCTGAACGGTGTCATGACAAGGGTATATTCTATGAAGAATGTAAACAATACAATTTTGGGTTTAATGTTGATTAATTAGAAATATACAATTAAGGTGATAAAAAAGTACTGACGGTTGGGTATGGATATTTTTTTTGGTTTATCATCATATCACACGACACCCACTGCTGGGTATAGGCCTCCCCTAAGGATCTCCACGACGATCGGTCCTGCGCTGCCTGCATCCACTGGCTTTCCGCGACCTCCACCAGATCGTCGGTCCACCTTGTCGGGGGCCTACCCACGGAGCGTCGTCCGGTGCGCGGTCGCCATTCTAGAACCTTTCTGCCCCAACGGCCATCGGTTCTTCTCGCTATGTGTCCCGCCAATTGCGACTTCAGCTGAGCAATCCTTCGAGCGATGTCGGTTACTTTAGTTCTCCTGCGGATCTCCTCGTTTCTGATTTGATCACGTAGAGAAACGCCGAGCATGGCTCTCTCCATTGCACGCTGAGTGACCTTGAGCCTCCTTATGAGACCCATAGTTAGCGGCCACGTTTCACTGCCGTAAGTCATCACTGGCAACACACACTGTTCATAGACTTTCGTCTTGAGACACTGAGGTAAGTCGGACGCGAAGATTTTTCGAAGCTTCCCGAATGCTGCCCACCCGAGTTGGATTCGACGAGAGATCTCTTTCTCGAAGTTGGACCTACCTAACTGGACTGCCTGTCCTAGGTATACGTAATGGTCAACAACTTCAAGTGTAGTGTTCCCAACATGAACTGGAGAGGGTACAACATGGGCATTTGACATAATTTTCGTCCTATCCATGTTCATCCTAAGACCTTAGAACCTAAGAACTTTTGGTTTATAACAAGTACCAATGTGGCTTTAGCATTGTTAGAAAAATATAAGTCACAAAAATATCGTGGTTGTACAGTTTGACATACACTGTATCCATTGCTGCGGCAATGCGAATTACTTCAACGTCTGTCCGTATAAAGCCAGTGATAGATACATCATGGGCAACAGCGTCGCTTAACCACTCCTAAGGTTAAAATCGCTTGCACACCGCGCCGGCACTACATACGTTTAGTTCGTGCAGGGGCGATACGCGCGCACACGAATTTTGTTGCTAACTGGTTGAGCGACGCTGTTGCCCATAGTACGTAGATTGTCATATTGAAAGCTATTGTTAAGTTAAAGTGCGTCCAGATATGTTCTTTTGCCCGTACCGTACCTCCGTTCCGATCGGCGTCGCGATCAAAGAACGCTAGTCTGGACGCATGTTCGGAACGGTGCGGAGGTACGCCGTTCCGTTCGCCGAACAGGTACGCCCCGATCCACCTCGAATCTCGCTCTTTTGCCCGTACCCGTATCTCTCGCTCTTGAGCGTCGCGAACAAAGAACGCTAGTCTGGACGCATGTTCGGAACGGTGCGGAGGTACGCCGTCTCGATCGCCGACAGGTACGCTCCGATTCATCGCGAGTCGGTTTTTTAACGGAGGAACGGTACGGCGCTAGGCTGGACGTGATCGCGGCGACGCCGACGTTCGGAGGTTGTAGTACAGTAGCCCGTAGTACATTTAAATTACGAAAAAGGTTAGGTACCGTTTGCCGTTGTGATATAGTTATTTATTATGAAATTATAGATAATTTAACCCAAGTTTTACAGATCGCAACTCGCCGTAACCTATATTTGTATATCTCCAAAAATGAGATTTTTTATTTTTCGAGGTTAATCACATGGTTTAGCTATTGTCGTGTTCTACAGCGCTATGTTTGATTGCCACTGATAATAGTTAGACTGTGAAAAGTAGCCATACACAGATAGCGCTGTAGAACACGACAATAGCTAAACCATGTGATTAACCTCGAAAAATAAAAAAATAATCATTTTTGGAGATATACAAATATAGGTTACGGCGGGTTGCGATCTGTTAAAGTATCTATAATTTTGTAATAAATAACTATATCACAACGGCAAACGGTAATCTTTTTCGTAATTTAAATTTACTACGGGCTGCTGTACTATTGGATCGGAACGTTGATTTGATACGGAACGGAGGTACGGTACGGCGCTAGTCTGGACGTGATCGCGGCGACGTTCGGCGGTTTGATCGGAACGCTGGTACGGAACGGAGGTACGGTACGATCAAAAGAACATATCTGGACGCACCTTTAGGCGCCCCTCGACCTACAATAACATTGTACAATATTACGTATTGCACAGTTTTATTGACCGTTTAGGGTTGATATTGCAGATCGTTTGGGTTCCAAGTGTATTTCTATCTCTTTTTCAATGAAAGTATTGTAGGTACAATGTTATTGTAGGTCTAGGGGCCGCCTTACACAATGAGGCCCCTTGTGCTTGCCTGTCGCAGCTCACATCCATATCGAAAACATAGCTACTTTCATTAAAATTGTATGAATTCAAGTGTGAATGGCGTATATATTTGAGTAGGAGGGCTGGTATCTTTGTATCTTAGTATTCTGGTTTCTTATTGGAAAGGTCTAATAATTGTTTGTTAATAAGTTGTTATTTCTCATTTTATTATTATTACTGTTAAGAACTATCTTTCAATACCATTATAGATAATGCCTGTTTCATTTTTATGTCATTTCATATTATAAATATTAATTAGATAAATATGAAGAATTAGGTACCTATTCAACTTATGCATAATAGTTATAAGTAGAAAAATTGGTGCTAAATCCTATACGGTTTTTGTTGCTCAATTTCATTGATTTAAGTACATTATTTCTGTTGTCAATTTTACAAATAAAATATATCAAGTTATAATTGCTGCATTATTTTTTCATACCTACCTATATTATATACCAAAGTAGTAAAGATTTTCTTATCTGACCCGTGGTACACTTGCGTGGTTCACGGGTACTTTTTTGTACCCGTGGACTACCCAGCCCAATAAGTGCACCATGGGTAAATACTGGTAAATACATAAATGTAGTGCCCGCCCATGGTTCACTCAATGGGTTTGGACGCTCGCAAAGGAATAAGTAAGCTTTGGGATAATTAAATATATTGCTCATGGGTTGTTATGTTTTATGCCAAGAAGGCACCTCCTTAGTACCTAGGTGGTTCGTATTAATTATGCAAGCTATTTCAATAGATGGTTTCAATCAAGGTATTGCTCAACTGCACCATCATATTTTAAAATCTAATATGATAATGCACGTAAAGATATTACTAAATTACCGCCATTATCAATTTCATACACTATTTCATAACTAGTTATGAGAATTGCAATATATTTTATTGTTTAATACTACAGATACGAACAAAATTTCCTAAAATATTTACAGTGTATCAGTTCATTCTATTTTGCTCTAAGTTAATCTGTAAATCAAAACACGCACCGTCGTCGCGCCTACGGTGATCTTTACCAAAATGGACCTCCATTCCATGCTCTATTTCATCAGTACTTATTATAATTTCCCTTCATGTGTTTCTTTCTTTCTTTCCGATAATTGCTATACTTTTACTGGAAAGAAGTTGGCTCTAGTTTCAAGATTGGGCTTTTGGATGTATGCATTGCATTATGCACTACTTTGCTAATTGGGTACGGACGGAATCCTTTATGTTAGCAAAAACTTAGATAGCACTTTTATTACTTTCTGCACATGAATGAGTAAATAATAATTTACTCATGCTTTCGGTGCTTGAAAAACGTGTCGCTAACGCATCGTAATCCATCGTTTCTAGAGCTTCGTGAAATAGTTTGAAGTTGAAGGGGATTAATTATTTATGCTGGATTTGATTAATATGATATACCACTGAGCAAGTAATCACCACGTTTTATGATATACTGGCTGGATTAGCCTACCTGCCCTATTTGTTTTCGAAAGTTTATCATAGATTGCTTTACGCCACCACCCACCCAGGCCACAAGCCACAACCCACGACTATTTTCGAGTATACAAATTAATGGAATATCATGAATTAGTTTGAAAATAGATATCTACTTAAGATAATCGTTTTTTGCTTATTCTATCTATAATTTAACAATAAAAAAATAATTACGCAAACTTTCGACAAACTTCGTCATATTTTGTAATTTACCGCCGATACCAAAACTAGTAATCTGTGCCATTATTGTGCCAGTAACGAACGTGGGCCAATAGGGTAGAGACAAATAGGCATACCTGGTCCAATCAGAACAAAGAGAATATTACGTCAGCAATTTATCCACCAATCAGAATCGCCCACGATCTACACTAGCGCTTGATAATAGGAGCGGCGGCGTGTGAAACTTCAGTTCTTCACGAAAAATCGAATGTAAAAGATCAGCGTAAAAATTGTGAGTTCGTGCAAGTGTTTTATCGAAGTGCAGTTAACGTGGCTGTGAAGTACACTTTTTCTGGATAGTTATTGTCAATTTATCGTTTTATTAATTGGTAAGAGTAATAGCTTACGTAAATTAATTAAATCTATAAATAGTATTCCATTTCTCGGAGCATATTTTTTTAACCTGTGCTGTCACACTGGCATTTCATTTAGATTTCCTAAAGAAAGTAGTAATTTTTAGTTACCTTGATTAATATTTTCATTCGTAAATATTGCGATCATTTATTAGATTCAGTGATTCATTTAGAAAAGGGGGTACGTCACCGAAATTTCTCGACTTTCCGAGTGGGCCGCCAGCCGACGGCACCGTGGCCTATATCTTGGCGTTGGAAGCACCGTTACTCGATACGTCAGTCGTCACAACGTAGTTTCCATTCAGCATGCCCTTTCTACAACGCTAGCGGACCTTAAAATTGGCCGGCGGGCAGCTTGCCGGTTGTAGAATGAATGACGTGTCCCACATCTGATTACGTGTCTCGTAGGATTCAATGAACTTGACTTTTCTTGAACTTCTCTGGTGACTTGCCAAAGCTTGAAAAGTTTGTTGGACGTTGTAAAGTGTGAACTTCAATTGAACAGGTTGTTTGCTTTGTTTTAGTTGGAATTTAAATGAAGAAGATGCGGTGGAGTTTGCTAGCACTTGCGTGCGTGGTCGTGGCCGTTTGTGCCGACGACAAGAAAGAAAAAGACAAGGAGATCGGCACCGTCATCGGTATCGACTTGGGAACCACATACTCTTGGTAAGCACTGAATTACTATTGATTTTGCACCAGGAACATTGGCAAGTTAATTTACCCATTATACTCAATTTCAAGATTATGTGCACAGTTAAGTGGGTCATAACTTATTTATGGCAGCAGTAATTATTATTCAAGTACATAATTACTAGTTCATTATGTTAACTGCTCATAAGTTGAATATAAAATCTTGAACATAGCTTATCATTATCACACACATACAACCTTATTTTGAAACATTTAAAATAATTTTAATACATAATATAGCCCGTCAGTTACGGGAAAATGAGACACAATAGATATTTCATTGTTTGTCCGGCCTCATGTGGCCGCCTCGCATTTGATAAATTAATTGGTAACTAACGAAGTTGTTTGTGCACTTGGAAATATTTGAAATAAAATAAAATCTATGGAAAGGCTTCTTACCTGCGGCTTCTTTGCTTGTTTTTCAAGCAATTTGTTTTTTTTTTGGAAATCATAGAAATTCTTTAAATAAATCATATCTCCATTATTATTCAGAATTGACAAGGGGGAGTTTTTGTCCTTGTTTTGAAAAAGTTTATACCATACAATAACAGCATGTCCGTTTTTGGGGTCAAAAAATATACTGTGCCATATTGTACCTTAAATGTAATGAAATACTATTCGAATTAGGTGGCTATATAGGTTATTTTTCTATTATTCAGCATTTTTCATTACAAACCATTTATAATATGACATAATGTTTCTTTGTCTACAGTGTTGGTGTCTACAAGAACGGTAGAGTGGAAATCATCGCCAATGACCAGGGTAACCGCATCACCCCTTCATATGTGGCTTTCACTGCTGATGGTGAACGTCTCATCGGTGATGCTGCCAAGAACCAGCTGACCACCAACCCTGAAAACACAGTATTTGATGCCAAGCGTCTAATTGGTCGCGAATGGAGTGATGCGACTGTCCAGCATGATGTCAAGTTCTTCCCCTTCAGGGTTGTGGAGAAGAACAGCAAACCTCATGTGAAAGTCATGACCGCACAGGGCGACAAGATCTTCGCCCCTGAAGAGATTTCCGCTATGGTGTTAACTAAAATGAAGGAAACCGCTGAAGCTTACTTGGGCAAGAAAGTCACTCATGCTGTTGTTACTGTCCCTGCCTACTTCAACGACGCCCAACGTCAAGCCACCAAGGATGCTGGTGTCATCGCTGGCCTTAATGTCATGAGAATTATCAATGAACCTACAGCCGCCGCTATTGCCTACGGTCTTGACAAAAAAGAAGGCGAAAAGAATGTTCTCGTATTTGACTTGGGTGGTGGTACTTTTGATGTGTCTCTGCTCACCATCGACAATGGTGTCTTTGAAGTAGTAGCTACCAATGGTGATACTCACTTAGGTGGTGAGGACTTCGACCAGAGAGTGATGGAGCATTTCATCAAGCTGTACAAGAAAAAGAAGGGCAAAGACATCAGGAAAGACAACCGTGCCGTACAGAAACTGCGTCGTGAGGTCGAGAAGGCCAAGAGAGCTCTGTCATCCAGCCACCAAGTCAAGATCGAAATTGAATCCTTCTTTGAAAGTGAAGACTTCTCTGAGACTCTCACCAGAGCTAAGTTCGAAGAATTGAACATGGACCTGTTCAGATCTACCCTGAAACCTGTACAGAAAGTACTTGAGGATGCTGACATGAACAAGAAGGATGTTGACGAGATTGTATTAGTTGGTGGTTCCACTCGTATCCCCAAGGTTCAACAGTTGGTTAAAGAGTTCTTCAACGGCAAAGAGCCTTCCCGAGGTATTAACCCTGATGAGGCTGTCGCTTATGGTGCCGCCGTACAAGCTGGAGTCCTCAGCGGAGAGCAAGATACTGATGCCATTGTACTTCTTGATGTCAACCCTCTTACCATGGGTATCGAGACTGTCGGAGGTGTCATGACCAAGCTGATTCCTCGTAACACTGTTATTCCCACGAAGAAGTCTCAGATCTTCTCTACTGCTAGTGATAACCAGCACACTGTTACCATCCAGGTTTACGAGGGTGAGCGCCCCATGACTAAGGACAACCACTTGCTCGGCAAATTCGACCTTACTGGCATTCCTCCCGCACCAAGAGGTATTCCTCAAATCGAAGTCACCTTTGAAATTGACGCCAACGGTATCTTACAAGTGTCTGCTGAAGACAAAGGAACTGGCAACCGAGAGAAGATCGTCATCACTAATGACCAAAACAGATTAACACCTGAGGATATTGAGAGGATGATCAAGGACGCAGAGAAGTTCGCCGATGACGACAAGAAACTAAAGGAGCGTGTCGAGTCGAGAAATGAGCTCGAGAGCTATGCATACTCGATCAAGAACCAGCTCCAAGACAAGGAGAAACTGGGTGCTAAACTCAGTGACGAAGAGAAAACAAAGATGGAGGAAGCGATCGACGCTGCAATCAAATGGCTTGAAGATAACCAAGACACGGATGCGGAAGAATATAAGAAACAGAAGAAATCCCTTGAAGAAGTTGTGCAGCCCATCATCGCTAAGCTGTACCAGGGGCAGGGCGGCGTGCCGCCCCCAGGGGGCGCGGGCGGCGAGGACGAAGACTTTAAGGATGAGTTGTAACCAAACAGACTGTAAACAGCCGTGTGATTTTAGCCAATGTGATCTCTGGTCACTACAGAGTGTACACATAGCGAATTTTGCCGCTATGTACACATTCTGTAATTTTACACGATAAATGGAGTGTTTTGATTCGTGTTGTGTATATTTATTGTGTGAATGAACTGTTAAATGGGGCGGGTGCGGTGATAGGTACGAGATCTGATTGAGTACTTACCGCCGCGCTCGCGCGTGTTTGTATGTATGCCAGTGTATAAGTAATTGTATAAATTGATGCATTTTTATTTTAGTAAAGCAATAGTTTCAAGTGTGGATTGTGAGGGCCGGTTTCCATGACTGTTTGTGATCGATCCTGTCTTCCTCATGATGAAATGAAGTTTGTTTCAAAGTAATGGATCGATATAGTCTCAATTCACTCTGGAGGCTACCTCAGTGTTCTATTAATTGTATGTATGAAATGAGACTGCAGAATTGTTAGTTCATAATTAGCTAACTAATTATAATTATGTAGTAATTTAATTATTTCAATTGAAGTACGGAGGAGTACATAAATAAAAAAAAAAGATTTTCTATGAAACTTGTTTATTTTTTTCTACACCATAATATGAAGGAGTATTTAGCTAAATAAATATAATTAAACATAGCTTCAATTAGCCTGCAATACTTCATTATAATAACGTTTTGCTCAAACGACTGATTAATCAGCGCACACCTTCCTTATCTGAGCGCAGGTTTCGATGTCGAACGCGGGCGCGGCAATGACCGCGGCTTGGAGCTTCACTTGCACGTGGTCTGAAACACCAAACCAGATCATTGGCGTAGGAAGGGGGGGGGGAGCGCGGGCCCAGAACAGTCTGCTGCTCACCCCAGAAAAACCCTGATATATTTTTTTCTATTGCCTTTAACGTGGCTCTAGCACAAAAAACCTTTATTCCCATCTGCCCCTTCAAGCTCCGCCACCAGGGTGGTGGTTGGCGTTCACCACCCCCCGGTGGTTGTTGATGGCACCTATTTATTCCCATCCGCCCCCTTCGTAGTTATAGTACCGGTGGCAAGTTCGAAGGAGGCAGATTGGGATAAATAGGTTTGACTTGTGTCGTTTTTCTCACAGCGATGATGTACGTCATGTCATACGCCTGAAGCAGGCTCCAGATTCCTGCGTGATTCACGGCGTGAATTCACGACGTAATTTTGCCGCGAAGTCGGCGTGAAAAGCATGACCCTCCACACTCGCTATCGTTCACAGTTTAGTTCGCGCGCTCGTCGAGAATGGACGCCGAGTTATGCACTGCTATCTTTGTTTTTTAGCATCCCATAAAATGGTTTCGGCATGATAACACTCAATCATCACAAGTTCCTGCTCGTTCGTCCAAATGACGGTCATTTTGACGCACCGTACTCCGCAAATAAATAAAAACCTCAAGGCACGGTACTGCTTTCACGCGCGAGTGTGGATGCGCTTGCGTTCACGGGAGGTTCGCGCACCGCGAACCCTTTGAAGCGGACGCAAATACCGACACCGAACGGGGAACAAGGCGTGAACAGGCGCGAAGCCCGTGAACGGGCGCGAAAACCATCCACATTCGCGCTTCACGCCTTTCACGGGTGTTCACGCCGCGAATGTGGAGCGCTCTTGTGATATCTCCAAATTAGACCAGGGGCCCTACCGCCTAACTCAAAAGCTTTAGCCAGAGCGATAGCTAGACTATATCCATCCTTGTCATATCATAACACGATGACAAGGACGGACAGTGCACTGGCGTCATAAACCAAAGCCTGAGTCAAAGCGAGAGAGTTACGCGGTCCGGGGGCAGGGGGCTAATTGTCTAATTCCAAAATCTATCGCTTTCAGGATGTGACACATTGATGTTTCTTAAAAACTACAACTCACACAAATTTTGCTATTAGTAAACAAATTTCTCCTCATGACACACTAATTATCTGATAAGGTCTCATCTCTCTAAAGCTCAACTTTTTGCTGGGGTAACGCACACTCTTTTTGCCACAAATAAAAACTTACCAAAGAAATGCAGCAATGTGTCACATCCTTCTGTCAAATGAAAGCGATTGTGATAGATTTTGAAAATTAGACAATAAGTAGGCAGCTTGGAGAAAACTGGTTACCCTCGAGCCGGCTGACCCCCTGGGAATAAATAGGTGCCATCGACCACCGGGGTGGTGAACGCCACCTATTAGTGCCAACCAACACCTCGGTGGCGGAGCTTGAGGGGGCAGATGGGAATGAAGGATAAAACCAAAATTTACCAAAGGGCTCATTAGCGTTGACTTCGACCGCGGTAATACCTGCCGCCGCACGCAGCTCCGCCAGCGCTTCCGAAAAGTACAAGTCTAACTGTAAACGTAAACATACATACACAGTGAGCTAAAAACGTAAGTGAACGTACTGTTAGAAGAGACGCCATTTTAATTAGCATGACAGACGAGTATGACGAAGGGACGCCCGTGAATGTACCGTACTACCTACTACGTGCTGCGTTATATGATTTACTTAGAATACTCTACATACTCGGAGGAGCTAGGTGGCGGGCGCAGTGGTTTAGCGATTGCGGAGTTTAAGCAACGTTTGCAAGGGTCGGCCATGGGATGGGTGACCAAAAATGCATTTGCAGTCGTTAACACCCACCAATCCGCATTGGGCCCGCATGGTGGGTTATGGTGGCCCGTCCTCCTTCCTTATCCACCCATAAGGAAGATCTGTGCCCCAGCAGTGGGGACATTAAAAATGGCTGATGGAGAGAAAGCAATGAATGTGAAAGGCATAGGTACTACAACGCACAGGCCTTCCTTATGGGTGGATAAGGGGGACGGGCCATAACCCACCACGCGGGCCCAATGCGGATTGGTGGGTGTTAACGACTGCAAATGCAGCCGGGACCAACGGCTTAACGTGCCTTCCGAAGCACGGAGGAGCTCGAGATAATAAATTTTTGGTCACCCATCCCATGACCGACCCTTGCGAACGTTGCTTAACTTTAGCAATCGCTGGGCCAGGCGCTAAACCACTGCGCCACCGAGCTCATCATTGCTTTCATTGTACCTTAACTAACTTCATTTTTAAACGTAAACTATGTTGTTCCAATCCAACTTAGTAGGGTATGTCAGGGTACCAATTTTGGGGCAAAAGAAAGAATATTGAAAAGCTGTAGAATCCGCTTATCAACAAACTGAGACCTCCATCTCAATCTTGGAGTCGGTTTTTCTCGGATCGGGGACGACTCGTGGGCTGGAGCCGGGCGAGGCCTGCTGGCCGGTGCACCAGTCTATCATCATGCCCCGCCGCCGCTTCTTGCACGTCTCCCAAGAGGCGTTCAAGAAGATCACACTGTAATAGTCACAAAATAATTACTAAGTATTAAGCTGTGATAGTTAAGGCATCCACCACACTTGTTGACCACCTATTTTTATTGTACGTGATGATGCCTGTCTACTAATACTACAAATAAGTACTTAGATGAATATTAAACTATAATACCTTTAGTTAGTGTAATAGTAAATGGAAATGGGACAAATAGATCAATAGCCCTTTACGGACGCCTTCTAAAGGTTTTTGTTATTTACGAGAAAGTTACCGTTAAGTAAATAGTTTCAATAAAATTAACAATATAACTGATTTCATCTTAGTACTGCTCTAGATAACTTGACTTTCTCTTCGAAAGTAACTGAGTTTACTAAATAGTTTCATTTCTCGCGTTAACCATTGAAAGCCTAGCTAGCGACAGACATTTGGTAAAAAGGTACCTACTCTTTCATTTTTCAGTTCTATCTGGGTAAATTAATTATACTAGAACAACAAGCTACACAAGATCTAATAAAACATTCAATGAAGGGAACGACTACTTATTATGGTGCGAATCACGAAAGATGACCACAAATGGCGCCCATCTTCGCATCATATCATAACACATGAAAAAAGACTTAAGATAGAATAATATTTCATATAGATATACCTAGTAATTTTATCTAAATATAGGTATATAATATTATTTTGTCTGTAGGTATTTTCTTTTATGAGTTATGATGCGAAGATGGGCTCCGTTTGTGGTCAATATCTTTCGTGATCCGAACTATACTTATATATATATATATATACCTACGTACTTTGAGAAACAGGGTGTTTACCGATTAGGTGGAACTAGCATGTTATCCATCTGTTCGAAGTCCACACCATTGGAAGGGTAACCACTCAACACCCAGCCCATCTCAACGCAGTCCTTTAGAATTATAAGTAGGTCTGTATCAATGTTGAAAGTCACGCGTTTCATTTTAGAATTACGTGGAACCAATGTGATGTGATGAAGGATCAGGTGATAGTGTAGCTAAAACTGAACAGCATTCTTCAAGGAACATAGGTCGAAATACTTTTTTTTCGCCTTTCCACAGTAGGGTACCTACCTAAGTCGGTCAGCTGAGTAATACATTTTGTATGGGATTTTTTTTTCGGGTTTCGACATATATTTATGTTCCATGGAGAATGTTGTTTAGTTTAAACACTATCACCCGTTTCAGTATCATCACATTATTTGGTGCCACGTATATTTTGTAATCAATAGGTAAGTAGGTATACCTTCTTCATAATGCGTCTCCTTACGATTTCAGCTTTCAGTAGCACTGTGGGGCCGAATTTTCGCAGCTTTTCACCGATTTCGTCATTTCTCTCCATAGCTTCATTGAAGAGGTCATCAAAATGTACTGAAATATTTTTTCTGCAAGTTAATTTTACGATTATAAGGAGATAATCGTAACGGAGGCTTTAAGTGGGTTATAAATTGTAATACAGGATAAATATTTGCAAAGCTGCCTGAATTAATTAAAATCGGTGAGTGCTTATAGCACGGAAATAAAATTGCTATAAACTTATTGACAGGAGCTTTTTGTGGTTGTTGTTTGTTGCTAGTCGCGTGACTTCTCCTTCTCCAAAAGATAATTTGTAGCAGCCACGTGGTTGGATATAATAATCGTACTGTAGGTTAGTCCAAAGTGCTTCGCCAGTTGTATCCCCTGAGTGGTGCGGCCGCTACCTGGAGGACCGATAAGAATAACGCGGTACACGCCCGGCGAACCCACGACGTGGTAACCCTGGACAACGTACAAGTACAAGTTTCATAATATTGAACCATCATCATAAATAATAATAGTAATGGGGTGCGTTTCCCTTGAGGCGGAGCGCGGAGCTGTGCGGAGTAAGGTCCGCTCCGCTCAGCTCCACCTCATTGACAACGCAGCCTTAAACAGAAATCCTCCTACTTGATTAGGACCCTGCAGCCCTGAGGCAGATGCACGGATCGCATTGCAGCATTTCGAAGAGATCTGGAGAATGTCGTCATCGGGCTCGATGTGTACTTCCTGTAATCAGAATAAGGAGTTTACCTGCAATATCATTAAATAGCGCTAATAGGTTTGTATTCAGAGGCCAAACTACTTAATTATGTGCCATGAGTCCATCAATTATGAATTTCGAATGTTCGAACTCAAAATCACGAAAGTAATATAAATACTTTGGATGTGTTTCACTTGCACCTGAAAAGGGAGAATTGGAACAGTGCAGTGGCCAAAATAGCTTTAAATAATTGTGTCCATTTAAGTCAAAACAGGACAAAAGTATCATGTCACAATCACATACCATTAAATTCTATTATAATATGGATCCAGTCCAGTTTCAAAGATATATAAAAAAAACATAATCCGGAGGAAATGAAGACTTTATTTGAATACTTGACGCTCGAATTAGCAAAGTCAAACAGGTTCACACCTTAAGAGTTGCTTTGTAAGCATACAAGAGCGCCTCAATGTCTTGATGGTGGAAACCTCTCTTGGGAGTGAGTGGGTCGTCCGCTTTCGGCGCCACCAGAGGCGTGGGCCGCAGCGCCAGGGTGACAGTCGGTAGCACACCAACCTGTTGCAGGCAACGCGCTTCGCGTAACGTGCACGGGTGGTCTGAATTTGGTTAATAAGTATGTGTAAAGTGCCTGAAACTAACTATAGGTACCTACCATAAAGAAAGTACTCTTGCAACTGCTATACTTCACAAAGAGCTCAAGGTAAGGAAAGGGGTTAGTTAGATAGACAAAGATAATAGATTATCAAGTCTAATTATTAAGGCATAGATTAGGTTCCCGGCCATTCTCCGGCGGAGGAGGCCTGGGTATGCTGGGCAGGCCGCGTTGCCGTTGGGGAGAAAGCCAACCACGGCATTCTCCCAAACGGCAACCGCTTGGCTGGCGGCGTTAGCGGCGAGAATAGAATAAAAAACACACAAAAACGAGAAAGCAACCTAATAAAAACGTGTTAAAAGAAGGGTATCTAGGTATACCCTTTTTAAGAGGATACCTCGTGGATTTTCATGGTTTTCAATTTAGATTTAGTCCTATTGATCCTACTACTATTGTTCTAATTTTGGAATATGTTAAAATAGACTAATAACAAAATTTTTTGATCAAGCTCAAAACATGAATGGAAACAATTTTCTCGATAGAAAAAAAATCCAAAGTTGATGCCTCTCATATCATTTTTGCAGTACTGTAAGCAAACGGACTCATAGTTTGAACTGAAATTATGTTAATAAGATAAGTAATAAATAGTTCCAACTTTTGATAAAACCAATTTTTTCAAAAATAATTAAGTTTTTTAATAAATCAACTATTTTCATAATGTCGCTTACGTTATTTTATTTCGGAATGCGTGCGCTATTGTTGTCCCTTTCTTTGCGCTGGGAAGCTATATTACTTTACCTCTTTGCACCGAAATTTCAGACGGCCGCGAGCCTTCCTTGAGGACAGACCTGTGCTTGAGCGCTCCAAAAATTTACTAGCCAAAACACGTAAAATGACAGTATACTGACAATGACAGTTTTAATTTCTCTCACATTTCAAAGACAAAGAGTCTCTAATACTTATCCAACCTATTTTTAGGAGATGAAAATTATCAACAGAACAAAACTTCCAAGAGTCGCCATTGCGTAACAAAACAATAAACTAATAAATATTGTGAAATAAAATTTCTTTCCCGACCCGTGGTACAACTTTTAACTTTTACAAGTTTCGATCGTGAACAAATATTATTATTTTGCAGAATCATTAGTCTCTTTACGCGACAACGGCAAAGCAAAAAGAATAGCAATAATAATAAATAATCTCAAAACGAATACTTACGTCTCGCATTATTACGTTATTTATTTAGGCACGCATCATGCGCACGCTATAATAAGTAGGTATCTAACAAAGTGACATAAGCTGTTTTATAGATGAATAAATAATGAAAAATATTAGAAAAAATCGGCTCACCCGTAGCAACTTAGACGGGACCTAGATGACCATAAAACAATATTCTAGAGCCCATACCTACGTTTTATTTTAGCTTCAAATCTACCCAGTGGTGTCGCCACCAGTTCAACTTTAATAGCTTACAACTCGAAAACGTGACGTTTTAGGCGATTATGTCGTTAACAATTCTTGTTCGTATTGGTACTATAGGCCGACCGGTTAAATGGTGTGCGTTACCCCAGCAAAAAGTTGTGCTTTAGAGAGATGAGACCTTATCAGATAATTAGTGTGTCATGAGGAGAAATTTGTTTACTAATAGCAAAATTTGTGTGAATTGTAGTTTTAAGATATTTAAGAAAAACAGATTTTGCTGGGGTCACGTTCTAAACATTACCCTGGCAAAAAAAGCTGTTTCAGCCTGGAACCAAATACATGAATAGATAGCTTTTGTTGCATGGTAAATGTTAGCAAATAGCAAAAATTGTGTGTGTTATGGTTCTTGAGTTATTTAAGTTTTTGCTGGGGTAACGTTTTGGGATTTCCCAGATCTCGAAAACGGTTCAACGCAGAAGTTTGAAAAAAATACCACTAAGAGACCTTAATTTGTTTAAATTTGTTTAAACGTTAGTTTTTGATTTGGTTGTCGCAAACCAACGTAATTAAATAGTTTCTAAAAACAGAAAAAACGAATTTGCAAGTAAACTAGTACACTTATAATTAAATAAACAGCTGTAAAAAATAGCCGTGGTAGACACTTATTACGTCAAGAATTTTAGGTTTTGTAACTTTACAGGATATAAAAATATAAACAAATTTGATAAATTTTAGACCGGTCGTGCTTTAGCGATCGAATACACAGTTTCCATAACATTAAGACACATGGCATACATTAAACAAATTTAAGTAATTCATTAACATTCCTTCCTGTTAATTTCAGCTTTCAATTACGCCTATCATGAAAGTTTTAACAAAAACAAGATTTAGACAGCAATTCTTGAATAAGCCGACCAAATTGTAAAGGTCACTAAAAAGCGACCGCACCATACGTACGGGTTATCTTCGCAAATTAGCAGCTTAGCATCCGATGTTTTGTACAGTTATGAAGAAAAGTGTTATTCATATTGCAAAGATTTTACTAGTTTTCTATTTTATAAATTAATATCGTGTTTATTAATATCAAAGAATACATTTACGCGATTAATAGTAGTTTTAAAGAATGTAATGAATGATTCACGAAAGTTAAAACTTTGAAGGCACTCAACCATAAATAAATGTAAATAATAATCTAAACCTAAGTAGGAAATAATCTCGGTAAGCAATTTATAGTGTGATTTATTGGTCAGTATCAATATATAAATTTATAGTAATTTATTGCTTCTGTTTGATCAAACCAAATGTTTTATTTTAATACCAAACCTACTCATGTCAATCCAGAACAAAAGATCCATAGCATCCCGTTCATTTAAGATGGTTACGCTAATGAATGGCGCGGTCGCTTTTTAGTGACCTTTACAATTTGGTCGGCTTATTCAAGAATTGCTGTCTTAATCTTGTTTTTGTTAAAACTTTCATGATAGGCGTAATTGAAAGCTGAAATTAACAGGAAGGAATGTTAATGAATTACTTAAATTTGTTTAATGTATGCCAAGTTTTGCTATTAGTAAACAAATTTCTCCTCATGACACACTAATTATAAACTTTTAGATTTTTGCATTCACAATGCTATTTTTATATTAAGATGAATAAATAATGAAAAATATTAGAAAAAATATTTTTCATTATTACATATTATCACATACGGGTGAGCCGATTTTTTCTAATATTTTTCATTATTTATTCATCTTAACACACTAATTATCTGATAAGGTCTCATCTCTCTAAAGCACAACTTTTTGCTGGGGTAACGCACACGTTAAATGAGTCCTCGCCTGCGGGGCACAGAGGCGCGAGGGGAGACGAGAACGGGGGTCGTGAGAGGTGCGGGCGGCAGGCGTTCGTCGCCCGTCGCCCGCATCGCCCCCTACATACAATAATACAACACACGCGCAGAAAAAGAATGGGATTGAAAATGGCGGCTCACCACGCTTACCACAACAAGTGTGAATGAGAGAGCGATAGGTGTGGCGTATAGTGTGCGAGCGGGATGTGTTTATGAACGACGTCAAGTGCGTTGTACAATGTTGTATTTTCAGCCAACTACCTATATGTTTGAAACAAAACTCGACAGTAATGGATTCTCAAAGGAAATTGCTGGTGGCTAAAACTCGACAATAATGATATCCCATACAACTTTGCTGCGTCACCATCGGAGGAGCACGGCAACCTCGACTTTGTTCAAAGAAGGTTGTCAAAATAATTACCATATTACAAGCTTTTTTGAGTAAATTCAATAATCTTCATTTTAAACACAACATATTGCATAAAATCTGTTTAATTAGATTTAGCTCCTACGGGGGGGGGGGGGAGGGGGGGAATTATGTGTTTAAACCCAATGGTCGGGCTTAAACGCGTCTTTTGCCCATTTCTCTTTATGTGACATTTTGAATGGCCTATTTCTTTTATGTGGGTAGGCCAGATAAAAAATGTGAGCAAAGGTGTGTGTTTCGCCGTGCCGAGCTGTGACGTCACTAAGGGTTTTTTACATTTAAATGAAATGTAAAAAACCCTTAGTGACGTCACATTCTCCATTTCTCCATAAATATTGCTTTAAAAATTCTAAAACTATTTTTCTCGCACTTCTGAAGGGCAAAACTAGAAACGATGGCGTCACATATTTTACGATTTATATCTAGTAATAATTATTGAATTGGAACTGACGAATTTAGGACCCCTCCACACGTCGTCGACCCCCTTAACGTGTGACGTAATTTATGGATGGCCCCAAATGGACCTCTGTCGCAAAAGTTACAAATCTGTTTTTCGCAAATGTATTGAAAAACGCCGAATGGTACAACTTTATTAATAATAATAGTATTTTTTTACAATTAATAAACTATTGTTAGGTATTTGTATTCATTTTCATTTTTCATTCAATTTGAAGATACCTAAATTATCAAAGAAAATGTTCTAAATACAATGTTTTGCGACTCCATCGTTTCTCTATTCTTCTTCTTTAAACTTTCGATGAAACCTCACAGGCATTTGGCGCGAAAATCAAACTTTACGATTGAAGGCAGAATGTCACTATGGGATACGAGGGGTGAGTGGGCGGAGCCTGTAAAAAAATTTTTTCACGAGGCGTCGTCTTAACACGTTTTTATTAGGTTGCTTTCTCATTTGTGTGTTTGGGTTAGGCATAGGTGCCATCGATTTCGCTGAAGAGGTCATGTCCGAAAAGGAGGCTGCAGAACGGGTCCGAGAGGCAAATGCGCTAGCGGACCCAATTCGCAGAAGGCGACCGGGAGGTGCGAGGAGGCGCCACGCGCACCTCATTCCCCCATAGTGCTTAAGGGTCAGGGCGGTGGAACCGGGGATTCCGTCGTCCACTTAGGGCCCTTGTGGAGGAGAGACGCTCAAGTGTTCCGAGCGCCTCTTCAGGTAGGAGACGTTAAACGTCTGGAGAGCCGGAGTCCGAAGGGACCGGCGCAGGGCGAAGACACGGAGATTGCCATCCTTGTCCCACTGTCCTCGTCCAATGCGCGGATGGAACACCCCAGGGTTTTTAGTGGATGCACCACCCCGCGCGGGGTGGTATGCGAAGGCATTTTCCTTGGGTAAAAAAAAAAAAGGCATAGGTGCCATGCCTGTACGAATCGTGAGTGGTGAAAGAACTGCGCATGTTTGCAGCAGCCCTGCACTGCGTCCCCTGCGAATGAGACCTAAAAATGACTTCTGCGCATTAACTGTCACCCACGGCTCACGATCCGTGCCGAGGCCAAGTACCAAGTCAAAGATTCAAGTAGCTACCTAAAAACCTTCAAATGATACAGACCAAACATCAGCCATCCTGCTTGAGCGACTGGCTCCTTACTGGCCAGCTCCTTGGTCACGTCGGACATGATCTCCGGCGATATGCAACCAGGCACGTAGTCCTCGCGCTATGCGTGACCAAATCATTATAGATAAGTAGTCCTACTTACATTATTATCGAGAAACACGCAAACTGTACGGTCTACGTGTGGTCCTCCAACCCATACATCAAAGTGGTCCTTCGAGCCAGATATGAACCGGCGACCTATGGATCCGGCTCGAAGGACCACTTTGTGACTGGGTTGGATGACCACACACCAAAAGAGATGAATGATAAAACTTGAATAAGTTATTAAATAACTTTTATTGCGTAATGAAAATGTATGAGTCGCGAGTTGAATGTGGACCGACTGAAAACAGTAAAAATGATGACTATATACAAATTAAATGTAGGTCGTTACGTAGACCCTACACAAACAATTTCTAACGATTACGATGGACTGCATACCTACTGTCTTTTGAAACTGAATTAAACATTAAAAAGGTAAAAACCGCATCAAACTCAGCTACGATGCCACAGAGACAGACAGTCAAACAAACACACAATATCAAACTTAGGTATAACACCCCCTTTTGCGGGCGTCTCGCGTCGGGGTTAAAAATACACCCATTGGGGGTAGATAGTTTATATACTTACTAATCAATCTATAGAACATGTTGCTTTACCTTTTCATATCGGTCTATTACACATCGTCTTGTGATAACTATGTAGCCTAGATCCTTGATCAGTTCTTTCACCAAGAAGTTGACATCTGACGAGACAATAAGAAAGCGAAATAATGAACATGAAGATAACCTAAGTACATTCTCCCTTCAAGTTAGGAATGTGCTGATCTGAAGCCTGTGGTGTATTAGGTAAACGCAGACTTGGCCGCACCGCACGCGCCGCAGTCCGCAGTCCTTATTGTATGGCAGCCGCTGCGAAAAAGACTGCGGCGGCGGCGGCGCGGTGGAACAGCGACTAGGACACTTTGTACTATTATGTATTCTGTGCTAGGACTAAGTATAGTATGGGTTCAAAAACCTAACAAGTAAGTAGGTAGTACCTATTTCTCTTCTTAGCACAGGCATGGACGAAAAATATTTTTTCGTCCATGGCTGAGGACAGCGAGAGTTTTTTTATGGTTTTTTTGAAACTTGTATGTATCTAAGCAAGAAGGGCCAAATGATCTCAGTAGACTACTTTTCAAGTTTTGCTGTTTACATTTAAGTATTTACCGATCTTTAATTTCGGCGAAATTAGGAGTATGATCCTGTCTATATCTTTTGTGCTATGCAAGTGTCGACCCAGAAATATTTTAATTTGCTTCAAATGGTCCTTAGGTAAAGTTATAACGAGGTCTTCAACCATATCCTGGAAGAACAAAGTTAGAGAGTTAACTTCAGTTTATCAGAGGTTCTTACCTCCGAGCTCCGTCCGCAGGCGTTGAAAGGGCTGCTAGAGGACTAGAGTTTGGTCAACGAAAGATGAGTCTCGGTTGGAAATGGAACTAATTTTGCGCCTTATCTTAAGGTTCAGTTTCCAATAACTTAACCTCTAATCGTTAATTTAACAGGGAAAGTGGCGCCTCAATTTCCGGTTCATCTTTCGTTGACCAGACTCAAGTATCTGAGGAGTCGGTCGGTAGGTTAAATTCTAGGAGACGCCCCCATGGTATCTATTATGTACTAAGGAAGGTGATGTTGATTAAATTATTGATCAAGATCACCTTAAAAGCTTTGTAAATTCTATACTTTTCTAAATAAGGTATGAACTTTTCAGGCATCGAGAGCGGCCTTCTTGTCGCGTCTGCTTCGGTCATCTTGAAGCTAGCGAATCATATAATTAGGTAAAACGTCGGGAAAAATTATGTTTGATTGCAATTTGATTTTTATGCAAAAATCCATGCAAAATCCTATGTCAGTCTTTCAAAAATAGTCAAATGAGTCAAAATAAGATCTGACATGACATAGTGGCGAATGTATGGACTATGGAGTATTCTTTTTGAATTCATCTAATGGATACCGCTATACGCGTGGTAAATACTGTGATACATCATACGCATTCACTTCATTATTGCCGCTACCTCCCGGCCCGCTTCTTCATACCGCGCACCCGGCGTCGCCTGGTGAGGCGCGCGGGAGGGCGACACAGGGGGTGCGGAATGATAAAGCGGGCCGAGGTAGCGGCAACGATGAAGTGAACGCGTAGTATGTACTTTAAATGTACTATGTACTACGGGCTACTACTGTACTATCAGTATTTAATCAGCGTATTCGAAATGGAAAACGAGTCGTTCCAAACCTAGAGAGAGAAAATTAAACAACCGCACTCTGGGGTGCGTTCCTAAAGTTCGCTCGACGACGCTCGATGACATAGTACGCGTTCTAAAACCACCGAGGCGATCGTCCGACGATCACTCTTACCGTTCGTAAATGTCGCCCGGCGAACGCACCGGTCACCCCACGAAATAGGTGGGTGAAATTCGCTCTGACGTTTTATTGGACAGTTGACACGTCTTCTTTGTTTATAAACATTGGTTTTGGAAAAAAGGCGGGAAACGTTTGACTTGTCGGACGCGTTTTTTGATGTGAGATTTTGTTTAATTAATTTATAGTGTTATTGGTGATCAGAATTACTTAATTTTATCTTATTGTATCTATTGGACATATCAAATCTTTCTCCAACTGGTCAGAAAATAAGATAATAACTGGATTAGATAATTCTTGTATACATGTCGTTCGTAAACGTCGGATGACGAACGTCGCACGCCTCGGAGTGAAGGTCCGTCGTCGAGCGAACTTTAGGAACGCGCGTTCCTAAAGTTCGCTCGACGACGCTCGATGACATAGTACGCGTTCTAAAACCACCGAGGCGATCGTCCGACGATCACTCTTACCGTTCGTAAATGTCGCCCGGCGAACGCACCGGTCACCCCACGAAATAGGTGGGTGAAATTCGCTCTGACGTTTTATTGGACAGTTGACACGTCTTCTTTGTTTATAAACATTGGTTTTGGAAAAAAGGCGGGAAACGTTTGACTTGTCGGACGCGTTTTTTGATGTGAGATTTTGTTTAATTAATTTATAGTGTTATTGGTGATCAGAATTACTTAATTTTATCTTATTGTATCTATTGGACATATCAAATCTTTCTCCAACTGGTCAGAAAATAAGATAATAACTGGATTAGATAATTCTTGTATACATGTCGTTCGTAAACGTCGGATGACGAACGTCGCACGCCTCGGAGTGAAGGTCCGTCGTCGAGCGAACTTTAGGAACGCAACCCTGAACCTCGGAACGCTGCCCTATATGCTTGTCGTCTGTCAGACAGACTGTCACTGTCATGTCAGCTTCAGCTGCTGTCATTTACATGTGTTTTGTTTGGGGTTATGTGGTGTGTATGTGGAAGAATTGTTTACTTTTTGACCGCAATAGAAATCGTGGAACACGATCAATTTGATGTCGTAACGATATCCGATGCTGCGGGTCAGATGTCACAGCGACTCATTGATATATCGCCAAGTCTCGAGCGCAGTACTTGGTCATTATGACGATTGGTTCCGCTATCGAGTTGAGATCACGGTTTGGTTGCTTCAGTTAATCTGCAGAGTAATTGCGTGCGTGCGTAGATCAGTCTCGGTAGAGCTGGCCGATGATTAGCATCGGCTTATGCCGTAGTTTTGTAGTGCGTAGGTTCTTAATTAGAATGTTCTCCGGGAAGCAGTCTTCCTCTTACGAGGTAAGTGGGTGTGCGAGTAAGTAGATATTTTGACCTTTGAGAGTTTGCTAATACTGTAAAGTTGTAAGTGCACGAATTTCCTATTAGAAACAAAAGGATATATTGCTCCAATTAGAGTGATATTTATCTAACTTTTATTTTAGTAGCAGGTTTAGTTTTAAATGACTTACTTGTAAATGACTTAATTTAAAATAGTACCTACATATTTGTAGGCATAAATAACTTAAAACTATACAAATATGAATGGTGTAAGTTAAAGTGTTTTCTCTTCCAGGATGCTGTGCGCAAGCTAAATTCTTTGCAGTCAAACAAAGCGACAATTGAACAGGTTTTAAAAGACCTAAGGGTTGGTAAGGTTGGTTTGAATGAACTATAAATAAGAAAGATAGGTAATTTATGTTATTTTCATTGTATTTTAAAAGAAAATTAAATAATATTTCCAGAAATGTTCAAATTTGGAAGATATGGAGAGATACTTGTTGAGGACCGGAGTAACGCTTACGAAGTTGGATGAACTATCCGTTATACATGTTGCTGGGACTAAGGGTAAGGTATGTTTAATAATTTTTTTTCATAAATGGATAATGTCACAATTTTAACTGTTTGATTTTATACTCAAGTTTTAAAACTAGTTTTTTGTTTGTATTATGTAACTGTAAAAATATCTCTTCTACAACCAGTATCTTCCAGTTTCTTATCTCCACTTGTCAAAGATTTAATAACACTCATTTATAAATTCTATTCTACTTATCACACAGAATTTGCTATTCACTTCTCAAGCTTACGCTCTCACTAGACATGAAATAAAACACTTTTAAAAGACTGAGGTCAGCATTACTCTCCAAATTTTTTGAAATGGTGGTAGTTTCAGTAGATTCTCTCTTTTTAGCATTAATTAATTCATAATGTTAAATTATAAAATTAACTTAAACCAATTAAAAAAAAATGTTAGGTAAATATAAATTTCTGAATGTCTTTAAAACTTCATCACTTGAGGAAAGACTCACGAACCAATTCAGTCCCCCGTGACCACGGCAGCTGCAAAGGTGCCAAAACGTCGGGAAAATAAAAAATCTAACCGAATACCAACTAATTAAAACCGCGCTAGTATCTGTTAAAAAGTGTTTTATTTCATTTCACAGAATTTGCTACTTTGAGAGATTATTTATAGTATGTATGTATAGTAAAGTAACTCATCTAAGTTATTTGGAGGTGTCAAATTAAAATGATTAAAAAAGTCTAACATATTGCTGATGTATCAAAATGGAGCTCCATTCATCACAGATAGGCAACAATGTGCCTATTAATATACCAAGCATAATTATAAAGTTTTTAATGGTCAGGGCTCAACAAGTGCAATGTGCGAGTCAATATTGCGGCACCATGGCTACAGGACGGGGTTCTACTCGTCCCCGCACTTGGTCGCGGTGCGCGAGCGCATACGTCTCGGGGGCCGCGCCCTCAGCGAAGAGCAATTCGCCAAACATTTTCACCAAGTGTATGACAAGTTGGAGGCATCTAAGGTAAAAATAAGGTACCTACTTGGTGTAAGCTGCTATGTTACACCCCTATTTCCTTAACTACTTAGTTGTTTCTTAATTTTAATGAAAATTAGAAAAAAAAATTACATTATCTTCAACTAAAGCACAGTACAAATAACTAGAACTAAAATGCGATTAAAATGACAATAGACTGTGATCCGTGGCAACTTCACTCGAGAATGTTTGTTTTGTACTGCAAGCACTCTGAAGTGGGTCACTTCTGTAGTACAAAGTCAAATTAATCGCATCCCACTTTGCTGCTTTGCAATCTAGTAATTTTTAGTTAAACTGATATAATTTCAGTTGATATTTCTCTAGGCTTACGATGGTGACATGCCAAAGTACTTTTCGTTCCTGACAGTGATGGCGTTCCATGTATTCCTGAAGGAGAAGGTGGACGTAGCTATACTGGAGGTCGGCATTGGAGGTCTGGTGGATGCTACCAATGTCGTAAGGTTGGTTTTTAACATTAAAAAAAATGAAGATTTACTGTTAACATAACTGTTTCTGTAACTGGCACTCTAGAAGATTTCATGTAAACAGCACAAAGTAATAGAGAATAAAAGAATAAAACTCACATTTCAAATGATGTCTTCCAGGAAAGTTCCTATAGTGGGTATAACCGCGTTAGGGTTAGACCACACCGCCATACTGGGCGACACGCTGGCGCAGATAGCGGCTGCCAAGGCTGGTATCATGAAGCCCGGCTGCGAGGCTTACACCGTGCGCCAGCCGCCCGACGCCATGGCTGTGCTCGACAGGGTCTCCCAAGCTACCAAGGTGGGTTTGCAGATTCAGCAGGTAGTGGTTTCGACGCGCGGTACGGCTACAAATGCCCTCGCTGTATCTGTTGCAGTCATGTGCTTTGAAAATATTGAAATTATATTCATCAGTTGCATTGCATTACAAGGGCAGTTTGATAAATCCATGACTTTGAAAAGAAGAAAAATTTTCTTTTCATAATTTATTTTTGTATCTTAAAAATAAACTCCTTAGAAATCTATACACATTTTTTTTCAAATAAGGCAAAAGATTTTCATCAAGCCAAAAAGACTTTCATCAAGCCAAAAAGTGATGTCTGAAATGGGCCCTCATTTCAGAATATGTTTCTTCTTTACAAAGTCATGGCCTTATCAAACCACCCTTGTAAGCTCATTGATATTTTTCAGTGCACTCTCAACATAGTACCAGAGTACAATACTTATACATTCCCAAATGGATCCAAATCGGTACTACAAGCGAACCTCGAAGCATACCAGACGAACGCCTCTCTCGCCATACAACTAGCACACAACTGGTTACGGCTAGCTCAAGGTCACGCTCTCAATAAGACGAATCTCATTAAATCCATTTCTAGTGGAAACATGGAATATATACAAAATGGCTACAAAGAATTTGATGCTCCATATCAAACAAATGGCCATAAATGTGTGAATCGAGTCTGCAATGGAATAACTACTCAAGTTCCACTGGAAACTGTTATGGGTCTGAAGGAATGTAAATGGCCCGGTCGATATCAGGTTGTGGAAGCCAACTATGCAACATTCTATTTAGATGGAGCACACACTAAGGAATCAATGGAAATATGCGCGAAATGGTTTAAAGATAGCAATATGTAAGTACAACTCAATAAAAATGCTATTTTAATAGTTATAATAGCACCCATCATAATACAACAAATTAGTATTATTAGATAAAGATTTAACCCAAAAATTCTCACTATTGCTGGTTGTGAATATGTGTGGGTCTCCAGCTTCCTCATAGGCTATAGAGAAATTCTAAGCTTGCCATATTTTAAAGCATAATAGCAGCAATCAAACTTCCAGACAAAATAATAGCAGCCACCATAAGTTCGTTACCATGAGTTGTTTTATGTGTGTGAGCTGGCGACACGTGTCTGCAGCTTACACATCCCGTTAAGGCAAACCAGTGAGGTTACGGTTTTAGACTATAGTCAAAAATTTAGAGCCTAATTGCAGCAATAAGATCCAAAAAAACTAACCATCACACTCAAATACTGTTGTAACTACGAGCATAAAACTGTGTGCGAGCTGGAGACACGTGTCACTGGCTTGCACATCTGTATTTTCGTAATTACTTAAGGTACGATTATGTTATATACCTCAAAATTCTCAGCCGAATTGGAGCATTAGGCTCCAAATTTATCAAAGCTTTAACTCGAAAAGTTTTTGAGCTACGAGCCGATATCTATGTGTAAGCTGATGACACGTGTCTCTGGCTGACACATGGTGAATTGCTGTAACTGTATATGTTAGAGTTTCGTTTTAAAGATCAAATAATACGTTATAATTGCAGCACACACGAGGCATAATTTCAAATCTCTGGGCCTCTTAGTTTCAAAATTATAAGCCAAAAACCGTTTTCCCGCCAAAAAATTCAAAATAATGGCTCGGAAGCGCCTAATCGCGCCGTTGCCGTTCCGTGCGCTACACTATTGCAATCGTATTTGAACCTAAGAGCTAGTATTATTTTGGTTCATTTTAATTTACGCTCTCGATCGTTTTAATTTCTGTACTGAGAATTTTAGTCTAGGAGGTAGAAGCCGAACTGGTTAAGTACCTAATTTTAAAGAAAATCAAAGTCTATTTATTTAGGAATGTTTATATCGCTTTGCTTAGTTATTATACAAATTTTGTCTGTCTGTCTGTATGTTTGTTACTCTTTCACGCCGAAATTTGGCATACTAAAATAAAAAGTCAAATTTAAAATGGCGGCCATTCCAACAGGAGTGGGGATAGACCCCAACATGTGGGTGTTTTTGTCGATAAAATTAGGTGTATTTCACGTCTTTAAATTATCGTTAAGAAAAACAGGTGCAAGCTATTTTCGACCTTATTGACATTTGAAATTCGGTTGGTTTTTTGGCGTATTCTCATTAACTAACTTTGATCTTTCATTAAAGACAGTGATTTTGATAAATGTCAATAAGGTCGAAAATCGCTTGCACTCATTTTTCTAACTTGTGATCACTAGACAATGTTTTCTAGTAAGAAAAAACAGGTGCAAGCGATTTTCGCCCTTATTGATGTTTAAAATTTGGTTGATTTTTTGCCGTATTCTCGTTTACTAACTTTGATCTTTCATTAAAAACCGTGATTTTGATAAATGTCAATAAGGTCGAAAATCGCTTGCACTCATTTTTCTAACTTGTGATCACTAGACAAGGTTTTCTAGTTAAAAAAAAAAACAGGTGCAAGAGATTTTGACCTTATTGACGTTTGAAATACGGTTGTTTTACCATATCTCGCGTTCACTAACTTTGCTTAGCTAAATAGCTTTTACATAATACTTACTAATTGACTTCGTTGTGTCATAAATGTCCAAATCGAACTAACACAATATAAGGTCGCGCGCGATATTATACTCATACCTAGCGTGCTGCGAGAGAAACGCGCGTAACGCGTCCGGTAACAACAGCGCGCACGCGATGAATGCCCGCGCACCCGTCCGGCCAAGGATGCTACTTGTTGCCACGCGCGATATTCTAGCGCCATAGCGTCTACTTACATAGCGCGCTATGTCGGGCTATAATATGGCGCTAGATGCTATATTAACCACCTCTAGTGCTAATGATAAAACAGAGCGCGCGCACACTGATATATTTACACCGCTATAATAATAATTCCTTGGTGCGCGAACAGATGGCGTGATTTTGTTTATAACTGTTTATAGGATTATTTTTATTTTTTGATTGTGTTAATCCCGATTCCAGTCCAGGCCATATTTATATCTGTCTGTATGCCAAATTTCGGCGTGCAAGAGTAACAAACATACAGACAGACAAACAAATGTTCGAAGTTTTAATGTTAGTGAGATTAGTGTAAAAAAATTGTATAATAACTAAGCATAGCGATATAAATATTCCTAAATAAATAGACGTTGTTTTTCTTTAAAATTAGATAACCAGTTATATCAGACGGCTTCTACCTCCTAGACTAAAATTCTCAGTACAGAAATTAAAACGATCGAGAGCGTAAATTAAAATGAACCAAAATAATACTAGCTCTTAGGTTCAAATTCGATTGCAATAGTGTAGCGCACGAAACGGCAACGGCGCGATTAGGCGCTTCCGAGCCATTATTTTGAATTTTTTGGCGGGAAAACGGTTTTTGGCTTATAATTTTGAAACTAAGAGGCCCAGAGATTTGAAATTATGCCTCGTGTGTGCTGCAATTATAACGTATTATTTAATCTTTAAAACGAAACTCTAACATATACAGTTACAGCAATTCACCATGTGTCAGCCAGAGACACGTGTCATCAGCTTACACATAGATATCGGCTCGTAGCTCAAAAACTTTTCGAGTTAAAGCTTTGATAAATTTGGAGCGTAATGCTCCAATTCGGCTGAGAATTTTGAGGTATTTAACATAATCGTACCTTAAGTAATTACGAAAATACAGATGTGCAAGCCAGTGACACGTGTCTCCAGCTCGCACACAGTTTTATGCTCGTAGTTACAACAGTATTTGAGTGTGATGGTTAGTTTTTTTGGATCTTATTGCTGCAATTAGGCTCTAAATTTTTGACTATAGTCTAAAACCGTAACCTCACTGGTTTGCCTTAACGGGATGTGTAAGCTGCAGACACGTGTCGCCAGCTCACACACATAAAACAAGTCATGGTAACGAACTTATGGTGGCTGCTATTATTTTGTATGGAAGTTTGATTGCTGCTATTATGCTTTAAAATATGGCAAGCTTAGAATTTCTCTATAGCCTATGAGGAAGCTGGAGATCCACACATGTTGTGAATTGTTAGCAAAGTTACCACAACAGTTTTTGATATTGTCCATCAGCCATTTTTAATGTCCCCACTGCTGGGGCACAGGCAGGCCTTCCTTATGGGTGAATAAGAAGGACGGGCCATAACCCACCACGCGGGCCCAATGCGGATTGGTGGGTGTTAACGATTGCAAATGCAGCCGGGACCAATTGCTTAACGTGCCTTCCGAAGTACGGAGGAGTTCGAGATAATAAATTTTTGGTCACCCATCCCATCAGTGACCCTTGCGAACGTTGCTTAACCTCCGCAATTGCTGGGCCACGCGCTAAACCACTGCGCCACCGAGCTCCATTTGATATTACTTGTATGTTAATAAGTATCTTTTTTCCAGAAATAAGAACTCCATCTTGATATTCAGCGCAACTGGCGATCGCAACTCTGAAATGCTTTTGAGCCCATTGACAGAATTGTATTTCAAACAAATATACTTTGTTATACCAACTGCCTTCAAAAGTACAAATAAGCATAATGACAATTATTCATCTGTGGAACACGAGGAGCTGTTAGCAAGATGTCACAGGAATGCAGGGGCTTGGGAGCAGCTCAAAAATGGAACAAATCTGTCCAAGATTACTATCCTGGAGAGTGTCTCGGAGGCATTAATCAGTATAAAGAAAAACAGAAATATCAATGAGCCATCAGTGCTTGTAACAGGGTCTTTGCATTTAGTTGGAGCTACACTCTCTATAATTGATTCTAATTTAAGTAGTGCATAAGTGAATTATGGATTAAAGATTTTATACAGCACACATTGTTTTCATTGATAATCATGTCATGACAATAAAAGTTACTTCTTGTAAATAAATATATTTAATAATATTATTACATGTTAACATAATAGTAATAGGTATTTGACGTATAATAGGTAGTTACTCTACAGTTAATTGTGTGTCATTTGTGTCCAATAATCGGTCAATGTCTGTCAGCCATGATATGAGCCTATCCAAGTAACCTCCATCTTGTTTATAGCTCAATAAAAGCAATTGAAGATGTTGAAAAGCAGTTTGCTGTTCTAATAAATATTCCAGTCTCCTGTCACGTAGAGACAGCAATTTTATTACTATTATAGCTATCAATGTCCATTGGATAGGTTTGAACATAATATTGTTTGATTTCAGTTTAAAAGTATTCACAAGAAGACGGACATCAGAACTTATTGAAAGTGACAATAATCCTAGAGACTTCAGTATGTCTGGGAGTACCTTGTTTAAATGTTCGCAAACAATTCTTCTGCGCAAAGCATTTTGAGCATTTTTGTCAATCAAAGGCAGTTGTGTCACCTGTGAGTTATCTTCTAGTTCTGGCCCATTATTTAGAGCTGGCTCAGATTCATGTATTTTAGAGATTTCAGTCTCTCCTGAAAAGAATGCTTTTACTTTTAGCTGCATTTTCTTACTTTCCTCCTGTAGGATTGTGTAATCAGGTAGGGGTTTGGTTTCCCGTTGCAAAGTTTGGGCATCAAATTTTTTGTCTTCCAATTCCAGCATGTTCAACTTCCTGCACAAGGTCTGGTACTGATCGTAGTTGTTAGAGGTGTAAAATACACTTTTAGCAAAATTGTTTAAATATTCTTTAATACATTCTCCTTTGTCAGTCAGCATTTCTTTTACTTTCTCTTCACCAAACAACAAGAGCAAAGTGTCAACAGTGAACCATTCGGCTAAGCATTTTTCCACTTCAATAGTTAACACCGTGACAAGAGGTTGTTTCTTCTTTGCAACAGTTTTGGTCGGCTTCACAGTAGCTTTTTGTTTTGAGTTTGATACATCAGGTGTACATTGCACTATGGGATCAATTTTTCTTTCCGGTTTTTCTACAATTTCACCAACAATGTTAAATGGATTTTTCTTAGATTTAGGCTTTTGTTCTTTATTTGGAGGTTGTGAAGTCATGTGAATCTCTTTTGCGATTCCAGTTTCTAGTTTGGCTGAGCTTTCTTGTTTTATATTATTTGATTGTTCATTTGTTTCATTAGATTCAGTTTCTTTATTGGTGCTATGAGTATGATCACGTTCAAGATTATTTTGAATATTACCTCCGTCCATTTCGTTTAGAGTTGCCCTGGCCAAATCATTGATGGAAGTTAACAGATTATCAGGTTTAATAGTTTCTTTCAATCCTAAGTCGACTTCTTGCCCTGGACTGCCAACAGCATCGTACGGCAATAACAGAAACTTTGGTATTTCCTCATACTCTCTGAACCACAATGGACTAGTGAGCATTTGTTGTTTTACATACATTGCTGATTTATAGCAACTGTTACTGCAAAAGCTTTTTCGGGCGGTAATATCGTAGACCTTGTTTGTTTTTGTGCATATTTTGTACGTCTGCTTGGGAATATCTTTAGCGGACAAAGTATTGTCACATAGAGGATAACCACACAAATGAACTATAGCTCTTTCTTCAACGATGTCCTCTAGGTGAGTTTGATTGATGTCCGGTAAGCATTCAAGGAAGAAACTCTCAGAAATGTGTTTTTCCAAAAGGCTTTCGACAATTTTTTGAGCTTTCGCATTGCATTCTCGTTTTTTTACTAAAGTTTGACGTATTTGTTCTTTAGTCATCTCTTCAATTTTAGGTACCTTCCTCTTTGATTTTTTTTGATCCATGGTTTCCATTATTACACTGAGGTTGATCTATGATATATTTTGTAAGTACAACTTTGTAGAACCGCTAAAAATCCCTAAAATGCTTGAAAATAGATTTATTTTAGTTAGCAATGTTTGTTGCAGTTGCATTGCACTGAAGTAGTAATGTCAATTTGACATTGACAGTAATTTGACAAGTTGAGGCCGAGCAGAGGGCCTAGTACGAGTTGGTTTTTTGCTCTCACTTCACTTTTCGAATAGTTAACTATCGTTTCCTCTCTTTCACTCGTTCACTCACTCGCATGATTTCCTCTCTTTCACTCGATTCTATTCGCAAAGTGAGGTGAGAAACACAACTCATACTAGGCACTCTGACATATGACAGATAACGTCAGCAAACCACAGATTAAGGACAATTTTTTCTACTGACAACCCTCTAAGCCTGGCCACATACATACGGAATTCCGTTTCGGAATTCCGTACCTACGTACGTGATTCCGTACGTACCACCACACAGACTTTTTTTCGTTCAGAATCACGGCTCAGTCAGATGCTAGACTTTGAAGAGTAAACATTGAATGAAGATGAATTATTTTGATGACGATGTACTATTTTAACAGCGATTTCGCTTTTACTTTACCTGTGCAAAAAAGCTGTGCATGGGTAGTACAACAGCTATTATTAAATGTTCGATATCAGAATTAAAGTAAACTTGGCTTCAAGTCTTTTGGCCAAGTCTAAAATTATCTTCTAAAAATATAGAAAAAATGCATAATTATAAACCATTTATTATTTACATTACGCTTAGGCCAATTCTATTGTTTTTTTTTGGTAAAATAGAACGAATAACTTAGCAAAACAATAAAAAAGTATGACCAAAAGTCTGGTATCCAGAGCTGTAATAAAAAAGTAGCATTCCGTACGGAATAAAAACGGTTGTGTGTGGCGACCAATACAAAATCTATGGAAGTCTTGCGTTCGGAATGACTTTTTTCCGTACGTGATTCCGAACGCACGGGCCCTCATGTGGAATTCCGTAACGGATAAAATTACGTACGGAAAGTTAACGCATGTGTGTGGCAGGCCCATAGAATGTGTATGCCATTGCAGTGTTCGGCACCCTGATTATCTAAGAAGAAACTATTTAGCGACCGGTTGCATTTGACATACATTGCCACTTTTCTTTGGTATGTTTTTTTACCCCCAAAAAGACGTAGCAATGGATCACGATCATCTGTGAACTGCAACCAGTCGCTCGGTGGTTTTTAATTAGATAATCAGCCCGCGGAATTCCGAATCGGGATTACGTTTCGAGATTCCGTTACGTGATTCCGTCTGTGTGTAGCCGGCCTAAGCTGTCAAGCACGTGTTTTTTCGGCAAACACATTTTGATCGCCTAGCTAGGATCGACGCTTGATGGCTCGATTGACATCAAGCACGTACGTATCACGTGGTTGGTTACCGTGGCCCACAGACTACAAATGATGCTGCCGTGGCCTATCAAAGATTGGCCATGCCCTCAAATGGTAGCGGTGGTGGTAAATATGTGTACATGCTTGACAAGCCATGATTGACTTGATCGTCTAGCTAGGGGTACAAGAGCTTTGACAGTTTACCATCAGCAAATGAGAAGCCGTTCAGTTCAAAAGCAGGCCTTAAACAGGACTGCTTACGGCCTGCTATTAAACTAACCTTTGATTGAGGTCATATTATGAAAAATTAAGGCAGTTCAATATAAGTCCTGCTCCTGCTATAAGAGCTCATAGTAACCTGCCCGGTTGGTCTACTTGTGCGTGCACAGTGCCTGCCAACTTAGTGTAAAATTAAATCAGTAAAATAAAACGGGTGGTTTTTAACTTTTTTCTTGGTGGTTAAAACAAGATTTTCATACTAAGTAAAGGCATTTAGTGGTTTTATTAACTTGTAGCTGCAGCCGCAATCTGCAATACATGAAGATTCATTGTGCTGCCTCGCCTTGTCCGGGGTGAGGGTGAGAGAGCCATTGCCGATTTTCTTGTTTTAACACGTTTTTGTCGTCTGGCAACACTGGTTTCCCGCCTTTTTACCTGCAACATAGACAATTCCCGCCAAGAATCATCCCTTCCACTAGGGCAAGCAAGCGCCGAGCACTCACTTTTTCCTCATTGCGTTGCTGAACTTCGCAGTGATAACACGTATAAGATGAAGTCCTGTCAATTATTAATAAAGTTAGCAATATGGACGCCTCAATGTCTGGTAACGCTGGGAGGCGACAGCGTAGGGGCCGGGAGAAGAGGCGGCGATAATCATCAAATAATTTCAAGTAGTTCAGTGCAACGGACGTTCTTCTGAAAAAGCTAAGTACCACCATTTTAATACTTTGCTAGATAATTTGCGTGCTGAAAAAGCTAAGTATCAATATTTTAATACTTTGCTATATAATTTCCGTAACCAAGTGCTGGTGTTAACCGAGTTCATGGAAAACATGGTTCAAATTAACGTTAATCTAGTTACATCATATTTTCCAGTAACGATGGATTAGATAAAATTGATAATGCACCCAAAGGTTAAACAATTCAAAGTAATTACTTTTCTTTTATTGATTAAATAAATCTTTACGAACCACTTTGAATTTTGACCACGTATACGAAGATGGATGAACCCTTTGATGAATTATTTGAATTTCCGGACTAGTTGAATATTTAGTGAAACTTGTAGGTAAAACAGATTTTATCTTAGCCAGGTTTTTGAAACGATATTTTAAAGCAGTACGGTATTTAAAATATCGTTTGAAAATATTTTCAAACGATGTTTTAAAGCTGTACGATAACAATATTTATATACCCTCATATTGTGAACGTACATTTATAATACGACCATATTATCTTAAAAATAATGTAAGCTCAATTATTATTTTGGGTTGATTTTAATTTTGAATAAAAGATTTGAAATCTGTGTTTTATATGGAATTCTGTTCTAAAATTAAATAAACATGTTGCGAGGATAAGCAGTAATGATAATAATATTTCAAATAATATTAAGTTAAGCAGATTATATTAAATATTGTGGAAATTAAGCTGGTGAACAAAACTTGTTATTTTATTGTATTATTATTAGTATTCCTTTTTTTTATACAAACTTACGATACCTACCTTCTTGAAGAGTATCATCGTAAGAACTATTAATTTAATTGTGTAGATTTAGTTTGATTAGTTTGTAATGTTTGCATTGCAACATGGTTATTCTTTTTCTTTTGTGGCTTTTCGGATACACCTATTAAAGTCGATCATAATCCTATTTCTGATAATTCCACGATTGATAATGTAAATTGTGTTTAGTGTTTTTACTAAACTAGACTGATGAATGTCTTTCCCCTTTTACATAATATTTTGTAGTGTTACCTACAATATAAAGATTAATAAATAAACGAGGTCATGGTAGTGACGCCTAGGAGGCGTCGCTATAGTTAACTACTTAGTTAGTTACTTTTACTACTACTACTTAGTACTTAGTAGTACTTACTACCACTTACTTACTACTACGTACTTTACTTACTACTACTAAGTTACTTAGTTAACTAGAATTCGTTTTAGCCGTTTTAAACCTTTTAATTTAACGAAGGATGAGGAAGGAGGAGTGATAATGATATTAACACATTTTCGAATTCCTTTTCAAGCCAGAATTCTTCATCATCATCATCATCATCATATCAGCCACACGACACCCACTGCTGGGTATAGGCCTCCCCTAAGGATCTCCACGACGATCGGTCCTGCGCTACCTGCATCCACTGGCTTTCCGCGACCTCCACCAGATCGTCGGTCCACCTTGTCGGGGGCCTACCCACGGAGCGTCGTCCGGTGCGCGGTCGCCATTCCAGAACCTTTCTGCCCCAACGGCCATCGGTTCTTTTCGCTATGTGTCCCGCCCATTGCCACTTCAGCTGAGCAATCCTTCGAGCGATGTCGGTTACTTTAGTTCTCCTGCGGATCTCCTCGTTTCTGATTTGATCACGTAGAGAAACGCTGAGCATGGCTCTCTCCATTGCACGCTGAGTGACCTTGAGCCTCCTTATGAGACCCATAGTTAGCGGCCACGTTTCACTGCCGTAAGTCATCACTGGCAACACACACTGGTCATAGACTTTCGTCTTGAGACACTGAGGTAAGTCGGACGCGAAGATTTTTCGAAGCTTCCCGAATGCTGCCCACCCGAGTTGGATTCGACGAGAGATCTCTTTCTCGAAGTTGGACCTACCTAACTGGACTGCCTGTCCTAGGTATACGTAGTGGTCAACAACTTCAAGTGTAGTGTTCCCAACATGAACTGGAGAGGGTACAACATGGGCATTTGACATAATTTTCGTCTTATCCATGTTCATCCTAAGACCCACTCTTTGGGAAGCACTACGGAGATCTTCGAGCATTGTGTTCAGGTCTTCCATGGTCTCAGCCATAAGGACTATATCATCGGCAAAACGAAGGTGTGTTAAGTACTCGCCACTAATGTTGATGCCGAGTCCTTTCCAGTCCAAGAGCTTAAAGATGTCCTCCAACGCAGCTGTGAACAGTTTCGGAGAAATAACGTCTCCCTGTCTCACACCACGCTGCAGTTGGATAGGATTTGTGTTCTGGTTCTGTACTCGGATCGTCATGGTGGCATTTTGGTATAAGTACCTCAACACCTCGATATACCTATAGTCCACTTGGCACCTTTGGAGAGACTGCAGCACCGCCCAGGTTTCAATCGAATCAAAGACTTTCTCATAGTCCACGAACGCCAAGCAAAGTGGCTCATTATACTCCTCAGTCTTCTGTATAACCTGCCGCAGCGTATGGATGTGGTCTATGGTGCTAAAGCCTTTTCGGAACCCGGCTTGTTCGGGAGGTTGGAAGTTGTCGAACTTGCGAGCGAGACGATTCGTAAGGACTCTCGAAAACAACTTATAGACATGACTCAGAAGCGAGATGGGTCTATAGTTCTTTAAGAGGGACTTGTCACCCTTTTTAAAGAACAAGATCACCTCATTTATGTTCCATGTCTTTGGCGTTCTGCCCTGGACGATGACGGAATTAAAGAGCTTCTGGAGGACTTTGAGTATCGGCTTACCGCCCGCTCTCAGAAGTTCTGTAGTGATTCCATCGTCACCTGAATTCTTATAGAAACCAAATCTAATCGAATCAACTTTTGTTAACTTAGGGCCATCGGCTTATGTTAACTATCCTTTTGAAATTCTACACTTCCTTCAACCGGGCAATTAGTTCTGTTGACGAAGGTAGAACATATCTCAAACGTACTTTTACGTGAGTATAGCAGCTAAAAGTCACCGATCCTTTTTTTAAGATAACTTTTCAGGCAAAACCTTGACATTATGTCTTCCTCGTCATACGGTTTAGCATTAAACCTCGAGAAACTAGAATGAGCCTATAGTTCTTTGTTTAATTAAATTTTATGTTGACGTTTCTTACTTACTGAAATTAATTTCGGTAGCTGTAAGTAACGTATTGCTACAGGCTGTAGTTTGAGTTTGAGTCATCAACTTTGAAAAATTGATATTACTAGGTACCGACCACTCAGAATATGGAATTTCTGAGGATTTGATTCGGGGAAACTGAAAGTACCTTCCTAGCAGAATATCTTGAAACTACCTACGTTGTCAGGAGTTTCAGAGACTCCTACTGACTGCGTTGAGTGAAGCTCAATTGATTATAAAAATACTAAATTGTACCAATTCCGTAAGCCATTGGCCATTTACACTGCCACCGTCTCTTTCAGAACCGTCAACGGTTTTAAGTTTCTACGACAAGAACAAATGAATCCGCAACACGTCCTATCCACAAATAAGATCATGGAACTGCAATGGTGGCACTATTCGGTGAGCGAATCTTCTTTTACTTATTGCCACAGGTTACACTGACTTCGTCCGGTGACGAATGCATTGCAGCGGTGCATCTTTGAACAGTTAAGGTGTCTTGGATAACTACAAAACTTGTCGGATAATGGGTGCTTCATCAGCAGCTCAGCAACAGTTACCGTCCACGTCCACTAGGTGTCCGAACTCCAACATGCCAATCTTCTGATTTGATCGCACGATGCACAAAGCATTGACTTATCTGCGAAATCAAAGCCGGACGAGATCTTCTACGCTCATGAAGCAGACTCGCAAGGTATGACGTCTTATCCAGGACCTGAGTATGGTTGTAATGTACCAACACCTTCCTGGATGTTTCAACAGGATCGCCGATCACTTAGCACTGGTGAGAGTTGTCATTCTGGAATGTGATTCCCGATCCCGGAGTGACATCTCTCACCAGAGCCATTTTCGGGGCTGTTTCGGGCATTCGGTGTGTTTGCCGCCATGAATAGATCTGTTCTCATCTGCTCAGGCTCACGTAGTTCAGCACTACGTATCGCTAGACCCGCTGGAGGAGGAAGTGGATTTCCACAATGCCTTCAGCCGGCAGTGGAATTACGCCCTGACATGGGTGTTTTCAGCTTCGTCCCTCGTACAGGGGTAGGTAAGTATTACTTTTCCTGAGCGGTTGTGGCGGTCTGTTTGTGGTGGTCACGCCTCGATGACTGAAATAATTCTGGAGACCTGACCTTCAGAACAGAGCCTTCAGCGGGCCAGTTCAATTACAAAACCTGTCGCACAAAGCACAGTCCAACACTCCCAAAATTAGACTGTTGATTGGAGTTAAAAGTATCTCCACCAATGTCGAACAGCAGAAGAAAAAGCTCTTCTACTAAAGGTTTGGCGTAAGTTTTTGTTCTCTTAGGAACTCGCCTGGATCCGAGGCTGGGTAAAACGGTACGCAGACAACAAGGGTGCTGTTAGCTGTCCCCTTAAGCAAGAACCTAGCTTAGTGTCTAGAACATCCTCATAAGAAAGAAATTAGCACCTGCTGCAACTCGCTTCCACAAATTGGTCATACCAACTGTTTAAGCCACACGTGAGTGAAAAAAGTAAAGATAATTTTGGGAGATTGGATATTTATTCACATTCAGTTTCTCATTTGTGGTCCTTTACTTTTTGATGGGATGCTCTTTTCTCTGCGAAAGGCATCACGCTTACTATTACTAAACACTGCATGTGTGAGTAAACGTTATGAAAATATTTAATTATTCGTTTTGGACAATAGACGTTGATAGTGTACTGAGTGACCCTTTTCCTTAAGTCAAGTATTGGCTCATAAAGACTCGCTCTGCTTAGCACCATCAGTGAGAATGGAAGCAGATTACTCGCGAGGATCAAAATATATTGAGCCTCGTTTATTGGTTTCACAAAGTCGTTAAACTATCTGACTGGAGAATAGCTCACTTCAGCAACTTTTTATTACAACTCTGTGTAAATCGAAGCCTGTTTCCAGAACGGTAATTGGTAAGAATAGTTTTTAAGTCTACAGGATTTGAACACAGTCGAAAGCATTAGATCAGTAGCAATAGTTTCATTGCTTTGTTGCTTTGCATGGTTCTGACTGATAAAATTATTCTCAAAAAGTTAATTGGAATCACGCTTTGACCTACCCGAAACACTATTGGGGGATATTAGATATAACATAAATAATTTATAGAAAATAATAAATTATTATTATTATATTCTGCGATTGATCTAATACCTATGTCTGATTTATTTGTTCCCACTGATTCAAAATAAAATGAAGATTAAATGTTTAAATTATTTTGCGGAAAATAACAAGGTTCACATTAAACATAATGGTTTATTGATTTATTTTCTCATCATCCCTCACCAGGGCAATAACAAACATTTCTCACCCTCACCCCGGACAAGGCGAGGCAGCACAATGCAGAGGTTTTACCTTCCAATAAAACCGCCATTGTGCGCTGAGCCTTGTCCGGGGCATTTACTGGCCCTGGGGCCGTACCGGCTAACGAATCGATTTTCATAAAAGTCTGCTGGGTTTCAACTTAAAACAGAGAAATCAAAGTAAGCAATTTCGTTTTGTACTTTTTGTTGACGTGATTCGGAAGATATCGATGTTCGTGTGACATCATGAATTTGGGTTCGTCATTTTGGCCCAATTGGGGCTCGATTTATCTGTTTTAATTTGAAACCCAGCAGACTTTTATGAAAATCGATTCGTTAGCCGGTACGGCCCCTGGTGAAAACAATGAGGAAAAAGTGAGTGCTCGGCGTTTGCTTGCCCTAGTGGAAGGGATGATTCTTGGCGGGAATTGTCTATGTTGCAGGTAAAAAGGCGGGAAACCAGTGTTGCCAGACGACAAAAACGTGTTAAAACAAGAAAATTGGCAATGGCTCTCTCACCCTCACCCCGGACAAGGCTCAGCGCACAATGGCGGTTTTATTGGAAGGTAAAACCTCTGCATTACATACGAAGCGCCACGCGCTTTGAGACTTCCGCTCGCTCCGACGATCGCCGACACGACAACTGGAGAGTGCCGTCCCCGCGCGCCTGTATTTTATCTGCGCGCGGGCCGTGCTCCGCGAGCCGCGCGCGATCGCCGTTCGCGAGAGCTCACAAGCGCCCTCTACCGCCCTAGTTTAAGTTTTGCTATTTTATTTTAGACACTAGGTTATGATCATTCATTTTGTTTAGTTTTACAAATATACACATTCATTTTACAACTTCAACGGAGTTTAATTTCAAGTCAAGAACCCTCAGGCAACTTAAGGTCGCTGTATACGGGACGGGAACAGAACGGGGACGGGATGGAGACGGAGTGGGGAAAATGTCGTTTCATACATAATGTATAGGAGCATGCATACGTAGCGGAGGCACGACGGGGCCCGGACGGGACGGGAACGGAACGGGAAAAACTCCGTCGGCGGCACGTCGCCGCCCCTCGCCCCTTCCATTCCCGTCTCGTTCCCGTTACGTATGCATTGAAACTCCGTTCGCTCTTAGTGATGTTAGCACAGTAGCCCGTAGTACATTTAAATTACCAAAAAGGTTACCGTTCACCGTTGTGATATAGTTATTTATTACGAAATTATAGATACTTTAACCCAAGTTTTACAGATCGCAACCCGCCGTAAACTATATTTGTATATCTCCAAAAATTATATATTTTTTATTTTTCGAGGTTTAACACATGGTTTAGCTATTGTCGTGTTCTACAGCTTTGATTGATTGCTACAGATAATAGTAAGACTATAAAAAGTAGCCATACACAAATTTAAGACCAGGTAAAGTCCATCCATTTTCATATGGTCTTAAATCTGTGTATGGTCACTTTCCATAGTCTTACTATTATCAGTGGCAATCAAACAAAGCCGTAGAACACGACAATAGCTAAACCATGTGGTAAACCTCGAAAAAAATGTATCATTTTTGGAGATATATAAATATAGGTTACGGCGGGTTGCGATCTGTAAAACTTGGGTTAAAGTATCTATAATTTCGTAATAAATAACTATATCACAACGGCGAACGGTAACCTTTTTCGTAATTTGAATGTATTACGGGCTACTGTACTATGTGTAATGCAAAGCATCTTGGTGGATATTGGATTTTAACATTAATGACATTTTGATATTCAATTATGTTCTGTGATGCGTGCATTGTATCGTAATACAATATTCTATCTATTTATTCATTAAGTAACTATAGCAAAACTTTAAATTACCTATATCTGAATAACGGTTAGATTCAAATATATATACATGGATGAAGTCCACACCATCTTGATGAGCCTTAGGACAAATAGTGCTCCTGGACAGTACAACGTACCCACAGGGTTCCTCAAACTTGCGGTGTCTGAATTGGTGCCCATAATTACCCATTTGGTCAACCTATGCTTTAGTAAGGGCATCTTTCCATCAATACTAAAATAATCGCTTGTAACACCGATCTACAAGGGTAGGGATGAAGAAAACGTAAGCAACTACAGACCAATATCAGTTCTGCCATCGATATCAAAAATACTAGAGAAACTTATAAATAAAAGACTTCTAAATTACTTAAATAAATTTAATATCCTATCAAATTCACAATTTGGTTTCCGTTCTGGCAGATCAACAGAAGATGCAGTGGCAGCGCTGACGTCTGTGGTTGTGGTTGCTGAGGGCCTCGATAACAAAAATAAATGTCTAGCCGTATTACTGGATTTAAAAAAGGCCTTCGATACGGTCTCCATCCCAATCCTTGTGCAAAAATTGGTCCACTTGGGAGTTAGGGGCACCCCCCTTGAACTTCTAAAGAGTTACCTAAGCGATCGATCTCAGAGAGTTAAGCTTGGCCATACAGTGAGTGGAGCCACCAGTATTAACTACGGAGTCCCGCAGGGAAGTGTGTTGGGGCTGACACTATTTTTAATTTATATTAACGACCTCTGTAATATGGTGATCCCACAAACTAAGATATTTTCTTATGCGGATGACACCGCCGTGGTTTTCACTGGTGACTCGTGGAGCTCCGTGAAGAGTCTTTCTGAACAAGGGTTGGCCAAAATTGCAGTATGGTTAAACTCTAATCTTCTCTCGCTTAACACCTTAAAAACTAACTACATGTGCTTCTCAATCTTTGATAGATATCAGCCAGATACAGACTTTAAGATCATACCCCCTAGCCAAAGTAACATTTGCAAATTTTCGCTATCGCTTCGCTTCGAAACATGTATGGATTTGACGTTTTAAAATTCGATAGTTAACGAAACCTTATGTCAATCCCATACATGTTTCGAAAGCGAAGCGATAACGAAAATTTGCCAATGTTACTTTGGCTAGGCCCTCAGAATCCATTACTGTAGCCGAGCTGATCCAGTCTGTACATGTCCTGCCATAAACAAAGTCCAATCAATAAAATATCTCGGTGTCATGCTGGATCAAAGGCTAAATTGGCATCATCATATAGAACTTGTTTCTAGTAGGTTGCGGAAGTTGATTTGGGTTTTCAAAGAACTACGGCATATTCCTGATAAAAAAATACTAAATGAGATATATATTGCATTGGCACAATCAATAACTATTTATTGTATTACATTATGGGGAGGAGCACTCAAAACCAAATTCCTAGAGGTTGAGCGTGCTCAACGAGCATTACTAAAAGTAATGTATTTTAAAAGAAGGAGATTTTCCACTCAAAATTTATACACAATCACAGACTTACTAACTGTCAGAAAGCTTTACGTACTTCACACCGTTTTAAAAACCCACAAATCTATAGGATACTTTCCTGATAAAGTAAGTGGAAGAAGGAAAGATAAGGTAGCCCCTATAGTTTATGTGCACACTCGGTTGGCTCGATATCAGTTCTCGCATTTATCCTCACAAATGTACAATAAAATAAATAAAACATTAAAATATACTCAATGACTGTAAGAGAATGTAAAAAGGTAATCACTAAATGGCTGAAGTGTCTAGACTATAATGAAACCGAAAATATTCTAATAAATTACTGATTAATTTTGGTTAATTAAGTTATCTCATGCAACCTCTGTCTCACACTTTCACAACACACACACACACAAACACACAGCTATTCACACCTTTTTATTAAATAGGTTCTTAAATGTTTTAAATTAGTTAAAAAATTATCTGTTAGTTTTTCTCATTGTTTTTTTTTTCAACCAATTTTTATACAAATTAAAAATAAATGTTATTTCCTATACTAATATTATATTCTAGTGGTATCTAGTTACGAAAACTAAGCTAATAAGGAAGAGTGGCTTCCTCTGACACAGGTGCTTTTGTACCTAATAGAAGAAGTCGACACCTACTTTGTTAACCAAATTTGTAAACGTAAATAAACATTTTATTATTATGTAGGTACTTTAAATTTTGTTTTTTCTCAGCTTAAAGCTGGTTTCTCTGTAATTACGGGCCTAGGCCAAGTAAATTACAGGGTTTGGTGATTGTATGATATGTTTGATGAGAGGTGTGGGGTGATACTGTTTTCGTCGATCTGCATGAACTTTCTTACTATACGACAGGTATTTAGTATGGCTGCTTTCTGTAAAGTATTAATAATGCTGGGTTTAAGGTCTATAATGTTAAGGCTTGAGTGGAGATTAGTCGGTATTCGGTACTACACCTGTCGTAGAAATTACTATTGGCACAATGTAGACTTTTTCTTGTTTCCATAATCTGGTTATTTCTTCTTTAAGATCTAAGTATTTACAAATTTTTTCAGCTATTGTTTTCTGGAGGTTATGCGTATTAGGTACTGCGATGTCAATTAAATATGTAGTTTTATTTATTTTGTCTTGTAGGGTAATATCTGGTCTATTATGGTGTATAGTTCTATCAGTGAGGATAGCGCGATCATAGTACATTTTGTGTGTCGTGTTTTCTAAGACTGTTTGGGGTGTATATCTGTAATATGGAGTGTTTGGTTCTTGTGGAATGAGTTTGTGTTTGGATGCTAGTTTTTGATGTATAATTTGTTGTTATTGATTGTGTCTGTGTGTGTAGTCGGTTTGTGTGAGATTCATGCAAGCTCCTGTAATGTGTTGAATGGTTATTATTATTATTATTATAAATAAATAGTTTTCAACATATTTTTCAGAGGCAAGACCGGCATAGAACAGAGTTCAGGGGTTCTAATCATTGTATCGTAATACAAATTCCCATGGTAAAAAAATCTTTGACGAGCGGTTTTCAAAAGGCACGTTAAGAAAAAAAAGTAGTACATCAAAAAGAACTAGATGTCGTTGTACAACTAAGTAGGTAGGTTTTTAAGAAAAAATCAAAGGATAAAACGTGATTACTTTTTTATCATACGTTTGTTGAGTATGTGGTTTGTTGCGTTGTGCGTTGGTTGTCCTTTGGCGTGTTCCGTCGAACTTTTCTCTGACCGTCTGACCTTTAACGCGAATAATTTCTAAAAATCTACCTAGTTGAAGTAGTGCCATCTATCGACAAAATTTTACTAAAATTATCAGCTGTCAGAAAACCGCTCATTAGATAAACATAGGTACTTAAAATCTTAAGTCAGTTTAGAAAAATACTTAAATCGGTTTAGAAAAAAGTGGACTTTATTATATTTTTATTTTATTTATTTATAACACACATCTATCTTTACGGGTAGACTTGACTTGTATCAATGAGTGGTTTGATTAAAAATATAAAATTAGTCGCAAAAATAGTGTTTTAATAAAGTTGTTTTCACAACACTAGCACGTTACTACCACGTCAACTGTCGCGACTAGCACGTTGCGTATGCATTAAACTCCCCGTCAGGATCACTTTCCGTCCCCGCCCCGTGGCCGTTCCGTCCGGGGTTTTTTCCCGTCCCGTATACAGTAAACTTTAATAATAATAATAATAATATAATTTATTTATTCAAGTAATATTATAACTCTATAGCTAGCTATAATATTATAGCTAGCTCAAGCTACAGCTTGACCATAAAGAGTTGACAAAAATTGAGGTGGTGGTGGGCGACTCGGGTCAATTTACCCGGGTAACTCGGGTTACTTCTCCAGCCCGTCAACTCGGGTTGACATTTTTCTAGCCCGGGTTGACTCGCTTGACTCGGTTGACGCGCCAAACGGGCCGCGCGCCGCCCGCCCACTGGACGCGTACGCGACTTTCCAACCGAGTCAACCCGGGCTAGCACAATCAACCCGCCAACTCGCTTCGGTGTGTGGCACTGTATTACGGCTCGCACTCGCTTCGCGACCAACCCACCGCGCCGCTCCCCCCGACCGCTACAGCCTTATTAATTTATTGTAATAGTAGGTAGTTTGCTCGCTCTATTGATTTTTTTAGTCTTTAAGTGTTTTCTAAGTAATTTAACATGGTAAACAATAAAAAGAGTGTTGTTTTGGAGTTTTTTAGCAACCGAGTTGGATCGGTTCAATAGTTCATCAAATACAGACAAAACGAGTTGAAGCCCGGGTCAGCATAGATTTCAATTCGGATGACTTGAGTTGAAAAAATTGCGACTCGGCGGCCTAGCGCTGACCCGGGTTTTAGCCCGGGTCAGCATTAATTTCAACTCGGGTAACCCGAGTCGAAAAAATTACGACTCGGCCCATCGCTAAATTGAGGGCGCCACTTTCTATGTAAACACGTCAAAATCACGAATAAATTGGCAGCACTTACTAAATTTTGTACTGAAAAATGGCAACACTGGTTGTCATTCATGTCAATTTGACAGTTAGTCAGACAGTGACATTTTTCAAAAATGACCTTTCTCTTCCTCGCTTTTTATTTAATTTTCCTGAATTAATTTAGTAAATAAAAGTACTAAAATAAAAATCAGTAGGTACAACAGTTGTGTATCTATCTATTCTATATCATTCCCTGGTATTTTAATATTGGTAGCACAAAAGCAAAAATAAAGTGTAGGTTCATGAACTTGAGTGAAACTCCGTTGAAGACAGGATCGATGTGTGTATAAATCAGGAGGGCCCTATTATTTTATCGTAGCTTGATAACAACTAGTACACAGAATGTTATCGGAAAACAGTAGGTAAACTGACATGAAGATTCCAAGCGACTCTTTCTGATGTTGTAGAAACAAGTAGGTAAGTTCAAGTTTTCTTAAAGAACTATAAAGTTTTTCTTCACCATGGTATAAATGACTTCTTCAGTAACGAACATGCTTTGTTTTATTAATAAATGTTTACTGATTTTCTGTTATTTTATTAATATAACAATGCGCTTGGTTTGGTAATGACTTTTGGCACTGATATTTAATTTTAGTAGGGTCATGTTCCTGTGAGCCTGCCTTCCACATTGTAGCGGCGTGATCATACGCTACATAATAAATTAAGAAGAAATGCAGGAGCAGCGAAAAGCATATTGAGCGGAGCGGCATCTACCATGCGCCGCACACACTACACAACACGCCGTACAACAATGTTTCACATCGAGTTCACTAGATGGCGGCTGAAGCGGCAAGAAATGACTATCAGTACGGAGAGCGACGAAATAGTATGGAATTCGTACATCTCGCTATCGGAGTTTTCTCAGCGACTTCGCATATATACAACTACCAACCATCAACGGTTGGACCGCGGTCCCCGAGCACAGTCACCTAGCTCGGTGGAAGTACTTCCCTTTTCGCTGAATACCTAGCGAAGAGATCCTGCATCTACATTGGTGACCACCGACATTGGACAGCAGCAACCTTCTGGAGCAATGGAGCAACAACATCAAGGTATATCACCCCTCATACAATCGAGATTGGAGCAGTCATCAAGGTCCACGATCAGCAGAAGAATGCGACTTGGTCCTGCGGCGATGACTTGGGTTGGCGGACGACGGCGACACGGGCAGCCTAGCCGGACAGATATCGGGCTTACATCGGCGTGACAGTTCTGCATATGTAGCCATACCGCACACGGAGCAGCCAGCAGATACGTTCGTCATGAAGGAGACTGGAAATATTAAGTACTCTATGGACTGGAGCGTTACTGGCCCTATACAAGTCTCTCAAGAGGTGAAAGGGGGGGAGTGATGTAGCGGCGTGATCATACGCTACATAATAAATTAAGAAGAAATGCAGGAGCAGCGAAAAGCATATTGAGCGGAGCGGCATCTACCATGCGCCGCACACACTACACAACACGCCGTACAACAATGTTTCACATCGAGTTCACTAGATGGTGGCTGAAGCGGCAAGAAATGACTATCAGTACGGAGAGCGACGAAATAGTATGGAATTCGTACATCTCGCTATCGGAGTTTTCTCAGCGACTTCGCATATATACAACTACCAACCATCAACGGTTGGACCGCGGTCCCCGAGCACAGTCACCTAGCTCGGTGGAAGTACTTCCCTTTTCGCTGACTATATGGTGAAGAGATTCTGCATCTACACACATGGTTCAGAAGTCATTGGCTAAGATTATATAAATATATTCATTATAGTATGTGAATGTCAGGTTTTTCCTGTTACCAGTTTTTTGTTCTGTTTATGAATCGTCCAGAGGGGCTCCTTCTTGTGTTGGTGATTCTCTTGTGTAATGTTAAGCTGTTCAGTTGTCTAGTAAGTTTTTAGTAACAGATAAGACTTTAACTAGACAATAAACAGGTATTTTGTTATAATCTGTGGCTCACCTTTCCATTAGCGGACCACGAGTTCCGAATTCATAGTTTTTTTATGTAAAGAACTCATGATTTGGAACACATATACGAAATTTTATGTTTAGGAACCAAATATTACGCGAGAAAAAAAAAAAAAAAGATTTTCTCGGTTAAAAATTTAATTTTAGACCTGTGTCGCAATTTTTTACGTTTAATGGCGGCGCACTAGGTTGGTAGCACTACTAAAGGACCTCAGGTCACGTGATAGGTGCGAGGAGCGTAGCGACGAGCATGTTAGGTGTACATGAACCCAGCGCGCAAGCCGAGCGAGCGAAGCGAGCGTGCCGCGGCAGCGGCCGGCGAAGCGCCAGAAACGACTTTTTTTAACGTGCGAAATTTTGTACGTACGTCCCCTCCCCTCTTCCCACCTTTTTTTAGCCTCCCCTGCTTAATTTACATATTTTTAGTTTTTTTTTAACCATTAAAAAAAAGTATACATCTCCCAACTTTCAAACTTTAGGGAGGGGTTGCCACCCTCCCCCCACTCCTCCCCCCTCACCCCTTCCCCGCAAAATCGTGGTCCGTTAATGGAAAGTAGAACCTAATCTGTAATATATAATTTTGTAATAATATAATCCTTACTAATATTATAAATGCGAAAGTCCGTTTGTTTGTTTGTTTGTTATGCCTTCACGTCTTAACTACTAAACTGATCATCATAAAATTTTACATACACGTTGCCAGGAGTACAGAAAAAAACATAGGGTACCTTTCATCCCGAAAAAAAGTATTGTTCCTGAGGGAAAGGAAAAAAACATTCCATGCAGACAAGGTCACGGGCGGCCGCTAGTAACTTATAATAATAAATCATTTAAAGGACAGCTAGAGTATACAAATTATTGTAAAAGATCACTGCACAAGGCCCCCTGGTCTAAAATGTAGTAACTGAAGAGTGATTTTATATCTATATCTTTCTAAAATCATTTTTCTAGCTATAATTTTAACCCATCAAGGCCCAGGAAATGAGACACCATAGATTTTCTATTGTTATCTGGACGCCAGCATCCGCACGGGCATTGATGGTTATTAAAGTTGAACGATTTATAAATGTTTTCCACTCTGTTTTTTCACCTTGTTGAAGTCCAATGAGCCATATTTCAACTTGTAAACTGTATTGTTTTATTTTTTATTTTAAGGCATTTTGCAGATGTAATATACCTACTTCCTAAAAGCAAATATTCAAAACAACTGGAGGGTACTTGATGTACACAGCATTGAGACTTTCACAATGAATAAAATTCCATTACTACTTCTATAGCAATCTGCTTTGTAAAACAAGAATGAATTGAAAAAAAAATTGTGACTTGTATTCTCTTCTTCCAAACTCTCCAAAGAATCCCACAAGTCTCTTTTGAATCCTTTTCTGTCTATTAACAATACAACCAATATAATATTGCAATTTAGTACTTTAGTTGCAATTTAGTAGGTACTATGGACAATACTTCCGCATTACCACTCCTAAGGCTAAAATCGCTTGCACGCCGCGCTGCGCCGCCGCCGCCGTCACTAGTTTAGTTCTTGCAGAGGCGATACGCACGCACATGAATTTTTCTGCAAAGTGGTAAAGCATGTGAGTCGCCAATCATAATACACATGATTTTGCAATTCTAGTTATTTTATTTATCAAAAGGTAAACATATAAAGACTTCAATAGATAGTGCTTGGCCTTCTCCTCACCTAATGACAAGCATGCAACCAAGCAGCATGCTTGTTATGTTACTATAATATGTATGCTAATAGACGTAAGGACATTATATGTGGATTTATTATATAATTATTAAGCAAGCATCATGATCACAAAAGCAGGGTGATAATTGTCTAATTTATAAATCTATCGCAATCACTTTCATTTGACAGATAGATGTGAAACATTGTTGCATTTCCTTGGTAAGTTTTTGTTTGTGCCAAAAAGAAGCATCAATGTGTTACATCCTGAAAGCGATTGCGATAGATTTTGAAATTAGACAATAGAAAGGATAGTTATTTCTATTTTATTTCTATTTTATAGCAAGAGTTTGTTGTAATATAACATGTAATATTAGATCAAAAAATGATCTGTCTGTTCGTAATGTATATGAGATGTAAGTTAGATAAAAAAGCAATATATCAAATGTTACATTTTTTATGCATTATGCATAACAGGATAGTGCTTGGCCTTCACCTCACCTGATGTTAACTGACGATAAGGCCGAAGGTGGAAGCGTACTACACCCGGAATACTCACCAGTGAGGTGACTGACAGTGTTCTAAAAAATATTTTCAGATATGAAGTTATCTGAAGGTTTTATAATAATGTATTATTCCATCTAAGTTTATGGAACTAAACATAGGTGCTGGCACCAATCTTGATTGCCCATTTACTTTGATACTAAAGAGTAGATGGTGATAATAGTCGTCTAAGTGTCAAGCCCAACATTCATGGGTAATGGGTGTGTGGTTTTGTTTGGCAAATAATGTCATAATTACTTCCCGATTGTTTTGGATTATTATAATCTGACATCATCTATTAAATAAACTAGGGATTGCGTTGTTATAATATTTTGACTCATCTATTGTCAGTGACTGGTCAGACAGCTAGCACCTTGCATTTATTTAGGTAGGTATAACAGCGTATTGTAGCGTCGCGCGTAGTATAGAAAAAGATCTGCCTATTAAAAGTCGAATCGCCGATGTTTTGTTAACATGCCTACAATTATAGCATTGTTCTTATATTGTAACAATAACATTGAATGAGGCAGTCTGTTCGAGTAGCTGCAAGATAAGCACAGTAAACGTTGGTGATTAGACTAATATCTGTACATATCTAATTGTCTACTCTAATGTTATTAGTTAGCTTTCGAAACATTATCAGTGTAGTGTATCAAGGGATTAACAGTGGTGAAGACCATTTTTTGGACGCAGTGACAGTGAATTTAGGCTAGATTTTATTAATGAAAATTATTCGAAAGACTATGAGGAAGGAATGGGCTAAGGTGGCAACTGGTGAAATTTGAAGATTAAAGTAAGTTATAGGTCAGTTTGTATGAGCATTATTCTGTATTGTATTTTATTTTACTAACATAAATAGATCGTGAGTCAGTTATTCACCTAAGGCAGTTTGCGATTTTACAAAGTCAGGTTGGAAGTTAGGTATTTTTCTTTCTGCCACAGAGGCCTCAACTTTTTTTAGCAGTTCAGGTACCTTGTGAAGTGAACCCTATTAATGCAATTAGAAATAGAGGCGCTTGTTACTTTGTCGAACTCTGATTTAGAAATCGTTAAAATTAAAATGCTTGTCACGACTTCCCATTGAGCTCCTTTTATAAGCCATACCTACTTTTTCTGTGCCAACGTAGGTAACTAAGTAGTTTTGTTTCTTTTACATAATAGGCAATGTAACAAATAGGTACCCGTCGACACATTGCAATCATGATCCTTGGCCGCAAAAGCATTATTTAACACACAATATGTGCTACTAACTAGGCATAGTCAAGTCATAGTCACCATGATAGGATATTCTCATCTCATTGTCATCTGTTTAACTTCTTGTGTGTTCGTAATAGACTTAACAAATAAATAAAATTACAAATTGCCGAAACGTACGAGCAGTAGATCGGACTTGATAATTTGCCAGCCAATGCGAAAAATGCCTTTATGTTCCAACTAGCGGCCGCCCGCGGTTTCCCGTTCCCGTGGGAATATCGGGATAAAAAGTATTCTATGTTTTAATCCAAGCTATCTTCTATCTGTGTGCCAAAAATCAACCAAATCCTTTCAATAGTTTTTGCGTGATTGAGGAACAAACATCCAAACCCACAAACTTTCACATTTGATAATATTAGTAGGATAGGATTTACAAACTCCGTCTGTTAGGATGGGTACTCACTTGCGTTCGAGAACCTCGTGCTCCGCGAACCTATGTTGCAGGTTCGCGGAGCTCAAGATGAACGCTTTTGTGAACTTCACTTGCTCCCCCTTTGTGTTTGTTCGCATCGGGTCGAAAATGCGGAGCGCACACGTACACCCTGTTGCAGGTTCGCGGAGCGCGGAAGAGGGTCCCACACCGAAGCTTTTTTTTAATGCACAGCTGGATAGTGCATGGCCTTCACCTCACCTGATGTGACGATAAGGCCGAAGGTGGAAGCGCACTACACCCGAAATCCTCATCACTGAGGAACTGGCTATCTTACCTCTAACTGCCGAAACAACAACACGTCAGAGTTTGGAAAGATGGTTGTAGCTAACCAGGCGGACATTATATAAGCTCTACCACCGAACCGAGTATAAATTGTACCCGCTCTGGGAATCGAACCCCTGCGTCTTACACGGGTTGGCGAACCACTATACCACATAACATAGGCGGCTAAAAATACCACCCTAAGCACACCTAAGTAAAGTACTAACGGTACCCACTCTTACAATTTGTTTTTGTTGTCTGCAGGCGCAAGGAACCATGATGCACATGTGGATGTGGTTCGGATATGACCTGGGCGAGTTCATGTTCTCGGGGCTGACCATCAACACGCGGTGGTCTTTCGCCCTCACGTGGATTGCCCTCTTCTTCATAGCGCTGCTGTTCGAAGCCTCGAAGGTATATAGAGATTATTGGCTATTACCTCTAAGGTAAACAAACGTACGTAATGACGCTTACGCCTATTTCCCATAGAGGTAGACAGAGGATATAGATAAACCTGCATTTAATGACGTCTTCATCTTCAGTATAATGCTACACAGGTTTTAACCATCAACATAGGTATATAGTTACTGATTATTTTAGGCATTAAATAAAGAATTTATTCCTACCTTTTATTCCTATAATCAAACTGACAGAAGAAAATAAGGCATTTTTACTGCTCGAAAGAACAACTTCGCAATCAGTTAAAAAAAAAAAATTTTATTATTTCTAAATATGTAATCTAAAAGTGGCACAGAATACATAGTAAGTAGTACTAATATTGGCCTTGTTGTTTTAGGTGTATTTAGCAAATGTACAGCGGGATGCACATAGGAAATTGTACCCGTTTAGATCAGACGAAAGGAGGAATTTGTTATGCGACAGGTGAGCGTTATTCTAATTTGATACTTAATATTACATTACTAAAGGATACATTTCTGTGAACTTCATCGTGAATAAGTGTATAAGGATTTATTTATGTACTTGGCAATGGTTCTCTTGTCTTTAAATATGTCATGTTAATACCATAAAGTTAATATACCTGAGGTAATATTAACTTTATGGTTAATACTCAATTGTTGGTAGGTACAAATGCTCATAATGTAACAAAGTATTAATTTAATAAGTAGTAGATAAAGGTAAGCTGTTTTTGAAAGTAGACAATAGTGATAAATCAAGTCAAGGCCGCCTATCACACTGTAAGGCCACTGTCATACTGAGGTTTACTATAACGAATTAACGACACGTTCATTAGACATTCACCCATTCACTTGTGCTTGCCCTTACAAAACGATAGCCGATAAGAATGACCAATAGTTTATTGTTCAACCTTTAACGTACCTTAATTTTTAGGGTTCCGTACCCAAAGGGTAAAAACGGGACCCTATTACTAAGACTCCGCTGTCCGTCTGTCTGTCTGTCTGTCACCAGGCTGCATCTCATGAACCGTGATAGCCAGAAAGTTGAAATTTTCACAGATGATGTATTATTGTTGCCGCTATACCTAACAACAAATACTAAAAACAGAACAAAATAAATATTAAGGGGGGCTCCCATACAACAAACGAGATTTTTTTGCCGTTTTTTGCTCGATATTAATAACGACAACAGGTAGACAGTTGAAATTTTCACAGATGATGTATTATTGTCGCCGCAATAACAACAAATACTAAAAACAGAATAAAATAAATGTTTAAGGGGGGCTACCGTACAACAAATGTGATTATTTGCCGTTTTTTGGTACGGAACCCATCGTGCGCGAGTCCGACTCGCACTTGGCCGGTTTTTTTAGCTATCTACTCATTAGATTCTTACATGGTTCCTTCTAAAAAATATTTAAAATATCGGCCTGCCTTAAAGTAGTTGTCCAGTTTACTGGCCACTACTCCTGCTATTGATCTTACAAAGGGTTGAACCTTTTAATATCCTGTGTGAGTACATCTTGATAATGGTGTCAATTCGGCTAGCACGACTTAACTAAATTGACAGGACTTAACTTAATTTTAGCATTCTGTTCTTGTCTTTTCGATACAGAAAGAAAAGGATGGAAAACTAAATTTAGTTTAGTCCTGTCAATTTAGTTAAGTCGTTGCTAACCGAATCGACACCAATGCCCACCACAAACTGCTACTACCTATAATCTACACACATCAACTTTGCCTAGGTATACAGGTGTTATTTTCATAAGTACAAACGAGGTAACTTTGAAGCTTTGGTTTCCTGCCAGGGATGTACTTTGATGTGATCTGAGGGCCTAGTACGAGTTGTGTTTCTCACCTCACTCTGCGAATAGTATCGAGTGAAAGAGAGGAAATCATGCGAGTTAGTGAACGAGTAAAAGAGAGAAAACGATAGTTAACTATTCGCAAAGTGAAGTGAGAGCAAAAAACCAACTCGTACTAGGCCCTCTGATGATGGCTATCCAGGGAGTGAATGGAGGAGATTCAGATTGCTATACACCCCCAACTGATCTGACCAGCATTCTAAAAGATTAAAGGACATGTTTAAACAACCGCGAAAATAGCATGAAAATGTATGGAAATCCTGAAACTGAGAAGTCAGACCCATTAATCTTTTAGAATGCTGATCAGACCAGTTGGGTGTGTACAGCGATCTGAATCTCCTCCATTCACTCCCTGGATGACCATCATCAGATCACAGCATGGTACATCCCTGGCAGAAAACTAAGGCTTTAAAGTTACCTCGTTTGTATGAAAATAACACCTGTATCCCTAGAACAAGTTGATGAGTATAATATCATACCTCGGTGGAAGAAAAACATTAAAATTTAAGTTGCTATTTATGTATTAAGTACGTCGCTTACAAAAACAACGAGATACCTACGCATACTTCCGATAGCGGCCGCGCCAATTTCACTTTCGATTTAACCGGAAAGTTTTTATTTCCTTATTGAACGTAAATAATTGACTTGCAATACTAAGAACAAGTAATTGCCGAGACCATGCTAACTAACGTTAAATGTAGAAAGTTTTAAGAACATTCAACAATAACGAGAACGTCGCACCAATTCGAATTTTGTTCATTAGATTCAAAGCCACGATTTCCGCAATATGGACGTACAAAAATGTTACCATCTACTTGACTTGAGCCCACTTTTGGTTCCCCTGACGTCTGGGTTATGAAACAGATTCAAAAACACTTGTAAGGATAGTCGTGATATGCAAAATGAAATACCATCGCTTAATCATCAGTCAACATACAAATCAGACTATTTTTTTATTAAATCTAACTTTTCGATCCTGGATGAACTAAAAATCAAGCGAGTGTCGAAATACGAATCCTCAAATATTTCAGACACGTTGTTCGAACAATCCATGAAACGACTCGTTGTTCAGGGGCAGTTAGAGGGCAAGTGGTCAGCCGGTCGATCACCTACGCATTGGACGGACCTCATCAAAGCTTCCACACAAACCTCCAGCGTCCCCGAGACGCCGAAAACCGCAACAAGTGGAGGCGCATCGCGGGGGCTGTTTTACCCAATGAAAATCAACCACGACCACTCTAAAGTGAACGACAAAATTTGGTATAGTTCTAAATGGCTCTGCTTGTTTGTTTGCAGGGAGCGCGCGGGCAGCATGGAGCCCACGACGAGCCGCAACACCAGCTCGGGCGCCGCCAACCGGTGCTCCTCGCTGCGAGTCAGGTCAGTCACTCCACGCACTATACCAGTGGATCCCAATTAGTTTTCTCTATGTACCCCTTTAAGAAGGACCTCAAACTCGCGTACCCATTATTGCAGGAATCCTACTAATATCAGGCTAGGCCCACTCCGCGCTTTAGGTACGAAGCTACAAGTAGCCAGCGGGTCCGTCCGGACGGACTAATTTCAGAGGGCTATCGCGTGCCGGCTGGGTCGCACGTTAGCAGTTCGATTTCGATAGTCACTCTATAATAATATTATTATAACCAAAATGAAGGCATATGACATCGTAATGGGCTGTCTTAATACTAATAAAAAAGATACGAACCTCACGTGTTTTTCACACTTCCAAAAGTCATCGAAAACGACATCGAAACGTAAGAAGTGCTTGTCTACTAAGTATTTAGTATTTAGTATCCATTTATTCTTAGGTAGGTACTTACTTTTGTTAAACAATATTCACCCAACTATTATAATAATTTATAGATTAGGTAGGCTTACCTACTTTCTAAATAAAGTTAATTATGAATACAATTTCATTTCGTATGAAAGCAAATTGACTCAAAGTCAGCATGTCTGATGTGGCGTTGACTGTACCTATCCTAGGTTATTTTGAAACATATTTAAGTACCTACACATTATTTCACAACCTCATAACGTGTAATAAATTAACTACCTGTTATTTAATTATTATATAAAAGAAGAAAGTGAAACCCTGAATTCGTTAGAGGAGATAAGAGCTACGCGATAGAAAGAGAGGCAACTTCTAGGTGAATATAACTGTAGCCAAGGGAGCGGCGTGCAACCTGAATTGCACTTTATTGTGTATGGAATAGAGTCGCTATTTAAATAATTGACTTTGCGGAGTGGACCTTCTGTACTTGTACTATTATGTATTCTGTGCTAATATTATAATAAATGTGAAAGTTTGTGGGTTTGGATGTTTGTTCCTCAATTACGCAAAAACTACTGTATGGATTTGGTTGAAATTTGGCACACAGATAGTAGATAGCCTAGATTAAAACATAGGGTACTTTTTATCCCGATATTCCCACGGGAACGGGAACCACGCGGGTGAAGCCGCGGGCGGCCGCTAGTGATAAATAAAAATGAAATCAGATGTATGAAATCATGTAGATGAGATTACTGCGCGTACCCCTCGATGAAACCTCGCGTACCCCTGATGGTACGCGTACCATTAATCGGGAAACACTGCACTATAATTATGTAGTACTACCAGTAACACAAATAATTAATGCTATAGGTAGTACGAAATACATAGGCAAAAGTACACTGTCATAGTACCATCAACCATTCACACTCAGTGTCGATATTATCTATCACAACCAACCGTGGACCAGCGAATGGGCAGAAAATGGCTCATTACTGCGATCTCCAACTACGTGGAGCAACATTCGTCCTACGCGAGCGGCCTACTTTCTGCGTTGGACTATTAGTTGTTACAGTTAGATCGAAAATAATACAGACTTTAAAAGTAAAAGAGGAAAAGTCTAAAAATATGTCAATTTACCCGCTACTTCGAGAGTAAAATTATTGAAAAATTGTTAATAAAAAATGTGATTTCATGACTTGTTTTCAATTTGAGTACACACCGTTATAATTATGTCATATCATATTATTTCTATTTTACAATGTAGTTATCAGTTATACTATCGGAGGTATTAATTCTGTTATCATCTAGCTGGATAATGTTTGCGTAGCCGCCGCGGCTTTGCGTGTCGATGTTGTTTGCGGGCGTTATCGCGTAAACAAACATAGCTATTGGTGCATTTGATGTAGCTGCAAACTTATATGGAGTGAATGAAACTTTATCTATTTCAATGACACGATTTGGTACTGCACTGTATAACAAATACATTAACGTTATGTGAGAAAATAACATAGGTACTTTAATTGGTAGGACAAAGTACATAACGGCACCCATCTAAAAAGAAACTATTTAGCGACCGGTTGCATTTGACATACATTGCCACTTTTCTTTGGTATGTTTTTTTTAACCCAAAAAGAAGTAGCAATGGATCACGATCATCTGTGAACTGCAACCAGTCGCTAGGTAGTTTTTAATTAGATAATCAGCCCGCCGATCACAATGAAATGAATTGAAGTGGCGTAAAGTCAATCGTATTCATTTCACAGTTCATATATTATTTATTTTTAATGTCTCCACTCCTGGGGCATCTCTTTATTGTGGCTGGGGCACATGCCTCCCTGGATAAGATGGATGGGCCATAACTCCCTACGTGGCGTGGGTCCAATTAGGATTGGTCTTAAATATAAACGTTGCAATATGGGCAGGTTGCTGGTGAACGGGCACCAGTCAACGGTGTTCCTGGCGCACAACGTGGTGGGCTACCTGCTGATGCTGGCGGTGATGGTGTACAACGTGCACCTACTGCTGGCCGTGGTGTTTGGCATGATGCTGGGTCAGTATTCACACTTTATATAAACTTTTTCATTAAGCATTTCTGCAATTAAGTCTCTATGAAATAATACAGAAGGTTGATAATATCATGGGGTCTCATCGGGAACAACAGATGTGGCTTAGTTAGCAGGTACCGCCATCTAGTGGCATAATTAAACTAATGTTAGAATTAGTTTAAATTTACCTCACTAGATGGTGGTACCGCCTTCGATTTGTTTTTGTAATATTCAAATATAGATAAAAATAGTCATGAAAATTTTAAATTGTTTCTTAAAAAAATCATTAAATGCAAAATTTGTAATGAAGCAGTAAAATGAAGGGTTTTTTTTTTAATAAATTTCAATGAAAATTGAGTGACACCTATCGGCAATAATTTGTACTTATAAGATTGTTGTGCTTTTTGCGTTGAAAATTTGGTAAATTTTGTTGCTATTTGTGCTAAGTATGCTGCGACGACAGCGGCGCCATCTAGCATGCTACAAGAAAAACATTTTTAATCGCCCCGATAGTCGCCTTACGACGGCCATTTCTTTAGTATGGGATGAGGTATCTGTACTATAGTATTATGTAATCTGTGATAATATAAAAGTAAATTATATTTTTCTCCCGCCGTTCATTTAGTAATTGTAGTTTGTAGTTGTAGTTTTGATGCTCATAAGTGCCTGTTTGTTATCAGGTACACTTTAATAAATTAGGTTATTTTAAGATTGTTTTCAAGATTTTGGTGACAATTTATTATTATTATTATGTTGAATGAACATATTCCTAATTTACGTATTTAATGAAAACTCGTAATTCGACCTGAGTCTACATGACTAGGCAATTCGTCAACACGTCTCGATATCGTATGCGTCGTAACATATCTTTTCGGTACTTAATATTTTAGGAAGTGTAATGGTAAATAAAACAATTCAATTTGTTTGTAGGGTACTTCCTGTTCGGGCCCAAGCTGACGCGGCTGCAGATGGAGTGCTTCGGCAACAAGCGCCGCGTCATCTGCACGCCCGAGTGCGACGACACAGGTGCGCGATACACACCCCCTACAATAGCTCAATACAATCCGACTAGAATTGAAATATGCTGTATGAAATATTAACATCAATGTCTAGACAATCGTTATGAAACCTCAATTTGCATTCTATTTGAATTTTCCTTACTTCTTCGCTTGGCTCGCGCCGCTTGCTTATCTCTATAACAAAATTAATCCGTACAATGCGATTAAATTGACAATGTACAACTGAAGTGACTAACTTCAGAGCGCTTGCGGTACAAAACTACGTATTTTAATTTGTAAATTTTTCTCTTTTCCGATACATTCATTCGTTGCAGCAGATCATTGTCTATTGTCAATTTAAGAGTATTGTATGACCTAACAGAAGCGCTGCTCTGGCGGTATTCGAAAACTTTTACGTCAATTGTTTTACTGCTGCTGCTACAGTACCTACTAACTATAGCTTGATTTGGGCCGGATTTCGTGTACGTAAAGTCTATCGTCTTGGCGCATAATATCTTTTTCTCAAAATGTCCTTTTCTCGAAATGTCCTGTTATGAAAATGTCGTTTTCTCAAAATGACCTTTTTTATATGCAATTTTTTTTAACAAATACATATTAAAGCTTTTTTAGTAAGTCACTTATCTAAATTATTATCAAAAACACAGACATGCAATGCATGTAAATATTTATTAAGTCTAAGAATGTTATAAAGTAATGAGTAATGTAGTTATAAAACTGCAGAAATATGATGGAAAGAATCAGAAATAAAAAAGTAATAATAATCATGAACCAGTCTCTTTATTTGTAGTCAAAAATATCATTTATTTATCATTTTGAGAAAAGGACATTTCGAGATAAGGACATTTTGAGAAAGGACATTCTGAGAAAGGACATTTCGAGAAAAGGACATTATGCGCTAAGACGAAGTCTATGTGTGCTACACGGCAAATCGCGATTTCTTCCGGAGCAGCGCTCTTCTGTTAACTTTACACTAGGGCAAATGTTTGTTGTGCTTGTGTCTCATAATGCTAACCTTGGTTTGGTGTAACGTGTGGTGTGAAGCACAGATAACGTTATACTCATTGCATTAGGAAAGTTTTATTCAAACTTGCAACTGGCAAAAGTAAGAGAGAGCAGATCCAGATATTATGTATATGTCAAGGCTAATTCCAGAAGTGCGGTTACATCTAGTTTCAGCCGGCTAAGACTAGGTGTATCCGGTAGCTGTTGGTTAAATCTAGGTGTAACCGATCTGCTTTAGTCCTGTAGGCCCCGAATCTAGGTTAGAAATTTAAGGCGAGCGCGAAGCGCAGAGGAGTGTGAGCTTTAAGTTTCGTGGTTATTTTTTTTTAAACAGACAACAGAAATAACTTTTTTAATACGCCATAAATTGCGCCCACTTAGTAGAAGCACAAAGAAGCCTAGACCTAGTTTTAACCGGCTACACCTAAAATTAGCTGTGAGTAAATCGGTTACACCTAGGTTGAACCAATAGCTACTGGCTACACCTAGTTTTAACCAGCTGGGCCTAGGTTAAGCCGTACTTCGGGTATAAGTACGGGATTTTATTCATCAAAGTTCCTCAAAATTCAAATTCTTATCCATCCATAAGGACGGCCTCGGCCTGTGTCCCAGCTGTGGGGGACACTTAAAAATGTCTAATTTCGATTCGTGAAAGTTAGCGTAGAATTACAATTCGGATTACGAAGTGGTATAACGTATAATGCGAATTAATTGACAAGAGACAGTAATCCACTGCAACTTCATCGGGGAATGTATGGCAAAGAAAAATGTTCACAGATTAAGAAACGTCGTATTGTACCGCAAGCGCTCGGTGTCACTGAATAGATATGTACTTAGTACTACGTACAGAAAGGACACTCCCCGCCCCGCCCTAGAATCAATAACCTCACCCCACCCCGCGAGTTCGTATGCCGAATCGTATGCTCGTTTAGTCGTTTTTGTCAAATGTCAACTTATTTTGATATTCAAAGCAATGCGTCATAACTTTTTAGTCGTGTTTGTCAATTCTCAACTTATTTACCAAAAAGTTCGAATTATGAATTGTACGCCGGTCATACAGTACAAACAAACTGCACGGTAGCCCTAGACTCACATATTGCGCGTGTACAAAACGTCATCTGACGTCATCTGTTTAAAATTGCGCGGTTGTATGGAGTGTCCAGGTTGTGCTCCAGTTGTACATTGTTAAATAAATCGCTATGTAACGTTGACGGTAAAGACCGGTGCAACACGGAGAAGTGCAGCTGGGAGGTGTGCGAGGGCAAGCTGTGCAAGGAGATGGACGCCGTGGAGCTGCAGCTGCACGCCGACCCCGACCCGCCCTACAAGCGCCACAAGTACACACACGTAGCGTAGCCTCACAACACTAGTGTTATTGTAGCGTTTGTGTAGCATTTGAAATATCACCTATCTCCGCATGTATTAATATAGTGCCCGGCACGTGCCGGACTACAGCTGGGCCACAAAAAAAAAGTTGAAAACCTGACTATTTGACTATGCCATGATGAAGTCGATAATTTGTCGAAATTTGTCGCCAAAAACCAGAATTTGTCGGTCTTGCGTTTAGGAGATACGTGTGGCTCAGCTGTAGAGACGTCTCTACAGCTGGGCCACACAGATCTCAAAAACGGAAGGTCGTAGCGTAAATCTGATTACTCGTATGTATAGCCGGTAGTTAGCTTACGACCTTTCGTTCTCGAGATCCAGGTAAAAAGGTCTCCACAGCGCATCCTCACATATCTCCTAAACGCAAGATCGACAAAATCTGATTCTTGGTGACAAATTCCGACAAACTAACGGCTACACACTCGAGTTATCAAATTTTCGCTATGACCTTCCTTTCTCAAGAACCAGGTAGAAAAGTCTCCACAGCGTATCCTCACATATCTCCAAAACGCAAGATCGACAAACTCTAGTTTTTGGCGACAAAATCCGACAAATTACCGGCTACACATACGAGTAATCAGATTTTCGACTTCATCATGGCATAGTCAAAAAGTCAGATTTCCAACTTTTTTTTTGTGGCCCAGCTGTAGTCCGGCACGTGTGCCCGCCACAGATTTTAAACGTGAGCACAGAATATATCATTACTAAACGTAAAGAAGCCCATCCGCGCGAGGACAATCAAATAAGCTACTGCACGGCAGTAAAGTACAATTTCAAATTCAACAGCGCTGCGTGCCTTCTATTATTACCTCCGAATCCGAAGCGCTTCTCTTTTTGTCGCGCATCTGTCTCACTCAACCGACATCCCTCGTGCTCTGGCTCGACCGAGTCAGCCGCAAGCAGTAGTAGTCCGTAAGCCCGCGACAATATTGCCTACGTCAATCACGATGAAATGCATGGCACACGATCGGAAATATTGTGCAGAGCAAGGATCAAAAGATTACCGCAAATAAAATTTGCCGGAAGCTTGCAAAAATCCTTCACATAAGTCTGTCAGTTCTGAAATGGCCGAAAGTACTTGCAAGACGGTGCCAAAGATGGTCACCGGATACCTTTTCCTACGTCATGTGACATCTTGACGAAAATTATTATAAACGTTTTGAATAATAGTGTGTTTGAGAATAAATAAGTCTGCCTAGCCATATCTAGCCGGAGTTCCTTCAAAAGTGATTTTTAACCGGAAGTGAAGGATTTTCTCAAGCTTCCGGCCAATTTTATTTGCGATCTTCTGATCCTTGCTCAGCACAACTTTTCCGACCGTGTGCCATGCACTTCATCGTGATGTCATATGACGTAGGCAAAATTGTCGCGGGCTTACCGATTATAGGCTAATATAAAAGTTTAAACGCGGAGTGAGCTTCGAACAGAAGCTTTTTCCGAGATGTGTGCTGAACTGCGCGCTATCTGGGATTGGAATCCCTCGACTGGAACTGACTAGACTACGATTTATTGGGTTCCAAGTGATAGGAAGTGCTTAAGATCTTCTGAGAATGACGGAAATTATCCCCTCACTTTTTTGTCCAGCGCTCAGGATCCATGCTGACAATAGGGAATATGCATAAGTCACCGATTTTGATGAATTTGAGCTTGATCGCTGCGGACACTTATACAAACATGATGGAACGGGAAAAAAAATAAAAAAATTGTATTATTTTAGTTTTATCACACGATGAAATCAGGGAAAAATAACAATATTTTTTTTTCATTTTCGGATATAATGCACTTTACAGTCAGATAGAATATCGAATAAGAAACAATATTTTGTAAGACACATATGTACTTAAACGCAAAATTTAGGGAGATAATTGAAGATTATTGGCTAACTCCATATTAAACGCGCCGAAACACACCTGAAACGTGATGTGTGACGTCACCGTTTTGTATGGAGCGTTTTCGGCGGGTGCTGCTGCGCGCTAACTTCAAGTAACTATATCTCGAGAAAAAAACGCAAGAGAAAAGTTTTAATATTACAGTTAATTTTCTCACGCATTATACTTTTGATTAAGATTAAAAAAAAATTTGATGCATATTCCCTATTTAACAAAACTTTAGGAGCATTGAATATCAGTTACGTTGACAAGCAATTCTATTTTAGGCCGTTTTCTTAGTAGATTGGCTACGTATTACGATTGCATGTCCATTAAAATTTATCTGTTGTAATTAATTAACGGCTACACATTCTTCATTTTCATTTGTTGATTCACGACTTGATGTATTCAATCCACACCACATAGTATCTACTTTGATTCGTCCGTTAAATAGTGTCATCCACGCTTATTTGTCGTAGTACCTATTTGATTCTCATCAAATGACAGTAATTAAAAATAAATTCTCATTTTATACAGCTGAAACATCAACGCCGCCTTTACTGGAATCGGGTCACAGCTCTGACTCCGATTTGTTCGTGTGCCGAACGCGTACTTGCATCCAACCATCGCACTACTTCAAGGCTTCTACGTCAGGCGACTCGGCCGAAGCCCCTTCCTGCCACTACGGGGCTAAGAATTGCCCCTCGCGCGTGGCGAAGGCGAAGCGCCCTCCTCCATGCCGCCACGACCACGAAAAGGAAGACAGCCCGAGCGTAGAAGACGCCCAACTCCTCAGAACTGAGCGGCAGGGTTGCTGCAAGAAGAAGCAGGAACCGCCCCCCGACGAACCGTCCTCTAGTCACGAAGTCGTCGTACACGAGAGCAAATCCTGCTGCCCGCAGGAGGTTCCTCAACCTCGCGAGCCCAAAACCAGGGAAGACAGCCCTCAGATCTCCTGCTGCCACAACGCGAAGGCGTCTTCCGAGAGCCAGGAACAAATTATACAGTAACTATATGGACTTGTAAATAAGATTTATTTTTAATAGAACGCTGTGCACAAAGTGACTGACGTAATTAGGATAGCTGTTGCAGATTTCCGCCCCTTTTTATTTTTGTATAGATTTTATTTACTCTGGTTACCTTATCTGAAAATAGGTAAATCCATATTCGACAATACACGTGTTGAAATAGAGTCAAAATTCTCACAAAGTAGTCATAAGACCCGAAGCCCTACCGTTTAACTCAAAGCTATAGCGATAGCAATGCAGTGTCCATCCTTGTCATATCATAACACAATGACAAGTACGGACAGTGCATTGACGTCATAAACTATAGCGATTTGAGTTGGGCAGTAGGCCTGCTGCTATGCAATTATCCTTACAAAATATGTTTTGATGTCATTTTAACATTTGAAACGACATCAAAACAACATTATATTTTGTAAGCATAATTGGGCAGCTGATCACATGTGTTCATATCGTTGAGTACATTCATTATCGAAAGTTATTGACTAATTATTTATTCGTTACTCGATAGTTTGTAATTTTGAAAAGGCAACTAGCCTAACCTCTAGTTTAGCCCCTTTTGCTCATGACATATCTTTAGTTATAATTTTACATATAAAGCAGTAGTTGTATATTATTTTTATATCTGTATTATCATGTTTAGGTGCTAATTTTATTATGGGCGTTTGCACTAAATTTAAGAATCGCTTAAGTCTTTTCGCAACTACAACTTGACCAAATTAAAACGGTGTCATGAACTTAGCTGCCATACGCCAAATTATCTTGGTCGATTTGTACTTAGGAAAAGTCTTGCGATTCTTAAGTTTAGTGCAAACGGCCGTTTGAGTATCGTCAGTGTAGTTTAGGAAATGCCGTTTTACCTTAAAACCAACAAAAACAAAAGACTAATCACGGATACGAAGCACTAAGGGCTTAGTAAACATGATTTGTAAATTATGCCTGGTTTATAGGGGGTCAGTAACATGGCAGTACAGTAACCCAGCCCAGCGCCGACTCCTTGCTCACATTTCTTTTCTTTTTCTTGCTCGCTCGCTGGGTCCAGTCACTGACACCGTATAAACCAGCCTTTATGCTTTAAAACATTTAGTGCCGTCCAAGTGCAATTCTTTAGCAATATGGCGATTGAAAATATACCAGTGTTGCCTTGTAACTAATTTAACTGACATATGTCAATATTATAGTGAATATGTTATTTCACATAGGCAAATTTAACATTTAGCTTTGAGGAACACGAATACGAAAAATATAAAATAAGGCAGTACAGTATGGCTTATTTACTGTATAATTGTTATTTTTTCTATAATTACCGTATTACGTACTGTTCCTTTATATTCACGCCATTTATTTTTTAAATTAACTTAGTTGGTCCTATTTCAAAGGCCCCTCAAATGTTTGTTTTTGTGCCAAATATTTAAATTATAAATTGTTGAACGATTTTTTTGCCATTGTTACTAGTGATAGCATAGCTCAAATGATATATTGTTGCAATAAAAGACAATATCGCATATACATACGTATTTTTTTATACCTTGAAAAATGCGAAACAGGAATATTATTATTGTTTCAAAGAAAAAATATTACGTCTTTTCAATTTTTTTTTATTTTTATCAATATAATAATAATAATAATAGAACATTATATGTATGGTATTAAAATAATGCCTTATTCTAGCTTACGTCTATATTTGTTTTGTTACAAATAATCACAATGATGCGGCGGGCACGGCTTATGCAGAATGTTGAGATTCGGGGTGGGCGAGCTTACCATCATACTAATGTCATTTTAATAGGAGACATGAGAAAATAGTTATTTGTTCAAGAAGTAAGCTAAATCATTTTTGCTGCGTAATAATTCTATCTCGCTAACTAACTCTAAACCACTAAACTAAAATTTATCTCTTGTGAAACACAACTTTTCACCTCTACCAGCGAGAAAACTCGTGCTGAAACGTGAATCGAAACTCACGGTCGGAGCAAAAAGCGATTTAGCTGCGAGTTTTTACGCATCAAAATATCTTTTCTTGCTGGAGGTGTAAAATATATACTATAAACTCATTCTCACATTTGAGAATATTGTTTCTCTATTCAAATTTGTGATAGTAAAGAGAACTTAGCTAAGACATGTTTCTGACATACAAAACAATACATATTCTATTCTGGCTTAAACGGCAGTGACCGTGTATAATGTGGTATGAACTTTTTCGAAATACACAAATATAAAGACCGGCCAAGTGCGAGTCGGACTCGCGCACGAAGGGTTTTCCGTACCAAAAAACGGCAAATAATCAAGTTGGTTGTATGGGAACCCCCTTAAACATATTTTATTGTTTTTAGAGTTCCGTACCCAAAGGGTATAAACGGGGCCCTATTACTAAGCCTCCGCTGTCCGTCTGTCTGTCTGTCACCAGGCTGTATCTCATGAACCGTGATAGCTTGACAGTTCAAATTTTCACAGATGATGTATTTCTGTTGCCGCTATAACAAAAAATACTAAAAACAGAACAAAATAAATATTCAAGGGGGGCTCCCATACAACAAACGTGTTTTTTTTTGCCGTTTTTTGCTCCATATTGATAACGACTACAGGTAGACAGTTGAGATTTTCACAGATCGTGTATTTCTATTGCTGCTATAACAACATATGCTAAAAACAGAATAAAATAAATATTTAAGGGGGGCTCCCATACAACAAACGTGATTTTTTTGCTGTTTTTTTGGTACGGAACCCTTCGTGCGCGAGTCCAACTCGCACTTGCCCGGTTTTTAGTATTTGTTGTTATAGTGTATACTGTGAAAATTTCAACTGTCTACCTGTTGTCGTTATTAATATCGAGCAAAAAACGCCAAAAAAATCACGTTTGCTGTATGGGAGCCCCCCTTAAATATTTATTTTATTCTGTTTTTAGTATTTGTTGTTATAGCGGCAACAGAAATACATCATCTGTGAAAATTTCAACTGTCTATCACGGTTCATAAGATTTAGCCTGGTGACAGACAGACAGACAGCGGAGTCTTAGTAATAGGTTCCGTTTTTACACTTTGGGTACGGAACCCTAAAAAGGAAGATATGAGTATTCCATTAAGACGGAGAGGATATTTCTCTTCCAATTTATGATATTTATCCCATTGTTATTATGATAAGTCAATCTTAAACCTTAACTTGACATCTTGTCTTCTATTTGCCTGCCTTATGTAAACGAAAATGTTCTATCAGTTAGCCGACTGTACCAATGGTAAGCCCTCCACCTCTAAAGTCCATTTTTACTCAAGATTAATCAATATTGCACTTTTCGTTAACGCTTTAATGTACTATTCAACAACTTTTACTATAAATTATTAGGATTAAACCAGCTCCCAAAACTGATTATTATAAGGCTTATATAAAGCGATTTAGTAACTGACTTTTATGAAAGGTGTTACAAGAGGCTGATGTCGATCCAGACTGACAGGCTTAAGCCGCGCCCGTGTATGCGAGGCGTCCACAACATAATAACAACAAAGTTTAAATAAATATGGCAATAGTTATAGACCTGATCGTATTGATCAGCTCTCGGGCATCTACAAAGGCCTATACGTAATATTACTATATAAAACAAATGTGTAATTTTGTATAATCAACTTTACATGTTAAAAATTAAATAGTTTTTAATCAAAACTGGAATGAAACAAAAAGGATTACAACAAATTATAGGGAAGACCTAATAACTTCGTATAACAATTAGCAAAATAACTGATTTCACAAATTCCTAATCTCTGGACCGGTAGTCGCCTCCACTTCGACCGTTCCCGAGCATGACGCACGAGAGCGTTTCCTCTCAATCACAGACTTTCATTCGTACAAAAATAAAATTAAAGAAATTACAACATTAACTATACTTTATCATAATTAACATTAGAGTGCGATTTCCCAGTTTTGTCCAATTCTAAAACATGCACTGATACTTGTAATTTCTTAACTACGTTAACACAAAGACTGCACACAGTTTTTAACGCTTCTCAAACAAAAAAAAGAGAATAATTAAATTCAATGCACAAGTTTCTCCTACAGACGTACCTATAGTATGACGGACCCAAAGATTTAAATCGTTAGAACACATCATTGGAACTGAAAATCTGTGGCATTATTTCAAAAATTCAAAATGGTGCACGCATACGCGATGCGTTGTTTACTTACTTCCATCGGAAGATGATCGTTTATAAACCGCGTCCGTACAATACCGGGTTTAAATATATGGAATAATTTTAATGCAATTTTTGACAGATAAAGGGTTTGTCTACGTCGGGATGTTATTTTTGACGGGTAAAGTAATACTGAGTAAAGTATGTTTCTCGCATCCTAGATGCCTATCTACACGGGGCGTAGGTACTACAAACATTGTATGATGTCCGTATGAAAGATTGACGAGAACATCAGAATCGATGTCGTTTGATACAATGTAAATGACGGTACGATCGTGTGCTGGTGCCAAATAAGGAAGCGTTATGAATTTATCTATTCAGTGTTTGAACTGCAACAAATTACAACGGTTGCGCAGAACGTCAGTAGTGCGCGTCAGCGCGACGAAGCTGTACGCGCATGGCAATAGGCATGACGAATGTTTTTTTCATTTTATGTTACATAAATAACCTCTCAAAAAAGAAACATTAGTAAAAGAATTATTTCGCTAGCATGAAAACTGCCCGAGATATCACAGTTTGAAATGCACACAAATTGGACTCGCCCAAAAACGCTCCATACTACCGGCTATCTAGTTATGACGGCACGCCTAGGTAGTTTGTATGCAACGCGTAGGAAATTTGCTCGGCAGCTATATTAAACATTGTATTTATCAAAATGGTTTTTTAGACAAATTTGCTATAAATTCTACGGACTAATTAAAGGTATTATTTATTTAAATTTTTTTTTTTACTTTTTAAATGGACTTGTCCACCCAACTATGAAGGGTCATAAAACAAATAATACGCAATATATAAAAGTGCTATACAAGCTACTCTAAAAGTTTAATATGTTTACGATTTTTATTAGTATTTCGTTATCTTATTCATTAGTCGTCATCCCTATTCACCAGAGCGCTTGCACTGTATGAATCGTATGTTTTCATTGATATAGCTACACTCGACCGACGCGACGTGACCGTGTCGGTCAAACCCTGGGTCAGTCCCAGGGATTAAAATATCGTTAGAAAATTATGTTACAAAAAATACCATTAAAATAACTTTATTTGTCGGTTGAAGTTATTTTTACGGTAGCCAACAGTAGTATTTAAAGGTAAAATGACGTTATTAATTTAAATAACGGTAATTATGACAAATAACGTAAATTACAAAATAACGTTTTGACTTTTTCAATGACACACCCTAAACAACGCGTTGCAGCACTGTGTGCAGCTAAACAGACATTTTTCTAGTAAATTTAATTACAATTTATCGATAATTTTCCATGATTAAATTTCAAACTAAACATGTACGATTAGAAACATAGCAACAAGTGCATTTTATCATTTCCTAGAAGACCTAGGTTTCTACACAAATTGATTCAGTTCACTATTCTCGTCAACAAATATTGATTATAAATTAATTACTGGGCATAACAATTATATGTCATAAGCTTGTTTCACTTATTATAATAAATTAAATCATTAAATATAAGGTCCCCAGTTTAGTTCAACTAACAGGAAACTAAAGAAATCTACACTAACTAATCTACACTTTTTTTAAAGAGAATTACTTTTTGGTAATCTGATTTGTCCAATAATACTCTAATCCTTGTACAGCGATACCCATATGACAAAATTGTTGCTAAATACTTTTAAAATACTTCAAAAACTAATAAAAAAAAGTTTATTTCAGCTCGCAAACATAACAAAAGTTAAATAATTTAATTTAACAGGGTTGCTGCACGCGAAAATATTGAAAATTTAAAATGCATTTTCGGTATTACCTTGACTGTTTAGGCGACGAAAGTTTGCTTGAAAGTGGCCGTTGTTCATAACGCTTTTGTAGAAGCGGTGTCGCCTAAATGCGGCGTGTGGGATATTTCAGGTTTAGCAGCGAATGTTTCAGGCCATCAGCTCCCAAAACTGCAGCAGACGCTCGCCAGAGGGCGTGTTCATGTCCTGAGGCCGGATGAAGTTCATCTCGATGGTTTTGAATCTCTTCTTGAGTTCTGCGTCGAAAAGCTGCAAGGGAAAATTTTCAGGGTAAAGCATGAAAGGTTGTACAGCTCAGAGTTTTCACAAAATAGGTATATAACCTTTAGTGAAACTTTCATTAGAGCTTCCGCCGCGTTAAGCAGAGCCGGAATGGAAAGAATTGTTGAGTAAAAAAAAAGTGAGTAATAAAAGTTACATACAACAGCACTGACTAGCGGCGCACGCCGTCGAAACTAAACCATCCACGTGGTGTAGTGTCGACGCAGATGTCGTCACTACGTCTACGGAAAGAGTGACACTGAGTGTCCTTACTCACTCAAAGCATACTGACCGCGGCATCATTGGATGTTTGGAGAAATGCAAGCGCGGGGGGCGGGCGCGCGGGGTCGACGTCACTCCTACAGATATACTGACCGGCGCGTCGTCGGGCGGCGCCAGGTCGGCGGGCGCGGCGCGCGGGTCGGGCGCGGCCAGGAGGCGCGCGGCGGCGGCGGCGACGGCGGGCGCGTGGTGCCGCCGCGGCGCGCGGGGCCGACGTCACTCCTACAGATATACTGACCGGCGCGTCGTCGGGCGGCGCCAGGTCGGCGGGCGCGGCGCGCGGGTCGGGCGCGGCCAGGAGGCGCGCGGCGGCGGCGGCGACGGCGGGCGCGTGGTGCCGCCGCGGCGCGCGGGGCCGACGTCACTCCTACAGATATACTGACCGGCGCGTCGTCGGGCGGCGCCAGGTCGGCGGGCGCGGCGCGCGGGTCGGGCGCGGCCAGGAGGCGCGCGGCGGCGGCGGCGACGGCGGGCGCGTGGTGCCGCCGCGGCGCGCGGGGCCGACGTCACTCCTACAGATATACTGACCGGCGCGTCGTCGGGCGGCGCCAGGTCGGCGGGCGCGGCGCGCGGGTCGGGCGCGGCCAGGAGGCGCGCGGCGGCGGCGGCGACGGCGGGCGCGTGGTGCCGCCGCGGCGCGCGGGGCCGACGTCACTCCTACAGATATACTGACCGGCGCGTCGTCGGGCGGCGCCAGGTCGGCGGGCGCGGCGCGCGGGTCGGGCGCGGCCAGGAGGCGCGCGGCGGCGGCGGCGACGGCGGGCGCGTGGTGCCGCCGCGGCGCGCGGGGCCGACGTCACTCCTACAGATATACTGACCGGCGCGTCGTCGGGCGGCGCCAGGTCGGCGGGCGCGGCGCGCGGGTCGGGCGCGGCCAGGAGGCGCGCGGCGGCGGCGGCGACGGCGGGCGCGTGGTGCCGCCGCGGCGCGCGGGGCCGACGTCACTCCTACAGATATACTGACCGGCGCGTCGTCGGGCGGCGCCAGGTCGGCGGGCGCGGCGCGCGGGTCGGGCGCGGCCAGGAGGCGCGCGGCGGCGGCGGCGACGGCGGGCGCGTGGTGCCGCCGCGGCGCGCGGGGCCGACGTCACTCCTACAGATATACTGACCGGCGCGTCGTCGGGCGGCGCCAGGTCGGCGGGCGCGGCGCGCGGGTCGGGCGCGGCCAGGAGGCGCGCGGCGGCGGACGCGACGGCGGGCGCGTGGTGCCGCCGCAGCGCGCTCACCTCCCACAGCGACGAGCCGAGCGCGCGCGCGCGGGACGTGCACGTCTCCTCCATTATGTACGGGTCGTTTGACACTGTTGGATAAGCATACAGTTGACTTTCAAGAGAACTGTAAACATAAAAATAAACTTTTATGTAGAAAAAATATAACTACGCCAGAAAGAGTGTGCTCAATAAATATAACTTTTAGAATAGTGTATATGTAGTGTACTGACTGAGCGCGGGCGAGTCCTCGTGGCAGATCATGCGCTTGAGCGGCGCGTGGCGCAGCAGCAGGTTGGCCAGCAGCTGCAGCAGCGCGGCGGCGTCGGCGTCGCCGGCCACCAGCGCCAGGCGCGACACGCGCTTCGCGAACGCCGCCACCAGGCTCTCGGGCAGGTGCCTGGACGCAACAAACATTGCAATGAACGATATCATGTTTTTGATGTTTACCCTTCAGTACACTCTTCGTAAAAAAATATGAAAAACAATGTCAAATAGTTTCAGACACAACGTATCTTTATCATATCCTTACTAATTCCTTACTAATATTATAAATGTGAAAGTCCGTTTGTTTGTTTGTTTATTTGTTACGCCTTCACGTCTTAACTACTGAATCGATCATCATGAAATTTTGCATACACGTTGTCAGGGGTACAGAGAAGGACATAGGGTACCTTTCATCCCGAAAAAAAGTATTGTTCCCGAGGGATAGCAAAAAACCTTTCCATGCAGACGAAGTCGCGGGCGGCCGCTAGTATTGAGATGAATCGAACTTTGCCAGAATGTGACAAAGAGTATACGGTAGTTAATGGAACTTCAACGACGCAGCGTCAAATTACTACTCAACGCAAACGCCATCATGTTGCTGATCATTGCAATTTATATGGGAGACAACACAAAAAATCGTGAGCGTCAATTTGACGGGATCAAGTCCCCAATTTGAAATGTATCACATTGAAGAGTTAGTGCTACATATGTACTATTTGTACCCTGAACCAAACATTTGTACCTCTAAAGGTAAAGGCAATATGTCAGGACCTCCCTGATCCCGCCACTTTGACGTCAAAGTGGCACGACCTTCTGAAAGTGCTACTCAGAGGCAGGCAATTCATACCCGAAGACTTAGTACTACATATGTACATGTATATGCTCAATTTCCAACACTATTGTAAGTGCCGAATTAAAGTTAAATGATGAAAACTTTGGTCCCGTCAATTTGATGATTAATGTTATCGCTGAATTCGTTTGAAAATCGTAACAACTCGTGCAAAATCAAATGGGGAAACTTAGTACGTCCTAAGTACATGAACTTGTGTAATTTTCATATTCATAATTTAAGTAATATCCATCATTCATCGTTATCTTTGAAATGGACACATTTATGCAGTAATGAAACAAACTTTGTGAAACAATGTTTTGATCATAAGTGGAAACCCTAATTACTTTACGTAGTGTGTATTTAACGAAATAACTATCACTTAACCGTGTTTTACAAGTTAAAGAAAATAGGTACTATTGAATTTGAGGGTAGGTAGAATAGGTATCATATGTTACTGTATAAGCCCGTATATTGGTAAATCTTAGGTTTTACTTCAAAATCTTAAGATTTACCAACATGAGTTGGTAAATGTAAGGATTTTACAAAAGCTGGTAAATGTAAGGATTTTACAAAAGCTGGTAAATGTAAGGATTTTACAGCTTGGCACATTATCCTTAGTAATATTATAAATGCGAAAGTCCGTTTGTTTGTTTGTTACGCCTTCACGTCTTAACTACTGAACATACATGATGATCATGAAATTTTGCATACAGGTTGTCAGAGGTACAAAGAGAGACATAGGGTACCTTTCATCCCGAAAAAACTATTGTTCCCGAGGGATAGCAAAAAATTTTCCACGCAGACGAAGTCGCGGGTGGCCGCTAGTATTAAATATTTGTCATTTTGATTTATTTTTCACTATCATTATTATTTTTATTTATAATGTAGGAGTACTAAGTCATAAATTACAATAAAATTACCCATCAGGCAAATCCTTAGTTTAAATAACTATTATGATTTGATAAATTAATTAGTAAAAACCGGCCAAGTGCGAGTCGGACTCGCGCACGAAGGGTTCCGTACCAAAAAACGGCAAAAAAATATGTTTGTTGTATGGAAGCCCCCCTTAAATATTTACTTTATTATATTATTAGTATTTGTTGTTATAGCGGCAATAGAAATACATCATCTGTGAAAATTTCAACTGTCTAGCTATCACGGTTCATGAGATACAGCCTGGTGACAAACAGACAGACAGACGGTAAATATTGTAGTTTAGGCGCTAGATTTTTTTTTCTGTTTTCAGAATGTTTTTAAATGTTTTTACCGCACATATTAGGGGCTGCTTATATGTATGTGTTCACTGTAAGATCGCACATTTAGTAGTTTCCGAGATCTGGGATTCGGCAAAACGGTACGCCAGCAGGAAATCAAATATCTCCAAAGCTGTAAGACCAACAAATTTTATAGGTATTTGGCGCACATTTCCTGCTAGTATCAAGCTAATTCTATTATTTCTGCTATATGCTAACTCTTTTATTTCTTTTCGATCATTACTACGCGTTCACTTCATCGTTGCCGCTCCCTCCCGGCCCGCTTCATCATTCCGCACCCCCTGTGTCGCCCTCCCGCGCGCCTCCCCAGGCGACGCCGGGGGCGCGGTATGAAGAAGCGGGCCGGGAGGTAGCGGCACGAATGAAGTGAACGCGTAGTAGTTTTGAATCTTCCTGCTGGAGAACTTAGGTTCTAGAACCGTTAGCGGTTCTCCCCAGCAGAATTCGTTTTTCACGTTTTATTCTAAAAGTAAAAGGCCCACAAATTTTTAACTTGGCGCATATTTACACCAAATTGTTCATCAAACTCGCTTCCCTCTAGAAGCTACTTTCCTGCCAGCGTAACGGACTTAGTAATTTTGTCTGTCAGTCTGTTACGCTTTCACGCAACTACTGAACCGATTTTTAATGAAACCTTTTATTGCAAAATAAGGGTTGGAGGGGTTGAAATAGGGGATGAAATTGTATGAGTATAGGGGATGAGACCTGGGCCTAATCACGTAAAAACGGTTGATCTAAAACAAAGAATAATATTTATCCTGGTTAAATGCTCCCTTAGGATTTTCTCGAATATCCACGCGGACGAAGTCACGGGCAGAAGCAAGTATTATATAATTATCAAAACTATTTTGGGTTGTTTCATTTCTGCATAAATGTGTTCATTTTGATAACGATGAATGATGGCTAACTTTTGATTTACTTAAATTTTGAATATGAAAATTACACCAAGTTCATGTACTTAGGACGTAGGTACTAAGTTTCCACATTAGATTTTGCACGAGTTGTTACGATTTTCATACGAATTCAGCGATAACATGAATCATCAAATTGACGGGACCAAAGTTTTAATCATTTAACTTTAATTCGGCACTTACAATAGTGTTGGAAATTGAGCATATACATGTACATATGTAGTACTAAGTCTTCGGGTATGAATTGCCTGCCTCTGAGTAGCACTTTCAGAAGGTCGTGCCACTTTGACGTCAAAGTGGCGGGATCAGGGAGGTCCTGACATATTGCCTTTACCTTTAGAGGTACAAATGTTTGGTTCAGGGTACAAATAGTACATATGTAGCACTAACTCTTCAATGTGATACATTTCAAATTGGGGACTTGATCCCGTCAAATTGACGCTCACAAAAAATCTTTTACTCACTTATGCTCTGAAATGTTATCATTCCATTTGAAAAAGGAATGCGGGGCGTTCAACATTTCCACGGGGGTCTGGTTCATCACATTCTAAATTTGAAATTCAGTGCGGAAATGAAATTCAATACTTACTTCCCGCACTGAGTGCGGGAAGTAAATGTTCCAAATTCAAATCGGTAGAACTTATCAGCTAGCTTTCTTTTTATGAAACTTTATGGTTGCATGACCGGTCAGTAAACATGGCCACGCGAACCAATTTAAATATCAAATTTTTACAAAGAAAATTGTATTTCCTCGCATTTCGTGAGTAAAGTATTATACAAACCTTGTACTGGAAGCTACTTGCATTGCCTCGAATGATTAAAGCCCTCGCCTGCGGCTCGGGCTTCAAACCATCCTCGATCCCTAGCTTCCCGTTCTCGGATGTAATGTACTATTAATAATCAATATTCTAACAACTACACTCACGTGGAGCTGAGGAACACATCGGCCAGATGCAGCAGCCGGCGCTTGCAGCGCGTGGCGAACATCTCGGGCTCGAACAGCGCGTACAGGCGGTCGTACATGGCGGGGTAGCTCACGTTGTGGCGCCGTACAAGCTCCAACACGCCTTGTAGCGCGAGGATACTGATGGGGCCGCCTATACATACAAACATTTAGTTATAATAAGCACTTAAAAAAACTGAAGAACATGTGATGACAGCAAGGATTTATAAATTAAAGTTTCTTTTCAGAGAAGACTGGAAAAGTCACTCCAACTCCTATGTCTCCAATTCCTTACTGGCCTACAGCCAAACTCAAACATTGTCTAAAAAAAACTGGCCTAGTGCGAGTCGACGAAGGGTTCCGTGCCAAAAAATCACCTTTGTTGTATGGGAGCCCCCCTTAAAAATTTTTTGTTGTTATAGCGGCAACAAAAATACATCATCTGTGAAAATTTCAACTGTCTCCCTGTTGTCGTTATTAAAATCGAGCATAAAATGGCAAAAAAAAACAAGTTTATTGTGTGGGAGCCCCCCTTAAATATTTATTTTATTCTGTTTTCAGTATTTGTTGTTATAGCGGCAACAGAAATACATAACCTGTGAAAATTTCAACTGTCTAGCTATCACGGTTCTTGAGATACAGCCTGGTGACAGACAGACGGACAGCGGAGTCTTAGTAATAGGGCCCCGTTTTTACCCTTTGGGTACGGAACCCTAAAAAGTAGTAATTCATTTCATTATTTTTATATCCCGTCTGAGTTGCTACGGGTGAGCCGATTTTTTCTAATATTTTTTCATTATTTTCATCTTAGTAATTCATTTTACCAAGTTTAGCAGCAAGCATAAAATATACATTCAAATTCGTAATAGTAATTTCCGGTTATTAAAGCAAGGCAATTTTCATAAGAATTAGTAACAACAACGCAAACTATAGAACAGGGAGATGTTTAAAAAAATAATTTAAATCGCTAAGCTCATCTTTGTTTCAGTGCTCACTACTAACACCTCTAAAACGTTACAGGTGTGACATTCAAATTACATAAGCATATTCATCAACATGAAACCGCACAGCCAAACCTTAGTAAAATATTTGTAATGTTCAATAGGTTATTTTACCTGCATCAAGACTGTCACACAGCATGTCAGTGGCTAGGTGTGGCCTCGCGAGCAGCGGCATGAGTCTTTCCACAAGCAGCAGCAACGCGCGGCGGTGCGTGCGCGACTCCGCGCACAGGGGCCACTGGCACGCGAAGTTCCAGCACCGGTTGGCGTAGCGACGACACACGCCGGGGTTGTACGGGAAGGGGGCCTTGTCTGGACAACCAATAGTCATATCTTTGCTTAGAACCGTCGACCCGTGGTTTGGTAACACTGCTGTTAATATTGTACAGTAATACCCCCCCGCTTTACGCGATTTCGTATAACGCGGATTCGCTATAACGCGGCCGCGCGCGCGGTTCTTAAATTTTCGCGCTAAATTGCCCCGATATCGCGAGTGCGCTGATTGGTCACCGAATTGATATTTGATTGGTGATTTACTTACGTTTATATATCTACCTTGTAGCTTTAAATATTATTACGTTTTTGAGCAAAAGTGAGCGAAGATGACATTGATTCTAGTGTTTTGAGAGCAGATTCGACATTTATATGGATTTTTTTGTCGATTAAATTTTTTGAAATTTTTCAAAATGGCAGGGAAATAGAGAAAATCATATTTCAGCCATTTTTAAGTCTACAGCTCATAGAGCCTCCAAATCTGAAAAAAATATCTACATTCATGATATTAATATTTTAAGTCACAAAGCAAAGAACTCACCTTCAGCACCACAGAGTAGTTTCTCTTCCGTTTCCTCATTGTTCTTGTTTCTGAGCTTGCCCTTTGCTTCTGTCTGAATTTCAGTTACCAGGAGTTTATCCAAGAGCTCTAAGTAGTTTTGCATGAATATGGTTGAAGGTGACCTATAAAAAATATATATTTTATAAACCCTGCTACACAAAAGTATTCCACATGCAAATCAAGATAGAATATTGATCAAATAATGTCTAGGGTTGCTAAATGAAAGTGTCAGTCCAGTAATGTATGATGTTTTTTAATATTGGAATGAATACTTGGAAAATTGACTCACTTGCGATATGCCAATGACGCAAGTACTTTTAACCCATACTGTTGTACATCTCTGTACTCTGTGAACTCTTGAAAACGGGCTATAGGAGCCAGCATAAGTTGCTCTGAGTCAAGTAACACAGTGAAAATGTTCTGAAAAATAAAAAACAAATATGTTTCCATTTGTGGGTATCTAATGTATTAAATAGTATTTCTATCAAAACAATATTTACTCATTGAGTCAATACTACATAATATACTAGAAAAAATATGACTCGCACCAGGGAGCTAATTGTCTAATTTCAAAATCTATTGCAATTGCTTTCATTGGACAAATGGATGGGACACATTGCTGCATTTCTTTGGTAAGTTTTTATTTGTGCCAAAAAGAAGTATTAATGTTCTGTCAAATAAAAGCGAATGCAATAAATTTTTAAATTAGATAATCAATGGGCAGATCAATTCTCAGACGGGAAACGAGGCCGTGATCTTTGAATGTGCTCTACAGTCACTGGTCAGAGCTTTGGACTGGACATCCAAAGGTCGCGGGTTCGATTCCCTTCCGAGATTTGAGCTGCCCACGGATCTGCCACAAGTCGTATTTTTCTAGTATATTATTTAGTATTGTATAAGAAAAATTGCATTGTGAATGCAAAAATTGCAAATTTAAAAACAATATTGAGTCCTTTACCTTCAGTCTGACTGAGGGGAAGTAAAATCCAGAAGAACTCTCTAATGGGTGCTTGCCTTCAGCCTGTAGCAGCTTGCTGACTGTCACCAAGGCTTGCAGTCGAGAGTTCATGCGGCCTCGTGTGATGCATTCTAGAGTTCGGCTGAGAGCGGTCTCGTAGCAGTCTCGCAGCCATCTTGTATATTCTACTTCTGGATTTTCTTCTTCATAAAAAATAATAATTTAATAGTGGTGTAATGTAACAAGTGATTGATCTTCCCTTGCATGAATTTAAAAACCATGTTAAAAAATCGCTCATGGGTAAGGTTATTATAAAGTAGACAACTATCTTAAAGATCAAAATGCATGGAAATTATACTATAAGTACTTTGTTGAAGTAATATAATAAGTCTATGTTGTTGCCAATAATCCTGTCACCCTGTTGTAATTATCTGGTAACGATATATTCAATTTTGTAAATATTGTTACTTATGGCTGTTACAGCTGATAAGTTTCTTGCGCCCATTCTTCTTGTCAGCTAAAAAAGTCTGGAGCGGGTGGTAGGAAAATATAGACGATTCAAAAGTAATTAATAATTAAATAATATTTGAATAAAGCTTATTTAACTTTGACTTGACAGTGCATTTGAATTTATTACACAAAAATCCAAATGTTTTTATGAATACATATATTACCACAGAATAGATATAAGTACTACCATACAGAAATGACACTCTCTGCCCTGCCCCAGAATCAATTACTTCACCCCGCCCCACAAGCTTGTGTGCCGAATCGTGTGCTCGTTTAGAAGTGTCTGTCAACTTATTTTGATATTCAAAGCATGCGTCGTAACTTTATTTTCCAAAAAGTTCAAATTATGAATTGAACGCCTCTCATGCAGTACAAACTGCACAGTAGTCAGTATCCCTAGACTTAGACACACAGTTGTGCGTGTACAAAAACGTCATCTGTTTATAGTGGCACGGTTGTTTGGAGTGCCTGGGGTGTGGTATTACACAGAAATAAATGAGTTTCTTGATGAGATAGAGCACTGCAATATGGGAACAGCTGTGACATGTAAAAAATATTCTTCAACCCAACAAAAACCTTCCAACAATAATCACATCACATGTGACCTTGAAACTATTTGCATGGGAACATACAATTTGGTGCAAACTCATGTTGCAAAACTGACATGTAAAACTTTATATAAAATTTTGAGCAGTAGGGGCTTTAGATTTTCGTCGATTATAAGAGCAATTACACAAGACATTGGTTGGGATGTGGTCGGTATCGCCTTTTATATAAGCAAAAACGTCACATGTCACAAAATGTGACCACTGCAGCTAGAGTACAAATATTTAAACGCACTTTGACCTAGAAAAGCCTGAGTTTAGCAAATTATTGATTACCATTATCATAATAACTACTGAAATTCCATAAAACTGTAGAAAATATATCGTAAACCGTAATTGTAATGAGCTTACCAATTGGTTTCAAGGGAAGGATTTCTTCGATCAAATCTCCTCTTCTTAATAATTCTGTAAATATTACTTCAATTGTAAGCAGTAGGGGAGTGTAATTATCTGTTGTAGCCTAAAAATCACAAGAAAAGAGCATTATTTCATAACGTAACCTGTGACGCAGTAACAACAGATTTATACAGCTTCGACAACGTAAAAGCTTACCTCAAACATTTGTAAGATATCAGCAAGATTGTTAGCATGTTTACGAGAGTTTAAAAACTCGTTCGCTTTATTGCGTAGCTGTGTCGAGACCATTTTTAATAAACTTTGTTGAACAGCGGCCATTTTTGTATTGAAAAGAAATGACAGAAAAACACAGACCAATATGCCAATATGTGAACACAGATTTGGTAAAGTATTTATAAATAAAAGATGCGTTCATGGCTTAGGGATGTCGAATGTGATAAAAAATATCGATATATCGATACATCGATATTTATAAAAATATCAATATCGGCCTCGATATATCGCGAAAAAAATATCGATATATCGATATATCGGTCAAATTTTCAGAGAACATTTGCAGTTTTAAAATAATAATGTGTTTAGTTCAGAAATCTTAATAGTTTTTTTTTACTTTTCGTGAATTCCAACATACTGAAGTATTTTGATTTCCTTCAATGTTTAATTCATTTAGTATCCAACTTCCATGGTTATTATTATTAGTATTCAACCACTTTTAGGTATAATTTAAATAAATGAGAAAATTGGAAGTAAATATGCCCCTACAAAGGTCTCCAGTCTTGGACGAATTAACCACTGGACACGTAACGTAAGAAAAATGTATGAAATCACGTTAAACCAATTTTTGCGGGGCGAGGGGGATTACACTTGTCAAATAATGACAATATTATAGGGTGATTTAGCCGGTTTCCGGCCATAATTGCCGGCCAAATATTATGGACTGTGAAACTCATACATTCGTTCTCGGCCAGGCGGCCGAAAAGCAAATGACCTCCCAAATATGCATTTAGTTACCCGGCCATCAAATTTAAATGTATCACACCGAAAACTTTACGCGTTTAAGTCAAAATAACAGTACTAAAACTAATTTACCATACTCACACTCAATTGCAAGAAGCTTCACTTTAAATCTTCTTTAGCTAATGCCACTTTATCGCTAATGAAATCATTAAAATAATGATTTCATTAGTATAAAGCACTATTGGCTGATCTCTTAAAACAGTAAGTTTTACTTTAATGTACCTAGTTGGTAAGTTAGTAATTTTGTACTGATTGTTTATTTCCTTTGTTTTCATATAGATATAAACATATTATTGAAAATAAAAGAACGGGTACAGTATTCATCAACAAAAAGAAAGAGGCCTGGATTAAAATTACTAGGAAATACAACAGAAAGTCCTTGTCCGCGCGACCTTGAGCAAGTGTAGGAGGCCTGGTTATGTTTCCGAAATGGCCGAAAACCAAAGGGGGCCGGCCGGCAAACCGGCTGAGTCACCCTACTTTGTTTACATACCAAATTTTATTTATTTTACGAAAAATAGCGACTACAATAGGTTGAAATTGTGCTTACGCTTGAAAAGAAACATTTCTTGATGGCCCGCAATTTTTTTTGCTGAACAATACGGAGCATTTTGCCCATTTTTGTACCAATGTTTCGCCACGAGCTCTAGCATCACACTGACAACGCAATATCGTTTACTGAGGCTATCGGTCACAGTAAATGGCTGAGGGGTAAAGGCGAATATGGCTGTCATTTCGCGTCCAGTGGTTAATTCGTCCAAGTCTCCAGTCGATTTTTGAGTAATGTAATGCTAATAAATATATCGTTTTTGATACCATTTTCGATATTGGTTCTTTTATATCGATGTATCGATATATCGGATCAAAATATATCGGCTAAAAATATCGATATATCGAACAAAAAATATCGATATATCGATGTATCGATATTTTTTCAACAAGCCTATCATGGCTGTTCTACTATGGCCGGGTCCATAGCGCGTGTTTTGCCGATCGCACGCTGCATGCTGACTTGCATTTTGTGTGCTTTCTTGCATGCATGGTGTGTGCTTTCTTAAATGCATGCTTGCTTGGTTGCTTGCATGCTTGCTTGCTTGCATGCATGCTTGATAGCTTGCATGCATGCTTATGATTGCTTGCTTGCATGCATGCTTGCTTGCATTTTGGATGTTAAAATGTTAAAATGCGAGATTACTGTTTAACTTGTTTATTCAGTGGTAAATCCTTAAAGTAATCCGTAAAGTCCTTTTCTTCTTTTTTTCTTTACCCGTGTTTTATAACAATCTCTTTGCTAACCTCTACAAGGCTAGGTAAATTGCATGCATTCCGCAAGTTGCATGCTTGCCTGCATGCGCGCCTGTATGTTGCATGTTTGCCTGGATGCTGCGTTTTTGCCTGCCTGTTGGATGTTTGCTCGCCTTCATGCTGCATGCTGGGTTTTTGCGTGCAGGGTACTTACTATGAGCTCTTATAGCAGGACTTATACTGAATGGCATTACTTTTTCGTACCATGACCTCGATTTAGCAGGCCTGCGGAGGGCCTGCTTTAATACACGCTCTTAAACCGTTCACCATTTTTTATGTATGGACGAAGCGTACCACGACGCACGGTTTGACAGTTTGGGAGCTGTTTTATAGCGTCTGTAATGTCAAATAAAGCAATTAATAAAAAGTTCCTACGTGATCAGCTTTTTCAAAATTGTTTAGTGTATTTAGATAAGTTTGGTGTGAGAATTTTAAGATTTGTTAAATTCTTTTAATGGTTATTATTTAACAGTGAATTATGTTCAGAGGATAGTTCAGAGGACTTGTCCGGTTTCCCTATGACAAGTACGGGTAAGCGCCCCCGGACCCTCAGCCTCCGCTGCTGCAACCTCTCAACCCCCCCGCAGCAACGGTGTCCTTTTTGTACCCTGATCCGTCCCATTTTACACACTCCTATACCCACCTCACATCCCTATCCTAATCCTATTCCTTCCCCTCCGCTAAGCTAAGGTCTGCCGTGCCGATGGCTGCATGGCTAGGGGCGTGCCTAGTCATAAGCGTGCCACCCTGGAAATTGGTGCCCTCCAGGCGTAAATAGCCTTACCACACACGCGGGGCTCTGTGTGGTGGACAGTTGTCTTTCCCTAGCTAATCGTGGGAACAAAATGGTTTCAAATTTTTTTAATAAACCTGGCTGCGGCGATAGAGCTCGCCACTCATCACGCGTAACTTGTTTCTCTCGGGGCGAAAAGCGGGCATCGGAGACCCGTTTTGCTACGCTGAATGTATGTGGAGCGATGGAGGAGAAAATGGATGAGGTGTGTTTGATTATGGAAGAAAAGAAGTTGGATGTTTTATGCGTGAACGAGACGAAAAGAAAGGGCAAAGGAGTCTCAGAACATGGCCCGTTTAAAGTTCTGTGGTCGGGCGTTGCCGAAAATGAGCACGCGAGTATGGGCGTGGGACTCCTGCTGTCGGAAAGGATGATAGAATGCATGACTGAGTATGAGTGTGTTAGTCCCAGACTTCTCTGGGTTAGACTCAAAGTAGGATTACTTCGGATACGCGTCATTGGCGTGTATGCTCCCGATATATCCAAGTCAGCAACGGAAAAGGAGGATTTCTGGAAAAGTGTGGAAGACATGTTGAATGAATGCAAAGATAATGAAAGGATAGTTATGCTTGGAGATTTTAACGGATGGGTAGGTGTGAGAAGAGAGGGATGTGAGGGAGTTTTAGGAATATATGGAGACAAAAGAGTAAATGATAATGGCAGGAGTTTGATTGAGGTATGTTTAGAAAAGAATCTTGTGGTAACGAACACCATGTTTGACCACAAGGAAATTCATATGTACACTTGGCAGAGAGGGGAAAAGAAGAGTATGATCGATTTTGTGATTGTTGATGAAAGACTGAAGGGCAGAGTTGTAGACACCAGGGTCTTTAGGGGTAGTAACATTGGAACAGACCACTTTCTTGTAGTGTCTCGGGTTAGTGGTCTGTTCAAAAGTTGGCGTCATCGTCCCACAGTGTCAACAACGGAGCTGACTAGAGTAAAAGTTGAGAACCTGGATGAAGTGGAAGTGCAAAAGACATATTTGTGCAAATTGAAAGAACGATTGGGAAATGTGGCTGAAGTGAAAGATGGCAAGCTTGAGGAAGTTTGGGAAAAGTTTAAAAAAGGTGTGACTGAAACAGCTGAGGAAATATGTGGAGTGAGTAAAAGGAGGAATGCTCCCCCAATAAACTGGTGGGATAGTGAGGTAAGACAGATAGTGAATGAAAAGAAAAAAGTATGGCAGGATCTGCTGGCCATCAAAGCCAGTAAAAGAGTGAATGCAAGTGTTACAGAAGAGGATGTTGATACAGTTGCAAGGGAGTTTAAAAGGATTAAGAAAGTAGTGAAAGAAAAAGTAGACGAAAAAAAGAGAAAGATGAAAGAAAAGTGTGACTTCAAACTCTGTGATAACTTTCGAGACAATATAAAATTGTTTTGGAAACAAGTGAAAACGTCTCGAAGTGGATCACATAAGTCTAAAATGAATGTGATAAGAGATGAAAAAGGTGAGCTAGTGACAGATGAAAAAGGTGTACTACAGGAGTGGATGAAATATTTTGAGAGTTTGTTTGAGGCGGATGGCTCTATGCTAGAAGCCTCGGATAAAAGGGTGGAAGACGAGGAAGAGACAGAAGTGGATGAAAGAGATATATATATGGATGAGATTATTAGTGCAATGAAGAGCATGAAAAAAGGGAAAGCAGCAGGATATGACAGAATTACTGTTGAAATGCTGAGAGGTGGGAAAGAGCTGGTTGCGTCCTGGCTGTGCCTGATCTTTAATAAATGTTGGAACAGTGGCAAAGTGCCGGAAGATTGGCGTAAAGCCGTGGTCGTGCCGCTGTACAAAGGGAAAGGGTCACGGCAGGATGCTAAAAACTACCGCGGGATCAGTCTTCTCAGCATTGTCAGTAAATTGTATGCAAAGGTACTGATTGAAAGAGTGATGCAAAAAACTGATCAGAGTATTTGGGATGTGCAAGCGGGATTCAGAAAGGGAATGGGATGCACGGATCAGGTCTTCTCCTTGAGGTGCTTAACCGAAAAACACCTGGCTAAGCACAAAAAGGTTTACTGTGCCTTTGTGGACCTGGAGAAGGCCTACGATCGAGTTGACAGGAATGAGCTATGGAAGGTGTTGTCCGAATACGGATTGAAGAGCAGACTGATTCATGCACTGAAATCTCTCTATGAGGATTCCCGTGCATGCGTCAGGATTGACGGCGTATACACTGACTGGTTTGGCATCTCTAGGGGTGTCAGACAGGGATGTGTTGCGTCACCATGGCTCTTTAATCTGTTTTTGGACAGTTGTATGAAAGGTCTGAAAGAACGTGACTGTGGGGTTGTGATGAATGGGACTCAAATCAAGTGCCTTCTCTACGCTGACGACCAAGTTATACTTGCGTCTTCTGCGCAAGAGTTGCAGGAAATGATGTCGGTTATGAATGAAGATTTTGTGAGAAAAGGGATGAAAGTGAATGTAACTAAGACTAAAGTGATGGTGTTTGAGAGAGATGAAGAAATGACTGACTGTACGGTAATGTTAGGTGGCGAAAAAGTGGAACAAGTCCGTGAGTTTGTATACTTGGGGAGTTTGTTCACAAGGGACGGAAAGAGTGAGGAAGACATAGAAAGACGAGTGAAGAAAGGAAATTCGGTGAGTGGTGCTATACACTCGGTTATGAGTAGCCAAACCGTTTCTGCAAAGGCGCGAATGGCTATTCATAACGGAGTGCTGGTACCGACACTGATGTATGGAAGTGAATCTTGGGTATGGCAGAAGAAGAATGAAAGCAGAATAAATGCGGTAGAGATGCGATCGTTGAGGAAAATATGCGGAGTAAAACTGAGTGATAGAGTGAGCAATGAGGTGATTCGCAAAAGGTGTGGTCTGAAAGATGATATAGTGACAAGAATTGAGAAAGGAATGCTCCAGTGGTTTGGTCACTTAGAGAGGATGAATGAAAGGCGAATCACGAAAGAGATATACTGTGCGAATGTGGAAGGAACGAGTGCACGAGGGCGTCCCAGAAAAACCTACGCGGACCAAATAGAGGTTATTATAAAAAAGGCTGGTGTACGCAGTGACAAAAACCGCAGGGCATGTATGAAAAGAGTGATGGATATGAATGAAGCGAAAGAAGTGTGCAAGGATCGTAGCAGGTGGCGATCCATAGTCTCTGCCTACCCCCATGGGAAACAGGCGTGAGTGTATGTATGTATGTATGTATGTATGAATTATGTAACTTGATAAAGGCAATGCGACGACTTCCTTGTTGTTGAATATCACTAAAATAAAAAGAAACGATGAGAGATGAGACCCCATAAATTACATTTTATGTTATTAAGAATAATAATAATCAAATAAAGAAGAAAATGATTTATTTTATATCGATGTAATTAACAAACTAATGGTGTGAAATGATATTGAAAATAAAAAAAACTGAAATAAAATAACTTTAATTTGTTTTATTGACTTGCGACATTTTATTAGAGCACGCACCTAGTAAATCACACTTAAAAATAAATATGAAGTTGTGATACTTTTTTTCATCAATTTAGAACGTCGCGGCAGACAGAGATATACTATCCCCGCCAATTGGTAATGTGCAAGAACCTTGTCACATTAACATCCACATCGACGTGATCCGCAACTAAAAATGCCATGAAATAAGAAAATTCTTAATAGGTAATCTAATATAATTATTATTTATTGAATTATTATTTTCAGTAAGATAGGGTCTAGGTATATCTATACAAATTGTTTTTCGTTTTTGAGGTTAAAAACGATAAATTGGGTGCATTCTGCCAGACAAATCTCTGAGTCATCGAACGCCATAAAGTACATTTTAACCATGAAAAGTAAAATATTGAATATTCTAAACAAATTACTTTCCATGGTTAACAAATTTATGGCGAACGATGACTCAGAGATTTGTCTTACAGAATGCACCCATCGATTTGTATAGGCTATCTCGTTTTCGCATCGTCTACAAAGCATTAGTGATCTGTGACAAAGCATACCAGTGACAAACTAACCGAAAAAGCGCGGGAAACCTTCAACTAAGCGGTTGTGTCTTTTGGCTTTTTTGATTTTTTCACTTAATCCTTTGTAAATAGTAGGATCAGATAGTGTAAATATTGTTTATATAGTGTATATATTTAGTATTAGTGTTTTTGTATTATATTTGCAGCGATCTGGTGAGTTATTAGATCTATACTTTTATGAATGATCCGGAGGACCCTGGGGGGACAGTCCCCCAGGTTTCTCATAATGTAATTGTACCATTCGATGAAAGTGTGGGGGGTATGGACACTGATGGTTCTCTTTTTGACTCTGACGCTTCTGTAAATAACCCAACAAAACGTAAAAGAGTAGCGTCACGTAAAGTTTGCAAACATTGCAACAAAAAGAGGAGGCATCATAAATTTGCTTCTAATGTTTTGACTGAAGTTGACTGCCATTGCGATATTAGTGAAAATAATTCACCAAAAGCCTTTAAGATTCCCACTATGTCCTCAGCACCACAAACACAAACAATTAATCCAACTCTTGATTCATCAAACAAGTCTATGACGCGCTCTGTAGTTGGTAGGGAAATATATGAGGCAACTGATGCATCTCCATACAATGTGCACATTCAAAAAATACAGTCTACGCCAGATGAAAATGTATCTTTGCATCCAATCTCTTTTGGTCGATTCTTAAAAAAACATAATTGCCAAAACATTGTAAATGGATCTCTGAAAAAAATTGGTAGAAACAGACTGGTAATTTCATTTGTTAAATATGATGATGCAAATAAATTTCTTACTAACCAGCCCTTAAAGGACAGTAATTTCAAAGCGTTTATACCCACTTTTTCTGTTACTCGTATGGGTGTTGTAAGAGGGGTTCCGATAGATTGGTCTGAAGAAGAAATCTTACAAAACATTTCTGTACCTATGGGCTGTGGAAATATTTTAAAAGTTAGGCGCATTAACAGGAAAAATTCAGTAAATGGTAATGTCACGTTCACTCCTGTAGAGACAGTAGTACTCACTTTTGATGGTCAGGTGCTACCGAAAAGAGTGTTCCTGTGTTATAACTCTCTTCCTGTAGACCTCTATATTTTTCCCACTGTCCAATGCTTCAATTGCTGCCGCTTTGGCCATATAAAAAGTCAATGTAGATCAAAGCCTAAATGTTTTAAGTGTGGAAATGACCACTCAGGTGAGAGTTGCCAAATTGATGAAGATGATGTTACTTGCTGCCTATGCTCTGGATCTCACTATGCCACCAACCGGAAGTGTCCCGAATTTGCCAGACAAAAATCAATAAAAGAGTCTATGGCCAATAATTGCATTTCTTATGCTGAAGCACTTAAGCTTCACCCTCCAATCACAAAATCATATTCTGAAGTTCTTACATCCTCCATTGCTCCCCAATCACAAAGGTATAACTCTAATTCCAATAAAACTACATCTTACAGAAAAACAGTCTTTATTCAACCTAAATTACATAAAATTAGTTCTAAAGGCTATGACAAAGAAACTCATGACATTTTAACTAAAGATTATAATATTCCATTGCCAACAGTTGGTACCTTAAATGAAAATAACCCTTTCTCCAATATGTCGACTAGAGACCTTATTATTGCCTTGATAAATTTTTTGTCCCAAACAGAAAACCTGTCTGAACCGTCCAACGCTGCACCTAAAAATATAAATATTGTAAATAAACAACAAAATGGATCATCTGTCATCAATCCTTCAGTGGAATTGCCAAAGTATTAATAATAAGAAAAGTGATTTACTTCACTTAATTAATGTATATAAACCTGTAATTATAGCATTACAAGAAACATGGATTAAGCCAAATAGTATTTTTAATGTTTCTCATTATTTTCCTTTAAGAGAAGATCGTTCAGACTCCCATGGTGGTGTAGCTCTACTAATTAATGATTCTGTTTCCTTTCAGCTTATTCCTATTACCCATAGTGTTAACCTGTCAATCATAGCCGCTTCTATTAATAATATCTGTTTTGTTTCACTATACATACCTCATCCAACATCCTCTGTGTACAATGAACTCGATACCATCATCTCTCAACTCCCAAAACCCACTTTTATAATGGGAGATTTTAACGCTCAACACCAAGCATGGGGCAGTGCCAAATCTAACTGGTGTGGTACCAGAATTTTAGATTTTTCAGAACTAAATAACTTTTGCATCATAAATACAGGACTTCCAACACGGCGAACATTGCCTCATGAAGGCGACAGTGCGCCCGACCTTACAATTTGTAGTCCTAATCTAGCTTCCACCTTTACTTGGAGCCCACTATCTTCGACGTTTGGTAGTGACCACTTTCCTATTTTAATTGAATTTCCTTCAACTATAATAAAAAATCAAAGTAGACGACCACCTCGTTTGAAATATAAACTTAACCAAAATGACAGTGACAGTGACAGATGGGTAATGTTTATGGAGCAAGTTGAGCTAAAGGTTTCTTCCCTTCCTTCTATACAAGAAAACAACCGGACACAGAGTGCCGAGGCTTTTGCCTCAGTCTTGTTAGAAGCAGCTGACGAAGTTTTTCCAAAGAAAAAAACAAATGGGTATATTCCTTCCCCCCCGTGGTGGGACAGTGAATGTACAAGAGCAATAAAAGTGAGAAAAGAGGCCGAAATAAATTATAGAGATAATAGTTCTTCCGAAAATTTTGATAAATTGATACAAATAATGAATCAAATCCGCAGTCTATTTAAAAAAAAGAAATGGGAAGGTTGGAGGACCTTTTGTTCATCTATATCACCTGACATTTCTCCTTCCGAGGTTTGGAATAACATTCGCAGGTTTCGATCTGCCTTTAAAGAACGAGTCCCAAAATGTATTGATGAGGGTGTAGCCGAAAAATTTCTGGACAAATTAGCTCCGCCATTTGTTCCTCAAGAACTGATACTATCATCACCTCAGTTAACCTGTCGCAGTAGTATAGAGGACTTAAATAATCTTAACTTGCCATTCAATTTGACTGAGTTGAAAGGTGTGCTGTCCTATGTTAAAGATTCAGCTCCTGGTATCGATGGTATTCCATACTCTTTTCTAACTCATTTAAATGACAATAGTCTAATTTACTTGTTAAATCTTATTAATTCTGTTGTGATGTCTGGCGAAGTCCCACCTTCATGGAAAATCCAGGAAATTATTCCTATTTTGAAATTCAACAAGCCCTCATTAGATCCTAATTCATATAGACCTATAGCTCTCTCGTCAGTCCTATCTAAGTTGGCAGAACACCTAGCCAAGATCAGGCTGGAGTGGTATGTAGAAAGTCAGGGGCTGCTGGCTCCGAGCCAATATGGGTTTAGAAAAGGAAAGAGCACAATGGACAGCTTAGGCATTATCACTACTGATATAAGATTAGCCTTTTCAAATAACGAATTTTTACTTGTAGCTTTCTTAGACATTTCTGCAGCATATGACAATGTTGATTTACAACTTCTCAAAGATAAATTAGATAAGCTTCAGGTCCCACACCTATTGAGTAATTTTATCATTAACCTCCTTTCAGAAAGGCAAATACAAATTAATTTTAGTGATTCAAAGGTAAAATCTAGACTGACATGGAAAGGCCTGCCACAGGGTTCTGTACTCAGCCCAATTCTATACGCCATATATACTTATGACCTTGAATTTTCCATCGCTGAAAACGTGAATGTGTTACAATATGCGGATGATTTAGCTATCTATGTATCTGGCCGATCTATATTTAAATTAACATATTTGTTAAACAACGCTCTGAAGCTTTTAAAAACTTGGTTGGATAAAAACGCATTAAGTCTCTCTGTAAGTAAAAGCTGTGCAGTTTTATTTACTAAAATGCGCAGTCCACCTACATTTTCAATTTTTTATGACTGTCAATTAATGCCCTCAGAAAATGAATTTAAATTTTTAGGTTTAATATTAGATTCGAAATTAACAGGTTTACCACACTGCTATTATGCTTCGGCACGATGTGAACGATTACTTAATATTTTGCGATGTCTTTCTGGTGTTTGGTGGGGCGCCCACCCTTTTAACCTTAGGCTTCTTTATAACGCTATCATCAGAAGCATCCTGGATTACGGGACTTACTTTTTAGAGCCGTGTAGCTTAGTTGCCATAAGTAAATTGGATGATATCCAATCTAAATCACTACGACTCATAGGTGGAGCTATGAAATCTAGCCCACTAAATGCTCTTCAGGTCGAATGTGCAGAACCCCCACTAAAGTTAAGAAGGCAAATGTTGTGCGACAAATTCCTATTCCGCGCTTTTCAATTTTCGAACCATCCTCTATACAACAAATTACAAGAATTATCAGAAAAAATTGAGACTTCTTCTTTCTGGACCAATAAGCCTCCCCCATGTCTGGTCGTGAGTTTTCGTAAATTTATCTCCCTGCAAGCCCCTACTCACCGATCACAATACCTTCCTTTGTTCTCTGCAAACTACCCAGCTCTGGTTCTTGAACCTAATGTCCTCTTTAGTTTAAACTGTTTAAAAAATGACCAAAACCCTGATGCGACCCTAAGACATCTTATGGATAGTGACTGGCCGGACTGGCATTATTTATATTGCGATGCATCTAAACACTCTGATTCTGGTTCAGTTGGAATTGGTGTCTTCCATCAGCAATATAACATCCATCAAAAAATTAAACTTCCACCTGAGACATCAGTTTTCACTGCAGAATGCTTTGGAATCCTAAAGTCACTAGAATTATGTCCTAATAGCAAAACTTAAAAAAACAATTATATTTTCGGATTCCAAGAGCGCTCTTCAATCTCTTCAAAAATTTCCATTTAAATCCTGCTTAGCTTCTGTTTATATTATAGAGTGTAGACAGCTGTTATTAACTTGTAAAGAAAATAGATATGACATTCTGTTTGCGTGGATACCTGGCCATCATAACATAAAAGGAAATGAAATTGCCGACAAGCTTGCCAAGGACGCAATAAATTCTGGTGATATCTTCCCTTATAAAAATATAGTGCCGCATCTCATTTCTCTTCCCAAAGAGAATTTATATTGTAGCGTGGTTTTTTTGCTGTTTTGTCGATTTCCCTTAAAGGGGAAGTTTTGTTGGTAGTTTGTTTCCATTAATGATAAAATTTATTTTTTGGCAGTATGCCTCATGTCCTTTTCCTTATTTCCGTAAAAAGTCCGTTCAAAATTCGCGGCATCGACTTATAAAAAAAAAAAAAAAAAAAAAAGAAAGATTAAGATCGTATTTCTTATGGTCGTCCTTCGCCCACTTCAGGGGCCTTTGCGATGAGCCCTTATCGCAAGGATTTCCATTCAATTGTTTACCTTTCATACTAGATCCCAAAGGTTAGTGTGAAAGCAGGCCTTAAGCAGTCCTGTTTAAGGCCTGCTTTTGAACTGAAATGGTATTTTTTTTTGTCCGTAATGTCGTAGGTTGTTTGACCGTGTTTTCGGGAAGTCCGATCCGATTGAAGTCGCTTTCGGCGGCGCGATGTCAGTCCAGTCCACGCGCATCGATGAGTGATCAAGTGTAGGAAGTCGGAATGCGTCGTGATGGCGCGAGACTTGGAACGCAGCGAATATCAGCTGTGATTCATTCATATGATACAAAATTTTTCGGTTGGAAGGAATTTGATTTTATAACGCTGTTAAAGTTATTGGATTCGTAATTGTTCCTGATTTAAATAATATCTTGCAGCTATTCATTGTAATTTTCGTCGGCACAATAGAATTTCGCCAAGAGGGTTTTGGCTAATAAAAGCCGCCGAGAAGAGTTCTAATTCGTGTCGTGATATCCGATCGAAGGAGGAATACTGATTGACCGGATTCTAAACCATATAAAATATATTGTTATCAAGGAGCCGCAGGTGAAGAGTGGCGTACGTATCCAGCCACGAGACAACCACTGCTCTGTCGTCCATTCAACCTCAGTTAAGCGGAAAAAGTTGAAAGAAACCGGACTTTGGTTTCTCACCCACGGCTCCGAGGCATAATTAATAGAAAGCAGCCATCGAAGCGTTTCTCTACTGAACAGACTCGCTGCGAGATATTTTAATAGGTACCAGTTAACTCTCAAATCTTTTTAACCCGTAAACTAACCGAAGTATAAGAATCCAGCTATCCGTACTTAGGCCTTCGAGTACGACCTACACGAGCTAGATTTATGTTAGATAATTACCACATTTCTGATATCCTAGGGCAGGCAACCCTTACCCACATAACGCTCTGCGAGTAGTTTTAAGTTTAACCTTTTAAAATAACCCCTTGGGAAAAGGATTAGATTCATAGCTTCGTTTTTCTTCGTGTCAAATCACCGTGTAAATTTGCAGATCTGCGATTACAACGTTTGATGTTTATTATTGTATAGAATCAACCATATTTCAATAAAACTGTAGTTTGCTGTTGACTGTACGTTAAGTGTTTATTTATTTTCCCTTGAGTTGTCATTAAGGTGAGTCATTCGCATGAGTTTATTTATTACTTACTGTTTCTTAAGCCAAAAGGCAATAAGAGAGAGAAAAAGACATAACAATTGGCGCCCGAACCTATGTAGACATAAGGATTGCCTGAAATAAATTATTTACTACAATTTTTGTGTTTCTGTTTTTTTTTGTTGGTCAAGTAACTTTATTAAGCTCAACAGGAAACCCGCGGATATCAGAGATGTGGAGTTATTTTAGTGGCATGATTATTACATTACCTATGTTTTTATATTGAGTTAAAATACTGAGATTTATTCATTCATTATATTTGTCCAAGACTGTATATGCATTTTCTACAAGAAGGATTGCCAAATTGTAATTTTGTTAGCTTGTGGGATATCAGATACATAAAAATCTTCTTTTTTTTAACTAGAAAAGCAGCTCTGTATTTTTAGGGTTGTCAGAGGATAGCCTGTGTTTAAAATAATTGATACATTGATTTAAAAGACAAGACTTTATTAATTCATTTTTTTTTAAGTACATTGAGAGTTGAGTATTGGTACCTACTTAGGGTCACTTGCCTTACAGAATAATATTGGTAGTAAAGTAACAGCTTGTTAATATATAGGATTTCTAAATATAGTAAAAAGGGGTATTGTTTTGGCTGGAATTGCTTAAGAATACACTTTTCAGATTTAGAAAGTAAATTACTTACTAGTTAATTGAAATTAAATATACCTACTTACTTTTTTCCACTAACTTAGTTTGACAATTTCAATTTTAAACATAGTTGGTGAATAGATAGTACATAGTTAGTAGGGACTTCAAGTGGGCTTGAATTGCACTAGTTTCTTGCCAGTTTCTTAAATATACCATATACCTATATTTACTTTCTTCTCTTCTCCTTCCTCATTACAAGATGGAGGAGGAGCGACCTATAAAGTTTCATTTATTACATAAAGATGAGTTGGAGTATGAAGCTAAAATTCGGGGCGCTGAACCAGCGGGTAAGGTTACAGATCTTCGAGCCCAGTTAAGAAAACTAAGCAGAGAGCTTCCATCAGATGAAATAGCTGAAGTGGACCTTGATATTGTATCTGAATGTGCTATAATTAAGGATAAATTAGCTTACTTAGACAATTTGATATTGGGGGCTGCCAAGCCGGGGTGCTCACTCAAATCTCTGAACCGGGTGGAAGCGGTAGCTCATCACCTGTTTCATAGGCTTAGTCGCTTAAATCCTACGGCTGAATCGACGGTCACATATGATCAACTGCATAGTATGCGGGAAAATTTAGACCGTATCTTGCATAAACTGGATAATATAATGTATAACTTCAAGAGTGGATTGTCGCAGAGACAGCCCTCTATACAACCAGCACAGGTATTGGATGAGCCCGCCGGTGATGTAAACCACTCGCCTCCTGGCAGCCCTATCAAAGCGATGAAAAGTAATGAGTCCGCTTCGGCTATACATAAACTTGGGATTAGTTTTAATGGTAATACTTGTGTGAAGGCTTTTTTACAGAGATTAGATGAACTCTGTCGCTCCCGTAATATTTCTGAAAGCAGACTGTTCAATTCAGCCGCTGAACTTTTTACAGATGAAGCTCTTTGCTGGTACCGGGGCAATCATACCGAAGTAAATAATTGGGGCGAATTAAGGTCCCTGTTATTGGAAGAATATCTGCCTACAGATTATGACCATAGATTAATGCAGGAAATTAGGGCTCGCACTCAGGGATCTGAGGAAAGCATAGTAAATTACCTCAGTATTATGCAAAATTATTTTATTCGTTTATCTAAACCACTATCGGAGGAAGATAAATTAAATATTGTCTTATATAACATTAGGCCTTGTTACACTTCACAGTTAGCCCTGTATCCAGCAGACTCTTGGGTTGATTTGAAACGCAAATGCAGGCTTATTGAGATGGCTAAAGATAGGACGAATAACTTTGCTGATCCTCCGAAATCAAGCACATCTTCTTTGGCTCCGGATCTCTGCTACAGATACAGCCGCCCGGCGCCAAAGGTAGCCGCAGTTCAGGCCCCGAATGCAGACTTCTGCGTGCGCTGTAGGGTGGCAGGGCATACGTTGAGGAGTTGCAAAGCGCCTTTCCGAGTCGTTTGTTATAAATGTGGCGAAAAAGATGTAACTGCGAGGACTTGTTTGAATTGTCGTAAGGCCTCCGATAAGCTTGTATCTGCGCCAAAAAACGCGCAGGCGTGAGCCGGCGGCGGTGGGCGAAAACATCAGCGCAAGAGTGGACACATTGGCTGAAATTCCTGAAAGATTTTTATTATGAAAATGGGAAAAATAACACGTCAATGTCAGGTGCCATTTCCAAACGTCAGTGTCAATGTCACTCGTCGCCGACTCACGTATGTCAAAATAGGGATACCAGACCCTACTTAAAAATTACCATTTATGATATAAATTTTAGAGCTTTGCTGGATTCGGGATCTGAAATTTCTATAATTGGCGGAAACGCTATCAAATATTTTACTGATTTGGGCACTCTCCATAAATCTACCGATTTAGATATAATTAAAACCGCTAACGGTTCAGCTTCACCTGTTACTGGGTATATGTTTTTACCAGTCACAGTAGACGAGCGGACCGCTATTATAAAATTTTACGTAATTCCAGGAGTCTCCACTGAATTGTTGTTGGGTATAAATTTTTGGAAAGAATTTCAAATAGCGCCAGATGTTTTGTCACTGTTGAAGGATAGTGAGTTCTTACCGGGTAATCAGCATGTCAGTGCGATAGCTACGACGGACAAAATTTTGATCGATTTCGAGTCACTGTCGGAGTTCGAACGCGAACAGGCAAATAGGGTTATTCGCGAGTTTGAAAGTATTTCAGATGAGAAAAAAGGGCTTGGTAGGACGCACTTAGTAACGCACAAAATAGACACCGGGGATCATCCGCCAATTAAACAGCGCTACTACCCGATGTCGCCAGATAGGTTGGCAGAACTGAACAAACATCTAGATCAAATGCTGGCGGAAGATGTGGTGGAACCTAGCAACAGTGCTTGGAATAATCCCGTCACTTTAGTGCGGAAGGCAGACGGAACGACTCGCTTTTGCTTGGATAGCCGAAAACTCAATGCCGTTTCTAAACACGATGCTTATCCTCTACCTTACGTGACTAATATACTAGACCAACTAAAGAACGCGAAATACATCTCGACAATAGATCTAAAATCGGCTTATTGGCAAATTCCGCTAGATGGCGTCGAGAGCCGTGAAAAGACCGCATTCACAGTGCCTTCACGCGGCCTGTATCATTTTAAAGTTATGTGCTTTGGGTTGACATCAGCACCGGCCACTCAGCAGCGATTGATGGACCGGATTTTGGGGCCTGAATTCGCGAATAATGTAAGCTGTTATTTGGACGACATTATATTAACTAGCTCAACTTTGACGGAACATCTGGAGTTATTGCGGAAAGTGTATAATAAATTAAAAGATGCAAACTTAACTATTAACCTAGGGAAATGCCAATTTTTTAGGAGGCAGCTAAAGTATCTTGGGCACGTGGTCGATGAATATGGCTTGCGCACCGACCCGGATAAGGTGAGGGCGATAGTAGATTTTCCCACCCCTACTTGCAGAAAGGACGTTAAACGCTTCCTAGGTACGGCATCCTACTACAGGCGGTTTATTAAAAATTTCAGTAACCGAGCGGGGCCGTTAAACGCGCTGACGTCAACACGTAAGGGTGCCCCTCCGTTCAGCTGGTCGCCGGAGGCAGAACGTGCATTCGCGGACCTCAAGTTAGCACTGACCAATGCTCCTGTCTTAACATGTCCAGATTTCACGAAAGAGTTTACCGTTCACTGTGACGCGTCCAATTACGGAATAGGAGGTACACTTACGCAGTTGATCGATGGCGAGGAGCACCCGGTTGCGTATTTTAGCCGTTCTCTTGCGCCCGCCGAACGCAATTACTCCGCGACCGAACGCGAGGCATTGGCGGTCGTATTAACTGTTGAGCATTTCCGCCCGTATCTGGAAAGTGACAGGCCGTTCCGCATAATTACAGATCACGCAAGCTTGAAATGGTTTTTAAATCTTAAAAGTCCTGCCGGGCGGTTGGCAAGATGGGGTTGTAGGTTGTCTCCATATAATTTTACTATCGAACACCGCAGTGGTTCGCAAAATATTGTACCTGACGCCCTCGCGCGAGCTATGCCTGTGGGGTCTATAGATATATCACAAATAGAAGACCCTTGGTATCTAAATATTATTAAACGTTGTACCGAGAAGCCGCGGGCTTGTCCTAATTTTCAGCTCGTAGATGGTGGGCTTTATCGTTTTACTAAATCCAACAACAAACTGAGTGGAGATTTCCAATGGAAGGAGGTAGTGCCCAAGGAACTGAGAGAGACGATTATCCAGGAAAATCATTCTAAACCTACCGCGGCACACCTAGGCGTCGCTAAAACCTATCAACGCTTAAAATTGAGATATTTTTGGCCTGGTATGTACCAGGATACAGCCGAATTCATTAAAAAGTGTTCTACTTGTAACGCTTATAAACATAGCTCGCAAGCAACGCCAGGCTTTATGGGAGAACCCAAAGTCTGCTGTCGCCCCTTTCAATGTTTGAGTATCGATTTATGTGGACCCTATCCGTTATCGAGGCAGCAAAACACGTATTTATTAGTGGTGGTTTGTTGTTTTTCAAAATATGTTATGTTGTTTCCGTTGCGAAGAGCGACAGGGAAGGTTATTGCGCAGCGTCTCGAAGATCACGTATTTTTAGTTCACGGCATTCCGCAAACCGTGATCTCAGATAACGGTTCACAATTTGTAAGTCATGAGTTGCAAGCGCTTTATACAAAATACAACATACCCCAGATACACCTGGGGCCAGTATACTGCCCTCAGGTAAATCCAGTCGAACGTTATAACCGTACCGTGATTACGGCGATCTCATCGTTTGTGGAGAACGATCATAGGACGTGGGACGTTAATATACATAGAATCCAATTCGCAATGAACACCTCGATGAACGAATCCACATCTTATACGCCATTTATGCTAGTTCACGGTCGCGAAGCTATAGCCGACGGCAAAATTTATAATGATTTTAAAGATGTCAATGAGTTAGTCTGCGCGCCTAGAGATGCTTATGTCTCGAAATTAGGTTACCTCAAAGACATATATAAAACAGTCCAAGAATCACTTATTAAGGCTCACAGTCGTAACATTAAGTATTATAATCGAAAACGTCGAGATGTGTCTTTCGACGTTGGCGATTACGTCTGGAAAAGAACTTATAAACAGAGCGCCGCGAATAAATACTTCGCTGCGAAACTGGCACCAAAATACGAGCGTTGCCGTGTAGTTAGGAAGCTTTCGCCCCTGGTTTATGAGCTAGAGGACGAGAGGGGTAAATTTATAGGCAAATGGCACGTGAAAGACTTCAAATCCATAGACGCGGGGAGTGATTAGGATTTCGTACGAACAGTGTTGCCAGGGGGTGAGTGTCGTGCGGTTGCTTACAAATAGTACTTTTAGCCTTATATTTTAACGTGAAAGCGCTGCGCTACAAATTATATTATCATTTTTATTTTTATTTCTCTTTCTTTAGTACACCGTGTGTGGGCGGTGCAAGAATACTCACACCGCAGTACTTCACTCTCTGCGTGTCGTAAGAGCCGACTTACGGGAGTAAAAGCGCCAGTTAACATCGGGTCCGCGTATTACGTAGTCACGGTGCTACCCTGTGGTACGGATTTAAACGACCATTGGGCATTTATAGCGCCAACTACCATTTTACATAACATAAATACTATAGTTTATACGATTTTTCTTCAATTTTACTTGATTAATAGGCTCTGGTTTCATTACAGTGCGACCCTACGGCGCGGATTTCAAACGGTCGTAGGTGGTGCTTGAATGATATACCATTTTACTTACGCCTTGCGCGGTCTATCTTGTAGTGCGGATTCAAACGACTACAAGGCAGCACTAGCGCCATCTACTCTATCTTACTACGTACTACGCGTATCTATTTGGTTGCTTTATTGTGTATGTGATCCGGGTGTTTGTGTTGGGGTTTCTCTAGTTTGATGTTTTTTCTTTTATGTCAGTCTTACCTGGAGGCTTGAAGGGAATTAGACTGAGGTAATTTAAGAAAAAAAAATATAAAGATTGGCATATTTATCATATTCTATCTGTATCGTAAGGGTGCCGACACATTTTGTAGTCGGGTTGTTGATATTTTTTTGGCAATTTTACCATAGTCATGAATAGTAATGTTGGCATAGACAAATTAAGATACGTCTATTCCATCGATTGACAGTCTAAATTTTTAAAATTATTTTAAAGTAGTACAGGGAAGTCGAGCGTGTCTCGTTAGTCATGGCTTGTCAAGTATCACACGGTAAGATCATGGGCTTGTCCAACATCGCTCGCTTGAGAAGCAAGTGCCCATCAAGCATTTTTTCAGAACAATAAAATAGGACTGACAAGCCGATGCAATGTGAAAACTGACACGCGGGTTGATTTATCTAAAAGGGGAGAGCTTTAGTAAAGAAATTACAGAATAGAGTATAACATATGGTCAACCTCAACACGATCACATACATTTTTCTACTGGAATATTTTTTTTTTTTTTAGTTAGTTTGAGTATGTAACTGTAGAGTCAATTATTATATATTTTATATCAGTTTTTTTTTTATTTGGCATTTGTATAACTCAACAGTCGAGTCAGTATAAGTTTTGGTTCTTTTAATTTTAAAATTGATGTCAGGGGTGACAAGCATTTACTTGGGCTTGTTATGAATTGCTTTTTACAAAGTAGGTTTGTTTTGGCGATGGAGCAGTGTGGTTGGGACGTGGGCGTCCAGAGAATTCCCTGCGTGAATTCTTGCGTGGCGGGGGACTACTGTAGCGTGGTTTTTTTGCTGTTTTGTCGATTTCCCTTAAAGGGGAAGTTTTGTTGGTAGTTTGTTTCCATTAATGATAAAATTTATTTTTTGGCAGTATGCCTCATGTCCTTTTCCTTATTTCCGTAAAAAGTCCGTTCAAAATTCGCGGCATCGACTTATAAAAAAAAAAAAAAAAAAAAAAGAAAGATTAAGATCGTATTTCTTATGGTCGTCCTTCGCCCACTTCAGGGGCCTTTGCGATGAGCCCTTATCGCAAGGATTTCCATTCAATTGTTTACCTTTCATACTAGATCCCAAAGGTTAGTGTGAAAGCAGGCCTTAAGCAGTCCTGTTTAAGGCCTGCTTTTGAACTGAAATGGTATTTTTTTTTGTCCGTAATGTCGTAGGTTGTTTGACCGTGTTTTCGGGAAGTCCGATCCGATTGAAGTCGCTTTCGGCGGCGCGATGTCAGTCCAGTCCACGCGCATCGATGAGTGATCAAGTGTAGGAAGTCGGAATGCGTCGTGATGGCGCGAGACTTGGAACGCAGCGAATATCAGCTGTGATTCATTCATATGATACAAAATTTTTCGGTTGGAAGGAATTTGATTTTATAACGCTGTTAAAGTTATTGGATTCGTAATTGTTCCTGATTTAAATAATATCTTGCAGCTATTCATTGTAATTTTCGTCGGCACAATAGAATTTCGCCAAGAGGGTTTTGGCTAATAAAAGCCGCCGAGAAGAGTTCTAATTCGTGTCGTGATATCCGATCGAAGGAGGAATACTGATTGACCGGATTCTAAACCATATAAAATATATTGTTATCAAGGAGCCGCAGGTGAAGAGTGGCGTACGTATCCAGCCACGAGACAACCACTGCTCTGTCGTCCATTCAACCTCAGTTAAGCGGAAAAAGTTGAAAGAAACCGGACTTTGGTTTCTCACCCACGGCTCCGAGGCATAATTAATAGAAAGCAGCCATCGAAGCGTTTCTCTACTGAACAGACTCGCTGCGAGATATTTTAATAGGTACCAGTTAACTCTCAAATCTTTTTAACCCGTAAACTAACCGAAGTATAAGAATCCAGCTATCCGTACTTAGGCCTTCGAGTACGACCTACACGAGCTAGATTTATGTTAGATAATTACCACATTTCTGATATCCTAGGGCAGGCAACCCTTACCCACATAACGCTCTGCGAGTAGTTTTAAGTTTAACCTTTTAAAATAACCCCTTGGGAAAAGGATTAGATTCATAGCTTCGTTTTTCTTCGTGTCAAATCACCGTGTAAATTTGCAGATCTGCGATTACAACGTTTGATGTTTATTATTGTATAGAATCAACCATATTTCAATAAAACTGTAGTTTGCTGTTGACTGTACGTTAAGTGTTTATTTATTTTCCCTTGAGTTGTCATTAAGGTGAGTCATTCGCATGAGTTTATTTATTACTTACTGTTTCTTAAGCCAAAAGGCAATAAGAGAGAGAAAAAGACATAACAATTGGCGCCCGAACCTATGTAGACATAAGGATTGCCTGAAATAAATTATTTACTACAATTTTTGTGTTTCTGTTTTTTTTTGTTGGTCAAGTAACTTTATTAAGCTCAACAGGAAACCCGCGGATATCAGAGATGTGGAGTTATTTTAGTGGCATGATTATTACATTACCTATGTTTTTATATTGAGTTAAAATACTGAGATTTATTCATTCATTATATTTGTCCAAGACTGTATATGCATTTTCTACAAGAAGGATTGCCAAATTGTAATTTTGTTAGCTTGTGGGATATCAGATACATAAAAATCTTCTTTTTTTTAACTAGAAAAGCAGCTCTGTATTTTTAGGGTTGTCAGAGGATAGCCTGTGTTTAAAATAATTGATACATTGATTTAAAAGACAAGACTTTATTAATTCATTTTTTTTTTAAGTACATTGAGAGTTGAGTATTGGTACCTACTTAGGGTCACTTGCCTTACAGAATAATATTGGTAGTAAAGTAACAGCTTGTTAATATATAGGATTTCTTAAATATAGTAAAAAGGGGTATTGTTTTGGCTGGAATTGCTTAAGAATACACTTTTCAGATTTAGAAAGTAAATTACTTACTAGTTAATTGAAATTAAATATACCTACTTACTTTTTTCCACTAACTTAGTTTGACAATTTCAATTTTAAACATAGTTGGTGAATAGATAGTACATAGTTAGTAGGGACTTCAAGTGGGCTTGAATTGCACTAGTTTCTTGCCAGTTTCTTAAATATACCATATACCTATATTTACTTTCTTCTCTTCTCCTTCCTCATTACAAGATGGAGGAGGAGCGACCTATAAAGTTTCATTTATTACATAAAGATGAGTTGGAGTATGAAGCTAAAATTCGGGGCGCTGAACCAGCGGGTAAGGTTACAGATCTTCGAGCCCAGTTAAGAAAACTAAGCAGAGAGCTTCCATCAGATGAAATAGCTGAAGTGGACCTTGATATTGTATCTGAATGTGCTATAATTAAGGATAAATTAGCTTACTTAGACAATTTGATATTGGGGGCTGCCAAGCCGGGGTGCTCACTCAAATCTCTGAACCGGGTGGAAGCGGTAGCTCATCACCTGTTTCATAGGCTTAGTCGCTTAAATCCTACGGCTGAATCGACGGTCACATATGATCAACTGCATAGTATGCGGGAAAATTTAGACCGTATCTTGCATAAACTGGATAATATAATGTATAACTTCAAGAGTGGATTGTCGCAGAGACAGCCCTCTATACAACCAGCACAGGTATTGGATGAGCCCGCCGGTGATGTAAACCACTCGCCTCCTGGCAGCCCTATCAAAGCGATGAAAAGTAATGAGTCCGCTTCGGCTATACATAAACTTGGGATTAGTTTTAATGGTAATACTTGTGTGAAGGCTTTTTTACAGAGATTAGATGAACTCTGTCGCTCCCGTAATATTTCTGAAAGCAGACTGTTCAATTCAGCCGCTGAACTTTTTACAGATGAAGCTCTTTGCTGGTACCGGGGCAATCATACCGAAGTAAATAATTGGGGCGAATTAAGGTCCCTGTTATTGGAAGAATATCTGCCTACAGATTATGACCATAGATTAATGCAGGAAATTAGGGCTCGCACTCAGGGATCTGAGGAAAGCATAGTAAATTACCTCAGTATTATGCAAAATTATTTTATTCGTTTATCTAAACCACTATCGGAGGAAGATAAATTAAATATTGTCTTATATAACATTAGGCCTTGTTACACTTCACAGTTAGCCCTGTATCCAGCAGACTCTTGGGTTGATTTGAAACGCAAATGCAGGCTTATTGAGATGGCTAAAGATAGGACGAATAACTTTGCTGATCCTCCGAAATCAAGCACATCTTCTTTGGCTCCGGATCTCTGCTACAGATACAGCCGCCCGGCGCCAAAGGTAGCCGCAGTTCAGGCCCCGAATGCAGACTTCTGCGTGCGCTGTAGGGTGGCAGGGCATACGTTGAGGAGTTGCAAAGCGCCTTTCCGAGTCGTTTGTTATAAATGTGGCGAAAAAGATGTAACTGCGAGGACTTAACATTTATGCTAGTTCACGGTCGCGAAGCTATAGCCGACGGCAAAATTTATAATGATTTTAAAGATGTCAATGAGTTAGTCTGCGCGCCTAGAGATGCTTATGTCTCGAAATTAGGTTACCTCAAAGACATATATAAAACAGTCCAAGAATCACTTATTAAGGCTCACAGTCGTAACATTAAGTATTATAATCGAAAACGTCGAGATGTGTCTTTCGACGTTGGCGATTACGTCTGGAAAAGAACTTATAAACAGAGCGCCGCGAATAAATACTTCGCTGCGAAACTGGCACCAAAATACGAGCGTTGCCGTGTAGTTAGGAAGCTTTCGCCCCTGGTTTATGAGCTAGAGGACGAGAGGGGTAAATTTATAGGCAAATGGCACGTGAAAGACTTCAAATCCATAGACGCGGGGAGTGATTAGGATTTCGTACGAACAGTGTTGCCAGGGGGTGAGTGTCGTGCGGTTGCTTACAAATAGTACTTTTAGCCTTATATTTTAACGTGAAAGCGCTGCGCTACAAATTATATTATCATTTTTATTTTTATTTCTCTTTCTTTAGTACACCGTGTGTGGGCGGTGCAAGAATACTCACACCGCAGTACTTCACTCTCTGCGTGTCGTAAGAGCCGACTTACGGGAGTAAAAGCGCCAGTTAACATCGGGTCCGCGTATTACGTAGTCACGGTGCTACCCTGTGGTACGGATTTAAACGACCATTGGGCATTTATAGCGCCAACTACCATTTTACATAACATAAATACTATAGTTTATACGATTTTTCTTCAATTTTACTTGATTAATAGGCTCTGGTTTCATTACAGTGCGACCCTACGGCGCGGATTTCAAACGGTCGTAGGTGGTGCTTGAATGATATACCATTTTACTTACGCCTTGCGCGGTCTATCTTGTAGTGCGGATTCAAACGACTACAAGGCAGCACTAGCGCCATCTACTCTATCTTACTACGTACTACGCGTATCTATTTGGTTGCTTTATTGTGTATGTGATCCGGGTGTTTGTGTTGGGGTTTCTCTAGTTTGATGTTTTTTCTTTTATGTCAGTCTTACCTGGAGGCTTGAAGGGAATTAGACTGAGGTAATTTAAGAAAAAAAAATATAAAGATTGGCATATTTATCATATTCTATCTGTATCGTAAGGGTGCCGACACATTTTGTAGTCGGGTTGTTGATATTTTTTTGGCAATTTTACCATAGTCATGAATAGTAATGTTGGCATAGACAAATTAAGATACGTCTATTCCATCGATTGACAGTCTAAATTTTTAAAATTATTTTAAAGTAGTACAGGGAAGTCGAGCGTGTCTCGTTAGTCATGGCTTGTCAAGTATCACACGGTAAGATCATGGGCTTGTCCAACATCGCTCGCTTAAGAAGCAAGTGCCCATCAAGCATTTTTTCAGAACAATAAAATAGGACTGACAAGCCGATGCAATGTGAAAACTGACACGCGGGTTGATTTATCTAAAAGGGGAGAGCTTTAGTAAAGAAATTACAGAATAGAGTATAACATATGGTCAACCTCAACACGATCACATACATTTTTCTACTGGAATATTTTTTTTTTTTTTAGTTAGTTTGAGTATGTAACTGTAGAGTCAATTATTATATATTTTATATCAGTTTTTTTTTTATTTGGCATTTGTATAACTCAACAGTCGAGTCAGTATAAGTTTTGGTTCTTTTAATTTTAAAATTGATGTCAGGGGTGACAAGCATTTACTTGGGCTTGTTATGAATTGCTTTTTACAAAGTAGGTTTGTTTTGGCGATGGAGCAGTGTGGTTGGGACGTGGGCGTCCAGAGAATTCCCTGCGTGAATTCTTGCGTGGCGGGGGACTACTGTAGCGTGGTTTTTTTGCTGTTTTGTCGATTTCCCTTAAAGGGGAAGTTTTGTTGGTAGTTTGTTTCCATTAATGATAAAATTTATTTTTTGGCAGTATGCCTCATGTCCTTTTCCTTATTTCCGTAAAAAGTCCGTTCAAAATTCGCGGCATCGACTTCGAAGTCCGATCCGATTGAAGTCGCTTTCGGCGGCGCGATGTCAGTCCAGTCCACGCGCATCGATGAGTGATCAAGTGTAGGAAGTCGGAATGCGTCGTGATGGCGCGAGACTTGGAACGCAGCGAATATCAGCTGTGATTCATTCATATGATACAAAATTTTTCGGTTGGAAGGAATTTGATTTTATAACGCTGTTAAAGTTATTGGATTCGTAATTGTTCCTGATTTAAATAATATCTTGCAGCTATTCATTGTAATTTTCGTCGGCACAATAGAATTTCGCCAAGAGGGTTTTGGCTAATAAAAGCCGCCGAGAAGAGTTCTAATTCGTGTCGTGATATCCGATCGAAGGAGGAATACTGATTGACCGGATTCTAAACCATATAAAATATATTGTTATCAAGGAGCCGCAGGTGAAGAGTGGCGTACGTATCCAGCCACGAGACAACCACTGCTCTGTCGTCCATTCAACCTCAGTTAAGCGGAAAAAGTTGAAAGAAACCGGACTTTGGTTTCTCACCCACGGCTCCGAGGCATAATTAATAGAAAGCAGCCATCGAAGCGTTTCTCTACTGAACAGACTCGCTGCGAGATATTTTAATAGGTACCAGTTAACTCTCAAATCTTTTTAACCCGTAAACTAACCGAAGTATAAGAATCCAGCTATCCGTACTTAGGCCTTCGAGTACGACCTACACGAGCTAGATTTATGTTAGATAATTACCACATTTCTGATATCCTAGGGCAGGCAACCCTTACCCACATAACGCTCTGCGAGTAGTTTTAAGTTTAACCTTTTAAAATAACCCCTTGGGAAAAGGATTAGATTCATAGCTTCGTTTTTCTTCGTGTCAAATCACCGTGTAAATTTGCAGATCTGCGATTACAACGTTTGATGTTTATTATTGTATAGAATCAACCATATTTCAATAAAACTGTAGTTTGCTGTTGACTGTACGTTAAGTGTTTATTTATTTTCCCTTGAGTTGTCATTAAGGTGAGTCATTCGCATGAGTTTATTTATTACTTACTGTTTCTTAAGCCAAAAGGCAATAAGAGAGAGAAAAAGACATAACAATTGGCGCCCGAACCTATGTAGACATAAGGATTGCCTGAAATAAATTATTTACTACAATTTTTGTGTTTCTGTTTTTTTTTGTTGGTCAAGTAACTTTATTAAGCTCAACAGGAAACCCGCGGATATCAGAGATGTGGAGTTATTTTAGTGGCATGATTATTACATTACCTATGTTTTTATATTGAGTTAAAATACTGAGATTTATTCATTCATTATATTTGTCCAAGACTGTATATGCATTTTCTACAAGAAGGATTGCCAAATTGTAATTTTGTTAGCTTGTGGGATATCAGATACATAAAAATCTTCTTTTTTTTAACTAGAAAAGCAGCTCTGTATTTTTAGGGTTGTCAGAGGATAGCCTGTGTTTAAAATAATTGATACATTGATTTAAAAGACAAGACTTTATTAATTCATTTTTTTTTTAAGTACATTGAGAGTTGAGTATTGGTACCTACTTAGGGTCACTTGCCTTACAGAATAATATTGGTAGTAAAGTAACAGCTTGTTAATATATAGGATTTCTTAAATATAGTAAAAAGGGGTATTGTTTTGGCTGGAATTGCTTAAGAATACACTTTTCAGATTTAGAAAGTAAATTACTTACTAGTTAATTGAAATTAAATATACCTACTTACTTTTTTCCACTAACTTAGTTTGACAATTTCAATTTTAAACATAGTTGGTGAATAGATAGTACATAGTTAGTAGGGACTTCAAGTGGGCTTGAATTGCACTAGTTTCTTGCCAGTTTCTTAAATATACCATATACCTATATTTACTTTCTTCTCTTCTCCTTCCTCATTACAAGATGGAGGAGGAGCGACCTATAAAGTTTCATTTATTACATAAAGATGAGTTGGAGTATGAAGCTAAAATTCGGGGCGCTGAACCAGCGGGTAAGGTTACAGATCTTCGAGCCCAGTTAAGAAAACTAAGCAGAGAGCTTCCATCAGATGAAATAGCTGAAGTGGACCTTGATATTGTATCTGAATGTGCTATAATTAAGGATAAATTAGCTTACTTAGACAATTTGATATTGGGGGCTGCCAAGCCGGGGTGCTCACTCAAATCTCTGAACCGGGTGGAAGCGGTAGCTCATCACCTGTTTCATAGGCTTAGTCGCTTAAATCCTACGGCTGAATCGACGGTCACATATGATCAACTGCATAGTATGCGGGAAAATTTAGACCGTATCTTGCATAAACTGGATAATATAATGTATAACTTCAAGAGTGGATTGTCGCAGAGACAGCCCTCTATACAACCAGCACAGGTATTGGATGAGCCCGCCGGTGATGTAAACCACTCGCCTCCTGGCAGCCCTATCAAAGCGATGAAAAGTAATGAGTCCGCTTCGGCTATACATAAACTTGGGATTAGTTTTAATGGTAATACTTGTGTGAAGGCTTTTTTACAGAGATTAGATGAACTCTGTCGCTCCCGTAATATTTCTGAAAGCAGACTGTTCAATTCAGCCGCTGAACTTTTTACAGATGAAGCTCTTTGCTGGTACCGGGGCAATCATACCGAAGTAAATAATTGGGGCGAATTAAGGTCCCTGTTATTGGAAGAATATCTGCCTACAGATTATGACCATAGATTAATGCAGGAAATTAGGGCTCGCACTCAGGGATCTGAGGAAAGCATAGTAAATTACCTCAGTATTATGCAAAATTATTTTATTCGTTTATCTAAACCACTATCGGAGGAAGATAAATTAAATATTGTCTTATATAACATTAGGCCTTGTTACACTTCACAGTTAGCCCTGTATCCAGCAGACTCTTGGGTTGATTTGAAACGCAAATGCAGGCTTATTGAGATGGCTAAAGATAGGACGAATAACTTTGCTGATCCTCCGAAATCAAGCACATCTTCTTTGGCTCCGGATCTCTGCTACAGATACAGCCGCCCGGCGCCAAAGGTAGCCGCAGTTCAGGCCCCGAATGCAGACTTCTGCGTGCGCTGTAGGGTGGCAGGGCATACGTTGAGGAGTTGCAAAGCGCCTTTCCGAGTCGTTTGTTATAAATGTGGCGAAAAAGATGTAACTGCGAGGACTTGTTTGAATTGTCGTAAGGCCTCCGATAAGCTTGTATCTGCGCCAAAAAACGCGCAGGCGTGAGCCGGCGGCGGTGGGCGAAAACATCAGCGCAAGAGTGGACACATTGGCTGAAATTCCTGAAAGATTTTTATTATGAAAATGGGAAAAATAACACGTCAATGTCAGGTGCCATTTCCAAACGTCAGTGTCAATGTCACTCGTCGCCGACTCACGTATGTCAAAATAGGGATACCAGACCCTACTTAAAAATTACCATTTATGATATAAATTTTAGAGCTTTGCTGGATTCGGGATCTGAAATTTCTATAATTGGCGGAAACGCTATCAAATATTTTACTGATTTGGGCACTCTCCATAAATCTACCGATTTAGATATAATTAAAACCGCTAACGGTTCAGCTTCACCTGTTACTGGGTATATGTTTTTACCAGTCACAGTAGACGAGCGGACCGCTATTATAAAATTTTACGTAATTCCAGGAGTCTCCACTGAATTGTTGTTGGGTATAAATTTTTGGAAAGAATTTCAAATAGCGCCAGATGTTTTGTCACTGTTGAAGGATAGTGAGTTCTTACCGGGTAATCAGCATGTCAGTGCGATAGCTACGACGGACAAAATTTTGATCGATTTCGAGTCACTGTCGGAGTTCGAACGCGAACAGGCAAATAGGGTTATTCGCGAGTTTGAAAGTATTTCAGATGAGAAAAAAGGGCTTGGTAGGACGCACTTAGTAACGCACAAAATAGACACCGGGGATCATCCGCCAATTAAACAGCGCTACTACCCGATGTCGCCAGATAGGTTGGCAGAACTGAACAAACATCTAGATCAAATGCTGGCGGAAGATGTGGTGGAACCTAGCAACAGTGCTTGGAATAATCCCGTCACTTTAGTGCGGAAGGCAGACGGAACGACTCGCTTTTGCTTGGATAGCCGAAAACTCAATGCCGTTTCTAAACACGATGCTTATCCTCTACCTTACGTGACTAATATACTAGACCAACTAAAGAACGCGAAATACATCTCGACAATAGATCTAAAATCGGCTTATTGGCAAATTCCGCTAGATGGCGTCGAGAGCCGTGAAAAGACCGCATTCACAGTGCCTTCACGCGGCCTGTATCATTTTAAAGTTATGTGCTTTGGGTTGACATCAGCACCGGCCACTCAGCAGCGATTGATGGACCGGATTTTGGGGCCTGAATTCGCGAATAATGTAAGCTGTTATTTGGACGACATTATATTAACTAGCTCAACTTTGACGGAACATCTGGAGTTATTGCGGAAAGTGTATAATAAATTAAAAGATGCAAACTTAACTATTAACCTAGGGAAATGCCAATTTTTTAGGAGGCAGCTAAAGTATCTTGGGCACGTGGTCGATGAATATGGCTTGCGCACCGACCCGGATAAGGTGAGGGCGATAGTAGATTTTCCCACCCCTACTTGCAGAAAGGACGTTAAACGCTTCCTAGGTACGGCATCCTACTACAGGCGGTTTATTAAAAATTTCAGTAACCGAGCGGGGCCGTTAAACGCGCTGACGTCAACACGTAAGGGTGCCCCTCCGTTCAGCTGGTCGCCGGAGGCAGAACGTGCATTCGCGGACCTCAAGTTAGCACTGACCAATGCTCCTGTCTTAACATGTCCAGATTTCACGAAAGAGTTTACCGTTCACTGTGACGCGTCCAATTACGGAATAGGAGGTACACTTACGCAGTTGATCGATGGCGAGGAGCACCCGGTTGCGTATTTTAGCCGTTCTCTTGCGCCCGCCGAACGCAATTACTCCGCGACCGAACGCGAGGCATTGGCGGTCGTATTAACTGTTGAGCATTTCCGCCCGTATCTGGAAAGTGACAGGCCGTTCCGCATAATTACAGATCACGCAAGCTTGAAATGGTTTTTAAATCTTAAAAGTCCTGCCGGGCGGTTGGCAAGATGGGGTTGTAGGTTGTCTCCATATAATTTTACTATCGAACACCGCAGTGGTTCGCAAAATATTGTACCTGACGCCCTCGCGCGAGCTATGCCTGTGGGGTCTATAGATATATCACAAATAGAAGACCCTTGGTATCTAAATATTATTAAACGTTGTACCGAGAAGCCGCGGGCTTGTCCTAATTTTCAGCTCGTAGATGGTGGGCTTTATCGTTTTACTAAATCCAACAACAAACTGAGTGGAGATTTCCAATGGAAGGAGGTAGTGCCCAAGGAACTGAGAGAGACGATTATCCAGGAAAATCATTCTAAACCTACCGCGGCACACCTAGGCGTCGCTAAAACCTATCAACGCTTAAAATTGAGATATTTTTGGCCTGGTATGTACCAGGATACAGCCGAATTCATTAAAAAGTGTTCTACTTGTAACGCTTATAAACATAGCTCGCAAGCAACGCCAGGCTTTATGGGAGAACCCAAAGTCTGCTGTCGCCCCTTTCAATGTTTGAGTATCGATTTATGTGGACCCTATCCGTTATCGAGGCAGCAAAACACGTATTTATTAGTGGTGGTTTGTTGTTTTTCAAAATATGTTATGTTGTTTCCGTTGCGAAGAGCGACAGGGAAGGTTATTGCGCAGCGTCTCGAAGATCACGTATTTTTAGTTCACGGCATTCCGCAAACCGTGATCTCAGATAACGGTTCACAATTTGTAAGTCATGAGTTGCAAGCGCTTTATACAAAATACAACATACCCCAGATACACCTGGGGCCAGTATACTGCCCTCAGGTAAATCCAGTCGAACGTTATAACCGTACCGTGATTACGGCGATCTCATCGTTTGTGGAGAACGATCATAGGACGTGGGACGTTAATATACATAGAATCCAATTCGCAATGAACACCTCGATGAACGAATCCACATCTTATACGCCATTTATGCTAGTTCACGGTCGCGAAGCTATAGCCGACGGCAAAATTTATAATGATTTTAAAGATGTCAATGAGTTAGTCTGCGCGCCTAGAGATGCTTATGTCTCGAAATTAGGTTACCTCAAAGACATATATAAAACAGTCCAAGAATCACTTATTAAGGCTCACAGTCGTAACATTAAGTATTATAATCGAAAACGTCGAGATGTGTCTTTCGACGTTGGCGATTACGTCTGGAAAAGAACTTATAAACAGAGCGCCGCGAATAAATACTTCGCTGCGAAACTGGCACCAAAATACGAGCGTTGCCGTGTAGTTAGGAAGCTTTCGCCCCTGGTTTATGAGCTAGAGGACGAGAGGGGTAAATTTATAGGCAAATGGCACGTGAAAGACTTCAAATCCATAGACGCGGGGAGTGATTAGGATTTCGTACGAACAGTGTTGCCAGGGGGTGAGTGTCGTGCGGTTGCTTACAAATAGTACTTTTAGCCTTATATTTTAACGTGAAAGCGCTGCGCTACAAATTATATTATCATTTTTATTTTTATTTCTCTTTCTTTAGTACACCGTGTGTGGGCGGTGCAAGAATACTCACACCGCAGTACTTCACTCTCTGCGTGTCGTAAGAGCCGACTTACGGGAGTAAAAGCGCCAGTTAACATCGGGTCCGCGTATTACGTAGTCACGGTGCTACCCTGTGGTACGGATTTAAACGACCATTGGGCATTTATAGCGCCAACTACCATTTTACATAACATAAATACTATAGTTTATACGATTTTTCTTCAATTTTACTTGATTAATAGGCTCTGGTTTCATTACAGTGCGACCCTACGGCGCGGATTTCAAACGGTCGTAGGTGGTGCTTGAATGATATACCATTTTACTTACGCCTTGCGCGGTCTATCTTGTAGTGCGGATTCAAACGACTACAAGGCAGCACTAGCGCCATCTACTCTATCTTACTACGTACTACGCGTATCTATTTGGTTGCTTTATTGTGTATGTGATCCGGGTGTTTGTGTTGGGGTTTCTCTAGTTTGATGTTTTTTCTTTTATGTCAGTCTTACCTGGAGGCTTGAAGGGAATTAGACTGAGGTAATTTAAGAAAAAAAAATATAAAGATTGGCATATTTATCATATTCTATCTGTATCGTAAGGGTGCCGACACATTTTGTAGTCGGGTTGTTGATATTTTTTTGGCAATTTTACCATAGTCATGAATAGTAATGTTGGCATAGACAAATTAAGATACGTCTATTCCATCGATTGACAGTCTAAATTTTTAAAATTATTTTAAAGTAGTACAGGGAAGTCGAGCGTGTCTCGTTAGTCATGGCTTGTCAAGTATCACACGGTAAGATCATGGGCTTGTCCAACATCGCTCGCTTAAGAAGCAAGTGCCCATCAAGCATTTTTTCAGAACAATAAAATAGGACTGACAAGCCGATGCAATGTGAAAACTGACACGCGGGTTGATTTATCTAAAAGGGGAGAGCTTTAGTAAAGAAATTACAGAATAGAGTATAACATATGGTCAACCTCAACACGATCACATACATTTTTCTACTGGAATATTTTTTTTTTTTTTAGTTAGTTTGAGTATGTAACTGTAGAGTCAATTATTATATATTTTATATCAGTTTTTTTTTTATTTGGCATTTGTATAACTCAACAGTCGAGTCAGTATAAGTTTTGGTTCTTTTAATTTTAAAATTGATGTCAGGGGTGACAAGCATTTACTTGGGCTTGTTATGAATTGCTTTTTACAAAGTAGGTTTGTTTTGGCGATGGAGCAGTGTGGTTGGGACGTGGGCGTCCAGAGAATTCCCTGCGTGAATTCTTGCGTGGCGGGGGACTACTGTAGCGTGGTTTTTTTGCTGTTTTGTCGATTTCCCTTAAAGGGGAAGTTTTGTTGGTAGTTTGTTTCCATTAATGATAAAATTTATTTTTTGGCAGTATGCCTCATGTCCTTTTCCTTATTTCCGTAAAAAGTCCGTTCAAAATTCGCGGCATCGACTTATAAAAAAAAAAAAAAAAAAAAAGAAAGATTAAGATCGTATTTCTTATGGTCGTCCTTCGCCCACTTCAGGGGCCTTTGCGATGAGCCCTTATCGCAAGGATTTCCATTCAATTGTTTACCTTTCATACTAGATCCCAAAGGTTAGTGTGAAAGCAGGCCTTAAGCAGTCCTGTTTAAGGCCTGCTTTTGAACTGAAATGGTATTTTTTTTTGTCCGTAATGTCGTAGGTTGTTTGACCGTGTTTTCGGGAAGTCCGATCCGATTGAAGTCGCTTTCGGCGGCGCGATGTCAGTCCAGTCCACGCGCATCGATGAGTGATCAAGTGTAGGAAGTCGGAATGCGTCGTGATGGCGCGAGACTTGGAACGCAGCGAATATCAGCTGTGATTCATTCATATGATACAAAATTTTTCGGTTGGAAGGAATTTGATTTTATAACGCTGTTAAAGTTATTGGATTCGTAATTGTTCCTGATTTAAATAATATCTTGCAGCTATTCATTGTAATTTTCGTCGGCACAATAGAATTTCGCCAAGAGGGTTTTGGCTAATAAAAGCCGCCGAGAAGAGTTCTAATTCGTGTCGTGATATCCGATCGAAGGAGGAATACTGATTGACCGGATTCTAAACCATATAAAATATATTGTTATCAAGGAGCCGCAGGTGAAGAGTGGCGTACGTATCCAGCCACGAGACAACCACTGCTCTGTCGTCCATTCAACCTCAGTTAAGCGGAAAAAGTTGAAAGAAACCGGACTTTGGTTTCTCACCCACGGCTCCGAGGCATAATTAATAGAAAGCAGCCATCGAAGCGTTTCTCTACTGAACAGACTCGCTGCGAGATATTTTAATAGGTACCAGTTAACTCTCAAATCTTTTTAACCCGTAAACTAACCGAAGTATAAGAATCCAGCTATCCGTACTTAGGCCTTCGAGTACGACCTACACGAGCTAGATTTATGTTAGATAATTACCACATTTCTGATATCCTAGGGCAGGCAACCCTTACCCACATAACGCTCTGCGAGTAGTTTTAAGTTTAACCTTTTAAAATAACCCCTTGGGAAAAGGATTAGATTCATAGCTTCGTTTTTCTTCGTGTCAAATCACCGTGTAAATTTGCAGATCTGCGATTACAACGTTTGATGTTTATTATTGTATAGAATCAACCATATTTCAATAAAACTGTAGTTTGCTGTTGACTGTACGTTAAGTGTTTATTTATTTTCCCTTGAGTTGTCATTAAGGTGAGTCATTCGCATGAGTTTATTTATTACTTACTGTTTCTTAAGCCAAAAGGCAATAAGAGAGAGAAAAAGACATAACAATTGGCGCCCGAACCTATGTAGACATAAGGATTGCCTGAAATAAATTATTTACTACAATTTTTGTGTTTCTGTTTTTTTTTGTTGGTCAAGTAACTTTATTAAGCTCAACAGGAAACCCGCGGATATCAGAGATGTGGAGTTATTTTAGTGGCATGATTATTACATTACCTATGTTTTTATATTGAGTTAAAATACTGAGATTTATTCATTCATTATATTTGTCCAAGACTGTATATGCATTTTCTACAAGAAGGATTGCCAAATTGTAATTTTGTTAGCTTGTGGGATATCAGATACATAAAAATCTTCTTTTTTTTAACTAGAAAAGCAGCTCTGTATTTTTAGGGTTGTCAGAGGATAGCCTGTGTTTAAAATAATTGATACATTGATTTAAAAGACAAGACTTTATTAATTCATTTTTTTTTTAAGTACATTGAGAGTTGAGTATTGGTACCTACTTAGGGTCACTTGCCTTACAGAATAATATTGGTAGTAAAGTAACAGCTTGTTAATATATAGGATTTCTTAAATATAGTAAAAAGGGGTATTGTTTTGGCTGGAATTGCTTAAGAATACACTTTTCAGATTTAGAAAGTAAATTACTTACTAGTTAATTGAAATTAAATATACCTACTTACTTTTTTCCACTAACTTAGTTTGACAATTTCAATTTTAAACATAGTTGGTGAATAGATAGTACATAGTTAGTAGGGACTTCAAGTGGGCTTGAATTGCACTAGTTTCTTGCCAGTTTCTTAAATATACCATATACCTATATTTACTTTCTTCTCTTCTCCTTCCTCATTACAAGATGGAGGAGGAGCGACCTATAAAGTTTCATTTATTACATAAAGATGAGTTGGAGTATGAAGCTAAAATTCGGGGCGCTGAACCAGCGGGTAAGGTTACAGATCTTCGAGCCCAGTTAAGAAAACTAAGCAGAGAGCTTCCATCAGATGAAATAGCTGAAGTGGACCTTGATATTGTATCTGAATGTGCTATAATTAAGGATAAATTAGCTTACTTAGACAATTTGATATTGGGGGCTGCCAAGCCGGGGTGCTCACTCAAATCTCTGAACCGGGTGGAAGCGGTAGCTCATCACCTGTTTCATAGGCTTAGTCGCTTAAATCCTACGGCTGAATCGACGGTCACATATGATCAACTGCATAGTATGCGGGAAAATTTAGACCGTATCTTGCATAAACTGGATAATATAATGTATAACTTCAAGAGTGGATTGTCGCAGAGACAGCCCTCTATACAACCAGCACAGGTATTGGATGAGCCCGCCGGTGATGTAAACCACTCGCCTCCTGGCAGCCCTATCAAAGCGATGAAAAGTAATGAGTCCGCTTCGGCTATACATAAACTTGGGATTAGTTTTAATGGTAATACTTGTGTGAAGGCTTTTTTACAGAGATTAGATGAACTCTGTCGCTCCCGTAATATTTCTGAAAGCAGACTGTTCAATTCAGCCGCTGAACTTTTTACAGATGAAGCTCTTTGCTGGTACCGGGGCAATCATACCGAAGTAAATAATTGGGGCGAATTAAGGTCCCTGTTATTGGAAGAATATCTGCCTACAGATTATGACCATAGATTAATGCAGGAAATTAGGGCTCGCACTCAGGGATCTGAGGAAAGCATAGTAAATTACCTCAGTATTATGCAAAATTATTTTATTCGTTTATCTAAACCACTATCGGAGGAAGATAAATTAAATATTGTCTTATATAACATTAGGCCTTGTTACACTTCACAGTTAGCCCTGTATCCAGCAGACTCTTGGGTTGATTTGAAACGCAAATGCAGGCTTATTGAGATGGCTAAAGATAGGACGAATAACTTTGCTGATCCTCCGAAATCAAGCACATCTTCTTTGGCTCCGGATCTCTGCTACAGATACAGCCGCCCGGCGCCAAAGGTAGCCGCAGTTCAGGCCCCGAATGCAGACTTCTGCGTGCGCTGTAGGGTGGCAGGGCATACGTTGAGGAGTTGCAAAGCGCCTTTCCGAGTCGTTTGTTATAAATGTGGCGAAAAAGATGTAACTGCGAGGACTTGTTTGAATTGTCGTAAGGCCTCCGATAAGCTTGTATCTGCGCCAAAAAACGCGCAGGCGTGAGCCGGCGGCGGTGGGCGAAAACATCAGCGCAAGAGTGGACACATTGGCTGAAATTCCTGAAAGATTTTTATTATGAAAATGGGAAAAATAACACGTCAATGTCAGGTGCCATTTCCAAACGTCAGTGTCAATGTCACTCGTCGCCGACTCACGTATGTCAAAATAGGGATACCAGACCCTACTTAAAAATTACCATTTATGATATAAATTTTAGAGCTTTGCTGGATTCGGGATCTGAAATTTCTATAATTGGCGGAAACGCTATCAAATATTTTACTGATTTGGGCACTCTCCATAAATCTACCGATTTAGATATAATTAAAACCGCTAACGGTTCAGCTTCACCTGTTACTGGGTATATGTTTTTACCAGTCACAGTAGACGAGCGGACCGCTATTATAAAATTTTACGTAATTCCAGGAGTCTCCACTGAATTGTTGTTGGGTATAAATTTTTGGAAAGAATTTCAAATAGCGCCAGATGTTTTGTCACTGTTGAAGGATAGTGAGTTCTTACCGGGTAATCAGCATGTCAGTGCGATAGCTACGACGGACAAAATTTTGATCGATTTCGAGTCACTGTCGGAGTTCGAACGCGAACAGGCAAATAGGGTTATTCGCGAGTTTGAAAGTATTTCAGATGAGAAAAAAGGGCTTGGTAGGACGCACTTAGTAACGCACAAAATAGACACCGGGGATCATCCGCCAATTAAACAGCGCTACTACCCGATGTCGCCAGATAGGTTGGCAGAACTGAACAAACATCTAGATCAAATGCTGGCGGAAGATGTGGTGGAACCTAGCAACAGTGCTTGGAATAATCCCGTCACTTTAGTGCGGAAGGCAGACGGAACGACTCGCTTTTGCTTGGATAGCCGAAAACTCAATGCCGTTTCTAAACACGATGCTTATCCTCTACCTTACGTGACTAATATACTAGACCAACTAAAGAACGCGAAATACATCTCGACAATAGATCTAAAATCGGCTTATTGGCAAATTCCGCTAGATGGCGTCGAGAGCCGTGAAAAGACCGCATTCACAGTGCCTTCACGCGGCCTGTATCATTTTAAAGTTATGTGCTTTGGGTTGACATCAGCACCGGCCACTCAGCAGCGATTGATGGACCGGATTTTGGGGCCTGAATTCGCGAATAATGTAAGCTGTTATTTGGACGACATTATATTAACTAGCTCAACTTTGACGGAACATCTGGAGTTATTGCGGAAAGTGTATAATAAATTAAAAGATGCAAACTTAACTATTAACCTAGGGAAATGCCAATTTTTTAGGAGGCAGCTAAAGTATCTTGGGCACGTGGTCGATGAATATGGCTTGCGCACCGACCCGGATAAGGTGAGGGCGATAGTAGATTTTCCCACCCCTACTTGCAGAAAGGACGTTAAACGCTTCCTAGGTACGGCATCCTACTACAGGCGGTTTATTAAAAATTTCAGTAACCGAGCGGGGCCGTTAAACGCGCTGACGTCAACACGTAAGGGTGCCCCTCCGTTCAGCTGGTCGCCGGAGGCAGAACGTGCATTCGCGGACCTCAAGTTAGCACTGACCAATGCTCCTGTCTTAACATGTCCAGATTTCACGAAAGAGTTTACCGTTCACTGTGACGCGTCCAATTACGGAATAGGAGGTACACTTACGCAGTTGATCGATGGCGAGGAGCACCCGGTTGCGTATTTTAGCCGTTCTCTTGCGCCCGCCGAACGCAATTACTCCGCGACCGAACGCGAGGCATTGGCGGTCGTATTAACTGTTGAGCATTTCCGCCCGTATCTGGAAAGTGACAGGCCGTTCCGCATAATTACAGATCACGCAAGCTTGAAATGGTTTTTAAATCTTAAAAGTCCTGCCGGGCGGTTGGCAAGATGGGGTTGTAGGTTGTCTCCATATAATTTTACTATCGAACACCGCAGTGGTTCGCAAAATATTGTACCTGACGCCCTCGCGCGAGCTATGCCTGTGGGGTCTATAGATATATCACAAATAGAAGACCCTTGGTATCTAAATATTATTAAACGTTGTACCGAGAAGCCGCGGGCTTGTCCTAATTTTCAGCTCGTAGATGGTGGGCTTTATCGTTTTACTAAATCCAACAACAAACTGAGTGGAGATTTCCAATGGAAGGAGGTAGTGCCCAAGGAACTGAGAGAGACGATTATCCAGGAAAATCATTCTAAACCTACCGCGGCACACCTAGGCGTCGCTAAAACCTATCAACGCTTAAAATTGAGATATTTTTGGCCTGGTATGTACCAGGATACAGCCGAATTCATTAAAAAGTGTTCTACTTGTAACGCTTATAAACATAGCTCGCAAGCAACGCCAGGCTTTATGGGAGAACCCAAAGTCTGCTGTCGCCCCTTTCAATGTTTGAGTATCGATTTATGTGGACCCTATCCGTTATCGAGGCAGCAAAACACGTATTTATTAGTGGTGGTTTGTTGTTTTTCAAAATATGTTATGTTGTTTCCGTTGCGAAGAGCGACAGGGAAGGTTATTGCGCAGCGTCTCGAAGATCACGTATTTTTAGTTCACGGCATTCCGCAAACCGTGATCTCAGATAACGGTTCACAATTTGTAAGTCATGAGTTGCAAGCGCTTTATACAAAATACAACATACCCCAGATACACCTGGGGCCAGTATACTGCCCTCAGGTAAATCCAGTCGAACGTTATAACCGTACCGTGATTACGGCGATCTCATCGTTTGTGGAGAACGATCATAGGACGTGGGACGTTAATATACATAGAATCCAATTCGCAATGAACACCTCGATGAACGAATCCACATCTTATACGCCATTTATGCTAGTTCACGGTCGCGAAGCTATAGCCGACGGCAAAATTTATAATGATTTTAAAGATGTCAATGAGTTAGTCTGCGCGCCTAGAGATGCTTATGTCTCGAAATTAGGTTACCTCAAAGACATATATAAAACAGTCCAAGAATCACTTATTAAGGCTCACAGTCGTAACATTAAGTATTATAATCGAAAACGTCGAGATGTGTCTTTCGACGTTGGCGATTACGTCTGGAAAAGAACTTATAAACAGAGCGCCGCGAATAAATACTTCGCTGCGAAACTGGCACCAAAATACGAGCGTTGCCGTGTAGTTAGGAAGCTTTCGCCCCTGGTTTATGAGCTAGAGGACGAGAGGGGTAAATTTATAGGCAAATGGCACGTGAAAGACTTCAAATCCATAGACGCGGGGAGTGATTAGGATTTCGTACGAACAGTGTTGCCAGGGGGTGAGTGTCGTGCGGTTGCTTACAAATAGTACTTTTAGCCTTATATTTTAACGTGAAAGCGCTGCGCTACAAATTATATTATCATTTTTATTTTTATTTCTCTTTCTTTAGTACACCGTGTGTGGGCGGTGCAAGAATACTCACACCGCAGTACTTCACTCTCTGCGTGTCGTAAGAGCCGACTTACGGGAGTAAAAGCGCCAGTTAACATCGGGTCCGCGTATTACGTAGTCACGGTGCTACCCTGTGGTACGGATTTAAACGACCATTGGGCATTTATAGCGCCAACTACCATTTTACATAACATAAATACTATAGTTTATACGATTTTTCTTCAATTTTACTTGATTAATAGGCTCTGGTTTCATTACAGTGCGACCCTACGGCGCGGATTTCAAACGGTCGTAGGTGGTGCTTGAATGATATACCATTTTACTTACGCCTTGCGCGGTCTATCTTGTAGTGCGGATTCAAACGACTACAAGGCAGCACTAGCGCCATCTACTCTATCTTACTACGTACTACGCGTATCTATTTGGTTGCTTTATTGTGTATGTGATCCGGGTGTTTGTGTTGGGGTTTCTCTAGTTTGATGTTTTTTCTTTTATGTCAGTCTTACCTGGAGGCTTGAAGGGAATTAGACTGAGGTAATTTAAGAAAAAAAAATATAAAGATTGGCATATTTATCATATTCTATCTGTATCGTAAGGGTGCCGACACATTTTGTAGTCGGGTTGTTGATATTTTTTTGGCAATTTTACCATAGTCATGAATAGTAATGTTGGCATAGACAAATTAAGATACGTCTATTCCATCGATTGACAGTCTAAATTTTTAAAATTATTTTAAAGTAGTACAGGGAAGTCGAGCGTGTCTCGTTAGTCATGGCTTGTCAAGTATCACACGGTAAGATCATGGGCTTGTCCAACATCGCTCGCTTAAGAAGCAAGTGCCCATCAAGCATTTTTTCAGAACAATAAAATAGGACTGACAAGCCGATGCAATGTGAAAACTGACACGCGGGTTGATTTATCTAAAAGGGGAGAGCTTTAGTAAAGAAATTACAGAATAGAGTATAACATATGGTCAACCTCAACACGATCACATACATTTTTCTACTGGAATATTTTTTTTTTTTTTAGTTAGTTTGAGTATGTAACTGTAGAGTCAAGGTCCGAACAAATTATCGGACGCGGCTTATGGACGCGGCTTACTGCCGCGGCTGATAAGTGTGCACGCTCTCATAACATCCTGCGTGCCAGATAGCTATCGGACGTCCGATGACGTCATATTAGTCTATGGTTTCGTCCGCGACCTACTACATCCGATAGTTTGCACACCTCAGATCAGCCGCGGCAGTAAGCCGCGTCCGATAATATGTTTGGACCTTCAATTATTATATATTTTATATCAGTTTTTTTTTTATTTGGCATTTGTATAACTCAACAGTCGAGTCAGTATAAGTTTTGGTTCTTTTAATTTTAAAATTGATGTCAGGGGTGACAAGCATTTACTTGGGCTTGTTATGAATTGCTTTTTACAAAGTAGGTTTGTTTTGGCGATGGAGCAGTGTGGTTGGGACGTGGGCGTCCAGAGAATTCCCTGCGTGAATTCTTGCGTGGCGGGGGACTACTGTAGCGTGGTTTTTTTGCTGTTTTGTCGATTTCCCTTAAAGGGGAAGTTTTGTTGGTAGTTTGTTTCCATTAATGATAAAATTTATTTTTTGGCAGTATGCCTCATGTCCTTTTCCTTATTTCCGTAAAAAGTCCGTTCAAAATTCGCGGCACCGACTTATAAAAAAAAAAAAAAAAAAAAAGAAAGATTAAGATCGTATTTCTTATGGTCGTCCTTCGCCCACTTCAGGGGCCTTTGCGATGAGCCCTTATCGCAAGGATTTCCATTCAATTGTTTACCTTTCATACTAGATCCCAAAGGTTAGTGTGAAAGCAGGCCTTAAGCAGTCCTGTTTAAGGCCTGCTTTTGAACTGAAATGGTATTTTTTTTTGTCCGTAATGTCGTAGGTTGTTTGACCGTGTTTTCGGGAAGTCCGATCCGATTGAAGTCGCTTTCGGCGGCGCGATGTCAGTCCAGTCCACGCGCATCGATGAGTGATCAAGTGTAGGAAGTCGGAATGCGTCGTGATGGCGCGAGACTTGGAACGCAGCGAATATCAGCTGTGATTCATTCATATGATACAAAATTTTTCGGTTGGAAGGAATTTGATTTTATAACGCTGTTAAAGTTATTGGATTCGTAATTGTTCCTGATTTAAATAATATCTTGCAGCTATTCATTGTAATTTTCGTCGGCACAATAGAATTTCGCCAAGAGGGTTTTGGCTAATAAAAGCCGCCGAGAAGAGTTCTAATTCGTGTCGTGATATCCGATCGAAGGAGGAATACTGATTGACCGGATTCTAAACCATATAAAATATATTGTTATCAAGGAGCCGCAGGTGAAGAGTGGCGTACGTATCCAGCCACGAGACAACCACTGCTCTGTCGTCCATTCAACCTCAGTTAAGCGGAAAAAGTTGAAAGAAACCGGACTTTGGTTTCTCACCCACGGCTCCGAGGCATAATTAATAGAAAGCAGCCATCGAAGCGTTTCTCTACTGAACAGACTCGCTGCGAGATATTTTAATAGGTACCAGTTAACTCTCAAATCTTTTTAACCCGTAAACTAACCGAAGTATAAGAATCCAGCTATCCGTACTTAGGCCTTCGAGTACGACCTACACGAGCTAGATTTATGTTAGATAATTACCACATTTCTGATATCCTAGGGCAGGCAACCCTTACCCACATAACGCTCTGCGAGTAGTTTTAAGTTTAACCTTTTAAAATAACCCCTTGGGAAAAGGATTAGATTCATAGCTTCGTTTTTCTTCGTGTCAAATCACCGTGTAAATTTGCAGATCTGCGATTACAACGTTTGATGTTTATTATTGTATAGAATCAACCATATTTCAATAAAACTGTAGTTTGCTGTTGACTGTACGTTAAGTGTTTATTTATTTTCCCTTGAGTTGTCATTAAGGTGAGTCATTCGCATGAGTTTATTTATTACTTACTGTTTCTTAAGCCAAAAGGCAATAAGAGAGAGAAAAAGACATAACAATTGGCGCCCGAACCTATGTAGACATAAGGATTGCCTGAAATAAATTATTTACTACAATTTTTGTGTTTCTGTTTTTTTTTGTTGGTCAAGTAACTTTATTAAGCTCAACAGGAAACCCGCGGATATCAGAGATGTGGAGTTATTTTAGTGGCATGATTATTACATTACCTATGTTTTTATATTGAGTTAAAATACTGAGATTTATTCATTCATTATATTTGTCCAAGACTGTATATGCATTTTCTACAAGAAGGATTGCCAAATTGTAATTTTGTTAGCTTGTGGGATATCAGATACATAAAAATCTTCTTTTTTTTAACTAGAAAAGCAGCTCTGTATTTTTAGGGTTGTCAGAGGATAGCCTGTGTTTAAAATAATTGATACATTGATTTAAAAGACAAGACTTTATTAATTCATTTTTTTTTTAAGTACATTGAGAGTTGAGTATTGGTACCTACTTAGGGTCACTTGCCTTACAGAATAATATTGGTAGTAAAGTAACAGCTTGTTAATATATAGGATTTCTTAAATATAGTAAAAAGGGGTATTGTTTTGGCTGGAATTGCTTAAGAATACACTTTTCAGATTTAGAAAGTAAATTACTTACTAGTTAATTGAAATTAAATATACCTACTTACTTTTTTCCACTAACTTAGTTTGACAATTTCAATTTTAAACATAGTTGGTGAATAGATAGTACATAGTTAGTAGGGACTTCAAGTGGGCTTGAATTGCACTAGTTTCTTGCCAGTTTCTTAAATATACCATATACCTATATTTACTTTCTTCTCTTCTCCTTCCTCATTACAAGATGGAGGAGGAGCGACCTATAAAGTTTCATTTATTACATAAAGATGAGTTGGAGTATGAAGCTAAAATTCGGGGCGCTGAACCAGCGGGTAAGGTTACAGATCTTCGAGCCCAGTTAAGAAAACTAAGCAGAGAGCTTCCATCAGATGAAATAGCTGAAGTGGACCTTGATATTGTATCTGAATGTGCTATAATTAAGGATAAATTAGCTTACTTAGACAATTTGATATTGGGGGCTGCCAAGCCGGGGTGCTCACTCAAATCTCTGAACCGGGTGGAAGCGGTAGCTCATCACCTGTTTCATAGGCTTAGTCGCTTAAATCCTACGGCTGAATCGACGGTCACATATGATCAACTGCATAGTATGCGGGAAAATTTAGACCGTATCTTGCATAAACTGGATAATATAATGTATAACTTCAAGAGTGGATTGTCGCAGAGACAGCCCTCTATACAACCAGCACAGGTATTGGATGAGCCCGCCGGTGATGTAAACCACTCGCCTCCTGGCAGCCCTATCAAAGCGATGAAAAGTAATGAGTCCGCTTCGGCTATACATAAACTTGTGATTAGTTTTAATGGTAATACTTGTGTGAAGGCTTTTTTACAGAGATTAGATGAACTCTGTCGCTCCCGTAATATTTCTGAAAGCAGACTGTTCAATTCAGCCGCTGAACTTTTTACAGATGAAGCTCTTTGCTGGTACCGGGGCAATCATACCGAAGTAAATAATTGGGGCGAATTAAGGTCCCTGTTATTGGAAGAATATCTGCCTACAGATTATGACCATAGATTAATGCAGGAAATTAGGGCTCGCACTCAGGGATCTGAGGAAAGCATAGTAAATTACCTCAGTATTATGCAAAATTATTTTATTCGTTTATCTAAACCACTATCGGAGGAAGATAAATTAAATATTGTCTTATATAACATTAGGCCTTGTTACACTTCACAGTTAGCCCTGTATCCAGCAGACTCTTGGGTTGATTTGAAACGCAAATGCAGGCTTATTGAGATGGCTAAAGATAGGACGAATAACTTTGCTGATCCTCCGAAATCAAGCACATCTTCTTTGGCTCCGGATCTCTGCTACAGATACAGCCGCCCGGCGCCAAAGGTAGCCGCAGTTCAGGCCCCGAATGCAGACTTCTGCGTGCGCTGTAGGGTGGCAGGGCATACGTTGAGGAGTTGCAAAGCGCCTTTCCGAGTCGTTTGTTATAAATGTGGCGAAAAAGATGTAACTGCGAGGACTTGTTTGAATTGTCGTAAGGCCTCCGATAAGCTTGTATCTGCGCCAAAAAACGCGCAGGCGTGAGCCGGCGGCGGTGGGCGAAAACATCAGCGCAAGAGTGGACACATTGGCTGAAATTCCTGAAAGATTTTTATTATGAAAATGGGAAAAATAACACGTCAATGTCAGGTGCCATTTCCAAACGTCAGTGTCAATGTCACTCGTCGCCGACTCACGTATGTCAAAATAGGGATACCAGACCCTACTTAAAAATTACCATTTATGATATAAATTTTAGAGCTTTGCTGGATTCGGGATCTGAAATTTCTATAATTGGCGGAAACGCTATCAAATATTTTACTGATTTGGGCACTCTCCATAAATCTACCGATTTAGATATAATTAAAACCGCTAACGGTTCAGCTTCACCTGTTACTGGGTATATGTTTTTACCAGTCACAGTAGACGAGCGGACCGCTATTATAAAATTTTACGTAATTCCAGGAGTCTCCACTGAATTGTTGTTGGGTATAAATTTTTGGAAAGAATTTCAAATAGCGCCAGATGTTTTGTCACTGTTGAAGGATAGTGAGTTCTTACCGGGTAATCAGCATGTCAGTGCGATAGCTACGACGGACAAAATTTTGATCGATTTCGAGTCACTGTCGGAGTTCGAACGCGAACAGGCAAATAGGGTTATTCGCGAGTTTGAAAGTATTTCAGATGAGAAAAAAGGGCTTGGTAGGACGCACTTAGTAACGCACAAAATAGACACCGGGGATCATCCGCCAATTAAACAGCGCTACTACCCGATGTCGCCAGATAGGTTGGCAGAACTGAACAAACATCTAGATCAAATGCTGGCGGAAGATGTGGTGGAACCTAGCAACAGTGCTTGGAATAATCCCGTCACTTTAGTGCGGAAGGCAGACGGAACGACTCGCTTTTGCTTGGATAGCCGAAAACTCAATGCCGTTTCTAAACACGATGCTTATCCTCTACCTTACGTGACTAATATACTAGACCAACTAAAGAACGCGAAATACATCTCGACAATAGATCTAAAATCGGCTTATTGGCAAATTCCGCTAGATGGCGTCGAGAGCCGTGAAAAGACCGCATTCACAGTGCCTTCACGCGGCCTGTATCATTTTAAAGTTATGTGCTTTGGGTTGACATCAGCACCGGCCACTCAGCAGCGATTGATGGACCGGATTTTGGGGCCTGAATTCGCGAATAATGTAAGCTGTTATTTGGACGACATTATATTAACTAGCTCAACTTTGACGGAACATCTGGAGTTATTGCGGAAAGTGTATAATAAATTAAAAGATGCAAACTTAACTATTAATCTAGGGAAATGCCAATTTTTTAGGAGGCAGCTAAAGTATCTTGGGCACGTGGTCGATGAATATGGCTTGCGCACCGACCCGGATAAGGTGAGGGCGATAGTAGATTTTCCCACCCCTACTTGCAGAAAGGACGTTAAACGCTTCCTAGGTACGGCATCCTACTACAGGCGGTTTATTAAAAATTTCAGTAACCGAGCGGGGCCGTTAAACGCGCTGACGTCAACACGTAAGGGTGCCCCTCCGTTCAGCTGGTCGCCGGAGGCAGAACGTGCATTCGCGGACCTCAAGTTAGCACTGACCAATGCTCCTGTCTTAACATGTCCAGATTTCACGAAAGAGTTTACCGTTCACTGTGACGCGTCCAATTACGGAATAGGAGGTACACTTACGCAGTTGATCGATGGCGAGGAGCACCCGGTTGCGTATTTTAGCCGTTCTCTTGCGCCCGCCGAACGCAATTACTCCGCGACCGAACGCGAGGCATTGGCGGTCGTATTAACTGTTGAGCATTTCCGCCCGTATCTGGAAAGTGACAGGCCGTTCCGCATAATTACAGATCACGCAAGCTTGAAATGGTTTTTAAATCTTAAAAGTCCTGCCGGGCGGTTGGCAAGATGGGGTTGTAGGTTGTCTCCATATAATTTTACTATCGAACACCGCAGTGGTTCGCAAAATATTGTACCTGACGCCCTCGCGCGAGCTATGCCTGTGGGGTCTATAGATATATCACAAATAGAAGACCCTTGGTATCTAAATATTATTAAACGTTGTACCGAGAAGCCGCGGGCTTGTCCTAATTTTCAGCTCGTAGATGGTGGGCTTTATCGTTTTACTAAATCCAACAACAAACTGAGTGGAGATTTCCAATGGAAGGAGGTAGTGCCCAAGGAACTGAGAGAGACGATTATCCAGGAAAATCATTCTAAACCTACCGCGGCACACCTAGGCGTCGCTAAAACCTATCAACGCTTAAAATTGAGATATTTTTGGCCTGGTATGTACCAGGATACAGCCGAATTCATTAAAAAGTGTTCTACTTGTAACGCTTATAAACATAGCTCGCAAGCAACGCCAGGCTTTATGGGAGAACCCAAAGTCTGCTGTCGCCCCTTTCAATGTTTGAGTATCGATTTATGTGGACCCTATCCGTTATCGAGGCAGCAAAACACGTATTTATTAGTGGTGGTTTGTTGTTTTTCAAAATATGTTATGTTGTTTCCGTTGCGAAGAGCGACAGGGAAGGTTATTGCGCAGCGTCTCGAAGATCACGTATTTTTAGTTCACGGCATTCCGCAAACCGTGATCTCAGATAACGGTTCACAATTTGTAAGTCATGAGTTGCAAGCGCTTTATACAAAATACAACATACCCCAGATACACCTGGGGCCAGTATACTGCCCTCAGGTAAATCCAGTCGAACGTTATAACCGTACCGTGATTACGGCGATCTCATCGTTTGTGGAGAACGATCATAGGACGTGGGACGTTAATATACATAGAATCCAATTCGCAATGAACACCTCGATGAACGAATCCACATCTTATACGCCATTTATGCTAGTTCACGGTCGCGAAGCTATAGCCGACGGCAAAATTTATAATGATTTTAAAGATGTCAATGAGTTAGTCTGCGCGCCTAGAGATGCTTATGTCTCGAAATTAGGTTACCTCAAAGACATATATAAAACAGTCCAAGAATCACTTATTAAGGCTCACAGTCGTAACATTAAGTATTATAATCGAAAACGTCGAGATGTGTCTTTCGACGTTGGCGATTACGTCTGGAAAAGAACTTATAAACAGAGCGCCGCGAATAAATACTTCGCTGCGAAACTGGCACCAAAATACGAGCGTTGCCGTGTAGTTAGGAAGCTTTCGCCCCTGGTTTATGAGCTAGAGGACGAGAGGGGTAAATTTATAGGCAAATGGCACGTGAAAGACTTCAAATCCATAGACGCGGGGAGTGATTAGGATTTCGTACGAACAGTGTTGCCAGGGGGTGAGTGTCGTGCGGTTGCTTACAAATAGTACTTTTAGCCTTATATTTTAACGTGAAAGCGCTGCGCTACAAATTATATTATCATTTTTATTTTTATTTCTCTTTCTTTAGTACACCGTGTGTGGGCGGTGCAAGAATACTCACACCGCAGTACTTCACTCTCTGCGTGTCGTAAGAGCCGACTTACGGGAGTAAAAGCGCCAGTTAACATCGGGTCCGCGTATTACGTAGTCACGGTGCTACCCTGTGGTACGGATTTAAACGACCATTGGGCATTTATAGCGCCAACTACCATTTTACATAACATAAATACTATAGTTTATACGATTTTTCTTCAATTTTACTTGATTAATAGGCTCTGGTTTCATTACAGTGCGACCCTACGGCGCGGATTTCAAACGGTCGTAGGTGGTGCTTGAATGATATACCATTTTACTTACGCCTTGCGCGGTCTATCTTGTAGTGCGGATTCAAACGACTACAAGGCAGCACTAGCGCCATCTACTCTATCTTACTACGTACTACGCGTATCTATTTGGTTGCTTTATTGTGTATGTGATCCGGGTGTTTGTGTTGGGGTTTCTCTAGTTTGATGTTTTTTCTTTTATGTCAGTCTTACCTGGAGGCTTGAAGGGAATTAGACTGAGGTAATTTAAGAAAAAAAAATATAAAGATTGGCATATTTATCATATTCTATCTGTATCGTAAGGGTGCCGACACATTTTGTAGTCGGGTTGTTGATATTTTTTTGGCAATTTTACCATAGTCATGAATAGTAATGTTGGCATAGACAAATTAAGATACGTCTATTCCATCGATTGACAGTCTAAATTTTTAAAATTATTTTAAAGTAGTACAGGGAAGTCGAGCGTGTCTCGTTAGTCATGGCTTGTCAAGTATCACACGGTAAGATCATGGGCTTGTCCAACATCGCTCGCTTAAGAAGCAAGTGCCCATCAAGCATTTTTTCAGAACAATAAAATAGGACTGACAAGCCGATGCAATGTGAAAACTGACACGCGGGTTGATTTATCTAAAAGGGGAGAGCTTTAGTAAAGAAATTACAGAATAGAGTATAACATATGGTCAACCTCAACACGATCACATACATTTTTCTACTGGAATATTTTTTTTTTTTTAGTTAGTTTGAGTATGTAACTGTAGAGTCAATTATTATATATTTTATATCAGTTTTTTTTTTATTTGGCATTTGTATAACTCAACAGTCGAGTCAGTATAAGTTTTGGTTCTTTTAATTTTAAAATTGATGTCAGGGGTGACAAGCATTTACTTGGGCTTGTTATGAATTGCTTTTTACAAAGTAGGTTTGTTTTGGCGATGGAGCAGTGTGGTTGGGACGTGGGCGTCCAGAGAATTCCCTGCGTGAATTCTTGCGTGGCGGGGGACTACTGTAGCGTGGTTTTTTTGCTGTTTTGTCGATTTCCCTTAAAGGGGAAGTTTTGTTGGTAGTTTGTTTCCATTAATGATAAAATTTATTTTTTGGCAGTATGCCTCATGTCCTTTTCCTTATTTCCGTAAAAAGTCCGTTCAAAATTCGCGGCATCGACTTATAAAAAAAAAAAAAAAAAAGAAAGATTAAGATCGTATTTCTTATGGTCGTCCTTCGCCCACTTCAGGGGCCTTTGCGATGAGCCCTTATCGCAAGGATTTCCATTCAATTGTTTACCTTTCATACTAGATCCCAAAGGTTAGTGTGAAAGCAGGCCTTAAGCAGTCCTGTTTAAGGCCTGCTTTTGAACTGAAATGGTATTTTTTTTTGTCCGTAATGTCGTAGGTTGTTTGACCGTGTTTTCGGGAAGTCCGATCCGATTGAAGTCGCTTTCGGCGGCGCGATGTCAGTCCAGTCCACGCGCATCGATGAGTGATCAAGTGTAGGAAGTCGGAATGCGTCGTGATGGCGCGAGACTTGGAACGCAGCGAATATCAGCTGTGATTCATTCATATGATACAAAATTTTTCGGTTGGAAGGAATTTGATTTTATAACGCTGTTAAAGTTATTGGATTCGTAATTGTTCCTGATTTAAATAATATCTTGCAGCTATTCATTGTAATTTTCGTCGGCACAATAGAATTTCGCCAAGAGGGTTTTGGCTAATAAAAGCCGCCGAGAAGAGTTCTAATTCGTGTCGTGATATCCGATCGAAGGAGGAATACTGATTGACCGGATTCTAAACCATATAAAATATATTGTTATCAAGGAGCCGCAGGTGAAGAGTGGCGTACGTATCCAGCCACGAGACAACCACTGCTCTGTCGTCCATTCAACCTCAGTTAAGCGGAAAAAGTTGAAAGAAACCGGACTTTGGTTTCTCACCCACGGCTCCGAGGCATAATTAATAGAAAGCAGCCATCGAAGCGTTTCTCTACTGAACAGACTCGCTGCGAGATATTTTAATAGGTACCAGTTAACTCTCAAATCTTTTTAACCCGTAAACTAACCGAAGTATAAGAATCCAGCTATCCGTACTTAGGCCTTCGAGTACGACCTACACGAGCTAGATTTATGTTAGATAATTACCACATTTCTGATATCCTAGGGCAGGCAACCCTTACCCACATAACGCTCTGCGAGTAGTTTTAAGTTTAACCTTTTAAAATAACCCCTTGGGAAAAGGATTAGATTCATAGCTTCGTTTTTCTTCGTGTCAAATCACCGTGTAAATTTGCAGATCTGCGATTACAACGTTTGATGTTTATTATTGTATAGAATCAACCATATTTCAATAAAACTGTAGTTTGCTGTTGACTGTACGTTAAGTGTTTATTTATTTTCCCTTGAGTTGTCATTAAGGTGAGTCATTCGCATGAGTTTATTTATTACTTACTGTTTCTTAAGCCAAAAGGCAATAAGAGAGAGAAAAAGACATAACAATTGGCGCCCGAACCTATGTAGACATAAGGATTGCCTGAAATAAATTATTTACTACAATTTTTGTGTTTCTGTTTTTTTTTGTTGGTCAAGTAACTTTATTAAGCTCAACAGGAAACCCGCGGATATCAGAGATGTGGAGTTATTTTAGTGGCATGATTATTACATTACCTATGTTTTTATATTGAGTTAAAATACTGAGATTTATTCATTCATTATATTTGTCCAAGACTGTATATGCATTTTCTACAAGAAGGATTGCCAAATTGTAATTTTGTTAGCTTGTGGGATATCAGATACATAAAAATCTTCTTTTTTTTAACTAGAAAAGCAGCTCTGTATTTTTAGGGTTGTCAGAGGATAGCCTGTGTTTAAAATAATTGATACATTGATTTAAAAGACAAGACTTTATTAATTCATTTTTTTTTTAAGTACATTGAGAGTTGAGTATTGGTACCTACTTAGGGTCACTTGCCTTACAGAATAATATTGGTAGTAAAGTAACAGCTTGTTAATATATAGGATTTCTTAAATATAGTAAAAAGGGGTATTGTTTTGGCTGGAATTGCTTAAGAATACACTTTTCAGATTTAGAAAGTAAATTACTTACTAGTTAATTGAAATTAAATATACCTACTTACTTTTTTCCACTAACTTAGTTTGACAATTTCAATTTTAAACATAGTTGGTGAATAGATAGTACATAGTTAGTAGGGACTTCAAGTGGGCTTGAATTGCACTAGTTTCTTGCCAGTTTCTTAAATATACCATATACCTATATTTACTTTCTTCTCTTCTCCTTCCTCATTACAAGATGGAGGAGGAGCGACCTATAAAGTTTCATTTATTACATAAAGATGAGTTGGAGTATGAAGCTAAAATTCGGGGCGCTGAACCAGCGGGTAAGGTTACAGATCTTCGAGCCCAGTTAAGAAAACTAAGCAGAGAGCTTCCATCAGATGAAATAGCTGAAGTGGACCTTGATATTGTATCTGAATGTGCTATAATTAAGGATAAATTAGCTTACTTAGACAATTTGATATTGGGGGCTGCCAAGCCGGGGTGCTCACTCAAATCTCTGAACCGGGTGGAAGCGGTAGCTCATCACCTGTTTCATAGGCTTAGTCGCTTAAATCCTACGGCTGAATCGACGGTCACATATGATCAACTGCATAGTATGCGGGAAAATTTAGACCGTATCTTGCATAAACTGGATAATATAATGTATAACTTCAAGAGTGGATTGTCGCAGAGACAGCCCTCTATACAACCAGCACAGGTATTGGATGAGCCCGCCGGTGATGTAAACCACTCGCCTCCTGGCAGCCCTATCAAAGCGATGAAAAGTAATGAGTCCGCTTCGGCTATACATAAACTTGGGATTAGTTTTAATGGTAATACTTGTGTGAAGGCTTTTTTACAGAGATTAGATGAACTCTGTCGCTCCCGTAATATTTCTGAAAGCAGACTGTTCAATTCAGCCGCTGAACTTTTTACAGATGAAGCTCTTTGCTGGTACCGGGGCAATCATACCGAAGTAAATAATTGGGGCGAATTAAGGTCCCTGTTATTGGAAGAATATCTGCCTACAGATTATGACCATAGATTAATGCAGGAAATTAGGGCTCGCACTCAGGGATCTGAGGAAAGCATAGTAAATTACCTCAGTATTATGCAAAATTATTTTATTCGTTTATCTAAACCACTATCGGAGGAAGATAAATTAAATATTGTCTTATATAACATTAGGCCTTGTTACACTTCACAGTTAGCCCTGTATCCAGCAGACTCTTGGGTTGATTTGAAACGCAAATGCAGGCTTATTGAGATGGCTAAAGATAGGACGAATAACTTTGCTGATCCTCCGAAATCAAGCACATCTTCTTTGGCTCCGGATCTCTGCTACAGATACAGCCGCCCGGCGCCAAAGGTAGCCGCAGTTCAGGCCCCGAATGCAGACTTCTGCGTGCGCTGTAGGGTGGCAGGGCATACGTTGAGGAGTTGCAAAGCGCCTTTCCGAGTCGTTTGTTATAAATGTGGCGAAAAAGATGTAACTGCGAGGACTTGTTTGAATTGTCGTAAGGCCTCCGATAAGCTTGTATCTGCGCCAAAAAACGCGCAGGCGTGAGCCGGCGGCGGTGGGCGAAAACATCAGCGCAAGAGTGGACACATTGGCTGAAATTCCTGAAAGATTTTTATTATGAAAATGGGAAAAATAACACGTCAATGTCAGGTGCCATTTCCAAACGTCAGTGTCAATGTCACTCGTCGCCGACTCACGTATGTCAAAATAGGGATACCAGACCCTACTTAAAAATTACCATTTATGATATAAATTTTAGAGCTTTGCTGGATTCGGGATCTGAAATTTCTATAATTGGCGGAAACGCTATCAAATATTTTACTGATTTGGGCACTCTCCATAAATCTACCGATTTAGATATAATTAAAACCGCTAACGGTTCAGCTTCACCTGTTACTGGGTATATGTTTTTACCAGTCACAGTAGACGAGCGGACCGCTATTATAAAATTTTACGTAATTCCAGGAGTCTCCACTGAATTGTTGTTGGGTATAAATTTTTGGAAAGAATTTCAAATAGCGCCAGATGTTTTGTCACTGTTGAAGGATAGTGAGTTCTTACCGGGTAATCAGCATGTCAGTGCGATAGCTACGACGGACAAAATTTTGATCGATTTCGAGTCACTGTCGGAGTTCGAACGCGAACAGGCAAATAGGGTTATTCGCGAGTTTGAAAGTATTTCAGATGAGAAAAAAGGGCTTGGTAGGACGCACTTAGTAACGCACAAAATAGACACCGGGGATCATCCGCCAATTAAACAGCGCTACTACCCGATGTCGCCAGATAGGTTGGCAGAACTGAACAAACATCTAGATCAAATGCTGGCGGAAGATGTGGTGGAACCTAGCAACAGTGCTTGGAATAATCCCGTCACTTTAGTGCGGAAGGCAGACGGAACGACTCGCTTTTGCTTGGATAGCCGAAAACTCAATGCCGTTTCTAAACACGATGCTTATCCTCTACCTTACGTGACTAATATACTAGACCAACTAAAGAACGCGAAATACATCTCGACAATAGATCTAAAATCGGCTTATTGGCAAATTCCGCTAGATGGCGTCGAGAGCCGTGAAAAGACCGCATTCACAGTGCCTTCACGCGGCCTGTATCATTTTAAAGTTATGTGCTTTGGGTTGACATCAGCACCGGCCACTCAGCAGCGATTGATGGACCGGATTTTGGGGCCTGAATTCGCGAATAATGTAAGCTGTTATTTGGACGACATTATATTAACTAGCTCAACTTTGACGGAACATCTGGAGTTATTGCGGAAAGTGTATAATAAATTAAAAGATGCAAACTTAACTATTAACCTAGGGAAATGCCAATTTTTTAGGAGGCAGCTAAAGTATCTTGGGCACGTGGTCGATGAATATGGCTTGCGCACCGACCCGGATAAGGTGAGGGCGATAGTAGATTTTCCCACCCCTACTTGCAGAAAGGACGTTAAACGCTTCCTAGGTACGGCATCCTACTACAGGCGGTTTATTAAAAATTTCAGTAACCGAGCGGGGCCGTTAAACGCGCTGACGTCAACACGTAAGGGTGCCCCTCCGTTCAGCTGGTCGCCGGAGGCAGAACGTGCATTCGCGGACCTCAAGTTAGCACTGACCAATGCTCCTGTCTTAACATGTCCAGATTTCACGAAAGAGTTTACCGTTCACTGTGACGCGTCCAATTACGGAATAGGAGGTACACTTACGCAGTTGATCGATGGCGAGGAGCACCCGGTTGCGTATTTTAGCCGTTCTCTTGCGCCCGCCGAACGCAATTACTCCGCGACCGAACGCGAGGCATTGGCGGTCGTATTAACTGTTGAGCATTTCCGCCCGTATCTGGAAAGTGACAGGCCGTTCCGCATAATTACAGATCACGCAAGCTTGAAATGGTTTTTAAATCTTAAAAGTCCTGCCGGGCGGTTGGCAAGATGGGGTTGTAGGTTGTCTCCATATAATTTTACTATCGAACACCGCAGTGGTTCGCAAAATATTGTACCTGACGCCCTCGCGCGAGCTATGCCTGTGGGGTCTATAGATATATCACAAATAGAAGACCCTTGGTATCTAAATATTATTAAACGTTGTACCGAGAAGCCGCGGGCTTGTCCTAATTTTCAGCTCGTAGATGGTGGGCTTTATCGTTTTACTAAATCCAACAACAAACTGAGTGGAGATTTCCAATGGAAGGAGGTAGTGCCCAAGGAACTGAGAGAGACGATTATCCAGGAAAATCATTCTAAACCTACCGCGGCACACCTAGGCGTCGCTAAAACCTATCAACGCTTAAAATTGAGATATTTTTGGCCTGGTATGTACCAGGATACAGCCGAATTCATTAAAAAGTGTTCTACTTGTAACGCTTATAAACATAGCTCGCAAGCAACGCCAGGCTTTATGGGAGAACCCAAAGTCTGCTGTCGCCCCTTTCAATGTTTGAGTATCGATTTATGTGGACCCTATCCGTTATCGAGGCAGCAAAACACGTATTTATTAGTGGTGGTTTGTTGTTTTTCAAAATATGTTATGTTGTTTCCGTTGCGAAGAGCGACAGGGAAGGTTATTGCGCAGCGTCTCGAAGATCACGTATTTTTAGTTCACGGCATTCCGCAAACCGTGATCTCAGATAACGGTTCACAATTTGTAAGTCATGAGTTGCAAGCGCTTTATACAAAATACAACATACCCCAGATACACCTGGGGCCAGTATACTGCCCTCAGGTAAATCCAGTCGAACGTTATAACCGTACCGTGATTACGGCGATCTCATCGTTTGTGGAGAACGATCATAGGACGTGGGACGTTAATATACATAGAATCCAATTCGCAATGAACACCTCGATGAACGAATCCACATCTTATACGCCATTTATGCTAGTTCACGGTCGCGAAGCTATAGCCGACGGCAAAATTTATAATGATTTTAAAGATGTCAATGAGTTAGTCTGCGCGCCTAGAGATGCTTATGTCTCGAAATTAGGTTACCTCAAAGACATATATAAAACAGTCCAAGAATCACTTATTAAGGCTCACAGTCGTAACATTAAGTATTATAATCGAAAACGTCGAGATGTGTCTTTCGACGTTGGCGATTACGTCTGGAAAAGAACTTATAAACAGAGCGCCGCGAATAAATACTTCGCTGCGAAACTGGCACCAAAATACGAGCGTTGCCGTGTAGTTAGGAAGCTTTCGCCCCTGGTTTATGAGCTAGAGGACGAGAGGGGTAAATTTATAGGCAAATGGCACGTGAAAGACTTCAAATCCATAGACGCGGGGAGTGATTAGGATTTCGTACGAACAGTGTTGCCAGGGGGTGAGTGTCGTGCGGTTGCTTACAAATAGTACTTTTAGCCTTATATTTTAACGTGAAAGCGCTGCGCTACAAATTATATTATCATTTTTATTTTTATTTCTCTTTCTTTAGTACACCGTGTGTGGGCGGTGCAAGAATACTCACACCGCAGTACTTCACTCTCTGCGTGTCGTAAGAGCCGACTTACGGGAGTAAAAGCGCCAGTTAACATCGGGTCCGCGTATTACGTAGTCACGGTGCTACCCTGTGGTACGGATTTAAACGACCATTGGGCATTTATAGCGCCAACTACCATTTTACATAACATAAATACTATAGTTTATACGATTTTTCTTCAATTTTACTTGATTAATAGGCTCTGGTTTCATTACAGTGCGACCCTACGGCGCGGATTTCAAACGGTCGTAGGTGGTGCTTGAATGATATACCATTTTACTTACGCCTTGCGCGGTCTATCTTGTAGTGCGGATTCAAACGACTACAAGGCAGCACTAGCGCCATCTACTCTATCTTACTACGTACTACGCGTATCTATTTGGTTGCTTTATTGTGTATGTGATCCGGGTGTTTGTGTTGGGGTTTCTCTAGTTTGATGTTTTTTCTTTTATGTCAGTCTTACCTGGAGGCTTGAAGGGAATTAGACTGAGGTAATTTAAGAAAAAAAAATATAAAGATTGGCATATTTATCATATTCTATCTGTATCGTAAGGGTGCCGACACATTTTGTAGTCGGGTTGTTGATATTTTTTTGGCAATTTTACCATAGTCATGAATAGTAATGTTGGCATAGACAAATTAAGATACGTCTATTCCATCGATTGACAGTCTAAATTTTTAAAATTATTTTAAAGTAGTACAGGGAAGTCGAGCGTGTCTCGTTAGTCATGGCTTGTCAAGTATCACACGGTAAGATCATGGGCTTGTCCAACATCGCTCGCTTAAGAAGCAAGTGCCCATCAAGCATTTTTTCAGAACAATAAAATAGGACTGACAAGCCGATGCAATGTGAAAACTGACACGCGGGTTGATTTATCTAAAAGGGGAGAGCTTTAGTAAAGAAATTACAGAATAGAGTATAACATATGGTCAACCTCAACACGATCACATACATTTTTCTACTGGAATATTTTTTTTTTTTTTAGTTAGTTTGAGTATGTAACTGTAGAGTCAATTATTATATATTTTATATCAGTTTTTTTTTTATTTGGCATTTGTATAACTCAACAGTCGAGTCAGTATAAGTTTTGGTTCTTTTAATTTTAAAATTGATGTCAGGGGTGACAAGCATTTACTTGGGCTTGTTATGAATTGCTTTTTACAAAGTAGGTTTGTTTTGGCGATGGAGCAGTGTGGTTGGGACGTGGGCGTCCAGAGAATTCCCTGCGTGAATTCTTGCGTGGCGGGGGACTACTGTAGCGTGGTTTTTTTGCTGTTTTGTCGATTTCCCTTAAAGGGGAAGTTTTGTTGGTAGTTTGTTTCCATTAATGATAAAATTTATTTTTTGGCAGTATGCCTCATGTCCTTTTCCTTATTTCCGTAAAAAGTCCGTTCAAAATTCGCGGCATCGACTTATAAAAAAAAAAAAAAAAAAAAAGAAAGATTAAGATCGTATTTCTTATGGTCGTCCTTCGCCCACTTCAGGGGCCTTTGCGATGAGCCCTTATCGCAAGGATTTCCATTCAATTGTTTACCTTTCATACTAGATCCCAAAGGTTAGTGTGAAAGCAGGCCTTAAGCAGTCCTGTTTAAGGCCTGCTTTTGAACTGAAATGGTATTTTTTTTTGTCCGTAATGTCGTAGGTTGTTTGACCGTGTTTTCGGGAAGTCCGATCCGATTGAAGTCGCTTTCGGCGGCGCGATGTCAGTCCAGTCCACGCGCATCGATGAGTGTTCAAGTGTAGGAAGTCGGAATGCGTCGTGATGGCGCGAGACTTGGAACGCAGCGAATATCAGCTGTGATTCATTCATATGATACAAAATTTTTCGGTTGGAAGGAATTTGATTTTATAACGCTGTTAAAGTTATTGGATTCGTAATTGTTCCTGATTTAAATAATATCTTGCAGCTATTCATTGTAATTTTCGTCGGCACAATAGAATTTCGCCAAGAGGGTTTTGGCTAATAAAAGCCGCCGAGAAGAGTTCTAATTCGTGTCGTGATATCCGATCGAAGGAGGAATACTGATTGACCGGATTCTAAACCATATAAAATATATTGTTATCAAGGAGCCGCAGGTGAAGAGTGGCGTACGTATCCAGCCACGAGACAACCACTGCTCTGTCGTCCATTCAACCTCAGTTAAGCGGAAAAAGTTGAAAGAAACCGGACTTTGGTTTCTCACCCACGGCTCCGAGGCATAATTAATAGAAAGCAGCCATCGAAGCGTTTCTCTACTGAACAGACTCGCTGCGAGATATTTTAATAGGTACCAGTTAACTCTCAAATCTTTTTAACCCGTAAACTAACCGAAGTATAAGAATCCAGCTATCCGTACTTAGGCCTTCGAGTACGACCTACACGAGCTAGATTTATGTTAGATAATTACCACATTTCTGATATCCTAGGGCAGGCAACCCTTACCCACATAACGCTCTGCGAGTAGTTTTAAGTTTAACCTTTTAAAATAACCCCTTGGGAAAAGGATTAGATTCATAGCTTCGTTTTTCTTCGTGTCAAATCACCGTGTAAATTTGCAGATCTGCGATTACAACGTTTGATGTTTATTATTGTATAGAATCAACCATATTTCAATAAAACTGTAGTTTGCTGTTGACTGTACGTTAAGTGTTTATTTATTTTCCCTTGAGTTGTCATTAAGGTGAGTCATTCGCATGAGTTTATTTATTACTTACTGTTTCTTAAGCCAAAAGGCAATAAGAGAGAGAAAAAGACATAACAATATGTCTGTTGGGAAGATAAATGGAATACTACAAGCCTTACTAAAGGAAAAGCTTATAAAAGAATTCAACAAACAGTTCCTCTTAAGCCATGGTTCTCTAAAATACAGTTAAGTAAATTTGCTACATCCAGTCTTATCAGAATGCGTTTAGGTCATGTTTGTACTGCATCCCATCTTTCTAGAATAGGAATCCGCAACAGCAGTGTATGTGCTTGTGGTGCTGGTGACGAGGACCTAAATCACATTTTCTTTCAATGTTCGCTTCATGATTGCTCCTCTTTTTTAAATTTCCTTGTGTCCCTCCGTGTTCCTCTCCCTACATCAATCCCAACCCTGTTGAGCTGCATAAATCCAGACTTGTATAGTTTTATTTCAAAATTTTTAACTGAAAATAATATTAAATTATAACCTTCATTTATATTACCTACTTAATTACCTTTATGTAAATATTATAACGGGTGGCGCAAAAGTACTGGCACTAAAGAAAATACTTTTATTTTTTTTATATGACATTTTCTGTCATTCTGGTGTAGTGAACAAATATAAAATACACTGAAAATAAACATGGACCGTTTTACTCCCCAAGAACGTGGAATAAATATGGATTTAGTGAGGGACGCTTTTCCAGGCCGAGTTATCTCTCGTTTTGGCGATTTGCCTTGGCCTGCAAGATCACCCGATCTGACCAGTCCAGACTTCTTTCTTTGGGGTTTTTTGAAATCTCGGGTGTATGTGAACAAGCCACAGACTCTCGCAGCTCTAAAAGAAAACATTCGTCAAGAAATAACGAACATATCGCAGGAAGTGTTACGGCAAGTTATGCAAAATGTCATAAATAGGGCTCAAATGTGTATCAACTCTGGAGGTCACCATTTAAAAGACATCATCTTTAAATCCTAATGGTACGAAATTTAATGGCACAAATATACATTTAAAAAAACCTAAATCTAGTTTTCTAATTTAGAAAAAATGTTATAGCTGAACCAAATAGGGTCTTTACTTTTGCGCCACCCGTTACTATTCATTATTTTTAATCTATCTATTTCACTAATTATCCTGCCCCTGATCCTATTATTTTTCCAAGATCTTTCCTAAATTTCGATCATTTCCTTTATTATTAAAATTCCTTGGTTTCCCTACCTTTACTACCTACTTGATATTGGCTAATGCACAAACCGTGCGAGCCAGAAAAAAAAAAAAAAAAAAAAAAACAAACTGAAGGTCCGAACAAATTATCGGACGCGGCTTATGGACGCGGCTTACTGCCGCGGCTGATAAGTGTGCACGCTCTCATAACATCCTGCGTGCCAGATAGCTATCGGACGTCCGATGACGTCATATTAGTCTATGGTTTCGTCCGCGACCTACTACATCCGATAGTTTGCACACCTCAGATCAGCCGCGGCAGTAAGCCGCGTCCGATAATTTGTTTGGACCTTAACCGTTCACCTTGAGTCAAAACAATCTTTAAGCCGTTCACCTAAAAGACGGTCATGGTACCGATTTAAGCAATTTTGTTTAGGGCCTGCTTCTGAACTGAACGGCTTAAGGATGGTTTCTTATTTGCTGATGGTAAGCCCCCTGAGTGCTTGCTAGGTCGGCAGTCTGGTCAAAAGCTTGTCCTTTGTCCATCTCTACTTCTCTAGTTTTGATAAAAAAAAACTAAAAAAGTGAGGTTAGTTGTCAAAGTCAATTTAAAATATTTAAATTTAAATTCAAAGAAGCGGCGTTTGTTTAGTTAGATTTATTTATGATAATTGGTGTGTTTCACAGAAATTCCGAAGATAACGCCTAAATATGGATGGAGATCTATATGACGAATTTGGTAACTACATCGGGCCAGATTTGGAGTCGGACTCCGACGATGAGCAGAGTGTTTACGGCCAGGATAACAGAGATGCCGACGAGGATGCAATGGAAGAAGACGAAGACGCTGACGCGGAGCCCGAGGTGGCTCCGATGTCGGTTGTTCTACATGAAGATAAAAGGTTAACTCATACAATTGCTACATCACATAATTTAATAAAGACGCAAACTTTGTTTGAAGACCAATAGATATCTCAATTCTCAATCTCCAGCGCGACAATATTCATAAATATCTCAGTTATAATTATCTATTCACATTTTGCTAATTTAAAAACAAAGTAGGTTATCAAAACGTAACCTTTTCTATACTCCAACCAACCTATACAGAAGGAATGTTTACTAGTAAACAGTACTTAACCTCAAAAGTACTTTTTATTACATGTTTTATAAGTATATAAATATCATTGATAGCTTACCTATTTTGTCCAAGTTGTATTTATGGTGTTTATTCACTGAAACTTAACGTATTTGTGCAATAATTATGAAAAATGCAGAAAGTTTTGTTTCCAAACATTCTTTCTGTAAGATGGCTGGAGTAGGTATAGATTGAAGTTGTGGCTTGTTAATTTGTTAGAAGAACAGAACAGAAAAGAACTCAATTTTTCTCAGTATTAATATTATAATAGATATTTCATTTCAGGTATTACCCTCAAGCAGTAGAGGTTTACGGTCCAGATGTTGAAACGGTGGTGCAAGAAGAAGACACGCAGGCACTAGACAAGCCGCTGGTGGAGCCTGTGAAACACAAAAAGTTCCAGGTGCAAGAGCAAGAGCTGCCGGAGACCAACTATGACATGGAGTACCTTGCCGACATGCTGGACAACACTAACTTGATGAGGAATATCACTTTGATGGGCCATTTGCATAATGGTCAGTATTACATCCATATATACTATACTAGATAGATAGACCTTTTATTTGCATCACAAACTACCAGGGGCCGTACCGGCTAACGCATCGAACTTTGGAAAGTCTGCCAGGTTTCAAATTAAAACAGATAAATCGATCCCCAATTGGGCTAAAATGACGAACCCTAATTCATGATGTCACACGAACATCAATATCTTCCAAATAACTTCAGCAAATAGTACAATACGAAATTACTTACTTTGATTTATCTGCTTTAAGTTGAAGCCCGGCAGACCCGCCAAAGTTCGAAAAGTTTGCCGGTAAGGCACATAAACAAAATAAAAGAGAGAAAAAATCTTACAAATCAATACAATGAACCTACAATGACTTATAAAATTAAAATTAAGATGTGTATCACAGTGATGTAAATAGGCAAAAGCTCAGCGTGTATGTTTGCTCCGAAAGAGCAAAATGCTGGTTTTCAGCTGTCACCTGTAGAAAGCCATGAATAAACACTATAAAATATAAATACTAAAAGCAAAGAACTTTAGATCTTGTTGTTATTCATATTTGTTAGATTAATTTTATACTTATACTTATATTTGTTAAATTAATTTTATACTTATATTTGTTAGATTAATTTCATACTTATACTTATATTTGTTAGATTACTTTTATACTTATATATATTTTAGGTAATTATTTTAAATGTGGTATTCTTTTAGGTAAAACGTCATTTGTGGACTGTCTCCTGAGGCAGACACATCCAGGCACAATCAATAACGACACAACCATTCCGATGCGTTATACAGACACATTATTTGTGGAGCAGGAGCGTGGAGTGTCGATCAAGGCTATGCCTGTCACACTTTTACTAAAGACTATAAAAGGGAAATCACATTTACTCAACATTATGGACACTCCGGGACACGTTAATTTTAGTGATGAAGTCACAGCAGCACTGAGGATATCTGATGGTAAGTTGCACTCATTTTATGTGCCCTCCAACTCAATTAGAATGCAATTAAATTGATAAGAGACAGAGATCAGCTGCAACTTTACTCGATAATGTACAGCAAAGGGAAATTTTTACAGATAAACGTCTTTTTGTTTCACAACTGTTCTGAAGTTAGTCACTTCTGTTGTACATTGTTAAATTAATTGCATTGTAAAGTTTGTTTATTATTGATTAGTATTTCTAATGTTACTGGCAAAATTATACAGAGTGTTTACAAATGGCCTTAAAAGCCGAAAGTGGTAGATAGGGACCATCAACTGATCAACTTTTACTATGGGACCAACTCTCAAAATGTGAAATAAAATCAACTGTTTCAGACATTTTGATATTCTTATTATAATTTTTTGTATGAAACAGCTGTTTTTTTTTCGCGATTTCAGAGTTGGTCCCATAGTAAAAGTTGTTTAGTTTGATGGTCCCTATCCATAATATTCGGCTTTATAAGGCTTCCAAACACCTTGTGTGAATCAACAATGATTGATAAAAATAAAAATATTATTTTGTACGGCATCTGTTAATTACAAAATTGTCAAAACAATTTAAAAGTATTTAATTTGACATGACATTTATCCAACAGGTGCAATCCTGTTTGTGGATGCTGCTGAAGGTATAATGCTGAATACAGAACGACTCCTCCGGCACGCTGTCCAAGAGCGTGTGCCGCTCACACTGTGCATCAACAAAATAGACCGGCTGATCCTGGAGCTGAAACTACCCCCCGCAGACGCGTACTACAAGCTGCGCCATATCATAGACGAGCTCAACTCTATGTTGGAGACACATCAGCCACAAGACAACCCGGACGAACCAGCTACAGTGTTCTCTCCTCTGTTAGGTATGAATTTTAGTTTAATTTTGTACTTACTATATATTTGTTATAAGTTTCTACAGATAAATTAACCAATTTCCTGTTGTTTCTACATCACTTCTGCCATTTACCTGTAATGTAACGTTTCAGATTCAATTTTGAGTATTAGGTATGTTACAATTTTGCCGACTGTCCGACGGACGAGTAAGCGCTTGTAAAATGTAACAATTCAAATTCAATTCTGTGCCTGTTCTTCTTCCTCTTCTTGTCGGTGCAGGCGGTTTCCGCAACTCGACGTCTATTGCGCCTATTTTGCGTCGTAGAATGTGCGGCCGGATAATTCTAGCCATCCCAGCTCAGCCAGGAATGCTCCAAGGGCTTTCACGTTCGTGATCGCTTCCTGGTCACTGCCCGGCGAGCCGAGGTATCTCGCCCGGTAAGGGGCCACCCCTCTGCATTCCAGCAGAACGTGGGCGGCTGTTTCTTCTTCCTCCATGCATCCTCTGCATAGGGGACTGTCCGTGACACCTAAGTTAAAAAGATGTTTGTTAAATTGTCCATGACCAGTAATAGCACCTGTTACCAGGCGAAGTTGCGGTCTGCACAGTTGTATCAGGGCCCTGGATAGACGAGCGTCCACGCGCGGTAGTGCGAGTTTCGCCTGTCTGCACGAGTCCAGCGAGCTCCAGTTCTGTTGGTGTAGTTCTATGGTGCGTTCACGGATCTTACTTGCAAACCAGCTGGTCGGGATAGGCGCGATCGGATCTGGGCCAACAGGCGTCGAACCAGATGCGCGTCTAGCCAATTCGTCGGCTGCATCGTTTCCCCGTGCTCCACTGTGACCTTTGATCCATTGGATAGTAATAGTATTAAGTGCACTTACTGTATTTAGGGCGTGATGACACTCAAGTAAAAGGCTCGATGTGATGCGACTGCCCTGGAGAGCCTGTAGAACGGATTTGCTGTCGGAGAGAATTAAGATGTCGCGGTCTTTTACCTCCCTTGTTTCGATTGCCCGAGCCGCCATTATTATGCCCACGCACTCGGCCTGAAAGACCGTGTTGTATGAGCTTAAGGGGGATGCAATTTGTATGTTGAGGTCCTCTGAGAAAACACCGGACCCTGTGCCCGATGAGGTCTTGGAGCCGTCGGTGTATATCAGGAGAGCCTTGCGTCTTTTCTTGGAGCTGATGTCGTCTATCAGGTGTATTCTGTATTTTTTGTCAAAAATGAGGGTTGGCTTAACTTTGTCGCATGGTGCTTCAATAAGAGGGGTGTTCAGCCAGCCCTCCAGTAGTCCACTGAGATGTTTTACCCTCTCGAATTTTAGAGATCCCAGTTGTTTTAGTCTTAACGCTGTTTTGGCTGCCTCCTGTTGAGTGTGCAGGTGCAGTGGTGTTCGGTTCAGCATTACCTCTAGAGCAGCTGTGGGAGCTGTGCTCATGCATCCAGTGAGGGCGCAGCAGGCCTGACGTTGTAGTCCCTGTAGCTTTTTGGCTCCAGTGATTTGGGCGGCTTTTGGCCACCATACTACCGATCCATAGCTTACCTGGGGTTTTATGATCGTGTTGTATAGCTAGAGGAATAGAGAGGAATAGTTTGGGTGCTAGGCCCCAACGAATACCAATCATCTTTCGGCACTGCCATAAAATGACGCTGGCGGACTGCGTTTTGTACTCCAAGTGGCTGTTCCAATTAAGTTTGCTGTCTAGGATTATGCCTAGGTACTTTACCTCGTCAGAGAGTTGTAGTGTAGTTCCAAACAGTTTCGGCAGACAGAAGTCGCCCACCCGACGTTTGTTTGTAAACATTACCAATTCCGTCTTCGTAGGATTGACGGTCAGGTCGTGTTTTTGGCACCACTCTTCAACCTTCTTCAGGGCTGCTTGCATGGTGTTACAGGTTATTTCAATAATTTCAATATAATTTCAATAATTTATTTTTTCAATAACATTTTGTTTACATTTTATGTACAGTGACCGGAGCCCTCTTTTAAGCAAAAAATGCCTGTGTCAGGTGACTCCGCTCTTCCATAACTACTTAGTTATAAACATTAGAAGCTAGATTTAGCAATAATTAAAATAAAATTAAAGAGAAAAATCAAGAAGTGTGTGGTGTGTATGTGTGTGTGTTGTGTATGTGTGTGTGTGTGTGTGTGTGTCTGTGTGTGCGTAAATGTGTTAGTTATGTGATTTATTCCGAGTAATTCAATAACATCTCTGTCTCATCATAATCTAAAGACATTAGAAACTTGATAATCATTTTCTTACATTCGTGCAGTGACTTATCATATATTTTTAATACTCTATTTAATTTATTGTATAAATAAGCAGAACGACTATAAAGCTGCTTTTTAGCAAACGTGGTTCTAGTGCTTGTAACAGGAAGAACATCTTTTCTTCTAGCTCTTATTTTGTTTGGATCATAAGGAGTGTTTTTGTGTCTCTTCAGTATAGTGTTGAGAATGTAAAGTTTTCGCACAGACATAACTTGACTGATAGTGTATAGAGCGCTCGTTGGAAATCTTCTACGTTTGAAATGCATCACTTTCAGTAAAGCACGTTGTGCACGTTCTACCGTCATCATTTTTGTTTTATCTGCGCCGCCCCAGATGGGAATACAGTAAGTGAGGATAGATTGTGCCAACGAAATATAAATTTCCTTCAAGATATTTCTCGTGGAGCAATGATCACCCGTCCGCCCCCCAGGCACCACATGTCTTAGGGTCTTAAAAATCCAAATCAGTTTTCTCACTCTAGTAGAGACAAGTTCAATATGTGAATGCCAGGAGAGCTGCTGATCAACCACAACTCCTAAATATTTATTTTTATCAATTTTATTAATTGATGGACAGTCACAGTTAGTAGGTTTTAGATTGTGATCGCAAGAGTGAATACCTACTTAGTTTGAAATCAGCATTCGGTTGTGTGCGGTTTTGGATACCATAACAGATGTAGTTGGTTTTGGTGGTGTTCAAAGTCAGTAAATTGTCCTTTAACCAGTTGCTAACTAAACGAAGGCCGTATTCTGCATTTCTCTGTAGAGTAGCCCAGTCTTTCGCGGCAAAGACTATAGCAGTATCATCGGCATAGGAAAAGATGTGCGCATTGTCAATTTTCAGATCACAGAGGTCGTTAATGTATATTAGAAAGAGCGTAGGTCCTAACACACTTCCCTGTGGTACCCCATAAGATACAGCAACGTCCTCGCTAGTATACCGATCCAGCTTCACCCTCTGCGTCCTCTCAGAAAGGTAATTTCTGAAGAGTGAAAGCGCAGTATCCCTTATTCCAAGTGATTCAAGTTTGTGGACAAGAATAGGAATAGAGACGGTGTCGAATGCTTTTTTGAGGTCCAAAAATACCGATAAACACTTCAACTCTTTATCGACGTATTCTGTGACAAGTTGGCTAAGTGCGGCAACTGCGTCTTCAGTTGATTTGCCCTGTCGGAAACCAAACTGAGATTGTGAAAGAAGCTGATATTTATTCAAGTAATTTATTAATCTGGAGTTTAAGAGTCGCTCGAGTATCTTTGAAATAGCTGGCAGTACCGATATTGGCCTATAATTTCCGACATCGTCTCTATCTCCACTCTTGTACACGGGGGTAACGACCGACTTTTTTAATAGAGCAGGAAAAACACCCTGCTGGAAACATAGATTTACAAGGTGAGTAATTATGGGAACAAGTTCATTCTTGGCCATTTTTAAAAAATTGATGGGAATGCTATCCCAGCCAGGAGCACTTTCAGATCTTAAATTCATTAGTGTTCTATTAACTTCCTCAGTATCAGTTTCCAATAGTACAAAAGAGTTTCCCTGGGCTGGAATATTATTAATTACATGAGTTCGATTAGAGATACCGTTTGGGTGTATACTTTTGGCTAGATCTTTGCCTATATTTGAAAAGTAGTTATTCACAAAATTTGCGGACTCAATGGGGTCACTTTTAAGATTAATTAATGGCTCACTGTCGTCACGTGGCTTATTGCTGTAAGTGACGTTTTTTATATTTTTCCATAAGAGTCTATTATTATTGACCGAATTAGTAAACAGGTCCCTTTCATGTTTTCGTTTTAGCTTCTTAATAAGATTGTTACAGTAATTTCTGTATCGAGTGTAAGTTATTTTTAGTATATCATTATGACTCTCCTTTTTAAATTGTTTTTGCAATTTATTACGGTTTTTGATGCAACGTAAAATCCCAGGAGTAATCCAAGGTTTTATCGTGCGCTGGCTTTTAGGAATTAAGATGTTATCGGTATTATTTTGAATAGTCTCAGTAAGTACGGTTATAAGGCGTGAAGTTATAGTATTTGGGTCATTACAAAACAGTAATTCATTAAGATTTTTTTGTTGAATATCTTTAAGTGCTTTATTATAATCTATTACATTTTTTGTTTTTTTTATTGGGTTCTTTCGCTTAGTCTTAGATATAGAAAGTAGGGTGGTAAGATGGTCAGTGATAGTGGTATACAAGACTGCAATAAACGCTGAACATATTTTTTGGTTGATCTTTAGCATAAAATGATCCAAACAGCTATTTTCTCTGGTTGGTAAAGTGTGACCTGCGAGAATACCGTATCCAGAGAGCATGTTTAGATAGTTTACTCTATTATTATATTCATAGGCTGCCTCTACCTGTTTGGGTAAAATATTTATATTAATGTCACCTGCGATTATGATGTTACTTTGTTTATTTAGTGTATTCAAATGTGAACAAAGTGAATCTATGAAGCCATCTGCATTTGTGTTAGATGGAGAGCGGTATATGCTGAGTATTGTATTATTAAGTACGTCAAGCTGAAGACAAGAAGCATGAGTAAGTCTTATATCTTGAACTTTAGGGTGTAGCGACTTTTTTATATAGGCGACTACCCCGTCATTCTGGTTCTGTTGACGTATAGTAGAATATGTATTATAGTTGTCGAGTTGTGGTAGAGGTTTGTTAGGGTTTAGCCTACATTCTGTTAGGATTAGAACGTCAGCCTCAAAGGAAAGGCTAGATATGGTCAACAAAAAATCATCAAAGTTACAATAAATACTACGTATGTTTTGAGAAATGATTGTAAGATCGCATTTATTAATTAACTTATAAGAAGGAAGCTCCGTACAGTCGCATTGGATTGCACGAGCAATTGCAAAATCATCTATCTCATTCAAGCTTTGTAGTGGTAAGTCACCCATTGGAATTGGTAGAGATTAAAAATGTTATTATACTGAAGTTGGGACTTATGTTCACTAAAAATGGCACAGTTGTTGATTGATGACGGTTTTTTTCTAGCTTGGTACAGCGAGATTTTATTTTGTTCAGTAGTTCAGTGTTTATCGTTTCGAGACAAGATTTTTGTAGAGTGTTATTAAGCGAAGTGTTATATGTGTTTAGCTTAGAATATAGAGTATTGTAGTGGATATGTAAGAAGATGTATGTGTGAATGTTATAAAGAAATACTATTTTAAAAGTGATTCAGCAACCGTTCTCCTACGACCGATTTGCTATTGGACTGTTCGTCGACAGGACGATTCATTTATTTCCATTTCCCCTACAGCGTCTTTCACCTACGGACTGTTCGCCGACAGGACCTTTGGTATATGTCACTTTTGACGACACGACGTTTCGCCTACTGAATGTTTCACCGACACGACGATAAACCTATAACTCTTTTAAATACAACCCTTTCCATCTACGGAGGATTCGCCGTCAATATTAAGGCAAGCGAATAATAATATACAATAAAAAAAAATACAATAAAATACAAAGAATAATAAATAAATATTTCAGGATGCACCACTCAGGGCCACACATAGCCATCTAGTCCCAAATTAAGTCAACGTGTGCTATGGTTAATAGATTACTCATACATATTTTTTTGTAAATACATACTTATAAATATAAATTGTAGTTTTAATTACTTAAATGTTATTCTATTCTTAGAAAATAAAATAATAAAAATATTGAAGTATTGCAGTTGCTTCATTGTTACTTATTATCTATTACACCGGAAATGGTTTATGTAAATATTTTATTAAAACTTTTATATTATTATTTATTTTGCATACTAGGAACAAATACGCGTTAGGAGTAGGTAGGTAAATAGTAACGTTTTCAGGTCTTTTCATATTGGCTCCCGAAGCAAAGACTCCGAACATAGTTTATAATATATTTTTTAAACTATGTTTATAATATTAATTATAAAAATATACTAAAAATAATTTATCAACTTTTAACATTAAGTATAACACTGCTACAAGTATTTTCTTATGTAACTACATGAGTTCATATTTATATGCTACGCCGAAGTCATAAAGTCCACGCGTACGAAGTCGCGGGCATCAGCTAGTAGATAATAAATAACAATGAAGCAACTGCCAATACTTAGGTATAAGCGTGATATAAATACATATTTTATTTTCAAAGAATAGAATAACATGTAAGTAATTAAAACTACAATTTATATTTATAAGTATGTATTTACAAAAAAATATGTATGAGTAATCTAGTACCCATAGCACAAGTTGACTTACTATCCGCGTCAATTGGTAATGCGCCTGGTGGTCATGATTTTAACCTCAAAACCAAAAACAATTGTAATTTTCTGATATACCTAGACCCTTTCTTATTGAAAATTAATTTATTATATTACCTATTAGAATTTTACTGTTTTTTGACACTTTTAGTTGCGGATAACGATGATGTGTATGTTAATTTGACAAGGTTCCAGCGCATTACCAATTGACGGGGATAGTAATTTGGGACTAGATGGCTATGTGTGGCCCTGAGTGGTGCATCCTGAAATATTTATTTATATTCTTTGTAATATCGCTTGCCTTAATATTGACGGCGAATCCTCCGTAGATGGAAAGGGTTGTAGTTAAAAGAGTTATAGGTTTATCGTCGTGTCGGTGAAACATTCAGTAGGTGAAACGGCGTGTCGTCAAAGGTGACATATACCAAAGGTCCTGTCGGCGAACAGTCCGTAGGTGAAAGACGCTGTAGGGGAAATGGAAATAAATGAATCGTCCTGTCGACGAACAGTCCAATAGCAAATCGGTCGTAGGAGAACGGTTGCTGAATCTTTAAAAGTAGTTTTAAATGGAAACAAAAATAAAATATATGTTAAAAATAATAAAAACAAATCAGTAGGCAAAACAAACATAAAAAAGTTTTTTAAACACATAGTACCAGTATCAGCCAAGACGGCTTCAGATAGTCAGATTAATTGCGACTCTTGGTTTTGGCCAATCAGGAGTTGGTGGACTTGACTTTCATTCCTTATTATTATAATTGGAGAGTTTTCATTCTCTCTTATGTATACTTTCCCATAGGCAGTCCAGCAGAATTTATACTTTTTTGATTTAGCCAGGTCGCGCGCCAGGAAGTACAAGCGCGCTCCTTTAGGGGTTAAGTGCTCGGACAAGTAAATGGGGGTATCTTCTTGCGTTTTGAAGCCTAAATGCTTAGCACAAAGCTTATTTTGGTGCTTGATATTGAATGATTTTGCTGCTTTTAGAAAATCGTTCTTCAAGAGAGTCGAGCCCGTTTCTACTACAATGGTTGTATTTTTACTATCGGAAGACTTTAGTCTCACTCTGTATATGTCTTTAATGTCCGATTTAGTGATATTGCAGTCCAGTGACTTGGAGAGACTACTAATCATCTCGATAAGGTCATCTTTATTTTCTGTTGTTTTTTTCGGTACATTTTTAATTTCAAAGCTAGATTTGCGGCTTCCCATTTGTATTTCTTCTATTTTATTTTCCAGAATAGTAATGTAATTCCTATCTTGCTTTGCTTGTGTTTCTAATTCGATTATTCGTTGCTTAAATTCTTCATTCTGAGCAGCAAGAAAAGAGACTGAATTTTCGATGTTATTATTAGACTGTTGAATTTCTTTTAGTGCTGTATTCAATTGCTTAAGTTCGTTAGTTTGCGAAGCCGAAAAAAATGTCATTAACTTGCGCATTTCATCTTTGAAATCATCCATCATCTTTGAAATCATCCATTTGGTTAGAAATTGAGACTTCCATCTGGTCCCTGCATCTCTTGTTTCGTTGGGAAACAAAATTCGGAGGCGTAATACGTGTCAAATCCGTGTCTGAAGCAGATTTATTAAATAACGAATCTATTTGTAGTGGGATAGCAGAGCTGCTAGGAGGTGTATTCTCGATTGCTGATGTTGTATTCTCAGATCGAGCGGCCATTTTTGGTTTTAAGATGGCTTCCGTATGTAGACGGCGCTGATTAGATGTTATTGTAGCAAGTGGGCGTGGCTACCAGTTAAACCAAAATGGCGTCGATGCGCTTGCACAGGATTGGACGTGGCTTACTTGCGTCACAGCAGTGGGCGGTCCACGAAGTACCAGGCGCTCAGCAACGGAGTTGTCGTCAACAATGGCGTCGATGTGCACACGCAAGATTAGTTGTGTTTTTCCTTACATCAAAAGCAGCGGGCGGCGCACGTAGTACCAGGCGTTCAGCAACGTCGAGGAGTTTGTAGATCTGACAACACCTTCTTAACTTTATGCACTCCTATTATTTTGTTGGTAATTAATTTCACTAAATTTTATTTATTTTTGAAAAATAAATTAAAATAGCTTCAGAGGCACAACTGTTCCATACGGAGGTCCGGGGGGAAGAGGATAGATGGGAAGAGTTATGCCAGCCTGGTTACCTGTACTTAGTATGGTAATGTCGTCCGCATATCCTATAGTGTAAAAATAGTTAAGAGTTAAGATGGGAGATCAGGTCGTTTACCACCAGGTTCCACAGAAGTGGAGAGAGCACACCTCCTTGGGGGCATCCTCTCGCCACCAGGGCCCGTTGGCCGACGTCCTCTGACACCTGTACCGTTCTGTTGCGTAGCATATTCACAATCCAGTCTACGAGTGAGTGCAGCAGTCGAGAAATCCCTCCTGTCGCAGCTTGTGTCAAGTTTCTCTGCTAAGAGTGTTCTGTATTGTTGTTTGTTTGTTTTCCTTGGATACCTTTTAGGTCCAATGGTAACAGTAGGTACCTGTATGTTGAAGCGTAGCCATATTCTGTGCCTGTATGAATAAGTCAAGCTAGTACAGTACGAGGCAAACTTGACACTTTATCAAAGGAGTGGGGATAAGTTCGCGCATGTGCACTTGTGAGCGACCAATAGCGCGCGCCCCTCTCCCGCCGCTCGTCTACCTCACCGCTACTCATATCCAAAATACGCTTTCTGTGCAATCCCCACCCGATTTCAAGATATTTGCCTCGTATTGTAGTTTAACTATGCGATGTTTATACTGTGCGAGGGGGAGCACCCGGGTGCAGGGCTGCGCGCGGCCGACATGGTAGAATGGCTCACTATTCAGTTGTCCCACCCAGGCAACTTGTGTTTCGCGTCGTCGCTGTACGAAGTGTGCTTCTCGCTGTAGTCGTTCGCGGCGATGTACGCCGGGGCGCATGGCAGCGTGGCTGTGGGGCGACGTGTACTCGAACGTGACAGAAGCCAGTATAATATGCGTAAAATAACTTGGCGGCTCGGATGTTAGCCGCAAGTGATATTTCGCGCAGGGTCCATAGTTCCGAGTGCTTCCGCCCGCGCCCCGTCCCCGGGCAAGCTCTGTATTCGTCTACTGCGCAGCGTTCCGCGCGAAGTTCAGAACCGCCAAGTTATTTTGCGCATACTATAGCTCATTATTCGGTTGTCCCGCCCAGGCAACGTGTGTTTCGCGTCGTCGCTGTACGACGTGTGCTTCTCGCTGGAGTCGTTCGCGGCGATGTACGCGGCGGCGCACCCGGGCGCGGCGCTGCGCGCGGCCGACATGGCGGCGTGGCTGTGGGGCGACGTGTACTTCAACAACAAGACGAGGCGCTTCACCAAGAAGCAGCCGCACGCCTCCGCGCAGAGGAGCTTCGTCGAGTTCATATTGGAGCCGTTGTACAAGATTTTCGCGCAGGTATGTTGTAAATCAATCAAACAAGGTCTAATCATGAAACAGAGCGATCTGCCCCATGGTGAGCACATTTCCTAAGTAGTTTACCAGGGCCAACTCGAGTTCCAACCCGGGTTGACTCGAGTTGCAGTTGTATCGGGTCAACTCGAGTCAGCCCGTTAAGAACTCGAGTCAGCCCGTTAAGAACTCGTGTTGTGTACCTTCGCTTCCGCCGCCATGCTCAGCCCAGCCCAGCGGCGGAGTTGGCCGATCTAATCCAAGTTTACCCGTAGCACCCGAAATTATGTTTTCTTACTACAGGCGAATTTTTACATTTTACTGTTTACTTGTTTTGTTTATTTTAATGTTTGGTTTTTATAAGCTCTTTTTACTTCGTAAATGTGTTTTGTGTCGTGTTTAACTTTGAGACAATGTCACCCAGTCGGAAAAAAAAACCTAACCTAACCTACTTAGCTAGTATCTAATCTATGAACAAAAATGTAAAGGTCTCCACAGTTGCTGACCATCTGTGGTCAGTTCCGAACCGATTAGGCAACTCAGTCTGACTCGCTTACAGCTACGGAAATTCGCGTAACTCAGTTTCAATTCAACTCGAGTTAGCCGACCCGAGTTGGCTAACGGGTCAACCCGCTACAACCCGCTAGCCAAACCGGGTAGGCTAACTGGAGTTGAATTGAAACCGAGTTACGCGAATTTCCGAGTTGGCTCGCGGGTCGTAGCGGGTTGACCCGCGAGCTAACTCGGGTTGGCTAACTCGAGTTGAAACCGAGTTACGCGAATTTTGAAACGGGTTGACTCGAGTTGGAAATAAACCGAGTTGGCCCATCGCTACAATTAACAACTGTGTGGTAAGCGTACCGACCGTGTAATGAACGGAGAATTCGTTCACCGCGCCGCCGGCCGCTCGCCGGTCGCTCTGTTCAGTGGCCAGGGGCCGGGCCGTACGGGCTAACACATCGAACTTCGATAGGTCTGCCGAGCTTCAACTTAAAACAGATAAATCGAAGTGAGGAATTACGCATTGTACTATTTGCCGAAGTTATTTGAAAGATATCAATGTTCGTGTGACATCATGAATTGAGATTGGCTATTTTGGCCTGATTGGGGCTCGTTTTCTCTGTCTCAATTTGAAGCCGGGCAGACTTGTCGAAGTTCGATGCGTTAGCCGGTACGGCCTGGGGCCCTTCGAACCTTCCTATTATGCCTTCCGATTCCTAAATTTGATATTTTTGTTTGTTTACTTACACTGTATTTTACTTCACTCTAGCTAGGCTTCCTTATTTCTCTCCTTGTCATTATGCACGTCATCTGTTGGTTATCTATAGGTGGTGGGCGACGTGGACGACACGCTGCCCGGCGTGCTGGCCGAGCTGGGCATCAAGCTGAGCAAGCAGGAGTCGCGCCTCAACGTGCGCCCGCTGCTCAGGCTCGTGTGCAGCCGCTTCTTCGGGGACTTCGCGTGAGTATTGGATCTACAATATAAATAAACTGTGTTATCACTACACTACATAGTATAAAACAAAGTTGCTTCCCGCTGTCTGTCCTTATGTATGCTTAGATCTTTAAAACTACGAAACGGATTTTGATGCGGTTTTTTTATTAGATAGAGTGATTCAAGTGGAAGGTTTATATGTATACATGGTGTCAAATTTCACACTACACCGAAGCGAAGCGAGGGCGCGTCGCTAGTTCATAATAAATTCAAATGCTTAATAAACCTGTTTTAGTTAAAAAGTGTTTTGTCTTTTTCTTTCGTATTATGAAAACGTATCGGAGTAATATGAACGAGCTCGCGCCATCCCTGTCCCACGCTCGCCGCGCCCGTACCCTGCCCGCGAGTAATTTGTCATTTTGGCGTGACAGGTGAAGACTTGAGTCTCTGGTTTTCTTGCGGGTTCCGGTTTAATGTCTGGGTGCCAGTTTCTGGGAAATTCGCCCATCCGGGATAGTGGGAACGAAGCCTTATTTTTTCACTGAGGATTCGGCCTCTTTTATAGTTAATGCGTTTTTGTAGTCAGACTATTACCATAACTCAGAATAGTGGGGTGGGTAGTGCATGTGGTACAGTACAAGGCATATATCTTGAATTTTTTTCGAAGGAGTGGGGATAAGTTCGCGTATGTGCTCTTGCGAGCGACCAACAGCGCGCGCCCCTCTCGCGCCGCCCGCGCCCCTCACCGCTACGCATGCCCAAAATACGCGTTCCGCGCAATCCCCACCAGATTTCAAGATATATGCCTCGTACTGTCAGCGTGGTTAACTGAAATTTCCAGTCCCATTCTTTATTTGTGGGTAGTAACTCGTTTTAAGAGTTTCTTATACGAATACGACGACGGTCGTAATCCGTTTTCCTTTCCGTAGCGGTTTCGTAGAGATGGTAGTCCGCCACGTGCCGTCCCCCCTGGACGCGGCGGAGCGCAAGGTGGCGCACACGTACCGCGGCACCAGCGGCGTGCTGCGCGACGACATGCTGCGCTGCGACCAGTCGGGCCGGCTCGTCGCGCACACCACCAAGATGTACCCCACCGACGACTGCACCTTCTTCCTGGTACGTAGCTGCAGTATCATCAAGGTGGCGCACACGTACCGCGGCACCAGCGGCGTGCTGCGCGACGACATGCTGCGCTGCGACCAGTCGGGCCGGCTCGTCGCGCACACCACCAAGATGTACCCCACCGACGACTGCACCTTCTTCCTGGTATGTTAATCGCTCGTGGGCGGGAACCGTAAACCTAACACGGAGTCGAATATTCTGCATCAGTGCAGGGACCGGAAAGCCCCTTTTTTGGTTAAGCCAATGGGGAATGTCCGAAAAAAATCAAATTAGCTGAATATTTTTCTATAGGTAGGAATAAGGTCCCTTAGTAATAGAAAAAAGTTTCAGAATTTTCGGTTGGGTAAAAAAGTTTTTAAAAATCAAAGTCTCTTCGACTTCACAAATGTATAAAAGTAACAGCAGAATGGAGATTATACCTTTGCCGCTAACTGCCACAAAGACAACACGTATTAAAAAAAAAGTTTTGACATTTTGTCTTGAAACTTTTTTTTTAATACCATGTTGTGGTTGTGGCATGTGTTGGCAAAGGTACAATCTCCATTCTGCTGTTACTTTCATACATTTTTTAAGTCGAAGAGACTTTGATTTTTTGAAATTTTTTCACGAAACCGAAAATTTTGAAAATTTATTCTATTACTAAGGGACCTTATTCCTACCTATAGAAAAATATTCAGCCAATTTGATTTTTTTCGGACATTCCCCATTGTTAGGGAAACCCTTACCAAATGAAAGGGTTTCCCTTTCGATAGGGTTAGTCCAGTGGTGGCCAACTTGTCTAGGGCCGTGATCTACTTTAAAATTTCCGGGCCTATAAAGATCGACTTAAAGTCTGTCCATCCTTACTTGTCTTATATGGTAAACAATCTTCACCCAACTCTTTATTGAAATAATCATTTATAAAATACAACAAATGGTTTTCCACACATAGATTACGAAATAAATTGTTAATAAACTAACAACAATTTCATAAAGTTACTAACATATTTTTAATTAATGATTTAAGTTTAAAAGACGTATGACAACTGTCAAAAACTGTTTACTAAATAAGACAAGTAAGGATGGACAGACTTTAAAGCATTTTCATTTTTGGGGTATTTTTTACTACAAAACCGTCACACCCGCCTCCCGTACCGTTCTGTTGCTACTTGCTTTGCTACCACAAGCAAAGCACTTTTTGTTATGTCTCTCGCGATCGACTGCACTGTCTCCAGAGATCGACTGGTCGATCGCGATCGACTAACAAGTGGCCAACAGGCCACCCCTGGGTTAGTCGACGATATGCTTACCGTATTGATAGGGTTTTTGAAAACAAATCTATGAAATACCCAATAAAAAACGCCTTTAACGGTAAACGGTTCCAGTCCTTGCATCAGTGATGTCGAGGCTAGCCTCGTACATTGAAACCAGATGCTTGCGTCACATGGCCATTGAAGAGTGACCTGAATCGTAGCGGGTGCGAGCCAGAACGGCTGCGGGAATCTGCCAATGCCCCCTCCATAGCATTGCAAGAGAAACGGACATATAGCTTCAGTATAATCATCGAAAATATAGACGATTCAAAAGCGCTCAATTACTAAGTTTATTTGAATAAAGATATTTTAGACTTGACTTTGACATCTTTTTGAGCCTCTTATGGTCTATTTCTGGGCAAAAGTTTTTCCTAAATTCTTCCAAAGAGCCCGGTTTTGCGCCTTCGTCATCCAGTTGTCTGCATGTCCTCAACCCATCGTTGTGGCAGGCGACCTCGTGGTCTTTATTCGCTCAAAGTTTCCATGCAAGAATACCTGAGAATATCACCACTAGGGATTTATTTTGTACACTATTCCGTTGTCATTACTTAGGCAGCCATTACACGCTAGGTTTTGCTGTCAGTTTAACCACAGTCACGGGCTGTGACTGACGGTTAACCTACCGTGTAATGTAGTGACTGATGGTTGCATGATGTGATTTCTTCTTTCCATCAGTCAATCAGTCAAACGTAATTCATGATTGATGGAATTTGACTGACGCTTGCATGACCATGTAATGGCTGCCTTACGGCTAAAATTTATATATCAGTCCTCCTAATATGACCACCGAAACACGATATATAATGCGTGTTATAGCGTTTTATCGACAGCGACACTCAACTGTCAAAATGAATTGCCTTTTGACAGTTCATCATCATCATCATCAGCCTATCGAGTACACGCCACTGAACACGATCCGCGGCTATACTCAACCAGTTTATGCCAGTTTTTGACAGTTAAAAGTGATAATCGCTATACCATATCACGTTTCGGTGGTCCTGCTAGAAAGCCAGAACTGCACGATCTATTTTGTACTATATTCCACATTGGATGTGCGATCAGCACTAATGCGCGATCTATTTTCACCTTTATTCCGTTGTCATTAGATGCTAGTGGTTTAACGTGTATAATGTGAAAACTACAGCACCGTTGTGCCTATTTTGATCTTTATTCCGTACAGCTATCGCCTAGAATGTCTGAGAACTACAGCTGCACTGTGCAATCTATTTTGACCTCTACTCCATTGTCATTAGGTGCTAGCCCGTATAATGTCTGGAACGCTTTACGCGGGGCAGACGGTGCGAGTGCTGGGAGAGAACTACAGCACGCATGATGAGGAGGACTCGCGCATTATGACCGTCGGACGACTTTGGATATACGAAGCCAGGTACAAGGTATGTGTCAAGTATATTTATATTTTTATCAGGGCCTGATTTGGTCACACCCCAGACACTCCATAAAACCGCTCCATGTTATAACTACATATTACACAGACACTACACACATGACGTTTTGTACAGGCGTAACTGTGGGCGTAAAGCTAGGGGCTATCGTATCGCCTCACACACACAAATAAACATATTGGTTTTACACTATTTTAATAATAAATATATATTTACCGGTGATAAAAAATGTTTCCATGTGTTATATTAAATGTTTTGCTTTGCTTTTTGCAACTTAAATTCACGCCGCCGTGCACGAAAGTTGACAGCTGCTGTCACTCACGACTAAACTAGCACACGATTCGGCACATGAGCTCGCTGGGTGGGGTGAGGTAATTGATTCTGGGGCGGGGCGGGGAGTGTCCTTTCTGTACTTAGTATGTACTTACATCAGCTATTCTGTGATTTGGTTTACATTCTGTCAGTCAAAATAAACTGATCAAACTGCACACAGACATCGCAATGTACAACATATTGTCCTTATAACTTACAATAAATTTTACGAAAAAAATAATTTTACAACGTTTAAATAAGGCCCAGTTTTATCCTTGCTGTATTCTTATATTGTGTTGGTTCACTGATGTAGCTAAAATAATCTATAGGTGGAACTAAACCGCGTGCCGGCTGGTTGCTGGGCGCTGATAGAAGGCGTGGACCAACCCATAGTGAAGACTTGCACCATAGTATCGGCTGATGAAGATGAACAGTTGCACACATTCCGGCCGCTGCGGTTTAACACACAGGCCGTCGTCAAGATAGCTGTCGAACCAGTGAATCCGTCAGAGCTGCCCAAGATGTTAGATGGACTTAGAAAGGTAAACAAACAACCTATTTAGTGTCGGCACAGTATATCTTTTTCATTAATTCTTCCATTTTTTATGCATTTTTTATGGATAGTGCTTGGCCTCCACCTGACCTAATGTTAAGTGACGATAAGGCCGAAGGTGGTAGCGCACTACACCCGGAATCCTGATACTGAGGAACTGGCTATCTTACTTCTAATGGGGATGCAAACTGAGGAACTAATGGCGCTAGGAACGCTTGTACCAAAATCGTATGATTGGTTGTTTCAAATATCAAATGTAATTTCTGACATATTTTAACCAATCAAAAGTACTGTCTTAGGAACAAGCGTACGCAGCGACATCTACAATTAGCTTTGCGTTGCCATCCCCATTGCTGGAACACAACAATTTTTAAATGGTTGTTATGGCGTCGTCAGACTTAGGTAAGATGGTGGTAGCTAGCCAGGCGGACTTGAAATAAGCCCTACCAGTACCACCAACTAAATCGAGTACGAATTGTACCCCCACTGGGAATCGAACCCGGGACCCCTGCGTCTTACATGGATGGGTCACAGAATTTATCATCAGACAGACATCAAACAGTCCTCACAGAATTTATCATCTTCTCTGTGTCTCTATCCACCAACGGTTTTACCCCCCCCCCCCCCCCCCCCCCTAACTCATAGGAATATACATTTCATTCACTCTTATGAAGATACCGAGCCAAGTTCCTCGTACAAACTCATTTCTTGAAAAGCATGCTTATTTTAGGTATAACATTAATAATAAAATAAAAGATCCTAAATCTTTATGGAAAAATCTTAAGTCAGATATACTCCCACCTAAATCTGAAAAGGATTTACCTTCACATCTCGGTGAAGCTGAATTGATCAATAACCATTTTTTAGATCTGCCAGGTGATGGTAGTGTGAATCTTTCAAGTTTAACATTTTTGGAATTCCATAGGTTTAACTCATCCACTTTTCATCTTAAATGCGTTACACAAACGGACATAGCAAAAATAATTCAATCTCTTAAATCCAATGCCCAGGGTGTTGATGGTGTTTCTTTGGAAATGTTAATCAGAACTCTACCTGACTCACTTGATGCTATTACTGCTTTAATCAATAGATCGTTAACTACATGTACCTTTCCTGAAGTTTGGAAAATTGCAAAAATACAGCCTATTCCAAAAGTTAATTGCCCTGAATCTTATAAAGACTTACGCCCTATTAGTATCTTACCTTGCCTCTCAAAAGTTTTGGAACGGGTTGTGCAGCTACAACTTGTGGAATTCCTTGAGCAGAATAACATTCTACCTCATGCTCAATCAGGCTTTCGGAAAAATAGAAGCACAACTACTACTTTATTGGACATCACTAGTAACATTTTGGAGTCACAGGATATTGGTATGGGTACTATTCTTGTTTTACTAGATTTTTCGCGTGCCTTTGATACGATTAACATACCTTTACTTTTATCTAAAATGTCCTATTACGGTTTTGATAGTTCTACTTTAAAGTGGTTTGACAGTTATTTATGTAATCGGTATCAGTATGTTGAGGTTCTAAATAGTGATGGTAGCAAATCTACTTCTTCTGTCACCTCAGTCACCCGAGGTGTGCCTCAAGGTTCCATTTTGGGTCCTATACTTTTCATTCTATACACAGCAGACATTATCAATAAAATTGTAAACTGTAACTACCACTTATATGCTGACGACCTTCAGCTTTATTTGCCTTGTCACCCAAACGATGTCCAAAGTGCAGTACAAAAGATTAATGAGGATTTGGAAAGTATTACTAAGTGGTCAAATGATAACTGTTTAATGTTAAACCCTTCCAAATCTAAATGTATGGTTTTGGGCTCCAAAAATCAGGTACAAAAAATTGTTTCAGCTAATCCAATTATTAAAATAAACAACGAACCCATTTGCTTTACACGGGAAACGCGTAATTTAGGTCTTGTATTGGATTCAGAGTTGAGGTTCGAATCACATATAAAGGAAACAGTCCGTAATTGTTTCTACCGACTGAAAGTCCTCTATCAAATTCGCAATTTTTTATGCACCAAAACTAGACAAATTTTGGTAGAATCTCTGGTGCTATCAAAGTTTAATTATATGGATGTAGTATATGGGCCTAGATTGTTGTCAAAAACGGAAAATTTAATACAGAGGGTGCAGAATGCTTGTGCCAGATTTTGCTATAATATTCCGCCTAGGAGCCATGTATCCCCCTATATTAATGGTACTAACACACTGAATATGCAGTCTAGACGGGATGTACACTTAGCTCTGCTTTTGTTTGGTATAGTGAAAAATCGAAAGCCACTCTACTTGTATGAGAAACTCGTATGGTCTACTCGCACCCGCTTAGCTTTGCTTAACGTGCCCATCCACCAAACCGCTGCTTTTAGGGGTAGCTTTAAATATGCTGCAACCAAAATATGGAACGACATACCACCTCCCCTGCGTCTCCTTACTTCTGCGACTTCTTTTCGGGTAAAAATAAAAGAGTTGACTCTACATAAACAAAAAAATAGCGCTACCTAATGAATACTGTTTGACCTATTATATTGGAATATATTATATATCTATATATTTTCGGAACCTCTGTATTAATATGTCAATGTCAAAACTGATTTATTCTAATAAACTTAATAATTAAGCACTTTTGAATATGTTTAATTCTATTGTATAAGCTTAATATTGTTTTATAAAACGATACTCATCTATCTCATTACAGAAGTGAAACACCGTACTAAGTGAACTGTCGTGTTAAGTTTGCATAAATTGATTTATTGTGTTATTGCATTGTTGGCGAGTGTTGTCGCTTGAAAAACATCTGGCTCCACCTGAAAATCAGTGTCGCACAGGCTGTGACAATAGCTGAGGTTGGAGACCATTTCGGCTAATTTCTTTTTTTTAATATAAAATTTGTGTTATAATAAGTATTATGTAAGTACTTTTTGTAAACAAGTGTACTATAAACAAGCGTGCTGAATAAATTATTTCACTTTCACTTTCTTCTCATTCGTTTATTAATTAGTTTTTCTCCATATATCCACCTCAATGTTCCAATCATTGCTGCATGTTTATTTCTTTCATCCGTCCTTATTGTTTTTTTAAGTAAACATTACAGTAGGTTTACCTTATTCAGATTTTAGATTACTACCTTGATATTAATATCACAGAATAACTAATAGTACAAGGTACAGAAGCAGCACGCCCGCCGCATAGTAATTTAAATAAATAACGACTTTTGCTCCAACACAATAAAGTGCAATTCAGATCGCGCAATGGCCTGCAGTACAGTTTATATTCACCTAGTAGTTGCCTCTCTTTCTATCGCGTGCTCTTACCTTTTCTAATGACGCAACGTTAGGGTTGTCTTCTTATAAATGAACTGCGTAGCATATATCATAATTTGAAAAACGACAATTGTTTATTGGTTTTTTTGATTTCGACATCCGTACACGGCACAGTAATGTCGACTCGACATTGTTACTATTATAAAGAGACAATAACTACGCAGGCAGTAAGATGCCGCGCGACTACACAGGCGGGCGTGTGGCGGCCCTTTGCTCACTTGTTCCGCCGGCGGGACGGCTAGCGGTAGGTGCTTATCGCGCGACCTTGAGCTAGTGATGGAGGCCTGCTAATATTTTCACAAGTGACATTTGTTGTTATAGATTTTTTTAGATTTTAGGTATTTATATTTATATTTTTATATTAAGATAATTAATATATTAGAAAAAATCGACTCACCCCTAGCACTTGTGACGGGACTCGAACCCGCACCCTTAGGATTCCGGCCCAATGCATTGAATGCCGGAATCCCAAGGGTGCGAGTATGAGTCTCGTCAGAGGTGCTACGGGTGAGTCGATTTTTTCTAATATATTCATTATCTTAATATAAAAATAACATTAATCGTGTTACCCAGGTGAACAAATCGTACCCGCTAGTGTCAACCCGCGTGGAGGAGAGCGGGGAGCACGTGGTGCTGGGCACCGGCGAGCTGTACCTGGACTGCGTCATGCACGACCTCAGGAACATGTACTCCGAGATCGACATCAAAGGTACTCAAACTTACACTCTATACTTCAAGATAAAGAATGGGCATCCAAAAATATCGGAAACAATTTGTTTACATATATTACATAACAAAGAGAATATACAAAAAGTAGTTTGGCCCTAATAGTCCTTTATAATTTAAACTTTATTGCAATGAAATAAATGTCAACGTCATTTCTTAGAAAAGCAAAGACACGATGCCCATTATTTATCTTCAGGTACTGTACTACAAGCTTCGGCACGTATCTTTAGCGGTGAGAGAAATGGAGGGGATTACTGCGCATATTTGCAGTAACCTCGCACCACGTTCCCCGCCAATGAGACCCAAAAATAACTTCTGTGCATTTACTGTTACCGCTAAAGATACGTGCCGAGTCTTGTAACTTTCTTAAAACTGTAGCGGCGCGATCATACCGCTACGTAAACAATCGATGAATGACGAAGAAATACAGGATCAGCGAAAAGCACAAAATATGGACACATTACGCAGACGTGAGGTCGCACTATGTCAAGCTAACATCGAAACAAAAATGTATGGAGACTTGACTCACGATATTGAAGTTTTCTACGTGCTTCGCATAAATACAAATTCCAACATTCATCAGTTGGACCGCGGTCCCCAAACACAGACACTTCTTACTTCTCTTTTCGCTGAATATACACTGAAGAAATACTGTCTTAACACGAAAGAGACACTCTTAATATCATTATCATTTCAGCCTGCCTAGCATGACTGATTTATATCGCGTGATATAGCATTTTATTGACACTCAACTGTCAAATTCCTTTGTCTTTTTGACAGTTAAACGTGATTAAACGCTATTTCACGCGATATAAATCGGTTATGCTAGGCAGGCAGGATAGGTGCAGTACGTCATTCTCTTCTATTATTTCCTGTCATCCGTCATCTCATTCGCTCCTTTCAGCACAATCCATCTTCCATCCATCTTTTTGGTGGTCTTTTTCCTCTCAATCTGTCAACATTCATGTATATCACTTTTCTAGCGACATGTTTCTTCATAACTTGTCTAAACATGCGTAGTTAAACTTAACATACAGTTGTATACTAATAACGGAATAGTTTTTTAGAGACTGCACTATTTCTTTTACATTTGATTTGGCTGCTGTGTATTTTCTTTAATACAATATAACCATTCTACCCGTAGTGGCTGACCCAGTGGTGTCATTCTGCGAGACGGTAGTGGAGACATCATCTCTAAAGTGCTTCGCGGAGACGCCGAACAAACGGAATAAACTGACGATGATCGCGGAGCCGCTAGAGCGAGGTCTCGCCGAGGACATCGAGGCGGGCGCCGTGTGCGTCGCCTGGGACCGCAAGCGGCTCGGGGAGTTCTTCCAGACCAAGTGAGGACACTCACACTGCACTGCACACACTCATTTATTCACTCACTACGCACACTCGATTAATCATTTACAACATACTGAATATGATCGCTGAACCGTTGCGAAGATATCGAGGCGAGCACCGTCTGCGTCGCCTGGGACCGCAAGCGACAGTTCGTTCAGACCAAGTGAGGACATTCACACTGTACACACTCACTTATTCACTCATCATCACCACGCACACTCAGTTATGTACTCATCACACACTGAAGATGACAACCGTTGCGAAGATATGGAGGCGGGCGCTCTGTCTGCGTCGTCTGGGTCCGCAAGGGACTCGGAGAGTTCTTTCAGACTAAGTGAGGACATTCACACTGTACACACTCACTTACTCACCTACTATGCACAATGAGAAATGACGTTGTGTCGTCAAATGCCATTTATACCATTTGACGAATGGTGTAAAATACGCAAAGAAGGCAGTAAAAAGATGCAGAAATATAACGTATCATATTATATTCGTTTTAGTATAGAAAATATCTAAATATATATGAATATACAAATTATGGTCGCTATTATGCTACCAGTATTCAGTTGCTTTGTGTTCCATAATTAAATTCCAGCATTTTTAGCTCCACCCACTTTACGGCCGATTTTAACCTATCCTCAGTAAAAGATAGGCTTACTAAAGATTTGTTGGTTAGATATTTATCCTACTAATATTATAAATGTGAAAGTTTGTGGGTTTGGATGTTTGTTCCTCAATCACGCAAAAACTACTGAACAGATTTGGCTGAAATTTGGCACACAGATAGTAGATAGCCTAGATTAAAACAGGATACATTTTATCCCGATATTCCCACGGGAACGGGAACCACGCGGGTGAAACCGCGGGCAGCTGCTAGTGTTAAATAACGGGAAATAACAACAGATGCCTAGTAACAGATCCATAGCAGGCCTATTGAAGAGAGATTATTGAAATCGGCTGTTAGTATCTAGATACACTATGCTGAAGTTATGCGACCGAAGTTCAGCGGAAACGCAACGTAATTTCAGCCTAATGTGTCGTCAGTAATTTAAATAGCATTGCAGGCGTAATCATGCCGTATTCGGTCGCGTAATTTCGGCATAGTGTGTCTAGGCACTTAGTTGTAATTTTCGTGTGGTGCCATTTTTTGAGGGGAATGTTTGCTCCATAGATTTTAGTTCGCTGATGTGATAGTTTTTGTGGTACACACCCCGGGCACTCCATACAAGCGCCGCGTTTCAACTACCTATTACACAGACGCTACATTAGCGTATAGTTGGCAGACTCACCATGGAATTAGAAGGTTTTGACTAGGTCAAAAAATTGTTAATAAATAGTGATAAATAGTGAACTATAGCATATAAATAGTGATACTATGATTCAAAAGATATTTGAGTATCTTGGTGAGGCTGCAAACTTGACGTCAAGTTGGCAGACACCTTAAGAAATACAGTTCGTATCATTATGATTTATATGCCAAAAAATTGTTAGAAAATAGTGAATCGTATACGCAAAATTCCAATAACATTGCTTCAATACAAGCCGAGATATTACGGTCTCTAAGTGGGCTGCCAACTTGACGTTTCAGGCAATAGCGATTCCAGAGAAACGGGTACAAGTTTTAAACAAATAAATATATCAAAAAATTGTTAGTGAAATTGTGATTCCTACGATATAAATAAAACAAGAATTCTTCATTGCTATTTTCTAAAAATCGAATGTTAACTTTTACATAATACTCTGAATAGGATGTCGATCAATATTGAACTTTGCTCTACAGGATTAAGGTTCCAACTTTATTGCAATCATGAGGTGAGTACTATCAAGCAAAAAAGTGAGATTTATATTTTTAGCCATATCCTCGAATTATTATTACACTTGTTTTATTAATTAAATGTTGGTATCAAACAATAACGATATTCATTAATAACAATAATATTCATTACAATAGCGCCATCTCTCGGAAAATATTGTCAATTTCTCAGTTATAATTTAAAGTTAGGTGCCTATATATGTATTAGGTATTATTTTACTTATTTATTTTTGAAATTCAAAAAGGCAAATCATAGCGTGCCAACCGCTTTTATTCGTTGCGTCAACTGTCTATTTTTACGAACGGTGGCTTTTGCGCCAACAATAAAGGCGATGATCGACTGTATAAAGACTACTCTTTAGTAGGCTGTGGTCAATACCCTACTCTTAATTCAATATTATTAATTCAGGAGAAACTATTAATAATTTCTACTTATATTACTTCCTACCTACTCACATACCAACTGATACTCATCCTAACTAATATCCTTACTATAATATTATAAATGCGAAAGTCCGTTTGTTTGTTTGTTTGTTACGCCTTCACGTCTTAACTACTGAACCGATCATCATGAAATTTTGCATACACGTTGTCAGTGGTACAGAGAAGGACATAGGGTACCTTTCATCCCGAAAAAGAGTATTGTTTCCGAGGGATAGCAAAAACTCTTTCCACGCAGACGAAGTCGCGGGTGGCCGCTAGTTTTACTATAAATCTCACCAGATAATAATAATAATATCTTTATTCTAACTCATACATAAATAGGTACCTAACGTTAAATTATAACTGAGAAATTGACAATCTTTTCCGAGAGATGGCGCTATTGCTATGATTGTTATTAATGAATATCGTTATTGTTTGATACCAACACTTAATTAATAAAACAAGTGTAATAATACTTGGAGGACATGGCTAAAAATATAAATCTCACTTTTTTGCTTGATAGTACTCACCTCACGATTGCAATAAAGTTGGAACCTTATTCCTGTGGAGCAAAGTTCAATATTGATCGACATCCTATTCAGAGTATTATGTAAAAGTTAACATTCGATTTTTAGAAAATAGCAATGAAGAATTCTTGTTTTATTTACCTAGTTGGTTACTAAGTTCTGTAACTATGGAAAACATGAATAATACTAAATTTACAAATAATGCTACAATGAATTATATACCAAATGAAAGCACAAATATTTAAGATTATCATGTATTAAAATTATTCGAAATGACCGCCTCTGGCATGAATACACGCCTTTAGACGACGAGGCCAGTCATCGATGGCAGCACGAACTACCACCATATCCAATTCTGCGACTGCCTTGAGAATAGCGCGCTTAAGAGAGTCGAGATTCATGTGGGGCTTAGCACATGCTTTCTCCTCAATAAGTTGCCATATGGCATAATCCAGAGGATTTAAGTCTGGGCTGGAGGATGGCCATTCTTCCTGCGCGATAAAATCAATTTTGTTAGCCCGAAACCATGCTTGTGTAGATTTTGCTTTGTGCGCAGGGGCAGAGTCCTGCTGGAAGACCCATGGCTGGTTTTGAAATAAAGTGTGGCTTAAGGGTTTGACAACAGGTTCCAGAACGGTATCTTGATAGACTCTAGCGCCAGTTTTCACACCTTTTTCACAGAAATGAACCTTACTTAGCCCTGAATAGGACACCCCCAGCCAAATCATCACTGATGAGGGGTGGTGACCTCGTTGGACCCTCGGAGCAATCATGCTGGCTTCTTTACTATTCTTAGCGTATACTCTATCATTTTGACGGTTAAAATTTTCTTCGACTGTGAAGATTTTTTCATCAGTAAACAAGATTTTTCGATGGCCATTTTGTGCGTACCGCTTTAGTAGAACGCGACTTCGTGCTAACCTCATAGCCTTCAATCGTGCGTTTAGCAGATGGCCCTTTCGTCTACGGTAAGCGTGAAGCCCAAGGTCATCATTGATAATTTTTTTAAGGGAATTTCTCTTCACAGTCATCTGTATTGCCAATAACTTTTGCTTCCGGACGGGATTTCTCGTGATTCTCGCCTTCACTGCCTTGATCACAGCTGGTGTCCGAACGGTGCGTGGTCTTCCTGATCTTTTTCGGTCATCGACGGTCAAGGTATTACTGTACCTATGGATAGTGCGATAAATAAATTGCTTGTTGATTTTCAACTTTTGTAGCAACTTGAAAATCATATTCGGTGGCTGCCCACATTTGTGCAGAGCAATTACAGCGACACGATTCTCCTTCAACCCCCATTCCATGGTGAAATAAACAAAATATGATATACGTGTGGTATGGAATTATAGCTTATAAAACTGTCAATAATATGTCATTTTTATTTTTTCTTTTCATTTGTTTTAATGGCCAGTAATCGATAAAGAAACTCAGTAACAGAACTTTTTGACCAACTAGGTATATCGTAGGAATCACAATTTCACTAACAATTTTTTGATATATTTATTTGTTTAAAACTTGTACCCGTTTCTCTGGAATCGCTATTGCCTGAAACGTCAAGTTGGCAGCCCACTTAGAGACCGTAATATCTCGGCTTGTATTGAAGCAATGTTATTGGAATTTTGCGTATACGATTCACTATTTTCTAAAAATTTTTTGGCATATAAATCATAATGATACGAACTGTATTTCTTAAGGTGTCTGCCAACTTGACGTCAAGTTTGCAGCCTCACCAAGATACTCAAATATCTTTTGAATCATAGTATCACTATTTATATGCTATAGTTCACTATTTATCACTATTTATTAACAATTTTTTGACCTAGTCAAAACCTTCTAATTCCATGGTGAGTCTGCCAACTATACGCTAATGACGCTACACAGTGACGTTTTTGCACACGCGCAACTGTGTGCGTGAAGTCTAGGGCTATTGAATGAGCACACGATTTGGCACACGAACTCGCGGAGTGGGGTGAGGTAGTCGATTCTGGGGCGGGGCGGAGAGTTTCCTTTCAATACGGTAGTACTCATATCTATTCTGTGGTATAGATACGACTGGGATTTGCTTGCGGCGCGCTCGATCTGGGCCTTCGGGCCCGAGGCGGCCGGGCCGAATATCCTCGTGGACGACACGCTGCCCTCCGAGGTGGACAAGCATCTGCTGGCCTCCGTCAAGGACAGCATCGTGCAAGGTACCTTGGCTTTAACTTTAAACTGTTTTGACGTATAACTTGAAACTGTTTTGACACATAACTTGAAACTGTTTTGACATATAACTTGAAACTCTTTTGACATGTAAATTGCATAGTAACAGTTGTAGCAACAAAATCGTTACTTACGCAGTAGTGTAGGAAATGAAGCGATCTTTTGTATGGAAACCACAACATTAAATCCTCAGTCGATGAAACTTTGCAGGGATGTAATATAGTATGAACCAAAACCTATGTACAAATATCCAAAAACAAGAAAAAAATCAATTTCGATAATTTAAAAAATATGTTTCATTTATGATATTTTATCATACTGTAAAGTTTCGTCTACTGAAGATTTACTGTGGGGGTCCGCTACTTTCCTTTCCTACACTACAGGGTTTCTTATATGGCGCGATTTTATGTACCTAATATTATTTGTATGCCAAATGTTGGCTAAATGTGAGATCTCCCTAACTTATAAGTACCATCTTTGTAAAACCATGTTTAACATAAATAAATGATTGAATTGAATTGATTAAACACACCCATTTTTACGACCCTCTTACCGAACGATGAGCTATAAAATTATTCTATTTATTGTGTAGGTTTCCAGTGGGGCACGCGCGAAGGCCCCCTATGCGAGGAGCCCATCCGCAATGTCAAGTTCAAGATCCTCGACGCCGTCATAGCGCAGGAGCCGCTGCACCGCGGTGGGGGGCAGATCATACCCACAGCTAGACGCGTAAGTTGTTTAATTTCACTATTGTGGTCCTTATTGCTTTTGTCTTAAGGTTCAAAGTTGACGAAATACTTTTAAATGTCAAATCAATATGCAATGTTACTGCAATCGCTCAGGAACCGCTGCACCACGGCGGGGGGCAGATCATACCCACAGCTAGACGAGTCAGTTGTTTATAGTCGCTATTATAGTCCTTATTTTTTTTTCCTAAGGTTCAGAGTTGACGAAATACTTTTAAATGTCATCAATATGCAATGTTACTGCAATCGCTCAGGAACCGCTGCACCGCGGCGGGGGGCAGATCATACCCACAGCTAGACGAGTCCGTTGTTTATAGTCGCTATTATGGTCCTTATTACTTTTTCTTAAGGTTCAAAGTTGACGAAATACTTTTAAATGTCAAATCAATATGCAATGTTACTGCAATCGCTCAGGAAACGCTGCACCACGGCGGGGGGCAGATCATACCCACAGCTAGACGAGTCCGTTGTTTATAGTCGCTATTATGGTCCTTATTACTTTTTCTTAAGGTTCAAAGTTGACGAAATACTTTTAAATGTCAAATCAATATGCAATGTTACTGCAATCGCTCAGGAACCGCTGCACCACGGCGGGGGGCAGATCATACCCACAGCTAGACGAGTCCGTTGTTTATAGTCGCTATTATGGTCCTTATTACTTTTTCTTAAGGTTCAAAGTTGACGAAATACTTTTAAATGTCAAATCAATATGCAATGTTACTGCAATCGCTCAGGAAACGCTGCACCGCGGCGAGGGGCAGATCATACCCACAGCTAGACAAGTCAGTTATTTTATTTCACTGTTATGGTCCTTATTGCTTTTGGGTTAAGGTTTAAAGTTGACGAAGAAAAACAACCTTTATGTGTACTTACTTAATGTTACTGCAATCGCATCATACCCATAGCACGACGATTCAGTTGTTTAACTTCACTATTAGGGTCTTTATTTCTTTAGCTTATGGTTCAAAGTTGACGAAGTACTTTTATATGTCAAATAATTACGTAATCAATAGTTACTGCAATCGCCCAGGAACCGCGGCGGAGGGCAGATCATACCCACAGCTAGACTAGTCAGTTGTTTAATGGCACTATTATGGTCCTTATTGCTTTAGTTTATGGTTCAAAGTTGTCGAAGTAATGGGGTTGGCAACGCAAAGCTAATCGCAGATGGCGCCAGCGGCGGTCTAACCGCTATCAATACTTTGATTGGTTAAAATATGCCACAAATGACATTTGATATTTGAAACAACCAATCAAATGTTTTGGTACAACCGCTTGTGGCGCCATTAGTTCCTCAATTTCCATCCCCATTTTATATGTCAAATCATTACGTAATGTTATTGCAAACGCTGCACCACGGCGGAGGGCAGTCCCCTGATTATGTAACTCTGTTGCTAACAACTTTTGATTGCAACTGACAGAAATCTCAGTTAAAGTCCATTCGTTTAGATAGTGTCGCCCTTTTATCGCGCCGCCTTTGCACGTGCCGCTTCTTGTCAAATGATGCCGCTGCATAAACAAAGGATACCGCGTGCGGCGTACACCCGCAAGTGAATTTGGATTTTCGGCGGCGCTGTAGTGAAAGGTTGTATTTGTTGACTCTGCTACGTATATGCACTGAAAATGTTTTTTCGTCCTTGGAGGTCAGTGAAATGACTCAAGATGAAACTTTAAGTGAACCAACAAAAAAAGACGGGTGTTTTGTTAAACAAATTATAACCAATGTCCATCGAAATTGCCTTAAAATATCGATATATTTTGGTATTTCGATTCAGTCTGCCTAGCATGACCGATTTATATCGCGTGATATAACATTTTATCGACACTCAACTGTCAAATTCCTTTGTCTTTTTGACAGTTAAACGTGATAAAACACTATATCACGCGATATAAATCGGTCATGCTAGGCAGGCAGAACGTGATGATGTTGTATCTATTATCATAAATACAGGTGATAATGACTCCGAAGCTTCGAGTGATGAAGAATAGTGGTCTAATTTTATTTACGTATAACTACATACTCAACTTTTGTCATTACAATTATCTTTGCACCTCGCTTGTGTGTATTATTTGTATGCGTATTTTATTACAATAAACACACGGGACACAAGTGCTTGCGGGTGTACCGACACTATCTAACCGAATGGACTTTACATTGCTGCTTTAGGAAGAATCAATGTGACAACTTTGTTACTATGTTATTTATTTTCTGTCAGTTTCAATCAGGAGTTGATTGCAACAGAGTTACAAAATCAGGCGACGAATCATACCCACAGTACGACGATCCAGTTGTAATGTCACTATTGTAGTCCTTATTGCTTTAACTTATTATTTATTTATTTATTTTATTTTATTTATTCAGGTAAACATACAGTCATATACAAGTTTTACATAATTATAATAGTTTACAAATAGACCAGGCAGTTCCATAAAATAATTACAAATATTGAGTCTGCACAAAGGCACAGAATACATAATAGTACAGTACAAGTACAAAGGTAGCGATTAGTACAGTATAGCATGGCAGTAAATGTAAGATTATGGTGTTATTACTTAAGGGGTTCTTTATTTGGTAGATTTAGATTAATAATAATTCAATAATGTTTACAACACTTTAAACTCGAATCAGACTTGTACCGATGCTACATCCCTAACTAAACCCAAAACCTACCCTCATATCATTTTTATCCATGTTCCTATGGGGGTAAACCGACATCTGGTCGAGTCGGCCATATTACAACACTTCCGATCCTGCCTGCCTCCGTGACAGAGCGTTGAGTCGAGTTTGCGCTCCTCATTATTTCGGTCAAGTTTGAATACCTACTAGGTGATCGCCGCGAGTTATCCAAAGACTCTTTGTGATCACCGGAATAATCGACGCCGGAGATTTCAGAAGAAGTGAGACGCGCGTCCACTACAACCAGCACGCGGGAGCAGCATTCGAACCAGGTTAGCCCCCTAAATTCCTTCTCTTGCAATCTTTCCGTGCGATCTGGTCCTTCGTCCCGATTATCCTTTCGTTTTCGTTAGCATCGGAACATTTTTATCAATATTTTCATCAATTTCATAAAAATTAATTTATAGGAAATATTTTTTTGCATACCTTCAATATTTTTGTAAATTCAACTGGCGTACTTCATTTTCGTACACTGGCAACACTAAAGCATAGACAAGCTGTCAATCATTCATTCAATGTTACGTCAGTAAGCTGTCACTGACTGACTTCAATCAATATCAAAACATAACCTCTAGTTTTCGATTTATTGTTTACTTGTGAAATTTATCAATAATGTCCAAAGATATGAAAATAGCTACTGTTAAGTTTAACATGGCTTATGACTTCGTATGCGAGCTGTATAATTTGACTATAGTTCTTGTGCAAACTTCTCCTACGACACCTCAGGATTTAAGTAAACTTCGTGTTAGATATGTTGATCTCAAAAGAATGCGTGAACAGTTCGATACTAATTTCGCGTTATTGGTTGCTGCTTCACAGCCCGAAGAACAGAGAGAAACTATAGAATCCCGCTATACGGAGTTTTACGAGAAATATTACTCAATTCAGAGTATTTGTTCTGATTTAGGTGTGTCGGATTCCATAACAACAAAAGCTCCTGTAACACAAGATGTAGGTTCCAAATCTGGCTGCGAGTCAAATCGTTTTCATTTACCTAAAATTACATTAACGCATTTTAAGGGAATTCACACTGAATGGCCCAATTTCAAATCAATTTTTGATAGTTTAATTCATCAGAACAATGAAATATCTGCTATACAAAAGTTTCATTATTTATTGAGCGTTTTAGAACAAGAACCTCTCAACTTAATTAAACATTTAAGCATTACTAGTGAAAACTATGGTGTGGCCTATAATCTTTTACAAGAACGTTATGAAAACAAGCGCTTAATAGCCGACAAACATTTAGATTTGCTACTTTCAGTTTCATGTCCCAATCTAAAGAATTTAAAACGTTTTATCAACACTTTAAAGGAAAACACACAAGCATTAAATACTCTTGGATTTGATGTCAATTCTTGGAGTTTTCTTTTATATCATATAGTATCTAAAAAGTTACCGTTGGACTTAAGAACTAAGTTTGAATTTACTTTACAACCAAACGAGATACCACATTTTAATAACTTGTTATCATTTTTAGAACAAAATTTAAAGGTTTTGGAAGTTACAAACTTTACATACATAAACAACAATCCTAAAACATTAGTACCTCATACATCAACCTTGCATGCAACTAATTTAACTTGCTATTATTGTAGTGGGGAACATGCCATCTATCAATGCTTAGAGTTTGATAAACTGAAAGATAAAAAATCATATTTAACTGAAAAAAAACTTTGTTACAATTGTTTAAGGCCGCATTATATTTCACAATGTTTATCTAAACGTTGTTGTCAGGTGTGCAAGAAACGTCATCATACAAAATTACATAACGAGTTTCAATCAGCGGATTCCACTGTGAATCCCGAACCCTCTTCTCCGAGACAGGTGTTACTTAACATGGAACCATTGTCTACCGGCCTCTTAGGTACTGCTCTTGTTGGAGTCCAGGACGTTGATGGTCAGGTACATGTCGTTCGAGCGGTAGTGGACCCTGGTGCTCAGTCATGTTTAATAACTGAATCTTTAGCACAGCAACTTCGACTGCGACGTCGTAAGTCCTGCGATCTGTTCGGTGTCGGTGAACACCGGCAAGCTACTTATGGAAAGGTAGATTGTTCAATCTTGTCTCTCACTGACGATTCCGTTCCGGGTTTGTCCACTGAAGCCATCGTACTTAAGCGCATCACTGGATATCAACCTGCAGCAATGGTCAATCCGATTGTGCCAGAGAAATGTAGCGACCTTCAGCTTGCTGATAAGACTTTCAACATTCCAGGTAAAATCGATCTACTTTTGGGTGTTAATCTTTTCAGTGACATTTTTTGTGGTCCAAAGTTAAAATTAGGTAACGGTTTACCTACAGCTCACTCAACTATCTTTGGTTGGGTCATTATGGGTTCGACCCCAGTGACCACAACTCAGTATCAGCACATTAGCCTACTCACTGATGAGTCTAGGTTACAACTTACTATATCTAAATTCTGGGAATCTGAAGAGTCTCCTTTGCCGCCGATTCCAGATCCTGAGGACATCATATGTGAAAAGCACTTTGTCAACACGCATAGTAGAGATCCCGATGGGAGGTTCGTAGTTAGACTGCCGTTCAAGGTAGAGTCCTCTCAACTCGGTGATACTCGTTTAGTTGCGTTGAAACGGTTTCATAATTTAGAACGTAAACTTATGAAAGAGCCCACACTTCGTGAACTCTACATTCAATTTATGCAAGATTATGTAGAGTCTGGTCATATGAAGTTAGTTGAACCTCGTGATAATGCCCGTAGATATTACATTCCTCACCACGGCGTGCTCAAAGAGAGCAGTAGTACCACCAAATTGAGAGCAGTTTTCGACGCATCGCTGCCCAGCACTACCGGCGTTTCTCTTAATCAGATCTTGTTGTCAGGCCCTAAGTTACAACAGAATATACAGGATATCATCTTAAGGTTTAGAACTTATTTATTTGTCTTCACTTGTGACATTAAACAAATGTATCGGATGGTCAAAGTACATGATGATGATCAGCGGTTTCAAACTATCTTTTGGCGCGAATCTCAAGATCTGCCGTTGCAGGAGTTCGAGTTAACAACCGTCACCTACGGCGTCACTAGTTCTGCATACCAGGCTATCAGGGTGATTCATGAGTTAGCGAATCTTAACGACTCTACATATACTGAGGCTGCACGTGTCCTACGGGAGGACACTTTCGTAGACGACATCGTGAGTGGGTGCGACACGCTAGAGAGTGCTAAAACGCTACAGCACCAAGTCATTGACGTGTTAGCTCAAGGTCGTTTCCATCTTAGGAAATGGTCCAGTAACTCTGACGAGCTACTCAAAGGTTTACCTGCTGATCATTGCGAGACACCTTACCGATTCGAGGATTCCGGTGACAATATATTCAAAATCTTAGGCATTGAATGGAACCCCTCATCCGATAACTTTCTCTATCACGTTTCTAACATGAGTGTGACTCTAACAAAACGGGGTGTTCTATCAAACATCGCTCGCCTCTATGATCCTTGCGGTTTTATCACGCCGGTAACATTTTTTGCCAAATCCCTAATGCAACGGTTGTGGCTCTTAGAGCTGGGTTGGGATGATGCACTCCCTTTGGATGTCCAGCAAACTTGGCTAAAGTTTGTTGACGACTTTAAATCATTAAATCAAATACGGATCCCACGCCACGTTATGGGTGATCCACACTCTCAATATCAATTTCACGGTTTCAGCGACGCATCCGAGCGTGGATATGCCGCATGCGTCTACATACGTTGTGAAAACGGTGACAACGTACAAGTTCATTTGTTGATCGCTAAATCTAGAGTCGCTTCAGTCAAGCAAAAGCAAACAATCCCTAAGCTCGAGCTCTGTGGAGCGGTCCTGTTGGCTCGCCTTATGGCCCATGTTTACAAGGTTTTGCATTCAAAATTAAAATCCATACCAATAACTGCATGGTGCGACTCTAGCATAGTGCTCACTTGGTTGCGAACTTCGCCGCACAAGCTTCAAACTTTTGAAGGAAACCGAGTTTCCCAGGTTCAAGGCACCATCCCGAACGCTACCTGGCGACACGTCCCTTCACATCTTAATCCCGCCGATTGCGCGAGTCGAGGCTTGCTCCCTCGCGAGTTGGTAGCTCAATCACTCTGGTGGAGTCCGTCGTGGCTCAAATCTGATCCCAGTTCATGGCCTTCTACATGTCAACTGCTCGATCCTATCGATTTGCCGGGCGTGAAAGTAAGTCCAGTTGTTGCACATGTCGTGCAGACTGTCGACACAATACTTCACACGGACTCTACATTCATCTCTACACCTACTGTTGCTGCACACGTAGTGCAAACAGTCGAGACGGAACCTGATAAGCACTCTACATTGGCTGTTACAACTCCCTCAGACGAAGTTGTCCAACATGTCATTGTAGAGTACAGCTCTTTATCCCAAGTTACACGAACACTCGGTTGGTGGCTTCGTTATTTGCATAATGTTCGCTCACCAAAGGATAAACGTGTCGGTAATTTGACGATATTCGAATTAAAATCAGCATTGTTAACTTGTATCAAATCGGTTCAATCTTCAGCGTTTGCCGATACTATAAAATTGTTGCGCAAACGTAAGCCTATCAAGGGCGGTCTACGTCGTCTCCATCCCTTTCTCGACGATCTAGGTTTTCTTCGAGTTGGTGGGCGACTAGTCAATTCCGATCTGCCTTTCGATAGTAAACATCAATTTTTGTTACCTCAGTCACACCCTTTCACAAATCTTCTCATCGATCATTATCATCAGCTCTACGGCCATCCGGGCCCTGCTACTCTCATGGCTATCCTATTGCGTAGGTATTGGATTGTGTCAGCCCGACGTGTAGTGCGGCACAGGATTTTTCAATGTCAGCGCTGCTACAGATTAAAGGCGAAACCTGTGAATCCATTCATGGGCAACTTACCTGCCGATAGAGTCACTCAAGCTAGGCCATTTCAAAGGGTCGGATTAGATTTTGCGGGTGCATTCAGCATCAAGGATTCCCACGCTCGCAAACCTAAAATTTTTAAGGCTTACTTATGCGTATTCATATGCTTTGCAACCAAAGCAATGCATTTGGAAGTAGTATCCAGTCTGTCTACAGACGCGTTCTTGGCCTGTTTGGATCGATTCGTTTCGAGAAGAGGGTTACCTTCTGACATATATTCCGACTGCGGCACCAACTTTTTAGGCGCGCGAAACTATCTCAAAGACATTTATCTTCTTAAAACACAAATCGATAGAGAAGCCGACAAAATTCAATCTCATCTTGCACCTCATGAAATTCAATGGCATCTCAACGTTCCCTCGGGACCACATCTTGGTGGCCTTTGGGAAAGTGCAGTGAAGTCTTCTAAAACATTACTCAAACGTATCATAGGCGAACGTGTATTAACGTTTGAAGAACTTAGTACAGTGTTCTGCAAAATCGAATCAATATTAAACTCACGACCTATCTGTCCAATTAGTAGCGATCCAAGTGATTTGGAAACACTTACACCCGGTCATTTTTTGATTGGACAACCGCTTCTTGCCTTACCGGAGCATGATCTAGATCAAGTTGTTGCTCACCGTCTAAATCGTTGGCAATTGTTGCAGCAAATCACCCAACATTTTTGGAAACGCTGGCACAGCGAATACTTACACACGCTGCAACAACGTGACCGCTGGTTTAAGCCTGAACGTAACTTACAGACGGGCGATCTAGTGTTGGTCATGGAGCCTAATACACCACCGTTACTCTGGAAAAGGGCTAGAATCACCAAGCTCTACCCAGGAAATGATGGTATTGTCCGGGTTGTAGATATCAAAACAGCCAAAGGAGTTCTCAAGCGTCCTGTAGTCAAATTATGTCGCTTAATTCCCGAAAACTAGACAGCAAATTTCAATAGTTTTAAATCAATTTAGCATGTAGGAACTAGAGTAAGATAAAATTTTACATTATTTCTCAATTAGCTTCAATCAACATAGTGTCATTTTATCAGCCTCAATTAAAAGAGCTAGGTCGCTCTTTGGGGGGCGGTATGGTAGATTTAGATTAATAATAATTCAATAATGTTTACAACACTTTAAACTCGAATCAGACTTGTACCGATGCTACATCCCTAACTAAACCCAAAACCTACCCTCATATCATTTTTATCCATGTTCCTATGGGGGTAAACCGACATCTGGTCGAGTCGGCCATATTACAACACTTCCGATCCTGCCTGCCTCCGTGACAGAGCGTTGAGTCGAGTTTGCGCTCCTCATTATTTCGGTCAAGTTTGAATACCTACTAGGTGATCGCCGCGAGTTATCCAAAGACTCTTTGTGATCACCGGAATAATCGACGCCGGAGATTTCAGAAGAAGTGAGACGCGCGTCCACTACAACCAGCACGCGGGAGCAGCATTCGAACCAGGTTAGCCCCCTAAATTCCTTCTCTTGCAATCTTTCCGTGCGATTATTAAATACTATTTCTCCCACTTTTCGTTTAAACATTGATAGCTCTAAGAAAAAAATATCAACATTTTTAAATTTTTCTTTATAATATCGACACGAGCGTCTTATAAATGTGTTTTTGGCGTAGTTTGTAGTAGATGGGGGATAATAAAATGTATCGATAGAACGTGAGCAGATTCTTGGAATTCTAAAGGTAATTAACTCCAATAGTGATGCTGAATCTATAATACCGTTTACTATTTTATATAGAAATATTTCATCTATTATGGTACAAAGTTGACAAGTAAAACATAACTTTTTACATTTTAAATCAATTATTTAGTTGTTGCCTAACATCTCATCTAATGTTAACGCTGGAATAAGAACCCTCCGAGTACTTTTTAGAAGATCGCAGCTTAATATCCCGGCGCGGATTGAGCGCTGAGCGAAAGATAGGTAGAAGTAATTTTTTTTTGGTGTGATTGCTGAAAAGTGTCTAAAAAACATTCACTTCGCATTTGGTCAATTTCACTGAACGTCCACTTCGCATTTGGTCAATTTCACTGAACGTCCATTTCGCATTTGGTCCATTTCGCGGAACGTCCATTTCGCATTTGGTCCATTTCGCGGAACGTTCATTTCGCATTTGGTCCATTTCGCGGAACGTCCATTTCGCAGTTGCTCCATTTCGCGGAACGTTCATTTCGCATTTGCTCCATTTCGCGGAACGTCCATTTCGCATTTGGTCCATTTCGCATTTGGTCCATTTCGCGGAACGTTCATTTCGCATTTGCTCCATTTCGCGGAACGTCCATTTCGCATTTGGTCCATTTCGCGGAACGTCCATTTCGCATTTGGTCCATTTCGCATTTGGTCCATTTCGCGGAACGTCCATTTCGCATTTGGTCCATTTCGCGGAACGTCCATTTCGCATTTGCTCCATTTCGCGGAACGTTCATTTCGCATTTGGTCCATTTCGCGGAACGTCCATTTCGCATGACGTCCATTTCGCATTTGGTCCACTTTCTAAAATTTCCTTCTTTGCGATGCGAGCACAAAACTAAACGTTTTGTGCTAAAATAATAAGAGAAGTAATAAAACTAATAGCTAAAATGCTTATTTTCAATAACTTTTTGTTTTTTTTTTGTTTTTCATAAATATGGAGAAGGTTATACCAAAGTATTATGGAGAGAAAAAAGCTAGAATCATTCTCCATAAACGATATAGGAGTATATTTATGTAAAAACAACAAAAACAAAGTTATTTACCTTACTCCCATATTTATGTGAAAGTTGTCCAAATGCGAAATTGACGTTCTGCGAAATGGACTAAATGAGAAATGGACCATTTTATCTCTTTTATAAAAATGAAGGGGTGACTGACAGACTATTGTGCAGCCCAAACCACTGAACCAAATCTTTGTATGGGAAAAATATAAAAAAGACATAACGACTTGAAACTTCGTAGGAGTACTTCTATAAACAAATTATTAAACATGTATTACGTAAATTTCTTCTGAAACTTCGTAGGAGTACTTCTATAAACAAATTATTAAACATGTATTTCGTAAATTTCTTAAAATCAACACCTTAAAGGGAAAACGGGGTAAAAAAACCCAAACTCGATATGGATGTCGTTATCGAGGTTTTATGGGATGTTGATTTCGAAAATGGCATTTATTTTGTAGTTCAACACGGTGGAAATGAATTAACCCCCAAAGGACTGAAATAATAGGGGAACGGTAACAGGAACGAGAACGGGTACGGGAACGGGTTATGGATATAGTACTAATATTATAAATTTGAAAGACTCAATAACGTAAAAAACGGCTGAACGGGTTTGGAATAGCACCCTGATAGTTTTACTTTTTATCCCGGTCAAAGGTTTTCTAATGTCCATGCGGACGAAGTCGCGGGCAAAAGCTAGTGTATGTATAAAGTTGGCATACGTGTTGGACAGGTGGCGTACTCGGCGTTCCTGATGGCGACGCCGCGCCTCATGGAGCCGTACCTGTTCGTGGAGGTGCAGGCGCCCGCCGACTGCGTGTCCGCCGTGTACACCGTGCTCGCCAAGCGACGAGGTACACCAACCCAGCAGAGTTAGAGCCACACCTGTTCGTGGAGGTGCAGGCGCCCGCCGACTGCGTGTCCGCCGTGTACACCGTGCTCGCCAAGCGACGAGGTACACCAACCCAGCAGAGTTAGAGCCACACCTGTTCGTGGAGGTGCAGGCGCCCGCCGACTGCGTGTCCGCCGTGTACACCGTGCTCGCCAAGCGACGAGGTACACCAACCCAGCAGAGTTAGAGCCACACCTGTTCGTGGAGGTGCAGGCGCCCGCCGACTGCGTATCCGCCGTGTACACCGTGCTCGCCAAGCGACGAGGTACACCAACCCAGCAGAGTTAGAGCCACACCTGTTCGTGGAGGTGCAGGCGCCCGCCGACTGCGTGTCCGCCGTGTACACCGTGCTCGCCAAGCGACGAGGTACACCAACCCAGCAGAGTTAGAGCCACACCTGTTCGTGGAGGTGCAGGCGCCCGCCGACTGCGTGTCCGCCGTGTACACCGTGCTCGCCAAGCGACGAGGTACACCAACCCAGCAGAGTTAGAGCCACACCTGTTCGTGGAGGTGCAGGCGCCCGCCGACTGCGTGTCCGCCGTGTACACCGTGCTCGCCAAGCGACGAGGTACACCAACCCAGCAGAGTTAGAGCCACACCTGTTCGTGGAGGTGCAGGCGCCCGCCGACTGCGTGTCCGCCGTGTACACCGTGCTCGCCAAGCGACGAGGTACACCAACCCAGCAGAGTTAGAGCCACACCTGTTCGTGGAGGTGCAGGCGCCCGCCGACTGCGTGTCCGCCGTGTACACCGTGCTCGCCAAGCGACGAGGTACACCAACCCAGCAGAGTTAGAGCCACACCTGTTCGTGGAGGTGCAGGCGCCCGCCGACTGCGTGTCCGCCGTGTACACCGTGCTCGCCAAGCGACGAGGTACACCAACCCAGCAGAGAAGCTTGACTTTTTTTTTTTTTATTTGTTTGAGGAGCTCGGGGGCGCAGTGGTTTAGCGCCTGGCCCTGCGATTGCGGAGGTTAAGCAACTTTCGCAAGGCTCGGTCATGGGGTGGGTGACCAAAAATTTATCATCTCGAGCTCCTCCGTGCCTCGGAAGGCAAGTTAAGCCGTTGCATTTGCAGTCATTAACACCCACCAATCCCCACAGGGCTCGCGTGGTAGGTACTTATGGCCCATCCTCCTAATCCACCCATAAGGAAGGCCTGTAAAAATGGCTGATAGTCATGTTAAACCGAGCCGTGTCGTGTCCTGGGCCCAAACCCAAGCTAATGTTGGTTGAGCTCCGGTTGCCGCTCGGCTTCTAAAGCCACTGGGCTCATAATATATTGGTCTTTATAAATAATATTAACACGACCAACGTATTTATTAAATTTCATTTTTATTTTGCATTTAACAATGTTATTTTTTTATTAAGATAATTACTAGAAAAAAAATATTATTTCTTTCTAAAAAACATGTGTTTAAGCTTTAAGCCCTCTTACGCACTGATTGACCACTAGGGCGGCTGGCCGCGCGGCTAGCTGCTATTTACATTTTAATATGCAACTGCTCGTGATTGTATGCACTTGCCGCTACGAAATTTCATATTAAAATGGAGCCGTGTGGCTGGCCGCCTACGCGGTTGACCGTTAATGCGTAAGAGGACTTCGAGACAAAAATCGGTTGCCTAAATAACTGTGTAATAATGGTTGTCAGGTCACGTGACCCAAGATGCGCCAGTCCCCGGCTCGCCGCTGTACACGATCAAGGCGTTCGTGCCGGCCATCGACTCGTTCGGGTTCGAGACGGACCTGCGCACGCACACGCAGGGCCAGGCCTTCTGCCTGCAGGTGTTCCACCACTGGCAGATCGTGCCCGGCGACCCGCTCGACAAGAACATTGTCATCAGGTAACTACTGGCACATTCATACCATTTCGGAGGGATTGCATGTCTATTTACTTATTGTCATGTGGTATGTATGGCCAACAGCACGACAGGTTATTAAAAACTAAAAAAATCTTCAATTGATTTTGATTTAAACTTTAATTGCATACTAGCGGCCGCCCGCGGTTTCGCCCGCGTGGTTCCCGTTCCCGTGGGAATATCGGGATAAAAAGTATTCTATGTTTTAAACTAGGCTATCTACTATATGTGTGCCAAATTTCAACCAAATCCGTTCAGTAGTTTTTGCGTGATTGAGGAACAAACATCCGAACCCACAAACTTTCACATTTATAATATTTGTAGGATTGATTTTTAAATTTGAGATTTTTTGCATTCACAATGCAAATTTTATACAATACTAAATAATATACTTGAAAAAATAAGACTCGCACCAGATCAATTCTCAGACGACAACGGACAGTGACTCGGTCAGAGTATTGGACCGGATATCCAAAGTTCGCGGGTTCGATTCCCGTCCAAGAATTGATCTGGTGCGAGTCGTATTTTTTCTGGCATATTATTTAGTATTATTGCATATTAAATTCAAAGACGTTTGAAGGACATGCTTTTATTTGTTCCTTACTTCTTAATCTTTATATGGTCTATACATGTCCACATCGGAATACGATTTTTTACAACTAATTCATTAGGTTTTGTTAAGCTATCAAAAATATCAATATTGGAACGTAATTTCTGACGATCTATTAACTAAACTCATCTCGAGCTTCTCGTGTTATGCACATTGTAAAGATTTTTCTTTTTCCATGATGATTCCATAATTATTATTATATCATCCACCTTCATCATCATATCAGCCGCACGACACCCACTGCTGGGTATAGGCCTCCCCAAGAATCTCCACGATGATCGGTCCTGCTTGGCCCGCAGCGGCTTCCCGCGACCTACACCAGATCGTCGGCACAGAATAAGTAATAGTACAAAGTACAGAAGCAGCACGCCGCATAGTAATTTAAATAAAGAGCGACTTTTGCTCCGACACAATAAAGTGCAATTCAGATCGCGCAATGGCCTGCAGTACAGTTTATATTCACCTAGTAGTTGCCTCTCTTTCTATCGCGTGCTCTTACCTTTTCTAATGACGCAACGTTAAGGTTGTCTTCCTTTAAATGAACTGCGTAGCGTATATCATAATGTGAAAAACTAAATTTTTTTATTGGTTTTTTGTTTTTGATATCCGTAAACGGCACAGTAATGTCGATTCGACATTGTTACTATTATCATGGACGAAAAAAGAGGCAATACCTACGCAGGCAGTAAGATGCCGCGCTTGTACGGCGGCGGGCGTGTGGCGGCCCTTTGCTCACTTGTTCGTTCGCACGAACGGCTAGCGGTAGGTGCTTATCGCGCGACCTTGAGCGAGTGAAGGAGGCCTGTCGTCGGTCCACCTTGTGGGGGGCCTACCCACGGAGCCGAGTCCGGGGCGCGCGAGCCATTCCAGAACCGCCCCGCCCAACAGCCATCGGTTCTTCCCGCTATGTGTCCCTTAGAGAAGGGAAGTAAGGGGAGCAGGCATACCTACGAAAAAAGCGTGCATACCTACTTCATTTATCTCCATTGTAATGGAACAAAACATGGCGGCTTAGCTTAGTGTACATACACCTTATGTTAACAGCATAGAGTTGAAATTGTAACATTTGACAGGAACAATAAATGGCGGACACGGCACGCGCCTGACGTCACGAATGCTTTGTTATTGCAGTTTATGCCTGCTCCCCTTACTTCCCTTCTCTAAGATGTGTGTCTTAAATGATGTGTATGTTAAATGGTATATTTCCATACAGGCCCCTGGAACCCCAGCCGGCGACGCACCTGGCGCGCGAGTTCATGATCAAGACGCGCCGGCGCAAGGGGCTCAGCGAGGACGTCTCCATCAACAAGTTCTTCGACGACCCTATGTTGCTCGAGCTGGCTAGGCAGGATGTACAACTTATTATTTAGTAATAAAATATTTAGTCATACAAGTGTGGTTTTTTTTATTTTTCTTAAATTCTAAGGAAATATTGTAATAAATATAATGATCGCCTAACAAATAGAAAAGTAAGATGAATAAATAATGATAAATATTAGAAAAAATCGGCTCACCCGTAGCAACTTAGACGGGATTTAGATTTTTTCTAATATTTTTCATTATTTATTCATCTTAATATAAAAATAGCATTGTGAATGCAAAAATCTAAAAGTTTAAAATAGAAAAGTATTTAGTATCCAAAGTCTAAGTCAAAACTAATATACTAAGAGCTGGCCCCGGAAATAGGTGGACAATTTACAGAGCGATGAAATTCCTCTAGTTGGTTTGCCATACTATCATTATCAACAGATCCGGGCACCTGGCAACCACTATCAAACTTTACCACTTTTTGCGCAACGTTGATGCCGCCTGGCACTACTTTTCCACCATTCAAAATGCTTGGCAATATTATGTTCAATTTGGATACATGATTGGCTTGCTACTATACCACACCAAATCCAGAGCTCTGTAAATTATACCTTCAATCGCTTTTTCAGCTCCTTTGTTGCCCAGCCACTCCCACCCCCACCACTGAAAATCTGCCAGGTGCCCGGATCTGTTAATAATGATAGTATGGCACACTGACAAGAGGGACTTCGTCGCTCTGTAAATTGTCTACCTATTTTCGGGGTTAGCTCTTAGTCCATATTTTACGGTATTTTGGTTACTTCACTTCAGAGGGCCTAGTACGAGTTGGTTTTTTGCTCTCACTTCACTTTGCGAATAGTTAACTATCGTTTTCTCTCTTTCACTCATTCACTCACTCGCATGATTTCCTCTCTTTCACTCGATACTATTCGCAAAGTGAGGTGAGAAACACAACTCTTACTAGGCCCTCTGTTGAACCATAGATTCGATCACCTAATAGAATAGATAAGATGTACAGTGAGCGGGGGCCCTAAGGGATTTCGTGTATTCCCGTTGTCCTCTATGCTACCGCCTAACCACAGCCTTCTCTATTGTTCTTCTACAAGCCATGCTATTAGGTTTGGCAGCGTTGCATTTCGGTACTATGCGTGAACCGATTTGACACAAATCACATGACACAAATAGCAACTACGACAAATTAAAAAGACGCCGTTTACTAGAAGTCATGGTGCTTTTTTGACCATCTTAAATCAACAACCTATAGGTTCACGTGCAACGTTGCCAAACCTAATAGCATGGCTTGTCTCAGGACAATAGAGAAGGCTGTGGCCTAACTCAACGCGATAGCTATACTCTATCCGTCATTGTCATATCATAACACGATGACAAGGACGGACAGTGCACTGACGTCATAAACCAAAGCCAGATTCAAAGCGAGAGAGTTAGGCGGTATGCATTACAATGTCGAAAATTCATAATACATACGACCGAAATATCTATGCATAAAACACCTATTTTCAAAATACCGAACACACGAAATCCGATAGACCGAAACTTGAAAGATCGATTATCAAATGACCGAAAGTTCGAAATCCCGAAGTTTAAAACCCCGAAAGTTAAAATGTCGATACTTATTATAACTTATTCTACCTACACAAACATTTATGAAAGTAGGCGTTGCGGTTTATTTGTCTTACTCAAAAATGCTTGTAAAATGGTTATTGTAGTTATTAAGTTGTACATAATGATTTTCATTTTCATTGACATTTTAAACACTTTGAATTTTAATTTTTGTCATTTTGAACTTCGCCATTTTAACTTTAGACTTTCTAATACGTACCCATTGCGACCTATATACCTTCCGAAAAGCTTTTTGATTAACCATTTTTTGTGATTATTATAAGAATAATGTTGTTAGTTTTTTTAAATTTAACTTATTGTGATTAAGGTACCTAATTTAATTTATTTAAAATTTTACCCCTTTTTATTTATTTACAGCTTGTTGTTTTTGACTAATTCGTTAATTCGGTATTAAGTAGTTCGGGGTATAGAACGTAGGTATATTAACCTTCGGTTTTTAAGCTTCGGGATTTAGTATTTTCGGTAAAATGTGCTTTCGTGATTTAAACGTTCGGCCAAATAACCATTCGAATTCAACCTTTCGATTTTCGGTCTTTCGTCCATAGGTCTTGTAAAATTCGGCCTTTTTTACTTCGGCATTGTAACACGTGCCCCAGTGGGCAGCACATAATGTTATTATCACATGCTATACAAAACTTTCAAAAATCTGTTATTTATTTTGAACATTAAAGGCTTTGCATTTAAGTATAAAATTGAAGGTCCAAACAAATTAACGGACGCGGCTTACTGCCGCGGCTGATGCAAACTATCGGATGTAGTAGGTCGCGGACGTAACCATAGACTAATATGACGTCATCGGACGTCCGATAGCTATCTGGCACGCAGGATGCTATTAGAGTGTGCACACTTATCAGCCGCGGCAGTAAGCCGCGTCCATAAGCCGCGTCCGATAATTTGTTTGGACCTTGACTGAATATCATTCCCCTGTCGTAGAAGCCCAGCGGGCCGTTGACCGTACATAGTTAATTTAATCGCATTATAATAATAACTAGCGTTTGCCCGCGACTTCATTCGCGTGGACATTTTAGAAAATGTTTTAGAATTCGTGTGTATAGGTGACGGCATATACAAAACATGCGCAGAGTTTAGTGTGTGCGCATCTTTTGTCTCGTTTTTATCTTGCCAAATTACGTGCCGGGCGGTATATTGTATACATAGACATAGAAAAATTTTCGCTGCGCTCAAGATTGTATGATTTTTTTTCCCATCGTTAAAATATACTCTATGGCAATCGATGACACAGCGGCTTTTCTGTTGGAATTCACCATTGGGTCTTAATCTCATCACCGTTTAAAAAAACAAATGCCAATGTCAAAAACACGAGTGAAATCCGTGAATTTTTTCGTTGGTGGGTGGTTGTTGTTTTTGCGTGCTTGCTAAATTTTCGAAAATCATACAAAATAGGTATAACAAGCACAAAGAAATAAAACTCTGCACTAAGTATTTGATTAAACAAACTATTTACACAACCCGGTAAAATGGCCCGCGGGAAGGACAAAAAGAAGTAAGTTTGGTTATGTTTTTTTTGAAATCGTCTTGTTTCATTTGATGAATTTAACAACGTTTTTATTTGCAGGCGTAAATTAGAAAAGAAACAAGAAGGCGATGATGTTCCCAAGAAAATCCCACATACTTTGGAGTCCCTCAGAGAGAAAGATGAGACTATGCTTGCAAATGTCGAGGCCGAGGAACAAGAAGAGGTTAGCTAAATATTTCTCACTTCCCCCCCCAAAAATGCTTATAGAAATACAGTATTACATTGCTTCAGAATTATTTTCCATGTTACAATGGTTTTTTGCATTCACAGGCACAAAAAGACATGGAATTAGACGAGTTGTCATCATATTATGAAAACTCATACGAACCCAAAGTTCTAATCACATATTCAGACAACCCACACAGTAAAACCAGGATATTTGGCAAAGAACTTGCTAGGATGATTCCTAATTCCATTTCAAGATATCGGCAAAGGTAATTACAGTCAAAGATTTAAATATTACAGTAAGCTAAGTTTCATTCATTCAAGATTGATATACGGCCGATTTCAATCCTACCTGTCCTCAGGAAAATAGATAGGCTTACTAAAGGCTTGTTGCCTAATATTCCTCTTAAATGACGGGAAATAACAACAGTTGCCTAGTAACAGATCCATAGTAGGCCTATCTGAAGAATCGGCCGATAATGAACATAAACCCAGTTAACCAGTTTTGAGTTCAGGAAATATTTTTAATATACATTGGATTGAAAAATAAAATATACATGTTCATTAAGTAAACATCAACTTGATGGTGATATTATTTTAATAATTACAGGTCTTCTGTAAAACGCATTATTCAGTCGGGCATAAGGGAAGGAGTTACTGATGTTATAATTGTAAATGAGAATCAGAAGCAGCCCAACGGTTTCCTAATGATCCACTTGCCAGATGGGCCTACTGCTCACTTCCGGTTGTCCAGCTGTAAGATTACTCCAGAGCTGCGAAAGGACCATAAAGAAATTACTATACACAGACCAGAGGTGGGTTCATTGATTTTATTGAAAATCAAAAAATAATCATCTATATCTCACCCTATCCACATATTCCAGACCCATTTTGCCTATAAGAGCTGTAAATTGTCATATGTTCTTATGCCTATTATTTTTGGAATTTCATGCAACTTGTAGTCTTGTCTTATATTCGACATGGCTATTTCCGAGATAACTCTTAATAAAAAAATAAGGGCAGGTATTTCTTAAAGCAGGTCTTATCTATTAGGTTAGGTTTAGCTAGCTAGCTAGTTTCATCATTATTTAATTTAGTATGTGTTTGAGTTTTTAATTTTAAGTCTGGGGCGCTAACACGCTCTTAACATAAAAATGGCCTTTTTGATAAATCAGTTTGAGTCCCCCTGCCATAGTGTATCAAACAACGTATTGGTATTTATTTTGATTGATGTTTTTGGCCAGGTTGTGCTGAACAATTTCAGCACGCGCCTGGGCCTGACCGTGGGGCGCATGCTGGGCGCGCTGTTCCACTACGAGCCCGAGTTCCGCGGCCGCCGCGTCGTCACCTTCCACAACCAACGGGACTACATCTTCTTCAGGCATCATAGGTCAGACAAACTTCTCCTTTTATGATTTAACATTGGTGTCCTACATCTTGGCATGAACCACTTTGAAAACCACAATTCTGACTACAAAGCAAACCTTCATTTTAGCAGGGACAGGCTATATCTGGTGAACCATAACACCTAGCCAGGATCTGATTATAAAGAAAAAAGTCCCTTTTTATGGATCCCGCAATGCCTAGAATCAAAACGAAATGAAGCGCTGTTCAAAAAATTTAAAGGAATGATTTGGTCCATGCCAAAATCAACCTACCTTGGTGAGGACTTTTGAACCAGGTCACCTAGAGAAAATCTGCTGACTTCCTATTTAGTGATGATGTTTGTAACTTGTTTTTTTGCGTGTTTGTGTTAGAATAATGAAGTGTTATTAACGTATAATGTAAAACAAAAGTATTTATAACGTAAAGTAATACGTAACTTTTATGCATTTTCGAAACTCAAAACCTTAATTTTTAAGTCATAAAAAAAATGTTTCTTAGAGATATTTTGATTTCTCTAGGTGACCTGGTTCAAAAGTCCTCGCCAAGATATAATTCCTTTATATTTTTTGAACGGCGCTTCATTTCGTTTTGATTCTAGGCATTGCTGAATCCATAAAAAAGGGTATTTTTTTTGAAAAATCAGATCCTGGCTAGGTGTTATGGTTCACCAGATATAGCCTGTCCCTGCCAAAATGAAGGTTTGCTTTGGCATGAACCATTTAAATCGCTTATATCTTTCAGTCCTTTTTGGGACTAATTCCGAAAAAGTGGGACTAGTTGGCACTAATTTGTTAAGAAATTTTCTATGTAGTCAGAATTGCGGTTTTCAAAGTGGTCCATGCCAAGATGTATATAGGACACTTAACATTGATGCGCCGCATTTGTAAATAGTTTAGCATTATTAATAATTTTCAAAATACAATTGACATAGTGACAATGTTGTCCAATTTATCGGCTTACAATGTGATTAAATAGTGATTTAACGAGAAGCGGCAACTTACTTGAGAATGTATGGCAAAGAGTAAACAATTTGAAATAGGTACCATGGGCAACAGCGACGCTTAACCACTGCTAAGGTCAAAATCGCTTGCACGCCACGCCGTCACAACCATACGTTTAGTTCGTGTAGGGGCGATACGCGCGCACACGAATTTTGTTGCAAACTGGTTAAGCGTCGCTGTTGCCCATAGTACGTCGATCGTTTTGAACCGCGAGCGCTCTGAATTTGGTCACTTCTGTTGTACATAGTTAATTTTATTGCAATGTATTTTAGGGTTGAATTAGGTACGCGCCACAGAGCTACAACTTGAACGAAAGTTTTGCTCTAGTCTAGAATCTAGAACAAAACGCAACACAATCTAGAGTCTAGATCCAAAACTAAATTCAACAACGAATTGGCCACATTGGCCAGTCTTGCTGGTTAAAAATTATTACGCATTCGCATTTCGCTTTCACTGCAGTACAGATACCGGCACAGAACTGGCAAGACAAAGATGAGATAAAAGATGTGCCGAATTTAGTGTCTGTAGCTACTGCGCATCTTTTGTATCTTTCTCTTGCCAAGTATATGCCGGTATCTGTACCTAGTTATAGCGCGCGAGACGTGCCGGGCTACAGCTGGGCCACAAAAAAAAGTTGGAAATCTGACTTTTTGACTATGCCATGATGAAGTCGATAATTTGTCGGAATTTGTCGCCAAAAACCAGAATTTGTCGGACTTGCTTTTAGGAGATACGTGTGGCTCAGCTGTAGAGACGTCTCTACAGCTGGGCCACACAGATCTCGAAAACGGAAGGTCGTAGCGAAAATCTGATTACTCGTATGTGTAGCCGGTAATTTGTCGCCAAAAACCAGAGTTTGTCGGTCTTGCGTTTAGGAGATACGTGTGGCTCAGCTGTAGAGACGTCTCTACAGCTGGGCCACACAGATCTCGAAAACGGAAGGTCGTAGCGAAAATCTGATTAATCGTATGTGTAGCCGTTAGTTTGTCGGAATTTGTCACCAAGAATCAGATTTTGTCGATCTTGCGTTTAGAAGATATGTGAGGATACGCTTACGACCTTTCGTTCTCGAGATCCAGGTAAAAAGGTCTCCACAGCGCATCCTCACATATCTCCTAAACGCAAGATCGACAAAATCTGATTCTTGGTTACAAATTCCGACAAACTAACGGCTACACACTCGAGTTATCAGATTTTCGCTATGACCTTCCTTTCTCAAGATCCAGGTAGAAAAGTCTCCACAGCGTATCCTCACATATCTCCTAAACAAAAGATCGACAAAATCTGGTTCTTGGTGACAAAATCCGACAAACTACCGGCTACACATACGAGTAATCAGATTTTCGCTACGACCTTCCGTTTTCGAGATCTGTGTGGCCCAGCTGTAGAGACGTCTCTACAGCTGAGCCACACGTATCTCCTAAACGCAAGACCGACAAACTCTGGTTTTTGGCGACAAAATCCGACAAATTACCGGCTACACATACGAGTAATCAGATTTTCGCTACGACCTTCCGTTTTCGAGATCTGTGTGGCCCAGCTGCTGTAGAGACGTCTCTACAGCTGAGCCACACGTATCTCCTAAACGCAAGCCCGACAAATTCTGGTTTTTGGCGACAAATTATCGACTTCATCATGGCATAGTCAAAAAGTCAGATTTCCAACTTTTTTTTTGTGGCCCAGTTGTAGTCCGGCACGTGCGCGCGAGGAACCTGCGGGGCAAGCCATCTTTGATGTTGTGGGTGGTAACTGTTATAAACAACTCTACTTCACAGGTACGAGTTCACAAAAGACGGCAAACGCGCCAAGTTGCTGGAGCTGGGCCCGCGGTTCACGCTGAAGCTGATCTCGCTGCAGCAGGGCACCTTCGACTCCAAGCGCGGCGACTACGAGTGGATCATCGCCGGCCGCCGCCACCAGCTCGAGACCTCCAGGAGGAAGTTCTTCTTATAGTACTAATAAATCTTTGTTGCTATTCACGAACTTTTAATGCTTTCGACAAGCCCTATTCAAAGAACCAGTTAACTGTCAGCGTCAGAATAGCTGCCTGCGGCGAATGGTTCTCTAAGTATATTTACGAATTGCTAGTATTGCTACCTTTCTTTCTTACCTACAATACTTTCAGAGAGAAATGTTATATAGCGTTTTTCTGACCAGCCATTTTGACGTCCGTCGGGTTGGCTGGTTGTTTAGTATGATTGAATTTTGTTACCTTCACGAATTTTAGTTTTATTACTATCCCCGTCAATTGGTAATGCGCCTGGCGGCAGCCCCGGATCTAGGTTTTCGCAGGGGGGGGGGGGGGGGGTTTGGCAGAAGTCAATTTGGCGCCCTCTTCGAAACAATTCCCCCCCCCCCCCCCCCCCTAGGATTTTCTGTCTAGGATACAGAAAATGACAATTTTTTGTCAATTTCATCCATTAATCTAGTAATTTTGTTTTTAGTCAGTTTTATCAAATAATCTTGTAATTTTTTTTAGTAAGATCAACGGCCTCGCAGCGCCTTTTTAGCCGGTTTCATCCAATAAACTTGTACTTAATTAATTTTTTTTGTAGTAAAAACAGCTTCTGAACGACAGTAGCAAAATGTTGATATACAAAACAATATTAAAACCTATTTGGACCTACGGAATACAACTGTGGGGAACCGCCAGCAATAGCAACATCGACATTTTGGAAAGATTTCAGTGCAAAGCACTAAGAACAATGTTTGGTATCCCACAGTGTATTAGCAACAAATACATGTATCTAGATTTTAACATAAAAACTGTTAGGCAAGAAATTATCCAAAGCAGCCTGAAGTACCAGGAGAAGCTAACAAACCATGTAAATGAACTTGCCCAGACTCTGAGTGGAAGAGGTGGACTTCAGCACAACAGGCTAAAAAGACATGACATCCCCAATCTTGTCAATAGATTCCCTCAATAAGACATATAGAGAGTTTGGTGAAAATATTACTTTTCAACATTATATAGCTCTCATAGATAACATAGTACAGATAGTATTCGGCCAAAGAAGTGGCTTATTGTTCCTGGAACAGATTGCCATGAAGCAGAAAAATAGAATAGAAAAAAAAGTAAAAACAGCGGCCGCTTAGCCCGTTTTTAGTCGGTTTCATCAACCATATAATCTCACTAATCTTGTAATGTGACATGTGAGTTTTATCCGGGTGGGCGGGCAGTCGGCCGCGGTCTTGCGTGATAAAATTGTGTGAATTGAACATTGTGAATTTTTTGAAAAATTGCGTGAAAAAAACGCAAACATGCCTGTATCAGCTCAGCGCCACCCACGCGCCTATCTAAACCGAAAAATTCCACTTCAAATGCCTATCAGATGGTAACAGCCCACACCCCGCGACGCCGGCGCCCGCTTGCCGCCCCGTTTTTCTTGCCTTGTGTAGTCTCTTCTCCCTCTCGTCGCATGTTACTCTATCGTGTCCTACATCTTGGCATGGACCACTTTGAAAACCGCAATTCTGACTACATGGAAAATTTCTCCCCAATTAGTCCTACTTTTTCTCCTCAGAAGAGAAAAATTCTCCCCAATTATACTACAACCAACTGAGGGTAAGGAGGGACATGGCTTTAGTACTTTATATTTTTAAAATAGTAAGAGGTAAGTTACATAACGCTTGTATACTCAGCCAAATAGGCATGTGTGTTCCGGACCGGTACGTGTGGCGCAGGCGCAGGCCTAGTCTGCTCGCGGTGCCGCAAGCGCGGACCAATTTACTTAAGGAAGCGCCGCTGACGCGGACACTGCGCACTCTCAACCTAATAGCCAATGATATAGACGTGTTCTTTTGTCCGCTGAGTGAATTCACGAGAGCGGCTATGTTTACCATTTGTTATAAAATTAATTAGGTAATTGCAATGATTGTAAATTAATTAATAATGAACTAAATTATAATATTATTATTATTTATGAAATATATTTATGTTATAATATGTTCTGTTAATTATAGTAGGTATATTGAATGTGTTAAAGATTTTTTAATTTTGTTAATTGATATTGATAAATTATATAATGTATTTAGTTACTCTATTGTAATGGGTTAATCCTGTAAAAATAGATGTAAGAGTGGAAATAAAATAAATAAATAAATACTTTTTCGGAATTAGTCCCAAAAAGGACTGAAAGATATAAGCGATTTAAATGGTCCATGCCAAAGCAAACCTTCATTTTGGCAGGGACAGGCTATATCTAGTGAACCATAACACCTAGCCAGGATCTGATTATTAAAAAAAAAGTCCCTTTTTTATGGATCTCGCAACGCCTAGAATCAATACGAAATGAAGCGCCGTTCAAAAAATTTAAAGGAATGATTTGGTCCATGCCAAAATCAACCTACATCTTGGCGAGGACCACTTTGAAAACCGCAATTCTGACTACATGGAAAAGACATCAGGCAAATACCTTTGACAAAAAACCCAAGAATGTATAGCATTTTTGTTTTTTCCAAAATTAAGACTTGTAATTAGTAAGTCATAAAAAATATTCAGATTTTAACAAAGCTTTATATTTTGAGAGTTATTTGTGTTTGTAACTTATATTTTTGGTAACCCCGACACTATTACAGCAACACCAGTTACACGACCAAAACGTTTTGATAACTGCGCTAGTGATTAATCGGTGTTCTACCGAAATACCGAAATGTACTAAGCAAGCATAAAGTCAAGTCTCCAGCGACAGTGTTTTCGAAAACATTCAACAAAATCTATCAATCAATACACAAAGTCAAGTTTTTTTGCTTTAGAACCAAGAGGGAAGAACTGTGCATATGTCGTAACAAAACGCTGTTTGATAGTTGATTGACAATGACAGTTAACTGACAGTAAAAGTGACAGACCGCCACAGGCCGACCAATCGGCTTTCGCGTTTTGACAATTGACTGTCAATGTCAGTCATTCAAGATTACATTGATGACATGGAAGCCACAGAGTATCAATGACAAAGATGTCTTTTTAATCGAAATACTGCCGATTTTTCAGTAATTAATTTAAGCGAAATGAAGGAGTTTAAAAATAAACTTGCTACTGTTTTATTATTCTAATAATACATATTGCTTAAATGTAACAGAATTATTCTTATACACCTTTGGGTCTGATGTGCCTGATGTCCTTTCTCCCCAATTAGTCCTAACTAGTCCTACTTTTTCGGAATTAGTCCCAAAAAGGACTGAAAGATATAAGCGATTTAAATGGTCCATGCCAAAGCAAACCTTCATTTTGGCAGGGACAGGCTATATCTAGTGAACCATAACACCTAGCCAGGATCTGATTATTAAAAAAAAGTCCCTTTTTTATGGATCTCGCAACGCCTAGAATCAAAACGAAATGAAGCGCCGTTCAAAAAATATAAAGGAATGATTTGGTCCATGCCAAAATCAACCTACATCTTGGCGAGGACTTTTGAACCAGGTCACCCAGAGAAAATCTGCTTATTGGAAACGATTCGTGTAAATTAGTCCCAAAGCCACAAAATTAGTCCCCCTTTGGTTTAGGAGATTTAATCGGAATTAAAATTTAGTTTTTATAGTACAGGAGCTGACTTCCTATTCAGTGACGATGTTTTGTAACTTGTTTTTTTTGCGTATTTGTGTTAGAATAACGAAGTGTAATTAGTAACACAAAAGTATATCGTAAAGTAATACGTAACATGTATGCATTTTCAAAACTCAAGTCTTAATTTTTAAGTCATAAAATAAAAAAAAATCTTAGAGATATTTTGATCCTGGGGCTCTTGGACTATATCAAAATAATGTACAGTCGCGGACAAAATAATTTCAAAAGAAGTATAAAATGGTATTGAATTTTAAAATTATATTGCTTTCTTGCGAAATTATTCATATTTGAAGTGGAGTGATTTTCTTCCTTCAATGGGTTCACTTGAAACTTTGTACCTATACAGGGTTATTTGTAATTCATTTAAAACCTCTCGTGGGGTTGATCAGACCATCAAACTGAACAACTTTCATTATGGGTCCAACCTCAAAATCACGAAAAAACAGCCGTTTTTTTACATTACGATGGAGTACTTACGCATTGTACTTTACACAATACGGCACGGAATAGTTTTATGTAGGTACTTAATTAATTTTTACAGTACGCTTTTGTACGTGACTGTACTTATACAATAAAACGGAATTTCTCCTAAACCAAAGGGGGACTAATTTTGTGGCTTTGGGACTAATTTACACGAATCGTTTCCAATAAGCAGATTTTCTCTGGGTGACAATAACTACGGCACGGAATAGTTTTATGTAGGTACTTAATTAATTTTTACAGTACGCTTTTGTACGTGACTGTACTTATACAATAAAACGGAATTTCTCCTAAACCAAAGGGGGACTAATTTTGTGGCTTTGGGACTAATTTACACGAATCGTTTCCAATAAGCAGATTTTCTCTGGGTGACCTGGTTCAAAAGTCCTCGCCAAGATGTAGGTTGATTTTGGCATGGACCAAATCATTCCTTTATATTTTTTGAACGGCGCTTCATTTCGTTTTGATTCTAAGCGTTACGAGATCCATAAAAAAGGGACTTTTTTTTTGAATAATCAGATCCTGGTTAGGTTATGGTTCACTAGATATAGCCTGTCCCTGCCAAAATGAAGGTTTGCTTTGGCATGGACCATTTAAATCGCTTATATCTTTCAGTCCTTTTTGGGACTAATTCCGAAAAAGTAGGACTAGTTAGGACTAATTGGGGAGAAATTTTCCATGTAGTCAGAATTGCGGTTTTCAAAGTGGTCCATGCCAAGATGTAGGACACTACTCTATCAGAGACTAGCTAACTACAGCCAAACTGGTGTTGTGGACCAGCCCAAACTTGCTCGAGAAGACTAATCTTCGCCGCCCTAGATCAGAGCCTGCCTGGCGGCCATGATTTTAACCTCAAAAACGAAAAACAACTGTATTTTTTTTATATACCCAACCCTATCTTATTTAAAATTAAAAGGTTCCAGCGCATTACCAATTGACGGGGATAATGGCTTCCTATGCATTACCCCATGCATAGGATAATACTTCCTATGCATTTACCCCTAAGCAAAGCACTCACATGCTTTGCAGAGAATAATAGAAAGTGGCGCACTCAATTTTTGTCAACTCTTTATGGTCAAGCTGTACTTATACTTACGTAACTAGGTTTAGCTTCAAAGTCGTTCGTTAGTCATAAATAATAATAGAAGAAACAAAAAACAGGCATTTAAATTAAACATTTTATTTCTTAATAAAAATTTAATAAATCTTTACAAGTTTATCATATTGTTCCTTTGTTTGTTGCATTACCTGTAATAAAAAAAAAGTTTTAATTATACCTATAAGCAATTTTTTTTAATAACTTTATACAGCGACAGACAACGCGCTTGTAGTGCGCCTATATAACCGAGGCAAGGACAAGCCCTTTTCCCAGCAGTTTTGACCACAGATCCTCTGTGTCTGGATGATGCCAGGAATATCTTAAGACAAAGAAATTCCAAGTGAACCCAGACACTGCTTGTAGAGACAATAAATAGACAAATAGCTAAAAAGAACTCAAAAAAGTAAATAAGTTAACCGTCAATCGTCAGTGGTCACCCAGTTTAAGAGTTCCCCTTAGCAAATATTTTTGCCCATAGAACCCCTTAATAACAATCTTAAAAAGATACCAAGGGCCATATAATTTTCCTATGGTACCCTTTGTCCCCCTTGGGTGTTCCACGAGCTAAAATATTTACAAGGGGAACTTGGCCTTAGCACGCATTGCGATTAAACGCGAGCGGTTTAGGAATAGCTAAAAACGCAAAACCGCATGCAAGCACGCACTGTGGCTAGCATTTTGCTTAATTTTACATCAGTACCACCATCATACTATTACTGACACAAAAAAAATCTCGTGTTTACGAACCGCGATCAAAACCTAGCAAGTTAGGTTTTTTTAATCAGTCGCTGAAAAAGTCACAAATGTGTGTGCTTGTAGTCCGTTAGCCCACGACAGTATTGCCTACGTCATATGACATCACGATGAAATGCATGGCACACAGTCGGAAAAGTTGTGCTGAGTGAGGATCAGAAGATAATCGCAAACAAATTTGGGCGGAAGCTTGAGAAAATCTTCCACTTCCGGTCAAAATTTTAAGATTATATTTACGTCATATGACATCAGTAAGAGACCGGTGTCATTTAGTTTTCAATCGCATAGAGAGTAAACATAAGTCTGTCAGTTATGAAACGACTAAAAAACATAAATTTTAAGTTTAAGGTATTCCGGCCATTTCAGAACTGACAGACTTATGTTTACTCTCTCTACGATTGAAAGCTAAATGATGACACAGGTCTCTTACTGATGCCACATGACATAACTATAACTTAAAATTTTGACCGGAAGTGGAAAATTTTCTCAAGCTTCCGGTCAATTTTATTTGTGATAATCTTCTGATCCTCGCTCAGCACAACTTTTCCGACTGTGTGCCATGCATTTCATCGTGATGTCATATGACATAGGCAATACTGTCGTGGGCTCACGGACTATTGGATGTAAACTGATGTGCTAAATTTTTGACGGTTAAAAGTGTGCGTTTAATCGCAGTGCGTGCTAAGCCTTAGACTGGGAACCACGGGCAAGTAACGTAGTGAACAGCTAGAATGTCTTACCACTTATTCTAAAGGGAGAGCTTGCAACAGCCAGCGTGACCCTGGCAGCACCTATTAGGAAAAATTTAACATTAGCTTGATGGAAAAGCTAAATATTATAATACCTTAGAAACGAATATGGATCAGAGGCATTGGGGTGCCGGATGGTCAACATGGTTGATTTTGGACAACATGGGAGTAATCATTTCGGTTTTAATGGATATTTATTTAAGGGTAGTATTTTATCGGGTAACAATAAATTCCCATTTTGAGTATCAAAAATACAGAATTACTAAGTAGGCGACTATAAAAATAGAAAATGGGTCACTTTTCTTCCACAAGTTTTCACCTCATTATAAATTCACATTAATTTATGTATAAAACATTAAATTACCTTTACTTCCAATAGTGCTTTAGCTAACGGTTCATTCCTTGATCCTGTAAACAATAAAACATTGTTGAAATCAAGTATACTAAATATTGATACTGTCAAATAGCTGCTAGTAAGAAATCAGACGTGTTTGGGTGGTCAACATGGTTGATTGGGTTCGCTCTGTTGAGGGAGACCTGAAAGGTCAGTCATCATTTTATGTGGACCAGGGTTCTTATCGTCTAATGTTCAAAATCTATGGTTTAGCAAACTATGAACGATAAGTAAATTCACAAGCTAGACATTAACCACATCACATGGCATGATGTAAGCTTTGACAAGACAATACAAAACATGATCTCTAATCAATAGGGTAAAGCCACCTAAGAGTACACACTACCAAAGAGTACACACACGGTGCTTTTAAATGGTACTTAATTTCAATGAATATTAACACTGTGATAACTGTCGGTTGTCAGTAACGTATAGTATCAGCAGACACGCAATCAAGTTGGTGGGTTAAGTATCAATATTTTTATTAGAGTTAAAGGTTTTGACTTCCACGGGCTAATATTTACTGGTGGTACCCCAAGGCGAACTTGGGCTTAGCACGCATTGCGATTAAACGCGAGCGGTTTAGGAATAGCCAAAAACACAAAACCGCATGCAAGCACGCACTGCGGCTAGCATTTTGCTTAATTTTATATCAGTACCACCATCATACTATTACTGACACAAAAAGTCTTGTGTTTACGAACCGCGATCAAAACCTAGCAAGTTACGTCTTTTAAATCAGTCGCTGAAAAAGTCACAAATGTGTGTGCTTGTTTGTAAACTGATGTGCATAATTTTTTTGCAGTTAAACGTAGGCGTTTAATCAAACTGAACCTGCTAAGCCTTAGACTGGGGAAGCACGGGCAAGTAACATAGTGAACAGCTAGAATGTCTTACCACTTATTCTAAAGGGAGAGCTTGCAACAGCCAGCGTGACCCTGGCAGCACCTATTAGGAAAAATTTAACATAAGATTGATGGAAAAGTCAAATATTATAATACCTTAGAAACGAGTATGGATCAGAAGGCATTGGGGTACCGGATGGTCAACATGGTTGATTTTGGACAACATGGGAGTAATCATGTCAGTTTTAATGGATATTTATTTATGGGTAGTATTTAATCAGGTAACAATAAATTCCCATTTTGAAGTATCAAAAATACAGAATAGGGGGCGTCCATTAATCACATTATTTATGACAGAATAGAACAAAACTAAAATCGGTTCATCCATTTAGGAGCTACGATACCACAGACATACACAGACACGTTAAACTTTGTAACAAAACAGTGTATTTTATTTATAGCCACTCCCCGGCAGATTAAAAGGCCAATCTCTACCGCAGACCGAGGTTATTTTTTGTTATTTAGTTCTTTATTTGGCGGAGCAACTTCTGCCTGGCGCCCGAGCTATTTTGTTTCTTTTTCACATCACAAATAAATAATTTAAAAACATTACAACTTATAACGCCCCTCTTTTTGCGTCGGGGGTTAAAAATGGGTGACTTTAAAATATAAATTGAGTTACTAGTTATTCAGAACCGGCAACCAAATTTTATTTTATATAGGGCAGTAACTTAGTGTACAGCTAGAATGTCTTACCACTTATTCTGAAGGGAGAGCTTCTTCTTCTTCTTAATGAATGGCTTGCTCTGTGGCTAAGCACAATTCCGCCAATGTCACGTAGTTAGATTTACACGGTTGAGAAAATTATTGCAACAGCCAGCGTGACCCTGGCAGCACCTATTAGGAAACATTTGACATTCATCATCATCATCATATCAGCCACACGACACCCACTGCTGGGTATAGGCCTCCCCTAAGGATCTCCACGACGATCGGTCCTGCGCTGCCTGCATCCACTGGCTTTCCGCGACCTTCACCAGATCGTCGGTCCACCTTGTCGGGGGCCTACCCACGGAGCGTCGTCCGGTGCGCGGTCGCCATTCCAGAACCTTTCTGCCCCAACGGCCATCGGTTCTTCTCGCTATGTGTCCCGCCCATTGCCACTTCAGCTGAGCAATCCTTCGAGCGATGTCGGTTACTTTAGTTCTCCTGCGGATCTCCTCGTTTCTGATTTGATCACGTAGGGAAACGCCGAGCATGGCTCTCTCCATTGCACGCTGAGCGACCTTGAGCCTCCTTATGAGACCCATAGTTAGCGGCCACGTTTCACTGCCGTAAGTCATCACTGGCAACACACACTGTTCATAGACTTTCGTCTTGAGACACTGAGGTAAGTCGGACGCGAAGATTTTTCGAAGCTTCCCGAATGCTGCCCACCCGAGTTGGATTCGGCGAGAGATCTCTTTCTCGAAGTTGGACCTACCTAACTGGACTGCCTGTCCTAGGTATACGTAATGGTCAACAACTTCAAGTGTAGTGTTCCCAACATGAACTGGAGAGGGTACAACATGGGCATTTGACATAATTTTCGTCTTTTCCATGTTCATCCTAAGACCCACTCTTTGGGAAGCACTACTGTAACGTTGCGTTCTGACACCAAGTTTAAATTTTGGCGCGGAAGCGCAATGGTAGTTTTCAGTACCTTACAGGGGTGCGTTCCTAAAGTTCGCTCGACGACGGACCTTCACTCCAAGGCGTGCGACGTTCGTCATCCGACGTTTACGAACGACATGTGTACTAGAATTATCTAATCCAGTTATTATCTTATTTTCTGATCAGTTGGAGAAAGATTTGATATGTCCAATAGATACAATAAGATAAAATTAAGTAATTCTGATCACCAATAACACTATACATTAATTAAACAAAATCTCACACCAAAAAACGCGTCCGACAAGTCAAACGTTTCCCGCCTTTTTTCCAAAACCAATGTTTATAAACAAAGAAGACGTGTCAACTGTCCAATGAAACGTCAGAGCGAATTTCACCCACCTATTTCGTGGGGTGACCGGTGCGTTCGCCGGGCGACATTTACGAACGGTAAGAGTGATCGTCGGACGATCGCCTCGGTGGTTTTAGAACGCGTACTATGTCATCGAGCGTCGTCGAGCGAACTTTACGAACGCACCCCAGGAATTGGCACCTCCCCCTTAACGTCATTGGCGGATGTGTGTAGCAGCCGCAACTTTAATAAATGTCTTTTCGATTTTTCTTGTATTTGAATAGGGTTTTGAAATTAATAAACATTGGAAAACAGAACAAAGTCTCTCAATATTCGCTTCAGTTTTGCAGAGAATTTAACGATAGAAAATGGCGCGTGCGGCGTGTCATGATTTCGACCAATACGAATATAAGATTCTTGATTTCGACGAATAGCAACAACGCCCAATAGGAAGGCTGATTTTGGAGCCGCGGTGTTGCCATTTCGCGTCACATTCTTCTATCTGACACTTTTAATGAAGTTATGCACAAACACCTTTTTGCTGATTGAAGCGTCGAGTGACAGTTCTTTGTGTTTTGTCCAAAAGATTTATAGTCGACAAAACACAGGTATTTGTTTATGTAGGTTAAATTTTTATTTACAAAAATATTTGGTCAATTTTTAATTTCAAGTTATGGTAGGATTTGGGAAAACGGAACGTTTTGGAAGAAGTTTCAAAACGAGCAAGGGCAACACCAAGCAAGTTTTCAGATTTTCAGAAAAGAAAGATGACAGTTGTGATGAACGAGATTTCATTTGGTTATTTTATTTAACGCGGCGAGAGTCGCTCGCATAATAATTTATAGTCAGAAAACGCTACTGAGGTAAGTGCAGTTTTATCTGTTTAATGCAGATGTCGCAAGACGCCAGGAACATTTTTTTTGAGGTTGTTCTTATTACAGGTAGAACCACTGGTCACTGGTTTGAGGGTGTGCCAGATTCCCCAATTTTACTTACTGTGGTTGAGTTCGGCCAGGCAAAGTTTCAAACGGGTGGTGGGAGCAGGCGGTTTGAACACCCGCTAAACAGGATTCTGTTCAGCGAAAACCTGGTAAGAATCTTGGAAATAATATTTCCCACGCCACGCCGCCATGCCGCATAGCACAACGTGTTCGTGGTCGGTTTTCCAGTTTGCTAATCATACATATTTTGTTACAGCTATGGGAAGTTAATTTTATTCGACTCATCGTTTTATGAGAATACCCTACTTTGGGACGGTGTCCATCCACGGCCACGTCACCGGCCTGAACAAATTGCTGTCCACCGAGTCCTAATTTCATTCAGGACTCACAGCCCACAGGAGCATTAATAACTAGAAGTTGTCATCATATCGGACACATGAGGTCGGTGTAACTTTCACTACAATTTAGCTCTTTTAGTGAACCGTGGTATCTCCATGTAGGGCTCGGTTTCTTGACGTAGAACTGTAACTTTTACCTTTTGCGGCCCAACGCACACCAACCAAATCGTACCCATGTAAAGCGACCCCTATCGCTAAGCTAGTATTTTGGAATTTTTCTTATGTAGGGTGTAAACCAAAATTTTAACAATATAGACCATTAAACCCATACCATCTTTTATTTATTTTTGTTTACTCCTTATATTTAATTTTCTTTGCTCCGTGGCTCTCATCGGGCAGTATTCAAAGAGAACCACGTGGCAAATGGCGCCCACATTTATTTAAAGATATTGTTTGGTGTGTGTTGGTCAGAAACATCCCCCATCTTTCTCATATCTGGGCCCGGACCGCAGGGAATATTGTGTGTGTAAGATTTTGTCCTGGCCCACACCTTTGGCTTACTTATGGAATGATTTTTAGTACTGATTGAAAGATTGAGAGAGGGTAGGAGAGAGTAGGGGAGTTTTTTTTGTTTTAATAAAAGTTTACAGTCGAGTCATATTATTTTTTTTGATTTTGAAAAGAGGGTAGGTATATATTTTTGCTTAACTTAGAATCATATTTTTGAAAGTATTTGGTAGAGTCATTATGTATTTTGTGTAACTTAGAGTCATATTATATTTTTCAAACAAGAATATTTAGTTCATAATTATTGAGCGAACAACATTTAAGGTCATTTTTTATGCTTGAACAACATAACCACAGTAAAGATTTGTTTTTCAATTTAATAAATTTCTTTGGAACATTTTATTAGGAATTTGTTTTTTTTAACAGTAGCGGCATAGATTTAAATTGATTTTTAGGATTGGAATACCACGCGTTCTAGTTTTGTAATTTTATGTTGTGGTGTGCTGCTATTGTGAATGTTATAAAGTGAAAAAAAAACACATGTGTGGTTGTTTCATTTCCTTTAATTTTTAAGTGTTAAGCTTTTGTTCCATGTTTTATGTTATGTGTTATATGTTTTTATAAAACTAAGATTTATATGTATAGGTATCTACCTACATGTTTCATGTTTAAAAGTTAACTTCAAGTTATATTGTTTTTATGTAAAACTGTAACTAAACAGACATAAATATCAGATTTTACATTTGGTAACAAACTAGTGTTGTGTACACATTCATATTTTGAAAGGAAAGATTTCAGTTTTCAGATTAAAACTTTATTTTGTTTTTACAATGAATACATTTTGTTAAATTTAAAAGTTCATACAGTTGGTTTATAAATTTGATACATTTTGTTAAAACTACCTACATTTTATACATTTAGGTGATAAATTTACAAAATATTACAATATTGTACAAGCGGTGTGTCGTTGTGGTCAATACAATTACAAATAATTTTCTTGAGTACTGTGTTTTCTCTGATTTAGTGTTTGATAATTTAATATTACCTTTTATTTAAATTATTTGTGAAGGAAATACCACCAGTTCTTAACGATGGATTTAGAAATCTTAGTACATTCTCTTTTAAAAGATGAACTTACTTATGAAGTGACAATTAGGTCTGAAACACCGACTTCTACGGTTCCTTTGTTGAGGAAGCAACTAAAACAGCTTCTTATTGAGTGTCCCTCTGAGGTAATCACAGAAACAGAGTTTGAAAGTGGTTCGGAACTTAAAATTATTTCAGATAAAATTAAAGAATTAAAAGCAAAACTTAGTGAAAAATCTGTTACAGCACATTGTTTGAGCAGATGCCGTGGTTTGGTACGACACTTACATCATAGGCTTTTGCGAGTTGTGTCGGATGACCCTGCTGTTTTGTCACAAAAGGCAGAGTTGTCTGGCGCAATTGAGTTTTTATTGTCAGTTTCTGAAAAGTTTTTCTTGTCAACAAGAGCACAGCATCCGGATCAGAGCGATACCCAGGTTGAACCGGTGCCAGTAGTAGCAGTTGCAGAATGTTCTGGTGATAGGAATGTGGCAAAGTGGAACTTGAGATTCAACGGGACCACAGACCCACGCTCATTTTTGGAACGTGTCGACGAGCTCCAAGTTTCATATGGTGTTTCTGACGGCAAGTTGTTCAACTCAGCCGCTCAGTTGTTTTCAGAACAGGGTTTGCTGTGGTATCGTGGCATTAAAAGTCAGGTTGACAGTTGGGCAGAACTGAAATCTTTGTTGCTCGAAGAATTTGACCCGGTCGATTATGATTACAGGTTACTGGGTGAGATCCGTTCACGAACACAAGGAATGGAGGAGCCAACACACATTTATTTTTCAGTAATGGCATGCCTATTCAACAGACTGAAATCACCACTGCCGGAGGAGAAGCAGCTTGAAATCCTTTTGCATAACATCAGACCGTATTTTTCACAACAGTTAGCTTTGTTAGATATTACTACAATTTCCGATTTAAAGACAAAATGTCGTAAACTTGAATCTGCTCGCCAACGTTCGGATTTTTTTGTTGAACCGACTAAGTCGAATTTTCTGAGTCAAGAATTTTGCTATAAGGGTAAAGCAAAACAAGTCAATTATGTAGCAACACACAACACCAGTAGACCGCCAACAACATCACAACAGTTTAATTCTAATTCAATGCCTTCTGCAAACCAACGAGTGTGTTACAAATGTGGCAAGGGTAACCACAATTTCAGATTATGTAAAGTGACACCTCAAAATATAAAATGTTTCAAATGTGGCAAAGTAGGTTTTACTGTCACATCGTGTCCGAATTGCAGTAAGGGCACAAGTTTTAAAAGTTCACCACAGACAAAAAACTAGTTGGTGAGAACCGAGGTAATAATTTAGTGGATAGTGAGGGTAAATTTAAATCTTTTCGTAGCATCGCTTCGGTTCTCTTCGCACCTAGTGAAAATGATGTTAGGCCTTATTTAAAATTTAAAGTGAATGATTTTGAAATTATTGGTTTATTAGATTCAGGTGCTTGTATCTCAATTTTAGGGAACAATGCACATAAACAATTTATCAAGTTTGGGTTTGAACTTCAGGAGCGTGTAGACAGGTCGTGTAGTGTTGCAAATGGAGTTCAACTAGAATCTTTAGGGTTTATTTTTGTACCGGTTACTTTTGGTAAAATTAGCCGGGTAGTGAAATTTTTTGTGATTCCTAGTATAGTCACGGAGGTGATACTAGGTTGTGATTTTTGGAGATCTTTCGATTTAGGAAAGAACATTTTTGATCAAATAGATTATAGGAACGCTCCTAAATCATTTTTTAATAAATGTAGTTCAATTCACTCAGAACAAATAAATAGTATTCAGTCGTATAATAGTTTGTCTTTTAGTCAAAAAGAATTGGCTGATTCAATGGTGAAAGACTTTGAATCAATTTCTTCAGAAAGGATTGGGTTAGGAAGGACCCCTTTAACTGAGCATGTTATTGATACGGGAGAGGCCATACCTATTAGGATAGGTCAGTATCCGTTGTCGCCGGAAAAGAAGAAAGCCTTAAATGACGAGTTGGATAGAATGCTGGAATTAGACGTTGTAACACCTAGTGAAAGTCCGTGGAATAATCCCGTTCTATTAGTTAAGAAGGCGAGTGGCGATTGGAGATTCTGTCTTGACTGTAGGAAGCTTAACGCCGTTACCAAGGGCGATGCATATGCTATTCCGTACATGCCTCAGATACTTGACAGCCTTAAGGAGGCTAGGTACTTATCCTCGATAGATTTAAGCTCCAGTTTTTGGCAAATTCCACTCCAAACTGAGTCGCAGGATAAGACTAGTTTTACTGTTCCGGGAAGAGGTATCTTCAAATTTAAGGTGATGCCGTTTGGACTCTGCGGAGCTCCGGCTAGACAGCAACGTTTGATGGATAGGTTGTTGGGTCACGGGTTCTGCAGTGATATTGACAACGGAACAGTTTACTGTTACGTTGATGACATTATTATCTGTAGTTCTGATTTCCAAACGCATTTACTACTTTTAAAACGGGTGTTTGACAAGCTTAAGGAAGCAAATTTATCTATTAATTTTGCAAAATCTAAATTTTTCCGAAGTTCTATTAAATATTTGGGTTACGTTGTAGACGAATTCGGTCTGAGAACGGATCCGGAGAAGGTTTCCGCAATTTTGAACTTTCCTACTCCAACTTCAAGTCGTGAGGTCAAAATGTTTCTTGGAACGTGTTCCTGGTATAGACGGTTTATTCGTAACTTTTCGACTATCGCCGCACCACTAAATAAGTTGACGTGTAGTGGAAAGAATGCGCCACCCTTCTCTTGGTCACAGGAAGCCGAAGAGTCTTTTAATACTTTGAAAGACGCCCTGGTTACAGCACCGGTTTTAGCTGTACCAGATTTTGGTAAACCTTTCACTGTACATTGTGATGCATCTTCATATGGGTTAGGAGGAATGTTATCTCAGGAAATTGAAGGACATGATCACCCTATTGCATTTGTAAGTCGTTCTTTAAATAAAGCAGAGAGAAATTACAGTGCTACAGAAAGGGAAGCCTTAGCTGTTTTATTTTCGGTCGAGAAATTTGAACCTTATTTGGGATCTCGTCCTTTTAAAGTTGTCACGGATCATTCATCTCTTAAATGGTTTACTAAGCTGGAGAACCCTTCAGGTAGACTGGCGCGTTGGTTTTGTCGACTGTCTCAATTCGATTTTCAGGTTGAGCACAGGAAAGGCACAGACAATGTGGTTCCAGACGCGTTATCCAGACTTATGGACGCTAACACCTTAAACGTGATCAACTCTGTGGAGGACGAGTGGTTTGATAAAATTTTTAATGGTTGTAAGTCGCATCCACTTAATTTTCCTAATTTTTGTGTAAAGGATGGTAATTTGTATCGTTTTTCAAAAAGTAAATTTAGTTTATTGAGTGAATTTGATTGGAAGCTGGTAGTACGGAAGGATCAGAGAGAGGCCATTATTAGGGAGAACCACTGTGAACCAACAGCGGCTCATTTGGGAGTTTTCAAAACCCATAGACGCCTTTGTCTACGGTATTATTGGCCAGGAATGTACAAAGACATCGTTGATTTCATTAAACACTGTGACACTTGCGCCGCATACAAACCATCACAGAAGGCAACTCCAGGTTTAATGGGTCAACCGAAAGTCTGCCATAAACCATTTCAGGTATTATCCGTGGACATCGTCGGTCCAATGCCAAGGTCTCGTTCTGGTTTTGTTTATCTTTTGGTAGTTACCTGTTGCTTTTCTAAATATTGTTTAATTTTTCCAATGAGACGTGCTACTTGTGCGGAGGTGGTGAAAAACTTGGAACAACGCGTAATTTTAGTACACGGCGTTCCAGAGACTGTAATTGCTGATAACGGAGTGCAATTCACAGGATCTGAATTCCGCCAAATGCTCGAACGTTATAAAGTTCCGAAACTCCATTTTACCCCGCGTTACACACCTCAAGTAAATTTGGTTGAAAGATACAACAAAACCATAATGACAGCTGTTGCTTCTTACGTTAAAGATAATCATCGTACATGGGATGAACAATTGCCAAAAATTCAGTTTGCAATTAATAGTGCCGTGAATGAGTCCACTGGATTTTCACCATTTTTTCTAGTACATGCTAGGGAACCAGTCATTAGTGGTACCTTTTATAGGGACACAGATAAGGAATACGAACCTGGGGTACCTAGGGACGAATACGCCGGTGAATTTCACAATTTAAAGACCATTTTCGAAGAGGTACGCGAGCATTTATTAAAAGCCCATGCTGAGAACACCACTCACTATAACTTAAGAAGAAGAGAGGCAAAATTTTCTGTAGGTGATGTTGTGTGGAAGAGAACATTTACTCAGAGTGATGCGCAAAAATTTAAAATGGCAAAGTTGGCACCTAAATTTGAGAAATGTAGGGTCAAAAAAAGTTTTATCGCCTTTGGTGTATGATTTGGAAAGGGTTTCTGATGGTCAATCTATAGGTTCTTGGCACATTAAGGATTTAAAAGCTTAGGGCACTTATTACATCTTCTCTAGTAGTGTGTCAAATACACGAAATTTGGCACACGAAGCGTATGTCTGTGTGTGGTGTTTACAGTTATTTTCACTGTAACACTTTTGGTTTGCATGGTGAGGTATGAAAGGACAAATGGTGATGAACGAATGAATGACGATTGCATGCGGAGGAATTTGGGTGTGAAAGAGCAGGGAATTGCCGGTAGCCAAGCTATAGGTAGATGGAGGACTGGTTTAGTTTTTTTGTGTGGTTCAATCTCTAATGAGTTAGAATTCACTTTTTGTTACGAGTTTCGAATCTATTTTTTTTACCTAGGTGTAGATTCGGGTAAATCTTGATATTTTTTTATTTTTTGCTGTTTGGGAGGTAGTGAAACTTATATTTTTTTTCCAATTCATACTCCAATTTTGAAACGACTCGTTATGGAAGAAACCGGCATGTTTTTCTGCTATTTGGGTGACTGAAATTTATGTCACAAACTTTTTTTTAATTTGAATATTTAGTTGTTGTACAGTCACAACAACTGCGTTGCATTTGCGCATTTGGTAAATGCTACATTTTTTAAGGAGCGTAGTTTCGACTCCTTGGTTGGTTTACAACTTGTGTTGAGTTGTAAATGTTTTGTTTGTGCGGTGTTGTTTTGTGTTTTGTCTCGTTAAGTGGAAGTCCTGTGTCGTCAAATGTGATGTCACTAGGGTGACGGGTTGTACGTCCAGGGTATATATATATATTTTTTTTTTGGGTTGTCGGTCGACATGGTTCGTTGAATCGTAGCATTCAATAGATTTTTTTTTCTAGGTTTGTGTTAGTAGTAGGATTTGTAGTTTGAGGACGCTGAGGGCAGCGCCTTTTTTTCAGGAGAGGGGGTATTGTAACGTTGCGTTCTGACACCAAGTTTAAATTTTGGCGCGGAAGCGCAATGGTAGTTTTCAGTACCTTACAGGAATTGGCACCTCCCCCTTAACGTCATTGGCGGATGTGTGTAGCAGCCGCAACTTTAATAAATGTCTTTTCGATTTTTCTTGTATTTGAATAGGGTTTTGAAATTAATAAACATTGGAAAACAGAACAAAGTCTCTCAATATTCGCTTCAGTTTTGCAGAGAATTTAACGATAGAAAATGGCGCGTGCGGCGTGTCATGATTTCGACCAATACGAATATAAGATTCTTGATTTCGACGAATAGCAACAACGCCCAATAGGAAGGCTGATTTTGGAGCCGCGGTGTTGCCATTTCGCGTCACATTCTTCTATCTGACACTTTTAATGAAGTTATGCACAAACACCTTTTTGCTGATTGAAGCGTCGAGTGACAGTTCTTTGTGTTTTGTCCAAAAGATTTATAGTCGACAAAACACAGGTATTTGTTTATGTAGGTTAAATTTTTATTTACAAAAATATTTGGTCAATTTTTAATTTCAAGTTATGGTAGGATTTGGGAAAACGGAACGTTTTGGAAGAAGTTTCAAAACGAGCAAGGGCAACACCAAGCAAGTTTTCAGATTTTCAGAAAAGAAAGATGACAGTTGTGATGAACGAGATTTCATTTGGTTATTTTATTTAACGCGGCGAGAGTCGCTCGCATAATAATTTATAGTCAGAAAACGCTACTGAGGTAAGTGCAGTTTTATCTGTTTAATGCAGATGTCGCAAGACGCCAGGAACATTTTTTTTGAGGTTGTTCTTATTACAGGTAGAACCACTGGTCACTGGTTTGAGGGTGTGCCAGATTCCCCAATTTTACTTACTGTGGTTGAGTTCGGCCAGGCAAAGTTTCAAACGGGTGGTGGGAGCAGGCGGTTTGAACACCCGCTAAACAGGATTCTGTTCAGCGAAAACCTGGTAAGAATCTTGGAAATATTATTTCCCACGCCACGCCGCCATGCCGCATAGCACAACGTGTTCGTGGTCGGTTTTCCAGTTTGCTAATCATACATATTTTGTTACAGCTATGGGAAGTTAATTTTATTCGACTCATCGTTTTATGAGAATACCCTACTTTGGGACGGTGTCCATCCACGGCCACGTCACCGGCCTGAACAAATTGCTGTCCACCGAGTCCTAATTTCATTCAGGACTCACAGCCCACAGGAGCATTAATAACTAGAAGTTGTCATCATATCGGACACATGAGGTCGGTGTAACTTTCACTACAATTTAGCTCTTTTAGTGAACCGTGGTATCTCCATGTAGGGCTCGGTTTCTTGACGTAGAACTGTAACTTTTACCTTTTGCGGCCCAACGCACACCAACCAAATCGTACCCATGTAAAGCGACCCCTATCGCTAAGCTAGTATTTTGGAATTTTTCTTATGTAGGGTGTAAACCAAAATTTTAACAATATAGACCATTAAACCCATACCATCTTTTATTTATTTTTGTTTACTCCTTATATTTAATTTTCTTTGCTCCGTGGCTCTCATCGGGCAGTATTCAAAGAGAACCACGTGGCACTACGGAGATCTTCGAGCATTGTGTTCAGGTCTTCCATGGTCTCAGCCATAAGGACTATATCATCGGCAAAACGAAGGTGTGTTAGGTACTCGCCATTAATGTTGATGCCGAGTCCTTTCCAGTCCAAGAGCTTAAAGATGTCCTCCAACGCAGCTGTGAACAGTTTCGGAGAAATAACGTCTCCCTGTCTCACACCACGCTGCAGTTGGATAGGATTTGTGTTCTGGTTCTGTACTCGGATCGTCATGGTGGCATTTTGGTATAAGTACCTCAACACCTCGATATACCTATAGTCCACTTGGCACCTTTGGAGAGACTGCAGCACCGCCCAGGTTTCAATCGAATCAAAGGCTTTCTCATAGTCCACGAATGCCAAGCAAAGTGGCTCATTATACTCCTCGGTCTTCTGTATAACCTGCCGCAGCGTATGGATGTGGTCTATGGTGCTAAAGCCTTTTCGGAACCCGGCTTGTTCGGGAGGTTGGAAGTCGTCGAACTTGCGAGCGAGACGATTCGTAAGGACTCTCGAAAACAACTTATAGACATGACTCAGAAGCGAGATGGGTCTATAGTTCTTTAAGAGGGACTTGTCACCCTTTTTAAAGAACAAGATCACCTCACTTATGTTCCATGTCTTTGGCGTTCTGCCCTGGACGATGACGGAATTAAAGAGCTTCTGGAGGACTTTGAGTATCGGCTTACCGCCCGCTCTCAGAAGTTCTGTAGTGATTCCATCGTCACCCGCCGCCTTGTTGTTTTTCAGCTGTTTGAGAGCCATACTAATCTCGTACAGGCTGACGTCCGGGATATCTTGAGTATAGTGTCGGGTAAGCTTGGCTCTGGGGTCTTTAGCCTTGCTTTCTACAGGTGTCTGCGTGGAATATAACTGCCCATAGAAGCTCTCGATCTCCCTCAGGATTTCAGGCTTTGATGAAATGATGCGTCCGTCGTCAGTTTTTAGCTTCGTCATCTGGCTTTGCCCAATAGACAGATCTCTCGCGAACACTTTGGAGCCTTTATTCCGCTCGATAGCCTCTTTAATACGATTCGTATTAAATTGGCGAAGGTCGCTCGTCAAAGACTTAGATATCTGTCTATTAAGCTGCCGATAACGATTAGCATCTACTGAACTCTGGAGCCTCATTTCACGTCTCTGATCCATGAGTAGGAGTGTGTGGTCGGAGAGTTTCTTTATCTTGGGACGGCGGGTCTTAAAGAGCTTGGACCCTACCGTACGGACAGTATCCACCACCATGTTGTTTAGATCGTCCACATCTATGCTGTTCTCAAGGGCTTCGAAGCGGTTTTGGAGTTCAAGTTGAAAGCTCTCGGGGTTTTGAATATGGGCCGGCAATGGTCGAATTGTTGATTTTATCAGTCGAGATCTTTCCAGCTTTGGGTTGATATTCAATGTGCCACGTACCAATCGGTGATCGCTCCCCGTCTTAACAGCGTTGATCACAGTTACATCATTGAATATTTGCTTTTTCGTCGACATGATAAAATCTATCTCATTTCTGACTTTACCGTCCGGACTGACCCAGGTCCACTTCCGGCTTTCCGGCTTTCTGAAGAAGGAGTTCATCATAAAGAGGTTCTCCTTCTCCATAAAGTCAGCCAGCATCTGGCCTCTGTCATTCCGTTGCCCAACTCCAAATTGCCCCACTCTCAGCTCATCACCGCATCGTTTCCCCAACTTTGCATTGAAGTCCCCCATCACAACAGTGTAGTGGGTTTTGTAGCTATGCATGGCTTTAGAGATCTCCTCATACATAGCCTCCACTTCGTCATCTTGGTGTGTCGAGGTCGGTGCGTAAACCTGTATAACATTCAGCGAACACCGTTTGGATATTCTGAGTATAAGGTACGCCACCCTGGTCGACACACTTCCGATGGTAATCACGTTGTTGACAAGGGACTTGTGGACGATGAACCCGACACCACCTTGGGACTGTTGGTCGCCCTCCCGGTAGTAAAGCAAGTTACCGGAGTTGAGGATTATCGAGTCCTCTCCCGCTCTTCGGACTTCAGATAACCCGATAATGTCCCAGTGTACCTTGCTGATAACTTCTTCCAACTCGGTTAACTTCGCGTCTTCCCTTAGTGTGCGCGTGTTATAGGTTGCCAGGTGCAGTTGTCGTCGTTTTTGGTAGCCGAGCCGCACCCGGGGATTCTTAGCACCCCCTGCCCCGCCGTTACCGTAGCCGCTACCGTAGCTAGGAATAGCGGGGCTGCCGGGGACTGGGGGCCAATTTTTTGATCCATTGTGCATGAGGGGGGGGGGTTTGCCATAATCGCCACGCTTGGCAGGCGGGTTGGCGATCGCAGTAGGCCAAGGTTTTTTGGAGACGCTGCTGCCCGTCTCTTGAAGGCTATGCTCCCTTAGTCGCCTTTTACGACACCCACGGGATGATAGGGGGTAGTGCTATTCTAGGCCGGCACATACACGGCACATTTGACATTAGATTGATGGAAAGTTAAATATTATAATACCTTAGAAACGAATATGGATCAGAGGCATTGGGGTGCCGGATGGTCAACATGGTTGATTTTGGACAACATGGGAGTAATCATGTCCGTTTTAATGGATATTTATTTAAGGGTAGTATTTGATCGGGGAATAATAAATTCCCATTTCAAGTATCAAAAATACTGAATATAGCGTACTTAATTACTAAGTGGGCGACTATAAAAATAAAAAATTTAAAAACCTCTGACATATGGTACCAAATTTTGAATCGATAGGACATTATATGAAAGGTAGTCAGATCCCCTCATCAACTATTAAAGAGCTGATGACAATAGAACTAAACTAAAATTGGTTCATTCGTTTAGGACAGTCTTTCCCAACGTGGGCGATAACGCCCCCTTGTGGGCGCTGCAGGCCTAAAGGGGGGCGGTAAGAGACCCAGAAAAAAAGGGGGCATTATTGAACAGCATTAGATTCAACCTTCACATTAGTTTTTATATAAGAATTGATTATGTTTGTTTTATTTTCAATAAAAGATACTCTGTCCGAATACTATAAATTTGCGTTTCAATAATCAGTTATAAGTACTTAGCGGTTTTTAAGTATGTTTAAAAAGGGGGGCGTTAAAAAATAATTTATTGTTAAAGTGGGCAGTAGACAAAAAAAGGTTGGGAACCACTGGTTTAGGAGCTGCGATACCACAGACACGTTAAGCTTATAAAACCCCTCTTTTTGCGTCGGGGGTTAAAAATGGGCGACTTTAAAATACAAATTGAGTAGGTAACTAGTTATTCAGAACGGAATTTCTATTTGGGCGGCAACCATGGGGCAGTAACGTAGTGAACAGCTAGAATGGCTTACCACTTATTCTAAAGGAAGAGCTTGCAACAGCCAGCGTGACCCTGGCAGCACCTATTAGGAACAATTTGACATTAGATTGATGGTAAAGTTAAATATTATAATGCCTTAGAAACAAATTTGGATCAGAAGGCATTGGGGTACCGGATGGTCAACATGGTTGATTTTGGACAACATGGGAGTAATCATTTCGGTTTTAATGGATATTTATTTATGGGTAGTATTTAATCAGGTAACAATAAATTCCCATTTTGAAGTATCAAAAATACAGAATAGGGGGCGTCCATTAATCACGTGATGTTTTTTTGGCCAATTTATAACCCCCCCTCCCTTCCCCCTTGGTGAGGTTTTACGTTAACCCCCCCCCCCCCCCCCAAATCACGTGTATTTTTTTGGTACAAAATAATCTCAACATTTTTCAGTGCAAATATGTCGCGGTGGGCGGGGTTATCGTCCTGGTAACGGTGAGTCAACAATCAGACGCCGTTTTTCGGTTAAAAATCACACATTCAACGAAAAAGAATTAATACACGTGATATCTCACTACACCGCCCCGTCCCCCCTTGTGATACTTCGTGATTTTTTCAACTACCCCCCCCCCCCCTTTCGAGGCTCACGTGATTAATGGAGGACCCCATATAGCGTGCTCAATTACAAAAGGGGCGACTATTAAAATAGAAAATGGGTGACTTTTCTTCGTCAAGTTTTCACCTCATTATAATTCACATTAATTTATTAATTAGCATGATTTCGGATATTATGTATAAAACATTAAATTACCTTTACTTCCAATAGTGCTATTAATTTAGCTAAACGGTTCATTCCTGATCCTGTAAACAATAAAACATTGTTGAAATCAAGTATCAACTAAATATTGATACTGTCAAATAGCTGCTAGTAAGAAATCAGACGTGTTTGGGTGGTCAACATGGTTGATTGGGTTCTCTCTGTTGAGGGAGACCTGAAAGGTCAGTCATCATTTTATGTGGACAAGGGAACTTATTGTCTGATTTTCAAAATCTATCGCAATCACTTTTATTTGAAAAATAGATTTGATTTGATAAATTACTATATTTCTTTGGTAAGCTTTTATTTGGGCCAAAAAGATAATATGTCACATCCATCTGTCAAATGAAAGCGATAGATTTTGAAATGAGACAATAAGTACCTTGGTTTAGCAACTATAAACGATAAGTAAATTCACAAGCTAGACATTAACCACATCACATGGCATGATGTAAGCTTTGACAAGACAATACAAAACATGATCTCATCAATAGGGTAAAGCTAAGAGTACACACTACCAAAGAGTACACAGTGCTTTTAAATGGTACTTAATTTCAATGAATATTATCACTGTGATAACTGTCAGTTGCCAGTAACGTGTAGCATCTGTATTTACTGGTGAGGCCACGGCTATCCTTGAGGCTCTCCTCTACGTGGAGTCTCACAAATTGGATAAAACTATCATTCTTACAGACTCCAAAAGCTGTCTGCAAGCAATCTTATCCAACCCTTTTCGTTGCAAATCTAATTTCCCTTATATTCTTAAAATCAGAGATGTACTTTACAGATGTTTCCAGCTCGGAATTAAAGTCACATTAGCTTGGATACCAAGTCACTCGGGTATAGATGGTAATGAGACTGTTGATCTCATTGCAAAAGAGGCCATAAACAATGGAAGTCCTGACCATGATAAGGCTTTCTCCCACGACCTATCCCCATTGGCAAATCAAAGTATGAGACACACTTGGGAAACCCAGTGGCAAAAAACTAGCAGATTGAAAGGAAAGCATTATGCTGACGTCCAACATATTTTGCCTGACAAACCATGGTTTTTCAAATATAAAAAGGCATCAAGATCATGTACTTCTACTATTTGTCGCTTAAGGTTGGGTCACTCATGTACTCCTGTTCATCTTGCCAAAATAAGGGTTAGGGATTCGTCACTCTGTGAATGCGGGCTGGATGAGGGAACAGCCGATCATATATTTTTTTGTTGTCCTAAGTATAAAACTTCCTTGTATGATATCCTCCCCTCATGTATCCCCAAACCTACTAATTTTAAATGTGTCCTTAGCCATGTAAAATCCCCATGTATTGACGTTCTATGTGATTATATAGCAAATAATAATATAAGACTATAAAATGTATCTATTCATTACTAACATATTGTGCTGTGTGTTATATGTCCGTCGTGTTTGTCCCTATTTCAGATAGCTCAACAGTGGGTTCTACAGTCCGAAATATAATTTCAACCACCTCTATACATCGGCGTTGTACTTTCACAATACGCCTTGAAATAACAGAGCAGAGTCTGTAGGGAAAAAAGAAGCCACTAAGCAAAACACTCGACTCTGGCGAAATCCACAAGGGAACCGCCAAAGCATAAAAAGAAGAAGAAGACACGCAATCAAGTTGGTGGGTTAAGTATTAATATTAATAGGCTTAGAACGTATTGCGATTAAACGTGAGTGGTTTAGGAATAGTTGAAAACGCAAAACCGCATGCAACACGCACTGCGGCTGGCATTTTGACTAATTTTATATCAGTACCACCATACTATCACTGACACAAAAAAGTCTCGTGTTTACGAACCGCGATCAAAACCTAGCAAGTTACGTTTTTTAAATCAGTCACTGAAAAAGTCACAAATATGTGTGCTTGAATGTGAACTGATTGATGTACTTAATTTTTTGGCCCTTAAACGTGTGCGTTTAATCGCAGTGCATGCTAAGCCTTAGACTGGGGAACCACGGGCAAGTAACGTAGTGAACAGCTAGAATGTCTTACCACTTTTTCTAAAGGGAGAGCTTGCAACAGCCAGCGTGACCCTGGCAGCACCTATTAGGAACAATTTGACATTAGATTGATGGAAAAGTTAAATATTATAATACCTTAGAAACGAATATGGATCAGAGGCATTGGGGTGCCGGATGGTCAACATGGTTGATTTTGGACAACATGGGAGTAATCATGTCGGTTTTAATGGATATTTGTTTAAGGGTAGTATTTAATCGGGAACAATAAATTCCCATTTTGAGTATCAAAAATACTGAATATAGCGTACTGAACTACTAAGTGGGCGACTATAAAAAAATAAAAAAATTAAAAAACCCCCGACACTACCAAATTTCGAATCGATAGGACTTTTGAAAGGTAGTCAGATCCCCTCATCAACTATTTAAGAGCTGACGATCTTCAAATGGCTGATCAGGTCATGGTTACCCTACCATTTACTTCCTAAATCATTGAGTCAGATCCCTTTATCAACTAGAAAAGAGCTGATGATCTTCAAATGGCTGAACAGATTTTCATGAAACAAGGTTAAGAACACTCGGGATAAAATTATCTATGACACAAAAGAACTAAACTAAAATCAGTTCATCCGTTTAGGAGCTGCGATAACACAGATTGATACACAGACACGTTAAACTTATAACACCCCTCTTTTTGCGTCGGGGGTTAGTCAAAGTCAAATAAGCTTTATTCAAATAAACTTAATTATTAAGTACTTTTGAATTAAAAATGGGTGACTTTAAATACAAATTGAGTAGGTAACTAGTTATTCAGAAAGGGCGACTAAATTTCTATTTGGGCGGCAACGTAGTGAACAGCTAGAATGTCTTACCACTTATTCTAAAGGGAGAGCTTGCAACAGCCAGCGTGACGCTGGCAGCACCTATTAGGAAAAATTTAACATTAGCGTGATGGAAAAGTTAAATATTATAATACCTTAGAAACGAGTATGGATCAGAAGGCATTGGGGTACCGGATGGTCAACATGGTTGATTTTGGACAACATGGGAGTAATCATGTCAGTTTTAATGGATATTTATTTAAGGGTACAATAAATTCCCATTTTGAGTATCAAAAATACTGAATATAGCGTACTGAATTACTAAGTGGGCGAAATTTTAAAAACCCCCGACACACGGTACCAAATTTCGAATCGATAGGACATATGACACAAAAGAACTAAACTAAAATCGTTTCATCCGTTTAGGAGCCGCGATACCACAGACCAACGAACTAAGATCTAAGGAAGCCTAACTCCTAACAAATATTGCATAAAAAATGGCACCTTCACATATTCTGTAACACAAAAGGTCGCAAACTCAACAATGAACTAGTAAAAACATTCCTTATTACAATGCACGCATAATCGGCATTAGATTGTATTCTAACGCATATGACGTTTTTTATTGGCTGGGGTTTGAACGCAGATCAAACATGATTGGATATTTGACTCGCCTCGTGTCACTCATTGGGCCGTTGTCGTGCCTTTGTCATTGAGGCGAGGACGGTGTAACGTAGAATGCAGTCAGTACACCTAACCTACTACGGCGCGCTGGGCGGCATCATAAAATTGTTTTATCTACACTCACAACGTAATGTTCCAAATATGAATTCAAAAAAGGTAATATAAATACGTACTTTATTTTCGTGGATAGGTAAAATTAAAAAATAAACTCATTACGATGCAGTCAACTGCATCATAAAATAACTTTTTTTCTCATTACGATACAGGGCAAATCCAAGAAGAAGGCAGTGCCGTAACATTAAAAAAAAACAACGATATTTTCCCACATATTTTCCATGATTAAAATGCACTCTATGGTAATCGATGACTTGGTGTGATTAGTTTGTTGGAATGGACTCATTTCTTTTTTTTTCTAATGGAATGCGCGCCATTTCTAAAGCATTTCAAATAAAGTTTTGATTTCAATTTTTACATTTTGTTATACTTACTGATTTTTGTGGGTTTTTTTATTCTTGCTTTAAAATGTGAAAAAAAATTGACTCTGCCCGATATTTTAGATGCAGCTAAGGAAATGACTTATTACAAGGTAGGTACCTAGCTAATACAAACAAAGTCTCTCTCTCTTTTCTAACGTTGCTCTTTTATTTAGTAGGTTCAATCCCAAATGTATGAGTGTAGATAAAGTAGTGTATGAAACTGCACATAACTAGGTATTAAAACACTCGTGTGATACTATTAAAAACCTCGCCTACGGCTCGGTTTTTAAACACACACTCGTGTTTTAATACCCCTCTTTATGTGTCAGTTTCATAAACTACTATTATGAAATTAGTACATTATTGTTTGTTAGATATAATGTTTGTTTTATTATGTAGACGGACGACTTGGTAAAGACCGCTCGAATACGCTTGATGCAAGTCGCCTGTAACTAGTCGCTCTAAAAAACTAAAGGAGACCTATGTCAGCAGTGGACGTCTTTCGGCTGTGATGATTTTATTGTTATTTTATTTTATGAAAATTATAAAATGATGATGTTGATGAATGATGATCATATTATTTGTCACGAATTGGTAAGACATATGATTTCAAGAAGGACTAAAATTAGGCAAGCTATTGAAATAAAATAGGTATGCTTGATAAAAGACAATGTATTCTGTAAAGATTTTTTTTTCTCAACATGTAAGTACATATTATGTAGATAGTTATCACATTTGCGCGAGCAACACCTTAATACGTCTTTTAGAGGTGTGACTGATAAAGAACAACAGTATTAATACGTCGCTTTATTTTTTAATTGGCAATACAAAATTCTTATAGCGACACCTTTTTAACCGACTTCAAAAAAGGAGGAGGTTCTCAGTTTTTCGTATTATATTTTTTATAGCAGCGTATTCCACCAAGTCAAAGTTTATTCTTGTCATGATCTTTTTCAAATGCAGACTACTTTAACATGCTTATTGACCGGTGCGCAAATACCTAAACTAGCAATATGGGTGATGGGTGACGGTGGATTGGAAGAGGTGGACCAACTCCGTAGCCAGCGCGATCTCCAGATTTGACACCCCTTGATTTTTATTTGTGAGGTCATGTTTACAGTTGATGTTTAAAAACATTTGTGAGAGTGAATCCGTAATGCGTTTGCGAATAATAGCCACATTTGTACTAATTAAGTGGAATACAGGTGTGCTGCAAAGTGTTCGGGACAATCTAGTGCACCGTTGCTAGGCATGTATTTCTATTGGTGGTGGAAATATAAAGTAGCATTTTCGCAGCAGATCTCATACATTGGGGTTCCAGCAGAATGATCCGCGGATCAAACTCCGTATTAAAAAGCTGTTTTCAGAGCTGCATAAAATCATAGTTTCTGGAAATTGTCATTACTTTGTGTTCTGATCTGACGGTCTTGACCTCATGACGTCACTACTTGTCGTGCCACTCTGCTGCCTTCGGTGTTGCAATGTGAGTTCTTCATTTTTTATTTATTCTATTTTAACCAGGGATTTTTACTCGTTAATCAAAGAGGATTGCGTGAATAGAATCTTTATAGGTACCTACCTAATCATCCCTTCACGGATTGGACAGCGTTTTTGTTACACCCTGTATAATAATAAAAAACAAGGAGATTACATCAGATTACTCGTTTTCTATGTATTGCATATTGCAGGACGCGCCATTTTTAGCATTACAAAATTTTGATTTAAATTTTTCTTTTTTTTGTTGTACTGAATTCCATGAGAGAGTTTTATTCTTGTTTAAAAATGTGTGATAGCAGTGAATGTGAAGATTTGACTCTGCCCCACAAAGCGACTGAACACTTGTTGCATAATAACGACCATATTTTGATGTATACGCTCATAGATATTTCTAAAAAACGAAAAATATGTTACTTTCCTATGTTATGTTATGTCTGTATAGTTTTGCTGCCTTCTTTTGGTCTTTTTCACCACTTGACCACACATGACGTCATTTTAATCATTTTTCTAATTATTATTTTGTGATAACGCTAACGACTGTCGCCGAGCGCGTGGCAGACATTACTAAATCGTGCTTCACTAGTACTTTTTTAGCCCCGCCCACTCTGTGTTAGTTTGCGTGGTGCTATTTTTTGAGCGGAATTACACTTCCTTAGTATCTTAGTTCGTTGCCACAGACAGATACACAGACACGTTTAACTTATAACGCCCCTCTTTTTGCGTCGGGGGTTAAAAATGGGTGACTTTAAAATACAAATTGAGTAACTAGTTATTCAGAACCGGCAACCAAATTTTTATTTGCGCGGCAACCATAGGGCAGTAACGTAGTGAACAGCTAGAATGTCTTACCACTTATTCTAAAGGGAGAGCTTGCAACAGCCAGCGTGACCCTGGCAGCACCTATTAGGAACAATTTAACATTAGCTTGATGGAAAAGTTAAATATTATAATACCTTAGAAACGAATATGGATCAGAGGCATTGGGGTGCCGGATGGTCAACATGGTTGATTTTGGACAACATGGGAGTAATCATGTCGGTTTTAATGGATATTTATTTTAGTATTTAATCGGATACAATAAATTCCCATTTTGAGTATCAAAAATACAGAATATAGCGTACTGAATTACTAAGTGGGCGACCATAAAAATAGAAAATGGGCGACTTTTCTTCGTCAAGTTTTCACCTCATTATAATTCACATTAATTTATTAATTAGCATGATTTCGGATATTATGTAAAAAACATTAAATTACCTTTACTTCCAATAGTGCTTTTAATTAAGCTAAACGGTTCATTCCTTGATCCTGTAAACAATAAAACATTGTTTAAATCAAGTATAAACTAAATATTGATACTGTCAAATAGCTGATAGTAAGAAATCAGACGTGTTTGGGTGGTCAACATGGTTGATTGGGTTCGCTCTGTTGAGGGAGACCTGAAAGGTCAGTCATCATTTTATGTGGACCTTATTGTCTGAGGTCAGGGAACTTATTGTCTGATTTTCAAAAACTATCGCAATCACTTATATTTGAAAAATAGATTTGATTTGATAAATTGATATATTTCTTTGGTTAGCTTTTATTTGGACCAAAAAGATAATATGTCACATCCATCTGTCAAATGAAAGCGATAGATTTTGAAATGAGACAAACAAGTACCTTGGTTTAGCAAACTATGAACGATATGTAAATTCACAAGCTAGACATTAACCACTTCACATGGCATGATGTAAGCGTTGACAAGACAATACAAAACATGATCTCTAATCAATAGGGTAAAGCCACCTAAGAGTAAACACTACCAAAGAGTACACAGTGCTTTTAAATGGTACTTAATTTCAATGAATATTATCACTGTGATAACTGTCAGTTGCCAGTAACGTGTAGTATCAGCAGACACGCAATCAAATTGGTGGGTTAAGTATTAATATTCTTATTAGAGTCTAAAGGTTTTGACTTCCACGGGCTAATATATTTACTCGTGGTGATCCAAGGGGAACTTGGGCTTAGTATGCATTGCGATTAAACGCGAGCGGTTTAAGAATAGCTGAAAACGCAAAACCGCATGCAAGCACGCACTGCGGCTGGCGTTTTGCTTAATTTTACACAAGGTTCGAGGATATATATCATGATATTGACAATATTATGTAGATTTTTGCTATTGTATTGCTACTTAGATGGCGTCGATGTAGAGTTAAAACATGCTATTGTTTTGTTTTGCTGTATATAGTAATTGACAACATTTCAAAAATTTTGCCCTGTGTTTTTATTTATTATTTAGAAATTACTGATGAAAACAAGATACACGTATTTTTTTATTTTCCAAAATTTTTATTTTAAGTCATCATAATATTAATTTGAAAACTTATTCATTCTAAAAGAGCGTAAGTGCCGTTTGAAGGAATTCCAGTGGAATTTCCTTTGCCCATATGGGTTAAAAAATACACTTTGACGTCAACCTGTCAACCTAATCTATGGACACTAATGACGTTTGTTTGTTTATGTTTTGCTCGAGGCTGTTTTCTTTTATTGTCGCTATTTTTACCTTATTTTCAACAATAATAGATAAAAATATTTGTAAATTAGATTCCATAATTCATGTGTAGTTCCTGCCTGCAAAATTACTGTGATGAAATGCCCAAACAAACACTGTTTTACGTGAAAAACCAAAGTCTACACGTTCACAGTGGTGTGTTGCTTTAAAGTTTTATGAAAATTGAAATTAATGCACTTCAAATCAAACTGTATTTATTAAACCAATTGAAAAATAAACAATATCTTTTTTTCTTAAAATAAATGTTTCGCAGAAAACTTAATTTTCAGCAGCATCATAAAGTATCAACTTTGGGAAGGTTGCGACTGTCTGGCATTACAAATCCTTCAGATACCTTGATATTATATTGCGAAAGTTGTTAAAATTCACTCAAATACAAATTTAAGTTAAAACTGTAACTAAAACATTCAAAACAAATCGAGCAAAGCGAAAAATATTTTGACACGTCTTGACAGCGACAACGTCGTTTTTGACAAAGACTTCTATGTTGTTTGTTACAACTATGGTTTTTGTTTTTTTTTTTAAGATAAAATCATACAACTTCTTTTACGCTAAGGAATTTCATATAATATTCCTTTATCTTGATAATACAGGATTATTTCCACATATTTCGTAAAATAATTGATCAAAAACCCCGAAAAAATATGTACGATGTCAGAAATTGGAATACCTCGAAATGGTTTTCGATTTCAAGTACCTTGTAAAAAATGAAAACATGTCAATTGTAACATGAATTTCGCGCGTAAAAATAGCAAAAATGTGATACCTAATATTGATGTGTGACGTGTGTGCTGACTATGTATAGCACTATCCTATTAGTGGTGACGTTATAAATATAAATATTATAATAAATGAAAAATTAATCAAAAATGTAGTGTATAATTTTTTTTAATCAAATAATTTTTCACCACTCATATGGTGATACGAATATTTTTTTTCCTGATTTTTAACTAATTTGTCAAATAAGTACCTAAATAAAACAAAAATATTCTAGTTTTCTTAAATTAATTGATTATGTTTATAAAACACATATGCAAACAGTATACATCAATAATACAATAAAATAATAATGTAGCTGTCATACATAATGTAATATCCAATATTTATAACATTTTTGATATATATCGGATATATATCATAAATATCCGATATTTTGATATTTATAATAAATATCGGATATTTTCGAACCCTGTTTACATCAGTACCACATACTATTACGGACACAAAAATTCTCGTGTTTACGAACCGCGATCAAAACCTAGCAAGTCACGTTTTTTAAATCAGACACTGAAAAAGTCACAAATTATTGTGTGTGCTTGTAAGTAAACTGATGTCCTAATTTTTTGGCAGTCAAACATGGGCGTTTAATCACAGTGTGTGCTAAGCCACGCGCAAGTAACGTAGTGAACAGCTAGAATGTCTTACCACTTATTCTAAAGGGAGAGCTTGCAACAGCCAGCGTGACCCTGGCAGCACCTATTAGGATTTTTTTTTACATTAGATTGATGGAAAAGTTAAATATTATAATACCTTAGGAACGAGTATGGATCAGAAGGCATTGGGGTATCGGATGGTCAACATGGTTGATTTTGGACAAATTGGGAGTAATCATGTCGGTTTTAATGGATATTTATTTAAGGGTAGTATTTAATCGGGTAACAATAAATTCCCATTTTAAGTAACAAAAATACTGAATTTAGCATACTGAATTACTAAGTTGGTAACTATAAAAAAAAAACCCCCGACACAGTACCAAATTTCGAATAGATAGGACATACACCCCTCTTTTGCGTCGGGGGTTAGAAGTGGGTGACTTTAAAATACAAATTGAGTAACTAGTTATTCAGAACGGGCGACCAAATTTCTATTTGGGCGGCAACCATAGGGCAGTAATGTAGTGAACAGCTAGAATGTCTTACCACTTTTTCTAAAGGGAGAGCTTGCAACAGCCAGCGTGACCCTGGCAGCACCTATTAGGAAAAAAATTAACATTAGCTTGATGGAAAAGTTAAATATTATAATACCTTAGAAACGAGTATGGATCAGAGGCATTGGGGTGCCGGATGGTCAACATGGTTGATTTTGGACAACATGGGAGTAATCATGTCGGTTTTAATGGATATTTATTTTAGTATTTAATCGGGTAACAATAAATTCCCATTTAGAGTATCAAAAATACAGAATATAGCGTACTGAATTACTAAGTGGGCGACTATAAAAATAGAAAATGGCTGACTTTTCTTCGTCAAGTTTTCACCTCATTATAATTCACATGAATTTATTAATTAGCATGATTTCGGATATTATGTATAAAACATTAAATTACCTTTACTTCAAATAGTGCTTTTAATATCTAAGCGGTTCATTTCTTGCTCCTGTAAACAATAAAACATTGTTGAAATCAAGTATAAACTAAACATTGATATTGTCAAATAGCTGGTATAACAAGAAATCAGACGTGTTTGGGTGGTCAACATGGTTGATTGGGTTCGCTCTGACGAGGGAGACCTGATAGGTCGGTCATCATGTTGGACAGCAATAATAATATTTATGAAACACTTAACCACTGAAACTTACATTATGTTTCACAGCTTTATCTGTAACAATACAAAACAAGTTTCAAAGAATGGTTTTCAATATTTTTATTACCATTTATATGTATTAAAATGTATCAGTGAAGATAGTTAATAACAGCATTATAGTCAGATGTCCCTATCAAAAATCATCATAATAATAAATAATAAGTCAATAAAAGTAATAACTGTCAAAATAATAATTATTAAGTAATTTTAAAATGTCATTTACACTTACAAATCATCACTCCGGTTTCAATTGGTCAATGAAGACAGTCTTGAATCCAATTTTATATCTGAAAATAAAAAAAAATTTTTAATTTTATAAATCAGAAATTAAAATAATCTTGTCAACCAGTTTGTGGATCAGTTAAGATAGTTATGTTAACAGCATTATATGTAAGATGTCCCTATCAAAAAATCATCACTTCATAATTTAGCAAAACAATTTTTAAATATAAATGTTGAAACTTACTTTTTCTTCTCATCACATGACACAGCTATCTTTTTTAAATAATTCTTGAAAGTTTTAAGATTTTGGGCTGAAATAAAAAACAGATAGTTGAGTGATTGTTGAAAAAAATATATTGATTAGCTATTTTTTGAAATTGTCAGATAGGAGCGAAAGACATGGCATAGTTGTGCATCAAAGAAATCAGATGAACTATGGTATCATCATTTATTTTTAATACAAAAAAAAATAAAGTCAGCTTTTGACTGAAAACTCACCAAGTCTGATCTGATATAACAACATCTGAAAACAAAATTTTTCATAAGAACTTGTTGCAAAAAAACCCGGATGCACTAACTGTTTGAACATGATCAGATAGGAGCGAAAGACATGGCAAAGTTATGCATCAAAATAATCAGATGAACTATGTTATCATCACTCGAGTTACAATTCAAATGTAGCAATTAACTTAGACCCGAGTTTTTACATTTTCTCCATACATAAAAATGTCAAAAACAGATGGTTAAAACTTAATCAGCTGTTTATGCATTGGTGAACTTCAGCCTTAGTCGTATGTGGAAAATTACTACTTACTATGCGATAATATTTATCGTGCACACTGAACACATACTACTTTTTCCACTTGGAAAAACAAAGATGGTAGATTTTAGGAATTTAATCATTTGTGGGGCCATTTATAATCTTATTTCAAGACCTAATGCAATAAAAAATTAAATCAAAAAATGTTAATTGCTACGGTCAATTATAATTCCATCCAACATTGTTAATATGAGAATAACATTTAAATTACCTTCTGCTTGGTTTGTTTGTTCCAGTACCTTCAAAAAGAAATAATCAAGTGTTATTTTAGGAATAAGTATTGATTCTTTAGAGATTTAACTAAAGTGTATCAGAAAGCTGTTACAGCTATAGCCGTGTGCATCAGAACCCACAATTAGTGCCCTATGCTAAAATTTTGAAAAAATAGCCCATATGCAAAATGGACCAATGCAAAAAAAGTTAAATTAAAAAAAAAATACTAGATACCAATCAAAGTAGCCTACTCTAGAATTGCTAATTGTGGGACAACAGAAGGTTTTCAGCTGCACTGCGATATCATCATTCAATTGGCTGGAAATCTGTGATTCCCAAGAAAGAACAAAATCTTTATAATCTAAAGGTAAATAAAACAAATCTTAAACAAACTAACACAACTTACCATTGATAATTTCATTGGTGTCAGCCAAGATGATATGATTTCAATCTGTGAAAAATAATAATAATAAGTTTGGGAAATATTAGCCTCTTTTACAAGAGCTAGGTTATCTTAGTCAGATAGAGCTAATATACATGCAAATCATCTTTATATCAATGGTTAGCACTTTTCATCATGTTAACTTTCTACTGCTTGATGGATCACAGGTCAGCGGTGACAGTTAATGTGTAGAAGTAATTTTTGGGTCTCATTGGCAGGAGACCCAGTGCAGGGCTACTGCAAACATATTCAGTAATGCCCTCAAGGGCGTCGCCAGGGGTGGGCCGCTGCCCCCCCCCTAGAGGTTAAAAAATGTAGCCAACTGCAAATAACCAAAGTTCTCATCCTCTTTAATATTAACTTGGCCCCTCCCTGGGCCATGGGCTTGGCCCCCCCCTGGGCCATAGGCTGGCGACGCCCTTGAATGCCCTCCCAATTTCTCTCACTACTCAAGGTCCGTGCCGGCACCTATATTAAAGATAGACTTGATTGAGGCAAACATACCATTAACATTGGGTTTTCCATATTTCCCTTGCACAAAGATACGGGGAACGTCAATCCCTTCTTTGAAGTTTACTGTACGACGTTGCACATAAGTATTCATGAGTATTTCAAAGCCAGCATCCGTGAATAACTTTTGCAGTTCTTCTTCTGTGAAGTAATAGCTCCTGGAAAATAAGGAATTGGCAATTGAACATAGGAATGACACACTAACATTAAATAACAGAGCCGGTTAATTACATACCTAGTGCCATCTTGACGCATGTAAAAGTTTTCAGCTATTTTATGCCCTGGCTTGAATCGCAGCTGAGCCATGTCATAACGACCATAGTCGCGGAATAATAGGACGCCGCCGGGACGAAGTGCTCTGAAAGCTACCTCGGCCACTTTCACCCACGAGGTGGGGTGAATCGCAGAAAGCACGAAAATTAAACTCGCTACGTCGACGCTGCCTTCATTTACGTTTACAAACAAGTCCTCAGTTGTCAAATCAGCGCAAAATGCTTTCATTCTATCTTTGTTGTATAGAGGGTTGGCTTTCACGAATTCAACCGCACGTGGCGAGAAGTCACATGCGTAGAAATAAAAATTGGAGAAACCTTCTTGTACTAATGGGTACACCATGTTCCCGACGCCACAGCCTAGCTCCAAGTATACCACCTTTTGGTCAGGGTCGAAGTTGATTATCTCTTGAAACTCACGTGTTGTCCAATGCCGGTCACGGAAAAATTTGGTCTCGTTACGTTTGTAGAAGATGTCCCAGTTACGTTTTGCTTCACGCTCTAGTTTGGCAGCTTTTGATTCAGGGATCAGACGAGAATTCTGTCTTTCCAAGCGTGCTTTTTCTTCGTCTGATAGGTCTTTCAATCGATGAATAAAAACGTCCCCATTGCTGGCTATACCTTCGTTGTCATCGATTTCCATCGTGGAAATATGTCATTAATTTTACCTAATTTGCCCATGAACATATATCTACGCACTTCTACTACAAATATCTACGTTAATTTTATCGAAATATCAGCCAGCACATTAAATAAAATCAATAAATAAAATTCTCACGAAGCAGTCTCGCGCGCACGAACGAACGAAGCGAAACAAAAATTAAGGGTTGGTAGATCCAGATTTTGAAATTTCCCCATATTCAAGAATTCTTTTCCCCAAAATGATACGTTTGGCAACTTTTTTCCCCATTTTTGTTAAACAGGAAATAAAACAAATTGGAATATATAAAACTAAGTTTACTAAGAAAATATAAGAAAATAAAGAAGTATCGGAAGTTCTAAACTGAATCATTTGGAACTTCCGAAACTTCATCTTCGCTTAACATGGTCAGATAAACATTCATCATCATTATATTCAGCCCACATCAACCCACTGCTGGGTAGGCTAGGCCTCTTCTCTATAGCGCCATTCCTTCATTGCAAAAAAAGATAAACATTATCGGAGTTAATTATTATACTCCAACCAAAATTCTTCCTTGTATATTTTTTCCCCAAAGATTTCATTTCCCCAAAATTTCGCCAAGACCGTTATTTTTCCGCAAAAATGCGAAAAAAACCCCCAATCTACCAACCCTGAATTAACTACAAAGACAGGGTTGGTAGATCCAAATTTTGATATTTCCCCATATTCAAAAATTCTTTTCCCCAAAATGATACGTTTGGCGTTTGGCAACTTTTTCCCCATTTTTGTTAAACAGGAAATAAAACGAATTGAAGGATATTAAACTAAGTTTATTAAGAAAATAAAGAAGTATCGGAAGTTCTAAACTGAATTATCTAAAACGTTTAGAACTCCCGACTCATCTTCGCTTAACATGGTCAGATAAACACTATCGGAGTTAAATTTATATTCCAACCAAAATTCTTTCTTGTATATTTTTCTCCCCAAACATTTCCCCAAAGATTTCATTTTCCCAAAATTTCGCCAAGACCTTTATTTTTCCCCAAAAATGCGAAAAAAAAACCCCCAACCTACCAGCCCTGACACAGAACACAGATGGATATGGATGACAGATAATCAGTGCTGCCAGTGGCCGATAATCAAAAGTAACACAAGACAGCTCAAAAAGTAACATTTTCAGGAAAAAAGTAACGTTTTCTTATTTCATGTAGAAATCGACTCTACTGTATTATTATGGCACTTTAATACGATTATTTATTGACAGCACACACAAGTCGACAACAAACAAACTAACCAGAGTGGTTGGTTTATTTGTTGTCGAGTGCCGTAAATAGCCCTTTCTGCGCCCTGTGCAAGCTTCTATAACTGTGCCCTTAGGTTTTTTGTAGATATTATTGGGAGGGCCCTACAATTTTGTGGAGGGCCAGGTGTAGTATTTTTGGGCCATAATAAATGCCCAATAGTCAGGGGTGGCCCGAGGCAAGTCTATAGTAAAGAAATCGGCCACGCAGCGCGATTTTTTGTCAGGTTCATCAACTAATCATGAAATCTGGCTTGATTATAGCAAAGAAAACGGCGGTGCAGCGCGATTTTTGGTCAGTTTCATCAAGATAACCTTGTAATCTTGCCTGTTTATAGCAAAAAACGGCCGCGCAGCGCGATTTTTAGTCAGTTTCATTCACTAATCTTGTAATCTAGCTTTTTTATAGTAAAATAAAACGGCCGCGCAGCGCGATTTTTGGTCAGTTTCATCCAGGGGGCTTACCATCAGCAAATAAGAAACCATCCTTAAGCCGTTCAGTTCAGAAGCAGGCCCTAAACAAAATTGCTTAAATCGGTACCATGACCGTCTTTCAGGTGATCGGCTTAAAGATTGTTTTGACTCAAGGTGAACGGTTAGTTTGTCTCTGGTATGCTTTGTCACAGATCACTAATGCTTTGTAGACGATGCGAAAACGAGCTAGCCTATACATATCGAAGGGTGCATTCTGTAAGACAAATCTCTGAGTCATCGATTGCCATAAATTTGTTAACCATGGAAAGTAATTTGTTTAGAATATTCATTTACTTTTCATGGTTAAAATGTACTTTATGGCGTTCGATGACTCAGATATTTGTTTGGCAGAATGCACCCAACTTAACGCTTATTATCCCCGCCAATTGGTAATGCACCTGGCGGCCATGTTTTTAACCTCAAAAACGAAAAACAATTTGTAAAGTTTTGATATACCTAGACCCTATCTTACTGAAAATAATAATTCAATAAATAATAATTATATTAGATTAGGTACCTATTAAGAATTTTCTTATTTCATGGCATTTTTAGTTGCGTATCACGTCGATGTGGATGTTAATGTGACAAGGTTCTTCCGAATTACCAATTGGCGGGGATAGTATATCTATGTCTGCCGCGACGTTCTAAATTGATGAAAAATAAAATAACGGTCACTTACTAGTTTTTTTAATGAGAACATTGCAAATAAAGTATCACAACTTCATATTTATTTTTAAGTGCGATTTACTAGGTGCGTGCTCTAATAAAATGTCGCAAGTCAATAAAACAAATTAAAGTTATATTATTTCACTTCATTATATTTTTTATTTTCAATATCATTTCACACCATTAGTTTGTTAATTACATCGATATAAAATAAATCATTTTCTTCTTTATTTGATTATTATTATTCATAATAACATAAAATGTAATGCAATTATTATTTAGGTACTTATTTATGAGGTCTCATCTCTCATCATTTCTTTTTATTTCAGTGATATTCAACAACAAGGAAGTCGTCGCGTTGCCTTTATCAAGTTACATAATTCACTATTAAATAATAAACATTAAAAGAAATTCACAAATCTTAAAATTCTCACACCAAACTTATCTAAATACACTAAACAATTTTGAAAAAGCTGATCACGTAGGAACTTTTTATGAATTGCTTTATTTGACATTACAGACGCTATAAAACAGCTCCCAAACTGTCAAACCGTGCGTCGTGGTACACTTCGTCCATACATAAAAAATGGTGAACGGTTTAAGAGCGTGTATTAAAGCAGGCCCTCCGCAGGCCTGCTAAATCGAGGTCATGGTACGAAAAAGTAATGCCATTCAGTATAAGTCCTGCTATAAGAGCTCATAGTAAGGCCCCAGATAACCTTGTAATCTTGCCTGTTTATAGCAATAAAACGGCCACGCAGCAGGATTTTTAGCCAGTTTCATCACTAATCTTGTAATCTAGCTTGTTTATAGTAAATAAAAAGGCCACGCAGCGCGATTTTTAGTCAGTTTCATAATTTCATTCAGTCAAGGTGATAAAGTAATGCACAAGGAACTTGGTGTTGGTGGACCAATTATTATCTAATATTTTGGAAGAAAAATCTTTTTTCTTCAATTTCATTAGACGTTTTTGGTGATACTGGCATGTACGTATGTGTTGGAACGAGCAAACCGAACAAATAATTAGTTTAGTCCTAGTCTGGCCATTCTTGCGCCCCCCAGAGTCTATGCCTTGTGTTTGGGCACCGGTAGCACCGCCTCATTTACGGCACTGCGGCAACCACTTCACAAAACTCCACTATTCTGCTTCAAACTTTCGGTTGGTTGAAGATTATTTAAAAAAAAGTTTTGTCTTCAATCGAAGTTCGTGCTATTGCTATGTTCCTCATTATTAAAGTGTGAAAAGGAAAAAGAAAATAAACGACTGACGGCAAGACGGCCCAAAATTAAGTGTGTGTGCCAACACGAACGAAAACTTCCTTTGGTGTGTTCTGGTTCTGTCTCACGATTATTTTTTGTTTGCTGGAAAATATTTGAGAATTTTTGATTTAGTTTCAAAAGTAACGTAAAAGTAACATTTTGAGTCGTGTAACATGGAGGTAACATGAGAGGGTCAAAAGTAACACAAAATGTTACAAAAGTAACATTCTGGCAACACTGCAGTACTGACTGACTGACAGTGACAGCTGACATGACGTGGAGTATTCCAGTAGTCTAACTGCTGAGTCATCGGTCGCCACGCCATTAGAGTATGTACCTATGTAGAAATATACTGTGGTGATCAATGATTTAGCGATTGGTCTGCTGGACTTGCTTTGAGCTGACCCATGCGCTAATGGGCTGTTTACATGGGTCAAGTGATTTTTTTAAGTAGTAACTTTAACTAGTATATTTATCTATAAAAACCACCGAGCGACCGGTTTGATTTGACAGATGAACGTGATACATTGCTACTTCTTTTTGCGTTAAAAAATCATACCGAAGAAAAGTAGCAATGTATGTGAAATGAAACTGGTCCGCTAAATAGTTTCTATTTAGATAATCAGCTTGCCGAATGCCAAGCCAGAAATAATCGATTTTCGGATTGCACCAAAAGCCAAAGTTATAGTCAAAAATAGCTTTATTCAAATAAACTTAATTATTAAGTACTTTTGAATCGCTATATTTTCCTACCACTACCACCCATTTTTTAACTTCACTAATTAAAAACTGGCCAAGTGTATGTCGGGCCACGCACAGTTGGGTTCCGTAGCACAGAATAAGTAATAGTACAAAGTCCGTAGTTACCATATATAGTTACTATTTATGTACTGGAACTGATCCGTGTTTCCTTCTATGAGCCTAATAGGCCTGACTCCGTGGCCAGAAAAGCATGCCCAGATTTTAACATTTCCACCGCTATGCTTTAATGTCACTTTTGTGAACTTGGGGTCAAATATTTTTTTCGAAGGGTGCCGTAAATATTGCTTTCCATCAGAGCACACCCTGTTTATTTTAGTTTCATCAGAAAAAATATAATTTTTCCACTGTCGGGCTGTCCAGTTTTCATAACGTTTGGCAAAAGCAATACAGGCTTGCTTAAGGTGCAATGTCAGCATCGGTATCTTTCTGGCTATCCTCCTAAACAACTTCTCTTCCACCAAACGCCTTCGGATGGTCCACGCCGAGATTCCCGAGGGGTTGTTTTCGCAAAAAAATCTTTTCTTATCTCATTACACCCTTTAAAGTAATATTGTTTGGCCAAACGTATGATGTTTCTATCGACAACGACATGTCTTCCTCTTTCTAGGCACATGTGGAACATTTGAATTAGTTTGATACGTGTTAAAATGCTTTACAGTATGGAAAACCATAGTTGTCAAGCATTGCAAGTGGTCTGCTATAATATTGGACGACCAGTACCTTGATTACGTAAAGCTGTTGCTAACAATTCTTGATTGAAATCGATTGAAAGCGCGATTGCATTGCTGCTTTAGTTAAGATAGTTGTCACATTGGTTCTTACTAAAGCAGCGATGTAACTGTGATTTCTGTCAGAGTTGATTGCAACAAAGTTACGTAATTACCCCCCAGGTCTTCTCACGAAGTTTTATTATAATTCCTCTTGTAGATTTATCGCAATTTTTACAATTTCCCATTTTTTTAAAAGCAAACAATTTTTTAATAGTTTTCAGCAATAAAGGGTGCCGATTAGGGTTGGGTAAATTTCACGAAAAATTTCAGTCTGTGAAATATTTAGAATAAATTTCATTTTGGTTTGAAATATTTCATTTTAGAGTGAAATTTATTATTAAGTTTAATCTGACCTTAATTAAACAAAATAACATGTATTTTGTCATTATAAAACAATAAACAAATAAGTTGGCTTATATTACGGATAGCTTTGGCTGTTTTACAACTTTTAGTAACAAAATATTCAGTGTCCGTTTCGATTGTCGGCCACGATGGCGTAGAAGAAAAATGACTACGTCAACATTCCGAAGGAATATGTAGAAAACTAACAATTAAAGTTGCAACATTCAAAAAGTTGTAAAGGTTTAACCGTAGCCGCGCGATCGTCGCGATCGTAAGTGGAGAACCGCGCGGCCACGCAGTTCTCTTAAATGGAGCTTAGTAGGGGTCCCGTTCTTTTTGCTAATCGCTGATACGATTTCGTAGAAAAAATTTGTAAGTCTAAAAAGCCCTAATGTTTGAATTTCACGACCTACATACCGCGCCATAGTCCGCGCGCTCGAAACGTGGAGAGCCGCGCGTTCACGCAGTTCTCTTAAACGGAGCTTAGTAGGGGTCCCATTCTTTTTGCTAATCGCTGATACGATTTCGTAGAAAAATGTAGAAAGTATAAAAGGCCCTAATGTTTGGATTTCACGACCTACATACCGCGCCATAGTCCGCGCGGTCGAAACGTGAGGAGCCGCGCGGTCACGCAGTTCTCTTAAACGGAGCTTAGTAGGGGTCCCATTATATTTGCTAATCGCTGATACAATTTTGTAGAAAAGTTAAGAAAGTATAAAAAAGCCCTAATGTTTGGACTTCATGACTTACATAGCTTAAATGCTATGGCTGCGCGGTCGAAACGTGGAGAATCGCGCGGCCACGTAGTTCTCTCAAACGGAGCTGAATAGAGGTCCCATTCTTTTTTATAATCGCTGATACAATTAGGTAAAAAAACTTGCGCACGAAGGGTTCCTTACCAAAAAACGGCAAAAAAGCACGTTTGTTGTATGGGAGCCCTACTTAAATATTTATTTTATTCTGTTTTTTAGTATTTGTTTTTATAGCGGCAACAGAAATACATCATCTGTGAAAATTTCAACTGTCTAGCTATCACGGTTTATGAGATACAGCTAGAGGGCCTAGTACGAGTTGTGTTTCTCACCTCACTTTGCGAATAGTATCGAGTGAAAGAGAGGAAATCGTGCGAGTGAGTGAACGAGTGAAAGAGAGAAAACGATAGTTAACTATTCGCAAAGTGAAGTGAGAACAAAAAAGCAACTCATACTAGGCCCTCTGGTGACAGACAGAGAGACGAACAGCGGAGTCTTAGTAATAGGGCCCCATTTTTACCCTTTGGGTACGGAACCCCTTAAAATGAAGACAGTATAAAAATAAAGCCCTAAGGTTTGGACTTCACGACCTTCAGAATTTAAAAGCAATGGCAACGTGGTCGTAAATTGCAAAAATTAGGGCTTTATTTATACTAAACTTTTAGATTTTTGCATTCACAATGCTATTTTTATATTAAGATGAATAAATAATGAAAAATATTAGAAAAAATCGGCTCACCCGTAGCAACTTAGACGGGAGTCTATTTATTTATACTGTGTAAATTATCTACGAAATCTATATCTACCAAAAAAATTATCAACGAATTTTCGAACCTGCTCACAAAATTTCACGAGAAACGGTTGAGAAATGCGACCAGTAGAGGAGAACAAACAGCACCGGAAAGCCGGACTGAAATATGGTTCTTTTACATATCTCCGCCATTTTGAAAAAAATTAAACAACTGTCTCAAAAAATTTGTTTTATATAATTTTTGAATCTGCTCACAAAATTTCACGAGAATCAGTTGAGAAATGCGACCTGTAGAGGAGAACAAACAGCGGAGGAAAGCCGGACTAAAATGTTTCTTTTACATAATTATCTCCGCATTTTGAAAACTCAAAAAAAAATTGGTTCTACAAAAAAGATCTATAAAATTTTCACACCTTCACACAAAACTTTACGAGAATCGGTTAAGAAATCTGACCTATAGAGGAGAACAAACATTGCCAGAAAGCCGGACTGAAATGTGTTTTTACATATCTCTGCCATTTTGACCAATTTCGAAAAACTGGTTTAACAATAAATTTCTGTATAATTTTTGAATTCGCTCACAAAATTTCACGTGAATCGCTTGAGAAAAATGCGACTTGTAGAGGAGAACAAACGGACAGCCGGAAGAACATACGAAATAATTTTTGCACAAACTGAAGTAGAGACGCATCTCTCGCGCTTTGCGTTCGCTCGTTCAATTATCTAAGTCTTTAAAATTTCATTTAATACGAAGTAGTTCCGAAAATGAGGAATTTCTAGTACTGGAAATAAATTTCACTCAAAAGTGAAATATTTCAACCCGTTTTGAAAGATTTCATAAATTTCATATAAATTTAATTTTCATTTCATTGAAATTTTCACTGGACCCATCTAGGGCTGCCAGACGCCCGGGATTTCCGGGATTGTCCCGGAATTACGTGCTTTGTCCCGTGTCCAGGAATTACACCCTACTGTCCCGGATTTCAAATATCTACCACAATTTTTTTCATTATTTTACGAGTAGGTTACGTTACGATTCATAATTTTATAGGTCTTTACCTATGTAATTAGTGTTTTGTATGGAGAATTAAAAAAAGTTGCATTTTCCATACTAACATTTTCTTAATTTATTAAACAACCATGAACGCTAGTCGCTAATGTTTCAAAACTTTTATGCACAAATGTTTAAAAAGTAAGATAACTTATAATATTATGCCACTAAGGGTAAGCGATAAAAATAAGTTTAGGCCAAGTTAAAAGAAATAAAGTGGTAATTTCTGACAACAAAAAGAGTATTTTGTTACTATTGGTAGTTGTCTTGTCTATAATGGTTATTAATTATTCGATATAATATCAATAATTGATGAATATTTCATAGAAATGACGAAGTTCATTCAAACGTAATGTTGATTTCTTAAAGTCTTATTTAATCAATAATGAAAAGCTAGTTGCTGTGCAATTTTTGTTTTAAGGTTTATTTTCATGTATGTTTATAAATAAAAGTAAATTTCTAGTCCCGGAATTGACGCCAGCTAATCTGGCAACCCTAGACCCATCCCTAGTGCCGATATTAAATAATAAGTAACCAATCACAAAGTTTTGTTTATTAAAATTATAATTATAAGAAAAATATTTAGCGTTCTTAATTAAGTGACCAGCCTGTACCAATACTTCCTAGGTTCAGCTGCCACGTTATGTCCTGTATAATAATAATCTCTCTGTTTTTTTTATTACTACTCATATTTAAAACGAATGTCCTAATAGGACGGATGGAAAGACGGATGGAAAGTGACCATACACAGATTTAAGACCAGAGAAAGTCCATCCATTTTCATCTGGTCTTAAATCTGTCTATGGCTGCTTTTCATAGTCTTACTATTATCAGTGGCAATCAAACAAAGCTGTAGAACACGACAATAGCTAAACCATGTGGTAAACCTCGAAAACTAAAAAAATATAATTTTTGGAGATATACAAATATAGGCATATACGGCGGGTTGCGATCTGTAAAACTTGGGTTAAAGGATCTATAATTTCGTAATAAATAACTATATCACAACGGCGAGCGGTAATAATGCGCAAAATTAGTTCCATTTCCTAACGAGTCACATCTATCGTTGACCAAACTCTAGAACATATTGATTTCACCATACATATTTTTCTGATTGCCAAATTAAAATTCAATGAATCTAGTGTTCTACGGTCATAGCAACTAATCAAAAACACTTTTATTATCATTATACATCAATCTTTTAAAAAAGCTATTTGTCAGGTCAACTTGTATGAGATGTGATGTGGTCGTTGTTCTTTTGAATTTCTTAGGCTTTGTACAGAAAAAATCGATCCATAGAAATAGAATGCCAAAGAACAACAATGTCAATAAACAGGTGGTGATCCGAAAAACGAATGTACCTTACGTAAAATATGACTTTGGTAAAAAAATATGACTATATTATGGCAAAGGAAGTTTTTTTATCGTGTTGTACGCAAGCGCTGTGAAGTTGGTCACTTCTGTTGTACATAGTTAAATTAATCGCATATTATACTTAATAAAATAAAAATAAACTCTTATGCTTATATGAGCTGCTGACTGCGCTCGGTTGCTACGTGATTATTGCACAAACAATATCCCTGTTGACCTATTGCGAGCAATAAAACTGCACACGTAGCGATAGCTGATTGGTGGGTTATCGCACTTGCTTACTTATCGCGTTCACAGGTGCAACCTGGTTAATAATCACAAACCGATGACTAAAGTTAGACCTTTGAAACTGAATATGTTATTTCGGTTTTTCTTTCAGCTAGGTATAACTACCTATAGGGAGCCGCAACGCTGAACTGAATGTTGCGGTCCCCTCCTGGCGGCGAATTTACAAAGGCTATACTATTTCAGTCACGAGTCAGACTCTAATGGTTGAGCTTTTGTTTATGCATATTACTCAACAATACCTAAACTATTTCAGTAAAAAAAAATGACTCAAATGGATTAGCTTTTGCGTTGATATTTTTAAAGAAAATGCACGGACAAAACCTAGTACTGTACAAGCAAACAAGTCGTATAAATGAAGGGTTATGTACTACTTACTTTTAAAGTTTTAAATTGGTTATTAACTAACTCTGTTATCGTTCTTATAGACAAAGTACATCTGATGATTAAGTCGTCTAACTAGTCTAATTACAACCTCGAATAAACGTTTTTTCAACTCAATTAAGTAACAGTAATTAATGGTAAGTCGTAAGAACGTTTCAGTCGTAAAAAGGTTTTTTTTAAGACAATATCATCAAAATAGGGACATTATTATAACATCTAAACAACTTGTTGGTCTAAAAACGTTTTTAAAAAACCTTAATATAATGATTATATAGTGGAATTATGGATGACTTCAATATAATATAAAGATATAAGTCTAACTATTAAATATACCTTTTATTATACAGTTGGTTTTGTTAACGTAAAACAAAAACTTTGTCAATACATACAGTTTCGGTTCATCATCCTGTTATATGTCTTTCATATATAACAACATATTTTATAAATGTCCTATTAAGAATTTAATAAAACAAAATTATAATTATTTATTTTTATTAAAGCAAAACAAATAGCAATGGCGCTCGATCGCATATTACAGACAAATAATAGTCTATTGATGTGATGACTTGTACAACAATGGCTGACCTTAAATCTTTAAAACCCTTTAAATGTATTGTTATAAATTGACGAAATTTCAGATATCTTTGGAGCGCTACAGTAAAAAACGAAATATCATCACATACAATACCAATAAAGTGACATTCCCATAGAAATATAGACGTCAATTCGAATTTACCAGCTGCACAATCAATAATAGATTCAATATTAATTTCAATAATATGTAAACCTTGTTTCATGTCTTTGTGCAATGAGGATCAGTAACGATTTTTGTTTAGTGGCTTATCAGACAGCTTATGCCACCACATGATTAACTGTGAAGAAAGGAGATTGTTCTAAATCGCCCCAAAACCAACAAGCATTTGAAATGTACCTAAATTTTTATTATATTTTAATATACGATTTGAGAATTATAATTACAAGCGGACACTGCGAAACATTTAATACACTTTTAATAGTACTTTAATTTTTAATACCATGAAATCCGCCATCTTTTAAGACAATTATTGTCATTTGCATTGATTGATTGTCATTAGATACATTCCAGCAGGCTGATCGCTGAGTCATCGATCGCTATAGCGTACATTTTAACCATGGAAAGTAAATTATTAAACATTATAAAAAAAATACTTTCCATGCTTAAAATGTGTGCATTCTAGCGCAGGCTATTCGCTGAGTTATCGATCACCACAGTTTACATTTTAACCATGGAAATTAATTTGTTTTAACGTTCAATTTTATTACTTTCCATGGTCAAATGTAATCTTTCACGATCAATGATTTAGCAATTGGTCTGTCGGAAAGCACCCGATATATCCTGTGGTGATCGATGACTTAACAATTCGTCTGCCGGAATGCAACCATTGTCAGTTCAGTGCATTTAGTGATGGATGATAGGTGTTACGAAAACATCGATTTTGGTGTCAATATATCTGAATAAGTATATCAAGTTTTTCAGTTGAAATCCGATCTTAGACGACATTTTTTGGTATATATAAGCTCTTTGATAAAATTATATATTTATCAAAGAGCTTTTTATAGATGGCGTTTATTAAAAATAACCTCAAAATCTGTTCATTTTCTTTAAATAAAAATGTTCACAAAAGTGTCCGTGGGAAAACATTGTTCTTATGGGCTTATACGAGTCAATTACGACTAGAAAATATTTTTTTCTCTGCTGTTGGCTCTGGGGCGAGCAATGTATGGGCGTAGAACAATCTCCTTTTTACGATAAGATATGTTTTAATACCTAATTAAGTACAGTTGCATACAAGACCTTATTTACACCCATTTTTATATTTTTTATATTTTTATTTGGGAAACCAACAATATTTTAATACATATGGATTAAAAACACCCATGATATTTATCTACACCCATGATATGTATACTCTACAAAGGGTTTTGACTTTGACTTTGTCTTTGACTTTACTCCTCCTCATCATGATATCTTCCGAAAGTGTGTTATAATGTTGTACTGATAACCTAACCTCTCGCTCGGATATCGTAATGTTGGCAGTAAGATAACCGTTTCAGAACCCTTTACAGAGGATTTAAAGCATGCGCGTAGATAATTATCTGCCTTTTGTATTTTACATTAGAGGAAAAAGTATTTTATTTTTATTTGTAAGTACTTTCAACAAGTGTTGAGTGTGTACCTGTTTCTTTCGTAATAAATGTTCGTTTGTAGATTCGTTTTTTTTTGTCAATCAAATACAGAATAAAAACGAGTATTTTAATTATTTTAATAATTTAATTCGCGATAAACAAGGCAGTGAGACTCTACTCGACTAGGACAAAAGCTTAACTATTTGAGTGAATATGTATAATACCGTACTAGGTTTTGTCCGTGTATTTTGTTTGAAAATATCAACGCAAAAGCTAATCCATTTGAGTCATTTTTTTTACTGAAATAGGTTAGGTATTGTTGAGTAATATGCATAAACAAAAGCTCAACCATTAGAGTCTGACTCGTGACTGAAATAGTATAGCCTTTGTAAATTCGCCTCCTGGCGAGGCCCACATGCCCCCCTCCCGCTTACCTGCGGGCGGGGAAGCGCATAAAGGCGTTTTCTCCGGTATACACCGTCATTTTGTAGTCGTTTTAATTAACTTAAGGGTGTGTTGTACCAATGAAACTAAACATTTTTGCCCAAGAAACATGGGTCAAAAAACGACAAAAAATTTTGGTCCTCCCATACTAACTAGACAGCTAAAACATTGTATTTGTATGGGAAAGTCCAAAATATTTCTCGTTTTTCGACCCATGTTTCTTTGGCAAAAATGATTATTTTCATTAGTAGAGCATTCCCTTAAGTTAATTAAAACGACTACAAAATGACGGTGTATAAAAAAAAGGTATAGCTACCTATAGCTATAGCTGAAAGAAAGACCCTTAGCTATCGACCTATAGCTAGGACAGTCATATTGGGCAATAAAAGATGCCATTAAAACAATAAAACCTATAGTATGAATTATAGATCCGATTTCAATTCTAACCCTACTGACCTAATAAGCGATAGGTTACCTACTTTTCAGTACTTACTTTTACTTATGCGCTGAAATTTAAGTGGATAACAAACGAATCATCAGTAAGCAAATTTAAATTCGCGACACTTCCGCTTGCACACGGAAATTTGATAAGAAATCACACATAATTTCAAATATAAAATAATTCACTCTCCACGCACTACGTATTGTGGTTTTGACGACCTTCACAACTAATAAATTCAAATAAATTACTTTTGAGATTTTAACTACGCTATTATTAAATAGCAAAAACAATTTTGTTACAGTACTTACGCACGGAAATAAAAAATAGATTAGTATGTAAATGATTTCATAATTATCATGAACTTGGCTCGTACAGAAGAAACAAAGTAATTCCATTTGTGTTTAATGAATTAAAAATATTCTAAACTGATTTTTTACGGAATCTTATGAAGCTGAATCACTAGGTGTATCCTTAGAGCATTCAAGTATCACTAAACAATGCTATAAAACAAACATAACATACTTACATATAAGATACGCGCGAAAAACATAACTCTCTTGAAGTCGGGTAAAAAGATACAGCAGGACAAAATGTCATACAGGGGCCGTACCGGCTAACGCATGGATTATCGAAAAGTCTGCCGAATTTCAACATAAAACAGAAACTGTAACTGTAACTTGTACTTTCTGTTGACGTAATTTGGAAGATATCGATGTTCGTGTGACATCATGAATTGCGGTTCACCATTTGGCCCAATTGGGGCTCCATTTATCTGTTTTAATTTGAAACCCGGCAGACTTTTCGATAATCGATTCGTTAGCCGGTACGGCCCCAGGTTTGATTCCTTATCAATTAATTTCGGATTTAATAGCTGTTTTTTTACACGAATGCTATTTCTTACATTGCTGCTTTTAAAAGGAGTGCATATTTTTTACTTGCCTCTATGGAGTGCATTGTGTTCAGGGATCATGTATGTTTTACTGAAGAAAACTCCAAATGCAGTATTGTTATGCTTTATGTACCTACTTATAAATGTATCAAGTTTACTACAAATAAGTAAATAAAGGTGTACAGTCAGGTGCGGATTTACAGTCTTGGCCGCCCTAGGCCGAATAGTACCAGCCGCCCCTTTCTCAGCTCCCATCATCCCATCATGGGGGGGGGGGGAGCTCGAAGCCTCTATGTATGGGAGGATACCTGTCTAGGATGCACAAAACTACAGCAAAAAAACGAACGCGCGGCGCAATTTTTAGTCAGTTTCATCCACTTATATCTTGAAATCTTGCCTGTCTAGCTCCGCGCGGTGCGATTTTTAGTCAGTTTCATCCACTTCTATCTTGAAATCTTGCCTGACTAGGTATAGTTAAAAAACGGCCGCACAGCGCGATTTTTAATCAGTTTCATTCACTTATCTATATATATAAAATTCAAAGTCCTGACTGACTGACTGAGTGAGCTATCAACGCACAGCCCAAACCGTTGAACCTAGAGACTTGAAATTTTGCACATAGATACCTTATATAGTGTAGGCATCCACTAAGAAAGGATTTTTGAAAATTCCATCCCTAAGGGGATGAAATAAGGGATGAAAGTTTGTATGAAAGTCCCTCAGATTTGAAGCTAGGATCTTCAAATTTTGTGGTTAGGCTGATGATTGAAAATTAATAAATACGTGTCTCAGAGTTTTTCAAAATTCTACCCCCGAAGGGGTGAAAAGTAGTAAAGAATAAAATCCTTAATTTTCGGAGTAAAAATCGCTAAATTTATAATTTAAGCTTAAGAATGGAAATACCTAAAACAGATATGGATGTCGTTATTGGGGTTTTCTGGGATGATGATTGCGAAAATAACATTTATTTTGAAGTCCAACACTGTCGACATGATTTAACCACTGAAGGGGTGAAAATGGGGTTCAAATTTGTTACGGAAAAGAATATAAAATAGACATTACAACTTTAAACTTCGTAGGAGCATGTCTAAAAATAAATAGGCAAACATGTATTTTGTGATTTTAAAAATCAACCCCTTAGGGGGTAAATGGGTTAAGTAAACTTAAAAATGGATATGGATGTCGTTCTTGAGGTTTTATGGGATGGTGATTGCGAAAATGACATTTATTTTGAAGTCCAACACGGTGGACATGAATTAACCGCTAATAGGGTGAAATGGGGTTCAAATTATGTATGGAAAAAGAATATTAAATAGACATTACAACTTGAATATTCGTAGGAGCATGTCTAAAAATAAAAAAGGCAAACACATATTTTGTTATTTTGAAAATCATCCAATAGGGGGTAAATGGTAGGTAAGTAAACATGAAAATCGATGCGGACTGGGAACGGGAACGGGAACGCGAACGCGAACGCAAACGGGAACGGAAACCGGGAACAGCAACGGGACCAAACGGGAATGGGAACGGGAAAGGGTATATAAAGAAACGGAAATGGAATACTGCTAATATCTCTGGACCCAATTCTGATTTTTGTAATAAACTAGCTTCCGCCCGCGACTTCGTCCGCGTGGGTATTAGAGAAAATCCTTAGGGATCCTTCAACCAGGATCCGACCAGGCGATTTTACGCGATTAGGCGGGTCCCCACCAAGCGCGCAGCCTCGTGCGAGGCCCACCACATGCGGCAAACCTTTTGCCTCGCGAGGCAGCGCGCTTGGTGGGGACCCGCCTAATCGCGTAAAATCGCCTGGTCGGATCCTGGTTGAAGGATCCCTAAGGATTTTCTCTAATACCCACGCGGACGAAGTCGCGGGCGGAAGCTAGTATTGTAATATGTGGTTTCATCCGCGAAATTTAAAAATGCCTGACTCTGCTTTAGTGCCGGCCGCACGCTTGTAAAATGCCTGTCAAATGCGGCAAAAGCCTTTCATCAGTCCTATCATCACACACAGAATACATAATAGTACAAGTTCATCAGTCTATTTTTCGCCTCGCATGGCCGCGCCTAATATCTGGCCGCTCTAGTACTCTAGAATATGGAAGATTGATAAACGGATTCACGGAACGTACAATGACAAATGATAAGTGAGAAGGGAAAGTCGTCGGCAAAATTTGTTGCAGACTTCTATCTGTAAAACATCAGAAAACAGAATACAGAAAACCGTCATCCAGAAATCTTTTTGATTTCTGGTAGCAAAAAAAAAAGTTGGTCCCCAAATTTGCCGCCCCAAAAATCTGCCGCCCTAGGCTCAAGCCTACTCAGCCTGCTGGTAAATCCGCCACTGTGTACAGTACAAACAAAACGATTCTAAATAAACATTGACTATGAGTAGTTGATTCATAAGCGTGGATTGTTGTTATACTGACTGATAAATATTACATATTTTTATTTATTTATCCAATATAAGATTTATTGCATAGTTATTATGACGACCGCTTGGCGCAGTGGCGGCGTTATCCTGTCTCTTGGGCCAAAGGTCTCGGGTTCGCATCCTGGTAAATCTGTGTGATCCTGTCTTTTGGGCCAAAGGTCTCGGGTTCGCATCCTGGTAAATCTGTGTGATAAATACTTACTGCTGAGTATATACCTAAGCATTTGTGCCAGTCATGGATTTTAATAAATTTCTTGTTGGTGTATTTCTTTCCGTTATTTACTATACTTTGGGACTAACTAATGATTGAACTAAAAAAAGATTTCGTACTTAGATTAAAAAATAAAATAAAATAAAATAAAATAATTTTATTTCAGATTGTACATCCATATATGATTAGTAACAATATAAAACCTTATGAGCTATGTTAGTAAACCTATTCTATGTATTAAATGTATTAAATTCAGTTTTTTTTTTTTATTTTAATTAAGAAAATACCCTCCCCGCCCACTAGCACCACCGGGCACAGCCACATGTAGGTGCACCCAGTGCCTCCAGATAGCACAGTCGGGTTTTTCCCTGACCACGCCCAGAATGCTGTTGGGGCTACCACGCACTCTGCGCATTAAAGAAGCGACCCGCCCACGCAACACCGCATAAAAGTCGTTAGTATGAGCCTGAGCAAACATAGTCGAGGCGCTGCAGTATCGTGGAAGCCCCAACATCACCCTGAAAGCGTTGTTATACTGTACTCGGAGAGCGTTGAAAGCCCTCTGCGTATAATTAACCCACAGACTGCACGTATACAAGTTCTGACAAAAGGCTTTAAACAATGTTATTTTTACTTCTGTACTACAACGTGCAAATCTGCGGGCCAACATATTGCATCGGACTGCCACCGCTCTCCTTTCCCTCTCCATGTCCTCGTCATCCTTCAGATTCTCTGTAACCACATGACCTAGATATTTAAAGCTATTAACCCTTTGAAGAATGTTACCATTAAGTGTGATAGGGGGAATATCTTTCAACTTTTTGTTTTTAGTAGTAAACACCAACAATTCACTTTTTTTTACATTGTATTTCAGGCCATGTGACTCAGCATACCGTTCACATACAGAAATCAGCTGCTTCATAGCTCTTATTGACGGAGTCAGCAAAACCATATCATCCGCATAGCTAATACTGTTCACAATGTTTCCCTCTATGGAGCATCCGATATTGGTTTTGGCGAGCTCAACGATCAGCCTATCTATGTACAGGTTGAAAAGCGTGGGCGAGGTCAATCCGCCCTGCCTAACCCCGCATTCCAACCTATACTCCTCGGAAAAGGACCCAAGCCATTTGACCTGGTTAGTCTGATGACCATACCAGTACTTAAGGATTCGTGTCAGCTCCACTGGTACCCCAGTGTCGCATAATTTGTTCCATAGTATGTCATAACTAACCAGATCAAATGCCTTCGACAGATCCAGGAAAGCAGCGTATACAGGGGTGTTCCTTTGAGTGTAGTACCCGACGGTGTGCTTCAGTGACAGGATTGCACACTCCGTGGATAGTCCTGACCTGAATCCGAACTGCGCGTCATGTAGCTTCACATAGCAGTCTAGTTGTCTCTGAAGCAACCCGTCAAGCACTTTGGCAGTAATAGTCGCCAAAGAGATTGGTCGGTAGTTAGATTTATCGGATACATCCCCTGTTTTATCTTTAACTATTGGCACAATGACCGTCTTCATTAACTGCGCAGGCAAATAGCCATGCCTTATACATAAGGTATATAACAACCCTAACAACCTCGGCAGGTGCTTACCCGCATGCTGGAAATGTTCAACGCTAAGACCGTCGTGCCCTGGTGACTTCCCTCTCGTCATTCCTTTTATTACCTCCTCTACATTCTTAGCTGTGATTCGATCGGGCACACTGGACACTTCGGTCTCAACGCTGATTTCCTTTGACGGCTGCTGTGGCGTCCTGGCTTTCACTTGAAAAAGCGATTTAAATATATTTGCTATGGCCCTGGGCTCATTTACACCATCAATACTCGCCGGGACACTTGACCTCGTACTTAACTTTTTAGTCTCTTTCCAAAACCCCTTAAAGTCCTTATTTTTATGTTTTGTTGCTAGTGTATTCATTTTTATTAACTCCTGATTATTTTGACAAAATTTTAATTTTTGCTTAAATATTTTTCTAGTTGAGCACATATCATCATATAAGCGACCACATGATGGCCTTCCAAACCACACCCAGTTTAAAAATGTTTCTCTCGCATCCTGGTGAGCACAGCGTACGTACCTATTCCATCCCATTATACAACGTGAACCCTTATGATCATTTACACTACTGCGACCAATAAAGCTGTTTACAGCTGCTTCTTGCAAAGTATTCACAATCTTATTATACAAATTATCGATTATTTGCAAGTGTTCACAACTAACATTATTACAAACATAATCACCACAATCACTAAATTCAATAGGAAATTCAATATATTTTAATTTATCATCACAAAATTTATTAAATAATTTAATTTGATTTTCATCACGCTCACCCCATCTTACCTTATTACTAGACAAAGTACTTGGCAGTTCAGAGGTTGGCACGACCGCTCCCAAGTTGCATACTATTTCTAGTGGTATATGATCTGACCAGTATACGTCATATTGTATTTTTACAGATATTACTGTCTGCCACGCTGCCTCAGTAACCAGACAGTGGTCGAGCCACCTCCGACTTCCAGTCGCCTCACATACAAAAGTGTACGAGTTTGAATTCACTCCTAATTTCAATACATCAGCACACTTCCAATTCTGCTCCCTACAAAAATTATTCAATTCAACATCAAAAAGCTCACCAGGATGCGCGTTGAGATCCCCAAGGATGTACACCGATTCTACATTTTCATTTTCAATTATAGCTACTAACTCACTTAAACACTGTACAAAGTCAACAAGATTGTCCGGCGCGTCTGTCGGCATATACACAGAGAAAAATAGCATCGAGCGTCCCGCTGTGTACACTTTTATAGCTACTATACGGTCACTAGAACACTGGATCACTGACACACTGTCGAACTTTCTTTTGTTCCACAAGAGTGCGACACCACCGAACGGCCTACCACGTAATATTCCTTTTGAAGTGTCAATCGCGGATTTCCCATGAAAACCGAACTCCTTATTAATGTTTCCTAGGTTGTTGATTTCACAGGGAAGCATCCAGGTCTCCTGCAGTGCAATAACGTCCGCCCTTTGACTGAGCGTCCTTACACATTCTTGTGAACGTTTAATGCTCTTACAATTAAAAGTTATCATAATAATATTATTATCTGTCACAGTCATTTCTGGTTCGCTTCTCTAGTACCCATATTTGGAAAAAAAGGCTTTTCCATTTCCATTCTTTTACCAAATGTTACAAAACGTCTGAAAGATATTCCCCTGGGCCAAAAATCTGGATCCAAAAAAATATGTTCTTTTGACTTGTGTACAAATATCTTAAATGCATTATAGCCTCTGTCTAGTTTAATTTCCACTTTTTCAACTTTGGCTTTATATTGCGCTTTATTTTCTATATAAATCGCTATTTCATCCAGTGACACCTGCTTCGATACATTGTATATATATAACGGCACAATTAAGTCCGCAGCTTTGAAATTACTCTCCGATTCTATTGGTGCTTTTCCCTTCCTTCCTTTGAATCTATCCCGTCTCGACTTTCTTCTAACATTAATCCACTCCCCCTCTTTCTTTTCATGTGGCTCTCTGACTCCTTTCTCACGATCACTATTATTGCACTTACTTTTTCGTGCCGCTAAATTTGCATACGTTAACGGCTGGCTATGCGACTCGCTTTCATTAATCATCTGATTTGCGCTCGTGTCTGCGGCGGCAACGCAGTTAACCTCAGAACCGGTTTGTTGTTGTAATTCACTCGAGCCATTTCGCACCGCTCGCGTAGCTTGCGCTGTCTCGGACAAATCGATGTTTGAGGCGGGCTCCCGCGGCTCAGTAATGATAGCACAATCATTTTGTCCTTTTTGGTTATGTGCGGCAATGTTTGTATTTGACTGCACAGGTGACATCTGACACTGTGGTTTAGATATTTGTGCAGGACTTGTGTTCGCCACGGTCGACTCAAGCAATTCTGAAGTCGTTGGCTGCTGTGAAAAATGTAGAAGGCCTATCGGTCCACTTTCACAGTCATAACTATCGTGCAACCTGGCTGTGCCTCTCTTATTATTTACATAATTCTCGGTATTGAAATTATTTACAATGGATGCCTGTTTGAGATTACTAATTTCGTTTTGCAACTGTTGGAACTGTTCCACTTGCACATATTTATCTTTCACTGTTTCAATCTCGTTTCTCATGTGAATAATATCTTTCAGCAACCGCGTCACATCAATGTGATCAAAAGTGACCGGAGGAAGTTTTTGTAAATCACGGGCTACAAATGTGGGTATTTCCTCAGGATCCACAACTTTAATAAATGATATGATATCTTCCAGTTCTCTTTGAGTTTTCCCTTGCCTTTTTCTCGTTATATTTCGTCTTGATGCTTTTGGCACTGATTCAAACAATATATTTTTGGCGGTAGTTATATCTTCTGGTGAAAAAGTTGAGCAGCACAATCGAATCATGCTATCTTCATCCATTACATCACACTTGTTCTGTAGAAACGCAAGTACTTCATTTATAATTATATTACAAGACGAACACTTTAACATCGTCGAGGCCATTGTCCTCACACGCCGTACAATAATCAGCACGTACGCACAGGTCGACGCGCGCGCGCACACTGTGATTAGAGTTGACGGAAGCTTCCGGATTGCGGAAGATTGGGAAATGAGCATGTAAACTGTTTCGGTTTTCGGACAATATTATTTGTATTATTAAATTTTATTATTTTAGTATGTACAGCTGAATTATCGTTATCAGTAATTTATCTGACACACGATGTATGTACAGGTCAAAGGTTAAACGCAGAACGTGTACTACTCGTGACAAATATATTATTTGATTATGGGTTTACTTTATATCTGTCCATAATTATTTATTATTTACCTTCGTGTCACTGGCGATTGCACATTGTGCAACATCCGTTCGGTACCCACGACTACATCGTAATAACAATTTTTTCTCACAAATGTACGATCGGCAACAATATTACCACTTTGCAGAAAAATTCGCCCCCTGCACGAACTTTAAAAACGTGTGTTAATGACGTGACGGAGCGCGGCGTGGCGTGCAAGTGATTTTAACCTTAGGAAGGAGTGGTAATGGTAAAGCAGAAGTGTTGCTGCCTGCCTAGCATGACCGATTTATATCGTGTGATATAGCGTTTTATCACGTTCAACTGTTAAAAAGACAAAGGAATTTGACAGTTGAGTGTCGATAAAATGCTATATCACGCGATATAAGTCGGTCATGCTAGGCAAGCTGATAGTACATTTGTGAGAAAATAATATTAGGTAGTTACCTACATAACTTTTAACAATATAATGTTGCAGTCAGACAGATACCTACCAGTGGCGAAGGGTCCATACAAGCCGATTCCCATCGGCTTACCTTTGGAAATCCCACCTCACTGAAGTCACTATGCAGATCATAAAAATTTTCATCTTTTTTGTAGAGCGGCTTACCTTCGCCATAATTTCACCCCTCGCCACTGATACCTACTCAAAATCATTTGTACTACAAAAAGTTTCAATGCTGCGGGTATGTAGGTAAAATGAAATCAAGCAGTAATTTTCATTTTTCATAGTTTATTTTTATCTACACCTTCATTTTGTAGTCGTTTTAATTAACTTAAGGGAGTGTTCTACTAATGGAACTAAACATTTTTGCCCAAGAAACATGGGTCGAAAAACGACAATTTTTTTTGACTTTCCCATACTAATAAAATGTTTTAGCTGTCTAGTTAGTATGGGAGACCCAAAATTTTTTGTCATTTTTCGACCCATGTTTCTTGGGCAAAAATGTTTATTTTCATTGGTACAACACACCCCTAAGTTAATTAAAACGACTACAAAATGACGGTGATAGGTATCCAATTCATTCATTATTATCTTAATTATCTTTCACAAGAAGGCTTTAGGTTTGTTCTAATAACAAGTAAAAACTTCAATAGTCTTAATATTTTTCATTGTTTAAAGTCTTCACGATCTCATAAATTATACATAAAACTATGGAGGTAAGTATGGTCAGCAACAAAAGTTGTTTAACACTTTAGTACTTTGTCATAGTAACTTTTTTACTAATGTTTTAAACCGCGAGATGACAAAGTACCAAAGTGTTAAGCGACTTTCATTGCTGACTGTGCAGGCAGAGATCTAAACACAAGCCCTCTTACCAATAATGGTTAAATAGTGAGTTTTCGAGCAATCGGTATGAGCTCCCCTATTTTTAGAGAACTTGTAGCACACCTGTGATAGGTACGTAGGTCTATAGTACGTGTGGTCAAAAATAAAGGCGTTATCAATGGGCGGCGGAAGTGAAGTCACAGAATAAGTGACGCGGGCGAATAACACAAAGTGCCTAGCCTTGGTTAGGTAATTTGTGCTGCGATTGCTTCCTCCCGGTGGCTGCCGGGCGTCGTCGGCTGTTGGCCGATACAAATGCGGAGAGAAAAAATCTAATTAATTTTAACACCTTAAGTTAATATACAGCTGTTTGTCCAATTGGGATGTTGACTAATGAATTAAAGAACGAAATACTAATAAAAATCGTAAACATATTAAACTTTTAGAGTAGCTTGTATACCTCTTGGTTTTACATATTGCATAGGTATTATTTGTTTTATGACCCTTCAAAGTTGGGTGGACAAGTCCATTTAAAAAGTATAAAATTTATTAAAATAAATGATACCTTTAATTAGTTCGTAAAGTGTATAGCTTTGTCTAAGAAACCATTTTGATAAACTGTAAAACTACTGAGGCGTGACGTCATAATTCAGTAGCCGTTAGTGTGGAGCATTTTTGGGCGAGTTCATTTGTGTGCATTTCACACTGTGATATCTCGGGCAGTTTTCAAGCTAGCGAAATAATTATTTTACCAATGTTTCGTTTTTTGAGAGGTGATTTATGTAATATAAAATAAAAAAGTTATCAATATCCCAATTGCAATGTTTCGCCTTTTAAGGGGCTTATAGCCGTAGCCGTCTATTCGTCTACATTTAGTATCAAAGTATGTTTTTGATCTTTATTGAATAACTCCAATCGCAGCATGATCTGTAGGGAACAGGCATGAAACGTTTAATTGATAGAAAAAGCAGGGAAAATATAAGGTGGAGCCAAATTATGTAACAAAACTGAAACAGCTGATAAAATTGACTGAACAGGGGGGCTACTCAAATGGCCACTTTTCCATTCGTTCGCTAACTTTAATCTTAAAAATAAGCAATTAATGATCAAGTCAGACGTCGCAAGTTTATGTAAATCACAGACATTGTCGTATTGTATGGAATCGACAAGCCTACGACACGTTATTTTGGTGTTTATGGCTTATTTTTAATTTTTAAGTTAGCGAACGGATAGAAAAGTGGCCGTTTGAGTAGCCCCGCTGAACAACTTTCTCCAAGGAACAATAGGTCGAAAACGAAAAAAGACCTACTCTCATACAAAAAACTTCACAGATTTTACAGTCCCCGCAAGAATCGGAGCAATGAAAATTAACACGAAAATTTACGAAAAACCAAAATCAAATGCAAAGTCTTATTATATTTTTAAAGTTACCTAGATAGTACCTATTTATTTTTACGATTGTGATTTTTACAAAATCGCCCGCTGTCTACCTCGACGTAGCCGAAATAATATTAACCAATTTTCAACAAATGCACTTCTCGTCTGCTTCTGCATCTTTTAACACTATTACCATGACGATCGGTCAACAATCATAGAACCTACATCACTTTTTATGTACGGAAACAGCTGTTTTTCTACAATTCCAAATCTAAAGGGACCACCTACAGGTCACAATTATAAACAGATTTTAAAAATTATTTCGCCATTTGATGGCTAAACTAATACCCTAGGATCCTTTTTTTTCATTTTTCTTAAGTCTGTTTTTTTTCAGAAATGTTTACAATTTAGTAAACAAACATCCCCCAAAAAACCCGGAATTTTTGGAATTTCGCAAAATTTCAAAAAAGTTACCAGTAGATTTTCAAAATTCAAACGTTCACACGTGTCTCCATAAACTCCTCAACTTTTGGTAATATTTTCATTTCGATCCTCCCAAAATCCTCGGAGATATGGCCAAAAATACGTCTCAGGCGATTTGCATCTGTTAACCATTTTTAATGGTAAAACATTTTTTTCGACCCAAGTATGTTCCTTGGAGAAAAGTTGTTCAGTCACATAATTAGTTAATTTTGTCTTAAGAAGAATACAATCAAGAAACTACATATATAAGTAACTAGCTTCCGCCCGCGACTTCGTCTGCGTGGAAAGTTTTTTTTGTTATCCCTCGGGAACATAACTTTTTTTCGGGATGAAAGGTACCCTATGTCCTTTTTTGTACCCCTGACAACGTGTATGCAAAATTTCATGATGATCGGTTCAGTAGTTAAGACGTGAAGGCGTAACAAACAAACAAACAAACAAACGGACTTTCGCATTTATAATATTAGTAAGGATGTTACAGACTAAATTTTACTGACACACGTTATGCGTCTCATCAGAATTCATAGCGATTTTTCTGCACAAGTCACTGGTCCAGTGATATCGAGGCAGTGAATCGCAAGGCCCTAGTTGGCACGATAAAGACATTGATTAAGAATAATCGATAATCAATTGCGAAGCAATAGTCGTTTACTCGATTCACGTAATTAGTAGTTTCTCGCCAACGCTCGTGATACCATCAGTTGGCAATAATTACCTTACCACACATTTTCATCACTGTTTTTCATTAACTACTTACAGTATTTTCGTGGGTATACTCTGTACCATTGTGTTCAATGTTAAAAGCTAAAAAATAAAAGAAAATTACAAAAACGATGAAGTTGGTTTGTAACATTACGCCAACCGTTAAATTTTCACATTTTTTTTGACGAATTTGTGATTCTTAGAACAAATTTTTAAGGGTCACGTTTAAAAGTTAAATCTTTAACAAATATCTCACAACCATGTCACAACATTGACGACTGACATAAGCGTGGGAATTGGGAACGAATGACCATGGCCGCGGCCGCTACTACTAACTAAGTATCTTTATGATTAAAATGAATGGCAAGTCGATTTAAAGTGCTCTAGACCTCTAGTTGAAATATCTATTGTAAAACAAGTTAGAATTTTTTAAGCATTTTCTTGAGAAAAACGGGAAATCTAAATGTAGGCAGGTAGGTACCTACAAAGTGACATTTTGGAAGTTTTCAATCACATTTTCCTGGTTATTTTCATAGAATAGGAGGTGCAGGTTTATTTTTTTCCGAACTGAGAAGACTATTTCCATATTTCATTATATTTTCCTATGTAGTACCTACCTTCCTAGTTGAATCCTATGTCCAAAGACAGGTCAATTCCATACGCCAAATTTAAATTTCAGTTTTATCGTTGAAAAAAAGCGTGACCGGCACTGGAATTTATATTATTTCCTATTAACAAAGTCAAAGTCAAAGTCAAATAAGCTTTATTCAAATAAACTTAATTATTAAGTACTTTTGAATCGTCTATATTTTCCTACCACCCGTTCCAGACTTTTTTAGCTGACAAGAAGAACGGGCGCAAGAAACTTATCAGCTGTAACAGCCATAAGTAACGATATTTACAAACTTGAATATATCGTTACCAGAAAATTACAACAGGGTGACAGGATTATTGGCAACAACATAGACTTATTATATTACTTCAACAAAGTACTTATTAACAAGTTATGTGTTACATCATTTCCACGCATTTAGATCTTTAAGATAATCATCTACTTTATAATAACCTTTACCCATGAGCGTTTTTTTAACATGGTTTTTAAATTCATGCAAAGGAAGATCAATCACTTGTTGTGGAACTTTATTAATAAAGGCTATGCCTTTCCCCATAAATGAACCTCTAGTTTTTGCAAGCCTAAATCTTGGAACGGCAAGTTTATCTTTATTTCTTGTATTGAACTGGTGAATATTGCTGTTCTTAGCAAATGAATCATAGTGTTTCCTTACATAAACTAAATTATCATAAATATATTGGCCTGCCAAAGTTAAAATATTTATTTCTTTGAACATTTCTCTCAAGGTATCTCTCCGCCGTAGATTGTATATGGCGCGAACAGCTCTTTTTTGGAGTACAAAAATATTTTCAATACTGGCAGCTGAGCCCCACAATAGCAGTCCATACGACATTACGCTATGAAAATAACTAAAGTATACTAACCTTGCCGTTTCAATATCAGTTAAAAGCCTTATTTTCTTAACAGCGAATGCCGCTGAACTAAGTCTACTTGACAAGGCTTCAATATGTGGATCCCATTGCAGTCGAGAATCTAGTGTGATACCTAGAAATTTTGTGCTCTCGATAAACTCGACTTCATCGTCTTTCAAATTAATATTTAATTTTGTCTGCTCAACATTAGGTAATGAGAATTTAACACATTTAGTTTTTTTGGGGTTAAGTGCTAAATTATTACTATTAAACCAGTATGAAACTTTAGAGAGGGCACTATTTACTTCGTCCGAACAGTTATTACCTCTGTTTACTTTAAAAACTAAAGAAGTATCATCCGCAAATAGTACTGTTTCACATATATTATACGCGTAGTTGGGAAGGTCATTTATATAAATTAGAAACAGCAATGGGCCCAATATTGATCCCTGTGGCACACCCATATTGATGGGGGCTCCAGTAGATTCAGTTCTATTAATCACTACTTTCTGAGTTCTATTGTACAAATACGATTTCATAAGACTAACTGATTTATCAGAGACACCATAATGTTCTAGCTTCTTTAATAGTGTTTGATGATCAACGCAATCGAATGCCTTAGAAAGGTCACAGAAAATGCCAATTACATCTTGCTTTTCTTCCCAAGCATCCAGAATATGTTTGAGAAGTGCAATTCCAGCATCAGTAGTACTTTTACCCTTGGAAAAACCAAACTGATTTTTATGAAGTATATTATTGTATGTGAAGTAATCTAATAATTGGGAATATATAATTTTTTCAAATATTTTACTAAGTGCTGGTAGTATAGATATTGGCCTAAAGTTAGCTGGGTCACTTTTATCCCCAGATTTAAAAAGAGGAATCAATTTACTATTTTTCATTAGATCAGGAAAGACCCCTTCGTCAATACATTTGTTAAAAATAAAAGCCAAGTAAGGGGCTAGTATATCAATTATTGATTTAATTATGCTTGTTGACATGCCCCAAAGATCTTCTGTTTTTTTAACATTAATTGTTTTAAAAGCTTTAATGATATCTGCACTATTTATATATTTAAAGGAAAAACTTTCATTGCACTTATCAACACTTGACTCCAGAAGGGAGACAGCGATGTTGGGACAAGCACTAAGAGTACTGGTAGTTTCTACAGGTATTCTAGCAAAGAAATCTTCAAAAACTTTAGCGACCTCATTGTCAGATTCAAAAGTTTGATCACCAGTTTTTAAACAGAAGGAATTTATATTGGATTTTGATTTGCCCGTTTCTTTGTTAATAATATTCCAAGTAGCCTTAATTTTATTGTCTGCTAATTTAATTTTATTTGCAAAGTACTTGGACTTTGCTAAGATACAGACTTCTCTGAATGTTTGTGAATACTTCTTGACAAATTCAATGAAGTTAGGATCACTAGAAGTAGCTTTCTCTGCATAAAGTTCGTATAATTTCCTTCTGCTCTTATATATGCCGGGTGTGGCCCAGTCACTAAATTTCGTACCATCATTACATTTGATGACTTTTTGTTTAAAAGTTTTACTAAATTCAGTTTGAACTATGCTAAATAAATGATTATATAGGTTATTGGCTTCAAAATTTGGTTCTGGTAATGTTTCAATTTTACTTGTGACATTGGTTCTGAATTTTTCAATACAGTGTTTTTTTACTGGCCTACACATTATTTCCCGTTTAGGCGGAACATGATGGTGCTCAATGGAGGCTAATTGTCCACTATGGTCGGATTTAATACAATTTAAAATTGATTTTTCAATGACATTACAGTTACAGAAAATATTATCTAAGCAGGTTGCCGATGTGGGTGTGATACGCGTTGGTTCATTAAAAATATGTAGCAAATTAAATGATTTAAATAGGTTTATGAACCTACTCGACAGTTTGGCTATTTTAGGGTCTAAGATGTCGACATTAAAATCTCCGCAAATTGCGACTTTTTTATTCTTCCTACAAGTTATTTTTAAAACTTCCTCCATAGTGGACTCAAACTCAGAGTAATTCGCTTTGGGGGGTCTATATACGCATACTATAATTATTTGATCAAGTTCCACGCACGATAACTCAACGGTTCGTTCAATTGAGAGGGATACTACATCTCTACGCTCTTTACATTGTAAACTATTGTGTAGAATAATAAGTGAACCCCCTCTTATAGTAGATTTCCTACTAAGCGAGCTAACAACTTTATAATTATCTAAACTTAAAAGTAATTCGTGCTTTTTCAACCAATGCTCAGTAACACATAACACATCAATATCTTCAGAGTTTAAGAATAAGCTTATTTCTAAATCTTTGCCAGAAAAGCCTTGCATATTTTGGTGTACAATTCTTAAACACTTTGGCTTTTCTATTGTTAAGTCAGGGCTAGAGGACGCCTCTATTGTCCTAGATGGTAATTTAAATGTGAAACATTATTATTACTTGAACTAAGTAAAATGTTATAATTATTTTTATTTGGAACAGATTCCAAAGTTGAATGACTAATGTCAATAGTTGACTGCTCAATAAAAGCAGTTGTTTTACTAGCCAGATTATTGGCTAAATGTTTAAAATAAAAAGATAGCGATAATGCTATTTGTCTCCTAAAAGAACTAGGCAGATAGAACTTATCTTTTGTCAAGTAAAAACTATTAAATAATTTATTGATGTCGATTATGTGTAGCTGTTCACTATTATGAAATGCTACCGTATTCAATGTTACGTTCAACTGATACCTAAAGTTATTTTCCATTTGTGACACACTTTTGCAATAAGGGAATGTGAACAAAATCACTTTTTTTACTTTTAAAGACATTAAGGAATTACAATAAGCTATCAGTTGGTGTTTGTTCACATTACCCCTATTTCCTATCAAAATTATCAAATTAGTGTTTTTATTAAATGTTTTTTTAACAATAATTCTCATCAAGTCATCCAAAGTTGACCCAGGCATACAATAATTAATTATGTTTTCCTTGGTGTGTTTTTGAATTAATTGGCCTAAATTCTTACCCATCTCATCGCAGAACATAATTGTTTCACAACAGTTTTTATCAGAAGATCGATTATTTTTTGTTGAGTTTTTCAAATCGTTACAAGTGTATGAGACCTCTGGTTCTGGTTCACATACTGAGTGGGTAGTTAAGTTAGTTGGGTCATTATCAGAAACTTTAAGCTCACACACTGAGTGGGTAGGTAAGTGCTCTGGGGCATCCTGGACAACTGCATCACACTGCTGTGTTACAACAACAGTATTTTGGTTAAAACAGCTACAATTCTGTTTTTTGCCAAGGGATTCGAACCGGTCTGTATTATAGTTACACATGTCAATCATGTCATTTGCAGCTAGCTTTTGGTAATTTAGCTGTTTGCGAGAAAAATCACTTAAATTATTGTACATTTCCCTGAGTGAAAGTTCCAAATTATCAATTTTTTCACTTAATTGATTATTTACCTTTTCACATTCTTTACTGTTATTACATGATGCCCTATTAATTACATCTAATTGCCCTAATAATTGCTTACGCTCTTTCCTCAGCTTTGAAAATTGGCTATAATAATTTTGTCTTTTTATCAACCTTTGAGTTTTCTTAATATATCTATTTAAGCGGATATATTTTTTGATTTTCTTTCCACTATTAAGTTGACAATTATTTCTAATGACAACAGATTTGTCATTATAGTTATTACATGCCAAGGTTGAATTGTCATAATATATTGCAGAATCACATTGATGTAACTCGCTAAACAGGCTTTGAGAATGCTTCTCTTCTACAAAAGTTTTATTTTCTTTTTCTAACTCTAAAATGGTCTTTTGAGCAAGAGACAAACTAATTTCAAGGTCGGTAATGCGACTCAATGCCTGTTCATGAGTGTAGTGACATTCTCTAAATTTTTCTATATACAATTGCATCTGGTTGTATTTATCTACAATCTCAGAATACTTTGTATGAACTTCAGCAAGCTCATTCTTGAGGTCAGTGTTCCGGGATATGGTCTTAAGAATCTCGCGTTCACTGTCTTCACGTTCCAGCAATAAGGTGTCATTTAGCTCTTTGGCTGCCTTCAAATCCTCTAGTGCCATTTTGAGTTTGATCTCCACATCCTTTGCAGTTGCCTTACGGGTCATCATGTTGTTATTGAGCTAGATGGAACTTGCAATCCGCAATCACTGCAAGTATACAATAAGTGATCAATAATCAAATATTATTACAAGTTGTCAGTGTGATTCCTATGTTACAAAAAAATAAATAAAAAAAAATAAAAATAAAACTAAGTTAAGCAAAGTGAGGGCAGTAAATTATAACATATGTTTATTATTTATAATAGATTTGATGTGCAATTGTAGCAAAGGTTTATCTATTACTAGGTATCAACTTTGACTATAAAAGCAAGGTCAAACCTTTCTTTTTAATGTATAAGTCAGTCAGTTCCTATGAATTTAGTAAACAAATGTAGGTACCTATCTATACTTAAACTATACTTAAATGAAGTTAAAACTGAGTGACTGATAGTCTAGAATGAAAATTAATTAATACCTGAACAATATTATACCTATATAACTAAGTTATATTGTAAGAAAAGGAGCAGAATGGTTGCCCAAAATTATTGTTTAAAAGTGAAGTAGATCTGACGTGTTTATGTACAAATATAATGCTTGTGAAGTGTAACAGTATATCGAATGTCTGTGACAATAGTAGCCACCGTCTACATTACTTCCACGAATTGTCAAGTAAAGAGAGGTTATAACTGTGCCAGATTGTATTGAGTTGTGACGTTACTCACTATTAGTGAGTTTTGTACAAGTGGAATGGTCAATGTATTAGTTTAAATTGGGAAACAATCCGCCACTGTGGTTTTAGGTAGGTATAAGCAAATTCAATTCAGTCACAAAGTTCTGACTTGATATTTTCCCATATAACCTATACCTATGGGTACCTATTAATAACTAAAATTAAGGAATAAAAGTGCTCCCCCGGTTTAATATGCAGCAGATCACAAATTGTCGTTTCTTCTACGAAGTTTATTCGCTTTTTATATCTTCTCCAGTGACATTTGGATGCCGCCCCGCCGTTACAAATTTGAGATCACTTGTTTTTCAATTTATACCACACCGATTGTACTTATAACACTTTTCACGACTATTTATACAGTAAAGAACAATTTAAGCACTACTTATTAAAGAAATTGCTAAGTTTAAACAATTTAATTTTGTAATTTTTAATTAACTATAAAAGAAATCTAAATAAATGAAAACTTGGAGCGTTGGAGCCTAGCTAGATGATTAGTGCAGAATATCTATCATGAGTCTACAGAAGTCTATCCGTTATCTGTAAATTTATAGAAAATATTTTCAAACAACTTGAACCTGTTATTTGCAAATTTATTTAGGAGCTGTAATTAGCCACGCTTTCTTCAGACACAGCAGCCGTGTCATTGCTAGTAATTAAAATTGGCAAACAACCAACAGGACTGGTCTCTCATTCAAGATCGTCCTTTTGTGTCCACGGTCATACTTTTCGTCTCGTTTTTCACACTTGTTCGATAGATGGGAAAGGGACAGGGATGGACTTAAGTGAACATAGTTAATAGCCTGTCAGGTAGAACAGTTCCAGGAATCGACTGTTTGCCGGGATGCTCGGACTGCAAACAATGCTGGGAAATATCAATAGTTTTACATACACATAACAAGTTCACATATTGTTTGTGTGTAAATGTTACTGCTTCGTTACAATGGCTAGGAAAATTATGAAATATTTAAAAATTAATTAGAATTTTCTAGGTATATATTTTTTTTTATTTTTAATCTTTCACAGTAACTTTTTTAAATTTAAATATAAATAGAAAAAAATGTAAAAGGCAAAATACTTAAGTACTTATACACTTCTTTGATATTAGATCAAGTTACTTTTTTTTACTTTTTTGCTTTTAAATATGTAAGATAGCGATGTGATTATGCTAAATACCAAAAAATACCCATTCTCTTTTAATAAGTAACTTCTTGATAGCAAGTTAAAGAAACGCATAACATTATCATCTCTTATCATAAAAGTTAATGAAAATAATAACATTCGTTATTGATATTACACAACGAATAATGAGCAATTATTTAACACAGTTACACAAAATTAACTTATCAGTTCAAGAATTAATTAAAAGAATGCATCGCATCGGGGCTATGGGTGTGAACGTCATGAAAATTGCGCAATAAACTTAAAATAACCTAGAAGCCGAGTCCCAGACAAAACTGAGCCATAATGGCTGTTTTCAGATTTATATTATTCATACTACCTTTAACCGTAACTAAAATTCAATAAAATAGTAAATAACCTCCCAAAGAGGTAGGGAAATTGAAACTGCTCTAAAAACTTTCTAAAAAGTAGGGAAATCTGAAAACTGAGCCATTATGGCACAGTTCTAGTTACCTCACTTGACAGTGCGCTTTGTAGGGAACTACTTATAGTTATAGAGAACTATTATAGTTGTAGGTGTTATTATTAAAAGCTAATAAAATAAATAATAATAATGACAAACTTGAACAAACTATGCATACCTGAATCGGAGAGGTACCGGTTCAAATCCCGGAAGGGGCATGATTATAATGTTTGTGTATTGAGCAAAGGTTTCCAAATTTATATCTTTATTTAGCCTCCATAGCTGGAGGCTGGTAATCGCCCTTTAAAGTCGAATATGATACATCAATAGGGTACCATGATGTATACAACCCCGGAAAATGATTGTAGGTAAACCTTGAAAACCACCACTTAATTTTATTTGTCTTAAACTGCATAGTGACAACCCAAGACTGAAATTGTGTTTTGCTTTTGCCCATTAATGGGATTGATTATCGAAAACAATAGTCAAACTGTGTCTAAGGTCGTTACTTTGCAATTTTTCATACAAATTTATGTTTTTTAGCCTTGTTAAACTTATTCGCATTTGCCAACCATTAGTGAATTATGGTGTGCACTGAGGAAGTTATCACTAACGTTTTATGTGGTTAAAGCAGAAACGTTTTTTTATGAAAACAGAGGACTATTTTAATAACTCTGACTAAGCTTTTCCAAAGAGAGTATTTACCTTACACTAATGCGTAGTAGAATCCTTTTTTTAAAGAGTCTTATCTTCGTGAATGAATGGCGACAAAGGTGCGTTGCAAGGAATGTAGACTTCCATGGTGGGGTGTCAATTTACCTGGCCCGCAGGTGTGAAAATACAATGTCCCACCCTCATTGTTTGCTGCCCTCGCTAGCGTGGGGTGAGGGTACACCAAACCGGTTCATCTCACTACACAAGAACTCTATGCGCTTACATTTAAATAAAGTTATCAACAGAAAACAAAAAGATAAACGCCTAATCATCGTGTAGTCGCGCGCGCGACGCACAGATGGCGCTAGGAGTAGCATCACAAAGAACAAAGCACGTTGTCTAATTACATAGCAGTTCTTTTAGTCATTAATGGCTTGAATATGCTTGAATACTTATTAAATGATAAGATTGTGGAATACTTGCGAGATAAATAATACTAATAAGTAGATGGCAGTAAATATATTCAGAAAATATTAACAGTAGGTAGTCGACCTATTTTCGTCAGTATAAAAAGTTCAGTACTATCAAATAGTTAAAATTACAGTATTGACAGGATCGCAATCGTATAATTGATCTCTTAACATTAGTAGTTATTGCTTTATACAATATCGTATCGAGTAAAACATTCGATAACAAACTCGTAGATAAACTACCTATCTAACTTAGGAATAATCAGCCGTCCAATCGATCAACCTTGTACACGTTAAACACTTAAATTTAGATTAATTATAATAATAATTACATATCACAATGAGACGTCCCTTCAACATTTCGCACTCGCACACAAACAATAATAAAAAAAACGAAGGCTCGAGATCTAACTACGTCTAGGACTATTTTAAAGATGTGCCCCAAGAAAGTATTCTAGTATTCTAAATGCATCCGCGCACGCGCGGTTCAGTCGACGTGTTGCGTTTGGAAGAGTTTATAACCACTATCATAGTTTCAGGAGCGATAAAAGTTTAAGCGTTCTAATACAATGGCTGCGGCCCGGCGGAGGTCGTTCCCCGCGTGGGGCTTCGGTATTGGAATGTCGGCGAGCAGCCCCGAGCGCTCTTTGTGCGCGCCGGCCGCCGGCCGCGGCGCAGCTACCTGCCGCGCGGTCCCCTACACGTCACACGGACGACCCAGAGTCCACTTTCCGTCCACTGACCACGCAACTACACAGTGTCCTTCCCTTCGAATTTCTCCGCTAATTCACCCATCAACTCCTTATAAATCAGAGGGTCGATGTTCTTCCCTAACTGGTATAGCACGAACCAGTCGCCGATCTGCAGCTTGCGTGCCACCGACTCGACTTGGTCCTGCGGGGCGAGGCGGCTGCGCGCACGCAGCAGGTACAGGCGCACGCGCGGGCCCGCCACCACCGCCATCCGGTACAGCAGCGAGATCCCACTCAGGATTGACAGAACCACGAACCAGAACCACAGGAACACGTAAATCTTCTCGTTGACTATGTTTAGCGGCAATACACATAATCCGTCGAACTTCTGCACGCTTCCCGAAGGACCGTATTTGTGGAAGGTGCATTTGGTCACTTTAGGAAACACTCTAGCCATCGGGTCCTCTCGCTCCTCAGGTTCCATTTCGGTGAAACGCACTACGTCGGCGCCGTACGTGGAGAATTCTCCATCCAAAAAGAAGTCCATGAAGAATATCTGGCCGACTACGTTGATGAAGTTCAACACTTCGCATATGAAGAAGCGGAACGCGTAGAAGTTCTGCGTATGCAGGTTCGTGTAGAAGTAGTCGACTAGCAATTTCTTACGGTCTGACTTGCAATCCTCACCCACCACCGGACAGTTGAGGTCCAGCACTAACATCTTGATACGGCCACCTTCCCACGTTTTCCACAAGTAACGAGGAATATAGAACAAGATGGCTTGGAAGAACAGCACGAAACACACCCACTGATAGTATTTGTGGTATTTAACTTCATCCTGTCCGTCGACGTGCGAGGCGACGCCGGGCTGCACCATGTCCTTGCCCACGCGGCCCACCAGTCGGTTGGGGATGGTGAAAGTCGAGTAGATCCAGCAGTAAGTGTCCATCACGGCGAGCGGTATTTCGTCAACGATGCAGTCGATGGGGTCGCCGATGTACTGCCTCGACGTGACGAGCAGCGAGAACGTGATCAGGATGATCACGGTGGCTTTGTAATGTAAACGAAACACATTGTTGTCGATGCATACGGAGTCGAGTTTGAGGAGCCCCTTCACGGAGCCGAATACGTCAAACATGGCGGTTGCACTAGCCGCGGGCGCGCGGCGCGTCGGTCGCGGTCGTTTAAATTACGGGCGTGCGTTTCGCCCTCACGTCGGAAGCGGAATGCTCCGGTGAAGTCGAGGCGGGCGAGGAAGCCTGCCGCACACCGAGGCGACGGACGAGGCGCGGGGCGTGCGGCCGGCGCCCCCCGCGCTGCACACGGTCGCAGTCTGTGCTCGGATCAACGACACAGCACTGACCCTATTTCTACTACATATTCGTGGCGTCATCTGGTAGCGAGTACGGCGCAGCCAGCGGCTATGCACCTCGACTCGACATTCTCAATTTGGAGCCCGCGAGAAAGAATATTACGTGCCACCGGGCTGCATGTGCTCTCTTTTATTCAACTATCTATTGATTGCATCACGAGGGGCCTGGCTGGCGGCCGATGGACCGTAATTAACGTAACGTTCAGCCATAATTCGGAGTTTCAAACTGCAATGACGTTAGAATAGATGTCATTCATGTTAGGGTAGGTAATAGGTGTAACTAGGGTTGCCAACTTTTTTTGGATCAAATATAGTAGTTTCAAGATTTTTAGTGTAAAAATATAGTAGTTTGCGTAAAAGTCCAAAAAAATATAGTAGGTTGCCGTTTTGTATGGAGGATTTTAAAGAAGTTGCATTTTTCATACATACTTAAGTAAGTACTAACATTTTCATAATTTATTCAACAACCATAAAGACAAGTGTTTAATCACAAAAAAATATTATGCAATTACTTATGTGCATATAAGTAAAATTTTTTGCTGCTTTTGTTTAATTTTTTTCACATGAAAAATATAGTAGTTTTGCCTACTATATATTTTTTCAAAAAATATAGTAGGCGAGCCCTCAATATAGTAGGATACTATATTATATAGTAGGGTTGGCAACCCTAGGTGTAACCATTAAGCTATTGTAAGGATTGTCTTGGGCTAATGAAGTATGATTTATACAACTACATCTAACTTAAAGGATCGAATCCTTAATGATATTCTAAATATTTTTCAACAAAACTCAAACTAGAAGTGACCGGAGTCCCAGTCACTTAAATAAATCTTCTAGTGAAATTCAAGTGCTCCAATTACCCACTTAAAATCGTTTGAAGACGACTTTACCAGACACCTCATTAAACAAGTACCTAGCATTTCTGAAGTCGAATAACTGGGCCTTTTTGGACCCTAAGCCAACTCTGAAATCTACTGACACGTCTTTCCTTAAAGTGAAAAATCATTATTTCTACCAAATGTAGTTTTCAAATATTTCCTGAAAAATATGAAGAAACAATTATTTTTTGAGAATAATCGTTTAATTTGTGGTTAAAGATGTACTGAAAATTATATTCAATAATAATGTCAAAAATAATATCAAAATAATAAATTACGTGTTCATCAACACCACATAGGAAAATCTGTGGTTTAATTACCCATCTAATGTTTATAAACAGTGAATAAAACTTTTTAACAATTGCTTTAATTAATGACATTATGCAGCGCACTAATTAATTAAGTATTAACAATTAATTAATGTTTTCTTAGAAGTATTTTTAATTTAAGTGTAAAAATTCTTAAATTGCATTAGAATTTTGGCAGAATTATTGCGCAAAATTAAAATGTAACAACTTCTAGACATCAAAGTCCTTATTAGGGTTGTTTGTTACTTACCTTGTTTTCTTATGTTGATTTTCTACTTTTCAAGATATTTTTTTCCTAAATGCGTAAATTGTAAGACTGATAATCTTATCAATTTTGTTGTTTGTAAATAGTGTTTACCAAGGAGTATTTAATGTAGTATACAAAAAAGAATACTGGAAAAACTAGATATGTATTGTTTGAGAAGAAAAAGAAAGGCAGTGTCGTAAATTAATTGAAGTTAATTAAAAATCTTCTTTTTACAGAATTTCGGCACTAATTTTCCTTAAAAGTTTTGAGTAAATAACTATTATACATATTCCAAATAAATTTACGATTATCAACAAGTTTTTATTCACGAAATACCTACGTGTAATCTTATCTAGATTACCTTCTTGCGTTTCGCTCTCGTCATGTCTATGATTAAAGTTTTCGATAGCTGATATCAATGACTAGGAAAGGGTGTGTATGTTGTGAAAAAATGGCGATATTTTCTTAAATACTTATGTGATTTTGAAGAGACATTTTGGAGCTTGAATGTACCAAACATTACTTAAGTACCTAATAACTAATAAATCATACTTTCTCCTACCTATCTATAACATTCAATAGGTATATGCAAATTAACTTTGATTTGGATTTTAAAATTATTTGAATATTTTTTTGTCATAATGTGAATTAACGAAAACCAGAGTTACTTTGTTAGAAAGGAAAGAGTAAACAATAACTGACATATTTTTATCACCTTTGTTTATAATCATAATATCCTACTACGATATGTGTCAATGGCACACGTCGTGCCCTAGTAATTATCACTATAGTATAATAAACTACTTGATTTTTCCGGCCTGACTATATGAATGAACGCGTAGCAAAGAAGGAAAACAAAACGGGACTTTTGACGAGTGACGTCACCAAACAGCTGGTGTCTGCGGCTTCACAACAGCTGATTGTAGTCATAGTAATAATTATTGTGATTGCTATGTATGTGTTCTGTACAGTGTTACAATTTTTTTTTGCAACAGACGAGGACATGTTTCGTTGTTTGTGTTTTGAAGTATGTAGCTCATTTCAACAAAGTGACGAATTTTGTAATTTTGAAAATTATTAATCCAAATCAGTTGGATCAGCATGGATTTCAGTTATAACTACGTCAATTGGGAATATGCATCAATTTTTATTGTATCAAAATCAAAAGGATAATGCGTGAGAAAATCAACTGTAATATTAAAACTTTGTGTTTTTTTCTCAGGATATACCAGTTACTTGAAATTAGCACGCAGCAGCAACCGCCGAAAACGCTCTATACAAAACGGACATGATTTATGACGTCACATGTCACGTTTTAGGCGCGTTTATTATGGAGTTAGCCAAGAATTTTCTATTATCCCTAAATTTTGCGTTTAAGTAGGTACATATGTGTCATACAAAATATTATTTCTTATTTGATATTCTAACTAACTGTTAAGTGCATCATATCCGAAAAAAATATATCATAATTTTTCCCTGATTTCATCGTGTGATAAAACTAAAATAATACATTTTTTTATTTGATTTTCCTGTTCCATCATGTTTTTATACGTGCCCGAAGCGATTAAGCTCAAATTTATCAAAATCGGTGACTTATGCATATTCCCCACTGATCCTTTTGAAAAAAAAATCGAAATTAATATTTTCCCAGTCTCCATTTTTTTTAACAAAATTGGACTACTAGTATTTTCTCACAAAAAAACTGGTTTGTAGGCTCGGTCTGTGTTTGTTGGTTTACATTCTCGTAATATATAACAAACATTCCGTTGTATTATTTATTATAATTTACTACATAGCTTAACAATGACAAAGATGAGATTGATACAAAGAAGTTAGTGGAAAACCAGATGTTTTTGCCACTGTAAAAGTAATAGAAGCTCTCTAACATTTTCATTTAGTTTCTATTTATTATTTTTTAATTCTAATACCCATAATAATTGGCTAATTAGCCAATTTTCAGGACCTTTTTCTTGTGTTTTACGACAATGTCATGAATTTTCATGTAGTATGCACGATCTCTTGACGTTAATTTGAATTTATCACATGTTACATTGAATGTGGCACCTTCTGATTTCAGATTAGATACGCCGGAAAATGGAGGCTTACAGGGTTTTAAGATTGATGAATTTGATGTTAAAATCAAACTTTTAAGAAGACTTCATGATGGTTTAGGTAAGTACCTAGGTATAAGAATACCGAAAAAAGTGATATTGTACTTAATATTATGTGCATTTTGTATATCTTGCATGTTTTGCTATCTTTTGTGTGTCAGTTTGTTAATCAAACATTTTAAATTGGTCTCAGCCTTTTGCAGCTCAAATGAATTGAAACTCGTAAGTTTTCAAATATTTTTTTTATAATATTATTAAATAGTAATTTGACTGTCGAGGCACAGTCTTAAATTATTGTGCATCAACAATCAAATTACTTAAGTACCTACTGCATAGTATTGGTGAGCTTAAGTGTTAAAAAAACCGGCCAAGTGCGTGTCGAACTCGCGCACGAAGGGTTCCGTACCGAAAAACAACTAAAAAATCACGTTTCTTGTATGGGAGCCCCCCTTAAATATTTAATTTATTCTGTTTTTAGTATTTGTTGTTATAGCGGCAACATAAATACATCATCTGTGAAAATTTCAACTATCTAGCTATCACGGTTCATGAGATACAGCCTGGTGACAGACAGACAGACAGACGGACAGCGGAGGCTTAGTAATAGGGTCTCGTTTTTACCCTTTGGGTACGGAACCCTAAAAATCGCACATTCATATTTAGCGCAAGCTTGAGAAATGAGAAGTGAACATATAAATTTTTCCTGTAATTTTCAATTGTGATTATTGGCGAACACTAGTTTATTTAAAGACATTTGAACTAAATCCCAACAACACTCATTACACGTGTAAGTATGGTTAAATAAGCATGTACAAATGCATTTTACAAAAGACAAAATTTCATTCAAAATCGATATCTCTTACCTATATAAAAGTGAAGGGGTGACTGACAGACTATTGCCCAGCCCAAACCACTGAACCTAGGGACTTGAAATTTGGTACATAGCTATTCTATACAGTGTTAACACCCACTAAGAAGGGATTTTTGGAAAATCCACCCCTAAAGGGTTGAAATGGGGGTACAAAGTTTGTATGAAAAAAATAATTAAAAAGACATTTCAACTTGAAACTTCGTAGGAGTACTTCTAAAAACAAATAAGCAAACACGTGTTTGGTGGTTTTCTGAAACTCAACCCTTTAGGGGGTAAATGGGGTACAAAAAGCCCAAAATCGATATGGATGTCGTTATCGAGGTTTTATGGAATTTCGATTGGGATAATGGCATTTATTTTAAGTGGTAAACATTATTCGACCCCTAAAGGGATCAAATAGGGTTCAAACTTTGTATGGAAATAATATAAAATAGACATTACGAGTTGAATCTTCGTAGACGTATTTCTATAAACAAATGATCAAACGTGTATTTCTTAGCAGTACTTTTAAAAACTAAGCAAATACATGTATATCGAGAGTTTATTTACCCACCAACTCCCAACCCCTTTGAGGTTAGTGTGTAAATAAACTTAAAAATCAATATGGATATCGTTAAAAGGTTTTATGGGATGTTGATTGCAAAAATGGCATTGAGGTATTTTGAAGCCCAACACGGTAGGTACCATGAAACGGAAGTTCAATTTTTTTATGAAAAATTTATACGGGAACGGGAACAGGAATGAGAACAAGAACGGAAACGGGAATGTTTGGATGTTAGTTACTCAATCACGTAAAACCGGCTGAACGGATTTTGGAATAGCACACATATAGTTGTGGATACTTTTTATTTCGGTCAAAGGTTCCATAGTGATTTTCCGAATGTCCACGCGGACGAAGTCGCTGGCAAAAGCTAGTCTATTTCTAAAATGATAAGAGTATTTGTACATCGCAATTCCTTTCTTTAACGTTCTCACCGTTATTTAAGCGGTCTTCGGTATTTGTCACTCATAAGCATTTGGAAGTCGCGCCTTCTTGAATTTCAAATAGGCGTTTTTCGAAGAAAACACGCAAGCATAATATGCATATAACCTGCAATAAAAACATTTAAGACCTAAAGATATTTAACGAAGGTTTAAAATACAATGACATGACCACGGGCATGTCAAGTGACACTTATTTTATGGAACCCGGAAAACGTAAAGAATCCATATAAATATTGATATTAAATGATTTTGAAGTTGTGAAAATCTAAACGCAAACACTGTAGTAGTGTTGCAGTACTATTTTATATCATTATTTTTATGTTCTAATGGTGTTACTCTTGGCATCATTCTCAAATTATGAAGAAACCAATGAAGCAAACTTGCTCAGAAAATTATGTTAACTTTTATTTAAATAATTGTGTCATTATTATTACATTATTTATCATTACACGACTATTTAATTTAATTTGCATTTGAACAATAATTAAAAGACTGGTCGAACGGAGGATAAATGTAATGGAGGTAAATGTGCCTTTCATTACTAGGTACCCATGAAGTGATTGATATTGTGTTTACAAGTTTTTTAGTCATTCATGTCACTGTGGTTTTCACCGAGATTTATATTGAATCATACACACATAGATACCTACCACAACACAAACAAACACTTTCTGCGGTCATGCGGTCATGAAAGGTAATAGTGTAACTTTTTCTTTTATAAAATTATCTGTATGGACTAATATTGGTGCTAAGAATAACAAGATGAAGCTTGTAAAAAAATAAAAGTAGGTACCTAATAGTTATTTGTTATACAAGTGACCAAAATCAATTTTGGTCTCGTGTAAAACATACAACTTTTCACCTCTACCAGCGAGAAAAAAATTACGTGAGTTTCCTGATAAAAAGCTAAATTCAGCATTAGAAACTTGTTTACTCAACCCTTTTGGAGTTAGACAACTATCTTCATCGTTGGACGCACTCGTTTTTTGGAATTTATCACAAAAAAAGTACTATGGTCTATGCTGAATTTTACCATTGAAAATGGTTATCAGATGAAAATCGCCTGAGACGTATTTTTGGCCATATCTCCGAAGATTTTGGGAGGATCGAAATGAAAATAGTACCAAAAGTTGAGGAATTTATCGAGACACGTGTGAACGTTTGAATTTTGAAAATCTACTGGTAACTTTTTTTGAATTTTGCGAAATTCCAAAAATTCCGGGTTTTTTGGGGGATGTTGTAAATATTTCGAAAAAAAAACCGACTTAAGAAAAAATGAAAAAAAGGGTCCTAGGGTATTAGTTTAGCTATCAAATGGCTAAATAATTTTGAAAATCGGTTTATAATTGTAACCTGTAGGTGGTCCCTTTAGATTTGGAATTGTAGAAAAACGGCTGTTTCCGTACATAAAAAGTGATGTAGCTTCAATGATTATTGACTGATCGTCATGTTAATAGTGTTAAAAGATGCAGAAGCAGACGAGAAGTGCATTCGTTGGGATTTTGGAAATTGGTTAATATTATTTCGGCCGCGTCGAGGCAGTCAGCGGGCGCTTTTGTGACACGAGGCGGAGCCGAGTGTCACAATCGTAAAAATAAATAGGTACTACCTAGGTAACTTTAAAAATATAATAAGACTTTGCATTTGATTTGATTTTGGTTTTTCGTAAATTTTTGTGTTCATTTTCAATGCTCCGATTCTTGCGGGGACTGTAAAATCTGTGATTTTTTTATTAATAAAGTATATTCCCGGCGTTTTGTTTTACATTATTACCCGTTGTGCTTTTCTCTTATTCATTATTATCCCATCATATTTATTTATTTACATTTACATAAAATACAAATTTGCTAATAAATTTCATTAATTTTTCTCATTTTATATTTATTTTATACATGCGACCTCATTCCGTCCATACTCTTTATTTCGAATTATCAACCTTCTTTTTTAACAATCCTTATTTAATACTCCTTGGTATATCCGTGCATTTTATTTTTATACTTTTTAATCCATGTATGACACCATAAAGCACTCTATCTATCCTTTTCTCACATATAAATTTTGCAAGTCTCATCCTTGTCACTTTATTTCTTTTTTCTTTATTGTTTTAAAAGTTGGTGTTAGAAATTAAAAAGCACTTTGCATCACGCTCGCAGAAAAAAACGATTTTGCTGTGAGTTTTTACGCGTCAAAAGCACCCTTTTCGTGCTGGAGAGGTGAAATAGTTATTTGTTATACAAGTGACCAAAATCAATTTGTGCTGCGAGTGCCGACTTTTAAATCACGAACTAGCGAAGTAGTCTAGAATTGAATCACGAGCGTAGCGAGTGATTCTAATATAGACTACTGAGCACAGTGAGTGATTTAAAGGCACGAGACAGAGCAAAATTTTGGTCTCGTGTAAAACATACAACTTTTCACCTCTACCAGCGAGAAAATTTTCACGTGACTTTCCCGGTAAAAAGCTTAATTCAGCATAAGAAACTAGTTCAATCTAATCTTTTGGAGTTAGACAACTATCTTCATCGTTGGACGCACTAATTTTTATAATTATTTATCACAAAAATAGTTTGATCAAACCTATGCTAATATTTTATTCATAGAGTTTACTCTAGTCTAGTCTAATCTACTTTAGTAGATTCCTGTCGTTTTGGTTACATTCCGTTGTATTTTTCTCTTATTCATTAATATCCCATCTTATTTATTTATTTATAATCATAAAACTCTAATTTGTTAATAAATTTCATTAAATTTTCTTATTTCATATTTATTTCATACATGCGACCTCATTTCGTCCATACTCTTTATTTCGAATTATCAACCTTCTTTTTTAACAATCCTTATTTAAAACTCCTTGGTATATCCGTGCATCAAGAAGCTTATACCCCGTGCATTTTATTTTTTTACTTTTTAATCCATGTATGACATCATAAAGCACTCTATCTATCCTTTTCTCACATATCAATTTTACTAGTCTCGTCCTTGTCACTTTATTTCTTTTTTCTTTATTATTTTAAAAGTTGGTGTTAGAAATTAAAAAAACACTTTGCCTCACGCTCGCAGCAAAAATCGATTTTGCTGCGAGTTTTTACGCGTCAAAAGCACCCTTTTCGTGCTGGAGAGGTGAAAAAGGTATTTTCTATAGTACTAGCATTGGTACCTAGTATTGTGTATTTGCCCAGTTGTTATTGTTAAGTGTTGCCAAATCGCCACGCTTGACTACCAATGCGATTAAATTTGACAATAGACAGTGCTAACTGTAGTGATCTGCTGCAAGAGCTGCAACTTCACTCAAGAATGTATGGAAAAAAGAAAATTTCACACATTAAAAATAAAATACGTCATTCATTATGTACCGCAAGCGCTCTGAAGTAGTCACCTGAGTTGTACAATTTGTTAAATTATTAGCATTTTTACTGTCCCATATTCTCATAATCGCCAGGCGGGTGTCTGCTGATTCAAGATTCATCCTCTTATAATGGGGAGGAAAAGCGCAATTTTATCCCGATAGGTGGCGTCTTGTCGTTGGTACCGAGCCGCCTCAAAGAAACTGTCAAAACATATGGGAATCTCTTGGAGTATTGCACTTTTTAATTTTATACTGAGAAAATGCCGCATTGTTATGCATGTAACTTGAATAAGCCCAATATTGGGGCCAAACAGAGAATTAATAGAATTTTATATGCCAGAGTCATTCAAGAAACTTAGAATAATAAAATAAATATGATAAAATGGTTCGTGTAATTTTGGATGGTACAGTTATATGAGCTAAAGTTAGCATAGAATACATTGTTTGTCCGCAAAACCGGAAAAAATACAATCTAAGACAGTAAAATCACGTAATACACAGTCAAGACAATATAAGCTCAAACTGACAATTGTTCCAAAGACTAAGCGCCATCTGTAATTCACTTTGCCTTCGCCTCCCCATTTTCTAACCTTGTTCCAATTTTGAAAATTTTAACATAAGATGTCAAGACAAGGTAAACTCGAATTGGCTTCAAAGTCCGCCGATAGTTATTATCTAGAGATATATGGAGCTATTACCAGTAGGTATCCGTCGCCTTGATATGCCGATACGATGCGTGACAACTTAATGCTTGCTTATCCTAGTGAGCGAATACTTTTATATTTTAAAAAGAAATCTGAAAAAATGCAATATTGTTAGTTTTAGGCAAAATTTTGGCTAAATGTCAAATTCAAGTTGACTTTTCCACCAACTTTGATGTTATATAGTATCGATACAGACAGAAGGATTGTGCAAAAAAGTTACAGTAAGAGAGGTTTTGCTTTGGTCATAATTCAGGCAACTGTTGCTTCGCTTCCCGTGATTATCTTGGCAATATCGAAAACTTTATAGGTAGCCTTTTAGGGTAAACTTTTTCACATTTGCTAACCTCTACTCCCATTTCAGGTCAGTGTTAAAATTTTAAAGTTTAGTTTTATTTTTATTTTCGAAAAGTCGGTATATATAACTATTTAAGTGTAATTTTGGCGTTCGCGAATTTGAACATTGGTCGGTACCCATTATGGTAATGGTACCCGCAGATTGGTAAGGTTGCATGGCTTGTCAAGGAGCCGCGCATGCATGACGCTCAGCCACGACCCATGATAGCATCTGGCGTTGGCAATGACCTGCTGCTCCACTTTCCATGCGAACAATCATCAACTCGAGTAAATTGGCAATGTTGCCGAGCCGAGTTGCTTTTGATCTCTAACTCGATTGAACTATCTTAACACTTGATACGAATAAAAAATCTATCAGAAAATGTTTTTTTTCTCAAATCAACGTAATTTAATTCTCAATGCCCGTGCGGGCGTCTCATTTTCGGGACGTTGACGGGTAAAATATAATTTTATTTTAGAATACTAATAGTCTTGTAGACATTGCTTTAGCGTCATTTTTGAAAACTTTTGGAAATGGCTGAAATAGGATTTTCCCCACCTACGTTTTTCATTTTCAGTAAATTATAAATTTTTAGTTTCGTAGATAGACGTAGGTATTCTACGATTGTCATCCGTTATTCGAAGAAAAGGTGTGGCCCTAAAAATGCATCATCGTTATTATTGGTACTTTATCTGATTATCATAAAAGTTATTATTTTATAATCAGATCAAGCAGATTATATCAGGATATCCAACAGGCCACTTAGATAATTACCTATGTTGTAATTTTTTTATTGATAACAGAGTTTTAGTGGAGTTTAAAGAACGTTTGGTTTAAAGATAAAATAAAAAAATAAAAAATGTGCAACATTTCTTTTTTCAGGGGTGATATTTGGTAGATAACGCTATAATAATAATACTTTTGCTAAAATATTAAGTACCTACCTAACGATTGACGTAAGTGGCATCATCCTGTGTTGTTTGTTTTGTTTTCACTGCAGGATAAAGTATTGAAAACCCCTCAAAATTCTTGTCACAGTATTTACCAACACAGTTTTAATTGAAGGGAAAACGTTTAGGGAATAAACCTTGTCGAAACATTTCCCAAAATTGAGGAAGTACAATTGAAATTAAGTACCAAACTAATTCTGGGAAAAATAAAAATAGATCTGCGACATATTTACATAAATATTAGGAAAATCGACACTGCTTTTTGTTTTAATTTTTTAGTTTCACGGTTCAAACATATTACGGTAGGCAATAATGGTGTCGATTCTGTTGGCAACGACTTGACAGGATTAAACTAAATCAGTTTTCCATCCTTTTCTTCAATCAAAAAGACAAAACAGAATGCTCAAATTAAGTTAAATCCTGTTAATTAATATAAAGGACAACCAATCATGCTTAAAATCGCGTTTTTATTTTTTTCAAACGTGTTCCTGTATTTTTTCTTTGAATTATAAATGTCATTATGGAAACATTTGCAAAAAATTCACAGATCTCGTGCCTTTCACGACCTTCTGGTAGATTGAAAATGAATTTATTGAATTAAAAAAAAATCCTTTGTGAGAATTAGTACCTTACAATACTTTGAAATCACACTCACAAAACCGTTCGCAAACTTTGTGGAGAAACAAACGATCAAACACACAAACAAACGAGAAAGCAACAAATAGTAAAAACGTGTTAAAAAATTACTAAAAAAAACTTTTTTAAAAACACGTTTTTAAAACCGATTAAATTATTATTACAAAAAAATCGGACTAAAACATTAAAACATTTTGTAAAATTTATCATCCATATTGTCTTTAGCATGCGCCCCACGTTTTTAGGTTTAAAATTTCTGTAGGTATAGGTTTATAAATATTTACAAAAAAAATATTTAATACTTTTTAGTCTGTTTGTACTAGTCCGTTTTAATGTGTAAGTCCGATTTTTTTGTAATAATTTAGTCCGTTTTAAAAACGTGTTTTTAAAATAGTTTTTTTTTCCCAGTAAATTTTTATTTTCTACTTTTTAGTTAACGAGCTATGACTAAAAATATACTATCTCCTATCGGAGCACTTGTCAAGACGATTACAACGAGCCCAAACTCGATGGGGTTCCATGGTTTTATTACAGAGTCCCAGTGGCCTTCTTCCGGCTCCATCATCAGACCCTGGAAATTATTTCCCAACAAAGTACTCGTCAAGACGATTCAAACGAGCCCAAACTCGATGGGGTTGCATGGTTTTATAATAGTGTTTCTATGGCCTTCCTCCGGCTCCATCATCAGATTCTCGGACACTATTTCCCATTAAAGTACTCGTCAAGATGATTCAAACGAGCCCAAACTCGATGGGATTGCATGGTTTTATTACCGAGTTCCAGTGGCCTTATTCCGGCTCCATCATCAGACTCTGGAAACTATTTCCCAACAAAGAACTCGTCAAGACAATTCAAACAAGCCCAAATTTGATGGGGTTGCACGGTTTCAATATTGAATTCCTATGGCATGGTCTTTCGGCTTCATCATCAGACCCTGGACCTCGTCTCCCATTAGAGTACTCGTCAAGACGATGCTAACGAGACCAAACGCGATGGGGTTGTATGGTTTCATCATAGAGTTCCTGTGGACTTCTTCCGGCTTCATCATCAGATCAGCTCAATGACACCATAATATTGCATTGCCTTCCAGTTTTGACCTATGTTCAAAGTTTCAAGTTTCTAGCTCATCGGGAAGTTACGATAAAATCGTTCGCAAACTTTGTGGAGAAACACACAAACAAACAAATAAACGCAATAGCAACCTAATAAAAACGTGTTAAAATAGCTTATATTATAAGTGACTAATTTTATTATTAGCAAAAATGACCACATCAAGCAATCGCTCATCAACTCCCCCCCCCCCCCCCCCTTGCGCCCCCTTCCTTTGATTTTTTTCTGTATCCGCCACTGGCCCTCATTAATACGAGTCTTTTGAGGCTTTAACTATTCACGTAGCCTCAAAACTACGACACCAAGGCGATGTCGCGACTCTTAGCGAAAATGGAGGCTACTATATTGAAGCGATTGAAAAAACATTTTCAATGTTAAAGGTTAAGCTACAGGGCAAACCCTTAACCCGCTGATTATCTAATTAAAAACCACCTAGCAACTGGTTGCAGTTCACAGGTTATCGTGATTTAGTTACCAAAGAAAAGTGGCAATGTATGTCAAATGCAACCGGTCGCTAAATAGTTTCTTTTTAGATAATCTGCCCCCCTAGCCAAAGTAACATTTGCAAATTTTCGCTATCGCTTCGCTATCGCTTCGCTTCGAAACATGTATGGATTTGACGTTTTAAAATTCGATTGTTAACGAAACCTTATGTCAATCCCATACATGTTTCGAAAGCGAAGCGATAACGAAGATTTGCAAATGACACTTTGGCTAGGCCCTCAGGGGGCGGATCGTCTTTGTTTTAGGCTCAAATTGTAGCTGACTAAATTGTTCAGAGGTGTTTTTCTCTAAATTTTGATATCATTCTTCGTTTCTAAAATATCGAGCGCCAAAATCAAGAAATCGGAAAAAAATGAGATTTTTTTCCACTATTTCGGCTATAATTTTTTCGTTTTTTATATTTTCGAATAATTCCTTTGCACCTTGCAGCCATCGTGAATATGCGTCTTTTGAGTCTTTTTTGAATATCATATCTTCACAACCTTCTGAGACATAAGGGGATCGCACTTTTTCGTGAAATTTGGAGCCTATACTGAAGCGAACGAAAAGACATTTTCAATGTCAAAACATTGGCAAGTTTTCCCGATTTTCCTCGGAAATCTTAGAACTTATTATTGTTACTTAGGTAAGTACTTTAAAAAGTTCTCAGCGATTATATGTGTGTGGAGATCAAATTGCACTTGTACGTGATGAAGCGATCCATCCACCAATTGTCAGTGGTCAGCGTTTTAATTACCACAACATCAGTCTTTGTTTCGAAACTGCATTACGATTGTAGTAACCTGAGAAGCGATGCGTCTCGAGCATATCGGCATATCTTCAAATTATTACCACTTACGAACGTATTTAAAACTATTCTCAATTTTAAAGAGTTCATTATTTAATTTATTGCGTTGGGTTTTTGTTGATGGAATCTGAAGGCAAATCATTATTTATATTAATAGGTACTTGCTTATAATAAATGTACAATCAAATTCCTAAAGTTTTGTAAGTCAAGTTGTCAGCAGATTTTCAGCTAATTTTTTTTCAAGAATCAAGAGTTTGGTGATTTGTGCCTAATGCCAAAATTCTCGACTTGAAAGACGAACTAATTTTTTATATCATCGTCGCCACGTTAATCTTCACATGCGGAAGCGGCATGATCATTTGAAGGTGAGTAAGTATCGAAAATATAATCTTTGCCCACAATGCGATTAAATTGATAGACAGTGATCCGTTGCAACTTCAGAAAATGGCAAAGAGAAAATTTTACAGATTAAATACGTGCTCTGAAGTTGGTCACTTCAAATGAATGATAACGATTTGGTAAAAGTGGGCTTTTTGACAATTCTTTTGCTTACGAGATGTCAATAATATTATTTAGTTTTTTTCTTTCTACCCTTCGTCCAGTAACTTAGTTGCAGCATTTAGGTATTGTTTATTTTTAACAAACAGTAAAATAAACTTAAAACAATATTTTTCTAAATTAAAGAAAGGCAACTTATTGCCTAGTGTTGTTATTAAGAAGTTCTTAGTAATATTTTCATCTTCTTGTTCTTCATTCTAATCTACTACTTACTTCTAACTCAGAATATATGACTAGAAATTGAAGCACTACTAGATCTATCTGCGGAAATAATGTGCATAGCTAAAGTTGCCCTTTCACCTGTGATCTGCGGCGAACAAGTTGCGCAGGAGTGGACGGCGTCACGGACAGAAACTGGTTACCTAGGTATTAAATAATACCACGCTTATGTAACTATCGCCAATGAAATGCAAACTTCTGCAGAGTTACATTTTTAAAATCCATGCCATCTTAGAAAGACTCTTTTTAAACGACTTCGAAAAAAGGAGGTGGTTCTCAGTTCAGTTGTTTTATGTTTATTCAATACCTCATAACATTGTCAATTATAAACCGATTTTAGAAATTCTTTTTTCGTTTGAAAGCATATAATTTCAAATTGGTCTCTTTGTCATAACGTCAGGATCTGATGATGGAATCCTGGAGAAATCATAGGAACTCTTCAAATATTATAGGCACACCTATAGTGATTTTGGTATATTCTTAAGTAACTCGTGCATTTTAATCGCTAAAAGTTATTATGAATTTTTAGCGCGTTTTTCTATGCAGCTCTCTATTACTCTCATCAAAAATACTTTCATGATACTAAGTGGCGTTTATTTTTAAAGCACTGCCGAATGTGTGATCCCTAATTAATTCCATAATAAGGTACAGTCAGCAAACTTATGAGCTGAACACCTTAAGATTCATTTTTAGATTCAGTCGTCCGTTTTGTATTTCTATTGTCTTGCATTTGTCAACCAATGGTGTGTCAGATGGGCAGTTCCAATCCAACACAAATGATTTTTGTTTTAAAGTTTTTTCACCAAAAAGTCATTGCCCTTTTATCTACCTGCGTCTCCGAACACTTCTTTGTGAAAAAAGGGTCTTGTTTTCGACACTTTGTAGTAAGTTTAACTCTTTCCTTAAAGTTAAATATTTTAGCAAAGCCTTTGACCATTAGGCATTGTTATGTTATGTTATCGTCAATTCAATCTGCTTTACATTTGTTTACGTAAAAAACATATCACATTTGCCGAACAAACTTTTATGAATTAGATAAAATTTCGTGTTATAATTTGATATTTAATCAAAATCAAATATCATCAAAATAATTATCAAAATAAAATCAATCAAATTGATATTTAAATGAACTGTCAGGCAGGGCAGGATAATTTTTTTATTATTATTTTCTACACCTTACTACAAATCTAAGGCAAAATTAGTATTATTAATGTAGTCATTAATGACATAAAAACTACACACTTAATATCTAGTAAGAGCCTCGCCAGCATCTATTACTGCGTAACATCTACTTCGCATAGATTTTACAAGTGTCTCGCAAAGATCTGACCCTCGGAATGATTCCCACACCTGGTCAACATGTGCCGCCAACGCTTCTTTTGTTAGCAATGCTCAATGCTGGAGTTGCAACTGAACTAATGATTGATTACAAAAACTATGGTTTGTTGAGTGGTGCCCAAAAGTCATTTAAACAAAACATCCGTCTTTAGAAAAAAAATAAAGCTGTTTGGCTTTGCTCGGTCATTGGGCGAATAAAACAATGGGAACCCACCCCAGCGAACTCCTAGTCTCCCTTGCAAACGAAAAATTTTAGAATTGTTCAGCTGATAACTTTGCTGACTGTACGTTAGGAATTCGAGTATGTAACGAAATTGATGCACAGTCTTAGGACTCGTAATTGCTTTTAGACGAGCCGAGACGGGTAGCCTGCGCCGGCGCAGACGGCCGCGGGGGGAAACGGGTAACACGGAACCCGTCAAACCTGTGACCAAGACCCCCACTTCTCTCGCGAAATGCTTTGTCCAGAACCTTACCACAAATAATTTTGAACCTTAAAACAAAACCAGAGAATCGAATTTCCGATGATTTGTTAGTAAGTGTTTGAGGTTACCTTTCTACTCCTTTTATAACCGCTTTCCGACTAAAAGCCTTAAATAATGAATTAAATATTGAAACCTCGCTATTGAGGCTTTGACATAAGGATCTTATTGGTTTGAATTTCTTCAGCTGTGTTGACCATCGCAAACGTGACTCTTAGTCTTTTCACCGAAAGACCATTTTCGATTGCGATCTGGCCGTCAAATACCACATTTTTGTGGTTAAGTGAGTAATGCACAAGACATGTTCTGGCTTGAACGTTCTCGGAATTGAAAATGCTGTCGCTGGGCTAAGATTTTTTTAAGAAAATTAAGTTGTCTTGATTCGAACGCCATAAAAACTAGCTGGCATTTATGGGTATTGATTTGATAATGATCGATCTTTAGGTGTATTATGGTCGGTCGCAGTATTCCGTTAACACCATCAATTTTTTTAAGATTGAAATCTCAACAGCAGCGTCATTGGTGCGAGTAGACAAAATAAATATCTCAAGAAAAGTCTTTACGTAAGGAAAAGCGACAATGACCTAAGTCTGTCTAAAAAGTCAGTTTACATAGGTTATTTCAAAAATATTTTTTTTACCCACCTAAATCCCCAACCACCCCACCAATACCCATCTAAATAAATAAATAAAAAAATATGTTTACTATTAGAATTTTGACAGCACCGACAGGGTTACCAGTATAAGTTTTTTTTAATAATTTAATAATTTCTCAGGTAAACTGACTTTTTAGACAGACTCTATCTACTACACGTTCACTTCATCGTTGCCGCTACCTCCCGGCCTTTGGTTTTAAATATTGCGTATTATTTGTTTTATGACCCTTTAAAGTTGGGCGGAAAAGTCTATTTAAAAAGTATGAAATTTGTTAAAATAAATAATACATTTAATTAGTCCGTAAAATGTATAGCAAATTTGTCTAAGAAACCATTTTGATAAATACAATAACTAATATAGCTGCCGAACTAATTTCCTACGCATTGCGTGGCATTGCATACAAACTACTCAAGCGTGACGTCATAACTAAGTAGCCGTTAGTATGGAGCGTTTTCTGGTGAGTCCAATTTTGTGCATTTCAAAGTGTGATATGAATATCTCGGGCAGTTTTCATGCTAGCGAAATAATTCTTTTAGCAATGTTTCTTTTTTTTTAAAGGTAATTTATGTAACACAAAATAAAAAAATAGTCATCATGCCTATTGGTGAATTGGCATTTTTGGCGTTTATCTATCCTCGATTGAAGGATTTCAAAAGATTTCATCAGAAGTGCCGCGTAATTCGAGATAGTAAATATTTATCATTAAATTTTATCAAAAGTATTTCAGCAGGTGCGTCAAGAAAGAAAATGGAGGTTGATTTTTGTTGTATCAAAGTTAACTACCTATATATGAATAAACCAAAAAAGGTATAGGGTAGAAAAATTAAAACTGTAAAACCCCGACCACATTATTTTGTTCTTTGAATTTGACAGTTTAGCCATTTGTAAGAAAAGTATTTTCAAACCAAAGTTTTTTTTTACTTTTCTCACAATATTTTTTCTCTTTTGTCTGTTTCTGCACATTTCTGAGGTAGTAGTAATACGAATTTAGAATTGTAAAGTCCTTATACCTATATATTCACACTCGTGAGTATACAAGAGGTGACTGAACTATTTTTGGCAACACGTTGTCGTCTGCTTCGAAAAAAATCAAGTGATAGGCACAAAGACCTTAAAGGCTTTAATCATATTCATTTAAGCTAATGTCTACTGTCTATTAATAACCAAAAAACATCTCCAAAACAAACTCTAAAGGTATCTCAATAAGGTTGAAAATCACAACGTATAAACGTATTTGACGGGTGGAGTTGACCGCACGAGCATTGCATTTTTATGCTCAAGTCCGGTCCCACGGGCCGTTTAAAAAATTACAACAAAAAATGGCCACACAAAACCTGCCCGGCTATCCATCCACGTCGGATTAGTACCTCACGGTATATTATCTGGTTGTTTACCTTATTCTATGGCAGCTATTTGTTTTCTATGGCATACCGTTTTTGGCACCTCTCAGGCTTTTTGGTCGGAGGCTAAGTTAGCAGCAATTGATGAATACCAACAAGTGCTAAGATAATGTTCAAAACATCTTCTTATAAAGCATAAAGACGAAGGAAAACTGGATTTTTGCTGGGAAAATTAATTTATTTGTTTTAAAGAAAATCTTTATCAGTACAGCAATCATAATGTCACAATTAAATTAATTAGGTATGGAGTTTTATAGTATTTTTCTAAAAAAGTGAAATGCATTATTATTATTTAGTTACTTAAAGAATTATGTTGATCATAAACAATTTTGGAAAAATCAAAATACTTTTGTTTTAATTTCACTTGTTCAAAAGTGTTTGCCATGTCGAAATTTGTTTGTATGAAAAATTAATTTGGATACGTCCCAGTCGCCATTTCTAAAATTTATGTTTTTTTAACAAGACGAATACCTATATGCATTAATGCAGCTAAGTTGCTAATGGTTTTATTGGTTTCTCGCATAGCGATAGCAGGTATTTTTGACCACAAACTGGTTATAAGTTTTGGTGTCTTTTATATATTTTTAAATTAACAAAAGTTTTGTTTTTAAATTCGTCTCAAAACTAAAGCTAACCCTCAAGAAGCTATGAATGAGTTCAAATCAGTCTTAAAAATCCTATTGACCTGAGTTTGATACATTATATCTATTGTTTGATTTTTGATAATCTTTAGATATTTAATTGTCTTACGTATGAATAGCATTGAAACGCAAGTATTTGTTTAAAATCATGCTATGAAAAACCAGTTACAGGAAAGTCATGAAAACAAACGATTAACTCTATTGTTTACCTAAGTAAATGCACTGCACAATATTGAAATGTTTCATTAATTTCTGTCCTTGCTGAGTAATTAATGTAAGATTTGAATCATTATAGTTTTGTTTTCAATAATAAAAGGAAAAGTGCACCCATTGTTTCTGAGAAAAGTTCATGATTTGTGGTTGATGACGTCGGCTAGTTTAGTCAGGGGAATGACCATGCTAGGATTCAGTTAGTTATAATGTGGGAAAACGAACTTTCGGTTGTTGATGTTTGTATGGGCAAGCGCCGTGCAGTTTGTCACGTCAGCATATTTACGCCACATGCATCAATTTAGGTCCTTCATTAACTCAGTCAGTACGTGTTCGAATATCATAACCCTCGCGCACTTGATATGATGATACTGATTTTGAATCATTTTAATTTTTTCATATTTTATCATATTTATCATATCAATATATCACTTTTTTACATTTATTAAAAAGTTTCATTTATCTATCATTATCAAAACCATGCAATGTTAAACAAAAAATCTTAGTTTAATTTTTACACTATCGCTAAATTCATCTTCTATCCTAGTCATATGTATTTTTTTTTTCAGGTCAGTGATTTTTTTACACAGTTGATGCCGAGTGCAATGCAATTCATAGACAATGAAAAATATTTGATGCTCTTTCCAATTCTTTTCGGTACAAGGTCCACCTTAGATTTGCGAATTAGACTGAATATGTTTTGGTTTGAATTGTAACGTTTTAAATGTTATAGTTTGTGTAGACGGTAGTACCTTTGTTTTCTAACCGATTATTCTAATACTGTGTTTGTGTAACGATCTGCAGAGTGTTCGAGGCACGACGAGGCAGACTCGTTGTGGGAACCTCCCGCGAGGACCACCGTGAAATACTGCCTTCTTTTAGGGCTGTACAAAGCTATGCTGACGTAAGCATTATGAAGTACTTAAGTATGATACTAGAAAAAGTAAAATAGGTAGTGATTTTGTTAATTTGTTCTGACTTATAATACTATTTTTTTTGGCGACTTTAGAGTTGGTCCCATAGTAAAAGTTGTTCAGTTTGATGGTCCCTATTTACCATATTCGATTTTATAAGGCTTTTACCAAACACCATATTGGGATGGCTTTTTGGCATTTCGGTTTAGACAAAAACCTGCACGAGCTCGTCACGCTACAGATATTTTCGGAAAAAAGGATCGTTATGAACGAGTACCCATTGTAAGTTTTTTCTTCATATTTTTTTGAGATATTTAATGGTAAAAATTCAGGTAGTAAAGAAAAGTTAGTAGTAACTTAAAATCTAAGCAACCTTATTATTTTTGGTAATATCGCTTATTTTCTGTGTGTAAATACCATGTATTTAGATTTGACGCAAAATAATTTTCCTTTTGTCAATTACCTACAATATAATTTGTGCTAAATATTTGATAAACATAGCGCTATAATTCAAGTCTATATAATAAGGAAAATAAACGAGTAAAACATATTTTAAACGAGTAAACGTGTGCCCTCAAAATGTTGCTTAATTTATAATTTAAAAGTTACCTAGATTATCTTTTTCAGTAGTAATAATAACCCTCTTACCATTATTGCATTTGTTTAAGGAGCTTGATTTAGCGCCTGGCCCAGCGATTACGGAGGTTAAGCAAGTTTCGCAACGGTCGGACATGGGATGGGTAACCAACATTTTTTTATCTCGAGTTCTCCGTGCTTCGGAAGGCACGTTAAGCCGTTAGTCCCGGGTGCATTTGCAGTCGTTAACACCCACCAATCCGCATTGGGCCTGCGTGGTGGCTTATGGCCCGTTCTCCTTATCCACCCATGAGGATGGCCTGTGCCCCAGCAGTGGGGACATCAAAAATGGCTGATGGTCAAGGTAGCACGATGTGGCAGCCCTAGGAGCAGCGCAGTGCTCCGGTGGTTATCTTGCATCGTAAATGTGAATAAGCGTTTGAGACCAGTTACTAAGCTGAACAGTTGCCAAGCTCCATATTCTACATATATTGCAAGTTATGCATTTATTTCTATTGCGATTTTATGCATTTAGTTTTCTATAGAATCAATTAATCGACGTTCTTGACAATCTCTTTTCTTCCTGTTCGTGATTCTTCACAATATTCCGCACAACTGCCATTGATCACATTCTCTATTCCACACATTTTTCAATTTTACACAGTTATTCCTATTTACAATTTTACACAATATGTATTCCGCACAATTCCTATTCATCACATTCTTTATTCCACACAAGAATAGTGTAACAATGAAGTTAGTGCTATGCTATTTATTTCAGAACTCAAAAAAACGTTTTCTCACATTATGAGTAAGCGAATTAAAAAAAACCGGCCAAGTACGAGTCGGACTCGCGCACGAAGGGTTCCGTACCAAAAAAACGGCAAAAAAAACACGTTTGTTGTATGGGAGCCCCCCTTAAATATTTATTTTATTCGGTTTTTAGTAACTGTTGTTATAGCGGCAACAGAAATACGTCATCAGTGAAAATTTCAACTGTCTACTTGTTGTCGTTATTAATATAAAGCAAAAAACAGCAAAAAAACACGTTTGTTGTATGGGAGCCCCTCTTAAACATTTATTTTATTATATTTTTAGTATTTGTTGTTATAGCGGCAACAGAAATACATCATCTGTGAAAATTTCCACTGTCTAGCTAGCATGGTTCATGAGATACAGCCTGGTGACAGACAGACAGATAGACGGACAGCGGAGGCTTAGTAATAGGGTCCCGTTTTTACCCTTTGGGTACGGAACCCTAAAAACACAGTCGTCTATAAACCAACGGTTTTCATTATTTATTTAACTATTTAATAAAAGATAATTACTTCTACTTCACAAATCACGCGTTTATAATTTACTTATGTAAATAATTATTAGTTTCATCACTCAAGTAGTAAATCACAGCGATAAAAAGTAACGTTTTATGCGATAAATAAAGTAGGTCACTAGGTAGGTAGTATTTGATCGCCGTGAGTGCGTCTTAGAAACACATGGTTCAATTCAAATTCAGATGAATCAGTGTCAATTAACGCCAATGGGAAAGGTAACAAGACTGAGCAAACGATAACCAGAGATATCGATATACCTACTTCGAATTTACTATTATAAAGTGAGAATTTTTAAATCGAATTCGTAAATTCGTTAGTACTCGTAGACACTGCTTGGTCGAGTAGGTCATGGAAATTATTAAACACATTTTAGTGTAGGAAAGGAAGGTAGTGGACCCCCACAGTAAATACTCAGTAGACGAAACTTCACACTATGATAAATTATCATAAATGAAACATATTTTTTAAATTATCCAAATCGTTTTTTTTGGATATATGTAAGTACATAGGTTTTGGTTCATACTATGTATATTACATCCCTGCAAAGTTTCATCGACTGAGGTTTTAATGTTGGGGTCACTTGGGGTCTCCATACAAAATATCGCTTCATTTTCTACACTTTATGTATTATACAGTTTGTTATATTCACCTCTCAAGCTTACGCGCTCACTAGACATGAAATAAAACACTTTAGCATGGTTTTATTGAAAGTACTTTGGTAATTAGTTGGCATTTCATTTGTTTTTTTTAATTTTCCCTACGATTCGGCACCTTTGCAGCTGCCGTGGTCAAGGAGGACTGAAGCTGCTCGTGAGCTTTCCCTCAAGTGATGAATTATAGTTTGTTATGTTCAAACTTTCTTTTTTCTTTCAGGTATAGAACCTGTTCAACTAAAAACTTAAAATACTTACCTTTTCACGATGATTCGAAGAAGTTTGATCGGCCGTGGTAACGAGTTTGTTATGAATTTCAATTGGACTTAATTATGCTAACAGTAACTAAAACTAATAGGTATTCCTCGAAGCGCACCCATTTTGAAGCGCACCTAATGAAGCGCACCTAAACTAATCCTCGAAGCGCACCTAAAAAAATGCGCTATCAAAACAAATGATATCTATTTAGGTGCGCTTCAAAATGGGTGCGCTTCGAGGAATACCTCGTAACTGTAACTAAAATCTATTGTTTTAAAAATATGAAGTAAACAAGAGTGACATCGAAGCAACCAATATATTGTGTTGTTCGTAATAGCGGAGATAATGGTCGATCAAGGTTCAGAGAGCAAGTGCCGGCGAGGGCCGCAGCGGGCAGTTGACCCCGCCACCTCGCGGGAACGGCACCGTTCATAGGTAGACTGCTATTAGGTTACTAAGCAATATTATAAACCTAGATTGAAAAAAATCCGAGGGCCTTACTTCCGGTTAGTAACAATTCCGGTTGGTGACAACTAGGGTTGCCAAATTTATTTTGCATCAAATATAGTATTTTCAAGATAATTATGTGTAAAAATATAATAGATGGCGAAAAAGTCCAAAAAAGGTTGCCGTTGTGTATGAAGGATTTTAAAGAAGTTGTATTTTTCATTCTTACTAAACATTTTCATAATTTATACAACAACCAAAAACAAGAGTTTAAACACAAAAAATATTATTCAATTACTAATGTGCATAAAAGTAATAACTTTTTGATGTCTCTTTTTATTTTTTTCACTTGAAAAAATATAAGTACCTAGTAGTTCTGCCTACTATATAATTTTTCAAAAAATATAGTAGGTGAGACCGCAATATAGTAGGATTCTTATAATATAATAGTAGAGTTGGCAACCCTAGTTACAATTAACTTACTCAAAATGCTGTTCAATTTTTTACACATGCAACTGCAAAAAATAAAACTATTGTCGCATTTACGTAATCAACCGTTTAAATGTAATTAATGGTGGTAAAGTCGTATTGTTTAATGATAATAATTTTAATACACTAAACCGAGTTGACCGCGGATATTGTAATCAACACACTAACAGTTTTCCTGTAGGTATCATCTATTTATTATCAATTTTGAGCAATTTAAACTATTTAAACTTGTAATTAGTAATAAATATTATACAATGTGTTGCAATAATACCCCTAATGCCAAATATGGTAGATAGGGACTATCAAATTGAACCACTTTTACTACGGGACCAAATCTAAAATCGCAAAAAAAATCTGCTGTTTCATGCATTTTGATATTTTCGTTATGAATTTTTGTATGAAACAGGTGTTTTTTTTCGCGATTTCAGCTTTGGTCCCATAGTACAGTGTTGTTCAGTTGTTGTTTCAGTTGTCCCTATCTATCTACCATATTCCGCATTAGAGGTATTTTTGTAACACGTTCGTTGCACCTATTCTTTAATTATAAAAACCACTAATTAAATACATTTACCAATATTAATTATTTAATCTATTCATGTATTTTGTGTGTGTTTTACCTACAGATATTTATTGAACCGTAATTTTTCATCTAATCTAAATAATACAGTCAGTGAAAACACACATCATGAACTCTAATTTAAAAATACTAAAATGTAACAAAAAAAAACTATTTTTTTAAATTATATTAAGGTTCAATTACAATCGAAAAAAGTAAGACTCTTTGTCGTATTAAAGATGGAATTTCCATCTTCCATCATGGAAATGCTAAGTGACAGTATCATAGTGACAAGTGTAAGTCAAGCTGTATCGGTGCTCCTCGGATCGGATAAGATTACGAGAACATGAAGTTATTATCTGAGCCGTCTCTAAGGACGTGATTATTCAAGTTACTATCTAAATATAACCCATCCGTCCCTAAGTACGTGATATTTGAGCTTTAAGGCACTTATATAGGTCAACTAGCGCCACCAATACATTTATTTTTATTACTCATAAACCAAGTAAATTAAAAAAAAAGGAAACAAGCATGCCCCTTTTAAATTGTCTGTAATATATTGTGAATAACTCTTTAAAAAATTTCATAATTTGTACTAGTTTTAAAATGCATTTGAAACGATGATTGGTTACTGTGTTTAAGAGGTTATGATGATGATAAATTCTCGAAGTAAGAATCTGAAAATTGTTATGTAAATTTTAGTTGATTTTCAGTCATGTGTTTCGGAGGTAATGGTGATCTTATGGTGATAATAAATTGATGAAGTAAGAATTTGAAAATTGTTTTATTAAATAAAAATTAATAAAATAAGGAAGGGATGTAGTGTATGTGAGTAAAAGAGAAGGAAGCATTGTGTCGTCTCTAGCGCACGTGCGGTCGAACACAGCTCAGTCGGCTGTGAACGGCAAGTTGTTGTGTGGGCACGCGCGTCTAAGAGCCGATAATATTGAAGAAGATACCACATTTTGGTTTAAATGGATTTTAAAAATTACAGAAAGAATGAAAACTGTTAAAAAGTTATTAAAAAATAGATATTAGAGACAATTTAAGGGGCATGGTTGTTTCCTTTTTTTAAAATATTGACCTGGAATAAGCATAATAAAAATAAATGAATTGGCGGCGGTAGTTGACGGTTATAAGGGCCTTAAGCTAGGGTTTCCTAGGATGACGGTGCCGTCATATTACGGCCGTAATTTAGCGGCGTAGAACGTTGTCTATGAAACAATACGGCGCGGCGCGGCGGTTTCTGACGTTACGGTGTCGCCATATTGTTTACATAGACAACATTGAACGCCGCTATAATATGGCCGTAATGACGGCACCGCTATTCTAGGCAACCCTAGCTTTAAAGGTGTGCAGGCGCCACCAGAAAATGATTCAAAAAATCAAATTGACTGTCGGGTTGCGTGAATATGGTATGAACGTGGTATATGAAACTATTAATGCACATCATAAGAATATTTTATTGTAAATCGAGATATAATATGGTAGATAGGGACCATCCAACTGAACAACTTTTACTATCGGACCAACTCTGAAATCGCGAAAAAAATCTGCTGTTTCATACATTTTGATATTTTCGTTATTAATTTTTGAATGAAACAGCATCAGAGTTGATCCTATAGTAAATGTTGTTCAGTTTGATGATCCCTGTATACCATATTCGGCTTTATAAGGCTGTGGAAAGTACCAAACATCCTGTGGAAATGGAAAAATATCAGCTGTTCATAAATTCAGTAGCGTCTTTTGATCCAATCAAGTGATTTTTTCCTCGATTCAGTGTGATAAATGATACCTTTGCGTTATTTCTGTTTAAACGTTGTATAAGTTATGCAATAAAGGTGACAGTAAATGTTACTCATATTATCGTCTAACTAAAGAAAATAAATAGATGGTTATTTTTAAATAGATTTATTAAAAACTTTTTCATAAAATATTTCAGCTTAGTTTATTACAGATAGTAAATTCAGCATTCTTAGTATAAACCTACCAATCTAGTATAAAACTACAAATCAATTCACTTAATTATACTAATAATAATATGCTACGAATGTCCGACAAAAGGACAGCCCTTGACCTCAATTAGATACTTCTATATGAAATCTCGGACGACGCTCCGTGGGTAGGCCCCCGACAAGGTGGACCGACGGTGAAGGTTGCGGGAAGCCACTGGATGCGGGCAGCGCAGGACCTATCGTCGTGGAGATCCTTAGGGGAGGCCTATTCCCTGCAGTGGGTGTCGTGCGGCTGATATGATGATGATGATATTAAATACCAGAACGAATGCTTCAATTAATAAACTGAAAATGTAGCCTATAACCACTCGTTTGTCGCGCGGCCGGCGCGCAATTTCCTTGTTTGTCACGCAGTTTTGCGTTACAGCAGTGCACTTGCACAGCTGCGTTAAAACCGTTTTTATGACCCGTTCCTGTTTGTATACGAACAAATAATGTTCTATTTCGTATAGGTAATGGATGAAGCTATAAGTATTGAAAAAAAAACGAGTACCTGTAATGGTAAAATAATTTCTAAAAAATTCGTGAATTTAGCTAAAGAGAAAATTCACGACTTGTAATGGGAATTGATTTTTAATATTAAATCTAAATCGATAACTAGTGTTTTTTTTACATAATTAAAAACTAGAATAATACCCCTTTCCGTACATGCCAATTTTTTTATGAATTGGAAGCAATTCAACGGTCTTAATAATGTTTGTATATCGCACAAATTTTTACTGCGCGTCTTAATTCGCTGCTGAGTCTAAGCGCTGTTTCGTAGTATTTTATTCTAATTGTGGAAGGCTTGTGACAAAAATAAAATATACTTTAGAAAGATACAGATTTCAACTTTCATATTTTGTAAAAAAAGATGAGACTCTTGAAGAAAAGTATCTTTGTAAAAAATTATAACATTAAAGCGGCCCACTATAAATGATAAAATTGTGTTTTTGTAACAAGCGTTGATTGGTTAAACTTGGATCAAGATTACCTTGTACTAATTATATGTACAGAAAGAGCAAAACCTGCAGTTTCTAACAGTATGCAATACATAGGAAAGATTCTTCCGAAATGTATGTAAAATTTCGATCTAAATAATCCAATTCCGCGCTGCCGGGCGCTGGCGTACGGGCCGTTCGCTGCCAAGATGGCCGCGCGTAGCCGAGTTTAGTTCAGGGTTGTCGCACACATTAAATAAAACTAGGTAGGTACTTAATTTTTTTTTATTATATTTTTAATTTTATAGTCACATTTTTTTTTAATAGTTCTCCTCTTCCTCGTCACTCCCGTCCTCGTTCCTTTGCCTCACTCTCCTCGATTTGGAAGTGTCTATTCATCGGGGCGCCTCGACGAATAGTATTTTTCTCTATCTAGCGGTGCGCACCATTGAATAGCACTTTCTCTAGGGATTGGCTATAGGCCGGTGCCTCGGGTTCAATGATCCCCAAGGGAAGTAACATCTTTGAGTTGTTGTTTCTAGTTTGGTTTGGACTATGGAACCTTGTCATATTAACACCTACGTTTACGTCATCCGCAACAAAAAATTAGGTAATTAACATGTAACAATAAAATTCTAATAGGTATTTTTTATTAATATTAATAATTGAATTATTAATTTTAATATGATAGGGTCTAGGTAAGTATAAAAAATCTATTTTTTTTCCGGTTTTTTGGTTTAAAAATGGCTGCAATGTTCATTAGCAATTTGCGGGGATAGTAGCCTTTGTGTGCAGTAAGACACTTTCTCGATTCGTCACATGAGATATTGGCTACTTTATCAAATAGCAACATTAGGTTTAGGACACTTTCAGAATTGGTCATAATATCTCGTAGTCGCATTATACATATGTCACAATATGAATTTGGCAAATTAGTATCTAGACACACACCCCCATTTATACCTACTCATCTATTAAGTGTTGTATGTTATTATTTAATATTTTTTATCGCAAATTGTAGCGAGATAAAATAAAAAAAATGGATTTTTGGTTATTTTTTTTTTATTTAACCTTCTAGTTTTATTCCTAATGTATATGTTACCGAAAAACTAGTTCTTACTAAACGCTTCAGTTAAAACTAGTTCTTACTAGTAAATACGCGTTTTACCTAAGAGCGTGTTTTTACTGTAACATTATAATATAATTAAGAATTTAAGTAAGAAGGATAATTTTATAGGAAGTGATTCTACTCATGAAACTGCAAAACTTTGCAGACTCATTGGTAGAATGACTTCCTATAATATTATTGGTTATTTTATTACACCAGCCTGCACAGAACATAGACAAAAATTTTCTTTGTTCTGTGCCGGCCTGCCTAGCATGACCGATTTATATGGCGTGATATAGCATTTTATCGACACTCAACTGTCAAATTCCTTTGTCTTTTTGACAGTTAAACGTGATAAAACGCTATATCACGCGATATAAATCGGTCATGCTAGGCAGGCTAGAATACTTAATAGATAAGTAGGTATAAGTGGGGGTGTGTGTCTAGATACTAATTTGCCAAATTCATATTGTGACATATGTATAATGCGACTACGAGATATTATGACCAATTCTGAAAGTGTCCTAAACCTAATGTTGCTATTTGATAAAGTAGCCAATATCTCATGTGACGAATCGAGAAAGTGTCTTACTGCGCACAAAGGGATAGTAGCACAAGGTGTTTTCGAAATCGCAAAAAATAAAAGCAGCTGTTTCATACAAAAAATAATAACGAAAATATCAAAATGTATGAAACAACAGTTTTTTTTTTCGCGATTTCAGAGTTGATCCCATAGTAAAAGTTGTTCAGTTTGATGATCCCTATCTACCATATTCTTTTTTATAAGGCTTTTACCCTTTGTATTATAAAAAGCGGCACCACAGCAATAAAATAACACTAACGGTTAAATTGAATATAACGAGAAACAACAACTCAAAGATGTTGCTTCCCGCGTCGGGGATCGAATCAACGACCTCTGGATCGAGAGAACAACACTCTAACCACTAGCCTAACAGGCATTTACACAATTATTACTACTTATTTGAATAGTTAAACTTACGATTACGACAGCTAAAAAGGAGGCACCGGCATATAGCCAATCCCTAGAGAAAGCGCTATTCAGTGGTGCGCACCGCTAGATAGAGAAAAATACTATTCGTCGAGGCGCCCCGATGAATAGACACTTCCCCTCGATTTTCACTGTACACAGCATAAAATATAAAATGGATGTGGACTAAAAAATTATAACTAGACACCCAACACCAATCACAATAACCAACACCAAAACCAAAAAAACATTCACTAGGTAATGTATAAAAACAACATAAACACAACCTAATATGAAAATAATAAGCGTGTGAGGCAGCCCTGCCAAAATGCTAGTTTGTTTCAAGGTCCCACAGGACCTTGTTACCTTGACCGTGGATAATGGCGTAATAAAAACTCACTATTTTGCGTTGCATCAATCATCCTGTGTAAACAGATGAATGTTATATTTTGAAACCACTTTGAAACTGTTCACTAATAGTATTATTATCTTATTTCGGATAATTCTTTGATTAACCAATCTAAATTATAACATAATGTTGTTGTAAACAGAAACAATACATCAAGAAATTTACCGGGCTACGGTTTTGTTATGATTTTTAAAACTAGACATTAAATTTGTGACGAGATATTTATATGATCGAATAAATCACGATATGACGATTCTTTTAATATATGACATCAAACAGAAATATAAATTAACAAAATACTTACGGCATATCAAATTAGAGCACTTCACACAGAAAAAACAAGTATGGCGTCAACTGACGTGAAACTCTTCAAAATTATTTTTTTCAACCAATCACAGGCCTTTTCTACTTTTTTGTGCGATATTAGTGTTGCCAAAATCATAATCTAAATCAGCCCAAGAGGTTTTGGTGTGGCCGCCTAAAAAAAACCTACCAAATTGGTAGAAATCGAACAGCGATCGACCCGGTTCTACAGCACCGCGCGACAAAGGACCGTCTTTTGCTTGCGGTACTACAGTACCGCGAAGCAATCGAGTGGTTATGATGACTATTCGAATCAAGACAATCTTCGTTGTTTATCTTGTTAATATAAATCTAGGCCAGGAATTTTGAATCACAATAATAAAAATATGTTTTTTTAAATAAAACATACTTATCCCAGTTAAATCATAAATATATTGCTTATCAAATAGGTATTGTTTAACTTATCATATAATTCGGTAGGTACGGTATTACCTAAATCATCATATATAATTGTTTATTTTATACACTTTGTTTACATTAATTAACTTTATGTTTACTTATCTATAGAGGAAAAAGGTCACTGTGAAAATCCACAATTGATAAAAATCCTAGATTAAAAAATACATTTTTAATCGGGAAGTTTGTTATGTTCTGATTTAATTTTTTTTAATCAATTGTGGTCTTAGGAAAACAAAATTTCCAACTTCAAGAGTGTATCAAAATTGACCCCATCTTCCCAGTTTTTTATAGATCAATCAAATAGTTTCAGCACAGCAAAGCAGTGATTTTGTGTTTTGAAATGAAGTATTTTGTAGTTCAAAAAGGAAAAGAAATTTCATTAAGAAGAAGGAGCCCTTTACTGTAGAAATAATTGTTTTATTCAATCTTACCGATTTTCATATATTTTCAACTCTTGTTCATTCACACCAGATTCTAGTAGAAATAGAAATATATTTATTGCATAAATGTGGTATAACAGGATCTTAATTACATACATTAGGTACAATGCACAATGTATTTTATTTACCTTATGTTGTTTTTAACCCCCGACGCAGCGCAAAGAGGGGTGTTATAAGTTTGAAGATCTGTCTGTACGAATCATCGTAGTGCCTAAACGGATCAAGCGCTTTCAACGCGGTTTTTTTAATTGAAAGCTAAATAAATGAAAGTGGTTACTTTCGGCAGTTGTCCCACCCACCATAACATGGCTCTTAAGCGTATGGCAGTATTAAGACAAAGGTGTAAGTAGGACAGTGCTATATATTATGTATAGCACGGTCTCCCTTACACAATACAATAATACGAAGAGTTGTTGGTAGGTCCGCTGTGCTCTCGTGGCGGCATCAATAACAGCCGTTTGTTCCCAATCATTTGGAATGCGTTGCGCAAGAGTTTAGCAAGTCAAATTGGACACTATCGACTTAAGGAAATGGAACTAACTGTAGCTCGAGGTTTTGTTGATAAACTTTACATGGCAAAGTTTAAAAGCTTTCATACATTTTAAACGCATAAGTCTTTAGATGAATTATTATAAGTTTCAACACTGTCATTTAACTATTGGTTAATTCCTAAGTTACGGTTAGCTAACGTAAGAGTTTCTAAAAAAAATTAGCCTTTGGGTTCGGTAACTCCATCCATCTATGAATGAAAAAACCTACCTATGTTACTTAATCTAAGTTCTACTGTTTCCTATCAATTAAAATCTTCTTCTTTCGTCTATAAATAACTTAATTTTTCAACAGAAACTCAAAACATTTATCAAAAATATTTCTGTATTAAATAAAAATGAATTATTATTAGCTTCTTCGGATTCTTTGACTTTCAATTTGCTAAACACTATTAAAATGATGAAGTGACATTTTAAAAACGTTACAAACTGGTTTTGATATTAATATAAATTACAGAATGACTTTTAGTATATGTATTTAGTTAATTTGTTTTAGTTTTATGTAATAAACAGTGACTGCAGCTAAAATTCAATGCTTTTTTTGTCTCTGGTAAAGAAATACAGCAGTTACAGTGAACCAAAACTTGATATTCTGCCTGTCTATTGTCTAATTTCAAAATCTAACGAAATCACTTTCAAAATATAATACATTGATGCTTCTTTTTGGCATAAATAAAAACTTACCAAAGAAATGCAGCAATGTGTCATATCCATATGTCTTTTGAAATTAGACAATTAGCCCCGTGGGTCGATTTAACTATGAAGATCGTATAGAAAAAGTACGTTTCTCTACAAACAAAGATTTACATTAGAGGCAAAATCAGAATAGGTTCAGTAAACTTCTTAGCGTCTAGATTCGGTCTAGACAAGAGGATTAACTAATTAGAAAAACAAAAACAATCCGACATTTTTTGTTTAGGAAGCGCGTTGATGTCTTTTTGAGGGAAGAAGGAAATTATGAAATAAAAAAGTTTTATGTAACTTCGTATACCATCGTGATATGTACTTCAATGTCAGAGCTGCGCAGGAGTGGGCGCAAGGCCGAAGCAATTGCTCGCTCCCGTTGGATCCGCCAATTAGGAACGTGACCAGGGGCCGGGAACGCTACGAGGGAACGCTATATTTTAATTAACTCACAGATTTTTTTATTAACTGATGTCGTTCTTTTGTTTTTCCGCGTCAATCTCCCTTGTTCCTCGTGCTCTGAGATTAGTTTATTTACTAACTTTCATGCATCTTAGAAGTGAAACAAACTCTTCATTCTCTGATATGCGAGAGTTGTGTAAGTAACTTTTTATAACTACAAACAAGGTGCATTTGTAACCACTCTCCAAATTTTAAGGATGTTTTCAGTCCATGAAACTGAACAACTTTCTCCATGAAACATGTGTCAAAATACGCCAAAAACATTTTGGTCATCCCATACTAAACTGATCATATGATCTCTTTGATTTGTATGAAAAGTATTTTTCACCTCTCCAGTACGAAAAGGGTGCTTTTGGCGCGTAAAAACTCGCAGCAAAATCGATTTTTGCTGCGAGCGTGAGACAAAGTGCTTTTTTAATTTCTAACACCAACTTTTAAAATAATAAAGAAAAAACAAATAAAGTGACAAGGATGACACTTGTAAAATTGATATGTAAGAAAAGGATAGATAGAGTGCTTTATGGTGTCATACACGGATTAAAAGGTAAAAAAATAAAATGCACGGATATACCAAGGAGTTTTAAATAAGGATTGTTAAAAAAGAAGGTTGATAATTCGAAATAAAGAGTATGTCGGTAATGAGGTCACATGTATGAAACAAATATGAAATAAGAAAAATTAATGAAATTTATTAACAAATTATATGTTTTATGATTATAAATAAATAAATAAGACGGAATATTAATGAATAAGAGAAAAACACAACGCAATGTAATCAAAACGACGGGAAGGAATCTACTTTACTGACTCTATGAATACAATTTTTCAGCATAGGTTTGATTGAATTATTTTTGTGATAAATTACAAAAATGAATGCGTCCAACGATGAAGATAGTTGTCTAACTCCAAAAGAGTTAAGTGAACAAGTTTCTAATGCTGAATTAAGCTTTTTTACCAGGAAAGTCACGTGAAAATTTTCTCGCTGGTCGAGGTGAAAAGTTGTATGTTTTACACGAGACCAAAATGTTGTTCTGCCTCGTGCCTTTAAATCACTCACTGTGTTCAGTAGTCTATATTAGAATCACTCGCTACGCTCGTGATTCAATTTTAGACTACTTCGCTAGTTCGTGATTTAAAGTCGCCACTCGCAGCACAATTTGATTTTGGTCACTTGTATAACAAATAACTATTTTTTTATATATTTGGCCCTATGTTTCTTAGAGAAAGTTGTTCCGTTTCATGGACTGAACATATCCTTAAAATTTGGAGAGTGGTAACAAATGCACCATGTATTTATGTTTGTAATTACTTGATGTTTTTGTAATTTAAATGTTGTTGTTATGTTGCTTTCATTAAATTGAATATTTGATTTTATTACTTGTGTATGCAGTTTCTGAAAAGGATTAAATCTTAATCATTTGCCATCAGGTGTAACGTTATTAGGTTTGTGTAACTAAACTCTGCTTATTTTTTTATTTAAATTAAATTGTTTTGTGTTTACATTCCATTCCTAGGACTTGTTTTACCAGCCCTAACGTGACAGTATAGAATTTCACGAGGATCTGTCTACGTCTTCACTCTGATTAATTGCTCAGTTAATTGGACGGATAACGTTACCGCATGTAACAATGTCGTGTTGTGTTAGCCGAAGGAAATCATTGTCACGCGAGAGTAATTTAAGAGTAGGAGATGTATCTAAGTATTATGTTGACTTTAAATGTCCAAGGAGCTCGATGGCTCAGTGGTTTAGCGCCTGGCCCAGCGATTGCGAAGATTAAGCAACTTTCGCAAGGGTCGATCATGGGATGGGTGACCAAAAATTTATTATCTCGAGCTCCTCCATGCTTTGGAAGGCAGGTAAGCCGTTGGTCCCGGGTGCAGTCGTTTACAGCCACCAATCCGCATTGGGCCTACGTGGTGGGTTAACTTATGGCCCAACCTCCTTATCTATATACCCATAAAGAAGGCCAGTGCCCCAGCAGTGGGGACATTAAAAAAATTGCTGATAGTCAAATGATCAAAGTCATCGTCATCGTATTGTCATGTCAGTCAAACAACGATTGGTCTTGCGCCGGCGCGCCGCGTGCGATACCCGCATCCAGATTCCAGCGGCTTCTCAACCGGTACCAGATGACTTAGGACGAGCTAGTTAATGTTAACTGTAAGTATTTATTAAAAAGCAGTTAAGTAATAAATCTTTCCCTAATCGTTGGAAAGTTCAATGAATCATTGGACATTGAGTCAATATTGCTTTTGTAATTTGAAAAATATTCGCCAGTCACGTATACCGATTGATTTGAGGTAATCCTGCCTGACGCACTATACCGAGTAGCCAGAAGGAAAACAAAACAATACTACTTAGTTGTACATTCAAGACATTTACATTTGCATTGCCACGCCACCGAACCAATCTAGGTCTCCATCATCCCATAGCTCGCATATGCGCAGCGTATAATGACACCATCAAGAGGTCTCCCAACTTGGATATTTTTGGGGTATCGCAGTCAGTTTTTAAGAGTATGCTACTGAAACTGTTTCAAATTCACTCATGCTGAATCTTTTTCTTTTCCTTTTTAGAGTCATTTTGTAGGATATTACTAAATAAACCTTTTGTTGTGACGTTAAAATTAAACGTGCCTATGCTAGCGTTCAACTAATTTGTATGTACCTAGTAAGTAGCTTAATTTAGTTTATAATTTATAAATTTGTAAAAGTTCTGTTTAACGAAAGTTGTGTAAGCCTATAATAGGCCTGCATATATGCAAACTAGAAAATCAAATATCCTGTAAAAATGTTACCATGTGTATGGCTGTAAGCTTACCTTAATAAATAAAATAAAATAAAATAAAATAAGACATTCTAAAGTGTTCTGTGAAACCAAAATTATTTATGCCAATTTTATAACCCGAGAGATGACTTAGGTATCGTTTAAATAGGACATATACAGCAATATGTTCAATCTAGTAACGTTACATGCATTTGTTGTCATTAGAACCCAGTGTGGTTGGAGTTGAAGGCGTTGCACAAATTATGTTTCTGTATTTGGCTCAGGATTTATAATGGTGATGCGAGTGCCTATTTATTTCCATAGGGTGCTGTGTTATGTTAATATCAGATGTATTATTAATACAGATTATGTTAGGAATTGAGAGAAGTGTGGTAGGCGTGAGACAGGATACGGTTAAAGGAAATAAAAGAAAAAAACAAAATTTAAGAAGGTAGAGACAGTATATAGAAAATTAAAATGGCGATGGACGGGACACATGTTAAGAGAAAATATCGAAAAGTGGACTAAAACAATAACGGAATGGTACCCAAGAGGAAATAAAAGAAGCCGAGGTAGACAGCAAAAAAGATGGGAGGATGATATCAAAGCTGTTGCTGGTCCAGAATGGATTCGCACCGCGAGAGATAGAGTAAAGTGGAAAACTTTAGAGGCCTTTGTCGAAAGACAAGCTTTTGAAAGTGAAACCGGTTGCCGAGAGTAATTTATTTTTTAACATTTTTTTATAACTTTGTGAAACAGTAATAAAGGCTATTTTATTTTATTTTATTTATTTATTATGTTAGTATCAGATGTATGAAAAGTGGGTTTACTAACCAACGATCCCAATTACTAACCTATTAAATCTACAGTGCATAGTAGTAAATATTGACTTATTTTGTATCTAATTCAAACGGCGCCTGAGGTTAGGTGAGGTGACGATATTAGTTCGCTTATTCCGTTCCGTCCGACTTACAAATCTATGGTATTATATCACTTTATACCTACCTCCACTAGTTCACACCTCTACGCTCTATGATTTGGTTAAGTTTCTGTAAGTGACGAACCCACTCATTACCGTAATGGTGGGATGCCCCCAGGCAGGCATGTCCATGGGAACTAACTTGTGCAGTTCTATTCTCATGATTTATCGACAGCCGTAAGCAATATTACTATGGTATCGATACGGAAATTATTGGTAGTAGCTATGCGAGTCAAAAGGGACTATGGATGCGAGTTGGAGTCATGCTAACTTTCTGTTTTTAGCAAATCTAATGATATTGGCTTGCCAAGGCTATCTAGATTTTACAATTGAAAAGGGTTATCAGATGCATATCGCTTGAGACGTATTTTTAGCCATAGCTCCGAGGATTTTGGAAGGATCGAGATGAAAATAGTACCAAAAAATGAAAAATTTATCGAGACACGTGTGAGCGTTTGAATTTTGAAAATCGGCTAGTATATTTTTTTGGAATTTTGAAAAGTTTAAATAAATTCGGGTTTTTAGGGGTGTTTGTTTATTAAATTGTAAATATCTCGGAAAAAAACCGACTTCACAAAAAATAATAAAAAAGTCCTAGGGTATTAGTTTAGCTACAAAATGGCATACAAAAATAAAAATCGGTTAATAATTGTGACCAGGTAGGTAGTCCCTTTAGATTTAGAACTGTTGAAAAACGGGTATTTCCGTATTTAAAAAGTAATGTAGCTTCCGATCGTTGTTAAAAGATGCGAAAGCAGACGAGAACATTCGAAGGAATTTTAGAAAACGGCTAATAAATTTTGCTGCTTAATAAATTAGGTAGGTAAGTACCTAAAAAAATAAGAGGATTTTGCATTTGATTTGAATTTGTTTATTTTAAAATTTTTCGTAAATTGTATTCATTTTCAAAGCTCCGATTCTTGCGGTGACTGCGAAATTTGTGATTTTTTTATTAAGATCCACAACTCCTGCTGTTCTGTGGAAATTCCGGGAAACGATCGTGGTAATTGACGTAAGTTTAGTAATATTAATAATCGTTGGGTTGGTATCACCCGTCGTAGACTTAATTCACCTGGGCTTATTCACCTGGGTGAACTAAGTATTACAAGAGTACAGCTGGATGTGTGCGTCTGGGGATCTGGGGGATCCCGGTGAGGTTTGATAGAGTAGTGAGTCAGTGCGACTCAGTCTGTCTGATTTAGTTGTTTTGACTTGGACTAATGACGTCACAAATATTTGTGGGGAATATTAGTGATGGTACATGCAGCTCTTGTTAAATCTACAAGTTTAGTGTCAATTTTTTTGTTGTAAATAAGTTAATTGTTTATTAATTATAAGTACGACATATGGGTATGGGTACAAATTGGAGAATAAAGAAAGGTCAAGACAATAAAAAAAAGCAGATAAGATAATAAAAAAAACAAATCATTCACAAGCGGAAGAACAAAAGGAAATAGATAACTTTTAACTCAATCACCTCAGGGTTTTAGATTCTTTTTCGATAATTTCCTTTCTACAGAAAAAAGTACACGAAGCAGTTGATACTCTTCGTCCTGGCTAGCGGGCCGAGTGGGGCGTCCCTCAGGTAAGGCGAATGAGTCAGCATCGGCAGGTAGACCCGGCTTATTGGACCAGTAGTGATGTCACATTGATCTCGCGAAGGGTCCGATTATATTGTTTTGTTTTATTAAAATGGTGGCAAACTTACAGCATCAACACACAAAATTGGTGTAGGTAGATGTTTAATATTTACTTAAGATGAAAAACAAATACTTAACAGTTTGAAAATCGTAATAAATTAATCTGTCTGTACTGACTTTAATGCGATTTTTGTGTCTACAGTGACCCCTTTACTATAATTACGTGGTTACTACTAATACTAACTATGAAATGAGTAAGTATATTCTAAAACACTCCTGAAGTTTCAAAACACTTAATAATTTATCAACAGCATAATTAATTCTTAACGCACTTAATATGTGTTGATACGAAGCGTAAGCGTAATTAAGCCTGATACATCACTGGTCATAAATTATCGACTGGCATGGAATAGACATCACTATCCATGCGTAAATGTGGTAGTAGTTCGGCGCTTTCCTAACTAACGGGTCCGATGGCATCTCTTTCACTCCTTTAAAAAAAGTAGTGCCTCTCTTTCTTGCGTAGGTGTAGACTGTAGTCCAAATAACTGAGTTTGGAGGGATTAGGAAGGTGTGTTGATAAGAGCCCGTAATGGTATGTTTTTGAGGTTGAAGAATTTGATTCTGAATAGGTAGTTATGAGTTTTGTTCGTAATGAGGAGCGAGCGGGCGATAATGCCCGATGCTTAGTTATTTAAACACGGCGGTTCGTGAGTCGTGTTGACTTTTTGTAGTGGGTTATGAAAGACGTTCTTCGTTTGTTCGTCTTTGGATGACTTTTGCGATTCCTTGTTGTTTTTTGATTGTGCTATTGTTGAATTACGTTAGTCACGAGTGTGATGTTTCGTTATGTAATAATAGAATATTTAAAAGGCAATAAAATAGGTACGAATTCCAATATGACTTAATGCATCACCCACTATAGAAAAATGAACAAAAAAAAAATAAGTTGTCCTGAATTTGAATTCAGCACTTAGAACAAGTGTTGTAGGGCCATGTAAACATAAAGCAATGATAAACGTTAAATATAAAAGACGGGGGAAGTGTGCTGCTAATAATTTCAACTGTAAAAGAAAGTCAAAACTTGCAAGTAAGTACTTTCATCATCATTCCCCTACCCTTATCCTAATTTATTTGGGGTCAGTGCAGTGCGTCATTCTCTTCCATTCCTTCCTGTCACTCGTCACCTCCTCATCCACTCCCTTCACATTCATCATTCCGCACACAATCCATCCATCTTTTCTGCAGTCTTTCTCTTACTTTTGCAGCTCATAACATCCATACATGTCCATTACTCTTCTGGTAACATGCCTTTTACCACTTCTCATGAAGTCGTTAAATTTAAATTAATTCAATTTTAACCCTTTCGTAGTTTGAGTGGCTCATTAAGAAGAATCCCTTTGCTTGATGGTGATGTAGATAATATCTGTAAATGATAAAACCGATAAAACACAAGGTGCTATTATTTAACACATCTATGATTTAAGCAATGACATCAGCTGATTCTTATATACTTACCTATCGACGTAGGTAAGGAGTAGTCCGAAAAGTAACACTTGATTAACACATGATAATCAGAATACCTAGTCATCATTATTGGTTATGTTTATTTAAACTGCCGTCTCATTAAAGGTTGTTCATTTTAGAACTTGACATTTTGTGAATAAATAAAAACTCCATATGAGAACATACATAGAAAAAAATACACTATTTTTATTGGGGATAAAGTAATCCCCGAATTGTGATAACCTCCTGCTTTTCAATTTTTCGAAGATAGGCTATCAGTGGCGAGGAGTCGAAATATGGCAAAGGTAAACCGGTCCAATAATTTCTCTAAAAATTCTCCTAACCGTATGGTGGATTGCAAGGGTGGGATTTCTAAAAGGGAAGCCGATGGGAATCGGCATGTATGGACCCTTCGCCACTGTAGGCTATTGACATTTTAGACATTTTATGTAGGTGGTGTTAATGGCATGTTTTATAGGTACCTATAAAACATGCCATTAACACGTTCTTTTATTGGGACTGGGAGTAACAGAAAAAAGTAAACTCGGAACTAACTAAGTAGCTCTAAAAACAAAAATGACTATTGATATTCACCAAAGAAAAATAGGGAATATGCATAAGTCACCGACTTCGAGCAACAAAAGGCTTCGTTTGAGGCCGCGATGCTCTATGGTCACCGATTTTGATAAATTTGAGCTTGATCGCTTCGGACATGTATAAAAACATGATGGAACAGGAAAATAAAAAATAATGTATTATATTTTAGTTTTATCACACGATGAAATCATGGAAAAATAACGTTTTTTTTCACTTTCGAATAGTCAGATAGAATATCGAATAAGAAATCATTTTTTGGATGACACATATGTACTTAAACGCAAAATTTAGGGAGATAATTGAAAATAATTGAAAATTCTTGGCTAACTCCATAGTAAACGCGCGCCTGAAACGTGACATGTGACGTCATATATCATGTCCGTTTTGTATGGAGCGTTTTCGGCGGTTGCTGCTGCATGCTAACTTCAAGTAACTATATCACGAGAAAAAAACGCAAGAGTTGATTATCTCACGCAATATACTTTTGATTTTGATTAAAAAAAATTGATGCGTATTCCCTATTGCAGAGAGATTACTATAGCAATGTAAGTTAGCCGATAGAACCCCTGAAAACTCGAAGTTGAATTTTACTGTAGCGAGTTGTAATTGTAACGTGAAATTTCCACAGTAAAGCTTCTGAAGGTAAAATAGGCACTACTTTCCCGTTACTGGTATTTAAGTCTAAGTACCTACCTATATACCTATGTAAAATATACCTATGTGGTTTTATCTTTGTTCTTGATGCTGATAACTGGCAAGTGCTCCATTTTTGTTTGTAGGTAAATAGGACTGTAGTTTATTTCTTAGAATTTTACAATAGAGGTTATTAAAAGGCTCTTGACAAACTTGTATTTCAAATAGAAGTTTGAAGAGGATACTTATTGATATAAGTATTACAATTGTTAATAATCTAATGTAAATATGAAACGATGTTATGCCAGTTAACGTTACGGTGTCACCAGGCACGTATCCAGACTTTTAATTCGGGGGGGGACAACTGCATCCCGCAAACCGGAGAGTGCCTCGCCTGCTAAATTTGAATTTAGTCCTGTACTGTGTGTTCTGGATTTCGGGGGGGGGGGGATAAATCCCAACCCCCCCCCTTGGATACGTGCCTGGGTGTCACTATATAATATAGCGCTATCCTAAGAATCCCTAGCTTTATTAGGCCTTTTATCTTTAGGATATAGAATCGTGTTTTTATTTATTCAATACAGATAAAAATGTGTGTAATATCGAATGAGAAATAAGTTATTAAATAAATAAAGATAGAACCTATGAGACCCGACAAAGAAAATACTATAACTTTTTTCAAATACCTAATGCATAAGCACTTTGATATTAAAAGAGCCTTTATCATTTATATAAACAAAGGCATTCCTGTCTATATTATTAAGGCATATGATGAGCAAGATAGAACGGCTCCTTTTGTCCACATCTGTCCAGCCTTTATTAGTCGCAAGCGCAAGCCAAAGGTCAATCGGTGCTCGGTATTTGTACATACGACACGGCACATCAGACTTTAATGTTGATCGTATGCTCTACGTATTAAAAGCTGTTTTCGCAATTTAACTTGTAAACTTGATGTGTTGTCGTGTGTACAAACGACAGAGTAAGATTTATCATTTCCATTGGTAGCATTATATAGTTCTAGTTCTGTTGAGTTACTAACCTGTCTTACCATGGCATACTTTTTCAATCACTAAGTTATCTGAAATGTGACTGTAAATGGATACATTTAATACGATTTTCAGATCTTTTTCATATCATTTAGATGTGAGAGAAGGAAAAAAGCTATTTTGGACTTTTTAACATTTTAATAGGTGCCGATATGGAATTTTAGTGTTTGTGGGATGAGACGTCATGGGATGAATACATATGGTACAACTCCTTACTGCTTGTTAGTTCGCTGTTAAAAGAACTCCTTATTATCTGGTTTCGTCTCGTTGACGAAAAATTTGACAGTCAGTATTAAACTAGTTTTAAAAGTCCACGAATAAGGGGTTTAGGTTCTGTTGACTATTAACTTTATAATGCAGTAATGTCTGAATTAATAATTGAATCATAATGCAATATAACAATTCTGAGAACAATATGTATGAGTTATGTTATGACATTGGCAATTTCATCATGAATGCATCGTGTGAAATTAACACCTTTAACGGAAAAAATGAAATTCGTACTTATGACTTTGTGTTTAGGTAAAGAATAACTTTAAAAATACTTACTACAACTACATAATTATAAATAATAGTGTCGAAAAAACGATAATAAAAAAAAATATCTTAAATAAATGTGTCGTCTTGTCAGTAGGTCTATACCTATACTTAGCAGTCGCGACAGTTTTATAGTTTATTTTACATCGCTTCTATTCAGATATCGATGAATAATTCATGTTCACAAGCAAATAATTCTTATTTAAGAGAAAAGGTTTTTGTTTAAAATTTAATAAAAAGAATAATATAATATTATTAAATATAAGTAGGTAAGTATTATAGATAAACTCAATGAATGCCCTTATAGTTCAGTAAAATTATGGGTTCGCAAAACATTAAATGGTAATAAGCTGTAATTTTGCAATCTGACTTTATTGTGATTATGAAACAAAAAATACAAAAAAATACAGCGTAGTTGTAACTTTTTTTTGTTGGATTTACATTCACAATCAAATTATAGTTCCAAATCAAGCAAAAAGTAAAGAAAGTATGTAATTAGCATTTTGCTAAAGCAATTAAATAAATTAATATTTTGGTCAGTAAAGTAAAAAAAAAATTTGTGAAAATTAGTTGGATTCATTTACAAAATGACAGCTAGCCATTTAATGTAACGATCAAAAGAAGAAAGAACGCTATTGCAAATTATTTCTATTTCGTCATACTAGCTCCCGTAATTTTACTGAACTATTATTTTGAAATATGTAGTTACACCAGTCCCCCTAGCCAAAGTAACATTTGCAAATTTTCGTTATCGCTTCGCTTTCGAAACATGGATTACGTTTTAAAATTCGATCGTCAATCCCATACATGTTTCGAAAGCGAAGCGATAACGAAGATTTGCCAATGTTACTTTGGCTAGGCACTCTGGTTTGATGCTGTCAATTTATTTATATATAACAGAAGAAGAGACATCATCCGTTTTAAACCTGGCCTAACCACAAATTATAATAGTAGGTACTAACTTAACTAACTATGCGTAAAGATTGCATTCTCCTCTTGAAGAAAAAAAAAGGTACTAACCTAACTTTAGTCCAAGCTTCAGAATAAAAGTGTTCCATTATAGAGTCTGTTTATTAACGAAGTTTATTCCTATGGCTATTAACGAAGCATTAAAATTAAGTATGTCAAACCTGTGTTAGAGTTCAGCATGATATAGGAGTCATAATTAAATAAGAATGTAACTTTGGATTGTTTTCACAAGGGGCTTACAATATTTCATTAATTATTCTTTAGATATTTTTTTTGTGACACTATGGGAGTTTTCCAACTCCATAATAGAAATGAGTTCCGTAAAGGTTTAGTTTTAAAAATATTGCACAAGATGTGTGTAGCTAGGCTGCGTTGCGGGGCAGCTCGCCGCTCGCCACCGCCACAGCTCGATGAGGAATGCAGTCACGCGGGGTTCACACACTGGACCTGGATGCGCGCCTGTGTGTGCGGGACTGGATGTGCGGTTGTTACTATCGAAACTCACCTTTTTCTCACTGAGGTTTATAAAAATCTGCCTGCAGCAACCGATCACACATAACTAGTAGATCTGTGAGATTGTAGACCTCGCGTTTGTGATATTTTTGATCATTTTTCAAAATGTCTAAGATAATTTTTTTTCGAAAATTTTATTCGACAGATTTTTTTATATAACTATCGAACCTGCTAACAAAATTTACTCGAACCGGTAGAGAAATGAGACTTGGAAATAAAAAATTAAATAAAAAAGAAAGTTTATCAGTGATTGAGGATTGCAGGTGCAGTGCGCTTCTACCTTCAGCCTTATTATCACTTAACATCAAGTGAGATAAAGCTCTGAACTATTGAGGATAAATAAAGTTGGTTCATTATCAACCAAAAATTTAGTATCTCGAGCTCTTCCGTACTTCGGAGGGCACATTAAGCCGTTGGTCCCAGCTACATTTGCAGTCATTAACGCCCACCAATCCGCATCGGGCCCTCGTGGTGGGTTATGGCCCGTCCTCCTTATACACCCATAAGGAAGGCCTGTGCCCTAGCAGTGGGGACATTAAAAAAATGGCTGACGGACATTAATTATCATAATGAACCAACTTTTCATTATGAAGCTCCTGCCAAAAGAGCAGCTATTGCCCGTTGGTTTCAATAAAGAAAAATCCTCTAAGAAAAAGGAAACCAGCGACAATCTGAGCATTAATTTCTTGATCTTTGAAACATTCTGCTATTTATTTGCTTCCTTAATTTTCAAAAGTTCTACAAAGGATTCCCTACGACAAGGACAACTGCTCCATAAATTTGTCATAAAAAACCCTTGAAATAATTTATCGCTATTACATTATTATTACAAAAACTTGGAAGATTTGTAGCGTTACATATAAGTCCTAGTTATAATGATTATGTCAACATAACTAGTGAACTGATTCTCAATAATACTTAATTTTTAGAAGAGTTGTACCTAGATTGTCTTTCAGTAAACAGCGACACCGACCGATAAAGTAGTAATTAATCAGAATTAATTTAGGTACACCTATGATAGCTCAACTTTTTGATCAAATAAGTTTTTTTTTTGGAAAATTTATACCAAAATGTTTTCTCAAATATCTTGAGTAATTAAAAAAATCATTTTAAACCGTTGAAAATATAAATGTGGAAATTAAGCCAAGTTGTATTAATTTACATATTGTATAGTAAACAATAGGTAATTTTAATTAGTTAAGAACACGATTTTGAGTATGATTTTTATTCAAATCGAAATGAAAAATATAATTGGTGAACAAATTACTTAGGAACCGTAGGTAGAACAAATTCCAAGCAACTCATTGTATCACTTTATCACTTACGTACCTATAAAGCAAATTCGTAAAGTAAGTCTATAATAAAATAGATGATTAGGGTGGATTACTAATGTATGGGCAAAAAACGTTTCCCAAAATATCACATCGCAGACTATTTTACGCAAATTTTCATTTGGCAAAAAAACATTTGGCAAAACAACTTATCGCAATTTTTCAGTTAGCAAAACTCTTTTTGCCAAATTATTGTTTAGCAAATAATTACTTGGTCAAAGTTTCATTTAGTCAAATGTATCGTTTGGCAAAACAGACTTTTCCCAAAATATTGCATGGCATACGATTGAGTAGTGCATAATGGGTATGCATTACAATGCCGAAAATTAATAATACCTACATACGACCGAAATATCGACGCATAAAACATCTAAGTATTTTCAAAATATCGAACATCCTAAATGTCGATATCCGATAGACTGAAACTTGAAAGATCGATTATCAAATGACTGAAAGTTCGAAATCCCGAAAGTTCGAAATCCCGAAAGTTCGAAATCCCGAAAGTTCGAAATCCCGAAAGTTCGAAATCCCGAAAGTTCGTAATCCCGAAAGTTTAAAACCCCGAAAGTTAAAATGTGGATACTTATTACTTACTCTACCTACATTTATGAAACCTACACAAACACATACATTTATGAAAGTAGGCGTTAGGGTTAATTTGTTTTACCCAAAAATGCTTGTAAAATGGTCATTATTTTGACAAAATCCACCAATCGAGTTTGAAATAGTTTTTTTTCTGGCGCTTCGCCGGCCGCTGCCGCGGCACGTTTGCTTCGCCCGCTCGGCTCGCGCGCTGGGTTCAAGTCAACCTAACATGCTTGTCGCTACGCTCCTCGCACCTATCTCGTGACCTACGGTCTACGTTTTCTAAGTTCCGGTATACTAGTTTAAACTCATTTCCGGCATCTATCTTTTGGGAATATAATATCTATCTATTTTTTTGGAATATAATATTTGGCAAAATAAAACGTTTGCTTAATAAACATTTGACTAAATAAAACTTGACACAGTAAAAATATGCCAAATGATAATTTGACCAAGTGTAAGTACTTATGAATAATGTATTAAATCTCAGCACTCGGCTATTGCTAAACCGGCTTGCTCTTTGATTTAATTTTCCTCGCCAGGAGCCATATTGAAATGCCTGAAGTGAAAAAGTAGTGAGTTAAACCAATAGTAGCTCATTTTATGTCTGTGTTGGTAATGTCGTTATTATTAAAACACATTTGCAGTTTTTTGCATGGCGACCGCGCTGTTAGGTCATAAATGAATAATTCTATATACCTGTTCCAATGTGTTAGCTGGATTAGTTGACTAGACGGTGGTCAAGAATTTGTTTTAATTAATAACTTGCTGTGAGCGTCATTAACGTTACTTGTAATTTTTTATTTGCACTGATATCTTTTACAATGGATATCTAAACCATTTGCTATTAAAATACAACTTTTAATAACATGTCATCAAAATCACAAAAGACTTTCACAAAACCGCGCTAGTATTGACTAAAAGTGTTTAATTTCAATGTTTAGTACGCGCGGAAACCTTGAATAAGATTAAAATCTTGCTTTTGTTTTGTCTAAGAATTCATCAACATTTAACTATAACAACAAACAGCAAACAACAATGAAACAACAGCTATAATCTGGTCTAGACTCACCCGAGATCTTTCATTTAACTTCGCATTTTCCAAAAGTCGCAAAAACACTGATAATGATAATCATGCTTGTGAAATAGCTATAATTTTGTCAATGAATTGCAGAATTTGAGACTTTTATTAAAATAAATCACTTTTAATTGGATACTACAAGGTTTTATTGATAGGTAGCTTTTAAAATAGTTTGATTTTCCCGACAATTAAAAAAAACTAGAGTCTGTCTAAAAAGGAGAAATTATTAAATTATTTATAAAAACTTATACTGGTAACCTTGTTGGTGCTGTCAAAATTCTAATTGTAAACATAGCTTTAGTCAATTTTATTTATATGGGTATTGGTGGGGTTGGGGATTTAGGTGGGTATTAAAATTACCCATGTAAACTGACTTTTTAGATAGACTCTAAGTAAATATACCAGCTATAATAGTTACCAAAGTTTTTAATTTTAATTTTACTTAACAAATTAATTTTAATGCCTTAATTGTTTTTTGTTATTTAAATTATTATTGTTATTGATGTTTCTATTTAAACTGATTTATGGGTATCAAGTCTGGAATATTTTTATTTTTTATTTTATTTTTATTTTTTTATAAAGTACCTACTTTCAATAAAACCGCGTGAGCGCGAGCTTGAGAGGTGAATTTGTCACTTTTATCTCAGTAATCGCTCCGTGAGAAACCATAAACATGATTACGTGACACATACTTCGTCATTTAAATTCTACTAACATTATTCCAAGCAATTGTAAATTAATCATCCGTGAGTTTGTTTACGTCATAAAATTACTGTAATGTAACCACAGAAGTGTGTACTACACATGGCTGCATGCTAGGTTACCACAATTTCCTCAATTGGAGAACTAAAATATTTTGTTAATTTTCGAAAACGTGATTTATTACCGCAGCTGCTACTTACGTAATATTTCTAATTCTCGTGTCACGTTCACAAAGTATTAGGAATTAAATAAATAAGCAACTAATTATTTATTTGAAAACAATAGATAGTACTACGTAAGTAGGTGTACTACAAAACCAAATCTTATCAAAAATGAGTAATAATCGGAATTTGGCAAAGTAATTCTTGCTAATTATCTAATCCAAGCATCTATTGCTTTTAGTAATTGATTTCTGATAATGAGCATGATTGAGATGGTTCTATCTCATTACCTATTTGTAATGGTATGATCGTGTAGTTTTGAGTTTGGTCCCACCGTCCATGGTACGGTAGGTACCAGGTTATAGAGCGAGTAACCAAAACTCAATTACACATTGGGCCCGCGTGGTGGGATTTTACGTACCTCCTTATCCACCCCATAAGGAAGGTCTGTGCCTCAGCAGGGGACATTAAAATGGTTGAAGACTACTGTAAATGGTCATCAGATTTAATCAAGACCACTTATGGAAATTATAATTATTATAAACTAGTACTGGGTGTGTTGATAGCCTAGTAAAGATTGGCTAATATCATTAAAATGTAACTGTACTGTAATCTATATTACAAAATCATTTTTAATACTGATAAACTGTCTGGGGAAAAATGAATTACTTACTTACATTGTTATCTCATATTTTTCGTTTAATTATTTCATAGAAAATACATTTTTAAAATACAAAAAAAAAACTCAAAAAAGCTGTATGGTTTATTTATTATTCATATTCAAATAAGTTATTGTTTAACAATAAATTATTCATTGTAATTTCAATGAATCACAAGCTAAAACTTACACTATACTCGTATAGTGTTTAAGTATTGGGTTATCTATTAATAGCTGGAGTAAACACAAGGGAATAACAAGAACTTAATATATTGTTGTTTTGGGCTAAACAGGGAAAACTTGCCTGTAACTGAAGTTTGTTGACAAGAGAACTAACATAGACGTACATGAAAATGTTTTAAGATTAAGGACGTAAGTTCATTTTGAATTTGAAATAATTAAACGCAATAGACCAATATGAACGGAAAAATTTGTTGACGTCTCATTAATTTTTTAAATGATTATTTTAAAAATAATCATTTAAAAAATTAAATAGTTTCGTTTGGGAAGAAATGGAATTTAAATGGGATTAATGTGATTGATTACAATTATACCTTGATAAGTTCGAGAATTGTCTTTCTTTATCCATAATCCATGGGTTACATTACACTGTTGCAATACCCATAGATTAGGATTTATTATCTAAACAAAATTATCTTGTTGAAATAGGTACCATTTTAAAATTATTATTTTAACCAAGTCATTATTTTTTGCATCTATCACACTGATATAATTACTGCTTATTCAAAATATCAAATTACACTGCAATATAAAAGTTTGCTACGGAGCAGAATTTGTTTAATCCCGTAGACGCGTAGCAGCGTAGATGCGTAGCGTGGTTGATTTATTATCTTTCTTTCTTGCATATTTATTAACTAAAAATATTATGAAGTTTGTTTTGTATAGTTAGGGGGTCGTCTCAAAATGGTAGCTTCGCCCGGGGCCACCAGAAAAATGATAGAAGTTGACTGGGATTAGAGTAGACAGCAGCTGGGATGAACTTGCTGAAATATGATTTTGTTGAGTTAGGGGGATGGTCGTCCCAAAAATTAAATGTAGTTAAAAATCCAGTTTTTATTGAGAAAGTCTTTCGCTTCAATCTACCTCCTCTAGTAGGTATATGACTAGAAGAACTTTTAGATGGCGGAAAAACTTTGCGTGCACCCACGCAGCTCAAACTTTACGCGGTCAGAACATGTAAAACAAATATAGGCTTTGGCTAATACGTACTGAATAGGTACATTATCTTAGTTTTAAGTATATCTTATCATTTTGATACGCCAGTGTGACAATGTCGGCGGAGTGGGCAGAGTTGCTTGCACCTTGGTGCTGATTATTCGGTGTCAAAAAGCGGAGTTTTGTTCAGTTCAAATTATCGATTGTATAAGTGTCTGAAGATTCAGTTAATTGGCATTTAATTCTCTGTCTAGTGGATGGTTGGTAAGTGTAAAAGTGTCGAATAGTGCAGATTATTTGTATAGTACGAACTTTGTTTAAAGTGATTGATGTGATTTTTATACGTATGTTGTTGTTTTTTTTTGAAGATAGGATTTGGTTTGGTTATTGCGTGATAAAGTCAATTTAAAAACTATGTCGATATTCATTGCACTTTTTAAAACTATAAATTAACGAAAAGTTGTTAAATTCGGTACGGTACTTATCTTGTCTATTCGTACATGTTTATTAATTTAAACTCCTAAAGGTTAAACAAAATTAAATTGCTAAATACAAACGCAATAATACAACATTTTTTTATTACTGCAATAAATATTTTTTACAGTAAGAAATTCATCTTGAATATTTTGTTCTTTGGTTAAATAAAATGAAAGACACAACATTTGTATAAAACATTTTTGCATTTTTTTCACTATCACACGATTTCACGTGATGGATGAATAATTTGATAAAGTAGGTTTTTTCTTTTAATAAAGTTATGCACATGCAATCAATTAAATTAGTGTTATCTACTTACCAGTTAAAAACGTCTCCCATACAGAAATTTACCAAAAAATGTGTATCTATTCTTAAATATTTGTTTTTATAACCTGCGGGGTAATAATTTTGATGACCTTTTACAAAAGGGCTGTTATAGTTGGGGTCCCACAATATACCACTGCAGTATCGGTATTGGTTCCTAGACCATTTCCTATATATACGAACAGTCCTTTGGTACTATAGCTAGCCTATAATCTGGATTATAGGTAACTTGTGTGATAGAATACTTTTTATCCAGTTGTAGTTTCTACTATTGCCACGCGTACAAAATTGCGGGAAAAAAGTCGTTAGTAATAAATTGTAAAATGTTCGTAAGGAATTGTGAATTAACCAACTATGTCCCTTTTCAGGTTCTAAAATATTGATTTAAGAGGTCAACCACCATGCTGTTCTCTACAATCAGAGCACTCTCGCCGCGGCTTCAGTTCAGGTACTTGAAGCCGAAGATCGAGAACTTCGTATTCAAACTTCACTACCAGATGACTGTGACCATTCTCCTCGTGTTCGTGATCCTAGTCTGTGCGAGGGAGTACTTCGGGTCTCACATCCAGTGTATTTCCGACCAGGGAGTGCCGCCGCAAGTCATACAGAGTTACTGCTTTTTCATGGCAACATTCACTATTGTAAGTAGACTGGTCTATTTGACTCATCTTTTATTCTTCCCACGGTTCCATCATGACAAAAAATTAAATCTTTTTATAGTTTTAATTAAGTGAACGACAACAAATAACGAACTAGTCCAATCGAGATCAAGTCCAATCTGCTATCTAGTCATATCGAAACGAAGTCCTATAGAAATGTATTAGCCCAGTTACGCCATGTCTTCGGACGGTTCAAAAATTTATGAAAGCGTAAGAACTTATTCTGTAATTTCACATTTTACAAATAAAATTGAAGTGATTTTATTTACTTTTTATTTGCAGTGGGTTAGCACATAGCCCTACGATTAAGTCAATTGGGTAACTTTCGCAAAGGTCGCTCATGGGTTGGGTGACCAAAAAATTTATTATCTCATGCTTCTCCGTGCTTCGGAAGGCACCGTTAAGCCATTGGTCCCGGCTGCATTTGTTGTTGTTAATAGCCGTCAATCCACACTGGTTCCGCGTGGTGTGGTGGGATATCGTGTTCATAACACGGGCCATAGCCCGTGCTCCTTGTCCTCTGTAGTTTGTGTACTAAAATATGCAACAAACACTAATCTCTCCTCATAATAATATATAAGTTCTTACGGAGCCATATAAAAGGAATGTGCCCAACAGTAGGGACATTCAATAAATCGCAAACTATTGGGAAAACTGTTGTCTTAAGCGCCTCTGTGGTCTAGTGGTTCGTCCACCCGTGTAAGACGCAGGGGTCCCGGGTTCGATTCCCAGGGGTGGTCCAATTTTTACTCGGTTTGGTTGGTGGTAGGGCTTATTTCAAGTCCGCCTGGCTAGCTACCACCATCTTATCTAAGTCTGACGCCATAACAACAATTTTACAATTGTTGTGTTCCGGTAGTTAGAGGCAAGATAGCCAGTTCAGTGATGAGAATTCCGGGTGTAGTGCGCTTCCACCTTCGGCCTTATCGTCAGTTAACATTAGGTCAGGTGAAGTCCAAACACTACCTGCTGAGCATAAAAAATGTACTCAACACTGTGGACATTCAAAATGGCTGACGTGCATTGTTTCAGGTGCGTCATTATAATGAAAGCCTGCTGCAAGGCGAGTTCCTGCCGCACCCCGGCGTGGGGCCGATGTCCTCGTCAGACGAACTGCTCCACCACACCTACTACCAGTGGGTGCCGTTCGTGTTGTTCATACAGTCCATCTGTTTCTATCTGCCGCATTACATCTGGAAGAAGAAGGAAGGTGAGCGCAATAATCTATGTTCATATTAAGAATGTGAAAGTAACTCTGTTACCTTTTCACCCCTTGAACCGATTGCTCTCAAAATTATAGAAAAAAATTTCAAGAAATTAAAGAAATTATGCTTAAGAAAAGAAAACCGATTTTAATTTTTTGAATACTCTCGACGGAAATTAACTAGATCGAGTTCACATCAGAATCGAATATACGTCAAAAAACAGTTATTTCGTTCGTGCTTCGGCAGTAACAGTAACCCCCATTTGTAAAACTGTTTATAGTTTTCTAAGGTCTACCTAACTTAACATAAGAAAAGTGAAATACAAAAGACGGTCGAAATTTTGGCACTCATGTAGGACGATGGTGATAAGATTTTGTTTCCACAGAATGCACTAGCAGTCTATCTTATCTTATATCCTCTTGAGTGACGTTCCGAAACTGATAACGTTGCTCTCTGCTCATTGTGGTGCAGTCGCGTATTACTGCTGTGTAATTACTTAATTAATCATTATGTATGATGAATAGTGACTTAAATTTGTCATATTTGTATGTTTATCAACATTTCTACATTTACGACCGTTTGCAATTACGGTTTACGGTCAGTCTGTATTCTCATTATAACCATTATAATCTAATTTTCCAAATAAAGCACCAATGTACAGAGAAGGCTCAGCTCAGTTACAGATACTTTTATTATTATATAACTATGTAACATATTGATCAAAACGATAGTTTGCTGCAACGCCACGAGCTATTAATAAAAAGAACCATTGTGTTATTAACTAATCTATCTTTAATTATACTGATTTTATATTCTAGACTTCTAAGTGCCTTTAGGCTGGCCCCACACCTACCGTTTCTTTGCTTACCGGTTTACATTCTGATAGAACAGAATGGAAACCGGATCATCGCCCCACACACGCCGGTCGCCGGGCTTTCTTGATTCGCGCTCAGTCGTAATCTAGCGCTCGCTGAGAGAGGTCGTCTGACAAATCAAATTGTGTGATAAATGTAAGCGTCAAAACCGCTGGACCAAAAGCGATATCTGATGTTATGAAAACCAAAATGCAATACCTTTTTACTACTATTTGATATCTAACTTCAAATATTTAGCAGGTACCTCGATTGACAGCGACAAAACGTGTAAAGAAAGTGGCCAGATATTCTGACGTCAGGTTGTCTGGACCACATTTTTTTCCATAGTTCTAAACAACAAAAGTTTTTTATCTCTTTTTAAACATTTAGTACCTTTTAAGTACCTTACCAAATATATATTTTCAAATTTTTTGGCGTAACTACAAGAAACATTTTAGGCATGAACCATTTTTTTTATTGTGGATATTTAATTTGACACAGGAACTTTGTGATAAAACCATACAGCCCCATCAAGTATGGGCTCGTTTCATTCGTCTTGCTAAGTAATCTGTTGGGATTGGGAGGTAGTATCCAGGGTCTGATGATAGAGCAGGAAGAAGGCCACATTAACTCTGTAATAAAACCATACAATCCCATTTAGTTTGGGCTCGTGTGATTTGTCTTGACAAGTACTGTGTTGAGAAATAGTGTTCGGGGTCTGATGATGGAGCAAGAAGAAGGTAAGGCAACTTTAAGAAAGACTGGATATGATATGAGATGGGTGACCATGTAGTACTGCGACATAGTTTACATTGTTTACCAAATAGGACAAGTAAGGATAATTTTGTGTTAGCTATTTACCTATCTGAAAGTGTTTAGGAAATACCTACCTAGTTCTGCTTCAGATTTCGTTGACCAAAAAAAGGGACCAAATAAGTAGAAATTTGTATAAATCAAAGTAAATCAAATTTTAACAGATATAAGCAATAAACTTGAGTATGTATGTAGGTACTTACCTATGTTTCATACAACTTATCAGTCAACATGTAAGTAGGTTAGGTACCTACCTCACGGTTATCAAACTACGCAAATCTGTCAAAATTCAAACTACAATATCATAATAATTATTTTATTTTAATAAAAACATGCTTTAGTAAAGCCACTTTTTAATAAATCCTATTTCCATCGTAATTCTTCAAATCACTAATCATATAATATGACGTAGGTAAGTAATGAAATCATTGTAGTCAGCTCCTAGTCTATGTACAAAAAATAATTAAAAAACTTTATATTATAGATCCCTGATGCTTAACCTACAAGGGAAAATTGTTTTACATAGAGATTGCCTACATATGCATTTTGATGATTGAATAAACTATAAGCGACAGCCCTACCAGTCAGCCAGTGTTTAGGCTATTATCGCTCGCTAACGGCTCGAGTTGGCCTACTTATTTGATTCTACTATGACTGCGATAACGAAAGTTAAGCAACTCTAGGAAAGGCCGAGTATGAGATGGATGACTGTTTGGGACCAGAGTAACGAATGTAAAGCTACTTTTGAAGAGGCCGGGTATGAGATGGGTGACCGTGAGACCGTGATAACGAAAGTTGCTTAACTTTCGTTATCGCAGTCCTAAACGATCACCCATTTACGCGGCTATTCTGAGAGTTGCTTAATATTCGTTACTGCAGTCCCACGGTCACCCATCTTATATCATATCAGGTCTTACATAGGTTACCTTACCTTCTTCTTGCCATCATCAGACCCCGGACACTATTTCTCAACAGAGTATTTATCAAATCAAATTAAACGAGTTCAAATTCCATGGGGCTGTGGTCTTCTTCCTGCTCCATCATCAGACCCTGGACACTACTTTCCAACAGATTACTTAGCAGGACGAATGAAACGTGCCCAAACTCGATGGGGTTGTATGGTTTTTTTTACAAAGTTCCTGTGTCAAACTAAATATCAATTTTAAAAATCTTTCAAGCTTATTTTTTTTTATACATATCAAAAAAATTGGAAAAAAATATATGTTAAGGTACTAAAAAGGTACTAAATATTTACAAAGAGATGAATTAGTTGTGTTGTTTAAAACTATAAAAAAGTGGTCCATACAACCTGACGTCAGAATGTCTGGCTAAGCGGCCAGAGAGTGTAAAGAAAGTATTTTACAGGTTTTGTCGTAGTCAATCGAGGTCAAGTTAGGTATTAAAAAGTAGCAAAAAAGTATTGCTATTTCTAAACATTCAATATCGCTTTTGGTCCAGCGGTTCTGACGCTTACGAATCGCCGGCACCGGCGCCGGGTTGCAACCGGGCTGTGTGTGACCATATACGGAGCGAGCACGTAGGCTCCACCTCTTTCTTACCGGTGACGACGTTCTTACCGGCGATGTCGGCCGGTTGCTTGCTGACCGGGCGTTCTTGCCGGTTTGGGTCGATAGGTCTGTGACGAGTAGTACGTTTTGTATGGCATTCTAGCCTCCCGGTTTCATTCTTTGCTTTGCTGTTCTAGGTAGATCAGCAAAGAAACGGTAGGTGTGGGGCCAGCCTTACAGTCATGACGAATGTTTGTTATGATGAATGTTTTGTTATGGACTTAACTTATTTTACCCTAAGTTATTACTACTTTTATTTTTCTATCAGGAGGTAGAATAAAAGCTCTAGTGGACGGGTTGCAGTATGCCGCTCTGGCGCTTGAGGACGATGACATGGAGATCTCCGGGAAGCCGATGGTGCCATCCAGGAGCACCTTGGACAACAGAATCAACCTCATCAAGAAAGACATCATTCTGAGGTGAGCTGTCCGTCACCCTTCGATTCACCTTCAGATTCACATAATCGAAGGTCTGTTGACAAACATTTCTAACAGCGATAACGGAATTTGGATTGTTCGTTTTTGACTTATGTTCCTTGGAGAATGGTCTGTTTTAGCAACAATCACCAGTTTCAGTATAATCACATTATTTGGTTCCACCTTACTTATAAACATTATATCTCCTGGCCATCACTATGGTCTATCTATACGAGGATAATAATTTTCATGACTGCACTACATATTCGCCCAATTCATCAAATGCTTCAAAGAGGTTCTTTCAAAAGCATCAACGTACGATAAATTGTGCTGATCATGGGCGAATAGTGCAGTCATCAAACAGATCCACTTATTAGCCATTCTTACGTAATAATTCAACAACCACCGTCTCCCAACCAGGTTGCGAATATCCCGAACGTGGTCAACGTGGCTGGTGTCGATGGAGGTGCTCAACCTTCTGCACGTGATGTTCCAGATCTGGCTGATCAACAGGTTCCTCAATGGCCACTTCATAGACCTCGGGCCTAGAGTGCTTGCCTTCAAGAATTGGAACGATATCGCTGATCCTTTGGAGACCATCTTCCCGAAGGTATGTGAAATAAATTCTTATAATTTGGATACATAAATGCATCACAAGATAGGTAATTTATGTGAAGTACACGACACTAGAACTTGTTCTGAAGCTGCTCATTTTAGATGTTGCTATCTTTTCCATACCACGACTGTAGAAATATGAGTAGTAACTTGACTAGTTTATGCAGGCTTTTGGCTCCATCATCCTCCTTTAAGATTAAAAATAAAAATTTGAACATAAGCACCAAAGTAAATTAAGACTTTCGGCACAGGTAACAAAGTGCACATTCCACAAATACGGTCCGAGCGGGTCCATCCAGCACCACGACGCGCTGTGCGTGATGGCGCTGAACATCATCCATGAGAAGATCTACACTGTTCTATGGTTCTGGCTACTGTTCCTCTTCATCGCCTCCGTTCTCGGTATGTTCACCACCAATGCCACTAAGTATAAGTTAGTGATAATCATAATGCAAAACAAAATAAAATGATTTATTAATTGATTGATGATTATGCGGAGAGTTCAAAATAAATTCTATTACAAGAAGATTTTCGAAAATCGGCTTTTGACAGCCATCTGACAGACTCCGGCTTAAATATTGACCGAGCAAGCGGTGCGAGCGAAGCGTCTCTGCTTTAGTTTGGGCAAAAAATCTTTCGTATGTCCGGATTCCGGCTGTCCGTTTGTTCTCCTCCACAAGTCGCATTCTCAACCGATTCTCGTGAAATTTTGTGAGCAAGATCGATAATAGTCGAGCCACTATGTATTTCTTTGGGAATGTTTATAAGGACTAAATTTTTTGATATTTGCTTCTTTCCAGCTGTGATCTGGCGAGCGATGTCGTTCTATTTGTATCGGCGGTCGGCCCGTTTCAACGACGTGGTGTTCCGACACGCGTCGAAGGGCAAGTTTAGCCCGATCAACGTGATCCAGATCGTCAACGGCTGCCAGTTTGCCGACTGGCTGTTCCTGTACTACCTCGCTAAGAACATGAGTGGGATTGTTTTCCAGTAAGTTAGAACTTAGGACACGTCCTTCTTAAATCTTAACTTGGATTTTATCTTAAATGAATTCTTAATTTGGACCGGAAAGCCTACTCTGAAATACCGAACCACGCTATCGGATGACGTTAGTTCTGTTCGTATTTTCACGTAGAATATGGTCTAAAAATTTATAGAAGGTTAAACATCTTCTAACTACCAAATTATTTTTCAAAGTAGGTCCTCACCTTTGTTTACCCGTAGTACTACTACATTTTTAATTATAAATTTAGGTATTTTAAGACATATTGTGTTGAAGTGAAATTAAATGAAAAAGGCCTAAATAAAACAATTAAATTATACTACTAAAATATAAATTTATTTATTTCTGACCGACTTAGAGAAATAAACTTAAGAGTGCACGCCAGATAAGTCTGCGCGTGCGGTCGAAATCGTATACTAATCATAATTACGTTAATTTGGACTGGCCTCCCAATTTGTGAAATGGTGGTAGTTTCAGTAGATTCTCTCTTTTTAGCATTAATTAATTCACAAAATCTTATCTCCTATAAATTAGTATCCCCACCATCCATACTATTATATAAATTCTGTGTCTCTACTAGAAAAAAACATAACAGCATCTTAGTTTTGATGGGATTAGTTAATTGTACAAATATAATTAATCTCCTCTAATTTATGTTACCCTGGTACTTTGGCATCGTAGTTCAAGGAAGATAAGTAAGGATTTATAAACATATATGTAGTAGTACTACGGGTAAAAAATATTTCCCGTGGTACTACTGAATCGGTTGGCAGTACGACGGGATTTTTTTTTACCCGTGCTACTACTGGTAGTAATACTGGTAGTACCACGGGCAACAAAGGGGTCCTCAGGTTCTGAAAATGAAGATAATGCAAATCTAAATGTATTTTTATTGCTCGTCTTTTGTTTTGATATATTTTGTAAAGCAATGTTTTTCATGAAACCCAACAGACAGTTGTTCATGGCCTTGGCTGACGAGTTGGAGAAGAGGGAAATGCCTTCAGCTCAGCTATATGAGGAGGAGAAGGGTGCAGAACCAATCCTGCTCAACAGGGTGGACTACGATGATGAAACACTGCCGCTGAGTAAAGAGAAGAAGTCTTCATAACGCATAGAAATGCTGCTGATGCGTTTGTTAGGCAGATAAAAGTGAGACTTTGGTCTTCTTTGTTTTATAGCAGTCGAGAATACAAGGATGACGTAGAAAATTCGAGGGACTCTCAGTAAATGTATGATGTAGTGTTTCTACACTACATCATACATTTACACATTTACACATACAGAACTGTATGGTGCTCATAAAGCAATGTGTAAAAGAAAAAAATGCCGAAATAGGTAAAAAACTTAATGCGCTTTAAAAACACAATGGATGACATCGCGGAACAAACAAAGAAAGAAAAATGCTTAGTTCTTAGAGTTGTGATATAGCAAAACCTGTTCAGTTTTGCAGTGACTGAACTTTAAGTAACTAGTTTTAAATAATCTTTGGCCTGATTATACGGAGCGGGACTTAAAGCAATATGCATTTATGTAAACGTAAGGGTTATAATTTGCTCAACTAATTTAGAACGAATGAAAGAAAATGTATAATTCTTCGAATACTTTATCTATAAGTCAGTACTCATTTTTCGGAAATATTGACAAAAAGAAATCCCTATATTTATATTTGAATCTATATATGCTCGAGGATATTGCAGGGGCTTGACCGCCTGAATCTATAAATTTTAATTATTCAAAAAATTATAACGTGCACAATAAAAAAGGCACTGGCTGAAATGAAGGAAAAAATAATAGCAATACTATCACTGAATAGCTGTTTTATTTGTTATGAATTGTTTGCATCAAGGTGTTACAGGCAGACCATTGCACTGATCCAAAAAAACTTTTTTTTCGAAAATCACTTTAATAAATCTCAAATGTTGTTGTTGTTAGATAATTACAATGGGAAAATGACATTATTTAATTAAATAGGTAGGTACTTAAATGAAACTGTAATATTCTACTATGAAAATTAAATTATTATTGTATTAATTAATAGTGACTCGGTAGCTCAGCGGTCAGAGCATTAGACCGAATATCCAAAGGTCGCGGTTTCGATTCCCATCCGAGAATTGATCTGGTGCGAGTCGTATTTTTTCTAGTATATTATTTAGTATTATTAATTAAATTCAATGTACTTAATGTGTGTGTACAGGCAGAATAGAAAATACATTAATCGTATGAAAATGTTTATATTTAAGATAACATTCTAGTCGTATGAGGTTTTTAAAAAGAAGTCAACTTTTTTCCGAATAATAAATAAATTAAAAATAAAATTCTTTCTTTTTATTTTAACCTACCTATTTTATTACTTTTCTTTTAGCAGTTTCGGAAGTGGAAAAAGTGAGCTGTTTTACTTTTTAGCTTATGGAAGTAGATTTTGCATAAAAAACTGATTTTTAGAGCAAATTATGTACGATACATGTTTACTATTTTCCCTAGATTAAAATACGGTATCAAGGTACTTAATCGGTAATAATAATTTAACTGGGAGTCAGCAACAGTGCAACGTAATTGTTTGATAACTAATTCCATTACAATCATAAATAATTGGACGAAACTGTTCCGATAAGCGTCGGTGCGGTGCCTTTACACTATCGCAATTTCTTAATTTCAATAATCTCCCGCCAAGGTGGCGCGGCTTATTGAAGTTCTTATAGAAAATACCGTCACTGATAATATTGATAATAGATTTATCATAATCTGCACTTCTTTTAAGGCCAGCCTGTCGATTCTATAACCAAATTCGAACCTCACTTCGAATCTCACTTCGATCCCGCTCAGGAACTTTAAATCATAAATGAAATCATGATAAGCTGTTTTTTTAATCACAGAAGATTTTAGACAGCTACGGTACCTACCTTTTGAAATCGGTAAAGTAGCATATACAGCGTGAAATTTTAATCATTTGGTTCCCGCAGTGGGGTGGTTCCACTCATGATTACAAGCAACTTTTACTATGTGGCCAAATCTGAAATCGCAAAAAAAATCAGCTGATCCATACAAATGCCTACTCAACCTAAATGTATGGAACAGCTGAATTTTTTTCGCGATATCAAAGCTGGCTTTATTAAAAGTAATCATGAGTGGAACTATCCCCTTGCGGGAACCAAATGACTAAAATTTCAGCGTGTATTCAGCTAATTTCTAATAACAAACACATGCGAAGTGAAGTGAGTTTGCTGGTTTAGGCGCATTAGGGCTAATTCTCATTATGGAAACTGACTCGCAAATGGACTACTTCTCATTATGGCCACTTCTCATTTTGGCTACTTCTGATTAGGACTACTTCTCAATTGGGCTACTTCTGATTAGAGCTACTTCTCATTAGGACTACTTCTCATTAGGGCTACTTCTCATTAGGACTACATCTCATTAGGGCTACTTCTCAAAATTTGGGAATGTTTATTGAAATAAGTACTGTCTTTATGTATATAAACATGTTTATTCATTCATAAGAAATCAATGACATTATCCTTACTAATATTATAAATGCGAAAGTCCGTTTGTTTGTTTATTTGTTTGTTACGCCTTCACTACTGAATCGATCATCATGAAATTTTGCATACACGTTATCAGGGGTACAGAAAAGGACATAGGGTACCTTTCATCCCGAAAAAAGTGTTGTTCCCGAGGGATCGCAACCTTTCCACGCAGACGAAGTCGCGGGCGGCAGCTAGTTTTAAGAATAAATCAACATTAATTGCACCAATGTAATAGATAAGTATACAATATTATAAGTATTACTTCTTGTAATTACTTTGGTCTGGTTTGACACTTACATTTATTTATTTATAACATACACAAAAATCAATAGTTAAAGGATAGGTTAACATTACTAGGTGTCACTTCTTTTAATTACTTTAATTTCGATTAAATCAACATAAATCCATACAATAATCATTTACATATTGGTTCCCGAAGGAAATAATCCAAACATAGTTTATAAAGAGAGTTCATATTTATATGCATACGCCGTCGGAGTTTCCACGCGTACGAAGTCGCAGGCATCGGCTAGTAAATAAGTAAATGTTAGTTTCAAACCAGACTAAAGTAATTACAAGAAGTATACCTATAATACTTGTAATATTGTATACTTACTTACCTATTAAATTGGTTCAATTAATGTTGATTTATTTTTAAAATAATGTCATTGACTTCTTATGAATGAATAAAAATGTATATACATAAAGACAGTAAGTACTTATTTCAATAAACATTCCCAAATTTTGAGAAGTAGCCCTAATGAGAAGTAGTCCTAATGAGAAGTAGCCCTAATGAGAAGTAGTCTTAATGAGAAGTAGTCTTAATGAGAAGTAGCCCTAATGAGAAGTAGCCCTAATGAGAAGTAGCCCTAATGAGAAGTAGCCCTAATCAGAAGTGGCCATAATGAGAAGTAGTCCATTTGCGAGTCAGTTGCCATAATGAGAATTAGCCCTAATGCGCCTAAACCCTAGATCGACAGGCTGAATACGTTGACAGAAAAATTCTAAACCCACCAATTCGCAAAGACCCGCATGTTGGGTTACGTACGGCATGGTCGGATGGTTAATTCGTCCATAATTATGGTTATGGCTCATCTTCCACCCTCCAGCCATAAGGAAAGACCTATTTCCAGCAGTTTGGACATCATCATCATCGTGGGGACATTAAAATAGCTGATGATGATGATTTATGAACCATATAAAATAAATCAATTACAACAGAACAAACTCAAAATCAAAAGTTGCTTTATTCAAATAAACTCAATAATTAAGTACTTTTAAATCGTCTATATTTTCCTACCACCTGTTCCAGACTTTTTTGAACCAAAAATGAAGGTAGTTTTTGGCGAACGAAAATTAGTGTAAGTGATAAAAGAATTTAGAGTGCAAAGCGGTGTAACGTTCTTTTGATGATAGGTTCGGCATTCAGTGGGGGTAATACGAGGACAACCTCTTAAGACTTTCCAGGCTGATGAATTGCTGTAGTTACATCTCTTTCTCGCTGTATAGCAAATAAAAGAGACGAATTGATAGGGTATCAGAAAACTGGCGAGTTTAAAGAAGTTGTAATAAGGGGGCTGTACGGAGTTCATACTGAATGCCGAAACAATCTTGAAGGGCCGTTGTGACAGGATCTGTGCCTTCCACTTTTTGATGCATCTATCTGACAGGGGTGTCGTATGTGGCATCGAACGTTGGCTTATCGAGTGTCACGATATCGACAACGGTGCATCGACTGTACGCTATATCTACGGTACGCCACATCGACGAGTACGTCATATCGAAACTTGCAGCATCGAGGAACACGGCATTCAGTGTCATCATATCAATAATTTGGGGCTTCTTATATCAAAAAATCATATTAATCTATTATAAATAAAACCTATAAAGTTATTTGGTAAGCATTTAACAAACATACAACACATGTGGGTAGTTGAACTTTTGTGCGTTCCTTCCATTTCACTAAAATCGCGCAGTGATATATTTGAGTATTTATTTAATTATAGGATTTAAATACTCGTATGAAATTGTATAGGTTTTATTTATATGAGAACAATATGAATCTTTGATATATTTAGCTCCAAATATTGATATGATGACACTGAATGCCTTGTCCCTCGATGCTGCAAGTTTCGATATGACGTACTCGTCGATGTGGCGTACCGTAGATATAGCGTACAGTCGATGCACCGTTGTCAATATCGCGACACTCGATAAGCCAACGTTCGATGTCACATACGACACCCATCTGACAGAACGAAAGGAGAAATTTTTGATCATACTTAAAAGTGTATGTATATCCGCATTTCAATTCCAAAGAAGTTATCTAAACAATGAAAGCATTACTGTTGATGTAAACTTTAGTTTTAGGAAGCAAAATTCTTAAATTAGTGCCGTATAGAGAGAAAAACATAGTAAATTATCAGCTATTTTAAAACGAAGACAATCTGTTTAAGCAGAATTTCAAATTTGCTGTCACAAACGTTTCAGCTGTAACGAATAAGAACACGACTGATATTTATTTTTTCACTTATTGTTTGTATTGTCAAGGAGTGCACTATAGGGAAAATAAAAAAAGTGATTTTAATCACAGAGAAATAAAATATTAAAAAATCCTCAAGTCAGTACACTTTAACTTGTTTTTTTTACTGGTATTTAAAGATTCTAAAGTCATTTTTAATTTTTTTTAGGAATAATGAGATATTTGTCTAATGTATTGCGTGTTTTGTAAAAAAATATATCTATTTAATAATTTAATAGGAATTTTCAAAGTTCGCCCTCATTACGGATCGCGCAGAGTTGTTTTGATTATTTGTATAGAAAATTAAAAAATGGAAAGTGATGCGTATCTACACCCTTAAGTAGTTTCCATTCTGAATCAGTAACTACTTGCGATTGCGAATAGGAACTCTTTATCGCTATGACCCTCAAGAAATTATGCTAGACTAGCGGCCGCCCGCGACTTCGTCTGCGTGGACAGTTTTTTTGCTATCCCTCGGGAACTGTATACGTTTTTTTCTGGAATAAAAGTATCCTATGTCCTTTTCTGTATCCCTGACAACATGTATGCAAAATTTCAGGATGATCAGTCAACAAACAAACAAATAAACAAACAAACAAACGGACTTTCGCATTTATAATATTAGTAAGGATAGTGCTTGTGTCATTGGTCCACAGTTGGACTACATTTGCACTGCTGGACTGATCATCCGTCTTACGGTGACACCTGTAAATATTTAGTTATAGCTATAATGAGATTAATTTAACAATATACAACAGAAGTGGCTAACTTCAGAGCGCATGCGGTAAAAAACGACGTATTTTAATCTGTAATTTTCTCTTTGCCATACATTCTCGAGTTAAGTTGCAGCGAATCACTGTCTCATTGCACTTAACGTAGTGTTAAAATTATTGTATGCATTGCAGGTACTGTACGTCAGTCTACCCTATCCTTTAGTTACTTGATTTAGGCGAGACGCAAAACTTAAAATTCTTACAGTCTAGTTGATCATCAGTTAAACAAAAATTACGTCACTAAAATTAATATTTCATGTTTGTTAAAGACAAATGTGTGAATGACCTTACCCATGGTGACCTAAAATGTTATATTAACGAGATAACTCGACACAGACAGATGGTTTAACTGATTAACACGTGCCAAATGTTTAGTTTTTATGTGGTCATAATTATAAGTAAAACGGGAAACGGTTATACAGTCATCTTATGGCTGATTATATATTGATCCAGTAAAAACGTTCCGTAGAGTGTGGATCTGAACTGAGAGCCCTTTTAAATCATTGCGAATCAAGAAATTTTTGAAGCTTTGCTTCATGTTTTTAGATTTTCTTATTAACTTTCTTAAAAGTTTCAATGATTAATTTTTTTTTAATTTAATCATTTAAAATTCGGGCTCTCAGTTCAGATCCACGCTCCGTAGGCATGTTCGACACCACCCAATGTACACTTTTACACAACTCGTCACAATGGTTATCCTATTCAATCAACGGCCTTAGCATCTGCCAGCCCGTTAATTAGATATTGTTTTGGATGTATTGGCTGGATGTCATTTAGGCTGCTGATGAAACGGCGACGTTCAATGAAAAGGCTAGGCGGCTAATTGAATGGCTGATTAAGCCAGTTGCCTGCGACATATCTATATCTAATGGATCGTTTTTACTGGATCAATGTGAATCAGCCTTTAGTCCGGCAAATAGGAAAAAAATAAGGATGTGATTAAAATTGTTCTATTTCGGTTAAGTATGGAATTTTAGATTTTTACGCTTTCTTTCACATCCATAGATTTATACTTATTAAGGAGAGCTACTTTTGTTTGTTTGAAAATTATAAAACTTTGCATTTCTCTCGTTCAATTTGTTTAATTTTAGTATTTTTAAGTAAGTTCTAAGTAATGTACCTCTACATTGGATAAAATATGTATTTTTCTAGTTTCTACCATTGTTAATGTATTGTTCATTTTAATTAATTTTGCACTTAATGTATTTCTGGGGCTAGGAGGTGCTTAGTAATGTTCATTTACGAAGTGTTAAGTGAAAAGGCAAACTTGCCGACTTATTTGTGCATAGGAAGTGTGCAATGTTACTTTGCCGAGTTCCTTATCTGTCACAACACAAAGGCCTTGGTATACCTACTTGATTATTTTATTAGTATTGACTAAGACATTACATAATGTGTATATTGGAACTATTCTAAAAACGTTTAAATAAGTAATTAAGTCAGTGTAGAAAACGACATAAATGTTATTACTAGAATTAAGTATAATCACAAGTTAATGATCTTTTTGGTACAAAAATTTAAATTTAACAATTTTTTTTAACTAAACCTTGTGAAAATTATTTCTGTAGAAAGTATAAAGAAAACATAATATCAAATAGTGTTATCTCTTAATATAAAAGTGAAGGGGTGACTGACAGACTAATGCCCAGCCCAAACCACTGAACCTAGACACTTGAAATTTTGTAGGTATATAGACATTTTATACAGTGTAAACACCTAGAAGGGATTTTTGGAAATTCCACCCCTAATGCCCGGGATACACGAGGCTAGTTTTTCAAGCTAGGATAGCAAGCTTGTCAGTAAGCTAGCAAGCTCGTACTTCTGGCTTCGTGTAGACAAAACTAGCTTCATTGCTTGCTTGTCTACACGAAGCCAGAAGTTCTAGCTTGCTAGCTTACTGACACTAGCTTGCCATCCGAGCTTGAAAAACTAGCCTCGTGTATCCCGGGCATAAAGGGTTGAAATGGGGGTACATAGTTTTTATGGAAATAAAAAATTAAATAGACATTTCAACTTGAAACTTCGTAGGAGTACTTCTAAAACAAATAAGCAAACACGTGTTTCGTGGTTTTTTGAAACTCAAACCTTTAGGGGGTAAATGGGGTAAAAAAAGCCCAACATCGATATGGGTGTCGTTATCGAGGTTTTATGGGATGTTGATTGCAAAAATGGCATTTATTTTTTAAGTGGTAGGCATTGTTCAACCCCTAAAGGGGTCAAATGGGATTCAAATTTTGTATGTAAAAAATATTCAATAGACATTTTGACTTAAAAATTCGTATGACTAGGTAATTCTAAAAACAAATCGATATGGATGTCGATATTGAGGTTTTATGGGTGTTTATCCCGAAAATTGCATTTATTTAGGGTCCAACACGACACGGTGGACATTATTCAACACCTAAAGGACTAAAACGGGGGTTAAATTTATTTACGGAAAAATAATACAGGAGAATTAGGACGAGTACTTACGGGAACTAAAAATATTATAAATGTGAAATTTAATGTTCGTTACTCAATCACGTAAAACCGGCTGAACGGATTTGGAATAGCACACAGATTTTTGGCCTGTGGTAAAACATGAATACTTTTTATCTCGGTCAAAGGTCTCATAGCGATTTTCCGAATATCCACGTGGACGCAGTCGCGGGCACAAGCTAGTTACTAATACGGGTCCCATAATATGTACAGTAAATAGAGTATAGTAGAAGAATCGGCAAAAAAAATCGTCAAGGGCTGCTTTTTTCTCCCTGTATATTTCATAGAGAGTCATCAAAGTTTGCAAAATATAACATCAGCATAAGTGGGGTCATTTTCCATCACAATAATTAACAAAAAGTTCATAAAGTATGAAAGTATTGAAATTATTAAAATTATATCAATTTAAAAAAATCAGGTCTAAGCGGGGAGGGCACTAAGTAAGTGTGATCCTAATTCCTTGAATAGGGAATATGCATCAATTTTTTTTTATCAAAATCAAAAGTATAATGCGTGAGAAAATCAACTGTAATATTAAAACTTTTTTCTTGCGTTTTTTTCTCGTGATATAGTTACTTGAAGTTAGCAAGCAGCAGCAACCGCCGAAAACGCTCATACAAAACGGACGTGATATATGACGTCACACGTCACGTTCCAGGCGCGTATTGGAGTTAGCCAAGAATTTTCAATTATTTTAAATTATCTCCCTAAATTTTGCGTTTAAGTACATATGTGTCATACAAAAAAATATTTCTTATTCGATATTCTATCTGAAAGTGAAAAAAAATATTTGTTATTTTTCCCTGATTTCATCGTGTGATATGGTGTGATAAAACTAAAATAATACATTATTATTTTTCATTTTTCTGTTCCATCATGTTTTTATACGTGTCCGAAGCGATCAAGCTCAAATTTATCAAAATCGGTGACTTATGCATTATGCATATTCCCTATACTAACTCAGCAAGTTTAATGTTGGTCGTCTGTAAGTTGCGTATTGACTAAACGTCGGATAAATTATACGAGAACTCTTCCCGAACGGAACTTACGGAACGGGTTTACTCGAGCTTATTGACCCCGAACGCTTCGGGACGCTGCCACCAGAGGTATAAAGCCGCGTAGGCATGCTCAAAGTCTGCTTTGACAAAAAGCTTTGATTCGATTCGATATCGGTTGAGTATGTTTGGATCAGTTTGGTAATTTTTGCCTCTCTTGAACATGACGACTCCAAGACCAATGCCATGACGGCTCCAAGTCCACTTTGATTGAACGCCGCCGACGTCAAAGTGTACTTAGATTGCTCGATCACGCGATCAAAGTAGTCATCAAAACTACTTTGTCAAAGCAGGCTTTGAGAAAAGTAGAACTCTGTCCAAGTTTACTTGGTTTTCTTGTATAAATCCCGTCTCCAAGTCAAGTGACCTGTCAACAATTCGAACTGTCTAATTATAAAATGCACAAGTTACTAAAGAAAATACCAAAATCGCAATAGGTGTGCCTATAATATTTGAAGAGTTCCCTTGATTTCTCCTGGATCCCATCATCGATCCAATTTACTTTCAATTCAAACAAAAAAATATTTTTTCAAATCGGTCCAGCCGTTTTCGAGTAATCGAGTAACATACATAAAAAAAGATTCCGACAAACTGATAACCTCCTCCTTTTTTTGAAGTCGGTTAAAAAGTAAGAAGAAATTCGAACAATTATCATTTTTAGGGTTCCATACACGAAGGCCATAATAGTGCCCGATTGCTGTCGCTTATGTCTCCGTCCGTCAGTCTATTCGTCGTCACAAAGCTCTAGCAACTACTTAAATCGTTGAAGCTAGTCTTCATATCAGCACTAAAGGTGTGTGTGACTTACCTACGTGCCTACGTAAAGCCAGGTAAAGTATTATAAACATTATATGTTTTTACTATTACTATTAATGCCTATACAGGTATTTTAACACCTATTTTGGAGGGTGCTCCAGTGTAAGTGAAGGGGGGTGTAAAAATCATCAGTGTGTGCGATGCGTGCTCGGAAACGGTCGTGCACATTGCATAAGTGAGAGTTATTTAAATTCACGTTTCGCGCGGCAGTAGCCGCTGCGCGTAATACACTATGGGCTCCCAGCAAATAATAGTGAACGAAGTTTTGGCGTTCATTCAGAATGCCATCGACACCATGGACGAAGTCAGCATCGTGCAGATCTGCAAATCGAACTTCAACGAAGCTGAGGTTTGCAGTAGCAAGGCGCTGCTGTTCCAGACCATCGGGAAGGCCGATGAGATGCCATCTCGCCGGAGGGATGGAAGTGAGAAGAGTCTTCAAGACAATATCACCTGTCTGAAGGAGAACGACCCAGACGACGTGCCAACGTTCGTGGCGAAGGAGCTGCACAAGCTGCCCCCCGTCACATTCGATCACGTCGACGTCACCAGGCTGCTCAAGGACATCATCTACCTAAAAGCGAGCTTGGCCGAAGTATAAAGTAAACTAGAGGCCTCGGATAATACTATCAGAGAGTTACGAGCCCAAGTTGTGTTGTTAAGCAACACCGCTTCGGTATGTGGGTCACCCGAGGCGTCCAACGTGAACACTCGTCGTGGGGCGCACAATGCATCAATCGGCAGTTTTGAGTCGGCGCACATGGATTCGTCACCGGTCGCCGGCGCCGCCGAATGCGATGCATCGCGCCCTGCCGCGCGCGAACCACCGCGCCCCGCCGCCCGCTCCTCCGCCCCGGCGGAGACGTCACGCGTGTGCACGTCGACCCCTCAACGTGCGTACGCTGCAGTCACCGCTGCAAACCGACCCGCTGTCCAACAACTCCAGCGGGATACAAATGAGGGAGAAAAACAACGTCAGCCGGTCTCTAAGCCCGTGCAGTCAGTTCCGCGGAGACTGGATGAAGAGTGCGACAAGGACGGCTTCAAGAAGGTGGAAAGGAAGAAGAAGCCTACTCGCCGTAACCTATGTGGCACCGCCCCGACCGGACACAACCATCTGCTTCGTCCGGCCATCCCGACAACGCTGCTGTACGTGTCCCGTCTGCACTACAGTACGAAACCTGATGATATTATAGAGTACTGAGTGAAGACCAAATTCTGTCTGAGGGTCGAGCGGTTGGAGTCTCGCCACAATGTAAACTTCAATTCATTTGTGGTGAGGGCACCGACCGAACATCTGTCGACCTTCATGAAAGAAGATTTTTGGCCGAAGGGTGTTTTGTTCCGACGGTTTCGCGGTCGGATACCGGACACTGCGTTGCGCAACACGTCGCCGCCGTCAATACGTGGAAATAGTTTATAAAATTTAATTTAAATATATGTATGTTAGTCTGTAAGGTATATATTGTATGGGCCTAGTCGCCTGAATTAAATTAATACATAAAAATAAAAAAAAAATATGTGTTTACCCGAACGATTCGGGTATCGTTGTAGATGTAAATAGATAGATAGAGCTTGTTATATAAAAAAGACTTTTTCACCTCTCCAGCACGAAAAGGGTGCTTTTGGCGCGTAAAAACTCGCAGCAAAATCGATTTTTGCTGCGAGCGTGAGACAAAGTGCTTTTTTAATTTCTAACACCACTTTTAAAATAATAAAGGAAAAACAAATAAAGTGACAAGGATGACACTTGTAAAATTGATATGTGAGAAAAGGATAGATAGAGTGCTTTATGGTGTCATACACGGATTAAAAAGTAAAAAAATAAAATACACGGATATACTAAGGAGTTTTAAATAAGGATTGTTAAAAAAGAAGGTTGATAATTCGAAATAAAGAATTTGTAGGTAATGAGGTCACATGTATGAAACAAATATGAAATAAGAAAAATTAATGAAATTTACTAACAAATTATATGTTTTATGATTATAAATAAATAAATAAGACGGAATATTAATGAATAAGAGAAAAACACAACGTAATGTAATCAAAACGACGGGAATTACTAACTCTATGAATAAAATTTTTCAGCATAGGTTTGATTGAATTATTTTTGTGATAAATTACAAAAATGAATGTGTCCAACGATCAAGATAGTTTCCTAACTCCAAAAGAGTTGAGTGAACAAGTTTCTAATGCTGAATTAAGCTTTTTTACCAGGAAAGTCAAGTGAAAATTTTTGCGTGCGCGCACCGTAAAGAGCAGACGTGTGTAAGAGTTTTACAAAGTTTATTCGAAATATTTATTGATTACGTTAGTCAAAAGTGAAACTTACGTTAGTTAACTTAAGATTCAGTTCAATACGACCTCCACTTACTACATAAGTCATCTTAGTTTCGCGGCAGTGTCAAGTGTGTAAGTGAAACAGGTGACGGTTACACCGCTCATCAACACGACAATGAGTACGCCGAGAACGCCGCCTGATACTACATTGATAAGAGGTAGCGGGAGCGGGAGTGGTTCGACCCCTAATTTATCAACAAATGAATACGCTAGTGAAGAAATAAATATCAACACTATTTGCAGAAAGCGTAAAGATCGTACTCACGAGTTCGATTATAGAAAAGATATGATGGACTTCCGTTCCGAAATCATGAACTTTTTACAAGAATTTGGAAAAACCCAGTCCGATAATATGACTCAAATACGCCAAGAAATATCTGAAGTGAAAGAGGAAATCAAAACAATTAAGATCGCCACCGATAACTTAACTCAGAATTTGAGTAAATTAAGCTCAGAAGTGCAGTCAATTAAGTTAGAAAATACAAAAATTCAGAATCGTGTTTCATTAATTGAGAGTGATATCATTAAAATTAAAGAAAATCAAGATAACAAAGGTCAGAAATCGGATCAGACATCGGAATCGCTTTTTGCTAACCACGAAGACATCATCTCAGAAATGAAAGACCGGAGTGACCGTGAGAAAAATATTATCTTTATGGGTATAACCGAAACAAAAGATAAAAACTCTGCAGCAAGGCGAAAATATGACGAAGAAATGGTAACAAAAATTGCTACAGTTTTGGATGGCAGTTGCCCCAAACCAACAAAATGTATCAGATTGGGAAAATATAACCCCGAAAAAAATCGTCCTCTAAAGGTTTGTTTTGACAACGTCCATGTACCAAAACTTCTGCTACGTAACAAATCCAAACTGCCAGATAATGTCATGTTATGTCCATCAGCCATTTTTGATGTCCCCACTGCTGGGGCACAGGCCTTCCTTATGGGTGGTAAGGAGGATGGGCCATAACCCACCACGCGGGCCCAATGCGGATTGGTGGGTGTTAACGACTGCAAATGCAGCCGGGACCAACGGCTTAACGTGCCTTCCGAAGCACGGAGGAGCTCGAGATAATAAACTTTTGGTCACCCATCCCATGACCGACCCTTGCGAACGTTGCTTAACTTCCGCAATCGCTGGGCCAGGCGCTAAACCACTGCGCCACCGAGCTCCTCATGTCATGTTATACTCTGATCAAACTCCAGCTCAGAAAAGTTATCTTCAGTCCCTAAAAGATGAATTAAAAAAGCGTCTAGACAATGGCGAACGTGATATCTCGATAAAATTTATAAAAAACAAACCCAAAATTGTACAAAACAAAAGTAACCAAAAAAACTGATTAAGCAGCAAAAATGTTTCGAAGATTCTGATGAGTCGAAAAAAACTGACTATGCTTTAGTAACCAACTATACAAACCTTTCCATCACTCCGTCATCATTACGATTTTTCTATGCTAATATTCAAAGTATACACCCACAAGGAAAACTGGATGAAATAAAATGCATACTAAAAACAATATCTTCTACGACGCATATTGTTATTTTAACAGAAACTTGGATTACATCAGATCAGGATGCTAAATTATATTGTCTACCGTGTTACAACCACATTTTCAACTACAGACCGCACAACAGAGGGGGTGGAGTCTCCATATATGTTCACAACACAATTAAATATGAAATTATCGAAGATGTAATAGAAAACAGAAATCACTATTTGTGGCTGAAAATAGACAAACTATCGCTCAGTATTGGAGTAATCTACAAACCACCAGACACAAACACAAAAAATTTTTTAGACATAGTTGGTCCACAATTAGAAAAAAGAAAAAGATGCATTATTTTTGGTGACTTCAATATAGACACGCTGACTAAGAATAACACCACCAAACAATACTTAAACACGTTCAATCAGCTGGGCTACACTTTTCTAAACAAAAATACAAAAAAGTATAGCACTCGTGTAACGAGCACCTCGAGCACCATCTTGGACCATATATGGACAAACATACCAAATCATAAATTCCATCTTTCAATTATAAAGTCATCGCTCTCTGACCATAGACAAATATTTTTTGAAATAAAAAAGATGGACCCACACATAAAAAAAGAAATTAAATACGAAGCTCTAGACTACGCAGGTTTACACAATGATGGATTAGACAAAACTTTCACAAATGAAGATAATGACATCTCACGTTTGGAACAAAACATTATGGATTGTATAAAGAAAAATAAGATATCAAAAACAAAAATTCTAAATCCTCCACGCGACGACTGGATTAATAGTGAAATATTAAATGCCATTAATGAACGAAATCTCTTGTGGCAGAATGTGAAGTTGGATAAAAACAATAGAGAAATAAAAGAAAAACATCAAGAAATACAGAATAATATAAATTTATTGACCAAATCCGCAAAGAAGAAGCACTACTACAATATGTTTGAAAAATGTTCAGGAAATTCGAAGAAAGTCTGGGAACTGCTTAATACTCTGGCAAGCAATAAAATAAGAGATAGTTGCATTGTCCCTAAATTAATATTAGACTCAAACCCCACTACCGATGGCAACAAAGTTTGTGAAATATTTAATAGTTTCTTTTCTTCTATAGGCAGCAACTTGGCTAACCTAATACCCCAAAAATACCATGTAAGCACTACACACTCTCTGATGTACAAAAACGATTATACACATAGTGTAACTTTATCCAAATTTGAGCCCTGCACTATAAAAGAGGTTATAAAAGTAATTGATAGCCTTGATAGTAACTCAAGCACCGGAATAGATGGTATAAGTACAAAAGCAATAAAATGTCTAAAAGAAGGTATTGCCGAAAGTCTATGTAACTGTATTAATAAATGTATATTGGAAGGTACTTTTCCTGACACATTGAAAGTTGCAAAAGTAAGTCCTATCTACAAATCTGGTGCTAAAACTGACCCCGGCAACTACAGACCCATCTCGGTGCTTCCAGTTCTATCCAAGGTGTTTGAACGCATTATTTATGATAAACTATTTGCTTACCTTAAAGAAAAAGGTTTCCTTATTGAGCAACAATATGGTTTTCGGCCCAAATCTAACACACTATCCGCCACAGCAGATTTGATTACTAAAATAAAATCTAGTATTGATAAGAAACAAATAGCTTTGGGAATTTTTATTGATTTAAAAAAAGCTTTTGATACGATAAGCCACTCAAAATTAATACAAAAGTTACAAAATATAGGTATATCAGGACAAGCTTTAAAAGTACTTGAATCGTACCTTAATAACAGACGGCAAATTGTCAAAATAGGTGATTTCAAAAGTAGCTCTCAAAACCTAAACTACGGAATTCCTCAAGGTTCAATAGTAGGTCCATTGCTCTTCCTTATTTATGTGAACGATATTAGTAATATAGGCTTAACGGGTCATTTGACTATGTACGCTGATGATACGTGTCTATTTTATTTCGGCCATACTCTAAACAACATTATCAAAGAAGCTCAAAAAGATCTTGATATGCTCAATATGTGGTTTTTGCATAACCTTTTGACAATAAACGTTACCAAAACATCTTATATGGTATTTGCCGCTAAAAACAAAAAATTATCTGACCACACCCCACTAAAAATTAACAATGCAGTAGTTCACCGATCCACTCACGAAAAATATTTGGGACTGTGGTTGGATGACAAACTAACATGGGAGAAGCATGTTGAGCATATAATAGGCAAATTGCGAGCCGTTTTGAGATCACTACGACAGACTTCTAACTGTATACCCCATAAACTGCGCATAATGATATACAATTCATTAATAAAATCACATCTTCAATATTTAGTAGAAATATGGGGATCTGCCTCCAAAACTACTCTAAAAGATTTACAGACTATCCAGAATAAAATAATAAAAGTGCTATTTCATTTAAACAGATTTACTCCAACAAAAGATCTTTATAAAAACACGAAATTATTTAATATACACCAATGGGGAGGCGAAGGCAAAGTGAATTACAGATGGCGCTTCATTCTTTGGAACAATTGTCAGTTTGAGCTTATATTGTCTTGACTGTGTATTACGTGATTTTACTTTCTTAGATTGTATTTTTTTCGGTTTTGCGGACAAACAATGTATTATATGCTAACTTTAGCTCATATAAAAGAAGAATTACGGAAAAGAAAAGCCAAAACAACAGGCAAGAAAGTTTATAGCAACTTACAAAAAATTGCTAACAAGCATTACATTTCTTTAAATTTCGTGTAAGATTTACAAGTAATCTTTTTATTTCAGATTAGAAGCATATGATTTAAAGGAGAATGGCAAACTGGGAACCATTTTCCAAATTCATAAATACTGAGCGTGCCCAATTCGGACCTTATGAGATTTAAAGGTCATAATTTGGTGGTTACTTTTCAATTTAAAGTGTTCGTAAAGAAGGAGGCAACATTTAGAAAAACATGATAGTAATATTCTTCTTAGCTAGAAACAAAACGCAATTGATCTGAAACAAAACGCTTTTGTGAGGTTTGGTTTATTATTGTTATATTGGCCCCTCTAGAAAAAAAGACAGGGAACCAATCACGTCACGTAAATATATATATCCAGCGGGCTGATTATCTAATTAGAAACCGCCTAGCGACCGGTCGCAGTTCACAGATGAACGTAATACATTGCTACTTTTCTTTGGGGTAAAAAAAACATACCAAAGAAAAGTAGCAATGGATGTCAAATGCAACCGGTCGCTAAATAGTTTCTTTTTAGATAATCAGGGTGCAGGACAGCCAACATGACAGCAGTCTAAGAACGGCAATGTTATTAAGGCTATATTCCGAATCACGATAAAATCGATGTCAGCGCTCACGTTATCTGTCAAACCCATACAAAATCACCGACTCGGAAAGCATTTTAGTGCGCTGTCATCGATTTTAGTGTGATTCGGAATGCAGCCCATGTTGGTTTGCCTACTATCCGCGTCAATTGGTAATGCGCCTGGCGGCCATGATTTTAACCTCAAAAACGAAAAACAATTGTAATTTTCTCATATACTTAGACCCTTTCTTATTGAAAATAATAATTCAATAATTAATATATTATGTTACCTATTAGAATTTTACTGTTTTTCGTCATTTTTAGTTGCGGATGACGATGATGTGTATGTTAATTTGACAAGGTTCCAGCGCATTACCAATTGACGGGGATAGTACTAGGTGCTGTTTTGAGGTTAAGTTTTAAAATCAACTTTTTATCCCCAGCTTTAAAGTGTATCTTACGATTACATAATTAATTAGGCTTTAATAGAGGATTAAAGTCATGCTATTTACTTCTTGGCACGCTAAGCCTTTATGTGGTTCTGAAAATATATGGGCACCTGCCATTCTCCTTTTAACAAAGCAACTGAGTGTGAATTTCCGTGTTTATAGTTGCCTGATGATGCCTTCTGTACAATAGTAATTTCAGGTTTCTGTACTGGAATTTCTGTACCATCCAAAATTACACGAACCGTTTTATCATATTTATTTTATTATTCTAAGTTTCTTGAATGACTCTGACATATAAAATTCTATTAATTCTCTGTTTGGCCCCAATATTGGGCTTATTCCATATTTGATATACCTATAAAATTCATCCAAGTTATAAATATGCTAGAAACTGCTGAGGTTGAAATATTAAAGAACAAAGCTGTTATAATTCAAATGTTGTTTTATTTTGGCGAAGCTTCATCAAATTCATGAAACATTCCTTTTGATTTATAATGTTTCTCAGGCTCAGCAAAGGAGAAAATCGAGGGAAAAGCATCTTTTTTTTGATATTTTTTTGCCCAATATTTTTTTTGTTACTGGGAAATCGATGAACTCCAATAATTTACAAGTTACATGCATAACAATGCGGAATTTTCTCAGTATAAAATTAAAAAGTGCAATACTCCAAGAGATTCCCATATGTTTTGACACTTTCTTTGAGGCGGCCCGGTACCAAGACCAGTCGCCACCTATCGGGATAAAATTGCGCTTTTCCTCCCCATTATATAAGTATAGTTCATGTTTATTAATAAAAAAGATAATATCTGGTACTATTCTCTCAAATATCATTTTAACCCAAAGAAAGTTCAAACATAATTTAAGAAATAAAAACAAACTATTTCTTCCGCTACCTAGGACTCTCAAGTACGGAAAAAAGAGCCTAGTCTATGAGGGGGTGCAGTTTTATAATAATTTGCCCGAGGAGGTTAAAAATTCTAAAAATGTATACAAATTTAAAAAACTGCTCAAAAAATATATAATTGATGAATAAAAAAAAAAATAAAAAAAAAAATATGTACACAAGATAAACTTTTCCATCTTAATATTAAATATAAAAATAATAATAAAAACTTCTACTTAAAACTATATTCAACTACAAAAAAAAAAAATATAATTTGCTACTCTATAGATTCGCTTAGTTCTCGTCCTCACATTCCGCAGTGACTTTTGTGTCCGGCGGGCCGGTAGTTAGATTTCTTTTTAAACAATTAAGTATTTGCGTGTCGTGTCGCATCGCGTAATAAGAGTGTGTTGTGTTGTACATGTCGTTTTTCATTAGGTAGGTACCCAAGGGTACCTAAATTGTGAATGATTCGGTTTCACTTGATTTTTGCTTGTGTTTTTGTAAACGTTAAAATGCATTTGCGCTGCGCCAAATTATAGCTGTAAGTATTCAATGTAATCTCATTTTAAGTGAACATTGTAAGTTCTTATGAGAATAAATATCTTTAAACCCAAACCCAACCCAAAATTTTCTCGCTGGTCGAGTTGAAAAGTTGTATGTTTTACACGAGACCAAAATGTTGTTCTGCCTCGTGTCTTTAAATCACTCACTGTGCTCAGTAGTCTATATTAGAATCACTCGCTACGCTCGTGATTCAATTCTAGACTACTTCGCTAGTTCGTGATTTAAAGTCGCCACTCGCAGCACAATTAGATTTTGGTCACTTGTATAACAAATAACTATTGTTTTAAAAAACTTTGGAAAACAAAGGAAGGAATGATAAATGAGAAGACGCCAAAGTCAGATTATTTTCGAAAAATTTCTTACGATGTATTTTTTTACTTTCCATTGACCTATGAAATTTTATTTATTTTTTCCTTTCTTGAGTGCGATCATCATGAAATTTTGTGCACACGTTGTCATGTCAGGGGTACAGAAAAGGACATAGGGTACAATTTATCCCGAAAAAAGTAATTGTTCCCGAGGGATAGACAAAATATTATCCACGCAGGCTATTTATTGATAAATCTGATTTTTTCTACAAATTCGCAGATTTTCCTATTACAAACCAATCTAATTTTGTGGTCAAACCTGTAGCACAGAATATATTTTGGTACTGAACCCTAAACGTGCGAAGTCCGACACGCACTTCAGAAACTATTAAGTTTACACAGTTGAAACTTGGTAGGCAGATGTATTCTGTGAACCGCTTTACGATTTTTACATAAAAATAAAAAAAAACATAAAAATTAAGGGGAGGCTCCCCATACATGGAACTGAAACAGAAAAAAATTTTTTTCATCAAACCTATACGTGTGGGGTGTCTATAGACAGGTCTCTAATGACATTGACGCGTGAAAGCACTAAACTTAAGAATCGCCTAAGTCTTTTCTTATCTACAACTCGACCAAGTTAACTTAGCGAATGACAGCTACATATGACAGCGTTTTAATTTGGTCATGTTGTAGTGAGGAAAAGACTTAGGCGATTCTTAAGTTTAGTGCAATCGGCCATGAGGTTTTTAAGACGATTTTTTCTCAAAGTCAACCGTTTGAAAGATATACGCTGCCAAAGTGGTAAAATGTCTGTTGGTCTGTTTGATCCTAATAAATACTTTCAACGAAACTTGGTTTGAACGAGATATATTGATAACTTTTAGAGATATAGCATATTTTCCAAAACCGCAAATATAACTTTGTCATTTATACAAACACTATGAAAAACAAAGTTATTTTTGTCGACAAAAAATGAATGTAGTATTCAATATGGTATGATATAAGGTAACTACAGAACCCTACTGCGCGTGGCCCAACACGCACTTGGCCGGTTTTTTTTAATAATATTATTATGCAATAGGCCATGACGATGGTGCTTAATATTCCTAAGTTTTGTTGAGAAGAGCCAACTTAAGGTTTATTAAGGTAATTTTTGCGTTGTTTTGGGAAATCACCATGCAAACCATTGACTTGAAATTCTTGAAAGGAAAAACTACACAGATAGGACAGATACTTCGCGAAATCCAAGAAACATTAGCGTAATAATGCTTTATTTAATTAAGCTGATTGGCCCTTTGCAAGGTCTGTAATTTATTGCATTTATATAATTGCGTGGTTTCGTAAAGAACTAAAGAGAGAGATAATAATGAAACATGTGTCGCAAAATTCTAGACTGATTTACTTATTCCAAAATTACGCTAAGATTTACCTACCTACGTTAAAAGTTTAACAAAAGTAGTCGGAAATTATTATCTTAACTTTCAAGTTAATTAACAAAACTAGAAGAGAAGCGTCCCGAAGGATCTTCTTTTCCTGGAATTTCGTCTCTCAAGTCAAGTCACAGGTAGCTTCAGACGGCTGGTTGTTCCGTTCTAACCAGAATGTACCTATGTACTCACTCACAGATGACAAAACTTGATATTGCGTCATTTCAACTAAAAATACAAACTTTTGCCACCCAAAATACTTTTATAGGTATATAGGTAAATTCTTGAATGTCCGACACCCATTTTTTCCTATAATTTTGTATACTTACTTACCTAACACGTTTTCCATTAATTAATGCTAAAGCTATTGATATTATATTATTTAACTCGACAAAACTTTATTCAATTCGTAAACATACATGTAAATGTAGTTTCTTCCTATAATTTTTAACAAATTCAAGCCAAAATCAAAGTGACAATGGAGATTTAGTTATATTACTTACTCATCACATCAATCTTCATCTCCAGTGCAATCTAATATTTTCTCGATCAATTTTTGAACCTACTGAACTTCTGCTGACTTACGAAGACAAACATATTTCTACGAAACTTTAATAATATAAAATTAATGATAATCTAGGAATCTAGGTAGGACTTACACAAAGTATAGATATTAGTTTTCTGACTTATACATAGATGAAAGTAAAACAAAGAACTATATCTACATTATTCTCAACGAACGAAACTAGAATTGTCTAGAATATTTTGTTAGAATCATTGGCGCCAAAATCTGCTCGCGCATAGCTGGTTTGGTTGGCTGGCAATGGCGGGCGCAGCGCGGCGGCGCGGCAACGCAACGTTTCGTTTTACTAAAGATCAATATTTATTGAAATAATGACACTAAATGAATTAATAAATGTATTTATAGAGATGGTATTTTGAATTGAATAAACATTTACGCTTGCCTTGTTTACTAACATAAATAATTTACGTGATTCATCAATTTACTTACAAATGTTTGAAGGAACGGAACGCGCTAAACGTCTCAATTTTACAATAGCAACACAGCTAATCGGAGTCATTGCATTTATTTTCTTTAGCCCAATTTTCAATACGCGTTTTATTTACAAATATTATTTCATTAATTTAAATCAAAAACAAAATGCAAATATTATGAACGGAAAAGGAAGGTAACAAAGATGGCGTCCGTGTTCGGCCCGCCCGCCAACTTGTCATTCATCGACCATAGAGTTTGAGAGGGATAGATTTTAATGTTGTCTATGGAAAAGGACATCGTACTCTTTCTGTCATTGCACCAAAATGATACGGCTCGCTCTTTCTTTCACTGAAAAAGGCATCGAAATGTTTTGTCTGTGTCGCTTTGCTTGTCTACAAAATAAATAATTGTGCGAGAGCCGCACCAACTGCGACACGGAGTGCTTTTCTTTTGACGTACGATTTACGTTTTGAGTGTTGTAATATTGTGTTTCTCGATATTTGTGTCTATTTGAACTTTACCAAGACAATTTTACGGTTGTGCGGATTTTATACGGAATATTTTTACCTATCACCCAAATCAACAATTCCTGGTGATAAATTTAGAAAACGTATTGGACTCTATTCGCAAAAACAAATTCGTCCTAAATAAACGAATAAAGCCTAATTTGGACCACATTACACCAGAAAACGGTGAGTAAATAAAGAGAGTAAGGGTTATGAATTGAAAACTAACCATTTAAAGTATTTATGTCAGTATCAATTAGATTTTATCAGTGGTAAATATTGTTCTCATCACTCAGTAATTAATTTTGTTTTTGTTATCATTCTTTTGTTTTGGATTTCTTTCAGTCGGAAACTATTGTGTAATGTAGATTCTTTCCAAATACTTATTTAAGTATTCGTTAAAAAGGTTAAGGTTAAAAAGGTTAAGGTAAGTAAGTAATTACCTACTTATTTTTTTGTGAAAAAACTATAAGATTTGTTCCTCATAATATTATAACCTAATTTTGTGCAAAGCATAGTGACATCATCAAGTATATTGTATTGTTTTAGTCATACATAATTATGTTTACTATTTGTTTTCCTTCTATTAATTAACAAAATGTTCAAATCTAGCTAAGTATGTAGGTGGAAAAAGACTTTGTTGATAGATAGGTAAAATAATGAATTTTCAGACATTTCAAGGGCTGGATATTACATTTACTTTTTTGCTCAACCCATTATATGAGTCTAGTTTGTTAAAAATTGTGGTACTGTAGGTATGGTGACAATAATCACTGATAGAAAACATTGTATGGTGTTTTATGTTGTATTGTAAATTATGACTGAATGTAATATAAATTAAACATAGCAGTAGCACCACCTGTTAAAGTTTAGAAGATAATTCAGAATTGAAAATACTATGTATTGTACAGTCACAGGCATGTATGTAATTACAAAAGGCCCTAACATACTTAAAAATTGTTGTATAGATTCTTAAAGTCCAGTTAATTTGCTCTAATTCGATGGTATTCTTGTAAGATAATATATTAAGTGCCTCATTACTTTATTTATTCTATGATGAACACTATAGAATAAATATTTTGAACCATAATTCCAGTAAAAAAATTAAATAAATTTGATAATATGGTGTAGTACCTACTCTACTCCAACATCAGAGTACTTTTATGAATTAAGGTTGTTATATTATTAAAAAAACAGTAATCTTAATTTCAATGAAGTCTAAACATTGTGGAGATCAAAACTGATTTAATGTCATTGGGTAAAAAGTATGTAGATATATTATTCAAAGTCAAAGTCAAAATGGCTTTATTCAAATAAACAAAATAATTAAGCACTTTGGATGGTCCATAATAAATATAACTATAATTAACTTCTAAATATAAAAAAATTGAACACAAACATAAAAAATGTTTTGGTTTCAAACTTTCTAGACTAGAAAATTGGTCCAGTTACAAGAGGACAATGCTTCATATCTATCTGTAGCAAGTAGTGAAAGTATTTCTCTCACTCTTTTCTTATTTCAGTTGAACAATTTGTTGGCAAGTAATATTTACTTTGCCTAAGTAAATATCTGATGATTTTGCTTTGGTAAGACTTTGCAAATTTTTGAATTAAATACCACACAAGAGAAAATTGTTTAAATTGGCTCTAATAATGTTATAGAAGTATTAGTAAACCAGTCAGTGACACACACCATACGAGTTCTATGTACCCAATGCTAATTAATTACAGATTTAGCCCTAAATCAACAATAAAATTAATTAGCATCATGACTTCGTAATGTGGTGATTATTAGTATTAGGGTGAGGCGAAATATTTAAGGCACAAAAGACGATTATTCTAAAACCTAGCATCAAGCCAATTCAGCAGAACACGTGTCTGGGTCTTAGTTGGCGCTCTCCGACCGGGGATAGCGACCGCACCACATTTTTGTGGGCCCAAACCGCGGCCAGACCGTATAATTTGGTCCATCCTGCGTCCGCGCACTTTAATCACCTCTAATGGTACAACGCCGGGGGGCGGGGCAAGTGATTTATAGTCAAACTCGTCTAGTCTTTGATCCAATCTTGCGAGGCCTACGGACCTCAAACCTGGCCACTAGAAACCTCAGCATCCGAGGATCAAAGCACACCGGTCACTGTAATTTCCTATTTCTAATGGAGGGTGCTTGGCATCTACGAATGCTTGTGTCGTGTTTCGTGTTCGATCTAGAATTTATTGCTGTTCGCCCCGTGTACCAATTTCGTCAGCTAATTTAATGTTCTGGTTAATGATGCCGCTAGAAATTACTTGCGACTAATAAGTATCACGAGTTTTCAAAAAGTACGTTATTTAACTTAAACCTGATGATCTTCGTTCGTAAATGTTCTTAGTATTGCAATAATAACCCACTCCGTTGATGGGTAGCATTAAGGATTATAAATGGTTCCTAAGTTGTAATTTGGCTAATATGTCACTTCGTGATAACAATGAAATTGCATGTCAGTAAAATATCAACAACGACGGAGACATGCTTATTAGAAGATTATTAACCTTTATCAACACAGTACCTAAAATCGTAACATTTTTAGGTCGGCATCATTCCGTCATTACCTAGCTAAAAACAACCATATATTGTCCAAAAAGCTGTCAATTATTAGCGAAGCATAGGGTCAAGAGTTCTGTGAATCTATGATATCTCTCGATAAATAATTGTGCTCGAAGTCAGACCGCCTGTTTCGTCTTACTTAGTTATTAGAGCGTTGCAGAGCTTTCTCTTGCTTGACCCTGGAGTTTCCTTGAAATATCCCTTGAAGTTTCTTTGCCACACTGATCCCTTTAGAACTTTTCTTAACCTTAGTTTTTCACGTTGTCACATTAGCTTAACAGTACAGTAGTTAGCGTGCTATCAATGAGGTGCACTTACTCCCTTGGGTAGCCTGTTAAGCACACTGTGTCGATTACCGGCATACAATGTGCTAAATGACACCCGCTGTACCTTGCACCTTGCATCGCCACACGCTCGCCTTGACCGCGGCGAGAATGCATTGGAATACCTATATTTGATTACCTATATAAGGAAGCTAATGATGTATGATACAATTTATTATATGATCGAACTAATCTGTTATTAGTTTAGTCCTTTGGAATCGATGTCAGAAAGATATGGACCGAAGGTTGACAGAGAAATATCATTTCGGGGAATTGCAATGCAGGATTCTACTGTTCTCTTAAGACCATTCAATCTGCTCATAGATACTTACCTATTGATCATTTATTTTTAAGATACACCACCCAATAATTCATCAACGCCTGAGCGGTCGCCGGCGACCGGATAACAGTAGAAAATCTATTGTGTCTCTTTTTCCGGGGGTTGACGAAAGAATATCAAAATTATTACTTGGATCGGATACATGCACTCTTCTGCAGAAAGACTATCAGTTAAAATTATTACGATTTAGCTATCTTTTCAGCATTCCATGAGTGTTTCTAAAGTGTGTTGCTAAAGTGTTAGTTTCATTGATTCCCTTATGAGACATGGTTCAAGGTCGTGATAGCAAATTGTTACCTACCTATTGTGCGTTTAGTTCGACTAGGTACAATGTGACATAGTACGTCATACACGCTATCTTTCAAAGGCCAACCCGCAGCTCACTGATCGCAGCCGGCACTGGTGTGGCAATGGAACTGATTGTGTTATTTGGGTCACTGTTCTGCCAAAATTCATGATTATATTATGTAGTTTGATCTTGTAACTTTTTGGTGTCAAATAATATTTCCTAACTTTGATTCTCTGTTACAATAATTTGAACTGTGTACTTCTATTCTACAGTCGTATGCCTGATGACATACTTAAGGATCACATGATTATCTATATCTTTTTAATGTATTCTCAACTCTTTGAATGGATCTCTTGGGTTCTTGTTATGTTTTTGACTTTTTATCTTCTGCCTTCTTAGGGAGTGCCAATAAACAATCTCACAATCTGCATCCCACAAGCAGACGTGGGTGGCAGACCCGAGGTTATAGTCACCGTTATAAGTGCGTGTGTTATCCTCAGTCTTCTAAGCGCTTAGCTTAGATTGACTATGGACAATTAACTCTCATTTCTATATTTGAAAGATGGAAATATGTGCGCTATTTATAGGTACTGATTGTTCTAGGTACAAACAAACTATCAGATCTTCTAGATCTCGACATGACTCAAATATTGTATGCCTTAGCGGTTGTTTGTACATCTGTGCGTAAGATCTTGCTAACAAATAGTTGTTGCTTAGTTGCTCATGCTATTATTGTAAACAATATCGCCAAGTGTATAGATAACAATTTTGTAAACACTATTTGTTAATTTATTTGAAATGTAAACTATTGTCTTTGTTGTTTTATCAACATAGATTTTGCTTATTTTACTATAAAGCATTTAGGTCGCAGTGTTGTTCGTGAGTAGTTTAACGTCACAAATGATTCTTTATTACCAATTGTTTTGAGCAAACATACAGTCGATTGGAATGTCTTAGCCAAGAGTTCAAACCAGCGATTGGTTTTGAAAGATGCCCAAGTACATGGGCTTCGGCGCGCGTGCATTGTGCCATTGTGGCTCGCAATCGGTCTCATCTCTGATCAGCCAATTGACAGTGACGTCCACAATTGAACAATTTGGACCGGCCCCGGTTATCTTGACTGGCGAGCACTCGGAGCGAATAATGTTTAGATCCGAAACCGATAGATTCTACCGCAGTCATCTGCAGTTAACTTTAATTTGAAGAGTACCTCAATGGGCTGATACTTTAAAAAGAATTCCTGTAAGTAAAGAACACATGTGTTTTTTTTCTGTCTGTTTATTCAAAATCCGGAACAGCTGAACTGATTTTGAATCAACGTTTTACCCCGATAGGAATCAAAAGCCTAGGATAGGTAGGTACCCAGGAAGTTTTTCAATTATGCACTTAGGTTTCAAATACGACAAGTCGCAGGTGACCTATAGTAATACCTAAACTAATAAACAACTATTGACGATAATTTGGTCCCAAACGTTGTAATATGGTAGAGAGCATAATTATTCGATCGTTGTTTAAGTTGAGTTTAATTAAACTAGTACTAACCTACCTACCTAAGATTAATCTTAGGTAGGGCCTATTACGAAATCACCGATGTTTTTTTATTAAAATTCTCTTGCATTGTTTGTGCACTTGACGAGTTCAATCTGAGTCAAATATTGTTAATTGTCACTTGACCGTATATGCCCCCGGTGAGCCAGCGTATGACCAATTAACGTTCGCAATAACAATTTTAGCACGTTCTCATTCATTGCATTTCATTGAAAGAAGTAACTGCAATTTTATACCAAAAATGAGATTACAAATATAGCAATAGAAAAAATCTCAGCCCGTCAGCCGTTAATATTCTTTAGAACCTTTTATTGACAAAGCTAACCATCACGTTTACTACATTCAAAATAATATTCACGCGTATTATTTAATTTATTTGTTCTCTCTTGTGAGTTTGAAACATTTTATTGATTACCTTCATTAATTTTCCAATGCCTTTCTTAATGGCTTTCTGCATTTGTGTATTATTCGATTCATCGCTTATTAACATGTTATTATTGATTTTGTCACTAATTGACAAATATTATTAACCAGTATTACGAAATCTTATTTTGCTCTTTATTGTATCCGATGTCATAAGGATTCTTCTCATCATTTCTCTATAATAAATAATGAATAAGTAATGAATTGATCAATGCAAAATGATCTTAGTAATAGGTATTCTTAGTGAACCTAGTTGTTTAATTGTACAAATTGCGGTCCATTTATTAGTTTCATCATCAGCATATTGGTGCGACCTGAATTGTGTCATCGGTCCGAAATTGTCCCAGCCCAGAATGCAAGGAACAATTTTGTCTATATCATCACTATACGGTTCTAATTTTATTGAAAAAATAAAAGTTGTGTCAAATGACCTATTAGAATGTAATTAATGTACCTGTTAGTCGTGTTAAAATGACGTCATAATCTGGCTAGAAGCCAATAGGTATAACATTTATTAATTTTAGGTAGGTTAAGGATCTTACTTCTTTCCTCCTAGACAACTCGGACTCGACAAGTAATGTTTATTGAAAATTTTGATTTTAAGCGTTAACAATGCTATTTTTATATATTATATTTGTTTATTAGGTTTTCTTTATATTAATTACCTTAAGTAATGTTTAATTCTAAGATGACGGTATCGCTTTGATTATTATCATTATCAGTAGAGATCTTATTCTTATTAAATCTTTTACAGGAAAGGTACCTATTGTGAAATGTGTGTTCACTTTTTATTTTCAAGGCACCAATTACTGGTGCTTGAATGCTGCAACTTTAATTATTTCGTCACATTGCCAATACGAATGTTCGATAGCTCATTATCAAAGAGGGAAGTTACGAAAGCAATCTTGTTTCTGAAGTTATTAATTTCCTAGGTAGTCGTTAGTATTTCTGATTTTTTTGTCGGTATACGCGCAGCTATTCGGGCTGTGAATGATATTAATTACTAAGAACCAGCCTTTCACCCTGCGGCCATGCTGGTTCTTGTGCCAAATTCTCAGAAGCAATTTTGAATTGTTTTATGAAATACTGGTCTACGACACAAGTGGTAGAAAAATAGTTGTCTGGAAGAAATATCTGTTGGTCTGTATGTTGTGCTTTATAATTAGTAAATTAGGTACCTACAGATAAACATACTTACTACATAAAGAAATTTAATGATGAACACGGCTTTATGTACTCAAATCTTAAAGTACAAAAAAAAATCTGGCATAATATTACCACATTTCTGTATTAACTATTTCATATTCGTTGAAATAAGTCGGAAGTTGAGACTCGCATTCTTGGTAAAAGAGCTAAAATTAAATAAATTCACAGAATTATCTTTAATTGTTAAACATTTATTTTATTGCCATTGTATTATAATTTCATGGACTAAAGAAAGTAAAATGCAGAAGTCTCATAATATGATATTGTTCCATGTGCTATTAATTTCCAGTTACCTTAAAAGAACGTCAACGACAATGAATTCCTTGATGATCTTAGATTTTTTGAAAAAAGGTAAACCCAGATCGCTGCAGCACATTGTGTCTGCAAGGCCCTTGTTTTACTTTTTGTCCTCGGATTGGTCGCCGGTGGTTTTTGCTGCTAAGGCACGTCCGTACCGATTCACCTTTTCGAAAGCGTCACTAAATGCTCCATCACGCGCTTGGTGACATTTCTCAGCTCGGAAACATTCCTTATTAGGTGCTAATATTACAAAAAAGGCATCTTTAGTGACATTTCAGCTTCAATCACAACTGCTAACTATTTTCACTTTTGGAAATTTTCCTTGCTTTGAAAATATTTGTCGCAGTAATAAATCTGTTTGGTGACATTTGTCCGTTAACTGAATTAAGGTGCTAATACCCGTATTTCAGGCCCTGATAATCCTACTAATTTTTCCGCTTTCTATTTGTATAGTCATAATAATATTGACTTTTGGCGACATGTGTTTGTGAAAACGTGTTATTTGTTTATTAGGTTTTCTTATTCCTTCAGCTTAACAGAATATTAGTGTTATTAGCTCCTTATTTAACGCTTTCGTTAACAACTTTCACTTTATTAGAAGAAAGTTCAAGAAAGCATTCTGTCGTTCCATTGAATTTTGCGAAACTGTGGATTTGTATATTTAAGTCAGATCTCTGATTTATTAGTTTAATAAAAGGATGCATAGTTCTGAGTTACTGTCAACATCACCACACCACAGTTCACAACAAAATATCTCGTGATCATGAACGTGACGCGTTGAAATTCACACGGCAATTATTTCGATTGCTCTGTTGTCTGCTGTGCTGACAGATATGCCGCACTGCCCATGTTGTAAACTCATGCAGTTTTGCAACCATCGACGTCGAACTATCCGGTATTTTTTTTATTAGTTTTATCATTGTCTAAAAATATTACACAAAAATTTAAATCTTTACTCATTTCTATTATCTCTGTGAACTGTGGGCTCCTTTCTTTATAATTAGTGGAAGTATTTAGCTCTGTGAGTCCAGGTGCGTTCGCACGCCGCCGTTGGTTGCAGGTAACCCAAAACACGCCGTGTAAACTGCAAGAACAATCGGCTATTGAGCAAACAATATTTTCACAACTGCGAGCCAATGGCGAGGTTATGAGGCAAAATGTTAATTTGAGATTCGCGACCCTAGAAGGCAGAATTTGTGGTAATATTAGTACCTATTACATATTTCGTCTGTCAAGATTTTGTTGTTATTAACGAACGGTTAAATGTAATTAGGACAAAATTCTCTCGTCTGATGTGCCATTAACAACAAACAGCCTCCCTCGACGGTTTCCATGGTTTCCATTGTACTGTTTTGACGTTTACTCGATCTAGACAATCTCGATCGCGTTCTGGAGTAACCCCCCAAGTGACAAATAAATTATAATGGATTACCATTTGTTTCTGAAATATTACTATGGTCAAATAACAAAAAAATATGCGCTTGTGTTCTTGTAAGATCCACTGGTGTAAATTTAATAGTTATCTTGACAGATATTTACGCAGTATTCCATCTCAAAGTTAAGTGCAGCAAGTACTTTTAGGCAGGGCCTTTACTCTGAGTTACCTTTCTATTTTCTAACATCATTAAGTTAAGCCACATCCCGAATACTGGATTTTGTTTACGTTACGTTAAGCATTCAACGGATGTGGTTTCATTTGGATATCGTTTTCTCTTACCATTTTTATTTCTTAATTTGTTTACTTTATTTCGAAGTTCAGGCGAGCCATAACCACGGTTATGGGTTGCTGTCTCGGTTTCTAACGATCAAAGAGGTTTTCTTTCTCGGTTTATGTAGGTACTAATGTTGTAATTACTTTAATACTCTATGCTTGTTCTGTTTTAGAAGTGGCTTCCTAGCAGAATCTGCCTTTCTATTGTCTTATTTCAAAATCTATCGCAATCGCTTTCAGGATGTAACACATTGATGCTTCTTTTTGGCACAAATAAAAACTTACCAAAGAAATGCAGCAATGTGTCACATCCATCTGTCAAATGAAAGCGATTGCGATAGATTTTGAAGTTAGACAATTAGCCCCCTGGCTGTTTTTTGTTATAGGATGATAACTAAATAATTAATTCATTCCTAAAAGAAACCGTTAATAATATTGCCCGACTCCCAAATAAACAAGCAGTTATGCTTTTCAAATGCAATTAGTTAACATGGTTGCAATTGCAACCACTTACCTGAGACATGAGAATTATTGTTATCTCGTAATCTGCATAGGAAATAGTGTTATAAAGTTACGGTATTTTCACCGGTTGATATCCATGAAATGGCAACATTGCGTTAAATCCTTATCAGTGTGTGCTGCCGTTTATTAGGTAAGGTAACAAGAGTAACAATATGCCAACTGTGTCGAATGGACTTTACTTTAACGAGCTCCGATAACAGACCATTGAACTCGGCTGCAGGTGGCATTTGTTGATCCGTGCCTTTAGCTCCTGTCTTAGCGTTTATTCATACCTTAAAAGGTGAAGAATCCCATTTATGTACTTAATAATGATCTTCTGTTTTGGTTTACATGTTAATAATTTTACAAGGATGTAAGTGTTGAGTCTTTGTTGTAAAGGTTTTTATCTTAGCTATGAGCACGTACCTGATATTCACTTCGATCATAAATCCGATGTAAATAGTACTTAAGTGTATTTGAAGCTTATTGCCTTGTGTAGTGTAGTGCCTAAAGGTGTGTGGTATCCTTTGTAGCAATAATAGTAAATTGAACAGAATAGTAAATTTATTTACCTACTTAGAATTTACGAATAGAAAGCGTTTTATGTGCAATAGCTACCAAAGCGATCTAACATATTCCATTTTCTTCAAATTGCTTAGAAACACAACAACAAACAGGATTTACATTCAGCTATAAACCAAAACACTTAACCTGAATAATGGATTAAATTGAACGTGTTTTACAGTTAGGTCATAATTACACTGTTAGATAGCCTTTTGATGGCTCTAACATTGAAAGCTTATAAACCTGAAAACATATGCAGAATTATTCCCCAAGTTTTATGTTTATTCAAGTGTCTCTTTAATCTCAATATGTCACTAGCTTTTAATTGATTATACTGTTTGTTTTACTTCGTAACACTGACATATTTTAATAACAAATGTTTCTATTGTTCCAGATATACAAGAATCTCGACAATAATCTCAAACATTCCGAACAATTGAAACAAGACTGATTTATACTAGGCCTTAAGACTTTCTTTCCACTATGAATTTGTGATCTAACCGAGTTGGAAAGGCTCAAAGATGTTTAAGCTGCTTGGGGGGTTGAGTGTATATTTCAAGTACCAGCCTATTCGGACTGACAATGCGGTGTTCAGGCTGCACAATGTGTTCACGACGGTGCTGCTCCTCACGTGCTCCATGATCATCACCGCGACGCAGTACGTCGGCCAGCCGATCCAGTGCATCGTCAGCGGGCTGCCCGTCAATGTTGTCAACACATTCTGCTGGATCACGTCTACGTTTACTATGCCAGATGCCTTTGCTAGAGAGGTAAGTTTCATTTCATAATCTTGCCTTGCCTTCAGAAAACCATTACGGAATTCCGTACACACGTGATTCCGAACGCAGCAACTGCATACAAAATCTATGGGCCTGCCACACACATGCGGGATTTTTCCGTACGGAATCTTCATACATTGTCGAAATTCCTTTCGGAATTCCGTAACGGGATTCCGTCTGTGTGTGGCCAGCCTTATTGTATTACATATTGCTTAAATAGTTTGACATTTCTATACTTAGTGTTTGTCTTAAGTGGATGTGGCTTTGAGTTGGTCAAAAAACTTATCAGGATCAGGACGTTTAGATAAAGAAGTCGCTTCGATCATTAAACTTTTAACTTTATATACTTTTTATCATCATTCATCATCATTATCCTCAACTTTTTATTCCTAACCGTCTCTTTTAATTTTAATATAATACCTAACAGTGGCGGAGGGTCCATACAAGCCGATTCACATCTGCTTACCCTTTTGAAATCTCAACCTACTGATCGATCCCATTATGCAGTTTATCACATTTTTGGAAGAACGGCTTTCCTTTGCCATAATGTTCCCTCTCGCCACTGATACCTAATGAAAGGGGTACGTATCTGAATGTCTAAAGTTAAAATGTTTAAACTTAAAATGGCAAAGTTCAAAATGTCAAAAATCAAAATTCAAATGGTTTAAAATGTCTAAAATCATTATGTATAAATTCAAATAGCAAAATTCAAAGTATCAAACGAATCAAATACTTGACGGGTTAAAATATCAATGGTCATTAAGTCTAAGTTCACAATGATTTATTTGTTGGTTTGGATCTTAGAACGAATCGCCTTCTTTGAGGTTAATTTAGTCTGTGGAGGTGTCTTTGGGCTTCGCCTGAAATGCTTTATTGCAACTTTAGCTCCCGGAAATTAGTCTAAACTAGTTTACTGGGACTTAAAAACCGTAGACCGTAGGTCACGACATAGGTGCGAGGAGCGTAGCGACGAGCATGTTAGGTTGACATGGACTCAGCGCGCGAGCCGAGCGAGCGAAGCGAGCGTGCCGTGGTAGCGGCCGGCGAAGCGCCAGAAAAATCTAATCTATTTCAAACTCAATTGGTAGATTTTGTTCACCTGCTACTGAATCAGTTACTGGCACCGGCTACCGAATCAGGGAGTGGCGCGGCTATGGTGATGTGCGGCGGAGGCACAGAGGTTAACACGAAATTATTTAACCTAATTAATTGAGTACCTAAATGAAAGAAAGGCGTAAGTAAATTCTATACGTTATTATAGGTATTTGGACTATTAGACATTTTAAGTTTTGATCATTTAAACTTAGGCATTTTTATTTAGGACTATCTGACCGTTAGACATTTTCGTTTTTGACATTTTGAACTTTCGACATTTTAATCGTTAGACATTAAAATTTTTGACATTTTGAATTTTGCCATTTTAAGCTTAGACATTCTAACTTTAGACATTCTGATACGTACCCAATGAAAGGTATAACTTCCATTAATTTGCCTGATGTAGTAACTACTATTTACTACTTACTAAAATACTTGTGTAGGACAAGTACTAAAATATAACTCAGAACGACATTTTGTATACGAATACAAAATGTCGTCCTGAGTTATATTTTAGTACTTGTCCTAGAACAAATTAAACGATTATTATTAATTAGGTTATGATTGGCAAGTCGGTACTAGCTTAATGAACCATAATCGATGTCATACTGGTCTTTAGCCAGTACTATTGTCTAATTGGAGTTAAATGTACTTTGATGATCACATCGCCACTAATTTCGTCATTGTACCTATTCTGATTCTCATACAGCATCAGTTTTCGTAGAATAAGTTTTATTTAATTTCGACTTGTATTATTTTATTTAATTTGTGCTTCGACGACCTTCGACCGAGTCTCTTCGCAGAGAAACAATTCCGAGTCCCTTCGTAGAGAAACAATTTTAAAAACCAAATTATATCAAGAGAACAGAATTGTACAAGTAGTGACCGCAGCATTTGGCAGGTATTCAATAATTTTGACAACGTCCTTTGGGCTGTTGGGTTTTCAATTTCTTTGTGGTTATTTTGCGGTGCATGCAATCGTGACCTGGCACTTGTCTCTTTCCTCATTATGACAATTTTCTGAATTTCAATTTGTAGTCAACATATTTTTAGTTATTATGTTTGCCTATGGCCGCTCTATTTAAGTAAACCAGTTGAAGAATAGGATAAGTATGACAAGTCATTTTGTTAAGATAAAAAAGTATGCCAAATGCTACTCACCATGCTGTTGTTGGGTTAAAATTGCCATAGGTCTATCCTATTTAGTAGGTACTTATGATGATGATGATGTCGTCTTGAGTACATTTGTAATTTAGGTCATACACTTTCGTTATTCTAAGGTCAAGCTCAAAAATAGCATCACTGCTCAGTTTGGGTAGTTTTAAATTGAATAAATTACACAATTTATAGTCCATTGTGATTGAGGTGTATAGTGTATGTAATATATGTAGTATAGCAACTTGTGTAATATTCGAATGTCAATTAGTATAGCAAGACGGTATTCTTTGTTGTATTTTTATCGCTGGTTAATTATCTAATTTTAAACATTAATTAACATTGTTTATTATTCACTAGCGTACTTAATGATTCTTTTGAAAAAGATGTCATTATCTATCTGTAAATAAATACTATCCGCGTCAATTGGTAATGCGCCTGGCGGCCATGATTTTAACCTCAAAAACGAAAAACAATTGTAATTTTCTCATATACCTAGTCCCTTTCTTATTGAAAATATGAATTCAATAATTAATATATTACATTACCTATTAGAATTTTACTGTTTTTTGTCATTTTTAGTTGCGGATGACGATGATGTGTATGTTAATTTGACAAGGTTCCAGCGCATTATCAATTGACGGGGATAGTATGTATGTTTTGTGGCGTTTTGTAGTTTCTAGATATTCTCTAGAAACTTATAAATAAAAGTTGATTTTATTGGGATATTGTGAACTATATAGTTTTTACCTGGCTATTCTTTATGTAGATGGTTGTGCAGATTGATTGTATAGTTTTATTATATCTGGTCAAGACCATTTTATTTAAAATAATAGTTAAATTTCAATCTTGCGTGCAATTTCTATTCGCAATTATATTTACATTACATGGTGTTTTAGGCACACATTTCTGACGCAATCCTCGGAAATACTTTTTATCTGGCTTTTTCTTTATGTTGATTGTTGTACAGATTGAATTGAATGTAGTGTAAAGACCATTTTTTTTAAAATACCTAATAGATAAATTGCAATCTTGCTGCATTTTCTATTCGCAATTGTCATAAGATTTACATCACAATGATGTTTTACACACACAATTCTGACGCAATCCTCGGAAATACTCCAACGGATGGTAAACGTGCAACTTGCCTAATGACCGTAGGACCCCTAATTGTACCCTTGAGTGTATTTCTGAGTAACTGGTCGCTTCCTTTCCAGCTGCTGGCGCAGTATATTGATACAGGATCTTATGAGCAAAATGACTCAGCAGGACATTATTGCATTGAGTCATTCAATTATGTCAATTAAATTACTTGCAATATTTATTAAGTTTTGCTCTTTGACTATTTTTTTTATTTGTGTTGACTCTGGAACTAGGTTTCAATTGTCAACCTGACATTTTAATGTGCGTTCAGAAACTAACTGGTTTCGGAGTTGGGAAATAGTTGTAGTGAAAATTATTACAGAAAAATCGGACTAAAAACATTAAAACGGACTAGCAAAACAGACTAAAAAGTATAAAATATTTTTTCTGTAAATATTGATAACCTTTTGTAAAATTTATCATCCATATTGTCTTTAGCATGCGCCCCACGTTTTCAGGTTTAAAATTTCTGTAGGTATAGGGTTAAATATATTTATAAAAAAATATTTTATACTTTTTAGTGTGTTATTACTTTTTTCAGTAAATTTTTATTTTCTGCTTTTTAGTTAACGAGCTAAGACTAAAAATATACCATCTCCTATCGGAACACTCGTCAAGACGATTCAAACGAGCCCAAACTCGATGGGGTTGCATGGTTTTATTATAGAGTTTCTATGGCCTTTCTCCTGCTCCATCATCAGACCCTCGGACACTATTTCCCATTAAAGTACTCGTCAAGATGATTCAAACGAGCCCAAACTCGATGGGATTGCATGGTTTTATTACCGAGTCCTAGTGGCCTTCTTCCGGCTCCATCATATCAGATCCTGGAAACTATTTCCCGAGAAAGTACTCGTCAAGACGATTCAAACGAGCCCAATCTCGATGGGGTAGCGTGGTTTTACTAAAGAGTTCCTGTTTCCTTCCTCCGGTTCTATCATCAAACCCTGGAAACTATTTTCCAACAAAGAAATCGTCAAAACAATTTAAACGAGCCCAAATTTGATGGGGTTGCACGGTTTCAATACTGAGTTCATATGGCATGGCCTTTCGGCTTCATCATCAGACCCTGGACCTCATCTACCATTAGAGTACTCATCAAGACGATTCTAACGAGCCCAAACACGATGGGGTTGTATGGTTTCATCATAGAGTTCATGTGTCCTTCTTCCGGCTTCATCATCAGATCAATTCAATGATACCATAATATTGCATTGCCTTCCAGTTCTGACCTATGTTCAAAGTTTCAAGTCTCTAGATCTAGCTCATCGGAAAGCTAGGATAAAATCGTTCGCAAACTTTGTAGAGAAACACACAAACAAACAAACAAACGAGAAAGCAACCTAATAAAAACGTGTTAAAATCATTTTTTTTTAAAGTGGTGATATACAATTTTATAGATCGCTTTAATGGTACTAGGCTTACTAACTTACTATCGATATAAGTTGGGAGCTCCAGAGATTTTTGTAAATAACTCATGAAAATATTTTAAGGGCTAGTGGCACATTTGAAAATTAAGTAGACACTATTTTATGATTTTTTTGAGAACCTCGATACACATCACGTTCATTTTTTAATTTTCAATCCAAATGATAAACAAATCTGCGCGAGCCGTAATGAGGGCGAACTTTGAAAATTTCTGTTAAATTATTAAATAAGTAGATTTATGATATACAAAACACGCAATACATTAGACAAATAACTAATTATTCCTAAAAAAACCAGCCAAGTGCGGGTTGGACTCGCGCACGAAGGGTTTACCGTACCAAAAATGGCAAAAAATCACATTTGTTGTATGGGCGCCCCCCTTGAATATATATTTTATTCTGTTTTCAGTATTTGTTGTTATAGCGGCAATAGAAATACATCATATGTGACAACTGTCTAGCTATTACGGTTCATGAGATACAGCCTGGTGACAGACAGACAGACAGACAGACGGACAGCGGAGTCTTAGTAATTGGGTCACGTTTTTACCCTTTGGGTACGGAACCCTAAAAATGGCTTTAGAATCTTTTAATAGGTATCAATAAAAAACGGGATCCCTTGATTTCGCATAATGGTTTTATACCTAATTTGATTTGGCATAACGGATTTGGCATAATATTTTTAGTCATAATAATACTTTGGCATAATTGTTTTTTAGCATACTATTTATATAAGCATAATAATCATTTAGACTAATTTGTTTTCGCATAATGTTATTAGGCATATTATCTATTCGCCTAATATTATTTGACATAAAAATAAAAAACATTGCCGCGGCAGCGGCCGGCGAAGTGCCAGAACCGACCTGCTGGCATGTAACCCTCAATTAATAGTGTTTTAGTTAAAAAGTCCTTTCGTGATTTTAAACGTACGGCCAAACAACCGTTCGACCATTTGATTTTAGGTGTTTCGTCCATGGGTCTTGTAAAATTCGGTCATTTCAACTTCGGCTTAGCCATGCATGTGACAAACAATATTTATATTTATTTCAAGTGTAAATTTTTAGCAATAGCTTTTAAATGTTGCATAGTGTATTATTTTTTTTGTTTATAAAATATTTATGCGATAATAACATTATGCGTGTTTAAATTTATGCTAAAGAATATTATGCTTAAACATGATTATGCTTAAATTAGTTATGCATAGTAAAATTATGCATAAGCTGTTATGACTAAGTAATGTTATGCGTAAACATCATTCGGCGAAATCATATTATGCTATGACATATTATGCCTTAAAATTTTATGCAAAAACATAGGGAACCTAAAAAAACATGTCAAAGTGTACCGATTTGAGCATTTTTAGGGTTCCGTACCCAAAGGCAAAAACGGGACCCAATAGGGTCCCGTTTTAGTTCTCCGCTGTGCGTCAGACAGACGCACAGCGGAGAACTCATACTATATCTCATGAACCGTGACAGATGAAAATTTTACAGATGATGTATTTCTATTGCCGCTATAACGACAAATACTAAAAGCAGAATAAAATAAATATTTAAGGGGGGCTCCCATACAACAAACGTGATTTTTTTGCCGTTTTTTGGTACGGAACCCTTCGTGCGCGAGTCAGACTCGCACTTGGCCGGTTTTTTAAATATTTTATTATCTCTATCATTAAAAACACTTTTTTTATTTTCTCTCTATAGTGCACACCTTGAAGTGCAATAAGTGAAAAAATAAATATGAGTCGTAGGTATTCTTACTTTTTACAGCTGAAAGTTTTGTGAAAAATACCTCTGACAAGCAAATTAGAAATTCCACTTGAACAGATTGTCTTCGTTTTAAAATACTTGATAATTTATTATGTTTCTCTCTCTTTATACAGCACTAATTGAAGAATTTTGCTTCCTAAAACTAAAGTTTACATCGATAGTAATGTTTTTATTCTTTAGGTAACTTCTTTGGAAAAACAAATGCGGATATACAGTTAATCTCAAGTCGTTAAAGTTTGTTGCCTCCAAATATTATGAATTTTTGACATAATGTTTGTAACCTTTGAACTTATTTGTTAATGATTATTCGTACCTTTGTATTGTATAGGTAATGTGTAAGAATAAAACACTACCTATTTTCGGCCGTAAAATGGTAATTGTACATGTTTTCATTTTAACACCTTTAGCGAAACAAGAAGTTAGACATTACTGATTTCAATAAAATCTTGACCTATTTCAGTCACTTCAGTAAACAAGAAAGTTTAAATTTCAAATCATCATCGACGTAAGTTATTTTATGAATCAAGGATTATTGTTTACTTTTAGGAAATGTTTCGCAATTCGAATTTCTATTTTGACGTTACCACTGGCATCCGATATCATTTGAATAATATATGGAATCGAATAACCTTTGTATAATAGAAAATGTAAAAATGAAATGGAGTGCGCTTTAATATGGACATAAAATATGCAATAGATGGATTTGAATTAATGAATTTTAAAAGGATTCAATTCAAAATGGTTTTGCTTCGATTGCTTTAAAAATATTATTATTTTTAGACTATTAATGCAGAAGAATATGAATTGACAACGTAAAGCAAAATATATTTCTATTTAAAGTGAGCACTTTCAAATGGTCCTTTAATTTTTTATTTCGCAAAGTTGATCACACTAATATCGGGTTATATATAAAACTTATGCCTAAAATTAGTCTGCCAGTATTTTGTTTACGTTTACTTTAAGTACAGTAGGTAAAGAGAAAAGAAATGTACAAACCATACAACTATGTAATGTTACATTTTTGAATAACTTCTATTACCTACATATCCATTGACATATATATGTTACCGGCAATGTGTATTCTCCGGCATTGTATACAATGCCTAGGCATTGTATACAATGCCTGAAACGATCAGGCAATGTATGAAATGATATTCATTTTATACATTGCCTAGGCATTGTATACAATGCCTGCTGGTCAACCGGCAATGTGTAAAATAAGTTTATTTCTGTTGTCTGTTATAAAAAAATAACCTCGAAATTTAAGGCTCACGCTCCGCTGCGCTACGCGCTCGCCTTAAATTTCTAACCTAACCCGGGACCTACAGGAGTAAAGCCGGTTCGGTTCCAAACTCAATAAGCCGCCCTCGAGCCCCCCCCCGACCCCCCTCGACCCCCCCGAGCCCCCCCCCCCGAGCCCCCCTCGAGCCCTCCCCCCCGACACCCCTCGAGCCCTCTTCGAGCCCCCTCGAGCCCCCCTCGAGCCCCACCTCGAGCCCCCCCTCGAGCCCCCCTCGAGCCCCCCTCGAGCCCACCCTCGAGCCCTCCCCTCGAGCCCCCCTCGAGCCCTCCCCTCGATCAAAATCTTTTTATTTTACACATTGCCTGTGGACCAGCAGGCATTGTATACAATGCCTAGGCATTGTATGCAATGCCTAGGTAATGTATGAAATAGACAATAATATTCATTCTATTTCATACATTGCCTAAAAGGGCCAGGCATTGTATACAATGCCTAGGCATTGTATACAATGCCTGCGTTTCATACATTGCCGGTGACATATATATTGATATAATGTGACATCGTTTGTACATCTCATTGCTTGTGACAGTACGTTACTATTGTATGAATGTGTTTTACAGGTTGGCAAGGCGGTGGCGCATCCAGGCGTAGCGAACGAGTATGACAGCACGCAGGAGAAGAAATACTACACATACTACCAGTGGGTGTGCTTCGTATTATTCTTTCAGGTAAGAATCCACCTGTAAACATCAAATAGATCAGTGACCCTATTTTTGAAATCATACGACGATCATTAGGCTCTCCTCGATCATTAGGGTGCTGTCGAAAGTGTTGGACAGCCATGTTGTCGAATGAATATGAGTAGGTAGTAAAGAGCGCTTGACGTGAGCCTAATGATCGTCGTATGTCTTCAAAAATAGGGCCCCAGGAATTTATTAGAACTCCTTTATTTTAATATGCCTATAGCCAATGCAATCCTTTGGGGAGCCCTATACCCTGCAGTGGGTGTCGTGCGGCTGATATGATGATGAATAGCCAGGTGGTGATTAAATTACGAGTTTGAGAAGATTTTCAATCACACAATACGATGTTGGTCTAGTTTTATGTTTATTCAAGGATCATTAGACATCTCACAACGTCATAATATTATGACGAATCTCTCATACAGAGTCCTAGATTCTAGCTAAACATACGGTCACGAAATAACCACGTGGGTGTCAATGGTTAATATATCTGACCGACTATTCACAGTAACGGTATCGCCTCGCCAGACACTAACTTGTGACGTTGTTATGTTACCGCAACGCGAAATCCTTGGAGTGACCTACTGACGCCGTCTATAGACGCGTTTTACGTCAATGACTATATTTGGATATTCGGGTGACTTTTCGGTATTCGGCCCAGACAGACGATGAATCGGTTACGATTGTATCCGGCACTCCTATCAAAATACAAAAGCCAATATACGTGTAGCTTCACAAATATCTGATTCACCTGGATTTCCCACGCTAGCTTTATATTTATTATGTAAATGACCAGGTAAAATATCGTTGTTCTAAGAATTTATGAAAGCATCACCTGTGCTTTGTCATTCTTGTCATACTACATAGCACCTTTATACTTTAGTATAGTCTATTATGATTATACTTAAAATTGTGCTTTGTATGCAAAATACTGTAATGTTAGGGTTTCCTAGGATGACGGTACCGTCATATTACGGCCGTAATTTAGCGGCGTAGAACGTTGTCTATGTAAACAATACGGCGCGGTTTCTGTCGTTACGGTGTCGCCGTACTGTTTACATAGACAACATTCAACGCCGCTATATAACGGCCGTAATAGGACGGCACCGCTATCCTAGGAAACCCTAGCTTAAGTACCAAATTGTCTCTGCGACTTTTCTGTACATGTCGACACTACAACTGTTCCTTATGCACCACTGAGCAAGTAATTCACTAACACAACATTATTTTCTAAAACTTTTTTTCAACACTGCATGCAAGCTTCCACAGATTAAAGTAATGTAAAATATTCTTGAAAAAATGTTGTTGCATATATATTAAATTCGGGGATAATAGCGATGTCATAGATCATACAAATTATGTATATTTTACGGCTAATACCCGAAGTGCGGCTAAACCTAGTTTTAGCCGGCTAAAACTAGGTGTAGCCGATTGCTGTTGGCTAAAACTAGGTGTAACCGATCTGCTTTTCTCCTGTAGGTCCCGGGTTAGGTTAGAAATTTAAGGCGAGCGCGTAGCGCAGCGGAGCGTGAGCCTTAAATTTCGAGGTTACCTATTTTTTTTTATCAGACAACAAAAAAAACTTTCTTTATATCCCATGCTGGACCTAGTTTTAGCCGGCTACACCTAGTATTAGCCGCGAGCAAATCGGCTACACCTAGTTTTAGCCAACTGCTAGCGGCTACACCTAGTTTTAACTGGCTAAAACTAGGTTTAACTGCACTTCGGGTATTAGCCGTAACATATATACAAATGATGCTACACACAACATAGCTTGTGAATAGTTAAAAGCAAACCTCGATGTCCACAGGCGATAATGTGCTACACACCCAAATTCCTTTGGGACACATTCGAGGGTGGTCTCCTGCGCACCATAGTGATGGGGCTCAACGTCGGGGTGTGCCACGCTGAAGAGAAGGAAAAGAAGAAGGATGTCCTCATCGGATATCTTCTGAGGCACGAAAAGGTAGGTGACATCTTCGTTAACCCTCATTAGGGTACTAATGGAAATATAGGCATAAGTCACCGATTTTGATAAATTTGAGCTTGATCGCTGCGGAGACGTATAAAAACATGATGGAACAGAATAATTTAAAAATAAAATGTATTTTTTAGTTTTATCACACGATGAAATTACGGGAAGATAACGATTTTTTTTTTCATTTTTGGATATAATGCACTAAACAGTCAGATAGAATAAGAAATAATATTTTGTATGACACATTATGTACTTAAACGCAAAATTTAGGGAGATAAATGAAAATTCTTGGCTAACTCCATAATAAACGCGCCTAAAATCGTGGTCGGTGACGTCACAAAACATGACCGTTTTGTATAGAGCGTTTTCGCCGAGTGCTGCTGCGTGCTAACTTCAAATAACTATATCACGAGAAGAAAACTCAAGACAGCATTATATTTTGATTTTGATACAAAAAAAAATTGATGCATATTCCCTATTGTTCACTCCTAGCAGCAATTTTACGTGAATTTTCAGACCACTGCAGAGTGCAGATGTTTGTATGTATACTTAGTCTATTTATCCTTACTTGTCTTATTTGGTTAACAATCTTCACCCAAATCTATGTTGAAAAAAATATAACAAATGGTTTTGTACATATAGATTACGAAAGAAGGTGCTAATTTATTAGTGACAATTTGATAACAACATATTTTTAAACACAGACTTTACATACAACGCGTTACAAAATAACCCATAATGCCAAATATGGTAGATAGGAACCATCAAACTGAACAACTTTTACTATGTGACCAACTCTGAAATCGTGAAAAAATATAAGCTGTTTCATAGAAAAATTAAAACGATATTATCAAAATGTGTGAAAGCAGCTGTTTTTTTTTGCGATTTCAGAGCTTTTCCCATAGTAAAAGTTTTCAGTTTGATGGTCCCCATCTACCATATTGGGCATTATGGTTTATCTTGTAACGTTGTATATGAACTACGAATACATAATCAACAACACTGATAATTAGAACAGACTTAAAACTCAGATTAATAAATTAAACAAGATCTTATTCATTAATTTCACGAGTCATTTCAGACGCCCCAAAAGTAGTTTAGGATTACATTCAGGTCGAGGTCAGATACCCGTAAGAGCAGCCCACATCCATTCAATCTTCATTGAGGGAGTAGCCCTTGCGTTTGCTATCGTTGCCCTCTTGGTAAAATTGAATAAAATAACACTTAAGCCACCATCCACATTGCGTTAAACAGCAAAAGGCGTACGGAATTCACATACTTAGAGGGGCACATTGTTATTCATATCCCATAAGTTGTGGCTACTGGGAATCGTTCTCAACGCTCCGTCCGTGCTGTGTATGGTTAATGCACCAGGATCCATTGGCGGCCATTCCTGCGTTACCTGCGCGTGAGCCGTGAGTACGCGTCGGTCGTGCGGTTTGGGAAAATGTGGCGATGTCATTTAATTCGTGGCTGGTTGAAAAATTCCTTCGTGACTGGATTTTATGTTGACAACTAAAGCGTGTCCGTCCACGTTGCTTTATTCATCAGTTTCAAAATTGAAGATCGTAAACTTTAATGGTTTCAAACAAGTATTAAGACAAAACCCCTTGCAAAATATTTGGTGGACAATTGAAATAATTGTGTCTTACCAAATCTCAACCGTCATCATGACTGTTCGTGTCGGTCATAAGGAGTTTTTGCAAGAGCTCCTATTCGAGACTAATGGACTGTGACATTTGAATAAACTTTGCTATTCAGCACACAATGGTCTTTATCATGTCATGAACGTTATCAAGAACACCAACGTCTCCTATGACTCGACCTTAAGTAAAGGATAATGACCTTTTTCTATTTTTACTACGAGTATTTAGGTGAACCAAACGTGGTGTTAAAAACGCTGAAATATTTCGTCATAAATTCGCACTCTAGTCACGCTTTACCTAAAACATACAAGCCTATAAACCCCAATAACCGTTCTAATTTAGCATAATACCCAATTCGTTTTGCCATTTAAATTCTATACAACCGAATGATCTGTTTCTTTCACTGTTGGCCTTTCCTTAACGTTTTGTTTAAACATATAAGCACTGTTTACTTAAACATCGTGAAGCTTCATCTTTATACAATCGCGTTCATTATTCTGTATGAATGTGCCATTATCCAGCATACCGGTTAAAGATAGCAAGATAACCTCGTAGCTTGGTTAAATTGCGTAATTTGCTTGAGGAATAAACGCGGCATCTCTAGTCATCCGTCATTGTAGTTGACGTGTACAATCTTTAGATCACCGTTTTATTATTATTTTACTTTACCTGTATTTTGAATCTTTTAACCGTCGTCGTTAACTTTGGAACATTCTTTAAAAAAAGTATTCTTGTGGCTCTACTTTAAAAGCTTGTATTAATAAGAAAACATTTTACTTCACTCTCATTAAAAAGCTCTCACGCTAGCGTTAATTAATCTTTACTTACACAAATTCCTTTCCTGCTAGTAAATTAGTATTTTATAGCTATTCATAAATAAACGTTCATTTGCATGCGGCACAACGATACATGTTTACAATTGAATTTTGGTTCCTGAGCTAAAATTGAAAACAAAATTAAATTTTGAAAATTCGTTTACCTGAAAAATATTTTTCTTTTTAAACATTTTATTAACACTTTCTTTTAGCAAAGCGTGTCAGAAAAAAATACAAATCCTGACAGAAGGAATGGTTGGACACCGAACACGGCAGATTTTTTTGTCCACGGTCAATGCCCATAGTTCGTTGCTCGGTTGCGCAACAGCCACGTTCGTTGCATTGCCTGTACATGGACCAGTAGATATCGTTATCCCTAGAGATCTATAGACCACAAACAGCAATGGTTACTGTGAGTTTTTGCGCTGAGTCGAAGCTACTTTTCCGGTTTCGAAAGTACTTGTACCGAGTTCTTTATTGCAACCGACAAAGGCTTTATGCGCGTTTAGCAACATTTCTCGAAGTATTTGCTAGTCGTTCATTTTTAATGACTAATTTTAAAGTAACAGGTGGCGTGAGTCGGAATTTTGGGGTTAATTCTCCGAAATGTTATTCGAGTAGCTGAGCAGGTTTAGGTTCACAAAATTAGGGTTGAGCATTTCAAATACTTAATTATCTTTTTTTGCCTCAATACCGTCCATCGTGATGTTCTCGTTAAGTTACCTTTGAAATGATTGTTTAGATCATCAGTTGTGTTATATTATTAGCAGTGTAAATACAGGTTGTAAAGAGCACTTGCAAAGCCACTCACCTTTACTAGAAGCTTCCTGTCATCTGGCGGATGCAACAATACCTTTGGGAGTCAGGACAGGTGGAGCATGGCAACTTAATGTGTACAACGTTTTAGTCCTAATTTAAAATAACTCTTATTGTATTGATATAAGTTCAGTCTGATTTCTTTGATTTGAATTACTTATCTAGCGATCCTGAAAATCCTGATAAAAGTTTTTAAAACTATATTCTCAGGTTACTAATGTTTGGATTTAACGTTTTTCCTTACATTGAAATTATTTCATCATTTTACATATTGCATTTATTTTATTTTTAGTTTTATTCTAGACTTAGACTTGTTTCTTTCTAACGTAGTTACATGCATTTTAGATTTGTCGTCCTACGTCATTGTTGCTGTTGTATCTTATAAATACGCATCGCTTTGTCGTATACTTACCTACTTCAACTACATAATTGTGCGAAGTTTGATTTTATCAGCTTCACGGCGACCTCGCTTATAAACGATCTCATTCCAATGTAACTTCTGTGTTATTAGTACCATTTACTAAAGTTCTGTGTCCAAAATTTGCTTTTTATTAGCACTCACATTAAAAATATGTAAATACGTAAGATCGTTACGAAATTATTCTTTTAGCGCGTGTTTTTTTATTGTACAACTAGATAGTTTTGGGTTTGGTATTTATTTATACGTATTAACGATGGAGTTGCTTTGCTCCTAAAATGAAAACAGTAGCCATCAAGAAGCCACTTAACTAAACCCTTAAAAAAATATTTATTTAGCACACACACTTAAAGGTACGTGTCACTATGGGCCGTCAAGTAGTTTGACAAAAGAATCACTACTTAGTAGGTGATTGTCAAAATTATTATAAGCCTGTTTTAATTATTTAAATTACCTTTTTAAATATTTAATGAATGTGAATATGCTAAGCTGTATGTTTTTTCTTAGTTTCTTCTTTTATTCCAATACTTAAATGCTTAAATGTAAGTTTTAAATCTTCTCAGCAAGTACGCATATTAGAACCCGTAGGGCAATTTCGGTCGGTCATCCATCCGTCACCTTGCGACTGTTTTTGTGGATACTCGAGACCGCTGCTTTTTGTAGCGCTAACGGGACGTTCGAGTTGTCATTCAAGCGAAGCCTCGCTGTGCCTGCGCGGCCTAGCTTACCAATTCCATCCAAGTCCTCTACTAATTAATTCTCACTATAATTCGAAATGGTCCCGTTGCTTTTTGAATAACTCTGAGCATCAGCTTTACATCACCATTCGATTTTCTTCATAGAACATTATTTCTTCGATAATTCGAAGAGATGGATATTACTCTTTCTATTTTATTAGTTTGGCGTGCCGTTATGGCCTTATAGAGTTTTCCCTATAGCTTTCGACTTTGATCGCGTGTCCACAAAAACATTGTTATTTTTAAATTACTTTGTAAATTGACAAGATTGTTTAGTTAGGCTTTGCCATTAATTGTATTTTTCAATGTCGCAATAAAATTGTTTATAAATCAAATTGTATTTTATACAGTAACCTAACAACTTGGTATCTATGTCATTATAATAGTGATGAGACACAACCAATAATAATATATGTATAATCTAGCTAGGGTATACTCATTTTATGTCTATGTTTTAACGCCTCTACGTTTCCAATATGGCATGTTATTAAATTGTACAAGATCGGCAATGATGCAGTTACATTTGCATAGTGTCGGCTGAAGTCCGCCACGTGTTCACCTTGACACTACAATCCTTTACTTAACTTCACGCTTGCGTAACCGCGTCCAGACTGAATGAACCGGTCCGTCTGTACAGTAAAGGTAATTGTATATGTTTTATTAACAAGGATTACATCCTCATTGTAATTGTGGAGAGGTTTATATTTATCATGTTATCAATTTAGCAGAACGCTATTTATTACGAAATCTCATTACTTTAACTCACATGACTTCCGTTCCTAAAAACTTCATCATTAAAATTGTACAGCGCATGATTATTTACGCTACACTGTGTTTTAAAAGTGCATAGTATTTATCCACGATATCTTAATCCAGGTATTCATGTAAAGGCTCCATAAATATTAAAAATAACATTCACACACAATCAATAGCACAGATTATAAAATATGAAAAATGCACAGATTCCCTGCATAGCCCGAACTACTAGGACATTGCACATGAAATTCAGGCATAAGGAAATAAACGAAATGAACACACAAATTAAATATTTTAAAATTTTACAAAATCCAAAAATTTTTTTTTTTTGAAAAAGTTCATAATATTCCAAAAATCCTGCATTCACTACATAAAACAATATAAACTCTCATACACACCCAACTTCCATACCACAGTATTGTTATAACCATGATGCGCTACAACTCACTCGCCGAGGTACCTACTTTTTTGACGGCGCACCTATAGCCTGTAATTTCTTTTTGATTTTCATAATTTTGATCTTATTCGACAGCCAACTAAATACCCTAGGACCGCTTTTTATTTATTTTTTAATCAGAACTAAGTCAAAACTTAGTTCTCGAGACATCCGAGACCAAAGTCAAAAATTCAAAAAATTTCGACCATAACTTTTTTGGATTTCATTTTTTTTTAAATTCCTTCACCATCTGATTGATCTCGTCAATCAGCGTCCTTTGACACCCTATTTATCTATGAACTACCAATAGCTTCCATACCATCGCCGTGTCGCACTAAACTCCCAAATGGGACCTAGTACCCAGCGATCTAAAAGTCATTTTCAATGACAAAACAGGGTCGCGTGTTTGGGATTGGTATTCTGACGACTTATTATTATTTACAGACATACACTCGTATCAAATTACGGTTTCCCAAAAGCCCAGCGATATGATGGTACGTGGTGCGTCCATTGCGTGCGCCTTCGGGTTCATTGGAAAAACACACGGGCTAACACAGCAATATCGATTAATTTAACCACGTTTTACAGAATAGGGTAACATGACATGAAAGCAAATATGGAGGTTCGATAGCGTATTTTATCCACCTCATTGGAAATATGAAGCCTCAGCCAACTAACTAGTATCTAGAAATAGAAACACGAATTTAAATTCAAGGTTTTTGTTAGTCTGTTTGCGTATAAACTATTATTATTTTGTATTCCATATGTTAAATGCTAGCAAAAAACAACTCGTCTCCAACCACTCAGTTGTCTCAACCAAACTTTTGTTTTTTCTGATATCTACCTATATTATTTTACATAATAGATAAATATTAAATAGCATTGTAGCTTAGCGACGAATACGAATACCCCAAAAATGAGTTCTTCTGGATGATCTTTTAATTCTACGTATTAATTTAGGAAATGATAAAAATCTTGCAATCAATTAATTGATTCTTGTAATATTCTAATTGAAATCACAAGTTTGTGTTGTGACACATTAATATTACTCCGAATGTCTTGTCCATTTGTGGCTCGAATTGCCAGAATTATATTGAAGTTTAGAACGACCGTTTGCAAATTAGGCTTTATTTCATTGCAATGAAACAAAATATTGCGAAACAGTTCATAATGAGGATGCGCGCAAAAACCACATGGAGCCGAAACATCTGTCGGACAGCTTTTGCGCCGCCCCGGTCAGATTTTTGTTTGTGTGCATATTATGCGTGCTTTTTGTGGTTCTCGTAAATAAATAAAAAATGTTTCACGGAAAAGATTACGTAATCTGTTGCAAATATTTCCCGCTTTGTCTTTGACAGAAAATCCTTTTCTGCTATCTGGTTGTTGTAAGATATGACCAGGACATAGCTTTATTGATTATCTTATAGATGATCGGAGAATGCCCTAATTGCTTGTCAAGGAGGTTTTAATGCTACATGAAAATTTCATCGTATATTTCATCATATCAGCCATAGGATGTCCACTGCGGGCGAGGTACGGGCGCAGCGTACCTCAAGGATCTCCACGCGGACATGTTATTATTAAGAAGTATTAAAACAAAAGAAGCTTTTACAACTTCTTAGAATTCAATTGTTTCTTTACAATTTATGCGCTTTAAAATTCAGTCATAGTGAAGTCGATTATGCGAGATCTTTGATCGACATTGTATGTTTTTGATTGTGGTTTTTCTCTATGACAGCTGGAGATCGCAGACGGATGATAAGCTGCAAGCTTCACGTGATCAAATCGACTTACAATTAGGACCAGTTACTGGTGGGTTCAATGTTCTTACTGCTCTGTTGCCATGGCTGTAATGATAGTACTTATTACTTTCGACATTAGAACTATATTTAGATAATAATGTAGTTATACTCGCTTCCTAACAACAAGTGTCTCTCGATATATGGACGAGCCTTTTAAATTGGCTAGGAATTTTAGTTGACATTCATTGGTAAGTAATAAACGTTCGTCTTCTGTTACATTTATTGGAATGTTTATTTTCTTCAAAATATTTTTTTTTTTTTTTTTTTTATTGTTTATTGTTTAAGACATATTACATACAGATTCTATTATACATTTACTCACTGGCAAAACCACTAGGGTTTGTGTGCCCATGAGAGTTCGCAAGTTTTAAGCATTGTATAAATCAAAACATGAAAATAGAAAAGAAAGCATGCATAACTAACATTATAAGGTGCACGCACGAACATTAGTCATTATGTATATAGTATTGCTTTATTTAAAATTAAATATTTGTTTTTTCTCTATATATTTTTTGATTTGGAATAGACCAATGTTGGTGGAAGTGTCCAATGTTGGTGCAAGCACCCTGTATTCATTATTACATTTGACTTAGAGTATGTAGGTAGTTTCGTTTGTGTTTATAAGATATTTTTTTAAATGTTTTTTAAAGTTTGGATTATTTAAGTAAATATTAAGTACATCGTTTGGTAGGCTATTCAAAATTTTAGGTAGTATATATTTATAGTTTCTTGCACCATACAGGTTCTTATATCTACACATTTTAAATTTATTACATTGTTTTCTCAATCTTTCATCTCGAATATAAATTTCTAAGTACTTCACATTACTGTGTTCTTCTTTTAAAATAGCTAATTTTACTTTATTTTGTACGGTCAGCAGATTGCAATACTTGAAAAGTTCGGAATAATCTTGACTATATTTATTTTTAACATGTTTCGGTACAATGGCTTTTAATAGTCTTATTTGTAGATTATATATTTGTTCCAAATAGCTTTTAAAAGTTCTACCATAGCAACAGAGGCCATAATCAATAACAGAGTCCGCTAAGGCAAGATAAAGCAATCTTAGGGTACTATATGGTAGTTTATATTTCAAGACACATATTTTACTCAAAATAGATCTAAGTTTATCGCATACATAGTTTACATGTGGACCCCAATTAAATCTGTTATCTATTAGTAAACCTAAATACTTATGTTCCCTGACCACTTCGATTTGCTGACAAGTACAAGCACTGTCCGGCTGATGTAAACAATCATGTTGGTGAGCGTTAATGACTATTTGGTGTTCGGTTTTGTTCTGTGCGGAATGTATATGCATTGCTTTCGTTTTATTGGCATTTATTACCAGTCCTACGTCATGCGCCCATCTACATAGACTATCGAAGTTTTCCTGCATTATTCGCTCAGCTTTAGTTATGTCGCGGTCAGCCGTGACAATGCACGTATCGTCTGCAAATTGGTACACAGAGCCCTGTCTAATGAGGTTGCACATGTTATTAACGTAAACTAGGTACTCCGTTGGACCGATTATCGATCCCTGGGCTGTGCCCTTGTCCGTTGTTATGTGATCACTATATGTATTATTAATTTTCACAGTAGTGTTTCTGTTAATGTGATAATTTTTAAACCATTGTAGAAGAGGGCCCTGTATTCCACTTTGCTCGAGTTTATCAAACAATTTTTTATAATTTAGCATATCAAATGCTTTGCTGAAATCAATGAAGACAACGAGCACATGCATTTTATTGTTCAAGTGCTCGTTGACCTCATTGGTGAATTGGCAAAGAAGTTGAGAGGTGCTTTTATTTTTTTGAAAGCCGAATTGTTTTTCATTCAATATATTATTTTTTTGTAAGAAGCTATTTATTTCATTATTCACGTACCTCTCAACCACTTTGTCCACACACGGCAAAATCGTTATTGGTCTGAAATTGTTGTAGTCTGTATGACTTCCATTTTTGTAAATCGGTCGAATTATTCCTATTTTTAGATCGTCCGGGTATACAGCCGTGGCCATGGAGGTATTGATCAGATGTGTCATTAAGGGTGTTATATGAATGTTGATGTTTTTTATATCTTTAGCACGTATTTTGTCATACCCTGGGCTCTTATTAGCGTTAATGTTTTCTATTATTCTGGATACCTCGCAGCACGTCGCTTTTTTAAACCTCATGGCCACTTCTGGGACCCTATCGATCACGGAGTGGTCCAGGATTACAGAGTTACAATTTAAGGAAATATCTTTCACATTTTTATGCATTGCTATTGCGAAGTTATTGCATAATTCTTTATTCGGAAGTTTAAAATATTTTGAGATAATTTCGTCTATGGATTTATTACACTTACCACATAATTTATTTATTATTTTCCATAGTGCCTTTGAATTCTTGAAATTTTTTAATATTTTGTAACTGGTATAAGACTTGTGCAAAGAGATTCTATGGAATAATAAGGCTTTTGTTTTCTTAATGCATCGCATATACGCGTCTGAATTTTAAAATCACATGTTGTGTAAGAGGAAGTTGTTTGCAGTCAGCACACCTTCATCAATAAGTCTTCGCCATCAGATCTATGATAACATGAACGTAACTTAAAATTGGAGCTATGAGAATAATATTCGTTAAAGTAGTATTTCAAAGCATAGTTAGTTTAATAACAACTGTTATAAGCCATGTTTATATTATAGAGACAGTAAGTTAATTCGATGTGATGCGATGTGGTGGCGTAGCACGCGTGTGACAGAAGGGGAGTTTAAATAAAAAGATGTGTTCAGTACGGATCTCTATAATGAACTAACTTACTTAACAAAATCTGTCTTACACTAACTTACACCTAGCGTTTGTTTATATTATAATCTATTTATAGAATTAGGGCTCTCAAAAACTTAAAAATCGAAGTAGGGCTGTCACGGCCTTCCTGCCTAGGCTTCGCTCTCGAAGCCTAACTTCTTCACCTAATCACCCATCAGTGTTTTACCTGTAATTTGAAATATATTTAACTGACCTGAAACATATTGTACATACAAGTACTACAGCCCTCTTTGGCTTTTTTTTTTTTTTTTTTTTTGTTTTTGCCCTCACTGGCAATTATATTTTGCTGCCCTCAATTGGCAATTTAATATTTTGTTTTTATTAGAAAGCTTTTAATTTATTTATTTTTGATTAATTTTAACTGTCAACTGGCCAAATTGACGATTAAAATTATGATTTTATAACTTTTATATCTCATTATCATTTTTTTTTACTCAATAACTCTGCGGTCCTCGCTCACTTATCACATACTTAAGTAGCTCGCGCCAACAACTTTTTTTTTTGCTTTGCGGTCCCAGCACTCTTATTAATAGATAAGATGCTCACGCACACTCAATATTAGTAGCGATCCGTGCACACTTTTTTTTTTACAAAAAAAATTGCTTACGCCTTTTTTTATTATTATACTTACTTTTACTTTAATTCTTTGTTTTCTTTGATACTTATTCATTACTTTCATACTTATCAATTATACAAGGCTGTCACGGCATTTTCCGCAGCCTCTCGATTCCACAATCGCATTCTATCTTTTGGTATTATTTGAAATGTTTTCTTTTCTATATTTTTGACTTTATATCTATCTCTTGGCAAACATTTTTCTATTGTATATGGTCCATTGTACCTCGGATCTAATTTTCCGAGTCGCACTCGCTGTTGTTGAACATAAACAACATCACCTTCTTTGTATTGAATATTATTGCGTCTCATTCTATCAAATCGTAATTTAGTTTTTAGTGCATTGTTCCGTAAACGCTCTTCTGCGGTATTTCTTAATTGTTGTAGGTCTATGTTTATCTCATTTTCTATAAGTTCAGGATTTAGCTTCTTTAAATCAGGCACTTCCGATCGAATTCCTGTGAGCAGTTCTATCGGGGTACAGCCGGTACTTTTCTGAATAGTCGTATTTAGAGTTAATTGTATTTTGTAAATTACGTTCGACCATTCTGACCCACTATTTACTTCACAGGCAAGTAGATTTAATACTGTGGCTACATATCGCTCAGCTTGCCCATTGGCTCTACTGGCACCAGTTGCAATATAATGTATTTCAATATCCATACGTTTCAATAACTCCTTTGTTTGTTTACTTGAAAAATTTGTTCCTTTATCTGTTATAATTCTTTTCGTCGTTCCGAATAAACTGAGGTGAGGTTCGAGCGCTCTTACTAATTCAGACCCTGTGAGATTTTCAATTGGTATTAATATTGTAAATTTCGTATAGGCATCCACCAACAACAACAGGTATCTGTAGCGATCATTAGCTGTTCCGAATGGTCCAGTACAGTCGGCATGCAAAGTGTGAAAGGGTATGGGCAACTTCTCAATTGGATGTAATAAACCTTGTTTCGGCCCACTCGGTCGTTTTGTCGATAAACAAATGATGCAATGATTTATGTATTTTCGTATAAAAGATGTCATTCCAGGAAACCAATATTTTTTTTTCATTGATTCGACTGTTTTGTCTGCTCCAATATGACGTTGTTCATCGTGGAATAGTTTAGTTAGGTTGAAGCGGGCTGCTGACGGTACATAATATTTTAAGTGTTCTTTTTTATTACTACTTTTTATTTTTCTTAACAGGATGCCATTTTGAATGGTGTACTCTTTCAAACTGTCGGGATTTTCTTGTATTCGCCTTATGATATCAATTACATTTCGATCTTGTTTTTGTGTAGCTTCTATCCAAGTAATCTGATCGTTCACTAGCACCTCTTCTATTTGAGTTTGTGGCGGATTTCTACTTAAAAAATCTACATGTTTTATATTACTGCCTTTTCTATACTCAATTTTGAAATTAAAGTCTTGTATATAGGACCACCATCTAGCCACTCGTGGTAATAAATCTCGTTTTCTTGATGTTAATTTTACAGCATTACAGTCTGTTATCAGTTTGAACTCTTTTCCCAATAAATAAACTCGAAAGTGTTTTAATGCGTTTACTATAGCAATTGTTTCCAATTCATAGCTATGATATTTAGACTCTTCCAGTGAGGCTCGTTTGCTGTAGTAAGCCACCACACGAAGATCTTGATCGTGTCTTTGGAATAAAATTGCACCAAATCCAAGACTACTTGCATCAGTATGCAATTCTGTTTCTTTTTCTGGATCAAAAACTACTAATAAAGGCAGTGAAGAAAGCTTATTTATAATATATTGTCGAGCTTTTTCTCTTTCCTCCGACCAAATGAAGTTGGTATTTTTTCGCAAAAGATCAGTTATACATGCAGTTTTTATTGCAAATTCTGGTATATATTTCCGAAAATAACTAGCTAGTCCCATTAATTGTCTCACTTGCTTTACATTTTGTGGTATTGGAGCATTCTTTAATGCTTCAATCTTAGCTTTTCCAGGTCGTATCCCTTCCTCAGAAATAATTCTTCCCAAATATTCAATTTCTTTTTGTAAAAACTTACATTTCTTTAAGTTTAAAGTAAATCCTGCCTCGTCTAGTGCTTTCAACACTACACTTAACCTTTCTAATCCTTCTTCCATACTACATGAGGGAACGATGACGTCATCAATGTAGACTAGAGCAATGTTATATCTTAACGCTCCCAGTGCAATTTACGGCCCTTTGAAATGTACTAGGTCCGTTGCTAAGACCAAAGGGAACACGTAACCATTCGTAGTGGCCGTCAGGTGTAACAAAGGCTGTTTTCTCCACCGATGATACAGTCGTCTTACTCTCAGATAATTCCTGTTCAATTGGAATTCCATGAAAACCGGATGCCATGTCAAGTGTGCTAAAATAACGAGCTTTCCCTAATCTATCCAACTGATCGTCAATTAATGGCAATGGGTATCTATCTTTTATAGTTATTCTATTCAATGCCCGGTAATCAACACATAATCTGTCACTAGCGTCCTTTTTTCTAACCAATATCACTGGTGACGCATAAGGTGACGTCGACTCCCTAATAATTTTATTATTTAAAAGTTCCGTCACAATCGTCCTCACTTTGTCCCGCTCGGAGGCCGACATTCTGTAAGGGTGATAAACAACGGGTTCGTTTGTCGTAGTCCGGATAGTCATAACGGCAGTCTTGATTTCACGAATGTTATTGTTAACTGCGATAAGACCCGAATGTTTATTTAACAGTTCCCGCATCTGAGCTTGGACCTGACTTGGAATTTTTAACAAAGCATTTACTATAACTTCGTCTATAGTATAAACAATCTCATATGGAACTTGATTTTGCCTTCTTATAATCGTACCGCTCGTGGAAGTTATAAACATAATATTGTTTGTGCTTATTGCATCTCTGCCCAAAATAGCATCATAACGTATTTCTTTGTCTTGCACTATATGAAAAGTTGTCTCTATTGTTATGTTTTCTAATTGGATTATAACATTTATCTTTTCATTACAAAATATTATTTCATTTGAAAGTCCACATATTTGTAGAAATGAAGGTTGACGATGAGCACCTATGCACCGTGCCAACTTATCTTTCATTAATGAACATGATGCTCCGCTATCAATTAAAATATGTACAATTCTTCCATTTATAATAACAGGTGTTGTACATACCTTGCTACTGCTGTTTACTTGTTTGGGGCGGTTTTCTCGATCGACTCTTTGTTTGGTCCAACAGTTTTCCGCCAAATGCCCCCTCTTGTGACAAAACGAACAGTTTTCTTGTATTTTATTCTGACCCATCGTGATAGCAGGTAATTTGATAGGTAAATTGTCTACCCTGGTACGACAATCACGTTGTAGATGTCCCAATCGATTACAGCGATGGCACCTCTTCATGTCTGCTGTAATTTTCTGTCGCTTTGAAGTAGATGGCTGGAAATCCACTTCATCAATGGTGTTGCTGACTGTAGACGTTTTTGGCTGGATTGGTGAAACAGGGATGTAGCGAGCTAATTTTTCAAACAGAACGCTCAATGTATCCGCACTGCTGGCGATGGATTTGGCGTGAGGATCAGTGATCCCTCCAGTTATTAATTCAATGATTTCGCTTTCGCGAAATTGCAATCTAAGTTTTTTTAATATTCTATTCTTTTTTGCGGCATAAATTGATACCGATGAAAATTGGTCGCTCGTCATATTTGCCGCTATTTTAAAATCACGACACAAATCGCGACATTTTGGGAATGTAATTTGTATTTCTTCTTTTAAGGCTGGCCACGTTCTTTGTACTGGTGTCCACTCTTTATACAACTCCAGTGCCGGCCCAGCCAAAAATGGCACACATCTTGCGATGATTTCCACATCATCCCATTTGTTTTTGGAAGATAAAAAATCAACTTCTGCAATCCACTCACTAGCTTCAATTGCACCAACACTAGGGTCAAATGTAGGCAATGCAATAGCCTTACTAGTACTCGTCTCTACACTAAAGTTATCACTATTATTGTACATATTCACAGTTTGTTCCACACTATCACTATTTATTGGTCTCTTATTACTACGTTTATTGTTTATTTTATTTTTATTGTTCATCGTGGGCAGTAGGTTAGGTATATATAAAAAAAAATACGCGACGAATCCCACTTCGGATGACAGAAGGGGAGTTTAAATAAAAAGATGTGTTCAGTACGGATCTCTATAATGAACTAACTTACTTAACAAAATCTGTCTTACACTAACTTACACCTAGCGTTTGTTTATATTATAATCTATTTATAGAATTAGGGCTCTCAAAAACTTAAAAATCGAAGTAGGGCTGTCACGTGCATTGTGGCAGGATACGCAGGTAGAATGTAATGATGCGTTGGCGACGCTGATTGCATGCTGCATCTTGCAACAATGCTGCCTGCCTGCAATTTATGTGCACATCAATGATAGCTACTTCGTTGGTATGACGGCGTTTGATTCAAGACGATGTTTTGGTTAGTGCGAAAACGAAAATATCTTTCCAAGTTGAAATGAAACAATAAAATATCACGTTTTTTATTTAAACGAAATGAAGATAGGTAAGACTTGCCTTCGAAATACAGATTCTAATTTCTGCTGTTTTGTTTCGTCAAGAAACCAAAAGACATTCAACATTAGCAATTATCCTACTTCAAGTGCTAGGCTGGTATTTTATTTCACAGAGATGCACGTCAGTCTTCAGTGTCAAAAAATACTAGCTTACCTGCAGCTACACAACTAACATCACCATTAAAAATCATTGCAAATGTTGGCACATGCGCTCATCTAGTTGCACAGGGCTGCTAGGGCAGGTGCGCGGGATGCACAATGCGCGTGAGCATCTGTCGTGTCGGGAGACTCGGGAGTGGGCCCGCCATGTCAGGCCAACCCTAATAATAATAGGTTCGAGTCAGTCGGCAGTCACGTCTAGAGAATTGGCGGGAAACGGAGTAATAAAGGGATATGATTGAAAGTTATACTGTTTTACGCACGGGATAAAAAAGAAGTGCATAAGAACAAAAGATTGTTTTTTTTTTAATAATTTCCATATTTTGGTTTTGTATGGTATGGTATGACTCGTGGGCCTCGCGGCTCGTAGTATTAAATCTATAAAATAAAATAATACCCTAATAACATTCTTTCCCAAAATATTTCAATCAGTTATCGCAAGTTTTGAACCACCCTTATTATAAACATGACTGAAGTCACGTTCACCACTTTTATTCTTAGAATACCAACGAGGGTTGTGGAATAAAGGTCTCCCCATTCACTGCCGTATAGTAGGTACTGTACGTATACCTAGCTACATTATGTCTGACTGATTAACCGTGCTAAATACAGTTCATTTGTTATTATTTGGTTAAAATGAAAGTCTATTGTTATCGTTTTAAGTGTTGAAATAATATAGACGTACAGTTCTTTTAAACTTGGACTGTTTTAATCTGTTTGAACTTCAATGGCTTTCTATTTCAGGTTAGTATAACAATATTAAAAGAAATGAACTTGAGTATTTTATGTAACTTTAAAACAAATTAGGTCCGTAGCTTCCGTAGTACCTTTGATCCGTAGTCGTACGAGCAGTGTCAATTGCTTATGTAAGAATAGATAGACATACAAACGATTTCGTCATTTTCATTGTTCCTACCGAATGATAAGTTGTCATATCATCATAAATAAACTGTATTCGGCGATTCACCTTCACACTGCCCAGATATAGAAGCCTATACTCACTTCCGACTTGTATATTTGCTTATCAAATGTAATAAATCATCGCGTTTGTCATGTGGTGTCCATAACAATAAGCCATGAAGCATTCCCATTATCGATATATAAACTGTTTCCAATTATTGCACAGTATAATATAATCACCATCCACTATGGAATTCAAATAGATGACTTTATTGTCTTTATTCTAGAATACACACACAGCTTATTTCTAAAAAAATCTGTAGATACTACATTACAGACTTATCTACGGATGATTGTTTTATCGATAATCAGTTTAAAACAACGAGTTCTTTTAAGAAAACCAGTCAAGAACATTCACATAAGTTCAAGCGGCCGTCTTACCTTGACAACCAGGCTCTGTTATGTGAAGCACGCGCGTATCATATGGCTGGTGAATATGATGTGATGTGATGATACACAGACAGCCCGGCCACCCGCCGAGCCAATATAAATACCATCTCGAATTTACCAACTACCTACCTACTTGATATTTGACCAGAAGGATTCTCTTTCTTCGGTGCATGTATGAACACTTGTGTTGATTAAACTCTAAGGCTCGTATTATAGAATCAAACTCGACTCAAATCTCTGCTTGAGTACAATTAGAAAGGGGTGGTGCTATTCGTCGCATTCGCATATAGCGCCACCCCTTTCTAACTGTAACTCAAGCAGAGATTTGAGTTTGAGTTCGATATAGAAAATTTAAAAGCGAAAAAGTGGAGAATTTTTATGATTCACTTTAAATAGTGCTTATCAAGTAGGTCGCTTTTAAAATGATGATTTTGGGTTATCGAATCGATTGCACAATGACTAAAGGTTAACTTTTAATAATAATTTACGTTTGTTAAATTATATATCCAACCATTGATACCTAGTGCAGGTATTATCCAACACGTCAATTACACTTACTCAATAGTTTATTTAAATAACATTGTACATGAGGAACTAATAGTGGCGTCAGTAGGGTGAAAAATACGGCGTTTTGTGAACCAGAGATTTCCTTTGGTAGGATTGGTCCTTAGGACCCTAGGATGGATATAAGAAGTGGAGCCACCACGATTTTTGTAGTAAATTTTTTGAAGTTTTGGCTTTCAGCCCAATCTCGATAGATGTATTAGTTAAGCTGCTATGCCCAGTTTGATGACATATTCGTATGAATTTACGGTGTCGAATTCATTTTTGGATTCATATTTGTATTATTTGTATGATTCAATTGTTAAACTATTTAAAAAAAATAAAAACAAAAATAAAATATTAGCTTGATTACAGAAAAAAATTGCCATTAAATACACAAATTGGAATAGTGAAAAAAAGAAAAATACCACGTAGGAGTTCTATTATCCTTTTATTTTTAAAATAATAATAAAAGAAAATATTCTTATTTTGGATAATTAAAAAAAAAACTTCGTTACCGTTGTAAGGAAGTTATATTTATTAAATATTAAAATTTTAAATATCTATTCGAAACTTGCTTGTGATAGGCTCAAATTTTAGCAAATTTAGTTATCTTTATAAAAGTATAGAGTAGAGATACCTGAAAAACGCTTTCTTAAGGTAGTTTTTTTGAAAATACTGAAACAAGTGCCAAGTTTTTCCAGCAGTACAGGGTTTCCAAGGGTTAAAACTTGGGTAAAACTACTCTCAAGGTACCTAACAATATCTGAAAAAAATCGTAGTTACATGCGTGCTTGCGATATTTGTCTTTTTTTGTCGGTATTTACTGGCATTTTTGGTTTTTCTAATAATTTACTAATATTTTTAAATTCTGCGTTATACTTTTTAAGCTTATTTCAAAACAGTTTCATAAAAGTATTATAATGTATATATATTTAGAATTGGCTTTTTATTACCTTTCATTTGATACCCATATTGTTATGATAAAAAATAATAATATTTCCATAGGTGTAAAAGAAATTGACGGCACGCGACAGTGAAATTTTTTTTCGCTATTAATTGTTAAAAAAAATTTGTAAGTTATATTTTTTCAAGCCTTCATTCTATAAGCTTTGTTAACGTATTTTTTGTTAGCAAATAAGAACATTAGTTTAATATTTACGGTGACTTAAAGTAAAAAAAATGTAGTTGAAAATATTGGTTATTGTGTAATGTTTAGGAAACTTCTTAATAAATTGAAATTTTTATACCAGAAATGAATTCTACGTCATTGATTTATCCGAAATTGATACCAAAATTGACTTAGTATCTAAACTTAGGCAGTTATTAACCTCGGACTTCGTTAAGGCAGAATTCCCCCCTCCCCCCCACCTGCTTGAAAAATCCAGGTGCCGCAGGCTCCACTTCGTAAACCCATCTTAGGAACCCAAGGATCAATCCTACCGAAGGAAATCTTTGGTTCATGGATAGCCGTATTCGTCGTTTTTTTTGGTTCCTACGACTAGGGCTATAATACAATAGACTGATTTAGCAATCACTGCGCCGGCAAACGCAGACCAAGTAGTTTTCTTTGACGCAGAAATGAACCGTTTGATAAGAGATGGCTTTATTAAATTGCGACCGTGCACAATGAATAGGTAGGTATGTGAATGTTCCAAAATATTTGGAACACATATTATTGTAATTTACAAATATTTAATTAAAACCTTACATTCCCACCAATAAAACAAACAGTAATTCATAACATAATCGATGATACGTAAGTTTTTTTCATGCGTTCTGCGGTTGAGTCTGTGAACGAAAATGTTTAGGAAAATATTCAAATACTTTAATGCTAGGTTCAACATTTCATTAAAAGTAAGTAGTTTCGATTTACTGTCAATAATAGACTGGCAAGAGGTAGAGTATATTCGTATTTGTGATTATCAGTTGTCACATACCTAATATCGCAGGACAAATTTTACAAGTAGGTAACGTAAAAAAAGTATGTTGGCAGTTAATTAATATGAACATGATTATTCATACCTATCATATTTCTGTCACATTCGCCGCCTGCGAAAGTTTTTTGTTAAACATCAGTTTTTATCAGTTATTTGATCTACTATTCGGAATTCAATAAATAATGGAAACGTCGCCTTGTATGAAAACGTGTACAGAAATGCAATAAATGATAAGGTACCTATTAAGCAAGCACCAAATTTTTAACAGTGTGCGAGCTTTACGGATTCCGCTTCTATTCTCAAGCATTTTTAATGTTTTTATGTTTCATCCGAAGTAAACTCCTATCCGTTTCAAAACATTAGTTTTACATTAATAATTTCCCTTCCACAAATTGTCTTAAAACTTTGAGTTATAATCCCAAGGAATGTAGCACCATCACAATCCATTCCCATATTAAGACTTATAAGTGAAAGTTATAATATTTAGAGATTTGTACGGGTTTCGACTGGCTATCTTCGGAATGCGCATTAACAGTGTCAAAGCGGGCCGGCGCATAACGCGGCTGTCGACTCCTGCGCAATGAATGCGTTCCAATGTCGTCGGTATGCTTTATTGCACGCGCCACCAACAGATCAATTAATTATTACTTACCATTCAAATAGTAGACTGTGTTTGTAGTATGAACGGTATACTGTCATGGACGTTATCTTTTTGAATAACTACATGAATAAAACTACCTGTACTGTATACTTACATAAACAAATTATAAGATCATCTGTATAATATGCTGATGAGTTGTTTGAATTTGTCATGAAGCCGAATGGACAGTCTTCTATTTCAGTCGTTGTTGTATCAAAACAAATCTGAAACCTAATGCGTCTCATTACATTAAAAAAAAGGTGGTCCATTAATTTAACCTTCCTTATGTCTTCGTCATCGTTTGCTGGTTTAGATTACGTGTAAATATTTTACGTTACCTGTTACTTATGGGATTGTGGGCATGTTGGGCGATCGACCATCAGCCATTTTTAATGTCCCCACTACTGGGGCACAGGCCTTCCTTACGGATGGATAAGGAGGATTGGTCGTAACCCACCATGAGGGCCCAATGCAATGCTGATTGGTGGGTGTTAATGACTGCGAATGCAGCCGGGACCAATGGCTTATCGTGCCTTCCGAAGCATGGAGGAGCTCGAGATAATAAGATTTTGGTCATCATTGGGAGATTAAAGCATTACTTGCACGTGGTCCCCCAGTCAAAGTTCCCCTTGGGGTACCATGAGCAAATATTTTAGCCCGTGGGGTACCACGGACAATAAACATATATTTAATAAGGATATTGTTATTCAGGGCAAAAATATTTGCTATGGGAACTTAGACTGAAGGACCACGGGCGACTAGGGGAGCAAGGGGAAAGACTGGGGGACCACGGAAAAGTAACGGATTAAAGACGGTCAAACCGGCGACCGTCATCGACAGTTGTGCGGAGGAGCTATCGAAAAGTGACACAGAGCGTAATAAACCAAATTGTATTCCAGATGCACAAGCTGTACGCGCTGCGGTACTGGGGCTGCGAGCTGCTGTGCCTGGTGAACATCGTGCTGCAGCTGTTCATGATGGACAGCTTCTTCAACGGGGAATTCTTCGCGTACGGCACCAGGGTGCTGGGGTACAGCGAGGTGCCGCAGGAAGAGAGGTGAGTTGACTAATCATCATCATCAAATCAGCCGCAAGATACCAACTTCTGGGTATAGGCCTCTCTCGAGTATCTCCTCAACAATCGGTCCTGCGCTGTCCGCATCCAGCGGCTCCCCGCGACCTTCACCAAATCGTCAATCCATCTTGTAAGGATTTTACCCTGGTGTGGTAATGGTGTGACTACGGGTCGGTCGTGAGAAAAAAGCCTCACTAGATCTATCATGAATCTGGCCAATGGATCAACTGACAAAAAACCTTTCACTAGATCCATTATAGATCTGTACAATGGATCTCTGAGATTTAAGTTCTCATTAGATCCATTATAGATCTTATAAGAAAAAAAAATCTCACTAGATCCATTGTGGATCTGGCCGATGGATTTTCTGAGAATAAAGCAATTTTAAATGCTCGGTCCTAGTATCAGTTGACTAGTTCATAAGTACTAGTACAGCATAAAGATATTAAAAACTTCTAAAGTCTTTAAGATCTTTATGCCCTTTCTGGTGAGTTTTTCTTGTTACCTAATCTCCTGCTTAGGGTCGTCTTATGTTATGGGTGGGAACCGATGATGTAGCTTCTTTGAGGTCCTGTTTGTGATGGACAGCTTCTTCAACAGGGAGTTTTTCGCTAAGGCACCAGGGTGGGCTACGTTAAACAGGTCTAGGATTAGTTGACAGTAGGTACAACATACAGGTCTAAGTTTAGTTAACAGTACATAAAACGTAGTGATTAGTAACTCAGTGGTAAATTTTGTTAAATCCTGACGTCGTCGCGTGTCGTGCCATCATTGCCCGAGGGCCGGATGCGGCTCGCGTGTCTTACATTTGCATAAGTGTGTAGTAATTTAACTGTTGTGACGAGAATCTTCCTTGTAGGTACCACGGACTCTCACTCCGCGTTTAAACTTTTATATTAGCCTACTGCTCGTGGTTGACTCAGTTGAGCCAGCGCACGAGCAATGCCATGTGTCAGTTATGACAGAGCTACGCGACAGAAAGAGATAAGCGCTTCGGAGGTGCTTATAATAATAGGCACGCAGCGCTGTGCAATTTGAAATTGTACTTTATTTCTGTGCAGCGAGAGTAGCTTATTATTTGATTGTTCTCACGCGGTTGGGCTACTGTACGTTTAGTACTATTATATTTCTGTGTGCTTGTTCAGATACGACCCCATGATCTACGTGTTCCCGCGCATGACCAAGTGCACCTTCCACAAGTTCGGCGCGTCCGGCACCATCCAGACGCACGACAGCCTCTGCATCCTGCCGCTGAACATCGTCAACGAGAAGACCTACATATTCCTGTGGTTCTGGTACATCATACTGGCGATGGTGCTCTCTCTACTCGTCTTGTACAGGTGAGAAACATTATTCAAATAAAATTCAAATTAATAGACTAATGGCCGAATACTCAAACGCTACTTAACTTTGAGCGGCTCTCAAACAGCATGTTGTCTTTGTCATATCTTTGACATTTAATGCGACAGGACGACGTTTGAGAGCCCCTCAAAGTTAATAAGCGTTTGAGTATTCGGCCATAGGCTCCCGTTGCATGAAACCTTACCTCACAAGGTGGAAGAGCAGAAATGCGTTGCAGTAATAGATATTACTTAGGAACACTGGATTTTAGTGGGTTGCCATCGCATATCCTGGAAAAACATTTTTTTTTGGTTTTAGTACCGCTATTTTGATCGAAAATTACATCATGAGGTGGAAGATTGAAATGTTTACGCATCGAAAGAGAAACATTTGGAGGTCAAAGCCCGCATGGGTTGCCAGCCCCTGCCCTGGCAGGTTTCAAGGTCAGCCAAGTTTTATGAGGCCCAAAAATGGGGTCACTTACCTCATCAGGTGGAAAGATAAAATTGATGCAGATCGATAGTCCTCGACCTGCCATTTATGAATATATAGGGTTGCCTGCCTTCAGCCTGGCAGTTTTTCTGGTCAGCCACGTCAAACAATCTATATCAATATCTTGGAAAAACGAAAAAGTCATGTAAAGATGCTATGATCACAGTCACTTAAATATTACTAAAAAACAAGTCAAGTCATACTACCTACTAGCGGCCGCCCGCGGTTTCACAAGCGTGGTTCCCGTTCCCGTGGGAATATCGGGATAAAAAGTGTCCTATGTTTTAATCCATCCAAACATCTAAAATTCTAAACATTCAAACAAATTTTCACATTTATAATATTAGTAGGATATGTTAGCGAGCTAAAACTAGGTGTAACCGATCTGCTTTAGGTACTCCTGTAGGTCCCGAATACAAGTTAGTATTACATAATACATAATTTAAATTTCGTAGTTATTTTTTTTAACAGACAACAGAAATAACTTTTTTAACACCCTATAAATTACTACCAAATAGTGACACTGTTACCCGATGCGATTTTTTTTCCAAACGTGTTACACCATACATGTATAGTGTTACTGGATGAGAAAAAAATCGCATTGAGTCACACTGTTACCCGATGCTGTCACTATTTACACAAACCAGTGTTACTAGATGAGAAACTAGTCACAGTGTGACAGGATTCAGTGATACATCTGATATAAAATCTTTATTAGTAAGGGGGTGAGTGTGTATGTAGGTACTAGCGGCCGCCCGCGGTTTCACCCGCGTGGTTCCCGTTCCCGTGGGAACAACGGGATAAAAAGTATCCTATGTTTTAATCCAGGCTATCTACTATCTGTGTGCCAAATTTCAACCAAATCTGTTCAGTAGTTTTTTCGTGATTGAGGAACAAACATCCAAACATCCAAACCCACAAACTTTCACTTTTATAATATTAGTATAGGCACAGAATAACTAATAGTACAGAATAACTAATAGTACAAAGTACAGAAGCAGCACGCTGCATAGTAATTTAAATAAATAGCGACTTTTGCTCCGACACAATAAAGTGCAATTCAGGTCGCGCAATGGCCTGCAGTACAGTTTATATTCACCTAGTAGTTGCCTCTCTTTCTATCGCGTGCTCTTACCTTTTCTAATGACGCAACGTTAAGGTTGTCTTCTTTTAAATGAACTGCGTAGCGTATATCATAATGTGAAAAACGTCATTTTTTTATTAGTTTCTTGTTTTTGACATCCGTACACGGCACAGTAATGTCGATTCGACATTCTTACTATTATAAAGAGGCAATACCTACGCAGGCAGTAAGATGTCGCGCTTGTACGGCGGCGGGCGTGTGGCGGCCCTTTGCTCACTTGTTCATTCGCACGAACGGCTAGCGGTAGGTGCTTATCGCGCGACCTTGGGCGAGTAAAGGAGGCCTATAGGAAGTAGGATTGTAAATTAACTGCTGTGCGGTAAGTGGGTCGAGCGATCTATGAAGAGAGGATTCGCTCGTCGCATCGCCGTTCGCCGTTTCGCGTGGCCACTGGTCAGTCGATGAGAGAGTATAAATCGTTAAAACGCGTCGGTTATTTCCAGGCTGGTGATAATCTTCGTGCCGGCGGTACGGCCGCGGCTATTACACGCGCGGTCGCGGACGCTCGCCATGGAGACGGCCGCCGCCGTGTCGCGCCGCACCGACGTCGGCGACTGGTGGATACTCTACATGCTGGCGCGCAACATGGACCCGCTCATATACAGGTACAGCCATAAGAATAAACAAAACTGGGTAGAATGGACTCTTCTTTGTTAGAGCTCCAAACGCCGCCATTTATATAACTACTTCCCCCTTCACGTCGCTACGCCCCACTGTCGTCTAGGCGTGTTGCCAGGTTTGCTTACTGTTGAATATTGCTTACATCTAATGATAATATTGCTTAAATATTATGTTCTTCTTTGCTTCGAAATCATTATTTTATTCTAGTTTTACAAAATATGAGATCAACGACCGATGGCAGGGCTATTGAAAAGATTTGACGACAAGTAAAAAAAACTGTAGGTACCTACTTTAACTAAATTTTACTATTGGGTGAAACAATTGGCAACAGAAAAAGAACTATTCATGTCCTTTTGATAAATTAGGTACGAAAACGAAATAATATTTAGAAAATATTACTTATCTCTCATCATCTTTGGGTAAACTAAAAAAACTTAAGTGTGGATGGTTTTTAAATTGTTTGTACAAACAAACACGCAACAATAACTTGACGCCAATGTAATTTGTTGTTGTTGTACCAGAGAAAATCCGTTGCAGAGACGGTATCGTATATATGTATCGCCGCTTATAAACAACGCCGTCCAATTTTGACATAACTGAACGGTTCGGCGTCGATCTCGCTTCGGTCCGACTTCGATCGGGCTCTGGAGCCACCGCCAGAAAGTCTTCTCTGTCTTAAAACCCTAAAGGCCTGGCGACAGCCCGCCGCGGAGGGCGGCGCGGAAAGCGATTTCAGTAATCAATGCGCAGTCGTGACGACGAGCTGAGAGACCGTCATCGAGATACCACGCAGTGACGCGCCGCCCGCCGCAGCTGTTTGTGGCTGGACCGTAAAATGAATATCATCGATAAATATTGTTCAATTTAATTATTTGTATTGCAGAGAGCTAATATCGGAGCTAGCCAAACGCATGGGCGAGAAGCCCCCGCCCCGCGCGTGACACACACCCCGCGCCCCCGCCTCCGCTCCCGCGCCCCCCGTGCCGCCCCCCATCGCCGTAGTCTCCGCTTGACATCCATCAACGGAAGTCACCGTAGAAGAAAACGCTTGAGCGTCTGGCAAGTGCTCCCCAATACTACTAAACTAACGCCACGAAAGAAATCCCGCAGCATTTTGATAAAACTATTTATACTTTGTATATGCAATTGGTAAAACCTTTTTTCCAATGAAGATAGTGAAAGACAGTTTAAGTCATTGGAAAAAAGGTATTATTTGATATCTCAAATCGAAGAATATCAACCGCGTCTACGGGTCCTCTTTGGTGACGTGGACATTTACGTACCTACTTGATTTGTTAAAAAGACAAAAACGAACATGATGTGCTGTTTCTTACTAAACTCTCCGTCTTATGGGCCCTACACTAAGGCCCGGAGACGGAACAATACAACGACAACTTTTTCTTTCCTTTGTATTGCTCCGTCCCTCTCGGTGTCTCTAGCCGCCTGTGAATGTGGAGGGACCATTATAGAACGTCGAACGATATAAGGAACCGATGATAGCTAACATTAGAGTTGGCCGAATTGGGGTGACCGAATTCGGCCCGACCGAATTACATCATACACTATAGTCCATCAGAACGTTCATGGCACGCGGGGTCGTAAAACGCGTCAGTGACGTTAGTCATTAGGCCCTCCGCTGTGTTAAGCGAGACACGCGCGCGGGGCGACATAGATTAGAGCTTACTCATGCACTGCGCAAGCATCTGTCCGTCAAAAACCAGCAATCTATATTACCGCGCCGTGTACCCGCGACGGGATCCCGCTCAAGGCAGCGGACGACCTTAGAGTTGCGCGTGCCATTGAAAAATTGAAATGAGTGAGCCTGCCCATAAGGCCTATAAGTGCAAGGGAGCGCGCAATATAGTTACTCCGTTCGCATATTCTACGACCTCGCGTACCACGAACGTTCTCATGGATTATAGTGTAAGCTGTAATTCTGTCGGGCCGAATACGGTCACCCCTATTCGGTCAACTCTAATGTTATCTTTCATCGGTGCAACCGAATACGGACTGAAAGAATGTATAAACGTGGTACTTATTATGATTTCGAATCTCTATGAGCTATCATTTGTGACTCGATCGTTTATCTATATTATAAGCCAAATGTTGACTGCGACACCAAAATCTTTTGTATCTCCAAACTGTATATAGAATGTAATGTAATGGTAATGAAATATCTTAAAATTTGGACTAAACTAATAAATTTCAGTCTGACAATAACATAAATTAAAAACACATATTAATTAATACAAAATTACTTGAACATTACTGTAGTATGGCATTCGTGTAAAAGCATCGAAACAGTTCAAAGTAAGGTTGTAAGTTCAATTGACTCTCAATAACCTCAAATGGCGCGCGGTTTTAGTTATTCGAATTTTGTGTAGATTTTATTAATTTTTACTGAGTATTTTCTAGTTTTAGGAAAAATCGTGTAGATAGCTATAGATTTTACTATCGGATATTATTCTCAATGCGGTTGCCATAAGTTTGAAAATTTTATGGGAAAATCTACGATCCAACGTTGACACTGCCACATATTATTTTGTATCTGCATGCTCGAATTAATGGTTGTATTTTAATGTATTCTTGTTGTATATTGTAGTTAATTTTTATATAATGACAATCAGTTTGAAATGAGGGACTTGATGTGAATTTTTTAAATTCTTTTTAAGGCACTTTTTTATTGAAATTTTATATAATGACAATCAGTTTGAATTGAGGGACTTTTTGATTTCTTTTTAAATGCACTTTTTAATTGAAATACTTTTTTTAAAGTGTCCCTTTAGATGGGGAAGTACCTAATTTAGTTATTAAAATTAACAGATGTTTGAATATACAACGTGTTACAAAATAGTAACCCTAAATCCGAATATGGTAAATAGGGTCAAAATCAAACTGAACAACTTTTATACTATGGGACCAATCTGAAATCGCGAAAATATTATCAGCTATTTCATACAAAAATTAATATCGATAAAATTAAAATGTATGAAACAGCTGATTTTTTCACGATTTCTGAGTTGGTCCCATAGTAAAAGTTGCTATGTTTGACGGTCCCTATCTACCATATTCAGCATTAGGGGTTATTTTTTTAACACTTTGTATAATGTGACAATTAAAAGAGTATTCGTTTCAAAATCAACTCGAAAAACGTCTATTTGAGACGTCCAATTAACTAGGTATTTTATATTTTATTTGATTGACGAAAATATCGCACAATTACGATATATCTCGTCTATGCATTTTAAATACCATTGCCTAAATGTGCCAATAACCAATGGGTCACAAATCGTATCGGATTTTGTATTTAGTTTTAATCCATTATACTAATGTTAATATATTTTACGTTTATATTAATATATTCCACGATAAAATAACCAATCAGCTATGCATATCATTTTAATTTACCATTGTAACGGTCGAATCGAATCATTACCTATATTATTTAGCGCATATTTTATAGTAAGTAGCAAAAACTACTATAGTTGTAGTTCTTTTTATACACTGGCAAGAAATTGTAGTTTTAAGAAAGCACTGATAAGACAATGGATGGACTGTCGATTATTCGCCTTATTGTATGTGTACGTGGATATCAAGGTAGGTATTTTTGAATGTTACATGGCTATAGTCCGTTCGCAAAGGTTTGATAAAAAAGTAAGAAATCAGGGTTTCAAAACTCGATAAAAATTGCGGCCTTCTAATTATTTCCCTACAACAGCAGCCTTGCGCTGGAGAGCAATTGCGTACTTTGTATAGGTAGCACAAAACTTCCTTTATTTGCAACGAGTCACACTGAATCATAATCATACTGTGAATGAATGAGAAAAAAAAACGCAGCAAGTAACAATGTGGTGAGACTCGTTGCGAATTTTTGTTCTCATCTGACACTGGTTCGTGAATAGTGTTACTTGTTCAGAAAAGAAAGTAGCATCGAGTAACAGCGTTATTCATGCTATTTTTTTTATTCTTCTAACTAGTAGCACTTGTTAGTGAATGGTTCATATTTATTTTTCTCCTTCTTTATCATCTGAGCGTTTATCTCTGCTAACTAATGCAAGGGTTCGCGAAAGGTTATATATAAAGGCGAAAGAGTATAAGAAAGAGTATAAATTCTCTCGATGGGCTTTCAACTCAATGATTTATACTTTTAATCGTCCCATAAATTTTACTGACGAGTATATTCATCGAGAGAGTTGGCAGGCAGGGCCAAAACCCTACATTTAATAATTTTGAAATTTTAAACGTTTTACCAACCAACCAGAGAAGAAGTTAAATTTACAACACACTTTTTATTATTATTTAAAAATTCAGATTGTTTCTGGGCATCGTAAACTAAATGAGCATCATTAGTATTGCTATCGGAAAATGTATTCTTCAAGTAACGGTGTTAGGTAACGCCTCCAAGAGAAATAATGAATCATTTACTAACAAGTGTTACTAGATGAGAATAAAAAGTAGCATTGAGTCACACTTTTACCCGATGTGACTTTTACCCGAACAAGTAACACTGTTCACGAACCAGTGTTAACGAATAAAAATTCGCATCGAGCCACACTGTTACTCGTTCCGAATTTTTTCTGAACCATTCACAGTGTGCTACGATTCAGTCCGACTCGCTGCGAATAAAGCGATGTTCGTCATACAATTGCGACAGTCGCTACTACCACACGTTGACATAATATTTATCAACTTTCTGTGAACAGACTATAATCTTAGGTGGTGTAATACTGTACTGTGTAATTTACATTGTCGTTTTGTATATTAGTATTCTAACTATATTGCGCATAAAGTTAAAAATGACGACAAGGATGAAATGAAATCTCTATAAGTGAGTCTCGTTTTTGCAGTTGATATTGTATTGATCTATTGTAATACTGTTTTATGAAATACGAAGCCTATATGGTCGTTAGACCATGTGATATGTTATGTAGCCGTTTAGTTCGTAAGCCAATTGTTAGACTCGTTGTGGAGTGTGCTAGATTGGACTTGAGTGCTTTTTGGTATGGTTGTTCTTGTATTTTACAAAGGTAGTATTATTGGTGGATGAGGTTGCGAGATTAAAAAACCACTAATAATGTATTAAAGACTGAACTCTGAAAAATTCTATCGCTGCATAAAAAACACGTTTGCTGAGGATAATAAAAATATGATCTTTAACTAAATCCTTGTCTATTTCTAATACCTTACGTGAAATTATTCTCAAAGGACATCATCCATTTTGGTCCAAATGTGAAAAGTGCCGGCCAAAAAGCAAAAGTGCTTTATTCTAATAGATTTTGTCCACCTAAGCATTTCTTATTATGGCACTGAAGCTGTAGCACCGCTATACTCGATTTTAAATAAGTTCAAAAAGTCTATTTTGTCACACATTTTGGCACAAATGTAAAAATAGTCGGCCAAAAAGCAAATTCTGATAGATTTTGTCCGCTTAAGCATTTCTTATTATGGCACCGAAGCTGTAGCACCGCTGTACTTGATTTTAATCGAGTTCAAAAAGTCGGTATTTTATACATTTTGACACAAATGTGAAGCGGTGCTACAGCTTCGGTGCCATAATAAAAAATGCTTAGATGGACAAAATCTATTAGAATAAAGCACTTTTGTCTTTTGGCCGGCACTTTCATATTTGGACCAAAAATTTATGAAACGTGGATCCTTTAGATCCTCAATACAACATCTCCAATAATGACTTCCAAACTATATAATAAAATCAAATAAAGTTGTGACAAAAACTTTCCAATTAATCGGTGTTCATTTTAAATAGATTTGCTCCCTTTTTGGAGCTTTTAAATGTAAAAGTAAATGTCGGCGCGTCGCAAGCGCCTTGTTAAGTTTTCATGTTGACTTATCATCTGTTATCTGCTAGGGGGTTAGATATTTTCATCGTATTCGCCTCTGGCAGTATCATTTCATAATACATTGCTTATTTTTAAATTAAAAAATTGACACTGCTAACCTACGAACAAACTGCTAACGTATTCGTAAAGTTAGAATAATAACAACCTAGAAAGATAGTTCCCTACAAAGTGCACTGTCTAAACTTTAGACAGTGCGCTTTGTAGTTTTAGATTCTAAAGTGAGGCAAATAAAACTGAGCCAATTTTTATCCTTCATTCGTTACGTAATCGTACCTAAAAGAACGAAAAAGTTTCAATTTCCCTACCTTTAGTTAGTCCCCTAACTGAAACTTATTACTTTTTATTTTTATAGTTACTATTTTATTGGATTTTTAGTTACGATTAAGTTACGTATGAAGGATATAAATCTGAAAACTGAGCAAATTTGGCTAAGTATTTTTTGCCTCACTTTTATGTACAAGGACTCGGCTTCTAGGTGTTATTATTCTTAAGACTTTACATAGGTATTTTGTTGAAATAAGCAACTCATTTTCATTGATTATTTTCATTACGATTTGACATTATTAATTCGAAAGGAATACTTGCATGACGATGTGTAAAGAAAAAAAAAACTTTTTGCAATTGGCTGGCTATCTTGAGTTACGATTAATTTTGAGAAAAGCCACAAAGAAAATCTAACAAGTTTAAATATTACATGATTTTTTAGGATTTATTCCAAAAGATCGTTTACCGAGCGTGTCGTTCGGTTTATGAAATATGTGAACTAAAATTATCATGCAGCATTATTTTTCTATTCAGTAATGTTTCATCCTGTGTATTGTATGTATTATAGTGAAGTGGCACACGACAATGGTTTTTATGTAAATAGCATGAAGGTTCCTAAATGAAGTTAATTTTGGTTCACAATATTTTGGCGTTTGCCATTTTATTTAGGATAAATTTGAATCTAACAGACATTGTGTAGAGTGACTGCGAATTAGTTGATATTATTAAGTTAGGGTACTGTGGACAAAAATTAATATTACCTTAGTTTGAAAGTCGGTCATAGCAAAAATAACATGGTGGTTTATTTCACTATCTATGACACTTATGTGTTTTGTGCTATAACTTTAGTTTGAGAACTACCTGTGACAAATTAAATACATGAAAGTACCATAGGTAAAAGCGTCGGTTAACCACTCCTAAGGTTAAAATCGCTTGCACGCCGCGCCGTCACTACATACGTTTAGTTCGTTAGGGGCGATACGCGCGTACACGAATTTTGTTGCTAACTGGTTAAGCGACGCTGTTGCCTATTAGTACGTATTTATATAAGTATATGAGATTATGAAACCTGAAATTGAAAATTGAATCTATCGGAGATTATAAAAAGATGCTTTGTAATTTGTTACATGACATAAATTTCAGTCACCCTACACTTTCACCGCCTTGTTAATAAGTTTCGTATTGCTATTTCATAAAGTGTGATGTCTCTTTATCTCGAGCTCAAAATAGATTTCACTATACAAAGACAGAACACATTGAAATAACTTACACTGTTTATTAGGAAGGCGCGTAATGTAAAGATTTAGTTTACTTTTAATTTTTAAGTGATGTACTGTTCGCATTTATTTTATTTCGAAGAGATGCCTACATTATGTTTGGTATTAATTAAATCCAGAATTAATTTTCTAATGGAAATTGTACAGTGAGGTAAACTCATGAAGTAACAGTATATTAGTTAAATTGTATATAATTTTATTCAGAAAGCCATATGATTCACATACCCTCGCATAAAACGAAATATTTATAAATTATTAGTATAATTATTTTTCTGATACACAAAATATAGTGATTTCATGGGTTTTACTCGTTTTTAAGAAAATACTTTTAGTGAATTTTATGAATTATATTATTTATTAAAAGCCATTATTCCGCTTTAAGTTTAATGGGCCGATATTGGAAGATGATATTTTTCAATATTGTTAGTAAGTTTTAATTTGAAGTTGAATATACGATCTTGATTTTTGTATGGTATTGTTTTTATTATCCTTTTTCTTTATGTATCACTAGCTTTCGCCCGCGACTTCGTCTGCATGGATAGTATTTTGTTTATCCCTCGGGAACAGTTCCTTTTTTCGAGATGAAAGGTACCCTATGTCCTTCTCTGTACCCCTGACAACGTGTGTGTAAAATTTCATGACGATCGGTTCAGAAGTCAAGACGTGCAGGAGTAACAAACAAACAAACAAACGGACTTTCGCATTTATAATATTAGTAGGTAAGGATTATTGGCTGCATTGATCACGGCTCCCAAAACGGTTTTTAAGACATGGTGATGAATTCTATTCAATTTATTTAAAAAGTACCTAGATACTAAAGTTTGCATTATGTATTAGTGGTGCTAACATACCACGGGATGGACATCAGCGTCGCTTTACCACTCCTAAGGTCAAAATCGCTTGCACGCCGCGCCGTCACTACATACATTTAGTTCGTTAGGGGCGATACGCGCGCACACGAATATTGTTGAAGCGACGCTGTTGCCCATATTACATATTTAAACCCAATAGCAATTGACAACGTAGACGCAATAAAAAGGATCATTTTGGAAATAATCCAAACAAATAACTTCATTTCACGGTGCGGACTCATTTACGATTCATATTAAACGCACACATAATAAATACCTCATTAGTCTTTGGCATGGACTAAAGATCACGTTCTAACCACGTCACCACTAAGAAGAAAGCAGAGCCAATGCGAACTAAGGCTGGCCCCAGACCTACCGGTTTCATTTCTTTGCTTTGCTGTTCTACCATGGACCGCCGGCCAAGAGGCTTATTTTCAATTTATCGCATATTTTTACCAGACCACATTGGCAAGATAGCCATTAGTTTGGTGTTATCAAATATCGTCGTCTGGGATGCAAAGCGAAGTTTTAGTTTTAAAAAAAACTGCTGTTTAATACAAAAATTAATAACGACATTATCAAAATGTATGAAACAGCTAATTTTTTTTTCGCAATTTCAGATTTGGTCCCATAGTAAAAGTTGTTCAGTTAATGGTCCCTATCTACCTATATTCAGCTTTATAAAGCTTTACCAAACATCTTGTATAAATTATCGATCAATTTATTTTTAACGATCGGAGTCCACGTTCAGGGTGGCATATCTCCTAAAAGCTTCCTACTTCGCAATCCAGGCGATGATATTTGATAACACCAAGCTAATGGCTATCTTGCCAATTTGGTCTAGTCCCAAAATGCGATAGATTGAAAATTACCCTGGTTGGCCGGCGGTCTTTCAAGCAAGGTAGAACAGCAAAGCAAAGAAATGAAACCGGTAGGTCTGGGGCCAGCCTAAGCCCGGCCCAGACGGAATTCCGAACGGAATATCGATAATCTATGAAATTCCGTACGGAAAAATCCCGCATGTGTGTGGTTGGTCCATAGATTTGTATTGAAGCTGAATACCGTCTGTATGTAGCTACTCTAATATAGTGGTTTTCAGGCTACTTGTTGTATGGTCTGTGTTTTCAGTACACGAACACATAGATATTTTGTACAGGCAAGTGGTTGTCAAACTTTTTTGGTGACTGAACCCTTTTGGAAAATGTAATATTTAAAAATCTAAAATATAAAAAGCAGTTTACCAAGCGCCTGGCTGAAATTTTAGGCATTCGCGCTCTCAAGTTACACCACTATTTCTCTTTTAGTTAGGAAAAGGAATATTTAGATGTATTTATTTTACTCTGCAACTTAGACCATCCCTTTAGTAAGTTTTACTTTGAATGCATTTTGTATGACCAGTCTGAAGAGACTAATCTCAGAATTCTTGCGTTACAAAACCGCTGTATTTGTAAAATATTCTTCTCTAGTGAGATTGCGGATCCCTATCTATTGTCAATTTAATCGCATTTACTCGATTGCGACTGTATACAGGGTGTTTGGAAAAGGCCTTATAAAGCCGAATATGGTAGATAATAGGAACCATGAAACTGAACAACTAAACTTACTACATGACCAACTCTGAAATCTAGCGAAAAGACCTGAGGCCCTACTCAAATGGCCAACTTTCTATTCGTTTGAACGCTACGCTTAGTATTAAAGCCTTAAAATAAGTAGTACCTAAACTATAAAATTACTTGCCGTAACCTTGTCAATTCCATACTCAAAGTCGGTGTGATCAAAGTCTGTGATTCATATAAGTTTCCGACATGTGATTTACTCGTCTATTGCTCATATTTAAACTTTAAAGATAAGCGTAACGTTCAAACGAATAGAAAAGTGGCCATTTGAGTAGGGGGGCTGCTGTTTCTTTCATACATTTTGATATTTTCATTATTAATTTTTGTAATAAACAGCTGATTTTTTTTCGCTATTTCTGAGTTGGTCCCATAGTAAAAGTTGTTTATTTTGATAGTCACTGGATGCGGGCAGCGCAGAACCGATCGTCGTGGAGACCTATACGCAGCAGTGGGTATCGTGCAGCTGATATGATGATAATGATGATGATGATTTTGATAGTCCCTTCTACCATATTCGGCTTTATAAGGCTATTTCCAAACACCTTGTAGGTAGGGTTAACACCGCCATAGGCGCTGGGCCAAACTGCATACAAAACTGCTTGCTATAGTCGCTATGAAGTATAATAAACCTAACTGTGCAATGCAAACTAATCTTCTCTCTGCAACGCACAGACTTTTTGTTTTGTGACGTTACTACCAAATGGATACTCCATGGTCATAAATCATTAGTTCGGCAATTTTAATGCGGCACATCTGGCTGATATAATGCCAGGATTCGGACTTGGCCCAGTTTTCGTATGGATATAACAATCATAGTTTTTATTGCAAACCAACATCTGGTTCGAGCGAACAGTCGTTCTCACTTCATTCATAATAATGCTCGAAGTGGTAGTTAATTTTTACTTGAATATGTAGGTATTCTGCTTGAACATATGAACAAAATAAAAAACCTACCTACAACCTATGCATTTAATAGTCAAAAAGTACAAAGCGATTAATTTAACAATGTACAACTGACGCTAACTTCAGAGCGCTTGCGGTACAAAACGACTCATTTAATCTTGTATTTTTTTTAGTCGTAAAGTATCTGTTAAAATCACAGCATACAACGAATTTTCTTGTAACATGGCGTTGTGATGTATGAGACTATATAGTAGCGCCGCGTTGGAATCATGTTTAGAACAATCAAAAGATGGCGCTAGACTTGACTTCTTGTCCTACTATTTAATATTATAAACTAGCGGCCGCCCGCGGTTTCACCCGCGTGGTTCCCGTTCCCGTGGGAATATCGGGATAATGAGAATTCTATTTTTTAATCTAGGCTATCTACTATCTGTGTGCCAAATTTCAACCAAATCCGTTCAGTAGTTTTTGCATGATTGAGGAACAAACATCCAAACCCACAAACTTTCACATTTATAATATTAGTAGGATGTGAAATCACGCAAAAACGGCTAAACGGATTTAGGTGAAATTTGGCACACAGATATTTTGTAGCCTGGATTTTTATCCATGTTTGTTTTAACATAGGATACTTTTTTCCCGGTCAAAGGTTCCCTAGCGATTTCTAGAATGTCCAGGCGGGTGAAATCGCGGACGGAAGCTAGTGAATTATAAAGATTAATCTTTAGTACGTTAATAATTAGCTAAGGAATTAAGTATGTAAGTACCTATTAGTCATTCATTATCAGTTAATTTCTATTCTAGGTATTCATGATGTGGAATGGAATGGATCTCTGTAAGTGTGAGCTCTGTAGACCTCGCGTTTTGAGATTTTCAAAATGACTGTAGTGTGATATTTTTGCCATTTTGAAAAATTATCACAAGTAAAACTATAATGAATACTACTAATATTAATTATCGAATTATCGAACCTGCTCACAACATCGAGATTTCAATTCACGAGAAAAAATTCACGAGAATTGGTTGAGAAATGCGACCTGTGTACCTACATGTAGAGAACAGCCGGACATAAACATTTTTGCCCAAGCTGAAACGAAGCTGAAACTTCGCGCTCACTCGGTCAGTAATAGTAGGTACTTGGATATACTTAGTCGTGACTGGTGCAGGCTTGATGATGAATGAGAAAATGATTGATCATACTAGCTAATCTAGCTTTGCTAAAGTTTCTTCTTATTAAATAAGCACTTTATTATTGTTTGTCTCCTTTTATTAATTGCTGTAAATACATGATCAGGAATGAATTAAAATGCGTTATGATTTCATATATATACTTTAATCGATTTTCTCATGGTAACCTTTTCTCTTTGCGTATCTACAGATATCCACCACTAAGGTATTTATTTTTGGCACGATATTTTGGCATTTAGAACTTACTACAATACATATCGACTAATTCATTTTATTGTGATGATGGAAATTTCCGCGTGATATAAGTACTTTAAACTTTGACTTTTTAAAGGAATTATTAAATAATGATTAGGAACATTTCTGTTATAATTGATTTTACTGATTTACGTATAACTATAAATTGCACTAAATTTGTTACAATTACTTTTTATATTACAATCGAACAACCTTTTAACATTTACAATATACCACATTTCTTGAGTCAAACAATAATTTTAACAAATAGGTTTCAGGAAATTTCAATACAAGAAGTCAGCATAATAATATTAAGTGGAAAACGGTAACAATTAAAAGAAAACAATATTATAGTTCTTCAAATAATTTATTATTTTAAGAGTAGGCTTCTTGCATTGCTGTCTCCTAAAATGAAAGCTTAAATATACCTACCGATTCATTCTTTATAATTATAATATCTGGCAGTGTAACAAGCTTGTGGCTAGTGTGGATACTATCTAAATCTCATAAATCACATTAATAAATGCTTCTTTGACTCAAGAATGTATTCTGTACACATCATCTACCATATCCATACGAACACAACAATTCCCAACAACAACATCGTCTAGCACGAAGTAACGAATTAGGCACAACTAAGATCCTCCCAACCACTATACATCATCCTTAACATTAGAACTAGAATCAGATTCTGGAAAGTTAATGTAGCAACCAGTTAAAAATAGATTGACAAATTAATAAAATTGAATATACACATTCGATACAATGACTTTGATTTGATTTATTCATATTTACTTATGTTAATTATTATTTGGAAAACGGCAATTGTGAAACTGAAATAAATTAAGAAGACAGCGATAGAAATAAAATAGTAATAAGAAACAATTATTCATTATTCCATCACCTTTAATTAAAAAAGGAATGAGTAGGTAATAGAAATCGTCTGCAATACTTCGTCAAAGATAATAAAGTGATCGAAGCTTCATTAAGTAAGTACATAACGTAAAATGTCTTTTGGCACGCAAAAGTATACACGGTCACATAAATGGCCCAGTTTCGAGGCTATAATAATAATTGGAAGTCATTAATTCAAACTCCGAACCCTTCAAAACACTTAACAATTTTTAAAGTATCTACTTTTAAATATTAATTATTGCTTTATTGGCCTGTATTTCTTTTTTTTGGTAGATTGGTGAGAAACTGTGTAAAAAAGATAAGTTGTGTGATATTCGTGTGCTTACATTCAATTATTAGCTAGAATAGAAAAAAGAAGCTGTTTTATCGATCACTACGAGTAGCGAAACTATTAATAAAATACTTCTAAAAGTTGAACACTAGATATTCTAACGGAGCAGCCGTCATGCTGACTTTTCAAAGGCCTTCGATAGGATTCATCCTGAGATCACGTTCTTACAATTAAGTACAAACTATTATTGCGTGTTTAGAATTGCACTGTTACGATTCTTACGATTACGGATAGTATCAAACGAAAAGTCTTTCATACACTCCCTAGTATTGTCCAAATTAGGTGAGAGTATCGCAGGGCAGCGCACTGGGCCCGCACTTTTTTGTTTATATCGACAAAGAGATTGTACTCTTTGTTGTGAATAAACAGCGGAGCGCTTCAAACGGGCGGGTCCATGTCGCGCTGCAACGACGTTAGTCATGTGTGGAACACCCACCCGGGGATCGGAGGTCACGCGTCCGGTACTCCGTGAATGTGGTGTTGATAGTTGTGATTTAGTTTGTTGGCAAATTCGTGCATTATATCCCTGAATATCACGGAGTCTAAATTCTCTCCGAGTATGTAGAGTAGGTACCAGTCGCCCATTTTGCTTCTCCTCACTATTGTGTCGACGTTCTCGCGCCTGACCAGGCGAAACCGCATGCGCATCATGTAGACTCGCATCCGGGGTGAGAAGATGATAATGAGCCGGTACAGCAAGGTGATGAAGGTCAGTAATCCGAGGATCACGAACCAGAACCAGAGGAACACGTAGATCTTCTCGTTGACAACATTCAGCGGCAGGATGCAGAGAGCGTCGTGTCGCTCTACTTCTCCTGACGAGCCGAATTTGTTGAATAACGTGCACTTTACCATCCTGAAATAAAACATGGTTATTGTCAAATCATTGAAAATTATGCAGTAATATATGTAAAAATTATAGACGAAAGACAGATTGATTAATTACGTCTTAAAAATTGTTTGTACTGTAATGTCTTTGGTGTCCATTGTCCGTCCATACTTTAGTTTGTTAAAGCAAAAAGTGGATAACTACTTATGTTTATTTTATGGTAATACACATATTGTCATGACATTGCTGCCAGACGAAACACAAAGTTAATTATATATCTTTTTACGTTTTGAATTAGGTATATGAGATACTGATTCTATTTGAACAATAGCTGCGTCTACACTGCCTGAGCAGCCTCGGACGAGGCCCGCCACTCCTGGAAAGGTCCTGCATTGCGCCGCGGCTCGAGAGGTCAGAGGAGTGGACGTGCTTTGGCTGCAGCAGGCGCTTGCTCAAAAGCGCGCGCGCGACTGAGCCAAGTGGTATCGGTTTTTCGATTTGCTCGAAGGTACCTCTCGAAGGTACCTCGGGCGAGGCTGCTCGCTCGCTAGGTAGACACTAATTGTCGTCGTCAACAACTGAGCAAATTATGGCTCGAGAGCAGCAGCCTCGGTGTTTCCAATTATTCGACCGAGCTTGCCTCGAGCGAGGCAGGACGTATGCCGTGTGCGGCGGGCTTCGGACGTGGCTGCTCGCTCGGTGTGGACCCAGCTTTTGATCAGTGGTGCTTTGTATACAGTTGCTATATTCATAAATTTATTATGAAAAAAGGAACGTAATTCAGCTTATTTTGAAATTGAATGAAAAGGCATTACCTTGGAAATATGTAAATCATGGGATCGATTCGATCCTCTTGGTCTGACTCCATGTAGGCGATGACCTTCAGCCCGAACGTCATGAACTCCCCGTCGAAAAACCGGTTCATCAGGAACATTTGCCCTGGAAAGATACATCTTTAATTAGTTGATTGAAAATTATATGTTTATTTCAAGATTTAACCGCCAAACATTGGAATTTGAGACACAATCGATTTTCCATTGTTGTGCGGCCTCATGCGGCCGTTTGGTGTTTACTGAATTAATTTACTGTCTCAAATTCTCATTAACTTCTAACTAACACTATTTTCTTTTACTTTTAATTTCTATTTTCTTTTATATTTCTGTGCGTTGATATCGGCTCTAGATACTGTTAACCTTTACCCTTAACCGAAAATTTGCGTATTCGGCGCTTTTTGGCGGCGCGGCGTTGTTTTTATTCCGCGTGGCGCGCTGACGCAGCTGCCTGGTCGAGAGTCTGTATCTGTGTCGACGGCAGCTATTTCGTCAATTGCCATGTTTATATAATAAAACTATAGGGCGATGGAATACTGAGGAAAGAATGGGTTGTATTTGTAAAGAAGAACAAGTTAGATACGTCTAAGGTTTTAATGGACGAAAGCAGACGGGAGATATTGGGCCTCTACTTATGAAATTGGCGATTTTTTTCTTACAAATAGAGAACCTTAATTGTCACTTATATTCATCAATTGCTTGATATTATAGGTATATCATAATTATAACAGTCATAGACAACTATCAATAGTAAAAAACTTATAAAAAAATACCTACCTTAAAAGTGACCATTTTATTTGTTTTAACTTAGCCAAAACTATTTTTTGCTTAACCTATGTGCATAAAAGTTTTAAAACATTAGCGTTCACGGTTGTTAAATAAATTAAGAAAAAGTTAGTATGGAAATTAAACTTTTTTTAAATTCTCCATACAAAAAGCCAATTTCATAGGCAAAGACTAAAGACAAATAAATTGGTCATTTCTGCTAATACTTTGATAGAAAATCCCACAAAGTCAGTTTACAAAACTTAAATTTTTGACATGAAAAAAGCAACAATCTAAAACTTATCTTTATTCAAAAACTAAAAAATTTGGCGCTTTTGAAATAAAAGCGCTTTTGAATCGTTCAAATTTTTCCTACCACCCATTTTCCAGACTTTTTTAAATGACAAGAAGATTCTTCCTATGATTAACACCTTGAATACCACCATACAAACATATTTTTTACAATTCATGAATGAAACATAAAAATTAAATTAACAAAAATAAAAACGTTTGTAGAACATTTCGGATTTCATACACAATATCAAAATAAACGAAACATTTCTTTGTAGTCCAATCAATAAAGGAGTTCTAGAATGCATGAGAGGGGACCTAAGCGATTTCTTCTGAAACTTGTTCAGGGCGCTTAGGAAGTAAACATACTAAAAGTCCTGACGTCTCGGAGATGTGCCGGAGGGGGGAGGGGGGGAGAAGGTACCACTTTTGGGTTTTTCGTAAATATCTCAAAAACGGTGCGTCATAGGAAAAAGAGTTTTTCTACTAAATTAAAGTTCATAAAATTGTCTACAACTTTGATTCTAATCATGTTTGCCGAGTTCCCAACCGTTTCCGAGCCACACGCTCCGGAAAAGTGAACATTGCAAAAAAAATCTCTTATACAAAAGTGAAGGAGTGACTGACAGACTATTGCCCAGCCCAAACCACTGAACCTAGAGACTTGAAATTTTTCACATAAATACTTTATACAATGTGAACACCCACTAAGAAGGGATTTTAGGAAATTCCACCCCTAAAGGGTTGAAATGGGGTTAAAAAGTTTGTATGGAAAGCCTAAACCATTGAACCTAGAGACTTGAAATTTTGCACATAGATACTATACACAATTTAAACACCCATCAAGAAAGGATTTTTGGAAATTCCACCCCTAAAAGGTTAAAATGGGGGTACAAAGTTTGTATGGAAGAGAAAAATTAAATAGACATTTCAACTTGAAACTTCGTATGAGTACTTCTAAAAACAAATAAGCAAACACGTGTTTCGCGGTTTTCCGAAACTCAACCCTTTAGGGGTTAAATGGGGTAAAAAAGCCCAACATCGATATGGGTGTCGTTATCGAGGTTTTATGGGATGTTGATTGCGAAAATGGCATTTATTTTTAGTGGTAGAGATTATTCAACCCCTTAAGGGGACAAACGGGATAAAAAAATTGTATGTAAAAAATATAAAATAGACATTACGACTTGAAACTTCGTAGGAGTACTTCTATAAACAAATGATCAAACATATATTTCGTAAATTTCTGAAAATCAACCCCCTAAGGGGTAAATGAGGTATAAAGCCGAAACTCGATAATATATGAATGTCGTTATTGAGGTTTTATGGGATGTTCATTGCGAAAATAGCATTTAATTTTAAGTCCTAAACACATAAAAATTTTTGTTTGAATAATATCTACCACTATAAATAAATACCATTTTCGTAATAAACATCCCATAAAACTTCAATATCGACATCCATATAGATTTGTTTGCTTATTTGTTTTTAGGAGTGAGTACTTCCAGTTTAGTTTCACGTCGAAATGTCTATTTAATATTATTTTTTCATACAAAGCATGAACCCCATTTTACCCCTTTAGGGGTTAAAACAAAGCCACTATTTAGGACTTAAAATTAAATCCTATTTTCGGAATCAACATCCCATAAAACCTCAATAACGACATTCATATCGAGTTTGGGCTTTTTACCTCATTTACCCCTTAGGGGGTTGATTTTCAGAAATTTACGAAATATATGTTTGATCATTTGTTTATAGAAGTACTCCTACGAAGTTTCAAGTCGTAATGTCTATTTTATATTTTTTACATAAAATTTTTAACCCCGTTTGTCCCCTTAAGGGGTTGAATAATGTCTACCACTAAAAATAAATGCCATTTTCGCAATCAACATCCCATAAAACCTCGATAACGACACCCATATCGATGTTGGGCTTTTTTTACCCCATTTACCCCTAAAGGGTTGAGTTTTGGAAAACCACGAAACACGTGTTTGCTTATTTGTTTTTGAAGTACTCATACGAAGTTTCAAGTTGAAATGTTTATTTAATTTTTATCTTCCATACAAACTTTGTACCCCCATTTTAACCCTTTAGGGGTGGAATTTCCAAAAATCCTTTCTTAATAGGTGTCTACATTGTGTATAGTATCTATGTGCAAATTTCAAGTCTCTAGGTTCAATGGTTTAGGCTTTCCATACAAACTTTTTAACCCCATTTCAACCCTTTAGGGGTAGAATTTCCTAAAATCCCTTCTTAGTGGGTGTTTACATTGTATAAAGTATCTATGTGCAAAATTTCAAGTCTCTAGGTTCAGTGGTTTGGGCTGGGCAATAGTCTGTCAGTCACCCCTTCACTTTTGTATAAGAGATTTTTTTTGCAATGTTCACTTTTCCGGAGCGTGTGGCTCGGAAACGGTTGGGAATTCGGCAAACGTGATTAGGATCAAAGTTGTAGACAATTTTATGAACTTTAATTTAGTAGAAAAACTCTTTTTCGTATAATGCACCGTTTTTGAGATATTTGCGAAAAACCCAAAAGTGGTACCTTTCCCCCCCTCCCCCCTCCGGCACACCTCCGAGACGTCAGGACTTTTAGTATGTTTACTTTCTAAGCACCCTGAACAAGTTTCAGAAGAAATCGCTTTGGTCCCCTCTCATGTACTCTACACTCCCTTTTGGATCACTTATTGACTGAACTATTTGGGGAAAAAAGAAAATAAAAAGTTAATTTTAAAATATTGAGGTCACGGCGTTTAGTCTGTCTAAAAAGTCTGTTTACATGGGTAATTTCAAAGGTAATTTTATTACCCATCTAAATCCCCAACCACCCCACCAATACCCATCTAAATAAATAAATAAATATGTTTACAATTAAAATTTTGACAGCACCAACAGGGTTACCAGTATAAGTTTTTATAAATAATTTAATAATTTCTCATGTAAACAAACAGAATTTTTAGACAGAATATAACCTTTTTTTGCAATAATTCGTAAAGTCGACTTGTCAAACATAAACTTTCGTAGTTAACTGTCAGTTACTCGCATTACTTTGTGTTCTTTAATAAACGATTGATTAGTCATCTTAAAACGGTTCCATTATTAAGAACAACAGAGACTATCAAAGTTAAGAATTTGGAGCTTAAGTTTGTGGTAAGGCTGGAAATATTATATTACCAATAGTAAGTAGGTACCTATACAACGTATTAATGAATGAACACAAAATGGGAAAACAGTTTCTTCGGCCTATCAAACTGAACAACTAACCAACTCTGAAATCGTGAAAAAAAACAGCTGTGTCATACAAAAATTAATAACGAATATGTCAAAATGTATGAAACAGCTGCTTTTTTCTCGCGATTTCAGAGTTGATCCCGTAGTAAAAGTTGTCCAGATTGATGGTCCCTATCTACCATATTTGGTCCTACTGATTTTCTTGTAACACGTTGTTTATTACAATTGATCGTATATTTATACGATAACAATAAAGGATTAATAGCAATTATACCAATAAACTTAGAATAATAACACCTAGAAGCCGTGTTCTCGTATGCAAAGTGAGGCAACTATAATACTAAGCAAAAATGGCTTAGTTTTCAGATTCATATCCTTCATAAGATACCTAATCATAACTAAAATCCAATAGTAACTGATCAGAGGTGGTTAATATAGCATTTAGCGCAATATTATAGCGTGCTATCTATGCATAGCACACATCGCATGCTATGTAAGTAGACGCTATGGCGCTATGAATATAGCACGTAGCAACAAGCAGCGGCGTTGGCCGGCAGCGGGCGAGAGGCCGCGCGCTGGGCGCGCAGTCATCGCGTAAGTGCTATTGATATCGGACGCGTTACGTATGTTATTCTCGCAGCACGCTAGGTACTTATCGCGCGCGAAATTATATGTTATATTGTGTAGTGCTTGTGACTTGTGTATCTAACACGTTATTGTTAGATAAATTAGCACTTTTGGCACACATGACTGTGTGTTCTGTTGTTTTTAAACAGTGTTTTATTCTAATACTTACAAACACTAATACCACTAAAAATAACACAATACCTAATATTAGAAAACTGAAAATTTAGAAAACTAATTGAAATTAAACTGGATTGTACTCGATTATTTTTATGATGTGACTGTGATTCTGTGTGTGTGTATGACTGTGATTATGATTATATATGCGTGAAGACGATAATGTAACTGTAACATGTGTTAACATATAGCAAGCAACGCGATTTATCTAACGAACAACGTGTGACATAACGTGTTACGAAATCTAGCGTGCTGTAAGTTTTAACGCGCCAGCTGCCGATGCCGGTCGCCTCCGCACGCTTCCTGATAAATAATGTGCTATAATAACATAGCATATTTTATAGCATGCTAGAAATGAATAGCAAATAGTTTGTAGCATGCTGTTGTTTTTTAGACGTTATGAACAACTCTATAAAATCTAAATAAAAAGGAAAATTTAAACTGTTTTGTACCTATTCAGTATGATTAGGTAATAATGGAAAATAAAAATCTGAAAACGGAGCCATTTTGGCTGTTTTAGTTGCCTCACTTTTGACAGTTCGCTTGTAGAGAACTATCATTCTAGGTGTCATTATTCTAAGCTTATAAAATCGAAAAACTCTATCATCGCAGAAATTAATGCTTGTTCTAAATAAAAAATAGAAATAGCATAATAAGGTTGGAATTTGTAAAGCAATGGCTCGTTTTACGATTGTATCGGTCGGGCTGTGTCTGCTTGCAGCGCCCCCTCGCGTTTCCAATAATAAAAGTGGCGCGCACAACGCCGCCGAAATTTGCTGGCCGCGCGTCTCGCACGAGGGCCACGAAATCAGCGAGCAATTGAAACAAAATAATCTATTTATAAGTAATTGTAAACGCTAGCTATACATATATACCTTACCTATCAGTGGCAAGGGGTGAAATTATTGCGAAGGCCGCTCTACAATTTTTTTTTATGTATTCTTTGACACTGATAGGTATCAGTGGCAAAAAATCCATACAGTGTCATCCATCTGTTGTTAATAGGTATTAACAACAGATGCCGCGATGTGAGTCTACCTTATGTGATACACGAAAATTCCTGCCTACTTATTGTCTAATTTTCAAAATCTATCGCAATCTTTTTCATTTGACAGATGGATGTGACACATTGCTGCATTTCTTTGGTAAGTTTTTATTTGTGCCAATAAGAAGCATCAATGTATCACATCTGAAAGAGATTGCGATAGATTTTGAAATTAGATAATTAGCCCCCTGGTATAATGGTATAATTACCGAAGCTAAACTGTGACTAATATAGGTATTAGCAGCATTATCAAGTTATTAACCGCCTATTAAATTAAATAAAGTACCTATATAATTAAAAAAGACAAAAAATCCAAAAACACGTGAGTAAGTGAAGTGAAGGGTTTTAATCGAAAATAATCTAAATCGTACGAATCTGCATTGCAGGTTTCGTGGCCCGGCACGCACCTAACAAGACATTGGGAATATCAGAGGCCCATCTGTCGCAGCTCCTGCCCTGAATCGCCAACTAGCCCGCCCTGTAAATCATAAGGGACCGGATTAAAACGAACGTAAAACCTTTACAGCGCACCCGTTTCTGAAACGACGCGCCTCCTTGCTGACCTCAGAGAACAAATGCATTGTCTATGATCTGAATTTTAAAATTTGAATTTAGAACAAGGTTCCGTCAAGGGTGTTGGAAATTTTCCTTGGGTTTTTCATGATTTTTATGCCCAAGAGGGCGGTTTGTAATTTTACTTGCTGTACCTCTCATCAAATTGTCACCAGCGCCATTTGATATAATATTTGTAACGCCGCGCCTCTGCCTATTTATGTGGTCTGTACTTACCTACCTATACAAAACAAATATCCGATTATATGTGTGAAGAGTATGATGTGAGCTGGCCTAGCATGATGCATACCGCGACAAAATTAGCGGTCACTTTTCTCACATTAGCGCGATGTTCAAGCTGCTCACCTCCTACAGGCTAGCTAGATATGCTTTAACAAATTGTCACGGTGCTCAAGCTAGGCCTACATGACAGAGAGAGAGAGACGTATACCTTCTAAGGCCCGTAGAAAATTCATCGGTTTTGACTTGGGACCCTCGGAATTTTCCCCTGGCCCCCTAAGGCCGTGGGCCCACTCTGCCACCCTATTGTTACGCCCCTGCTCACCTATAACGTTGACAAGAGCAAGCCCCTCGCACAGGTAGTACCGGTAGGCCCACCAGTTGTGGTAGCGCAGGTTCTCCCACAGGTAGTCCAGGATGAGCTTCTTCTTGGTCTTCTTCTCTATCTCGGTGCAGACGCCCACGTCCAGGTCCATCATCAACGCCCGGATCTTGCCGCCCTCCCATGACTTCCAAAGCCATCGCGGCGCGTAGAACAGCATTGCCTGGAACAATAAGTTTAAAATTTAGGGATGGTTTAGTTTTACAGGTGAATTTTGCAGGCCAATTGGTCTTATTACTGTGGTAATATTAATTTGCAAAAAGAAAAGTGCCTGTTTTGATAAGGTTTTTTAATTCTTCAAGAATTATGACATTTAGGCCTGTATTTAGAAACCACTGTCAACGTTGAGAGCAATCTTGAGAACATACTTGAGATGTTCTTATAGGAACAGCATCTCAGGTATGATCTCAAGATAGCTCTCAACGTTGAGAGCGGTTTAAAAATACGGGCCTCGTAGCTTTTTCCGAAAAAGTTTCAAATTGCTTTCTAGAAGTAAACACACAAAAAATTCGTACACTGCTGTGCAGCTGAGTCACTCAACGAAAATATTTTAAAGAGCGCATAAATACTTAAACCGTCTGCGTATTGCGATAAAACAAAATCGGGTACAAGCGTATGATATCAAACTACACGTGGAATGATTCTAAGTCATAAAATTTAAGCGATGTTGAATCAATAGACGCTTTACTTAGTGCAACCTTTTTGAAACACTTTGAAAAACAACGACTGTATTTTGTTTGGAGTAGAGTTGCAAATGCAACTGCAGTGTTGGTGAGCATAAATTCGTTTGGCTAGACAGTATCATAAAGGTTTATGGGAGTGAACTATATCGGTGTTTTCATCGGGAAGTTAATGCTCTCTTGTATTTCACCGGTGTGCAACGAATGCTGATAGATTGTTTGTGAAGATGCCAATTGAAATTAGTATAGCAGGTTGTTAAGAGTTCTGCTGAAATTCCACTCTTGGAATCTAGGATCTGACAAGTTTATGAGGTACGTAAGCTTGGAATATATAATTGGTATTTTTCACCTTTCTACTAAAACTAAAAGACGTTTTCGAATGACATAAACAAAAGCACCTGCACTAATTACGGTTGTCACATAAGTAAATAGCGGTTATACTGAACCGATGTAAAGTTCATAAATGCTCACTGAAACTTCATTTCAATTTTAACCAAATGGAATAAAAAACGAATAAACCACATTCATCTTTTTAATGAGCTTCATCATCATTATCATTCATCATTTTGATGAATGTTACATCCCATTATTTTTGAACCATGATTTCAATCCCTTTAAATTAGCAACTTTTAGGGGTGGCGTAAGGTACCAACTTATCCATGTATTTTTGACAAAGACCTGTCACTTCTCTATAAATTCATTTCCTCCCAAGGAGTTACACATTTCGATGTTGACAGCTTAACGCGGACGTAATCACACAAACCCGTGGCTCAGCAATACGTTTTATGATTTCTATAAAGAAAACAGACCCGTGGGCGCGACACATAAATGTGTAATAGATGCGCCCCTTTACGACTACCACGGCTGTTCGCTGTATTACATTTTTTTCGTGTTTCTCGTAAGTTATAATAAAATTTGACACTGTATTGGATTGTTCAACAAATAAGTATGAACTTTTTATTTATCTCAAGGATGTCATTTCAGTTTTCACCTGATTCTAAGTGACGATAGGTCATAAGATGGATCACACTCTGTCAGGCATCACGCATTTTAGTAGAAAAATACACGCGTGTTGGTTTGGTAAGTTAAGTAAGTACTTACACTATGTGTAATTTCTACACAAACTTGCCACTTTACAACTTTAAAATCTACAGTGCATGATGGAAGTGAGAAGCTGCTTCAGGGCTTGGTGTGTATCATATCGTCGTTTTTACAAAGTTTCTTGAAAAGCACAATCGTTAACAATTAGTTCTACTTTGAATTTTAAATAAACGCAGTTAGTACTACGAAATATCGTAGCTTCTTGCTACGAAACTGCTACATGGCATAATATCTGCTGCCGTAGCTTCACACACGAAACAATATGATGGAATGCCGCGTTGATCTAAGAATGCAAAGAATGAATTTAAATTCCTTGATCTAACTATTTATTGACACTAAACTGTCAAAATTTATTGTATTTTTAACTAAATTCAAAAAAGAAGGAGGTAAATGGAGGACCATGTAAAATGTGTGAGTTAAATGAAAGGCTGGTGGACTGTATCAAAATGTATGGAAATAAATTACAAGAAAGCCCGACAATGAAAATGCGTACGCGCGTAATTATCAAGTCGACGGTATATTATTTTATTAACACGTTTTTATTAGGTTGCTTTCTCGTTTGTGTGTTTGTTTGTATGTTTGTTGTTTGTTTGTGTGTTTGTTTCTCCACAAAGTTTGCGAACGATTTTATACTAGCTTTCCGATGAGCTAGAGACTTGAAACTTTGATCATAGGTCAGAACTAGAAGGCAATGCAATATTATTGTACCATTGAGCTGATCTGATGATAATGCCGGAAGAAGGCCACAGGAACGCTATGATGAAACCATACAACTCCATCATGTTTGGACTTGATAGAATCGTCTTGATGAGTACTCTAATGAGAGATGAGGTCCAGGGTCTGATGATGAAGCTGAAAGGCCATGCCATAGGAACTCAATATTGAAACCGTGCAACCCCATCAAATTTGGGCTCGTTTGAATCGTCTTGACAAGTTCTTTGTTGGGAAATAGTTTCCAGGGTCTGACGATGGAGCCGGAAGAAGGACACAGGAACTCTTTAATAAAACCACGCTACCCCATCTAGATTAAGCTCGTTTGAATCGTCTTGACGAGTACTTTATTGGGAAATAGTGTCCGAGGATCTGATGATGGAGCCGGAGGAAGGCCATAGGAACCTATACTAAAACCACGCTACTCCATCGAGATTGGGCTCGTCTGAATCATCTTGACGAGTTCTTTGTTGGGAAATAGTTTTCAGGGTATGATGATGGAGCCGGATGCGGAACATAGGAACTCTTTAATAAAACCATGTTACCCCATCGAGTTTGGACTCATTTGAATCGTCTTGATGAGTATTTCATTGGGAAATAGTTTCCAGGGTTTGATGATGGAGCCGGAAGAAGGCAACTGGGACTCTGTAATAAAACCACGCAACCCCATCGAGTTTGGGCTCGTTTGAATCGTCTTGACGAGTGCTCCAATAGGAGATGGTATATTATAGTCTTAGCTCGTTATCTAAAAAGCAGCAAATAATAATTTACTGAAAAAAAAACCTTTTTAAAAACACGTTTCTAAAACGGACTAAATTTTTACAAAACAATCGGACTAAACCATTAAAACGGACTAAAAAGTATAAACAGAATATTAACAGAAGAAATTTATTTTTTACTTTTTAGTCCGTTTTAATGTGTTTAGTCCGTTTTTTTTTGTAATAATTTTTATTTACTTTTATACCACAGATTACTATTACTTACGAGTACTATGTTTTACTATAACTTCTCCAGTTGTCAACCGATTTTAATAATTTTTTTTTATCGTACAAAACATAGTTCAGGAGTGGTCCCATATTTTTTTATTATGTTTAAAAATATCAATTATTAAGCTTATGAGTTTTTATCGGATTATCAGGCATAACTTCTTTTACCGTGTTTCGGTGGTAATGTTAGGACGGCTGTGGTAGTATAAGAGGTATAAGATGAATTCATGTTGTTAACTAAGTAATATAAAGTTGAGTGACAAAAAAAATTGCTTACCAACTTTTTTCGGCGTTATCATCAAAGAGAATGTAAAAAAACTAGCGTTTTAGTTATCATTTTTATTTATTAAATTTAATATTGCTTGCTTATGTTATGCATTGCCATTGTATGTAATGGTTAGATACAATGGATGTTACATACTTTCCCAAAACTTGTAATATTGAAAAAAATTTCAAGGCGTTTCGTTTATTTAACAATCTGTACGTACGTACGTATGTATATTCATTTTCTATTTCCATATTTTAATTACAAGCTTTTTTATTTCTAAATAAGGAAGTCGGATATTGCGTCTATTACAAATGAAATACTGTTAAAAAACGGGAAACATGCAAATAGCCGGTATTGTGCGAGTTTTCATACAAGCTATTCTATTATCTTAAGGGTATTTAAACACTGGATGAATTTACATAAGGCCAAAACGGCCCGTTGGCTCGAAGCGACCAATGACGTTTTATATTTTTACATGGAGCTGCATGGTTATTACTGAAAATGGGTTCTCGCTCAGAAAAAAACTTTTTTTTTTCAAAAGAAGAATGTATACCAAGTCTAAAGTTCCTCTAGCTCTTTGATTTTGATATCATTCTGTTTGTGTGTTAAAAAATATGTAGTCAAATGAAAGGAATTCATTAGTTAGGTACCCGTGGAAGTGATGACGTAAAATTGGGTAAAAACAAACACGAGAACGTTGGCACTTTTGCTTTTTTATCAAATTATTGAGTTGTTTTGGTGTCAGGAATTAGTATTATGCCCTCCTGGGTGTGATTCCATGTCTCAAGAAGAGAAATTTCCTTGTTTCAGATGTTTGTTTTTACCCAAAATGTCAAACTCTGCCCTTAGCATAATTACACCTAGAAGCTGTGTCCTTGTATGCAAAGTGAGGCAACTTATACTGAGCCAAAATAGCTTAGTTCTCAGATTTGTATCCTTCATACGTTACCTAATCTTAACTAAAATCCAATTATATAATAATTAATCTCTTTAAGGTAGGGAAATTGAAACTGTTTTGTACTTATTAGGTATGATTATTTAATAATGGACAATAAAAATCTGAAAACGGCGCCATTTTGGCTGTTTTTGTTGCCTCACTTTTGACAGCCGCGCTTGTTCTAGGTGTTATTATTCTAAGACTCTGCCATATGTCCGCCATAATGTGACGTCACTACTGCCACAGAATAAATAATACTGTTTATTATTTTATGTACAAGCGAGTTGCTTTACTGCCTCAAAAACCTTTTTCTATTGTAAAGTTGTTTTTTTATTATTGGTTTACTTTTTTACAAATAATTTGGTAAACTGAAACAACTATGCTATATGAACATCTTTAACATTCTTAAGAATAGCTAATTCGTCATTTATCCCCACATAGTCTGAGACGTGTCTAACTCGTGTGACACAAGCAGTGTCTTAAGGCCACCGCACACGTGGCAACAAGTGGTTATCGGTTCACAGTCCGCGGCGGCGCGCGCGCTCGGCTGTAAAGATAATGGTCGCAACTCTTATTTGCCTGTGTAGACTAGGGGTGTTAACTTTTAAGCACTACTTCTAAATATCATCGCAACACCCCATTATGGTCCATGGACCAGGATGCAGGCCTCTCTCGTGGGCATCTACAAGTCCATTATATCTTGCAGGTAGGCTAATAATGTTGTTATAATATCAACGCTTGGGAGGTTATATTTAAATCTAAACCACTCTAAACATCTAAACTTAGATGAAATTAAATATCTGTGTTACAATCTAATGACATCTGCACCCGAACTAGTAAAACTGTATCTCAGGTGCAGCGCTCTTATTAGGATTTATTCCCAAGATGCAAATAGTTGAACGCAAAAACATTGCCAAAAAATAAATTGTAAAGTGAAGTGAATCCTCTCACGGTGTGTAAAGTGAATGTGAGTGAGTGTGTGTAGAGAGGGTTTGTAATGTATTGTTATGAAGAAATACCTACTGTGGCCACTGAGAACATTGGCCAGTAGCTCTACCATGAGTTGTAAAAAGTGTCGTTTTCTCTCTTTCACTCGCATTAACTATGAGCGGTGTATCCGATAGTTTTCGATAGCAAAAACAGTTTGCATCAACTCATGGCAGAGCTAGAAAAGGTCCACGGATCTGTACCTAAGCTATATGTACTACCTGAACCTACCTCCAAGTTATTTAGTTGCCAATAACGAGACTATTAGTGTGAAGGTATGTAAACTATACTTAACCTACCAATCTTTGAAGTAAAGGAAATAAACATATGAAGTGCATTAGGAAAGTGGTTGAGTTGGAAATAGGCTGAGTGAGCATCGCCCTATTTCCTCTATTTCCGGACGGCTCATAGTGGAAAAACGATCTTTCACTATGTTGTTTTCAAGTCCAAGTGATCGTGGTAGTACCTATCGTTTTTTCTGATTTCCAATACAGAGCATTTCGGTATTTGCAAATGAAGGTACAATCCTACTCCATCGAAATGTATGAAACAGCAGATTTTTTTTCGCGATTTCAAGGTTGGTCCCATAATGAAAGTTGTTCAGTTTGATGGTCTGATCAACCCCACGAGAGTTTTTGTATAAACTAAAAATAACCTTGTATATCGGGTCATTTTGAACTTACCATCCTAATTTCGAGGATGTGTCCAGTCCATGAAACGAAACAACTTTCTCTAAGAAACACGTGTCCAATTTCGCCACAAAATTTTGGTCATCCCAGACTAAATTGATAACGTGATCTCTTTGATTTCTATGGAGAGTCGATTTTTTATTTACACATTTGGCTGAATGTGTTCAGTGTTCAGTTTTATGAACTAAACACATCTTCAAAATTTGAATGGTAAGTTCAAAATGTCCCCATATAAAACTTGAAATACTTATAGAGATGGATAATTAATATCACAGTTATAAGTAATCGTGGAATGATTTCATTCTAATAGGAAACTAGTCAAGCAACATAAAAGTCGCGTTGCTTAGGCATTGTATAATATAATGTAATGTAGAGTAGTTTTTTCAATTCAAATAGAGAGAAGCATTTTTAAAAGATAACCCTTATTGATATAGACTTTAATTACATATAGAACCTGTAAAAAATAAAATGTAGAATGTTGAGAACATTTGGCAACCCTGGCTCCACACTTTTCTGCTGTTCACCAATCAGATAGGATAGGGCGGTGAGAAAATTATGTCTTTAAAGATATCGCCATTTCGCAATAAGCAATTTTTAAGTTCAATTCTGGATGAAGGTTTATTTTGAGACCAATGAAGCGAGATTTTAATGTAATTACGGTATGTTTGCATTTTGAATGGCAACCAACTTATTGTTGGTTTAATTCAAAAATAACTAATTACTTAAAATAAGTAATTAACACGAATTTGTTCATCAAAGATGATACATGCCGTGCTATAAGTCAATAGTAAAAATTTGCACATTTTCTTATTTTAGAAACGCAATGTGGGTAGAAACACTGCAAGATTTGTTGGTTTCCGAGTTTCTGAATGACTGTTAAATAGAAAAGTAATTAAACCAAAGTGTAAATAGTCAGTTAAGATTTAATCACACAAAGTAATATGTTGTGCTTCGTTTAAATTCAATAATCAGAACGAAGCGCAGCAAATTAGCGGAACGCCAATTGGCACGGAATAGGGAATATGCATAAGTCACCGATTTTGATAAATTTGAGCTTGATCGCTGCGGACACTTATAAAAACATGATGGAACGGGAAAAAAGTATTATTTTAGTTTTATCACACGATGAAATTAGGGGAAAATAAACGATATTTTTTTTTCATTTTCGGATACAATGCAAACAGTCAGATAGAATATCGAATAAGAAATCATATTTTGTAAGACACATATTATGTACTTAAGCGCAAAATTTTGGGAGATAATAAAGATTCCTGGCTAACTCCATATTAAACGCGCCTGAAAAAAAAGTCTGGAACGGGTGGTAGGAAAATATAGACGATTCAAAAGTACTTAATAATTAAGTTTATTTGAATAAAGCTTATTTGACTTTGACTTTGACTTTGAAACACACACCTGAAACGTGACAAATAATGACCGTTTTGTATAGAGCATAGACTTAGAAAAATTTTCGCTGCGCTCAGCATAGAGCATTTTCGGCGGGTGCTGCGTGCTAACTTCAAGTAACTAGGTATATCACGAGAAAAAAACGCAAGAAAAAGTTTAAATATTACAGTTGATTTTCTCACGCATTGTACTTTTGATTTATAAAAAAAATTAATGCATATTCCCTATTGAGGTATCCGTTAATAGAATCAGAAATAAGGACGTGTGATGGATAAGTAACTAATAATATACAAGTCTGTTTATCCTTACTTATCCTTGGTAAACAATCTTCACCCAACTCTTCATTGAAATCATCTTAAAAATGCATCAAATTGTTTTCCACATTAAGCTTGCCTAGCAAAAAGCTTATACCCACAATGGAGATTGCACGCCTAGTATCATAGTGAAGATTGAAAAAAGACTCTTTAGTGACGTCACGGCGTATTGCTATCTCTTTCTTTTCGTTTTACAATACGTTTTCGTTTCTCACGAACGAACGAACGACGAACAACGAACACGTATTGTAACACTAAAGAAAGAGGTTGCAATAAGCCGTCACGTCACTCAAGGACATTTTTTCTATCTTCACTATGACACTGGCCGTGCAATCTCCATTGGAGGGAGGTATAAGCTTCTTGCTGCCTAGCATGACCGATTTATATCGCGTAATATAGTGTTTTATCACGTTCAACTGTCAAAAAGACAAAGGAGTTTGACAGTTGCGTGTCAATAAAATGCTATATCACGCGATATAAATCGGTCATGCTAGGCAGGCTGAATACGAAACATATCATTCCCTACCATTAGTTATTAATCAATTTAATTTAATTAACATATTTTTGAAAAGCGATCAAAGTTTAAAAGACGTGACATTACAACTGTAAAAAAAAAATTGTTGTTTACTAAATAAAATAAGTACGGATAAATAGACTAATGACTTGCGCATAGGATTACTGTGGCGACACAGCACAAAACCGATCGTCACTGGGGTGGTAAGTTTCTGGGATTGGTGACAAAAGATGGGACATGAGATAGGTATGTAAAACTAGAGGTGACACTCGGACTTATTCTAAATCTTAAAATTCGCAGTGAACAGTGATTCAAATTATTAAATGGTATATGGCGTCGGAGTGATCATAATAATAAAATATTGAGTTAGGAAAACTTGTACGGGACGGGTATAACCATCTGAAAAGGCATTCCCCCACATTACAGCAGTTGTAAATAAAGTTAAAGATAGAATCGACGTCAAACCTGTTAGTTACGGTAGAAAACAGCTTTACAAGACAATCGCAGCTACACTACAAGATGATCATTTATATCTTTTTGTAGGTCAAGAATGATCATATGACATTTCGCTGGAGTGGCGTTGCAGTTATTTCGAACCGTTTTGTTGTGTGAGGCAAGGTTCAGGACCGGTGATGTGACTCAGTTGGCAGCGCTGACGGTCAAAGCCGTGGTTGACCGGCCAATTTAACAGCTTACAGCGTGTAACGACGTTTTTCTTAGTGTTTAGACTAAACAATTTCATATGCAGTTAAAGGAAAGGATAACTATTTGGTTATTTATTTATTCTACTACTACTGCATTTTATTCATAAATTCATACATACTTGACGCTTATGCAATTATAAATTAAAAAATATTATGTTATATTCACTCAAATGTTGGCTTAGTTTATTTAGATATGCTTTTAAGAATGTGTCCTGTACGTGTGCTATAAAAACCTGTTGGTTATTTTTTTTATTATTGCTTGCACCAGCGAACTAATATTTATGGAAGTTGAATTGCAAACAAATATTATTGCTTAAAAAATGCACCAACAAGGGGCCGCACAGAATTTTATCGGGCCAGCCACGCGCCCAGTGACAGATGTTAGCGTTCTTTACAGTAATTGCAGTTTGATTTTAGAGGAAATAGAGAGAGTTTATTAGAAATGACGTCCTGTGTAGTCAAATGGTTTAAAAGACGCAAAGAAAAAGAAGGCATTAAAAAGATGCAGAGATAACGTATCATATTTTTTGTGTATAGAAAATATCTATGAGTATACAGATTATGGTCATTATTATGCAACCAGTGATCAGTCGCTAGTTTTAGCCCCGCCCACTTTGTTGTAATTTTGCGTAGTGCCATTTTTTGAGCGGTAGGTTTGTTCCATAAATTTCAGTTCGCTGCATGCACCAAACTCCAAATCGCTCACATGTCGTTTAGTTACGTGCCTTTTCACGGTCACAACAACACATCCAAGAAATGCAACTGCCATATTTTATGAATTATTATTGTTGCTCAAAATTATTATTTACTGCATAAATCACAATAAAATTTATTAATGCTTCTGCTGAAATATATGAACAACACGTGAATAACTTGCTGTTTAGTTTTATAACCTTGTTTTACAGTCTATTAAATTTGTGAGTAAGCGCGAAAATTTTAGTGAATTTCTGAAACATGATACGCCTTTGAGGGTCACCAAATTAATATTAATTGCTCATGGCTAATTTCAATAACAAAAATTAAGTGCGGTGTTATGATGCTGTTTTTTAATAAAAAGTATATTATTTCCCAAGTTACTACTTGGTTTGTTCTGATGACTTTCGAAAGCTACTCAATTTTATAGATTGGTTTGCCCATAGACAGAAAAATTTTCGCTGCGCTCAAGAAGACCAACAAAGCGTGGAAAAGAGAAGTTAACATTATACGGACACGGTCTGTGAAAAAAGAGACAAATAATCAATTGACAATGTGCCAACTTTTTTTACAGTAAGAGCCCCTAACGTCCCGCCTTGCAAATGAGCAATCACAGTTTGTTTAAAATATTTGTTAATCCTTATTAGAATTTCAAATAAAGGTTTCGTGAAGCCATGGTGTCTTGTGCTCTAAGTAATTGTGATGTGATAAAAAGAAACAATCCAAGTTATTACACTTTTCAAAGGTAAATAAGATTTTGCCACACATTTCTCTAAAACCAAATTTCGCTACATTTATTCGTTTATCGATGCAGAAAACACTATGGAACATAGTTTATTAATTTTCTTTGCCATAATTATTTTATGTATGTAAGTCATATTTTATGTATATATAATGTATACATTCGTTTTTCGGATCACCTGTTTATTGACATTGTTGTTCTTTGGCTTTCTATTTCTATGGGTTTGCCACTGTTCCTAATACTACGTCAGTACTATACTAATTTTTGCTTAAAAATTCTCAAAGCTGTCTTGTATACTAAAGAATACAAGTACCTATAGGCTTACGATCGCGCCACGGAAGTTGAGCGCAGTTCTCAATAATGCATACAATGATATTGCTAGCAGAAAGGGGTACGGTACGCCTGTAGGCCTGCAATATTTACAAGTGTTTCAAGAAAACTAAGAGGCTGAGCTCGTGCGGATTGCAAGGTGTTTTGTTTTGTAACTGCAAAGGCCTTCGAGTGATGTTATAATTGAGATATTATTATATTTACAAATTTTTCAACTAAATGATAGTTGACACAGCACGCACAACAATCGTAAATGGTAATTTGGAGACCTTTATTAGAGAAAAAAAAGTTTTAATCGCAACCTGCGAACTCAATTCTGTGTTAATAATAATAGTTTGACAATTTGCCAACCTATTATAAAATGGGTATGTGTTACAATGCCGAAGTAGAAAAGACCAAATTTTACATGACCTATGGATGAAATCCCGAAAATCAAAAGGTCGAATGGTTGTTTGACCGTACGTTTCAAATCACGAAAGAACATTTTACCGAAAATACTAAATCCCGAAGCTTAAAAAACCGAAGGTTAATATACCTACGTTTCATACTCCGAACTACTTAATACCGAATTAAGGAATTAGTCAAAAACAACAAGCTGTAAATAATTAAAAAAGGGGTAAAAGTTAAATTGGGTTGGATCTTAAAACGAGTCGCCTTCTTTGAGGTTAATTGAGGCTGTGCTATAAAGCATTTCAGGCGAAGCCCAAAGACACCTCGTCTTTGGGCTTCGCCTGAAATGATTTATAGCAAATTTAGCTGCCGGAAATGAGTCTAAACTAGTATACTGGGACTTAGAAACCGTAGGTCGTAGGTCACAAGATAGGTGCGAGGAGCGTAGCGACGAACATGTTAGGTTGACATGAACCCAGCGCCAGAAAAAAATCTATTTCAAACTGAATTGGTGGATTTTGTCAAATTAATGACCATTTTACAAGCATTTTTGAGTAAAACAAATTAATCGCAACGCCTACTTTCATAAATGTATGTGTTTGTGTTGGTAGAGTAAGTTATACTTAAGTATCGACATTTTAACCTTCGGGTTTTTTAACTTTCGGGATTTCAAACTTTCGGTATTTCAAACTTTCGGTCATTTGATAATCGATCTTTCAAGTTTCGGTCTATCCGATTTCAACATTTAGTATGTTCGGTATTTTGAAAAAAGGTGTTTTATGCGTCGATATTTCGGTCGTATGTATTATGAATTTTCGACATTGTAATGCATACCCTTATAAAATGTATAATAGAACGATTAAGCAATAGGGTAAGTACGGACGGATTCCCAAACCCGAAGTGTTAACTACAAGTACAACTCTAAACTTCTAGTCACTAAAAGTGTCTCTTATTTTATCTTTAGATAGAGAAAATTCTAAATAAAGAACATCTGTCGATACATTACAGTTACGTGAAGGAGTTCTCTTAATTTCCCCACCTGCAAGACAAGGCGTTAGGCGATCCAGTGCGCGACGTGGAGACGTAAATATTTACTTGTATCGACGGCCGACTGCCGGTGATATATTTTTAAAACACTCACTACAGATCCAAAAGTGGGTCTATTGGATATATCGGTTGCTGGGCTATCGAAACTTCGTGCCCACCCGCCTTTATCGGCTTTGATAAATGTAGAAGTCGGCATTAAAACGATCTCCAGCGTTTCATATTTTAAAGCTTTTAAACGTCCAGATGCTGTAAAGAAAGTACTTTATATCTGTTTCGCCATTTTGGCAATGCTACTTTTGGTGAATAAATCAATCAAATTGTGCTTTGGTTATAGGCACATTTATTTATGTAGGAAGAACAGAAATAAAGTAAGATATTTTCAATGGTCCAAAACTGTTGGCACACATTTTGCAACACTACAAGACGATTAAAACTCTTGCTAGCAAGTAAAATGGCAGTACTTGACATCATTGGCAAGATATTATCAGGAATAGGTACCTATATAGTTTTTTGTAGGTTTGTACATAAACATAATAATAACTATTTGTTTGATGTGGGTCCGTTCTTTCTTAGGGAAAATTACATATATTTCTATTTTAAGTACCGAAGTTACCGAACTGATCAGACTTGGCAGATTCATTTTCAAGTTATTCTCGTCTTAACCATTAATAACTATCATTACATTTCCAGCAGTAATTAAGTCCAAGTGTCAAATCCGACATGACATTAGCTGGTGCAACACGAGCAGGGTTTCGGAGGCGGAAAATATCAGTTTTAGAAACAATTCCATTAATCTAGCCTGTCAATTACTGGAGACCTTTAGGAGACCTGAATTAAATGCAGTTACATGTTTTGTTGCCGGACTTGCAGATGTAACACAAAAGCAGAAAGCACATTCAACAATTTTAATTATCAAAAATTCTTATTTAATAGTACTTGTAACTTTTTTTGGTTTTAGAAGCCATTTCAATAATTCAACCTGTCAATTACTGAAGACCTTTAGGAGACCTAAATTAAATGCAGTTACGTGTTTTGTTGCCGGACTTGCAGATGTAACACAGACAGAAAGTACATTCAATAATTTTAATTATCAAAAAATCTTATTTTTTTTACACTTGTAAATTTTTTGATTCTCAGTTGCCGAACTAACATTGATTATTTTCTGAAAATTTCTGAAATTTGAAACTTTTATTTTTTTGTCATGAAACCGTAATTGACAAATTTGATTGGAAATGGAGCTAATTCTTAACATTCTTACGCATTCTTGTACGATTTTTGTTCATTTGTATTTTATTTTTGACTCTTTCCAAATCTTCAAACATTGCAATTCAATCTAAGTTTGTATTTTAAACCGATTTAAATGATTATTATCCTAAACGCATAACAATATGACGTCATTAGTTGTACAGACTATTCGTGAATTCTATATACACGTCTATTCATGCCTTATCACATTTCGTATGAAACAGATACGAACAGAAATAGCCGCAGTGGTTGGGGTGAATGTGTCTGTCGAGCTGTGCACCAAATGTCGGAAATACAACTTACAGAGTCATATAGAAGCAAAGCCAGTCCAGTTTTTGCAAAATGGCGGAAAACAATGTTTTTGGCGATGAAGCTGATTCACATTAGCAGACAGCATTCAAATCAAAGTTGCTATATTGAAAAAATGCTTTTAAAAAAAGCAAAACCTCCTTCAAAAACCTTAAATTAACAGCTCTATAAAAAGCAAGAAATAATGTTCAAATCGATTAATTAAAACACGTCTATTGAAGTCGAATCTGTTCAGACGTCTTCAAGTAATCGGTGTACATACATATTTAAAAAAAATAGGTAGGTACGCGACGAATAGATAACCTCCTCCTTTTCAAATTTTTGAAGTCGGTTAAAAAGTGGATGTTGCTGCTTTTGCTTCTATATGACTCTTAGGTATATTGAGTTGACTGTCTACAAGGTGTTTGGTAAAAGCATTATAAAGCCGAATATGGTAGATAGGGACCATCAAACTGAACAACTTTTACTATGGGACCAACTCTGAAATCGCGAAAAAAAGTAGTATATTGACTATGAAGGTTTAAATTTCCACGAAGAAGAAAGAACATTTTTATTTCCAAGCGCTTTATAATTGTTTAAGGTAGTTACTTACTTACTGGTGATTTTCCAAAAGTACTTTTACTGTACCTACTAGCACTAGTTGGTAATTTTTTTTACTGCTATTTCGTACACAGAAGTACTAATTAAAAGGTACTTTTTGCATAGCTGTAAAGAAAGATAGTTACGCTGTCAAAGCGCGTATGGAAATAACGCAGCCGTCCACGGACATAAATCATGAACGCCGATACGAGCGACGCGTTGTGCGACGTGCGACGCGACACGCGTGATGAATGGCGGCCAATCACGCTGACGGATCAGCTGGCCAACACGCATTTAGAACAATTGTATTTAGGAATATGTATTTTTTATTCCGATTCAATTCTTATGCTAATCCTGTGCCTAAAATGAAAACAGCAAAACTATAATGATTTAAAGAGTTATGCATATTAACCTATAGTAATTATTAATATATATAATAAGTAATTATTAAGTAAAAATAATAAGTCATCATCATTAACCTATATTAAATAGTAATTCGTGTAATTTGATTGCCAATTTGTATTACAGTCAAAGTTTTGTCACTTGACAAACACTTTAAAGTTGGGTGTTAATGTTTCACTATTTATTTATGGATTAGGTAGGGCAACCAATCCTGTAGTGTTATATACTATGGTAGCAAGGCTTGGACACTAAAAGCCGACACACAGAGTTTCTTTGAATCCTTCGAAATGTGTTGCTACCGAAGAATGCTGCGAATTAGTTGGACGGAGAAAGTTTCTCAACGTGACAGTTCTCTAGCACGTTGGTAAGAATCGCGAATTACTGGAGACCGTCAAGAAAAGAAAAGTTAAATATCTTGGCCGTGTCCTGCGATATGAGAGATACCTGCTTCTTCAGTTAATAATGATGGGCAAGATTGACGGCAAACAACGCGCTGGAAGAATAAAAAATCGTGGTTATGTAACATCAGAGAATGAACAAGTATAACCAGCGTCGAACAACTGTTTCGCTAGGTGCAGGATAGAGAGAAGCTCTCTAAGCTTACGGCCAACCTCCAGTAATGGAGAGGCACTTGAAGAAAAGAGAAGAATGACAATCAAAGTTAAATCTTTATCGTGCGGCCATCAACAACGATTTGAGCACCAACAATAAATACACATCTTTACATAATTTTTAATCCAAATTGCGGTTTTTCAATCCTACACCAGAACGCAAAATAAATACCAAACAGTGTTCAGAGTAGATTACCGCTCACACTCCTCACTCTCACTCTCCTATTCACAGGTGACTAAAATTTACATGTGTAAAATTTAGTCACCTGTGACGGCCGACTTTAGTCACCTATCAAGTTGCTTGTAAAACTGAATCGCAGGTGTAACCCGGGTTTCTTTCTAACAAAATTCTTCAGGGGGGGAAGAGGTTAGGGGAAGCGGAGTGAGCCCCCTCAACGCAACTTCGCGTTGCCGGCCTTTCTACACATTTTGAGGGGGCGCTAAGGCTACTCTGGGGTGCAAAGCCCGTTCGGGATAGTACCTGGAAGTCACGCTGGATATCATATCGGTTACGTGACGGTGGCGCTGTCGTCTATGTAGTCGAAATCTTTATTTTGCTCTACTCTACCACCACCTGTTTGACATTAACCCCCCGTTGTCAAATTCTTTGTTTACTCTTTGTAGGTAGAAAAAAATTCTCACTTTTCCGAAAAATCTAAAAATAAATCGGCATCAGGTAGATACCGACTAGAATCAATTTATTCTGAGTTTAAGATAGAAGTGGCGTGGTCACTATGTAAACAACGTTAGTGCAGTTTTACGAGGAGCTGTAAACATTACAATGGTGGTTTGGTCGTTTGTCAATCCGCATTTAGGTGCCACTGAATTACTTATAGGTAAGAAGCTATTTTTTTTTGGATGACCTCTGTGGATGAGTAGTAGCCTAAGGTCACTGGTTAGTTCTCGGTGAAAAAACAGCTTTTAAAAAAAAGCAAAACCTTCAAAAAAACTTAAAAAACAGCTCTATAAAAAGCAAGAAATAATGTTCAAATCGATTAATTAAAACACTTCTATTGAAGTCGGGTGGAGCTGGAAGTAATTTTTTTACTTATTGTATTGTTTATATTCTAAAAACCCCACCCCAAATTTCTAAAATCTTTCAAACAAAAAAGAATCATCTAAATTGGTTCATAAACAAATAAGTAATGGTTGAACATCCGTCTGAATTAGTATGTAATGGTAACGAAAACGACAGTATTTTCAAGATTGAAAACTGCTGAACCGATTTCAAAATTTCAAAAATGGAACCAACTTGGGAAGAAACCTGATGTTATAGCGTTTGACTCATTTCAATCGGTTCAGCCGTCTTTGAGTAATGAGGTGTACAATACATATAAAAAAATATACGCTATAGATAACCTCCTCCTTTTAAAATTTTTGAAATCGGTTAAAAAGAAAATGCACCTAACAGTTACGAAAATCAAAACGCGATCAAATTCTTAGAGCTGCAAAAGCACGAAAAAACCTATCTAGTTCCGATTTAGACATTCCCGGGACGACTTCAAGAATTTACTGCAACGAAAGACTTACAAAGGTTAATAGGATGTTATTTCGTGAAGCTCGCGCAAGATCGAAGACCAGCGGTTATGCCTTCTGTTGGTGTACGCAAGGTGTTATTTATATACGACAGCGTGAGGGAAAAACAGCCTTACAGATCACTTGTAATGACGACCTCAACCGAGTATTTAGGCCACCGGCAAACTCACAATCTGTATCCCAAGATTCCCAAGCTTGAACAACTGATTTTCGAAACTAGCACGCATTTTGCAATACTTATTACTTTTTAATACTACCTAATTGTTTTGTAATATATATTTTATTATTTTTAATATATTATATTAATATTTTTACTATGTTATCTATAAACCATCTACTCATTCACAAACTTCTTACGCTTAATTATATTTATATGTCACTCAAAGAGTTCACCAATCTATCACATTGCAAGTCCGTCACCACCCACAATTATTTATCATCGCAAGGCAACGAACCCTGCATCTATAATTTCATACATTTTAATTGTAAATTTAAAAAGAAAAATAACTGCAAATTTTGAAGATGAATTAGATTTGTTAAATATAAATTGCCTCGCAATAAACGAACCTGAAGAGTGCAAATCTTTTTTCAATCACAATAACTTTAAAATATTGACGTTAAACATTAGAAGTATACACAAAAATTTCGAAAACTTTTTAACGACACTTGTGCGATTTGACATTGAGTATGACGTGATTATTTTGACTGAGTGTTGGCTTGACCACCTGTCCGTCATTCCAAAGATACCTCATTATACCGAGTATTCAACGAGTAAAGTTATTAACCAAAACAGTGGTGTAGTGGTTTACTTGAGACATAACTGGAGCGCATTGGTATCGGAGCCGGAAATAGATGATGCAAATGGCTTGCTCGTTGAAATTCCAAATACAATCACAATTCTAGGTATTTATCGTTCTCCGTCTTTTAAAGACATTTCCAGGTTTCTAAAATCTCTTGAAGCTGTTTTGACTACATATGAAAGCAAACGCAATATCGTCGTGGCGGGTGATATCAATATCGACATATTGCCAACAAGTGATAGCAACTCTCGCATTGATTACTTATGTCTCCTGGCTGAGCATGGTCTTATTCCAGCGATCACATTACCTACAAGGGAAAAAAACCTGTCTTGACCATATATTTGTGAAGTCGATAAAGCAATCTATTGGCATCGTCTGTGCCTCCGACATAACTGATCATGACGTTGCAATATTGGGACTAGCCTTTGATAATAAAAAGCGTGAAGATCCAACAAAAACAATACTGAAAAGGGACGTGTATATGATTAGAAAAGATCTGGAATCAATAAACTGGGAAACTTTGTTCAAAAATGACGATGTAAATTCAATCGCTAATTTATTTACCTCAATATTGACTAATGTTATAAAAAAACACACGCATATTACCGTTTTTAAGCGATCTAAACATATCCGGAAGCCTTGGATCTCACCAGGTCTCATTAAGTGCATGCGCCACAGAGACAGACTTCATATCTTATGTAGGCGGAACCCTGACGATAGCTTAGCCCGTATTGTTTACTCACGTTACCGTAATTTTTGTAACAGGTTGCTAAGAAAACTAAAACGTCAGTATGAGGCAAACGAGCTAGAACAAAGTAGGAATAACCCTAAAGCTTTGTGGCGAACTATTAAAAATATATGTTATATATATATATATCTATGTACAAGGCATGATTTGGGACTTGACAATTTGGGGTGGTAAATTCAAAGCCTGCCACCCCCGGTATTTGGGGATGCAGATATTTTCATTTATATGAACCATTTACCAAAGTTATTATAGTTTTAGTATACAAAGTATGTTTCGAAACTTCAGAGATCCAACGTGTGTTTTGAGGTACATTGTCCTTAAATGAAACGATGGGTAAATTTATACACACACACACGTGTATTTACATGAACGTAGCGTTTAATACGGAGACAAGACCTCAAACTATACATTAAGTAAAACAGATATGTGACGAAATACGGCTTTAAGTACTGATTTACAAATATTCACATTGCGAATCATTTTTGGTAAAAACTCTAAAATTCATGAAACCCATCTACGATAACAAACAACAATGCCGACTAAAAAGTCACAAAGTAAACAATATTATTAATTATTATCTCTCAATTTACGAATGACAATCAATCTCAACCTTTACTATATGTATAATTATGATTTTTTTTAAATTCACCCGCCACTGACTGGTGACGTGTATTTGACTTACATCGTTGGTGTCCCCGGTCTCACGCACCGGGGTTTTTTTCTATAAGTAATTTACTGTTCATGGTAGGTACCTACTTTTCTTTGGAAAGGTTATAAAATTAATACTTTAGTTTTGGCGATTAGATAACAGTATTTTTGACAATATTTTCAACAATAATAGATCTTGTAAGTATCGCCCAATATAAATAGTAATTTAGATACCTACTTTTCCTATGTCGCGTACTCTTAAATTATACAACAATGGTCTAGGTCTAGGTTAGCAACAAAATAAAAATAACCAACTGTAAAAATTTTGAATATCACGTCACGCTACTATAATAATAATAACCCAGGCAATTTAGGGTTTGGCCCGGACATTGATAATTACTAAGCGGGACCTTTTGGAATATGTTGGGACACCTTCCAGTATGACAATCAAAAATTCTAGGTGTTTTCAGACCCTGGAATTCTTAGCTATCCCACTAGGGAGGTCGTGGTACTTTTTTGAGCGTCATGCTGGAAGGTGTCCCAACATATTCCATAAGGTCCCGCTTGGTAATTATCAATGTCCGGTTCATAGAATGGAATAGTTTATTTACCTAATTTTCCACATAAATTCCCGGATTTTCTAGGATATCTTGGCTATCCCACTAAGGAGGTCGTGGGATTTTTTTGAGCGTCATACTAGAAGGTGTACGTATATATTCCAAAAGGTCCCGCGTAGTAATTATCAATGTCATTGGCCCACCACACATTCCCACCGCTGTAACTCCTGTAAGCCAGGATCAACAGCGGCGACCATTCAAAACACTAGACAATGAAGTCCAGCGAGCCCGGTGGATTACTCTCATCTGTCTTGGAACCCGCAATGAATTAATCAAAGAAGATAGGAGGAGTAGGAAAAAGAAATATCCGACTTCCCTCCATTGCAAACGGGAGACAGCAATAAAAACATGGCTATTAGAGAGCCAATTCCATTATTTATGGCAGAGTTTAAGACCCTACCGCAAAAGCACCAAAAATAAAAATATAACAAATGGAACCTAACATTAAAAAAAAAATTAAAAAAAACTCGGCGAACCAGAGCTCACACTCCCAAAGAATATGATGAGCGGATCTTGGCTATCCCATTAGGGAGGTTGTGGAACTTTTTTGAGCGTCATCCTGGAAGGTGTCCCAACATACCTATTTCAAAAAGTTCCGCTCAGTAATTATAATCAATGTCAAGGTTATACATAACCTATTTTGCCAGGTAAATTCCAGGTTTTTCCAGGATATCTTGGCTATCCCACCAGGGAAGGTATGTGGGTATTGCCGAATTCATAAAAAAGGAGGTTATCGATTCGACACGTATGTATGTAATATTGTTGGAATTGCACAAGATTCGTATAGGTAAGTATATTATCCATGTGGGCTTCTAAACATGTGTGTTTCATAGTAAGTACTATGTACTATATACCTATGTTTGTTCGTCCATTATGCCGCATTATGCATTCGTTCTTGTTCCATTTATCCATCAGTTTCTATGTATTTGGTAGGTATTCATTATTTTTATTGTAGGGCTGTTTTTTTTATGACCAACGTATACCTAGAGTATAAATGGCTGAACCAAGGATTTCGGCGAGAAAGCTTGCAAACTGAAAGTAGTGGCATGAGTGTAATCATGAATCGGCTCACAGTCTGCAGGCAGTACAATAGCGTTGAAAGGTTCTTCATTTTTCTGTTCCGAATCGGTTTCTGATACGGCTATAGGTATTTGATAATATTATAACAACATCAATCTGAGTTGTGCTTTTTAATATCAAGTTTATCCGTAATTAATTACCTATATAGTACATACTAACCGGATTTATGGCGTTGACTGTAACATATTGAATGCAAAAATGACATCTATTTCTAAATAACAACATGACTCCCTTTTTGTTACAACCTGTATAAGTGGGATGATTTGAATTTATAACCCCAAATCATGCCTTGTACATACACATCTCACGACCCCAAAGCATAGTTCGAGGACACATTCTCGAACTATGCTTTGGGGTCGTGAGATGTGTATGTACAAGGCATGATTTGGGACTTTTGGGGTTATATATTCAGAGCATCCTACTTATACAGGGTGTAACAAAAAGGGGGTTACAAGCCGAAATGGGAGATTCTTCTTCTGCGCTTTCAAGGTCAGCAGCACTAAAGATTCGTACCGCGGCTTGTATTTTTTTTTTGTTTCATGCGCATTCAAGGTCGGTGCTCAATAAGTTTGCCGGCTACTACCTACCTATAGGTATATCTCGGTTTGTGTAGGATAATTACCTATAGTGGCCAACCCGACTTACGATTTACGATTATACCTACTCATACCTACCTTAAAAGTAATAAAAAGTTGATCCCTTTTTCCTGTTCATCGATTGTTTAATGGTTGCCTAAATCGATCATTAAGTATACTTATACCTACCTATTAGACACGTTTAGGTATTTTCCGTAAATGTCCTCAAACTATGCTGTAAGTAAAGTTACAATTTATTTAAAGTCCCCAGTACACGATGTCTGCGGGGTGTGTGTGAGACGCTCACTCCTGGGCGTTTAAACCGAAAAATATTGCTGTTGGCGTATAACAAACGGACTATAGGGGGCTCGCCGGGGTCGCTGCCGCTGCTCGGGAGAATCATCAACCCATACCCAACAGGCAACTGTCGGGTGTGTGTCCATATCAGAAAAATCTGAATGCAGGTTTCCTCACGATGTTTTTCCTTCCGCGATAGCAATGCCTGACTGGGGATAGATAGAATCCGGAACCTCTAGTTCCGTGGTCCGAACCGAAGCACAGATATACCTACCTAACCTACATTATGTGGTCCGAAGTTTAAAGCCGCAAGTACACATTGGCCGATGTTGGTCCAACTTTGCAATGCATTGCTGGCCTTGCATGGCCCAGGCTCGACTTTGCGCCATGCAAGGCCAGCAATGCATTGCAAAGTTGGGCCAACATCGGCCAATGTGTACTGCGGCTTTAACAACAAGGCAAAACACGCTAAGGCTGGCCCCAGACCTACCGTTTCTTTGCTGATCTACCTAGAACAGCAAAGCAAAGAATGAAACCGGGAGGCTAGAATGCCATACAAAACATACTACTCGTCACAGACCTATCGACCCAAACCGGCAAGAACGCCCGGTCAGCAAGCCACCGGTCGACATCGCCGGTAAGAACGTCTTCACCGGTAAGAAAGAGGCGTAGCCTACGTGCTCGCTCCGTACATGGTCACACACAGCTCGGTTGCAACCCGGCGCCGGTGCCGGCGATTTGTAAGCGTCAGAACCGCTGGACCAAAAGCGATATTGAATGTTTAGAAAATACCGAAATTCTTTACTTTTTTGCTACTTTTTAGTGCCTAACTTTAAATATTTAGTACCTCGATTGACAACCACAAAACGTGTAAAATATTTTTTTTACACTCTCTGGCCACTTAGCCAGACATTCTGACGTCAGGTTGTATGAACCACTTTTTTATAATTTTAAACAACACAACTAATTTATCTGTTTGTAAACATTTAGTACCTATTAAGTACCTTAACATATATTTTTTCAAAAAAAAATTAACGCATGGAAGATTTTTAAAATTGATATTTAATTTGACACAGGAACTTTGTAATAAAACCATACAACCCCATCGAGTTTGGGCTCGTTTCATTCATCCTGCTAAGTAATCTGTTGGAAGGAAATGTCCAGGGTCTGATGATGGAGCAGAAAGAAGGCCAAAGGAACTCTGTAATAAAACCATACAATCCCATGGAGTTTGGGCTCCACATAACATTAATATCTGACTAGGTTGAAAATTCGAAAGACTCACGAATAGAAATATTTTACCTAGTAGGTATGAAGTAGTAGTAGGTATATTTACCTAGTATCATTTTATTTAAGTAGATAAATACCTCTAATGTGTAGGTACTTACTTAATGCAAATTGCAAGAATCGTATCAAACAAAACAAGACTGTCGCTCTTATGAATAACTTGACGGACACACACGCCGCACCGCACCGCACCGCACACCAACGCGAACGCGACGGCTCGCGCGCGGGCCGCGGCAGCGGCACCCGCCCGCCCCTCGGCGTGACCCGCCCGCCTCTCGGCGTGACCCACCCCGCGCCACGCCCGCCCACGGCGTCCGGCTCAGCAGGTGCACATCGTCGTTGTTGTCGGTCGCGCACGTATCGACCTACCTAGATATCGCTTTATTATACGTTACACTATTTTCCAACAAAGTACTCGTCAAGACGATTCAAACGAGCCCAAACTCGATGGGGTTGCATGGTTTTATTATAGAGTTCCTATGGCCTTCTTTCGGCTCCATCATCAGATCCTTGGACACTTTTTCCCATTAGAGTACTCGCCAAGACGATTCAAACGAGCCTAAACTCAATGGGGTAGCGTGGTTTATTAAAGAGTTCCAGTGTCCTTCTTCCGGCTCCATCATCAGACCCTGGACACTATTTCCCAACAAAGCACTCGTCAAGACGATTCAAAGGAGCCCAAATTCAATGGGGTTGCACGATTTAAATATTTAGTTCCTATGGCATGGCCTTCCAGCTAAATCATCAGAGCCTGGACCTCATCTCCCTTTAAAGTACTCATCATGACGATTCTAACGAGCCCAAGCACGATGGGGTTGTTTGGTTCCATTATAGAGTTCCTGTGGCCTTCTTCCGGCTCCATCATCAGATCAGCCCAATGATACCATAATATTGCATTGCCTTCCATTTCTGACCTATGTTCAAAGTTTCAAGTCTCTAGCTCATCCGAAAGCTAGTTTAAATTGTTCGCAAACTTTGTGGAGAAAGAAACAAACAAACACAAAAGCAAACGAGAAAGCAACCTAATAAAAGCGTGTTAAAAACAACCTACCTACCTACCTATAAGTTTCAAGTCTCTAGCTCATCGGGAAGCTAGGTAGGTAGGTACTTATCTAGTATAAAATACTCTTTTCTAAAATTACGGACAAACAAATAAACGAACCTACTTATAAATATTAATAGTATAAATAAACAAGAAAACGTTCATATGAAAACGTGTTAAAAAAACCAACATTCCTTTTTGAACTTATCTTGTACTGTGGCAGTATCGTCTATCTGTCGCGAGTCAGACAGAGTCTGTCTCTGTCTGTCACATTACCTCTACACGTTGACCTTGAGAACGCCTTTATGCCTTAGGTATAAAGTTGGTTTTTGTAGTACAACTGTTACGTCTGACGTGCCGTCGTAGGTACAGTTAGACTGTCTTGAAATCGTGCGTGCATTTAGACGACACAATTTTAAGAATCTTATTACCGAGCGGGCTAGGCCGCACGATTTTAAGATTCTTACTGTCTTAGTCCGTTTACACCAAGCTTAGTCTTGAAATCGTGTGCTTAAAATTGTGTAATGTAATTGAGCCTTTAAGTAGTGCTCTTAGTTCTTCTGTTTCTCTATTCAGTTTTCGCCTATCGTCATTGTGCCTGCTCTGTTGCCATACGCGCCGAGACCTTCTCTTTTCTAGTACTTTTTGTTTTATTTCTAGTGGTATATTAGCGCAATAGGGTTTGTGTACTATAGTGGGAGTAGTTTTCCAACAAGCTTCCTGGATCAACGTAGTAATGTGGTTTGTCGCTTCCTCTATTTCTTCCGGAGATTTCAGTGACATTTTCATGTTTATGTTATCATTAACATATTCACGAAATGAGTACCAGTCGGTCTTGTTATTGAAGAGTTGTGGTGGTCTTTCGACTTCAATAACCATGGTGCTAGCTGTGAGCAATACGGGAGTGTGGTCCGATGAGGTATCTAGGCATGATTCCGGTTTGAAGTAGTGGTGAGACAATCCTTTGATGATGAAAAAATCCAGAAGATCTGGAATTTTGTTCAAGTCTGTAGGCCAGTATGTTGGTTCGAAAGTCGATAAGGTATGTAAGTTGTTTATCGTTACGCTAGAAAGCAGTTGTCTACCTCTTGTTGTAATAAGTCTCGAACCCCAGGAAGTATGTTTCGAGTTCCAGTCTCCACCAGCCACGAAGCGACCACCGAGGGAGCTGAAGAATTCAGAAAACATGTGTTCTGTTATTTTATGTTTAGGCGGACAATAGACGGCAACGACATTGAAATATCCACAATGGTCTTCAATCGCAACTGTGGTAGCCTGAACATAGCTTTTCTTAAATTCCGGTAGTAGGTGGTGTTTAATAGTTTTCCGTATTATGACTGCTGTTCCTGCGTGCCCTGTTCCATCCGGGTGATTGGTCGTGTACGTACAGTATCCACGGAAATTCACTTTAGATGCATTAGTACAATGAGATTCCGAGATGAGGATGATATCGAGGTTTTGTTGTCTTATTAGTAAGTCGACTTCGTTCTTGTTTGGTGATAAGCCATTTACGTTCCATGTTGCTATACGCAAAGATGCCATTAGGACAATTTGTTTATCAGTGTGGTTATGAGCTGCATAAGTGTGCCCATTTGTTGTAGGATTATTTCGAACTTTTCAGATTGTTTCAATAATATTTTTTCTATTGCAGTCATCTGAGGCTCTGGACTTTCAGATTGGTTGTTGTAATCTTTCTTTGTCTCCCACTTTGTTTGTTTGTTCGTTTCTGTGGCAGATTTTGCTTTCTTATTGTGGGTATGTAGAGCTTCAGCGTATGTTGCGGGTCGGGATTCAGAATCTCCTTTACATTCAGGGTTCGGTGCAATTTTCGGCTTTGCTAGAGTTGGTGCTACTTTTCTTGAGAGGATTTCACGGTATACCTCACAGCCTTTATAATTAGCCGGATGGGCGCCGAAACACAATGCGCATTTAGCCGGAGTATTTCTGTCTTTCTTGGTGCAGTCTGACGTTTTATGTTGTTGAGCGCATTTAACACAGCGGTATGGCCTCATGCAATTGTTCTTTGAATGCCCATACTGCTGGCATCTTTGGCATTGGACAATCGTTTTTTTCTTTTTTGGGTCTTCTATTATAACTGACTGGTGGTATACATATTTTAATTCTTTGACAGCCTTGTTATTAGGTCCTGGTAAGAGGTTAACAAAGAATGTTGATGTGGGATTTTTTTCTGGGCCATATCGAGCATTGATGATCTCGCCCGCTACCGAGTTACCTGTACTTTCAATTGCTTCTATTATTGCACTTGTGGGAGTTGAATAGTGGAGATTTCGAATTACTATTCTGTAGTTTCTCTGATCTTTTCTGGTAAAAGTATGTCCTATTAGCCCTTTTTCACGGACTAGTGAAATAAGATGTTTATATACTTCCACCTGGGTGCAGCTAACTCTCATTTGGTTTCGATTTACAATTTTATAGGTGAATTGGTCCCTTTCAGCAGCACTTTCAAGTAATTCTGTAAGTTTACCAACATCTTCTACTCCGTATAGGATAATTGGAGGAGGCTTACTTGGTTTTCTTTGTTTGATTTGTTCTTCCTTGTCATTAGCGTCTATAGGCAAGACGCCAAATCTATTTGAGGTCCTTACTTCTTCGGGAGATGGAGTTTGGTTTAACTTTTTCCTTTTAGGGTTTCTAGCTGCTGGTATTCTTTGCCATTCCGGATGTTTATGAGTTGTGGGTGGATTTTCGTCAATTTCAACATCTGAATCTAAATTCAAAATTACAGGTGGTGAGGCCGGTGGTGGATCTTCCTTTGGCAGGTTGCCTGTAGAGTAACTTCTAGACCTGCTAACAAACAGGCCAGGATGAAAGGCCTGTTGAATCATTCTTCTATTTCCAGTAACATTTACCGACACAGAAGCCTGGTCACCTACTTCTATGCAGTCTTCGGTAGCTAATTTCACACTCTCTGGCCCGGGTACCGGAGAGCGCCGGGGGTTAGCCGGGTCGCATGACAAAACGCATTCCTTATTATTCGACATTTCATTACGAGAGGGGGTTGGGAGAATACAAACAGTGCTTTCCCAAGGCACTGTCGCCACGATGTTCAAAGGGGATTTAAGTCCTTTAGGCTTGTGGTAGCCATAAACAGGTTAGTTGACCGCCGCCTGTGACTCGGCGTTGTTGCCCGTTTAGCACCACCCGGGGGACACGTGTAGGGTGGGCCTTGGAAAAGGTGGTAAGTCCTACGGACGCGAGCAACTCATCCCCCTAAAAGAAAGAACTAAAACAGAAAATAAAACAAATACAAAAACTACAATGTAAATAACTCCAATACTAACTACGTTGATCGAAAAAGACAGAGACTTACTGCCTTTTTTTTACTATGACAGTAAGCACGGCCGAGCGTGCTAGAAATTGTGTGGTGTAAATGAGCGCATTCTTACTCGTTTTCAAGACAGTCTTAAAATCGTTTGCTTAAAATTGTATAGTGTAATTGAGCCTTAAGAAATGTTGAACAAAATATGACCAACACAGAAAAACTTATACATGAAAGTAAAGAAAAAATAACTTGTGAAACATGGCGTAATACATGCAAAAGTGTAATTGATAGAGAAACCGAATATATGAAATATTTTGACAGTGAATTTGAATTCATAATAAATTTACAAGACGAAAGTGATGACGAAACTGACTCTGAAGATTATAGTTATGATTCTACCTAAATTTAATTTTATTCTATTTAATGTAACGTGATTGATTACGTGGTACTAAAAATAAATATTTTGTCATACATTTTTTATTTTACCATGTCAATGTCATATCCACCAAACATAACACAAATTAATTATTTTGTTCATTAGCAATGAGCTTGCTAACGCTACCTGCAGTTACGCACACAAGTGCGCGTATTCATACGCGTAACAACTACAAGTATAGCCATAGAAAAATCAAATAAGTAGGCCAACTGGAGCTGTGAGCGAGCGATAATAGCCTAAACACTGGCTGACTGGTAGGGCTTTCGCTTATAGTTTATTCAATCGTCAAAATGCATATGTAAGGCAATCTTTATGTAAAACAATTTTCCCCTGTAGGGTAAGCATCAGGGATCTATAATACCTATATTTTTTTTTGTACATAGACCAGGAGCTGACTACAATGTTTTCATTACCTACGTCATATTATATGATTATTGAATTGAAAAATTACGATGGAAGTAGGATTTATTAAAACGTGGCTTTACTAAATCATGTTTTTATTAAAATAAAATAATTATTATGATATTGTAGTTTTTACACTATTAACGATTTTTTTACTTTTTCATTTACCTAAATTATAATCTTCAAATTAGGAAATTGAATAATTTTACAATAACTTCAAATAATAGGCATTAAAAGTTATTTTTTACCCGACTGCGAGGAAAGGGTTAGGTATTTTTTCAACAGTTGTTATCTAATTTGAAAATTTAAAACGGAATGAGGTACGCACGACACAGCGCGGTTAGGTAAACAGTAAAACAGTTGAATTACGAAAACAGCTCTTATTACGCACGACATAAAGACGGTCTCAAGGTCAACATGTATAGTCTGACGTGCCGTTGACTGTACCTATTTTTTTTATACGTAGGTACTCATGACGAAATAATAATAATTAACCCGGCTCTCCTATGTAGGTACCTACGTTTTACCGATTTGTTTATTTATATGTAGGTACCTAATTATGTAAATATAAAATGCAATATCAATCGGAAAATTTTGACAGATTTGCGTAGGTTGATAACCAACCGTGTGAGGTACACATGTTAACTGATGAAACATAATTAGGTAAGTACCTACCTACCTACTCAAGTTTATTGCTTATATACCTACCTAAGATTTAGTTTGATTTATACAAATTTCTACTTAAGTAATTGGTCCCTTCTTTTCGCGGTGGGGCATACTTAGTGATCAATTAAATCAAACCACAAATTGGTATCTGGTCAATGAAATTCGGAGCAGAACTAGGCATTTCCTAAACACTTTCAGTTATGTATTATGTACGTTCCTACGTATGATATAAAAGGGTAGTAGATTAGATAGGTACTCACCGTTCTTGTTCACTAGGATTACCTAGCGACTAGGATTACCTACCTTCGCATTAGCGAAGAAAGACAATTCCGGATCAGACAAACTGCTATTTAGACATCCATAAACACTGCAATATTTTCTAGAGGTCATCTTCACGAATTTGTATTTAAAGGAGGTAAGTAGGTAGTGTACATGTACGGCGGAGCGTGCGTGAGCGGCTGAGCGCGGGCGGTATTAAGTACGGCGCAGCCACGACTGACTGACGCACCGCTATCACCTTTAAGTTGTGTCAGTGTGTGCGTGCGACGACGCATACGTACGGCCGCGCTCACATACAAACCGCGTTCGGGCGTATAATGAGTAAGACGACTTACTTATTTGATTTTACTATGGTATAGCTCACCCGTCTTCGTGACAGAGTACACACGGCGACAGCTCAAGCTACCCTGTTTGGACTTTGAACTATTAAAAGTTGAACGCTGCGAATCGTGCGAGAGGGTGCGGTATGCTGTTGATGTTTCGTCTCACGGCATTCTACGCCCGCGCCAGCAGCCGCGTCTATGCAGGCTCTCTAGCGCACTATTTTGTGTTTTGTACGCAGTGTAGTTATGGTTATATAGGGTGCGTAGCTTGATCTGTCGCCGTGTGTACAAGTGAGTAAGATAGCTTCAAACAAAGGTACCAAGCGCGCCTTGTATGACGTGTGCACGCCGCCGCGCGCCGTATACAGACGCACACAATTACAAAAATATAGGAACAAATTAGAACACACAGTCAGGGCTGCGTACGATGGACGTTGCTGCTTGCCGCGTCATAATATGCGAGAGTTGCGAGACGGATCCGATTGTTGCGCTCTTGTTGATTATGTATTTTTAATTACGTAGGTACTTACTTTTAATATTTTGTTAATCATTTCAAAGTCAACAGCTCATCGAGTGTTTTTTTGTTGGTATTAGATTAGGTGGTACCTACAATAACTCAATGGATACATAGGTATACCTAATATAACAGTAACATAAGTAGGTACCTAATTACTTACCTACCTCTCCTCTCCGCTTTGGTGGTTACCGGACCTTTTACCTACCTTTCGGCGTGTATCGAAAAAATACTGAAAGTAACTTACCTACCAAATATATTAATTAATTAATTTCTGCTCTCTATTCCCGCAACTTCGGCATTCACAGAAAGGATAAAATATTTTCAGTAAAGAATTCTAAAGTAGCGAGAAGAACGCAAGTCAACAGAGCGTGTATTTCTTGAATTAAAAAAAAAGAGCTTTTCCTTTACATTAATTAGAAAATTTATTGCGACAAAGCGACAAAGCATATTATGACACTTTTATAAAAAAAGTTTAAAAAATTCAAGAAGTGCAAAAAAAATTCGTTTTTATTCAAATAAATAAATAACAAATACATTATCTTTGACTTTCTTTGCCTTTTCCTTAAAATACTATATTTTTTCAAAGTTTAGGTACAGCTAGGCAAAAAAGAGTATGGAAAAAATGAGGGCGCTGCTACATTAAATCAGGCCACCCCATATACTACGACTAGACGATTGTGATACTTTGCTAAGAAAATTAATATTTGTTAAATATTTCTAGTTTTATTTGGAATAGGAATTACTTTTCTTTTAACCTAATATTTTCGTGTAAGAAAAAGTTTGTCTTATGGAACATACATCAAAACCGTCCAAATCTTTCCTCGGATGACCTTTTCGGTGCTTTCCCGGTGTGGAAAATTTTCCATTATTTTCAACACCTTCTTTTTCAATATTTCTTACATTATTGACACTAACACCTGTAAATAGCAAGTTACAGTGCTTGTGAGTACCCAAGAATAATTTATGTTTATAAGAATCAAGCACGTGTAGTCGTTGTATACGCGACTTTACTTGACAGCAAAGTGGTGTTGCCATGAAAGAAAATATTTAGTTCCATCTATCACCACGTCAAACTCTTTTTTGCCAAGCTGTACTATATATTTTAATAGTTTTGAAAAATACTATATTTAGTCGAAGAAATGTTGGCAACCCTACCAACGAGGGAGTTTCTTGCCGTTTGCTCAACCTCAATGACCATAATTAAAAAAAAACGCGTAGGTACCTATAGAATCACAGTCTGAATCATGAAAACCGTAGGAACTGACTATATGTAGGCACTTTCAGCGCAAATTCCTTTAAAGCTGTCTATCTATCGAACGAACTAACTAACTAACTAACAACGGATTTTTTAATCTAATTTTCACCCACTTCCTGTGAACCGATTAAGGCTGGCCCCAGACCTACCGGTTTCATTTCTTTGCTTTGCTGTTCTACCATGGACCGCCGGCCAAGAGGCTCATTTTCAATCTATCGCATATTTTGACCTGACCACATTATAATAAATAATAATAAATAAATAAATAAATAAATAAATATTTGACAACATCACATACATTGCTCCAATCCCATAGTAAGTAGCTATAGCACTTGTGTTATGGAAATCAGAAACAACGGTGGCATGACACACACCCAGACCTGAGACAATATTGAAAAGTTCATTTTCTACATTGTCCCAGCCGGGGATCGAACCCGGGACCTCAAGAGATGGTGACGCCTTGAAAACCGGCGTGCGAACCACTCGACCACGGAGGTCGTCAAACACCAAACATTGGCAAGATAGCCATTAGTTTGGTGTTATCAAATATCGTCGTCTGGGGTGCGATGAGAAGTTTTAGCGCCCTCGCAGATTACAGACTTTCTATCGGCCGATAGTTTGATCGGGTTGGGTTGCTAGCGCGCACACTGGCCCGACTAAACAGTCGGGTTGGTGATGAGTGCGCAGACTAGCCAACTGTCAGCCGACTTCCTTACATATAATAAAACAGTAAAAAAAAGTGTGTCTGTACATAATGTACATTACATATATTTATTTCAAAAAAAAATATCTGGGGCGATGGAGACATACTAATAGAGTAAGAATTTACAAAAAAAGTGTGTCTGTTTGTCTGTTTGTTTGTCTGTTTGAACACGCTAATCTCCGGAAATACTAAACGGATTCGAATGAAAATTTTTTTGTTATACAAGGTGTTTGGTAAAAGCCTTATAAAGCCGAATATGGTAGATAGGGACCATCAAATTGAACAACTTTTACTATGGGACCAACTCCGAAATCGCGAAAAAAAAATCAGCTGTTCCATACATTTTGATATTTTCGTTATTATTTTTTGTATGAAACAGCTGATTTTTTTTTCGCGATTTCAGAGTTGGTCCCATAGTAAAAGTTGTTCAGTTTGATGGTCCCTATCTACCATATTCGGCTTTATAAGGCTTTTACCAAACACCTTGTATAGCTGTTAAGCCTGGGCGTAACTTAGGGTATAACTGATTTTTGGAAATGGAACACCTGATGCAGAACCATAATGGTCCAACTTAACTATAAGGAATATAAAAATGACACCTTTGCAAAAGTTGTTCAACCTGATGAGCATTTTTTGTTGAGGTATAAAAATCGAAGATCTGGAACACCTGATGCAGGACCATAATGGTCCAGCTAAACTATACAAAATATAAAAATTACATCTTTGCAAAAGTTGTTCAGCCTGATGAGCATTTTTTGTTGAGGTATAAAAATCGAAGATCTGGAACACCTGATGCAGAACCATAATGGTCCAGCTAAAACTATACAAAATATAAAAATGTCATTTTTGCAAAAGTTGTTGAGCCTGATGAGCATTTTTTGTTTAGGTATAAAAATCGAAGATCTGGAACACCTGATGCAGAGCCATAAATAACACTGTTACAAGTATTTTCTTATGTAACTACATTAGTTCATTTATATGCATACGCCGAAGTCATAAAGTCCACGCGTACGAAGTCGCGGGCATCAGCTATATTAAGTAAAAAAGTTAAAAAAATATTCATTTTTAACATTATAACACTGCTACAAGTATTTTCTTATGTTTCGAATGATTTGCTAGTGTAGTTTGTAACCGAGTTTTGAAGAGAACTGTTGCACAATGAAAATTAATTTACTTTTGTCTAGAATGGTTATTACTGCTCTCATAATATGGAGAAGAGAATATTGGGTACATCCAATCTTCAGTCATAGATTATTAAATGGATGTGTATGTATTATATATGTTATAGCAATTAGGATTATTTATGTATGTATTGTTATGTAGGTTTATATTTTTATTTTAGCTAGATCCTTATTTATGATTAATGGATATTTAGTTATCCATTTTTTTTGCCGCCACGGTTTCTTTCTTTAACACCCTTTCCGGTCGACTGTTAGAGAATGCCTTAAGGCATTAAGTCCGCCAATTGAATTTTCTTATGCAATAAAGTTTAAATAAATAAATAAGTTTAAATAAATGGAAAATTTTACACGATACATTCCAAATTACTCGATCTTCCGAAAAAAAATCGTCCAAGTCAGTTCAGCTTTCTGAAGCTGAATATTTGATTTTACATACATAACTAACAAAACATACCTATCTACATAGCATATGGATGCTAGACAACAGATTTTTTACTAGGTAGGTAATTAAAAGGGATTGAAATGAATTAATACTTTAGCATTCATACCAAAAAATCGATCGACCGATCAATTAGCGATGCCATTATTAATAAACCCTCGACTGTCCGGCGCCAAAACTCGGAGCGAAATGAACTATCGGCCGAGCCGGCCGACTAAACGATCGTCGTGTGTGCGCGCGTGGATATGAGCCAATACTGATTAACCAGGCGGCCGATAGTTGGCCGACAGTTTAGTCGGGAAGCCCATCCAACTTATTTATCGGCCGACTCCGAATCGTTCTAGTGTGCGCACCTGCATACACCTTCATACTGATTGAGAGCCCGACTAAACTGTCGGCCGATAGAAAGTCTGTAGTCTGCGGGCACGCTTAGTTTTCGTTTTAAAAAAAACTGCTGTTTTATACAAAAATTAATAACGATATTATCAAAATGTATGAAACAGTTCATTTTTTTTCGCGATTTCAGATTTGGTCCCATAGTAAAAGTTGTTCAGTTTTATTATGGTCCCTATCTACCATATTCAGTTTTATAAGGCTTTACCAAACATCTTGTATAAATAAGCGATCGAGTTATTTTTAACGATCGGAGTCCATGTTCAGGGTGGCATATCTCCTAAAAGCTTCCTACTTCGCAATCCAGGCGATGATATTTGATAAAACCAAGCTAATGGCTATCTTGCCAATTTGGTCTAGTCCCAAAATGCGATAGATTGAAAATTACCCTGGTTGGCCGGCGGTCTTTCAAGCAAGGTAGCACAGCAAAGCAAAGAAACGGAACCGGTAGGTCTGGGGCCAGCCTAAGTTGAAACTTTACAAACACGTAGGTACCTATAGTTCTGATGACAATATAATATTATGGTAGCATGGAGTTGATCTGATGATGGAGACGGAAGGTGGTCAAGAGATCTCCTTGATGAATTATAGCAGAGTACTCGTGTTTGGTATCATTTAAATTATTTCGATGAGAACTTTATGTAGTACCTACCGGTAAGATTGAAGGTCTGATAATGGAGACGGAAGTTGGTGAAGGGATCTTCTCGATTAATTATGGGAAAACACTCGTGTTTGGTCTCATTTCAATTGTTGTGACGAGAACTTAGTGGTACCATTAAGATTGAGGGTCTGTTGATGGAGACGGAAGGTGGTCAAGGGATCTCCTCCCATGTAGGTATTATAGTAAAACACTCGTGTTTAGACTCATTTAAAATTTTGCGATGAGAACTTTGTGGTACCAGTAAGATTGAGTCTGATGATAGTAAAACACTCGTGTTTAGACTCATTTAAAATTTTGAGATGAGAACTTTGTGGTACCAGTAAGATTGAGTCTGATGATGGAGACGGAAGGTGGTGAAGGGATCTGCTCAATGAATTATAGAAAAACACTCGTGTTTGGTCTCATTTCCATTGTTGTGACGAGAACTTTGTGGTACCATTAATATTGAGGGTCTGATGATGGAGACGGAAGGTGGTCAAGGGATCTCCTCTATAATTGTAGCAAAGCATTCGTGTTTGATCTCGTTTCAATTGTATCGATAAGAAATTTGTGATATCAGTAAGATTGAGGGTCTGATGACGGAGACGGAAGGTGGTTAAGGGGTCTCCTCAGTAAATTATAGTAAAACATTCGTGTTTGGAGTCATTTCAAATGTTGCAATGAGAACATTGTGGTACCTATCAGTAGTGTTTGGTCTCATTTCATTTCTTTCGATAGTAAAATGGTACCGATAAGTTGGTATGTTTGATGATGGAGACGTAATGTAGTCAAGGTTTCTCCTTTGTAATTTGTTGTCAAACGCTCATGTTTGGTAACATTCAATTGGTTTTGATAAGAACCTTGTAGTCCCGGTATGATTGAGGGTCTTATAATGGAGACGGAACGTGGCCAAGGGATCTCCTCAGTAAACTATTGCACAACACTTGTGTTTGAAATCTTATAATTTTTGTCTATATTTTTGTCTACGATTTTATAATCAAAATTAATTAACAAAGTATTAATTTATAATATGAATCCCTATTGTAATACTTTTTTCGTAATAATTATAAAGTTAGGTTGACATAGATTATACTCAAAAATTTTCAGCTAATAGTATTGTACAACATAGTATGAAAATGTAACAAAGTTATTTTTTACCGTTTAGTGCAGTTTTCATTAAAGTAAAATTGTTTTAATCATAAAGTTTTTTTTACTTATTTTATACACAATTTATATATACTTCTTCGTATAAAACAGTTTGAGGACAGTGCACACTATCATGCAGAGCATATAAATCGTAGCGTATAAAAAATCGAGACCCGATGTAAACGATTGGTAAGATTGTGTATAAAAGATTTCGCTGACCCCATAGTATCCGTTGAATACATGATTACTTTGAGACATGTCCCTAAACTATACAAAAGTCCTCAAAGCATGCTTACACTGTAAATTTTGTCCTCGAACTAAACCTTGTACATAGATATATATATATATATATATATATATATTAAAATTATAAATCTTACGTCCACCAAGAAGGAACCAGTTGAACTACTATCTACAAATGGGCCCAGAAATGCAACAGACTCACTTAACGCATGCAATACATTCTTTTCAACTGTGGGACAAAAACTTGCTGACAAAATTTTAGGCGAGCTTAAAACTACCCAGGAAAGTTTGGCCTACACTCACAAGTCAGATAAACTTTTTCCAAATTCTTTTTTCATGGAACCCACTGACACATTTGAGGTAAATTCCCTCATATTGAACTTACAAAACGATAAGGCCCCTGGTTTAGATGATATTACTAATTCGCTCCTAAAGCAAATCAGGGAATTTATTGTTGAGCCACTAACGGATATTTATAATAAGAGTCTAGCTACAGGTGTATTTCCGGATCTTTGGAAATCAGCCTCTGTCATACCTATACACAAAGCTGGCCCACGCGATAATCCCCATAACTATCGTCCAATATCACTCTTAAGCGTCTTTGCCAAGATACTCGAGAAGATCGTTAATAGACGTCTCATTAAATATTTAGAATCACTATGTATTCTTTCAAACAACCAATTTGGTTTTCGTCAGGGCAAGTCAACAGAAGATGCAGTATCACTACTACTTACCAATATTGTGACACACCTAGACAGAAATGAGAAATGCATAGGAGTTTTCTTAGATTTGGCCAAGGCATTTGACACTGTTTCCACTCCGATATTGCTTAAAAAACTTGAAGAAATCGGAATTCGTGGAATAGCCTACGACTGGTTTAAAAGCTATATATCGGAGAGGAAACAGTGCCTTAGTGTCAAGGGAATGATCAGTTCTCCTCAGACTGTTAAATTTGGAGTTCCACAGGGGAGTGTTCTAGGCCCCACACTGTTTCTCATCTACATTAATAGCATTCATGACATACCACTAAATCAAGCAAAGATAATATGCTATGCAGATGACACTTCCATAATATTCCATGGATCCACTTGGGATGACGTCATTGCGAATGCTGAGCAGGGTATAACCATGGTTTCTTCATGGCTCCGGAGAAACTTGCTGACGCTCAACACCCAGAAATCACAATTTGTTTGTTTCCATAAAACCTCTGCTTCTGCGCCCTCTTCAATAGCCGAACTTAAAATAGACACGCACAATGTTAATGGCACTAATCAGACTATTGCAAGAACGAGTGTGACAAAATATCTTGGAGTGCTCCTCGATCAAAATCTGAACTTTAGGGAGCACATAGAATCTCTCTCTGGTAAAGTACGTAAAATAATTCATGTGATGAGGAATCTGAGGCATGTGACAGATTTCAATGTTCTTAGAACCGTTTATACGACTCTGTGTCAACCTTTGATAACCTACTGCCTTATTAACTGGGGAGGTTCCTCTAAGACTGCTATGATACTGATCGAGAGGGCTCAGAGATCAGTTTTGAAGACTATGTTAAATAAACCACGTCGATATCCTACCGTCGATGTTTACAGGGACAGTGGATTTCTGACTGTTCGACAGCTATTCATACTAAAGGTCTCTCTTTTTAACCATAAAATAATTGTAAATGCTGATAATTATGAAAATCTTCTCTCCAAGAGAAACTTTCAAGTCCCAATTAAAGCTGTTAAAACCTCATTTGCAAAAAGATTCAGTCCCTTTGTCTTGAACTCTGTATACAACAAAGTGGCAAAATTTTGCGATTTACGAAATAATACTTCACATGAAGCCAAGTTTAAAATATCCAAATGGCTCTCGACCCTAACTTATGATGCTACGGAGCAACTCATCAAGTCGTTGCCATAAAACTCAATTACAAATAACTCTAGCCAATACAAAACCATGGCAAAGTTATGTTATGTGTTATGAGTAGATACAATATTATACACCTATCTAATTATATTATATATATTTTCTATATACATATCTAACCTAAATTACTTATATATATTTATATTATAGATTATTTACACTAATGTTTAATTATGAACGTGTTTTTTCATAATGTTTAAATTGTTTAATTGTTTAAATGTAAAAATGTTTTGATTAATTTAACACTTAATTTTCTCAAAATTGTTAATTAACTAGTAGTTTTCTTTTAAAACATGTTTAATCCCGAGGCCTACTGTGTCTGAAAATCGTATTGGTGCCCACGACACAGAAGTACATTCTAGTGTGGATACCGCAGATAAGCAAATCTGAGAAAATCTCACAACAACGGGGTTACCCCTCTGTAATTATCTGATACTATTGCATACTCTGCTCTGTATTTTTGTGTACCCTGTTTGTTGAATAAATATTTTTGTATTTTGTATTTGTATTTTGTATTTTGTACTTTATGTCTCAGTACTACCATTTACTTCTAATTACCTATGTATTCATTTACTCGTTATTTTTATTTGATTCATGATATTTTAGATATCTACGAACTAAAATAAATAAAAAGGTAACCGCGCGTTTTTGCCAGTTTTTTTTTTTATTTAACTTGTTGCAAAAAACCCCTAAAGCTGAATATGGTAGATAGGAACTGAACAACTTTTACTACTGGACCAACTCGAAATCGCGAAAAAAAAATTGGTTGTTTCATACATTTTAATATTTTCATTATTAATTGTTGTATGAAACAGCTGTTTTTTTCACGATTTCAGAGTTGATCCCATTGTAAAAAAAATCAGTTTGATGATCCCTATCTGCCATATTCGGCTTTAGGGGGTTTTTTGTAACACGTTGTGCATGGATCTATAAGTACGTAAAAAATAAATAAATTAAAAAAATATTAAAACACGACTGCCCTGCCAAAAATGAACTAAAAAGATAAATAACAAGGTGTCATTGCAGTCGGGGGACCGTTTTGTGGAACAATTTTCAATTAAAGAGGTCCCCCGACTGCAATGACACCTTGTTATTTATCTTTTTAGTTCGTTTTTGGCAGGTCAGTCGTGTTTTTTTTTAAATATTTTTTTTAATTTATTTATTTTTATTTCACACATTTTAGTGACAAATTATGTAGTTTTGAAATGTGCTCATTGTGGCCTTTTATTTGATGCCCATATTGTAATAATTGAAGAAAAAAAGTTATTTTTCACATTTGAAAATGGCGTCCTACAGTCGCTATATTGACTTTTTTCAAAAAAATATAGCCAGTGTCACTCGGAATGCTGTAAGGATTCTAACGATACCCCATTTATCCAAATCAGTTTAGGCATTAAGAAGTTATGGTGGAATAAAGAAACTTACATACCCACAAACATACATGAACCCTGAACACATATACACTCTTTTTGCTTTGGGCAGTCGTGTAAAAATTAAGGAACTTTTTTAAACATGCTGTCTATATCAATAATAATAATAATAAAAAAATTGAAAGAAAACACCTAATAAGGTACCTCTGTATAGACTTCATGCATCTAGGAATTATTGAAGTGAATACTAGTTTGTTAATCTGTTGTATAATACACCTATTCGAACACTCATAAAACAGCCTTGTACAAACTATTACTAACCGCGGCAACGTGGAAATACATAGTGCTACACTTCCCTACAGTACACACCACTAAATCAATAAACATAGCAACATATTGAGATCTCTTATAAACATTAATAACTGGTTACGCCGTACATTATCAAAGCTACTCAGTCTAAATGCTCCGCCTATATTGAGATACAACTCAATTTGATTGAGGAAGCGCTCGGTGTAGTGGATTGAGGTAATTCTGCGCCGGCGCCGGTATTTCCTATGTGTTACTATGTTATGCTATGTTATTTCCTATAAGTAACGCACTGGATTTAAATTCGTAGATTTTAGGATTGGATTATGCAGGCCACACACGCTACGAGAATTCGGTTTGAACGTTCGGTATCAATCCTATCAACGTATTACAAAATAACCCGTAATGCCGAAAATCAGCTGTTTCATACATTTCATTATTTTATGTGTTCGTTAGAGTTGATCCCATATTAAAAGTTGTTCAGTTTGATGGTCCCAATCTACCATTTTCGGCATTAACGGATTTTTTTAACATGTTGTATAAATAGCTATTAGTTTAAACAACACCTCAAAATTTGTTGTTTTGGAAGAGGTTAATGATGTTATGGTTATTACGTTTCAAGAGATTATACTACAGTGTTAGAAAGAAACCACAAAAATTTTAGTAATCAATTTAATATAATTATCAATTTGTTAATCAGGTTTAGTTTGTTGCAGTTAGAACTATGTAGAGTGTGGCGGTCTTTTTGTAGCATTCCAATATACAGGTTGGTGATAAAGAAATTGCTTTATCATATTTTTTCTTCTCATTGTGGCAGATATCATTTTTTAGAAAATGCTTTGAATTATTATATGTAGGCACCTATAGAACTGCTCCGATGATTTGACATAGACAATTTGCATTCAATTTTCACCAAATAATCCTACTAATTTTATAAATGTGAATGTTTGGATGTTTAGATATATGGATGTTTGTTCCTCAATCACGCAAAAACTACTGAACTGATTTGGTTGAAATTTTTTATCCCAATATTCTTACGGGAACGGGAACCACGCGGGTGAAACCGTGGGCGGCCGCTAGTACCTACATAATTTCGAAATGAATTTTTATAATATCTGGTTTGTTTTATAAAAAACTATTAAGACATATAACTGGAAGTTCTAAAATACATATAAGAACTGAATACAGACTGCTTTCTTCATGTACGTTTGTTGCGGCGCACTTTGAGGTGAAGAACCGCAGTATATTAATAACCCCGCCGATCGGATGTGTTTACACTCATGCGCGGCCGACACGATCGACAGGCTAGCTGCAACCGAATTACTGCATTTACGGATGAATCTAATTCATACTTCTTGCAAACTGCAGATGCAGTGGTACCGTGAACACCGTAGCGGCCTATTTAAACCTTTAAGGCAGCTAGACAACAATTAATTACTACTTACAGGGTGATGAAATTAGACCATCAAACTTTGTATATAGCTGCGTTGACATGATCAAAGTACACTTGGACCAAGTAGTTTGGATGACTACTTGGACGCTACTTGGATCATGTAAACGAGCAATCAAAGCGCACTTGGATCGAAATTCTAATCAAAGTAAACTTGGACCGTACCCTTCTTTCATCCAAGTCTACTTGGACCAAGTAGTTTTGACGACTACTTGGACGCTACTTGGATCATGTAAACAAGCAATCCAAGTGCACATGGACGTCGCCGTAACAAAAAGCTACTTTGTACAAGTTACTTGGTCCAAGTATACTTGAATCGTGTCAACGGGTATCCAAGTATACTTTGATCAAAGCTATTTTGTCCAATTTACTTGGTCCAAGTATACTTTGATCATGTCAACGCGGCTTATGGAACCATCTTAATCAGAGCAAAAAAAAAAATTAGCTGGTACATAGAAAACGTCAAATCTACTCGACCAAAATGTATGGAACAACTGAAAATTTTTTTTTATTTATTTTATTTTATTTTGTTAGGAAAACTTACAGCTGTGAGATACAATATGAATATGAGTAATTACAAAATAAGTAAATATAAGCCATTTACAAGTTTTCACTTATGGGTAATTAAAATAATGGACTAAATAACAAATAGGTAACTATGTGGGTAAAATACAGATCTATGTTATAGAATTACTTAATGTTATTAAAATAATAATTTTATTTGACATTCTCCTTATCAAAGAATGATGCGACGATCATGCGACGTATCGCAGCCGGCCTTATACAGAAAACATCAATAGAGGGGTGCTCCATAGAAAATTTATTAAATTGAGTAACAGCTCTGCAGAGAAACGAGTTTTTTCTATATTTCGTGTTACATGTCGGTATGCATAGGGGACGATATTTACGGAACTGCCGAGAGGGCGTGTTTATGTATATTTCGCTCAACAGTTCAGCAGAGTCGATGGCGTTATTTAGTATTTTAGTAAGGTAAACGAGATCAGCAATATTTCTTCGCATTGTAAGGGGTAGAAAATGATACTTTTTGCATCTAGCTTCATAGTTTGGAAGAAATTGCTTGCATTTAAATTGTAAAAATCGTAAAAACTTTTTCTGAATGGACTCGATTCTGTCGATATATACATTATACAAAGGGTTCCATATTTCAGAGGCATATTCAAGGATACTACGTACGAAAGAGCAATACAGAACTTTAATGGGTTTAATGTTGCTAAAATCAGAACATGACCTAATGACGAACCCAAGTGACTTTGAGGCTCGCTTAACTATATTATCTATATGGTCGGCAAATATTAATTTGGAGTCTACTATGACCCCAAGATCTTTTACTTTTTTAGTTGATGCTAAAACTTGACCTCGCAACTTATAATTATGGTTAACTACATTAACTTTACGTGTGACACTCATTGAATAGCATTTAGAGACGTTAAGATTTAGTTTATTACGGGAGCAATATTCTTGGAATGTATCTAGATCTTTTTGTAACAATAAACTATGTTCAACACTATTGACCTGCCTGAAAATTTTGGTGTCATCAGCATAAAGTAAAAATTTAGAATTTTGAAAACAAGACGCAATATCATTTAGAAAAATAGCAAACAAAAGAGGTCCAGTAATCGATCCCTGGGGTACGCCTGAGGGTACGCGTACCCAATCAGAGGTGAAACCATTGATTGCTACGGCTTGGGAGCGATTATCTATATAAGACGAAAACCATCTAAATAAGTTTCCATGAATTCCGGCGCAGTTTGCTCTCTTTAAGTTGGTCCCATAGACAAAATTGTTCAGTTTGAAGGTCTCCGACACACCACAAAATTTGTCGACTGTTTTCGATTTCACCTGATTTCACACTGTAGTAATTAGTTATGAATTAAGTATGGTAGCCAAGGGTCAAAAAACAAGCGCTGTTCACATGTCAAATGAAATAGAAAAATATATATTTTAACGAGAATGTCTAGTTGAAGCCGTGTTGAGGCACTCATGTCAGTATTTTATTTACACACATCAACAAACTGACAGTAAAATGCAAATGAACGTTTACATTCGTATTCTCAACATGTGGCCGGATTGTAATTAAACAAAGACTTTCAAGTAGAGCAAAAAAGTTAGCGCGAAACCGTTCCAAATTGTTGTTTTTTCAAAGTTGAGCGTACATTTTTCACTGGATAAGACAAGTTTGGTAGCAATCTCAAATACAATTAATTAATAACACAGTTTTTTTAATGTGAGCTACATTGAAAATTTTACATAGTTTTATGGAAAATTAAGGAATTTTATGCAAGGAAAGAGACCGAATCAATCGATAAATAAGTTTCAAATAAATTGTTTTTCTAAACACGTATGACTGGCAAGCCAGTGCAAATTTTTAAAACCCACCGTGGTAATAAAATCATTTTCCTTAAATGACTTTTAAGACCACTAGTTCCCTTCACTATCCCAATAAGCACTAAACCAGGGTAACACGTATAGTGCTAACAAGATTATGCGGCAGTAAATATCGCACGCATATAATGTAGGAGCACTAGCCGGGATTAGAACCCGATCCCGGGGGCGCCGTAGGCCCGCAAATTGGGCCGCGGGACAAAGCGGGTATCTGATCGCCGGAATTGAGTGCGGGAAAAACAACATATTATCACAGTACCTTGGTCAACGGAACAGTAAACACGGACAACTGTGGGTTGGTATGTACAAGTTTTAGGAAGGTCTACCCCCCTACTCAAAATGGCCAGCATTATCTATGCGTTTGAATGCTACGCTTACTATTAAAGCGTTAAAATAAGCAGTTAATCTTAAAATTACCTGCCGTAAGCTTGTCGATTGAATTAAGAACAACATGTAATTAGAAATAAGAAAAATGTAAAAAGAAATATGCTCAATAAATTCCATGTGTTGCGTTCCTACAAAACCCCAGTAGATTATAAATAAAGTAATAAATAGTAAAAGTAGGATAAATAAATAGGCAGTAGTCCCAACTGCTAAGGTAAGAAAGATGATGTATGTAAGAGTAGCTAAAAAACACTGTAAAAACAGGCTCCGGCTCCTGTTAGAGGTACAATAAAAAATAAAAAAGCTTGTCGATTCCATACATCAAAGTCTGTGATTTACATAAATTTGCGACATGTGACTTAATCGTTTACCTATTGCTGATATTTAAGCTTTAAAAGTAAGCGTACCGTTCAAAGATATACCTCGAATGTTGGCCTGTGCCAAGTACATACATAACATGTGGGCTAACAGTCTTAAGAGATAATAAAAGTCTACACTAATCCAGCCAATTTACAGAAGAATGTTTGCATTTTTCATAAATATTGTTCTTTAAATACGTTCAGTATCAGCATTTTGCATTCTAGTCATTCTGCATTTTGAACATAGCGTCTTGGTCATTTTTCCCTCATAGTCCTTTTGCCGCGTGATTAGGAAGGGAAATAACTCCTTTTAAAACTTGAGCATTATCAATAACATGCGCTTATTTTGGTGAAATAAATTTTTGATCTTATTGGTTTATTTACAAACATTATTTTCATAAATTGGCTGGAAGAGAGTAAGTGAACAGTGGACTGACTAAGATATTAATCTCCAAACTTTAGAAGGAAGATGGCAATAATTAATAATGATACATATTATTAATAATGAGGCTAATTAATAATGATACACTACTCAGTTCATCAGAGCATGATTTCAGCAATTCATCTCAGTTTGACTAAGAAAATGACCTATTTAAATCTGAAATTAAATCACGAGTGATAAGCTGTTAAGATTTAAGATGTGTGGTGATGACCAGACCACACGATAAGATAATTTCTCCTAAATTGCTGTGATAAATCTCAGCCTTTCGTGTCCTCATTTTTGTATTTTTTACTTTATCATTTTTGGGTAAATTACTTTACTTACCATTTGACGAGAGCTGTTTTAAAAATGATAACAAAAAAATATGCTGCCTCTTTGCTGTAAGTAATAGAAAGATATTGTTGTAAGAAAAACATTGTAAATTGGTATTGTATCTAAATTCACTGCGTCTTATATTGGAGGGGTACCCTTTGCGTGAAGTGGGCAAGTCAAGAGTGGTGTGAGACGTGACAATACATAATGACACCACGACCCCCCGAGTGCCATCCAATGATACCAACCACTAAACTAGCTGGCGCTTCTTGTTGTGTAAGATGGCTAAAGAACAACTTAATTTAAGGTTTCTTAGACCTTAATTACGTTTTAATTTTTTTAATGCGACTAGCAAAAAGATAATGATAAACTAGAAAAATATCGATATTTTCATAAAGGGTTAAAAATAGTGACCGACCGAAGTTTCGGTTTCGGCCAGTTTCGGCCAAAAAAACTAGTTTCGGCAACAGTTTCGGTTTCGGGCAAATGTTGGCCGAAACTTTCGGCTTGACCGAAACTCTGTTTTCGTTAATTGTCGTGCGTCAAACGGCTAACTTCGTTGTTCACTAGCCGGCGTGAATCGGCGCGATCGTGTTGAATTGAGGTTACGTGGTTTAATAATCAGTTATTGATTGATTTTAATTTGTGAAAAATCATCTACCGTACCACCAACCATATATGTGTAAAAAAACAACGTCAATTTAAAGTGCGAGAACAAGTTTCGGTTTCGTCCGAAACTGAACCCGGGGCCGAAAATTCGGTTTCGGTTTTGGCCAGATATCCAGTTTTGTTCGGACACTAGTTAAAAATTTAATGGCCGGCAAACATCTTGTAATTTGTAGATATTGCACTTTTGTATGGCACAGCTGATGTTTTTTTCGCGACATCAGAGTTGGCCCCATAGAGTGGAACCACCCCACTGCGGGAACCAGATGATTAAAATTTCACGCCGTATTATTGTAATGTTCACTATCAAAAATACAAAAACCTATTCGTACAACGTGGTCGAGAGCCGTGATAGACGGGCTACGAATTCTGTAAAAATGTTTGTATAAGGCCGGGTCCATAGCGTGTTTTTTGCCCTACACAATCAACGAAACATTATTTCCTCATTCGTTTTTTTTGTTGAATGTTGAGATATTTTTGTTAAGGCATTAACATGCGATGAGGGGTCAATTCGATCCGTGATGGAGTGAAATCGAACGTAACTCTACTCACTTTGGGTTCTAATCAGTGCGCGTTCCAACGCGGCGGTTGCGTTGAGAACTAGCACCGAATTCTCAATTTTTACATGTTTTTATTACTTTTCTTCGCTTTCAAGTTAGTTAAAAAAAATCTGTTCAATTAAGATTGAAGTATTGACATCGCCGATTTTATGGTTGGTTTTAACATAAACGGATTTTTTACATCAAAGGTGGTAACATTTTTATAAATGCTTTCAATTAAATCTATTGTGTATTGTTATTTTTTCCTTGATAGCTTCACGCGCGTAATCTTTCAATAATTTGAATTGAATATTGGTATTTGATTTGACCCATCTTAAGGCCTTGATTGTGTAGAGAAAATACGCGTTATGGACCCGGCACAATACTGCAGGTGACTGTACCTGGTAACGAGAAACGCTAATTGGACTACTTATGGGATAGACTTACTGTTGGTTTTGGCTCATTTATAGTTAGCGTGCGTCATTCCTAGCTAAAATCGTGTGGATGTTAAACTATGGTGGTCAATTTCGTCCACTTTTTTGTTTAGATTTCAGTCTTTTTATTAGTTACTGACGGCCGCCCGCGGTTTCACCCGCGTGGTTCCCGTTCCCGTGGAAATATCGGGATAAAAATTATCCTATGTTTTCATCTAGGCTACCTACTATCTGTGTGCCAAATTTCAACCGAATCCGTTCAGTAGTTTTTGCGTGATTGAGGAACAAACATCCAAACATCTAAACATCCAAACCCTCAAAAATTCACATTATAATATTAGTAGGATTTGAACTTGAATCTTGTTGTAATAATCTGGGAACGACATATTTAAGTTTGTGAATATCGTTACTTAAAGCTGATAAGTTTCTTTAGCCCGTTCTATTTGTCAGTTAAAAAAGTTTAGAACATGGTAGGTAAATGAATAAATTTGACTTTGACTTTGAACGAAATGCAATACTACTATAACATTTAGCTCTATCTAGTAGGTAGCCTATTACATAAATGTACCACTATTTACTGGTACATTTCCCGACATGTATTGACACGTAAACACCATTCCTATGAATAAAACGATTCAAAAAATAAATCTGTGAAATGATTTCCCTACCTTGTTAAAAATCTCGATTTTAGAAGGAAAACTGCAAAGTGAAAACCGTAATAGATTATTGATTTTGATGAGCAAAAGCAAAACACAATATAGTTCAAGGGTTGCCACTATGCAGTTTGTAATATTTTTTTAGTAAAGTGGCGGTTTCTAGGGCCCTATTTAATAACGTGACAATTTGACAATTGTCATTACAATTTGGTTTACATTGCGGTGTAGCTATGAGTAGTTCATTCTATTTTCAAAATGGTTGACGCAATGGATATAAAATTGTCATGGCAGGTGACAAATTGTCACTTATGAAATTATAATATTTGTGCGGGGTTGTATGCACTGTACCCAATTTCTACCATATTAGGCTTTAGGGGTTATTTTTAACACTTTGTATAATGACTTACTAAGCTTATTTAATAAATCTCAATACCGATGAGATAAATAAGACGCTAACAACATTTGGGGAATATGAGACCTAATTATTAATCCCGTGGGACTATTAAGGGGATGTGTGTCACTCGTCGCAACGGGGTCTATAAAATATTAGTGTCAGTTGTCCCTAGGGACTAATGCGACGACAAAGTGTTACTCATCTCCTGAGTATTATTCTTAATTGGCAGGAAAATACGTCATTACAGTGGGAGTGTAGACAAACATAATATAGGGGGCTTCGAAAATCATACTAATATTATAAATGTGAGAGTTTGTGGGTTTGGACGTTTGGATGTTTAGATGCTTAGATATTTGGATGTTTTTTCCTCAATCACGCAAAAACTACTAAACGGATTTATTTGAAATTTGGCACACAGATAGTAGATAGCCTGGATTAAAACATAGGATACTTGTTTTCCCGATATTCTTACGGGAACGGGAACCACGCGGGTGAAACCGCGGGCGGCCGCTAGTCATACATAAGGCTGACTGGAGATAGATAGGTTAGCTCACGGGCCCTGTTTTTATTTATTTTATTTTATTCATTTGGTTTACCAGAAATTGTTAGTACATCATTACATTAATGAGTATCATACATCGTAGTTCATAGCTAAATGCACCAATTAATTTAAGGCAAACACCATGCATGCATGCAAAGTTGATTGCTACCAGTTATTTTTTGAACCCTTCGGCTGCCGTAGAGCGCTCTTTTTACGGTGTAATGTCACAATTGACAACATTAACAGGCACTCGAACAGCACAAACCATAGAAATAGGATGCCAAAGAACAACGATGTCAATAAACAGGTGATCCAAAAACGAATGTACTTATATGTTACCGAGAAAAATACCGCACTTTAACTGACTCGACCAGTTAATCTGCAGATTCACTAGTTATTCTCCAGATTAACGGATTTCCGCACTTTAACGGTGACATATATACATTTTATATGAGATACGTAAAAAATTACTTACATACATAAAATATGACTATATTATGGCAAAGGAAATTAATAAACTATGTTCCATACTGTTTTCTTCATCGATAAACGAATAAATGTAGCGAAATTTGGTTTTAGAGAAATGTGTGGCAAAATCTTATTTACCTTTGAAAAGTGTGATTACTTGGATTGTTTCTTTTTGTCACATCACAATTACTTACAGCACAAGAGACCATGGCTCCACGAGACCTTTATTTGAAATTCTGGATTAACAAATATTTTAAACAAATTGTGATTGCTCATTTGCAAGGCGGGACGCTAGGGGCTCTTACTGTAAAAAAAATTGGCACATTGTCACTTGATTCTTTGTCTCTTTTTTTAACAGACCGTGTCCATATAATGTTAACTTCTCTTTGATAAGTTTGTAACGAGCGATTCGAAATTATGGATTTTGCTATGTCAAATGAAAATCAGTAGAAAAGAGCGCTCGATCGCTCGAAGGATTTAAAAATAGGACCCCATATCAAAAATAATGTGTAAAAATTGGAAATTGGTGTTGACTGTTTGGCCCCAATAGTCAACTGATTGTTAATGAAGTATTTAACCCGTAAAAGAACACTACAAGAAATGGGGTGAGGAAAGCCATTGCTAACGCAAATAGGTCGGTCGTGGCGAACGGCGACCGGCGGGCGAATGCTAATCAGCTGGTATTAAGGACCGACAAACGTGGGTTACTCTGTACATTTTTATTCTGATGACTGTTGTTAGGCGGTGTTTACAGTGTTAACACTTATGGGATACTTTTTTTACGCAAAGGTGGCAAATATTGTGTGTACGGTTGCGTTTGCGATTCGTGCGGTGCCGTTGCGATCGTAACCTGGCCTTATGCATTTAAAAATGCTGAAAATGTGAACGTCGGCGTACATTTAATTTTTGTACCATTAATGAAATGAATTTACGCATACATTAGTTGATCTGGTTTTAGAAAATAATTCTTTACAGCAATTATATTTTACAGTTTGTTTTGAAGCACAGACAGTTGAATCTTCGAGAATGTTTACACCACTCTCCTATAGCTGCTGTTTAATTGAATTACATTTTATCATATTGTAAAAATAATATTTATTTTCTACTCACACACCTAAGAAGATTGTCTAAAAGTCGAAAAACGTCTTAAAAGTAAGTTTCAATTTTAAATACAAGTCTAACAGAGTGTGCCCAAGTAACTCCACCTAATCCTCATCTTCGGCTGCTTATTATGATGTTGTAATTTGCATTTCTTCCGCGCGAACGCGTACCGCCACAAAAAACAATGGCCGCTGCCAAGACGCTAGCCTGCGGGCGAGTACTGGCTTATCTGGCCCTCGGAGTGTTTGTCAAGACACCGCGGCCAGTAGAGGGTTAGATAACGCTAGTTTTTTAAATTTTATACCCACAGGGTGTCTAGTCTAGTATTTTTCTATTACGAAAAAAAATGTGTGAAACAAAGACGAAAGCTACGAGACTATTAACAAAAGACATTATTTGACCTAAAGATCTAAAGAATTAGTTAACTCGATTAATGCGTATTTATTTCAATGAATGTTATTTTAGTTTTTAGAGCGTAGACAACCAGTTTTCTTTTAAATACACGATTTTTTTAAGTACGTATACTTTACTTTGTTTAATAGCGATTGAATATACCTACATTTTTATTATTTCCGGGAGCAAGGAGTTAATACAAAAGTCAAAGAACTTCGATTGAGGTAAATCAACTTCTTTCGTATGTAAAGCGAACAAGAATCTCTTCTTTCGATCTACGAGTTCTAATGACGATGTAGGAAGAAAGACGAAGTTGAAGACTCTATCAAGTGGTGATTGGAAGCTCCTTATTGGCCTATCGATTGTAGAGCCCTTTTGAAGGCTCTAGCTAACTAGTTATGTTCATCGGTTTGAAAGATATCAATGAAAAGTTTATGTAGGAACTTCTTGTGAAAACATAGCAATTTGAAACGTCTATAATACTTAGAATAATAACACCTAGAGAACGATAATTCCCTACAAAGCGCACTGTCAAAAGTGAGGGAACTAAAACAGCCACAATGGCGCCGTTTTCAGATTTTAATTGTCCATTATTACATACCTAATAAGCACAAAACAGTTTCAATTTCCATACCTTTAGGATATTAGTTACTATATTATTCGATTTTGGTTACGATTAGGTAACGTATGAAGGATATAAATCTGAAAACTGAGCCATTTTGGCTCAGTATTAGTTGCCTCACTGTGCATACGAGGACACGACTTCTAGGTGTTATTATTCTAAGTTATAACAGAAAATTTAAGGTTGTTTCCTGATTTTATTTTTAAGAAAATGTAATTGGCAATAGAGCAATGAAATTCTATAGTAAAAACGTGAAGATATAAACATTAAAATCGTTATAAGCAAGCAAATTCCTACCCATAGTAAAAAAACCAATACATTCCAAATTTTCCGAACACTTCCCATTACATTTTTAAGACCAACCTCTACGCTCGGCAGTGGCCTTGCCAAGAAGCGTATCCCATCCTTTTTTTAAATCAATGTTTACAACAGACATAAAACAGGAAAAAGCGTGGCAGGTGAACCGGCGTGTCGCAACAGGTAAACAATGCAGCATCGCTATTATTGGATGACAAGCCCCGGTGTTTCGAAATTTTTATTATGTTGTGCGCCTATTTAACGAGCCGTTCAGCGGAGATCGAGGATAGATTTAAACGGGAACATTTCTGACGCTCGACGATTTCAGGGTTAGAGGCAATGACTTCATGGCTTGACTATCTAGGTATACTACACTGGCCTGCAAAAGTAAGTATCACACAGGCCTATATTCATACAAACGAGGTAACTTTGAAGCTTTGGTTCTCCGCCCAGGATTAAACAGGGTGTGATTTGATGATGGCCATTTAAAGAGTAAATGGAGGAGGCCCAGATCGCAAAAGAAACCCAATGGATTAGAAGAGTCGTTTACACCAGAGACTGTACGGACTTTTTAGTATTACATTTTCCATACTTTTGATGTAATTTAGCCTGTTATTTTTTTAAGTTTAGCCCTGAGCTAAACGACTTTCTTAATCCATTAGGTTTCTTTAGCGATCTGGGCCTCCTCCATTTACTCTTTGAATGGCCATCATCAAATCACACCCTGTTTAATCCTGGGCAGAGAACCAAAGCTTCAAAGTTACCTCGTTTGTATGAATATAGGCCTGTGTGATACTTACTTTTGCAGGCCAGTGTATGTCACTTACTAAAAATTCTTCCTATTCAAAATGTAGTTGCTAAAATACAATGACTGAATGTGAAAACATGCTTTGGACGAAAAAAACTTTGTTCTGTTCTTTGGCTTAGTATAAACCATAGACTTAGAAAATTTTTCGCTACAACCCTCATTAGGCTGCCAAGCTTAGAATAATTATACCTAGAAGCCGTGTCTTCGTATGCAAAGTGAGGCAACTAATACTGAGCCAAAATGGCTCAGTATTCAGATTTATATCCTTCATGCGTTACCTAATCGTAACTAAAATCCAATAATATAGTAACTAATCACTTTAAGATAGGGAAATTGAAACTGTTTTGTACTTATTAGGTATGATTATGTAATAATGGACAATAAAAATCTGAAAACGGCACCATTTTGGCAGTTTTAATTGCCTCACTTTTGACAGTGCGCTTTGTAGGGATTTATCGTTCTAGGTTTTATTATTCTAAGCTGCCAAGTTAATTATTACTTCAAAATTTGAACAACGTCCTACTTTTCAGTAGAATAAAACATACATAAGGACGAACATAGGACCTCTCCTTTTTTGAAGTCGGTTAAAAAATTACGTGTTGAGTCTGTAGGTAGAGCCGCTATCGAGTCTGTAGATTTTTATAGTAAGTAGGTACCTACTCAACTAACATAACGTAGATTTTTAGTATGTAACTCAGATTCACAGGCTATTTGCATTGTAATGTTAATTTTTGCCTCTACATAATACTTTTTCAAGAAGAAGCTAACCATTTGAATACTTACTTTCTTTTATTAGGTTTTTACAATCCTTTCGTTGCCCGTGACACTACTGCGTTCCCATTACAAATTTCAACCTCTTTATTAATCAAACTACATTGAAAGTTAATATAAAAATTCGATAAACATCATCAAATATTTGTGAAGAACAGCTAAACCATGTTGCCGGATGTATCGCCCCAGTTCGCTGTAACATTGACTTTATTGCATCAAAGAGATATTTTATGTTTGGGGTATCGGATCTGATATAGTTGCTATATGTCGTCGTTTATCTTTTATTAACTGATCAAGAGAATAAGGCTCTTTTCTTCTTGAATAATTGTTTATTTTTTTCTGATTTTTCATTTTAAACCTAGGTTAAGACATGTAATTAATTTTGGACTAAAAGTCCACTAAACCTTTCGATGATTTGTCAGTTGTCAAGTATTTTACTGGTTCCATTTTGGGCAACATTGCTGAAATAAAATTACTAAATCGAAGAAAACAGGTTTCTTCTCATTAAGGATAAAAACACTAAGACCATATAAATAACTAGTCTAAGACTCACCTGAAAAAACAGGCAGAAGCAGACCCATTGGTAGTACTTGTAGATCTTCCTGTCGCTCATATCTTCCTTCCCTTTCTCGCGGCTGTTCCCGATGCCCGGGTAGGGCACCTCCACGCCCACCTTCTTGTTGAAGAAGCTCTTGAGCGTGTACGTCGAGTGGATCCAGCAGTACGTGTTCAGAACGTCCTCGGGAATGTCCTTCGTATGGATGCAGTCTATGGGGTTGCCCACGTATTGTCTCGTCGTCACGATCAGGCTGAACGATATCAGCAGGATCACCGTTATAGAGTAATGCAGGCGGAATACAGGCGAGTCGATGTGTATATAGTTCACTTTAATAAGATTTTTTAAACCGCGAAAAACGTCTAACATTGTAAACGCTTAAGTCTTTTGCGTTGCGTTGCCTCCACTAACATTATTTCGTCTACTCTATTATTGTATCCGAGCACCACTTTAGTATTTCACTATGTGTTTTGTCGTTGGTTGTCTTAAGGCACTTCAGCGGCAGTGTTTGTTCCCTAAATCATTATTCACTTCGTCTACGTTGCAGCTTCTTGGGTATCTTTATGAATTTCAGCAGCGAGACGGTCTGTGTCATTTTTTCTGCGTTTCATCGTTTTGGCTCATCGGGTCGTGTTCGCGCCTTCGGAGTCATGTAGTCTGCGGTGTGGACTGTGTAACGAGGTCAGATTAGCTGGTTTATGAGCTGCGTTGCCGACCGGAGCACCGCGTTCGGATTAACGATCTAAGATAACGAAGCTGTGGGAATATGCCGACGTCAACTTTTCGTATGTGTGTAACGTTATAGGCGTAATAAGGTGTTAACGAGATTGTGCAAGATGCCTCGAAGGATTAAATTCTGTTTTGATGAATGAAGATAAACTTACTATGAATACTGTAGGGTTAAATTGTGTTTCTGGTTGATGATGTTAGTAGTAATATTCAAGTCACTCATACAATACAGTCTCAGACAGATAAAGAAGATGACAGGTACTTCCATTCTGCCTGTAGCTTGGATTCAGAAACTGATTCACAAGGAAGGGTTCTAAATCATTGATTGCAGTTTATTATCTATGTATACCACAGAACAAAGAAAAATGTTTCCCTATGTTCTGTGATCTATAGTTATACTATGCTTACCTACGTGATAATGTTTGAGGAACAAACGCTACTAAACTATACTAAGCCAGTAGTTGAATTCAAAATATTAAGTCATATGATTTTTGTTAAATTTTAGCAAAGAGTTTGAGCCATGAGTTCAAGTAAACAGTTACTAAGATATTTACAGATTATTATTTCAAGAGTCTGTTTTAGACACGCCTTCGCATGTGAGATTCGCGAAGCAATTTACGTACTAATTCTGGTAACTTGATTACGTAAAGCTGTTGCTAACAATTCTCGATTGAAATCGATTGAAAGCGCGCTTGCATTGCTGCTTTAGTTAAAATAGTTGTCACATTGGTTCTTACTAAAGTAGCGATGTAACTGCGATTTCTGTCAGAGTTGATTGCAACAAAGTTACGTAATTACCCCCCCAGTTGATAGCATTTTGTGTTTATAATAAATATTTACACCGCATTCATTACCTATAAATCGTGTGAAACTGTACTTTATTGCTTAAAAATAATTTACAGACATGTGAAGTCTTATGTCTGCATCAAGTCTGCATAAATAAATAGTACAGGATTAGTGTCAGATGATGATGAAAGTAAAGTAATATGGCATTACATTTAGTTTTGTAACAACCACTTGTTGCTAAACTATTTGTTGATAATTGTATAGAGAAAGACACTACACCTGCTTGAGATACAGGTTTCCTAATTCGGGTAGGTACAGATATTTTAAAATCATTACTACTGCAGTAGGTAGGTAGTCCATTTCTACAAACATTTAGACAAAAAAATGAGTCAACAGCAACAGGTGAGTCGCGTCTAGCAATAATCGGAACTTCCAAAGAATATTTCCAGAGAAGCATAATTCTTCCTAGCTGTAAATCAAAGAGATGATGTGAACACACGACCCGTTGGGAATATTAACAAATATTAAATCATGGAGACTGCGAACGGCCCTTTATTGTGCGCCACTAAATTGTTTAGTCTTTTTATTGTCAGAGTTTTGTACTAAAAACTAAATAAAGGCTGTCAAAATAGGGCTAATATTTTGACTAATGTTAATATTGTAGAGGTAATAAAAGTGAACAGCGTTTATTATGAAAATAACATTGAAAATGCGAAAATAATAAGATCCACCAACTGATTTAAGGAAAAAACTGAACCACTGGACGAATCGGACTGAGAGGAAGGAAGCTAGTTCATGGTTGAATAGACAATAAAATTAGTACTTTTTAACGAAATCGACCTCAGAGCTATTTTCGATGACAATGCGGCAAATGTTCCAAATAAATCAAAATATAAGAATAAATAAAGGAAATGCGAAGACCTTGAGCGCGATGATGAAACAAAGAGGTGTGGACAGACTGACAAAATATTTGTTAAATTCTCTCATATCGAAATGCTTGCTGAGAAGAAGTGGGTCGTAAGTCATCATGACATTTACGACTTTTATTAGAGGCGATCTTTTAAAGATAAACTATGTACATTATCTTTACGTAGAACTATAAATCAGTTTTATGTTCTTAAAAAAATAGATAAGATTATCAGCCCCTATAAAGTTAGTCCTACTGTAGATATTTTTCTCATGGAATATAATGGATTAGGTAGAGCTGACATAGCAGGAGTGATACTTCTATGCTATAACTTCTATAAAAATATACGTATTTTTAGTCTAGCAACGTCTTTACATTAAAAAAGATGCTTGCTACAGAGGTCGCTTATTAGTAAATCGTTTGTCTTCTATACGAGAACAAATATTTTTTTGCTCAATGGAAACTTTCTAAGTATTGTTAAATATGTTGATTCATAATCTCATTTGAATCTCATTGTGTGTTCCATCCATCCGTGATGGATTTCCTTTACATCTTGTCGATAACACAGAAGACGTCAAATCCCTTAAGGGATACATGAGCCTTCAAATCCTAAACGAATCCTTACTCAATATAATAAATGCAAAAGTACATTTGTTTGTTTGTTTGTTACGCCTTCGCGTCTTGACTACTGTACCGATCATCATGAAATTTTGCATACACGTTGTCAGGGGTACAGAGAAGGAAATAGAGACTTTCATCCCGAAATAGCAAAAACCCGAAATAGGGATAGCAAAAACCTTTCTACGCAGACGAAGTTGCGGGCGGCCGCTAGTAAGCTTATAAACGTAATGGCTTTTTATTTATACTGATTACTATGCGCGTTTAAAATGTTTTCAAGAGTAAAATTAGGAAACACTTCTTTAGAGATTTTGACTTATGTCGAATTTTGTAAGAAAGTTCATATAAAACATAATAACAAATCGTACAACAAATCGTTTGATTCCTACTCGTGTATATATGATGTATCTTCAAAAACTATAAAGGAAACAGATCGCCTACGTTTTATTTGTTCAAGAAATAAAGCTATCAATATTTTGTCGTTGGCGTAACAAACCGGGGCCGTTCCAGACCGTGATACGCGAGTTTATCAAACATTTACAAACCGGAAGCGGCGGCCATGTCGTTAATAAAACGCGCCATTTAGTGCTCTCGATGAGACTTGGCCGTTTAATTTTGACAAATGGCCGCCGCGCACCTTTCTGATGCCGGCATAATATATTAGTTAGAGCAATATGGGTTTGGTCGTTTTTCCGTGATTTTGGCGGTTTTATGTTGTTGGAAATATTTGGGTTGGATAATCGTTGGTTGTCTGTGAACAGAGTTCCATTAATGGTACGAATTGAGTAAATGAGTTTTAACGTCACTGGCGTGTAAGATTTTTTTTTTTTTTGCCGTTTGATAAGCATAAATTCAGCCCCCCTACTCAAATGGCCAACATTCTATTCGTTTGAACGCTACGCTTACTATTAAAACTTTAAAATAAGCAGTAAAGAATAAAATTACGTGCTGTAAGCTTGACAATAAAATTCCATACTATACATCGAAGTCTGTGATTTATACATAAGTTTGCGACATGTGATTTAATCATCTATTGCTCATATTTATGCTTTAAGAGTAAGCGTTAGCGTTCAAACGAATAGAAAGTTGGCCATTTGAGTAGGGGGGCAGTTCAGTTCATCTTCTTTTCATGAAAAAACTGCATTATTAACTACACCTGAATATCGCGTAAAGTCGTGCTCTGCCTGTAACGACGTTTGCTTCTTTAGCTCCTATATGATATTACATTACTTACAAAAAATCTAAGTTTAACATTTCCAATATCACAAGAGTGCATTCATTAAATACTCAGCTGCTAAAAAGTTTCTTCGCGGTAGACATTTGCGGTAGATACCGCGGGGACACATCTCAAAAACTACTTGGGAAACTTCATATTTCGTTGTTTACATTTTCGAAGCCTCCTTCCAAAGCTGGTGCACTTCCGAAATAAATGAGCTGAGTTTGCGACCTAATGGGACTATTATTAGACTGCCTGGAGTTTACTTCGATTAACTGCACTTACCGATGATTTAAAAGAAGCGAATAATTATAAGAAGCATTCAAAGTAAATACTTCTTAATAACTGAAAAAAAAAACACTAAATTTTTAGATAGCAAAACAAGCAAAACTCCCACAACCGCAAACCGAATGGGCTAACCCATAGCGCTATTGATAGGGCTGCCATCCGTCCCGTATTATAGGGACTGCACCGTATTTTACTATCGCGTCCCGTATTGCTTACGCGTCCCGTATTTCGAAAATGTCGACAAAATGATAAGGCTCAGTACTCGATTAGTAACATCATACAATAACATTTGTTCTACTACTTTTCCAAAAACACAAAGAAATACTCCTGCGAGGTTGTTGGTGTTTTACAAATAACCCTGTACAGTATTAGTACATTATGATACAAGTTAGCTTAGGTAGCTCATTGCACACAAGGCTGTGGGTTTTGGCCGCAGGCGAGGGCGTAACTCAGCCGAGTGTGCAATAAGTAAGAGCTCACCAGTTTCATACGACGTTTTTCAACACATTTGCGAGGAAAAAACATAGTAATTTACCACACAGCAACAAATACGACAAAAATAAATATGATAATCATGATGGGAAAAGGCGCGCAGGTTTTTTTTTTGTTTTTTTCACTCGCCCAATGCAAGAATATTTTGCACACAAAGGGGTTAGTGAGCATACAGCCTCTTGAAAATTATAAATTTAAGTGATAAAATGCAAATTTCTTAATATTTTATAACAAAATATTGTAAATTATCAATAATTTGATAATAATAAATATTTGTTTGACTTAATTAAGGACTTACACATTTATTTATTCCAAAAATAAATATGAATTTTTAGCGGCATAAAACCTCTTTGTTGTTACTAAAAAAATAACTGTATTACCTATGTATTCTGTGGTATTACCTATGTATTCTGTGGTATTACCCGGTTAAATGGGGAGGCGAAGGCAAAGTGAATTACAGATGGCGCTTCATTCTTTGGAACAATTGTCAGTTTGAGCTTATATTGTCTTGACTGTGTATTACGTGATTTTACTTTCTTAGATTGTATTTTTTTCGGTTTTGCGGACAAACAATGTATTATATGCTAACTTTAGCTCATATAAAAGAAGAATTACGGAAAAGAAAAGCCAAAACAACAGGCAAGAAAGTTTATAGCAACTTACAAAAAAATGCTAACAAGCATTACATTTCTTTAAATTTCGTGTAAGATTTACAAGTAATCTTTTTATTTCAGATTAGAAGCATATGATTTAAATTTTAACAAAGCAACTGAGTGTGAATTTCCGTGTTTATAGTTGCCTGATGATGCCTTCTGTGCAATAGTAATTTCAGGTTTCTGTACCATCCAAAATTACACGAACCGTTTTATCATATTTATTTTATTATTCTAAGTTTCTTGAATGACTCTGGCATATAAAATTCTATTAATTCTCTGTTTGGCCCCAATATTGGGCTTATTCCATATTTGATATACCTATCAAATTCATCCAAGTTAAAAATATGTTAGAAACTGCTAAGGTGTAAATATTAAAGAACAAAGCTGTTATAATTCAAATGTTGTTTTATTTTGGCGAAGCTTCATCAAATTCATGAAACATTCCTTTTGATTTATAATGTTTCTCAGGCTCAGCAAAGGAGAAAATCGAGGGAAAAGCATCTTTTTTTTGATATTTTTTTGCCCAATATTTTTTTTGTTACTGGGAAATCGATGAACTCCAATATTTTACAAGTTACATGCATAACAATGCGGAATTTTCTCAGTATAAAATTAAAAGTGCAATACTCCAAGAGATTCCCATATGTTTTGACACTTTCTTTGAGGCGGCCCGGTACCAAAAACCAGACGCCACCTATCGGGATAAAATTGCGCTTTTCCTCCCCATTGGGAATGCTCTGTTTACTCGCAAAGAACTTGAAGTAAGGTACTTATTTAACTTTGTAGGGGTAATTCTATAACCAACTAGTGTTTTATATATTATTGCACGCGTTTGTTATGGCTCGGTTTATGGCCCTAAAAGCGATGTATTAGGGCTCACTTTACGAGCAAGTGTGTTGAAAACTATTTTACAGTTATAATATAAAGTAGCTATCGAGCTATATTCGTGTCCATATAGCAGATATTTACAAGTTCACCGTCGACCATTCACCCCACTAATTATTTGACCACATGGTCGCCGTCATGCTCGATTACTACGCAAATACGGTCGTACACAAACGTTTGCCCTTTCGACAGTACTTGGGTATAATGTTGTTGATTGTGACAATTATATTTGTGTTACAGACACAAAAAGATGCATTGACAATTTCATAATTAGGAAATAACTTTCTAGTATAACCTACCAGTAAGTTGAAAAGTGCTGAAAAAAAATTTTTTTTTCCCGTAGTATTAAATAACCTCAAATAAAAAGAAAGAAAATCCTAAAGCGGAATATGGTAGATAGGAACCATCATCAACAACAACTGAACAACTTTCACTATCAACTCTGAAATCGCGAAAAAAAAATTTCAAATATTTTGATATTTTCGAATTAATTTTTGTATGAAACAGGTAATTTTTAATCGAAAAAGTCAAAATTGTTCAGTTTGATGGGCCCTATCTACCATATTCGGCTTTAAGGGGTTTTTCTGTAACACGTTGTAATCATAATTATATCTGACTTTCTTGTATCTATTACAAATCCGGTTTTGTTAGATCTCTTATATAACATAATTTTTTACTTCGCTAGTGTGTCTACGCTACGATATAGTTTTATGTACTGAAAGTTTCAGCTCATTGAATAAAAAAAGACTCGTTTACAAACAGGTGTTTCAGAGATAATTTCGTGACAATGTGTCTAAACTAGACAAACGACCATCTAATAAACTTTTATAAGCACTACGTTATCGGAATAAAAAAATCGTAAAAATTAAAAGCCACTAAAAATCGCTTTGAGATACTTTAAACAAGAGAACATCAACTTTAATTTACCAACAAGAGAAAACAAATTGAATCGTGAAAGGTGTCTGTCACATACAATCATACAATAGTCTTGAAAATGTAAATGTGGCGTTTGAAGACAAAGAATGGTGTCGAGTCAAAGACGTGATTATACAACACTGTTTAAGTTCAATGTTGCGTGGCAAATTGATTTCACGGAGTTTCAAATTCTGTCGACATTTGTACTAATGAGTAATACTGTAAAAAATATGAATTTTGCTAATAAGTGTCTGTTATGCGAATGAGATTTATGTATTTCTTATTTATTTAACATTGCAGTGAATTTTATTTTCGATTCGTCTATTGAATTTTCTTTTTAACAAACCAATAAATACATACTAATATAAAGTGCGCAGTCATTTTGCTTACTTTAATTATTTCATACCGGCTATAAAAACGATGATAAACATGACTTCTTTTACAGACATATTTTTTCATGAATAATTTCTGTAACGAACAAGTTACTTATTTAATTTTGTAATACTAGCCTAGTGCTGTAGTAGAGACGACCGCTTGCAAAGACCTCTATTTAAGACCTGTCCCCCTACTTAAATGGCCACTTTTCTATTCGTTCGCTAACTTAAAGCTTAAAAATAAGCAATTAGACGATCAAGTCACTCACAGACATTGTTGTATTGTATGGAAATGGTAAGCCTACGACACGTAATTTTAGATTTTATGGTTTATTTTTATTTTTTTAGTTAACGAACGAATAGAAAAGTGGCCATTTGAGTAGCCCCCCAGTGGTAGTTTTTACCGCCTTAGATAATATTTATATTTTTATATGCCACTAGATTACTCACAATAAGTGGCTTAATTTTACGCGCCAATGTCTCGTACGATTATAATCTTGGCCGCGACACTCCGACTATATTTACATAGCGTTATTCATTCACAAAACCGGCCGAGGTACGTCTATTTTGCTCCTAAGTGGGTGTAATTGGGACGAACGATTCGGGGATTCCGCGAAGCTGAGACAAATGACTACTAAATGTATGTAGAAAGTCACGGATTTAAAATTACCAAGATAATTAAAAATATGAAAATTACGAAGAACATGTTTGAGTAACCTTGTTCTTTTGTTAAAGTCGGTTAAAAATAGATAAATAGATACCTAAATAGATAGTAAAATGTATGTAAGTACCTACCTAATGGTAGAATTGTGTTATCCTACTAATATTATAAATGTGAAAGTTTGTGGGTTTGGATGTTTGTTCCTCAATCACGCAAAAACTACTGAACGGATTTGGTTGAAATTTGGCACACAGATAGTAGATAGCCTAGATTAAAACATAAAATACTTTTTATCCCGATATTCCCACGGGATCGGGAACCACGCGAGTGAAACCGCGGGCGGCCGCTAGTTAATAAATAATTCATTATGTGTTTACTGCAGGATTTAAATTCAAATCTCTCGATGTAGATCAGGATATAAGGTATATTTTTTATTCACATTATAAAAAAAGGAAGATTATTTCAGCAACATCAATGTTGCTTAATGTCCAGCATAAACACTGTTAGAAACGATGCAGTATCTTTTCTCGTAGCAACTATAAACTAGTAAACAATTGAACAATCGTTTACCATTTCCCCAGGAAACAACGACTAAATCACTAAATATCTGACAGTTTCGTTGTACACAACATAACTTCGCCAACACAAAGGCAAGAAGACGTTATGGCATCCCAAAAAACCTGGATGCCGGACGTCATACATTGAAAAACGCCAATCTACCACAGACAATAAGGATCGACCTGAGTTATGGAGTCGGATCAAAAGGTGGCATATATCACGGCAAGGCAAGGATCACAATGGCCGTACGTTTAAACGCTCATAAAAATGCCGATGTTGGTTTGCATTATCAAAACGTATGCCTTCCGATGTCGATGACTTGCCGGAGACACGGTTAGTTCGAAAATAGACGTACAAATTCTGAATGAAGATATACCTACCTACTTGGAGTAATGTTTGAAAGTAAGAACTCTTCGATTTTTTAAAGACTATTGTGATTTTAAAACAAAATATTTAGTAAGCACCTATGAGGATCAGTGCAATAATGTGTATACAATAAAAACCTGGTTCGCCTTAATAAGTTGTAAGATCGTTTAAAATGGAAGCTATTCAATGTGTAGAAATAGTAAGAGTTTATTTCTCACAATATTTATAATTTATTCATATGTTCATGTAATAAAAGTTAAGTTCGGTATTTGTAAATGTCTATGTGCTGTGGATTTTGTCAATAAATAAAGTCTGTAACGAAGAAACCACAATCCTAACAGTTAAAGTCACGACTGCATTTCTTAACTAGGCCGAATCACATTTGTATAGTCTCCTTTAATAAAAATACCATTGCACTTTTGGCAGCTTCCAATTTCTTACTGCAAAAACAATGCAACGTTGGAGCCGTGAAAAATGTGAACATATTTTCTAAGCGAATTCTTGCTGGAAAGCAAATTTTAGTTAAATGTATGTAGAACAATAGTTATTTACCATTTTAATAAACATAATATTTATACAGCGCTGCACCCGAAGAAATCATGAAACATCTCAACACTTTACACAATACCAAATTTTTACTCACGAATTGTAAACGTTATATTTATGAAGTAACCTTAACATGAAATAAAAGACTTTTTAACGGATACTAGCGCGGTTTTATTGAAAGTACTTTGGTAATTAGTTGGTATTTGGTTTGATTTTTGATTTTCCCGACGTTTCGGCACCTTTGCAGCTGCCGTGGTCACGGGGGACTGAAGCTACTCGTGATTAAAAAGTCTTTTATTTCATGTCTAGTGAGCGCGTAAGCTTGAGAAGAAACCTTAATTTAGAGTGTACAGTTGTTGTAATTTAAATCAAAATTGAACTGAAACTGATAATAAAAAAAATCTGTTTCTTGTTATTATTTAAGTCACTCGACGGAAAATCTAAATTATCCGGAATCGGAAGAGAATAATATTTTGTTTCTTTTTATGAGATACGCTATAGATTTATGGGCAAGCTAATAATAATATTTTATTATTTGAAATGTGCATACAAGATGCGCCACACGCGGTGGTTGGCCGTCACGGTTCACGGTCCCAGTCTTTGCACTCGGCTATTTGCGTCAGAGCTAAGAAATAAGGTGGGGCCACCATACTTATCGAAATTAAAAAAAGTACGAAAAACAATCCGGATGCGTGGAAAATAAGTCCGGACATTTGATCAAAATTAGTGGCCTTCTTATTTAAAATAACAAAATTAACTGTTATTTTGAATTTTTTCAAATTAGGTATCTTATAAATGAAAAGTGCGGTAAAATAAAAAGCCTCACCATGTTTGGATAGAAGAAGCCCAAAAATCTGGATATAACCGGAAGAATCCGGATGTATATGTTAACCCTACTACTGAGTGCAGAACGCACGATATAACGTGCAACAACATTTATAAACAAAATGTATTTTTAATTCTTCCAAAAATTCGAATAAGTTTTGATTGATAAAACAAGTCAAAGTCAAAAGTTTCTTTATTCAAATAAACAAGGAGAGGTGGTAGAGAAAGTGGCGCCGCCACTACATTTATTTTTATTACTCGTAAACCAAGTCAATATTAAAAAAAAGCACAAGTAATAATATCTTAAATTGTCTCTAATATTTTTTGAATAACTCTTCAACAGTTTTCATTCTTTCTGTAAGTTTTAAAATCCATTTTAGCTCAAAGTGGCCACTTTTGGCAATTATGGATTTTAAAACTTACAGAATGAATGATAACTGTTGAAGAGTTATTCAAAAAATATTAGAGACAATTTAAGATATTATTACTTGTGCTTTTTTTTAATATTGACTTGGTTTACGAGTAATAAAAATAAATGTAGTGGCGGCGCCACTTTCACTACCACTTCGCCTTAAGGATATACATCGCGCGTCCTCTAGCGCCGCCAACCAAGAAAAAACCGGCCAAGTGCGAGTCGGACTCGCGAACGAAGGGTTCCGTACCACAAAACACGTTTGTTGTATGGAAGCCCACCTTAAATATTTATTTTATTCTGTTTTTAGTATTTGTTGTTATAGCGGCAACAGAAATACATCATCTGTGAAAATTTCAACTTTCTAGCTATCACGGTTCATGAGATACAGCCTGGTGACAGACAGACAGACAGACAGACTGACAGACAGACAGACGGACAGCGGAGCCTTAGTAATAGGGTCCCGTTTTTACCCTTTGGGTACGGAACCCTAAAAACATTACAACGAAATAATTATGTTAAATAAAATTCTGAAAAATATAAAAACTGGTTTTAGCTATTAACTATTTTTGTATGCGTTAAATTCTTAATTTAAATGTGTTCGCGTAGTTGAAATCTGGATTAACGCCCAAAGTGGCAAATTTAGGAGTTAATCCAACTTTTAACAATACAAAAACATTTAAACCAGAAAAAAAACATACAAAATTAGTTTATAACTAATGCCAGTTTTCATATTTTTCAGAATTTCATTAAACATAGTTATTTCGTTGTAATTATTTTTTCTTGATTGGCGGCGCTTGTGGTGACGCGCGATGCACCCTTAATAATGGGGAGGCGAAGGCAAAGTGAATTACAGATGGCGCTCAGTCTTTGAAACAATTGTCAGTTTGAGCTTATATTGTCTTGACTGTGTATTACGTGATTTTACTGTCTTAGATTGTATTTTTTTCGGTTTTGCGGACAAACAATGTATTTTATGCTAACTTTAGCTCATATAAAATAAGAATTACGGAAAAGAAAAGCCAAAACAACAGGCAAGAAAGTTTATAGCAACTTACAAAAATTGCTAACAAGCATTACATTTCTTTAAATTTCGTGTAAGATTTACAAGTAATCTTTTTATTTCAGATTAGAAGCATATGATTTAAATTTTAACAAAGCAACTGAGTGTGAATTTCCGTGTTTATAGTTGCCTGATGATGCCTTCTGTGCAATAGTAATTTCCGGTTTCTGTACTGGAATTTCTGTACCATCCAAAATTACACGAACCGTTTTATCATATTTATTTTATTATTCTAAGTTTCTTGAATGACTCTGGCATATAAAATTCTATTAATTCTCTGTTTGGCCCCAATATTGGGCTTATTCCATATTTGATATACCTATCAAATTCATCCAAGTTATAAATATGTTAGAAACTGCTGAGGTTGAAATATTAAAGAACAAAGCTGTTATAATTCAAATGTTGTTTTATTTTGGCGAAGCTTCATCAAATTCATGAAACATTCCTTTTGATTTATAATGTTTCTCAGGCTCAGCAAAGGAGAAAATCGAGGAAAAACCATATTTTTTTTGATATTTTTTTACCCACTGTTTTTTTTGTTACTGGGAAAACGATGAACTCCAATATTTTACAAGTTACATGCATAACAATGCGGCATTTTCTCAGTATAAAATTAAAAAATGCAATACTCCAAGAGATTCCCATATGTTTTGACAGTTTCTTTGAGGCGGCTCGGTACCAACGACAAGACGCCACCTATCGGGATAAAATTGCGCTTTTCCTCCCCATTGAGCACTTTTGAATCGTCTTTAATGTAAAAAAAACCTACCTTTCAGACTTTTTGAACTGACAAGAAGAATGAACGCAAGAAACTTATCGGATTTAACAAAAATAAGTAACGATATTTACAATTTCAATTTATCATTACCAAATTAATACAAGTAAGTTACATATTGGAGAGCTTTTTTTTAGAAAATGGCGAGGAAAATGTTTAGGCATTTTCCCGAGTTTCTTTCATCCGTGAATAAAACATGAACATAAAAAGGCAACAATCTTTGCATTTTGGTCACTTTAAACTATCTTTGCTTAAGATTCCATGCCAATAAAGTACTCGCGAAATAAGTAAACTTTTTTCATGCAAAAAATGCTAATTGTAACGAATTTGTAGAAGAAATAAGACACAACTGCAAGGCAGCTCAAAGGATCAAAATAATTTATAGCTCTTCCGTAAACAGTGTTGCTTGTTTAAAAAAGTTGTAAACACAACTGAAAATTAACACATGACACAGAATCAGTAATTCGTACATTTAAGATTTTTATTTGCAATGCAATAAGAGTCATATTTGAGTGACAGCACTGTTAGAAATTGCGCATGCAACTTTTCTTAGTATATTTTGCTTGCGATCAAAAGATGGAAATTCATGTTTCAAAAGTGGCAACACATGTTACTTTTCTCTTGAGTCACTGATTCCCGGTTTGTTTTAGGGATGAATCACTGTCAGTTCCTGCAACTTATAATATTTTAACAACATCCGGGAAACTCATCATCATCTCAGAAGGATATTTGTATTGTATGAGTATAGCCTGTCAATATTTATCATGTTAAATTTAATGATAACAAATAACTGAGGTGCCCGTGTAGGTAGGTAGGTATAAAGGTAGGTATATATAGGTAGGTAGGTAGGTATTCATGATGTTGAAATTCTTACGAATTCTTGTTACTTTAAAATAATACGAATGTTATTTAATGTAAGAATTCATTTTTTAACTCCCGACAGCGACTTCATCTGCGTAGACTTTCGAAAAATCCCTAGGGAACCTTTGACCAGTATAAGAATCCTGTATTTTTATCCAGGCTATAAACTATCTGTGTGTCCATCTAAATCTGTTCAGCCGATTTGCGTGATTGAGGAACTAACATCCAAACCCACAAAATTTTCCCATTTATAATTTAGTAGGAGGTAGGATTTTCTATTGTTTTTGTTTTCTATAATTTCATGTTATTTTATGTGCCAATATAGCTGTAAGTACACGATAGTTTACGGGGGAAAACAGAAAGTAACATATTCGTACTCACAAAATTATCATGGAAAACCAAAATATTAGGACCAAATCTTTTTTAAGAAAATTTAATACTTACATGATTTTATTCATTTTTAGATATATTTTTTTAACTTTATGAACGCACAACCATTATTTTAAAGCACTATAGTCATACGGACGGTCATACGGTCATATGGACTATACTAAATTCTAAAAATATTCAGAAGACAGTTGTATGAATGAGTCCTTCAATCAAATGAAACCACCGAACTCTTTGAACATTGTACGCACACGCTGCGTCGTGATTTACTCGGATGTCTCGGATTCCTCCGGATCCGGCCGAGTTTGTCATATCCGGACACGAGCTATTGGAGCCGGTCGAAATGGTATTCTATTTTAGCAAGTGAAATGAAATAAACGCGTAGCTTTTGGACTACGTACATTTTTGTCATATGTTCAATTCTTTCAGTGGTGTATGAATAACGATTTTCAACGAGGGTTATAATTATTATAACTGAAGTACTTTTCTTAATTTGACCTCATGAACATGTTTAAGCAACTTTCTTAGGTTTTGGTGGTTTTGAGGCGCCTGAAACCTGATGATGAGATTCATTAAGTATTCTTATGTACATTTTGAGAGTTTTAAATTTAAGGAAGGTTTATTTTGTATATTGGCAGTAAAAAGTAGATGAACTTAAAAATTCAATAGCAGACATAACATAATACTTGAAATTGACGTAACTGCCTACCCTATAATTAAATGAACATTAACAGTTTAAAATTCCATATTCTTCGCAGTACTTATACTGTCATATTACGTTACAACGTTGTAATCTTTGCATACTTATATAATGTTATCTTTAAAAAGGTTTTTAAGCAGATTAGCCGCTGTGTTCCCGGAGTGTACGGAAATGTACCAGTGTAGACAGCGCGTAATATTTCCCGTCGCTTGTAAGTCAGAAACCTTAGCAATGGGGCGTCTTTAAGACTATCGATTATCTTCCGACATTCAAATCGACCAGCTCAATGGCAAAGAAGGCTTTTAACTGTCTCTTGTTTTTTATATTATTGTAAGGCTATTTACATTTACGGTAGTACACATATTTTCTTTAATTGAATGGTACCGAAAAGCAGTAACCAGACAAGTAAAAGTCAACACATTTAATAGCTCCGTTGACTAGAAAATAAATGTAGAGTTTTCCGATGAATACGGAACTCCATACCCCTGCCAAGCGTGGTTTTGTTTTTTTTCTATTCCTTGTAACAGTTATTGATTTTTGAAAACTGAACCGTTGAAATATGAAAAAAGACAGCTTTTGTATTAATAATCTAAACTAAAATAAGGTTGGATTGGTATAGTTTAATAACTATACCAATCCAACCTTATTTTAGTTTGCAAACTTTTATTTTAGATACAAAAATCATGATTCCCAATCCCACCCGTCCTAAATCGAACCATGCTACGTCATTTATGATGTGGTCGAGTGGGTATTCAACCAAGAAGGTCATCATCTCAAACATTAAACATCCAGCCCTTAACATTCATGTTTCTAAATAGATCTAGAGCCATAACAATCTTTTATTGTCAATCCTCGCGCAACAACGGCTGTTTCTCTATAGCGAATTCTCTCGAGCCGATTGGCAGCTTGTTTACACGACACGGTGTAAACGAAATCTTTTATGAGCTACAGAGCGAGATTATAATTTTATTCACATAAATATTTTTTGCCGCAATGAAGACATTTTGTTATTATTCGTGATGATAAATTGAGATGTGAAATCTGGAATATAAAATGCGGTTTTTGGTATTTATTTGGGTAATAGGTTGGAGTTTATTTATCTAATAAATAAGTTTTGTTTGACAAAACCTTAACCTAATACGAATAGTAGGTTTAATTTATTATTTCATGTTTAGAAGCATAATATATAAGTCAAGGGATATTTTTAAAACAGCAATTACCTAGTAAGGAAAATCTTACCTAGTAATAATAATATAATAATAGTGCATCACACACTTCACATCATATTAAACCAATCTCAAAGGGCCTCTACGTGTTGGACCCATGCCCCACGCAAGCATGGCAAAAGGACCGGGCTCTGTCCCGTGAAATCCAAGCCGGAGATACATAATAATAATAATAAATAATATTTTTCATAATTTAATCTTTCATTTGCTCATTAGTATATTTTCAATACTTTTCTATAATAACGCCCTTTTCAACTAAAGTTCATTGTAACCGGGTGCGCGGGCGCGGCTGCCATGGTATGATGGATCGGGCCGGGGCCGACTGATCGTGTGCCAAATCGATCGCATCGATCAATGGGCCGGATCGATCGTAGTCTGTCTGTAGTGTATGCGTGCGTACAGGCTGCGTGCTTCTCGTGTCTATGGTCGTCGAAAATGTACTGTAGGAAATTGGAGTAAATCAGAGACTGTCAGTATTATCTATAAAACATTTAAGCAAAAAGATGGGACGACTGAATCCCTTAAGACTACGGCAGTTGAAGGTACCAGATTCTGTTGTCTCGTTCTCATTTCTCGATGTACCTATTAAGACTTACCGCAAACAATAAAGAATCAATAAAAATATCAGATCACGATTCACGATTCTAAAACAGCCATCGAAATGATATTGTCCAATAAAACCGTTGAATTTCAATCTTTTTATAAGAATTTTATTAGCTTTGCCATATGGGAAATGATATAACTGTAATGGGCACCTACACGGGCTTATTTCCATTGCTCGGAAAAGAAAATTCGTCTATGTCCAAAAGATTTTGATTACAACACTAATATCGTAGGTTACACACACAGACCATACAACAATACACATCAGCAATAGTAAATAATAATAATAGCATAAATAAAATAATAAAATAGTAAATAGTAATAGTAAATAATAAATATAATAATAATAGCATAACAAAGCCGAGAAAACTTTGATGACAGATTTGAAAAAGTCTATGTTGGCAAATATCAATCCACAATAGGGATGACGACTAATGAATAAAATAACAAAATACTGATAAAAATCGTAAACATATTGAACTTTTAGAGTAGCTTGTATATCTGTTGGTTTTATATATTGCGTATTATTTGTTTTATAACCCTTCAAAGTTGGGCGGACAAGTCCATTTAAAAAGAATAAAATGTATTAAAATAAATAATACCTTTAATTAATCCGTAAAATTTATAGCAAGTTTGTCTAAGAAACCATTTTGATAAACACTATATTTAATATAGCTGCCGAACAAATTTCCTACGCGTTGCATACAAACACCTAGGCGTGACGTCATAAGTCATAACTAGGGTAGCCGTTAGTATGGATCGTTTTCGGGTGAGTCCAATTTGTGTGCATTTTAAACTATGATATCTCGGGCAGTTTTCACGCTAGCAAAATAATTATTTTCCCAATGTTTCTTTTTTTGAGAGGTAATTTATGTAACAAAATTAAAAAAAAATTCGTCATGCCTATTCCACAGATAAGGATACGCCTAATCCAGATTAGTTGCTAAGCAACTGTCGTATTTTTTTTTAAATATCAACCGTTACATATCAACTAATCTGGATTAGGCCTACCCCTATCTGTGAATTGATTATTGGGCCTGGCCGTCTGTCATGTTTGACAGAGTTCTCGCGGGGTTAAAGTGAGATCGGCCGTTCTGTACGTTGTATTATGTAGGTATGATTAGGCGTTCTGTGATATGTATGGGTAATATCTATTCTGTGGTATGGGCCTGGCAATTACAGTTGGTGCGTGAAAAATGTGTAACCTAGTTGTGCTCTATTTCGGACGGGCGGGCGTCTGCGCTCCGTACCGCCTAATAATTCTTGCAAAGATAATAACTATGGAATAAATAAATAATTTTTAGTTGATCAAAATGTAGATATCATCGTATAGTAGATTTATATGTCAATACGAAGCAATGTAACTTTATAGAATTTTTGCAAACAATCAAAAATTGTGGAGCAACATAATAATTTTCTCTACCTTTTGTAAATTTGTTTTCTTTTTCCCATATTTTTTAATTTCTTCTAAATTTCATTTTGTTATTCACCTCTCAAGCTTACGCGCTCACTAAACGTGAAATAAAACACTTTTTAACGGATATTAGCGCAGTTCTATTGAAAGTACTTTGGTAATTAGTTAGTATATGGTTTGATTTTTTATTTTCCCGACGTTGATATTCTTGTTTCCATTTCAGAGACGAATTACTTTTTCGTTGAATGCATAATTGCTGTAGAATTCAAACAAAGGAAGAAACAGAGGTACTTATTGTGCACAGTGTGAACACCATCTGATCCGCTTTGGTGTGAATGTAATAGGTTTAGCCGCGCTCCGGTGTATGTACAATCTTAAGAGTTAAGCTCCTTTGCGAACGGCTGTTTTCAGTGCCTTACAGCTTGGGCTTGGAACAATGCAGCCGGCGACGAGCGAATTCTCTTTTCTTTTTTTATGCACAACGGAATAATTCTTGGCCTTTACCACCTGATGACGATAGTGACGCTTGGACGTTCGTCCAAGTAGTGACGATAACGCCGAAGGTGGAAGCGAATTTTTAGTAAGAATGTTATTGTTTTTTTTAATGAATGGCCTAATTTTAGGTCGTACATTTTGATATTGCTATGGATATGGATCAGTTTAATTTGCGCAGTTCAACGGACGTACTTGTCCTTGCTAAAGAATTGACATGTATTACATGCAAGTTTGGCCCTTTTACATCGCATACAAAAGTCGGCATTACTGTTTCCTAGAGAAACGGGTTGTATAATTCTAAATATTTTTTTTTATTGACAACATCACATACATTGCTCCAATTCCAAAGTAAGTAGCTATAGCACTTGTGTTATGGAAATCAGAAACAACGGTGGTATGACAAACACCCAGACCTGAGACAATATTGAAAAGTTCATTTTCTACATTGACCCAGCCGGGGATCGAACCCGGGACCTCAAGAGATGGTGACACCTTGAAAACCGGCGTGCAAACCACTCGACCGCGGAGGTCGTCAAATATTAAAAAGGATATGAAAGGCATTTCAACAAATCAGCTTCTGCAAATCCATCAGATACCTCAGTAAGATTACGCCTTTTGTAAAGGTATTGGCTATATTTATATTTCATAATATTTCTTTAGGTTTTTTGTAAAAATAAAATAAAGGCTATTGAACCTATTTTCGACATTTACGTGGTCTAACTTGCCCATTTGTGGTGGCACCAAACTATAAATTTCTAGTACGAATGACCAAAGTGAAGAAGATTCTTATTGAAAACCTTATTAAAATAAAACACTTTTTAACGGATACTAGCGCGGTTTTATTGAAAGTACTTTGATAATTTGTTTGTGTTTGGTTTGATTTTTGATTTGCCGACGTTTCGTATTTTATTTCATGCCTAGTGAACGCGTAAGCTTGAGAAATGAACCTTATTGAAGTTATAATGACTTTAGAAATCAGTATACGCGGAGAGGCACTGAGGCTGAGGCGCAGACGTCCATAAAACATTACGATTACTTACGATAGAGTGTTTACTCCATACATCAATATTGACTCGCAGCGCGTCTGGATTGCGTTTATATGGCCGGCGTAAATACTTCCTATTTATTTATTGTCGGGAGAAACAAATTGAGTACTAATGTTGAGTGTGTATAAAGACCAGAATCGTCGGAAAGCCGCCGGAAAAGAATATTTATGGTGGAAATGAAAGAGGAGATCGATAGATAGTGGATATTCTATCGCGGATTTGAAGGCCTGCATCGTTAAAAATGCTGAATTTAGTCTGATTGATCATCTGAACTGGTTGTTCGCTGGATGACAAGCGAATTAGGGCAGGAAGGTTCTATCTTTAACTTAGACACTTCATGTCATATTCGAGACATTTAATTTGCAAGTAAAGCTCATTTTAGCTCGGAGTACAAAATCGTATCTTTTCATTGCTCAGTTTCGTGAGCTTTTGTTTTTTTTTTATTAGAATAAACTATGTCGGCATTTACACCATGTACCTGTTTATTTTTGAGACTTCGATATAGGCGCAGTTGCATGTGCCATGATCACGGAAGAACTTCAGTTGCATGCGCCATGATCACGGAAGAACTTCAGTTGCATGCGCCATGATCATAGAAGAACTTCCGCGATCATGGCGCATGCAACTGCGCCGAAATATCGGAGTCCCAAAAATAAACAGGTACATGGTGTAAATCCCGACATGTAGTTTATTCTAATAACGGCAAATTTATAAAAAAAACATGGAAATTTTAAACAATATTTTGTTTTTTATGCCTAGTTTAAACATGTAGACTATGAAAGTGGAAAATGTTTAAAAAATAGATAACAAAGCCATCGTTGTAAAAATTGAATAAACAAATAAACTCTGTTATATTATTAACAGTTAAAGTAAAATAATTTGCCACACAAAATTTACCGTTACTGAAAGTAAAAAAAAGTTACACAATCGAAAATCCCCGAAGTGTCATGAAAATTGTTTCTAATGTGGCCACCCTCTGACATCTAAAAAACTCCAGGGCTTACGCTTAAGTCCGACTATTTGTTTTAACTTTGCCTATATTTTATAATTCTTTATTTGGACACAGCATTCTTCAACAAGTAAAATCGGTGAAAAAAATAAGTGTTGCCACATCTAAAAATAGCAGGTTCATCTTTTTAAACGAGGAAGTATTGCCAGGATATTTTTAATTCCAACTCTATTTTGAGGTTTGTGTACGTTTAAAGATTTTCCCGTTTTATAAATACATTGGTTGGTTGTTTCTCACGGAAATGTTTTGATGCTGTCAAGTGTAGTTAGCACTGATTAGACTAATGAGAAAGTTAATGTGTTATCGTTACTCTTTTTGAAACGAACTCTAATTGGTGAAAGTCGACCACTAAATGGTTTAAGTGGCTTTTCTTCCTTTGGTATATGAACTTGATACCTTTGTAAAGTATTTTGTGATTTACCTACTTTCCTGTTTGAGAGTTAGTAAGATATTAATATAATTTTTTGTGACATTGTCATGCTGTACGCGACTCCATCCTAAAGCACTTACTTATATTTAAAAAAAAACGTACTTACCGCTACTATAAAATCTAAAAAAGTAACTTTTCAGGTTTTTAGAAAATTAACTCACTACCGTAATCATAAACTAAAAAATAATTAATCATAGTTTTCAATAAAATATGTCACTTTTGCAACCAACTATTTTTGTAATACGTACTATGGGCAACAGCGTCGCTTAACCAGTTTGCAACAAAATTCGTGTGCGCGCGTATCGCGCCTGCACGAACTAAACGTATGTGACAGCGGGCGCGGCGTGCAAGTGATTTTGACCTTAGCAATGGTTAAGCGACGCTGTTGCCCATGGTACATTTCATTTCACACTCCGTGATTCGTAAATATGTTTGAATTTGCTCTTTTTAGTTTGGCATAAAAAATAAAAAAATAAAGGAATGCTCCGGTAGTTTGGTCACTTAGAGAGGATGAATGAAAGGCGAATCACGAAAGAGATATATTGTGCGAATGTGGAAGGAACGATTGCACAAGGGCGTCCTAGAAAAATATACACTGACCAAAAAGGGGTTATTATAAAAAAGGCTGGTGTATACGCAGTGACAAAAACCGCAGGGCATGTATGAAAAGATTGATGGATGTGAATGAAGCGAAAGAAGTGTGCAAGGATCGTAGCAGGTGGCGATCCATAGTCTCTGCCTACCCCCATGGGAAACAGGCGTGAGTGTATGTATAAAAAATATTATTTTATTAAAATTATAAAAGCAGTAAAATTACTGCTTTTATTTTTCACAAGAAAGATAAAAAGCGGCCTCTACACATCCTCTAATCAACTTTATTATAACAGATTCTTCCGTTAACATACACACGTTTTTTATCAAAGTTTATATTTGAATAAAACTATTGAATATTAACAAAATCGTTCAGAAAATAGGAGTCAAATAGTAAAAAAATCACATTGGAACGCCACTTTGATCATCGGCTTTACAAAACTCCATTATAATTATCGTTGTTGTTTTAAACCATCCATTATGTTTTAATGATAATAGCGGATAGCGGAAAACCAACAATTTTCAGCTGGATTCCGCTAAAAACGGTCCCGCAATTTTTTTTACTGTGGTAGAAGATAAATATAGATTTTTAAACTTTTTTAGATTTTTGCATTCACAATGCTATTTTTATATTAAGATGAATAAATAATGAAAAATATTAGAAAAAAAAAATATTAGAAAAAATCGACTCACCCGTATTTTTTCTAATATTTTTCATTATTTATTCATCTTAATATAAAAATAGCATTGTGAATGCAAAAATCTAAAAAAGTTTAAAAATTATATGACTGTTTCACCTTAATTGATTGTCTAGCACCCGCAACGGGGGCTGCTTTCAATGTCGAAGTAATTCTCTTCACATTGGTGAGATGGCGCTGATGTTCAGCGGAAACGTAAAAAAGTATTAGAAAATTTCGCCAAATCCATACGGGTGAGTCGATTTTTTCTAATATTTTTCATTATTTATTCATCTTAATTAATATAGATTTAAAGCTTGCTCCAAACCTTAAACGAAACGAAACGATATAGAAAAGTTCGTTTTCTAAATTAACTTTATTATTAGTTACTACAGCCAGTCAATTTATAAGTCGTCTAGTGTGGCCCCACAACGATTCGTTTTCTTTCGATACAGCAATATGAACTATGTCGGACATAATTCCAATTCCGACTTATAAATACTTAGAAATCTCCTACGTCTGGTAATAGAGCGGCGGCGATAATTTTATCATAGTGAAAGTACTGTACTCTTTAGTGAAACTATAACATAGCAACAAAAAAGAGTAGGAAAGAAATTAAAAACAATAAAGTAGGGAATAACTAATTAACGAGTAATCGATTTTAGAATAAATGTTTAAAAAATATTTTGCGTTGAACACTACATTTGACAAAATCGAGTCAGATCAGCTATAAGTTTCTTTCAACAGTTTCAGCACATAAAATTTATTGATGTAAATAATTAAAATTGATACCATCTTAAAGCTCGTTAACTGATCTTTGAAATGTATCAATTTCAATGAATTACCTCTTAAATTCTATGTTGGAAAGAACTTAAAAGAAACCTAACTAACGGTTCTTCGCTCTCAAGTGTAAATTAGTAAAAAGTAGGGCAGTAGGATCAGGACGGTTTTTCTTGTGTTAGTCAAGTAACATAGAGCACTTAATTCTCATTTAGATAAATATACGACACGCCAAATCTATTAAAATTAATCTCGTCAATGGGGAAGGCAACTGTCAAAATGTCGCAGCGTACGCTTGTTCTACGAGAACTATGAAAACAAAGGACTTTTACTTAAGAAATATTTTTTTTTGCTATAAAATGATTAAATTCTTTGTAAGGCTTTAAAAATGTCGGCACTTACGAATTTCCGAAAAATCTGGATATAGAAAAAATATATAAATTCTGTAAGAATATAAAAACGTCTTAATTTGGCTTTAAATTCTGGCATTTGCATTGTAGAATAGTCTTTTATATCCATTTTGGGTCAATGGATCTTTTTCGGTAAATAAAATACCACAAAATAAATACCCATTTTCCCATACATTTTGTTTTGAACGTCTTCCTAAGAAGGAACAAGCGTACGCAGCGACATCTAAAATTAGCTTTGCGTTGCCATCCCCATTGTTAAAAAAATATTTTTTCGGATTATTAAATAAATAGATAGATAAGTAACTATCAATAGCGCGACTAGATTTTTTTAATCATAAAAAAATCTTGATTAGTGCGTGCTTAATTTTTTATAAGAGCGTATTTTGTTTTTGATTCAGTGTTTGAAAAATATGTTTCACTGCACTATGTCCGAAACACTTCTCTCATAGCTCAGCTCGATCAATGTTACTCGAATGAAAAAATAAACCATCGATTTGTTGATTCGATTTATGTGTTTAAATAATTGTGCTCTATGGTCTAGCTAGCAGTTTCTTGACCTTGTTTTTCACAGTAGGTTATCAATTAGGTCTGCCCGGTACAGCGTGATGTTAACTATTTTAGTGTTTATTAAATACCTTATTGATAGAAATACTTAATAGGGTTTATTTACCGTTAGTTGTTCAGGTGCACCAATTCGTGTGAGGTTTAAGCCGAATTTACATTATGAAATTAGTGGCATAAAATTAATGTCGCTACACTAATTTCATCAACTATTGTACGTGTATGCATCAAGTTTTATAATGTATGTGTTACGGCTAATACCCGAAGTGCGGCTAAACCTAGTTCTAGCCGGCTAAAACTAGGTGTAGCCGATAGCTGTTGGCTAAAACTAGGTGTAACCGATCTGCTTTACTCCTGTAGGTCCCGGGTTAGGTTAGAAATTTAAGGCGAGCGCGAAGCGCAGCGTAGCGTGAGCCTTAAATTTTGAGGTTATTTTTTTTAACAGACAACAAAAAAAACTTTCTTTATATCCCATGCTGCACCTAAGTTTTAGCCGGCTACACCTAGTATTAGCCGCGAGCAAATCGGCTACACCTAGTTTTAGCCAACAGCTAGCGGCTACACCTAGTTTTAGCCGGCTAAAACTAGGTTTAGCCGCACTTCGGGTATTAGCCGTAACATATCCATTAATTTTATGACACAAACAGTTTCGTTTCGTACCATGTGAATTTTTTGGTAATACTAATGTCATGCAACTTATTTTACCGGTAACCGCGACGCAAAACTAGAGTGTCACGAAAGCATCACGAGTAATAACTCCAGCTTTACTGTTGATTTCACGAATTATTTTAACGAAACTAAACTAGTTACACAAACAATACTGCAACAATTTTCATGAAATTAGTTTTAATATGCATGACACTAATATCGTAATGTGAATTCGGCTTTAGATCTTTTTAGAATTCCGTTACTCAAAAGTAAAAAGGAACTCATACATTATGTTATGATCACTTTATTGTCTGTCTATCGATCTATCTGTCAAGAAACTTTTCTTGAAAAATCTTGGAGATACATTGTTATAAATATACTTAGTATCTAATCAGCATTAAAATTGTCCAAATGTTTTAAACAGTAATCATATTATTTTCCTAATCCTTTCTGTATAAAAATAAAATATAATGAAAAATCACGTATCGCCTTATGCGAGTCACTAATTTTATCGGTACTCAATTATGGCGACTTAGTGTATGGTCCTCGTTTATTGTCAGCTACAAAAAGAATGATACAGCGTGTTCAGAATGCTTGTGGCCGGTTTTGTTTTAATATCCCTCCTCGTACTCATGTGTCACCTTTTTTAAACAGAGCCTCTATTATTAATATGGAGTCACGCAGACGGTTGCATCTTGCAGTTCTAATGTTCGACCTTATGAAATTTAAAAAACCAGAATATCTTTACAGCAAATTGATATTTCGCTCCTTTCATACTCAGTACGGGCCAGGCATTCCCAGATCAAATCGACCTCTACTGGAATTTCATGTGCATAAGACTGTGGCTTTCACGGGCAGTTTCCGTCACCAAGCGACCAAGTGCTGAAACAATATACCCCCTGACGTCAAAATATACATTCAAATATCATATGAAATTAGGCTTATTGGAAATGCAAAATTTAGGTACTTATACATACGCACTAAAAGTCGTTCTGGGGCCCTATTTTTGAACCGCTCGGCTGGCGTCGAGCGCTCGTTTCTACTGATTTTCGTTCGACATATGGCTCAAACGTTCGAAATAGAGCCATATGTCGAACGAAAATCAGTAGAAACGAGCGCTCGACGCCAATCGAGCGATTCAAAAATAGGGTCCCTGGTCGCGGTCTCCTAATTTATTACTCCTGAATGGTATCATTTTAATTTTATTTTTTATGAATTTAATTGATTATATTATGTTTTGAATTTAATTTATTTCTCTACTAAATAAATTGATTATAATGATATTATTATTATTTTATTAAATATCAATGCAATTAATTTTATTCTTTTATATTTTATAAAAAGACATCGATTTCCACGTTTTTATTTTCTTATTTTTATTATTTGTAAAAAAATGTTACTATTAAAACTTTAAAATAAGCAGTAAAGTATAAAATTACGTGCTGTAAGCTTGACAATAAAATTCCATACCGAAGTCTGTGATTTATACATAAGTTTGCGACATGTGATTTAATCATCTATTGCTCATATGTATGCTTTAAAAGTAAGCGTTAGCGTTCAAACGAATAGAAAGTTGGCCATTTGAGTAGGGGGGCAGTTCAGTTCATCTTCTTTTCATGAAAAAACTGCATTATTAACTACACCTGAATATCGCGTAAAGTCGTGTCCGCCTGTAACGACGTTTGCTTCTTTAGCTCCTATATGAAATACTTACAAAAAATCTAAGTTTATCATTTCCAATATCACAAGAGTGCATTCATTAAATACTCAGCTGCTAAAAAGTTTCTTCGCGGTAGACATTTGCGGTAGATACCGCGGGGACACATCTCAAAAACTACTTGGGAAACTTCATATTTCGTTGTTTACATTTTCGAAGCCTCCTTCCAAAGCTGGTGCACTTCCGAAATAAATGAGCTGAGTTTGCGACCTAATGGGACTATTATTAGACTGCCTGGAGTTAACTTCGATTAACTGCACTTACCGATGATTTAAAAGAAGCGAATAATTATAAGAAGCATTCAAAGTAAATACTTCTTAATAACTGAAAAAAAACACTAAATTTTTAGATAGCAAAACAAGCAAAACTCCCACAACCGCAAACCGAATGGGCTAACCCATAGCGCTATTAATAGGGCTGCCATCCGTCCCGTATTATAGGGACTGCCCCGTATTTTACTATCGCCTCCCGTATTGCTTACGCGTCCCGTATTTCGAAAATGTCGACAAAATTATAAGGCTCAGTACTCGATTAGTAACATGATACAATAACATTTGTTCTACTACTTATCAAAAACACAAAGAAATACTCCTGCGAGGTTGTTGGTGTTTTACAAATAACCCTGTACAGTATACTATTTTACAGTTATAATATAAAGTAGCTATCGAGCTATATTCGTGTCCATATAGCAGATATTTACAAGTTCACCGTCGAACATTAACCCCACTAATTATTTGACCACATGGTCGCCGTCATGCTCGATACTACGCAAATACGGTCATACACAAACGTTTGCCCTTTCGACAGTACTTGGGTATAATGTCGTTGATTGTGACAATTATATTTGTGTTACAGACACAAAAAGATGCATTGACAATTTCATAATTAGGAAATAACTTTCTAGTATAACCTACCAGTAAGTTGAAAAGTGCTGAAAATTTTTTTTTTCACCTAGAGCAAAATAACCCCTAATAAAAAGAAAAAATTCCTAAAGCGGAATATGGTAGATAGGAACCATCATCAACAACAACTGATCAACTTTCACTATGGGATCAACTCCGAAATCGCGAAAAAAAATTTTCAAACATTTTGATATTTTCGAATTAATTTTTGTATGAAACAGGTAATTTTTAATCGAAAAAGTCAAAGTTGTTCAGTTTGATGGGCCCTATCTACCATATTCGGCTTTAAGGGGTTTTTCTGTAACACGTTGTAATCATAATTATATCTGACTTTCTTGTATCTATTACAAATCCGGTTTTGTTAGATCTCTTATATAACACAATTTTTTACTTCGCTAGTGTGTCTACGCTACGATATAGTTTTATATACCTACTGAAAGTTTCAGCTCATTGAATAAAAAAAGACTCGTTTACAAACAGGTGTTTCAGAGATAATTTCGTGACAATGTGTCTAAACTAGACAAACGACCATCTAATAAACTTTTATAAGCACTACGTTATCGGAATAAAAAAATCGTAAAAATTAAAAGCCACTAAAAATCGCTTTGAGATACTTTAAACAAGAGAACATCAACTTTAATTTACCAACAAGAGAAAACAAATTGAATCGTGAAAGGTGTCTGTCACATACAATCATACAATAGTCTTGAAAATGTAAATGTGGCGTTTGAAGACAAAGAATGGTGTCGAGTCAAAGACGTGATTATACAACACTGTTTAAGTTCAATGTTGCGTGGCAAATTCATTTCACGGCGTTTCAAATTCTGTCAAGGACCCACTTTTGTACTAATGAGTAGTACTGTAAAAAAATATGAATTTTGCTGATAAGTATCTGTTATGCGAATGAGAGTTATGTATTTCTTATTTATTTAACATTGCAGTGAATTTTATTTTTAACAAACTAATAAATACATACTAATTAATTTGCGCAAAGTCATTTTGCTTACTCTATTTATCTTTATCTCATACCGGCTATAAAACTCATAATAAACCTGATTTCCTTAACAGACATATTCTTTCATGAATAATTTCTGTGACAAACAAGTTAGGTACTTATTTGTAATACTAGCCTAGTGTTGTAGTAGAGACGACCGCTTGCAAAGACCTCTATTTAAGACCTGTCCCCCTACTTAAATGGCCACTTTTCTATTCGTTCGCTAACTTAAAGCTTAAAAATAAGCAATTAGACGATCAAGTCACACATTACAATTTATGTAAATTACAGAAATTGTTGTATTGTATGGAAATGATAAGCCTACGACACGTGATGGTTTATTTTTAATTTTTTATTTTACGAACGAATAGAAAAGTGGCCATTTGAGTAGCCCCCCAGTGGTTTTTACCGCCTTAGGTAATACTTATTTATATTTTAGCCACTAGATTACTCACAGTAAGTGGCTTAATTTTACGCGCCAATGTCTCGTACGATTATAATCTTGGCCGCGACACTCCGACTATATTTACATAGCGTTATTCATTCACAAAACCGGCCGAGGTACGTCTATTTTGCTCCTAAGTGGGTGTAATTGGGACGAACGATTCGGGGATTCCGCGAAGCTGAGACAAACGACTACTAAATGTATGTAGAAAGTCACGGATTTAAAATTACCAAGATAATTAAAAATATGAAAATTACGAAGAACATGTTTGAGTAACCTTGTTCTTTTGTTAAAGTCGGTTAAAAATAGATAAATAGATACCTAAATAAATAGTAAAATGTATGTAAGTACCTACCTAATGGTAGAATTGTGTTATCCTACTAATATTATAAATGTGAAAGTTTGTGGGTTTGGATGTTTGTTCCTCAATCACGCAAAAACTACTGAACGGATTTGGTTGAAATTTGGCACACAGATAGTAGATAGCCTAGATTAAAACATAAAATACTTTTTATCCCGATATTCCCACGGGAACGGGAACCACGCGAGTGAAACCGCGGGCGGCCGCTAGTTAATAAATAATTCATTATGTGTTTACTGCAGGATTTAAATTCAAATCTCTCGATGTAGATCAGGATATAAGGTATATTTTTTATTCACATTATAAAAAAAGGAAGATTATTTCAGCAACATCAATGTTGCTTAATGTCCAGCATAAACACTATTAGAAACGATGCAGTATCTTTTCTCGTAGCAACTATAAACTAGTAAACAATTGAACAATCGTTTACCATTTCCCCAGGAAACAACGACTAAATCACTAAATATCCGACAGTTTCGTTGTACACAACATAACTTCGCCAACACAAAGGCAAGAAGACGTTATGGCATCCCAAAAAACCTGGATGCCGGACGTCATACATTGAAAAACGCCAATCTACCACAGACAATAAGGATCGACCTGAGTTATGGAGTCGGATCAAAAGGTGGCATATATCACGGCAAGGCAAGGATCACAATGGCCGTACGTTTAAACGCTCATAAAAATGCCTATGTTGGTTTGCATTATCAAAACGTATGCCTTCCGATGTCGATGACTTGCCGGAGACACGGTTAGTTCGAAAATAGACATACAAATTCTGAATGAAGATATACCTACCTACTTGGAGTAATGTTTGAAAGTAAGAACTCTTCGATTTTTTAAAGACTATTGTGATTTTAAAACAAAATATTTAGTAAGCACCTATGAGGATCAGTGCAATAATGTGTATACAATAAAAACCTGGTTCGCCTTAATAAGTTGTAAGATCGTTTAAAATGGAAGCTATTCAATGTGTAGAAATAGTAAGAGTTTATTTCTCACAATATTTATAATTTATTCATATGTTCATGTAATAAAAGTTAAGTTCGGTATTTGTAAATGTCTATGTGCTGTGGATTTTGTCAATAAATAAAGTCTGTAACGAAGAAACCAAAATCCTAACAGTTAAAGTCACGACTGCATTTCTTAACTAGGCCGAATCACATTTGTATAGTCTCCTTTAATAAAAATACGATTGCACTTTTGGCAGCTTCCAATTTCTTACTGCAAAAACAATGCAACGTTGGAGCCGTGAAAAATGAGAACATATTTTCTAAGCGAATTCTTGCTGGAAAGCAAATTTTAGATAAATGTAATGTTAATTTTAGTTAAATGTATGTAGAACAATAGTTATTTACCATTTTAATAAACATAATATTATATATACAGCGCTGCACCCGACGAAATCATGAAACATCTCATTACTTATACCAAATTTTTACTCACGACTTGTAAACGTTATATTTATGAAGTAACCTTTAGTTAGAGTGTACAGTTGTTGTAATTTAGATCAAAATTGAACTGAAACTGAAAATAAAAAAATCTGTTTCTTGTTATTATTAGACAGCTAAGTCGCTCGACGGAAACTAAATTATCCGGAATCGGAAGAAAATAATAATATATCTTTTGTTTCTTTTTATGAGATATGCTATAGATTTATGGGCAAGCTAATAATAATATTTTATTATTCGAAATGTGCATACAAGATGCGCCACACGCGGTGGTTGGCCGTCACGGTTCACGGTCCCAGTCTTTGCACTCGGCTATTTGCGTCGGGGCTAGAAATAAGGTGGGGCCACCATACTTATCGAAATTAAAAAAGTACGAAAAACAATCCGTATGCGTGGAAAAAATGAGTCCGGACTTTTGATCAAAATTAGTGGTCTTCTTATTTAAAATAACAAAATTAACTGTTATTTTCAAGTTTTTTCAAATTAGGTATCTTATAAATGAAAAGTGCGGTAAAATAAAAAGCCTCACCATGTTTGGATAGAAGAAACCTAAAAATCTGGATATGACTGGAAGAATCCGGATGTATGTTAACCCTACTACTGAGTGCAGAACGCACGATGGCTGATATAACGTGCAACAACATTTATAAACAAAATGTATTTTTAATTCTTCCAAAAATTCGAATAAGTTTTGATTGATAAAACAAGTCAAAGTCAAAAGTTTCTTTATTCAAATAAACTTAAGGGTATACATCGCGCGTCCTCTAGCGCCGCCAACCAAGAAAAAACATTACAACGAAATAACTATGTTAAATAAAATTCCGAAAAATATAAAAACTAGTACTCACACTAGTACTCTTAATATAAAAATAGCATTGTGAATGCAAAAATCTAAAAGTATAAAAACTAGTATTATCTATTAACTATTTTTGTATGCGTTAAATTCTTAATTTAAATGTGTTCGCGTAGTTGAAATCTGGATTAACGCCCAAATTTAGGAGTTAATCCAATTTTTAACTATACAAAAACATTTAAACCAGAAAAAAAAACATAAAAAATTAGTTTATAACTAATGCCAGTTTTCATATTTTTCAGAATTTCATTAAACATAGTTATTTCCTTGTAATTATTTTTTCTTGATTGGCGGCGCTTGTGGTGACGCGCGATTCACCCTTAATAATTGAGTACTTTTGAATCGTCTTTAACACAGAACATAGAAGTAGATAGAAGTAGTATGAGCTCAATTTAGTATGAAAACCAAACAAACACATTAAAAATCGAAGCCAAGCCCCCCACTCAATAGTTACATGCTACGCACACACACTTTGTGAACACATAATTGGATAAAAAGTAAAAATTTATAATATCCAGAAAGCCATAAATCACAAAGTTTATTTATTTAGATTCAGTCGTATTACCATAGCAACTTGGTACCAAATTAAATAATACGTATATTTATAATGCTGCTACTCAGCCGCTAGATGGCGTAAGCTAATTTTAATAGTGCGATTTACCACCTTATTTATTAACACATAAAGTACTTTAAGAAAACTTAATGAGATAAGGGAAACCGGGTTGGTTAACATTCTTCACTTAGCTTATCCTAAATAGTTTTATATCAATAATTCGTGTAAACCCTATTTCATAATTCGGTGGAATCCTGACATTTCTTAATTACTAGGCAATAAATATTTGACGAGGAAGATATACCAACTCTTACGACCTGTCAAGTGCAACATCCCTTTTCAAGGTGCAGGCGCTAGGCGTCTACAAACTAGATTGCTACTGGGCTCTCTTACATTGGGCAAACAAAGAAAAGTATAGGCGTAGAAGTATATGCGCGTTAAAGAACTTGCCAAGTTATGTGCCGGCACCTATACCTACCTATCGAGTTAATTTCAATAGTTACTTTCCGCCCCGCACAAGTTCAGGGGGTCAAGTCTGCTAATGTTAACGTCAAAAACGTGGATCAATGGTGTTGGAATGGTAGTGCTTTTTGACACAGTTCTTGTTTCTTAAAATCGAGATACAATGTGTTTCCGTTTTGGGTTTAAGAATCACAATGTGTTTCGGTTTTGGGTTTAAAAAACAAGAACTGTGTCAAAAAGCATTACCATTCAAACACCACTGAACTACGATTTCGACGTTAACATTAGCAGAATTGACCCCCAGGAGTGTAGTATTCTAAATCTAAAAATAACTATAAAACGTTATTTTTATAACTTTATGGCTACATGACCAATTTCAAAATTACATTTTAACTAAGAATTTTTTTCCTCTCATTTCTTGAGACTTCGCAGCCTTGTAGGGGAAGCAATTTTCATTAAATTGCCTCGAATGATTAAAATCCTTGACAATAAAATGCTAGCTTCCCGGACTCGCCTATAACGTACTATTTAAGTTGACTAAAATTCCGTGCTGTTTTTGCGTGTTTTCAGTGGTGAGTGTATCAAATCAACTGTTATTTAGACGTTTATCATTTACTTATAAATTTTTTGCTATGGTGATAATACTTTACAACTCTTCACAGTCATATCTTTTCTCGGTCTCCCCTATTGAGTGACATTTCCGCCATTCTATATTTTAGTGTTTATGAAAGTTCAAGAATATGTCAAATTGTGCGTTGGAATATGGATCATAAGTGTATACCGCATAAAGGTGGATATTTATTGTTATAAATTTTAAAAGGAAAATATCAGTTGAATTTTTTATTAAAATCAAAATTAATTAAATACAGCTCGCCTCCGATATTTTATGCACCCGTTTGCTAAATGATATATGTGGATATCGATTTTGCTCTTTCATATAATGCACCTCGGCATTTTTATATTATTTTTGAAGATTTTTTTGTTTGGCGTTCGTTCATGCGACTGACGGAGCAAAATTCAAAGATGTGCGGAGCTTCGCAGATATGATGTTACACGGGTGCCGCCCACATGCGACTTCTACTGGGGGAAAAAAATTCTATGTTCTGTGGTCTTTAATGTAAAAAAAACCTACGTTTCAGACTTTTTGAACTGACAAGAAGAATGAACGCAAGAAACTTATCGGATTTAACAAAAATAAGTAACGATATTTACAATTTCAATTTATCATTACCAAATGAATACAAGTAAGTTACATATTGGAGAGCTTTTTTTTAGAAAATGGCGAGGAAAATGTTTAGGCATTTTCCCGAGTTTCTTTCATCCGTGAATAAAACATGAACATAAAAAGGCAACAATCTTTGCATTTTGGTCACTTTAAACTATCTTTGCTTAAGATTCCATGCCAATAAAGTACTCGCGAAATAAGTAAACTTTTTTCATGCAAAAATGCTAATTGTAACGAATTTGTAGAAGAAATAAGACACAACTGCAAGGCAGCTCAAAGGATCAAAATAATTTATAGCTCTTCCGTAAACAGTGTTGCTTGTTTAAAAAAGTTGTAAACACAACTGAAAATTAACACATGACACAGAATCAGTAATTCGTACATTTAAGATTTTTATTTGCAATGCAATAAGAGTCATATTTGAGTGACAGCACTGTTAGAAATTGCGCATGCAACTTTTCTTAGTATATTTTGCTTGCGATCAAAAGATGGAAATTCATGTTTCAAAAGTGGCAACACATGTTACTTTTCTCTTGAGTCACTGATTCCTGGTGGTTCCTGGTTTGTTTTAGGGATGAATCACTGTCAGTTCTTGCAACTTATAATGTTTTAACAACATCCGGGAAACTCATCGTCATCTCAGAAGGATATTTGTATGAGTATAGCCTGTCAATATTTATCATGTAAAATTTAATGATAACAAATAACTGAGTAATTTAGTTATAGTGAGGTGCCCGTGTAGGTACTATAATGTTGAAATTTTCACGGATTCTTGTTACTTTACAATAGTAAGAATGTTATTTATTGTAAAAATTCATTTTTTTACTCACTTTCGACCGCGACTTCATCCGCGTGGACTTTCGAAAAATCCCTAGGGAACCTTTGACCAGAATAAGAATCCTGTATTTTAATCCAGGCTATAAACTATCTGTGTGTTCATCTAAATCTGTTCAGCCGATTTGCGTGATTGAGGAACTAACATCCAAACCCACAAAATTTTCCCATTTATAATTTAGTAGGAGGTAGGATTTTCTATTGTTTTTGTTTTCTATAATTTCATGTTATTTTATGTGCCAATATAGCTGTAAGTACACGATAGTTTACGGGAAAAAACAGAAAGAAACATATTCGTACTCACAAAATTATCATGGAAAACCAAAATATTAGGACCAAATCTTTTTTAAGAAAATTAAATACTTACATGATTTTACTCATTTTTAGATATATTTTTTTAACTTTATGAACGCACAACCATTATTTTAAAGCACTTTAGTCATACGGACGGTCATACGGTCATATGGACTAAACTAAATTCTAAAAATAATCAGAAGACAGTTGTATGAATGAGTCCTTCAATCAAATGAAACCACCGAACTCTTTGAACATTGTACGTGAATCACACGCAGCGTCGTTCCGTCGTGATTTACTCGGATTCCTCCGGATCCGGCCGAGTTTGTCATATCCGGACACGAGCTATTGGAGCCGGTCGAAATGGTATTCTATTTTAGCAAGTGAAATGAAAATAAACGCATAGCTTTTGGACTACGTACATTTTTGTCATATGTTCAATTCTTTCAGTGGTGTATGAATAACGATTTTTAACGAGGGTTATAATTATTATAACTGAAGTACTTTTCTTAATTTGACCACATGAACATGTTTTAACAACTTTCTTAGGTTTTGGTCGTTTTGAGGCGCGTGAAACCTGATGATAAGATTCATTAAAATTTCTTATGTACATTTTGGGAGTTTTAAATTTAAAGAAGTTTTATTTTGTATATTGGGAGTAAAAAGTACTTAAAAATTCAATAGCAGTCACAACACTTGAAATTGACGTCTGCCTAGCCCATAATTAAATGAACATTAACAGTTTAAAATTACATATTCTTCGCAGTACTTATACTGTCATATTACGTTACAACGTTGTAATCTTTTCATACTTATATAATGTTAACTTTTAAAAAGGTTTTTAAGCAGATTAGCCGCAATGTTCCCGGAGTGTACGGAAACGTACCGGTGTAGACAGCGCGTAATATTTCCCGTCGCATGTAAGTCAGAAACCTTAGCAATGGCGTCTTTAAGACTATCGATTATCTTCCGACATTCAAATCGACCAGCTCAATGGCAAAGAAGGCTTTTAACTGTCTCTTGTTTTTTATATTATTGTAAGGCTATTTACATTTACGGTAGTACAAATATTTTCTTTAATTGAATGGCACCGAAAAGCAGTAACCAGACAAGTAAAAGTCAACACATTTAATAGCTCCGTTGACTAGAAAATAAATGTGGAGTTTTCCGATGAATACGGAACTCCATACCCCTGCCAAGCGTGGTTTTGTTTTTTTTCTGTTCCTTGTAAAAGTTATTGATTTTTGAAAACTGAACCGTTGAAATATGAAAAAAGACAGCTTTTGTATGAATAATCTAACTAACTTTTATTTTAGATACAAAAATCATGATTCCCAATCCCACCCGTCCTAAATCGAACCATGCTATGTCATTTATGATGTGGTCGAGTGGGTATTCAACCAAGAAGGTCATCATCTCAAACATTAAACATCCAGCCCTTAACATTCATGTTTCTAAATAGATCTAGAGCCATAACAATCTTTTATTGTCAATCCTCGCGCAACAACGGCTGTTTCTCTATAGCGAATTCTCTCGAGCCGATTGGCAGCTTGTTTACACGACACGGTGTAAATGAAATCTTTTATGAGCTACAGAGCGAGATTATAATTTTATTCACATAAATATTTTTTGCCGCAATGAAGACATTTTGTTATTATTCGTGATGATAAATTGAGATGTGAAATCTGGAATATAAAATGCGGTTTTTGTATTTATTTGGGTAATAGGTTGGAGTTTATTTATCTAATAAATAAGTTTTGTTTGACAAAACCTTAACCTAATACGAATAGTAGGTTTAATTTATTATTTCATGTTTAGAAGCATAATATATAAGTCAAGGGATATTTTTAAAACAGCAATTACCTAGTAAGGAAAATCTTACCTAGTAATAATAATATAATAATAGTGCATCACACACTTCACATCATATTAAACCAATCTCAAAGGGCCTCTACGTGTTGGACCCATGTCCCCACGCAAGCATGGCAAAAGGACCGGGCTCTGTCCCGTGAAATCCAAGCCGGAGATACATAATAATAATAATAAATAATATTTTTCATAGTTTAATCTTTCATTTTCTCATTAGTATATTTTCAATACTTTTCTATAATAACGCCCTTTTCAACTAAAGTTCATTGTAACCGGGTGCGCGGGCGCGGCTGCCATGGTATGATGGATCGGGCCGGGCCGACAGATCGCGTGCCAAATCGATCGCATCGATCAATGGGCCGGATCGATCGTAGTCTGTCTGTAGTGTATGCGTGCGTACAGGCTGCGTGCTTCTCGTGTCTATTGTCGTTGAAATGTACTGTAGGAAATTGGAGTAAATCAGAGACTGTCAGTATTATCTATAAAACATTTAAGCAAAAAGATGGGACGACTGAATTCCTTAAGACTACGGCAGTTGAAGGTACCAGATTCTGTTGTCTCGTTCTCATTTCTCGATGTACCTATTAAGACTTACCGCAAACAATAAAGAATCAATAAAAATATCAGATCACGATTCACGATTCTAAAACAGCCATCGAAATGATATCGTCCAATAAAACCGTTGAATTTCAATCTTTTTATAAGAATTTTATTAGCTTTGCCATATGGGAAATGATATAACTGTAATGGGCACCTACACGGGCTTATTTCCATTGCTCAGAAAAGAAAATTCGTCTATGTCCAAAAGATTTTGATTACAACCACTGACATGAAAAATTTTTTTTCTATTTAACTGGACTGGCTGTCTGTATGATTTGACAGCAAAGTTTTCGTGCCTATTTGAAACGCCTCTAGCGTCTGTCTAAGGAACTATCTGACGTAACTACAATGAAAATGGTTGCCATGATGACACCAGACTTTAGTACCATGTCCCTCACGCTATGCTCAGGCTACGTCCTACAGCGCCAAAATGGCGGAAATCAAATAGGCACAAGAACAGTTTGACAGCAGCCAGTCTAGTGGAATATATAGAAGTCAATGATTACAACACTAATATCCAGTAGGTTACACACACAGACCATACAACAATACACATTAGCTTAATAGCACAACAAAGCCGAGAAAACTTTGATGACAGATTTGAAAAAGTCTATGTTGGCAAATATCAATCCACAATTCCACAGATAGGGATACGCCTAATCCAGATTAGTTGCTAAGCAAACTGTCGTATTTTTTAAATATCAACCGTTACATAGCAGCTAATCTGGATTAGGCCTACCCCTATTACTACTATTATTATTATTGGGCCGCCATAGTCTGTCATGTTTGATAGAGTTCTCGCGGGGTTAAAGTGAGATCGGCCGTTCTGTACGTTGTATTATGTAGGTATTATAAGGCGTTCTGTGATATGTATGGGTAATATCCATTCTGTGGTACGGGCCTGGCAATTACAGTTGGTGCGTGAAAAATGTGTAACCTAGTTGTGCTCTATTTCGGACGGGCGGGCGTCTGCGCACCGTACCGCCTAATAATTCTTGCAAAGTTAATTACTATGGAATAAATAAATTATTTTGCGTTGATTAAAATGTAGCGATGTACCTTTATTGATTTTGACGTTGAAAATGTCTTTTCGTTCGCTCCAGTATAGGCACCGATTTCACGAAAAAGTGCGATCCCCTTATATCACAAAAGGTTGTGAAGATATGATATTCAAAAAGACTCAAAAGACGCGTATTTACGAGAGCTACAAGGTGCAAAAAGAATCATTCAAGAAAATAAAAAACGTAAGAAATTATGGCGGAAATAGTAGAAAAAAAACTCATTTTTTCAGATTTTTTGATTTTGGCACTCGATATTTTGGAAACGAAGAATGATTTCAAAATTTTGAGAAAAAATCCTCTGAACAACAATTCAATGAGTCAGCTACAATTTGAGCCTAAAACAAAGACGATCGGGTTAAGGATTTGCCCTAGTAACTTAACCTTTAACATTGAAATTTTTTTTTATCGCTTCAGTATAGCCCCCATTTTCGCTCAGAGTGCGACATCGCCTTGGCGTCGTAAGTTTTAAGGCTACATGAATGGTTGAAGCCTCAAATCAAAAGACGCGTATCAACGAGGGCTACAATATGTAGCGTGTAGGCGTAATTTCGGGAAGCGCGCTCCTTAGATTCGCGCCGCGTCGCTGAGTTGACGTAGCTAATAAATCTTAGATTTTTTATATATTTTAGGTTATAGTTACTACCTTTCAATAAAATAGTAATGTTTATAAAAAAAAATATTTTTATATGAATTTCATACACACGAATCACAGAAAAGTAAATCCAAAATTGTTCATGGCTTTGCTATGATTTCAAAGTATTGTAAGTACTAATTCAAACAAAGGAATATATTTTTTATATCATTCAATTATTAAATTCATTTTCAATGTACCCGAAGGTCGTGAAAGGCACGAGATCTGTGAATTTTTGCAAGCTATGAAAAATACTTATCAATACTAGTATGGAGCAAAATAATTATTTTTTCTACCTTTTTTAAATTTGGTTTGTTTTTCCCATATGCTTTAATTTCTTCTAAGATTTTCTTGTTTCCATTTCAGAGACAAATTACTTATTCCTTGAATGCATTATTGCTGTAGAATTCAAACAAAGGAAGAAACAGAGGTACTTACTGTGCACAGTGTGAACACCATCTGATCCGCTTTGGTGTGAATGTAATAGGTTTAGCCGCGCTCCGGTGTATGTACAATCTTAAGAGGTAAGCTCCTTTGCGAACGGCTGTTTTCAATGCCTTACAGCTTGGGCTCGGAACAATGCGGCCGGCGACGAGCGAATTCTCTTTTCTTTTTTTATGCACAACGGAATAATTCTTGGCCTTTACCACCTGATGACGATAGTGACGATAACGCCGAAGGTGGAAGCGAATTTTTAGTAAGAATGTTATTGTTTTTTTTAATGAATGGCCTAATTTTAGGTCGTACATTTTGATATTGCTATGGATATGGATCAGTTTAATTTGCGCAGTTCAACGGACGTACATGTCCTTGCTAAAGAATTGACATGTATCACATGCACATTGGCCCTTTTACATCGCATACAAAAGTCGGCATTACTGTTTCTGAGAGAAACGGGTTGTATAATTCTAAATATTAAAAAGAATACGATTATCAGGATAAATCAGCTTCTTGCAAATCCATCAGATACCGCAGTAAGATTACGCCTTTTGTAAAGGTATTGGCTATATTTATATTTCATAATATTTCTTCAGGTTTTTTGTAAAAATAAAATAAAGGCTATTGTACCTACTTTCGACATTTACGTGGTCTAACTTGCCCATTTGTGGTGGCACCTCAGAGTAAGACGGCCTTTGAAGCCGTCGCTGCTCGAAGGCTGGCACCAAACTACTAGTACGAATGACCAACGTCGCTGCTCGAAGGCTGGCACCAAACTACTAGTACGAAAGTGAAGAAGAACCTTATTGAAAAAAAAAGGTTTTATTGAAAGTACTTTGGTAATTTGTTGTTGTTTGGTTTGATTTTTGATTTGCCGACGTTTCGTGTTTTATTTCATGTCTAGGGAGCGCGTAAGCTTGAGAAGTGAATAAACCTTATTGAAGTTATAATGACTTTAGAAATCAGTAAAACGCGGAGAGGCACTGAGGCTGAGGCGCAGACGTCCATAAAACATTACGATTACTTACGATAGAGTGTTTACTCCATACATCAATATTGACTCGCAGCGCGTCTGGATTGCGTTTATATGGCCGGCGTAAATACTTCCTATTTATTTATTGTCGGGAGAAACAAATTGAGTACTAATGTTGAGTGTGTATAAAGACCAGAATCGTCGGAAAGCCGCCGGAAAAGAATATTTATGGTGGAAATGAAAGAGGAGATCGATAGATAGTGGCTATTCTATCGCGGATTTGAAGGCCTGCATCGTTAAAAATGCTGAATTTAGTCTGATTGATCATCTGAACTGGTGGTTCTCTGGATGACAAGCGAATTAGGGCAGGAAGGTTCTATCTTTAACTTAGACACTTCGTGTCATACTGGAGACATTTAATTTGCAAGTAAAGCTCATTTTAGCTCGGAGTATAAAATCGTATCTTTTCATTGCTCAGTTTCGTGAGCTTTTGTTTTTTTTTATTAGAATCAACTATGTCGGCATTTACACCATGTACCTGTTTATTTTTGAGACTTCGATATTTCGGCGCAGTTGCATGTGCCATGATCACGGAAGAACTTCAGTTGCATGCGCCATGATCACGGAAGAACTTCAGTTGCATGCGCCATGATCACAGAAGAACTTCCGCGATCATGGCGCATGCAACTGCGCCGAAATATCGGAGTCTCAAAAATAAACAGGTACGTGGTGTAAATCCCGACATAGTTTATTCTAATAACGGCAATAACCATGGAAATTTTAAACAATATTTTGTTTTTTATGCCTAGTTTAAACATGTAGACTATGAAAGTGGAAAATGTTCAAAAAATAGACAACACAGCCATCGCTAGCGCGGTTTTATTGAAAGTACTTTGGTAATTAGTTGGTATTTGGTTTGATTTTTGATTATTCCGACGTTTCGGCACCTTTGCAGCTGCCGTGGTCACGGGGGACTGAAGCTACTCGTGAGCCTACCCTCAAGCGATGAATTTTTTAAGACGTTCAGAAATTAATATTTTACAATTTTATTTATCTTTTTAATTGGTTTAAGTTGATTTTGTGATTTAATTAATGCTAAAGAGAGAGAATCTACTGAAACTACCACCATTTCACAAAATTGGGAGGCCCCTCCAAGAAAGAAATGGCGAAATAAAACTTGGAGAGGAAAGCCGACCTCCGTCTTTTATATTTATTAATTTATTTGCAAAAGGAACTAACCGTATCATTAGATCTTGCAGTGTGTGTATGGGGCTTCAGCTTGTGAATGATGGGGTCCCAAGCTGGTGGAATTTTCCAACCATCATCTCTATTGAAATTAGGATATTTATTTATTTCGATAGCCTCGCGGAGCATTCTAGGAATAAATCTACGTTCCTTAGCAAGGATTTGGGGTTTGTCAAATCTAATGTAATGGTTGGGCCCCTCAAAGGCGTGATCACACACTGCAGACTTGTTATCGCGCCTATGTTTCATGTCAGCTACATGCTCTTTAACGCGGGTCCCTATACTTCTCTTTGTTTGCCCGATGTAGGAGAGCCCACAGTCACAATCTAGTTTGTAGACGCCTGCGGCTTGAAGGGGGATGTTACACTTGACAGGTCGTAAGAATTGGTTGATCTTCTTCGGCGGCTTGAAGTAAGTTTTGATTGACGCTCGCTTCAGAATGTTTCCAATCTTGTCAGTGACACCCTTCAAATAAGGTAGGATGGCAGGTTGACGCTCTACTGTGGCTGGTTTGTCGCGTTTTCTGTGACGAAAGCGTGGTACTTGCAACTTGTTTTTACGCAGTACTTGTTTGACGTGCTGAAGCTCAGCCGTCAGGTGTTGTTTGTCACAGATGCCGCGGGCTCTCTGAAACAAAGATTTCCCTACGGTAGCTAACTGTATAGGATGATGGTGAGAGTCACCATTGAGGTATCTGTCTGTATGGGTTGCTTTACGATACACTGTATGGCTCAAGGTTTGGTTCGGATTCCTGATGATGAGAATGTCTAGGAAAGCTAGTTTATTATCTGTCTCTAACTCCATAGTAAATTGTATGTTGGGGTTTATGGAGTTAAGATGGTTAAGAAAAGCAGGGACACTGTCTCTAGGTAGTATTGTGAAAGTGTCATCTACGTACCGTTTGTAGAACCGGGGAGTCACTGGTGCTGTGGCTAGTGCTTTCTCCTCAAAATCCTCCATGAAAATGTCAGCAACAATGGGGGATACAGGAGAGCCCATTGCTACGCCATCCACTTGCACGTAGAACTCCTCGTTCCATAACAGATAGCCAGATGTTAGGCATAATTCTAGTAGTTCTGCATATTCAATTGGCATGTTGTTATCAACTAGCTTTTTCCTGATGATATCAATGCAGTCCTGTACTGGTAAGCATGTGAATAAGGACTGAACATCAACATCAAACACGTAGCGAAAACACTCACACCACTGAGAGGTAATACATCAGCGTTTGTAAAAGATTCCTACCAGTTTGTCAGTGAGATACAACATCTACATCTCGCTGATGATGAAACTATGGTTAGTTTTGATGTTCAGTCCTTATTCACATGCTTACCAGTACAGGACTGCATTGATATCATCAGGAAAAAGCTAGTTGATAACAACATGCCAATTGAATATGCAGAACTACTAGAATTATGCCTAACATCTGGCTATCTGTTATGGAACGAGGAGTTCTACGTGCAAGTGGATGGCGTAGCAATGGGCTCTCCTGTATCCCCCATTGTTGCTGACATTTTCATGGAGGATTTTGAGGAGAAAGCACTAGCCACAGCACCAGTGACTCCCCGGTTCTACAAACGGTACGTAGATGACACTTTCACAATACTACCTAGAGACAGTGTCCCTGCTTTTCTTAACCATCTTAACTCCATAAACCCCAACATACAATTTACTATGGAGTTAGAGACAGATAATAAACTAGCTTTCCTAGACATTCTCATCATCAGGAATCCGAACCAAACCTTGAGCCATACAGTGTATCGTAAAGCAACCCATACAGACAGATACCTCAATGGTGACTCTCACCATCATCCTATACAGTTAGCTACCGTAGGGAAATCTTTGTTTCAGAGAGCCCGCGGCATCTGTGACAAACAACACCTGACGGCTGAGCTTCAGCACGTCAAACAAGTACTGCGTAAAAACAAGTTGCAAGTACCACGCTTTCGTCACAGAAAACGCGACAAACCAGCCACAGTAGAGCGTCAACCTGCCATCCTACCTTATTTGAAGGGTGTCACTGACAAGATTGGAAACATTCTGAAGCGAGCGTCAATCAAAACTTACTTCAAGCCGCCGAAGAAGATCAACCAATTCTTACGACCTGTCAAGTGTAACATCCCCCTTCAAGCCGCAGGCGTCTACAAACTAGATTGTGACTGTGGGCTCTCCTACATCGGGCAAACAAAGAGAAGTATAGGGACCCGCGTTAAAGAGCATGTAGCTGACATGAAACATAGGCGCGATAACAAGTCTGCAGTGTGTGATCACGCCTTTGAGGGGCCCAACCATTACATTAGATTTGACAAACCCCAAATCCTTGCTAAGGAACGTAGATTTATTCCTAGAATGCTCCGCGAGGCTATCGAAATAAATAAATATCCTAATTTCAATAGAGATGATGGTTGGAAAATTCCACCAGCTTGGGACCCCATCATTCACAAGCTGAAGCCCCATACACACACTGCAAGATCTAATGATACGGTTAGTTCCTTTTGCAAATAAATTAATAAATATAAAAGACGGAGGTCGGCTTTCCTCTCCAAGTTTTATTTCGCCATTTCTTTCTTGGAGGGGCCTCCCAATTTTGTGAAATGGTGGTAGTTTCAGTAGATTCTCTCTCTTTAGCATTAATTAAATCACAAAATCAACTTAAACCAATTAAAAAGATAAATAAAATTGTAAAATATTAATTTCTGAACGTCTTAAAAAATTCATCGCTTGAGGGTAGGCTCACGAGTAGCTTCAGTCCCCCGTGACCACGGCAGCTGCAAAGGTGCCGAAACGTCGGAATAATCAAAAATCAAACCAAATACCAACTAATTACCAAAGTACTTTCAATAAAACCGCGCTAGTATCCGTTAAAAAGTCTTTTATTTCATGTCTAGTGAGCGCGTAAGCATGAGAAGTGAATAAAGCCATCGCTGTAAAAATTGAATAAACAAATAAACTCTGTTATATTATTATCAGTTAAAGTAACATAATTTCCACACAAAATTTACCCTTACTGAAAGTAAAAAAAAGTTACACAATCGAAAATCCCCGAAGTGTCATGAAAATTGTTTCTAATGTGGACACCCTCTGACATCTAAAAAACTCCAGGGCTTACGCTTAAGTCCGACTATTTGTTTTAACTTTGCCTATGTTTTATAAGTATTATTCTTCAGCAGGTAAAGTCAGAGAAAAAAATAAGTGTAGCCACATCTAAAAATAGCAGGTTCATCTTTTTAAACGTGGAAGTATTGCCAGGATATTTTTAATTTCAACTCTATTTCGAGGTTTGTGTACGTTTAAAGATTTTCCCGTTTTATAAATACATTTGTTGTTTCTCACGGAAATGTTTCGATGTTGTCAAGTGTAGTTAGCACTGATTAGACTAATGAGAAAGTTAATGTGTTATCGTTACTCTTTTTGAAACGAACTACTAATTGGTGAAAGTCGACCACTAAATGGGTTAAGTGGCTTTTCCTCCTTTGGTATATGAACTTGATAACTTTGTAAAGTATTTTGTGATTTACCTACTTTTCTGTTTGAGAGTTAGGAAGAAATTAATATAATTTTCTAAGACATTGTCATGCTGTACGCGACTCCATCCTAAAGCACTTACTTATATTAAAAAAAAAAATGTACTTACCGCTACTATAAAATCTTTTAGATTAGAGTAACTTTTCAGGTTTTTAGAAAATTAACCTTCAGTCTTAACTTACTACCGTAATCATAAACTCATAAATAATTAATCATAGTTTTCAATAAAATATGTTACTTTTGCAACCAACAATTTTTGTAATACGTACATTTCATTTCACACTCCGTGATTCGTAAATATGTTTGAATTTGCTCTTTTCAGTTTGGCATAAAAATATTTTTTTATTAATTTTACTACTTTTATTTTTTACAAGAAAGATAAAAAGCGACCTCTACATATTCTCTAATTAACGTAATTATAACAGATTCTTCCGTTAACATACACACGTTTTTTATCAAAGTTTATATTTGAATAAAACTATTGAATATTAACAAAATAGTTCAGAAAATAGGAGTCAAATAGTAAAAAAAACACATTGGAACGCCACTTTGATCATCGGCTTTACAAAACTCCATTATAATTATCGTTGTTGTTTTTAAACCATCCATTATGTTTTAATGATAATAGCGGATAGCAGAAAACCAACAATTTTCAGCTGGATTCCGCTAAAAAACGGTCCCGCAATTTTTTTTACTGTGGTAGAAGATAAATATAGGTCTAAAGCTTGCTCCAAACCTTAAACGAAACGAAACTATATAGAAAAGTTCGTTTTCTAAATTGACTTTATTATTAGTTACTACAGCCAGTCAATTTATAAGTCGTCTAGTGTGGCCTGGCAACGATGCGTTTTCCATCGATACAGCAAAATGAACTATGTCGGACATAATTCCAATTCCGACTTATAAATACTTAGAAATCTCCTACGTACCAGAATAGAGCGGCGGCGATAATTTTATCATAGTGAAAGTACTGTACTCTTTAGTGAAACTATAACATAGCAACAAAAAAGAGTACGAAAGAAATTAAAAACAAACAATAAAGTAGGGAATAACTAATTAACGATTAATAGGTTTTTGAAAAATCTTTCTTTTGCGTTAAACTCATATGGATTTGATAAAACCGAGTCAGCTCAGCTATAAGTTTCTTTCAACTGTTTCAGCACATAAAATCAATCAATGTAAATAATTAAAATTGAAACCATCTTAAAGTTCATTAACTGATCTTTAAAATGTATCAATTTCATTGAATTATCTTTTAAGTTCTATGTTGGAAAGAATTTAAAAGAAACCTAACTAACGATTTTTCGCTCTGTAAGTAGTGTAATCGCATAGATCACTTAATTAATTCTCATTTAGACAAATAGGAACACGACACGCGAAATCTATTAAAAATAATCTCGTCCATTGCTGAAAAAATATTTTTTTTGGATTAATTAAATACATAGATAGAATAGTAGGTACGTGCTTAATTTTTTGTTAGAGCGTAAAATCATTAATTTTGTTTTTGATTTAGTGTTTGAAAAATCCATTTCACTGCACTATGTCCGAAACACTTCTCTCATAGCTCAGCTCGATCAATGTTACTCGAATGAAAAAATAAACCATCGATTTGTTGATTCGATGTATATATGTGTTTAAATAATTGTGCTCTATGGTCTAGCTAGGAGGTTCTTGACCTTGTTTTTCACCGTAGGTCATCAATTAGGTCTGCTCGGTACTGCGTGATGTTAACTGTGTCTGTTTATTAAATACCTTATTGATAGAAATACTTAAAAGGGTTTATGTACCGTTAGGATATTTTTAAATTACTTGTTCAGGTGCACCAATTCGTGTCAAAGGCTTAAGCCGAATTTATATTATGAAATTAGTGGCATAAAATTAATGCCTCTACACTAATTTTATCAACTATTATTATATTGTACGTGTGGGCATCAAGTTTTACAATGCATGCATTAATTTTATGACACAAACAGTTTCGTTTCGTACCATGTAAATTTTTTGGTAAAACTAATGTCATGCAACTAATTTTACCGGTAAACGCGACGAAAAACTAAAGTGTCACGAAAGCATCACGAGTCATAATTCCAGCTTTACTGTTGATTTCACGAATTATTTTAACGAAACTAAACTAGTTACACAAACAATACTGCAACAAGTTTCATGAAATTAGTTTTAATATGTATGACACTAATTTCGTAATGTAAATTTGGCTTAGATCATTTTGGAATTCCGTTACTCAAAAGTAAAAAGGAACTCATATTATATTATGTATGATCACTTCATTGTCTATCTATAGATCTATCTGTCAAGAAACTTTTCTTGAAAAATCTTGGAGATACATTGTCATAAATATATTAGCATTAAAATGGTCCAGATTTATTAAACAATAAGTAGCCAGTAGCCATATTATTTTCCTTATCCTTTCTGTACTATGCAATACAAATTTGATTGTACACAAAAACAAATGAAATATTATTTTAAATAATTTTCACTCAAGTGTCGTCCTAATTTCTAAAAAAAACTTACAAGGACGACCGGAAGAACAATAAGTCTTCTCAAACACCAATTTGTAAGCGATTATCACCCGTACCCCGTCGCTATAAATACCTAGCTTCCAGGAGATCGGCCGAACCGTGGCCCATTTCTGATACATTGTAAACGTGTGTACTAATTACTTTATAAACAGTATTTGGCACGAAAAATGATTGCTTATAATAGCTGTAGGAGCGAGAAACGTAACGTTGATGCAACGATAGCCGATACGGGTTAAGTTATGCCGGTTATCGAGTTACTAAGTACGAATAGTGCGATTGTTTGAAAATCTGTTAAAGTTACTCCTTTTTAGGGTTCCGTAGCCAAAATGGCAAAAAACGGAACCCTTATAGATTCGTCATGTCTGTCTGTCTGTCCGTCCGTATGTCACAGCCATTTTATTCCGAAATTATTAGGATTACACAGTTGAAACTTAGTAAGTAGATGTATTCTGTTAACCGCTTAACGATTTTAACACAAAAATAAAATAAAAATAAGATTAAGGGCTCCCCATACAGGGAACTGAAACTAAAAAAAATTTTTTTCTTCATACCAACAAGTGCGGGGTGTCTATAGATAGGTCTTTGAAAATGACATTGAGGTTTTTAAGACAATTTTTTCTCAAAGTCGACCGTTTGAAAGATAAACACTGCCAAAGTGGTAAAATGTGTGTCCCCCCCCCCCCCCCTCTTACTTTTGAAATAAGAGAGTGAAAAATCTATAAAAAATATTTGCTATAGATATCAATAAACACTTTCAACGAAAATTGGTTTGAACGAGATAAAGTAATCAGTTTTTGAGATATATCATATTTTCCAAAACCGCAAATATAACTTTGTCATTCATACCAACTGTGAAAAAACAAAGTTATTTTTGTAGACGAAAAATGATAGTGGTATTAAATATGGTATGGTACAAGGTAACTACGTAACCCTACGGAGCGTGGCCCGACACGCACTTGGCCGGTTTTTTTAATTTATTTTGGAGTTGGTTGTTTGTAATGATGATGATAATGATTAGGCGTCGTTTTTATTTTGTTAAGTAAAGTGAACACTTTTCTAAGAATGTTAAACCCTTTCAGCGAACGCCACGTGAAAAGCATTATTAGGTAATGAAAAAAATAGCTTCATAAATATACAACGTGTTAATGAAATAGCGCAAAATGAGAAAACCGTTTCTTCGGACCATCAAACTGAACAACTTTTACTATGGGACCAACTCTGAAAACGCGAAAAAAAAATCTGATGCTTCATACTTTTTATATTTTCGTTATTAATTTTTTTATGAAACAGCTGTTTTTTTTGCGATTTCAGAGTTGGTCCCATAGTAAAAGTTGTTCAGTTTGATGGTCCGAAGAAACGGTTTTCTCATTTTGCTCTATTTCATTATCACGTTGTATACGCATCGATGCTTGAGCAAGTTTGCTTTATTGGCTTTGCATTTGATGTTAAAAGTTTTCATTAAAATAATTGTTTTCAATGTTTTCAGAACACGCTACTTTTCTTTGCTCTTGGTGAGTGTTTACTCTAAGCCAATTTTGAAGAATAATTTTCTGACTGACTGCCTTTCAATAGCTGTAGACAAAATATTATTTTAACCACATAGAAAACAAAGTTAAACAGAGTAGCTAGTTCATTGACTTTACTTTATAGTGCAGACTATTATAAAAGAAAAATATTAGAAAATATTTCTCGACTTGCAGTTATTTTACGTCAAGCGCGATGTCATGACGGCATATTTGTCATCGGTTCATAAATTTCATCTCGTTTGATCCAGCTATCAATTTAAAAGACACTTGTATGCATAATTAACTAAATGAAAAACATCAGAAATATTTATTAGCGCGGACTGCGAAAGACATTTATATTTAAAATACAAGACTTTAATGATCGGATCAAAAAATCCTTTTGATGTAGTTCCAGCTTCAAATGTTGTGATTGAAAGATTTTATTGATAATAAATATATTTTTAAACTTTGCAGTTTTAAGAATTAAACTCTTTCATAATCATAAGATACAACTTGTAAATGAAAACTAAACTCCGTCAATTTTAATAAAATGTTTTACATGACAACCAGGTAAAACTGATCTTAGTAAAAAATAATGAATAATAGAGTATTCTAGTCAATAGGTAATAAAACAAATGAAAATAAAATCTAAGATTTTTTGCTAATAGTCCGTGAGCCCACGACAGTATTGCCTACGTCATATGACATCATGATGAAATGCATGGCACACGGTCGGAAAAGTTGTGCTGAGCGATGATCAGAAGATTATCGCAAATAAAATTGGCCGGAAGCTTGAGAAAATCTTCCACTTCCGGTCAAAATTTTAAGATTATATTTACGTCATGTGACATCAGTAAGAGAACCGTGTCATCATTTAGTTTTCAATCGTAGAGAGAGTAAACATAAGTCTGTCAGTTCTAAAATGACTAAAGAACAACAATTTTAAGTTTAAGGTATAGCGGCCATTTCAGGACAGACAGACTTATGTTTACTCTCTCTACGATTGAAAACTAAATGATGACACGGGTCTCTTACTGATGTCACATGACGTAAATATAATCTTAGAATTTTGACCGGAAGTGGAAGATTTTCTCAAGCTTCCGGCCAATTTTATTTGCGATAATCTTCTGATCCTCGCTCAGCACAACTTTTCCGACCGTGTGCCATGCATTTCATCGTGATGTCATATGACGTAGGCAATACTGTCGTGGGCTCACGCGGACTATAAGGTCTACAAATATTTTTTACCGTTAGGGACTTAAGGACCGCGTACACTATTTTTAGCATAAGAGTTGGTCAATATAAGCACTTTCAGATGCTACAAGACCGCTGTTGTACTTTTAGTTGCTTTCGATATAGTATTCGAACAAAGTATAATGCAAATTGCTACATTTAGCAAAACGGCGCGTTTTCGATACTGCTCAATTCGATGCGAAATAGCAAAACTGTTAATTATACACACATTAACTTCGTCTAGGGATACAGTACAGGTGTTATTTTCATACAAACAATGTAACTTTTAAGCCTTGGTTTTCTGCCAGTGATGTACTGTGCTTTGATCTGATGATGGCTATCCAGGGAGTGAATGGAGGAGATTCAGATCGCTATACATACCCAACTGACCTGACCAGCATTCTAAAAGATTAAAGGACATGTTAAAAAAAACCGCGAAAATAACATGAAAATGTATGGAAATCCTGAAACAGAACTCTGACCCATTAATCTTTTAGAATGCTGATCAGATCAGTTGGGTATGTATAGCGATCTGAATCTCCTCCATTCACTCCCTGGATAGCCATCATCAGATCAAAGCACAGTACATCACTGGCAGAAAACCAAGGCTTAAAAGTTACATTGTTTGTATGAAAATAACACCTGTACTGTATCCCTAGACAAAGTTAATGTGTGTATAATTAACAGTTTTGCTATTTCGCATCGAATTGAGCAGTATCGAAAACGCGCCGTTTTGCTAAATGTAGCAATTTGCATTATACTTTGTTCGAATACAATATCGAAAGCAACTAAAAGTACAACAGCGGTCTTCTTGTAGCATCTGAAAGAGCTTATAGCAATTTGAATCTCCTCTATTCACTCCCTGGATTGCCATCATCAGATCACAGCACGGTACATACCTGGCAGAAAACAAAGGCTTCAAAGTTACCTCGTTTGTATGAAAAACACCTGTATCCCTAGACAAAGTTGATGAGTAAGGTATATTAATGCATTATATCTGTGGTGGCCAGGTAATTTGTGGTAAGGTGTTCTCACAAGACAACGTCACGGTTTATTAAAGGACATGTCTCGATATTATTTTAGCCAAGGTCAGTCGGCCGAGTGGTCGATAGCCATCGCCGCTTATCTGCCGCCGCTCGAGTGCCACCCGAATCGCCTTTGAAACTTCAAGCGGATCGATTTTTTAAACACTTGGCTGAGTTTTTGGCGGGAAATAATTAGGACACTGCAAAGGGTCAAAGAAAATGTCTGTCTTGGGATAAAACATTAGACTTTTCTTTTGGAAATTATTTGCTTTGAACAATCACGTTTTTTTTTCTATACAATATAAATATCATAAGCACTTCATTATTACACGACTGCCCAAAGCAAAAAGAGTGTTATGTGTTCAGGGTTCATGTATGTTTGTGGGTATGTGAGTTTCTTTATTCCACCATAACTTCTAAATGCCTGAATTGATTTGGATAAATGGGGTATCGTTAGAATCCTTACAACATCCCAAGTGACACTGGTTATATTTTTTTTAGAAAAAATCAATATGGCGACTGTACGACGCCATTTTCAAATGTGAAAAAAAAATTTTTTCTTCTATTATTACAATATGGGCATCAAATGAAAGGCCTTGATGAGCACATTCCAAAACTATATAATATGTCACTAAAATGTGTAAAATAAAAATAAATAAATTAAAAAAATATTAAAAACACGACTGCAATGACACTTGTTGTTTAACTTTTTAGTTCGTTTTGGCAGGGCAGTCGTGTTTTTAATATTTTTTTAATTTTTTTTTTTATTTCTTGAGAACTATGTATTTTTTACATTACGTCGTAGATCTACGTTGCTTGTCACAGTCTCTCTAACCCATTATTACACGCCAATGTAACACAAAAAAAATTGTGTCAATATTATCAAAGACAAAAATCGAAATCCATATTTTATGAATATTTTTGTGTTATGTATAAAGTAAATTACTTATGCGTAATTTCTGTGAAAACGCCGAATTACGAAGTGATCAATGCCAATAACTCCAAAAAATACAAATTTATCGTTCATTGTACTCAATATTAGCATAAACATGAAATCAAAGCGTCGCTATAAAAATGGCATTATCTGCTCTTTCGTCCTTCTTCCTCCTTCCCGGGGTAATAGAGATAGTTAATAATGGTCCAGAGAGTTTTCTAATTACAGATGATTCGTGGGATGAAGCCAAGCATGACTCATTCTACATTACGCTCATTTTGATTTTATATTATGGGATTTAATTGCCACTATCTTTTTCATTTCCAGAAATTACTGGTTTTATTAAAAAGGCTTTAAATAGATAGTTAAACGAGTTCTAATCATACTTAAATTAATCATACTCACACCAAAATGTACCTACCTATGCGTTTAATCATTGGCTGATAAGATTTTTCTTTGCCTACTCGGTGTTAGATTTAAGTTTTATTTTTTTAATTTTCCTGCTTTTTGGTTTTCAATTTGATCAGTTTGATATCACTTTTTTTATTGACCATACAAATTTTGAGGATGTGTTCATTCCATGTAACTGCACAACTTTCTTTTAAGAACACATGGCCAAATATGTTAAAAAAATCGACATATAAATCAAAGAGATCACGTGATCAATTTAGTATGGGATAACTAACATTTTGTGGCGAAATTCGACACATGTTTCTTAGAGAAAGTTGTTTAGTTTCATTGACTAGGCACATCCTTGGTAAGTTTAGAATTACCCTGTATAAAAGTACAGCTAGTTGATTAAATACTGTTAACATTTGCTCCATTTCAGTTAGGGTTGCAGAAAAAAAATCAATCGATGATTTTACTACACTAGATAATAGTATTTAAGATTATAGTTAAGTGTACGGAACACATCATACATCAAAGTGACAAAACTTCTTGTTTAAAATATGGTACGCGAGGGAATTCCCGTCACACAGCCATGTGCAGGAAGTTAGGGTTTTTAGATGGTCTATGCTTGCTAGATTTTAAACAAAGGATAATTTTAACTCAATGAAGCTAAATTATATTATAACTTTGTTTCTTAAAACTTATGTTGATGGAAACTTGGTGGTATAATCTAAAATTCAATGAAAAAGAGTGAGATATAGAGCACATTAAGCAAGCGATAAAATATATTTATTTAACCCATATCCTTGAGTAAATGTATCAGTATAATTTCGGCGGCAACCTCTACACATAGATAATGAGCACCCTGGTTCTCGCTCGCTGCCCCAGCTTATGCTAATTTTCAAAATGGCAGCGAATTTGCATAAATACTTATTTGATTTACTCGCCGCGGTTTGCACAGCTTTTACTGCACTACTGAGAAACGGTCTTGACAGTGACTGAGATACTATTTAAACGCCTTAATGACAAGATTACGTTAGCGATTTTATCAAATAAAGACAGACAAGGGTGCTTTCCAGTAGACCAATCGCTAAGTCATCGATCACCACTGTTAAACATTTTAAGCAAGTAGCGTAGGAGGCAACAACAAGGTGTACGATACGGGTAAATGCGACCGTCATTTGTCTGGTGTTAATCGCTCTTTGAGGTCAGCAAGAGATTCTAACGAAAGTGAAAATTTGACATGACATGACAAAGCCAATAAAAACTTGTTTTACATTTCTGTAACCCACTGACTTTTACCTACCTATTGAATATAAATAAATAAATATTAAGTAACATAAGTAACACACACTCAATAGCCGCGTCCAGACCGACCGAGCACGGCAGGAATCGGCTCGCGAGGCAGGCTCGCGAGCCAATGCCTCGGCCTGTGTGGACGCGGCTTGGGCTGCCTCGGGCACACGTTGGCTCGGCCGAGCGCCGCTCGACCGCGACCCATAATTTGTCGGTTTTTGCCGATGCTCAAAGGTGCCTCAGGCTGAGCAGATGGCGCGGTGTGGATGGACGTAACGACGCTCGCGAGCCAGTGAATTAAAAATGGATAAAGAAGACAGTATTCGATTAATAGAAATAGTTACCTACCGTATTGGTTTCGGTTTTGGTACATTTTTTTAATCCTGAGTAAATTGTTTTTGTTTTCTTTTTTTTTACTATATAATATCGAGACAACATTGCAGCTAACCGTGCAACCGTAGCAGCTAATAACACGTGGTTTTTCATCGTTATACGGAGAGAAACTGAATGCTCAAACCGGCTCACCTTGGCTCGCGAGGCACTCTCGCAACTTTTAAATTTTTCTTTTCTTTTGCCTCGGGTGTCACGGCTCGCGCGCAGGATGCCCGAGCGTGGCTCGCGAGCCGTGCTCGGTCGGTCTGGACGCGGCTATTGAATATCTTAAAATATTGCAAAACGAAAGAACATGAAACGAATCTCTCTCTCTCTCTCTCTTTCTGTCTTTCTGCCATACATTCTCGAGTAAAGTTGCTGGGGATCACTGTTTATTGACATTTTAATCGCATTGTACTACTGTGTACGACGATTCCAAACAGCACAATGGTTCTGTTTCAGTAGAACTATTTGGGAATTTTCATAATTGGACAAAATAACAAGATCTGGTTGGTGGTAGGGTTTATTTTAAGTCCGCCTGGCTAGCTACCACCATCTTACCTAAGTCTGACGCCATAACAACAATTTAAAAATTGTTGTGTTCTGGCAGTTCCTCAGTGATGAGGATTCCGGGTGTAGTGCGCTTCCACCTTCGGCCTTATCGTCACTTAACATCAGGTGAGGTGAAGGCCACGCACTATCCCGTTGTGAAAAAAAGAATAGTAGATTGTTATACAAGACGCTAAAATGACCCATTGCATACGAGGTAGTTTTATTCCCGAGCTTTAGCGAGGGAATAAATAGAAACCGAGTTACAATGGGTTTTAGCGTCGTGTGTTACACTCTACTTTTCAGTACGATTGCGAAAAAATAAAATCCAATATTAAATACCTATAGTTTATACTTCCGTAAACGAATCCACTCGTTTTTTTATCCTCCACTTCATAAACTTTTCATACAGTATTTAAATAAATGATTTGTGCTTGACGGCAAAAGATTAAAATTATTTCTATCCTATTACTTACTTACAGTCACACAATTCAATCAGTTTGGAATTAGAGAAAAATTCTAAAGATTTCGCGCCAGTGCCTTTTTTAATTTCTACTGTAGCAGCTAAGAAACACAATGCACGCATTTTAAACTAAAAGTCACAGAGTAGGTATAAATAAGTCTATGATTTCACCGAAGAGATCGCTGCTTTTAGTTCCATTTTCAAAAATCGAGCGAGTTTTTATTCGTAATTATGAATAAAGACTTTTTCGTTTTTTCGTTCATTGGTAATAGACAAACATTAAAAAAGAAAAAACTTTATCCCTTAGGGGTATTTATGCTATTTTATCCTGACTCTTGTACCTTACAATGACGGACTTTTTGAGCAAGAGGAGTGAAAATTTATTTACATAACATGTTTAGATACAGGCGAATATACGCCGAGTAGTGAATCAGTATTAGATACAATCCCGGATGAGGAAGTCGAATGGAATAGACAGAAGATATCCGATTATATCGGAGAGACACATAAAAGGCAAGAGTTATACTATAGAGTAGTGAGGGGACACGCACATACGGACTATTTATTATACTTGTCTTATTTATGGTAAACAATCTTCACCCAACTCGTTATTGGAATATTCATTGTAAAAATACAATAAATGGTTTTCCACACACAGATTACGAAAGAAGTTGACAAACTATTATAATTTAATTCAATAGGACAAAATACTTTTAAATAACGATAAAAGTTTATAACAAAGTTTAAAAAAATCTAATATCATTGGTTTATAAGACGTATTGACAGTTGCAGTTGGTCAAAAACTGTTTAAAATAAGACAAGTAAGCATAAATAGACAATCCACGATCAATACCTACTTATCAAAATACCGATATAAAACAGTATAACGGCCGAATACTCAAACGCTACTTTACTTTGAGAGGCACTCAAACAGCATGCTGTCTTTGTCATATCTTTGACAATTATTGCGACAGGACGACGTTTGAGAGTTAAAGTTAATTAGCGTTTGAGTATTCGGCCATAAGTCAAACTGATTAAAACTAAAAACTCTCTACCAACAAAAAGATCATAACAACAAAAAGCAATGCTAAATAGCTGATAAAAAGTGATATATATTTTTGGTTATTTTAATGATAATTTGTCGACTTTTTAAAGCATTGCTTTATAATGATAATATGGAGTAATTTATTTATAAACAGATTAATCTATAAACTTACCGCCTTATTCATAAAAAAATCTTTAAATAGAATTAAGACCAATTTTACTAATAAGGCTTATTAAACGTCATATAACTTTCATTATTCATAAACGTTTTTTAGGAAAATATTTGCATTGGGCTATTTTAGCATTATTATGTTGTTGTTCTGACGAGTCCATAGACAAAACACTTAGAGCATTCAAATGCTCAAAGACAAAACAGGCAAATCCACTGGCTATTATCCACATCTTCTGAAAAAACACATATCTGTCATGAAATGTCAATATATATGTTGTAAAATAACATGAGTGCTGTTTATTCAATCAGCTAGCTGTTATGTACTAAATCCATGGTTATTAAATACTGTGCTGCTATGTAGTCGGCCATGCTCTTCGCTTAAAATAGGGATAAAATAGCCAGCACCCTTCTATACCTTTATCAAAGGTTAAATAATTATGAAAAATTATTTTCAAGTAATTCGTGAGCAACAAACAAAAACAAAAAAGCTTATAGGCCTTATGCATAACTTTTTATTATGAATAGGATGGTTAGCTTACCACTGTTACTTGTTTTGATACTTCTGAGTTCCAAATTAACCGTTGTGCAGCTCAGTGTCCCATCCCTAGGGGTATAGGGTGTCGTTTACATGAAAAATCATGTGTTCAACCCCGCCTCTTGAAGAAATAAGAATTTCATAGACTTACTTATCTTTGCAAAATATTATATTTGCAATGGTATATTATTATAAAGCTCACAATGAAACAGGTCGAAACAATAACATTTGTTTTGTGTTTCTTTCTAATTTTTGTAATGTTTTTGAAACTTGGCGTTACTAATAATCGTCCTTTAGTTTACTTGATAGTATCGTATTTATACGAGTACCTACATAATAAATTGTCGCACATTTTATCTTAGAACTAAGACAACTTGCGTTTATTGAGTCTTTTGATTTAGCGCTAGTATATAAAATCTTTTTGGTTCAATCGAAGACTTTAGGAGGTCAAATAAAATTATGTGTAAGTTATCAAACTCCATACCTCTTTAGCATTCTAACTACCGGTTGAAAAAATTAAAAAATTAATTGTGAATAAAATGGTAATATTCACTAGGCACATCAGTGTTCGTAAATGTAATGTCACTCAGGTTTTACTAATGTCGTTTTGACAATGATTTGCTTGTCTTTTGTTTCGAGTAGAACTAATCAGTTTGAGTCAACAAAAGGAGCCAGTGACAATAAGGTATAAGTTTTCAAACTCTATAGGTACCTTTTTAGTATTTAGGCTCTTACTTTCGGTAAAAAAAATAAAAATAAATTTATATTTTGTTTTAAGCATGAACTTGTGAATAAAATGGTAAAATTATCTAGGCCCAAGTCAGTGTTTGTAAATATAATATCACTCACGTTTTACTAATGCCGTTTTGACAATGATTTGCTTGTCTTTTGTTTCGAGTCGAACTAAGCAGTTCCAGTCACTGGTTCCAGTCAACAAAAGGAGCCAGTGACAAACTACTGCTCCACAACAACGTCTCAATTGATCCGACTTAAAATAAGATCCGGCTAAATTTACAACCGGTGCAGTCGCTCGCTGCACAGTGCAGCTAGGAAGCGGTAGATCTTGTTCATTGCTCATTTGCAGACACAGTTGACAAATACTGCAGTTAGCGAGTCGTTGACCCGGGGTTAAGTAGTGGGTGTACAAAGGTATGCACTCGATAAAATATATGAGTAACCTTCCATTGATAATACTGCCACGGATAGAGTCTGGTCAACGAAAGATGAGACTCGGTTGGAAAAGGAACTAATTTTGCGCCTTATTATAGGGGTCAGTTTGCCATAACTTAACCTCTAAACGTTGTTTTGACAGGGTAAGAGGCACCACCATTTAATCTTATCGTTCGTTGACAGAATTCATAACCGACATAACTGACCTACTCGTCCCTCCTAATTCACAAAGCCCCAAAGTGTTTGTGCATATAATGTATCATGTACCTACAAATGAACATGCGGTTTTATACGTCAGAAAACGCAAAAACATGAACATAAGAGAATATATTCAAGATAAAGCTCGTATTACGAAGTGTACGGTTTTGAAAACGCAACTAATTTAATTAGAGTGTGAGTAATTCAGTGTGAGTCTTTATAAAGGGCACTCATAATGAAAATAAGTGGAACTATGCTTAATTTTAAAGACGGGAAAAATATTAAAAAAAACTAACCTCAAAGTATAATTTTTTTTTGGAACAATCGATTTAAAATCTATTTTTTGATGAAAATGTATCTTGTTGTAGTTTGTGTCTAGTAAGTGTAAGTGTCTTGTTGGTAATAGACCTAATATTTTCAATCATCATTAAGTTTATTCCATAATGATAGATCGTTTAGTTCAAAAATTACAATGTTTTGTTCAAAGTAGCAAACAAGAACTTTAAAAATCCCATAAAAATATAAAGATTAGTTTTTTTTTGCATATTTTTGCCGTCGATAAAATTAAGCTTAGCTGTTTCACTCATTTTCATTTGTGCACTTTATAAAGACTCATCCTGCATAGTAATAAAAAATTCCGATAAAATTAATAGGTAGGTATAAGAATCTTTTGAGAAATAGTTACGCTTTGTTTTTCTAACACCTTTTATGGATTTTATGTCCGAATCCGAAATAAAATTATTATTTAGTTTAGGGGAGGTCTATACCCAGCAGTGGGTGTCGTGCGGCTTATGATGATGATGATGTTTTAGTGATACAGAAAAAAAATACTCACAGTAAGGTCAAATACTGATTATTTCTAAAATGTGTTGCAAAAATGAACAGTAGGTACTTACAATGTAGTGAAATAAGCGAAATTTGTTCTACTGACTGTAACTGTAACGCGGTTGCTAGGCTCTATTATTAGAACCTTTATGGCTAGATTAGCGTTGCAACTAATTGATTTGAAAACGGTCGTTTTGAGGATACAAAGCGTTAAGGGATTAATTTCATACCTTTCAGTAAAGTGAATGCTAATTTGAAAGCTTTCACAGGACAGTGAGAACTGCTAAAATAGAGTTGTTTTTGAGCATAGAAAATGAACAAAAACTTGTTTATGGCCATTGTGTAAGATGATTTTTTTAATTAATTATTTAACAACAACAAATAAACGACGTAATGAATAAGCTTTTTATCCTGCTTCCTTACTTAAAATTATAAATGTGAAAGTATGTGGGTTAGGATGTTTGTTCCTCAATCACGCAAAAACAGCTGAACGGATTTAGATGAAATTTGACACACAGATAGTTTACAGCCTGGATTAAAACATAGGTTACTTTTTATCCCGGTCAAAGGGTTTTTTTCCGAATATCCACGCGGACGAAGTCGCGGACAGAAGTTAGTGAGATATATAAAAAAGGCAAATTGATAAATGAATTCAATAGTCTAGCTAGCAAATCTAGCAACCAAAATATGTAAAAAATAATGTTAGAGACACAACGTTAACGCTTTTCAAATCATACAAAACATATCTATCGACTCATAATCATAACTTATTATCAAAGAATTCATTTAAGTAGATTAATTCACCTTTGGATAGCTTAAAATCTTGCCTCTGCCACAGATAATATAATAGTACTATACTAGTCTTCTGCCAAGTAAAATTTTACAGTATCTGAGCTTAAACCATTCTTTGGTGAGGGTTATCTCACACGTTATGAACGTTACTGTAGCGCAAATGAACGGAGCCGAAAGCTTGCAGTTCTCACACGCCTTTGATTTACGAGCTCCAGCTTAATTCTGTTCCAACGGCTAGAAAATTTAATTTGCGATATTTAATCCTGCTTTAGAAGAATTAAATCCAAGATATCATTTTAGTTGGTGGTTTTCTTATGTTTCCTAAATTGGCATGGTCCAAGACAAGGTCTGGCATTTCGGGAGTAACACAGGCTTACGTCACTATGGAGTTGCGCAACTTTATAGTAATTAGCATTGAATGAAGATTTTTTTTCTTTCACACTATAAAATTCTTATGGGTAAGTACCTACCTATTTTTAGAGCATTTTAATTTTATTGTGATTTGTTTCTCTTAGCAAACGAAACGGTACAAGTTAAAGATGAAAGAACGTATAACTGAGATCTTATAAACCGGCCAAGTGCGTGTCGGGCCACGCGCAGTAGGATTCCGTTTCCGTAGTTACCTGATACCATACCTTATTTAATATCACTATAATTTTTCATCTGCAAAAATAACTTTGTTTTTCATAGTGTTTGTGTAAATGACAAAGTAATATATATGCGGTTTTGGAAAATGTGCTATATCTCTAAAACTACTAAATATATCTCGAACAAACCAATTTTCGTTGAAAGTGTTTATAAAGATCTATAGCATATTTTTTTAGATATTTCACTCACTTATTTTAAAAGTTAGAGGGGGGAGGGACACACATTTTACCTTTTTGGAAGTATATATCTTTCAAACGGTTGACTTTGAGAGAAAATAGTTTTAGAAACCTCAATGTCATTTTTAAAGACCTATCTAAAGACGTAGGTATAGGTTTGATGAAAAAACAATTCAGTTTCAGTTCCATCAGGCCCCTCTTAGATAATCTTTTATTTTTTTATTTTTGTTTAAAAGTAAAGCGATTTATAGAATACATCTACCTACGAAGTTTCAACGGTGTAATCCTAATAGTTTTAGAATTAAGTAGCTGTGATATGTCACGGACGGGCAGACAGACAGACATGACGAATCTTTATGGGTTCTGATTTTTGCCATTAGGCTACGTAACCCTAAAAAGTGTGATGGTTTGTAAAAAACATACCCTGCCAGGGTTTGCTGCTGCTAGGGTGTTTTATGTGGTTTAAAGATGGACGGACGAGTTTTTGCTTGTTCCAAAGAATCTGACCTCTTTAATCTACAGCAAACGATTGTTCCAATCAGTGATCACACCATCGATCGCTAACGACGTCTCCGAAGGCGGGAAACAGAAAGGACACCCGATAACCGCCATTTTGTCGTCGTCCACCGCAAAATGGCGGCGTAATGGAGACTCTAAATAACCTTCACGATATTTAATGACGGGTTCCGAAAAAGTTTTTATATTCACGTGAATACACTGGGAATTCATTTTGCGTGATAATGAGGTTGCCGCGAATTAATACGGATGTTTAGATGGCTTTTTGTGAGATATTTTGATTAGGCGAGGGCAAAGTTGAGGTTATTTTGTCATAGTTTCGAGAGGTATTAATTATATGCTTTATAGTAGTTGTAACGATGCCTAAAATTTGTGAAGCTAATGAAGTTATAATTCTGAGAACGCGTAACGACCGATATCGTAAACGGTGGTTATTAAAGCCCACCGGTTCCGAATTTCGCGCAAGCTAGTGCTAGGACGTTGTGACGACGTATGTGATGAACGACTATTTTTACCATAAAATAAATAGATTATGCAATTGCTCTACGCCTACGGATGTGACACACACAAAAGGAATCTTAACAATATTGGACCAAGTTATTTAAAAATACAAAATAATGTTTTTTGTTAGAAGTTTAAATATTTAATATATTTTAGACACATACATTTATTAGTAGTGTAGTGACTAGTAAAACCATTTTTTTTATAGAAAACTACCACCAGAATCATCCAATACGGATAATATAAAAGAGGCTCAAAATTTGCAATTGCGCAATAAAATCATTCAACTACTAAATTAACAAAAACGGTGATTTTCAAATACATATGCAAAAATCATACATTTAATCATTATCTCTATTTGTAAAGAGGTAGGTGCAATGTATATTTTCAATTTCCAATAACAATTACGTTAAGTCTTTTAACCATAGCAAGGGTCCCAAGATCCTACTAATATTATAAATGTGAAAGTTTGTGGGTTTGGATGTTTGGATGTTTGTTCCTCAATCACGCAAAAACTACTGAACGGATTTGGTTGAAATTTGGCACACAGATAGTAGATAGCCTGGATTAAAATATAGAATACTTTTTATCTCGATATTCCCACGGGAACGGGAACCACGCGGGTGAAACCGCGGGCGGCCGCTAGTAAATAATAAATCCTGGGTTAAATCGCCCGAATAAGGTTTTTTAAGCACTAACAGTAACATAACATTGTTAAACAACTGCTATAAACGCCCAGTTTCCGCATGGTTGGACAAAAACAATAGCAGCTGTACAGATTACCACAGATTTAAGGGCTTGGCGTATGTGATACTTGCACTAGGGTTCCCAGATCGGAAGTCCAAACTATCTGTAGAAAATTTAATAATATCGGGATTTTGCGGTTGTTGGCGGGAGAAAAAAATATTTAAAATAAAAATGTATGTAACTTAAATGCCTGTGTATAGTAAGAAAACAGCCGCGCAGCGCGATGTTTAGTCAGTTTCATCCACAAATTTTTTAAGGTTAAATATTGCCAGTCAATTGTAAAAAAACGGGCGCGCAGCGCGATTTTTAATTAGTTTTATCCACTAAACTTGTACCCTTGCCTTTTTGTAATATTAACGGCTGCGCAGCGCGATTATAAATCGTAAGTTTTCCACTAATCTTGTACCCTTGCCAGTCTATTTTAAAATAAAATGCGATGTTTAGTCAGTTTTATCCACTTACCTTGTAATCTGTGGTTCCATCCGCGAAAATTATTGCTTTCTAGAGGACGTTCGGAATAGCTGATTTTCCGGCAGATTTTTAGATTTGTCGGGAGTCGGGAGATAACTAGAAATTCCGGGAGAATCCAGGCGAATTCTGACCATCTGGCAACCCTACGTGCATCGGATAATAGTTATTTATGCAACTGTACTATAATGAGCGGTACTAAAGATCATATGAGTGTTTTAGTACCTAATTATGTACAGTTGCATACAAGACTTTATCCATGATTTGTACTAATCCATACATAAAGGGTTTTGAAACTACGACGGCTTATTGGCATTATTGAAACAACCAGTGTCTTGGTAGCCGTAATGTCCCAAGCGAGGGCTTTGTCTCACTCCTCCTCCTTCTAGGCATAAAATCATCGGAACGCGTGATATAATGTTGTACCTACTATAGATTTCATAATGTAACTATAGCGCGACATGCTCTCGCTTGGATATTGTGGTTACTACGTAGTTTGTTATAATGTTGGCAGTAAGCTAACTATAAAACTCGATTTGTATGAAAATCATCGGACATTTGTATGGAAAGTCGAATATTTCCGTCTGTTTTCGGAAAAGTCGTAGAACAAACGTTGTGTTTATGATGTTAGTAATCTACCTACTCCTGCGAGGTTGTTGGTGTTTTAGCATTAACCCAGTAAGCTACGATATCGATGATTATTATTATTTTGTTAATACCACATAGCCAGACCTAAGGCTGCGTTCAAACGATAACACACAACCCGACCTCAACCCGAACTCAACTCAAACTCACCTCAACCATAGCCCACCTTGAAATACATCGCTTACAAATTTTGAGTTTTATGACACTTTAATAAGATCCTGTGTAATGTCCAGATGAGTTTGAAGTGAGTTCGGTTTGAGTTCGGTTTGAGTTTGATTTGAGTTTGGGTTGTGTACGGGTTGAGTTTGAGTTGAGTTCGGGTTGAGCGCGGGGAGTGTGCAGATGCATCGACAAAATAAAAAAAGAGCTTATAAATGTGTCATAAGACTCAAAATTGTAAGTGATGTATTTCAAGGAGTAGGCTGCGGGTGAGTTGAGTTTGAGTTGAGTTTGAGTTGATGTTGGGTCGTGCGTTATCGTCTGAACGCAGCCTAACAGAGTTTCTTGCACTTTGCAGCTTCTCATGTAAGGTTATAGATGCAAAGTTTCTGGAGTTTTAGCGTAGATTCTGATATAATGACAGAGATTATGACTCATTCTCCTTATAGAGTTTTCTTAGAGGCTCGTGCCTCAGCAATGAAGAGTTATTTACTAATATTTGTTTGTCGTAACTTCGTGGTTTGTTGACATAGTTGTTTTATCTCATGAAGTACGTTTTGCTATGATTGTGCTAGGCTTATACACATTGCTTTAATGTGCACGCTCTCGTATTACGCACAATAAAATAACGCACGCCTAACAACATTCATAGCAAAACGGTCTTTGTGAGATAGAAGAACTAAAACTTCCTTCAATGCCCGAAATGTCAATAGTCCGTCCGTGAGCCCGCGATAGTATTGCCTACGTCATATGACATCACGATGAAATGCATGGTACAGGGTCGGAAAAGTTGTGCTGAGCGAGGATCAGAAGATTATCGCAAATAAAATTGGCCGGAAGCTTGAGAAAATCTTTCACTTCCAGTCAAAATTTTAAGATAATATTTACGTCATGTGACATCGTAAGAGACCTTGATCATTTAGTTTTCAATCGTTGATAGTGTAAACATACCTAAGTCTGTCAGTTCTGAAATGGCCGGAATACCTTAAACTTATTTTTTTTGTTTTTTTGTCATTTCAGAACTGACAGACTTATGTTTACTCTCTCTACAATTGAAAACTAAACTAAATGATGACACGGGTCTCTTACTGATGTCACATGACGTAAATATTATCGTAAAATTTTGACCGGAAGTGAAAGATTTTCTCAAGCTTCCGGCCAATTTTATTTGCGATAATCTTCTGATCCTCGCTCAGCACAACTTTTCCGACCGTGTGCCATGCATTTCATCGTGATGTCATATGACGTAGGCAATACTGTCGCGGGCTCACGGACTACAATGGTTGGTTAGATTAAAACAAAAGCGTTCTGAATTTCAGGATTTGCTGAAACTGCCTATACAGCTCAAGATAACGTCAGACACCGACATGCGACATGCATTTGTTTTTCACGCTGACAGACGTGGAAAAACGCGCCAAACGTTATTTGTCCATAAATTGTGGCGGACTTGTATTTTATTTATTGTTTTTTCATTTGATGGTTAAATCAATTAATCATGCATTTGTAATAATAGCCCTATTTACTACGTCTGCAATATGCCCGACTATAATAATAGGGAGGTACTTTTTTCATTCAATCATGTCATAGTTTAGACGCGTACCTAATAAAAATATCGTCCTAGTGTTTTTTAACACTATTTTTCAGTTTAACACTATGAAGTATTTTGAAGTGAAAATGTGGAAGGACTGAAAAACGCATTGTAAGTAATAAATAATATTTTGGCCTTTGTAGATGTCGGTTTGTTTACATGTCATTTACTGGAATAAACATGAGAGCATCTTCGTTTATTCCAAGAATTATCTCAAATATAATTGGGAGTAAAGAAATCGAGTTTATCTGTTTTTTGGGTTATGCAAATATTGTCTATCTATCATAATAATTTAGAATATAACAATATTACATTGATTGATATTCGTACATTTTGTTGCTAAAGGAGTACACAAAAGCAGCGTACAAAAGTGCAAAGAAATGCTGCGATTGATTCAGGGGAGCCTTTTTTATTTTATTTGTTACTTTAAGATAACAATTATATTAGAAAAAATGGACTCACCCGTAGAAGCTCAGAAGGGATGAGTCGATTTTTTCTAGTATTTTTTTTTAATATAAAAGTTATTTAATATAAAAATAGCATTGTGTATGCCTATCTAAAAATTAAATTATTTATTTTCAGCTAACACAAATGTAACTGTTGTAATGTAAATGTTTTAACTAATACATTATGCATTTTCTCATCAATATCATCCATCGCTTCCGCATTGGAATTGATCGATTAAAATTAAAATCCGTGGATTAATGGGGTCTCACAACCAGCCACTTCTACCACCCTACTTATGGCTTTTAAGAATCTTGTTATTAGTAAAACAAATACGATTTATTATAAAAGTACGTCCAAAAGCGGGTACTGGCTGTAATTGGCGTGATCGTGATCCCGTTGGCGCTTACGCATTGTAATGGGCCGGCCGCATTTACCCGCAATATGGGTCAACATTGTCCAAACGCCTGGACCGACCGCCGCGTACGCATCAGTTTCGCAATGTGTCTGCTCTGATGTGTGTACGTCACACAGAACCTGTCAAAACCAAGAAGGTTGCGTACCTTTTAGAGGGATTTTTTTTCTTTTTCTACAGAATATGAAGAAGGTTGCGCACCCTTTAGAGGTGTTTTTTCTTTTTTTTACAGAATGACGTCTTTAGTTTTAGGGGGTGGGAGGGGGGTAGCAGCTAATAGGTCTGATTGTCCAAATGCCTGCCCCCTTAGCATGACAATATTGACCATGCAACACGATTTGTCGCATGGTATAGCCATTTATCGCAATGATATAGCAAAATGAAGTAGTATTTTTTACTTAACCAAAAAAGGGGTTCTTACAAGATTAATGTACAAGAAACAAGAATAATGTTTATCTACCAATAATTTAGAATTCGTTTTTTTATTTCCCTTCCTACCGCTTTCAACGTAATGCGGTAACCATTACAGAGTTTTAAACTAAGTACCATGAATTTAATTTAGAGTTTCAATTACATTTTAATGAGTTGCATTACTACATTTCCAAACTTCTCTTCAGCAGGTCACTTTAAAAGTTTGTACGAAGTGTTTCTATATCTCAAATCTCCAAAACCCAGAAGATTATACAACTTCATAAAAAAACATAGTTGTGGAGACATTCTAAAAAAACATATACTATGGTACATACAAGTAATATAATGATAGGTAGTAAACTTTCGTCTTTCTTTTCAACGAAGGCACAATATGCAAGTTTGCAGAAATGGATTGTGTTGTGATAGTCAAGTCCGATAGCTGCAATTTATTTTTAACCGGTAAAAGTTTTCAGGGCTGTCAAAACTTCAGGATAAAACGGACGAAACGTTAATTTGTTTCACGTTATTGTGCAAAAAAGTTTTCACATTTAATTCAAACAAATGCGGGATCGAAGAAGTGTTAAGACTTTAAAGGGCTTGAATTTAGACTGACTTGAAAAAGTTCCGATTAAAGAATGACCCAATAATAAAGTTAGATTTTTATGTGAGTATATTGAAAGTCAAATTGACTGTATTTAATAATTTGTGACATGTTTCACATTAAAAGTTCTGTTAAATAATTATCTTGTAATTACGATAAAGGATGCCTACTATTTCCGATACAAGATAATTTAATTAAATATGACCAGGCCCGTGTATGATCCGTTACCTCTGAAAATGTGTCGAAACGTCGGGAAACCCAAAAATCAATCAGAACTAAATAATTCTAAAATAACATCTAAATTAATACCAATATACGCGCTGTAATCCGTAAAAAGTGTTTTATTTCTAATACCTAATTTAATCGGTTTCCTGTCCCCCATACAACAGTGTATGTGAACTGCCACGACCTTTGTATAAAAAAATACATAAATAATTGTCGTCATTGTTACTGTTTTCCAAATTAGACATAGAATAATAATATTTGGCTTACTAATGAGTATCACATACACTGTTATGTCATACGTCAATCAGCTAGCCAATGTCGTTTTTTGATGACCAAAAACAAACTAAAAAACACAATATGAGTTAGTTATAGCTACCTCTCCCGAGAGTACGGGTAGATTGCATACTTTATAATATGAAATATTAGGAAAATAAATGCATTGATTTATATGTGTATACCTTAATAGTAAGTACCTATTCAGATTGTAATGTTTGGTGTTTAAAAACTAAATACCATCACTAATATTTTTTTGTAGGTAATTATAATATGATTAAGTCTCTATGACATAAAGTTGTTTATAATGTAGGTACTTACGCAAGTTTACAACAAATTGTCTGAGAGTAAAGATGTCTGCAAACCTAACTACAAATTAAGACTTCCATCAAGATGAAAGTTTCACACTGTGCAAGTTCATTAGAGGTTACGAAATCAGAATTAACAGTAACACGCTAAGAACTAAAGGTATGCTCGAAAATTGAAAGATATATAGATAGATGTTGAACAGACACTTCTAAAATGTTGATCGCTTAAATTACCTTAGAATGAACATGTTAGATGCAATGATATGAGAATGATGTTGAATGGGGTTGTTAAAAGTTTTCGCGCCGGCAATAAACTCACGTGCCCTGTCAGAACAATTTGAAAGAATCCAGGTTGTGACCGTTTAGACACATAATTTAATGCACGCTTTTTATTTTGTCATTAACCTTCGAGGTGCTCCGGTTTCGAATCGGCAACGTTTTATTTTTGAAACACGGTTACGCGCGCGGTGATTAGCGGCAGAAACGTTTAACACGTTTTGAAATCAACGTTTGTCTGGAAGCACTCACTGGCGTTGTCGCGTGTCACACGGTGCAACGCCGGCAGAACTCATCAATGGCACTGGTCGTGCGGCGCGAATCAAAAAGTTAATTCGAAAGTCACGCACTCTTTAAAAAGTTGTGTTTTGGCGGGAGATACGCGATACGGGCGCGGGCGGCGCGGCGGGACGAGCGCGTCGACTGGCCGGCCTCACTGAAAAAGCTCCTTACGTGAAATACATACACAGGGCCGATGTGCATTCTATTTATAAAGTTAAGTTGGGCGTGCGGCGTGCACCGCGGGCACGCGCCTAAGAACATCATAATATTGAAATTATTAGGTCAGCCGATGAAACGCGAGCGATAGATAATTAGAATTATCGTAATTCTCTCATCGCGACGCGGAGCCCTTAAATAAGTAATAATTTACACCTTGTAGGTTTTGAAATACGGTGCTGTCGAGTAACGACTTACAACATTGGAAGGGCTCCAAGAATAATTCGTTCGTGGTGCATTTATAAAAGCTCGTCCCATCAATCTGCTATGAATTTTGTAAAATAACATATTAAATTTCTTTTTAGCCGTAATAAATATCTAGTTCGACGTGGAGCAAATTTATCATGGCAATTTAAGAGTGAGAGAAATATGGGAGATGATGTCTTTATGGTTTTAGAGTTTGAGTAAAATGGGGAGGCCTGTCACAACTTGTCACGCCGGGGCAGTCGAGTGATGGAATGTGACGGAAAAGAATAACATGGGAACGGAAGCCGTCAAAAATAATGGTATTTAGGCAGTTTGGAACTTGACGTTGTGTAAACTGGAAAATCCAAGTCGTGTTTCTTGTTTAGAGTTTTACAATGATGTGCATCATTGTAAAAATCGAAAATGTTTGAAATGTTGTTTTCTTGTGAAAATATTGAGAAGAAATTTGGTTGCTATCTACGTTTTTCATTGCTTTTCAATAGAGTAATATTCACAAATCTTATATTAAGAAACAAAAACTAACTATTTTTTTATTTTGTTTCTGCTACAATATATTTAAAAAAGTTAAAAATATTTCGAAAAATGCATTATAAAAATGTCTGTCTTCTAATTACCCTTTTCGGTCTTAGAGATATGTAAATGCCGAAGCAGTCGTCACAATAAGGGTTTTTTTACTTTTTATACTTATCCTTACCACATTTTCAGATAACAACGAAAAGAACGTTTAATATTTCACTCACTTTCATTTTACTTTAATCTCTTAATCACTGAACTCACACCATGAAACCCCATAAAGGAGGCCTCTATTTGTGCGCTGACGCAGCCACGGTAATTTGCCAGCTGACTGACACACGGCTACTCGGCTGACAGGTTTGACAGCCGTAACAGAACCATATTGAGTTTCAAACGATGTCACAACTAACATGTTTAGTATAATATAGCGACGAAACGGTTGAAAATATGGCTCTGAAAAAATACGTTCTAACTCTAAGATGTGACTTTAAAATTTTGATGGAACAAATTAATGCCGAATTTGGTAAGTAGGAACAAACATCTAAAATAATCTATTTAGCGAAAAGACATTTTTTTCAATTAAGAATAGCACCTATTTTTATGGGTTTATCAGTGGCCGCCGCCGGCGACTTCGTCTGCCTGGCCAGCTTTTTGCTATCTCTCGGGAACAGTACGTTTTTTCTGGATGAAAGGTACATGTCCTTTTCTGTACCCCAGACAACATGTATGCAAAATTTCATGATCAAAAGTTTAGAATATTTTAGTTAAGACGTGAAGGCGTAACAAACAAACAAACGGACTTTTTAGAACCATATTCTATGAAAATATCTGACATTAATTTATCAGAATGTTATCCGGGACCTGTGGAACGGCCCTTAACCTATTATTCTTTGTACTGTTATATTTGCACACATGTAGTGCATAGCCGTGCAATAACATTCCGCGACAGTGGAAGCACCCCGTAAAAGCGTTCTAAAGCCGCACTTTCGTCAAAATTCGTCATATTGACATGTCGCGACGACCCACTTGCGCCCGCGTCGTAAACTACTGCCCATTGTAAAATGCAACTAGTTACGGTGTAGGTACAAGTCATAAGCTAACAACTGAATCCGCGTTGATACTAACAAATAGTAGGGCAAGAATTAGTTTACGAGTAAAGTAAGAATTTAATATTCTTACACAAATAATTTGTTTAAAATCATCTCTATGTCTCGCAGGGAAACAATGAAAATGGGGAATTGATCAAATTTCTAAGTGAATGAATAAATCTCTGCAAATGTTAAAATTACAATTAGGTCTTACGAAATAAAGTGATTTGATGAAATCCCTGAACTTATTTAGTGAAATGTCAAAAATTTCAATTACTTATGAGTTCAATCTAAAATATTTTTATCGAGTAAGTTTCACATTGAGATGTTAAAATGTACAAAATGGTCATAAATAGTAGAAATTAATATGTAAGTAGATAGGAACATTCAAAGTAACTTAAAAAAAAAACGTGTTAAAATAGTTTTGATTTTATGCAAAGCTGATTTTTATTTTTGTACAAGCAAGTCGCGGATTTGTGGAACCTAGAGTTACAAAGAACGTTATTTCTTTTCAGGCACATAGATAGGTAATTGCTTTGTACTACACTTTAGATTTGTCACAGGAACACTTTAAGAACCCTTGCCCCGAAATAACGGTGATTTAGCTGCGATTTCACGGCAGCTAAGCTAAAATTGTGGTAGTGCTTCGGTAAATGTGGCTCTAGCTATCTGAAGTTCTTTCTAGAAAGCCAAACGATCAATCGTCATTTTAGCATCTGCAGGGATTTGATCAAATACCTATTTTTATGATTTCCCTGCGACAGATATATTTTTATGTTTCCGCTTTATCTTTTAACTTGGACCAGTGTCAAGCTCCTGAGATAGTATATTAAAATCAGCGTGACGGCACACATTAACATAGTTCTGGTCTGGAGCCCAGGTGAGCCGGGACGCCTGTTGTCACGTGATATGGTCAATCGTCATTGTAACATCTGCAGGGATTTTATAAAAACCCATTTTATGATTTCCCTGTGACACCGCTTTTTCTTCTAACTTGGGCCAGCGTCAAACTCCTGAGATAGCATATTGAAATCAGCGTGACGGCACACATTAACATAGTTTTGGTCTGGAGCCCAGGTGAGCCGGGTCACAACGCCTGTTGTCACATGTTTTTAACGCCGGACGCATAAAAACTGTCTGCGGAATATAATTTCGTATGGAGACCTCAATTTGTCAAGGCAACATTATATTGGGCTTTGAGGGAATAAGGTTGTTTATTAGTAGGCGAAGAAACGCTCATCCGTCCATCTGTCACCAATTAAATTTGTATGATACATTTTTAATCACCTTTCAGGCCTTGGAAGTCAATATGAAATAATGTTCCTTGGACTCTTATATCCATTAATTTTCTGTGTGTACCAAAAATACTCCTTTCCATGGTGAGTACAAAACAAAATTGATTCAATAAAAAACGATTATTTTAGATAATGTTGAAATAACTCTGCCCTGCCCTCTCTATGGTCACAGTATAGATTAGTTGGTCAGTGTAAATGCAGCAAAAATGTAAGTAGCCACTTTTTCATTGATTAGAATTTAGAATATATTAAAAAGAGACTACTAGCGGCCGCCCGCGACTTCGTCTACGAGGAAAGATTTTTTGTTATCCCTCGGGATCAATACTTTTACTAGCGGCCGCCCGCGACTTCGTCTACGAGGAAAGGTTTTTTGTTATCCCTCGGGATCAATACTTTTTTTCGGGATGAAAGGTACCCTATGTCCAGGGGTAGAGACCCCTGACAACGTGTATGCCAAATTTCATGATGATCGGTTCAGTAGTTAAGACGTGAAGGCGTAACAACTAACAAACAAACATACTTTCGCATTTATAATATTATTAAGTAAGGATACGCCGAAACTGAGAAACGTGATACTGTTGCAGTCAAAATCCTATCAGTAGTACCTAAAGCCGGCCACATACAGACGGAATCTAATTCGGAATTCTAAAACGGAATATCGATAATGTATAAAAATGTTGAATGGAAACCATGTACCATGTATATGGTAGAGTCTATGCGGAAAGAGAACCGACTTGGGATTTGTGCTTGATCACCGTTTCTGACATGTTGACGGCACTATTACGTATAACAATACTTAATTATAGTGCGACTATCTTGACTTGATAGATATCAAGATATTACAGACGCACTAAAACGTTACAGTGCCGTCAACATGTCAAAAACGGTAATCAAGCACAAATCCCAAGTCTCGGTTCTCTTTCCGCACGGAATCTAATTCCATAGATTTGTATGGATTTGCTGCATTCGGAATGATTCCGTATCTGAATTCCGAATCAAAATTCCATCTGTATGTGGCACGCCTAATAGTCCGGTAGTTAAAACGTTACAGTGCCGTCAACATGTCAAAAACGGTAAAAGCACAAGTCCCAAGTCTCAGTTCTCTTTCCGCACGGACTCTAGTTCCATAGATTTGTATAGATTTGTTGCATTCAGAATGATTCCATATCCGAATTCAGAATCAAAATTCCGTCTGTATGTGGCGAGCCTAATAGTCGGTAGCCGTACTTGTTAGGTCTTATTGTCGATGGTCAATAGAAACTTCAAAAGTATCTTAGTGGTTTTCCGCTCCCGACTTGGCAACTAGAACGGGCGATGTGTTACTTACTTCTCGAGCAAGTTTATCAGGAGTTTTATACTGAATTAAAAGCACATGCACAGATTGCAAGAAATCGTAAGATATCTTTAGGATATACAAAAGCCGAATATGGTAGATGGTAACCGAATAGGGTACCATGCGTACAACCTTGAAAAATAACCGCACACTCCGAAAAAAAATCATTTCATGGTAAACTGCATAATGGCAACTCTAGATCAGGCAACTCTAAATTGTGTTTTGCTTTTGCCCATTAATGTGATTGATTTTCGAAAACAAAAGAATGTTTGCATGTAGGGTTGTACTTTGCATTTTTCCATACATATTTGGTGTCCATAAAAATTGTGTTTATTATTATAAACAAAATTTTACGGGTTCTTATGAAACACCCTGTATAATATTTATTCAGATAATCGGTGAGTAATTAATTAGGGATAATTCATTATTATCTGAATCAAATTTGGGGATCGTTTTCATATTTATTAAAAGTTATTAAAATAATTGTAGCATTTTTTTACTATAAATGAATATACGCTCATTAAGCTATAAACACTAATTGAACGAAAATAAATATATAAGATAGAATGCTATTAATTCGATATGGAAGGAACTTATTAATTAACCATTAACTTTTCAGAAAATTAAGTATCCAGTATAAACTGTCTAAATATCGTTAAGTATAATAAATAGTCACTACAATTATTTATTTATTTATTTCTGAGTAACAGATTACATCACAATCATGTCTCAGTAAAGCTAGCAATGACGTCAATGAAATCTTTTTAAAGAAATTCAAATCACTGACATACGTATACACGATGAGGTATTTAATTAAAAATATCTTGATCTATTTCGGGTGTACCTATACATATTAGCTAATTGTTTATGTAACACAAACATTCTGTCAATTTTTAAATTTACATAATTAGTAACAATTCTTAATATATTAGGTTGCGTAGTCATAAGTTAAACCTAAAGTTATCAAGTTATTTTAATTTATAACGACAATAATAATAATAGATTCGCAAGTAACCTCTATGAGAGAGAGGTGTCAAAATGTGCAAAGCGCGGAGATCGATCGTATGGCGCTTGTGAAAATCGGTCGGGTAGATTTTGAAAAATGTTTCCAACTTGCTGGACAAAATTAGAATAACTATTTTTCGAGGGACTTATCAAAATTCGGAAAAAAACGCATCTGGAGATTGAATTGGGCTACAAAATAAGCTCACTGGGTAAATGATCGGACGATAGATGTGGGTTGCGGAGGTTCCCAACGGCCCACCGTTTGGAGAGTGGTTATAAATGCACCTTGTATTGATTAAGCGGCCGAACTACACTCGGCGTCAGAAATCCGCACCTTTTCTTCAAAGTTAATTTAATCCCATATAATTTAATGATAAGTGTTATTATATACTTCTTCCCCTTCGAATATAGCCAACAGTCTTTAGAAACCGTTGGAATACTCGTCGAACGGAATCAATTACTGAGATTGAGTTTCCGAGCACATTACATTGCCTAATTTTTTTGCAATATTTGAGTAACTTCATGGGCAATAGTATCCATCTTGGGTATTCCTTTTTTTAATTGAACTGTTGAAGTGTGTTTTCTCCATCATCTCGATAGCGAATTTACCCGCATTTCCTGAATTGACCCCTTTTATTTCCCTTTTGTGGTGGCGCTAGCAATAACGCTTTAATCGTTTAATTATGGTAACTGTTATGTTAACTAAATCAAACAATTATCAAAAGAAAGCTCATTAAATGTACTTTCAATAGATATCAACATTTACACAATAAAACGTTAGCTAGCAATAGCAGATGGCCAAGTCTAAACTTAGTGTCAAAGAGGTGCGGTTTTTCTGACGTCGAGTGTATTACCTCATGGAGAAAGTTGTACAGTTTCATGGACTAAACACATCCTTAAAATTTGGAGAGTGGGTACAAATGCAACTTGTATAGCACATACGCTGTCGTGAGGTCTCAGTATTAAAGACTAAAGTGTCTATGAATAAATGATGTAAATATTATGTAATAAATATATTATTTAAAGTTGCTAACACTGCAGCTTAGAAATTTTTCAAAAACAAATCTTAAAAATTGAACTCTCGCTAATTATTAATTATTATTATTAATTCATTTATTTCGGAACGAAGTCCATAGATAGTGTTAGTAACAATTTACCTTAAAAACTAAGTTAGTAATTAGAATACAGATTTGATTTGAATTAAAGTAAAAATAAAATACATTTAATTAATCATACATTATTACACAATAAAATTCATACATTAAATTTTGCTATGTTAGCATGCCGTTTGGCCCATAGGCTCAGGAAGACAGAGTCCCAACGTTCGACCAACAACGCCCTCAAGATGGTATTGTCGCTGTTTCTTACTCTGTTTAACAGAGACGCGCAACGCTTTCGAATGATGGTAGAAAAGCCATCGACCCGCGCCTCCGCAAACATACCAGATGCACTACAGCGACGCGGGAGTCCCCTTAGCACCCTGAAGGCGTCGTTGTATTGCACACGCAGGTCGCTGTATGCCCGCTGCGTGTAGTCGACCCACAGGCTGCATGTATAAAGAGACTGGCAGTATGCCGTGAAAAGTGTAACCTTTACGGCTTTTGTACAATGTGCGAACCTGCGGGCTAACATAGATATAGAATTATACTCACTTTCAATGGATTCTGATAGTTGCGTGGAGGTACATATTTGGAAATAAAAAAATCATAATCATGACTTTTTCTTTATTTTTGAAACAGATTTTGAGCAAGTTTGAAATCTTCGCAAACTTCCTAAATTACAATGCTATTCAATTGACAATATACAATGAGCCGCTGCAACTTCAGAGCTCTTTTACTCTTTTCCTTATGTTCTCGAGTAAAATTGCAATTGCAACTGACTATTGTCAATTTAATCGCATTGTACACAGAAATTTTGTTCATTTTTAGGGTTCCGTAGCCTAAATGGCAAAAAACGGAATATCTATAATATAATCTATAAGGGTATAGATTCGTCATGTCTGTCTGTCTGTCCGTCCGTATGTCACAGCCACTTTATTCCGAAAGTATCAGGATTACACAGTTGAAACTTGGTAGGTAGATGTATTCTGTTAACCGCTTAACGAATTTAACATAAAATTAAAAAAAATAAAAGATTAAGGGGGGGCTCCCCATACATGGAACTGAAACAGAAAAAAAAATTTAATAAACACTGCCAAAGTGGTAAAATGTGTGTCCCCCCCCCTCTAACTTTTGAAATGAGACAGTGAAAAATCTGAAAAAAAATATATGCTGTAGATCTCAATAAACACTTTCAACGAAAATTGGTTTGAACGAAATATAATAACTAGTTTTTGAGATATAGCACATTTTCCAAAACCGTAAATATAACTTTGTCATTCATACCAATATGAAATGTCGTATGGTATAAGGTAACTACGGAACCCTAAAAAAAAACCGGCCAAGTGCGTGCCGGACCACGCCGGCACGCACTAGGCCGGTTTTTTTTTAATTAAACACCAGTAGATAGTGCAAAAAAGCAGTAAATATTAATATACTATCAATAGAATATCCTCTCTAATGTTAACAAATAATAAATAAGTACTTTAACTATTTTTTATTTATTTACTGCACGAGAGAAGCCAGGTAAAGGCGCTAGTGTGCCGCGATCGCGCGGAAGCCGCTTTGCAATCCTTTGATGGGTTATGGCTTATTTATTGAGCCCCTATAGTGTAGTCTGTACGTATTGCCAAAATTTACTTTTTTTACTTTATACCACAGAATACATAATAGTGTTTATACTTAAGTAATTTAAAATTTTTCGCTGAGCTACGTAGAACTTTTACAATTTTGTTTTTATCTGGCTCCTTTGATTAATAGCGGCTCATAAAAATCATTAATTACCATCGTTATATTGTTAATAAAAACTTGTAAAATATACGCTATATATTATGATAAGTAGTAACTGTCGTATTATTAACCTAGCAATTTTCGTAGTATAACTTGCTACGGCGTAGCACGTAGCGGGACAAGTGCTCATGAGACGGAATTTATCTGATCTTCTTTTTTTTATTTATAGTGATTTAGGTAGTAAAAGAGAGTAAAAATAAGTCTTACGTCCTCAAAACTATTCAACAGTTTTATATCCAATATCAAACAAAGAGAAAAACCATTTACTTTGTTTAATTCATATTTAATTGTCATTTATAAATATCGTTATATTATTGAAATGTATAAAAAAATTATATGCTATTTTTGAATCTACCACAAGTTCTGTTGATTCCACTTTTACTTAAACTAAATAATTTCCAGTGTAAAAATTGAAAAAATTTCAAAGAGTATTTTTTTGTATAAAAAATCTAAAAACAACCAATCTACCCCAGTGACACTACATCAGTAGCGTGATGGATAATCAAAGAGGCCAATCAAGTCAGAACATGCCAGTTCACGACGGCGGCACTACACTTAACTGCGGCCGGCTCTGTATTGTCATCCATCAGCTCTCGCCAGTTAGCCGCTAATCTGCTGAGTGGTGCTAGCTGATTGATATTAATACAACGCTTATACAGTAGCGAAACTTTACGAAGAAACTGGTTTGTCTAAAAATGCAACATTTTATATGAAACATTTACTGATTTGTTGCAAAAGTCTTTTGAAAACCCAAAAATGGTGGCCCCAAGGCGTGTAAATAACAAATTACTTATTGAATTTTCATCTTACAACCACATAAACTTAATTTTAAACTATTATTTTAAAAAATAGGTTTGTGTCTAGATCTAAAACCTTTAATTTGCTTTAGTCCTGTATATATTATATTTTTAAAAAGCTTTTGCAAAATTCTGATCACATGTACTACTGCTCTGGCATTATCTATCGAATTGTTGGTTTTATCATTAAAACATTAAGATGGAAGGTCAGAGTTGATGTGTGACTGATAAATTGATCTCCAGAAATAACAAATGAAACACAATGACAATCCTATAAAATGTAGTGGATTTCTGAACTAAGTAGATTGCTTTCCTGAAGGTAAAAGGATTAAATTATTATTTTTGATTTTTGTCCTGTTTTTAACGTGTCGCATTACAAGAGCTGGCTTAGAAGAAACCTATACACTCAAGTTTTGAATATTATGGGTTGTGTGGTTGTGGGAATACAGAACCAGACAGAAGATTCAACAAATTTGACAGTTGCGTATTAGAAAATGTATGATGAAAAGAGCTTCATAGCTTTATTCGCCTAGGGCCCAGGCGCTCTAATTCTGAACGATAAAACCAAAACGGTTTCGTTGTCATTTAGGTTATATTAACCTAAAAATCTTTGGTTTAGCGTTTTCAAATCCTAGGCTACCTAGGCTTAGCTTTCAACGATTTTAACAAAACTGCGTGCATTTGTCTGTAAACGAAACTGAAACGGTAATGTTATATGAAGTTGGGTACAGCGCAACGCACTGGTAGAACTTTCCGTAGCGTCTGGGCCTGGGTGTCGCCAACGTGACGTGAGCCTAAGGCTGGGCTTCTGCGAGAAGTGTTCCAGAGCCTGTCAGAGTCAATAGCTTACAAGTGTTAACTAATTAAGCAAATGCACTGGCGATAGTTTGTCACGCGTTCACACGCTACTGTGTGACAGGCTGTCAATGTAAGTTCTCGCAGAAGTTCTTGCAGGTGTATTCACGGCCTAACTAGAACCTGCTAGGGCCTTCACGTTCCTAAAAGAAGAGCGTGAACGCCGTCCACTGGTAGTACTTCCCGTAGCGCCAGGGGGAAGTCCTCGCGCCCCGCACGCCCAGGTACGCGCCAGCCTCGTCCACCACCGTGAACCTAACTAGAACCTGCTAGACCCTCACTTACCTGGAAGAAGAGCGTGAACGCCACCCGCTGGTAGTACTTCCCGTAGCGTCTGGGTGACGTCCCCGCGCCCCGCATGCCGGGGAAGGGGCCGCCTCGCCCGCCACCGTTAAACTGCTAGGGCCTTCCCTTACCAGGAAGAAGAGCGTGAATGCTACCCCCTGGTAGTACTTCCCGTAGCGCCTGGGCGACGTCACCGCGCCCGGCATGCCCGGGTACGCGCCCGCCTCGCCCGCCATCGTTATACTGCTAGGCCCTTTACTTACCTGGAAGAAGAGCGTGAACGCCACTTACTAGTAGTACTTCCCGTAGCGTCTGGGCGAGGTCCCCGCGCCGCGCACGCCCGGGTACTCGCCTGCCTCGCCCACCACTGTATACCTGCTAGAACCTCACTTACCTGGAAGAAGAGCGTGAACGCCACTTACTAGTAGTACTTCCCGTAGCGTCTGGGCGAGGTCCCCGCGCCGCGCACGCCCGGGTACTCGCCTGCCTCGCCCACCACTGTATACCTGCTAGAACCTCACTTACCTGGAAGAAGAGCGTGAACGCCACTTACTAGTAGTACTTCCCGTAGCGTCTGGGCGAGGTCCCCGCGCCGCGCACGCCCGGGTACTCGCCTGCCTCGCCCACCACTGTATACCTGCTAGAACCTCACTTACCTGGAAGAAGAGCGTGAACGCCACTTACTAGTAGTACTTCCCGTAGCGTCTGGGCGAGGTCCCCGCGCCGCGCACGCCCGGGTACTCGCCTGCCTCGCCCACCACTGTATACCTGCTAGACCCTCACTTACCTGGAAGAAGAGCGTGAACGCCACCCACTGGTAGTACTTCCCGTAGCGCCTGGGCGACGTCCCCGCGCCCCGCACGCCCGGGTACGCGCCCGCCTCGCCCGCCACCGTGAACGTCGAGTGGATCCAGCAGTACGTGTTCAGCACGTCTTCGGGAATGTCCCTACACATAAAAAAAATGTTAAAAAGTCTATTTATCAGTAATTCAGTAGTGACAAAACTACGATACTTGCATTATAAATTAAATGTTGTTAAGTACCACTTAAGAGGGCCTTTGCACTACACTAGCGCCACCAATGGAAAAAAATCGTAATGCTTAAATAAAGACGAAATTTGTGTTCTTCTAGTGCACTCCGAAGAAGCTTTGTGGTACTTTTTATCGTTTAAACAATATTTTATAACCGATTATATAGCTAAAAGTGGCCACTTTTAGCAATGAAACTCCATTAAACTAATCGACAGACTAGAAAATATTGTTTAATCGATAAAAAGTACCACAAATCTTATTCGGAGTACACTATAAGCACAGAATATATAATACTATAAGAACACAATTCACAATTTCGTTTTTATTTAAGCATTATGATTTTTTTTCCATTGGCGGCGCTATAATAGTGTATGGTGTAAGTAGCCCTAAATTATGATGACCGACCGACAGCGTCACCAAACAGTTGATAAGTGATAGAAAAGCGAAGGATTAAAAAATAAGAAAACTATTAAAGAGTTAGTTTTAGAGTATTGTAACGTTCTATGTCTTCTGTTTTATTAAGGGTAAGTTACACCAAGCGATAGTGTATCCGAAAAATTAACATAAGTTAACGCACGTCCCGTTTGGGTTCGCTAAATAAATAGGCCTACAACTTTAATTATTTTTAACACAAAAGGCATCCATATATTGTAGGGTTAGTAATACGAACAACTCTGAAATAGCGAATAAAGTTAATAAGCTGTTGTTTCATTAAGTTCAAGTTATTTCATAAATTTTACCAGAGGTTAAATTTTATTTTTTGTTAACTCAAAAGGAATCAATATTTTGTAGAGTTGATAAATTATGATGAACAAGTCTGAAATCGCGAAAAAAGTTTATATTGTTTCATAAACTTCAAGCTGTTTCATACATTTTACCAGAGTACAAATAAAATGCTGTATGAAACAGCTGTTACTTTTATCGCGATATCAAAGTTGTTTTAATATAAAAAGTTGTTCTTAATTAACAACTCTTCTAATAGGGTTCAGATTTTGTGTTAACAAGAAAAACATTGCCTAAGTTAATTGCCGATTTTTTTTAAATTGTGTTACTATCAGTAAAGCTACTCTACTACTATATTTAACTGACTTGATAATTTAAATTGATTTAAGCTGTTTTCCCAGCTTAGATTTGCGTAAAGATTTCATAGTTTTTCGGCGAACGCAAGCAAATTATATTCAGTCTTAATCGACTGAAACTGAAATAATGAATTAAATATATCTTTTTTAGGTTTAACCACAATTAAACAGACTAGATAATGTGCCAATATGGTGGTTAATAACATACATGAGTAGACTTTTATACTCGTACATACAATGAGTTATTGAGTTTGTTTTATCAATACCTACCTAATTAGAGAAAAAAATAAGTATAAGATATAAATTAACATAAAAACGCATTAAAAAAATCACGACACGCCGGATTCGAACCTGCGAGGTAACCTAAATATAACAGACAACACCTTAGTTCTGAATCAATGCAAATTCAAACCCTTTTTCTTCGTAAGTTAATAATATTGAGATGGTTGGCCAAACTATACCAACAAATAGCAGCCAAATAAATAACACGAGTGTTTACACAAGCTTTAACTGCAATAATCCAAATATTATCACAGTGGAACCAACTTTCCGCTTGCAATATCAACATAACTAAAGCAGTCACTGCCATCTATCAGCGATTATTGTAACTACGTGTCCCCGACAGCACGTCTAAGAGACGAACCTTGTATGTATGCAGTCTATTGGGTTCCCCACGAGGTGGCGCGTCGTCAGCGCCGCGCTCGCTGCCAGCAGCGCCGCAGTGGTTGCGCCGCAATGCAGACGAAACGCCACCGAGTCGATCTTCGGGTTTACCCCTTGCTATTTTTGGAATGAAATTGTGTGAAAAACGACGCTTCCGATGTGTAAATAACGCCATCTATGGGTATTTATAGAAGAAAATGTTTAAATGAAAATGTAGAAACAAGAAAAACAATCTCAAGTTCGAGTCCATGTAGTCTATTATGGTTACACTAACCCTTCAAAGTTATAAATAAAATACAATGATGTTTTGTGTTGTAAAGTTTCTTTATATGCTTCTTTTAAAAGGTATTAATTAATTGTATTATTGCATAATTGACATGTTTTAATTTTTGACAAGGTACCTTAAATCGAAAACCATTTCGAGGTTTTTCAATTTCTGACACCGTTCATAATTTTTGGGGGTTTTGATCAATTATTTAACGAAATATGTGGAAAAAACCCTGTAGCATCAAGATAAAGGAATATTAAAAATTAAACTCCTTTGCGTAACAAAGTTAACATAACAACTGTCGCTGTCAAGTTTACAATGTATGTCAAAGTCTGTGTCAAATCAAGTATCAAAATATTTTTCATTTTTGTTCGTTTTGTTTTGAATGTTTTCATGATATTTTTAACATGAATTAGTATTTTAGTTAAATTTAACATCTCTCAAAATATAATAAAAGTTTTCTGAAGGATTTTTGATGGCAGACAGTCGCAAAACCTTACCAAAGTGGACTTCATCATGCTGCTGAAGCTGAAGCCTACTGCGAAACATTTATTTTAAGAAAAAAAGATATTGTTTACGTTTCAATTGGTTTAATAAATACAGTTTGATTTGAAGTGCATTAATTTCAATTTCCATAAAACTTTAAAGCAAAACCACTGTGAACGTGTAGACTTTGGTTTTTCACGTAAAACAGTGTTTGTTTGGGCATTTCATCACAGTATTTTTGCAGGCAGGAACCACACATGAGTTATGGAATCTAATTTACGAATATTTTTATCTATTATTGTTGAAAATAAGGTAAAAAAATAGCGACAATAAAAGAAAACAACCTCAAAAACATAAACAAACAAACGTCATTAGCATCCATAGATTAGGTTGACAGGTTGACGTCAAAATGTATTTTTTAACCCACATAGGCAAGGGAAATTCCGCTGAAAATCCCTCAACCTTACTTACGCTCTTTTAGAATGAATAAGTTTTCAAATTAATATTAAGAGGAATTAAAACAAAAATTTTGGAAAAAAATTATAAAAAAACGTGTCTCTTGTTTTCATCAGTAATTTCTAAATAATAAATAAAAACACAGACAAAAAGTTTGAAATGTTGTCAATTAAAAATCAACTATGTAATACCTACGTTAGAACCTACCTACTATTAACAACTTTTAACACATTTTGTTTACTTTAATTCTTCTTAGACAAGAAGAAATCTGAAGTTTTCCTATTTGATATAGATAATCTTTAACAGTTTTCCTATAATTAAATGTTCATAATATTATAAAAATGTTTCATATGTAGTAGGTGTTATAATATCTGTGATATAGTTATTTTGATAAATAGCACCCCTATTTATCAAAATAACTATATCACGCATAGCGCATAGCTTATCGCAAACATTTAACTTTAACGAGTTTTTAATTACGGAAACTAGGAGAATTTACCACCCCACAGGACATTTAAGTGTCTCTGAAATACTTATTGCAATGCATTACATCTGAAACACAAAAATAATAATTGTCAAACACATTAAATTATTTTTTTTTTCATTTTCCATACTTCGTACTTATCAATTTGAAGAAAATGTAGGTAGCTTTTACGATTGCTAAGTCCCATCACGAAGTAAAAAAAATATAGTTAGTACCTACTTCATAATTGTGTGTTTAAAATGTGTTTTATCGAACGATTTTTCTTTGCAAAGAAGAAATGGAAATGGGGAATGTCCGAAAAAAACAAACTGGCTGAATATTTTTTTATAGGTAGGCAAGAAGCTTATACCTCCCTCCAATGGAGATTGCACGGCCATATGTCATAGTGAAGATTGAAAAAAGCTCCTTTAGTGACGTGACGGCTTATTGCAACCTCTTTCTTTAGTGTTACAATACGTGTTCGTTGTTCGTCGTTCGTTCGTTCGTGAGAAACGAAAACGTATTGTAAAACGAAAAGAAAGAGATAGCAATACGCCGTGACTTCACTTAAGAGTCTTTTTCAATCTTCAGTATGATACTAGGCGTGCAAACTCCATTGTGGGTTTAAGCTTCTTGGGTAGGAATAAGCACTAATAGAAAAAAGTTTAAGAATTTTCGGTTGTGTAAAGAAAAAAAATTAAATTCTCTTCGACTCAATTTGACTTCACAAATGTACGAAAGTAGCAGCAGTATGGAGATTATGCTTTTGCCACCGCCACAAACACAACACGTAAAAAAAAGTATTGACATTTTTTTTTTTTAATATTTCGAAGAGACTTTTTTTCACAGAACCGAAAATTCTGAAACTTTTTTCTAAATATTACTAAAGCCTCGATTACATACGCCGATTTAAGGAACCAATTTAGAGTTGCCACTCGTATAAATAAGTTAAATTTTAACAGTGAATTTGCACAAATGACGGAAAGGTCAACATTTTTTATGATTTTTTATTTTCAATTCTCAATTACAACAATAAACTTATTCTACAATATTTTATTGTGGCAACCCGAAATTGGTTCCTAGCTAGGAAGCTAAATTGGCGCATGTAATCGAGGCATTAGGGAGCTTATTCCTATCTATAACAAAATATTCTGCCAGTTTGATTTTTTTCAGTCATTCCCCATTGTTTACAGAGTCCAAGGATTGTTCTCTTTGTTTACATTTTGTTTTTTCTTTTCGCAAAATAATAAAAATTATAATATTTTATTCTTAAATAAAAACTTGGCACTTTGAAAGTAAAATAAGTAAAACTTTGAAAGTATTTCACTTTAGTATACTTATCTAAGAAAAACACATTTTGGACAGAACTTACAACAGACTCAACTTTTTTAAACTACATAATTATGTTGTGTTTTTTCGTCTGTTATGTAAAAGTACGTAACTATTATTGCAAAAATACATAAATATTGGTATTTAATCAAAATGCCAAGAAACAGAGTATTGTCGGTGTAAATAGAAGTAACTTAATTATTGTAATGCGTTTTCTGTATTGAGGTTGGTACTAAATTGAATTATGGCTGTTTTCTTTCAACTTGAAATAATACATTCAAAGAAAATAAGTGCTTTTTTTCTATTTAAAGTTTCGAGTACTATTGCGTTTTAGTTGAGGTATCTACTTCTCGTATGTACCTTAGGTACTATGAAATTGATATTCTTTGTTATCGTGCAGATGATCAAATTTTAGTCTGTCTTCAAACCCAGCCTGCCTAGCATGACCGATTTATATCGCGTGATATAGGATTTTATCGACACTCAACGGTCAAATTCCTTTGTCTTTTTGACAGTTGAACGTGATATATCACGCGATATAAATCGGTCATGCTAGGCAGGCATGCTGTTAACTTTATTTTTGTAAAAGTGTGCCATAAAATAATATGAAAAAACTGCTGCAAAGTGTTGTATAGTTTCATTTGTCACTTTTTAAGTTATGCTGTAAATGAAACTGTTGGGCTTACTTTTGATAACTATTCAGTACCCATAGCACGAACATCTATTTAAAAATTAACGCGTATAAAAAAGTTCGATACAGTAATTCTGTATGAGAAACTTGTACAGGGCCATCTACCGCCCAAAAGCGAAATAATTTTTTCCACAGATAATTACACTGTCGAGTGCTTTTAAGAACGTTATTTTCTCGATAGATGTTCGTGCTACGGGTAATAGATGTTCGTGCTACGGGTAACAGATGTTCGTGCTACGGGTAATAGATGTTCGTGCTACGAGTACTAGATGTTCGTGCTACGGGTACTAAATGTAGGTGCTACGGGTAACAGATGTTCGTGCTACGAGTAATAGACGTTCGTGCTACGAGTAATAGATGTTTGTGCTACAGGTAACAGATGTTCGTGCTACGGGTAATAGATGTTCGTGTTACGGGTAATATATGTTCATGCTACGGGTAAAAGATGTTCGTGCTACGGGTAACAGATGTTCGTGCTACGGGTAACAGTTGTTCGTGCTACAGGTAATAGATGTTCGTGCTACGGGTACGATGTTCGTGCTGCGTTCGTTTTCGTACTGGACTCACCCCGCCAGAGAGCAGCGCGTATATGCTGGTGAGGATCTCCATGGGCCTGCGCGGCTGCGCGACGCGCTCGCGCCGCCGCCACGCGCCTGCGCCCGCGCCGGCGCCCGCGGCCACGCCCGCGCGCGAGCCGCCGCCGCCGAACCCGCCGCTCCCACCCCCGCCCCCGCCGCCGCCCCCTCCGCTGCCGCCCGATCGGTACCTCCGACCCCACGCGACACCAGACTCTCTGCAACAAAACTATGTTTCAACACCACCGTCGCAGGAATTTGAATTGTAGAGGCCCTACACTACATAAGTCTGAGGCACTAGGGTTTCGTAGGATGACGGTACCGTCATATTACGGCCGTAATTTAGCGGCGTAGAACGTTGTCTGTGTAAACAATACGGCGCGGTTTCTGACGTTACGGTGTCGCCATATTGTTTACATGGACAACATTCGCCGCTATATTACGGCCGTAATATGATGGCACCGCTATCCTAGGAAGCCCTAGCCTAATAGAACGCGTGCGACTAGGCGATCATCGCGCGTTTAAGCGACGCTACCATTGCGTGTTCGCGCGATGACAAAAAGTGTGTCCTAATGGAACGCGAACGATCATCGCGTGAATTGACGACGCGACGCGAATATCGCGCGAATTCATATCTTTGATCGCGGATTACTACGACTAAAATTCGCGCGAACTTGCGATGATCGCGTAGTCGCGTTCTATTAGGACGATCCCTTATGAGCATGAGAACCACACCATAATGTGTCACGAGAAATCAAGGCGCAGAAAAAAACATATATAGCATTAAATGCGTATTTTGAGAGAGTTCAAAAGAGATATCCCAGCGTTGCCCCAGTTTAATTCTTTCATAATAAAAAAATGCTAATAATATTTTATTTAGGTATAGTATCAGTCAAGAATTGTTTTATATTTAGAAAAACAATTACAAAAACATGAAGTTGTTTTTTGAAGTATTTTGTGAAAAAAATGTAAGTAAATAGTACTCTAATGATAAAAAATTGTGATTTAAAAGCGTTTTAACTTAAAAATCCCACTTTTTTATGCAGAAAATAATTATCAATCTGATTTTAGAGTTAAATACCTACTCTGACATACTACTTTGATTAAGACACGATAGACTTTCATTTTTTGAGAATGGTGGGGCAAATGGCACAGGTGCCATGAGACATGTCCTTTGATCTGTAATAATAATGAAGGCTATCTGTAGATAATTTAGCCACTTATGCTTACTATATTATAAATATACATAACATAGTGAATTAACATTCTTAATGTTAAACAAATCATGCTGTCAACAATTACAATCAATTCAAAAATCTAAACTTTTTTGTTTTTGAATTCCTCTTCAACTCTACACAATTCATGTTTAACAATGAAAATTTTTAAATAAATAAATAAAACAAACAGCAATTCCTCCTTCCCAACCAACAGTAGTGACGTCACTTTATTTAGAAAAAAGCCTTAGACCGCTGCTTAATCCCGAAGGAAGATAACATATTTATGCAAACGACCCGCGCCCGTTATTGTCTGGAGTGGCTCATTCGCTGTTTGCCACTTGTTATAACCACTACAATTTCTTTTACGAGTGACTTTTAGCACTTAACTAACAAGAATAAAGTGTAAATTAAAGTTAAAGTACAAAAAACCGTAAAATACAAAATAATATACAGGGTTATTTATAAAACACCATAGCCTCGCAGGAGTAGATAATAACAACATTAATATTGTTATACGCCTTTTCCGAAAACATGCAAAAAAATAATTGACTTTTACAAATGTCCGAACAGCTGATCGAGTTTTGTATGAAAAGTTGAACTTTTCTTGTCTGTTTTCGGAAAAGTCGTAGAACAAATGTTGTTGTTTATGACGTTAGTTGTTCTCCGTTGTTGGTGTTTTACAAAAAAAAAATAGTTTTCAGTGTTTTCTTTCATTGCTCTCAACCAAATATGTTTGTTAATAACCAAAACAAAACACAGGATGTGTTTTAATAAATAAATAATAAATAAATAAATAAATCATTTATTTCTCTTCTCACAATAGGTAGCTTAAGACTAGAACATAATATTTGAGTACATTTAGTGTAGACCTGAAGTGTGAGAAGCTGGGCACCAGCTTCTCACACTTCAATAGGTTAGGCAATAGGTTTAAAACCATAATCTTCGTGAATTTGCGAAAACAAGAATTGAAATAAAAAAAATCACAGATTTCGCAGTTCCCGCAAGAATCGGAGCATTGAAAATGAATACAAAAATTTACGACAAAACTGAATCAAATCAAAAGCAAAATCCTATAATTTTTCTAAGGTATACTAGGTACCCTTTTTATATACCGAAATACCCGTTTTTCTACAATTTCAAATCTAAAGGGACCAGGTCACAATTATAAACTGATTTTCAAAAAAATTTCGCTATTTTGTAGCTAATCTAATACCCTAGGACCCTTTTTTTCATTTTTTTTCTTGTCGCTTTTTTTCTCGAACTATTTACAATTTAGTAAACAAACACCCCCCAAAAAACCCGAATTTTTCGAAATTTCAAAAAAAGTTACCAGCCGATTTTCAAAATTCAAACGTTCACACGTGTCTCAATAAATTCCTCAACTTTTGGTACTATTCCCATCTCGATCCTCTTAAAATCCTCGGAACTATGACCAAAAATACGTCTCAGGCGATTTGCATTTGATAACCATTTTCAATGGTAAAACTATTGCAATTTAGTAACGTACTGAAAGTAAAGTCTTTACATTAAAAATTACTTATTGTTTGTCATTAAATTGTAGTATTTTCAGCTATTAAGTAATAAGCTTTATGTAAATATTGCCACTCAAATGTAAGCGTAAGTGAAGTTAACATTAAGATTTAACATAAATTTCATATGAAATAAAAGACTTTTTAACGGATGCTAGCGCGATTTTATTGAAAGTACTTTGGTAATTAGTTGGTATTCGGTTTGTAGTTTGTAGTATTTTCAATAAAACCGCGCTAGTATCCGTTAAAAAGTCTTTTATTTCATGTCTAGTGAGCGCGTAAGCTTGAGAAGTGAATATAAATTTCATATCAATAGATCGTGAACAAATCAGTGTTTATGCTAAGTAAGAACCTAAATATTGTCCACATTACGTTCCTATCAGATGCAAAAAACAAATAAAACCACATAAAATATCTAAGTATTGCTAAGCAAAATGTTAAGGACGTAATGTTTTTGGTGGCCTAAGCTCGTATTTCTGGCTTTGCCGGCGTAAGTCAAAGTAAAAAGTATTGGCAATCCCATGGGGATGCGGCCGGACACCACCTGAATCCGGACTTACTTTACTATCTATCAGACCTGCCAGTTGACCGTAAGGGTTACTATAAATTTGAAAGTAAATAGCTTATACTGTCCTCTCTCTTCTAGCTTTTTAATGGTCTTGGATGGACAAACTCCGTTATGAATTGTGATTAGATATAATAAAAATCCTTTGATATTTTTGTTATTAATTTGTTAATTCTGTTCATAGGTAGAATACCAAGCATTTCGTAATATTTAATCAACCACAGATAAATCAATTCTGATAACGCTTCTCCGATCAGAAAACTAGTATATAAATAATACAGCCCCATTAGCTACAGTTTGTGTTTCTATCGAAAAATAATAATTGATTTGATGACTAAAAATTTTTTTTTCAGCGTATCAATCAAGGTTTAAACTTAGTGGATTTATTTATAAAGAAACAAAACAGAGGAAGAAGCTACGAATCTATTTTGTTGAAAAGCCAAAACCGTTACTTTGTCATTTAGTTCATTATATTATGTAGGTACCTAAAAATCTTTGGTTTAGCTATAGAATTTTCATTTAAATTGTCTAAGTAAGATTGGCATCTAAGCTCCCTAGGCTAGACTTCCAAAAATGTTTTAACAAAACTTAAGCAAGTATTTTTCTGTAAACGGAGCTAAAACGGTAACGATTTGGCTTTGGTTTTATCGTTGCAAATTAGCGCTCAATTTGATAAGTTGAAGTCATTACACAGTAAATGAAATACAAGAAGTTGAAACAACTGAACCACGTGAACAACGTAAACATAGACAGGCGCCAGAAGCACCTGCCACTTAACGTTTATATCGTAAAGACAATCACAAATAAATGGGTCACTGCACTCACGGTTTTTACGAAGCAGACACCAATCAATCTAACCCGGGGGAGAGTAAAAGCGAACTAATTTTTAAGAAGCAGCAAACACACGCTTTCCCTACGCGTCGGCAGCACACGTGGTGGGATTGAGGACTAACTCGAGATTTTAGGGAATAACTGCTCTTTTACGTTTATAGTAAAGATGAATTCACACTGGTTGGTTACGTTGCAATCTCGCCCGAGAGTTATAGTTTGTTAGATTTTCTAAACAAGTATCTTTAGCTGCATTAAGAATATGTTAGATAACTACTATGATAGTGTAATGCATAGAGAGAATTAATAACGCAAAGCTTTACTTATTAAAATATTAAATTTTCTTGCGATGATTTTTTTTGTCTCAAACACTTTGTTTTTATCATTATCAAAGTTAATTTTATTATCATTTCAGTACCATTCACAATAACTAGACATCGCACATATTTACACAGTAATTAAATAAACAGGATGATTCGTATAGTTGTCATCATATTAAACACAGTTTTACAGATACCTACTTTAAATTAAACAGGTTGGAAAATCTCCAAATTGCCCGGGCAGCAGTGATAAATGTATTGTTTGACGCCCCCACATTTGATCCGAGCTGATTTTAAAAGCCTAATTAAATAAATCATGTCGTATCATTAGAATAGCCAAGTTCTTAATGAAAATATACTGAGCTATAAGTCAGCCTGTTTTATAATGATTTCTTAAATAACGGTCTTAGGTAACAACCTTGGGGCATTCGGTAAGAAAATACTCATTAAAAACAATTATAAAAAATAAGCCTATTGGCATCAAAATAAAACAAAATCCCTAGAAAAATAAATACTACCGGAACCCAAATTCTAAATAATTTACTGACTTTACTGAATGAATGCTTCTGCCAAGTCAGTTCTAACCACTTCAAAAGATATTCAAAGAAACCCATTGTCTTTATAAAACGGTGAATCAAAAGTATTTTTGGAAAACTCGGTCAATCGGACGCAGATCTGTTTGTGGCCGTGAAACTTTAATTTATTTTAATAAACTCTCCAACACGTCGTCAATAAATAGTGATAACTTCAAAACATAAATCTATGACTAGTTAAAACAGAAAATCATTTGATGATACATTGTTGGTATGAATTAAAATAGATAGCGTAACTAAACCGCATGTTTTTCTTTCATCAGACACTAACAAATGAGCATAAAAATAATCTAATGGACACAGAATGATGACAAAATATTGTAGTTTCTAATCTAAAACATCGCCAATGTTTCACATCTTTTCACGGATCCCTTGTCATTCCATCTGATGTTCGTTTATTATTTTAAAATTATATATTGACAAACGCTGAATATTTATTTTTAAATGCCATATAGACACGGCGTATTAGGCTACATCCCATTGTAGTTCATGGTTTATAAATAGTAAAGCCAGTTCATCTCGGCTCTGAATTAGTTTCGAACGTAAACAAATCTACGATTTTATCTAAACCTTGGACTGTAATGCGTTTATTTTGTTAACGAATTGTAAAATGTGGACTAATATATCAGAAGCCGGTTAAAATATACACTCACTGCGTACTGTTACGTCATTAATGTATCAGGAAACCATTATTCCTTGTTGGCCACCCACGACTTCCATGGTACGTCAAAACTTCCCCTTTCCTTAATTAGATCGAAATACAACTAACAATCCAGGACTGTTTTATTTCACATCACACACAGTTTTATTAATAGCTAAGCTAAGTTTAAAATATTCCCTTCTATCTCATATTCAACCAAAATGTTTTATTGTTATGTCACTTGTTTTGTTAATTTCAAGCTATATCAATTAATTATCTACGTTGTAATTAAATACACTATGAGGAAACATATCAACTTCTTACTGCACAAAATTAAAAACGACGATGGTAACTTACGCGATCCACTGGAAAATGTTGTAAGCCTCAGAAACGTGATTCCCCATTGATTGCCGTCCGAAGGCAACCAAAATGATATAGGTATCTATAAAAATGTACACCCGAATGCGGGGAAAGTTTAAACTAAACCTACTTTCTACAAATTGAACTTATCGGTACTGCACCAACTATTTCAGAACGTTTATGGCGAGCAATCACGGAATGTGACGACAGCACTGCACAAAACTTGTCACAAGAACCAGCAAAATATACGCAAAGGATTGGTTTTTTGGACACAGAAAGGAAAATAAATTAAATTTCAACCGTTGTAGGTATACCCCATTCGGTTTGTTCGTTCATCACAGACGTTGTGATCAATCTATCATTGTGGTATGTCCGCCTCTTCATACATATGCATGCAATTTGTATGTGCGCAATTTTTCCTTAGCTGAATTGAACTCGTGAAGAGAGCTCCAATTTCGAACTCCTTTGTTATAGATCTTTTTACGTTACCCGTCTTAACATCAATCGGCGCAAGGTTTAGATTTTGCATTTACTACGTGTATTTTTGGATATTCAAGCTCTATATTGTTGCGAATGTTACTCGATTATTGTCTTTGATCAATTCTGTTCAAGGCGTCCGTATACATCCTAGCTGGCAGTAACAATAAGCAATGCAGATTATAAAACTTTGCTTTGATTTAACATTCGATAAGACTTCATCCTTATCAATAAAAATATTACAATTGAAAAATTGTGTATTATGATTGTAAGATTTGTGCACAAAATCAACAAGTGAGTTATCTCCAGTCGTAGATTTGCATAGTATTTTTCTCCATTGCTCTAATTTTGCTGACATCTTCGTCACCAAGTCGTCAATGATGCAACAACAAAGTTTTCACCTTTTAGGCTCGTATTATAGAATCAAACTCAAATTGCGACGAATAGCTCATCCCTAATCTACTGTACTCAAGCAGAGATTTGAGTTTGAGTTTGATTCTATAATGCGGGCCTTAGTATTGCTATATCGCTACCGTACCGTTACGGGCTTACGCCGTATCTTCGTCAGTGGCTTTACCTCCATGTGGCATAGCCATAGCATGCCCTGAAGTGCTCATCTGTCAAGCTCCGCCTAAAGACGCCTTTTTTTATTTAATCTGAGCGCTTCCGTGCTTCGGAGGGCATGTTAAGCCGTTGGCCCCGGCTGTTGACAGATAGTGGTTAAGCCAAGTCAGAGGCCTTAGAGGCGGCTTGATAAACTTAAAGGTAGCCACTAATCCTCATACGATAAGTAAGAAAGAAAACACGCCCTGTATGACCATGACCAACAGCAATTTTTGATGACCCCACTGCTGGGGCACAGGCCTTCATTATGGGTGGATAAGGAGAATGGGCCATAACCCACCACGCGGGCCCAATGCGGATTGGTGGGTGTTAACGACTGCAAATGCACCCGGGACCAACGTCTTAACGTGCTTTCCGAAGCACGGAGAAGCTCGAGATATTACCTTCTATTGGTGTACCGCTGTGTGCGTACGCCCACGTCGGCCCGCCCGCCCGAGGTCTTGCCCATCGGGGACAGCTTACCGCGGCGCTCGCGACCGCATCGCCGCCGCGCCTACACCTGCGACAAACGTTACTGTATATTACCTTCTATTGGTGTACCGCTGTGTGCGCACGCCCGCGTCGGCCCGCCCGCCCGAGGTCTTGCCCATCGGAGACAGCTCATCGCGGCGCTCGCTACCGCATCGCCGCCGCACCTACACCTGCGACAAACATTCCTGTATATACCTTCTATTGGTGTAGCGCTGTGTGCGCACGCCCGCGTCAGCCCGCCCGCCCGAGGTCTTTCCCATCGGGGACAGCTCACCGCGGCGCTCATGACCGCATCGCCGCCGTGCCTACACCTGAACCAAACGTTGCTTTATATTACCTTCTATAAGTGTACCGCTATGTGCAAACGCCCACATCGGCCCGCCCGCCCGAGGTCTTGCCCATCGGAGACAGCTCACCGCGGCGCTCGCGACCGCATCGCCGGCCGCCGCGCCTACACCTGCGCCAAACGTTGCTGTATATTACCTTCTATTGGTGTACCGCTGTGTGCGTACGCCCACGTCGGCCCGCCCGCCCGAGGTCTTGCCCATCGGGGACAGCTCACCGCGGCGCTCGCGACCGCATCGCCGCCGCGCCTACACCTGCGACAAACGTTGCTTTATATTACCTTCTATTGGTGTACCGCTATGTGCGCACGCCCGCATCGGCCCGCCCGCCCGAGGTCTTGCCCATCGGGGACAGCTCACCGCGGCGCTCGCGACCGCATCGCCACCGCGCCTACACCTGCGACAAACGTTGCTGTATATTACCTTCTATTGGTGTACCGCTGTGTGCGTACGCCCACGTCGGCCCGCCCGCCCGAGGTCTTGCCCATCGGGGACAGCTCACCGCGGCGCTCGCGACCGCATCGCCGCCGCGCCTACACCTGCGACAAACGTTGCTGTATATTACCTTCTATTGGTGTACCGCTGTGTGCGTACGCCCACGTCGGCCCGCCCGCCCGAGGTCTTGCCCATCGGGGACAGCTCACCGCGGCGCTCGCGACCGCATCGCCACCGCGCCTACACCTGCGACAAACGTTGCTTTATATTACCTTCTATTGGTGTACCGCTATGTGCGCACGCCCGCATCGGCCCGCCCGCCCGAGGTCTTGCCCATCGGGGACAGCTCACCGCGGCGCTCGCGACCGCATCGCCACCGCGCCTACACCTGCGACAAACGTTGCTGTATATTACCTTCTATTGGTGTACCGCTGTGTGCGTACGCCCACGTCGGCCCGCCCGCCCGAGGTCTTGCCCATCGGGGACAGCTCACCGCGGCGCTCGCGACCGCATCGCCGCCGCGCCTACACCTGCGACAAACGTTGCTTTATATTACCTTCTATTGGTGTACCGCTATGTGCGCACGCCCGCATCGGCCCGCCCGCCCGAGGTCTTGCCCATCGGGGACAGCTCACCGCGGCGCTCGCGACCGCATCGCCACCGCGCCTACACCTGCGACAAACGTTGCTGTATATTACCTTCTATTGGTGTACCGCTGTGTGCGTACGCCCACGTCGGCCCGCCCGCCCGAGGTCTTGCCCATCGGGGACAGCTCACCGCGGCGCTCGCGACCGCATCGCCGCCGCGCCTACACCTGCGACAAACGTTGCTGTATATTACCTTCTATTGGTGTACCGCTGTGTGCGTACGCCCACGTCGGCCCGCCCGCCCGAGGTCTTGCCCATCGGGGACAGCTCACCGCGGCGCTCGCGACCGCATCGCCGCCGCGCCTACACCTGCGACAAACGTTGCTGGTTATTGTGTGACTAGATATGAATAGTTTGACAGAGTACCGTCCGGCAAAGCAGAATAGCACCAAACCATCACACGTAAAAGTTGCGTAAAATTAGGAAGAAATAGTAGATTGTTATACGTGGGGCAAAAGGAAGCAATTCCCATACGAGATATTTAGACGCCCGAGCACAGCGAGATGGAATTGATGACTTTTACCCGAGTTAAACACTCTACTTTTCATATAAGGAAAGTAAAAAAGTCTTAGTTTTTCCAAAATGTTTATTAATAAAACATGTACTTAGTAACTACATTGGTAGACCTTATAATTATTTTACTAACTTTCCTACCTTACCTATTTAAATTTAATTGAAAATTAGAACAATTTGTGAAATTCAAAGTTAAATTCTTGCTTGGAATATTTACAGTCTGATATATTTTGATGACAGATTTGGCTTTGTTGGATGCCTGTAAAAGTTGTAGATATTCTTTGGTCTTTGATTAGACGGTAAGTCCATGGCAGAAACAAGTAGTTGTTTGAGGCGAATTAGAGCGTAGTTTTATAGTTTCTTCTATATTGTTTGAACTTTTACCATTGAAAATGGTTATCAGATGCAAATCGCCTGAGACGTATTTTTGGCCATATCTCCGAGGATTTTGGGAGGATTGAAATAAAAATAGTAACAAAGGTTGAGGAATTTATCGAGACACGTGTGAACGTTTGAATTTTTAAAATCTACTGGTAACTTTTTTTGAAATTTTGCGAAATTCTAAAAATTCCGGGTTTTTTGGGGGATGTTTGTTTACTAAATTGTAAATATTTCGGAAAAAAAAACCGACTTAAGAAAAAATGAAAAAAGGGTCCTAGGGTATTAGTTTAGCTATGAAATGGCGAAATAATTTTGAAAATCGGTTTATAATTGTGATCTGTAGGTGGTCCCTTTAGATTTGGAATTGTAGAAAAACGGCTGTTTCCGTACATAAAAAGTGATGTAGCTTCTATGATTATTGACCGATCATCATGATAATAGTGTTAAAAGATGCAGAAGCAGACGAGAAGTGCATTCGTTGGAATTTCGAAAATTGGTTAATATTATTTCGGCCGCGTCGAGGCAGTCAGCGGGCGCTTTTGTGACACGAGGCGGAGCCGAGTGTCACAATCGTAAAAATAAATAGGTACTACTTAGGTAACTTTAAAAATATAATAGGACTTTGCATTTGATTTGATTTTGGTTTTTCGTAAATTTTTGTGTTCATTTTCAATGCTCCGATTCTTGTGGGGACTGTAAAATCTGTGAATTTTTGTTTTAGTATAAACTCATTTTTAGTAAAAACGCAAACCAAACTTTAATACGACACAGACAGCTCAAAGTCACAGAGTTAGGTATCCCTCCAATATTTTATAGTTTTTCTTATTTAAAATAAGAAAAACTATAAAATATTTGGAACACGCCGCGTCCGCCGGCCGCTCCGCCCAATGTTTTTAATTTTGCACTGGCTGTTTATACCATGTTTTGTTGTTGTTCGTGAATGCGCCCTAATACTAACAAGGCTGCAACTTTTTAGGGTTCCGTACCCAAAGGGTAAAAACGGGACCCTATTACTAAGACTCCGCTGTCCGTCTGTCTGTCTGTCTGTCTGTCTGCCACCAGGCTGTATCTCAAGAACCGTGATAGCTAGAAAGCTGAAATTTTCACAGATGATGTATTTTTGTTGCCGCTATAACAACAAATACTAAAAAAAAATAAAACAAATATTTAAAGGGGGCTCCCATACAACAAACATGTTTTTTTGCCGTTTTTTGCTCGATATTAATAACGACGACAGGTAGACAGTTAAAATTTTCACAGATTATGTATTTCTGTTGCCGCTATAACAACAAATACTAAAAACAAAATAAAATAATTTTTTAAGGGGGGCTCCCATACAAGAAACGTGATTTTTTGCCGTTTTTTGGTACGGAACCCTTCGTGCGTGAGTCCGACTCACACTTGGCCGGTTTTTATTTTTAATTATTTGTTTTTAATTATTGTTTACTTTTTCATTGCCGATGAGTTAACTCTATGGTTGACTATGTAACCAAATTGAGTTCTATTTTTTAATTACTTTTACACCCTAGGGTGGAACGAAGAGTTTTAGACCCGCAGCTCAGTTTAAATATTCATCACTTTCCGAATATGAGAAATGAAAAATAACATTTCTGTAGATTAAAAAGTGGGCAGCAGAATTCTCCGATAAGAACGCTCCAATAATGCTATTTTCAACCCTCCTGCCAAGCTTTAACAAGCTTATACAGGGTGTTACAAAAAACTGCCGAGCATACACAATAATATACAGGTTGTTTAAAAAAACCCGTAATGTCGAATATGGAAGATATAGGGACATTACAATCAAACTATACAACTTTTTCTATGGGATCAACTCTGAAATCGCGGTAGTAAAATCAGCTGTTTCATACATTTTGAAATCAGATTTTTTTTTTCGCGTTTTCAGAGTTGGTTCCATAGAAAAAGTTATTCAGTTTGATGGTCCCTATAGATCTACCATTTTCGGCATTACGGAGTTTTTTGAAAGAATTATAAAATGTTGTAAAAAAGCTAATGTTCTTGTGATAAGGTAATCAGAAATTATACAGGTAACAGTACCGAAGTACCACTACCTGCTCTGATTATTAATGACGTAAGTATAAAATATTCACTTCTCAAGCTTACGCGCTCACTAGACATGAAATAAAACACTTTTTAACGGATACTAGCACGGTTTTATTGAAAGTACTTTGGTAATTAGTTGGTATTTGGTTTGATTTTTAACCGACTTCAAAAATTTTAAAAGGAGGAGGTTATATATTCGTCGCGTATATTTTTTTTTATATGTATGTACACCGATTACTCGAAGACGGCTGAACCGATTGAAATAATTCAAACGTTATAACATGAGGTTTGTTTCCAATTTGGTCCCATTTTTTGAAATTTTGAAATCGGTTCAGTAGTTTTCAAGTAATCTTGAAAATAAAACGACAGTATTTTGTCGTTACCATTTTATATGAATTGAGACGGATTTTCAACCATTACTTTTTTGTTTGTGAACCGATTTAGATGATTCTTTTTTTGTTTGAAAGAAGACACCTTAGGAATGATACCATATTAATTTCATTGGTATTGGACTATGGATTTTGAAGATATACGAGGAAACTCCTCAAAATCAAATAGGAACTCTACAGTGATTGAAATATTGGTAGGTTTATGACAATCAAAAACAAGTTAAGTACCTATCTATTGTAAAGGACGTTCTGGACTAGAGTTGAACTGCGAAGGCTCAACGGAACTCGTGGAAATTGAGTTACTCGGGGTATAACATTGAAAAATTTTAAACATTATAACGTTTTATTTTATAAAATCATCTCTTACATAGGTACCTACCACAAAAAACTTTAAAATAAAAAAGCTTTTTCAAAAAAAGCACAACCTCCTTCAAAAATCTTAAACACAGCTCTATAAAAAGCAAGAAATAATGTTCAAATCGATTACCTAATTAAAACACGTCTATTGAAGTCGGGTGGAGCTTTTAGAATATAAACAACACAATAAGTAAAAAAATACTTCCAGCTCCACCCGACTTCAATAGACGTATTTTAATTAGGTAATCGATTTGAACATTATTTCTTGCTTTTTATAGAGCTGTGTTTAAGATTTTTGAAGGAGGTTGTGCTTTTTTTAAAAAGCTTTATTTTTTCCCGATGTTTCGGCACCTTTGCAGCTGCCGTGATCACGGGGTATGGTATCCGTTAAAAAGTGTTCTATTTCACGTATAAAATAGTTCATCTAAAATCTACATTGACAGGGAATCAAATCTCATAAGGAGAGTTACACATCTACACAGTGTTAAAGGGTATTTCTTCGAAATTTCATTCTTCGACTGATTCATCTGGCCAAAATGTAATTTTACTTTCAGCTCAGTAACACATATTCATATGAAAATAAGTATACCAAAGAACATATATTTGAATGAGGGACTCGTTTTCATAAAGTAGTTTTCGAGATATCAACGTTCAAATATTTTGTGCCCATATGAATCAGAATTTGTTACAGATGAATCAGAAACAAAAATCATAATTAAATACTTCATGTATATGGGCTGTGTATTAAGAAGATAATAATATATTATCAACTACAATAATCTGTTTTTATGAAAACAATTATCAGTGATCATATCACGGAACAAAATCTGGTCAATTCAACAATAATTCTTGTAAAACATTTCTGCGTTCTGCGAGTCTGCTTTTCTCCTTCTTTTTATTTTCGGTTTGTGGCATTGTTGTGAACTGCAATGTCTGCAATATTAAAATAACAGAAATTAGAGAAAAATTTAGAATTATAATTAAATTAGTAAAATAATAAAAGATGATTAGTGACAAAAGTGCCATTTAATTAATACCGATCTCAGTTTAATTACAATATTGTTGGTAATCAATATACTAACATGATTGTTAATTCTAACTATTCATTATTAACTAAGACTAAGACATATCAAATGTATCATATACGAGTATGGAGAACAAGTTTATATTTACTCCTGGGATTTTTTTTTATTATTTAAAAGGTTATAACTAAGTAAATTAATAATTAAGACAAAAACTACTGACTTGTACACGGTAAAAAACGCTCTTTTTGTGCTGTAGGGGATTAGAACTAATTTATTTTATGATTATGACCATATGAATCAGGCACAGTTAAATCAGGATTTTGCCTACAATCCTGCTTAACTCATCATACATACAGACTTCAGCATTGTCTTTTTTTCTACACGAATCTATAACTCAAAAGCATCACACGAAAGGTAGATTGAAGTTGTAAAAAAATAAAATACATTTTATAAAGTAGGCATTGTAATCAGAATGCCACCCGAACCAAGCATAGATGAATCAGATATTTACCTTCGTAACACCGGGATCTAAGCCAACCAGCCTCACGTTCACCTTCCATGTCTTCCGTTGCACAACTGGCTTCTCCCCGCACGGGAAGCCAGACTCCCATTATTATTACCCGACCAAGTACGGTCAAGTGAATCTGAGACCACATTAATCAGTATTATACGCCGGACACTTCTTATTTATTTATTTATAAATACACTAAGGTAGTTAAGACTACATTACTATATTTTACGACTATACTACTATATTTTTTTGTAACAGGACAATTCATTTCCTTTCGATAAGATTATAATTTATACTGATATATCATAGGGAAAATGCGACATCGACCATTTTGTTCCGGAAAATGGCAAACGGACGCGTCATATGAATCAGGAGAACACACTTCAAATATTTTTATTTTGTACCTAGACTGCAATTATTTCAAAAATATCATTTGTTCCAGTTAGGGATAAAGCTAAACTGTACAAATAAAAAATTACAGGCCGTTTTGTTAGTTGGTTATAGAAATATACCCACAGACATCGAAAATTTTGTCTCTGGAGAAGTACCCTAAAATAAAACAAACTGACTATCGCATTATTACTGTATATTTTTTATCCGGCTTATGATTTAATTAAAGTTGTGAGATACGGAATTACGGACTTTAAGTTTAATCTCGTTTCAAGTTAGGATTAAGCACTTCGTCGCAAAAGTCATGATCTTTTCAGGCCTTTTGAAAAGTTCATTAACAACAACCCACTTTAAAACAGCATAAGTAATAAAAAAAATATGTTAAATTATTTATCGTCAATTTTATAGAACCTTGATAGAACCAATTGATTAAACTATGAATGTAAATAAAAGTACTAACATCTTTTTATTTCTCTAAATATTATATTTAGCTTTGACTGTATCAATATACTATGTCATTTACAACTACGATAGATTTTTTATTATGAACCAAAAATTTAAGGCTCTTATTGAGTACCAAAGGAGTGACTTACGTTACGGCACGTTTACATTAGATTGGTCACCGAATCCGGCGACCGATTTCTGACAAAATAATAGCGCTCTTAGAAAAAAGTGAAGAAACAATAAAATTGTTGGCATTCGGATTGAAAGGCTTAAGGCCTGGGCACACCGGATGCGTAGACACGCGCGTGGTTACGCGTGCGTGTACACGCGCGTAGTTACGCACGTAACCCCCTGACACACCGGGTTACGCATACGTCTACGCGGCACGCAACGCAACCTGTCCCTTGCGTACCCAGCCACTGCGGCAGCCATATTTGCGACTCTAGGGCCAGATGTCAGACGAAGATTGAGTAAATGGACTGATTTTTTCGCACTAATTCAGTTAGTTTTTCTTTAATATCGTTATTCATTACTTAAAAACAAAATAAAACACCTCTTAGGTATTATCGGTAGTAGCGGTACTATTTGTAAACAAATATAACTGAATGCGTAGTCACGCGCGTGGTTACGCGCATGGTGACGCGCAGGAAAGATACGTGCGTGTTCGTATTTGTTCGGTGTGACGTCCAATAGGGAATGCCATTGAGTACAACGTCATCAATGCGTTCCGCTCTGCGTAAGTACGCAGCCTGGTTGTCTCATGAGAGCTGCAATGCGTAGGGTTACGCATCGGTCTACGTGCACGCGTACGTTACGCAAGCGGTGTGCCATGTCTCATAAGTTTTCAGAGATTACAACGTCATGGTACGTCTACGTGCACGCTTACGCATACGCTTACGCATCCGGTGTGCAACATTTGACACAACAGCAACGGGTATCGGGCTGCGACGGAATAATGTAAACGCGCCATTAAGAACCAAACTGTCTCCAGATTCATATTTTCCATTGACGTACGTACATATTATTTGGAATGGCAACTCCAGCGTTGATTGATAAAAGGAATAAGGTCCATTACAGCTCCACATTTTACGACGGTGTCCAGAAGTATTGGCGCGCGGAAATTGAATCGAGATGCGGGATACGGCGGGTATCGCGGGCCGTGATAAATATAATAATGACGTGACGACGGCGGTGTGAGCGCGGGATGAGGCGGACGAAAGTTTTCAGCAAACTTTGCTATGTAGCTTTGGTTTTTGTCATTCATTGCCTTTAAAAAATATGTTTTTAATATAATAATGACGTGGCGACGGCGGTGTGAGCGCGGGATGAGGCGGATGAAAGTTTTGAGCGAACTTTGTTTTTTACCATTGAAAATGGTTATCAGATGCAAATCGCCTGAGACGTATTTTTGCCCATATCTCCAAGGATTTTAGGAGGATCGAGATGAAAATAGTACCAAAAGCTGAGGAAATTATCGAGACACGTTTGAATTTTGAAAATCTACTAGTAACTTTTTTTGGAAATTTGCAAAATTTCCAATAATTCCGGTTTTTTTGGGGGGTGTTTGTTTACTAAATTGTAAATATTTCGGGAAAAAACTGACTTAAGAAAAAATGGAAAAAGGGTCCTAGGGTATTAGTTTAGCTACCAAATGGCGAAATTATTTTGAAAATCGGTTAATAATTGTGACCTGTAGGTGGTCCCTTTAGATTTGGAATTCTGGAAAAACGGGTGTTTTCATACATAAAAAGTGATGTAGCTTCTATGATTATTGACCGATCGTCATGGTAATAGTGTTAAAAGATGCAGAAGCAGACGAGAAATGCATTTGTTGGAATTTTGAAAATTCGGCTTCGTCGATGCATCAGCGGGCGCTTTTGTGACACGAGGCGGAACCGAGTGTCACAATCGTAAATATAAATAGGTACTACCTAGGCAACTTAAAAAATATAATAGGATTTTGCATTTGATTTGATTTTGGTTTTTCGTAAATTTTTGTATTCGTTTTCAATGCTCCGATTCTTGCGGGGACTGCAAAATCTCGAATTTTTTTAGTCTTATGTAGCTATTGGTTTTTGTCATTCATTTCCTTTAAATTTTTATTTTTATTTTTATATGCATGGGGATTTTGGAAAATATCCATGTGTTACTCGGGAGATCCGAGAATTGAGCGTCGATGTGAGTTAGGTATAAATCCTACAACTTAATAATATGAAGTTGAAAACAGTCGGTATATCCGAGTTTTTGCAAAAAGTGTCTCATCAAGGGCCATCAATTTACGGTTTACCCTAAGCAATCCCTAAAAAACAATCAGTTTTGTGAAAGTATAATCAGTTGTGTGAAAGTATCATGTTGTTTGTAAGGGTTGACACCCAACATACACAACTACCCTACAAACAAGTCGTGGTGGGGAGAAGTTCAACAGAATTAACTAATCTATCTGTTAATGAACTTGACTGCGGGCGGGAGGTACGTTTATCTCAAAATCCCGAAAGTATAGTGGTCGTTTTCACCCGCCATTCATCACTGGGTCTACCTACTTGCAGCGATATGGTCCGTTTAGCGCAATTTTTTCGTCTAGACACGGGGTTTCCTGTTGCCAAAATTGCGACGATTACAGAGTAACTTAGAATATTGTATATGTATTTTGTAAAACCTAATTGTACCATGTTTTTATGCAATAAATAAATTATGATTATGATAATAACACGTAGAACAATAATTCCCCACAAAGCGCACTGTCAAAAGTGAGGCAGCTAAAACAGCCATAAAGGCGCCGTTTTCAGATTTTTATTGTCCATTATTGCATAATCATACCTAATAAGTACAAAACAGTTTCAATTGCCGTACCATTAGGAGATTAGTTACTATATATAGGATTTTAGTTACGATTAGGTAACGTATGAAGGATATAATAATATGAATCTGAAAACTGAGCCATTTTGACTCAGTATTAGTTGCCTCACTTTGCATACGAGAACACGGCCTTAGGTACAGCGAAATGAAAATGCCCAACGTTTTATTTTAACATTAATTTTCCATACATATGACATATAGTAAAACGAAAAAATCTATTTCATTGAAGATAAGTCGTTCCTAAACTTGTATATCTATGAAACTATGTTACCTACAGATGCGACACTTTGTGACAGTGAAAAGCAATAGAAATTATGTATGTTACTGCATTCAGTTCAGTTACGACAAAATTGTAAGATACGTTAGTATGTCGTGTGGGCGACGATATGTGTGGTTTTTAGGGTTCCGTACCCAAAAGCTTACTTTACTTTATTACTAAGCCTCCGCTGTCCGTCTGTCTGTCTGTCTGTCACCAGGCTGTATCTCATGAACCGTGATAGCTAGACAGTTGAAATTTTCACAGATGATGTATTTCTGTTGCCGCTATAACAAGAAACACTAAAAACAGAATAAAATAAATATTTAAGGGGGCTCCCATACAACAAACGTGATTTTTTGCTATTTTTTTAGTACGGAACACTTCGTGCGCGAGTCCGACTCGCACTTGGCCGGTTTTAAAATGTGAAACCATACAATCATTTATATCGAACCCCACCGATACGGATGTCGCAACACTTTAACAGCAAGTGATTTGTCGCGAGCAGGCCATTCCGCAAGTTTACGCGAAACGTCGGCGTTCGATTGCTTCGCGCTTGTTTGCGCGATTTGTCCGGATCCAGCAGGTGCCGCCGATAGTTAGACGCGCCAATTTCAAGTTTAAACTGAATGTGTGAATAGCGAAGCGGTTTGTGCATTTCAAATGAAATGGGTTTTTGGTACTCCAACAAAATGAGCTTTTGATTAAATTTTATTTATGAATTACGTCAAGTAACGGAAAGAATCGGAGTGCTATAATTGAAACACTAGTTATGTAATGTTTATAAATCAAAACTAAAACAACAATCTAAGAAAAAAAAATGTTTATAAAACAAAAAAACCGACTTCAAAAAACGTGCCTATAAAAAGCAAGAAATAATATTCAAATCATTAGATATTATGCATTATCATTGTTATAATAAAAACACGTCTATTGAAGTCGGGTGGGGCTGGAGTACAACTTCCTATTTTTTTTTATTCTAAAAGCCCCACCCGACTTCAATAGACGTGTTTTTATTATAACAATGATAATGCATATCTAATGATTTGAATATTATTTCTTGCTTTTTATAGGCAGGTTTTTTGAAGTCGGTTTTTGTTTTATAAACATTTTTTTATTTTTAGTGTAAGTACCTTCTGTATTAGGTATATTATTTAGGTAGAAAAATCGACTCAGCCAAACGTGAGATAATCGCGAAGAAACATACATACATACTGAGAACCTCCTTTTTTTGAAGTCGGTTAAAAAGACTACACTAAAGTATCCCTTTTCCAACAAAAAAAAACATCTTATTTCAAGAAAGTCGTCAAGGTAGTTGATGTAAAATCATAGTATTTTCAGGATTACTTGAAAACTACCCGACCGATTTGAAAAAAAAAATGGGACCATCTCGCAAGCAAACTCAATCGAACAAAAAAGAATCATCAAAATCGGTCCATAAATGTCGAAGATACGCGCGAACAACGATAAAAAAAACATACAATCGAATTAAGAACCTCTTCCTTTTGTTGAAGTCGGTTAAAAATTGGCCTAACTTTAAGTGTTTTAATAATAAATAATAAAATAATCCTCTTTTATTTGATACAGTCATTAACTTAAATAAGACTATAATTTTATCCATTGATTATAATTAATTTTAATAAATTACATAAAGCAATATTAAAAATATAACTTGGTCTAATAGACAGCTCCGAGTAGTTCCCGGTGAAATGATAAATAAAAAACTGCTAGGTTTTGAATATTAATATTATTATGTTTTTCCTAAAGTTTGTGATTTAAATTGCATATCTACGTGTTTGAAGAGGAACTTAGATACCTATACGTACGATCTATTTACAAGACACAAATGTTGGAATATCAATTTTAGCAGTTTCCGCACAAACATTAACGGCCGCATAAAGGTTCCGTACATACAATGAAATCTTTCAACTCAGTTAAAGAGCACAGATTCCTTACACAAATAGTTCTTTCGATTCCACCGGATACAGGAAACTGCTTATACATTTCCCCGCTGCGCGGCGCCACAAACTACCCATTAATACTTATTTACGACACATCCTCACTCACTACTCTACATCCCTGGCCACGCACAGGTAAATCATGATAATTACTTGACATGAATAATTGCCCGTTTTATGAGCCTATTTCCAAATTAAACCGGTAATTGCGGCTATCCAGTAAATTACAGACGAGACAAAATCAACAAGATTCCTTTTTTAAGAAAAAGGTTCAGCAGAGTCCGTTGCCAATAATATATTCTCCTTCTTATTTATCACAAGGAACCCGTGCTGACTCGAGTTATGTCCCGGCTAATCAGCAAAATCTAGCAGTAAGTTTGTTTTCTATCAGTAAAAAAGTTTCAGTGAATTACAGAATTTCCATAAACATAAAACATGAAAAACAATAAAACGCGAAATTGAATTTATATCGATGCAGAATAAACCAACTGTGCATACGATTTTATTCCAGTGAAAAAACAGTTGAAATTTTTTAAATATATTTTTAAGTAGGTTTACATTTGGCAGGTTTTGCGTCCAAAGAGTTCCACTCGGATATTCTGTGTTAAAATAAGTTGGAATAAAATGGGAATAGGCAGTTAAAGCGAACGCTGGGGCTGAAAATGGCCATGTTTTTAGCATTCTGCTTGGCTTGTACGCTGGCAACTGCGCTAGGGAACGCACAAGAGGTGATTGTAATTGTTTTGTTCAAGCATTCTCTGTACATTTAAAATGTAAGCACAAGCCTGGTTATTTTGCAGTGGAAATATGACTTTGGTTTTCGTTTTACGGCCGCCGAAATGTTTTTACGGAGCTACTCTATTATCCTACAATGTTGAGTTGAAATTTTCGTGGCTGTTTTATCTTTTTATTCGTTCTATTGTGTGGCTTACAATGTTGTTACATTATTGTTATATTTTATGAGTGAAAAAATTCCGAGTTGAACTGAGTTTAAATATTTTTCTAAAGGCGACGACATGCTGTAAATCACTAACTAAACCCTATTTACTCAAATCGAATTGAATGAATTTTTTACATTAAAATGTTTGATTGGTCTTTTGGACCAAATCAGATGTCGATAGTTGTCTCTACGATTTTTTATGACTGTGACAAGGCTGCCACTGTAACCATAAATACATTTCTTTATTTGTTAACTCTAAAATGTCTAGAATAAGCTAATTTCGTCCAGCAATGTATCTAAATGAAAACTGTAGTACTTATATCTATTCTGTGCCTAGGTGTGTACTTGTATTTTGCTCAGCTTTCATAAATTCCGGATCAGTTCCAAATAACTTCGATAAAAATTATGTTCTACTTTACATTGCCCAATTTTAACCTGTGATTAGCACTTACTGTTCTTTTGTTCCGTACAGAAATTCTTCCAGGACAACAGGAAGCTGTCGAAAGCCATCGTGGAGGCGCTACAAGACAACAATTTTAATGACGAACTCCTCTTCGACCTGAAGAAAGAAAACCAGGTGTTCCTCAACCGCACCATGTCGTTGGTCATCAAGTACATTGTTAAAAGGTTGACTATCAGCCATCTTTATTGTCCCCACTGCTGGGGCACAGGCCTTCCTTATGGATGGATAAGGATGAAGGGCCATTACCCACCACGCGGGCCCAACGTGGATTGGTTGGTGTTAACGACTGCCAATGCAGCCGGGACCAACGACTTAACGTGCCTTCCGAAGCACGGAGTAGCTCAAGATAATACATTTTTGGTGACCCATCCCATGACCGACCCTTGCGAAAGTTGCTTAACCTCCGTAATCGCTGGGTCTTATCTGAAAACACGTTCATATAATTACGGCGTGTTAACACGTGGCGTCAAGACAAATGTATCCGCACCCGTGTTCGCAGGGAGGTGGACAACTACAGATCCCGTCGGACCGACGCCATCAGTCGACGAATATATTCATCACTTGTCATGAAACTCATTGATATTGCTAAGGTATGATTTCTATTACATTAGAAAACATCGAGAAGCTTCGTTAATTTTTGTGAAAATTAAACTCCCCCAAATTCAATGGTACAAATTGATAGTCATTACAAAACCATGTAGTAAAATCTTCACAAAATAGATTTCAAATAAACAACGCAATACCTACCTATTTTGTATAGAAATCACGCATGCTGTAACAACGACCACGATTCATTTTCATAAAAATGTATCGGATATCGTGTTGTCGAATTAGCTATAGTATTTACAATTGGTACGACTATTATTACTAGGTTTATAGTAGCAGGTATTTAGCCTGATGTAACAACTATCAAATACTCCTTCCAGGATCTTCCCCGCAACACGACGGCGAGCGGGCGCATCGACACGGCCCACCGCTACTACACGTCGGTCGAGAGCCGCGATATGCACGACCAGATGGCTGACGTGCAGGTCTTCCACGCCTGCGCGCGCCTTTACGACATCATGTTCACGGTATCTTTCAGGCATCTTATAACGAGCCGAGTACATCCAAGACCTGCCCTGAAACATTACGATGGGCGGGCGTATCGCCACGGCCCACCGCTACTACACGTCGGTCGAGAGCCGCGATATGCACGACCAGATGGCTGACGTGCAGGTCTTCCACGCCTGCGCGCGCCTTTACGACATCATGTTCACGGTATCTTTCAGGCATCTTATAACGAGCCGAGTACATCCAAGACCTGCCCTGAAACATTACGATGGGCGGGCGTATCGCCACGGCCCACCGCTACTACACGTCGGTCGAGAGCCGCGATATACACGACCAGATGGCCGACGTGCAGGTCTTCCACGCCTGCGCGCGCCTTTACGACATCATGTTCACAGTATCTACCGAACAACTTATAATGAACCGAGTACATCCAAGACCTGCCCTGCTACATTACGATGGGCGGGCGTATTGACATGACCCCCACAGCTAAAATGTCGGTCGAGAGCTGTTATATGCACGACCAGATGGCCGACACGTGCAGCTTCTACGCCTGCACGTGCCTTTACGACATCATGTTTACGGTAACTACTGGACAACCTGATAATGCGCCAAGTACTCCCAGGACCCCGCAACCGCCAATTTCAGACGGTAGCTCTCATACTATTCTAAGATAAGATAGACCATAGGCCTGCTAGTGCTAGTAGACATGCAGGTATTTCACGTCTGTTCGTGGCTAATACAGTCTTATGCAATCAGTAATGTAACATGTAGACATATTCCTGTGGTTCTGAAAATTCTAAAAATATTGAAAACAGTTGTGCATAAAAAAGAACCAAATCAAATTTTAATAATAGTAGTGCCGAGAACAGGCTATACACCATTTTTACATTTACCTACCAAAGTACATAATATATTTTCTACGGTCTGCCAACCACGTCATACGAATTGTAATCTTTCTTTGGAAACAAGTTGGAAACGTGTACCTGGTAGTACCAAACTCTTTTGAATTTGTCGATTTTGACCTGTCACTAGTAAATATAACTTTTCTTTGTAAATTGACTGAAAAAAATGTATCCATCTTATCCCATAAATCGAAGAACTACAGAAAGCAAACGCCCTTAAAAAGCGTATCTTTTACAGTTTACGTAAGACAGTACGGACATTAGGTGACGATCGACCGGTTTTAAATTACACCCCAATACTAATCCGGTCAAGGGCATTTTGTTATACAACCGAGACTATTAATTACACAATGTCATATGAAGTGTATATTTTTTTTAATTATGCTAGCTCTTAGTTTAAATATAAGAAAGGCCCAGAAACTCACTCATCACTAAAATCTCAAAAAAATAAGCTTTAAACTTTTATTACAGCGTGAAATCTAAATCATTTGGCTCCCGCAGTTTGGTGGTTCCACTCATGATTACAAACTACTTTTACTATATGGCCAACTCTAATATCGCGAAAAAAGCGACTGTTCCATAAAAAAGCGCAATACCTACCGACCTTAATGTATGGAACAGCTGTTTTGCTTGTAATCATGAGAAGAACCACCTCACTGTGGGAATCAAATGATAAAATTTTCAGCGTGTATACCTTTGTAACACAATTTTATCAGGCGCCAAGAATTCTCGCTCAGCTGGGAAAACTGGATGACCTGACACCAAGACTGCTTGTGAGGAAGTTGAGTGCGATGGAGATCAAACCTGTGCACCTCGGAGTAGCCTTGCTCATTCAGGTAAGGACTTCAATCCAAAGCAACGTCACAAATACGTTAAATATAAGGAGAACCTGGGGCACAGAGTATAATAATTTGTACTAAAAGTACAGAAGCACATCCATGTGAGGTCAATCCAATAATAAGCTACACTCGCTGCATGACAATAAAGTTTTTTAAACAATTTCAAATTGCACAGCTTCTCTTTCTGTCTCGTAGCTCTGTCTCAAACTCTCAACCAACACAATGATATCCCTCGTGCGCTGGCTCGACTGAATCAGCCGTGAACAGAAGGCCAATATATAACTTTAAGCGCGGAGTGAGACCCCCCTGTGCTTGAGGAGACTTTTACCCAGGACATCATGCGGTTGATATAATGGTGATTGATATTGATGATGATAATAATAAATGCTTGGACAATATCAAACAGCGTCATCTAGCCCCAAACTAAGCAAAGCTTGTAATATGGGTGCTAGACAACTGATATAAGTACTACTTAAATACTTTTTAAGTATATACTTATTGTAATAGTACTTAACAGCCAGACCCGTCACAATTTCAATTTCTGTCCAGCCGGGAATCAAACCGAGGGCATCTTGCGTGGTAGACCGGCATGTTGACCACTGCAGCATTTAAGTCGTCCATGATGATGAGAGAGGCTTTGTTTAGTTTCATGCAACTATATTTGATGTAACATGAGCAAATATATACGTACAGTGCCTACTGAAATAAAACAACAGTAAACCTTAGTTGAATAATGGTGCAATACGGCAGACACAATGTTTGTCTCATAATTTAATTTTAAGGGTATTGACATCTGTTAAAGCATTATTCAATCGTTAAAAACAACAGCTATAACTTTTGCCAACGAGTTTTGAAACCTGTTATTGCTTACTCTTTGTTGTGCGTAAGATTTGATATTTCGATAATGTTAAAAAGATGATATTTCTGTAGCATTCAAGGAACAAATAAATTATCCTTACAGTATCACCTACGCAATACAGTGAACTTCGTCATAAAGACAAAAGCCATAGAAGTGTTAGCCATCAAGCCACAGGAAGTGGGCCCGCAGGTGATAGACATGCTGAAGGCACTAGCGGCCAGGCTGCTGCCCGTAGCCGAGTTGCTGGATGTGCACCTGGCGCACTCCAGCCCTGCGTTTAAGGACACCTGCCCGGCGACCTGGCTCGGCATTGTAAACAATAAATAATTTCAAGATATTCGTTTTCATTTAGGTCAAAAGAAAGGTAGGACCAAGTATTCTCCCTTGCGGTACTCCTTTTTAATTCTTGAGATAGCCTAGCCTTCCAGTTCCCAGGGAGGCGTTCCGGCCAAAAAACATGCCGCCGTCCACGACACGGTGCGGTGACCTCACACTATGCGTGAGGCCACTACCCTCTGTGACCGTCTTAAGGCGGCTTTATTGGCCTCATTTAGAGCATCCGCTCACACGGGGGTTTCGTACATAGCCATGCTACGGATGACCCCCGCGTACAATTTTTGACAGCTAGGGTTCGGCCCGCTGCGCCCACCAGTCTGGGAGCCAGCTGCTGGAAATGGGCTTAAAATTTACAGCGCCCGTTCAGCACCAGCTCCAGATACTTCATTGTGGGGCGCAGTTCAACCACAACCCCGTCAATGATAATGTCTGGCCCTGGTGGAGGCCCCTGCCTACTTCAACCCTGCGTTTAAAGACACCTGCCTGGCGACCTGGCTCGGCATTGTTAACAATAAATAATTTCAAGATAGGTATTCGTTTTCATAGAGGTCATAAGACGGGACCCAGTATTCTCTCTTGCGGTACTCCTTTTTAATTCTTGAGATAGCCTAGCTGAGCTGCTAGATATAAACCTGGCGCATACCAGGCCTGTTATGAAGGACACCTGCCGGCGACCTGGCTCGGCATTGTAAACATTAAATAATTACAAGATATTCGTTTTCATTTAGGTTGTAAGAAAGATGGGACCCAGTATTCTCCCTTGCGGTAAGTACACCTTATGCCACTCCGCTAGGTGTGTAAGGTCACTTTCCTGGCCTAAGCATTGTTAACTATAAATAAATTACTAACAGATACAGTTTTTCATTTCGCTTATAAGAAAAATCAAATTAAAAATGCTCCCCTGTGCCACTTTTTTCTTCATTCTTGGGTTTTAATGAGTTTAATGTTAACTCCACAACTATTTATTTGAATAGATTAATTTTATTGTCATAAAAATTAAAACCAGATTCAGGTTAGATACTAGATAGTCATCAGTTTCCTCTGAAACGTTTTCCAACGTTGCAACATAAAAAACCGGCCAACTGCGAGTCGGACTCGCGCACCAAGGGTTCCGTACCAAAAAACATCAAAAAAAAAGTATGGGGGCCCCACTCAAATATTTATTTTATTCTGTTTTATAACTGATATTATAGATATTATTATTAATATTTATGTTAATTGTTGTTATAGCGGCAACAGAAATATATCATCTGTGAAAATTGCAACTGTCTAGCTATCACAGTTCATGAGCTACATCCTGGTGACAGACAGTGGACAGTGGAGTCTCAGTAATAGGGTCCCGTTTTTACCATTTGGTTACGGCTCAAACACAAAACCACCTAAACAAGTACCTACCTACATAGTACAAACCCGCTATCACCGATAGTTGTTAAAATTCCAGCGTTGTAATAAGTAATCCCTTGGCATAGTGTCGGCTCGGTTTTATTGGGCAAGGTGGGTTTATCGTCTATAAAGTGCACACGCATATATCGCGATCGATCGCGGGCCATAAAGCGCACGGTTTCAATCCGGCCACCTGAAACGTTCCAATGTAAAAACGATTGTAAATATTGGGATTTGTTTCATTTTATAATATTGTGTCTCGAGTATTGATGCAGTAAGGCTTTTTTATAGTTTGCACGAAAAGTATCTCACAACACAACAAAACTTGGGGCGACTTGGACCATAAATTAAATATTGTTTAAGTACCACTACACGGGGTTAGTGTTCATGCCAATTAAATCTACTTTAAACAACATTATTTTATTACAATCTTTTTTTATTTATGGCATTACCTTTCGAGTACATTATCAAGTTGCGTCATTTATACACTGTCCACTATCCTAAACTTCGAAAAAATTCAAACCATTACATTACCCTAATCATTTCCTAAAAACTTTGTCAAAATCTGTTGCATAGTACAAATAAAAAGCATTGTAACGCTCAACCAGACAGAAGAAAGGACTCTCTGCGTAATCAGATCCTTTACTACCAATTCTTGTATCTACAACAACTTTGCTTTGTTAACATTGTGGTGCAAAGGTTGAATTGAATGAGGGCTTTTCAAAATGACAAAAAACTGCAGGCTCGATAGATGGCGTTGATAAAACTGTATGTGTCAATGTGATTTTTATTTACTCTTTCGGCAGATTCAGCCTGCGAGCGCTTTCTTGCCTCTATGGTACAGGCCGTTTATTTTAAAAGCCAATTTTGACACTTCTTTTTCCATCAACGCCATCTAGTGAGAAAAATAGTTACTATATTAATTTTTAAATGTCACTTTGAAAAGCCCTCATTGAAGATAAGGGTAATTTCTGCTTTAAAAACATATATAGATGTCTCTCGTTGTATATAATAACTATTATAAGCTGTTGCCCGACAATTGAATGTAGCTAGTGCTACACTCAGCCTCGTAGTTTTATGGCCGTAACACTACGCTACGGGTGCTACGAGCGTGCGCGGGAGCAACCCATTAATACCGCCATTCGAATTTACGACTTCGGCTTATACTGACGGTTATTTTTATTTATTTCATAATTTGTATTATCAAGTTAAGTGCGGTAGTTACCTACTAGCTGCCCATCGATTGGATTGAATAAACATTTACTAAATTGCTATTTTAATACTCGTTTTTTACTACGAAGAAATCATGCATCTAAATGTGATGTCTGTAATGACATCACAGTTTGAGAAGTAGTGTTCGGAATGATCAAAATCGATCTGAGAAATTAGACGAAAAAGTTGTTGTTGTCTGAAAAAAAATCGGAGATTTCGCAGTCCCCACAAGAATCGGAGCATTGAAAATAAATACAAAAATGTACGAAAAAACAGAATCAAATTAAATGAAAAATCCTATTATTTTTCTAAGTAACTACCTATTAATTTTAATTGTTGGTAACAAGGATTTCAGCCGATTTTCAAAATTCAAACGCTCACACGTGTCTCGATAAATTCCTATTGCCAATCACGGTCAATTAGATAATTCGACTCATTAAAAGTACTCCGTTCTTAAAGCTAGTCAAAGAATTAATTGTGGTTTCAATTCCCATTCAGAAGAATATGACTTTTCTGAGGTATTCGGTGTCGTTGATTTTCCTATCGGCAGATAGGATACCTGCTTCTATTTTGCATAAAACAAATTGTTTAACAGCTCAGATACATCGCGATCAGGGCAATGCAATGTCCTTGTTCCAAAGAGAGTAAAATGAGGGTGAAGTACATATTGCGCCTTCTTTAAGATACGTTTCTGCGTTATTTCGAGCGGGGGGGAGGTAGGGGGCGCGGAGGGTCGACCCTTCCGGCCGTTCCGGCTGATGTGTGGACGACGCCTTAGCTCTAGTGGAACGGACATTTGGAACGTTTATTTGGAAACGAATCTCCGTTTGGACGCGAAGTTTTATATTGTCGCGTTTATTAATGCTTTTTTTAGAAACAATTATTTATATTACAACGTGCTACAAATTAACCCCTCATTCTGAATATGGTAGACATGGACAATCAAACTGGACAACTTTTACTATGGGACCAATTCCGAAATCACGAAAAAAAAAATTCTTCTTTATACAAAAATTAATGGCGAAAATATCAAAGCTGGGTTTTTTTTCGCGATTTTAGAGTAGGTCCCATAGTACAAGTTGTTCAGTTTGATGGTCCCTATCTACCACATACGACATAAGGGGTTATTTTGCAACACGTTGTCTAGCGGCTGAATAATTAAAGTACTGAAGTTCGACATTAAAAAGAAAGATTAAACTCTTAAATGGATCACTCCATACTGGTCTAACCTTCTGCACTGCCAAACAAGTTGGAAGACGCACGTCGCACACGCCGAGCTAGTTTTTTTGTTCTATAACTAGACTAGGACCAACTACTGCAAAAAATGTTACTTTTGAAGCCGCGTAGCTTTATAATAAAATACCTTCAATTATAAAAAAAACTGCATAGCATTGGACCGGACTTCCAAAGGTTGCGGGTGGATTCGAAGGGTGGATTCCAGCCTAAAACAACTCTGATGACGAGTCGAATTTTTTCTAGTATATTATTTTTTCACAACTACATATATTTATTAGGGTACAAGGTATGTTAAAAATTTTCGGACTTATAAACAAAATGAATGAGAGACGTAACGTATAAGAAATTCTCAAGTTTGAAGTTCAAAATAAGGCTTCTCCAAAAATCGTTAAACGTAAAGGGTCTTCCAGCGTGGCTACATCGGTGCGTCCCATAACCAACCTTATCTCCCGCTATTAAGGGCTAAGTATCTGCAAATTGCCATTAAATAATAACCACACTGATGAACAGAAATGATGACTTGCTGGGCCGAGCCGTTTGCGACAGCCAAATTAGGACGGTGCCTCATATCACGAAATATACCGACCTTTCGGAGTATTTGTACTATACTTTCTTAAGTAATAGCTACTTAAGTAGATATAAGGCCTCCTTCAAAAGTTCCAGATAGCCACCAGCTATTCTGGTTTAATTAAAAAGTACACAATGCTAATCTATTTGTAAAATATGTTTTTTTAGATTTTTGTTTTTATTTTCGTAGGACTTGTTAATGGATTTATAATGTTCTATTTTTAAACGCGCTAACGGTTAATAGATTTAATGATATATTAGAAAGTACGCTACTTATTAGAAACTAAATATAAGATAGAATAGTTGTAAGGTTTGAAATGCAATGTTTGTTTGCCGGAAGACGAATCTAACTATAATAGATGTTGAACTAGAAACAAGTGGATGATGGTTGAAATCTTATTACTCATCATCATCACACAATTTTACACTAACCAACAACAGCGTATCACGAAATGGTAAAATTCAAAGACACAAAAATTACAATTCCAATGTAAACCTATCTCACAAATAAACACGCACACTTTACATCATACATAGGACAAACTGGCTCACACATTCAAATGTCTTCTTCAATTATGCAAGAAGCGTGAACCTTTTTCGTTCAAGTCTACTTTCATTTCATTATGGCAGTTAAAATATGCAACCTCTATATTATGTATAGGACTATGGCAACGGTGTTCCAAATTTAAAAATCATAAACATTTGTTTTTAAATAAAGAACCCTACGCACTATTCCTTAGGGCTTACCTATACCTTTTTAGATCTTATCTCGTAACATATTTCCTACAGGTAACACCCAACTTCGTAATACTATTAACACCTCACTCGCTCTCAACCTTGGCTCCTACATACATAACTTTAAGGAAAAATGCCCTACGGCTTTAGGAGAACATTATGGTAGAGAAATTGGTTCATTGAGCACTATTCTTTGTAATTTATGACTTACAATTTTCCGTACCCCAATAAATAAGTGCGGTTTGTCAAAAATAAATGCTATTAGAGAGTTTTTTAAGGTATTCCGTACAAAATTAAGATTTATTTACCAAATATAATATAACATTGCTAAATATAATATAAATATAACATTGCTAACCCAAAAAAACGATAATTTAAACAAAACTCCAATACCTTTTGTTGTTCAAAGTTCGTTGAACTTTCAGGCGTTAATTCACAATTTGCTCTCCATCTCGAACACAGAAATCTCTATTACTTTATACAAAGCGAATTTTAGTGGCACCGTGACTTGCCGCCATTTTTATCTGCGTCCATCCCAGCTCCGGCTAATAGGCGCACAGGGACCAACGCAGCACGCATAAATCCGGTAGCTTATGCCGCGAGAAATGTGCGGATCTGCCCACAATTGAGATATACGTCGCCCGCTGTCTGTGGTTAAGTGAAAATTCTTAGACAATTTTGAATTTGGAACTTGATTTGAAGTCGGATGAATGGCCCAAATGTGATTCGTTCTATTTTTAAGTTGAAGTTTTTTATTCTGATTGACAACTCTACAAGATTATGAATTCTACAAAACGAACAAAATGTGTTGTTCTATTTTCAAAGTTATTTTTTAGATTGTCAAATCTTTTTGCAGATTACAAAGTACAAAATACAAAGCACTTCTTTGTGATATCATATTCTGTTAGATAGCCTTTTGTTTCCTCGTAAATCTGTTTGTAGAAAAGCTATAAAATTGATAAAGAAACAAACATGTTAGTAAATTTGCTTCTAACGTAAGAAAAAACTGATTGTACATGGACTGTACTTATTTATTCTCTTTTTGCGAAATTCACTGAAGATTTTCAGCGATATTTTTTATGGCCCATGTAAGACAATAAAGTATCGTATTTAAATAAAAGATTTTAGTTGTTAGGCTATAGGCAGGACTCTACCTTTATAAAAACTCTTACTGATAATTAATGAGTTTAATCTTACCTAACTTTAGATTCCAATTCCAAATTACTCACACGGCATAAAGGTGCCGTAAAGTTCGTTAATTGGATCTAAAAAAAATGATTATTACAGGAACGGCTAAGAAATAACAGAAAATGGGAGAAAAACCTGAAATTAAACTTTACTTGTGATAAGAATTTGCATTAGTAACTTTGTTAACTTTTGTATTTGTTTTTATTTTAAAACTTCTATTGAAATAGGTACTTTATTAAAGTTTTTTGATGTTTTGTCTGTTTGTTTTTTTTATTTATTATTTGCATTTCTCAACGTTTCGGTACCGTGCCGTGGCCAGGGGTTACTGAAACCAACCATAAAATCTAGAAAGCTTCAAAAATAAATACAACCCCCATAAAAACCTCAAAATCTTTACTAAGACCGCGTTATTTCAATGAAAAATAACTGTCAAAAATCTGGTTTTATTATTAAGTTTAACAATAAACAGATGCTATAAAAGCCGTTATCTGTTAACTGTAGCAGTTATCTTTATGGAAGCAACAAAACGTAATCCCTTGAGAAATGTTTAAAATATAAAAGGAACTAGGAAGTCACTTTGGTTACATACAACATAAACTTAGAAACGAACACATCTTGTAATAAGAAAGAAAGAAAGAAAGAAACGTTTATTAACAACACACAAAATAAAATAAAACAGTATACAATGAAACAAGATACAAACAAGAAGAGATAAATACATATTAATTCTACAATATAAAAACAGAAAGTGTGAAGCTAATGGGCCCTGCCTCAGCAAAATTAACTTCTGGGTCATTCTTCGATGTACAGAATGACCAGAAGCACTGATATTCTGACAGGGCCAGAGGAGCGATTGGAACACATATTAAATATACAATGACAAAAACGGATACTTATTTGAGACACCTTTTTGAGATTACAAAAAAAAAAAAACAACGATATCATGCAAGAAATAAAAATGTCTTAGGCACTAGGGAACACGTAATAAGTTTTACAAACTCCTACCTAGTTGAATAAGTTTTGTAAATTCAAGTTTTGCGATGTGTAATGGAATTTTAGATTTTGTAAGAATAATTTTATTGCAGATTCGTTCCAAATAAGAAAAGAACTAATATAAAGGGTTTAAGTATGAAATTGCCGTTTTGTATGAACATTTTTAAGGAGTTTGCATTTTCCATAATAACATTGCCCTAATATTTTAAAACTTTTTGCACAAACGTTTAAACACTCAGCTAACTATTGCCACATGTGTTAAGTGTAAAAAATAAAAAATAAGTAAGTTGGCTAAGTTGCAACGCATTAAGTGGTCATTTTTGCTTACGAAAAAAGGAGTAGTGGTCATGTTCTGCGTTGTACTAAAAACGGATATTTTTAAGAGGATTTTTTTATGTTTGGATTTAAGAGATAATCTCCAAAACAACTCGTCTAGTTTCAAAATTTCTACCAAAAGACAGCTTTAATATCCCTTTGGTAGTTTACAAATGCAGCTGAAGTTTATTAAAACATATTAAAACCTACCTTTTTCGCTTAAAAAACCAACTAAAAATCTATTTAATAATTGTTGGCCTACTACTGCCCACTGTATATGTATGTAGACAAGCAACAAGGCCATGTCCACACACACAGCGACAATCAGACACTGCTCAAAACTGCCCGTCGCAGATAACGCCACACTGTGGTGCATTGTGACAACTCGCCTGCGCCATTTTGACAGCTAAATAAACACTGCAACTGGACATAACTGAGAAATTCTGAGAAATGACCAAACGTGCTGACAGTGGCTGAGAAACGACCGGCCCCTTGACGGTTGGTTGGTGGTAATTGCTTTGCTCTGTGCTGAACATTAAATTGTGTGTTGTGTGTTGTATTAAGATTTTCACAATACAAAGTGTGAAGAATTTGCTTGAGTTTTTGTACGTTCGTTAACACTTTTTACAACAACAAGTGACAAATATTTTTTTATAATTTAACACATTTTTAGCTGTAAAACCAAAGAGACTGAAGTCTTTACGTCGTTACCTTCTTTAAAAGCGGTATGTTCTAAAAGTAACCAATTTAGTTCGCGCCATGGCCATGCAATGTTTTCAGGAATCCCTTCGTTATGGACTTCCTCAAGAACTCCCTAATTGGATCCGTCTCAATCGTCACCCCCCTTACGTAATCTATAGAATTAGAAGTAATTCCTTACACCTGCGCCACGAGGACTCGATACTTTGTAAACAAAAAGGTCCACTTTAAAAACTACTTGGTGTAAAATATTTCAAAAGTATTTTTGTAAGATGAAACTCTTGAATAATTTTATAACGAAAGTATAAAAAGCATACTGCCTGGTGCCTGACCGCGTTGTGCCTTTATTATTGTTGAAAAAAGTAAATAAGATTGAAAATCCTATTGTTCTGCAAGTTAATAAATTCACAGTGGTTTTGTGATTGAATTAAAGAGAGAGAAAACTAAATAACACTAACAAGCACAGAGCAAAAAGTTTTGAGACTGCAGCGAGCATTGTTTGCTGACTGCATTGTGACTACGGACTCTAGAATAAACTGAATTCCGTATTTTAACTGATTTTAATCCTCCATTCGTTTAGTTTATTGCCATAAAAATATTGAAAACGTCGTATGTCATGCGATGCGTCATGCGACTCTACGTAGAGTCGAACTTTCAAATGAAATATCGATACAAACCTCACCGGAGTACCAGGCTAACATAATCGGTAACAAGTTAGAGAGTGCGTCGCGCATCAGAAAATGTTTTTATAAGCGAATTCGGGGTACCAGGATATCAGGATTTTAAGGAAAGTTGTATTTATTTTCATCTATGAAAACAATGACCTTAACTTGTGAAGTTGTGACTCACTGTTTCGCGAACAGTGAATGTATTATTTTTTTGAAGGAACAAATTAAATACCTCCAAATACTCTACGAAGCTACATGCGTAATAAAGAAAGAACATTTTCAAGCGTCATTTATTAAATCCTACCAGTTTAACCGCGTCTTATACGGTAATTGAGGTGTTAACAAGCAATTAGTAAAAATTAAGTAGGTATTTTATTCCAAGGAATGACTCGGTTTCCTCGGAAAGTAGGAATTAATATATTCCTACGCATCTTTATAGTTTTGTATTTAGAGGAAAAAACTGCGTGTTTAGATTTTTCTATTAGCAATATAAGGAAAATATTAAATTTCTTTCAGTACTTACTTAAAATCTTGTTTTAAATCTTAGTTTCTTTTAAGTTATTATGTTAAAGCCTCAGATCAAATAAAAAAGAAAGATGGAGCGTTGCGAACAATGAAGTGAGGCCGGTTTTTGATGGTACATGTGTGCGTACAAGGGGGCGGGCGGGGGCCGGGCGGCAGGGTTTTATATGGAGAGCCACGGCGTAGTTTCGTGACACGTGTGTGCGTGAACTGTGTATGGACACAGCCATGGCGTAGTTTTATAGGCCTCACCGCTTCGTTCGGAAGACTCCGTCTTACTTTTTTATTTGGTCTGAGGTTAAAGCTAAAATAAACACAATATTCAAATAAACCGACATTTTCTCCAGTTTAATATAAAATTTAGTTTAAAATGTTTAAAGAATTACTTTAATCACGGGGATGCGTTCGCATAAAATGTCATCCACATATTCCCGATGACATGTTTTGTTTTAGCGTATCATTGTTGTTCCAAATCAGTGACCTGCAAGCAAACGTATAACAAACTATTAGCACGAATGAGGTTGCTGTTTCAATGTCTCTTACTAGAAAAAAATCACAGATTTTGCGGTCCCCGCAAGAATCGGAACATTGAAAATGAATACAAAAAAACCGGCCAAGTGCGAGTCGGACTCGCGCACGAAGGGTTCCGTACCAAAAAACAGCAAAAAATCACGTTTGTTGTATGGGAACCCCCTTAAATATTTATTTTATTCTTTTTTTAGTATTTATTGTTATAGCAGCAATAGAAATACATCATCTATGAAAATTTCAACTGTCTACCTGCAGTCGTTATTAATATCGAGCAAAAAACGGCAAAAAAATCACGTTTGTTGTATGGGAGCCCCCGTTAAATATTTATTTTATTCTGTTTTTAGTATTTGTTGTTATAGCGGCAACAGAAATACATCATCTGTGAAAATTTCACCTATCTAGCTATCACGGTTCATGAGATACAGCCTGGTGACAGACAGACAGACAGACGGACAGCGGAGTCTTAGTAATAGGGTCCCGTTTTTACCCTTTGGGTACGGAACCCTAAAAATTAACGAAAAACCAAAATAAAATCAAATGCAAAATCCTATCTTCTTCTCTCTTATATAAAAGTGAAGGGGTGACTGACATATCAACGCACAGCCCAAACCGCTGGGTCTAGAGACTTGAAATTTTGTACAAAGATACTTTATACAGTGTAGGCATTCACTAAGAAAGGATTTTTGGAAATTCCACCCCTAAAGGGGTGAAATCGGGGTTCAAAGTTTGTATGGAAAAAAAATATTAAATAGACATTTCGACTTGAAACTTCGTAGGAGTACTTCTAAAGACAAATAAGTAAACACGTGTTTCGTGGTTTTCCGAAAATCAACCCTTTAGGTAGTAAATGGGGCAAAAAAAGCCCAAAATTACTGACAAATCAACGCACAGCCCAAACCACTGGACCTAAAGACTTGAAATTTTGGACACAGATACTTATACAGTGTAGGTATCCATTAATTAAGAATTTTTGAAAATTCCATCCCTAGGGGATGAAAAAAGAGATGAAAGTTTGTATGAAAGTCCCTCAGTTTTCAAGCTAGGATCTAAAAATTTTGTATTTAGGCTGACGATTGAAAATTAATAAATACGTGTCTCAGCGTTTTTCAAAATTCTACCCCCGAAGGGGTGAAAGGAAGAATGAAGTTGTGTGTAGAAGAAAATTCTTCATTTTCGAAGTAAAAATCGCTAAATTTATAATTTAGGATAATGGATGGGAATCTAACGCAACGTATATTGTTTTTATTAGTATTTTAATCCCTATGGGGATGAAATGGGGATGAAAAGGGGTAAAAAACCTAAAAATAGATATGGATGTCGTTATCGAGGTTTTGTGGGATGACGATTGCAAAAAATACATTTATTTTTAAGTCCAATACGGTGGACATGATTTAACCCCTAAAGGGGTGAAAATGGGGTTAAAATTTTGTATGGAAAAATAATATAAAATAGACATTACAACTTTAAACTTCGTAGGAGCACGTCTAAAAATAAATAGGCAAACATATATTTTGTGATTTTAAAAATCAACCCCTTAGGGGGTAAATGGGGTGAGTAAACATAAAAATCGATATGGACGTCGTTCTTGAGATTTTATGGGATGGTGATTGCGAAAATGAGATTTATTTTGAAGTCCAACGCGGTGGATATGAAACATCATGAACCTGGACCTGGACGAGCACATCCAGGGGACGGGAACGGGAACAAGGACAGGGACGGGAACGGGAACGGGGACGGAGACAGGAACGGGGCGGGAACGGGAACGGAATGGGAACGGAACGCGAAAGGGACGCGAACGGGACGGGAAAGGGACGGGAAATAGACGGGAACGGGACGGTAACGGAACGGGAACGGAACGGGAACGGAACGGAACGGTAACGGAACGGGAACGGAACGGGAACGGAACGGGAACGGAACGGGAACGGAACGGGAACGGAACGGGAACGGAACGGGAACGGAACGGGAACGGAACGGGAACGGAACGGGAAAAGAACGGGAACGGAACGGGAAGCCTCATACGAGACCCGCCACACGCGGTAAAGGTCTTGCCTCGCGACGCAGCGCACTTGATGGGGACCCGCCTAATCCCGTAAAAATGGCTGGACGGATCCTGGTTGGTTCAAGTTCCCTGAGGATTTTCTCTAATATCCACGCGGACGAAGTCGCGGGCAGAAGCTAGTTACATATATTGTTAAAGTTACCTAGGTAGTACCTATTTATTTTTACGATGTGATCACAAGAGCGCCCGCTGACTGCCTCGACGCGGCTGAAATATTATTAACCGATTTTCAAAATTCCAACAAATGCACTTCTAGTCTGCTTTTGCATCTTTTAACACTATTACCATAACGATCGGTCAATAATCATAGAAGCTACATCACTTTTTAAGTACGGAAACACCCGTTTTTCTACTATTCCAAATATCAAGGGACCACCAGCACCACATACAGATCACAATTATTAACCAATTTTCAAAATTTGTTCACCATTTTGTAGCTAAACTAATAGGGTATTTATTATCTAGGACCCTTTTCTTAATTTATTCTTAAGTCAGTTTTTTCCGAAATATTTACAATTAAGTAAACAAACACCCCCCAAAAACCCGAATTTCGCAAAATTCTATAAAACGTTACCAGTAGATTTTCAAAATTCAAACGTGTCTTGATAAATTCCTCAAGTTTTGGTATTATTCCCATCTCGATCCTCCCAAAATCCTCGGAGATATGGCCAAAAATACAAAAATAGGCGATTTGCATCTGATAACCATTTTCAGTGGTAAAACTGAAGATTTTTCGACGAATGTCTCATGTTTCTTGGTAAAATTAGGTATTAAGTAGGATATTCCTGGATAAAACTTAACGTGTGAAATTCTCTCGTGATTTTGTGATTGTTGAAACGATATTCTTTTGATTGATCATCTCAATTAATTTAGTTCTATAAAATATCATACTCTTATAAATTTTTGAAGAAAATTAATTATCAGCGCAGAAATTAACCCATCATAAAAACTGCCATAACCGATTATCTCGGGTGTGATTCGGGCGCAACCCTCTCGGTACCAGGGCCGCATAACCCCATAGGGGTAGGCCTACGGGATATTTACGAGGAGGCAGGCAGTTTGTCAGCCCCTGATCGCACCGTTAGCGCTATCTAGATGACCCAAGGTTTTATGCAGCCGCGAACGCTCAGAAAACGCGCCTGATTTTGAAGGGCATTTTGAAGTGGCTGTCAAATTGAAGAGCGATGAATTATTTTATGGATTAACCAATTGGTTACATAATTATGTACAGATATTTTGATGTCTATAAATTAAGCAATAAAATCGAGTAAGAACTTATCAGCATTTTAAAGAACACGAAACGACGTAAGCAATTTTCTGCTGAACTTTCTCCACCCACATACAAATACAAACTTCTGCTTTGCATTTAGTGATTCAAAATATTATTTTATTTAATGATGATAAAAAGTTTGGGTTTGAGCTATAGGTAAGTACATAAGTTTCAGCTGACAGGCTTATAAAATGCCTCCATTTAGAGTAAATGTAATAGTAACGTAACTTAGGTAAGAATAATTTAGTAAGTTTGGACTTGCTAAGTAAAAACAAAATTTACCTACTGGTTTTTTATTTGAAAAACATTAAGGTTGATTGAGGTAGATCTTAAAACTTCAATGTTGAATATATAGAGATTGAGAATTTTTAAAAATCAACAATGAGAATACAGGGTTAATTTTGTTTTACTAACACCATGATCATAAATTCATAAACAACGACGTTTGTTCCACGACTTTTCCGAAAAATTACAAAAAAATCGACTTTCCACACAAATGTCCGAACAGCCGGTCGAGTTTTGTAAGAAAAATTGATTTTTTTTTTATCTGTTTTCAAAAAAGTCGTAGAAAAACGTTGTTTTTTATGATGTTAGTAATCTACCTACTCCTGCGAGGTGTTGGTGTTTTACAAATAACCCTGCATATTCATTATTGATTTTTAAGACATTTATTGCAGTGCAGTAATAAAATGGGAGTATTAGTTAATCTTTCCTTATTTAGTGTCTGCTGGACGATATGTTCTGACCAGCTACAAAAACTTCTGGCAACTCATCGAAATTTTTCTACAACTTTTTTCTTTCGCTGTACCTAGTCATCGTTTCTTCGTCAAAGTAAGGAACTCCTTTTTCTAATATAATTCAAATAACAACAAAAAAGTTTTTTAAAAGAAAAATTTAAAAACTTGGCTAAAAATCCGCCATTTTGTGTATTTTTTTGAAAAGCAATAAAACATATTAGTAAATAAAAAGACAACATCGCTGGAGTGGAACAAACGCTTACAATAAAATGGAAATGACCAAATGAAATATTTTTGAAGCGATGTAGTGTAGTGTGGGGTTTTCAGTAAATATCTCGGACGGGCGGCAGTGCGACCACAGAGTTGCGGTTTCCTCAGAACTGGCTGTGCGGCTTGTATACCTTTTCTTTAAATACTTCGCTTTAATGCAGCTTAGATTCGTGCCATCGTTGAAACCCGACCCATGGGTTTACCCAGGCCATACCTAAAGAGTACCTACATCGTCAGATCTGCCTGTTGATTACGTAAGTCTGTTGCTAACAATTCTCGATTGAAATCGATTGAACTTTTCACGATTTAATAACGGTCGTTTATTTCACTTGCTTTGAAATGTTTTATTGTGTAGAAAAACAAAAGATACGAGACGATCGACGTTCAAAAGAGCCTCTTTAAATCAAAACAGGGGGGTAATTATCTAACTTTGTTGCAATCAACTTTGACAGAAATCGCAGTTACATTGCTTCTTGTTACATTGCTTTGCTTGTTACATTGCTTCTAGTTACAAGATAGTTGTCAAATTGGTTCTAACTAAAGCATCAATGTAACTGCGATTTATGTCAAAGTTGATTGCAACAAAGTAAGATAACTGTTTTGATTTAAAGAGACTCTTTAGAACGTTGAACGTCTCGGATCTTTTGTTTTTTTACACAATAAAAAGTTCAAAGCAAGTGAAATAAACGACCGTTATTGAATCGTGAAAAGATGACAAGAACATTTTTAATGGCGTATTTACATCAGTGACTAAATCCGCACAACCTTCGTCGCAGGGCGAAAATCGGCCGTGTAAATGGCAATTTGGCCTAGGCCGCGTGACTGAAATTTGAACAGTGCATCTACCGCTGAAAAGCGGAATGAAATTTCTCATAGACAATTATACCCTACTTTTTCGCGCGTTTTTTCTCGATAGATGTTCGTGTTAGGGTACTGGTAACAAATTCGAACATCGATAAAGGCGGCCACACTTGGAGGAGGCGCGCTAACGAGCTGCCCATTAGATCGAGCTACTGCTGCCCATAAAAACTTGCTGCTGACCAACCTTCGGACTCAAAGTAGCCCAAAGTCAGAGACCTGGAATAAAATTACTTTTCAGACTACACAACACTCAATATTTTTAATAAACAACTTGTTACAAAATAACCCCTGAATACCTATGGTAGATAGTAGAGACCACCAAACTGAACAACTTTTACACGGGGACCAACTCTGAAATCTCGAAAAAAAAGCTGTTTCAAACATTTTGACATTTTTGTTATTATTTTTTGTATGAAACAGCTGTTTTTATGATTTCATAGTTGGTAATTTATTGGCTTTATTTATTGAGTTGGTATATTACAAGAGGTAATTACCACCATTCCGATGAAGTATAACTTATATCTTGTACACATATTATTTCTTTATTAACAATGCGTCACATTTACCTGTTTATTGTCATTCATAACAGGCCATCAATGTCCATTCCATATTTTTTTATGGTCACTTTGATCCACGACAGTTTTTCTTATTCAGATGCTTAGTTCGATAGAAGTTTTAAACAGAACAAATTTCACTTTATAATTTTGTTAGTTACCTACTTTCACAGGTTATTTTACTAAAATTTTCCCAACACTATAGCAAATAGGTTAAAACTGCCTCTATATATATGTATGTAAGTATCTAACATATTAAAACCAGCTCCAAAGCCACCAATTGTAGTTAATCTCTTGCTTATGTGAATTATTTGCGGAAGAAAACCATAACAATAAATAAATTTCGTCGACAATGTGTATGCCAAGCTTTTAAACTTACGATTTAAATTTGTCTCATTCATGTGGTCACCGAAAAACGGAGACAGACCGGACATAAACGCAATTTCCCGAAAAAAAAGAAAGCAGGTATTTTGCCACAAACAAAAGCACATCAACAGCTGCTGTCGATAATTAAATTAAAAATAGAATAAACATAGACTATTAAACGAAACACGAAGTAGGTCGCGACCTTTTTGGAATCCCGTCATTATTTTTTAATACCTACTTCTCGTATTCAACCTCCGTGGTCGTTGTGCAGTGGCGCGGTTTCCAAGATATATTAATGTGGCAAAATGTAAATATTAATGTGCAAACAAGCCATAAGAATGCCGGCATGCGGACTGTAATGAGGGGTCATTAACCCTGAGTGGCCGGAAACAGTGAGTGCTGTAAAAACTTAGGAGGCGGTTGTCAGCTGTTTCGGAAGCTAACGCTCTTCTTGATTCACTAAGTTCTTTTGAGAATTTGACATTATTTTTGTGCAAGAGTCAACAGACTGTATGGAATTAAAAACCACATGTGTATTTATATTTTTAATGTTGAGTGGATTTTGGTGTTTTCTTTAAATAAAAGAGGGACCTAGTTAGCAATTACGAGTGTGTATTTCTATTTTATTCAGACAAAACACACAAATCTTACTTATCATAAAAATATTTTAGGTAACTATTTTTTGTTTATAGTGTAGACTGGTATAGAATTCAGGGATTCCCAAAGTGATCGATACCTCTTGGGGTTGAAATCGGTTTCCCAGGGGTGTACATAAACGAATAATTATAATTATTATTATTGATTATACTTACTTGATAATTGATAGGATTTTTAAACTGACTATGGGGGTCTGAGGTATCAGTTCATTTTGGAAAAGGGGTCTCTTGACCAAAATAGTTTGGGAATCCCTGCAAAGAAGGATTCCGAATGGAAACCAGGTACCTAAGTTACTTAGACTTACTTATACTTAGGCTAAGTATAGTCTTCACAGCTTAGTGGTATTTTAAGTAAAAGACTGAATCAATTTTCAAAATACTTTGCAAGTATTAAAAATAAGCTATAAAGCACAACAGTTCAATCAAGAGACATAAATTAGCTTCTCTAAATAAAAGCACTTGTTCATTTCTAAATACATTACCTACGTACGTTTACCAACACGTGTACCTATTGAAAAATTAACTATACCAGAAGCTCGTTCGACAATCAAACAAAATTTATATCGGCATTCATCTAAAATTACTTGAAGTCGAAGAAACTCCACAGAGTTTGGATTCTTTGATGTTTTATGTTGGCACGCTTAATTTGCTATGTCATTTAAAGTGGGTCATGAAGTGTTTTAAAAATAACACCATTCTTAACGATTACAGCATTTAAGTACTGTTTAAAATATTTATCTTTTAGCACCTTTTGGTTGTTGAAAGAAGATCATTACCAAAACAAACTAAAATGGCGATCGATATCATTCATCACGTGTCATTCATTTCATTATCTACGTGTACTTGAACGCACCTGAAGGAAAAGCGCGGGAAGAACATCCGTCAAATGACCTGTCACCGGTGTTTGGCGCCAAAATCCGGTGTCGTTCATCCGAAACCGTTCACTCACTCTCATTATTCTTGACACAAATCTCACAGATTATTTTTTTTCGACACTAATTTTGTCCTTTTTTCACTTTCCACCATGTGGCCAGGTTTGTTTACTTTTTAATTTGCGGTTTCTGAGGACGGGACACGCGTAGGTGTCGACCAACGCGCGAAAAGTTGTAGGGCGTACTGGTAGAGCGATGTGTCGCGGAGACGGCGTATTTTTCTATTCTACCGGTTATTCTTCAGTGAATTGTGTCATATTGTCAGGGCCGTAGGTCGGGCTATTTCTGATTGTCCCAAAAATTTGGACAGCATAAACAAATCGGTGTGAGAATCATTTCGTTAGCGTAGTAACAAAGAGTTTCGTGTTTTATAAAAGTTTAATGCGTCCCATAAACGCGTCGCCGTTGCAGATGAATGGACAGGAAACAGCACAACTATAGTGTTCATAAACATTTCTTGTCATAATGTTTTTTTTATGATTGCATTTTGTATGTGAACTAGATTTGCTGTCTATAAAATCTTTATTTAAACATGATTTAGATCAGATCAAAAATTTGCCTCCTAACTACATGTTTAGGTAATTAGTGGTAATTTTTATTCTTGTTATTTAAATTTTTTTAAGTATCCAAATAATAATCGTTAGTCAGATGCTTACTGACTAATTTACTGCCATTACTGAGGTATTCCTACATAATACCTAAGTGTTATTTTAATGGTTGACGCTAAAAAGTAACTTTAAAAGTTATTATTAACACATTCACGTTTCACTTTGGATCTTTTAGAAGGATTTTCTTCTTAGTTAGTCTAAATCACTATAACTAACTTACTTAAGCCATTACATTAATTTAATGACCGTCATTAAAACGCGTCTGACTTTCATCATCGGCGATATACTTGTCATCAGTTATCATTATTTTTTTCCCAACGTATAGGTACTTACTTATAATATTCTACAATGTTATTTTTAGTTTATACAAAACCTCTCGTGGGGTTGATCAGACCATCAAACTGAACAACTTTCATTATGGGACCAACCTTGAAATCGTGAAAAAAAATCAGCTGTTCACACATTTCGATGGAGTAGGATTATACTTTTGTATGGATCAACTGTTTTTTTTTCGTGATTTCGAGGTTGGTCCCATAATGAAAGTTGTTTATTTTGATTGGTAAGAATGTTAAAAAACTAAAATATATTTTATGTAACTATTTGAAATGTTTTGCACAATTATCTATCCGAAAAAATCAGCAGTAATAATAAAACCTATTTTTTTTTCTATATTTTAACTAAAAGTGGCAAGATATATTTTTACAGTTCTTGAAACTGAATTTCGGTAGATTTTTTCTATAATACGTTTTATAATAATGAAGTAAGTACTTGACATAATAATAGTACATCGATAAACGCGTCAAACCAATATTAGTTTCGGTCGAAAAAGTTAAAAATGTGAGCGCAGCTATAAGTTTTCATATTAATTGGATCAAAGTATCGTAAATTAACTCCAGTAGCTAAGCTGATTAACTTTTAATCTTAGCCCCCAAGATTTACAGTTTATTTTGGCTTATCGCGCTTACAGTTTGGTGAGATGGTTGTTTGAGTAAGTCAAGTGACAGCTTATTTATGGATACATCATCCTCGGTGGTAGATAAATAAATAAATAAATATTAGACAACTTCACAAACATTAGTCTCATTCCAAAATAAGTATCTAAAAGCACTTGTGTAATGGAAATTAGAGACAACAGTGGAACAACCAACACCCAGACCTGAGCCTATATAGAAAAGTTCGTTTCTTTATTGTCCCAGCCGGGTATCGAACCCGGCACCTAAGAAATGGCGACACCTTGAAAATCGGATACAATATCATTGGCTTAGCTACTTTATCTATTTTGATGTCTTGACTGCTGGGGCACAGCCCCTTATAGATAATATAACTAAGGTTATGGGTCATAATCCACCAACGGGCCAATGTGGGACAGCATCTACTTAGACCGTTGTCCACAAAAATAGATTAGTAAAAAGTAAATTAATAAAAAGATAAATTTAATTAAACAATGCTCTTTTGAGTTAAAAATACTTTAAAAATACTTCTGGGAATTTGTCAAACTCTAAACAGTTTTTTATAGCACATAACACAATCTTAACAAGTTTTCCAAACAAAAGCGTGTTAAAAACACACTTTTTTCTCGCTTGCTGTTAAAGTGTAACGAAAACAAAAAATGTGAAAAAATCAAATTGGTTCAATTTTTTTTAAATTAATAGAAAAAAAATTAAGAATTTTGGGCTGCATGAAAAAAAATAAAAAGTCCCTTTGTCTAAATGTACGGATTTTCCGGAAAAAGTTTTGACATTTTGTAAGAATCGAAACTTTTTTTTAATAATATGTAGTGGTTGTGGCAGGGTGGTTAAGGTATAATCTCCATTCTGCTGTCGCTTTCGTACATTTGTGAAAATTGTGAAGTCGAAGTGACTTTAATTTTTTTTTCAACTTTTTCACGCAACCGAAAACTCTGAACCTTTTTTTCCTACTTATAAAAAAATATAGTGGTTTTTTTTTCAGACATTCCCCATTGTTTTCTTTGATGTTTTACGATACGATATAATTTAATCTTGTGATTAGGTTATTTGTTTTCTGCGAAGATTTCTCTCAGGTTTCCGAATGTGCTGTGTAATAAATATGTGATCTAATAGTTTGGTTACTACATAGTCAGTCTGTTTGTATTCCATCAGCCATTTTTGATGTCCCCAGTTCCCCACTGCTGAGTACAAGCCTTCCTTATGGGTGGATAAGGAGGATGGGCCATAACCCACCACGTGGGCCCAATGTGGCCCAATCGGTGGGTGTTAACGACTGCAAATGTACCCGGGACCAACGGCTTGACGTGCCTTCCGAAGCATGAAGAAGCTCGAGATAATAATTTTTTGGTCACCCATCCCATGACCGACCCTTGCGAAACTTGCTTAACCTCCGCAATCGCTGGGGCAGACGCTAAACCACTGCGCCATCGAGCTCCTCTATCTATCGAGTCTATTTGTATAATGTGATATAATTTAGTACAAAAGCAATAAAGGTCACTACTCGAGTGCTGTTAAGTCCATGCTCAATTTCAGCTTCAGCTGTACTGCGGCCAGGCGGCTGAATAATAAATCAAAGCCGCCGCCGGATGGCTGTCTGCTGCTACTTCCTTCGGCCATACTTGAATCGGTATCATCCGATACATTGGGCTCCTTTGGTCAAATTCCAAAAAGGATATATATGTACACTAATAAAATTCGCGCAAATTTACCTTAGTAGAGATAATTAGTTAGTAGAGGTAAGCATAAGACGTGATTAAAGTAGGTATACCTATGTAAGCACAAAATTATTGGCGTTGTGATGTTATAATTAAGAAAATTAAAAGTTTTTATTATTCGTAATTAGGTAATACGATAATTTCTACAAGTTACCTTTACCGCAACAATTTATTAATCTGTAAAAAATAAACTAAACGTAAGATTTATGTAATTACTTCGCCTTTTGTCCCTTTTCGACGTAGTAAATGAAGTTTAAGTGATATTTTTTTATAAGTTCATTATTTTTTAAATATTTTATTTCTGTAAATAACGGTTTTATCTTGGGATAAGTATAACTGTATTGCTCAAATCTGTAACGTTACATTACACGCGAATGCTCCCGGTGAGGGAGCACCTCTTATCTCAAGATAAAACCGTTAGTTTAGATTGTAGAAACATAATTAAAGACCGTTTATTTTGGAACGCACTTAATGTAAAAGAAAAAAGTTTTTATGCCTTAAAAAGAACGCCAAAAAAGAGTAACAGACAAGGCGTAAGAATTTCCCTCGCGCATACAGAAGGAACAATTAGCCGTACTCACCCTAGATGTAGTATCCAAGCCTGGCGGAATGCCAGCCAGTATTTTTTAACAAATTGTCTTTAAAACGCTAAGCCTTAACTGAATTAAAAAATAAAATCTCTCGACTATCACTGTGGCGTAATGGCTAAACTGAGCTACCCTACGAGTATTTATATATAAAACAAACAAAATATTGAAAATAAATTTTTTAGTACTATAAAAAAGAAAGAAATAAAACCTATTTCTTTTCAGTAACAAGTATTCTATTCAAAAGGCGACCACCTCATTTCAATCGCCTATAATACGTAGCAGACACAGTTCTTCAAAAGATAAAGAAACCTTTTAACCACTTAGCTAGTATAATATATCGAGTGTTCCGGCTGGGTATCAATTGATAATAAATTTGTCATACGGATGTTTTCAAACAATTTTAGGCTTAATAATAAGTTTATTTATATTTTTCATTACTGAAATTAATATCTTCGCAAAATTATAAGCAGTTAAATAAATCGAAAGTGATTATTTAATTTTATCAACATATTTATTGGTTTCCGGTTGAATTATTTGACTGTGTAATGGTTAATTGTTAATTTTATTAAAATTATTTATTTACCATTTTATATTAATGATCACAAATATTATGACGAACTGTAGTAGTGTAAAAATGTTAAGTAACAAATTATAAGATTTTAGTGCACTGATTAAAAGTATGTAAATTGACGGAAGTGTATTTGGCTTTAGAGCAAGGTTCATTCGTTAAATTTATAGAAATATTTAAGTACACTTATTAGCGTGATTCTATTTCAATAACTCTTACTGTCCATTTCAAAATTGTGTTACGCATGCTTTCTTGGAAATTAATGTTTTACAGTTATAATCGAGATAATAAGTAGTGAAATGACTATGGACAGTAACGGTCAAAGAAGTCTCAATTCCCGCCAAGAATAAATGTTTAAAAGTGAAATCGAAATAGTGTAACGGGTCAGTCTGATTTTGTGCCTCGCCGAATAATAAGATAAGTATTGAATACCTGTGTTACATCTAAGATGTTATTCTGTTCAGAACACTTTGTTCATTTGTTTGATTGAATGTGTTGTTTTATTGGCATTTTATGCAATGTTCGTTAGAATGAATAGTAAAGACTATTTGTTATTTCATTGTAATACAATAAATTTAAAATAGAAGTGATTACAAAAGTAAAGTTTAATTGTTTATTCATGATGATTAATGTTTTATGATTTGTTTATTGGCTATGCTATTATTCACTATGAATAATAAAGTCTAATGTGTTGTTTTATTTGTAACACAATGTTAGTGATTATAAAAGTTACGTTAAAATATAGTGATTGATAAGATTAATTATATTTTCTTGTAAAATCTTGGTAAATCAAATATTATAGTGATTCATAAGGTCTAAGATGTTGTTTCCTTGATAATGCGAGTATTGCTTTTAGTTACTCAAATATATCCTTGTTAAACAGTGACTTAGTGCTTTTAATTATGTATGCCTGATCCCTTAATTTTAACACTAGTCTGTCTGTCTGTCGGGTCATTTTGTAACACGTTGTATAACGTATTTTGCAAACGATGTTACAATTAAAACCTCCAAGTAGTTTACATATCCCTCAGTCTCAGTCTAGGAAGAAACATCGTGCGAGAGAGGCATTACAGTTTTATTATCAATAAAGGCAGTGTAGCCACGTTGAGTACGCAACTTCTCATCTTCGCGTACTTTCGGCTCAGCTCACACCGAGACGCGACGCAATGCTCACTTTAAGTGTAGCAAAAATTTTGCTACACTTAAAGTGAGCATTGCGTCGCGTCTCGCAAAATAGTAGATTATACAACAAGTGAAAAAATAAGGAATTTATTTCGAGGATTATGTACTATGTTGGATCCCGAGAGCAGCGAAGGATTCTAGAGTTGAATCCTGAGCGAAACGAGGGATTCAAAAGTAGAATCCTGAGCGAAACGAGAGATACAAAGGACCGAGATGAAATTTTTTTTCACGAGTTGTGTACTCTACTTTTTACCATTGATTGCGAGAAAACATAATAGCAGTACTTAAACCTATAGTACCTTTTTATAGTTATCAAATTTTATTATTTAGATAGGTAATCGGTAATTTAACCATTAGAAAACAGTGAACAAGTTTTCCAATGACATAAAACAACAATGCTATGAGGGAAATTACATGATCAGTCTGACATCAGTCCATTTCATCAGTTTGTATAGACTTTGAATTTTTACAGACTGAAGATCGTACCAGACTGATGGAATGGACTGATGCAAGACTGAACATCTCGCTAATCTCCCTCTAATATAAAGAAAAGAACCCAAAGATAAGACACTAAAAAGAACTTAATTAATTTGGCGAGATATTTTTTTAGAAAAAAACCCAAAGATAAGACACTAAAAAGAACCTAAATAAAATTGGCGGGATATTTTTTTTATTTAATTATATAACTATGGCTTTATCTATGGAATAGCTCCATACTTTCAGCACGTTTTCTTTTTTTTGTACATAATTCATACGATGCGAGCTTGTTCCGAATTCAAAATATTTTTATTCACTCGGTGAATAAAACAGCGTTTTATTCACTCTTATCGTTGAATTAAACGCACTTTTTCGATGCAATGGTAAAATAGTAGATTATACGACAAGTGAATAAAAAGGGAATTTAGTTCGAGGGACTAAGATGGATCCCGAGAGTAGCGAAGGATTCAAAAGTAGAATCCTGAGCGTAGCGAGGGATACAAAGGACCGAGATGAAATTTTTTATTCACGAGTTGTGTACTCTACTTTTTACCATTGACTGCGAGAAAAAAATAGGTACCTACCTAGCAGTATTTTATACTTAGTATTTATAGATGACCATCAGCCATTTTTAATGTCCCCACTGCTGGGGCACAGGCCTTCCTCATGGGTGGGAGGATGAGCCATAACCCACCACGCGGGCCCAATGCGGATTGATGGGTGTTAACAACTGCAAATGCAGCCGGGACCAACGGCTTAACGTGCCTTCCGAGGCAAGGAGGAGCTCGAGATAATACATTTTTGGTCACCCATCCCATGACCGACCCATGCGACCCATGCATGAAATTAGAAGTTTTCCAATGACATAAAACAACCACGCTAAGAGATAGATTACATGATCAGTCTGGCATCAGTCCATTTCATCAGTCTGTATATACTTTATATTTTTGCAGACTGAATATCGTACCAGACTGATGGAATGGACTGATGCAAGACTGAATATTCAATCTCCCTCTAATAGATAGAAAAGAACCCAAAGATAAGACACTAAAAAGAACCTAATTAAATTTGGCGGGATATTTTTTTTTCTTTAATTTTATTGTGTAACTATGGCTCTAATGCTCTATGGAATAGCTCCATAGCAGCCAGTAGGTATAGGTACTTTTTGGTACTAATTCATGATGCGCGCTTGTTCCAAATTCAAATTATTTTTATTCACTCGGTGAATAAAATCGCTTATTATTCACTCTTATCGTTGAATTAAACGTACTTTTTAGAGTGGCGATGGTAAAAAAAAATTTAAACCTATCGAAGTACAACTCAAATAAGTAGAGCAGACGACCACAGAACTGTTACAGGCCCCCTACTCAAATGGCCAAATTTCTATGCGTTTGAACGCTACGCTTACTATTAAAGCTGTAAAATAAATAGCAAACTCATCGAGTTCAAACTTTAAAATTACGTGCCGTAAGCTTGTCATAATAATCGATACACGCGTGAAAGCACTAAACTTAAGAATCGACTAAGTCTATTCTTATCTACAACTCGACCAAGTTAACTTAGCGAATGACAGCTACATGACGGCTAAGTTTATGACACCGTTTTAATTTGGTCATGTTGTAGTTAGGAAAAGACTTAGGCGATTCTTAAGTTTAGTGCAATCGGCCAACAATACCTCAAAGTCTGTGAACTACATAAGTTTTCAACATGACATGTGATTTAATCGACAATTGCTCATATTTAAGGTTTTAAAGTAAATAAGTAAGTAAACGTAGCGTTCAAACGCATTGAATATTGTCCAAATGAGTAGGGGGCAGATCATTTTTAATGTGGGATTCACACAGGTCGATTTCCCAGACTTGTTGGTAGATTTTAAGAGACTAGCGCTTTTTATCGACAATCGCTTGTAAATTAGAATCGCCACCTCATTGGGTTTGTGATTAGATTTTACAAAGCGCTAGTTGACTAAAATCGACCTGTGCAAATCCCACATTATACCTTAAGTCGTCGGATTACCTAACTGTACCTACGCGATCGCTTTCAGCCATCTGGGGCAATACACATTTCTTACGATTTCTGTAGTAGCAAATGATGTACGCAGATTGTACTAATAAAAGCGATCGTAATATCTATTAGATATTATATTATTATGAAGTTAACCTATTTCACCTATCTATATTTTATAGGAGTCACACAAAAAAAGTTGCTAGTACAGTCTATAAACTATTAACTACTCTACTCAAAAAAAAATATCGCTCAAAAAATTGAGTTTACCTATTTTACCTATCTATTTTTATAGTCACACAAAAAAGTTGCTGGTACAGTCTATAAACTATTAACTACTCTACTCAAAAAAAAATTATATCGCACAAAAAATTGAAAAAAAAAATTGTTAGTAAAATAAAAAGTTGGCGGCGTGTCGTGTCTCGGTGAGCGCTGACGCTTATACGCAACAACAAAACTTGGCTCTCACTGATATTACTCTATTCAATAATCTTAACACGAAACTGCTACACAAAGCGACTCGAACAAAAGCTCCGCGGAAAAAGGGAACATACTAGCTAGTAGTATGCTCCCCAAATCTTTTTGTAAATTAAATTTCGTAGCGAAACGGCGGCTTTTGAATAATTCTGACTACTTTAACTTGTCTGGTAAAAGGAACAATTTGACTGGTTAAAACTTCACTTGTAAGCAGTACGTGGCAGTACCTAGTATTTATTGATTTGCGTAAGATTTTTGCATAAATAGTATAATTTATTAAATAAACCTTTAGGGAGCCGAAAGATGTAAAAATAAATGACAACTGACAACAATTAACTATTGTATTTAACTGTCCCTTCTAAAAAAGCTCTTGATAATTTGTTATGTTTTGACAAGTGTAAGAAATAATGCAAGTTATTTAACGTAAGTACAGAATTAATTTGAATTTAAGTTTTCTTCTAGCACGCACAACGGGACGGATGGGGAGATAGGGGTGACGTCACGTGTTAAAGGGCATCAGCTACCAGGACTTCAGAGCACATCAGGAGATAGAAGCAACCCAGGCGCAGGCAAAATGCATCCTTAACCCCTACGCGATAGAACACCCCGCTGCAACATCAAGAGTCACCCCCTAAACACGCTGAAATACCTCACTGCAAATTGCAACCCAAATGACAGTATGCGTATGGCATAGTTTTGATTGTAGCCAATATTTGTTTTCTTTCTCTAAAAGGCTATCTATTACTTGCTTTATTTAACACCATGTTTTGATGTTCAACAGTATACTTTGTTCGTGGAGCTATAGGGTACGTATTGCAAGTGAAATAGAAAAACATTTAAGCTTTTTACAACATTGCAAATGTTATTGCATGCCTAGGGATGCTTCCGTGTGAAGAGGAAAGCTCTTAGTAGGAATGAGATGGAAAATATTTTCTAGTTCTCTCTCTTTCCGTATAGCCATTTGATTAATGAGCATACCGACACATGGCTGTGGCAAGTAATTATCGAAATATTTTCAGTTTTCCATCGCTTAACTAATATTTTAGGAAAATCTGATTATTGGTGCGATATTTCTTTTCTTATAGAAAGTGCTCCTAACTAGCTATATTTACTTAATTCAAGAATAAAGAACTATTTCAGTTTAATTAAACTTGTTATTTTTTCGTTACAATACTAGGCGCAAGTTTTGGAAGAAAATAAGTGAACAACTGAATTGGATAGGATAGAGCCAACAGTATGAAATCTTTAGGTCTAGCCAACATAACGCGTTTGTTTTTTACCCGACTGCGAGAGGGTTATGTTTTTTGTTAAACTTTCTTTTTTTATACACAACGGGATAGTGCTTGGCCTTCATCTCACCTGATGTTAAATGACGATAAAGGCCGAAGGTGGAAGCGCACTACACCTGGAATACTGGCTAACTTACCTCGAACTGCCGGAGCACAACAATTTTTATGGCGTCAGACTTAGGTAAGATGGTGGTAGTTAGCCAGGCGGACTTGAAATAAGCCCTACCACCGACCAAACCGAGCACAAATTGTACCCCCCCTGGGAATCGAACCCGGGACCTCTGCGTCTTACACGGGTGGGCGAACCACTAGACCACAGAGGCGGTTAAACGGCTTTCACATCTTAACAACTCTGATCATCATTACATGTTGCATATGCATACACGTTATCAAGGATACAGAAACGACATAGGGTTTCATCCAGAAAAAAGTACTGTTCCCGAGGGATCGAAATTATAACTGTCCATGCAGGCGAAGTCGCGGGCAGCCGCTAGTTCTTTATTTACTGGCATAACCAAAGGGTATAAAACATAAAAACATACTCAGGGAGTACGTACAGGGTGTACTTATATTAATCGTTGATGGACTGATTGTTAGCCGATAACTTGCAAAAAGGCTGATAAAACGAGAAGCGTAGGCTTTTTACGCTGGCGGGTTCCATAATGAGCTGATTGGCCTCCGGGACCGTGCCGCTCATCCTTCTCCGTCGCCGCTCATTATCGTTTTGGGAACGCTGTCGAAATAACAAGACGTTCGAGTTGACATCGCAATCCACTGAGAATGGAAAGTGCATTCACCACAGACCTTATACAGGGTCACTGGAAATATGACGTATTCCTGCTAAGGGGTTATAGATGAGTTCAAAACAAATATTTTTTGTCATTTAACTTTTTCTCAAAAAGTTAATAGTAATTGAATTAATTGAAATTAAGTATTTTTTTAGCAAATATACGTTTTCAGACTCAAAAAGTTAAAATAAAAGATAACTACTCATTCGATTACGGTTTTAATGCCATGCGTATCAACTATTTTTAATGCCCCCGGAATTTCTGCTTTTAAATTCAGTAGTAATAAAATAATCGAGATCTTTGTTACAAATAAGCGTGATTTCTTGAACAGGGTATTAAAACTAAAAAGTGCTGTGATGATAATAACGAAAGATTTTTTTTATATTTATTTCCTTAACAATTTATTTCTATACCTATGTACCGTGCAGGCTTTTTTTGAGATACACTGTACTCAAAGTGTTGCTCAAAGATTTGTTGAATTTTAATTTAAAACGTTGTTTTACAAATGAATATTTTATGTAAAAGAGTGTATGGTAGGTACCGTTATGATTATGAGGTTACTTCCTTCAAACGCTGTAGGCTTGTTGGCTGGACTTGTGAAAGTCAAAGAATCCATCGGCGTGAAAGGCTACGAAAGGGGAGGGAAACTTTGTTTGAGAACACGGAACTTAATTCTGGATACTAAAACTGGAACTGAATCTGGTGAAGTTCCAGTTAACTGTAACAGGAACTTTACCGGACACTATGGGATACCTTAAGGCAATCGAGTCCCAGAAACAGTTGCATATCTTGCAGTTTATAATTTCCTGGTACTTTCTCGAACCAAACAACGTGACATGAGCGGATTTCCAGGCGACGCACTCAACTTGACATACTCACAGCTAGAGTCTTAGCTCTTGCAGGTCGTGTATCCTTGGTAGTACCAAACAAGGTGACATGAGCGGGTCTCCAGGCGACCCCTATATATACCTAACAGTCTTAGCTCTTGCAGGTCATGTATCCTTGGTACTATCTCGAACCAAAGAACGTGACATGAGCGGGTTTCCAGGCGACCCACACAACCCGACATACCCACAGCTAAAGTCTTAGCTCTTGCTTGCGGGTCATGTATCCTTGGTACTATCTCGAACCAACAACGTGCGACATGAGCGGGTTTCCAGGCGACCCACACCGGACTTAGCTAACAGTCTTAGCTCTTGCAGCTCATGTATTTTTGTACTATCTCGAACCAACAACGTGCGACATGAGCGGGTTTCCAGGCGACCCACACCGGACATACCTACAGCTAACAGTCTTAGCTCTTGCAGCTCATGCATCCTTGGTACTATCTCGAACCAAACAACGTGCGACATGAGCGGGTTTGCAGGCGACCCACACAGGACATACCTACAGCTGATTAGTATTAGCTCCTGCAGTTCATGCATCCTTGGTACTATCTCGAACCAAACAACGTGACATGAGCGGGTTTCCAGGTGACGCATTTTGGAATAACCTCACGTAACTACAGCTGGAGCCAAGGAATTTTGGATTTTCCAAGGAATTATACAAAGTGAACCAGTAGAAGGATTTTTATTCTAACTTTAATCGTATAACATGATTGGTGAGGTGAGTAACTCAAAGACAATTTACAAGGAAACATCGGTGACACAACGTCAACATCCAAACAATCAGTAACTGCAAAAGTATTTTTAGGGTTCCGTATTCAAAGGGTAATACTGAGACTCCACTGTCCGTCTGTCTGTCACCAGGCTGTATCTCATGAACCGTGATAGCCAGAAAGTTGAAATTTTCACAGATGATGTATTTATTTTACCGCTATAACAACAAATACTAAAAACAGAATGAAATAAATATTTAAGTGGGGCTCCCATACTTTTGTCTCATCTTAGCCTTGCCAAGTTAGGTGCCGGTATCTGCATAATAGTTACCCACTCAGTATTTTTGTCACTCATATGGAATTTTCGCTGCTAACTTAAATTATTTATCTCCCACATGTAGTCGCCTGTTTTACATATTTTTGTAATCCACAGTTTGTCGCCCGTTAAGTTATTTTGTCATCCAAAATATAAGTATTTAAGTATCCCATTAACATTTCCAGTCTTCCAATTAATTAATTTCCAATTAAAAACTTTGAGTCAAGGAATATGAGTTTAATTTCACTTAAAGGAAATAAATTGAAGGGAATATAATTAAATAAAAACTTTAATTCCTCGACTCAAACACTACAACTTGAAGCCGCAGTTCATGATTCAGAGACATCTAGCGGAATTTCCCAACAACGAATTTAGAGCTTTCACAGAATCAGATGCTTATCTGAAGCATGCTGTGAGTTTTCTCGGTTGAGGTTCTTGCTTTTCAGCCTTGCATCGTGCAGATGAAAAAGTAGGTACTCATGCAAAGGGACCCGGGAAGGGTTGTAAAGTGGCTAAAAAAACTTGTGGACATTCCAAAATGAACATATAAAAATACCTACATTGTATTTTATTTTTTACACTAATATTACAACAAAACGAATAAGTATTACAACAACTAACCCAGTGTGTTTTTATTCTACACACAGAAGTACAGACCTACTATTAACGAATTAGTAAAAGCCAAAATATTTTATTTATTTATTAATGACTGGCAAAACTGTTTTCCAAAAATTTATTGAGTCACGATTATTTTACTCATTGGTTTGCCTGTTTCAGGTCTCCTCAATATTTAAGGTATATTTAGTAACAATTTGGCTACTTTCAAAAGTGTTCAAAGCCAAAACCACACTTTGGTTACGTTGGTTGTCAGGGTTTAAAATATAATATTAAGAAAATATAAAATTAAACCTCTTTTAAAATCTACCTTATCTTACACCCACCGCACAACGCATACCTTGTACGGTTTACGTTTCATAGAGTTTTCCGCCATAATATTTTTGTGATAAAGTTTTACCATTGAAAATGGTTACCAGATGCAAATCGCCTGAGACGTATTTTTAGCCATATCTCCGAGGATTTTGAGAGGATCGAGATGGAAATAGTACTCAAAGTTGAGGAATTTATCGAGACACCTGTGAACGTTTGAATTTTAAGAAATCTATTGGTAACTTTTTTTGGAATTTTGCAAAATTCCAAAAATTCCGGGTTTTTTGGGGGGTGTTTGTTTATAAAATTGTAAATATTTCGGAAATAAAACCGACTTAAGAAAAAATGAAAAAAAAAGTCCTAGGGTATTAGTTTAGCTATGATATGGCGAAATAATTTTGAAAATCGGTTAATAATTGTGACCTGTAGGTGGTCCCTTTAGATTGTGAATTGTAGAAAAACGGCTGTTGCCGTACATAAAAAGTGATGTAGCTTCTATGATTATTGACCGATCGTCATGGTAATAGTGTTAAAAGATGCAGAAGCGGACGAGAAGTGCATTCGTTGGAATTTCGAAAATTGTTTAATATTATTTCGGCCGCTAGGTAACTTTAAAAATATAATATAGGACTTTGCATTTGATTTGATTTTGGTTTTTCGTTAATTTTTGTGTTCATTTTCAATGCTCCGATTCTTGCGGGGACTGTAAAATCGTGATTTTTTTAACATGGATTTTAAATTCATGCAAAGGCAGTTCAATCACTTGTTGCGGATCTTTATTAATAAAGGCGGCGGAGCTTTATTAACAGCTCAGCTGGATACACACTCCATCATCAGACTGTGTTCCTAGTTCCATGACGGAGGTTATATGTATGCAGGCTCTATATATTTCGCATACGGTTAGTGTTTGTGTGTGCTTTTCGTATCAGAAAGACAATCTAGTAAAAAGCTTGTGAAACGACATGAAAGTAAAACAACCGACTAGTGGTTTTACTAGTAAAACAATAATGAAATTTAAAACCTTCATTAGTAAAACGCCTAAAATGAAAATGCCGGTGCACGGACCGGACGGTCGGCCGTCCGGCTGCGGCCCGTAACGTCACGACGTCACGATGCTAGGTCTTGTGCAGTATCAGGAATGCAGAATGTAGCAGAAATCACAGTAACCGAGGATGCCCCAACGCTGTTGGTATATTTGAAAAGTTTGGGGTTTGGTTTGGCGGCCCAGCCGGCTTTGCGCCTGCATGTGTCGACTTTTTCAGTCACACTACGCCGAGTCACGTTTTTGGACCCGGTGCAGCACCAAGAATTTCAGAATGTTGCAAGAGTCACAGTTCCTAGGACGCTGGTGACGTTGCGATATTTTTTAATTAATATAAAACCATTTAATTCGCGCCTGCGTTTATTTATGCCACAGACCGATAGCCAAGTGTGCAGTAAAATGCTTGGTCAGGAATACAGACGTGCAGGTGTTGGTGTGTTGTGAGTAATAAAACATCGAGGTGGGAAGAAGGGATTATTGATCGTTCAGGCTACTACCATCTACCATTAGTTTTTTTTCAAGTTTTTTTCCGCTTCATTCCGATGATTTTCAATGAGGTCTAAAACTCATATTTTTTTTTCTGGCAATATTTTTTACACAAAATTAGTTTTGTAGCTATTATTTATTTATTTATATTGAAGCGCTCATGGCGGAACTTGATAGACTGATCGTACTCGATCACGTTTGTTAAGCAACGCTCGGTCCGGTCAGGTGTCGGATGGGTGACCGTTAAAGTGGCATTACAACTGAGCGCTTCCGTGCTTCGGAGGGCACGTTAAACCGTCGGTCCCGGCTGTTGTCCTCTGATAACAGTCGTTAAGCCAAGTTAGAGGCCTTACAGGCGGCTTGATAAACTCTAACACCAGAGGTGGCCACTAATCCTCATTCGATAAATAAGAAAGATTGAGTTTTGTAGCTAATATTTTTAGTTTTGGTTTTTTCACTGAAAATTAACCCCTGAAATCTACAAGATTTTCTTATTCAACTTACAGCAAAGGTAATCTCCACGTTATAAAATCTTGTTTGGGTCGCGGTGCACCACGTCACGTTGCAAGGCCCGGGTGCAGTACCAGGAATGCAGATTGTTGCAGGAGTCACTGTTGCCAGGGACGCCGGTTTCATAATATTTATTAATACAATGATCGAGTAGTTATACATCGGTTTTCAAGGTGTCACCATCTCTGAGGTCCCGGGTTCGATCCCCGGCTGGGTGAATTTAGAAAACGAACTTTTCTATATTGCCTCAGGTCTAAAGTGTTTGTAGTTCCACCGTTGTCTCTGATTTCCATAACACAAAGTGCTTTATAATGCGATTAATTTCAACTATGTACAAATTGACAACATTTCAAAATATTTAGGTAGGCATGTTTTTATGGATATAATGAAAATTTATCGTTTTTTAGGCAACACGTATTTTTTCTTTTCTATTTATTTTTATACATTACTGAGATATTAATTAATAGAAAATGGTTTATTCTAAAAGGACGTAAGTACAAGATATAGGTAAAATATTATATTGATATTATTGTGCCGGATAATGTTTACCCTAAATCTACGGTAAATTACCCTGGCTGGTACCACTGTTTTTTTTTAAATAGAAGGCAAAGAGACTCATCTCAGACTCCCTATATCGCGTTTATTTTAGATTTTTTAATTAACGTAAAAAATACTGATCTAAAAATTCTGAAAAAAAAATATGAGCTTAGAACACTAAAATCTCGAAATGGTTTTCTAATTTTAGTACTTTCTCAAAATGAAATGTTGTCAATTAATGAAGTAACTAACGTCAGAACGCTTGCGGTACGTAATAACGTACCTAGCTTAAACTGTAAAATTTTCTCTTTGCCACGCATTTTCGTGTGAAGTTGCAGCGGCTCAATGTCTATTTAATCTCAAAGTAGCTACTTACTTTGGAATGTTTGCGATGTTGTTAGTATTTATATATTAGTAGCCAACTGCAATCCCACATCTCAAAACTTGAATAAATTCACGAGGGCTCTCGACTATTACCTACAATTCATATTATACTATACTCATCCTCCTTCCCCCCTCCTGGGCCATGGGCTGGCGACGCCCTTGTTCAAATAAAGTACTAGACTTTTGCGGTGCTATTACAAAATATTTTTAAATATTTATATATACATGTTTAATTTTTGACAATATTATTTGAAAGCATCACATTTAAACGGTGTGTCTAAGTTAATCAGGTGTGTGCAGTTGAGCAGTCTACAACTCTTTTTTTTGCTGAGCAGTGGGGGAAAAAAGGATATTTTTTCGCTCCAGCGTGCTTTACTCCAGCGTCATCCACTCACAAGTAAGAAAACCCGTAATAACTAAGTAATTAGGTACCATGGGCAGCAGCGTCTGCCACTCTGCTAAGGTTAAAATCGCTTGCACGCCGCGTCACTGTCACATACGTTTAGTTCAAGCAGAGGCGATACGCGCGCATACGAATTTTGTTGCAAACTGGTTAAGCGACGCTGTTGCCCATAGTACACAAGTTAAATATTTTAAAAGTGACTCTTCGTTTAGTTAGTAAAATTACAATTTTATTAGTTGTAAACTTACTCAAGACTATTTTTTATCATTGATACTCGTCACTTAGGTATTATAAATAAATAAATATTTGACAACATCACATACATTGCTCCAATCCCAAAGTAAGTAGCTACAGCACTTGTGTTATGGAAATCAGAAACAACGGTGGTATGACACACACCCAGACCTGAGACAATATTGAAAAGTTCATTTTCTACATTGACCCAGCCGGGGATCGAACCCGGGACCTCAAGAGATGGTGACGCCTTGAAACCGGCGTGCGAACCATTCGACCACGGAGGTCGTTATGAACAACTCTAACCACAAGGTATTGTGGTACTGGAATATACTTTATACACCGTCATTTTGTAGTCGTTTTAATTAACTTAAGGGTGTGTTGTACCAATGAAACTAAACATTTTTGCCCAAGAAACATGGGTCATAAAACGACAAAAAATTTTGGTCCTCCCATACTAACTAGACTGCTAAAACATTGTATTTGTATGGGAAAGTCCAAAATTTTTGTCGTTTTTCTACCCATGTTTGTTTGGCAAAAATGATTATTTTCATTAGTAGAGCACTCCCTTAAGTTAATTAAAACGACTACAAAATGACGGTGTATTGTTTTATCAAAATTAGTTAAGTTAGCATTTGTCCACAATCACATCATAGTGATGATGCGGACTACGATGGAGCCTAGATGGAGCATGCTCTCTTAGATAATGCCTATTCACTCTAGCTTTGAAAAGGCCCAAGTTCCAATTAGCAAAGATCCTACCTCGAAAAATTCCTACCTATTAAAACATTAAATTAAATAAAAATTAAGAAAAAGTACGGAAAATGCAATTCTACCTACCTACCTTAAAATAGAGCATACCTACTAAGCGGCAATTTCATATTTAATAATTTTAAACCTCTTAATAATTTGGTACCTAGTCTAATAATCAGCTAATCCTTGTGGTCGGGTGCGCGCGCGCCGGCCGGCTCGCTGTACTGCAGCTGGTCCTCGGCCTCGCTCACCGCAGTAAATATCTTCCTTTTCACTCGAATCTGCATCCACAGCGGCATCTCTTTAATGGTCTTTGCCATACTTTCTAAAAACAAATCCATTGGATGCTTTGCTTTGTGCAAATCTCTTAATTCTTGCAACGTCGCCCTTTCTTCTTGCCGCATCCTTTGTCTGTCTTTGATCTCTATCAACAAATCGTCTAACTCACCGTCTGGTTTTCTTTTTTTAGTTTCTAAATGATCTTCATCAATTCCATAATCGTCTATTGTATAATTAGTAATTTCGTTCGGAGCAGTAGGCCCGTTTATTTCAATATAGTCTTCATTATAATATTCTTCAGTTTGCTCGTCGTCATTTTGTGGTGATTGTGGGTCATCAGAACTCACACGCCGTCGTTTAACTCTGCGCTTCATAAATGGCAGCAAAAATTCCATCAATGTAGCGTATCTCCAAATATTTACGTTAGACTTTGATCTTTTCAAACTATCTCTGTGGTTGTCTCTTAATTTTTTCCACTCTGCTTTTGCTTCAGTAACTGTAAATAATATAATATAATATTAACTTTGCGTGCTTATAAAGTTGCTTAAAGGTCTCTACCCACTTCACCGTGCACCGTGCCATACCATGACCCCTATGTATATGGTCATGGTATAGCAACACGCTACGCTCTACTTCTTCTTCTTATCTTCTTCTTCTTATCGAATGAGGATTAGTGGCCACCTCTGGTGTTAGAGTTTATCAAGCCGCCTGTAAGGCCTCCAACTTGGCTTAACGACTGTTATCAGATGACAACAGCCGGGACCGACGGTCTAACGTGCCCTCCTATCTGGGAATAGTGGCATACTTTTCAATACAAATAATATTTTTTGCCTGACACGTTCATAGCACGGTCATGATATGGTACGGTATAGTGGTAGAGACCTTAAGGTGCGTCCAGATATGTTCTTTTGCCCGTACCATACCTCCGTTCCGATCGGCGTCGCGATCAAAGAACGCTAGTCTGGACGCATGTTCGGAACGGTGCGGAGGTACGCCGTTCCGTTCGCCGAACAGGTACGCCCCGATCCACCTCGAATCTCTCGCTCTTTTGCCCGTACCCGTATCTCTCGCTCTTGAGCGTCGCGAACAAAGAACGCTAGTCTGGACGCATGTTCGGAACGGTGCGGAGGTACGCCGTCTCGATCGCCGACAGGTACGCTCCGATCCATCACGAGTCGGTTTTTTCGCCCCGTTCAAAGGAAAAACGGAACGGAGGAACGGTACGGCGCTAGTCTGGACGTGATCGCGGCGACGCCGACGTTCGGAGGTTGTAGTACAGTAGCCCGTAGTACATTTAAATTACGAAAAAGGTTAGGTACCGTTTGCCGTTGTGATATAGTTATTTATTATGAAATTATAGATATTAACCCAAGTTTTACAGATCGCAATTTAATAATTTGATTACCACTGATAATACAGATTGTAATTTGATTACCACTGATAATAGTTAGACTGTGAAAAGTAGCCATACACTGATTTAAGACCAGATGAAATGGATGGACTTTATCTGGTCCTCAATCTGTGTATGGCTACTTTTCAGTCTTAATATTATCAGTGGCAATCAAACATAGCGCTGTAGAACACGACAATAGCTAAACCATGTGATTAACCTCGAAAAATAAAAAATAATCATTTTTGGAGGTTGCGGCGGGTTGCGATCTGTTAAAGTATCTATAATTTTGTAATAAATAACTATATCACAACGGCAAACGGTAACCTTTTTCGTAATTTAAATTTACTACGGGCTGCTGTACTATTGGATCGGAACGTTGATACGGAACGGAGGTACGGTACGGCGCTAGTCTGGACGTGATCGCGGCGAGCGACGTTCGGCGGTTTGATCGGAACTATTCGGAACGGTCGGTGGTACGGAACGGAGGTACGGAACGGGCAAAAGTAGCGTCCAGACTTATTTGATCGGAACGCTGGTACGGAACGGAGGTACGGTGCGATCAAAAGAACATATCTGGACGCACCTTTAAATGATTCTGAAATAGAATAATATAGGTAAAGACATGGCTTGGCTTACCATTTCTCACATCAGGAAATTTCATGTGCACAATCTCTCTCCACGCTAAGTCCTTCTGATCTTGATTTCTATAATCTTTATGAGACACATCCCAGAGGCAAGGGCGCTGCCGCACAGCTGCGATAAACTCCGCCATTCCGAAGCGAAGACCAACGAACAATGATTATTTTTTATTTTAGCGGTGACGCCACGCACGACAGGCAGGGGGGATATGCGGCGGGGAGGGCGGGAGCGCAAACTCCGTTACCGACTCGCTATCGGCTTCCGCACCGCTCCGCGCCGAAGCGAACTCGTTCCTATTTCAAACAGTAGTACTATCCCCGTCAATTGGTAATGCGCTGGAACCTTGTCAAATTAACATACACATCAATGTCATCCGCAACTAAAAATGACAAAAAACAATAAAATTCTAATAGGTAATATAATAAATTAATTATTGAATTCTTATTTTCAATAAGAAAGGGTCTAGGTATATGAAAAAATTGCAATTGTTTTTCGATTTTGAGGTTAAAATCATGGCCGCCAGGCGCATTACCAATTGACGCGGATAGTAAGCCGCATTCTGCTGCAATGCTGCAAACGAAGTGAGGGACGTTACACTCCGTTTCGCTCGCAGATGGCAAACCTGTTTCTATGCTAGGTGAAACATAAAAAAGAGAGGCAAGCGGAACGGAACGAGTTTGTCACATTTCACAATAGTACATTATGAGACAAGTTAGCTTAGGTTGCTCATCGCACACAAGTCTGTGGGTTGCAGCCGTAGGCGAGGGCGTAACTCAGCCGAGTGTGCAATAAGCAAGAGCTCACGAGTTTCATACGACGTTTTTTAACACACTTGCGAGGAAAAAACTAAGTAATTTACCACACAACAAGAAATACGACAAAACAAAATATTTATAATTATGATGAGAAAAGGTGCATAGGATTTTTTTGTTTTTTTCACACGCCCAATGCAAGAATATTTTGTGAACAACAGGGTTAGTGAGCATACAGCCTACTTCAAAATTATAATTTTAAGTGATAAAATGCAAATATTTTAATATTTTATAACAAAATGAATGAATAATTGATAATAATTAATATTTGTTTGAATTAATGAAGGACTTACACGTTTATTTATTCCAAAAATTTATATGAATTTTCAGCGGCATAAAACCTCTTTGTTGTTACTAAAAAAATAACTGTATTACCCGGTTAAATTGGGAGTGCTCTGTTTACTCGCATATAACTTGCTGTAAGGTACCTTTTTAACTTTGTAGGGATAATTCTATAACCAACTAGGTTTTATACTTATAGGCAAGAAGCTTATACCTCCCTCAAATGGAGTTTGACGGCCATATGTCATAGTGAAGATTGAAAAAAGGTCCTTACGGCTTATTGCAACCTCTTTCTTTAGTGTTACAATACGTGTTCGTTGTTCGTCGTTCGTTTGTTCGTGAGAAACGAAAACGTATTGTAAAACGAAAAGAAAGAGATAGCAATACGCCGTAACGTCACTAAAGAGTCTTTTTCAATCTTCACTTACTTACTAGGCGTGCAACCTCCATTGTGGATATAAGCTTCTTGCTTATAGGTATTATTACACGCGTTTGTTATAGTTCGGTTTATGGCCCTAAAAGCTATGTATTAGGGCTCACTTTACGAGCAAGTGTGTTGAAAACAATTTTACTTATTCACAAGAAGTTAATTCCTTAAAATAATTGAATTTATCATAAAAATACCTTTCAGTAGTTAGCTCATTTGTTAAACCATAAAGTGCCCCTATTTTCGTTTGAGTAGTAACTACCTATATTATGAATTGAATTATTTACAGTTCATATAGGTACCTACCTAATGTTAATGTAAGTAAAGCGCATTAAATAAGTATTAATTGTTTTTTACCCGCCTTCAAAAAAAGAAGGAGGTTCTCAAGTGGTTGCGTAACTATCCTACTAATATTATAAATATGAAAGTTTTTGGGTTTGGATGTTTGTTCCTCAATCACGCAAAAACTACGGAACGGATTTGGTTGAAATTTGGCACACAGATAGTAGATAGCCTAGATTAAAACATATAATACTTTTTATCCCGATATTCCCACAGGAACGGAAACCAGGCGGGTGAAACCGCGGGTGAAACTGCGGGCGGCCGCTAGTATCCCTATATAGCTATATCAAAGCACACTGCCCTAAGGGGCCTACTTATGTCAATCCCATACCTACATTGTACGTATTTGTCAGTAAGCATCTGTGTTTGGCTGCTCCGCAGTATAAAATAGCAAATAGTGGTTAAAAGTTTCCGTTTGAAATAAAATTTATAATCAATACTTAGCCAGTGAATTGGGCTATACAGTGGTGTAATCAAATTCACAATCCATCCAGTAACACCAGAGATATAAGAAGAAACATTTGTAAAAATTTGAAAAAGCCGTTTTGTACCTGACCTACGACAACCCGCCGGCCGCTCGCTGCGGTGGGTGACTCAGCTGCGTTCGGCTGCGTCCGCTGCCTACCGGTCCCGCCCGACGACGACGGCCTACGAGAGTCGACGAGACGGACCGACTAGCGATGACATCACGCGAAGTTAACTGTGCGGGATGCAAGGGTTTGATATCCGGAGACAGCGCGTTTATGCGATGCGCGAAATGTAAGAACCTTTTTGATATTTTGTGTGCAAATTTCAACCGAGATGTCTATGCTACGTTTACATCGGAATTTAAGAACTCATGGGTATGCTTTGAGTGTCGTGGTAAAATACCGAAAGGTGATAAATCACACACACCTGTCCGTCATCAGCTAGACCAGAATATGAGTATTGTTAGCGACGACTGTCCCCCGGACGTATCTATGTCCATAAACAGCCCTGATAATGTTACTCGTCGCGCCGGCATGCGTTATACACAAGCTGCCAAACAGACTGACTCGCTCAATATTCAATTTGAAACTTTCCGTAGTACGGTTGTTCACGAAATAAAAGAGATGCAAAATGATTTTGAGATACGCCTTTCCACAAAAATTTGTAAATTGATATCCGAACAATTTATTCAATTTAAAACTGATTTATGTAATAAGGTTGATAGCCTAACTAACAAGATTCTTGAACTAGAAAAAAGGATCGATGCTATGGCTGTCACTAAGTGCGAGGCAAAGGACAATAAAACCGTTCAACAAAACTTAAAGTCTGTTAATGGGCAACAAAAGGTGAAGAAAACAAAACCGGAACAAGGAAAAGTTAATGACCTTGGTAAGAACACATCGACATCTTCAAATACATCAGCTAATGTTGTTAGTCATGAAACTATGGTTCTTGACACCACTACACCTGGTACACCTGCGACAGCAGGTATTTGCAACGAGCAGGATAGTTCGAACGAGTGGACTGAAGTAAAACGCAGACGTGAACGTGTTTCGTTACCTGGTGTACTTAGAGGAACCGCAGAGCCAGGGGCCACGACATTACGTGCCTCTGAAAGATGGAGATATCTACACCTGTATTATGTAGAAGAAGGCACAACGGTTGAACAAGTTCTTACCCATCTCCGTAATATCTGTGGTAGTGAAGTCTGCACCGTGGAAGAGTTAAAATCTCGAGGGCGCTACGCATCATTCAAACTAGGAGTTCCATCAAAGAATGCTGAAAATGTTATGTCTGCTAAGAACTGGGCGGAAGACATCTGCATAAAGCCCTGGCGTCAGAACTTTCGCGCTAACAGAAAAAGTGCATCAACATAACAATTTTAGAAACAGATCCATTAAAATGTATTACCAGAATGTTCGTGGTTTACGCTCGAAAACTCATACTTTTCATTGTAATGTGACGCAAAGTAGTTTTGATTTCATAGGGTTGACCGAAACATCGCTGACGAGTTCCGTATCAGACGGAGAACTCTTCCCTTCGGGGTACGTGGTGGTGCGTAAGGACCGTGCTGGTGATACTGGCTGGGGAGGAGTATTACTCGCAGTGCGTGATAACTATTCCGTTCGTGAAATTGTTGACATAGATTTATTAACGCCGGACATGGAACTTATTTTTGCTATTATAAGCTGTAGATATTTTAAAATTTTATGTTGTGTTGTTTACCTTCCCCCTAACTCTAAGGATGAGAAATATATCAATGTGTTGACGTGTATTGAAAATGCAGTACTAACTTACTCTGACTTGAATGTTTTAATTATAGGTGATTTCAACTTAAATTCTAATAGTGCTAATGTTAAGACTAATTTTGATTTGTTTTGTGATTACTGTGGCTTACAGCAGCATAGCAATGTGTATAATAATAAAGGTGGTATGTTGGATCTCGTGCTGAGCAACTTTGACCTTGAACAGGTTGTGGTTCAACCAAATGATAGCCCTTTTGTACCAATAGACAGATTGTATCATCCCTCACTTGATGTGACAATAAAAATACTATAACCAAATAGTGTTACGGATAATCAGCCGCCCTCGTCACTGCCTGTACCACGCCCTAATTCCAGCCCAAGCTGGAATTGGCGCAAGGCAGACTACCAGGGATTATATGCAGCTATAAATGAATTAGATTGGTCAGACTTGATTACTTTATCGGATGTAGATTTAGCTGTTGAACTATTCTATAGTAAATTATATAAATGTATTAATGACTTTGTTCCGACAAAAAATCCCAATATAAATCAGAATAAGTTTAGTTATCCGAAATGGTACACTAAAGAAATTATTGACAATATTGAGAAAAAATATTTCCATCTGAAACGTTACAAGTCGGAAGGAAAGGAATTTAATAGAGAATTGTTTAAATATTATAGGTGGCATGTTAAAAATTTAGTTGACAACGCATACCAGCAGCATTTGAAATTGACGCAAAAGAACATAATCGATGATCCGATTCAATTCTGGTCATATATCAAGGATAGGAAGAAAAACCGAAGACCGGCCGGTACTTACACGTATAATGGGGCGCCTGTGACTGGGCAGGCCGCCGCAGACGCCTTTGCGGAATACTTCAGCTCTGTATTTCTAACCGAAATCCCTACACTCTGTCCAATAGCAGCCACTCGTGCTGCTAACACTTGCATCAACAATAATTACGTCTCCGTTGGACAAATAGACGAGCTCGATTTGAAGTCGGCAGTGAAGCGACTTAAGCCAAGGTCATCGGGTGGGCCTGATGAGATTCCTGTATTTTTAGCGAAGGACTGCATTTCAGCTATGGAGAAGCCTCTTCTGTTCCTTTTTAATCTGACCTTAAGTGAATCAGTATACCCTAATATCTGGAAACTATCAAGAGTTACACCTGTACCGAAAGGAGAAACTGGAAACGATGTTTCAGCGTTTAGACCAATCGCAGTATTATCAGTTTTCGCAAAAATCTTTGAGATAGTGTTGAGCTCGTACATTAACAGACAAATCCGTAACGAAATGCACGATAGTCAACATGGTTTCCGTGGTGCTCGTTCAACTACCTGGTGGCTCACGTAGACTATATTTATGATGAAATGGATGCTGGCCGGCAAGTAGATGCTGCCTATTTCGATTTTAGAAAGGCATTTGACCTCGTCGATAACGATATTCTACTTCAAAAGTTAGCGGTCATGGGTTTTAACCCTAAACTTCTCGAGTTTTTCTCCAGTTACCTGAGGAACAGATGCCAATTTGTGAGAGTTCAGGGATACGAATCTTGCAATTATTACACAAGATCTGGCGTTAGTCAGGGCAGTACCATGGGTCCAACCCTTTTCCTGATCTTTATAAATGATCTGCCGAATGGTGTACGTGCTTCCAAATGTCTTCTGTTTGCGGACGATCTCAAATTGTCTCTGGGGATTGGCTCTGTAGCAGATTGTGAAGTCTTGCAAAGAGACATCAATGCTGCTGCTGAGTGGAGCAGACGTAATCGTCTTCCGTTCAACAGCAGTAAATGTAAGGTAATTACTTTTACGCGGAAACGATCCCCTCTAAATGCCAACTATAAGATAAATGACACACCTCTAGAAAGAGTTAACGAAATTCGTGATTTAGGTTTGATATTGGACTATCAACTGGATTTTCACCAGCATGTTAAAACTGTATGCAAGGCGGCTAACAAAATATTAGGCTTTGTAATGAGAACTAGTACACAGTTTGATGATCTAAGGGTAGCAAGGGTACTATATAACTGTTATGTTCGTAGCAAGCTCGAGTTTGGTGCTATTATTTGGGACCCCTACGAGGACAAATACAGTTTATTAGTTGAAAAAGTCCAACGTAAGTTTGCGCGATGGCTATACAAAAGAGAATATGGCTATTACCCTTTCTTGTATCCGTCAGTATTTGTGTCAGGTATGCTGGATATGGATACACTTGAAATAAGAAGAGTAGTGCAGTACATAATGTACTACATATTAATTATACATCACAAAATAGACAGTTCCTCAGCTTTGGAGAAGCTGCGTTTAGTAGTTCCAGCACGAATCAGGCGGGATGAAGCGGGGACGGTTGCGCCTCGTCGGCGTCCGCGTCTTCTGTATAGGCCAGCCGCACGCACGCGACGCGGGGCTCACGCACCTACCATTCGTGCTTTGCGGCTGTTGGGGGACATGCTTGCTCAGCACGATGATGTAGACATATTTGCCGATAGTTTAGGATACCTTCATGACAAAGTCTATGCATTTGTAAACAACATGCTAATGTAAATTGTACGTAAGGAGATTGTGTTATTTTGTTATATTACTGACATTTATTTTTGACATTGGACACAAATATTTTATCATTGACATTAGAAACTGTTATTTTGACGTTGGAAACAATAATTTTTATATTGACATTAGAAACTTATTTTTTCATTATTATTGACATAGTTGCATTTCTTTTAATTTTCTTTAATTCATATTTTTGCATGATTAATATTGACATATGTATTAAGTATAAAATTGACATTGCTTGCTACTTAATTAATATTATACCTTACTCTATCTATTACTAATCATAAAATTTTCTAATTGTATAAATTATAATTTTCTAATATGACTGGACTTGCGGGCGTCTTGGAGTACTCTGTAAGCCTGTAAGTTTATTGTTTTAAATAAATAAATAAATAAATTGTCAATTAGCGTTAATTTTAGTAGAATGGCCATTTGAGTAGAGGGCAAATCATTTTCTCAGGCGGAAAACGAACCTGCGACCTTTGGAAGTTTGGTCCAATGCTCTCCCAACTGAGCTACGGAATCACTTATCTATCTGTCTAGTTTTTAAAAACGGGACCCTATTACTAAGACTCCGCTGTCCGTCTGTCTGTCTGTCTGTTTGACACCAGGCTGTATCTCATGAACAGTGATAGCTAGACAGTTGAAATTTTCACAGATGATGTATTTCTGTTGCCGCTATAACAACAAATACTAAAATCAGAATAAAATAAATATTTAAGGGGGACTCCCATACAACAAACGTGATTGTTTGCCGTTGTTTGCTCTATATTAATAACGACTGCAGGTAGACAGTTGAAATTTTTACAGATGATGTATTTCTATGGATTCTACTGCACTAACGCCATCGCCATCTGTTGGAACATCATCACATCATATTTCGTAGCATCTCTCGTAGTAGACGTACGTAGTAGTTCTATAACTTTACTTTATGGGATTAAAACAAAACATTTTAAATATATAACCTTTATATAACCTACACAAGTTTCGGATTCATCATTATTTTCTAATTGTATGAGGTTATCAAGTCAAATAAACGTTAATTGAAATTAAAAAACAAGTCCGATTGTGAGCAGAGAAAAACATCTCGACATAACCATACTACTAGCTCCATCTATCATTGCACGAGGACAATACTTCAGTTTTCATAACGGGGCTGTCGAGCATTCCCGACTCATATTTGGAGGCCTGCTGCCATTGAAAAAAAACATAGCTTTCCTAAATAAAGACGAAATTGTGTATTATTTTTCTGTAGTGCAATGGCGGCGCTAGTGTGAAGATTGCGCGCTCCTTTCCCTTTCATCCTTTCCCTGACATAAATCCTTACTAAATATTATAAATGAGAAAGTGTTTCTTCTTTACAAAGTCATGGACTTATCAAACCACCCTCGTATGTAGATGTAGTGATTTATTTCACACATTGCGACCTCCTTTTATTTCGAAATTCGAATGGGGAGGAAAAGCGCAATTTTATCCCGATAGGTGGCGTCTTGTCGTTGGTACCGAGCCGCCTCAAAGAAACTGTCAAAACATATGGGAATCTCTTGGAGTATTGCACTTTTTAATTTTATACTGAGAAAATGCCGCATTGTTATGCATGTAACTTGTAAAATATTGGAGTTCATCGATTTCCCAGTAACAAAAAAAATAGTGGGCAAAAAAATATAAAAAAAAAATGCTTTTTCCTCGATTTTCTCCTTTGCTGAGCCTGAGAAACATTATAAATCAAAAGGAATGTTTCATGAATTTGATGAAGCTTCGCCAAAATAAAACAACATTTGAATTATAACAGCTTTGTTCTTTAATATTTCAACCTCAGCAGTTTCTAACATATTTATAACTTGGATGAATTTGATAGGTATATCAAATATGGAATAAGCCCAATATTGGGGCCAAACAGAGAATTAATAGAATTTTATATGCCAGAGTCAGTAAAGAAACTTATAATAAAATAAATATGATAAAACGGTTCGTGTAATTTTGGATGGTACAGAAATTCCAGTACAGAAACCTGAAATTACTATTGCACAGAAGGTATCATGAGGCAACTATAAACACGGAAATTCACACTCAGTTGCTTTGTTAAAATTTAAATCATATGCTTCTAATCTGAAATAAAAAGATTACTTGTAAATCTTACACGAAATTTAAAGAAATGTAATGCTTGTTAGCAATTTTTTGTAAGTTGCTATAAACTTTCTTGCCTGTTGTTTTGGCTTTTGTTTTCCGTAATTCTTCTTTTATATGAGCTAAAGTTAGCATAGAATACATTGTTTGTCCGCAAAACCGAAAAAAATACAATCTAAGAAAGTAAAATCACGTAATACACAGTCAAGACAATATAAGCTCAAACTGACAATTGTTCCAAAGACTAAGCGCCATCTGTAATTCACTTTGCCTTCGCCTCCCCATTATCAACCTTCATTTTCAAAAATCACATACGCCGATTTAGCATCCTAGCTAGGAACCAATTTAGAGTTGCCACCCGTATAAATAAGTTCAATTTCAACAGTAAATTTGCACAAATAACGGAAAAGTCAACATTATTTATGATTTTTTATTTTCTATTCTCATCTACAATCTTAAACAATGTTTACTTTTCCGTTATAGTGTTAATTCAATTTTAAAATCGATGTTATGATAAAAATATTTTACTATATAGTACGGGTGGCAACCCGAAATTGGTTCCTAGCTAGGATGCTAAATCGGCGTATATAATCGAGGCTTTAGTAATCCATTTATTTTATTTTTTTTAATCCATGTCCGACATCATAATGCATTATATCTAATGCTGTTACAAGTCTCATCTATTTCACTAATTTTTTTTCTTTATTATTTCCACAGGTGGTGAGAAATTAAAAAATCACTGCCTCACGTTCGCAGCAAAAATCAATTTTGCTGCAACGTGCCAAAAGCACCCTTTTCGTGCTGGAGAGGTGAAATAGTGATTTGTTATAAAAGTGACCAAAGTCAATTTGTGCTGCGAGTGCCGGCTTTAAATCACAAACTAGCAAAATAGTCTAGACTGGCTAGTGATGGTAATATAGCCTAGTGAGCACAGTCAATGATTTAAAGGAACGAGGCAGAGCAGAGCAAAAACTTGGTCTCGTGTGAAACATACAACTTTTCACCTCTACCAGCAAGAAAAGTGTTATAGGTAAGAACAGTTATTTCACGTGACTTTCCTAGTAAAAGCTAAATTCAGCATTAGAAACTTCTTCTCTCAACTCTCTTGGAGTTAAATAACGATCTTTATCGCTGGACGCACTGAGTTTTTAACCGACTTCTTGTAGGTAATACCTATATCACAAAAATAGTTCGATAAAATCTATGGTGAAAAAAATATTCATAGAGTAAATTAGATTTCCTTCGTTTTGTTTGGCATTAGGTACGTTTTGTTTATCTCTTATTTTTATTTACAATCATTTATGATCAATTAATGAAATATAATAACAAATTAATGTGTTAACATAAATAATGAAATATAATAACAATTTAATGTGTTAACATTAATTTGTTATTATATTTCATTAATTGTTCTAATTTTATATTTCTGTATGAAACATTGAGACCTCCTTTTATTTCGAATTATCAACCTTCATTTTCAACAATCCTTGTTTAAAACTCCTTGGTATATCCGTGTCGTGTATTTAATTTTTTATACTTTTAATCCCATAAAGTTAATATTACCTAGCGGAATAGAGTAACAAAGGGCTGAGCAAGCGAGATGTTACTAATCATCAACATGTGTGATAAAAAGAAATGCGTGATTATGACGTGCAGAACTCTTTTTCGCAACTGATTGACAGTTTGTCAGCACCTTATCAGCCCGCTGAGAATTTGAGTTCTGAAAATATTTCCGATTTTTCTTGAAATCGTGGACATTTTTGCGAAATAATGCTTCGGAAACATGGTGCCCTGTTCAGTGATTGATTGTAGTACAACACATCGAAATAACCCAGAAAAATTTTCATTTCACAGGTAAATTATTCCAAATCGACCCCGCCTAACTTTGTGTTTATTTTTGCCAATACGTTTCGAAATTTTAGCACTGAGCGTGATTATTCTCTTCTGTAAACACTCATTTTTGTAAGAAGCAAAGATCGGCTAGACAAAATGCAAAATTAACGAATATTTTGTGTGAAGAAATAATTTTCATTTTACAGTAGGGGTGCATAAAGTTATCGATATTTTTTGTCGATTGTCTATCACGCCGCATCACGCGGTAAACGAATATGTTTCACTGTTGCAAAAGTACTTATTTGATGTTTAGTTAATAATCATCTTGGAATGTAATCCCATTTAAGATACTTAAGCCGATCCATAGGTATCAGTTTCTGACTATTAGAATACCTTCATAAGTAACTTAACTATATTTCAGATTTCCTACCAACTTAGATACAAAAAATGCATGGCTTACATTAATTGGCCGTCCAAACTGGACTCCAAAGAAAACTTAATATCTATGCAGTAAGCATTTTGAGGAAAAATATTTCCAGATGTGACGCCATTTTCTCCCTGCAGAGCAAAAGCTGAAAGCAACAAGCTAACGACACATAAAGCTTACTACGTATTTTACTTTCGTAGTTGGTGTTATATACCTACCATAAAGTTAATATACCTGTCGGATTTTGAAAAAATCTGCAGTTCCATCTAAGTTTGTTCCGGTAAGCATTAATAAAATGATACTATAAAATAATAATACTATTTTATTTCTAAGTAAGTATTACAACTGCAATTTCAGCTTCAATTTTAATAGCAGCATATTCACTAACTCACTCAATAGACACTCATTTCTGTCTTTGTTACAGGTCAATATAAAGCCTAGACGCACAGTGTCATCCTACGTTTATAGAGTCATAATGTTTAGAAATCAGCCTTTATTTAGGAAATAGGCGTTTAAAAGAACCATATATATATATAACTTAGTGTGTTTGGGAATATATTCAACTAAAATATGAAAATGGTACTTGTACAATCATATTTACCTGTGAAATAAGTATTTCTTTGGGTTATTGTCGTAAGTAAAATAACAATTCAACACAGAACACGACACCATTATTGATTTATGTAGTTATAAGAGCCAAATCAACCCGATCGCAATCAAAATAACAAAATAATCGTGTGGACGCTTTTCACCAAGATGATAAAAGATGATAAATGAAGTCAAACTAGGTTCTGCTGTCTTTTTTTTCAACTCTTTCTCGCACATCGCATAAGCCGTAAGAAACGGTTTCTCACTCGCACCATTGTCCGTCTACTTGAGCGTTCTAAATCTATGGATATTATCTCAATCAACTTCTAACTGTAACGAACTGAAAACATTCTTCTTATCTTTTTTATGTTAAATAAATGATTTTAAATATATCCTGAACTTTTTCTAATAGTCATAATTCATATCAGAATCGTAATTTTAGGACACCCGTGCAAAATTCCATCCCATTTATTTTGAATCTATGGCTGTTAATTAATACTATTGATATCGATATTTATATCAATAGTGACAAGATTACATCACTGAGACTAATACATAAAAAAAATACACACACAAATGTAACCCAGAAAATAACATAATATACAAAAAAATAACTTTTTTTATGCTTGGAGATTTTAACGGATGGGTAGGTGTGAGAAGAGAGGGATGTGAGGGAGTTTTAGGAATATATGGAGACAAAAGAGTAAATGATAATGGCAGGAGTTTGATTGAGGTATGTTTAGAAAAGAATCTTGTGGTAACGAACACCATGTTTGACCACAAGGAAATTCATATGTACACTTGGCAGAGAGGGGAAAAGAAGAGTATGATCGATTTTGTGATTGTTGATGAAAGACTGAAGGGCAGAGTTGTAGACACCAGGGTCTTTAGGGGTAGTAACATTGGAACAGACCACTTTCTTGTAGTGTCTCGGGTTAGTGGTCTGTTCAAAAGTTGGCGTCATCGTCCCACAGTGTCAACAACGGAGCTGACTAGAGTAAAAGTTGAGAACCTGGATGAAGTGGAAGTGCAAAAGACATATTTGTGCAAATTGAAAGAACGATTGGGAAATGTGGCTGAAGTGAAAGATGGTAACCTTGAGGAAGTTTGGGAAAAGTTTAAAAAAGGTGTGACTGAAACAGCTGAGGAAATATGTGGAGTGAGTAAAAGGAAGAATGCTCCCCCAATAAACTGGTGGGATAGTGAGGTAAGACAGATAGTGAATGAAAAGAAAAAAGTATGGCAGGATCTGCTGGCCATCAAAGCCAGTAAAAGAGTGAATGCAAGTGTTACAGAAGAGGATGTTGATACAGTTGCAAGGGAGTTTAAAAGGATTAAGAAAGTAGTGAAACAAAAAGTAGACGAAAAAAAGAGAAAGATGAAAGAAAAGTGTGACTTCAAACTCTGTGATAACTTTCGAGACAATATAAAATTGTTTTGGAAACAAGTGAAAACGTCTCGAAGTGGATCACATAAGTCTAAAATGAATGTGATAAGAGATGAAAAAGGTGAGCTAGTGACACAAGAAAAAGGTGTACTACAGGAGTGGATGAAATATTTTGAGAGTTTGTTTGAGGCGGATGGCTCTATGCTAGAAGCCTCGGATAAAAGGGTGGAAGACGAGGAAGAGACAGAAGTGGATGAAAGAGATATATATATGGATGAGATTATTAGTGCAATGAAGAGCATGAAAAAAGGGAAAGCAGCAGGATATGACAGAATTACTGTTGAAATGCTGAGAGGTGGGAAAGAGCTGGTTGCGTCCTGGCTGTGCCTGATCTTTAATAAATGTTGGAACAGTGGCAAAGTGCCGGAAGATTGGCGTAAAGCCGTGGTCGTGCCGCTGTACAAAGGGAAAGGGTCACGGCAGGATGCTAAAAACTACCGCGGGATCAGTCTTCTCAGCATTGTCAGTAAATTGTATGCAAAAGTACTGATTGAAAGAGTGATGCAAAAAACTGATCAGAGTATTTGGGATGTGCAAGCGGGATTCAGAAAGGGAATGGGATGCACGGATCAGGTCTTCTCCTTGAGGTGCTTAACCGAAAAACACCTGGCTAAGCACAAAAAGGTTTACTGTGCCTTTGTGGACCTGGAGAAGGCCTACGATCGAGTTGACAGGAATGAGCTATGGAAGGTGTTGTCCGAATACGGATTGAAGAGCAGACTGATTCATGCACTGAAATCTCTCTATGAGGATTCCCGTGCATGCGTCAGGATTGACGGCGTATACACTGACTGGTTTGGCATCTCTAGGGGTGTCAGACAGGGATGTGTTGCGTCACCATGGCTCTTTAATCTGTTTTTGGACAGTTGTATGAAAGGTCTGAAAGAACGTGACTGTGGGGTTGTGATGAATGGGACTCAAATCAAGTGCCTTCTCTACGCTGACGACCAAGTTATACTTGCGTCTTCTGCGCAAGAGTTGCAGGAAATGATGTCGGTTATGAATGAAGATTTTGTGAGAAAAGGGATGAAAGTGAATGTAACTAAGACTAAAGTGATGGTGTTTGAGAGAGATGAAGAAATGACTGACTGTACGGTAATGTTAGGTGGCGAAAAAGTGGAACAAGTCCGTGAGTTTGTATACTTGGGGAGTTTGTTCACAAGGGACGGAAAGAGTGAGGAAGACATAGAAAGACGAGTGAAGAAAGGAAATTCGGTGAGTGGTGCTATACACTCGGTTATGAGTAGCCAAACCGTTTCTGCAAAGGCGCGAATGGCTATTCATAACGGAGTGCTGGTACCGACACTGATGTATGGAAGTGAATCTTGGGTATGGCAGAAGAAGAATGAAAGTAGAATAAATGCGGTAGAGATGCGATCGTTGAGGAAATTATGCGGAGTAAAACTGAGTGATAGAGTGAGCAATGAGGTGATTCGCAAAAGGTGTGGTCTGAAAGATGATATAGTGACAAGAATTGAGAAAGGAATGCTCCAGTGGTTTGGTCACTTAGAGAGGATGAATGAAAGGCGAATCACGAAAGAGATATACTGTGCGAATGTGGAAGGAACGATTGCACGAGGGCGTCCCAGAAAAACCTACGCGGACCAAATAGAGGTTATTATAAAAAAGGCTGGTGTACGCAGTGACAAAAACCGCAGGGCATGTATGAAAAGAGTGATGGATATGAATGAAGCGAAAGAAGTGTGCAAGGATCGTAGCAGGTGGCGATCCATAGTCTCTGCCTACCCCCATGGGAAACAGGCGTGAGTGTATGTATGTATGTATGTATGTAAATGTAAATCAATTTCGGTTTCGATTGACAGCTCATGTTTGTTTCTCTATTCCGTAGGTATATTAACTTTATGTTTAATCCATGTATGATAAAGCCATATACTTGGTTGAATGCTCTAAGGATACAGCATTCTATCTATCCTTTCTCACATATAATTTTACAAGTCTTATCCTTGTCACTCTATTTCTTTTTTCTTTCGAAAGTTTGTGTTAGATATTAAAAAATCTCTTTGCCTCACGCTTGCAGCAAAAAACGATTTTGCTGCAAGATTTTACCTACGCTCCAAAACCGCCCTTTTTGGGCTGGAGAGGTGAAAATAATTTATACCTACACAAACCAAAATCGGTCAAATGTTTAGAATACAGGACATGGAAATAAGTACTCACGATATTTATAATACAACATTTATTTAAGAATTACTTAGGTACCATAATTATATTTTTAATTGTATCTTACCTTCATGAGTACAAAGTAACTGGTTTTTATCAATAAGATATTTATTTCCTCTTTTTTCATAGTTGTTTTATTCAAGTGTTGTCGCATTTGGCAATCTGCATTACATATTGGATTGGATGTGACTGTGGCATAAGCTGAGACTGGAGACCAATTTCTTTATAGGGTTTGTTCTCGTACGAAATGAATTTGTTTTGCTTTTACCTGAATATAACCTTTTTAATTCTTTCTACATTTTTAAATATAACAATCTACTCCAAACTCTTCCACTCGAGGATGAGTTCGCACTGCACGTCATAGTTCCTGATGTGCTCTTGCTGGAGTACCACCTCGACGACGTCGTTCGGGCACTTGCGCCGGTCGAACGTCGGCACCTCGTCGTAGTACTCGATGGAGCTGAACTGGTACTCGCCCGGGTGCCGTCGCATATCCTTCTTCGCTACTTTACCACCACTGTGTGTAGTCGCCGTATCCGCATTGACTGTTGCATTCTTTTCCGCTTTCTTCTCTTCACCTTTATCAGACTTATTGTGAAATTTGAATATTCTGTCTATAGCTTCGGGAATGTAGCACACGTCTCCCTTTTTCTCATTCTCGTTGACTTGCAACTTATCAGCTGACACGAATTCTACTAGAGCTCCGTCGTTTTGAAGAGCTTTCCTGTATCTCTGTGCTTTCTCTTCGAATGTTTCCTCCTTGCAGCCGCTCCTTCGCGGTCCGAAGTCCATGTCGCGGAGGTGGGCCACATGCCACTCCATGTCGTCTTCCAGGTCGAGGGACCGCCTCGCCTTATCCATGCTGTATGTATTCCTATCCTTCCTCGATTCCTTATGATCATTTCTTACTTCCTCACTTATAACCTTGTCGGATCCCGTTCCCAGTATTAAAAATATACAACATAATATTATTTTGTACAAGGTAATAAACATTTTAGCCTAGCCGCTCACATTGGATGGTGTTATCTTGAAGACTGGAAATTTTTAATTAATTAAAACTTGTTCGTTTTGCCATAGTTCGCAGCGCGTAACATAATAGGTACTGATGTTAACATGAATACCGAACGCCAAACAATATTTGTTTAGTGGAAGTTACAAAAATGTTTAAAAGTAGGTACCTACTCACTCGATGAAAGATAATCAACCCAATTTAGTATTATGGGCCCTTTTCACAGGTTCCGTGTAGGTAGGTACCAATGAACTTACTGAACAACTAATTTTACAATTAAATGCTACCTAACCAGGGAGCTAATTGTCTAATTTCAAAATCTATCGCAATCGCTTCCATTTGACAGATGGATGTAACACATTGCTACGTTTCTTTGGTAAGTTTTTATTTGTGCAAAAAAGAAGTATCAATGGATCAAATCCTGAAAGCGAGTGCGATAGATTTTATAATAAAATTAGACAATAGAAAGGCAGACTGGAGAATTCGTCAAAAAGTATCTATGTTAACTGGAATTTATCCAGAACCTGTGAAACAAATGAAATAAAGTCCTATTTAAGTTCATGTCGAATGTATGTATAAGTAATTAATTAGTAGTGAAAGCATCGTTAATAACCTAAGATAGCGTATGCAAGGTGTAGAGTTGTTGCAGTAATACTTAACCATTAATGTCGGCTGACAGATCGCTATCCGGCGCGCTAACTAATCCATTCAGCCTTCCACCGGGATAACTACCCCACAAACGTTGGGAAAATACTCCAATTACCCGCGCCCGCCCGCTCCCCGCCCCGCGGCGCCCCGCCGGCAGATCAAAACAGCCCAATTACCTCTCAGCACGACACCACCCTTTAATAAACCCTCGTTTGCTCAAATTTGAAATAAAGACGCAAATAAATAATCACAATTTCAAAATGAAAAGCCCTGAAATTAGCATCTCGTTTGAATAAATTGACAGATAATACGACTTCGAGACCCCGTCAAAGTTGCCAGGCTGTTTCAATTGGCGCTCTTAAAGCTCATTCAGAGCTTTAGAGCTGAGCGTTTCGTAAAGTAGAACATTCCTTGTTTGCTGTACAGCGCTCCAGCGCTGTGTGATCATCTGCAATGTTAACAAGTTACTAAGAGATGCAAATTGACAGCGGTTGGCGGCAGTGATTCGAAATGGCGCCAAAATATTTGCATAATTTGTTTCAAATGGAATGATTGCTCGCTTACAACGGTCAAAGTAAGGTGGGATATTAAAAATCAGAGAAAAATAATTTGAAACAATTATATTTCAACTTGCTACTTTTTATTCTATTTTTTCTATGTTTACAGCTATTTAGTAAATTATTGATAATTTTAATACATAAATTAGAAAGAAGGGAAACTTTATTATCTAATGACTATTTTTTCCTAAGTGAATAGACGGAAATTCTTGCTATATCTCCAAGTTAAATCTTGCCTGAGTAGTAAAATTTAGTTTTTATTTATAACGATCTAAAATAATTATTTACATTTATATGACAGACTCTTAATAATAAATTATAAAATATTTATTGCACAAAGAAGACTAGACTAATATAGACTAGAATAATTGCAGTATTATACAAATTAATTTATAAATAATTTAAAAATATTATTTTAATGAAGACTTAACACAACAATAATGAAATTAATTCAAAGTAAAATGCAGTAAAATATTAGATGTACATAGTGTACGTACTATGGGCAACAGCGACGCTTAACCAGTTTGCAACAAAATTCGTGTGCGCGCGTATCGCCCCTACACGAACTAAACGTATGGTTGTGACGGCGTGGCGTGCAAGCGATTTTGACCTTAGCAGTGGTTAAGCGTCGCTGTTGCCCATGGTACATACTTACATACTCATTGCAGATAAAAAAGACACTAAATTCGAAAATGGTTCAAAAGAGAAAAAAGGTAAAAGAGAATAAAGGTTACACTAAACAAAATGCTATAACCTGTAACTCTTGTATTAACTATATGGTGAACAATATCATTGACCAAGATTCTAATCAACCTGTGCAGGTCATGTCGAGTAGCGTCATTTGACATAATAATCTTAAGACATATTTACTTAGAGTATATATTCTGTGCCAGCGTCACGTTGCCATTCCTTTCACCTCCTTCCGCTGTTTAACTAGAATAATCCTTAAGGCTACGATCGCACCGACAGGTGCCCAGATATACTTATCCAGGTTATTTGCTAGGATACACGGTGACCTCTCTGGAAGGTGAGTCGCTAGGATAGTCACCTTGGTCTCATAGTCTTTGGTTATAAGCCTCGTGCCTACGATACATTCTAGGCATTCACCTGGATCTATATGAGGCGCCTAGCGCTCAGCGCGGCCGGTTGCGACCATTCGTGAACGTCCGTTTTACTTAGATACATACATAATAGTACAGTAGCCCGTAGTTCATTTAAATTACTAAAAAGGTTACCGGTTGCGGTTGTGATATAGTTATTTATTACGATATTAAAGATACTTTAAACCAAGTTTTACAGATCACGACCCGCCGTAACCTATATTTGTATACCTCCAAAAATGATATTTTTTTATTTTTCGAGGTTTACCACATGGTTTAGCTATTGTCATATTCACTACAGCTTTGTTTGATTGCCACTGATAATAGTAATTTTAAACTTTTTAGATTTTTTATGCATTCACAATGCTATTTTTATATTAAGATGATTAATAATTGAAAAAATATTAGAAAAAATCGACTCACCCGTAGCAACTCAGACGGGATTATTTATTAATCATCTTGATAATAGTAAGACTATAAAAAGTAGCCATACATAGATTTAAGACCAGATGAATATACAGGGTTATTTGTAAAACACCAAAAACCTCGCAGGAGTAGATTACTTTCATCATAATATACAATACAACAACATTTGTTCTACGACTTTTCCGAAAACAGACAAAAAAATCGACTCTCCATACAAACTGTCCGAACAGCTGATCGAGTTTTGTATGAAAAGTCGTTTTTTTTGTCAGTTTTTTGGTAAAGTCGTAGAACAAATGTTTTTGTATATGATGTTACTAATCTAATGCTGCGAGGTTGTTGGTGTTTTACAAATAAACCTGTAGATGGACTTTATCTGGTCTTAAATCTGTGTATGGTCACTATCTATAGTCTTACTATTTATCAATGGCAATCAAACAAAGCTGTAGAACATGACAATAGCTAAAACATGTGATAAACCTCGAAAAATAAAAAATAAAGATTTTTGGAGATATACAAATATAGGTTACGGCGGGTTGCGATCTGTAAAACTTGGGTTAAAGTATTTATAATTTCGTAATACATAACTATATCGCAACGGCAAACGGTAACCTTTTTCGTATTTTTAATGTACTACGGGCTACTGTACTATAATTATGTACACCTGTGGATGCGTAGGTGGCCTAAAGAAATTCTTTGCACGGAATCTATAGCGTGTTGGTTCAGCTCAGAGGTGGCAATGCATGTAGGCTGGGTAGGGCGGCAACAGCGCGCAGGAGAGCGGCAGCGCGTGCGCCGAAGATGAGGGCGCCACTTAAGGGTGATAGTCGCCTTAATGTAGTTCAGCTCAGAGGTGGCAATGCATGTAGGCGGGGTAGGGTGGCAACAGTGCGCAGGCGAGCGGCAGCGCGTGCGCTGACAGCTCGCGGTCGCCGCCGGCCGCCTGCGCGCGCAGCTGCTCCAGCCGTAGCTGATTCTGTCGCTTCCATTTGGTCCTGCAAAAGTGTTTAATTCAATTCTGTGGTTTTTGGGAGGAACCTGTTAAGTACAAAAGGGACATTTTACAGTATTAGACTTATCACGAATGTATAAAAACAAAATGGACGAATCTTAGTTTACCAATCACTTCTATAATAAATTAAAAAAATATGAAAAAAAATCAAACACATACCCAACTATAGAGTTAACAGGTTTCTCCCAATCACCACAAAATTATATGTCGGGTCGGGGTGTACAATCAAATATGGCAAGGTAATCAATTCTGAAAACCAATGGGGAGGAAAAGCGCAATTTTATCCCGATAGGTGGCGTCTGGTCTTTGGTACCCGGCCGCCTCAAAGAAAGTGTCAAAACATATGGGAATCTCTTGGAGTATTGCACTTTTTAATTTTATACTGAGAAAATGCCGCATTGTTATGCATGTAACTTGTAAAATATTGGAGTTCATCGATTTCCCAGTAACAAAAAAAATAGTGGGCAAAAAAATATCAAAAAAATATGCTTTTCCCTCGATTTTCTCCTTTGCTGAGCCTGAGAAACATTATAAATCAAAAGGAATGTTTCATGAATTTGATGAAGCTTCGCCAAAATAAAACAACATTTGAATTATAACAGCTTTGTTCTTTAATATTTCAACCTCAGCAGTTTTTAACATATTTATAACTTAAATGAATTTGTTAGGTATATCAAATATGGAATAAGCCCAATATTGGGGCCAAACAGAGAATTAATAGAATTGTATATGCCAGAGTCATTCAAGAAACTTAGAATAATAAAATAAATATGATAAAACGGTTCGTGTAATTTTGGATGGTACAGAAATTCCAGTACAGAAACCTGAAATTACTATTGCACAGAAGGCATCATCAGGCAACTATAAACACGGAAATTCACACTCAGTTGCTTTGTTAAAATTTAAATCATATGCTTCTAATCTGAAATAAAAAGATTACTTGTAAATCTTACACGAAATTTAAAGAAATGTAATGCTTGTTAGCAATTTTTTGTAAGTTGCTATAAACTTTCTTGCCTGTTGTTTTGGCTTTTCTTTTTCGTAATTCTTCTTTTATATGAGCTAAAGTTAGCATAGAATACATTGTTTGTCCGCAAAACCGAAAAAATACAATCTAAGAAAGTAAAATCACGTAATACACAGTCAAGACAATATAAGCTCAAACTGACAATTGTTCCAAAGACTGAGCGCCATCTGTAATTCACTTTGCCTTCGCCTCCCCATTAGCACAGTGGTTCCACGTTGGGCGCCAACATTTTTCATAGTAAATTTTCATGACTTCGTCAACTACCATGTGAGATTACTTGTATTCACACATTTGCTTCCTGTTTATAAACCTCACCTTCTATTTTGGTACCAGGTCTTGACCTGTGTCTCGCTGAGGTTGAGCGCGTCAGCCACGTCCCCGCGGTCGGCGACGCTGAGGTACTTCTGGCAGCGGAACTTGCGCTCAAGGTAGGCCAGCTGTGCGTGCGTGAAGGCCGTGCGCCGGCGCCGCGGCTTGCGCCCGGAGCTCGGCGCCGCGCGGGACCCGGACTGTCGATCTGGATTGTAAAATCCATCTTTATTTATATACCTACCTAATCATTTATTTAACACACATAAATCTTTTAATCATTTCAGCCAGTAACGACACCCATAGCTCAGCATGGTTTTAAGAAATGGCGAATGTCTGAAAATAATCAAATTGGCTGAATATTTTTTTATAGGTAGGAATAAGCTCCCTTAGTAATAGAAAATGTATCAGAATTTTCAGTTGCGTAAAAAATAAAAATAAAGACTACTCGACTTTACAAATGTATAAAAGTAACAGCAGAATGGAGATTATACTTTTGCTACCACCTGCCACAACAACAACACAAATAAAAAATAAAAAGTTTTGACATTTTGACATTTAATTTAGTCAGTTTTTAAAACTTTTTTTTAATACCATGTTGTGGTTGTGGCAGGTGTTGGCAAAGGTATAATTTCCATTCTGCTGTTACTTTTGTATATTTGTGAAGTCCAAGAGACTTTATTTTTTTTTAACTTTTTCACGCAACGGAAAATTCTGAAACTTTGACACTTTGACAACTTTGAAAAAGATATGAGGGCTTCCAATACCGGTATTGAAATGTCATACCGGTATTAGCCTATACCGGAATACCGGTATTGGAAGCCTTAATAGAGATGATCTGATTGTGAAGGAAACATATGTTTACCCGTAGACTCTTGTGAATCTCTTTGTGTATTTCCAGCTATTACTGATGCAGCAAATCCAGCTAGAAGCTGTGACTGGAACGAATTCTTCGTCAAGTCCATGGACCGACCATAGATACTGTCTGAAAGAGACCCACCTATCCGCCCAAATGCCGAGCTAGCCTCGCTCGCACCATCTTTATTGCCATCTCTATCTGATCTATACAAGTGAAAGATACCGCTGTCATAAAATTTCATTTGTTCGTCTGTTCGATTTTCAAATTCATTATCATCTTCTTTGAACGGTGAATTAAAATTGGAATTTGATATTAGATTATTGGCATTGTATTCAACAGGGGACAAACAGTCTCTTTCTCCGGATTCCAAGTTCTTCCCATAGTTTTCGGACTCGATATCCAGGGCGGACTGCCTTTTTGGAGTTGAAGTGTCACTGCGATTGTCACCTACAGATATATCATCTTCGACATCAGAGCCTTCTAAGGTTTGGCTAGCTGGCGTTGAATTACATCTGGGTATTTGCTCGTCATCATTATGTACGGCACCTTAAAAAAAGAAAAACGTGAAAACATAATGTCGATCATTAGTGTCAAATGAGAGGGTTTTTCTCATCCAGAGGCAACAAAGAAGTTAAAACATCGCTTGACACTTAACTTCCGCCGGGACAGAAGGCCTACAAAGGCGGGAACTCGTGTAAAGACTCAGTTTTAAAAAGGAACGACCATAGAGTTTCTGCTCTAATTAATGCCTCGGGGCGTTCCGTTTCGCTCTCAAGCAATTGAATACAACGTCTATGAATGGTGGTTTTAGCACGTACAGAAAAATCTTGTTTATGGTTACATTTGTGTCTTTTAATTTGCGTGAAAATGGTGGAGAGTGCAAACCGAATTGAGGGCGCGCTTTTCTTCTTACCGTTCGCTAAACTTTGTATAGGAGCGGTAACATTACCGCGATTACTTGTTATACGGGGCCTGTGGAGAGGCGGGGATCTCGAGAGTCCCTCGTTATAACCTCGCATAAACATGGTTTAGCTTACACCAAGAGGGGTCTCGAAGTTTCCACATGAATATTTTCACGAAAATATTCGACGATAATGAGTTAACTTGTTAAATATATTATATACAAAATAACATAGAAAAACTGCTTGAAATCAAAGTTTTTTGTATTTGTTAACTTGAAGAGTTGGGAAGAATTTCACCTTCGATTCATTATTAAGGGTCCATGATAGGAAAACATGATTTGCGCTGGCCATATTTTTATGTAGAAAACGTGAAGTTGTAGCCACAAAAAAAACATACGACAAGCCAAAGAGATTATCTAGTAGCTACAAGTATTAAATTACGTATAAACCCCACAGATGATTGTAAAAAAACAGAATATCATCAAAAGCGCTTGTCACGGGTCATATTTTTGGCGTTAATAATAGCGCAAATAAAGTCGAAAAATCATAACAATTATGTCATTCCGTAGATGAGCTTCATGAACTGCTTGCTTGCTTTTATTGTCCTTTTACTTACCGGAATTATTTTTAAATCAAAACAATACCTCATCATAATTTGGCAGCTAAATCGTTTAGGACCCCTCAACAGTGTCCTTATAATCATAAGTCTCGATCTCTCTCGAGTCTCGAGGCAACTCGAGGGACGCAAGAGTCGAGTGACACCGTACTCTGCGCGGCGCGTGACAAATTACAGGCTACCCGCTGTGACTTAAGCGTTGGCACCCATTGACAATACTATAGAACTAAACAACGCATTTTATTGATAATTCCAAAACACGGAATTGGATTGTTTTCATAGTTGTTAAATTCCTAAAAATATTTCGATGCAGGATCTTGCTTTAATTAAAAAGAAAAATCTTTTAGATCAGAAGGAAGATTATTTTTGGTTTGGATATCCTTGATGGCAAATAGATATACTCCCTTACGCGGATTATTTGGACTTACATTTATTGAGTAGTAAATGAAGCAATGCAATGATGTAGTTTCTTTTATCACAACGAATATAATGTTCCTTTATAATTGAGTGGCGCCCAACGTGGGACTTCATTCCATAGTGATTGGGTATTTTTTCTTGGAAAGTAATATTTTATTTTAAGCATTCTTATTACACGATCATTAGCAAAATAACTGAACCGAAAATAAAATACAGGAATTACTTAATGCCGTTACCAAACGTTACGCAGCTGAAATTATAATATCAAAATAATTCGGAATGATGTAAGCCCATGATTACCTAACTTCTTTCAATCAAACAAATTGCTACATTTGAGATAACAATCATTAAGATTGAGATTGATATGATAGCAATCATCAACTTTTATCGAAGTATTATCGTTAGGGCGTAATTGTTAAGTGTAGTCCGTTGCATCCGCCCTCCAATCACTGTGTTTGTTGTAATTACGCACGCATTATTCAAACCCACAAACTGCATGCAACTTGGATTGAGGGGTCGCCAAGTGTACTCACTACCTAACTTAGATTATGCTTAAGGGGCGTGGTGAACATTAGACGTTGACAAATTATTATTTTGGTATATACATTTAACACACAAATTAATCATCAATTCAGTAAAATATATTTACACAGAAAAACCAAAAAATTTTTTTAATAATTACTTACTTAAAGCAAAAGATATTTTTTTAGACACAGAGCTTTTAATGACATCTTTTTTGTCCACGTTTTTAAGTAAATAGTACACGTAACTCGTAAGGTCAATTGAGATTGACTTATTTTCTTAATTCATGTTCTCAAATTAGTCGCACTGGTACCCAATGGTTTTGATTACAAACTTAACAACACATTTTATTGTATTTGTCAATATCTTAATTGTGCAGAAATGCATTCGAATTCGAACCACTTGGGTTAATATCTACCTTATCAATTTAAGTTTCCATGCACAATTATTGCGTACAATTTAATTGTATTCCCATATAGAAAAAATAATAGTCTAGAAGTCATTGTCCATTGACTGTACACAAATGAAATTGCACTCGGAATAATCATTGAAAAAATACGAAGCATCACTTAGCTCTGTTATATTCCCGTTAGAGTTATAGTGCAGGAATAATGAGATTATTAAATGAGTGAAGAGCGCGGCGCGTGGCCGGCGCGCGCGCACACGAGTGCTTCACGCTGTGCTCGAGAGCATATGCGCACGCTTGTGCGACCTAGCAACTGATTGGCAAACAATTTTTTAAGCTTTAGACAAATCAATTGGCAATTAATTGAAAGGTTATGTAACGAACTCTTCACTTGTTTTTATTATAACACTAGCGGCCACCCGCGGTTTCACCCGCGTGGTTCCCGTTCCCGTGAAAATTATGGGTATAAAAAGTATTCTATGTTTTAATCTAGGCTATTTACTATATGTGTGCCACATTTCAAGCAAATCCGTTCAGTAGTTTTTGCGTGATTGAGGTACAAACATCCAAACCCACAAAGTTAAACAAAATATTAGTAGGATAGGATTACTAATTTCTATCAATGTAGTTACAGTAGGTAGGTAGCATGATTTTATATAAGTATATTATTTTTAAATAAAAATATTGTATTGTGTCTTTACATGAAAATGCAAAATAACTCTACCTGCATCAGCTAAGGCCAGCCACACACAGACGGAATCACGTAACGGAATTCCGTACATACGTGATTCCGAACGCATCAACTGCATACAAAATCTGTGGGCCTGCCACACACATGCGGGTTTTTTCCGTACGGCATCCTCATACATTGTCAAAATTTCGTTCGGAATTCCGTAACGGGATTACGTCTGTGTGTGGCCGGCCTAATACTTATTTGACAAGCGATACATTACCCTAAACGTCAATGACTGCAATGACGATGATGAAACTCGATGTACCTAAAATTTAATTACCTACGTATGTCTACGAAAAATGAAAAGTACTTAGATATGATTTTCCTTGTAGGGTTCCGCACCCAAGTCCGTCTGTCTGTCTGTCTGTGTGTCTGTTTGTGTATCTCATGAACCGTGATTGCTAGATAATTGAAATTTTCACAAATACTAAAAACAGAATAAAATAAATACTTAAGTGGGGCTCCCAAACAACGAACGCGATTTTTTGAGGGATACTTTCAAGAGCAAACCTTAAATACCTATTATTTTATATATACATTTTTCTTCATGCTACAAAGCTAGGGTTGTATCAAGCGCTCAAAGGATATATCTTTTGAGAAGTTATATTAACCGTAACCAACGTCAAACAATTTGGAGGTTTTAGTAACAATTGGTAAGTTGTAAGGTAAATAAGTTAAGAGTTTAAGAGTTAACCCTTTCGTGCGTTTGGATTTTAAGTAGTATCTACAGGATGAAAATAAAAAAATATATAGGTACGATAAAAGATTCATTGATAGAGAAACCCTATTCGATATGCAAACATAATAATCACAGCATACGAGATATCGCTGATCAAAATCGAAAGGATTCCAGTCCCTGCTTTCGGAGCTGCAAAGATTAGTAAACTACATCTTCTGCGACCTCACGTGATATTTGTGGCGATAATTGATTATAAGTAAGTTGTACTTCAAAAAATGGATCCGTTTCATTTTCACACGGCATTACGTCATTATAGTGCGACTATCTTGACTTGATACAGCCGCACCATAATGACGTAACAGTTGCCGTCAACATGACAAAAATAATACGATAATCAATCACGAATCTTTCTTTTTCCCACCGACCATCTCCTGAAGACCACCTGGGTGAACCGCGGAATTGTTTATTTTACAACGACTCACTTTTGTACACGTGGGTGATTTCCACTGCACCTTCGTATCACTCTTCCAATTTGAATTGCAGAGATTATTATTATTATTATTTGGTTCCTTAATTTACTACGAGAAAGATGTATCAATAAGAATGGACAAGAGTTTTAACAATCACTTTCTTTCTAACTTAAAGTTATACAACAGGGCAAACAGAAATGTCTCAAGAAAAATAAACTATTCTTCCCAAGTGTTGTAACGTGCCGGCCAAGTGGTCGTTACGTGTGGCCGCGCGAATAAAAGACACGTTCCGACGAAGGAAACTTTGCAGGTTTAACAAAATTATAAGTTTTGAGCACTTGTCTCCACACTTGAGACTGCCCACGGTTAAGCATTTAACAAGATTTTTAACGTAACGATTCCTTTAAGTGTGTAAGGAAAATTTATGGAAATATAAAAGAAAAATAAACGACATTCAAACTTTAAGTTTCAATTTTTAACTTAATAGTGTTGCGATAGTGGCAAAGCATAATTTTCTCCAAAAAAAATTTTTTTTTTTTTGGTTAATATTTTATTGTAAATCTCTTTCTCTTATATAAAAGTGAAGGGGTGACTGACATATCAACGCACAGCCCAAACCACTGGACCTAGAGACTTGAAATTTTGTACATAGATACTTTACATAGGGAGGCATCCACTAAGAAGGGATTTTTGGAAATTCCGCCCCTAAAGGGGTGAAACGGGGGTTCAAAGTTTGTATGGAAAAAAAAAATTAAATAGACATTTCGATTTGAAACTTCGTAGGAGTATTTCTTTAAACAAATAACAAAACACGTGTTTCGTGGTTTTCCGAAAATCAACCCTTTAGGGGGTCAATGGGGTAAAAAAGTCCAAAATCGATTGAAAAATCAACGCACAGCCCAAACCGCTAAAGCTAGAGACTTAAAATTATGTACAAAGATACTTTACACAGTGTAAAAGAAGAATCGCTTGGGGCGGTGTCGTGTAAACATTGTCTCCGCATATTTTTAATTCGAAAAAATATCAATAGTTGTTTAATCATAGTAAAAATGTGTAAAATATAAAGTTAAAAGTCCAAACATTAAGTGAAAGTGTTATCTCGGAAAAGATATACGTAAATTGTGTAAAATCAGTGAAAATATATTGCGACCGAAAGAAGTGACAATTGAACACAAAGTTAGCTCCAATACATAAATAAACATTATCCAAATTTCAAGTGAACAGTACCTAACTAAATTACATTAACATTAAGTGCTTAAAGATAAGAAAAACCATCATTAAAAGTAAAAAGTGACTGTATTTTGTTCAAATACTTAACGTTTCTAAATTTAAATTTACTACCTACAACAATAATTTGCATTGAAAGCAAAGCGTCAACAGAAAAAACGCTCAGAAGCACGTAGCAAGTTCAACACGTAATTAGTGTTATTCTTTTATGTTAGATGGCGCTAATCTCTACTTTACTAGAAAAAGTTATGTGAAAGCCGGCGTTGCTCGAAATGTGAAAACATTTTATTTTATGTGAAATAAATAAACAGTGCTACCTACCAAAAAGTGTACCGACCGCCGCGTACCGTGGTGAGCGTGGAATCCAGAGTTCAAAACCGGGACATGATACAGTTTGACTTTTTGTATTTATTTTTTGAGTTTTGAAAAGGTTTTGAAGAACTTGTGAACTTTTGAAGAACTTAGCTTCTTGAACAGTTAGAGTTAAATCTGGTGACGATATTTTTATTCTTTTTTCTTTTCCTAATATTTTGATTTAAACAATCAAAATGGCGCAAAATTGTGAAAAGTGTGGCAAAATTATAGAGAAAAGGAACTTTATAGAATGCAAAACTTGTAAAAAATATTTTCACGTAGATTGTACAAGTATTGGAGAAAAGTTTTTCTATCTAATGAAACAAGAAAACCGCCAAAATTGCGAGTGTGATATGTGCAGATTCCACAGTGTACAAAATGAAGCTAACCTACAAATTAACATCCCAACTAATAATTCATTCGAGTCACTTTCGGAAGAGATAGATTTAGAAAAAGAAATTACCCAAGAATTTGTCACCTTTAGAAACAAAAAAAAATCGGCATCGCAACCCGACTTATCAGCGTCATTCCGATCACTGAAAAGTACATTTTCTACAACCAGCAACAAAAATGGCAGCTTGCAAAGTTTACCTGATAATGTAACTGAACAACCAACCATGCAAGAATTAAAAGACGAATTACGTAAATTAAATTCGGAACTACAAATAGCAAATAACGAAATTAGAAATCTAAATGTGGTCATAAGAAATTTAACGAAGAAAAATTTAGAACAAGAAGAAACAATTAGTTTGAATCGAACAGTAACATTTGATGAATTAAATAAGAACAAAAAGGTTGGCCCATGTACATCAACCCCAGAACGTTGTCAGCCAAAGACTTTTAGCACTCCCATGCAAAACAAGAAAGGCGAGAACCAATTACAAAAACCACCTGCTCATATCCAGGAAAAGAGAGCCACGTCAAACGTTGTTAAAACCAAATCACTAGAAGATATGACTATAAACAGCAAACGTAAACTGTGTTTAATTAGCAGTATTGAAAAAAACGGTGTGGTAAAACTAGTTAGAAGAAACTTCGACGGATTCGACATGTGTCATTACCGCAAAACTGGAGGTGGCTTATTCCAATTGCTGGAGGGTCTCCAAAACAAACTGAAAGACTTTACTTTAGATGATTATTGCGTACTTTTTATTAGTGAAAATGATTTTAATGTGTCAAACAATTATAAAGAATTAGTAAAATATATAAAAGATGTTCTTTTAGCAGTGCAACATACTAACGTTATTGTTTGTGCTCCGACCTATAAATATTCTTTTTATGCAAATATTTTTAACTACAGAATTGAAATGTTTAATAGAATGTTATATAATGATAATTTAAAAATTGAATACTGCTATATTATAGACTCCAATAAGAACCTTACCTGCTCATATGAAATGTTTAATAAAAAATTCGGGTCTGTCAGTAATTATGGCTTTAAAACGATTTTGCGTGACATAAATCGACTTATTTTGTCAATCAAAGAAGAATTACTGGTCAATTTTACATCTGATGTCTCTAATGATGAAAACATTAATCCAAACAATAGTTCCTTTCGTATCTAATAACTTAAATATAATGTGCCAAAACGCCCAAAGCTTAACAAACAAAATAGAAGAAATAAATTGTTTTCTCACAGATACAGCTATAGACCTTGTTGTTATAAATGAGCATTGGTTATTACCTTGTAATTATAAGCTTTATACTCTGGAGGGTTATGAACTGCGCGCAAAATACTTACGGGAAAAACATGAACATGGTGGAGTAGCTATTTTTGCGAAGGAGTCCATTAAAGTAAAGGAAAGATTAGACATTCAATCCTTCACCGTTGAATTTATTGTTGAATTTTGTGCTGTTGATGTTATAGATTTAAATTTGTTAATAATATCTATTTACCGTGCAGAACGTGACACAGAAACATTCTTTTCTCAAATGAAGAACTTATTAGAACACATATCTAAACACTCGCGAAATAAAAAAATTATCATTGCGGGAGATATAAACATAGACGTTACCACAAGTTCGAACTTAGCGCTTAGATTTACAAATCTGCTAAAATCTTATGGTTTGAGTTGCCTTATAAAAGAACCTACCCGCGAGACTGCTACGACTTCATCTTGTATAGATCAGTTTATTGTCAGTAAGAATGTTAATATTAAAACTTTTGTACAAAAAAACCACTTATCAGATCACCATACACTTATTGCGCAGCTTCCTTTAGAAACACCAAAGAAAGAAAACGTAGTCCCATTCAAGACTAGCACAAGAATATTCAACGCAAGAAATATGGAAGAGTTCAAAAGACATTTAAAACAAATTGATTGGTCTCATATGCTATCTTTGAAATGTGATACAAATTCAAATTATGAGAAGTTTGAAACTGAAGTGAAAACATTGTTAGATAAACATATACCTTCAAAAAAAGTTAGAACACAAAACAAAAGTAAGTATAGATGGATAACAAAAGGAATAAAAAAGTGTTGTTACCATAAAAGAATATTGCGATATCTGACTACTTTATATAAAAATGAAAATTTAAGAACATTTGCCAAATCATACAATAAAATTCTAAAGAAGATAATATCGAAAGAAAAAAGGAAAACTTATATAAATAGATTAGAAAAGGCAAGAAATAAATATAAAGAAATGTGGTGCATGATCAATGAATGAAATGAATTCGCTCGGCGCGGTTGTCGAGTGCAGTCGTGCCTCGCTACGCGCAGTTTGCATTACGTTTTTTGGAGATTACATTTTTCGCGGTGCCATTCCAAAATAGTCGAAATAGTGCTCATTATGCCGAAGACGCAACATAGTCCCCCTAAGACGACTAAATTTACAATGTCTGAACCGGATTTACCCACAACCAATAGTGGTGTCGATTCACCACGCGAAGGTAAAGTGACCACGCGAACTAAGCGGCAACGTATCGAGGACTCGCCCAAGGATCGGCAAGGACTTACTCAAGGTGAATTGGGCAAGTTTAAAAATGAACTGTCGGATATGCTCTCATCCTGGAAACTGGACCACGATCAGACATTAAAGAGCTGGAAGTCTGAATTGGATGCTACCCTTTCCACGCTAGTAAGTGAAGTAAATGATTTAAAGCAATCTAATGCGGAATTAATTAAAAGTGCCGAGTTCATAAATAAATCTTACGAAGAGTTGAAGACTAAAGTAGTGGATTTGGAAATGAAGAGTGATAAAAATTCGGAGAATTGTTCAAAGATACAGGTGTTAGAAAACCAGATTCAAAAATTAAACTTTGACCTGAATTCTATGCAACAACGTGACCGGCTACTTAACCTGGAAATAATTGGAATACCCGAAAAATCTAGCGAGGATCTGCGAGTATACCTCCTTAATATAGCAAAGTTTGTCGATGTGCAGCTGGACGCTCAGGATATTGATGTTATTACGCGTGTAAAACCATTTACGAAAATTCAAGGTCGCCACAAATCCATCGTTGTCAAACTACGAACGCGGCTGCTTCGAGATAGCCTGATTGCTGGAGTTCGCTCAAAAAAAGGTATAACTACAGCTGACATAAACCTATCAGGAGAACCAAAGAGAGTGTATGTAAACGAACACCTAACACCGTCCAACAAACTGCTATTCAAGAGCACCCGTGAGAAGGCTAAACTGGTAAAATACCAATTTGTCTGGGTTCGAGATGGCCGCATCTTCGTTAGGAAAAATGATCAATCGCCACATATTTGCATCAGGGATTCTACTGATTTAGTGAAGATGAATTGACGCCATTTATCATGCCATACCAGACACTATTCTATTTACTTGAATTTGTGTAAATATCTAACTACCCTTTTCAGTTATTCAGCGAAAATGTATGTATTAATTAACGAACGAACTCAAGCCTATATTATAAATTATTGCATGTTACGGATTATTCCAATTTTATTCTCAAAACCATATTTTATTTTAATAAATTTAATATTATTTTACTTTTATATATTATTTAAAACCCTTTCATATCTGCATGTACTAATGATTATCATATTCTACCTAGGTTCTTTTATCAGCGCAAGTACGAGTGCAAATTACCTGAGCTTAAAATTTAATAATAAACAAGTTAAATTACATATCTATAAGTTCTATAACAGACACAGACGTATTCAATATACCTATATTCTTGGTAAAATCAATTCATTGAATTACTCAGTTTTAATTATTTTGGAATATTTAATAAACACTTATCATTATCACAAACGAGGTAATAAGTTGGGTTATCTGTTATTATTTATAAATGGCTACTACTAAATTGAATATTTATTATCAGAATGTCCGGGGCTTACGAACAAAATGTGTGGATATTTTTAATAACATTCTATGTAATGAGTATGACCTAATTGTGCTGACGGAAACGTGGTTGCAGAACGACATTTTTGATAATGAAATCTGTGATGGTAGATACTACATGTTTCGCTGCGATCGCAATCTGACCGCCACGGGTAAAAAAACGGGAGGCGGCGCTCTCATATGTGTGCGTCGTAGTCTATGCGCTGCTCAGCGAACAGAATGGGCGTGTGATGATATTGAATCATTATGTATAGCTATACCTGCGCAGGCGCTTGGCGCTCGAGTTGACTTGAATGTTATCGGTGTTTATATACCACCGGATGAACCTACGAAGCCGACTCATTTAAACAATGTTAAGAGCGCCTTTTCACGGTTTTTCGAAAAACACCCTCATGAAAATTATTTACTATTAGGCGACTTTAATTTACCGTGTTTGAAATGGCATGATGATACTTACACACTAATTCATACTGGCAGTAGTGAGACGCAGATTCACGCAATGGGTCTTACTGACGAATTATACTACTTGGGAACAACTCAACACAACTTCCTTCAGAACTCGTGCGGCAATGTATTGGATTTATGTTTCTCAAACTTTCCGTTAGAAATTACACCTTGCTCTCATCCATTATCTAAAGTGGACGTATTCCACCCACCATTTGTGATACAAGTCTCTGGCTTACGAACTAAGGCACTCAAAGAAAACTGCCAGCCTAAATATCAGTTTCATAAGGGTAAGTACACTGAAATTAATAACTTTTTGTCATCAGTAGACTGGAACACCCTATTAAATAATGCCAGTAATATTGACTCGGCGGTGGATTTATTCTACCAAAAAATTCATGAAGGTATCGCTCGTTTTGTACCTAAATCTAGACCTAAAAATAACAGATACCCAATATGGTACAGTTCCCCCCTTATAAAAATAATCAGAGAGAAATTAAAACTACATACTAGGTGGGTAAAAACTCGCAACCCTAGAGATTATAACGAGTTTGCGAAGTTAAGAGACAGGCAACATCGTGTACAAAATCAGTGTTACGATAACTTTGCACACAATACTGAGTCACTCATTCAAAAGTCGCCAAAGTTTTTCTGGAGTTACGTAAAGTCAAAAAGGGGGGGATCTAATTACCCGCAAAGCTTTGCATTAGGCACACAGTCTTATAACAATGGAATAGACATATGCATGGCATTTAATAATTTCTTTCAGAGCATGTTTTCTAATTCTTTTGCTTCACCTCCTACCGCTTTTGCAGAACATGATAATAATATAGATACTTTGTCTCACATTGCAATAACTACAGATATGGTCACAAAACTGCTCAAATCCCTTGACATAAATAAGGGCGCGGGTTGTGATGAAATACCCCCAGTTTTTTTGGCACGTTGCGCAGAAAGTATTTCCATACCTATCACAATCTTGTTTAGACGATCGCTATCTGATAACACATTCCCTTTGATTTGGAAAAAAGCTAATATTATACCCATCCATAAAAAAGGCCCAAAAAATTTTATAGACAATTATAGACCCATTTCAATTTTAAATACAATAGCCAAATTATTTGAAAAATTAGTCTTGGAATACATCTATTCGGTGGTGGCCCGCGGTATTCCAGATACACAACATGGTTTTCTACGAGGACGCTCGACCACATCCAACCTTGCCTGTTTTACACAGTTTGTTCTGAAAAATATGGAAAAGGGCGGCCAGGTTGACGTGATCTACACGGATTTTGAAAAAGCTTTCGACCGTGTAGATCACGTGATCCTGTTGTCTAAATTAAAAAGACTGGGAATTCATGGCGACTTACTTAGGTGGGTAGAATCCTACCTGACCAACCGTTCCCAGGCTGTTGTTCTAGGGGGATTCAAATCAGATTACATTACTATACCTTCGGGAATTCCTCAGGGTTCACATTTGGGTCCCCTCTTCTGGAATGTGTACATGTACGACATCGACTCTCATTTAAAATTTTCCAGGCATTTGTTGTTTGCCGATGACAAAAAAATATTCATCTCTGTAAAGTCTCAAACTGACTGTGAGCTACTACAAAATGATTTAAACAATCTCCTCACATATTACAAAAACAACAACATCACAGTCAGTCTTGGAAAATGCCAGTGTATAAGTTTTACCAGAAAGGGTGCGCCCATATTGTATCCCTACCACCTAGATAACACCCAGTTAGCAAGGGTTGGCTCTGTAAGAGATCTGGGAGTCACGCTGGACTCAAAAATGTCTATGATTGATCATGTAGATAACATAATCAATAGATCATTTCGTAGTCTGGGCTTTGTGTTACGTACTTGTACACGCTTTAAAAGTATTAAAAGCTTTAAAATTGTATATTCAGCATACGTGAGGAGCATTCTGGAATATGCATCAGTAATATGGAACCCTTACTATTCTATACATAATGACAGACTTGAACAAATACAAAGAAAATTTTTATCGCACCTGAATTGGAAGTTTCGTTACGCATTGTAACGGTTCAAAACTGAACATGCTATTTTATCTCAAATATTTTTCGAATTGAGCATAATATTATTTAACTATCGAACAAGTTATTATAATAAAGAGTAGTTCAGGTTTTGAGTTAGCAATAATGTCGGAAGTTCTTTTAATCTTTCACGGCGCTAAAATTCAAATATTAGTCTCTGTCTAGGTAACGACGCTAATAGGCTTAAAATTTATTTATATTTATTATTGTTTATTTATCAAATTTTATTAGAGCCTCTCGAATATCATTATAATAGTTTATTTTAGAAAATTACTTAAAAAAGGATTGAATTCGGTGTTAATTATTTCTGTAAGTTGTCAGTAGTGTCACACCACGTGATGTGTTTTAGCTAAAGAACGAAATTAAATATAGTAGGTCGTTCCAGTGGATCAATCGATGAGAAATCGATTGCCAAATGGTAACTGAGGGTCGCAAGGCAAGTCCCATATTCTTTGCCAAATCATAGTTGTAAATTTAAATTTTGTTTTAGGAAATATTAGACATTAGTTAGATTTGGGGGATAAATGCAAGTTTAGTTGGCTTGGAGAATTTTGTAGCGGATCTAGTACATTTTGTTAATCGTAGGCGGTATTTGTTTAAATTAGGGTATTTTGTTATACCATGCCTTTGCTTCATGACACAGTTAAATTGGAGATTTTAAATTAAAATGGAAGTTTAATTTGATTTTATAATATGGTTTGATGTTCAGAGATAATACAGAGAGAAAGAAAAGAAATGGAACAATGTTTTATTCTGGGCGGAGTTTAGTTGACAGTTTAGTGGTAAATTGAAAACTCGAATTGTAAAATAAAAGGGAGATAATTAATTAATAGAAATATTGTAAGGATAAATCTAGAAATATTATAAAAAAACATAAACAATAGTTATTGAAGGTATTTCATGGGAAAATGTGGATGGAGCCTAATAAAGTTTGTCTTGTCGTTGGGTGTTGTACGAAGAAAGATTGATATGAAGTTTCTTCGAAAGCGGGATTTTATGCTGCAGGTTTATAATTCAAATGAGGGTAGGCATTTAGAAAATGTAAAAGTAGTCGGATGAGTGTTGCCAGTTAGGGTTTTTAAAGTACCAACATTGTGATGCTAAATTGATCGGAAATTTTAGGTTTAATTGGACCGAATACTTAATGGAAAATGTTGTAATACGTATTTTAGCAAATTGATTCTAGAGGTTATGATATTTTGGGGAAGGCGAGATAAAAAGATTGAAAAGTTGGATTCTAATTATAGCATATGGGAGGTTCAATTTGTTGTGAATATAAGATTCGTATTGATCAGAGTTCTATGATTATAGTACAATAATTTCATATGATTCTGGATAAATACGCTGAATATTATTCAAAGTTGTTAATTTTGTTAGAAATGATGTAAGGGGGAAAACTTGTTGATTTATTTATGATTAAAACGTTATTTCATACAATTGTATGAATTGCTTAAATCAAATGTAGCTGAAATGTCAGTATAGAGAAATATTTAGGTAACAGATTAATTTTATTTTGGTTACAAATTCAGTGGCATTGTGCGCTTGAGTATAAAGAATCTTGAACATAGAAGGTTATTAGTTAGTTGAATTGTACGTTGAAATTATTGATTAGTATAGGGATTCATTTTGTAAAATTAGCAACTTAAATATTATATTTACAAGTTGAGTAAGACAAAACTGAATTCTCCCCATTTTTGAAGGAGAAGGGAAAATTTTAGGAATAATTTATGTAAAGTAGGGAAATGAAGGTAGGTAAAAAAGATGCTTAGGTCGTGTGGGGTGAGGTTCCTGGAGTGAGTGAATGATTTTGGGGGGTTATAAAAGACGTGGTTCGGGGGAAATCGCTCTCTTTACTTTCCTCGTCGTCAACGTAGCATCAAGTGGAACCTCGGTAGAAGCCGTCAATACCCTCTTTGTAAGATAGCTTCGAACAAGTAGTATTTTTATAACGCAAGAAAACAGCAAGAAGTCAGGAAGAAAGTGTTTAATTGAGGTTTTGACGTATAGGTCCGCAACCGGGTGCGAGTCTTTTGCATATACGCTTTAATTAGGGCTTATATGGTATAAGTAAGCTTGAAATTAAAGTAGGTAGATTTTGTTTGCGAATTTTCATAAAGTAAAGTAAATTTCCCAATAAATCTAAGAATTTTCCGAATCAAATTTGTTTGAAATTTATATAAGCAGTTGGGAAACGATAAAGGGGGGTTTGATTTTGAATAAATATCATTAGTTTTGTGTCTCTAAGGGGCGTTCTGTCAATCTTCAAGGGGTTAGGTAAAATAGTCTGGTATGTGGCGTATCAGACGGGCATCAAAATTTCTAGATTGCCTAGCTAGTCACATAAGTGTACCGAATGTGTCCCATCTCTAGCAATCCGACGGTCCGAAAGGAGTTGAGAATCTAATTCCGTGCTAGCGTTGGTGTCCCGAGAATTCGGTATGCTTATTCCGCTGTAGGTGCCTATTTGTTCCCTCCCAATCAAATTTGGCCACGTCCAAGCTGTTAGGAGAGAGTTAGGCGAGTCATGCTTGCTCACGCTTTAGAGATTCGGGGCGTCGGTGATGAGGTAAGCATCACAAATATTGCATAGGAAATCTAAATTTAGTCGCTGGTAGGCAGGTAAACTCATTAGGTTTATAAATTCATTGTTAGGTGCGTAGGAACAGTAGGTTAGGTTTGCATCTCAAGACGGGAGGGAAATTTGGATGCTGGTAAAAGATTGGACGTTCTCAAGAAAGTCGAGCTGTCAGCAAGGTAACAACAGTAACGTTAGATAAGCTAGGAACTCTTATATAGGCGAAGGAGAGGTAGGTCACTTCGTAGTGTATCAGATTTAGGTAGGCCGCAAATAGGTTGGTGTACGACAAAATGGCTGTCGAAGCGAAACGTAGGCAAGTGGTGTCGAGAATGGTATCAACAAGATAGCTGCCGCAGGTCATTCAGTGGTACTTAGGAACTTAACTAGGAAGTGATGAGGTAGGATGATTTAGGAACGGAATCTAGGAAGCGCAGAAGTGTTAAATATAGTGAACGAAAGGTTATGTGAAACTACTGGGTAGGATCCTAAGGAAAAGTATCAATCTTCTATAGTAGGCGCCTTAACAAAGATCTATTAAGGCTATGACTCAGTGTTGTGAATAATTACTACGATGCGCTCAATTGAGTAGACTTTGCAAGCTCCAGTAAGTACCCACAAGTTGACCGATCCGAAGGAAAAGTATCAATCTTCCATGGTAGGCGCCTTAACAAAGATCTATTAATGCTTTGACTCAGTGTTGTGAATAATTATTATAATGTGCTCAATTGAGTAGACTTTGCAAGCTTCAGTAAGTACCTACAGTTTGATTTACTATTAATTAGAGCTAGACAAATTCTTCTGTTAATATTGGATAATGATTTAATAGTGAAAGTTGAATCATAAATAAAGAATAATTATTCATCCTTGATTTGGATTGGTAAAATTGAACCTGTTTTCAATTGGTCGTTTACAGTTGAGATAATCCGTTTTGGTGATTGTGGGCGGAATACTAAAACAAGATCTGGGCGTATGGAATAATCCCGTGTTACCATTAGACTAATGTTGAATCACAGTTTATGGAACACTAGATCATAGTTTGAGTAAACCTTTCAAATTAACAGAATGAAGGTTATGACTAACAGTGAGATAATACTTTGAAAAGTATCTACCTACTATGAAAATATTATATTATTTAGTGAATACATTAAATTCACAAATAATAAGTTCAACATATTATCTGAGTTCAAATATTACAACTAGGTTCAACCAACTCAATTTGAGGATGAAAGAAATAGAATTTTATTGATATCAAATATTGCCTAGTCTACTCAACATTTAATTGAAATATCGCCTTTAACTTTAAATGAAATGAACTGAAGTCAATTCGGTTTATGGTTGTATATTTATAATCTAGCCGAGATTAAAGTGTGAAAAATCCTTCATAGAGCTTTATTACCTTGTTTAGAATTGTCTTTCCTTCAGAATATGAGAACTATCAGTGTCCCAAGTAAATGGATAGTAATGTTGTGTCCATCTGTTAAAATGTTAAACAATCATACTAGAATTATTTATTAAAGAAAAAAATTGTAATTCAGCCATCACAATTGAAGGAGAATTCTTCATTGTGAAAACTGATAGTTCGCTTGGGAGCATTTTGCTCCGTCCTCTTTTGTTGAAACAGACTGACAAAGACCAAATACCTTAATATAATAAACTTACTAAGTAAATTTATCATGAAAAAAATATGGCTGGCCAGAAGAGGATTGCCCAATTCCGGTGTCGAGATCCATTGTATAAAGCGGGGCGGTGCTTGTACCTTAGCTGGCAAAAACACAATTGCATACTCACTACTTGTACAATAACTTAAGAAAGTAAAAGAATTCTTATTTAATAGCGCTGAAGATTTTATTATACTTTGATCTCAGGCGACTAAAACTCCTTAACTTACCTGAAATAATCTCTCTTATCTTAATGAATTAAGTTGACAATAGATAATTTACATTATTTAGAATAACGTCATACATGACCTATAATTTGACACTTGGCAGCGGAAGAGAATTATCCAAATTTAACTTTTCTCTATAACCCGACTTACCTATTTTTACCTTACAGTCTATTATGGTTGAACATACCCTCTTTTACCTTATAACAATACTCCATTTAACTCATAAATTCACTTTGATCATTTCCTATCAACGTAGGTTTATTTCACTCATACTTACTTCATCAACGGAACGTAGTTGGGAACGTTTTCCCCTCTATTTATAGTATTCCCATTTATTGACACTAAAGAACGATGGGGTTTCCCTTGGTAGTATGACAAATATTAAGAATTAATATGAAATTAAAGTAAACTCACTTAGGAAAAATACAGACTTAATTTCTATTTCTCTGGTTATATCAATAGAGCAATAACTTTCTTTTAGTGGTATTTTCATTTAGAAATAAATGTAATAGCAGGAATAATTAAAATCTAGTAATAAAAGCGAATACTTCTATTGGAAAATGAAAATCAATACTAATCACACTTTTAAAAGAATTTGGGTTCACTAATTATCACAACCAGGGTTCCTCCATTAGACATTCACAGGTCCTCTCAGATCACACAAAGCTTGTTAGTAAGGTTCTTTGTAGGTTAGTTAAGGTTGAACAAAGTAAACTTAGTAAATTGCATATTGGAGGTTATTTAATCCAGTAAAATTAGGTTCCAATAGTTTAGTTGTAATCAACGGTGAGTAGTAAGCGGATTTTGATTGTCCTCCTGTCCTGTAGGTTATTAGGTTTCCACTTAGGTTTTAGTCTCTTTCATAGGCCGTGATCATCTAGTTCCTTTGTCTTTAGCCGGACGGTTACATCATAGGTGCCGTGAGAACAGGATTTCATATTATTATTGCGAATCTTCAGGTTTTGTGTGGTTTGGGAGTGAGTGACTGTTAACAAGTGAGATTGTGACAGTCACATTTTGTTGCGGTGAAGTGGGTATAAAGGTTTGATATGTTAAAACACTGATTTTCTTTTCCAATGGTTGTTAAGTTATCATTCTGGTACGAGCTATGAGGGTTAACTTGTCACTTTGGCTGGTCCTTGAAACTTTCGTTTTGCGGATCATTTGTAAGATCTTAGTTAAATATCTCTGAAAACAAATACACAAATAACCACTGTTTTAGGACAAATTTTGTAAAATATTTTCGATACATATAATGTTTTCATTGTCATTATAGTGCTGCCAAAACTATCGACGCCTCTGATACCTTATCGATATTTACGTAAACTATCGACACTTAGGTTAACTGTATTGCATTTGGTTCTATAGTCATCTTACACACTACGTTTGGTTACAATGATACAATTATGCAGCTAAATCATTACTTGTTCATACAGTATAGTCTCGTTTAAGGTAAATTGCGTAGTTAAGCAAATCGTATCGCGATAGCTTTTCTATTGATATACATTATCGATAATCGATATAATTATTTTCCCAGTTCCGGTTTATCTATTCAAGTCAAATTTATTTTACTCTGTTCAAAGGTCCGCATCAAGGTCCGACCGAATCCACTTTCCGGCCATGGACCGAGACCGATTTAAAAATTGAATTTTGACTCGGATTTTATTCACTGATATGATTAAGTTAGAAAAAAAAGGGACTTTTTTATAGATTACCACATATACGATTTTAAATGTATAACTAAGGACAACGAGAGCTTTGCGGTTTCTTATCAATCATATGTCAATACGCATCAATATTGTCATGAGGTGTCAAAGATGATTGACAAAATAATAGCATAAATCACTTTGGGGATCAATACTTCCAAACTATTGACCTTGAGGGAAAGTGAAGTAAAAAAAACTACAACGTTATTTTTAAAGACACGTTATAAGAAAATAAAAATAAAACTTTTGTTCTTCTTTTGTTTATACCTAAGAAATAAAGCAGATCATAGGATATGTTCGATTATAAAATTCTAGTCGTGTTAAATTGATGATTGCGAAGTAGGATGACGGTGATAGGTGGACTGTCAATTGAATTTACGGCTATAGCGAAATCATAGGTGCTTTGTTGTGTCAAAGCTTATGGTCACACGTGTGCACACTTTTATTTATTTTTTATCATTCGTAAAATCGAATTAATTGTTCAAAAGTGTGGTTGATAGGACACGGGATTTGTAGTAATTTTAGTAAATGTATACGCACGTGTACGTAACATCATCTGTGTGAATTTTAGTAATAATGTGTTGTTACGTAAATGGCTGAATGTGAATAAGGTCAGGAACGCGGCCAAAGAAATTACATGTTATCGATTTCCGAACGAAACGTCAACTTGGGTATATTCCGGATCGCGATAGAATCGATGTCAGCGCTCACGTTATCTGGCAAACCCATACAGAATCACCGACTCGGAACGCATTTTAGTATGCTGTCATCGATTTTGGTGTGATTCGGAGTGCAGCCTTTGACAGATTCCTACTCCTTGATTTTAATGACATATATAATGAGTTTTTGTTTATGCCAATAAGGTTAAATTATATTTTGTAAGATTTCAGCGTTAATTAACAGTGAAAATGATAAGAAGGGTGTTAAAGGGGAACGATGAGAAAACGAGTAATCCTTTGTTTGTGTTGTTTCGTTAATCGGTGGGTTTTTTTTTAACAAAAATACTTTGCTATTGTTGAATAATTTCATATTAGCGATTCAGGTTGTAGTTCTGTTTGAGTGACAAAGTGCATTGGAATTTTTACATTGAACAAATGAAGAGGTACATAATTGTGTTCTCGAGTTGAGGTCAATGGTTATTAGCTCTTTATTCGGTGAGTAAAATTTCAGTTTCAGTCATTTTAGTTAACTAGAATAACATGTAAATACCATTGCAAAGAGAAAGATTCAATTGCGTGTTTACAATTTGATTGTGTGATGGGAAATTGATAATGGCAAGCTTGATAAGAGATTAGGGTTAGTGACTGTTACTTTATTAATAACTGTACGATAAAAGGGACGTAAGGGTAATGGTGGCATATGCCAGTGGAAAAGTAACTATGGAAGTAGACATGCAGAAGGTTCTGTCCATAATTACTTTATAGGTATACGATAACCGATTAACTCTAAGCAATTAAGAAGGATTGACGTTTTGTCATTGGCAGTTTGAGAGATGAAATCGTTGCCTTTATCACATTTGTGGTTAACTTAATATTATACGATTGATGCGTTAGATAATAGGAACGGCAGTAACGTTTAGTAATACTGAAGTCGTGGAGAAATTTAGGGTTAGTGAGTGTTGTAAGATAATTCTAGATTCAACTTACAAAGTTACAAAAAAAATATTAGCGTATAATGTAATAAATAGTTTTAGAGTTTGGGTGTTATCGCTAACTTCTGAATAGTAATAGTGAAGCTAGAGGGATATTAGTAGCATAGAATGATGGGTTTGTGAAATATTTTAATAAACTTTTAAAATTGAAACTAGAAAACTTAGTATGTGGTGATTAGATTTTAGTTTAACTTAGTAACCTACCTTTGAGATTGTACTATTGAAGGGATCGTGATCGTTTAAGATTTGAGTTAGTCATTTATAGATTATCATTTTGAAATATTTATCCGAGGTGAATTAATTTTGAAACTAATCGTCGTGACTTTCGAAAATTATCTAACTGGGGGTCGTTGTAGAACTAGTTACTAAGACGTTTTAGTTGTGGAAACAATGTTGAGGAAGTTGGCTAGGGAGGTATAAAGTGTTGGGATTTAATGATAAAAGGAGAGTTTAAAATATTTAAATCATGTAGAATAGTAATGGTAGCAAAGAATGTGATTGACGTTTTTCTGAGAATTAGATATTTAATTCGAAATGATTAGTTTCAACATTTACATAAGTCGAGTATTAGGGAGCGTGGTTTTGTGGAATCCAAAGCGGTGGATTTTTTAAAACCAAATTAGTACGGGTACTATATTTTAATTATTTGAAGATCTGACCAAAAAAAAAAAAAAAAAAAACAAGGAGAGTTTCAAAAGCTATTGTAGAGATTAAATATCAAAATGGGAAAACCATCTCGTGTTCGACTGTTCGACGAGTGCCCAAACGATATGAGCCAGATGACGAATTAGGAAACATAGAAGAAATCAATAGTGACTCTAATCGGCCTGTTCAACCGGTAGAGGTGGAAGTTAGAGATTCTAGAGTGCTTGATGAACCCCATCCGAGGGAACCGAAGTCGAAGGCGACCGAAGTCGACACGTTCACGGGAATTGGTGACCATACAGCGTATGTTGAGTCGTACCATAGGGGTGCTTACTAGAAGAGTAAATGTTCTGAGTGGAGAAGTTAAGAAAACGCAGCGAACTATCCAGGAAACTACCGGAGGGGAAAAGGAATCGCCAATAGTTGAGGTAACGTCATTGAATAATGAAGGAATGGATTGTGATGAGGTGCATGGGAATGTAATTAAAGAAACTAGTCCGGGCACAGATATTCATAAGTACGTGATGTGTAACGTCAAGAACATAAACTTAGATAGACCAAAATTCGGAGAATCGTCGATTCATCCGGTTGATTTTATAGAAGATTTAGAGACCTATTTGAAGAAGTTAGGAACATCGGGCAATGAACTAGATTTAATACGAGAATGTTTAACTGGAAGTGTGAAGGATTGGTCCCGGATCTATAAGGGGAGATGGACAGGTTTAGCTGACTTTAAAGTAGATTTTCTGAAAGCATATTGGGGAGAAAATGAACAAAACGAATTGAGAAGGAAAATAGTACATGGAGTTTGGAATAGAGCAGAGACTCCCACCATGGTGGAGCATTTTTGAAGTTGACAGGTAGAGCTCAAATGTTAAGCTATAAAATTCCGGAAAAACAATTGATTGGCGATATTATACGACATTACCCAAAATTCATCCAACAAGTATTTGTGACGAATAAAATAGAAACCATAATAGAAGCGGCCGAATTTCTAAGGAGTATGGACAATATCCAGAAGCAGGAAGTACCGGGCACATCTACGTCTAAGAATTTTAAAGAATGGGAGAAGAAGAAAAGGGGATACCAACAGAATTATAGGCAGTGGCAGAGACCGAAGGAGGCTGAAGTACAAGCAATTAATTTAAATGATAATTCAAATATAGTAGATAGTGAAATGTTAAACTAGTGGAAGTTGAGTCTTTAGTCCTCGGATCAGCTTCAGCCACAGGGGACCCAAATTATAATATGATGGTTAGGATGAATTGGTGTCCGGGTGAATCGTTAGGAAGAAATAAAACCGGTGTTAGGATACCAATAGGTTTAGATCTTAAGGATAATTATACTAGAATAGGGTTAGGGTATAGCGAAATAGAGGGGATAGCTCAAGATATTCCTAGCCAAATAGTAGAGTTGTTAAAGTTAAAGGTAGAACAACTTTTGATCGACTCTAATAATGAACTAAATGCGGTTTTTGATGAAGAATCCACGAATAAAACAGATACACAGGTGTTCAAATCAGAGTTATTAGTACAAATTTTTGACGAAAATATTGTAGCTTTATTGGATACAGGTAGTGATATAACATGTATTTCGGAGGAGTTTTGGAATAGTTTAGTAGAAAGACGACCATCGATACCCGTTATGCCTATTAAATCATTTCTAATTAAAACTGCTGTAGGACAAAAGAGTGTAGAGATAAAGAAAATTGCTTTAGTTACTTTGGGAATCGGACCTTTTGAGCGAGATATAACTGTTTTGATTGTACCGGGTCTTAGTGTTAATTTGATATTGGGTTTTGATTGGATGAAAGAGAATCAAGCGTCGATAAAACTTAATAGAGAAGAAGAAGGGGTTGAAATAATTATAGGAGAGGAAAAGAGGTTGTTTAAATTCTTTAAGGGGAATACTGTTCTTAGTAATTGTAAATCACCAACAGATTTTGATGTGAGCATGTTAGATGAAGAGAATGTGGATGAGAATATTAGGGGTATGTTACAAAAGTCAAAATTAGATAAAGATAAACAGAAACCTTTAGAGGAAGTTCTAATGAAGCATAGGAGTTTATTTACCTCTAGATTAGGTAGAGCAAATTGCTATGAACATGTTATTGCCATGGAGCCGCATACTCCCATAGTAAAGAGAACGTATCCAATACCGTATGCGTATAGGGATAAGGTAGAGGCTAAATTAATGGAGATGGAAGAGCAAGGGATCATTAGTCGCTCAACCACGCCGTATTGTAGCCCTTTGACTTTTACGTTAAAAAGAGACGGGTCGATCCGTGTATTATTAGATGCTAGAGAGATAAATAAATATATGATAGCTGAGACCGAAAAACCGCCATTACAGTTAGACGTTCTAAACTCTTTTCATGGGGCAAAGTTCATTAGTATTGTAGACCTGAAAAATGCATATTACCAAGTCCCTCTAACGGAAGCTAGTAAAAAGTATACGGGGTTTTCATTTAACGGAAAATCCTATGTTTATAATGTTCTACCTCAGGGTTTGAAGACATCAGTCGGTTCATTTTCGCGCGGACTTGATATTATACTAGGTCACGAGGTTAGAGATTTCTGTATAAACTATCTTGACGATTTAGCGATCATAACTACGGGAACACTATCTCAGCATTTAGAACACATAGATATAGTATTAGGGAAATTATCAAAGGCAGGGTTAACTTGTAATCTAGAAAAGTGTGAATTTTTGAGTACTGAAGTAAAGATGCTAGGCTATATTATTTCGACTGACGGAATTCGTACAGATCCCGAAAAGGTTAGGGCAATTCAATTATTTCCTACACCAAAAAAGTTGAAACAGGTGAGGGCATTTTTAGGACTTTGTAATTTTTATCGCAAATTTATACCTAATTATAGTTTTCATACGGGACCTTTATGTGAACTTCTAAAAAAGGAAAAGAAATGGAAATGGGGAGAATCGGAGCAGGAAGCCTTTGATAAAATAAAGTCACTCTTTATTAACACTGTCGAATTGAATCATCCAGATTTTACTAAGCCGTATTATTTACAGACAGATAGTTCGGGAATAGGGCTAGCGGGGTTTTTGTATCAAAAGGATAATCAAGGGGAGATAAAAATTTTAGGGTTTCATAGTAAATTACTAAGAGGAGCACAACTAAATTGGACAGTTACTGAACAAGAACTCTATTCGATAATTTGTTGTTTGGAAAAATTTGAGACTTATTTAAGAGGGGCTAAAGTAATAATACGAACGGACCATAAAGCATTAACATTTGTAAAGAATAGTAAATTATACAATGCGCGAGTAACTAGATGGATAAATTATTTAGAACAGTTTCAATATGTAGTTCAACATGTAAAAGGTAGAGATAATGTAGTAGCTGATGTGTTATCAAGATATCAACCAGAAGGGGATTTATTACAGGAGGATAAAACTAATTCGCCTAGAATATTTTACACTGAGAGAGGAATTAATAAAGAGTTACTTGAAAAATTAAAGGATTTAGCTAGACTACAACGGGAAGATGTGGAGATAGGAGAAATAATTAGGATTTTAATCAGTGGGGTTGGAATAAATGGTAGAGTAAGTCAAATTTCTAAAAGGTGTGTATTAGGTGATGGAATATTATATTATTTACCTGGCGAGGGAAGTAGAAAGGTGTTATTCTTACCGGAATCAATTAGAGAGGAAGTTATTTGGCAGGTACATTTCGAAATGGGACATCAAGGGGCTTACAAAATCATTAAATACATTAGGGATAGATTTTTTTGGAAAGGATTAACTAAACAGGTCAAACGTCTATTAAAGGGGTGTCACGATTGTCAGATAACTAAGAGCGATACAGCTAAGTATGTAGGTCCTTGTCGCTCAATCATAACTGAGAATGTAGGAGATATCGTTATGGCAGATTTGTATGGTCCACTTCCGTCGGGGAAGTTTGGTATGAATTATATTTTGGTTGTGCAAGACTCCTTTAGTAAGTTTGTGAAATTTTATGATCTTAGAAAAGCAACTGCAATTTCGGTACTAACTAAGGTGAGAAAATTCTTTCGCATAATCAAACCCAGAGCTATAATGACGGATAATGGGTCGCAATTTGCTAGTAGGATGTGGAAGGAAATTATGAAAGAAGAAGGGGTGAGAGTCATTTATACCACAGTTAGAAATCCTAGGCCTAATACTACGGAAAGAGTAAATAAGGAGTTAGGACGATTATTCCGAACTTATTGTAGGACAAATCATAAAGGTTGGGTTGATTTATTGCCCAAATTAGAAGTTCTATATAATAACACTTACCATGAAAGTACGGGTTTTACTCCCTGTGAGATTTTATATAGTGAACCTACGAGACTATCTTTTGATGACAATTTGCCGAATGGTGTGGTATCTCTACCTGTAGACGAAATTAGGGAGAAAGCTCGTGAGAATTTAAGGAAGGCAGGGCAATTACGACAGAACAAATTTAATGAGAAATATCGTATCATTCAATATCAAATAGGTGATTTGGTTAAGATAAGGAAATTAAATAAGTCTGATGCTAAATTAAAAATTACGAAAAAGTTCGAACCATTGTATGAGGGTCCGTATGTGGTTGGCGCTAATCCGTTTAAGAATGTGTATTTACTTGTAGACCCTAAGTCTGGCAAGGAACGAGGAAGGTTTAACACTATACATTTGTCTAGGTATTATAAATAAGCTTTGTAAATAATAGTTAGTATGTTGTATAAGTATCAAATATCAATTGTGTTTTTTTTCTTAAGTTGATTAATAAATGGTAAAAGGGGTAACTTTGTATAGAGTCTGTTGGGCAAGGGAAAAGCCTGTCTGAGCTTACAAAATTTTAACAACTCGATTGTTAGTCTGATGCAAGAAAAAAAAGAAAGGTCAAAGTCTAATTAAAAAAAATATATTTCTCTGTTGGAGTGTTATTCACTTGGTACGTTACGGGTTGGACAAAAATTAGTTAATTATCCAAGTTAATTAAAACATATTTTGTTGTTCGAGTTGGTTGAAATTGTAAGGTCAGATAGAGGGGTGTGTTGGTGGCTTTTCTTTTCCGGGGGGGAATTTTTTTGATTAAATATAGGTCTAGGCAGTCGTTAAGATGATAGAGATCTAGGTAGTTGGCAGGAGGTCCGACTGTGTTTAGGCAGGGTTATGAAGAGGAAAAGGCATATACAGTTAAATACACCATAATTAAAATTGATAATGAGTCAGTTACATGAAATAAGTTCATATATAAAGGGGTAGTTTAAAGTTTTACGTTAATGTAAGTTAGAAATGCGTTTTGTTAGAGTTGATCGTGAAAAAAAAAAAAAAAAAAAAAACTTTGTATAATGTGGGAGGAGTGTAAAGCGTAGTGTATTAAGTGCGTGATATAAGATTTTTTTTTTCTTCCTTTTCGTAATGTGTTTGAGATAATACTTTATTGCAAAGTCTACATATAATTTCATCGGGTGACAGTCAGCGTATTGAGTCTAACACGGTATAATTAATCTCTATACAATTTAGTTATTTATATTTGCATTCAGGGTGTAGTTATGATATAATCTTAGGTGGCGTGAATGTAGGCTAGTGAATGAAGACAGTGAATGCAGCGTAATAAGAACAGATGAATAGAATGAGAATCTAATATAGGTTATGAGTATGATTGGAATATTAATTTTAAAGGTTGATTAGAATGAGAGTTAGTGTGAATTAAGAGTAGATGCTAAATTTAGATTCTATATGGAGGGCTTTGGATTATAACATATGTGAAACCTGAATGCAAGCTTTATTATTGATTCAAGAGATAAGACCATCACACTGCTTTAGCGCTTCGTTTGTGCTTGCGGCCGGACTGGCGTTCTAGAGTTGACAACTTGAATTTTGTACAGTAGGACTTTTGGTGTTAGGATAGAGAAAAAAAAATGAGAAAAACGAACACTGTTGATGTTTGTGATTGTCCTGGTGTGAACAACTGTCCGAAATTCGTACTACACAAGAAGCTAAGAGCTATGAATTGAACTCGACAACTGCACACTCTCCAAGGCGATATTAGGGTTGTTCTAGAGTCTTAAGTAAGCTTTTGGAAATATAGGGTCATTGTATAGGCTCACTTCGAACCGACGGAGTAGGCCCTGTTGGCAAGAAAGGAGTAATACTTGATTGTGGAAGGGTACAATGCACAAATATGTAGCGTCATACGCAGACTTTTTCATAAGGTTAGAAAAAGACTTATTTGTCCATGTAGGCTTACTAGGAGCTGTGGATTCACAACCCACACCTTACCGTGATTTAGTACGACTCTGGTGTTGAATATGCATAAGACGGAATTGGCAAAAGTCACATAAAACTTAAAACTCGCTTGATAACTTTTCAATATTGTCTTGGTTTAAATACACTCTACAATCTAAATCTCATTTACATTAGGGTTCACCCAACAATTCTTTGATCTTGGAGAAATAATAAAAGGTTAGCGTTATTAAGGGGATGGGTTTTTTTTTATACAAAAGGGATGTATGAGTAAAAATTGAGGATTAAGAGTAGAGGCGGAATAAATATTTGAGAATTGAGAAGGAAAATCCTACTCCGGATCCAATACGTAGTCTTGTCACCTGTGCAGGATTTTGGGGTCGAGCTGTAACGGTTCAAAACTGAACATGCTATTTTATCTCAAATATTTTTCGAATTGAGCATAATATTATTTAACTATCGAACAAGTTATTATAATAAAGAGTAGTTCAGGTTTTGAGTTAGCAATAATGTCGGAAGTTCTTTTAATCTTTCACGGCGCTAAAATTCAAATATTAGTCTCTGTCTAGGTAACGACGCTAATAGGCTTAAAATTTATTTATATTTATTATTGTTTATTTATCAAATTTTATTAGAGCCTCTCGAATATCATTATAATAGTTTATTTTAGAAAATTACTTAAAAAAGGATTGAATTCGGTGTTAATTATTTCTGTAAGTTGTCAGTAGTGTCACACCACGTGATGTGTTTTAGCTAAAGAACGAAATTAAATATAGTAGGTCGTTCCAGTGGATCAATCGATGAGAAATCGATTGCCAAATGGTAACTGAGGGTCGCAAGGCAAGTCCCATATTCTTTGCCAAATCATAGTTGTAAATTTAAATTTTGTTTTAGGAAATATTAGACATTAGTTAGATTTGGGGGATAAATGCAAGTTTAGTTGGCTTGGAGAATTTTGTAGCGGATCTAGTACATTTTGTTAATCGTAGGCGGTATTTGTTTAAATTAGGGTATTTTGTTATACCATGCCTTTGCTTCATGACACAGTTAAATTGGAGATTTTAAATTAAAATGGAAGTTTAATTTGATTTTATAATATGGTTTGATGTTCAGAGATAATACAGAGAGAAAGAAAAGAAATGGAACAATGTTTTATTCTGGGCGGAGTTTAGTTGACAGTTTAGTGGTAAATTGAAAACTCGAATTGTAAAATAAAAGGGAGATAATTAATTAATAGAAATATTGTAAGGATAAATCTAGAAATATTATTAAAAAACATAAACAATAGTTATTGAAGGTATTTCATGGGAAAATGTGGATGGAGCCTAATAAAGTTTGTCTTGTCGTTGGGTGTTGTACGAAGAAAGATTGATATGAAGTTTCTTCGAAAGCGGGATTTTATGCTGCAGGTTTATAATTCAAATGCATTTAGAAAATGTAAAAGTAGTCGGATGAGTGTTGCCAGTTAGGGTTTTTAAAGTACCAACATTGTGATGCTAAATTGATCGGAAATTTTAGGTTTAATTGGACCGAATACTTAATGGAAAATGTTGTAATACGTATTTTAGCAAGTTGATTCTAGAGGTTATGATATTTTGGGGAAGGCGAGATAAAAAGATTGAAAAGTTGGATTCTAATTATAGCATATGGGAGGTTCAATTTGTTGTGAATATAAGATTCGTATTGATCAGAGTTCTATGATTATAGTACAATAATTTCATTTGATTCTGGATAAATACGCTGAATATTATTCAAAGTTGTTAATTTTGTTAGAAATGATGTAAGGGGGAAAACTTGTTGATTTATTTATGATTAAAACGTTATTTCATACAATTGTATGAATTGCTTAAATCAAATGTAGCTGAAATGTCAGTATAGAGAAATATTTAGGTAACAGATTAATTTTATTTTGGTTACAAATTCAGTGGCATTGTGCGCTTGAGTATAAAGAATCTTGAACATAGAAGGTTATTAGTTAGTTGAATTGTACGTTGAAATTATTGATTAGTATAGGGATTCATTTTGTAAAATTAGCAACTTAAATATTATATTTACAAGTTGAGTAAGCCAAAACTGAATTCTCCCCATTTTTGAAGGAGAAGGGAAAATTTTAGGAATAATTTATGTAAAGTAGGGAAATGAAGGTAGGTAAAAAAGATGCTTAGGTCGTGTGGGGTGAGGTTCCTGGAGTGAGTGAATGATTTTGGGGGGTTATAAAAGACGTGGTTCGGGGGAAATCGCTCTCTTTACTTTCCTCGTCGTCAACGTAGCATCAAGTGGAACCTCGGTAGAAGCCGTCAATACCCTCTTTGTAAGATAGCTTCGAACAAGTAGTATTTTTATAACGCAAGAAAACAGCAAGAAGTCAGGAAGAAAGTGTTTAATTGAGGTTTTGACGTATAGGTCCGCAACCGGGTGCGAGTCTTTTGCATATACGCTTTAATTAGGGCTTATATGGTATAAGTAAGCTTGAAATTAAAGTAGGTAGATTTTGTTTGCGAATTTTCATAAAGTAAAGTAAATTTCCCAATAAATCTAAGAATTTTCCGAATCAAATTTGTTTGAAATTTATATAAGCAGTTGGGAAACGATAAAGGGGGGTTTGATTTTGAATAAATATCATTAGTTTTGTGTCTCTAAGGGGCGTTCTGTCAATCCTCAAGGGGTTAGGTAAAATAGTCTGGTATGTGGCGTATCAGACGGGCATCAAAATTTCTAGATTGCCTAGCTAGTCACATAAGTGTACCGAATGTGTCCCATCTCTAGCAATCCGACGGTCCGAAAGGAGTTGAGAATCTAATTCCGTGCTAGCGTTGGTGTCCCGAGAATTCGGTATGCTTATTCCGCTGTAGGTGCCTATTTGTTCCCTCCCAATCAAATTTGGCCACGTCCAAGCTGTTAGGAGAGAGTTAGGCGAGTCATGCTTGCTCACGCTTTAGAGATTCGGGGCGTCGGTGATGAGGTAAGCATCACAAATATTGCATAGGAAATCTAAATTTAGTCGCTGGTAGGCAGGTAAACTCATTAGGTTTATAAATTCATTGTTAGGTGCGTAGGAACAGTAGGTTAGGTTTGCATCTCAAGACGGGAGGGAAATTTGGATGCTGGTAAAAGATTGGACGTTCTCAAGAAAGTCGAGCTGTCAGCAAGGTAACAACAGTAACGTTAGATAAGCTAGGAACTCTTATATAGGCGAAGGAGAGGTAGGTCACTTCGTAGTGTATCAGATTTAGGTAGGCCGCAAATAGGTTGGTGTACGACAAAATGGCTGTCGAAGCGAAACGTAGGCAAGTGGTGTCGAGAATGGTATCAACAAGATGGCTGCCGCAGGTCATTCAGTGGTACTTAGGAACTTAACTAGGAAGTGATGAGGTAGGATGATTTAGGAACGGAATCTAGGAAGCGCAGAAGTGTTAAATATAGTGAACGAAAGGTTATGTGAAACTACTGGGTAGGATCCTAAGGGTCACTCACTCCCCTCCCCTCTCAGTCAGGGAGAGGGGTCCAGGGTATGTCGCCGTAACATGGGGGGATCTTGCCCTAGTGGGCGTGTATTTCTCCCCGAACCGGCCGGAGGATGAGCTGGAGCGGTGGCTAAACCTCTTGAGTGGTGTGGTTCGGCGGTTAGCTCCTACACAAGTGCTAGTGGGGGGTGATTTCAATGCAAAGCATTCGGCATGGGGTTCTCCTGTGGACGACAGAAAGGGAACGCTGGTTAATAACTGGGCGCTGTCGGCCGGATTGACTGTCCTAAATAGGGGCACGACGTTTACGTGTGTAAGGGGAACCGGGGGATCCAGGGTAGATATCACCTTTGCAACACCCGCACTGGCCCCTAGGGTGATGGACTGGACGGTCCTTACGGGGCCACAGACCCTGTCAGATCACCGTTACATTCGCTTCAGAGTCATCCCTAGGGTGGGAGCTCCGGCTGCTAGCGTCCCTCTGCCGGGTAGCCACTTCCCAAGGTGGGCAACTACCAGGCTCAATAAAGAGCTAGCCGAGGAGGCTGCTCTAGTGGAGGCCTGGTGTCTCGACGCCCGGCCGTTGTCCGGAAGCATTGAGGAAAGAGTGAGGCAGATCACGCAATCCCTAACAAGAGTATGTGACTCGGCAATGCCGAGGGCACATGGTCCTCCAGAAAAGGCCCAAGTCTACTGGTGGTCGGCAGAATTGGAAACACTCCGATCCACCAGTCTTCGTGCCAGGCGCGCCTTACAAAGGTGCAGGAGGCGCCGCAGGACAAGGCTGGGGATGGAGCAAAGGCTTCTGTCAGAATACAGAGAGGCGAAGAAAGCCTTTGAGGTAGGAATCGCTCGAGCGAAGGACCGAGCGTGGGAAGATTTTCTCAGTAGCTTGGACAGGGATCCATGGGGGCGTCCGTTTAGGATGGTGCGGAGCAAACTCCGCCATCAGGCGCCCCCTATGGAGATGATGGAGCCGGAACTTCTATTGAGGGTGGTTGCTAACCTGTTTCCCGAATACGCTCCTCTTACGGCCCCACTTATTGTCCCACAGAGCCCAGTCGAAGGAGCGTCAGGTTACTTCCCGGTCACAGAGGAGGAGATGCAGACAGTGACAGACCGGCTTGTGTCTAAAAAGAAAGCGCCCGGCCCTGATGGCATCCCCGGAAGAATACTGCCCACTGCGCTGAAGTATTTAGGTGAATTTCTCCAAGAACTGTTCAGCGATTGTATAGAAGCGGGCAAATTCCCTGAGGTTTGGAAGCGCGGGCGGTTGTGTCTCCTTTTGAAAGAAGGCCGCCCACTTGATTCTCCGTCGGCCTACCGTCCCGTGGTGCTGCTCGACGAATTGGCCAAAATGTTAGAAAAGATACTCGCAGATAGGATCGTTCAGCACCTAGAGACGGTGGGCCCAAACTTAGCAGGAAATCAATACGGCTTTCGGCGGAGGCGTTCAACGATTGACGCCATACAAGCTCTTAGGGAGCTATCGGAAAGGGCGACAGAACGAGGGGAGGTACTTATCGCAGTGTCCTTAGACATTAGGAATGCGTTTAATTCCCTCCCCTTCGAAGTAATTAAAGATGGGCTAAGATTTCACGGCCTGCCCCCGTACTTGGTGAAGATGGTGGAGTCCTACTTGGAGGGCAGAAAGGTGGTCTACCCCTCCAGCGAGGGAGGAGTGACTGTTAGGGATATGGTCTGCGGTGTTCCACAGGGGTCGGTTCTCGGACCCCTCCTGTGGAACATAGGATATGACTGGGTCCTGCGTGGGATTCTCTTGCCCCGGATGCAGATACTCTGCTATGCAGATGACACATTGGTCACTGCCCGGGGTAAGACGTTCGGAGACGCCAAGAGATTGGCGAGTGTGGGTGCTTCTCTAGTCATTGGGCGCATAAGGATGTTAGGGCTCAACGTAGCAATAGAAAAGACGGAGGCAACCTGTTTCCATGGGCCAAGACGAGCCCCTCCCGCTGGGGCATATCTAGTGGTTGATGACGCTGAGGTCCCACTGAGACCTTCGATCAAGTACCTGGGGCTAGTTTTAGATGGGAGATGGAATTTTGAAGAACACTTCCGTCAGCTAGCCCCAAAACTGGTGAAGACAGCCAATGCCTTGGGGCGTATTTTACCAAACATTGGTGGCCCTGGTGAGAAGTGTAGGAAACTATTCGCTAGCGTGTTGAAGAGCATGGCCATGTACGGTGCACCAGTTTGGGCAGACCGGCTGAATGCCCATAATAAAAGGATGCTCCATCAAGCCCAGAGAGCTATGGCCGTCCGAATCGTCCGCGGCTATAGGACAGTGTCGTGTGCGGCAGCCTGCGCACTTGCGGGTACGCCTCCCTGGGAGCTAGAAGCTCAGGTACTCAGGGAGGTGTACAGGTATCGAAGGGAGGCGCTTCAGAGAGGAGAGCGCCCTACCCTCGAAGAAATAATGGCAGAAAGGCGTATGGCTGAGGAGGTCGTACTGGAAGTTTGGGGTGAGCAAATGGGGACCGAACCATATGGCACTAGGACGTTAGAAGCGGTCCGGCCGCTAATTGAGGAATGGTGCTCCCGAAGTCACGGGACGCTGACCTTTAGGCTGACACAGATACTTTCCGGGCACGGGTGCTTCGGAAAGTATCTGTGTCGGATTGGAAGGGAAGCGTCCGCACAGTGCCATGAGTGCGGCGATGCGGAGGACAGTGCCCAGCACACCCTTGAGGTGTGTCCGGCCTGGGCTCCGCAGCGCGGTACTCTGGTATCTGTGATTGGGGGGGATCTCTCGCTGCCCAGCGTGGTACGGGCCATGCTGGCCACCGAGAGATCTTGGGAGGCGGTAGTCTCCTTCTGCGAGGAAGTTATCCTGCAGAAGGAGGCATCGGAGCGGGTTCGCGAAGAGGAGGCTCATGCGAACCGGCTCCGACGCAGACGGGTGGGCGTAAGGAGGAGGCGCTTTGCGCACCTCATTCCGCTCTGACGGGGACCACGCGGGCGATGGGTGGTGACCCATCGCCTGCATTGCACGGTCCTCGACCGTCTGGGGAGATGGCCAAACTTGCCCGGCCATCTCCCAACCGCGAGGAGGCCCGGGTAGCCGGGCGAGCCACCGGGTCAATTGGGGTGATTACCACCCATGGCCCCCCGCGTGACCAACCGGTGGCGAGTGGGCAAGTGCCGTAGTTTTTTAGTGGGTATTCCCTCCTCCCGGGATTCCACTGAGCTTTGACTTGGTGGAATTACGGGAGGTAGTCGTGGAGGGAGCCGCAACGTTGAATGTTGCGGTCCCCTCCTGGCGAGTCCCACATGCCCCCTTCCCGATCACCAGCGGGAAGGGAAGCGCGTAAATGCGTTTTTCTACGGCATACAAAAAAAAAAAAAAAAAAAAAAAAAGGATCCTAAGGAAAAGTATCAATTTTCTATAGTAGGCGCCTTAACAAAGATCTATTAAGGCTATGACTCAGTGTTGTGAATAATTACTACGATGCGCTCAATTGAGTAGACTTTGCAAGCTCCAGTAAGTACCCACAAGTTGACCGATCCGAAGGAAAAGTATCAATCTTCCATGGTAGGCGCCTTAACAAAGATCTATTAATGCTTTGACTCAGTGTTGTGAATAATTATTATAATGTGCTCAATTGAGTAGACTTTGCAAGCTTCAGTAAGTACCTACAGTTTGATTTACTATTAATTAGAGCTAGACAAATTCTTCTGTTAATATTGGATAATGATTTAATAGTGAAAGTTGAATCATAAATAAAGAATAATTATTCATCCTTGATTTGGATTGGTAAAATTGAACCTGTTTTCAATTGGTCGTTTACAGTTGAGATAATCCGTTTTGGTGATTGTGGGCGGAATACTAAAACAAGATCTGGGCGTATGGAATAATCCCGTGTTACCATTAGACTAATGTTGAATCACAGTTTATGGAACACTAGATCATAGTTTGAGTAAACCTTTCAAATTAACAGAATGAAGGTTATGACTAACAGTGAGATAATACTTTGAAAAGTATCTACCTACTATGAAAATATTATATTATTTAGTGAATACATTAAATTCACAAATAATAAGTTCAACATATTATCTGAGTTCAAATATTACAACTAGGTTCAACCAACTCAATTTGAGGATGAAAGAAATAGAATTTTATTGATATCAAATATTGCCTAGTCTACTCAACATTTAATTGAAATATCGCCTTTAACTTTAAATGAAATGAACTGAAGTCAATTCGGTTTATGGTTGTATATTTATAATCTAGCCGAGATTAAAGTGTGAAAAATCCTTCATAGAGCTTTATTACCTTGTTTAGAATTGTCTTTCCTTCAGAATATGAGAACTATCAGTGTCCCAAGTAAATGGATAGTAATGTTGTGTCCATCTGTTAAAATGTTAAACAATCATACTAGAATTATTTATTAAAGAAAAAAATTGTAATTCAGCCATCACAATTGAAGGAGAATTCTTCATTGTGAAAACTGATAGTTCGCTTGGGAGCATTTTGCTCCGTCCTCTTTTGTTGAAACAGACTGACAAAGACCAAATACCTTAACCTTTCGACGCCAGAACGGTCGCCAGAGACCTCTCAAAATGAGTACATTATCACTACATTGTTTAGGGCCGTGCGGCCCAAGCGGTCTCCGGAGACCAGTGTCAGCGGGCTGCGACTTGCCGCGGATAAACACTATTTACTCAATGATAGAGACTGATCGTGTATGGGGAACTTTATTTTAGAGACAAGCTTATGAAATTCCTAATAATCTGTGATAAAAATGTTTAGTGGTCTGTGCCTTGTAAATTTTGATTGACAGATGACATAAAAAATATGACGGGTGTCAGGTTTCAAGTGGTCTAAATTTTATTGTTGTTTTTGTTATTATAAACATTTTCGAGATGTTTGAAGAAGGATTGATTGCCTAGTGATAAAAAGCGTTCTTGTTCTTTATTAAGAACGATGATTCATTCATTTTGGTGTAATAGTGATGTTCTATGAAACTTTATCAAAATATTATTAAATATTTTTTTCGAAAATTTGGACAATTCTTTGATTGCGTTGAACTTATATAGTAAACATGTTATAATCTTTAATTGTTAGTATTAGAATATGGAAAATAAGTCCATAAATAAAACACAATTTACAGAATTTATAAATATATTGTAATTGCGAAGTAATCAGGTAAAATACGGGGAAGATTGAAAAAACAATCCATTTTTTTTTCTTCTTCTCTTTTCTCCTGCTAGGGGCGCGCTTAATTCTGTGTAGTTCTATAAGGAACCTTTATAGGTGTTCGGCGCTGAAGGGTTAATATAATAAACTTACTAAGTAAATTTATCATGAAAAAAATATGGCTGGCCAGAAGAGGATTGCCCAATTCCGGTGTCGAGATCCATTGTATAAAGCGGGGCGGTGCTTGTACCTTAGCTGGCAAAAACACAATTGCATACTCACTACTTGTACAATAACTTAAGAAAGTAAAAGAATTCTTATTTAATAGCGCTGAAGATTTTATTATACTTTGATCTCAGGCGACTAAAACTCCTTAACTTACCTGAAATAATCTCTCTTATCTTAATGAATTAAGTTGACAATAGATAATTTACATTATTTAGAATAACGTCATACATGACCTATAATTTGACACTTGGCAGCGGAAGAGAATTATCCAAATTTAACTTTTCTCTATAACCCGACTTACCTATTTTTACCTTACAGTCTATTATGGTTGAACATACCCTCTTTTACCTTATAACAATACTCCATTTAACTCATAAATTCACTTTGATCATTTCCTATCAACGTAGGTTTATTTCACTCATACTTACTTCATCAACGGAACGTAGTTGGGAACGTTTTCCCCTCTATTTATAGTATTCCCATTTATTGACACTAAAGAACGATGGGGTTTCCCTTGGTAGTATGACAAATATTAAGAATTAATATGAAATTAAAGTAAACTCACTTAGGAAAAATACAGACTTAATTTCTATTTCTCTGGTTATATCAATAGAGCAATAACTTTCTTTTAGTGGTATTTTCATTTAGAAATAAATGTAATAGCAGGAATAATTAAAATCTAGTAATAAAAGCGAATACTTCTATTGGAAAATGAAAATCAATACTAATCACACTTTTAAAAGAATTTGGGTTCACTAATTATCACAACCAGGGTTCCTCCATTAGACATTCACAGGTCCTCTCAGATCACACAAAGCTTGTTAGTAAGGTTCTTTGTAGGTTAGTTAAGGTTGAACAAAGTAAACTTAGTAAATTGCATATTGGAGGTTATTTAATCCAGTAAAATTAGGTTCCAATAGTTTAGTTGTAATCAACGGTGAGTAGTAAGCGGATTTTGATTGTCCTCCTGTCCTGTAGGTTATTAGGTTTCCACTTAGGTTTTAGTCTCTTTCATAGGCCGTGATCATCTAGTTCCTTTGTCTTTAGCCGGACGGTTACAGCATCCCCTAGTAGTTATTTGGAAAATTGCCGCCACTATAAACTTTTTTCACTCGAGGAGCGAAGAAAAGTCCTCGATATATGCTTTTTACATGACATCGTTAACGGTCGCCTCGATTGCCCTGAGCTGCTCGCGGGTGTAGCGCTAAATGCACCATCCCGCCGCACGCGTAACTCAGACACCTTTAATATACCTTTCCATCATACTAAATATGGCAAGAACTGTGTCCTCACACGTATTGCACGTTTGTATAATGGTGAATTTGGTAGTGTTGATCCATTTGTGGGCTCCAAATCCACTTTTAAAAAACAATTATTTAAGCTGCTAAGCCCTACTATCTAATTTAATACTTTACCCTTCATCCTGGGTAATTATCATACTCTATGTCATTATGCATAGCAGATATTATATATGTATATATACATTATAATTATATATATTTTATATAATATATATTTTTATGTTACTTAACTTCATATTTTTTTTTCTTATATTCCCCATAAATATACTTAATAATTATTATTATAATAATAATCTTTAAAAGTTTTGCTTGAGTTCGTTTGCAAACTTGTTTAAATTTTAAACTTTTGTTTTTAGAAATTTTGTTAATGCTTTTTTTTTTAGTAATTCGAGGATGACGTTTTTGGCTTTACTCTTAGTAAATATCATGTAGTAATTTAAGTAGTTTTAAGCTGTTGTCAACCCAAATATCTTAAAAATAAAATAAAAAAAATAAATGAAAAAATAAAACCCAGTAATAACATGAACCAAACTAATATAATTTTAATTCAGGACAATGTAGAAATAACATCACCGGACAAAGTAGCCAACCTGTTTCAAGATTATTTCATTGGTGTAAGCTCAAATGGCCACACTAGCACTTGCCATCCAACGAATCTCTTGACAAATTCTATGTATTTGGGCGTAGTTACTGAATCTGACGTTGAAAAGGCTATATTATCACTTAAACGTAATAATTCTTGTGGATACGACGAAATCCCAGCTCGCCTACTTGCATACTGTGTTGAAGAGTTTAAAAAACCAATTACATTTTTACTAAACCAATCTTATGATGAAGGTATTTATCCTGATAAGTTAAAATTAGCTATTATTAAACCAGTCTATAAGAAAGGAGATAAACGTATAATATCTAATTATAGACCTATCGCCTTACTTTCGGTGATATCAAAAATTTTTGAAAAAATCATATGCCAGCTTATGTACACTTTTCTTGAAAAATATAATGTCTTCAGTGAAAACCAACATGGTTTTCGAAAGAGCCACTCTACCACATCCGCCGTATTTGATCTCCACTATGAAGTACTGAAAGCCTTGAATGAAAATAAGTGCGCTGTTGCTATTTTTATGGATATGTCTAAGGCATACGATCGCGTCCAACATAGTATTCTATTAGAAAAAATGGATGCGTTGGGTATACGAGGAAAGGCAAAAAAATGGCTAACTTCCTATCTTAAAAATAGAAAGCAACTTGTACAAATTACACACGCAAATGAAGTTACTAGAGAAATAATAAAGATTAATTCATCGATCGATAGCATCTCAGGGTCTATACCTCAGGGTAGCGTGCTCGGATGCCTATTATTTTTGTCATACATTAATGACCTCCCATCCACAGTACCACATAAAGTAGTTTTATTTGCAGACGACGCCACCCTTTTAATAACATGTGATCACATAAATATAACCAGCCTGAATAACGAAATTAATAATAGTTTACATAAAATCGAAGCACATTTGACAGAGATAGGACTAGCTTTGAACTTCGATAAAACAAAGCTAATGCAATTTAGGCCATACCAGAGAGCTGCACTATCGTTATCAGTATCCCGACAGAACCAACCAGTGGAAGAAGTCAAATCCTTTAAGCTGTTAGGTATTACGATTGACTCGACACTTACCTGGAAAGAGCACGTCGAAACTGTAGTGGCCAAATTAAGTAGCTTCTCATATGCACTACGGGAACTACGAAAAAATACAAACCAAGAGTGTGCCCTCACCGCGTACCACAGCCATGCCGCCGCTTGGATAAGATACGGTATTATTCTATGGGGAAACTCAACTGACATACATTCAGTGTCAGTTTTGCAGAAACGATGCTTAAGAATAATAACTTTTACAGCACCAAGAGACTCCTGCAGAAAGCTTTTTGTAAAGCTGGACTTACTGACAGTTACGTGCACTTATATATTCGAGCTATGCCGATTTATACGTTGCCATAATAAATATTTTAGCCGCAACTGTGATGTGCCCAAACGCTACGTTTCGCGTCGATGTAATGACCTCGTCCTTCCGTCACCGCAACTCACTCTATTTCAAAATGGCAGCTTTTACATGGCCATAAAAGTTTATAATCACTTGCCAAACTCTATAGAGGCCCTCCACGGTAAAAAGTTTGAGCTTGAGTTAAGACGATTACTATCCGCAAAAGCCTTTTATGATTTAAAAGAATATTTCGATGAGAAATTTTAGTTGTCAGTTGTTGTTTTTTATATTTAGTTATATTTTATTAAAGGTTTTTAGGCTTTAGTTATTTAATTTAGTAGTGTCTTTGAATGTTATTTTTTTTCCTCTCCATTGTTACTAATTTAAATGTGTAAAATTTTCACTAATACCTTAAAAGAGGTCATGATGTAACGAATATATTTTGTAACATTATGTTGTGAATAAATGAATATGAATATGAATATAAACATCCACTAAGAAAGTATTTTTGGAAATTCCGCCCCTAAAGGGGTGAAATGGGGGTTCAAAGTTTGCACGGAAAAAATATTAAATAGACATTTCGCCTTGAAACTTTGTAGGAGTACTCCTTAAAACAAATAAGTAAGCACGTGTTTCATGGTTTTCCGAAAATCAACCCTTTAAGTGGTAATTGGGGCAAAAAAAGCCCAAAATGACTGACAAATCAACGCACAGCCTAGAGACTTGAAATTTTACACACAGATACCTTATACAGTGCAAGCATCGACTAAGGAAGGGCTTTTGAAAATTATATCCCTGAAGGGATGAAATAAGGGATGAAATTTTGTATGAAAGTCCCTCAGTATTGAAGCTAGGATCTCCAAATTTTGTGTTTAAGCTGTCGATTGAAAACTAATAAATACGTGTCTGAGCGTTTTTCTAAATTCTACCCCCGAAGGGGTGAAAAGGGGGATGAAGTTGTGTATAGAAGAAAATCCTTCATTTTCGAAGTAAAAATCGCTAAATTTATAATTTAGGCTTCTGGATGGAAATTTAATGCAACTCATATTGTTATTGTTTGTATTTTAACCCCTATGGGGATGAAATGGGGTAAATAAACCTAAAAATAGATATGGATGTCGTCATTGGGGTTTTCTGGGATGACGATTGCGAAAATGACATTTATTTTGAAGTCCAACACGGAGGACATGATTTAACCCCTAAAGGGGTGAAAATGGGGTTCAAATTTTTTATGGAAAAAGAATATAAATTGACATGACAACTTCAAACTTCGTAGAGGCACGTCTAAAAATAAATAGGCAAACATATATTTTGTTATTTTGAAAATCAACCCCTTAGGGCGTAAGTGGGGTAAGTAAACATAAATCGATATGGATATCATTCTTGAGGTTTTAATGGGATGGTGATTGCGAAAATGACATTTATTTTCAAGTCCAACACGGTGGACATGATTTAACCCCTAAAGGGGTGAAAATGGGGTTCAAATTTTGTATAGAAAAAGAATATCAATTGAAATTACAACTTTTAAATTAGTAGGAGCACGTCTAAAAATAAAAAGGCAAACACATAATTTTTATGTTATTTTGAAAAACAATCCTTAGTTAGGGGGTAAAGGGGTAGGTAAACATGAAACTAGATGTGAATGTCGTTCTTGAGGTTTCATGGGATGGTGATTGCGAAAATGATATTTATTTTCAAGTCCAACACGGTGGACCTGATACAGCCTATAAAAAGGTAATAATAAAATAGGGGTTTGTCGGTGCAGGCGGTTTCCGCAACTCGACGTCTATTGCGCCTATTTTGCGTCGGAGTGGGTTTAAATTTTTTTTAAGGGGCCGGAGAGGGAGAGGGAGAGCGAGAAATAGAGGGACAGGGAGAGGAAGAGGGACTGATTATTGAAATAAACTAGCTTTTGCCCGCGACTTCGTCCGCGTGGATATTAGAGAAAATCATTAAGGAACCTTTGACCAGGTTCCAACCAGGTGCTCGCTTGGTGGGAACCCTCCTAATCGCGTAAAAACGGCTGGTTGGAACCTGGTTGAAGGTTCCCTAATGATTTTCTCTAATATCCACGCGGACAAAGTCGCGGGCAAAAGCTAGTTATAATTATCATTTGTATCCCTAATTGATTCGAAATATTGAATGACTGATTATTTTTATAAACGTATACAGGTGGAAATTTTTAATGCCACCTGGAGGGGAAGTACTCTAAACAAAGGAGATAGCAAATTTCAGTCAAAGGAAACATTCCTTTATTTTTGAAAAGAAACAAAACTGCATTCAAAGATTTTTTAAATACGCTTCCTACACCCAGGTATCGAACCGGCTAAAATTTGAAAAAACAGCACCCTATACTTTTATGATATCAATCGATAGGGTCAAACATAAGGATCAAATCTCTTTAATAAACATGGTAAATTAAATGATAGGAAAACCATGAAAGACAAGATAAAGCACTTTTACTCAAAGATGCATTATTTTAGTAGTTCACAATAAATTATCTTTAGAGGGCTCCACACTCGCGCCGCGAAAGCCTGCGAAGGCCGCGAAGCGCGAGTGTGGAGGGTTTCGCGGCTTCGCGCTTCGCGGCGTTCCCCGTCCGGTGGCGGTTAAAAAAGGGCTCCACACTCGCGCCGCGAAAGCCCGCGAAGGCCGCGATCCGCGAGTGTGGAGTGGTTCGCGGCTTCGCGTCGCGCTTCGCGGCTACGCGTTCGCGCTTCGCGGCGTTCCCCGTCCGGTGGCGGTTTTTGGTCCGCGACAAAGGGCTTGCGAAGCGCAAACGCGAACCTCGCGAAAGCATCCACATCCGCGGCATGTTCGCAGTTGTGTGCGAGACGCAGTGACAAGCGGACGCTCTGCTATGACTCTGTATATGTATAATGAACCAATTAAAATAAGCAAGATATTTGCTAAAATATGCCCTGTTGTGATTGCGAATCACCTCCCATACGTACGGGTCATTTGCAACAATTTATTGTGGATGTTTAAAAAATCCCTAAGGAACCTTTGACCGAAATAAAATGAGATCTACATATGTAATATACAATGTGTTTTTTTGAACATTGATCAAACTTTGTGGTGCGGCTTAGATCATCAAACTGAAGAACTTTGTATATGGGACCAACTTCATCAGAGCAAAAAAAAATCTGCTGTTCCATACATTTTGGTCGAGTAGTTATTGATGTTTTCTATGGAACAGCTGAATATTTTATTGATCTGATGAAGTTGGTTCCATAGACAAAGTTCTTCAGTTTGATGATCTAAGCCGCTCCACAAAGTTTGATCAATGTTCAAAAAATCACACTGTATTTTAATCTAGGTGCTTATTTAATAAACGTGACAATTTGTCACCTGCCATGACAATGTTATATCCATTGCGTCAACCGATTAGAAAAAAGAACAAATTTCTCATAGCCACCCCGCAATGTAAACCAAATTTTCACGCTATTAAAGGGCCCAGGCTGTAAGCCATCAGCGTGCCTGTCGGTCAATGGGCATTTTGTTCGAACGTTTTACATATGGCGTACACAAACGAAATAGGGCTAGATATGTAGATAAATGTATCTGCTACTTAGTGATATGGGTCGCATTCTTGCAGGCCATGTTTAATTTTTTATCATTATTTCATAACATTTTAATGTTTTTAATAGGGGAATATTGTATTACGATACAATGCACGCATCACAGAACATTTTTGGATATCAAAATGTCATTAGTGTTAAAATCCAAAACCCACCAAGATTGCATTACACATCACTGAGAGCGAACGGAGTTTCAATGCATATGTTACGGGAACGAGACAGGAACGGGGCGGCGACCGACGTGCCGCCGACGGGGTTTATCCCGTCCCGTGCACGCCACGTCCGGGCCCCGTTCCCTTCCCGTATACAGCGACCTAAAATCAGTTATATAATTACCTACTTGGTATAATAGTTGCCCACTCAGTATTTTAGTCATTCATTTAGATTATTTGTCACCCACATGTAGTCGCCAGTTTTAAGTATTTTTGTAATCCACTGTTTGTCGTTCGTTTAGTTATTTTGTAGCCCAAAAAATAAATTGCGGCCCGGTTCCATAGACAAAGTTCTTCAGTTTGATGATCTAAGCCGCTCCACAAAGTTTGATCAATGTTCAAAAAATCACACTGTATTTTAATCTAGGTGCTTATTTAATAAACGTGACAATTTGTCACCTGCCATGACAATGTTATATCCATTGCGTCAACCGATTAGAAAAAAGAACAAATTTCTCATAGCCACCCCGCAATGTAAACCAAATTTTCACGCTATTAAAGGGCCCAGGCTGTAAGCCATCAGCGTGCCTGTCGGTCAATGGGCATTTTGTTCGAACGTTTTACATATGGCGTACACAAACGAAATAGGGCTAGATATGTAGATAAATGTATCTGCTACTTAGTGATATGGGTCGCATTCTTGCAGGCCATGTTTAATTTTTTATCATTATTTCATAACATTTTAATGTTTTTAATAGGGGAATATTGTATTACGATACAATGCACGCATCACAGAACATTATTGGATATCAAAATGTCATTAGTGTTAAAATCCAAAACCCACCAAGATTGCATTACACATCACTGAGAGCGAACGGAGTTTCAATGCATATGTTACGGGAACGAGACAGGAACGGGGCGGCGACCGACGTGCCGCCGACGGGGTTTATCCCGTCCCGTGCACGCCACGTCCGGGCCCCGTTCCCTTCCCGTATACAGCGACCTAAAATCAGTTATATAATTACCTACTTGGTATAATAGTTGCCCACTCAGTATTTTAGTCATTCATTTAGATTATTTGTCACCCACATGTAGTCGCCAGTTTTAAGTATTTTTGTAATCCACTGTTTGTCGTTCGTTTAGTTATTTTGTAGCCCAAAAAATAAATTGCGGCCCGGTTTAGTATTTAAGTATCCCATTAACAGTCGCCTTTAATTATTTCCAGTCACCCAATCTATTAATTAGTTTTTTACCATCGTCACTCTAAAAAGTGCGTTTAATTCAACGCTAAGACCCAAGTTCACCAACAGATGATTAAATTTTAATCAGTTGTTCAAAACATAAACGACTGATTTATAATATAATGCTGTTCACCAAACACTAACCATTGATTATATGCTGTAATCGACTGTTTAACTTAAACGAAGGAATTGACTTAGTTTAACCGCTGGTTACGTCTATTTATCGTACTGTACCCATCACTTCTGAATGAAACTCACTCGATATACTTTCACTATAGGTAAAATAAAATGCAAGGCGCATTGAATTATATGTTTTTATGAAGACAATGATATCATTGCATGAAGAAAATAATAGTAATAATAATAATCATTTATTTCAGGCAACAGAAATATCATTTACAATATTAGGCTTATATAATAAATATCTTACAGACTAACATAGGTACATAATATATTATATTATCTTAACTATTTATTCACACGTAAGTATAGAAGGCGGCGACGTGCGCAGTATCCGGTAGCCGACCTCTAAAGTCTAAACTGGCGGAATAGGACACCTTTCGGCCAAAAACTTCCTTCATGAAGGTCGACAGATATTCAGTCGGCACCCTCAACCCAAATGAATTGAAGTTCACGTTATGACGGGACTCCAACAGCTCGACCCTCAGCGTATATTTGGCTTTTATTCTGATGTACTCCACAATGTCATCGGATTTTCTGGAGTAATGCAGTAATGCAGGCGGGACACGTAAACCGGCGTTGTCGGATAGCCGGCCGCAGCAAGTGATTGTGTCCAGTCGGGGCAGTGCCGTACCGATTACAACTAGAGGCCTTCTTCTTCTTTAACACCTTCTTGAAGCCATCATCATCGCATCCTGCATCCTGTCTCTGCGGCACTGGTTGCTCATTTTTGGAGACCGATTCTTGTATGTTTCCCTCGTTTGTAGCCCGGTCGAGATGTTTAGCGTTTAGTTCAGTGAGAAATGCTTTTTCATCTTTATTTAAATTGGGTGTACGCTTATGTTTTTCCTTATTAGTAGGGTATTTATGTATTTCAATTTAATTCTTTGTAATGAAAATTAAGTTTGTTTGACACTGACTGACAAAAGACATGACATGAAAAGAGTAAAATATTTATACCAAAAAGACAGAGTTATCGACACAGATAATAGAAAATGACATTCCTACTCACTCATTTACGGATCATTTGTTCAAAATGTTTGATTAGATAACGGTTTGTTAAAAATGGCTGGTGAACATAAAAAAAACGTGATCTGTTTAAACGACCAATTAATTTTAATGGAACGATTAGGTAATCAATGATTACGTTGTAGTTGGTGAACTCGACCCTAAGAGTGAATAATAAGCGATTTTATTAACCGAGTGAATAAAAATAATTTGAATTTGGAACAAGCGCGCATCATGAATTATTTTAGTACAAAAAAGTACCTATACCTACTGGCTGCTATGGATAGAGCCAAAGTTACACAATAAAATTTAAAAAAAAATATCCCGCCCAATTTAATTAGGTTCTTTTTAGTGTCTTATCTTTGGGTTCTTTTCCATCTATTAGAGGGAGATTGAATGTTCAGTCTATTCCATCATTCTGGTACGATATTCAGTCTGAAAAAGTTCAAAGTCTATACAGACTGATGAAATGGACTGATCCCAGACTGATCATGCAATCTTTCTCTTAGCGTGGTTGTTTTATGTCATTGGAAAACTTCTAATTTCACGCATGGGTCGGTCATGGGATGGGTGACCAAAAATTTATTATCTCGAGCTCCTCCATGCCTCGGAAGGCACGTTAAGCCGTTGGTCCCGGCTGAATTTGCAGTCGTTAACACCCATCAATCCGCATTGGGCCCGCGCGATGGGTTATGGCCCATCCTCCCACCCATAAGGAAGGCCTGTGCCCCAGCCTGGTTCTGTTCCGATGGATTTGTGTCATCCACCATCGTCTTCTTCTCCTTTTCTTCTTTATTCGTTTTTTGGATTTTATTAACGCATGATTGTAACACGCTAAAGCACACAGCGTCAAATTAGCAGCAAAAGTAAACTTGTTAATTTCGGTCAAATCCGCGAACGCAAATGCGAAAGGTTGCGAGAAGGGTATTCGCGCCGTTTTCATGCGCGAACCGCGGCGCGCGAATCTGGAGGGCTATGTTTTTCGCGCCGTTTTCATGCGCGAACCGCGCCCGCGATTCGCGGCCGCGGTTCGCGGCGCGAGTGTGGAGCCCTCTTAAGACGTAGAACTATTTCGATAAGATGTTCATAATGCAGACTCTTTATTAGATGAAACATAACTGCGTGTGGCAGTAATCTAAATTATTGAATTTTACATTTGAAAATGAAACAGCGAAATACCAGCAACATGGGGCCCATTCCGAACAACTGTCTTTTTTCTTGTTCAATTAAAATAAGTTTAGATTTAATGGTTTTCCTTTCATTTAATTTACCATATTTGTTAGAAATATTTGATCCTTATGTTTGGCCCTAACGATTGAAATTATAAAAGTAAAGGATGTTGTTTTTTTCGAATTTTAGCCGGTTCGATTTTTTAAAAATTTTGAATGCAGTTTTTTTTCTTTTTAAAAATAAAGGAATGTTTCCTTTGACTGAAATTTGGTATCTCTGTTACCGGCAATGTGTATTCTCCGGCATTGTATACAATGCCTAGGCATTGTATACAATGCCTGAAACGATCAGGCAATGTATGAAATGATATTCATTTTATACATTGCCTAGGCATTGTATACAATGCCTGCTGGTCCACCGGCAATGTGTAAAATAAGTTTATTTCTGTTGTCTGTTATAAAAAAATAACCTCGCAATTTAAGGCTCACGCTCCGCTGCGCTACGCGCTCGCCTTAAATTTCTAACCTAACCCGGGACCTACAGGAGTAAAGCAGGTTCGGTTCCAAACTCAATAAGCCGCCCTCGAGCCCCCCCGAGCCCTCCTCGAGCCCCCCCGACCCCCCTCGAGCCCCCCCCGACCCCCCTCGAGCCCCCTTGAGCCCCCCCGAGCCCCCCTCGAGCCCCCCCGAGCCCCCTCGAGCCCTCCCCTCGATCAAAATCTTTTTATTTTACACATTGCCTGTGGACCAGCAGGCATTGTATACAATGCCTAGGTAATGTATGAAATAGACAATAATGTTCATTCTATTTCATACATTGCCTAAAAGGGCCAGGCATTGTATACAATGCCTGCGTTTCATACATTGCCGGTGACATCTCCATTGTTTAAAGTACTTTCCCTCCAGGTGGCATTAAAAAATTCCACCCTGTATAATGTAAAACATATTAATTTAATTTTAAAAAGTTTCAGAGAAAACCCCTGAATTCGGACAGTTAAAACCTTATGTTAAATAATTTAATTAATAATTAATAAAATAAATTTAACCGCCTCTGTGGTCTAGTGGTTTGCCCACCCGTGTAAGACGCAGAGGTCCCGGGTTCGATTCCCAGGGGGGATACAATTTGTACTCGGTTTGGTCGGTGTTATTTCAAGTCCGCCTGGCTAGCTACCACCGTCTTACCTAAGTCTGACGACACAATTTAAAAATTGTTGTGTTCCGGCAGTTAGAGGTAAGATAGCCAGTATTCCGGGTGTAGTGCGGTTCCACCTTCGGCCTTATCGTCATTTTGTATAAAAAATGTCGTTGTGTATAAAAAAAAAAGTATCTATGTACTAGGTGGGAACTGAGACTTGAACCCACGACCTTTGCCGAACCAATGCTCTCCCATATAGGAGATGGAAGAGCCGTCGAAAGGTTTCATAAGAGCACATACCTGCTTGAAAATTCCCCACAAACTAACAAGTGCTCTATCTAATGAAAATGCATGAAATCCGGGCAATTACAAAGTCGAGTGGTAAAATTAGGTCCTAATGTATGCGCACGGAGCGGGGCGCGGCCGCGCAAATTAGCAGCTTATTAGGGCGTCGCGGGCCCTTAGACACGTATCGTATAAAGGGATACCAGATCAGATGACAGGAATTTTCTGACATGTCAGGAAAACAGGGAAAAACTTTAGTTGTCAGGGATTTTTGAAGTCCCAAAAAGTGTAAGTGCTTAATGAAAACACATAATTTGTTATCATTTTGGTGAGAAAACAATATCAATAATGTAGATGTAGTTTACAAAGTGTCAGGAAATTTACTGAAAAGTCAGGAAATCTCATTATTAGATCTGGTAACCCTTATCGTATGGGACTTTGAGGTATGTAACACGTTATTCATGGACACTTGTTAACATTTCGCACATGATATTTAACATAGTCTTAACTCAAAAACGTAGTTTCGAGATATAGCGTTTCAGAGATTAAAAAAATCATAGTTTCTGACTGTGAAGTATTTATGTCCTGATTTTTATATAGTTAAAAAGCTACATTCTTCTATTTTGTATACTTCGAAAAGAAAGTCTTTGAGACTAAAATTTAAGGATATACAAGCTACTTTCTAGAACCACCTAGAGTGCAAAGAGTATTAACTAAAAAAACCGGCCAAGTGCGAGTCGGACTCGCGCACGAAGGGTTCCGTACCAAAAAACGGGAAAAAACACGTTTGTTGTATGGGAGCCCCCCTTAAATAAATATTTTAAATTGTTTTTAGTCTTTATTATTATATCGGCAACAGAAATACATCATCTGTGAAAATCTCAGCTATCTACCTGTTGTCGTTATCAATACGAGCAAAAATCGGCAAAAAAAATCACGTTTGTTGTATGAGAGATCCCCTTAATATTTATTTTGTTCGGATTTTAGTATTTGTTGTTATAGCGGCAACAGAAATACATCATCTGTGAAAATTTCAACTGTTATCTTATCACGATTCATGAGATACAGCCTGGTGACAGACAGACAGATAGACAGACGGACAGCGGAGTCTTAGTAATAGGGTCCCGTTTTTACCCTTTGGGTACGGAACCCTAAAAACAGGAGTAAAAGTAAACAAGCAAGACGGTAATAACTCAAAATAAAGTAAAAAGTAAGTTATCTTTACGAATAACTGATTTAAATCAATTATTATTTTATAAAAAGTTCGTATAATATCGGACATCATACGATAGTATCGGACAGCATACTTTGTAGGCCAATAAAAAATAAATTAATAAGAATTAGAATAATTTTATACTTGCACTAAGTACCTTGCAAATGTGTTAATTAGATAAGCTATTAATATTTCAAAAGAACTTAAATATATATTGCAGGGACTGTTTCGTTAAGTATCGGACAGTTTCGTTTAGTATGGGACACGTTATTATTTTGCTACTAGCTTCCACACGCGACTTCATACTGCGTGCGTGGACAGTAGAGAAAATCCTTAGAGAACCTTTAACCAGGACACAAAGTATTCTTTAATTCATCATCATCATCATCAGCCTATCATCGTCCACTGCTGAACATAGGCACTGCTGAACAAATTCTTTAATTGGTAATAAAATATCAAATACACTTGTTAATAATTATGTATATTGTATTTAGATACCATATTATTGTAGTAAATATAAGAATTGCATTTCATTAATTTTCATAAAATACTTCTCTTGTATGATTTTATCATGAAATATATTTTTAAAACTACACCAACAAAACTATTTCGCCAGTAATAATTCACAAATAGCACTATTAAACGGTAATAATAATTTATTATCTCGTGGCCGTAGTAAAAAAAAAGCAACCTTTATAGAAAAACACCCAAATCCCACCGACTATACATACAATACATACGGGCTAAACAAAATTTTTGAAAATAATAAAAAGTTTATTATTAATTTTAGTTTTCTATTATTATTTATTATTAACTTTCGTGTAGTATTGGACGCGCGGCCGTGTCCCATACTATACGAAACTTCACTGTCCGATTCAATACGACGTGAATGACATTATAAAAAATTAAATTAAAAATAAACAAGCCATTTTTCATTTGTTTTGGGGTCAGTTATTCAATCTGTAATAAACTTATGACACACCTAGTATCGTGTGTAGTTTAAAATATGTAAATTGTGGAGATAGTAGACTAATAAAAAATTCACAGATTTCGCAGTTCCCGCAAGAATCGGAGCATTGAAAATGAATACAAAAATTTACGAAAAACTAAATCAAATCAAAAGCAAAATCCTAAAATTTTTCTAAGGTATACTAGGTACCTACCTTTTTATTTTTACGATCGATTGTGACACTCGGCTGCGCCTCGTGTCACAAAAGTGCCCCTGACTGCTTCGACGTGGCTGAAATATTATTAACCAATTCACAAAAATCAACTAATGCACTTCTCGTCTGCTTCCGCATCTTTCAATACCATTACCATGACGATCGGTCAATAATCATAGAAACTACATCACTTTTTATATACCGATATACCCGTTTTTCTACAATTCCAAATCTAAAGGGACCACCTTCAGGTCACAATTAAAAACCGATTTAAAAAAAAATCGTTATTTTGTAGCTAAACTAATACCCTAGGACCCTTTTTTTCATTTTTTCTTAAGTCGGTTTTTTTCTCGAAATATTTACAATTTAGTAAACAAACACCCCCCAAAAAACCCAAATTTTTCGAAATTTCAAAAAAAAGTTACCAGACGATTTTCAAAATTCAAACATTCACACGTGTCACAATAAATTCCTCAACTTTTGGTACTATTCCCATCTCGATCCTCCTAAAATCCTCGGAACTATGACCAAAAATACGTCTCAGGCGATTTGCATTTGATAACCATTTTCAATGGTAAAAAAGACATTCACAAATTTGAAATGGATTAATCACATAAATCGATTTTGTGCTCTTAGTGACGTTGTCAGCTTGTTGCAAACTGGTTCACGGTGGCGTGTCTAGGATGTTAGTCTTTGGTAGTAATTTCTTATAGGGAGCTTAAGAAATGAGATAGAGGTGCTATCAGCATTGTCCGATACTATACGCTGTCCGATAGTATACCCTAATTGACCTTTCCCTAATTGAATTGAATTTCTGATAATATAATCAATGAAAGATCCAACTATTAATCACATAATTCTTGGGTAAATTTTAAATCAAAATTTTTGAAGGTAGTTCAAACATTTACACACTCTCTATTTAATGTAATACCGGCATGAAAATTGGACAATATGCAATTTGGACATAGGTTTGCAAAACATAAGAAAAAAAAACTGTTCTTATATTTTTGGCTCTGTGAGCTGACTACCTCGCGTTTGTAACATTTTTGATTTTGTTTTAAATGGGAGAAATAAGTATGTTTTTTTTAATTCTGAAAAACTGAATTGAATTGCACGAGAATCGGTTGAGAAATACACCTTGGAAAGCAGCTAGAGCGCCGGACAGGCAGACATATGAAGGCATTTTTTCCCAAGCTGAAGCGGAGACGCTTTGCGCTCGCTCAGTCTGGAATGCCGAATTTTGGCGCGGCCATAGAAAAACTCTTGTTTTTATGGCCAGAATTAATGCAGCATTAATACATAGTAATTTTTATCTAATTACTATATCACTAAACTCAGCCCGATGCCCCGAGCTATTTCTACAATATTTTTCTCTAATTTCAAAATATAAGTACTTACCATACAGTGTTTTACCATTGAAAATGTTTATATGATCACCAGTTATGTGCCCGATGTTCAGCCAAAAGTGCGGCATGGATCGGTCAAAATTAGAGAAATCTCAATGAGAGAGGAGTCAAGATTTATCATAGTAAAAGTTGTTCATATTCATGAGCACAATCACCACTTAAGAGGTTTTGCGCTTTTTCATTAACACGTTGTATGTGATATATGTTTTATGGTTAATGTTTTTAACCGACTTCAAAAATTTGAAAAGGAGGATCTATTCGTCGCGTATATTTTTTATGTGTATGTACACCGATTACTCGAAGAGGGTATGCATTACAATGCCGAAGTAGAAAAGACCGAATTTTACAAGACCTATGGACGAAAGACCGAAAATTAAAAGGCCTAATGGTTGCTTGGCCGAACGTTTAAAATCCCGAAAGAACATTTTACCTACAAGGCTAAATCCCGACCGAGAGTTAATATACCTACGTTCTGTACCCCGAACTACTTAATACCGAATTAACGAATTGGTCAAAAACAACAAGCTATCATAATTATAAAAGGCTTTGGACTTTGCCCGAAATGCTTTATTGCAAATTTAGCTGCTGGAAATGAGTCTAAACTAGTCTACTGGGACTTAGAAACCGTAGACCGTAGGTCACGAGATAGGTGAATGAATGAATGAATGAATGAATGAATGAATGAACATTTATTTGCGAAAGACATGGTTTTACAAGTTGGTAAATTAAAGTTAGGTTGCTTAACATATCTTGCTTTTCAGCATGCAAAAAATCACATAAAGTAGGTAAGTATATAAAATTAAGTCACAATTAATTATTTAAAGAAATTAGTTATTAAATTAGTTAAAAATAGACATTAACTTATAAGGCTAAGCATGTTGGTAATCATTTTGAACGAAGCACCGAATTTATATCATTGTCCTTGAGATAGTCATTTACAGAATAATAGCATTTATCAATCAGCCATGTCATCAGTTTAAATTTAAAACTATTAAATGGATATCGTTTGAATTCATTAGGCAATTTATTGAATATTTTTATAATCATTGGAAAGCAATTTCTAGAATATAATGCTGTTTTTGTACTAGGATAGACCAGTCTGTCTTTATTCTTTGTGTTAAATTTGCAGTGTTCGGACCACTTAGGAAATAAGTATGGGTGTTTTTTGACGAACAAGCAACATTCAAGTATATATAGGCAGTGTATCGTTAAAATATGGAATTTGCGAAAGTAAGGTCTACATGAAGTCCTCGAGTCAACATCGGCTAGTCCGCGTACGCATTGTTTTTGTGAGACAAATAATCTGTTGATTTCGGTGGAGTTTCCCCAAATAATAATGCTGTATCTCAAATTAGATGCCACGTAGCCATAGTAAACTTGGAGAACTGTATTAATGTGACTTACTTTTGTCAGACGCCAAAGTGCATAAGCGAATCTATTGATCTTCTTACAGATTTTATCTACGTGAAATTTCCAGGAGCACTGATTGTCAATAGTGATGCCTAAGAAATTTGCGACATTACATTCCTTTATTGTTACGTCTTTGCATTTAATAGTTATGTCATTGATATTTTTTTTCCTATTATAAAATGTCATGTAATTTGTTTTTTCTAAATTAACTTTAAGATTATTTGATTCTAACCATAATATAATGTCATTTACTGATTTGTTAATTTTTGTTTCATAGTTGTCTGTCTTATCATCTGTAATTACTACTGATATGTCGTCAGCAAATAAGGTACAATGTTCTCGAGTAGCATTAGGTAAGTCGTTTATGTAGATAAGGAACAACAGGGGTCCAAGGATCGTTCCTTGAGGAATACCTACCTTATTATCTAGTATGTTTGACATAAATGTGCGTTCTTCATTATTTATCAATTGTTTTATTTCCACATATTGCGAAAGACTTCAACCAATTAAGAGCATTGCCTCGTAAACCATGCAATTCGCATTTATTCAATAGTATGTTGTGTAAAACAAAATCAAATGCCTTACTCATATCAAAGTATATTGCGGTCGTTGGTATACTTTTGTCAACATTTTCTATTACTTTTTTCACTAAATTAAAAGCTGCTAATTGGGTGGATTTTCCTTTTTGGAACGCATTTTGTTCAATTTTTAACAATTTGAATTTATTAAGGTAAGAACTAATTCGTTTATGCATTACTTTCTCGAAGATTTTAGCTATAATAGATATTAAAGCTATTGGCCTATAATTGTTAAGCAGTTCCTTGTTATCTTTTTTATACACAGGTTTTATAACCGATATTTTCAATGCTTCTGGGAAAGTTCCTTCCGCAAACGATAGATTTATTAAGTAACAGAGTAAGGGTGCTAAAATAGCAGCGCATTGTTTTATAATGTTTGTACTTAGATTGTCATAGCCGGTGCTTGTCGTGTTTTTCAGGGATTTTATAATATTCATAATTTCGTCATCACTAGTTGGGTACAAGAATATGCTAGAATTGGTACTATTATTATTATTAATGTCATTTTTATTTTTATTTTATTTATTTATAAAAATACAATGCAAGTTTACAGAGACATTCTCCAAAGCACATGCAAGTCACAAAAAATAATTACAAAAGAATGTGAAGATTAATATTAGTAGATCAAGGTAGGATAACACTTATAAAATAATTGCCTAAATCATGTCAAAATACAATAAATTGAAACTTTATAGTCAAAAAGAAAAGAACTAGAAATGTCAAAAAAAATTACAAATACATGTTAATGTTAGTGTCGTCATTAAGGAACTGTACGCCTAACGAACAAGAAACTGATAAGCCGTAGCACAAATAAGTGGTATAGAATCAGCGAACAAGTCAATTTCATCACACTGAGTGAGCATGTCGCCAATCAGAATCAGGGCGCGCACAGTAGGCGCATGAGCGGCGTATCGCGTGCGCGTGACCGGTCTCCTCAGCAAGCGAGGGCGACGACGAGGTGCCACCATCATTCCCCGGCCATCTTGGGGCATGCGTGTCGGAACTAGAAGGCCAAACGCTCCAAGTATTGCTGGGCTGTCAACCCTTCCGTGCAACACCTGGAGATAGTGCATTATTAGTAGTTTTATCATCCTAAAATGCAGTGTCTCAAAACCTACCATTCCATAAACAAACAGAGAAGGGTACAGGAAAGGATAATATCCATGAATCCTTTTGTACAACCACCGACAAAATTTACGCTGCACTCTTTCTAGCATGAGGATGTATTTGTCCTCATAAGGCGCCCAAATCACAGCAGCATATTCAAGTTTACTGCGTACATAGGCGTTGAATAACACTACGGCCGCCAACATATTACTAAATTGTGAGGCAGTTCTCATAATAAAACCTAAAGTCCTGCTTACCGATTTACACAGTTCTGTAATATGCTGATGAAAGTCAAATTTATTGTCCAATGTCAGTCCAAGGTCACGAATATTATTAATTCTATCCATATGTGCGTCAAATAGATTGTACTTGGTGTCTATTGAGTTACGTCTCCGTGTGAAAGTAATAATTTTGCACTTGGAACTGTTAAATGGGAGACGATTGTCTTGGCTCCACTTAGAAACGGCGTTGATATCAGTTTGAAGAGCCAGGGTGTCGTCTACGTGAGATATTCCCAAATATAATTTAAGGTCGTCGGCAAATAAAAGGCAATGAGCAGTTTTAACTGCCGCAGGCAAGTCATTAATCATTAATAAAAACAATGTCGGGCCAAGAGTACTCCCTTGACTCACTCCAGACCTAGTATAGTACTTGTCAGACTCGTATCCATCCACTCTTACAAACTGATGTCGGTCCCTGAGATAGCTTGCAAAAAAATCAAGGAGCTTGGGAGTGAAACCAACAATTGCTAACTTTTCCAAGAGAATGTCATTATCAACTAGGTCAAAGGCCTTCTTAAAATCAAAATAGGCGGCATCAACCTGTCTCCCCGCATCAAACTCAGCATAAACGTAATCTGCAAGGGTGACTAGATTGGTAGTAGTCGATCTGGCTTTACGGAAACCGTGCTGACTATCGTGCAACAGGGTATTAATCTGTCTGCCAATGTAACGATTTAATATAGCTTCAAATAATTTAGCGAATACAGAAAGCACTGCAATTGGTCTGTGAGACGAAACATGGTTTTTAGGTTCTCCCTTAGGAATTGGCGATACTCTGGACACTTTCCAAGAATCTGGATATGTTGAGTTAGCAATACTAAGATTGTACAGATATAACAGTGGAGCCTCAAGAACACGAATACAATCCCTACCTATAAACACAGGGACAAGATCAGGTCCACCTGATGAACGAGGTTTAAGACGCTTAGCGGCTACCTTTAGATCTGTTTCATCAATTGTCCCGATTGAAACTGATTTCGCGTCACCAAAAGAATAAGCTGCACGCGCAGCCTCCGCAGGATCTAGTTTTGGAACATTGTTCAGAAAAACAGAACTAAAGTATTGGGCAAATGCATCTGCAGCAGCCTGACCTGAGACTTCAACATCTTCATGTACATAGAAACCCGCTGGTCGTCTATCCTTTTTCTTATCTCTTATGTATTCCCAGAACTTTGCTGGTTCATCAATAATGTTTTTTTGAGTCAAATTTATGTGCTGCTGATATGCAATGTCAATTAATCTTTTAACGTTCCACCTGTAATATTTGAAAAGTTCTCTATTATATTCCCTTTCCTCAGATCGGTATTTTATCAAATGGTAATACTTCTGTTTAATATTGTACACAATCTCTGCTGTATACCATTTCGGATAATTGTGTTTAGTGTTACAAGAAGATTTACTTTTGAGTGGCACAAAAAGATTAAAGCATTCATACAATTTAGAATAAAAAACCTCTACCGCCAAATTAACGTCTGCCACTTTGAATAAATCGGACCAATCAACTTTACTTAGAGCATCATACAGTGAAAAATAGTCAGCCTTACTCCAGTTCCAGCCCAGACATGTAGCTGGCCGGGGGACAGTGGTGGGAGGAGTAGAGGAGCGTGGCAGATTCACTGCCACTAAAAGAGCAGGGTGGTACTTGTCTTTCGGTACTAACGGATCCGCAATGTCTACAGTTATCTGATCAGCGTCAAGGTCACTCAGTACGAGATCTAGCATACCACCATGGTCATTTAATACAGTGTTATGATTATGAAGCGAACTAAATTCACAGAATAATTCAAACTGAATCTTAGCATTACCACTACACGAGTTCAAATTAAAGTCACCTAAGACTAATACAGTTAAATCAGGATATAAGCAGATAGCGTTTCCAATACACGTTAGGACGTTTATATATTGCTCATCAGTATAGTTGGGTGGAAGGTAAGCCACACAACATAAAAACTTATCATTTTTCCAAGTTATAATGGTAAATAACAGCTCTTTGTCTGGCGTAAGACCATCGATATCATTAATTACACGTACAGAATAACATTTGCGAACCGCTAACAATACTCCACCCCAACCTTCATCATCAGGACGATCTTTGCGAACTACAATATACCCGGCGGGAAAGAGTTCACCGTCGGAAACAGAGCTTGTCAGAAATGTCTCCGTCAAAGCTATTACATCGTACTCACATTGTAACACACCATTATTGAAAACAGAAGTCTTAGATCGCAAGCCACGCACATTTTGGTAGATACATTGGATGTTTTTAATTCTTCGTCTGTTCTCCACTGGTTTCTGGTTTGGAACGAAAGTTCTGGCGCCATGGTCTAATACAAATATCTTCAGCCCAGTTACTCGGTGACATGACAAGTTCAGCTTGCTTAATAGGTACGCTAAGTTTGAAAGACGCATAGTGACCACGTGACTTTAATGCTTCGACAGTACATACGTCATTCCCACAGACAGCATTCAAATGGGCTCGCACTTGGTCCTCAGTGGTTCCCTCCTGAACATAGTAAAGGTGTAAGAATTTTCTTCTTTCAGAAGCACGGAGTAGAGTAGTACCAGTAACTGCTGTACCACGTAGTACGCCGGGCAGGGAAGCGTAGTTACGCTTATGTTTTACTTCAGTCCATTCTTTGTCTGTTCCATCTAAATCTTTAGTGTTCGAGGATGGGACAGTAGGTGCGATAGAAACATTACTGTTTGAAACATTGTTGATACAATCACTCTCACGTACTGAAATATCTTGTTGCGCAGGGGGAAAAGCAGAAACTGGGACAGGCATTTTCCTGCTGTGACGAGCACCTGGCTGAGTAACAGCAGGATTCTCCTCATGTATACGGGGTGCGTTAGAAGACGGTTTCTTAGCAGTTTTTGCTGAAGTATTTGGTTTACCAGTAGATGTCACTTGTAATCGCGATTGGAGCTCGTTTAACTTCATTAGTATGGACGCTTGAACTTTTTCAAATTTGTTAGTGGCTAGAGCTTGCTTTTGCAAATCGTCGCATAGTTGAGGCAACAGAGAAAAGGTTTCCTGCAGCACAGCTTGTAGCTCTTCCCTTACGATTGTCCTCAATGCCTCGGGATTTCGGCACACACAGCCACCAACCTTATTTGCCTGTTTTCCACGTCGTAGCGTCACATTACCAAAATCCAAGACAGAATTGTCTACAACTGCACAGTTTGAGTCATATGCACTACTTGCGCTCATAAGCGTACTAGCCGGTGCTTTCAGGTTGCTTGTCATCATAATTTTGCTGCGACAGGTTACACACATCCAAGTCTGCACGACATCATCATTTAAAGCAGCATATTTTTCCGGAGTCATGCCAGCACAGATTAAATCATAGGTAAAATAACACCTTGAGCAGTTAATGCATATTTCTTCATTATTCAGTTCATGGGCACATCCAGCACATACGGTCATCTTGCCAAAAAAAAAAAAATTTTTTTAATCTATTAATAATAATAAATTTTTCAATAGTAAATTAAAACATTCCTTTTTCACTAATAATATACAAAAAAAGGAGATTAAAAAAATATCGTCAGGTGAGGTTTGAACCCGAACGATCAAGAGTTAGTCCGTACTCCGACGCACCAACTACGTTGTAATATAAGTGTCCAATTTGAATATCACTATCTTGCGATGCGAGAGCGTGTTTGACGATGACGACTATGTGGCTTGAGTCCAAAGTCCAAGTTTTTAAACAGCCGACAAACGGATAGACCGTTGGTAATTGTACTTGTTTTTTATGATTTACGCAAGTTTTATATTATAATCACTTTGCACTGCTATTTTATTTCCACAAAATCACTTTCCTTGGTGTTTTTTTAGGGTTTTAATAAAGGTGTTCAATTTAATCACTTCACTTGGTTTGTCACTTTTGTTTTTGAATTTTACTCATCTCAGAAGTTCAGATTTAGCAGAATAACAATGTCACCTTTTGTTTCCGATGTACTTTACGCAAATATATAACTTTTACTTCACAATATCCACGATAATATTTTTAATCAATTTTATAACACAGAGACGATATTAAACGTGCAGCGACATCTACCTATTATTGATTTTAATACCTATGTCATTATTATTATTAATTTTATTACCTATGTCATTACTATTTTTATTAATTATATTACCTATGTCATTACTATTATTATTATTAATATTTTTATCTACGTCATGATTACGAGATTGCGAAGAAGAAGAATCGTTTGTCAAATTGATGAAAAAGTCATTAAATTTATTTGCTATTGTCAAAGGATCTGTTATGGGTGTGCTGTCTACTAAAACTTTATTAATATAATGATTTTTAGGATTATTGTTTTTTATGATATCCCATGTCGCTTTACAAATATTTTTTGAGCTATTTATAATACGCTCGTTATTCTTTTTTTGAGAGTTATTTATGCACTTCTTTAGAATTTTAGAGTATTGATTAAATTTTTTCTTATTGCGGTTAGTTTTATTGGCATAATATTGAAACCGTAATGTTCGTTTAGTTGTACATGATACTCTCAGACCTTTGGTGATCCATCTACGATTAGTATGTCGGTTGCTGCATTTAATTTTTCTCAAAGGAAAGCACAAATTGTAAAAAAGAGTGAGCATCTCATGAAAAAAGCTAAATGCTTTGTTTACGTTTTTTTCTTTGTACACTTCCGACCATGAGAGACCACGTAGGCAATCGTTAAACTTTCGTATATTATCTAACTCAAAGTCTCTTTTGAAAATATATCTGTTCTTTGATGGTATCATCTTTTTACCTACATGAACTTTTACGGTTTGTCCCGTATTGTGGTCTGATAAACCTAAGCTATGTACCGAACCTATTGCGTCCGGTATGTTTGTGATTATTTGATCGAGGCATGAATTCGCACGCGTTGGTTCCTGAATGTGCAACTGAAAGTTAAAGCTCTCCACTATTCTTTTATACTCTATGCTTGGCTTTGTAGACTTTAGCAAATCTATATTAAAATCACCCATAATAATAATTTTTTTCTTAGTTTTGCATCGTAATGCTTCCATCAAATTTTGCAAATGTTTTAAGAATTCAAACTGGTTAGTATTTGGTACTTTATAAATACAGATAACAATACATTTGTATAAGGGAATTTCAATACCACAGACTTCGAATATAAATTCGGTACTTAATTCTTTTATAAATGGAAGTTTCTTAAATTCTAGGTAGTCTCTGCACAGAATACAGACTCCTCCTCGCCTTTTATTAGATCTACAATAACTGTCGGCTATTTGAAATGAGTTTAGTTTAGTTTAGCAAGGTGCAAGGAGCGTAGCGACGAGCATGTTAGGTTGACATTAACCCAGCGCGCGAGCCGAGCGAGAGAAGCGAGTATGCCGCGGTAGCGGCCTGCGAAGCGCCAGAAAAAATTCACAGATTTTACAGTCCCCGCAAGAATCGGAGCATTGAAAATGAACACCAAAATTTACGAAAAACCAAAATCAAATCAAATGCATAGTCCTATTATACATATTTTTAAAGATACCTAGGTAGTACCTATTTATTTTTACGATTGTGACACTCGGCTCCGCCTCGCCTCACAAAAGCGCCCGCTGACTGCCTCGATGCAGCCGAATTATTATTAAACTATTTTCAAAATTCCATCGAATGCACTTCTCGTCTGCTTCTGCATCTTTTAACACTATTACCATGACGATCGGCCAATAATCATAAAAGCTACTTCACTTTTTATGTACGTACGTATTTGGTAGCCAAATGGTAAAATAATTTTTAAAATCGGTTAATAATTGCGACCTGTAGGTGGTCCCTTTAGATTTGGAATTGTTGAAAAACGGGTGTTTCCGACTTAAGAAAAAATGAAAAAAATGTCCTAGGGTATTAGTTTAGCTATAAACTAATACCCTAGGACATTTTTTTAATTTTTTCTTAAGTCAGTTTTTGTTTCGAAATATTTACAATTTAGTAAACAAACACCCCCCTAAAAACCCGGAATTTTAGGAATTTTGCAAAATTCCAAAAAAAGTTACCAGTAGATTTTCAAAATTCAAACGTTCACACGTGTCTCGATAAATTCCTCAACTTTTAATACTATTTTCATCTCGATCCTCCCAAAATTTTCGGAAATATGGTCAAAAATACGTCTCAGGCGATTTGCATTTGATAACCATTTTCAATGGTAAAACTATTTCTAACTCGATTGGTGGATTTTTTCAAAATAATGACCATTTTACAAGCATTTTTGAGTAAAACAAATTAACCGCAACGCCTACTTTTATAAATGTATGTGTTTGTGTAAATAGAGTAAGTTATAAGTATCGACATTTTAACTTTCGGGGGTTTTAAACTTTCGGGATTTCGAACTTTCGGGATTTCGAACTTTCGGTCATTTGATAATCGATCTTTCAAGTTTCGGTCTATCGGATATCGACATTTAGGATGTTCGGTATTTTGAAAAAAGGCGATTTATGCGTCGATATTTCGGTCGTATGTATCATGAATTTTGACATTGTAATGCATACCCCTCGAAGATGGCTGAATTGATTGAAATAATTCAAAGGTACATGAGGATTGTTTCCAAGTTGGTCCCATTTCTTGAAATTTGAAATCGGTTCAGTAGTTTTCAAGAAATCTTGAAAATACTGTCGTTTCCGTTACCATTTTATATTAATTCAGAATGATTTTCAACAATAACTTTTTTGTTTATGAACCGATTTAGATGATTCTTTTTTTGTTTGAAAGAAGACACCTTAAGGATGATACCATATTAATTTAATTGGTATTGGATTTTGTATTTTGAAAATACACGAGGGAACTCCTCAAAATCAAATGGGAACTGTACAGTGATTGAAATATTGGTAGGTAACTAGGTACCTAGACTACCTAGGTATATGACAATCAAAAACAAGTTAAGTACTTATCTATTGTCAAGGACGTTTTGGACTAGAGTTGAACTGCGGCCCAACGAAACTTCTGTGGAAATTGAGTTACTAGGGGTATACATACCATTGAAAATTTTAAATATTCAAATGTTTTATTTTATAAAAACATCGCTTACATACCTACCACAAAAAAGTTTAATAATATAATATATAATAATATTTGACAACATCACATACATTGCTCCAATCCCAAAGTAAGTAGCTATAGCACTTGTGTTATGGAAATCAGAAACAACGGTGGTATGACACACACCCAGACCTGAGACAATATTGAAAAGTTCATTTTCTACATTGACCCAGCCGGGGATCGAACCCGGGACCTCAAGAGATGGTGACGCCTTGAAAACCGGCGTGCGAACCACTCGACCACGGAGGTCGTCAAAAGTTTAAAATAAAAAGCTTTTTAAAAAAAGAAAAACCTCCATAATGTTCAAATCGATTAATTAATACACGTCTATTGAAGTCGGGTGGGGCTTTTAGAATACAAACAATACAATAAGTAAAAAAAAATACTTCCAGCTCCACTCGACTTCAATAGACGTGTTTTAATTAATCTATTTGAACATTATTTCTTGCTTTTTATAGAGCTGTTTTTTTTTTATTTATTCAACTATAGATAATTAGCATAGTTTAGATGATTTTTAAATTTTAATACTTCTTAAATCAGATTTATAAAGATTTGAAAAAGTGGTCTTCTTCTTCTTCTTCTATTTTTATTTTGGCAATCTACTTTCCTCTTGGAAGTAATTTTTGCCAGTGTCAAGTGTTTAATAGTTCAGTGGTAGGTATTGTTTTAGTTTAAGCTTACATTAGAATGCGGGTGTATCGCATTCCAATGCTGCTTGGAGTATATATATCAAGACAGTTTACTCGGTAAGTCCTGCCGAGGTAGCCACCACTACAATAAAAGTCTCAGCTTCAACAAAACCAAGATCGCGCCTATTTCAATTATCCCACATATTGTTCAGTTGCGTAGACACTTATACCACAAAACTGCACCAATTTTAAAACACAATATCCACTATGAATCAATTTTCAAATAACTAAATTAGACACCGAACCGTACTCGACAAAATGGCGCCAAAAACCCCTAAGTGGTCCTTATTAGGCGAACATACCTTACCGCTTAACATACTTTGCCGCATCGACAGAAAAAGGCAAAAACTCAGTGATATCTTTGCTTTAATTAAAGCAAAGCACTGATTTTCAGTTTTTGCCCAGAATTAAGCGCGTGGTCGCCTGTGACGACATAGACGTTTATGCAGTTATTAGAAATTAGCTAAAAAAATATAAAATTATTATTGCACAATTTCATTGACCGTGTAGGGTTAATATTGAAGTTTGCGCAATGATTGAACAAAAGTTTGAGCGAGTTGTATTTTAATTACGCAATATTTTAATTGCACCGTGTCGGATCAACATCGCAAACATAATAACATTATTTGTATAATTTAACAACAAAACAATTCTCTTTCGACTATTTCCAGCCCATGCCGAGTTTCTTGCAGTTTCTCGGAACAAAATAAACAACCAGTGTCAACAACGTAGCGTTTCCGCAGCTTTGGCGTAGATTCTACAATAACGTTTAATAAATGCATGCGTTTATTAAACGTTAGAATAATTATTGTAACTGCATAATATTTAGGGTTTGGCATGTTACAAACAATTTGTTTTAAAACAGTGTTTAAAAAACAATTGAAAAAAATCATTAGGTAGGTATTTTTCATTAGGTAATTGTTCAAAAACACAGTTTAAACAATGTTAAAAATATTAAGAAAAAAAACAGGGTTTAAAACTACTTATAGAATGAATGGTAATTTTCAAAAATTAATGCACTTTTTCTCTAAAAATATGTGTAAAAACTTCAGATCTCGCTAAAAATACATTAAATCTTGATATATAAAATAAAAGAAGAAAGAAGAATTGGTGACTGACATTTCAACGCACAGCCCAAACCGCTGAGTCTAGAGACTCCAAATTTGGCACATAGGTTCCTTCTGAGGTCTAAAGGTGCACTAAGAAAGGATTTTTCAAAACTCACCCCCTAAAGGTGTGAAACGGGGGTGCAGAGTTTGTATGAAAGTCCGTCAGTTTTGAAGCTAGGATCTTAAAATTTCGTGTTTAGGCTTACGATTAAAAATTAATATATACATGTCTCAGCGTTTTTGAAAATTCTACGCCCGAAGAGGTGAAAAGGGCGATGAAGTTGTGTATAGAAAATCCTTAATTTTCGAAGTAAAAAATCCCTAAATTTATAATTTAGGCATATGGATGGATATCTAACTCAACGTATATCGTTATTGTTAGTATTTCAACCCTTATGGGGACAAAAATGCGGTAAATAAATCTGAAAAAATCGATATGGATGTCGATGTCGTTATTGGGGTGTTCTAGGTTGACGATTGAGAAAATAACATTTATTTTAAAGTCCAACACGGTGGACATGATTTAGCCCCTAAAGTGGTGAAAATGGGGTTCATATTTTGTATGGAAAAATAATATAAAATCGAAATTACAACTTTAAACTTAGTAGGAAAGGAACACGTCTAAAAATAAATAAGCAAACAATTTTTTGGTAATTTTTAAAATCAACCCCTTAGGGGGTCAATGGGTAAGTAAACATAAAAATCGATATGGATGTTGTTATTGGAGTTTTCTGGGTTGACGATTGCGAAAATAACATTTATTTTGAAGTCCAACACGATTTAACCCCAAATGGGGTGAAAATGGTGTTCAAAATTTGTATGGAAAAAGAATATAAAATCGAAATTACATTTTTAAACTTAGCAGGAACACGTCTAAAAATAAATAGGCAAACAATTATTTTGTAATTTTGAAAATCAACCCCTTAGGGCATGGGTCACCAATTAATTTTGCCCTTACAAAAACTTCGTAAACAAGATTTTCTTTCAGTCATGTTGTAGGCAAGACACATATATACCAGCTATTTAAATAAAGTACTTTAGTAAGTTTAGTACTTACTAGTTTTTTTTTTGGCAAACAATAAGAAATATTTTGTATTTAATATTTTTTACTATTTTTCTTTTACTGTAGTAAATGAACGTACCGATCAGGTGAGCCGCTCCGGGTCTCAAAACATCTCCGAGCAAATCTTTGATCAAAAACGATTTGTGACTGTCTTGCATCCTAGATTCCATAGCACTCGGCCGAAAATTCCTTTGCTAAATATCAGCTACATTTGTTAAAAAGTAATAAGCTGTCTAAAAAAGTTTCTAACTTTCCTGGCAACTAGTTATCTTTCAACCGGGTCTTTAAGTTATATTGTTTTACAAGTTTAACCATGAAAACTATTATAATTCAACTATTTGAAACAATTAATAACTATCAATCAAGTTTAGCGATGGGCGTGCTGCCTGCGCTTTCCCGCGCATCCGAGATGACTGTCCGCCATATTCGAAAAACGTCGTTCATTCGAGAAAATCTTTTCATTTAGCTACGCCCTACCCTAACCGATGTTACATACATTTTCTTGCGGTTTTAGGCCAAAATACCGCTTAAACGGCTTTAAATCGCGTTTAGCATGCGCAGAGAGGAGCGAGGCGGAGCCGCGAGCTCCACCCCCGAGTTTTCGACCAATGGAGGCAAAGGCGAAAAGTTTTACAGCCGAATGATTTGTAAAGTACGTATTGAAATAGGGGCTCAGACTTGTAGTTATTGAGTTGGTTTTTAAAAGACCGTTTTGAATGTAAATCGAAAAGTTAAGCGAGGTAAAGAGGCTGCCCGCCGATCCCAATTAAATTGATAGTTGCTTCTCGAGTGGCTGCTTTTGGGATCGCGGCATTCAACATAAGTAAGGAAGTTGAAGTTTTTTTACATCACAAGAATCAAAAGCGTGGATTTCCTGTGTTTCAATGTGTCTTTGTATCTTCTTTTCTTTGTTACATGTATTGTTTTGTCTAATTAGAAATTCAAGTCATAGATATTATAGCTTTTTGTTTTACATCTGATATTTACGTCAATCTACCAGATTGATTTTCTTGGAATAATTTCTTTTGGTTTTATTTTTATAAGGGAACAGTAATTTATAATCTCTAAGTAATTAAATTATCAAGTAATCCGGAACCTGTGAAACCGGCCCCTTAAAAAACGATTAACTTGACAATACACAGTGATCCGCTGCCACTTCACTCGAGAATGTATGAAATAGAGAAAATTTTAAACATTAAAATAAGTACGTCGTTTTTAATTTAATTTAATCGCATTGTACAGCCACTTGTATGTACAGGATAATATAAGGTACCTAATACATAATTGATTTATCAATACTAAATTGAGTGACAACTTCCGTAGCATCCCCGTAGCACATGAGTAAAGAAACTGTAGCGTCCCCGTAGCGCCGTAGCGTCCCCGTAGCATTAAAGAGGACCACTGACACATAATATGATAATTGATAATGATATATCGACGGCGAAGTGTCAGAACCTTCTGTCTACAATAATCTTAATATATAAAATCGTAAACTGAATGACTGACTGACTGACTGACTGACTGACTGACTGACTGACTGATCTATCAACGCACAGCCCAAACCGCTGGACCTAGAGACTTGAAATTTTGCACACAGATACTTTATACAGTGTAGGCATCCACTAAGGAAGGATTTTTGAAAATTCCATCCCTAAGGGGATGAAATAAGGGATGAAAGTTTGTATGAAAGTCCCTCAGTTTTGAAGCTAGAATCTTCAAATTTTGTGTTTAGGCTGACGATTGAAAATTAATAAATACGGGTCTCAGCGTTTTTCAAAATTCTACCCCCGAAGAGGTCAAAAGGGGGATGAAGTTGTGTATTAAAGAAAATCCTTCATTTTCGAAATAAAAATCGCTAAATTTATAATTTAGGCTTATGGATAGAAATCTAAAGCAACGTATATTGTTTTTGTTAAGATTTCAACTCCAAAGGGGATGAAATGGGGGTGAAAAGGGTTATTGGGGTTTTCTGGGATAACGATTGCAAAAATGACATTTATTTTGAAGTCCAACACGGTGGACATGATTTAACCCCTAAAGGGGTAAAAATTGGGGGTTCAAATTTTGTATGGAAAAAGAATACAAAATCGAAATTACAACTTTAAAATTCGTAGGAGCACGACTAAATATATATTTTAGAGGGTAAGTGGGGTGAGTAACATAAAAATCGATATGGATGTCGTTCTTGAAGTTTTATGGGATGGTGATTGCGGGAACCGGAACGGGCACGGGCACGGGCACGGGCACGGGCACGGGAACGGAACGGAACGGAACGGAACGGAACGGAACGGAACGGAACGGAACGGAACGGAACGGAACGGAACGGAACGGAACGGTTCGGAACGGAACGGAACGGAACGGAACGGAACGGAACGGAACGGAACGGAACGGAACGGAACGGAACGGAACGGAACGGAACGGAACGGAACGGAACGGAACGGAGCGGAGCGGAGCGGAGCGGAGCGGAACGGAACGGAACGGAACGGAACGGAACTGAACTGAACTGAACTGAACTGAACTGAACTGAACGGAACGGAACGGAACGGAACGGAACAGAACGGAACGGAACGGGAACGAGACGGTAACGGTAACTAGAACGGGACGGTAACGGTAACTAGAACGGGACGGGTACGGGAACGGGAACGGAAGGGGTACGGGACGAGTACGGGACGGGATCGGACGGGAACGGAACGGGAACGGAACGAAACGGTAATGAAACAGGAACGTAACGGGAACGGAACGGGAACGAAACAGGAACGAAACTTGAATGAAACGGGAACAGAACAGGATGGGAACGGGAACGGGAACAAGAACCGGACGGGAACGGAACGGGAACAAGAACGGGAACGAAAGGCGTACGGGACGGTTAGGGGACGTTTACGGGACGGGAACGCAGCGGGAACGGAACGGGAATGGGAACGGGAACGAAACGTGAACGGAACCTGAACGGAACGGGAATATAACGGGACGGGAACGGGAACGAGAACAGGATGGAAACGGGATAGAACAGGATGGGAACGGGATAGGAACGGGATGGGAACGGGAACGGAAACGGAAGGAGTACGGGACGGTTACGGGACGTTTACGGGACGGGAACGCAAACGGGTCGGGAACGGAACGGGAACGGGGAACGGGAGCGGGAACGGGAACGGGAACTGGAAGCCTTGTGCGAGGCCCGCCACACGCGGCAAATGTCTTGCCTCGTGAGGCAGCGCGCTTGATGGGGACTCGCCTAATCGCGTAAAAATGGCTGGCCGGATCCTGGTTGAAGGTTCCTTAAAAGGATTTCGTCTAATATCCACGCGGACGAAGTCGCGGGCAGAAGCTAGTGTCTACAATAACCTATCTTAACGCATATTGAATTGTATGTTTTTTTTACCATTGAAAATGGTTATCAGATGCAAATCGCCTGAGACGTATTTATGACCATATCTCCGAGGATTTTGAGAGGATCGAGATGGAAATAGTATTAAAAGTTGAGGAATTTATCGAGACACGTGTGAACGTTTGAATTATGAAAATCTACTGGTAACTTCTTTTGAAATTTTGCAAAATTCCAAAAATTCCGGGTTTTTTGGGGGGTGTTTGTTTATTAAATTGTAAATATTTGAAAAAAAACTGATTTAAGAAAAAATTAAAAAAGGTCCTAGGGTATTAGTTTAGCTACCAAATGGCAAAATAATTTTGAAAATCGGTAAATAATTGTAACCTGTAGGTGGTCCCTTTAGATTTGGAATTCTAGAAAAACGGGTGTTTCCATACATAAAAAGTTATGAAAAAGCATTCGTTGGAAGCATTCGAGAAATGCATTCGTTGGAATTTTGAAAATCAGTTAATAATATTTGTGCTGCGTCGAAGCAGTCAGCGGGCGCTTTTGTGACACGAGGCGGAGCAGAGTGTCACAACCGTAAAAATAAATAGGTACTACCTAGGTAATTTTAAAAATATAAAAATAGGATTGTAACAGTTCCACTGAAGAATCATAGATGGCGCTAACAGTATCTTGACTCGCGGTAGCGTTTCGTTTTCTCAATAGTATAAGGACTGTTTACATATTTGCTATTGTATCGAATCAGATCATCAAATCAGCGATCAGGTACTTCAGGTAGAACTAAGGTTGCTTCCAAGCATTTTGGAACCTTCTCGGTCACCACATGACCACACATTATGACGACACCAAGATTGGCTTCCTCGCTCGGGGAACCTCGCTGGGTTCGTCTCGTGGGTTTATAGTCATCGGCACATATTAAACCACTATTGGTACATCATCAAGTCTTGTCAATCGGCGGTCACGCTGTTCATCCACATCCAGCTGTTTCGACTCATTATATTGGCGCCCAACGTGGGGCCACCTGGAGGGCTAACGCGCACACCTGGAAGACCTGGACGCATACCTGGTGGATCCGGACGGTTTTCTAGGAAATCCTGCAACATCTTCTAACATGACCTGGAGAATTTGGACTTACAGCTGGAAGACCTGGAAGCCAATTTTTACTCAACTGCGCCACACATTCCGAACAAGGTGCCGGCCCAAACCAGCGTGTATCCCACACCATCGAAACCGAAAATTGTAGTCAGGAAATTTGCAGCAGAGATGACGACGACGTCGACGCATTAGCACTGTTTTGAGACCGCAAACAATGCTAAGCACTGTTCTTCAAGCAGTTTTAGTCCAGGGGGAGATGGAAAATCGGCAACCTGTGGAGTGCGCCCATCTAAGCCAGCTCAGCCTCTCAAGAAAAGGTGACGTCTCAGAAAACAAAAAGTGAAAACCTGGACGTCAAACCCAAGCGCGAGCGCGGCTGAACTAAGAAGACCATCCCATGACCCTATCTTGATCCTGGCTCCTCGTCGGGACGTCTATCGGAGCCAGAGGGGGAGACTGTAACAGTTCCACTGAAGAATCATAGATGGCGCTAACAGTATCTTGACTCGCGGTAGCGTTTCGTTTTCTCAATAGTATAAGGACTGTTTACATATTTGCTATTGTATCGAATCAGATCATCAAATCAGCGATCAGGTAGAACTGAGGTTGCTTCCAAGCATTTTGGAACCTTCTCGGTCACCACATGACCACACATTATGACGACACCAAGATTGGCTTCCTCGCTCGGGGAACCTCGCTGGGTTCGTCTCGTGGGTTTATAGTCATCGGCACATATTAAACCACTATTGGTACATCATCAAGTCTTGTCAATCGGCGGTCACGCTGTTCATCCACATCCAGCTGTTTCGACTCATTAAAGGATTTTGTATTTGATTTGAATTTGGTTTTTCGTAAATTTTTGTATTCATTTTCAATGCTCTGATTCTTGCGGGGACTGCAAAATCGGTGAATTTTATTTTATTTATTGTAACAGCCTAGACTGAATAACAAGTTCAAACTTTGAATTTAGCTTAAAGTCTGTAAATTGATTTAGTAATTTAAAATTCATTAAGAAATGAGCTAATTAAATAATGTTTTCACCTCTCCAGCACGAAAAGGGTGCTTTTGGCGCGTAAAAACTCGCAGCAAAATCAATTTTTGCTGCGAGCGTGAGACAAAGTGCTTTTTTAATTTATGACACCAACTTTTAAAATAATAAAGAAAAAACAAATAAAGTGACAAGGATGACACTTGTAAAATTGATATGTGAGAAAAGGATAGATAGAGTGCTTTATGGTGTCATACACGGATTAAAAAGTAAAAAAATAAAATGCACGGATATACCAAGGAGTTTTAAATAAGGATTGTTAAAAAAGAAGGTTGATAATTCGAAATAAAGAGTATGGAGGTAATGAGGTCACATGTATGAAACAAATACGAAATAAGAAAAATTAATGAAATTTATTAACAAATTATATGTTTTATGATTATAAATAAATAAAAAAGACGGCAAATTAATGAATAATAGAAAAACACAACGTAATGTAATCAAAACAAAGAGAATCTACTTTACTGACTCTATGAATAAAATTTTTCAGCATAGGTTTTATTGAATTATTTTTGTGATAAATTACAAAAATGAATGTGTCCAACGATGAAGATAGTTTCCTAACTCCAAAAGAGTTAAGTGAACAAGTTTATAATGCTGAATTAAGCTTTTTTACCAGGAAAGCCACGTGAAATTTTCTCGCTGGTCGAGGTGAAAAGTTGTATGTTTTACACGAGACCAAAATGTTGTTCTGCCTCGTGCCTTTAAATCACTCACTGTGCTCAGTAGTCTATATTAGAATCACTCGCTACGCTCGTGATTCAATTCTAGACTACTTCGCTAGTTCGTGATTTAAAGTCGCCACTCGCAGCACAAATTGATTTTGGTCACTTGTATAACAAATAACTATTGTAGATGAAGTATCTCTTCGCCAAATATATACTGCTACACTTTTCCCAACGCTCGCAGAGTAAAACGATTTTGCTGCGAGTTTTACGCGCCAATAGCGCCCTTTTCGTGCTGGAGAGGTAAAAAAATCTTAGGTTATAAGTATCGCCCGGGCGGAGACTCGTGCCAAGCAGTGCGATCAAATATTTTAGGCGCTTCGTCATCGTCATGGCTTTATTACTGTTATTATTTCGTTTCGACCCCCTGATTACTATCAAATTAGGTAGCTGAATATTACCATTGAAAATGGTTATCAGATGCAAATCGCCTGAGACGTATTTTTGACCATATCTCCGAGGATTTTGAGAGGATCGAGATAGAAATAGTACCAAAAGTTGAGGAATTTATCGAGACTCCTGTGAACGTTTGAATTTTGAAAATCTACTGGAAACTTTTTTTGGAATTTTGTAAAACTCCGAAAATTCCGGGTTTTTTGTGGGGTGTTTGTTTACTTAATTGTAAATATTTCGGAAAAAAATCCGACTTAAGAAAAAATGAAAAAAAGGGTCCTAGGGTATTAGTTTAGCTACCAAATAGAGAAATAATTTTAAAAATCGGTAAATAATTGTGACCTGTAGGTGGTCCCTTTAGATTTGGAATTGTAGAAAAACGGCTGTTTCCGTACATAAAAAGTGATGTAGCTTCTATGATTATTGACCGATCGTCATGGTAATAGTGTTAAAAGATGCAGAAGCAGACGAGAAGTGCATTCGTTGGAATTTTGAAAATCGGTTAATAATATTTCGGCTGCGTCGAGGCAGTCAGCGGGCGCTTTTGTGACACGAGGCGGAGCCGAGTGTCACAATCGTAAAAATAAATAGGTACTACCTAGGTAACTTTAAAAATATAATATGTAGGACTGCATTTGATTTGATTTTGGTTTTTCGTAAATTTTGGTGTTCATTTTCAATGCTCCGATTCTTGCGGGGACTGTAAAATCTGTGAATTTTTTTTTATATATAGGAATAAGCTCCCTTAGTAATAGAAAAAAGTATTTTCGGTTGCGTGAAAAAATTAAAAAAAATTAAAGTCTCTTCGACTTCACACATGTAATGTAGACAACAAAAGTTGTTGTGGCAGGTGGTGGCAAAAGTATAATTTCCATTCTGCTGTTACTTTTGTATATTTGTGAAGTCGAAGAGCTTTTTTACGCAACCGAAAATTCTGAATTTTTTGTTATGACTAAGGGAGCTTATTCCTAACTCTAAAAAAATATTCAGCCAACTTTTTTTTTCGGATGTTCCCCATTCTCGATTGAAATCATTGATTGAAATAATTGTTAGCTTCTGGTGCTGAGAGTGCTAACAGGTATGCGTAACCGCAGCAAAATGTTGCGTCTTAAGGAAATGAGAGTATTACATATAATTAGTTCATAGTTATAACCCGATCAACGAAGACCCAAAATTGGAAAATAAATGCAATAAATTGTGTAGTCTGGGTTATTATTTCAAATGTTAGGGGTGATACCCAGGTGTAACATATTAAAAGTCCCCAGCGGGGGGGGCACTTGCTTTGGGCGGGAGGAGGGCAAATAGGTCCCATTTTTTAGTTTTTTGTGATTCTCTCAAAAACCATGCGTTTTAGAAAAGAGAACTCTGTCTAAAAAATAAAGCTGATTAATTTTCCTACAAAATGCCGTATAATTATTTTTTAAAGATTCATTAATAAAGGAGATACGATAAGGTGAAAATGTCAAAAATCTTTTTTATCGCCCAGTTTATCTAGAAATTGTCAACCTCTCTCCCTGGCCCGGCTAAAGGCAGGGAATAGAGTGAGCAGATTTAATATTTATAAATAAAAGGAGTTTTTAGATGTATTAGTATAATAAAAATAATAAGAACAATGTACAGATATTTAAGAATCAAAACTAAGTATAAGTCGTTGATACAAGGTTCCTACTATTATATCTTATTAACTTTGAGACAAATTAAAACCATTAGGCATCAAATTATTAATTACAACAGTTACATAAACAAATGGATAAAAATGTTATAGTACTTATTCATGTAAAACCAATGAATGGGGTGGGTACCAGTGGCGAAGGGTCCATACAAGCCGATTCCCATCGGCTTACCTTTCAGAATCCCACCCCAAGGATCCACTATGCAGATCATAACATTTTTGTAGAACGGCTTACCTTCGCCCCAATTTCACCCCTCGCCACTGGTGGGTACCTAATCTTTTGCTCTCTTAAAATAATAAATACTACGGAAGATTATATAGTTGAAGTAATTAAAGTTATTTACTAGAAAATCGCGGTCATGGAGGTTCGATTTAATACCGCCGTCTTCGCACCGAAGTTGCAGTATTTCTTGCCAAATAAAAGTCATAAAAATTAGAACGCCCTTACTTGATGTAGACGAAAAGCACGGATAATCTTCAGGAGATCTGGACTGGAGCTGCAGAACTTCGCAGATTGATGACAGTCGCAGATCAAATCGTAGATCAAATTCATAAAAACAGTGACTGAATGTGAATAATAGAATATCGAATGAAATCTATCAATGATTATTAATCAGGCAATTAGGGAATTAGCGCATTAGTGAAATAATGTATCTTGGGAATTTGTGAATCCCTCCTCTTCCCTCCTGGAATCGAAGGAAAAAAAAGGAGTTAGTAAAAGGAAAAAATAAAGAAAGAAAAATGAATACAAAGAATAATTTAAAATAATATAAATACGTACCCTTTATAAATCCAATTTTCATGAAAATGGTATAATGCAGCGTCTTTAGTTAGCCAACAAAACTTTTCAAAAACAAGCAGTAGTATGAAAAGCCTAAAAACAAACGATTTCATCAATTGTGTGTAAAATATATAAAAATCTACATTTATTCTCTTTAAAAACACTTACCCAACAATTATTTATGTGATTCTTACAAGGAATCAACAAAATTTTAACATTTGTTATAAAATTATATCAGTTCGAAGCAAAAATCGGCTTCGCGCCATGAAAAGTGAAAAATTTCCCAAGAAAGCGCGGGAAACGCAACGAAAACGTTCAATACAAGAAAAAAAGTAATAAAGTGACAAGGATGAACGATGTAAAATGGCTGTGTAAGAAAAGGATAGTAGAATACATCAATATTTTTAAATGTTGTCGACATGAATGGGGAGGAAAAGCGCAATTTTATCCCGATAGGTGGCGTCTGGTCTTTGGTACCCGGCCGCCTCAAAGAAAGTGTCAAAACATATGGGAATCTCTTGGAGTATTGCACTTTTTAATTTTATACTGAGAAAATGCCGCATTGTTATGCATGTAACTTGTAAAATATTGGAGTTCATCGATTTCCCAGTAACAAAAAAAATAGTGGGCAAAAAAATATAAAAAAAATATGCTTTTCCCACAATTTTCTCCTTTGCTGAGCCTGAGAAACATTATAAATCAAAAGGAATGTTTCATGAATTTGATGAAGCTTCGCCAAAATAAAACAACATTTGAATTATAACAGCTTTGTTCTTTAATATTTCAACCTCAGCAGTTTCTAACATATTTATAACTTGGATGAATTTGATAGGTATATCAAATATGGAATAAGCCCAATATTGGGGCCACACAGAGAATTAATAGAATTTTATATGCCAGAGTCATTCAAGAAACTTAGAATAATAAAATAAATATGATAAAACGGTTCGTGTAATTTTGGATGGTACAGAAATTCCAGTACAGAAACCTGAAATTACTATTGCACAGAAGGCATCATCAGGCAACTATAAACACGGAAATTCACACTCAGTTGCTTTGTTAAAATTTAAATCATATGCTTCTAATCTGAAATAAAAAGATTACTTGTAAATCTTACACGAAATTTAAAGAAATGTAATGCGTGTTACCAATTTTTTGTAAGTTGCTATAAACTTTCTTGCCTGTTGTTTTGGCTTTTCTTTTCCGTAATTCTTCTTTTATTTGAGCTAAAGTTAGCATAGAATACATTGTTTGTCCGCAAAACCGAAAAAAATACAATCTAAGAAAGTAAAATCACGTAATACACAGTCAAGACAATATAAGCTCAAACTGACAATTGTTCCAAGGACTGAAGCGCCATCTGTAATTCACATTGCCTTCGCCTCCCCATTAAAAAGTTATAAAAAATAAAATACATAGATACCAAAGAGTTTTATACAAGAAGGTTGATAGTTTGAATTTGGAGTATGGATGAAATGAGGTCGCATGTATGAAATAAATACAGATTTAGGAAAACTCATAGACTTAGAAAATTTTTCGCTATGCTCAAGTAGACGGACAAAGGTGCGAGTGAGAAACCGATTCTTACGGCTTATGCGATGTGCGAAAAAGAGTAAAAACAAACTGACAGCTAAACCGGGTTTGACTTCATATATCATCGTTTATCACCTTGGTGAAAAGCGTCAACAAGATTATTTTGTAATTTTGATCGCGATCGGGTCGGTTTGGCTCTCAAAGCTATATAAATCAATAATGGTGTCGTGTTCTGTACTGGATTGTAATGTTACTTACGACAATAACCCAAATAAACACTCATTTCACAGGTAAATATGATTGTACTATTACCATTTTCATAATTCATATTTTAGTTGAATATATTCCCAAACACACTAAGTTATATACTAATATGATGCTATTAAACGCCTATTTCCTAAATAAAGGCTGATTTCTAAACATTATGTGTTAGATAAAAAGATATTATGTCCGTGAACTTGAGAAAATAAAGCGTAGATATTGATAAAAAATTATCGATATCGATACTCATGTCGATGATTTCCAATATAACTTTGTTTGTCTTTGTGAACACTGATAGTTTTATTTAAAGCTGCTTGTAACCGACAGTTTTCAAATGGTAAATTATACCAACTTATGTACTAATTTAACAATTATTTCCAGGTTTTCTGTAAATCCAGTGATTAAATTAAACTGGATAAATGTCATAAATAAATAAGCAGGTAGCCTCAAAGGAGACCTTAAGAAATTATTTAAATAAAATTGTTCAAAATTTTGTTTGTGTTTTATTTATTAGGGCAATAATACATTATGGTTATCGACAACCTAAAATGGACTTCAGTGCATCTCTAAATTCACGCACACGTTTACATATTTACAAACACTGGCTCATCTCACTTTTGGTTTCGCAGCCAAGTGAACTCTGTTCGTCTATTTCAGTGAATATTAAGTTTATGGGAAAACTCATGAATTATAATAATAAATTACTGTTTTATACTTGTAAATAAGATGGAATATTAATAAATATGAGAATGAAACGTTGTTTTCTGTAATAGTGAAAAACACAACGTTACAATATAAAGGAAAATGTTATTTAATAGGAATAGGATACGCTTACGACCTTTCGTTCTCGAGATCCAGGTAAAAAGGTCTCCACAGCGCATCCTCACATATCTCCTAAACGGTACATACAAGTGGCTAAACTGACAAAAAATCGCGCTGCGCGGCACTTTTTTTACTATAAACAACACTACAAAATTAGTGGCTAAAATCGACTTAAAATAGCGCGGCCGTTTCTTGTAGAAGATTTGTGAATGAAACAAAAAATCGCGCTGCGCGGCCGTTTTTTTACTATAAGTACATAGTACATACAATTGAATAAACTGACAAAAAATCGCGCTGCGCGGCAGTTTTTTGCCAAAGACAACACCACAAAATTAGTGGCTTGAAATCGCGCTGCGCGGCCGTTAGGCAGTAATTTTTCCTAAATCAGGCATTTTGTGCATCCTAGACAGGGATTCCTAACATAGACCCTGCCCTAAACACGAGACACTTTTTTTTTAATTTTTGAATATGGGTATCAAATGAAAGGCCTTGATGAGCACATTCCAAAATAATATAACTTGTCACTAAAATTTAAGAAAATTTTTTTTTTTCGATTTTTGAATATGGGTATCAAATGAAAGGCCTTGATGAGCACATTCCAAAATGATAGAATTTGTCACTAAATATAAGAAAAAAAGAACTTTTGAATATGGGTATCAAATAAAAGGCCTTGATGAGCACATTCCAAAATTATATAACTTGTCACTAAATCTAAGAAAAAAATTTTTTTTTTCAATTTTTGAATATGGGTATCTAATCAAATGATATAATTTATCACTAAAAAAAAAATTTTATTTTTGTAATTTTACTTTATTGTTGTTTAATTTCCTCACAATCGAAGTGAAAGGCAGAAAAAAATAGAGCGACAAGCGTATCAAAATTTCATCATTATGGAAAACAAGCAAAGATGCAAAGTCTGAGTTTTATTTATTTCCTCGCAAATATGTTATAAAACGTCGTATGACATACGTGCGATCATAATGTACTATTTCATTACGATACAGGGCAAATCCAAGAAGAAGGCAGTGCCGTGATATTAAAAAGTAACAACGATATTTCCACATGCCAAGAAGCTTATACCCCACATGCTTTCCATGATTAAAATGTACTCTATGGTGATCGATGACTTATCGTAGCGATTAGTCTTCTGGAATACACTCATCTCATTATTTATTTTTCTAATTGATAACGCGCCATTTTTAGATTTTAATTTTTACTTTTGCTTAAAAATATCATAGTAGTGAGAGAAAATCTGACTCCACCCGATATTTTAGATGCGGCGACCTAGTAAGTGCCGACGTACCGATAAACTACAAACTTACTCTTTTCATCATTGATATTTTATTTTGTAGAAGTTTTGTAGGTTCAATCAGTTCAATCACAAATTGTGTATAAGTGTAGATAAAGTAGTGTATGAAACTGCACATAACTAGGTATTAAAACACTCGTGTGATACTATTAAAAACACACTCATGTTTTAATACCCCTCATTATGTACCAGTTTCATAAACAACTATTATATCTCTTCAATATACCACACTTTACACACCACACTTTAATATTAAAATTTCTATAAAAATGTTGATGCTACTGTCAAAGGATACTGGATGGTTATACTTTAATTACAGCATTATGAAACATAATGGGTTATGATTTAAATACTACACAAGTTTTGGATCCTTGCCTCTATCTTATGTGGAACACAAATAAAACATTGTTTAGGAAAAAATATTTTATTATTGATTAAAAATGAGAAGGATTAACTAAACATAATCTAGTAGTTGGCAGCGGGTCAGAGCGGGGAGAACTGGATCATGCTCTTGATGTCCTTCAGGAGCACCTCGAGGAAGCCGCGGTGCGGCGCCGGCTGGTTCTGGAACAACGATTGCTTGATTCAGTTTGAGAGTAGTTAACTACAGTGAATGGAGAAGATTCAGATCCCCATACACACCCAATTGATCTGATCAGCATTCTAAGAGCTGTTTGTATATGTTTAAAAAACCACGAAAATAGCATTAAAATGTATGGAAATTCTGTAACTAATAACTCTTATCCTTACAGCTCTTAGAATGCTGATCAGATCAATTGGGTGTGTATGGGGATCTGAATCGTCTCCATTCATTCCCTGGATGCCCATCATCAGATCACACTACGTTTTATCCTGGGCGGAGAACCAATGCTTCAAAGTTACCTCGTTTGTATGAAAATAGACCTCTGTAGTACTTAGTTTTGCAGGCCAGTGTATTATAACACCCCGGTCACTCCATACAACCGCGCTATTATAAACAGATGACGTCAGATGACTTTTTGTACACGCGCAACTGTGTGTGTAAAGCAGGGATTGATAACGTTATATTTAAATGTAACGTTATTTCTTACTTTTTATACCGTTACTTTTAACATTAACGTTATGTCAATAAATAACGTTAAAATTAACGTTTTTTTTCTGAAATGACGTTAATTTCAATAAATAACGGTAATTCTGACGTTACCGTTACTTTAAAATTAACGTTATTCCAATTAATAACGTTACTTTTTTACCGATAATTTTCACGGTACTATTGTACCGGTAAAGTTTAACACTATATTTAACGGTAAATTTACCCGTACAATAATTTTAACGTTATTTTTACAATATACTGATAAAATGTTTTAAGGGTATTTTAACGTTATTTTTTTGTATCGTTATTTTTTTAACGGTATTTCAATCCTTGGTGTAAAGACGCTGTTACACAAGGAAAGTTTCTTGCACGCAAGTGGCCATTTTTTCTTGGCAATAATTGTGTTGCCTAGTGTAAACAGGTGCTTCAAACTTCGCCTCTTGAAAACAATTATCGCTACTTAAACTTTCCTAGACCGCGTGACTGTGTAAACAAATCATACAAGTTTTTGTCATAATGTAAACACCCGCAGGCGAGAATTGAAAGGCGAGTTTTGCCATGCAATAATCGCATTAATTTTTTTGCCACTTGCGTGCGAGAAACTTTCCTTGTGTAACAGCGTCTTAAGTCTAGGGCTACTGTGTAGTTTAAAATGTATGAGCGGCATTCAATAAGGACTTTACAAAGTGACATTTAAAAAATAAAAATAGTGACTATTTGCCTCACTAGATGGCGTTGATGGAATGAGAAATGTCAAATATGGCTTTTATAAATAAACTGCCTGTACCAAAGAGGAAAGTAAGCGCTCGTTAGCTGACATATGGCCAAAGAAAAAAATTTTAGGGTTACATCTACCTGCCTACCTGAGTACTCTTCGAAACTTTAGTAAAAAAATACATTGACACTTGACACATACATTTTTATCAACGCCGTCTATCGAGCCTACAGTTTTTTATTTTATTTTGAAAAGCCCTCAATTCGATCTTTTTGGTAAATAAAGTTACGACATATTGCTTTGAATATCATAATAAGCTGACAGTTGACAAACACGACTAAAGAGTTACGACGCATTGCTTTGAATATCAAAATAAGTTGACATTTGACAAACACGACTAAACGAGCATACGATTCGGCATACGAACTCGCGGGGTGGGGTGAGGTAAGTGATTTTAGGGCGGGGCGGGGTGTCAGGATTCTGTACGTAGTATTTATATCTATTTTGTGCGATTATAACACTAAACAAGGTGGTTCATGTTGTTTTGTATTGTATTAAATCCTCTTTATAAGTTTCTGAAACAGCATACTGCCAACATTAAAACAACCAGCTATCATCCAAACGAATGTTATGTCCTACTCATAATGCAACTCCAACATTAAAAGAACCAGTGTCATAGTAACCATAATATCACCCAAACGAGTGTTATAATTTAGTACTAAATTTCATAATACAACTCCTTCGAAATTATGGTTACTGGTTATGACACTGGTTTTAATGTTGGCAATAAGCTAACTGTTTCAGACTCTTTTATAGAGATTTGTTGTGTCGTTTTATTATATTTTGTATTCGATCGATATCGCTGATTCGCGTCCTTTAAATGTGTGTGAAAGGATTATAATAAATAATAATAATAAAAATAAAATAATCTTTATTTCTCTCTCCAACGGATTGTCGTAAACTAGTTCTTAATAAACAGGCAAAGTGTGAGGACGTATTTTATTTTCCAAATTTCAAAATATAGTGAACCTTATCACCAGCACATAATGGTCAAAATCGAACCGGATGAAGTGGCCTGCACCTGTGGACAGCTAGTAGTGCGCGAACAATAGAGGACCGCATTCCAGAGATAAGCTTGCAACCCATTCAGATTTGGACACACTGAGAGCACGGAATAAAAATAATTAATTAATTAAGATAATTTTTTTTGGAGACAAACATTAAACAACATTTACAATGTCGATTAATTATGAAGAAATATTGAACTTATTGGAAGAAAAGGCTTCAGTGTTACAGAAGACCCAAGTGAATCTGAAAAAGTGTCCTAAGCAACGTCTCACTAAAGGATATATTGAAATGAGACTTAAATCTATTGATGAAGACTGGCAAACTTTTAAGTCATATCATCAAGCACTCGTGAAATGTACGCCTAAGGAGAAACGTGCCGAATTACCATATTTTGTTAATGACGACTTCTTTATTATTGAAGATTTATATCTATGTATGACGGGAGATTTAAAAGATATGTTGATGACATTTAACAGTCCAAGAGAATCAACTAGTTCCTCAAATCATTCAATAGAACAAGCAACTTTGTCGTCTATCAAGCTGCCTAACATACATCTTCCAACATTTTGCGGTCAATATGAAGAATGGCCATCATACAACGATCTCTTTACTTCACTCGTGCATCACAATACGACGTTGACAAAGGTACAAAAATTGCACTATTTGAAATCTAGTGTCACTGGAGAAGCGGAAGCCTTACTCAGACATATCCAGGTTACAGACAACAACTACGATCAGGCTTGGGATATTCTCAAGCAAAGATATGGAAGCAAAAGATTAATAGTAAATTCTCTTTTGAAAAGATTATTTGGCCAAAGAAAGATTATAGCACCAACAGCAAATCAGATAAGAAGCATATTAGACACGACAACAGAATGCCTGAATAGCCTCAACAACCTACAAGTTGCATCAGATTCATGGGATCCAATGATCATTTACATTGTCATTCAAAAACTCGATGTTGATACACATAAAGCTTGGGAAGACTTTGTTTACAGCCCTGATTCTGACAAATTGCCTACGTGGATACAGCTGAAGAATTTTTAGGAGGCTAGGTTTCGCACGCTTGAGTTAATTGCTCCGCCATCTGCAACAAGAGATAACAAATCAAGAGAAACAAATAGAGAAAAATCGTCATTCCATATTTCTGCTTCGCCTACATCTATGAAAACCTGTAATTTATGTAATGAAGGCCACACACTTTGCCACTGCAAGGAATTCACAAAATTAAATCCTATGGAAAGAAGCGAGTTTGTACGAGAGAAGAACTTATGCTACAATTGTCTGACTTCTGGTCATTCTGTTAAGAGATGTCGACTACGAGTGTCCTGTAAGATATGCAATAGACGCCACCACTCGTTGCTGCACTAGCTGAAACCTACAAATCAATCAGACAATTTACAAACTCACCACAGTCAAGTTAACGAAAGAATTGAAGAAGACCCTAATGAACTTACCCAACCAGACGTTGCAATATCTTCAAATATGGTTACGAAGAAGTCCACAGCATTGCTTGCTACAGCATTGATACCCGTGAGAGATACAAAAGGACAGATAACGGTATTGCGCGCATTAATTGATCAGGGGTCCCAAGCAAGTTTTATAAGTGAGCGAGCGGCACAATCATTAAGAGTCAAGAGAACCGTAGCACGAGGAACCATCACTGGAGTTGGATCGACACAAACAGAAGTCAATCAAGTTATACAATTACAACTTCTGTCCAGATATGATAACAAGTTCCAACTTACCGTGAATACATATGTTATGCCCACTCGTCTAACAAGTAAGTTGCCAGCCATGTCACTCGTAAACTTATCACAAACCTGGCCACAATTGAATAAACTTTTCTTGGCAGATCCAAATTTCAATCAACCAGGAAAAGTAGACTTACTGCTCGGTGTAGAAGTGTATGCTCACATATTGAAGAATAATCTTATCAGAGATCCAGCAAAATCACTATGTGCTCAAGAAACAAGTTTTGGATGGATTCTCTTTGGTGAAGCACAGAGCTGCACTTCAGATGAACCAATAATGGTTATGCATCATCAAGTAGAATTTGATAACTTATTGTACAAACTATGGGAAATAGACAATGATGATAGAAACAAACTCACAAAGGAAGAAGAGACATGTCAAAAGCTATATGAAACTACTGTTAAGCGAAACGTTGAAGGTAGATATATTGTGAAGTTGCCATTAAAGCATGAACCACCTAGGAGCACAGAAGGAAACACAAGAGAGATTGCAATGAAGAGACTACAATAGTTTGAAAAACGATAAGAAAAGAATAACAATTTAAGAACAGATTACAACAAAGCTTTAAATGAATACATTACCTTAGAATACATGGAAGAAGTACCTGAAAGTGAAAAGGAAAATGCATCTGTTTATCTGCCACACCACGCTGTGCTTAAAGAAACAAGTGAGACTACCAAAACCAGAGTGGTATTCAATGCTTCTTCACCCGACACCAACAATATTTCCTTGAATGATGACTTATTAGTCGGACCTCAACTTCAAGAAGATCTAAGATCTCTACTCATAAGATGGCGGTTAGGTAAAGTTGCCTTTATAGCTGATGTCCAGAAAATGTATTTACAAGTTTTAGTGACTAAACAAGACGCTGATTACCAACGGATCTTATGGCGCGATGATCCAAAGTTACCGATTAAGGATTATCGACTGCTCAGACTCACATTTGGAACAGCTTCTGCACCCTACTTAGCAGTGAGAACCCTTCAGCAGGTGGCAGAAGACGAAGGTAAAGCACATCCAGAAGCAGCTGAAACAATTAAAAATGATTTTTTCATGGATGACTTGATGACTTCACAAGATACTGAAACAAAGGCAATAGACATAGCTAAAAACATATCAGCAATCGTAGAAAGAGGTGGATTTTGTCTTAAAAAATGGTCGTCAAATAGTATCAAGTTTAGAGAAGAGTTCAGCCCTAAGAACACAAACTCCAACGTAAGGATTAATTTGAGTGCGGGAAGAATAGTCAGAACATTAGGTTTGTCCTGGAACTTAGATGAGGATACATTGCAATATTTTACCACCTTACCATCGCCACCTAAAAATGTCACTAAGAGAAATATCCTAGCTGAGATACAACACGTATTCGATCCACTTGGCTGGATGACACCCGCAACACTCCCAGCAAAACTTATCTTACAAAAATTGTGGTTGAAAGGAGTTACCTGGGATAAAGCACTTAAACCTAAAATCAAAGAAGAATGGTTAGAGATAACAAATGATATAGAAAATTTACACAAAATTAAAGGCCCAGATTGGTTGAAGCACGATGACAAAGAAATACACGAAGTCGAAGACACGCTGACAAACCTGGAAGAAAAAGAAATCATTGAAGTAAATGTAAATTTAAATATAGAAGAAGAACAAATTAATGAAACTACGTTACTCACCCAATTTGAAGAATTTGAGACTTTAACAGAATTAATCAAAACCATAACTTACTGCAAAAGATTATTGAATTTCAAAAAGAATGTTGACACACCAAAGAACTGCTCTATTACACCGGAAGAACTAAATAAAGCATTGGAAGATTGTGTGAGAATAGTACAAGGAAAGGAGAGGATTTGAAAACTAAAAAACATGTTGGAAGTAGTAACAAGATCAAAGGTTTGACACCATACATGGATGACGTTAATATCCTCAGGGGGATCGGTCGTTTGCGATATACTAGTATAACAGTAAACACCCCGGTGCTGATCAAATGTGTCGCGTAAGCAGTCTAAAACGACCAGTGAGTAGACTATTTGAAATTCCTATTCATAAATAATTAATTTTATTAATGTGTTATTCATGAAATTTCATAAAATGCTATGTTGTTTTGTATTAAAATTTATCTCCTAGTTTAAGTTGTTAAACTTGTTAATAGATAAATTATATCAGTTCACGAATTCCGCTGAGTGTGTCACCAACTTATGTTCACTTCGATATTTTTTGCATGTTGTTTACTTCAAATATTGGGCCGTATTGTACTGTCTGTACGATGTCATTCGATGCGTTGTAAAGAAATGAATTATAGCAAGTTTTACGATTGTTAATTTTGGTATTTTTGCGAATGTTTAATTATTTTCGTAAAACAATTTGTTTTAAAATGTTAGTGTTGTATAGGTACGTTACTAATACCTATTTGCTTTGTGAAACATGTGTTAAATTAATAGTGAATCAGAAGTTTAGTGTTGTCAATATACCTAATCACCTACCTACCTGTAAGTTATTATGTTCATTTAAAAACTGCGTTTTTGGTGGGCGGTATGTTGTGTCGTTTTATTATATTTTGTATTCGATCGATATCGCTGATTCGCGTCCTTTAAATGTGTGTGAAAGGATTGTCGTAAACTAGTTCTTAATAAACAGGCAAAGTGTGAGGACGTATTTTATTTTCCAAATTTCAAAATATAGTGAACCTTATCAACATCACAGATTCATATCATGATGGGTGAAGATAAGTTGTATAAGCAATGGGGAATGTCCGAAAAAATTCAAATTAGCTGAATATTTTTCTATAGGTAGGAATAAGGTCCCTTAGTAATAGAATAAATTTTCATAATTTTCGGTTTTGTGAAAAAAATTCAAAAAATCAAAGTCTCTTCGACTTCACAAATGTATGAAAGTAACAGCAGAATGGAGATTGTACCTTTGCCAACACCTGCCACAACCACAACATGGTATTAAAAAAAAGTTTCAAGACAAAATGTCAAAACTTTTTTTTTAAATACGTGTTGTGTTTGTGGCAGTTAGCGGCAAAGGTATAATCTCCATTCTGCTGTTACTTTCATACATTTGTGAAGTCGAAGAGACTTTGATTTTTAAAAACTTTTTTACCCAACCGAAAATTCTGAAACTTTTTCCTATTACTAAGGGACCTTATTCCTACCTATAGAAAAATATTCAGCCAATTTGATTTTCGGACATTCCCCATTCTACATAATTAGATATTAAAAACTCATACCTAATTATACAACAGTTGCATAAATAACTAGTCCCTTGAGTTATTGAGTACAATATTAGTGAGTGAGAATATGACGACTTTTTACAATAACCATATTACAGTCTGTACTGTACAGTTAAAATTGAATGCATTTTATTATTACTTTTAAGCAATAAAATTGTATAACTTTTTAATGAATAAACGGCGCAATAACAGCAATTTAATTAATTATTATTTGATTTGGTTTTACTTTTCAAAAAAAGGAAATCTTGGTAGTACTCGTCTAATATATTAATTGGAGCTAAATCGGACATTGTGAAACGGGTCCTTGGCCTATTTAAACGTATATAAATTGCGTATAAACCTCACAGATGATTGTAAAAAAAATCAGAATATCATCAAAAGCGCTTGTCGTGGGTCATATTTTTGGCTTAAATAATAGCGGAAACGTATAAAATTCTACATCAAAATACACTTTAATGTCCTGTGCAGTTGCTCCAATAACTTTTTTCAAGAAAGATAATTGTGCTAAAGATAATGATGAAAAACATCGAAAAAATGCAGAAGTGAGGTTATTTTCCATACTCTTTAAATACACGTAAAGAAAAAGACAGAGACAAATGTTTTCGCATAAGCGAGTCTTAAACTATGTTTCGAATAGAATTAAAGAATTTATTCATTCATTCCATACCTTGGCGGTGTCGAGCAGTTCGTCGGTGAACCGGTCGTTGAATACAGCGATGAGCCCTTTCCTAAGCTCGGGCAGGTCGTCGCCGCCCGCGCCGCGCCACGCGCTGCTCACCGACAGGCTCGCTGGGGGACAATACTTATTTGTTATACGAGAGACCAAACTCAATTTGTGCTGCGACTGTCGACTTTAAGTGACTAGACACATTATGACGAAATTACGAAAATCGAAGTTCGGCATGATAACGCCTGCAATGCTTTTTGAATTAGTGACGACTCTAATTCTAGTCTATATCAGAGTTTTACTGCCACGGTTTTTTTATTGTATACTGTACCGCATTCGTGTATATAATTTTTCCTTAAGGTTAACTGGTAGAGAATGCTTCTAGCATTAAGTCCGCCTCTTGTGCCGTTCTGTATTGTACAATATAGTTAAATAAATAAATATCGCCCGCGCGCGACCTTAGTCTGCTATGTGTACGCGTTCTAGAGCCCAAGTCTGCTATTGTTAACATCATAATCGTGACCAATATACGCGCTGTAATCCGTAAAAAGGGTTTTATTTCTAACTAACAGCCGCTCGCGAATTCATCTGCGTGGAAAAGTTTTTTGCAATCCCTCGGGAACAATACTTTTTTTGGGATGAAAAGTACCTTATGTCCTTTTTTGTATTCCTAGTTTGTATTTGTAGTCCTAATTTCATGATGATCGGTTCAGTAGTTAAGACGTGAAGGCGTAACAAACAAACAAACAAACGGACTTTGGCATTTATAATATTAGAAAGGATGAACTGTACGCGCGGTTAAGGGGTAACCCTTTTTTAAACCCAAAACTGAAACACAATTGAAACACGATTATTACGTTAAAACAGCAGACTTGGGTCCCCATGTCAATACTCACAGTCGTGGTCTGGCGGGGGCGCGGCGGCGAGGCGCAGGTGCACCCGCAGGTTGGCCCACAGCAGGTGCAGCGCCGCGTCCAGCGCTCCACCTGCGACCGTCGTCAGCTATGTACACGTGTCAATACTCACAGTCGTGGTCTGGCGGGGGCGCGGCGGCGAGGCGCAGGTGCACCCGCAGGTTGGCCCACAGCAGGTGCAGCGCCGCGTCCAGCGCTCCACCTGCGACCGTCGTCAGCTATGTACACGTGTCAATACTCACAGTCGTGGTCTGGCGGGGGCGCGGCGGCGAGGCGCAGGTGCACCCGCAGGTTGGCCCACAGCAGGTGCAGCGCCGCGTCCAGCGCTCCACCTGCGACCGTCGTCAGCTATGTACACGTGTCAATACTCACAGTCGTGGTCTGGCGGGGGCGCGGCGGCGAGGCGCAGGTGCACCCGCAGGTTGGCCCACAGCAGGTGCAGCGCCGCGTCCAGCGCTCCACCTGCGACCGTCGTCAGCTATGTACACGTGTCAATACTCACAGTCGTGGTCTGGCGGGGGCGCGGCGGCGAGGCGCAGGTGCACCCGCAGGTTGGCCCACAGCAGGTGCAGCGCCGCGTCCAGCGCTCCACCTGCGACCGTCGTCAGCTATGTACACGTGTCAATACTCACAGTCGTGGTCTGGCGGGGGCGCGGCGGCGAGGCGCAGGTGCACCCGCAGGTTGGCCCACAGCAGGTGCAGCGCCGCGTCCAGCGCTCCACCTGCGACCGTCGTCAGCTATGTACACGTGTCAATACTCACAGTCGTGGTCTGGCGGGGGCGCGGCGGCGAGGCGCAGGTGCACCCGCAGGTTGGCCCACAGCAGGTGCAGCGCCGCGTCCAGCGCTCCACCTGCGACCGTCGTCAGCTATGTACACGTGTCAATACTCACAGTCGTGGTCTGGCGGGGGCGCGGCGGCGAGGCGCAGGTGCACCCGCAGGTTGGCCCACAGCAGGTGCAGCGCCGCGTCCAACGCTACACGCGCGCGCTCCGCCTCGCGGCGCCGCGAGCGTGCGCGCGCGCGCAGCAGGCATATCGCCCGCGCGCGGCCCTCGGCCGGCGACACGCCTTCGCTCTCGTCGCCGATCAATTTCTTTATGTCTGAATGAAGAAATAACATTTATTTATAAGTACAAATTAATTTTCTCCTATTCATTCTCTCATTAAAAAAAATCGTATTTTTAACCAGATTAACACTTTTCCAGAACTACACGCGAGTCAGACAAATTAACCGCATCTTTAAAAAGAACACTATAAACAACAATGCAAATAGAATCAAAAGAGACACAGCACATTCAGCTCTTTTGAAAAAGTTTTATCGAATACACAAGCTAGTATTCAGTCCACCTTCCGTCGTCTGATGAAATTTTTAACCTAAATTCCGACTCACCCGCCAGCGTCATGCTCGGGACGCCGTGCAGCTGGTGCGCCTGCGTGGCCAGCAGCTTGTCCAGGTGCTGCAGCTGCAGTAGTGTAGTACTAGTGTAGCACGTGCTCACCCGCCAGCGTCATGCTCGGGACGCCGTGCAGCTGGTGCGCCTGCGTGGCCAGCAGCTTGTCCAGGTGCTGCAGCTGCAGTAGTGTAGTACTAGTGTAGCACGTGCTCACCCGCCAGCGTCATGCTCGGGACGCCGTGCAGCTGGTGCGCCTGCGTGGCCAGCAGCTTGTCCAGGTGCTGCAGCTGCAGTAGTGTAGTACTAGTGTAGCACGTGCTCACCCGCCAGCGTCATGCTCGGGACGCCGTGCAGCTGGTGCGCCTGCGTGGCCAGCAGCTTGTCCAGGTGCTGCAGCTGCAGTAGTGTAGTACTAGTGTAGCACGTGCTCACCCGCCAGCGTCATGCTCGGGACGCCGTGCAGCTGGTGCGCCTGCGTGGCCAGCAGCTTGTCCAGGTGCTGCAGCTGCAGTAGTGTAGTACTAGTGTAGCACGTGCTCACCCGCCAGCGTCATGCTCGGGACGCCGTGCAGCTGGTGCGCCTGCGTGGCCAGCAGCTTGTCCAGGTGCTGCGCGCGCTGCAGCATGTGCTGCAGCAGCTGCAGCAGCGCGCCCAGGTGCGGGCCGGCGTCGGCGCCGCCGCCGTGCAGCGACGGCCGGAACAGCGCGCGCGAGCCCTCGTGCTCGATCATGTTGCGCGCGAATGTTAGCAGGTTGCACACGATCTGTATCATACGAGAAACATTTTTTTGAGTTACGATTGACTTCTAAGTTACAACGTGGTGGCAAGTATTACACAATAAGCCGAATTGAGGTCCTTAGACTTTCATAGACGGGAAACTAAATTTTGATAACGTCAAAACAAAACTCATGTGCCAGGATAAACTGAACGAGTCAAACTTTTCGTTGTGTGGCAGGCAAATACGTAAAATTATTTGAAAATAAACTAAAAACACATCGAACACAAAATAACTACTTAAATTATTAATACTACAATTGCAGAGTCTACTGACCTTGTAGTACAGCGCTTGATCGTCATCTACGTGCTCTTTTTTTGCCGCTAGCTTATGCTGAGTCGGCGCGGCGTGGCGGATCTCGGAAGCAGCGCTAACATCAGCGAGTGCAACCGCTGCAGCGCTGTATCTAGCTACAGATACCACTCACCTTGTAGTACAGCGTCTGGTCGTCATCCACGTGTTCGTTGTTCGCCGCCAACTTGTGCTGCGGCGGCGTGGCGAAGCGCGGCAGCAGCGCTAACATCAGCGAGTGCAGCCGCTGCAGCGCTGCATCTAGCTACAGATACCACTCACCTTGTAGTACAGCGTCTGGTCGTCATCCACGTGTTCGTTGTTCGCCGCCAACTTGTGCTGCGGCGGCGTGGCGAAGCGCGGCAGCAGCGCTAACATCAGCGAGTGCAGCCGCTGCAGCGCTGCATCTAGCTACAGATACCACTCACCTTGTAGTACAGCGTCTGGTCGTCATCCACGTGTTCGTTGTTCGCCGCCAACTTGTGCTGCGGCGGCGTGGCGAAGCGCGGCAGCAGCGCTAACATCAGCGAGTGCAGCCGCTGCAGCGCTGCATCTAGCTACAGATACCACTCACCTTGTAGTACAGCGTCTGGTCGTCATCCACGTGTTCGTTGTTCGCCGCCAACTTGTGCTGCGGCGGCGTGGCGAAGCGCGGCAGCAGCGCTAACATCAGCGAGTGCAGCCGCTGCAGCGCTGCATCTAGCTACAGATACCACTCACCTTGTAGTACAGCGTCTGGTCGTCATCCACGTGTTCGTTGTTCGCCGCCAACTTGTGCTGCGGCGGCGTGGCGAAGCGCGGCAGTAGCGCTAGCATCAACGAGTGCCGCGCTTCGCCACGCCGCCGCAGCGTGGCGAAGCGCGGCAGCAGCACTAGCATCAGCGAGTGCAGCCGCTGCAGCGCTGTATCTAGCTACAGATACCACTCACCTTGTAGTACAGCGTCTGGTCGTCATCCACGTGTTCGTTGTTCGCCGCCAGCTTGTGCTGCGGCGGCGTGGCGAAGCGCGGCAGTAGCGCTAGCATCAACGAGTGCAAGCGTTGCAGTGCTGCGCCGCTGTGCTGCAGCGCGGTGTCGTTGCGGACGGCGCCGAACACTTCGGGGTCGGACGCGCGCCCGATCACTGACGTTAGCGCTTCTGTCTCTATTAGCAGCTCTTGGGGGGAATTTGGATGCACTGCCCTATTGGTAAAAGAGATTAACCTTTTGAGCGCCACGGTCTTCTATAGAAGACAAATTTTTTCGTGCCCTCAACGCCACGTCTTTACTAGAAGACAATTTAAATGAACAATTATCGATATAATAATTAATCTCATCACTCCTTTTTACTATAGAGTCGTTATTTATTTCTTGGGAAACATACAGCATACATTTTTACATGTAGTTGCAACATATAAATAAATATTTTATAATAATGTATATAAATATATTTTGACATTTTTATTATCTTTTGACATTTTTATTATCTTTCGACATTCTGATTAATGACGTACTAATTTAAAACTTAAATGATCTAAAGGTTTTGTAATATTTTATTCAGTAATCCATTGTTATTTAAAATGTAATTTAAAAAGTTCTTATAATTTCCACATACTAGTTTTAGTGTAATATGTTGTGATCATTATTATATTTAAAACAGCTGTATTTTACCATGTTACAAGGTGGAATAAATGATTTGATTTGATTTGATTTGATTTGATACATCAATTTACATTAGCCTAAACAGTTTATACATTTATAGCTTGGCGATAGAAGACAAACCGCTTTCGGTATGGGTTGGCGGCCAAAAGGTTAACAGATTATTTAGAACAGTGGTTTTCAAAGTGGCGGGGATGGGGCCGTAGAGTCCTTATTTCATGTCTAGTTAGCAGTAACCTTGAGAGGGAAATAGTACTTAAATGTTAAAAATCTTGTACAGTCAGCACAACCAATGTTTTTTTCAGTCAATTTTGAACTTAACGTCCAACACACAAAAGTGTCAATCGAAGTCAATTATCGAAGTTTGATAGATTTATTTAAGCTGGTGTGCTGCCTATTATACAGTACAGTTTTATTACAGTAAGATAAAAAACCGGCCAAGTGCGAGTCGGACTCGCGCACAAAGGGTTCCGTACCAAAAAAACAGCAAAAAAAATCACGTTTGTTGTATGGGAGCCCCCCTTAAATATTTATTTTATTCCGTTTTTAGTATTTGTTATTATAGGGGCAACAGAAATACATCATCTGTGAAAATTTCAACTGTCTAGCTATCACGGTTCATGAGATGGAGCCTGGTGACAGACAGACAGACAGACGGACAGCGGAGGCTTAGTAATAGGGTCCCGTTTGTTACCCTTTGGGTACGGAACCCTAAAAAGGCATGAAATGCATACTTATTTTGAGATTATGAAACAAATACGCCAAAATGTTAAGCCTTATAATAGGCTATTTTACACCATGTAAAATAAAGTATAAAAATGCATATTTCATAAATAGTAAACGAGAAACGTCGATATTTATTCATAAAAATGCAATATAAATTTTATAATTCAATTTTAAAAATCGTATTTTTTTAACTATTCTTCAAATGTTCAAAACGCCATTCGCCATTTTGGATTACGGTGTGACGTCACTCCAATAGTAAATAAACATGACAGCTCTTTTCGCATTCGTATTGTTTACTAACAGAATGACGTCACGAGCATAAACAAAATGGTGGCTAGTGTTTTCGCGCGAAAATGCAAAATCAAAAATTAAAATCGTGTTTTAGGGCATTTAATGGTTTTATAAAATTAAAATTAAAATTCCGCTGATTTATTACGACCCCAGGATTAATTTAAAGCAGTTTTCAAAAAATGGTGTAATACCCTATTATGCCAAGTAATATGTACATAAATTCCACTTAAGTTGTATTCGCCAAATACTACTCACTACGACGTCTTATAGTGAAAATCTCGTAAGTGTAAAAGAAGAAACTTTTCAGGAGGAAGAAAAAACTGCGTGCTGTAAAATTTTTGTACACAGGCTTTTATGTTTTTTTATTAAACAATGTTGTTACGAGTATCGACAGAACAAATAAGCGAGATCAGGATTATGTGTTGCGTGCGAGGTTTTCTTTCTAAAAAAGCAGTAAAAAAATACCAAAAATGCATTTCCGAGGTTTTCGTTCTAAGGCGTATTGCATTGATAAAATAATTTTGCTTTGATAACATAGTTCATAGTGATTTTGTCGTAAGGTGTCGGGACACGCTAAAATATATTAAGTAAAAGCTTAAATACTGAGAAACCACGTTATGTGCCTACAAGAGCGAGTAACGTGCTACTGTTTAACCCTAAGATAATCGCAGTACATACCTGAGCACCATATCGAGTACATCTGCGTGGCTGAGCAGCAGGTGCGTCACGTGTAGCACGCAGCTGTGGTTGCCGGTGCCCAGCGCGGTCAGCAGCGCGTCGCACAGCGACAGCGCCGGCACTAGGATCTGGCGGAACCTGTACGGAATATCAGTTAAAGAAGCCTGAAACGTGGTGGCTATAGGAAAATATAGGTCACCAATTAGTTTCGTTCGGGGTCCGTTTTAAGAAATGTAATGCCCATCGCAGTCCGCACAACATTTTATAGAAAATAATTTATTAAAATTTTATTACAGAAATGTAATTATTAGGTACATAAAGTAGGTATTTTTAAGTTCCTGTGTTCTCGCGGTCCGCACAAAATGGGTTGGTGGTTCGGATGCGGACCGCGGTCCACCATTGACTGATATAGACGATTCAAAAATAATTAATTATTAAGTTCATTTGTATAAAGTAATTTTAGACTTTTACCTTTGAATATGAACGATATTACATTCTGCATTTGATGATTTGATTGCAATTACATCTGACAGTTTAAGTTAATAAAACAAAGGGTTTTAATAACTTTTAAAAAAATCTTTTGAAAAATGAGACAAGACAACGATGACCCATAGACCACAGGAGGACAACCTCGTAACCTAAAAATCAGTGCTACTATCGGTACTAATGTCACGTAACGAGTGAATAGAATAGAATAGAATAGAAAGATATTTATTTCTTTAGTTTGTATGTTACAATTTCTTTACAGGTCGATGGTGTATTCGGCCTGTATGTGTGTTAGCTACTTACAGTCTACTTATATTAGTCTAAAAGATCTGTATAGGTGTCGTGTAGTGCTATGCTGTGTGCTTATTATTATTACAGAATGAATTTATATAAATTTATAATGCTGTTTCGTATTGTCTTATCCTAAATATTTACAATTACCTAATTACAATCTATGGGGACGTGGAGCGGTAGTTCGTTTGCTGAGCGGACGGCTCCGGTCTTTTTTAGTTAGATAATCTATTTCACCTAATCTAGTATTAGTTAGGAGAGGGTTGTGCTGTCCGTAGCCTAGGTAGGCGTCACCTGGGGTCTCTAAGTCCTCGATGTGCATTTCGTGTAATCGGCGGAGCATATCCTTGTTTAGATCTTGTGCACGGAGGTGCCATGGGTCCCAATCTAGCATTTCCCAGAGTTGTGTAGTCTCTAGGCGTCTTGGGAATTGTCCAGTAGTCTTGAGAGCCATTCGATATTGGCGTTCAATTTTTAGTAAATTGCTCTTACTGTAACGTGAGAGTAATTGTACCACACCGTAATCCAATATAGGAAGTAGGCAGGCCTGAACAACGGCAAGTTTTACCGTCAGATCCGTCTTGGCGTGCCAGCCTATGATAGGGGCTAGGGCACCGCGTACTCGTCGTGCCTTCTGCACGACGTAATCCGTCTGCTTGCCCATGGTCATGGTCTTATCTAGGTGTACACCGAGATATTTTATGTTGTTTTTATATTCAAGTACCTCATCTCTGATGCGAATGGTTCTGCAGTAATTTCTCTTGTGAGTAAACATGGCACACTCCGTTTTTTCCACGTTGCATTTTAGCCCCCAGCGACGGTAGTAGTCGATGATGGTATCGGCAGCCCAGCCTGCGCGGTGCGTCGCGTAGTTTGGATTAGGAGATCTGTTGAGGATGCACAGGTCGTCGGCATATTGGGAGAGCTTGAGTCCGCGGATGCGGTCCCGCTGGTCCCAAACGTCGTGTGCGTACAAGTTGAATATGACCGGGCCCAGGATAGAGCCTTGAGGGACTCCGTGTGGTACTGGTTTCTCATCACCGTTGGTGGTTCTGAAGCGACCATAGGTTTTGCGGCCGCTCAGGTAATTCTCTATTAGTTTGATGATGTTGTTCGGGACATCAGCTGTTTGAAGCTTTTTCGTCAGACCTTCGTGATTTATGGAGTCAAAGGCCTTCGAGAGATCCGTTGATACCATGGCCACGCTCTCTTTCGCTTCCAGTGCGTCCGTTATGAACTTGCCAGTGCGAAGGATCTGCGTGCCAGTTCCTCTGTTCCTGGTGAATCCGTGTTGGAACGGCGGTTGGAGTCTATCGGCCGTCTGTCGCAGGCGCGACAACAGCAGACGTTCATGTAGTTTACCCATGATGTTTAGGAGGGTGATGGGTCGGTACGATTTAGCGTCTCGGTGGTTCTTGCCTGCTTTGTGTAGGAAGATGCACTCCCCGATTTTCCATCTGTTGGGATAATAACCTGTCAGTAATAGATAGTCAGCTATCACTTTGTACCTGATGAGGAAGGGATCGCATGCAAGTTTCAGGGCGTCCGCTTTGATTTTGTCCGGACCAGGTGATTTCTTATTTTTGAAGCGTCTCAGCGCGTATCTGATTTCCTCTGTGGATGTGGGGTCGAGGGGCTGGAATGGTGTGGTCTTCTCTGTACTCTTGTCTTCTTTGTCTATCTCGGCTTCTGTAACGATCGCTGCGTCAATCAGGGCATTGATGGTTTCTTTCTCATTGTTGCAACCCTCGATTTGGGGGAGTCTTTGGGGGAGTTTTTGCCTTCAGGTTGCGTTGGATTCACCACATTTGGGTTCTGTTGTTCTGTGGATCGTTTATTATCCGCGACCATTTCTCGCTGCTGTATTCTGTGAGTGTTTGTTGAACTAGATGTTTCAGATGATTATAGATTCTTCTTTGTTCCGTTATTCTGTCCTGGTTGAAGCGTAGTCGCCATGTTTTCTTTTTTGCTAGGTTCCTTTTGTCGATTAATTTATTAATGTCTTCTGGGAGTTGATCTCTTCTGTTGTTTTCATGTAGTGGCGCATATTCATCTAGAGTTTCTGTGATGGCTTTTTCTAGTTGTAGTATATACTCCTCGCATTCTGCGTCGGTTGTGATCTCTTTTGGTAGATGTGTGGTTTTATCCCATAGGGTTTGTTGAAATTGTTGTCTGATTTCTTTGTTGTTTGCAATAGCGCGGGTGTTTCTTACCAGTGTTTTCTCTCTATCTATCACTATGTTTAAGTCCATTAACCAGGGCATATGATCAGAACCGACCGATGTTGTTTGTCGGCATGTTATAGTATCGAAAGCTTGAGCATCGTGCGAGAAGATAGCTGCGTCGAGGATGCCGTAGCCCGCACTGTTAGGTCGTGAGGGTAGGCCCGTGTGGTGTATGGTGCAGACGTCGGAGTTACTTAGGTCGCGGACGAGTATTCCCGCCCCTTCGTCTCTCGTCTGATTGAGTTTGAACATTTTAAGGTTGAGGTCCCCAATGATAATGCTTGGGGCTTCGGTTATTATGTCTTCTAGCTCATCGTTAAGTGCTGCGGTATCGATGTGCTCTGATCTGTTCGGTATGTATATTCCCTTAACTTTAAGGGAGTTTCCGGTCAGGTGGTCGTATGTGAGGTTGATAGCGACGCCTTCGATCTGGCGGTCTCTTTCTTCTGTACCTGGGGTCACGTCGGTCTGACTCCAGCGTATTCCTCGCATCACGTACATGGCTGTGGTTAGATGCGGCGCGATCGAGTGAGTGATCTTATCGTAGTTCAGGAGGTTCATACGGATTTTTGAAAAGTCCACGTGGCACTCGTTGACAACGATTATATGTGGTTTATGACGGTCGGTTAAAGATTTTAGCTCTAGAAATTTGCCTTTGAGTCCTTGCGCATTGAGGTGTAGTATGCGCAGCTTATGATATTGATTTCTTGGCTTATTTGTTGAGAATTTTGATGAGGATTTCGTGTTGTAGCTGTAGTTGGTGTAGTATCTGTTTCATGGTTATTTGTAGCTCTTGCCCTAGAGGCTCCATGCCGTTTTCTTTATATGTTTTATCTTCATTTTGCTGCATTGGTGGCTGGTACTGTGGTTGTGCTTGGGATGCCTGTTTAGGCAGTGGTGGAAATTGTGAAATTGAGCTTATGTTCGCGTACGAGACGTTTTTTCGATGGTATCTCGGTGCTATGTATCTGCGTTCAGCTGCTTCTCTTTGTTTCCTCTCCTTTTCTTCGTGTTGTTTCATTTGGCGGTCTACAGCCTTCTGGAACTTCTCGCATTTGGCTTGGTTGGCCCCATGGCCCGGCTTCTTGCAGGCTATGCATATTTCAATCTCTATACCTTCTTCATTTTGAGTTGTAGAGGTGGGGTGTTTCTTCTCACCGTGACACGCCGATGTCGCATGCGTGAAGAGGAAACACCTCTTACATTGTACTACTCTCCTGGGGTCGTCTTTGTATTGCTGAGGCTTCATGCTGAAAGCCCCAAAATACGCATGCTTTGTTGTCTTCATGGACGTAGCAATTTCGTCGTATGAGTGGGCACCATCAAAGATAAACAGTTGTAGGTTACCTTTGATTGTCCTCATTTTGATTGGTCTTACACCGATGCACCTCTCCATTTCCTCGAGGCATGCTTCGTTTGTCTCGTCGTAGATGTTTGTGTTGAGCACCACCTTCCTCTGGTGTTTCTGCTGGGCTTTAGGGACTCGTGCCACGAAGCGAAGTCCGTCGTCAAGCTTACTTAACTCCTCTATAATTACTTTCCTTATTTCTGCGGTATATACGCGGATCGTGATGGTTCTTTTGTTAGGAGCCATGGTGTGTCTTGCTCCGTGCTGTATGGTCATTTTTCTAATTTGGTTGAGGTATTCCGGATCGTTGATTTTCTTGACGTCCGTTATAATTATGTCGGGGATGTGAGTGGATGGTGTGATCACTCTCGGTTGTTGCTGGTTGACTGACGTGTTAGGAGTGGCGGCAGTTCTCTTCCTCTTCTTAGGGCTGTGTGAGATAGAAGGTGCCAGGGCGTGGTCTTCTTCCCTTTCCATTTCGTCTTCGTGCTCTTCGTCGGTACGGAGTGAGGAAAAGCGGTTGCTTGTTGTTATGCCAGGTCGTTGCTGCAAGGCGACGGCTGGGCTGGTGGTGCGTGAACGCACCGGTACATGATTGAACTGGCTCCCGGGATCGGCGAGCGAAAACGTTGAAATGGTCTCATTTTTGTGCGCAGCGGCAGTAGTTTCTTTGTTCCGTGCGTGCGCTGGTAGAGCGTCGTTGCGCGTCCGTACGGTGTTGGCGGCCATGCTACCGAGCACATTCGTCGCGGTAATTGCGCCACTAGGCATGTGACATGGCGTCTGGCGAGTGATGTGGCCTAAGCCACCTAATGGCGGCTTAGCGCTTGTGAGTTGTGTCTTGGGTATTTCTTTATATTCCGATGTTATTTTATTTACTATGCCGCATTCACAGGTTACATTTTCTTCACTTTGAAGTCCCATGATTGGCATGTATTTCACGTTTATCTGTCCGTTGCACTTGCGGCAGTCTATCTTATTAATTTTGCAAAAATTGATATTACAAGAGTATATATTAATTTCATTTACACTGTTCACTAGGTGTCCGTTTGAGATATTTGCTGAGATTTTCAGAAAACATTTCACGGCACTTCTCTTGTTACACAGTCTACAATTCAATTGTTTAATCTTAGTTTGGAGTCCCTGCCACTCATGGAATTTTTTAATTACGTTAATTTGTGTGCAGTGCCAACAGGCAACTGCGTATTGTCCTTCATTGTCCGGGGAAAGTTCACTTACACTAGCTAGTTTGTATTCACTGTTCTTTTTATTATTCACAATTGTACTGTCCGTGTCCATTTCACTAGTTTCACTATTGTCGGAAGGGCCTAATGGCCCTCCCTTAGTCTCCGCATTCATATCAGCCTGCCTCGGGCTGATGCAATCGAAAGTAACGCATTTGGCCAGTAGGTACTAGGCTAACGGTGCTTACTTTGTGTTGAGCGTGGTCAAAAGAAAAGGGGCACGGGTCTGCGAGTCCTTTGTTTAGAAATGGCCACCAGATGTGTGCGCAATGTCGCCGGCTATGAAGCTCGGCGTGACACGCGTGTGTTCGCCACGGCTGCCGAGACCGAACTCTAACGAGTGAAGTAGGTACCCAAAACTGCTACGTGAAATGAGGCAGCCAGTGAAATTCAATTTTGATATTTATGCACATTTAATTTGGAACAAAACTTTCTAAATGTCTTTATGTATTAAGATTATATTGTCTGTGGTAGAAGTAGTACTGCACTCGGTTGTAGTGTGTGAATGTCATTGGGTGCATTTCAGCAGACTAATCGCTGGGTCATCGATCGATATAGAGTGTTTTAATCATGGAAAATAAAAAATAAAAATGGTAAATAAAATTACAATCCATGGTTAAAATGTACTCTATGGCGACTGATGACTCAGCGATTAGTCTGTTAGAATGCACCCATTCTCACCTGTGAGTGACTGGCGGCAGGAACTGCGTGTCGTGCGCGGCGTCCGTGGCGGCGTGTATGTCGGGGTGGCACGACAGCGCGCTCATGTTGGCCCGACTGTGTGTATATGTATGTGACGTCACCTGTGAGTGACTGGCGGCAGGAACTGCGTGTCGTGCGCGGCGTCCGTGGCGGCGTGTATGTCGGGGTGGCACGACAGCGCGCTCATGTTGGCCAGGCAGGACAAAGCGCCTTGCGCGAGCAACGTCTCGGCGCCCGCCCGACTGCCCGCTAGCTTCACGAGCAGCGCCATCTTGGATTCGTACACGTACAACACGCGCAGCGACTTCGGGTTTGGCTCTAGTGCCTGTTAGTAAATATAGAAGTGTTTCACATTTACGAATGAATATAGGATTTGATGAGCCTAGAAATGCGTGATTTAAAGTTCTGAGGAAATCTTTACCGAATTACGTCGTTTTTTTTTCTTTATGAAATTGACAATTAAAAAAACTTAGTTTATAATCTAAGTACCCAATAAATATTATGTTTATTAACGGCCGATTTCAATAATCTATCTTCAGTAATGCTGCGAATTAGTTGGACTGAGAAGGTTTCCAGCGTGAGAGTTCTCCAACGCGTTGAAAAAAGTCGCGAATTACTGCAGACCGTCAAGAAAAGAAAAGTTGAATATCTTGGTCATGTCCTACGACACGAGAAATACCAGCTTCTCCAGTTAATAATGATGGGCAAGATTCAAGGCAAACGACGCGTTGGAAGAAGGAATAAATCGTGGTTGCGCAACATCAGAGAATGGACAAAAAAAAATAGTATAGCCAGTCGAACAACTGTGTCGCTTGGCGCAAGACAGAATATATTTAAGCTGACGGCCAACCTCCAGTAATGGAGAGTCACTTGAAGAAGAAGAAAATCTTCAGTAAGAGATAGGACCACTATGGATCTGTTACTAGGCAACTGTTATTTTTCGTCTCTAACAGAAATATCTAGACAACAAATCTTTAGTAAGCCTATTTCTTACTGAGGATAGGTTATTTTTATACGTAAAGCAACAACATTGACATTTCAAAGATGAAAAGAATAACAGAAAAGGATTCGTTAAGACAAGTTTAGTTTTTTATTTAGTAAATTACTCACCTCTTTCAATCCCTCGTCGTCTTGCAATAGACTGTCGATGAGACTCCTCAGGTACCCTTGGTTTGTAAGCGTATGCATCCAATCAGTGCGCGGATGTATCTCCAGCAGAGAGTCCAAGCACGCCAGCGCCACCATGCGGCACACATCGTGCCCGCCGCCTATACAGTCGCTACACACTATCGAACACAAGTTCTCACCAAAACCACTAATCACATCTATCACCATAGACTTCAAAGCAGACTCTTCCTTACTAGGCTTCGCTTTAGAGCTATCTAACCGACTAACGTATGTCGAATTCATCTCTTCTTCCGGGTCAGCGGGACTCGACTTCAAGTTCACGATGTTCAGGTAATTCAACAATGCTCCATATAAATTCACGCGCATTTTCTGCGTCGACGTGCCCGAAACTAATATCCAACTAAGTATTTTATGAAGAATGAACTTTAGTGTTAGAGATTTCGTCTGCATTATTTGGCTCGAAGGACCGAAAAACGATGTTTCGAAGTCTGAAGCGTCTGTTCTGAATACGCTGAAATCTGAATACGCTTCCCGTTTCTGCATAATGTAGCAGTGGCGTAAATTGACTAGTAGAAGTAATACTGTTCCGGATGCTAAGTTTCCTAACTGTGGGAGAACTTCAGCTGGTGGTATCTTGTTCAATAGGTCCTGGAGGATGTTTAATAGGAGGTTCTTTCTGGATTCGAGGCTGAGTATGTCGGGAGGCGCGACACAGAATAGGATTTCGGTGAGTTGCCGCCACGAGTCGTAGTAGTGTGTGAGTGTCGCCGCTAGATTGCGTTGTCTGTTCACTTCCGTTACATAATCTAGGACCTGTGTAGGACAACAATTTCTTTTGAATGGTGAAACACGGCTTTAGTCAAACATTTTACTAACAAGAATAATAATAGAAAACAAATCATCTTTTCATTTGATCAAATTTTATGGCATATATTTTTGTGTACTTGAAATGTGTTTACCTTTTGTATTTCTTGTGCGACGAGATTCCGTTGCGGCGCGGTGGCGTGCAGCGCCGCCAGTTCCCGGGACAGTAACGCGTGAACCCGGGTTACGCTAATACGCTTCCCGCCCAAGCCTGTACATGAGAAAAATTGATAAATGTAGTTTGAAATTTTTGCATTTTATGTATGGTGGACTGTCCGCGCGTTTGACCTCAATTTCACCTGATGGGAAGTCACAAGGAGGACGAAGATGGAGCAAGCACAGTCAGTAAATGCTTATTTAATCTGGCTTTAAAGACGCCCAAGTTATATTGTTCGGGGAAAACAGACGCAGGGAGGTCATTCCACATCTTAGCTGTTCAAATTAAAAAGTTGGAACCGAAGCGTTTCGTGCGGGTACATGGAATATCGACAACATAAGGACTAGTGGCTCCGTGAGCTGTAGACCTCGCATTAAAAAGTAGTTCAAATTGTATGTTGTTTAAAAAATAATCTAAAAGCTGTCGCCACCCGTTTTTCCCACACTGTCCACGAGATTTTCAAAGCACATAGTAGGTACGTGCTGTTTGGTATATTATTTGGTATTATATATATAATTATCGAACCTGCTCACAAAATTTCACAAGAATCGGTTGAGAAATGCGACCTGTAGAGGAAAACAGACAGCTGGAAAGTCGGACTCAAATATTTTTTTTTTACATTTCTCCGCCATTTTGAAAAAATTCAAAAAAACTGGCATGACAAAAAATTCTATATATTATTTGAATCTGCTCACAAAATTTCACAAGAATCGGTTGAGAAATGCGACCTGTAGAGGAGAACATCCAGCGCCAGAAAGCCGGACGGAAATATTTTTTTTACATATCTCCGCCATTCCAAAAAATTTAGAAAAACTGGCTCAACCCAAAAAAATCTATATCATTTTCAAACCTGCCCACAAAATTTCACGGTAATCGGTTGAGAAATGCGACCTGTAGAGGAAAACAGACAGCGCCGGTAAGTCGGACTGATATATCTCCACCATTTAAAAAAAATAAAAAAACTGGCGTGACAAAAAAAAATATATAATTTTCAAAACTGCTCACAAAATTTCACAAGAATCGGTTGAGAAATGCGACCTGTAGAGGAGAACATCCAGCGCCAGAAAGCCGGACTGAAATACATTTTTTTTACATATCTCCGCCATTTCGAAAAAAATAAAAAAAATTGACTCAACTAAAAAATCCCAATAATTTTCAAACCTGCCCACAAAATTTCACGATAATCGGTTGAAACATGCGACCTGTAGAGGAAAAAAGACAGAGCCGGAAAGCTGGACTAAAATCTGTTTTTCTTACATATCTGGGCCATTTTGAAAAAAGTCGAAAACCTGGCTCGACAAAAAAATTCTATGTAATTTTTAATCTGCTCACAAAATTTCACGAGAATCAGTTGAAAAATGTGACTTGTAGAGGAGAACATCCAGCGCCAAAAAGCCGGACTAAAATACATTTTTTTTAACTGCGCCATTTCGAAAATTTTAGAAAAACAAAAAAAATCTGTTTAATTTTCGAACCTGCTCACAAAATTTCACGAGAATCGGTTGAGGAATGCGACTTGTAGAGGAGAACATACAGCCGGACATACGAAAGAATTTTTGCCCAAGCTGAAGCAGAGACGCTTCGCTCGCACTTCGTGCTCGCTCAGTCAATGAAAAGCCGCCCTGCGCCTGGTAGTTCAAAGATGAAACGGGGAAGGAGGTATGAGGTTGTGTAACTCCTAAGTGCACTCCCCGAAATATAGAAGACTGATAAGCAGGCTACCTTTCGACGGTGCTCAAAACTTTGAAACCTTCGGTGGACCAGAACATCATCGCTAATCAGCCTCTTTGCTCGACGCTCGATGGAGTCCAGGGCCAACTGGTATTTGGCAAATCCATCCCAAAGGTGAGAACAGTACTCCATACACGATCGGACCTGAGCTTGATAAAGAGTTAAAAGCTGTCCCGGTTTGAAATACTGTCTCACCCTGGAGAGGATACCCAGCTTTTTGGCTGCGGTTTTAGCTTTGTATGTAAAATAGTTAAAGTTCGACCCTTCAACACTTCTATCGTTGTATCTACTATTATTCATTTTATTTCTTTATTAATTCGCGTGGAACAGCTCCCAGCAGGTGCGCCGCAGTAGGTGACATCGTCTGTATGTATATTAGACTGGCGGAAAAATCTCAAATTGCTTCTGCTTTCAACAGTTAACGGCATTTAGTGAAACTTTTTGACACCGAAACTTTTTAGACTAATTCGACCCAGCAGAACACGATTCTGCCCGGTGTCAACCCCTCCCCTGATCCCTTCCCCCCCTTTTCCCCCAAAATGAGTCCCAATCTCCGGTTTTTTCAATTTTTTTCCGAAACTAGTAGAGATAAAAGAAAACGGTCCATGACAAAAATAATCTGCATTAAATTCTCCACAGCATTTGCATAATAAATTATTTGACAGGCAGAACAACTTAAGAAATAATGTATGCTCAAACTGTATATTTTTATATTTTTTTCAAAATATTTGCATTCGCAGTTAATTTATTTAAAAACGGTCGAATCTGTGATAAAACACTCCAGTAGTAAATTAATCTTAATACATTTACCTACAAAACAAGACCTAACTTAACGTCGTACGAGTATTCGTTAACGATCTACAGGTCGCAACGCAGACGTTGCCGCAACAATACCGCCCCACGAACCTCAAATAACTGTGCTCGCTACATCACAAAGATACGCATGTACGTACTTAGAATAACTACATTTTTTAACTTAAACATTTCGTCATCATCCTCATCATCTCAGCCTAGACATGGGCGCCGCGCCGGCGCGACGCCGCCGCCGTCTCTGCTGCGCGGATTGATTTTTTGCCCAAAAACAATATTAGCGAAAGTTTTAATAACTATTTCAGTTTTTTGACTGCTCGTTATTTCCCCACCAAATTATGCCGCCCATAGGTACAAGCTGTATTCAACGAAGATCTCTTACTAGAAAAATTTCTGGATTGTGCCTGTCCTACCTAGCACCTACTTATGGTCATCCACTTCGAGTGTTGTGTTCCCATTATTTTCTGGTAAAGACGTTTCTTGGAAAGCACTACTTACATATTTGAGCGCTGTCCTTGTCTTTCAAGATGTTAGCAACAAGAACTAAATCACCGGCAAACCGAAAGTGTGTTAATTACTTCACAGTTCTTTTCCAGTCCGGATACGAGAACTGCGAAGTATTTAACACGATTTCAGTCGTTCGGTAATCCCATACTATCGCAGGGGAGAGTGAGACAAAGAGAGGTTAAATATTTCTCTAGACTCTGTTCATAGTGTGGGCCATATGTTTTAAAATCAGTTCATGTCCTTTTGAATCGTCTTGGAACATCGAACCATTCTTCGTCATTTGACGACATATCCACCCACGGCAGATAAGTTCGTCAAGTCCGCCCATCCGGGGAATGTCTATTGGGACACGACACATCTCCCCATGTTGTATAGACCCTAAGTCTGAGGAACTAGTAGTAGTAACTTAGGGTCTACTAAGGGAGGGGTTGACACCGGGCAGAATCGTGTTTAGCAGGGTCAAATTAGTCTAAAAAAAACCCGGTGGCAAAAAGTTTCATTCAATGCCGTTAACCGAGTTTTTTTCAAAAATTTCCACTAATCTACATAGCCAGTGGTCGCTCACCGGTGGGCAGGTCGCAGGCGGCGAGCGCCTGCCGCAGTTGGTGCCAGCTCCCAGCGAGGTGCGCCGCAGTAGGGGACATCGTCTGTATGTACATAGCCAGTGGTCGCTCACCGGTGGGCAGGTCGCAGGCGGCGAGCGCCTGCCGCAGTTGGTGCCAGCTCCCAGCGAGGTGCGCCGCAGTAGGGGACATCGTCTGTATGTACATAGCCAGTGGTCGCTCACCGGTGGGCAGGTCGCAGGCGGCGAGCGCCTGCCGCAGTTGGTGCGCGTGGAACAGCTCCCAGCGAGGCTCCGCCGCCGCCTCCACGCTCACCGGCAGCCCATCGAGAGTGCGACGAAGAAGGCACCATTCCCACTCCTGTACATTTTTCATTCTATGTTAGAAAACTATTATGTACCAAAGTTAATATAGAACATTTTCTAATTAAAATCTTTATTTCAGACCGTAACTGCAAGCGCATGGATGTAGCACCCATGATCGCGGCGAAATCGTTACAAACATGCATAGCTTTTAAGTGATTTATGTGTAGCGTTACCTGCGCGTGCACCTGCGCGTTGTGCGTGAGCGCGGCGAGCAGCGCGGCCAGCGGCGCGTGGTGGCGCGCGGCGGCGGCGGCGCCCGCCTCGCACGCGCCCGATATTGTGTAGTTACCTGCGCGTGCACCTGCGCGTTGTGCGTGAGCGCGGCGAGCAGCGCGGCCAGCGGCGCGTGGTGGCGCGCGGCGGCGGCGGCGCCCGCCTCGCACGCGCCCGATATTGTGTAGTTACCTGCGCGTGCACCTGCGCGTTGTGCGTGAGCGCGGCGAGCAGCGCGGCCAGCGGCGCGTGGTGGCGCGCGGCGGCGGCGGCGCCCGCCTCGCACGCGCCCGATATTGTGTAGTTACCTGCGCGTGCACCTGCGCGTTGTGCGTGAGCGCGGCGAGCAGCGCGGCCAGCGGCGCGTGGTGGCGCGCGGCGGCGGCGGCGCCCGCCTCGCACGCGCCCGATATTGTGTAGTTACCTGCGCGTGCACCTGCGCGTTGTGCGTGAGCGCGGCGAGCAGCGCGGCCAGCGGCGCGTGGTGGCGCGCGGCGGCGGCGGCGCCCGCCTCGCACGCGCCCGATATTGTGTAGTTACCTGCGCGTGCACCTGCGCGTTGTGCGTGAGCGCGGCGAGCAGCGCGGCCAGCGGCGCGTGGTGGCGCGCGGCGGCGGCGGCGCCCGCCTCGCACGCGCCCGATATTGTGTAGTTACCTGCGCGTGCACCTGCGCGTTGTGCGTGAGCGCGGCGAGCAGCGCGGCCAGCGGCGCGTGGTGGCGCGCGGCGGCGGCGGCGCCCGCCTCGCACGCGCCCGATATTGTGTAGTTACCTGCGCGTGCACCTGCGCGTTGTGCGTGAGCGCGGCGAGCAGCGCGGCCAGCGGCGCGTGGTGGCGCGCGGCGGCGGCGGCGCCCGCCTCGCACGCGCACGCGCGCAGCACCCACGACCGCGCCGATATTGTTACTGCACCCGCCGTCTGAGTACACACAAAAAACATAGTGATCATTATTCATTCTAAAAGTAACGATCTGCCCCAGTATTACAACCTCTTTTTTATGCAAAAAGGAGTAGTGCTTGACCTTCACCTCACCTGATGTTAAATGACGATAAGGCCAAAGGTGAAAGCGCACTACGCCCGGAATTCTCATCACTGATGACCTACACAGACACCAGCGATCCACAACCAAACATAACATGACAGTTAGACATAATAATGTCATATAATTTACTATACAACGATAAAAGTTTTTAAGAAGTTGTAATGGGGAGGAAAAGCGCAATTTTATCCCGATAGGTGGCGTCTGGTCTTGGTACCGGGCCGCCTCAAAGAAAGTGTCAAAACATATGGGAATCTCTTGGAGTATTGCACTTTTTAATTTTATACTGAGAAAATTCCGCATTGTTATGCATGTAACTTGTATATTATTGGAGTTCATCGATTTCCCAGTAACAAAAAAAATATTGGGCAAAAAAATATCAAAAAAAAGATGCTTTTCCCTCGATTTTCTCCTTTGCTGAGCCTGAGAAACATTATAAATCAAAAGGAATGTTTCATGAATTTGATGAAGCTTCGCCAAAATAAAACAACATTTGAATTATAATAGCTTTGTTCTTTAATATTTCAACCTCAGCAGTTTCTAGCATATTTATAACTTGGATGAATTTGATAGGTATATCAAATATGGAATAAGCCCAATATTGGGGCCAAACAGAGAATTAATAGAATTTTATATGCCAGAGTCATTCAAGAAACTTAGAATAATAAAATAAATATGATAAAACGGTTCGTGTAATTTTGGATGGTACAGAAATTCCAGTACAGAAACCTGAAATTACTATTGCACAGAAGGCATCATCAGGCAACTATAAACACGGAAATTCACACTCAGTTGCTTTGTTAAAATTTAAATCATATGCTACTAATCTGAAATAAAAAGATTACTTGTAAATCTTACACGAAATTTAAAGAAATGTAATGCTTGTTAGCAATTTTTTGTAAGTTGCTATAAACTTTCTTGCCTGTTGTTTTGGCTTTTCTTTTCCGTAATTCTTCTTTTATATGAGCTAAAGTTAGCATATAATACATTGTTTGTCCGCAAAACCGAAAAAAATACAATCTAAGAAAGTAAAATCACGTAATACACAGTCAAGACAATATAAGCTCAAACTGACAATTGTTCCAAAGAATGAAGCGCCATCTGTAATTCACTTTGCCTTCGCCTCCCCATTAATGAGAAAAGGGCCTTAACAGGTTAAACGCCGCGTAGGTCACCGGTGACCTCAATTTTAAAATTAACTTTAAATTTCTTTTTTTCCCCAGGAATTTTTCTATTATTTTTGATATTGTTTATGATATCTGAAATGTTTTACAAACTTTTTTATTTATTTTTTTAATTTATTTTTAGTGTTACATTCATGAATTGTAAAAAAAATGTTGTATGATGATGTTTAAGGTGGTAATAACACAAAAACACATCATGGCAGTTTTTTTTCTTTCTGATAGTCATATTTTATTATAAATTATAAATACCAATACCAAAAATAAAATAAAACTTCACATAATACGTTGTTAAACAAATTTCAATAAAACCAAAAGCTCACCTCCAGATTAACAGTGGCCTTGATATGCCTGCACAGGAAGTAGTCCCTGGTGCGCAGGTAGCGCAGCGCGGGCGCGGACGTGCTGGGCCGCGCGCACAGCCAGTACACCAGCCGGTAGCAGCTCTCTATCAGGTTTGTCGCCTCTCTACACATTAACAAAGAGATTCGTTGACACAACGTCACAGGTGAAACACGAGCTCTTTAAACTGAAGCGGCCTACACAAAGCTCTGCCGCAGAGGGAGAGGCATCCGGGACATCAGAAATTTTTATGTGGGACTTAGCCAAAAAAGGGGGACCTGCCTTCAAATGTAAAGAAACGACATAAAACCGTAACAAATGGCCGCGCAGCGCGATTTTTAGTCAGTTTCATCCACTAATTTTGCAATCTTGCCTATACTAAAAGAAACGGCCGCGCAGCGCGACTTTTAAGTCGGTTTCATCCACCAATCTTGTACAAGAGTACAGGTAAGAACCTATAGCAAAAAAATGGCCACGCAGCGCGACTTTTAAGTCGGTTTCATCTACTAATCGTGTACTCTTGTCTTTTATAAGTAATAATTGCAGACAACTTGTCTGCCTATATTATTATTAATAATATAGGCAGACAACTTTTCTGCCTAGGACGCCTTAATAATTTATTAAAAATAGTCTAGCAGCGCGATTTTTGTGCGCAATCGATGTATGTGCGTGCGTAGCTAATTCCGAAAAGCGGGACATTTAGCGTCCCGCACACACCCTGAGCGGGACGTCTCGTTGAGGGTCTCAGTGGTGTCCTAAGTCCTTTCCTTAGATTTTTCAGTGTTCAAAAATGGCTCCTATATTATCCAAACACCAAAAAATAGCATTGGTTTTGACTGTAATGAGTACGAGTTAAAAAGAAAAAAGTAACTTCTGGTATAAAAAAAACACAAAACACCGATTAAAACGTTAATAATGGTGGCAAAAATTGGCTTAAGAAGTGTTTGAATCGGCCCGACTGAGCTACATATTTATTTATTTATTATTTGGTGAATCATCAGCTTACATGGTATTAATACAAATTAGAAAGTATAAACTAAAAAGCTAATAACAAATTCACACCGTATCTGTTGAACCCTCCACCATTTAAGCGTTTTCTCGGGACGACAAATATATCAACAGTCATCATAGAATAAAACAGGTAGAATAGACTTACTTGTCGGCGGTAGGTTGCGATGTGATGAATTGGTCCAGAATGTCTAGTATAGCGTGCAGGCACGTGCGCGGGTGCCCCGCCGCGCCCGGCTCGTTCAACGCACTCTTGCTCACCTGACAAACATACGACCTGTTACAAAAAAACCTTCAAAAAAACCCCTATAGCCGAATATCGTTGATAACGTACCATACATACATACTATTCTGGCAAATGCATGTCACTTCGCAAATGGTCACTTTCGCAAAACGTCACCCTCGCAGAATGTCATTCACAATTTTGAGAAAAAGAAAAAAAAAATAATGACATTCTGCGAAAATGACTTTTTGCGAAAGTGACCAAATTTTTCTCGATGACCATTTGCGAAAGAGACGATCTGCGTCAAAAAACCACTGCGACAAGCACCCTCACGTCGGTCCACCTTGTCGGGGGCCTACCCACGGAGCCGAGTCCAGTGCGCGCGAGCCATTCTAGGACCTTCCGCAACTTCGTACGCGTGGATTTTATGACTTTGGCGTACGCATTTAAATGAACTAACGTAGTTACATAACAATAAAAATTTAATAAAATTTAATGATTCATTTTGTTAGGGTGTCGTTACTGTTTAGCATAACCGTGCATATCTTAACATAACAAAATAAAATTATATTAGGTGCCTGTTTCGCAATATATGATTGTTTAATGAAAAATGGAACAGAATATATTATTTTTGTGCTTATCTTTGTGATACGGGCCCTTAGTAACAAAATATGTAATAATAATATAGGTAATATTTGGAAGATTGTTATTATATTTACAAAAACTTTTTTTTAAACTGTTAATTAATATAATAACAGATTTTGTACTTAAATGCGAGGAAATTGAGGTTCAAAATTAATTTGGAGATTTTGTCAGTTTTGCAAGGTTTGACGCGCTGTTGACTGTGCCTCTCTGTGTATTTATGTGTAGAATTTAATTTAAAATTGAAAATCATTTCAAATTTAAAAGGTGTAGTTGCATAGGTATTTCAGAATTTCAGTTCGATTGTTATCAAATTTGTTGTTTAGTAGGTGAGAATGTAGTATTCATTAAGCAATTTTTTCTTTGCGATTAAGTAATTATTTAGTATGATGTAGTTATACTTTAATTTAGACACAGATTTTATATTATTACTCTTTAGGTTCGATTGTTTCTTTTTATTGTTCGGTTTCTAATTTAGAATTATAATGGAAACCTGTTATTGGCTTTAATTGTAAAATTATTTAGCGTAAAAATTTAATGTAACGCTGTTGATTTCGTGAAAAAAAAATAAAAAAAATACATAAGCAAATATTTGTAGCAGTGTTATGGTTCTGCATCAGGTGTTCCAGATCTTCGATTTTTATACCTCAACAAAAAATGCTCATCGGGCTGAATAACTTATGCAAAGATGTCATTTTTATGTTTTGTATAGTTTAGTTGGACCATCATGGTTCTGCATCAGGTGTTCCAGATCTTCGATTTTTGTACCACAGTCCTCAACAAAAAATGCTCATCAGGCTGAGCAACTTTTCTCAAGGTGTAATTTTTATATTTTGTATAGTTTAGCTGGATCATTATGGCTCTGCATCGGGTGTTCCAGATCTTCGATTTTTATGCCTCAACAAAAAATGCTCATCGGGCTGAATAACTTATGCAAAGATGTCATTTTTATGTTTTGTATAGTTTAGTTGGACCATCATGGTTCTGCATCAGGTGTTCCAGATCTTCGATTTTTGTACCACAGTCCTCAACAAAAAATGCTCATCAGGCTGAGAAACTTTTCTCAAGGTGTAATTTTTATATTTTGTATAGTTTAGTTGGACCATCATGGTTCTGCATCAGGTGTTCCAGATCTTCGATTTTTGTACCACAGTCCTCAACAAAAAATGCTCATCAGGCTGAGAAACTTTTCTCAAGGTGTAATTTTTATATTTTGTATAGTTTAGTTGGACCATCATGGTTCTGCATCAGGTGTTCCAGATCTTCGATTTTTGTACCACAGTCCTCAACAAAAAATGCTCATCAGGCTGAATAACTTTTGCTAAGGTGTCATTTTTATATTCCTTATAGTTAAAGTTGGACTATTATAATTCTGCATCAGGTGTTCCATTTTCCAAAATCAATTATACCATAAGTTATGCCCAGGCTTAACAGCTATATAACAAAAAAAGTTTCATTCGAATCCGTTCAGCATTTCCGGATATTAGCGTGTTCAAACAGACAAACAGACATACTTTTTTTTTCTTACTCTATTACTATGTCTCTATCGCCCCAAACATTTTTTCAGAAATATATGTAATGTACAGACATACCTTTTTTACTGTTTTATTGTATGTAAGGATTTCCCTTCAGCGTATACTCACGTCTTCGTCCAATTGGTATCCCAGCAGGAAATGCGCGAGGTTAGGAGGCGCGGTGGGCAACGCCTGGTGCAATAGTAACAGTATGCCCTCTTTCGTCTGACGGACTGTACTCGCGTCGGGGCCCCACTCCTCGGCTTCCAAGCATTCCACGAAGCCGTGTCTGTGCGGGAATTACAAAAATGTTTACATACTCGGAAGGAAAAACAGAACCCTTGTTTATAAGGACACTAGCGGCCGCCCGCGACTTCGTTCGCGTGGATAGTATTTCCTTTGGGCACATTTCCTTTTTTCAGGATGAAAGGTTTCACGACGATCGGTTAAGTAGTTAAGACGTGAAGGCGTAACAAACCGATTTTCGCATGTAGGTATAATATCAGAAAGGATTTCACACCTGACGTCAGCAGCGAGCGCGTGGCGATGTGCCAGCGACGCGACCAAGTGCCGCGCGGCGTGCGGCGCCTGTAGCGCGCGCGCTAGTACTTGTGTAGCGCGCGCTGCAGCGCCGCCGCCGAGTTGCAGCACGCGGCAGCAGGTCACTAGCCGGTCCCCGCCCGAAGGACCATCGCCCGCTATGGAATTACGATACATTTTCAAATCGGTCACACAAAAAGTCACTGCCAAATCAGCGGTGGTAGGCTAGAATCTAATAAAACATTAGGACGCTTTGCTTCGCAATGCTCTGCAACGCAACGTGTTGAGCGCTGGCCCTTACTAATCTAACATTACAAAACAAAATAATAAAATCAATACAGCAACAAAAATCTAATTAAATGTTGCAGCGCAAAATTTATCAATCCATATACCAGATGCCATAAAATGTTTACACTTGAAATTTTTTTAAATAATCCTGCGCGAATGGTTACTCGAAAATACATTTTACTCTGTCGATGAATTCTTGCAACATAAACAAGTAAAAATATAAATATTTGAAATTATGGTAGATGATTGGACAACCTATCCCATTTTAATGTGACGCAAAATATAATTTTACATTTTAGTTTTAAAATTAATATTTGCATGCTATCATTGTATCGCTAAATAGGTTTAAGCAACATTATATTATTTTTAACCATCACTGTTACACCCTAATTATAGCAAATAAACAATTATGAATTATGAAAAATCTCGTCGGTACCCGCCACCAGCGCGCGTTCCAAAGCTAGTCCACGCCCCAGTATCTGTAGTACGCTATCTCTACGAACTCCTGATCATTATAAATATCTCCTTACCTAGTATAAGTTTAGACAGCCCCACGATGAGCACCCCGCGGCCCGCCTCGTTGGCGGCCGCCACTAGCGCGCGTTCCAACGCTAGTCCGCGCTCCAGTATTTGTAGCACGCTATCTCTACGAACTCCTGAGGCCGTATTACAAGCTCTTAAATCCTGCCAGGTTTATAAATTGCTGTAGTGACATCTCTTTCTCGTCGTATAGCAAATAAAAGAGATAGATTGATAGCCAGTCAGAAAACTGCCTGGAAATAAGAGGTCATAATTCGGCCCCTGATCATTATAAATATCTCCTTACCTAGTATAAGTTTAGACAGCCCCACGATGAGCACCCCGCGGCCCGCCTCGTTGGCGGCCGCCACTAGCGCGCGTTCCAGCGCTAGTCCGCGCTCCAGTATTTGTAGCACGCTCTCTAGACTCTCCTCTACGAATTCCTGGTGAATAAAAAACAAACCTATATTTTTATCGAATTGAACATTGATCGAAACAACTTATATCTCAACTATTGTTTCAGACAAAAAAGTACTAAGTTTCTCAAATTCCATTAGAAAATGCAGTTACGTTCATCTATTCATCTATTCATAGATAGACAGGGCACTAATTAGTCGACTTTTTACCCACGACGGACGGAACGGAACGGAGGCGGTATATGCGTTTGGGGTTAGAGGTTGTTTGTTTGTCTGTTACCATTTTCCTCGGAAACTACTGGGCCGATTTCGATGCGGTTTTTTGCATTCAAAAGGTTTCATTTCAGAGTAGGTTATTAGACATGTTTCATGAATTCTTTAAAAACTTTAAAATAAAAAAGCAAAATTGAAAATTTTGAAAAAACCCACGACCATTAATATTGTTACTCTTAATTTAAAAAGAGTAAAATAAAATAGTCGAGGGATTTTCGTAAAATTTATTTTTTAATAAGATTATAATGGTAAATAAAAAAATAGGAGCTCTAAAAAGTGCCTTCGCGCATTTACGACTTTGGGTTTAATTAAAAAGTTAATCAAAATTTACAAAATGAGGCCGCTACGAATTCATTGAATAAGTCGAAATTTTTAATGTATTTTTTCTGACTTCTGAGATCTCTATAACGCCGAAAATGGTAATTTTACGCAAAAATCACACTCGATATGTAATATGGCTCTTAACAATATTCACAGAAAGGAGGCGCAATACTGTTTCATTCTGTATTTGGTGACGTATTTATTGGGTATATTAGTAGTAAGATATTGGGCATTCTAACTCAAGAGTCAGGTCGCACGACGCTCGCAGACGCGACCTCATTCTTGTGTTAAAAAGCCCAATATCTTACTACTTCAAATTTGTAATGATCTAATTACTTTTGCTTTCACCACACACCTCGCAGTTCGCCGCTGCAGCGTCGCAACGCAACAATGAATGTATTTGAACGCGAATCTCTCACTTTTGTTCGGTCGCATATCAATAATATCTTACACTAATCCAGTCTATGATAAGTAAGTAGGTATAATACTTTATTTTATCACACACCTCGCAGCTCGCCTTACACAAATTCAATCGCAGATGTCGGAAGCATTCATCGGAACAATGTACACCATCTTCAGTTCATGCTCAGAATATTATTGAAAAAAGGCATTACATTTTCTAATTAATGTGATAACTTAACTAGTTTCAACCGCGACTTCACCCGTATGGATATTTAGAAAAAAACCCTAGGGAATCTTCGACTGGGATAAAAAAGTATCATATGTAAAGTAAAAGTATCCAGGCTATAAACTATTTGCGGATCCATCCAATTCCATTCAACGATTTTTTGCATGATCGAACAAACATACAAACATCGTATCTTTCACATTTATATTATTGGTAGAATTTAAATTAAATTGTATAGGCAATTCAAGACGCATGATCAGCGATTAGTTGACCGGTCGGCGACCGCGTTCGCCGCGCACCTCGTTGCGCCATGCATGTCGAACGCCGGATGTAGTGATATGACACCTTACCGACACTCATACCTAAATCACCTAAATGCACCCGTTCCTGATTGTTTATAATTATCAATGAATGAATACAATAACTATTGGAGGAGATAGAATACAGAATGAGTAGGTACATACCTAAATGCCTATTGAGATAACTTATTCATCACGCAAACTTATCTTCCCTTCGAGCATTTTAACCCAAGTCCTTTAGGTAAAATCAAGTGATGATGAGGAATGCCATGGTACTGTCTGTCGTGTCGTGATATACCTAATAATGAATCTCATCGTTTAGTTTAAGATGGGTATTAGATAAAAACATAAACCATCAATATTACCACGCATGGGAAACGACTCGGTCTCTCTGTTACTTATAACTACTGAGCTATCGTGCGTGACATATAGTTAATCCGATAGATAATAATTAAATAATATGTCACATTTGTTGGTCAGTATCATAAAAATGTAAAGATCTGGTTTTCGTTCTGATTCTGATCTAAATCGCTTTCCGTAACATTTTTTCATTCAGAGATACTATTGCAATAATAGCCAACATATCTACGATTTTGACACTTTTATAAAATCTTATGAGTAAACATTATGAAAATAACTACATCGTCTTTATAAGTAATAGTTAAATAATTTACTTAAACAAATGCCAATGATGGGAATCGAATCTTGTCTTTTTCGATGCTAGTTCTAACCACGAAGCCATCGCGACATTACTTTTCTGAATGAACTTACTAGCATAATTCAATAACTTATTAATATTTATAACTTACTAATAAGTAACTTAATATTTATAATTTGCATTCACAATGTTATTTTTACATCGATTATTTTTTGCTATAAAAACAACTCTTCCTATCTGATCGTGTTCGCAAGTAATGATTTAAAAAATTACGTGAAAAAAAAATTGTTGCTGATGGGAATCGAACCTTGTCTTTTTCGATGGTCCTATCCTAGCTCTTACCACGAAGCTATCGTGACATTATGCTTCAGAGTGAATTTACCAGTAAATTGATAGTTAGGTATTTGTTTATTTTATCAATATTAAATAAGTAACTTAGGATGTTCACCAACACTAAAACAGGCTATTAAGTTTTAAGCGTCTGTTTTTGACGTTTATAAGTATGGACAAAATGCAACGATCTCCTGAGATCGTTGACAAAATATTAAAAACCGGCCAAGTGCGAGTCGGACTCACGCACGAAGGGTTCCGTACCAAAAAACGGCAAATAAAATCACGTTGTTGTATGGGAGCCCTCCTTAAATATTTATTTTGTTTTGTTTTTAGTATTTGTTGTTATAGCGGCAACAAAAAGTCTAGCTATCACGGTTCATGAGATACAGCCTGGTGACAGACGGACAGCGGAGTCTTAGTAATAGGGTTCCGTTTTTACCCTTTGGATACGGAACCCTAAAAACGGATGGTTAAAAATTAAATGGCTGTTTAAGTAGTTGGTGAACTCGGTTCCTAATATATTATTTTCAATATTTGTTGTTAAGTTTTAGATTTTTGCATTCATAATGGTATTATTATATTACTTAATTTTTTTCTATAATAAAACAACTCTTCCTATCTGAGTGGATAGGGACGAATTATTTTTACTTTTTAAATTTAGCGATGTTGAACTGGTAGGTAATAAATAATAAAAGGTATGATAAATGAAAATAAGGATTTGGTGATAGACTACGGAACCGTTTTATAAATTACGTTAACTAAAATTTTCCTTTAAAATGTAAGAAGGTAAACGTATCGGCCCATTTTTCGTAAATAAACCAACAAGTTTTTTAGCATTGCCTAATAAGTAAATAATAATAATAAATAAATAAATATTTAACAACATCACATACATTGCTCCAATCCCAAAGTAAGTAGCTATAGCACTTGTGTTATGGAAATCAGAAACAACGGTGGTATGACACACACCCAGACCTGAGACAATATTGAAAAGTTCATTTTCAACATTGACCCAGCCGGGGATCGAACCCGAGACCTCATGAGATGGTGACGCCTTGAAACCCGGCGTGCGAACCACTCGACCACGGAGGTCGTCTGATAAGTATATTATTATGTTACAAATTTATTTTGGATGTAAGCGTTATCCTTAGTATTTACGATGTTTATAAAGTAAAAAAGTAGTCAGGTAGTAAAAAATCAAGAAATATACTGAATTTTTAGTTATTGTTTCTTTTTATCCGTTTTTTATTTATAAAAGTAGTTTTTACTTCTTCAATTTACATACACATCAATTATTATTATCAATAATTGATACATAAAATTAAAAGTTAAAGAAAATTTAGGTCGACTTTAAACGTGGAGTATTTTACGGATGTCTTATTACGTCAATTACAAGTCACGGTGCTACTTTGCGCTTATTTGCAAAATACGACAGGGCTGGCAAAAATACCGCTACAGTAAACACGATGCTCATCGTAACGTTTTCAGAATTGAACCGATCTTAATGATTTATTATTTCAGTTTGAGTAAAAATATTTCATTTTTTCATTTTATTTTTTGCTATACTTCACTTATAATGATGTTGTTAATGATCATTTGAAATATTTATTAATAAAAAATACTAATTTTGATATTATGTAGGTACCTGTTTACTTATGAATGTCATGATTTTTTTATCTTAAAATATAATAACGGCATTACTTAGTGAAGTGTAAGTATGAACATTTACGTAACATTATCGTTCGCGGTTAAATTTATAAGTACCTACGCAAAAAAAATACTTCTTAAAAATTTTGCTTAAAAAATGACAACAAAAAATAGAATACGTAATATCTTCACAACAAAAAAAGAACAATTTATATTGTAATAGGTAAGTATCAAAACTTTTATTTTTTCCGACACGTGACAAGAAGTCAATTTCCGTTCAAGTATGATGTTGGCAACCCTTGTGCATTTCGCAAAATCAACAATTATTTACCAATAAAATTGGGAACAATTCTATCAATGCTTCATTCAGTGCTTCGGAAGTGCATCGCGTCTTGTGACTTCGAAATAATCTACGAGACTTCTCGCTCCTACGCTACACCTAATTCTTCGTGCTTTTTTTCTGAGTGAGTTCCAGGTATTAGCACTATGTGAGTAATAATTAAATTTTTTGTTGAAAGACTTCGTGTTTTTTTTTTCAGATCGGTTTTCGGTCTTCGGTCGAGTAGCAAGTCCATTTCTTGGCTGTGTGATTTTAAATTTATCGTTTATCTTTTTAAATCGCCAATAAATCGACTCACTCACTGATTTTTACTCGCTTTGTGCTACCGTATATAATAGGTAATTACGATTTTTTTCAGGTCGGATTCAGAATTCGACGAAATTTTCGAGATCCCCACGAAGGCGAAGGCGAGGCGCGAACCGGCGGCGGCTGCTCGAAACTCAAGGTAAGTTTGTTATTTAATCTAGTTTAGAACTGTACTAGTTTAGGCCATGTGCAAATGTAGGCAAGTGTTTTTGCTGTGGCTAACACGTCAAAGGTCTGGGTTTGAATCCCAGGTAGGTGAAATTATGATTGGTTGATAAGCAGGATCATTTTCGTTTACGGGTCATAAATTGTTACATATTTATTTAGGTTTTATTTACATAGTTTATGATTTATGATCCATAGTACAGGTTTATCTGTTTAGTTTTAGTTATACAATTACTCTAACAAGTGTCTGAAATTATTTAACTTTTTTTCCAGAAACGACTCTGACGTTGAGACGCAGCATTCCCGAGACCCTATCAGCAGTATCAGCAAAGCTACTACTACAGCAGCCAAAAGGAAAGCGACAAGTCGGGCACCTTCTAAGTAAGTTATTTATTATGTATCATGATAGTTTTTATATAAAAACATACGTGTTAACGTGATCATCGTTGTAACAAACTTATTTCTTTTTATTTCAGAACCGCTTCTGCTGCAAAGAAGAAAATTACTAAGGAGCTGGACTTGTTCGGCTTGGGGGGGTCCGACGACGAGGAGCCTGCACTGAGTATCCCACGCCCGCAATCCAATCAGCTCCAGAGCAGCCTTTCCAGCAAGGTTGCGGACGGGTGTATCATCAGGCGCGCGCAGCACGACGGGCGGTACTACGCCGAAGTCCGCGTGTACCTGACTAAAGACGCGCTCGACACCCGCCCGGAGCTGCGCTATACTAAGGCTCTAGCGACCCTCAAGCTGCAGCTGGACGAGGACCGCCCCGAGTGGGAGCTGCTACAAAAGGTCTTCAAGAAAAGCAAAACTACTTATTTCACCGAAAGCAAGCCAGTGTTTTACCCTGATAAAAAATAATTTTAAAATTATATATATTATAGCTTTATTAATAATCTTATGTTTTTAATAAAAATAAAAGTTTAAATTTTCATCGTTGTTAGCCTTTATCCCTATTTCACACTAAGTAAAAGTTACATTTTCAGCCTAAAAAGTCTTTTTTAAAATATCATTAAAGGTTTCTGTTAAATTTGCATCATAAAAGATAAATAGAGCTACCAAGGCTAATAAAACAAAAGTTTAGATCTTAAATAGTATTTAGTTAACTGTAATAATAATTACTGACCCCCAAGCCTTAGTAGGATACAAAAGGTAGGTAATTTAAATAGGTAGGTTAAATCTCTTAGTAGAGTACAAAAGGTAGGTAATTTAAATAGGTAGCTATAATATTCTGATAAGGATTGTAATAGGTATATGGTAAGTACTGGCTTCGTACTGGTATAGGTACTTGTCGACTACTTGCACTCGCACACGGTAAATATTCGTTTTTCGTTTTTTTATTTCGTTTTAAAGGGTTAATTATTTACTACGGATTTGACTATAAAAGTCACGGGAAATTTTCTGTGTTACATTTGAATAATATTTTTGTGATTCGTAAGATGCCTTTTTGTTCTGATTGCACCTTGGAAGTTGCGAACCGACAGTGGGTAGGGCATTTGAGAAGCAATAAGCATAAGAATAATGTTTCGACTCGGAAGGCTGACGTCGATGGCGTTGTGGAATTCGCGACGGCTTTCCGTGGTCGAATCTCGTCATACAGAATTGTAGTCAGCGACGAATTACAAGAGTCTCTTCCGGATTCATTTTTACAAAGTTTATATTCTAAAATAAGTAATCTCTTGCAGATCGCTTTGAACAAGCATATAAGTTTAAAAGTGAATTTCGAATATTGCGCTAATTTTATTTTAATTAAAAATGATGTACCCGAAACAAAGTCCTTTACAACAAAAAATTTTATAATTCACCGTAATTATAATCACGATAAGTTCTTTCAAAAACTTGTCAGTAGTATTAAAAAAAAGATCGAAGAATTTGAAGATCGCGATAGTGGTTGGACTTTTTTAAGTAATGTATCTTTTGATGTGAACATTAATAAATTTGATCCTTTAAGAGGTTCAGGATCGAGCTATGTTGATCTACCTGTAACAATAAAAAAGAGAAAAGCGTGTATCAACGTTCGAAATAACGATAAACATTGTTTTTTGTGGAGCGTTGTTGCAGCCCTTTACCCTGTTAAAAAGAATAGTGAGAGGACTACGTCTTATCCTCATTTTAAAAATGTGCTTAATATTAAAGATATGTATTTTCCCGTTACCTTTAATGATATAGCTACATTCGAAAGCAATAATTCTAATATAAGTATAAATGTGTATTCATTGAAAAATAACCGTACTGTAGTTGGTCCAATTTACAAGTCTGAATTCAAATCGGTTGATAGAACTAAAATAAATCTCCTTTTGCTTGATAATGGTGCACATAGTCATTTTGTTTTGATAAAAAACCTTTCTCGACTTGTGCGAAGCCAAATCACTAAACATCACGGCAAATTATATTTTTGTGACGATTGCTTACTATTTTTTACTAGTGAAAGTAGTCTCGAAAATCACACATGCAGTGGTGTTTGTACAGTTTTACCCGATAAGGGAACGTATTTGGAATTCAAAAATTTTGAACGTAAACAAGATGTGCCCTTTGTCGTATATGCTGACTTTGAAACACTTCTACAACCGATTCAAGGTTGTGAACCAAGTCCATCTACAAGTTATACTTCGCCTCGTCAACGACACGTTCCAGCAGCTTTTGGTTACTATATAGTTTGCTCTTTTGATAGTAGCTTAAATCGATTCGTTCAGTATCGAGGCGCTGATTGTGTAGATAAATTTCTCTCTAAACTTTATAACGATATTAGAAACATTTACGAAATATTGAATAATGAAGTACCAATGGAATTCAATGATAACGATGCTGAGGATTTTGCAAACCCTAATGTTTGCCACATTTGTGATCGCCTATTGTTTTTCGACAAAGTAAGAGATCACTGTCATCTTACAGGACGTTATAGAGGTGCAGCGCACCAATACTGTAACTTACGATACAGCGTTCCTAAGTTAGTACCTGTATTTTTCCATAACCTAGCAGGTTATGACTGTCATTTGTTTGTAAAGGAGTTAGCTGAGAGTTCTGGATCTGTAAAGGTCATACCAAGAAATAAAGAAAACTATATATCTTTTACCAAATTTATACAATTGCATGATGAGAAATATGCTCAAATACGATTTGTTGATTCATTTCAGTTCTTAGGTACTAGCTTAGAAAAGTTGTGTAAAGGTTTGGATAAAACTGATTTTGTACATTTAAAAAATAGTTATCCCCATGAAAAACATTTTGAATTATTAACTCGTAAAGGAGTCTATCCATATGACCATATGAAACAATGGGATTCATATCCTGAAACAAAACTTCCTCAAAAAGAGAGTTTTTATAATTCACTTACTGATGAAGCTATAAGTGATGCAGATCATGCTCACGCTCAAACAGTTTGGTCTACATTCAACATAAAAAATATGGGGGAATACACAGACCTTTATCTGAAAACAGATGTTTTGCTTCTAGCTGATATTTTTGAAAATTTTCGACAAGTTTGTAAGTCCAATTATCAATTAGATCCAGCCTTTTATTTAACTTCTCCGAGTTTATCTTTTGATGCAATGTTACTCAAAACAGGTGTTCAATTAGAATTGTTATGCGACTTAGAAATAATACGATTCATACAGAAGGGAATACGCGGAGGGATTTGTTTGTGTTCTACAAGATACGCGCAAGCTAACAATAAATATTTGCCTTATCATGATTGTACTGAGCCTGATTCGTTTCTTGTCTACATCGATTGTAATAATTTGTATGGTTACAGTATGTGTCAGCCTTTACCTGTGTCAGATTTTAGACTTTTAGATCAAAATGAAATAGAGGAACTTAATATAATGAACATAGCCGATGATGCTTGCTTTGGGTTTATTCTCGAAGTTGATTTGACAAATCCGGATGAATTACACAGTATTCATAACGATTATCCCTTTTGCGCAGAAAAATTTATACCACCTGGTGGTAAAACTCCTAAATTAATTCCTAACTTGTATTCAAAATATCAGTACGTAATCCATTATGTTCATTTAAAAACCTGCATTAACCATGGGTTAGTTTTAGATAAAATTCATCGCGTTCTAACTTTCAGACAGAGTTCATTTTTAGGCGAATACATTAATTTAAATACTGAACTACGGAAAAAAGCAGTCACACCCTTTCAACAAGATCTTTTTAAATTGTTAAATAATTCCGTGTTTGGTAAAACATTAGAAGACACCGAAAAAAGAGTTGACGTTAGATTAGTTAATAAATGGTCTGATGAAACTAATACAACAAAAAAGTTTATTTCAGCAGACAAATTAATTGCAAGACCCAACTTTCATAGCGCGACAATTTTTTCAGAAAATTTAGTCGCTGTTCAGATGAAACCTGAAAGAATAATTTTAGACAAACCAATTTACATCGGTTTTGCAGTATTAGAGCTCTCTAAGAGCCATATGTATCATTTTCATTACTCTATTATAAAACCGTACTACGGAGACAAAGTACAGTTATGCTATACTGATACTGACAGTTTCGTGTACAAAATTGAAACGACTGATTTTTATCGTGATCTAAAAAACAATTTCTTAAACTATTTTGATACCAGTAACTATAAAGAAGATAATATTTTCGGTTTACCAATAAAAAACAAAAAAGTACCAGGCTTGTTCAAAGACGAACTGGGAGGTGAATTAATAACTGAATTCGTCGGTCTGCGCTCTAAATTATATTGCGTTAAAACAGAATCGTCGTTTATTAAGAAAGCAAAAGGTGTTAAAAAAAATGTAGTAAGAGACTTGTCATCATCTGACTATCGTACAGCTTTGCTTCGCGACAAGGTGATTCGCAAAAAGAATATTTTGTTCAGATGTATTAAACACGAGATTTTTACCCAAAATGTTAATAAGATTGCACTGTCAAACTCTGATGACAAGCGATTAATTTTATCTGATAAGGCTTCTACTTTGGCATGGGGTCATTATAAAATTATATAGTTTATAAATATAGATTAATGTTATTTTAAATTTTACTTTTACTAATATTATTACTAATATAACTTTGTAATTTACTAGTTTTACTGTACTAATTTTACTTTGTAATTGAACTTTTTATTCTAAGATAAAATAAATAAATCAAAATAACAACTGGTTTTATTTAAGAAAAAAATTACCTTTAGTATGTTAAGTTGCTGTTTTTACATTATTATCTAGGGCAACTATGACGCAAATACAAAGCGCCAATTAGACAAAAAATATTGAAACCTTTATTCGATCACATTTCACTCACTTGCTTGTTGTCTCTAGCGAACGCTGCACTACCGTTTTCATGTAAGTATGAATTAATCATTAATTTTATTTTACTGATTTTTTTATGATAATTATCAATATTTACAAAAAATATTTATTTTGTTGCAGATAATGGGTGACTCTCCAGACATTCTGTTTTCCCAGTACGCTCAAGATCCGCTAGAAGGGTTTACACAAGAGTTCTCTGAGCTGTATCATAAACCAGCCAAAGTACCCAGACAGGAGAAGAAATGTAAGCAGAAAAAGGCTATTTCAAAAACCGCACCGAGATCAACTAAATCTTATGTGATTACGAGGGAACAGAAAGGCATAAAGTTAATCAAAATAAAGGTGATGGACATCGTGAACGACATGGGATCCGATCTCCAGTCTGACATTGACGCTAGTGATGACGACGGTAGCGTGCTGCTCAGTGCGCAGTACGTAGTGCAGAATCAGGTGGATGAAATCATGGACCTCACCGACAATCTCGTGAAAAAAATATCAAAAAAACTTTGCGGTGATAACTTTTAGTTTTCTAATGTATATCCATAGACTTTTGTGTAATAAATAAATTCATATTTGAAAAGACTTTGTTTATTTTTTTACTTCTTAGAATCGGAATCATCACTGTTTAAAGAAAATAAAAGACTTAATATATAAACAAGTATTTATTTTAAAATTATTTCCAAATAAAATGAAACAGAAAATACACAATAAATATTTTTAGGTAAAATCATTAATATTACAATACCACATTTTTAGATAAAGTACATTTTTTAGCGCACAAAACTTTTTATGGTAGACACAATTCAATTTTTTATCTTCCTTTTCACAGTAATCATTATATAGTTTTATCAACTTAGGACAACCTTTTTCACCTAATTCTATGATTTCACAATCTTGACATAACTCTTTAATCCACAAAACTTTTTCCAATCCTTTGGTTAATACTCTTTTGCCGCTTAGGTAGGGAACAACAACACTTCGAAATTCGCGATAGTCGATGAATCCTTCACTCCAAGTGATACCCCGATTTTTTTCCAACCATCGAACTTGCTTTTTTTCTTCATCTGATAGAGTTTTAAAAGTATAGGGTGGTTTGATTAAGAATGTCTGTGTATGATCTTTAGTTGCTATTGAAAATTCTTTAATAATAAATTTATTTTTTAAATCTTTAAATCCTTGTAAATCCACGATTATAGTATTGTCATTCATGATATCTTTTTTACAATATTGCTTAAAGGTTTGTATTCAAATATACAGTCGTTCAGTATCAGACAATATGCGGCGGTCTGATCAGGAATCTCTTGATCTGCTTCGATTTCAACTCGTACGTCGATTGACCCTTTTAGCGTCTCGTGCTGGCGAGAACAATCAATCACAAATAAAGGAGCTATATCTTTGAATTCTTTTATACTCATCAACGGTTCTGATCGACGTCCGTAATAAGACTGCTGAAATCTGGCATACTGTTCATATATTAATGTAAATTTATTATCTGCGAAATTAATATTCAGTCCTTCATAAGGGTAATATGATGAATTTAAAAAGACTCTGACATCACGTATACTGCAATGATCGAACTCTGCCATTGACATTACCGCGTTATGTTTACGGTGGGTTTGTAAAGCGATAATAACAAATCGTGGTTTCTCTATCTGTGATGAAGTTTTTATAGACCAAGTGTGTTTCCGTGTTTTGGGAAGTAATGGATATTCATACAAATCCCAATTACGAAATGCTACTGTTATAGGACGATCTTTTTCTAAATGTTTTAATAAATTTATTCTTTCACGATCTGATACCTTAATATGAGGAACTCGCCAAACAATTTTATTAATTACAATATCATCTACAACTTCACCTGTATTTAATTTTAGAGCATTGAGATTTGTATTGCTTCTCAAAAGTACCAACTCATGTTTACAGTTTATAATGATTCTTTCATAATCTTCTGCAAACCCTAGTACTTTGTTTAATGGTATGGAAGCGGAAAATACGCCATTGCTGATATTACCCGTAGTAGACCACCCCCAAACTTTTGCTGATTTTGATTCATTTTCATTCAAGGAAAGATAAGACTTCATAGTTGTGGTAATTCCTGCATTTTTAACTATCAATTTCTATTCCATTTAGTTCATATCGAATATCTTGAAATAAAAATAACGCAGGATTATTAATAAAATGCACATTCGAAATTTTTTCCTTTTCTTTGGCGCTATTATATTTGTATACATCGACTCTGCCCTCAATATACAAACTGCTGAGAGCAGGCAATACATACAAGTCTTGCTGATTAATCGGTATTCGTATTTCATCATTCTTGTTGAAACTTGTCACGTAAGGTTTATACGAATGATACTCAAAACTTTCTATGCTGTTGTCGTATGACGCCGGTTGAGATATATTTAAAATATTCATTTTAACAGGCCTAGTTGCTTCAAAAATTCTTTATTGCTTTTAGTCAGCTTCTTTTTAGGATGCAGCGGTGTTTCTTTGAGAAGGAATCTTTTAGAACTGACTCGTATTGACGAAGCAGATGAGTTTTTATTGAAATTTAACATTTTTTAAAGTGTAAATACAGTTGCACTTCTTCACCACGTAAATTTATTTGTCTGTTTTCAGCGTCCAAAAGTCTTATATTTATAGCACTTATTGAACTTTGGTTGACAGGAAAATAAATTTTTTTTTTTGGTATTTCAATGATTCTATAACCAGGTGGCACGTTGGGTACAAATTCATAAATTATATGACTCGCTTTCCCGTTCACAAATGATCCGCTGATAACGTCACATTCGATGCGTACGATAGTTGTTGATAAAATGCTGACAGGATACCGAGACTCGGTACTTATATTTGCCTTCACTGTTTCCATACCAAAACCCAAAACTTTTCCAAGTGAATTATTTTTATCGAAATGTACATTTTCAGAACAGAATAAACGAGTTTTTAATGTATTATTATTGCAAGTCAACTTTAACGTAGCATTCTTTAAGTTACTTTTAAGAAAATCACAAATATCTTGAAGTTCGTAGGATCCTTCAGGTATTTCGATAACTCCATCATTACCATAGTAAAATTTATTGTTCCTGTCGTCTATATTAGGAATAGAATTAAATGTTGAAAAATACAAGAGCCCACACTCATAGTTTCCGTTTAATTGTAGACTGGGAGAATAATTTGTTACCAAAGACGCCTCTTGGCCAGTTATTGACACAGTGAAAGACATGTTTGAACTGATCAGGATTTTTATTTCTTTCTTAATATAAATAGTCTTTCCAATAGTCTCTTAAAAATTTTAAACAAAGATGACCACAGTTTATAGTGTTATGTCTTTTTCTCTCTCTTATTGCCTTTTTGGCTTAAGAAACAGTAAGTAATAAATAAACTCATGCGAATGACTCACCTTAATGACAACTCAAGGGAAAATAAATAAACACTTAACGTACAGTCTACAGCAAACTACAGTTTTATTGAAATACGGTTGATTCTATACAATAATAAACATCAACGTTGTAATCGCAGATCTGCCAATTTACTCGGTGATTGGACACGAAGAAAAACGAAGCTATGAATCTAATCTTTTTCCCGAGGGGTTATTTTAAAAGGTTAAACTTAAAACTACTCGCAGAGCGTTATGTGGGTAAGAATTGCCTGCCCTAGAATATCAGAAATGTGGTAATTATCTAACATAAATCTAGCTCGTAGGTTGTACTCGAAGGCCTAAGTACGGATAGCTGGATTCTTATACTTCGGTTAGTTAGGGGTTAAAAAGATTTGAGAGTTAACTGGTACCTATTAGAATATCTCGCAGCGAGTCTGTTTAGTAGAGAAACGCTTCGATGGCTGCTTTCTATTAATTATGCCTCGGAGCCGTGGGTGAGAAACCAAAGTCCGGTTTATTTCAACTTTTTCCGCTTAACTGGGGTTGAATGGACGACAGAGCAGTGGTTGACTCGTGGCTGGATACGTACGCCACTCTTCACCTGCGGCTCCTTGATAACAATATATTTTATATGGTTTAGAATCCGGTCAATCAGTATTCCTCCTTCGATCGGATATCACGACACGAATTAGAACTCTTCTCGGCGGCTTTTATTAGCCAAAACCCTCTTGGCGAAATTCTATGGTGCCGACGAAAATTACAATGAATAGCTGCAAGATATTATTTAAATCAGGAACAATTACGAATCCAATAACTTTAACAGCGATATAAAATCAAATTCCTTCCAACCGAAAAATTTTGTATCATATCAATGAATCACAGCTGATATTCGCTGCGTTCCAAGTCTCGCGCCATCACGACGCATTCCGACTTCCTACACTTGATCACTCATCGATGCGCGTGGACTGGACTGACATCGCGCCGCCGAAAGCGACTTCAATCGGATCGGACTTCCCGCAAACACGGTCAAACAACCTACGACATTACGGACAAAAAAAATACCATTTCAGTTCAAAAGCAGGCCTTAAACACGACTGCTTAAGGCCTGCTTTCACACTAACCTTTGGGATCTAGTATGAAAGGTAAACAATTGAATAAAAATCCTTGCGATAAGGGCTCAACGCCAAGGCTCCTGAAGTGGGCGAAGGACGACCATAAGAAATACGATCTTAATCTTTTTTTTTTTTTTTTTTTTTTTTATAAGTCGATGCCGCGAATTTTGAACGGACTTTTTACGGAAATAAGGAAAAGGACATGAGGCATACTGCCAAAAAATAAATTTTATCATTAATGGAAACAAACTACCAACAAAACTTCCCCTTTAAGGGAAATCGACAAAACAGCAAAAAAACCACGCTACAATAGTACCAAACTTTTGATATTGTACATAATTATAGTTAATAGACATGTTTCTTAAATAATATACTAACTCTAACGGTGGCTTTAAATTACCAAAACTATCAAAATATTCACAGTAGTCCTTTTGCTTAACGTAGGCTACCCAATGAGTTCCAGGATTAACAGAACTATCAAGATTTAGTATGGCACACTCTATTTTTCTTGGTTTTGATGGTAGTGTATCTCTCATAAAGACTCCTCGAAAGTATGGTATATCAGACGCATGCTCTAATATGTCATAATTAGTGAGAGGACGTCTGGGTAGCCGCTTAACTAGTTTTTTGAAGATTTCAAATATAAACCAGCTCCTTTTTTATGAGGCTTGATATACATTCCTTTTCCAAGAGCGACGGATTCCATCATCTTATTATGTCGTTGAGATTCTAGGAAGTTTTTCTGAGCAATTTTAGAATCATTGACAGCTTTTGCTATGCCCGCAGCACCTCCAGCAAGCGAGCCCAGAGCTGATAAACCAGCAAAAATTGGGATCAGAGGCAAGAAACCTCCGCTTTTGGGTATAGGAATACACCTTGGCAATCGTATACCTTTTCTATTGATAAACAATTTTTTTGCAGCTGCGTAGGCGTGTTTTATAGCAGAGGAGCTGTCCTTATATTTCAATTTTTTCATTTGTGAATGTATTTTTTTTATAATTGACATAAATGGTTTGACACCAGCACCAGCTTTTAGTTTTGCTTTCATTGCATTTTTTACAATCCATGATGCAACTTTTTCACCCTTTCCTGCATTTTTTGATTTTAACCGTTTCTTAGCCATGTCCAAAAGATGTAAATCAGCTTTATGTCGAACGTCTAAATCACGGTTATTATAGGCAATATCGTGATGCATACAAGCTTCATCCAATTTGTTTATACCTCTATCACCTCTTAGTAACCGTTTCTGAAGTTTTGTTCCGGGCCCACAAAATTGATATCCAGGTAGATGTAACTCGAACGGTAAATTGTTTATTAAATCGTTAATAACACCACTTCCTTCCTTCATCGATATTCTTGAAGTGACGATCCATAATTGTTTCACTTAATTTATATGCATTACAAAATTAAGGCTTGTTTATCAACCCAACTATTCTCTTCATCACTCAGACCTAGCCATTTTACGAAAAGCTTGCTACCTTTACTTTTTAAAACTTTTTCAATGAGATAAAGATCAGGACATTTTGTTTTCTGTAATTCATACTCATAAAAAGACCCCAAATTTTTTTGTTTGTGTTTATCCTCCAAATGATAAGTTGTTGGTTCTGTTTGATTTACCCTAACTACAACAAATACTTCCGTTGACCAGTTAGGGGTATAACCTTTATAAAAATCTCCTTTAAACTTACTAATACGAACCTGATCTCCAACTTGAAATTTTGGTTTTTTATGCGTCTTATGGGTTTGTGTTTTAATAATGTTAGACCTAACAGCCATCTGGTTTGCTTTATTGACATCAATAGGCTTAAATTTCGTAATTCGATGAATAGTATTGTTATAGTTATCTACTACCGAGTTCAAATTTTCTCCCAACCACTTATAAGAACCGTGCAAACTAAATAGTTTGTAAAGCTGACATTTTAATGTTCGTATTACTCGTTCGACAATTGATGCTTTTTTTACAGAATACGTGGAATAATGATTTATCTTATACTTGTCTAATATTTTTTTTAAAGTGTTATTATAAAACTCTTTGCCTAAATCAGTTTGTAAATGTTTGGGTATTCGCGATGACTTTGTCAATATCTCTTGCATTGCGTTTGTAACACAATTTTTTTCTTTGGTTTTTATAGGTCTAGCCCAAACATACTTCGATAAGCTGTCTATAACTACCAAAATGTATTTATAACTTTTGTTATATTTCGAATACTTCTGTAAATCTATAAGATCAGCTTGCCATAAATCATCTATTCCTTTAATTATAGTACAGCGACGAGGAAAATTTCTTCTTGCTGCTTTATGGATTTCGTCGACTATATCTTTTTTACTCATTTTTGTTTAATTTAACTTCAATCAATTTATCTATTTCGGTTTTAGTATAATATAAAGTACTTAAACGATTTGTTGTTACTTTTTCCAAATTATTTAGATAATTTTTAACGTCACTCTGAACTTTCTTTATTTCTTTTCTTAGTTCTTGAATTGTTTTATCCACATAAGCTTTATTCACTGCTTCATCATCTTCATTTGGAGATGATAAACCTTTTAATTTAGATGATTTCAAATCATAATATCCCGTATCTGATTTCGCCAAATAATCGTTGAAGGTATCAATATATTCTGCCAACCGTAAGCGCTTGTGAACGTGGTGACCGAACTTGTCTATATTCATTGCGGTCTAGATGCTTTGTTCAAGGAAATTACGAGTGCACTGCCAAATTTTCCCGTGGCATTGTGCTTTTTATATTCTTTTACGTTTATACTAATACCAGCCTCGTTTAATTCCTCAACTATTGATATTATTTCATTATCAACTCCAGTGTTACCTGCTTCTCTCGATGCTAGAAGTAATTTTAAACGCTCGACTAATTCGTTTGGGTCATCCCAATAAACATAGTCAGTATCTTTTTTAATTTTTTTCAAAACTTTTAGGCCTTCTCCCTGTGAAACACTCTCGCTTGTTGTAGGATTTCTAGCAAATATAGGCTTGATAATATTCATATACTTAAATCCCTTGTTGCTATTGATTGGTTTAGATGGATCACAATTGCGTCGGTGAGCATTGGTTTCTAATAGTAACAGTTTATAGTTTTGTAAGTCAACGTCAGTAATAATATCTAAGTTTGGTTTCTTTTTATACAAGAGTTCTTTTAACCCATCTGTTTTTTCTAAAGTACGAGCTCCTATTTTGAGGAAATTACCATCATCATGGACGCGGGTTTTGCCGAGCATTAGTTTCCCGCGTTCATTCCTTATTCCGAAAGGTATATCAGAAAATACTTCAGATGATGTGGACCATGACGAAGACTGATTTTTAACGGTTGGTGATGACTGAAAAGACTTGAACGATGTCTCGCTGATATTAGGATCTTCAGAAGGCGATACTATAAGGGTTTTGTCACTGTTTAACCCTGAATATGTCTGTTCTTCTTCTTCACTCTCAAATTCATTGAAATCGTCACCGGACGATGACGACGCTTCGCTATCTTTATTGCTACTTTTAATTTTTTTTGTAAGGGATTATATTGATCTTCTTCTTCGAGGTGTTTTTCATTATTCTTGTTCGCTATCAAGTTAAGTGGGTCAACTATAGGTTTGAATATTTTTTCAAATACCATATTATCATTATTTTTTGCATCCTTTATCATTTCAACTTTTCTTTTTACAGCTGCAGCAGATTTTACAATTTGTTGTTTAAGATTTTTCTCCATTTTTAACAGTATACTATCTAATTCCGAATCACGATTAAGAATGAGGAATTATTTGTGTAACAAACGATTATGTATGTACATAATTGTTAGTCCATTATTACAAACGTATCAAATGCCAATCTGTAGCAGCCGTTATTTTTTTCACAGTCTTTATTTATCACAAGGTAACTGTAAGGCTTACTCCAAACAGTTGAGCACATTTCCCGAAACTGTGACCAAGACATATCTGAACCTACATGCTCCTCGTAAACATGTTTTAAATTAATGTCATCTTGTTTAAACAGCACTATTAGGTTCGTATTGTCTCTTACAAGCTGTTTAGGTATTTTAGTGTAAGTCTGATTTATATAAAAACAATCAATGTTCCTATGACGTCCCATTGCAAAATAATCTCTAATGTTATTTTGATTTTCACATGCAACATCATCAAAAATGATAACAGAATCTGGTAAAGCTTCATGCGGGCTCAAAATGTCAGTATTATGGTTATATTTGTTAAAGGATGTCCCAGAAACCATACTCAAAACTTTCTCTAGATATAAGTATTTAGGTTGGTATAGAGATTTTGAATACACATAAAGATTACGAAAACGTGGACCGTATTTATGCAACAATAAACTTATTACTAAATTAGTTTTTCCACAATTTGAAGGACCACAAACAATACATCTTATCGAATTCGGTAATAAGTTGCCATGTCGTTTTGGTTGACTAGGTGACATAGGACAGACGCATTCTAATTTAAGTGATTCTTTTTGTTTGATAAACTTCATTACACTGTTTAAACTTGTCCGCAATGGTTCGTGATTTTCAAGTAAATGAGCATTAATTTTATCGCTACACCATTTAAAAGATTTAAAAACGCGACTCAGTTGCTTCAAAATACATAATTGTTGCGATGTGGTGGCGAATTGCGAGGTGCATGGTGAAGACAAAAGTATTATATAGAGATTAAATAAATGCGTGTAAGATATTAGGCTTTCTAATGAACGAGAAAGGTTGCAACTACAACCGAACGATAGTGAGCGAATCGCCATACGGAACGTTGAGGAATTGAACAAGCTCCTGTCTGTCCGTGTATGCTTTTGCGACGAGGTGGTGAGCTGCGAGGTGTGTGGTGAAACAATAAATTCGTGTAAGATATTGGGCTTTCTAACGCACGAGTGAGGTCGCGTCTGCGAGCGTCGTGCGACCGAATGAAGTGAGTTAGAATGCCCAATATCTTACTACTTATATTTTTCATTTCATAGAACTCACCTTCCCCTGACTGACTTGCTGCGTGTCCAGCAGTTCGAAAGCCTCGTCCAGCGAGCTGAGCAGCAACCGCAGCAGCTCCGACTTGGAGTGCAGCTGCAGCAGCAGCCGGAAGCCGGGCGGGGGGTTCATGTCCGCCTCGCGCCCCGCGGGGGGGAAGTCCGAGGGGGACGGCTCGTACTGCTCCAGCCAGAGGGCGAACAGTCGGAAGCAGAGGGACAGCATCTAAGGAAAACATCTTGAAATTATGTAACTCGTTAATTAAATACACTGTTTGTTTATGCCTCAGAACATAACCTGATTTAAAATACATGTATAACGCATCTATTGAGATGTCATCATCATCACCAGGGGCCGTACCGGCTAACGAATCGATTATCGAAAAGTCTGCCGGGTTTCAACTTAAAACAGAAAAATCAAAGTAATGAATTTCGTCTTGTACTTTCTGTTGACGTAATTTGGAAGATATCGTTGTTCGTGTGACATCATGAATTGGGGTTCGCCATTTTGGCCTAATTGGGGCTCGATTTATCTGTTTTAATTTGAAACCCGACAAACTTTTCGATAATCGATTCGTTAGCCGGTACGGGCCCAGTTTCTAGCTGTTAATCCGACCGACACGGTCAGCCTTTTCGTGCGCCCGCATGTGACTCGCCTCTGGTAAACTCATAATTGAGTTAACCGATTGCAATGAAATAAAGACTAAATTTTACTCCAAATACACAGTTTATTTATATGTAAAGATTAACACGATTTGGTTTGCTCTTTTTACGTTATTAGCGCACAAACAAACAAATAAGCAGACAGAAATTTCAAAATGTTAGAAATTGTTGGTTATTATTAATTAAATCCCCTAACAACTTCTTTTTAATATATTTCCTTTGTATAGACAACTTTTCTACAGGTTTATTATCCAGTGGCGGTCACGTAATTTAACACATCAGTCAATTTTTATACAAAAGAGGTAACTTTGAAACCTTGGTTCTTCGCCAAGGATTGATCTAGCTATGATATGATGGCTAGTCAGGGAGTGAATGGAGGAAATTCAGATTGCTATACACACCCAACTGATCTGATAAGCATTCTAAAAGATATGTTTAAAAAAAATATAATAATAATGAATACAACACCCACCTGCCACCTGTGGCGGGGCATGGCGTGCGGGCGGTGCGGCGCGGGCAGCGCGAGGCGGTGCAGCACGTGGTGCAGGTAGGGCTCCAGGCCGGGCAGGTTATACTACAACACCCACCTGCCACCTGTGGCGGGGCATGGCGTGCGGGCGGTGCGGCGCGGGCAGCGCGAGGCGGTGCAGCACGTGGTGCAGGTAGGGCTCCAGGCCGGGCAGGTTATACTACAACACCCACCTGCCACCTGTGGCGGGGCATGGCGTGCGGGCGGTGCGGCGCGGGCAGCGCGAGGCGGTGCAGCACGTGGTGCAGGTAGGGCTCCAGGCCGGGCAGGTTATACTACAACACCCACCTGCCACCTGTGGCGGGGCATGGCGTGCGGGCGGTGCGGCGCGGGCAGCGCGAGGCGGTGCAGCACGTGGTGCAGGTAGGGCTCCAGGCCGGGCAGGTTATACTACAACACCCACCTGCCACCTGTGGCGGGGCATGGCGTGCGGGCGGTGCGGCGCGGGCAGCGCGAGGCGGTGCAGCACGTGGTGCAGGTAGGGCTCCAGGCCGGGCAGGTTATACTACAACACCCACCTGCCACCTGTGGCGGGGCATGGCGTGCGGGCGGTGCGGCGCGGGCAGCGCGAGGCGGTGCAGCACGTGGTGCAGGTAGGGCTCCAGGCCGGGCAGGTTATACTACAACACCCACCTGCCACCTGTGGCGGGGCATGGCGTGCGGGCGGTGCGGCGCGGGCAGCGCGAGGCGGTGCAGCACGTGGTGCAGGTAGGGCTCCAGGCCGGGCGGGCGGGCGCCGGCGCCCAGCGCGCGCGGCACGGGGCCCGCGCCCGCCAGCGAGATCAGCAGCGACACGAACGCGCGCGACAGGGGGTAATCCTCCATGCGGCACTCCACCTATACATGTACAATAGGGAATATACATCATTTTTTTTTAATCTTAATCTAAAGTATAATGCGTGAGAAAATTAACTGTAATATTAAAACTTTTCTCTTGCGTTTTTTTCTCGTGATATAGTTAATTGAAGTTAGCGCGCAGCAGCACCCGCCGAAAACGCTCCATACAAAACGGTGACGTCACACATCACGTTTCAGGTGTTTCGGCGCGTTTAATATGGAGTTAGCCAATAATCTTCAATTATCTACCTAAATTTTGCGTTTAAGTACATATGTGTAATACAAAATATTATTTCTTATTCGATATTCTATCTGACTGTAAAGTGCATTATATCCGAAAATGAAAAAAAAATATCGTTAATTTCCCCTGCTTTCATCGTGTGATAAAACTAAAATAAAACATTTTTTTTAATTTTTTTCCTGTTCCATCATGTTTTTATAAGTGTCCGCAGCGATCAAGCTCAATTTCATCAAAATCGGTGACTTATGCATATTCCCTATTCAAACATGATTCACGTTTAAACTTCTCGTGTGCAAAGATACGTCATAATCACATCGATGTCGATGCTAACAATTTTAGTATAATTTTATGTTGATAGATGGCGCTATTCAACTTGGTAGTTTCTTTTATTATTTCCACTGTAATGGGAAAAATTTTACCCCGGGGTATAGATGGAAATTACCCCACTGAAAATGTTAGTCGGTAGAGCAAAGGGGTTCGGTGGATTCGCGTGGCTCAGTCATCCATGGAACAACTATGATTTTGGGCGCCGTTAATATCAATGAAAGTTAAAAATTAAAAGATAAATTGACCACAGATCGAAACAAAGTGAGTTTAATAAATCAAACCAATATTTACGTTGATATAAACATTTATTTAACACGTTGTATAATTAATACCAAGTTAACAACGATTCGCAGAAAATAAGTCATAAAAATATTTAAAACCACATGGGGTATAAATGGTTTAACGAAGAATCCGAAGGGTTAAAATGAAGTCACACATTTCATATTAATACATAATACCTTGAGAACCCATTATAATGTTAAAACCGCACGAAGGGCAAATGGTTTAACAGGGACCCTTAACAGGTTAAAGTGAGACCATACATTTATTACAAAAACAATACCCTCGGGTTCATTATAAAATTAAAACCATATAAAGAAGTAGGGATTTAAACTATAAACCCTTAAAAGTAAAGGTGAGGGCATATCTGTTCGTTTCCAGTGAGTCAGACGGATTAAGAGGCCGGTTCCGCATTCGAAATAAGTTTTCAAACGTCACCATATCTCTCAAGTCGGCGGACCGTTAAGAACCGAATACATATGTACTCACAAAAAAAAACTTATGCTAAGATACCTATTACTTATCATCTTAACACAAGACATTCATAGTAAAATAGAATTATTTATACATTCTGGCTCATGAACCAGTTACGCTGAAGCTAAATAAGTTTGAAACAGGACTGTAGGTACATTTATTGGCTGTAGACCTGCTCCGGGTTGAGTCTGAACATGTCATCAAAACATCATTTTGTACTGGATATGAACGTTAATTACTTCACCGGGTACATACTACAGAAACACTGCCGCGATGATAATAATAGAAGGCTGCGGAATACCTGGATTACGTTGATAAATCCATGATAATGGTAAGGTTAAATACATGCTCGTCGCGCTGATTTTAATGAGACATCATAGCTTGGAATACTCTCAAATCCGCTGCACGGACGACGTTACCTCGAAACGAGTTTAAACCATAACCTTGAAAGATTTCCTGGACCAAACTGGGAACCACTTATATCTTGAAATTTTGAGGTAAACCTGGACGAAACCTGGGAGCCCTGCAATAGAAAATCAAAGTCACCAAATTGTCCAACATTGAATATGAGGTTTTCCTTACAACTAACATTATAACAAGGTTGAGAAACTTACCAAATTTGGGCTTTAATTATCACAGGTTTTTATCTCATGAAAGACATGATGAAATATAAATTGATGAGCTGGAGCCCTGAGAACAATACGACACGAGGTTACAATCTGGATACCACTGGTATAAACGGACAAATAATTAGATTCGTATTATTATAACACTCACCACTTAAAGGGATGCTCAACGCATCATTAAATTAATAGAAACCCACCAAAAAAATAGATTGGGTTTCACTTCACATGACGAAAGTTTCCTGTCTCTCTGAATGACACAGGCGAAAAAGTGATATGGCGGAAATCCACCGAGTTTGCTAGAATTCTCTCGAATGAGTACCATCGACAAAAGACACACCATAGACAATCGCACTCCCTGAACTTACTTACCTTTTGTCTGAATATTAATATTAAAACGTTTAACTAGCATGCGAGACATTAACATTTACTTTATTTAATTAAAATAACAAATAGGTGATATTTATTTATTTGATTTTATCAACAAAGTGTAAATTAATTGGTCCGAAACGTTCAATTAGCGGGAATCGGAACGCTAAACGTCACATCTGACAGTTGTCACTTGTCAATTGAAAAGACAGCTGTGAGATATGTAAACAAGGAAGTTTATTTGCTTTAATTATTGAAAAGTGCTAAAACTCTTTATGAATGAGGTTTTAAAGTGAATTCAAGTGAATGCCCGAATGCCGAAGTATGTGGTACAATCACCGACATTCGTTAAACTACTGGAAATTGACCCAAATAAAGGTAAAAATATCCATGCAATTATCTTACACAAACCATATCAAAAGCTATGTGAAAACACTAGGTGTGTTTTGTAAAACCTATCTAAACTCTTACCTACACTTAATACCTAATGTTCCTTGTCCAACCTACAAGACTATAACGAGAATGCCGCTATAACAAGTACTTTAAAATCAAATGTTGGTTACCCCATAGGTATATAAAAAAAAGGTGTTACACCACTTCCCACGAGTCAATCTTTACTCGTGGTTGCATTGACACCAAACAACCAGTCCAATATCGCAAGGGCTGATTCAAGATCCGTATTCACGCCAAAGTGATCGTTTTGCAGCAGAATCAGTAACGTCATGCGTGAGTCAGTTTTCATACAACTCAACAAACGTATTTAAAAAAGTCCTTACATAAAAAATTGGCTTTTGATGCTTTTCATCCTTTTTCTTATTTCTTAAAAACCTACCTACATAGTTATTTAACTACATCAAGCAAGATGTTTTTAATTAATTCTTAAAAAACACTCATTGTAATAAAAACTATACACTGTATTTTTACGCACAAATAAACATCCAAAACCAATTAAACAACCGTGCAAGAACGGCGAAAGACGCACGGCACGGCACAAGTTGCTCAGCCTACACTACACACGTACCTCGTGCAAGTCGGCGGTGAGCGCGCGCTTGTCGTCCGCCACGCCCACGAGCTGCGCGCCCTCCAGCGCGGCCCACACGCGGCCCACGGTGCACGCTCGGCTTCCCAGGGCCCCTAGCGTGGACAGCAACTCTGCCTTTAGCTGTAGTGGCACGTGGCAGCACACGAGACCTACACAATATAACCTGTGTTAAAGAAAATTAATCCGGCTCGAAGGACCAGAATCTAACTGAAAAGTCTGTTCCAAGCAAGACTCACCTCTATCACAATAGGGTATTACATCATTTTTTGAAAACTGGTTTAAATTAATCCTGAAGTCGTAATAAACCAGCGGAATTTTTATTTTAATTTTATAAAACCATTGAATGCCCTAAAACACGATTTTAATTTTTGATTTTGAATTTTCGCGCGAAAACACTAGCCACCATTTTGTTTATGCTCGAATTACGTAGGCTACAGCCGGAGGACTCAAAAAAAACCGATTTTATTTTAATAAAAGACTTTATTTTAAGTCAGTTACAAAGTTAACTATAACTAATTTTTATTCTAAAATTAAATGTCGACCCGACCGATGTAAGAATCGAAGTGGCCGCGGCGTCCGGTCACGTAGCCCGCTGCGGTGAAGCCACGAGGAGCAGCGTCAGCATTTTCCGTCAGTTGCATTAAATTGGAGCGGCGCATTGCACACGCAGCATTTAGGGCCGTGTGCACTGTTGTCGTCATATTTGCTAGGTCGACGAATCCCTTACTACGAGCGCTCGTAACATCTCCCTCCCGAAGAGCAGCGACTATTTTTGAGAAAGTCGCAAAAATGTTGCTGGATGCTGCGGTGCAGGTTTGGCAGATACTGGTCTTGGTATTGCGTAGGTATGGACTCGTTCTGGATCTGTAGTCAGCTCTGGATCTGAAGTCATCTCTGGTTCCTTTTTACTTATCTTAAAACACATCGCATACTTTCTACATAGTAAGATAATTGCGAGTGCAAATGCACCTATTAGTACTACGTAAAATGGTAACGTAGTGTGGTACAAAGATTCTGTGGAGGCCTCGTCGAGATGAACTGCGGTCTGAGATATAACCTTGTCTTGTATTTCTCGAAGATCTTTGAGATTTATCGATGAGAGTGTTACAGTGGCTGCTGCGGTGAGGTTGGTGCCCAGGTTATTTGTGATATTCAGCATCTTCATAGGTTGACCTTCAACTCGATCGTTGGTGTTATAGATGGTGGCGTCCTTTGTCCGTATTGAACATTGAGATGGGATAGTGATGAGATAACTACCTTTCAGCATCTGGTAGTCATTGCGTTCGCAGATGAGATGAACTTGCGTGGGCCCAGGGAAGACTGCTACATAATGACGGTCATCTAACCTTTGGATGGCTTCTCTCAGGATGGTTACAGGCGTTGGTCTGCAGGACTGGTCTAGTCGTTGGTGGTGAAGGAGCTCCTGGATGCAGTCTGGAGTTGATCTTAAACGTTGATTAAATTTATCATGGCAAAGATACCGAGTGTTGTACTTCGGGCATTCTGCCTCAATGTACACGTAAAAGTCCTCGTTGGTTGCTACTAAAGGATAGGGAGGTATAAGGACTCGGTTGTCTCTATTGGGTGCTATAGGAAGCTTATAAAGCTCGTATATATGAGGTGATACTATTGGTACTTTAAATACGATAACTATTTGTCTACCTGAATAGAATGATCCTGTTTCTATTACATTATAATATTCTCTAAGCTCTAAATCTATTAATTGATCTTTACTATAGAAATTTTCAAGTTGATTCAGCATCTTTTTTAATGTATCTACACCTAACATTGAATGATGAGTACTCGCGGTGCGCGTGAAAGCTAAAACATTTTCTATTCGTTGCAACTCATGAGATAAATCATCTACATTATCTGTTATAATACTAAGAAGCTGAGCAAGTTTAGCATACTTTATTAGACTATGTTGAACGTAAGCATCTGTATCTAAAAGTAAATGTAATGTATCATTGATCTTTATTTGATTTTGAACTAGGTTTGAAATGAGAGTAGTATGGTGTGTCATCCATTCTTTGCTAAGACTGATATGACTATTGATTTGAGATGCAATTTTATCTTGATTATTTTTAAGGTTACTAATAGCATTACTATATTTAATGGCATCAGTGTAATCTAGGTTTCCAGTTAGGGATTTAATTACAGATCCCATTCCATCTACAAGACCTCGCTTTAACCGATGGGGCTCTAAGCTTTCTAATTGATAAGCTACTTTGTTTAATTTGGAACTAAGATAGTCGATTTGTATTTCAAATAAGGTCTGTGTGTCGTTAGGTAATTTACTTTTTAGTTCGACGATTTGTCCTTTAACCATATTAATTTTGCTAAGGATATCGTCCAATTCTATGTACTGCAGGAAGCTGTGGTGGTGTGTTATAAGATTCATAGGTCCAAGTTTAAACGGTAAAAGTCCTGGTCCGTCATCCAAACTTTCAAGTCTTATCTCGTGCGCCAGTCCCGAGGTCAGGGTCAGAGTCAGCATTATCCTGTAACAATTTCGCGCTCTTTGGTACACGTTTTAATCTTGATTTCGCGATGGGGCCGCGTTTCTTTGAAGTATAAATGTGAATAGGTAAGTCAGCTAACACCCTATCCTGTGTGTAACGCGGAGCTACCTTTTGTCGGCTAGCTAAAGGATTTGAGATAAATACTTGTTGTTGGGGCTGATATTCTTGTTCAGGCTCGCGAGTTTTATTATGTCTGTCTATAATAGCGGTCCGGTTAGTTAAGGATGAGTCATTAATTAAGTCGTAAACTATCTTCATTTGATTTCTGTGAGTATGAATGTACTGTTGCATAAGATGACCAGTTATGTCTATGTCAGTAGGGTCCCTAGAGTCAAGATGTCCTCTTATAAGATCGTATGGTCTACATTTGGTGAAGCTGTGTACTGAACTATTGTATCCTATTATAGCGTAAGGCATGAGGTTAACGATTGCTTCGTCCTTGTGCTCAAGGCGTAATATCCTTAAGTGCTCTAGTAAGGTGGAATGAAATCTTTCTATGTTTCCGTTATCATTGGGTGCATTCGCGAGGGTCTTATGATGAATAATCTTATGGACTCTAGTGAACTCTGAAAACATCTGATTTGTGAATTCAGTGCCTTGGTCACTGATTATAGTAAGAGGTAAGCCATGATGGGTGGAATACTGTAATAAGGCTTGAATCACACTAAGCGCAGTACCGTCTCTCAAATGGTAAGCTTGTCCATACTTAGAGAAAACGTCAATGAACGTGACGTATTTTTCGCTTTGAACTGTAAAGAGGTCCATATGAACGATTTCGAAAGGCTTACTAGCTGGAGGTACAATATTAAATTGCTGACGAATAGGATTTCTATCATATTTGGCTTGCCCACAGATAGTGCACTCATTGATAAACTTGGTAACGTGGTCTTTCATTTTCGGCCAGTAATACTTGTGAGATAAAGACAGATAGCATTCGTTAATCCCTCTATGATTCGTTTTTCCCTCATGATAGTGCCTAATTATATCTTGTTGTCTTAAGTATTCTTTTACATTTTCTAACTCAACCTTAGCGACAACAAGGTTCATAGCAGAGTTTTTAAACTTGTCTTGTAAGATGGGGACTATTTTATACATTCCTAATGGGGGTGTTATCAAAAGAGCAGTTTTAACTTTTGGGTTAACGTATTCTTTGACCACATTTACTACATCTTCTTCCAGATTGGATTCAGAGAGTTGAGCTGAGATACGGGTATGAGTGTCAAAGGGCTTAGTCACAGTAGTTCGTTTCTTTATGTCACCTACGATGGTTAAACATAACTGTCGGTGAAATTTGTTTAAAGGGTCGTCAGTTATAGGGACTTCAAGTATTGGATGTTCTTGGTCAGTATGAACGGTGATAGTGTCAGAGTTATTAGTCAAAGTTGGAGGTCGTTCTGAAGGGTTCACAGCCAGGGAACTAGTTTCCTCGTTGTGGACTTCAATTCGAGAAAGAGCGTCGGCGTTTGTGTTAGCTCTTCCAGTTTTATAAATTATAGTATAATTGTATTCGCTGAGCTTTAGTCGCCATCTGTTAATTCTAGAGTTGGGCTCTTTAAAATTCATAAGCCACTGGAGTGGTTTATGGTCGGTAATTATTTTAAACTTTCGTCCAAACAAATAAGGTCGGAAGTATTTTGTGGCCCAAACTATAGCCAAAGCTTCTTTCTCAATTGTACTATACTTTATTTCACTGTCGTTAAGCGTTCGCGAGGCGTAAGCGATCGGTTTATCTGTACCTACTGGTCCTTGGGACAGAACGGCACCGATAGCGAGGTTTGACGCGTCAGTAGTCAAGTTAAAGTCACGAGTAAAGTCAGGGTATTGTAATATGGGATCATTGGTTAGTAACTTTTTACACTTTTCGAAACAATTAATATAGTCTGAATCTAAAGTAATTGATTTATTTTTCTTAAGACACTGAGTTAAAGGTTTAGTCGTATTAGCAAAGTCAGGAATGAATTTACGATAGTACCCTAGTAAGCCTAAAAACTGTTTGATTTGTTTAGTGGTTTTTGGCAGTGGATAGTTCTGGACGGCCTTGATTTTATCTGGATTTGGCTTAATACCGTCCCTACTTATGATATGTCCAAGGTAAGCTGTCTCCAATTTCAGGAATTCAGACTTATCCATCTGAATCTTGAAATTGGATTCTCTAAGTCTCATAAACACTTTCTCAAGGTTGGTCACATGTTCCTGGAGGCTGGTGCTGAAGACAATTATGTCATCCAGGTACACCAGACAGATGACATTTTGTAGCCCTCTTAAGACATTATCCATCACCCTTTGAAAAGTTGATGGAGAATTCTTAAGGCCCATGGGCCTTCCTAAGGAACTCAAAGTGTCCATGCTCTACATTAAAGGCGGTCTTGTGAATATCATCAGGATTCATTTGAACCTGATAAAATCCACTTGCCAAGTCCAAGGTCGTGAAGTACTGGCACTTGCCTAACTTGTCTAGAACGTCTGATATATTAGGGATGGGATATTTGTCATCGATAGTCTTTTCGTTAAGCTTTCTAAAGTCAACAACTAAACGCCATTTCTGTCTACCTGACGCGTCAGCCTTCTTCGGTACTATCCAGATCGGTGAACTCCACGCGGAGTCAGAAGGACGTATTATTCCCTGCTCTAGCATTTTCGCGATCTGTTCCCGGACTTCGTCACGATGTACGAAAGGATAACGATAACTTTTGGTGTAAATAGGCATCTCATCGGTTGTTTTAATCGAGTGTTTAATTTTATTATTAAATGTTAACGGCTCGCCATCAATATAGAAAATATCAGAGTACTGAGAGCAAAGTTGTACAAGATTAGCTTTCTCTTCCGGATTTAAGTGATCTGTCCTTAGTCGTGAAATTACTTCTCTAGCACGTTCGTTACAAGTGTATTTTACATCAAATGATTCTACGTTAAAAATCTCTGCTATTGCTGGTCGGTCTAACGAAAATATGACGTCATTGTTAGTTGGATTTGTAACTTCTACTAAACCGCGATTATCTATGTTACTGGTGACGCATTCGGAAATAATACAGTTACATAATACTTGTTCGTTAACTATGACGTCACCGTCTGACGCGTTAATAGGTAGTCGGACTAACTTAGATGAATTAGCCGGTATCATATCTTCATAAAGATTCACGTTCCTGGAATTATACATCCTAATCGGGTTAGTGGTAGTCCGTGTCCTTAAAATTTTGTCCTTTAAATCTATAGTCGCTTCCCATTGAGTCAGTAAGTCAAGTCCGATAAGTCCATCAAAATAATCATGAAATTTATAAATGAAGAATTTTATATCACTTTCGTCCTTAAATTCTGTAAAGCAAGGCAACGTTACTGAATGATTATTTCTACTAGTTCCATGTATATTAGATACTTCAAAAGGATCATAGTCAGGTTGAATGTAAGGATAATAATTTTTAACTGCATCAGGACTTAAAAAGGATTGATTTGCTCCTGTATCAATTAGTAATTTTAAGGGCGGATTGCTAATAAGAATATAAGGTAGTTGCCGTTGCGTTTGAAGGTTAACTTCTATTTTAAGCTTTTTAAATTCCTGTCCGTCTGAAAATCCTGCTCATCATTTTTAGAGGATGTAGAGGGTTGGTTTTGCTCCTCTACGTGGCCATACCACCCTTCAGATTGTGGTGGCTCCTCATATTGATATTGACTTGGAATAGGACTATCGTATTCATAGTTATTGTAAAAGTCGGTCATAGTGTAGTAAGAGTCAGTATCGTAACAGTCATTATAATAGTAATAATTATAGTCATCATAAGGAGTACATTCGTTCACGTTTACGTCGCGAGATTTAAAATAATTTGATGGTGGTGGATTACCATGTTTAGTCCAATCGTGACCAGATGGGGGTAAAACTCGAGGCGTAAAGTGACTAACACCACTCATAGGTTTCTGAGCATTACCATTGAAATTATAGTTAGGCCTAGGTTGAACTCTGAACATATTAGACTGTGGATTATAGTTAGTAGGACGCGCACTGAATATCTGTTGGGTACGCGTGGGCATACGCATGACATGAGGTGGCATGGGTTGTTGGAACTGAGGTTTTGGCATGAAATTATTATTAAAGCGAGGGGCTGGAACTTGCATGTTTGGGAACTTCATTGGGAAGGTAAATGGTTTCTGAACAGCAAAAGCATTGGGCATTGGCATATGTACGGGAGGTTTATAGTTAGACGCGTTCTGGATGGTTCTCGGCAAAGCTTCATTACGATTTTGTAAGTACATTGTATTAAGCTCTTCCTGTACGTATTCCAATGCGTTTTCAATGGTCTCAGGGCGCATGCACCTTATACGAGACCCTAGAGGCTCTTTTAGTCCACGAACGAAAGATTGCATCGTAAGTTTTTTATATAAGTTACGTTTTGCCTCTATAGTTGTCTCTATTGTCTCGTGCAAGGTTACGTACGTCATGATAGTAGAAAATAAAGTTTGGCATTTATCATAAAATTCTTGTGGCGTGTTGCTCCCTTGGGTTTGTACCGCTAAGTCGTTGTAGAGGGTGGATTCATCCCTCTGGTCGGTAAAATTATTTATTAAAACACTTCTAACCCCTATCCAGCTATCAGGGATCCCGTTGGAATTTATGGTTCTGGCAGCGGGACCCGTGATTTTATTAAGTATTCCGTTAACTAGGAACAACTTGCCTAAGTCATCCAAATGCTCATTATAAGATTGCACTAACTGATCACATAGTCTAATAAATCGTGTAAGTACGTTAGGGTTGCCATCAAATTCCGGCAACAGGCGTAAGGCCTTGAGAATAATGTCGGGATCGGTACCAGTAGCCATCGTGCTCACTTCACTAACCGTACTAAGACTACAATTACTTTCGATATCACTATCGATAATTCTGTGACTATCGATAATGGTACGGGCTACTCTACTACGTCTAAAAGCCTTATGGCCTCGATTACTTCGTGGGTGAAAAATCTTGAAGGATATAAAATAACTAAGGATAAGAAAAACTAGGAACTAAAAGGAGAGCAACACTTGAGAAAATTCAGAGGTGTACTTACATGAACATCTTATTCTCGGCTTCTTTGAGCTGCTATCGATTTCTGGATACTCCGCTGTAGACTCGTTCTTTCAGGAATCCCGGTGAAGGCTTGAAAACCGATTAGATAGCGCGATCGCGACGGAAATCTTGATGCGTACTAACCCGGGAATCCTACCGACTGCGCCAATTACGTAGGCTACAGCCGGAGGACTCAAAAAAAACCGATTTTATTTTAATAAAAGACTTTATTTTAAGTCAGTTACAAAGTTAACTATAACTAATTTTTATTCTAAAATTAAATGTCGACCCGACCGATGTAAGAATCGAAGTGGCCGCGGCGTCCGGTCACGTAGCCCGCTGCGGTGAAGCCACGAGGAGCAGCGTCAGCATTTTCCGTCAGTTGCATTAAATTGGAGCGGCGCATTGCACACGCAGCATTTAGGGCCGTGTGCACTGTTGTCGTCATATTTGCTAGGTCGACGAATCCCTTACTACGAGCGCTCGTAACACTCGTGACGTCATTCTGTTAGTAAACAAAACAATACGAATGCGAAAAGAGCTTGTAATATATCATTTTGATATGTCACATTCATAATATACGTTGACGATACCAACCTTTATTTATGTTTTCTTTATCCAATATTTTACATCTTTACACAACACTTTTTATACATCCCACATTGCAAGGTACATACATCTTCATTAACTCAATTCCACGCAATAATTGCTAGTTTTTTTTACATTTTATGTAGACTTAGATTCGTCAACAAACAACAGTTCGATCTGACGTTTGACATTTTAATTTTATCAACATAAACATTATAATTCTCGGATCATTGGCTCAATCTTGCGAGGAATAGCGGAACTAATACCACGAGCAAGTATCCAAATATATTTACGCCTTTTCATTCTGGCAGGGATGTCTAGCTATTTGCATCTCTTCTTTTCATAAAGCCACCTAGCGTTGGGATTACACACTTCATCATAACTTTAGCGCTATCTAGTGTCAAGTAGTGGCAGTCTGTCGCGCGTATATTACCATCTCTCACACCTAAATGCATAACCATCCTGTCATCTCGTTCATACAATAGCACTCAAAAGTGACATCTAGCGTGAAGTAGCTTCCTGCTTTCACATTTGGATTCACAGATAAAGAATTTGGATTATCTATGGTTCCTAAAAACTTTTATTAATAAATTAATAAATATCCAATGTACAATGGGAGTAATTAGTTATTTATAATCTACAAATCTTCCTTTATTTGATTTCATATAATTCTTCATTTATCTTTAACTAATTTTCTTAACCATAGACTATAATCTGATCATTCTGGAAGTATGCAAGTCGGTATGATTTTTTCTTACTGTCTCGGGAAAGTGGTAGATTGTTTGCGAAATTGAACGGCCGAAAGGGAAAGATATAAATAGGACCCAACTTCCTCCAGTGAGGATTTTCGCTTTCTCTGAACTTCTGAAGTGAGTGAAGTGACTGCGCCACTGTGTACTGTGATCGAAAGTATTTCTCATACGCTGTGTGTGTCATCTGTCCCTGGTAAACCACACAAACTGTGTCCTAAGCTGTATCACCGTGAGCACCGCAATTTCTTACATTAGTCCTCGAATTCTCGGCGTCCGGGTAAGTCTATCTGCTAAACGGCAATCATGTCTATTAACATTTTTTTATGTCACTGTTTTGGCATAACGCTGTGTTCTCTATTTCCTCGACAGTTCTTTTAATTCTGACGGGATCACCCATTCGAAACGAGTGTTGCTGAGCAGACTACAACATCGCCAAGCCCTCGTTCGCTGACCTTTGGCCTTGAGTGCCCGGCGATCCAGGAGCCCTCCTCAGAACACGAATCTCAGGTGTAACCGTTCCTATATTTTTATCTTGCTACACCTTCTTCTACTATTCACGTTTGTGAGTTACCCACAAGCGTGTGGCGCCCAGTAATCTTCTCTATTCTTCTCTTCTGTCATCGGTTTAGCCTAGCTATATGCATATAAGTACCGCCTAACTTACTTTTGATTTGTAATCTACCACCTTTATCTAGAGTGCACTTGTTTATTCGTCAAATGATTTTCTATTGATTAATTGCCTATATCTGATCTGATACATTGTAAACCTACTTTAAGGATAGCGATAAGCTAGAGCTTTTATTAATTCAGATTTCTTTTAAAAACCTTATTAGTTTAGCTTCCGTTTTATTATTCATATATGTGAAATCTCAACTCAGTGAGAATACTGTAATTTAAGGCCTTCCGCCAGTGCAACAAGTGAGCTGCAAAAACTTTATTTTCTTATTTATTTCAATAAAAGTTCGCATTTAATTGTTTCTGAGTCTTTTATTTTTATACTTATCCTATAGCTAGAAATCTCTGTTACAAGCTGTCATGTTTATTTACTATTGGAATGACGTCACACCGTAATCCAAAATGGCAAATGGCGTTTTGAACATTTGAAGAATACATTAAAAAATACGATTTTTAAAATTAAATCATAAAATTTATATTGCATTTTTATGAATAAATATCGACGTTTCTCGTTTACTATTTATGAAATCTATCTTAAATATGCATTTTTATACTTTATTTTACATGGTGTAAAATAGCCTATTGAGGGGTATAGTATCAAAATCCGCTAAGATAACTTTGTCAAAAATTTCGCAGACCATAAAAACTGTTTAATTTAAACTTGATCACTATAATAGGGAATATGCATCAATTTTTTTTTTAATCTTAATCAAAAGTATAATGCGTGAGAAAATTAACTGTAATATTAAAACTTTTCTCTTGCGTTTTTTTCTCGTGATATAGTTACTTGAAGTTAGCGCGCAGCAGCACCCGCCGAAAACGCTCCATACAAAATGGTGACGTCACACATCACGTTTCAGGTGTGTTTCGGCGCGTTTAATATGGAGTTAGCCAATAATCTTCAATTATCTCCCTAAATTTTGCGTTTAAGTACATATATGTCATACAAAATATTGTTTCTTATTCGATATTCTATCTGACTGTAAAGTGCATTATATCCGAAAATGAAAAAAAAAAATTGTTATTTTTCCCTGATTTCATCGTGTGATAAAACTAAAATAATACATTTTTTTAATTTTTTTTCCTGTTCCATCATGTTTTTATAAGTGTCCGTAGCGATCAAGCTCAAATTTATCAAAATCGGTGACTTATGCATATTCCCTATTACCAGGAATTTGTCTTACCAATTAGTTAACGACATGGCAACTCTAATTTTAGCTAGACCAACAGGTATTTGGTTATGGTTATAGAGACTATTGATCCTAAATCTGTTTTTGTTGACGGATTTCACTGTTTTAGTTGATTTTGTTCGAAGCGCTCATGGCGGGAACTTGACAGACTGATCGTATTTGATCACGTTTGTTAAGCAACGCTCGATCCGGTCAGGTGTCGGATGGGTGACCGTTAAAATGGCATTACAACTAACCGCTTCCGTGCTTCGAAAGGCACGTTAAACCGTCGGTCCCAGCTGTTGTCATCTTATAACGGTCGTTAAGCCAAGTTAGAGGCCTTACAGGCGGCTGATAAGGTCTACACCGGGGTGGCCACTAATCCTCATTCGCTAAGAGAGAAGAAAGTAAATTTTGCTACAAAACTAGCCGACCATTTTAAAGCTATTTTTAAGAGCCTTTTTGACAATGCTTCTAACTCGCATTTGGTCACTAAGCATTTTAGCGAATTTTGATACACCCCTCAATTAATTATTTTTAATAATATCTAGGATACAAAAAACAACAAAGACCCGGAAGGAATAAGAACTTAAGTCAAAGTCGGCCTTAATCACTTCAATCAGACAAAGTGGTTTTTGTCGAACATGAAATGAGCCAGATTAAACATAAGTTATTTAGAACATTCGTAAGTTACAGACGTAATAGGCCGCAGTGACTTACGTGTTGTTCTAGTCGGCGCACAAAAATACGCGTATTGTGACTTTACTAATTTTTGAGCGAAAATTGACTGAAATGCTTATGTCCGCCAGGTATAGTTAGTCGTATAATTATCTGTCTAATGTATAACTATGTCAAAATAATAACTAAGATTCACATTAAAACAATAAAGAAACACAGACACACATTTTATTTATGTTTTATTCTTACATACAGACCTAACAATTTAGTGATAGCTCCAAATATTACACTTACCAAACATGACGTTGACCGCGTCCCACTGCAGGTTCTCGCAGATGTTGACGCAAGCCGCCTCGTCCTCCCGCGCGACAGCCGCTATCAATTTCAGAGCGGCTATCATCGCCTCCACCTAACAGATAGGTACGCACGTTTTATGACCTAACCCAGGGATGGCGAACCTCTATGTATGTTAATGTTTAATAATATCATAGATGTGCCATCAAATCGTCGCGTAATTAATTTTGTGATCGGTGACGTGCTCAAAATATTGTGGCACGCGCCATTAACGGCACCGTTTGTGCCATTGGTTCGTCATCCCTGACCTAACCTATATAAATATAGCTTTGGATTGGGAGTGATTTGTCACAGAGGTTTTTTTTTGTTTCCTTGTAACGTAAATATTTTGACAAAGAGTCAGACAGAACAAGGGCGTAAATAAATAAATAAGGCCAATAAAGTCTCTTTTAATTTTAAAGTATTATTTGGAAATGGTAAAGTACTGCACGATTTCTGCGTCTAAAATAAATCATATATTTCATCTAAATAATGGAGAAAAATTCCAGCAAAGATATACCTAAGAATTTAATAATTTCTTCTTGTATCGGTGTGATCGGTGACGTGCTCAAAATATTGTGTCGCGTGCCATTAACGGCACCGTGTGTGCCATTGGTTCGTCATCCCTGACCTAACCTATATAAATATAGCTTTGGATTGGGAGTGATTTGTCACAGAGGTTTTTTTTTGTTTTCTTCTAACGTAAATATTTTGACAAAGAGTCAAACAGAGCAAGGGCGTAAATAAATAAGGCCAATGAAATCTCTTTTAATTCTAAAGTATTATTTGGAAATGGTAAAGTACTGCGTGATTTCTGCGTCTAGAATAAATCATATATTTCATCTAAATAATGGAGAAAAATTCCAGCAAAGATATAAGAATTTAATAATTTCTTCTTGTAAAGCCATAGAGTTCAAAATCGTCCATACCTCCTCCTGCCTGACGAGCAGTTTCCCCGGGCGCGCCGCGGGCGTGATGATGGCGGTCGCCCCCATCGACGAGTGCTGGTGGTCCGAGAACGGCTGCGGGTCCGCGCGGAGATTACTACGGGTAATTAATACACAACGTGTACGGTCACGTCTAAAATATGTATACAGTTTAGAACTTTGTTACATTGTTGTAGTTGTCAATTGTCAGTTGTAGTTGTTATTTGCCAGTTGTAGTTGTCAATTGTAATAGCTTTTACAGTGATAAAGTTCTGAAGTGTATACTATTTATTTATAGACGTAACTATACGGAGTACTGCTACCATGGGCGTAGTGAGGGGGGATTTGGGGATTCAAACCCCCCCTCCCTCCCCCGAAAATTAGGACTTACTAAGTTTTCTGTCAAGTATATTTTTAACAGGGACCGACTCTCCCGAAAATTAGCCCCAAACGCCGCGATATGGCACTTGTTACAATATGTTAAGGTTGTGGTCGCTTTGTCAAAAGTCACTGACAATAAGTGGAAAAAAGCAACCAAATTACGTTGTAACGGTGCAACTGCAATTAATTAATTTATTTATTTATTTTATTTCCACTCTTACATCTATTTTTACAGGATTAACCCATTACAATAGAGTAACTAAATACATTATATAATTTATCAATATCAATTAACAAAATTAAAAAATCTTTAACACATTCAATATACCTACTATAATTAACATAACATATTATAACATAAATATATTTCATAAATAATAATAATATTATAATTTAGTTCATTATTAATTAATTTACAATCATTGCAATTACCTAATTAATTTTATAACAAATGGTAAACATAGCCGCTCTCGTGAATTCACTCAGCGGACAAAAGAACACGTCTATATCATTGGCTATTAGGTTGAGAGTGCGCAGTGCCCGCGTCAACGGCGCTTCCTTAAGTAAATTGGTCCGCGCTTGCGGCACCGCGAGCAGACTAGGCCTGCGCCTGCGCCACACGTACCGGTCCGGAACACACATGCCTATTTGGCTGAGTATACAAGCGTTATGTAACTTACCTCTTACTATTTTAAAAATATAAAGTACTAAAGCCATGTCCCTCCTTACCCTCAGTTGGTTGTATCCGACCATGCCCAATACAAATAATGTTGGATACATTAGCGGGTAAAATGGGTACACTCCATACAACTTTAGGTAAAGGTATCTGACAAATTTATTCTGAACCCGTTCCAGCATGATATTGTACTTTGCTTCGTGTGAGGACCATATTACAGAATTAAATTCTAACTGACTTCTCACTAGCGCATTATATAAGATCTTAATTGCAGTTACATTAAAATTTTTCAAATTACTAACTCTACGAAGCACGAATCCCAAATTCCTATAAGCTTTCTTGCATATCTGGACAATGTGTTTACGAAACGTTAGCTCACTGTTAAGACAGGTCCCTAGATCCTTGACTTCGGTAACTCTTGCCAAGGATATATTATCCACCTTATAGTCGTATTGCGGTGAATTGTGTGCGCGAGAGAATGTTATTGTCACACATTTTGAAGGATTAAAATATAATTGATTTTCCTTACTCCAAGCAACCACCCTGTCTATGTCCCTTTGCAGTCTTTCGCAGTCTTTTTCGTCTCGAATCTCTAGATATAGTTTTAAGTCGTCAGCGAACAGCAAGCATTTTGCATCCACAACAACTTGTGATAGGTCGTTGATCATTATAATAAATTCTAGAGGTCCAAGATTGCTACCCTGACTCACGTCTGACCGGGAAAAGTAGGGCTCGGATAAATAACCTGCGTATTCTTGCCGGTCCTGCATGTAACTAGCAAAAAATTTCAGCAAGTGGGGAGTGAAGCCGACACCAGCCAACTTTTTTAGCAATACATCATTTTGAACTAAATCAAATGCTTTTTTAAAATCAAAATACGCGGGGTCGACTCGCCCCCCACTATCTACTACTGGTGTAATATAAGACATGTACTCCAGCAGATTGCTGGTTGTACTTCTTGCTGGCCGAAACCCATGCTGAGCTTCTGACAACTGTGAACTAATTTGTTCAAGAATAGGTAGATGTACAGCTGCTTCCAATACTTTTGCGGGGGTGGACAGTACTGCTACTGGTCTGTGCTCGTCTACACTCGTCCCTGAACTTTTAGGTACTGGAACGACCCTTGTCATTTTCCACCTATCCGGGAACTCTGCGTCTCCTAAACATTTATTATATATATATAGCAGTGGCTCTGCAAGCACAGCCCAACAATCCTTAAATATGTACGGTGGGACACCGTCTGGTCCAGTTGATTTCTTCGGCTTAAGTTGTTTGAGCGCGCGTTCTACGTCCCGCAGTTGCAGGCGGTCCAGGTGGACACGTGCCGCCCCGTTGTCTCCACCCGCTTCCGATATCGCCACATCAACATCCAGCATAGCTCGTTCAGTGCTATACACCGATTGGAAAAATTCAGCAAATTCTTTGGCACTATGATCGGATGCTAACACTTCACCGTTCTTCATAATCTTCCTAGGGTTTCTACCACCTTTTTTAGAATTTATGTAATTCCAAAAAGATTTTGGATTTTCTCGCAAAGTACTCTGAATAAGGTATTGATGCTGTTCTTCCGCATGTTTCATCATCATTTTCACCTTTGTCCTACACCGAGCAAACGCCTCGTAATCACTATTTAATTTACTAATTTTATATTTTTTATGCAGTTCAGCTTTTGATTTTATTTCGTGTATAATTTCAGCAGTGTACCACTCCGGGTACACACGCCCTGAATTTATCACCCTTTGTGTTTTTCGTGGTACAAAATCATCTAGAACGGAGTTCAATATGTCATAGAAATATTCCACACTTGAATTAAGGTCTAAATTGTACATAGGGGTCCAGTCTATTTGCCCTAACGCGGCGTATAAAAGAGGAAAGTTAGCTTTATTAAAGTTCCAGCGAGAGACCCCGGCATTGTGCATGTGCGACGAGGCGAGCGGAGGTTGGGGGGGTCGGCATGGAGCCGCCCGCGGCCGCACAACGACGTCGAGCGGCGGATGGTACGCGTCTACGGGTACCAGGGGCACCGTTGACTGACTCACTACTACACTTTCGTCCCCGTCCAATGTACTCAACACTAGATCTAATTGACAGTTATTACAATTACCTATTTTGTTATACTGAGCAAACCCACAATAAGACTGGAAACATTCATAATAATTATTGATATTAGTGGAACAAGAATTTAAATTAAAATCACCTAACACAATAACAACATTGTAAATATTACATAATTGTTCAATAATTCTAAATAACATCATGTACTCGATATCATTACTTTTTGGTGGAATATAAGCAACGCAAATCATAAATAGCAATCTATTTCGTAAAAACACCGTAGCACAAACCAGTTCGAACAGCTGATCATCGATGTTGACGTCACTCGGTATCGGCACCCGTCGCAGCTCGAAGCGAGGTGTGGCCACGAGAAACGCGCCGCCATGTTTCCGCCCGTCAGCCCGATCGCAGCGTATGATTGTATATCCGGGGGGGATTATTTCAGAATCGTGAATAGATAAGTTGCAACCAGTTTCTGTGATTGCATACAAATCCGAGCTTGCAACTGAAATACTGTGACTAAAATCTTTCAATTTCGTTCTGAGTCCTCTGACGTTTTGATAGTAAACTTCAATAGTATTATTCTGTGGGCTTCGAGTTGGTGGTGGGTCTGCGAAACCAAATCCATTCACAGAACTCTATATTAACCGCCCAATTTTCCGGTTTACATAGCATATCAAACTTACTCTCCGGTACTCCAATTATAAAAGATGCGTAATCTCTTTTCGTTTTATGTTGGATTTTCTCTATTTTGACGAGTGTCTCTTTACCACACAAGTTAGAAACATATTTATGTTAAATTGCTTTTTATTATTACATTTCAGGAGTATAATCCTGGAATCCACGTGACTCACGTGTGGTACCGCTGCAGCGCGGTGAGCAGGTGGTGCGCGGAGAGCGCGTCGCGGCGCGCCAGCAGCGCCCACGTGTGGCGCGGCACGGCCAGCGCGGCCAGCGCGCGCAGGTACTGGCGGGCAGACTCACGTGTGGTACCGCTGCAGCGCGGTGAGCAGGTGGTGCGCGGAGAGCGCGTCGCGGCGCGCCAGCAGCGCCCACGTGTGGCGCGGCACGGCCAGCGCGGCCAGCGCGCGCAGGTACTGGCGGGCAGACTCACGTGTGGTACCGCTGCAGCGCGGTGAGCAGGTGGTGCGCGGAGAGCGCGTCGCGGCGCGCCAGCAGCGCCCACGTGTGGCGCGGCACGGCCAGCGCGGCCAGCGCGCGCAGGTACTGGCGGGCAGACTCACGTGTGGTACCGCTGCAGCGCGGTGAGCAGGTGGTGCGCGGAGAGCGCGTCGCGGCGCGCCAGCAGCGCCCACGTGTGGCGCGGCACGGCCAGCGCGGCCAGCGCGCGCAGGTACGGCGGCAGCAGCGCCGCGCACACCAGCTCGCCCGACAGCCGCACGAACTTGTACAGCGTGGCCGCGCGACCGCCAGATCTAAACATCAAAAAAGTGATAAACAAATAGTAGATTGTACAACAAGTGCATAAAACGCATCATTTTACCCGAGACGTATTTATCCACCCGAGCCGCAGGCGAGGGTAAAATGGGTTTTATCTACACTCACAACGTAATGTTCCAAATATGAATTCAAAAAAGGTAATATAAATACGTACTTTATCTTCGTGGATAGGTAAAATTAAAAAAAAAACTCATTACGATGCAGTCAACTGCATCATAAAATAACTTTTTTTCTCATTACGATACAGGGCAAATCCAAAAAGAAGGCAGTGCCGTGATATTAAAAAAAAACAACGATATTTTCCCACATACTTTCCATGATTAAAATGCACTCTATGGTGATCGATGACTTAGTGCGATTAGTTTGTTGGAATGCACTCATCTCATTATTTTTTTTTCTAATGGAATGCGCGCCATTTTTAAAGCATTTCAAAAAAGTTTTGATTTCAATTTTTACATTTTGTTATAGGTACTTACTGAATTTTGTAGGTTTTTTATTCTTGCTTTTAAAATGTGAAAAAATTAAACTCTGCCCGATATTTTAGATGCAGCTAAGGAAATGACTTATTACAAGGTAGGTAGGTAGCTAGGTACAACTAATACAAACAAAGTCTCTCTTTCTTTTCTATCGTTGATCTTTTATTTAATAGGTTCAATCCCAAATGTATGAGTGTAGATAAAGTAGTGTATGAAACTGCACATAACTAGGTATTAAAACACTCGTGTTTTAATACCCCTCTTTATGTGTCAGTTCCATAAACTACTATTATGTACGAGTTATACACTCTGCTTTTCACTTCGATTGTGAAGAAATTAAACAACAATATTGAAAATTGAAAAATATGTAAAAATTAAAAAATTAAAAAAAATCTTAAGTTTTAGTGACAAATTATATAATTTTAAAATGTGCTCATCAAAGCTTTTCATTTGATACCCATATTCAAAAATTTAAAAGAAAAAAAATTTTTCTCTTATTTTACAGGCAAATTATATAATTTTAAAATGTGCTCATGTAGTGTGTGTACAATGTACTCACACACACTTACCTTCTCCCAATATATAAGGCACTGTATGCCTTTAATAAACGCTCATTACTACTTTAAATTCTGTCTTGTTATTGATTATCCGTTGCGCGAACATCCCACATCGCATGGCGACCCTGCCAGTGCTGCCCATCGGCGGCGCTGGGCAGATGGTTTAGCCAATTTTCAGATAGTACTAAAGTGAACCAAAAAACATTATGTGACTTTGAGAGGTGAAAATGTGACTTTTAAAGTGAAAGAAACCAGACATTATGTGACTACAAAAAAAACTATAAGAAATCGTTCTGAACTTAATATTTTAAATAATTATTATGGTGATTAAATTCTTCGCACGAAACAAAAAAAAATCTGCATGTGAAATTGAACGCTATAAAAAACTTAACAAAATGAAATTTAACAACTAAGGTGAAATAAACTGTAATTTCTGCGTGCTGGTGTCGAGGTGATGATGAAAGGTGATAAGAGCAGGGCGCCGGGTGATGCAGGTGTCTGATTAGGATGCAGCCGCGAGACGTTCCAGTCTATTAGAATTTGGAAAATTTACCGGAAATTTGTGATCCAGTGCTAAAAAAAAACTATTTTCGATTTTTTTCTCTCTCACAAAAATAAATGTTAAGTGCATTTTATTTCGTTCAAATAAAATATGTGTTATTGGATTTTGTGTAAGTAATTAATCCATAAAGAACATTGGTTGGAATTACTGAGATAAAATTTTCCTTAGAACTTTTTTTTATTGAATAATTTAATTGTGTCTTTTTTTATTTTTCTTTCTTTTGTAATCGTATTGGTTTATACTTATTCACATGCAATATAATCACTATGCATTGTGTTATAAATAAATAACAGAACAGTTGTTGACGATGTAATTTGGCTAGAATATAAGTTTTTTTTTTATTTTGAATATGTTTTAAGCTGAATTTTAAATGTTATTTAAAAAGAAGTGAAAAAGTTTTATTGAAAGTTTAGTGTGTTTCTGGTTTTATTTCAAAGAATTTTTTTTTTGTAATTAATAATTTGGTTTTATGAAACGAAACCTTACGTAGATACTTTAAATTCAATCTTATTGTGTTAAAAAAAATTCCAAATTGAATAATTGATTGTTCTAAATATAGTTTATTAGTTAGCAATTCCCCAGAGTTAAGTCTAGAGTTCGTCAGTTTGTTTTATATTTCATTGTGTCAGCGAAAACGCGCCAGCGCAACAACTTCATTTAAGGCTCCCTTACGCGAAATCATTTGTCTCTGTCTTTTTCTTTACGTGTAAAGAGTATGGAAAATAACCTCACTTCTGCACTTTATCAATGTTTTTCGTTGTTTTTTCATCATTATCTTTAGCACAATTATCTTTTTTGAAAAAAAGTTATTGAAGCAACTGAACAGTACGTTAAAGTGTATTTTGATGTAGAATTCAATACGTTTCCGTTATTATTTACGCCAAAGATTTGGCCCGCGACAAGCGCTTTTGGTGATATTCAGATTTTTTTTTACAACCATATGTAAGGGTTATAAACAATTTTATGATTGTAGCAACTAGATAAACTCTTTAGCTTGTCGCATGATTTTTTTGGTGGCTACAAGTTTACGTTTTCTTTATAAAAAAATGGCCCGCGAAAACCATGTTTTCCTATTACCGCCCCTTAAGAAGTTCATGTAGCAAGAATGCAAGATTGTTATTAGAAGTATTAAGTTAAATTATTAGAATTGAATTCATGTTGCTACTTCGTATCATTTTAGTTATCAGTTAAAGGAATGTAATTTTAATCTCGGGAACTACTATTGACTTTGATTGTCTTGTAACATAAGTAAACAATATTGAATTGAAGTATACTTAATTAAGTTTTATTTTATTTTATTTATTTCACGAAACCAACAGCGTTACATAAGTTTTGAGATGAGTTTGCAATTGGGAAAATACTATGAAATGTAATTACCTGATTAAGACATAAATAAACATGGAAATGAGAAAATAACTATAATTATGTGAAATATGAGTAAGGTTCAGGATCGTTTTTTTAGGAGATGAATTTTTTAAGTTTGAGTAGTAGTCCGGTCGTGGGACATTAAATTTCATAAAGAAGTTTTGATAATACTAAAAGTTTTAGTTTTTGCTGAGTGTATAGATTATGTGCATTGTGAGCTATTGTTGAAAAGTTAGAAGTTTTATGCCAGTGCTTTAGGTATAGTTTAGGTATTTCGTAATATTTCGTTTAACGTAATATATATAGAATTAAAGTTTGAAATGTTGATTGTTTCATAATAAGAACTATGTTATCTTCATGTTGTAAAATATTTAGAAAGTTATTATGTGTGGAAGTGCGTAAATCACAATATCACTCTATTGTGTTCGAATAAAATTTTAAAATTTCTGAAATCTTATTTTAAGACTTTCAGTGGTTAGATATACCAGTTCAACAAAGTTTAGAAAGTTAAGTGGTGTGCTTCTTTGATATTTTCATTTTTCCTTTATAACATACGGAATAATGAATTAAAAATTGATAAGATCGCTCTTACAATACCTTTTCAATGCACTTATATACTACACAAAAAATTAGAAAAATACATACAGTGGCTTTTGTTTAATTACGGATAAAATATGTAGTATTGTCGCTACAGGCCGCCCGCGCCGGTCCGGTGCCGCTGGCGGCGCGCGGCGCAGCGGCCGGCCGCCAGTCCAGGAGCCCTATATTTGAATCGCTCGACTGGTGTCGAGCGCTCGTTTCTACTGATTTTCGTTCGACATCCCATACATTTGAGTCAAATGTCGAACGAAAATCAATAGAAAAAAGTGCTCGGCGCCAGTCGAGTGATTAAAAAAAAATAGGGCCCCAGGCCCACTCGCGCCATAAATAAGAATAAATTATTATTAAGGTGGCGACTGATCTGTAACATTTCGTCGTAACGTAACGTTACGTTATGATGAAATGTTACAGGTCAGCCGCCACCTTTATGCTCGCGCGCGAAGTGTATGAAGGTACCTACACTACCTACAGCTACCTACTTACTTACAAGTTGTACGCTCGGCTACTTACAAGACGTGTCGACTCCTATCTGACCTATCTCTTATCCCGAAATGATATTATTATGATTCCACTAGTGGCCGCCCGCGACTTCGTCTGCGTGGAGTTTTTTTTGCTATCCCTCGGGAACCATACTTTTTTCGGGATAAAACCCTATCTCCTTTTCTATACCCCTGGCAACGTGTATGTAAAATTTCATGATGATCGGTTCAGTATTCATGACGCGAAGGCGTAACAAACAAAGAAACAGACTTTGGCATTTATAATATTAGTATGGATAGTGCGACTCTAATCTACCTAGCTCTCTAACTAATGTACCTACCTACCTAATTTATACAATTGCCACAAAATAGAAGGCCCTAAAAGACGACAGTAATTTTATGAAATTAGCCACAGATGTAGGCAGCTACATAGATAAATAAGACAAGTTAGTTGGTTTAAACACTTTGATCAATACCGTAAACTGCTGCATCTTTGCACGAAATTTAAGGTTTTTTTTAAATATCTCTTCAAGTATTTATTATCTGTGTCCATTTTTACATTAAGGCGCGAATTGGAGATGTATGCCATATATCTTAAGGTTCATAACGCCAAAACGGCTGTTAGATTGATCTCCAGAAACCGTCAAAGTCGTAGGCAAAGTTGTGATAAAATATCCCAACTTTGCCTAGAAGATTATAAGCAAAAATACGAGCCGCATTTAAAAACTGGTCTTAATTATAGAGCCATACAAATTGCGTTACCATCGAGATGTGTATGGATTACCACATATAAGCATCAATATTTTTTTCTGGCAAGCAGGCGAAGTTGGGCACAAGCAGGCAAACTTTGAGCAGTATCAGTAAATATTTCCATAGTAAATTTGTAGCATACTACGGGTTGCCAACTTGCCACAAATAGAAAAACACAAAATTTAAAAGACTTACTATAATTTCAATAAAAATGGGTAAATCCGGACGTAAACCAACTAAATTCACAGGACTAAACTAATTTCATTTGATTTGTTTTAGTCTCTTTATTTTGAATTTATTATTTTATTTTGAATTTATTTTTATATAACTAGGTATTAAACCTTTAAACATTTGTAATTACTTTTGTAAGATTGTTTTCTATTTTTATAGCTGTATATCTTTTTATTTAATAACTAAACAAAGTAAACATAGACTGCCCTCCAAACCGCTTTACTGTCGTTGAGTAAGTAGTGACAACCCTAGGGCTAGGCAAACTTGAGTCACTAATGCCCTTACAACATTGCCTACCGTGGTTCTAGCCGTAAATGATTGACATTAACAAGAAAAACTCTTATAAATAGGAGAAACAGCATATTTGCATACCCCGTAAATACTAAGAGAGCTGAAATTCTCGATTTTTCCAAGGAAAAACTAAAAGTTTAACACTCACCTAAAAAATGTGCACTCCGTCACAGAATACATAATAGTACAAGTACAGAAGCCGCATTCTGCAACATCATTTAATTAAATAGCGACTCTTGCTACGACTCAATAAGGCGCAATTCAGATCGCACACCGCTACAGCGCCTACAGTTATATTCACCTAGAAGTTTTCTCTCTTTCTATCGCGTAGCGCTCATCTCTTCTGACGCCGTTAGGGTTGTCTCCTTTTTATCTGTTTGTCTGTTTATCTGTATGTTTGTGCGCTAATAACTTAAAAAGCGCTAACTCAATCGTAATGATGTTTACATAGAAATATATATTGTATTTTGCGAAGTAATTAAGTCTTTATCTCATCGCAATCGGTTTACTCAATCAAAAGATATACGACTTTTAAGTTTTTAAGAAGAGTTTACGATGAATTCGTTGTAACAATATCTTTTGGGAACTATACTGATTAGCGTATAGTTGGCAGACTCACCATGGAATTAGAAGGTTTTGACTAGGTCAAAAAATTGTTAATAAATAGTGATAAATAGTGAACTATAGCATATAAATAGTGATACTATGATTCAAAAGATATTTGAGTATCTTGGTGAGGCTGCAAACTTGACGTCAAGTTGGCAGACACCTTAAGAAATACAGTTCGTATCATTATGATTTATATGCCAAAAAATTGTTAGAAAATAGTGAATCGTATACGCAAAATTTCAATAACATTGCTTCAATACAAGCCGAGATATTACGGTCTCTAAGTGGGCTGCCAACTTGACGTTTCAGGCAATAGCGATTCCAGAGAAACGGGTACAAGTTTTAAACAAATAAATATATCAAAAAATTGTTAGTGAAATTGTGATTCCTACGATATAAATAAAACAAGAATTCTTCATTGCTATTTTCTAAAAATCGAATGTTAACTTTTACATAATACTCTGAATAGGATGTCGATCAATATTGAACTTTGCTCCACAGGAATAAGGTTCCAACTTTATTGCAATCGTGAGGTGAGTACTATCAAGCAAAAAAGTGAGATTTTTATTTTTAGCCATATCCTCGAATTATTATTACACTTGTTTTATTAATTAAATGTTGGTATCAAACAATAACGATATTCATTAATAACAATAATATTCATTACAATAGCGCCATCTCTCGGAAAAGATTGTCAATTTCTCAGTTATAATTTAACGTTAGGTACCTATTTATGTATGAGTTAGAATAAAGATATTATTATTATTATCTGGTGAGATTTAAAGTAAAATGAGTATCAGTTGGTATGTGAGTAGGTAGGAAGTAATATAAGTAGAAATTATTAATAGTTTCTCCTGAATTAATAATATTGAATTAAGAGTAGGGTATTGACCACAGCCTACTAAAGAGTAGTCTTTATACAGTCGATCATCGCCTTTATTGTTGGCGCAAAAGCCACCGTTCGTAAAAATAGACAGTTGTCGCAACGACTAAAAGTAGTTGGCACGCTATGATTTGCCTTTTTGAATTTTAAAAATAAATAAGTAAAATAATACCTAATACATATATAGCAGGGGTGCCCATACTTTTCCTTAAGGAGATCGACCTAACAACAATTTATGAATAAGGGATCGACATTTTGACAGTTTTTGAAAAAAAAATGCATAAGTAAAACTACATTAGGTGCAAAGTGTCAAATCTGTAATCCTTGGCGATCGACTTTAAAACCTCTCGCGATCGACCGGTCGATCGCGATCGACCGTTTGGGCACCTCTGATATATAGGCACCTAACTTTAAATTATTACTGAGAAATTGACAATCTTTTCCGAGAGATGGCGCTATTGTAATGAATATTATTGTTATTAATGAATATCGTTATTGTTTGATACCAACATTTAATTAATAAAACAAGTGTAATAATAATTCGAGGATATGGCTAAAAATAAAAATCTCACTTTTTTGCTTGATAGTACTCACCTCACGATTGCAATAAAGTTGGAACCTTATTCCTGTGGAGCAAAGTTCAATATTGATCGACATCCTATTCAGAGTATTATGTAAAAGTTAACATTCGATTTTTAGAAAATAGCAATGAAGAATTCTTGTTTTATTTATATCGTAGGAATCACAATTTCACTAACAATTTTTTGATATATTTATTTGTTTAAAACTTGTACCCGTTTCTCTGGAATCGCTATTGCCTGAAACGTCAAGTTGGCAGCCCACTTAGAGACCGTAATATCTCGGCTTGTATTGAAGCAATGTTATTGAAATTTTGCGTATACGATTCACTATTTTCTAACAATTTTTTGGCATATAAATCATAATGATACGAACTGTATTTCTTAAGGTGTCTGCCAACTTGACGTCAAGTTTGCAGCCTCACCAAGATACTCAAATATCTTTTGAATCATAGTATCACTATTTATATGCTATAGTTCACTATTTATCACTATTTATTAACAATTTTTTGACCTAGTCAAAACCTTCTAATTCCATGGTGAGTCTGCCAACTATACGCTAATACTATACTGTTAGAACGACGACTACCTGGACCTGGTGTTCCCACATCTGGCACGGTAAAATGGTCAATGGCTTAAAAGTAAACAATAAAGTGTCGAGTTTTGGGGTCTGTCTTTTGTAATTTCTCAGAAAAAAAATGCACGTGAATGCAGTAAAATCTAAGCCCGCTTTCTAAGTATTATATTATTTTATACTAGCTTCCGCCCGCGACTTCGTTCGCGTGGACATTCGAGAAAATCCTTAGGGAACCTTTAACCTGGATAAAAAGTTTAATATCCTGCCTTGCTAGGTAGCCCGCTTGGTGTGAACGTGCCTTGCGCGCAGCAGACCTCTGGCTGGTAAGCGCGTACTATAGCGACCGAGTGCGATGTCGGGCCGCATCCTCACGCGCAAGTGGCAAACGCCCTGCCTGCAAGCGAGGTACGTCCACACCAAGCGTACTGCCTAGCGAGGCAGGCAGGACGTTTGAACATAGAATACTTCGTATCCTGGTATTCCTGGTTAAAGGTACCCTTAGGATTTTCTCGAATGTCCACGCGGACGAACTCGCGGGCGGAAGCTAGTATTCTCTAATTATTTTCTTTTCTCTGGAGCTACTATATTCTCTAGTGTTACCCTGGTGTCTCCTAATTTTTGATTACTTTTATCTTTGATCAAGAATACCCTAGATGTCCGGTCAGAGTCTCAAAAATGGCACCTCAAATAGCGTCTCACTACAAACTGGGTGCTTATTTTGGACAAAGTAAGTGATAAAAGATGTATTTTTATAAAAAATAAGCTTATTTTGTGCAAAATAAGTGATATAAAATGTGAGTTTGTACAAAATAAGAGGTGATCATGTTATAAGGATGGGATCGGGCCAATGAAAGATGTCATCTGTAGTAAATACAGTTTATTACTGCCACAAATAATAAGTGTAAAATGATTATATACTTATGACTAACTACGTCACACGCCCAACCAAAAAAAATAATAAAAAATACACTGAAGTGCTATTTTTTTATACAGTTATAAAAGATATAACAAATTAAAAGATTAAAAAAAGTCATAGTAAACAATTACAAAATGTGTTTTCTACAATTAACACGTTGATACCATATTTAGGTACTTGTATATTTAAGTACTTGAGAAAAAAAAAGTAATAAAAAGAAAATACTAACACTAAACTTTACATAAAAAATCTTTATCTTATACTAACATGTCAGTTTATTATAGTAGTGGTACCACTTTTTAATAATCTAAGTTTATGTATCTAGAGTATAAAAATGGTTACCTATATGGTATAAAGTCTAGTTCGGTTTTTATGCACAGTCTTTTCCTTGCCGTTTACATTATTAGCATATTATTACCTTCCGCGCTAAGTGAAGAACTGTAAAGTTCGATGGAGTCAATGAGGTCCTTAGTGACATCCTCCCTACCATCCATTTTTGGCAACAAGGAAGTTGCGATCTTAAAATCAAACGAAGCCATGGTTACGTCACACTCTTCGACTGTATCAACAGTATATGTTTTAGAACAAAAAAGTTCTATTTGCAAATACAAAGCTTTAATTGAGTCAAAATAACTTTGTATATTTGTTAATGCCTTACTTTCGATTTGTTTATCTTTTATTAAACATTAAACAATTTTTGTACACTCATTTAAACGAATAATTAACTGAGTAGCTTCGTCTAACTTAGATTTTAATAAAGATTCAGTTCTTTTAACATAACTTAACTTTGTCAAGTTTTCTTTGATTAGTTTAAGACGATCATGAATAATTTTAATTTCATCTGCCATTACCTATCTTTGTAAGGCTGAATTTAGGCGGTCTAGAATAGCCGGCCTAGAATAGCACTACCCCCTATCATCCCGTGGGTGTCGTAAAAGGCGACTAAGGGAGCATAGCCTTCAAGAGACGGGCAGCAGCGTCTCCAAAAAAACCTTGGCCTACTGCGATCGCCAACCCGCCTGCCAAGCGTGGCGATTATGGCAAACCCCCCCCCCCCCCCTCATGCACAATGGATCAAAAAATTGGCCCCCAGTCCCCGGCAGCCCCGCTATTCCTAGCTACGGTAGCGGCTACGGTAACGGCGGGGCAGGGGGTGCTAAGAATCCCCGGGTGCGGCTCGGCTACCAAAAACGACGACAACTGCACCTGGCAACCTATAACACGCGCACACTAAGGACCGACGCGAAGTTAACCGAGTTGGAAGAAGTTATCAGCAAGGTACACTGGGACATTATCGGGTTATCTGAAGTCCGAAGAGCGGGAGAGGACTCGATAATCCTCAACTCCGGTAACTTGCTTTACTACCGGGAGGGCGACCAACAGTCCCAAGGTGGTGTCGGGTTCATCGTCCAAAAGTCCCTTGTCAACAACGTGATTACCATTGGAAGTGTGTCGACCAGGGTGGCGTACCTTATACTCAGAATATCCAAACGGTGTTCGCTGAATGTTATACAGGTTTACGCACCGACCTCGACACACCAAGATGACGAAGTGGAGGCTATGTATGAGGAGATCTCTAAAGCCATGCATAGCTACAAAACCCACTACACTGTTGTGATGGGGGACTTCAATGCAAAGTTGGGGAAACGATGCGGTGATGAGCTGAGAGTGGGGCAATTTGGAGTTGGGCAACGGAATGACAGAGGCCAGATGCTGGCTGACTTTATGGAGAAGGAGAACCTCTTTATGATGAACTCCTTCTTCAGAAAGCCGGAAAGCCGGAAGTGGACCTGGGTCAGTCCGGACGGTAAAGTCAGAAATGAGATAGATTTTATCATGTCGACGAAAAAGCAAATATTCAATGATGTCACTGTGATCAACGCTGTTAAGACGGGGAGCGATCACCGATTGGTACGTGGCACATTGAATATCAACCCAAAGCTGGAAAGATCTCGACTGATAAAATCAACAATTCGACCATTGCCGGCCCATATTCAAAACCCCGAGAGCTTTCAACTCGAACTCCAAAACCGCTTCGAAGCCCTTGAGAACAGCATAGATGTGGACGATCTAAACAACATGGTGGTGGATACTGTCCGTACGGTTGGGTCCAAGCTCTTTAAGACCCGCCGTCCCAAGATAAATAAACTCTCTGACCACACACTCCTAATCATGGATCAGAGACGTGAAATGAGGCTCCAGAGTTCAGTAGATGCTAATCGTTATCGGCAGCTTAATAGACAGATATCTAAATCTTTGACGAGCGACCTTCGCCAATTTAATACGAATCGTATTAAAGAGGCTATCGAGCGGAATAAAGGCTCCAAAGTGTTCGCGAGAGATCTGTCTATTGGGCAAAGCCAGATGACGAAGCTGAAAACTGACGACGGACGCATCATTTCATCAAAGCCTGAAATCCTGAGGGAGATCGAGAGCTTCTATGGGCAGTTATATTCCACGCAGACACCTGTTGAAAGCAAGGCTAAAGACCCCAGAGCCAAGCTTACCCGACACTATACCGAAGATATCCCGGACGTCAGCCTGTACGAGATTAGTATGGCTCTCAAACAGCTGAAAAACAACAAGGCGGCGGGTGACGATGGAATCACTACAGAACTTCTGAGAGCGGGCGGTAAACCGATACTCAAAGTCCTCCAGAAGCTCTTTAATTCCGTCATCGTCCAGGGCAGAACGCCAAAGACATGGAACATAAGTGAGGTGATCTTGTTCTTTAAAAAGGGTGACAAGTCCTTCTTAAAGAACTATAGACCCATCTCGCTTCTGAGTCATGTCTATAAGTTGTTTTCGAGAGTCCTTACGAATCGTCTCGCTCGCAAGTTCGACGACTTCCAACCTCCCGAACAAGCCGGGTTCCGAAAAGGCTTTAGCACCATAGACCACATCCATACGCTGCGGCAGGTTATACAGAAGACCGAGGAGTATAATGAGCCACTTTGCTTGGCGTTCGTGGACTATGAGAAAGCCTTTGATTCGATTGAAACCTGGGCGGTGCTGCAGTCTCTCCAAAGGTGCCAAGTGGACTATAGGTATATCGAGGTGTTGAGGTACTTATACCAAAATGCCACCATGACGATCCGAATACAGAACCAGAACACAAATCCTATCCAACTGCAGCGTGGTGTGAGACAGGGAGACGTTATTTCTCCGAAACTGTTCACAGCTGCGTTGGAGGACATCTTTAAGCTCTTGGACTGGAAAGGACTCGGCATCAACATTAATGGCGAGTACCTAACACACCTTCGTTTTGCCGATGACATAGTCCTTATGGCTGAGACCATGGAAGACCTGAACACAATGCTCAAAGATCTCCGTAGTGCTTCCCAAAGAGTGGGTCTTAGGATGAACATGGAAAAGACGAAAATTATGTCAAATGCCCATGTTGTACCCTCTCCAGTTCATGTTGGGAACACTACACTTGAAGTTGTTGACCATTACGTATACCTAGGACAGGCAGTCCAGTTAGGTAGGTCCAACTTCGAGAAAGAGATCTCTCGCCGAATCCAACTCGGGTGGGCAGCATTCGGGAAGCTTCGAAAAATCTTCGCGTCCGACTTACCTCAGTGTCTCAAGACGAAAGTCTATGAACAGTGTGTGTTGCCAGTGATGACTTACGGCAGTGAAACGTGGCCGCTAACTATGGGTCTCATAAGGAGGCTCAAGGTCGCTCAGCGTGCAATGGAGAGAGCCATGCTCGGCGTTTCCCTACGTGATCAAATCAGAAACGAGGAGATCCGCAGGAGAACTAAAGTAACCGACATCGCTCGAAGGATTGCTCAGCTGAAGTGGCAATGGGCGGGACACACAGCGAGAAGAACCGATGGCCGTTGGGGCAGAAAGGTTCTGGAATGGCGACCGCGCACCGGACGACACTCCCTGGGTAGGCCCCCGACAAGGTGGACCGACGATCTGGTGAAGGTCGCGGAAAGCCAGTGGATGCAGGCAGCGCAGGACCGATCGTCGTGGAGATCCTTAGGGGAGGCCTATACCCAGCAGTGGGTGTCGTGTGGCTGATATGATGATGATGATGATGTAAGGCTGAATTTAATATTTTTATTTTTTAGTACATAATTAAAATATAAAAAAGAACAAGGAAAAATAATTATAATTAAAGTTCTTACTCAAAGTTCATCTTCTTGACACTTCTGCACTGTTACGTATTGTTAGATTGTTACACACAAAAAAAAATTAAAAAAAAAACACTCCACTTTAACCACTTTTTCCAACGCATACCGCTGCTGTCGGCGCTGGTTCCAAAGGCTGCTGTCGGCAACTAAAGCACACCCGAGGCTCCTCATTTGGCCTTCGTCGAAAGGATCGCATCAGACTTTGCGACATAAATTCGTTTCTGATCCATCCGTGGTGACATTTCTTGTATAATAAATAAAATCCGTAAATTCCAGCAATAGCCAGCATGGTGCAGATAAGAAACATCACGATGCTAATATTGGACAGATGATACTCTGCAGAATTCGCTCCGCCTGACTGGGTTACAAAAACCTCATCTTTTTCAACTGTAGAACGACACATTTTTTGTTTGCATTACACTCGTACAATAATTACTTGCACTATGAATGTTACTATCGCGGCGCGACCGAACGAACCGAGCCCGTCTCAAATGGCAGGGTCGCCATATAAGGATGGGATCGGGCCAATGAAAGATGTCATCTGTAGTAAATACAGTTTATTACTGCCACAAATAATAAGTGTAAAATGATTATATACTTATGACTACATACTACGTCACAATATACAAAATAAGCGCCAAGTTTGTAAGTGGGACGCTATTGAGGTGCCATGTTTGCATAATGTTTTAGTTCGTAAGCGTTATCTAGGATATACTTGATCGAAGGTTTTTATGTATAAATAATTTATACAATTCAATTATACTTGTAAACAATACAGTGAACGTAATATGTATAAAGAAAAGAAAGGTACTGCCTGACATAGACGTAAGTTTCAAGTGGCTGTTTAGTATCAAATTATTTTAAAGTTTAACATACATTTATGTCAAAGTAACGCAGTGGAGTTAAAATCATGTAAATCTTAGAAACTATTACTATAAACATAGATACATTATTTTGATAGGATACTTTCTTGTTGTATTAAATACTAAATGTAAGTACCGTAAACTGCTGCAAGATTGCCCCTAAGCTTCAATTTTGCCTAATCTAGTAAAACTAACATTACTTCATAACTGCCATCTATTTTTTACTTTTGATAATGAGAGAAATACCTTCGTTTTATTGGCAACCCATTTCATTATTATTCAAAGTGGCAACACCGTTACTTTTTTGTCTGCCAGCTGTCAACGGTCGCAAACTTTTAGTTTTTCCTTGGAAAAATCGAGAATTTCAGCTCTCTTAGTATTTATAGGGTAAGCAAATATGCTCTTTCTCCTGTTTATAAGGGTTTTTCTTGTTAATGTCAATCATTTACGGCTAGAACCACGGTAGGCAATGTTGTAAAAGGCTTCTCGAGCATTAGTGACTCAAGTTTGCCTAGCCCTAGGGTTGCCACTACTTACTCAACGACAGTAAAGCGGTTTGGAGGGCAGTCTATGTTTACTTTGTTTAGTTATTAAATAAAAAGATATACAGATATAAAAATAGAAAACAATCTTACAAAAGTAATTATAAATGTTTAAAGGTTTAATAGTTATATAAAAATAAATTCAAAATAAAATAATAAATTCAAAATAAAGAAATTAAAACAAATAAAATGAAATTAGTTTAGTCCTGTGAATTTAGTTGGTTTACGTCCGGATTTACCCATTTTTATTGAAATTATAGTAAGTCTTTTAAATTTTGTGTTTTTCTATTTGTGGCGACCCGTACTATGCTCCAAATTTACTTTGGACATATTTACTGATACTGCTCAAAGTTTGCCTGCTTGTGCCCAACTTCGCCTGCTTGCCTGCCAGAAAAAAATATTGATGCTTATTGTGGTAATCCATGCACATCTCGATGGTAACGGAATTTGTATGGCTCTATAATTAAGACCAGTTTTTAAATGCGGCTCATATTTTTGCTTATAATCTTCTAGGCAAAGTTGGGATATTTTATCACAACTTTGCCTACGACTTTGACGGTTTCTGGAGATCAATCTAACAGCCGTTTCGGCGTTATGAACCTTAAGATATATGACATACATCTCCAATTCGCGCGCCAATGTAAAAATGGACACAGTTAATAAATACTTGAAGAGATATTAAAAAAAACCTTAAATTTCGTGCAAAGTTGTAGCAGTTTACGGTATCTGATTTTCTTAGAAGTAAATAAATAATAATAAAAAATAAAAAATAAATATTTGACAACATCACATACATTGCTCCAATCCCAAAGTAAGTAGCTATAGCACTTGTGTTATGGAAATCAGAAACAACGGTGGTATGACACACACCCAGACCTGAGACAATATTGAAAAGTTAATTTTCTACATAGACCCAGCCGGGGATCGAACCCGGGACCTCAAGAGATGGTGACACCTTGAAAACCGGCGTGCGAACCACTCGACCACGGAGGTCGTCAAAATCATTTTATCATTTTATCTATATTTATATGAAGTATCATTTTCATTCACAAAAAAAAAAACACAAAATAGGTAACAGAGGGGAAATTTTTAAGACGATCTTTTGTTATTCTCAAAAATCTCAAAAACTAAACGTCAAACATCGTGGCCATTCGTGGCCACCTTTAAAATCTAAAAATTAGATAAATGATATAAATTCGAATATAAATTCTTGTAAATTCAATTAAATTTATTTTTGTTTTCTGTTTCAAAATGCTCTGAAAGGAGTGCCTTAAAAGTTGATTCGCCAAACTACCTTAGAAAAACAATTATGATCAGCTTATTTAGTAGGTAGGTAGCTTTATTTTATTTTATAAGTATTCTGTGTAATTTCATCGATTACGCGACAAAAAGAGTGGCGCTTCGTAGGTGCTTGTAATATCAGGCACGCAGCGCTGTGAAATTTGAAATTGTACTTTATTGCCATGAAACGAGAGTAGCTTATTGTTTGTGGCCCCGCGCCCGCCCGCGCGCCGCGTGGCAGTCAGCGGCCCCTGCATGCACCCGCTCGCGCGTCCCGTATAATTCGTATTTTAGCGCAATAATTTATCCGTAATTTAAACAAAACCCACATTATGTATTGCCACGTGGTTCTCTTTGAATACTGCCCGATGAGAGCCACGGAGCAAAGAAAATTAAATATAAGGAGTAAACAAAAATAAATAAAAGATGGTATGGGTTTAATGGTCTATATTGTTAAAATTTGGTTTACACCTTACATAAGAAAAATTCCAAAATACTAGCTTAGCGATAGGGGTCGCTTTACATGGGTACGATTTGGTTGGTGTGCGTTGGGCCGCAAAAGGTAAAAGTTACAGTTCTACGTCAAGAAACCGAGCCCTACATGGAGATACCACGGTTCACTAAAAGAGCTAAATTGTAGTGAAAGTTACACCGACCTCATGTGTCCGATATGATGACAACTTCTAGTTATTAATGCTCCTGTGAGTCTTGAATGAAATTAGGACTCGGTGGACAGCAATTCGTTCAGGCCGGTGACGTGGCCGTGGATGGACACCGTCCCAAAGTAAGGTATTCTCATAAAACGATGAGTCGAATAAAATTAACTTCCCATAGCTGTAACAAAATATGTATGATTAGCAAACTGGAAAACCGACCACGAACACGTTGTGCTATGCGGCATGGCGGCGTGGCGTGGGAAATAATATTTCCAAGATTCTTACCAGGTTTTCGCTGAACAGAATCCTGTTTAGCGGGTGTTCAAACCGCCTGCTCCCACCACCCGTTTGAAACTTTGCCTGGCCGAACTCAACCACAGCAAGTAAAATTGGAGAATCTGGCACACCCTCAAACCAGTGGTTCTACCTGTAATAAGAACAACCTCAAAAAAATGTTCCTGGCGTCTTGCGACATCTGCATTAAACAGATAAAACTGCACTTACCTCAGTAACGTTTTCTGACTATAAATTATTATGCGAGCGACTCTCGCCGCGTTAAATAAAATAACCAAATGGAATCTCGTTCATCACAACTGTCATCTTTCTTTTCTGAAAATCTGAAAACTTGCTTGGTGTTGCCCTTGCTCGTTTTGAAACTTCTTCCAAAACGTTCCGTTTTCCCAAATCCTACCATAACTTGAAATTAAAAATTGACCAAATATTTTTGTAAATAAAAATTTAACCTACATAAACAAATACCTGTGTTTTGTCGACTATAAATCTTTTGGACAAAACACAAAGAACTGTCACTCGACGCTTCAATCAGCAAAAAGGTGTTTGTGCATAACTTCATTAAAAGTGTCAGATAGAAGAATGTGACGCGAAATGGCAACACCGCGGCACCAAAATCAGCCTTCCTATTGGGCGTTGTTGCTATTCGTCGAAATCAAGAATCTTATATTCGTATTGGTCGAAATCATGACACGCCGCACGCGCCATTTTCTATCGTCAAATTCTCTGCAAAACTGAAGCGAATATTGAGAGACTTTGTTCTGTTTTCCAATGTTTATTAATTTCAAAACCCTATACAAATACTAAAAAATTCGAAAAGACATTTATTAAAGTTGCGGCTGCTACACACATCCGCCAATGACGTTAAGGGGGAGGTGCCAATTCCTGTAAGGTACTGAAAACTACCATTGCGCTTCCGCGCCAAAATTTAAACTTGGGAATTGTCAGAACACAACGTTACAATACCCCCTCTCCTGAAAAAAAAGGCGCTGCCCTCAGCGTCCTCAAACTACAAATCCTACTACTAACACAAACCTAGAAAAAAAATCTATTGAATGCTACGATTCAACAAACCATGTCGACCGACAACCCAAAAAAAAATATACCCTGGACGTACAACCCGGCACCGTAGTGACATCACATTTGACGACACAGGACTTCCACTTAACGAGACAAAACAACACAAAACAACACCGCACAAACAAAACATTTACAACTCAACACAAGTTGTAAACCAAACAAGGAGACGAAACTACGCTCCTAAAAAAATTGTAGCATTCACCAAATACGCAAATGCCTACAGTTGTTGTGACTGTACAACAACTAAATATTCAAGATTAAAAAAAAATTGTGACATAAATTTCAGTCACCCAAATAGCAGAAAAAAACATGCCGGTTTCTTCCATAACGAGTCGTTTCAAAATTGGAGTATGAATTGGAAAAAAAAATATAAGTTTCACTACCTGCCAAACAGCAAAAATAAAAAAAATATCAAGATTTACCCGAATCTACACCTAGGTAAAAAAATAGATTCGAAACTCGTAACAAAAAGTGAATTCTAACTCATTAGAGATTGAACCACACAAAAAAACTAAACCAGTCCTCCATCTACCTATAGCTTGGCTACCGGCAATTCCCTGCTCTTTCACACCCAAATTCCTCCGCATGCAATCGTCATTCATTCGTTCATCACCATTTGTCCTTTCATACCTCACCATGCAAACCAAAAGTGTTACAGTGAAAATAACTGTAAACACCACACACAGACATACGCTTCGTGTGCCAAATTTCGTGTATTTGACACACTACTAGAGAAGATGTAATAAGTGCCCTAAGCTTTTAAATCCTTAATGTGCCAAGAACCTATAGATTGACCATCAGAAACCCTTTCCAAATCATACACCAAAGGCGATAAAACTTTTTTGACCCTACATTTCTCAAATTTAGGTGCCAACTTTGCCATTTTAAATTTTTGCGCATCACTCTGAGTAAATGTTCTCTTCCACACAACATCACCTACAGAAAATTTAGCCTCTCTTCTTCTTAAGTTATAGTGAGTGGTGTTCTCAGCATGGGCTTTTAATAAATGCTCGCGTACCTCTTCGAAAATGGTCTTTAAATTATGAAATTCACCGGCGTATTCGTCCCTAGGTACCCCAGGTTCGTATTCCTTATCTGTGTCCCTATAAAAGGTACCACTGATGACTGGTTCCCTAGCATGTACTAGAAAAAATGGTGAAAATCCAGTGGACTCATTCACGGCACTATTAATTGCAAACTGAATTTTTGGCAATTGTTCATCCCATGTACGATGATTATCTTTAACGTAAGAAGCAACAGCTGTCATTATGGTTTTGTTGTATCTTTCAACCAAATTTACTTGAGGTGTGTAACGCGGGGTAAAATGGAGTTTCGGAACTTTATAACGTTCGAGCATTTGGCGGAATTCAGATCCTGTGAATTGCACTCCGTTATCAGCAATTACAGTCTCTGGAACGCCGTGTACTAAAATTACGCGTTGTTCCAAGTTTTTCACCACCTCCGCACAAGTAGCACGTCTCATTGGAAAAATTAAACAATATTTAGAAAAGCAACAGGTAACTACCAAAAGATAAACAAAACCAGAACGAGACCTTGGCATTGGACCGACGATGTCCACGGATAATACCTGAAATGGTTTATGGCAGACTTTCGGTTGACCCATTAAACCTGGAGTTGCCTTCTGTGATGGTTTGTATGCGGCGCAAGTGTCACAGTGTTTAATGAAATCAACGATGTCTTTGTACATTCCTGGCCAATAATACCGTAGACAAAGGCGTCTATGGGTTTTGAAAACTCCCAAATGAGCCGCTGTTGGTTCACAGTGGTTCTCCCTAATAATGGCCTCTCTCTGATCCTTCCGTACTACCAGCTTCCAATCAAATTCACTCAATAAACTAAATTTACTTTTTGAAAAACGATACAAATTACCATCCTTTACACAAAAATTAGGAAAATTCAGTGGATGCGACTTACAACCATTAAATATTTTATCAAACCACTCGTCCTCCACAGAGTTGATCACGTTTAAGGTGTTAGCGTCCATAAGTCTGGATAACGCGTCTGGAACCACATTGTCTGTGCCTTTCCTGTGCTCAACCTGAAAATCGAATTGAGACAGTCGACAAAACCAACGCGCCAGTCTACCTGAAGGGTTCTCCAGCTTAGTAAACCATTTAAGAGATGAATGATCCGTGACAACTTTAAAAGGACGAGATCCCAAATAAGGTTCAAATTTCTCGACCGAAAATAAAACAGCTAAGGCTTCCCTTTCTGTAGCACTGTAATTTCTCTCTGCTTTATTTAAAGAACGACTTACAAATGCAATAGGGTGATCATGTCCTTCAATTTCCTGAGATAACATTCCTCCTAACCCATATGAAGATGCATCACAATGTACAGTGAAAGGCTTACCAAAATCTGGTACAGCTAAAACCGGTGCTGTAACCAGGGCGTTTTTCAAAGTATTAAAAGACTCTTCGGCTTCCTGTGACCAAGAGAAGGGTGGCGCATTCTTTCCACTACACGTCAACTTATTTAGTGGTGCGGCGATAGTCGAAAAGTTACGAATAAACCGTCTATACCAGGAACACGTTCCAAGAAACATTTTGACCTCACGACTTGAAGTTGGAGTAGGAAAGTTCAAAATTGCGGAAACCTTCTCCGGATCCGTTCTCAGACCGAATTCGTCTACAACGTAACCCAAATATTTAATAGAACTTCGGAAAAATTTAGATTTTGCAAAATTAATAGATAAATTAGCTTCCTTAAGCTTGTCAAACACCCGTTTTAAAAGTAGTAAATGCGTTTGGAAATCAGAACTACAGATAATAATGTCATCAACGTAACAGTAAACTGTTCCGTTGTCAATATCACTGCAGAACCCGTGACCCAACAACCTATCCATCAAACGTTGCTGTCTAGCCGGAGCTCCGCAGAGTCCAAACGGCATCACCTTAAATTTGAAGATACCTCTTCCCGGAACAGTAAAACTAGTCTTATCCTGCGACTCAGTTTGGAGTGGAATTTGCCAAAAACTGGAGCTTAAATCTATCGAGGATAAGTACCTAGCCTCCTTAAGGCTGTCAAGTATCTGAGGCATGTACGGAATAGCATATGCATCGCCCTTGGTAACGGCGTTAAGCTTCCTACAGTCAAGACAGAATCTCCAATCGCCACTCGCCTTCTTAACTAATAGAACGGGATTATTCCACGGACTTTCACTAGGTGTTACAACGTCTAATTCCAGCATTCTATCCAACTCGTCATTTAAGGCTTTCTTCTTTTCCGGCGACAACGGATACTGACCTATCCTAATAGGTATGGCCTCTCCCGTATCAATAACATGCTCAGTTAGAGGGGTCCTTCCTAACCCAATCCTTTCTGAAGAAATTGATTCAAAGTCTTTCACCATTGAATCAGCCAATTCTTTTTGACCAAAAGACAAACTATTATACGACTGAATACTATTTATTTGTTCTGAGTGAATTGAACTACAATTATTAAAAAATGATTTAGGAGCGTTCCTATAATCTATTTGATCAAAAATGTTCTTTCCTAAATCGAAAGATCTCCAAAAATCACAACCTAGTATCACCTCTGTGACTATACTAGGAATCACCAAAAATTTCACTACCCGGCTAATTTTACCAAAAGTAACCGGTACAAAAATAAACCCTAAAGATTCTAGTTGAACTCCATTTGCAACACTACACGACCTGTCTACACGCTCCTGAAGTTCAAACCCAAACTTGATAAATTGTTTATGTGCATTGTTCCCTAAAATTGAGATACAAGCACCTGAATCTAATAAACCAATAATTTCAAAATCATTCACTTTAAATTTTAAATAAGGCCTAACATCATTTTCACTAGGTGCGAAGAGAACCGAAGCGATGCTACGAAAAGATTTAAATTTACCCTCACTATCCACTAAATTATTACCTCGGTTCTCACCAACTAGTTTTTTGTCTGTGGTGAACTTTTAAAACTTGTGCCCTTACTGCAATTCGGACACGATGTGACAGTAAAACCTACTTTGCCGCATTTGAAACATTTTATATTTTGAGGTGTCACTTTACATAATCTGAAATTGTGGTTACCCTTGCCACATTTATAACACACTCGTTGGTTTGCAAAAGGCATTGAATTAGAATGAAACTGTTGTGATGTTGTTGGCGGTCTACTGGTGTTGTGTGTTGCTACATAATTAACTTGCTTTTTTGCTTTACCCTTATAGCAAAATTCTTGACTCAGAAAATTCGACTTAGTCGGTTCAACAAAAAAATCCGAACGTTGGCGAGCAGATTCAAGTTTACGACATTTTGTCTTTAAATCGGAAATTGTAGTAATATCTAACAAAGCTAACTGTTGTGAAAAATACGGTCTGATGTTATGCAAAAGGATTTCAAGCTGCTTCTCCTCCGGCAGTGGTGATTTCAGTCTGTTGAATAGGCATGCCATTACTGAAAAATAAATGTGTGTTGGCTCCTCCATTCCTTGTGTTCGTGAACGGATCTCACCCAGTAACCTGTAATCATAATCGACCGGGTCAAATTCTTCGAGCAACAAAGATTTCAGTTCTGCCCAACTGTCAACCTGACTTTTAATGCCACGATACCACAGCAAACCCTGTTCTGAAAACAACTGAGCGGCTGAGTTGAACAACTTGCCGTCAGAAACACCATATGAAATTTGGAGCTCGTCGACACGTTCCAAAAATGAGCGTGGGTCTGTGGTCCCGTTGAATCTCAAGTTCCACTTTGCCACATTCCTATCACCAGAACATTCTGCAACTGCTACTACTGGCACCGGTTCAACCTGGGTATCGCTCTGATCCGGATGCTGTGCTCTTGTTGACAAGAAAAACTTTTCAGAAACTGACAATAAAAACTCAATTGCGCCAGACAACTCTGCCTTTTGTGACAAAACAGCAGGGTCATCCGACACAACTCGCAAAAGCCTATGATGTAAGTGTCGTACCAAACCACGGCATCTGCTCAAACAATGTGCTGTAACAGATTTTTCACTAAGTTTTGCTTTTAATTCTTTAATTTTATCTGAAATAATTTTAAGTTCCGAACCACTTTCAAACTCTGTTTCTGTGATTACCTCAGAGGGACACTCAATAAGAAGCTGTTTTAGTTGCTTTCTCAACAAAGGAACCGTAGAAGTCGGTGTTTCAGACCTAATTGTCACTTCATAAGTAAGTTCATCTTTTAAAAGAGAATGTACTAAAATTTCTAAATCCATCGTTAAGAACTGGTGGTATTTCCTTCACAAATAATTTAAATAAAAGGTAATATTAAATTATCAAACACTAAATCAGAGAAAACACAGTACTCAAGAAAATTATTTGTAATTGTATTGACCACAACGACACACCGCTTGTACAATATTGTAATATTTTGTAAATTTATCACCTAAATGTATAAAATGTAGGTAGTTTTAACAAAATGTATCAAATTTATAAACCAACTGTATGAACTTTTAAATTTAACAAAATGTATTCATTTTAAAAACAAAATAAAGTTTTAATCTGAAAACTGAAATCTTTCCTTTGAAAGTATGAATGTGTACACAACACTAGTTTGTTACCAAATGTAAAATCTGATATTTATGTCTGTTTAGTTACAGCTTTATGAAACAATATAACTTGAAGTTAACTTTTAAACATGAAACATGTAGGTAGATACCTATACATATAAATCTTAGTTTTATAAAAACATATAACACATAACATAAAACATGGAACAAAAGCTTAACACTTAAAAATTAAAGGAAATGAAACAACCACACATGTGTTTTTTTTTCACTTTATAACATTCACAATAGCAGCACACCACAACATAAAATTACAAAACTAGAACGCGTGGTATTCCAATCCTAAAAATCAATTTAAATCTATGCCGCTACTGTTAAAAAAAACAAATTCCTAATAAAATGTTCCAAAGAAATTTATTAAATTGAAAAACAATTCTTTACTGTGGTTATGTTGTTCAAGCACAAAAAAAATATCTTAAGACGACGCCTCGTGATTAAAATTTTTTACAGGCTCCGCCCACTCACCCCTCGTATCCCATAGTGACATTCTGCCTTCAATCGTAAAGTTTGATTTTCGCGCCAAATGCCTGTGAGGTTTCATCGAAAGTTTAAAGAAGAAGAATAGAGAAACGATGGAGTCGCAATACATTGTATTTAGAACATTTTCTTTGATAAATTTATGTATCTTCAAATTGAAAAATGAAAATAAACGTAAAAACGTAAACGTCGGGAAAATAAAAATCAAGCCAAATACCAACTAATTACCAAAGTTCTTTCAGTAAAACCGCGCTAGTATCCGTTAAAAAATGTTTTATTTCATGTTTAGTTTATTAATTATACAAAAATACAATCTCTTATATATAAAAGTGAAGGGGTGACTGACAGACTATTGCCCAGCCCAAACCACTGTACTATGGGCAACAGCGTCGCTTAACCAGTTAGCAACAAACAAAATTCGCGTGCGCGCGTATCGCCCTTGCACGAACTAAACGTATGTAGTGACGGCGCGGCGTGCAAGCGATTTTAACCTTAGCAGTGGTTAAGCGACGCTGTTGCCTATGGTACCTAGAGATTTGAAATTTTGTACACAGTTACTTTATACAATGTAAACACCCACTAAGAAGGGTTTTTTGGAAATTCCACTTCTATAGGGTTGAAATAGGGGTACAAAGTTTGTATGGAAAAAATATTAAATAGACATTTCAACTTAAAGGATCATTCACACAGCTCCGGCGCGTCAACGGCGCGTCACCGGCCCGTCAACGTCAAAAATATAGTTACATACAAGTTGTACTACACTGTTCACACACATCAGTCATGGCGCGTCAACGGCGCGTCACCGGCCCGTCAACGTCAAACGCATATTGCTACGGCATGCCGGCGACGCGCCGATGACGTGACGGCCGGCGCGTCACCGGCACGGCGCGTCGCCGGCGAGTCACCGGCAAGGCTAACAGGGTTGCTATTTTTTTGTTTAAATAAATTATTGGTTGCTGTAATCGGTACAGAAAATTACGCTGTGGTATGGAAATAAAGTATAATTTATTTATTTCAACTTTGAAAAACATTTATTTTTACTACTTTTGGTAATATATTGGTAATTAATTTACACCACCAGTCTAGGATGAGTATTTTTCGAGATATTCCTGTTTTAAGATTAACAGATGTCCCCTGTCAAACTTAAAACAGCAATATCAATAAAAAAAAACTGTTGAGATGTGCGTACGTCGCGGATGACGTCATAATTTATTTACAGATCACAAGACTATGTTTTCCTAGCTTCTCTTGTTGCAACCCTGCTTGCCTTGCCGGTGAAGCGACGTTGACTTGACTGAAACGAGCCGGCGACGCGCCGGTGACGCGCCGGAGCTGTGGGAATGATCCTAAGGCCGTCCGCTGCCTTAAGCGGGATCCCGCCGCGGGTACACGGCGCGGGAATATAGATTGCTGGTTTTTGACGGACAGATGCTTGCGCAGTGCATGAGTAAGCTCTAATCTATGTCGCCCCGCGCGCGTGTCCCGCTCAAGGCAGCGGAGGGCCTTAAAACTTCGTACTACAAACAAATAAGCAAAAACGTGTTTCGCGGTTTTCCAAACTCAACTCTTTAGGAGGTAAATGGGTTAATAAAAGCCCAACATCGATATAGGTGTCGTTATCGAGGTTTTATGGGATGTTGATTGCGAAAATGGCATATATTTTAGGGTCCAACACGACACGGTGGACATTATTCAACACCTAAAGGACTGCAGTTTATTTCATACATGCGACCTCATTTCGTCCATACACTTTATTTCAAATCACCCACCTTCTTTTTGTGGATAAAACATTTTTTGTTACGCAATGGCGACTCTTGGAAGTTTTGTTCTGTTGATAAATTCCATCTCCTAAAAATAGGTTGCATGAGTATTATAGACTCTTGTCTTTGAAATGTGGGAGCAATTAAAACTGTCATTGTCAGTATAACTGTCATTTTACGTGTTTTGGCTGGTAAATTTTTTGAGCGCTCAAGCACAGGTCCGTCCTCAATAAAGGCTCGCGGCCGTCTGAAGTTCCGGTGCAAAGAGGTAAAGTAATATAGCTTCCCAGCGCAAAGAAAGGGACAACAATAGCGCACGCGTTCCGAAATAAAATAACGTAAGCGACATTATGAAAATAGTTGATTTATTAAAAAACTAAATTATTTTTGAAAAAAGTGGTTTTATCAGAAGTTGGAACTATTTATTACTTTTCTTATAAACTTAATTTCAGTTCAAAATATGAGTCCGTTTGCTTACAGTACTGCAAAAATGATATGAGAGGCATCAACTTTGGATTTTTTTTTATCGAGAAAATTGTTTCCGTTCATGTTTTGAGCTTAACCAAAAGATGTATTTATTAGTCTATTTTAACATATTCCAAAATTAGAACAATTGTAGAAGGATCAATAGGACTAAATCTAAATTGAAAAGCATGAAAATCCACGAGGTATCCTCTTAAATGTTGTTCGCTCAATAATTATGAACTAAATATTCTTGTTTGAAAAATATATTATGACTCTAAGTTACACAAAATACATAATGACTCTACCAAATACTTTCAAAAATATGATTCTAAGTTAAGCAAAAATACATACCTACCCTCTTTTCAAAATCAAAAAAAATAATATGACTCGACTGTAAACTTTTATTAAAACAAAAAAAACTCCCCTACTCTCTCCTACCCTCTCTCAATCTTTCAATCGTACTAAAATCATTCCATAAGTAAGCCAAAGGTGTGGGCCAGGACAAATCTTACACACACAATATTCCCTGCGGTCCGGGCCCAGATATGAGAAAGATGGGGGATATTTCTGACCAACACACACCAAACAATATCTTTAAATAAATGTGGGCGCCATTTGCCACGTGGTTCTCTTTGAATACTGCCCGATGAGAGCCACGGAGCAAAGAAAATTAAATATAAGGAGTAAACAAAAATAAATAAAAGATGGTATGGGTTTAATGGTCTATATTGTTAAAATTTGGTTTACACCTTACATAAGAAAAATTCCAAAATACTAGCTTAGCGATAGGGGTCGCTTTACATGGGTACGATTTGGTTGGTGTGCGTTGGGCCGCAAAAGGTAAAAGTTACAGTTCTACGTCAAGAAACCGAGCCCTACATGGAGATACCACGGTTCACTAAAAGAGCTAAATTGTAGTGAAAGTTACACCGACCTCATGTGTCCGATATGATGACAACTTCTAGTTATTAATGCTCCTGTGAGTCTTGAATGAAATTAGGACTCGGTGGACAGCAATTCGTTCAGGCCGGTGACGTGGCCGTGGATGGACACCGTCCCAAAGTAAGGTATTCTCATAAAACGATGAGTCGAATAAAATTAACTTCCCATAGCTGTAACAAAATATGTATGATTAGCAAACTGGAAAACCGACCACGAACACGTTGTGCTATGCGGCATGGCGGCGTGGCGTGGGAAATAATATTTCCAAGATTCTTACCAGGTTTTCGCTGAACAGAATCCTGTTTAGCGGGTGTTCAAACCGCCTGCTCCCACCACCCGTTTGAAACTTTGCCTGGCCGAACTCAACCACAGCAAGTAAAATTGGAGAATCTGGCACACCCTCAAACCAGTGGTTCTACCTGTAATAAGAACAACCTCAAAAAAATGTTCCTGGCGTCTTGCGACATCTGCATTAAACAGATAAAACTGCACTTACCTCAGTAACGTTTTCTGACTATAAATTATTATGCGAGCGACTCTCGCCGCGTTAAATAAAATAACCAAATGGAATCTCGTTCATCACAACTGTCATCTTTCTTTTCTGAAAATCTGAAAACTTGCTTGGTGTTGCCCTTGCTCGTTTTGAAACTTCTTCCAAAACGTTCCGTTTTCCCAAATCCTACCATAACTTGAAATTAAAAATTGACCAAATATTTTTGTAAATAAAAATTTAACCTACATAAACAAATACCTGTGTTTTGTCGACTATAAATCTTTTGGACAAAACACAAAGAACTGTCACTCGACGCTTCAATCAGCAAAAAGGTGTTTGTGCATAACTTCATTAAAAGTGTCAGATAGAAGAATGTGACGCGAAATGGCAACACCGCGGCACCAAAATCAGCCTTCCTATTGGGCGTTGTTGCTATTCGTCGAAATCAAGAATCTTATATTCGTATTGGTCGAAATCATGACACGCCGCACGCGCCATTTTCTATCGTCAAATTCTCTGCAAAACTGAAGCGAATATTGAGAGACTTTGTTCTGTTTTCCAATGTTTATTAATTTCAAAACCCTATACAAATACTAAAAAATTCGAAAAGACATTTATTAAAGTTGCGGCTGCTACACACATCCGCCAATGACGTTAAGGGGGAGGTGCCAATTCCTGTAAGGTACTGAAAACTACCATTGCGCTTCCGCGCCAAAATTTAAACTTGGGAATTGTCAGAACACAACGTTACAGTATGTTTCTAATTTTTTGTGTAGTATATAAGTGCATTGAAAAGGTATTGTAAGAGCGATCTTATCAATTTTTAATTCATTATTCCGTATGTTATAAAGGAAAAATGAAAATATCAAAGAAGCACACCACTTAACTTTCTAAACTTTGTTGAACTGGTATATCTAACCACTGAAAGTCTTAAAATAAGATTTCAGAAATTTTAAAATTTTATTCGAACACAAAAGAGTGATTTTGTGATTTACGCACTTCCACACATAATAACTTTCTAAATATTTTACAACATGAAGATAACATAGTTCTTATTATGAAACAATCAACATTTCAAACTTTAATTCAATATATATTACGTTAAACGAAATATTACGAAATACCTAAACTATACCTAAAGCACTGGCATAAAACTTCTAACTTTTCAACAATAGCTCACAATGCACATAATCTATACACTCAGCAAAAACTAAAACTTTTAGTATTATCGAAGGTAATTTTTCTCTGGCTACGCGACTATAGGTATTTCAAAGTGTATGGAATAGCGAATGAAAGTTTATGACAAGTATTGGATAAATATAAGGAATTGGAATCGCTATGATAAGTTTTAAAGTAGGAATTGATTAATTAATCGGAATCTTTATTTTTGGACTGATCATCCTTTAGTTAAAATTCTGATCAACTAATGATTTATTTGGACCGATGAATAGATTTTTTTGTTGGTTTGGGATTGAGATGAAGTAAAAGTGAAATAAGTAGAAGTTTTATATGTGAATATGAAGAGTTGTATTAAAAGAGAATTATTGATGATGTATTGAAAGTGAATATAAGTGGTACTAAATAAGGGTTCTGATCCTACATTCGATCATAGCAGAAACGAGATTTCTCTGTGAGAATAGTTGGAGGCGACTGATGACGAAGGTGCGCGAGCTACGCAGCGTCAGAGTATGACCTTAAAATAAGGTCCCTGTATTGTTATATTATGAAGAAAGTATAAGATGAAATGAAAAAGTTATAAAATGTGTACACATGTGATAATAAAAGTGCCACTATATAGATATTAAATGAGTTATATGTAAAAAAAAGATGAAATGATAAAATGTTAAAATGAAATGAGTCGACTATGAGATAATATAGGTACCTAACCTAATATTGTAAAGTGTGAGATACGCGTATATGGATTTGTCTAGATAATGTGGATTGGCCCTCCACAAATAATGGATTATGAAATATTTTGTAAGTAAACTCGGATGTGACAAGATTTTTCTTAAATGATTGTTCTTTAATGTAATCGTTAACTATAGGTCATCGTCAGCAACTGGTTAAATAAATAAAATTAAGTAACTTCTTTGTGGTGTAACTTAGCTTTTGTCTTTTGTCAAACTTTTGTGTTTGAAAGTTTGTAAAAAAAAGTGAATTAAGATATTTTTTTATGTTTTGATGGATGATTAAATCTTATCCTTTTTTTAGAATTATTTTGATGTGTACTAAAAAAAAATACTTTTAGTTTGTATTTTTTTTATATTTACGGGGGAGGTGTAGTGTGTGTACAATGTACTCACACACACTTACCTTCTCCCAATATATAAGGCACTGTATGCCTTTAATAAACGCTCATTACTACTTTAAATTCTGTCTTGTTATTGATTATCCGTTGCGCGAACATCCCACATCGCACTCATCAAGACCTTTCATTTGATACCCATATTCAAAAATTGAAAAGAAAATTTTTTTTTTCTTATATTATACAGACAAATTATATAATTTTGGAATGTGCTCGTCAAGGCCTTTCATTTGATACCCATATTCAAAAATTGAAAAGAAAATTTTTTTTTTCTTATATTTTACAGACAAATTATATAATTTTGGAATGTGCTCATCAAGGCCTTTCATTTGATACCCATATTCAAAAATTGAAAACAAAAATTATTTTTTCTTAAATTTTACTGACATAAAATATAATTTTGGAATGTGCTCATCAATGCCTTTCATTTGATACCCATATTCAAAAATTGAAAATAAAAATTTTTTTTCTTAAGTTTTACAGTCAAATTATATAATTTTGGAATATGCTCGTCAAGGCCTTTCATTTGATACCCATATTCAAAAATTAAAAAAAAATTTTTTTTTAATTTTACTGACTAATTATATCATTTTGGAATGTGCTCATCAAGGCCTTTCATTTGATACCCATATTCAAAAATTGAAAAAAAAAATTTTTTTTCTTAAATTTTACAGACAAATTATATAATTTTGGAATGTGCTCATCAAGGCCTTTCATTTGATTAGTCGCGTAGCCAGAGAAAAGTTACCTTCGATAATACTAAAAGTTTTCGTTTTTGCTGAGTGTATAGATTATGTGCATTGTGAGCTAATGTTGAAAAGTTAGAAGTTTTATGCCTGTGCTTTAGGTATAGTTTAGGTATTTCGTAATATTTTGTTTAACGTAATATATAAAGAATTAAAGTTTGAAATGTTGATTGTTTCATAATAAGAACTATGTTATCTTCATGTTGTAAAATATTTAGAAAGTTATTATGTGTGGAAGTGCGTAAATCAGAAAATCACTCTTTTGTGTTCGAATAAAATTTTAAAATTTCCGAAATCCTATTTTAAGACTTTCAGTGGTTAGATATACCAGTTCAACAAAGTTTAGAAAGTTAAGTATTGTGCTTCTTTGATATTTTCATTTTTCCTTTATAACATACAGAATAATGAATTAAAAATTGATAAGATCGCTCTTACAATACCTTTTCAATGCACTTATATACTACACAAAAAATTAGAAACATACATAATGTGGGTTTTGTTTAAATTACGGATAAATTATTGCGCTAAAATACGAATTATACGGGACGCGCGAGCGGGTGCATGCTGGTGCCGCTGACTGCCACGCGGCGCGCGGGCGGGCGCGGGGCCACAAACAATAAGCTACTCTCGTCGCATGGCAATAAAGTACAATTTCAAATTTCACAGCGCTGCGTGCCTGATATTACAAGCACCTACAAAGCGCCACTCTTTTTGTCGCGTAATCGATGAAATTACACAGAATACTTATAAAATAAAATAAAGCTACCTACCTACTAAATAAGCTGATCATAATTGTTTTTCTAAGGTAGTTTGGCGAATCAACTTTTAAGGCACTCCTTTCAGAGCATTTTGAAACAGAAAATAAAAACAAAAATAAATTTAATTGAATTTACAAGAATTTATATCATTTATCTAATTTTTAGATTTTAAAGGTGGCCACGAATGGCCACGATGTTTGAGTTTGCTAAACGTCAAACTCAAACTTTTTGAGATTTTTGAGAATAACAAAAGATCGTCTTAAAAATTTCCCCTCTGTTACCTATTTTGTGTTTTTTTGTGAATGAAAATGATACTTCTAAGAAAATCAGATACCGTAAACTGCTGCAACTTTGCACGAAATTTAAGGTTTATTTAATATCTCTTCAAGTATTTATTATCTGTGTCCATTTTTACATTAGCGCGCGAATTGGAGATGTATGTCATATATCTTAAGGTTCATAACGCCGAAACGGCTGTTAGATTGATCTCCAGAAACCGTCAAAGTCGTAGGCAAAGTTGTGATAAAATATCCCAACTTTGCCTAGAAGATTATAAGCAAAAATACGAGCCGCATTTAAAAACTGGTCTTAATTATAGAGCCATACAAATGTGCATGGATTACCACATATAAGCATCAATATTTTTTCTGGCAAGCAGGCGAAGTTGGGCACAAGCAGGCAAACTTTGAGCAGTTCTCGAGCAGCTGAAATTCTCGATTTTTCCAAGGAAAAACTAAAAGTTTGCGACCGTTGACAGCTGACAGACAAAAAAGTAACGGTGTTGCCACTTTGAATAATAATGAAATGGGTTGCCAATAAAACAAAGGTATTTCTCTCATTATCAAAAGTAAAAAATAGATGGCGGTTATGAAGTAATGTTAGTTTTACGAGATTAGGCAAAATTGAAGCTTAGGGGCAATCTTGCAGCAGTTTACGGTACTTACATTTAGTATTTAATACAACAAGAAAGTATCCTATCAAAATAATGTATCTATGTTTATAGTAATAGTTTCTAAGATTTACATGATTTTAACTCCACTGCGTTACTTTGACATAAATGTATGTTAAACTTTAAAATAATTTGATATTAAACAGCCACTTGAAACTTACGTCTATCCCAAGTACCTAGCATTTTACTCCATTTAAGAGTACACATTTAGTTCCCAGGTGTACTTGAAGCATTACTACAGTTCACTCGTGATGTATAAGCTGCATTATTCCAATTATTACACCTATACCTGTCTAAGGGACTTATAGGAGTGTACAGTTATACTTTTATACGATTGTTGGTGTTATAATACTCTAACAACTATCATTTAGTCAGCCGTCTGACTAAGAGCATTATAAGAGGGTAGAAATCGGCAACCGCTGTTTAACGGCCTAGAGCTAGCATTTTAAAAGAACACACGTGGTCATTTATAAAGTTAAAGGCTGTTATGTTTACTTATTTTAGACTGTTATACAGCTCATGATCATTAGAATAACCTTTTTTTACTATCTGTACAGAAGTGTTTAAATGGTTCGCATGTGGACTGTAGGCTGTTAAAAGGACTATATGTGTTGTCCATTAACATCAATAGCAGTTTATTTGTCCACAAATACTACTCTTATTTGCTGTAAGCTGAACATGAATGTGAATGTGAATATTCTATTACACTTTTTTTTGACACCAAATTGTGTGTCTCACACGAAAACAAAAAGTGTTTTTTTGTTAGTTTGTTACAAAATTTGTACTTTAGGTATTCATACTTGACTTAGTACCTGGGCTAGGCCAATTAACGGACAAATTTATTATTGCGGATCTCTAAAATTTCAGTAATATTGAAAGATTAAACGATGATACACAATTGACCTGTATTACATCTTAAAACTGTACATAAGTTCACATCAGAATAAATTTATAGACATTGGCTCTGTAGTGGTACAAATGTGGGACTTCATATAGATAACAGCATTCTAACAGAACACATGTGAACCTATATACGCTCACCCGCATTAAATTGGAGTTATAACAGTTCACATAGCCGTATTTCATTTCCACCATTTTGTTCTACATAACCTAAAATATTTACCAAAAATCTCCAAAATTATCATGCAGATTATCGCAAAATAAGCAGATAGAGCGATTGAGTTTTGGTTTCATGAAAAACTGAAAATTGGAGATTTCCTCTCAGCCAGTTTTATGTATTTTAAAATGAATATCGCGTTTTTACAGAGGCGCGTGAATATTTTAGCTGTAAATATGTACACATTTCACGATAAAGTTGCATTCCCATGGCATTAACACATATTAAGTATTCAAAACAGGTACTTCCGTGTTATATTAATTTTTATCCAAATAAGAGTTGTTCCGCCATTAATTATTACGACACAATAAAACCATATTAAATTTGTGGAATAAATAGAAATAATTTAGGACACACGTGAATTTTAGGTAGCACTGGAGTACTTTTGTCGGATTTTATAACTGTGAAGGCTGTGTATAGCCACTTGTTACTCTTTATTACACTCATGTATGTTGTATTAGTTCACACTGCGTCCCATATAGTGCCGTAAGTCAGCCTTAAGTCCGATGTTACTACTTAAACTGCTATTATAATGCTATTATACTGCTAATGTAGAGGCATAGTGAACTTAAGGCTGTCTAATTTGTGCCCAAACTGGTTCTATAGCATTATAGCAAGCTATACAGCTTTTATACAGCTGACTTACACAGCTTGTTGAGTACATGTGAACGACTAGACATCTTATATAGAACCCCGAATGCTACTTGGGATGTCAGGCAGTACCTTTCTTTTCTTTATACATATTACGTTCACTGTATTGTTTACAAGTATAATTGAATTGTATAAATTATTTATACATAAAAACCTTCGATCAAGTATATCCTAGATAACGCTTACGAACTAAAACAGTATGCAAACATGGCACCTCAATAGCGTCCCACTTACAAACTTGGCGCTTATTTTGTACATGATCACCTCTTATTTTGTACAAACTCACATTTTATATCACTTATTTTGCACAAAATAAGCTTATTTTTTACAAAAATACATCTTTTATCACTTACTTTGTGCAAAATAAGCACCCAGTTTGTAGTGGGACGCTATTTGAGGTGCCATTTTTGAGACTCTGACCGGACATCTAGGGTATTTAATTCTTGATCAAAGATAAAAGTAATCAAAAATTAGGGGACACCAGAGTAACACTAGAGAATATAGTAACTCCAGAGAAAAGAAAATAATTAGATAATACTAGCTTCCGCCCGCGACTTCGTCCGCGTGGACATTCGAAAAAATCCTAAGGGTACCTTTAACCAGGATACGAAGTATTCTATGTTCTAACGTCTTGCCTCGCGAGGCAGTACGCTTGGTGTGGACGTACCTCGCTTGCAGGCAGGGCGTTTGCCACTTGCGCGTGAGGATGCGGCCCGACATCGCACTCGGTCGCTATAGTACGCGCTTACCAGCCAGAGGCCTGCTGCGCGCAAGGCACGTTCACACCAAGCGGGCTACCTAGCAAGGTAGGATATTAAACTTTTTATCCAGGTTAAAGGTTCCCTAAGGATTTTCTCGAATGTCCACGCGAACGAAGTCGCGGGCGGAAGCTAGTAGTATAAAATAATATAATACGTAGAAAGCGGGCTTAGATTTTTTTCAAGTGCATTCAACTGCATTCAAGTACATTTTTTTTCTGAGAAATTACAAAAGACGGACCCCAGAACTCGACACTTTATTGTTTACTTTTAAGCCATTGACCATTTTACCGTGCCAGATGTGGGAACACCAGGTCCAGGTAGTCGTCGTTCTAACAGTATAGTTCCCAAAAGATATTGTTACAACGAATTCATCGTAAACTCTTCTTAAAAACTTAAAAGTCGTATATCTTTTGATTGAGTAAACCGATTGCGATGAGATAAAGACTAAATTACTTTGCAAAATACATAGTATATTTCTATGTAAACATCATTACGATTGAGTTAGCACTTTTTAAGTTATTAGCGCACAAACATACAGATAAACAGACAAACAGATAAAAAGGAGACAACCCTAACGGCGTCAGAAGAGATGAGCGCTAAGCGATAGAAAGAGAGAAAACTTCTAGGTGAATATAACTGTAGGCGCTGTAGCGGTGTGCGATCTGAATTGCGCCTTATTGAGTCGTAGCAAGAGTCGCTATTTAATTAAATGATGTTGCAGAATGCGGCATCTGTACTTGTACTATTATGTATTCTGTGACCGAGTGCACGTTTTTTAGGTGAGTGTTAAACTTTTAGTTTTTCCTTGGAAAAAGTTAGTATTTACGGGGTTAGTATTTACCCTCTTAGTATTTACGGGGTAAGCTATTTGCTGTTTCTCCTATTTATAAGGGTTTTTCTTGTTAATGTCAATCATTAACGGGTAGAACCACGGTAGGCAATGTTGTAAAAGGCTTCTCGGGCATTAGTGACTCAAGTTTGCCTAGCCCTAGGGTTGTCACTACTTACTCAACGACAGTAAAGCGGTTTGGAGGGCAGTCTATGTTTACTTTGTTTAGTTATTAAATAAAAAGATATACAGCTATAAACATAGAAAACAATCTTACAAAAGTAATTATAAATGTTTAAAGGTTTAATAGTTATAAAAAAATAAATTCAAAAGAAAATAATAAATTCAAAATAAAGAAATTAAAACAAATCAAATGAAATTAGTTTAGTCCTGTGAATTTAATTGGTTTACGTCCGGATTTACCCATTTTTATTGAAATTATAGTAAGTCTTTTAAATTTTGTGTTTTTCTATTTGTGGCAAGTTGGCAACCCGTAGTATACTACAAATTTACTATGGAAATATTTACTGATACTGCTCAAAGTTTGCCTGCTTGTGCCCAACTTCGCCTGCTTGCCAGAAAAAAATATTGATGCTTATATGTGGTAATCCATGCACATCTCGATGGTAACGCAATTTGTATGGCTCTATAATTAAGACCAGTTTTTAAATGCGGCTCGTATTTTTGCTTATAATCTTCTAGGCAAAGTTGGGATATTTTATCACAACTTTGCCTACGACTTTGACGGTTTCTGGAGATCAATCTAACAGCCGTTTCGGCGTTATGAACCTTAAGATATATGGCATACATCTCCAATTCGCGCCTTAATGTAAAAATGGACACAGATAATAAATACTTGAAGAGATATTTAAAAAAAACCTTAAATTTTGTGCAAAGATGCAGCAGTTTACGGTATTGATCAAAGTATTTAAACCAACTAACTTGTCTTATTTATCTATCTAGCTGCCTACATCTGTGGCTAATTTTATAAAATTACTGTCGTCTTTTAGGGCCTTCTATTTTGTGGCAATTGTATAAATTAGGTAGGTAGGTACATTAGTTAGAGAGTAAGGTAGATTAGAGTCGCACTATCCATAGGTACTAATATTATAAATGCCAAAGTCTGTTTGTTTGTTTGTTACGCATGAATACTGAACCGATCATCATGAAATTTTACATACACGTTGCTAGGGGTATAGAAAAGGAGATAGGGTTTTATCCCGAAAAAAGTATGGTTCCCGAGGGATAGCAAAAAAACTCCACGCAGACGAAGTCGCGGGCGGCCACTAGTGGAATCATAATAATATCATTTCGGGATAAGAGATAGGTCAGATAGGAGTCGACACGTCTTGTAAGTAGCCGAGCGTACAACTTGTAAGTAAGTAGGTAGCTGTAGGTAGTGTAGGTACCTTCATACACTTCGCGCGCGAGCATAAAGGTGGCGACTGACCTGTAACATTTCATCATAACGTAACGTTACGTTACGACGGAATGTTACAGATTAGTCGCCACCTTAATAATAATTTATTCTTATTTATGACGCGAGTGGGCCTGGGGCCCTATTTTTTTTTTAATCACTCGACTGGCGCCGAGTGCTCTTTTCTATTGATTTTCGTTCGACATTTGACTCAAATGTATGGGATGTCGAACGAAAATCAGTAGAAACGAGCGCTCGACACCAGTCGAGCGATTAAAAAATAGGGCTCCTGAGGGCCTAGCCAAAGTAACATTGGCAAATCTTCGTTATCGCTTCGCTTTCGAGACATGTATGGGACATAAGGTTTCGTTAACTATCGAATTTTAATCGTCAAATCCATACATTTTTCGAATCGAAGCGATAGCGAAAATTGCAAATGTTACTTTGGCTAGGGGGTCTGGACTGGCGGCCGGCCGCCGCCCGCGCCGCGCCGCCGCCGCGCGCCGCCAGCGGCACCGGACCGGCGCGGGCGGCCTGTAGCGACAATACTACATATTTTATCCGTAATTAAACAAAAGCCACTGTATGTATTTTTCTAATTTTTTGTGTAGTATATAAGTGCATTGAAAAGGTATTGTAATAGCGATCTTATCAATTTTTAATTCATTATTCCGTATGTTATAAAGGAAAAATGAAAATATCAAAGAAGCACACCACTTAACTTTCTAAACTTTGTTGAACTGGTATATCTAACCACTGAAAGTCTTAAAATAAGATTTCAGAAATTTTAAAATTTTATTCGAACACAAAAGAGTGATTTTTTGATTTACGCACTTCCACACATAATAACTTTCTAAATATTTTACAACATGAAGATAACATAGTTCTTATTATGAAACAATCAACATTTCAAACTTTAATTCTATATATATTACGTTAAACGAAATATTACGTAATACCTTAACTATACCTAAAGCACCGGCATAAAACTTCTAACTTTTCAACAATAGCTCACAATGCACATAATCTATACACTCAGCAAAAACTAAAACTTTTAGTATTATCAAAACTTCTTTATGAAATTTAATGTCCCACGACCGGACTAGATACCCATATTCAAAAAATGAAAAAAAAAAATTTTTTTTAAGAAACAATTTTTTTGAAAAAAAAATCTCAAATAAACAAAAGTATTATAATATGAATTATGTTTGAAAATGAAGAAAATAGCAATGTTATTTAACTAAGTTTATTTGCGTGTGTGGCTGTTTAGCTGACGACCTTTGTCTTAAAGTTTGAACTTAGACGAAGATTTTACTTTATGCTCTAGAGCATGAATAGTAGATTATACACCAAGGGGATAAAGCACTGTTTTATGTCACGGGCGCTACATTGAATCCTGAACGTAACGAAGGACTCCAAATTTAACTCCCGAGCGCAGCGAGGGTGTTATAAGTTAATTCCCGAGCAAAGCGAGGGAATTAAGATTGAGTCCTGAGTGCAGTGAGGGATTCAAGCGCCCAAGAAAAAAACAGTTTTATCTCGGTGGTGTATACTCTACTTTTCTCACTTTATGCGAGACAATAAAAAACCAGGCTTAGTAGATAGTGTTTATTACAGCATATTAAAAGTGCAAATTGATATTGGAGACATTAGTCCAATTATGGAAAGATAACGTTATATTTTTGTATGTACACCGTGTATATTTATAGAATCTTCTAAAGCTAGTAGTACTACTAGCTACGGCTATAGCAACTTCTTTCAGCTGGCGTGGCCTACTCGATTTGACAAACAAATGAAGTTCGTCTCAGTGCGAATCTAGTGGGCCACGGCCTCGGTCTTCGAAAATCGAGTTGGCCGCGCCCGCTGAGGACACATTCTGTTTAGTGAAATTAGACTTTATGGACATAGCAATAAGAATTATGAAAGTGAAAATCACATTATTGACCAGCGGGTTATAATAGAACATTATAACCCGGCTAAAGCCAAGAGATATAATGTCTTGCTTTCGGTAAGGTTTACATGACATATAATTCGGCATTGTCGAGCATGTGGTGTGAAAAAGCGATTTTATGCAGCCTATACCCAACATAATGACGAACTTTACGAGCAAGAGAAGTGAAAAATAAATAACTTACACTTCATGCGTCACATTCGCAATGTATACGACTTAATTTTAAATGTCACTTGAGTTCAGTTGTTATACCTGTACGAGTGAGAATGGTGGGGCGTGGCGGGCGCGTGGCACGCGAGCCAGTAGTCGTGGCGCAGGTCGTGCGGGTCGCGCCGGTACAGGCGCTCCACGCAGCGCAGCAGCGCGTCCAGGCGCGTGCGACTGGCGCCGGCGCCCGCGGGCGGCGCTACACCCTCCGCCATGTACATTTGCAGCGTCCGCGCCGCTTCGTCCGCCCTGGTAAAGTTAAAAATGTATTAAACCTAAACCCCGAAAATGGTAAAACAAGCTAATACAAATTAAAAAAGTAAAACTAGTATTTTCAAATCTATACGGGTAGTTTAACAAAAAACAAATAAATTTTACAAAACATTCAATTTCAAAACACCCCTTTTTGATACTGTACTTACTTGACTCTCATTTCCATGAGCTTTGAATGCATAAGCACAATGAAGTCTGTGATAAGCGTGTGTATGCGCCGCTGGTAGTACTCTTCCTTCCATACATAGTCTGTCGACAGGATCGCTTCGTCAAGGTATTCAAACACCTGTTACAATATTGTTTTGTTTTATTATCTAAGTATGGTACTTCGAAACGGATACGAAATACGGATAGAAACAATTATATCGTATTAAAAGAAATGTATTTTCTTAGGTTTAATCCGCAGATGAAGCATCCGAAGAAGGCGGCAAACATTGAGTGGGGATTGCGCAGAACGCATATTTTGGGTATGCGTAGCGGTGAGGTACACGAGCGGCGGGAGAGGAGCGCGCGCTATTGGTCGCTCGCAAGTGCAAGTGCGCGAACTTATCCCCACTCCGTCGACAGAACGTCAAGATGTTTGCCGGAATCTGTCCTTTAAATTCTTGCATTACCACTAGCTTGAGCTGCAATGTACACCGACCTTGCCGTCGATGGCGGCGTCCACCAGCAGCTCGTCGTGCTCCAGCAGCTCCAGCTTGAGCTGATGGCGCGCGAGTGACTGCGGCCCGCGCTTGAGCGCCGCCAATGCGAGCCCCAGCTTGTGCTGCAATGTACACCGACCTTGCCGTCGATGGCGGCGTCCACCAGCAGCTCGTCGTGCTCCAGCAGCTCCAGCTTGAGCTGATGGCGCGCGAGTGACTGCGGCCCGCGCTTGAGCGCCGCCAATGCGAGCCCCAGCTTGTGCTGCAATGTACACCGACCTTGCCGTCGATGGCGGCGTCCACCAGCAGCTCGTCGTGCTCCAGCAGCTCCAGCTTGAGCTGATGGCGCGCGAGTGACTGCGGCCCGCGCTTGAGCGCCGCCAATGCGAGCCCCAGCTTGAGCTGCAATGTACACCGACCTTGCCGTCGATGGCGGCGTCCACCAGCAGCTCGTCGTGCTCCAGCAGCTCCAGCTTGAGCTGATGGCGCGCGAGTGACTGCGGCCCGCGCTTGAGCGCCGCCAATGCGAGCCCCAGCGATAACTGGCACAGTGCGCGGGCCCCTGCGCCCGCGCCTACGCCCCCTGTCACACCCGTACCTATAGTGGTTACAACTTGGATAAGCTTTTACAACCCCTGGCGATTTTAACTTGCAGACATGTTTTGTATTACAATATTTTTGTGTCTAGCCAAAGAACGAATCATTTTTTCCAATTTTTTATAAAAAACCAATAATGCTTTTTCTCGTACACTCAGCGGCACGTCAAGTTATATAAAACTATCAAAAATCTGGAATTTATTTTAAACCATAACATTTTCGCATTGAAGTGTAACATTTATTGAATTCAATTACCCTGTCGTGGTAGCCCAGCGCGCCGTTGACTGTACGTTTTCTATCTGTACTGTCATATATTCCAATGTTCTACGCATAAAACTGCAGAGACGTACAAACAAAACGTATTTCACTTCCGAAGACTAAATAAATAAATAAATTCAGATCATTAAAATAATTCAATACAGTCAGGCTCTAGAGTCTGTGTGGTAACGGTATAATTGCACTGTTACGCGCGCGTGATAATAAGCAACTCAAAAATAAATAAATATAAAAATAAACTCTATCTGCATAATATATATTATCGTTTTTCGTATTAAATTAAAACACTTTTTTAACGGATACTAGCGCGGTTTCATTGAAAGTACTTTGATATGTAGTTGGTATTTGGTTTGATTTTTTCTTTTCCAGGTGTTTTGGCACCTTTGCAGCTGCCGTGGTCACAGGGGACTGAAGCTGCTCGTGAGCCTACCCTCGAGCGATGAATTTTAAAGATATCCAGATCTGTATATAAAATCATGTCTAGTGAGCGCGTTAGTTTGACAGATTAATAAATAAATTATATAATTTGTTAGCTACTCATGTAACTTACCCGTAACAGAGTTTTCACCGCCCCCCGCGCCCGGCGACAACTTGTCTATCAGAACGGGGATCAGATCCGGGTCTTCTATCAACGGCAACATCTTCGCCAACTCTTCACCGTCTTCACGTCTAAACAACGAAAATATATAAGTCAGCAATTTTTAAAGAAAACACAATTGTATGCAAACAATAGACATGTGTCGGGTTTACTAACTACGTAGACAAACAAACACAAACTTAGAAACAAAAGTGTAACACTAGAAAACAAATATGAACAGCCATAACTGCTATAATTTGGGCTTTCACTCTTAATATTATAAAAAAATCACCTGTGTAAAACAGATAAGTCCAACGCATATAGCAACGCCATCTGCAGTGCCAGTGAGACCTCATCCAATGCTCCAGTTGGTCCCAAGGACGGCGATGTGGTTTGCTGTACCAATATAATATACAATTAGTGTATGTGCCTGTAAGTAATTTTAACAGAACGTTAGGTAAATCATTACCTCATTTATTAATCTGATAAGACCTCTGTGCAGACCGCGCTGAGCTGACGCGGCAAATATAACGCCCGCCAGTAATTTTCTGTGAAAAAGAGTAAAAATTAACAACTGTGCCTGTATTATTAGTTTTCACAGGTAAGTTTACTATACTCAATAACGACTGTAGCAACTGTAGTAAGCAATTTTGTATGCAACTTGACACAACGCCACTAGAGGTAACTACTAAACCAGAAATACACAGAATATTAAGATTATGATATAATTGAAAATATTAGAAAAAATCGACTCACCCGTGGCAGCTCAGACGGGACTCGAACCCGCACCCTTAGGATTTCGACCCAATGCACTAACCAATTATGCTACCGAGTCGCCAGCGAGATCGGCGAAATTTTCTAATACTTTTCACGTTAGTGCATTGGGCCGGAATCCTAAGGGTGCAGGTTCGAGTCCCGTCTGAGCTGCCACGGGTGAGTCGATTTTTAATCGACTTCAAAAATTTGAAAAGGAGGAGGTTATCTATTCGTCGCGTATATTTTTTTTTTATATGTATGTACACCGATTACTCGAAGACGGCTGAACCCATTGAAATGATTCAAACGTTATAACATGAGGTTTCTTCCCAAGCTGGTCCCATTTTTTGAAATTTTGAAATCGGTTCAGTAGTTTTCAAGTAATCTTGAACATACTGTCGTTTTCGTTACCATTACATACGAATTCAGACGGATTTTCAACCATTACTTTTTTGTTTATGAACCGATTCAGATGATTTTTTTTTCTTTGAAAGAAAACATATTCACTTCTCAAGCTTACGCGCTCACTAGACATGAAATAAAAGACTTTTTAACGGATACTAGCGCGGTTTTATTGAAAGTACTTTGGTAATTAGTTGGTATTTGGTTTGATTTTTGATTTTCCCGACGTTTCGGCACCTTTGCAGCTGCCGTGGTCACGGGGGACTGAAGCTACTCGTGAGCCTACCCTCAAGCGATGAATTTTTCTATTGAAGTCGGGTGGGGCTTTTTGAAAATAAACAATACAAAATAAACATAAGTAATAAAATTACTTTCAGCTCCACCCGATTTCAATAGACGTGTTTTTCGATTTAAATTTATCGATTTGAACATTATTTCTTGCTTTTTATAGAGTTGTTTTTTTTAAGATTTTTGAAGGAGGTTTTACTCTTTTTAAAAAGCTTTTTTTCTAATATTATTCAATTATATTATAATCTAAATACCATAAAGTTAATATTACCTAGCGGAATAGAGTAACAAAGGGCTGAGCAAGCGAGATGTCACTAAACAGCAACAATGTGTGATAAAAAGAGATGCGTGATTATGACGTGCAGAACTCTTTTTCGCAACTGATTGACAGTTTGTCAGCACTTATCAGCCCGCTGAGAATTTGAGTTCTGAAAATATTTCCGATATTTCTTGAAATCGTGGACATTTTTGCGAAATAATGCTTCGGAAACATGGTGTCCTGTTCAGTGATTGATTGTTGTACAACACATCGAAATAACCCAGACAAATGTTCATTTCACAGGTAAATTACTCCAAATCGACCCCGCCTAACTTTGTGTTTATTTTTGCCAATACGTTTCGAAATTTTAACACTGAGCGTGATAATTCTCTTCTGTAAACACTCATTTTTGTAAGAAGCAAAGATCGGCTAGACAAAATGCAAAATTAACGAATATTTTGTGTAAAGAAATAATTTTCATTTTACAGTAGGGCTGCATAAAGTTATCGATTTTTTTTTCGATTGTCTATCACGCCGCATCACACGGTAAACGAATATGTTTCACTGTTGTAAAAGTACTTATATGATGTTTAGTTATTATTCATCTTGGAATGTAATCCCATTTAAGATAGTCAAAGTCAAATAAGCTTTATTCAAATAAACTTAATTATTAAGTACTTTTGAATCGTCTATATTTTCCTACCACCCGTTCCAGACTTTTTTACTTAAGCCGATCCATAGGTATCAGTTTCTGACTATTAGAATACCATCATAAGTAATTTAACTATATTTCAGTCAGATTTCCTACCAACTTAGATACATATTATTCATCTATGCAGTAAGCATTTTGAGGAAAAATATTTCCAGATGCGAGGGGTTAAGCGGATTTTGAAAAAATTTGCAGTTCCATCTAAGTTTGTTCCGGTAAGCATTAATAAAATGATACTATAAAATAATAATACTATTTTGTTTCTAAGTAAGTATTACAACTGCAATTTTAGCTTCACTTTTAATAGCAGCAACTTCACTAACTCACTCAATAGCCACTCATTCCTGTCTTTGTTACAGGTCAATATAAAGCCTATACCTCGCAGGCGTATTGTATATTTAGCCGTATTACATAGCAACTAGCTGTTTTAGAAAACGGCGCCGTATTGTAATACGGCGAGTCAACGATACGCCAGATTGACAATGTGATACGTTGTTCAATACGGCGGATCACGTTTAGCCGTTTTGTATCAAAGTTCTATTGTAGAGTGACCACACTAACAAAACGAAACAGTGCTTAATTGAAAATAATTTAATTTTAATAATTATGAGAAAAAAAATAGGTTTAAGTTAACTTCTTAAGCACTTAGTAAGTAGTACGAAACGTGTTATTTTTATAAGTTTTAATGAATGTATAAGTACTACTTCTATAAAATAAGTAGGTACGGTACAAAAACGGTTTGGTTCTTGTTTGTAAAATTGTAATATTAGCTATTTTTTTGGTTTAAATAATTTTAAATCTTTTTAAAAGTTAACTTTTTCTATATGTAATGTATCAACATATTGTTCTTTGGGCACTGCCCAAAAAGGAGGGTCTTCCGAAATATGTTTCTTTAATCTTCACTAGCTACACTCATTGGTTTTCTCTGTATTTTTACACCAATACTATTGCGTAGGATTCCGCACAACACCAGAAACCATTGCCGCCTTAGCAGTTTTAATCTCGTTCTTTGATCCACGGCTTTCACACTTCCGCATTAAGCTGCGTAGAAATTATTTAACTGCACATTAAAAAAATGTCCTTAAAACAATTATCTGTACACACACGGCACGTTTTCTTGATTTTATTCAACCATATTCTTACTTATTTTTGATGCAAAATCCGCACTTGACGCCATTTTTTATTGTTATGGTAGGCAGCGCCGCGAGTGTTGATAATTAGAACTAAAAACTGACGGAAAAGCGGCTTATGAACCGCCCAATTACATTACGGCTAGCCGTATTGAAAATCGCAAAGCGCTCTATTCAATGCGGCGTACTTTTGATCAGCCGTTTTGAATACGCCGTATCTTTAATCCGCCGCATTACAATGAGGCACCGTTTTATAAAACAGCTAGTTGCTATGTAATACAGCTAAATATACAATACCTACGCCTGCGACATCTGTACTAGTATAGTATTATATTATCTGTGCCTATACGCACAGTGTCGTCCTACGTTTATAGAGATATTGTACCAGAGGCATTCACATATGTACCAACCTCATCGAATTCTAGATCTACACCTCCGCTATTGCAACAGTCACCACCATCGCCTTCTTTCCGACCAGAATTGACGCCAAGGAAAAAGAAGCCCAAAAATAAATGCCATTTTCGCAATCAACATTCTATAAAACCTCAATAATGACATACATGATTGATTGATTGATGATTTTTTCGGTTAATTTATCCCCTAAGGGGTTGAGTTTATTTGTTTGTTTATTTACATTACATGAAATACGTGTTTATTTGTTTTTAGAAGTATTCCTACAAAGTTTCATTTCAACATGTGTTAATATAAATGATTCTAAATATCTTCTTATCTTTTTTATGTTAAATAAATGATTTTAAATATCTTCTGATCTTTTTCTAATAGTCATAGTTCATTTCAAAATCGTAATTTTAGTACACCCGTGCAAAATTCTATCCCATTTATTTTGAATCTATGGCTGTTAATTAATACCATCGATATCGATATTTATATCAATAGTGACAAGATTACATCACTAAGACTTATACATAAAAAAAATACACACACAAATGTAAATCAATTTGGGTTTCGATTGACAGCTCATGTTTGTTCCTCTATTCCGTAGGTATATTAACTTTATGCTTAATACACAGATATTGAGACCATTGACCACTTAGTCAAATGATGAACTAATGGCAAGCCACCAACATAAATTAAAAACATAAAAATGGCCAACATTTTTTTTCTTTCAAATGTATGAGGGAGTAATTTTGCTGGTATGCTGGCCACTGGCATATTGTCAGGGGGTCGAATGTGGCCCGCGGGCCATGGTCTGTGCATCCCTGTACTAAACTACCACCTGTAGCACACCTCCGCTGCGAAAAAGTACCAGCGGCACCGCAGTTGGTCTGCTATAAATTGTCACGCCTGTAGGACATCTCCGCCGCGAAACCGTTCCTGTGAAACCGAGGTACTTCCGCTATGTCTCTATCGACGACGATATATGAGGATCACATCTACATAACGGTTTCGCGTCATTGCTTTCGCGTATCAACGGTCACAACCGTACCACTAGACCACAGAGGCGGTTAAAAAAAGATTTTTTTTTTCAGATGAAAATGTTTTTCTTAACTTTACCAGACGAATTAAATTACTACACAGTACCTGGTGTGCTCGATGGAGTCTACCAGCCTGGCGTGGTGCTTGGGCGGCGGGAGCGCGCGGTTCCGCTGCAGCAGCTCGAGCTCGCCCTCCAGCGTGACCTGGCGCAGCGCGGTACAGTACCTGGTGTGCTCGATGGAGTCCACCAGCCTGGCGTGGTGCTTGGGCGGCGGGAGCGCGCGGTTCCGCTGCAGCAGCTCGAGCTCGCCCTCCAGCGTGACCTGGCGCAGCGCGGTACAGTACCTGGTGTGCTCGATGGAGTCCACCAGCCTGGCGTGGTGCTTGGGCGGCGGGAGCGCGCGGTTCCGCTGCAGCAGCTCGAGCTCGCCCTCCAGCGTGACCTGGCGCAGCGCGGTACAGTACCTGGTGTGCTCGATGGAGTCCACCAGCCTGGCGTGGTGCTTGGGCGGCGGGAGCGCGCGGTTCCGCTGCAGCAGCTCGAGCTCGCCCTCCAGCGTGACCTGGCGCAGCGCGGTACAGTACCTGGTGTGCTCGATGGAGTCCACCAGCCTGGCGTGGTGCTTGGGCGGCGGGAGCGCGCGGTTCCGCTGCAGCAGCTCGAGCTCGCCCTCCAGCGTGACCTGGCGCAGCGCGGTACAGTACCTGGTGTGCTCGATGGAGTCCACCAGCCTGGCGTGGTGCTTGGGCGGCGGGAGCGCGCGGTTCCGCTGCAGCAGCTCGAGCTCGCCCTCCAGCGTGAACTGGCGCAGCGCGTCCAGCACGCCCTCCACCAGCCCGTCGCCAACTAGCTGCTGCACGTATCGGGACACGTAGGACACTATTTCTTCGCGCGCTGATATCGACCTGTGTCGAAGAAGAGATCGAGGCTGACATAATACATTGCCATTGTTGACTATTAGCATTTGTTGACATTATCAGATCAGACTTTGAGAAATCTTCTATTTACAAAAGAAACTTGTTTAAAATATAGTTCAATAATGAATTAGGATAAGTTTAACTAATATACAGAGTTTAGTACTCGGTTCTAGTAGCCACTCACGCGGCAGGCCCGGGTTGTAGCACTCGGCACTGGTGGCCACTCACCAGCACACGCCGTCCCTAGCCATGATGAGCTCCTTGAGCGCCTGCACGAGCGCGCGCCGCCCGTCGTAGTACAGCATGACGGCCACCAGCCCCCGCGGCAGGCCCGGGTTGTAGCACTCGGCACTGGTGGCCACTCACCAGCACACGCCGTCCCTAGCCATGACGAGCTCCTTGAGCGCCTGCACGAGCGCGCGCCGCCCGTCGTAGTACAGCATGACGGCCACCAGCCCCCGCGGCAGGCCCGGGTTGTAGCACTCGGCACTGGTGGCCACTCACCAGCACACACCGTCCCTAGCCATGATGAGCTCCTTGAGCGCCTGCACGAGCGCGCGCCGCCCGTCGTAGTACAGCATGACGGCCACCAGCCCCCGCGGCAGGCCCGGGTTGTAGCACTCGGCACTGGTGGCCACTCACCAGCACACGCCGTCCCTAGCCATGACGAGCTCCTTGAGCGCCTGCACGAGCGCGCGCCGCCCGTCGTAGTACAGCATGACGGCCACCAGCCCCCGCGGCAGGCCCGGGTTGTAGCACTCGGCACTGGTGGCCACTCACCAGCACACGCCGTCCCTAGCCATGACGAGCTCCTTGAGCGCCTGCACGAGCGCGCGCCGCCCGTCGTAGTACAGCATGACGGCCACCAGCCCTCGCGGCAGGCCCGGGTTGTAGCACTCGGCACTGGTGGCCACTCACCAGCACACGCCGTCCCTAGCCATGATGAGCTCCTTGAGCGCCTGCACGAGCGCGCGCCGCCCGTCGTAGTACAGCATGACGGCCACCAGCCCCCGCGGCAGGCCCGGGTTGTAGCACTCGGCACTGGTGGCCACTCACCAGCACACGCCGTCCCTAGCCATGATGAGCTCCTTGAGCGCCTGCACGAGCGCGCGCCGCCCGTCGTAGTACAGCATGACGGCCACCAGCCCCCGCGGCAGGCCCGGGTTGTAGCACTCGGCACTGGTGGCCACTCACCAGCACACGCCGTCCCTAGCCATGATGAGCTCCTTGAGCGCCTGCACGAGCGCGCGCCGCCCGTCGTAGTACAGCATGACGGCCACCAGCCCCCGCGGCAGGCCCGGGTTGTAGCACTCGGCACTGGTGGCCACTCACCAGCACACGCCGTCCCTAGCCATGATGAGCTCCTTGAGCGCCTGCACGAGCGCGCGCCGCCCGTCGTAGTACAGCATGACGGCCACCAGCCCCCGCGGCAGGCCCGGGTTGCGCGGCGCCTGCCGTTGCGCTGTGTGCAGCAACTCCAGTGCCAAGTACTCGTTCACATTGTACATATCTGAAATTGTCTACACATGTTTAATCCTGATTTGGTACCCACAAGCTGTTCCGCAAAGTAAGCGATAGCAGCACTCTATTTGCGTCATTGACGAATCGATGTGGGGGCCCAGGGGGCCATGAAATCTAAAAATCACTTTAGCAATCGTTTTTTTACTGTCGACAGGCATGAGTACAAGATTAACGGATGTAACTGACTAAAAAATGGTGCTGCACGGCCGTTTTTAAACATTTGTTTTAAAGGCAGGCAAGAATACAAAATTACTGGATGAATCTGAGTAAAATTCGCGCTGCGCGTCCGTTTTTTTTTACTATAGGCAAGAGTACAAGATTAGTGGATGAAACTGTCAAAATATCACACTTTTTTAATTTAAAATTTGTAATTTATCATACCTAATTTTGTTATTGTAATGCATTTTTCTATTGAATAAACGTTATTATTATTATTAATTAGAGTGCACTATAGAGAGATAATTCACAATTTCGTCTTTATTTAACCATATGATTCTCGTTTCAATGGCGGCGCTAGAGTGCAGAATAAGTCCTCTTTAAATAAAATTGGTAAAGTCTGTCTAAAAAATCAATTTACATGAGAAATTATTAAATGGGGAATGTCCGAAAAAAATCAAATTGGCTGAATATTTTTCTATAGGTAGGAATAAGGTCCCTTAGTAATAGAATAAAGTTTCAGAATTTTCGGTTAGGTAAAAAAGTTTTTAAAAATCAAAGTCTCTTCGACTTCACAAATGTATGAAAGTAACAGCAGAATGGAGATTATACCTTTGCCGCTAACTGCCACAAACACAACACGTATTTAAAAAAAAAAAGTTTTGACATTTTGTCTTGAAACTTTTTTTTAATACCATGTTGTGGTTGTGGCAGGTGTTAGCAAAGGTACAATCTCCATTCTGCTGTTACTTTCATACATTTGTGAAGTCGAAGAGACTTTGATTTTTTGAAATTTTTTCACGAAACCGAAATTTATGAAAATTTATTCTATTACTAAGGGACCTTATTCCTACCTATAGAAAAATATTCAGCCAATTTGATTTTTTTCGGACATTCCCCATTATTTATAAAAACTTATACTGGTAACCCTGTTGGTTCCGTCATAATTCTAATTGTAAACATAGCTTTACTCAATTTTATTTAGATGGGTATTGGTGGGGTGGTTGGGGATTTAGGTGGGTATTCAAATTACCCTTGAAATTACCCATGTAAACTGACTTTTTAGACAGACTCTATATTTTTTTGTTCTTCAAAAACGCTAATTATAATGACACCAATTGTTCTTAACTTAAGGCATTTTAGACGAAACCATTTCAAAAATATATTAGTTTCCGACCCCTGATTAGTTCTGCTGCAATACTTACAAGTTTTTACATACCTAATGAATAGAAAAACAAAATAAATGCAGGAGTTAGTATCTAAAAGACTTATTTGTGTACCTGATATTATAATAGCTTCATCAACAAGTTCCTTGGAAAGGAGGGTTTTACCAATACTGGGCAAATTCACTCCTTCTGTGATACCTCTTTTTATCTCTTCTCTGCTAGCAGGGTTCTTTGCCTAGAATCATCATTCATAATTATTTCTTAAATATTGAGTTCAAAGAGAATGAAAACAGATTGTTAAACAGCAAAGACTTACAGGATTTTTGAGCAAAGATAAAAATGTCTGTTTATGTCTTCGTAATACAGACTCAAATGTGTGAACAGCATACGGGGCTCCGCCGCCCTCGTGAGTGAGGTAGCCCTCCACCACAGTCACAAGCTCCTTGTATGGAGTCCACAAGTCATCTGTGGTAGTTCCTAAATAAAAGAACAGATTTAAAATAGGATTAAAACAAAATATTTGGGTGAGATCCATCCACCCTGGTGGCTCTGTCCCGGTACCGGGACCGATGGGAAAAAAGTTCCATCCGCCCCGGTGAATCGTATCTCGATGTTTAACGGAGACGATCGCACTCGCAAAGTATCACCCTCCCCCCAGAATTTTATTTAAAAGGGCGGATGGCACAGATCTTTTATCATACCGCCGGTATTGCGTTTAACTTTATGACATCGTTAAACATCGAGATACGATTCACCGGGGCAGATGGAACTTTTTTTCCCATGGCCATCGGTCCCGGTACCGGGACAGAGCCACCGGGGTGGATGGGACTCACTCAAATATTTCATGTGCTTTGTACCTTATCAAATAACTATGTCATCATTGCCCTACCCTTATCCCATTTATTTGGGTTCGGTTGCAGTCCTTCTGTTCTATTCCTTCCTCTCACTCGTCCTTTCCTCATCCACTCCCTCCCTTCACATTTATATCTTTCGTCACACAATCTGTCCATCTTTTCTGCAATTTTCCTATTACTTTCTATCCCTCAACTTATTTTAAGGTTTATAAAAGAGGATCTCCTATGAAATAAAAGACTTTTTAACGGATACTAGCGCGGTTTTATTGAAAGTACTTTGGTAATTAGTTGGTATTTGGTTTGATTTTTGATTTTTCCGACGTTTCGGCACCTTTGCAGCTGCCGTGGTCACGAGGGACTGAAGCTACTCGTGAGCCTACCCTCAAGCGATGAATTTTTTTTAAGACGTTCAGAAATTAATATTTTACAATTTTATTTATCTTTTTAATTGGTTTAAGTTGATTTTGTGATTTAATTAATGCTAAAGAGAGAGAATCTACTGAAACTACCACCATTTCACAAAATTGGGAGGCCCCTCCAAGAAAGAAATGGCGAAATAAAACTTGGAGAGGAAAGCCGACCTCCGTCTTTTATATTTATATTTATAAAAGACGGAGGTCGGCTTTCCTCTCCAAGTTTTATTTCGCCATTTCTTTCTTGGAGGGGCCTCCCAATTTTGTGAAATGGTGGTAGTTTCAGTAGATTCTCTCTCTTTAGCATTAATTAAATCACAAAATCAACTTAAACCAATTAAAAAGATAAATAAAATTGTAAAATATTAATTTCTGAACGTCTTAAAAAAAAAATTCATCGCTTGAGGGTAGGCTCACGAGTAGCTTCAGTCCCCCGTGACCACGGCAGCTGCAAAGGTGCCGAAACGTCGGAAAAATCAAAAATCAAACCAAATACCAACTAATTACCAAAGTACTTTCAATAAAACCGCGCTAGTATCCGTTAAAAAGTCTTTTATTTCATGTCTAGTGAGCGCGTAAGCTTGAGAAGTGAATAAGAGGATCTCCTAGTTTTATATCGAAGCAGCCTAGCAACAAATTATATACCTAGTGGCTGGAGAAAGGTCAGGGCCGTCTTCATACCGAAACCAGGGAAGGCCACATATCAAGAAGCGAAGTCCTTTAGAATGTATCAGCCTCTCCTCGTTCCTACTGAAGACACTGGAAAAGATACTAGATAGACATATAAGAGAAACTATAGGCAAAAGTAAAAGACCACTACATGACAACCAACATGCCTATATGGAAGGGAAATCCATCGAGACAGCCCTTCACAACATGGCAGTCAGAGTAGAAAGATCAACTTTAAACAAAGAATACGCTTTTGCGTGCTTCTTCGATGTTGAAGGCGCCTTTGACAAAGCGTCTGCGCAATCTATAGTGGAAGCCCTAAACAGAGAAGGTGTAACAAAGCAAATATCAGGTTGGATCACCAATATGTTACAACACAGATCCATACAAGCAGAACTAGCAAATACCAAATACACCATCAAAGCTAGAAGAGGCTTTCCCCAAGGAGGCTGTCTGTCTCCATTGCTATGGTGTATCTTAATAGATGAACTAGTAACAAAGATCACTGCTATGCACATATACATCCAAGCGTACTCGGATGACGGCCTGTTACTTGTAAGAGGCAAAGTTCTAAGCGTGGTCAGAGATATAATGAGAAGCGGAATCATGACAACATTGAAATGGTGTAGAGACAAGGGACTGAACCTTAACCCTACAAAAACCAAACTAATGTTGTTCACAAATAAAAGAAAGATTGATAGTATGATCCCAATAAACATTGAGAATATAGAACTTGAGATAGTAAAGGAGTTTAAATACCTAGGGATAGTCTTAGACAGCACCCTAAGTTATAGAACACACATAAAAGAAACTAGCAAAAAGGCAATGACAGCTCTCATGCAGTGCAGAAGAGCCGTTGGCAGGAATTGGGGCATGAAACCCGAAGTGGTCCAATGGATCTATAGGGCAATCATCCTACCGAGAATTCTCCACGGAGCCCTAGTATGGTGGCATAAGGCACAATTAGAATACAACAGAAAAGAACTCACAAAGGTACAAAGACTAGCTAGCATCATGGTATCAGGAGCCATGAGAACAACTCCCACGGCCGCCTTAGAAATGATACTAGGCCTTAGTCCTATAGATCTTGAAATCGAATAGAGAGCTACAGAACAATGGTTTAAGCTGAAAAGCACTAACCTATGGATAGGAAGACACACTGATAAAGGTCACGCAGAAATAGGGAAAAAGTACGAAGAAAACCTTTCTATGATACTGGTTAATAATGACCTAATAAAAAAGGAGAGGATATTCGACAAAAAGTACAGAATAAGCATCAGATCCAGAGACGACTGGAACCTAGAACAAGACAATCTGGATAGCACCGCAGTATGCTACACTGATGGGTCAAGAAAAGAATCAACTAAGCTATCGGGAGCTGGGATATACATAGCTAAACCCAACACTAAAAGAGCTACTTTCAATCTGGGCAGATACGCCAGCGTATTCGATACTGGAGTGTGCGCACATGATTAAAAGTGAGATAAACGATCATAACGTAGGAAAAATAATAATATATAGCGACAGTCAAGCAGCCATCAAAGCCCTTGACAAAACGGAGACCACCTCAGCCTTGGTGAAGGAATGCAAACAAAGCATTCAGGAACTTGCAAACTTGGCTGAGGTGGAAATTGCCTGGGTACCTGGACACGAAGGTAATAAAGGCAATGAGGAAGCCGACGAATTGGCCAGAACAGGGGCTGATGAACCTTTCATTGGGCCCGAACCAAGACTGCCAATCGCACATAGAATCACTAAGAACATTATTGAAATTCGAACAATCAAAGAAACCAACCAGAGATGGATGAAAAAAAGGACTGTAGACAGTCTAAGATCTTCATCAAATCTGTTGATAAGAAGAAAACTAGAGAGTTGTTGAAACGAAGCAGAAGAAATATAAGAACGATTGTAGGAATACTGACAGGACACTGTCCATTAAACAGACACTTGTCAGTGATCAAACGGACAGAGGATCCCATCTGTCCGCAATGCAAAGAAAGAGAAGAAACAAGCTACCACTTCATGGCAGAATGCCCGATGTACGCATCACTGCGCTGGGAGCTCTTTGGAGCGGACAAGCTTAAGAAAGAGGATTTAAAGCAGTTAACGATAAGTCAACTCAGCAGGTACTGTAAGCTTACAGGTAGGTTCGAGGGTCCGACGCCGGTGGGGTAAATGATAACCCGCCTCCCCCCCTGTGGGGATTTGGGGAAATGGGTGAAATGGTTCCAATCAAGGTGACTGATCACCCGTCCGGCTTCGCTGGTGTCCCCCCTTCTAAATAATATACATACATAGGCCTTTGCGTCTATTGCAGACGAGTTATATTCAATGCCTGAGGCAACTTGTTTGATGTGATAATAAACCGATGCGAGAGCGACATACTCTCCCGCAGGCCTGGCAGGGGAAGTTTGCGGCTGATGTATTAGTGCCGCCCTGGTGACGCTTCTCCCTCCTGTCATCAAGTGTTCTGAACCAGGTCTCGTCGCACAAAGTACGACCCTCCGCAACACGCTTACGCCACTCGGATCGGTTGTCTGCGATCGTCTCCCAACTACAATGATCTATTTCAAAGGCGATCATGTCCCGTTTGGCACAGTCTTTAAAGCGAAGCAACGGCCTTCCAACATCTCTTTTTGCATTCGCAATTTCACCTAGCAGGACACGTCGGGGTAGTCGAGAAGGTTCCATCCTGTGCACATGCCCCAGCCAGCGCAGACGCCTTTGTTTGAGAAGTGCGGTTAAGCTTGGCAGCTGTGCTATTTCAAGGACCCTTTCGTTGGTGACTCTGTCCAGCCATGTTATGCCCTAGATCTTTCTTAGACAGCGTATAAAGAAGGAGTGAAGTCGGCGCTCCTGTTTTGCATACGTCGTCCAGGTTTCGGCCCCGTACAAGAGTATGCTGAGGATGCAAGCCTGAAAGACGATCATCTTGGTCTTGATGGTCAGATATTTGTTGTGCCATACTCTTGTACTGAGCTTCCCGAACATGGTCGCCGCTTTGCCGATACGAATGTCGATCTCTACATTAAGCGAGAGATTGTTCGACACAGTTGACCCTAGGTAGCAAAACTGGTCTACAACCTCGAGCTGTGCGCCGTCGAGTGAAATCGCTGGTGGAACCGCGCTGCCCTGTGATAGAATGACTGTCTTTCTGATGTTTATAGACATGGCGAACAGAGTACAGGCCTGAGAGAATTTATTGATCATGGATTGGAGTTCTTGAGCAGAATTAGCCACAAAGGCCGCGTCATCGGCGAAAAGAAGGCTATCGACGAAAAGGTCCTCACATTTCGTTTTGGATTTGAGTAGTGAGATGTTGAATAACTTTCCATCCGCCCTCGTATGAAGGTGTATGCCCTGTTTGTCATCGCCGAAAGCTGATTGTAAAATTAGCGAAAAATATATCCCAAACAGAGTCGGAGCCAAAACGCAACCCTGGCGAACACCTCTGCTCATGTCGAATGGCTCGGATGTAGTGTTGTTAAATACCACAGCGCCCTTCATGCCCTCGTGAAATGATCTTACGAGGCTCAAGAGTTGCGGTGGGCACCCAATGCTCTCGAGTGCAGAGTACAGACCCTCCCTGCTAACCGTGTCGAAGGCCTTGTTCAGGTCAACGAAAGCCACGTGCAGAGGGGTGTTCTGCTCTCTGCTCTTCTCTTGTAACTGGCGAAGTGTAAAGATCATATCCACCGTGGACCGCTGGGGGCGGAAACCGCATTGGGCTTCGGGGTAGACGCGACTAGCGAGCTTCTGCAACCTAGATAGAACAACACGACCGAAAAGCTTACCTACTATGCTCAGAAGGGAAATGCCGCGATAGTTGTTACAGTCGCCGCGGTCACCTTTCCCTTTGTACAATGTCACGATGTTAGCGTCGCGCATATCCTGAGGTACAGATCCCGCCTGCCAGCACTTACACAGCAGATTGTGCAGTATGGGGCTCATACACTCGAGCTTAACAATTTCGGCTTGGGTACCGTCCCTACCAGGACTTTTTCCTTGTTTTAGCTGCTCAACAGCCTTGATAAAATCCTCTAAGGAAGGTAAATTGTCTAACTCGGTCCATGTAGCCAGTTTCGGCATAACCTGTACTGCGTCCGGCTGCAGGTACACAGGACGCGAGTAAAAGTCTGGAACGGGTGGTAGGAAAATATACGACGATTCTAAAGTAGGTACTTAATAATTAAGTTTATTTGAATAAAGCTTATTTGACTTTTGACTTTGACTTTCATCCCTTCTCATAACATACCCATACCAAACCAGATGATTCCATTTCAAACTATCTCTCATACTTCTTATCAAATAATTGTGTTTAATGTAATAATATGTATTTAGATTATTTCGTACCCTAAAAGGTAAAACCGGTTATCTGCAAAAAACCAACTTTACAGTATCGCAATTTGAAAGTTTGAGGTTAGATTTAGGCATTAAAATTAAATAATCTTTCTGGTTGTAGATACTATTATGAAGGACACACTATATGTTTGAAGATCTAAATGATAAAAACTGTAAATTTTTGCTCGGAATGTTTAAAAAAATATAAATATCTTTGACAAGGGGAGACATTTAATTGGTTTTACCTGAATAAAAAAATAAAAAAATAATTTATTTTTTTATTCATTTAATTCAATTAATTCGTAACGATCGTGTAAGTTCCTCACATGGAGGTGTGGCAATATATCTTCGCTCTCATATCCCTTTTACTATACTTAGTCACTCTCCTCAGCCGCCACCTTCCAATACCGCCGAGCATCTCTTTCTTGAATTATCTCTGTCCCACTCAAAAGTTCTTTTAGGTGTCTTTTATAGCCCTTCGCTCCGAGTTGACTACTTTGAGTCATTTGAGCAACTCCTAGAAAATTTCGTTCCCCTATATTCTCACACCATCATTATGGGTGACTTCAATACATGTCTAATGAAAGACGACGTCCGTGCCAACAAGTTATTATCTTTAGTGAATTCTTCCAACTTGCACATTCTACCTTCGAAGGAAACCCATTACTTTCCTAATTGTTCTCCCTCCCTTCTAGACCTCATGATTGTCTCTTCGCCAACCCTAACTGTTAAGCATGGTCAACATTCTGCAGACGCATTCTCTTACCATGATTTGGTTTTTCTATCTTACCGGATTCGACCTCCTAAATTAAAACCAACTGTGCAGCTTCAGCGTAGCTTTAATAGTATCGATCAAGACCGTTTACAGGAAGATGCTGCCAACATTGACTGGTCGGCAATTTTCTCCTCTAATTCAGTGGACGAGCAAATTGAGTTCTTCAACAAATCCCTGACGGAATGATATGATGTACACGCTCCTGTCCGTCCGGTGAAAATTAAGCATCTCCCGGCACCGTGGTTGTCAGACGAAATACGTACGTTAATGGCTAAAAAGAATAGTACCAAGGCAAAATACAAACTCGATTCTTCGGAACGTAATGACGTAATAGTCACGATACCATCGCGCCAGAAATCGGTGTAACACTGTGGTTAGGGACGCCATAAGACGCCATATACACAAATCCATTGAAGGTGAAGATCCTGCCAAAGTTTGGAAGTTTTTGAAAACTCTTGGTGTTGGCAAATCTCAGTCAAGTAGTCCTAATAACAATATCGATTTCAACCAACTAAACAGTCATTTTACTGCGGCAATTCCTATTGATGGCAATTTAAAAGCCAATACTTTGCAATATCTTTCAACTTTGCCAACACAAGATTCAGCTCCTTTTATTTTTAATCAAGTTGCAGACTGTGATGTAAAGAGAACGATACTGTCCATTCAATCCACTGCTGTTGGTACTGATTCCGTAAGCCGCAAAATGATCCTACCCATCCTTGACATCCTCATTCCTATTATAACCCATATCCTTAATACCTCAATTTCAACTGGAACCTTTCCCGATACCTGGAAAGACGCGAATGTCATTCCCCTCCCTAAAAAGGCGAAACCCACCATGTTTTCTGATTTTCGTCCCATTTCTATCCTTCCGTTCCTTTCCAAAGTCCTGGAAAAACTTATTCATCGCCAGCTTACGGACTACCTCAATTCAAACCATCTCCTTAATCCTTTACAATTTGGTTTCCGCAAAGGACACAGCACTTCTACAGCCTTAATTAAGGTAGCGGATGACATACGCCAAGGGATGGATTACAGTACTGACATTACTAGATTTTAGTAATGCATTTAACTCTGTGGATTTTGACATCCTTCTTGGTGTTTTACGTTCTCTTAACATATCTCCGGCTGCAATTGATTGGTTTCGAAGTTACCTGCTAGGGCGACGGCAGCGCATCCGCATTGGAGATTCTTTCTCTGAGTGGAGCGATATTGGTGCCGGCGTTCCTCAGGGTGGCGTCTTATCTCCACTTCTTTTCACAATCTTCATCAATTCGATCACATATTCTATTTCTAGTTCCTACCACCTCTACGCAGACGATTTGCAAATATACACACAAGCTCCACTATCAGAACTCTCTCGTGCAGTAGCTGTTACCAATTCGGATCTCGCACTTATCAGTAGCTGGACTAAATCCTTTGGTCTGATCGTTAATCCTGCTAAGACTCAGTGTATAATTATTGGCAATGCTCATTACGTTTCGAGAATAGATTTTGAACAGCTTCCTTTGGTAACCTTTGAAGGCACTACAATCCCTTATTCAAAAACTGTTAAAAATCTAGGTATTATCTTTGACCATCATATGACATGGAGACCACAAGTGGAAGTAGTAAGAAAAAAGATATTTGCAGCGTACGGATCGCTTAACCGTCTTCGAAATTTTTTGCCGATCAGCACCAAAATCACTCTGGCCCAATCTCTCCTCCTGTCTATTATCGACTACGCTGATGTCTGTTACACTGATCTGTCTGAGGAACTTCTTAACAAACTAGAGCGTCTGCAGAATGTATGTATCCGGTTTATTTTCAACCTTCGCAAATATGACCATGTGTCGCACTTCCGTTCCAAATTGAATTGGCTCCCCATTCGCCGGCGCAGGGACTTGCATACTCTTACGCTCCTTTACAACTTACTTTTCCTTCCAACCTCACCTCCTTACCTTAAAGCCTGTTTCTATTTTCCCTCCTCTTCTTCGCAGTCTAGATTGCGATCTTCGACTAACCTCACCTTAGAAATCCCACAGCACTCCACTGACTTCTTTTCATATTCGTTTTCTGTCCAAGCTGCTCGTCTATGGAACTCACTTCCAGAGGACATCAGAAAATCTCAGACTCTCAAGTCCTTTAGAGATAGAGTTAGAAGTCATTTCCTTTCCTCTTCTTCTGATTGACTTTATTTATTTTCTCTTTAATCTTATTTGTATTTTTATCTTTAGATATAACTAATATTGTTTTCACATATACACTTATTCTTCCCTCTTTAAAATTGCACCCACTCCCCTATTATTATTTTTCCTTTTTTTCTATTTATTTTACACCCAAAGGTTGCCTGGAAGAGATTGCTGCTTAGCAATAAGGCCGCCTCTTGTATACTTTCTTCTTTGTATTTTTGTCCTCTTTTCTGTAATATTTTGTTTTGTGTGCAATAAAGCGTAATTTATTATTATTATTAAAAAAATAAGCAGCTGTATTTCCTAAAGTAATATGCGTATCGCTGTTAGAAATATTTTGCAAGACGTTCTAAACAATAGCTATCTTTTGTAAAATTTTGAAACCTGTAAGTACTACAGAAACTGATTTTTTTTTTTTAATTGAAATATTTATAGTTGGTTTTACCTGTATACAATATCGAAATATCAATGTGAATACCTCTTATCTGCTAATCTTTACACTTTTCAGTGTGTTTTGACTAAAATAATTGCGTGAAGTACATTTTATAACTTTTACTATAGAGCCAACAACGAAATAGCGAAAAGAAATCAGCTGTGCCATAGAAAAGTAAAATTTTTATTCGAACAATATTCATCATTTTTTCAGATTTTGTTAGATAAATTCTAAAGCTATGATTTTACAGCAAAGGTGTCTTAAAAAAGAAATAACTAGACTAAATTAGCTACAATTTGGTTTTTAAATCATCTTTTTATAATTAATAGTTTTCAAGATACGACGCTTCGAAATATGGGCAGTTAGGACTAGTGTGACAAGGGGAGACATTTAATTGGTTTTACCTGAAAGAAAATTCATTTAATAGATATTAGCTGATTCAATCCATGGAATTTTAGAATGCTAAAACTATGTTACTCTGTTTTAGTTGTAGCGATTATGAAAATTTTTCATTAATTTTAACAACAAAACTAACTAAAAACATGTTACTGGGTTCTACTCGAAAGTTAAAAAAAAAGACATAAGATTAACATAACTTTAGTTAGTTTTTCCTGTAGATATTTTTGAAATAAAATTCTGTATCTCCTAAACTAAGCGGAATTCGAGAAAACTGATTCTACCTTTAGACGCAGCTTGAAATTTCCTATCGATTGGTGTAAAAAAAGCATTTTTGCAAAAAGTGCAGATAACCGGTTTTACCTTTTAGGGTGCGATTTATATGTTTTTGACCTACATATAGTGTTATATTTTTGACCTAGTACAAGTTTCTTGGTTGGTGTGCATCATCGCATCCAAAAAGTATTGTAAATAAACTATGGCCGGGTCACACTACTTACAATGTGTGCGTTATTTGGTTACCCAACAGTAACTGTAGGGTGATATTTTTTTTGACGCATTTTTAGCTTTGACTGTCTATCTAGACATATAAATAATCAAAGGTAATAATTGTATGTTAGATACCTACTTGGTAAGAAACAAGATATAACATTTCTAAATGTTATTATTTCTGGTTTAATAGCACAATTTCTTTGCATGCTCTCTTCTTAGTGGCTAAGATATTGTATAATTTTATTTCAGAAAATATAGGTACTGAAACTGAATTACCAATAATATCATTGCTCGAATGACTCCACATTGACCCATGCAATACAATATTGTGGTTTTCACTAAGCTAACCTATAAGGGTGACTTAATGTAATTAATTTACAACATAATATTTGAGGGGGGCTCAAATGAATTTATAGCAAGGAATGTTTTTATTGCTAAGATCCTTAATAACATGCAGAAATAGCTGCAAACGATTACCGTACCGCCTAGACAAGGGTTATGTTTTTAATTAGAATTACCTTCATTTATATCCATGGCGACTTTGTATGCACGCACACTTAATGAAAAGTTGTTATTTTAATCACACTCATTTATTTTCTGTGCCTTCGTCTTTCTATACTTTCAGTTTATGAAGACAAAACGAAACGACCGCTTTTTTTCAAGCACTTTGTTTTTGACCACAGACGAGACGGACGACGACCAGTGTTGCCACTACCTCTCCATCAAATTCCACACACATGACTCCTTGATTACACACAATTACACACATGGGCGTATCTAGATGACTTTTCTTGGGGGTGGCGGGGGGTGCTACAGGTTTTTGTTTTTAATACAAATTTTGAAAAACCCAAAACCCACGTACTTTGCAGTTATAGTTACTTTAGAGAGATGGCAATGGCATCCCCCGAAGGATTTTTTTACGTTTGCAATTTATGAATAGGTGGATAAATTATGAATAGTCACTTTTAATCGAAGGATTTTCGTAAAACTTATTTTACTCTTATTAAATTATAACAATTTTAACCGTCGTGGGTTTTTCTAAATTTTTAATTTTGCTTTTGAATTTTAAACTTTTTAAAGAAATCATACGTTATCTAAATACTCTAAAAACTGCATCTAAATCGGTCAAACTGTTTGGAAAATGATAACTGCAGCGCCCCCTAGCGGCTCAACACCTACATACCAACAGAAAACCGCATCTAAATCGGTCATAATATTGCTCTGGCGATAAATGGGTAAATGATTACTACAGCGCCCCCTAGCGGCTCAACACCATATCACCAAGAACCATCGTCCACACTCTACAAACCTATTACAGAAAACCGCATCTAAATCCGTCAAATCGCTCTGAAGATAAATGGGAAAATGCTCACTGCAGCGCCCCCTAGCGGCTAAACACCTTAACACCTATCTGAGAACCATCAGATCAGTTGAGTACCTAGTTTTAGAGAACTTTTCAAGTGAGACTTATCTGTCTGCTGCAGCGCCCCCTGGTGGTCTACCACCATGAAACATGTCTAAGAACCTGCTCTGAAATGAAACCTTTTGAATGCAAAAAGTCGCATCGAAATCGGCCCTGTAGTTTCCGAGTAAAATGGTAACAGACAAACAAACAAACATCCTCTAACCCCAAACGCATATACCGCCTCCGTTCTCTCCGTCCATCGTGGGTAAAAAGTGACAAACAAAAGGTGTGTTTTACTCACATATATCAGAAACTAGGACAATGTGCATTTTTTTGCATTTTTATAAAACAGGAATATTATCTACAAAACGACATCAAAATCTTTGCTATGAGTTGCATATTTCAAGAATTATTTTTTTATGACCAGTTTGAATATGACCATTACGTAAACAATATATTTTTTATCCGTTTTTGAATTAAGTTGATAATTTTATTTAAAACACACTAATTTTGGATTAAAATTTACTTTAGTAATTTTTTATGACCTATTAAAGTAAAAAGTTTGGTTCCCTATGTTTTTGCATGAAATTTTAAGGCATAATATGTCTTAGTATAATATGATTTCGCCGAATAATGTTTACGCATAATATTACTTAGTCATAACAGCTTATGCATAATTATTTTAGGCATAACTAATTTAAGCATAATCATGTTTAAGCATAATATTCTTTAGCATAAATTTAAACACGCATAATGTTATTAACGCATATTTTAATAAACAAAAAAATGAATACACTTCGAAACTTACACATTTAAAAGCTATTGCTAAAAATTTACACTTGAAATAAATATTAATAATGTTTGTCACATGCATGGCTAGGGGTATGTTTTTACAATGCCGAAGTTGAAAACACAGAATTTTACAAGACCTATGGACGAAACACCGAAAATCAAATGGTCGAACGGTTGTTTGGCTGTACCTTTAAAATCACGAAAGGACATTTTAACTACTAAATCCCGAAGCTTTAAAAACTGAAGGTTAATTGAGGGTTACATGCCAGCAGGTCGGTTCTGGCACTTCGCCGACCGCTGCCGCGCCACGCTCGCTTCGCTCGCTCGGCTCGTCCGTTGTAGGTCGCAATGAAACTTAACCTCCTCCTAGCTCGCTACGCTCGCTCGTCGTCGCACCTAACAGACTTTTGGGATTTTGAACTATCGGCATTCTAACTTTCGGGATTTCGAACTATCGGTCATTTAATAATCGATCTTTTAAGTTACGGTCTATCGGATATCGATATTTAGGATTTTCGGTATTTTGAAAATAGGTGTTTTATACGTCGATATTTCAGTCGTAAATAAATTAATATGAAATTTTCGGCATTTTAATACATACCCCTCTTGCAAGAAAATAAATAAGTACGTTACGTAAAATTCTTTATTCTTATTGTTTTTGATTTTTATGTCTAAATAATATTAGGCGAATAGACAATATGCCGTATGCCTAATAACATTATGCGAAAACAAATTAGTCTAAATGATTATTATGCTTATATAAATAGTATGCCAAAAAACAATTATGCCAAAGTGTTATTATGAAAAAAAAATATGCCAAATCCGTTATGCCAAATCAAATTAGGTATGAATCCATTATGCGAAAACAAGGGATCCCAAAAAGTTTACATACTTAATTTTTTTAACCTAATAAGCGTTATTATTAGCTTTCGAAAAGTATTTTTTTATAACTGTAGGACATTTAAATCCGGAGAAATTGACATTTTTGGGCAGGGCCAAAGGTCAAATTTAAAATGCCGGTCATTCCAACAGGAGAGGGGGATAGACCCAACATTTGGAGAGTTTTGTCGTTAAAATTGATATTATCTGCCTTTAAAAGCTCCGACATCGCTATCAAAACATATTGTATATTTTGTAACTGTAATAGTACACAATTACACACATATTTCTATTACACACGGGTTACACACGAGAGGCCTTGATTACACACAAAATGTGTAATTACACACAAAACGGCAACGCTGACGACGACGACGTTTTATAGGCCGCGTTCCGAATCACGCTTACAGCACTGTGAGCGCGCTAACGCCCGGTCCAAATCATGCTTACAACGCTCACGTAAGTTAAAGTGACGTCACAGATGACGTCATCGCATGTGCTAACGACGCTCAGCGTATTCCACCAAAGCACTGTGAGCGTAGTCGGTGTAGCTGTCAAACTTCCTTGTCAAAGTTCATTGTTGACAAAAAATACGTGGTTAAATTGTGAATCGTTGTGGATGTTGTGGTCATTATATGTGATTTTTACAAAAGATGGCTGAATTTATTGACCTGCAGGTGTTTTGTAAAGATACGAGCGAAATAATTATATAAAACTGATGTTGAAAGAGCTAGCAGTGGTAATAAGTATTTTGAAGCTTTGAGAGTTTAAAATTGGTTAGTAAATAATTGGTCTCAGTTAAGGAACTTAATTCATATTCATTATTGCCTTTTTATTTACCTATCCCTTAGAATAAATATTTTCTTTACCGAGATTAACCCATTTGAGGTTATGTTGTTCTATACAATCCAACGTTAGCTATGTTAGCGCTCTCACAAGCGGTCCAAATCAATAGTATCGTGAGCGTGCTGACAGCGTGCTAATGATTCGGTCTGGCACAGAATGACGTCACACGCTGTGAGCACTGTTGGCGTGATTCGGAACGCGGCCATAATAGGATTATAGGATAGGATTTTTGACGGCTGACGCCACAGATTAAGAATTAGTTACTAGCTGACGCTGAGGTGCGTTCCGTGACTTCGCTCGAGTGCACTCAAGCGCACTCCGGTGCGCGCTCTAACCGTTCCGTGGCTCGGTGAATAGTCTGACAGCTGTCAGAGCGTAGTTTCATCCGTTCCGTGGCTTGGAGCGTTGCAACTTGCAACCAAACAACCATCAAAATAGATGGTTGAAAAACGCTCTGACGTTTATCTTACCAAAATTGTCATCTTCATTTTGACATTATTTTGTATTTTGATGTTTTTGTGTCTAAGTTTCAAAAATTTCATGGTTTCTACTCAAAAAACAGATTTTTATTGGATTTAGTTTAAAGGAAAGTTTAAATTATCCGTATTTCAAGTGGAAAACGAAAACTTTGTACCTAAAGAGGTTAAAAACAACTCGATCGTTCCAAACAACTACACCCAAAGCGACGGAACGCAGCCCTGTCTTCGGGACATTTTAGGAGCATTCCGATTCAGGCGAAAATCACACGACAGTTGGGACTATCGACGATTCGGAACGCTATTTAAAGCTTTGTCCAGACTTGTATCATTTTGGCGTAGCAGATCACCGTATCTTTACCATACATCGCTAGTTTGGTTGGGCGTGCGTTGATATTACTTCAACGCACGCCCAACCAAACTAGCGATGTATGTTAAAAATACGGTTATCTGATACGCCAAAATGAACTAGTCTGGACAAAGCTTAACACGCTCACCGATATGACCTCAATATAAATCAAATAGTTTGGAATTTGGACCTTTTTACTTTATATTATGTGTTCATAAAACGTATAATATCTTCGACTATTATGTATTCTGTGCTATTACTACAATGGTATGCGGAAAGTCTGTTTGTTTGTTTGTTTGTTACGCCTTCACGTCATAACCGTCATAACCGTGCAGGAAAGGACATAGGGTACCTTTCATCCCGAAAAAACGTACAGTTCCCGAGGGATAGCAAAAAAACTGTCCACGCAGACGAAGTCGCGGGCGGCTGCTAGTTTTCAATAAGTTTTGAATTTTCATTTAAATGCACTTGAGGTAAACAAAACAAACAAGTGTCACATTTGACAGAACGCTCAGTCATTATGGTTCGGAGCATGGGTGGCGTAAGCGCAAGATGGCGGATGTTTTTTTTTTTAAATTTTAAAAAGTTATAAATAAATAATATATTTGACAACATCACATACATTGCTCCGATCCCAAGTAGCTATAGCACTTGTGTTATGGAAATCAGAAACAACGGTGGTATGACACCTTATAGCATTAAACCAATTATTGAATGCTCTAAGTATGACACACACCCAGGGGCCTTACTATGAGCTCTTATAGCAGGACTTATATTGAATGGCATTACTTTTTCGTACCATGACCTCGATTTAGCAGGCCTGCGGAGGGCCTGCTTTAATACACGCTCTTAAACCGTTCACCATTTTTTATGTATGGACGAAGCGTACCACGACGCTCCGTTTGACAGGTTTGGGAGCTGATTTATAGCGTCTGTAATGTCAAATAAAGCAATTCATAAAAAGTTCCTACGTGATCAGCTTTTTCAAAATTGTTTAGTGTATTTAGATAAGTTTGGTGTGAGAATTTTAAGATTTGTGAATTTCTTTTAATGTTTATTATTTAACAGTGAATTATGTAACTTGATAAAGGCAACGCGACGACTTCCTTGTTGTTGAATATCACTAAAATAAAAAGAAATGATGAGAGATGAGACCCCATAAATTGCATTTTTTTATACCTAGACCCTTTCTTACTGAAAATAAGAATTCAATAATTAATACACTATTATTACCTATTAGAATTTTTCTGTTTTTTGTCATTTTTGCTGCGGATGACGTTGATGTGTATGTTAATTTGACAAGGTTCCAGCGCATTACCAATTGACGCGGATAGTAAATTGCATTACATTTTATGTTATTATGAATAATAATAATCAAATAAAGAAGAAAATGATTTATTTTATATCGATGTAAGTAATTAATAAACGAATGGTGTGAAATGATTTTGAAAATAAAAAATACTGGAGTAACATAACTTTAATTTGTTTTATTGACTTGCGACATTTTATTAGAGCACGAACCTGGTAAATCACACTTAAAAATAAATATGAAGTTGTGATACTTTATTTGCAATGTTCTCATTAAAAAAAACTAGTAAGTGCCCGTTATTTTATTTTTCATCAATTTAGAACGTTGCGCCAGACAGAGATATACTATCCCCGCCAATTGGTAATGCGCAAGAACCTTGTCACATTAACATCCACATCGACGTGATCCGCAACTAAAAATGCCATGAAATAAGAAAATTCTTAATAGGTAATCTAATATAATTATTTTTTATTGAATTATTATTTTCAGTAAGATAGGGTCTAGGTATATCAAAAATTTACAAATGGTTTTTAGTTTTTGAGGTTAAAAACATGGCCGCCAGGCGCATTACCAATTGGCGGGGATAATAAGCGATAAATTGGGTGCATTCTGTCAGACAAATATCTGAGTCATCGAACGCCATAAAGTACATTTTAACCATGAAAAGTAAATGAATATTCTAAACAAATTACTTTCCATGGTTAACAAATTTATGGCGATCGATGACTCAGAGATTTGTCTTACAGAATGCACCCATCGATTTGTATAGACTTGCTCGTTTTCGCATCGTCTACAAAGCATTAGTGATCTGTGACAAAGCATACCAGAGACAAACTAACCGTTCACCTTGAGCCAAAACAATCTTTAAGCCGTTCACCTAAAAGACGGTCATGGTACCGATTTAAGCAATTTTGTTTAGGGCCTGCTTCTGAACTGAACGGCTTAAGGATGGTTTCTTATTCGCTGATGGTAAGCCCCCAGGGGCCTTACTATGAGCTCTTATAGCAGGACTTATACTGAATGGCATTACTTTTTCGTACCATGACCTCGATTTAGCAGGCCTGCGGAGGGCCTGCTTTAATACACGCTCTTAAACCGTTCACCATTTTTTATGTATGGACGACGCGTACCACGACGCTCGGTTTGACAGTTTGGGAGCTGTTTTATAGCGTCTGTAATGTCAAATAAAGCAATTCATAAAAAGTTCCTACGTGATCAGCTTTTTCAAAATTGTTTAGTGTATTTAGATAAGTTTGGTGTGAGAATTTCAAGATTTGTGAATTTCTTTTAATGTTTATTATTTAACAGTGAATTATGTAACTTGATAAAGGCAACGCGACGACTTCCTTGTTGTTGAATATCACTAAAATAAAAAGAAATGATGAGAGATGAGACCCCATAAATAAGTACCTAAACAGCATTACATTTTATGTTATTATGAATAATAATAATCAAATAAAGAAGAAAATGATTTATTTTATATCGATGTAATTAACAAACTAATGGTGTGAAATGATATTAAAAATATAAAACTGAAATAATATAACTTTAATTTGTTTTCTTGACTTGCGACATTTTATTAGAGCACGCACTTAAAAATAAATAAATACGCAAATCGCACTTAAAAATAAATATGAAGTTGTGATACTTTATTTGCAATGTTCTCATTAAAAAAAACTAATAAGTGACCGTTATTTTATTTTTCATCAATTTAGAACGTCGCGGCAGACAGAGATATACTATCCCCGCCAATTGGTAATTCGCAAGAACCTTGTCAAATTAACATCCACATCGACGTGATCCGCAACTAAAAATGCCATGAAATAAGAAAATTCTTAAAAGGTAATCTAATATAATTATTATTTATTGAATTATTATTTTCAGGTCTAGGTATATCAAAAATTTACAAATTGTTTTTCGTTTTTGAGGTCAAAAACATGGCCGCCAGGCCAGGTGCATTACCTATTGGCGGGGATAGTAAGCGATAAATTAGGTGCATTCTGTCAAACAAATATCTGAGTTATCGAACGCCATAAAGTACATTTTAACCATGAAAAGTAAATGAATATTCTAAACAAATTACTTTCCATGGTTAACAAATTTATGGCGATCGATGACTCAGAGATTTGTCTTACAGAATGCACCCATCGATTTGTATAGGCTAGCTAGTTTTCGCATCGTCTACAAAGCATTACTGTGACAAAGCATACCAGAGACAAACTAACCGTTCACCTTGAGTCAAAACAATCTTTAAGCCGTTCACCTAATAGACGGTCATGGTACCGATTTAAGCAATTTTGTTTAGGGCCTGCTTCTGAACTGAACGGCTTAAGGATGGTTTCTTATTTGCTGATGGTAAGCCCCCAGACCTGAGACAATATTGAAAAGTTCATTTTCTACATTGACCCAGCCGGGGATCGAACCCGGGACCTCAAGAGATGGTGACGCCTTGAAAACCGGCGTGCGAACCACTCGACCACGGAGGTCGTCAGTTATGACGCAATCAGTGACGTCACACGGGTTGTCGTTTTACCAGGGCTCTATCACTCCGCGCGTAGGTATGAGAAAAGCACCTAGCGCTCGGCGTCCTCTGCGTGGACAATATCGGCAGGGTTGTCCGCTGCGTCCTCGGAATATCTGTAGCGCGTTTTCACACGGTCTTACGATTCCCGCGCTTTCATTGCCGCAAGCTGCAACCCTAACGTTGGTCCGAAAAGATAGGATATATGCGATAGAAAGAGATGCAGCGTCTAGGTGAATATAGCCGTTCGTAATTAGCGCCGTACAAGATGAACTCCACTTTATCGTGTTGAAATTAGAGTTGCTATTTATTCAAATGGTTCAGTGGAGTGCATCTTCTGTACTTGTACTATTATTTATTCTGTGGTTTTACGCTCACGGTGGTGATTCGGTACCATTGACCTGATTTTTTTTTCTATTTGACATACAGGTTAATGTTCGGTACGCGACTCAGCCTGCCTAGCATGACCGATTTATATCGCGTGATATAGCATTTTATCGACCATCAACTGTCAAATTCCTTTGTCTTTTTGACAGTTAAACGTGATAAAACGCTATATCACGCGATATAAATCGGTCACGTGTGATACTTCCCAGCAACGCCACCATGGCGTAGAGATTTTTAAATACCCTCAAATGAAAGGCCTATAGGTCTATAAGAAACTCATATGTTTTGGAATCAATTTCAATGTATAAGACTGTTTGTATCCTAAATAAAATAAAATAAAAATGAAAGACCATAAAATGTACCTAATTGTACCCCGACTCAAAAAAAAATAATTCTGATGGTTTCAGAGAAAAACGCACTTGATTGTGGCGTTGCCAGGAAGTATACTTCCTGGCAACGCCACGCTGTACCAGATTCCAATTGATCTTATAATAATGGCCTGAAATTGTACTTAATTTGTATTGTACCCCATTCAATTAATGAAACATGCAGTTTCGATTAAAAAAAATACTTTTACTTGATTCCAATTGATCTTATAATAATGGCCAGATATTGTACCGTCAACTGTGGCAACATTACCATATTTTTCGACATTTTAGCAAACTATAGATACATAGAGCATGATACTTTGATTTTTATTGATTCAATGTGTAAAGCAAACCCGTCTATTTATGTTAACCCATTGAACTCATCTAAATCGGACATAAGTTCATTACAATATCAATTTTTGAGCTCTAGGTAAAATTGACTCGTTTTTGGCAACTTTACCTCATGAACAGTTTACCTAGAAAAATCAATAGAAGAGGTTAGGCAACGTAATGTTACCATTATTTTTTGAGCAAAAATATCGATATTGCTGTCATAGAAGCTTTTTACTACTGTTTATTTTAGCACTAGTAACACTTAGGTAAAGTTGACCTTAGATTTTTGAAATTCTCATAGAAGCGAGCGGATGTCGCCAGGGTTGTCAATTTACTTATTAAGTTATAAATTCAAACAAATATAATTTATTGATATTTTTTATTAGGCAGGTACAATGTTATTCATTAGAGATCAATCAAAATAGTTATCTAAGTAACAAAAATCATATCAACTATTTGAAACAAAGAATTGCTGAAAAATAATATAGTATTAGAAAAAGTCGACTCCTCTCACAACTGTGCTCCGATGGGATGTGAGAGGAGTCGACTTTTTCTAATATTATAACATTTTTCAATAATAAATTTTGCATTGTAAATGCAAAAATATAAAAATTTGTCAAAAAATTGCTTCTAAACGTAAAAATTCAAGCGTTTAACAATTACGAAAAATGTTTACATTAAAGTAACACCTAGTATGGCATGATAGTTGCTAACTTATATAATGTAGGTAACTTAATTCTTTGGAATGGCACAAGTTAAAAACCCACGAGCCCTGCAAGTAGGTAGCTTACAGGCGGGAACTGTTTCATAGTTGACAACCCTAGTCGTAGGTAAAGTTGCCATCGAGCCAGGCGAGGCAACTTGACCTAACCTGTAGCAATATTACCGCTTCCCGTAACTCAGAAAAAAGGAGTTTTAAAGAATCATACAATTGAAATATACTTAAAAAAGTAAATACCCAATACAACTCGCCATAAATCACTTACCTACACGCCGATTTTCTGTAATAAACACAAATTTTTCTTTGTTGCCGCAGCGAGCACAATTGACCACATGAAATTAGAAGTCACACTACTTGACAGTTACCGATGTTGCTAGCTTAAAAAACTTTTTGTGATACCACAATTTATCACAAAATCTACCAATGCGGCAAAATTTGCACTGGCTGTAACAGATAAAAAAATATTCCATAGTATGCAGCGTAATGTATGCTGTGGTAAAGTTGCTCAAGGAAAGTAAAGATGCCACAGTTGACGGTACTTAATTTGTACCCCATTCAATAAATGAAACATGCAGTTTCAATTTTAAAAAAAATTTACTCTTACTTGACCTGCAATACATGCAACGCACGTTGGGAAGTATACTTCTTGATGACGCCACGCTGCTCATAATAATGGTCTGAAATTGTACTTAATGTGTAACTCATTCAATAAATGAAACATGCAGAGCTTCGATAAAAAAAACATTTTTAAAACTCTTACTTGATCTGCGATACATGCAACGCAAGTTGGGAAGTATACTTCCTGGCGACACCACGCTGTACCAGATTCCAATTGATTTCATAGTAATGGCCAGAAATTGTACCCCATTCAATATATGAAACATGCAGAGCTTAGATTAAAACAAAACATTTTTAAATTTACTCTTACTTGACCTGCAATACATGCAACGCACGTTGGGAAGTATACTTCTTGGCGACGCCACGCTGTACCAGATTCTAATTGATCTCATAGTAATGGCCAGAAATTTTACTTAATTTGTACCTCATTCAATAACTGAAACATGCAGTTTCGATAAAAAAATGTAAATTTACTCTTACTTGATCTGCAATACATGCAATTCACGTTTGTTATTGATATAAACTGATGTTTGGCTAAGGAGTTATTATGCATGATGTACTAGTAGGACCACAGAGTCTAGTGTCTCTCCCACCCGTGTAAGACGCAGGGGTCCCGGGTTCGATTCTCAGAAGGTACAGTTTGTACTTGGTTTGGTTGGTGTGATAGGGCTTAATTCAAGGCAACCTGAATAGCTACCACCATCTTACCTATATGGTACAATTTATTAGGTAGGTACCATATAGTACAATTAATTTGATATTAATTAGTGACATTCATTTGGTACTATTAAGTTCAATTTATTTGGTACCATATAATACAATGAGCGGTTTTCTGACAGCAGAGAATTTTAGTATAATTTTATGTCGATAGATGGCGCTACTTCAACTAGGTAGATTTTTTTAAAATATTATTTTCCACTAATGGTCATATTGGTCATAGAAAAGTTCTTCGTAACACGCCAACGGACAACCAACGCACAACGCAACAAACCACATACTCAACAAACGTATAATAAAAAAGTACCTACTACAGTACTAAAGTACTTGGTTCAACGACATCTAGTTCTTTTTTATGAACTATTTTTTCTTCTTAAACTCCCTTTTGAAAACCGCTCATTAGAAGGTACTATTTAGTACAATTAATCTTGTACCATAGAGAAAAATTTATTAGGTGCTATTTAGTACTATTCATTTGATATTTATAAGTACAATTTATTTGGTACCATAAAGTACAATTTTATAGGACTATTTAGTACCATTTGGTACTGTTAAGTTCAATTTATGAGGTACCATATAGTACAATTTAATAGGTATTATTTAGTACCATTTATTTGGTACATTTTATCTGGTATCATACAGTACAATTCATAAAGTACTATTAAGTACAATAAATTTTGTACCATATGGTACAGTTTATTATGTAATATTTAGTACAATTAATTTTGTACCATAAAGTACAAATTATTTGGTACCATATTAATTTAGTGCCATTCATTTGGTACTATTAAGTACAATTTATTTAGTACCGTATAGTACAATTAGTAGGTGCTATTTAATAAGTACTATTTAGTACTATTCATTTGGTATTATTAAGTAAAATTAATTTGGTACCATATAGTAAAATTTTATTGGACTATTTATTTAGTACCATTCATTTGGTACTGTTAGACGTACTGTCCACGTAAACCGCACGTCATACGCACGCTATCGTCAATTGCCGATTGCTTGCATCTTGCGTAGAAACAATCAAATCTGTGTCCACGGAGCGGCATCGTCGCGTCCGCCTGTCGTCTTGCGTTCGTCATGCGGTGCGCGTGGCAGCATGTCACTACTCGACCGACTCGTGAGTCGCAAACACCTGTTGTTTTGCTTTGTTGTTATACCTACAAAATGGCGGGAATCAGTAAAATTCGTTAATATTATTGAACAATTTCTTTGTTTATACAATAATAAATTACCAGAATACTCTAGATGTATGGATGAAACCAGTACATTCTTCGCCTGTTTTGTCGTCTTCTAATGAAGTTGTATGCTATATTTACATCCTCATCATCACTTGACATTTTCCCAACAAAAAGACGCTACTTGAAAGAAAACTGAGAAGTTTTGTAGCGTGATTGACGATTGCATGACGATAGCGTGGACACAACAAATATGTAAAATACGCCTGCCGTCATTTGTAGGTTGCATGCATTCGTCATTTGACGCGTCCGTGGACAGTACGCCTTAAGTTTTTATTTGGTACTGTAGCGGCGCAATTATACCGCTACATAAGCAATCAACGAATGACGAAGAAATGCAGGATCAGCGAAAAGTTACAATATGTAAACATTACGCAAACGTGACGTCGCACTACGTCAAGCTAATATCGAGACAAAAATGTATGGAGACCTGACTCACGATATCGAAGTTTTCTAAGCACTTCGCATAAATACAAAATTCCAACATCAAGTAGTTGGACCGCGGTCCCCGAGCACAGACACCTAGCTCGGTGGAAGTACTTCCCTTTTCGCTGAATATTTGGTGAAGAGATCTTGCCTCAACATTGGTGACCACCGACACTGGACAGCAGCAACCTTCTGGAGGTTCACAAGGTATACCACCCCTCATAAGGTCGAGATTGGAGAGAAGCCAACAAGGTCCACGATCAGCAGAAATGCGACTTGGTCCTGCGGCAACGACTTGGTGACTGGCGGGCGGACGACGGCACCACGGCAGCCCACGGCCGGACTAACTGGGATCTACACCGGCGTGGCAGTTCTGCACACGAAGCTTACCGCCCATGGAGCAGCCAGCAGCACACGCTCGTCATGATGGGAGACTGGAGCATCATTGGCCTATGAACGAGTCTTTCAAGAAAGGGGGGGAGTGATGTAGCGGCGCAATTATACCGCTACATAAGCAATCAACGAATGACGAAGAAATGCAGGATCAGCGAAAAGTTACAATAGGTACCATATATAACAATCTTATAGGTACAATTTGTACAATTTATTTGGAAACTAGTAGTACTTACATTTTTTTTCACGAGGTAGTTACGCAACCCTATTTGACACACTCGACACCTCTACAACGTTGTCACAGAGGGCTTTATGTACCAGGAACCTACGCCACCCTGGGATAGCTGGGGCCGCTGAATCGCTCGGTTGGCGTCGATCGCTCGTTTCTACTGATTTTCGTTCGACATCTCAAACATTTGAGTTGACTTGTCGAACGAATTTCAGTAGAAAAGAGAGCTCGACGCCAACCGAGCGATTCAAAAATAGGGCACCAGGTCTCTCTCTCGGAAATACAGAAGGTGGCCCGATTCAAGGGTCACAGTATCCTCCCCCTCTCTTCGGACTTCGCTGAGCCCAAGCATGTGCCACTTTATCCTTCCGAGTTCCTCCGAATCGGCTCGACTTCCTAACGACGGTTATCAGATGACAACAGCAGGGACCGACGGTTTAACATACCCTCCGAAGCACGAAAGCGCTCAGTTATAATGCCACTTTACGGTCACCCATCCGACACCTGACCGGACCGAGTGTTGGTTTACAAACGCGATCGTGTACGATCAGTCTGTCAAGCTCCGCCACGAGCGCTTCTGTTATGTTTAAACTAAAGATTACCATATTAAAAATCTAGCTATCTATATTAAAACTATATACCTACCTACTTTAAAATGGTAGAAATATTTTAAAATGGTAGTTTTTGTATTTAGAAATCTTTTTGATTAAATTAAATCTACTATTAAGTATTGCGTCATTTTATTACAGGGTTGAGGGTTGCTATTGCCACCTTCTGGCTTCATCAGCAGACTTTGGATATCATTTAGAACCAAAGTCCTTGACAAGACAAATCAAACGAACCCGAATTGGATGCTGTTTCCTAGTTTTATTACCTACGGAATTAACCATGACCACCTTCTGGCTCCATCATCGTCTTTGATTGTAAATTACATGAGAAAGACTCTGTCTAAAACAAGTATTATACCTACGTGTATGATTGTATTTTTAAGACGAACCTTTATTAGTTTTTTCGAAAATTTCACGTATTTTACACGAAAGTTTCATAGTTGCGAAAAAAACAAACGTGTATCTTTCGCCAGTGGAGTGAACTTTCAGAGAACCTTTAGTTTTTTAACATCTTGTTTTCTAAATTGTAGAATTGTGCATTTAGCTTTCTTTCGGTTTATTAGATTGACCTAGATCCTGTTCGAACCCGGGCTTCATCGGAATAGCAACTTTGTAACTGCCATTCCCTAAACGTTTTGTTGTAGTTTGTTAGAATTGCTCGCAGTACTGTTCATCTTGTGTCAATTCAGCAGCTAAGTCAGTGATCTCTTTGACCTCCCAATATTGAGATATCTCAGACATGTTGTTGATTACAAGACGTGACAAATGAATGTTTTCACGAGCCTGAGAGTATCCATCCACCCCAGTCGCGTTTGTTGAGCAATAGGTGCCATGTTAGGTTAGGACCTTTAATCAGCCCATCTATGATGATTTCAGAATAGATGCTTGCGTACAATAGCAGATCAATAGGCCTAGAGATGTTGTACTCTGGATCAGCCAACTGAATTTGTTGTAAATGTGGCCACGAACGACCGTTTATTGAACGATACGTTAGGTAAGTTGTTGATGACGTGCTTGATGACTAATGCTTGTGTTGTAAGCTCGTAGTCTTGATAAATGGATTGGCATTGGAGCGTGACAACTCTTTTCCCACATTTCGATACATTGCCAGACAAATGCATGGTGCCGTTGTCGAAATAAACTCAGCATCTGAGCCGCGTTTTCAGATATCAGTAATATTTGAAAGCCTTGTTCTAGAAGACCCTTTAGAGTCACATAAGTGCCATCATCAGACTTGGCCTTGATTAATAAGGTGGTCAATAAAATCTCTTAATTATCTGTAGCGACGTGATTAATTTACGCTATGTTGTTTACTATTTTGTCGCGTTTTTGAGGTCTTTTGAGTTACGGCCGATGACATAGCAGCGTCGGGCGATTTGCTCGTTGATTGTTGCATAAGGTTCACAACATTCGCATATGCGTCATGTAGCATCGTGCTATGACTCTTTTGACAAACCTTGCATCTTTTTGTTGATGTGCACTGATTGTCATTGTGTATGTAAAGACAATTCTGGCAAAAGTTGAGTTTTAATACGGTTTTTAACCTTTTGATCGGTGAATATTTTATGAACTTGCTGCATTTGTATAGATAGTGATTGTTGTTGCAAATAGGACAGTTTGACACGCATGTTGCAATAGATTGGAATTCTCTGTTCGGAGACTTCGGAGGCTTTCCATAGCGATGGCTGCCAACATGTTGATGATATGGCTTGAACGGCTTGTTGAATAAAGGTTTCGGTTGATAGGGTTGCTTGATAGATGATGTTGATGTTTCTCTTTCCTTTTTGTTTATAGGTTCTAAAGCGTTAAACTTGCTTTCTAAGAAGTTCATAAGCTCAGAAAGCGATGGCAAGTCACGTGGTGACTTTCGTGCCTTTTTATAGTCGCTGTATGTCTCAGCATCCAATTTTCTTGCAATGGTATGTACTAAAATTGGATCCCAGGTACTTGTGTCGATACCTAAGTTTTGTATAGCATGTATGCACTCCATAGATGTGTCGAATAGACGTTTTATCTCGTAGGCCGACTGCTTGTGAGCGACAGGTTGGTTTAGAAAGATCTCAATTTGCTTAGTGAATAGCAATTGAGGGTTGTTGTATCGATGCGTCAGCAACTCCCATGCAGTGTCGTAGTTGTCAGCTGCAATATGTAGATGTTGAATGAGTCGCTCGGCATCTCCTCGCAGTTTTCCTTTTAGATGCTGCATCTTTTGGATCTTGGTAAGCAGATTATTGTGGTGGATACTTTCAACATAAAGATCGTAAAATGTAGGCCACTGCGTATGTTCGCCAGTGAAGGTAGGGATGTCGATCTGTGATGTAGACTGAAGATGTACCGTAGACGCAAGCTTGAGATTAAGAGCTTTCTTGATACTCTTGTATGATCTTTCATAAGCATAAAATTCATCGACATACTGCGTGTCTGAACCTCGAAGAGCATGGTCGATTTGTAAATGTAATGCGTCGATTACATTCCATCGTGTTTGCAGGTTACGTAGCTCATCTTCCAATTCCCACTTGTCTCGTATTTCGTCAACTTTCAGGCTACTCACTTGTCGGTGGAAAGCTTTAAAGTTAGTTCTCTGCAGCGATATTAGCTCTGCTATTTGTCCTCGATCCAAAGGTAAGACCGTAGTCGCCGTCGCCGTCGATGGTATTGTCAGTTTTGGCGGTAGCTTAGGTGAAGCCGTCATCGTGGTTGGCTCCGGTGTCATAAGCAAAGGCTGCAATTTTGGTGTTAAAGACCTCGGTGTTGGTGTATTCGATATCTGGATACGAACAGAATCAAAGTACGTTCTTGCTTGTGGAAATTGGTTTTCAGTAAAATATGGATCTCTGTCGTTGTCATAGTTGGACAGCTTATGATTGTTAACTTGATACTCGGCCCATAATTTATCAAGGACATCAAGTCGTTCATCCAAGTACTTACGGGGTTTCCTACTAGAGGAATCCTTGGTAAAGTTTCTTTCAAGCTTCTTGATTTCTTCCACAATGTCGTGTTGGCGCTGAAGTAGACTCTCCATTTTATGTGTCATGTAATATGGTAGACGTTAAACACTTCACACTAACGATCACTGTGTGATACTCCGAGCACAAAAAAGTTCAGTCAGAGTTGATGTCTTGTTAGCACTGTTAATTATTTTCCCGAATATCAACGAGAAAATGTCTGTTTAGCTATATCATAGCGCGCGGGCAGTGGAATCGTTGTAAATACAAATGCATATTTTATTGTTTCTACGTGACCCAAATTAGCACGTCACCCGATTACAGTAGCGGATCCAGGGCGGGAGGCCAGGGCGCCTAATTTTGCAGATTCCACAGATTACAAGATCAGTGACTAAAAATCGCACTGCGCGCTCTTTTTTTTACTATAGACGGAAGAGTACGAGTTAAGAGGATGAAAATGCCTAAAAATCGCGCTGCGTGGACGTTTTTTACAATAGACAGGGAAAATTACAAGATTAGAAGATGAAACTGACTTTAAATAGCACTGCGCGGCCATTTTTTTAGTGTAGACAGGCAAGAGTACAAGATAAGTGGATGAATGAAACTCTCCAAAAATCGCGCTGCGCGGCCGTTTTTTTACAATAGACAGGTAAGATTAATGGATGAAACCGACTAAAAATCGCGCTGCGCGGCCATTTTTTTACAATAGACAGGTTATATTGCAAGATTAGTGGATGAAACTGACTATAAATTGCGCTGCGCTGCCGTTTTTTTTACTATAGATAGACAAGATTACAATATTGGTGGATGAAACAGACTACTTAAAAACAGCTCTGCTTGCCCTTTTTTTGTTGCTATACACAGGCACATTTCAAAAATTTCAGGCAATTTTCTGAAAAATCAGGCATTTTGTGCATCTTAGACAAGCATCCTCCCTTACATAGATGGTAACCCTAGGCCCGAAGCTCCCAATTTCAATCCTGGATCCGCCCCTGCACGATTACGTATTAATTAATATTATTTATTACTGTACGTCTACTGGCACACAGGTGTTTAAAAATCTTTTGTAATAACACAGACACATTATAGAGCGCGACAGGCAAATGTGTCATCGTGCGCTGAAAACGCATTGTTTGCTCTTACGACCGAAGCCAAATAAGACGATTTCTAACGGTCCCCAATCCCCATCATGATAATAACAGTACATGTGTTTTGATTTATCTTTAATCTATCACAACATTTAAGATAAATACTTTAGTTACAGACACTGACAATGTTTTAACAATAAAATTATTAAAAATATATACTCGTAACTAATGTAATCATTTGTATGTTTTAAACTCCTTAAGGTGGTTCGATAAGCTCGGTAGCTCCACCAATGGAAATAAATCAATTACGTTTTATCAAAGGCTTAGTTTAAAAGTTTTCGTTATATTGCGCAAATAGAAGAGTAAAGTGCAATATTTAAATATTTTTTCATGGCCTCAAATATAAGCAATAAGTTATGGATGTCGATATTGCCAAAAGTGGCCACATTTAGTTCAGAAAAATATAGAAACTAGTAGATACTACTTATAAACTATGTTTGTATGCGTTTTTTCCTGGTTTAAATGTGTTTGTGAAGTTACAATCTGGATTAACGCCTAAAATGGCCTCTTTACTTTTTTATTTATTTAATCTTAAGGAAGACCAACAACTAGTTACAAACAAATAGCACTCGTAATAACAGTAGGAAGTCATTAACAGGTCCTCGCATATGTAAAATAGTTATTTCGTTGTAATTATTTTTTCTTGATTGGTGGCGCTAGTGGAGGCTTGGTGCGCCCTTAAATAGGTACAGCAAAATGATTTTTAACAAGAACTAGATATTTTCTTTAGTTTAATTTTAACCAAATTTCTGTAACGCCAAATATTGCGTATGTTATGAGAATAAAGTTCACGACAAGCGCTCAAGAAAATTGCTGTTCATCAAAATTGGACTCTATTCCTTTACGTTAATGAATATATTGTTTTGTCCTCATCAAAGGAACTATAATTTGAAACGAATTGTAAAAGTACACTAAACAGTTTGTTCTATAGTAAAAAGATAGTCTGTGCATTTGTTCCTATAAAAAGTATTATTGTAAAATACAATATTATTGAAAAATTCACCCATATTAGTGGTTTGAACAGGTAATGAGTTTAAAATGTCAATTTCATCATTGTTCTGCAACTTATCACATTCCATTTGTATAGCATCTAAATATTTAAATGAAGATTTGTTCATTAAATTACACAAAACAATGCTTTCACTTGAAGTGAATCCAGTCTTTTCAAAACATTTCTTGGATATAATGTACAAAATACTTACATTGAAGTGAGTTAACAAGTTAAGATTCTGTACTACAAGAGTGTCACCCACAGACAACAGTTTCAACATGCTCATAAATGTGTGGAAACATCTCTTTTCAAATACACTATAGCTTTCCGTGTGATCAAATTCTGGAAGGCAAAGTGTTTTATAACATTTGATGTCCAAATTACGTAATTTTTCTCCTGATGATTTCATACCTTTGTTGAAGATAATTTCTTTGAATTCACCTTCTGCCATGATCTGCTGGTATAACCTGAATATTGGCACAAATATAAACTTTGAGCTATTGATTTTCTGCAGTGGAAATCCATTTGTGAAAATAAGATTTAATGTATAGTCTTCATCATAAAATGGTAGCCATTTTATTTGTTCACTGATCAATATCAAAGGGTTTGACAAAATTTCTGTCTGCAGGAAAGAGTTCAAATTTTTTGACTTTTCTTTCAAAGATAACTTGGTATAAAGCTGTCGTTCTGTGTATGACCCACGATGATATCTGGGATTCATGTTCACCTTATTCTCTTGGTGTAGTGCGCCTTTCAATATCTCTTGCTCAATGTCCAGTGGCTTTAAACTATACTGCCAAATGAACTGAGCTGCAACTATTGCCCTTATATGTTTGATGTCGCTATGAAGGGCTATATTTTTCTGCATGAGATAAGCTTGCAGGTTATTATTAATCACTTGGCACTGTATTGAGCAGAAGTAGTCAGCACATTCCTGTATTTGCTTAAGAAAATTTTCTGGTATTGAGTCCAAAGGAAATAATGAAACATTTCCATACATTTCAGTTCCATAAGCTGATTTAAAGGTAGGTAGATAATTTTCCAAATCATTTATACCTCTGTATTCAAGGCAAACAGCATATACTTCGGAGTTACCCTGGCGAGAAGTTACTGGCTTATAAATGTTGACTTCTTTAAACATGTGGTTGATCAAATACAAAAGGCTCACAGTGGAATGCTCAAATATTGTAAAGAGCTTGAAAATGAGTGTTCCTCCTGTAAATACACACACACAATAATATCAGTAAGTAGTTCAGATTCTACAAAAGAATCACAGTTTATAAAATAATAAATATATTTCTGAGAAAAAATCGGCTATTTCATAACTAAAGTTCTAATATTAAATTACCTTGACTGAGAGCTTGTAGAGCAGTTATTATTTCACAGTAGTGTAGAGGGGAAGTGACTTCTTCTTGGGCATCTGGTCTCTGCATGCAGTCAATTGAACCATCGGCTGTTACCAACAACACCTGGGGAAAGGTATCTTTATCACGTCAACACCAGCCATTTCTGAGGTCCTTACTGCTGGGGCACAGACCTTCTTTATAGATGTATAAGGATAATGGACCATAACCCACCACACTGGCCCAATGTGAATTGGTAGGTGTTAACGACTGCAATGCAATCGGGACCATCAGCTTATTGTGCCTTTTGAAGCATGGAGGAACTTAAGATAATAAATTTTTGGTCACCCATCTCAGACCCTTGAGAAAGTTGCTTAACCTTTGCAATTGCAGGGCCAGGCACTAAACCCAGGGTTGCCACCTTTAGGAAGGTAAAAATCGAGACAAAGGCGGCGGCGAGCGCGACGCGCGAGCCGCTAAAAATTTTTTTGTCTATTTATATTTTTTATACATATTAACTTAGGAATTCGAACAAGGCATGTCTTTTGTAATTCTGCTTTCATTTAATCTACAGAGCAATGATTTCTGACATTAGATCATTTAAGCGTCTCATATGGGAATAAAACGTAAAATAAGGCATTTAACTTGTCATTTATTCTTTTAAACTCATTAGAAATAAATAGATAGATAAATAATAGATAAATAGATAGATAGTAATAAATAAATAGATAGATAGAAAGAAATTTGAAACTCATTAAGAAATGAGCTAATTCAATAATGTTATTTATTTGTTAATCTTCTTTGTTAATATAAAGTCTGGAAACGATATACATATTTGTAAATATCGTTCCATCTGATTGATAAAGCTGACAAGTTTTTTGCGCCCATTTTTCTTGTCAGTTAAAAGACGTCATAATGGGTGGTAGGGTAAAAGAATTGACGATTTAAAAATGCTTATTATGTGAGCTTATTTAAATAAAATATATTTCAATTTCAATTTTAAACATTTGGACCCATTTTTTATAAACATTTTGATATTGATCGCGTGTTATCATCAAAAATCGGGACAAAACTGATGGATCATCGAGACGCGGGACAATTTCATCGAAATCGGGACTGTCCCGGCAAAATCGGGACGGGTGGCAACCCTGACTAAACCACTGAGCTACCGAGCTCCTCTTTATCACATATATGCTAAAAACATTTTAACAAGAAGTCATATTATGAAATGAACAATACTATACCTTCCCCAGTGATTTAGCTTTTCTCACTGTAGCCTGTGAGTTATCCCAGTCCATAAGATTTCCAGTACTGTCAGCACCAAAATCCCAATTGTTCAGAGTGTGGAACATAAACCGATCATCACTAATCATACTAGAGGGTGAGTTTCCTTCGTAGTATGGGTTCAAAGTATTTGCAACCCATTTCCACTACAAAGGGAAAAGAATCATGTTTTAATTAGTTTCCACTTGTAAATACATTTTTATTTAACACAAGTGAGTAACTTACATTTAGATTTGGGTAGTTCAGCTTCAAAAAATGGTTCAGTGATGTTATAAATGCTCCAGGAGCCTCACATAAGTGAAGAGATACCATTTTTTGTTCTGCCGCTGCCTGTTTGGGAACTACTCCATAAGTAGATGCACACTCATAAAACTTTGTCCAAGCTTGAGTTAGAAACTCTGGATTTATGAGGCATCTGATCTTCCAACCCACTTCACCGGCTGGATTTCTTCGCCTAGTGTGACTGCTCCATTCTTCAATGTTAAAATCATTCAACTGACTTTTATGGAAGTTCAGTCGACTTTTTAAAATTTCTAATTCTTTTACCCTCCATGGTGGTGCAGAAAACCAAACATTTTTATCAGGTAACTTCCAGCTACTATCAAATCTAAATTGAAACTTCTTATTAAAAAGATCATTTAATTCATCTTGAAATTCTTCGGCTCTGTAGAATCTTGGTCTTGGTTGAAAATAGTGATTATTATCAAAGCTTTGGTTCATTTTTTTTGCTAACCGATATCACATCACCACACACTAAAAAAATATTATATGCAACAAATAATGTCTGGTTACCACCTCAAAATTCAGTTTGTTAATAACTGTTATTAACAGATAATGTTATTACTGGACTTCAATCACTATCATTACCTGAAGAAATAAATTGAATGAAGCATCAAAAATAAACAAACATTCCCGACCAACCGACCATTGCAAGGAGTTTATACCCACAATGGAGATTGCACGCCTATTATAATAGTGAAGATTGAAAAAAAGACTCTTAAGTGACGTCACGGCTTATTGCTATCTCTTTCTTTTCGTTTTACAATACGTTTTCGTTTCTCACGAACGAACGAACGACGAAAAACGAACACGTATTGTAACCCCGCACCCTGATTATCTAAAAAGGAACTATTTAGCGACCGGTTGCATTTGACATACATTGCCACTTTTCTTTGGTATGTTTTTTTTTACCCCAATAAGAAGTAGCAATGGATCACAATCATCTGTGAACTACAACCAGTCGCTAGGTGGTTTTTAATTAGATAATCAGCCCGCCGGTCACTCACATGCGCGCAAAGGTTCGTACATTGTTTGTACGAATGTTTTCCATTTTGTATGGAAAATCATTCGCGAAGGGCGAACAATTCTCGATTGAAATCGATTGAAAGCGCGGTTGCATTGCTGCTTTAGTTAAGATAGTTGTCACATTGGTTCTTACTAAAGCAGCGATGTTACTGCGATTTCTGTCAGAGTTGATTGCAACAAAGTTACATAATTACTCCCCTGCTACATCGGATAGTTTGCACACCTCAGAGGGCCTAGTACGAGTTGGTTTTTTGCTCTCACTTCACTTTGCGAATAGTTAACTATCGTCTTCTCTCTTTCACTCGTTCACTCACTCGCATGATTTCCTCTCTTTCACTCGATACTATTTGCAAAGTGAGGTGAGAAATACAACTCGTACTAGGCCCTCTGATCAGCCGCGGCAGTAAGCCGCGTCCGATAATTTGTTTCGACCTTCACGTCACTCAAGAACATTTTTTCTATCTTCACTATACACTGGCCGTGCAATCTCCATTGGAGGGAGGTATAAGCTTCTTGCCCCGCGTTCCGAATCACGCTCACAGCGCTGTTAGCGCGTATCCGACCAAATTAAATAGTCACAAAATATTACATAAATAGGGTATTTGTATACCTACTTCATTTAATGGATTATACGCTAACAGTGCTGTTGGTTGGCGTAATTTGGAACTAGGCATTGGTTGGACCCATAGATGTAGCAAATCCCTTCGGTATAAACCAGATTGAGCTCTTCGCCCCAAAACGAGCCGACAGAGAGGTCAAGTAGATAATTGTATCTCTTTCTTCATTAGGGTGACCAAACTGTATGGTTGGTTGGAGACATACTTATTACTTTAAACCGTTTAATATAAACTTAAGTAGGTACGTAGTTCTTTATTTACAATTAATACTTTTGCCACGTTTTTATAAGGTTGCTTGTTTGTTTGTGTTTTCGTTTGTTTGTTTGAGCACAAATTTTGCAAACGATTTTATACTAACTTCCCGATAAACTAGAGACTTGAAACTTTGAACACAGGTCAGAACTAGAAGGTTATGTAATATTATGGTATCATTGAGCTGATCTGACGATAGAGCTGGAAGAATGCCACAGGAACACTATGATGAAACCATACAACCCCATCGTGTTTGGACTCGTTAGAATCGTCTTGGCAAATACTCTGTTGGGGAATAATATCCAAGGGGCTGATGAAGGAGCCGGAGGAAGGCCATTGAAACTTTGTAATAAAATCATGCCGATCATCGAATCAATCGAGCTCAAACCCATCGAGTTTGAGCTCGATTGATTCGTCTTGACGAGTGCTCCGATAGGAGGTGGTATACTTTAAATAAAATAATAATTTACTAAAAATAAATCTTCACGTTTTATTATTTATAAATTTATATAAGTCTTGTTTTTATTTATAAATATGGTTAATCAACCAATATCTACAAAAACTCAAGTGTAAATAATGACATAACTATAAAGTTTATTCCAATTTTGATAGAAATACAATGTTAGTGTATTTCGGAAATCAAATGAATGTTGGAAAAACAAGTGAAGGTAGAAAAACATTGTCTATTGATCTGTAATTAAAAAACAGGTGCAAACGATTTTCGACTTTATTGGCGTTTATAATTATTACTCTCTTCCATTAAAAACTGTTATTTTGGTAAATATATCAATAAGGTCTAAAATACTTGCACCAATTTTTTACTAGGGAAATTACAAAAATGGGTGCAAGCGATTTTCAACGACACAATGATAAAAATAAAAATAAAACAAGATGGCGGCCAACCTTTTTTTTGTTTTTGGCTTGATTTCGATGAAAATCGGTTTTGAGTAATATTTTGACAAAAAATAACAATGCAGAGGTTTTACCTTCCAATAAAACCGCCATTGTGCGCTGAGCCTTGTCCGGGGTGAGGGTGAGAGAGCCATTGCCGATTTTCTTGTTTTAACACATTTTTGTCGTCTGGCAACACTGGTTTCCCGCCTTTTTACCTGCAACATAGACAATTCCCGCCAAGAATCATCCCTTCCACTAGGGCAAGCAAGCGCCGAGCGCTCACTTTTTCCTCATTGTTTTCACCAGGGCCAGTAAAATGCCCCGGACAAGGCTCAGCGCACAATGGCGGTTTTATTGGAAGGTAAAACCTCTGCATTGTACTGCCCCGCCTTGTCCGGGGTGAGGGTGAGAAATGTTTGTTCTTGCCCTGGTGAGGGATGATGAGAAAATAAATCAATAAGCCATTATGTTTAATGTGAACCTTGTTATTTTCCGCAAAATAATTTAAGCATTTAATCTTCATTTTATTTTGAATCAGTGGGAATAAATAAATCAGACATAGGTATTAGATCAATCGCAGAATATAATAACAATAATTTATTATTTTCTATAAATTATTTATGTTATATCTAATATCCCCCAATAGTGTTTCAGGCCCCAAGGTCGAAGCGTGATTCCAATTACCTTTTTGAGAATAATTTTATCAGTCAGAACCATGCAAAGCAACAAAGCAATGAAATTATTGCTACTGATCTAATGCTTTCGACTGTGTTCAAATCCTGTAGACTTAAAACTATTCTTACCAATTAACTACCGTTCTGGAAGCAGGCTTCAATTTACACAGAGTTGTAATAAAAAGTTGCTGAAGTGAGCTATTCTCCAGTCAGATAGTTTAAAGACTTGTGAAACCAATAAACGAGGCTCAATATAATTTGATCCTCGCGAGTAATCTGCTTCCATTCTCACTGATGGTGCTAAGCAGAGCAAGTCTTTACGAGCCAATACTTGACTTAAGTCACTTCACTCAGTACACTATCAACGTCTATTGTCCATAACGAATAATCAAATATTTTCATAACGTTTACTCACACAGTGTTTAGTAATAGTAAGCGTGATGCCTTTCGCAGAGAAAAGAGCATCCCATCAAAAAGTAAAGGACCACAAATCAGAAACTGAATGTGAATAAATATCTAGTCTCTCAAAATTATCTTTACTTTTCTCACTCACGTGTGGCTTTAACAGTTGGTATGACCAATTTGTGGAAGCGAGTTGTAGCAGGTGCTAATTTCTTCCTTATGAGGATGTTCTAGATACTAAGCTAGGTTCTTGCCTAAGGGGACAGCTAACAGCACCCTTGTTGTCTGCGAACCATTTTACCCAGCCTCGGTTCCAGGCGAGTTCCTAAGAGAACAAAAACTTACGCCAAACCTTTAGTAGAAGAGCTTTTTCTTCTGCTGTTCGACATTGGTGGAGATACTTTTAGCTCCAATCAACAGTCTACTTTTGGGAGAGTGTGGATTGTGCTTTGTGCGACAGGTTTTGTAATTGAACTGGCCCGCTGAAGGCTCTGTTCTGAAGATCAGGTCTCCAGAATTATTTCAGTCATCAAGGCATGACCACCACAAACAGACCGCCGCAACCGCTCAGGAAAAGTAATACTTACCTACCCCTGATATGAGGGACGAAGCTAAAAACACCCATGTCAAGGCGTAATTCCACTGCCGGCTGAAGGCATTGTGGAAATCCACTTCCTCCTCCAGCGGGTCTAGCGATACGTAGTGCTGAACTACGTGAGCCTGAGCAGATGAGAACAGATCTATTCATGGCGGCCAACACACCGAATGCCCGAAACAGCCCCGAAAATGGCTCTGGTGAGAGATGTCACTCCGGGATCGGGAATCACATTCCAGAATGGCAACTCTCACCAGTGCTAAGTGATCCTGCGATCCTGTTGAAACATCCAGGAAGGTGTTGGTACGTTACAACCATACTCAGGTCCTGGATAAGACGTCATACCTTGCGAGTCTGCTTCATGAGCGTAGAAGATCTCGTCCGGCTTTGATTTCGCAGATAAGTCAATGCTTTGTGCATCGTGCGATCAAATCAGAAGATTGGCATGTTGGAGTTCGGACACCTAGTGGACGTGGACGGTAACTGTTGCTGAGCTGCTGATGAAGCACCCACTATCCGACAAGTTTTGTAGTTATCCAAGGCACTTTAACTGTTCACAGATGCACCGCTGCAATGCATTCGTCACCGGACGAAGTCAGTGTAACCTGTGGCAATAAGTAAAAGAAGATTCGCTCACCGAATAGTGCCACCATTGCAGTTCCATGATCTTCTTTGTGAATAGGACGTGTTGCGGATACTTTTGTTCTTGTCGTAGAAACTTAAAACCGTTGACGGTTCTGAAAGAGACGGTGGCAGTGTAAATGGCCAATGGCTTACGGAATTGGTACAATTTATGATTTTTATAATCAATTGAGCTTCACTCAACGCGGTCAGTAGGAGTCTCCGAAACTCCTGACCACGTAAGTAGTTTCAAGATATTCTGCTAGGAAGGTACTTTCAGTTTCCCCGCATCAAATGCTCAGAAACTCCATATTCTGAGTGGTCGGTACCTAGTAATATCAATTTTTCAAAGTTGATGACTCAAACTCAAACTACAGCCTGTAGCAATACGTTACTTACAGCTACCGAAATTAATTTCAGTAAGTAAGAAACGTCAACATAAAATCTAATGAAACAAAGAACTAGGTTCATTCTAGTTTCTCGAAGTTTCATGCTAAACCGTATGACGAGGAAGACATTGATGTCAAGGTTTTGCCTGAAAAGTTATCTTAAAAAAGGATCGGTGACTTTTAGCTGCTATACTCACGTAAAAGTACGTTTGAGATATGTTCTACCTTCGTCAACAGAACTAATTACCCGGTTGAAGGAAGTGTAGAATTTCAAAAGGATAGTTAACATAAGCCGATGGCCCTAAGTTAACAAAAGTTGTTTCGATTAGATTTGGTTACTATAAGAATTTTGAAGGTAATAATCTGGCTTGAAAAGGAATTCGAAAATGTGTTAATATCATTATCACTCCTTCTTCCTCATCCTTCATCCTTCGTTAAATTAAAAGGTTTAAAACGGCTAAAACGAATTCTAGTTAACTAAGTAACTAAATAGTAGTAAGTAAAGTGCGTAGTAGTAAGTAAGTGGTAGTAAGTACTACTAAGTAGTAAGTAGTAGTAGTAAGTAACTAACTAAGTGGTTAATTATAGCGACGCCTCTAGGCGTCACTACCATGACATCGTTTATTTATTAATCTTTATATTGTAAGTACCACTACAAAATATGATGTAAAAGGGGAAAGACTTTCATCAGTCTACTTTAGGAAAAACACTAAACACAATTTACATTATCAATCGTGGAATTATCAAAAATAGGCTTATGATCGACTATAATAGGTGTATCCGAAAAGCCACAAAAGAAAAAGAATAACCATGTTGCAATGCAAACATTGCAAACTAATCAAACTAAATCTACACAATTAAATTAATAGTTCTTACGATGATACTCTTCAAGAAGGTATCGTAAGTTTGTTTAAAAAAAAGGAAACCTTGTGAATACTAATAATAATACAATAAAATAACAAGTTTTGTTCACCAGCTTAATTTCCACAATATTTATATAATCTGCTTAACTTAATATTATTTGAAATATTATTATCATTACTGCTTTGCTTATCCTCGCAACATGTTTATTTAATTTAAGAACAAAATTCCATATAAAACACAGATTGCAAATCTTTTATTCAAAATTAAAATCAACCCATAATAATATTTGAGCTTACATTATTTTTAAGATAATGTGGTCGTATTATCAGTGTACTTTCACAATATGAGGGTAGATTTAAATATTGTTATCGTACAGCTTTAAAACATCGTTTGAAAATCTTTTCAAACGATATTTTAAATATCGTACTGCTTTAAAACATCGTTTCAAAAACCTGGCTAAGATAAAATCTGTTTTACCTACAAGTTTCACTAAATATTCAACTAGTCCGGAAATTCAAATAATTCATCAAAGGGTTCATCCATTTTCGTATACGTGGTCAAAATTCAAAGTGGTTCGTAAAGATTTATTTAATTAATAAAAGAAAAGTAATTACTTTGAATTGTTGAACATTTGGGTGCATTCTCAATTTTATCCAATCCGTCATTTCTGGAAAATATGATGTAACTAGATTAACGTTAATTTGAACCATGTTTTCCATGAACTCGGTTAACACCAGCACTTGGTTACGGAAATTATATAGCAAAGTATTAAAATATTGATACTTAGCTTTTTCAGCACGCAAATTATCTAGCAAAGTATTAAAATGGTGGTACTTAGCTTTTTCAGAAGAAAGTCCGTTGCACTGAACTACTTAAAATTATTTGATGATTATCGCCGCCTATTCTCCCGGCCCCTACGCTGTCGCCTCCCAGCGTTACCAGACATTGAGGCGTCCATATTGCTAACTTTATTAATAATTAGCAGGACTTCCTCTTATACGTGTTATCACTGCGAAGTTCAGCAACGCAATGAGGAAAAAGTGAGCGCTCGGCGCTTGCTTGCCCTAGTGGAAGGGATGATTCTTGGCGGGAATTGTCTATGTTGCAGGTAAAAAGGCGGGAAACCAGTGTTGCCAGACATCAAAAACGTGTTAAAACAAGAAAATCGGCAATGGCTCTCTCACCCTCACCCCGGACAAGGCGAGGCAGCACAATGAAATGTTGAAAATATAAAAAGAATCCAAATGGCGGCCTACTTTTTTGTTTGTAGGCCGATTTCGATGAAACTCGTTTTTTGGTACTATTTAGGCAAGAAAATAACAACGCAATTTTTAAAATATCTAAAATGGCGCTTAACTTTTTTGTTTTTGAGCCGATTTCGATGAAACTTGCTTTTAAGTACTATTTTGACAAGAAAATAACAACGCAATGTTGAAAATATTAAAAAATCCAAAATGGTGGCAAACTGTTTTGTTTGAGAACCGATTTCTACGAAACTCGGTTTTTGGTACTATTTTGACAAGAAAATAATAATGGAATGTAAACAATGGAATGTAACAAAAGGTCAAAATGGCTGCCAATTTTGTTTTCGGGTTAATTTTAATAAAACTGGGTTGAAAAAAAAGAAGAACACGAAAAGAATTCGGCCGCCACTTTGGATTCTTAATACTTTTAATATTGTGTTGCTGTTTTCTTGTCAAAATAGTAACAAAACCGGAGTTTCATCGAAATCGGCCTACAAACAAAAAAGTTGGCCGCCATCTTGAATTTTTTAATATTTAAAATATGCGTTGTTATTTTCTTATCAAAATAGTGCCAAAAACCGAGTTTCATCGAAATCGGCCTACAAACAAAAAAGTTGGCCGCCATCTTGAATTTTTTAATATTTAAAAAATGCGTTGTTATTTTCTTATCAAAATAGTTCCAAAAACCGAGTTTCATCGAAATCGGCCCACAAACAATAAAGTTGGCCGCCATCTTTAATTTTTTAATATTTAAAAATGCGTTGTTATTTTCTTATCAAAATAGTGCCAAAAACCGAGTTACATCGAAATCGGCCCACAAACAAAAAAGTTGGCCGACATCTTGAATTTTTTAATATTTAATAAATGCGTTGTTATTTTCTTATCAAAATAGTGCCAAAAACCGAGTTTCATCGAAATCGGCCCACAAACAAAAAAGTTGGCCCCCATCTTGAATTTTTTAATATTTAAAATATGTTTTGTTATTTTCTTATCAAAATAGTGCCAAAAACCGAGTTTCATCGAAATCGCCCCATAAAGAAAAAAGTTGGCCGCCATCTTGAATTTTTTGATATTTAAAAAATGCGTTTTAATTATCTTATCAAAATAGTGCCAAAAACCGAGTTTCATTGAAATCGGCCTAAAAACAAAAAAGTTGGCCGCCATCTTGAATTTTTTAATATTTAAAAAATGCGTTGTTATTTTCTTATCAAAATAGTGCCAAAAACCGAGTTTCATCGAAATCGGCCCACAAACAAAAAAGTGGGCCGCCATCTTGAATTTTTTAATATTTAAAAAATGCGTTCTTATTTCCTTATCAAAATACCTAGTGCCAAAAACCGAGTTTCATCGAAATCGGCCCACAAACAAAAAAGTTGGCCGCCATCTTGAATTTTTTAATATTTAAAAAATGCGTTCTTATTTCCTTATCAAAATAGTGCCAAAAACCGAGTTTCATCGAAATCGGCCCACAAACAAAAAAGTTGGCCGCCATCTTGAATTTTTTAATATTTAAAAAATGCGTTGTTATTTTCTTATCAAAATAGTGCCAAAAACCGAGTTTCATCGAAATCGGCCCATAAATAAAAAAGTTGGCCGCCATCTTGAATTTTTTAATATTTAATTTCAATTCATTTATTCAGGCGACCAAGGGCTCACATTGTGTTAGTATACTTAAACTATGTTAGTAAAAAGTAGGAGAGTACAAATTATATTAAAATTGTCTTTGAATATTAGGCACTGGTCCATGTAAGGATAGCCAATGCCCCATAAAATGACCATCCACGCGGCCTGCGACCACGGCCAGGAGGCTGTTGCTGCTGTCGCGCGTCCGCCGCGCCATCGAGGCCGCCCTTTTTCGCATGATAGCGAAAAAACCATCTAAACCCGCTTCGGCGAACATCCCCGATGCGCTACAGAAGCGAGGCAGCCGCAACAACGCCCTAAACGCGTTATTATATTGAACGCGAAGGGTTTCTAGCGATCGACGTGTGTGTTTAACCCACAGGCTGCATGTGTAAAACGAGGTGCAGTAGGCTCGAAATAGTGTTATTTTAACTGGAACTGAACACCTAGCGAACCTGCGGGCTATCATATTCGACCGCACGGACAACGCTCTCCGTTCACGCTCAATATCGTCATCATCTTTTAAATCGTCTGTCACAAGGTGACCTAAGTACTTAACACTATTTATTTTACTAATAGTGACACCGCCCAAGCTAACGGGGGGCACGTCCGTCGGGTATTTAGACCCAGCCTTGAATACTATGAGCTGGCTTTTTTTGGGATTGTATTTTAGGCCCTGGGCATTTGCATAGGCTTCGCAGATACCCATGAGCTCCCTTAGACCACCAACCGATGCGCTCAGCAACACCATGTCATCTGCATAACTAATATTATTAAAACAGACATCGTCCACATGACATCCGACATGGGTGTTGCTGAGCGCAACGATCAGGTCGTTTACGTACAGGTTGAATAGCAATGGTGAACTCAAACCCCCCTGTCTCACCCCACACTTCAACCTATACGGATCCGACAGAGCGCCCGCCCACCGTACACAGTTGACCTGGTTTCCATACCAGTACCTTAGAACGCTGATCAACTCAGAAGGCAGCTTGGCTTGCTTTAGTTTGTGCCACAGGACATCATAGGAAACCAGGTCAAAAGCCTTGGACAGGTCGAGAAAACAGGCGTACACAGGTGTACTCCTATCGGTGTAGTATCCAACGGCATGTTTCATGCACACAATAGCATTTTCCGTAGATAGTTTAGAGCGGAAACCAAATTGGTTGTCGTGAGGTGTAAAATAACTATTAATGTGGGCATTCAACATACCGTCAAAAACCTTGGCGATGACGGTAGCCAATGAGATAGGTCTGTAGTTGCTTATGTCTGCACTATCGCCAGTTTTATTTTTAATAATAGGCACTACGACTGTTCTCATCAACTCCGTTGGCAAATACGCATGAACTACACATAAGCTGTATAACATCGCCAGAACTCGTGGCAGGTGTGGCCCAGCATGCTGAAGATGCTCAATGCTGAGCCCATCGTGGCCCGGAGACTTGCCTCTCGATACAGATTTAATGTAGCTAGCAACATCTTTCGCTGTAAATCTTATGCCAACCGGGTCACCCTCAGTATCATCAGCATTGTGCAACGTGGTGATAGTTTTGGTGGCGAGTGGCTCAACGGTAAATGTTTGCTTAAACAAATTAGCAATCTCTTTCTCGCCACTCACTCCTCCAACGCACACAGGCAGGCCAGGCTTTAAGTTTTGTTTGTTAGTGTTCTTCCAGAACGCACGAAAGTCCCGTTTGGAGTGTTGTTCCGCTAAGATATTCATTTTAATTTGATCCTCGTTATTTAGACACCACCTTAACTTAGATTTAAATACTTTCCGACTGAGATGCATGTCGTTATAAACAGAGCCAGTCATGGGCCTACCATGCCACATCCATAGATTAAACTTTGACCTAGCCTCCCTGTGAGCGCCGCTAACATGCCTGTTCCAACCTACGACACGTTTTGCGTTACGCCGAGCACGGCCCGTCTCCCGACCTACTGCCGCCGCTTCACTCAAAGTAGTCACAATGTCATTATACATGTCATTAATAATTTTTCTATGCGTCATATCACTACATTTGTGGTCACAACAATTTCTTAACTCTATTGGGAAGTCAATATTTCTCAATCGATAATGACACTCCTCAGTATAGATTTTAATCTGTTTTGGGGTCCTCTCACCCCACAATACATTTTTATCAATGGCCTGACCCATATTACAGTAATCACGCTTTATAGGTCGCACAAGACTGAGATTACATTCTAATATTAAGGGAAAGTGATCTGAATAGAGCGTATCATATTTAACATAAACATTATCCACCAGGCAAAATGCCGATTTCGTTACTAAACAATGGTCCAACCAGCGTGTTGTCCCATGTGCGTCACTTATAAATGTAAATGTATCAGATGTCAAGCCTAATTTATTGATGTCAACACAAAACCATTCATTATCGTCACAAAAGTTCATAAGTTCGTCATAAAAAAGTTCATTTAAAAAATGCGTTGTTATTTTCTTATCAAAATAGTTCCAAAAACCGAGTTTTATCGAAATCGGCCCACAAACAAAAAAGTTGGCCGCCATCTTGAATTTTTTAATATTTAAAATATGTTTTGTTATTTTCTTATCAAAATAGTGCCAAAAACCGAGTTTCATCGAAATCGCCCCATAAAGAAAAAAGTTGGCCACCATCTTGAATTTTTTGATATTTAAAAAATGCGTTTTTATTTTCTTATCAAAATAGTGCCAAAAACCGAGTTTCATTGAAATCGGCCTAAAAACAAAAAAGTTGGCCGCCATCTTGAATTTTTTAATATTTAAAAAATGCGTTGTTATTTTCTTATCAAAATAGTGCCAAAAACCGAGTTTCATCGAAATCGGCCTACAAACAAAAAAGTTGGCCGCCATCTTGAATTTTTTAATATTTAAAAAATGCGTTGTTATTTCCTTATCAAAATAGTGCCAATAACCGAGTTTCATCGAAATCGGCCCATAAACAAAAAAGTTGGCCGCCATCTTGAATTTTTTAATATTTAAAATATGTTTTGTTATTTTCTTATCAAAATAGTGCCAAAAACCGAGTTTCATCGAAATCGGCCCACAAACAAAAAAGTTGGCCGCCATCTTGAATTTTTTAATATTTAAAAAATGCGTTGTTATTTTCTCATCAAAATAGTGCCAAAAACCGAGTTTCATTGAAATCGGCCTAAAAACAAAAAAGTTGGCCGCCATCTTGAATTTTTTTAATATTTTAAAAATGCGTTCTTATTTTCTTATCAAAATAGTGCCAAAAACCGAGTTTCATCGAAATCGGCCCACAAACAAAAAAGTTGGCCGCCATCTTGAATTTTTTAATATTTAAAAAATGCGTTGTTATTTTCTTATCAAAATAGTGCCAAAAACCGAGTTTCATCGAAATCGTCCCATAAACAAAAAAGTTGGCCGCCATCTTGAATTTTTTAATATTTAAAAAATGCGTTGTTATTTTCTTATCAAAATAGTGCCAAAAACCGAGTTTCATCGAAATCGGCCCACAAACAAAAAAGTTGGCCACCATCTTGAATTTTTTAATATTTAAAATATGTTTTGTTATTTTCTTATCTAAATAGTGCCAAAAACCGAGTTTCATCGAAATTGGCCCATAAAGAAAAAAGTTGACCGCCATCTTGAATTTTTTAATATTTTAAAAATGCGTTGTTATTTTCTTATCAAAATAGTGCCAAAAACCGAGTTTCATCGAAATTGGCCCACAAACAAAAAAGTTGGCCGCCATTTTGAATTTTACATACTTTAAAAATTACTTTGTTATTTTCTTGTCAAAATAGTACCAAAAACCGAGTTTCATTAAAATCGGCCTACAAACTTAAAAGTTGGCCGCCATCTTGGATTTTTTAATATTAAGATGAATAAATAATGAAAATTATTAGAAAAAATCGGCTCACCCGTAGCAACTTAGACGGGATTCGAACCCGCACCCTTAGGATTCCGGCACTAATCCTAAGGGTATCCGGGTAGCCGGAATCCTAAGGGTGCGGGTTCGAATCCCGTCTAAGTTGCTACGGGTGAGCCGATTTTTTCTAATAATTTTCATTATTTATTCATCTTAATATAAAAATAGCATTGTGAATGCAAAAATCTAAAAGTTTTTTTTTCGATGGAGTGGGTATAAGTTCACGCATGTGCTCTTGTGAGCGACCAATAGCGCGCGCCCCTCTCCCGCCGCCCGCGCCCCTCACCGCAACGCATACCCAAAATACGCGTTCCGCGCAATCCCCACCCGATTTCATGATTCGTGCCACTGACAGGCACTATTTACTATGTATAGTTTTTCTTATCAAAATAGTGCCAAAAACCGAGTTTCATCGAAATCGCCCCATAAAGAAAAAAGTTGGCCACCATCTTGAATTTTTTGATATTTAAAAAATGCGTTTTTATTTTCTTATCAAAATAGTGCCAAAAACCGAGTTTCATTGAAATCGGCCTAAAAACAAAAAAGTTGGCCGCCATCTTGAATTTTTTAATATTTAAAAAATGCGTTGTTATTTTCTTATCAAAATAGTGCCAAAAACCGAGTTTCATCGAAATCGGCCTACAAACAAAAAAGTTGGCCGCCATCTTGAATTTTTTAATATTTAAAAAATGCGTTGTTATTTCCTTATCAAAATAGTGCCAATAACCGAGTTTCATCGAAATCGGCCCATAAACAAAAAAGTTGGCCGCCATCTTGAATTTTTTAATATTTAAAATATGTTTTGTTATTTTCTTATCAAAATAGTGCCAAAAACCGAGTTTCATCGAAATCGGCCCATAAAGAAAAAACTTGGCCGCCATCTTGAATTTTTTGATATTTAAAAAATGCGTTTTTATTTTCTCATCAAAATAGTGCCAAAAACCGAGTTTCATTGAAATCGGCCTAAAAACAAAAAAGTTGGCCGCCATCTTGAATTTTTTTAATATTTTAAAAATGCGTTCTTATTTTCTTATCAAAATAGTGCCAAAAACCGAGTTTCATCGAAATCGGCCCACAAACAAAAAAGTTGGCCGCCATCTTGAATTTTTTAATATTTAAAAAATGCGTTGTTATTTTCTTATCAAAATAGTGCCAAAAACCGAGTTTCATCGAAATCGTCCCATAAACAAAAAAGTTGGCCGCCATCTTGAATTTTTTAATATTTAAAAAATGCGTTGTTATTTTCTTATCAAAATAGTGCCAAAAACCGAGTTTCATCGAAATCGGCCCACAAACAAAAAAGTTGGCCACCATCTTGAATTTTTTAATATTTAAAATATGTTTTGTTATTTTCTTATCTAAATAGTGCCAAAAACCGAGTTTCATCGAAATTGGCCCATAAAGAAAAAAGTTGACCGCCATCTTGAATTTTTTAATATTTTAAAAATGCGTTGTTATTTTCTTATCAAAATAGTGCCAAAAACCGAGTTTCATCGAAATTGGCCCACAAACAAAAAAGTTGGCCGCCATTTTGAATTTTACATACTTTAAAAATTACTTTGTTATTTTCTTGTCAAAATAGTACCAAAAACCGAGTTTCATTAAAATCGGCCTACAAACTTAAAAGTTGGCCGCCATCTTGGATTTTTTAATATTAAGATGAATAAATAATGAAAATTATTAGAAAAAATCGGCTCACCCGTAGCAACTTAGACGGGATTCGAACCCGCACCCTTAGGATTCCGGCACTAATCCTAAGGGTATCCGGGTAGCCGGAATCCTAAGGGTGCGGGTTCGAATCCCGTCTAAGTTGCTACGGGTGAGCCGATTTTTTCTAATAATTTTCATTATTTATTCATCTTAATATAAAAATAGCATTGTGAATGCAAAAATCTAAAAGTTTTTTTTTTCGATGGAGTGGGTATAAGTTCACGCATGTGCTCTTGTGAGCGACCAATAGCGCGCGCCCCTCTCCCGCCGCCCGCGCCCCTCACCGCAACGCATACCCAAAATACGCGTTCCGCGCAATCCCCACCCGATTTCATGATTCGTGCCACTGACTGTAATTTTTTTTTTCGAAATAAAAATAAATAAAAAATAAATAAATAAAATAAAAAAAAATAAAATAAAATAAAATAAAATAAAAATAAAATAAAATAAAATAAAAATTATTTATTTCAGGCAAAGTAGCCCATATTCACACACAAAAAAAAAAACATACAATAAAATCAAATAATAATAAAATACGATAAATAGATTGATCAGGTCAATATTTGCTGTTAGGCAGCACATTCACCATACAGCAATGACGCATGATCTGGCAGTCAAATCTGCTCGCGAACACGCTCAAGATGCTGTTAGAGCTGGCCCGAACCCTGCGCACCAGGGATGAACACCGTTTCCGCATAATGGTGTAGAAACAGTCGACCTGTGCATCGGCGAACATCCCTGACGCGCTGCAGAATCGGGGCAGCCCCATCAGCACCCTGAACGCGTTGTTATACTGAACACGTAGGGCGCTATACTGTTTTTGCGTATGATTTACCCAAAGGCTGCTCGTGTAGAAATTAGTACAGTATGCCCGAAATAGGGTGCGTTTAACCTCTGCCGAGCTACGAGCAAACCTTCGGGCCACCATGTTCGCTCTTACAGACAGCGCCCTACGCGCTCTTTCTATATCAGCGTCATCGTTCAGGTCAGAGGTAATGATATGACCCAGGTATTTAAATTGGTCCACCCATCGGAGCGGTGTTCCGTATAGTTTAATAGGAGGAATGGTGGTCAGACATTTCCCTCTAACCCGAAAGACCATGCATTCAGTTTTTAGGCCATTATATCTTAAGCCGTGTTCGAGGGTATACCTTTCACAAATTCTGAGGAGCTTTAAGATACCACAGACTGATGCACTCAGCAACACCATGTCATCGGCATAATTTACATTGTTGACTGGTACACCGTCTATATGACAGCCGACACGGCTGCCGCTGAGCTCACCTATCAGTGCATCAACGTACAAATTGAATAGACTGGGCGAGGTCAACCCTCCCTGCCTCACCCCACATTCCATCTTATATGGCTCCGAAAAGGCACTCGACCATCTCACAACATTGACCTGATTTTGATACCAATATTTAAAGATATTACAAAGCTCCGATGGCATATTGATATCTCTTAATTTTTGCCATAAGGTCTCATAGCAGACCAGGTCAAATGCTTTGGAGAGGTCGAGGAAACAGGCATATACGGGTGTTTGACGGTCTGTGTAGTACTTGACAGTCTGCTTCAAACTCAAGATGGCTGTATCAGTGGAAAGTCCTGGCCTAAAGCCGAATTGATTATCATGTAAACTTAGATAACGGCCTAGCTGAGCATTAAGCAAACTGTCAAGTACTTTCGCTATAACAGTGGCCAGCGAGATAGGCCTATAATTAGATTTATCGCTTACATCACCGGTTTAATTTTTTACAATTGGTACTACCACTGTTTTTGTGATATCAGCCGGCAGGTACGAGTGCCCAACACAAAAAGTATAGAGCATCGAAAGCACCCTGGGCAGATGGGGGCCCGCATGCTTCAGGTGCTCTACGCTAAGTCCATCATGACCCGGAGACTTGCCGCGTGACATAGATTGTATAACCTCCTTGACGTCTTTAGTTAAAAACCTAGTACTCAGCTCCTGGCCATTCGGACACGTATCACCCGCTGACTGAGAGGAGCCCAGTGGTGATTTGATAGTGAAGTGCTCTCTGAACATATCAGCTATACCCTTGATGTCATTGACCCCGTCAACACTCACAGGGAGGCTCGGCTTACCGTACTACCGTAACGTACCGAAATAGTACCATAAACCGATTTTCATCGAAATCGGCGCATAAACATGAATTTGATTATTAATTATGAACTTTACCCCTCGCCTGCGACTTCCAGTTATTTCAATTGATAGAACAATTTCGTTTTTGGGAAATCTGAAATGGTGTAGAATTTATGGTCACCCTTGTTTTGTAAAGGAATATTTCCTGAATATTGAAATTCTAAAATTGAAATTCGGCGCCAAAGTCAAAATCGGATCGGAGTTGCCAAGATTGACACTTGAATTTATACAACTACAATAATACTGATTAGCATTATTGTAGAAATCTAACTAAATCAGAAGAGTAAGTTCTGTTTTATGTTACAATTACGATGTGTTATTCTAAATTAATATTTAAGTAGTATATTTTCAATATTCCACTCCGAATCCTTAACTTTGATACACTACGTGATTGGTAACGTACATTTTTATATATATAGGTATTATTGTTTAGTAATGGCAATTGTGCGAACGAGACATCCTCATCTACTTGGTGATGTTTCATTCACACAGTAGAGTCTTCAGTCAATGTCGTCGATAGAATTTCAACTCTATGTCAAAGAGAATAAAGTTGAATTTCTTTTAAACGCATAGTGAGAATTTTTGTAGAGTACTCACTCCTTATATGAACCTCCTTGTACCGAAGGGATTTGCTACATCTATGACACGCACACACAATACATGTCAATGTCAAAAAATGGAATGGACAAAACAAAATGGCTGATGGCTGTATTCTATGGTGTGGCGACGAATATTTTCGTTTAGTATTTTGGTTCATTTGTCTAATATAATTATTATTTGTCATTAATATTGTGCAATTCTACCCTACTTTCGTTTATAAAAAAACTTTAACTGTTACCATTGAATTGTACTGTTTGTTACTGAACTGAATCAATGTGAGTTGAGTGATCTGGATCTCAGGACTGAGTTTATGTGAAAGACTTTAGGAACAGGTACATACCTACGACAAAATTGACTTGACCTGACGGAGTTTTCTATTCGTTGGATTGAATAAAAACATTAGATAGTATTAATTATGTATCACGGCACCCCAAATAACCGGTATGAAGATCGTAAAGAAGAAGCGCCACCGTACTCGAGAGTCTTTGTTGTTTGCAGCAAACAAACGCGGGAAGCAGACTTGAGAACTCCATTTGAACAATATGGTGACATAGAGGACCTATATATGCCCAGAGACCGTAATACTGGAGATACCAAAGGGGTAGCATATATAAAATTTTATAAGACATCATCGGCAGCTGCAGCCATTCATGATCTTCAAGCAAATCCTTTTAAGATAAATAACAAGCATATTAAAGTTATGGTAGCATCAAGTAAACATGATTCGAATTCGAATTCAGGTAATGAAGAAAGATATCGAAGACTCTTCATAAAAGTTAGAAAAGATGTGACTGAAAGTGAGATACACGATCATTTTTCAAGATTTGGACATGTTGACTCCGTTTACTTACAAAAAGATAAAGCTACAGATAAATGCAGAGGTTTTGCATATGTACACTATTGCAGCTTCTTGGATGCTGCAAAAGCTTTTGAGGGATGTGATAGACAATATAAAGCCATGTTTGCTACCCCTAAAGAAGAATTATTAAAACGTTCTAGAAATAGTCTAGAACAGACATTTGGATCCCAAGGAGATAATTCTTATTCTGGAAGTTATCCACTTGCATTCAAGGACAATCGCATGACAGAACAAAGAAGTGACAGTTCGAGTCTGCTGCCAAATGCACCCTCTCAGTACAATGCAGTTGTGGTGACTTGTAGTCCACACGTGCCTCAAAAGTATATTGAAAAATTATTCAACATTGTGCCTGGAATGGTCGAGTGCCAGTATACAGTTGATACATATAATGGTTATTGTAAAGCTCTAATAACATATGATAACGCAAAAGCAGCAGCATTAGCAGTTGATAAAATTAACAATTTTGAATTCCCATCTGGGGAAATCGTTTCTGTTAAACCGGATGAAGATCCTATTAATAAAGCTGCTTATAAGCTTACAAATATAGTTAATAATTTCAAAAACTCTTTAGATGCAGGCAATCCTGATTTGCTGCAACTGGCTGATGCTATAGCACAAGCATCTACATTGATAAAGGCAGCTACAACAGGCAAAATTGAACTAAAGCCACATGTCGCAGAATCTCCAGACAATTATTGTAGTGTGCCTTTACCATCGCCTCAACCGATGGCTAGTTTGGATAGTAGAGTTGCACAAAGATGCTTTATAGTCTTTAAACCTCATCCTCCTGCTGCATCAGCCTTGCGGGATGCATTTTGCCGCTTTGGAGATCTGATTGATGTGTGCACCTTTCCCAATAAGACATTTGGTTTTGTCAAGTATGCTTCTGTTAAGGCTGCACAAGAAGCCATAAAAACTTTACATGGTGCAGTGTTATGTGGTGTTCAGCTGAAAGTCCTAGAAGCTGATGAGAAGTCTTCAAAGACCAAAGATCATAATCTTGCAGACTCTTCGGAAAACGCCATGGAACAAGATAACTCTCCTGAAAACTCCATGGAGCAAGATAAAGAATGCAAAAGAATGAAGCTGACTTGACTCTCTTAATTATAATTAACACTTGAGGAAGAAACCGGTTAACTTGGAATGACAGACTGGTCTGACTTGACTAAAACAAGTTGTCTTGCGAGTACATTTATTGAACATATTTTTCTTATCACATTAATTATTTTTAGTGTATGCATGAAATATCAAACTAACAGTACATATTATACATGACTATTTTTAGGTATATGCTATGTGATTAATAAGTTACATCAAAGACTGACTTTTATTAACAGCAACTCCTAACTGAAACTATTTTTTTTTATTTAACTGAAACTATTTTTTTTTATTTAAGTGTACTGTAGTGTACATGGCTACAGTAATTGTGAAGAACTAATTTCAGGATAAATATAACTTTTTGATCAGTGTCCTACATCTTGGCATGGACCACTTTGAAAACCGCAATTCTGACTACATGGAAAATTTCTCCCCAATTAGTCCTAACTAGTCCTACTTTTTCGGAATTAGTCCCAAAAAGGACTGAAAGATATAAGCGATTTAAATGGTCCATGCCAAAGCAAACCTTCATTTTGGCAGGGACAGACTATATCTAGTGAACCGTAACACCAAGCCAGGATCTGATTATTAAAAAAAAGACCCTTTTTATGGATCCCGCAATGCCCAGAATCAAAACGAAATGAAGCACCGTTCAAAAAATATAAAGGAATGACTTGGTCCATGCCAAAATCATCCTACATCTTGGCGAGGACTTTTGAACCACCTAGAGAAAATCTGCTTATTGGAAACGATTCGTGTAAATTAGTCCCAATTAGTCCTAAAGCCACAAAATTAGTCCCCCTTTAGTTTAGGAGATAATCGGAATTAAAATTTGGTTTTTATAGTACAGGAGCTGATTTCCTATTTAGTGACGATGTTTTTTTTTTGCGTGTTTGTGTTAGAATAATGAAGTTATTAAGGTATAATGTAAAACAAAAGTATAACGTAAAGTAATATGTAACTTTTATGCATTTTCGAAACTTAAAACCTTAATTTTTAAGACATAAAATAAAAATGTTTCTTAGAGATATTTTGATACTGGGGCTCCTGGACTTTGGGGAGAAATTTTTTATGTAGTCAGAATTGCGGTTTTCAAAGTGGTCCATGCCAACATGTAGGACACCAATATAGGTAATAGAACTTTATTATTTTGCCAAGTCACTTAAACCATGTTTTACAACTTTATTATAATGATAGTTGGATTCTTTAAATACTTAATAAATTGCTGTCCTTAACTGAGCTGACTGAAATGAATATGAGCTATCATAATAAATTATTCATAAGCTTATAACATAACATAAAGCTAAATAAATAATGACATATATTCTATTGTACTCCGGCAGCACTGGCATTGAAGAGTTAAAAAAATCCCAATCTCAATTTCTTGGTCACAAATAATAATAAATCACTCCAGAAGACAGATAGCTTTTCTCCCTGGAATATAGTTCAATTTTTCTTCTGTAGTAAGTATGTCACTTCATTTATTCCTGATAGTAGTTTATTAATAATATTGTCATAATACAACGAGTTGTTCTCATTTTGGACTTGTGACCAATTTTCATTGCATTCACTCATTGTTGTTTTTGCTTGGACCATCTGAAAATAGACAAATGTTACTGCCTAACCCATCTGCGCCGGCCGTATATCTCTCTAAAAATTATTAGCACCAGGCAAGATAAGAGAACAAAAGAAGAAAATATAAACAAATTGCCGTTGACGGAATGGCTTAAGCTATTTTAGCAGGCCGCATGAGGCCGGCAATTTGGTAAAGTTTTCTTCTCTTAGGGTCGGCTCAAGCTGGGCGCGAAGTGAAGCAAAGGGCATTCTTTAATGCAAAGCAAATTCACTATCAATCAAACCTTATTATCAATAGTGTTATGCTCAAATTCCTTAGTAGATGAAAGAACTCGCGCACATTCTTTTGTACATTTTACGTTAATTTTGGACTCGTGTGCTTCGCTTCGACCCTTATCTTCCCTGACGTTTTTTGTTGACGGATTAATACTGCTTGGGCGTCACTAGGCTTAAATCCTGTCAATTATGGTGCTAATAATATGTTTCTTTGAAAACTTAATTATCACCACAAAATTAATGGTAATATTCCATGAAAAAATTCTACAACAAGCATATTTTATAAAATCCTTACTTCCTTAAATAAATGCGAAAGTCCGTTTGTTTGTTTGTTATGCCTTCACATCTAAACTACTCAACCGATCATCATAAAAATTTTGCATACACATTGTCAGGGGTACAGAGAAGAACATAGGGGTTACCTTTCATCCAGAAAAAAAGCATTGTTCCCAAGGAAAGAAAAAAACTTTCCACACAGACACAGTTGAGGGTGGCCGCTATTGAATAATAAATAATACCTGGGTGAACATATTCACATCTTGACATAGTTGAGTCAGTTTCACCTCAAGATCGGTGTTTCTGTTGTTGCACTCTTCCGTCTTGCTGAGCTTGATGTTGGAAAGACGTTTGCTCAGTTGATCTAAGCTAGAAGCATATTGTTCAAGATCCAAGGTATTGATTTGTTTAGGTGTACTTTTAGGTGGAGGTTGTGAAAGGATAAAGTTTTTCTTGAGATCTTCAGCATACGCTCTAATAGACGAAATAATGGCATCTAAATCGACATCAGCATTATTTTCTGCCATATCTGGCAACAATAGTTTAGGTGGCTCAGCGTCGTAGAACTGCGTTATATCTTCATATTTGGTGCTATTGACTTGAGCTGGGCCTTCTCGAGAGCAGTTGTCGCTTGTTGGAATTGAATCAAATATAGCTTTAATGTCGAGCATTACTTGTTGTGAATCAGCAAGTTCCGTGTCCAAGGTCTGCGTCATTCTTTCGAGAGCTTCCAACTGAACAATGGACTGCAAATAGCCGGCGAAGTTGCCTGGATCTGGTTTTCGATGGTGGTTATCCATCAGAGTAATTAATACCTATATTTAAGAAAACTTTCAAACTCTTTTAAGACAGTGGGAAGTAATAAGTAATTTAGTATTTATATATATAATATTCCGAAAGTCCTCGAGTTAAAAATTATATTCAAACTTTGCCTTTTTTTATAAAAAATCGATATCAATCACAATCAAGTCAGTCACACTAGAGTTGAGACCATAGATGTAGCAAATCCCTTCGGTATAAACAAGATTGAGCTCTTCGCCCCAAAACGAGCCGACAGAGAGGTCAATTGTAGATTTAGGGTGACCAAACTGTATGGTTGGTTGGAGACATACTTATTACTTTAAACTGTTTAATATAAACTTAAGTACGTAGTTCTTTATTTACAATTAATACTTTTGCCACGATTTTATAAGGTTGCTTGTTTGTTTGTGTTTTCGTTTGTTTGTTTGAGCACAAATTTTGCAAACGATTTTATACTAACTTCCCGATGAACTAGAGACTTGAAACTTTGAACACAGGTCAGAACTAGAAGGTTATGTAATATTATGGTATCATTGAGCTGATCTGACGATGGAGCCGGAAGAACGCCACAGGGGCCGTACCAGCTAACGAATCGATTATTGAAAAGTCTATCGAGTTTCAACTTAAAGGTGTGTCCCCACTTAGGCCGCGCTCCGCGCTCCGCGCTCCGCGCTCCGCGAACCTCGGAGCGCGCTCCGAATTTGCGATCCGACACGGAGCGCGGAGCGCAGGGGCTATTACGAAAAGTTTAATGCGCAGGGGTCTATTCTGCGTCCGTGCTTCGTTTTGATTGTTTCCTATTACAAATCACTTTCAAGTATATGGGCTACGATAGCCAAATTCAAAATGTTTGTTGTAATTTTCAATTTATTTTGGACCTTGTCTTGACAATGAAGGCTTACATTTTACGTTACTATGGAGTATGGTTGTCTTTTTGTTTATGGGCCGATTTGACCGTTTTCGGTGAAACTCGGTTTTTGGTGTCAAAATATGACAAAAAAACAGCAACGCAATGTTAAAAATATAAAAAATCCAGGATAACGGGCAACTTTTTTGCTTGGTAGCCAATTTCTATGAAACTCGGTTTTTGTTACTGCTTTAACAAGAAAACAGCAACGCAATATTAAAAATACAAAAATCTAAGATGGCGGCCAACTTTTCTGTTTGTGGGCCGATTTCGATGAAACTCGATTTTTGGTACTATTTTGACAAGAAAACAGCAACGCAATGTTAAAAATAGCAAAAATTCCAAGATGGCGGCCAACTTTGTTGTTTGTAAGCCGATTTCGATGAAACTCGATTTTTGGGTACTATTTCAAAAATAAAACAGCAACGTAATAATAAAAATTGAAAAAATCCAAGATGGCGGCCAACTTTTTTGTTTTTGGGCCGATTTCGATGAAACTTGGTTTTGGGTACTATTTCGAAGAAAAAACAGCAACGCAATAATAAAAATTGAAAAAAATCCAAGATGGCGGCCAACTTTTTTGTTTTTGGGCCGATTTCGATGAAACTCGGTTTTGGGTACTATTTCAAAAATAAAACAGCAACGCAATAATAAAAATTGTAAAAAATCCAAGATAGCGGCCAACTTTTTGTTTTTGGGCCGATTTCGATGAAACTCGGTTTTGGGTACTATTTCGAAAATAAAACAGCAACGCAATAATAAAAATTGAAAAAATCCAAGATGGCGGCCAACTTTTTCTTTTTGCGCCGATTATGATAGAACTCGGTTTTTAGTACTAGTTCGACAAGAAAACAGCAACGCAATAATAAAAATATAAAATATCCAAGATGGCGGCCAACTTTTTTGTTTTTGGGCTAATTTCGATGAAACTCGGTTTTTAGTACTATTTCGACAAAAAAACAGCAACGCAATAATAAAAATTGAAAAAAAAAACCAAAATGGCGGCCATCTTTTTTGTTTTTGGGCCGATTTCGATGAAACTCGATTTTTGGTACTATTTCGACAGTAAAACACCAACGCAATAATAAAATATAAAAAAAATCCAAAATGGTGGCCAACTTTTTTGTTATTGGGCCGATTTCGATGAAACTCGATTTTTGGTACTATTTCGACAATAAAAGAGCAACGCAATAATAAAAATATAAAAAATCCAAGATTGCGGCCAGCTTTTTTGTTTGTGGTCCGATTTAAATAAAACTCGGTTTTTGTTACTATTTTGATAAGAAAATAGCAACGCAATAATAATAAAAAATCCAAGATGGCGGCCAACTTTTTGTTTGTGGTCCAATTTAAATAAAACTCGGTTTTTGTTTCTATTTTGACAAGAAAACAGCAACGCAATAATAAAAATATTAAAAATTCCAGGATACGGCCAAATTCTTTAATTGTTTTACTTTTTTTTTACAACCGAGTTACATCAAAATCAAACCAAAATCAAAGTCAAGTAAGTTCGCAGTCATCTTGACCTTTTGTCATTGTTTACATTGCGTTATTCTTGTCCTTTATGGGAGAAATTAAGTTTGGGTATTATTTAATCGGGTTAAAGTACAGTCAACGTTAAATTGATTTGAGCGTCTAGAGTAGCCAAAATGATCTGAAAACAAAAATTAACAGATCTCGTGCCTCTCACGACCTTCTGGTACATTGAAAATTAATTTAATGAATTTAACAAAATATTTATTTTTATTCCATTCTTATAGATTTTAATATTTTATTGAAAGGTGACTTATTTTATTGAATTTTTCTGAAAATTTAAAAACCTTTTCTGAAATAACCTAATAAAAAATAATCAAAATTAAATTCAGCATGCGAGACTCTCGCGCCGACTTTATCATCACTCGAATGTGCTACAACAACCCTCATTTTATTGCAATTGTAAACTATGTTTCCCTTTATTTTATTTATTTATCCTTACATACAGGGTCATTTTTGGACCCCTTTTAAAATTTTGTCAGGTCATTCTATAACAGCGGTACAATTAATTTATGAAGTAAAACAAAATCATTTTTTTTTCATTTTTACCCCAAACTTTTCCCTACACAAATTGAAATTGTTGTCACCGTTTGCGCGTCGCACGGCCTTCCCCCGCTCGCGTCCCGTTCGTGACGGTGAGCGTGCGCGCCTAGATTTTTAGGATATCAAAAGTGGCTGAAAACTGAGAATTTAAAAAGAAATAAATTAGAATTATCTCACCTAATTTCTTTTTATTACTTCCTTAAACTTATATTTGATTTTGTAAAGGGGTCGCAAAATTACCCTGTATAATAAAACAGTAAAAAAGTGTGTCTGCTGTACATTACATATATTTCAAAAAAAAATATGTAGGACGATGGAGACATAGTAATAGAGTAAGAATTTAGAAAAAAAGTGTGTCTGTTTGTCTGTTTGAACACGCTAATCTCAGGAAATACTGAACGGATTCGAATGAATCTTTTTTTGTAATATAGCTGTTAAGCCTGGGTATAGTTTAGAGTATAATGATTTTGGAAATTGGAACACCTGATGCAGTACCATAATGGTCCAGCTAAACTATACAAAATACAAAAATGACACCTTAACAAAAGTTGTTCAGCCTGATGAGCATTTTTTGTTGAGATATAAAAATCTAAGATCTGGAACACCTGATGCAGAACCATAATGGTACAGCTAAACTATACAAAATATAAAAATGACACCTTAGCAAAAGTTGTTCAGCCTGATGAGCATTTTATGTTGAGGTAAAAAAATCGAAGATCTGGAATACCTGGATGACCTTATATGAATACGCCGGAGTAATAATGTCCACGCGTACGAAGTCGCAGGCATCAGCTAGTCAAAAATAAAACATTACATTAGTGTTACACGCACCAAAAATCACGTACATTTGTCCGGTGCGGATTGATTTGATGCTAGTACGTATGACAACATTAGGTAGGTAAGTACTATTATACTATTACTTAGGTAGGTAAGTACAAAGAGAATGTAAAAAAACTAGCGTTTTACGTAAAGATATTTTAGAACTGACAAAAAACATCGAGTTACTCACTTACTAGTCTTACTACAAGTGCAGATTACATAATACTATAGAAACAGGTAAAGACTATAACATTTATCTATAACAAGTGAGTCGTATAGAATCAAAGGCGGCAATGTAGGGTATTTGTCAAAAATGACTTATTGATACAGCAGCATTGCAAATTTTAAACGTCATCGACTGTTAATATTTTTAATATTAAGGTTTTAACATTTTTATTATTTTTTATCTTTAAATCAAATGGACAATGCAACTTATTGGCCAAATTTTTTTAAAGGTATGGTACAGGAATGAAACTTGTTTCCAAGTAAGTATAAATTTTATCATTAGGGTTGACTTTTACTATGGCACCAAAAAATCTTAGGTGCCACTAACGCCAGAAAAAAATCGTTCATATTTTTTTTGGCTTCAGTGCAGTTGTAATTTTTTTTCACCAGGATAGATATTTTGGTGCCTTAGTAAAAGTCAGCCCTAATGATACTATCGATATTTCGAAACAAGTTTCATTCCTGTACCATACTTTTCAAGATCTGTCTATTGGGCAAAGCCAGATGACGAAGCTAAAAACTGACGACGGACGCATCATCTCAGCGAAGCCTAAAATCCTGAGGGAGATCGATAGTTTCTATGGGCAGTTATATTCCACGCAGACACCTGTTGAAAGCAAGGCTAAAGACCCCAGAGCCAAGCTTACCCGACACTATACCCAAGATACTTCGGACGTCAGCATGCACGAGATTAGTATGGCTCTCAAACAGCTGAAAAACAAAAAGGCGGCGGGTGACGACGGAATCACTACAGAACTTCTGAGAGCGGGTGGTAAGCCGATACTTAAAGTCCTCCAGAAGCTTTTAAATTTTCATCAAAATTAGCCCAAAAACAAAAAAGTTGGCCGCCATCTTGGATATTTAATATTTTTATCATTGTGTTGCTGTTTTATTGTCGAAATAGTTCCAAAAAACAAGTTTCATCGAAACCGGCCCAAAAACAAAAAGTTGGCCGCCATCTTAGATATTTTATATTTTTATTATTGCGTTGCTGTTTATTTGTCAAAATAGTACTAAAAATCGAGTTTCATCGAAATCGGCCCAAAAACAAAAAAGTTGGCCGCCATTTTGGATTTTTTCAATTTTTATTATTGCGTTGCTGTTTTTTTGTCGAAATAGTACTAAAAACCGAGTTTCATCGAAATTAGCCCAAAAACAAAAAAGTTGGCCGCCATCTTGGATATTTTATATTTTTATTATTGCGCTGGTGTTTTCTTGTCGAAATAGTTCTAAAAACCGAGTTCTATCAAAATCAGCCCAAAAACAAAAAAGTTGGCCGCCATCTTGGATTTTTTCAATTTTTATTATTGCGTTGCTGTTTTATTTTCGAAATAGTACCCAAAGCCGAGTTTCATCGAAATCGGCCTAAAAACAAAAAAGTTGGCCGCCATCTTGGATTTTTTTATTTTTATTATTGCGTTGCTGTTTTATTTTTGAAATAGCACCCAAAACCGAGTTTCATCGAAATCGGCCCAAAAACAAAAAAGTTGGCCGCCATCTTGGATTTTTTTCAATTTTTATTATTACGTTGCTGTTTTATTTTCGAAATAAAAAACCGAGTTTCATCGAAATCGGCTCAAAAACAAAAAGTTGGCCGCCATCTTGGATTTTTATATTTTTATTATTGCGTTGCTGTTTTATTGTCGAAATAGTTCCAAAAAACAATTTTCATCGAAATCGGCCCAAAAACAAAAAAGTTGGCCGCCATCTTGGATTTTTTAAATTTTTATTATTGCGTTGCTGTTTTATTTTCGAAATAGTACCCAAAACCGAGTTTCATCGAAATCGGCTCAAAAACAAAAAGTTGGCCGCCATCTTGGATTTTTTATATTTTTATTATTGCGTTGCTGTTTTAGTGTCGAAATAGTTCCAAAAAACAATTTTCATCGAAACCGGCCCAAAAACAAAAAAATTGGCCGCCATCTTGGATATTTTATATTTTTATTATTGCGTTGCTGTTGTTTTGTCGAAATAGTACTAAAAACCGAGTTTCATCGAAATTAGCCCAAAAACAAAAAAGTTGGCCGCCATCTTGGATATTTTATATTTTTATTATTGCGTTGCTGTTTTCTTGTCGAAATAGTACTAAAAACCGAGTTCTATCAAAATCGGCTTAAAAAACAAAAAAGTTTGGATTTTTTCAATTTTTATTATTGCGTTGCTGTTTTATTTTCGAAATAGTACCCAAAGCCGAGTTTCATCGAAATCGGCCCAAAAACAAAAAAGTTGGCCGCCATCTTGGATTTTTTTATTTTTATTATTGCGTTGCAGTTTTATTTTTGAAATAGTACCAAAAAAGCTGATTTTCATCGAAATCGGCCCAAAAACAAAAAAGTTGGCCGCCATCTTGGATTTTTTTATTTTTATTATTGCGTTGCTGTTTTATTTTTGAAATAGTACCCGAAACCGAGTTTCATCGAAATCGGCCCAAAAACAAAAAGTTGGCCGCCATCTTGGATTTTTTCAATTTTTATTATTGCGTTGCTGTTTTATTTTCGAAATAGTACCTAAAACCGAGTTTCATCGAAATCGGCCCAAAAACAAAAAAGTTGGCCGCCATCTTGGATTTTTAATATTTTTATTATTGCGTTGCTGTTTTATTGTCGAAATAGTTCCAAAAAACAATTTTCATCGAAACCGGCCCAAAAACAAAAAAGTTGGCCGCCATCTTGGATATTTTATATTTTTATTATTGCGTTGCTGTTTTTTTGTCGAAATAGTACTAAAAACCGAGTTTCATCGAAATTAGCCCAAAAACAAAAAAGTTGGCCGCCATCTTGGATATTTTATATTTTTATTATTGCGTTGCTGTTTTCTTGTCGAAATAGTACTAAAAACCGAGTTCTATCAAAATCGGCCCAAAAACAAAAAAGTTGGCCGCCATCTTGGATATTTTATATTTTTATTATTGCGCTGGTGTTTTCTTGTCGAAATAGTACTAAAAACCGAGTTCTATCAAAATCAGCCCAAAAACAAAAAAGTTGGCCGCCATCTTGGATTTTTTCAATTTTTATTATTGCGTTGCTGTTTTATTTTCGAAATAGTACCCAAAGCCGAGTTTCATCGAAATCGGCCCAAAAACAAAAAAGTTGGCCGCGATCTTGGATTTTTTTATTTTTATTATTGCGTTGCTGTTTTATTTTTGAAATAGTACCCAAAACCGAGTTTCATCGAAATCGGCCCAAAAACAAAAAAGTTGGCCGGTATCTTGGAATTTTTATATTTTTTAATATATCGTTGCTTTTTCCTTGTCAAAATAAAAAGAAAAACTGAGTTTCATTGAAATCGGCCCACAAATAAAAAAGTTGACCGCCATCTTGGATTTTTGCTATTATTAACATTGCGTTGCTGTTTTCTTGTCAAAATAGTACCAAAAATCGAGTTTCATTGTAATAGGCCCACAAACAGAAAAGTTGGCCGCCATCTTGGATTTTTGTATTTTTAACATTGCGTTGCTGTTTTCTTGTTAAAGCAGTAACAAAAACCGAGTTTCATAGAAATTGGCTACCAAGCAAAAAAGTTGCCCGCTATCCTGGATTTTTTATATTTTTAACATTGCGTTGCTATTTTTTTGTCAAAATAACACCAAAAACCGAGTTTCACCGAAAACGGTCAAATCGGCTTATAAACAAAAAGACATAACCATACTCCATAGTAACGTAAAATGTAAGTACTTTATTAGAAACGACTACTGGCAACACTAGAAATCGTGGAATTTGCATTCCGGAATTCAGATATCAAGAAAATACTGTGATCCATGATTCCACTAGCCTACACACCTTAGAGAAGAGAAGTAAGTAGTTTGGTTGACACAAATTTTAATCAACGCCATCTATCGAGCCAACAGTTTTTTTTTCATTACGAAAAGCCTATTGTCAAGACAAGGTCCAAAATAAATTGAAAATTTTTGACACTTTGTATAACCTGATGTGCTGCTGACTGTACATAGGCATGATTGTAAATTCAAAGTTTTACCCCTTCTTTTCCACTCATTATTAATTACACAATAATAATACTGTGGAGACAAAAGTACTTAATAATTAAGTTTATATGAATAAAGCTTATTTGATTACGGGATCGGAGCGCGGAGCGCGGAGCGCGGAGCAGACGGAGTTCGCGCGTCCACATATGCTCCGAGGTTCGCGGAGCGCGGAGCGCGGCCTAAGTGGGGACACACCCTTACGAAAAGTTTAATGCGCAGGGGTCTATTACGAGAAGTATAAAACGAAGCACGGACGCAGCTGCGTCCGTGCTTCGTTTTGATTGTTTCCTATTACAAATCACTTTCAAGTATATGGGCTACGATAGCCAAATTCAAAATGTCTATTTGTTTATGGGCCGATTTGACCGTTTTCGGTGAAACTCGGTTTTTGGTGTTATTTTGACAAAAAAATAGCAACGCAATGTTAAAAATATAAAAAATCCAGGATAACGGGCAACTTTTTTGCTTGGTAGCCAATTTCGATGAAACTCGATTTTTGGGTACTATTTCGAAAATAAAACAGCAACGTAATAATAAAAATTGAAAAAAATCCAAGATGGCGGCCAACTTTTTTGTTTTTGGGCCGATTTCGATGAAACTTGGTTTTGGGTACTATTTCGAAAATAAAACAGCAACGCAATAATAAAAATTGAAAAAAATCCAAGATGGCGGCCAACTTTTTTGTTTTTTGGCCGATTTCGATGAAACTCGGTTTCGGGTACTATTTCAAAAATAAAACAGCAATGCAATAATAAAAATTGTAAAAAATCCAAGATGGCGGCCAACTTTTTTGTTTTTGGGCCGATTTCGATGAAACTCGGTTTTGGGTACTATTTCGAAAATAAATGAGCAACGCAATAATGAAAATTGAAAAAAATTCAAGATGGCGGCCAACTTTTTTGTTTTTGGGCCGATTTCGATGAAACTCGGTTTTTGGTACTATTTCGAAAATAAAACAGTAACGCAATAATAAAAATTGAAAAAATCCAAGATGGCGGCCAACTTTTTCTTTTTGCGCCGATTATGATAGAACTCGGTTTTTAGTACTATTTCGACAAGAAAACAGCAACGCAATAATAAAAATATAAAATATCCAAGATGGCGGCCAACTTTTTTGTTTTTGGGCTAATTTCGATGAAACTCGGTTTTTAGTACTATTTCGACAAAAAAACAGCAACGCAATAATAAAAATTGAAAAAAAATCCAAAATGGCGGCCATCTTTTTTGTTTTTGGGCCGATTTCGATGAAACTCGGTTTTTAGTACTATTTCGACAAGAAAACAGCAACGCAATAATAAAAATATAAAATATCCAAGATGGCGGCCAACTTTTTTGTTTTTGGGCTAATTTCGATGAAACTCGGTTTTTAGTACTATTTCGACAAAAAAACAGCAACGCAATAATAAAAATTGAAAAAAAATCCAAAATGGCGGCCATCTTTTTTGTTTTTGGGCCGATTTCGATGAAACTCGATTTTTGGTACTATTTCGACAATAAAAGAGCAACGCAATAATAAAAATATAAAAAAATCCAAGATTGCGGCCAGCTTTTTTGTTTGTGGTCCGATTTAAATAAAACTCGGTTTTTGTTACTATTTTGATAAGAAAATAGCAACGCAATAATAATAAAAAATCCAAGATGGCGGCCAACTTTTTGTTTGTGGTCCGATTTAAATAAAACTCGGTTTTTGTTTCTATTTTGACAAGAAAACAGCAACGCAATAATAAAAATATTAAAAATTCCAGGATGCGGCCAAATTCTTTAATTATTTTACTTTTTTTTTACAATCGAGTTACATCAAAATCAAACCAAAATCAAAGTCAAGTAAGTTCGCAGTCATCTTGACCTTTTGTCATTGTTTACATTGCGTTATTCTTGTCCTTTATGGGAGAAATTAAGTTTGGGTATTATTTAATCGGGTTAAAGTACAGTCAGCGTTAAATTGATTTGAGCGTCTAGAGTAGCCAAAATGATCTGAAAACAAAAATTAATAGATCTCGTGCCTCTCACGACCTTCTGGTACATTGAAAATTAATTTAATGAATTTAACAAAATATTTATTTTTATTCCATTCTTATAGATTTTAATATTTTATTGAAAGGTGACTTATTTTATTGAATTTTTCTGAAAATTTAAAAACCTTTTCTGAAATAACCTAATAAAAAATAATCAAAATTAAATTCAGCATGCGAGACTCTCGCACCGACTTCATCATCACTCGAATGTGCTACAACAACCCTCATTTTATTGCAATTGTAAACTATGTTTCCCTTTTTTTTTATTTATTTATCCTTACATACAGGGTCATTTTTGGACCCCTTTTAAAATTTTGTCAGGTCATTCTATAACAGCGGTACAATCAATTTATGAAGTAAAACAAAAACATTTTTTTTACATTTTTACCCCAAACTTTTCCCTACACAAATTGAAATTGTTGTCACCGTTTGCGCGTCGCACGGTCGACCCGCGCGAGCCCCCCTCCCGCCACTCGCCTTCCCCCGCTGGCGTCCCGTTCGTGACGGTGAGCGTGCGCGCCTAGATTTTTAGGATATAAAAAGTGGCTGAAAACTGAGAATTTAAAAAGAAATAAATTAGAATTAGCTCACCTAATTTCTTTTTATTACTTCCTTAAACTTATATTTGATTTTGTAAAGGGGTCGCAAAATTACCCTGTATAATAAAACAGTAAAAAAAGTGTGTCTGCTGTACATTACATATATTTCAAAAAAAAATATGTGGGACGATGGAGACATAGTAATAGAGTAAGAATTTAGAAAAAAAGTGTGTCTGTTTGTCTGTTTGAACACGCTAATCTCAGGAAATACTGAACGGATTCGAATGAATCTTTTTTTGTAATATAGCTGTTAAGCCTGGGTATAGTTTAGAGTATAATGATTTTGGAAATTGGAACACCTGATGCAGTACCATAATGGTCCAGCTAAACTATACAAAATACAAAAATGACACCTTAACAAAAGTTGTTCAGCCTGATGAGCATTTTATGTTGAGGTAAAAAAATCGAAGATCTGGAATACCTGGATGACCTTATATGAATACGCCGGAGTAATAATGTCCACGCGTACGAAGTCGCAGGCATCAGCTAGTCAAAAATAAAACATTACATTAGTGTTAAAAATCACGTACATTTGTCCGGTGCGGATTGATTTGATGCTAGTACGTATGACAACATTAGGTAGGTAAATACTATTATACTATTACTTAGGTAGGTAAGTACAAAGAGAATGTAAAAAACTAGCGTTTTACGTAAAGATATTTTAGAACTGACAAAAAACATCGAGTTACTCACTTACTAGTCTTACTACAAGCGCAGATTACATAATACTATAGAAACAGGTAAAGACTATAACATTTATCTATAACAAGTGAGTCGTATAGAATCAAAGGCGGCAATGTAGGGTATTTGTCAAAAATGACTTATTGATACAGCAGCATTGCAAATTTTAAACGTCATCGACTGTTAATATTGTTAATATTAAGGTTTTAACATTTTTCATTATTTTTTATCTTTAAATCAAATGGACAATGCAACTTATTGGCCCAATTTTTTTAAATAGTCCAATCAACGGGGCTTATGCAACCCGAATAATTCTCCCGTCTATGAAATTTGGCATGCGATTAAGTTAGGTAATACAGATTACAGATGAACAATAATCCAATAAATTTTGTTACGAGAAGTTAGGTATTTTTACCTAAACATGAAAATCGCTTATATCTCTCTGTGAATATTTCCTCCGGCTAAAATACTATCTGTATACGTACTTATGTATTAGTTAGAATAAGTATGTAAAGGAATCCAATATTTTTTCAATTTCAGAGATACTTCAAATTTTAATTTTAATATTTTTCAATATATCTTCTGCTGAAAATTTTTTCTGCTGATTATTAATTTGTATATGTTTTTATACCCTTAATATATAGCTTTGTTCAGTAAGCCAATAATTTTTTTCTTTAATCATATTTATACATAAACGTATAAAAATGGACCGATATTTTTTCACATTACCTTTTGAGATAAAAAAATAAAAAATATGATTAAAGAAGAAAATTTATTGACTTACTGAACAAAGCTTTATATTTAAGGATATAAAAAAATACTAAAAATAATAATCAGCAGATATTTTTTTCAATAGAAGATATATTGAAAAATAATAAAAAGTTAAATTTGGGGTATCTCTGATTTCGAAAAAAGATTGGATTCCTTTACATACTTATTTTAACTAGTACATAAGTACGTATACAGAAAGTATTTTAGCCGGAGGAAATATTCACAGAGAGATATAAGCGATTTTCATGTTTGGGTAAAAATACCTAACTTCTCGTAACAAAAATTACTGGATTATTGTTCATCTGTAATCTGTATTACCCAACTTCATCACATGCCAAATTTCATAGACGGGAGAATTTTTCAGAAGTCTCTATACAACAAATATGCTCATTGATTGGACTAAAAGGTATGGTACAGGAATGAAACTTGTTTCCAAGTAAGTATAAATTTTATCATTAGGGTTGACTTTTACTATGGCACCAAAAAATCTTAGGTGCCACTAACGCCAGAAAAAAATCGTTCATATTTTTTTTGGCTTCAGTGCAGTTGTAACTTTTTTTCACCAGGATAGATATTTTGGTGCCTTAGTAAAAGTCAGCCCAAATGATACTATCGATATTTCGAAACAAGTTTCATTCCTGTACCATACTTTTCAAGATCTGTCTATTGGGCAAAGCCAGATGACGAAGCTAAAAACTGACGACGGACGCATCATCTCAGCGAAGCCTGAAATCCTGAGGGAGATCGATAGTTTCTATGGGCAGTTATATTCCACGCAGACACCTGTTGAAATCAAGGCTAAAGACCCCAGAGCCAAGCTTACCCGACACTATACCCAAGATACTTCGGACGTCAGCATGCACGAGATTAGTATGGCTCTCAAACAGCTGAAAAACAAAAAGGCGGCGGGTGACGACGGAATCACTACATAACTTCTGAGAGCGATAACTTAAAGTCCTCCAGAAGCTTTTAAATTTTTATCAAAATTAGCCCAAAAACAAAAAAGTTGGCCGCCATCTTGGATATTTAATATTTTTATCATTGCGTTGCTGTTTTATTGTCGAAATAGTTCCAAAAAACAAGTTTCATCGAAACCGGCCCAAAAACAAAAAGTTGGCCGCCATCTTGGATATTTTATATTTTTATTATTGCCGTTGTTGTTTATTTGTCGAAATAGTACTAAAAATCGAGTTTCATCAAAATCGGCCCAAAAACAAAAAAGTTGGCTGCCATCTTGGATATTTTATATTTTTATTATTGCGTTGCTGTTTTCTTGTCGAAATAGTACTAAAAACCGAGTTCTATCAAAATCGGCCCAAAAACAAAAAGTTGGCCGCCATCTTGGATTTTTTCAATTTTTATTATTGCGTTGCTGTTTTCTTGTCGAAATAGTACTAAAAACCGAGTTCTATCAAAATCGGCCCAAAAACAAAAAAGTTGGCCGCCATCTTGGATTTTTTCAATTTTTATTATTGCGTTGCTGTTTTATTTTCGAAATAGTACCCAAAGCCGAGTTTCATCGAAATCGGCCCAAAAACAAAAAAGTTGGCCGCCATCTTGGATTTTTTCAATTTTTATTATTGCGTTGCTGTTTTATTTTCAAAATAGTACCCAAAACCGAGTTTCATCGAAATCGGCTCAAAAACAAAAAGTTGGCCGCCATCTTGGATTTTTTATATTTTTATTATTGCGTTGCTGTTTTTTTGTCGAAATAGTACTAAAAACCGAGTTTCATCGAAATAAGCCCAAAAACAAAAAAGTTGGCTGCCATCTTGGATATTTTATATTTTTATTATTGCGTTGCTGTTTTCTTGTCGAAATAGTACTAAAAACCGAGTTCTATCAAAATCGGCCCAAAAACAAAAAGTTGGCCGCCATCTTGGATTTTTTCAATTTTTATTATTGCGTTGCTGTTTTATTTTCGAAATAGTACCCAAAGCCGAGTTTCATCGAAATCGGCCCAAAAACAAAAAAGTTGGCTGCCATCTTGGATTTTTTCAATTTTTATTATTGCGTTGCTGTTTTATTTTCGAAATAGTACCCAAAACCGAGTTTCATCGAAATCGGCTCAAAATCAAAAAGTTGGCCGCCATCTTGGATTTTTTATATTTTTATTATTGCGTTGCTGTTTTATTGTCGAAATAGTTCCAAAAAACAATTTTCATCAAAACCGGCCCAAAAACAAAAAAGTTGGCCGCCATCTTGGATATTTTATATTTTTATTATTGCGTTGCTGTTTTTTTGTCGAAATAGTACTAAAAACCGAGTTTCATCGAAATTAGCCCAAAAACAAAAAAGTTGGCCGCCATCTTGGATATTTTATATTTTTATTATTGCGTTGCTGTTTTCTTGTCGAAATAGTACTAAAAACCGAGTTCTATCAAAATCGGCCCAAAAACAAAAAAGTTGGCCGCCATCTTGGATTTTTTCAATTTTTATTATTGCGTTGCTGTTTTATTTTCGAAATAGTACCCAAAGCCGAGTTTCATCGAAATCGGCCCAAAAAACAAAAAAGTTGGCCGCCATCTTGAATATTTTTATTTTTATTATTGCGTTGCTGTTTTATTTTTGAAATAGTACCCGAAACCGAGTTTCATCGAAATCGGCCCAAAAACAAAAAGTTGGCCGCCATCTTGGATTTTTTCAATTTTTATTATTGCGTTGCTGTTTTATTTTCGAAATAGTACCCAAAACCGAGTTTCATCGAAATCGGCTCAAAAACAAAAAAGTTGGCCGCCATCTTGGATTTTTTATATTTTTATTATTGCGTTGCTGTTTTATTGTCGAAATAGTTCCAAAAAACAATTTTCATCGAAACCGGCCCAAAAACAAAAAAGTTGGCCGCCATCTTGGATATTTTATATTTTTATTATTGCGTTGCTGTTTTCTTGTCGAAATAGTACTAAAAACCGAGTTTCATTGAAATCGGCCCAAAAACAAAAAAGCTGGCCGCCATCTTGAATTTTTTTTTTATTTTTATTATTGCGTTGCTGTTTTATTTTCGAAATAGTACCCAAAACCGAGTTTCATCGAAATCGGCCCAAAAACAAAAAAGTTGGCCGGCATCTTGGAATTTTTATATTTTTGAATATATCGTTGCTGTTTCCTTGTCAAAATAAAAAGAAAAACTGAGTTTCATTGAAATCGGCCCACAAATAAAAAAGTTGGCTGCCATCTTGGATTTTTTATTTTTAACATTGCGTTGCTGTTTTCTTGTTAAAGCAGTAACAAAAACCGAGTTTCATAGAAAACGGTCAAATCGGCCCATAAACAAAAAGACATAGAAATTTGCTTGGTAGCAAAAAAGTTGCCCGCTATCCTGGATTTTTTATATTTTTAACATTGCGTGCCAAAAACCGAGTTTCATCGAAATCGGCCCACAAACAAAAAAGATGGCCGCCATCTTGAATTTTTTAATATTTAAAAAATTTTTTTGTTATTTTCTTTTCAAAATAGTTACAAAAACTGAGTTTCATTGAAATCGGCCCATAAACAAAAAAGTTGGCTGCCATCTTGAATTTTTTAATATTTTAAAAATGCGTTATTATTTTCTTATCAAAATAGTGCCAAAAACCGAGTTTCATCGAAATCGGCCCAAAAACAAAAAAGTTGGCCGCCATCTTGAATTTTTTAATATTTAAAAATGCGTTGTTATTTTCTTATCAAAATAGTGCCAAAAAACCGATTTTTCATCGAAATCGGCCCATAAACAAAAAAGTTGGCCGCCATCTTGAGTTTTTTAATATTTAAAAATGCGTTGTTATTTTCTTATCAAAATAGTACCGAAAACCGAGTTTCATCGAAATCGGCCCACAAACAAAAAAGATGGCCGCCATCTTGAATTTTTTAATATTTAAAAAATGATTTGTTATTTTCTTATCAAAATAGTGCCAAAAACTGAGTTTCATCGAAATCGGCCCATAAACAAAAAAGTTGGCCGCCATCTTGAGTTTCTTAATATTTAAAAAATGCGTTGATATTTTCTTATCAAAATAGTGCCAAAAACCGAGTTTCATCGAAATCGGCCCACAAACAAAAAAGATGGCCGCCATCTTGAATTTTTTAATATTTAAAAAAATTTTTGTTATTTTCTTTTCAAAATAGTTACAAAAACTGAGTTTCATCGAAATCGGCCCATAAACAAAAAAGTTGGCTGCCATCTTGAATTTTTTAATATTTTAAAAATGCGTTATTATTTTCTTATCAAAATAGTGCCAAAAACCGAGTTTCATCGAAATCGGCCCATAAACAAAAAAGTTGGCTGCCATCTTGAATTTTTTAATATTTTAAAAATGCGTTATTATTTTCTTATCAAAATAGTGCCAAAAACCGAGTTTCATCGAAATCGGCCCAAAAACAAAAAAGTTGGCCGCCATCTTGAATTTTTTAATATTTAAAAATGCGTTGTTATTTTCTTATCAAAATAGTGCCAAAAACCGATTTTCATCGAAATCGGCCCATAAACAAAAAAGTTGGCCGCCATCTTGAGTTTTTTAATATTTAAAAATGCGTTGTTATTTTCTTATCAAAATAGTACCGAAAACCGAGTTTCATCGAAATCGGCCCACAAACAAAAAAGATGGCTGCCATCTTGAATTTTTTAATATTTCAAAAATGATTTGTTATTTTCTTATCAAAATAGTGCCAAAAACTGAGTTTCATCAAAATCGGCCCATAAACAAAAAAGTTGGCCGCCATCTTGAGTTTTTTAATATTTAAAAAATGCGTTGTTATTTTCTTATCAAAATAGTGCCAAAAACCAAGTTTCATCGAAATCGGCCCACAAACAAAAAAGATGGCCGCCATCATCAAAATAGTGGCAAAAACTGAGTTTCATCAAAATCGGCCCATAAACAAAAAAGTTGGCCGCCATCTTGAATTTTTTAATATTTTAAAAATGAGTTGTTATTTTCTTATCAAAATAGTGCCAAAAACCGAGTTTCATCGAAATCGGCCCACAAACAAAAAAGATGGCCGCCATCTTAAATTTTTTAATATTAAAAAAATTTTTTTGTTATTTTCTTTTCAAAATAGTTACAAAAACTGAGTTTCATCGAAATCGGCCCATAAACAAAAAAGTTGGCTGCCATCTTGAATTTTTTAATATTTTAAAAATGCGTTATTATTTTCTTATGAAAATAGTGCCAAAAACCGAGTTTCATCGAATTCGGCCCAAAAACAAAAAAGTTGGCCGCCATCTTGAATTTTTTAATATTTAAAAATGCGTTGTTATTTTCTTATAAAAATAGTGCCAAAAACCGATTTTCATCGAAATAAGTTCATAAGTTCATAAGTTATTTATTCCATAAAACAATAATACATTGTGTCGGAAATTAAAATTTAAATAAGCACATAAGTACATAAAATAACAAATTAATATCACAAACAAACAATAAAATAATAAAAAAAAAAATATACCCATCATTAAATATTGAAATCCATTAAATTATTATTATCATACAGGGGCTACAGGGCAAATTGTATACAAAATTAAAAAACCGATTTGACATAATCTTCTATACTATAAAAATTTTTCTCCAGTAGATAGGACTTCAGTTTGGATTTAAAAACATTAACGTTTGAAATATTTTTTAATCCAGTTGGCAATTTATTAAAAAGTCTAACTGCTTGATATTTTACACTATGTTTGACTATTTGTAATTTTGGCTGTATTATATTGGCTAAGTCTTTCCGCCGAGTGTCATGACGTTTTATTTTTGCCTCAGCGGTTTCGTATCTATAGGGATGTTTGACAAGGTCTATGAGAAGAATAAGAATATAAAGACATGGTGCAGTCAGAATTCTAAGATTTGTAAAGTGCTCTCTGCATGACTGTCTCTGACTTATGCGCAACATTGTTCTTATTGCCCTCTTTTGAATAGTGAATGCTTTTTTAAGATTATAATCATAACTGTTTCCCCAAAACTTTATGCTATATCTTAAACGAGATTCTACCAGGGCAAAGTATACCATTTTTAATTGCTTCATCGTTAACTCATCTCTTAAACTTTTCAAAGCATAGCATGAAGATGAGATTTTGTTTTCAATGTAGTTGACTTCTTCCTTCCAGTTAAGAAGAGAATCTATGTGAATACCTAAAAATTTGACGGAGTCTACAAGTGAAACACAGCTTTCGTTTAATTTGATATCCATTGATTCATTTGCTCTTGAAGTCGATTTAAAAAGTATAGCTTTTGTCTTTTCTACGTTAAGCACGAGGTTATTTGCTGTGAACCACTGTGAAAATGTCGCTAATGCGCTATTTAGTCTACTGTTGAGATCACTAATGTTTTTTGCATTTATCACCGCATTTGTGTCATCGGCAAAAACGACCAGTTCAATTTCTGGTATAGAGTTGTACATGAAAGGGATCAAGTCATTGGTGAATAATATAAAGAAAATTGGTCCCAAGATAGAGCCTTGTGGAACACCCCTCTGAATTTTCTTTAGTTTAGATTTAAATATTTTCTCAGTTTTATCATCCGTGCACTTCATCTCAACATATTGGTATCTATTGTTTAAGTATGATTCAAATAGCCGAAGAACATTACCTTTTATCCCATAAAATTGAAGTTTATTAATTAATTAATCGTTTATTAATTAATTAATTAAGAAATCGGTCCATAAACAAAAAAGTTGGCCGCCATCTTGAGTTTTTTAATATTTAAAAATGCGTTGTTATTTTCTTATCAAAATAGTACCGAAAACCGAGTTTCATCGAAATCGGCCCACAAACAAAAAAGATGGCCGCCATCTTGAATTTTTTAATATTTAAAAAAATTTTTTGTTATTTTCTTTTCAAAATAGTGCCAAAAACTGAGTTTCATCGAAATCGGCCCATAAACAAAAAAGTTGGCCGCCATCTTGAGTTTCTTAATATTTAAAAAATGCGTTGATATTTTCTTATCAAAATAGTGCCAAAAACCGAGTTTCATCGAATTCGGCCCAAAAACAAAAAAGTTGGCCGCCATCTTGAATTTTTTAATATTTAAAAATGCGTTGTTATTTTCTTATCAAAATAGTGCCAAAAACCGATTTTCATCGAAATCGGCCCATAAACAAAAAAGTTGGCCGCCATCTTGAGTTTTTTAATATTTAAAAATGCGTTGTTATTTTCTTATCAAAATAGTACCGAAAACCGAGTTTCATCGAAATCGGCCCACAAACAAAAAATATGGCCGCCATCTTGAATTTTTTAATATTTAAAAAATGATTTGTTATTTTCTTATCAAAATAGTTACAAAAACTGAGTTTCATCGAAATCGGCCCATAAACAAAAAAGTTGGCCGCCATCTTGAGTTTCTTAATATTTAAAAAATGCGTTGATATTTTCTTATCAAAATAGTGCCAAAAACCGAGTTTCATCGAAATCGGCCCACAAACAAAAAAGATGGCCGCCATCATCAAAATAGTGCCAAAAACCGAGTTTCATCGAATTCGGCCCAAAAACAAAAAAGTTGGCCGCCATCTTGGATTTTTTATATTTTTATTATTGCGTTGCTGTTTTATTGTCGAAATAGTTCCAAAAAACAATTTTCATCAAAACCGGCCCAAAAACAAAAAAGTTGGCCGCCATCTTGGATATTTTATATTTTTATTATTGCGTTGCTGTTTTTTTGTCGAAATAGTACTAAAAACCGAGTTTCATCGAAATTAGCCAAAAACAAAAAAGTTGGCCGCCATCTTGGATATTTTATATTTTTATTATTGCGTTGCTGTTTTCTTGTCGAAATAGTACTAAAAACCGAGTTCTATCAAAATCGGCCCCAAAAACAAAAAAGTTGGCCGCCATCTTGGATTTTTTCAATTTTTATTATTGCGTTGCTGTTTTATTTTCGAAATAGTACCCAAAGCCGAGTTTCATCGAAATCGGCCCAAAAACAAAAAAGTTGGCCGCCATCTTGATATTTTTATTTTTATTATTGCGTTGCTGTTTTATTTTGAAATAGTACCCGAAACCGAGTTTCATCGAAATCGGCCCAAAAACAAAAAAGTTGGCCGCCATCTTGGATTTTTTCAATTTTATTATTGCGTTGCTGTTTTATTTTCGAAATAGTACCCAAAACCGAGTTTCATCGAAATCGGCTCAAAAACAAAAAGTTGGCCGCCATCTTGGATTTTTTATATTTTTATTATTGCGTTGCTGTTTTATTGTCGAAATAGTTCCAAAAAACAATTTTCATCGAAACCGGCCCAAAAACAAAAAAGTTGGCCGCCATCTTGGATATTTTATATTTTTATTATTGCGTTGCTGTTTTCTTGTCGAAATAGTACTAAAAACCGAGTTTCATTGAAATCGGCCCAAAAACAAAAAAGCTGGCCGCCATCTTGAATTTTTTTTTTATTTTTATTATTGCGTTGCTGTTTTATTTTCGAAATAGTACCCAAAACCGAGTTTCATCGAAATCGGCCCAAAAACAAAAAAGTTGGCCGGCATCTTGGAATTTTTATATTTTTGAATATATCGTTGCTGTTTCCTTGTCAAAATAAAAAGAAAACTGAGTTTCATTGAAATCGGCCCACAAATAAAAAAGTTGGCTGCCATCTTGGATTTTTTATTTTTAACATTGCGTTGCTGTTTTCTTGTTAAAGCAGTAACAAAAACCGAGTTTCATAGAAAACGGTCAAATCGGCCCATAAACAAAAAGACATAGAAATTTGCTTGGTAGCAAAAAAGTTGCCCGCTATCCTGGATTTTTTATATTTTTAACATTGCGTGCCAAAAACCGAGTTTCATCTAAATCGGCCCACAAACAAAAAAGATGGCCGCCATCTTGAATTTTTTAATATTTAAAAAATTTTTTTGTTATTTTCTTTTCAAAATAGTTACAAAAACTGAGTTTCATTGAAATCGGCCCAATAAACAAAAAAGTTGGCTGCCATCTTGAATTTTTTAATATTTTAAAAATGCGTTATTATTTTCTATCAAAATAGTGCCAAAAACCGAGTTTCATCGAAATCGGCCCAAAAACAAAAAAGTTGGCCGCCATCTTGAATTTTTAATATTTAAAAATGCGTTGTTATTTTCTTATCAAAATAGTGCCAAAAACCGATTTTCATCGAAATCGGCCCATAAACAAAAAAGTTGGCCGCCATCTTGAGTTTTTTAATATTTAAAAATGCGTTGTTATTTTCTTATCAAAATAGTACCGAAAACCGAGTTTCATCGAAATCGGCCCACAAACAAAAAAGATGGCCGCCATCTTGAATTTTTTAATATTTAAAAAATGATTTGTTATTTTCTTATCAAATAGTGCCAAAAACTGAGTTTCATCGAAATCGGCCCATAAACAAAAAAGTTGGCCGCCATCTTGAGTTTCTTAATATTTAAAAAATGCGTTGATATTTTCTTATCAAAATAGTGCCAAAAACCGAGTTCATCGAAATCGGCCCACAAACAAAAAAGATGGCCGCCATCTTGAATTTTTTTAATATTTAAAAAAATTTTTGTTATTTTCTTTTCAAAATAGTTACAAAAACTGAGTTTCATCGAAATCGGCCCATAAACAAAAAAGTTGGCTGCCATCTTGAATTTTTTAATATTTTAAAAATGCGTTATTATTTTCTTATCAAAATAGTGCCAAAAACCGAGTTTCATCGAAATCGGCCCATAAACAAAAAAGTTGGCTGCCATCTTGAATTTTTTAATATTTTAAAATGCGTTATTATTTTCTTATCAAAATAGTGCCAAAAACCGAGTTTCATCGAAATCGGCCCAAAAACAAAAAAGTTGGCCGCCATCTTGAATTTTTTAATATTTAAAAATGCGTTGTTATTTTCTTATCAAAATAGTGCCAAAAACCGATTTTCATCGAAATCGGCCATAAACAAAAAAGTTGGCCGCCATCTTGAGTTTTTTAATATTTAAAAATGCGTGTTATTTTCTTATCAAAATAGTACCGAAAACCGAGTTTCATCGAAATCGGCCCACAAACAAAAAAGATGGCTGCCATCTTGAATTTTTTAATATTTAAAAAATGATTTGTTATTTTCTTATCAAAATAGTGCCAAAAACTGAGTTTCATCAAAATCGGCCCATAAACAAAAAAGTTGGCCGCCATCTTGAGTTTTTTAATATTTAAAAAATGCGTTGTTATTTTCTTATCAAAATAGTGCCAAAAACCAAGTTTCATCGAAATCGGCCCACAAACAAAAAAGATGGCCGCCATCATCAAAATAGTGGCAAAAACTGAGTTTCATCAAAATCGGCCCATAAACAAAAAAGTTGGCCGCCATCTTGAATTTTTTAATATTTTAAAAATGAGTTGTTATTTTCTTATCAAAATAGTGCCAAAAACCGAGTTTCATCGAAATCGGCCCACAAACAAAAAAGATGGCCGCCATCTTAAATTTTTTAATATTAAAAAAATTTTTTTGTTATTTTCTTTTCAAAATAGTTACAAAAACTGAGTTTCATCGAAATCGGCCCATAAACAAAAAAGTTGGCTGCCATCTTGAATTTTTTAATATTTTAAAAATGCGTTATTATTTTCTTATGAAAATAGTGCCAAAAACCGAGTTTCATTCGAATTCGGCCCAAAAACAAAAAAGTTGGCCGCCATCTTGAATTTTTTAATATTTAAAAATGCGTTGTTATTTTCTTATAAAAATAGTGCCAAAAACCGATTTTCATCGAAATAAGTTCATAAGTTCATAAGTTATTTATTCCATAAAACAATAATACATTGTGTCGGAAATTAAAATTTAAATAAGCACATAAGTACATAAAATAACAAATTAATATCACAAACAAACAATAAAATAATAAAAAAAAAAATATACCCATCATTAAATATTGAAATCCATTAAATTATTATTATCATACAGGGGCTACAGGGCAAATTGTATACAAAATTAAAAAACCGATTTGACATAATCTTCTATACTATAAAAATTTTTCTCCAGTAGATAGGACTTCAGTTTGGATTTAAAAACATTAACGTTTGAAATATTTTTTAATCCAGTTGGCAATTTATTAAAAAGTCTAACTGCTTGATATTTTACACTATGTTTGACTATTTGTAATTTTGGCTGTATTATATTGGCTAAGTCTTTCCGCCGAGTGTCATGACGTTTTTATTTTTGCCTCAGCGGTTTCGTATCTATAGGGATGTTTGACAAGGTCTATGAGAAGAATAAGAATATAAAGACATGGTGCAGTCAGAATTCTAAGATTTGTAAAGTGCTCTCTGCATGACTGTCTCTGACTTATGCGCAACATTGTTCTTATTGCCCTCTTTTGAATAGTGAATGCTTTTTTAAGATTATAATCATAACTGTTTCCCCAAAACTTTATGCTATATCTTAAACGAGATTCTACCAGGGCAAAGTATACCATTTTTAATTGCTTCATCGTTAACTCATCTCTTAAACTTTTCAAAGCATAGCATGAAGATGAGATTTTGTTTTCAATGTAGTTGACTTCTTCCTTCCAGTTAAGAAGAGAATCTATGTGAATACCTAAAAATTTGACGGAGTCTACAAGTGAAACACAGCTTTCGTTTAATTTGATATCCATTGATTCATTTGCTCTTGAAGTCGATTTAAAAAGTATAGCTTTTGTCTTTTCTACGTTAAGCACGAGGTTATTTGCTGTGAACCACTGTGAAAATGTCGCTAATGCGCTATTTAGTCTACTGTTGAGATCACTAATGTTTTTTGCATTTATCACCGCATTTGTGTCATCGGCAAAAACGACCAGTTCAATTTCTGGTATAGAGTTGTACATGAAAGGGATCAAGTCATTGGTGAATAATATAAAGAAAATTGGTCCCAAGATAGAGCCTTGTGGAACACCCCTCTGAATTTTCTTTAGTTTAGATTTAAATATTTTCTCAGTTTTATCATCCGTGCACTTCATCTCAACATATTGGTATCTATTGTTTAAGTATGATTCAAATAGCCGAAGAACATTACCTTTTATCCCATAAAATTGAAGTTTATTAATTAATTAATTAATTAATCGTTTATTAATTAATTAATTAAGAAATCGGTCCATAAACAAAAAAGTTGGCCGCCATCTTGAGTTTTTTAATATTTAAAAATGCGTTGTTATTTTCTTATCAAAATAGTACCGAAAACCGAGTTTCATCGAAATCGGCCCACAAACAAAAAAGATGGCCGCCATCTTGAATTTTTTAATATTTAAAAAAATTTTTTGTTATTTTCTTTTCAAAATAGTGCCAAAAACTGAGTTTCATCGAAATCGGCCCATAAACAAAAAGTTGGCCGCCATCTTGAGTTTCTTAATATTTAAAAAATGCGTTGATATTTTCTTATCAAAATAGTGCCAAAAACCGAGTTTCATCGAATTCGGCCCAAAAACAAAAAAGTTGGCCGCCATCTTGAATTTTTTAATATTTAAAAATGCGTTGTTATTTTCTTATCAAAATAGTGCCAAAAACCGATTTTCATCGAAATCGGCCCATAAACAAAAAAGTTGGCCGCCATCTTGAGTTTTTTAATATTTAAAAATGCGTTGTTATTTTCTTATCAAAATAGTACCGAAAACCGAGTTTCATCGAAATCGGCCACAAACAAAAAATATGGCCGCCATCTTGAATTTTTTAATATTTAAAAAATGATTTGTTATTTTCTTATCAAAATAGTTACAAAAACTGAGTTTCATCGAAATCGGCCCATAAACAAAAAAGATGGCCGCCATCTTGAGTTTCTTAATATTTAAAAAATGCGTTGATATTTTCTTATCAAAATAGTGCCAAAAACCGAGTTTCATCGAAATCGGCCCACAAACAAAAAAGATGGCCGCCATCATCAAAATAGTGCCAAAAACCGAGTTTCATCGAATTCGGCCCAAAAACAAAAAAGTTGGCCGCCATCTTGAATTTTTTAATATTTAAAAATGCGTTGCTATTTTCTTATCAAAATAGTGCCAAAACCGATTTTCATCGAAATCGGCCCATAAACAAAAAAGTTGGCCGCCATCTTGAGTTTTTTAATATTAAAAAACTCAAGATGGCGGCCAAATTTTTTGTTTGTAGGCCACAAACAAAAAATTTGGCCGCCATCTTGAATTTTTTAATATTTAAAAATGTGTTGATATTTTCTTATCAAAATAGTGCCAAAAACCGAGTTTCATCGAAATCGGCCCACAAACAAAAAAGATGGCCGCCATCATCAAAATAGTGGCAAAAACTGAGTTTCATCAAAATCGGCCCATAAACAAAAAAGTTGGCCGCCATCTTGAATTTTTTAATATTTTAAAATGAGTTGTTATTTTCTTATCAAAATAGTGCCAAAAACCGAGTTTCATCGAAATCGGCCCACAAAAAAAAAAGATGGCCGCCATTTAAATTTTTTAATATTAAAAAAAAATTTTTGTTATTTTCTTTTCAAAATAGTTACAAAAACTGAGTTTCATCGAAATCGGCCCATAAACAAAAAAGTTGGCTGCCATCTTGAATTTTTTAATATTTTAAAAATGCGTTATTATTTTCTTATGAAAATAGTTTCAAAAACCGAGTTTCATCGAATTCGGCCCAAAAACAAAACAGTTGGCCGCCATCTTGAATTTTTTAATATTTAAAAATGCGTTGTTATTTTCTTATCAAAATAGTGCCAAAAACCGATTTTCATCGAAATCGGCCCATAAACAAAAAAGTTGGCCGCCATCTTGAGTTTTTTAATATTTAAAAATGCGTTGTTATTTTCTTATCAAAATAGTACCGAAAACCGAGTTTCATCGAAATCGGCCCACAAACAAAAAAGATGGCCGCCATCTTGAATTTTTTAATATTTAAAAAATGATTTGTTATTTTCTTATCAAAATAGTGCCAAAAACTGAGTTTCATCGAAATCGGCCCATAAACAAAAAAGTTGGCCGCCATCTTGAGTTTTTTAATATTTAAAAATGCGTTGTTATTTTCTTATCAAAATAGTACCGAAAACCGAGTTTCATCGAAATCGGCCAACAAACAAAAAAGATGGCTGCCATCTTGAATTTTTTAATATTTAAAAAATGATTTGTTATTTTCTTATCAAAATAGTGCCAAAAACTGAGTTTCATCGAAATCGGCCCATAAACAAAAAAGTTGGCCGCCATCTTGAGTTTTTTAATATTTAAAAATGCGTTGTTATTTTCTTATCAAAATAGTACCGAAAACCGAGTTTCATCGAAATCGGCCCACAAACAAAAAAGATGGCCGCCATCTTGAATTTTTTAATATTTAAAAATGCGTTGTTATTTTCTTATCAAAATAGTGCCAAAAACCGATTTTCATCGAAATCGGCCCATAAACAAAAAAGTTGGCCGCCATCTTGAGTTTTTTAATATTTAAAAATGCGTTGTTATTTTCTTATCAAAATAGTACCGAAAACCGAGTTTCATCGAAATCGGCCAACAAACAAAAAAGATGGCTGCCATCTTGAATTTTTTAATATTTAAAAAATGATTTGTTATTTTCTTATCAAAATAGTGCCAAAAACTGAGTTTCATCAAAATCGGCCCATAAACAAAAAAGTTGGCCGCCATCTTGAGATTTTAATATTTAAAAAATGCGTTGTTATTTTCTTATCAAAATAGTGCCAAAAACCAAGTTTCATCGAAATCGGCCCACAAACAAAAAATTTGGCCGCCATCTTGAATTTTTTAATATTTAAAAATGTGTTGATATTTTCTTATCAAAATAGTGCCAAAAACCGAGTTTCATCGAAATCGGCCCACAAACAAAAAAGATGGCCGCCATCATCAAAATAGTGGCAAAAACTGAGTTTCATCAAAATCGGCCCATAAACAAAAAAGTTGGCCGCCATCTTGAATTTTTTAATATTTTAAAAATGAGTTGTTATTTTCTTATCAAAATAGTGCCAAAAACCGAGTTTCATCGAAATCGGCCCACAAACAAAAAAGATGGCCGCCATCTTAAATTTTTTAATATTAAAAAAAAAATTTTGTTATTTTCTTTTCAAAATAGTTACAAAAACTGAGTTTCATCGAAATCGGCCCATAAACAAAAAAGTTGGCTGCCATCTTGAATTTTTTAATATTTTAAAAATGCGTTATTATTTTCTTATGAAAATAGTGCCAAAAACCGAGTTTCATCGAATTCGGCCCAAAAACAAAAAAGTTGGCCGCCATCTTGAATTTTTTAATATTTAAAAATGCGTTGTTATTTTCTTATCAAAATAGTGCCAAAAACCGAGTTTCATCGAAATCGGCCCATAAACAAAAAAGGTGGCCGCCATCTTGAGTTTTTTAATATTTAAAAATGCGTTGTTATTTTCTTATCAAAATAGTACCGAAAACCGAGTTTCATCGAAATCGGCCCACAAACAAAAAAGATGGCCGCCATCTTGAATTTTTTAATATTTTAAAAATGCGTTATTGTTTTCTTATCAAAATAGTGCCAAAAATCGAGTTTCATCGAAATCGGCCCAAAAACAAAAAAGTTGGCCGCCATCTTGAATTTTTTAATATTTAAAAATGCGTTGTTATTTTCTTATCAAAATAGTGCCAAAAACCGATTTTCATCGAAATCGGCCCATAAACAAAAAAGTTGGCCGCCATCTTGAGTTTTTTAATATTTAAAAATGCGTTGTTATTTTCTTATCAAAATAGTGCCAAAAACCAAGTTTCATCGAAATCGGCCCACAAACAAAAAATTTGGCCGCCATCTTGAATTTTTAATATTTAAAAATGTGTTGATATTTTCTTATCAAAATAGTGCCAAAAACCGAGTTTCATCGAAATCGGCCCACAAACAAAAAAGATGGCCGCTATCATCAAATTAGTGGCAAAAACTGAGTTTCATCAAAATCGGCTCATAAACAAAAAAGTTGGCCGCCATCTTGAATTTTTTAATATTTTAAAAATGAGTTGTTATTTTCTTATCAAAATAGTGCCAAAAACCGAGTTTCATCGAAATCGGCCCACAAAAAAAAAAGATGGCCGCCATCTTAAATTTTTTAATATTAAAAAAAAATTTTTGTTATTTTCTTTTCGAAATAGTTACAAAAACTGAGTTTCATCGAAATCGGCCCATAAACAAAAAAGTTGGCTGCCATCTTGAATTTTTTAATATTTTAAAAATGCGTTATTATTTTCTTATGAAAATAGTGCCAAAAACCGAGTTTCATCGAATTCGGCCCAAAAACAAAAAAGTTGGCCGCCATCTTGAATTTTTTAATATTTAAAAATGCGTTGTTATTTTCTTATAAAAATAGTGCCAAAAACCGATTTTCATCGAAATCGGTCCATAAACAAAAAAGTTGGCCGCCATCTTGAGTTTTTTAATATTTAAAAATGCGTTGTTATTTTCTTATCAAAATAGTACCAAAAACCGAGTTTCATCGAAATCGGCCCACAAACAAAAAAGATGGCCGCCATCTTGAATTTTTTAATATTTAAAAAATGATTTGTTATTTTCTTATCAAAGTAGTGCCAAAAACTGAGTTTCATCGAAATCGGCCCATTAACAAAAAAGTTGGCCGCCATCTTGAATTTTTTAATATTTAAAAAATGATTTGGTATTTTCTTATCAAAATTGTGCCAAAAACCGAGTTTCATTGAAATCGGCCCATAAAGAAAAAAGTTGGCCGCCATTTTGAATTTTTTTATATTTTAGAAATGCGTTGTTATTTTCTTATCAAAATAGTGCCAAAAACCGAGTTTCATCGAAATTGGCCCACAAACAAAAAAGTTGGCCGCCATTTTGAATATTTCATACTTTAAAAATTACTTTGTTATTTTCTTGTCAAAATAGTACCAAAAACCAAGTTTCATCAAAATCGGCCTACAAACTTAAAAGTTGGCCGCCATCTTGGTTTTTTAATATTTTCAACACTGCGTTATTATTTTCTTTTCGAAATAGTACCATAAACCGAGTTTCATCGAAATCGGCGCATAAACATGAATTTGATTATTAATTAGGTATTAATTTACCCCTCGCCTGCGACTTCCAGTTATTTCAATTGATAGAACAATTTCGTTTTTGGGAAATCTGAAATGGTGTAGAATTTATGGTCACCCTTGTTTTGTAAAGGAATATTTCCTTAATATTGAAATTCTAAAATTGAAATTCGGCGCCAAAGTCAAAATCGGATCGGAGTTGCCAGGAGTGACACTTGAATTTATACAACTAAATAATGCTGATTAGCATTATTGTAGAAATCTAATGGGGAGGAAAAGCGCAATTTTATCCCGATAGGTGGCGTCTTGTCGTTGGTACCGAGCCGCCTCAAAGAAACTGTCAAAACATATGGGAATCTCTTAGAGTATTGCACTTTTTAATTTTATACTGAGAAAATGCCGCATTGTTATGCATGTAACTTGTAAAATATTGGAGTTCATCGATTTCCCAGTAACAAAAAAAATATTGGGCAAAAAAATATCAAAAAAAGATGCTTTTCCCTCGATTTTCTCCTTTGCTGAGCCTGAGAAACATTATAAATCAAAAGGAATGTTTCATGAATTTGATGAAGCTTCGCCAAAATAAAACAACATTTGAATTAATAACAGCTTTGTTCTTTAATATTTCAACCTCAGCAGTTTCTAACATATTTATAACTTGGATGAATTTGATAGGTATATCAAATATGGAATAAGCCCAATATTGGGGCCAAACAGAGAATTAATAGAATTTTATATGCCAGAGTCAGTCAAGAAACTTAGAATAATAAAATAAATATGATAAAACGGTTCGTGTAATTTTGGATGGTACAGAAATTCCAGTACAGAAACCTGAAATTACTATTGCACAGAAGGCATCATCAGGCAACTATAAACACGGAAATTCACACTCAGTTGCTTTGTTAAAATTTAAATCATATGCTTCTAATCTGAAATAAAAAGATTACTTGTAAATCTTACACGAAATTTAAAGAAATGTAATGCTTGTTAGCAATTTTTTGTAAGTTGCTATAAACTATCTTGCCTGTTGTTTTGGCTTTTCTTTTCCGTAATTCTTCTTTTATATGAGCTAAAGTTAGCATAGAATACATTGTTTGTCCGCAAAACCGAAAAAAATACAATCTAAGAAAGTAAAATCACGTAATACACAGTCAAGACAATATAAGCTCAAACTTGACAATTGTTCCAAAGACTAAGCGCCATCTGTAATTCACTTTGCCTTCGCCTCCCCATTAAATCAAAAGAGTATTCTAAATTAATATTTAAGTAGTATATTTTCAATATTCCACTCTGAATCCTTAACTTTGATACACTACGTGATTGGTAACGTAATTTTTTTTTCCCTACCATCGTGTTATTATTGTTTAGTAATGGCAATTGTGCGAACGAGACATCCTCATCTACTTGGTGATGTTTCATTCACACAGTAGAGGTCCAAACAAATTATCGGACGCGGCTTATGGACGCGGCTTACTGCCGCGGCTGATAAGTGTGCACACTCTCATAGTGTGCGTTACCCCAGCAAAAAGTTGAGCTTTAGAGAGATGAGACCTTATCAGATAATTAGTGTGTCATGAGGAGAAATTTGTTTACTAATAGCAAAATTTGTGTGAGTTGTAGTTTTTAAGATATATGATAAAAACAGATTTTGCTGGGGTCACGTTTTAAACATTACCCTGGCAAAAAAAGTTGTTTCAGCCTGGAACCAAATACATGAATAGATAGCTTTTGTTGCAAAGTAAATGTTAGCAAATAGCAAAAATTGTGTGTGTTATGGTTCTTGAGTTATTTAAGTTTTTGCTGGGGTAACGTTTTGGATTTTCCCAGATCTCGAAAACGGTTCAACGCAGAAGTTTGAAAAAAATACCACTAAGAGACCTTAATTTGTTTAAATTTGTTTAATTGTTAGTTTTTGATTTGGTTGTCGCAAACCAACGTAATTAAATGGTTTCGAAAAACAGAAAAAACGAATTTGCAAGTAAACTAGTACACTTATAATCAAATAAACAGCTGTTAAAAATAGCCGTGGTAGACACTTATTACATCAAGAATTTTAGGCTTTGTAACTTTACACGATGTAAAGATATAAACAAATTTAATAAATTTTAGACCGGTCGTACTTTAGCGATCGAATACACAGTTTCCATAACATTAAGACACATCGCATACATTAAACAAATTTAAGTAATTCATTAACATTCCTTCCTGTTAATTTCAGCTTTCAATTACGCCTATCATGAAAGCTTTAACAAAAACAATATTAAGACAGCAATTCTTTAATAGGCCGACCAAATTGTAAAGGTCACTAAAAAGCGACCGCACCATACGTACGGGTTATCTTCGGAAATTAGCAGCTTAGTATCCGATGTTTTGTACAGTTATGAAGAAAAATGTTATTGATATAGCTTAGATTCAACTAGTTTTCTATTTTATAAATTAATATCGTGTTTATTAATATCAAATAATACACTAACGCGATTAATAGTATTTTAAAAAGAATGTAATGATTCATGAAAGTTAAAAGTTTGAAGGCACTCAACATTACATAAATAAAGGTAAATAATAATCTAAACCTAATTAGGTAATAATCTCGCTAAGCAATTTATAGTGTGATTTATTTGTCAGTATCAATATATACATTTATAGTAATTTGTTGTTTCTGTTTTTTCAACCCAAATGTTTTATTTTAATACCAAACCTACTCATGTCAATCCAGTGACCACTATGTTTGACAGGTAAAAACATTTACCCATAAAAACTGTTCCTACCTAGGAATTGTATGTTTTTCTTTTATTTTTATTTATTGTAACAGCCTAGACTGAATAACAAGTTCAAACTTTGAATTTAGCTTAAAATCTGTAAATTGATTAAGAAATTTGAAACTCATTAAGAAATGAGCTAATTCAATAATGTTATTTATTTGTTAATCTTTGTTAATATAAAGTCTGGAAACGATATACATATTTGTAAATATCGTTCCATCTGATTGATAAAGCTGACAAGTTTTTTGCGCCCATTTTTCTTGTCAGTTAAAAGACGTCATAATGGGTGGTAGGGTAAAAGAATTGACGATTTAAAAATGCTTATTATGTGAGCTTATTTAAATAAAATATATTTCACTTTCACTTTCACGGAAACTACCTCGCATTTTTTCCATATAGGTATATTTCTCACCATTTAAACCTTCCCCTAAACTACGACAAACATTTTAAAACCAAAATCGGCCAAGCCAATCTTAAGTTTTTGCGAGACTAACGTACATTTTATATTTAAAGATAATTTGACCAGCAAACTTTAGTACGCAACTGTACTAACAAAAGATCCATATTATCCCGTTCATTTAAGATGGTTACGCTTATGTATAGCGCGGTCGCTTTTACGTGACCTCTACAATTTAGGCGGCTTATTAGAGAATTGTTGTTATATTCTTGTTTTTGTTAAAACTTTCATGATAGGCGTAATTGAAAGCTGAAATTAACAGGAAGGAATGTTAATGAATTACTTAAATTTGTTTAATGTATGCCATGTGTCTTAATGTTATGGAAACTGTGTATTCGATTGCTAAAGTACGACCAGTCTAAAATTTATCAAATTTGTTTATATCTTTATGTCGTGTAAAGTTACCAAGCCTTAAATTCTTGACGTAATAAGTGTCTACCACGGCTATTTTTTACAGCTGTTTATTTGATTATAAGTGTACTAGTTTACTTGCAAATTCGTTTTTTCTGTTTTTCGAAACCATTTAATTACGTTGGTTTGCGACAACCAAATCAAAAACTAACAATTAAACAAATTTAAACAAATTAAGGTCTCTTAGTGGTATTTTTTTCAAACTTCTGCGTTGTACCGTTTTCGAGATCTGGGAAAACCCAAAACGTTACCCCAGCAAAAACTTAAATAACTCAAGAACCATAACACACACAATTTTTGCTATTTGCTAACATTTACTTTGCAACAAAAGCTATCTATTCATGTATTTGGTTCCAGGCTGAAACAACTTTTTTTGCCAGGGTAATGTTTAAAACGTGACCCCAGCAAAATCTGTTTTTCTCATATATCTTAAAAATTACAACTCACACAAATTTTGCTATTAGTAAACAAATTTCTCCTCATGACACACTAATTATCTGATAAGGTCTCATCTCTCTAAAGCTCAACTTTTTGCTGGGGTAACGCACACACTCTCATAACATCCTGCGTGCCAGATAGCTATCGGACGTCCGATGACGTCATATTAGTCTATGGTTACGTCCGCGACCTACTACATCCGATAGTTTGCACACCTCAGATCAGCCGCGGCAGTAAGCCGCTTCCGATAATTTGTTTGGACCTTCAATGTCGTCGATAGAATTTCAACTCTATGACAAAGATAATAAAGTTGAATTTCTTTTAAACGCATAGTGAGAATTTTTATAGAGTACTCACTCCTTATAATATGAGCCTCCTTGGTTGAGACGTATTTACATAATAATGTACTCTATGGTATTTACTGGAATAAAGGTCCAAACAAATTATCGGACGCGGCTTATGGACGCGGCTTATTGCCGCGGCTGATAAGTGTGCACACTCTAATAACATCCTGCGTGCCAGATAGCTATCGGACGTCCGATGACGTCATATTAGTCTATGGTTACGTCCGCGACCTACTACATCGGCACCCTGCACCCTGATTATCTAAAAAGAAACTATTTAGCGACCGGTTGCATTTGACATCCATTGCCACTTTTCTTTGGTATGTTTTTTTTACCCCAAAGAAAAGTAGCAATGTATTACGTTCATCTGTGAACTGCGACCGGTCGCTAGGCGGTTTCTAATTAGATAATCAGCCCGCGGATTACCTAAAAAGAAACTATTTAGCGACCGGTTGCATTTGACATACATTGCCACTTTTCTTTGGTATGTTCTTTTTTAACCCAAAAAGAAGTAGCAATGGATCACGATCATCTGTGAACTGCAACCAGTCGCTAGGTGGTTTTTAATTAGATAATCAGCCCACCGATAGTTTGCACACCTCAGATCAGCCGCGGCAGTAAGCCGCGTCCGATAATTTGTTTGGACTAAGTTTTTGCTTGGACGTCTTAATACCCCATCTGCGCCGGCCGTATACCCGCCTAAAAATTATTAGCACCACAGAAGATAAGAGAACAATAGAAGAAAACGTAAACAAAGTGCTGGCCTCATGCGGCCGGCTCGGCGTTGACAGTATGGCTTAAATTATTTTAGCTGGCCGCATGCGGCCGGGTCGGCGTCAAGAAGATACTGAGTATCGAATCAGCGTCCAACGCGTTTCGAGTATTTAGAAGTATCAAACTTTTGACGGCGTACATTGCTCAATTACGCACACAAACTTATTAGTAAGGCAAAGTCGGAGACTCGTACGCGTTCGATCTAAGTGTGAGTGAGTTTATTCCTATACATTTACGATCAACCTTAACGTTACGTGTTAAAGCTGCTTTTTGTATGCACTGTGATTAGGTAAGCGTCTGAGTTAAGCGAGTCCGAAGATTTTCTGTCTTGTTACCGCAGTTAGACAATAATATTTTGAGTTATTGTTTTTTTTTATTAGATTTTATTTTGATTTTTTTCATTTTTAATTTATTTTAAGTTGATTCTACTATGAATTCAATTAGTAAAAAAAATAAAAATAAAATGAAATAATGAAAAAGCATTATCTACCAGTCAACCGACAACAATAAAAAAAGACATTCATGAATGCGGTACAAACAGAAGAATTCAACGAAAACATAACAAATTATTAAATATAGGAACCTACTTACCTACTAATACTTAACCAAAGTAATAAATATGGATACAAAAAATATATTATGACATAATATTATATGTAAACATGAATATACGTACATAATTATTTACAAAATATATAAATACATTTATACAAAAAAAACCAAGTACTTAATGAGTTTGATCACAGAATAGATAATAGTACTAGCGTACAGAAGTTGCACTGCTTTGATCTTGAAGAAAGCCGACATTTTAGGTCGCCCGTCCAAGCTAAATTGCACCTTAATTCAACTTGTCAACGTATCTTATTCATTGCGTTGCGTCATCCCGACGCAACGTGCTCGAGCAGTAGGGTTGTCGCTGGAGGTATAAATTAAATTCGAACTTTAAATATTTTTTGCCCGCGACAGAACGGAGGAGATAGGTATTGCGTTAATGGTGAGTGTTTGTTTGTTTGTGTTTATGGGCAAACGCAAATATTAGAATTTTTCTCCAGATCGGTTTGACCGATTTAGACGCGGTTTTCTGTAATGGATTTGTAGGTTTTTGGCGATGGTTCTTTGATAGGTGTTATGGTGTTTAGCCACTAGGGGGCGCTGCAGTAATAATCCTACTGTCATTACGCATTATTTACAACATTATTTCGTTTTTCATTAATAACTAGAACCTACCTATATTGATGACCTCCGTGGTCGAGTGGTTCGCACGCCGGTTTTCAAGGCGTCACCATCTCTTGAGGTCCCGGGTTCGATCCCCGGCTGGGTCAATGTAGAAAATGAACTTTTCAATATTGTCTCAGGTCTGGGTGTGTGTCATACCATACCACCGTTGTTACTGATTTCCATAACACAAATGCTATAGCTACTTACTTTGGGATTGGAGCAATGTATGTGATGTTGTCAAATATTTATTTATTTATTATATATTTTTCTACAAATGTTATTTGTTAGAAATATATGTATAAGTAGGTACCTACCTGTATCGTTTAACGTCTTAAACAACGTCGCAACCAGAAGTTTAACTGTCCAAGTTTACGTCCAAATGAACATAGATAAGTAACTAAATAGTAAAAACGTTTATTTTCGAGTACTTAGGTACCTAGATAGAATACAAGTGAGTACATACTTACCTATACTCCAGCCAACTTGCGAAAATAATGTTTACAAAGAAACCGCCCATAGTAGGTACCTACTTAACCTCAAAAGTAGGTTATTTTTAATATTTTAATATCATTGATAACTTACCTATAAGTATTTTGTAAGTTGTATTACCTTATCTATGGAGTTTAATTTACTGAAACTACGTAGGTAGGTAAGTATTTGTGGGATTTATTCTGTGGTGGAATACCTAATTACGAAATGTGCAGTTTTGTTTACAAACATTCTTTCCGTAAGATGGCTGGAGTATAGGTAGGTACCTACTTACTTCACATAAAAATAATAAATAGTATCTTTAAAAATATATGTAATTATGCGAAAGATAATACATTAATTTTATCAAACTTACCTTTCACAATCATTGGTAACGTAAAATAGGTCAGTTTTGATGTCTTTTTTTTTATTTAGGCATCCATAAACACAGCAATAAATCGTCATAATGATGCCAATAAATGATATAGGCACGTATATTCAATTATATAAAAAACAAATCAATAAAAATACGAATAAAATCAAACACATTACATAAGTAGCAGAAAGCGCGGGAATCATAGGTACCTACTACGCTGTGAGAACGCGGCGGTTATCCCGAGCGCGCGACAGCCCGACTGATATGTCCTCGCAGAAGACGCCGAGCGCTAGGTGAATTTTTCATACCTACGCGCGGAGTGATGGAGCCCTGGTTTGATTGAGACAATGATTATTCACATCATGTGCGTAATCCTTCCAAAAGAAACGCATGAGTATTTCTTTTAAATGAGAATTTGCTCGGGGATCTCCTGATAGTATCAGGAAGACTATTCCAGAGGCAGGTCGCTTGCACCGTAAAGGAATCAGACATATCCAGAATTAAAGAGGGGAGTAAAGAGAGCAAGAGAATTGGCAGAGCGAAGGGGACAATCGTGAGAATCACAGAGATTTTAAGTTGAGACCGGTACAAAGAAACATGATCAAATTTACGAAGGCAGAATATAAAACAGATGGCATTATTAATAAGCCGGTCCAAGTTATTAAGAAGATCCTCATTCAAGTCAGGGTAGCAGACATCGGCATAATCAATGAGTGTAAGCAGTGGAAGTCAGGGTAGCAGTCAGGGTGTTTTTGTTCGGTATCTCGTATTGTTTACATCTCGTATTGCTTCCTCGCGGTTAAAGTGAATTATTGTTTAACTTATTAGCGTTTATGAAAGATAAGAAGATATTTATACGCAAATTAAGAAGATTTTGGCGGTGATGGGATTTTTTGACTATAATTAATACCTAAGGACCTAAGATGTTTTATGTAAAACTATTATAAATGTGTAACAAAAGTTTGTAATCCTGTGCGTGTTGTATTGTTGTTTACACGATAATAAACGATACAGTGTAATTCCTCGTTATTACTCGCTGACTGCCCTAATCCACGCCATCTTGAGCTAGCCTGGCGCGATATTGGCGCCCAACGTGGGGCCCACGAGTTTCTCAACGATTGGATTTTATAGACAACATGCCTATCACAAGAAGTGCGAGTGGTAATCAGTCGCAATCTGATGAAGACTGGGAGGAGAGAGCTCGGCCGCCTGTGACCTTGGCGGCGCTCGCTGAGCCCGCGGCGCAGGCCAAGTCCCCCGCGCCGGCTGCCCCCGAGGCAACCGCACCCGCGACACGCTCTCCGGTTCCCGACACGATGCCTACAGCAGCGGCTACCGTATCCGTCGCCGACATGACGACTCTGATGACGTCGTGGCAGCAGTCGTTCGAACGCCTGCTCGACAGGGTTCTGTCTCATGAAGAGGACCGCCGACCTGCCACGCCAGCTGCCGTATCCTGTTCCGTGTCCACTACATCGTCGGCTCATTTCGCCGCGTGCAAAGCGCGCTATAGCGGCGCGCCCAACGAGTCTCTGGATGGATTCATCGACGCGATCGAGGCGTACAAAGACTGTGCAGGTGTTAGTGATGTCAATGCCCTGCGTGGCATTTCTATGTTGCTGACACACGACGCCGCGACGTGGTGGCAGGGCGTGAAGTCCACCATCACCACCTGGAGCTCCGCCGTCCAGTGTATGCGCAGCGCCTTCGGAGACAGTCGCCCGCCTCACCGTTTGTATGTAGATCTATTTAATATGAGGCACGAGAATGAGAAAACGGAGATATTTGTAGCTAAAGCCCGTGCGCTTCTAGCCCGCCTTCCTCGAGGGGATCTGACGGAAAAGGTGGAAGTAGATATGATATACGGCCTTCTGAACAGTAGAATCCGCGAGCGATTACGTCGCGAAGAGGCCGAGAACTTCAAGATCCTACTTCACAAAGCTCGCGAGATAGAAGACTCCTTGGACACGTCACGAGTCGCGCCGATTTCATCGCGTCACACGCCGAGTTCATCGCGCACTCCTACGACGACGGCCGCCCAGGCTCCAGCGCCCGCAGCCCCGCCGGCAGGGCGCCGCGCCAGCAGCGGCGCGCCCGCCGACAAGCCGCCGCCTGTCTCGAGGCCGACCGCTAATGACCAAGGAAGGCCGCCGCAGAGAAGTAGACCCCGTCCCTTTTGTGTTTATTGTTAATCGCCAGGTCACACCCGAGAAGAATGTCGAAAGTTAAACAGTGATAAGAGTGATCAGAAAAGTGATAATATTATTGCTTGTTATGGTTGTGGAGCGAAGGGTGTCATAAGGTCACAATGTAAGTCTTGCAACTCTAACCTAGCTTTTTCCGCAATTAATACTCACACTATAAAGTGTCCGAAACCTTATCACACCCCTAACTCAACTTATAATGTAAATTGTTGTGATAAAACTAATTGTAATTGTAATTATAATGTTTCGCATTCCAATGACCGCAAAGACTTCCCGTCACAGTTCATTCACACTCGAGAAATATTCCAGCATTCACTCTCATCTACATTCACTCCGGTCACACAAAATAATTCACATGACCGCACACACATACAACCAAACTCAATTATTGAATTAAATAATCTGTGCGTTCCAAATTTTGTTCACAGCATGACAGGTATTTCACCGTGTGAGGTAATTGTACCAGTGAATAGTTCCAGTACGATTCCAATATTTTCGTGTAATCCGCTAAGTAAGGTAAATATGCCTTATTTCGTCGGTGTGCCTGGTAAGGTAAATGTACCTAAGTTCGTCACCACACCTGACGGGGCAAATGTGCCCTCTTTCGTCGGTGTGTTAGATATGGTAAATGCACCTACGTTCGTCAGTGTGCCTAGTAGGGTAAATGTGCCTAAGTTCGTCACCACGTCTGATGGGGCAGATGTGCCTTTTTTCGTCGGTGTGCCTGATAGGGTTTCAGCGGACTCCACGACAACTGGATGCAGTAGCAGACCTATTCTAAGCGTGGAAATTCTTGGTTCGCGGGGCATTGCTCTTGTGGATACTGCAGCCAAATGCTGTGTCGCAGGCCACAAGCTTTACGAATTCCTTAAGGTAAAGAAGCAGCGTTTCACTAGCAGACAAGTAAATGTGAAACTTGCTGACGGTGTTGTTAATTCGCGAGACGTACTCGTGGCTTGTGTTGATGTAACTATATCTGTCAACAAGACGGTTACCACAGATTTTATAGTTCTCCCAGATGCTGACAACAACGAGACTCTGCTTGGCATCGATTTCCTTCACGCTGCGTGTATTATTATCGATTTTGCTGCATCGAGCTGGAAGTTTTCAGGCAGTGAGCAGTCTTTTCCGCTCGAATACGAAGCTGGTGACATCAGGGTGTCTTGCGCCGAAGTCTCATCATCTCCTGTGCAGCTCAGAGACGATGAAGGCACCATGCTCTCTCCTGACATGCGACAACGTCTTGCCGATATTCTTGTTCGCCACGAAGATATCTTCAGTCGAGGAGGAGGACCTACTCCGTTCGCGGAGCACCGCATTGATACAGGTGACCACGCACCTTTCGCCGTGCCTCCTTACCGTCTGACGCCAGCAAAGCGCTCCATCATGGAAGTGGAATTGGACAAGATGTTAGCAGACGGGATAATAGAGGAATGTGAGTCTCCATGGGCCTCTCCTGCTATTCTGGTCCCCAAGAAAGATGGTACGTTTCGTTTCTGCGTAGATTATCGCCGACTAAACGCGCTCACTAAGACAGACACGTACCCGTTGCCGGTTATCGAGGACTTGTTGCACTCCACTAAGAGTGGATTCATCAGCACGATTGACCTTCGTTCCAGCTATTGGCAGGTCAACGTCGCAGAGGCTGATAGAGACAAGACCGCGTTTGTGACACCTTTAGGTTCTTACAGATTTTTACGAATGCCTTTCGGCCTCAAGAACGCTCCATCGACGTTACAGCGTCTTATGGATAGGTTTCGCTCTGGGAGCTCGATGAAGGACGTCACTTTACTCGTCTATTTAGATGATTTGCTTGTACTTTCAGAGTCGTACGAAAAACATTTGCAGGATCTGGAACTTGTCTTCGATCGTCTGCGTGTCTTTGGTCTGCATGCTAACCGAGACAAATGTGTTTTCTCAGCTCAAGACGTCAAGTATCTAGGGCATATTATCACACCCGACGGAATCAAACCGGATGGTTCGAAGGTAGATGCTATCCTCAATATGAACGAACCGAAGAACCTTAAGCACCTCAGAACCTTCTTACAGACTTGCGCATGGTTCCGTAAGTTCATTCCAGCATTTTCAGCTGTTGCACAGCCGCTAACGAAACTTACTCGGAAGAATGAACCATGGGCCTGGGGTGACGAGCAACGCAACGCGTTTGAAGAACTGAAGAATCGACTCACCAGTGCTCCAATTCTAGTTCAGGTTGACTATACCAAACTGTTCGTAATACGTACCGATGCGAGCAATTACGCCTTAGGCGCAGTCCTCATGCAGGGAGAAGGTGTTGAGGAACATCCCATCGAGTATTCAAGTCGCTTACTTACCAACGCTGAAAGGAAGTACAGCACAACCGAACGTGAAGCGTTGGCAATCGTATGGGCCGTGGAGAAGTACCGGCCTTATATCGATGGTCACCCTGTAACTGTTCGCAGCGATCACCAGCCTTTGAGGTGGCTCCTTACTCACAAGTCGCCTTGTGGTCGACTGATGCGCTGGGCACTCCGTCTTCAAGCCTTCGACATTCGATACGAATATACTCCTGGACGAGCAAATGTAATCGCCGACACATTGAGCCGCCCTACGTGCGATGACGATACTCAAGAGATCTGCGGAGTATGCTCCGTAATCATCGACGTTCCACGCGTAAGCCCGCAGGAACTCAGAGCCGCTCAGATGGACGATCCAGAAGACTGCAAGATTATAGAGGACCTGGAACAAACAGATGTTCTGGCTGCTTCTCGTTGGTCGGAACGAGGCTATCTTATGAATCACGGCGTGTTGTACCGCCATAGCCCCGATACTGATTCCGAAGAGCCACAACTGGTCGTTCCCAGCTCAATGGTTGAGACGGTCTTAAAGGAGTTTCATGACGCCCCTACAGCGGGACATCAAGGAGTTGAAAGAACCCTAGAACGCCTTCGACAGCGTTACTATTTTCCTGGCATGCGTAGGCAAGTTGCAGAATACCTTAAGAAATGCGAGGAATGCCAAAGGTATAAGCCTACCAACCAAAAGCCAGCAGGCCTTTTACAGACTCCCATCTTGAACCAGAGAGGCGAGGTTCTTGCAGTCGACCTATTTGGACCTCTTCCTGAAGGCGAATCCGGAGAGAAGTGGGTATTACTCATTGAGGACACCGCTACTCGCTGGGTCGAGCTTTTTGCCCTGAAGGAAGCCACCGCAGAAGTATGCCCCCCCTTTTGATTGAAGAGTATTTCATGCGCTATGGATTTCCTAGACGCATCATCTCGGATAATGGCGTACAATTCATTTCAGCCGTAATGCAGCAATGCATGTATGTCCTCGGGATCAAACAGAACCTGATTCCCTTATACCACCCCGAAGCTAATCCAGCGGAAAGAAAAAACCGTGATATGAAAGTCCAGTTGGCCATGTTAGTCAAAAATGAGCATCGTGCTTGGCCAAAGTTTTTGCCTCAAGTTCGCTTCGCATTGAATTCTGCTACGTGCCGCACCACTGGAATGAGTCCTGCCTACATGATGTTCGCCCGCGAAGTTCGCACGCCCTTCGACGCCCATCTAGACCTCAGGGCGGTGCTAGATAAAGAAAATTTCGTTCCGCAGGTGACACCATACCTCAAACGCTTTGTCACTTCACTCAAAGATATCCGTGATCGTGTCGAAAAGGAGCAAGACTCAAGTAAGGACGATGCTGATGCTTCTAGACGTCCTACTCCAGCATACAGCGAAGGTGATCTGGTCTTGTTGACCACTCATGCACTCAGCAATGCTTCTAAGGGCATGACGAAGAAATTCATGCCGCGACGAGACGGCCCTTATGTTATTAAGACCGTGCTGAGTCCCACAACCTATGAGGTTATCGATAAAAGTAACCAAGTGTTAGGTCGTTTTCATACCTCTGTCATCACTACTTTCACTGGTTCAACAAATAAGGTAACGCAGCCTGTCCAGCCGCGCCGACTTAGAGGCCGGCCTCGCTATAGGGAACCGCACGCACCCACACATACACCTGACGCGCCACATAAAACTACCAAGTCACCGACGGGACGTCCTTGTGACTCGGAGGAGGAGGGTGTAGCGCGCCACACTTTGTCTCAAACCCGCGCTCCTATTGGCCGGCGCATGATACGACCGCCGCGCCGCTATCGCGAAGAGTGACCGCGCACCTCTTCCGTTTCCTTTTTCGTCTATTGTACTTTTTCTGTGTAGCTTGATCGACCACCATATTGTTTCTGTTGTGCGCGATCTTTTATGTAAAACTATTATAAATGTGTAACAAAAGTTTGTAATCCTGTGCGTGTTGTATTGTTGTTTACCCGATAATAAACGATACAGTGTAATTCCTCGTTATTACTCGCTGACTGCCCTAATCCACGCCATCTTGAGCTAGCCTGGCGCGATACTGTGTTATTTAGTCAGAATGCGTTCGTTAAACTAGGGCCAAAGTTAACATGGCGTTAGACTGCGGACTGACGTCATTTTAGCGCAAATCGTATTCAGAGTGACAGTTTAACGTTTAGTCCCACCGTTTAAGGATTAAAAGGTGCATTGTGATTGGTTTACAAGCATTAAACCAGGTTTTGTTAGAACAGCCTTGCACCCCAGTTTTGTGAAACATCTCTGAATAAGACAGTAAGTGTTTATATCAACCAATGTATGTTTTGTTATTCAGAATATTGTGCAGAGCGAATTATAATTTATAAGACGTGTTTACATACGTAATCAAAAAGAGTAGAGTAATTAAAAACGCATACTTCTAAATACTCGTGGAACAGGTTTATGGAATAAGTATTTTGGTGTACTCGTACTTGCAAGACTTGGTACGTGTATAGCCTAGTACGCCTCACACACACACACACACAATTCACACAAACTTAGTGATGGGCCGAGACAAGACAAGGCCGACTCGAATACTAATTCGAATACCGTCTTGGTACTCGAGTACAAAAGTACTCGAATAGAGAATTCGAGTATTAAAATTATGTGAATACACCAAAGCGGAATCAGTAAATAAAACCAGTGTCATTTTGTGTAGTAAAGGTGAAAACAAATTATTGGACGCGACTGATGGACGCGGCTTACTGCCGCGGCTGATAAGTGTGCACACTCTAATAACATCCTGCGTGCCAGATAGCTATCGGACGTCCGATGACGTCATATTAGTCTATGGTTACGTCCGCGATTTACGTCCGTTTGCACACCTCAAGGTGCAAACAAATTATCAGACGCGGCTTACTGCCGCGGCTGATCTGAGGTGTGCAAACTATCGGATGTAGTAGGTCGCGGACGTATCCGATAGTTTGCACACCTCAGATCAGCCGCGGCAGTAAGCCGCGTCCGATAATTTGTTTCGGCCTTCAAGGTCGACACAAATTATCGGACGCGGCTTATGGACGCGGCTTACTGCCGCGGCTGTTAAGTGTGCACACTCTAATGACATCCTGCGTGCCAGATAGCTGTCGGACGTCCGATGACGTCATATTAGTCTATGGTTACGTCCGCGACCTACTACATCCGATAGTTTGCACACCTCAGATCAGCCGCGGCAGTAAGCCGCGTCCGATAATTTGTTTGGACCTTCAGTGTATTTTCATAGTCCCAGATACCTATTAGCCGCGGCAGTAAGCCGCGTCCATAAGCCGCGTCCGATAATTTATTTCCACCTTGATACTTACTTTTTGAACTGTTAAGGTCGAAACAAATTATCGGACGCGGCTTATGGACGCGGCTTACTGCCGCGGCTGATAAGTGTGCACACTCTAATAACATCCTGCGTTCCAGATAGCTATCGGACGTCCGATGACGTCATATTAGTCTATGGTTTCGTCCACAACCTACTACATCCGATAAGGTCTAAACAAATTATCGGACGCGGCTTACTGCCGCGGCTGATCTGAGGTGTGCAAACTATCGGATGTAGTAGGTCGCGGACGTAACCATAGACTAATATGACGTCATCGGACGTCTGATAGCTATCTGGCACGCAGGATGTTATGAGAGTGTGCACACTTATCAGCCGCGGCAGTAAGCCGCGTCCATAAGCCGCGTCCGATAATTTGTTTGGACCTATAGTTTGCACACCTCAGATCAGCCGCGGCAGTAAGCCGCGTCCGATAATTTGTTTCGAACTTGAGTGGAACAATGCCACTTATGTCCATCATACAAAGTACGCTGGACAGGCTATTGTCATGAAATGACAGCAAATTTTTGTGCCGATTTGAAAATCGCCATATCCATATTGCGCTGACAGCAGTAGAGTCTACTATGGCAGTAGTGAGTGTACTTGGAACTAATTAGTTCCAAGTACACTCACTAATGCCATAGTATAGAATCTAATGCTCTCAGCGCCAATATGGTGATTTTCGAATCGGAACAAACGATTGGTGACGTTCGCCTGTCCAGCGTACTTGTATAATGGACGTCAGTGAACAATGCAAATTCACGTTTCACAAGTGTTAAAACAGTATTCGAGTCAAATTAAGTATTCGAATACTAGTCTCAGTACTCGAATACCCAATGCGAGTACCTGGACTCGAACACTAATTCGATTTTTTTTAATGAATACCAAAATACTCGAATACCAAAAATAGCGGACTCGACTCATCACTACACAAACTAAAAAAAAAACTTGATTGACTTTCTTTTTCATAAATTCAGACAACAGACAGGACAGAACAGCGGGTCCAAGGCTGTTTACATTACGCCAGCAGCTCGGCCCAGCAAACTGGGCCCAGTAACTCGGGCATTACTCGACTTGCCTTACTCCGTTTACATTGGTAAAGTTAAGCCTTGTGCCCACTTGTATCATTTTGGCGTATCAGATCACCGTATCTTTAGCATACATCGCTAGTTTGGTTGGTGGTACGTTGGAGTAATACTGTATCAAAGAGACGATGTATGTCAAAGATACGGTGATCTGATACGCCAAAATGATACAAGTGTGGACAAGGCTTAATATGACGTCATCGGACGTCCGATAGCTATCTGGTACCAATCTGGCACGCAGGATGTTATTAGAGTGTGCACACTTATCAGCCGCGGCAGTAAGCCGCATCCATCAGTCGCGTCCGATAATTTGTTTCCACCTTCACGTAGTGATTAATTTTCTTTGGTTGATTTTTTGTACTGTTCAGCGTTGCCAATTTGGCATTTTATATGCTAAATTTAGCATATTTTCGTTCTATTTAGCATATTATTTATTTATTTAGCATATAGCATATTTTTTAGCATAATACCATAATAACTTAAAAAACAACACTTTTAAGAAAAAAAAACTGCTGCACTGCTAAATCTAATACAAAGCACGCTTTTGACCGCGTATTTGGTTTATAAATACAAGATAAATAAATAATGTAAATGGCGTTGTGCAAGGAAAGCAGTGCTTTTTAGGGTTCCGTAGCCAAAATTGCAAAAAACGGAACCCTTATAGATTCGTCATGTCTGTCTGTCTGTCTGTCTGTCCGTCCGTATGTCACAGCCATTTTATTCCGAAAGTATTAGGATTGTTGAAACTTAGTAAGTAGATGTAACCGCATCCTGTTACCCGCTTAACGATTTTAACACAAAAGTAAAAAAAAATAACATTAAGGGGGGGCTCCCCATACATGAAACTGAAACTGAAAAAAATAATTTTCTTCATAACAATACGTGCGAGGTGTCTATAGATAGGTCTTTAAAAATGACATTGAGGTTTTTAAGAATTTTTTTCTAAAAGCCAACCGTTTGAAAGATAAACACTGCCAAAGTGGTAAAATGTGGTGGTCCCCTCTAACCTCCCCTCTAACTATTGAAATAAGAGAGTCAAAAATAAAAAAAAATATATATGCTATAGATCTTAATAAAAACTTTCAACGAAAATTGGTTTGAACGAGATATAGTAATTAGTTTTTGAGATATATCATATTTTCCAAAACCGCAAATATAACTTTGTCATTCATACCAACACTGTGAAAAACTAAGTTATTTTTACAGACGAAAAATTATAGTGGTATTAAATATAGTATGGTATAAGGTAACTACGGAACCCTATGGCGCGTGGCCCGACACGCACTTGGCCGGTTTTTTGTACTCGCAGTTTGAAGCACTTCGAAGCGTTTTGCATTGCTTTTTAGCATACTTTGAACTGTATTGCTTGCTTATTTTTTTTTAAATAGTTCTGATGCATCAAATACTATAATATTTTGGGACGTTTTAAAATAAATATAGTCTAGTTTTATTCTAATATATTAGGCTACCTACACAAACGTATTTTTTATTTTTCTCTAGCTTGTATAGTTTTCTCTGTCAGCCTTCAACATCTATAAAGGTCCAAACAAATTATCGGACGCGGCTTATGGACGCGGCTTACTGCCGCGGCTGATAAGTGTGCACACTCTAATAACATCCTGCGTTCCAGATAGCTATCGGACGTCCGATGACGTCATATTAGTCTATGGTTACGTCCGCGACCTACTATGTACATCCGATAGTTTGCACACCTCAGATCAGCCGCGGCAGTAAGCCGCGTCCGATAATTTTTTTGGACCTTAAAGCCTTGTCCCCACTTGTATCATTTTAGTGTATCAGATCTTCGTCGCGTATCATCGACGTGTATCATTTGGCTAGTGTGGACGCGAAATGATACGCGATCATGCCACGCACCGTATCTGATACATCCCGATCCATATGTAACCGCGTATCAAAACAAGGCTTTCCGCCATGTTTACACATTCGTATCGGATTCGTGTATCATGATCGGCAGTTTTACGTAGTGTAGACGCATTTTGATACTGTATCATGATACGACTATGTGATTTGATACGATGATACACCGCGATCCATCTCGAGGCGGTTTTTGCCCGATCATCAAAGGGGATACGCAATGCCGCTACATGATTTTGAGGGTTGCCAAGCCTACTATATAATATAGTATCGTACTAAGTATATTGAGCTTACTATATTTTATGAAAAAAAAAATATATTTTCTGTAGTAGTTTTACTATATTTTTTCAAGTGAAAAAATTAAACAAAAGCCAAGTACATAAGTAGGTAATTGCATAATATTTTTTTGTGATTAACACTTGTATTTGTGGTTGTTGAATAAATTATAAATGTTGGTTGGTACTTAAGTAGGTATGAAAAAAATGCAACTTCTTTAAAATCCTCCATATAAAACGGCAACCTACTATATTTTTTGAATTTTTTCGCCATCTACTATATTTATACACTAATAATCTTGAAAATACTATATTCGATGGAAAAAAAGTTGGCAACCCTAAGTGTTATCTTAAGAGTTGTGCTCGAATTGACTAGGGAAAGATACGAGGAAAATGTACGCGTCCACATTCATGACAAGCGTTGTTGATACGCCAACAAGATACGGCATCCCTAAGTGTGGACGTGGTTATTAAGCCCATTTTGGGGTAATGGAGATAGTGATACGATGCAGTCGAAATGAGCGTCTACTCTACACTTAGGATACGAATACTTGATACGATGCGGTGATCTTGATCGTCAAGATGATACAAGTGTGTACAAGGCTTAACAGTTGATGACGATCAAGATATTGACAGTTTATCTCAAAACTGGTGTAATTCATCCACACACACACAGCTAAAGCCTCGATTAAGGCTCAATTACATTACACAATTTTAAGCACGCGATTTCAAGACTAAGCATGGTGTAAACGGACTAAGACAGTAAGAATCTTAAAATCGTGCGGCCTAGCCCGCTCGGTAATAAGATTCTTAAAATTGTGTCGTCTAAATGTACGCACGATTTCAAGACAGTCTAACTGTACCTACGACGGCACGTCAGACGTAACAGTTGTACTACAAAAACCAACTTTATTCCTAAGGCATAAAGGCGTTCTCAAGGTCAACGTGTAGAGGTAATGTGACAGACAGAGACAGACTCTGTCTGACTCGCGACAGATAGACGATACTGCCACAGTACAAGATAAGTTCAAAAAGGAATGTTGGTTTTTTAACACGTTTTCATATGGACGTTTTCTTGTTTATTTATTTATTTATACTATTAATATTTATAAGTAGGTTCGTTTATTTGTTTGTCCGTCATTTTAGAAAAGAGTATTTTATACTAGGTAAGTACCTACCTACCTAGCTTCCCGATGAGCTAGAGACTTGAAACTTATAGGTAGGTAGGTTGTTTTTAACACGCTTTTATTAGGTTGCTTTCTCGTTTGCTTGTGTGTTTGTTTGTTTGTTTCTCCACGAAGTTTGCGAACAATTTAAACTAGCTTTCGGATGAGCTAGAGACTTGAAACTTTGAACATAGGTCAGAAATGGAAGGCAATGCAATATTATGGTATCATTGGGCTGATCTGATGATGGAGCCGGAAGAAGGCCACAGGAACTCTATAATGGAACCATACAACCCCATCGTGCTTGGGCTCGTTAGAATCGTCTTGATGAGTACTTTAAAGGGAGATGAGGTCCAGGCTCTGATGATTTAGCTGGAAGGCCATGCCATAGGAACTTAATATTGAAATCGTGCAACCCCATTGAATTTGGGCTCCTTTGAATCGTCTTGACGAGTGCTTTGTTGGGAAATAGTGTCCAGGGTCTGATGATGGAGCCGGAAGAAGGACACTGGAACTCTTTAATAAAACCACGCTACCCCATTGAGTTTAGGCTCGTTTGAATCGGCTTGGCGAGTACTCTAATGGGAAATAGTGTCCAAGGATCTGATGATGGAGCCGAAAGAAGGTCATAGGAACTCTATAATAAAACCATGCAACCCCATCGAGTTTGGGCTCGTTTGAATCGTCTTGACAAGTACTTTGTTGGGAAATAGTGTAACGTATAATAACGCGATATCTAGGTAGGTCGATACGTGCGCGACCGACAATAACGACGATGTGCACCTTCTGAGCCGGACGCCGTGGGCGGGCGTGGCGCGGGGTGGGTCACGCCGAGAGGCGGGCGGGTCACGCCGAGGGGCGGGCGGGTGCTGCTGCCGCGGCCCGCGCGCGAGCCGTCGCGTTCGCGTTGGTGTGCGGTGCGGTGCGGTGCGGCGTGTGTGTCCGTCGAGTTATTCACAAGAGCGACAGTCTTGTTTTGTTTGATACGATTCTTGCAATTTGCATTAAGTAAGTACCTACACATTAGAGGTTTTTATCTACTTAAATAAAATGATACTAGGTAAATATACCTACTACTACTTCATACCTACTAGGTAAAATATTTCTATTCGTGAGCCTTTCGAATTTTCAACCTAGTCAGATATTAATGTTATGTAGGTTTCTAATAGGTAGAAAATAGTTGAAAAAAATTATTGACTAATATATAAGTAAGGAGATAGGTACCTAAAATTTTATTTGACACAGATTTTTTTTGTATTAGGTAGGTGCTTAAAGAACTAAAACAGAAAATAAAACAAATACAAAAACTACAATGTAAATAACTCCAATACTACGTTGATTGTAAAAGACATTAGAGACTTACTGCCTTCTCTTTTATACTATAACAGTAAGCACGGCCGAGCGTGCTAGAAATTGTGTAGTGTAAATGCGCGCATTCTTAGTCGTTTTCAAGACAGTCTTAAAATCGCTTGCTTAAAATTGTATAGTGTAATTGAGCCTTTACATATCCCGATTTTAGCATCCAATTTAGAGTTGCCACCCGTATAAATAAGTTAAATTTGAACAGTGAATTTGCACAAATAACAGAAAGATCAACATTTTTTATGATTTTTTATTTTCAATTCTCATCTCCAATCTTTAACAATGTTTACTTTTCCGTTATAGTGTAAATTCAATTTTAAAATCGAACTTATTCTACAATATTTTATTGTCAAGTACGGGTGGCAACCCGAAATTGGTTCCTAAAATCGGCGTATGTAATCGAGGCTTAATCTGTATTTTTTATTTTGATTAAAACTTCATATTAATTTGGCATATCTTTTAGCACTTTTTAAAAAAAAACTAGCATATTTTTGGCATTTTTTTAAAGCCTCGATTACATACGCCGATTTAGCTTCCTTACTGGGGATCCAATCTAGGAACCCAAATTGGATGTAGCGATCACACTATGCCCCAATTAGGACATGATTTCACTGATTAGGGTTGTCACCAGTACTTGACAATAACATTATTGTACATAGATTAAACAATGAGTTTTCACTATTAACGGAAATGTAATAGGTTTTGATGAGTACTCTGATAGGAAATGGTTTGATGATGAAGCCGGACGGAAAAAGGTCACTGGAACTCTGTAATAAAAAAGATGGCGGTCAACTTTATTGTTTGTGGGCCGATTTCAATGAAACTCGGTTTTGTTACTATTTTGACAAAAAATAACAACGAAAAGTTAAAAATATTAAAAATCCAAAATGGCGGCCAACATTTTTTTTTGTGGGCCGATTTCTCAATTTTTCGATTTCGATGATGATGATTATTGTTACTATTTAAGTAGTTAGTACCAAAACCCAAGTTTTATTAAAATCAAGATTTTAGCATCCAATTTAGAGTTGCCACCCGTATAAATAAGTTAAATTTGAACAGTGAATTTGCACAAATAACAGAAAGATCAACATTTTTTATGATTTTTTATTTTCAATTCTCATCTCCAATCTTTAACAATGTTTACTTTTCCGTTATAGTGTAAATTCAATTTTAAAATCGAACTTATTCTACAATATTTTATTGTCAAGTACGGGTGGCAACCCGAAATTGGTTCCTAAAATCGGCGTATGTAATCGAGGCTTAATCTGTATTTTTTATTTTGATTAAAACTTCATATTAATTTGGCATATCTTTTAGCACTTTTTAAAAAAAAAACTAGCATATTTTTGGCATTTTTTTAAAGCCTCGATTACATACGCCGATTTTAGGAACCAATTTCGGGTTGCCACCCGTACTTGACAATAAAATATTGTAGAATAAGTTCGATTTTAAAATTGAATTTACACTATAACGGAAAAGTAAACATTGTTAAAGATTGGAGATGAGAATTGAAAATAAAAAATCATAAAAAATGTTGATCTTTCTGTTATTTGTGCAAATTCACTGTTCAAATTTAACTTATTTATACGGGTGGCAACTCTAAATTGGATGCTAAAATCTTGATTTTAATAAAACTTGGGTTTTGGTACTAACTACTTAAATAGTAACAATAATCATCATCATCGAAATCGAAAAATTGAGAAATCGGCCCACAAAAAAAAATGTTGGCCGCCATTTTGGATTTTTAATATTTTTAACTTTTCGTTGTTATTTTTTGTCAAAATAGTAACAAAACCGAGTTTCATTGAAATCGGCCCACAAACAATAAAGTTGACCGCCATCTTTTTTATTACAGAGTTCCAGTGACCTTTTTCCGTCCGGCTTCATCATCAAACCATTTCCTATCAGAGTACTCATCAAAACCTATTACATTTCCGTTAATAGTGAAAACTCATTGTTTAATCTATGTACAATAATGTTATTGTCAAGTACTGGTGACAACCCTAATCAGTGAAATCATGTCCTAATTGGGGCATAGTGTGATCGCTACATCCAATTTGGGTTCCTAGATTGGATCCCCAGTAAGGAAGCTAAATCGGCGTATGTAATCGAGGCTTTAAAAAAATGCCAAAAATATGCTAGTTTTTTTTTAAAAAGTGCTAAAAGATATGCCAAATTAATATGAAGTTTTAATCAAAATAAAAAATACAGATTAAGCCTCGATTACATACGCCGATTTTAGGAACCAATTTCGGGTTGCCACCCGTACTTGACAATAAAATATTGTAGAATAAGTTCGATTTTAAAATTGAATTTACACTATAACGGAAAAGTAAACATTGTTAAAGATTGGAGATGAGAATTGAAAATAAAAAATCATAAAAAATGTTGATCTTTCTGTTATTTGTGCAAATTCACTGTTCAAATTTAACTTATTTATACGGGTGGCAACTCTAAATTGGATGCTAAAATCGGGATATGTAAAGGCTCAATTACACTATACAATTTTAAGCAAGCGATTTTAAGACTGTCTTGAAAACGACTAAGAATGCGCGCATTTACACTACACAATTTCTAGCACGCTCGGCCGTGCTTACTGTTATAGTATAAAAGAGAAGGCAGTAAGTCTCTAATGTCTTTTACAATCAACGTAGTATTGGAGTTATTTACATTGTAGTTTTTGTATTTGTTTTATTTTCTGTTTTAGTTCTTTAAGCACCTACCTAATACAAAAAAAATCTGTGTCAAATAAAATTTTAGGTACCTATCTCCTTACTTATATATTAGTCAATAATTTTTTTCAACTATTTTCTACCTATTAGAAACCTACATAAATTAATATCTGACTAGGTTGAAAATTCGAAAGGCTCACGAATAGAAATATTTTACCTAGTAGGTATGAAGTAGTAGTAGGTATATTTACCTAGTATCATTTTATTTAAGTAGATAAAAACCTCTAATGTGTAGGTACTTACTTAATGCAAATTGCAAGAATCGTATCAAACAAAACAAGACTGTCGCTCTTGTGAATAACTCGACGGACACACACGCCGCACCGCACCGCACCGCACACCAACGCGAACGCGACGGCTCGCGCGCGGGCCGCGGCAGCAGCACCCGCCCGCCCCTCGGCGTGACCCGCCCGCCTCTCGGCGTGACCCACCCCGCGCCACGCCCGCCCACGGCGTCCGGCTCAGAAGGTGCACATCGTCGTTATTGTCGGTCGCGCACGTATCGACCTACCTAGATATCGCGTTATTATACGTTACACTATTTCCCAACAAAGTACTTGTCAAGACGATTCAAACGAGCCTTTTGTTTTTATTACTATTTTGTTACTATTTTGACAAAAAATAACAACGAAAAGTTAAAAATATTAAAAATCCAAAATGGCGGCCAACATTTTTTTTTGTGGGCCGATTTCTCAATTTTTCGATTTCGATGATGATGATTATTGTTACTATTTAAGTAGTTAGTACCAAAACCCAAGTTTTATTAAAATCAAGATTTTAGCATCCAATTTAGAGTTGCCACCCGTATAAATAAGTTAAATTTGAACAGTGAATTTGCACAAATAACAGAAAGATCAACATTTTTTATGATTTTTTATTTTCAATTCTCATCTCCAATCTTTAACAATGTTTACTTTTCCGTTATAGTGTAAATTCAATTTTAAAATCGAACTTATTCTACAATATTTTATTGTCAAGTACGGGTGGCAACCCGAAATTGGTTCCTAAAATCGGCGTATGTAATCGAGGCTTAATCTGTATTTTTTATTTTGATTAAAACTTCATATTAATTTGGCATATCTTTTAGCACTTTTTAAAAAAAAAACTAGCATATTTTTGGCATTTTTTTAAAGCGTCGATTACATACGCCGATTTAGCTTCCTTACTGGGGATCCAATCTAGGAACCCAAATTGGATGTAGCGATCACACTATGCCCCAATTAGGACATGATTTCACTGATTAGGGTTGTCACCAGTACTTGACAATAACATTATTGTACATAGATTAAACAATGAGTTTTCACTATTAACGGAAATGTAATAGGTTTTGATGAGTACTCTGATACGAAATGGTTTGATGATGAAGCCGGACGGAAAAAGGCCACTGGAACTCTGTAATAAAAAAGATGGCGGTCAACTTTATTGTTTGTGGGCCGATTTCAATGAAACTCGGTTTTGTTACTATTTTGACAAAAAATAACAACGAAAAGTTAAAAATATTAAAAATCCAAAATGGCGGCCAACAATTTTTCAAATACTAAAAATCCAAGATGGCGGTCAACTTTTTTGTTTTTGGGCCCATTTCGATAGAACTCGGTTTTTGGTCCTATTTTGTCAGGAAAATATAAACGCAATATTGAAAATATTAAGAAATCCAAGATGGCGGCCAAAAATTTTTTTTTGTAGACCGATTTCGATGAAACTCGGTTTTTGGTACTATTTTAATATGAAAATAACAACACAATTTTTTAAATACTAAAAATCCAAGATGGCGGTCATCTTTTTTGTTTTTGGGCCGATTTTGATAAAACTCGGTTTTTGGTCCTATTTTGACAAGAAAATAACAAGGCAATGTTAAAAATATTAAAAATCCAAGACGATGCCTATTTTTTTGTTCGTGGTCCGATTTTAATAAAACTTGGGTTTTGGTACTAACTACTTAAATAGTAACAATAATCATCATCATCGAAATCGAAAAATTGAGAAATCGATCCATAAATAAAAGAGTTGGCTGGTATATTGAATTTATTATTATTTTCAACATTTCGTTGTTATTTTTTCGTCAAAGTAGTAACAAAACCGAGTTTCTTTGAAATCGGCCCATAAACAAAAAATTTGGCAGCCATCTTGGATTTTTTGTATTTGAAAAATTGTGTTGTTATTTTCTTGTCAACATAGTAGCGAAAACTGAGTTTTATCGAAATCCGCCCACAAACAAAAAAGATGGTCGCCATCTTGGATTTTTAGTATTTGAAAATTTGTGTTGTTATTTTCTTGTCAAAATAGTAGAAAAAACTGAGTTTAATCGAAATCAGCCCACAAACAAAAAAGATGGCCGCCATCTTGGATTTTTATTATTTGAAAAATTGAGTTGTTATTTTCTTGCCAAAATAGTACCAAAACCGAGTTTCATCGAAGTCAGGCTGTCGCGACGACAACACCAGTCGCGATGTTTGAGGTGGCAACACTTATCCAGTGCCGCCATAATTCACTTGTCAATGTCATGTAAGCCGCCTTTTATTTCTTTCTCGTAAAATTGTGCTATTTTATCTCTCATATTATTCTACAAATGTAAAAGTGCCGTGCCAGTAATAAAACTGCAAAACTAACGTGCCTGCCAACAAGTAACGAGCTCAGAAAACCAATGGAATAAACGAGAGCTAAGTATTAGCATAGTATATACAAATACCAATCTGCCTGTTTCATGTAATGTTTGTATGTTTGAGCCAATGAATAACCATAATTAAAGTAATGCAAACCACGCTCCACATTCGTGGGCAAGTTACGTGGGTAAGGCTCCTGAACCACTTGGCGTCTATTGAAATGCTAATGATGTAATATTGTAATCCGTACCGCGGCCCACATTGTGGGTAAGTTCTGTGGTTAATTATCTCTCTCGTTCACGGCACAGAGGCCGGCAGCAAAGGTTAAGCATCTGTGGCACTGACTATAATAACATAATTGGGACTTGTGCCTCTGCTGGGGACATGATCCCAGGGTACCCTTATACACCGTCATTTTATAGTCGTTTTAATTAACTTAAGGGTGTGTTATACCAATGAAACTAAACATTTTTGCCCAAGAAACATGGGTCGAAAAACGACAAAAAAATTTGATCCTCCCATACTAACTAGAGACAGTTAAAAATTGTATTAGTATGGGAAAGTCAAAATTTTTTGTCGTTTTTCGACCCATGCTTCTTTGGCAAAAATGTTTAGTTTCATTAGTAGAACAATCCCTTAAGTTAATTAAAATGACTACAAAATGACGGTGTATAAGCCCACACGAGAGAGCATTGGTCCGCGCAGCGCTACGCCTGGACGGAGCTGGGGTAGTGGCTGAGCCAGATGGAAGACGTTCCATAGTGAGGCCAATTAGGTGAGCAGCGGGCTCGTGCGTGTGAGCGCACACACGCACGGGTCGCGTAAAGGACTGGGTGACGACTTAAGCTACCTGTGCTCACACCACTCCGCTGGGAGTGTAGGAAGATGTCAAAATACATGTTTAGGAAATCTCCGCAACGTTAAGTCAGCAAACCTAGATATTTAAATCAATATTGACAATCAGCCTACAGAATATCATGCTACTTATTCATGACAATACCATGCTACTTATTTATGACAATATTTGTATGTTCTATAAATCCTGGGACCATGCCGTTATGATGGCGTGACTCCGGGGCTTAGTCGCACCACGCAGTGGTGTCATATCTTTATTTATACTTACAGATGGAACGATAGAACCACTGAAAGGCAGGGACAGACATTCGCTGGTAGTAGAAGGTACAATATAACTTGTGGTAAGTAACCAACCCTTGTCATTCACCTCTCCTCTCATTGCTTATCCTTCGTTTTAAATTCTCGCGAGCCGCGATGGATGAGTTTGGATCACGGATATGGGTTACCCTTAAACCTCCCCGAGGGTCGCGACATGGTGGTGAGCTGGACCTGGGATTAGTCTAGAATAGAGTGATCCTAGAACCAGAGGACTTTCAGCATGAGAAGTAGAATATCCGTGATTTGGGGAGAGATGAGTGATTGGTGGAGCGAATGTCTGTCCAGCTAATCTTTAAACAAAGTTTATCGTTTAAAGATTTAATAAAAGTTTTATGTGTGGACCATGAATAAGCATACTAAAATCATTATTGTCAAGTGGTATAACTATACTTAATGGTACATTTTGATCACACCATAACATGTGTAAAAAGAAGGTAAACGCTAAGCCTAAGTTACATTATGCACTTGATGAAAGAGTTTCGATTATAAGGCACTTGTTAAATGAAAGCTTCGAGTTGTATGTACATTGATAAACTGACAGCAAATGTTATGATAAGGCACTTACAAATTAAAGTTTTATACATTGATATTTACATTGACAAATTGATATCAAATTGGTGGCATAAAAATGGTTAAGGCAGGTATTAACCGATAGGTGTCGCTGGGTGCTTGTTTGCACACCAAACAATGAGCAAAATTTGAATGTTGGCAGCAGGTTTAATGAAAGGGCACAATCACTACTCTTTATGATATTTCACAATAGAAGTGTGAGATAGTTCAACAAAAAACTAAATCGTGAATTATGAGCTCGAATTTATGTATATTGATACAACAAATTACTCTAATAACAAAATTGAAACAGAAAATTGTCGTGATACGGAAACGGAAATATAAACAAAATGGCGATATTTGTGTTGTCAACAATGCACAATCCAACATGTTAGTGTTTGGGTAAAATCTATTTATGCTTGAACAATTATACGATACTTTCGTATGACATGTGATATCATAAGATGACAAAATTTTATTGAACTTATTGATTGATGCGAAGAGTATAACAAGGCTATACAATATAGCCTTGTTATATCATTTGCCTTGTTACTTACTACGGAATGTTATAAATTTAAGAAATAAAAAACGATATTTTTAACAAAACATTTTAATTATTTACTTAATTTAGTACCTTAAATTACTCCGTACTGAAAGCACAGAATACATAATAGTACAAGTACAGAAGATCCACTCCGCAAAGTCATTTAAATAAATAACGACTCTATTCCATACCCAATAAAGTGCAATTCAGGTTGCACGCCGCTCTCTTGCCTACAGTTGTATTCACCTAGAAGTTGCCTCTCTTTCTATCGCGTAGCTCTTATCTCTTCTAACGACTTTAGGGTTTCTTCTTTTAAATAATAATTAAATAACTGGTAGCTAATTTATTACAAGTTATCTGTTTGTGAAATAATGTGTAGTTAAATACGTATAAAAAAAACATAGGCTAGGTACAGTCCACGCCACATCAGACTATACATGCTGGCTTTAAAGCAATGGAGATGGAAACTGAGGAACTAATGGCGCCACAAGCGGTTGTACCAAAACATTTGATTGGTTGTTTCAAATATCAAATGTCATTTGTGGCATATTTTAACCAATCAAAGTATTGATAGCGGTTAGACCGCCGCTGGCGCCATCTGCGATTAGCTTTGCGTTGCCAACCCCATTGGCTTTATTACGAAATGAAATTGTAATTATAATTAATTTTATTTCGTAAGTAGGTAGGTAAGTAAGTACCTACCTAATCCATAAATTATTATTTCAATAAATAGTTGGGCGAAGATTGTTTAGCAAATAAGACAAGACAAGAATAAACGGATACTAGTTACTAACTAGGTACCTAGTAGACAAGCACTTCTTACGTTTTGATGTCGTTTGGAACTTTTGAAAGAGTGAAAAACGAGTGAAAAACGTGAGGTTCGGATCCTTTTTATTCGTATTAAGGCATACTATCGAAATCGAACTGCTAATGTGCGACCCAGCCGGCACGCGGTAGCCCTCTGAAATTAGTCCGTCCGGACGGACCCGCTACCTACTTGTAGCTTTGTACCTAAAGCGCGGAGTGCGCCTAGCCTGCTGAAAGCTAAGGAGTTTCACGATATTAACGAGACGAGATGCTCTATTGGTCGTAATGTTTTGTATAAATGTTACGGTTAATCTCGATAAATTGCTATAACATCTTATTATATACCAGTTTACTAAAACGAATCAATAGACGAATTGTCAATTGATATAGTTATTTACAATAAAAGTAACGACGTAACGCGTGTTATTGATTTACGTATACGAATATTACTTCAAGGCTACGAATTCGTATCGACGTTGAAAACTCATCGACACGAATCCGTCAATTTTCGAACGGCAAATCACTATTTCCCTTGCGTTTTTATTTTACTTTGTGCATCGCTGGCCAATAAATTGGCGGGCGAAAGCACAATTGTGTGTTATAAAGTGAATTATCTCATTGTCCATAGGATTTAAGTAATGGATAAGACACAGTAACCAATTGGTGAGTATAATTTAATAGTTTAATCTACAGAAATTACGGCAAAACTAAGGTTTAGGCCACGGCGTTCGGTGAGCTACAAGTACTTGGTCAAAAGTTTTGTACTAAAAGTTGTGATCTGTCGTGAATTCATAATCAGTTTCAGCATTTCATCATCAATCCACAGGTTTCGAATTGGCTAGATAGGGATTTTGATCGATTTAAGTTCTTTCAGATGTACATCAGTTTTAAACCAAAAGGACAGCTACCTACGAATTTTTATGAAAATAAAGGTGAAAAAAGGATCAAAGGATTAACACACAAAGTATTGACAGTGCAATATAAGGTAAGAATTATCTTTGTTTCATTGTATAATCAGTAAAAATTCAACAAAGACATAATGTTCTTGTTTCAAATTTTGACAACAACACAATTATTTTATGATCTCCCAATAGTAAAACTTGGGCACGATTCAATTCCAAGTTGGATTCCAATAAGAACTCAAAGAAACAAGAATATTATTGATCATAGATTATTGTATTTTGAGTGTGTTTATATACCTGCCGGTAAACTTATTTACTGACGGCTGACACACACAGGATACAAATAAACTGTACTTTCTTGTAGAAGGTTCAATGAATACATACATACATACACTCACGCCTGTTTCCCATGGGGGTAGGCAGAGACTATGGATCGCCACCTGCTACGATCCTTGCACACTTCTTTCGCTTCATTCATATCCATCAATCTTTTCATACATGCCCTGCGGTTTTTGTCACTGCGTACACCAGCCTTTTTTATAATAACCTCTATTTGGTCCGCGTAGGTTTTTCTGGGACGCCCTCGTGCAATCGTTCCTTCCACATTCGCACAGTATATCTCTTTCGTGATTCGCCTTTCATTCATCCTCTCTAAGTGACCAAACCACTGGAGCATTCCTTTCTCAATTCTTGTCACTATATCATCTTTCAGACCACACCTTTTGTGAATCACCTCATTGCTCACTCTATCACTCAGTTTTACTCCGCATATTTTCCTCAACGATCGCATCTCTACCGCATTTATTCTGCTTTCATTCTTCTTCTGCCATACCCAAGATTCACTTCCATACATCAGTGTCGGTACCAGCACTCCGTTATGAATAGCCATTCGCGCCTTTGCAGAAACGGTTTGGCTACTCATAACCGAGTGTATAGCACCACTCACCGAATTTCCTTTCTTCACTCGTCTTTCTATGTCTTCCTCACTCTTTCCGTCCCTTGTGAACAAACTCCCCAAGTATACAAACTCACGGACTTGTTCCACTTTTTCGCCACCTAACATTACCGTACAGTCAGTCATTTCTTCATCTCTCTCAAACACCATCACTTTAGTCTTAGTTACATTCACTTTCATCCCTTTTCTCACAAAATCTTCATTCATAACCGACATCATTTCCTGCAACTCTTGCGCAGAAGACGCAAGTATAACTTGGTCGTCAGCGTAGAGAAGGCACTTGATTTGAGTCCCATTCATCACAACCCCACAGTCACGTTCTTTCAGACCTTTCATACAACTGTCCAAAAACAGATTAAAGAGCCATGGTGACGCAACACATCCCTGTCTGACACCCCTAGTTCAAGGTTCAATGAACTCCATGAATATGTACTTTAAAGATGGACCGACCCAGAGAAAACAATTCATAACAGGACTTCTTTAATGAGATTTGTTTAATCTTATAAACAACGGTATCAGTAGCGGGATTTATTGACCTATTGGGGTGAAAGTACTTATTGAATTTTCATTGAGACTTACTTGCATATGAGGAGTCACATGTTTAATGACAATGAGAAAATTTATTAACATGTTCATCTCATATGAACTTTACAATGAACAAATCTAACTTAGGTGAGTTGAACTCATTCAGAGGACATGTGATTCAAAGTTATGATTGACATTATTTTATACAAAAGTGCACTCTTTGTGTCTTATCATTTAATAAAAAACTAAAATGCATTCTTGTTGTGATGATTATTTATCTCCTCAATAATAAAATAAACAAAATTTACCTATTGAATACTCAATTGAGTACCTAAACTTTATACATTCGATTTGTTCCTTTAAACAAAAAACTATTAAAATAAGTATTTATTAAGCGAAATGACACTCGACTGTTGGTCTGGTGAAGTGTTATTTGTGAACAAAATTAATACAAACATTATGAAACTTCAAAGGAATATTTTACTGTGGAAAGTGTTTCTTTGACTTATATTGACTATTGTCTAATGATTTATATAATAAGTCTATGATATTGTCTTTCATTTTTTAACTACTCATATTTATGAAACGGGCAGCAGTTTCATAAACGTTTGACTTAGTGAATTTGCAGCGGGTTTAGTGTTCATTGCGTCGTCAAGCGGAAACTAGAAAATTAATCATTCGTAGACGCCGCAGTGTGTACTATTCGCCATAGTGAATTACGGATTGTAATGCTTATGAAATAACGGGGCTCTCAAACCATTCTGAACAATTGATTTATACTTAAGTGAACTCGAATGCTTAAATAGATGAGATGGGAATTGAGATGAGACTAACTTGCTATTAATTAACTGTGGCAGGTTAGTCACATCTTAATAAATAAGGCTCACAATAAGTAAATAAAATTTTAATAAAATGTATATACAATAAATTTTAAAATTATTTTCTTTAGATAAAATGAAACAATAGTAGTATAGTATGTAACTATTAATGACTTATTAAATTCTCAAAATTAACATGAAATTAAAACGAAACAAATCAAATTAAGTTACAATACCTGTAGTTGGTGACATTATTGTGGTCACAAAAACATAACAAAAGTAAATCTACCATTTGATGGTATCATTTCAGATTAAAAAAAAAAATGGCATATTGAGGTACTTACTAGTGAATGTGAGGACCTAATAGGTGCCATTAATACGGTTACTTTCAATAAGGCTAAGGCAGAAATATTATGTAAAAAATTAGAGGCATTACACACAAGATTTTCTACAGAACTGAGCAATTATTTCAAACTAAGTAACGACCCATCAGCAGATGATATCTCTAGATTTAGTGACATTCAACTCAAGTCGGAGGAAATCCTAAAAGAACTCACCACTGAATTGAATAATCTTAAAGGAACTGCTAAAGAAGCACAACTCAATAATTCCATGATTACCAGCAAACTACCCAAGTTAAGCCTTCCAGAATTTGACGGGAATATCCTACTCTGGCAACAATTTTGGGATCGTTTTTCTTCGAATATCGACGAACGTAATTTACCAGAAGTAGACAAGTTACTTTATTTAAAGTCGTCATTAAACGGTGAAGCTAAAGAAGTCATTGATGGATTAGAAATCACGCATAAAAATTATCAGCTTTCCAGTTACCACGCTTAAAGAACGTTACGGGAAACCTAACCAAATTATCGATGCCCACTACGCAGCCTTGTACAAAATCAAATGTGCAAGCAATACTGCTGCTGAATGTCGTAAAACGTTAAATGAAATAGAAAAACACATAAGAGTATTAGGAGCGTTAGGAGAAAATACAGAACATAACCATCTGAGATTTATCATTACGGAGAAATTTTCTGAAGACATTATTTACGAAATGAAGATTTCACTGAAATCCGATTCTATTGAGGACATGAGGAAGCAATTGAAAATTATTATCTCAGCCAGAGAAGAAGCTAGCCGAATTAAGCAAGAAAGAACATCAAATAATGATGGGTATACAGTAGAGACACTTCATATCAGGGATAAAATAAAACCAAAAGCACAACAATTAGTACAAAGAAATTTCCGAAATAAAGAAAGACCAAAAGACATAAGAAGAAAACCATATGTAAACAACGTAAGAACCTTTTACACAAAAAACAACTTTCGTAGTAATGATACTAGTTACCGTTCACCATCTAATTATCAGATATCAAATACCTACAATAATAAAAGAAAGGGAGAACATCTGAAAAATAAGGACTTTGTCTCGAAGCGAATTAAACTTAAACCCTTATCTTCTGTCAAAAGCAACATATGAACGACGAATGTAGAACAGTAAGAACAATAGAACAAAGAAAGAAAAAACTAGGCCAACGATGTTACAATTGTTTTAGTCAAAACCACCAACTTAACGAATGTCCCGTTAAGAGGAATTGTTTCCACTGTGGAGATATAGGACAGCATAACAGGGCCATCTGTCCAAAGCGCTATTCATACCAAGAAAAGGGGCCAAAAGGTATGAATACCAACATATTTTCCACGTTGACAGCAACATCGACAATTTTGCAAACAGCTATAGTAAATAATCATAATCATAATCATAATCATTTATTGCACACGAAACTCAGGTACATTTACAGTCAGGTCTTATAACTAAATACAGTTTCACTGGCTTCCACCTTTACAGGCGATACGCAAAGAAAAAAAAAAGATGAAAAAAAAGTCAATATAAGCATTATCAAAGTTAAAAAAAGATTATTGAATTAATATTGTTTTAAGTGATACCAATAATAAAATAAAATAAAAAATGACAATTAAAATGTCAATTAAAATGCCGATAAAAATGTCACTAAATAATGTCAATAATAATAATGATAATAAACAAAAAAATACACAAATCTGATAACAAACTAATCGTCACAATATCGAAATGTCAAGTAAAAAAACAAAACTCATGATTTCTTACACTCGAAAAATTCCTTTAAACTATAGAAGTTGTGTGCGGTAAGCCATTTATTAAGTTTTTTCTTAAATAATCCAATGTTATTAATGGCCTTTACTTCATTTGGGATTTTATTATAAACCTTGACGCACATTGCGAGACAGCTCCTACTGTATTTGTGTGAGCTAGGAACAGTATCCAATACAATCCCGTGTGGGTCTCTACGTTGTCTGCGGTCAGACGCCTTTTTAAATAGATGCTTATGTTTGTATACAAAAGCACACACTTCCAAAACATAAAGACAGGGAAGCGGCAATAGACCAAAACTCTTGAAAAGTGGTCTGCAGGATTCATCCCATCTAATACCACCTATGGCTCTGACGCATTTCTTTTGTGAAATAAATACTCTTTCCCATTCTGTACAGTTTCCCCAAATGACAAGTCCATAACGCAGGATTGAGTCTACATACGCATAATATGTGAGAATGGCAGTATTTTTATTGGTCACCTTTTTTACCTGATTAATCGCATACGAAAATCTATTGATTCGTTTACAGAGATCATCTACATGTGAGGACCAATTTACCTTATCATCAATAGTGACACCCAGAAATTTGGTATTAGAAACTTCCTTTATTTTACTTATATTAAGTTTGAAGTTGTACTTAGTATGCTTCGATTTATTAAATTGCATAAGAACGGATTTGTTAAGGTTAATTTTCAAGTTATTGTCATCAAGCCAAACGCATAAAGAGTCAATTGTATTATTAATGTCAGTTTCATGTTGAGCAATTGAATTATCAAATTTATCTGTGGTCACTATAATTGAAATGTCATCTGCATAAAGAATACAATTATGGTCAATACATTCACTCATGTCATTAATATAGAGAAGAAATAAAACGGGACCTAAAATGCTTCCTTGTGGAACACCAAATTTATTTTCACAATAGTCAGATGTAAACGTCACCAATTCTTGATTTATTACATTACTCACAGAGACACACTGCTTACGATTCTTTAAATATGAACTAAACCATTGTAGTGAAATACCCCTTAGTCCAAGCGATTCTATTTTTTTTAATAAAATGTCATGTGAAACATAGTCAAAGGCTTTGGTCAGATCAACAAACAACCCGGTCGTCAAACGGTTATTATTTAAATTGGTCAGTATGTTTTTAACAAGGTCGAAAATAGCTAAACCAGTCGATTTATTCTTTTGGAAACCGTATTGTTCATTTTTTATTATACTATATATAGCTCGATTACCACTCACTGACTGATTGACATGATTGTTCTCCCAGAAGGAGGTGGAAAAGGGTATAATGATGTTTGGGGAAAATGTACAATACCCCAATCGAACTGGGGAAAAATTATGACATTTGGGCAAAACAAAATGGCGGCTGTGGCGATGTTTGTAACTTTTTTGTTTTCTAACCGATTTTATTCAAACTTGCAAGAGTGGTAGATTTTGACATTTAAAATTGAGAAAAATATTAAAAAAATGCAAAAACAAAATGGCGGCCGTGCTGGAGAGTTTTGAAAATTTTGATTTTTGGACCCCAAACCGCGGGGCCACAACTCTAAAGTGTTATTTGATTTAAGAAAAAAAAACTTTATTGTTTCACCACAATTACCCTCAAATTTTACCAATCGGGGAAACTTTTTAAAAATTCAAGATGGCGTCTGTCGTAGAGGCCATTTTGTTTGGGGTACGAAAACACGCCATTTTTAAAGTCGATTTTCTTCCAGATGGCAACACCGGAGCGCTTTGAGGTCCATAAAACGGCTATAGCCATAGATACAAGGTATTCATTAGTAAAATATTTTTACCCCATTTCGGGGTAACTTTTGAGATTTACCCCAAAATGCAAAAAAGTGAAATAACCACTTTTTGACAATTTCGAGTTTGAGGACTTGTGTATAGTCTGTATACAAATGACTTTATGGTATTTTGGTTGGCAACGTCTGGCAACCCTAGAAACTGCTAAGGAAAAAGACATTTTCGAGATACCCTTTTTTCAAGTCCTATTGCGGCGACTGGGTGCAAGTGAGAAAAAAAAAACAAAACGTCGTTGCACGCAGTTTATGTTGCTTAGTATAGGAAAAATATGAAATATAAAAAAAACAACATGGCGGACGCAGTGGCGGCCATTTTGTAAATTTTATACATTTTTTAAATATGTCAAGGCTATTTTGAGGCAGTTTACGACAATCGAGAAAATTGGCATGTATCGACAAATTACGCATATTATAGAGAAGTATTGCCTTGTGAAAAAAAATTACCCATTTTTAGGGTACTTTTTGAGATTTACCCCAAAAAAGTGAAAAATAGAAAAAGCGGCATTTTTTAATATTTTTTATCAAAAACCATTAAATTTTGCAAATACTAATGGAATTTGACTATTTGTATATCGAAAAGATGGCAACACTGAAATTGAAAGAAGGATGAGTGTCCAAGAACCTTACATTTTTATTACCTAAAAGGAGCATTTGTAGATGTGTACAATGTACGGAAAAAGTATTCACAATTTATAAAACTATTACAAAAAAAAATTAAAAGTGGAAGTCCAGGTCAAGATCCTCATGACAGAGAACTGCCCGCCAAAATGGTACTACATAGGTAGATGGTGCTCAAACTAAAGTTGTAGAGGACTCTAAGCAGATCCTGAAGCGAGAAAAAAAAATCAAAATGGTCGAAAAACAAAATGGCCGCCATACAAATTTACAGAAAACCCAGCATATACAGCTCGATTACTCACTTACTGACTGACTCACTGATTAAAATAATTGTTCTCCCAGAAGGAGGTGGAAAAAGGTATAATGATGTTTGGGGAAAATGTACAATACCCCAATCGAACTAATTCGGGGTAACTTTCGACATTTACCCCAAAATACAAAAAAGTGAAATAACACCTTTTTGGAAATTTCGAGTATGAGAGTTCGTATAAAGCTTGCTACTTCTATGACATATAAACCTGTTAAAGTCAATAATTTTAGTTGACTAAACAAAGGGCGACAACTCTCCATAGGACCTGCGCCACAGATAGCTCTTAGACACTTTTCCTGTAAAATGAAAGCCTTATTGATTCAGGGGATCTACCCCACAATATAAGACCGTATCGCAGCACAGAAGCTACATAGCCATAGTAAGCGGTAAGAGCTACTTTCTTCCCTGCTACGCATCTTAGTCTCCTTAAAGCGAAAACGAATTTGTTTAATTTTCGAGTTATCTTTTTTGAAGTTCTATTGCGGCGGCTGGGTGCAAGTGTGAAAAAAGACCAAAACGTAATATATGCTGCAAAATATAGGAAAAATAGGAACAATAAAAAAAACAATATGGCGGACGCGCTGGTGCCCATTTCGTAAATTTTATATTTTTTAAGAATACTTTAAGGCTATTTTGAGGCAGTTTACGATACTTGAAAAAGTTGGCATGTAGTGACGAATGAAACTACATACCACTGACTCATCTCCCAGAAGGAAGTGAAAAAGGGTATAATGATGTTTGGAGGAAAGTGCAAAACCTCAATCGAACTGGGGAAAAAATATGACATTTGGGAAAAACAAGATGGTGGTTGTGGCGATGTTTGCAATTTTTTTGTTTTCCAACCGATTTTGATCAAACATACAAGAGTGGTTGATTTTGACATTAAAAACCGAATGGCGCGCGCGCTGGAGAGTTCTGAAAAAACATAGATTTTTAGACCGCAAACCGCGGGGCCACAACTCTAAAGTGTTGTTTGGTTAGAGAAAAATATTTTTCCGTTTCACTACAAGAACCCTCATTTATATTATGATTATGACCAATCTTGGAAAAAAAATCAAGATGTTCACTGTTGTAGTGGCCATTTCTTTTGAGGTACGAAATCATGCCAATTTAAATGTCGATTTTCTTCGAAAAGAGAATGGGCAATTTTATATGAAGAATGTCCCAACCCTTGTAGCAATATATGACATATATTTAAAGGCTCCAGCACACCGGATGCGTAAGCGTATGCGTAAGCGTGCACGTAGACGTACCATGACGTTGTAATCTCTGAAACCTTATGAGACATGGCACACCGCTTGCGTAACGTACGCGTGCACGTAGACCGATGCGTAACTCTACGCATTGCAGCTCTCATGAGACAACCAGGCTGCGTACTTACGCAGAGCGGAACGCATTGATGACGTTGTACTCAATGGCATTCCCTATTGGACGTCACACCGAACAAATACGAACACGCACGTATCTGTCCTGCGCGTCACTACGCGCGTAACCACGCGCGTGACTACGCATCCAGTTGTATTTGTTTACAAATATTAGCGGTACTAACGGTAGTAAGTGGTGTTTTATTTTGTTTTTAAGTAATGAATAACGATATTAAAGAAAAACTAATTGAATTAGTGCGAAAAAATTAGTCCATTTACTCAATCTTCGTCTGACATCGCGCACTAGAGTCGCAAACATGGCTGCCGCAGCGGCTGGGTACGCAATGGACAGGTTGCGTTGCGTGCCGCGTAGACGTATGCGTAACCCGGTGTGTCAGGGGGTTACGTGCGTAACTACGCGCGTGTACACGCACGCGTAACCACGCGCGTGTCTACGCATCCGGTGTGCCCAGGCCTTAAATGTTATATATGTTGTCCTCATCACATATAATTAGTATATTTTCTTCTAAGTAACGTCAAAGTCAGAAAAAATATGTTCGAAGATAATTGAAAAAAATAGCATCAAGAACAAAAAATATCGGTTTTTGCTACGTTTTTGTCGGAGTTTTTTTTAGTATTGTCTATATAAATGATTACAATGAGGCTCTCCTTGCCGATTTCAGCCTCGGTGGTTCCTCTGCTAGGTGTCAGGGCTGATCCACTGATGAGCTCTGTGTATTTTTTTTGTTTGTTTGCATAATCTACAATCAGCCACTTTAGGTGAATCCGTTGTCTCAATCATTGATTGCGACAAGTATGCCCTCCATTGAGAGAATACTCGGGCGAGGCAGTGGAGCGGAGAAACGAAGAAATACTAACCAATAGAACAGCGGAGCGGAGATTTTATGCTATCCTATTAGTAATATTGCTTCGTTTCTCCGCTCTGCTGCCTCGCTTTGCGTCAAGGGACAGGCAACCTAATATGATGAGCTTAGTGTTCTATTTTTCAGTATACCGTGGCGAGTAAAGGTTTAGAAATATAGAAAATCAGAGAATCATGTTCATTGACCAATTTTTTTTTATTTGACAACAATAAATACACTACACTTGAATGTTTTGACCATTAACTGGTTAGGTCAGACGACAAACCAGTCAGGTAAGTTCAATTTCGAGAAGAAGATCTCTCGTCGAATACAGCTCGGATGTGTATCATTCGGGAAGATTCGGAAAATCTCGCGTCCTACTTAGGTACCTTAGTGTCGCAACAGGAAAGTCTTTGACCAGTGTGGGTTGTTGGTGACGACATACGAGAGTGAAACGTAGTCACTAACGGAGACCCATCGGTCTCATAAGAAGGCGCAAAGTCACCCAAAGTGCAATAGAGAGAACCATGTTTGGCGACTAAGGCAGCACAGCCATCAAGAGATGGGTAGCAGCGTCTCCAAAAACCTTGGTCTACTGCGATCGCCAACCCGCCATCCAAGCATGGCGATTATGGCAAACCCCCACTGACGAAGGAATCACTACAGACAGAACTTCTGAGAGCGGGCGGTATATAAGCCGATACTTAAGGTCCTACAGAAGCTTTTCAATTTCGTCATTATCGAGGGCAGAAAGCCGAAGGCATGGAACATAAGGTGATTTTGTTCTTTAAAAAGGGTGACAAGTCCCTTCTAAAGAACTACAGAACCATCTCACTTCTGAGCCACGTTTATAAGTTTTTTCAAATGTCCTTAGGAATCGTCTCGCTCACAGGTTCGACGACTTCCTATCTCCCAAACAAGCCGGATTCCGAAAAGGATTTAGCTCCATAGACCACATACATACACAACCTCATACCTCCTTCCCCATTTCGTCTTTGGACTACAAGACCCAAGGTCCGAACAAATTATCGGACGCGGCTTATGGACGCGGCTTACTGCCGCGGCTGATAAGTGTGCACGCTCTCATAACATCCTGCGTGCCAGATAGCTATCGGACGTCCGATGACGTCATATTAGTCTATGGTTTCGTCCGCGACCTACTACATCCGATAGTTTGCACACCTCAGATCAGCCGCGGCAGTAAGCCGCGTCCGATAATTTGTTCGGACCTCCAGGGTGGCTTTTCATCCTTATGTTGTCGATATTCCACGTATCCGCCGAAACGCTTCGGTTCCAACTTTTTAATTCGAACAGCTAAGATGTGGAATGCCCTCCCTGCGTCTGTATTCCCCGAACAATATAACTTAGGCGTCTTTAAAGACCTTAGCCTTAAGGCGAGAGTAAATACGCATTTGACTGACTGTGCGTGCTCAATCTTCGTCCTCAACTTCACTTTCCATCAGGTGAAAGTGAGGACAAACGCGCAGACAGTATTTTCATAAAACAATAGACCACATCCTTACGCAGTGGCAGTTTATACAGAAGACCGAGGAGTATAATCTCCACTTTGCTTGGCGTTCGTGTACTATGAGAAAAACTTTGATTTGATAGAAACCTGGGCGGTGCTGCAGTCTTTCCAGAGGTGCCAAGTGGACTATAGGTATATCAAGGTATTGAGGTACTTATACGAAAATGCCACCATGTCGGTCCGAGTACAGAATCAGAGCACAAATCCCATCTTACTGCAGCGAGGTGTGGTTACAGGGAGATCTTATTTCTCAAAACTGTTCACACAACAAACCTTCGTTTTGCTGATGATTAGTTCTAATGGCTGAGACGTTGGAAGACCTGAACACGATGCTCGAAGATATCCATAGTACTTCCTAAAGAGTGGGTCTCAGAATAAATATGGATAAGATCCGTAGGAGATTCCGGAGCAGGATAGCTCAGCTCAAGTGGCAGTGGGCTGGACTCATAGCGAGAAGAATCGATGGCCATTGGGGCGAAATGGTTTTGGAATGGTGACAACGCACTGGACTCGGCTCCGTGGGTATGCCCTCGACAAGGTGGACCAACGTGAGGGCGAAGGTCACGGGAAGCCCCTGGATACGGGAAGTGTAGGACCGATGGTCGTGGAGATCCGTGGGGGAGGCTTATGTTAAGGAGTGATGCTTATGTTGAGGAGATGATGATGATGAAGAAGTGTTACCTTTTAAAATGTGTAGTATTTTTTCAAATATGAATGTACTTTTTAGAGTTTTCATTCATATTGATGGTCAACTATGATACAAAACACTATCACTTTAATACTAATTATACGATCTTCAAACTCCTGTAACTTTTTACTGACGCGGAATTCAGCTTTGCTGTCATACAATACTTTGATCAACTAAATAAGACCCTTCTAATGATATACAACTCAAAGTGCTACAACACTTGGGACATTTTGCCCATTCTCCAAATGCATAAAAGTATATCAACTACATTATGGAAATTTCGAGTGAGAGGATTTATTAAACACCAAAACGTATATATAGAAATGTCATTTTGGTGTTACGGTTGACAATGTCTGGATACCCTGCAAACTGCAGAGGAAAAATTCATTTTTGAGATATCCTTTCTTTTTTCAAGTCCTATTGCGACGGCTGGGTGCAAGAGAGAAAGTAAATCGAAACTTAATTGCTTGCAGTATATGTTGCAAAATATAGGAAAGTTATGTCAAATAGAAAAATCAATCCAAAATGCGCGGTGGCGGCAATTTTTAAAATTTTATGAATTTTTAAAATATTTTAAGGCTAATATTTTGAGGCCGTTTACGACACTTGAAAAAGTTGGCATGTATCGACGATTTATGCAACATAACAATGAGTTTTGCCTTGTAGAACCCAATTTAAAGGTAGTTTTCGAGATTTACAAAACAAATTGAAAAAAAATAGAAATAGCGGCAGTTTTTAATATTTTTTATCTAAAACCATTAGATTTTGCCAATATTTATAGCAATACTGGAATTGAAAGTAAGGTTTATTTTGCAGGTACCGCCACATTCTAAAATGGCATGAAAAAACCTTCCAAGTGCGAGTCGGACTCACGCACGAAGGGTTCCGTACCAAAAAACGAAAAAAAAACACGTTGTATGGGAGCCCCCCTTAAAAATTTATTTTATTCAGTTTTTAGTAATTTTTGTTATAGCGGCAACAAAGATACATCATCTGTGAAAAAATCAACTGTCTACCTGTTGTCGTTATTAATATAATGAAAAAAACGGCAAAAAAAATACGTTTGTTGTATAGGAGCCCCCCTTAAATATTTATTTTATTTGATTTTTAGTATTTGTTGTTATAGCGGCAACAGAAATACATCATCTGTGAAAATTTCATTCGTCTAGCTATCACGGTTCATGAGATACAGACAGACAGACAGACAGATGGACGGACAGCGGAGGCTTAGTAATAGGGTCCCGTTTTTACCCTTTGGGTACGGAACCCTAAAAACACGTTCTTTGTATGGAAGCCTCATTTAAATATTTATTTTATTCTGTTTTTAGTGTTTGTTGTTATAGCGGACACAGAAATACATCATCTGTGAAAATTTCAACTGTCTAGCTATCACGGGTCATGAGATACAGCCTGGTGACAGACAGACAGACGGACAGTGAAGTCTTAGTAATAGGGTCCCTTTCACCCGTTTTACCCTTTGGGTACGGAATCCTAAAAAGGAGCAATTGAAGAGGGGTATAATAATATGAAAAAGTATTAGGATCAACAAAACTCTCAGAAAAAAATATTATAAGTGGAAGTCTAGGTTAAAATCCGTCAAAAGCGTGGAGGTTCCCGATCCTAAGTGGGTGCACACCCTTGCGCAAAAACACAGAAAAAAACGGCGCTCAAATCATTACATTTCGTGTCTCTTGTAATGACGAATTAATGCCCTCCACCTGCGGGATCGGAAAGGCGGCATAGAACCACACCCACCGAAGTCCTTTAAATCAGTTACATGCAAACGACCGAACTAGACGTTTAGCTCGGAGGTGCCCGATGAGGTAATTTTATTGAACAGCACAAAGGTACCTAAACAACAAGCTAGGTATGTTTCTTGCGATGACACGAGCCATCAGATTACTGCCTGTGACAAGTTCAAAAGAGAAGACGTTAACTAACGCTGGGAATTGATAGCTTTAACAGGTGTGCTCTGCTTGATGAAGGGTTCACCGTCCCACTCGTAGAGAGCAGTGTAGCCAACGAGGTAGGAGCTGGAAATCGGAACGTCGACTTGGAGTTTCAGAGGGCAGTGGGCGGCTATAACAACCTGGAAAGCAAGATCGTCTTCTCGGACGCTTGTGACAGATACAGGATCCTTCAACCTTGAACGAGTTTATACATTCATACATTACGCTTCCAAGACATTTAGGTAATTGATGGCAACTTGATTTCTTAGTACGACCACCTCGGTCGACCGACAGTGAACTTGACAGGCCAAGATTATTGGCATTAGATTTTACGCCGAGAAATAAAAGAGGGTATAGAGGATGATCCTGTCGCCTCTCTCATTGAACTCGATTGGATCCTGCATGGAGTTTTGTCGTCAATGTCGAGGAAGATTATGCTTGAGTTTGCTTATCACCTTGAGTCTGAGAAAGAGGATGAACTACACCTCTTTGTAGAGAAATACTTCAGATTTGATAGCATTGGCATTAGGAATTCTAAGCTACCTAGATATTCTCCAGATGAACGACGAACGCTTGGCATTCTCACTCGATATTAAGTCGAAGAAAATCCACGACCACTGGGAGTATGCTTTACTATGGCATTAAGCTTTCGAACAACAAAATAAAAATCGATCACGCTTGATTGCGAAGATATTGGATAGACCACTCGATGCATAAAATGTTGAAAAAATAATTATGCCAAGAAAATTGAAATGCTCAGTACGGTATCCCCCACATTTTGGGGATCGGAATATTAACAAACCTGGAAAACTCAGACATGTTCTTGGCGCGAAAGCTGAAACTCAAGGAGTGTCACTGAAAACTGAATTACTGACTGGCCCAGATCTATTGAATTCATTAGTTCCAGTCCTGCTTAGTTTCCGAAAGAGAGAATTAGCCATTTTTGCATAGATCAGGGAAATGTTCCTGCAGGTGAGGTAAATGATCAGAATCAAAACGCTCAGTGCTTCCTTTGGAGGGTAATAAAAAAAAAGAAGCCCCCAGAAACTTATTAGATGAACTCGATGACCTTTGGTGTCAAATTTGATTCATAAGGCAGGACGTTGTGACATAAGAAGTTGGGCCCTTAATCGACCGAACGATTGGAAACGAGCCACAGATATTTTAGGGTTTGGTTTAAACTTGAAGAAGGCAAAGAGATCGGTGGTCGATATAAAGGTGTTTTTTTTAGGCAAATGAATCACGCTTCATAGCGCTTTACAATATGTATGTATACTAAAATGGCTGTGTGTATTATTGTCTATATAATTATTTCCTATTTTCTTGTTATGAATTTTGTTTTAGTTTCTTTTAATGTCGTTATGTGTTTTTTTTTTCTTTCCTCCGATAATGTGTTGTGTTGCTGACCACTTACTGTGTTTAGGCCCCGGCAGAATATCAGTGCTTCTGAGTTATTCTGACCACCTAAGAAGACTCAGGAGTTTTTTTACTGAGACGGGGCCCATTAACTGCACACTGTTTAATGTACCTGTCTCCCATATTATTTGTAACGTGTTAATTCATTGTATATTACTTTCTCCTCTTTACTCTACTGTATGTGTGTGTGTTGTTAATAAATGTGTTTCTTTCTTTCTTGTTTCTAGATCACCGAAGGTTTGCGACCACCAACAAATCGCGAGATTTCAGTTTTTGACCCACTGGGTTTATTTATACCCCTTTTTGATTAAAGGAAAGATATTGCTACAGTAAGTTTGGCGATCTACGATCAAATGGGAGAGTGGAGATGGCTGTCAGGCAGTCTGAACTTAACTGAAGAAACACAGAGTCACAAAATTTAAAGTCATAGGAGTATCATTATTATAACAATATACAATATTATCATTACATCGTACGGATCCTACGGATCTCCTCATTTCTGATGCAATCACGCAGGGAAACGCCAAGCATAGCTCTCTCCATTGCACGCTGGGTGATCTTGAGCCTACTTATGTGACCTATAGTTAGCCACCACTTTTCACTGCCGCAAGTCATCCTTGGCAACACACACTGGTATACTTTCGTCTTGAGTAACGGAGCAGGCACAAAATGGGCATTCAACATGATTTTCGTCTTATCCATGTTCATACTGAGACCTAATCTTTGGGAAGTACTACGGAGATCTTCGAGCATTGTGTTCAGGTCTTCTAAGGTCTCAGCCATAAGAACTATACCATCGCCAAAACGAAGGTGTGTTAAGTCTTGGCCAGTACTGTTGATGCCGAGTCCTTTCCAGTCTAAGAGTTTAAAGATCTCCGAAGTTCTGTAGTAATTTCGTCGTCACCCGCAGCCTTCTTTTTTCAGCTGCTTGAGAGCCATACTAATCTCGTACAGGCTGACATCCGGGATATCTTCGGTGTAGTGTCGGGTAAGCTTGGCTCTATGGTCTTTAGCCTTGCTTTCAACAGGTGTCTGCGTGGAATATAACTGCCTATAGAAACTATCGATCTCCCTCAGAATTTCAGGCTTCGATGAAATGATGCGTCCGTCATCAGTTTTCAGCTTTATCAACTTTGCACATTAAACGGATCTCTCCCGAAACTTTTGGAAACTTTATTCCTCTTGATAGTCTTTTACGATTCCTATTAAATTGAAGAAGGTCACTCGTCAAATACTTAGTATCTGCCTATTAAGCTGCCGATAACGATGATCATCCGCTGAGCTCTAGAGCCTCATTTCACGACTCTGATCCATGAGTACGAGAGTTTGGTTGGAGAGTTTCTTTAGCTTGGGATGGCGGGTCTTAAAGATATAGAACCTTACCGTACGGACAGTATTCAGCACCATGTTGTTTAGATTGTCCACATCTATGTTGGTTTCAAGGGTTTCGAAGCGGTTCTGAAGATAAAGTTGAAAGCTTTCGGGGTTTTACATATGAGCCGGTAATGGTCGGAGCGTGGGTTGTATCAGTTGAGATCTTTCCAGTTTTACGTTGATATTCAATGTGCCACGTACCAATCGGTGATCGCAGTGACATCATTGAAAATTTGCCTACATGATAAAATCTCCGTCTGGACTGATCCAGGTCCACTTCTGGCTTTCAGGATTCCTGAAGAAGGACTTCATCATAAAGAGTTTCTCCTTCTCCATAAATTCGGCCAGCATCTGGCCTCTGGCATTCCCAACTCCAAATTGCCCCACTCTCAGCTCATCACCGCATCGTTTTCCCAACTTTGCAGTAAACAACCCGATCATAACGGTGTACTGAGGTTTACCGTTTGGATATTCTGAGAATAAGGTACGCTACCCTGGTCGAAACCCTTCCGATTGTAATCACGTTGTTGACAAGGGACTTGTGGACGATGACCCGACACCACCTAGGGACTGTTGGTTGCCCTCCCGGTAGTATAGCAAGTTACCGGATTTGAAGATTATCGAGTCCTCTCCCTCTCTTCGGACTTCAGATAACCCTATGATATCCCAGTGTAACTTGCTAATAATAGGTTGACTTCGTGTCTAATCTCAGTTTGCGCGTGTTGTAAGTTGCCAGGTTCAGTTTTTGTGGTTGATGGCAGCCGAGCCGCACCCGGGGATTCTTAGCTTTCACGTAGTAACTATATTAGTTTCTCTATGATTTTCATATCAGCCAGCAAAGTTTTTAGAAAAAATAATAGAGCATTTAGTTTTCACAGTGCATCACCACTGCAAATTGCAGAGAAATTGCAATGTGATTTGATAGGACGGAAATATGCCTATTCCACAATTCGCAGTCCGACTCTCCAAAGTTACAACAGCCCAACAGGGCGATGCCCGCGGGCTGCTTCAGCAGCCCGCGCACCAGGGCGAAACACTAGTAATATTATATTTCTGACAGAAAGCTAATAATCTCTTGAGCATACATTTCTCAAACACCTTTGCAAAAATTGTAATAAGACTAATTGGGCGATAATTATTTGGATCATCTTTATCACCCTTCTTAAAAAGAGGCTTGACAATGGACAATTTTAGTGCCCTTGGAAATGTTCCTGTAGTGAAGGACATATTAATCAGGTATGTTAATACCTCAAGTATTTCTGTAATGCATGCCTTTAATATTGACGTATTAATACCATCGTAGCCTTCAGAGAAAGTATTATTAAGTGATATAACTTCCCTTTTCACCTCATTCTCGGACATAGGTCTGATAAACATCGAATTACCTATATTTTTAATTCGTGCGGTTACTGAAGATTTGGGTAGTGTGTTACTACCATGAATGCCCAAGAAGAAAGTATTAAAAGCGTTCGCGATATCAGTGGGATCTGTTAGATGTTTATTATTTATTTTAATAGTAGGTATAGTATTATTATTGAACGAATCATTTTTAAATTCTCTGTTTACTATTGACCATGTTGCTTTGCATTTATTTTTGCTTTTATTTATGAATTTTATGTTAGAATTCTTTTTGGATTTTACTATACATTTCTTTAATATGCTAGAATATGTCAAATATTTTAGCTTATGCGTTGGTGATTTGTTCTTATAATATTGATAGCGAAGAGATCTTTTAGTTTTGCAACTTTTTTTTAAACCCCTACTTATCCATTTCGTACTATTTGTTTTATTGGTGCACTTTTTTCTGACTAATGGAAAGCATAAGTTATAAAAGAGACAAAAGGTCTCATGAAACTTATCGAAGGCTATATCCATATCTATCTCACTGTATATTTCTGCCCAAGAAAGACTTTTGAGACATTCTCTGAATTTTTGTATATTTTCCTGAGAATAGTCTTTTTTAAACACAAAATAAGAGTCAGATTTGGAGCATTTCTGCTGGACCGGAAAAGTAAGTAGTTGAGCCGTTTCATGATCTGACAAATATAGGTATTTTACATTAGCGGTAGCGTTCTCGACATTACTTATTATATGATCAATACATGCCTTCTTACGTGTTGGGACGTTAATGTGTATTTTCAGATTATAATTGTCACATATGTCCTTAAAACGATTGGTAAGTTTCCCTTTTTTCAGGGTGTCAATATTGAGATCACCAGTCACGACAATTTTTGTACCAGGCTTACTACACCTAGTTATTTCGAACAAAAGTTGATCCAAATTATTAAGGAAAGCATCAGCGTCAGAGGTTGGTGTTCTATATAGTGAAATAACGAGCAGGTTATGGATTCCAATCTCAATTCCACAAATTTCGAATAGATTTGGTTTCCCATGTTTATTTATGTTTGTAAGTTCCTTGTAAGGTATATCTTTTTTAACTAAAATACAAGAACCCCCTCTTTTATTATCCCTACAAAAACTTGACGCCATTATATAGTTATTAACTTTCACATATTTATCATATCCGGCTTGTAAAAAGGTCTCCGTTAGGCATATAACGTCAGGGTCTTCATTGCTTTTACGCAATTCCAAAAGAGTTAATTCTAAAAGTGATTGTTTTGCAAGAATACTAGCTATGTTCTGATGTATGATTTTAAATAGCTGTTGCCCCTGAACGAAAAAGACATTTTTTATTGATCACTGGGAAATAGTGTGGTATAGTACCCTTTTTTACGTTATTCGATTCTTTTAACGATAAACTGTTCCTATCATTAATCGTGGGTTGTTGAATGCGTGCAAAGTAAAACGGGATGGTTCCTTTCCTGTAAGATTGTGCCGAACCACTGTTCATTTGGTCTGGTCTATTACCAGCTATTATCTTTTTAAGTGAGTTTATATTTATGTATTTGTCATGGTAATCAATGCAGTCAATTTTAAAATTAATGGCTCTACACATTTCGGATAAGGTGCTGTTCCTACATTCTACAAAGTGACAATTCTTGTACTGATTGCAAACATTTCTCATAGCATCATTTAGTTGAGTAACACTAATATAATTATTTTTGAATACATTTAAAACTATAATGTTATTTGACACAAATTTTTTGAGAAACAAACGTAATTGTGTGTAAGAATTTTTATGTAATAATGCCAGAAATGAAGAAGGATCAAAGCAAAGGAAATGCCGAATTCTGATGGACTCTGGAAGCCAGAGAACATACGTCACACAACAGGTAGCTAAACAACTACAACTACCAATAATAGAAGAACAGCATCTTTCAGTTTTTACGTTTGGTTCAAAACATCCACATGAATATGATAGTCCATTAGTTAAACTATCCATTTTAACAAAAACCGAAACAACCATTATAATTTATGCTAACATTGTACCCACAATAACCCAACAAGTTTCTTATCCTGAAGAAGAATTAAATCAATGGAAGGATAAAATTTTATTAGCCGATGATGGCTCACTTGGAGACCAAGTAGATATACTCATCGGAAACGATTACTACTTCACGGTCATAAATACAGATAAAAAACAAATTAGCGACAATCTATTTCTAGTAAATTCACAACTCGGTTGGATAATAACCGGCAAAAGAGAATCTGAAGTGATAGACAACCTTACGGTAAACACCTACTTTCAATCTAGCGCAGAAGTTAAACTACATAAACCCGACTTGCCAATAGACAACATCAACCTAAAAAATCTATGGGAGTTAGAATGTATCGGGATTACAGATTCACCTAAAATTACCAAGGAAGAGGAAGCAGTAAAGAACTTCAATGAGTCAGTTCAATATTCTGACAAAAGATACTCTGTCAGCTGGCCATGGAGGGAGAATTTACCCAATTTACCCACCAATTTAGGACTGGCCAAAGGAAGACTAGTGAATCTATTAAAACGTATCAACAAGGAAACTTTGAAATTATATGACGAAACTATACAAACACAATTGGAAAAGGGAGTAATAGAAGTTATACCTTCAGAAGAAAAGGAATACAGCAGATATAAGATACATTACTTACCTTATCATGGAGTACAAGCTTCAGGAAAGGCTTTGAGGATCGTCTATGATGCCTCAGCTAAGATAAAAAATTGTTACAGTCTGAATGAATGTCTTAGAGCGGGACCCGTTCTACTAGAAGACCTGACAAGACTCTTAATAAGATTTCGATCACATAGAATCGGCTTGACAGCTGATGTAGAGAAAGCTTTTCTACAGATTGGGCTGCAAGATAACAGTAAGGACGTAACTAGATTTTTATGGATTAAAGACATCACCAAAGCGGCCACTGAAGATAACTTAATACATCTAAGATTTTGTCGTGTACCTTTCGGAGTTATATCAAGTCCATTTCTCTTAAATGCTACAATAAAACATCATTTACTACGTTCCAATGATAAAAGCATACAACAAGCTTCAGATAATATTTACGTAGACAACTTAGTCACATCACAGGAACCAAAACTAAGCTCCGAGCGATATCATTACATAACAAACTAAAGCAAGAATTCGAAAAAATTTAAATGAACCTAAGAGAATGGAGTTCAAATTCAAGAGAATTTGTAGAGAATGTTACAGACGTGAATGATGAAACAATAGTTAAAGTCCTTGGATTAAGTTGGAACACAAAAGAGGACACATTACAGTTGAGACCTAAAACTATAAATCTACAAACAACTAAAAGAGGAATTTTGAAAACCATCGCATCAGTCTATGATCCATGCGGATATGTAGCACCTTCATTATTATCTCCAAAATTATTTATACAAGAATTGTGGAAGAACAAAACCAAATGGGATTCACAGTTAACAACTGAAAACATAGAACAGTGGAGACCAATGCATGAAAAATTACACAATTGTCAAATGAAAATACAGAGATATTACACAGAAAACTTTGAACACAGTAAAAACCAGTTACACTGTTTTACAGATGCTTCAGCAAAAGCATACGCAGCAGCCGTATATGTAGTAAATGAAAATGGTAAAACCTTTGTAATCGGCAAATCAAGATTAACTCCTATTAAAGATCAAAATAATCTACAAATACCTCGTTTGGAACTTTTAGGAGTATTAATTGGGAATCGATTACTAAATTACGTAGAATCAGCTCTTCAAACAAAGACAGAACAACATTTCTTATGGACAGATAGTCAAATAGTTATAGACTGGTACAACTCAGACAAATTATTGACACCATTTGTAAACAGACGTATAGAAGAAATAAAAAGGAACAAACATCTTACAATGCGATACGTACCGACTGAACTGAACCCGGCAGATGTAGCAACACGACCCAATAGAACAAGATTAGATGAAGAGTACTGGCTTGAAGGCCAAGAATTTCTGTTACAGCATCCTAGCAGCTGGCCTAAAAGAACCAACCTGGTTAAGGAACACTTGCTCTTCGCGTCGGAGGATCCGTCAAGGTCGGACAATGGTTTGACGGCTGTTCAACAAGTTAGGGAAATACCAAAGAACACAGATAATCCAAACGAACAAAGGACAGAAATCGAAGTGATAAAGGAAATTCAAGCACAATACTATCCAGATGAAGTTAATATGAAAACAACTAATCTTAGTCGTAATCTTCGTTTGTTTAAAGATGACGAAGGAATTTTAAGATGTAAAGGGAGACTGGAAAATACACAATGGTCATTTGATATGAAATACCCAATATTACTTCCAAAAGACTGCTATTTTACAAATGATCTGATTAAGAAAACTCATCAGGAAAACTACCACGTAGGAGTAAATCATACATTAAGCATAATTCGCAAACATTTTTGGATTCCACAAGGAAAAGTACAAGTTATTAAAGTCTTAAGGCAATGTCCAAGATGTATCAAGCATGGAGGTGGTCCATTTAAGTTACCAGATACACCTTCTCTACCAGAAGAACGAGTGAATTACAGTTCACCTTTCACGTTCACAGGATTAGATTATCTAGGCCCGGTTCTAATCAAAACTGACCAAGGAACTGCTAAAAGGTGGATTTGTTTATTCACATGTTTAGCCATAAGAGCTATACATCTAGAGATTGTCCAAGACCTAACTGCAGAAGAAGGACTTCTGGCTCTAAGAAGAATGATATCCACAAGAGGAGTACCAAAATTGATAACTTCAGATAATGCTACACAATTTAAATTAATAGCAGAAATTCTAACTAGTCCCTACTGCAAACAGAAAGAGATCCAATGGAGATTCATACCTCAACTAGCTCCATGGTTTGGAGGATTTTACGAAAGACTAGTAGGTTTGGTAAAACATTGTATGATAAGGACCCTACAGAAACATCTCTTGAATGACAATCAGTTGATGACGATAACAAAGGAGATTGAAGCTATATTAAACACAAGACCTTTGACGTGCGTAGATTCTGAAATCATTCATGTTTTAACTCCAGCAGACTTCCTCACTATGGGAAAAACTATAAGCATCGATACCAATATAGATGAGATACCTGTATCAGGGACAACAACTAAAATAAACCTAATCAAGTCATGGAAAAGGGCTTTGATTATTCTAGAAGAATTTAAAGACATATTTATGAACCGTTATTTACCTAGTCTTCGTGAGCGATACCAAAATTCAGTTAAGGAACCAAGAGTCAAATCAGCATTAAAACCAGAAATAGGGCAAATAGTTCAAATAAGAGGAGACTCGAAGAATCGAGAAAATTGGAAGGTGGGGAAAATAGTCTCACTTACTCCTGGAGACGATGGTCTTATAAGGGTAGCGAAGGTGAGAGTTGGGACCACAGAATACACTAGATCTATTTCACAACTGTACCCGCTAGAAGTAAATGAAATTGATGACAAAACTCAAGCAAAGGTTGTTGATCAACCTTCAGACAAAACAAGATTTATAAGCCATGCTGATGCCTATACGCCTGAAATTGAAGTAATACCTTTAGAAGATTCAGTAAATCACAATGAATCTCTAATAGAGAGTAACTTAGATACAGTAGTGCCAATACCTGATGATGATTTATCTTATCATGAAACTAACAAAATCGACTCACATGATGATAACACAGTCAATATGCCACACGCTATCAGGCACTCCAGACCAGTACGTGCCGCTGCGACCAAAGCCTTGGAAAAGATCCAAGAGTGGACTCGCAGCCTTTTTAACACTCTTTAATTTCGCCGTTGGGAGTGTCGCGACGACAACACCAGTCGCGATGTTTGAGGTGGCAACACTTATCCAGTGCCGCCATAATTCACTTGTCAATGTCATGTAAGCCGCCTTTTATTTCTTTCTCGTAAAATTGTGCTATTTTATCTCTCATATTATTCTACAAATGTAAAAGTGCCGTGCCAGTAATAAAACTGCAAAACTAACGTGCCTGCCAACAAGTAACGAGCTCAGAAAACCAATGGAATAAACGAGAGCTAAGTATTAGCATAGTATATACAAATACCAATCTGCCTGTTTCATGTAATGTTTGTATGTTTGAGCCAATGAATAACCATAATTAAAGTAATGCAAACCACGCTCCACATTCGTGGGCAAGTTACGTGGGTAAGGCTCCTGAACCGCTTGGCGTCTATTGAAATGCTAATGATGTAATATTGTAATCCGTACCGCGGCCCACATTGAGGGTAAGTTCCGTGGTTAATTATCTCTCTCGTTCACGGCACAGAGGCCGGCAGCAAAGGTTAAGCATCTGTGGCACTGACTATAATAACATAATTGGGACTTGTGCCTCTGCTGGGGACATGATCCCAGGGTACCCTTATATAAGCCCACACGAGAGAGCATTGGTCCGCGCAGCGCTACGCCTGGACGGAGCTGGGGTAGTGGCTGAGCCAGATGGAAGACGTTCCATAGTGAGGCCAATTAGGCGAGCAGCGGGCTCGTGCGTGTGAGCACGGGTCGCGTAAAGGACTGGGTGACGACTTAAGCTACCTGTGCTCACACCACTCCGCTGGGAGTGTAGGAACATGTCAAAATACATGTTTAGGAAATCTCCGCAACGTTAAATCAGCAAACCTAGATATTTAAATCAATATTGACAATCAGCCTACAGAATATCATGCTACTTATTCATGACAATACCATGCTACTTATTTATGACAATATTTGTATGTTCTATAAATCCTGGGACCATGCCGTTATGATGGCGTGACTCCGGGGCTTAGTGGCACCACGCAGTGGTGTCATATCTTTATTTATACTTACAGATGGAACGATAGAACCACTGAAAGGCAGGGACAGACATTCGCTGGTAGTAGAAGGTACAATATAACTTGTGGTAAGTAACCAACCCTTGTCATTCACCTCTCCTCTCATTGCTTATCCTTCGTTTTAAATTCTCGCGAGCCGCGATGGATGAGTTTGGATCACGGATATGGGTTACCCTTAAACCTCCCCGAGGGTCGCGACACAGGCCAAAAACAATAAGTTGGCCCCCATCTTGAATTTTTGGTACGCACTCAAATGGTAGTGGTGGTGGTAATGCATTGTAAATTATTGACATGTGATATAGGTACCGGCATATAACTTGGCAAAACAAAGATGAGACAAAAGATGCACCGAGTTTAGTGTTTGTAGCTGCTACGCATCTTTTGTCTCATCTTTGTCTTGCCAAATTACGTGCCCGTAGTAATAGACCCGCAGAAATGCAAACTAAAGAAAAAATATGACTGAAGACTTGGCTGCATGATCAGTTTCATTTGCCTTACCTATATAGCCTTGGCTAGGGAGGCAACCCTTAAATTCCCCAACTAGGATCCAATTCGGGGCATCGTTTCCAATCTGAAATGGGGAGGAAAAGCGCAATTTTATCCCGATAGGTGGCGTCTTGTCTTTGGTACCCAGCCGCCTCAGAGAAAGTGTCAAAACATATGGGAATCTCTTGGAGTATTGCACTTTTTAATTTTATACTGAGAAAATGTCGCATTGTTGTGCATGTAACTGTTAAAATATTAGAGTTCATCGATTTCCCAGTAACAAAAAAAATATTGGGCAAAGAAAATATTAAAAAAAGATGCTATTCCCTCGATTTTCTCCTTTACTAAGCCTGAGAAACATTATAAATCAAAAGGAATGTTTCATGAATGTCATGAAACTTCGCCAAAATAAAACAATATTTGAATTATAACAGCTTTGTTCTTTAATATTTCAACCTCAGCGGTTTCTAACATATTTATAACTTGGATGAATTTGATAGGTATATCAAATACGGAATAAGCCCAATATTGGGGCCAAACAGAGACTTAATAGAATTTTATATGCCAGAGTCATTCAAGAAACTTAGAATAATAAAATAATTATGATAAAACGGTTCGTGTAATTTTGGATGGTACAGAAATTCCAGTACAGAAACCTGAAATTACTATTGCACAGCAGGCATCATGAGGCAACTATAAACGCGAAAATTCACACTCGGTTGCTATGTTGAAATTTAAATCATATGCTTCTAATCTGAAATAAAAAGATTACTTGTAAATATTACACGAAATTTAAAGAAATGTAATGCTTGTTAGCAATTTTTTGTAAGTTGCTATAAACTTTGTTGCCTGTTGTTTTGGCTTTTTTTCTCCGTAATTCTTCTTTTATCTGAGCTAAAGTTAGCATGGAATACATTGTTTGTCCGCAAAACCGAAAAAAATACAATCTAAGAAAGTAAAATCACGTAATACACAGTCAAGACAATATAAGCTCAAACTGACAATTGTTCCAAAGACTGAGCGCCATCTGTAATTCACTTTTCCTTCGCCTCCCCATTGGATCCCCAGTAAGGAAGCTAAATCGGCGTATGTAATCGAGGCTTAACAGCACTTTAGCACCTCAGACCATTAGCGTATAGTTGGCAGACTCACCATGGAATTAGAAGGTTTTGACTAAGTCAAAAAATTGTTAATAAATAGTGATAAATAGTGAATTATAGCATATAAATAGTGATACTATGATTCAAAAGATATTTGAGTATCTTGGTGAGGCTGCAAACTTGACGTCAAGTTGGCAGACACCTTAAGAAATACAGTTCGTATTAATATGATTTATATGCCAAAAATTGTTAGAAAATAGTGAATCGTATACGCAAAATTTCAATAACATTGCTTCAATACAAGCCGAGATATTACGGTCTCTAAGTGGGCTGCTAACTTGACGTTTCAGGCGATAGCGATTCCAGAGAAACAGGTACAAGTTTTAAACAAATAAATATATCAAAAAATTGTTAGTAAAATTGTGATTCCTACGATATAAATAAAACATGAATTCCTCATGGCTATTTTCTAAAAATCGAATGTTAACTTTTACATAATGCTCTGAATAGGCTGTCGATCAATACTGAACTTTGCTCCACAGTAATAAGGTTCAAACTTTATTGCAATCGTGAGGTGAGTACTATCAAGCAAAAAAGTGAGATTTATATTTTTTTTTATCCATATCCTCGAATTATTATTACACTTGTTTTATTAATTAAATGTTGGTATCAAACAATAACGATATTCATTAATAACAATAATATTCATAACAATAGCGCCATCTCTCGGAAAAGATTGTCAATTTTTCAGTTATAATTTAACGTTAGGTGCCTATTTATGTATTAGGTATTATTTTACTTATTTTTGAAATTCAAAAAGGCAAATCATAGCGTGCCAACCCTTTCACTTTTAGTCGTTGCGTCAACTGTCTATTTTTACGAACGGTGCCTTTCGCGCCAACAATAAAGGCGATGATCGACTGTATAAAGACTACTCTTTAGTAGGCTGTGGTCAATACCCTACTCTTAATTCAATATTATTAATTCAGAAAAAACTATTAATATTTTCTACTTATATTACTTTCTTCATACTCACATACTAACTGATACTTCTTCTTCTTCTATCAGCCTTTTTTTGATGTCCCCACTGCTGGGGCACAGGCCTTCCTTATGGGTGGTAAGGAGAATGGGCCATAACCCACCACGCGGGCCCAGTGCGGATTGGTGGGTGTTAACGACTGCAAATGCAGCCGGGACCAACGGCTTAACGTGCCTTCCGAAGCACGGATGAGCTCGAGATAATAAATTTTTGGTCACCCATCCCATGACCGACCCTTGCGAACGTTGCTTAACTTCTGCAATCGCTGGGCCAGGCGCTAAACCACTGCGCCACCGAGCTCCTAACTGATACTCATTTTACTATAAATCTCACCAAATAATAATAATAATATCTTTATTCTAACTAATACATAAATAGGTACCTAACGTTAAATGGACAACCTTTCAAAAATATAATATGTCGTTTTCACGTTGTATATTAAAAGTAGATACAAAATTAGGGGACACGTATTTTTTATTTAAACTTTTAATTGTTTTTTTGTAAATTAAATCACTGTTTGAAATCTTACTCATTCTAAAAGAGCGTAAGTACATTGTCAGGAAGTTGAAATGTGTAGCTTTTGCCAAAAAAAAATCAATTCTGATCTTATCTGTGACAATATGACACCATGATTTCGATAGTGATGTGGCATGGGATTAATGTAAGTGATGTCGATAAATAAATAACATTTTCATTTTGAGAAAGTCGACGTTAAATGTCGTCAGCTTATATAAATATTTTCAGCTTTTTTTATATTTGCAGCTATATAGCACTTCTAATTCTGATTTTTTTTTCCAAATGCGGGATAAATTTATTTTTAAGGCCAATTTTTTTAAAATATATCCAATATTTAAAAAAAACTTGCGCGATTAAAAATTCTATATAATTTTTGAACCTGCTCACAAAATTTCACGAGAATCGGTTGAGAAATGCGACCTGTAGAGGAAAACAAACAGCGCCGGAAAGCTGGACTGAAATATGTTTTTTATACATATCTCAGACATTTTGAAAAAAAATCGAAAAATTCGATTGACACATTTCCACATTTGCGCTTCCTTTGCTAGTCATTTTACAAACAATATTTTAATTATACACGAGCTGCTAGATGTGCGCTTTATATTCAGTAAAAAATCAGAGAGAATAACATGAAAATAATATTTCTCAACAACGATGAAAACAAGTAACAACTCATCAACAAATAAAACGTGACAGTGACAAACACCCACTGTTTTTTTTATTATTTAGTCGTAAGTATTATTTCGTTGATTACACATCTTTTTACTTTTTAAAACTATCCAATATAAAATGTAAAAAATCGACAAAAACTAATTTAAACTAAATATTTGTTTCTTAATCAATCACGAAAAAAAGGCTGAACTCATTTTGGATAAAAAGCACAGTTTATAACCTAGCGGAAACTAGTCAAGGAAATTAAAAGAACACGTTAAAAATATCAGTGTTTATTATTTTAAGGCGTTAACTTTTTAACTCTTTCTAGTTGTCGATGCAAACTATAAATAGATAATTGCTTCATGTCGATAGCTCGCAGGCTCTCCTGACGTGTTACGTTTTGTGTTATGTTGGATAACGGTGGCGCCTAAAACAAAGAAATTGAGCTTGTAGTAGTACCTACATACAAAACATTATGTTACAACTGATTTGAGTTTTTAAATGTAAATTACGTGATTATTATGTATTTACATAAAAGAAAGATGTGCCAAGCCATGTGATGGTTTTCTACTTTTTGTTCCCATCAAATATAAAGTAAGAAAGTACAATAAAACAAATATCGATATAGAAATGCACATCACTAGGTGAAATAATATAACCTCTACGACATGTAATAAAAAATCTGATATTTGCAAAATAAGCAAAGAACTGTACACAAACGACTATTTGCACAAATTATTAGCATATTATAATAGTTTCAAGCCATTTACACTACATAAAAACATCTAAAACAGTATAAACTTACCGATGAAATCATAATGTTTATTGATTATTTTCATTTCTTCCTGTGCGAGATTTATAGCCTTAATCACACAAGACATAATTTCACTGGTAACGCATGAGTATCCCAAACAATGCTATGACTTTCTTTTAAGTTTTTTTACAATAATATTTTATAAATTTCTACATTTTACTAGTCTGATCAGAAATACGCTTGAGTGACATTCTGTCACTATGATTTATTATGACAATGGATTTTATTTTTTAATGAATGCACAGATAATATAAATACAAGACAAATAGACTCAACTCAAACTTCCTGACATTCCCAATTTGCACTAGATTTTAGTTTTTTTTAAATAACGTAAAAAATACTGAACTAAAAATTCTGAAAAGAAAAATATGAGCTTAGAACACTAAAATCGCGAAATGGTTTTCTAATTTTAGTACTTTCTCAAAATGAAATGTTGTCCATTATAACTGAGAAATTGACAATCTTTTCCGTGAGATGGCGCAACGCTATTGCTATGATTGTTATTAATGAACATTTTTATTGTTTGATACCAACAAGCAACACTTAATTAATAAAACAAGTGTAATAATAATTAGAGGACATGGCTAAAAATATAAATCTCACTTTTTTGCTTGATAGTACTCACCTCACGATTGCAATAAAGTTTGAACCTTATTACTGTGGAGCAAAGTTCAGTATTGATCGACAGCCTATTCAGAGTATTATGTCAAAGTTAACATTCGATTTTTAGAAAATAGCAATGAAGAATTCTTGTTTTATTTATATCGTAGGAATCACAATTTCACTAACAATTTTTTGATATATTTATTTGTTTAAAACTTGTACCCGTTTCTCTGGAATCGCTATCGCCTGAAACGTCAAGTTAGCAGCCCACTTAGAGACCGTAATATCTCGGCTTGTATTGAAGCAATGTTATTGAAATTTTGCGTATACGATTCACTATTTTCTAACAATTTTTTGGCATATTAATCATATTAATACGAACTGTATTTCTTAAGGTGTCTGCCAACTTGACGTCAAGTTTGCAGCCTCACCAAGATACTCAAATATCTTTTGAATCATAGTATCACTATTTATATGCTATAGTTCACTATTTATCACTATTTATTAACAATTTTTTGACCTAGTCAAAACCTTCTAATTCCATGGTGAGTCTGCCAACTATACGCTAATCCTCAGAGCAAATAAAAAACTCTTTTTTATTTGGTCTGAGTTTAGCTTAGCACATTTTGTATTAGCCAAGTAAGTTGGCAACACTGGTATTGTTGTTGTTGAAGGAAGCTCATTAAGCCCAAACAAGCACGTGTTTGTTTTATTTTCACAGTTCCTTTTTCGTCTGTTTGCTTTTGATAAGAATCAATAGTAAAATTCTTGTCTATATTACGTTACGAAGCCCTTAGTATTTGTGAAAGAAATAACGAGTGGTGTGGTGTTTTTAGAAAAACTTTGTTAAGACAAAATGGTGCGCAAACTCAAATTTCATGAACAAAAACTTCTGAAAAAAGTAGACTTTATATCATGGAAAGTCGATAATAATCTTCATGAAGTGAAAGTTATGAAAAAGTATTTTATTCAAAAGAGAGAAGATTACACGAAGTGAGTAGTATGTGAGCAGTCTTATGTTTTATTTTTGTTTTATAAGCCTTTATTTACTTCAAAGAAATCAAAATTTAGGTACAGCAGCTTCCCTTGTCTGTCCTTCTGTCGTTTGGACACAAAGGCCTCCTCCAGTCTTTTATGTACATAATTAAAAACATTTGTTTCATTCAGGTACAATAAATTGTCCAGAGAAATAAGAGATCTGGCAAATAAAATCAAAGACTTAGATGCTAATAATGAGTTCAGAACAGATAGTAGTGCTCAGTTGTTGGAGAAATTATATCAAATGGGACTAATACCTACACGATGGGACTTGTCCCTCGCTGCTAATGTATCAGCCAGTGCATTTTGTAGGCGACGTTTACCCGTCGTTATGGTCAGAAGTAAGTTTTATCATCATAACTTTTTGGTTAGATATAGCTTGATTTAAACTATTACTTCTGTGAACATTATGAGAGACGATGTGCAGAACACAAATTCGATGAAGTGTACGAGATGTGTGGTGGTGCACGGCTACACCTATAGCGGCTAACATCACAGAGGTCATAAAATACAACTCGCACCAGATCAATTCTCGGACAGGAATTTTAACCTTTGGATAAACGGTCCAATGCTCTGACCGCTGAGCTACCGAGTCACTAGCTCTAGTTCAAGTATATTTTTTATTATTGTATAAAAATAGCATTGTGAGTGCAAAAATCTCAAATTTAAAAAGAAGTTATAAAGTTTGATTTGGGCTATAATTATGTAAAGGAACTACACTCTAATCAAATTAGGGGGCATCCATAAATTACGTGAGGTGTTTTTTTATTTTCTGTCCCTCCCTCCCCCTCCCCCCCTGGTGAGATGTCGTGAAATTTTATTCAACCCCCTCCCCCATCCCCCAATCTCACGTGAGATTTTCAAAATGCGGGTTTTTATTGTTATTGTAAAATAAAAATTGCTTCATGCTTTATAACAAATATGGTGGTTTGACAGTCAGTAGATGTATAATGTCGAAGTATGAATGAAATTATTTTCTTTCGAACGTATTAGTAAATGATCTTAATCGTATTATAAGCTTAAAATGAAATCTTAGCATGTACAATCTGGATTAAATGGACGAAAATAGTATTTTTTTTGTTTCAATCAGAAAAAAAATTGCGTTATATTTGACTCGACCCCCTCCCCCCCTTAAACATCCACGTAATTTATGGATGCCCCCTTAGATTTGTTCTTCACTTTAAAATCAGGCTGTTTTTAGAATTATGATATGTTTCGATTAATAGAATTGCCTTTTTTTAGATAAAATGTCAGAAAATTTGAAAGAGGCTACAAAATATATAGAACAGGGCCATGTGCGAGTAGGGCCCGAGGTGGTGAAGGATCCCGCTTTTATGGTCACCAGATCTTTAGAAGACTTTGTCACCTGGGTTGATGGTTCCGCTATCAGGCGACATGTCATGGAATACAATGATATGGTAAGCAGTAGTAAACTGCAGTAGCTTTCTATTTTTATTGATTTCATAAAACTAAACCTCACCAATAACAATGGTTTTTTTAATTTGTTTCAGAGAGATGACTTTGACATGATATAGATTGAATCTAATTAATACTTACAATAATATAAGTTATTATTATCCTATAAATCTTTTTTTATACTATAATATTCCTTGAGAAATGGTTTTTATTATAATAAAACTTGGGAGATATCCTTATTGGTATTGTTTTTAAATGCTTTCATTGGATTAGATGAGTTTGGATAAAATGATAAATGTCTATATAGAAAATATGAAAAAATATAAAATTAATTCATGTTGAACCAATTATTTACTTTAGAAATATTTGCTCCATAACTAAATTACAAATTGACATGATTAATATACCCACTTCAGTTCATAGTGTAGGGCCTGGAGACGGTGTGGACTTTGACTGACGAGATGACACAGATGTGACATCATCAATGTGGCCATTCTCTAAAACTGCAGCTATCCTAGTGATAGCAGCAGACTGTGTCACAGCAGCGTCCGCAAGTTTCCTCATAGCTTCAGCTTGCAGCAGTGCTGCCTCGGCACTCTTGGCCGCAGCACTAGCTCTTTTTTCCTCTGCTTTTGCACGTAAGAGATCTGCTTCAGCGCGTTTCTTTTCAACCTCTATTAGCCACTTTGGATAGAGATCTAAAATAAAAAGTAGATAAAGTATTAAACTCATCAGTTCCAGTTTATTCTTTGCAGGCAAAATAATAGATATTGGTACCTACATACTTACTCTGAATGAGAGGATCATTAGATTTCAAATTACCATCATCTTCACGGTCATCACTGGATTCTACACTTTCATCACTGACTCCTTCACCACCTGTGATGCAATTTTATCACCAGTGTCAGTCAACAATTATCATTATTTCTGAACTTGTTCTACTGAAAAACTCTAGTACTACTCTCTCCTAAAAAAGAGTTCAACTTACTTGATAATCTGTCATGATGATCTTCAATTTGTCTGCTGAAGAAATCATTATTTTCTTGGTATGCTTCTAACTTAACTTCTGGAATAACATCCTAAAAATGCATAACTACATGACTTATAATGCTATTCACATGAATTATAATGAATCCTACTTATAATATTATAAATGTGAAAGTTTGTGGGTTTGGATGTTTGTTCCTCAATTAGTGGTGGGCGACTCGGGTCAATTTACCCGGTTAACTTCTCCAGCCCGTCAACTCGGGTTGACATTTTCCTAGCCCGGGTTAACTCCCTTGCTTGACTCGGTTGACGCGCCAAACGGGCCGCCCGCCCGCTTGGCGCGTACGCGACATCGGTGTGTGTAAGTGTATTGAACATTACATACAAATTAATTTCCATGGTTAAAATTTACTCTATGGCGATGGATCACAGTATATTTACCATGCGTGTAGCTGTCGCCTTAGCGATATTTAAAATTATCATTATATTATAATAAACTATATATTAAACTCAAATGGAAATGGGCGGGTCACCTATCAAGGTATAACGACAAAAGGTGGACCCTCAAGTCCACTGGATCGACAGGACCTAAAGGCAAAAGGAAAGTAGGCAGACCCAGAAAACGATGGTCCGACGATATTGTGGCTGTGGCAGGCAAGGACTGGATGGAAGAGGGAAAAGATAGAGAAAAGTGGAAAGAAATGGAGGAGGCTTATACCCAAACGGGATGCATGTCTTAAACTGTACTGACAAATAATAATAATTAGCATAAGTTTATTAACAAACAAACTAACACAAATTGTTTAAATAAAAACTTACATAGATACTAGATATGGAATAAAAAGCTTTTTTATTTTATTTATTTTATTATTTATTATTATAATAAACAGTTGATTTCTCGTTTTGTTTTCAAATTCAAATCCTGATCTTTCTAACTCTTTTATTTACTTTGCAACTTGCAACGGTAACCGAGTTGGATCGGTTCAATAGTTCATCAAATACAGACAAAACGAGTTGAAGCCTGCCCGGGTCAGCATAGATTTCAACTCGGATGACTCTAGTTGGAAAAATTGCGACTCGTCGGCGCTCGGCGGCCTATCGCTGACCCGAGTTGAAAGCCCGGGTCAGCATTGATTTCAACTCGGATGATTCAAGTTGAAAAAAAAAGCGACTCGGCGGCCCATCGCTGACCCGGGTTGACCCGAGTTGTAGCCCGGGTCAGCATTAATTTCAACTCGGGTAACCCGAGTCGAAAAAATTACGACTCGGCCCATCGCTATCCTCAATCACGCAAAAACTACTGAACGGATTTGCTTGAAATTTGGCACATAGATAGTAGATAGCCTGGATTAAAACATAGGATACTTTTTATCCCACGGGAACCGGCACCACGCGGGTGGAACCGCGGGCGGCCGCTAGTAATACATAATGTCTGAAAGGTACCAAATTATATCAGTAGTGAGGTGAATCTTACTTACTGAGAGTGGATTATCACTTGTGTTTGGTCTTGATTTCTTTTCAAAATATGGACCCAAGATTATTAAAGCCCTTTTTTCCAGTTTTGTAAGGGGACGGCTGGTTTTTGTCATTGAAGTTCCACGCTTCTGTCTTTTCAATAACCTTGCTTTGTTTTTTAATTTATTTTTGAAATCACTCCAATACTAGAAAATAAAATTATTTGTGAAGTTAATTTTATTCTTAATTCAATGACTAAACTTAAAACACCTTGCCTTTGTTATGTTTGCATTGAAAGGAATGATGGTTTGTTTAAAAATTATATAAAAAATGCAATTAAAACTTAAATTCAGGTAGGTAATTATTTACATAGTTTTTGTGGACGGTTCATTTACCTTACTCCATCCATCCTCAGATTTTTTAGTGCCTCCCCTGTAGTCATTCAGAATGCTAGTCAGCTCGCCCCACAGTTTCTTGGAGGTGTGCCGAGCCTCCAGGGTACGAAGGCTGCCCGTAGCAAACTCAATGTGTTGGCCCATGAAGTCGATCATAGTTTTCACTTGCTCGTAAGCAACGTGCCGCGAATTTTTCAAACTTGTCATATCGTTTAGGAAGACTCGTTTGAAACAACTGAACTGACCCAAGTTTTATTTTGCTCTACGTACCTACTAACATTATCATTATCTTTAGATCATTTTTCTTAGCAGAATAGAATCCACAACTTTTTCATAATTTCCCGCAGGCTGATTATCTTATTAAAAACCACCTAGCGACGTCATAATTACGGAATCGTCGCTGTCAAACTCGATTTCGTACCACCGATCGAGTTTCTACTAGTGCTGCCTCCAACGGACAACTAAAGAACTAAAATATACGAGCACTTGCAAGGAAATGCTCCGAAATTCGTATTATCTAACTCGGAAACCGCGTCGCGACCGCGACGATTTCGCGATTTCTTCTGTCAAACAGAAACCAGACAAAACGTAATTTCTGATTGGTTTTCGTTAAATTCTTAGATTTACCTTTAACCAAAATCAAATAAAATTACTGTAATGTAAAACAAAAGGCCTGTCCTTCAATACCTACACGGAATTTGCAATTTTGAAGACGAAAAAATGTAAACAAAATTCGAAGCGAAAACAAAAAGGTTATGTTCACAGAGCACATATGGTCAGACATACACAGTCACAGACTACTTTCGTTAAAAAGACTTTTCAGTCGCTCCCACCGGTTGCCAGTGGCGCTAGTTTCTATGGAGATCTTCACGAGCATAAACCGAGCATAAACTAGTCAGCGATCGCATACATAATACCAAATCAGTGACTCGGTCGCGCTACGATTTCGAAATAATTCGGGAATCGAGATCGGTCGCTCATTTTAGATAATCAGCCTGCGGAGCTTAAGTGAGATGACGCTGGTCGTCGATTAAGTACTAAAAGAAAGCTTATTTTATTACCAAAGTTAGAAATATTATTTTTAGTATAACTTTTTGTTCAAAAAATCTTTAAAATGCACTGTATTTTATTGAAAATTCTAAAAATCCTGAGATTTGCAAAATCCGCAGGCTGATTATCTTATTAAAAACCACCTAGCGACCGGTCATAATTACGAAATCGTCGCTGTCAAACTCGATTTCGTACCACCGATCGAGTTTCTACGAGTGCTGCCTCCAACGGACAACTAAAGAACTAAAATATACGAGCACTTGCAAGGAAATGCTCCGAAATTCGTATTATCTAACTCAGAAACCGCGACGCGACCGCGACGATTTCGCGATTTCTTCTGTCAAACAGAAACCAGACAAAACGTAATTTCTGATTGGTTTTCGTTAAATTCTTAGCCTTACCTTTAACCAAAATTAAATAAAATTGCTATAATGTAAAACAAAAGGCCTGTCCTTTAATACCTACACGGAATTTGCAATTTTGAAGACGAAAAAATGTAAACAAAATTCGAAGCGAAAACAAAAAGGTTATGTTCACAGAGCACATATGGTCAGACACATACACAGTCACAGACTAGTTTCGGTAAAAAGACTTTTCAATCGCTCCCACCGGTTGCCAGTGGCGCTAGTTTCTATGGAGATCTTCACGAGCATAAACCGAGCATAAACTAATCAGCGATCGCATACATAATACCAAATCAGTGACTCGGTCGCGCGACGATTTCGAAATAATTTAGGAATCGAGATCGGTCGCTCATTTTAGATAATCAGGGGGCCGCAGGCTGATTATCTTATTATAAACCACCTAGCGACCGGTCATAATTACGGAATCCTCGCTGTCAAATTCGATTTCGTACCACCGATTGAGTTTCTACGAGTGCTGCCTCCAACGGACAACTAAAGAACTAAAATATACGAGCACTTGCAAGGAAATGCTCCGAAATTCGTATTATCTAACTCAGAAACCGCAACGCGACCGCGACGATTTCGTGATTCCTTCTGTCAAACAGAAACCAGTCAAAACGTAATTTCTGATTGGTTTTCGTTAAATTCTTAGCCTTACCTTTAACCAAAATTAAATAAAATAGCTATAATTTTTCAAAAATTCAATTCAAAAATAATTTATTCAGTCTAGGCTGTTACAAGCACTTGTGAATGTCATAGAAGCTACGCCATCGGTTCGCAAACCCTAAGCGGGAGACCTTGTAACGAGAAGAACCGGCAAGAAACTCGTCAAGGGCTGCTTTTTTCTCCCTGTATATTTCATACAGAGTCGTCAACATTGAAAAATGAGCTCCACATTTAAAGTGAGGTCATTTTCCATCACAATAATTAACAAAAGTTTGCACACAATGGGTAGGTAGGTTGAAATTAAATACCTACTACATATCGGATAGATAATTGTGAGAGTAAATAACTTTCAACTAGTTAGGAAATCGCTCTGTCTGCTACTCGAAAGTGCACCTAAGTAGGCAAAATTTACTAAAAAACACATGTTACAATGACATAAAAAAACAATAAATAAAAAAACGCAATTTTTACAATTCAATATGCGTTAAGATAGGCACGCAGAAGCAGACCCATTCCCACTGGCAGCACCCGTTCACGAGCATGACGCATGGACCAGCCATCGCTTCGCTCAACCATATTTGAGGGAACGTAACGACCCGCCCCACACGACACCACCGCAGAAATGATTAAAGAGAGCATTACATACTTAGGCTACCCATCCTAAGGCACTGAATTGAAAACTAATATCCAAAAGCTTTTCATAGGCCTTTACTTACAAAACTACTGACTATAGAAAGCAAAAAGATTGCAATTTAAAAAAAAATGAGAAATCAAAACAAGGTTTAGTTATTAATTTTATGTTTTGAGTAAGAAGTGCCATACATATTGATAATATTAAACAGAAAAATATATATATAAATATACGACGCCCTTAGTACAAGCAGACAGAAGCAGACCCATTCCCACTGGCAGCACCCGTTCACGAGCATGACGCATGAACCAGCCATCGCTTCGCTCAACCATATTTGAGGGAACGTAATGACCCGCCTCATACGACACCACCGCAGAAATGTTTTAAGTGAGCATGACATACTAAAGCTACTCGCATTAAGGCGTCGAGTCAAAAGCTTACAATAAGTTATAAGTAGGTAGGACATTTCTCTCAATATTCACAAAGAATAGAAAAATCTACGACCAGGCTGTTTTATCAATTAAATAATCTTTAACGGTATAGTATCCTTTTTTGAGAAGACAATTTTTTACATGAGTCTTAAAGTTTTCAAATGGTATGGTTTTCAATTCAAGATATTACTTGGAATTTTATTATAAAACTTTATACCAAGACCTATGAAAGAACCACGGACTTTTTCTAATCTATACTGAGGTATTACAAGTTTGTCTTTATTTCTGGTGTTCCGATTGTGCCAATCACTATGTTTTGTATGTAAGTTAATATTGCGACGCACGAAAAGTATGCAGTTTAATATAAATTGAGATGCTGCTGTCAATATACCGATCTCTTTGAATCTATCCCTAAGAGATGTTCTAGAACTTAGTTGATAAATAGCTCTTATTGCTCGTTTTGTAAAACAAAAATAGTATTTATATCGGCTGCTGTCCCCCACAAAAGAATACAGTATGACATAATGCTATGAAAATAACTGAAATACACTATTCTGGCAGTTTCTACATCTGTTAACTGTCTAACTTTTCTAATGGCATAGGCACCAGAGCTGAGCTTGCCCGCCAGAGCTGCGATATGCATATTCCATTGAAGTTTACTGTCAAGAGTAACACCCAAGAAAACTGTTGAATCCAGCAAATCTAATTTCTCATTATTGATTACAATTTCAGTGGGATTCGCCGGTACATTAGGTAAAGCGAATTTGACACATTTGGTTTTCTTAGCATTAAGCTGGAGATTATTTACATTAAACCAAGTAAGAACCTGCGAGAGTGCTTTGTTCACATCGTCAAAATCAGTTTTTTTCCTGTCAAATTTGAATATTAAAGAAGTATCATCCGCAAACAAAACAATATCACAGAACCTTACTGCAAAAAAGGGTAGATCATTTAAATATATTAAAAATAAGAAAGGGCCCAAAATGGAGCCTTGCGGAACGCCCATTTTTACATGAGAACCTGACGAACTTACTCCATTGATATTAACTGTTTGAGTCCTGGAACTGAGATACGACAGTATAAATTTTTGGGCATTATTTTTTACACCGTAATGATTTAGCTTCAACAGCAGCGTCCAATGGTCCACGCAATCAAAAGCCTTGGACAGGTCGCAGAAAATGCCAAGGGCATTCTGAGACCCCTCCCAAGCCTCAAAAACATGCTTCAAAAGCGCAATATAATGTAAAACAAAAGGCCTGGGGCCTTACTATGAGCTCTTATAGCAGGGCTTATACTGAATGGCATTACTTTTTCGTACCATGACCTCGATTTAGCAGGCTCTTAAACCGTTCACCATTTTTTATGTATGGACGAAGCGTACCACGACGCACGGTTTGACAGTTCGAGAGCCGTTTTATAGCGTCTGTAATGTCAAATAAAGCAATTCATAAAAAGTTCCTACGTGATCAGCTTTTTCAAAATTGAAAAAGGTCTAAACAAATTATCGGAAGCGGCTTATGGACGCGGCTTACTGCCGCGGCTGATAAGTGTGCACACTCTAATATTTAACATCCTACGTGCCAGATAGCTGTCGGACGTCCGATGACGTCATATTAGTCTATGGTTACGTCCGCGACCTACTACATCCGATAGTTTGCACACCTCAGTGGGTCTATTGCCCAAGTGTCGTCGACTTCGCCGTCGGCTTCATTTGACAGATGGTTGTAATACATTGCTACTTTTCTTTGGTAAGTTTTTATTTGTACAGTTTGCCGACGGCGAAGTTGACGACACTTGGGCAATAGACCCACCATAAAGTTAATATTACCTAGCGGAATATTAACTTTATGAGACCCACAGATCAGCCGCGGCAGTAAGCCGCGTCCGATAATTTGTTTGGACCTTGAACCGAGCATAAACTAATTAGCGATCGCATACATAATACCAAATCAGTGACTCGTACCCTGATTATCTAAAAAGAAACTATTTAGCGACCGGTTGCATTTGACATAGATTGCTACTTTTCTTTGGTATGTTTTTTTTTAACCCAAAAAGAAGTAGCAATGGATTACGATCATCTGTGAACTGCAACCAGTCGCTAGGTGGTTTTTAATTAGAAAATCAGCCCGTCGGATTCGAGATCGGTCGCTTATTTTAGATAATCAGCCTGCCGGCCGCAATCCTGAGAGGAGTCCAAAAATCCTGAGATTTCACAGCACAGGACAAATCCTGAGATATGGTAACCCTAGGCGGGAGGGAGAGTGGCGCGCGCGTTCGGATACACATGGATACACCAATAATTATTTTCTATTTTTTTCTCCCACATTTCATTAGCGTATAGTTGGCAGACTCACCATGGAATTAGAAGGTTTTGACTAGGTCAAAAAATTGTTAGTAAATAGTGATAAATAGTGAACTATAGCATATAAATAGTGATACTATGATTCAAAAGATATTTGAGTATCTTGGTGAGGCTGCAAACTTGACGTCAAGTTGGCAGACACCTTAAGAAATACAGTTCGTATCAATATGATTTATATGCCAAAAAATTGTTAGAAAATAGTGAATCGTATACGCAAAATTTCAATAACATTGCTTCAATACAAGCCGAGATATTACGGTCTCTAAGTGGGCTGCTAACTTGACGTTTCAGGCGATAGCGATTCCAGAGAAACGGGTACAAGTTTTAAACAAATAAATATATCAAAAAATTGTTAGTGAAATTGTGATTCCTACGATATAAATAAAACAAGAATTCTTCATTGCTATTTTCTAAAAATCGAATGTTAACTTTTACATAATACTCTGAATAGGCTGTCGATCAATATTGAACTTTGCTCCACAGTAATAAGGTTCAAACTTTATTGCAATCGTGAGGTGAGTACTATCAAGCAAAAAAGTGAGATTTATATTTTTAGCTGTAGGTATCCTCGAATTATTATTACACTTGTTTTATTAATTAAGTGTTGGTATCAAACAATAACGATATTTATTAATAACAATCATAGCAATAGCGCCATCTCTCGGAAAAGATTGTCAATTTCTCAGTTATAATTTAACGTTAGGTACCTATTTATGTATTAGGTTTATTATTATTATTTGGTGAGATTTATAGTAAAATAAGTATCAGTTGGTATGTGAGTAGGTAGGAAGTAGAAAATATTAATAGTTTCTCCTGAATTATTAATATTGAATTAAGAGTAGGTATTGACCACAGCAACAGCCTACTAGTCTTTATACAGTCGATCATCGCCTTTATTGTTGGCGCAAAAGCCACCGTTCGTAAAAATAGACAGTTGACGCAACGACTAAAAGTGTAAGGGTTGGCACGCTATGATTTGCCTTTTTGAATTTCAAAAATAATTAAGTAAAATAATACCTAATACATAAATAGGCACCTAACGTTAAATTATAACTGAGAAATTGACAATCTTTTCCGAGAGATGGCGCTATTGTTATGAATATTATTGTTATTAATGAATATCGTTATTGTCTGATACCAACATTTAATTAATAAAACAAGTGTAATAATAATTAGAGGATATGGCTAAAAATATAAATCTCACTTTTTTGCTTGATAGTACTCACCTCATGATTGCAATGAAGTTTGAACCTTATTACTGTAGAGCAAAGTTCAATATTGATCGACAGCCTATTCAGAGTATTATGTAAAAGTTAACATTCGATTTTTAGAAAATAGCAATGAAGAATTCTTGTTTTATTTATATCGTAGGAATCACAATTTCACTAACAATTTTTTGATATATTTATTTGTTTAAAACTTGTACCAGTTTCTCTGGAATCGCTATTGCCTGAAACGTCAAGTTGGCAGCCCACATAGAGACCGTAATATCTCGGCTTGTATTGAAGCAATGTTATTGAAATTTTGCGTATATGATTCACTATTTTCTAACAATTTTTTGGCATATAAATCATATTGATACGAACTGTATTTCTTAAGGTGTCTGCCAACTTGACGTCAAGTTTGCAGCCTCACCAAGATACTCAAATATCTTTTGAATCATAGTATCACTATTTATATGCTATAGTTCACTATTTTTCACTATTTATTAACAATTTTTTGACCTAGTCAAAACCTTCTAATTCCATGGTGAGTCTGCCAACTATACGCTAATCACATTTCTACTAAAACTACCAAACGTTTTAGTACAAATTATTATTATGAATATGGTAATAATTGGATTGCCTGTCATGCGCGAGGTGTGCAGGGAGAAAAATTAAAAAATAAATTGGGTAAAGAAATGGCAGTTACTAGAGAGAAAGAAAATTGTTCAAGAAAAATTAATGGAAATATACCAGCATTATCTCTCAATAGTGATAATATGTCGACATCTACCGATAGTGACGACCTAGCAGATCCCACATATGAAATTAGGAACATTCAAAGTATTATTAACGTGACTCGTGAAAACATTGACGCTCTAAATGCAAAATTTGCAGGTATTCAGCATCCTCCGTCATTATATTTATTGGAATATCAGGAGCTGACATCGAAGCTCCACGATTTAGAACTTAGGGAACGGACTTTGCGTGAATTATTACAGACTGAATCGCCGGATAGGAGTGAAGAGTGTTCTTTGCAAGATGACTCGAAGAAGTACGATACCCTTACGCGTCAGCCCAAGGTGTTCCTCAGGGCGCATCTGCCGAACCAGCAGCGCACCAGCGTGCAAGTTAAAGAAGGGGTGACTTTACGGGACGCTCTTTCGAAAGCTTTAAAGTTACGAAACTTGACTTGTGAAATGTGTGAAGTGGTTAGGACAGGCAATAATCAAGTGATACCTTGGGATGTGGATATAACTACAATTGACGCCGAAGAGGTCAGTTTCTGCATTTTTACTATATTTCGAGATTATTTCAAGGTTTCTATCCAACTTGTTATTGTTAGTACAACTGCTAAAACTAAAACCAATATTTAAGAACCTGACTTTACAACCACTGACCATAGAGTTGATTTTGATCCCTGGTACCTGATGGATCCATTAACAATCAAACTACAGTCAGTGGCACGAATCATGAAAATTTTTCGACGGAGTGGGGATAAGTTCGCGCATGTGCTCTTGTGAGCGACCAATAGCGCGCGCCCCTCTCCCGCCGCCCGCGCCCCTCACCGCAACCCATACCTAATATACGCGTTCCGCGCAATCCCCACCCGATTTCATGATTCGTGCCACTGACTGTACCTCAAGATTATGCACACAGTAATGAAACTTCTGAGACGTTTTGTCTTTCAATTTTATTCAAAGCCAATTCCATAAAACAATCATTAACCCTTGGACGCCGACCATTCCGCATTCAGAACACAAAAAACGCGAAGCTATTGTGGAATGTATTTATGGTTGCCTCTAACTAACTAAGTTTTTTATATTTTCCTGATATTTAATGAGGAAAGTAACTTTATAGTTTAATATTTAGACTGACAAGTCTATAGTTAAGTTTAGTTATTTGATTTATAAACATTATAAACAAATAAAAACATTATCATTTTCACTTGTATTATTTTTTTAAAGTTCACCAGTAATGATTGTGCAAGTGCAAGAATTTCTGGAAGAGACGTAAAGTTTAAAAGATTTTGTGGTCTCTGTTACCGCAGAAAATTTTAATTTTAAATAGAAATGATGGATCTATCAAATCTCCTCAGTTCTCTGAAGCAATTATTAAAAAAAAACATGATAGTAATGTTTGTTTAAATTATTTTACTATTCTTTTCATTTGTTTATCATTTGCTTTTTGACCTTTACCAGGGTACACAAGAGACCAAAATACTTTGAAAATACTTAATCTATATGTCACCGGCAATGTATGAAACGCAGGCATTGTATACAATGCCTGGCCCTTTTAGGCAATGTATGAAATAGAATGAATATTATTGTCTATTTCATACATTACCTAGGCATTGTATACAATGCCTGCTGGGGCCGTACCGGCTAACAAATCGATTATCGAAAAGTCTGCTGGGTTTCAAATTTAAACAGATAAATCGAGCCCCAATTGGGCCAAAATGGCAAACCCCAGTTCATGATGTCACACGAACATCGATATCTTATAAATTACGTCAACAGAAAGTACATGACGAAATTCCTTTCTTTGATTTTTCTGTTTTAAGTTGAAACTCGACAGACTTTTCGATAATCGATTCGTTAGCCGGTACGGCCCCTGGTCCACAGGCAATGTGTAAAATAAAAAGATTTTGATCGAGGGGAGGGCTCGAGGGGGGGGGTCGGGGGGGGGCTCGAGGGGGTGGGGTCGGGGGGCGCTCGAGGGGGGCTCGGGGGGGCTCGAGGGCGGCTTATTGAGTTTGGAACCGAACCTGCTTTACTCCTGTAGGTCCCGGGTTAGGTTAGAAATTTAAATTTCGAGGTTATTTTTATATACAGACAACAGAAATAAACTTATTTTACACATTGCCGGTGGACCAGCAGGCATTGTATACAATGCCTAGGCAATGTATAAAATGAATATCATTTCATACATTGCCTGATTGTTTCAGGCATTGTATACAATGCCTAGGCATTGTATACAATGCCGGAGAATACACATTGCCGGAAACATATACATACATATAATAAAACAGAACATTCTAAATGTTTGTGCGCAAGTAACTCAAAAACCACTGAACAGATTTTGATGGGATTTTCACAGCTTGGTAGCATAGGGTCCAACTTAAAACCTAAGCTATGTTGGCGATGACCGCAGTCTCGCCGCGGTTGACCTGTAGACTGCTCAGCCTAAATCGTCCAGACCTCCGAATAGTTGTAGGTACACTTACAGGTCACCTTGCCTTAAACCGACAACTATTCATCATGAATGCGACAGACAGTCCCCTATGTAGAGGATGCCTGGACGCAGAGGAAACAGCTGCTCACGTGATCCTGGAGTGCGTGTGTTTGGCCGCACACCGGGCAGAAATCCTCAAAGACGTGAGGTCGCTCCTAGAAGCCTGTGAACGCCCCAGGAGGCTTCTGCGCTTCTGGAAGGAGCTGGGATGGCTTGATTAGCCACACCAATGCTGTGTTCACGCATAACGGACCAAATGAGAGTCTAAATGCAGAAAAAGAGCCCATCACCAATACCATACCTAAGCTATGTTTCACCTAATTCGGGTGGGCAGAACCTGGGAAACAGCTTGAACTCTCTGTAGTACTAGATTTCATACACTAAGGAGATCATTTAATCTGGTCGCGTCATTGTTAAATCGCGGCCAAAAGGGATACCTACCTGGGAATTTTTCTATTGTCTGCGCCACGTTAAAGAAATTTCTCTACCGTGTCCACGCGGATGATTTCGCGGGCGAAGGCTATCCAGAATAAAGTACTGTTCTCGAGGGATAGCAAAAAAAAACTTTCCACGCAGACGAAGTCGCGGGCGGCCGCTAGTGATAAATTTTTTATTTTATTTTATTTATTTTATTTTATTTATTTTCCAACTTACATCTATCATTACAGGCTCTTAACCTAATGCGATAGTGTAAACTTGTAATTATGTACTTATCCTTAAAATTAACTATTATTATAACAAATAACAAATAATGCCGCCTTTGTGAATGCGTCCAGTGAGCAACCGAATATGTCCACGGTGTCAGACATGTTGTTTAGCATTCTCAATGCTCGAGTTAATGGTGCTTTTTTTAATTTAATTAAGGTATAGCGAACAAAGGTGGCCGTCTCCGCCGCCACACATAACGGTCTGGGACACACAACCCCACCGACCGACTGCAGCACCGCTTGGTCGGATACCTTGCCTCGCAATAACTTAAACAAATATGTTACCAAACTTAAATCTCTCCTAACTTCCAATTTATTGTACCCCACCATTCCGAGCACAAATAACGTCGGATACATCAAGGGATAGAATGGATACACACCATACATTTTTAAATACAGTAACCTGGTAAATTTATTCTGTATCCGTTCCAACATAAACTTATATTTCGCTTCATGTGGGCTCCAAATGAATGCGTTGCATTCCAAGTGGCTTTTTACCAATGTTTCATACAGAGCCCTTACCGTATTTTTATTATCATCATACGACTATTGTTTAACAATAGTCGTATGATTACTTATTTGTTGTGTTTTACCATACGCATACTACCTGTCCGAATAGTCTATTTACTAAGCTTTTGACGCTCTTGCGCAGTCAGAAAAAAAGTGACTAGTTATCCACGTATTATAAATACTTAGATGTTTTTTCACAATTAAAATGAAACCGAAACTGTGGCCGAAACTAGTTTTTCTTGCCGAAACTGGCCGAAACTGAAACCGAAACTTCGGTCGCTCACTAATAACAAGTGACTGAAGACGACGAGCGAGCGTAGCGAGCGAGGAGGAGGTTATGTTCCATTGCGACCAACAACGCACGAGCCGAGTGTGCGAAGCCAGCGGCCGGCGAAGTGCCAGAACCGACATGCTGGCGTGTTACCCTCAACTTAACCGCAAATCAACAGGTAAATCGTTTGTTAGTTCAGTCAACTTTAGGTGAGTTGTTGGAGTGACTGGATGTGAGACAAAAAAAATCTCATTTGTGCCTGCATTGTAATTGCCGTGCTCGCACCGCCTAGTTTCTACTCTAGCAGTTGCAGTTGCAGAGCGGATGGCGCGGTGCGTCGCTAAGTTTGAGGTAACTTTATATTGATTCTTATATTACTAGTACAAAATGTATAGGCCATTGAAACTGCGCTGCTACGGAGCGGCTTTTGGTATGCTGAATACATCTCTGTTACCACCTCTCTTGGTAACTTTGTCACAAGGATTTTATTGCCGCCTGCCAGCCCAGCAAATGCACTATGATAAAATTCTGGGTAGCTTGGGTCTATGCTTCCTTGCATGGGCCGGACTTCCCTGGGAGAGGAGGGCGGCGCGGAGTAAAGTAATTCTACAGAAAATATGAAGTAAAGTAAACCCCTGAAACCATTTCATTGGAATGCAGCCACTGCTACACATATTTCAATAATGGATGGTTAATAAGCATGATGGCCCTGCCATGGCACTGCAGGATCATTATGGGCTACGATTTTGCCAATGTAACGCAATAATTGTATGTGTTTTAATAATGGTATTGCATTAAAGAAGCACTGGCATAATTACCAGCAGAGTGTGTCCATTGACTACTGTAATCTCATCACCAGGTGACGGTGCGGACACTGGACAAGCTGCCTATAATGTCCCACATATCGCACCAGTTCACGCGCAAGACATTCTTCACCCTGGCCTTCTGCGAATGCTGTCGCCGGCTACTGTTCAACGGTTTCTACTGCTCGCAGTGCAATTTTAAATTTCACCAGCGATGTGCGGATAAAGTGCCCAGCATCTGCCATCAGGTGAGGCTAAATTTATAGAATCCGTTTACTGTATGGCTGCCTACGCACCGACAGGTGCCTAGATTAGTGCCTAGAGCCTAGCTAGATATGTAAATAAGTAAAACAAACGTTCACAATTGTTCGCAACCGGCCGCACTGCGCGATAGGTGCCTCAATACTTCCAGGCGACTACCTACGAATGTATGGTAGGCGCGAGACTTACAACCAAAGATTATGAGACCAAGGCTACTATCCTAGCAACTCACCTAGTCACCAAGTAACCTGGATATATATAGGCACTTGTCGGTGCGTTCAAAGCCTATGAGTTTCACGATTTTCCTGTTGATCAGTGCCACTACTGACTTCTTGTGATGGAATATGGTCTCTTCAGCTTATAGACTTTCACCTTTTAGTCAAAACACTGCCTGGGAGAAGATTCTTTGAAGCCATTCCACTTTGCCATTTATAGAGTTTTTAACATAGAACACGTAATTGAGGGATATGACGTGTTTCAGGTGCGGATGACGGATACTTATTACGCGGCGCTGCTGGCCCAGAATCCGGAGACGCAGGCGGGTATCCTGCACTTCCCGCCGCACTTTGGCTACCACCACATGATGCACAGGGGCGACCAGAGCAAGTGAGTCACACCTTCCACTAGTTCGCGGCTTTAGTAGCACTCAAGACAATGCACGCACAGGGCGTCTTTTAAACGAGAAGACTTGGTTCCATCCATCGTCTGCTCAATAGGGAATATGCATCAAAATTTTTTTTTATCAAAATCAAATGTATAATGCGTGAGAAAATCAACTGTAATATTAAAACTTTTTTCTTGCGTTTTTTTCTCGTGATATAGTTACTTGAAGTAGCACGCAGCAGCAACCGCCGAAAACGCTCCATACAAAACGGACATGATATATGACGTCACATATCACGTTTCAGGCGCGCGTTTACTATGGAGTTAGCCAAGAATTTTCAATTATTTTCAAAAAACCTTTTTTTTTTTATTTTGCTTTTAAGTAGCTACATATGTGTCATACAAAAAAATATTTCTTATTCGTTATTCTATCTGACTGTTAAGTTCATTATATTCGAAAGTGAAAAAAAATATCGTTATTTTTCCCTGATTTGTGTGATAAAACTAAAATAATTCATTATTTTTTTGTATTTTCCTGTTCCATCATATTTTTATACGTGTCCGAAGCGATCAAGCTCATATTTATCAAAATCGGTGACTTATGCAAATTCCCTATTGCCTAACCACTTCGTAATTGACGGCGCGACTGCAACCGATTTTAACCTTGAAGTGGTTAGGCGCTAGATGTTGTCGATTCTGTCCCTCTAGCCAAAGTAACATTTGCGAATTTTCGCTATCGCTTCGCTCCGAAACATGTATGGATTTGACATTTTAAAATTCGACTGTTAACGAAAGCTTATGTCAATCCCATACATGTTTCGAAAGCGAAGCGATAACGAAAATTTGTGAATGTTACTTTGGCTAGGCCCTCTGGGCGCGTTGTCAACGCGTAGAAGCGAATAGTTTTTAACCCCCGACGGAAAAAGAGGGGTGTTATGAGTTTGTCGCATGTATTGTATTTGTGTATCTGTCTGAGGCATCGTAGCTTCCAAACGATTTTAATGCGGTTCTTTGCGTACAATGTTCACAATGCGCGTTACCACCGCCAGTTGCGTTTGTATCTAATCTACTAATAACTAGCAGTAAAAGGATACATAATTCATTATTATGTCCCATTTTCATGCTTTTGTTTTAAAGTTTCCAACTAAAATGAAGTTTTGTTGATTGTAATCATTATTTATTCAAAAAAGTCTATTCAGTATATATAGTCCCGTAGGTTAGATTAAATTTTAGTGCTAATGCGAATGCTTAGGTACTATATTAGTGCTACAATTCGGAAAAAGAAATGTGTCATTTTCAACTCATTACTTAGTACAATTAAATAATTGATTCTCCAAATAAGGATTATTAAAAAGTTGATGAAGTTCAGTTCGATATCTGCAGGTCTGTCTCACCAGCCAAGAAGATCAAGGATTTTGATGATAACTGGTGAATATTGACAGTTTTGTGATTGTGCGTGCAAATGCACTAGTAAAACATGTTGCTGTAATGTAAATATCACAAAAATGGCACAACTTTGGGTTAAATTTGCACCAAGGTATATCAATGTTAATTTAAATGATTTTAAAAATTAGTTTTCTCACAAGTCACTACAAAATCACAACAAAATGTGACTCAAGATGATTGCTGTTTCACAGTTCTGTGTCGGTAACGGTAGAATTAGTCATAGTGTTAGTTCTCAATGCCAATTCAATTCAATATTTTTGCTTATCGTATTTAATTTTATGTCGGTAGTTTGCTTAGGCCACGTACGCACGTGGCTTGCTTAAGCTAAGCTAGGGTTTCCTAGGATGACGGTGCCGTCATATTACGGCGTAGAACGTTGTCTATGTAAACAATACGGCGCGGTTTCTGACGTTACGGTGTCGCCATATTGTTTACATAGACAACGTTCAATGCCGCTATATTACGGCCGTAATATGACGGCACCGTCATCCTAGGAAACCCTAGCTTAAGCGCCTAGCGCCTAGATTATGTATCGAAGTAAAAGAAACGTGCACGAATGTTCGCAACTGGTCGCACTGCGCGCTTGGCGTCTCGATAGTCGCCTAGCGTGTATCGTAAGCGCGCCGCGGTTTAGATATTTGTGTTTCAACAAGCAAATTACCAAGGCTCCTTGCGACCCACCACGCAACCCACCTGCCAGTGCGGCCACCGTATATCCTAGCAAGTAACCAGGTGTATAAACCTAGGCGTTAAGCAAGTCACCTGTCGATGCGTACGTAGCCTTAGGCCCTGTCCTAATTGACATCGGTCGTGCGATCATGTGTTGCGATTTCATCGTGCGATGAAACTGAACAATGGACAATTTGGTCGCATTCGCATCGCATGATCGCGCGACCTAATTGACGGTCGCGACATTCAATAGATATCACTAGGTTTGATCGCACCATCGCACGACCGATGGCCAATTAGGACAGGGCCGCCAAAATTAATAACCCATCCAAGTTTATAGTCATATAAGAAACCTAGATCTAGATCGGGCCTATCTGTGGATTACTGATCAATTCTGGTCGTGAGCCACGATTAGGGCTTGCAAATATTCGATGAAATTCAATATTCGAATATTCGAAATATTTTAAGGAGGTATTCGAATATATTCGAATATTATTCGAATAATTCTGTAAACTAAAAAAGATCGTCGTAAATTATTATAATATTGTTTAATTTTTAAGTTAAATGCTTTATTTAATGGGGTGCATTCTGTAAGATTGACTTTTGCATTTGCCCCACGTTTTTTAGGTTTAAAACTTCTGTATAGGGTCATAAATCTATGGGGGGAAATTATTTTATACTTATTAGTCCGTTTTTCTAGGTAGGTATTATTTTGTGTCCAATTTTTATACTTTTAGTTCGTTTTTAAAACGTGTTTTTTTGTCATTGAATATTTTTTCTCTGCTTTTTAGTCTTATCTGTGTTTTAAATGTGGATTTTTTCGGGCTTCATCATCGGACTAGGATCTAACATGATCTCTCCATCACAATACTTCTCAAAACGAATCAAACGTGCTCAAACCAAATGCGGTTGCATGGTTCTATTACAGAGTTTTGTGACCTTCTTCCGGCTTTATCATCAAACCCTGGATACTATTTATTTTCCCCACAGAGTACTTGTCAAGACGAATCAAATGAGCCTAAACTTGATGGATTGCATGGTTTTATTACAGAGTGCCTGTGGTTTTCTTCCGGCTCTATTATCAAACCCCTAACATGAACACTGTTTCCCAACAGAGTACTTGCTAAGACGAATCATACAGCCCAAACTAGATAGGTTTGCATGGTTTTATTACAGAGTTCTTGTGGCTTTCTTTCGGCTTCATCATCAGACCCTGGACACTATTTCACAACAGAGTACTTGTCAAGATGAATCAAAAGAGCATAAACTCGATAGATTTGTATGGTTTTATTACAGAGTTCCTGGGGTCATCTTCCAGTTTCATCATCAGATCAGCTCATGATGTTAAGGGAGGCTGGTTACAACCTACATGATCATTCACATCAGGTCATGTCTGGTCGCAAAGTATTTTGATAATTCTTTGGTTTAGTTTGATGTTTAGTTATGTCTTTGGTTTGGATTGTTGTATGTTTAGAAATTTTGTCGTCTGGGTTAAGTTAAAGTTAGGTTAGGTTAGGTTAAAGTTTTGTAATATATTATGTCGAGGGGTAGATAGGTAATGAAGGATAGTTAAACTTAGAGTGATGATTGTATTAAATCTGATTGAGGTAGATTAAATGTGAAAGCTGTTAGGATAAATATGGAGTTTAGGAGTTAATTCAAAACTTATCGTGGAACATAGAAGGATGTAGCAAAAATATGGTGTTCAAAGAAGTTCAGCATGTGAAGCGGATTGAGGGGGTGTGTTGAAGGAGGCTCGTGAAAGCCGACCTCGGTAGTCATCAAAGCTTCTCTTTGGTAGTTCAAAATTAAAATGACACTGCACATGACTCGGTGCACTCACTTCATTTGAGACTTCAACATGAGACTTTACTGTGAGACTTCACTTTGAGACATAATGGAGAGTTTATATTTTATAGTACTTGTCTGTAGCAGTTCAATATAAATAAAGAACGTGTGTATGTCCTCCTAGTTTCCGTGACCGCAAACAAGAAATGATACTATAATATTTCATTGTCTTCCAGTTCTGAGCTATGTTTTAAGTTTCAAGTCTTTTGCTCATCGCGAAGCTAGAATAAAATCGTTTGCAATTTGTGGACAAACAAATAACATAAGTAAAAAAATAAATAAACGAGAAAGTTAACGATAACGAACGCTTCATTCTATGCGCACAAAAGCTATTCAGCCCTCCTAGAATGACCAACAAAACACGATATATAGCGTGTGATTACTTATAGCGTTTTATCGACAACTCATCTGTCAAAATCCATTGTCTTTTGACAGATAAACGTGATGAATCACTATATCGTATCGTGTTTCGGTGGTCATGCTAGGGGGAAGGAATTTAATGAAAGACTTTTGCCTAAATCTATCAAAGGAAAAAAATATTCGAATATCACTGACTTGATTATTCGAATAGCAAAATAGGCCGAATATTCGAATAATTCGAATATTCGAATTGCAAGCCCTAGCCACGATACACGCCCAAGCTCGAACTGTTAGGTTCTAAAGCATGGGTAGCGGTCAGAAACATACCTGCCTTTTCCATCCATATTCACGCTTTACCCGCCAGCCATATCCATCGGGTACATCATCTCATGTTGCTCCTTCGAGCCGTAATGTCAAAAGTATCAAAACTTATGCTCACATTTTAAAAAGCATTTTATGAACTTTGCTTTCTAAAGATTTATGGTTAACTTATAAACATAAATTTTTGCTAGCCAATTTTTTGAAATCCATAAGAACTATCGAAAACACTTCCGCTTTATCACTCCTACACTGAAAAAATAGAATGATTGATTTTACTAAATTCCTCGTAAATTTTATCAAATCCGCGGGTTAATATAGGTCCTACACACTAAATTGTTGATTTTACCAAATAAAACTGGTTGATTATTTAACCCATACGTTTAGTAAATTTAATAGTATGATTTCGTATTTTCAACTAATCAAGTCCTGTTTATTTTACCTCGATGACTTTCGATATTTTACGATGAGATTTAATAAATGTCACTAAACGTGTTATGTGAAATATGTGAAATAAATTTTGCTACATTTACTCATTTCGTTTTGTATATTTGACTAAAAAGTCCTGTATATTTTACGTCGATTACTTTCGATCTTTTACGATAAGATTTAATAAATATCACTAAACTTGTTTTGTAAAATATGTGAAATTAATTTTGCTACATTTACTAATTTAATTTAGTAAATTCAACTGATTCAGTCCTGTATATTTTACACCGATTACTTTCGATATTTTACGATGAGGTTTGATAAATGTCACTAAACTTGTTATGTAAAATATGTGAAATTTATTTTGCTACATTTACTAATTTCATTTGGTTAATTCAACTGATACTGTCCTGTATATTTTACATCGATTACTTTCGATCTTTTACGATGAGATATTATGTCATTTTATTTGTTTCGGGGCTTTCTTCTTCTTCACTTCTTCTTTTCTTCTTATTTTTTCTTTGCTACTACCTTTTTTATATTCCCCCTACCCCAATTTTTGAGTCACTTTGTTATTCTTTTGTTTGTCCTTTAATAACCATTTTCTGTTCATTTTACTATTATTTTTTAACTTTACTAGCATTTTCTATTTATTAACATTCTAAATATATACATTTGAGTACTACCAAACATTTTTGATATCAGAAAAACCATCAATGACTGAGTTTCGAACCGCGGCCTCTTGAGCATTTAGCGAGCAGTCACACCATTACACCGCGGCAACTTAAATGTTTGCGGCTAAAATGGTCATTGCTTGATGCTCCACGTTTCATCTATGTCATGTGACATCCCAAATGTCCTTGCTTGTTATGTACCTTGCACAATATGTATATTAATTATTTACCAAGTCATATTAACGTAGCACAAAAATAAATAGAAAGAGAAAAAATAGGTAGTACTTGTACAGCCGTGTCTTATAAATCTTACTACAAGCAAAATATCACTTAGGATTTAATGACCAGCGTCTCCAAAATGTAAATTGTTTTTTTTGTATACCTACCATGACATGAAATAAGAATCGAAATCGAATTTAGAACACGAACCTTATAAACATTAAACACGAGCAAGCGTCACCTATCGGAAATTTGGAGAACTGTGTTGCTAAACTCATACTGTTGTTTAAACAAAAGTTCTTTGTTGATTTTATTGACAAGCTTGTGTAAAATGTACATATTTCTAATGTCAATTATACTAAATATATCTCATAATTAGTGTTAAGTAAAATTAATCCTCTAATTTGGTAGTTTTTACGAACAATTTTAGTAGAGTAGCAAGCGTCACCTATCGGAAATTTGGAGAACTGTGTTGCTAAACTCGTACTGTTGTTTAAACAAAAGTTCTTTGTTGATTTTATTGACAATCTTGTTTAAAATGTACATATTTCTAATGTCAATTATATTAAATATATCTCATAATTTGTGTTAAGTAAAATCAATCCTCTAATTTGGTAGTTTTTACGAACAACTTTAGTAAAGTTGCAAGCGTCACCTATCGGAAATTTCGAGAACTGTGTTGCTAAACTCGTACTGTTGATTAAACAAAAGTTCTTTGTTGATTTTATTGACAAGCTTGTGTAAAATGTACATATTTCTAATGTCAATAATATTGAATATATCTCATAATTTGTGTTAAGTAAAATCAATCCTCTAATTTGGTAGTTTTTACGAACAACTTTAGTAGAGAAGCAAGCGTCACCTATCGGAAATTTAGAGAACTGTGTTGCTAAATTTGTACTGTTGTTTAAACAAAAGTTCTTTGTTGATTTTATTGACACGCTTGTGTAAAATATACATATCTCTAATGTCAATTATATTAAATATATCTCATAATTTGTGTTAGGTAAAATCAATCTTCTAATTTGGTAGTTTTTACGAACAACTTTAGTAGAGTAGCAAGCGTCACCTATCGGAAATTTGGAGAACTGTGTTGCTAAAATCGCACTGTTGTTTAAACAAAAGTTTTTTGTTGATTTTATTGACAAGCTTTTGTAAAATGTAGATATTTCTTATGTCAATTATATTAAATATATCTCATAATCTGTGTTTAGTAAAATCAATCTTCTAATTTGGTAGTTTTTACGAACAACTTCAATAGAGTAGCAAGCGTCACCTATCGGAAATTTGGAGAACTGGGTTGCTAAACTCGTACTGCTGTTTAAACAAAAGTTTTTTGTTGATTTTATTGACAAGCTTTTGTAAAATGTAGATATTTCTAATGTCAATTATATTAAATATATCTCATAATCTGTGTTTAGTAAAATCAATCTTCTAATTTGGTAGTTTTTACGAACAACTTTAGTAGCGTTACCCATTGGAAATTTGGAGAAGTATTTTACAAACTTTCTTTAGTGTATTCAAATAATTGTTTGGTTAATTTTACTATACTAAGAATAGTTTTAGTCAATCTGTTTTGTTATGTAAAATCAACAAAGTATATATTGTTAAATTCACCCTTGTTATAGTAAAATTAACTATGAAATGGGTTGACTATGGCAGTTCACTAGGCAACCTACGCTACTTTAGTACATTCAACAATTCTTTTTTTTCAGTGTATAAAGGTTAAAATCACTAACATACGTTTAGTTCGTGCAGGGGCGATACACGATTTTTTCTGCAGTTGCCGATCGTACATCTTTCGTAAGCTCGTTATCGTTAATATGAGTTGGTGTAGAGGAGCTGGAGTAGTGTAGAGTGGCGGTTGTTGCAGGCAGCAGCACCCGCGCTCGCTGAACCAGCAGGACCGCTCCAACTCCGCGCCCAACGTCTGCATCAACATGGTGCAGCGCCCGATGACGCTCGCGGAACACCAACGAAAGAATAACCAGGTACGCTCATTTGTATTAGTCAAAGTTTGTTTAAAATATACAAAATATAATAATCTTTCTAATATAATATTTTTTTTTAATATAATAAGGTTTCTTTATAAAATATTGCGACTAGATTGTTCAGTTAGATTATTTCATCTTTTGATAGCCCAATTTAAAAGCAGTCCGTTGAAGAAAGACTGTGATGGCGTCATAGAAAAGTTTCCTATTGTTTTCGACGACATTACCGATAATACCAATCGTTATCATTAGATCAGCCTTGTAACAAGATCGTGTCTGCATCTGTAAGGGCAGTCGTAAGCGAGTGGTCCGTTACAGACCACCAGTTCGCCGGTCTCGACGAACTACCTATGCATGCGCGCGGCTCGCGGCAGCCGCAGCGGCGAAGCACAGAGTCACAGCACGCAAGCCTCGCCCACGGGCACGCTCCGGCCGCGCCGCGCCCGCGCGCGCTCCGCCGACGAGTCGTGGAAGAACGCGCTCTCCCCGCGCGAGAGCTACGACGACTGGGTCATACACGCCGACGAGATACTCATCGGGCCCCGGATAGGTGAGTGACCCGCACATACACACAGCGCGGAAGCCTCGCCCACGGGCACGCTCCGGCCGCGCCGCGCCCGCGCGCGCTCCGCCGACGAGTCGTGGAAGAACGCGCTCTCCCCGCGCGAGAGCTACGACGACTGGGTCATACACGCCGACGAGATACTCATCGGGCCCCGGATAGGTAAGTGACCCGCACATACACACAGCGCGCAAGCCTCGCCCACGGGCACGCTCCGGCCGCGCCGCGCCCGCGCGCGCTCCGCCGACGAGTCGTGGAAGAACGCGCTCTCCCCGCGCGAGAGCTACGACGACTGGGTCATACACGCCGACGAGATACTCATCGGGCCCCGGATAGGTAAGTGACCCGCACATACACACAGCGCGCAAGCCTCGCCCACGGGCACGCTCCGGCCGCGCCGCGCCCGCGCGCGCTCCGCCGACGAGTCGTGGAAGAACGCGCTCTCCCCGCGCGAGAGCTACGACGACTGGGTCATACACGCCGACGAGATACTCATCGGGCCCCGGATAGGTGAGTGACCCGCACATACACACAGCGCGGAAGCCTCGCCCACGGGCACGCTCCGGCCGCGCCGCGCCCGCGCGCGCTCCGCCGACGAGTCGTGGAAGAACGCGCTCTCCCCGCGCGAGAGCTACGACGACTGGGTCATACACGCCGACGAGATACTCATCGGGCCCCGGATAGGTAAGTGACCCGCACATACACACAGCGCGCAAGCCTCGCCCACGGGCACGCTCCGGCCGCGCCGCGCCCGCGCGCGCTCCGCCGACGAGTCGTGGAAGAACGCGCTCTCCCCGCGCGAGAGCTACGACGACTGGGTCATACACGCCGACGAGATACTCATCGGGCCCCGGATAGGTGAGTGACCCGCACATACACACAGCGCGCAAGCCTCGCCCACGGGCACGCTCCGGCCGCGCCGCGCCCGCGCGCGCTCCGCCGACGAGTCGTGGAAGAACGCGCTCTCCCCGCGCGAGAGCTACGACGACTGGGTCATACACGCCGACGAGATACTCATCGGGCCCCGGATAGGTGAGTGACCCGCACATACACACAGCGCGGAAGCCTCGCCCACGGGCACGCTCCGGCCGCGCCGCGCCCGCGCGCGCTCCGCCGACGAGTCGTGGAAGAACGCGCTCTCCCCGCGCGAGAGCTACGACGACTGGGTCATACACGCCGACGAGATACTCATCGGGCCCCGGATAGGTAAGTGACCCGCACATACACACAGCGCGCAAGCCTCGCCCACGGGCACGCTCCGGCCGCGCCGCGCCCGCGCGCGCTCCGCCGACGAGTCGTGGAAGAACGCGCTCTCCCCGCGCGAGAGCTACGACGACTGGGTCATACACGCCGACGAGATACTCATCGGGCCCCGGATAGGTGAGTGACCCGCACATACACACAGCGCGGAAGCCTCGCCCACGGGCACGCTCCGGCCGCGCCGCGCCCGCGCGCGCTCCGCCGACGAGTCGTGGAAGAACGCGCTCTCCCCGCGCGAGAGCTACGACGACTGGGTCATACACGCCGACGAGATACTCATCGGGCCCCGGATAGGTAAGTGACCCGCACATACACACAGCGCGCAAGCCTCGCCCACGGGCACGCTCCGGCCGCGCCGCGCCCGCGCGCGCTCCGCCGACGAGTCGTGGAAGAACGCGCTCTCCCCGCGCGAGAGCTACGACGACTGGGTCATACACGCCGACGAGATACTCATCGGGCCCCGGATAGGTGAGTGACCCGCACATACACACAGCGCGCAAGCCTCGCCCACGGGCACGCTCCGGCCGCGCCGCGCCCGCGCGCGCTCCGCCGACGAGTCGTGGAAGAACGCGCTCTCCCCGCGCGAGAGCTACGACGACTGGGTCATACACGCCGACGAGATACTCATCGGGCCCCGGATAGGTGAGTGACCCGCACATACACACAGCGCGGAAGCCTCGCCCACGGGCACGCTCCGGCCGCGCCGCGCCCGCGCGCGCTCCGCCGACGAGTCGTGGAAGAACGCGCTCTCCCCGCGCGAGAGCTACGACGACTGGGTCATACACGCCGACGAGATACTCATCGGGCCCCGGATAGGTAAGTGACCCGCACATACACACAGCGCGCAAGCCTCGCCCACGGGCACGCTCCGGCCGCGCCGCGCCCGCGCGCGCTCCGCCGACGAGTCGTGGAAGAACGCGCTCTCCCCGCGCGAGAGCTACGACGACTGGGTCATACACGCCGACGAGATACTCATCGGGCCCCGGATAGGTGAGTGACCCGCACATACACACAGCGCGGAAGCCTCGCCCACGGGCACGCTCCGGCCGCGCCGCGCCCGCGCGCGCTCCGCCGACGAGTCGTGGAAGAACGCGCTCTCCCCGCGCGAGAGCTACGACGACTGGGTCATACACGCCGACGAGATACTCATCGGGCCCCGGATAGGTAAGTGACCCGCACATACACACAGCGCGCAAGCCTCGCCCACGGGCACGCTCCGGCCGCGCCGCGCCCGCGCGCGCTCCGCCGACGAGTCGTGGAAGAACGCGCTCTCCCCGCGCGAGAGCTACGACGACTGGGTCATACACGCCGACGAGATACTCATCGGGCCCCGGATAGGTAAGTGACCCGCACATACACACAGCGCGCAAGCCTCGCCCACGGGCACGCTCCGGCCGCGCCGCGCCCGCGCGCGCTCCGCCGACGAGTCGTGGAAGAACGCGCTCTCCCCGCGCGAGAGCTACGACGACTGGGTCATACACGCCGACGAGATACTCATCGGGCCCCGGATAGGTGAGTGACCCGCACATACACACAGCGCGGAAGCCTCGCCCACGGGCACGCTCCGGCCGCGCCGCGCCCGCGCGCGCTCCGCCGACGAGTCGTGGAAGAACGCGCTCTCCCCGCGCGAGAGCTACGACGACTGGGTCATACACGCCGACGAGATACTCATCGGGCCCCGGATAGGTAAGTGACCCGCACATACACACAGCGCGCAAGCCTCGCCCACGGGCACGCTCCGGCCGCGCCGCGCCCGCGCGCGCTCCGTCGACGAGTCTAGTATTTTTTTACGCTTCAAGATGTGACTTCCCTAAGTGACAGAAAAAATAAAACATAAAATGCGATTCCGTGCTAACAGATCTCCCTTGTTCGCAAAATATTACATTAGCAAACCACTTTCAGCTAAAATGGATTTTAAAACTTACAGAAAGATTGAGAACTGTTGAAGAGTTATTCAAAAAATATTAGAGACAATTTAAGAGGGCATGATCTGAGCTTCCCCTAAGGCCTTGGTATCCTATTTTTATACTATACGCGACATCTCACGTCAGCGTCAACATTCCTATAAATTTCATACCCTGACATCAGCGTTTATCACAAGAGAACATTTCTTGCGTAAGCATTGTGACGCCGACGCTGTAAGCAGCCGACGACGGCGTTAATAGGGGAGACTGGAGCCTAACTAGTCAAGTAAACTAACTGGTGGTACGTGTGCGCAGGGTCGGGCAGTTTCGGGACGGTGTACAAGGCGCACTGGCACGGGCCGGTGGCGGTCAAGACGCTCAACGTGAAGACGCCCACGCCCGCGCAGCTGCAGGCCTTCAAGAATGAGGTACTCTACACTCTACCTACACCGTAATGCACTCTAAACACATAATAATAAGTATTTTGTCAACAGCCTTAATTGTAAAAAGTAATGATTAGGAACACAGGTTTTAAACGCGATTTTAACACCTTGCGTAAACGTAAAAAGTATTAGAAAATTTCGCCAATCCCATTAAGCGGCTCGGTAGCATAATTGGTAGTGCATTGGGCCGGAATCCTAAGGTTTCGAGTCCCGTCTGAGTTGCTACGGGTGAGTCGATTTTTTCTAATATTTTTCATTTATTAGTCATCTTAATATAAAAAGAGCATTGTGAATGCAAAAATCTAAAAAGTTTAAACATAGGTGTTGAACACCTACCTTTTCCCGACGTTCCGACCGAGTTGCATCGGCCGTGGTCACGGGCTGACGGCACCACGGTTCAACAACTATGTTTAGTTAAAATCGCGTTTAAAACCTGTGTTCCTAATCTTATAAAATGCAACGCGAAAGTTTAAAAGTGTATAAAAGTAATGATGTATAGATTTGACATTTTAAAAACGGTATCATTAGTCTAAGGTTAGCGAAAACTTATGATTTTCCGGACACTTCGCAAATTATAAACCCTCGTTTATAATTCAGTACTGTATCAGTTCGCAAGGAGGCGACCAGGAGACGTTAAATTAAAGACTGACTGCGATCAATGGCTGATTTATTATGCCAAGTAATAGCTTATAATATATGAGGAGAGATGAGTGTGTGTTGCATATGTTAGTACACACACTACAAGTTCCCAAGTAGTTCCAGCCAGGGCGGCAGCGGCGCTTCTGTCTCTAGAACTAAATACTATATTTTGTGGCTCGAGCTTCAATTGTTAATTTATGTGTACCAAGGTGGCAGTCCTCCGCAAGACGCGGCACTGCAACATCCTGCTGTTCATGGGCTGCGTGTCCAAGCCGTCGCTGGCCATCGTGACGCAGTGGTGCGAGGGCTCCTCGCTCTACCAGCACCTGCACGTGCTCGAGACGCCCTTCCCCATGCTCTACCTCATAGACGTGGCCCGCCAGACCGCGCAGGGCATGGACTATCTGCACGCCAAGAACATCATACACAGGTACTATGCAGTTCAATAATAAAGTCCAGTCTCGAAACAGAAAGAATTGCGAACAATAAAATGTCTACACTTATTTCACTTGTACGCTCGCTAACATATTGCTGTCGCATTCATACGAATGCGACTGCAATATGTTATGCAGCACAGATCGAGGTTATCCTTTATAGGATGACCTCGATCTGTGCGAGCCCAACGGCAATATGTTATTACGCGAGCTACAGGGACAAGTATACGTGGGTCATTGTATGATATTTTTCTGCAAAAACTTTCTACTCCTTGACCGAACTTTATCTATACTACGCTGCCAAATTGTTGCTAGGGGTTTAGATGTTGTGGTCTATTTAATAGTCGCGATATTTCGCAGATAAAGTCGCGGGCGGTCTCTAGTGTTTTTATAAATTTAAGTAATTACAATTAAGTAGTTTAATATTTCATCCAAAATTACCTATCAATAAATGCGTACCCCCCCGTGAACATGCACGTGCACGTCACGCAAGTGAGTCTAATATTTTAAATATTGTTGCAGGGATCTAAAGTCAAACAATATATTCCTGAGGGACGACTGGTCCGTCAAAATAGGAGATTTCGGACTGGCGACTGCCAAAGTGCGGTGGTCTGGTGAGTTAACAATTTCAAACTTTTTGTATTCAAAAGCGATTGTTTTTTTTATGTAGCTGAATGAGCTGAGCTTTCAAAGTTTTAATATGCTTGAATCACTTTTTCAGCCTTTTTTATATAGAGTGGAAAAGTATTCTGCCAGGATCATTTCTGTTCAAAATTATTGCTGGGAAACTATTTTCATTTTTTATGTTAAAAAAGCATTGCAAACACTACCACCTCTGGATTGTTAAACTGTGCTACCACGCCATGAAACTCGCGCAACCGAGCGCGCTTGCGAGTGCGTGCTACCGAGTTGAAAGGCAGCGTTTACGTGCGTGCGCATGACATACATTGAATTATGACGTTTTGAAGCCATTTATTTATTACGAAATACTTAAAATGTTGAAGCATAAAATAAAAAAAAAATATGTAATGTAAACGGCGCGGAAGGCGTCCAATAGCAACAACCAACAGGCTCGATCTTCTAGATTTTTGTTTGAAATTTTTATCGTCGATTTATATTAAACCCATACGTGAAAAGCTGATAAATTTCTTGTGCCCGTTCTTCTTGTCAGCTAAAAAAGTCTGGAACGGTAGGAAAATATAGACAATTCAAAAGCACTTAATAATTAAGTTTATTTGAATAAAGTTTATTTGACTTTGACGACCTAAAGACGAAATATTAAAATGTGCCCGAGGTGGTCCGCATGGAGGAACCTACGCCGTACATATTCCGCTCGGACGTGTACGCGTACAAAATCGTGCAGTTGACACTTGAGTGATATAAGTTAACGTAACATTTTTCGTACAGACACTACGGGCGCGGGCGGCGGCCCACAGGTTCGATTCTCTGAATGGCGCCCGAAGTAGTTCGCATGGACGAACCTGCGCGTACACGTTTCTCTCAGACGTTTACGCGTACAACATATAATATAAACGTACATATTGTCGGCACAGACACATCGGGCGCGGGCGGCGTGCAATGGCAACAGCCAATGGGCTCGATCCTCTGGATGGCGCCCGAGGTGGTCCGCATGGAGGAGCCCGCGCCGTACACGTTTCGCTCGGACGTGTACGCGTACAAATCGTACTGATGACATTAGCATAATATAAGTTTGCAAAATATTCAGGCGCGGGCAGCGTCCAATGGCAACAGCCCACAAGCTCGATCTTCTAGCTAGATGAGCCGTACACGTTCCGCTCGGACGTGCACGCGTACAACATTATAATATAAACGCACATATTGTCGGTACAGACACATCGGGCGCGGGCGGCGTGCAGTGGCAGCAGCCGACGGGCTCGATCCTGTGGATGGCGCCCGAGGTGGTGCGCATGGAGGAGCCCGCGCCGTACACGTTCCGCTCGGACGTGTACGCGTACGGGATCGTGCTGTACGAGCTCATGGCCGGCGAGCTGCCCTACGTGCACCTCAACAATAAGGACCAGGTGAGTTCACTTAGTTTTAGGGTTCCGTACCCAAAGGGTAAAAAACGGGATCCTATTATTAAGACTCCGCTGTCCGTCCGTCTGTCTGTCTGTCTGTCACCAGGCTGTATCTCATGAACCGTGATAGCTAGACAGTTGAAATTTTTACAGATGATGTATTTCTGTTGCCGCTATAACAACAAATACTAAAAATAAAATAAAATAAATATTTAAGGGGGGCTCCCATACAACAAACGAGATTTGTTTCCGTTTTTTTGGTACGGAACCCTTCGTGCGCGAATCCGACTCGCACTTGGCCGGTTTTTCATTTTTTTTATACACAACGGGATAGTGCTTGGCCGTCACCTAACCAGGCGCGGTCCGAAGGGGGGGGTCACGGGGGACATGACCCCCCCCAAAATCGTACACGTCAAATAGAAAACCTTCTATACAGTACCGACAGTAGGGCGGTGCAAGCGGTGCGACTGCACTGGGCGCCCTCGTGTGTGGGGCGCCGAAAACGCCCGACCACCGGTCGACTATCAATCGCATTTAATTGTTGCCTGGTGATGAGCGACGAAGCGACAAATGAAACTGACTAAAAATCGCACTGCGCGGCCATTTTTTTATATAAACAAACAGGATTAGTCGATGAAACTGACTTTTTTTCTATAATCAAGCGAGATTACAAGATTAGCAGATGAAACTGACTAAAAACTGCGCTGCGCGGCCATTTTTTAATATAAACAGCAAGATTGCAAGGTTACAAGATTATGTGTGGGTCTCCAGCTTCCTCATAGGCTATAGAGAAATTCTAAGCTTGCCATATTTTAAAGCATAATAGCAGCAATCAAACTTCCAGACAAAATAATAGCAGCCACCATAAGTTCGTTATCATGAGTTGTTTTATGTGTGTGAGCTGGCGACACGTGTCTGCAGCTTACACATCCCGTTAAGGCAAACCAGTGAGGTTACGGTTTTAGACTATAGTCAAAAATTTAGAGCCTAATTGCAGCAATAAGATCCAAAAAAACTAACCATCACACTCAAATACTGTTGTAACTACGAGCATAAAACTGTGTGCGAGCTGGAGACACGTGTCACTGGCTTGCACATCTGTATTTTCGTAATTACTTAAGCTACGATTATGTTATATACCTCAAAATTCTCAGCCGAATTGGAGCATTAGGCTCCAAATTTATCACAGCTTTAACTCGAAACGTTTTTGAGCTACGAGCCGATATCTATGTGTAAGCTGGTGACACGTGTCTCTGGCTGACACATGGTGAATTGCTGTAACTGTATATGTTAGAGTTTCGTTTTAAAGATCAAATAATGCGTTATAATCGCAGCACACACGAGGCATAATTTCAAATCTCTGGGCCTCTTAGTTTCAAAATTATAAGCCAAAAACCGTTTTCCCGCCAAAAATTTCAAAATAATGACTCGGAAGCGCCTAATCGCGCCGTTGCCGTTCCGTGCGCTACACTATTGCAATCGAATTTGAACCTAAGAGCTAGTATTATTTTGGTTCATTTAAATTTACGCTCTCGATCGTTTTAATTTCTGTACTGAGAATTTTAGTCTAGGAGGTAGAAGCCGTCTGATATAACTGGTTACCTATTTATATTTTAAAGAAAATCAAAGTCTATTTATTTAGGAATGTTTATATCGCTATGCTTAGTTATTATACAAATTTTATCTGTCTGTCTGTATGTTTGTTACTCTTTCACGCCGAAATTTGGCATACTAAAATAAAAAGTCAAATTTAAAATGGCGGCCATTCCAACAGGAGTGGGGATAGACGCCAAAATGTGGGTGTTTTTGTCGATGAAATTAGGTGTATTTCACGTCTTTAAATTATCGTTAAGAAAAGCAGGTGCAAGCTATTTTCGACCTTATTGACATTTGAAATTCGGCTGGTTTTTTGGCGTATTCTCATTAACTAACTTTGATCTTTCATTAAAAACCGTGATTTTGATAAATGTCAATAAGGTCGAAAATCGCTTGCACTCATTTTTCTAACTAACATTGTCTAGTGCAATGTTTTCTAGTAAGAAAAAACAGGTGCAAGTGATTTTCGACCTTATTGACGTTTAAAATTTGGTTGATTTTTTGCCTTATTCTCGTTTACTAACTATGATCTTTCATTAAAAACCGTGATTTTGATAAATGTCAATAAGGTCGAAAATCGCTTGCACTCATTTTTCTAACTTGTGATCACTAGACAAGGTTTTCTAGTTAAAAAAAAAACAGGTGCAAGAGATTTTGACCTTATTGGCGTTTGAAATACGGTTGTTTTACCATATCTCGCGTTCACTAACTTTGCTTAGCTAAACAGCTTTTACATAATACTTACTAATTGACTTCATTGTGTCATAAAAGTCCTAATCGAACTAACACAATATAAGGTCGCGCGCGATATTATACTCATACCTAGCGTGCTGCGAGAGAAACGCGCGTAACGCGTCCGGTAGCAACAGCGCGCACGCGATGAATGCCCGCGCACCCGTCCGGCCAACGATGCTACTTGTTGCCACGCGCGATATTCATAGTGCCATAGCGTCTACTTACATAGCGCGCTATGTGCGCTATGTAAATATAGCGGGCTATAATATGGCGCTAGATGCTATATTAACCACCTCTAGTGCTAATGATAAAACAGAGCGCGCGCACACTGATATATTTACACGGCTATAATAATAATTCCTTGGTGCGCGAACAGATGGCGTGATTTTGTTTATAACTGTTTATAGGATTATTTTTATTTTTTGATTGTGTTAATCCCGATTCCAGTCCAGGCCATATTTATATCTGTCTGTTTGCAAAGTTTCGGCGTGCAAGAGTAACAAACATACAGACAGACAAACAAATGTTCGAAGTTTTAATGTAAGTGAGATTAGTGTAAAAAAATTGTATAATAACTAAGCATAGCGATATAAATATTCCTAAATAAATAGACTTTGTTTTCTTTAAAATTAGGTAACCAGTTATATTCAGACGGCTTCTACCTCCTAGACTAAAATTCTCAGTACAGAAATTAAAACGATCGAGAGCGTAAATTAAAATGAACCAAAATAATACTAGCTCTTAGGTTCAAATTCGATTGCAATAGTGTAGCGCACGGAACGGCAACGGCGCGATTAGGCGCTTCCGAGCCATTATTTTGAATTTTTTGGCGGGAAAACGGTTTTTGGCTTATAATTTTGAAACTAAGAGGCCCAGAGATTTGAAATTATGCCTCGTGTGTGCTGCAATTATAACGTATTATTTGATCTTTAAAACGAAACTCTAACATATACAGTTACAGCAATTCACCATGTGTCAGCCAGAGACACGTGTCACCAGCTTACACATAGATATCGGCTCGTAGATCAAAAACGTTTCGAGTTAAAGCTTTGATAAATTTGGAGCCTAATGCTCCAATTCGGCTGAGAATTTTGAGGTATATAACATAATCGTAGCTTAAGTAATTACGAAAATACAGATGTGCAAGCCAGTGACACGTGTCTCCAGCTCGCACACAGTTTTATGCTCGTAGTTACAACAGTATTTGAGTGTGATGGTTAGTTTTTTTGGATCTTATTGCTGCAATTAGGCTCTAAATTTTTGACTATAGTCTAAAACCGTAACCTCACTGGTTTGCCTTAACGGGATGTGTAAGCTGCAGACACGTGTCGCCAGCTCACACACATAAAACAACTCATGGTAACGAACTTATGGTGGCTGCTATTATTTTGTCTGGAAGTTTGATTGCTGCTATTATGCTTTAAAATATGGCAAGCTTAGAATTTCTCTATAGCCTATGAGGAAGCTGGAGACCCACACATTACAAGATTAGTAGTTGAAACTGACTAAAAATCGCGCTGCGCGGCCGTTTTTCTTTACTATAAACAAGCAAGGTTACAAGATTAGTAGATGAAATTGACAAAAAATCGCGCTGCGCGGCGTTTTTTTACTGTAATAAGCAAAATTAGAAGATAAGCAGATGAAACTGACTAGAAACTGCGCTGCGCGGCCATTATTTTTGCTATAAATAAGCAAGGTTATAAGATTAAAAGTTGAAACTGACTAAAAATCGCGCTGCGCGGCTTTTTTTTTACTATGAACAAGCAAGATTACAAGATTAGTAGTTGAAACTGCCTAAAAATCGCGCTGCGCGGCCGTTTTTCTTTACTATAAATAAACAAGATTAGTAGATTAAACTGACTAAAAATCGCGCTGCGCGGCCGTTTTTCTTTACTATAAACAAGCAAGGTTACAAGATTAGTAGATGAAACTGACTAGAAACTGCGCTGCGCGGCCATTTTTTTGCTATAAACAAGCAAGGTTATAAGATTAGTAGTTGAAACTGCTTAAAAATTGCGCTGCGCGGCCGTTTTTTTACTATAAACAAGCAAGATTAGTAGATGAAACTGACTAAAAATCGCCCTACGTGGCGGTTTTTTACTGTAATAAACAAAATTAGAAGATTAGCAGATGAAACTGAATAGAAACTGCGCTGCGCGGCCATTTTTTCGCTATATTCATGCAAGGTTACAAGTTTAAAAGTTGAAACTGACTGAAAATCGCGCTGCGCGGCCGTTTTTTTTTTACTATAAACAAGCAAGATAACAAGATTAGTAGGTTACTCTGACTAAAAAAAGGCAAACTAACAAGCAAAATTGAAAATCTTGGAATCGCATATAAGGTGCGCCCCGTAGAAATATCGCCCAGGACGCTGGTAGTGCTAAAACCGGCAAAAAAAAAAGCAATTGTATTATTATTTTTTAGTGACCCCCCAAAATTTCAGGCTGCGACCGCGCCTGCACCTAACCTGATGTTAAGTGAGGATAAGGCCGAAGGCGGCGAAGCGCACTACTCCCGGAATCCTCATCACTGAGGAACTGGCTATCTTATCTCAAACTGCCGGAACACAATAGTTTTTTTTAATTGTTTTTATGGCGTCAGAATTAGGTAAGATGGTGGTAGCCAGGCGGACTTCAAATAAGCCCTACCACCAACCAAACTGAGTACAAATTTTTCACCCCCTTGGAATCGAACCCGAGACCCCTGCCACCCCCTGCGTCTTGTACGGGTGGCCGAACCACTAGACCACAGAGGCAGTTAAAATTCTAATAACATCGGCATCACCGCTTAAAGTAACTATAGACTTGATAAATATTATGAAACGTCGAGCGAATATTAGAAAGGACCAGAGACCAAGCTTCATACAACCGCGCGAATCGGTTGCACCACTACAAGCACGCGGGGCATGTGTGCGTATCCACTGGCTGCTTGTCGCGTATGCGGAAAAGCCGGAAAAAGCCTGTTTTGACAACTGCAGCCAGTGTACAAACATAGGGCATCATTTGTTTTGTTAGTTGCAAGTTTGAATTTCACGTTCTTAAGAAGCTTTGTCTCTTTCTATTTACTCATGTGGTTACACTACAGTAGATTCGTCAGTCAGACTTGTCAGTTGTACGACAAGCGAAACAGCCTGTTCTAATGCATAGATTTAACCATGATGCATACTCTCTCTTTCACGCGCGATTCCGCCTGATCGGCTCCGACCGTTAGCACACCTCCGCCGCGAACACAATGACGCGAAACCGCTATGTAGATGTGATCGTATCGTCTTCAATAGAAGGCAATACATGGCGGAACTATTGCTGATTCGTCGGTATTGTTTTGCGGCGGAGGTGTGCTATAGGCATAGCACATCTCCGCCGCAAAACAACACCAGCAGTCAGTCAACAGTTTATTCTAGGATAACTCAAGGCTTTAAATTCAGGCCTTGAAGACTTTAATTGGAGTTTTTGGCGCCATTTTGTCTTGTTCGGTTCGGTGTCTATTTTTTATTATTTGCAAATTGATTCATAGTGGATATTATATCTTAAAATTGGTGCAGTTTTGTGGTACAAGTGTCTACGCAACTGAACAATATGTGGGATAATTGAAATAGGCGCGATCTTGGTTGTGTGAAGCTGAGACTTTTATTGTAGTGGTAGCTACCTTGGCAGAACTTACCGAGTAAACTGTCTTGCCAAATGCTGTTGCTAAATGCTCCAGGAACATTGGAATGCTATGCCCTCGCATTCTAATGTAAACTTAAACTTAAACGGAAACAATACTTACCACTGAACTATTAAACACTTGACACTGGCAAGAATTACTTCCAAGAGGAAAGTAGATTGCCAAAATAAAAATAGAAGAAGAAGAAGACTTTAATTATCGCGTTCGATTTACTTATTCCCATACGCGTAAGGTTTATCAGTGCATAAAAATTGTAGCCTGCGCACTCTAGAATGCAATAAATCTGACCATGTGCACGGTCCGTGGCAACTTCACTCGAAGATGCTTGGTACGCTTAGATTAAAATACATTGCATTGTACCACAAGCGCTGTGAAGATGGTCACATTTCGTGCATTTTGTCGGATTAATCGCATTGTAATGGGCGATTTTATGACAACTCAAATAAAAAATAAAAAAATTGTTCAAATTTTTTCGATAGATGACTTTTTGTAAAAGTAAAGTATAACCCCCTTCAAACTAAGCAACGCATGCGATTTTTTTGGATTTTTTTTATCACCAATGCTGTAGGCACCCTTCCGCCTTGGAGAGTGATGAACGAGGCGGGGGATTTAAAACGGCGGCGATACAATTTTGAGCATTTACGACGGCTCGGCTTTCATAAAACGCCATCTATCGAGATTTTTTTTTACTTATTTCTTTTTAGGTCTCGGAAAATCCCTATCACACACACTTAACATTAGCCTTATCCACCCAGATCCTATGGATGGTGGGTCGCGGCTTACTACGCCCCGACGCGCGCCGACTCCGCCAAGACGCGCCACAAGCGCTCAAGCGACTATTCGACGACTGCATCAAGTTCGACCGCGAGCAGCGCCCTCTGTTCCGGCAAATCCTCGCCTCGCTCGAGTCCATGCTGAGAGCGATGCCCAAGATCACCCGATCTGCGTCCGAGCCGAATGTCAACAGACAACTGCACGCGTCTGATGACTACCTGAGTTATAGCTGCGCGTCGCCCAAGACCCCCGTAAACTTCCAGTTCAATACTGACACTAGTTTCCCAGCGTTCTATGGGTGAGTTGTATTAAATACTTTTTGTCTGTAAGTAAGATTTGTCCTCGCGTCGCTAGTCTATGCTGCGAGCAATGCATAAATTACACGGTCCATTTCCCGAGCCGAATGTCAACAGACAATAGCACGCGTCTGACGATTATCTGAGTTATAGCTGCGCGTCGCCCAAGACCCCTGTCAACTTCCAGTTTAATACTGACATTAGCTTCCCGGCGTTCTTTGGGTGAGTTGTATTGTTAATTAAGTGAGATTTGTCCTCGGGTCACTGGTCTATGCTGCGAGCGATACCCAAGATCACCCAGTCCGCCTCCGAGCCGAATGTCAACAGACAACTGCACGCGTCTGACGATTACCTGAGTTATAGCTGCGCGTCGCCCAAGACCCCCGTCAACTTCCAGTTCAATACTGACACTTGCTTCCCGGCGTTCTATGGGTGAGTTGTATTAAATACTTTTTGTCTGTAAGTAAGATTTGTCCTCGCGTCGCTAGTCTATGCTGCGAGCAATGCCTAAATTACACGTTCCATCTCCCGAGCCGAATGTCAACAGACAATAGCACGCGTCTGATGATTACCTGAGTTATAGCTGCGCGTCGCCTAAAACGCCTGTCAACTTCCAGTTCAATATTGACACCAGTTTCCCGGCGTTCTATGGGTGAGTTGTGTTGTTTATTAAGTGAGATTTGCCCTCGGCACACTAGTCTATGCTGTGAGCAATGCCCAAATTACCGGGTCCGTCTCCGAGCCGAATATCAACAGACAACTACACGCGTCTGATGATTACCTGAGTTATAGCTGCGCGTCACCCAGGACCCCCGTCAACTTCCAGTTCAATACTGACACTAACTTCCCGGCGTTCTATGGGTGAGTTGTTTATTTATTACTTTTTGTTTGTAAGTGAAATCGGTCCTCGTCTAACTCTAGAATAAATGTTGCGAGCGATGCCTAAGTTTACCCGCTCCCCCTCTGAGCCGAATGTCAACCGACAACTGCACACGTCTGATGCAGGGGCGTAGCGTGCCTTGGCGGGGCCCCGTATAAAAATTTGTTTGGGGGCCCTTAGGAAGGGTAAAGTTTTCTCACAAAAGAAAAAATGTTTGCATAAAATTAAGAGAAATATTTATTAATCATAATTATCTATCTGTCACTTTTATCAAAAAATTTACAATCAATACAAATTGAATATACAACGTGTAACAGAAAGGGGGTATCAACCCGAAAGGAGATCAATGTACTCATGAATCTGAACACCTTCCAACAGCAAAAAAATACAAATCGAAAAAACAAAGAAAATTTTAATTTACCGCGAACATTTTGTATGGAAAGTTAATTTTTTTCTGTTGGTAGGTGTTCAGTTTCACGAGTACATTAACTTTCCTTACCCGTTTCGCGGCGGCGGCGGCGGCGAGCCGCGAAAAATTTTTTCGTCTATTTTTTAAATGTTTACTGGCACTAAAACTACTGTAGAGATTGGTAACTGATAAATGAAGGACATATTGAAAGTATGTGGCTCTTTTTGTAATTGAAATACTCAAAATCAATGGTCCTTTAATCTTTTAAACATTTGGACCCACTTTTTATCAACACTTTGATTTTGTTCGCGTGTTACATCAAAAATCGGGACAAAACTGATGGTTCGTCGGGACGCGGGACAATATGATCGAAATCAGCTGTCCCGGCAAAATCGGCAACCCTGCCTCCTTGCGGGTTGATACCCCCTTTCTGTTACACGTTGTATACTCTCCTTGCCTATTTTTCGGCCAACTGATTTATGCGCACGCTTTACGCGGAAAAAAATATTGCTTTTTTTGACTTTATCCATTTAAAAAAAAGTTTTTATTTATTTTTGCTTACGCACTTTGGGGGCCCCCGTGGCCCAGGGGCCCCGTATAATTGATACGGCTGATACGGCGGTAGCTACGCCCCTGGTCTGATGACTACCTGAGTTATAGCTGCGCGTCGCTTAAGGGGCGCTTACGCCGCGGGCGCGAGAGAAAATTAGGTATCGAAGCGCTACCCACACAGCGATCGACGCACTTGCGCGGTTCACGCACACATCTACGCTTTAACAGTGGTCCGCTTGCGCTCAAATCTCAATCTAACCAAACCCTGAACATCGTACCAGTAGTACCTAAATTGCTTAAAATCTTGTTGTATGGTCTGTCCTTAAAATGCATAATATATTTTTATGGTGATTGAATGAATCTTCTTTTTTTCACTCATAAAATAGGATTATTCATGATCGTGAACAATCGAAATATTTAGATCAATCAAGGATACAATAAAACAATAAGTAAATTATATTCATGCCTGTATAATTATATAATACACAATGCGACTCTAGATAAATTTTTACAATTATGTTTTTTTTTGCAGCATACAAATTAATAAAGATGAAGATGAATTAATTTATTCTCAAATAAGAACAAATTAAAATATGTATGATACATACCTATCGGTAAAGAAATGTTTTAAGATATAGGTACCTACCTACATGTTGTTTAAACAAAATATGAGATTGACTACAATAAAAAAAATAAAAAAACAAATTGACATTATTGTGTATTAAATTTCGATTTCGACCTAATAGTCCAATCAATAAAGTAGTTGTAGAGTGCGTGAGCGGGAACACGTAGTGTGTACCAGTACTGTTGCTTGGTCTGTGGCGCTTGGAAACTGGTAATTTTTTTAAACCGGTTTGACGAAATTATAGATGTTTTTGAAAAAGGTTCTGTTCCTCTAACCGGTTTTTAAACCGGTTTGGAAAAATATGGGTATTTTTCATTAACCGGTTTTATTTTTCGGCCAGGACAACGAAATTAAGTTAGTGAAATCTGCGCCGTGGTCTCGAACCTACCGATTTTTGGTATTTCTGCCGAGCCACTCCTATCGTAATACCAAAATGTAAGGGTCAATTCAAGCTGGGCGTGAATCGAAGCGAAGCGAAGCACGCGCATTGGTACTATTTTAACAAAAAACGGCCAGGCAATGTTAAAAATTCCAAGATGGCGGCCAACTTTTTTGTTTTTGGGCCGATATCGATGAAACTCGGTTTTTGGTACTATTTCGAAAATAAAACAGCAACGCGAGAATAAAAATTGAGAAAAAATCCAAGATGGCGGCCAACTTTTTTGTTTTTGGGCCGATTTTGATGAAACTCTGTTTTTGGTACTATTTCGAAAATAAAACAGCAACGCAAGAATAAAAATTAAAAAAAACCAAGATGGCGGCCAACTTTTTTGTTCTTGGGCCGATTTCGATGAAACTCGGTTTTTGGTACTATTTCGAAAATAAAACAGCAACGCAAGAATAAAAATTAAAAAAATCCAAGATGGCGGCCAACTTTTTTGGTTTTGGGCCGATTTCGATGAAACTCGGTTTTTGGTACTATTTCGAAAATAAAACAGCAACTCAAGAATAAAAATTGAAAAAAATCCAAGGTGGCGGCCAACTTTTTTGTTCTTGGGCCGATTTCAATGAAACTCTGTTTTTGGTACTATTTCAAAAATAAAACAGCAACGCAAGAATAAAAATTGAAAAAAAACCAAGATGGCGGCCAACTTTTTTGGTCTTGGGCCGATTTCGATGAAACTCGGTTTTTGGTACTATTTCGAAAATAAAAAAGCAACGCAAGAATAAAAATTAAAAAATCCAAGATGGCGGCCAACTTTTTTGGTTTTGGGCCGATTTCGATGAAACTCGGTTTTTGGTACTATTTCGAAAATAAAACAGCAACTCAAGAATAAAAATTGAAAAAAATCCAAGATGGCACCCAACTTTTTTGTTCTTGGGTCGATTTCGATGAAACTCGGTTTTTGGTACTATTTCGAAAATAAAACAGCAACGCAAGAATAAAAATTGATAAAAATCCAAGATGGCGGCCAACTTTTTTGTTCTTGGTCCGATTTCGATGATACTCGGTTTTTGGGTACTATTTCGACAAGAAAATAGCAACGCAATAATAAATTTATATAAAATCCAAGATGGCGGCCAACTTTTTTGTTTTTGGGCCGATTTTGATGAAACTCGGTTTTTGGTACTATTTCGAAAATAAAACAGTAACGCAAGAATAAAAATTTAAAAAATCCAAGATGGCGGCCAACTTTTTTGTTTTTGGTCAGATTTCGATAAAACTCGGTTTTTGGTACTATTTCGAAAATAAAACAGCAACGCAAGAATAAAAATTTAAAAAAAACCAAGATGGCGCCCAACTTTTTTGTTCTTGGGTCGATTTCGATGAAACTCGGTTTTTGGTACTATTTCGAAAATAAAACAGCAACGCAAGAATAAAAATTGATAAAAATCGAAGATGGCGGCCAACTTTTTTGTTCTTGGGCCGATTTAGATGAAACTCGGTTTTCGGTACTATTTCGAAAATAAAACAGCAACGCAAGAATAAAAATAGAAAAAATCCAAGATGGCGGCCAACTTTTTTGTTTTTGGGCCGATTTTGATGAAACTCGGTTTTTGGTACTATTTCGAAAATAAAACAGTAACGCAAGAATAAAAATTGAAAAAATCCAAGATGGCGCCCAAATTTTTTGTTCTTGGGCCGATTTCGATGAAACTCGGTTTTTGGTACTATTTCGAAAATAAAACAGCAACGCAAGAATAAAAATTGATAAAAATCCAAGATGGCGGCCAACTTTTTTGTTCTTGGGCCGATTTAGATGAAACTCGGTTTTCGGTACTATTTCGAAAATAAAACAGCAACGCAAGAATAAAAATAGAAAAAATCCAAGATGGCGGCCAACTTTTTTGTTTTTGGGCCGATTTTGATGAAACTCGGTTTTTGGTACTATTTCGAAAATAAAACAGTAACGCAAGAATAAAAATTGAAAAAAATCCAAGATGGCGCCCAAATTTTTTGTTCTTGGGCCGATTTCGATGAAACTCGGTTTTTGGTACTATTTCGAAAATAAAACAGCAACGCAAGAATAAAAATTGATAAAAATCCAAGATGGCGGCCAACTTTTTTGTTCTTGGGCCGATTTCGATGAAACTCGGTTTTTGGGTACTATTTCGACAAGAAAATAGCAACGCAATAATAAAAATATAAAAAATCCAAGATGGCGGCCAACATTTCTGTTTTTGGGCTGATTTCAATGTAACTCGGATTTTGGTACAGTCAGCGCCAAATTGATATAAGCGTCTAAAGTACTCAAAATGATCTGCGCAGTTAGAATAATCATATTGTTGTAAGCACAAAAGCTATTCAGAATATTTTACGTCTCATTATTTAATATTTATTTGAGCAGTCTAAGTGTTCAAAATATTAAACAATAGCTGTCAAAACTATCCGTCAACATTTTAATAATGCATATGCACAGATAACTTTGACAGCTTTGTTTGCTAAGATAATTTTGAACACTCTGACTTCTCATATGAATATAAAATAATGAGTACTAAGATATTTTGAACACCTTGTGTGCTTACAACAATAAAATGATTCTGACTGCGTAGATCAAATAGATTTTTTTGTTTTCAGATCATTTTGACTACTCTAGACGCTCATATCAATTTGACGCTGACTGTGCTTTAATACTGCCCAAGCTTAATTTCTCCCATAAAGGACAAGAATAACGCAATGTAAACAAAGACAAAAGGTCAAGATGACTGCCAACTAACTTGACTTTGATTTTGGGTTGATTTTGATGTAACTCGGTTGTAAAAAAAGAAAAACAATTAAAGAATTTGGCCGCATCCTGAAATTTTAAGTTTTCTGAGTTTTCTTATCAAAATTAGTAACAAAAACCAAGTTTTATCAATATCGTCCCAAAAACAAAAAAGTTAGCTGCCATCTTGGATTTTTTTATTATTGCGTTGCTGTTTTCTTGTCGAAATAGTACCAAAAACCGAGTTTCATCGAAATCGGCCCAAGAACAAAGAAGTTGGCCGCCATCTTGGATTTTTTCAATTTTTATTCTTGCGTTGCTGTTTTATTTTCGAAATATTACCAAAAACCGAGTTTCATCGAAATCGGCCCAAGAACAAAAAAGTTGGTCGCCATCTTGGATTTTTTCAATTTTTATTCTTGCGTTGCTGTTTTATTTTCGAAATAGTACAAAAAACCGAGTTTCATCGAAATCGGCCCAAGAACAAAAAAGTTGGCCGCCATCTTGGATTTTTTTCAATTTTTATTCTTGCGTTGCTGTTTTATTTTCGAAATAGTACCAAAAACCGAGTTTTATCGAAATCTCCCCAAAAACAAAAAAGTTGGCCGCCATCTTGGATTTTTTCAATTTTTATTCTTGCGTTGCTGTTTTATTTTCGAAATAGTACCAAAAACCGAGTTTCATCGAAATCGGCCCAAGAACAAAAAAGTTGGCCGCCATCTTGGATTTTTTCAATTTTTATTCTTGCGTTGCTGTTTTATTTTCGAAATAGTACAAAAAACCGAGTTTCATCGAAATCGGCCCAAGAACAAAAAAGTTGGCCGCCATCTTGGATTTTTTTCAATTTTTATTCTTGCGGTGCTGTTTTATTTTCGAAATAGTACCAAAAACCGAGTTTCATCGAAATCGGCCCAAGAACAAAAAAGTTGGCCGCCATCTTGGATTTTTTCAATTTTTATTCTTGCGTTGCTGTTTTAATTTCGGAATAGTACAAAAAACCGAGTTTCATCGAAATCGGCCCAAGAACAAAAAAGTTGGCCGCCATCTTAGATTTTTTTCAATTTTTATTCTTGCGTTGCTGTTTTATTTTCGAAATAGTACCAAAAACCGAGTTTTATCGAAATCTGCCCAAAAACAAAAAAGTTGGCCGCCATCTTGGATTTTTTCAATTTTTATTCTTGCGTTGCTGTTTTATTTTCGAAATAGTACCAAAAACCGAGTTTCATCGAAATCGGCCCAAGAACAAAAAAGTTGGCCGCCATCTTGGATTTTTTCAATTTTTATTCTTGCGTTGCTGTTTTATTTTCGAAATAGTACAAAAAACCGAGTTTCATCGAAATCGGCCCAAGAACAAAAAAGTTGGCCGCCATCTTGGATTTTTTTCAATTTTTATTCTTGCGGTGCTGTTTTATTTTCGAAATAGTACCAAAAACCGAGTTTCATCGAAATCGGCCCAAGAACAAAAAAGTTGGCCGCCATCTTGGATTTTTTCAATTTTTATTCTTGCGTTGCTGTTTTAATTTCGGAATAGTACAAAAAACCGAGTTTCATCGAAATCGGCCCAAGAACAAAAAAGTTGGCCGCCATCTTAGATTTTTTTCAATTTTTATTCTTGCGTTGCTGTTTTATTTTCGAAATAGTACCAAAAACCGAGTTTTATCGAAATCTGCCCAAAAACAAAAAAGTTGGCCGCCATCTTGGATTTTTTCAATTTTTATTCTTGCGTTGCTGTTTTATTTTCGAAATAGTACCAAAAACCGAGTTTCATCGAAATCGGCCCAAAAACAAAAAAGTTGGCCGCCATCTTGGATTTTTTTCAATTTTTATTCTTGCGTTGCTGTTTTTTTCGAATTAGTACCAAAAACCGAGTTTAACCGAAATCGGTCCAAAAACAAAAAAGTTAGCCGCCATCTAGAATTTTTATTTTTTTATTATTGCGTTGCAGTTTTATTGTCGAAATAGTACCAAAAACCGAGATTCATCGAAATCGGCCCAAGAACAAAAAAGTTAGCCGCCATCTTGGATTTTTTTCAATTTTTATTCTTGCGTTGCTGTTTTATTTTCTAAATAGTACCAAAAACCGAGTTTTATCGAAATCTGCCCAAAAACAAAAAAGTTGGCCGCCATCTTGGATTTTTTCAATTTTTAATCTTGCGTTGCTGTTTTATTTTCAAAATAGTACCAAAAACCGAGTTTCATCGAAATCGGCCCAAGAACAAAAAAGTTGGCCGCCATCTTGGATTTTTTCAATTTTTATTCTTGCGTTGCTGTTTTATTTTCGAAATAGTACCAAAAACCGAGTTTCATCGAAATCGGCCCAAGAACAAAAAAGTTGGCCGCCATCTTCGATTTTTTTCAATTTTTATTCTTGCGTTGCTGTTTCTTGTCGAAATAGTACTAAAAACCGAGTTTCATCGAAATGGGCCCAAAAACAAAAAAGTTGGCCGCCATCTTGGATTTTTTAAAATATTATTGCGTTGCTGTTTTATTGTCTAAAGAGCTTATTAGATCATCCTGAATTAAGGATCCGGAATTCAGAGTCCGATTTAGGACAAGAAATTCAGTCGCCAATTAGACCGTCCTGAATAACGGATCCGATATCACAGCTTAACGATCATACAGTAGTTACACGAATGTACTTGCGCAGAGCAATGGAGGGGAAAATACAGTGACCGTAAACATACATGTAGGTAGGAGGTATAGGTATGTAGCTAGGTAGGTAGTAGGTACGTGTCATTCTCAATGCTCATCTGAACTAGGTTTATTGATGTAGGTACCAGTATGTAATTTGCGAATAACGCATCTAATAACATACCTAAAATCAATTTTAAAAGCAAATACCAGCAGATGACAGCTGTCAAACTTAAAACAGCAATATCCGAAAAGTACTCATCCTAGACTGGTGGTGTCTTTTAAGAAATGAAAGGTCTTGGTGAGATCTTCATTTTCGTTCGATGAACGAAACCAACTTGCGGTGAAAAATGGAACTAGGTACGTTGCAGCCGTAGATTTTTGACAATAATGACATTTTGATGTTCACTATTAAAATTTGTTCACCACTAGCGAAATTAAAAAAAATGGTTAAAAAAATTATAATAATATTATTGTTTATATTTTTTACAAGTATAGCTTTTCATTAACCACAGCTTTTATGAATGTTACGCAGTTCATTCAAAAGAAAACAACCCTAACGTTGTCAGAAGAGAGAGAACGCGATAGAAAGGGAGGCAACTTCTAGGTTAACTTCGCGACGCGCAACGCCCCGTTTAGAAAAAGGTTGAATTTTCGTGTACCCAATTATTTATCTTTATTTTTTAGGGTTCCGTAGCCAAATGGCAAAAAACGGAACCCTTATAGATTCGTCATGTCTGTCTGTCCGTCTGTCCGTCCGTATTTCACAGCCACTTTATTCCAAAACTATTAAAATTACACAGTTGAAACTAGGTAGGTAGATGTATTCTGTGAACCGCTTTACGATTTTTACACAAAATAAAAAAAATATAAAAGATTAACGGGGGCTCCCCATACATGGAAGTGAAACGGAAAAAAAAAACATCAAACCAACCTATATTATGTGTGGGGTGTCTATAGATAGGTCTTTAAAAATGACATTGAGGTTTCTAAAAGTATTTTTTCTCAAAGTCAACCGTTTGGAAAATATACACTTCCAAAGTGGTAAAATGTGTGTCCCTCCCCCTCTAACTTTTAAACTAAGAGAGTGAAAAATCTAAAAAAAAATATGTTGTAGATCTTTATAAACACTATCTACGAAAATTGGTTTGAAAGAGATATATTTAGGAGATATAGCACATTTTCCAAAACCGCAAATATAACTTTGTCGTTTATACAAACACTATAAAAAAGTTATTTTGCAGATGAAAATGATAGTGGTATTAAATAAGGTATGGTATTAAATAAGGTATGGTATATGGTAACTACGGAACCCTACTGCGCGTGGCCCGACACGCACTTGGCCGGTTTTTTTTTATTCAAAAAGGCAAATCACAGAGTGATTTTGCCCTTATACACTTAGTTTTGTCGTTGCGCCAACTGTCTATCTAGACTAGACGAACGGCGGCTTTTTTTTCACCAACATAAAAAGCATTGACTGACTGTATACTCTTTAGGCTGTGGTACTACTGTGTCGGAGCAGAGCGTCCTGAATGCGATTACACTGTCCTAAGTGCTTCCGATTTAGCATCCTTAACGCCGGAGACCATTTCCTATCCTAACTAGGATCCTAACTAGGATCCTAGCTTCCTGAATGCAATTACACTTCTCTGAATTAAGGAGCGACTTCATTCCGGATCCTTAATTCAGGATGATCTAATAAGCTCTTAAGTGTCCGGACACGAAAGTGGCGGCGGCCGAGCGGTGGCGGGGCGGCGCGGCAGCGGAGCGGCGGCGGGGCGGGGCGATGAGAACGTGGGCACGAAACTTAAGAGCTTATTAGATCATCCTGAATTAAGGATCCGGAATTCAGAGTCCGATTTAGGACAAGAAATTCAGTCGCCAATTAGACCGTCCTGAATAACGGATCCGATATCACAGCTTAACGATCATACAGTAGTTACACGAATGTACTTGCGCAGAGCAATGGAGGGGAAAATACAGTGACCGTAAAAATACATGTAGGTAGGAGGTATAGGTATGTAGCTAGGTAGGTAGGTAGTAGGTACGTGTCATTTTCAATGCTCATCTGAACTAGGTTTGTTGATGTAGGTACCAGTATGTAATTTGCGAATAACGCATCTAATAACATACCTATAGCAAATACCAGCAGATGACAGCTGTCAAACTTAAAACAGCAATATCTCGAAAAGTACTCATCCTAGACTGGTGGTGTCTTCTAGGAAATGAAAGGTCTTGGTGAGATCTTCATTTTTGTTTGATGAACGAAACCAACTTGCGGTGAAAAATGGAACTAGGTTCGTTGCAGCCGTAGATTTTTGACAATAATGACATTTTGATGTTCACTATTAAAATATGTTCACCACTAGCGAAATTTAAAAAAAAGTTAAAAAAATTATAATAATATTATTGTTTATATTTTTAATAAGTATAGCTTTTTATTAACCACAGCTTTTATGATATGTTACACAGTTCATTTAAAAGAAAACAACCCTAACGTTGTCAGAAGAGAGAGAACGTGATAGAAAGGGAGACAACTTCTAGGTTAACTTCGCAACGCGCAACGCCCCGTTTAGAAAAAGGTTGAATTTTCAAGTACCCAATTATTTATCTTTATTTTTTAGGGTTCCGTAGCCTAATGGCAAAAAACGGAACCCTTATAGATTCGTCATGTCTGTCTGTCCGTCCGTATTTCACAGCCACTTTATTCCAAAACTATTAAAATTACACAGTTGAAACTAGGTAGGTAGATGTATTCTGTGAACCGCTTTACGATTTTTACACAAAATAAAAAAAAATAAAAGATTAAGGGGGACTCCCCATACAAAGAAGTGAAACGGAAAAAAAAATCAACAAACCTATATGTGTGGGGTGTCTATAGATAGGTCTTTAAAAATGACATTGAGGTTTCTAAAAGTATGTTTTCTCAAAGTCAACCGTTTGGAAAATATACACTTCCAAAGTGGTAAAATGTGTGTAGGGGACACACATTTTCCCCCATTTACCCCCTCTAACTTTTAAACTAAGAGAGTGAAAAATCCAAAAAAATATATGTTGTAGATCTTTATAAACACTATCTACGAAAATTGGTTTGAAAGAGATATATTTAGGAGATATAGCACATTTTCCAAAACCGCAAATATAGCTTTGTCGTTTATAAAAACACTATAAAAACAAAGTTATTTTGCAGATAAAAATGATAGTGGTATTAAATAAGGTATGGTATATGGTAACTACGGAACCCTACTGCGCATGGTCCGACACGCACTTGGCCGGTTTTTTTTAATTCAAAAAAGCAAATCACAGAGTGATTATGCCCTAATACACTTAGTTTTGTCGTTGCGCCAACTGTCTATCTAGACGAACGGCGGCTTTTTTTTCACCAACATAAAAAGCGTTGACTGACTGTATACTCTTTAGGCTGTGGTACTACTGTGTCAGAGCAGAGCGTCCTGAATGCGATTACACTGTCCTAAGTGCTTCCGATTTAGCATCCTTAACGCCGGAGACCATTTCCTATCCTAACTAGGATCCTAACTAGGATCCTACCTTCCTGAATGCAATTACACTTCTCTGAATTAAGGAGCGACTTCATTCCGGATTCTTAATTCAGGATGATCTAATAAGCTCTTTAGCGGTCGGTCAGCCGCGCTAGTAGTGTTGTGACAGATGGGCTAAATACCATTAAGGGCCCGTTGACCTACCGATTTGACCTACTGGTAGGACCATGGTATACCACTAAAGTAACTTCTTATTTTTTTTTATTTCTATTGATGTGTCAAATGTGATGTTGCTATGGAAACAATTTCTTGTTAAATCAATACCGAAAAATATTCAAAGGACGAAATATATCCTATGTCTAAAAATTTTATTTAGTTCGAAAAAATGGTCTAAGTATAGGCATTAACTAGTTTCAAAACCGGATTCTTTGCTCATCTTGTGTTTTTTAAATGATGTCCAAGATGCCGACATCCATACTGAATAAATAGGTACTACCTAGTAATCAAACAGACACTATTATAAATTTTAAACTTTTAGATTTTTGCATTCACAATGCTATTTTTATATTAAGTTGAATAAATAATGAAAAAATATTAGAAAAAATCGGCTCACCCGTAGCAACTCAGACGGGATCAATATATAGATCCCGTCTGAGTTGCTACGGGTGAGCCATTTTTTTCTAATATTTTTTCATTATTTATTCATCTTAAGACACTATTATATTATTCAACACAACACTACTGTAATCGCGGGCTACCAAATCCAACTAGTTTGTTCATTTGTTTTCGTCGCTCTCCTCCCGCCCGTGCATCGCTCGTCGCCCCGCTCTGCCACCGCCCGTTTCGTGCGCGTCTCCATACTGTGCCATACTGTTGAATGCATCGCCGCCGCTCCGCTGTCGCGCCGCCCCGCTGCCGCTCCGCCGTCGCAGTTTTCGTGCCCGGACACTAAATAGTAACAAAAACCGGCCAAGTGCGAGTCGGACTCGCACACAAAGGGTTCCGTACCAAATAACGGCAGATAATCACGATCGTTGTATGGGAGCCCCCCTAAAATATTTATTTTATTCTGTTTTTAGTATTTGTTGCTATAGCGGTAACAGAAGAACAGTTATACATCATCTGTGAAAATTTTAACTGTCTACCTGTTGTCGTTATTAATATTGAGCAAAAAACGGCAAAAAATCACGTTTCTTGTATGGGAGCCCCCCTTAAATATCTATTTTATTATATTTATAGTATATTTATTGTTATAGCGGCAACAGAAATACATCATTTGTGACAATTTCAACTGTCTAGCTATCACGGTTCATGAGATACAGCCTGGTGACAGACAGACAGACAGACGGACAGCGGAGTCTTAGTAATAGGGTCCCGTTTTTACCCTTTGGGTACGGAACCCTAAAAAACAGAGTTTCATCAAAATCGGCCCAAAAACAAAAAGTTGGACGAACCAAATGAACCGAAACTCGATGGGGTAGCATGGTTTTATCATAGACTTTCTGTGGCCTTCTTCCGGTTCCATGATCTGACCATGGAAACTACTTCCCGACAGAGTACTCGTCAAGACGAATCAAACGAGTCTAAACTCGATGGTGTAGCATGGTTTTATCATAGACTTCCTGTGGCCTTCTTCCGGTTCCATCATCAGGCCCTGGAAACTACTTCCCGACAGAGTACTTGTCAAGACGATTCTAACGCGTCCAAATTCGATGGCATACCATGTTTTTATCATACAATTCCTGTGGTCTTTTTCCGGCTTCATCATCAGGCCCTGGATTGGACCCAGTCAAGTAATAACTAATAATTCAAATAATAAAAGATATCGTGAAGTTATTCATAATAATAAGTTACACAGTAAATTTTTAAGCATAATCTATAACTTTCATACTTGCCACTATTCAATTTTGATCAAGCAAATTTGTGAATCGAAACACTGTGCACGAGATTTGTATATGGATACGTTTGAATACGCTGGTGCGGTCGTGGCTCAAAGCGACGTGCTCCTACTCTGACGATCTGGCTGGCACTGAGCTCCGGATAGGGATGTTCGATCCGATCCGATACTTGCGTGGATCGATACAATGGGATACGATCCATTCGATTTTTGTATCGATACAATAGCATTCGATCCTTTGGTGGATCGATACACATGCACAGAGGATCGGATCGAAAGAATCGTATTATGTATATCGTATTAATAAAGTAATTACTTAGAGAATATTTGAAGTTCAACGGAATATATAGTCAAAATCCATATTACGATATTTAATAAACATTCCTCTAATGGGGAGGAAAAGCGCAATTTTATCCCGATAGGTGGCGTCGGTCTTTGGTACCGGGCCGCCTCAAAGAAAGTGTCAAAACATATGGGAATCTCTTGGAGTATTGCACTTTTTAATTTTAAGGATCATTCACACAGCTCCGGCGCGTCAACGGCGCGTCACCGGCCCGTCAACGTCAAAAATATAGTTACATACAAGTTGTACTACACTGTTCACACACATCAGTCATGGCGCGTCAACGGCGCGTCAACGTCAAACGCATATTGCTACGGCATGGCGGCATGCCGGCGACTCACCAGCAAGGCAAACAGGGTTGCTACTTTTTTGTTTAAATAAATTATTGGTAGCTTTAATCGGTTTAGAAAATTACACTGTGGTATGGAAATAAAGTATTATTTATTTATTTCAACTTTGAAAAACATTTACTTTTACTACTTTTGGTAATATTTTGGTAAATTTATTAGACTTAATTTACACCACCAGTCTAGGATTTAATTACAGATCACTAGACTATGTTTTCCTACCTTCACTTGTTTTACGACATTTATTTGTTTACCCGAAATTCACCCACATTGTTGTATTTTTATTAAAATTCGAAAAATTGTACCTTTACTAGAACTTAGTTGAACAGGTGAATTAAGTCTCATAAACTTCCCAAAATATTAACAAAATTAAAAAATAAAATGTTTTTAAAGTTGAAATAAATAAATAATACTTTATTTATTTCCATACCACAATGTACTTTTTTTCTACCTATTATAACAACCAATACTTTATATAAAAACAAATAAGTGGCAACCCTGTTTGCCTTGCCGGGGACGCGCCGCGCCGGTGACGTGACGGCCGGCGACGCGCCGGTGACGTGACGGACGGCGCGTCACCGGCACGTTACGCCGCCGGCGATTCACCGGGAAGGCAAACAGGGTTGCTACTTTTTTGTTTAAATTTTTTTTTTAATTCGTTACATTTTAATCTTAAATAAAATAAAGCAGTAATGTAAACTAATGAACTTCATTTTATACTTTTCGGGCTTAGAACTGTCTATAAGTTCGAAAATAAGTTTCGTAATAAGGTTGAAAATCGCTTGCACTCATTTTTATAACTTGTGATCACTATACAATGTTTTTTAGTTAAAAAAAACAGGTGCAAGCGATTTTCGACCTTATTGACGTTTGAATTTCGGTTGTTTTTTTGCCATATTCTCGTTTACTAGATTTGATCTTTCATTAAAACCCGTGATTTCGATAAATGTCAATAAGGTCGAAAATCGCTTGCACTCATTTTTTTAACTAGTGATCACTAGATAATGTTTTCTAGTTAAAAAAAACAGTCTCATAAAGTTACTGAAATATTAACAAAAGTAATAAAAAATTTTTTTTCAAAGTTGAAATAAATAAATAAAACTTTTTTCCATATCACAATATACTTTTTCTTTACCGATTATAGCAACCAATAATTTATTATAATATTATATATTATAACAAAAAAGTAGCAACCCTGTTTGTCTTGCCGGTGACTCACCGGCGCGTCACCGGCCGTCACGTCACCGGCGCGTCACCGGCCGTCACGTCACCGGCGCGTCCCCGACATGCCAAACAGGGTTGCCACTTATTTATTATAATAAAGTATTGGTTGTTATAATAGGTAGAAAAAAGTACATTGTGGTATGGAAATAAAGTATTATTAATTTATTTCAACTTTTAATACTTTTTGCTTTTGGTAATATTTTGGTAACTTTATTAGACTTTTTTCACCTTTTCCACTAAAGAACCGTTTACACGGATCAAGCTGTAAAGTAATCTAGTTAAAATTAAGTTGTCGGCTTACTAAATTTTCGCATGTAAACAGCCAATAAGTTGTAAATTGGCCATTTAGTGGGCAAGTGATTAAGTAAATAGAATCTAGTCTATTTTTTGGACAAGTAGGTAACCACGCCGCCCACAACTTTAAAGTTGAAATAAATAAATATTACTTTATTTCCATACCACAAAGTACTTTTTTCTACCTATTATAGCAACCTATACTTTATTAAAACAAAAAGTGGCAACCCTGCTTGCCTTGCCGGTGAAGCGACGTTGACTTGACTGAAACGAGCCGGCGACGTGCCGGCGCCGGTGATCTGAACTGCTTGTTCACACACATTTTTGACGTTGACGGACGGACCGGTGACGCGCCGGTGACGCGCCGGAGCTGTGGGAATGATCCTTTATACTGAGAAAATGCCGCATTGTTATGCATGTAACTTGTAAAATATTGGAGTTCATCGATTTCCCAGTAACAAAAAAAATAGTAGGCAAAAAAATATCAAAAAAAAAATGCTTTTCCCTCGATTTTCTCCTTTGCTGAGCCTGAGAAACATTATAAATCAAAAGGAATGTTTCATGAATTTGATGAAGCTTCGCCAAAATAAAACAACATTTGAATTATAACAGCTTTGTTCTTTAATATTTCAACCTCAGCAGTTTCTAACATATTTATAACTTGGATGAATTTGATAGGTATATCAAATATGGAATAAGCCCAATATTGGGGCCAAACAGAGAATTAATTGAATTTTATATGCCAGAGTCATTCAAGAAACTTAGAATAATAAAATAAATATGATAAAACGGTTCGTGGAATTTTGGATGGTACAGAAATTCCAGTACAGTAACCTGAAATTACTATTGCACAGAAGGCATCATCAGGCAACTATAAACACGGAAATTCACACTCAGTTGCTTTGTTAAAATTTAAATCATATGCTTCTAATCTGAAATAAAAAGATTACTTGTAAATCTTACACGAAATTTAAAGAAATGTAATGCTTGTTAGCAATTTTTTGTAAGTTGCTATAAACTTTCTTGCCTGTTGTTTTGGCTTTTCTTTTCCGTAATTCTTCTTTTATATGAGCTAAAGTTAGCATAGAATACATTGTTTGTCCGCAAAACCGAAAAAAATACAATCTAAGAAAGTAAAATCACGTAATACACAGTCAAGACAATATAAGCTCAAACTGACAATTGTTCCAAACACTGAGCGCCATCTGTAATTCACTTTGCCTTCGCCTCCCCATTACTTGGACACTTTTTGCCAATGTTGCCATAGCATATTTCATTGTGCTGTCAACTTCGTCATAACTAATTTATTTTTTAGTTTGAGAAGAGAACAATTTTTATTTCATTAAGATAAGTACGTTTTGTTTGCTTGGACCACTAGCAACTTTTACAGTGTGTTTTTTTGAACAGTGATCATATTTCGTGGTGTGGCTTAGAATTTAGACCAGTGTTTTTCAATCTGTGGGTCGCGACCCCTAGGGGGGTCGCGAAGCCTTAATCGGGGGGTCGCCAACAAAGGCAAGGTTCTAACACTACAATAAAAACACAAGTTATTAACAGGCAAGATTACATGAAACTGATTGAAAATCGCGCTGCGCGGCCGTTTTCTTTACTTAAACAAGCAAAATTACAAGATAAGTGGATGAAACTGATTAAAAATCGCGCTTCGTGGCCTTTTTTTTTGCTATAAACAGGCAAAATTACAAGGTTACCTGAATAAAACCGACTAAAAATCGCGCTGCGCGGCCGTCTTTTTTACTATAAACAGACAAGATTACAAGGTTACTTGGATGAAACTGTCTAAAAATCGCGCTGCGCGGCCCTTTTATTTACTATAAACAAACAAGATTACAAGATTAATGGATGAAACTGACAAAAAATCGCTACTTTTCTATGGAACAGCTGATTTTGTTTTTCGTGATCTCGTGGTTGGCCCCATAGTAAAAGTTGTTCATTAACGTGGTCTGAACACTCCTTTTCATTTTTAGATATACAAGGTGTTTGGTAAAAGCCTTATTAAGCCGAATATGGTAGATAGGGTCCATCAAACTGAACAACTTTTACTATGGGACCAACTCTGAAATCGCGAAAAAAAATCAGCTGTTTCATATATTTTGATATATTCGTTAATAATAATAATAATAATAGACACTTTATTGCACACGAGACAGGAAAAAAATACAAATAGACACAAAAACAGAAAGAAAGCACACAAAAGGCGGCCTTATTGCTAAATAGCAATCTCTTCCAGGCAACCTTGAGTAGTAGGGAGTGGGTGCAATTATGGAAAGAGATATCAGATATAGATAGATATAGATATAAAGAGAGGAATTATGAATAAGCTTTAAAGTGAATGAAAGAACAGGACATACGAAAGTGTATTAGGTAGAGGAGAGGAAATGTCTTCTGACTTGATCGCGAAATGATCTCAGAGTTTGAGCTTTCCTGATACCCTCTGGGAGGGAATTCCACAGCCGTACAGCATGCACAGAGAAGGAATATGAGACGAAATCAGTAGAATGGCGAGGAATATCAAGAGTAAGGTTAGAAGAAGAGCGCAGTGAGGACAGTGTGGAAGCGGAGCGAAAGCAGAAACATTCTTTGAGATAGACTGGAGTAGTTGGATGGAAAAGGATGGAATAAAGAAGCGTAAGAGTATGTAAGTCCCTGCGCAGACGGATAGGAAGCCAATTGAGCTTAGAACGTAAGTGGGATACGTGGTCATATTTACGTTTATTGAAGATGAATCTGATGCACATATTCTGCAGACGCTCCAACTTGTTGAGCATGACCTCCGACAGATCCGTATAACAGACGTCAGCATTTACATTCGTTATTAATTTTTGTATGAAACAGCTGTTTTTTTTCGCGATTTCAGAGTTGGTCCCATAGTAAAAGTTTTTCAATTTGATGGTCTCTATCTACCATATTCGGCTTTATAAGGCTTTTACCAAACACCTTATGTAGTGTATATTAGTCACTTATTATCATGTTTCTATTAAAGTGATTAAAAATCCGACTTTTCGAAAATATTTAATTCGATACTGGATCGATCCAAAAAATCGTATCAATTTATTAGGATCGATCCATGGATCGATACAATGGATTACGATCCATTGCGATCCGGAATATCGATACAAGGCACCCGGATCGAACATCCCTAGCTCCGGAGCGCGTGAGCGCGGCTAATATAATTGCAACGCAGCGCTATACAAATTTGTATGGGGATTTCGGCCGAAAAAATTGAGAAGTTTAACCATTATTTTATACAAAATAAAAGTATATCTAAGGGAAAAAAATCACTGTAGGTACTGCACAGTACCTTAAAGTGTATTTTGATTTAAAATTCAATGCGTTTCCGCTATTATTTACGCCAAAAATATGGCCCGCGACAAGCGCTTTTTAGGCGTTTTTAGTGATTTTCTGTTTTATTTTTACAATCATCTGTAAGGTTTATACACAATTTTATGTCTGTAGCAACTAGAGAAACTCTTTAGCTTGTCGTATGATTTTTTTGGTGACTACAAGTTTATGTTTTCTATATAAAAAAATGGCCCGCGCAAACCCTGTTTTCCTATTACGGCCCCTTAAGACCCCTGTCAACTTCCAGTTAAATACTGATATAGGTGCCGGCATATTACTTGGCAAGACAAAGATGGGACAAAACATGCACCGAGTTTAGTGTTTGTAGCTACTGCGCATCGATAAAAGTCCTTTAATTAAACTCGAATCGTGATTTTCTTTTCTACGTATAAAATTGTGAGAAGTATCCTACCTACTTAAAAACGTACTTCTGGCTTCCTGACTCGACGACTTAATATGGGTAGCTTTAGTATGTCATGCTCACTTCAAACATTTCTGCGGTGGTGTCGTGTGAGGCGGGTCGTTACGTTCCCTCAAATATGGTTGAGCGAAGCGATGGCTGGTTCATGCGTCATGCTCGTGAACGGGTGCTGCCAGTGGGAATGGGTCTGCTTCTGTCTGCTTGTATTAAGGGCGTCGTATAACTCGTATATAAAAGATCTGTTTTATATTGTCTGTATGTATGGCACTTCTTACTCAAAAAATATAATTCTTAATAGCTTACCTTGTTTTGATTTATTTAATTGCAATATTTTTACTTTCTATAGTCAGTAGTTTAGTGAAAGACCTATGAAAAGCTTTTGGATATAAATTTTCAATTCGATGCCTTAACATAGGTAGTCTTAGTATGTCATGCTCTCTTTAATCATTTCTGCGGTGGTGTCGTATGAGGCTCAAATATGGTTGAGCGAAGAGATGGCTGGTTCATGCGTCATGTTCGGGAACTGGTGCTGCCAGTGGGAATGGGTCTGCTTCTGACTACCTATCTTAATGCATATTGAATTGTATGTTTTTCTTTTATTTTTATTTATTGTAACAGCCTAGACTGAATAACAAGTTCAAACTTTGAATTTAGCTTAAAATCTGTAAATTGATTAAGAAATTTGAAACTCATTAAGAAATGAGCTAATTCAATAATGTTATTTATTTGTTAATCTTTGTTAATATAAAGTCTGGAAACGATATACATATTTGTAAATATCGTTCCATCTGATTGATAAAGCTGACAAGTTTTTTGCGCCCATTTTTCTTGTCAGTTAAAAGACGTCATAATGGGTGGTAGCGTAAAAGAATTGACGATTTAAAAATGCTTATTATGTGAGCTTATTTAAATAAAATATATTTCACTTTCACTTTCATCTTTTGTCTCGTTTTTATCTTGCCAAATTACGTGCCGGGCGTTATACTAGCTTCCCGGCGTTCTACGGGTGAGCTGTTTTATTCGTATCGTGTGCATAAGTAGAGAATAATTTATTATATGAGTAGAAAACGACACTGTTCCCGATGGATTTTCACAATTGACAAGCTCAATTCTATAAATTGAATAAATTTTTGCTTCGCAAATACGCCCCCTAGCATGACCGCCGAAACACGATATAATTATATCGCGTGATATAGCGTTTTATCGTTATCAATTGTCAAAATCCATTGACTTTTGACAGTTATGATAAGTCGCTATATCGCGTTTCTGTGGTCATGTTTCAAAAGGGGCTGGTTACAAAAGTAAATAGCTTTCTGTTTTACCGGATATTGAAGTAAAAAACCTTCGATAGCAGAGTAGCTTAGTACCTACTACTAGCGCCGCCAATACATTTATATTTATTACTCGTAAACCAGGTAAATATTAAAAAAAACCCGGCCAAGTGCGAGTCGGACTCGCGCATGAAAGGTTCCGCACCAAAAACGGCAAAAAAACACGTTTGTTGTATGGGAACCCCCCTTAAATATTTATTTTATTCTGTTTTTAGTATTTGTTGTTATAGCGGCAACAGAAATACATAATCTGTGAAAATTTTAACTGTCTAGCTATCACGGTTCATGAGATACAGCCTGGTGACAGACAGACATACCGACAGACAGACAGACGGACAGCGGAGTCTTAGTAATAGGGTCCCGTTTTTACCCTTTGGGTACGGAACCCTAAAAAGCTAAGATCATGCCCTCTTATATTGTCTATAATATTTTTTTTGATAACTCTTCAACAGTTTTCATTCTTTCTGTAAGTTTTAAAATCCATTCTAGCCAAAAGGCCACTTTGAGCTAAAATGGATTTTAAAACTTATAGAAAGAATTGAAACTTTTTTTGAAATTGTTATTCGAAAAATATTAGAGATAATTTAGGAGGGCATGATCTTAGTTTTATTTAAATTTTGACTTAGTTTACGAGTAATAAAAATAAATGTATTGGCGCGGTGCTAGTAGTGGGTAGTAGGGCGCCACTGAAAATGACTTATTTGTAAATATTTGTCGCAGAATCCCGGTCCCGAACCAGAGGCATCCGTAGGGCTTGCTTCAGGGCTAGGGGCGGCGCCTCGCCCCCGCCTCGCGCGCGCCTCGCCGCCGCCGCGCCATCGCCCCGCGCTCGTTCCTACACCGCCTCCTCGCCTTTGTAACTCCTCGAGATTGTTCAAGCTGTGGAGTGCGTTATTGTTGGCATTTTTTCAACTGAACATGCTTACAAAACTTATTTGGACCCGAGAGGAAAAAGGTCCGATGTGACAATTGTTCCAGATTCAAATAGAAGATAGAAAAATTACAGTTTTGACGAATGATGACTGTTTTTCGTTGAAAATCGTCGGGCACTGATACAGAGTAAAACGAATCTGAAATTTGATTTTGAATTGTAACGAATACAGGACAAACCGGTGTGACGTTACGTTTACTCACTTTACAAGTGCCGGAGCAACGTTTTTTTCTATAAGAGAAATCATATTGTTTTATCTAACTATCTAAGGCTGTATATTTCTTGATTCATTGGTATTCTTCCTTCATAATAAGAATTTAACAAAGCTCCATATTTTTAAACGTTGTTAAACTTGGTAAAGTGAGGAAGTCTGAATGCTTATTCACAAAAAGAACTAGGTATAATCTTAAGTTTCGCTGTTGTAAGCTGCATTGCATATCTTTTGCGTTCTTCGAATGAAGATGACTGAACTAGAAGTGATCCTAAACTGCTTATTATTTTAATAAATGTATTGAATAGTTGCTCGCCGCAGTGATACAACTTTTATTGTAAAAAAATAATAATGAATATACGACTTTGTATTCTTTCATGATCTACCTTAAGTATTAGAAGATTCAGGGCTTTATATTTCACATAAAAGTATATAAAATTTTAAACGAAGTTTCATAGAATGGCTGTCTTACAATGTTATGTTACTTTGTTTAATCAATTTTGCTATAATGTTGAAAGTCAAGGTCAAGCATGGTTAGAAAGTTGCGTAAAGGCAAAAAATGCGCGTGCAAACTACAATGTATGACAATCAAACAATGACTGAAATAAATAGGTATTTATACCTCACGCGTGCAATGTTAGACTGTCATAAAAATATTTCATTCTTATCAACAAAATACAAAGTCGTTATTTAACGAAATATTCCATACGCTCCGTATGTGTACTACAAGTATTATTTATGTTCGGTCGCACTGCGGCATTAAACATGGAATGTATTCATAATAATTATTGTAAATAATTAACTGTAATTAAACTAGTAGCTTAATGTCTGACGGTAAGGATCTTGTGTATACAGTATAATTAATTTTAACGCATAAATATTGACTCTAAGGAACACAATAAATTATTGTTTCAATTTAGCTTTTTCTTTTCATTAGATTTCCCTTTCTATAAGTAATATTAATTATCAATAGTCTCATTAGTTTACGGTGGAAAAAACAATTGGGAACTTGATTATAGATTTCGACTCTCACTATCAAGTTTCCGTGGTGTAGCGGTTATCACATCTGCCTAACACGCAGAAGGCCCCCGGTTCGATCCCGGGCGGAAACATTTCTTTTTGTTTGACAATGTAAAAACCTTTTCATTAATAGGATCACTGCGCTGCGCTACACTAGCGCCGCCCATGAAAAAAAAATTGTTGTACTTTTTATCGTTTAAACAATATTTTAAAACCTGTCGTTTAGTTTATTGCTAAAAGTGGCCACTTAGTTTAAGCGATATAAAAAGTAACACAAATCTTATTCGGAGTACACTAGAAGAACACAAGTTACAATTTCGTCTTTATTTAAAAATTGTTCATATCATACTACACGTGACAAAACTATGGAGAAATTGGTAAATATATGTTTGGAAAATATTTTTTCTCTATAACACAGGGTTTGAGCAAAATTAAAGATTTTAGTTAAATTCAACAAGAGCTTTTATTAATCCCATAGTCACAGCATACAACAGCGTCACGTAAAATTAGAGATAAAATACACAGAGACATCTTTCACGATCTAAAATCATCTTAGTTACATTTCATTTATTTTAATAAAAACTATATAAAAACAAAACGCTTCTTACGCTTCGTCTTCACACGTCGTTTACAATGACCTGTGTGGACACAATGGAATAAATGCCTGGTAACAATAATCTGGTATACCTACTACCTATTCAAAGTATACCTTTTTATCTATTACTGCTTAACCCGGTAGGGGTGTCACTGGGCTACCAATATTATGCAAAAATATTAGAAAATAAAGTAACTATGGAAAATATACATCGAGCTTCGAGCCCATTTGTCCCGGCTGCAGTCGTTAATACCTGTCGGATCTACGTGCCGGACTACAGCTGGGCCACAAAAAAAAAAGTTGGAAATCTGACTTTTTGACTATGCCATGATGAAGTCGATAATTTGTCGGAATTTGTCGCCAAAAACCAGAATTTGTCGGTCTTGCGTTTAGGAGATACGTGTGGCTCAGCTGTAGAGACGTCTCTACAGCTGGGCCACACAGATCTCGAAAACGGAAGGTCGTAGCGAAAATCTGATTACTCGTATGTGTAGCCGCTAATTTGTCGGATTTTGTCGCCAAAAACCAGAGTTTGTCGGTCTTGCGTTTAGGAGATACGTGTGGCTCAGCTGTAGAGACGTCTCTACAGCTGGGCCACACAGATCTCGAAAACGGAAGGTCGTAGCGAAAATCTGATTACTCGTATGTGTAGCCGGTAGTTTATCGGATTTTGTCACCAAGAACCAGATTTTGTCGATCTTGCGTTTAGGAGATATGTGAGGATACGCTGTGGAGACTTTTCTACCTGGATCTTGAGAAAGAAAGGTCATAGCGAAAATCTGATAACTCGAGTGTGTAGCCGTTAGTTTGTCAGAATTTGTCACCAAGAATCAGATTTTTTCGATCTTGCGTTTAGGAGATATGTGAGGATACGCTTACGACCTTTCGTTCTCGAGATCCAGGTAAAAAAGTCTCTACAGCGCATCCTCACATATCTCCTAAACGCAAGATCGACAAAATCTGATTCTTGGTGACAAATTCCGACAAACTAACGGCTACACACTCGAGTTATCAGATTTTCGCTATGACCTTCCTTTCTCAAGATCCAGGTAGAAAAGTCTCCACAGCGTATCCTCACATATCTCCTAAACGCAAGATCGACAAAATCTGGTTCTTGGCGACAAAATCCGACAAACTACCGGCTACACATACGAGTAACCAGATTTTCGCTACGACCTTCCGTTTTCGAGATCTGTGTGGCCCAGCTGTAGAGACGTCTCTACAGCTGAGCCACACGCATCTCCTAAACGCAAGACCGACCAACTCTGGTTTTTGGCGACAAAATCCGACAAATTAGCGGCTACACATACGAGTAATCAGATTTTCGCTACGATCTTCCGTTTTCGAGATCTGTGTGGCCCAGCTGTAGAGACGTCTCTACAGCTGAGCCACACGTATCTCCTAAACGCAAGACCGACAAATTCTGGTTTTTGGCGACATATTCCGACAAATTATCGACTTCATCATGGCATAGTCAAAAAGTCAGATTTCCAACTTTTTTTTTTGTGGCCCAGCTGTAGTCCGGCACGTGTCGGATCTGCTTCATCATCATCATCATATCAGCCACACGACACCCACTGCTGGGTATAGGCCTCCCCTAAGGATCTCCACGACGATCGGTCCTGCGCTACCTGCATCCACTGGCTTTCCGCGACCTTCACCAGATCGTCGGTCCACCTTGTCGGGGGCCTACCCACGGAGCGTCGTCCGGTGCGCGGTCGCCATTCCAGAACCTTTCTGCCCCAACGGCCATCGGTTCTTCTCGCTATGTGTCCCGCCCATTGCTACTTCAGCTGAGTAATCCTTCGAGCGATGTCGGTTACTTTAGTTCTCCTGCGGATCTCCTCGTTTCTGATTTGATCGCGTAGGGAAACGCCGAGCATGGCTCTCGGATCTACTTATCTATACAATAATAATGAACTTGAAATTGTTATTTTTAGCCTATTTTGTTTAAATTCTAGCCCAGTGACATCTTCTATAACCCATGCCAATAAAGACACAAATCTAAAATGACGGCAATACAGGGCAGCAGTTTTCGTGCTGTCTAATGGCAGCCATTTTACATTCGTTTATAGGCGCGGGTTATACAAAGGTTCCCTTTTTGAGTTGGATATAGGTGAGCAATAGCAATTAATGCGACAATTTAAATGGCTCCTACACAGTGAGCCGGCATTCCGAGCTATACCGGCGACCTATTTGCGGTACTTACAAATTGCCGAGCTACCCGGCGGCCGGCGGCGGGTAAAGTCGCCCGCTCGCCGGCGCAATGTGTAGGAGTCAAAACAGAATAGTTGGGTCAAATTAGTTGAAGTAAATTCATATAAGTAATTCAAGTGACTACCAAATAAAACCTATCATGATTATTATACTCATTTTTAGCCTTACAATCCAATCCAACAATCCCAATTCATACCAGCTACTTACATTTGAACATAATACTTATGAATAAACTGTTCAATTGTCATAAATACAGTTTGTACATTCGAAAATAAATCTTAGAATTAAATGATATATTATGAATACAAAAGTATCCTTAGCAAACATGTTTCTGTGCTCATGAAGTGTAAAATTTCAAGATTTCATTTGCAACAAATTTCTTCAATTGATTTTGAATCAAATTGGACATCAGTTACTAGTTTACCCGGCATGTTGCCGAGTGTAATGAATGGTACAGTCAGCAATGAAAGTATCTTAACGCTTTGGTACTTTGTCATAGCAACTTTTAAGACAGATGTCTCACGGTTTGAAATATTGGTCAAAAAGTTACTATGACAAAGTACTAAAGTGTTACACAACTTTCGTTACTGACCATACAGTGCACAAACTGTATGAATGATGGACCGAAAGTGTTAATCATTAGAGTTCTCACTGTCTCCTTCGTTTTCACTGTCTGCATTACTGGTCTTCTTCTTCTTCTTCTTTCTAATTTCAAACTTGGACACATGCATTTTCTTGCCATTAATCTTAGATTCTTGTCCCAGCTTCAATGCCTTCTCCAAAGCCTCTGGCCCGTCGAATTCAACGAATGCTGTAGCTGTGAAATGTATTTATTTTTAATGACACAACCCTACATTCTGGTTCATTTTTAACTAAATTTTTTGTAATCTTTTTGATTAGATTTTTGAATTAACTGTATTTCTTAATTTTTATTAGTATTTTACTTATTGTCATGTGTGCATAATAATTTCTTTTAATTTATAGTAACGATGATCAAATGTATTTTGTCGACACTTATAATTGTTGTATTTACAGGTATATAGCATAAGTTTAGTCTCCCCAACAGTTTATTGTTAATACAATGTTAGTGTTGCTTAAATAAACAAATAAACAAATTTTGTCATCACATGGCCAGTGAACATGATCGCGAAACCTACAGTCCCAGATTCGAATCCCCGCCCGCGCCGGGTGTCCGTCACCAGTCTACGTTCGTGCCAAATGAAAGAAACCCGAGTCTCGGCTCGCGCCACGTAGTGTTGTTTAATTTGCTAGAAACAGACGTAACGAGGCGCTCGCTTAACGTAGCGGGGTATGTAAATTGTAACTGAGACTTAGGACCTTCACTCATTTGCCGATGCAGCATCAGTACGACATCAGCATGCTCAGTATACGCGGTACCGAAAGCTTACTGGACGCCTATATTTCAATATGGACTAAGAGCTAGCCCCGGAAATAGGTGGACAATTTACAGAGCGACGAAATCCATTTTATTAGTTTGTCATACTATCATTATTAACAGATCCGAGCACCTCGCAGATTTTCAGTGGTGGAGGTGTAAGTGGTTGAGCAACAAAGGGGCTGAAAAGCGACTGAAGGTATACAATTTACAGAGCTCTGGATTTGGTGTGGTATAATAGCAAGCCAATCATGTATCTAAATCGAATATAACATTGTCAGGAATTTTGACTGATGGGAAAGTAGTGCCAGGCGGCATCAAAATGCGCGAAAAAGTGGTAAAGTTTGATGCCGCCTTTTTTTTCCACCAGTCAAAATTCCTGGCAATGTTATATTCGATTTAGATACATGATTGGCTTGCTACTATACCACACCAAATCCAGAGCTCTGTAATGTATATGCCTTTAACCACTTTTCAGCCCCTTTGTTGCTCGACCACTCCCACCCCCACCACTGTAAATCTGCGAGGTGCCCGGATCTGTTAATAATGATAGTATGACTAACTAACTAGAGGGATTTCGTCGCTCTGTAAATTATCCACCTATTTCCGGGGCTAGCTCTTAGTATAATACAGCGTTAATTACGGCGTTCCGCCCCGACAAAAATTAGTAAAGACTGGTATACACTTTGATTAGTAAAGTGCTTAGTGTTTAGTGCACTGTTTAGTGTGTAGTGATTAGTAGGTGATGTCCCATACTGTTTAGCATACGCTGTTTAGTACAGGCTTTGTTGATATAAACTAAACACTTAACAGTCCTGTCCAGACGTGCTTAGTGCGTGTTTAGCTGCAAATAAGGGGTGAAGGCGGGACGTGCGGGACGCGCGGGAGGAGCTACTCGCAGAAAAAATAGAACGCTCTTCTAAACACTGTACTTCGCTCGCACATATCACTTAACACTAAACAGAGACTGTCCGAACGTGTTTTTTGCTAAACACTAAACTAGCCACTCGCACTAAACACTAATCAAAATGTATACCGGCCATAACGCTCTATTGAAATAATAATATAGGCGTCCAATAAGCTTTCGGTACCGCGTATACCGACCATGGTGATGTCGTAGTCGTACCGAAGGGTCTGACAAATGAGGGGTCTAAATTATTTTGGCTAGACTTGCCTATTTTTTTTAGCTTGAGAGTCAATAGTTTATTTTGCTTAGAGTCTAACTAAATCATACGGTTAGAGATAGCGTAATTGCAAAGTCGTCGTACCAATAACCTTCTTCCCCTTGACGAGGTGTCGGATGTTCCTGATCTTGCCAGCGGGCAGGAAGGTGGTGCTGAGGGTCTGGTCCGAGAGCTCGGCGTAGCTGCGCACCACCAACGTCGTGCGGGTCGGGGGCAGCGGCGCCCGCACGCGGATGCGCCTGCCTTCCAACATTGTGTTGTTCTCTTCTAAGGCCTGTTGAATGATACAAGGGTTAATATGTTACAACGTGTTAATGAATTAACGCAAGATGAGAAAACCGTTTGTTCGGACCATCAAACTGAACAACTTTTACTATGTGACCAACTCTGAAATCGCGAAAAAAAATTGCTGTTTCATACAAAAATTAATAACGAAAATATAAAAATGTATGAAGCAGCTGATTTTTTTTCGCAATTTCAGAGTTGGTCCCATAGTAAAAATTGTTCAGTTTGGTAGTCCGAAGAAACGGTTTTCTCATTTTGTGTTAATTCATTAACACGTTGATCTAAAAAATTCAATAATACAAAGGTTTTTGTAATATTGTTTGAGAATTTAAAATTAATTAAATAAATTATTTTACTTCTATTGAATCATATCAGACTCCTAGCAGATATTTTTATTTGAAGTACCTAGATGCCAAAACTTTATTTACCTAACGGGTGTAACAAGACCCTCAACGAAGCCGAAGTCCACGTATTCCGCCCATCATCAGAATCATTTTTGTCTTTTAGACTATACCTGGGAAACCAATACCTACAAAGTTATTGAAAGTCAAAGTCAAAAAAAAAAAAAACTATTTTTTTATGAAATCTTATTTTATTCGTTATTTCCTAATTTTTGTCTACAGAAACATTATCAAAATTTTTAGTATTTCGTAACAAACAATGGCTTCAAAACGTCATCACTCAATGTATTTCATGAGCACGCACATAAACATTGCCTTTTAACTCGGCCGCATACAGCGGTGTAGCATTCACTCGCAGGCGCGGTCTTTTGTACGCGTTACATTGCGTGGTAATGTATGCAATGCTTTTTTAACACCAAAAATGAAAATCGTTTCCCAGCAATAATTTTAAACAGAAATGGTCCTGATGATGGGCAGAATACGTATACCTCGGCTTCGTCGAGGGTCTTGTTACACCCGGTATTTAAATTAAATAGTGATAGGTATTTTTTTACATAAATTCAATTATATTGTCTTTAAAATACTGTTTTTTAATACTACACACATTAGAGGCTGCACCATCAGAGTAGAAGTTGATTGTTGTCGTGAAAACTGGTTTAGATTCTTCCGTAGGATATACTTCTGCAATACTGAAAAAAAAATATTTGCATTACAAAAGAGAAATGTATCATAGGATTCACAGGTTCAGTAAAATGTGAAATACTCAACTCACCCTATTTTCTTTATAATTCCATGTTTCCCAAAATGATCAGACAATACCTTTTTATAAACACACATCATAGACAAAGGTAGGTTCTCTATAATGACAGAAGTGGGGAGAGAATCTTCATCAACTTCTCCTTTTTTATCTTTGTTCCATTTCCGCTTCTTCCATTTAACCTTTTCCTTCTCTTCATCCTTCTCCAGCTCTGCATTTTCACTGCTCGTAGTGCTACCAGTCTGCTTTTTATCTTTCTTAATTTTACGTTTGTTTTTCTTCCTTTTATCTTTTTCAGCTACATTCATATCATCTAAGAGATTAGTTAATGTGTGTGCATTGTCACCAATGCTAAGATTTTCAAGATTTTCAACAATGGCATCTGGTTTTTTTGAATCTGTTTTACGTGATTTAGAAGTTGGCTCACCGTCTGCATCAGTTTCAATGGTTTGAGTAGGTTTTGCTGATTGTTTCTTTTTCTTTAGCTTCTTATGTTTATGTTCTACTTGTTCTTCATTGTTGTTGTTTCCAGTGCAGGATTCAATGGTCTCTTCAGAATTCTGTTTTTTAAATTTTTTAAGCTTTCTTTTTTTATTAAGTTTTGCCTTTCGAAGATTGCTACTTGCTGGAGCTTCTTTCTGTTCATCATTTGTCATGTCTTTACTAGAGTTTTCTTCTTTTTCATTTGTATTCTTTGAAAGATTCTTAACATCTTGACTAACTTTACTTGTTTCACCAGTTTCCATATTAACATTACCATTGTCTTTGTTTTCTTTCTCTGATAAATCCCTTTTAAGTTTTTTAAACTTTTTAGGTTTAGGTGAATCAGCCTTCTTTGGGGAGCTAGGTTTGTTGTCAATGCAGTCATTTGACTTAGTTTTCTTGATAGCAACTTGTTCAGACTCCTCTAACATGAAACTGACAGATTTATTTCGCTTTTTCGGTTTACCAGGCGAGGCAACGTAATGGGAATCATCCATGTTATCTTCACCCTGAACCAATGAATTTTTCATGATGGATTTTACTTTAGATACCTGATTCTTGTGTGAACCTTGTGGTGTCGAAGTTACTTTGGACTCGTTCAACGGAGTTCCTCTGGCGACACTCGAGTCTAAGCTTGGGCCTTCGATGTCGATTCGTGATACATCAAGGGGTTCTAATTTATTTCGCTTCTTTTTAGGTGAGCGTTCACGTTTAGAATCTTTACTATTAGACTCTAGTTTATTCCCCACAATAGCATTACCGATCACTATACTATTTTCTAAGGCTTTATTAGTTTCGTCAGCTGATTTGTAATAACCAGTAAAATCAAAAGTTTTATTGAGTTTGCCATCAGGCGTCTTTTGTTTCAAATTGAAAGATTTTGACTTCATTTTGTATTTCGTTTTGTGAAAGTCAATGCGGTATTGAGCTACAAAAACATACTTTATTTAAAAACAAAATTACTTTTGTAATCTTTTTAAAATGTGGTATTTTTTGAGGTTATGTCACAGCCACACACGACACGATAACAAAAGTGACAGTGACGTGTGTTCTGTGGTGACGTCAGTCAGTGACTTATGCCCCGCGTTCCGAATCACGCTCTCAGCGCTGTTAGCGCGAATCCGACCAAAATAAATAGTCACAAAATATTACACAAATAGGGTATTTGTGTACCTTCTTAATTTAATGGATTATACGCTAACAGTGCTGTTGGCGTGATTCGGAACGCGGGGATGGCCGGTCCACACGGCACCAACTTATGGCTGCGCAACGTGTTTGGGCAAACGAAGTTAGTGCAAAACTAACGTGTAGACGTCGAGTTTGCGGTTGGCGCAAAAGTTTGTGCTGAATTGTATTTTGTATCAAAAAATTGGTGCAAACATATCTGTTTGCGCAAACTATTGCATCGTGTGGACGTATGTTCAAACTTGTTTGAGTGTTTTTAAGGTAATTACACTTGAAAAGAAATGACCTGAGAAAATATTCCAGAGAATTTACAATCGAATTTACTGACAATTCCTTCAGAAAATTTATATTGGAGTATTTTTTTTATTTTTAATAACCATTTTATTTTACCATTTAGTTTTTTTTTTTCATATCTGATATTGTAGCTCCTGCTAACAATAATAACCGTCTATATCTAAATATATCTTCCATTGTTTGCTTCACATTCACCACAACCTGGAATATGACTCTACTCCTCTGCTGCCAACGAACGACCAACTGAATTGTTTGTGCTGTGTGGACGATGAGACTATTGGGATTTTGTCAATGAGAAGCCAGGAGACTTTTATTCGTTTCTTTATTACCACTTTTCACATTATTAATTTATTACATCTTCTCTTAGCTGAGCCCAAATTCGTATTGTCAAACTATCGACTGACATGTGTGGCAGATTGTCAACCTTGAAGGTGCAAACAAATTATCGGACGCGGCTTACTGCCGCGGCTGATCTGAGGTGTGCAAACTATCGGATGTAGTAGGTCGCGGACGTATCCGATAGTTTGCACACCTCAGATCAGCCGCGGCAGTAAGCCGCGTCCGATAATTTGTTTGCACCTTGAAGGTCCAAACAAATTATCGGACGCGGCTTACTGCCGCGGCTGATCTGAGGTGTGCAAACTATCGGATGTAGTAGGTCGCGGACGTAACCATAGACTAATATGACGTCATCGGACGTCCGATAGCTATCTGGCACGCAGGATGTTATGAGAGTGTGCACACTTATCAGCCGCGGCAGTAAGCCGCGTCCATAAGCCGCGTCCGATAATTTGTTTGGACCTTGAGATTCGAACATACCATAGATATCCCATGGAGGTCGGAAGCCTCCCGCAACAGAGACTTCTACAGACTTTTGTTTGTGCAACAGTTTGCACAGCGTAAGTTGGTGCCGTGTGGACCCAGTTGACAGACAAAACAAAAGTCAGCAAAAGTCAAGTACATAAACGTCAAACAAATCAAACAGCTGAGGGCCTAGTACGAGTTGTGTTTCTCACCTCACTTTGCGAATAGTATCGAGTGAAAGAGAGGATATCATGCGAGTGAGTGAACGAGTGAAAGAGAGAAGACGATAGTTTACTATTCGAAAAGTGAAGTAAGAACAAAAAATCAACTCGTACTAGGCCCTCTGAAAAAAGTCACTGCGTTCATGTTGTATTTTTTCAAAAGCTGCGTTCATGTTCACGCGCTTCACATTTTGCGTTCGGATACACAAATTTATAATACAAATCTTTTAGCAAGCTGGCAACACCATAACCTCACTTTTTAATAAATGGCGGATGCGCTTGCGTGATGCCGGTTTCGTGTTATTGCGTTTAGTTTGGCGTCTATTCGTTTTATCTTGTGAAACCATTGATTTCTAACTGTTAATAATAAATTTGGTAAGTTAAACACTAATTCTACACAGAAGACGTATCATAGTTGTGATTTTGTGTGTTCGTAGGGTGTGCAATAGTGATGATGGCTTCGGTATTTTCCACTCGTACAACGCCATGCTCCATGGCGCCCCATGCCATGCCTCGATTTCTCAATTTCTGATACATTCACTGTTATGGCGTTCCATCTCTAAAAAGTGGTTAATTTCTTATCACTATCTTGCGCAATTGACTATAATCTCAGTAATTGCGATGTTTCGCGCCTCTAACTTCGTCCTTGAAACCCGTGAATAGGCGCCAAGCCGCCAATTATGTAGATAAGTTTTACCATTTACTTTGAAAAAATAATGTGGCGGGAAACAGTCAGATCAGGGGAGCGTGACCAATCTTAAATGCGTCATAATAATATTATATTGAACAGTTTAGAAATTTTTAGAGTGTGAACAAGATGGTCGCTCAGAAAAAAGGCCGAGGTGCTAAGAACCAGGCAGCGAAGGCAAAAGCAGCCGCGCAGGCAGCAGAAGAGCAGGTGGCGGAGGCTGAAGCGCAGGAGCCCATGGAAGCCGCAGACGAAAACAACGGTGACACCGAGCAGGCCGAGCAAGGAGACGAGGCTGCTGGAGGGGACGCCGCAGCTGCTGGAGGAGACCAGCAAGCCGCTCAGTCACAGGAGAACACTGACAGTGAACCCAAACCAGAAGAAAAGAAGGAAGAAAAGGTGGAATCTGGTAAACTGCTCGTGGAGAACCTTCCATCGAGCTATCTGTTTGACTACCAAGACAAACTCAAAGAACTGTTCTCGAAACACGGAGAAGTCCTCAATGTCAAGTAAGTATGAAGAATTAAAAGTCACTAACCATATTATGAAACATTGTGCTTGCTAACATTCAAATATCAGTCCCTGAATGATCATGATTTGTTAAATTGTCATATTATCTAGCATTTAAAAACTGTATAATAACAAATTTTAAACTTATTTTATTTATTTTTGCTGTTGGTGCTACGAGACGCAAATCACGTTCTCTATGCAACACCGATTGGAGCGGAGAATTAATGAGAGAAACTTTTCTTTCTTTTTAGACGTGGTCCAATCATTGTTACTGAACTGACCACAACTCCGACATTATCGGCAATAGTCGAATTCAAAAACAAAGAGTCTCTGGACAAGGTAAACAAAAGTTTATTAACATTTTTACTTCTTATTGAAAGTGATTTAGTAGATTTAGTGTAATGTGCCTTGTTTTGGTGTATCAAACAGGCATATGTTTATTATAATAATATTATTATAAGGCTATGATTTTTCCAAATTCGATGAAAATTAAGTACTGCTATACCCTTAAAGTCATGTGCAGAATGAGTGACTATTTGAATGTTTGAAAAGGCTGATCTACTACCAATATACCTACAATGTTTTGGTTTGATGTGATTTGTCCAAGTAACATGTCAAAATTCACAATGATATCTAGTCAGGTAGTTGATCAGCTGATGGAGTAACTCCTTATATCCTGTGTATGTTTCTAATGTCAAGGGTGGTTGGCCAGTAACATTTCCTATTTTTGAGTAATCATTAAATTATTTTAAATTTTAAATATTGCCAATATTACAAAGTACAATATATTTTATTATACATTAGTTACAATACTATCCTTTACTTCTATTTACTATCCCTGATTGTAAGTATAATAAGAAAATGTTGCTTGCTACCACCAAATTATGTAGTTTACTCTCTCATTGATAAAGTTGTAATGTATAAAGTCTATTTGTATTCCTTTTTAAATTGTGACACTGCGTTGGTTAACTTTGTAATAAATATTCCTTATTATGTATTTATTTACTGTTAGGCATAATTTAACTTAAGCAATTGGGAATGATAATTATTATAACGTTAATTTTTTTCAAATAACCTATGGTACTTTGCAAAAGGTGAGTCAAAAAGCTTGAACAAAATTCAAGCACCTTTATTTATCTAGCTATCAAGAGGTCTTGCATTTGCCTCTTTTTTTATTCAACTCTATTCTAAACTTTTCAAAGTTCTTTAATAAATCATTGGTTGAGTTTTCAAAGCAACTATAAATATCAATTAATTCCGATTCTTTAATCTTAACCATGAAATGGGAAACCACCTTACTCAGAGTTCTTAAATGTTTTTATGATTTCTTAAACTATTCAACAGCTATTTCTTAAAATAAATGTATCTTAATTATTCTTTCTACCACCCATTCTTCTTGTTAGCTAAAATATGTTCTGAATGGGTAGTATAGTATGGCTCTTTTCAACCAAACACGGTCCCATCCGGCAGAAAGCATGAAACTTGGCATGCGTGTAGCTTTTACGTATACAATAAAATATAGAAGTAGAAACAAGTCATAAAGTGATTGTTTCCCCCCTGGGGGGGCGTTTTGTGTCCCTAATTGCAGTTTTTATTTTTTTAATAAAAAACGGTGAAAGCTACAACAAAACTGTCAAAGAACAATATATTTGTCATTAAATTCTCTAATAATCATTTTTTGAATGAAGGTGATAGCACTTATCGTTTTCAAATTATGTTTGAGTCTCTACCAATATTTTTTGAAAATATCACCATGTGGGAAACGTATAGGACAACACAGATATTTCTTGCATTAAAGAATGAGACTTGGCACACTTGTTCCTTAGGTGGACCAGAGTGGAAAACGCCCGGGAGACAGCGGGTGACACCCTGCTGGGGGGGAGGGGGAGGGGGTGAAATTTTCTAACGCCACGCGTACTGTTGGCCGTAACAACTGCTAATGTATAGCTACTATGGCAATACGGGTATAATTTTCGGATAAATAAAGGATGGCCAATCATTTTCAGAAATAAAAAAACATCTTTACGTACAAAAAACATGAATTGCCGTAATTGAAATGCCGAACATCTAAAATTTTACAAAAAAAATTTTTTCCAGTGACGATAAATTTCTAACGAGTACCGATATCGGCTTGAAAAAAATATGATAAGATAGCCATATTTATACAAATTCTAAAAATATAAGTTTCATTGGAATAATTTCATAAAAAATGTGTTAAAAATATTATATACAGCGTGGCGGTGGCATAAATAAATCTATAAAAACTCCCCATTTATAATACTAATTTAAAAAAATTACCGGAAACGGTGAAAGCTACAGCAAAACTGTCGAAAAACAATATATTCTTCATTAAATTTTCTACAATAATTGTCTTGGAAGTATGTTGATAGGACTTATAGTTTTTAAAACAAACTTACAATCATTGGATAAGTAACGGAATTTAGGCAATTAATAAAACTACCTACCTATTTCATGACTAATCACTAATTATAATTATTTTTTAATTCAAATCACATGAGTCTCCCCCATACTAACAGAGCCTATTACAGACTCGTGTGATTTATATTAAAAAATAAATACAATTTGTGATTAGTCATGAAATAGGTAGGTAGTTTTATTAATTGCATTAATTCCATTACTTACCCAATGATTGTGAGTTTGTTTTGAAAACTATAATTCCTATCAACATTCTTCCAAGACAATTATTGTAGAAAATTTAATGAAGAATATATTGTTCTTCGACAGTTTTGCTGTAGCTTTCACCGTTTACGATAACTTTTTTAAATTAGAATAATAAATGGGGAGTTTTTATAGATTTATTTATGGCTCTGCCACGCTGTGTATAATATTTTTAACACATTTATTATGAAACTATTCCAATGAAACTTATATTTTTGGAATTTGTATGAATATGGCTTTCTTATCATATTTTTTTCAAGCCAATATCGGTACTCGTTAGAAATTTATCGCCAGTGGAAAAAACTTTTTTTTGGAAAATTTTAGATGTTCGGCATTTCAATTACGGCAATTCATGTTTTTGTACGTAAAACTGTTTTATTATTTCTGAAAATGATTGGCCATCCTTTATTTATCCGAAAATGATACCCGATTTGCCATAGTAGCTATACATTAGCAGTTGTTACGACCAACAGTACGCGTGGCGTTAGAAAATTTCACCCCCTCCCCCTCCCCCCCAGCTGGGTGTCACCCGCTGTCTCCCGGGCGTTTTCCACTCTGGTCCACCTAAGGAACAAGTGTGCCAAGTCTCATTCTTTAATGCAAGAAATATCGGTGTTGTCCTATTCGTTTTCCCACAGGGTGATATTTTCAAAAAATATCGGAAGAGACTCAAACATAATTTGAAAACTATAAGTGCTATCACCTTCATTCAAAAAATGATTATTAGAGAATTTAATGACAAATATATTGTTCTTAGATAGTTTTGTTGCAGCTTTCACCGTTTTTTATAAAAAAAATAAAAACTGCAATTAGGGACACAAAACGCCCCCCCAGGGGGGGACACAATCACTTTACGACTTGTTTCTACTTCTATATTTTATTGTATACGTAAAAGCCACATGCATGCCAAGTTTCATGCTTTCTGCCAGATGGGACCATAACCTAGTACAATATAGGTTGAAATGAGCCGTACTAGTAGGGTAGTAAAATTTGCACAATTCAGAAATAAGTGATAGAAGCAAGTAAATGATTCTATTTCTTTAAAATCCTATAACATCTATTTTTAATCTAGTTCACCTGCTGTTACATGTGTTAATGTAATTCTGTAATGTCATTAATTTAATCAAGGGCCAATCTTAAATTGATTGGACACAGCATTAATTAACAATTGTGTATGATAATATAAATGCTGTAGAAAATTATATTTCAAGATAACAATTAAGTTTGAAGAAAAATTTATATGTTTATATAAACTAAGTAAACTAATTGATTTATAGTTTACATAATAATTGTTAAAGTTGGGTTAGGGTGTGTAAGGTGGTTTTCCATCAAACGTAGTGTGTCGGTTTGACACTGCGTCGTGTCCCCAGGCGCTGTCAGAGGACGGCACAGTGTTGGAAGGCAGCCCCATCTCTGTGGCCGTGGAGTCGCGCGCCGAGACCGCCGTGCTAGTGGGCGTGCCCTACGAGGCCAGCACAGATTACGTGCGCTTGCTGTTCTCGCAGTGCGGAGATGTCGCGCATATACACGAGTTTAGCAAGACCAAGTATAAGATATGTGAGTATGCTTCAGTGCTGGCTGTTCACTGGCAAAAAACTTCTGATTGTTGATATACAATTATTTTCAAAGAATATATATTTTCAGTAACTAGCTGTCTTTGTGTAATTTAATGATTGTTTACACTTATGAATTTCATTCAGGAAAATAACGTTTACGTGATTACGTGACGGATAAATCCGTCCGTCGCATTAGTTCGTAATTAGAATTACGCGCAGAAGTACGCGCCTACGAAGTTTACTGACCTCATTATTAATCTCTACAGAAATTGATTAATCCTAAGTTAATGAAAAATCATAGAAAGTTGTTAGACTCGACACTTTGAATGCCACACAGTCCGATAATTATAAGTTGGCGTCCCAGCGCCACATTTCCTAACGCGCGCCAATAATTGACGCACTGTATATTTGATATTACACTTCTTCTTTGCGTGTCGACTTCGGTATATTTGTGAGGACCAGAACTCAGCCACCGATGCAGCATTATAGGAAAATATAGGCATTCAAAAGCACTTAATTTCTAAGTGTGATTTGCACCAAAACGCTGTCAAAGTTACAGTTATCGTCAAATGATAATGCTACCTATTTGTCACGTCAAACTTGTCAAAGGACATACGCTGGCTGGCAACCTCTTTTTTTGGCTAACTGGTACTTTAACAAGCTTGTTATCGTTATAGTTAGGTGGTGCAACTCAGCCTAAGTTTATTTGAAAAAGGATTTTCATTATCATCATCATCAGTATTACACTAATTAGTATCCAGCACTGAGTACAGAGTGTTGTGTTGCGCAGTGCGGGTGACGTTCCACGCCAAGGAGGCGGTGGAGCGCGCGCTGAAGCTGGACCGCGAGCTGCGCATCAACGGGTTCCTGCTCACCGTCTCCAAGTACCGCGACGACGACGAGCAGAAGGCGCACAACGCCAACGCCAACAAGGTATCGAACACTCCCAAGGTTTGGACCCCATTTGATCATTTTGTATTTTGTATGGTTTACCGCCTTTGTGGTGGCTATTGGTTTGCCAACCCGTGTGAAACGCAGGGGTCCCGGGTTCAATTCCCAGGGGGGTACATCTGTACTCAGTTTGGCTGGGGGCCATCCATTCCATAAATTACGTCACACTTTGACTTTTGTCCCCCTCCCCCCTCATTGTCAGAGCTGGTCACATTTGTGAGACCCCATCCTCCCTAGTGTGACGTCATATATTTTACAATTTTACATCTAGAAATAATTATTGAATTAAAACAGCAGTCCCGACGAAATTTGTTTTATTTCAATTTAAATGGTTTTGAAATGTGACGTCACGAATATGGGACCTTTCCCACCCCCTTGTCATACAATGTCACACTTCGTCGACCCCCCTCTCTCCTCCTTCACTTGTGACGTAATTTATGGATGGCCCCTTTGTGATAGGGCTTATTTCAAGTCCGCCTGGCTTAGTGATGAAAAAGACTCGAGTCTTTTAAGTCCTTTTGCAAAGACTCGCCTCAGTTGAACGCCTCACGACTCGACGAGTCTTTTAAACCCTAAGTCTTGAGTCAAAATACTCGAAGCTCAAGACTAATTTGAGTCGAGCTCTTTTACCTCAGGCCTCGAAAGCTGAGTCGTTTCTTAAAAGGTTTAAAGGACTTAAAAGACTCGAGCCTAGTGGCTTCGGGAGTCGTAAGTCATGAGAGGCGTTTACCAACCAATATACGTTGACTGACTGATACATATCAGCAAATTCAGCACATTGATCTGGTTAAAATTAAAAATAAACAAAATAGAAGTTTTTATTAGGAAAAAAATTGAAACAATAAAAAGAATTTTAATTCTTTTTTTGTTTTAATAAAATAAAATAAATAATAAAAACCTAAAAAAATCCGATACCGAAGGCCAAGGACTCAATTTTTAAAATACTAAAAATCCAAGATGGCGGCCAACTCTTTTGTTTGTGGGCCGATTTCGATGAAACTCGGTTTTTGGAACTATTTTGACAAGAAAAAAAAATAACGGAATGTTGAAAATATTTAAAAAGCCAAGATGGCGGCCAACTTTTTTGTTTTTGGCACTAAAAATAGTAAAACCGAGTTTCATCGAAATCGGCTCACAAACAAAAAAGTTAGCCGCCGTCTTGGATTTTTAGTATTTTAAAAATAGCGTTGGTCTTTTCTTTTCAAAATAGTACAGAAAACCGAGTTTCATCGAAATCGGCCCACAAACAAAAAAGTTGGCCGCCATCTTGGATTTTTCATAATTTTTTACATTGCGTTGTTATTTTCTTGTCAAAATAGTTCTAAAAACCGAGTTTCATCGAAATCGGCCCAAAAACAAAAAAGTTGGCCGCCATCTTGGATTTTTCAATATTTTAAACATTGCGTTGTTATTGTCGTGTCAAAATAGTTTCAAAAACCGAGTTTCATCGGAATCGGCTCACAAACAAAAAAGTTGGCGGCCATCTTGGATTTTTAGTATTTAAAAAATTGCGTTGTTATTTTTTTGTCAAAATAGTACCCAAAACCGAGTTTCATCGAAATCGGCCCACCAACAAAAAAGTTGGCCGCCATCTTGGATTTTTCAATATTTTAAACATTGCGTTGTTATTGTCGTGTCAAAATAGTTCCAAAAATCGAGTTTCATCGAAATCGGCCCAAAAACAAAAAAGTTGGCCGCCACCTTGGATTTTTTGTATTTAAAAAATTGCGTTGTTATTTCTTGTCAAAATAGTACCAAAAACCGAGTTTCATCGAAATCGGCACACAAACAAAAAAGTTGGCCGCCATCTTGGATTTTTAGTGTTTAAAAAATTGCTTTGTTATTTTCTCGTCAAAATAGTACTAAAAATCGAGTTTCATCGAAATCGGCCCAAAAACAAAAAAGTTGGCCGCCATCTTGGATTTTTAGTATTTTAAAAATTTCGTTATTATTTTCTTGTCAAAATCTTTTTATTAAAATAAACTTGTTAATTAAGCGCTTTTGAATCGTCTATATTTTTTTCTAGACTTATTTAGGACCCTAAGGTCCGTATTATAGGACGAGACTCAAGCACTGCTTGCTGCTTGAGTACAGATAGAAAGGGATGGTGCTATTCATCGCATATAGCGCCATCCCTATCTAACTGTACTCAAGCAGAGATTTGAGTTTGAGTTTGATTCTGTAATACGAGCCTTAAAGGTTGAGCTGTATTTGGATAAACGACTCAGCCTCAAACTAAGACTCAAATGACTCGAGCTGTTTTGAAAAGGCTCACCCTTTTTAAAAACAGCTCGAGTCGTTTGAGTCTTTTGAGTCTTTTAACAAACAACTGAGTCTTATTAAAAAGACTCGAATGTTGAGTCTTCACTTTAGACTTGAGTCGTGTAAAACGGAGGCGAGTCTTTGAATTAAGACTTAAAAGACTTGAGTCTTTTTTATCACTAGCCTGGCTAGCTACCACGTCTGACGGCATAACAACAATTTAATTATTGTTGTGTTCTGGCAGTTATAGGTAAGATAGCCAGTTCTTCAGTGATAAGGATTCCGGGTGAAATGCGCTTTTACCTTCGACTTTATTGTCACTTAACCTCAGGCTCACTTCAGTGAAGGTCAAGCATTATCCTTTTGTGCATAAAAAGAATTAGTCATTTGTACAGCGCTATTTACCGCTGTAAAGTAAATTGTCATTTTCTATAGAAAATTACTTCGTTTTTTTTTACGAGCGTGAATATTTATCGATAAATGTTCGTGCTAAGTAGGCTAACTGCCCCTCTAGCATGACCACCGAAGTACGATAATATATCGTGTGATCTAGCATTTTCTCGACACTCACTCAACTGTCAAAATCCATCGTCTTTTGACAGTTAAACGTGAAAAAACCGCTAAATCATATCGCGTTTCGATGGTCATGCTAGGGGGGCAGATTTAGATGAGTAGAGTTATATTTTGTTTTGTATGAGAGAAACATTGAAATTAATTTCGTCATAACTAGGGTGTTTTTTGGGTAGTTTACTTATATGTTACTAGCTTCCGCCCGCGACTTCGTCCGCGTGGATATTAGAGAAAATCCTTAGGGAACCTTCAACCAGGATCCGACCAACCGTTTTATACGCGATTACGCGGGTCCCCACCAAGCGCGCTGCCTCGCGAGGCAAAACATTTGCGACGTGTGACAGGCCTCGCACGAGGCTGCGCGCTTGGTGGGGACCCGCGTAATCGCGTATAAAACGGTTGGTCGGATCCTGGTTGAAGGTTCCCTAAGGATTTTCTCTAATATCCACGCGGACGAAGTCGCGGGCGGAAGCTAGTTTATTACAATAATCAGAATTAGGTCCAGAGATATTAAGAGTATCACGTTCCCGTTTCTTTACTCTTTCCCGTTTCCGTCCCCGCCCCCGTTCCCGTTCCTGTTCCCGTGTCCGTCCCCGTCCCCTTGGGCTGAATCATGTCCACCGTGTTGGACTTCAAAACAAATGTCATTTTCGCATTCCTCATCCCATAAAACCTCAAGAACGACATCCACATCGGCTTTCATGTTTACTTACCCCATTTACCCCCTAACGGATGATTTTCAAAATAAGAAAATATGTGTTTGCCTATTTATTTTTAGACATGCTCCTACGAATTTTTAAGCTGTAAACTATGTAATGTCTATTTTATATTATTTTTCCATATATAATTTGTACCCCATTTTCACCCCTTTAGCGGTTAAATTGGACTTCAAAATTAATGTCATTTTCGCAATCACCATCCCATAAAACCTCAAGAACGACATCCATATCGACTTCTACGTTTACTTAGCCCATTTACCCCCTAAGGGGTTGATTTTCAAAACCACAAAATATATGTTTGCCTATTTATTTTAAGACATGCTCCTACGAAGTTTTAAGTTGTAATGTCTATTTTATATTGTTTTCAATACCAAATTTAAATCCAATTTTCACCCCTTTAGGGGTTAAATCATGTCGACCGTGTTGGACTTCAAAATAAATGTCATTTTCGCAATCTTCATCCCAGAAAACCCCAATAACGACATCCATATCGATTTTTAGGTTTATTTACCCCATTGCACCCCCATTTCATCACCATGGGGGTTGAAATTATACCAATACAATATGCGTTGCGTTAGATTTCCATCCATAAGCCTAAATTACAAATCTAGCGATTTCTACTTCAAAAATGAAGGATTATCTTCTAAACACAACTTCATCCCCCTTTTCACCCCTTTGGGGGTAGAATTTTGAAAAACGCTGAGACACGTATTTATTTATTTTCAATCATCAGCCTAAACACAAAATTTGAAGATCCTAGCTTCAAAACTGAGGGACTTTCATACAAACTTTCATCCCTTATTTCATCCCCTTAGGGATGGAATTTTCAAAAATCCTTCCTTAGCCTACACTGTATAAAGTATCTGTGTGCAAAATTTCAAGTCTCTAGGTTCAGCGGTTTGGGCTGTGCGTTGATATCTCACTCAGTCAGGACTTTGAATTTTATATATATAGATTTCTGTTTTCTACAACATACAGTTTTGTGGTGTTTGGGAGAAACCTGTTAACTCCAACTTAGTAATTTTTTAGTTGGGTAATACTGAATATTATTGAAATTTCTATATATTTTTTTCTATTACTGACTAGTCCATCTTATATAGAAGTGAGAGAACTGAGCTGGTAATTCAGAATTCGTCCATTTCGGTTTTGTACATTTACTTATCACGATAATAATAATATAGCTTTATCTACACTCACAACGTAATGTTCCAAATATGAATTCAAAAAAGGTAATATAAATACGTACTTTATTTTCGTGGATAGGTAAAATTAAAAAATAAACTCATTACGATGCAGTCAACTGCATCATAAAATAACTTTTTTTCTCATTACGATACAGGGCAAATCCAAAAAGAAGGCAATGCCGTAACATTAAAAAAAACAACGAATATTTTCCCACATATTTTTCATGATTAAAATGTACTCTATGGTAATCGATGACTTTAGTGCGATTAGTTTGTTGAAATGCACTGATCAATTTGTTTTTCTAATGGAATGCGCGCCAAGCTTTTCCGATAAAGTTTTGATTTCAATTTTTACATTTTGTTATACTTACTGAATTTTGTAGGTTTTTTTTTATTCTTGCTTTAAAATGTGAAAAAAAATTAACTCTGCCCGATATTTTAGTTTAGATGCAGCTAAGGAATTGACTTATTACAAGGTAGGTACCTAGCTAATACAAACAAAGTCTCTCTCTCTTTTCTAACGTTGATCTTTTATTTAGTAGGTTCAATCCCAAATGTATGAGTGTAGATAAAGTAGTGTATGAAACTGCACATAACTAGGTATTAAAACACTCGTGTGATACTATTAAAAACCTCGCCTACGGCTCGGTTTTTAAACACACACTCGTGTTTTAATACCCCTCTTTATGTGTCAGTTTCATAAACTACTATTATTTCAGGCAATACCCATATTACATAATATAATAAAAATACAAAGTAAAGTCAAAGTAAAGGCACATATAAAATAAAAATTATCAGTATCGCTAGGACTTGTCATTATCAAAATAAAATAAATGCCTTACCTCAAGCAGCCGTTTCCTACAGTGTGTAATTTCGACCAATGACGGAAAAACACATTGTCTATAGTCTATATCACAGTTAATATTTTTAAGGATAGAATTGTTACTTTCCCTGACTCTGGCCCAAAAGGATGCCGTTCTTGACCGGAGAATGGCAAAGAAGTCGGCAACATTTGCATCAGCAAACGTTTCTTTAGCACTGCAATGTCTCGGCAACCTCGTCAGAATGCGGAAGGCGTCATTATACTGCACCCTAAGCACATTGAAAGCGCGTTTTGTATATTTCAACCAAAGTTGACATGTATAAAACCGCCTTCAAAAAACTGAAAACAAAAACAGCTTAAAAATTAAATACCTCTAAAAAGCAAGAAATAATATTCGAATCATTCGTTACACATATGAATATTAATAAAACACGTCTATTGAAGTCGGGTGGGGCTGGAGGACAACTTCATTTTTTTCTTAAAGCCCCACCCGACTTCATTAGACGTGTTTTATTAATATTGATATGTGTAACGAATGATTCGAATATTATTTCTTGCTTTTTAGAGGTATTTAATTTTTAAGCTGTTTTTGTTTTCAGTTTTTTGAAGGCGGTTTTTCTTTTTTTTTAAAAAGCTTTTTTATTTTCAACTTTTTAGTGGTAGGTATGTAAGCGCAGCGTGTAAATATTTTTTTACTTTATATTATAATATTTTCAATGGTAAAATGCCCAGAACTCAATTTCCAAATTTACGCTGTTTGTTTTTGAGGAGTTCCGTTGTGTCATCGTAGTCCAAGTCTAGTCCAGAACGTTGCATCGCAAAGCATGATTTGGTTTGTTTTGGATTGCCATAAACTTACCAAAACCTAAATCACTTTACTTATACTATTTGATTTTGAAGAGTTCCTTTATGTATCATCGAAGTTCGAAGTCCAATAACAATGAAATTAAATTGTGACCACTCTTAAAGTAAACCCTTTCAAATAAAAAAAGAATCATCTAAATCGGTTCATAAACAAAGAAGTTATGTCCGAAATTCCATAAAAACTCGTGCGATGGCGAGCTAAATAATTGATATTTTTCAGGATTATGAAAAAACTACTGGCCAGATCTCTGTAAAAAAATTATGGGACCACACACGAACTATGTTCTTTGAGTTAAAAAAAGAATTGTACAAATCGGGTAACAACTGACGAAGCTATGTTAAAACATACATAAAAAAAAAAAAAAATAAAAAAAAAAATACCGTCGACTTGAGAACCTCCTCCTTTTTTTGAAGTCGGTTAAAAACGTCTGACAAAATGCCTTAAACAACATGACTTGACGTCTCCCGCACTTCTGGCGAAGCGCCTCGCGAGCATATTGCAGCGCACTGCGAGGGCCCTACGTTCTCTTTCCATGTCATCCTCATCACTCAGCTTTTCATTCAGAACGATAATTAACTTGTCTATAAAATGTCCCTTTGTGCTTATCAGGTTTCTCCCGCACCACAGAGTTAGTTTATCCTAAATAAGAAAGTACAAACGAGTTTGTTGTCGTAGAACAAGCGGCCGCAGCAACAGAACCGCAACAACGCGAGCGCCAACACCGCCAGCAACAGCGCCAGCAGCCGCGCCAACAGCTTCCGCCCGCGCGGCGCCGGCGCCTTCAACGCGCGCGGCAACTTCAGGGGTCAGTACACTCAATGCCACGATAATACCACAGTACATATATTAGTTTTTTTCAACAGTATAGGAGCTCCGTGGAAACGTTTGATTTTGACGGCTGACGTCACTCTAAGAACTCTAAGCAAAGTTCGCAGTACTTTGGTCAGGGTTGTGACATCGCGTCGCAGTTGTTTCCATAGCGTTTGCGCGTAGCATTCCACGAGATGGCCGGAAAATGCCAACCCTAGCGATCCGACGGAGTGCAATGACAAAAGGGCCTAAGTGACGTTAGCTCCTATACTGTTTGAAAAAACTTATATATGTACTGTGATAATAGGGAACATGCATTAGTCACCGATATTGATAAATTTGAGCTTAATCGCTTAGGACACATATGAAAACAAGATAGAGCAGAAAAATAAAAAATAAAATAAAATATTTTAGTTTTATCACACAGGAGAAAATTACGATTTTTTTTTCATTTTCGGATATATTGCACTTAACAGTCGGATAGAATATCGAATTAGAAATACAGTCAAAATCTTTTAAAACGACATCGAAGGGACTCCTCATTTTAGGTCGTCAAAACCGATTGTCGTATCAACCGGCGATGTTAAAATGTGTAAGTACAGTCAACAGTACATTGGGCTACCACAACAGTGTAATCAATTTCAATTTTCAACACATTCTAAACTGATGAGAAGATAGTTTTTTTAATTTTTTCTCTCTTTTTCCAAATGGTTGAAATTGTCGAGTGTGATACACCATATTCCTTTGCTAAGTCTTTGTTTCTCTCTCAGGCCGTGCGTAAATAATAAGCAATTTTTTTCGATATTAATTGGTTTTCTTTTTCTTTGCGACATGTTAAAAATTGCACAAATAAGTCAACAATATATTTTGGTGCATCTTGCATACAGATAAGTAACAAACTGACTGAGAGATAATAAAGAAAGCGGGTTTGATTTAACTGCATGCACGTGTATTTTTGTTACTAAGAATTACAAAAGACCCTAAACCATCCTAAACTCATTACTTTTTTGTTTACTTTTGCGATCTTAATGGCCATTGACCATTATACTGTGCCAGATGTGGATATTTTTCCCTATTCAAATCGGTAAACAATACAGCTGGTCGTTTTATAAGCTAGAATTCTCCGAAGATAATAGTTAAATGCAGTCGCTTTATGAAGTTTGTCGTAATGAGCAATGTCGTATAAGGCAGTGTTTTAAATAAGGCAATCATATAGGATTCAGCCGGGACCTATGATTTTGGTAATCATAACCGATTTGTTCTATAAAACGATGTTGTCGTAAACGGTTTTGACTGTAATATTTTGTATTACACATATGTACATAAACGCAATATTTAAGGAGATATTTGAAAATTCTTGGCTAACTCCATTATAATGCGCCTGAAACGTGACATAAGTGACGTCACACATGTTGACCGTTTTGTATAGAGCGTTTTCGGCGGGTGCTGCTGCGTGCTAACTTCAAGTAACTAAATCACGAGAAAAAAACGCAAGAGAAAAGTTTTAATATTACAGTTGACTTTCTCGAGCATTATACTTTTGATTTAAATAAAAAAAATAATTATGCATGTTCCCTATTTTGCTGATTCACAAATCGTCCACCAGTCGGCGCACTACCGCCAACTTGGCGCTAGTGTAGATGTAGACCTGTCACTTTGTTGTTTGTATGTGTTTGCTATCAATGTTTGGATGTTGGAAGCGAATTTTCGTAAATATAAATTTTTCTTCTAACATATTTTGGTTTTCTTCAGTCTTTTACTTTAATTCATGTACTATTCGACGCTTGCTCTCCGCGCCGTCACTACATACGTTTAGTTCGTGCAGGGGCGATACGCGCGCACGCGAATATTGTTGCTAACTGGTTAAGCGACGCCGTTGCCCATAGTACGTGTGCATCATGTTCTCAGTTATTTTTCAATGAGGATCAGTAACGATTTTTGTTTAGTGGCTAATTAGAAAGTTTATGCTACCACATGATTAACTGTGAAAAAAACTTTACGATATCTCTTAAACCTGAGAAGTTATAAGAGCTAAAACACTGGCTTTTTGGGGGTGGTTATGACGTCATCGCGACGTACGCGAACCTTATGTCGTACGTGATAAAGCACTTCAGCTTGGCATTTCCTTCAAACCCTTTAACTCGATCATTTCTAAACGGATTTCAAAAATTCTTTCACTAGGTTTCATAGCTATCAATATGTGTTTATATTATATCAATAAAACTATAGAATTCAAACTTGTTACTGATCCTCATTATGCCTAAAAATGATTGATAATGATAATAATAATAAAAGTAGGAAGAAAACCAAAATGTGTTGGAAGAAAAATTGATAGCAAATAACAAAATAACAGGTCTACATCTACACTAGCGCCAAGTTAACAGTAGTGCGCCGCCTGGTGGACGATTTATGAATGAACCTAACTATTATTTTCCTACATTATTAATGGCCAGCCATTAATAATGTAGGAAAATCTTAAATGAAAAAAGAAATCATTTTTTTTGTGGCATCCGGCTCAAAGGACCATCTGTTAAATATCTGGAGCCCTATTTTCGAATGGTGGCGAGCGCTATTTACTACTCATTTTCATTCGACAGCATGGTGGTCCAATGAAAATGAGCAGTAGGTCAGTTTAGCGCAGTGACTCAAACTTATCTAACCCGATGGCCCAGTGCCGGATTAAGCCTGCGCGGGGCCTGTAGCAGATTCTGTCAAGGGCCCTTGGTTTGATTTAGGTTATCACGTTTATGGTATTACGACTAGGGTTAGGTACCATTTACGTAAGGGAAGATGCCTGTCTAGTCTAGGATGCACAAAATGGTTAACTTTTGCGATTTTAGTCAGTTTTATTCAAAAATCTTGTAACTTTGCCTAATTGTAGTAAAAAATCGGTTGCGCAGCGCGATTTTTAGACAGTTCCATCCACCGTTCTTGTGATTTTGCATATCTTTAATTAAAAAAATCAGTATTAATTCTCAATCTATTATCTTGATACTTTTTACGACCAGAAGCTTTGGTGCGCGGAGCCCCCATATGCATGGGGCCCGTAGCATTTGCTACTCTTACTAAGTTGCTAATCCGCCACTGTGATGGCTAAAACTGGAACTAAGTGTTTTACATAATTATTGTTACCTAGGTTTCGCCGTCGACTACCTAGACTACAGCGACGCCGTCCCAGGGCCGGGTAAGTTTGTTCTTCGAGTGCCTGTTGTCAATTGTGGCAATATATCGCGTGCGATGAAAATGAGTAGTTAAGAGCGCTCGCCGCCTTACAAAAATAGGGCCTCTGTAAGTGTGCGTCTTGAGTCTGCGGCAATCTGCTGCGGACGAAACTAATACACGACATGTATGAATGATTCCGGAGTGAAAGTGGAAATCAAAACTTACAAGTCTTGTACTTTTTAAAAACAAGCATTTTCCTTATGAAAATAATTATTCCTCCTTCTTCTTCTATTTTTATTTTGTCAATCTACTTTCCTCTTGGAAGTAATTTTTGCCAGTGTCAAGTGTTTAATAGTTCAGTGGTAGGTATTGTTTCAGTTTAAGTTTACATTATAATGCGGGTGCATTGCATTCCAATGCTGCTTGGAGCATTTGGCAACAAGTATATCAAGACAGTTTACTCGGAAAGTTCTGCCGAAGTAGCTACCACTACAATAAAAGTCTCAGCTTCACACAACCAAGATCGCGCCTATTTCAATTATCCCACATATTGTTCAGTTGCGTAGACAATTGTACCACAGAACTGCACCAATTTTAAGACACAATATCCACTATGAATCAATTTTCAAATAATTAAAATAGACACCGAACCGTACTGGACAAAATGGCGTCAAAAAACTCAATAATTAATCCACAAATCCGTTTAATAAAAACACGTTAAATTAAACGCTACAAATGTTTTTGTTTATTTGACTAATTTGCTTTCACCCTTATATTAGTAATTTCGTCAATCAAAAATATCTAAACTTGTATAGAAAACTTCCAACTTGTAAAAAAGTCAATGGAAAATCCTGAGTATTTCTGAGAGTGTCCGGCGACTCTTCATTCCGTCAGACAATTTTTATAAGTATCATGCATAAATTATTTGGAAAAACATGAAATTCTAAAAATTTTCATGTAAATTTTACTTGTAGCTTGTAAGTTTTGATAAACAGGGCACTGGGCGCGTCGGTCTCTAAACATTTAACATGAAGGCTAGTTAGTCGTGAGCTACGAGTACACTACATCCACGCCTTGCCACGTGATACCACGTTACGCGACGCAACGAAAATGTCTTCTGACGCGCATATAGAGTACATTATTGGACGCGCTCAGCTGGCGTAGCATGACGAACCCGACAAAGATTTGTCTACTCCTAAAATGTCGTTTTTTATAGTTAAAGAGTTTGTCTATGTTGGGAATTGGGATGTCATTTTTGATTTTTTAACGTACACGAAACCGCTCTCGAGGTCGTCATGCTACTATGGCTAATGGGCGTACGTGGCCCACGTCTGCCTAAGGGATGGTCCTAATAGAACGCGACTACGCGATCATCGCGCGAGTTAGCGACGTGACCATCGCATGTTCGCACGATGGCAAGAAATGTGTGTCCTAATACAACGCGATCGATCATCGTGTGAATTAACGACGCGACCATAGTGTACCGATGACGCGACGCGATTATCGCGCGAATGCCAATTAGTACACCTACTCGCCGTATATGGCTGTTGGGGCGGAAAGGTTCTTGAATGGCTCGCGCGTACCGGGCTAACCTCCGTGGGTAGGCCCCCGACGTGAGGGTGAAGGTCGCGGGAAGCCACTGGATGCGGGCAGCGCAGGACCGATCGTCGTGGAGATCCTTAGGGGAGGCCTATACCCTGCAGTAGGTGTCGAGCGGCTGATATGATGATGATGACACCTATTCGACATCAGTATATTTTTTTTCAGATTCGTACGACTTTAATTCGCGGGAAGTTGCGATGATCGCGTAGTTGCGTTCTATTAGGACGCTCCCTAATGTATTTGGTAGTAACATAGTGTCGTGTTGCAGGCGGTCGCGGCGGACGCGGCGGCTTCGGCGGGCGCGGCGGCGCCTTCCCGCGCGGCGGCTTCGCGCCCGCGCCCGCCTACCTGCCGCCCCCCCAGGGGTTCATGGGCCGCCCGGTACGACACCACTACCACACTAAATACCCGGTGTAACAAGACACTCGACGAAGCCGAGGTCTACGTATTCTGCCCATCATCAGAACCATTTCTGTTCAAAATTATTGCTAGTAAACGATTTTAATTTTTGTTAAAAACAAGGTAACGCATACGAAAGACTGCGCCTGCGAGTGAATGCTACACAGCTGTGTGCGGCAGAGTCGAAAGGCAACGTTTATGTGCGTGCTCATGAAATACATTGAGTGATAATGTTTTGAAGCCATTGTTTGTTATGAAATACATAAAATTTTGATAATGTTTCTGTAGACCAACATAAGGAAATAACGAATAAAATAAGATTTCTTAAATATTTAAAAAAAAAAATGTTGACTTCAAACCTTCAATAACTTCGTAGCTATTGGTTTCCCAGGTATAGTCTAAAAGGACAAAAATGATCCTGATGATGGGCGGAATGCGTGGACTTCGGCTTCGTTGAGTGTCTTGTTAGACCCGTTATAACATGAACACACTACATACAACACAACAACACTAGATGCAACATAATCATTACCAAACAAAGGGCCATTAGGCGCTGGAAGTGATTCTCAAATTTTGAAAAAAAAAATAGCCTACCTATGTATTATCACCGCAACAAACGCAAAGCTTATCGCAGATGGCGCCAGCAGCGGCGACCCGAATGCTATCAATGGGTCTGATTGGTTAAAATACGTCAGTAATGACATTTGAGATTTGAAACGACCAAGCAAAAGATTTTAGGACAGTCGCTTGTGACGCCATTAGTTGCTCAGTACGCATCCCCATATAAGAGTTGCATCGCATACCAAAAAGTATAACATTAATGACACGGTCTTTTCGGTAATGTAGTATATTCTGTATGCCAAAAATTCACTGCACAAATCGAATGCGCCTGCTTCTCATTTATTGCACTTAACTGCTTTCTATTTTTATTTTGAAACATAGACACACGTATTTTTATACAAAAACGACACACCTCTAATTCAAACCCTTTTTAAATTAGAATCTAAATTCTAAACTTCTTGAAATAAAAGACTTTTTAACGGATACTAGCGCGGTTTTATTGAAAGTACTTTGGTAATTAGTTGGTATTTGGTTTGATTTTCTCGACGTTTCGGCACCTTTGCAGCTGCCGTGGTCACGGGGGACGGCAGCTGCAAAGGTGCCGAATCGTCGGGAAAATCAAAAATCAAACCACATACCAACTAATTACCAAAGTACTTTCAATAAAACCGCGCTAGTATCCGTTAAAAAGACTTTTATTTCATGTCTAGTGAGCGCGTAAGCTTGAGAAATTCTAAACTTCTATTAGATCAATACCTATCTGTTTAGTGAAAACAACAATTTTTTGATTCTCAATCAACAACTCCACAATCTTCCAAATGTTTTTTTAAATCACGATTTTCATTTTGGAAACCGATTGATAATATTTTGTTATGGTAGATTGCAGAGTTGGTGACTGTACAATCCCTTCCTTTTCCATTTTATTTTAGTTGACTGTATTTTTTTGCAATGATCTCAACCATGCTTTTTTTATTTTCATTTTGCATGCTCATAAATTATGAGAAACGAGTGCATAGAAGAATGTGCAAAGAAATGCAGTGCAATGTGAATGTTGTCAGTGTAAGCTAGGGCTGCACACTTCTTTGCCATTAACCTATTCTGTGCATTCTTTTCAGAGCTACCTGTTGTAGTAGAACGTTAGACAACCGACACACAGGTAAAATAACCTAGGTCACATTTTGCTTTTTGGGGCGGCACTACTATTTAACAATTGTTAATCGATCGTTTTTGTATTTTTTTTTCTCTAAATCTATTGCAAAGGAATGTGTGTGATTACCCCAGATTTTGTTTTCCACGTTTGTAAAATATAAGTGTATTTTTATTGCTAAAGTTCAATGGTCTAGATCAGGGATTTTAAGGACCGTAAAAATCGGATATCTGAAACAAAAAAAAAACCAAATCCGATATAAAAGTTTCGTATAATTTCGGATAGGGGCGGAGTCTAAACGAGACACAGGTTTTTCTGCCCGGCTGATTCAACAATAGCTGCGCGCGTCACTTAGGCCAGCCGCACACACGCAATAATATTGGCAACAATAATATTGAACAATATGATTTAATACTGACATAATCGTGAATACCGCCGGCAAACACAATGTTATTGTCAATATGCTAATTATTGCCAATAATATTGCGTGTGTGCGGCTAGCCTTAGGCCGTATACAGAGAGAAAGAAGGTTGCCGCAGGTAACCGGGCGCCGACTAACGCAGGTAAGCGCTGGTCCATTTTAGTATAGCGAAAATCTAATATAATACGCCGGGATAAAGTCTATTTTAGTATAGCGAACTAAATCTAGCTGCGGCAACCTGCTTTCTCTCTGTATACGGCCTTACATGTCTAAATCTAAAATCCGTACCCCAAACTCAGAAAACGGATAATCCGAAATAATTTCATATCCGTATCCGAAAACCGGTAAAATATTATTTTTATATCCGTATCCAGATCCGTAACATCCCTGGTCTAAATGCCGAAACGCTTTGTAAAATGTTCCATTAAACATTCTTTTATCATCTAACTTGGAAGTGGTAATTACAAACATACATACACACAGGTCAAAATCATATACCCTCCGTTTTGGCTTCGCCGTAGTCGGGTAAAAAATCAAAGCATCTATTTGGAACTTGGTTAGCTACGTAAGGCGCTTTTACACTGATTTACCTGTATTGAAAGACATAAAGAGTGGCCGACTGTTATTTCTACTGGCAAACTAGATTTCGGGTACGAAGCCAGTTTAATTTGTATCATCTATAATTTACACTATAGGCCGACCGGTTAAATGAGTCCCCTCCTGCGGGGCACAGGGGCGCGGGGAAAGACGAGAAAGGGGAGCGCGAGAGGTGCGGGCGGCAGGCGCATTTTTGCCTAAACTCAGTTCGCTGGCAACGCGGCTAGCGATCGCACGTGTTGAAAGTTGCAGACGCTTTGTGAGATTACACATGAGATTACATTATCAAGATGCGTCGAAATATTTTCGGACATAAAATGAATAATCAGTGAAAGCAAATGAATTTTAACGTACCTATAAGAATATTTTAGAAAAAAAAACTGGATCCAAATCATGCTGAAATGAAATGAGATGATTGACTCATAATTTTGATTAATCTTGCATAATAAATTGTACATAAGTTTATTACCCAATATTTTAATATATTATCTACATAGTCATAGTTGGTTTCATTCAAATTTTGTAGTCATCAATTAATTTTCTAATAAAAAAATAGCCACTTGTTCACCGTTAACCACTGTGACGTCACATATCTTAAGAACTGTCCAGTGCACATTTCGCCTCTCGTGTATCGCCCGCCGCCCGCACCCCTCGCGCTCCCTGTTATCGCGTCCCCCCGCGCCCCTGTGCCCCGCAGGAGGGGACTCATTTAACCGGTCGGCCTATAGTTGCCAAGCCGCTATGTGCAATCAGATCGGAATCGGGTAAATGACATAGGATTAGTTCCAAATCACGCCAACAGCGCTGTTAGCGCGAATCCATATAAATGCAGTAGGTAGACAAATACCCTATTTTGTGTTGCATTTTGTGACTATTCAATTTGGCCGAATTCGCGATAACAGTGCTGTTAGCGTGATTCGGAACGCGGCCATATTGTAAGTCACGTCTCATTTAGGCAAGGTATTGTTTGCTCTCCACTAAATTACTTTTTTTTCAACAGGGCGGGTTCATGAATGACGGACAACGGCCAAACAAGCGGCTGCGGCAGATGTAACCGTATCGCATTGCAATAAGATCAAATATCGTGCGTCGTCGTCTTATGTTCGTGTGTGTGCGTGTGAAGAGCGTCCCAGAGACAACAGTGACAGTTCAGTACCAGGATAAATCTAGCTAATTGTATTTACTAAGTACATGAAATAAAAATAATTGTAAGCTATTGTCTTTTGACAGGTAATAAATGTAATTACTAACATGTTATTGTTTTATTTATTACCAAATAGGTAGTACCCAGACCATGCAACAAATATTACATACATAGTAGGAACATATCAATAATCTAAGGTAGGTACAGTATGCGCAAATGATTTGGCGGTTCTGAACTTTGTGCGGAACGCTGCGCAGTAGACAAATACAGGCTTGCGCGGGGGCGGGGCGCGGGCGGGCGGAAGCACTCGGAACTATGGAACTCGACATATACACATACCCTGCGCGCAATTTATCACTTGCAGTTAACTTCCGAGCCGCCAAGTTATTTCGGAAATAAATTATGAAAATGGTGGCTAAGGATCCATATACTTAAGGCCTTGAAACTAGAATTCAATAGGTACTTATTCGAATGAGATGAGATGGATAGCGATGAGATGCTAAAGTAAAAAAAAAAACATGGAGCTGCGCTGTTCAATGTGAGAAAGGAAAATATCTGTCTTCTTTTTTTTTTCATGACATGAACAAAAACATGTAAAGTTAACCAACTTTAACTTTTAAGTTCACTAACTTTAAGTTAACTTTAAAGGCGTACAGAGTAAACAAATCTTGGATAGTGATTGAAGTGAATAGAAAGTTGAGCAAAAAAATGTTTTAATTGCATAATTGCTGTGGAACGTTAACTAAAACAAGATAAACGAATGTTTTTTTTATTAAAAAGCCGTTGTAATAACATTTTATGAGGCGTAATAACACTCCGGGTTCCATATTTATTGACGCCTACCGTACGTGCTATAATGTTGGCACCGTTAACTGTGTGAGGGTTCGTAAGTTCAAATTCTGTGCGCTGTTCTGTACTAAGTGTTATACGGCCGAATACTCAAACGCTACTTAACTTTGAGCGGCTCTCAAACAGTATGCCGTCTTTGTCATATCTTTGACATTTAATGCGACAGGACGACGTTTGAGAGGCCCTCAAAGTTAATTAGCGTTTGAGTATTCGGCCAATAGTGTGGTAAACTTTACCGTAAAACGACAGTAGGTTTTACTTACCTACTAAACCGACGCACGCAAAATAATAAGATTGAATAATTATCAAAAAGAGCTTATGACAATTATAAAATATTTTAATAGTAATTTTCAAAAGACATTCATACTTATTATTGTTTTGTATTAGTTCAGTGCCTCTAACTTTAATTATAACGTGGCCCAAGGCTCAGAGGCCCCCCCTCCCCTATTTAAATCCTGGATTTGGATCCGCCCCTGATTCACATCCCTTTGATTTGACCATACAGCGCCGCACTGAATTTTTTATGAAGCTTTAGGAATTCAAAGCAATTTGACTTAAATTTGGTATCGCGATCAATGAAAAAACATTGTCACTAGAAAAGTCCTTCCACCCTTCATAAAGTTCATCCAAGAGTTTAATTTCAGGTGCTTTGTATTAAATTAATAATGAAGTTGGCTCTTGTAATAAAGAAATTAGATACCTATTTATATTAAAAGTGCTAAGTCAGCGTTCTATCAAGATAATTATACGCGATATTACTTGATTGAATTGCCAGGAGAAATGGGTATGCTAAGACGACCCTGTTCATTCGCCACTCGCGCGCAACGCAGCCGCGGCGATCGCACGCGCACAGTTTACCAGCAGCGGTAATGATGCTGACGAGAATCTGTCTTTTGTTTTTGTTTGTTGTGGTTGGCTCGTCACGGATTACTTTAAGACAGGATGCTTCTAGAAGCAGTTCTAGGGGTAGGAGCTTGAGGGTCCGTGGAGACGTGATGGAGCACTTGTTTAGCGTTTACGACCCTTCGTTCCTGGCGCTCGTTTGGCCGAAGATCTCGAATGGGGTGCATCTGAGTGTGGGCCATTTCTGCTGGGAGGATGTGTCCACGCTGTTCAGAGACTTGGCTGACGGGAGAGCTTGGGCTTATAATGGTAAGTTATTTTGTTATAGTTATTTTATGTTAACTGTACTTTAATATTTTTAAATAAATAATTTTAAAAATATTAAAATCACTACTGCGGTATTCAGGGGACCATTCTGTGGATCAATTTTTTATTAAGGCGGTTCCCCGACTGCAAATGACACTAATTGTTATTGCTGTCGGGAGACGATTGATACCCATATTGTAATAATTGAAGAAAATAAATGTATTTTACACATTTTTTCAAAAATCTAAAGCCAGTGTCGTGCTCGGGGAGTTGTAAGGATTCTAACGATATCTCACATCCAAATCGGTTAAGAGGGTGCAGTCTGCAAACTAGCGTCGCCAAAGTGGCCACTTTTAGCAATACTCCTTAAACTAAACGACACGCTGGAAAATATTGTCTAGGTAATAAAAAGTACCACATAGCTAGTTCAGAGTGCACTACAGAGATAATTCACAATTTCCTCTTTGTTTAAGCAGTTATGGTGGAATCACAGACCATACAACAAGTACTTCATAAGGTCTCTGGGTGGAATAAAGAAACTCGCATAATACGAACATACATAAAACCTGAACACAATACACTAATTTTTTGGGCAGCTATTATACCGTTATTTTTAAAGTACCTATATCTAAAAATGAAAAGGGGTGTTCAGACCACGTTAATAAACAACTTTCATTTTTAGAACCCCCATTTTCATTTTTAGATATACTTTAAAAATAACAGTGTACTGAGATTTATATTAGTTGACGACTTAGGTGTCTACTGTACAAGTCACCCGCAAGTGCAGGTTCGAATCGTGTCCGTGGTAAAAATAATGATAGCTGTGTGGAAACTCCAAAGGAATACGTTATTTACAGTACACCTAGATGTGCGTATACCTAGACGAAAACTTTTGAAGTTAAAACACGCCCTGCTTCGACACTTAATGGGCCGAAACAGTTGATTACTTATTGATGATGCGTTTATTTGTTTGTGCCTAAAGCAGGAAGCACCTACCTACTAGAACTATTGCAGATATGGGAGAAATAATGATCTACGTATATGAATCAAATATCTACTAACGTTATCTCTCTCAAATAGGACGTCATGACCATGACTTCAACTGCGCCGGCTAAAAAAAGTTTGACCTACGCCTGTGGGTCACGCATTCCTATAGATGTAATTATCTTGGATCGGGTTATGGTGTTTAGGGGTCATTTAATACCTTTACAATGAAACCTTAATGAACATTATAGATACTGTCAGTTAGCATTGATGAAAAGAAAATTGCATTGTAGAGACGTCTCGTACTCAACAATAGAAATAAAAACATAATACGAATCTTATACTGTTGTAAGTAGTTATTTTGACTTTTGCTTGGTCATGTCGACGAATTTAGGTCGGTCAAGTAATGGTTCAATACTTTTAATTTTGAATAAAAAGTAGGTAAGGGGTTTTGTTACAAAAACTCGTGCTTTGATTTGATTAAACAAGATAAAACTTATTAATATTAAGTGAGACTTTAACCGCCTGTGTGGTCTAGTGGTTCACCCACCCTTGTACGACGCAGGGTCCCGGATTCGATTCCCATGGGGTTACGATTTGTAGGTATTCAGTTTGGGTGGTGGTAAGGCTTATTTCAAGTCCGCCTGGCTAGCTACCACCATCTTACCTAAGTCTGACGCCATAACAACAATTTAAAAATTGTTGTGTTCCGGCAGTTAGAGGTAAGATAGCTAGTTCCTCAATGTTAAGGATTCCGGGAGTATAGTGCGCATGCACGTCCGTCCTTGTTCTGCATGAAAAAAAAAGTCTGACATAAGGAAAGAAAGATTGATCACAATTTTATTAGCTGTTATCGGCAAGGCAACTGTGCAATGCTTAGTATTTCTAGTGTTATGCTAAATTGCTCTATAAAACCTGTTGAGACATTCGTTTCGATACAATTATGAAATACACCGGAAAAAAATCAAATCTACAAGTCAGTGAATCTGTTGCTCCGAATGCATAATATATGAGTGATGTGTAAACTATAATGAGGCAACTTTCCTTCGGAGCGTCGCCCGTTCAAGTTCATCGGTCCGCACCTACTTGCGCACGCGCCGAACAAACTTACGCACACGCAACTCGTTGCGAGACACACAGAATGTGCAAAAAATTACATGTCTTCAGTAGGTATTTTATTAATGTATCAATATCATTTCACGCTGCTGTCACGCTAGCGGCCGGCTTTCGGACATCTAGCTAAGTGTGGATTAGGTGTTTACTAGACCAGGGGCGGATCCAGGATTCCAATTTGAGGGGGGCCCTTGGAGCCTCGGGCCTAGGGTTACCATCTATGTAAGGGAGGTTGTCTGTCTAGAATGTACAAAACACCAGATTTTTGAGAAAAATGCCTGTGTACAGCAAAAAACGGCCGCGCAGCGCGATTTTTAATCAGTTTTATCCATTATTAATCTTGTACTCTTGCCTGTCTATAGTAAAAAAACGGCCGTGCAGTGCGATTCTTAGTCAGTTTCATTTCATCTAATAATTTTGTCTGTCTATAGTTGAAAAGATGGCCAAGCAGCGCCATTTTTGTCAGTTTCATCAACTAATCTTGTATTCTTGCCTGCCTTCAGTAAAAGAAAACGGCCGCGCAGCGCGATTTTTAGTCAGTTTCAACCACGAATCTCGTCTGTCTTTAGTAAAAAATTTTTAGTTAGTGTTAAAATTAAGGGATCAGGCATACATAATTAAAAGCACTAAGTCACTGTTTAACAAGGATATATTTGAGTAACTAAAAGCAATACTCGCATTATCAAGGAAACAACATCTTAGACCTTATTAATCACTATAATATTTGATTTACCAAGATTTTACAAGAAAATATAATTAATCTTATCAATCACTATATTTTAACGTAACTTTTATAATCACTAACATTCTAAATTGTGTTACAAATAAAACAACACATTAGACTTTATTATTCATAGTGAATAATAGCATAGCCAATAAACAAATCATAAAACATTAATCATCATGAATAAACAATTAAACTTTACTTTTGTAATCACTTCTATTTTAAATTTATTGTATTACAATGAAATAACAAATAGTCTTTATTATTCATTCTAACGAACATTGCATAAAATGCCAATAAAACAACACATTCAATCAAACAAATGAACAAAGTGTTCTGAACAGAATAACATCTTAGATGTTGTTGGCAACATAAATTGTTAAGATTAAATATTTAACTGTAGCAACATTTAAAAGATTACCAGTTATCTGTGTTCGAGCTGTTTCCGCTCTCTCTGTACTTACATCGTGTGTGTGGACGTAATAAAATTAATTTCAGTCAATTAAATCGGTGTTCCTATTTGCTGCTTCTGTCCAACGAACAAACAATAACAGTCCATTGCTCGCAACCCTGACTGTCGCACCATCTGCAGGTATTTTATGGTGTTCGCATCATAAATTGGTCCATCATCGCAACGCCAGTGAAACTCCATCTACGTGTATCATCGGCTACCTACCACCATCTCTGCCATCGAAAACGCGTAAGAAGAGGACAGACAAGGATTTCTACCAAAAAACTGTTCGAAATTCATATAGAAAGTCATCGTGGTCATCCCTGCAAAGCCGCCATTTTTAGGCATCCATCATTCATTGCTCGGCATAGATATAGTATATTAAAAAGGGGTAGATGCGCCACCGAGCGACCGGGTGTAAGGGATAGATATATTATGACGTCAAAATATGGGGCTGCCATGATCACAAAAAAAATACCCTAAAATGTAGTCGAAATTGTTACAATACTTAAATTCCGTAGTGAGTGAAAGTCAACATTTTGACTCGCTAATTAAGCAAAGTATTGCAAGCGAAATCGCGAAAATAAGTAGTCCCGACCGACCACTCTTTTTGTGATAAACTATATGCCTAGTTGAACTGTGCCTATAACCCGACCATGAAAAAAAGTCCGGTCGGTGATAGAGATAAAACATGAAACTCTTCTCTATTTACTCCTATAGGAATCTCAATAAGACGATCTTGCTCTATCAAAGCATGTCAGACCCTTGTTGCTCGGTGAGACAAGCCATCTTTATTCAACGCTACGACTCCATCTTGCCCCCATTGGCACGTTTCAAACTTCGCGCCAATACTTCACGTCACCACACGCACCAATCACAGCGAAGACGAGCGCACGGAAGCAAGAAGAAAGAAAATTTGTGTTGGCAACACTGCTGCGCCATCTTATTATTTAGGTTGATCGCAACAACTTCGCGTCGCTATATTGTATCGGGTTGTATTTTATTCTATGACCTTCGCGCACAGCGAGCTTTTTTTCTCGTCGTGAAGGTTGGTACACCTGCATTCGTCGTGAATCGATCGATCGATGCGCCACCTACTGCCCACTGGAACGAAACTACTTTGTATTTCCGGTGTATAGCAAAGCAAAGCGTCATCTTTTTGTATTGTAGCCATTTTGTAAGTAAATGCTTGTCTGCACAATTATCGTGTTGAAATTACATATAACGAAAGTAAAAAAGTTGTCTTGTACTAGTTTAGATAGTGACAAAGTGTACCATGGCCGAATTAAAGGTTTTAGTAGCCGGGAGGGGCCATTCCAAAGGGTCGATATCAAAAATGACAAAATACATGGAGTCGGAAAAATTCTTGCAGTACCCAATAGAAAAAGTAAAAGCTATCAAGGAAAGAGTTTATAGTGTATTCAATGATTACAACAAATATTGCGTTCAGATTAAGGCACTGGATCCAGAAGACACAGAGGATCCAAGTATCATCGAAGATTATTATCTCGATCTAATTGCGTATTTGGACAAATTAATTACAGACAAGGCTGCTTATTATTCAAAAGAAGTGCAATCGACCCCATGTACCTCCAAAATAAAGCTTCCAAATGTAGTAATTCCAACATTCACAGGTAATTACACACAATATTATGAATTCATAAATCTGTTTACTGCCATGATACATAACGACTTTGCACTTTCCCCAGTGCAAAAACTTTATTATTTAAAGGGTTTTTTAAGTGGGGAACCGCAAACACTTATACTAAACTTACCACTTCAGGATGACAGCTATACCGAAGCGCTAAAGCTCCTAAAAGAAAGATATGACAATAAACCAAAAATAGTGCAAGAACACATTTACACACTATTAGATTTAAGCAACATAACTCGTTCTACACCTGCTAATCTGCGAAAATTTATTTCAGAGGTAAAACAACATTTAGCAGCTCTCCGGAACTTGGATGAACCCGTTGATACATGGGATAGTATTATTCTATGCATATTGTCTAGGAAACTGGATATGTTGACCAGCCGTGGCTTTCAAATGGAGCGTGATACCAAGTCTCGTCCCACTACAAAGGAATTTTTGGAGTATCTTGAACACCGTGCTCTCGCACTTGAGAACACAGAATACTCCCCTAAGCCTCAAGGACAGCGCCTGGCCACAAATGCTGTAGTTGCACAACAAGCCTCCGCATCATGCATTTACTGTAAGTCTGCACATAAATTATTTCAGTGTCCGAGTTTTAAAATGGCTGCACCGCAGAAACGCATAGAGTTTGCAAAAACAAACAATTTGTGTAACATTTGCTTATCGATACACAAACACAAATGTAAGTTCCATTTTAGGTGTGATGAATGCAAAAAAGACCATAATACCTTGCTGCACTATACTGAATCACAGCAAGCCAATCCATCTGTCACTTTGCTTTCAAGCGCTTCGCAAGGTCAAGTTTTACTGCCTACTGCAAGAATAAAACTACTTTCTCAGTTGGGCACAACGATTTATGCCAGGGCATTATTGGATAGCGCTTCGCAGGCTTCATTTGTCACACAGAAAGTTGTGGACCTGTTAGGTATAACACCTAACAAAAGCAATACAACCATTATAGGTATTACTAATACGGAACAATCCATTAACCAACGCATTAATCTGGAAGTCCATTCCACTGTTTATCCATTTAAAATCAATGTTGACTGCCACATAGTTCAAAAAATTACTTCTAAATTGCCGCAAGTTCATTTCAATAAGTCACAATTCACATTGCCTGCGCACTATAAGCTAGCCGATGAGAGCTTCAACACGCCTGGAGATGTACACCTTTTGCTTGGAGCTGATGTATTTTTCCAGGTGCTCCTGCCACAGCTTGAGACCAGCGTATCTCAGAGCAGCCAGGGTCCTGCATCAACGAGCACACCACACTCCAAGCAGCCATCAATAGTTCACACTTCCTTCGGGTACATAGTAGCAGGCCACAGCAGTAACGAAGCTACTCAAGCAACTTCTATGAAAAAGGTTGTATCTTTATTTTGCCAAGAATGTAATAATAATTTAAATGACTCATTAAGTGCATTTTGGAAGTCCGAACAAGTGCCTGAAATCTACCCAGATCAATTGCCAGAGCATCAGTATTGTGAGAATTTTTTTAATGAGACGGTTAAGCTTGAAAATAATAAATTTCAAGTTTCGATGCCTATTAAGGTCCCATTAGAACAAGTTAACTCTGAGCTAGGGGAATCATTTCATTTGGCATATAAACGATTCATAAATTTAGAAAAGAAACTGCATAAAAATCAAAAACTTTTCTACGAGTACAAAAAATTTATTGATCAATACATTGAATTAAATCATGGTGAGTATATCGATATTAACAGCTATGACCTGTCAAAGGAACCTGTTTATTTTCTCCCTCACCATGCAGTGATAAAAGAAAACGCTCGCACAACTAAATTAAGAGCAGTTTTCGATGGCTCTATGCCTACCAACAAGAAAGTTTCATTAAACGACCTTTTACTAAATGGTCCAGTAGTACAAAAGGATCTCTTTGATACTCTTATAGCATTCAGACTAGATAAATATTTCTTTGTTTGCGATATTCGAATGATGTTCAGGTGTATAGAGTTAGATCCTAGTCAAAGATCCCTGCAAAATATATTATGGCGCGAATCTCCTGACTATGATATCAAATGCATACAGCTCAAGACGATAACATATGGTCTAAAGCCATCTTCTTATTTAGCTACAAAATGTCTTATGGAACTAGCAAAAAGATATAGGGTTCAGTTTCCATTAGCAGCTTCAATATTAGAAAATAATACCTACATAGACGATGTTTTGTCTAACAGCGATTCTGAAGAAAAATTATTAGAAATGAAGTCACAGTTAGAACAATTACTTGCTCTGGGTGGATTTCAGCTGCACAAATGGGCTTCAAACTGCAATAAACTCCTAGAAAACGTACAGCAAGGTGGCACAATCAGCATCTCAGAACTAGATCTGCAGAAACATGACATGTCTTTCAAGGCACTAGGCGTTAATCTTGATGTAAAAAGCGATGTGTTTAAGAGTTCTTGCCCTGAAATCTACGGTAGTGCAAATGATTGCAAACGTGATATACTTAGCTACATAACAAAGTTCTATGACCCCCTAGGTCTGATTGGACCAGTATTTGTTCGCGCAAAAGTAATCATGCAGAAGTTATGGGCTACCAATGTAGACTGGGACTCAACTCCTCCAGATGATATCAGACAGTTATGGATAGAATTTATTAGGGACTTGTCTCGAATGAAGCCAGTTAGTGTATCTCGCTGCGTAAGACCCAACGACTCCGTCATCAACCAGCTGATAGGTTTCGCTGATGCGTCAGCTGTAGCCCATGGATGCTGTCTGTATTTGCGATCCATTGATACACAAGGTAAGGTGCATGTCCATCTGCTATGCTCTAAGTCGAGAATAAACCCGTTAAATAAGGAGTTAACAGTTCCACGGTTGGAGATGAATGCGTCGCTGCTGCTCGCCAGGCTGACAAGGAAAGTACTCACCATACTTGGTAACAAAATACATGTCAGTGACACACACCTCTTCTCAGACTCACAGATAGTTTTAGCGTGGCTTAGAACCGATGTAGCAAAGTTACATACCTACGTCGCGAACAGAGCTAGGGCTGTAGGAGAGCTAACAAAAGGCTGTCATTGGCATTATATAATCTCGGAGGACAATCCTTCAGATTGCCTCAGCAGAGGTCTTCAACCTCATGAGCTCAAAGAACATAGTATGTGGTGGAACGGACCATCCTTTTTGAGTAATAAAGATCATAAATTTGAATCACAGATTGAGATTCCAATAAATTTACCTGAATTGAAATTTAATACCGATAAACAAATACTTGTATGTGCCACCACTGCTACAACTGATTCACACCTTTATGAGAAACTAGCGGCCACCCGCGACTTCGTCTGCGTGGACAGTTTTTTTACCATCCCTCGGGAACAGTGCGTTTTTTCTGGATGAAAGGTACCCTATGTCCTTTTCTGTAGCACTGACTACGTGTATGCAAAATTTCATGATGATCGGTTCAGTAGTTAAGACGTGAAGGCGTAACAAACAAACAAACAAATAAACAAACAAACGGACTTTCGCATTTATAATATTAGTAAGGATTAAATAAATATTCAAGTATTCACAAAATGACTCGTGTACTTGCATTTATATTAAGATTTTGTAATAACGTTAAGCCAAATGTTGTTAAGCAAAAAGGTTTCTTAACAGCATCCGAATTAAATAAAGCTTTAATGCTTATAGTAAAACATGAACAACAAAAATATTTTTCAAGTGATATTAAATCTCTACAGTCTAATAATAAGGTCAGTAGCAATTTACTGCCATTGACTCCCTTTCTTGATGCCAGTGGTGTGATGAGAGTAGGTGGCCGTTTACAAAACGCTTCAATCCCCTACGCGAACCAACATCCTGCTATATTGCCTAAGGATTCAAATATCACAGCCTTAATAATTAGAGATGAGCATATCAAATTATTACATGCAGGACAAAGGCTGTTATTAACGTCCCTCAGACAAAGATTTTGGATAATAGATGGATTGCGAACAATAAAAAAGATTATCTACAAATGTGTAATCTGTTTCAGGATGAAGGCTGAAGCTGCAACTCAGCTAATGGGTTCCTTGCCTGCGCAACGTGTCAACGCATGTCAAATTTTTCAAAAAATTGGAATCGATTTCGCTGGGCCGGTTTCTGTCAAGAACAGTCGCATCAGGAAACCAACCATAGGAAAAGGTTACATAGTTTTGTTTGTTTGCTTCGCCACAAAGGCCATTCATCTGGAACTTGCTTCTAATATGACCACTGAGACGTTTCTTGCTGCGTTTAAGAGATTTATTGCTCGAAGAAACTTGCCCAGCGATGTACACTGCGACAACGCTGCGACGTTCAAAGGGGCAAGGAACCAATTAGATGAATTGTACCGCTTACAAGCCTCTCAGAGCCACCAGCATCAGGTACAGTCCTATGCGTCCTCCCGGGGGATAAATTTTCATTACACCCCTTGCTATAGTCCTGTATTTGGTTCCCTTTGGGAGAGTGGAGTTAAAAGTATGAAACACCACCTGAAACGGATTGTAGGAAACGCTTTGCTTACATATGAAGAACTGAACACTGTACTTGTAGAAATAGAAGGTGTATTGAATTCGCGACCGCTCACTGCTGTGTCTGCAGACCCGAACGATTTTTCATACTTGTCACCGGGTCATTTTCTCACAGGTTCACCATTAAACACATATCCTGAACATGATATCAAAGATAGACCCACTAATTTGCTTAAATTTTGGTCTATTGTTATTAAAATGAAGCAGAACTTTTGGAGGTACTGGAGTAAACAATATTTATGTCTATTGCAAAGTAGGCCAAAATGGCGTAATGTAATGCCTAATATTTAAATAGGTAGTTTAGTAATACTGCGTAACGATAACACGTCCCCTTTGCAATGGCCCATGGCGAGAATTACTAATATTTTCCCAGGAAAAGATGGTAAAGTGCGTGCGGTCGAAGTAAAGACTCCTAACGGCCACATTCATAATCGGTCTGTCACTAAACTTTGTGTATTACCCATAGAGATGTAAGACTATTTTTTATGTTCTAATCTGGTTTAGTAGAAATTACAATATCTAACTTACTGCACTACATTGTACCTACTTTGTTGATAAAAGTAAAAAGTATAAAATGTAATAGTATATTACAACTTTGTAAGTAGCTAACTTTCATAAAAATTCTAAAGTATTTTTAATTTTTTTGCTGTGTGTGGAACTTATCTATAAAAGATAAAAATGTACTTTCTGTATTTACAGATATTACTCTAAGGTAGCTAGATAGCTCTTACTTATCCTAAAATTTTAAATGTTGTTTAAAAAACTTATTGTATTGTTACTTTAATACTTAGCATGTTTCAAACGCAGATACTTCGTTAAATATTTTAAAACTTAACGTTGAATATTTTAAAAATTCACATAGATTGTTTTTTGTCAGTGATAAAAATTGTAATGAACATATACTTTATCGAATGTAATAGACAACAGTTAGCTTGGGTTATAAATTTTGTAATTTTATTAAGAAAAAACATGTATTTTTTTCAATTTCTTAGGCCGCAGCTTATGTTGGCAACATAAATTGTTAAGATTAAATATTTAACTGTAGCAACATTTAAAAGATTACCAGTTATCTGTGTTCGAGCTGTTTCCGCTCTCTCTGTACTTACATCGTGTGTGTGGACGTAATAAAATTAATTTCAGTCAATTAAATCGGTGTTCCTATTTGCTGCTTCTGTCCAACGAACAAACAATAACAGTCCATTGCTCGCAACCCTGACTGTCGCACCATCTGCAGGTATTTTATGGTGTTCGCATCAGATGTAACACAGGTATTCAATACTTATCTTATTATTCGACGAGGCACAAAATCAGACTGACCCGTTACACTATTTCGATTTCACTTTTATACATTCATTCTTGGCGGGAATTGAGACTTCTTTCACCGTTACTGTCCATAGTCATTTCACTACTTATTATCTCGATTATAACTGTAAAACATTAATTTCCAAGAAAGCATGCGTAACACAATTTTGAAATGGACAGTAATAGTTATTGAAATAGAATCACGCTAATAAGTGTACTTAAATATTTCTATAAATTTAACGAATGAACCTTGCTCTAAAGCCAAATACACTTCCGTCAATTTACATACTTTTAATCAGTGCACTAAAATCTTATAATTTGTTACTTAACATTTTTACACTACTACAGTTCGTCATAATATTTGTGATCATTAATATAAAATGGTAAATAAATAATTTTAATAAAATTAACAATTAACCATTACACAGTCAAATAATTCAACCGGAAACCAATAAATATGTTGATAAAATTTAATGATCACTTTCGATTTATTTAAAAGCTTATAATTTTGCGAAGATATTAATTTCAGTAATGAAAAATATAAATAAACTTATTATTAAGCCTAAAATTGTTTGAAAACATCCGTATGACAAATTTATTATCAATTGATACCCAGCCGGAACACTCGATATATTATAGTTCGTCCATCCTGACAAATTTGCGACCCCGCAAACCACGTGGTTTCTGTAGGAGATATCTGTAATGAGAAAACATTTTGTATTACATGTTATCAATGATCCAATTTCCATTGTGATGATTTACCTATTCTTTTCATCGTCTGGTCCGACGGCCTATGATATTTATTTTTAAATAGAAAAATCTCAACAAAATATCGTCCAATATTTACTGAATGTTATTTAAGTTATCAATATAAATACAACGGACAATTCATTAACTTTTAATATTCATGAAATTAATTAATTCGAACTACTACACATAGTTTGCCCATGAAAGTTCATTAAATTTGGTATAATTTATTTAAACCCTTAATTTCTGATAAACTTTATTAAGATGATCCCCGTTACATGACACCAAGGTGGTCCTTAATACTCGCCAACCAGGCGGCCCTTAGCAAAATAAAGTTCTTTTTTCCATCGTCAGATGAGACGATCTTTAACAAGATAAACTCTTTTTTTATCGTCAGATTAGACGGCCTTTAACAAAATAAAACTTTCCGTTTTCATCGTCAGGTTAGACGGCCCTTAACAAATTAACCTTTTTCCATCGTCAGGTTAGACGGCCCTTAGCAAATTAACCTTTTTCCATCGTCAGGTTAGACGGCCCTTAACAAAGTAACCTTTTTGCATCGTCAGGTTAGACGGCCCTTAACAAAATTATAAGGTTCGTATTACTGTAACATCCATTATTTTATTGTAATTCTATTAATTGCAGTAACATTATCCTTCCAACAAATCTATAAGTTATCTGTGCTATCAAATTGACTCACTTATCTCACTATCTCTTGCCTTATGCATTTAATTAGGATTCAAAGCAACTACTAATATACTTATACTCATTGGGTCCCTAATGAATACTATTATTTATATAAAATCAAAATAACTGGAAACTTTCGACTTTCGTATCACCCTAACACCAATTTAACTTTTCTAGCTGACAGGAAACTAATTTTCAGCTTCTGCAAAGATAAGTTCAGTAGCTTTATTTACATAATATGCCCACTCGTAATTATTATTACCAATTTTATTAAAATACAGAGTTGCAACCCTGCAACATATTTATAAAAAAATAATACTATAAAGTCAAATGAAAACAAGCATTGCTGTCTTTAAATAATCTTGTAATAACCCTTGCTCGTGAGCAAATTTTACCATGTATTTTAAATCTATACGAAGGCAGCTCTATGCTGTCGTGTGCTCGTGTCGCAATCGCAACTATGTTGTGAAATTTCATCAACGAAAGGCAATGCCTTTCGACATATAGTTTCTGTTGTCTAAATCTTAGAGCGGCAACTTCATTATATTTCCCGTATTAAAACAATGGGTATCACCTTATCAATTGATCCGTATTACTAACAGCCTTAAACTAAACTCCTTTACATATCAACATATTAATTTTTTCCTTAAACAATTCTCTCAGATAATCCCGCAACCAAAGGTGTACTATTGTGCATTCTGTGGTACAGCTTGCCGTACAGACGTCTTAAACATATCTTTTGAAGTAAAAATATATTCTCAATACTAGCTGCTGAGATCAAAATATATTTTTATTGAATATTATTCATAGTACAGTACACTATGAAAGCAACTAAGGTAGGCCAACCCTGCCTTGTCGCTTCAGGTAAACTGTAAATGTCACAAAACAGTCATCTTGATAAGATAAATATGTAGATTGGATACAATTGTCGTCGTGAATCATTACATTTTTATAGGTACATTAGAGATTTTGTATTCTCAACAAACTCAAACTATGTCTGCATTCAAATTAATATGCAAAAGTATATTAGGTAATTTAAATAACATATTTTATTTTCTTCGATTGATCATTTATATTGCTTCAATGTAAAACTTAAAAAGGAGCACTGATTTCGTCGTTAGAACAATTTCACATCACTGTTACCTTTGGAAAAAAATTAATTGAATCTTATATTGAATATAAATAATTGGGAAATATTCCAATAATTAATTGAAAACTTTGAATTATTTTCTTTTCCCATTATTTTGGGTACATGTAATATACTTATAATATGTACTACGTACAGGTACAGGTAAATTGGCCTAAAAGTTAGGCTCACTTTTTATCTCCTGCTTCAAACAAAGTAACCAATGTTATGTACTATATATTTTCCACTGGGCCAGGAAAAGTACCTTCTTTAAAATAAATGTTAACTATTATTGCATCAATATTAATGATTAAAAATATTGGTAGGATTGACCCAGAGACTCGGTTTTTTTTTAATCTAAATACCTCAACACCTATCGACACCTGATTCAAGGAGGTCAACAAGACAACAATGTTAAGACAAGAATTTAAATTTCTGATATTTTCTAAGAGAACCCAAGTGAAATAGTCCACCAAAGCACCCCATATACTCAACATCAGAATTTTCCCAACCTTATTCCTAATTTTAAGAGAGAATGACTATACCATTTGTTTTTCCAGTTTCTTGATTAAAAATTTTCACAAATAAGTTCTGATTTTCATTTGACATATTATACTTGGAATTTGCTAGAATACATACATGTCAAAATGTTCTTGATTACTTCAACATATTCAAAGCTATCAGGATCGAAGTAGGTCCTTTTTGAAAACTTATTTAAAACTCAACATTAATAATAATATATAAATTAAGTTAAATATTACTAAAAATTTGTTCAAAGCATTGTATCCACTAATTATTATCTTTTAGCTCTAGTTGTTATTTGTTAGTAGGTTTTCCACAAAACAAATAATAAATAAAATTTATTTCTACTTCTTTGATGATCAGTTGTGGCTAAATCTCATAAATTACTTTGTTTGGACCACTCCAAATAAAATATGATAACAAAGGTTATCGAGTTTCCTAGTAGGGATTGGTGCAATTCCAAGTTTACACAATTTATAGTTATTGGCCTATTTACTACCCATTCCGCGTTTCAAGACGAACATACTTTTAAGGTATAGGTACTTATGTAATTAAATATTGATACTAGCCATTGTTAAGCTTTTATATTTCATAATAATAAACTTGATAGATTCAAGACATATTTTCGTAATGTTGCATACTGATTGTTCATCGAAACATGTTGGCTAATATAATGTACTACTACTACCACCTATATCAACAATGTTAGCCACGTTTCTATCCAAATGAAATTATTCTATTCTTTTCTAAAACTTGCTCCGCAATGAAATGAACTCAAACGCGGGGTGTTCCCCAGGCAGTCTGTACGTATACACTACACTACACATTAATAATTATTTATTCCAGTTACACACATAGTGACTAATTGTTTTGTTCAAATATATTGGAAACTTTTTATCTTGAACTATGTAAGAATATAACGCCTACGTCTCATAGGAGGATTCCTACTAAACAAACTAGCATCCTTTTACAACTTTCCAACTACAGAATTTTACAAACCGCTAATAATAATTTAGGGTATATTATCATTATAATTGCTTATAATTCTAACTATCATTATAATTTATAAAAACGGACGCAATTATCAATATCAGTAGGTATCAACATCCACATTAACACCAACATCAACACCAACATCGACATCAACATCGACATCGACATCAACATCAACATCAACATCAACATCAACATCATTATCGTTATCATTATTATTATTGAACAGTTTTTGCAAAGCGTCAATATACTACCATATTTACTAACCGTTCATTGAAATTATTAAACTCAGCAAATAAGATATTAAGTATTTGTATAAAAACCGACATTTGAATATCGAATCTCTTCGGATTATGTTAATACCAAATACTGAAAAACCTTCTTTTTAATATTACAAAGCTAGCGTCTAATGTTTCCAGCGGTAGTTTTAAATTAATTAAAAAAAAATGTAAAATTTCATCATATTTAAATAAGCTCCAACTAAAATTATTTTCTACTTGTAGCAAACTTAGACTACAGGGAAATATTAAGACTTCAATATTTCTAACATTCAGGGAACACAATGTATTGAAAAACAACTTCATCCTACTCCCAACGTCACCTTACATCCCTAACATCGCATTACATATGCACTGAATTTGATCAATGTATGCCTATTTATAATAAATACTCGGAACGGACTTGCCTTGTGTTTTGCTTGCGTGAAAATAATACCCTGCTATCGTCGGAGCTGGAATCTCGCGAAACCTCTCTTGAACTCACGGACGCAATCGCTTCTCTTCTGGCTCACAAGGATTCTCGGCTCGAACTCGTTGGCACCTTGTCTTCGGACTTACTGGTTATCACCACTTCTGAAATTGTTAAAATTAAGGGATCAGGCATACATAATTAAAAGCACTAAGTCACTGTTTAACAAGGATATATTTGAGTAACTAAAAGCAATACTCGCATTATCAAGGAAACAACATCTTAGACCTTATTAATCACTATAATATTTGATTTACCAAGATTTTACAAGAAAATATAATTAATCTTATCAATCACTATATTTTAACGTAACTTTTATAATCACTAACATTCTTAAATTGTGTTACAAATAAAACAACACATTAGACTTTATTATTCATAGTGAATAATAGCATAGCCAATAAACAAATCATAAAACATTAATCATCATGAATAAACAATTAAACTTTACTTTTGTAATCACTTCTATTTTAAATTTATTGTATTACAATGAAATAACAAATAGTCTTTATTATTCATTCTAACGAACATTGCATAAAATGCCAATAAAACAACACATTCAATCAAACAAATGAACAAAGTGTTCTGAACAGAATAACATCTTAGATGTAACACAGGTATTCAATACTTATCTTATTATTCGGCGAGGCACAAAATCAGACTGACCCGTTACACTATTTCGATTTCACTTTTATACATTCATTCTTGGCGGGAATTGAGACTTCTTTCACCGTTACTGTCCATAGTCATTTCACTACTTATTATCTCGATTATAACTGTAAAACATTAATTTCCAAGAAAGCATGCGTAACACAATTTTGAAATGGACAGTAATAGTTATTGAAATAGAATCACGCTAATAAGTGTACTTAAATATTTCTATAAATTTAACGAATGAACCTTGCTCTAAAGCCAAATACACTTCCGTCAATTTACATACTTTTAATCAGTGCACTAAAATCTTATAATTTGTTACTTAACATTTTTACACTACTACAGTTCGTCATAATATTTGTGATCATTAATATAAAATGGTAAATAAATAATTTTAATAAAATTAACAATTAACCATTACACAGTCAAATAATTCAACCGGAAACCAATAAATATGTTGATAAAATTTAATGATCACTTTCGATTTATTTAAAAGCTTATAATTTTGCGAAGATATTAATTTCAGTAATGAAAAATATAAATAAACTTATTATTAAGCCTAAAATTGTTTGAAAACATCCGTATGACAAATTTATTATCAATTGATACCCAGCCGGAACACTCGATATATTATATTAGTTTCATCCGCTATGCTTGTACTCTTGCCTGTCTATAGTAAAAAAAAAAAGGCCGCGCAGAGCGATTTTTAGTCAGTTTCATCCACTAATCTTGTCTGTAGTAAAAAAAAACATTTTTTTGATAATTTCATCCATTAATCTTGTAATATATGGTTTCATCTGGGCTTATCTGAGTAGCTTGCGAAGCAAGGCGTGCGTGATTGGAGCATGTATGCGAGATTTCACAGCGAGACCCGCGAAATTAAAAAACTTAACCTAACCTAACCCAGCTGGGGCCACATTTTATGGTTAAAAAATAAAATAAATTAGAGGCTATATATATACAGGGTGAAATTTTAATCATTTGGTTCCCGCCGTGGGGTGGTTCCACTCATGATTACTTACAAGCAACTTTTACTATGGGGCCAACTCTCCTACTCGTAAAAAAAAATCAGCTGTTCCATACAAAAGTGCAGTGCCTACTCGACCTTAATGTAGGGAACAGCTGTTTTTTTTTTTGCGAGCAGGAGAGTTGGCCCCATAGTAAAAGTTGCTTGTAATCATGAGTGGAACCACCCCACGGCGGGAACCAAATGATTAAAATTTCACCCTGTATATATATATATATAGGCAGTTAGAGACACTACCTACATAAAACATTAAAATATTAAGAATTAAAAAAGTATATACCTATTCAAAATTAATTTTCAATGCAAGTTCAATGTTATCCGCAAAGGTAATCGGTCCTGTGGGGGGGGGGGGGGGGGCATGGCCCCCTTGGCCTCCCCCCTGGATCCGCCAATGTACTAGACACGTCTAAGTAGGTAGGTACTAGACTTTACAAAAGTCTTTATAAATGATGAGGTTAACGGCTAATTTGCTGTCTTGCTTTGCTTTTTCATTGCAATTAAGTGATGAAATGATTATACCTTAAATAGGGTAGGTACTTAACAGGTAAGTAATTAAGAAATTCCGGATATACATTCCTCTAAGAAAGGCTCAAGAGCTTTTATAAGAAAGAAAAGCTCACACTTATGAGTAAAACAAAACACTGTAATTGACACCGTGAAACAGAGTAGGTACTGTGGTGTCTATGCCCGCGTACTGGCCGATATTGCGGTGGCGCGTTGACATGGTTTTGAATTTACGTTTAAAAAGTTAAGATTCGATTTTCTACAGGGGACTCGGTGCGCGGTCATGGAGACGCATCCTGGTTTTTATCATAAACTTAAAAAAATTTCTAAGTCTATGGTTTTTATTATTATGTATTCGAATTTAATTAAAAAAATTAAATAAATAATAGTTTCCAGTCAAAGCATCGGTTTTATTTAAAGTAGCGCTCACAAGCGTTACAGTACCTACTTAGTTTAGTACATTATTATAAACACGCATGCGCCTTTTTTAGGGTTCCGTACCAAATGTTAAAAAGGAACCCTTATGGTGTGACTCAGTCTGTCTGTCTGTCACAGCTGGATATCTCGAGAAGAACTAATGGTATCAACTTTTGGGATAGTTTAAGATGACGTGTGGTATCATTGGGTGACTAGGGCATGTATCAATCATATGAAAGAGCGCTGTTTGCACATTTTAAAACATTTCTTTCTTTTTTTAGGCCGCATAGTTTTCGACTTATGATGAAAAATGTAAAAAAAATACCGTTCCCCCCTTATCTTCGAAGTTTGCAAAGAGAAAATTCTGAAATAATTCTATCTAGTCTAGTCTAGTCTCAATATAACACACTTTTTTAGAAAATTAAAAAAAAAACACCAAAAAATTCATTAGTTCCACTACCAGTCAACAGATGGCGCTGACCTAAGAAAAATTAGATTAGTTCCGCTATCGGTCAAGAGATGGCGCTGACCTAAGAAAAAAAATAGTTCCACTATCGGTCAAGAGATGGCGCTAACCTAATACTACGATAATAATTTAATTATTCTACTATGCAGTGTATTTATTATGATGGTACGGAAACCCTCGGTGCGCGAGTCCGACTCGCTCTTGACCGGTTTTTTTATTTATACACTAGGTACTTATCATTGCCCATGATGACTCGAGCGAGAACAAATTATTTTCTCACCACAAAACTGAGAGAAGCAGCTCCTCAGTCTCAGTGCTGAGGATTCCGGGTGTAGTGCGCTTCCACCGGCCTTATCGTCACTTAACATCAGGTGAGGTGTAGGCCAAGAACTATCCCGTTGTGCATTAAAAAAAATACCATATGCCCTAGGCACAGGATACAGGGGATTCGAAACCTTATAGTATACTAGCGGCCGCCCGCGACTTCGTCTGCGTGGACAGTTTTTTTGCTATCCCTCGGGAACTGTACGTTTTTTCGGGATGAAAGGTACCCTATGTCCTTTTCTGCACCCCTGACAACGTGTCTGCAAAATTTCATGATGACCGGCACCCTGATTATCTAAAAAGAAACTATTTAGCGACCGGTTGCATTTGATATACATTGCCATTTTTCTTTGGTATGTTTTTTTTTTACCCAAAAAGAAGTAGCAATGGATCACGATCATCTGTGAACTGCAACCAGTCGCTAGGTGGTTTTTAATTAGATAATCAGCCCGCGGTTCAGTAGTTACGACGTAAAGGCGTAACAAACAAACAAACAAATAAACAAACAAACGGACTTTCGCATTTATAATATTAGTAAGGATTTTATCAAAGTGACTGTCGAGTTAGAACGTCTTCGTCGTAATATTATGCAATGCTATAAATAAGTAGGTATTTACTTTTTATGTCATTGAGGCTAACTGGTATTTGGAACTGGCGTAAAACGGTTTTAATTATTTATCATCTCGGAAGTAATTAATAAAAATTGCAAGAGCCAGTTCTGTACCTTCAGTGAAAACTGATCTAACTCGAGTTGTATCGATTTTGATTTTATTTCACTATTCAAATCGTTGAAAAATTAGCTTTTTTTGTGTCTAATTGGCGTATTTATATGACTTATATTAACAGAAATAAGTTTTGTGCATAGTGATATAAGTGCTTATTTTTTTGTGTTTTTTTAGGAAAAAATTGTGTAAATTAATATATCTCTACTTTAAACAAAGTGTACCGAGACTATTCTTAAAAAAAAATAGTGTCAATAAATATAACTCGATTTAATACTTTATACACAATTCAATAACAAGTGACTTGACTTGTGCGTAGTGATTTATCTAGAATTATATCAATACACACATATAATTTCACAGTATGCTAGTTTGTGCACATTGATTCAACTCGACTTATAGCACTGAAAATTAAAAAATTATGAATTTTTACTTCGTGTTTATCGATATAATTTCAATTATATCAATAATCACATAAACTTGGGAAAGGTGTTAAATGATATAATTGACTTATATCAAAAAATACAAGAATACAAGAAGTAAAACGTTTGATTAATATTTGTGTAAATTGATATAACTGCCTAAAATCCCCCCGCAACCTCTTAATCTCTCTCCTCTCTCTCGTACCCTTCCCCCGCCGCCTGCATGGACACGACATTGTGTTGTGTTGTTTGCCTCAGTGTTACACCGACGTTCCTGAGCTACGGTTACGACACTCGAGAGTTCGCGACACGAACAATATGAAGTGAAACGTAAATTGTATCACTTTACACAAAGCATAATGGATTGTGCCATTTAATTTATAATGATCTAAATTGTTATTGATTGGACAATATCTGACCTATATTGCTTAAAATAAGAGTGAGATTGCTTCGATGCATAAAATGAATTGTATCAATATGCACTAACTATTCACACTGTTGTACGTTGTATTTATACAAGAAATTAATTAGTATTCGATTTCAGTAGTTAGCATCTTCTTCATCGGCAGTGGGTGTCGTGCTGCTAATATCAATGGTACACAACTTCATGACACCCACTGCTGGGTTTAGGCCTCCTCAAGGATCTCCACAACGATAGGTCATGCACTGCACTGCCCACACACAGCAGCTTCCCGCGACTTTCACCAAATCATTAGTCGGAAGTAAAAGAAGCGTCATCGCGGTGCGTGGTAACTATTCTAGAACCTTTCCATCTCAATGGCCATCGGTTCTTCTCACAATGTTTCCCACCCACTGCCACTACAGCTGAGCTATCTTTTGAGCGATATCGATTACCTTAGTTTCCCTAAGGATCTCCTAATTGCTGATTCGATCACGCAAAGAAATTAACCACGTTTAATTGCCATAAGTCATGACTCTCACTGACTACATACACTGGCCAAAGACGTCGGTCGTCCTAAGACTGAGGCAGGTTCAACGCAAAGATGTTCAAAAAACTTCCCGAATGCAAAATTTTGATGAGATTTGTGCTCCGGTTCTGTAATCAGTCCGATATGGTGGCATTTTTGTATAAGTAGTTACCTCAGCACCTCGATATACATCTAGTACATTTGGCACCTCTGGAGAGAATGCAACACCGCCCAGGCCTCGATCGAATTAAAAGCTTTCTAATTAAAAGCTTTGATTGGACCAGGAAAGCCAAGCAAAGTGGCAGTTTTTACTATTCGGTGTTCTATACAACCTGCCGCAGAGTGTCGATGTGTGTCAAAACCATTTCAGAAACCCGCTTGTTTTGACAGCAAAAACTGTATTTTCCATCAGTACTCTGCGCCTTCAGGTAATGACAATGATTACAATAAAACTTAACAATTTACCAGGCTCTATCGGTACGAATGAGTGGCCATTGTCGTCAAGCTCTAATTTGAATCCATTGAATTATTATTTTTGGGCGAAATACAATAAAATAAATACAATGATGATATTTTCTAAAAAGTTGACTTTTAGTTCTACTCAAACCTGTGATTATACGAGGTACCTATGAACGCGATAGCGTACTTGTAAACAATTTGGCGTGTCAAACGAGAAAAGAGTATTAAAAGTATCTAGTTTGAATTAAACTGAATACTAACACAATGCTCGTAGATCTTCGTAGTGCTTCCCAAAGATTAGGTCTTAGAATGAACATGGATAAGACGAAAAATTAGTCGATTGCCCATGTTGTACAATCTCTAGTTCAAATTGGGAATAATACACTCGATGTTGTAGTTCATTACGTATAACTAGGAAGAACAGGCAGTCCAGTTAAGTAAGTCGAACTTCAAGATAGAGATCTTTCGTCGAATCCAACTTGGATAGGCAGCATTTTGAAAAACTCTTTCCGTCTAACTTACCTTAATGTCTCAAAGTCTATGACCAATGTGTGATGCCAGTGATGACTTACGGCAGTGAAACGTGAAACAGTGAAACTATGGATTTCTTAAGAGAACCATGCTCGGCCTTTCCCTACGTAATCGAACCAAAACTTGAGTACATACGTAAGAGAACTAATGTAACCTACATCGCTTGAAGAATTGCTCAGCTGAAGTGGCAGTGGGCGGGACACATAGCGAGAAGAACCGATGGCTGATGGGATTGAAAGGTTCTGGAATGGCGACCGCGCACCGGACGACGACGCTTCATTGGTATAGGTTCCTGACAAGGTGGACCAACGATCTGGTGAAGGTCGCGTCAAGCTGCTAGTTGCAGGTAGAACAGGATCGATTATTGTGGAGATCCTTGAGGGAGGTTCGCATACACATCACTTATACTCAGCGGTGGGTGTCGTGCGGCTGATATGAAGATGATTAGTCTAATTTGCTGGTGTCTATTTAATATTTTATTTATTTTTCACGAATTATATCACTATTCACATAATAAATATAGTAGTTATATCGTTAGTGATAAGAGTTGAAACAATTTACACATCGTTTTTTTTCAAAATAGTTGTGTAAATTGATATAATTCGAATTTTTTAAACGATTCAACAAAACAAAACTCTAATTACTCATATTTAGAGATTGTTTAACAATGTTTCTTCGACAACTTGAAAAAAAACCTACAATTAAAAAAGTTGACACAAAAAGTAAAGGTAAGGTATCATTTGACACAAAAGCAGATGTGCCTGGTGTAAAATGATAGAAGTATTATTATATCAATATACACAAAATAAATAAATGTGCCAAGTGATATAACTGAACATTTTCTTGAATACTGAAAAATCTGTTAAACTTTTCTCTGTAAATTAAACAAGAAAACAAAGCTAGCATAACTATCTACAGTCTACAAGCACTAATTTTATTTTATCTATCTCAGACGAAGAGTAGGATTTTTTTAAACTTTAAAGTCAATTTCCCAAAAATCATGTTTTTAGAGTTATACCTCTTTTCACTGAAGGTACAGAGTTCAGTTATGTAAACCTAACGCTCTACCAACCATTACGGTATACTTAAATCAATAAAGAACATATGGCGTATCTAGAGATTTTTCCCCCAATTTCGGGGCAAAACTAGGTGGGGGGGGGGGGGGATAGATCTATTGATATTGGTATTGCTTACAGGTACTAATTTCGTGGGTGTTAAGCATGTGATACCGCAACCAAAAAAGTTTTTATTTTCCGTTGATGTCAAACCAATCACGTAGCGTTGAAATCAATGCCAATTCATTACAGGTAAAGCAATTACTGTCACTGTATTTCAGAGGGCCTAGTGCGAGTTGTTGTTTTCACTTTTCGCTAACGACTATCGTTTTGTCTCTTTCACTCGCATTGCCTATAAGCAGCATATCCGATAGTTTTCGATAGTGAAAAGTGAAAACATCAACTCGCACTAGGCCCTCAGTATAACACTTGTACTATTCTTTATTCTGTGGTATAACTCGATTAGGTACTTTTTTGTAAAATTCCTTTGATTCGTCTCAAGAGATCTTCAATGGGAGAGCGCGGAAACCGGTGGTAAGGTTTATAGCACACAAGCTAATAAGACAACTTGTAAAGTGACGACAAGCATCCATTGTCATCAAGTACTCTGGAGGCAGTCTTCACTTTCATCCGAGTCTCGTAGTTTTTATAAATAAGTAGGTACCTACATCTATTTCTCATCGCCATTTAAACGGAGCGTTTCCGTTATGTTTTGTGATAATCATGGCAACCAAGAACACAATGATGGATGACATTAAATTAAGATGGATGATGACTGTTTTTCTTGGGCGGCTCTAAAGCCGAATGCTTCCTCTGAAAGACGCAAATAATGGATATTGTATCTACCTAATAGCCCAGGACTTTTAGCAAAAAACCTAGGACTAATTCCGGCGGCGGCTAAAAGTCCTGGGCTATAAGTAGGATGAAGTCAGCTGAAACGATAAGTTACGTTTGTTTACTGTTGGGCATAGGTTCTTTAACTCTATTCATTCAGATTTCAGCATTATTATATTTTATCTGATGGAACATCATCGGTTGAGATAGAAAGTGAACACGTTTCTTTGGTTTAATCGATTCTTCGTACTTATCTGCTAATGTTGAAGTCACGATATTATTCTCGATGAAAAACCGCATGGAATGGTAATCTGCTGAGGTTATTCACGCACGATGCCGGTCAATGGTGTCACCAACCAAGTTATTAGCTTCAACAGAGAAACGCTTCTGTCTCTTTTTTGCTTTGCTTTTTAATATAAAATTAAGATTTGGTCAAAACTGCTTGCAATCTAAACAATTGAATAATTTGTAATTACCTAACAAAATTTGTTGTTAACTTGTTGCAGTGGTGGACGCGTCGGGGCGGTACCAGGCGGGGTTGTTCTCCGGCAGCCGCTACTGGCTGGGCTCCAAGCAACAGTGTTTCAAGCTGGTAGGTCTACTATCGTTATACCATCCGCATGACACCCACCGCTGGGTATAGGCCTCCCCCACGAAGCTCCACAACGATCGTTCCTGCGCTACCCGCATCCAGCGGCTTTCGCGTCCACTAACTCGAACGTATTATCTTCGATAACTTTATTCTCGTGAAATTGAACAGGGGGCTAATTGTCTAAAATAAAAATCTATCGCAATCGCTTTCGTTTGACAGATGCATGTGACACATTGCTGCATTTCTTTGGTAAGTTTTTATTTGTGCCAAAAAGAAGCTTCAATGTGTTACATGCTGAAAGCGATTGCGATAGATTTTGAGATTAGACAATAGAAAGGCTGGGCGATCTTAAGAGCACGCGATGTAATCGACACACAAACGCCGCCATTAGAGAAAAAAATAGACGAAATTGTGAATGATCTCTTTGTAGTGTACTCCGAAGAAACTTTATTAATGGAGCTTTTTTGCGTTAACGCAAAAAAAAGAGGCTAGGAAACATTGTTTAAGCAATAAAATAGAGTTTAAGATATTTCTGTAGTTAGCAGAATTTGCGGGTTCGCACAAAAAACCTAGGTAACCTACACATTAAAATTGTAATTGATAAATCCTTTCTTAACAATTATAGTGCTTTTGAATTGTCTATTATTTTCCTATCTAAAAGGTGTGTAGGTATAAGCCCTTTAGAGCTGTTGTAATGACAGCTTGTAGCAATGATCTTTCTTTACAGAATGTGAAAGAACAAAGTCTTTCTACGTAGGAAGCGCTAATAGGTATTACGTTTATAAAGCGTGTTCGACCGAAACAATCGATTTGAACATATCGGAAGGAAAGGTGTATCGATGTTGGTGCCGACGTGACGCGGATAATTGGTTTCTAATGATAATTTTTATTTTTTTTTGTTCTTTTCTACTGTGCTCTACCTATATTATTAACCGCGGATACATTATTTGCCTTAAACTTACATAAAGGTGGTATAGGTTACTTAGTTTTAACTGTTAAAATAACATAGAGAAGCACAGAATAGATAATAGTTACTACCGTATAGAAGTTAGGTTTCTAGATAGGTATCTAGATTTGAGTTTGATTAATTACGTACGTCCAAAGAAACTTTTAACATGACCTTCCTAATACATTTTCACTCACTGAAAATAATATGTGACAGAAGATGTGATGAGATGATGCAAACAAAAAATGCACAGATTACCTGCATAGGCCGAACTACTATTAGGACATTGAAAATGAAATTCAGGCATAAGGAAATAAACAAAATGAACACACATAAGTAGGTATTAAAAAAAATTAAATTTTACTAAATCCAAAAATTTAAAAAAAAGTTCAAAATATTCCAAAAATCCTCCATTCACCACATACAACAATATAAACTCTCATACACACCCAACTTCCATACCACAGTACTGTATAACCATGATAAGCTACAACTACAACTCACTCGCCGAAGTACTTTTTTGAGGGCTTACTGCCCGTTTTTTTTTTTATTTCCAAAATTTTGATCTCATTCGACAGCCAACTAAATACCCTATTAGGATCGTTTTTTTTTAATTTCGACTAAGGTAGTTCTCGCGACACCCGGGCCCAAATTCAAAAATTCAAAAATTTTGGACCAAAAAAAATTAAGATATTTAACTCTACTTTCGAGTTAACGCGCTGAGACGTAGATTAATGTATTTTGGGAGATAGAACAGCAACTACTTATAGTTCTTCTTTCTAACTCACGAAGACCGTTTTGCTATGAATGTTGTTAGGCGTGTACATACACATTGTTTTAGTGCGTCTGCACGCTCTCGTATTACTCATACTAAAATAATGTGCATGCGCACGCCACACATTCATAGTAAAACGGACTTCGTGATATAGAAGAACTCTTGATTATGTCATTATCTATTCCGCATTGAACCTCGGCAGGACAACGAGTTCCTGACGCGGGACATCAACAGTAGTCTGCACGAGTTCTACGACGGCGACTACCTCAAGGAGGTGCTGCAGCGGGAGAGGTATTACGGAACCCGTGAGTACACTGCTGATTTATTTTCTTTGTTTCTTAATCAATCAAATCAATAAGCCAAATGATAAGTCATAAAAATGATATGTTTTCGTTACTTGCTCGGGAATTAGAACATTACAGACAAGGAAAAAAGCAGCCGTTAATTAGTTTCTAGTCGGTTTTTCTTACTAATGTTACGGACGCGGGGTACGGGATTGGAAGAAAAACACTCGGTTGCAGAGACGACGCTTTATTTCCAAAAACACACCATAAACTCTGAATGTCGCGGTCCGCTCTTCTGTGTGGCGTAGTCTTCCTGCGAATGACGTAACCACCCAGCGCTGTTACTCGATGACATTCCCCCTACTACTCTTCAGATATCGCGGTCCGCCCTTCCAAGTAGCGTCACGTCCGAACGACGTAGCCTCTCGGCGCTGAACACGACGACATCCTCTTTTCAGGTACTATCGCTAGTACCTGACCTCGCAACTTCTCTTCACTACAACTTCATCTTCTGACTTATCCACTCTACTATACCTTCTTCTCTACCACTTTACAACTTCTTCATCTTCTTTTTCTCCTTGTTCCTTTCCCTTCTTCTTTACCCAACTACTGCTTCTACTGAACTACCTCGATTGTGCGTTTCGCCGCTGCTTATATACCCAATAGAACCTTCTAGTAACTCGAATTTCGATAGTCATTTCGTTATTTTTTTCGATTGTCTTTTTCTAGCCATTTTCTGTCCTTTTTCATCTTTTCCATTAATTCCCGACTATACTAGAATGTTCTATTTCTCTATCAAATATGTAAATAAAGATTGTATAAACACGTAAACATTCTAGAAATATCGTAAAAACCATCAAAACACTCTGATCCGACAGAGGATCGAACTGCGGGCTCTCGTGTATAAGGCGAGTAACCACACCATTACGCCATAGTGACTTGACATCTAGCGGCCAAATTGGTCATCGCTTGGTGCTCCATATCACTTCTACGTAATGCGACGTCATGGCCGCCACACTAATTTCTCCCGCTTAGGGGTTGCGATGCAAATCGATGGCGTAACTTCTTTGATATCATCCTTAAAAGACCGTTAACTAAACTAGTACCATTATTGTTGGCTTAGTTTTGTTTTGTTTTTTATTATTATAAACTTAACTAACTTACTAACTTTGAATTGTTGTGTTTATGATATTTATTAGTTATTTCCAAAGATTATGGCAGGAGAATGTTATGAACTCTTTTTCGGAAAATATTGACACTGACAGTATGAATAAAGAAAAGAAAGCTGTCGAAGAAATATGGATAGGTATTTTATTATTTAATCCAGATTAATTACATTTGTGGTCCTTCGAGCCGGATTTATCGTGTTTCGGTGGTCATGTTGGGGGGCTGGGATCAAAGGTATGAATGTACCTAATGCAACACAAAATAGAGGTGTCCCAAGTTGGTTTTGTCCCAGGCGGGCAGGAGTGGCAGCAGCTGCCGCAGCGGGACGAGCTGATCCAGCGCGTGGTGGCGGCGGACAACCGGCCGCCGCACCGGCTCGCCTACCTCGCCGCGCGGCTCTCCCTCAACGTCACCAAGGTCACCATGGCGAAGGTCAGTACACACTAAACGACCTTAAGTTCAGGGTAGGGAGGGATAAACGCATAAATTGAGAAATTCTGTCTTGTTGTATAGTCTCTGTTTTGCTCAAGCAAACGCCTACGGGCTACGCTGTCTTCAGCTATGATAATAATGATTCTATTGTGGTCTATTTGCATATAAACCATGAAACGTAATATGTAAACTACTGTTGCTAATGATCTAATTGATGTTTTGTTTGCATTTTCAGTCATACGACATAACACTGGGATTATGCCTACCTCGTTCATGCACCGTTGAGGACGTTGAGTCCATACTCACGTTTTCCATCATGATTAATGATAACCTAAAGTCAAACAAGACAATCCCAAGAATGGCAAAGGTCACGTCTCTAAGGAAAATTGAAGAATACTACCACATAGAAACTGATACAGGAGCTGTGATACTTATATGTTTAACGATATTTCTTCTTCTGCTCTCAATCACTGCAACAGTTGTAGAATTCGACCTAATCAAGTGCAAGTTGAAGCCCCATACTTCCCGATCAGTAAGTTTTGATTTGCAAAAATATAATGCCACCGGTACTCATAATCATAACAGATACTTTGATAGCGCTGCGAGAAAGCATAATCCAGCGGCTTGGAAAGAACAACACTTGGGGAAACTTACGGTAGTTCCTAAAGCTGAAGAGGTTAATGAAATCAGTTTTGTTAAGTGTGGGTCGAAATCTGCGATACCTCCAACAATTACGCTTGACGTAATGTCCATGGAGCGAGCAAATGGGAGTTGCAACCGGTGTGGGAAGTACAAACGGCAGTGCACTAACCCCACTCAAGTGGATAATCTGCCTGCGTGTCCTAGAGTCCAGTACAGCTCAGTCGAAAGCGTCAGCACTCATGAAAAGAAGCACAGCTTCATAAAGAGACTGTTATTGTGCTACTCATTAGCTTACAGTTGGAGACGGATCTTCAATACGAACATGGCTAATAAGGATCTCTCAGTTATGCATCTGCTGAGAATCGTAGCGACTTTGTGGGTGATATTTGTGCACGTGGCTGTGATGGTCAATTACATTTCAGGTTAGTTGCAAACCATAGCAATTTGCAAACTTCTTATTAGAACACAGTCAATTTACAATGCAACAATTAGTCTCCTATTCGATTAGCAAATTGTCAAGATTCACATTGGTTTGTTTTCAGAGGATGCAGGAGATGTTAACGAACATAACAATGCATATTATATATTGGCAACAGGAACGTTAGCTTTCGACACACTGTTCTTTGTAAGGTACGTGTCTCTAGCTAGACAATTTGTTTATTATCATCTACCTACGTAGAACCCAATTTTAACTAACATAAAACATATTTTTTGCAGTGGTCTGTTTAGTGCGCATCATTTCTTCTACCTGAAGAGCCACTACACTGTCGAAGAGCTGGTCAGCTTTGGTGGTACTTGCGGTCAGATACTGCAGTTCGTTTGCTTCGTCACCAACAGAATTATAAGGTACCTACCTAATAAATATTTTTTTAACAAAATTCTACAGTCTTCTTCTTGCATCTGTTGCTATTGCTATTATAAAACACAATTTCAGGGATCGACAAATGGCTTTCTTGCATTTTGGTCAGCAATTTGTATACCTAGTTGATAATCGTCTAACACTTTCTGTCGAGGCTGGTAATGGCAGGATAATTTTGCTGATTCACAAATCTTTCACCAGTCAGCGCACTACCGCCAATTTGGCGCTAGTGTAGATACCTGTAATTTTGTTGTTAACTGTGTGTTTGCTGTCAATTTTTGGATGTTGGAAGCAAATTTTCGTAAATATACATTTTACATCCAACACATTTTGGTTTTCTATAATCTTTAATTCGTTTATTGTTCGACTTCCATAATAATTATTTATTAGTATTAACAATTTTTAGATATAATTTAAAATAAATGAGAAAATCGGGGGTAAATGCCTGACTAAAAGAAAAATAAAAAAAAAATACAAAGGTCTCCAGAAGCGGTAGCGCCACCAAGTGGGATAAATTTTGTGACACCCTGACATTCCGAGGCTGGTAATGGCAGGATTATTTTGCTGATACACAAATCGTCCACCAGTCGGCGCACTACCGCCAACTTGGCGCTAGTGTAGATGTAGACCTGTCATTTTGTTGTTTGTATGTGTTTGCTATCAATTTTTGGATGTTGGAAGCGAATTTTCGTAAATATAAATTTTTCATCCAACACATTTTAGTTTTCTTCAATCTTTTACTGTTCGACTTCCATAATAATTATTTATTAGTATCAACCATTTTTGGATATAATTTAAAATAAATTAAATCGGGGGTAAACAAAGGTCTCCAGAAGCGGTAGCGCCACCAAGTGGGACAAATTTTGCCATGGCAGGATGATTTTGCTGATTCACAAATCGTCTACCAGTCGGCGCACCTACCGCCAATTTAGCGCTGGTGTAGATGTGCAAGGAGGCGACCAGGAGACTGAATAAAAGTAACTGACTGCGATCAATAATCCATTTATTATGTTTGGACCAAGCTTATATACGAGGAGAGATGTGTGTGTGCTGTATATGATGTACACACACTACACCTCCCCCCTAAAAGAAAAAAAATTAAAGTACCTAGATTACATTTTTTTATAATTATTTACTTAAACAATACAAAATCAACTTTTGAAAAATTAAACCAAATTATATCATACTAGAAATAAACTGCTTGTAACATATTGAAAACAACAATTCGCAAAAACAATCACTTACTTGAAAAAACGATTTCCCAATTTATGTTCTTGCGCTAAAGTAAATTGTTTTTTCTGTACAAACAAAATGAAAGTTAAGTTGCTTCTATTATTATGTATGCCAAAATATAAGTAACAGTATAAAATCAAATACTTTCTTTAACATCCAAACTAGTTCACCAGTTAATTAAAACATAAATGTGCTATTTCACAAATTAAAGAATAAAATACCAAGAAAAAAATCAAAAACAACACAATATAAAAATAAATGTTAATTTTAATAGAATTTAAAACTTGAATTTGACGTTATTTATTAAAACAAATCAATTAATAATCAATTACCATTAATCATTTTGTAAACGAAACAGAAAATTCTAGACGAAATTTAAATGGTATAACTCTAAAATTGAATCATTAGGTATATAGTAAATGACTTAATTTAAATAAAATATGTATGATAGAATGAAATACAATTTAATAAAAATTCTACCTAAGTATCTAAGTATACTTATGACTGTTAGTCACGTAAGAAGTTGCTATGGAACATCTAAAATGTAATTTACATAATATTTTCGTATACAATTTTATTAAAACATGGCAAATTGTTATCGGTTTTGTAACAATTATTTCAAACTGAATATCTCTTTATTTAATTGTAAAAGCATTTGCAGCTGATTAAATATTTCAGATGCAGTGAAACTTAAATTGTTTTTGAAACTAATATCTCTGTTGGTGATAACAGAGTGCTAATTTTACATTCCTAACATACTTACCTAATTTAAACATACATATTTTTATTTCACATTTCAAAACAAAATTATTTATTTGTTACACATAAGTATTCTTCTGATTTAAACTTGTATAGATTGCACAGACTCATGTTTCATATGAATAAACTTTATATTTTACCCTAATTAAAAAAAACTTCTTTTCTTTTCAACAGTTGAAAAAGGTAACTGAATAAAAAAATCACTTTACTTCTTGTTTTTTTTTTCTCTTATTCCTCTTTTATTATTTAACTCTTTGTTTCCCAATAAATGTTCGCTAACTTAAACAAAAAACAAGTTCTTTACTTCCATTCATCGTGTCTTTAAAAAAAACAATCCATCTTTCATTTACATAAAAAAAACTTTCTTTCAACCATTATTGTCATGTTACCTATAAACTTTCGTCAAGCTTATTGTTCATCATCTTCCTAATATCAATATCCTCAAACTTCCTGGTTTATGTAATAGGAGGTTATGTAACCTCCTATTTTGTAATATTCCTATCGCTCAATATTCTTATCCAAATTATTCTGTGTCAATACAATATTCTCATATATTTTCTTCACTTTAAATCCTACTCTTGCTCGTTATAATTCATACTAACATTATCGGTACACTATACACATTTCATATCACCTACAGGTACTCATACATCATAATTCGCCCGGCGCCGGCGTACTTTCATTTTTATTTAACTCATCATTTTGGTACATACTTTATCATATTTATTTATAGTCGACTTCATTATCATAACATATAAAAATGGACAGTTGTCATTTTGGGCTGTGGCCACAGCTCACTTATTAATGGGGGCAGTTTTTTAAGTTCTCGGACTCCAACAAATCTCACAGAGGAAATCTCGTTTCGCACCATGATCGACTAGAAGGATCTGACACCCCACGTATGTACCATTATTAATAGGGTCATGAATTAAGACACATACTAATTTGGTCTCCAAACAGGATTCAAAGGGGAATCTCGTTCACACCTTGATGCAACTGAAGGACCTGAACCCTATAGTACCTTTCCTTTAATGTGTACCGTATAATCGAGCTTTATATCCTAACCTTTGCTTTCCAAAACCTATCAAAAGAACTAACAAGCCTAAATTGAATATAAGGTAATAAGAGATTCATCGCTTTTGGGTGATCAGTCCATTCGCATGTGAAACCTTATAAACCGTATATTCCTTAACTTCTATAAATAAATCTTTATCATCATTCCAAATCCTACAAAAAAAAAACGCATCACATTACCTAAACCTAAACCATGCTGTACCTAATTGCGAACTAAAAAGCTACAAAAAGATTTTTAATACACCTACATTAACTTTCCTACAATATACCTAATACCTATAAAACCTATACCTTTCCTTTATTCTAGTAAAATACTTGCTTTCAAACTGTTCCTCGTAACTTTTTCCTTTCAAACCTCTTCTATAATTTCCACAAACATATAAATATCTCAATCATACCTCAACATAAACTTCCACATCCGAAATGAATAAGTAAGTTCCTTAAAGTTTTCTTCCCAACAAATTAATACTTACCCGTTATCATTACTTAAAAAAACAATGTTTTATATTACAGCTTAACTAGCAAACCCGTGTGATATTTTGCGACAGTATTAATATTACTGCTTCAACTTGCATAAGTGCAGATGCGCTACCTCTTTGTAATCTAACGATATCGAAATACAACACTCTACATTCCAATACCTTGTTCGTTATAAGTTAATCAAAACAAATTATGATTGCATCACTTCTAATAAGAAATAATTTTATCACATGATAATTTACTACCGATATTATTGAATTGAATTGCGTAGATATTACAAATCTAAACTCAAACAACTTGATCTTTATTCAGGACTAAAACGAAAATATTTATAATAATTAACTCATTTGAATGATAAAATAAAATGCTAAGACACTAATAAGTATAAAAAAATATAGAATAAGAATACTATTACCTAGTTAAAATCAATTGTTTTTTTTTATAGTACCAAACTAGAATTACTATTTCCGATGAAAAAAAATCACTACAAAACGAATGTACCGTGCGTTTATTAACTTACTATACCTAACAGCATTATACATAAATAAAAAATAATTATGTTATTCGTAAAAAAATTGAATGGAAATATAATCTGACACTATGATTGTACGCAATAGTAATGAAATCTAATGTTAGTTTTGTCAATGCCATACATACATAATATAAAGAAATCATACTCATAAATCATAAATCATAAATCATAAATCATAAATTTTATTTTGCTGGAAACACGGTATGATACAATGTAGATGTTAAAAAATAAAAAAGTTCAACATGTTTCGCTGAATATTTCAGCATGCAAAAAGGCAAAATAGTTAATAAATTATAGGTAGGTACATTAAAAAAGTTATCATACATTATTAAAATCATAAATTAATCATCATTACATTAAAATAATGGACACCATTAAAAATAATTTAAATATTTTCCATGCATTTTCGGGTTCATTTAATACAATAATTAATATTAGTAGGTAAAATGTCAATACAATTCAATAATAAGTAATAAAAATGTCAATAAAATTAAAAATTATACTCTCAACACAATTAAAATGTCAATTATAAGTAAAACGTCAATAAAATCAAAATATTAAGTAATAAAATGTCAATCAAATAAAAAAAAAAATATCACGGTAAAATAATTGTCCATTCAACACCACTAAAATGTCAATAAAAATTCCACTAATTAAAAAATAACAATACTTAATAATAAACGTGAAGTCAAATAATCAAGTCCAATCGTAAATATTAATATTTGCTATCCAAAAATTCTTTAATTGTATAAAAACACTTATCAATGAGCCATTTTGTCAGTTTATTTTTAAAGAAGTTGAATGGCAATTCTCTTATTTCTTTGGGAATTCGGTTAAACACTCGTATAGCCATGAATGAACAATTTACATGGTAGAGGTGACTTGAGAAATTTGGTACTAGTAATCTTGTAGGGTCTCTCGACAAATGTTTCATTTTATTACTTGCACGTTCGAACATTTCGGGATGCTTTCTGACAAAAACACCTATTTCAAGAATATAGAGCGAAGTCAAAGTTAGCAAATTCAGTTTCTTAAATAGTGGTCTACATGATTCCATGGGTCCGACTCCACATATAGCTCTGACACATTTTTTCTGAACTATAAAAGCTTTATGGATATGGGTGGAGTTTCCCCACAATAATAAACCATATCGTATTAATGAGCTAACATAACCGTGATATGCTGCAATGGCAGTTTGTTCACCAGCTATTTTTTTTAATCTTTTCAGTGCAAATACAAATTTGTTAATTTTGGTGCATACTAATTTTATGTGCTCTTTCCATTTGCAGTGGTTATCAACAACTAAGCCTAAAAACATTGTTTCAGACACTTCCATGATACTTTCACCATTGCAACTAATACTTAGAGGTTCACGTTTAACTCTATCATTAGAAAATTGCATAAACTTAGTTTTAGAAACGTTAACTTTTAATTCATTTCTACTAAGCCATTTTGTTATTGAGTCTATTGTTAAGTTTATATCAGTGTTATACGAGGTTTTACTAAATTCTGGTACTACTATGGAGATATCATCCGCAAATAGAACGCATTGATGTTTTGTCGCCTTAGTGATATCGTTTATATAGATCAGGAATAAAAGCGGACCTAATATAGTTCCTTGTGGCACGCCTGTCCGATTTTGTTCGTAGTCAGATCTGAAAGTATTGAGTATCTTATTTTCGTCAAGTCTGGTGATTTCTACACATGTTTTCCTATTGTGTAAGTAGCTAGCTAACCACTGTTGAGCATTCCCTCTTATGCCATATCGATCACACTTATTCAGCAGGATTTCATGATTTACAAGATCGAATGCTTTTTTCATATCAAAAAAGATACCTGAAACACGAATCTTTTTACTTATATTTTCTACGACATTTTTCATTAATGAGTAAGCTGCCAGTGTGGTCGACTTTTTCTTTTGAAAGCCATTTTGTTCGTTTATAATAACGCTAAATTTGTTCAAGAAATTTATCATACGTAAATGCATTAGTTTTTCAAATAATTTGGAAAAAATTGTAATTAGTGTTATCGGCCTGTAGTTAGTAATATCTTCTTTAACGCCTTTTTTAAACAACGGTCTTATTACTGATAATTTAAGCCTTTCCGGAAACCTACCTTGATCAAATGATAGATTAACTAGGTAACTCAATATTTCTGCCAGTTCAGTTGCACACTCCTTAACTACTTGGGTTATAACTCCATCGTACCCCACGGCATTTGTATTATTTAATGATTTAATAGTTTTTATGATTTCGTCTGGTGTAGTTGGCAACAGGAAAATACTAGAATCTACTTTGGAAACAATGGAATGGAATGGAATTACAATGGAAGCATAGTCTGAGTAGGAGCTAGGATTTACGTTTGTTGAAGAATTAAAAAATGTATTAAATTTTTCTGCAATTTCTTTAGCATCGGTTATTATGGAACCATCTGAGTTAATAGATTGTAGATTCTTATCAGTTATTATGTTATCTACTTTATCTTTGATTATATCCCAGGATGCTCTACATTTATTTTTTGCTTTGTTCATGTAGTCATTATGAATTTTTTTCCTAGATTGGTTTACGCAGTTTTTGAGTATTTTGTCATATTTGATATATTTCATTTTATTTTCAATGTTATTATTTCTATAGCATTTATATCTAATTTTTCTTTTAGTCATTGATGAAATTTTAATTCCTTTTGTTATCCACCTAGGGGTCCTTTCGTTACATTTAATTTTTACTTTTTTGATTGGAAAACAGAGATCATAAAATAATAGAAAAGTGTCATAAAAAATGTCAAATGCTTTATTACAATCTGATTCATTATAAACATCAGACCATGATAGGCTAGTCAAACAATTTCGAAATTTTTGAATATTATCTTTACTAAGATCTCTTTTCATGACATACCAATATCTTAACTGTTGACATCGTGTTTTAACTGGAAATGTCAAAGTTTGTCCAGTGTTATGATCTGACAGGTAGATGTTGTGAACCTTTCCTACTGAGTCTTTAATATTACTAATAATGTGGTCTATGCAGGAGTCTTGACGTGTCGGTTCATTGATGTGTATTATTAAATTATTATTAAGAGAAATGTCATTTAAAGTTTCAGTAATTAAATTATTTTTTAAAGTGTCAATATTAATGTCGCCTGTAATAATAATCCTTTTATTTTTTGTCATTAATTTATGTAAAAGTATTTCAAGCTTGTTAAAGAAAATGGAAGTATCAGATTTAGGTATCCTATAAATACATACAACAATGCAATCCAAAGATGGAATGTTAACTCCACAACACTCGAATGTTTTTTCGGTAGATATTTTATTACAAAAAGGTATAGATTTGAATTCTAATGACTTTTTTACTAATATACAAACTCCACCACGTTTTTCTTTTATCCTCGAGAAATGACTCGCTAAGGTGTAGTTTTTTAATTTAATATTTGACTCATCTCCTGTTTTTATGAACGTTTCAGACATACATATAACGTCTATATTTATGTTGTTGTCTCGAAATTCTTGTAAAGCAATTTCTATTTTTTCTTGCTTATTTAATAGTCCTGCTATATTCTGGTGAAGTAACGTGGCTGTGTCTGTTTTTACTTTAGCTAAACTATCATTATCGTAATTATCGAAAAAATGTGTCAGTGCCAATGGTCTCTGACTTGTCTATTTTTTTAAAATAGAATGGTATGGTACCTTTCTTAGGAGATAATTGACATTCTTTAATTTTATCAGTTTTGTTACTATTCACAAAATTTTTAATGCAGTTTGGTACATATTTATTATCATAGTAATTTGAGTCTACGCTTATATTTATTTTTTGACAAGTTTGATTTAAGTAATAATAACTATTAACTTTGTGGTGATCAAAAACATTTTTCCCTCCGTTATTACGAGTCTCTATAAAGGTGCAGTTTTTAAAATTATTACATATATTTTTTAACAAATTATTTAACATGTAAACGTTTAAATTTAGGTTTCGTATTATACTTAACACAATTATATTTAATTTTTTAAATGATTTCAAAACGGCACTCAATTCGATTAGAATAGTATTCGGATTCCAGTCATTTTCGCCCACGCAAATTATTACGTAATTTTCTTCAGTGTCTTCCAGGTTGTAGCAATTTTTCAATATTTCTTCAGTTAGTGCATTAGGTTTTGTAATCGAACGGATCTGATATTTTTCAAACTGTGTATTTTGTCTTGACTTAATAAGCATTGCAGCTAAACCAGAACATTGTTGACCTCCTAATATTAAGATTTCGGGTTTGTCGCACTTATTAAATATGATTTTATCGTTACAGCCATCTCTCGGGGGTTTTTGTGATTGTTCACCTACTAACACTGCCGATGTATTATTTGGTGTTGCCGAGTTGGTATGTAAATAGTTGGCGGTGCTAACTTTAGTTTCATTGTTGTATTCAGTATCAGATTTCAACTCTAGGTCTATACAGCTATCGTTCAAGTCTAGATTTTCTACCGGCAATTTCCTCTTTGTTTTTCTTTTCTTTGCTGTAGATTTTTTTGTGCTACTTGTTTCTCCTGTGCATATTTTTTTTAACTGTGTTATTGTATTTTGCTGTTCTATTGTTTGTTTTTCCAATTTTTTATTTTGTAATAATAAGTTGTCTATTTCTCCATGAGCTATCTCTAATTGGCTTTTTAAGTTTTCAATTTCTGTCTTAAGGTTTTCTATTTCATCATTATTTATGCAACCAGTGGATAAGTCCGGTAAACTTTTCGATAAATAATCTGAATTACTAGATATGAATGATGAATTTAATGATTCACTTGCTGTCGTTTTATTTCTACGAATAGTAACATTTTCATCCGCCATGACTGCTGTATAATGTATATTTCAATAATAGTGAAAATGTTAATTCAAAAAATCATGTCAGTGTCTGGATTCGAACTACAACTTGCAGGCTTCAAGCTGTCTTCATAGCAGATCGACCACGAGATCTATAAGTCAAGTGGCAAATTTAGCAATCTAGTTCTAGGCTATGCTTTATTACGTGTGTCTCGTGTCCGTAAGATGTCACTAGCTACTATGACAAATTCCTGCAACACTTTGGAAATATCCGCTACCGTATACTAGATGGCAATGCTTTATGACTAAAGATTTTAGTATTTCTTGTAAGATGTCGCTAGTTTGTATGTCATGTCACCACTAATTTTGTTCGTGTCTCTTTTTAAGATGTCGCTAGTTTTTATGTCGTGTTTATGAAACATTCATCTGTTGCAGCATGCTCGAGTACTTTGTTTGTTATGCTACGCGTTCACTGACTAATTGTTAAACTGTGCTACTTCCTACTAGATGGTGCTGTTGTTCGGAAATTGAGTTAACCAGCTGAGATAGTAAAGTTCAAAGTCCAACTTTAAGTTTATACGAAAATTATATCTCGTTACACTATTTTAAAAGTTACACACTGTTCAATATTTTATTTAAGATTTCATTGATGCACGGTTAAAGTACTGAATTATACACTGTTTTTTCCACTAATTTAGACAAATGTTTTAAAGTTATTTGTTAATTTTTACACAGTATTTACATTTGAAGTTTTTAACACTTATCTTCCAAGATTAATGTTGCAAACACTGTCACACACTATTTATGTTGTATTCATTTTACTAATACTATTTTTAGACGATTTTATAGATATTTACTATTTTTAACAACTTATAAGTACGGAGCATAAATAAAATTTTGTCAAGTAAACTTCGAAACTAAAATCCATGTCGATCATAAGATATAATATAAGTACATAGTTATAAATAACTTGTATCCAAATATACCTAATGTAATAGCAAAGAAAAATATGTACCAAAATGAAGACAAAAAATAGTCTTTTATAAATAGCTAATTTAGCAAATTAGTTACGTTTAAAATTAAAAGTAGTTTTCAAAATTTTTATTTTTTAGCAAGTCAAACAAGTTGAATGATGTTTTCCAAATCTTTTGAAGATAGTTAAATAGGTATAATTAATACGTCATAGTGAAAAATATTATTGAATTACATAGACTACCTATAATATTTAGCAAGAATTACCAATAAGTACAATTTCAAATATTTATTAAGGGATAAAAGACCATTACTTACAAGGACTTATTTACTTACTTACTTTGAAAAAAAAATCCTACCTATATAAAATTTGTTATCAATATAAGTGTCCTGCGAAAGAAAAAGAGATCTGCTACCTATTGAAGCCGTTTAAAACAGAATGAAATTATTTTTATGAAAATTTTATTTATAATATACTTTAATTAGTTTACGACAAAATACAATCACTCAAACCGTATTTAAATTCTTTGGCTTAACAAAAATGATACCTAATTAGTTCGTTGCTACAATATCACACGTGTTGCTATGTCAGCAATTTCGATGTCGTTCACATTGAATGTAATTATTACGAAATCTAAACTTTGTACCTATCATGAAGCTAAATAAATGACATCGATAAAATAATTAGATAATAAAATGCATTTAAAAAAAGGGAATTCACAAATTACTTTCTTTTACTTTTAAATAAAAAATCATAGCTACAAAATTAATCTTTAGAATCACGAGAAAAATAACCATTATTATAATAAAATTATAAAATCACTAATATAATCACAACTTTATGAATGCAAGATAAGAGTTACCTTTATCAACCATCGATCTCTGCAAAACTTACTGTAAAAAAAACATAAATTAAATACCAAAACCACAACAAAATAAAACCGACTTCTTGTTACTTTCTGTGCAAACGTATAAATAAGATAAGAAAAAGAGAAAAATCAAGTTCGCACGAAACTATTATGTATCTATAAAACATACTGCCAATTTTAATGTATATTCTCTAAATATGTTTTTCTTATAATTTATTGCTTAACATTTTATTAAAAGGAGAACAAAATAAAATTCTAAAATAAATCCTTCAAACGTCTCGAGCTCTTTTTTACAATACTTATTTCCTAACTTTTAGTTCATTGATAAAATCTTAACTCAGATTAAGACAAGGACAATCTTATAACTCGAAAACTCAAAAATCATTTTATGCATAATCATTTACAAATGATAATTCTAATTTCTTTTTAAACATGTCTATGTTAATTCAAAGTATCTACTTTACTAGGGTCTCTACAATAAAGAGAGAAAATGAGAAAAGAAATCCACCAAATATCATAATCAAACTGAAAAAAAAAGAAGGTCTCTGAAGTAAATTTTGACTCATTTCGAAGTTCCGTCCACTGCTTGGCCACTCTCTGTTGGTAAATTCAGCTTCCAACTTGACCCTCTCATGACTCCATCATCGGCCGGCTGGTCCACATCCGACACCAACTGTCTCCCAGCGCCCTGCTTTACATCTCCATTCTCATCACATCAGCATCACAACAGCAGCAGACACGCCAACACTTTGTTTAAAATTTATAATTTTGATAGTTCATATTATTCAGACTTCATAATATTTTAGAGTTCTTTTCACTTGAAGAATTTATTTTTGTTAATTATATTTTTTTTTTCACTATTATATTTTCATATTGCTTATTAATAAGAGTCTCGTACTAGATTAAGTTTTATTTAAGTAGTCCTTCATCTATTATGGTTGCACAGCACCACATCACAAGTGATACACTTATTTTGTAGTCCATTTTTTTTTATTTTTTTTATTTTACTTTATAATAAACCGGCTGCACAGCGCCGCTAACGCAGGCGGCACTGGCAGGGTCGCCATGCAAGGAGGCGACCAGGAGACTGAATAAAAGTAACTGACTGCGATCAATAATCCATTTATTATGTTTGGACCAAGCTTATATACGAGGAGAGATGTGTGTGTGCTGTATATGATGTACACACACTACAGATGTAGACTGTCATTTTGTTTGCTATCACTGAGCAAGAAATCACTATTTGCTATGTGTTTACTAAAATTTTTGGATGTTGGAAACGAATTTTCGTACTATAAATTTTTCATCCATAACATTTTGGTTTTCTTCAATCATTAATTATTTCACTGTCGAACATTTTAGAAAATTTTAGACACAATCTACAATTTTTAGACACAATTGAAAAATAACCGGGAATTATATTTATGCACACGTACAAAAGGTCTCCATCTACAGCAGCGCCACCAAGCGGGATATTTTTGTCATCCTGCCATTGTAATGTGATCCAGGTTACTGCCATCTTACGCGTTCGCGGTGCTATTGGGCGGCGTGGCGGCGCGCGCGGCGCGGGACACCGCGGCGGCGACGCTGCCCGACGCCGATGCCGACGCGTGCGACCGCTACTGGTGGCGCAACCTACTCTACGTCACCAACGTCTACCCGCACCAAGAGAGGGTCAGTAACATGTGATCTAGGTTACTGCCATCGCACGCGTCGCGGTGCTAATGGGTGGCGTGGCGGCGCGGGACGCCGCCGCGGCGACGCTGCCCGACGCCGACGCCTGCGACCGCTACGGTGGTGCAACCTGCTCACCAACGTCTACTCGCACCAAGAGAGCGTCAGTAACATGTGATCTAAGTCACTGCCATCGTACGCATCGCGGTGCTAGTGGGTGGCGTGGTGGCGCGCGCGGCGCGGGACGCCGCCGAGGCGACGCTGCCCGACGCCGACACCTGCGACCGCTACGGTGGCGCAACCTGCTCACCAACGTCTACTCGCACCAAGAGAGCGTCAGTAACATGTGATCTAAGTCACTGCCATCGTACGCATCGCGGTGCTAGTGGGTGGCGTGGTGGCGCGCGCGGCGCGGGACGCCGCCGAGGCGACGCTGCCCGACGCCGACACCTGCGACCGCTACGGTGGCGCAACCTGCTCACCAACGTCTACTCGCACCAAGAGAGCGTCAGTAACATGTGATCTAAGTCACTGCCATCGTACGCATCGCGGTGCTAGTGGGTGGCGTGGTGGCGCGCGCGGCGCGGGACGCCGCCGAGGCGACGCTGCCCGACGCCGACACCTGCGACCGCTACGGTGGCGCAACCTGCTCACCAACGTCTACTCGCACCAAGAGAGCGTCAGTAACATGTGATCTAAGTCACTGCCATCGTACGCATCGCGGTGCTAGTGGGTGGCGTGGTGGCGCGCGCGGCGCGGGACGCCGCCGAGGCGACGCTGCCCGACGCCGACACCTGCGACCGCTACGGTGGCGCAACCTGCTCACCAACGTCTACTCGCACCAAGAGAGCGTCAGTAACATGTGATCTAAGTCACTGCCATCGTACGCATCGCGGTGCTAGTGGGTGGCGTGGTGGCGCGCGCGGCGCGGGACGCCGCCGAGGCGACGCTGCCCGACGCCGACACCTGCGACCGCTACGGTGGCGCAACCTGCTCACCAACGTCTACTCGCACCAAGAGAGCGTCAGTAACATGTGATCTAAGTCACTGCCATCGTACGCGTCGCGGAGCTAGTGGGTGGCATGGGGGCGCGCGCGGCGCGGGACACCGCGGCGGCGACGCTGCCCGACGCCGACGCCTGCGACCGCCGCTACTGGTGGCGCAACCTGCTCTACGTCAACAACGTCTACCCGCACCAAGAGAAGGTCAGTAACTAATTGTATAGCGAGAACAATATTATCAAGTAGAAAGTTTTACTTATTGATGGGGTTTCATCTGTATAAAAAGTTGAAATCCTTATAGGTTAAGCAACTAGCTAGCAGTAACATAAGTATAACGAACAATTCGTCACTCGCGTATCCTTCTTCTAGAGATTAGGTTGACTAGTGGATGTTAACGGCCCGGCCACAGTCAGCGCGGCAGGCGGCGAGGCAGGCGGCGCGGCAAGCGAATTCGGTAATCACTGCGCGGTTGTGACGACGAGCTGAGAGGTCGCTATCGAGATAGCGCGCAGTAATTATTGAATTATTGACGCCTGCCGCGTCGCTTGCCGCGCTGGCAGTGGCCGGGCCGTAAGAGGCCGTAAGGCGTGAAATACACAGAAGCGACGCGGCTCGGATACGGCGGCGATACGGTGCAGATGTGAGACTTTCGGATGCTTTCGGCGAAGGAAATACACGTATCTGCGCCTTATCTCCGCCGCATGTATTCTGTGTATTTCACGCCTGAGGCGGAACAAGGTGCTCGGAATTGTTTGGTGTTTGTTATCATTAAAGCTTCGTGATCGTGTGGGGTATTTGCAGTGTATGCAGATATCGTGGTACCTGTCGGCGGAGAGCCAGCTGCACGTGGCGGGCGCGCTGGCGATGGCGGCGCGGGGCGCGCGGCCGCGCCTCGTGCTCGTCGCCGCGGCCGCCGGGCTCGTGGCCGCCGCCGCTGCAGACCTCGGCGCTGCCTACTACGACTACGGCCAGTAGTGAGTGTACATGTTATATCGTGGTACCTGTCGGCGGAGAGCCAACTGCACGTGGCGGGCGCGCGGCCGCGCCTCGTGCCGGCCGCCGCCGCCAAGAACCTCGCCGCTGCCTACTGCGACTACGCCCAATAGTGAGTGTAGGTGTACATGCTATTGGGTATTAGCAGTGAATGCAGATATCATGATACTTGTCGGCGGAGAGCCAGCTGCACGTGGCGGGTGCGCTGGTGTGTGCGATGCGAGGCGCACGGGCGCGCCTCGTGCTCGCCGCCGCCACCAAGGAGTTCGCCGCCGCCTACTACGACTACGCCCAATGGTCAGTGTACATTTATAGAGGAATTCCTCATAGATATGGTATACCTACAGTTGTTTTATCTTACGAATGTGGTTTGGCAATGACTGTTTGTTAGGCGTGCACGCACCACATGCACATTGTTTTAGTCTGCGTCTGCACGCTCTCGAACTAAAATAATGAGGCATAGAGCAACGCCGCGCCGGCCTCCCGTGTTGCTCTAACTAAGCTCTCGAACTAAAATAATGAGGTTTGTGCACGCCTAATAATAATAACATTCATAGTAGAACCGCACTCTGTATTAGGATATGTTCCGTGGTAGTTGAATTGACAAAGACTTTCCTTGTCTTCTTCCTGCCTCTTCAGTCAGTAGGTTTTGGTTGGAATCCTGTCCCATCCCATACTTACCTAATATTTTTCTTAATAAAATCTATATAAATGGTAAAACAAAAATACAATAATCATTAGTTTACTTTTCTTTCAGTTTGTCGGGAGTATATGAAGCATATTCGATCATTATTGAAAGAACATGCGCCAGAGTTGTACCTTACTTCGTCGGAGTTCTGACGGGGTGGATGGTCCACAAATCGAATGGAAGAATCAACGTTTCCAAGGTAAAGACATCAACAAAATCATATGTTTTGTTTAATTTAAATAACATTGTAAAAAGTAAGCAGGCCAAGTAAACTTCCCTGAGGGACGCCCAACGACTTACAACTTAAAACTTTATTGTAAAACTGTAATTACTTTCAACATGTATCTTATTTATGATCAAAGAGTATCCCCTTATTTTTATTCGGTATCATATTTTTTTTAACTGAGTAAGAGTTACTTTATCAAAGGCCTCGCTAAGTTCCGAGTTGTTTGTAGACGACCGCAGTTTGCCTGTGGGTGGCATCTTTGGCGACGTTCGTGACGTCATCGGCGGTGCCGTGGCTGACGTCAGGCTGGCTCTCGGCGTGGCTGCACGTCACGTGGCCCGTCGCGCTGCTGTGGCCCGCGCTCATCTCCGCCACCAATTTCGCTTGTGAGTTATCATCAATGTTGATATACTTACATTCACATAAAGAACGAGAGAATAGAAACAACATATATGTTGGCTGAGAGTTTTTGTTTTGCAAAATAATGTATTTAGAATTTGACGATGATTTACTATGTTTCTGTAACTTGTGTGCTAGCTCGCGCTCGGCGGGTGTTAGACAGCGGGTGGGTGGCGGCGCTGAGCCGGCTGTGCTACGGCGCGCTGCTGCTGCACGCGTGCGCTGCGCGGGCGCTGCTGCTGTCGCCGGGCGTCGCGCTCTGTGCGCACTCGGCCTGCCTCGTGAGTATTGTGTACAGCTCGCGCTCGGCGGGTGCTAAGTAGCTGTGCACGGCGCGTTGCTGCTGCACGCGTGCGCTGCGCGGGCGCTGCTGCTGTCGCCGGGCGTCGCGCTCTGTGCGCACTCGGCCTGCCTCGTGAGTATTGTGTACAGCTCGCGCTCGGCGGGTGCTAAGTAGCTGTGCACGGCGCGTTGCTGCTGCACGCGTGCGCTGCGCGGGCGCTGCTGCTGTCGCCGGGCGTCGCGCTCTGTGCGCACTCGGCCTGCCTCGTGAGTATTGTGTACAGCTCGCGCTCGGCGGGTGCTAAGTAGCTGTGCACGGCGCGTTGCTGCTGCACGCGTGCGCTGCGCGGGCGCTGCTGCTGTCGCCGGGCGTCGCGCTCTGTGCGCACTCGGCCTGCCTCGTGAGTATTGTGTACAGCTCGCGCTCGGCGGGAACTAGGCAGCTGTGCTACGCGGCCGCCGCGCGAGTACCTCCTACTTCTTGACTAGTCATCATTACCAGACATTTTAAATGTCACTTAGCTGGGGCACAGGCCTTCCTTAGATTGGACAAGGTGATGTGATGTTGTAACATAAACACGTGTGAGTGTTAAGCTAACGACTGCGCATTGCAACGACGACAGCGACTGCAAAAATACCTCCCATTCTATTTGCTAATTTGATTTTAAATTTTACATAGAGTTTGGTCAACGAAAGATGAGATTGAAATGGCGGCGCCATTTTCCCTGTTAAATAAACGTTTAGAGGTTAAGTTATTGGAAACGGAACTTTAAAAGAAGCCGTAAAATTAGTGCCATTTCCAACCGAGTCTCATCTTTCGTTGACCAAACTCTATCAACTGGGCGGAAATTATAATGTTTCTGGTCTGTTTGTCTGGGATAGACGTAATAAACGCAGGCTTCGTTCACAGTGGTCGTACTTCGCGGGCACGGCGCTGGTGTCGCTGGCGGGCGCGCTCGCGCTGGCGCTGCTGGTGGAGATGCCGTGCTGTAGCCTGCTGCGGCGCCTCTCCGACGGAGCTACACTCTGACCTGTAATGGGTACCGGTGCCTCACTGAGCGTGCTACACTCTGTCCTGTACTGGGTACCAGCGCCTCTCCGACGGAGCTACACTCTGACATATAATGGGTACCAGCGACTCTCCGACGGAGCTACACTTTGACGACTGCGCTACACTCTGACCTTTACTGCACGGATCTACACTCTGACCTGTACTGTACGGAGCTACACTCTGACCTGTACTAGGTACCGGCAACTCTTTGATGGAGCTACACTGTGACCTGTATTGGGTACCGGCGCTTCTCTGATGGAGCTACAGTCTGACCTATATCGAGTACGGCGCCTATTCGACGGAGCTTGCACTCTGACATGTACTGTACGAAGCTACACTCTGATCTGTACTCTACGGAGCTACACTCTGACCAGAACTGTGGGTACCGACGACTCTTTGATGGAGCTACACTCTAACGACTGAGCTACACCGTGACCTGTACTGGGTACCGGCGTCTCACTGACTGAGCTACACTCTGACCTGTACTGGGTACCGGTGCTTCTCTGATGGAACTATACTCTGACCTATATCGAATACGGCGCCTCTCCGACGGATCTGCACTCTGACCTGTACTGGTTAGTCAACATTTTACAAAAACATAACATTTGCCAGTTTATTGCAATGACTTTCACAGTTCAAAATCGGTTAAGTGTACATACAAATCTTTCTTGTATACTTCATAAACCATTTGATATAGAGTTTACTGGTAGGAAGTGTAGAATTTGAGTTCTTATCAGTAAAAAACATAAGCAAAAATGTAAATATGAAACCTGTGTTGTAGGTTTTTTAGCTTTAATTATTTAACATGAGCCTGGGGATCCGAACATCTGACAAAATGCTTATTTATAATTAGATTGTTAAATCAGAATAGAATATAATTTCAATATAAAAGAGAGATAAGAGATCGCCAGCCGTTGTTCATAAGACTGAATTACCTGATTTTGTATCTATACTTACTATTTGTTTGTTATGTTAGTTATTTTAAAAAATAAAGAAAATAATTTGATTGATTTATATTTTTATTTATTTTATTACAAAACTTTACAAATAAAGACTAATTTACATTTAGAATAAACTTAAACAATATTTACAGCTTATTTACATAGTTATAAAAGTAATTAAACACGCCTATTTACAATTTGGTTTCCCAATAACTAATTTTTGTCATGCAATTGTATGTATTAATATAGATACGTGTAAAAAGAGTCTCCAATTTTTCGTATTCTTGTTAGAATCCAAATATATGTTGTTTATATGTTACATCATATCTTACAATAATAATAATATCGTAGCAATACCGAGTAACGCTACGAGACAATATCACACAAGCGAAACACTTTGGTCTATCAGGACCTAGAATTAAACTAGAAATACTTTTAGCTCGTACTCACAATTTAACTAGCTTCATTTACATGGTAAATTATGTATATAAAACCGTTAAAAGTTCCGAGATCTATGCACAAATTCTCACACACGCAAAATATTTTACATTTTCTTTTTAAAACTACAAAATTATAATTTTCAAAATGGTGGAGCATCCCAGGGGCGGAAAGCTGTATTTTCAGGTAACATGAGCAATTCTTATTATTATATTCAATGTTGTTAGCAATTTCTTCAACTCTCCCCCCACCCTATCAGTCTATATGCCCTGTTATAAGAAGTGACACTACCTACGCTCCCGATAAAAACTATATTTTTACCTTTCAATTTTAGAGCTTTCATAGGTTCGGTGGAGTGTCCACTAAGTTTGCACAAATAGTTTTTACTGACAGGGGTAATAAAATATTAAAAATATTTAATAAAGACCTTAAACTAAAAGAAGAAATGGATAGAAATAAATTAAAAGATATTTTTGAATAAAAGCTTTGTGAATAATCTTCAATTAAGTATACAGAAGTCTGTCCAACATTGCTTGGTGATTTTGACAGATAGGTACCTACTTACTTATCTACATTTTTTTGCCGTAGTAGGCATCCGGTAACTTAATGCCGATTTGGTGGCTATCAAGCACTCCTAAGACTGAATTTTTGTTTTTTGATTTGTCATAATCACCAAGCTATCTTGGACAGATTATATGAAGACAATGGATGTTTTGTAGGATTCGATATCAAAAAGTATACGTTAATTTTGATAATATGGAATAAGAAATGTGGACAATTAGGGTGCGTCCAGCGAATGCACTGACTGACATAATACCTAATATGTCGATTAATTATGAAAATTAGTGAAATTGTTTTTTTACAAAACGATGAGTCTTATCAGTATTCATTGCCAGTGATGGAAAAGCCACTTGGGAGTTTATGTAGCTTAAACACCGCAAAATAATGCACACAATATACTTAACTCTAAAACGGACTATTTTAATATATCGACACTGGAAAAGTTCAGTCTGCAACTTCCGTCCTTTAATCTCAAAATTAATGGAATATTTGTTTGTACATGGTCGCGGGTAGCGTTGCCATCCCTCGGGATAAAGCTTGACAGTGTTAGGCCTTTTTACCTCTTGTCCGGCCAAATTTGACTGCGCCCGGCCCGTCCGGCTTTTGTCCCGCCAGCACTGCACACAATTACGCGTGCGGTGCGGGGCGGGCGGCGAGCGCATGGGCGGGCGTCATGAAAATCTCTTTAGCGTCCGGCTTTGGGTCTCTAAAGTTCGGGTTTTAAATATGTGTTTTATTTGATATTTTTGTAAAAAAACCTTTTTTTCTTAGCGTCCGGCCTCGGGACCCAAAATTCCGGCTTTTTAACGGGTTAGTCCGGCTTTTTAATTTTTGGAGATGGCATCTATAGTCTTGGGTCAGACCCGGTGCGGCTTCCGGTGCGGCGACAGGATCTTGAGCATGGTGACGATGGGCGCCTCGAACGCCACCGAGATGCAGAGCGCCAGCGCGTACGACACCACCGTCAGCCCCAGGAACAGCACGAACTGTAACCAGACGGAGACATTAAGCAATCTGTTGCCCACCTTTTTTAATTTGTATCTGATATTGCTTTCCTAGGATCCATCCTAGTAGGGCCCTATCAGCTAACTTTTCGAACTTCGGCAGGTTTGCTGGAACTTAAAGCAGATAAATCGAAGTAAGGAATTTCGTATTGTACTACCTATTTGCCAAAGTTATTTGGAAGATCGTATGACATCATGAATTGGGGTTTGCCATTTTGTCCTGATTGGGGCTCGATTTATCTGTTTTAATTTGAAGCCGGGCAGACTAATTGCCGAGGTTTGAAGCGTTAGCCGGTACTTACCCTTGTGGTAATTATCCATTAAAATGAATGCAAAAACCATAATCTCGCTTTAATAAATATCAAATATATGAGGTGCATGGCGACGTAACGCAGCACCACCGGACGCACCAAATACGCGCAATAGGATACTGCACCGGCGCTCCGGTATAAGTATAGAGGTGGTACTTACGACGAGCAGCTCGCCCAAGTGTATGGGGTGATTGAGGTGCATGGCGACGTAGCGCAGCACCACCGGACGCACCAAATACGCGCAATAGGATACTGCACCGGCGCTCCGGTATAAGTATAGAGGTGGTACTTACGACGAGCAGCTCGCCCAAGTGTATGGGGTGATTGAGGTGCATGGCGACGTAGCGCAGCACCACCGGACGCACCAAATACGCGCAATAGGATACTGCACCGGCGTTCCGGTATAAGTATAGAGGTGGTACTTACGACGAGCAGCTCGCCCAAGTGTATGGGGTGATTGAGGTGCATGGCGACGTAGCGCAGCACCACCGGGTGCACCAGGTACGCGCAGTACGTCACGCGCGAGAACGGGTACAGCACCGGCGCCGACAGCAGCGGCCGCACCCAGCCTGCGAACACATACGACGCGGATAAGCAAAGGTTGAACCCTTTGGCGTATCTAGAGATATTTTCCAGGGGGGGCCTGACCTCCAGTGGTCTCTGTGTAAAAGTTTTTTTAATTTATCAGCTTGTTAGTAAAAAATCTGGGGTAGGTACCAGACTATTCTATTCCTTCCTACGCCCGTGGTAAACCCGGCCCTGCATTTTTCATAGCCTTATTTCTTTACGTCTTAGAACAAGAATACTTACCGCCTGGCGACGACTATGGCTCACCGATGCCGAATTACGCGATTTGGGCGAGTAATTTACTCGCTCTAGTAAACATTGCTTCTGTGTGAAGAAGAAGAAGGAGATATAGTTATGGGAAATATGATGCCGGGCGGGTCAATGTTGATTGACCCTGATAGACGAATCGAGCTCACGACACTAGTTATTTTAACGACAGTAGGTCTAAAGTTTTCGACGCAAAGTTAGAGATTCAATTTGATAAGCATTTTGTTCTGTTGCATTTTTATTCTCAGTGCGCTCGGTATTCATCAGCCGGCTCTATAGCAGGTTTTTGTCCTATGACAAAAACCTTAGACCGGACAGCGGGCACACCTGAGACTTGACAGTCTTCGTGCTATAGCATTCCTTACCTCCATAGCCCGTGGAACAGGCGATGATGATCCAGCCGATGCAGGCGGCCCACAGCGAGTGCGAGAGCGCGCTGTACACGGCGGCGGCCGCCACGCCCAGCTCGGTCTGGTACAGCCCGAAGATCAGGAACAGCAGCGTGCCCGTGCACGCGGCCCAGCCCACGCACGCCCACACCTGGGACACACATTCATCTGTTAAACGCGTGACATAGCGAAGGAGGATGTCCTACATCGTGGTACAAGTGGCGGCGTAGCATGATAAACCCCAACAAATAGAAATGTTATTTTTGGCAGACTTTGTTTTCCTTGGTTTTTTTTTGTTTTTTAACAAATAAACAATTTGCCATGGCAGAATGAATAAGGAAACATTGATCGAAAACTTACTGCCCCGTTTCCCCCTCTCTGCTTACGAGATAAAACTGACTATCCGGTTAAAAATCTCTCCGTCCACTTGAATCCCTGCTAAACTCGCCTGCGGGATTCATGTGGATATTTTAATCACGTGGATCCCCTGGGGGATTCGTGTGGATTTTATAATGTGTTTGAAAGTTGTCGTAACTGGTGCCAGAAGCATGTAAGTACCTAATTAATTATATTCAGACCCGTAGACATGGCCCTAGACATCGGCCATCCTAACACGTTACATTACACGCGACACGTAAGTATTTATTACTTTTACAAGCATTTCTAAAAGTTTCGATCTCCCCCAAATACAAATCCTGGCTATATTGGTTAAAAACTTACTATGCCCATTCTGATCTTCAAGTTTGTCTTGAAGAGTATCCAGCCAGTGGCCATGCCGACGAGGTAGGGCCCGAGCCTCGTCCAGGGCTTGTCGTAGATCTTGTCGAACTGCGTGAACGGGTCCTCGCTGTTGGGGATGTGCTCGTTGCTCCACGACACGTAGCCCGTCGTGAACAGCGACGACACGAAGAATACGCCCGTCAGTGAAACGGACAGTTTGAAGTGGCTGTTGGTATAAAAGGGGGGAGAATTTTGAAGATTTTTTAAGGAGTCAGGAAATTTCAATCAATAAGAAAATTGACCATCAGTCATTATTAATGTCCCCACTGCTGGGGCACACTTCCTTATGGGTGGATAAAGAGGATGGGCCATCATAACCCACCATGCGGGCCCTATGCGAATTGGTGGGTCTTAGCGACTGCAAATGCAGCCGGGACCAACCGCTTAACGTGACTTCCGAAGCACGGAGGAGCTCGAGATAATACTGACCCTTGTGAACGTAGCTTATCCTCCTGGGCCAGACGCTAAAACTCTACGCCACCGAGCTCCGGGAAATTAATAGTTTCAATAGGGAAATTAATAGTTTCAAAAGTCATCCAACTATTTGTTTAAATAGTAAATATACAAAAGGTTTGCTGGGAAACTAGTAAAAATTTAAATAAAATGCATATGAAAATTTACCTGGTAGCCAATATCAGAAGGATCGCGCTGACTGCATAGAATTGAGTGTCGTCAGAGAGGTACCAACTCCACAACATGCACTGTCAAAAATAAAATAAGTAGATGATAATAATTTTTTCGAATTTGGATATTTTGTTCAGAGCATACTTAATCAATAAAGAATCTCGTATTCGTTTCAAAAGCATATTATGGTCGCTAACCAAATTCCAAACCAAAGTGACCTGTTAGTCGGCGCTACCCATTATGCCGCTGTTGAAATGGGTTGAACCTCTTAGTATGAGAGGCTGGCATAGTGGTAATGGTAACCATAGTTTTTGATTTTTGACGGGGATTTCAGAAATATGGCGTCACACGATGAAACCATTATGCATATATCGATAGAGGATCTATAAATAAACAAAATATGTAAATGATATAAAGTCCTAAAGCGCAACGTTTCCAAGATAATCCATTTTAAAGATCCTGTACCTATAGATAAAAATCCAAACTTTTTTCCCCGGTTTATCTCGGAAACGTTGCCCTTTAGAACTTTATATAATAACATAATTCATTTTTTGTTCGTCTAAAGATCCCCTATTGATATTCATAGTTTCTTTGTGCGCCGCTATTATTTCCGTGATCCCCGTCAAAAAATATGGTTACCACTATGCCAAAATGTTCAAAGCCCTTTGATCGTAAACCGCTGTTAGAACAGCGAGGTCTCATCGGTCAGCTCAGAGGGCTAGTTGGCAGCCTTTTAAGGCCTACGTTAAATCGAAGGTGTGTTATACCATCTGGTCGACGGGGAACAGCGTGTTGATGTAGAGCAGGTTCCGCCACCAGTAGCGCGGGCAGGTCTCGTGGTCCAGCGCGGGCGGCTCGAACACCGCGTTGTGCGCGAACCACTTCATCGTCACCTCCACCACGCCCAGCATGAACAGGTACGGCGCGGTCAGTCTAGCCACACAAATACAGAAACACACCTTAGTACTATTAAATAATTCCATCTTGAGATAATCAGGATCAATTCCCTGCTTAGTAACCAAAAATAGTTGCAAGAATTTGATTAAGGTACCGAAAGAAAGCACCTAGCTTTGAAGTAAGTACCTTTACTCACTTATGCTCTGAAATGTTATCATTCCATTTGAAAAAAGAATGCGGGGCGTTCAACATTTCCATGGGGGTCTGGTTCATCACATTCTAAATTTGAAATTCAGTGCTGAAATGAAATTCAATACTTACTTCCCGCACTGAGTGCGGGAAGTAAGTGTTCCAAATTCAAATCGGTAGAACTTATGAGCTAGCATTCTTTTTATGAAACTTAATGGTTGCATGACCAGTCAGTAAACATGGCCACGCGAACCTATTTAAATATAACATTTTTACAAAGAATATTGTATTTCCTCGCATTTCGTGAGTAAAGTATTATACAAACCTTGTACTGGAAGCTACTTGCATTGCCTCGAATGATTAAAGCCCTCGCCTGCGGCTCGGGCTTCAAACCATCCTCGACAATGCAATCGCTAGCTTCCCGTTCTCGGATGTAATGTACTATTGTATGAGTTACAAGATTTCCTAAGCACGTTCGCGCGCGCAGAGTACCTCTTTCCTGACTCTTCTCTGATTCGTAAAAATCTCAAAATTTAAACCGAGTTTTTTAACCAACCTGTCTTTGAGTTATTTGGTGTCTCATCCTTTGATACAAAAAATATTGGTTCCCATACATTGAGTGGCTATACGTATTCCACTAAAGAATTATGTATGTTATTTCGAGGATTAGTTAGAGTCAGTACTTTTGTACAATATGCAGAGAATCAAATTTGGCAATACAATACCTGTGTCGCAAGTCTATCAGGTAACTATGGTCAATTAAAATCAATCTTACCATACCATAAATGCTTCAATTCTTAAGTACTTAACCAATCATTTTATCCCAAAGAAAGTTAGGACACTTTTCATAAATAAACAGGGAAGTGACCTGGCAAATCTGTATCCAATAAGTCCGAAGAATTGCAGCACACCAGCGGTGACCTTGTTCCGGCCCTTGGTCAGCAGCTCCAGCTTGCCGTTCGAGTTGGTGCGGAAGTATAGAAACGAGACCAGCATGCCCCTGAAATGATGGAGCACGATTAGATACATCACACAGCTTAAAAAGCAGATGATACACATGGGAATATTTTCTGAGGAGTATTGAAAACTACTTAGCTATCGAGATTGTAGAAAAATTTAACCTGATAAGTTTAGAATGGTCATTTTAGGCTGTTAGCAAGCACTTCTAAATATCAAATAGCAAAGTCAATTCACAAATCTTCAATGGGATATCCTGAGTATATAACGGGAACAATATTTTCTGTCACTAAGTTTAGATGTGTCACTAATCTGCAATAAGTTGGTACCCTTATAATAATATCTATCCCCAAGAAATATATTAGCCATCATCATATGGGTTCATCAAAACTGTCTCTAAGAATAATCATCGGATTAATGTAAATACTTATTATGTAAGTATCTTAAATTATAGTTTGATCACATTTTTTTCTGTAGCCTGGATATAAGATCTGTTTGCTACGTATGCCATTCCTGAAGTTTTTCTTCAGAATATTAACTATTCAAGATCAGTAAAACTCTACAATAATACTATGTATACCGTTATTATTACCCAAGACAGAAGAAGGTGTCCACGCTGTAAACGGCGCTGAGGATGAGCTGGAACCAGAAGCTCTTCTCCAAGATAGCTCGCAGGGCGGTGTTGTCCGCGTACTGCAATCAAACCAAAGGTTTATTAACACTTTACGAATACTCGAATTTTCAGACTTTATTTAGTGGTAAGTGTTGTTGATACTGAAGTTGATATTGTTTTACTTGACATTACTTTTCTTGTCATGTGAGTTTATTACTAGAAAATCTTACTAATGGGTAGTAAGATTTTTTCTACAACTCAAAATACAAAAGTGTACAGTGAAAAGTTTCACTATAGCCACTGAGGAGAAGTCCATTTCAAATGGAGTTGCGTCTAGATTAAGCTATGGGCATCGTTGACTATACCTACTTCAAAGTTAAAGGTTTGCCAGGAGTTCTCGTGGGATCAGTTGAATCGTCAACTATTTGTGAAATATACAACGTGTTACAAAAAACCTCTTAAGCCTAATATGGTAGATAGCAACCACTGAGAACAACTTTTACTACGGGACCAACTCTGAAATTGCGAAAAAAAACCGGTTGTTTCATACATTTTGCTAGGTATTTTCCGCGATTTCAGAGTTGGTTTGGTCCTATAGTAAAAGTTGCTCTTTGATGGTCCGAAGAAACGGTTTTCCCATTTTGGGTTCAATCATTAAACACTTAAATTATTAGGTACCTTAAAGACGACGATACAGGTGTGTCCGAAGATGACCCAGACCATGGAGAGCGAGCGCAAGCCGTGCACCACGGGCACGGTGTCGGCGCCCACCGACTGGTCGAAGATCTGCAGCACGTTGGCCTTCATCGAGAACGACAGCAGTAGCTCCGACCATATGCCTGTACGATAGGTCAGTTAGTCATTGCAACATCAGTAAGGGTGGTTTGATAAGTCCATGACTTTGTAAAGAAGAAACACTTTTTTCGAAATATTTTTTTATATCTCTACATTAATCTTTTTGTACATACATACATACACTCACGCCTGTTTCCCATGGGGGTAGGGAGAGACTACGGATCGCCACCTGCTACGATCCTTGCAGACTTCTTTCGCTTCATTCACATCCATCAATCTTTTCATACATGGCCTGCGGTTTTTGTCACTGCGTATTCAGTCCAATTAAGTTCCTACCTCTTTAAACCATTTTTTCTTTCTTTCACCGCCTGAAAACTGTGGTAGGTAACTGAAATGAGGGCCCATTTCAGACATCACCTTTTGGCTTGATGAAAGTCTTTGCCCGCCAAGACATTTATTCATGTTTGGCAGGAGGAAAAATCTCAGTGGGCTAAATTTAGAGAATAATAAGGATTCGCATCTTCATTCGATGAGTTTTGATGTCATGAGTGCCGAGAGGATCGACAGTCATTAAGAAAAGTTAGAAGTCACTTGAGCTTTTTGTTTCCAAAACGAATATAATCTTTTAGCGGATTTGAAAAAAAAATAGTGTAAAGATTGCCAAGGATTTTTTTAAGATACAACAATATATTATGAATAATAAGTATTTCTTCTTTTCAAAGTCATGGACTTATCAAACCGCCGCGCCCTCGTAATCAGCATGTCTTTCGTTGAATTTGGATATAAGAAAGAGAGAAATTAGTAAGTAACTAGTAGCGTCTGATTTCGAAGAATTTTCTTACTTAGTTTGAGGTCCTCGTCGGTGGAAGCGGTTTCGGCGGTGAGGTGTTCCTCTGACGTGTTGCTGTTGATTGCGATGTTGTTGTTCACGTTGTACATCTTCTTGCCTGTAAAAAAATAGTTTCACTATTGTTTTTCTGCGTAGAAATAATGTTAATAGAGACATAGTATTACAGTGCCTCTGCAGCGCTTCGTCCTACCACATTTTTTATCCACAACGAGTTAGTGCTTGACCTTGATCTCACCTGATGATAAGGCTGAAGGTGGAAGCGTATCACACCCGGAGTCCTCAATCACTGAGTAACTGACTATCTTACCTTTAACTGCCGGAACACAAAGATACAGACTTAGGTAAAAATGGTCTAGGCGGGATTGAAAAAGCCCACCACCAACCAAATCGAGTACAAAATGTACCCCCACCACAGAGGCGGTTAATAAAGCCTTTTGGGGTGTCACTGCCTTTTTAAATGTTGCTATTGTATTTGCTATGTGGCGTATCTTACCGTTGGCAACAGTGATGTCGTCGAGCCCGTTGAGGTCCAGCTTGAGGTCGGCGCGGGGGCTGCTGCCGGCGGAGGTGAGGTTGGCCACGCGGCGGCGCCGGCGCCGCACCTCGCGCGCCAGCCGCATGTCGTACGCCGTCGCCACCACCAGCAACACTGCCACGCCGCAGCATACGCCTCTGGAAACAACAGGATTACAATGAATAAAGCAGCAAATGACGTAAGTAACGGCCTGCTTTCGACGTTCGAAAACCAGCTACCTCCAGTCAGACACAGTACAGTGTTTTTTACGAAACGACTATTTTCGGCGACGATAGTCATTCTTGTTACCTAAGCTTGTTAATTAATTCTGGCCACTTGAAGTTTCCAAAAAACGGAAAATGCTCGAGCAATTTTTAAGGATATTGATTTTAATATTGATTTTAAAATTATAACATTGTATTTAAGTAGGTATGATATTTGACGCATACTCACAATCCGGCATGCAAAAGTAAAAAAAATGCCAGAGCATTTTTACGTTTGGTGAAAACACAGATTACATGTGAAAACTGACTGACACTTAAAACGTTCCTTTTCAATTTCCAAACAAAAACAAACAAATTTCCAAACAAAAAAATAATTTCCTCTGATTTCAAATAAATAATGTCGTTTGACAACAATTGCGTTAGACCACTACCAATTTATTGTAACTCTACGCACGGCGTATTTTGATGTTTAGTAATAAATAATTAGTATGATTGCTTTTGATACTAAATAATGTCAGTTATTCATGTGTTGAAATCATAAATTACATACGCAATAAGTAACTTTAAATGTTGGCCCACTTTAGAGCAATCAGTAGTATTAAAATAACAACGTAGAGTAAAATTTAATTTTTAATTTTCTTCCTCTTGTAATAATAGGTAGGTATCCTTCATTTTCATTCAGATAAAGATTACTAGACAATAGTAGATTGTATTACAAGGGAGCAAAATAATATTTTTACGGCGAGGGCGCTTTTTTGAATCCAGAGCGAAGTGAGGGATTCTAGAGTAGAATCCCGAGCATAGCGAGGGATTCTTCAGTAGAATCCTGAACGTAGCGAGGGATTCAAAGTATGTCGCCCTCGCCAAAAATATTTTGCGCCCGAGTCATATACTCTACTTTTCATCCCCTTTCTATGAGAAAATAAATAGGAGACTGTGTTTATGTAATTAATGAAAATGTTCTTTATTTAAAAAACACACGTGAAAAGTAAAAATAATTACAAATTTATAGTTACGTTTGATACACTAGCGCAATTTTCAAAAGTTATTGTACGTAAGTATGTACTAATTATAAGAACACAGACTTAATTCGCGCGCTTATGTTTTTTTTAGTCTCCGCGCCGTCTATACAGCCAGTCAATACATACCAGCCGGCGGCGGCGTTCGAATTCTATGAAAGATACATGTTCTAAATTCAAATCTCTTTTCCTCCCACTAAAAAGTTCTTACCAGAAAAGAGCTATTTTGGTCCCACTTATATAGGAACACAATGAAAAAGTATTTTCATCCCTTCTATTCGAAAAATGATGATTTGTTCCTATATAAGTGGGACCAAAATAGCTCTTTTCTGGTAAGAGCTTTTTAGTGGGAGGAAAAGAGATTTGAATTTAGAACATGTATCTTTCAAAGAATTCGAACGCCGCCGCCAGCTGGCTTCGAGCAACAAAAGGCTTCGTTTGTCACGAAGGGAGAAGCCTTAGCGATATTACTCTATTCAAATTATTCTGGCATTTTTTGCGGGGGGGAAAATGCACACAAGTGCAGTTCCGCATACCCACATACAAAAACTACACTGTAATGACGACACTCACACATAAAAAATAAAACAAAACAGCAAAAATTTGTGTACGGATGAGTCACACATCAAAATATGACACGTTTTTGACATAAAGGGCTGGGCTCAACTGTCGATGCAGCAATATCGATACGGAAAAAGGAATAAAGGTTACAAACTCAATCATTTTACGATGGGGTGAATAACAACAAAGAGGTCATTTTTATACGCTCGAGCTTTATACAAAAAGCTCGAGAGTGTAGGTGATTGGGTTGGGACTAATGAGTACCCAGGGAAGTTGGGCTCAGGCTGCTGACACTGAACATCGCTCCATGACAGTACTGCCATCTGCACACCCAACAATTTAAATTTACAACAATCGGTGATCGCTCCCCGTCTTAACGTTGATCACAGTTACATCATTGAATAATTGCTTTTTTACCATCGCCACTCTAAAAAGTGCGTTTAATTCAACCATAAGAGTGAATAATAAGCGATTTTAAGTTATACAGAGCGATGCTGAATCTTCGGCTACTATTCAGATCTTAGCAGTGTTATTTGCTTTAATTTGAATATGGTTTATTTAACAGTACTACTTACGGTCAGTATTCAGCTTGGATAAGAATCGCATAAGTCTTTCCTAACTACAACTCGACCAAATTAAAACGGTGTCATGAACTTAGCTGTCATGCAGCTATCATGCGCCTAATTATCTTGCTCGAGAGACGGCCGTTAGTCCCTCGAACTAAATTCCCTTTTTATTCACTTGTTGTATAATCTACTATTTCGACATTTATTTCGCAATTTTATCATCTGTCGCGCTCACATCAGTGCAGAGCAAATCATGCAAAAATATCGCAAATGAATTTGGCGCAGAATCAGGGCCAGATTGATCAACACTTTATCGACAAACATTATTTAACGGTAACATCACTAAGTTGCCCATCGGCGAGAACTCGGATTTATCTAGCGACAGATCTGAAATTTGTACGGACGAGCCATGGACTAGCAGAGCCGATGTCACTGAACAAATTTGACAACTAATCAAGAATAAAATATACGAATTTAATGTTTAAATGTAAACAAATAGCAATAATACGATAAAAAATTACTTTTATGTGAAATGTAAAACCGTCTTTTTGTATACTTGATGTTCAAGATCTCTTTTAACAGCAAAAAACTCATCAATTCGACATTTTAAACAGAGCAGCGTTCACATGCGCGACTGGACTCGGTCTAGAAAGAAATCCGGGCGCAACTGGTTTTACTAACGCGTATGCCCATTTGGGCTTGTACTTCGGCAGAGGGGAAACGCTTCGTATGGCTTCTCTTTCTGTAGAAGCCCGTCTTACTCTAAGCCAGCTGGTATGTATTGACTGGCTGTATAGACGGTGCGGCGAGCGCGCAAACTGAAAAAAAAACAAGCGCGCGAATTAGTCTGTGTTCTTGTAATTAGTACATACTTACGTACTAAGTACAATAACTTTTGAAAATTGCGCTAGTGTATCAAACGTAACTATAAATTTGTAATTATTTTTACTTTTCACGTGTCTGTTTTAAATAAAGAACATTTTCATTAATTACATAAACACAGTCTCCTATTTATTTTCTCATAGAAAGGGGATGAAAAGTAGAGTGTATCACTCGGGCGCAAAATATATTTTTGGCTCGGGCGATGTACTTTGAATCCCTCGCTACGTTCGGGATTCTACTGAAGAATCCCTCGCTACGCTCGGGATTCTACTCTAGAATCCCTCACTTCGCTCTGGATTCAAAAAAGCGCCCTCGCCGTAAAAATATTATTTTGCCCCCTTGTAATACAATCTACTATTGCTGTATTGGTAATGGCTGCAGATTTGATAGTTAGAGATGGTAGATGATTTGACATCACCTACACGGCTACATGAATGTGACGCACTTACTTTTATTACCTAAACTAATGCAGTGGTTCCTAAATAGTTTTTTCTATTACCCCTCCAAGAAATATTTCAAACTCGCATAACTCCTATTGCACTCTCCCCCTCACCCCTCAGGAATGTTATATAAAAAACTGAATAATATCTTACTTAAGTAAGAGATCGTTACGCGTACCCCCTGACGCAACCTCGCATAGCCCTTGGGGCACGCGCTGAACTAATGCAAAATATGCAAGATGCTGTATGGTTAGCTGGGTCATCTTGCAGTAAAACTTGAAAGGACCTGTAGCCACCAGAGTCTCCTACAGAATTAGATACATCTAGGTCATACTCACAGCAGCACTTGAAAGGTGGGGTCCTGCAGGTATTCGTATCCGCCGTGTTGCGGTGAACGCACCGCTACCACGGACTGGCGCAGCAGCGGCGCGTGAGCAGCGCCAACTAGGGCTCCGACGCTGTCGCGGGAACAGCTTCGCGGCAAGCATAGGCCCAAATGCAGGGTTCGTCGCTGCAAAAGAAACGAATCGTAGAATCAGTGCCTTCTTTTCACTCATCTGACACTAGATAACGATAAGTGCACTCATCCAATCGTAATCCTCAACGACTGAGGAATTGTATCCTACCTCTACCCAGAAAATAAATAAAATAGAAGACTTAATTGCCGGATAACAATGTTGGTATGACGTCAGACTTTCTGAAGATGATGGTATGGCTTGAAACTAGGAATACGCGTGTTCATCTATCCACTCCATCAAACTATCAAGTATGATGGAGTGGATAGATGAACACGCGTAGAAAAACGCGATAGGAAAACGCGTGTTCATCTATCCTATCCACCCCATCAAACTATCAAGTATGATGGGGTGGATAGATAAACACGCGTTTTCCGAGTATTCTGCTTAGGGTGGCTGTTTCAGGGTGGACAAACGGAATAAGCCGATGGTATGGTATAGGTAGGGTAGTCAGGTGAGCTTAAAACAATCCTCAATATGAAAAGAGAGACGTACAGTTTTAACGATGTCCTGGACGCCGCTGGTGACGGAAACGCGCACGGTATAGAAGGCGGTGTCGAAGGGTGGGCCCAGCCCCGACATCGACACGTCCTGCCGCCACTCGCTGAAGATTTGGGACCCGCTGCTCTCTGAGGAACAAATTACGAATAAGTTGCAATTTGACAAGCACTGTCAACTCGCAGCCACATGAGGTAAAATGATGTTCAAAAGTAGGTAGCACAGCTTTGTACCGCCAATGTTCCTCCAGGCTGAGCCCCGGCAGACCAACATTTTTCCTACCTTTTAAAGGTCTACTTTTCGTGGCAGGTGGTAATATCCAGTAACTAACCGTGCGGTGGCCACCCGTGCTATTGTGTTTTGGACAGTTAGTCAATAGTCAATGGGTTCTACTCTAATAATTGGAAATGTTCATATTCGTCACTGAATAATATTGACACGTTTTTGTATAAGATTACGGAACAGAGGTCTTACTCAAAAGGCCATTATTCTATTAAAATTAATGCTAGTAAAAATAATGATAAATGTATGGGATTGACAGGAGCTAAAGAAGCGGTAAGCTTATTCCCATACATTGTTATTCTATTCTACTAGCTTTAATTTTAGTAGAATGGCCATTTGAGTATGGCCTTGTTTAGAAATATTTTAACTTTTGATTACCGTTACAAAATGTTTTTTTCATAGCATACGGTGAAAACACTGAAATAAGTTTCTGCGTTTAAATGTTTCATATACCTAGTTAAATCCGATAATAATATATTTCATGCATATTTTATGTCTTATAATTTTATTTTAACATAAATAGTAGGTAGGTATGTGGTTTTATTTTAGGCAAAACTTTAATGTTTTTTTTCTGTATTTTTTTATTGCATCGTAAGACAGACCAACGCTACAATTAGCACTAAACCTGATTTATTTTATTATATAAACGCATGATAAAACATAACACACGACCGCTGCAATAATTACACGATTACGACGAAAATGAGTGTTTTGCTGCCAAGGCCGCGCCGCCGCGGCGAGGCTGCGCGGAGAAAGCGGCGCAGATGAAATATTTACCTCAAACTTTTGTAGACCCTTTGACTGAATTAGGTAGTTAGTTACCCATTATTTAATTTACATAACATTCTTTGACAAGTTTAATTAATTAATTAATATTTGTAGCAATTTAGTTGTCTGCACAAGATAGATAAATCGATGGCCGATTTATGTCGGAAACCAAAAATAGAACATAATGGATTCCAGTGCACTCATAGAAAAGTCTTTGATACTATAAAAATCGGTCGTGTCATGTCGTGTGCGAACGAGCTGGCTAAATTGAATAAATAAATGTTCAGCGCTCGTTGATGTCTTTTGTATGGAGCTTTGTTTGAGGACCAGAAAAGTTAAAAATTAATTAAACCAAAAAATCAGTAAAAAATTGAATTTGAATTGTTTTATGTAGTACAACGGGATAGTGCTTGGCCTTCACCTCACCTGATGTAAGTGACGATAAGCACTACACCTGAAATCTTCATTACTGAGGAACGCTATCTTTCCTCTAACTGCCGGAACACAACAGTTTTTAAATTGTTGTTATGGCGTCAGACTTAGGTAAGATGGTGGTAGCTAGCCAGGCGGACTTTGAATAAGCACTACCACCACCCAAACCGAGTACAAATTGTACCCCTCTGGGAATCAAACCCGGGTCTTACACGGGTGGGCGAACCATTAGACCACAGAGGCGGTTAAAATCACACATAAATATCAACAATTTTCAATCAAATTAAGCAGACATCATCAGCTTAATATTTTGAACGATGAAACGGCATGTTCGAATCTTTTAGAATTTAGTGTGATGAAGTGATAAACAACTCGAGTTATTTGTCGTATTTAGCTTGTTCTCTTATGTAGTTTAGTATCTTTAGCAAAAAGTTTTGATGCTTTCTATCGAACAATTAGAGATAACGTAAGGTGTTAGTTATTTGTCAAAAAATACACAATTAAATAGGTACGTATAATGCTTGGAAGCACGAAGTAGAAAATAACACTGCTACCGCTACACCAACCAGACATCCTCAGTGCAAGCCACACGCCGTTTGCAAGTATAAAAACTGCTGATTCACCACGCATCTACGGTCAGCGCCTCTCCTTGACCCGACGCGACGAGGACGTCGTCACGGAAGGAGGCCGCAGCGCTGACGTTGCACTTACGTAACGCGCAGGTAGCCAGGTATATTATGCGTGCCACCAAATATTATAACTATTGGCTAATTGTTACCATCGTTACGTCTATAAACATTTCGGTATATGACAGCAGCTAAGTGGGTATATTCGGAGGTAATTTAATTTACGAAAGTTGTTTACGTATTTTAAAATACTAAGGCATACTCTTATTTAGGTTTTACTTCAGATTTAAACACTTTCTATACCTTTGACGCTTCTGACATAAAAGAAAGGTCATTATAATTTAACTACCTAATAAAAAATAAAGGCGCGACTAGAACCCTACGCTGAGCGAATACTCGGAGACTACCAGTGCGGCTTCCGCAAGAACCGCAGCACAGTGGACCAAATCTTCCTCTTAAAACACATTATGGAAAAACGGTGGGAGTTTGCCCAGAATGTTCACTGCCTGTTTGTGGACTTTTCCAAAGCGTACGATAGTGTCGACCGAGAAACGCTTTATCAGATCATGACCTCGTTCCAAATACCAGCTAAGCTAGTCAAAATGGTAAAAATTGCTACGGGCACGAGTAAAATGCGAGTCAGAGTTGGTGGCGAACTGACAGATGAGTTCGAAGTGCTGACCGGACTCAAGCAAGGAGATGCCCTTTCGCCTATTCTATTCCCTCATATCGATATCCTGTCAAGCAGACTTAGCTCTGCTGCCTTTGCAGTTAAGAAAATAAGGCTTCTGACCGACATTGAAACAGCAAGATTGGTTTACTTCAGTTATTTTCATAGTATTATGACCTACGGTTTGTTGTTGTGGGGCTCAGCTGCTAATATTAATAACATATTCATCTTACAAAAAAGGGCAGTGCGCGCTATATACAACTTACGGTCTAGAGATACTCTTCGTGACCTATTTAAAGAAATTAAAATATTAACAGTAGCTTCCCAATACATCTATGAAAATATAATGTATGTAAAGAAAAATTTAGATAGCTTTGTAAAAAATAGTAATGTTCATAAACTCAATACAAGAAACAAGAACAAACTTGCTGTTCCAAGGCGCAGACTGCATAAAACCGGAAGCTCTTTTTTGTGTAGATGTATTACCTTTTATAATAAGATACCAGAACAAGTCACAGAACTGCCCTTGGAAAAATTTAAAAATACTGTTAAATCCAATTTAATGAGTAAAGGTTATTACACTGTTGACGATTATTTGAAGGATAAAAAGGCATGGGCATAGCTTTTGTATTGTTAATTATTACTCTAATACCTCAGTATTGATTAGAAAAAGTCCGGGGTTCTTTCATAGGTCTAGATAAAAGTCCTTTAATTAAACTCGAATCGTGATTTTCTTTTCTAAGTATAAAATTGTGAGAAGTATCCTACCTACTTAAAAACGTACTTCTGGCTTCTTGATTCGACGACTTGATATGGGTAGCTTTAGTATGTCATGCTCACTTCAAACATTTCTGCGGTGGTGTCGTGTGAGGCGGGTCGTTACGTTCCCTCAAATATGGTTGAGCGAAGCGATGGCTGGTTCATGCGTCATGCTCGTGAACGGGTGCTGCCAGTGGGAATGGGTCTGCTTCTGTCTGCTTGTATTAAGGGCGTCGTATAACTCGTATATAAAAGATCTGTTTTATATTGTCTGTATGTATGGCACTTCTTACTCAAAAATAGCTTACCTTGTTTTGATTTATTTAATTGCAATATTTTTACTTTCTATAGTCAGTAGTTTAGTGAAAGACCTATGAAAAGCTTTTGGATATAAATTTTCAATTCGATGCCTTAACATAGGTAGTCTTAGTATGTCATGCTCTCTTTAATCATTTCTGCGGTGGTGTCGTATGAGGCTCAAATATGGTTGAGCGAAGAGATGGCTGGTTCATGCGTCATGTTCGGGAACTGGTGCTGCCAGTGGGAATGGGTCTGCTTCTGACTACCTATCTTAATGCATATTGAATTGTATGTTTTTCTTTTATTTTTATTTATTGTAACAGCCTAGACTGAATAACAAGTTCAAACTTTGAATTTAGCTTAAAATCTGTAAATTGATTAAGAAATTTGAAACTCATTAAGAAATGAGCTAATTCAATAATGTTATTTATTTGTTAATCTTTGTTAATATAAAGTCTGGAAACGATATACATATTTGTAAATATCGTTCCATCTGATTGATAAAGCTGACAAGTTTTTTGCGCCCATTTTTCTTGTCAGTTAAAAGACGTCATAATGGGTGGCAGGGTAAAAGAATTGACGATTTAAAAATGCTTATTATGTGAGCTTATTTAAATAAAATATATTTCACTTTCACTTTCACTTTCACTTCACTTTCACTTTCACTTTCACTTTCTATTCAATTTGGCTCTTGAATACATCATCCGAAAAATATTACAGATAGATGGAGGAGTAGAACTGAATGGAAAGCACAAAATTATTGGGTATGCTGACGACCTTGCCATTCTGGGGCAATGTGAGCAGGAAGTAGTGGAGATGACTGAAGTGCTGGAGGAAGAAGGAAAACGGGTGGGTCTCAGAGTCAGTCGTGAAAAGACACAATACCTCCACATGAAAAGATATAAGGACCCGAGAGCAAAAAGGAAAAATCTTACTGTGAGAGGCATAACTTACAAGGGTGTCGATAAATTTAAATATCTTGGCTGCACAATAACAGATACTAATCAAAGAGAGGATGAAATCAGTATCCGCATAGTTAATACGTTGAGATGCACCGCAGCCCTTCATAAAGTGTTAATATCCAAGTTATTAAGCAGAGCTACCAAAATTAGTGTCTACAAGACAGTGATTAGACCGATTTTTATGTATGGGTGTGAAACTTGGACATTGACACGGAAGGAAGAAAACAAACTCCTAGTGACGGAACGAAAAATCCTACGTAAGATTCTGGGCCCAATCAGGGGAGAGAATGGGGAGTGGAGACAAAGATTTAATCAGGAGATTGAAGACCTAGTGTCCGAACCCAACATCATCGGGGAAATAAAAACCGCCCGACTTCGCTGGCTGGGACATGTGGAAAGAATGGGAGAGGTTCGAGCTGTAAAGAGAGCATACCTTGGTCAACCTTCCGGGCGTCGTCCAGTGGGCCGCCCGAGATATCGCTGGAAAGACGAAGTCGCCAAAGACCTCAAAGAGCTGGAGGTGCCCGACTGGTCAGATCTGGCAAAAGATAGGGAAAAATGGCGCACTTTGATGTCGGAGGCCAAGATCCACTTCGGGTCGCTGAGCCAGCGAAGTAAGTAAGTAAGTAATAAAAAATAAACATGTTTTTTTTTTCTGCCTAAGTTGTTGACGGTTGAAAAAAGTTTTTTATTTCTACCTAATAATACACACACACACATATTTTTTTTAATACTCTACCCAGAATATTGAAAAATGTATGTGTATGTGAAACTGTTACAATTGCCATTAGCTTAGCTTCGCATAATATGTAAACACTGGTTATTGTTTCCCATGATACAAATTAGACCCTTTGTTATGTATGGAATAAATGTGTTACCGGCCCTGGCCACGAGGCGTCTCAGTACTCACTACTTAATTGAAGAATCAGAGAATTTTCTAACTAATTAATTTGCATTAACAAGCATTTAACATCTCAATCCTAGACATTTATTCCAACGCGTGCCACTTGTTTAGGCCCTCACGACCCTTGACGCATAAGGTTATTTATTTTTAATTTACCACTATTTTAAGCGTTATTTTAATTTCGTATTTTTTAAAACCAAGTTTTCGCGTTTGAAAACCTATAATGCGAATCAATATTTTTAGTTGTCCTTGTCTTACATATTCAACAATTTTAAGTCAAGAAGCGCTCATGGCGGAACTTTGTCGGATGGGTGACCGTTAAATTGTCATTACAACTGAGCGCTTCCATGTTTCGGAGGGCACGTTAAACCGTCGGTCCGGGCTGCTGTCATCTGATAACAGTCGTTAAGCCAAGTTAAAGGCCTTACAGGCGGCTTGATAAAAACACCACTAATCCTCATTCGATAAGAAGATGAAGAACAATTTTAAGCACAATAAGTGTCCTCTTCGTCTCATGTACTTATAGGGCTGTGTAACCGCATGGAAAAGTCCAGAGTCGCGAGACTTCCTATAATTTCACGGTTGGTGTGCGGTTACGTTACGTCGAGGCAGGCTCCGAGGTGCGCAAGAGCAGGTCACTGGGTTGCAGTGCCGAAGGGTCCATACAAGCCGATTCCCATCGGCTTACCTTTTAGAAAGCCCACCCCGACTATCCACTATGCAGATAATGACATTTTTGTAGAACGGCTTACCTTCGCCATAATTTCACCCCTCGCCACTGCTGGGTTGAGAGCTGGATGTCTGTCATTTATACGTTTAGACGCTTGCCTCACGCATGAACAATGCAAATAGTGATACCACGCACCATATTATGGTCTTATGCAAGGATATACAACGTGTTACAAAACACTCCCAATGCCAAAGGATATCATCCACGTTTCATACATTTTTGGTCCAAATATGAAAGTGCCGGCCAAAAGACAAAAGTGCTTTATGTCAAAATGTATGAAAAGACAGACTTTTTGAACTCAATTAAAATCAAGTGCAGCGGTGCTACAGCTTAGGTGCCATAATAAGAAATGCTTAGGCGGACAAAATCTATCAGAATTTGCTTTTTGGCCAACTTTTTTAAATTTGTGCCAAAATGTATGAAAAGACAGACTTTTTGAACTTATTTAAAATCGAGTATAGCGGTGCTACAGCTTCGGTGCCATATCAAGAAATGCTTAGGTGGATAAAATCTATCAGAATAAAGAACTTTTCCTTTTTGGCCGGCACTTTCAGATTTGGACCAAAATGGATGATGTCCTTTGGTAGAAAGGGAAGGTACTATCAAACTGAACAACTTTTACTCCATGGGATCAACTCTGAAATCGCGAAAAAAAATCTGCTGTTTCATACTAAAATTTATAAGGAAAATATAAAAATGTATGCAATAGCTGTTTTTTTGCGACTTTGGAATTGGTCCCATAGTAAAAGTTTGATGGTCCCTATCTATCATATTCTGCTTTAAGGGTTTTTTGTAACACATTGTATAGATATACATACGAGGGCGGGTCAATAAGTCCGTGACTTTTTATATTTCCTGTCACAGTACTGAAAGTACAACTGCACTGCTCCTGACAACCGGCATCTTTCAGTTGGCCCCTACCAAAATTTGAACAAGCTGCGTCATTTACTTTGTATTTGATAGCCAATAATAGCATACTAAGTCGTGATTTGAGGAGAAAATGGAAAAAAGTGAATTTCATGTGCCGACTTCGCGGAGTGTTTGGCGTTGTTCAACTGCAATATGAACGAGATATTGCACTGTTTCGTAATCGTGGACGAAGCGTGGATCCACCATAACCCACCAGAGACCAAACAGCACTCAAAGCTGTGACTTTCTCGGGGTGAATCGGGTTTGTCAGCCATTAAACTCATAGCGACCGTTTTTTCGGATTCACGCGGTAAAATCCAGGCAAAACAATCAATGGCGAATATTATGCCAACTTAATGGATCGATTCAATGTGAATTTGAAAAAAAATCGGCTGCATTTGGCCAAGAAAAAAGTTCATTTCCACCAGGACATTGCAAGGGTGCAAACATGTGCAGTTTCCATGCCAATAATCCATGAATTAGGCTAGGAGTTGCTTCCTTATCCACCGTATTCTTTGGATCTAGCCTAGAGTGACTAATTCTTGTTTACAAACCTAAAGAAATGGCTCGATGAAAAGAGATTTGACTCCAACGATGAAGTCATCTCAAAAAAATACCTATTTTGTCAAATTTTTTTTGGAAGGGATAAAAAAATCGCAGAAACGTTGGACAAAGTGTATAGAGCTCATAGGGAGACTACGTTGAAAAATATATATTTCGTTACCCAAAAACCTGTGTTTCATTCAAAAAGTCTCGGACTTATTGACCCGTTCTCGTATGTATGTAGGTAGAGACACTCACTGTTATGTCGGGGCGCTGGTGTGTGCTGCTCGTTGAGCACCTGGCACAGCTCCGCGGAGCCGGTCCAGTAGTTGTTGCCCCAGTAGAACATCGACGTGTACCGCCCGCTGGCGTCCTCCACTGGAACAAACAGAGGTTAAGTTATAACATGACACAAGTGGGTGAAAACTATCTATCACGCTTATGATAAGGTACGCGATTCTCATCTTCTGGCTCAAACTAGCCGACTTTGTAATTTGCAACTAAACAATTTAAAAAATTCTAATATCTTTGCTAAACAAGGTTTAAGATGAATAAATAATAAAAAAATATTAGAAAAAATCGACTCACCCGTAGCAACTCAGACGGGATTCGAACCCGCACCCTTGGGAATCCGGCCCAATGCACTCCCAAGGGTGCGGGTTCGAATCCCGTCTGAGTTGCTGCGATTTCTTCTAATATTTTTTCATTATTTATTCATCTTAATATAAAAATAGCATTGTGAATGCAAAAATCTAAAAGTTTAAACAAGTTTTTTTAATTTGGCAAAGAAATTTGAGACAGATTCCGATTTAACTCTCCACCACGAAAAGGGTTCTTTTGGTGAGTAAAAACTCGCAGTAAAATCGATTTTTGCTGCGAGCGTGAGGCAAAGTTCTTTATTAATTTCTACACCACCTTTTGAAATAATAAAGAAATAATCGGTCAAGAGCGAGTCGGACTCACGCACTGAGGGTTCCATACCATCATAATTGCACCATCAAACCACACTGCAGAGTAGAATAATAAATAAGTATTACAGTTTTAGGTCAGCGCCATCTCTTGATCGATAGTGGAACTAATTGACCGAGCGAGCACGAAGTGCGAGCGAAGCGTCTCTGCTTCAGCTTGGGCAAAAATTCTTTCGTATGTCTGTATGTTCTCTTCTACAGGTCGCATTTCTTAACCGATTCTCGTGAAATTTTGTGAGCAGGTTCGAAAATTATATAGAATTTTTTTGTCGAGCCAGATTTTTTTAATTTTTCAAAATGGCGGAGATATGTAAAAAAAACATATTGCAGTCCAGCTTTCCGGCTCTGTCTTTTCTCCTCTACAGGTCGCATTTCTCAACCGAATTTCGTGAAATTTTGTGGGCAGGTTTGAAAATCATATAGATTTTTTGAGTTGAGACAGTTTTTCTAAATTTTTTGTAATGGCGGAGATATGTAAGAAAAATGTATTTCAGTCCGGCTTTCTGGCGCTGGATGTTCTCCTCTACAGGTCGCATTTCTCAACCGATTCTCGTCAAATTTTGTGAGCAGGTTCGAAAATTACATAGAAATTTTTTGTTACGCCAGTTTTTTGAAATTTTTCATAATGACGGAGAAATGTAAGAAAACATATTTCAGTCCGACTTTCCAGCTTTCCATTTTTCTCTACAGGTCGCATTTCTCAACAGATTCTCGTGAAATTTTGTGAGCAGTTTCGATGATTATATAATTATTTTTAATTTAGCCAGTTTTTCTAAATTTACCAAAAATCACCATTTCGAAAAATGTTTAAAATTAGAAGTGCCATCTAGCTGCGAATATACCTACCAAATAATACCAAACAGCACGTACCTACCACGTGCTTTGAAAAGCTCGTGAACAGTGTGGAAAAAGGGGTGGCGACATCTTTTAGATTATTTTATAAACAACTTACAATTTGAGCTACTTTTTAACGCGAGGTCTACAGCTCAGGGAGCCACTAGTGTTAACTTTTTTAGAAATTTGATCATTTCTAAAAAAGTGTGCTATATTGAGACATCGTTTTATTTTTCCTGTAATCTTTATATAAATTGCTATCACATAGAATTATTTCAGATTTTTCTCTTTGCAAACTTCGGAGATAAGGGGGGGGGGGGGGGGAAGGTATTTTTTTTTTACAATTTTCATTATAAGTCGAAAACTATGCGGCCTAAAAAAAAAGAAAAAATTATTGAAAACGTACAAACAACGATCTTTCATATGATACTCCACATGCCCTAGTTGCCCCACTTCAAATTTTTAAGACCCCTTTTCAGCCCCTGTTGTAAAAAAGATATTTTTATTTTTATTTATTTCTTATTTGCAAAATAGTTGGGCAAATGTCAACTTAAACTATTCCAAATTTCAAGTTGATACTATTGGTAGTTCTCGAGATATCCAGCTGTGACAGACTGAGTCACACCATAAGGGTTCCTTTTTATTATTTTGGTACGGAACCCTAAAAAAGGCGCATGCGTGTTTATAATAATGTACTAAACTAAGTAGGTACCTAGGTACCTACTCTGTTTCACGGTGTTAGACAGACAGACAGACAGACAGACTGAGTCACACCATAAGGGTTCCTTTTTTACCATTTTGGTACGGAACCCTAAAAAGAAATAGAGTGACAAGTATGAGACTTGTAAAATTGGGTTGGTAAACTTTTTCGAAGATAATTGTTTTATATTTTATTTTGATAGCAAAAGTTTGAAGAATAAAGAAAATAATATTATGATTTTTTTATTTTACCTTGTTAACCAAATATATTTTTTTATATTATTATAGTGGTGCAGAGGATTAAACAGGAATTGCCTTCAGAGAACTTTATACGTTTGTGATGATCACGTAAATATTATGTATATCTACAAATTTACTCACAAAAGAGTTATTTTATTTATTTAAGCGGACTGTGACTGACATGACAACTAGTTGACATTACCACTGCCAAACTTTTCATTTTTTTTTATTTGAGCAAAAGCACTACCTACGCATACAGCCGTAATAGTGATTTATTGTACTATGCTGTAAATTTAAATTTTAAATTATTATTTAAATTAAAATGAAGTATTATGAAAATTCCGTAATTGGTTATTCCTGACTCTAAAGCCAAAAGCTACCAGAAAATATATAATTCACAACAGTTTTGGAAAAGTTTACCAAGTTTACCAACCCAAAAAGGATAGATCTTTTTTTTATAGTTTATTCATGACTTGGATTGGGTCATAGCCTTCTATAATTGCAAGCCGTGAACATAAGTTTGGCAACGTCTGTTACTGTCAGTTCGTGGTCATGTCGTCGGCCAGTCTCCATACTAAATGTATGGGAATATTTCAATTTTGAGAGGTCGATATTTTTTTTCCTAGTAATCGTGTGAGGTTTAAAATATGAAAATAATTTAGTTCCTTTATTGAAATGCTTTGTATATTAAACAATAAGAAAAATATCAATGTTAACAAGGAAAAAATGGCTGTCAAAGATGTCATCTTTTTTGTTGATTTTCTTCAGCAGGGAGTTGATTAACACGCCCTCTAGCAATAAATGATATATCATTAGAAAGGTCTTTTAAAGACAAATATTTGCTGTTAATATACTTTATATCAATTGTTTATACTTTTGGAGTTAAAGGTTATTAAAGTATAAAAGTGGTTTATTGTCTATGGGAGTTGATTTACCCCACCTCTAGCAATAAATGATATATCATTAGAAAGGTTTTCATATGATAAATATTTGCTGCAAACATACTTTCTATTAATTGTTAGTATTTTTGGAGTTTTAGGTCATTAATGTAAAAAAAAATGGTCCAGTTCAGAGCGTTATAACTCTCAAAGTACTAATAGTTGACGTTTATTGTGATACAATAAAGTGTTTCAAATTTAAAGACCTTTCCAATGATGTAAGATTTATTGCTAGGAGAGGCTTAGATCAAAATGCTCATCGTACTAAAGGGCCCCCGAAATGTTCAAATAATTTGACTCAAACCGTGTCCTAATTAATAAATAATAATAATAAATATAAAATCTTTATTGAAATAATCTTACATCACAATTTACAACTAGTTTAAACATATATAATCTAGGAAAAACAAATAATAAATAATTATTAAAATAATATAATACTATGTGCTTGACCACATGCGATGTTGCCGTTCTGCTCAACTTCATGGCTTGGAAATATAGAAGGCTATGATTGGGTAGAATCTTGGATAGAATGCCTTGTGTTGTCTTGTCATATTGATTAAAAAGTATAAAAAATAAAATACACGAATATACCAAGGAGTTTTAAACAAGGATTGTTAAAAAAGAAGGTTTACAATTCGAAATATAGAGTATGGAAGAATGAGGTCGCATAAAATATAAAATAAGAAAAAAAAGAAAATTGTTAACAAAAGCGTTTTATGATTGTTAATAAATAAATAAGATGGGATATTAATAATTAAAAAAAAAACACTACGTCATGTAAAACAAAACGAGGGGAATCTAATTTACTCTATGAATATTTATTTTTTCAGCATAGGTTTGATCGAACTATTATTGTGATATAATATACAAAATGGGTACCTTGCCTCGAACAGGCGATTTAGTTGAAATATTTTATTTATAATGTAATTTTTTGAATTAAGAACATTTATATTTGTATTGCTTGAAATACTTTTATAATTTTAATACCATAATAATAATAAAGCAATATACAAAAAATTAGTGCGTCCAGCAATGAAATAATCTAACTCCAAAAGAGTTGAGAGAACAACTTTTTAATGCTGTATTTATATGAAAATAACTGTTCTACCTATAAAACTTTTCTCGCTAGTAGAGGTGAAAAGTTGTATGTTTAACAAAATACCAAAGTTTTGTTCTGCCTTTAAATTAAATAAAAAATACATTTTTACCCTAATCTAATCTAAAAAAAATGAATTATCGTGTGAAGTTTTAGTTTACAAAAGTTACGATATACATACACCTAGTTATCTCGCATCCTCTGTAAAGGTAGAGGCATTGACCTAAAAATTTTTTTTCAGGTCAATGGGTTGGGTAGAGTTTATTCTAAGAAAAGGAGCGTCAATTGACTACATTTCAAAATATTTCGGTACATATTTTTATGAATTAATGAAAATTTCTCGTTTTTAGGCAACACATATTTTTTCTTTTCCATTTATTTTCATACATTACTGAGGGGTACGTATCAGAATGTCTAAAGTTAGAATGTCTAAACTTAAAATGGCAAAGCCGCGGCAGCGGCCGGCGAAGCACCAGAAAAAAAATCTATTTCTAACTAAATTGGTGGATTTTGTTCACCGGCTACTGAATCAGTGACTGACACCGGCTACAGAATCAAGGAGCGGCGCGGCTATGGTGATGTGCGGCGGAGGCACAGAGGTTAACACGCAATTATTAACCTAATTAGTTAGGTACTTAAATGAAAGAAAGGCATAAGTAAATTCTATACGTCATTATGTGTATTTCGACTATTCGACATTTTAAGTTTTGACCATTTGAACTAAGACATTTTTATTTAGACATTCACGACCGTTTGACATTTTCGTTTTTGACTTTCGTAATTTTAATCCTTAGACATTCTAACTTTAGACATTCTGATACGTACCCATTACTGAAATATTAATTAATAGAAAATGGTTAATTCTAAAAGGACGTAAGTACAAGATATAGGTAAAATATAAGCGATGCCTTTATATACTGATCTAAAAATTCTGAAAAAAAAATATGAGCTTAGAAATACTGATCTAAAAATTCTGAAAAAAAATATGAGCTTAGAACACCAAAATCTCGAAATGGTTTTCATGTCAATTTAACATTCAGCAAGAGCGCGGTTATTTTTTTTAAAGTAAATTAAATAAATTGCTAACATGGTGCTTTCAAAATTAATTTTTAAAAGGGTCTGTCTTTGTGCTCACCTTGATGTATTTGTACCTTACCTACATTACATTATGAAGGTGAAGGGCCAGCCGGCCTAGGTGAATTAATTTTAGAGTGACAGTCACCAAATGAGTAGCGCACGAAATAGATTTTCTGGTGCAAATAATATATAAAAGCAACAATTGCAGCAACCAATGAATAAAAAAAATTGGAAGCAGTAAATTTACGTCCCATCACTAATATTTTTTGTAAGTAAAGCACCTAGGTACATGAAATTACCAAGGTCATCCATCATCCTTGAACTTCTTAAACGGTCACGAAGAAGGGTATCCACTTTTTTTAAATCAGGTGTCATTTTAATTACTGAACAATGTCACCGGAAGGTCCGGAAGCATTTTATAGGGTCCGTAAGACAGTCGTCGGGTTGACAGGGTTGATTTATTACCATAATAATACTTAGATTAATATTTAACGTGCAGTGGAGATGAGTCGAATTTGGATTCTGTGTGTTTTTATTATCTTACAATAGTAGGTACCTGTAATGTAGAGTATGGAACCTCAAACAAAATGATCTTCTTCATTGATTTTGCTTGCAGTTGTCTGTCATGCATAACTTTCTTCTTCTTCTATTTTTATTTTGGCAATCTACTTTCCTCTTGGAAGTAATTTGGCCAGGCACGTATCCAGACTTTTAATTCGGGGGGGGACAACTGCATCCCGCAAACCGGAGAGTTCCTCGCCCGCTAAATTTGAATTTAGTCCTGTACTGTGTGTTCTGGATTTCGGGGGGGGGGGATAAATCCCAACTATCCCCCCCCCTTGGATACGTGCCTGAATTTGGCAACTATTTCATACAGAGAACAAAGAAAAATTTTCCCCCCCAACTACTTCTATGTTCTGTGATTTCATATTTTGGCGACGGCGAATAAGAAAAAGCAACTACCTTGGCAACTACATATAAGTATTTATTTACTTTTTAATAGATTACATATTTTTTTTTTCTTTTCCGCGGAAAGTAACTAACTAGTGAGAGTTAGCAAGTGCCGCTTCTTCAAGGTCATTGGGCATTTTGTCCGAACATTTGACCTACGGCGTATACAGTCGAAAATACGAATAGGGCTAGGTATGTAGATAAATGTATCGCTACTCAGTGGTATGCGTCGCATTCTTGCAGGCCATGTTTCATTTGTATCATAGCATTTCAATAATAAATAAAATAAAATAATTTATTATTTATAATAGTAAATAAAATAAAATAAATAATAAAGACAACAAAAACGTTTATTATACCAGTCGATACATAAAAAATAATACTTTTATAATAATAACAATTTTTTTTTTTGGATTCAACGCTTCATATCTTTATAAACTTTTATTGCATGTCAAAAATAACTTATGAACTACATGAGTTACGAGTGCCTTTATTGTTGTTGTTCATTCCAAAAGGAATTAAAATGAAATAAGCAAGATATTCTTTAAAGTATGCCCTGTTGTGGATTACCTCCCACAGGGAGTCATTTGCAACAATTAATTGTGGACGTTTAAAAAATCCCTAGGTAACTATCGACCGGGATAAAAATAGTCATATATTGTAATCTATAAGACATCTGTGTGTTAAATTTCATTCAAATCCGTTCAGTCGTTTTTGCGTAAATCATCCAAAATGTGAAATTTATAATATGAGTAGGGATCTTCTACATCTGGCCCAAGAAATGCCTGGGGGGTGGGGGGGGGGGGGGGGCTATTTTTAACCGACTTCAAAAATTTGAAAAGGAGGAGGTTATCTATTCGTCGCGTATATTTTTTTTATATGTATGTACACCGATTACTCGAAGACGGCTGAACCGATTGAATTGATTCAAACGTTATCAATTCAATCGGTTCATGGTTTTGATTATAACATGAGGTTTATTCCCAAGTTGGTCCAATTTTTTGAAATTTTGAAATCGCTTTAGTAGTTTTCAAGTAATCTTGAAAAAACTGTCGTTTTCGCTACCATTTTATATGAATTCAGGCGGATTTTCAACCATCACTTTTTTGTTTATGAACTGTGAAACATTATGATGTTTTATTTTACAAAATCATCGCTTACATACCTACCACAAAAATGTTTAAAATAAAAAAGCTTTTTTTAAAAAAAAAAGACTTCAATAGACGTGTTAATCAATTTGAGCATTATTTCTTGCTTTTTATAGAGCTGTTTTTTAGGGGCACTGCTTTAGTCAGGAACCCCTTAAATCCAAACCAACATGCCTACTCTGCAGGCAAATCAACAGAGTCTGCCCTACATAAGGTGGTCTCTTATATTGAAGGCAATCTCAAACACCAAATATCAACACTAGGCACCTTCATCGACATCGAAGGAGCCTTTGACAAAACCAATTTTACCAGCATAAGCCAGGCCCTCTCTAAACATGGTGTCGATCCCACTATTGCCGGGTGGATTGACAGCATGCTAAGAGATAGAGCTATACAATTTACTGTGAATGGTACTACCAGAGGGGTAGTAGCTAAAGGATGTCCCCAAGGGGGGGTCCTCTCACCTCTCTTATGGAACATTGTGGTCAATGAGCTGATTAGTTGGCTCAACGACCGCAATTTCCTCACAGTAGGCTATGCAGACGACCTGACCATACTCATCAGCGGACGAGTTGAGAGTGTGATATGTGACCGAATGAGGTCCGCATTGAAGGTCGTCGAACAGTGGTGCAATAAACACAATCTAACAGTGAACCCAACAAAGACGGAACTAATTATGTTCACAAACAAACGAAGTCTAGGCAATCTTAAACTACCTAAACTTTTCAACACCAGTCTGTCCCTTAGCAAGGAAGTCAAGTATCTAGGAGTGATACTAGACAACAAACTCCTCTGGAATAGACATCTCGAAGGGAAACTAAACAAAGCCACCATCATCTTTTGCCAATGTAAAAGACTACTCGGCAAAAGCTGGGGGCTATCACCGAAAATAACAATGTGGCTGTATAAAACCGTTATACGTCCCATAATCACATACGGAGCCGTTGCCTGGTGGTCCAAAACAGAGCAAAGCACCGTCATCAACAAGCTGCAGAAATTCCAAAGATTGCGATTCTGCGATAACCGGCTGCATGCGAACTACCCCCACAGCCGCCCTAGAAGTAGCTCTGGACCTAACACCACTGGACCTGTTTATACAACAGGAAGCCTCCATGGCTGCTATAAGGCTTAAGCACCTGGGTCTGTGGTACAAACAAGAGGGTCCTCACTCCACATTGTGGAATAATCTAGTGAAACATGAGCCACTAATCGCTGCCCCATGCGACAGGATCCCAAAACAATACATTTTCGAAAAGAAATATCAGATACAGTTATTTGAAAGTGACCGAGATTCCTCCGGCATACATGAAGTCCGAATTTATACGGACGGCTCCAAGATGGGAACTGGCACTGGTGCTGGAGTATTCTCACAAGACCTGAATATCAAAATATCACAAGCATTAGGCCAATACAGTTCGATATTTCAATGCGAATGTGTTGCAATAATAAATGCCGCTACCACGGCCCTGTCTAGAGGTATGAAGGAACTAAACATCCGCATACTGACAGACAGCATGGCCGTTCTAACAGCACTGGAGGCCAACACGATCAACTCCAGTATCGTCTACGAATGCCACCAAGTTTTGGATCGTTTAGCATCCAAAAACAAAGTAATCCTACAATGGATTAAAGGGCATAGTGGATCACACGGGAACGACGCCGCCGATGAGCTGGCTAGAAAGGGATCTTCCACAACAATGGCAGGACCCTTACCCATTCTGCCACTCCCGTTCAGCCAACTGCGCTCATGGGTGAGACAACGTACTCGTGCTGCACATAATACTCGTTGGGTAAATCTAACAAGCTGTAGACAGTCCAAGTTGGCGATGACCGCAGTCTCGCCGCGGTTGACCTGTAGACTGCTCAGCCTTAATCGTCCAGACCTCCGAATAGTTGTAGGTACACTTACAGGTCACCTTGCCTTAAACCGACAACTATTCATCATGAATGCGACAGACAGTCCCCTATGTAGAGGATGCCTGGACGCAGAGGAAACAGCCGCCCACGTGATCCTGGAGTGCGTGGGTTTGGCCGCACACCGGGCAGAAATCCTCAAAGACGTGAGGTCGCTCCTAGAAGCCTGTGAACGCCCCAGGAGGCTTCTGCGCTTCTGGAAGGAGCTGGGATGGCTTGACTAGCCACACCAATGCTGTGTTCACGCATAACGGACCAAATGAGAGTCTAAATGCGGAAAAAGAGCCCATCACCAATACCAAAAGAGCTGTTTTTTAAGATTTTTGAAGGAGGTTGTGCTTTTTTTAAAAAGCTTTTATTGAATCCTTCGGCTGGCGTCGAGCGCTCTTTTCTGCTGATTTAAAAAATAGGGCCACTGAACATGGTCCATTTTTAATTGGAGTGGCATGCCTACAACGAATTGTATTTAGCTACTGCTACTCTGTAAGACAGGTTCTTAAATATTATTGATGTTTTAATGCAATGTCGAGGGTACTTCCTTACCTTGATAAAATTACGATGGTTTGCAGCGAATAAAGTAAAATATACAAGAAAATTTAAATTAACCTACTAGCGATAGCAACTCGGTAACTTAATGGGGCTGGATTCCTAAAAGTTCAGTTTGAAAAGCTACTAAAGTAATTTTTTTCTAGTATATTAGTTGTTGCCAATGACTCCACCAGTCGTTGTAAATCTCTCTAAAATTATAAATTAGGTACCTATTACTAAAAAGTTACTAGAGATAACGTTATCTTTTTTGAAATTTTATTTAGTAAAAGAAACAAACTAGGTACGCAAATTTAACATAAAGGCGCTGGTTATCATAGTTTCTTTCTGTGGTTGATAATTGTAAAATTTTTCACCACCTAATTCGGCTATTACATGTCGACAAACTTTGAAAACGAAATCAACGATCACCGTCAAAAGAAAGTGTTGCCTACTTGAAAAAAATAAATCTAATTTAATAACTTTTAAAAACATTTTATCAGTAAACACGATAAAAAAAAAGTAATTTTTAATGTTTGTATCTTTTTTCTCGAAACTGTTCTTATTCACCATCCAGTTGCGAATCACACATGAACATACATATGTACATACATATTTTGAAAAGTGGGACTGAATTCTTTAATTTAAAACTGGTTTGGTCTCTGTACGCGAACTTTCATCAAGTAGGTCAACTAAGCCCAATGACCTTTGAGATTCTGAGATTGAAAAAAGATCCCGACGAACTGGACCTCCTCCTTTTTTTAAGTCGGTTAAAAAGGAAAAGGAAGCGTGCCATCGCAGCCACAATGTGGTGGTAATTATACCACCATTTGCCATTAGGCATTGTTTTCGGAAACGGCAGACGAAATACCACACCGCACATTATTCGGTAAAATCATTTTAACTCGATTTATTTGCTAAAGTTGTTTGGATAATACATGTCACTTTCTTGAGCTTTCTTCCCATGTTTTAGTTAGGTACCTATTGTTTTTGTTATTTCTTTTTTGTATGGCGTTTTTGCACAATATTGCTCTGAATACGTCGTTGTTACCGTTCGTCTCGTGTGTGGGTAGCTCAACCGGTCGCAGGGTTGCTGCAACGCCTAATGATATACATTGTAGAGACACCAGGAACCGTTTGGCAACCAGCCATTGCATGCTACTTACCAACCTCGGTTTAGCAACCATTCTGACGGTTCAAAATACTGTCACAATGATAATATTGAAATATAAGTACTCATAGGGAAGTCACTGAAGAGACACACTAATATAATGTAAAGTCGTAAAAAAATGCACTAAACTTTAGGAAAGTTTTGATGAAAAAAGCACGAATATTTTGTTTAAATAGTCTTTTCATGCGTACTTGCCCAATTGTTTTTTTTAAATAAGCCATTTTTTTCAAACCATAATAATAAAGACGGATTTTCTAAAATCAGAATTCAAACTCATAATCGTAAACGTTCCAAAAATTAATCATAGCTAGGTAAGAAGCTAATTTTTATTATTATTACATACTGCTCATTCATATATCCACTTTATATAACCTCGCCGACATAAGTGGCTCTCAAAAAAGTAAAAACAGAATAAAATTGTTATAAGGCATAATGTAATGACCAGCTTTAGGCATTTCCTTCTCGGAAAGTGGATTGCCTCGTCAATTTAGAGGTTGAGTTCGGATACCTACTGACCTACTTTGAGTTCTTAATTCATGTCATTTTGATTAACTGCATGTTAGATTATGAAAGGATTTAACTTTTATGAACTTTTACGACTCTTAGTTATGACTGTTAAATTATACAGTACCTAGACGACGTTTGTTACGCCTTCACGTCCTAACTACTGAACCGATCATCATGAAATTTTGCATAGACGTCAGGGGTACAGAAAAGGACATAGGGTATCTACCTTTCATCCAGAAAAAGCGTACAGTTCCTGAGGGATAGCAAAAAAATTGTCCGCGCAGACGAAATCGCGGGCGGCCGCTAGTATACAAATAAATAAATAAATATTAAAGAATTGCTCGTTTAAAGGTTTAAGATTAATCAGTTTTTCAACGCGAATTAAAAATACTTAAGTAAGTATTTTAACAAAATTAAATGTTCTTACAAGTATAGGTTAAATAATAAGGATTATTTATTATCAAATTTACAAAAAAATAAATTGCTCAGTCCATTTTCTGAAATTGGTGACATTTCAAGAAAATTTTCAAGATTATTTTTCGAAAGCGAAGCGATAACGAATATATACAAATGCTACAATACCTATATGATTAACAGCACTCAGTCACAGAATATATACCGTAGGTACCTGACCCACAAGAAATTAAAACTCCTTGAATTATTTCCAGCTAGAGTGGAGAGCGCTAAGCTCCGCTTTCGGCCATCATCATTGCTGCCAATGCCAACAATGCAGTCATTATAGACCGCGACAGTAATGTACCATTCAACATCATGTTCAAGCAACGTCAAAAATTATAAGAATGAAGGTTTCATTTTCTCTAAACATCTTCATTGCCCCATTCTAAAGAGTGAAAATTTAGTAACAAAATATTCTGTGTAATCAATCAGATGGACTCATTTTTATTCGGTGCGATCACCCATCGACACGCGCTTACAGCAACTTCCGCCGAATTACTACAAACTTAGGTATACGCTCCAGTTAAATATTCGCGAAACCTTTTACAAATGTTATTCCAATAGTACTGGCCATTGCAAATAAATGAAAAATAGTAATGTAGTTAGGAAGTGCACCAATGCACATAAAGTTTATGCAGTAACATCCGTTAACATATCACAACACAACTGACACAAATTCTGATCGAATATTGTTTAACGAGTATTTCAATCAGAATTTGGAACTATTCGATTTTAGTTCCTTTTTTATCAATCACGATAAAAAAGTTTTTGGAGTAACTTTATGGTTTTACTAGAAAAGGAGAGCTATTTACGGACGCTCAGTCGATAGGTGATTTTTTCCGCATACGGTATCGCTTCTTGATGCAGCGTCTGTTAACATGTTATATCCAATCTTCCGTACTACCTATTTTCTAAAATAATGGTCGTTAAGTTTTTTTCTCTAGGTAATTTTAAGATTTCTGAGTCCAATGGTCACATCCATTTTATCGTAAGGTCGGCGAACACATTAAGGGAACGTAACTGTGTTAACGTTCATAGGCTAGGCAGACTTTTTATCATAAGACGGGTATGCTTGTATGTCGCTTAAAAAGGTACCCTTCGTACAAAATATACCCAAAGAGGACCGAAGGGCGACTAGCTGCACCTCGTCTAGACTGCTTCCTTATACGCAAACCGGAATTTCTGATAAATTCTTTTAATTTCGGAAGCGTTGCGGATCCCGCTTCCCGGCGACATTGACCTGGTGCCGGCGTCTCTGCCCACCCATCACTGACCACGGTCGCCGCATAATTCCTCGATTTAAATAATAATTACCAATTTACGGCGTGCCATCAAGCTTCATTATCTTGATTACTTGCGGATTTTATGATTTTCACTTTTGATTGTGTCTTGTGGGCGTGTCATGGCCGTTGAGAGTATTATCTGACATTTGCTTAAATCTTAAAATTTTATGATAAAGGTTAATTATGTAACAATTGAAACAAAAGATTGCTCATTTCAGCAGATATGAAAAGCTATATTTATGAAAATGTTGCATAATTAATGACTGATCGATCATTCGATTCCGGACACAGACTCGTCCGGTGCACAGAGTGAAACGCGCGGGATCTCGATACGGCTAGCCCGTATCGGGTCAAGGCAAGCCCAACGCAAGGTCTCTTTCTATAGTTATCACTATTTATTATGTTATTTAGTTAGCTGCGGTCGATCAACCTGCTGAATATTTTTCAATTGTTTAGGGTTGGTTTTGATATAAGTTAGCTGTAATTTGTTGAAAAATGTTTTGGTCCGACGTAAAAAGCTGCAGAATATGTAATGTACCTATTCATGTATATATGGACAGACCATTTTCTGGACTACTGTCCAAGTATTGAAGTGGTATTGGCCAGTCAGAGACAGTTAGTTCCTGAGATTGGTTATAGATATGTTCGATCCTATCATTGTTATAACAATTAAAATCGTTCCTTTAAAAAAATGGCATTAGTACCTATAGAATAAATATGACGCTTTCTCAGTTTTGTTTTCTCATTTTCCTTAACAAATCATAAACACCAGCTATAAGTCGACATTGAACAATATTTTTTGCTATCAAGACGTGACAAGAGCTCTTCAGGTCAATGGCAAAGTCTATCTTACTCTTTTTATTACGACTGCAATTCAGTTCTTATTTTCTGATCAACTCTCAAGCCCGAGATTCGAGAGCCTAAGTTTTTCTGAAAGACTTTAAATTGATTCTCTTAAAAAAGCTGAACATCAGTTGGCAATCGTAACTTTTTATGGATTCGATAGTTTTGAAACAGTCGACCTTGCGGATCGCAGCGAAACTGCTAAATACGTCATTAGCGGTCGTTTGATCGCGTACGCGCGCGCATCGAATCCAATCTTCGCAAGGGACCATGTGCTAACCATTTTGCAATGCAACACTGCTGCATTCTAATGAATGACCAATTATTGGGTGACTCGATTGGTGACAACATGAGTAAACATGCGATCACAAAACAAACAATGTCATCGGAGACTCCAATAAATATTGTCAACACTAGGTAGTCATAATATTTGGTATACTTAGGTACTTACTGTCTGGCAAAGATTAATCTGATAAAGAAATCGATATCTCTTCAGAAATGAAAAATCCTACTAATATTATAAATGTGAAAGTTTGTGGGTTTGGATGTTTAGATGTTTGGATGTTTGTTCCTCAATCACGCAAAAACTACTGAACGTATTTGCTTGAAATTTGGTACACAGATAGTAGATAGCCTAGATTAAAACAAAGGATACTTTTTATCCCGATATTCCCACGGGAACGGGAACCACGCGGGTGAAACCGCGGGCGGCCGCTAGTTATAAAATATCCTCGTCACCAAAGTGAAGCGGAAGGATAAACTATTCTGGATAAACTATATTACATAGGTATTATATTGGACCACCTGGCTCACCATTTTCCCGAACATCTCTTTCTTTGGAACTCTCAAAACCAACATTTGCTAGAGGACAATATTGGCAACGATCGGCCTGCCGATCTATCGACCATTATATTTTGCTCTTTGAATGAATAACATTAATTTCGAGTGACTGAAAGAGATGACTACTAAAATGCAGAGCCGTGCCAGACAGGGCTAATTAATATTATGACAAAATATGAAAAAAACCGGCCAAGTGCGAGTCGGACTCGCGCACGAAGGGTTCCGTACCAAAAAAACAGCAAAAAAAATAGCGTTTGTTGTATGGGACCCCCCCTGAAATATTTATTTTATTCTGTCCTTATAGTATTTGTTGTTATAGCGGCATTAATCAGTCGTTCAATTAGAGGCCTAGCCTTTTCATTAACAGGCGCCATTCAATCATCGGCCTAAATAACATCCCGGCATTTCATTTAACGGCTAGGCAAATGTCTTGGTTCTATATCGTTTAACCACTTGCCTAGCCAAGTCATTGTAATTTAGTTCCATTTTCTATCACCAGGCACGCTGAGGCGATGTTGCTGTCAAATCTGTAAATATGGCCTCGACCAGCTGTGATTTAATAATAATAATAATAATAAAACACTTTATTGCACACAAATATAGAACATACAGAAAACAGGAAAACACGATTAACAGAACAATAGCACACAAAAGGCGGCCTTATTGCTAAAATAGCAATCTCTTCCAGGCAACCTTGAGTAATAAGAGAATAAGAGGAAGGAGCTGGGAATGGGGGTGGAGTGGGTGCAAATAAGGAAGGATAACGGATATAGATACATAGAATGAAAGGACAAATAGTATAAATAAAAAATATAAAATCAAAGAGAGAAATAGGAAAGGAAATAAGTACTAAGAAGGATGCTAGACAGAAGAAAGAAAATGTCTTCTGACTTGATCGCCGAAAGATTTCAATGTTTGAGCCCTCCTGATACTCTCCGGAAGTGCGTTCCACAAACGGACAGCATGCACAGAGAAGGAGTAGGAAAGGAAATCAGTTAAATGGCGTGGGATTTCGAGAGTAAGATTGGAAGAAGAACGAAGAGTGCACTGTGTAGATGAGGAGCGGTAGCAGAAATATTCTTTAAGGTAGGGTGATTTCTGGTGCTTTTCACAATTAAATTACGTTTACACTTCGTTTACACGAAAATATCGTGAAATGGAAGTGTTTGGTGAAAAAATAGTGCAAATCCATCTTTGAACGAACGTTTTAAAGAATGTTTTGAAGAATAAATATTTATTCTTATGGTTAGAGGTTATAAACGATAAACAAGAAAGCTCAGGTGACCATGAGTTCTGGACAGAAAAAGACTATTAGGTACTGGATGAACACTTATGTCGTACTTACGATGATAATATCGTGATTATGACAAAGACAGCTGCTGGTGAAGAACTTTTAAAGTTAGCAAGGTATCAATTATAACAAATATTTGTTATCAATATCATTGCATTGAAACTTTTGTACATTTAAATGTTTTTGTTGATTTTATATTATTTTATTGATAGTTTAAACATTATCTGTGTTACCTATTCTCAAAAAAATCAAACGCTTAATGAACCTAAGTATTAGAAAAATTAAAATGAATAATTATTTATTCGAAGAATTTTTATTAACCAACCATTATTTTTATAGTTCATTCAATAAATTTTGAAGCTAAACATTTTAAACTGTGTTACATTATTTTTAAAGTGCATTTGTATATTCCCCTTAAAGTACTAGCCTCCGCCCGCGAATTCGTTGGCGTGGACATTTGGAAAATCCATAGGGAACCTTTGGCTGAGATAAAAAGTATTCTATGTTTTAATCCAGGCTATAAACTATCTGTGTGTCAAATTTTATCCAAATCTGTTCAGCAGTTTTTCCGCGATTGAGGAACAAACATCCAAACCCACGAACTTTCACATTTATAATATTAAAGTAGGATTTAACTTAAATAATAATAAAGAATAGAAAATGAAATATTTTGAAATTGAATCAAAATATTTCATTTTCTATTTGTCACGATGGTTATCCTATTCAATCAACGGCCTTAGCATCTGCCAGCCCGTTAATTAGATATTGTTTTGGATGTATTGGCTGGATGTCATTTAGGCTGCTGATGAAACGGCGACGTTCAATGAAAAGGCTAGGCGGCTAATTGAACGGCTGATTAAGCCAGTTGCCTGCGACAGAAATACATCATCTGTGAAAATTTCAACTGTCTAGCTATCACGGTTCATGAGATACAGCCTGGTGACAGACAGACAGACAGACGGACAGCGGAGGCTTAGTAATAGGGTCCCGTTTTTACCCTTTGTGTACGGAACCCTAAAAAAGAACAGAAATCTTGTTTCATCGTAACATGCTTGGTTTCATTTCACATGTCACCAAGAAATGTTTAACTCTATTTTTAAAACATCTTGCAGTAAAAGAACGTCAAGATCAGCAGAAAGTTTAAGTAAGTAATCGTTTAGTTAGTCATACGCTGTAAAGATTAGAATAAAATCTTAGAATACTTGACCTTGCGTAAAAATGCATGCAAAAGGACCACACGCCTCTAGGCGGTTACTGCGCTTAACCGACCGCTCGAATTATTCCATTGTGCCCCACCAAGTGTCCTCACTGCTGTATATGTCGTAGGATAATTGTAAAGATAGGATTTTTATAAAAATCCTAGTATGATTGTAAAATACCGGATAATTAGAATCTAAGACAGATTTTTGCAATCGTCCGAGCGATGTTTAGGATTTTTGCAAAAATCCAGCGTATCTTAGGTAAATCGTCAATGATTATCACTTTGCGCACGCTGATTGGCTGACGTAAACGTTATGGGCTGACGGATGCTCTGATTGGCTAACAGCAACATTCATTGCGTCCATTGTTATTATTGTGATTATTGTCAAATATTTTTCCAGCGTTTTGTTTGAATTTTACGTTTTTTATTAAAAAAAGAAAACTGAGTGCTCAAATCAATCAAGAGACATTAATGTACGATGAGTGAAGTGGATATTATACAAATGCTGGGCTCGATCAGTGCAGAAAATTTAGAGGTTAAGTATAACCGAAAAATAACTTTTCTACACAGAGCTTAGAAAGTTCTACAGCGCTCGTCAACATGCTTGTGCAAAACCTTGTTAAAACTTTAATTGAAGAATTTAATTCGGCAAAATTGCGAAATAACCCTAAAACCCAACAGCAATATGTTCTGACCAATCAGATTGAAGATGATGTAAATCGTCTCTTAGATTATCCAATCAGCATTCAAGTTTACAATTGTCCGAAACATCCTTGGATTTTTACAAAGATCCTAAAAATTTCTCGGACGATTGCGAAAATATATCTTAGATTACAATTATCCGGTTCTTTACATTCGACCTAGGATTTTTGAAAAGATCCGGCTTATACGATTATCCTACGACATATATAAGTATCAAAGTATCAAATTCAAAAAAAAAAAAAAAATTCAAAAAAAAAAAATTCAAATTTTAATTTAGTTAGCGAATTCAATGATGTTATTATTATAAATTAATATAGGTAATGTTAAAACAAATTATTAAAATTCATATTAATATAATTCTAGTTAATCAAATGTATTAATGATGTACTTAAAATTGTTATTTTGCATGCTATTGTATATGGCTAAATAGGTTCAAAGCTACAATTATTTTTATAACACCAACATTTATTATGTACCTACCCTGTTTAATGGCAAATAAAGTATTTGTATTTGTATTTAATAAAAAGTTTGCGTCCAACGTGCATTGCTATGCACCTCACACACAGGCGGGTCACCCGAGATGGGGCAACTGCAGCAGTTGCCCAATGGTCAATGGGCAGGGTTGCCAGATGCCTAACTAGTCAAGTCGCCACTTGCGATGAAAAGATAGCCCAAAGTAGCCCAATTTGAAAAAAAAAACAAAAATATCGTTTAAACGAGTCATGCTACTGTTTTATTACACTGAAATTACAATTATTTATATTATTTTTTATCCCATTTTCACTTTTTGTTTGATTGTTTGTTCACTTACTCACCCACCCCGCGCGTATAGAAAGACTAGACTAGAGAACACGTAGAGAAAACTATGTAAACTGATATTAATAAGTCGAATAACGTGTCGCCCAACGGGCGATAAGTCGCCATTCCATAATTTTTAGTAGCCGCGACGGTCCCAAAGATAGCCCAATTGGCGATATGTCGCCCAATCTGTAGACCCTGTCAATGGGTAATGTCCTTGGACGAATCAACCACTGGACACGTAACGTAAGAAAAATGTATGAAATCACGTTCAACCAATTTTTGCGGGGCGAGGGGGGATTACACTTGTCAAATAATGACAATGTTATAGGGTGATTTAGCCGGTTTTCGGCCATAATTGCCGGCCAAATATTATGGATTGTGAAACTCGTACATTAATTCTCGGCCAGGCGGCCGAAAAGCAAATGACCTCCCAGAAATGCATTTCGTCACCCGGCCATCAAATTTAAATGTATCACACCGAATACTTTACGCGTTTAAGTCAAAATAACAGTACTAAAACTAATTTACCATACTCACACTCAATTGCAAGAAGCTTCACTTTATTATCTTCTTTAGCTAATGCCACTTTATCGCTAATGAAATCATTAACATAATGATTTCATTAGTTTGTTGCATCAAACTACTTTAGGCTAAAAACTTAATCCTTTAACTAATGAGAGCCTTAAACATTGTTGCCAATAATAAAGTTAAAAAATGAATGGGATGACCGAATGGTTGAGTTTTGTTTTGAAAAGTATTCGAAGTTTGTATATAAAATGGCCAAAAAAACGCGTTTGACACATAGTATGGTTTGACAACTTATTTACCTAACCTTTAAATAAAAACTCAATATTTAAAACTGAATGTTTTTTTATTTCTTAGTATACCTACATATAAGAGAAAAATCAATATCTACATACTAGGAGAATATTGTCACGATATTGACTTTACAAGGGCTGATCGCACAGATGTGTCATTTTGATGTGATGTACCAGGTCCCATCTGGAAGAACCCTGTCGCGAAGAACCGCAAAGCGATCAGAAGCTGAATAAGACCACAAACGGCCTTACTCCTCAGGGTTTGTGGCTATAGATTGAGGCGGTCTCGAAGCAGCAGCGCTGCCTCCTTTGAAATTCGGGAGCGCAGCCGGAATTATTCTCCGTCATGTTTTTCGAATAAATTTATTGGTGGCGACAAGGAACATCTTCTGGATCCGATAATGACGATAGGCTGGTCAGTCAACGACGTATTTAGCGAAAATACAAAGTAAACACGATGTGAAATTGGTTTAATGGCCCGTCATCGACCCATTAAAAATTATACCTCTTTTCTTTCCTATAATACTTTAATGGAACATTAGGATTTAAAGTGGCACTAAAAAGATAAAAATCTTTCTTGCAATTGAGTGTCAGTAATAAAAATTATGTGTATCAAACCGTAAACAATATTGTAACTTACCTTCCAAAAAACTCACATGCACAATTTTTTTGCTACTGTAACGACACACCTACCGTTCAATTTTCGCCCTTCTTACCCACGTCACTACCAAGGCGCACTACTGGTAGTGTCGAGGGTAATTTTTTTTCCCTTCTACACTACCGGCCCAGTAGTATCGTAGGTAAATAAATATATGCATTCCCCACGACACACTACCATTATAAACTTAATTAACTTCTTTAAATCACATTATCAAAGTACCAGGGTAGCATACATTTAGAGGAGGTCAACATTTTTAAACATAATAAATTATTGAAGTCCTTATCCGTGCGACCTTGAGCAAGTGAAGGAGGCCTGGTTATGTTTCCGAAATGGCCGAAAACCAAAGGGGGCCGGCAAACCGGCTAAGTCACCCTACTTTGTTTATATACCAAATTTTATTTATTTTACGGAAAATTGCTACTATAATAGGTTGAAATTGTGCTTATGCGTGAAAAGAAAGATTTCTTGATTGCCCGCTATTTTTTTTGCTGAACAAGACGAAGCATTTTGCCCATTTTTGTACCAATGTTTCGCCACGAGCTCTAGCATCACACTGACAATGCAATATCGTTTACTGAGGCTATCGGTCACAGTAAGTGGCTAAGGGGTAAAGGCGAATATGGCTGTCATTTCGCGTCCAGTGGTTAATTCGTCCAAGGTAATGTCACTGATTGCGGTGTCGCAAATATAACATGTGCGGGTTAATGGTGTTTACAGGCTAGTTGTCAAGTGCTCATTCATTTGTGCATCACAAACGCCAACTTTGCAGAGTAAAATCAAGGTAAGTACAACGACTATTATTCATTAGAGGATTTTAAGGATTTTGTAATAAATAATGATCATGATCATATTTTTATTTATTTTATTTTATTTAACACATTATTAAAAAAACAGGTTTACAACAGTATCCTTCAAAACTGTCCTTGTCTTGTCTTGTCCTTCTCAAGAGACCATTCTACTAAAACTAACGCTTGTGGTAGAATCTAATGACAATGTATGAGATTGACTTAGAGCTATGCGTTAGCTTATATGTCATTCCCATACATTATAATTCTATTCTACCAGCGATAATTTTAGTAGAATGTCCATTTGAGTAGGTAGGCTGGACAGTTGTCTGCGAATTTTGATTTCAACAAAGTTAAAGCGTGTGCAGGTCACGACACGAATTATGTTTTTAGAAACTCTTTGTTGGAAGAAAAATTGTGATAATAGGAGGTACCTACTTGACAGCAAGGTGTCAAGTAGCGAATGTACAGCGATAATGAGTTTCACCCGCCATATCGCACGGGCATTCGCGAGCCAAGCATCCATGGTAGCGTTTTAGCTAGCGTGGTCCAAATGTCTGACTAAAGCGTTTTTATTTATAAAATTAGCAAGTTATGTTTGTTTTCGTTATACTTCATTTTTAACCCCTAACGCTAAAAGAGGGGTGTTATTAGTTTGTTTTAAAATAATCTTCGATGATTTATTAAAATGAGTTTGTATCAATTTTAGTGTAAACAATGTAATTTAAAATTTAACTTATCAACACAGTAAAGAAATAACGGCATAGCATCGATTTGTATTTTTTTCTTATGCAAAGGAGCGTAATTTATTTCAAAATAGATTCCTACTGTGCTTTTCGTTTTGAGTGATGTGTAAGATTATGGGATGTGTGAGGTCACAGAATATAAAATGTTAGGTCAGAGTGGTTTACCTATAATAATATTCTATAGTTTCGCAAATGCTGCGATGCTCAAGCAATATTATTTATTCAAAGCACCAGCTTGTTATTTCCCGGGCTGGTCTGAACTTGACCTACTCCGTTGCGGCCGCCTGTGGCTTGCGCCCGCGCCGCTCGTCATAGCCACTCATAGCTATTGCGCAATCGGTCGCGTTGGGAAGTGACTGCTTTCACCGCGGACGCACCGCCGTCATCAAGGACGTTTGGACAACATATCATACGGTATTGTTACCGAACATACAATTTAATAGACATCTGATTGCTCTACTGCCAAAAACACGACTGAAAACGTAATAAAAATTAAATAACAAGTGTCATTGCAGTCGGGGGAGTATATACAATTTTTATTTAAAGTGGTCCTTCGACTGCAATGACACTTTATCCAAATTTTTTATCATTGAAGATGTTCTTTTTTACATTTACAAATAATACACTCTTCTTTTTTTGGGCAGTCGTGTAAATAGCGTCATCAAGCCGACATATTTTCTTTTTTCACTCGGAAGGATTCTAATGATACCTTACACATCCAAATCCGTTCAGACATTTAGAAGTTATGGTGGAATAAAAAAACTCTCATGCATACAAATATATATGAAACCTAAACACAATACACTCTTACTATTTGGGCAGTCGAGTAAAAAGCAGCAGAAGTGATTCAGCAGCACTAATTTAATTGAACACTGCCTCAATACAAGGTATCTTGGACAGAACAGTTACATGGCGACTATAACATCAATAAATTGTGATAATAAGAGAATGGTGATATGATAAAGTTCAAAATATCACTAACAATTTATAATATAAATCACGTAATTAGTTCAACCAAGACTCTACAATTTTGGATCCTTTTAAAAAAAACAGATATTTACCGATCCTATTGCCAATGACCATGTTACTTAAAGGGGTGACTGACTCTCCAGACGAAATAAAAAAGGACCAAAAATCCACTCCACATTCCACATCAAGCAGGCCAGTCTTAGAACCGGAAGCGGCTTTTATTATCTTCGCTTAGATGTTCCTATAATTTGTCTGTTGATATCTCAATGCACTCTTAATATGGATAAGATGTATTCTAAGACTATTAATAGGTATATTTTAAAAAATACTAGAAAAAATCGACTCACCCGTAGCAGCTCAGACGGGATATATTAATAATCTTAATATAAATAAAAATAGCACTGTGAATGCCTAAAAACTAAAAATTCAATAAGATGTTAGTAAAATTCTTTTGATCATAATAGCTCTCGTCTTCTGCCAGAATAAGAAAGCCTACCAAATGTAAGTATACCTACTAGAAGTGCAAAATGTACAAAAGGAAATCTATTCATCTATTATTGAGATGCTGAATAAGTATTTAAAAAAATCTTATTTTCTATTTCAGGTTATGTTGTTTTGCTCTGCTGAAATTCTAGTTCTAGTAGAAAAAAGTTCAATTGCGAATTAGAGTGAAATTATAAAATTATGATACATTTTCCTATTACTGCCTTGCGAGGATGAAAGAATAATAAAGAAATAAGCCCATGGTTGAAATTATTGTAATTTAACACTAACTCTAGAAATCCTGCCTGTCCAATTTGCGGGTGTCACTAATTCACAGTCAGACTTGTGGTGTGACAGGTGTCACATTGTAGTCCTTGCTAGCATTGTAATAAGTGTTAAATAAAAGCTGATGAGGGCAAAGACCCTTCCCGGCTTTCTCTTTAGGAACTTAATAATGGGACGTGGGACACAATACCGCCATTGGTAATGGTAATTGGGGAAGAGGTCGATCAGCAGTTATTATTATTATAGGAGTAGTATACTAGTTATTAGAGGGAAGAAAATTGCTTTATAATAAAACTGCTAAAATTATGTTTTTTTTTTCGAAAAATTTCGAAAGACTGAGTCAACAAAGTCAACAAAATCTATATACCTAGTTATCGAACCTATTCACAAAATTTCACGCAAATCGGTAGAGAAATGCACGTAGGAGAACAGACGGACCATACAAAAGCATTTTTGCCTAATCTGAAACGGAGACGCTTCTCTCGCGCTCGCGTTCGCTCGGTCAATAATTTTAAATTAATGTTGACCACTGCCATTTTGGGTAAAAAACGTGGATATATTTCTCTATAGTACCCAGTAGGCCTAGCATAGCATGACCATCAAAACACGATATTATATCGCGTGTTATCGCGTTTTATCACGTTTAAATGTCAAAAGTCAATGGATTTTGACAGTTGAGTGTCGATGTCATGCTAGGGGGATTAAGTTTACAAATTGCAACAGAATTGGATCCATCATAGCCTTCTTTAATTGCAAGCCGTGAACATAAGTTTGGCAACGTCTGTTACTGTCAGTTCGTGGTAGACATGGGCGCCGCGTTAAAAAAATGCGGCGGCGGCGAACTGGCAATTTTAGGTCGGCGGCGGCGCGGCGCCGGCGGCGTGGATTTTTTTTAAAGCTTAATTGACATGAATAGGTATATGGCTTTAGAGAACACTGCATGATACAATTTAACACTTTACGTTTATTAGAACTCTGTAAGATGCAGAAACGCCACACCTGATCTAAAGTAAGGCCTAAAGACTTCAGCCCAGATTGGTTTTGGTTACCAGATTTAATACTCCAAAAATATCCCGGACGTCAGCCTGTATGAGATAAGTACCTACTAAATTAGTATTAGTTGCTTAAGCAACTAAACAGTAACAGGGCGGCAAGGATGCCGAAATCACAAAAAATCATGAAAACAAGCCGTATGCTTAAAAGCTCTCCAGCACGCGTGAGCAAACGGGACTCTTGTCTACGAAGACTTGTCGTCTCGACCCTCTAGATGGCTGAGCACAGTGGTGGGACTCGCTCTCAGAATTTTACGACCTTTTTATGTCTTTTAATAAAAATATGAGTTTTAAAATATAATATTTTTATTTCAACATCAACAAACGTCGAAATTATCTGAAATGATTCGAAATGATTTAGTTTAAACATGATACTTATTTTTTTAATAAGTTCTAAGACAAAGAGACACTCACAAAAGCTTTCACTTCCGTAGACAAAGCTCTCTCGAGCTCGAGAAGAATAATGTTGCCACTAGTAAATATTTATAATTATTTCCATCATTTCTCTTAAAGGGCGTTCCTTTCTATACGTTTCACGACGCAAAACTCTTAAAACCGAGTTAAATATAGCCGTATGGATATAGTTCGTTTGCCTTCCTTTTATTGAGAGATTTTTGAAAAGATGACACAGACCAACGCACTTGTTAATTTAGTAATAAATATTGAAATCAATGTATGAAAATAATTTTAATTTACGTTTTTAAGTAAATAAATTAAAATTAAGTAAAATAAAAGTAAAAAAAATACTGAAGGGAAAAAAGTGTAATATTAGGAAACAATATTATTGAATAGGTAGGTACCTTTTTACAATAAATTATTTATTGTATTATTTTAATTTATAAAATTTATGAAAAAATTTAAGAATAATAAATACTTATTCGTTATTTACTACTAGTAAATATTTATTATATTTCTTTTTTTATAAATTTTATAGTAAAAAAGAATTACTTAAATACAATTTTTCATTTTTTTTCTTTCCGGACAGCTGTTTTTGTCGTTTGTGCTGTAACTTCTCTTCTTACCTTAATAAAATATAAACACGGACAACTTAGATTTATTTTTATTGCGAAATTAAAAACTCAGAAAAAAAAATAAGTCGACAAATCTTTCTCGACCACTCGAAGGGTGGTAGACAAATTTCTCCCACTCAACTGTCAAATGAATGTCAGTTGAAGACAAAAGCTCGTGTTTGTCGACTTTTGACATTAGGCCACGACAAAGAACAATGCGAGTCTACGGTTGTAAAATGCGAGCATGAGTATCTCGATCTCAACCCGACAAAAGTGACATTTCGGTGTAGACAAGCCATTGTTCTGTGAGTCGAATCTTATCTCGATGTTGGTCATGCTACGCGTGCGGAAGTTTTAAATTCCTTCACCCTCGAGGGTAGAAGAAGGCCTAAGCCCTAAGGTATAGTATGATAAATAAGACTGTGCCTAATACATGTACCTAACTGGTCAGGCGATTCTGTTGTGGGACACTCTTGAAGAACTAATAGATCTCACTCATTTTGCCTGAGTCACATCTGCAAGAATGATATGATTTGTATAAAATTACAAATCGTATCACTAGCGGGTTTGACGACTTCCTACTTCCAACCAACTTCTTGAATAAGCTGAGTTCCGAAAAGACTGGTTATTGACCATATCTATAGGTATACTATACGCTACGGCAGGTCGTATAGGGATTGGTCGAGAAGGTTCGTTTTACGACCCTCGCTTTCTCCGGAAAGCCAGCAGGGAATGCGTTGGAAAGCTCTACTGAGATATTTAAGAATAACAGTTTGCCGATCATGTGGTTCTTAAAGCTGAGACTTTGAAAGGCACCTGCACAGTTTTCCCCTGAATTAGGGTCTCCCACGTGTCGTGTCCCAGGACACACTATTCCTTCCCGGACAGACGAACAGACTTCACGGACTTATATGCCGTGGGTGGATAATCACGGTAGTGTTCGCAACGATTCGCGTGATTCCACCAGTTGCCAATGCTACTCTGAGTAATTTGTAGTCAGATGACGTAGAATGGTTCGATAATGCATTGTTCCAAGGCGATCCGAAAGGACATTGACTGATTTTAGAGGTATACCACACTGTGATAGGTCCCAGCATGCATAGCATTTTCCAGTCTTTATAAAAACATACAGAATACTGAGGATAATCTGCCATTTCACTCAGCATTCGACGACTATGAAAGCCTTCGCTTCGATCAAGGCATGGGGGTGCTACAGTTTCTTCAAAGGTGCCAACTACGAAGTGCTGTGTTAGGGTCCATAAAAAAATCAATACTTCGGTTAAAATTACAAAAAATTCAAAACCAGAGTTCAATTCCCATACTATCGCGACAAGGATACTGCGATACTTTAAAGTTTTAGTATCCGGCTGGATTGGAAAAGAATTAACTGCATGTGAAATACTTAACACACCTTCGGTTTGCCGATGTTTAAGTTTTTGCGAGATCTTGGAGGACTTGAACACAGCGATCAAATATTAAGTAGTGCTTTACAAGAAATCAAGAAATATCTATTAGGAACACAACACTCGAAGTTGATGACCATTACGTTTGTGCTAGATAGGACAAACACAGTCCACTTCGATAAGTCCAACTTTTGAGAAAAAGAGATTTTCGTTGAATACAGCCCATACAGGGCAGCATCATTTGGTAAGTTACGGAAATAACGAGTCTTTAAAAAAACTGTTATTGAATAGTAAAACTTTCGACAATAAGTTTGTTTTTTGGCCAAAATTCCACGCCGCGCGGCAGAGACGGCGGCGGCGGCGGCGTGCCGGTAACTCAAGGCGGCGCCGCGCCGGCGCGGCGCCCATGTCTAGTTCGTGGTCATGCCGTCGGCCAGTCTCCATACTAAATGTATGGGAATATTTCAATTTTAAGAGGTTGATATTTTTTTTCATAGTAATCGTGTGAGGTTTTAAATAAGAAAATAATGTAGTTCTTTTATTGAAATGCTGTGTATATTAAACAATAAGAAAAATATCAATGTTAACCAGGAAAAAATGGCTGTCAAATATGTCATCTTTTTTGTTGATTTTCTTCAGCAGGGAATTGATTTACACGCCCTCTAGCAATAAATGATATATCATTAGAAAGGTCTTTTAAAGACAAATATTTGCTGTTAATATATCTTATAATTGTTAGGCAGAGCGTGGAATAAAACCCTGATGCTGTAGTTTGCAGATATTTATATTTTCGTCTTTTCAAAATTTTTTACGCAAGTGACAGTCAACATAACTGTAGTTACTAGGTAACGGCCTGGGTTGCCTGTCAAACACCAACACTTCCCCTCAAACGATCATCATCATCATTCATGCATCACACAACAGCTAACACAACATCCTAGCACTCATACTGACACTCAGTCATGCTAAGTTAAACCTAAGGCCGAAACACATTTCTCAAACTTTATACGTCCCAACGGCTTGGTCAGAACGTCAGCTACGTTGTCCTCAGTGGGTACATACTGTAACTGTACGTTGAGTCTTCGACACACTGACGAACATAATGGAACCTTATGTCAATATGCTTCGTCCGTCTGTGTGCAATTGGGTTTTGCGCAAGCTTTATCGTACTCTGGTTGTCTACGCACAAAGATACGGGTTGCGCCGGCACTTGTAAAAGAGAAGCAAGAAAGCTTCGCAAGTAGGTAGCCTGCTTGCAAGCCTCCGACAGCGCGATATATTCCGCCTCTGTAGACGATAATGCTACGCAATTTTGTTTCTTGCATTCCCAAGAAACTGGATTTCCACCAACCTTAAAGTTGTATCCTGAAAACGACTTTCTGTCTTTCACGTTTCCGCCCCAATCCGCGTCTACGTAGCCAGAAACGTTCACAGAATTACTCGTACTCGCTTTAAATGTCAAGCCGTAATTTATAGTTCCTTTAAGGTATCGTAGCACCCTCTTGGCCGCCTTCATGTGGACCTGATGACAACAGGAATTATATTGTGATAAGAAACTTACTGCAGCCGAAATATCTGGGCGAGTATTGCATGCAAGGTAGTTTAGCGCTCCTATCAGTGACTGGTATCTGAGCCGGTTTGGGTGATCCAACACTTCACTTCCTTCCCCTTCAGCCAACACCGTGTGAAGATCTAACTCCATTGGAGTCTTCACTGGTTTGCAATCCGCCAGACCGAAATCCGCCAACAGTTTCGTAGTAAACTTACTTAATGAAACTCGCAATGCACCGTTTTCTCTGGTTAGCTCCATTCCAAGAACTTTTCTTGCTTTGCCCAAGTCTTTGATCTAAAAGCGAATTCAAAAGACTTATCTTCCGATTGAATCCCTTGTCCTCGAATACAGCAGCTAGTGCTTCCCATGCTTGCTTCGCTGATTTGGCCTCCTGCACGTATGGGTATAGGTGCGGCTCGATGTGAAGACATATGGTAGCTAGCGCTTCTTCGTCTTTCTGGATTCCAGAAAAGTCGTTTGCATCTGGTGTACTCGACGTGTAAGAGAAAAGTTTTTCTCGTAATAGAAGCATTTTCACGGCGAACTTCCATGACGAATAATCTTCGATTCCATTTAATTTCGGGATGGAAAATTTTGTGAGGGCCATAACCTCTTATAATTGTTAGGCAGAGCGTGGAATAAAACCCTGATGCTGTAGTTTGCAGATATTTATATTTTCGTCTTTTCAAAATTTTTTACGCAAGTGACAGTCAACATAACTGTAGTTACTAGGTAACGGCCTGGGTTGCCTGTCAAACACCAACAATATACTTTATATCAATTGTTAATACTTTTGGAGTTAAAGGTTATTAAAGTATAAAAGTGGTTTATTGTCTATGGGAGTTGATCTACTACACCTATAGAAATGAGTGCTATATCATAAGAGCGGTATTTATATGACAAATATTTGCTGCAAACATACTTTCTATTAATTGTTAGTATTTTCGGAGATTTAGGTCATTAATGTTGAAAAAATTGGTCAAGCTTAGAGCGTTATAACTCTCAAAGTACTATTAGTTGACGTTTATCGTAAAACAATAAAGTGTTTCAAATTTAAATACCTTTCTAATGATGTAAGATTTATTGCTAGAGGAGGCTTAGATCAAAATGCTCATCGTACTAAAGGACCCCCGAAAAGTTCAAATAATTTGACTCAAACCTTATGTTCTAATAAATAAATAATAATAATAAATATAAAACTTTACTGAAATAATCTTACATCACAATTTACAACTAGTTTAAACATAGATTATATAGGAAAAACAAATAATAAATAATTTTTAAAATAATTTTATACTATGTGCTTGACCACATGCGATGTTGCCGTTCTGATCAACTTCAGGGCTTGGAAGATATAGAAGGCTATGGATCCATACATAGCCTTCTTCATTTCCAAGCCGTGAACATAAGTTTGGCAACGTCTGTTACTGTCAGTTCGTGGTCATGTCGTCCACCAGTCTCCATACTAAATGTATGGGAATATTTCAATTTTAAGAGGTCGATATTTTTTTTCATAGTAATCGTGTGAGGTTTAAAATATGAAAATAATTTAGTTCTTTTATTGAAATGCTTTGTATATTAAACAATAAGAAACATATCAATGTTAACCAGGAATAAATGGCTGTCAAAGATGTCATCTTTTTTGTTGATTTTCTTCAGCAGGGAGTTGATTAACACGCCCTGTAGCAATAAATGATATATCATTAGAAAGGTTTTTTAAAGACAAATATTTGCTGTTAATATACTTTATATCAATTGTTAATACTTTTGGAGTTAAAGGTTATTAAAGTATAAAAGTGGTTTATTGTCTTTGGGAGTTGATCTACCACACCTATTGAAATGAATGATATATCATAAGAAAGGTTTTTATATGACAATTATTTGCTGCAAACATACTTTCTATTAATTGTTAGTATTTTCGGAGTTTTAGGTCATTAATGTTAAAAAAATTGGTCAAGTTTAGAGTGTTATAACTCTCAAAGTACTAATAGTTGACGTTTATAGTCATACAATAAAGTGCTTCAAATTTAAATACCTTTCCAATGATGTAAGATTTATTGCTAGAGGAGGCTTAGATCAAAATGCTCATCGTACTAAAGGACCCCCGAAAAGTTCAAATAATTTGACTCAAACCTTATGTTCTAATAAATAAATAATAATAATAAATATAAAACTTCATTAAAATAATCTTACATCACAATTTGCAACTAGTTTAAACATAGATAATATAGGAAAAACAAATAATAAATAATTTTTAAAATAATTTTATACTATGTGCTTGACCACATGCGATGTTGCCGTTCTGCTCAACTTCAGGGCTTGGAAGATATAGAAGGCTATGATCCATACATTGAAAACGGCACAAAATTAAATGTCATGTTAATGTTTATGACCTACATCGTTTGCATGTGCTGCTGGAATTAATTTCAACAATATAACGATGTTGTTGGTCCATCATAAGTGCCAGAGCGGTAAGGTCCGCACAAAAAGCAGGCAAGCGTTTTGCAGGTATTATCGTTTATATATAATCGTTTCATGAGAACACATTTTGACCTCGTATTTAATCTGTTTGAGTGAAATTGTGTATTTTGTAAAGTTTGCCAAAATTTTTAAAATAAAGATTTAATGCGTTTTACTAATTGTTTACATTGACACGGTTCTTATATTAATTGTAATGTTGATAGATCCAGTTTACGTGGTCGAAGTCCGTTGCGAATTATAATTTGAATTTAGTGCCAATTATCTCAAACCAATTGCAGATTATGCTCATCATGTCACTTTCACAATCAGGTTGAGGTTTTGCAAGATCGATAGTAAATCTGGCTGTATGAAACGCTTCAATCGATAGAATCGATACAGCATTATGTAACGCTTAACCTATAATAAGATAAATGAAATATCGACTAGGTAGGTACTTAAGTATAGCTAAGTATAGTAAGTAAGTAAGTAGACTCTTCTACTTATTTCGTTTATGGGCTATTTCAGATTCGAAGCTTCCTGATTCTAAGACGAAAATAAATAGTAATAAAACGTATAAGATCGCTAAACGTATAAGATCGTTGTATAAATGTGAAATCTATTTCCATGATAAGCCTCTGTCCGATCATTTTGTATCAGTGGTGCAGTGGTCCTTAACCAATGGTTCGTGGACCACTGGTGGTCCCTGGAAGCACAATAAGTGGTCTCTGCATGAAGCCATCCTAAAATAACAACCCTCATTCATTTACTGTATTTTCCCTCCAATCCAAACAGTGGTCCATAGCAAGACCGAAATTTAGTCAAATGGTCCCTCATCACTAAGGTTAAGAACCACAGCGATAAAGAAACCTAGGTAAGTAATTACAAATTACTAAATAATTTAGTTATTACTACAGATGTTACAGTAATAAAATTGTAACTTGTCTAATGAATTATGTAACAAACTACAGAATTATTAATTCAAAAATGTCGTTGAAATTCCATGTTATTCTAAATGTTCAATCAAAGATTACTCGAATCTTCAAAGTCATAACTTTTTAACACGTTTTTATTCGTTTGTTTGCAACGAACTATTTGTTTGTTTGTCCAAAAAGTTTGCGAACGATTTTATACTAGCTTCCCGATGAGCTAGAGACTTGAAATTTTAAACATAGGTCAGAACTAGAAGGAAATGCAATATCATGGTGTCATCGAGCTGATCTGATGATGAAGCCAGAAGAAGGCCACCGCAACTCTATGATGATAGCATGCAACCCCATCGTGTTTGGGCTCGTTAGAATCGTCTTGACAAGTACTCTCATGGGAGATGAGGTCCAGGGTCTGATGATGAAGCTGGAAGGCCATGACATAGGAATTCAATATTGAAACCGTGCAACCCCATCGAGTTTGGTCTCGTTTGAATCGTCTTGACGAGTGGTCCAATAGGAGATGCTATATTTTTGGTAAGCAGAAAATAATAATTTACTGAAAAAAAAACTTTTTTTAAAACACGTTTTCAAAACGGACTAAAAATTATAAAAATCAGACTAAAAACATTAAAACGGACTGGTAAAAAACAGACTAAAAAATATAAAATAAATTCATCTGTAAATATTTATAACCTTTACCTACAGAAATTTTAAACCTAAAAACAATATGGATAAGAAAATTTACAAAATGCGCCCCACGTTTTTAGGTTTTCTGTAGGTAAAGGTTATAAATATTTACAGAGGAATTTATTTCATATTTTTTAGTCTGTTTTTATTACCAGTCCGTTTTAATGTTTAAGTCCGATTTTTCTAAAATAAACTTTTTCTTAATAATTTATAAGATTTTTTTGTGATTGGGTTGGTTGAGTTTAAGATTGTTTTCGTGGTAGATGGTGGTAGTAATATAGAGGTTTATGTGTGTCCATGTATGATAGGGTATGGCTCGCGCGACCGGTTATTCCTAGTTGCGAGGAGTGGGCCCGCTCCTTAGGCCTTCGCCTTAGCCCTTAAGGACCTGACCCGAGGAGATCGAGGCTGTCCACTTAGTCCGCTCCTTTAGCCTTCGTGCGATTAAGGTCCTTCTAACCCGTGAATCGAGGCAAACCGCTCCTTTGGCCTTCATAAGTACCCTTCATTATGGAATCATTGGTGATTGTAAACAACATTGAAAGGGATATTTTTTTACTTTGTATTGTAACACCGAGAACGAGATTATTTTATATATAAGTTCAAGATGAAGGGCGGGCGGTGCAGTAGACGGACAGGCGGCCATAGTAATAATAATAATAAAATGTATTTATTCGTCACTTCACAAACTTATCATAGTAATTAATGTATGTAGCTATGTAATTATTGAGCCCTACTTCAGCCCTACTTCTGGCTTCGGTGCTATAATTTCGTGGACAAATGGCTTACAGTTTAACGCGTTTTTTTAAATGATAAGTATCACTTCTATTTACGAAATAGAACAATTAATTGTTTAAGAAATGGTCTATGAATATTTTTCATGGCCGGTGCGTGCGCATACGCACGTGTCTGTCTATCGATAACACATTGGAGGTGGCGCAACACTTGTAACTTATTCCGGGCGAATAGGGTTGCGCAATCGATTAATACTTACGTCTTTGTAATGAAAACTTTGCAAATAAGTTGTGTATTGACGTTAGGGCTCACACACTCGGGAATGAGTCGAGGGTTTCAAAAATCATTGTTACGAAGCATCTGAATATAGCTTGCTCAATACAAAGAAATTGATTTGAAATCGGAAAAAAATACATCCTTTTGAACCCAATACGTTTTGAATCCATTGTGGCAACTCTAAATTGGTTCCTTAAATCGGCGTATGTAATCGAGGCTTTACTTCGTTGCACTGACACAGGTTTTCTTAGTGTCGCCTTTAAAAAAAAATACCGGCTTATGGTATTTTTAGTATTCAATATTTTTTTTTAATTTTTTAGGTGCACAGGAAAGACCAAGTTCCGTATAACACTCAGTTTATTTTGAATTTAGAAAAATATGTTGCTCTTAAAATTATCATGTTACAGCGAATGATACGTGACCATGTGATACATTTAAAAAACTATAACTCTTGAAGCTAGGATTTAAATTATTTGACCCATGTTTATTTTCATAAGATAGTACAACACGAATAATTACAAGTAAACATGAAAATATAACGGTAGAAATGTAACTAGACAGGATAAAAAAATATATATAATTATAATTTTGTCGCAAACAGTCAAAGTTATTATATCGGAACATGTTAAAATGTATGACCCACCTATGTTACCTTAATTAAGTACCTACCTATTACGTAAATTCAAAACAGTTCTGTTTTGAAATTGTTTTCCAATTGTTAAAATTGTTAGTTATTTAATACTTGATGCTGCTACTGCATAGTACTTACAATATATTTTTAGTTAATCGTAGATACTTAGTTATTTAATTTTAGATAATTAAAGTCATTTTAAGTTTAAAGCAGACCATATAATATTTTCTATTGTATGCCGTGGCAACTTTTAGTAAAGGTAGTTTAGTTTAGATTTATTCCTAGATTAAGTTACAACTGTATTTTAGATCATGCGTTTAGTGTTTGCCTTGTTGGTTGTCTTTAAATAAATGGAAAAAAGTATCGGCTAAGTAACAACTATTATACCAGAAGTAATTTCTATTGTTTTTTATAAGGTACACTTTTATAAGTACTTAGGTTAAGGAAAGAAAACCAGAAATCTTTTTATTGCTGATAGATGGCCGTCATGATTATAATTCGAAATAATAACAAGCTACTGACACGAGGGTGTATGTGCGTGAAAAAAAAGTCCAATCGAACTCTTATTATTATAGCATTGTAAAAGAATACTAATTAGGTGTTTACAATCATTAACTTTGTAGCTCAATACGTTCAATATTGACTTGTGTTGTATGTAGGTATTATATAGATCTATTATAATTTTGTTAGTCAGAAAATTTGAGGATTGATAATCCGGAACTCTTAAGTAAAATCGATTTGAAGATTCCAGCCCAAATCTTCGTCAGAGACATGTTTTACTTCGTATTCCCTTTACACGAACTAATTACAGAGCAAACAATTTTCTAGTCCGATCATGCAAGTTATACAAAATGAATTGTGACTTACCTACCTAGACACGTCAAAAGTTTAACTTTTTAAAGCTTAATGCTTACGCTTGCTTAATTTGCTTATTTAGCTTAAGTCTATGTATTGTGCAATAAATAGCTTCTTAAGTATATTTATTTCCAAAAGAGTTAATTGTAAATGATGCCGCAAAGAAAATAAAATCGGTCAACTTCAGAAGGCTTGATCAAAATAGACAAACGCAAAAAGGAGGTTCCAATTCTTTTTTTTCCTGACAATGGCCAATGTTTGTATATCTATAGTTAGAGGTAGGTACAGATTGCATGTGGCTAAACATGTATCTGCTTGTTGGTGTGCGGCCTCACTTACAATTACAACACTTCCCGTCAGACTGAAATATCTTGACACCTCAGTTAATATTGACCGATTTTTAACTGAATGTTTACTCATAGTCAATAATTAAAATCTTCGAATAACACGTGAGGACAAGTAAAAAAATAAGAACTCTATTGTTAAACATGTTTAATAAATATTATCATACGCACATTACTATTGGACAAAAGTCAATCCGACCTTCTTGCAAAACTTAAAACAATAAAGTCTTGTTTGACCAAATTTTGTTTTTGTGTCGAGTTACGAAAACGGTTTGTTTAGAATGCGTTAACGAATTATGAACCATGGGTATTTTAGTTATGTATTCTGTGACATGACTAGTATGTAAATTAGATGTCCTCCTAAAAGATAATACATGAGAAAGGCGGAACATACTGATTCCGACATGATATTCGCACTTATCCTCATAGTGATTCATATACCAACGCAACCGAACGAGTACGATTTATTACAAAATATACTAACACTACTTTTACTTTCACTGTGTTTTCCGAATTGAGCTGTAACTTTATTAAGTTATTGACCAATAAAAATAACTGATTTTATATTTTTATCAGGTTTATTCTATGCTATAGGATAGCTTAACACTAACAAATTACAACACTGCCTTAATCAAGTTTAAACAATAACACTGTCTAAACTTGATTTAGACTGTGTTGAAAATGATGTTGGCTACACGAGTTTGAGGACTGGTGTTTGACATTATGTTAATCAACTATAAGTAATGGTCTGAAATTCTTTTTACATAAACTTCTTAGCACAGTTGTGAAGTAAATTAAAAACCTTCTCTACCAAGTCCTAAGGAACTTTTAGGTATTATTTAATGTTTCTAGTATGAATGTTTTACGGTACAAGAAACAAAACACTTTTTGATTTAAAGCTAAACGAATTCCGATTTTTGGGAAGTAGATACGTAACTTATTTACATTTATAGCAGTGTAGTACTTAAGGCTCAGTTGCGCTGGAACATTTGTAATTGTCTTATTCTTTACATGTAAAGAGTAAGGAAAATAACCTTACTTCTGGACTTTTTCGATGTTTTTCGTTGCTTTTCATCATTATCATTATCAAAATTATCTTTCTTGAATAAAAGTAATTGAAGCAACTTCACAGAACGTTAAAGTAGAATTCAATACGTTTCCGCTATTATTTACGCCAAAAATATTAACCTATGCAAATGCAAGCACTTTTGATGATATTCTGTTCTTTTTTACAATCATCTGTGAGGTTTATACGTAATTTAATGTTTGTAGTAATTAGAGAATCTCTCTAGCGTGTCTTATGTTTTTGTGACTACAACTTTACGTTATCTATATAAAAAATTACCCCAAACCATGTTTTCCTATAATTAGCTCGTGCATCAAGTGTCTGCGGGCTTGCGCGTAAGATGAAAGCTCCGATATTGTGCTCAGTTCCGAATGCGTCCGCCATTGTCGTGCTTCCTTGATACTGTTACTATATAGCGAAGTTTGCCTTATTGCCTAGCAGTCGTAAATATAGTGCTGGATTTACAACTGCTTGGCATTATCTGTGTTATGTGTATCATAACTGTTGGTACCGGTCTAAATCTAAGACGGAACAGCTTGGTAGTTAGAGAGAATATTAAGAACCATAATTATGCTAAAACCGTGCTTCCAATTTTTGTATATTTGCTTATTGCTTAAAAGCAAAATTAAAATATGAATACATATTAAAATATGTTTGAAAGAAAAAACCTTTTTTTATCCGGTAATATGTTTTTTTCCTAAAGTCCATTTTAATTAGGTACCTTACCTACCTACCCTAAGATTTTCTTTAACAACCTTTCAACAAGTTACACCGGTCATTATGTTGTTAAGTTCAAAGAACAAATAGTTAACTCTATTGTATTCAAAATAATGAAAGTTATGTAAATAATACTGAAATACATTAAAAATTGTGATTTAAAATAAGCACGCTTTCGCTTCGCTTCCTTATTTCATCATCAACTTATTAATACATTTCAAAGTGTGTCAAGGCTCGGACTGTTATTAATTTATTGTGCCAATTTATAACAATATGCAAAGTTCTAGGGTGTATTTACTTCCCTTTAAAACCCATTTATGAAAGTGATTTGTTTAAAGGAATAGACTATTTGACTAATTTTGGAAAACCATTTTAAATTATTCCTTATTACGTAATAAGCGCACCACATTGATATTTCAGGAAAAATCAATGTATTTCATAAAAAATTCAATGTTAAAGTTTAAAATATTAAAACCGCGCCAAAAACGCTATGGCGCTGGACACCTGAGGGTCAAGTCTGCTAATGTTTTCGTCAAAATCGTAGTTCAATGGCGTTTGAATGGTAATGCTTTTTGACACAGTTCTTGTTTTTTAAACCCAAAAGTGATATACATTGTGTTTCTTAAACCCAAAACGGAAACATATTATGTCTTGATTTTGGGTTTAAAAAACAAGAACTGGGTCAAAAACCATTTTTATTAGAACACCATTGAACTACGATTTTGACAAAAACATTAGCAGACTTGACCCCCTGACTTTTTGACGTCACAGGCCTGTAAACATTGTAATATCCATAGCCATTTGACAGCCATCAATCGCGGATCCTAAGTCTATGGTCGTGTCAAACGCCTGAAGCCATATTTATTTACAGGCATGTGACGTCATCAGTCATCTTAGAGCGTTTTCGCCACAGAAATAAATTCAAAAATTATTGCATTTTTCTAGGTGAAACTAATCAATTAATAGACTTAATTTAGTCCATTTAATAGTTAAATATGTTTTTTTACGCCATTATCTGTTAGGGGTAGTTCTTGGGAGAGCAATTTTTGAGTGTCACAAACTCATATCTCCCATAAAAACAAATAATTATGATTAAAACTACTATTACATCGTTTTTACATTTCATTAAGCATCGTGTCATATAGATTTAACTGGTTAAAAACTACGTAGATAGGAGTAACTCACCCTCGATACCTCAAATCTGGTTAATTTTGTGCGTTTTTACGTGTCACACGGGCGCCGACTTCTGAGCAATCGCGGATATTTTTGAAACCACCCACGTTTTTAATGAGTTTTCAATCACATTTAAAATAGACAAATCACTTTATATACTGATCAAATTTTAAATCCAATCGGAGGGAAACTTTAGATTTTATAGACCTAAGTAATATGTCACACGCCTAGCTACATTTTTGCTGCGCCTCCTTGCAAAGGCTATTGCTTAGGACTGGCTAGGCGCAGATGAATCGTTATTGATGTTTTCGAATCGACAGTTACGCCGCTACTGGCAGGTGAGGTGGCAGTGTTGCTGTTTCCCGAACTTTTGGTGCAAGAGTAAGTTCTTCGATTTTAAAATTTTTGGTTTTCATTTCTCAGGTATCCCATGTCACATTTTTTCAATATAATTGTACTATTTTTGGTAAACCGGTTTTGAGGTGTAATACCTAACTCCCAAATGTATATAACCAGTAACAAACTAGCAGGTTACATCTTTTAAATACCGAGGAATTTCAAAATTCATGGTTTTGGTGATTTCCATGGTGTAATTTCCAGGTATAAAACACCATGGAAATTACGTAAAACCCATGGATATTACCTTGTTTCATTTTTGGTTCATCATATCAGCCGCACGACACCCACTGTTGGATGTAGGCCTTCCCCAAGTGCTCCACAAAGATCGGCACTGCGCTGCCCGCATCCAGCAGCTACCTCCAACCTTCACCAGATCGTCGGTCTACTTTGTCAGGGGGTGGGCGTCCGTTGCTCGGTCACTATTCCAGAGCCACCGGTCCTTCTCGCTATGTGTTCCGCCCACTGCCACTTCAGCTGTGCAATCCTTCAAGCGATGTCGGTTACTTAAGTTCTCCCACGGATCTCTTCATTTCTGACGCCAAACAAGGCTCTATCCATTGCACGCTGGATGGCCATGAGCCTTATGAGACCCATAGTTAGTGACCACGTTTCACTGCCAAAGTCATCACTGGCAAGTTGGCAAGACACACTGGTTGGATTGTCGTTTTGAGACACTGAAGTAAGCTTCCCGAATGCTGCCCATCCGACACCCGAGTTGGATTCGACGAGAGAACGGCAAGCAGAGTGGCAGATTAGACTCCTCGCTCTTATACATCCTGTCGCAGCGTATATATGGATCCACATCAAAGACCACTCTTTGGTGCTAAAGCTTTATCAGAACCCGACTTGTTTCTGAAGGTTAGAAGGCACTGATCCTGCGAGCGAGACTTTTCGTAATGACTCTCGAAAACAACTAATAAACATGGCTCAGAAGTGAGATGAGTCTGTTATTCATCAAGAGGGTCCTTTTAAAGAACAGAATTACGTCACTTATGTACCATGGATTTGGCGTTTTGCCCTCGACGATGACAGACTTTAAAAGCTTTTAGAAGACTCTGAGTATCGGCTTACCGTCAGCTTCAAGAAGTTCTCTAGTGATTACAACGTCACCCACCAACGCCTTGTTGTTTTTTAGCTGTTTGAGGGCCATATTAATCTCGTACAGGCTGATGTCCTGAATATCTTTGGTATAGTGTCGGATAAGCTTGGCTTTATTTGAGCCTGCATTTCTTCGTTACTCAACTACTTGATTTGCTTTTGCTTTTCTTATAATACTTGTACATAGGCCAGGTTCACTCCAGTCTTCCGATATGATGAGCTATAACTCATATATATGCTCGTGGCTACTCTAGTCTATGGGTGGTATGGCTTCGTATGCATAACTGCTACACCGGTGTAGGTCACATTATCATCTGGCTGTGGACTGCCGTGTCGCCGTCGTCCGCTAGTCTCTGAGTTGCTGCTGCAGGGCTAAGTTTCATTAGATGCTGATCGTGGACCTTGAAGGGTGACTTCGATCTTCATTCATGAAGGGTGGTATACCTAACTGCTATCCAGTGTGATCAGATCACCAATGATGAGGAAGATAGGTCACGATCGTCGTATCCCCTGCCGGACTCGGAGTTTGTGCCCGGGAATTGCGATCCAACTGCAATGTAGTTCTTAATACTACCCAACTAACTTTTATTTGAGCTTAATTTCATATTTAACGTGATGTTTAGCAAAATTTTATCTGCTGGGTAATTTCCGTGATCTTTACTGTAATTTCCATGAACTGCAAATTTTCTATAATTTTTTTTAGCAAAAGTATAGATCCGCTACGTGGCGAATTTTTATATGATGTTTGAATATGCATAATCTTTCAAAATTTTTGTGTAATTCACTTGAATTTAGTGATTTCAAAAATTCCGTGGAAATTACACGGAGAACACTTTTCCGAAGAACTACCCTTAGGATGACCATAATTTGTAGTATATTTTTAATGTTGTCAAATTGTCTATTGAATATTTCGATGACTGCCAGTTCAGTATTCGATACGAAGTTAATGTTTTAATTGTATAGCAAAACAACATTGTTTAATTATGCAATGACATAGGTACAAAGTGTGTAAGCAATACCTCTTCACGGACCGTTCTCTAGATGTAGAAACTGTCAGCTGTGTGTAATTTGCCTTTACAAATTATAAATGTTTACAGATACAGGCGACGGCGCATCGTAATATAATACAGTCAATTATTAGAAATAATGCTTCAGAAACATAAATACTTCTGAACATGAAATATTGGTAAAAATCGTTAAACTAAAAAAATTACAAAATTTTGAAAAGCTAGGTCTCCGAAACTATCGCTTGTATCAAAACCGTTCTACCCTCAAATTGTCGTAAATTTAAGTAACTTTAAAATCTTTATACACAATCTTGATGAAAAACCAGTCCTTCCGGTCCGGGGCAAAATGGACAAAAACTGAAAAAGTCAAAATTTTTGAGTGTTTTTCCTGACCCGGTCGTCTGCCGAGGTGTTTGGTTTAATGCTCTAAGGCCGAGGTCGAAAACTTGGATTAAACATTGCCTTCACAATTTCACATTACAAACAACATATCCAAAAACCAAAATACCTGATTTGATGCAACGTTCAATGTCTAATTTGATTGGCTCGCCGAATAGGTGGCGAGTCGAACAAAAGACATCAACGCGCTCGTTTCATATTTTCTACATTATTTGACTAACTAGATAGTTTACTTTTTATTATATTATGATATAACGTCGCTAATTATTAAAAATAAGCATAAATAATAAAAAAAGATGTTAACTGTAATGCATTAATTTTATAGGTTGCGGAAACTTTGTTTGAATAAAATTTTAACGACGACTGCGTTAATTAATTGATTACGGATTACAGTTCAATTGAATTGTAATTTTTATGTTTCATTCTTAGAATAATTACACATAGAAGCCGTGTCAGAACTGAGCCAAAATGGCTCAGTTCTCAGATTTATATCCTTCATACGTTACCTAATCGTAACTAAAATCCAATAATATAATAATTAATCTCTTTAAGGTAGGGAAATTGAAACTGTTTTGTACTTATTAGGTATGATTATTTAATAATGGACAATAAAAATCTGAAAACGGCGCCATTTTGGCTGTTTTTGTTGCCTCACTTTTGACAGCGCGCTTTGTAGGGAATTATCGTTCTAGGTGTAATTATTCTAAGGTTTCATTCATATGTACAATGTATAGATTAGAATGAAACCGTTCAAAATCGGTGAAAATACTTATATTAATTTTAAACATTTACTTTAATTTTCGTATTCTAACGAAATATATACTTACAATAAATAAAATCAGTGAACTTGGTATTTAGCATACTCGTGCCTGATTAATTAATGATTTTTTAATCAGTGTTAAAATTCTTGTAATGCCTATTACATTTAATGACTGCAGATTTCTCATTAGAATATGCTAAAAGTGGATTAGCAAGCTTTCGCTACTAGTTTTAAACATTTTAATTCTAATATTTGGCGATAATTTTAATAATAATGGCAATAGAGATGCTAAGTCACACGCCTCCTTTAGTAGGTTAAGTTTACGTATCCTAGACTACAAATTGAGCCTAAAAATGATGGCTTCATAATTTTTATGTAATCTGCGTGGAAACGTTTCCACTTTCATAAGGTTTAAGCTTTCTTAAGTTGTCTAATATAATAATTTTCATAAGCATTAAGTTGTAATTATAAAATAGTAGGAATGCTGGTTACATAAGCGGCCGAGTTGGGAAAGACGTTGGGACAGCGCGCGCGGCGGAGGAAAGTGGCCGAAGGTCGCCGCTGCACCGAGCCACTATATTCCACTATCCACTAAAGGCCAATCTTCAATCCACTGGCGAAGTAAACATATATTGCTTTAATGCTTTTGCAACATGTTTTGAATTTAGAGCGCTTCCTAGACTTTACCACAGATAATATAATACTATAACTTTACTAAGTAATTCGATGTTTGAACGTTTTTAAGATGATCTTTCAATGAAAGTTTTTATGCTTTTCTGTTACTGTTTGGATGCTTGCGGTTTTGTAAGAAGGATGTAAAATGAGAATATAATAATTTTAATACCTGCATTAACTTTCTTATGTCTTTAAGGATGGGTGATAGGCCATTTTATGGCTTATTCCACTTAGGTATTTGTTGTGTGGTTTGTGTTCCACTAAGGTTACTTTTCATGTATGTTGTACATCATCTTATAAGGTATTTTTTTGGCAATATAATTGATTGGATTTTTAAACTTTGACTGAGAATCAGCGTATTGCTAAATCGTTTTTAGAACTTTTAACATTGGAAATAATTCTTAGACTGTGAAAATAATATTTAGATTCGTTTTTCTTAAATTAGAAAATTATGGTAGTTACTTTAAAAAATTAAAAGCTTTAACTTGACTCTACAAATATTCGTAGTCGATATTACTCGTAATATATCAAAAGGATTTAAAATGGCAATATCGTTTTTTTTATTTTAGGTATATTTAGTTTTTTTCTGTTCTGACAAGTCCATCTTTTAACAATAGCATATTAATAATACTAAGTAGTATTCCTCAAAGTACTTATTAAGTCAGTTTCAAATTTTATTACAACTGTTTGAATTGAACAAGACAAATCGTTCAGTTATTTCAAGCTTTATCTAAAAAATAAATAAAAACTAGGACCATAAGACTATAACATTGGTTTTTATAAAAGGAGAGTTTGAAATAAAATAAAATAGAATAGAAAAAATAAGCTTTAAAATTGATTATTTTTATCAGTTACTTTTTGTGTACAAAAGTAAGTAGAATTTTATCTTTGGTATAAAAGAATGGTATATTATCAACAAATGATATTAAAAGTGTTAAGCAATAATAATAGCCATCTTATTTTAGTTGAAATGTCAATTAATATGTGGTATTATGTGTTTACTCTATAATTTGTTTAAAGGAGATTGAGGTTTTAATTTTGAAAATACCTTCAATCACCGATATACATATTTTCTCATTAAGTCCTAAACAATATTAGTACAAGCAAGAGGAAGTAACGCAGGAATGCTCTGTTTGCACACTCCGGGCAAACACGGCTGATGTGACTATCAATATTAGTTCGACTGAGCAAACTCACTGAGTCCTTGACTAACGAGAAATGGATCTGACTTTGGTATTCTAATTCTATGGAATTAATTAAAATATATGTAAAAAAAACAATGTTAGCATGACGATGGTTAGGTACGTTTACTGATCACTCTTTGGTTTATTTTGTTTTATGTGTTCAACGTTGTTTGTTCGTTAATAGCAAACGATTTCAGGTTACTAAAAATTGACCGTTAGTTTCAGCAAACAGCATGAGGAGATCGCTCGAGGTATTGTCAATATCGATTGTCATTTTTGACAGCTTAACAATAGGTTTGTAAAATGTTTGTCATAATATCAATGAAACGTTTATTTTTAAATTGCAGACATCTATCAAGCCTGGTGGTAAAGCTAGGGTTTCCTAGGATAGCGGTGCCGTCATATTACGGCCGTAATATAGCGGCGTTGAATGTTGTCTAAAGCTAGGGTTTCCTAGGATAACGGTGCCGTCATATTACGGTCGTAATTTAGCGGCGTAGAACGTTGTCTATGTAAACAATACGGCGCGGTTTCTGACGTTACGGTGTCGCCATATTGTTTACATAGACAACATTCAACGCCGCTATATTACGGCCGTAATATGAAGGCACCGTCATCCTAGGAAACCCTAGCTTAAGCGATCTGTTAGGACGAGTCTCTCAATTTGGGTTTTAAAAAAGGATTTGAAATTAAACGAGGAATTAGTAATTTCGCGAAATGGCAGCCGTCACGGAGGATGGAATGAGACTGAGGCGCTCGGGAAGCGAGCGCGTCCAACTGGTCTCCCAGACGCTGGATCAGCAATATTATCCAGGGTCGTCAGCAACTAACTATACATCAAAGGGATGTAACACCTCCCCCCATGGAAAAATAAACTTCAGGATCAATATTCTGAAGTTTATGACTAAGTAATTCAAAGTTAAAATAATTACATATTTATTTTATTTATTAATAATATTTATTTATTTATTTATAATATATATTTATTTATGTATATAATTATGTATTCAGGTTTATATTTGTCTGCGTGTTTTTGGAGAAGGGGGAGCTTTTATATGTTTAGATTCTACTTCTATATCTACTAATTCTGTAACTTCATGTTCTGATTGTTTATCATCTTGTTTTGTAATTTTCTTTTTAAACATTACTTTTGGAATTTCCATTTGTCGGTGAAGGCTGCCAGTTTTATTTATTTTCCTAAATATTTTAAATACACAAAATGAAATTACAATTATAATGATAAATATTAAAAGCGTAGAATAGTGTGCCCCGTATTGGATGAAATGAGGTTTATTTATTATTTTATTTAAATCTTGTATCATATCTTTATCTAAATTTTGTGTTAGGGGTAAATTTTCTAAATCTATGTTATTTAACTTTAACAAGGGAACACTATTCGCTACTTCTTTAAATTTACTTATACTACAACAAGAATCATTAATTAAATTAAAATCTAAGTTTATGGAAGGTATGGTTACATTCAAAACATTATAATCGGGTAAAAGTCTAGTACTCTTGCAATATGCTTTACAATGGATAGGTATGTATACAATTCCAGTGCCTAATAGTTTTATATCAATCGGTTCTGAGTGAAGACAATCTATTGTTAATTTACTAGATTTTGACTGTACAAATATCCATCTATTATTACGAATTGGTTTCCAAATATCCAATTCGCCATTAACGAATTCTGTTTTACAATATTCCGGAAGGGATGAAACTACTTTTGATAACAATTCACTTTCACAATTGGGGTTGGCAGATGTTGGAAATATGTTCATTATTTTACATAGATAATTTTGATGGTCAATAGTTTGACAAGAATTGATATCATTTACATTACAATAGTGGGTCTTATCTTTAGTAATAGCGATATATTTGCTACTAGGAATTATAACACTGAATGAATTTGGATTTGTTACATTATGAGGCATTGGCAAAGGAATACTATTATATAAATAAAATTCAAGCGGATTTGTAAGAGGGATTGTAAGTATAAACATTATTTTCTTATTTAAGTAATAACTAATTAATTTTGACATATTCATAATTTTATGGATAAGTTTCAATTCCAGAGGTACAACAAATTCTAATTCGTTAGGTAAATATTTATAATTATCAGTCAATTCTTTGTACAATTCTTGTGGTGTTATTACAGATGGGTGAATAATATTCACTCTACTAAGTAAAATAGCATTTGTAATATCTTCAATTTGGAAAGACAAAGTAAGGATGGATGCTTCTAAGTTATTATAAACTGTGTTTAAACCGGACATTACTGACAAATGATCTGTTCTATTGGATAAATATTTAAGTTTTACAGAAAGTTTATCGATAGCTAGGTTAAGGTTATCTTCATTAGATTTCAATCTTACAATAGTTTCATTAAATCTGGTTAATGTAGATCTTGTGACTAATATGTGTTCTTTTACTAATGAAGCTATCCTTTTCTGATCATCTTGTACATAATTTATAGCGCTATCGTATTTTTCTGCATCATCCTCATCTAGGGTGCCGAATATATGTTTAAAAGCGGTACCTATTCCGCCAAACCAAGCTCTGCGTTTCAATCTGTCATCAATTAAATGGGTTATAGATGAATATTCTTTAACCATATTTTTATAATGGGTAATTAGCGGTTCTATTATATTTTCGCATTCTGATTCGTCAAATTCTTTTGTTTTATTGCAAAAGTACGTAACTGTTTCTAACACAGAATTTATATTTTCAATGTGTAATTGTATGTGGGTAATATCTATCGGGATGACTAAGTTTAAATTACCGTTTTTGATTTTAACCTTTCCCACATAATCGAAATACAAGCCAGGACTCGATGAGATTTGTTCTACAAAACTTGTTGCTACTGAGGTTGGCACACTGAAAATAAAATTAAGTTATATAACGACTGTTATAAAAACCTAATGCTATAAAACTAAGGATATAGAAGGTTAATTATAGTAGGTATAATAATAAAAATGTAATAGTAACATGTAAAATAGTAGAATTACTAAAGAATAAAATACGCTATTCCTAATCTTAGGGACTACTGGGAAAGACGCCTGCTAATTTAATTTCATCAAAGTGGTGTTTCACATGGCGCCTATTTATTAGTAAGGTTACAGTGTTGTTTCCGTGAACGGCAAGGATTTTGTAAGGACCTTTCCAAATCGGAGAGAGGGCCTTACGAAGTCTCAAATGGTTTTTCAAGTAGACGTAATCACCTACTTTGTATCGGATAGATCGGGTTTTTGCATCATAGTAGGATTTGGATTTTTCTTTTGAATGTTGTATGTTTTGATACGCTTTTTCCCAAGACAGTTTAAGGCGATGTTGAAGCATTCTGACGTAGTCAGGATATGTGGTGAGGTCTTGGCTATACAGGGAATCGGGAATGAAGGCTTTATGCCCAAACAATAGTTCGTATGGTGAAAAGTTGGTAGTGCTGTGGGTAGCGGTGTTGTAGGCTAAGATTGCTGTGTAAACGTATCGTGGCCAGTCATCTTGATTATCATTTACATAGGATTTAAGGTACTCTTTAAGAGTAGAATGGCTCCTCTCGAGAGCTCCTTGAGTCTGGGGATGATATGGAGTAGACCACAGCTGTTTGATTTTCAGGAAGCTGCAAGTCTTTTTGAAGAGATCAGCTGTAAAATTGGTACCTTGGTCGGTGAGGATAGTCTGAGGAATTCCGAACAGAGAAATAAAGTGAACGAGGCAATCAGTGGTCTCTTCTGAGGAGACACTGCGGAGAGGATAAGCTACGGAGAATTTCGTGAGGTCATCTTGAAGAGTCATTATATATTTCAATTTGGCAGGGCCGGACTCGGGTAAAGGACCGACGATGTCCAGAGCTAATCTTTGAAAGGGGCTGGTACTGGTAGTAGTGATCTGCATTGGAGCACGATTGAGTTGTCGAAGGGCTTTATTCTCTTGGCATGAAGTGCAGGCTTTGACATAGTTTTCTACGTCACCTTTCATACCTTTCCAGTAGAATTTCTCTTTGATACGGTTAAGCATCCTGTTGCAGCCTAAATGTCCTGCAACGGGAAGATCATGATTTTCTTTTAGAATCTTTTTAATTTCACTGAGAGTTGGATAAATTATACTATCGTGATAAATATTTATTTGTATATTAGTATTGTGGAAGATGTACACTATCATGTTATATAATTTTGCAAAAGATAGACTTTGGAATGGATTTCTAAAGTCAGAAATAGCAATTTCGGAAATGTTGTCTTCGGTTGAGGTTAAATGAGTTTTAATGTTTTTAAGTGTTCGGTAAATCTCTGGATAAGTGCATTCATCGAAATGGTGTACTTTAGGGAAAATAAGGTAAGTACTTTTGTTATCATTGGTTTGAACTTTTTCGAAAGAGTACAATTGTTTTTCTTTGTAACGTGTTTCGTCTGTCACTTTTTCTAGGATTTCTGGTAAGTACGGATTGGATTCATCTAAGTCTATAGACGTAGGGATTAGGATGATTTTACAATGGGTTTTGGTGAGGGACTGGTTATGTTCAGTGATTTTAGTGTTAAATTGATTGTTTTTATTGTTAATTTCTTTCAGGAATTTGGAATATTCGTCGTTAGTGTAGGTATCATCGGGAGCTGGAGGAGAGTCGCGAGCTTGCGCAGGTGAGCTTTCAGGATTCAGTGGAGCTTGTTCAGGTTCTTGGATTTCAGGGTTTGGAGTAGCAGATATAGTAGGATCTTGGGCTGAAGTGGAAGGTGTCGAGTCGGGTAGGTTTTCTTGAGTTTCAGGATTTGAAATAGCAGGTATGGCAGGATCTTGCATTGAAATCGAAGGAGTTGGATCAGGTAAGTTTTCTCGACTAGTTGATGCTTGCGCATTATCAGATTTTGGAGATTTTACCTTGCTAGATTTAGTAGGATCAGTGGGGCTGTAGTTGAATGGGAAATCGTCATCGTCGTCTAACAAGTCTATTTGAGGTAAGCTGCTGCTGTCGTAATCAGGAGTAGCAGGGAGATTGACGCCAAGATCATCGAGAGTCAGCGGGCTGAATGGAGGTTGTATGTTGTCGTTGTTGGCGTCGGTAGAGTCAGGGTTAGTATTTTCTTTTTCAGGTTGATTTGGAATGACGGGATTTACGGGATAACGGGAAAGAGCATCTGCGGCTGAGTTAAGTCTACCTTTCCTATAAATGATCTCGTATTCATATTCTTCGAGCATCAGACGCCAGCGCTGCATCTTGCTGTTAGGGTTTTTGTGATTGAAAAGCCACTTAAGGGGTCTGTGGTCTGTAATGATTTGGAACTTTTGACCATATAGGTATGGTCGGAATGTATTGCATCCGAAGACAATTGCGAGGAGTTCTTTCTCCATAGTGAAATAGTTTACTTCGTTTTTATTTAGAGTTCGGGATGCATACGCGATAGGATGATCTTTACCGATGGGACCCTGGGATAAAACAGCGCCGATGGCGTGGTTAGAGGCATCACAGGTAAGTACGAATGGTTTTGTAAAGTCGGGATAGCAAAGGACAGGTGCAGTGGTCAATTTTTGTTTCAGAGTGTCAAAAGCGACTTGTTGTTGGTTTTCCCAGTTGAATTTAGTATCTTTCCTCAAAAGTTGAGTAAGGGGTTTGGCAATTTTGGAGAAGTCCGGAATGAAACGACGATAATACGAAACGAGGCCGAGGAATGACTTTATGTCTTTAGCGGACTCTGGAGTAGGAAATGCGATTACGGCCTTGATTTTTTCGGGATTCGGTTTGACGCCTTGTTCAGTGATTATATGCCCCAGGTAGCAGACTTCACGTCTTAGGAATTCGCATTTGTCTGGCTGTAATTTGAGATTGAAATTACGGATTCTTTGGAAGATTTCTGTTAAATTACCGATGCTGGATTTTAGGTCGTGTCCATAGCAGACTACGTCGTCGAGGTATACGAAGCATCTAATGCCTTGGAGACCAGACAAGACTGTGTTCATTAACCTTTGAAAGGTTGAAGGGGCGTTTTTAAGGCCGAATGGCATCCTGGAGAATTGGTAGTGCCCTTCAGGGACTGTGAAGGCTGTTTTAGGTTTGTCGGCTTCATTTAATTTAATCTGATGAAATCCAGAGGCAAGGTCTAGGGTAGAGAAGTATTTGCTATTACCGAGTTGATCCAATATCTCGGTAATTTGTGGAAGGGGATATGTGTCACCAATTGTGACGTCATTGAGTTTGCGGTAGTCAATTACTACGCGCCATTTTTGAGTATTGGAAGCATCGAGTTTCTTGGGTACCACCCAGATAGGTGATGACCAAGGGGAATCAGAGGGTTCTATGATGTTTTGTTCTAGCATTTTGTCAATTTGTTTTCGTACTTCAGCTTTATGGACTTCAGGGAATCTATAGGTCTTAGTATGTATTGGGATGTCTGTTGTTGTCTTAATTTCATGTTTGAGAGCATTTGTATGGGTAAGATTTTCCCCTGGGAGGTGGAAAATATCGGAATAGTCAGAGCATAGTTGTAAGAGAGCGTTCTTTTCCTCTTTATTGAGGTGTGAGGTGCGTAGTTGCTTTAGAACTTCTTCTGTGCGTTTAAAACCGTTATATGAAGTGTTGACATGATTAATTCCTATAGGTGGGTCTACGAATTCTGAAGAGTCGAAAGAGTCGAGAGAGTCGAGTTTAAGTTTAAGATCTGATTTTATGGTAACAGGTTCTTCAGAGGTATTGACAACGGATATGTTTACTCTATTGTTTTCCTTGACATGGACAATACAATTTGCAATCAATAGATTTTCTGATAAATTTTGATCAAGGATTAACCCTTCTTTTATCTCAGGGTTAGAGACTGAGCATTCGATGACAGTTTCGGTTCTGCCAGGGATTGTATAATGGGGCTCCGAGAAGTAGATATGGATGTAAGAATTCTTTAAAGTAAGGATGCCGAAGGTGAAGTCTATGTTTCCTTTAGATTCGGTCAGAAGATCGTTACCGATAATACCATCATAAGGGAAATCTAGGTTGCTTACTACATGGAATTTGTGAGTGAGACGGTATTTGGGATTTTTGTCACTAAGTGATAATTGTAAATTGAGTGAGCCTAGAGTTGGAATGACATCGTCTTGTGACGTTGTTGTAGTAAGACCTTTTAATTTGAGAATCTCCTTCTGGAGAGGAAGATTGGGTTTGAGAGTGGAATCTTTGACTAGGCTTATAGAAGAACCAGTGTCTATAAGGAGGGTCAGTGGAAGTACTGTCGCTTCGCAGTTAACAATTACGTAAGGCAATGATTTTATTGAAGGGTCAGGCGTGATTTCGTAGATCTCTTCAGATTTTGTAGTTATGGATTTGGTGGGTTTGGTAGGATTGCTAGATTCAGTGGAACTGGTACGTGCTTCAGAGGATTTGGTAGAATTAGTATTTGTTTTAGTACATTTAGGAATGGATTTAGTAGGTTGAGCGGATTCAGCGGATACGGTGGATTTTCTTTTTACAGATTCAGCGGATGCAGCGGATTCAGTGGATACAGTGGGTTTATTTTTTATAGATTCAGTGGATACAGTGGATACAGCGGATACAGTGGAATTCTTTTTTGTAGATTCAGTGGATACAGTGGATTCAGTGGATACAGTGGAATTCTTTTTTGTAGATACAGTGGATACAGTGGATACAGCGGGTTCAGTGGATACAGCGGTTTTATTTTTTATAGATTCAGCGGATACAGCGGATTCAGTGGATACAGCGGATACAGTGGATTTTCTTTTTATAGATTCAGCGGATACAGTGGATTCAGTAGATACAGTGGATTTTCTTGGAATAGTGGTGTCTTTTTTAAGATGGCGTCTCGGGCGACACCTAAACGAGACGGGTTCTAGTTTAAACCTTGTGACTGGTCGTAGTGGTCATCGACCTCGTCATAACCTTGAGGTTCGGTTTCGTTGAAGTTGACGCGGCGGAACGGGACAGGACCAGAGGATGGTTGCGAGGACCGGAACCTATTATTATATTCTCGCTTTCGGCACTGCTCAATAGAGTGACCGGGAGCCTTGCAGTACCGGCACGTGATTGTATTGGAACTGGTAGGAAAATTAGGAGCGGAGTTAGGGTTGCGATTTTGCGGAGCGGTTGAGAATGGCCTTTGTGGCTGGAAGGGTCTAGTAGGATTGTTCATTCTTGTTGGGCGATTATCGCGTCTAGCTTCGGGAATGCTCCTTTTATATAAGGTTTGTTGGATTCTTTCCTCTGAAATTGCAAAGTTAGTGGCTTCATTTAAAGATCTCGGTGATTTACATCGGACTATGTTAGAGATTCTTGGGTGTAAACCAATTAGGAAGTGATGGAGGGCAAGTTCCTCCATAGCCGCAGTACGGCCTGGGAGTTCTTTAAGTTTACAGTTACTAAGTGAGATTTCGGTGAGTAATTGTGATAACAGTGTTTCGATTCTAAGAGCGAATTGGCTTACGTTTTCGGCCGGAAGTTGTTTGCTCTCTTGTAATTCCATCAGAAGGTGTGAAGAGTGTTTGCGATCACTGAATTGGGTTTTTAAAAATTCCTTGAGTTGTTCCCAAGTTTGAAACTCTTTTATTGAGCAGGCAACTTCCGCCTTTCCTTGGAGTTGACATAAGATATATTTGAAAAGAATGGGCTTCTGCTGATTTGATGCTAATTCATACGCATTATTACAATTGATAATAAAAGAATTCAACGTTTCTCTACTGCCATCATATGGTTTTATAAATTTTAAAATGATATTTAAATCTAATGTTTCAAGTTGAGGGGTGGAAACTTTTTTCCCTCTCTTTTGTTTTTCTACAGGGCTAGGGGCCCTTTCGTCATCATAGACTAAGCTCCCATTGCATGAAACCTTACCTCACAAGGTGGAAGAGCAGAAATGTGTTGCAGTAATAGATATTACTTAGGAACACTGGATTTTAGTGGGTTGCCATCGCATATCCTGGAAGAACATATATTTTTTTTCGTTTTCGTACAGCAATTTTGACCGAAAATTACATCATGAGGTGGAAGATCGAAATGTTTACCCATCGAAAGAGAAACATTCGGAGGTCAAAACCCGCATGGGTTGCCAGCCCCTACCCTGGCAGGTTTCAAGGTCAGCCAAGTTTTATGAGGCCCAAAAATGGGGTCACTTACCTCATCACGTGGAGAGATAAAATTGATGCAGGTCGATAGCCCTAGTCGTGCCGTTCATGAATATATAGGGTTGCCTGCCTTCAGCCTGGCAGTTTTCCTGGTCAGCCACCTCAAACAATCTATATCAATATCTCGGAAAAACGAAAAATTCTTGTAAAGACGCTTTGATTCGGAGTAAATTTTATACAAACCGTGGTATTCAATTAAAATCTACGCTCTGGCAGTCTTGCGCCTATTATAGTGTTGAAATAATAAGGTAAATGCACCAGTTATGGTCATTTTTCATTGGCATCTTCAAAATATTGAAAAAAGTAATGTAGTTGTTTAACCTCATCAAGTGGCTCGATGAAACTGATGCAGATCGATAGCTCCAGACGTGCCGTTCATGAATATATAGGGTTGCCTACCTTCAGCTTGGCAGTTTTTCTGGTCAGCTACCTCAAACAATCTATATCAATATCTCGGAAAAACGAAAAATTCTTGTAAAGACGCTTTGATTCGGAGTAAATTTTATACAAACCGTGGTATTCAATTAAAATCTACGCTCTGGCAGTCTTGCGCCTATTATAGTGTTGAAATAATAAGGTAAATGCACCAGTTATGGTCATTTTTCATTGGCATCTTCAAAATATTGAAAAAAGTAATGTAGCTGTTTAACCTCATCAGGTGGCTCGATGAAACTGATGCATATCGATAGCCCCAGACGTGCCATTCATTAATATATAGGGTTGCCTACCTTCAGCCTGGCAGTTTTTCTGGTCAGCCACCTCAAACAATCTATATCAATATCTTGGAAAAACGAATAATTCTTGTAAAGACGCTTTGATTCGGGGTATATTTAGTACAAACCGTGATATTCAATTAAAATCTACGCGCTGGTAGTATTGCGCCTATACGGTGTTGAAATAATAGAGTAAAGGGACCAGTAAGTGGTCATTGCTATCTTCAAATACGGAAAAATGTATCTGTTTTAGCGTTCTCATACCAGAGTGATAATCTTATACTAAGTATAACTTATTTTGATATTATAATTGTAAAAAATATACAGAGTGTAGTGCCGTGTGCGTGCGTGTGTGCAGAGGTGAATGGTGCCCGATATTATTCCGACAAGTTAACATCAAAAACAAATTTTCACACAGTTGTTTTTTTATCATAAGAAGTATCACAACCAATATCGGAATTATTTTCAATATTTTCATCCACATTAATAATATCGTTGACGTGTAAGGTAGGCTATGCTCCTCGATGGGGATATAATTTGGAACTCTTACTAATATTACAGGAGGGGGACATATTTGAGCTGAATCCTACTATCCTTACTAATATTACAGAATGCGAAAGTAAGTTTATCTGTTTATTTGTTACGCTTTCACGTCTTAACTAATCAACCAATCATCATGGCATGTCAGGGGTACAGAAAATGAAATAGAGTACCCATCGTTCAGGAAAAAATTCACAGATCTCATGCACCACATGACTTTCAAATGGCATTGGAAATGATCTTCAGCAATAAATAATAAAACGAACTTATAGGAAGGAATATTAATATTATAATATTTTTCAAAACTTGTTATAGTAAGTAGTTAAATGAAAATAAAGACGTTCCAATACTACTTCTATACTACCTACATACTAACTAGGTACAGCTTTGTTGTATGAACGTGCATATTTATTTTATTTTTCGAATTAGTAAATATTTACAAAACAACAGAATTACAAGCAAAAATTATACTTAATGAAATCCCAAACTATTTATCGACAAAAATTCCTAATACGTAAATCCAGAAGCGCGCGCCGAGACGCTCAAACCTACAGTTTAAAGTCATCTTAACTCCTAAAATAATAATATTTTTTTTTAATTCGAAAAGCATCCGGAGATATAACCTACCTCCATAAGAAAATGTAGATTTTATGTAAACATTATTACTATTAAGACTAGATGTTGGGTACATTACGTACTCCAAAAAAATGACCCATTTAGAGCATTTTTTTTAAGTTTAAAAGATAAATGTATGACTTTTTTGGTACATTGTAGGCCTTGTAAATACAAATATTTTGACATATCTGTTATATACCTTTTTCATACCATAATCTCTTTGGTGTTGTTTTGGATTTGTCATCGGTCTGTCACTCGAATAAATGACTATGCTTTCAATAAGTCGTGTATTTAAAATTGGCGACGAGATAATTATTTATAATGGCTAATACCGACCTCAGTAAATATAAAAAATCGCGAAGTTGTATGCGCGGTTTACTTACAAGAAAGGAAAACCAATTACTCATCGTAAGTAAACTACAAGATTACGAAATTTCAAACGAGATACAAAATGTTACAGAATTACAAAAAAAGTACGAAGAATGCCAGACAAATATAGAATACCTCACAGAAGAAGCGCATTTAGAGGCAGAAGTAGAAAATAGATTCGAATTTCAAGTTACAGTTACAAAGGTACTGAACATGCTACACAGGATGAAAAGGTCAATAATCACATCAAATAATGTAGATAACACAAATTCAAGTGACTCAACTGTCCGTGTTCCTAAAATGATTCAATTCCAACCATTTCAAAACAGTTCAGAGACATTCAAAAACTTCATCCGGAGATTAGAGTTGTACATGGACCTTAGTCAAGTGAGCGATTCAAATAAAAAGACCCAGATTTTACTTGCTATGCTGACCCCTGATCTTCATGAGAAAGCTTATGATTTGTGTGCTCCGGAAGACCCTAAAGGTATGAACTTCAAAGATTTAACCAAGATTCTTGACGATTTCATTGATCCCGTGCCAGGACCGTACGCATTACAACATAAATTTGTCTCACGCGTTCAAAACTATGATGAAACTGTGCCTGTCTATGCGGCCACTTTAAGAAAACTTACAACCAACTGCGGATTCCAATGTCTAAATTGCCAGAAGTCGATTGCTGATAACTTTTTATGTCTACAATTGATTAGAGGACTAAGAGACAGCGACATAAGAACAAAACTTCTGCAAAATAAGTCAAAATTCCCAGAACGGAACCGAGCAAACCAATAACGGGTTGTACGTTCGTTTGTACAGTTCTCTCCGTAAACGTCGTTGATGTTACGTGTCGTTTGTGCCGCGTTGGTGCCACGACGGAACTCATATTCCATAATTACACGAAATTTCGAAGTATCCATTATGAGGAAAAATGTTGAAATGTAATGAAAATACAACGCTAATCAATAAACAAAAGACTGATTTTGTAAATAGAATGTCATATTTTTAAAACAAAATTAATTTGAATTTAGAATTCATAGCCAATCAAAACTTTTTTTTGTTTGAAAAAGTCTGTACTGCAATACGGCAATTTCATAGGTAAAGACCTATTATGTATGTAGTGATATCAAGCAATTGATGACTAGTTTAAATTCATAGAAGTGACGAAGTTCTCTGTTTGTAAGAAAAAAAGCAAATTTCATAGGTAGGGGACTCGAACAAAACAACTGAATGCGTAGTCACGCGCGTGGTTACGCGCGTAGTCACGCGCGTGGTCACGCGCGTAGTGACGCGCAGGAAAGATACGTGCGTGTTCGTATTTGTTCGGTGTGACATCCAATAGGGAATGCCATTGAGTACAACGTCATCAATGCGTTCCGCTCTGCGTAAGTACGCAGCCTGGTTGTCTCATGAGAGCTGCAATGCGTAGGGTTACGCATCGGTCTACGTGCACGCGTACGTTACGCAAGCGGTGTGCCATGTCTCATAAAGTTTCAGGCATTACAACGTCATGGTACGTCTACGTGCACGCTTACGCATACGCTTACGCATCCGGTGTGCTGGAGCCTTAAGAGACAGCGACATAAGAACAAAACTTCTGCAAAATAAGACTATTTCAACATTTACAGACATTGTACAAACTGCTACCATCCTAGAAATGGGAAAAACCGATAACGCTACTATTTCCCTCAGGAACATATCATCAATCGAATCCACTAATCAAATGTCAACCTCATTAAGAAGAAATTCAAATGCACAAGCAGAACGGAAACCAAATACATTCACACAGCCACATCCACTCACTTCGACTTTTATTAAGTTGAAACAATTACGAGGGAAGTGTTTCCGCTGCGGAAAGGAAGATCACATGGCCAATAAATGCGAAATGATCAACGAAACCTGCTATAGTTGTCATAAGAAGGGCCATCTGGCTAGAGTGTGCTTACAGCGTACACAAGATACGAATCAGCTAGATGAACCACCATCAGATGAAGGTAGTTCAGCAGAAATTAATTTAATTAAATCGGAATCTACAGACAAATACATGATTACACTCGAAATCGAGGACAAGCCTTTAAAAATGGAATTTGATACTGGTGCAGCATTAACCTCAATTTCATTGGACACATACAAGAAACTCAATATTAGAAATAAAATATATAAAACAGAAGTTACAATGAGGACATACACTAACGAATTAATCAAACCGGTAGGAGTAGCTTACGTAAGAGCGAAATACAAGAATCAAACCTTTTTCGGAAAAATTTACATAATAGATAAGGCTGTCGATCCAATTTTCGGTAGAAGCTGGATGAAGAACCTAAAATTAGAATTAGCAAACATTAATGCAGTACAAATAGAAAAACTACCGAAATTAGATGAATTAATGAAAGAATACGAATCTACAGTTTTTATGGCATCATTAGGAAAGATTCCAAACTTTCATGGACACCTGTCTCTGAAAGAGAATACTCAACCCATATTCATTAAACCAAGAAGAGTCCCATACGCCTTGAAAAAGAAAGTTGATGACGAAATAGAAAGACTATGCACAGAAGGAGTAATAACTAAGGTAGAGCATTCCGAATGGGGAACCCCTATAGTGCCTATAGTTAAACCTAATGGCAGTATTCGCTTGTGTGCTGATTACAAAGTTACGTTAAATAAAGTCATTAAGGACGAACAATACCCTATACCCATTATTGAAGATATTTTTGCTGAAATGAATGGTGGAGAAATTTTTTGTACGTTAGACATCACACAAGCATACTTAAATATGGTAATGGATGAAGAGAGTGCACTCCTCCAAACACTTAGTACACATCGAGGCACATTCAAAGTCAACAGGCTTATGTTTGGAGTGAAAGTTGCTCCAAGTTTATGGCAGAAATACATGGATAGATTACTTCAAGGAATTGACGGAGTAAAATGCTTCTTTGATGACATTATTATTCAAGGAGCTACAGAAGAGATATTATTACTTCGATTACGAACAGTTCTGGAAAAGCTTAAAGAATCAAATTTACGAGTTAATAAAGATAAGTGTAATTTTTTTCAAAGGAGCATTAATTATCTAGGACATACTATAGATAGGGATGGCTTACATAAGAATAAAGAGAAAACCAATGCAATTATAAATACCGCCAAACCTAAAAATATAACTGAATTGAGAACTTTTCTGGGTATGGCCAACTATTACAATAAGTTTATCCCACAATTGGCTACACTTACGCACCCATTAAACAACTTACTAAGGAAAGGCCAGATTTTCAATTGGAATGAACAGTGTGGCATTAGTTTCAATAAAATCAAAAAGGAAATTGCTAGTGAAAAGATACTAACGCATTTTGACCCTAAAAAGATACTGATACTGGCAACGGACGCGAGCCCTGTTGGACTCGGGGCAATTCTTTCGCATAGACTAAAGGATGGATCAGAGAGACCAATAGCATTTGCGTCCAGAACGCTTACAGATTGCGAAAAGAAATACAGTCAAATTGATAAAGAGGCCACAGCAATATTTTGGGGACTCAAGAAATTCTTCCATTATTGTTACGGAAGAAAATTTATTTTAATCACAGACCATAAGCCCCTTACAGTAATATTCCACCCGCATAAGACGCTGCCCACTATGAGTACCATGAGACTTTTTCATTACGCACATTTTCTCTCTGGATTCGATTACGATATTGAGTATAAAACTTCAGCAGCCAATAGCAACGCCGACTACTTGTCAAGATTTCCAGTAGAAAAGGTATCAACAAAAAGTGACCAACATTCTATATTTCAACTAAGTCAAATACACACCCTATCGATCACAGATACAAAAATTGCTCAAGAAACTGCTAAAGACTCAGAATTGGCGCCGATTCTCAACGCCTTGCGAATAGGCCGGTCAATGAAAAGTCATGGTTACGTAGACTCCGAGTTGACCTTACAAGACAACTGTTTATTTAAAGGATATCGAATAATGATTCCGAATTCTCTACGGGAGAGTGTATTGGACGAATTACATGCTGGCCATATTGGAATGCATAAAATGAAACTCCTTGCCCGTAGCTACGTTTATTGGAAAGGCATTGATAAGGATATCGAAGATAAGGTAAAAACATGTAGAGCTTGCCGTTTACAACAAAATGATCCAGTAAAAGCGCCATTGCATCATTGGGAGGAAGCAATCGAGCCATGGCAGCGAATTCATATTGACTTTGCCGGGCCTATACACGGATACCAACTTTTTATTATTGTCGATGCATTTACGAAATGGGTGGAGGTGATACCCACGAAAACAATGACGAGTTCCTGGTGCATAAGTAAAATGAAAGAACTTTTCTCGGCATTTGGACTGCCATACATACTGGTTTCGGATAATGGACGCCAGTTTACATCGACGGAGTTTGAGACATTTCTGAAAGATCACGGAATCACTCATCGCACCTCGGCTCCTTATCATCCTGCTACAAACGGCCAAGCCGAACGTTTTGTACAAACGATTAAGAAATCTTTAAGAAGGATGGAGGACCAACCCGGGAACTTGCACGACAAATTAGAGACAGTAAAAATTCAATTACGTCGAACTCCAAACGCTTCGGGATTCGACGCGTACTCGCTCATGTTTGGAAGAGATATAAGAACCAAATTGCATGTTATGTTCAAGAAACGTGTTTTCTTTGAGCAGGGGGCATCAACACACGCAGGGCAATACACTGGAAGACAATTTAAGGAGGGGGAGAGGGTTCAAGCAAGGTGTTACTCAAACCCTAATCGCAAATGGGAATTCGGCACCGTGACCCGCCGGCTGGGACGCCTACATTACACGATCGCCATGGATGGAGGTGAAGTCTGGCGCCGTCACGTTAACCAGATGCTACCGGCTAAGCTGGTGCAACCTCACCGTGAAAATTAAGGGGGGGAACTTGTTATATACCTTTTTCATACCATAATCTCTTTGGTGTTGTTTTGGATTTGTCATCGGTCTGTCACTCGAATAAATGACTATGCTTTCAATAAGTCGTGTATTTAAAAATATCAATGAACTATATTGACCTAGAAATAACGGAAATATCGGCATGTCCCACTTTTGCCGAAAACAGGGCCCTATACAGATGCGATCGAAAAAACATTTCCAATGTTAAAAGTAAGTACTTTATAGCTATTTTTTACCTACCGAGGGATAGAAAAATAACTGTTTACGAAGATAAAGTCGCGGGGGGCTACTAGTAATCTTTTTTAATATATAAAAGAAGATACTGATTGGTGACTGACATATCAACGCACAGCCCAAACCGCTGGGTCTAGAGACTCCAAATTTGACACGTAGGTTCCTTATGAGGTCTAAGGGTGCATTAAGAAAGGATTTTTCAAAACTCACCCTCCAAGGGGGTGAAACGGGGACCCAAAATTTGTATGAAAGTTCCTCAGTTTCGAAGCTAGGATCTTCAAATTTTGTGTTTAGGCTAAGAATTGAATATTAATATAAATCGACTCAGCGTTTTTAAAAATTGTACTCCTGAAGGGGTGAAAAGGGGGATGAAGTTGTGTAAAGAAAATACTTCATTTACGAAGTAAAAATAGCTAAATTTATTATTTAAGCTTATGGATGGAAATCTAACGCAACGTATATCGTTATTGTTAGTATTTTGACCCCTATGGGGATGAAATGGGGGTGAAATAGGGTAAAAAACCCAAAAATCGATATGGATGTCGTTATTAGGGTTTTCTAGGATGACGATTGCGAAAATAACATTTATTTTGAAGTCCAATACGGTGGACATGATTTAACCCCTAAAGGGGTGAAAATGGGGTTCAAATTTTGTATGGAAAAAGAATATAAAATCGAAATTACAACTTTAAACTTCGCTGGAGCACGTCTAAAAATTGCAATAAATAAGCAAACAAATTATTTTGTGATTTTGAAAATCAACCCCTTAGGGGGTAAATGGGGTAAGTAAACATAAAAATCGATATGGATGCCGTTCTTGAGGTTTTATGGGATGGTGATTGCGAATATGACTTACTAACTCTGTTAAATAATCCTAAATATCACCAAATAAAAGTATTTACTTCAAATCGTCAAATTTAGTATTTTTTTACGACATTAATATTCCAAAATTTAATATATTAAAAATTTTACATTTTTCTAGCGAAGTGTCAATTAAAAGCTATGCAATAATCAACCAGTTGTAAGAAAGAGAAGATTTTGTGAACTCCCTGGTTTTGAATAAAAAAAAGTATGTACGTGATTTTGTATTTCCTTTTTATGTACATTTTTTACAATTGTAATTTCAAAATAAGTTATACGTAGTATAAGATTATCACTCTGGTATGAGAACGCTAAAACAGATACATTTTTCCGTATTGGAAGATAACAATGACCACTTACTAGTACCTTTACCCTATTATTTCAACACCGTATAGGCGCAAGACTACCAGTGCGTAGATTTTAATTGAATACCACGGTTTGTATCAAATATACCCCGAATCAAAGCGTCTCTACAAGAATTTTTCGTTTTTTTAAGATATTGATATAGATTGTTTGAGGTAGCTGACCAGAAAAACTGCCAAGCTGAAGGCAGGCAACCCTATATATTCATGAACGGCACGTCTGGAGCTATCGATCTGCATCAGTTTCATTGAGCCACTTGATGAGGTTAAACAACTACATTACTTTTTTCAATATTTTGAAGATGCCAATGAAAAATGACCATAACTGGTGCATTTACCTTATTATTTCAACACTATAATAGGCGCAAGACTGCCAGAGCGTAGATTTTAATTGAATACCACGGTTTGTATAAAATTTACTCCGAATCAAAGCGTCTTTACAAGAATTTTTCGTTTTTCCGAGATATTGATATAGATTGTTTGAGGTAGCTGACCAGAAAAACTGCCAAGCTGAAGGTAGGCAACCCTATATATTCATGAACGGCACGTCTGGAGCTATCGATCTGCATCAGTTTCATCGAGCCACTTGATGAGGTTAAACAACTACATTACTTTTTTCAATATTTTGAAGATGCCAATGAAAAATGACCATAACTGGTGCATTTACCTTATTATTTCAACACTATAATAGGCGCAAGACTGCCAGAGCGTAGATTTTAATTGAATACCACGGTTTGTATAAAATTTACTCCGAATCAAAGCGTCTTTACAAGAATTTTTCGTTTTTCCGAGATATTGATATAGATTGTTTGAGGTGGCTGACCAGGAAAACTGCCAGGCTGAAGGCAGGCAACCCTATATATTCATGAACGGCACGACTAGGGCTATCGACCTGCATCAATTTTATCTCTCCACCTGATGAGGTAAGTGACCCCATTTTTGGGCCTCATAAAACTTGGCTGACCTTGAAACCTGCCAGGGTAGGGGCTGGCAACCCATGCGGGTTTTGACCTCCGAATGTTTCTCTTTCGATGGGTAAACATTTCGATCTTCCACCTCATGATGTAATTTTCGGTCAAAATTGCTGTACGAAAACGAAAAAAAATATATGTTCTTCCAGGATATGCGATGGCAACCCACTAAAATCCAGTGTTCCTAAGTAATATCTATTACTGCAACACATTTCTGCTCTTCCACCTTGTGAGGTAAGGTTTCATGCAATGGGAGCTTAGTCTATCAGTATCGGCGGGCAAATCGACATTGATGGGTATTTGCAGAGTTGGGTCTGACTTAGTTTCAGGCATTTTAACAAAGATATAGTATTCTTCAAATTAACAACGAAAACGAGATAGTAAATTAATTTAGCACAATATGAATTTAAGTTCTTCACTTATAACAAGATTAAAGTCACTGTTTACAATAGTCAATAAGCAAAAATACGACTCACAGTTCGTAGAACACGACAACGGTTAAAGCTGCGATAAGATTCATTACGATCGGCCGGATGCACTATGACTTCGTAAAAATACTGCAACAATGTTGTAGGCCACTGATGATGTAATCGACGGACGGCTGCGACGATGGTACTGATTATGGATCTGGATTCTGGATTTTGCAAGGGTTTGTTGCTCGTAGTTTATGCACTGTTTACAGGGATAAGACGATTTTCACCGGGGAATTGCACTGCTTATAGAGGTAAGTTCACACTGGACACGGAGATTACTGGATGCAGGGATGAGATTTGTGTAGTTTACGCTGGACACTGGTAACACAGGTAAAGTATAAGCTTTCTCTCACTGGACACAGAGGTAAGTTTACGCTGGATATAAAGGTAAGTTCACACTGGATACGTAGATTATTAGGGATAGAGACGAGACTCGTGTGATTTACGCTGTTTATACGTTTTTCTTTCACTGGACACAGAGGTAAGTTTATGCAGGATATAGAAGTAGATTTTTACACTGGATACAGAGTTTTCACTGGACACAGACACAGAGGAAAATAGAGTTTGCATATACGCGTAAATTCACGCACTTTTTTATGGATTTTAGAACTTTGAAACGGAGACGGACCGAGGACCTTTTAAGATCCCTTGACGCTGCCACCAAATGTTAGGACGAGTCTCTCAATTTGGGTTTTAAAAAAGGATTTGAAATTAAACGAGGAATTAGTAATTTCGCGAAATGGCAGCCGTCACGGAGGATGGAATGAGACTGAGGCGCTCGGGAAGCGAGCGCGTCCAACTGGTCTCCCAGACGCTGGATCAGCAATATTATCCAGGGTCGTCAGCAACTAACTATACATCAAAGGGATGTAACAGATCGATGATGCGATCTACGATGAAACGCGCTTGCCTAGAAGTAGCCTATTCACTCGCGACTTGAAGGCCCCCAGATTGTGCACTATCAGGAAACACAGACTCAGGCAAGGAGTTCCACAAATTACGATTTTTACGGCAACAACAGAAAACCGAAAATTATCTTCATCGAAATATTAAATAAAATAAAATAAAATAAATTTATGGGAACATAAACAATATCAGTTAATGGAGCAACCATTTAAGTAAAGAAATACTTGTGTTAGATCGCTCCGCTCTTCATACTGTAATGATCCCCCCCCCCCCCGAAGCTAACTATAACTATACTAATGAATGATACTACATGAATGATGATGACTACTGACTACTAACTTGATAGCTAACTTACCTAACTTAATTACCTAACGCTTATTATACCTGGTGATGGGATTTTATTGGATCCTAGTTCTTACTGTTTTACTATATGGATTGGTGATATTCTAACCCTAGCATAGTTAACCTAACGCATACCTAACTACAAATCCCATTCATGTTGATTAGCCGCTAAACGGCTTCCGAACTAACCATCCCTACTTGTGATTCCATTAAATGTTTTATCTATGTTTTGCCTAGTTTATTTTCCCTAACCCTATTTTATTGCATGATAGAATAATCTAATATTAATGCTTTTGTAAGTGTGAAATGGGCGCGTAATGTCTAGTGATATTTCCCAAGTTGTAATCCGTAATTACCCTAAGTTCTCGAATATTGCTGGGTGGATATAAATATTAACTTTACATGACTAACTTTAATTATTTATGCTTCGATAGATAATGAACTAAGAACCTATTACTAAAAGAAGGAAATTACTTTGCCTGATTTTCCTACAGAATAGAAATTAAGATATTAATTGCTCATTCCAAATTGACCCAACTTCATACTAATCTGTTACTTTGTTTAATGCTTAGAAATAACTATGTTTATCAAATAAAATACCGATCTATTTTATTACGGAGGACCCTAATCCATTAGATTTCTACCTTATGATGTCATGATCATGCTTTATCAACTTTATTGATAATTTATTACTAGTAGTTATAACTTCAACAATGAATTACTAGTGTCCGCCTGCTGTGTTAATGAAAAATTGAGAATTTACCTATTTTACTACAATACTATCAGTTATAAAGAATCTATTATCTATGTCAACAATGTTTCAATTCATATCTTTGGATTTACTTAACAAATTTTAATAATCATAGCCGGCCCAACCGCAGTTTTAGAAAATCTCTAGAATTTGTTAACTTTCTAACTTTAAAAGGAATAATGTTATATAAATATCTTGGAAAAGTATCTTAGGGTTGCCTCTCACCTAGTTTTCTATGTTAAAGCCAGAACCAATACTGAAATTATATTATGAAAATCTGAATGTTTGCTTTTATGATTTATTTCTTTATTTCTATTCGTCTAATTTGATGTATAGATGTCCTAGCTCTGAACAAAGGATATGAAACCAACGCTCTGACTACAATGTGAGTTTAGTAAGTATATTTGTAACGTTAAGTATGTGCTTAAACAAATGAGGCTTCGCTCATCACTATTGGATTGCATAGTTGGTCGTTGCCTATCTTCAGTTTAATGTGTTTTATACCCAAGGAAGAATGTAATCAGACGGTTTCCTAGTTAATGGTATTGATTCCTCATCTTACAACAAAAGTATTCGCTTTTATTACTAGGCCTCAATTATTCCTGTTATTACAGCTATTACTTAATAAAATTACTACCAAATGGATATTATTACTCTTTTGATATAACCAGGGAAATAGAATTTAAGTTTGTAATTTTCCTAAATAAGCTTACTTTAATCTCATACTAATTCTTAATATTTGTTACTATACCATGGAAATTTTAATAGTCTCTAGCGATTAGAAATGGAGATACTATAGGAAAGAGATAAGCGTTTCCAACTACATACCGCTGAATGAAGTAAGTATGAACAATGTTGATAGAAATTGGTCAAAGTGAATTTATGAGTTAATTGGAGTATTGTTATAAATTAGTAGGGTAGAAGAGGGTATATCGAGCCATAATAGTCAATAGGGTAAAAGGAGGTAACTCGAGCTATAAAGAAAGTTAAGTTTGGGTAATTCTACTCCGCTACCAAATATTAGTTTATTTGTCACATACAACGTTATTCTAAGTAATGTAAATCATCCAATGTCGACTTAGTTTATCAAGATAAGAGAGGTAATTTGAAGCAAGTTAAAGAGTTATAGTCGCCTGAAATCAAGGCATGGAAAAACCCGTCTTCGTCACTGATTTAGAATTTATTTGCTATCTTTAGTGTTACTTAAAAATATACAATGTGGCTTTCCTGGCTAGATAAAGAGCCCCTCCTCCGCTCAATATGGTAAGCCTCGTCATCCGAACTGGGACAGCTTTCCCCCAGTTTCCAGCCAATTACAATCATTCTTTAATTTAAGTAAAGTATATGGTCGATAGTCTAAGTTTGTCTGTATATTCCAACAAGAAGAGGACAAGCAAAATGCTCCAAGCGATTTCCCAGTTTTTCACAATTGAGATATTCTTTTCTCAAATGTGATGGCCAGATCATTTTTTTTTTTATTTTTTTTCTAAATTCTGATTTATCTTATATCAACATAAATTCAATCTTACAATTTATGAACTTAAAAAAAGGGAATAAGTACTGGAAAATCTAGGGATTTCAGAAGGAAAGTTTATTAAATTTAGGGACATGTAATAAATAAATACTTGCGTTAAACCTTTCCTACTTTTGAACAATAGCTTTGGATTGCATTGTCATAATGGCATTGAATAAATCTTCTTATGATTATTGTGTGAATAAACTTGATATTGATTTCCTTTAAATTGAGTCGACTGTTAAATTTGATTTAGAATATTTAACTCAGAGAATACTTTGATTCCAGTAATCGTGAACTTAACATATTCACCAATTTAATTGATACTTTCATAGTATATAAATGTTGGTCAAAGTATTGTTTAGTGCTACATACCGAGCATTATTTTGTTAATTTGTGGAAGCTTACTCAACATTGTGTCTTGTGATATTAATGAGTTGGAATTGACATGGCTCAAATAATATCACGGGTCAACATTACACCCAGACTTTTATTTAGCATTCATCCACATTTATTACCAAAATATTTTATTTTATTTATAGTCAACAGATTGAATCATGGTCAAAATTAGTAAAGTCAGCCCAATTCAAAGATATTACTTCTGTTATGAATTGATAGTCTATTAGTTAATTAGATTGTGCGTCCAGCTAGCTTTAGCACAATAGTAGGTAGATGTTTTTCATTCACTGAAATTTATTTACAATGCCACTTCACAACACCCATAGATGCCACAACACTACCTATTCTCTGGAATTACTGAGAATTTAAGATAACAAATTCACTAATACGTTCCCATTTAACCCTCCAACTTGCTCGCATTTACCTGCCTATGACACAACCTAAAATTTATCATAAATTTTAATTTACTTTTGTCATGATCCGCCATGTTGTTTATCATAATTAGCTTGGATGAAATGCATCACTTAGTGAACCAATAGCGGCCATTTTGTAATGCACCTTTGCAATTTTCCTATCGATAAATAATAATTCGGCCATTTTGTTGAATTATGCCTAAGTTATCCTACAACAATTTCGATTCTAGAACGCTAATTTTACAATGTGACGACCTACCTAACTAGATTTTCGCTCGTTCCACATGCCTGCCTAGCAGATTATGTGCCTATTCCGCTCTATTGACGATCATTCAAAACACCAGTATCACAAGCCCCCCCCGGTTTTGTGATACTCTACCTAATTTTCGCGCGATTATCCCTACAATTGACCTATGATTTTACCTGCCTAATTCAGACTACATGAGAATTTCCTATGCCAATTTTTGTGGTTCTTACCAGCGCCACACGTCGCCCCGTTCCTGTACAGTGTGAGCAAGCATAACTCCCTAATTTCGCTAACAGCTTGGCCGTGCTAATGGTGGGGAGGTAGGACCACCATTAAGGCTCCAGCACACCGGATGCGTAAGCGTATGCGTAAGCGTGCACGTAGACGTACCATGACGTTGTAATGCCTGCAACTTTATGAGACATGGCACACCGCTTGCGTAACGTACGCGTGCACGTAGACCGATGCGTAACCCTACGCATTGCAGCTCTCATGGGACAACCAAGCTGCGTACTTACGCAGAGCGGAACGCATTGATGACGTTGTACTCAATGGCATTCCCTATTGGACGTCACACCGAACAAATACGAACACGCACGTATCTTTCCTGCGCGTGACCACGTGCGTAACCACGCGCGTAACCACGCGCGTGACTACGCATTCAGTTGTTTTGTTCGGGTCCCCCACCTATGAAATTTGCTTTTTTTCTTACAAATAGAGAACTTCGTCACTTCTGTGAATTTAAACTAGTTATCAATTGCTTGATATCACTACATACATATTATAAAACAAAGTCCCTCACCGCGTCTGTCTGTCTGCGCTTCGCGATAAACTCAAAAACTACTAAACGTATATTCATGCAATTTTCACCAAATGATAGAGTGATTCCTGAGGAAGGTATAGATGAATTATAAGTTGAGGTTTTATGTATGTAGAAATATGAAGATGTCGGCAAAAATTAAGCCGCCTGGGAAGCCTAGCTTCGAAAGCACTGCATAAACTTCTGAGCTCTAGCAAAATAAATAATGTATTATGGAATGGGGAATGTCCGAAAAAATCAAATCCAATCAAAGGTCGCATTAGGCAAAAAAAGGACTTGTGACCCGCCCTCGCTTCGCTTCGGTGTAGTGTGGAATTTGACACGATGTATTATACATAATTATAAACTTTCCTCTTGAATCTCTATCAATTAAAAGAAACCGCCTCAAAATCCGTTGCGTAGTTTTAAAGATCTAAGCATAGGTACATAGAGACAGTACAGCGGGAAGCGACTTTGTTTTATACTATGTAGTGACATCATATAATGACCATAGACAACTATTAATAGTAAAAAAATCCTTATTACTTATAGTTTTCAAAACATAAAAAAATCCTAATGATTCCTCTTCTTTTACACGTTTTATAAGGTTGCTTTCGCGTTTGTTTGTTTGTTAATTTGTTTGTCCACTTTGCAAACGATTTTACACTGGATTCCCGAAGAGCTAGAGAGTTCAAACTTTGTACATAAGTCAGAACTGAAAGACAACACAATATTATGGTGGCATTGAGCTGACATGATGGAGTGGGATGGATGGATGGATGGATAGATTATAATTTAATTTATATTACAACAGAATGCATACCTACCTGTTATTTGATTTTAGTAAAGAAGTAAAAATGACCTTATTTGAATCTTTTTATTGACTAATTTATAATTTAATTTATATTACAAGCCATTTGTTGTTTGTTTATAAGAAACAATAAAAAATACCTTCAACGAATTGCTAGTCTTTATGCATACCTATGTTATTTGATTTTAGTGAACAAGTAAAAATGACCTTACTTGATTCTTTTAATTGACTAATTTATATAACTTAATTATATTACAAGCCACCTGTTATTTGTTTTAAAGACGCAGTAAAAATTACCTTAAACAAATTGCTAGTCTTTCTCTTGTTCCAATAGCTTTTCTGTAGTTGGTATCCTGTTTAAATATAAGTGGTTTCACTAAATCATGCAATTCTTCAAAAGAACTTTTTGACATGTGAAAATACATGAAAAAACGATCCTCGTATGATTCAAGTTCACGACAAAGGTTATGATATTCACTATGTGTTGCTCTACTTTCATTTATAGCATGAACCCATTGTTTTTTGCATGCCGAGGAATATTCTGGCACAACAGTAGTAATATTGCTTCTTCTTCATCTGATGAACTACTTGGTCCGTCCATCCAATCATCATCAGACATCGTGCACAAGAATTGCAAACATAAAAAGTATGGCTGCCGCTGCGGCTAGGTATGTGTCAGAGGGTGACGTGCGTAACTACGCGCGTGTACACGCGCGTGTCTACGCATCCGGTGTGCCCGCTGGATACGCAAGGGACAGGCTGCGTTGCGTATGCGTATGCGTAAGCGTAGACGTATGCGTAACCCGGTGTGTCAGGGGGTTACGTGCGTAACCACGCGCGTGTACACGCACGCGTAACCACGCGCGTGTCTACGCATCCGGTGTGCCCAGGCCTTTAGACCCTAACCAAAGGAATAATGAAAACCTGCTCTAGGGGCTTAAACGGAAAACAGAACTACGTTCTAACGGCAGCACTTGATGAAGCCTTTTTCCATATTAAGTCACGCAGGCTTACATTATGTGACTAACTAGGCAGACCAACGAATTGGCCGCCCGTTTATGACGCCACAATCATAAACTTCAATTTACCTAGTACCCCCCCGAAAGTCCATAGCGAATCGCCCCAGCACGACACAATCCTATTTTTAATTATTCAAGATAAAAAACTCCCTTCCCACATTCCATTTCAAATGAAATTAGTTTTAGAGAATCTATTTTCAATAATTCTTGAATTTACTTGATACAGCTACGTTAACTTGATGTAAACTTCACAACCAAACTATATATTTCAGTCAGTCTTCAATTTTACCATTTAAAGCTTGTCTGAAACATTTCCCCAAAGGTTAGAAACTTGCCCGTGCAAGACCTATACACATAGACTTTCGTTTCTTTCACTTATTTGCTGACTATTTCGGTCTTGAGTTAAAGAAAAACTTGTTCAGCAACCATCTTACAGAGGGAAGTGTGCTTGCGTCTTCTTCGGTGAGCGTCAGTAAAGGAAAGAGAACCGGCTCCCCCGCGCCCGGCCTTATATACATGCGGAAAAGTTACCTCTGCGAAAATCTTGATGACGCTTAATCTTATTGGTTCTTAATTTTTTAGAGTGCCCTGTCACTAATTTTTCTAATTTACCCAATAATGGGGTAATTTCTCCCTGAACTAATCTACCTATCTCGCGAATATAATAATAGGAACCCGTAATTACTTCGATACTCAATAATTAGTTTTGCTTATTCTAGAATTTACAAAACTCCTCACATACGCAAATATTGTTCTAATTTCCTAATGACACAATCGATTTAACCTTCCCTGTACGTTTGAATACATATTTTTCAATAAATAAGTTATCAAACCGCTTTTTTATTATTTCCAATTGACGCATAGCTTTATTTAATAATAGCAAAGATTTGATAACAAGAACCCAATGATATTATGCTTAACCAACCAAACTTGGGGTATAATAACGCTAACAACGAATATTACTCACATACGTAACCTACTGTTGTATATGCCCTATTTTGTCGCCTCATCTTACAAATTGTCTCTTCAGTCAACTGAACGAGTTTATCTACATACCTATGGTATTTTAAAAATATTTCAAACCCTCTCTGTCTCTAACTTTTCTTTCTTGTGCAAAAGTAATGGCATCATTTTTATTTCTTCATCTATTCGCCGTTTCTATCGTTATTTTACTGAAAGAGTCACTTTTACTGAAAGGTAACCGTTGAATATCCTTCCACATAACATTTAATCTATTCATATACCTATTATTGTGGGTAAATGATTTGTAATCTCCAAGTATTATTCAGAAAATATAAAATCAATTAAAGTTTTTATTGTATTTGCAGGTTTACTATACTGAATATATGGATATCATATTTCTTACTGTAAGATAATCAACGTCGTTTATAAAATCTAAGCATATATTTTCATCTATTCAAAACAAAAGCACATTTGATCGCTTATTGATGAATCGAAAATACACCAAATCTCACAATTTCGAATATACTAGCCTTAAGATGAATCCCGGCCTTAACACCCCCGACTCATACATACATACGCGACCTCTTTTGCCGTTCCCCTGGCACGGAACCTTGCTCTCGAGTCCGACTCGCACTTGGCCGGTTTTTTCCCATATTATATTACTAAGGGTACTTTATAGACTCTAACTGGTAACATTTAATTTTACACGTCACCATTGCGAATTATGATTGGCTACTTTAAAATCTGGCGCCATGTAGCTTAATCTTAGGAAAATCCACGCCCACACATAATCCGAGCTCTCGATTGGCTACCACAAACATTTTTCCTTCGTCTTTTGTTTATGGACAAAAGGAAAGCCACGATCCATTCTACGGTATGTTGTTTTTATGTCTAGTTCCTTTTACAACTTTTTACTAGTTATCGTTTCTATTTAATGTTTATTTATTACAAATATAATCATTCGTATTCTTACTTTACTTTTAATATTAAATGATTTTACTTTATTCATAATCCCAAGCTTAATTTACAAATAGTGTTTTTTGAAATTTGCTGAAAACGAAACGCGATATGTGTTTACAAAGCATGTCACGTCACCAAACCTAAACATTATTTTACACACTTAGAATAACTAAATTATTATTTGTTTATTTTAATATTTTATAATCATTCGACTTCCTTTTTACCTTTAAAATATTAATTGATATAATTTACCAAAGATTATTTCGTTCTCTTTTTTTCTTCTCTTTAAAATATAGAGTGATTTTTCTCTATGGATTATCACTTTAGTTCCAAAAACGGCCACCAAATGTCAAATGCATTTGTCTATGTAAATGTCAGCGAATTGTTTATTATCGCTGAAACATATTTTCAGGTTAAAGAAATCCCGCAAAAGTATCCGTTTTTTATATAGAAATATGATATTTCGTGAATGTTGCATTTGCAAATCGCAGTCATAGCCTACAACTATCTGTGATCAAGGAGTTTGTGCTACAAGAATACTGTTGTGATTGCAGTAATTATCGTAATGCCAGACAATATGCATTGAAAGACATCCCAAATTGCATAAACAACCCCTTTTTTATTAAAATGAGAATAAACATCCCTTCATGGTAAGTTATTCAACGAGTTTATTTATTGATTCAATCACATAACTTTATTTTTTAATTGTTTACACTATTTTTTCCAACCCTGGACTTCTTTGTATCTCGCAGATTTACAAATTATCACTAAAATAGAAGTTAATTGAAAGAAATGGAGTCTCCAAGGCGATAGAAAAAGGCACTACATCTAATTGGAGGCGATGGGACCATTAAGGAGCAACAAAATATCTTTCCCAGAGCCGATTCATAGGTCAGTAACCCCTCTTATTTTTATTTTTATTAAATATTTGAGAAAAAGATAACATGTTCAATTTTGAACTGTTACAGCTCGACCCCAAAATTTATACATAGGTGACAAAACTACGTATTGGATCCGAAGTAAAATTTTCTTCTCAAATCTCAAATATTTATATTACCCCTTCTACTGTTGTTTCTTTAATATATATATATATATATATTCGAATCTTCCCCCCCTCTCTCTTTAATCCTAATCATTATTATTTCTCCAAGATCAAAGAATTGTTGGGTGAGCCCTAGTGTAAGTGAAATTTAAGATTGTAGAGTGTATTTAAACCAAGACCATATCAAAAATTATTAAGCGAGTTCTAAGTGTCTGTTGCTTTTGCCAATTCCGTCGTATGCATATTCAACACCAGAGTCGTACAAAATCACGGTAAGGTGTGGGTTGTGAATCCACAGCTCCTAGTAAGCCTACATGGACAAATAAGACCTTTCCTAACCTTATGAAAAAGTACGCGCATTGCGCTTCATATTTGTGCATTGTACCCCTCCGCAATCAAATATTACTCCTTCCAAACCAAAAGGTTTAGCGGCGAGCATATACAATGACCATATATTTCCAAAAGCTTACTTAAGACTCTGGAACAACCCTAATACAGCCTTGGAGAGTGTGCAGTTGCCGAGTATCAATTTAGCTCTTAGCTTCTTGTGTAGTATGAATTTTGGACAGCTGTTTACACCAGGACAATTACAAACTTCAACTGTGTTTGTTTCTCTCTTTTTTTTTATTAACCTAACACCAAAAAGTCCTACTGTACAAAATTCAAGTTTGTCAACTCTAGACGCCGGCCTGGCCGCAAGCACAACCCTAGCGCTAAAGCAGTGTGATGGTCCTATCTCTTGGAAAGATAATAAGCCTGCATTCAGGTTTCACATATGTTATAATCCAAAGCCCTCCTATAGAATCTATATTTGAACTAACGTTCCTTTCTTTCAACAACTTTCATTCTTTCATTCTCTTCGCTCATCACTCTATTCATACTTCTATCCTATTTTAGATTCTCATTTCGTTCATCTTTTCTCATCACGCGGCATCCACTATCATCATTCACTAGCCTACATTTACGCCACCCAAGATTATATCATAGCTACAGACTGAATACAAAATTTATACAACTAACGATGAATGATTTTGAATTATATTTTCAATGATAAGATTAAATACGTCGTCTGTCACCATATGGAATTCTACGCAGATTGCATTAAAATATCTGTTAATTAGATTGCAAATAAATTACGCAATAGTAATTACGCAATAATAACGTCTGTACGCTTTAGATTCGCTTATCCCTAAGCATTCCCCCAGTACGCATCTCTACTTTACGCAACTCTCCTATTCCACAACTATACACCGCTCCTTTCGTTAATAAATATCCCTGTTCAAACTAAATGTATTTCCTTTTATTTCCGTAATCCTGCTTTTGTTAATTATTAAATTTTGAATACCATTAGCAGTAATACCTGTAATTCATTTTATCTGTTTAATCTTTTATATTTAAATATATTTATACATGTATATATAATTGCATATATATTAATGATTCATAAATTGAAGAAATCTCGTACATTTTCGATTCCACAAGCGTCTTTCCCTTATTAAGATACCTTTTTTTTTCCAGTATCCCTTTAATAATCTAAGATTATGTTAGTAGTAAAACGTAAAATTAATTCTCTTCAATATCTCTACTTACTTATGAAGAAAAATTCCCCCCCGAAGAAAGAAAAATGTGTGTCGGCGGCTTTTCTTTTTTTTTTATATACCTAAGTCTTAACCTATCTCACTATTTGGTTCGACCCCACTATTCAGATTTTTAATTATTTCGCCTATTTCTGTATCATCCTGTTGTAATTTTGCCAAATTCTTTAATTTGTCGCGTAATTCTTTATTATCTCTAATTTCAGTATAAAATATCCTCGGTGAATTAGTTTTATCCTCTTGTAATAAATCTCCTTCAGGCTGATATCTAGATAACACGTCAGCTACCACATTATCCCTACCTTTTACGTGTTGAACCTCATATTGAAACTGCTCTAAATAATTTATCCATCTAGTTACCCGTGCATTATATAACTTACAATTCTTTACAAATGTTAACGCTTTATGATCTGTTCGAATTATCACTTTCGCTCCTCTCAAATAAGTTTCAAATTTTCTAAACAACAAATTATTGAATAAAATTCCTGTTCCGTTACCGTCCAATTTAATTGAGCCCCCCTTAATAATTTACTGTGAAACCCTAAAATTTTTATGTCCCCTTGACTATCCATCTGGTATAAGAACCCAGCTAACCCTATTCCTGAACTGTCGGTCTGTAAGTAATAAGGTTTAGTAAAATCCGGAATCCTTCTCAAAAGCTTCTTGCTCTGTTTGTCCCCAATTCCATTTCTTGTCCTTTTTCAACAACTCACATAAAGATCTAGTATGAAAACTATAATTTGGTATAAATTTACGATAAAAGTTACAAAGCCCTAAGAAAGCCCTAACTTGCTTTAGCTTCTTTGGTACAGGGAATAATTGTATGGATTTAACCTTTTCCGGATCAGTGCTAATTCCATTAGTTGAAATGATATAACCTAACATTTTTACTTCGGTACTTAAAAATTCGCATTTTTCTAAATTACAAGTTAACCCTGCCTCAGATAACTTCCCTAGCACAATGTTTAAATGTTCTAAATGTTGAGATAGCGTTCCTGTCGTTATAATTCCCAAGTCGTCAAGATAATTAACGCAAAATTCCCTAACCTCATGACCTAGGATGATACTAATCAAACGGCTAAACGAACCGACAGAGGTCTTCAAACCCTGTGGAAGTACATTATAAACGTAGGACTTCCCATTAAAAGAAAACCCTGTATATTTTTTTACTAGCTTCTGTTAACCCTACTTGATAATAAGCATTTTTCAAATCTACCTTACTAATGTATTTTGCCCCTTGAAAAGAATTTAAAACATCTAATTGTAATGGCGGTTTTTCGGTTTCTGCTATCATGTACTTATTTATTTCTCTGGCATCCAATAACACACGAATTGACCCGTCTCTTTTTAAAGTGAACGTCAATGGACTACAATATGGCGTGGACGAACGACTAATGATCCCTTGCTCTTCCATTTCCATTAACTTGGCTTCTACTTTGTCTCTATACGCATAAGGTATTGGATATGTTCTTTTTACTACAGGTGAGTGAGGCTCCATAATAATTTCGTGTTCATAACAATTTGCTCTCCCTAATTTGGATGTAAATAGATTTTTATGTTTCATTAAAACTTCCTCTAAAGCTCCACGTTTATTTTTATCTAGATTTGACTGGTGAATCATATCTCGAATATTTTTTTCTACGTTCTCTTCAACTACTGTTTCAATATTAAAATTTGTTAACGGATTACAATTACTGAAAGCATTCTCGCCTTTATAAAATTTAAATAATTTTTTCTCATTCCCTATGATAATTTCTACCCCTTCTTCCTCTTTATTAAGTTTTATTGACGCTTGATTTTCTTTCATCCAATCAAATCCCAATATCAAATCAGCACTAAGACCTGGTACAATTAAAACTGTTAAATCACATTCAAAAGCCCCTATTCCTAACGTGACCACAGCAATTTTTTTTATTTCTACACTTTTCTGACCTACTGCAGTTTTAATAAGAAGTGGTTTAATAGGCATAGTGGGTATCGTTGGCCTTTTCTCTTTTAACCTATTCCAAAACTCTTCTGATACACATGTTATATCACTACCTGTATCCAGCAAAGCTACTAGATTTTCATCAAATATTTGAACTAATAATTCAGACTTGAATGCTGGAGTATCTACCCTATTTGTGACTTCCTCATCAAAAATTGCGTGTACGCTATTGTCAGTATCGACCAAAAGTTGCTCTATTTTTAATTTTAAAATCTCTACTATTCGGCTAGGAATGTTTTGAACTAAACCCTCTGGCTCACTATATCCTAAACCCAATTTTAAATTATTTTCTTTCGGATACGTACAAATAGGTATCTTAATTCCGGTATTATTTCGCCCTAAAGATTCACCCGGACACCAATTCATTTTAACCATCATATTATAATTTAGGTCCCCTGTAGTTGAAGCTGACCTGGGGACTAAAGCATCAGCTTCCGCTAGTTTAACATTTCGCTACCATCTACATTAACATTATTATTATTTAAGCTAACCGCTTGTATTTGATTTTCTCTTGGTTTCTGCCATTGCCTATAGTTTTGCTGAAGGCCCCTCTTCTTCTGTTCCCAATCCTTAGAATTCTTAGCTGCCGAAGTGCTCGGTGCTTCTTGCTTCTGTATGTTGTCCATACTTCTTAAAAATTCTGCCGCTTCTATTATATTTTCTATCTTGTTTGTCACGAACGCTTGTTGAATAAATTTCGGATAATGCCGAATGATATCGCTAATTAATTGTTTTTCAGGAATGTTGTAGCTTAACATCTGCGCCTTGACTGTCAGCTTCAAAAAATGTTCCACCATGGTGGGCGTCTCCGTCCTATTCCATACGCCTTGCACTATCTTCCTTCTCAACTCATTTTGTTCATTCTCTCCCCAGTATGCTTTTAAGAAATCTACTTTAAAATCAACCAATCCTGTCCATCTTCCTTTATATACTCTAAACCAGTCTTTCGAACTCGAAGTTAAGCAGTCTTGTATTAGGCTTAATTCGTTTTCAGCCTTTCCCCATAAAATAAATTATAATGTAAATAGTTATAGCCGCATACGGATAAGTTATTTTTATTCTTTTTTTTTTTTTTTTTAACAAAATAAAACTCTACGCTAACTCTCAAAAACTCCTTCCTCATATACCTCGAGTCAAGAATTAAAAGTTAAATTTGGACCAATGCATACAATAGTTCCCAAATAAATCTAACATTTAGTCCATATCTAGTCGTAGATGGACACATCAAAAGGCGCCATAAATCTAATCGTATTAGTCTATCTACTTATATTTTTTAGTAACAAAACAATACAAGCATACTTGAATGATTTTTAAAACCGTACGCTAAACAAAACCTTAATAGCAGACTTTTCCTCAGACGTGCCGTTTGCAATGTCATCACCACGGGAAACAAATGTCTAAAGTAATTTTGTAACGTACATCCAAACTTGATACTTAAACTTTGTCTCTATAACTGTCAACGATAACCTAAACAATTCACTAAGAAATTATTCCTCCATAACTCTAGTTAAAAAAAAGTCGCGGACTGCTAATAGTAGCTGTTTAAAGTTTACCTGAATCTTCATTGTTACTGCACAATTTTATTGAATTTTTAATTTTGACTTTTATAACTAAGCATTACCTACTCAATATATACATACTTTGGCAACCTGACTATTTCACTAAGTATCTACTATAGATTTTTTTTTTATTTATTTATATTGAAGAACCAATTTTTAAGCCCTTGGCTCTTAGACTAATTCTTCTATTCCACAATAACAGCTAGGCTACCCCGTTAGCCAGATATCCACATCTACAATAATAATCTCAAGATATGTGTCAACGCTCCGTCCGCTAAAATTATTTTGTAAAGAATTTTTATTTAACTAGCGGCTGTCTTTTAATACTAAGGTTGCGTAGAAGCATCTGTAAGCAATTATCTAAGTTCATTTGTCTGCTTTAAAAATGCTATACAACCTCTTCTTGAATTAACTTTATTCCGTTAGCGCAAATCAAAATGTTTAAAAATTACCCCTTCTAAAAACCACAATTAAACCGTCTCACTTTATATGATAATTGCAATACTCTTTTATCAACATTCTCTTAAGTATTCACTTCTCTTAACTGTACTAGTTGACACTTAACCAGCTGAGTTCTAGTCGACTAGACATGCTTCGCTCACTTAATTTCTGCTTTTAAATTTACATAGTTAATTCGCGACCCCCCGTTGTCAATACATCACTTTTATATCTGTCTGTTTTAAGGTACTTTCAGTAAATCTCACTTTGATATTTAAGTACAATTATCTGATATTTTTCTTCAATTGACATTACAGTCAAGTTAAAGATTATGTTTATTGTAACCCATTTTATATTTCCTAGGCAACTTTATCAGAAGTTTCCCTATAGCTCTAGTCAAATCAATAAGTATTTCAGTCATGAATTACTCACAATCAGTTATTTTCTCAATTGCATACCGGCTCCAATCTCATTGTTATTGTTTACACCTTTAAATTTTTATCACATAATCACAATGCAACATTTATTCCACATTGACCCACATAAACTTTATATCATTTTCACAGTCAAACTTTCACTAAAACTCGTTTACTTAACCATTGTTTTTCAATTACTAACTTTATTATAACCTCTTTTTCTGTTTGTTGACATCAGACTAGTGTGGCCAGCTTCTGAACGCAAAACAGACTAAATTGCAGAAGAAAAATGAAAATTTAACAGTCTCATATGAGAAAAATTACACCGGTGAAATACTAACTCTCGCAACATGTTTTTTTTCACATTTGTCATTTCGACGAACGTTAAAGTCGTACTACAATATTTCAATTGAAACCAACCTAAAGGTAATTATTAGCTACGCTTAGCAAATGCCGATAGTTTTATTACTATGGAAACTCTAATGAAGCTAAAAGAGCAATTTTACTTAATTGTCTTAACATGACATCGACACCGTTAGCAATAATTACTTATATCCGCCAACTTAATTATCAAATCTCTATGTCCGAACGGTCGCGAAATTAGACGGAATTTGTGTTAAGCACACTGAATCTGACCACACTATAGAGTGACTTTTGCTGTCAGGTTGACGTTGACAATTGAATGAAGTTCTTAGTTGAATGACAATGAAACAAAACCCCGTCCGCTCATCCGGCATTCGTTCTTCTATCTGACATTCGTTCTTTATTTTCTAATTTCTTTCTTTAAATGAAACCGCCTTAAATGTCTTCTTATCGTAACCCAGACGATCCCTTATCCTTACTAAATCCTTTATATTTATTCAACCCATAAAATCTACTATTTATCAATGTAACAATTTTTTTTATTTCCATGACTACAAGTCTTAGTTTTCACTAACGCCATCTATGATATTTTTCCGTAGACCTATTTCATACTAAAGCTACGTTCACGCTTGTCATATCTCAGAAATAAGAACAGACAGTGCAACCGACATCATAACCTGAGCCATTTCGAAGAATAATAGCTTATTATATTTTATCCTATTCATTTATTCGACAATTTAACTCCCGCATTCAGTTTTCTTAATTCAACCGACCCCAATTCCTTCCAAGACATGAGCTCAATGTTCATCACGCTAACAATATCATAATCGAAATCCGGCGGTAATAAAACGCTCGAAAAAACCCGTCTATTCTAATAATTCCCGGAATAGCATAAGGATAATAACAATAACGTTTACGCTAATAGCATATTTCTAGTTAAGTAGATTTCCTGTTTCTTTTATCGATTGCTAGTAAAATTTTAATTCTAGATTTTATTTATGAAGTCAACTTTATAAAATTTAAATTCTAAACATTTGCAATCAAGAAAACATTCAGTTTAAACGGCCCTACAGGACTGCTTAAGGCCGTAGTACGAAAGTAAGGCAGTTCAATATAACCCCGCTACAAAACTCGTCAAGGCCCATAAACACAATCACACACCCGTTTCGATACTCAACATTTGATTTTAAAATCGCTATATGTGCCGCCGTGGGCCAACGTGCTAACATGTTTTAACTGTCAGATTTTTTTTCTAGTCTGTTTATTTGACAGAACCCCTCTTTCTATCAGAATCCTAAGTAATCTTTGTCACGACAGTGATTATATTTATATTCTCTATGACGACTTCCATAATTTATTTTAACCTAAAAAATTCACGATGTTTTTACTCAAGAATAAATTTGTACTTGTTGTATTTGTACACAATAACCAAAGGAGAATGAAAGCTTGCGCTTTTTAGTGGTGAATTTCATTCCTACTACGAACTTCTTGTAAGTATAAAATTTTCGGTTGGCATTTTTTTTGATAAAATTTTCTGTTTTCATTGTGAAACCTTTATGGAGTACAAATGTCCATAAAATCAATGCCCCCCTACCAGCTCAATGTTACTTTACCTCAATCAATAAGAACCCTTTCTCAAACGCTAAAATATAACTCTATAAACATTAATATGAAACTACATAACCTATTTTGATATTTTTTCTTTAATTTCAGCTATAACCAAAAGGATTACATAACAGATCGCACACAAAAGATCAAAATGGATGCTACACTACAAAACAAGGAACATTCAATCCACAACCAGCAATATCGTTCCTATTTTCTCAGCAGCAAAATGTGACCAAAATCATCTTATCTGTATTTTGATCACTGCATTTCACATTACAAAAGCCTGGAATTCGTTGAAGTGGAATCTATGCTAAAAGTATGTAAAACTACTAATTCTGGTCACGGCATCTCATAATGTAATGATCCCCCCCCCCCGAAGCTAACTATAACTATACTAATGAATGATACTACATGAATGATGATGACTACTGACTACTAACTTGATAGCTAACTTACCTAACTTAATTACCTAACGCTTATTATACCTGGTGATGGGATTTTATTGGATCCTAGTTCTTACTGTTTTACTATATGGATTGGTGATATTCTAACCCTAGCATAGTTAACCTAACGCATACCTAACTACAAATCCCATTCATGTTGATTAGCCGCTAAACGGCTTCCGAACTAACCATCCCTACTTGTGATTCCATTAAATGTTTTATCTATGTTTTGCCTAGTTTATTTTCCCTAACCCTATTTTATTGCATGATAGAATAATCTAATATTAATGCTTTTGTAAGTGTGAAATGGGCGCGTAATGTCTAGTGATATTTCCCAAGTTGTAATCCGTAATTACCCTAAGTTCTCGAATATTGCTGGGTGGATATAAATATTAACTTTACATGACTAACTTTAATTATTTATGCTTCGATAGATAATGAACTAAGAACCTATTACTAAAAGAAGGAAATTACTTTGCCTGATTTTCCTACAGAATAGAAATTAAGATATTAATTGCTCATTCCAAATTGACCCAACTTCATACTAATCTGTTACTTTGTTTAATGCTTAGAAATAACTATGTTTATCAAATAAAATACCGATCTATTTTATTACGGAGGACCCTAATCCATTAGATTTCTACCTTATGATGTCATGATCATGCTTTATCAACTTTATTGATAATTTATTACTAGTAGTTATAACTTCAACAATGAATTACTAGTGTCCGCCTGCTGTGTTAATGAAAAATTGAGAATTTACCTATTTTACTACTATACTATCAGTTATAAAGAATCTATTATCTATGTCAACAATGTTTCAATTCATATCTTTGGATTTACTTAACAAATTTTAATAATCATAGCCGGCCCAACCGCAGTTTTAGAAAATCTCTAGAATTTGTTAACTTTCTAACTTTAAAAGGAATAATGTTATATAAATATCTTGGAAAAGTATCTTAGGGTTGCCTCTCACCTAGTTTTCTATGTTAAAGCCAGAACCAATACTGAAATTATATTATGAAAATCTGAATGTTTGCTTTTATGATTTATTTCTTTATTTCTATTCGTCTAATTTGATGTATAGATGTCCTAGCTCTGAACAAAGGATATGAAACCAACGCTCTGACTACAATGTGAGTTTAGTAAGTATATTTGTAACGTTAAGTATGTGCTTAAACAAATGAGGCTTCGCTCATCACTATTGGATTGCATAGTTGGTCGTTGCCTATCTTCAGTTTAATGTGTTTTATACCCAAGGAAGAATGTAATCAGACGGTTTCCTAGTTAATGGTATTGATTCCTCATCTTACAACAAAAGTATTCGCTTTTATTACTAGGCCTCAATTATTCCTGTTATTACAGCTATTACTTAATAAAATTACTACCAAATGGATATTATTACTCTTTTGATATAACCAGGGAAATAGAATTTAAGTTTGTAATTTTCCTAAATAAGCTTACTTTAATCTCATACTAATTCTTAATATTTGTTACTATACCATGGAAATTTTAATAGTCTCTAGCGATTAGAAATGGAGATACTATAGGAAAGAGATAAGCGTTTCCAACTACATACCGCTGAATGAAGTAAGTATGAACAATGTTGATAGAAATTGGTCAAAGTGAATTTATGAGTTAATTGGAGTATTGTTATAAATTAGTAGGGTAGAAGAGGGTATATCGAGCCATAATAGTCAATAGGGTAAAAGGAGGTAACTCGAGCTATAAAGAAAGTTAAGTTTGGGTAATTCTACTCCGCTACCAAATATTAGTTTATTTGTCACATACAACGTTATTCTAAGTAATGTAAATCATCCAATGTCGACTTAGTTTATCAAGATAAGAGAGGTAATTTGAAGCAAGTTAAAGAGTTATAGTCGCCTGAAATCAAGGCATGGAAAAACCCGTCTTCGTCACTGATTTAGAATTTATTTGCTATCTTTAGTGTTACTTAAAAATATACAATGTGGCTTTCCTGGCTAGATAAAGAGCCCCTCCTCCGCTCAATATGGTAAGCCTCGTCATCCGAACTGGGACAGCTTTCCCCCAGTTTCCAGCCAATTACAATCATTCTTTAATTTAAGTAAAGTATATGGTCGATAGTCTAAGTTTGTCTGTATATTCCAACAAGAAGAGGACAAGCAAAATGCTCCAAGCGATTTCCCAGTTTTTCACAATTGAGATATTCTTTTCTCAAATGTGATGGCCAGATCATTTTTTTTTTTATTTTTTTTCTAAATTCTGATTTATCTTATATCAACATAAATTCAATCTTACAATTTATGAACTTAAAAAAAGGGAATAAGTACTGGAAAATCTAGGGATTTCAGAAGGAAAGTTTATTAAATTTAGGGACATGTAATAAATAAATACTTGCGTTAAACCTTTCCTACTTTTGAACAATAGCTTTGGATTGCATTGTCATAATGGCATTGAATAAATCTTCTTATGATTATTGTGTGAATAAACTTGATATTGATTTCCTTTAAATTGAGTCGACTGTTAAATTTGATTTAGAATATTTAACTCAGAGAATACTTTGATTCCAGTAATCGTGAACTTAACATATTCACCAATTTAATTGATACTTTCATAGTATATAAATGTTGGTCAAAGTATTGTTTAGTGCTACATACCGAGCATTATTTTGTTAATTTGTGGAAGCTTACTCAACATTGTGTCTTGTGATATTAATGAGTTGGAATTGACATGGCTCAAATAATATCACGGGTCAACATTACACCCAGACTTTTATTTAGCATTCATCCACATTTATTACCAAAATATTTTATTTTATTTATAGTCAACAGATTGAATCATGGTCAAAATTAGTAAAGTCAGCCCAATTCAAAGATATTACTTCTGTTATGAATTGATAGTCTATTAGTTAATTAGATTGTGCGTCCAGCTAGCTTTAGCACAATAGTAGGTAGATGTTTTTCATTCACTGAAATTTATTTACAATGCCACTTCACAACACCCATAGATGCCACAACACTACCTATTCTCTGGAATTACTGAGAATTTAAGATAACAAATTCACTAATACGTTCCCATTTAACCCTCCAACTTGCTCGCATTTACCTGCCTATGACACAACCTAAAATTTATCATAAATTTTAATTTACTTTTGTCATGATCCGCCATGTTGTTTATCATAATTAGCTTGGATGAAATGCATCACTTAGTGAACCAATAGCGGCCATTTTGTAATGCACCTTTGCAATTTTCCTATCGATAAATAATAATTCGGCCATTTTGTTGAATTATGCCTAAGTTATCCTACAACAATTTCGATTCTAGAACGCTAATTTTACAATGTGACGACCTACCTAACTAGATTTTCGCTCGTTCCACATGCCTGCCTAGCAGATTATGTGCCTATTCCGCTCTATTGACGATCATTCAAAACACCAGTATCACAAGCCCCCCCCCGGTTTTGTGATACTCTACCTAATTTTCGCGCGATTATCCCTACAATTGACCTATGATTTTACCTGCCTAATTCAGACTACATGAGAATTTCCTATGCCAATTTTTGTGGTTCTTACCAGCGCCACACGTCGCCCCGTTCCTGTACAGTGTGAGCAAGCATAACTCCCTAATTTCGCTAACAGCTTGGCCGTGCTAATGGTGGGGAGGTAGGACCACCATTAGACCCTAACCAAAGGAATAATGAAAACCTGCTCTAGGGGCTTAAACGGAAAACAGAACTACGTTCTAACGGCAGCACTTGATGAAGCCTTTTTCCATATTAAGTCACGCAGGCTTACATTATGTGACTAACTAGGCAGACCAACGAATTGGCCGCCCGTTTATGACGCCACAATCATAAACTTCAATTTACCTAGTACCCCCCCGAAAGTCCATAGCGAATCGCCCCAGCACGACACAATCCTATTTTTAATTATTCAAGATAAAAAACTCCCTTCCCACATTCCATTTCAAATGAAATTAGTTTTAGAGAATCTATTTTCAATAATTCTTGAATTTACTTGATACAGCTACGTTAACTTGATGTAAACTTCACAACCAAACTATATATTTCAGTCAGTCTTCAATTTTACCATTTAAAGCTTGTCTGAAACATTTCCCCAAAGGTTAGAAACTTGCCCGTGCAAGACCTATACACATAGACTTTCGTTTCTTTCACTTATTTGCTGACTATTTCGGTCTTGAGTTAAAGAAAAACTTGTTCAGCAACCATCTTACAGAGGGAAGTGTGCTTGCGTCTTCTTCGGTGAGCGTCAGTAAAGGAAAGAGAACCGGCTCCCCGCGCCCGGCCTTATATACATGCGGAAAAGTTACCTCTGCGAAAATCTTGATGACGCTTAATCTTATTGGTTCTTAATTTTTTAGAGTGCCCTGTCACTAATTTTTCTAATTTACCCAATAATGGGGTAATTTCTCCCTGAACTAATCTACCTATCTCGCGAATATAATAATAGGAACCCGTAATTACTTCGATACTCAATAATTAGTTTTGCTTATTCTAGAATTTACAAAACTCCTCACATACGCAAATATTGTTCTAATTTCCTAATGACACAATCGATTTAACCTTCCCTGTACGTTTGAATACATATTTTTCAATAAATAAGTTATCAAACCGCTTTTTTATTATTTCCAATTGACGCATAGCTTTATTTAATAATAGCAAAGATTTGATAACAAGAACCCAATGATATTATGCTTAACCAACCAAACTTGGGGTATAATAACGCTAACAACGAATATTACTCACATACGTAACCTACTGTTGTATATGCCCTATTTTGTCGCCTCATCTTACAAATTGTCTCTTCAGTCAACTGAACGAGTTTATCTACATACCTATGGTATTTTAAAAATATTTCAAACCCTCTCTGTCTCTAACTTTTCTTTCTTGTGCAAAAGTAATGGCATCATTTTTATTTCTTCATCTATTCGCCGTTTCTATCGTTATTTTACTGAAAGAGTCACTTTTACTGAAAGGTAACCGTTGAATATCCTTCCACATAACATTTAATCTATTCATATACCTATTATTGTGGGTAAATGATTTGTAATCTCCAAGTATTATTCAGAAAATATAAAATCAATTAAAGTTTTTATTGTATTTGCAGGTTTACTATACTGAATATATGGATATCATATTTCTTACTGTAAGATAATCAACGTCGTTTATAAAATCTAAGCATATATTTTCATCTATTCAAAACAAAAGCACATTTGATCGCTTATTGATGAATCGAAAATACACCAAATCTCACAATTTCGAATATACTAGCCTTAAGATGAATCCCGGCCTTAACACCCCCGACTCATACATACATACGCGACCTCTTTTGCCGTTCCCCTGGCACGGAACCTTGCTCTCGAGTCCGACTCGCACTTGGCCGGTTTTTTCCCATATTATATTACTAAGGGTACTTTATAGACTCTAACTGGTAACATTTAATTTTACACGTCACCATTGCGAATTATGATTGGCTACTTTAAAATCTGGCGCCATGTAGCTTAATCTTAGGAAAATCCACGCCCACACATAATCCGAGCTCTCGATTGGCTACCACAAACATTTTTCCTTCGTCTTTTGTTTATGGACAAAAGGAAAGCCACGATCCATTCTACGGTATGTTGTTTTTATGTCTAGTTCCTTTTACAACTTTTTACTAGTTATCGTTTCTATTTAATGTTTATTTATTACAAATATAATCATTCGTATTCTTACTTTACTTTTAATATTAAATGATTTTACTTTATTCATAATCCCAAGCTTAATTTACAAATAGTGTTTTTTGAAATTTGCTGAAAACGAAACGCGATATGTGTTTACAAAGCATGTCACGTCACCAAACCTAAACATTATTTTACACACTTAGAATAACTAAATTATTATTTGTTTATTTTAATATTTTATAATCATTCGACTTCCTTTTTACCTTTAAAATATTAATTGATATAATTTACCAAAGATTATTTCGTTCTCTTTTTTTCTTCTCTTTAAAATATAGAGTGATTTTTCTCTATGGATTATCACTTTAGTTCCAAAAACGGCCACCAAATGTCAAATGCATTTGTCTATGTAAATGTCAGCGAATTGTTTATTATCGCTGAAACATATTTTCAGGTTAAAGAAATCCCGCAAAAGTATCCGTTTTTTATATAGAAATATGATATTTCGTGAATGTTGCATTTGCAAATCGCAGTCATAGCCTACAACTATCTGTGATCAAGGAGTTTGTGCTACAAGAATACTGTTGTGATTGCAGTAATTATCGTAATGCCAGACAATATGCATTGAAAGACATCCCAAATTGCATAAACAACCCCTTTTTTATTAAAATGAGAATAAACATCCCTTCATGGTAAGTTATTCAACGAGTTTATTTATTGATTCAATCACATAACTTTATTTTTTAATTGTTTACACTATTTTTTCCAACCCTGGACTTCTTTGTATCTCGCAGATTTACAAATTATCACTAAAATAGAAGTTAATTGAAAGAAATGGAGTCTCCAAGGCGATAGAAAAAGGCACTACATCTAATTGGGTCCAATATCTTTCCCAGAGCCGATTCATAGGTCAGTAACCCCTCTTATTTTTATTTTTATTAAATATTTGAGAAAAAGATAACATGTTCAATTTTGAACTGTTACAATACCTTTGACAAATAAAAAAAACCGGCCAAGTGCGTGTCGGGCCACGCGCAGTAGGGTTCCGTAGTTACCTTATACCATACCATATTGAATACCACATTCATTTTTCGTCGTCAAAAATAACTTTGTTTTTCATAGTGTTTGTATGAATGACAAAGTTATATTTGCGGTTTTAGAAAATGTGCTATATCTCTAAAAGTTATCAATATATCTCGTTCAAATTAATTTTCGTTGAAAGTATTTATTAGGATCTACAGCTTACATTTTTTTTAGATTTTTCACTTTTTTATTTCAAAAGTTAAAGGAGGGGGACACATTTTACCACTTTGGAAGTGTCTATCTTTCAAACGGTTGACTTTGAGAAAAAATCGTTTGAGAAACCTCAACGTCATTTAATTATGATTATGAATTTAAAGACCTATCTATAGATACCCCACACGTATAGGTTGGATGAAAAAAAAAATGTTTCAGTTTCAGTTCCATGTATGGGGGCCCCCCCTTAATCTTTTAATTTTTATGTCAAAATCGTAAAGCGGTTCACAGAATACATCTACCTACCAAGTTTCATTTGTGTAATCCTAATACTTTCGGAATAAAATGGCTGTGACATACGGACGGACAGACAGACAGACGGACAGACAGACAGACAGACATGACGAATCTATAAGGGTTCCGTTTTTTGCCATTTTGGCTACGGAACCCTAAAAAGAACTTTAGAATTTAGAGTTTTACATATTATTTACCCATAGTTAAAATTTTGCAAGAATAGAAACTAGATTACTAAAAATAAAAATAAAACTATCTGTAAAGGTCTTGAAGTTTATTTTTATAACTTTATCGCTTGCTTTTTATTTTATTAGCTGCAGAACTCAACGTTTCGCATATAAATGATATGCTGCTTATTAACCTTTAGTTTATTGTTTAATGATCATGCAATCCTTCGCAGGTTAGGCAAGAGCCTGTCAATACTTGGCTAACTTCGCGGAAACAAACAAATCTTTGTGTGAGTGTATGTTAATGTGCATTACTGCATTGCCGGAACGAACCTATTTATTTTAACAATTAAAGGGGTGCGAGTGGACAAAGGTGTTAGCTGACAAAACTGTAAAAAAACGACTTTTTTGCATGATGATAAATCGACTGATGCATGCAAGCTCTAAACACGCAAATTTAGATTCGCGTCAAAAATACATCCTAGCAAAGTTGTAAACTGACAAACATGCAAATGCATGCATTTTAGTCTTTAATATAATTTTCATACACTTATAACTTATTATGAACTTTTTGTTAGTTAACACCTTTGCTCACTTACCCGTTCAATTTATATGCAAAAACTATTGCATTTATAAAGGCATATCTAATTACTTTATTTATTTAAAGTAGGTGTTTTCGTAGAATTTTTATTTGATAGATTAGGAATAGAAAACTTTTATTTGGATGAACCTTAATGTTTTAATAAAGGAACTTTTGCTAATAATTAACCTAGCTAGGGTTTCTAATAAGCCTGTGAATCGACACACATTTATTGTAAGATTAAAGAGCGTCAATATTAATCTGTTCGTTTAATTTGAGTGGTTCACGACGTGGTAAGAAAATATGTTTTTTTTTTGTACTGAGAAAGCAGGCCAGGCTCCTAAGAGTTTCAGAAAGCTTAATTCATTAAAAAAATGTTTATTAAAAATCTTTCGAAGTTTAAACAGTGCCGATAATTGTCATTGCATTACCTGTTGTTTTATAAACAAATCTACCCACCGACCACGAGAGGCGATTGTTGTACGAATTCATAAAAACATGACATCAATCGATTGTGTAAGTAAACAAAGTGTTTTGGTCTTATTAATCTGGCCCACTTTCTGGTTTTGGCCATTACGCAACTCTGCAGTCGGTAACAGATGGCAAAAACTGCGGCCCGGAAAGGCAACTTCTCGTTTTTCTATGAATCGGATACGCTGCAAGCTCTTTAAATACACTCTTTGTAGGTCAAACTCATCGAATATTTATTTTAAACTCTTGTGGTTTACTTAACTTCATTGTGAAATCCAAAAAATTACCACAAAAAATTACAAACGTGGTTATATAAATGAATATTTATACAGCTATTAAGTTCATATAAACTTGTGTGAAGGAATTAATTTGGTTAATATTCGCGCGTGCGAAATGATGAAGTAATTGTGAAAGCCTTTTTGGCCATAAAGATATCACAATGAGTAAGATTATACAATATTTGTGAGTTCTATAGAAAGTTTAAATGTAAGTAGATAAACATTCTAATGAGTTGGGATTCAAGTTTTTAACAAGAACAAAGCAGGTCACATGTTTTGGAATCACCAGTATTTTTAATTTCTGCGTGATTTCAAACTCTAAAGGAGCATAATATTTTTTCGTCTCAAATGTATCAGGAAATTATGCGATAACACTCACTTTTCAACGCCCACAGTTGCCTCTCGGTGAGTCCGTCGACGTATTCCTGCAGGTCGTCGCGGCAGGGCCCGTCCACCTGCCGCCGCAGCTCCGGCCACTGCCGCACCAGGATCTCCGCGTCGAACACCCGCAGCATCATCTCGATCCCCAGCAAACTCGACACATTCGCCATCCGGGTCGAGTTCTCAACCCCTTCGCTCTCCTTCTTCAACACATGTTTTGAATCGTTCAAAGTCATGCGGATGGAGTCGCTCAGTTTACTCAGCACGTCCTTATTGGGGTTGGACGTGGTCCTCTCCAGCAATTGTTTCGTAGTCTTCACAATGTGCTGGACGTTGTGCGACTTCTCCGTCGTCGGTTTAGTTTCGGTCGGAAAAGCTTCGCTGTCGGCGAAGGATAAGCCGTCGTCGGCGAATAAATCGAAAGCATCGTGTTCCGCCCGCCCGTCCCTACTGGAGTCGGGAGCGACGGAACCCACGAGGTCGGAAGTCAACGGGCTCTCGTCGTCGATGCCTCCTTTGGCGGAGGCTTTTTTAATATTTTGAAAAGCGTCGATTAAGGCGCTTCGGAGCTTCTCCTCCCGCGGGTTCCCTTCCTCACAACTTATTAGAGTAGCACACAGAAATATTAACACTAATCGCGACATTTTATTTCGAATTTAATTTATTGTTTTAATATTTTACACGCATCACTATTTCGATCTCAGGCGTGCGGCGTGCGGCGGTCAGAGGAGCGCGCTCGGCGGCATAGTCGTGGTGCGACTGGCGGAGGCTGTGACATAACGGCGTTACCGCGCACTTTCACTGACGCTGCGCTGGCGCACCTGCGCGGGTCCTTGCAGGGCGAGCGATGCGTGCCCCGCTCTACTTCTCTTATTGCGTTATTGTTATTATATTAATAGTAATCCACGCTTTTTCAGACTCAACGATGTTGTGTTTTTTGAGAGCAAACTCTTGGGTCTTCTCAACTTCTTGGTTAAAACGGATATGTTAACGTAATTCGAAAAGTGAATGTAGAGGATATCACGATACAAGTTAAAAATAAAAGAGAGCTACGATTATGAAATAAATTGAGGAAAACTTTTTAACGAAAGAATATGTAGGTTAATAATGTTCACGATGTTCACATTTTTTTTTATAAAAAGTTCATTTAATTTTTACAGTATTAATTCATTGATTCAGTTAGTATTTTTCTTTAGTGTAGTTATTACATTTTAGTGCAATTAGTAATTACATAAGATCAAGGTACACCATAGAATTCAAAGTAGGTCCTTGACTTAGAACTTTCAATTAGAATAGATGAATATGTAGGCAATTGTTACAGGATCGATCGTCTGTGCACACGCAGACTACCAATCAACGCATTGGTTATGGTGCAATAAAACTATTATTTTGTTTTGCGTAGCCCGCTGACCTCAATACATACGTTTTCCGCAAAATTTTAGAAGATGTGTATGAAATTACTTTACCACTTTATTTACTTGTGTACATGCCCTACATTATTGAGTGTTTGGCACCTACCTATATGGTAAGTTTCACGTTATTGCTTTCTATTTTCAGGTTTTTTACGTTGATGCATACAAACTCTAATTGATGTAACTTGTACACAATTTAAATGACGACTTCGTACTTATTCTTAAATACCAGAATTTTGGGCCAATATGAGCTTTATGTACTTACCTAAATTATTTCATGTGTATTCCGTGAGCTTTGTCTTTGTACTAAAATTCAGAGACAAATCTTCATACAAAGTATTTAGTTCTTTTGTTGACCTGTCTGCTCAAACCGAATCGTTCCATAGGTACAAGTAAAACTTTTTTAGCACGTTTTTTATTTTATATATAGAATTATGAATATGATCAATAACAGACACATTCATGGATCTTCTTTTTGTCAGACTGAATTTTATTTTATTTATTTATATAAGTTATAAATAACACACATCTATCTTTACGTTCACATCCAATGCGATAAAGTGGACAAATATAATTAAGTATAATTAATTATTATATAAGGGTAAGTAAGACCAGGAAAAACCAACAAAACTTAATTATTGAATTACGGTGCATGTGTGTGCATATTGCATCTGAGTTACGAAACTTGCGACATATTTTTGGTAAAAACAGATTATAGGTATAATTTATTTAAGTAAGTACTTAACACTTCTTATTAGGTTTCTCTCTTGTTTAAATGTTTTTTTGTCTGTCCACAATTTTAGCAAACGATTTTATACTAGCTTTCCGATGAGCTAGCTAGAGACTTGAAACTTTGAACATAGATCAGAACTGATGTCATTGAGGTATACGGTTATAAATCTTACGGGAGAAATTATTTTATACTTACGTGTTTTTTTATTATTTTTAGATCTCATAGTTACTACGTGGTTACCACTGTGAGAAGACGACAGCGTTTTATTTGACCACGGACTTTGAAAAGGACTCGAAACCACAGAATATACAAAGGTACAAACGTCCGAAACAAAACGTTACTGAAATTGAAAGGATTTAGGTATAAAGGATATTATTAAAATAGGGAGATTCACCGTTTTTGGGCTTACATATACAATTCTTTTCGTAATTTCCGATTCTCAAAAAAACTTCAAAACTGTGATGCAACCACGTTGATATTATAATGACACACATTAATGGCAGTTCTGTGTGTCGCATGCAGCGCAGGTAAGACATGGCTTTTATTATAATTTCCGAGTGGCTTAGTATTAATAACATTATTCACAACACAAATTAACTGAAAAGGTCAACTACTTAGAATTTTAGAATGGATTAACACATTCACATCGAGTAAACGTACCATTCTACTAGAATTATGAAATAAACTAAGATCGAAATATAAACACGAGAGCTATCTTTTCAATCTTGGAATATATTAATTTTATACTTTCGTCTTATTAAGTAGAGTATCATCGTTGGTACTGTGATTCTGTGTGATCACAAGAAGACACCAATACTAATTAATTCCATAAATCCCTTAAACGTTCTAACTTCTTATTATTATTTAAAATACCTTAAAGGTTCTTCGGTCTATGACTATGCAGCTATGCGCAGCAGTGCGTGTGGGGTGGGTATTCCAATTGTCTAATTTGTCTGTGGTAAAGTAATAGGTATAAATAGGTAAAATAATTTGTCTATGGTTAGGTATCGACCTATACAAGGTGCATTTGTAACCACTCTTCAAATTTTAAGGATGTGTTCAGTCCATGAAACTGAACCTACTTTGTTGACTATTATTGCATAACTCTGTTAATAAAGTTACTTGCCTAACTAAAAAGACATAATTATAAATCAATTATAACTAATATTAACTTTACTATAGTGGTCTCAACCAGTTTAAATTTCAAATACAAGGTGCGTTTGTAACCACTCTCCAAATGTTAAGGATGTGTTCAGTCCATGAAATTGAACAACTTTCTCTAAGAAACATAGGGTCAAATATGTAAAAAAAAAGACTTTTCATACAAATCAAAGAGATCACGTGATCAGTTTAGTATGGGTAACCAAAAATTTTTGGCGTATCCTACTAATATTATAAATGTGAAAGTTTGTGGGTTTGGATGTTTAGATGTTTGGATGTTTGTTCCTCAATCACGCAAAAAGTACTGAACGGATTTTGTTGGAATTTGGCACACAGATAGTAGATAGCCTAGATTAAAACATAGAATACTTTTTATCCCGATATTGCCACGGGAACGGGAACCACGCGGGTGAAACCGCGGGCGGTCGCTAGTTTCGACATATGTTTCATGAAGAAAGTTGTTTAGTTTCATGGACTGAACACATCCTTAACATTTGGAGAGTGGTTACAAATGCACCTTGTATTTGAAATTTCAACTGGTTGAGACCACTATAACAAAGTTAATATTAGTTATAATTGATTTATAATTATGTATTTTTAGTTAGGCAAGTAACTTTATTAACAGAGTTATGCAATTATAGTCAACAAAGTAGGTACCTAACTGTCAACCGTTTATAAAAAGTAATGTGGTTTATTTACGATTACAATACGGCAATTACCTTCGTGCCTAATTATTATGATTATGTAAAAAGGAGTTGAATCTTTTATTATTCTTTTAACTTACGGGTAGGTAATCAAACAATATTATACTTATATATCGAAGACTTTCACGCGTACAGTTCATTAGAAATAAAACACTTTTTACGGTAATTTCATACAAATATGAAAATATGAGCAGCCTTTTTGCTTTAGTCCTCCCCCCGTGACCTCGGCCCCTGGAAAGGTGTCGAAACGTCGGGAAACCCAAAAAAACCAAAATGAAATAATTCTAAAATAATATCCGAATTAATCAATATACTAATCCGAATTAATATACGCGCTGTAATCCGTAAAGAGTGTTTTATTTCTAACAAACAATATTAATCTACAAGAGCTAACCGGAGATCAATAGTCGCATTTTACACATTTCCCCAGAAGCATTAACCGATCCACACGATTAATGCTCAACTAGCGGCCGCCCGCGGTTTCACCCGCGTGGTTCCCGTTCCCGTGGGAATATTGGGATAAAAAGTATTCTATGTTTTAATCCAGGCTATCTACTATCTGTGTGTCAAATTTCAACCAAATCCGTTCAGTAGTTTTTGCGTGATTAAGGAACAAACATCCAAACCCACAAACTTTCACATTTATAATATTAGTAGGATTATCCGCTTTGTAGTGATTCTGTTTAATCAGAATCATAAAGTTTACAAATCTCTCTTTTCAGAGAATGAATTGTCACATGATGAGCAGCTTAAAAGCTTAGAATAAAACCACGGGGTTATTAATGTTATTAATTATTAATGTGTTATTATTCAAGCTTAAAAGAGGTAAGATACCATCAGAACTTTACACGAATTAGAAATGATGATGGATGTACATTTACGCGTCCCACTTATAACTCTAGGTTTGATTCATGAAAACCTAATTTACAACAATGAATGCAGTTTTAACGTTATTTTTATTATCATCATCATCAACCTATCATCGTCCACTGCTGGACATAGGCCTCACCGAGTGCACGCCACCGAGCACGATCCGCGGCTACTTCCATCTAGCTTTGCCAGCCACCTTGACTGTCACTCCACCTCCCACATTACGTTTACCGATACGCTGTTATTAAAACTCCTTGTAGGTACGCTTATTAAACGGAAGAAAACTGCCCTCAAATCCTAATAACTGCGAGCTGTCAAATGATCGCGAACAATGGGACAATGGCGGTGGTTGTGCCATGAGAAGACGCCACCACCACTTGTCATGGCACCGTGTGACACTTTTGTCAGTGTATGATGGTTGACGTTCGCTTACACAACAATAACGCACGACGAAAATATCACACGACATGGAAACGTAAAAAATGAAATATGAAATAAAACGTCGCAGCCATGCATGCGGGCAGTGCAGACCGAACCAGGGGACTACTATCCTTTTTTTTTTTTTTTTTTTTTTTTTATGCCGGGGAAAAACGCATTTACGCGCTTCCCCTCCCGCAGGTGAGCGGGAGGGGGGCATGTGGGACTCGCCAGGAGGGGACCGCAACATTCAGCGTTGCGGCTCCCTCCACGACTGCCTCCCGTGATCCCACCCAACCATGTGGTTCGGTGGGATCTCGGGAGGAGGGAATACCCATTAAAAAAATCCCGGCACTTGCCCTCTCGCCGCCGGTTGGCCCTGAGGGACACCTGTGGGACTCACCTCATAGGGGACTACTATCCCTAATAAATACGCAAAAACTAATACGCAGGAACCTTGTCACATTAACATCCACGTCAACGTCATCCGCAACAAAAAATTACATGACACAAGAAAATTCTAATCCAACTAATATTATAAACGTGAAAGTTTGTGGGTTTGCATGGATGTTTAGATGTTTGTTCCTCAATCACGCAAAAACTACTGAACGGATTTGGTTGAAATTTGGCACACAGATAGAAGATAGCCTAGATTAAAACATAGAATACTTTTTATCCCGATATTCCCACTGGAACGGGAACCACGTGGGTGAAACCGCGGGCGACCGCTAGTATGTAATATAATATATTAATTATTGAATTGTTATTTTAATTATGGTAGTGTTTCAGTATATAATATTTTTATGATTGGTTTTCCTTTTTGAGATTAAAAAAATGGCCTCCAGGGGATAGTAAAGCCCAGGATCTAGATGACGATGCAACGAAAAAGGGATAGATTAGGGATAGTCGTTTACAAGTGTGACACTATAGCATCACCGCTGATTGACAATGTATATTTATGTTTCTTTAAGAACTTAATTCAGATTTGACAAATTTTAATAACAATTTGGTGAGAAAACACTACAGAATTTTCAAAAAAAATAAGTTTAAATTATATTTTTGACAATACTTATTTAGTACATAAGTACCTAATTAAAGTATTTAATGAGAAGGAACAGCAACTAGTTTTAAAAACTTTCTTTTTGCCAGTCGTCACCGTGCCAAAGGAATGTTCATAAACTTAATTGGCAAATCATATTAAAATACTTTCAATATGTGTCGATTTTATGTTAAGTTACGTCTACACTGCACCACTCATAACGGTTCTTGTGCGGTGATTTGTTTGATCGCAATAAGGGACATATACGAAAAACTATAATTAGTTAATTAATATTATCGATTATCGTCTACGTGTGTCGCTGTACACAGAACCTTTTTTTTATGCCGAAGAAAAACGCTTTTACGCGCTTCTCCTCCAGCAGGTGAGTGAGAGGGGGGCATGTGGGACTCGCCAGGAGGGGACCGCAACATTCAACGTTGCGGCTCCCTCCACGACTGCCTCCCGTGATTCCACCCAACCAGTTGGTTCGATGGGATCTCGGGAGGAGGGAATACCCACTAAAAAACTCCGGCACTTGCCCACTCGCCACCGGTTGGTCGTACGGGGGGTCATGGGTGGTATTCACCCCATACTGTACCTAGAACCTTAGAATAATAACACCTAGAAAGATAATTCCCTACAAAGCTGTCAAAAGTGAGGCAACTGAAACAGCCATAATGGCGCCGTTTTCAGATTTTTATTGTCCATTATTACATAATCATACCTAATAAGTACAAAACTGTTTCCATTTCCCTACCTTTAGGAGATTAGTTACTATATTATAGGATTTTAGTTACGATTAGGTAACGTATCAAGGATATAAATCTGAAACCTGAGCCATTTTGGCTCAGTATTAGTTGCCTCTCTTTGCATAGAACCCACTTAGGAAAATAGAGTAAATAAATAGCGTTGACTTAATTCGTACTTAATTGGTAGTGATTTTAACTATAGATCAGTAGAGCTACATATCAGAGTGGTTCACTACACAGACATGTTCACAATGACACCAGTCGATGATATATCTAAGGGCGTCAGCTGCGTTAAGCGGGATCACGCCGCGAGTACACGGGCGCGGGAATATAGATTGCCGATTTTCTGACAGACAGATACTTGCAGTGCATGAGTAAGGTCTAATCTATATCGCCCAGCGCCGGGATCCCGCTTAACGCAACGGACGCCCTAGATCTGTCATTCATGGGGTCATCTTATATTGGGCGTTGCCAGATAATATATATATATATACACAGGTTGGTCAAAAGTTCTGTTACTGAGTTTCTTTATCGATTACTGGCCATTAAAACAAATGAAAAGAAAAAATAAAAATGACATATTATTGACAGTTTTATAAGCTATAATTCCATACCACACGTATATCATATTTTGTTTATTTCACCATGGAATGGGGGTTGAAGGAGAATCGTATCGCTGTAATTGCTCTGCACAAATGTGGGCAGCCACCGAATATGATTTTCAAGTTACTACAAAAGTTGAAAATCAACAAGCAATTTATTTATCGCACTATCCATAGGTACAGTAATACCTTGACCGTCGATGACCGAAAAAGATCAGGAAGACCACGCACCGTTCGGACACCAGCTGTGATCAAGGCAGTGAAGGCGAGAATCACGAGAAATCCCGTCCGGAAGCAAAAGTTATTGGCAATACAGATGACTGTGAAGAGAAGTTCCCTTAAAAAAATTATCAATGATGACCTTGGGCTTCACGCTTACCGTAGACGAAAGGGCCATCTGCTAAACGCACGATTGAAGGCTATGAGGTTAGCACGAAGTCGCGCTCTACTAAAGCAGTACGCACAAAACGGCCATCGAAAAATCTTGTTTACTGATGAAAAAATCTTCACAGTCGAAGAAAATTTTAACCGTCAAAATGATAGAGTATACGCTAAGAATAGTAAAGAAGCCAGCATGATTGCTCCGAGGGTCCAACGAGGTCACCACCCCTCATCAGTGATGATTTGGCTAGGGGTGTCCTATTCAGGGCTAAGTAAGGTTCATTTCTGTGAAAAAGGTGTGAAAACTGGCGCTAGAGTCTATCAAGATACCGTTCTGGAACCTGTTGTCAAACCCTTAAGCCACACTTTATTTCAAAACCAGCCATGGGTCTTCCAGCAGGACTCTGCCCCTGCGCACAAAGCAAAATCTACACAAGCATGGTTTCGGGCTAACAAAATTGATTTTATCGCGCAGGAAGAATGGCCATCCTCCAGCCCAGACTTAAATCCTCTGGATTATGCCATATGGCAACTTATTGAGGAGAAAGCATGTGCTAAGCCCCACATGAATCTCGACTCTCTTAAGCGCGCTATTCTCAAGGCAGTCGCAGAATTGGATATGGTGGTAGTTCGTGCTGCCATCGATGACTGGCCTCGTCGTCTAAAGGCGTGTATTCATGCCAGAGGCGGTCATTTCGAATAATTTTAATACATGATAATCTTAAATATTTGTGCTTTCATTTGGTATATAATTCATTGTAGCATTATTTGTAAATTTAGTATTATTCATGTTTTCCATAGTTACAGAACTTAGTAACCAACTAGGTATATATATCAGTAGCGAAGGGTCCATACAAGCCGATTCCCATCGGCTTACCTTTTGGGAATCCTACCCTACTGATCCACTGTGCAGATCATAACATTTTTCATATTTTTTGTAGAGCGGCTTACCTTCGCCATAATTTCACCCCTCGCCACTGATATATATATATACCTATATATATAAAACTCTTGTGTAGTTTGGAGCAGAGCAGTGTCACGTGTGAACACTGGCTAACAATTAAGTTCTGATTGGTCCTATGTCTTCTTGATGTTACTCATGTTAATATGTGACAGAAAACTTTCAATAGCTTATTGAAAACCGTGTGATCTCTGTATATTATGTCGTGAGATTCATTGTGAACAATCGACGTATTGACCCGCTAGCTCTTACCTAACGAAATTATATAAAAGTTGTAAGAACAGAAGATCGCTCTCATCTCATGCCTGTCGTAATTAACACGTCAACATGTAGACTAAAGTATTTAATTATACTCTTAAACTTTTAACGTAGGTAAGTATTTACAATTCCTTTTTTCTAGCTCTCCTTTTTAAACCGCTATATAAAAGACTTCAACGCATTAGTGATTGTAGTGAATATCCAAGTCATCATCATTTCCTCTATGCAAGTTATTTTTTTTGTCTTTGTCAAAATTACTGTATTATAGTAACTCAAGCAATAGCTCACTACGTATAGCGAGTAACTGATACGTGGAGCAGTTCCGGTGTGGCGGAGCGGAACGCGTCCCCGTGTGGAAGGGAAAGTCATGTCGCAACCGCCGACCGTCGCACGCGCACGTCCAGAGGTTAATCGCAGTTCGCGTATGGTTCACTTGCGATTACTCTTACTGCCCAGCCTGTAACGATTGCACTAATAACAGTTAGTACTACGTCTGTCTTTAGCTGTCGCAATAAGTTGAGAGTTCGGCTTCAGCGCTGTATTTAGAGCTGTTCAATCATGTGAGAGGAAGTCCCCGCTGATATTTGCTGCATGTGTTTACATCGATGATGTCTTACTTTTGTTTACATTATTTAGATAATTTTCTTGTAAGCTCCATGTCATCCATCCACCGATACGATACGCATTGGGCCCACGGTTGATATTGGCCCAACCTCCTTATCCATCCATAAGGAAGGGCTGTGCATCAGCAGTGGGTATACTAACAATGATGAGCTCCAAGTTCACGTTCAGGACAACAAATGTTGAGTTGAATGTCGTCAGTGCCGGTTTTAGCACTACCAGCGCCCCTGGGCGACATATCTACGAGGCGCCCCCTATCTGCGATTCCAGGATTTTCAATTTTGGCTGTTAGTCAAAAAACGGCCGCGCAGCGCGATTTTTAGTCAGTTTCACCTACTAATCTTGTAATGTTGCTTGTTTATAGTTAAAGAAAAGGCCGCGCAGCGCGATTTTTTAGTTAGTTTCATCTGCTAATCTTCTAATTTTGCTTATTACAGTAAAAATACCGCCGCGCAGCGCGATTTTTAGTCAGTTTCACCTTCTAATCTTGTAATATCGTTTGTTTATGGAAAAAAAAATGACCGCGTAGCGCGATTTTTTAGTCAGACTCGCTCAATGAGCGTGTGTGTATAAAGGGATACCTGCGGCTGCAGATACAAAGGGGCGCCTGTGGCGCCCCTATATATCTGGCGCCCCGGGCGGTCGCCCGTGCTCGACCCCCCCCCCCCCCCCCTAACGCCGGTACTGAATGTCGTTGAATACTTATCGTTTGTTCCGTTGTTTCGTGTGGTATAATTAATTGGCGAATGCAAAAGTTGAGTGGCTGCCGCAGTAATACCTCTGATTGTCCCTTATACAATTTACATAATGTTCGTCTCCGTAACTTTATGTGCAGTCGCCGTGACGTCGCCGGCCGAATGCCTGCGACTGTGTAATCTAGCAAATGACCACCGTGACACTTATCATTTTGTCATTTCTTTTGTTTAGACTGCCTTCCCCAATCATTACCTATCTAAGTGGATAAGCTTCAGAGGGCACCAAACCAACGTGTTACAAAAAAACCCTAATTCCGAATATGGTAATTAGGGACCATCAAACTGAATAACTTTTACTATGGGACCAACTCTGAAATCGCGAAAAAAATCAGCTGTTTCATACAATTTGATATTATCTTTATTATTTTTGTATGAACAGCTGTTTTTTTTCCGATTTCAGAGTTGGTCCCGTAGTAAAAGTTGTTCAGTTTGATGATCTCTTCCCTATCTACCATATTCGCATTAGGGGAATATGGTAGATAGGGATATTGTAACACATTGTTATAAAAAAATCTCTCAACATAGGTACTCGTAATATTCTTACTTCATTCAAAGTACTACTATCTCACCTTCTACAACTTACCTAGTTATAGTACCTCAACATTATTTGGCAATGAAGGCAAACGGCTGCGACGAATAGGGGTTGCATGCAGTTGCATCTCGCGCATTTGTCAGTGTCGCATGATAACTGCAGAACTCAATTTGTTGAGTAATATGGACTGAACTGAAAGGCAAACCAACAAAATTCTTGATAACAAGTAGAAACTAGGTACTGTTGATCTTTTAAAAATCTAATTTTTAATTATTTTCCAAGATTTGGAAATATATTTTTTTAAACGAGTCTTTATAGATTTTCAAACGAGTCCTTTTACCTACATTACAGAAATATTGAGGCGATAGTTATCCTTACTTAATATTATAAATGCGAAAGTCCGTTTGTTTGTTTGTTTGTTTGTTTGTTACGTCTTCACGTCTTAACTACTGAACCGATCATCATGAAATTTTGCATACACGTTGTCAGGGGTACAGAAAAGGACATAGGGTACCTTACATCCCGAAAAAATGTATTGTTCCCGAGGGATAGCAAAAATACTTTTTACGCAGACGAAGTCGCGGGCGGCCGCTAGTCTATTATATTATATAATTTTTGTGCTTATTCGGTCGTTGTGATACGGGCCCTTAGTAACAAAATATGTAATAATAATATAGGTAATATTTGTAAGACTGTCATTATATTTACAAAAACTTTTTTTTAACTGTTAATTAATATAATAACAGATTTTTAACTCAAATGCGAGGAATTTGTGGTTCAAAATTAATTTGGGGATTTTGTCAGTTTTGCAAGGTTTGACGCGCTGTTGACTGTACCTCTCTATGTATTTATGTGTTGAATCTAATTTAAAATTGAAAATCATTTCAAATTTAAAAGGTGTAGTTACATGGGTACATGAGAATTTCAGTTCGATTGTTATTAAAATATTAAATTTGTTGGTTAGTTGGTGAGAATTTTGTATTCATTATACTATTTTTTCTTTGCGATTAAGTAATTATTTAGTATGGTGTAGTTATACTTTACTCTAGACACAGATTTTATAATATTACTCTTTAGATTCGATTGTTTCTTTTGTTTGTTCGGTTTCTAATTTACAATTATAATGGAAACCTGTTATTGGCCTTAATTGTAAAATTATTTAGCGTAAAAACGCTGTTGGTTTCGTGAAATAAATAAAAAAAAAAAAAATTAATCTTAAAAAGTACATACTACGCGTTCACTTCATTCGTGTCGCTACCTCCCGGCCCGCTTCTTCATACCGCGCCCCCGGCGTCGCCTGGGGAGGCGCGCGGGAGGGCGACACAGGGGGTGCGGAATGATGAAGCGGGCCGGGAGAGAGCGGCAACGATGAGGACAATCTACGCTGTTAAACAACCAGCAACTGTCAATTTTTTTGCCAAAAAAACGCACGTAAAAGTATTCGATAGAGTAATTATGGGAAATTTGATTTTGCTTTTCAGCGGAAGATGACGCTGTACAAATTTTCCATACAAAACTAAGCTATTGATTTATTACGCGCGTTTTTTTCTTTATAGATTTTCGTGCTACGGACACTAATGTAACAGGGGGAGGCTGCAATTATGAAACTGTAAAATTAAATTAATAACTGGTAAATTTCACTTTACCGCCTCTGTGGTCTAGTGGTTCGCCCACCCGAGTACGACGCATGGGTCACGAGTTCGATTCCCAGGGGGGGTACAATTTGTACGAGGTTTGGTTGGTGGTAGTTTATTTCAAGTCCGCCTGGCTAGCTACCACCATCTTACCTAAGTCTGACGCCATAACAACAAATTTAAAATTGTTGTGTTCCGGCAGTTAAGCTAGGGTTTCCTAAGGTGACGGTGCCGTCATATTACGGCCGTAATTTAGCGACGTAGAACGTTTTCTATGTAAACAATACGGCGCGCCATTTTGTTTTCATAGACAACGTTCTACGCCGCTAAATTACGGCCGTAATATAACAGCACCGTCATCCTAGGAAACCCTAGCTTTAGAGGTAAGATAGCAGTTCCTCAGTGCTATCTTACCTATAACATAAGGTGAGGAGAAGGTCAAGCAATAAAAAAAACTTTCAATGCGATAGTTTCTGAAAATTCATGGTGTCCAGTTTCACCCATCCTCCTTGGCTGGCGGGTTATGTTATAGCTCGTCTTCCTTATCCATCCATAAGCAGAGCCTGTGCCATAAGAATTTATTCTTATGCCTGTGCCCAGCAGCGGGGACATGCAAATAGCTCAAGATGAAGGTACCCAAAAGACATAAAGAACTGCTGTCTAGAAAGGCGATTGGTATATCTTCAAAATCTTATCCTGGTCGTTTTACACATATTTCTCAAATGAGGGAGTACGTCTTCAATCAGGCCATCAGACCAGCCTGCTCGATTCAGCGCTGATAGGTGTATTTTCCTAGTGTTGCGAGAGGCTAACACGCGGGCGCCGGCGCAGGCGCAAGTGACGTAACACACTCTTGTTCTCAATTTCGTTATGGCGATTAAGAAAGCGCTTGTTGCGCGGCCTCGGAGTACTTAATTGCCATCTACTTAGTGAGCATGAGACGACTGCATTTTAGTACAATCGTTATGCTTGCATAGATTTCCTGGAGATAGCCTGATAGCACTGAATCATCAAATTTTTCGCCTGGAGAGATGAAAGAAAACTCCTCTCTTTACAGAAGTCAAAAAATTTAAGTCACACAGCTTGCAAAGTTTATCTATTTATGAAATTTCTATGGTATTTACACGCCGTCGGTGGGGTGATAACCCGCCTCCCCCTCTCTTTCAGGGGATTTGGGGAAATGGGTGAAACTGTTCCGACCAAGGTGACTGATTACCCGTCCGGCTTCGCTGGCGTCCCCCCTTATAATTAATAATGGTATTTACACAATTTATTTTTGAAATTGTGAAATGTTGAAAATTTTGTTTGTGAAATGTAGGTACTACAGTAGTTGTAGTTTGTGTTTTTTCATCCCTTGAAAGGGCGTAAGCACTTTTTTTATCGGTGTTTAATCAGCTTAATCCAAGTCGAATTTTTACTTTGTCATTTATGGCGATACAAATGAAGGTAAGGTCATAGGTTCCTCCAACATTTCCTGGAAACACTTTATCTTCAGTCGACCTTTCTTTGAATGTTAGTAAAAGCTCTTGCAATTATAGTGGAAAATGTCAGATGCATTTTCCTAAGTACTTACTCAGCTATTTCATTGTAAACATTGTAGTCATATGAGGTAAAGTAAAACTAAGATAATGGCAAGAGTACCTACCCATTACTTAGGTAAGTACCTACTTAGTGTAAGTTAATACCTTTCGCGGTATACATTTCTCTTCCGTTTTAAGCTTTCGTTACCCATTTGTATATGTTACGAAGTTTCAGTAAGTCTGTTGTAAGTTTTTGACTCGCTTTTTTTGTAATTTTAATGTCAATCAGTGAAAAAAAAAGTTGAAGTTAAAAAGTTTTGCAAGATATTCTATTTTATCTATTATTATCTATCTAATCTAGTCAAGGGCATTTCTACAAACGGGTATTATTTTCTCAATTCGGTGGTTGAATTTGGTTTTTATAAGTAATTTAATAACAAAGATTGAAGTTTATTCCATCCTGAATCTGAAAATTACAATGGCCCCAGATATTGTGAAGTAGTTTATGAGAAAAGTTGAGCACCTAATTGAGAAAGCATCGAATTGAGAAAATGAATCACCGAATTGAGTAATGGCCCAGCGAATTTAGAAACGCTGTTACCTAATATAGAAATAATGTATGTGGAATGATCAAATATACAAATACCTAAAACGTTTTTGATTACTGATCGCTGGTCTAATAGTCAGATGGTTAATTTTAGGTTTAAGTGCCTATATTAATGTTTCTAAAATATAAATAAATATCAAAAGGCTTAACAAAATACTACTGAATAAGTGTAACAAATGACGGTTTGTCATAAGTTAACAAACTTCTACATAACTAATTCACTAAAATTTTTACTTTTTAAAGTTATTATATAATAATAATAATATCTTAAAATAAAGCATATTCAACTTGATGCCTATGATGATATTCTACAAACTTATGCAAACGATCTTCTTGACAGCAGCTAAGTTTTCTCATAGCTAGCTTTTTATTAGATACTAGCGGCCGCCCGTGGTTTTACCTGCGTGGTTCTCGTTCCCGTGGGAATATCGGGATAAAAAGTATTCTATGTTTTAATCTAGGCTATCTACTATCTGTGTGCCTAATTCCAACCAAATCCGTTCAGTACCTAGTTTTTGCGTGTTTGAGGGACAAACATCCAAACATCTAAACATCCAAACCTACAAACTTTCACATTTATAATATTATTAGTAAGATAATTTGCATTTCAAACTAACTTGATTGAATGTCCCACAAAGTTTTATTTAGATATAAAGATTTTTGAAATTTTTTGAGAGAAAGATCGGGCATTTTTTTGCTATGAGAAAACTAAGATGCTGTCATGAAGATTGTTTGCATAAGACTGTAGATTGTCATTATGAGCATTCAGGCTTCTATGAATTGAAATCTGCAGATTACACGAAAGACAGACAGTTTCTAAAAATATTCAAAGGTAAGTTAGAAGTCAATAAAAAAAATTATTGAAGTAATAAAGCACACACTTTTTCATGCAATATAATTAAACCAACTGGTTAGCAACACAGCAAGCAGTTGGATACATCGACCAGAGAACCAGAGCGTGTAAAAACTGGAAATATTAAAATGAAAAAGGTCCCGAACAAGAATAGTGATTTTAAATCAAAATTGTCGGTTTTATATCTATCAGAAAATGATAGTTTTGGAAAGCTAAGATAAACATATCGACTGTGGAAAGGAAAAAATGCTAAAGCGCCAAAATGCTAGTTGTGGGAAATGAGGTTTAAAGTTTCATTTTTTCGAAAAAAAATCATAACTTTTTTGTTATTAACGTGAGCAAATTCATGTGTATGAAAGACCATATTATTTATTTTTTTCCCAAATTTAGGAAATACTCATTAGTTTCTAATTCTATTATATCGCGAAATACTTGTCGCTTAAGCAAAAATACTTATTTTTTTGAGAAAACTCCAGTCAGGAAAAAATTACTTATGTCCACAATATTGTAAGAACCCAGTCAGTGAAAACTGATTATAAGTCGCAATGATCTTTTCTAGGGCAATGACAAAATGCTTAATGACCTTAACTTTAACAGATGCAGTGAAGAAAAGTTTACTCAATTACCCATGTTGGCGATGATTTAACCGAACCCTTTAGGGAAAATTGCTTAAATGCACCAATGCTGTAGAATAAATGCAAACAAGTATTGCTGAACACCAACTCAATTACTCTATATTAGATTTCTTTTTTACTTATCGATATCAGTAATAAGTATTACTATGTTTCAGTTAATTGTCTATTATTTCGCCCTGGTGCGCGGGCTGCTGAAGCAGCCCGCGGGCATCGCCCTGGTGGACTGTAAACGGCGGCCTTTGGAGAGGCTACTGCTATGCTACTGCTCGGCTACTGCCATCCGATCAAATCACATTGGAATTTGTCTGCAAGTTGCAGTGCGGTGTGGTGATGGTGATGCACGGTGAAAATTAATGCTGTATTATTTTTTCTGAAAACTTGCTGGCTAATATTAAAATCATCATCATATCGGCCTCACGACACTTACTGCTGGGTACAGGGCTCCCCCAAGGATCTCCACGACGATCGGTCTTGCGTTGCTTGTATCCAGCGGCGCACCGCGACCTTCACCATCGTTGATCCACCTTGTCGGAGGCCTACCCACGGAACGTCGTCCAGTATGGGGTCGCCATTCCAAAACCTTTCCGCCCCAATGGCCGTCGGTTCTTTTCGCTATGTGTCCAGCCCACTGATACTTCAACTGAAGAATCCTTCGAGCGATGTCGGTAACTTTAGTTCTCCTGCAGATTTCCTAATTTCTGATTCGATCACGCAAGGAAACGCTTATCATGGCTCTTTCCATTGCAAGCTGGGTGACCTTGAGCCTCCTTATGAGACTCATAGTGAGCGACCACGCTTCACTGCCGTAAATCATTATCACTGACAACACGCACTGACTTTCGTCTTGAGACACTAAGGTAAATTTGAAGCGAAGATATTTCAAAGCTTCCCGAATGCTGCCCATCCCACAACTTCAAGTGTAGTGTTCTCAACATGAACTGGAGCGGGCACAACATGCGCATTCGACATAATTTTCGTCTTACCCATGTTCATCTTGAGACCCACTCTTTGGGGAGCAAAGCACTACTGAGATCTTCGAGCATTGTGTTCAGTTCTTCCAAGATCTCAGCCAGTACTATATCATCGGTAAAACGAAGATATGTTAGGTATTGACCATTAATGTTGATGCCGAGTCCTTTTCAGTTTAAGAGTTTAAAGATGTCCTCTGATGCAGCAGTGAACAGTTTCAAAGAAATTACATTTCCCTGCAGTTGCATTGGAATTGTGCTCTAGTTCTGTACTCGTACTCGACCGGATCGACATGGTGGCATTTTCGTGTTAGTACCTGAACATCTCGATATACCTGCAGTCCACTACCCTTGGCACCTCCGGAGAGACTGCAGTACCGCCCAGGTTTCTATTGAATCAAAGGCTGTCTTTTAGTCCACGAACGCCAAGCCGAGTGGCAAATTATACTCCTCAGTCTTCTGTATGACCTGCCGCAGCGTATGGATGTGGTCCATGGCGCTAAGCCTTTACGGAACCTGGCTTGTTCGGGAGGTTGGAAGTCGCCAAACCTGCGAGCGAGACGATTCGTAAAGACTCTCGAAAACAACTTATAAATATGGCTCAGAAGTGAGATGGGTCTGTAGTTCTTTAAGAGAGTCATGCCTTCGGCGTTCTGCCTTCAACGATGACGGAATTGAAAAGCTTCTGGAGGATTTTAGTATTGGCTTATCACCCGCTCTAAGAAGTTCTGTAGTGATCGGTTGTTATTCAGCTGTTTGAGAGCCATACTTCGACGACCTGAGTAGTGCAGAGGTCAACATTATTTGGGTGGGTGATACCAGGGAAGCATCAAAATCGGTAACTTCCCATTGAGTGTCTTGGAAGCGTGAAGTAATTAGTATTACTATGTTTCAGTTAATCGAAATAATGTCAAATTATAACTTCTGTATTGTAATATACGTTGCATCAATAAATCTGAGAGTAGTATTTTCGCTAACGTACTAGATAACGTACTTAATAATAACACAAACAGCTAGCAAAAATTGCTTAAGCGCCAACCGTTCTTACTTCTTAAACCAATGATGTTTTGCTAAAGCGCCAAACCATTGTAGTCTATAAAATGCTTAAATTACTAAATCACCATTACTTTTCAAATTTGAATAAACGAAAATTGCTCAAGTGGTACAAATGAAATAAAGGTGGACCGGATAAAAATTCTTATGCTACATTTGTTACAAAAATAATAAAAATACGTCGCTTTAGTCATATTGACAGCGTAAATTTGTGAAAAATTGTGAAAAACGTTGAATTTTAGAAATGCTAAAGCGCCAAAAAAGTGCTCCGATTGCTTTGAAACCTAGACAGATCGACGCAGAAAAAAAAGCGCTATCCAATGATATATATAACTCATAATGGCCAAAGTGGCGCTTTAGCATTTTTTCCTTTCCACAGTCGATATAGAGACCTTGATTACCCTAACACTGGTTGATACTAACTTTACTGATATGACCGTAATTTAATTCTGAAGATGAATATGCTATACTTTACAATATTATATTATTTACTTTTAAAGGTGAATATTGAGATAACTTTATAGGAAAGCAAGAATTCAAGTGATTTCTTGTCTCTGATTGAATTGGATATTTTATTAAAAATCTTGAAGTAAATATACATAATATGCCTTAATCATAGTTTTTGACAAGTGAAATCTCAATTCGATGTAATTTTTCTCAATTCGATGCCCCATTTTCCAAGGAATTGAGATCCACTGAATTGAGAAAATAACACAATTCATCAAATTAATTGTAAATGTTATAAATTAAAGCAATTTCTACGAAAAATACTGGAAGATGTCAATTAAACATTCAATTAATTTAGCACAAATCTCATTAAATACTTCATAAATAAAATTTATGTCATCCGATTTGAGAAATGACCCGAACCCAAAAACACCGAATGACTTTGAACCTTCGAAAAATGCTCCTCAATGCAGCAGTCCTCCCGTCCACACTGCTTAGCTGCTCAGGCGCAGCTGCTGGGTGGCGGGAATCAGTAATGTGCGTTCGTACTGTACGTAGTTAGTGACTTAGGTAAGGAAAACTAAATTTCACCGAATTGAGGCACACGCTTGCGACAAAATTAAAATGTGTTATTGTGTTAAAACCCAAGGATTCGCATTAAATATAATTACACATATGCCTTTATTATCTATCCCTTGTTCTGTGAATGCTGGAATTATAATGAACAAGTTATTATTTTAAGAGTTATGAAACAATAACGAACAAATTCTGGAAAGGCGACACGCCATTTTAAGCCAAATTCTGCCCGTTTTCAAACTTTAGGATTTTTTTTTGTGCTTTATAAATCCTGACGGTCTTTTGGATATGCTCTCCATCAGGCCAAGAGTCCTATTAATACGTGTGATTTTTTTCAAGTATGTAATTAGATTTTAAAGGTACTTTTTTCGCTAGAGTAGATCAATCGGTACTTCCCGTAGAAATGCCCTCAATCTCTTAATTTTCCTCTATTACTAATCGACAAACCACCACCGACTCTGATCCACCTGGTTGGATGGTAAGTATTTTTTTTATTAACCAACAATCTGGTTGGTAGTTTGATTTAACGTGTCATTCACACCTCCAAAAGCTGCTCTTGAAATGATTGCGAAAAAGAAAATACAAAAATGAAATCGCTATCTATGCCAGCCTGTCGTCACAAAACTACAAATTCTGCTTACTCATGGTGCAAGTGATATTTCGTTATGTAACTGACCACATACCAGATATCTCGGCCTTGCGATGAGTCAACGGGGACGCAACACTTACTTTCAATTTGGACTTTGGATCGCCAAAAGCATGCCAAAAGTGTCCAAAGTGCAAGCTTGGTCAATAGCCATAAATAGCGAATCCACTGAAATAGCCAAATCTTTATAATATTGTGACGACACACACGTACCTAGATATAAATATATCATTGCTTGCTTGTGTGACAGGTTGCAACTTTCAGATTTTCAAGGTTACGTTGATTATAGTTGGGAAATTAAGTAGGTTTAAGGAGCTGAGTCATACTGTTTTATTATGTAGTCTCTAAGACCTACCTAGCCATAAGATAATTTGGGTAACACGAAGTAAACAGCTGGAAAGTATACGTAGGTACTTAGGTAGGTACCTAAAATCGTTGTAGCAAACGGCCGGACGGTAAGTAAGTAAGTAAGTAAGTAAGTAGTAAGTAAATTATTTATTTGCAAAAATATGGTTACAAAATGTTCTTAAATTATGTCCAGTTCAACATATTCAATCGATAAACAGTCGATGTGCAAATATTTTAAAATCATGTTATAGTCTAATCCCTACATAATTGAAATAAAAATTAAAATTCAAATCCTATGTCAACTTAATTTTAAATAAATATATATATATTGTTTACATGTCAAATTTATTATTATTTATCAAAATCCATGTATTCTCTTACACTATAGAAACATTTTTCCTTCAGCCATTTCGTCAGGTCTCTTTTAAACATATTCCCATTCAATATTTTAATATTGTCAGGTAGCCTATTAAAGATTTGTATGCACATATTTACAACATTTCTTTTATAAATATCTTTCCGACACCGTGGCTGATATAAATTATGGACATAGTTAGCCCTGACATGTCGCCTAGAAACATTAGCATATAATTGGAAATGTTCTGGATGTTGCTTGACAAAACAACATACCTCTTTTATATACATACACGGAAGAGGGAGTAATGTTGAGTTCCTTAAATAAGGGCAAGCAACTGTCTAAATACCATGCATTGCAAATAGCACGTAGACACTTTTTTTGTATTTTGAAGACTCTATCAACCTCAACTGAATTTCCCCATAAAATAAGACCGTAGCAGATTACGGACGAAACGTAGCCAAAGTAGGCTGCTAACGCTGCTTCTACAGAAACTGTCTGTCTCAATCTTCTCAGGGCAAAGACGAAACGATTGAGCTTTTTACAAATTTGGTTCACATGCTCCTTCCAATTCAAATGTTTGTCAATATTGATGCCCAAAAATATAATATTGTCAACTTGTTCTAATTGATTATTATTATAATGAATTTTAATAATTTGTTGATTAGAATTGTATGATTGAAATGTCAATGTTTTTGTTTTATTTAAATTAATTTGTAAGTCATTCAATTTTAACCAATCAATTATTTGTTTCAATGTATTGTTTATAGTACGTTCAAAATTATCTGTATCGTAAAATTTTATTAAAACCGTTGTGTCATCTGCAAAGAGTATAGTTTTTTGCGGTGTTGCATTAGGGAGGTCGTTTATATATATCAGGAAGAGTAATGGTGCAAGGATCCCACCTTGTGGAAACCCACAGTTGTTAAGTTGAAATTGAGATTTATATTTTACTTTTTCAATAATACCTCCCTTCAAGGTCAATTTAGTTATTTCTGTACATTGCTTTCGATTTGTTAAATAAGATTTTAGCCATTCATATGCTTTACCTCGTATACCATAACATTCCAGTTTATGTAAAAGTTTTTCATGATTAACAAAATCGAAAGCTTTAGTCATGTCGAGAAAAATAGATGATATTGGTCTACCTCCATTTATACTCTCAGACACAACCTTCACCAATTCAAAACATGCCAAAGTTGTAGAGCTTCCCTTGCGAAAACCGTATTGATTTGGATGCAGAATATTAGATTTCAAAAGAAAATCATTCAAACGCAGACACATAGCCTTTACGGCACGGCAGGTTGTTGTAACTTACTAATGTTGCTATTTACAAATCGTCATGATCCATTAGATATACTTACTTAAATGTTAACCGGTTCTGTGGTTTAGTGGTTTACCCTTACCCGTATAAGACGCAAGGGTCCCAGATTCGATTCCCGGGGAAGTACAATGGCGGGGTGTCACAAAATTTATCCCGCTTGGTGGCGCTGTTGCTGCTGAAGACCTTTGTACGGGCATTTATCCCCGATTTTCCCATTTATTTTAAATTATATCTAAAAATAGTTGATACAAATTAATCATTATTAAATACCTAGTTAACGAATTAATGATTGAAGAAAACCAAAATGTGTTGGAAGAAAAATTGGTATTTACGAAAAATCGCTTCCAACATCCAAAAATTGAAAGCAAATACATAGAAAACAAAATGACAACAAAATGACATCACAACAAAATACATCTACACTAGCGCCAAGTTAGTGGTAGTGCGTAGACTGGTGGACGATTTGTGAATCAGCAAAATTATCCTGCCATTTGTACTTGGTTTGGTTGGTGGTAGGCACTAGCAGATCAAGATTTTTAAGTACCAATTTCGTAATGTTATTCATCAAATTGGTTTATTTATGCACGAATTTGTTTTTTTTTGTTTTGTATGCATGTTGATTATTTTTAATTTTGCATTTAAATTTAATTTTTTTTTTAAGTGAGATAGACTTGTCGTGCCTGCTACATTGATTTTATTTAATTTATGTATTTTGAAAATAATAAATAAGCTCTCTCTATTGCTGCGCCCTTCCAGGGTGTCACATGATCTGTATCTATCTACATGTAACATCATTATAAACTTTGTGACATGCAATAAATAAATGAAATAAAAGGGGGGGGGGGGGCTAAGGGGCTCAAGCCCCCCCAAAATCATTTGGGTGCACCCAACAAATCTGTTGATTACCTTGGTATATCCTGCCCTCACCTACGTCAAGCCCATCCCAAAGTAATAGAAAAAAGTTTCAGAATTTTCGGTTGGGTAAAAAAGTTTTTAAAAATCAAAGTCTCTTCGACTTCACGAATGTATGAAAGTAACAGCAGAATGGAGATTATACCTTTGCCGCCTTCGAGCAACAAAAGGCTTCGTTTGTCACGAAGGGAGAAGCCTTAGCGATATTACTCTATTCAAATTATTCTGGCATTTTTTGCGGGGGGGGAAAATGCACACAAGTGCAGTTCCGCATACCCACATACAAAAACTACACTGTAATGACGACACTCACACATAAAAAATAAAACAAAACAGCAAAAATTTGTGTACGGATGAGTCACACATCAAAATATGACACGTTTTTGACATAAAGGGCTGGGCTCAACTGTCGATGCAGCAATATCGATACGGAAAAAGGAATAAAGGTTACAAACTCAATCATTTTACGATGGGGTGAATAACAACAAAGAGGTCATTTTTATACGCTTGAGCTTTATACAAAAAGCTCGAGAGTGTAGGTGATTGGGTTGGGACTAATGTGTACCCAGGGAAGTTGGGCTCAGGCTGCTGACACTGAACATCGCTCCATGACAGTACTGCCATCAAGGGCGTATCCAGCTTTGGCACCAGGAGGGGGTCACATAGTCGTGGTCAAGTCAAGAACTTATAATTTAATTTTGATAATAATAGAAGTAAAAAGTACGTATTTTATTAATGTACGTAAGTAAAAAACTGGTAAACTGGGCATTTAGGGCATTGGCAACTTGCGTGGTGAGTAACAACAGCTACATTTTCGATAGAAACTTTAAAAAAAAGAAAATGAACTTATTGGGCCTGTTCTTAGAACACTTTTCTATAAAACTAATAAGGTCATTTTGATTTTAGTTACCTATTTTTTCTATCAAAAATGTCGCCGTTGTTATTCACCACTCATGTTGCTATTGCCAGATCGAAAGTCCAAAATATCTAGTTATTTTACTTCTTCATTACATGTATTTAATTAAGTTTGTAAATAAAATATCTACGTAACGGTGGAGGTGGTTAATATAGCATCTGTTTACAGTCTCTTCGCAGCACGTTAGATACCTATATACGAGTATAATATCGCGCGCGACCTTATATTGTGTTAGTTCGATGAGGACTTTTATGACACAACTAAGTCAATCAAGCTATTTAGCTAAGCAAAGTTAGTGAACGAGAAATATGGCGAAAACAACCTAGCGAAAAACAGAAAACCTCAAATTTCTCATAAACTATCGCGAGTAGAACTTCCAAATAACTCTTGAAATGTGAGTGTTTACTAAGCTCATAACAGTATGCTATCAGGTTTACAATAGCTGATATCGTTTAGGAGTAATAAAGGATTTTCCAAAATTTTTCGCTCGTTTTATGCATTTTAGAAATTCGTCTAGAAAAAAATCTAGACATAATTAGCACATGGGAGTTCTCGTCGTGAGTTACAAATAACTAGAACTAACAGATTTTGGAATTATCTCGACGATGTCACTTTTTCGGGTTCCAAAATCCACTGTGCGTTAGTCCCTCGAACTAAATTCCCTTTTTATTCACTTGTTGTATAATCTACTATTTCGACATTTATTTCGCGATATCTGTCGAGCTCACATCAGTGCAAAGCAAATCATGCAAAAATCTCGCAAATGAATTTGGCGCAGAATCAGGGCCAGATTGACCAACACTTTATCGACAAACATTATTTAACGGTAACATCACTAAGTTGCCCATCGGCGAGAACTCGGATTTATCTAGCGACAGATCTGAAATTTGTACGGACGAGCCATGGACTAGCAGACCCGATGTCACTGAACAAATTTGACAACTAATCAAGAATAAAATATACGAATTTTATGTTTAAATGTAAACAAATAGCAATAATACGATAAAAAATTACTTTTATGTGAAATGTAAAACCGTCTTTTTGTATACTTGATGTTCAAGATCTCTTTTAACAGCAAAAAACTCATCAATTCGACATTTTAAACAGAGCAGCGTTCACATGCGCGACTGGACTCGGTCTAGAAAGAAATCCGGGCGCAACTGGTTTTACTAACGCGTATGCCCATTTGGGCTTGTACTTCGGCAGAGGGGAAACGCTTCGTATGGCTTCTCTTTCTGTAGAAGCCCGTCTTACTCTAAGTTTGCCGCTAACTGCCACAAACACAACACGTATTTAAAAAAAAAAGTTTTGACATTTTGTCTTGAAACTTTTTTTTTAATACCATGTTGTGGGTGTGGCAGGTGTTGGCAAAGGTACAATCTCCATTCTGCTGTTACTTTCATACATTTGTGAAGTCGAAGAGACTTTGATTTTTTGAAATTTTTTCACGAAACCGAAAATTATGAAAATTTATTCTATTACTAAGGGACCTTATCCCTACCTATAGAAAAATATTCAGCCAATTTGATTTTTTTCGGACATTCCCCATTATTATCACTTAATAAAATTATTAAAGTAGCTTTATCCTCTTGTTTTACAAAATTTACATCTAAAAAATAAGTAAGTAAACAAACCCTGATTTGACCAAAATAAAACACTCTTTTTGAATAGATCTTACTTGCCATATTTAATTTAAATGACCAAAAATGATTTCACAACTCTTTGTCTACCAAATCACAGTAATTTGGAAATTTACATTAATAACGGGGGGGGACACTCTTGACACTCCTATACTAAGTGACATTATTGTAAAGGAAGTGCCTTCATCTCTCATCGGCGAAGATCATTACTTCATACAATTTTTTTTTATAAGAACTCCCTCAACGATCAAGCAATGCTTGACAAGCGCGTAAATGCTTGTCAAGCAGTTTATGGTTTGGGAATAGACAATGATTTTCTAATAGTCATTAGCGAGAGTACATACATACTCTTTTTATCAAAAACAAAATTATTTTCCTTTAGCAATATCACAAAAATCTTTTTCTGTTTTTATTTCGCACGATTACTTATTTCAGTTGCTCCTTTCCACCGTTTCCCAACAAAAGAATAAGGGCCCGGATAGTTTTAAAGATTGGGTAGAGATTGTTGGTGAAAATGTGTTGACAAGTTAAAAGAATGGGGTCTGCAACCAGCACCTTCGCCAGCAGGATAAGGCCTGTAGGCGTAGTACCTTCCCTTCACTTACCGGCAATTCATCGTGTAAGTTTTTTATGTAGGTACTAGGTAGGTACCATAGTAGAATCAAATTACTACCTCCTTGATTTAGGGTGCGTTTCCACTGAAGCAACATCACGTAAATTTTTTTGGGGTTGGCTTTAAAAATGGGGCGCTTGATTTTGAAATTGAAATATATATAACTTTGTAGAGTTTCGTAAGGCCTTTCAAATGATACTATAACCCCGGCGGGGAAATTTGTATTATTATTTTAGTGTTTATGAAAATATATTTTTTTATGTTATATTTTTTTCAGGCAACCAGACCCATCCCAGTTCCAGACCCATTTCAATTCCAACCCATCCCACTTCGTCTTCATATACCAAGAAATATCATGTAAGTTTTGTTTACGCATATTAAGGGTAGATATTTCTCAAAGTAATTAATTACAAAGACGTAACTGCAAACATCATGCATAATGCCCTCATTATGCATCAATTTCATAAGCTACAATATTTTCAATAATAAAATTACAAACATTTTTTTTTTCAGATCACAGCCCACCCCCATCCCACTCTGTTGTCATCCTGATACAGGTGCAATACGAGCTATCGAGCAGTTTGATTGTGGCAACCGCAAATGATGAAAATTATTTTTTTTTTTTATAAAAAAACAAGTATCATTACTTGTTTCAATTCCGGGACTCTTTGGCTCCATAATCGTTTTATAGACTTAAAGTAAGGGTGTAAGTAAAATGATTGTATTATATCTCGTAATAATATATAGGACTTCGTATAGGTGTCAGTTAAATTATTTTGGTTCGACCGTGCACCATCCTTCCTGTTTTTCTATGCGGAAGCATTAATTGCTTATTTACGAATAATTTTACAGGAATGGTTTTGATATTCAGTTATCAATTACTGGCTGCGCAACATGTTTTGATGAAAATGTATTTTCATTAAAACTGCTAGCTATACTTATTAAGTGTTAGTGATGTGTTCTTTAATAGGTTACATTTAACAAGATTATGTTATACTTACCTGGGAAAAATTAATGGCTGTGGCGAGGGGTGAAATTATGGCGAAGGTAAGCCGTTCAACAAAAGTGTTATGATCTGCATAGTGGATCGGTAGGGTGGGATTTCTAAAAGGTAAGCCAATGCAATGGGAATCATCTTGTATGGACCCTTCGCCACTGGCTGTAGGTACATTAGTATACCTAATACTACTAGGTAGGTATACTAATGTACTACACAAACACGGTCAGGGTACCTACTACGCTAGTAGGCACCCTGACCGTGTTTGTGAATGAATAAATATTAAGAAATAAGAATATGAACAATTTTGAATAAAATTATCCCTAGGCATAAACTGAGAGGAATAAATAAAAACATAATGACTCTTTCACTTAATTGTTTAATTTTGTGTCCTTTTCTTTTCTCCCTTTTGTAATTATGTTTTTAACTGTTTTGTTCTAGTTATCTCTTATAACATTTGAAACGTTTGTTCTCATGTGTTAGATATTTTCTTCGGAAAAAATACTAATACTAGTGAACACGGCGTTTAGAATGATATAAAAGATAATTAGAACAAAGCCGTAGGTAGGATTGCTAGATTAGGTACTAAAAAAAAAAACAAACTTACAAGAAGATCACCGATCAGAGATGGCGCTTCAAAATGAGTAAGTTTTAAAATCGCCAGAGGGCTCTCTACCCCTATTTTTTTTTATCTTACTCTATGACAATATGTATAGTATTTTTTAATATTTTGTCACAATGCCGCCATTACATATCAAAATGTCAAAACGGTCAGTTCAGAGCAAGGAGGTTCATATAATAAGGAGTGAGTACTCTACAAAAATTCTCACTATGCGTTTAAAAGAAATTCAACTTTATTCTCTTTGTCATAGAGTTGAAATTCTATCGACGACACTTACTGAAGACTACTGTGTGAATGAAACATCACCAAGTAGATGAGGATGTCTCGTTCGCACAATTGCCATTACTATACAATAATACCACGACGAATTCCGTCATCGTCCAGGGCAGAACGCCAAAGACATGGAACATAAGTGAGGTGATCTTGTTCTTTAAAAAGGGTGACAAGTCCCTCTTAAAGAACTATAGACCCATCTCGCTTCTGAGTCATGTCTATAAGTTGTTTTCGAGAATCCTTACGAATCGTCTCGCTCGCAAGTTCGACGACTTCCAACCTCCCGAACAAGCCGGGTTCCGAAAAGGCTTTAGTACCATAGACCACATCCATACGCTGCGGCAGGTTATACAGAAGACTGAGGAGTATAATGAGCCACTTTGCTTGGCGTTCGTGGACTATGAGAAAGCCTTTGATTCGATTGAAACCTGGGCGGTGCTGCAGTCTCTCCAAAGGTGCCAAGTGGACTATAGGTATATCGAGGTGTTGAGGTACTTATACCAAAATGCCACCATGACGATCCGAGTACAGAACCAGAGCACAAATCCTATCCAACTGCAGCGTGGTGTGAGACAGGGAGACGTTATTTCTCCGAAACTGTTCACAGCTGCGTTGGAGGACATCTTTAAGCTCTTGGACTGGAAAGGACTCGGCATCAACATTAATGGCCAGTACCTAACACACCTTCGTTTTGCCGATGATATAGTCCTTATGGCTGAGACCATGGAAGACCTGAACACAATGCTCAAAGATCTCCGTAGTGCTTCCCAAAGAGTGGGTCTTAGGATGAACATGGATAAGACGAAAATTATGTCAAATGCCCATGTTGTACCCTCTCCAGTTCATGTTGGGAACACTACACTTGAAGTTGTTGACCATTACGTATACCTAGGACAGGCAGTCCAGTTAGGTAGGTCCAACTTCGAGAAAGAGATCTCTCGTCGAATCCAACTCGGGTGGGCAGCATTCGGGAAGCTTCGAAAAATCTTCGCGTCCGACTTACCTCAGTGTCTCAAGACGAAAGTCTATGAACAGTGTGTGTTGCCAGTGATGACTTACGGCAGTGAAACGTGGCCGCTAACTATGGGTCTCATAAGGAGGCTCAAGGTCACTCAGCGTGCAATGGAGAGAGCCATGCTCGGCGTTTCCCTACGTGATCAAATCAGAAACGAGGAGATCCGCAGGAGAACTAAAGTAACCGACATCGCTCGAAGGATTGCTCAGCTGAAGTGGCAATGGGCGGGACACATAGCGAGAAGAACCGATGGCCGTTGGGGCAGAAAGCTTCTGGAATGGCGACCGCGCACCGGACGACGCTCCGTGGGTAGGCCCCCGACAAGGTGGACCGACGATCTGGTGGAGGTCGCGGAAAGCCAGTGGATGCAGACAGCGCAGGACCGATCGTTGTGGAGATCCTTAGGGGAGGCCTATACCCAGCAGTGGGTGTCGTGTGGCTGATATGATGATGATGATGAATACCACGATGGTAGGGAAAAAAATGTACGTTACGTAGTGTATCAAAGTTAAGGATTCGGAGTGGAATATTGAAAATATACTACTTAAATATTCATTTAGAATAACACATAGTTATTGTGAAATAAAACTGAACTTACTCTTTGATTTAATAAGATTTTCACAATAATACTAATCAGCTATCATCGGTGAGGTGGTGTTAAATTCAAGTGTCAATCCTGGCAACTCTGATTTTGACTTTGGCGCCAAATTTCAATTTTAGAATTTCAATATTTAGGAAATATTCCTTTACAAAACTAGGGTGACCATAAATACTACACCATTTTAGATTTTCAAAAAAAGAAATTGTTCTATTGAAATAACTGAAAGTCGCAGGCGAGGGCTAAAGTTAATATTAATAATCAAATTCATGTTTTTGCGCCGATTTCGATGAAACTCGGTTTAAGCCACTATTTCGACAAGAAAATAACAACGCAGTGTTAAAAATATTAAAAAATCCAAGATGGCGGCCAACTTTTATGTTTGTAGACCGATTTAGAAGAAACTCGGTTTTTAATACAATTTTGACAAGAAAATAACAAAGCAATTTTAAAGTATAAAAAATTCAAGATGGCGGCCAGCTTTTTTGTTTGTGGGCTGATTTCGATGAAACTCGGTTTTTGGTACTATTTTGACAAGACAATAACAACGCAATGTTAAAAATATTATTAAAAATCTAAGATGGCGGCCAACTTTTTTGTTTGTGGGCCGATTTCGATGTAACTCAATTTTTGGTACTATTTTGACAAGAAAACAGCAAAACAATATTAAAAGTATTAAAAATCCAAGGTGGCGGCCAAATTATTTTCTTGTTCTTCTTTTTTTCAACCCAGTTATAAAAACAAAATTGGCAGCCATTTTGAACTTTTGACATTGTTTACATTGCATTATTATTTTCTTGTCAAAATAGTACCAAAAACCGAGTTTCATAGAAATCGGCTCAAAAACAAAAAAGTTAAGCGATATCTTGAATTTTAAACATTTTAAAAATTGCGTTGTTATTTTCTTGCCTAAATAGTACCAAAAACAGAGTTTCATCGAAATCGGCCTACAAACAAAAAAGTAGGCCGCCATTTTGTTTTTTTTATATTTTCAACATTTCATTGTTATTTTTTGTCAAAATATTACTAAAAACCGACTTTCATCGAAATCAAGCCAAAAACAAAAAAAGGTTGGCCACCATCTTGTTTTTTTTTATTTTTAACATTGTGTCGTTGAAAATCGCTTGCACCCATTTTTTAATTTATTCACTAGTAAAAAATTGGTGCAAGTATTTTAGACCTTATTGATATATTTACCAAAATAACAGTTTTTAATGAAAGAGAATAATTATGGTAGAAAGCAACCGAATTTTAAACGTCAATAAAGTCGAAAATCGTTTGCACCTGTTTTTTAACTACAGATCACTAAACAATGTTTTCCTACCTTCACTTGTTTTTCCAACATTCATTTCATTTCCGAAATACACGCACATTGTATTTTTATCAAAATTGGAATAAACTTTATAGTTATGTCATCATTTACACTAAAATTTTTGTAGATATTGGTTGATTAAACATATTTATAAATAAAAACAAGAAAGCAACCTAATAAAACGTGATAAAAAACGTGAAGATTTATTTTTAGTAAATTATTATTTTCTGCTTTTCAGTTAACGAGTTAAAACTGAAAGTATACCACCTCCTATCGGAGCACTCGTCAAGACGAATCAATCGAGCTCAAACTCGATGGGGTTGCATGATTTTATTACAAAGTTCCAATGGCCTTCTTCCTGCTCCTTCATCAGCCTCTTGGATATTATTCCCCAACAGAGTACTTGCCAAGACGATTCTAACGAGCCCAAACACGATGGGGTTGGATCATAGCATAGCCTTCTTTAATTGCAAGCCGTGAACATAAGTTTGGCAACGTCTGTTACTGTCAGTTCGTGGTCATGCCGTCGGCCAGTCTCCATACTAAATGTATGGGAATATTTCAATTTTAAGAGGTCGATTTTTTTTTTCATAGTAATTGTGTGAGGTTTTAAATAAGAAAATAATGTAGTTCTTTTATTGAAATGCTGTGTATATTAAACGATAAGAAAAATATCAATGTTAACCAGGAAAAATGGCTGTCAAAGATGTCATCTTTTTTGTTGATTTTCTTCAGCAGGGAATTGATTTACACGCCCTCTAGCAATAAATTATATATCATTAGAAAGGTCTTTTAAAGACAAATATTTGCTGTTAATATACTTTATATGAATTGTTAATACTTTTGGAGTTAAAGGTTATTAAAGTATAAAAGTGGTTTATTGTCTATGGGAGTTGATCTACTACACCTATAGAAATGAGTGCTATATCATAAGAACGGTATTTATATGACAAATATTTGCTGCAAACATACTTTCTATTAATTTTTAGTATTTTCGGAGTTTTAGGTCATTAATGTTGAAAAAATTGGTCAAGCTTAGAGCGTTATAACTCTCAAAGTACTATTAGTTGACGTTTATCGTAAAACAATAAAGTGTTTCAAATTTAAATACCTTTCTAATGATGTAAGATTTGTTGCTAGAGGAGGCTTAGATCAAAATGCTCATCGTACTAAAGGACCCCCGAAAAGTTCAAATAATTTGACTCAAACCTTATGTTCTAATAAATAAATAATAATAATAAATATAAAACTTTACTGAAATAATCTTACATCACAATTTACAACTAGTTTAAACCATAGACTTAAAAAAATTTTCGCTATGCTCAAGAAGACGGACAAAGGTGCGAGTGAGAAACCGATTCTTACGGCTTATGCGATGTGCGAGAAAGAGTAAAAATAAAACTGACAGCTGAACCTGGTTTGATTTCATTTATCATCGTTTATCACCTTGGTGAAAAGCGTCAACAAGATTATTTTGTAATTTTGATCGCGATTGGGTCGGTTTGGCTCTCAAAGCTATATAAATCAATAATGGTGTCGTGTTCTGTACTGGATTGTAATGTTACTTACGACAATAACCCAAATAAACACTCATTTCACAAGGTAAATATGATTGTACTATTACCATTTTCATAATTCATATTTTAGTTGAATATATTTCCAAACACACTAAGTTATATACTAATATGATGCTATTAAACGCCTATTTCCTAAATAAAGGCTGATTTCTAAACATTATGTGTTAGATAAAAAGATATTATGTCCGTGAACTTGAGAAAAAAGGGGGAAAAAATTGATAAAAAATTATCGATATCGATACTCATGTCGATGATTTCCAATATAACTTTGTTTGTCTTTGTGAACACTGATAGTTTTATTTAAAGCTGCTTGTAACCGACAGTTTTCAAATGGTAAATTATACCAACTGTAACACAACATAATATTTATCAAGCATGAATAACCACATCATTACTCTTAACAGTTGTATCCCATATATATAGTTCCTACTGTGGTGACTAGATGGCGCTGTAGCATTCTGAGCCGCGGTATCGAGTGTGTTACGCAGTTCTATAAGACCTCTGCTTATATTTTGTTTTGTATCGAATCCAGTAGGGAGCTACTAAAGCGGTGGTTTACTTCTGGGTGCAGTACAAAGTTCAGGATCTATTAATTAACCTGTTCGGTGTCTCACCTTTATCCGCCCTTCCGTAGTAGTCACTCAGCCTAATCGGTCAAAATCCATTGTTTCCGTACTTATCAGTACCCAATAAACCTCTACTCATTCTCTTACCCTTTCGTCTTTCTTCACTCCCCGTACGCCGCCCCGTTACAGTACTAATTTAACAATTATTTCCAGGTTTTCTGTAAATCCAGTGATTCAATTTAGGCATGGGTCGTCGACGTTTTTATCGTCGACGAAACTAGACCGTTCAATTTCGTTCATCGACTAGTCGATCAACTAGTTGAAATCGTCGACTAGTCCACGGGTCAACCTAGGTTATTTGCCTACCTAGACTAGACGTAAGACGTTGCAGAAAGTTTAGACGCGGTGTATTGAATGGGTCACGAGTCACGACGGTCACGACGAACGTCGAATAGTGCGTGCACACACAACACATATTGCCGAGATTTTTCTACATTGTTAACGTTACTTTTAAACGCTAGAGACCGGCCGAAAAATGTTTATTTGCTTAAAATATCATGTATTAAAAATCAAAACAATCAAAATTTTCGAGATAGGTACAGATACCGGCATATAAATTGGCAAGAGAAAGTTGAGACAGAAGATGCGCGGAGTTTAGTGTTTGTAGCTACTGCGCATCTTTTGTCTCAACTTTCTCTTGCCAATTTATATGCCGGTATCTGTACTTACTCATATTTAATAAAATATATTATAGTAATTTTTACTTTCTGTCTATGAAATAAAATTAATGAAAATATGATCTTTTCTTCATCCTTTTACAGGCTTAGGACTGTCTGAATAGGAATAATGAAATGATTTAATTTAATTTAAACCAGAATCATAATAATATAAACAACAATAAACTCTTAATAAAAAATAATTGTATCTTTGACATTATAGTCAGCCATTTGGTCTACAGTTGAAAAAGCCGACTTTAATTTAGTATAATATAAAATAAGAATAAGAAACTAGTATGAAACTTATATTATAAAAGAATCATGGAACAACTTAACAAGTAAGTTAGGTGATTTCTCTTGCACGCAAGTGTACTCCGACGCCGCCCCCGTACCTCATTGCAACAATCCAAAAAGCGACATCGTTCATGCAACAGTGTGCAAAATTGTCCGACCGTCCAGTCCAACGCATTCTCGCTCTTTCGCGCTCGCGAAATAACCCTATCGGCATCCTTGTCTACGTTTCATTCAACGAAGAGAACAGTCAACGACCGATCGTCGGCCAAACGAAGTTTAGTAATAAACGACCAAATTTTTGCGTCGACGTCTATTTGTGCGTTGATACGAAAACAGAGTCTACTCGTTTAGCCGTCCACGAATTCGACTAGTCGATCGGAGAAGAGTGGACCGTCTATCCGTTGCATGTACGTCGACCGGTTGATTGAACTAGTCCGTCTATTTAACGCTCATCTCTAATTCAATTTAACTGGATAAATGTCATAAATAAATAAGCAGGGAGCCTCAAAGGAGACCTTAAGAAATTATTTTAATAAAATTGTTTAAAATCTTGTTTGTGTTTTATTTATTGGAGCAATAATATATTATGGTTATCGACAACCTAAAATGGACTTCAGTATTCTGTGCTTCAGTGCATCTCTAAATTCACGCACACGTTTACATATTTACAAACACTGGCTCATCTCACTTTTGGTTTCGCAGTCAAGTGAACTCTGTTCGTCTATTCCAGTGGATATTAAGTTTATGGTTTAAACAATAGATAATATTATCTATGTTTAAACGAAAAACAAATAATAAATAATTTTCAAAATAATTTTATACTATGTGCTTGACCACATGCGATGTTGCCGTTCTGATCAACTTCAGGGCTTGGAAGATATAGAAGGCTATGGTTGTATGGTTTCATCATAGTGTTCCTGTGCCATTCTTCCGGCTCCATCGTCAGATCAGCTCAATGATACCATAATATTACATTACTTTCTAGTTCTGACCTGTGTTCTCAAGTCTCTAGTTCATCGGGAAGTTAGTATAAAATCGTTTGAAAAATTTGTGCTCAAACAAACAAACGAAAACACAAACAAACGAGCAAGCAACCTTATAAAAACGTGGCAAAAGTATTAATTGTAAATATAGAACTACCTAAGTACTTAAATTTATATTAAACAGTTTAAAGTAATAAGTATGTCTCCGACCAACCATACAGTTTGGTCACCCTAATGAAGAAAGAGATACAATTATCTACTTGACCTCTCTGTCGGCTCGTTTTGGGGCGAAGAGCTCAATCTGGTTTATACCGAAGGGATTTGCTACATCTATGGTTCAGAGCCAACAAAGTTGTGAAAAGCTAGCTAGGTGGCGCTAAAAGCGTGCACGGTGCCATATCCTGCACAGTAGATCAAGTGGGAACAAATCGAATTGCATAGTGTAAATTGCCCTTAAAGCTATTTATCTTGCAATTTTATCGCATGCAATCAGAAACAAGAGCGAGTCGGACTCGCGCACCGAGGGTTTCCGTACCATCATTATAATAAATAGACTGTAGAGCCGTAGAATAATAAAATTATTGCAGTATTAGGTAAGCACCATTTCTTGGCCGATAGTGGAACTATTTTTTTTTTCTTAGGCCAATGCCATCTCTTGACTGATAGTGGAACTAATTTAATTTATCTTAGGTTGACTGGTAGAATCTGTTGACTGGAACTAATGAATTTTTGGTTTGTTTTTTGAATTTCTAAAAAAGTGTGTTATATTGAGACATCGTTTTATTTTTCCTGTAATCTTTACATAAACTACTATCACATAGAATTATTTAAGATTTTTCACTTTGCAATCTTCGGAGATAAGGGGGTGGGGAACAGTATTTTTTTACATTTTTCATCATAAGTCGAAAACTATGCGGCCTAAAATCAAGAAAAAAAAATTTAAATATGCAAACAGCGCTCTGATACCCCACATGTTATCCAGCTGTGACAGACAGACAGACTGAGTCACACCATAAGGGTTCTTTTTTAGGGTTCGGTACCCAAATGGTAAAAACGGGACCCGTTTACTAAGACTCCGCTGTCCGTCTGTCTGTCTGTCACCCGGCTGTATCTCAAGAACCGTGATAGCTAGAGAGCTGAAATGTTCACAGATGATGTATTTCTGTTGCCGCTATAACAACAAATACTAAAAACAAAATAAAATATTTTTTTATGGGGGGCTCTCATACAACAAACATGTTTTTTTGCCGTTTTTTGGTACGGAACCCTTCGTGCGTGAGTCCGACTCGCACTTGGCCGGTTTTTTTACCATTTTGGTACGGAACCCAAATAATGACTAGCTTATACACCAAATGCGTAGATTTCAATCGTAAAACGAACGTCGGTCGCCGATTTAACTCACGCCGCCACGGTTATCACCACCAAGTCATATTTTTTTACCAAGGCGAGGTAGACAGCGCAGCGCTTGCGATCAAGTTTTTCAAAATACTGCATGCGATATTGCATAGTGAGTGTAAAGGGGGTTAATCTGTCTGCCTACATTTTGAACATCGAAATGTTTTGAAAAGGCAATGGTCAACAAACACTTTGCTTACGAAAAATGAAGTGTATGTTATAGGGAAAAACTTCGAGCAACAAGCCCGTCTTACTCTAAGGGGAAAAACATAGAAGCTTATACAATAGTTAGTGGCGCAACTGGGGGTCAATTCTGCTAATGTTAAAGTTGAAATCGTGGTTCAGTGGTGTTTGAATGGTAATGCTTTTTGACACAGTTCTTGTTTTTTAAACCCAAAACCGAAACATATTGTGATTCTTAAACCCAAAACGGAAACACATTGTATCTCGATTTTGGGTATAAGAAACAAGAACTGTGTCAAAAAGCACTACCATTCCAACACCATTGATCCACGTTTTTGACGTTAACATTAGCAGACTTGACCCCCTGGATATGAGCGCATGCATTGCATTCGATCCGGATCGATTTTGGAACCGATCGTGGAATTACGATCCGAAAAATCGGATCGACAATCCTGGATAGCGCATGGATCCCTACGCGACAAAACATAATACAATAGAATGTGTTGCCGAGACTTTCCGCCTAGTCTGTGGTGTCCGATGACTTAGCGATTGGTCTGCCGGAATGCACCCATCGTCAAAATCTGCGCGCGGTCGAATGAATTTTCCCGTGTCGTGTCGTAAATTAATAAATACCTAACAATTTTATTATATTTCTATGTTTTTAATTCCGATATTAATTCAGATATTCGTATCAAGAATATGAGATAAAAAACGAGGCGTACGTAGTCCTTGCTTTTTGTGATCAGTCCTTCAAAATATTGATTTTGCTGAGACTGCGAGTGCGAACTTTGATTATTTACCTTTTGGCTTTTGGTAGAGAGGCAGTAAAAAATATATAAACCCAATTATTAGAGAGAGTTCTGTTGAAATGAAAAGTGCTATTGTATGAGACTGGTTTAAATTATTGTTTAAAATATCGATTGTGTTGTGTGTGACATGGCTAAACAATTGGCAGAGGTGGAAATTCACGCAACCAACAGTTCTGATAAGAATTTAGATGATCTGGACATCAGTGTACATCAGGTTGATGACAGACTATTTTTAGGTAAGTTCTAGAGTCTGTTCAGAAAGAGAACCGACTTGGGATTTGTGCTTGATTACCGTTTTTGACATGTTGATGGCACTGTAACTTTTTTAGTGCGACTTTAATATCTTGATATCAAGTCAAGAAAGTCGCACTATAATTATGTATAACGAGTGCCGTCAACAGTTGTAAAATGTTGATCAAGACCAAATCCCACATCGGTTCTCTTTCCGAACAGACTAGCTAACATACTAAAACTATCAAACCTGCATTGGAGAGTCAGAGTTTCCCTTTTATAACATAAATTTAATGCTTTTGAATTGTTTACCAGGTAATTTGGCTTGTGCCCGGGACTACAAAACATTGAACGAGCTTCAGATCACACACATTTTGACACTAGACTTGGTGCCGCTGCCTCGGAGTATTTTAGACCATACGGATCTTACATTCAAATATATCAAATGTAAGTATTACATAGAGTCTTATTTCATACAAGTCAAACCTATTAGAGCTTTTAATTATAACACTTTATTGGCTTTCAAAGCTTTAGATGTAAACAAAAGGTATTTTATGTGTTTAATTCAGTAATATATTTAAATATTGTCCCAACAGTGGCAGATGTACCAAAAGAGGATCTGATAAGCCGCCTGCCAGAAGCTGTGGGATTCATTAAGGAAGCTGTCAGCTCAAATAAGAATGTCCTAGTTCACTGGTAACTATCAGTAGAAACAAGAACGTTCATAAATCTAAAAAAAAATAGCAATGATGTCTGACCAATGCAATAAAAACTAGATTATTTACTTTAGTTTTATTTGAATTTTTATAACTCAAATTCAACTTGATATTAAGTTTTTTCCTTAAGTCTCGTTTATTTTCTCTTTAGTCAATCAATTTGAATAATAAGTACTTATAACTGTTATTGTTTCCAGTTACTTTGGAGTTTCCCGGTCAGCAGCAGTTGTAACAGCGTACATGATGGAGAGGCACGGCTTGAGCTACGAAGACACGCTGGCTCTAGTGAAGCAGAAGCGCCGGTTTGTCTGCCCCAATGCTGGTTTCGTGGCACAGGTGAAGCTGTACGCACAAATGGGTTTCAAAATCGATAAAGACGACCCACGGTATAAACAGTTCAGATTAAAGATGGCGGGCCAGAAATGGAAACAAGGTAGGTAACTTTATATATACAAAGTGGAGAGGTCAATGCGACAATTAATTAAATTTCGTGTAATAGTGAAAACATTATACCATAGTTGAATGAATTTTCTCCACTACTAGCACTTAGAGAACACATATTGTCATATCTGCTGCTATGAAAAATAAAAAACCAAAAGATGGCCTGCAGTACAGTTTATATTCACATAGTAGTTGCCTCTCTTTCTATCGCGTGCTCTTACCTTATAAAGAGGCAATACCTACGCAGGCAGCAAGATGCCGCGCTTGTACGGCGGCGGGCGTGTGGCGGCCCTTTGCTTACTTGTTCGTTCGAACGAACGGCTAGCGGTAGGTGCTTATCGCGCGACCTTGAGCGAGAGATGGAGGCCTGGTATTGCTTTGTATCTGATTTCCATACATAAGTTGCTTAAGCTACTTACATTCTAATCAAAGCAATGTACGTACAATGTGATTCATTTTACTATTTATTCAACAGAAGCGGAAACTTCACTCTAGAATGTATGAAGAGTACATTTTACAGATTAAAATACATCATTTTGTACCAAAACACACTCTGAATTTGATCACTTCTGTTGTATATAGTTAATTTAATTAATTGCATTGTATGTGCTCAATGTTTTTTTGTTCTCTTGTTGAGAGCGCTACCACAAAATAAAAGAGAGGACAGAAGTCAAGCTTAGTACTGTGTTCGAGCAACACTCAGATAGACACCCTCTCACCGATATGGAATAACCGGAATCTCAGACGAGTTTGAGTACGTGACGTGTGAGAGCTGTCTGCGTGTGTGCTTTGCGCGCGTAGTAGCACAGGATAGAAAATAATACTAGCGGTACACAAGTTGCACTCTGCAAAATCGTTTAAATAAATTGCGACTCTTGCTCCGACACAATTAAGTGCAATTCAGGTCGCACAGCGCTCCCTTCGCTCCAAAACATTCACTTAGTAGTTGCCTCTCTTTCAATCGCGTAGGTCTTATCTTTTCTGACGTATGAAATTTGTCCTCTCAGAGGACGCCGAGCGCTTCATACTCGCACGCGGAGTGACGGAGCCCTGGTAGTAGGTACAAGCTTGACTTATGTCCTCTCTATTTTGTGGTGATAGCCCAGTAGTGTATTTGCCGGGTTGCAGTGAAGATCCTGCCGCAGCAGTTCTGCGACCTGGTCAAGCCGGACCCGGGGCTGGCGCGCGAGCGGCCCGAGCCGCGCGTGTACCGCTGCCGGCGCTGCCGCCGCGTGCTCGCCGCGCAGCGCAACATCATACCGCACGTGCCCAAACATGTCAGACATTATACATATAGCGTATTAACCACACCACACATACATCATCATATCAGCCGCACGACACCCACTGCTGGGTATAGGCCTCCCCTAAGGATCCCCACGACGAGCGGTCCTGCGCTGCCCGCATCCCGTGGCTTCCCGCAACCTTCACCAGATCGTCGGTCCTCCTTGTCGGGGGCCTACCCACGGAGCGTCGTCCAGTGCGCGGTCGCCATTCCAGAACCGCTCCGCCCCAACGGCCATCGGTTCTTCTCGCTATGTGTTCCGCCCATTGCCACTTCAGCTGAGCAATATTTCGAGCGATGTCGGTTACTTTAGTTCTCCTGCGGATCTCCTCGTTTCTGATTCGATCACGCAGGGAAACGCCGAGCATACATACAATTATTTTTTATGCACAACGGGGTAGTGCTTGGCCTTCACCTCATCAGCTGATGTTAAGTAACGATAAGGCTGAAGGTGGAAGCGCACTACACTGAGGAATTGGCTATCTTATCTCTAACTGCCAGAACACATCATTTTTTTAATTGTTGTTATGGCGTCAGACTTAGGTAAGCTGGTGGTAGCTAGATAGGCGGACTTGAAATAAGCCCTACCACCACCTCCTGGCAATCGAATCCGGGACATCTGCGTCTTACACGGGTGGCCGAAACATTAGACCACAGAGGCAGTTAAAACATAACATAATAGCATTTTAGAATTCTCGCTATTTTTTATACCGTGTATCGTCGCACGTAAACGTCACGTTGACTCGCGAAACAAACACTAAGCCAGCCTCGCAAAGTAGATACATGGCATTACAAAATTAGTTTTTTAAAAGCTATGAAAATTAAGAGACAAATCTACCACTTAAACTGATTTATTTTTGAACTAGCGGCCGCCCGTGACTTCGTCTGCGTGGAAAGTTTTTTTGCTATCCCGCGAGAACAGTACTTTTATTCTGGATATACTCCGCTTGCGAAATCATCCGCGTCGTGGACACGGTAGAGAAATTTCTTTAACGTGGCGTAGACAATAGAAAAATCCCCAGGTAGGTATCCCTTTTGCCCGCGATTTAACAATAAGGCGACCAGTTTAAAATGATCTCCTTAGTGTATGAAATCTAGTACTACGGAGAGTTCAAGCTGTTTCCCAGGTTCTACCCACCCGAATCAGATGAAACATAGCCTAAGTTTTAAGTTGGACCCTATGCTACCAAACTGTGAAAATCCCATCAAAATCTATTCTGTGGTTTTTGAGTTATTTGCGCACAAACATACAGATAAACAGACAAACAGACAAAAATTCCAAAAATGATAGAAATGGGTTTTATAGGTTGTTATCAAACACCCCAACCACTTTTTTTCAAAATATTTTCTTTGTACAGACACAACTTTTCTACAGCTTTATTATATGTATAGATATACACAAATAGCGTAACTTATCTATAGGTGAAAGTACAATGGGCTAAAAAGGGCATGCGTCCTCCGCCGGCCGTCATAACGGATAACGGCGAGGGGCTCATAGAGAAGCTGCGGACGCTCGCGTGCCAGATCCTGGACAAGCCGGACGCAGGCCCCAGCGCGCCCGGACACGCGCCGGACCGGACACCACACGACACTGTGCCGCCCGACCAGGCGCAACACGACGCTGAAGACTGGACCAATCAGGTTAGTAGCTGATTAGGTCTACGGCCCGGCCACAGCCAGCGCGGCAGGCGGCGCGGCAAGTGAATGAGACAGGGTTCTTTTAATAATGTTTTAAAAGGTTTTGACTAATTTAGCTTATTTTTGTGAAAGTTTTAAATTACAATTCGGAACTGTGGGTTTACCGCGTAAGTATCGTCCACATCGCTATTTGGCTTCATTTGACAGTTGGATGTGACACTTTGCTATTTCTTTTTGGCACAAATATGTAAATACTTACGTAATATTAATAAATAAATAATTATAAAACTCAAATTCTAGGTACCTACATTCACGCGAGTCGGCTAGTGCGCGGTAACTGCCTCGACTCTCTCAGTCATACATACGTCACACAAGTATTCAAAATCGCTGACATGTAACATTCATGATACAATATCCCTCCTTACAAATAAAAACTTATCAAGGAAAAGTAGCAATGTGTCGCATCCATGCGTCAAATGAAGCCGATAGCGATGCCGACGACACTGAAGCAGTAGACCCACTGGTTTGTGGGAACTCAAAAACTTGTCTGTTGTCAGGCGATGGACGGGTACACGGAGAACATAATGGTGGACGAGAGCATCGCGGCGGACGCGGAGGCGGGCGCGGCGTGCCGCCTCATGTGGTTCGTGGAGCCGCTCGCCTGGATGAGCGGCGTCACTTCACAGGTACGTACACTACACTAGCACATACACTACACTGGTCACCACACTGGTACATACACTACACTAGTCACCACACTAGTACATACACTACACTAGTCACCACACTAGTCACCACACTACACTAGTCACCACACTAGTACATACACTACACTAGTCACCACACTAGTACATACACTACACCAGTCACCACATTAGTACATACACTACACTATTCACCACACTAGTACATACACTACACTAGTCACCTCACAAGCACATACACTACACTAGTCACCACGCAGGTACATACACTACACTAGACGAGAGCATCAGCATAAGTTGCCGCTCTGCCACTTTGCAAACAAAATGTTGAACTGTTGACGACGCGGACGCCGCTACGCCCCACCCACACGCCCGCCGTGCCAATCAGGAGCCGCAACCCAAAAGCAAACCGCAACGGCACGTGGGCGCACTATAGCGCCGCGCCTGACCGCAACAGTGCTTGCACTAAAACGGGATAGCGACTCCGTCGGAGCCCCCGCACTGCGTGCGATCGCAACAGTGCACTGCGCAAAAGCGAGATAGCAATAAATGAATCTCTATTATAAATGAGTTTACTCATAGCCTTCTATAATTGCAAGCCGTGAACATAAGTTTGGCAACGTCTGTTACTGTCAGTTCGTGGTCATGTCGTCGGCCAGTCTCCATACTAAATGTATGGGAATATTTCAATTTTAAGAGGTCGATATTTCTTTTCCTAGTAATCGTGTGAGGTTAAAAATATGAAAATAATTTAGTTCCTTTATTGGAATGCTTTGTATATTAAACAATAAGAAAAATATCAATGTTAACTAGGAAAAAATGGCTGTCAAAGATGTCATCTTTTTTGTTGATTTTCTTCGGCAGGGAGTTGATTAACACGCCCTCTAGCAATAAATGATATATCATTAGAAAGGTCTTTTAAAGACAAATATTTGCTGTTTATATACCTTATATCAATTGTTTATACTTTTGGAGTTAAAGGTTATTAAAGTATAAAAGTGGTTTATTGTCTATGGGAGTTGATTTACCCCACCTCTAGCAATAAATGATATATCATTAGAAAGGTTTTTATATGATAAATATTTGCTGCAAACATACGTTCTACTAATTATGAGTATTTTCGGAGTTTTAGGTCATTAATGTTAAAAAAATTGGTCAAGTTTAGACCGTTATAACTCTCAAAGTACTAATAGTTGACGTTTATAGTAATACAATAAAGTGTTTCAAATTTAAAGACCTTTCCAATGATGTAAGATTTATTGCTAGGAGAGGCTTAGATCAAAATGCTCATCGTACTAAAGGACTCCCGAAAATTTCAAATAATTTGACTCAAACCGTATGTCCTAATAAATAAATAATAATAATAAATATAAAATCTTTATTGAAATAATCTTACATCACAATTTACAACTAGTTTAAACATAGATAATATAGGAAAAACAAATAATAAATAATTATTAAAATAATATTATACTATGTGCTTGACCACATGCGATGTTGCCGTTCTGCTCACTTCATGGCTTGGAAGATATAGAAGGCTATGGTTTACTACGTCGTTGACCATAGCCTTCTATATCTTCCAAGCCCTGAAGTTGAGCAGAACGGCAACATCGCGTGTGGTCAAGCACATAGTATAAAATTATTTTAAAAATTATTTATTATTTGTTTTTCCTATATTATCTATGTTTAAACTAGTTGTAAATTGTGATGTAAGATTATTTCGATAAAGTTTTATATTTATTATTATTATTATTTATTTATTAGAACATAAGGTTTGAGTCAAATTATTTGAACTTTTCGGGGGTCCTTTAGTACGATGAGCATTTTGATCTAAGCCTCCTCTAGCAATAAGTCTTACATCATTGGAAAGGTATTTAAATTTTAAACACTTTATTGTAAAACTATAAACGTCAACTATTAGTACTTTGAGAGTTATAACGCTCTAAACTTGACCAATTTTTTTAACATTAATGACCTAAAACTCCGAAATTACTAACAATTAATAGAAAGTATGTTTGCAGCAAATATTTTTCACATAAAAACCTTTCTTATGATATATCATTTATTTCTATAGGTGTGGTAGATCAACTCCCATAGATAATAAACCACTTTAATACTTTAATAACCTTTAACTCCAAAAGTATTAACAATTGATATAAAGTATATTAACAGCAAATATTTGTCTTTAAAAGACCTTTCTAATGATATATAATTTATTGCTAGAGGGCGTGTTAATCAACTCCCTGCTGAAGAAAATCAACAAAAAAGATGACATCTTTGACAGCCATTTTTTTCTGGTTAACATTGATATTTTTCTTATTGTTTAATATACAAAGCATTTCAATGAAAGAACTAAATTATTTTCATATTTTAAACCTCACACGATTACTATGAAAAAAAATATCGACCTCTTAAAATTGAAATATTCCCATACATTTAGTATGGAGACTGGCGGACAACATGACCACGAACTGACAGTAACAGACGTTGCCAAACTTATGTTCACGGCTTGGAAATAAAGAAGGCTATGCGTTGACGCAAATAATTTTGGCCTCAAGGGTGACAGAGCGCGCTGCCGCCTTTCGCGACTGTAATTACATATTGTGTAGTCTATGATACATTATTCTATTGCCCTTTGAAACTCCAACGCGGTTCTAGCCTCTTCCCCCCCCGCTCTGCCCCCCCGCTCTGCCCCCCCGCTCTGCCCCAGAACTGAGGCCCCCCTCCCCCTAGAAAAAATCTAGATAGGTACAGTACGAGGCACGTATCTTAAAATCGGGTGGGGATTGCGCGAAACGCGTATTTTGGGCATGCATAGCGGTGAGGGGTGCGGGCGGCGGGAGAGGGGCGCGCGCTATTGGTCGCTCACAAGAGCACATGCGCGAACTTATCCCTACTCAGTCGAAAAAATTTCAAGATACATGCCTAGTACTGTACGCCCATGATAAGAGCGATCGCAATCACTGCTCCCACACCATCTTGCCACCTCATCCTTTAAGTTTCCAAACTAAATGGGGCCTACGCCGTTGCTCTAATCAAGTTAAATCCGTTTCACAGCTGTATGGATTGTAAAATGTACCACTATTAGTGGCCAGGGGGCTAATTGTCTAATTTCAAAATCTATCGCAATCGCTTTCAGGATGTGATACAATGATGCTTCTTTTTGGCACAAATAATAACTTACCCAAGAAATGCAGCAATGTGTCACATCCATCTGTCAAATGAAAGCGATTGCGATAGATTTTGAAAATTAGACAATAGTAGAGCTGATTACACTTATAAGATCTCTTCAGATATTCCTAGTTAGGATATTCCTCTTAATGTTATAAGTTATGATATTAATAATAGGAATATCTTGAGTCTTGACTCAATTTACACTATCTAACATAGTTTATGCTAAGAAAAATTTTGCTTTGACAGGCCAGCGGCAAGCTCACATGTCCAAAGTGCAAAGCCAAGATCGGCAGCTTCAGCTGGGTTATGGGTATGTTTTTGAAGATATGTTTTATAATTACATATTTTGTTTAATCAATTGTTTCCTTTCTATTTATATACTTTGATCTAACAAATTATTCATATTATTTTATAGCCGCGATAAGATAAGCTAAGAAACAGAAACAATAGGAAACACGATTGTGTTGCTACTGGTCTATGCTTATAGTTCCTTATTATTGAATAAATTACTCCTTATTGTTATACTTTTCTACAATTGAACTCGGAAAGTAGTGAATTATGGAACTGAATCTACTGGAGCCCCCGTCAATATGGGCGTGCCACAGGGATAAATATTGGGCCCATTGCTGTTTTTGATATATATAAATGACTTTCCTAACTACGTGAATAATATAAGTTAGACAATGCTATTTGTGGATGATGCTTCATTAGTTTTCAAAGTAAACAGGGGTAATAACTGTTCGGTTCGGAAGTAAATACGTATACAAGGTTATTTTTAGTTAATACAAAACCCTTTCGTGGGGTTGATCGGACCATCAAACTGAACAACTTTCATTTTGGGACCAACCTTGAAATCGCGAAAAAACATCAGCTGTCATACATTTCGATGGAGTAGGATTGTACTTTTGTATGGAACAGCGAACAGCTGATTTTTTTCGTGATTTCGAGGTTGATCCCATAATGAAAGTTGTTCAGTTTGATGGTCTGATCAACCCCACGAGAGGTTTTGTATTAACTAAAAATAAACCTGTTTAAGTAAACAGGGTATAAATATTGTTTGGTGTTATTTATTCATATCATCACTGTGTCCAGGCTGCAAGTGTCCGTGCGGCCAGAAGGTGGCGCCAGCGTTCTACCTGGTGCCGTCCAAGGTGGAGTGGGCTAACATCGTTCAAAACGTACAACTTACACTCTAAACAAAGCCCACAGTCAACCAATGAAACTGGTTATTTTTTCGTTCTTTCAATTTATGTATGAACACGTGTTACGGAAAACCGAGTTTGTGTAGAATACATCGCCATCTGTCTTATTAAGGACAACTAAGATTTTAAGCTAACATTTGCCATAGGTACTCGGTTTATGCAAGGTACCTGTTAAACCAGATGGGTTCGATGCGTTTGGTCCAAAAAAGTAAAGTAAACCCACAATATAGAGAGAGTACAGTAGTTAAGCTTAGCACTCGCGCGCTCGAGCAACGCACACATAGACACCTCTCACCGACGTTGTATAACCGGAATCTCAAACCAATATCAAACCAGTTCGAGTACGTGACGCAGCGGTGAGAGCTGTCTGTGTTGTGTGCGATGCTCGGACGCCCGTAGTACTAAGCTTATCTTCTGTTAGTCTCTCTATTTTGTGGTAAAACAATATGAAGTTTCACCAAAAAATACTATTCAGAAATAAAGTGTCTTATGAATCATGTTATAAAGCATTTTATTTGTTAAACAATATTTTTGGTATGTTATGTTAAAACTTATTATTTATTAGGTAGTGAAGCTGTTATTTATACAATGAGCGGTTTTCTGACAGCAGAGATTTTTAGTATAATTTTATGTCGACAGATGGCGTTACTTCAACTAAGTCGATTTTTTAAATATTATTTCCCACTAATGGTCATATTGGTCATATAAAAGTTCTTCGTAACACGCCATCGGACAACCAACGCACAACGCAACAAACCACATACTCAACAAACGTATAATAAAAAAGTAATTACATTTCATATTTTTCATAAAAAGCTACCTACTAAGTACAACGACATCTAGTTCTTTCTATTTTATGAACTACTTTTTTTTCTTAAACTGTCTTTTGAAAACCGCTCATTATATCGGGTCATTTTGAATTTACCATCCAAATTTTAAGGATGAGTCCAGTCCATGAAACTAAACAACTTTCTCCAAGAAACATGTGTCGAATTTCGCTACAAAAGAACAATGCCCACTGTCCATACATTTGAAAACCTGTTAATGAGTTAGCTTGTATAAATCCTCTTGATAGCAAAATGTGATCGTTATTTATAACTGTTTAAGGGTCTGAAGTCAGTTTTTTTATTAAATCCCACAGAAGTCTAAAAATAATACTTTAAGGTTTGAGGTTAGAAATATCTTCTCGACGTTTTTAGCGTTACGACGTCATAGCTAAAGATTTTTAGCTACTATTTTTATTTGAATTAATTATCAACAACACATATTAATCATTAATGAAGCGATGACGAGCGTAAGTCAAAGAAAAAACAAAATCTAAACAACAACAATTTATAAAACGCACAGAACACAACGAACAACAACCACAAACAACAGAGATAGATAGAGCTGACACTGAACACTCTGACAGTGAGCGACTCCTGTCCAGTCTGGTCAACAACACGTTCCGTTTTAGGTAGCATCTTTAGTAGAGTTGGTTGTTTAGTCAATTTATCATTATCATCAATTTATCAATAATTACTTATTATGTTAGGTATGCGGTAATGGTAGGTACTTAACGCTATTTAAAACTAATATTAGATAATATATAGGCAAACATGCATCACAATATATCACATTAAACAAAAATAAAAAGTGTAACAGAACGTTTTGAGCAGCCCGCACCCTGATTAACTAAAAAGAAACTATTTAGCGACCGGTTGCATTTGACATCCATTGCTACTTTTCTTTGGTATGTTTTTTTTATCCCAAAGAAAAGTAGCAATGTATTACGTTCATCTGTGAACTGCGACCGGTCACTAGGCGGTTTCTAATTAGATAATCAGCCCGCGGATGCCATCAGGGTGCGTTCAAAAACCCTAACTTGGTTACTACCACAGCGTTGGGTGCGTTCAAGCACCTTAATTTGGTTCTAACTTAGGAAAAGAAAACACAATATTATATTTTTCCCTGGGATTGTAGAGAAACATAGATAGCGTGGTTTGATTTATTGATTTTTGGGCTATTTTTGCCAATAGGATTTATTTCTATACATTCTCAAAAAAAGTTAGGTCTATAATGGGCATTATTCTTTTGGTCATCCCAGACTAAATTGATCACGTGATCTCTTTGATTTGTATGGAAAGTAGATTTTTATTTTACATATTTGACCATGTGTTGCTTAGAGAAAGTTGTTCAGTTTCATGGGCTGAACACATCCTCAAAAGGAGATTGTTCTAAATCGCCCCAAAACCAACAAGCATTTGAAATGTACCTAAATTTTTATTATATTTTAATATACGATTTGAGAATTATAATTACAAGCGGACACTGCGAAACATTTAATACACTTTTAAAAGTACTTTAATTTTTAGTACCATGAAATCCGCCATCTTTGTTAATATTGATTGATTGTCATTAGATACATTCCAGCAGGCTAACCGCTGAGTCATCGATCGCTATAGAGTACATTTTAACCATGGAAAGCAAATTATTAAACATTATAAAAAATAGTTTCCATGGTTAAAATGGCTGCATTCTAGCGCAGGCTAATCGCTGAGCTATCGATTATTTAGTCATTCAGTTCATTTAGTGGTGGATGATAGGTGTTACGAAAACATCGATATTGGTGTCAATATATTTGTAATAAGTATATCAAGTTTTCAGTTTAAATCCGATCTTAAACGACATTTTTTGGTATGTAGTCTTAAAAAAGATATTTTTTTCAAATAAATTATATATTTTTCAAAGAGCTTTTTATAGATGGCGTTTATTAAAAATAACCTCAAAATCTGTTCGTTTTCTTTAAATAAAAATGTTCACAAAAGTGTCCGTGGGAAAAAAATTTTCTTATGGGCTTATACGAGTCATTTACGATTAAAAAATATTTGTTTCTCTGCTGTTGGCTCTGGGGCGAACAATGTATGGGCGTAGAACAATCTCCTTTAGATGGTAAGTTCAAAATGACCCGATACAGATACTTTCTGACTTTTAAGGAGCATAGTCATGTGGGTAATGTATTTAAGCTCACATTGCTAAGCACAATAAACTTGGTGCCAATAGAAGTTCTAAAATTGACGGTTTACAAAGTTCTTGTAGTGTTTATTGCTAGAGCTGTTAGAAAATGTTCATGTAGTTGGAAATACCCCAATTTGACGCAGCGATATTTATGAAATTAATTATTCCTCATTCAGACTTCCATAGATACTATTTTGGAATTGTCTATTCATTTGGTGTTTAAAATGAAATTGAAACTTGATATCTTCCCAATGTTTTCCAAGTAGGTATTATTTTGTTCTTGACTGTACATATTGTAATTATTTTAACCGTTGGATTGTAAAAATGAATAAATCATGTTTCTGAAAAACTAAATTTAGTGTTTGGTTTTGAATCCCCAAAACCACTCCCTAAATACGCCCATGGTACTAAAACTTTCTATACTATTTGTCCTAGCAATGAGCCTTGGGGTATTCTACTAAGAAGAATTTAAACCCAACGTGCCCCCCTACTAGCATGACCACCAAAACGCGATGTTATATAACGATTTATCAAGTTTAGCTGTCAAAAAGTCAGCGATCACGCGATATATCGTATTTTGGTGGCCACGAGGGGATGGGCTGGTTAATAAAGGTAAGACCTTGTATAAGTCATTACTCGTAGCACGAACAGCTATCGAGAAAGAAACGTGCGTTAAAAAATCGATAGAGCAATTTTGTATGAGAAATTTTACAACGCCATCTATCGCCAAAAATGAACTTTCTCATAGACAAAGCACTTTCACGCGCGGTTTTTTCTCGACAGATGTTCGTGCTAGGGGTACAGCACTGACGTTCATTATACAAAGTACGCTAGACTGGCGAACGTCATCAATCGTTTGTGCTGATATGAAAATCGCCATATTGGCGCTGAGAGCCATGGCAGTAGTGAGTGTCATCATCATATATATCAGCCGCACGACAACCACTGCTGGGTATAGGCCTCCCCTAAGGATCTCCACGACGATCGGACCTGCGCTGCCCGCATCCAGTGGATTCCGGCAATCTTCACCAGATCGTCGGTCCACCTTGTCGGGGGCCTACCCACGGAGCGTCATCCGGTGCGCGGTCGCCATTTCAGAACCTTTTCACACCAACGGCCATCTGTTCTTCTCGCTATGTGTCCCACCCATTGCCACTTCAGCATCCTTCGAGCGATGTCGGTTACACGTGCCGGACTACAGCTGGGCCACAAAAAAAAAGTTGGAAATCTGACTCTTTGACTATGCCATGATGAAGTCGATAATTTGTCGGAATTTGTCGCCAAAAACCAGAATTTGTCGGTCTTGCGTTTAGGAGATACGTGTGGCTCAGCTGTAGAGACGTCTCTACAGCTGGGCCACACAGATCTCGGAAACGGAAGGTCGTAGTGAAAATCTGATTACTCGTATGTGTAGCCGGTAGTTTGTCGGATTTTGTCACCAAGAACCAGATTTTGTCGATCTTGCGTTTAGGAGATATGTGAGGATACGCTGTGGAGACTTTTCTACCTGGATCTTGAGAAAGGAAGGTCATTGCGAAAATCTGATAACACGAGTGTGTAGCCGTTAGTTTGTCGGAATTTGTCACCAAGAATCAGATTTTGTCGATCTTGCGTTTAGGAGATATGTGAGGATGCGCTGTGGAGACCTTTTTACCTGGATCTCGAGAACGAAAGGTCGTAAGCGTATCCTCACATATCTCCTAAACGCAAGATCGACAAAATCTGATTCTTGGTGACAAATTCCGACAAACTAACGGCTACACACTCGAGTTATCAGATTTTCGCTATGACCTTCCTTTCTCAAGATCCATGTAGAAAAGTCTCCACAGCGTATCCTCACATATCTCCTAAACGCAAGATCGACAAAATCTGGTTCTTGGTGACAAAATCCGACAAACTACCGGCTACACATACGACTAATCAGATTTTCGCTACGACCTTCCGTTTTCGAGATCTGTGTGGCCCAGCTGTAGAGACGTCTCTACAGCTGAGCCACACGTATCTCCTAAACGCAAGACCGACAAATTCTGGTTTTTGGCGACAAAATCCGACAAATTACCAGCTACACATACGAGTTATCAGATTTTCGCTAAGACCTTCCGTTTTCGAGATCTGTGTGGCCCAGCTGTAGAGGCGTCTCTACAGCTGAGCCACACGTATCTCCTAAACGCAAGACCGACAAATTCTGGTTTTTGGCGACAAATTCCGACAAATTATCGACTTCATCGTGGCATAGTCACAAAGTCAGATTTCCAACTTTTTATTTTTGTGGCCCAGCTGTAGTCCGGCATGTGTCGGTTATTTTAGTTCTCCTGCGGATCTCCTCGTTTCTATTCGAACACGCAGGGAAACGCCGAGCATGGTTCTCTCCATTGCACGCTGGGTGACCTTGAGCCTCCTTATGAGACCCATAGTTAGCGACCATGTTTCACTGCCGTAAATAATCACTGGCAACACACACTGTTCATAGATTTTCGTCTTGAGACACTGAGGTAAGTCGGACGCGAAGATTTTTCGAAGCTTTCCGAATGCTGCCCACCCGAGTTGGATTCGACGAGAGATCTCTTTCTCGAAGTTGGACCTACCTAACTGGACTGCCTGTCCTAGGTATACGTAATGGTCAACAACTTCAAGTGTAGTGTTCCCAACATGAACTGGAGAGGGTATAACATGAGCATTTGACATAATTTTCGTCTTATCCATGATGTAGTCGTTTTGTCTTATCCACTTCTCCTGAGAGCAAAATCTACTGTTCTCAGCAGCGCTAATATGGCGATTTTCAAATCGGCACAAAAAATTGCTGTCATGTCATGACAATAGCCTGTCCAGTGGGGTACAGAAAATGAAACTCGGCACAGACTAGATACAGTATATTCATGGTCCGCCCCCTACGATCTGGCCGTCCCTGGTGAGCGCGGGCAGCCGGTGCAGCGGCAGGCGGTGCGCGCGCATGAGGTGCAGCTTGCGCTTCCAGCTGTCCGCGAACCAGCGCGCGCACCACGCGCACCGGTACGGCCGCTCGCCCGTGTGCGTGCGCAAGTGACGACTCTGACAACCAACAAATAACATCTGTAGCAGGGCTCTGTCACTCCCTTAGAGAAGGGGAGCAGGCATACCTACGAAAAAAGCGTGCATACCTACTTCATTGTTATCCATTGTAATGGAACAAAACATGGCGGCTTAGCTTAGTGTACATACACCTTATGTTAACAGCATAGAGTTGAAATTGTAAGATGTGACAGGAACAATAAATGGCGGACACGGCACGCGCCTGACGTCACGAATGCTTTGTTATTGCAGTTTATGCCTACTCCCCTTACTTCCCTTCTCTAAGGTCACTCCGCGCGTGAGCAGGGGGGTATCACTCCGCGCTTAAACTTTTATATTAGCCTACTGCTCGCGGCCCACTCCAAGAGGGCCATTGTCGAGGGATATCACCGCGCCGACCGAAACGCGCGCCGTGTGCAAGCGACGAGAGCGCAGCGCGTGAACGACACGAACGAACAATGCCATACAAGTATATCGGTAAATACCGATATTGTTATTTTAAGTAGGTACATATATCACATGAGTAAAAAGAAAGGAACAGAGACAAAGCTTCCTAAGAACGTGAAATTCAAACTTGCAACTAACAAAACAAATGATGCCCTATGATTGTCCACTGGCTGGCTGTCAAAACAGGTTTTTTCCTTGTACGCGACAAGCGGCCAGTGGACACGCACACATGCCCCGCGTGCTTGTAGTGGTGCAACCGATTTGCGCGGTTGTATGAAGCTTTGTCTCTGGTCCTACGTAGTAGTGATTATTTCCTCTGTGCCTATATTGTAATTACGCCTTTCGCCAGACGTGTCTCATTCGCCTCACTCCCTATTCATTAAGCATTAGAAGTATAATATCCTAATAATAATGAATAAAATGTTCTTCAGGTACTTAAGTACTACTTTTTACGTAAATCATCCCGAACTTTATACATCACTTAACATTATCAATTATTATATTCCGTGATATCACCACAGAATAAATAATAGTACTACATCACTCCCAAATAATATTATTTTCACAAGTAACCAGGTAAGTAGGTACTTACTTACTTTACTTATTTTAACAACTTAACCATTAGTCATTTTAATGTCCCCACTGCAGGGCACAGGCCTTCCTTATGGGTGGATAAGAAGGATGGACCTTAAACCACCACGCGGTCCCAATGCGGATTAGCGGGTGTTAACAACTACAAATGGGGCCGGAACCAACAGCTTAACGTGCCTTTCGAAGCACGGAGGAGCTCGAGATAATTAATTTTTTGTCACCCATCCCATGACCGACCCTTGCGAAAGTTGCTTAACATCCGCAATCGTTGGGCCAGGTGCTATACCACTGCGCCATCGAGCTTCTCTAACTACTTAGAAATACTTATTATTTATGCATTTATGCTCTTTAAAATGAGTAGGTAACTATTAGTAATTTCATTGTACATACCTATATATTCATGGGCATAACGAATGTTTTCTATAATATCAGTAACTAGCGAGTAGCAACCCCGAAATGTGTCGGTTGAAACAGAGCTATGCGACAGAAAGAGACGCCTCTCTTTCTTCTTCGTAGGTGCATATAATTTTATCCTCGCAGCGTTGTGCAGTTTGAAATTGTACTTTATTGCCGTGCAGCGAGAGTAGCTTATTATTTGAAGGTCCTCGCGGAGACCGACTTCTGTACGTTAGTACTATTATATATTCTGTGGCGTGAGTATGAAGCGCTCGGCGTCTCCTCTGAGAGGACAAAATTTCATACGTCAGAAAAGATAAGACCTACGCGATAGAAAGAGAGGCAACTACTAAAGCGAAGCAGCGAAGGAAGCGCTATGCGACCTGAATTGCACTTTATTGTGTCGGAGCAAGAATCGCAATTTATTTAAACAATTTTGCGGAGTGCAACTTCTGTACGCTAGTACTATTACGACTCTGACAACCAACAAATAACACCTATAGCAGGGCTCTGTCACTCCGCGCGCGAGTATGAAGCGCTCGGCGTCCTCTGAGAGGACAAAATTTCATTTCATACGTCAGAAAAGATAAGACCTTCCGATAGAAAGAGATCCAACTACTAAGTGCATGTTTTGGAGCGAAGGGAGCGCTGTGCGACCTGAATAGGGGGATGTCACAAAATTTAAAGCTTGGTGGCGATACTGCTGCTGGAGACCTTTGTACAGGCATTTATCCCCGATTATCCCTTTATTTATTTTCTCCCTGGCTCTGTGATTGTGGAGGTTAAGCAACTTCTCCAAAGCTCGGTCATGGGATGGGTGACCAAAAACGTTTTATCTCGAGTTCCTCCATGCTTCGGAAGGCACTTAAAGCTGTTGGTCCCGGCTGCTTTTTCTCTAGTTTTTTTCTGCTTTTATGGTCGTTAATACTTACCAATCTGCTTTGGGCCTGCGTGTTGGGTAATGGCCCATCCTTCTTATCTGCCCATAAGGAAGGCCTGTGCCCCAGCAGTGGCAGTGGCAACATTAAAAATGGCCGATGTGGATGGGTGGATTAACCGTAGCTCCATTGGATGTCCCATTGATGGGACTACAGAAAAAATAATTTAACCATGGTCCCCTCCTTGATTCGACCTCGAGTTGGCATACAGTTGACCTCAAGTCTACAGTGAATCGACCGGGAGTTGACATGTTTATCTTTGGCCAAAATGAATTCAACTTCGTCAAGACTGAGTAGAGGAGTCCCACGTACTTATAGACGACGCCGCGTGCCATCGCTGATGACAGCGTGGGTTGGAAGCAGTCTATTATACACTCTGATATTAAATGCACAGTTAAATGGTACATACCAGTGAGCTAGCGTCACAGAACCCCTTGGCGCAAGTCCCGCACGTGTGCAGCTGCCTGGTGGGCGAGAGCGCGCGCTGGTGGCGGCGCACATTGGAGGCAGTACATAATAATATACACATATAATGCAGTTGACTGGTACATACCAGTGAGCTAGCGTCACAGAACCCCTTGGCGCAAGTCCCGCACGTGTGCAGCTGCCTGGTGGGCGAGAGCGCGCGCTGGTGGCGGCGCACATTGGAGGCAGTACATAATAATATACACATATAATGCAGTTGACTGGTACATACCAGTGAGCTAGCGTCACAGAACCCCTTGGCGCAAGTCCCGCACGTGTGCAGCTGCCTGGTGGGCGAGAGCGCGCGCTGGTGGCGGCGCACATTGGAGGCAGTACATAATAATATACACATATAATGCAGTTGACTGGTACATACCAGTGAGCTAGCGTCACAGAACCCCTTGGCGCAAGTCCCGCACGTGTGCAGCTGCCTGGTGGGCGAGAGCGCGCGCTGGTGGCGGCGCACATTGGAGGCAGTACATAATAATATACACATATAATGCAGTTGACTGGTACATACCAGTGAGCTAGCGTCACAGAACCCCTTGGCGCAAGTCCCGCACGTGTGCAGCTGCCTGGTCGGCGCGTGCGCGCGCTGGTGGCGGCGCAAGTTAGAAGCGGCGGCGGCGCGGAATCCGCAAGCGCTACAAGCGTACGGCTTCTCACCAGTATGGCGACGCATATGCACTTCTAGGTTACCCGCTAGAATAAAGTCATTGAGTTAGTGAATATTAGAAAACTAACATTGTGGTATAACTCGCGCAACATAACTTAACCCAATTTTTAGTACCACGTGACCGGCGCACTACAATTTTTGTACTGAAAATTTTTGTACTGAAAGTTATGTTGCGCAAACTGTACAGTACGAGACAAATATCTTGAAATCAGGTGGGGATTGCGTGGAACGCGTATTTTGGGTATGCGGGCGTCAGGAGTAGGGTTACCATCTGACCGGATTTTAAGAGCTCAGACCGGTTTCCGCCCGGATTTCATTCGAGACCGTATTAATCAAAATCATTACACCATCATGATTGTAATGATTTTGCCTAAACCATCATCGCCGCACAGCTCAGAGCGGTTTTCTGAAATATGCCCATAATTTTCTTATAAGAAACCACACACTTTCCATGTGTAAAATTTTACAAAAAAATGATAAATTTAAAAACCTGTTGCCAGCAGATAATAATATAAGATGTGCCTAATATAAATAACCTACAGTTTTTTTATTTGAGTCTAAAACCGGATTTTTGTCAAAATTCAGGATTTTCACCGGATCTCTTGCGATCGGATTTCCGAATTTTGTTCCTGGTAACCCTAGTCGGGAGAGGGGCGCGCGCTATTGGTCGCTTGCAAGAGCACATGCGCTAACTTATTCCCACACCGTCGAAAAAAATTCACGATATTTTTTCCTCGTACTGTAAGCGTTTGACAGTTTTTTTTGCTAATAAGCGTTACAGTAGTTTTATCTCATGGAGACGCGTGAAGTTAACGAGTTTCGACTTTATTGCGTTGACTTAAGAGTGTTGCCTTCGTGAGATAAAACTATTATACACGGGTTTACTGAATACCAAAGCATAAGAAAAAACAAAATAACGATTACTGATTACCTTGAGCAAAACCCCATCCACAGAAAGAACACAAATATTGCTTGTCATTCTCATGAACTTTCATGTGGCACTTTAGTATACTGCGTTTTTTGAACCTGAAAATAATATTGAGGGTTTTATTAAAATTGACCTGAAATCGGCCTTTACTGGGCCTTAACTTGAGATTGAGTTGTCCTCAAGTTGACTTTTACTTTTGATATGATAACTAAGAGATCAGGGGCCCTATTTTTGAATCCTTCGACTGGCGTCGAGCAATAGGTAAATAATAATAAAATTAGGTAAAAGCAACCATTTAAGTTTGTTGCAGGCCACTTGAATTTGTGTCATTTTATTTTATTTACTTAAGGCACAATTACAAACAACAAACAGAGAAACATACAAAAATATAAGTTAAAATTATCAAGGTTATGTCTGAGCCCAATTACAAAAGTGCACAAGCATATCGTGTTTATTTATTACATATCACCAAGTATACACTAAAATTAGTTAATCCCTGAATCCATGGATATTTTCGATAAAAAAGTGCTTTCCATAATACACATCTGAACTTTAGGTACAGTATGAGGCAAGCTTGAAATCGGATAGGGATTGTGCAGAACAGTATTTTGGGTATGCGTAGCGGTGAGGTACGCGGGTGGTGGGAGAGGCGCGCGCTTTTGGTCGCTTACAAGTGCACATGCTCGATATTATCTCCACTTCGTTGAAAAAGTGTTAAATGTTTGCCTCATTTTTAGTGATAACGATATATTGAGAGGTCCACCAACCTCATGGTGCACTTGTCGCAGGCGTAGGGGCGCGCGTCGGCGTGCGCGCGCGCGTGCGCCGTCAGCTGCTTGTTGCACTTGAACCGCTTGCCGCACGCGCCGCACGCGAACTTGCGCTCGTCCGAGTGCGACGTCAGGTGGCACCGCAGCTGGGACGGCTTGGCAAACGCTGACAATCAAAATTAACTAAATTGAAATTACACTACTAACATAAAATATGTCTATGAAAAACAAGTTGTTATTAATTAGTACAGACAATAGAATAGTAGGCGTCATGTAAAAAGAGTGAGAGAGTGAGAGTAGGTTAGGTCTTTCAAATACAGTATAGGCCGCGTTCCGAATCACGCTCACAGTGCTGTTAGCGAGAATCCGACCAAATTAAATAGTCACAAAATATTATACAAATAGGGTATTTGTGTATCTACTTAATTTAATGGATTATACGCTAACAGTGCTGTTGGCGTGATTTGGAACTAGGCAATAGATTCTGCCCCATCAATTTGCTTGTTGTTCAGCACTCTTTTTTACGTGACGCGAGTAATACCTACAGTGCAAATCTAATACCTTTACAAGATTTTTGTAATAAAACTGACAAAAAACACAGCACATCAACACCTTTTTACACGACTGTCCAAAAAAAGAAGAGTGTATGGTGTGTTATCCAATAAGTTTGTTTCACTTTGATTACTTTCATGTATTTTGAATTCTCTAACAAAGCTATGTTAGGTTGATCTGTTTCCTTTATTTAGGTACCATCAACAGCACATCAGTACATCCTTAGATGTTCCAACATCTCTATGATAGATTTAAAAAAAGTTGGATGTAAAGTTTAAAACCCAATTTTAAGAAATTAGATGACATAAATATAGCGGTAGGAAACCTAGCATGTACATACTTACTCTTCTGACAGTGGCTGCAAGTATGTTTTTCCCCCGTGTGCTCTTTTGCCATGTGCTTATTGAACCAAGTCAGAGAAGTGAACCCTTTTCTACAAACTGGACAAACATTCTTTTTTTGTTCACCATTACTCACAATTTGGTCAGTACTTTCTAGAGGCTTATCATTTATTGTATCTACAGGTTGAATTCTAACGATGTCAGCTTCTTCAACTGTTTTATGAAGTACATATTCTGATGCGTCATAATGTCTATCAGTTTCACTTTGAACATTATCAAGCAGAACTTGTTCATTATAGGTAATGTCAGAACTTTTTGGTAATCCTACATAGTCAGTGTAATGATCATAACAGTTTCTGTTATAGTTTTCTGGTTCAACAATTATGCTAGTTTCAGAACGTGAGATAATGTTTCTTAGAGTAACATCTGCTTTTTGTGCTTCGGTGATATACGAGTAAGATGCTTCTAATTTAACAATGCAATCATTGCAAAATTGTTTGGGAAGCTTTTCATCATCTGAGATCTAAAACAAACAAAAGTAGAGTTGAATGTGATAAAGCTGTGTGGATATGACCAAAGTATACTCGGATACCTGTTGACACAATCAAAGTACACTTGGACCAAGTACCTGTTTGGATATGGTGACGTCAAAGCACAATAGCATTGCTCGTTTACACAATGTGTTAATGAATAAACACAAAACCTCTTAGATGATAATTGTGCTCATGAATATGAACAACTGGGGCCAACTCTGCAACACAACAAAAAATCAGCTGTTTCATACAAGTTGTCAATACCTACACGACCAGGGGCCATACCGGCTAACGTACATGGCTATCGTAATCGCTTTCATTTGACAGATGTATGCGATACATTTCTACTTTTCTGTGGCAAGTTTTTATTTATACCATATAGAAGCAGCAATGTGTCACATCCATCTGTCAAATGAAAGCGATTATGATTAAAAATTAAGTTAGCCGGTATGGCCCCTGAATGTATGACAACAGCAGATTTTTTTGTTGAGTTGCAGACCTTATAGTAAAAGTTGTTCATATTCATGAGCACAATCACCACTTAAGAGGTTTGTTTTTTCATTAACACATTGTATGATCCAAGTAGTGTCAAAGTAGTCATCAAAACTATTTGGTCCAAGCAGGCTTGGATGAAAGTAGGGCATGGTCCGTTTACTTTAATTAAAATTAAATTATGATCCAAGTGTGCTTTGATTGCTTGTTTACATGATCCAAGTAGACAACAAGTGAACTACTTGGTTCAAGTATACTTTGATCATGTCAACACAGCTTAAATGAGAATATAATATAATAATATGTATACTTAGTAGAAATAAAGTAAACAAAGTAAAACTTGAAAATAAAAGTTCCAAGAAACAGAACTTGGTTGGATAATTTTATGTAAATTAACCAAGTAGGTTAAGTAGATCCTTTCATTTATACATGTTTTCTGAAATAAAATAAATTATTGTTTGTTTCTAACATAATTTACACATACCTTGATGTTGGTACAGTAATAAAACATTTCTAAGGTTCTATCGTCGATATTTTCATATTCCCACAAGGATAGTTCTTTCATACAACTTCGACATAGTTGAGATATATCCATCATTTCCCAAAATAATTAATTAAAACAGGATTATTTTGCATTTTTCAATAACAAATAAAAACAAACTGCAACAGGAACCAACAAAATTAAGAAAAACATTCTTTCTTTTTGAGGATTTCGCCAATTGTTCGTTGGGGGAGAGAACTGAGGTGAGGTGAGAATAAAATACTCTACATGCGGATGATGGGTATTTTTTAGGAATTATGCATGAATGAATTTAAAGTTCTTGGAAATAAACAGCATAATAATAATTAACAGCACAAAAAAGTGATCTAGTTGTCAAATGTCAACCAAAGAGAATATAGGTAATCACTACGTTATGTATGTCAACCAACAAACAACTAGAGGTGGAAAAAACGGCCTAAAATTTTTAAACGTTGAAACGTTGTACTTTTTTTAATAAGCACGCTTAAAAAAGTGCTTTTTTGCTTAAATGCTTTTTTCGTTTGTACGTTGTGTTAAAACCGTTGAAGTTAAAAGCTTGCAACGTTGTGTTGCCAATAACAAACAAACTACGCGGAGAGCTTTTTAAATGGAACAAAATTATTGTGATATAAACAAAATATTGAATAAAACCTACTATTTTTTTATATTCCAATTAACTTTAACTTTACAAATATTGCATTTTGCAAATTTTTCCTGAATTCTCGACATTTTATTTATGTTCACAACTTTAAAACTAATGCAGTTCAAATAATAGTGTTTACAAAATTTTATTTACTCATATCACCACCTCATACAATAAAACGTTTTTACAACGTTTATTAACAACAAAACGTAAATCACGTTAGCAATTTAAGCATACAACGCAAATTACGCAACAAACTGAACGAAAACGTGACAGGTGCTCACTCCAAGACAGCAAAAAGCGTACTGCTTACTGCTTTTTTACTTTTCGTTTAAAAAATTCAAACCAACTAAATAAAGTTGCATAATGCAGCGCTAAAGTGCTGCCTTCAAATTGCAAAAACGCCGAATAGGAACGTTGAAGCAAGTAGTTCTACCACAACATGATAGATGGCGGGACTTTTACAATAAGTAGAAAGCACATTTTGCTTAAAATTTAAAGCGCGCTTTTGCACTTATTTAAATAAGCACGCTTATTTAAGTGCTTTTCGTTTAAACGTCCAACTCTACAAACAACAGATGTTATTTTGTTTTTAAAAAACAATGGGCGCATTCTACCACACAAATTTTTAAGTCATCGATCGCCATAGAGTAATTTTTAAACCATGGAAAGTAGAATCATAGAATGTAGAATATTGAAGGTCCAAACAAATTATCGGACGCGGCTTATGGACGCGGCTTAAGGTGCAAACAAATTATCGGACGCGGCTTACTGCCGCATTAGCGTATAGTTGGCAGACTCACCATGGAATTAGAAGGTTTTGACTAGGTCAAAAAATTGTTAATAAATAGTGATAAATAGTGAACTATAGCATATAAATAGTGATACTATGATTCAAAAGATATTTGAGTATCTTGGTGAGGCTGCAAACTTGACGTCAAGTTGGCAGACACCTTAAGAAATACAGTTCGTATCATTATGATTTATATGCCAAAAAATTGTTAGAAAATAGTGAATCGTATACGCAAAATTTCAATAACATTGCTTCAATACAAGCCGAGATATTACGGTCTCTAAGTGGGCTGCCAACTTGACGTTTCAGGCAATAGCGATTCCAGAGAAACGGGTACAAGTTTTAAACAAATAAATATATCAAAAAATTGTTAGTGAAATTGTGATTCCTACGATATAAATAAAACAAGAATTCTTCATTGCTATTTTCTAAAAATCGAATGTTAACTTTTACATAATACTCTGAATAGGATGTCGATCAATATTGAACTTTGCTCCACAGGAATAAGGTTCCAACTTTATTGCAATCATGAGGTGAGTACTATCAAGCAAAAAAGTGAGATTTATATTTTTAGCCATATCCTCGAATTATTATTACACTTGTTTTATTAATTAAGTGTTGGTATCAAACAATAACGATATTCATTAATAACAATAATATTCATTACAATAGCGCCATCTCTCGGAAAAGATTGTCAATTTCTCAGTTATATATTTAAAGTTAGGTGCCTATATATGTATTAGGTATTATTTTACTTATTTATTTTTAAAATTCAAAAAGGCAAATCATAGCGTGCCAACCACTTTTAGTCGTTGCGTCAACTGTCTATTTTTACGAACGGTGGCTTTTGCGCCAACAATAAAGGCGATGATCGACTGTATAGACTACTCTTTAGTAGGCTGTGGTCAATACCCTACTCTTAATTCAATATTATTAATTCAGGAGAAACTATTAATAATTTCTACTTATATTACTTCCTACCTAATCACATACCAACTGATACTCATTTTACCATAAATCTCACCAGATAATAATATCTTTATTCTAACTCATACATAAATAGGTACCTAACGTTAAATTATAACTGAGAAATTGACAATCTTTTCCGAGAGATGGCGCTATTGTAATGAATATTATTGTTATTAATGAATATCGTTATTGTTTGATACCAACACTTAATTAATAAAACAAGTGTAATAATAATTCGAGGATATGGCTAAAAATATAAATCTCACTTTTTTGCTTGATAGTACTCACCTCATGATTGCAATAAAGTTGGAACCTTATTCCTGTGGAGCAAAGTTCAATATTGATCGACATCCTATTCAGAGTATTATGTAAAAGTTAACATTCGATTTTTAGAAAATAGCAATGAAGAATTCTTGTTTTATTTATATCGTAGGAATCACAATTTCACTAACAATTTTTTGATATATTTATTTGTTTAAAACTTGTACCCGTTTCTCTGGAATCGCTATTGCCTGAAACGTCAAGTTGGCAGCCCACTTAGAGACCGTAATATCTCGGCTTGTATTGAAGCAATGTTATTGAAATTTTGCGTATACGATTCACTATTTTCTAACAATTTTTTGGCATATAAATCATAATGATACGAACTGTATTTCTTAAGGTGTCTGCCAACTTGACGTCAAGTTTGCAGCCTCACCAAGATACTCAAATATCTTTTGAATCATAGTATCACTATTTATATGCTATAGTTCACTATTTATCACTATTTATTAACAATTTTTTGACCTAGTCAAAACCTTCTAATTCCATGGTGAGTCTGCCAACTATACGCTAATTACTGCCGCGGCTGATCTGAGGTGTGCAAACTATCGGATGTAGTAGGTCGCGGACGTATCCGATAGTTTCAACACCAGGCATATATGTTAGCAGAAATAAGTTGTTTGAATTATATGGTCAGAAAACAATTTCAAATGCTCCCGAATTTCATGAATATGTAAGAAACTATTCAAAAATGTTTAATAAAGTATGTACTTTAGCAAAAGCAAAATGTATATCTACAATAATTCATCAGTCAGATAATAAAATAAGAGCCACTTGGAATATTATAAATAAAGAGACTGGGAAAACTAAAAATAATGACCGTGAATACTCATTAGTATCAGACAATAAAATTATTGAGTCAGATGAAGGAGTGGCAACAATTTTTCAATATTTCTTTTCTAAAATACCTATTGCAACTACCAGTAATTTAAATTCATCTCCAAAAATTGCTGTCTCCCTCTTGGAATCATGTGTTGATAAGTGCAATAATATATTTAAATTTAGAAATATCAATAGTGATACCATTCTTAAAACATTTAATTCAATAAATATAAAAAAGACTGAAGATCTCTGGGGCATTTCAACTCACATAATTAAGTCTATAATATCTACCATTACTCCCCATCTTGCTTTTATTTTCAATAAGTGTGTTGATGAAGGGATATTTCCAGACTTAATGAAATATAGTAAAATCATCCCTCTTTTAAAATCTGGGGACAAAAGCGATCCCGCTAACTTTAGACCCATTTCCATTTTGCCAGCACTAAGCAAAATTTTTGAAAAGATCATTTATAATCATCAATTATTAGCACATTTTCTTATCAACAAACTACTTCACGAGAAACAATTTGGTTTTACTCGTGGTAGATGCACAACTGATGCTGGAATTGCACTTCTCAAACACGTCTTTGAAGCATGGGAGAGTAAACAAGATGCAATTGGTATATTTTGTGATCTCTCTAAAGCATTTGATTGTGTCAGTCACAGTACTTTATTAGATAAATTGGAACATTATGGTGTATCAAAAAATGCAGTAAGCCTTATGCAATCGTATCTGTCGGCGAGAACCCAAAAAGTTGTTGTAAATAAAACAGAATCCTATGAAGCACCCATTACCATGGGCGTGCCGCAGGGATCGATATTGGGTCCATTGCTTTTTCTTATTTATATTAATGACCTTCCTTACTATACTAAAAACTTATGTGAAATAGTACTGTTTGCTGATGATACTTCTTTAATTTTTAAAGTTGATAGAGGATGTAACTGCAGTGACGATGTAAACAGCACTCTTTCCAAGGTGATGCAATGGTTTACTATTAATAATCTGAAGCTTAACTCTAGTAAAACTAAATGTGTCAAATTTTCACTTCCCAATGTGAGGCAGGTTCATATGACTATACATGTAAATGGCGAAGCAGTCGAATTTGTTGACTCAACAAAATTTTTAGGTATTACTATAGACTCGTGGTTGCAATGGGACCCTCATATCGATATCCTGTCAAGCAGACTTAGCTCTGCTGCCTTTGCAGTTAAGAAAATAAGGCTTCTGACCGACATTAAAACAGCAAGATTGGTTTACTTCAGTTATTTTCATAGTATTATGACCTACGGTTTGTTGTTGTGGGGCTCAGCTGCTAATATTAATAACATATTCATCTTACAAAAAAGGGCAGTGCGCGCTATATACAACTTACGGTCTAGAGATACTCTTCGTGACCTATTTAAAGAAATTAAAATATTAACGGTAGCTTCCCAATACATCTATGAAAATATAATGTATGTAAAGATTTTTTTTTTTAATTTATTTAATAATAAACAATGATTCAGAACATAATTTCGACCGTACAGTGTTGCAAAAACCTGCATAGATTTTTCTGCACACTGCCATTCACCATCTATATCTAAACATTACAAAAACAATCAAAATACCTACCTATTTTATATACTAATCATAGACATTAGAATATAATTATGATTAACATAATAACAGTCCATAAAGTCCATGTATCATATTTGTAACAAATTTACGGAGGGTAAGATTGTAATAACTGCGATCGCGGCTGTTCGGCACTACCTGCATACCAATCAAATAAATGAGCATACGAGACCAAACCCAAACGATAGTTTTTGTGTAAGAACACACGCGCGCGTTCACACGGGAGGGTTCATATTTGGGAAAATATGCAGTTATTTTTTTTGTAAGAATTTTATGGAACTGTAGATAATTTAGTCCATTGTTTTAATTTTAAATTATAACAATAGATTAAGGAAGTGCATTTTTAATTTGTTTTTAATATTTAATATATTTAATTCTTGCTTTAGATCTTGAGGTAAGTCATTTATTAGTTTCGGTATCTGGTACTGTAGTAATTGTTTACCATACAAATTGTTATAAGAAGAAGTTTTTAATATTATTTGCGATGCGCTGCGAGTTCGCTTATCACGCTGGATAATTATTTGTAATTCTTTGTTGAAGAAGTGATTTACCAACAACATGTATTTAACGTGATCGTATATCGGTATGATGGAACAGTAATGGAAAAGTTCATTATAGTTATCTTGATACTTGTTTTTAATTTTAGCAGGTACGATTACTTTAAGTATTCTTAGTTGTAGTTTGTAGATTGGTTCGAGATGTGTTTTACACGTTCGGCCGTAACTATCAAGGCCATAATGAATTATTGTTTCCCCCAGAGACTTATATAAACTAAGGAGTGTGGCATAAGGAATTTTACGCTTTACTATGGAAAACTTGGCCAAAATTGCTCTTAGCTTATCACACACATAACTGACGTGGTCCGTCCATTTAAGTCGATCATCAATTATCAGGCCGAGATATTTTTGTTTACAGACAACCTCTATAGAACTACAACAGCAGTTTTGGTTATTTGTATGAAGGCATTTGTGGTTATGGGCTATAAGATTAAGACTATGGTTTTTTCGGTTTTTGCTAGAACTAATGTACATCATTTTGGTTTTTTCAGTATTTAGCACTAATCCCGCATCATGTGTCCATTGTAATAGCGACGTGAAATCTTTTTGCAAATCCGATAAAGCAATATCTAAATTTTTGTTTGATGCCACAAGACAAGTGTCATCTACAAACTGATACATCTCACATTTTTTTATTACGTTAGCAGCGTCATTTACGTATGTGATATAATGCAATGGGCCAAGCACGGATCCCTGAGCTGTACCATCTGTTACCTTTATATCTTTACTGTTGACATTAGCAATCTTTACCACATATGATCGGTTATCAAGATACTCTTTGCACCATTTATTCAATGGACCCCTTATGCCACAATCATTGAGTTTTTCAATGAGGATATTATGTTTCAAAGTATCAAGGAGGGCGCCACAGTCCACACGTAAATATCAGCTCCGTATAAATTTATTGTTTAAAATTATCTAAGTTTCGATTTTCACTAAACGCACCTAAGTTTTCGGTAAAGTACGTCTCGCATTAAGTGTGATAATGTTTGCATAAAAAAATCTTGAAGAACAACAACAAAAATAGTGTGTGAAGTGATAACAGTGATTTTCGACTAAATAAGTGTATCAAAACTAAATACTTTACAAATAAACGTGACAGTATTCGTGAACACCAAGAAAACACGAAAGAACCGTGATAAAGTTATCAAAACAAGAAACAAAAACTCAAACCGTTGTGAAGTTCAAATAATACACAAGCGTCAGCTGTCGTTTGTGATAGACTACACGGCTAGCTAAACATGTGTCTATAGTCATTGACCTCATTTCGAACAACGTACGCCGATCGGCCGATACCGTTCACTACTTTCGTCAGTCTACTTATTGTCTGGCTAGCGCCGTTGGAGCGGGCAAGTACGCCGTCTCAAGAAAACCGAGTTCGATCCCAGCAATCGACAAATATTTTTTAACAAATATTTATTTTCGGGAGAAGCGCCATCTGGCCGTAAATTGGAAAACTAACTTGAGGTAAGCGATAAGTCGTAATAAGGATATCTACCTCTTCTAATAGTAAAAAAATGCCAGGTAATAACTCCAAGAACCACCGCAAGGAGCCACTACTAGTAATATGCAACAAATGTAAACACAAAGTAGATGCCAAAAATACCGTTCAATGTTTACTTTGCAAACACAATTTCGAATACGACTGTGTAGGATACTCAGAAAAGTTGCATCGCCTAAAGGGTACCAGAAATAACTGGAAATGTGAATCATGTACACATAAATCAAAAGCGAATTCTACACCCAACTCAGAAATCTCCAATGTCACGACAAGAAAAAAACATCTCCCTCAAAAATCTAGCGACAATTTACGTAATACGAGTCCAATCAATCAAACACAGACTGCTACAAGTACAACTTCTTCTACGGATGACTCTCACATAATTACTCCATTAAGCAGCACTGACAATACATTCACTACACCAGAGAAACTTCTGTCAAAAAGCATGGACTTTACAGTGACTGATGTACTATCTACGCAAGAGATTAAAGAAACTACCGATAGACTTCGCTCCGAGTTTGTTATTTTGCAAAACGAATTTGATAATGTCGTATTAGATAATAATGAGCTTCGTAATCAAAACACTAAACTCCGCAATGAAAATGAGACATTAAAACGATTATGTAAAACACCACTCAATTGCAGCTCTAAAAAGAAAAAAAACTACAATGTTCAGCTGTCTGAATCATTTGCTGCTTGCACACCAAGTAGAAACTCACTCACCATTTCAGACACGCAAAATAAAGATACTATAATAAATCTTCAACAACAAATAACAAATCTAGAAATGCAATTGTTGCGAACTGAAGCTGAAATATCAAGGCTTACAAATTATATAAATAACATTGAACATAAGCTTACTACAACAAATACTGACGCAACTCACTCAAATGTTTCGAGCCGAATACGTGAAGAGATAGAAAATCAATGCAAGAAAATATTTATCTTCGGTACGCAGAGATGCGTCGGATTTTCTGCTTCCTTATCAGATTCCAGATACAACTCCAATTATGAATAATACATAATCACAGCGCTTACAAAACCGGATTCTTTGGCGGCAGACATTATAGATAGCTGTCAATGTACAGAAATTAAAGCAAATGACAAAATTATAATATGCCTAGGTGAAAACGATTATGACTTGAAAATATTATCGTTTCAGTTAAATAAGTTGTTAAATAAATTTTCTAATAATAACGTGATTGTCCTAAATGTATTGAATAATCTATATATAAATGTTTTGGAACTGAATAATACCATAAAAACTATATGTAATAAGTATAATAAGTGTAAATTTCTTGAATGCGAACATGATAATTTATTTAAATTCTGTGGAAAAATCAATTACATTATTGACTGTTGGGACTACGAGGATAATTACCTAAATGTTAAGCAAATAAAACGAATTTTGACCCGTAATAATAAACCATCACCTACAATAGATTTAAATCGTTCAACTACCAATTCAACAGTAACTTCGAATACTGTCAAACATCCTAAGGGTACGATCCCTTATTATTTTACTCGACCTCAGACTTGCGTGACTGACGTGAAGGGGTCTGATACACCTTTTGGTAAATCTCGAATCCAAAGTAAAATTACTAAATATTTTCCGAAGTTAAACAAAAGCAATTTTTTTCGTGAATAATGCAACTAGTCCCCTGAAATCTTTCACAATCATGCATCAAAATATAGCTAGTTTGTCAGCAAAACAGGAATTATTAGAACTAACATTACAGGAGATGCTAGAGATCAACAATCAGCCTGACATGATCTGCCTTTCTGAGACATTCATACAATCTGGTAATGAGAAATTCCTTAATCTAATCAATTATGAACTGGCTACTTCATTTTGCAGGGACAAGCAAAGAAGCGGAACTTGTATCTTAGTCAAGCGTAATACAATCTATATTAAATAAAAAATATTTCTAAATTTAAACAATGCATTGATAGTTTATCATGGTCTGAAATTTACTCAGAAAAAGAAGATCTTAATAAAGCTTTTAATACTTTTCATGAACAATTGTGCTTATTCTATAACTTATGCTTCCCAATTATCAAAATAAAAGTTAACAAAGATAACAAGCATAAACGTAAATGGATTAGCAAAGGCCTGAAATTTAGTTGTAGAACAAAACGATCACTCAGATCTTATTACTATAAAAATAAAACGGAAACAAACAAAAACAAATATATAACCTATTCTAATGTTTTAAAAAAGTGCATTTTCTTTTCAAAAAGAAATTCAAATATAAAATATATTAATAAAAGTGTTAATAAATGTAAAGCAACGTGGTCTATAGTTAAAAATGAAATAATGAACAACAAAATTGAAAACAATATAACTAGCATAAAAATAAATGGTAATAATTTGACAAATCCACCTGACATCGCCTCTGCTTTTAACGATTTTTATATTGAATCTGCAGAAAATTCAACGCAATCCGTACGTGTTAACCACTCTGAGAAAGTAGTCTCAGAATCTATGTTTCTCAGTCCAGTGACAGAGGATGAAGTAATCAGGGAGATTCGGAATCTGAGAAATACTAATTCTGAAGGCTTTGACGGCATATGCACCAAAATTGTTAAAGCATGTAATGCTGAGTTGGCTCCGATATTGACTCATCTTATAAATCTGTCCTTTTCTTCAGGGACATTTCCTGATCTTCTCAAAATATCGATTGTCAAACCTCTTTATAAGAAAGGTAACAAGGAGGATATAAATAATTACAGGCCCATAACACTTATTCCTGTGTTATCTAAGGTATTTGAGAAATGTATGTACAAAAGAATGGTTAGTTTTTGCGATAGATTCCATATCATTGAGCCCAGTCAATTCGGATTTCAAAAGAATAAATCAACAACACTGGCAACTTTTACGCTTTTACGTACTGTATTAACATCTCTGAATAGCAACGAGTACACTACTGGCTTATTCTTAGATTTATCAAAAGCGTTTGATCTAATTAACCATAAATTGTTACTTGCAAAACTTGAATCAAACGGTATAAGAGGTCTAGCTCAGCAATGGTTAACGTCCTACTTAACTGAACGCCGTCAATATGTTGTCATAAACAAAATCGTCAACAATGAAATGATACCTTTCACTTCACGTCTTAAAAACAATAAAAACGGTGTTCCACAAGGGAGCATTCTTGGGCCAATATTATTTATATTTATATAAATGACATTTGTAATGTAATTAACCATAAATGCATTTTATATGCAGACGACATTTCAGTTATTGTGACATCAAATAAAATAAATTCAATTGACTATCATGAATCAGAAATTAATAATACTATTGACAAAATCATCGCATGGCTACAATCAAATCAACTAAAAATTAATTTAAACAAATCGTGTTTTATACAATTTAATCAATCTTATAACCCTAAGTACAAATTTAATATCAACATCAATAAAATAAAAGAAGAGACACATACTAAATTTCTCGGAATCCATATCGACAATAATTTTAATTGGAAAATACATGTTGATAACGTAAGCAACAGAATCAATAGATTCGTATATGCGTTGAAAAAATTAAAAAATGTCACGAATAGGAATACTGTTATTGCCACCTACCGCGCGTACGTAGAATCCATATTACGTTATGGGATCATTATATGGGGCAACGGTACAGATAGGGATCGAGCATTTAAAGCACAAAAAAGGTGTATCAGATCCATTTATGGTGTTGCACCGGATGAACCCTGTAGACCACTATTTGGAGGTATTGGTTTATTAACGGTGCCATCTCTATACATCTACGAAATTTGTAATTTTGTAAATAAACATAAAGACTTGTTTACCAAAGCTGGCGACATAAACACCAGACTAAAAAGGGACCCCCACAGGCTTGTTTTAAGAGATTTCCCAAAATCAGCCAAATATAGGAAAAGTTGTTTATTTATGTGCATTAACATTTATAATAAAATCCCTGCTGACATAAAAAAACTTAATACTAACCTATTTAAAAAAAAGTTATATAATTGGCTCTGTGACAACAATTTTTATTCTATTAACGAATTTTTGACAAAAAAGTTTATAAATATTAATTAATTAATTTAGTAGCATTTAAGTATTTGAACATTTTATATAAATAATTTGCATGCCCTTGGCAAAACATGTGAGTCTTCAAAAATTTATCAACTTTTATACCATGTTTTGAGCAAATAAACGATTTTGATTTTGATTTTGAAAAGCCTTCGTATAGTCTATAAACACTACTAGAACATGCTCTTTATTATCCAAATGTTTGTAAATACTGTCTGTGAAATTTGATAGTAACTGTGTTGCACTTTTGCCTCTTTGAAACCCATACTGTTTGTTAGTGATAACGTCATTATCCTTATAGAATTGGTGTATCTGCTTAGCTATTGATTTCTCAACTATTTTATCTACAGTAGGTAAAATAGTTATTGGTCGATAGTTCTCACAAGTATCTTGCTTTCCTTTTTTATGAATAGGCCTGACTAGTCCTGTTTTTAACTTATGCGGATATTTAGCCTGTTTCAAAGAATTATTTATGAGATGAGCTATTACCTCTGCAATTTTTTCGCCAATTATTTTTAAATCAAGAGCCCTAATGCCGTCGATGCCTGGTGCTTTTCTATTATTTAATGATCTAATTTCTTTAAGCACAGACTTAGTGGAGACTTGCTGATATCTACAAGATACGTTAATGGGGCACGAATAGGTGTCTTTACATAACAATTTTGTATTACATATCGGTGCAATATCTACTGCACTTTTTTTAAAGAATTTGGCAAAGTTATTAGCTATTTCTGCAGTTGTACTGTTATTGTTTTTGAAAGCATTTAAAATTATAGTATCGGCCATGGCTTTTGTCCTGCCAGTTAGCTCATTTAATATTAGCCATAGTGCTCTGGGATTATTTTTACTATTGAATATATCTACTCTTAATTTTTTATTTTTACTTTTATTGATTATTTTGTTGGCAAAGTTCCTAGTTGAATTATATTTTTGTTTTAATATTTTATGTGTTGGGTCTGCAATCCATTTCATAAACATTTTATCTCTGTTTTCACAAGCTTTGATTATTTTCTTGTCAATCCAATTTAGATAGCTTTGTAAAAAATAGTAATGTTCATAAACTCAATACAAGAAACAAGAACAAACTTGCTGTTCCAAGGCGCAGACTGCATAAAACCGGAAGCTCTTTTTTGTGTAGATGTATTACCTTTTATAATAAGATACCAGAACAAGTCACAGAACTGCCCTTGGAAAAATTTAAAAATACTGTTAAATCCAATTTAATGAGTTAAGGTTATTACACTGTTGACGATTATTTGAAGGATAAAAAGGCATGGGCATAGCTTTTGTATTGTTAATTATTACTCTAATACCTCAGTATTGATTAGAAAAAGTCCGGGGTTCTTTCATAGGTCTAGATAAAAGTACTTTAATTAAACTCGAATCGTGATTTTCTTTTCTATATATAAAATTGTGAGAAGTATCCTACCTACTTAAAAACGTACTTCTGGCTTCTTGACTCGACGACTTAATATGGGTAGCTTTAGTATGTCATGCTCACTTCAAACATTGCTGCGGTGGTGTCGTGTGAGGCGGGTCGTTACGTTCCCTCAAATATGGTTGAGCGAAGCGATGGCTGGTTCATGCGTCATGCTCGTGAACGGGTGCTGCCAGTGGGAATGGGTCTGCTTCTGTCTGCTTGTATTAAGGGCGTCGTATAACTCGTATATAAAAGATCTGTTTTATATTGTCCGTGTGTATGGCACTTCTTACTCAAAAAATATAATTCTTAATAGCTTACCTTGTTTTGATTTATTTAATTGCAATATTTTTACTTTCTATAGTTTAGTGAAAGACCTATGAAAAGCTTTTGGATATAAATTTTCAATTCGATGCCTTAACATAGGTAGTCTTAGTATGTCATGCTCTCTTTAATCATTTCTGCGGTGGTGTCGTATGAGGCGGGTCGTTACGTTCCCTCAAATATGGTTGAGCGAAGAGATGGCTGGTTCATGCGTCATGTTCGGGAACTGGTGCTGCCAGTGGGAATGGGTCTGCTTCTGACTGCCTATCTTAATGCATATTGAATTGTATGTTTTTCTTTTATTTTTATTTATTGTAACAGCCTAGACTGAATAACAAGTTCAAACTTTGAATTTAGCTTAAAATCTGTAAATTGATTAAGAAATTTGAAACTCATTAAGAAATGAGCTAATTCAATAATGTTATTTATTTGTTAATCTTTGTTAATTTAAAGTCTGGAAACGATATACATATTTGTAAATATCGTTCCATCTGATTGATAAAGCTGACAAGTTTTTTGCGCCCATTTTTCTTGTCAGTTAAAAGACGTCATAATGGGTGGTAGGGTAAAAGAATTGACGATTTAAAAATGCTTATTATGTGAGCTTATTTAAATAAAATATATTTCACTTTCACTTTCACTTTGCACACCTCAGATCAGCCGCGGCAGTAAGCCGCGTCCGATAATTTGTTTGCACCTTTACTGCCGCGGCTGATAAGTGTGCACACTCTCATAACATCCTGCGTGCCAGATAGCTATCGGACGTCCGATGACGTCATATTAGTCTATGGTTACGTCCGCGACCTACTGGGAGTGAAACTGGGCTTTCGTTAGCTAGTTTTTGTTATTTTCAGCATCCATAATCTGCAGCGTCATTTCGTGAGGACTTTGTTCAATAGTCAATCATTCATAAACTCTAGCGTCACGTTTGTTCTGAATACTAAAATAAGAAATTGTTTATCCGTCACTGAAGGATTCTATAGCTTACAAGCCAGAAGGAGGTCCATCCGAAATGACGAACATCAATATTTTACTTTCCATTGTGAATTTACTCTATGGCGATCGATGACTCAAAGAAAAGATTAGTCGTCGGTACATTACTTCTAGGTTGTTTAATGGAATTATTCAGTGGCACGGAGAGTCGCATGCTCACCAAAATACGCCCAATGGGATTGGGAGCTGGGTGCATTCCATCAGGCTAGTCGCCGAGTTATCGATCACCATAGAGCACAAGCGCTTTTTTAAGAAAAAAAAAGTAGTTCCAATTTCCTCACTAGATGGCGCTATCATAAAGTATGATGTCAAAAAACTAGCGAAAAATTTAAAAGTAGGACACACACAGTCCTTCCATCGCGCCAAATGGATGGACGTACGTCCAAAATTTGATCGTGTGTGTCGAATCTGTCCAAAGAGAATGTAAAAAAACTAGCGTAATCTGTCATCCAAATTTCCAATCACGGATTCCGTAAAACCACGGCCCACATCCAAAAGTTTGAGCGTGTGTGTGCATACCGTGAAGGTCCAAACAAATTATCGAACGCGGCTTATGGACGCGGCTTACTGCCGCGGCTGATAAGTGTGCACACTCTCATAACATCCTGCGTGCCAGATAGCTATCGGACGTCCGATGACGTCATATTAGTCTATGGTTACGTCCGCGACCTACTACATCCGATAGTTTGCACACCTCAGTAGGGTTATTCACGATTGTCGGAAATCTAGTCGAAAGCATTCGATTCGAATCCGTATCCTCCGCTATTACATAAATATAGCAATTCACAAATACATTCGACTGGCATTCGATTCAGTTTCCGACATGAAAGCCCAATGCGTTTACAAAGTTAGGTAGCATAAGGTAGAATATAAGATCGAAGACTATAGACTTGCCGATTCGATTCGGAAAGTTGGTTTCCGACAATCGTGAATAACGCCCCAGATCAGCCGCGGCAGTAAACCGCGTCCGATAATTTGTTCGGACCTTCAATCGTTTGATTTAAATCAAATGGATTAAATCAAATGGACGGACGCCAAATTTTGATCACTCCATCAGTTCGAATAGGGATGTAGTGATTATACAAAAACATCGATGTTATTAAATAAAACGACGAATCACTGGATTTTTAGGAAAAAGAGATTAAAAAGAACAAATAAACTTTTCAAGTCGCGGGCGGTCGCTAGTCGACTATAATAGGTATACCTACCTAAGCACATTTGTAGCAAATAATCAACATAACTTAAACTTTTTAACCGACTTCAAAAAAGGAGGTTCTCAGTTCGTCGGAATGTTTTTTTATATATATATTTTTATGTATGTTACTCGATTACTCGAAGACGGCTGGACCGATTTGAAAAATTGTTTTTTTTGTTTGAAAATATTTTAATTTATCTCTAGCGAACAAAACATTTTTTTTTATTCCAGATGGTTAAGCCAGTGCATGCCAGACTAACGAGTAACGAACACAGTAGTAGAATAGAATAGAATAATTATTTATTTTCCATTGGTGCAGATACAAAGTTTTTGTGCAAGGTTTACATAATGAACAATATAAATAACGTTTGCCTGAACTAGGATATCCTGTGTTTCAGGCGATTTGAGCTAATAATATTTACAAAAAATAGTTAATCACTAACTTATTACTTAAGCAAATATTTTTTTTTCTCCACAATAAAAGTTTTTGTTAAAGTTAAAGTAGGTACACATACATTACAAATTATTCTTTGATTAAAACTTACTTAAATAAATATACGATTTACTATTTTAATACAACCAATAGTCTCTCTGTATCTTCATAGGACATGCTTTGTAGGATATTTTTTAAGTTGATCTTACAATTTCTAGAATTGAGTGGGTAGATGTTTGCTATACGATTTAATCTATTGTACAGCAGTGGGCCCAGGAATAAATAGAACTTTTTTGTGAAAGCATAATTAATAGAAACTCTTTGAGTGCATACTATATCTTTGCGTCTTTTATTAATTATGTCAGGGCTAAAAGAAAGTGCTGAGTGCTGTTTTAATACATCGTGCATTATAAATAATTGTCGAACTGTTAACAAATTACAAGACTTATACAAAAGATTAGTGGGAAATAGAAAAGGGCGGGAAGTTGACATTTTGAGAATCGCTCTCTGTGCTCTCTCTGTGGTTAGTATCAATGTTTTACTTGCACCTCCCCATGTCGTGATACAGTAAGTTAATATTGATTCACATAGTGCAAAATACACCTGCCTTATTATTGTTGGTTCAGCAATATGTCGTAACTTTTTGAATACAAATATTAACTTACGTAATATAAATATTAAATAGCAATTTAAAGCCGCAATATGTGGTTTAAAAGAAAGAGTTTCATCTAATATAATACCCAGGTATTTAATTTTATCTGTTTCTTTAATTTCGGGGCACATACATTGGTTATCCATATGGACTCCACAATAATTGGCATGTAGTGTTGGGTTAGTGTTAGAAAAATATTGTTTACGTACAGAAAACTTAAAATAGTTAGTTTTTTCCGCATTTAGTGTTAAACGGTTAGATTGAAGCCAATTATTTACAACATTGAATCCTCGTTGCGCATAATGCATACAAAATCGTTTATTCTAACATAATGATAATTATTTTAAGCTCCTAACTATAAGTACCTATTTATTTATTAACAAAAAAACGAAAATATCGATGGTACCTATATCGATATTTTTTCAACAACCCTAGCATCGCTACAAAATGGATGTGGGTTTTGGCGTAAATCGTTTGGCGTGATGCCAAATGATTGATCGTAATTTGGACGTACGCCAAACGATTTACGCCGTGTGTGGCCTCAAAAATTGGCCATTTGATGTACATCAAATGGAAGGACCGAATACTCACTATAAGCGCGCTGACGACAACGCTCACGTAAGTTGAAGTTTGGTTATTATTTGTGATTTTTAGAAAAGATGGCTGAATTTATTGATCTGCAGGTGTTTTATTTCTTCGGACGAGATGACGAGATAGTTATTTTGGACATGTCATGTCAGGGTTGACAAGTTTACATTGACATTGACATCATACTTTTGCACAACGACATCTAATCACAGTTTCCTTTTTTTTTAAACCACTCATTTAACCATAGAAAGAAAAAAATATATCGTTTTTAAGCGATCGATCGTTCGCACGAGCGCTTTTTCTGACGCTTCGAATCGAACAAATATATTGTGACGTTCCAAGGGAAAAGGTGCCTTTTCTTTCACAAGCTGTGTAATCACACGGACGATTTTTTACCGCGCGATATTTTTTATCTCGAGCGGAAAACGCTGACAAAATGCAACAAAAGGAAAACGTAGAAGATGTTTACACGAGTGCTTTTTTAACGCCTTATTCTCCCGAAGTGCGTCCAGAGTGGCCAGATTATTCAAGATTGGCGAATTATCGCAAATTAGGCTATACTTACCCCAAAAGGTTTAAAGCCTAATCCATGGGCCACACAACAACATAAATAGAGTACATTCTGAATTATTAGTTACGAAAAACACCGGTAACTTCTGCTGCAGTACGTAGTCACTACTACAAAACTCTTAGGCGACCGACGGCTAGACGCATGGTAAATACCGTGATCCATCGCCAATATCGCCATAGAGTAAATTTTAACCATAGAAAGTAAAATATTGAACATTCCGTAAAAAATACTTTCCATGGTTATTTTTTTTTTAAATGGTGATGGATCACGGTAAATATCACGCATGTAGCCGTCGCCTTAGCACCACATTACCGAGATCGCGCCTAATAAGACTGCACATTATAATCATGTCCAGTAGATAATTTTATAATTATAAGTAAAAGGTAATTGAAAAGAACTACAACAAGCATTTACTACATTGTTTATTATCATACAACTTTGGAAATCGGAGCATGTTTGCTATCAGCCAGTAGCGCCCTCAGTTCCTCTATGCCCTCGGAAGCCAGAGGGGCCGCTTCTAGTAGCGCGGGGGCGCTGGGCAGCTCAGTGCGGAGGCGCGCGAACTGTAGCATTAGGAGCGCCTCGTTCCGCATTTGGCGGTATGCTGCGTCCATTTTGCTGAGGACCAATATGAACTGGAAGAAATTGAAAAAAATACACCTTTAGGCGCAATTGGTCCAATTCGCGATTGGTCCAATTCACATTATTCGCGGTTGGTCCAATTCGCGGTTGGTCCAATTCGCATTTGGTCCAATTCGCGGTTAGTCCAATTCGCGATTGGTCCAATATAAAGTGTATTTCCAAAATTAAACAAAATAACTAATTTTTATGTACGTATTGTACTGATTTATTCATAATCATATTATCTATGCACATATTGTACTTATTCATACTTATTTACAATTTATAACTTGTGTTTCAAGCGCAGCTACATATTATTATTGGTTTTGATACTTTTACTGGTTACGATTACTTGATCTTATGATTATTATTTAACAGATCTTAAGACTTAAGATCTGTTTCTAGTATACTTACGAGTATATGTATTGTATACTAAGTATACAATACTTATACTTAATAATACTTATACTCGTAAGTATGTATTTATGTAACTTAATATAAGTACTATAATAGGACCATCTGCGAATTGGACTAACCGCAAATTGGACCAACCGCGAATTGGACTAACCGCAAATTGGACCAACCGCGAATTGGACCAACCGCGAATTGGACCAATCGCGAATTGGACCAATCGCGAATTGGACCAACCGCGAATTGGACCAACCGCGAATTGGACCAACTGTGAATTGGAAATTTTTTTGAGCATTGGACAAATCGCGAATTGGACCAATTGCGCCTAAAGGCTACCGCCGAGAAGCGAAATGAGATTTTCCATAGATAAAAAAATACAATGTTGTTAATATGCTGCCAATAGAAACCTTGGAGTTCTTGAGGCGAGGTTCAGCGAGCAGCGTGTACAGCAACACGGCCGCCGCTGATATCTGGCACAAGTTGGAGGTGTCCACCACGAACACAATCTGCAGAATATAACACTGGAACTTTATGATGTCATACAGTTTATCTTGTGCTCTTGCACAAACTTTGGTTTGGATCCGGCTCGAAGGACCACATTGTAAAGTGGGACTTAGATGTTTGTAGGACAATGTGGGACTGTCCCCCAATGCAGAAGGGTTGGCAGCCTATCTAACCAGCCCTCCTAGCATGACCAGCATAACACGCGTGATATAGCGTTTTATCACGTTTAACTGTCAAAAAGACAAAGGAGTTAAACAGTTGAGTGTCGATAAAATGCTACCTATAGCACGCGATATATATCGTGTTTCGTCCATAAAGTTAATATACCTACGGAATAGAGGAACAAACATGAGCTGTCAATCGAAACCGAAATTGATTTACATTTGTGTGTATTTTTTTTATGTAAAAGTCTCAGTGATGTAATCTTGTCACTATTGATATAAATATCGATATCGATAGTATTAATTAACAGCCATAGATTCAAAATAAATGGGATAGAATTTTGCACGGGTGTACTAAAATTACGATTCTAAAATGAAGTATGACTATTAGAAAAAGATCAGAAGATATTTCAAATCATTTACATTAACACATGTTGAAATGAAACTTCGTAGGAATACTTCTAAAAACAAATAAACTTGTATTTCATGTAACGTAAATAAACAAACAAATAAACTCAACCCCTTAGGAGATAAATGAACCGAAAAAATCATCAATTAATCAATCATGTATGTCATTATTTAGGTTTTATAGGATGTTGATTGCGAAAATGGCATTTATTTTTGGGCTTCTTTTTCCTTGGCGTCAATTCTGGTCGAAAAGAAGTCGATGGTGGTGACTGTTGCAATAGCGGAGGTGTAGATCTAGAATTCGATGAGGTTGGTACATATGTGAATGCCTCTGGTACAATATCTCTATAAGCGTAGGACGATACTGTGCGTCTAGGCTTTATATTGACCTGTAACAAAGACAGAAATGAGTGGCTATTGAGTGAGTTAGTGAAGTTGCTGCTATTAAAAGTGAAGCAGAAATTACAGTTGTAATACTTACTTAGAAATAAAATAGTATTATTATTTTATAGTATCATTTTATTAATGCTTACCGGAACAAACTTAGATGGAACTGCAGATTTTTTCAAAATCCGCTTAACCCCTCGCATCTGGGAATATTTTTCCTCAAAATGCTTACTGCATAGACATGAAGTTTTCTTTGGAGTCCAGTTTGGACTGCCAATTAATGTAAGCCATGCATTCTTTGTATCTAAGTTGGTAGGAAATCTGACTGAAATATTGTTAAATTACTTATGATGGTATTCTAATAGTCAGAAACTGATACCTATGGATCGGCTTAAGTATCTTAAATGGGATTACATTCCAAGACGATTAATAACTAAACATCATACAAGTACTTTTACAACAGTGAAACATATTCGTTTACCGCGTGATGCGGCGTGATAGACAATCGACAAAAAATATCGATAACTTTTTGCAGCCCTACTGTAAAATCGAAATTATTTCTTTACACAAAATTTTCGTTAATTTTGCATTTTGTCTAGCCGATCTTTGCTTCTTACAAAAATGAGTGTTTACAGAAGAGAATTATCACGTTCAGTGCTAAAATTTCGAAACGTATTGGCAAAAATAAACACAAAGTTAGGCGGGGTCGATTTGGAATAATTTACCTGTGGAATGAACATTTTTCTGGGTTATTTCGATGTGTTGTACAACAATCAATCACTGAACAGGACACCATGTTTCCAAAGCATTATTTCGCAAAAATGTCCACGATTTCAAGAAAAATCGAAAATATTTTCAGAACTAAAATTCTCAGCGGGCTGATAAGTGCTGACAAACTGTCAATCAGTTGCGAAAAAGAGTTCTGCACTACATAATCACGCATCTCTTTTTATCACACATTGTTGCTGATTAGTGACATCTCGCTTGCTCAGCCCTTTGTTACTCTATTCCGCTAGGTAATATTAACTTTATGGTTTCGTCGGTCATGCTAGGGGGGCTGGATTAGATAAGCTGCCAAAGGTCAAGCATAATATAAGTGTCAAAGAGGGCTTTTTCAAAGGACTAAAAACTGTAGGATCGATAGATGGCGTTGATAAATTAAGCACTGTCAACTGAGGCGCATGCAGAACCTACGCTCTGAGTGCAACCAAAGTTGTGTCCACCGAACGTCACGCTCTAATGTTTGATACGCCGTTAGAGCAAATGGTTCTACTCGGAGCGTAGGTGCTGAACGCGCCTCAGTTGACAGTGCTTAATTTATCAACGCCATCTATCGATCCTACAGTTTTTAGTCCTTTGGAAAAGCCCTCTAAATCGCCATATCATATCATACAAAGTTTTATTATCATAGGGGCGTAAACGATTTATTATCCCCGTCAATTGGTAATGCGCTGGAACCTTGTCACATTAACATCCACGTTGACGTGATCCGCAACTAAAAATGACATGAAACAAGAAAATTCTAATAGGTAATCTAATATATTAATAATTGAATTATTATTTTCAATAAGATAGGGTCTAGGTATATAAAAATATTACAATAGTTTTTTGTTTTTGAGGTTAAAACCATGGCCGTCAGGCGCATTACCAATTGACGGGGATAGTACATTTTTAAAAATAACAAGGAGTTTTAACTATAATACATAGTCAAGCAAAGAAATAATTATAATGTAACTGGCGGCCGCCCGCGACTTCGTCTGCGTGAAAAGTTTTTTGGCTATCCCTCGGGAACAATACATTTTTTCGGGATAAAAGGTACCTACCCTATGTCCTTCTCTGTACCGCTGACAACGTGTATGCAAAATCTCATGATGATCAGTTCAGTAGTTAAGACATGAAGGCGTAACAAACAAACAAACGGACTTTCGCATTTATAATATTAGTTAAGGATAGAATCATAGAATGTCTTTGCATAGTCACCTTTTCTATTCCATCCAAATAATTGCTCCACAAAGGTGCCATTTCTCCTCCCACTTCCCTTACCGTGAATGTCTGCTTCTTGCCATGTCTGTTCAAGTAATGTACATCATAAATATTGGTCCCAATAGTCGGCACTGGGCTGTATGTGTTGTCGATTCCTTCGGCATCTTGTAACTTTTTAAGTAGCGTCGTTTTTCCTGAGCCTTTCGGTCCTAGACATAGCACGCTGATTTTATTTTCGGTGTCATCCATTTGGTGGATGAATTAATATTTTTTCAAGATGCTTTATCAATATCCATCGGTTGCCAACGAGAAAAACATAGGTACCTTACCTACTACCTAGTTTACTATCTTTCCAAGTGGATATTACGTTCCGCTACGCGACAATAGATGGCGGTAGTAGTAGGCAAAGTTTTTACATAGGTATTTGAAATAAAATTGATTCGTTAACAAACAAGAGTTAAGTACATGATAAAAACTTTTGTAATTTAAGCTTTTGCAAGCATAAAAGCGCGTAAAATTACTCGATAGAGAATTCTCTATGGAAAATTTAATTTCGCTATTCGGCGGTAGATGGCGCTGTACTAATTTTTCATACAAAATTGCACTATCGAATGATTTTACGCGCGTTATTTTTTTCGATAGCTGTTCGTGCTACGGGTACATCACTACAAATTATTATTAAGTCTGTTTGTTTAAAAGCATCTAGGTACCTACCTACTATTAGCTCATAAATTGTCATTACGTTAGGCACACTTTCTTAGGCAAACAGAGCAAATGAGGCAAGTGTAATGAATGAGTCTGCGATTGTTAAATCTGTCACGAAGATTAGAGTGGGCGGAATAAGTTGTTGTATCGTGCAAATAAATTATTCATTTCATTTAAATATATTTGCACCAGCATCGTCAGGAATTTAGAGCTTGCTGTTAGGGGACTGTGTTACTAAGGCAATATAAATGGTCCTCTTAATAGACTTTTAAGGTGGCACCCTGAGCGAAAGTGGCGCCGCAGTGAATATTATTTAATATTATAATCCTAATAAACAATTTTAATAATGTTTTACGTGGAGTTTTTAGGTCCTACAGTTTAGTATTTTTAGACGGTATCGTTACATTCCCTCGTAGTCACTGCTAGAAGTAGATAGCAAAACTGCTGAAAGTGGCCGTTTTTAACACATTTTCTATCTACTTCTACGAATGACTACGAGGGCATGTAGTGATACCTTCTAAAAATACTAAGTAGACTATGGTCCCTAAAAACTCCACGCATTCTATTAATAACTTATGAAATAAAAACCTCTGAGGGCGCCACTTTCGGTCATACAACCTCCTTAACAAAAGTGACCTTTGTTTTATCATCCATCAGCCATTTTTGATGTCCCCACTGCTGGGGCACAGGCCTTCCTTATGGGTGGTAAGGAGGATGGGCCATAACCCACCACGCGGGCCCAATGCGGATTGGTGGGTGTTAACGACTGCAAATGCAGCCGGGACCAACGACTTAACGTGCCTTCCGAAGCACGGAGGAGCTCGAGATAATAAATTATTGGTCACCCATCCCATGACCGACCCTTGCGAACGTTGCTTAACTTCCGCAATCGCTGGGCCAGGCGCTAAACCACTGCGCCACCGAGCTCCTCTAGTTTTGTTTGTTTTATACCTAGATTTAATTTATAAGAAAAGTTCACAAAGTTCAGTTTTTCATTTTTAAAACTTTTTTGGGGCAAAATTATGTGCGAGTGTTTAATCATATTTACCTATCCAGCCCCCTGATTACTTAACTCTGTTGCTATCAATTCTCGATTGAAACCGCAGTTACATTGCTGCTTTAAGTAAGATAGTTGTTAAGATAATTAATTTAATAGAAAAAATACTAGAAGCATTCACAGATTTGGCAGTTCCCGCAAGAATCGGAGCATTGAAAATGAATACAAAAATTTACGAAAAAACGAAATCAAATCAAAAGCAAAATTCTATAATTTTTCTAAGGTATACTAGGTACCTTTTTATTTTTACGATCTATTGTGACACTCGGAAAGTGCCCCTGACTGCTTAAATCAACTAATGCACTTCTCGTCTGCCTCCGCACTCTCAATACCATTACCATGACGATCAGTCAATAATCATAGAAACTACATCACTTTTTATAAATCAAATCAATCAAATCAAATCGCTTTATTCACACAAAACAGAGTGCATACAGTTGTTATTGATTACAATTCGTTCTCTGCCTTGCCCTACAAAGGGCATGTGAAATGTCAGAAATACCCGTTTTTATACAATTCCAAATCTAAAGGGACCACCTACAGGTCATTATTATAAACCGATTTTCAAAAAAAAAAAAACGCTATTTTGTAGCTAAGCTTATACTAGGGTATTAGCGAATTTTTTTTTCATTTTTTCTTAAGTCGGTTTTTTTCTCGAAATATTTACAATTTAGTAAACAAACACCCCCCAAAAAACCTGATTTTTACGAAATTTAAAAAAAAAAGTTACCAGCCGATTTTCGAAATTCAATCGTTCACACATGTCTCAATAAATTCCTGAACTTTTGGTACTATTCCCATCTCGATCCTCCTAAAATCCTCGGAACTATGACCAAAAATACGTCTCAGGCGATTTGCATTTGATAACCATTTTCAATGGTAAAAAATCGACTCACCCGTAGCAGCTCAGACGGGATCCGTGGCTGCTACGGGTGAGTCGATTTTTTCAAGTATTTTTTAAATTAAATTAATTATCTTAATATAAAAATAGCATAGTGAATGCCTAAAATCTAGAATTTCAATAATATAGTTGTCACATTGGTTCTCAAGCATTTCTGTCAGATTTGATTGCAACTACTATCCGCGTCAATTGGTAATGCGCCTGGCGGCCATGATTTTAACCTCAAAAACGAAAAACAATTGTAATTTTCTCATATACCTAGACCCTTTCTTATTGAAAATAAGAATTCAATAATGAATATATTATATTACCTATTAGAATTTTACTGTTTTTTGTCATTTTTAGTTGCGGATGACGATGATGTGTATGTTAATTTGACAAGGTTCCAGCGCATCACCAATTGACGGGGATAGTAAGTTACAAAATCTGGGGGTATAAAGTGTGTTTGGTATCAACCTTATGAAGCCGAATGTGGTAGATTGGTTACCATGCATACATACACTCCCGAAAAATATATTTTGACCTTATTTCTCAGTCGCTCATCTGATGAAAAATTTCTAGTTTCTAATTTGTTAGATACCTGAAAAACTAATTTTACTTGTTCGCTTCTTAAATATCTGCGCGAATTTTATCTATCGATACAGCGAACTAAAATCTATGGAAGTGTAATTGCAAACAAATATTGCTTAAAAGAGGATTCCTTTGAGGAGCTCGGTGCCGCAGTGGTTTAGAGCCTGGCCCAGCGATTGCGGAGGTTAAGCAACGTTCGCAAGGGTCGGTCATGGGATGGGTGACCAAAAATTTTTTATCTCGAGCTCCTCCGTGCTTCGGAAGGCACGTTTAGCCGTTGGTGCCGGCTACATTTGCAGTCGTTAACACCCTTTGGGCTCGCGTGGTGGGTTATGGCCCGTCCTCCTATTCCACCCATAAGGAAGGCCTGTGCCCCAGCAGTCATTAAAAATGACTGATGGACATTGCTTAAAAAATGGCACCACGGGGCCGAAAAGTACAACCTGCTCAGCTTTAGTCGGGCCAGCCACGCGCCCGGTGACTGACGTTAGTGTTCTTTTCAATAGATTGCAGTTTGTATTGTAGAGAAAGGATAGAAAGAGAGAATTTATTAGAAATTACGTTCTTTATAGTCAAATGGTGTTAAAGATGCAAAGAAGGCAGTAAAAAGATGCAGAAAAACGTATCTCTTTTTTCCGTTCAAGTATAGAAAATATCTATGACTATACAAATTATGGTCGCTAATAAGCAACCAGTGTTCAGACGCTTTGTGCTGCATAATTAAATGACAGCATTTTTAGCTCTGTTAACTTAGTTGTACTTTTCGTGTGGTGCCATTTTTTGAGCAGAATGCTTATTCCATAGATTTTAGTTCGCTGCATTGATAATAATAAAAACACTTTTACAGGTAGTTTATAATCCCGAACGTCGGTAAATACTAAATTAAAATTGCGCAGTACAAAAAGATTTAGTAAATAAAGCTTTTATACTGGAGTTTATATTAGCACTTCATCAGTTTCTGATAAACGCCATTGACAGTAAACGCTTGTTTCCTCCATGATCAAGTACTTGAGACCGCCAAAGTGGTCGGGCCGATCGCGAGGTCAGTTTTGACCTTTGTGGGTAAGAGCGAGGTCAGTTTTGACCAATTGGTACCTACCACCGGCCGTGGTCACACACACCAATAACGCTACGACTTGATTTATTGTTGGGTGAAAAAGCGTAGGTATAAACCTCAGTGGAAAAAGCTGCACCAACTTGCATAGCCCTTTAGCAGCTCATTCTTAAAATCAGTATAAATTACACGAATTTTTAATTCTAATTTTTGTTTTGGAATCACAGAGTTTGAAATAAAAAAGGGGTCGAACGTAGGGTTGCCAACCTTTTCTGGATCAAATATAGTAGTTTCAATATTTTTAGTGTAAAAATATAGCAGATGGCGAAAAAGTCCAAAAATATATTGTAGGTTGCTGTTTTGTATGGAGGATTTTAAAGAAGTTGCATTTTTCATAATTAAGTAAGTACTAACATTTTCATAATTTATTCAACAACCATAAAGACAAGTGTTTAATCACAAAAATATTATGAATTTACTTAAATGTGCATAAAGTAATATTTTTGTTTGCTTTAGTTTAATTTTTTCACTTGCTAAAATATACTACCTAGTTGGTTACTAAGTTCTGTAACTATGGAAAACATGAATAATACTAAATTTACAAATAATGCTACAATGAATTATATACCAAATGAACGCACAAATATTTAAGATTATCATGTATTAAAATTATTCGAAATGACCGCCTCTGGCATGAATACACGCCTTTAGACGACGAGGCCAGTCATCGATGGCAGCACGAACTACCACCATATCCAATTCTGCGACTGCCTTGAGAATAGCGCGCTTAAGAGAGTCGAGATTCATGTGGGGCTTAGCACATGCTTTCTCCTCAATAAGTTGCCATATGGCATAATCCAGAGGATTTAAGTCTGGGCTGGAGGATGGCCATTCTTCACTGAGAAAAATTTCCTCTGCCGCACTACGTAAAATAAGGATAAAAATCGACCACTATGACGTGTGTAACCCGCTACATTACGCGTAAGTAGTCAGTCATACGTAGTCGGCATACTGACGCTCATCATGGGGCGGGTTACGTAATTTACGAGTGGTCGATTTTTGTACGTACGTACGTAGCCCGACATCCGGCTACGTACATACGTAGTGCGCAAGTCGCACTGAATACTCCTGAAACTACGACTGCGGCTTACGTACGTTACTGTAGCGGGCACAGTAAATAATGGTGAGCTATACGTGTGCACCGAGGCGGCATACGTACAATACTGTGGCAGACACAGTAAAGCACGGTGAGCCGTACGTGTGTACCACGGCGGCATACGTTCGATACTGCAGCGGGCACAGTAAATAATGGTGAGCTATACGTGTGCACCGCGGCGGCATACGTACAATACTGTGGCAGACACAGTAAAGCACGGTGAGCCGTACGTGTGTACCACGGCGGCATACGTTCGATACTGCAGCGGGCACAGTAAATAATGGTGAGCCATACGTGTGCACCGCGGCGGCATACGTACGATACTGTAGCGGGCTCAGTAAAGCACGGTGAGCCGTACGTGTGTACCACGGCGACATACGTACGATACTGTAGCGGGCACAGTAAATAATGGTGAGCCATACGTGTGCACCGCGGCGGCATACGTACGATACTGTGGCAGACACAGTAAAGCACGGTGAGCCGTACGTGTGTACCGCGACGGCATACGTATGATACTGTAGCGGGCACAGTAAATAATGGTGAGCCATACGTGTGCACCGCGGTGGCATACGTACGATACTGTGGCAGACACAGTAAAGCACGGTGAGCCGTACGTGTGTACCGCGACGGCATATGTACGATACTGTAGCCGGCACAGTAAATAATGGTGAGCCATACGTGTGCACCGCGGCGGCATACGTACGATACTGTGGCAGACAAAGTAAAGCACGGTGAGCCGTACGTGTGTACCGCGACGGCATACGTATGATACTGTAGCGGGCACAGTAGATAATGGTGAGCCATACGTGTGCACCGCAGCGGCATACGTACGATACTGTGGCAGACACAGTAAAGCACGGTGAGCCGTACGTGTGTACCGCGACGGCATACGTATGATACTGTAGCGGGCACAGTAAATAATGGTGAGCCATACGTGTGCACCGCGGTGGCATACGTACGATACTGTGGCAGACACAGTAAAGCACGGTGAGTCGTACGTGTGTACCGCGACGGCATATGTACGATACTGTAGCCGGCACAGTAAATAATGGTGAGCCATACGTGTGCACCACGGCGACAACCGTACGATACTGTAGCGGGCACAGTAAATAATGGTGAGCCATACGTGTGCACCGCGGCGGCATACGTATGATACTGTGGCGGGCACAGTAAATCATGGTGCACCATACGTGTGCACCATGGTGGCATACGTATGATACTGTAGCGGGCACAGTCAAGCATGGTGAGCCATACGTTTGCACCACGGCGGCATACGTATGATACTGTAGCGGGCACAGTAAATAATGGTGAGCCATACGTGTGCACCGCGGTGGGATACGTACGATACTGTGGCAGACACAGTAAAGCACGGTGAGCCGTACGTGTGTACCGCGACGGCATATGTACGATACTGTAGCCGGCACAGTAAATAATGGTGAGCCATACGTGTGCACTGCGGCGGCATACGTACGATACTGTGGCAGACACAGTAAAGCGCGGTGAGCCGTACGTGTGTACCGCCACGGCATACGTATGATACTGTAGCGGGCACAGTAAATAGTGGTGAGCCATACGTGTGCACCGCGGCGGCATACGTACGATACTGTGGCGGGCACAGTAAATCATGGTGCACCATACGTGTGCACCATGGTGGCATACGTATGATACTGTAGCGGGTACAGTCAAGCATGGTGAGCCATACGTTTGCACCACGGCGGCATACTTACGATACTATGGCGGACACAGTCAATCATGGTGCGCCATACGTGTGCACCATGGCGGCATAGGTAGGATACTGTGGCAGGCACAGTAAAGCATGATGTGCCAGACGTATTAACTGTCGTAGTAGAGGTAAGGTACCGTTGCCGGTACAGTAAGACATGATGAACCGTGCGTATATACTACGGCAGCATACGTACGATACTGGTGCGGGAACAGTAAAGCACGGTGAACCATACTTATGTAACACGCCAGCGTACGTACGATACTGCTGCGGGTATAGTAAGACATGGTGCACTATACGTGTTACGTATGGCACACCATGCCTTACGATACTCGCACCTGTATTTTCCTTATGCTGGCATGGTACATACAAAGGTGTTCAGATAATTAGTATGAATATTAACCAAAGTCAATGAAATTTTGTAGACACGATCGAGAAACTAATATCTATAGTTTATTCCATTTTCGTAAAAATGTATAGTTTAAATATTGCAGGGAGTTTTTAATGAAAATATGAAAACCCCCTGTAATATTTAAACTATAAATTTTTACGAAAATGTATTAAACCACAGACCTAGGTATTACTTTCTAGACCATGTCTACAAAATTTAATTGACTTTGATTGGTTAATATTCAAAATAATTATCTGAACACCTATGTATGTACGGCCAGCGTCATAAATATATATACGTTAACAAGAGCTCAAAAATATCTACACACCTCTATGTCACTGACAATAAGGTTTGTGTTTACATATTTTGACTCAATGGCTGTATATATGTATATAAATGACACTGACTGTACCATGCCAACATAAGGAAAATACAGGTGCAATTATCGTAAGGCATAGAGTGCAATACGTAACACGTAGTGCAATAGTGCATCATGCCTTATACCCGCAGCAGTATCGCATGTACTCGGGCGTGAGTCTAATTAGACACACTTGATTTTTAAGTTTCCGTTTTTCCTTTTTTTGAGGCACGGAACCCTAAAAATCAAGTATGTCTAATAGCCGTCTATCTATGTACATACGTATGGTGAATGGTATGGTGCCTTATTGTCCCACACTAGTATCATACCTTCTATTTGTCTTCTCAGCATATATATTTGTCCACTGCTGGAGATATGCTTATCCCATGGTTTTTCTATGTCGTCCTTGTTGCGGCGTATCTGGTTGAGGTAGGCCCTGACATCTTAGGAATGGCGGTCTGCCCACGCTTCGACTTCCCGTTCATACCTCTACTATAACAGTTAATAAGTTTTATACAACATTATGCTTCTTTGTAGTATAACCTGCACTGATTACATAGATATCTACTTATAAATATTGGTGCGGGTACGATAAAGAATGATGTATCATTTTAAAGCTGACCAGATGTTTTAAAAACCCGCATGCGGCATTTTTCACATTTAATTTCTTTTACTGGCAATAGTTACGTATAAATAAATCACAAAGGTCGCGTCCTCATTGCAGGGTTTTTTTAAACTCTGGTCAAGCTTTATCTACTTTTGTTGAACTTGTACGATATTAGTGCGGCTATTATTATTATTATTATGCAAAATAATTTTATAGCAAACTTAACAGCTGCACCGATATAGCACCAAAGTCCAGACCTGTAAGCGAAAAGCATATAATAATTGGTAATTTAGATAAAATCATACTTCACGATACATATACATTTAGTCAGCCATGATACAACATTTTTTATTTTTTAACTTTTACAAGGTTATTAACAGAAGAAATTCCGTTCTCAAACCCTGTACAAGTTTTATAGCTTTAAATGCTTAAAAGGAAAAAGACATAAAAGATTCATATTATTTATTTTCAATCGTGAAATTGAGACATACAAAAAAAACACAAGCTTAATTGATTATACTATTTTAAAATTACATAGTCGTCAACTTGGCGTATTCGCTAAACATAATAAAAGCTTCATATTATTTATTTTCAATCGTAAAACTGAGACATAACAAACCACAACAAGCTTAATTAATCATACTATTCTAGAATTACATGGTCGTCAACTATGAACGATGAATTTCACTGTCTGTCGGTTGTTGACAGGCATCCACCATTGCAAGATTTTAAGGCCTACTTAAATCTGACAGGGTATCCTGTACCGGTGGCGATACCGGTGGCGGTAACGCGCTGTTCAAAGGTGTTCCGCAACTGCTGCCGGTAATGCCATACAAAATACCGGTCGGGATATCGGTCGGGTATACCACTACCGCCATCCCTTTCGTCGCAGAATGTCCCTTTCGCAAAATGTCCCTTACGCAAAACGTCCCTTTCGCAGAATGTCCCCTTGGTATCAAATAAATATCACTCGTACCAAATTTCCATTTTGTTCGAAATGTTCTATGAAAGTCAAAAATATACTAACTGCTTGGGAGAATTTTTAAGCTACTGACAACACTAAATTGTAATAATCATCAGATAGGAAGGTACTTATGAAAATATTTTTTATTGTTTCTGTCAGCGAATATTGCGAATAAATCTTGTATGGTTGCAATTACATGTACCTAGTGTTTAAAGTAAAAATATGTTTTAATGTGTGACGAATTTTATTGTAAGATAAGTTGAATTAAAGATATGCGTATTTACTTAGAAAACCTGTTTTTTTTAAACATAATGAACATATTTACTAGTTTTATATGATTAATAATATACATAATGACCTACATATTTGACTTTCATTTTTTCATTTTCATAGAAAATTTTGAACAAAATGGCAATTTGGCGAGAGTGTGATATGATATTTTAGCTACAAGAGGGACATTCTGCGAAAGGGATATTCTGCGAAAGGGACATTTTGCGAGAGACGATTTGCGAATGGGACATTTTGCGAAAGAAATATTTTGCGAAAGGGACAATCTGCGACCAGGGGACATTTTGCGAAAAGGACATTCTGCGACGGAGCCCCGCCACTGGTACAAGATACCGGTCAGGTTTGAGTAGGCCTTTACAATACGTAATACGGGAAGGACGAGAGGATTGGCGATTAGATATTTATCAAAAATAAGGGCGTCAGTAGAAATCCTATCTTATATAGATTTCGTCTGAGTGTAACCTAACTTAAAGCTCGTTCGCATACGAACGCTTATACTTACGCATAAACCTAACTATGTAGTTGCGGAACCTATGTCGCAAGGCCCGACTTTATACTGATATAACCGGTATTTTACAAAAAAAAATGTGGGGATCGCCCCGTTTCGGTAGCGATCCGAGAGCCACCTTTTGGCAGTAGGGGCGGTGCTCCCCTACCCCAGGGCCTAGGTGAAGGTTAAACATCAGTACCGAGTTTCGATATTTCTACTTTTAAGAAATTTGACTGATTTTAAAAATAAATGACACAATACGATGAAAGAATACAAACAACAAATGAAACTCAGTACTGATGTTTAACCTGAAGTTAAGTTAAAGAAACAAATTGGTGGTGGGCCCGTATTCACGCTTTTGTAAAACGGTAAGTTACGGGTAAGTAAGATGTGTATACTGTATCACCTGCGGGCAACAGATCCACACAGGTGGGTGTGTTTGTGAATTTTTGCACGTGTTGTATGTGTTATAGTCAAACCCCGAAGTCCCGGCGCTCTTAGGTTTGCCTAGTCAAAACTCAGGTTCGACAAGAAGGCTTAGTCAAAGTCCAAAACTAATAGCGTGTTTCGACCTTTGCCTAACGCATTTATGTCCAAACCTAGGAGAGACTAACTTAGAAAGTCAAACGCCGAAACGCAATTTGATCAAGTCAGGGTTTGGCCAGTCAGACTTAAATTAGGTACAGAGTTTGTTTTTTTTGTATTTAAATGTATGAAAGATACATTCTTTAGAGTGAAAATTTAATTAAATTAACAATCTTCCTGTGAAACAATGATTTCTGTTGTCTGTTAAAAAAATAACCACGAAATTTAAGACGATCGCTCCGCTCTGCGAAATTTCCAACCTGCATGCAGGACCACGTGACCTGACCTGCAGGAGTAAGACAGTTTTGATTAAATGTAACATCGGAAATGAATGATTTTTTTCATACATATTTAGTTTTTTTAACAGACAACAGAAATTTTTGTTTCACCGGAAGATTGTTGATTTAGTTAAATTTTCAGTCTAAAGAACGTATTTTTTATACATATAACCCATTCTGTCCCTAATTTAAGTCTGACTGGTCAAACCCCGATTTGATCGTATTGAGTTTCGGCGTTTGACTATCCTAGTTGGTCTCCCCTAGGATTATTCATATTTTTTTTGCCAATGGCCGAAACACGCTTTAGTTTTGGACTTTGACTAATAAGGTTTCTGGTCAAACCTAAGGTTTGACTAGGCAAACCTAGGAGTGCCGGGACTTCGGGGCTTGACTACATATGCATGTAAGTGTGTGATTAATTAGGTACAACAATAGACAGTCCATTATCAACATTAACAATGTCTCAGATCTCAGTTATTTGTAGCGCGAGCCGGAGGTGGGAAAGTCAGAGCAACCTAGGATTCCCGACCAAAGAATCACTAGTAAGGGTACCTTGGCGTCAATGGAGTCCGCGTGGTCGTCGCTGGAAACCAATGCGTCTAGGCCTACGGTAAACTTAACTTAAAGCTCGTTCATGTGAACGAGTATGTACGAACGCATAAACCTATCTAGTTGCGGAACCTATGTCGCAAGGCCCGACTTTATACTGATATAACCGGTATTCTACAAAAAAAATATATAAAATGTGGAGATCGCCCCGTTTCGGTAGCGATCCGAGAGCCACCTTTTGGCAGTAGGGGCGGTGCTCCCCTACCCCAGGGCCTAGGTGAAGGTTAAACATCAGTACCGAGTTTCGATATTTCTACTTTTAAGAAATTTGACTGATTTTAAAAGCATAAATGACACAATACGATGAAATAATACAAACAACAAATGAAACTCAGTACTGATGTTTAATCTGAAGTTAAGTTAAAGAAACAAATTGGTGGTGGGCCCGTATTCACGCTTTTGTAAAACGGTAAGTTACGGGTAAGTAAGATGTGTATACTGTATCACCTGCGGGCAACAGATCCACACAGGTGGGTGTGTTTGTGAATTTTTGCACGTGTTGTATGTATTATAGTCAAACCCCGAAGTCCCGGCGCTCTTAGGTTTGCCTAGTCAAACCTCAGGTTTGACAAGAAGGCTTAGTCAAAGTCCAAAACTAATAGCGTTTTTCGACCTTTGCCTAACGCATTTATGTCCAAACCTAGGAGAGACTAACTTAGAAAGTCAAACGTCGAAACGCAATTTGATCAAATCAGGGTTTGGCCAGTCAGACTTAAATTAGGTACAGAGTTTGTTTTTTTGTATTTAAATGTATGAAAGACACATTCTTTAGAGTGAAAATTAAATTAAGTTAACAATCTTCCAGTGAAACAAAGCTTTCTGTTGTCTGTTATAAAAATAACCACGAAATTTAAGACGATCGCTACGCTCTGCGAAATTTCCAACCTGCATGCAGGACCACGTGACCTGACCTGCAGGAGTAAGGCAGTTTTGACTAAATGTAACATCGGAATTGAAAGATGTTTTTCATACATATTTAGTTTTTTTAACAGACAACAGAAATTTTTGTTTCACCGGAAGATTGCTGATTTAGTTAAATTTTCTCTCTATAGAACGTATTTTTTATACATATAACTCATTCTGTCCCTAATTTAGGTCCTGATCAAACCCCGATTTGATCGTATTGAGTTTCGGCGTTTGACTAACCAAGTTGGTCTCCTTTGTTCGCAAAATATTACATTCGCAAAATATTATATTCTCAAAATATTATAAATACAATCAAACACAAACAAAATAGAGTAGGTACCTAAGAGCCGATTTCACCGCTTAAATTGAACGCGCTCAATTCGAGTTAACCTCAGCTCACGCGCTTAAACTTTTGAACTTGGTTTCAGTTTCTGAACGGCCGATTTACGACGGTTAGCGTATTTGAACTTATCTATGGTTTGAACACGTTCAAGAACTGTCTGTCATCTGTCTGCCATGATGTCTTCTTCTTCTTCTTTTTTGTTTTGGCAATCTACTTTCCTCTTGGAAGTAATTTTTGCCAGTGTCAAATGTTGAATAGTTCAGTGGTAGATAATATTGTTTAATTGCCATGATTGTGGAGTAGGTATGTACGTTGAACATGGGAGAATTGATTATTGCATAGAAAGAAATAAGTAGTGGAAAGAAATATTCTTTTCGTATTTGAATAAAAAAAAAGATGAATAGAGCCTTAGCTAGTGCCAATGCTCTATTCAGCTTTTTTCTATTCACCTTTTTTCCTCAACCACCTTTCTTAATTTGCCATCATCAGATCAGAGCCCGTTTAATCCTGGGCGGAGAACCAGATCTTCAAATTTACCTCGTTTGTATGAAAATAGGCCTGTGTGGTGCGATTTTTCTGCTCTCGAGTTTATTATGTTTTGAATTACGAGCGGCGCCTTTAAAAACAGTAATTAAACACCCATTATAATAATAAGCGTTCAAAACATTATGAATCCAATGCCTAATAAGGTTTTAAGTATATAGGCACCGTAAATCAAAACATAATAGAATATTGTAAAGTACACTTACTTACCTATGACCTACCTAACTTTTACTATTATGCTAGTAGATATCCCGTTAACTACGTACCTAGTTCTTCTACATACAACTAATAATAATAAAGAAAAAACGGACAACAATTTATTTCACTGATTTATCACCATCACCACGAGTGAATGTGGTTTGCGCCACGAAGAATATCATGATCTGTATTTTTTTTCCCATTTATGTAGGGAAAATTTCTTTAATTGCAATACTTTGAACGCAACTTCATTCTTTGTCAAAGCTGAACTACGGTTATCAAAATGAAGACGGTGAAACCGGTGCAACGTAGACCGCGATCAAAACGAATTTCTGAACTCGCTTAAGTAAAACCAAGCTCAATTTAACTCGGTTAACGGTGAAATCGGCACTAAGTGTTTTTGTTTAATTTCTTTACTTCCTAATACGTCACCAAAGTACCAGAATCATATAAATATGGCATGGGTTAAGTTCTGTAAATAACATTTTGATATTTTTAAATTATGTGTTAAAATAAAATATAGAATTTAACCTTTTCCATATTTATGTGGTCCTGGTACTTTGGTGACGTATTACAAAGGAAAAAAAAAGTGAGGAAGGGAAGAAAATTATAGAAGTTGATGCATTACGGAAAAAAGAAAAAAAAACGAAAAGTGATTGAAGATTGTAGAAATAAACATTCGCCATATTTATGTGACCCTAGTACTTTGGTGACATACAAATAAAAATATATAATTTAGGGAACGTACCCATACTACGTGACCCATTTTACAATTTTTGAGCCCCCTCCCCCCCCCTTAGTGACCACCCGTAGTATATTCCAAGACCCCCTCCTCCCCCTTGGTTTTCACGTACTATTTCATAGATAATGGTTTTACCTTATTTTTAACAGAAAGCTACAAAAATTTTGCTCATTTTTGTCTTTTTATTAGTAAGGCGCTTGCCACAAATACCAAGAGTGTGTACTTTATTTTTACATACAATTTACAAGTGAAAAAATGTATCAAGATGAAAAAACGTGACAAAGCATAGGCCCCTTCCCCCCCCCCCCCGTGACCAAGCGTGGTATTTTAAAGACCCCCCCCCCCTTAACGAGTCACGTAGTATGGGTACGTTCCCTTATATATGTTACGGCTAATACCCGAAGTGCGGCTAAACCTAGTTCTAGCCGGCTAAAACTAGGTGTAGCCGATAGCTGTTGGCTAAAACTAGGTGTAACCGATCTGCTTTACTCCTGTAGGTCCCGGGTTAGGTTAGAAATTTAAGGCGAGCGCGAAGCGCAGCGTAGCGTGAGCCTTAAATTTCGAGGTTATTTTTTTTAACAGACAACAGAAAAAACTTTCTTTATATCCCATGCTGCACCTAGTTTTAGCCGGCTACACCTAGTATTAGCCGCGAGCAAATCGGCTACACCTAGTTTTAGCCAACAGCTAGCGGCTACACCTAGTTTTAGCCGCACTTCGGGTATTAGCCGTAACATATACATAAAATATATATAAAAAAATAAAAAAGTGATTGAAAATAATATTTCTCCATATCTACTAAAATCTGGCATTTGCAGAAGCAGAAACTACTTTGACTGTGATTGTACAAAGTATAATATTTTGCGAATGTAATATTTTGCGAACTAAGGATAAGGCTTCTTGTCAAACCTGAGGTCTGACTAGGCAAACCTAGGAGCGCCGGGACTTCGGGGTTAGACTACATATGCATGTAAGTGTGTGATGAGAGAAAAATAAACAAAGACTGTTGGTGCTAATATGATGGGAAGTGTACGTAAGTGTACGAAACCCAAGGGTACGTATGTCGTATGTGATGTGTAATGGTTCGTTGTTATTCTAAAGTCCATCGAACAGTGACATAAAGTTTTAAATTTGACATTATAGTAATTGTAGCCGGTACAGGTGAAACAAGGGTATTATAATTATGTAATTGGTAATCGTTGGTTCTCTGCACTTGATACGCATAGTAATGCTGATTAAAATCTATACACTCTAATGAAACAGACTCAAATATAACTTCATCATTGTCAAGTAAATAAATATTTTTTATTTCACCAAACTTTGGTAAGCCTGAAGATTCTGAAATATCTAGAATTATAATTGACGACAGCTCAAATCGGACACCATACAGTTTCACCCACGATAATGAGTACCAACAATTATTATCGATTATACCTCGAGAATGAAAGTTTAGTCTTACATTTTCAATTTGCGCTTCTGTCATATTTGCCTTTTTGCCATAAGAGATCGTCTTAAAAGTTTCATTTTTAAGAAAAGTATCGTTTAAAATTAATTGATGCTTAATAGCTATTGTTTTACAAACATTTACTCTGTTGTGCGATGCTCTGGCCACAAATTTTGATATACGATGCTTGGCTTCAAACCTCATCGTCCAGATTTGGGTAAGTGGGCCAAATTTTTTTAACATTTCTGGATAATGTGTAAGAAAATGAAACTTTGGCTTTAAGTCTGTTTCAGCAAATTGACGATAGAGCTCGTTTAATTCAGCTACTGAAAATTTTACTTGATCAATAGTGTTTTCATGGACTCTATGACTCAAAAGTTTATCCAACAATTGTCTTAATTTGATGTATAAGAACCAAACTTCGTTTTCATCTGGGACATTATGTCCGACAATTAGTCCAAAATATCGAACAAGAGTAAGCATTTCAGAAGCCGAACATTTTAATTTTAATGTTGAGCCTTCTTTTGCTACAGAATTGCATGGTGTCGAAGCAGAATCAGGTCCATAATTAAAATATCGTATTCTTGATTTCAAACTGTCAAAAGAAATTAGAGTCTGAGTGCATACTAGATTTTGTATCACAAATGACATTACATATCGACAAGCACCCTCGAGATAGTCATGTAAAACATCTACGGCGACGTTTTGAAATAAGTCAAACCCATCTAAAGCAAGCCACGAGCATTTTTCTTTAAGACCAGTCATATAAATGTCATTTAAATGTAAATCATTTTCATAATTGACATTGTTTCTCAACAACGTGTCATCTTCATAAAGCAGTGTTTTTATTTGTTCTTTATTAGCAGTACAAATTCTACATGGCCGATTTGCAGAAAAACTTTCAACAAAACCTAACATAGCATTCAATCCTAAATTATCTCCGGTCACAGCTGCAACATAAAACTTTATTTTGCCGGTGTACACATCAGTTTCAACATGAATACCATTGATCTTTAAATCATTAAGAACATCAAAAACTTTTTGAAAAATTATGTTGTTTCCAAAGCTTGTTCTGTCTGATGAGTGAAAAAGAGCCAATAATAAAATATTTTGCAAAAGCGACACGTAGTGAGGTGGAAGACATGGTACTGAAGCATAAATAGCTCCAAGTTTATGAACCCCAGCGTGGCTTCCTAAGGGATTGCCTATTTCAAAATCGTCAAAGTAGATTATTAATGGTAAAATCATTGCATCATGCTCTACAGAACTTTCTGTCATTTTTTTCCATACTGAACCCTGAACAATATTCTCAATACCGAAAGAGTCATTTTGTACTATGTCCAAATATTCAAGAGTGTCCTTCATGAAATTTTTTGATGAAAAAATTCGTTTTAAATTTTCTTTTAACGGAATCACCTGCATTGTACAATTTACTTGTACTAATAATGAACCAGCCGCTGTTTTTTTAGCCTCGTTACGTTGACCCACAACCACTTCAAGGGGCTCAGAATAAGTTCCTATTTTATTAAAATATTTTAAACGTTTGTGTTCCGAATCTAAATTCTCAAAAGCATCGCTGAACGCGCTAAATATTTTTTTGAAAGCATTTTTAACATGAACATTATTTTGATCTGGTGGTACCATATCATTCAACTGTCGCTCTATAATGCATTGTGATTTAGAATGAAATAATTGAAGATTTTCTACAAGAACTTGTACGGCTTTACGCGGTATTATCGGGTTAGCATATAGAGTGGAGACAAAACATGCAGCATGGTGACCAAGAGAGGTTTCATCTCTTTGAGTTGGTAGAGATTCCATCGTATTTGCTGTTTTGTAAGTTTCTTTGCTTGACGTTGAAGGTAAATTTGAGATATTGGCTTCTGTATCTGTATCGATCGGTTTGTTACTATTTGGATGACGCAAGGTTGACAATAATGACTGGTGGTCTCTAACTAAGTGCTTTTTGAAAGATGCAGAGGAAATATAATGACGATAACACCCTTGTTCACCACACCGAAATCCCGAAAATCCTACCGTTAATTTACAGAAAGTTCGCACATGAGTAATAAGTAAATTCGGAGACGCACTGGCTTTTTTGCAATAGTAACAGGTAAACATTTTTAAAGTATTAACTCTAGATCAGTTAAAAGAGTATTCACAGCCTGCGTGGGCCTGTCAAATTTAGTTTTAATATCGTAGAAACCCAATTGAATAAAAAGCCATATGTCTCCAGCTTCTTCCGGGTAACAAGCTCCTATCGATTGAAATATTTTAAATGCACAGTCTACTGCTGTTACTAATTTGTTGAAACTATAAAATGTGTCATTTATTACTACATATGCTACTTTTACCTCAGTAACGGTAGGGCCAACAAAAATAACGTAGGGTTGAACTGTGCGGCCTAGCCTCTGCAGGTTCTCCTTTTTTTGAATGATCTTGTTGGTAACGTCGGCTTCAGAAGCAGCTTGCGTTATATAGCCGTCGCAGACCTCTGCTCTAGATGGCTTCCACGCTGGCTTTCCTTTTATTTTCCGTGCAGGTGAAATGTTGATGACATAAGCCAGCAACATCAAAGCAACATTGCTAGATGTCTCTGGTTCATCTTCTGTATTCAAAGAAAAAAAAGTTTCGGTTAATTTTTGAGACTCAATTTTATGAAGGTTTTAGCCTTCAACTATGGACGTCATTTTTTCAATACACTAATATGGTCGTGGAGTCTCTGATCTGAGATCCTTGTATTTCATGACTGTAGTTCTCATGATGTTTTTAAAGAAATAGTACATTACATCCAAGAACGGGTAGCTAGCGATTGCATTGTCGAGGATGGTTTGAAATACTTCCCGCACGAAGTAAGTATTGAATTTCATTTCCGCACTGTATTTCAAATTTAGAATGTGATGAACCAGACCCAGATTAGTTAAAGGTTAATAATAAGAACTAAGATCCTTAGGGGAGGCCTATACCCAGCAGTGGGTGTCGTGTGGCTGATATGATGAATAAGAACTAATATTTGAGCAAAACTTCTTACCGTCAATCAGTGCAATTATATTTGCTATTTTCTATCTCGTATCTTGGTCCCTAATTTTTCGTAATTTTAATGAAGCATATTTTATAATTTCTTCATTTTTGAGGGTGATAGAGGAAAATAATTTATTTTCCTTTCCCGGATACAGTTGACTGAAATCGTTCATTAGCTGAAAAAAAGAATACAATAAATGTACGCTATGTTATTTCCACTGGTTAGAAAGGTCTGGATCGCTACGTCCAGAGCTTGGGTTGTTCGTTTGACTCTTTTAGTGCCTTTGTAATTCAGACACTTGTCTTATAAGAAATAAACAAACTTTTGTCATTTATAATCATATCATTGCGTACGTTTTTATAGAAAAACCAGAAGGATTATGTAAAAAAATAAGGCTACGGTATAATTATGCTTACCAAGGTATAGCCTTGTGATTGTTTTAAGGCTGGGAAATCCTTGAAGTAATCCGCTATATCACCTTTTCCACATTGGATGCGATTTAGGCGGTGATCTGCAGTTTCTGCCCACTTTTCTTCAACAGACTTCCATGGATCGACATTGTTTTTCAGCCATAGTAACGATTCTTCATGTACAATACCTGTAATTCATTTATATGTGTATGGTGGGATAAGTTAATTAGAAGAAGGGCATCATAGTACGTACAGTCGCCCGTGGCACATTTAAATCACAAAAAAGTGACTAGCGATTATTTGCTTACCACTTTCCAGAGATTCCAGGCTATAAATGTCATCATCTGTAATAGTTGGCGTGGATCTGAGCGATGATCTGGACGACTTTGAGGATGAACGGCTAGTTCCCGGCAACTGTCCGCCTTCTCGCAACTTTCTCCTTCGAGCTATATAGCTTTCGTACAGCTTTCCGGACGCATTTTTTTTTAGCTAATTTATTTGTAGCTGATAAATATGCAGAATAATACACCACAACGCGTTCCTTGTGGAATATTTCCACAATTTCGGTAGCTAATTTATAAAATTCTTCACTGGAAATTTTCTTTGCACAATTTTTCTCTAGTTTGTGGTGTATTAGCAGCTGGCTCAATTTCCGTCGGGAACCCTCCGTCAGTAAGCCTCCTTTTCCCTCTTTGAGTATTGCTCTGCCGTCTAAACTATCCTGTATGATGTTAAACACAAACACTATTAATACCAACTTTTTAAAGTTATTGAACAAATTAATAAATTAATGAGTAAATGGTCCAGTCGGAGTATAGCATTCGGGGCTCTGTAAGCAGTAATATAACCCAAAAAATATTAGAATTGTAAAAAAATATTTTTTCGATGACCGATGATCCTTCCGGACGACTTCGTAATTTTCTTAAACTTGACACTTTCCTATCTTGTCTTATTTTTAACTAGGCTTTTTCTAATTTGGTTTCTTTCTTAAACTTGTCTGGATGACTTCGTCATTTTAACACGTTTTTATTAGGTTGCTTTCTCGTTTGTTAGTTTGTTTGATTGGTTGTTTGTTTGTTTGTCCACAAAGTTTGCGAACGAAGTTCGATCCACTACCAGTACCATAAGGTAGGTAGGGTAGGGCATGCGAAATGTTATATTCAGAATACACGAAAAGTACCAGGGCAACATAACTTACGAGGAGTTATTTTGATTTCATGCCGCGAAGATTTCTTTTAGCTCTTTAATCTATCAAAAATATAAATCGAAATAACTCCTTTTAAGTTATGTTGCCCTGGTACTTTTGACTGAATTTTATTTATTTTGTTTTATATCAAAACATTATTTTGTAAATAATGGTCCGTAGTTCACCTAGGTGAAATGATCCGGTGGACCACGGCTAAGAAGAGAGGAAAAACAGCGAAAGAGACAGAGTCGAGTTAAGAATGAGCCGAGTTAGAAAATTGTAGAAAGAGCCGAGTTAAAAATAAGACGAGTTAGGAAAGTGTCAATATTACAAAAGAGACCAACTAAGAAAGAGCCAAGTTAAAAATAAGACGAGTTAGGAAAGTGTCAAGTTTAAGAAAGAGATCAACTTAGAAAGAGCCGAGTTAATAATGAGACAAGTTTGGAAACTGTCAAGTTTAAGAAAATGACAAAGTCGTCCTGAGGGCCGATGATACCTCCTTTTTTTGCTCTTATTCAATTAATGATACCCGTAGAAACAATTTAGGCTTTTTACACTTTTTTCGTAAAATGTATATTTTTCGAGTAATTTTAACTATAAAGATTTTTTTACTTTTTTTAATAATTAATAATGAAATATGACGTATCCCCGACTCACAAGTCGGGGATAAGTCATGCCCATGACCATAAGAATAAAAAGTTTATTTAATTTTATTCTTATGCCATGACATAAATTGATGGGGACAATGATCGAAAATTGATACAACTCACTGAATATGCATTTAACAAAAACAGTTTACAAGTTTAAACATGTTCCTATATATGCCCTAAATCGAATAAGACCAAAAACAGTCATCGGTCACCGATTTAAAAAAAAACTAAGTCTTTTTTTCCCATAGCGCCCCAAAGGCAACACTCCAACTGATTCCGACGAATTGAGAACGTCCTCCTTTTTAATGTCGGTTAAATGCCGCGCAGTTATTGAGTTAAGCTAGCTAATGATAAATACTGAATACTATTGAATACTAAATATACAGGGTGGTCCAGACAGTGACGTCAAAGAATTTTTTTTAGATTACTCACACCTGGGTGTATTTGCGAACAAAGGTCCGAAAATACCCTATGTATGTTCTGCGATTTTTCGTAGTTTCGAAGTAATGATTTTTTAAATGTTTTTGCGAATTTTCTACCGGACTGAACAAAAAAATTCATAACTCCTTTTATATTAAGAACTTTTTGAATTTTCCTTTTGCAGCATATTTGTCTTGAAACATTCTTCCATACGTAAAATAATCAACTACACGACATCTAGATAAGTTCCTGAAAAAAGGGTCGTAAGTGAAAATTTTTGGTTTTACTTCGACGAAGTAACATTTTAACAATTCTTTTAAAAATACAAAATGGATATTTCATCAATTCAAACTGATTTTAAAAACTTAAGTGGCTTCTTAGCTTAGCAAATAAAACAAAAACCGGCCAAGTGCGAGTCAGACTCGCCTAAAGTAAAACCAAATTTTTTTCACTTTCGACCCTTTTTTCAGGAACTTATCTGGATGTTATGTAATTGATTATTTTATGTGTCGAAGAGTGTTTTAAGACAATTATGTTGCAAAAATAAAACCCAAAAAAAATTAATATGAAAGGAGTTATGAATTTTTTTGGTCCGTCCGGTAGAAAATTCGCAAAAACACATTTAAAAAATCATAACTTCTAAACTAAGAAAAATCGCGGAACATACATAGGGTATTTTTAGATGCACCCAGGTGTGAATAATCTAAAAAAAATCTTGGACGACACTATCTGGATCACCCAGTATACTACTTAGTAATGCAGGCCATACACGAGGTAATCGCGGACAAACATACATATTATACAGGTCAAACTGAGAACCTCCTTTTTTGAAGTCGGTTAAAATACTTAAAACCTTCTCTCAAATGCAACAAATACTTTTCTGAAAACCGCGTTAAAATCAGTTTAGCCAAACGTGAGATAATCGCAGATACAGGTCAAACTGAGAAGCTACTTTTTTTTAATTGGTTATTAAGATAAAATAAAGAAAAAGGTTTAAAGAAAACGTAGCGTTGCAAGAGTTAGAAAGACTAAGAAACCTATAATTTTAATGCTCTGATCAAATCATTCAAACCGTTCTCGGGATGAATGGGAACAGATAACTAAAGCGCTTCCTAGCGGTTAAACATCGTAACATCTATCTAAGAAATATCGCTGATAGCCTACAAACCTATTACAGAAAACCGCATCGAAATCGGCCCAGTAGTTTCAGGGATTATCAAAGTACCCTAAAAATCGCATCTAAATCAGTCAAACCGTACGGAAAATGATTACTGCCGCCCTCTAGCGGCGATACACCATAACACCAAGAACCATCGCCGACGCACTACAAACCTGTTACAGAAAACCGCATCTAAATCGGTCAAATCGCTCTGGAGATAAATGGGAAAATGATAACTGCAGCGCCCTCTAGCGGCTTAATACCAAAACACCTATCTGAGAATCATTGCCGATAACCTACAAACCCATTACAGAAGTAAACCGCATCGAAATCAGTTGCGTAGTTTTTGAGAACTTTTAAAGTGCGACTTATCTGGCTACTGCAGCGCCCCCTGGTGATCTACCACAATATAACATGTCTAAGAACCTGCTCTGAAATGAAACCTTTTGAATGCAAAAAACCGCATCGTAATCGGCTCAGTAGTTTCCGAGGAAAATGGTAATAGACAAACATGACTTATCTGGTTGCTGCAGCGCCCCCTGGTGGTCTACCACCATGAAACATGTCTAAGAACCTGCTCTGAAATGAAACCTTTTGAATGTAAAAAACCGCATCGTAATTATCCCAGTAGGTCCAGGGATTATCAAAGTACCCTAAAACTCGCATCTAAATCAGTCAAACCGTATCGAAAATTATTACTGCCACCCTCTAGCGGCTATACACCATAACACCAAGAACCATCGCCGACACACTACAAACCTATTACAGAAAACCGCATCTAAATCGGTCAAATCGCTCTGGAGATAAATGGGAAAATGATAACTGCAGCGCCCCCTAGCGGTTCAACACCATAAAACTAAAAGCCATCGCCGACACACTACAAACCTATTTCTATTACAGAAAACCGCATCTTAATCAGTCAAATCGCTCTGAAGATAAATAGGAAAATGATAACTGCAGCGCCCTCTAGCGGCTTAATACCAAAACACCTATCTGAGAATCATTGCCGATAACCTACAAAGCACACAGCCTTTAATTAAGTAAACGGAAAATAATAATTTTAATAATATCTCAATAAATAAATTTTAACGTAATAATAACTGTTCCGAATTCGAGCGATAGTCAGCAGGATAACACGAGAGCTCCATTATTCAGCCTAAAATTCAATGCAATCCGCAAAGGTAACCAACCTCGTGGGGGGGCCATGGCCCCCATGCCCCCCCCCCCTGGATCCGCCAATGCCTCTAAGGCTGGCCCCAGACCTACCGGTTTCATTTCTTTGCATTGCTGTTCTACCTTGCTTGAAAGACCGCCGGCCAGCCAGGGTAGTTTTCAATCTATCGCATTTTGGGACTAGACCAAATTGGCAAGATAGCCATTAGCTTGGTGTTATCAAATAACATCGCCTGGATTGCGAAGTAGGAAGCTTTTAGGAGATATGCCACCCTGAACATGGACTCCAATCGTTAAAAATAAATCGATCGCTTATTTATACAAGATGTTTGGTAAAGCCTTATAAAGCTGAATATGGTAGATAGGGACCATAAACTGAACAACTTTTACTATGGGACCAAATCTGAAATCGAGAAAAAAAATGAGCTGTTTCATACATTTTGATAATTTTGTTATTAATTTTTGTATGAAACAGCAGTTTTTTTTTTAAACTAAAACTTCGCATTGCAACCCAGATGACGATATTTGATAACACCAAACTAATGGCTATCTTGCCAATGTGGTCTGGTCAAAATATGCGATAAATTGAAAATGAGCCTCTTGGCCGGCGGTCCATGGTAGAACAGCAAAGCAAAGAAATGAAACCGGTAGGTCTGGGGCCAGCCTAACCCCAAACGCATATACCGTCTCCGTTCCGTTCCGTCCGTCGTGGGTAAAAAACATACAAAGTCGACTTGATAACCTCCTCCTTTTTTGAAGTCGGTTAGAAAGAAAAAAATAATCATCAAAACCGGTCTTTAAATATCTAAGACAGGCACGAACAACGAGAAAAAAAAAATACAATCAAATTGAGAACCTTCTTTCTTAAGGTCGGTTAAAATACTAAAACCTCCTTAATGCAACAAATACTTTTATAGAAACCGCATTAAAATCAGTTCAGCCAATCGTGAGATAATCGTGGATATACTGGTCAAACTGAGAACCTACTTTTTAAATCGGTTAAAAATAAAAAATAAAGAAAAAGAAACATCAAAATCGGTCTACAAATGTCGAAGATACCCGCAAACAATGATAAAACAAATATATTCAATCTAATTTAGAACCTCCTTCTATTTTGAAGTCGGTTAAGAAAATCATACGATCGATCGCCCACTGACATACACGGTCCAATCAGCATGATCCAATCGGCATGATCCAGCCAAAAGGATTGAATTTTGATTGTTCCGTCAATTCGATCTGTCCAACCGAAGCCGATCCACCGCTGACACACGGTCAATTCGATTGGATCCAATCGGCAGTATCATGCCAAATGGAGGATCGAATTGATGGTGTGTGACCTGCATAACTATACGGGTTGTAATAATACTGGTTTTAATAATGTACTAAATTAATACTATACATACGGATGTACTTACATTTTGCTGGTTAAACAATATACCTAAACTCTACTAGCACACTAACTTTGACTTGTGCCTTCTAAATACTCATACAAGCTACTAAAAGAAAATAACATTACATTTAATAGTTTCAATACCTGAAACAAAAAAATTTAATCTTAGAATTATTACAAACATACATACATAGGTACCCGGTCCTATCTTAATGACGGGCAATTTTATCTTAAGTAAGGTTTGCACGAGGCCATCGCTGGCTGCCAGTCACAGCGATGGCTTGGTATTGGCCTTGTCTAAACAATTATTCAAGCCAGTGATGGCCTTGTGTAAACAATGCTTTTGGTCCATATCACAAACATAAAGTACCTAACAAATTCAGCTACAAAATAAAAATTTGAGTGAGCACCAAAAAAGGGTGAGGCCGCTTGTCAGAATTGTATTACAATTCTACAATCTTGTAAACTTGTAACTACAATGACTGAAAAATTTTTGCCCATCAAGAGAAAATCTATTGGAACAGAAAAATCTTTCGAAGAGAAACATGTTAAATGGTGGCTACAATTTGACAAATTTTTAAGTACGTTATGTTATCAAACTGAGTACCTAATGTTATGATTATGAGTAACTCACAGTGTTATTAGCTGCAGTAGAAGTACAATTTGCAGATATTTTTGCATTATCATCATCATCATCAGTGTCCAGTGTCCTATCATCATGTTCAGCGTTTTCAGTAGAGTTGTTAATTTCAAGGTCCTAGAAAAATAAATAAAAAACTTTATTACAAAGTATACAGCATCGGTCCAAGGGAAAAAAAAGAAAACATTTTTATTAACTAAATACAAGATGTACAATAAACAAGTAGGTACGTACATTGACACCGGTCACTTTTTTATGTTCTAATAGGAAATTGTTTAGTTTTCTTCTGGGGCCAAGTTGGGGAAACAATTCTCTCAAATCCACGTCGGTTAACAAAATGGCTGTTTCCAGTGTTGTTATAAGATTGTCTGAAAAATACAAATAATAAAACAAATATGTACAAAACTAGTTATGTAGGTGCCTACCTACTTGTAATTACCTACATGCGTTCAGTCGGGGCGGTCTCCTAGTTTTCAACAAGAAAAGGTTTTAAACTTGTTTGTAATTAGTATTATACAGATTTTTTCAATAAAACAAACAAATACCTACTTGTAAAATACGTATGTCTGTTGTTTGTGGGTGAAAAAACTTTGATCAAAGTATACTTGGATACCCGCTGACACGATCCAAGTAAACTTGGACCAAGAAACTTGGACAAAGTAGCTTTTTGTATTGTACCTATACGGCGACGTCAAAGTTCACTTGGTTTGCTCGTTTACATGATCCAAATAGGTCTTGGAAAAAGCAAGTGCGCGTGCGTGCAATGGCGCTGATGGCGCACGCATGCGTGATGCGTTGTTATGTTTACGGACGGACGATTTAAATCTTTGGTTTACAAACGAGAATTCTACAAGTTTTGCATAAAACTAGCTTAGATAATCTCAGAAAACTAATACCTGTTTCTTGGTGAAAACGAAGAGTTAATTTATGTATGACGCAACATACATATTTCAGTGCGAGTACGACAGATCTAACAAAAATTTATAATCTAAATACATACATTTCAATGTCTAAATAAAACAAAAAATCATGACTAAATAAAACCGAGACATTTACCTTGAAGGATTGGGAGTAAATCTTGTAAACCAGCTTCACAAATCTCTTGTTCAAAATTCATCGCTGCTACGACGAAGACGAACGACGCGACCTTTTGGCAAGCAAGAGTGAGATCCGGTGTTGCCAGATGCTACCGATGCGCGATTATGAACGATCATTCGATTATCTCAATCATTCGAATAATTCGAATGACCATTAACATATTATTACTAATAATTAGTATTGTAGATATTTTATTTCATTGATTTGATACTAACGCCACGGCAATACTGCGGTACGTTGGTGTAAAAGGAAGCAACTCCCTCTTTCATTTTGATTATTGTATAAACTTACAGCTTTCTTTCAATATCATCGATTATAATTAACACAAAGTTTTATTGGGTTGCTTTAGGTAACAGCATAATATATGCTCAAGGTAGATTTTCTTGCTGTCTAGCATATTATTTTGTCGTTTAGCACAATAGCATATTTTTTTGGATATAATCTTACAAAACAATACTTAAATGATATTATTATAATGGACAACAAGCAGCACATCAGACTTAAGGTGTGGGCACATTTGTCTGACGCCACGCGTTAACACGCCGTCAGATAACATCGGTTTTCATAGTAAAATGTATGTGTTACCGGCAATGTGTATTCTCCGGCATTGTATACAATGCCTAGGCATTGTATACAATGCCTGGTAGTCCACCGGCAATGTGTAAAATAAGTTTATTTCTGTTGTCTGTTATAAAAAAATAACCTCAAAATTTAAGGCTCACGCTCCGCTGCGCTACGCGCTCACCTTAAATTTCTAACCTAACCCGGGACCTACAGGAGTAAAGCAGGTTCGGTTCCAAACTCAATAAGCCGCCCTCGAGCCCCCCCCCCCGAGCCCCCCTCGAGCCCCCCAGAGCCCCCCTCGAGCCCCCTCAAGCCCCCCGAGCCCCCCCTGGAGCCAGAAACAGAATTATTTAGTTTCGCTTATATTTTTAGTCAACTTAAGTGGTTGCCCACTTGGTTGTAAAAACAGAGCAAACACAAATACGCTAAATAAACTTATAAAGTAGCTAATGACCACCAAACAACATAATTTAATGTGATGGCAACCCCAAATACGTTAAATGCGCAGTACGACGACGTAAGTAACCGAGCTATTTATAAATAGCGCGGTTCATTATAATGAAGCCGCTTACTTATTTACGTAATAGGGCTGCAGTATAATGCTTGCGGTTATTCCGATACGCATAGCGGCTGTTTTTTTCCGGTTCCAGGGTATCTTTTAACTAATGCGACTACTTAAAATGTTTCGGGATATCTATACGTCGAGTTACCTTACCTACTAAGAACCATAGACTTCGAAAATTTTTCGCTATATTAAGTTTATGCTAAGAACATATAATCCAAGATGGCGGCCAATTTGTTTATGGCGCCGGCTAGACGCGTGGTATTTACCGTGATCCAACGCCATAGAGTAAATTTTAACCATTGAAAGTAGTTTGTATGGAATATTCAATATTTTACTTTCCATGGTTAAAATTTGCTCTATGGCGTTGGATCACGATATTTACCACGACGTGTAGCCGTCGCCTAAGGGCCGATTAAAATGAAACTCGGTTTTTGGAACTATTTTGGCAAGAAAACAACATGCAATGATAAAAAAAATCGAAGGTGGCGGGCAACTTTTTTGTTTGTGGGCCGATTACCATAAAACACGGTTTTTGGAACTAATTTAACGAGAAAATAGCAACGCAATGTTGAAAATATTGAAAAATCCATAATGGCAGTCAACTTTTTTGTTTGTAGGCCGATTTCGATGAAACTCGGTTTTTAACACAATTGTGACAATAAAACAGCTACGCAAAAAAGCTACGTAAAAAATATAAAAATTCAAGATGGCGGCCAACTTTTTTGTTTTTCGGCCGATTTAGATGAAACTTAGTTTATGGTGTTATTTTAACAAGGCAATAACAACGCAATGTTAAAAATATAAAATTATCCAAGATGGCGGCCAACTTTTTTGTTTTTTGGTCGATTTCGATGATATGGTAGGGTGAATACGCCAAATACCAGCCCCCCAAGGGTTTTCAACTTTGAATCTCTGATGCTACTACAATGAATTCAACATTAAATTAGTTTTTTTTTTCTTAAACCTATGTTAGTAAGCAATACCGTACCTACTTTTTAGCCCTGTCGCTATTTCAGCCCTCTGCCTTTGAATGGGACAGTTGGTCTGGAATCTGGATGCAAACACCTTCAGGATGCCATTGCCACTGTTGACGCCGCAGTAGGGAAGCAAGTTTTTTGCGCATAATTGCATGGAATGGAACCCTGTGTGATTGTCAGCAAACATTTTTGATGGACTACAGCGAAATAATAATAATGCTCGCTTTCACCTCGTGGCTTTTTTCTTCATAATATATCGACCCTGTTTCTTGGTCAAATATATTGTAATCATGAGCAAATGCTAGACCTTATTTTAGCAGCTGCCTTTATTCGAAAAATAACAAAATAACTGACGATTAGATTTGGAATTGACACTGACTTATTTGTTCCTGTTGTGGTACCAGACATAGATTTTACAAAACGTAAAGATTTTTTTTAAAACAACATTAGTAATTAATACCGATAGAAATCTTATTTCTAAGCAAAAGTAAAAAGTTTTCTATTTTCAGCCACGTAATAATAATGTATATTTTATTGTAGCTAAGCTTATTTTTGTAAGCATGTTGATAATAATAATGACGTAAATTTTTGCACTCTAAAATTTATGTAATATCATCAAAAGTTTCTGACTTCATTTTCCTTTATTCTATGTCGAATTCAGGGACATAAATTTTCGAATTTAGGGCAAAAGCGGCCGAATTAAAGAAAATTGCGTCACTCGTCAAACTTTCATTTTTTATTATTATTATTATATTGTTTTTCTTGCAATTATTATAGATGATAATCATAATTTTCTCTAATTTCGATGAAACTCAGTCTGGGTCACTATTTTGACAAGAAAACAGCAATGCAATGTTAAAAATATAAAAATCTTAGATGGTGGCCAACTGTGTTGTTTGTAGGCCAGTGTCGATGAAACTCGGTTTAGAGCACTATTTTGACAAGAAAACGACAACGCAATGTTAAAATTATAAAAAAATCAAAGATGGCGGCCAATTTTGCTATTTGTTGGCCTATTTCGATGAAACCCGGTTTGACTTGTAATTTTGAATGACATTAATGTTGACATATTATATTTATCACTATTATATTTTGCATGCCAGCTCCTGGTGAATGTGATGTGACCATATGAAATATTTTAAGACCCTTATGTATCGCAGTCTAGCAAATAAATTTTTGATTCGGGTTCTATTTTGACAAGAAAACAGCAACGCAATGGTAAAAAACACAAAAGGTTGAGACTCTCTCTGAAAGGCAGCAAACTTTGTTTTTAGGTTGATTTCGATGTAACTCGGTTGACAAAAGAAGAACAAATAAAAAATTGGCCGCTATCTTGGATTTTTTATATTTTTAACAACATTGCATAAAAATTTTCGAATTTAGGGCAAAAGCGGCCGAATTAAAGAAAATTCCGTCACTCGTCAAACTTTCATTTATTATTATTATTTTCTTGTTTTTCTTGCAATTATTATAGATGATAATTATAATTTTATCTAATTTCGATGAAACTCAGTCTGGGTCACTATTTTGACAAGAAAACAGCAACGCAATGTTAAAAATATAAAAATCCTAGTTGGTGGCCAGCTGCGTTGTTTGTAGGCCAGTGTCGATGAAACTCGGTTTAGAGCACTATTTTGACAAGAAAACGACAACGCAATGTTAAAATTATAAAAAATTAAAGATGGCGGCCAATTTTGCTGTTTGTGGGTCTATTTCGATGAAACCCGGTTTTGGGTTCTATTTTTTATTCGACGACCTCCGTGGTTGAGTGGTTCGCACGCCGGTTTTCAAGGCGTCACCATCTCTTGAGGTCCCGGGTTCGATCCCCGGCTGGATCAATATAGAAAATGAACTTTTCAATATTGTCTCAGGTCTGGGTGTGTGTCATACCACCGTTGTTTCTGATTTCCATAGCACAAGTGCTGTAGCTACTTACTTTGGGATTGGAGCAATGTATGTGATGTTGTCAAATATTTATTATTTATTTTGACAAGAAAAAGTAGTTTTTTTTGTTTGTTTTCGGAAAAGTCGTAGAACAAATTAATGTCGTTGTTTATGATGTTAGTAATCTACTCCTGCAAGGTTGTTGGTGTTTTACAAATAACCCTGTGTAGTGTTTATTAATTGTACATACGTCAATGTGATATTTATTAGACTATTACAGTAAATACCTTTGTAATAAAACTAGCGAATTATTATTAGTATTCGAGAACCTTTTATTATTAACTAAAACATTTTTTTGCAATTACTTTTTGGGAATCATTATTGGCACATTTACCCTACGACATCTCGCCTACAACAGCCTACAGTGCCGCGGAAGTAGCAGCCGCGCTGCGCGGGCCGCATATTCGTAAATAGGTACCCGATGCGTTAGCCACCCGAAGTTGCTTTGTAAATAGCAGACGTGTCAGACTAATGCGTCTGCTATTTACAAGACCCCGAAGTGCTTTGTAAACAGCAAACGTACCGCGTCAGTATAATAAAAGAAAATACAAAAGATGTAAATGCTTATTGTTTTTTAGAGTTTATTATAGATTTTATAAACTAACTGTCTTTTTCATAAAAACAAGCAAAGTTATAGGTTTATAAAGTGTTATTTTACTCTTTTCACAAATGATAAAGATAAAACTATATTTTAAAGGTGCAACAGCTAAAATAAAAATTATGGACTACCTATACAGCGTGAAATTTTAACCATTTGGTTCCCGCCGTGGGGTGGTTCCACTCATGATTACAAGCAACTTTTACTATGGGGCCAACTCTCCTGCTCGCAAAAAAAAATCAGCTGTTCCATACAAAAGTGCAATACCTACTCGACCTTAATGTATGGAACAGCTGATTTTTTTTTGCGAGCAGGAGTGTTGGCCCCATAGTAAAAGTTGCTTGTAATCATGAGTGGAACCACCACACGGCGGGAACCAAATGATTAAAATTTCAGCGTGTATAAATAACCTTATATAGGTAAATATTGTGTAAGCAATGTAAACATTCTAGAATATCGTAAAAACCATCAAAAAACTTTTGGTCCGACAGAGGTTCGAACCGAGATCTCTCGCGTAACAGGCGAGCAGCCTCACCGAAACGCCACAGTGACTTGACAGTTTGTGGCAAAATTGGTCATCGCTCGATACTTTGATGCTCATCTACGTAAATACGAGCGCTCGCATGTTTACGAATATGCGCGCGGCCCCCCGCGCCTGCTCCGCCCGCCCGCTGCTTCGCCCCCTCAATATCTCGGTAGCCCCGAGCCGACTTCACCTTATAGCCGGTATACATTTTGATTAGTGTTTAGTGCGAGTGGCTCGTTTAGTGTTTAGTGTTCAGCAAAAAACACGTTCGGACAGTTTCTGTTTAGTGTTAAGTCATTGTTTTTTGCTAAACACTAAACACTAAACGATCCACTCGCACTAAACACTAATCAAAATGTATACCGGCCATTATGGCCGGTATACATTTTGATTAGTGTTTAGTGCGAGTGGCTCGTTTAGTGTTTAGTGTTTAGCAAAAAACACGTTCGGACAGTCTCTGTTTAGTGTTAAGTGTTTAGTGCGAGCGAAGTACAGTGTTTAGAAGCGCGTTCTATTTTTTCTGCGAGTAGCTCCTCCCGCGCGTCCCGCACGTCCCGCCTCCACCCCTCACTTGCAGCTAAACACGCACTAAGCACGTCTGGACAGGACTGTTAAGTGTTTAGTTTATATCAACAAAGCCTGTACTAAACAGCGTATGCTAAACAGTATGGGACATCACCTACTAATCACTAAACACTTAACAGTGCACTAAACACTAAACACTAAGCACTTTACTAATCAAAATGTATACCGGCCATTAAGTAAATTACGTATGCTGCTCCGTGCAGAATCATTAAGCCGCATACGTAACTGTAAAGAGTGCGCAACAGTAATTTAATGATGCGGCTGACGTCATAAAGATTCTACGTACCAAACACAGTCGGTAAGTAAACGGAGTTCGTAAAATGAGCCAGGATACGTAAAAACTGATGATGTAGACGGAGACATTATTAATTATCCCGTGTACGTAAAATGTATCGGCATACCTCCGACCCTGCTCGTACATTATGTACGTAACCGGGACCATTACTTAATGTGACAGGGACAGTACAATGATTTGGCAACCAGTTACTGTTATAAAGAGCCTAGATACTGAAATAATGCAGCTGTATAACTATTCGTACGTATGGCGCATACATATTTTATGTTACGGGTTAAGTAAATTACGTATGCTGCTCCGTGCAGAATCATTAAGCCGCATACGTAATTGTAAAGAGTGCGCAACAGTAATTTAATGATGCGGCTGACGTCATAAAGATTCTACGTACCAAACATAGTCGGTAAGTAAACGGAGTTCGTAAAATGAGCCAGGATACGTAAAAACTGATGATGTAGACGGAGACATTATTAATTATCCCGTGTACGTAAAATGTATCGGCATACCTCCGACCCTGCTCGTACATTATGTACGTAACCGGGACCATTACTTAATGTGACAGGGACAGTACAATGATTTGGCAACCAGTTACTGTTATAAAGAGCCTGGATACTGAAATAATGCAGCTGTATAACTATTCGTACGTATAGCGCATACATATTTCATGTTACGGGTAAAGTAAATTACGTGTGCTGCTCCGTGCAGAATCATTAAGCCGCATACGTAACTGTAAAGAGTGCGCAACAGTAATTTAATGATGCGGCTGACGTCATAAAGATTCTACGTACCAAACACAGTCGGTAAGTAAACGGAGTTCGTAAAATGAGCCAGGATACGTAAAAACTGATGATGTAGACGGAGACATTATTAATTATCCCGTGTACGTAAAATGTATCGGCATACCTCCGACCCTGCTCGTACATTATGTACGTAACCGGGACCATTACTTAATGTGACAGGGACAGTACAATGATTTGGCAACCAGTTACTGTTATAAAGAGCCTGGATACTGAAATAATGCGACTGTATAACTTCGTACGTATAGCGCATACATATTTCATGTTACGGGTAAAGTAAATTACGTATGCTGCTCCGTGCAGAATCATTAAGCCGCATACGTAACTGTAAAGAGTGCGCCACAGTAATTTAATGATGCGGCTGACGTCATAAAGATTCTACGTACCAAACACAGTCGGTAAGTAAACGGAGTTCGTAAAATGAGCCAGGATACGTAAAAACTGATGATGTAGACGGAGACATTATTAATTATCCCGTGTACGTAAAATGTATCGGCATACCTCCGACCCTGCTCGTACATTATGTACGTAACCGGGACCATTACTTAATGTGACAGGGACAGTACAATGATTTGGCAACCAGTTACTGTTATAAAGAGCCTGGATACTGAAATAATGCAGCTGTATAACTATTCGTACGTATAGCGCATACATATTTCATGTTACGGGTAAAGTAAATTACGTATGCTGCTCCGTGCAGAATCATTAAGCCGCATACGTAACTGTAAAGAGTGCGCAACAGTAATTTAATGATGCGGCTGACGTCATAAAGATTCTACGTACCAAACACAGTCGGTAAGTAAACGGAGTTCGTAAAATGAGCCAGGATACGTAAAAACTGATGATGTAGACGGAGACATTATTAATTATCCCGTGTACGTAAAATGTATCGGCATATCTCCGACCCTGCTTGTACATTATGTACGTAACCGGGACCATTACTTAATGAGACAGAGTCAGTACAATGATTTGGCAACCAGTTACTGTTATAAAGAGCCTGGATACTGAAATAATGCGACTGTATAACTTCGTACGTATAGCGCATACATATTTCATGTTACGGGTAAAGTAAATTACGTATGCTGCTCCGTGCAGAATCATTAAGCCGCATACGTAACTGTAAAGAGTGCGCCACAGTAATTTCATGATGCGGCTGACGTCATAAAGATTCTATGTACCGAACACTGCCAGTAAGTAAACGGAGTTCGTAAAATGAGCCAGGATACGTAAATGTTTATGTAGGCGGAGACATTATTAATTATCCCGTGTACGTAAAATGTATCGGCATATCTCCGACCCTGCTCGTACATTATGTACGTAACCCGGACTATTACTTAATGAGACGGAGTCAGTACAATGATTTGGCAACCAGTTACTGTTGTAAAGAGCCTGGATACTGAAATAATGCGGCTGTATAACTTCGTACGTATAGCGCATATATATTTCCTGTTGCGGGTTAAGTAAATTACGTATGCTGCTCCGTTAATACATATGCGGCATCATTAAACCGCATACGTAAACGTTAACAGTGCGGGCACAGTAATTTCATGATGCGGCTTACGTATTAAGGATTCGGCCTCATTACAAGTAACTCGTTTACATTGTCTTTACAGGGCATTATGCCGCATACTTACTGGACATGGTGTCGGCTCATTATAAGTATGGCTCTTATTTATTTCATGTGAAAAGCACATTATACGTATCTGGCTGCCGGTGCATTACAAATTTGCCAATTTTAAGTAGCCCGTTTTTCTCAGTGTTCCTGCGCGATAAAATCAATTTTGTTAGCCCGAAACCATGCTTGTGTAGATTTTGCTTTGTACGCAGGGGCAGAGTCCTGCTGGAAGACCCATGGCTGGTTTTGAAATAAAGTGTGGCTTAAGGGTTTGACAACAGTTTCCAGAACGGTATCTTGATAGACTCTAGCGCCAGTTTTCACACCTTTTTCACAGAAATGAACCTTACTTAGCCCTGAATAGGACACCCCCAGCCAAATCATCACTGATGAGGGGTGGTGACCTCGTTGGACCCTCGGAGCAATCATGCTGGCTTCTTTACTATTCTTAGCGTATACTCTATCATTTTGACGGTTAAAATTTTCTTCGACTGTGAAGATTTTTTCATCAGTAAACAAGATTTTTCGATGGCCGTTTTGTGCGTACTGCTTTAGTAGAGCGCGACTTCGTGCTAACCTCATAGCCTTCAATCGTGCGTTTAGCAGATGGCCCTTTCGTCTACGGTAAGCGTGAAGCCCAAGGTCATCATTGATAATTTTTTTAAGGGAACTTCTCTTCACAGTCATCTGTATTGCCAATAACTTTTGCTTCCGGACGGGATTTCTCGTGATTCTCGCCTTCACTGCCTTGATCACAGCTGGTGTCCGAACGGTGCGTGGTCTTCCTGATCTTTTTCGGTCATAGACGGTCAAGGTATTACTGTACCTATGGATAGTGCGATAAATAAATTGCTTGTTGATTTTCAACTTTTGTAGCAACTTGAAAATCATATTCGGTGGCTGCCCACATTTGTGCAGAGCAATTACAGCGACATGATTCTCCTTCAACCCCCATTCCATGGTGAAATAAACAAAATATGATATACGTGTGGTATGGAATTATAGCTTATAAAACTGTCAATAATATGTCATTTTTATTTTTTCTTTTCATTTGTTTTAATGGCCAGTAATCGATAAAGAAACTCAGTAACAGAACTTTTGACCAACCTGTGTATAATATACTTTTTCAAAAAAAATAGTAGGCCTGCCCTCAATATAGTAGGTAGGATACTATATTATATAGTAGGGTTGGCAACCCTTGTCGAACGAAACACAGACCATACAACAAGTACGGTCGAAATGAACACTGAAAAAGAGTTACACGTGATTTTTATTAGTCTGAATTTTTTTGGATTATTAAGGCCCTCCGCACATGACTCGTTGGCGTAGTCGTCTCGTAAGCGTATCGTCAAGACGCACGAGTACGATACGGGCAGAGTTCTACACACGAGTCGTAGATATTGTTCCAGAATAAAACTAGAGCTTCACGTTGACGGAAATTCATCACCAAACATATAGAAACTATTTTCTACGCTTGCTTTTTAACGCCAGTACTGCCAGTACGACCACGACGACGACTATCGTATTGGCAATATAATCTCATTCATACGATACGCTTTACGCTACGACGCCGTGTGCAGACTTCTATGAACATGTACGTGCTCGTATTGCTCTCGTACGACGCGCGTATTACGATACGCTTACGCTACGAGACGCCGTGTGCGGAGGGGCTTAATTGTGTTATTTAAGTTTTATTTTAGTAATCGTTAGCATCGTCCTTTAAAAAAAAGTTCGCAGTTAATACAGAAATGCCCCTAAAAAGTATTTTGTTCAGAATAAATATCTTCTCAACGAAATAAACAGTAGGTAGGTAGCTACCTACCTAGGTTGTAACACTGCTAAAAACTTTTAGAGCCTATTTCACAAGTGATTGACAAGTTCTAAGAAACTTGAGGGAAAATTCCATAGAAAATCTGTTTCATTTTTTTTTATACAATAAAAAGTAAAAACTGCGAAGCAGACCAATTTTGGGGTCTCGTGTGAGTCAAAACAGGAGGCAGTCGATAACTTTATGATCTGTGGGCAGTTGGACCATGGCGGGCGATTTTGGAGCACGTCCTCCTCTGTACCCACCGACCTTAAACTTGGGTTACGTAACCCAAACGTGTGCTCAATGCCCACGTAATAGTGCTGTGCGCACGCGTTGGAATACCTTTCACACAACACGTTATTTATTATGAATGATTTGATTTTAATTTTATACATGTTCTTACGAAGGGCCATCATTTCAGCCGCTCAACACCCACTGCTGGATATAGGGCATAGGCCTTACGAAGGGTACCTGTAGATAATGGTATAGGTGAGTTAAAAATAGGTAAAAAGGTCCTCCTTAGCTTTTTTGTTGTAGCAAAAGTTTAGTTTGATTGATTTAATAAAAAGCCATAAATACTTGATAGTAATAACACAAATAATAACACAAATAATAACACAATTAAATTGATCGCATTGTATTGTTAAGCATATGTAAGTAGTTGTTAAAATATAAGATACTCGTTGATCTGGTGCGAGTCGTATTTTTTCTAACACCTATATTATTTAGTACATACTCGTACTTTGGTAAAACCCGTAAAACTATCGGAACTATTTATGTGTCCCCTCTCTACTCGTGAGGTTAGCAACTGGCAAGTTTGCGAATTTCGGCGCTGCGTAACTAGGCCAGCGCACCCTTGACCCACTGACTCACTGCCAGCGAGCGCACCCGCCATTGTTTTTCAACAATCAATAAATAATACACCGAGCAATACTTTACACTCGCATTTGCGCAATGTCTGCTCATCGCGACGCCATAACGTGCCTCAGTTTTCATTTTCGCGCGTTTGTATTTTGACGTTTTTCTTTTTTTAGGTCACGCAAAGCAATAATGCGCACCGGCCGCACCGAGTTATTCGCGGTCCGCCTACATTACCTAATAAATATTGATGTGTATCGGCCTTCGCTGTTTTTGCACTGAATTAGTGAGTGTTTTCATTATTAATCAAACGTTTGTTTTTAGCAAGTGCTTTATGAAGGTGATATAGGTAGTTTTGCGCGGTTTGTTAGCATTTTTGGGTACGCTTGGCGCCGAAGGGATATGACGGCCTCCGCGCGGCCTCGCTGCGGGCCGAATCTTGTTCAACCACATAGGCCACGTTCAATCGTTGTTAGATCTGCGTTTAAAACAATGGAGCAATCCGTGACCTTAATGTTGTATAATTAGGCACTTTGTGTATTCATTACATTCACACATAAAGAGGAATATTTTTCGTTAATTAAGTACTTACATAAAATAATTCAATGATACAAGTAATTTGCGATTACTTGTATCTTACATTATTCGAGTAATGGTTACAAGGTTGTACTATCAGTTATTTAATTTAATTTAAACATCCTGTCCTGTTACTTAATTTTTTTTTATTATTTTCCCAAAGTATCGACAGTCCAGAATAAAGAAATAATAAGTTATTTTGTAATTTAATATAATATTATTTATAATTATGAAGACTTTATTTGGTAGGTATTTAATACAAAGAAAAGAAAAACGTGCATGGCGCAAGCGATGGGGAAAGTCTGAAAAAAAATTGGTTGCATATTTTTTTTATTGGTAGGAATAAGCTAAGTAATATAAAAAAAACAGAATTTTTGAATACGTGAAAATAAAAAAAATACTTTGATTTCGCAAAACGTAAAAAAGTAATATAACAGCAGAAAATATTCCCTAATTACCATTTTTTTTAATATGTGGTGACTAGGGAATATCAAGGGAATATTTTGCATTCTGCAGTTACTTCCATACGCTTTGCGAAATCGAAATAATTTTATTTTTTTATTTTATTCCAAGCTACGAAAAATTCTGAAACCTTCTTCTTTTAATAAAGGAGCTTATTCTACCCATAAAAAATATTTTGAATTTTTTTTTTAGCTAGTACTAGTCCGTGAGCTATCATGGAAAATTCAAAATAAAATAGTAAAAATTTATGGTGGCATAAATCCTTCATGCTCTATGATGATAACCAAAATACTTAATTTACGAGTTATTATCTTCAACGAATCCTATTTCAGTAGCTGATACGTTTCAGTTTTCTTATTTAAATAATGTTTCTTCAATGCTATATGACGTGAACAAAACAGTGCATTAAAACCATTTTATTTTTATGAGAAGTGTAATTGAATGGTGTTAAAAACGATCTATTCCCCATTCGTCCGCAAAATTCATCCGAATTATTTTCATAACTTAGTTAAAAATATATCGGACGAAGGTAGTTATAATAAAAACAACTCGTAAACCGAATTGAATGGGCAACACAAGCTTGAGGGCTCGATTAAGATGTATAGTATCGTTTCCATTTTTATTAGCGCAGTTAGTGGTAAACTTATGTTGAGTGGTTGGTTACGTGGTCTGTGAGGCGAGTTCGTGGGTTCACGCTTGACCTTAACAGAGGCCTTACTGGTTAGGGCTGCCACTTGTTCTTTATTCTTTTTTTGACAACAAACAGTCATGGTACTACCAGCAGTTTAGATAATATTTAAAAACTAGAATAGTACTAACCGTATTTAACTGATAAATATCTTAATTACTTTTATTTAAGGCATGATCAAAATGAATGTAAAAGTACAAGATAACCTTTGCAGTTCTTTGTTTAACAATGTCTCAAGGAACTTTTAGAGAGTGCCTCTCCATCCTGTGAACCCAGAGTCAGCCACTTACGCGATCGTTTCCAAATTTATTATGACTTCCTAATCTAAAAGTAGATATAGCAAAAAACCTTAAAAAAAGGTACTATTCATTAATAGTAGGTACCACTGTTGATCTGCCAACCCTGATCCAGTTGACCTTCCAAGTTGTGCTTAAACGCACAAACGTATTACTTATTTGGTTGCAATTTTCTGTAAAGAGGAGATAATGTTTCAATGATTATTTAAAATAAAAACTTTATGCACGTCGAGTTCTGCGGTCGAATGGCTTGAACGACTTTTTCAGACGGTTCAATCTAGAAAAACATGTCTTTTTTACTATCATGGGTCTTGGACGTTGGCTGGTAAGTAAGTGATACTTTTTAGACACTTTAGCATTCACAATGCTATTTTTATACAAAACTAAATAATATACTTATCAGAAAAAAAATTACTCGTCACCAGAATTGTCTAAGGCGGGAATCAAACTTGCGGCCTTTGGAAATCCCGTCCAATGCTCTTCCAACTGAGCTATTGGCATTGTCGATTTTTTTTCCTTTTTGTTTCTGATTTTCATATCAGATGTGCACTTTGGGGTAATATGTTCAATGAATGTGAATACCTAATCAATTTTTTGTTGACTTGTATGAAATTATAATGGTGTTTTACATTTGCAAGATACCTACCTAATGATCAAAGAAGGCTCGAGCAAACTCAATTTTGCTCTACTATTAGCAATCTATGAGAAAATACCGTCTTTATAAGTTCAGCAAAGTGATAATAGCTGCAAAAAAAGTATAAGTACATCTCTTTTTACGGAACTTTTTAGTTCTATTTTTTTCAGACCCATTCAGCAGTCACAGCTTGTCAATGTTAAGACATTCTTTTGTTAGGTTTAGACCTCGAGTAGACCTCTAAGTTTTATTATTTTTGCAATCCCACCCAGTGTCATGGCCGCGAGGTGGCGCGTGAGCCTATCTTGTTTCCTCTTTTGTTTCAAAAAGTTAACTTGGGTTTTTTTTACTGTTTCCATAAATCGTTTTAGATGTTTGTGACTATAGTAATTGTATCGCTGCAAACTATTGGAAAAATTTAATTTTTGACAAAAGTTCACTCTCTTGTCATCTCTAGGGTTATTGTAAACTCGCCACCACATTTAATCGTCACAGTTATCAGAAAAACGAAAAAAAACATGTGTAAGCTCGCCACTTCTCGCATTTAAAAAAAATTGCTTAGAATTATTTTACTCTATTGTAAACTCGCCACTAAGGTTTCGTTTTCGTATGGACTGCAGAAAAATCAACATCAAGTTTTGTTGCTATGACTTCTAAAGACCTAGCGCTCTGGTGTCCCTCGCGATAATACTTAGTAAATTCTGTAGCTGTAGATCTAATAATGAGATTTCCTGACCTTTTCCCTGACTTTTCAGGATATTTCCTGACATTTTGTACATCTACATTCTATGTAGTTGACGTTTGATACATTTTTCTCGCCAAAATGATTAACAATTTATGTGTTTTAATTAAGAACTTACACTTTTTGGGGTTTTATAAAATCCATGACAACTACAGTTTTTCCCTGTTTTCCTGACAGATGGCTAAAATTCCTGACAGGTGTCATCTGGTAACCCTTGTTGTACCTAGCAGACGTCGTCGCTGTATCTCTGTCTTGAAACCTTAGCCACAAAATAATCGCTCACGCAGTTTTGATTTATCGTTTACATCTCCTTAGCTTTATGTACCCGTAGCACGAACATCTATCGAGAAAAAAACGCCCATAAAAAACCGATAGAGTAATTTTGTATGGGAAAGTACAGTGCCATCTACCGGCGAAAAGCTAAATTAATTTTTCGTAGACAATCAAGTCCTTTTACGCGCCTTTTTGTTCGGCGGTAGGTAGAGCTGTACACCTCATAAAAAATTACTCTATCGATTTTTTTACGTGCGTTTTTTCTTGATAGGTATCTACTCGTGCCACGGGTATGACTATGGACCTCTCTATTTTCCTTACAGCGTTCGCACGTCCTTCTCTTGCTGTGCGCATGAGGTTGCCGAAACCTGCTGCCCAGATCGCACCACCCGTGCCTTTCACCGCTGAAAGCGACAGTGTGCATACGTCACGATCACGAGGCCGCTGACGACGTCATTCGATGATTTTTTAATCCGTAGTCGACTGACGCATACCTATAATACTTTTTAATGGGAGATGCTTATCCCTTTTTGATAAGCAAAAATGATTTTATAATATGGTACAACGGCTACACTTAAAATGGTCATGTAAAGCTGCCAAGAAAACACTGCTTCTAAATAAAAATAAAGTACAGTTCCGCTAAACTTTATTTTCTGTACAAGACTGCGTATGCCGCATGCGTAAGCTTTCCTTGAAACTTTTTGTCATTTATGTTTCTGAGGATGAATTGTACGTACTACTAAAATATATTATGTACCTACTACCGTATCTACACGTAACAAACATGTCTTTCCAAATAAGGTTTATAGACAAAAAATGCGTCAACGAGAGTCACAAAGCTTTTGTAAGTTTCAGCATCTACCGTTGATGACGTAAATCACGGCTTAAAAACCTTTTTACTGGTCGCAGATATCAATGTAAGGCCGTCAGAAGGCTACTGGTGACGTCATACGAATATCTTCTGTTTTTCAAATTAGTTTTTGAGTTTGCATTTGCAATAAAAGGTTTTGACTTTCCTGTAAAATTATTTTTACTCTTTGAGTAAACATTTTTACCTACTTTTTGTTTTAGTCCGACACCACGCGGGAGTTAGATCCACGCGGATGAACCTCTACATATAAGTAACTAGCTTCCGCCTGCGACTTCGTCCGCGTGGATATTAGAGAAAACCGTTAGGGAACCTTCAACTAAGATCCGACCAGCCGTATTTACGCGATTAGGGCGGGTCCTCACCAAGCGCGCTGCCTCGTGAAGCAAAATGTTTTTGCCGCGTGTGGTGGGCCTCGCACGAGGCTGCTCGCTTGATAGGGACCCGCCTAATCCCTAGACCACATAAGGAACTTATGTGCCAAATTTGGAGTCTCTGGACCCAGCGGTTGCGTTGATACGTGAGTCACCATCAGTTTTTTCTTGTATATATTTAGATATAATTTATATTCCTTTCGAAGTTTTTGGAACAAATGGTTAAAGTCTCGGAACTTATTGAACCTGCAGAGCTGCAGTTGCATTAAAATTATATAAGTATAATAATTATGTAATTTTTCGTTAAGTTGCATTGCAATTTATAGAAGTTTAAAGTCTGTAAAATTTGAGTTTTTCCTAAGACAATGCTACTTGCACGGTGTAAAATCTACAAATGCTTTCAATACCTACTTTCCAAATCTACTGATCCTATAATCAGCAGGCCTATGGATCCTATAATCAGCAGGTCTATGTTCGGACGACGTTCGTCCCACTCCGTGACACTATTAAGGCCAGTATATTCCAAATTATCGAATTTGGCCTATTTTTGATTCAATAATAAACAATCAAAAATTTTTATTTTGAGCAGTTAAAAATATACTTACTTATGTTGAAGTTTCGTAGACGTTCTTGATTATTTGACGGTTAAAAATACGATATTCGTATCTTCACTCGACTAAAAAAATATGCAAAGGGAAAGAAAATTTTCATTAATTTTATATTTTTTGAACAAGTAATACTTAAAGTTTATTAATCCCTTATTCGCGAAAAATATATAGAAAAATAGGTAATGACATATAGAAGATTATTTAACGGTTACTTTTTCAAAAAGTGACTTTGTGCTCAAAATAACAACAAAAACATTGAAAAAATGAAAAACTGAGGTTATTTTCATTACTCTTCACACGTAAAGAAAAAGACAGAGACAGAGTTTTCGGAATATACTGGCCTTAACTCACGAATAAGGTTGAATCTAAAGTAAATTGACGACGAATTGCGTCCGATTATTGCAATTCTTTTTGTGTAATAGGCCTGCAGTAGGTACCTTCATAGTCATAGTGCAATTTTTTACGACCTCCGAATATGACTGTTATAAATATAAATGTCTGACCTAACAGGAAAACTAGGTACCGTTTCATCCTTGTGTAATTCTTGACGGAGAATGGGCTATTAATAGGTTTTATGTTCTAACTAAGGTTATCGTGGAGCTTTTGTGGAAAATTATATCTTTTTAGTTGTGTTGTGATCTGTTTCGATAAATTAAGTGGAGCATGCTGAAGTTGATTTCGAACTGATTCTTGGTTGTTGATTCCGGTTGGTTTTGGCATCGTCTTTGTTTTTTTACCCGACTGCTCAAAAAGGAGCGTATATGTGTTCAGGGTTCATGGGGTTCATGTACGTTTGTGGGTATTTGAGTTTCTTTATTCCAACATAACTTCTAAATCTCTCAAAGGATTTAGATGTATGGGATATCGTTAGAATCCTTACATTATTCCGAGTGACACTGGCTATATTTTTTTTAAATGTCAATATGGCGACTGTACGACGCCATTTTAAAATGTGAAAAATAGTATATTTCATTACGAGTGCGGAAAGCCTGTCATTGCAAAGAGTTCCGACAAATTGCAATGACGAACAAGTTGCAATGACGGTTCCGCACGTGTACTGAACAACTATTTTTAATACAGTTGCGAAAAAATGAAGCAATTTAATAAAATAATAAAAACACAATAAACTCAACTAACTAATCATTTATTTCATAGAAAAGTTTTAATTCACATATACATTGAAATTGGTACAGTTTTCTTCACCCATTCTGGGTAGGCAAAGGGAACTTTCCCATACAGCCAAGTCTTCAGTAGATTATTTTTATAGAAAATTAAGAAATAAGGTCCGTCTTTTTCTTTTCACTTACCCGCGCAAACTTCTATAAGCAGAGACTATAGCAGTGCACGTCATACAGCCAACTTTTTTATATTTATAAATTTAATTTGGCCGATACTAATATTAATTTAATGTTTAAATTTTAATTAAAATTACTTTTAAATCTGATATTGAAACAAATTAGTAGCTTCTTTTTAGAAATAGTTGCATGAATCATAAAAACTTCTATGATTTTTTTTAGTAAAAACTTCGTGGTTGGTTTTTTCTTTTTAATAGACATTATTTTGACAGTTGGGAAAGAAAACGCATGAGTTCGGAAAAGGTAAAGAAAAAGCTCGAGTGTGTAATAGCCCACATCCCGAACGCTATACGTCCCTGTAATACGCCACTTTTTGAGCAACTGTATTAAAAAAAAAAAATTCTTCAATTATTACAATATGGGCATCAAATGAAAGGACTTAATGAGCACATTTCAAAACTATAAAATTTGTCACTAAAATGTGTGAAATAAAAATAAATAAATTTAAAAAATATTAAAAACACGATTGCCCTGCCAAAAACGAACTAAAAAGTTAAATAAGTGTCATTGCGGTAGGGGGACCTCTCTGATTAAAAATTGATCCACAAAACAGTCCCCCGACTGCAATGACACTTATTTAACTTTTTAGTTCGTTTTTGGCAGGGCAGTCGGGCTTTTAATATTTTTTTAATTTTTGTAACAAGCTGTTAAACTACTAACTTAAAACGGCACTGAATCCCAACTGGAAGTGTTATGTTGTGTTGTTGTCCTGAGAGCCAACACAGCACCATGTTTTTTTAATTCGATGAAGACTTAATTTTTTTCGTGTATTGCCTTCGAGCAGATTATGTGCGGCGAAGTTCAACTTTACGCTCCTAGTAACAAACCCTGTATTGTGTACACCGCTATCAAATCAATTTGTAAATCATGCATCACTCATAGATATATAATATATACCGTCATTTTGTAGTCGTTTTAATTAACTTAAGGGAGTGTTCTACTAATGGAACTAAACATTTTTGCCAAAGAAACATAGGTCGTAAAACGACAAAAAATTTTGACTTTCCCATACTAATAAAATGTTTTAGCTGTCCAGTTAGTATGGGAGACCCAATATTTTTTGTCGTTTTTCGGCCCATGTTTCTTGGGCAAAAATGTTTAGTTTCATTGGTACAACACACCCTTAAGTTAATTAAAACGACTACAAAATGACGATGTATATACAGGGTCAATATATTCTGTGACAGGGTGCATTTTTGAGACGATACTAATGTATCGTTTCCCTAATAGGAAAACGTTTCTGGGAGACCTTCCATAACTTTTTAAGACATTTTGAACTGCATTCACAGATTTCGGAAAAAACTTACCGTTAGCAAAAAAAATGCTAAAATACCAAAAAACATTTTTTATGCCAATCGATCCTATTTCATGTGGGGATCAAAAGACGCTATGGGACCATAAGGTTTGAGTACTAGAAACGACAGCTAAATCGCCAAAAACTTTTCCCATACATTTTGTACGGAAAAACGAAAAGTTTACCTACTCGAAATATTTTTAGTGCCAAACGATCTTATTTCTAACTGTGATCAAAATACTCTCTAAGGCCAACTGAAATTTGAGTACAAAAACTACTTTTTTGATTTAATCTCTTATATAAAAGTGAAGGGGTGACTGACAGACTATTGCCCAGCCCAAACCACTGAACCTAGAGACTTGAAATTTTGTACATAGATACCTTATACAGTGTAAACATTCACTAAGAAGCGATTTTCGGAAATTCTACCCCTAAAGGGTTGAAATGGGGGTACAAAGTTTGTATGGAGAAAAAAAATTAAATAGACATTTCAACTTGAAACTTCGTAGGAGTACTTCTTAAAACAAATAAGCAAACACATGTTTCGTGGTTTTTCGAAACTCAACCCTTTAGGGGGTAAACGGGGTAAAAAAAGCCCAACATCGATATGGGTGTCGTTATCGAGGTTTTATGTGATGTTGATTGCAAAAATGGCATTTATTTTTAAGTGGTGGACATTATTCAACCCCTAAAGGGGTCAAACGGGGTTCAAACTTTGTATGGAAAAAAATAGACATTTTACGATAGTTAACACCCTTAGGGGGTAGATGGGGTAAATAAGGGTACACCGTATTTTGTGATTTTTCGATAATTAACCCCTTAGGGTAGCTGGGGTAAATAAGGGTACACTGAAGGTCTTTAAAAGATCTGCCTATTCAACCATTAACAGCATGCAAACATTATTTTAAAATAAAATTAACAAGTACTTAAGTATACTTTTTTTTCATAAATCGATATGGATGTCGTTATTGAGATTTCATGGGATGTTGATTACGAAAACGGTATTTATTTTATAGTCCAACATAGTGGCCATGATTAAACCCCTAAAGATGTGAAATGGGGTTTATTATGTATGGATTTTTTTTATTCAAAGACATTTCGACTAGAAACTTCGTGATTTTCCGAAAATGTTTAGGTTTATTTACCCACTAACCCCCAACCCCTTAGGGGTTCGTGGGTAAATAAACCTAATAATCGATATGGATATCGTTAAAAGGATTAATGGGATGTTGATTGCGAAAATTTTTAGGGTCCAAATATTTTAGGGTCCAACACGACACGGTGGACAGGACATTATTCAACACCTAAATGACTAAAACGGGGGTTCAAATTTTTTATGTAAAAATAATACGGGAACGGGATGGAGTGAGAAGGAGAACGGGAACGGAAATTAATAATATCAAAAATGTGAAAGATTAATGTTTGTTGCTCAATCACGTAAAACCAGCTAGACGGATTTGGAATAGCACACAGACTCTTGTGGTATTGATACTTTTTATCTCGGTCAAAGGTTTCATAGTGATTTTCCGAATGTCCATGCGGACGAAGTCGCGGGCAGAAGCTAGTGTTGTAATAAAAGATTGTGCCTACATGTGTACATAAATAAATAAATGAAATGAATGTGGTGTGTGAAGACGATGTTGTGTGTGAGTTACGTAGTTTCTGTACTCAAATTTCAGTTGGCCTTAAAGAGTATTTTGTTTACAGTTATTTAGAAACCTACAGATTAAGCCCCTCATACCTCTATGATCCACCGACGAGGATGACCATGTGGATCGAAGGATATTTATTTTCCTCTTCCGATTTTTTCACCGGGATTACCAGCACCGGTTTACGGCAAAAATGAATATAACTTCTGAATTTGCAAATAAATTGAATTGGACAAAATTTGTCTGCGTAGGCTAAGCTTGGCCAACTGTAGCCTATCTGAAAATTTGACGTATGATACCCACTTATTTTCTCGTCATATTTTTTTATTAAAACAGATACCTATGGATATGCACACATGTCAACCATGCACGCACATGCTTATCATGTAATCATTGTGTCATAAGCATAAAGCACTGAAGCGGCAAGCACATTTAATTGATGTGATAAATTAGTTAGACAAAATTCTTACATAAATTCGATAATTTGTGTCTATCAAAATTACTAATATAGATTTCACTTCATTTACTCGTTTCATAAAGAATACGGAGCAAAAACTATTTTATCTTGCAAGGTCCAAACTATCTCTTAAGCAACATCCATAAAATAGTTCAGTGTTCTAAGCGTGCCAGTTTCTTTCGAATTTATGGAATTTAATGGAATACGGGAATGGAAGTATGGATTGTCCACCAAAAAAATGAATAATAATAATAGGCAAAACCTGTATTATTTGTTATGTTAACTTTCCATTACGTATAAGCCAATAAAGTTTGGTGATAAATTATTATATTATAAAATGTTATAATTATTACGGCGGAATACATTAATTTTCTTGCGACTGATTGTAACTATTAATTGCAACAGTTTCACAACCATTTACAAGCGAAATTATAGCTCTCCTCTTTGAAATAATAAATGAGCCCAAAAAATAGAGGTAGGCGTAGATACTTGTCGCATTCACAGTAATAGTACCTATATTAATATTGAAAAAAAGCAATATTTGTTTTAGTAAAGTATACTTGGTATTTTTTTAACAATTTGAATAGCTTTATTACGGAACGGTGAAAGGTCATGCCACTCCCAAGCGTTGGGCAGATGAAGATAGAAACGTAATGACTTTCATGGCATGACTGGCCATTGTTGATACGGAAAAACAAAGATCCTTTCAGTAGGTACTGAAAATGTTCAGTATTAATAATACAAATTACTGCTGTTTATTCCAGGAGCCGCAGATAAAACAAGACTTTAATAAGAAAAATAACATTCCCTTTCAACGACAAAGAAATACGATATTGGGCTTAGCCAACTATATCTAACTAAACAAAGTATGATAATGCAAAAAAATACTTTTGCTCGTCATAAAAGCTATTGGGCAAATCAACTGAGTCGATAAAAAGTCATTACTGCCAACTATCGCACGCAATGGTAACATTAATTAAACACATTTTTCTACGGTCAGTGTTCCGTTTCTCTCTAACGCGCAGCTGTGGTGTACGTGCCTCTCGTTCTAAATCGTAGAACTCTGTGTTATCGGTGCGCGAAAGTGGCAGGTCGCGTGCGGAGAAAGAGTCGACGACCGCGCGGGAGCAACGAACGTCTTTGCGGCGCGGGCGCATTGTGCTGAACGCAGCCCCCTCCCCGCCCCCCGCGGCCTGCGCACGCACAACTTGCATATGGAGTTGAGAGCACCATCCTGATTTTTGGGGAAACTGTCATTGACCAGTGAAAAGCTCCAAAATTTTCAATATATCCAACTTTTTCTGGTAAAATCAGTCGCTGAGGGAATCATCATTTAGAAAGTTTTAAATTCAGTACTATGTAGCGTACAATCTATTGCAATAATTTAATTATTATTAGGAATTATGAAACCGGAATTTAAAGTTTACATTAAACATACTCTGTGGGATTGCATACAAATTTTAAAATCAGTCGAAAACCTTTCTAACTTAAACAAAAAGTGAAAACTATTTTTTTAAATCTTTAAAAAAATCAGAAGAAAGAGAGAATATTTTTTTAACAAAAAGCTTCGTAAAAGTACAGTGCCTTTCCCAAGGTATGAAAGGGCCGCTCTATATGATATAATCTAACGCCGGCTGCGCATTAGACGCACACATGCACACTCCTGTATACACGTTTAGAACAGGGGCATGTCCACACTGGAACCTTGTCTAGGCACTATGCACTAAATCACTAATGATGAAATAGACTGTCCTGTGAAAGTCCAGATGTTGCTTTCGTACTGTTTCGTTGAAGTGATAATTATGTTTTTGGGCGACATGAACGTAGGGTCTTATTATATAATTCTTGTCTTTGTTATCGAGATTTTGATGGATGATAGTTGGTCCAAATAAATTCCCCGAATTCAGAAGCGTATACATAATAATAATACAACCTTTACATACATAATTTATTATTATGTCTCAATCTCAACATATCTAGCAAAAAAAAAAATTATAGCCATATAGGTCCTTTTGCTACTAAACCTATTTATTGATTTTATAAAATACCCATAAAAGAGCAACATAAGTATTATGAGCTCATAAATAAAAAACGAAATCACTTTTCAAAGTCTTCCATCGCCGCCGTAGACGCGTCCTACACATAGTTTGCGCAGTGAAAGTGAGTGTGTGTTGGTGTGGTGTGCCGTGCACCCACACGAGGTGCAGTCTGCAGCCCATGCACAGGCTGATGCTATCCGACCGAGCTGTGGACCGAGCCAGCGACACGAGCTGGTTTTAGACTGTATGTGTCAACTCTACCATGAAGTTGCTCAGAAAGTATGTGTCGGTGGGTGTCCTGTGCATCCACATGCAGTGCAGTCTGCAGCCCATGCACAGGCTGACGCCATCCGACCGAGCCAGCGACAAGAGTTGGTTTAGAGTGTATGTGTCAAGTCAACTCTATCTACCAATGAGTTGCTCAGAAAGTATGTGTCGGTGGGTGTCCTGTGTATCCACACGCGGTGGAGTCTGCAGCCGATGCACAAGCGGATGCTATCCGACCGAGCCAGTGACAAGACATGGTTTAGAGTGTATGTATCAACTCTACTATGGATGGAGTTGCGCAGAAAGTATGCGTCGGTATGGTGTCCTGTGCATCCACACGCGGTGCAGTTTGCAGCCCATGCACAGGCTGATGCTATCCGACCGAGCCAGCGACAAGACTTGGTTTAGAGTGTTTGTATCCACTCTACTATGGATGGAGTTGCGCAGAAAGTGTGTGTGGGTGTGGTGTCTATGCATCCACATGCAGTGGAATCTGCAGCCGATGCACAGGCTGATGCTATCCGACCAAGCTGTGGACCGAGCCAGCGACAAGAATTGGTTTAGAGTGTATGTGTTAAGTCAACTCTATCTACCATGGAGTTGCTCAGAAAGTATGTGTCGGTGGGTGTCCTGTGCATCCACACGCGGTGCAGTCTGCAACCGATGCACAAGCTGATGTTATCCGACCGAACTGTGCACCGAACCGACCTAGGGAACGACACTACGGAGAAGCCAAGCTCACCAACACGAAGCCATATTTGCAGCTCTTCGCTATTGCTTTACTTTTGAAAGATAAATGGATTTGAAGATTTAAAAATCAATGGATAACGAAAACTTAAATATGTCAATCCAATACATCCTACGATAGCGAAGCGATAACGAAGATTTGCAAATGTGACAATGGCTACAGAACCACAAAGACCGTGTGTTGACATGGTGTGGTATGCAGTGCAGACTGAGTTTGCAGTAAAGACTGACGCTAACTTCTGTTGTCGTTAACACAGTAAACATGAATATGGTGTATGAGTAATGGTACTTGCGTGGAAAAGTTGCAAAATATTATACTTATCATAAACAAGAAATGAGATTGAATCTAATTCTGTTAAATAAATTGTAGCCTAAATTTGTAATAAAGTACTAAAAATCAAAATTATTTAAACGAGAACTGTAATTTTAACTAATAATTTGAGACACAAAATACTTTGATATAACCAAATTAATACTCCCACTACTGAGGCACAGGCCCTTCGGGTGGATAAGAGGATGGATGTAAAAGAGAATAATAGAATAATAAAGTAGTCAGAATTTAAAGAATAATCAAACTTAAAAGAGTATACTTAAATGAAGTAAGGAGATTGTGTAATAAAATTCGAATTCTACAAGAAAATAATGAAAAGTTCAAACAATAAACACAATGTATTCGGTATAAGTACTTTGCATTATCAAAGTTCCGAAGTTTTAGGTTTTCCAGTACTATTGTTTAGGTCCTCGGCGAAATTTCCTGATTGTGAAAACATTTTTTTGTTGAGTGGGCCCGAAGAATAGCTTTTGTAGACATTTAAAGTGCTTCGTTTGATTTAAAAAGTTTTAAGGTTTTCGCATTCAAACTTTCCGTTGAATTACAACAACGTCACAGTAAAAAGCAATTCCATTGTTACTCTTTTTAGAATTCTTTCAAGGGACTCCCTGAATCTCAGACAGACATCGGCAATAGTTTTTTCACCTTTCCAGCACGAAAATGGCGCTTTGGCGCGTAAAAACTCGCAGCAAAATCGATTTTTGCTGCGAGCGTGAGGCAAAGTGCTTTTTTAATTTCTAACACAAACTTTTAAAATAATAAAGAAAAAAGAAATAAAGTGACAAGGATGACACTTGTAAAATTGATATGTGAGAAAAGGATAGATAGAGTGCTTTATGGTGTCATACATGAATTAAAAAGTAAAAAAATAAAATGCATGGATATACCAAGGAGTTTTCAATAAGGATTATTAAAAAATAAGGTTGTTAATTCGAAATAAAGAGTATGGACGAAATGCGGTCGCATGTATGAAATAAATAAAAATATAAATAAGTAGAACAAGAATGGGTCGCAGCTCGCCAGTTGTTCGCTTGGCTCGTCTTTACAATGAAATGTCCAAGAAGTTACCTGATCTATTTTAGACATCCATTTTCAAAGTCTTCCTAAATTTATGACCATAATAAAGAATGACGTACCTTAGGTCTTTTAAATAGGTGTAATATCATATATTTTCTTTAATTCATCTTTTTTAATTTTCTATTTTATTTTTAAGTGAGATGTAATTTTGTTTTTTTTTAAACTACAATAACGCATGCTGTGGTTACCTATAATTGTAAGTGCAGTTAGCTTTAAGCAATTTGTTGTTCTGTTTTATTTCATTTTATTGCTGTTACTTATGTTGGTGACCCTTTTAATAAATAAATAAATAAAATAAATAAATAAATATAAATAAGAAATATTAATGGAATTTATTAACAAATTAGTGTTTTATGATTATAGATAAATGAATAAGATGGGATATTAATGAATAAGAGAAAAACAGCGTAATGTGAAACAAAACGACGGGAATCTACTTTACTCTATGAATAAAAAATTTCAGCATAGATTTGATCGAACAATTTTTGTGTTAAAATGAAGATTGTTGTCCAACTCCAAAAGACTTGAGTGAACATGTTTCTAATGCTGAATTTAGCTTTTTGACAAGAAAGACACGTGAAAATTTTCTCGCTGGTAGAGGTGAAAAGTTGTATGTTATACACGAGATCAAAATTTTGTTCTGCCTTTAAATCACTCACTGTTTTCAGTAGTCTATATTAGACTAATTCTAGACTACTTCGCAAGTTCGTGCTTTAAAGTCGGCACCTCGCAGCACAAATTGATTTTGGTCACTTGAATAACAAATAACTATTTACGTCTTTTGTCTATACCCATGGTGGCAGCAGTGACTCAATTTATTTTATCTGCCAGCACTACCAGCACAGAAAAAAATAGTTTAATTATTCCTGTAATACGAGTGTATAGATTTACATAGAAAAGTCTTATCAGTCGCCAGTGGCAAATTATCCGGTGCCTACTCTCAGTTCAGATCCACACCTTTTTAGCACTACCTACATACTTAGGTAGATTATTAGGTCGTCGGAACTGAATCATGATTGAATCAATAGTAAAATAGATTTTATTTTAGAATAAAATAAACAAATGGAAACTTGCTATCAAACTCATTATCTTTTTTGGCATTGTTTACTAAAGTTACAAGACAATAATGTTATTATAACATACTAAAGTTCACGTCTAGGTTTTACTAATTCTTGTAAATCAAATTAAAGTGATAAATTTTAATAAAAAATAAAAATACCAATTAAGTTCAATGCCTTCTCCTGAGTAGAGACTACAGAATATAAAAATATTAAAAGACTAAGACCGTGTATAAAAAGACCTGACAATCTGAGCAGTGTTTCTGCGTAGGCGCACCCTGTAGATCGCGGAAGCGCGCGGCCGGTGGCCGGCGGCTTTCTTATGGAAAACGCGCCACCGCCACCGCCACCGCCAACCCGCCCGCATTGTGCCACCCTTACGTGAGAACCAACGGATGCCATCAGATCTCATGCTTTATTTTATTGCAATACATAATCTATCTTTTTGTAGGTACAGTCGGCTACGTGACCAACCAATAGGTTTTTTAAGCGCAGCGAAAATTTTTCCATGTCTATGGTTGCAACTTAAACTAGCGGTGAATTAGCTCAAAAGGTATTTGCTACTTCTGATCTGAGGTCGACTTAAAATCTAAAAGCACAATGTTTCAAAATTGTATTGGAATTAGTTTGTTCGAAGACTCTTGACTAAAGAAAAAAAAATAACGTCCGCCCGTGACTTCGTCTGCTTGGACTTCCGTCGATTTTCCAAAAAAAAAACCTTTCATACAAACCTTGTCCTAATAATTACGAACACAAAAAAAATAGGTTCCGAACTTACTTCTAAGAATTACAAAGTTAAGAATTTTTATGTGGTTCAATTAAAGAATCTCTGACCACGAAAATGTATCTAGACTTTCATAATTAAACGACACGAGATCACGCAACAGTTCTGCGATTGGTCCACATCAGCACGTCATAGCGAACCATAATATAATGTACATCATACATAATACACCATACTATATTATGTATATCATAGTTTATGATTACGATCATCGTGATTCTCTCCTGGCTGACTGGGCTAAATTAGGAACAGACAATCCTCTTTTACTACAGCAAATCAATTTGAGCGAGGGCAGTTGTGGGTTAACCGTTGGAATTTGAGCCGCATAAACCATTAGAAATGTATTTTTAGTAAGAAATTAGGCGATCAGTTCTTGTCTCGGTTAAACCATTTGACATTGTTTAACGCCGTTGTAAGAATAAAACTATGCTGAAAATAAACGTTCCCTCCCATTTTGCTTAAAAAATTGTTGTTAATCCTACTATCCTACTAATATTATAAATGTGAAAGTTTGTGGGTTTGGATATTTGGATGTTTGTTCCTCAATCAAGCAAAAACTACTGAACGGATTTGGTTGAAATTTGGCACACAGTTAGTAGATAGCCTAGATTAAAACATAGAATACTTTTTATCCCGATATTCCCACGGGAACGGGAACCACGCGGGTGAAACCGCGGGCGGTCGCTAGTTGTCAAATAAAAAGAGAAATTTTCTGCTGAAAAAGTATAAATAAAGTATTTATTAAACGCAAAACCACATTAGAGAGTGACGAGACGACGAAGCACGTCGTATCAGCTGTGAATCTAGCATAATTCTAATCCATCACGTATTATATCATTGCGCGCGCATCGGTGCATTTCTCCGCAGAGTGAATGCACTCTCGCGGTTACGTAAACACTCTTGCCCAGAAGTGATCGCGCGGGCGCGTGTGTGCGTCGGCGATGTTTTTGTGATAGAGAAGTAGGAACATGATCAAGATCATTAGTGATACGCAGTTATTATAATACCATTTTAATCGGTTGACAGGAAATGTAGAGTGGGTACTTGAAGTGTGAAAGTTATAAGCATCATATTTTCAAGTTTATGAAAAATTTAATTTGGATTCAAATCCAAATTCTATTGTTCCATTACTGGCGTTAAAAATTCTGGATTTAGTCATTCTAAATAAGATTCCGGGAAAAAGTCAGTTGCATTCATTTTGCAGCTGAAATACAACAAATTGTCACATTCCGCATTTTTCTATTTTTATTTGTTTATTTCACACTATTGTAGGTATTGTCACGTAAAAATTAACACTCTATTCGAATCGATTAGAATTGTAAAAGTGTGATCGAATAAGATATTTTGACGTTGTTGTAAAGTTAATACTTACTTACAAGGTAATTTAATCGAGTAAGAAATTATGAAAGTAAAAAATACACTTATTCTTTCTATATTTAACTCAGTCAGCGTGAATGGGATTCTACTTTCGATACCTATGTAATAAAACAACATAATAGTAAAAAGTGTATCAAGACATATGATCAAGAGTACGGCAATAGTCAAATGGTTAAATTATTAATTTAAGTTACTTAACATGATTACTATTGATTACGTTTGTTTTCGTAATTTGAAATAAGTAGACAAGTATGTTTTCAAGTTAAGAGATCTTCGGATTTGTAAAACAAGTTATTTGAACGCGCGAAAGAGTTGTATAAGCATAAGAATTCAAGAAAGTTAAAAATTTATTAAGCATTATGACACAGCACAGAATAGTTAAATTATGATTAAATACATATAAAAACCTAAAACATATTAGGTCTTTACCTATGAAATTGCCGTTTTGTTTGAAAAAAGTTAAAGTATTTTTTTTTCAAAATTATTTATTTCTTTTATTCAAAGTAATCACCCCTGCAATCAATGCATCTTTGCCAAAGCTGTGGCAGTTTATGGATGCCCTTCTTGAAAAAATCAGCTGGACGGGAGACAACATACTCTTCAAAGGCGTTTTGTACTGCCTCTCGGGAATTGAATTTTTTTCCCACTAAAAAGTTGTCCAAATTTTGGAAAAAGTAATAGTCGGTAGGCGCAAGATCTGGTGAGTATGGCGGATGAGGGAGAGCTTCCAAACCCAACTCATGCAGCTTAGAGACGGTCTGTTGTGCAGTATGGGGTCGCGCGTTGTCGTGAAGTAGCAGTGGGGCACCCATCTATCAAGCTTTTTTATCTTGCCAATCTGTCGCAAATGGACCAATATTGTTTTGATGCTAACATCAAAAGCTGCTGCCAGCTCAGCTGTAGATTGCGATTCATCTGCTTCCACAATCGCCTTTAATTCATCATTGTTGACCAAAGTTTCCGGACGACCACGAGGTTCATTTTTCAAGTCAAAATTCCCAGAACGGAACCGAGCAAACCAATAACGGGTTGTACGTTCGTTTGTACAGTTCTCTCCGTAAACGTCGTTGATGTTACGTGTCGTTTGTGCCGCGTTGGTGCCACGACGGAACTCATATTCCATAATTACACGAAATTTCGAAGTATCCATTATGAGGAAAAATGTTGAAATGTAATGAAAATACAACGCCAATCAATAAACAAAAGACTGATTTTGTAAATAGAATGTCATATTTTTAAAACAAAATTAATTTGAATTTAGAATTCATAGCCAATCAAAACTTTTTTTTGTTTGAAAAAGTCTGTACTGCAATACGGCAATTTCATAGGTAAAGACCTATTATTTAGCTTATTAATTTCACAGTGACCTATGTGTATAGGTACTAAGTGAGAGCTAGCTTACATAAGGAGCTAAGTATTTATGCTTTTTAGCGCTACGTCAGCCTATTTTGTTGCACGCAGAATAAAATCGTGAATCGTAAAAATAAAATTCAAATAAAAACATAACTTTTTTAGCTATACCCTCTTTGGTATGGTTCGATTAGGCTTTAAAACAACCGTGTGAGTAACCAATCTGGATGGATTTCTTCGTTCTTATGTCTTTTAGGATAAAGTTTAAATTATGTTGAATAGTTTCGACTGAAATAATTTGTGCGGACAACACAGGGAATACAATGGTGGAGGAACGCAAGCCCTTATTGTTTTGTTTGCGAGAAAAGTCGAGAGGAGTATAGTATAGCCGTGCGCTTACTCTGAGAAACAATCGCGACGATTAGAAACTTAGCTAACGTATAAAGCTCTATCTTTGCTGGTTAGTACTAACTATCCTTTCTTAGGTACTTGGTAAAATCATTATGAAACGCTGAATCAGATAGCTTTCCGGATTTGATAAAATTACGGGGGGGGGGGGGGGGGGAAGTTCGCGGAATGGAGGGGTCGGGGGGGCAAAAGGATGATTTTTTTACTTGCACTAGTTATGACACTCATTGAGATTATATATACAAAGTTTTATAAAAATCGAGTCTTTATTCACTGAGATACAGATCAATAAACAAGCGAATCGGGATTTTTTTATCATTGGAAGAAAATCGAGTTTCGCGCTGTCATTACATGCCTTACCAATCGAGGAAAACTCCTCCGATTATTTTGGAAGAGAAATTTTCTGTTTATTGGGACTCTGTACTGGTAACAAAAAATAAAAAAAAAATTAAACAGAAGAAATTTTCCAGTGATGAGATGAAGAGGGCAACCTCTGTTTAGGGAAGAAAGTTCGCGGAACGAAGGTATGGTGTAGATATTGTCACTTTTCTTTGACGTAAACTAATTTTTTACACTCATTAGGAGTATAATAACAAAGTTTAATAAAAATCTGGTCTTATTTACTGAGATAAAAATCAATAAACACACTAATCCTGAGGGCAGTTTGCAATTCGAGTTTCACGTTGTCGTTAATGCCTTACCAACCGAGAAAAACTTCTCAGACGTTATTGGAAAATATGCCATTCGTTTGGTAAAAAATAAATAAAAAGAGCTTTGAGAGAAGTAATTTTCCAGTGGTGACGGGGGAAGACCGCAATTCTTAATAATTCGACCAGAGACAGACTAATAAATGTAATAAAGTTAAGGAAGAATACATTGCAAAGGAAAAATACTTTTGATTTTTAATTCTTACTTCATATCGTCCATTCCGCGAACTTTTTGACCTCCCTTCGTATCTTATGTTATTTTTTTCAGATGATAAATCTATTATATCAATAATTTTTTGCCAACATGAGAAGGTAATTCGGTAAAACTTGGTTTTATTCGGGAGTGATACAAGGAAACACGAAACCTGTCTTTCGAAAAAATCGGAAAAGAAAACGCGAACTCTATAATTTTGAGAATCAGGTTTGAGCTAAATTTATGTAAAGTAGTTAAATTAGTATAGTAGGTTCCTTTTAAAAAATTACGTGGTTTTTGATTTAGACAGTTTCTAAAGTTCAATAATGGTTCAATATATCGGACGCTTAGCTAATAATAGTTACTATCCTGTGGAATTTAACAGGAAAACACGTGACATTTTTGATATTTGGGATGGGGGATGCGGGTTTTTGGTCGTTGCAGGTTAAGCTAAATCGAAATTAATGCAGATATTTCAAAATAACTATTGTGAAAGTTAAGTTTTTCGGCACATCGTTCCAGCTAGAGTGTATAATAATCAAGTAATTTTTGGATAATTTTAAATGACAACATTGGTTTAATGCATCAGAGATCAATATACTGTATGGCTATAAGAATTTATAATAAACTGCCACATGACATTAAAACTTTGACATTATATAAGTATATAAATTTAAAAATAAGCTGTTTACTTTTTTAATAGAAAAAAATACTATTCTGTTAAAGAATTCCTTGAAGACATGGATATATAATATGACTAGTTTGATAAAATTGCTTTAGTAGTGACTGAATTTCAAATTAATTAATTGATAACTTTATGACATGTAATAACTAATAATTTGCACATCGAACTACTCGATAGAATATGTTGGATTAGTTTAAACATAAGACCGCTTTGTAACCATATTCTTGCAAATAAATTGCAATTTGATATTTGTGGATAACGGTGTTGACTGTACAAATACGCAAAGAACCTATTAATGGCTATGTGTATGTAATCTCCTTGTTCAGTTGTTTGTTGTCCTGAATAAATAAAAAAAAAAACAAAAAAAATGATTTTATTTATTATTTAATCATCTTCGCTGAAGGTTTAATGATTAAACTTTAATCGCAAAAGTGAAAACTATCCACCCTAATGTAAAAAATGATTTCATATCCACGAAAGTCTCTGTGCAGGCAAAGTGACTAAACTCAAGAAAGTTACCTCCAACCAGTTACTCTAACTGGTCCACAATGTATCTCGAAAAAGGCATAAATTCCTCGATCGAAGCACTAATCGCGACCGCTGCAATTTCCATAGGCCGGCCTATCTTGTATCTGACTTTCACCGTCGTCCTCCCCTCCCCCCCATCCCCCGCGCTGCTGTCCTTCGCTTATGTAATTGTTGCAACACTGCATTATGCATTTGTCTGCAATATACTGTTCATAGTTTCTGGGTGATGTAGGTTGAGGACGCAGTTTTTACAAAATTTCGATGACTGACACATGCGTCACGCCACTAAGAAATTACCATCAGAAGGATGGCTACTTATTTAAATTATTTTAACAAACCAAATTAAACTTGTCGTCTATAAAAAACTATTAAGTATAAGTCTGGAAAAACGCTTGTTTGGATAGTTAGCTACTTTGCGATTCAGTACCTAACAAACGTGAAAATCTGCGGAAAAGTCATAAAAAAAATATCAAGGAAAATTTCCGGTTATGAAAACTTTTTTATCTATGGCTCCTTAATTAATATTAGAATGACTTTATCTTTTAATTATTAACACATTACTTTGGAACTGAATTACGATTCTAATGATGATGGTTTTTGGTAGATATAAAAATCTGTAAGTTTTTGTTTCCCAGAAGAAATATTTTTAATTTATATTTAGTAAGTAATAAATGATTGCGTAGGGCGTAGAGGTAGAATTTTGTACATGAAATTTATCGTCCTATCCATCGTTTAAGTGTTTTTAAATGAGTTTTCATAGCCTTTTCTACTTTATATAGATAACTGATCGAGTAATTGGTAATGGTGTGGTACTTTCAGTATTGCTGTTAAACTCTACAACACTTTAAACAACATTATCGAAGAGAACGGTAAAGGTTCGTTGTTTTTCGGAACACAACTATAATTTACTACTTTAACGAGGCTATTATAGTAATAATGCCGAAAACTGACGACTTTCCGTATTCCCGTAAAACAAAACAAGCCATGTGCATTGTGTGTTTTTACACCATCATTTGTAAGCGTTGAATTAAATAAATGAAGCATATTTTTACCCGACTCAAGAGGGTTATGTTTTTCGTGCGTATCTTGTATGTGTGTTTGTATGTAATATTCTTTATTACTTTAATATCTTTCAAACGGCTGAACGGATTTCTATGATTAACATAGGTTTCGTTAGATTTGTCTTGTCAGCCCAAGTGTTCTAAAGAAGGTGGCATTATAAAAAACCAAGATGGCGGCTGTACGGTACGGTACGGTGCTATTATACGTTTCTTACTTTCATTCTGGAAAGTAATTTTATTATTTTAGTTTTGTTTACAATTTACGAAAACTTACGTCTGTGCGGAATACTTAATTAACTGAATTATACACATACGCACTTAAATAAGCAATTTATCAAAGAAAATAATTAAATGTTGATGCGTTAGATACTGTTATGTAATATTATAGTCGCATGCGCGGGAGAAATGCGTCGCCTCGCTGCGGCTGCGGTTACAATCACCGCCGGCTGAGAAACTTCTGGGCCCGCCAGAGTTATGTACAGTTATTTCATTATTTATTGATGTAACTAATTCTGGACAGAACAAACTCACTCATCCCACAGGCTGTAAGTATATTCGTTACGAGGGTGGTTTGGTAAGTCCATGACTTTATAAAGAAGAAACATCTTTTTTCGCCATATTCTGTTTTATTTCTCTACTGCTGCCTATTCAGTCCAACGAAGTTCCTACCTCTTTAACCAATTATTTTTCATCCCTTCTATTCGAAAAATGATGCTTTGTTCCTATATAAGTGGGACCAAAATAGCTCTTTTCTGGTAAGAACTTTTTAGTGGGAGGAAAAGAGATTTGAATTTAGAACATGTATCTTTCAAAGAATTCGAACGCCACCGCCCCGGCTGGTATGTATTGACTGGCTGTATAGACCGCAAACTGAAAAAAAAACATAAGCGCGCGAATTAAGGCTCGTATTACAGAATCAAACTCAAACTCGAATCTCTGCTTGAGTACAGTTAGATAGGGATGGCGCTATATGCGATGAATAGCACCATCCCTTTCTAACTGTACTCAAGCAGCAAGCAGTGCTTAAGTCTCGTCCTATAATACGGACCTAAGTCTGTGTTCTTGTAATTAGTACATACTATGTTCCACAGAACAAAGAACATTTTTTCTATGTTCTGTGCTATGTTCTATTTTGCTAAAATAATGAGTTCTCCGTCGAGTTATGAAAGTGACAATGTATTAACTCCTGAAACAATAACTATAGAAGCTAACAACGTTGTACAATTATTTTACTTTTCACGTGTCTTTTTTAAATATAGAACATTTTCATTAATTACATAAACACAGTCTCCTATTTATTTTCTCATAGAAAGGGGATGAAAAGTAGAGTATATGACTCGGGCGCAAAATATTTTTGGCGAGGGCGACATACTTTGAATCCCTCGCTACGTTCAGGATTCTACTGAAGAATCCCTCGCTACGCTCGGGATTCTACTCTAGAATCCCTCACTTCGCTCTGTATTCAAAAAAGCACCCTCGCCATAAAAATATTATTTTGCTCCCTTGTAATACAATATACTATTTTTCTTTCATCGCCTGAAAACTGTACTAACTGAAATAAGGGCTCATTTCAGACCCCACCTTTTGGCTTGATGGAAATTTTTGCCCGCCAAGACATTTATTCATGTTTGGTAGGAGAAAAAAATCTCAGTGAGCTATCTAGAGAATAGGAATGATTCGCATTTTCATTCGATGAGTTTTGATGTCATGAACCGCCGAGAGGGTCGACAGGTCATTAAGAAAAGTTAGAAGTTGCTTGAGCTTTTTGTTTTTATTGCTGAATTTGGAAAAAAAATTGTGTAAAGATTCCTAAGGAGTTTCTTTTTAAGATACAAAAAATAATTATGAAAAAAAAGGATTTCTTCTTTTCAAAGTCATGGACTTATCAAACCGCCCTCGTAATCGTAGCAAAGCAAGCGGATATACGATACTAAAATAATAGAAACACTGATGGATATCGGTTCAGCCCTTTAAGAGTATTCGGTACTCTTTCATTATAATGTTATGCATGTTTTGTATAAAATCAAGGTGGAGATTCGAACTGACCGCTCCGCCGCATGTGCATATCGACTTTACACCCACCTTAACGTGAAAAAAATACTTAAAGTGGCACCCCGAGCGAAAGTGGCGCTGCAGTGAATTTTATTTAATATTATAATTCTAATACACAATTTTTAATGTTTTACGTGGAATTTTTAGGGCCCACAGTCTAGTGTTTTTGGAAGGTATCGTTACATTCCCTCGTAGTCACTGCTAGAAGTAGATTGCAAACTGCTAAAAGTGGCCATTTTTTACACATTTGCTATCTATAGGTACTTCTACGAATGACTACGAGGGAATGTAGTGATTGATACCTTCTAAAAATACTAGACCATGGGCCCTAAAAACTCCATGTAAAACATTATGAAAATATTTTTCTTTTAATAACTACTATCCGCGTCAATTGGTAATAAGCCTGGCGGCCATGATTTTAACCTCAAAAACGAAAAACAATTGTAATTTTTTCATATACCTAGACCCTTATTGAAAATAAGAATTCAATAATTAGTATATTATATTACCTATTAGAATTTTACTGTTTTTTGACATTTTTTGTTGCGGATGACGTTGATGTGTATGTTAATTTGACTAGGTTCCAGCGCATTACCAATTGACGGGGATAGTAATTAAATAAAAACCTCTGAGGGCGCCACTTTCGGTCATACAACCTCCTTTATTAACATTAACTTCACTGATATATTTTTTTACGAATGGTTATACGGCTGTTATAAAGACATGGCTGCGAACGCACCGACAGGTGCCTCTAGATTGGTGCTTCTTAGCCAAAGTCTTTTGTTGAGGTCTCCTTAACTTTATGGAACCCTGTCAGTTTCATTCGTTTCTGTCAAAACGGCAATTTTTTTGAATCTTTAAAAATAGTTGGACAGACGCAGATCATAGAAATGGATAAGATACAGGTAAGTATTTAAAATACCAACCTTCCGACCACATAGCCCTAGCGACCGAGTGACCTCACCTCGAGTCAGTGACCTTAGATTTCGCACGACCTCGCTCAAGGTCGTACACTTTCGCAATTGTTCGCAACCAATCGTAGGCACTCGACGATACCACTTTTCGTGTGTTTGTATATTAGAGTTGTCCTCAAACAGTACGCGAGCATCGCGACGACTCAAAGGAAACGTTGCTACACTGAACTTGGGAGTCGTATGCGCTTACGCAAGCTTTGAAGATTATTTATTAGTAATTTGGATCTTTGACGCATTGTTTAGATGTTGATTAATTGAATATAAAGTAGTATGAAGGATCTTTAAATTATGTAGGAGGCGACTATTGAACCTTCGCTTGGATAGAAACTAAAACTAAATTATAATTGTTTATCGAACCGTAGCAAACACATTTTGTTTTCGTTGCACCTATCTTCATTCTGGCAACACAATACAAAGTCACAGATTAAACAAACTTACCGTGACGTCGATTGGCGGGAAAAGAAACAACCTTGATGTGACGCGCTTCCCGCCGCGTGGCCTCGCTCGCGGCCGCCAGCGCTCGGCTGCGCTCGGGAGCCCTCGCCATGAGTCGTGACGTTTCGGCTGCCCTCGGCACCTCATAATTGATACGTGATTCGTTTATTTAAGGCCCCTATATACCTCAAAGTGATGCCTTCATCTTATTTATTGCTCGCTAGTACTTAATGTATCGAAAATTCATGCACAGATTGGTTAGTTGCTAATTCTATAGTTTATTTACAAACGATAACCTCTTTAAATAATAAATAGCAAAAAGTGCCATTTTCGCACTTTTCCCTTTAAATTTTTAATACATTATGTGTTTAGGGAGCAATAAATTTAATTAAGATAAGGGCGCGACTTGAGGGATATAGTCACCTTAACCAAATCCTACACACGACGCAAATGTTTTACTTATTCAATCTGATCTGGAGGCACGGTAGTGCCCACGCCAAGATGTCCAAGCGAAGCTCAAGGGCACCTACCTTTTCTCGAAGCGCTTCGTGGTTTTTTAATGGGCCTCATATCTTGGGTTTGGAGTATATCGAGTAACAAAATTCTCAGGATATGATGTCAATACTAAATTTATTAAACATACAAAGCATAGCTCTTATAATATAGATGTTATTGATATCTAAAAACCCCCGATTTCATCTCTGACACACTCATGATCATCAAAACTCATAGGGTACTTCCTGAAGTCCTAGACAGTAAAAAAATTTTATGTTAGCTAGTATTAGTACACAAACAACTGGAAATTGGACTTTAACCTCTGAACCACTTAACCCTCATAACTTGGGTTTGGATTATACCATGTCTGTGTTAGACTTATTAAACATATAAGGTTTCAATTGCATAGTTCTCAAACTTTGAATTGAATTGATATCTAAAAAGCCTCGTTTTCGTCAAAATTTACTGATAATCATCAAAATTAGGGTACTTCCTGAAGTCCTAGAAAGCTGAAATTTGGTATGTAAACTATTATTAGTATACAAACTGCAAAAAAATTATAAAACTTGTAACTTTTACCCCCCTACCTCCCCCCCCCCCAACCCCTTAAACTAGGTGATGGAAGTTTGTATGTGCCTTCCGCAAATTTTGATACTAGAGGTCTGAAAAAATTTGAAATATGTACCTATCTGAAAATCTTTAAATATTTAGTAATTATTTTTAAGACAGTAAATCACTGTTTTTAAAAAATAATTAAAAAATTCCATAAAAAAAATGTGTTCATTTCAAAACTACTTCTTTCGTGGCGCAAACCTCACGCAGATTTTATTTTGCTCTTTGCACTTTCACATTCTACGTCAAAGAGTAAAATAATATCACAGCATAATTGAATAAGTTCTACCACAGAATAAAATAAATAATAGTACAAGTACACTGGTCGATGTTGATAGAATTTTACACGATTTTAGACCACAATTCTGACCCATCCTTGCACTTCCGGTTTATGGATAGTTACTTACAAAAAGAAGTGAAATCCCACCAAAAACATTTTCATGTATAATGTTGCCAAGACTTCCATATGGCTCGCACTATCAAAAAGTTATCAGACCTCATGTAGAGCCAAGCTTCTAACTCTACAAGCCTTAACTTCGAAAACTCTACACCTTAGTCAAAATATGTTGCTTGGCCATTTCGCTACATGGAAACCTTTCTGATAAACAATAGTTCCTGTTCTGATAACAGGTAGTTTTTGTTCAAGTTTTCACATTTAATTAGATAGTCTACCTATATGTTAATTTTTCGTTTAAAATTAAGATACAACCTAAAATGATTGTGCCAACCATAACGTAGGCGACAAAAAAATTACTTACTGTAATTGACGCAATTATATTAGCAAATAAATATTTGAATAAATCGTATTATTAAATAAAATCTCTTCCTAATAATTTAAAATTTCTACAATTTTTTCAAGCAGTCCAAGGTTGGTTGGAAATTGCACGATATTAATTAATTCCACCTGTATGAAATTCATCGGAGCCTGTATGAGTGAAATCAGTGGGCAATTAATGTGGACAGTAATAACTTCCTCGTCGGTAGGGCGGAGGTCGCCCGCCGTACTAATCAGCCTTTTATGGAAAACTTGCCGATACTGTTCTGCTGCAAGGAAAATCACGGCGAAGATTTATGTTACTTTTCTTTAAAGCGGTTATATCACCGAAAGTGGCCCCTTCAGAGGATTTTATTTAGTAAGTTATTAATAGAAAAAGATTTTAATATTTTTTTACGTGGAGCTTTTAGGGCCCATGGTCTAGTATTTTGAGAAGGTATCACTACATGCCCTCGTAGTCATTCGTAGAAGTAGATAGCAAATGTCTCAAAAACGGCCACTTTTAGCAGTTTTGCTATCTACTTCTAGCAGTGACTACGAGGGAATGTAACGATACTGTGTAAAAATACTAGACTGTGGGCCCTAAAAATTCCACGCACAACATTATTAAAACTGTGTATTAGAATTATAATATCAAATAAAATACACCACGGCACCAATTTCGCTCAGGGCACATAGCGTAGTTTTTCTCAGTAATGGAAATGGAAGATAGTATTGCAAGATTAAGGCCGTACCCACTTTGGAAACGTTTTCGAGTTCGACGTCCTAAAATTATTGAAATAAGAACACTTTTCAAGAATGAAAAAAAAAAACATCGACGATGCCACTAGTGGCTCGGTAGCTTAGTTGGTAAGAGCATTGGACTGAACTTCCAAAAGTCGCGGGTTTGATTCCAGCTTGAGAGTATAGTCTGGTGCGAGTCGAGTTTTTCTAGTTAGTAATTAGTATTGTATAAAATAGCTTTGTGAATGCTAAAATATCAAAAACACGTTTCACATTTAGGAATTTTGTGAGCTTACTGGATTTTTCAGCATTTCCTGATATTCCGTCTTCAGTTCAGAGGTCATGGCCACAATGTCAGGATATCTGAGAAGTAGATGTTTAATGCTTGCGTTCCCTAAATGTAAATCGGATAGCAACTAATAGTTGCTACGTACTTTTTTCTGTAGTTTCACAGATAAAATATTGGTGTTATCGCCATATAGAGACATCAGCCAGCCGGTTGACCCATATTCTTAAATCCATCATTTGACAATGATAACGCCCGCCAGGAGTGACAATAAAAATATACGCGAGCAACCACCGCTCGGGGGCGCGGCGGCTCCGCTAGTTCAGTGACTTGCGGGCCGCGCGACTGGCCGGACGGACGCGTTACAACGCTCTACACGCCGATACATCGCTTGTGCTTCGGAATACAAATTTGACAGTGACAGGAGTGTTGCAGTGTTCGAATTTTGAAACTTGATTGATTTGTTTATGGTTACTCTTTTATTTTTATGATTGTAATTTGTGGTGCATGTGGACGGATCAGTGACCCTTTGGATTTTATACTCGTATTGGACTCGGTAAGTGCGTTTTGTTATTACTGCCTTTTGGATATTGTCGTAAGTGCAAATGGTAATTAGTGCTGGGCATTCATGTTTTCGATTAGAATATTTCATATAATTTATTGAAACAATTAATTCAAAGTAATATTAATTCAAATGTTCAGCAATAATTTCCTAAAACAGACTACCCGAGATGAAACTATAGAGTATAAGAAAGTTAATTTATACACTTATAATGAAAGTGTCTCCACCAATTTCTCCAAATTATAAGCTGACTGATGGATTAAATTAATCAACGTTTTATGAAGGATATATTTCAGGGGGAGTAGTAAGTAAGTTCTTTAACTTTTATATAAGTAATTGTATTCATATTTTCAAATAAGCAAACCCATCTTATATAGGGTTGTTATAAATAAATAAACATGTTTCTTACACTTATATGTAAAATGCAAATTTTGTAGTAATAACCGATCAATTTTTTTTATATAGGTAGAAAGGTATTTGATGAGTCAACAAAATACAGTTAAAGATTCATTTTCAACTAAACAATAGGATATTATCTAAGTAAATATAAAATAATGTTGTTAATGACAATCATTAACAAGATTTTAATAAAAGTTCTTAATTAAATTAAAATATATTTAATACTTAAAACAAAATGAATAAACACCTAAAGTATTTAAAAAATATGTAAGTATTTTTAACAGTCTCAATATTTTTCTAAATAATGAATTATTTGTAAACAAACAAAGTTACAGACCGACCTTAAAACACAAAGGTCGCGCATATGAACTTGATCATTTTACAATCCTATTTAAAATGGAGCTAATATTCAAGACCTTCATTCATAATATGTATTATGAACAAAGACATATTTATTTGACAAGCACTTTTATTATAATTTGACTGACCTTGAAATAAAAAAGATCAACAAAACTAATATAACAACATTTGATGGTACCATATGGGAATGTTTACTACAAATAATATATTCGTTATTTAATTGGCCTTGACTATAGAACTTATGGTTTGCGGGTTCAATTCTCTTTGAGGCAATTTATTGATGAAAGTATTTGCGACATAATTTTTTTGTTTACGTGTTTTTAATTTCCGACGTTTATAAAATATTTTTGACACGGAATATAGCTGAATCATTGTTTATTATAGGGACTTTGTAACCCATAAATAATGTTTAAAATTTAAGTGTTTTGTTCGCGTCACGTAAAGGTGGCCTCCAATTTAAGATAAAACACGGTTTATTGCAAATAATTATTTACTGTTCGTAGAGCTTTACGTTAAAGAAAAAAAATCCAGTCATTTTGTAATAAGATATAAGAATAATATTATGAAACAATTAACCATGTAATGTAAGTAAGTAGGTAGCTACAATAATATTTTCTTCAAATTGAGAATCATGGCCCGAAATAAATGCACATGCACGCACGACAAACAAATATCTGTTCCCATATACCTACACTGCAATACACGTTGCACCTATCGCCAACTTCTCTACACGTGATTCGGCCCTTACACGGAGCTTGTGAATGATTGAATGAATGTTTTTTTTATTTGTTTGAAACATTCTACTTCAGCAAGGGCTGTTACACCGTGCAGAGCCTAGCACCGACAATGTAAGGTTGTTTATAAGATAATTGATGGCCTATCGAATTCGCCGTGGCCTAACAACACGCGCCATGCAATTTCGTCATAATCGCAGGTGCCTTGAGAAATTTATTACTACAATTAGCTCTAACCAAGCGTTACATTCAAATATGACCCTTTACATGCTTGGTAATGTAGAACTAATAAATGAAAATATTTCGTTAGCAGCCATTTTTAATTTCCCCACTGCTGGGACTCAGGCCTTCATGTGGGTGGATAAGGGGATGGATCATAACCCACCGCGATTGGTGGGTGTTAACGACTGCAAATGCAGCCGGGACCAACTGCTTAACGTGGTTTCGAAGCACGGAGGAACTCAAGATAATAATTGGTCACCCATCTCATGACGGACTTTTACGAAAGTTGCTTAACTTCCGCAATCGCAGGGCCAGGCGCTGCACCACCGAGTTCTTCAGATGAAAATCCTACAATAAAATTGGATAACTTAAATAAACTCATATTTTCGTTTTTTCATTAGTCTTCGAGAATCATTCCTTTTTAAGTGTTATTTGTTAGCACTTTATCTAAACAAAATTATCTATTGATATTTGGTAAAGTGATTTGAAAATAAAAGGTAAGTACTATTAGGTACTTAGAAATATTAAGTCTTCCGCAAAACAAGACACCGAGACGATAAGAACGAATTCTTCTCTGAAATATTTGATTAAAGCTATTAGTTTTTGTCTCACATATCACCCACTCTCTGAAACATAGCTCCACATTCTCATTTTTTTAGATAAACTGTGCCAGATTTCATATCACAACTTGAAGGTTAAAAGTTAAGTTCCAATTTTCTCTTATGATATGTAGAAAGAGATTCGCTATAGGTATTCAAAAACATGGTACGTATGGCGCCAAGAGATAATAAAATCTTTACAAAAAAAGAGGTAAAAAAATATAGGCCACATGCTTTCATTCATGAAATCACGCTGATAAAATACCCACGTGTAGTTTTCAAAATCACGGAACAGACACTGATAAGTAATGCATTTTATCGGTACACACTGCCTGCACACACAATGAGGTTTCGCCCTTGGCCTTATCACTCGACATGACAATATAACGCAACACCCATTCGCAGTTTGTATTCACAAAACATAGCTATATACATATAGATAAAATATATTTCAGCATAATATACCTACGTATACAAAATATTTCAGCATAAATGTAGGGCATTAATGAAATCGCTGAAAATGCAAGCAAAAGTTGTGTAACGAAAGCATAAAATGAGGTTTAAAAAAAGTATGTTAGAGACAAACTATTAGCGCAGTCTTAGCATTAATATATGTGAAAAGCAAAACATTTTACTCGATATCTCAATAATTTGATTAAGTCAATTAAAAAACCAATAACATTTAGATAACGTAAAGCAAAAATTTATTTTTTCTCGGATAGAAAAAGTGTAGTAATTAATTCAAAAAAATATTCTACACAAACATAAACATTGAAATAAAACATTTTAACGGATTTTGATTGAAAAAAAAAACACTAACCTTTCTATAAATCCGCACTAGTATCCGTTAACAGAGTTTTGAAAAATAAAACTGTAATTTTTTTCAACCTATTGACTGTCACTTTATTGTGTCAAACAGGTAATAAACTTAAATATTGGCAAAATTATTTGAATCAATATAATTACAATATATGAAAGTAGTAGTAGTAAGTTACTGGTACAGTACACATAACGACAAAACTTAATGACAGAATAAACATAGGATTCGAAAAGGAAAACGAATGTATAGTACGGTTAAAATACGCAAAAAAAGGAGTGTGTGTGTTTGTACATATGGCATAATAATATTATGTTACAGAAATATTATCCAGTTGTAATGGAACCATTAACATTATATTACCCACTTACATGTAATTAAATGTAATGTTTGCTCATTAGCACTATTTATTTAATTAAATCATGGCGCATGTAAGAATTTGAACTTTTGTTTATTTCAGAAACCACTTTGTATTGTAATTTCATAAAAATATGAGTAGCTTTTTGCTTTAGTACTCCCGTGACCACGGCCCCTGGAAAAGTGTCGAAACGTCGGGAAATCCAAAAAAACAAAACTTAAATCAAAACCACATAATTCTAAAATTACATCTGAATTGATACCAATATACGCGATGTAATCTGTAAAAAATATTTTATTTCTAACTTTGTTTTGATCGAAAACGCATTTGTACGAAATGTAATAATTTTTTTCGTTCATTCACACAAAATGGCGAATTTTGTTATTACCTACTCTCTTTTCCAAAGTTGCGTGTCATTCACTTTTAAACTACTAAAGAAACTTCTCACGAACATCTCTTGAAATATTCGCACGTGCAAAAGTAATACGTATTCCTATAAAGTAGAGTCCAATTCAGAATGGAGTTTATTCACCAAAAAAACGCAAATTCAGCGCTTTCATTCGTAATGGTTACTCTTTAATAAATGATCAGATCACATGTTAATGTTTTTATAAAAAGCACTTTCACTTGTTAACAATAGTTTAGCGTAACGAGATTGTGTGTAGCAATACATCATTTGTGTTAATACATTGCGTGGTTTAGTTAAACAAACAAAAATTATAGTTGGTGTGTTATTTATTTATTACATACTAAAGAAGTTCTTAAGAAAATATAATAATTAATGTGAGAAAAACCGGCGAAGTGCGAGTCGGACTCGCGCACGACGGGTTCCGTACCAAAAAACGGCAAATAAGTTGCATGGGAGCCCCTCTTAAATATTTAAATATTCTGTTTTTAGTATTTGTTGTTATAGTGGCAACAGAAATACATCATCTATGAAAATTTCAACTGTCTACCTGTTGTCGTTATTAATATCGAGCAAAAAACGGCAAAAACATCACGTTTGTTGTATGGGAGCCCCCCTTAAATATTTATTTTATTCTGTTTTTAGTATTTGTTGTTATAGCGGCATCAGTAATACATCATCTGTGAAAATTTCAACTTTCTAGCTATCACGGTTCATGAGATACAGGCTGGTGACAGACAGACAGACAGACGGACAGCGGAGTCTTAGTAATAGGGTCCCGTTTTTACCCTTTGGGTACGGAACCCTAAAAACTTTAAAACAGATATTATTAATTACATACTAGGTTTAAGAAGTAAGCGTATTAAAATAAGTAGGATACTATATAGCTACATTGTTAAAAAACACTTATACATTCATTTAATAAGCCAAAATGTAATACTAATTAGTTTTAGAAGCGTATACACTTGTTAAACATTTAATTTATTTGATAACTTAATAAGTTAGATATTATTTATAGCAAAAAGCTGTTTGAAAGTATCTACTAGAATAATCTTTCTTAATTTAACCCGTTTGCAAGACCTGCTGTAATTATATAACTGTAGTAATAAATTACGTATAACTAGATATTTGTTGAACTAAACATAAACACAGCTCTTAATAATCATTAAAGTTTAACCTACTTGTAACATTTTTATTAGGATTTGTTAAATTTTGCCCATCTCAAACTTCCTGACGAAAAGCGTATTAAGTATTAAGACTTTCTCTCTCTTCTTTATTATTTACTCGTACTACGTATAAGGTAAAAAATAAAGAGTTTATTAAAAAAATACTAGGTAGGTAGGTATATCATAAGAATATTAAAAAAAGAAATCATTTATTTCCGCGTGCAGTCGCGTGCGCCGGCGCCGCGCGGTGCGTTCACCGGGCACCCGCGCGCCGCCATCGGCGGAAAGTGAAAGTATAATTTCAGACATGAACGTCACCGATTACGCGCCGATCTAGTCAGGTTCACTTTTTTTAAACGTGAATTGTTGATTTGAAACTAGTTTGAAGGTGAGCATCCTTCTGTAAGATTCGAAAACAAAACTTTTTGCGTGTAAATGCAATGTTTTGTGTAGAATTACTAAATCTGATGCCTAACTTTCTAACGATTAATTTATATAAAACTTTCGATTATTGCTTTCGTCATTTAATTTTGTTAAAATGTTTTCAATAGTAACAATATCCAAGTTTAAAATTGTATTTTGCCAGTTTCAAATCGTAAATTTTCAGTTAAGTTACTTCCAGTAATTTTATGGCGTAATCTCAAAAGAAAATGGCTGGCAATAAATATATTGTTTAATATTTACCGTCTACTCTGTTTTTATTATTATTTAATAATTATCTGTGCCGGATTTAAAAGGTTCTCGCAGCCGTCCCAGGCAACGCCCTGCAAAAACCTTCAAGAAATCTTTATTTATTTTAACAAGAAGCTTTAAATGTGAAAATCTTGCAACTTTCTTGTATTTACGATAGTGATACAATAAAGATGTCTATTTATTGTTAGTAACTTAGCAACCAAAGCAGGTGTTTTTGTTGAAATCTATTTTTAATTTAATTTCAAACAAGTATGCAAATCTAGTAAAAAAAAAAAATACTGGAAGTAAAGCCACATTGTGTAAAGTTTAACTTATATTTATAATTCTAAGGCCACGGATCTTTGAAAACATTTAAATAAAGGAATTACCTACGCTGATTTTTCCGCATTTTTTGTAACTTTGAAGAATTAATTCTTTTAAATCATTTGATAATACTGTAATAACAGTATTAAAATGCTAATTCATCAACTCTCTACTAAACATTTCTATTAATTCACTTTTCTGTGAGCATGTGTATCCTTTAAAGAGAGCTTATTTCTTTATTCCTTATCCAATTTTTTATTAAAACTTTGATACTTCACTGATTATAACTTGAAAAACCTCAGATTTAGTTTTTCAACAAATTGAAGTTCGAAAACAATACTTGCCATTTGGCGTACAGTAATTTATACCATGTGCGAATATCTAAATATAGAGTGTTTGTAGAGGTGCCGAACCGAGGGCGTCGACCCGGCTAAGCATCACTCTATAATGAGCAACTATTTTCGCCGCGCTATCGCTATCACCGAACTTGGACCTCAGTCTTGCGCTCGCTACGTGCTATTGAGAAAGAGTTTTTTTTATCTTCAAATAAAAAGTGAACGCGACCTCTTTAATTCAATTTCAAGATAGAAAGACCCATACTCGCACACGTGAAGTAAACTGAAGCCTTTAGACGCATAATACCACATACGCAAAATACCACCTTTACGCAATACGCCATAAACGCAAAATACCACTTACGCAAAATACCAACTAAGCAAAACACCAACTTTGATTTACGCAAAATACCAACTACGCATAATACCAACTTTTTCGTAATTGACTAATTGAAAAAAACTACTTTCTGTACTTTGATTTGCTACCGGAACCTAAAGACGAAGTCTCCAGCAGTTAGGAGTCCCGTTGAGGGCTGTGGGGAATATGCTGACTGAATCTGATGAACAGGTATGATAAGACCTCCTTTACATTCATGCTAGCCTGGTACTTTTCAATAGACTGATTGCCCTGTTAGACCAACTCCTGCGTTGAGAGCTGTGGGGAAAATGCTGACCGGATCTGATGAACAGGTACTTCGATTAGCTCCTTTACATTCCTGCTAGCCTGGTACTTTTAGTTTTAATCATAGTCACAGAATAGATAATTATAACCTAGCTAGGATAGCTGAAGAACCTTAGCGAAATTATAGTTCAGTAAAATTACGGGAGCTAGTATGACGAAATAGAAATAATTTGCAATAGCGGTCTTTCTTCTTTTGATCGTTAGATTAAATGGCTAGCTGTCATTTTGTCAATGAATCCAACTAATTTTCACAAGTTTTTTTTTTTACTATACTGACCAAAATATTAATTAATTTAATTGCTTTAGCAAAATTGCTAATTACATACTTTCTTTACTTTTTGCTTGATTTGGAACTATAATTTGATTGTGAATGTAAATCCAACAAAAAAAGTTACAACTACGCTGTATTTTTTTGTACTCGTAAATTTAGTTGGATTCGTTCATATTAGTGTTTTATAATCACATCAAAGTCAGATTGCAAAATTACAGCTTATTACCATTTAATGTTTTGCGAACCCGTAATTTTACTGGACTATTAGTGCTTTGGCCACCTCCACTTGAGTGACAAAATAATTCTAAGTCCCAGGTGGTGTTTTGCGTTTATGGGATTATACGTAGTTGGTATTTTACGTATTTTTTCTACAAATCCGCAAAACACCACAAAATCTCGAGTTGGTATTTTGCGTATGTGGTATTATGCGTATGTGGTATTATGCGTCTAAAGGAACTGAAGCTGTGTTATAGGAGTATGAAACATAAAATCAAATATAGATAAAACATAATGATAATCGTAAACACTAAAGATAGCACTTTTCGTAAAATTAACAAAACGTTTGAGTGATTCATTCTTATCATAGTTATTTTTTTCAATTTCCACAGAAACATCTAGTTGTCGTCTTTCTTATCAATTGCGTATTGGTAAGAATGATGTTTTTTTAATATACAAAATATTAGGTAAATCCTTAAACGGAAAGCAAGTACGTAACGTTAAAAATAACCAGCCCACCACCGCCTACTCGTTGAACGAAATAAAACAAATTTGTTTGGATAGTCCTAATACTAACGTATCGTTGCCAAGGTTCGCGAATTTTTCTCCAAGGCGAGTCTCCTTGACACACATCGAGAGCCGAAACGCGCGAAAAACGCGCCGGCCCACAGATAACGAGCGTTGAATCATTGGCTGATAATAAATGCTCAAGTCTTGTGTGCGAATCCGAATTTCAAGGCGAAGAATGGCTGTTTGTTTGTCAATATACGCATCTACTTTAACTAAAATTAAGAAAAAAAACTGCCAGTTAAATCAAGGTTCGTTGCGGTACTTATTGCATATCTAACTAAATAACGTCGATTTTTCCTTCTACTAAATTAATATTTAACTGGACGCAATCATTGTTAAAAAATCTATACAAAGCTTGGTTACGCTTAATTGCAACCATATTTATAACCCATTCTTTAACTTTTTTTTCATAAAAAGACAGACACAGCAGGCTGCTTCACCCCCGTCGTTTTCAAAATGTTAACCAAAACCAAGAAGCTTATACCTCCCTCCAATGGAGATTGCACGGCCATATGTCATAGTGAAGATTGAAAAAAGGTCCTTAAGTGACGTGACGGCTTATTGCTACCTCTTTCTTTAGTGTTACAATACGTGTTCGTTGTTCGTCGTTCGTTCGTTCGTGAGAAACGAAAACGTATTGTAAAACGAAAAGAAAGAGATAGCAATACGCCGTCACGTCATAAAGGACCTTTTTTCAATCCTCACTATGACATATGGCCGTGCAATCTCCATTGGGAGTATAAGCTTCTTTGAGCAAAACAAACAAAGGCTAAACCAAAAGTAGCCAAAGCTGTCATTTCGTCATGGTTACAGTTAAATATTGCAGTGTAAAATATAAGTACACCGTTAATTTTTAAGTAGGTATATCTAAAAATTTAAATGGGGATATCAGACCACATTTCTGAATATGAATGCGCAGTTAAAAAAATAGTTTGAAAATATCGAAAAAAAAACTGTTGATTAATCGGCAAACTCACAAAAATAGCAAAACGCGTGCGTAGATTTATTCTTTTCATTATTTACGTAAGTAAACAAGATAGTCTCTTTTGATTACGCGCGTGTAATTCTATGAATGAGCTCTATATCCAGAAATCAGTAAAATTTTGGGACATAGAAACCTCAATATCTTGACCAATTATTAAATATTGAAACTTTTAACTGTACATAGGGAAGAGATACACTCATTTAATTTTTAGATAAGTATACTTAAAAATTAACCGTATCTAAGAGAGACATGTAAAATTTTAAAACGATACAAAAAGCGTCGCGGAGGCCAATCGGCCTTGACGCCGGCCCAATTATTCCGATTCCGCGATGACCGCACACACGATTTATTGTATTCGCATTTAGATATAAAACGGCTGTAATAAGGCCAACTTGTTAAACGACCACGAGAAACATTCGACATTGATATTTGACAATTTTTAACTCGTATTAAGTATTAGAGAAGGTAAAACATACGCTATGGCTATTTAATGACTGGTATTTATCCTGATGTTTCGTAATGGTAGATCACTATTTTTAAACCAAACAAAAGGAGTACCGCTGATGACTAGAATTTCTTTTTCTGTCTTTACTCGTTTTAAAATTAGCGGAAGTATGATAATTTTAGATAAATCTTTTAAACTATTAAACAAAAAAATTGTTTTGTTAGATTACAATTATCACATTTTTGTTTTCTATCATTTAAAAAGTTATCGGAAACCTCTCTTTACTGAATAAAAAAACATTCTCTAATGTGACACACTTTTTGCCAGGCACGTGTACTAAAAGTAATATCAGTTTATCAAAATGGTAGTTTAGATAATACTACTTAAATTAAAGATATTATAAAACGTAAGATTTTTCATGGCTAATCTTTATTAGCTATAAATTAATACAAATACGTACAATCTGAAATAAATTTTCTAGGACAATCAAAACTAGTATTTTGCAATATTGAAAGCTTTTTTCCTTCAGTATTAGAGACCCATCGTATCGTAAGTACGGCTGATAAAGACATAGTATATTTAATTTTATTTATATTCAAACCAACTGTGGAAGTAAATTATAATTTTAGCAATCATTTTATGAACTCTACTTAACATTTCCTTCATTTAAAACTTCTTTTCAATTCTATCTACGTACAGTATCATAATAAAGGTATCTATTCCATCTAAAGTAGGGTTTCTTTCTGCTAAATTTAACTAAACTGATAAATTGTTCGCAGTAATTCTTACTAATATTATTCGCAAGTCAGTTTGTTTGTTTGTTACGCCTCCACGTCTTTACTACTGAAATGATCATCATGAAATTTTGCAAACAAGTTGTCAGAGGTTCAGAGAAGGACATAGGGTACCATTCATCCCGAAAAAATACTGTTCCCGAGGAATAGAGAAATGACTGTCCACGTAGACGAAGCCGCGTGCGGCTGACTAGATTAGAATAAGTGAGAAACTTGCCCGATAGTAGCGTTAGTGAATTTACTAGTTTTTAAAATATCTACAACTAGCGGCAGCCCGCGTCTTCGTCTGCGTCTGCGTGGAAAGGTTTTTGCGATACCTCAGGAACAACACTTTTTTCGGGATGAAAGGTACCCTATGTCCTTTTCTGTACCCCTGACAACGTGTATGCAAAATTTCATGATGAACGGTTTTGTAGTTAAGACGTGAAGGCGTAACAAACAAATAAACAAACAAACGGACTTTCGCATTTATAATATTAGTAAGGATTTTGTACATTCGATAAAGTATGATACAGCTGTTTCAAATATAAGTAACCATATAGACTTATGTTTCTGATACGAAGTTACAGTCACGATACAATAGGTACCCTATTCACCAACTTTTTAAACGTAAAACAAAGTTTTCTATTCAAAACTTTAATTTAAGCCATAGACAAAAAGCCTTTTTGAAAGAGCAGAAACAATTGCTTAAGTATAAATCATTAAAAAGTATTAACAGTTTTTAACCCTTTTACATTTTGTAAGCTTTTGTTAAAATGCTGTCTAATTGTTGTTTATGTGCACTGTGCAACGGGTTGACAGTAAAGTACGGGCACTATTATTTTACGTTTTTATGGCATTTTTATGGGTGACATAAAATAGAGGTCGTAATATTTTGATGTTAGGACGAACATGGGAAACAATGTAACAGTTCTTAACGAGTGCGAATGGTTGAAAAGAAAGTTATTTATTTTTAAAGAAAGCGGCCTTGCTTATATCATAGATTATGAAAATAGATGTTTTGTTTCCAATGTAAATTATTTTTAGTAAAGAAAAACATATTCGGTTGGATATATTTTTTTAAATTAAATTATTTCAAAACTTAAAAGATTGGGCCAATTATTATGTGTTAATTCACTGTCAGTTTTATAAAAGCTGTGGAAAAATACAATTGCGTTTTCAAAGCATTTTCAGTTTCTACAAATTTTCCTCTTTGTCAATTTCCAAATGTTTGCCAAAGCATTACATAATAAAAGGCATAATTTATGTGATTAACCCTGACATTGTTCAAAAGTGCGTAAAAAAATAGCACGAGCTAGAGCTAGTCACTAATAAAATGGCAAATATTTGCGTCCATCTAGGCGCCGCGAACGTCGGCAACCTTCGGCAATTTTCGGCTGTGCCCGATCCTCTTAGCCAGTATAACAAGAGCTTCCTGCGCCGTTTTGTGTTAACGAAGCTAACTGTCGAACGGGCTAGGTTGAAAGATTCTCAGGGGTCTGGTAAGGGTGGGCGGACACATCCTCGCCTGGTGCGGCAACCTTGGCCTACTTTGATAATGTCCTATCCTCCCTGCTCATCATTCAGCTGTAGCGATAGTAAGGAGCGGTTATTGCATATACATAAACACAAACTATTATCTAAAGAGTTAGTAATCAAGATAAAATGCTTTCATCTGCGTTGCCATTCTAGCTCGGCTAGCCAGAGAGTTAGTTATTTAATCAAGGAGTTTTATTTAGGTACTATTTAAATATTATGTTACTATTATTTATACAGGTACTATTTATTTATTTAAGGCTCGGTCATGCGGAAACATTTGTCTCTGTCTTTTCTTTACGTGTAAAGAGTATGGAAAATAACCTCACTTCTGCACTTTATCGATATTTTTCGTTTTTTTTTCATCATTATCTTTAGCACAATTTTTTTTTGAAAAAAAGTTATTGGAGCAACTTCACAGTACGTTTAAGTGTATTTTGATGTAGAATTCAATACGTTTCCGCTATTATTTACGCCAAAAATATGTCCAACGACAAGCGCTTTTGGTGATATTCTGTTTTTTTCACAATCATATCTGTGAGGTTTAAACAATTAAATACTTGTAGGTACTGGATAATCTCTTTAGCTTGTCGTATGTTTTTTTTTGTGGCTACAACTTTACGTTTTCTATATAAAAATATGTCTTGTTTTTCTATCATGGACCCTAAGGTGTTGTCAAAACTTTGGCGCGCAATAATAACAGCGTTACGTCTCGCTCACGCGCATTGTTGAGCTCAGCACTGCAACCATTCGTCACCGTATGGAGCCTATTCACGTATTAATTGAGTGGCTAATGAAACATTCGGGCTTCCATGACCTACATACGTACGACAACGTGGCTGTTATCGTATAAATACTATAACAGATGGGATCGAGCCATTGAGATGAGTGAGAATGAAGTGTCGTTAGTATAAGTGCCTAGTTAAGGAAATAAACAGATGGTTTTATGTGCTATCGGATATAAGCATGAAAGTAGGTTGATATATTCTTCTTGATTTTCAAAATCATCACATTACGTTTTATTAATGGACTCTGCAATGCAATAAAACATTTTGGTGCGTTATCTGTTAAAAGGATGCATAAATGAATAACACAGATATAAATATAGAATTCGTACGCGATTCATACACGTCTTTTCATTAACAATTAGCAAACCATCATTTAACTATTAATAACACCAAGCGTTTATAGTATTTGGCACACAATGCGAAACGCAATTTCGAAATACTTCGATTTCAATCGTTTGTTTCTAACACTAAAGTGGTTAAAACCGCATCAATACGAAACAAAGTGGCTAACAAACAAGTATTACTTAGATTCTAAGTCCAAATCGTCCGAGGCGAGTTACGAGCGTTACGTATACGTGGCCTCACTACTCAGTACGTCGACGAAGCAACCTTGATCTCCACCTATTACTGAAAAATGCTGCATTAAAACACCTAACTTATTGTCTTGTACTAACGCCCCCTACAAACAATTACGTACCTTAAACTTCGCTCCATAGAGTTTATATCAGATTAATTGTACTTTGCGAGGACCTTGGCGATTGGCCTTGTCTCTATCTGGCGCCCGCTCTTTCCGCCTTCGCCGAATCAATTCGAATTTCGAACTTTATTTTTAATTTATTGAGTTGCCACGTATTTTTTTATTAACTATTTATTTTTAATTACGGCTGAGTAACACTTTTTTTATTTAATTTAAATTATATTTTATCATTATTAAACTACTTCGTATATATATTTAAAAAGGTATAACACATGAACATGACATATTTTTTACACATGTTATGGAATTGGCGTTAAACAAAGTGACATTGAGAACAAAGTAAGTACGGTACGTCGAGATCCTAAAAAAGCAATGACCCATTTACGATAAGCCCGACATATGCAAACTAAAAGCGGGCGATACGCCGAAAATTCGTGCATGAAAACGGCTCGAGCGCAGGCATACACGCCCGCCGCCGCGTAATCGCTCGAAGTGTGTCATGATCAGTAGGTTAAGTTTAAATAAATTGACTCGAGGGCCGCGCGGGCAGGTAGCTGGTCGAAGGTCTCCAGTCTCATACATCTCCGCATGTATGAAGTACTCTAAAATTTTATTAACCTTTAACGCTATTGTAGTAAGGTGATCGAGGGTGTGAATTCTGCTGCCGTGGTGACCTTGCGGCGTGGCGAGGCCGCACTGCAATATTGGCAGAACAATTTGCGAGCACACATCAGGCAATATTTTAATGACTAATAATGGGCTCATCAGTGAAAACCGCGCGAAAATGTAAATAACCTCGTTTCGATGCGTTTATGCGTAGCTTGAGTTGGCAAAACGCGAAAGAAAAATATACCGAAAATAAAAGTCCTTGTATATTGTACTGTCAATGTAATTTTAGAATTTGTATTTCTATTTTTTGTTGAAAGTCCGCGGTTCACATAAAGCTTAACCTTGAAAACATTTAATAATCATCTTGTTTATGTTTAAAATGTGCGTTTTATTTTTAAAAATAATAGCTATGCAAATAATGAATGGAGCATCTCGCATTATAATAATGGGTAACTAAATTAGTAGATGAGTATCTACCCATACGCCTGCGTCATGTGTAAAATGACGCGATTGTTACAAATTGTGCGTAATAAAACAACCATCGAATGGGTATGTGTCACACTATACTCAATAGTTTCCCATAAATAAAACTATCTATCTATTGACCTATATTTTTTGCAAACGTATATAAATATTGTTTGACAAAAGCTATATTTACAACTAACACGGTTAGAACTTCTAGTTATTGCAATATTTTAGTAACGTAATGCTTGATTTAGTGTACTAATTCTTGTGAGAGCCTAAATGAACAGTAAATATAATTAAGACCTACTTAATTTGAAACAATAAAAAAATTGTTACATAGAGCTAGTTTTACAGGTTCTAGATAATGTTCAAGTGGTAACTGGATGAAATTAACACCTGGCAGATAATTTTATAAAAAAATCTGTTACATTTTTAAATTAAACCAAATGAAAGTGCTATCGAAAAGTTAACAATAATGATGAAATGTTGTACACTTTTAGTATCCGATAATTAGAATGAAAAGAATATACAAACAAGTAAATGTAATAATTAATTTAATTAAAAGTGTTGAAGTTTGAAGTCCACACTTTTCGCCGCGTAAGGCATAACGTGAAAATTTAGGGCATTCGTACACGAGGTTGCAAAATGATTACGCTGCTTACGTTTTATATATCTCAGACAATAGGTATGTTTGTATTTCACAACTACTGATGAAATAATATTTTTGAACAGCGATGACGAACACTTTTTAGTTATTTTTAAAACTTATATTCAACCTGATAAACTGTGGAAAGCTAGGGGACGAAATGAAAAATAAACTTATAGGTTTTTTATATAAAAGAAACAAAAAAGAAATCATAAGTATTGAAGCGCATTTCAATTAATTTGACCACTTTCCTTTGAACCCTATTAAGTTGCTGATATAAGTTTTTTTTTGTATTTATATAATGTTAAAACAATGCATAATGATATAATATTTCTTTAATTAGTTCGTATCTAAAAAAACATGACAGGTTGGTCCTAGTAAGATCAAATAGTATAGTAGTTAAATGAGGCGTTAACAAATGAAAACAATATCTATCAAATAGTTTTTTGAATCGTCTTAGATGGTTAATAGCGAAAGAAAAGTAATTCATTCGGTAGAAATATCATAATTTTCAAAACAAGGGTTACAATCGGCTTGGCCTCATTTTTTTTAATAAATACTTTATTTGACAATAAGGCACCCTTCCAAGGCTAAAGCCGATTAAGTAGGGTGAAAAGGGTCGTCTCTCTAAATCAAAAGCTAGGAAGAAAATACGTTCGACGTTTTAGGACTGACGTTTATTGCTGAAAACTTTGTTTTATCTTTTGGTACTTTTTGGAAGGTATTAAAAACTTCCAAATGATGTTATTATTGCTGCATAGCAAATTCTACTGTTTTTACTTTTATCGATATTGATTCAATGAATAGTATTGCCAAAAGCAAACTTATCTGCTATAACGTCATGTACGAAGTATGTAGATAAAATCCACCCAGTGTCTGTTTTACGTTGTCACCTATGATTTTGAGCTTTACGAATACAAAAAGGTTATTTGGATATTGCGTCCCCTCATTATAAAAGCTGCATGTGCAATAAAACTGTGCGTAATTTATTGTGCATGGAAGGAAACAAGGTAACAAACAAATAGTAGGTGTCACTAAGTAGCGAAGGGTCCATAAGTCGATTCCCATCAGCTTACCTTTTAGAAATCCAACCTCACGAATCCACTATGCAGATCATAACGTTTTAGTAGAATGGCTTCTATATGCCATACTTTCACCCCTCGCTACTGCCTTGTTTTTACATCTACAGGCGTTATTGTTGTAGGGTTTCCGAATATACAGATTCCGGATATGTTCCATTTGTCAGGTAGAGGTATAAAACAGACAGATAAATTCAGAAGACAAGTGCTGTTAGACTTGCTGTGCCTGTCCGGAAGAAACAGGTCCTGTATATGTTGTCTGGGGTAATGCATTAATTTTAGCGATAGTTCTTGCAATATTAGTTTGCGCACTTTCTTTGTTACACAATCGGTTTATTTCGGCCCGTTGTGCCTGATGCTCCGAACGCGTCCAAAAAGGTTTGAACTCGCAAAAAAGGCTGGCACATCCCTAAACTCTGTGGAAATTCAAAGATCACGGGAGGGCACAGAGCTCAACTTTCTCTGGTTTTATAATACACGCTCGATCGATCTGGGATCTATCCGAGGATATTGCATATTTATCAACCTTTGACACGGGTAACAACGTGGAAGTAACATCTTCATGGAAGCAAAAAGAGTATAAAACAAACATGTTTAGGGGTGTTTGAACTGGTTGTTATATCGGATTTGTAGGTTAGCGTTTGGTTTATAAGTTGTGAACTATTGAGCTGTTATTGTAGTGAAACTATTTTGGTTTACTAAAGAAAATTAAAGGAGGTGGCAAATGTTTTATAAAAGCGGAAATCAATTTGGCAGTGTCCTCTAACTGCCGGAACACAACAATTTTGAAATTGTTGATAAGGCTTAGTCAGACTTAGGTAAGATACCACCAACCAAACCGAGTACAAATTGTACCCCCCCCCTGTGAATCGAACCCGGGACCTCTGCGTCTTACACGGGTGGGTGAACCACTAGACCACAGAGTTGGTAAAAAACTTCCCTTCACTCCTTTTCTTCCTTAATTTTGCCACCTAAATAATAAGAGACAAGTTTTCTAGTTCTAGTATATAACTAGAAATATGTCTTAAAACTCCAAACTATTATCCTTTTTTGATAACGGATCTGCGCATGATGCCAATATGTCATAATACTAATTCAGGCACACACACAATCACGTGCATTGTGCACACGTGCTCACCATGAGAGATTAATACGTACAAACTCATTAGTAATTGGAACAAATTAAATATTAAAATTTAAAGTTTTATTGTTGTATTGATTAAGTAGTATGAAATATAAAAATCAAGGAAAACTTTGATCAAATAGTCAAAATAAAGATGAGAAAATATTTACGATTCTTCTTTGAAATTCTGTGGTACTTAATTCAAAAGTAAAATAGAGCAAAATAAAACATTCAAGAATGTTTTAAAAACTAAAACATGAAATCATCGCACAGCACTATGTGACAGTTTTAGTACGAATATTAACTATGTGTTGATTTCGGGTTATTTTTTTAAAGAAAATATGAAAAATTTCCTCAGCAACGCACGCGTACGGAATCCGGTAGTAAAACAGCGCTAGACGGAGACGGGGAGACCCGCCGTTGGTACGCCAGAACGAGACAGACGAAGCAAGGTTACAATCATGGCCGAGTGCTCGTAGTGTAGTGCTTGTTAGTTTATTATTTGTAATCTATAAGAGGTTTATTAATAGTGTTTCAGCCATTATAAAACAAGATAAAAGGTGGAAAGAGATGTAATTGCAAAGTTTTGTATTTCTGGATTGAATTCATCTCAAAGCTCAAATCTCAAAGCTACGAAATTTTCCATTTATGAACAATTTACTACTTAGAAAAAGTCTTATCTGAAAATAGCTTTGCACTGAGATTTTCTGCTATACACATTACATTAATTAACATTTCCTGTTTATCTAAACTTAATACAAGTCAATACATTATTCAATCATGTGATATCATCAATAGATTAGATCTTTTTAAGTACAATTAGCAGTGAATATTATAATAATGTATGTACAGTGCTATTAATTTGATAATGTACAAGTACAACAACAACGGCAAATTCTGAGCACCTGTGGTACAATACTATGTTATTGATCTTATTTCGATGGTTATTATACTCTGCGCGCACCATACATTCTCGAGTTAAGTTGCCGTTGTCGTTGTATTGTCAAATTTATCGCATAGTAAGTAGTACTACTAAGATTTGTACTAGCAGCAATAAAATAACAGTGTCACACTGAGTCACCCACAAATATTCCACAACAGCATCGAATGTTCATACCTAGAAAAGTAGATAGGAAAATATTGACGATTCAAAAGCGCTTACTTTAAGTTTATTTGAATAAATATATTTTGTCTTTGACTTACTTACAATGCGATTAATTTGAAAATATCCAACAGATTTGACTAACTTCATAGCACTTGCTGTACACAACGATGTATTTTAATCTGTGGAAATCTGTACACACAATACATTCACGACTGATTGACCATTGAACCTCAAAAATGATGCTTAAATAAAACAAAACAATACGGTTTTTTATTACCATTGAAAATGGTTATCGAGATGTATATTTGGCCATATCTCCGAGCATTTTGGGAGGATCGAGGTGGGAATAGTACCAAAAGTTGAGGAATTTATCGAGACAGTGTAAACGTTTGAATTTTGAAAATCTACTAGTAACCTTTTTTGGAATTTACCAAAATTCGGGTATTTTGGGGGGTGTTTGTTTACTAAATTGTAAATATTTCGGAAAAAAACCGACTTAAGAATAAATGAAAAAAAAAGTCCTAGGGTATTAGGTTTAGCTACAAAATGGCGAAAAAATTTTGAAAATCGTTTAATAATTGTGACCTGTAGGTGGTCCTTTTAGATTTGGAATTGTAGAAAATTGGGTATTCCCGTACATAGAAAAGTGATGTAGTTTCTATGATTATTTAACGATCGTCATGGTAATAGTGTTAAAAGATGCAAAAGCAGACGACAAGTGCATTCGTTGGAATTTTGAAAATCGTTTAATAATATTTCAGCCGCGTCGAGGCAGTCAGCCAGCGGTAGGGTTGCCAATTATACTGTTAAAAACAGTATTATACTGTTTTTCACTACATTTATACTTTTTACTGTTGATCAAACAAAAAGTATGCAAAAATACTGTTTTTAGCAAGCATAACTGGTATCCATAAACCTGTTTAAAAAGTAAATGCTCAAACTACGTTAGGTAGGTATACAGGCGCGGTGCAGAGCAGACCTCGTTTCTTAGATTGACATTAGATGATCGAAGGATTATAGGCTTACGAAGCTTTCAAAAATGACACAAAATTGACAAGTTGTGTGAGAAACACTAAGAAATATGTATTCAAAACACAAAAAATGTAAAATACTGTTCTTTTTTCTAAAATACTGTTTATTTTTCTTTCGCGACCTTAATCTACTTTTTATTTTGTAAAAAGAGTTGGCAACCCTAGTCAGCGGGCGCTTTTGTAAAAATAAATAATGTACTACCTAGGTAACTTTAAAAATTTAATAGGATTTTGCATTTGATTTGATTTTGGTTTTTCGTAAATTTTTGTATTCATTTTCAATTCTTGCGGGAACTGCAAAATCTGTGATTTTTTTTTCTTCCAATTTCAAAATTTTAGAGTAGGTACCTATGTAAAATACATAGTTGCACCAAAAACTAAAAAGTCCGGCACAGTCCCAACACTCCAAATAAGGCGGTAATCGCAATCCCCGCACTGGTGAGGCCGCGCGGCTGACATAGACCTAGATATTGTGACATTGGCACTACATTCATAAACTGAGGTCACTCGTTCCGAGTCGAGTTTAAAAATAAGTGCGCCAACTCTACTACGGCTATTTGCATTTCGTCAAGTGCAGATAACAAAATTATGCATATTTGGAATAAAAAAAATATGATTTCAGTTAAAATTAACGTACTTATTTTTAATCTAAAAAATTGAGGGACTTTGTTAATAAGATTTTGAATAGGTTAGTTACTTAATGATGAATCACAGAAATGAATGAAAACATTTAACATTTGATATTTCTAAATAGAAAAACCAAGAAAAATTCAAGGAAAAGTTTTAGTGTAAATATTCTTAGAACAGATTTTTATCGCATAGAAAGCTAACGCTCATTCACAGCATATAAAAATCAAAACAATTTAAAGCCTCGGTGAAAATGGTCAATAAATTCAAATGGCATTCAGTATGCGGACCGTGGCGTCTGCAGTAAGGTCTTGATTACGTATGCAGCGGTCACTTTATCTATGAAATACTAATGTCAAGCGTCATACGCTGCATCTGTCAAATGCTATCGCTCGCGTGACCTCCCTCCCGATAGCGGGGTGATTTGAGCTCAATTCCGTCGCATGCGCATTGCGATGTCTGCGGTACGTACGAGACATGAAATTGGAACACACCAGGGGGGTTATTATTCAACGTGTTAATGAACTAACGCAAAATGTGAAAACTGTTTCTTCGGACCATCAAACTGGACAACTTTTACTATGGGACCAACTCTGAAATCGCGAAAAAAAATCAGCTGCTGAAAATAAAAAAATGTATGATTTTTATATTCTCATTATTAATTTTTGTATGAAACAGCAGGTTTTTTTTCGCAATTTCAGAGTTGGTCCCATTGTAAAAGTTGTTCATTTTGATGGTCCGAAGAAACGGTTTTCTCATTTCTGTTAATTCATTACCAACTTTTTCTGTATTAAAGTCTGTATTCTCTTTCTTGTTATATTTTCATTTAGTAAACAATCTTCATCAAACTGCTGACATTATTTTTTATATTTTTTTCATATAATAGTAGATATAGTATAACTTTTTGAAATAGGATATTATGTAGATTTGGAAATTACATCCAATTTACAAGCTTGCCTCTTTATAAAAAGTGTAGAAGACATACTATCAGAAACTGTGCGTAACTGTGCTGCTATTAACAACGAAAAATACTTAATTGAATACCTGGGCAAAGAATTAAATATATTTGCACTTCTTTCAATACAGGAATCGGTGCTGTTTTAACTAAAAAGATCCACTGCAATCAGTGAGATTGCTAGAGTTCTAGCTAGAGTAAGTCTTTTAGGAGTAAGTAAGAGAATGGTGTAGAATTAGAAGTTGGCAACTCGCCACTGAAGCCTTACCAAGGTTGCATAGATATTGTTTATCACTCTCACGGTATAAAAAAAACATATAAAATAGAACAATTTATTGTACACGGCTAATAATTGAGAACCATGGCCTTAATTCTGCGGATGCTCGCAAAATAATGGCGTATCAATGGCGTTTCAATAACATTATTCTTTCGTTGTTTATGTTAATAGTTAATAGTTAACCATAAATTAAAGACCACCTTCAAGTTTTTTTCAATAAAAAAATATCTTTTAACCAAAACAAAGACTAAATAGATTTTTAATCAATTCCGTTGTTTTACTTTTTTCCTCAGAGTACTTAATATTCTTTCAATAATATAGGAAATAAAAAAAACATTAGCAATGCAATGAGGAAACACTAATATAGATACACTTTCGCTTACTATGCATTATTAAAGAACTGCTAAATAAGATGCTGACAAAAATATGAAAGTGATAAACAAACATCAAATATTCAAGATCAAAACGAGTTGATTTATTCATCGTTTTGATTACCGTAACAGCTTTCTACGCAGCGGTCGGAGGTCGTCGAAATTACGAAGAGATTTCGTAATAAATAATAAGTTATTAAGATTAAATAAGTTTTTTTTATCGAAATTTGCATTCAGAGTGAAAAATGATTGATGTATATTTATTTTTAGATGATAATTTATTGAGTAGATTTCGAAAAGAAAAAACAACGTATTTTTCACTATAGGTATTAAAAATCTTTAATATTGAGTGAATATAAAGCGTTTCTGGATACCTAATTTTATTATAATAATTTAATTACCCAGGCTTTACGTGGGTGTCTTTTTATCCTGCTGAAAACATAATCAACAATTTTGATGAAATTCTTTAATTGATGATGAAAACCCTATCAAAATACAAAGGAGATAAGATGTTTACACTGAAGCTACCTTATGAAAAGAAATAAAGTAGAAAATATTATAGTCAAAACTGCCATTAGAAAAATAATTGATGATAAAACTTTTTAGAAACTCGTGTCGTAGCAAAAAAGTCCACGCTACGTCGTAGTGTTTCGTAGCTGCTACGGAACGGCCTTGGGCGGTTGGGCGGCACACGCTACGAGCGTTTGGGTGCAAGTACAAGTCCGGGGACGCTTGTATGCCAACCTTTAAGGCCTGACTTTCTTGTTAAAGGAAGTTTATGGAGTTTTAAGTTCCTTTTCCATCATAACAAGTAATTAAAAATTGATATCGTGAAAAATCCTTTTTATTTTGGAAACATATCTAAGTTTATAATATAAATTTAATGATACATATTGGGCAGTTTACAGCTCGTAAGGAATTCTTCGAAAAGGGGGCGAAGCAGCACGTGTACTGTGGCCGCAGTACTACGGGATCGAACAGAGATAATGTTTTACAAGACAATTTTTTTTTTCTTTTCAATTATGATTGAAGAAGAACTCTAACAAATACTCCTCGTTTTTGAATTCGGTTAAAAGGCATTATGATGCTTTTTAACCGAATTCAAAAACGAGGAGTATTTGTTAGAGTTCTTCTTCGATATTATCACAGTACCTAGTTGGTTACTAAGTTCTGTAACTATGGAAAACATGAATAATACTAAATTTACAAATAATGCTACAATGAATTATATACCAAATGAAAGCACAAATATTTAAGATTATCATGTATTAAAATTATTCGAAATGACCGCCTCTGGCATGAATACACGCCTTTAGACGACGAGGCCAGTCATCGATGGCAGCACGAACTACCACCATATCCAATTCTGCGACTGCCTTGAGAATAGCGCGCTTAAGAGAGTCGAGATTCATGTGGGGCTTAGCACATGCTTTCTCCTCAATAAGTTGCCATATGGCATAATCCAGAGGATTTAAGTCTGGGCTGGAGGATGGCCATTCTTCCTGCGCGATAAAATCAATTTTGTTAGCCCGAAACCATGCTTGTGTAGATTTTGCTTTGTGCGCAGGGGCAGAGTCCTGCTGGAAGACCCATGGCTGGTTTTGAAATAAAGTGTGGCTTAAGGGTTTGACAACAGGTTCCAGAACGGTATCTTGATAGACTCTAGCGCCAGTTTTCACACCTTTTTCACAGAAATGAACCTTACTTAGCCCTGAATAGGACACCCCCAGCCAAATCATCACTGATGAGGGGTGGTGACCTCGTTGGACCCTCGGAGCAATCATGCTGGCTTCTTTACTATTCTTAGCGTATACTCTATCATTTTGACGGTTAAAATTTTCTTCGACTGTGAAGATTTTTTCATCAGTAAACAAGATTTTTCGATGGCCGTTTTGTGCGTACCGCTTTAGTAGAGCGCGACTTCGTGCTAACCTCATAGCCTTCAATCGTGCGTTTAGCAGATGGCCCTTTCGTCTACGGTAAGCGTGAAGCCCAAGGTCATCATTGATAATTTTTTTAAGGGAACTTCTCTTCACAGTCATCTGTATTGCCAATAACTTTGCTTCCGGACGGGATTTCTCGTGATTCTCGCCTTCACTGCCTTGATCACAGCTGGTGTCCGAACGGTGCGTGGTCTTCCTGATCTTTTTCGGTCATCGACGGTCAAGGTATTACTGTACCTATGGATAGTGCGATAAATAAATTGCTTGTTGATTTTCAACTTTTGTAGCAACTTGAAAATCATATTTGGTGGCTGCCCACATTTGTGCAGAGCAATTACAGCGACACGATTCTCCTTCAACCCCCATTCCATGGTGAAATAAACAAAATATGATATACGTGTGGTATGGAATTATAGCTTATAAAACTGTCAATAATATGTCATTTTTATTTTTTCTTTTCATTTGTTTTAATGGCCAGTAATCGATAAAGAAACTCAGTAACAGAACTTTTGACCAACCTGTGTATAATATAAGTCTATGTTGCTTTTTATAGTAGTACTAGCGGCCGCCCGCGACTTCGTCTGCGTGGAAAGTTGTTTTGCTATCCCTCGGGAACGAAACATTTTTAAGGAATCAAAGGTACCCTATGTCCTTCTCTGTACCCCTGGCAATGTGTATGCAAAATTTCATGATGATCGGTAAAGTGGTTAGGACGTGAAGGCGTAACAAACAAACAAACAAACAAACAAACAAACGAACAAACGGACTTTCGCATTTATAATATTAGTAGTATTTTTGCTACCATTTCCATTTTATTACATCTCGTCTTAACAATCTCTTTCTTCTTTTGTGTATGGCAACTGAAGTGACTTAGTGAAGGTGGGCACTCCAGCCAGTTCTGTTTCATGCCGTGGCGGGGCCACGGGCGACCGTTTATTTTTTTTCCACAACGAGATAGTGTTTGGCCTTCACCTCATCTGATGATAAGTGATGATAATGCCGAAAGTGTAAGCGCACTACACCCTGAATCCTCACCACTTAGGAACTGGCTATCTTACCTCTAACTGCCGGAACAGTGTTCCGGCAGTAGGCGGAAACACGACATTTTTTGTAGGAAACTTATTAACGGGGCGCAATTGGTGGCGAGTTTCGAAACCCTTTTACTTTTTACCAATCTCCACGAACAGACTATAATCATAAATTATTTTAACCTCTTTCCTCTCACTCGCCCTGTGCGTTGCCTGGCTACCACGGCCGCATACCCCCTAGGAGGTGGTCTTTCCAGTTCTGTACATGTACCCCTATTGGAAAGTACCACGTATTGATGCTGTGGCTTAACACACCAAATAGTTTTGGCACACATGACAAGATTGGGTTAAGAATTTATTTCTGTAGACAAATAAACGTGCTTTTTACTTACATTGGAAATTCTGAGAAAGCCTGTCAATTATAGAATTAAAATTAAAAACCATTAATTAAAATTATATCCTGTTCTTTTTATCTGTTAACAAGCTGAAAGATTATAATATGGTGATGATGGTTCGCCTCGCCCATATTCCTACAAAACCTTTACAATGCTGAGTTACGGTACATATACTTGCAAATAATTTACCATAAAATAGCGGACTTGAGAGATTCTAATTTCTATTATAAAGTTTATAAAATAAAAGGCTGTTCTATGTGTATAACATATAACAGTTATGTCTTATGTTGCTGGTGTTGTTCTATACTTCAAAGATAAAAACTTTTTCAAAACCACGTTTTTACAATGGACTAAATTATTACAAAAAAATCGGACTAAAAACATTAAAACGGACTAGTAAAAACAGACTAAAAAGTAAAAAAATAAATGTTTCTGTAATTATTTATAACCCTATACCTACAGAAATTTTAAATATAAAAACGTGGGGCGCATTTTGTAAAATTTATCATCCATATTGTATTTAGCATGCGCCCCACGTTTTTAGATTTAAAATTTCTGTAGGTATAGGGTTATAAATAATTACAGAAAAATTTATTTTTTTACTTTTTAGTCTGTTTTTACTAGTCCGTTTTAATGTTTTTAGTCCGATTTTTTTGTAATAATTTAGTCCGTTGTAAAAACGTGTTTTTGAAAAAGTTTTTTTTTCAGTAAATTTTTATTTTCTGCTTTTTAGTTAACAAGCTAAGACTAAAAAAAATATACCATCTCCTATCGGAGCACTCGTCAAGACGATTCAAACAAGCCCAAACTCGATGGGGTTGCATGGTTTCATTATTGAGTTCCTATGGCATGGACTTTCAGATTCATCATCAGACCCTGGACCTCGTCTCCCATTAAAGTACTGGTCAAGACGATGCTAACGAGCCCAAACACGATGGGGTTGTATGGTTTCATCATAGAGTTTCTATGGCCTTCCTCCGGCTCCATCATCAGATCCTCGGACACTATTTCCCAACAAAGTACTCGTCAAGACGATTCAAACGAGCCCAATTTCGATGGGGTAGCGTGGTTTAATTAAATAGTTCCTGTGTCCTTCCTCCAGCTCCATCATCAGACCCTGGAAACTATTTCCCAACAAAGAACTCGTCAAGACGATTCAAACGAGCCCAAATTTGATGGGGTTGCACGGTTTCAATATTGAGTTCCTATGGCATGGCCTTTCGGCTTCATCATCAGACCCTGGACCTCGTCTCCCATTAGAGTACTCGTCAAGACGATGCTAACGAGCCCAAACACGATGGGGTTGTATGGTTTCATCATAGAGTTCCTGTGGCCTCCTTCCGGCTTCATCATCAGATCAGCTCAATGACACCATAATATTGCATTGCCTTCCAGTTCTGACCTATGTTCAAAGTTTCAAGTCTCTAGCTCATCGGGAAGCTAGGATAAAATCGTTCGCAAACTTTGTGGAGAAACACACAAACAAACAAACGAACAAACAAACAAACGCGAAAGCAACCTAATAAAAACGTGTTAAAAAACTAGACGAAATTGGTCCTTTGTAGTATCACACGTGTCTGTTTAATTTCCCAACTAATTATTTCAGAGTAATTTTATTACGAAATATTGTTCTTAACGTATTTTGAAACACGTTTTTTTGTGATATTTGTTTTGTCTCCTGAACACTTTGATGCTGTAAACATGAATTTTCAATGGAGTTCAAACCGTTAGGAAGTTTTCAAGACCGCTCAATTATTGTAACAAGGGGTTAAACTGACTCCTGTTTCATGCTTATCAAGTGTTGCAAGGATGACTATTAACGGGATAGGACTATGTGCATATGTGCAATCAACCTTATGTCATTATCTGAGAGAAAGAGAACCAATTTGCATGGTTAAAAATTCTGAATAATAATGATTTAAATATTGTTATTTATTTGTTAATCTATGTTAATATAAAGTCTGGAAATTTTATACATATTTGTAAATATCGTTCCATCTGATAAAGCTGACAAGTTTTTCGCGCCCATTTTACTTGTCAGCTAAAAGACGTCATAAAAGTAGGATAAAAGAATTGACGATTTAAAAATGTTTATTATGTGAGCTTATTTCACTTTCACTATTTTCGTTTTACTTTCTGCATTGAAAATCACTAAAAAAATTTCAAAATTAAAATAAATAATTAATAAGGCAGTTCTAAATTTGAAAAATAACGTGTTTAATCTTTTAAAGTAGACGAAATTGATCTTTTCATTTTGGAGACTATTTTTAGTTGTGGCTTTAAAAATAAATGCTGTAAGACAAACAAAAGTCAATAAAGCTCATCTAAAATCCAGGAACCTAAATTAAGTAACGCTGCTCAGAATTACTATACATTAACTACAAATTCATAAATATAATGTCGTTGGTGTCATAAACTACACAACGAGACAAAATACGACAGCAATATTGGAAAAAATTATGACACTAGTTCATAGGAGGTATTTTGAAACTATAAAATAATGATTATTAGGATAGAAATTTAAAAAAAAATAACAGACTAATTAACACGAAAATAGATTGTACTGAAAACAGTATCTAAAAAACCGGCCAAGTACGAGTCGGACTCGCGCACGAAGGGTTCCGTACCAAAAAAACAGCAAAAAATCACGTTTGTTGTATTGAACCACCTTAAATATTTTTTTATTTTATTTTTAGCATATGTCTATAAAAACATATTTACAGCAATAAAAATACACGATCTGTAAAAATTTCAACTGTCTAACTGTAGTCGTTATCAATATGGAGCAAAAAAACACGTTTGTTGTATGGGAGCCCCCCTTAAATATTTATTTTATTCTGTTTTTAGTAATTTCTAAAACTAAAGTTCTTCCACTGAAATTCGGAAATCGAAGAATTTTCAGTTAAAATGGTAACTGCGTCGCAGTTTGTTCGCTACTCCCACGCCTACCCCTTGGGGGTGAGCTCGTGTATCAATGGAGGGGGGTACTACGCGGGTGACACGGGACATGGGCGAAAGCGGGCAGGGTCATCGGAGGTCATTGCTGAAGCGTATCTACTGCGGGATTTTCAAGGACGTATTTTGCAGTTCACCATTTAAGGTCACTTGTTTCGTGTAAGCTGACCGCAAGTTAGCTCATTACGTAGTAAAATTTCAATAAAATTCATATTGTTTATATAAATAGCGTGAATTTTGTTGTAATTATACTGTTTATAGCGATCTCTTTTATAGCATCCGAGCTTCGATCTTCCGAGTTACTTATAATAGGTCTTTACCTATGAAATTGCCGATTTGTATGGAGAATTTTCAAGAAGTTGCATTTTTCATACTAGCATTTTCTTTGTTCATTTAACAACCGTTAACACTCTTGTAACAAAACTTTTATGTACTAATGTTTGAACACTATGCTAACCTATTCCATTTACGATAAGCGAAAAAAATAAGTTTTGGCTAAGTTACAACCCCTCCGGTCACCCTTTTTTGGCTCACAAAAAAAAGAGTAACTTTCAAGATCTTTTTTTAATGCTATGAAAGCTAAAAAAAGGACTTTATTTTTACTGATAGTTGACTATCATGGTCATAATTCGACATACGTAAATCAAGATATTGTTAAATATTTTAAAACATAGAAGTTATTATTTTCTCTGTATGTGACAAAATATCGGCAAGTTCATAGGTAAAGACCTAATATTTATACTTACTATTAGTTGACCTGCGGTGCAATTGCTAATTTGTTTCATATAGTATTTCAACTAGATCAAATTGAATGATCAAACTGTCTGTCGGTTGGTTGTTTATCCATATAATGGCAGATAATATGCTATTTTTAACAGACTTAAAAAAGAGAGGTTCTCAATTCGATTGCATATTTTTTTCTAAATCAGTTTAGTAGTTTTCAAGTAATCCTACAAACACTGTAAATTTTTATGAGTTTTACCGCATAATTTCCTTGTTTATCATGTTATTATTGAATAACGCTCGCGCTTTTGACTTGCGGCGTTCCTTTACTTTCCCGGGCCGGAGTACTTTCGCTAGCTACATTACGATTCGTAAGTGCGCAATAATTGAGTGATTCAATATTTCACTTGCATATTGCCGCTGTGGGCGAAGGGAAAGAAGGGAAGGGACATATAAGAAATGTACTCTTTAAATGAACTTACTTATAGGATGACCACCAATATATAATTAAAAATCACTAGCTGCCCCGCCCCGGTTTCGCACGGGTGGGGCCATTATTAGTTACCTATATTGCAATTTAAAATGACGGAAAAGAGAAAAAATTTAATATTTTCTTTTATACGAACCTTGTACTGATAATAACAAACACAACAAAAAAAGTTTTATCTAATTTGGTGCAGTCGTTCTAAAGTTCAATTCAATTCATTTATTCGACCGCAGATATAGGTAAAAAGTTAACAGGTACATAATTTTCATAAAAACGGCTATATCAAAAAAAAAAGAATTTGCAAATTCCAAAACATACATTAACGATTGTTATGGCACAGAGGTAGATGGAGTTCACATTTACCGTTTCTGACTATAGGTATGAGATACACAAATAAGTCCTACTTGATACATTATCTAAACAAATCTGCTATAAAGGATGTGAACTAAGTTTAATACTTAGTTTGAATACCGGACGCAAAACCATGAAAAACTCCATGAAAGTTTTCCTATAGTCACGATTAGGCATCTTGAAGCGCAACGTCCTATAAATAAGCGTAGTTCACATTAAAAGTTTAAGATTTTTGTTGCTAAAGTAAACAATCTATAGAATTTGTACTATTAAACGACCCTTCAGAAGCTACGTAGGCGGAAGTAGGTACATCATCCCTTATTTTTCCCATAGTCACGATTATCTTGAAAACCTTAATGTCCTGAAATGAAATGCCTCTATATGAAAGGTTAAAGATTTTTGTTGCTGACATGAACAAAAACTTACACATAATATACTTTATAAGTAAGTAAAACTAATCTGATTGAAATTCTTTATATTATGAAGCGCAGTGTTTTTTGCTAACGTAAACAAACTACCAATACTATTATTCTATTTAAACCCCCTCAAAAGTTACGCGAAAGCATGTACTTAAACCGTTATCCTTTTTCCCATATTCACGATTACCTTGAAAATGTCCTAAAGCGCAGTGCCTCGGCAAGACAGACATTTAAAGATTTTTGTTGTTAACGTAAACAAACTATGTAACTACTCGCATTGTACTTAAAATTAAATAGGGTTTACTGTATGATTTAAGTCATATACATTTCATTCTATGTAAGCTGTTGATTTTAAATTATAAATTACACATACTCCTTCCGTTCATTTTTTCCAATAGTCACGGTTACCTTGAAAGCCTTAATGTCCTAAAGCGCAATGCCTCGGTATAAAAGGTTAAAGATTTTTGTTGGCAAGGTAAACAAACGCGCGTGGCGAGGCAGTTCATGAAACATGCATGGCGACGGCCGGCCGTATCGACTAAACAACTCATAGCGAACGTTCATAAACATATACATGAAATATACATAGAATACACTTGTAATTTATTTTTTCTGTGAGTCTTATTAGTTATCGCCTAAATATACACATTTGTGAAAATACAAATCGTTTCAAGTGCTCATAGTCTACACTGACACATCATCTCTGAAAACATTAAAAAAAATTACAAATAGCGCATTTTAAAAAGTCATAAATCTACTTACTATTAGATTGGCAGTAGTATTTTTGTTCAATTTAAAAATATATAACATATTTCATTGGTTACAAAAGATACCGAAGCAGGTACATAACTTAGCAACAAGACAATGGTATATCTACTTACAAACGGAACCACTAGCTGTGTTAAAGGCATAGTCAGATTGGCAGGTGGCAATTTTACGGGCACGAGGTAAATAATTATAAAAAAATCACAGATCTCGTGCCTTTCACGACCTTCTGGTACATTGAAAATGAATTTATTGAATTTTATTAAAAATATCTTCCTTTGATTGAATTAGTACTTACAATACTTTGAAATCACAGCAAAGCCATGAACAATTTTGGATTTGCTTTTCTGTGATTCGTGTGTATGAAATTCATATAAAAATATTTCATTGTTACAGATCAGTACTATTTTATTGAAAGGTAAGCTTATTTAGTAACTATAACCTTAAATATATAAAAATTCTAAGAATTGTTTTGAACCCAAGTCAGTTTGAAGTGAAGTCAACTACGTCAAATGAGCGACGCGACGCGCATCAAATTGTAGTTGACTAAATAGAGGAGTTTTTCTCAAAATTTTGATATCATTCTTCGTTTCCAAAATATCGAGCGCCAAAATCATAAATCTGAAAAAAATTAGATTTTTTTTCCACCATTTCGGTCATTATTTTTTTCGTTTTTAATTTTTTCGAATAATTCTTTTTGCACCTTGTAGCTCTCGTAAATACGCGTCTTTTGAGTCTTTTTTGAATATCATATCTTCACAACCTTATGAGATATAAGGGGATCGCACTTTTTCGTGAAATCGGAGCCCATCTGGAGCGAACGAAAAGACATTTTCAATGTCAAAAAAAAATTGCTCTGAAACTGAAAGTTAAGCGTCATAAACTCGAGATTTAATACTAACCTTAGTATCACCTGATCTCATTCAAATTTTCTTACCTTCATAATAAAAACATAAAGTTATTTTTCTGGTGTATTTATTTATTTACAATTTTTTTGTACTTTTCATTCATAATTATAAAATAGGATATCGCATAAATGTCTTCTGCAACAATTGCGTTAAGTATTTTTTTTATGTTTGCGTCATTTTCTCAAGAAAAAATTGCATCAAGATCATGTTAAGAGTTTTGCACGTATCATTTGTGATCTCTAGAAGACAGGACTACAAAAGATAAAAATTGACACTGTTTAAATGTGATGCTGTCTCTTTCAAACAATATTATAAAGTCTAAATTAAACATCTTTTGTAGCACTTAGCACCGCGTCTGTTTTGCCGCATCAGTCTGAATAAGCCTTTAAGCGGAGGTGCGTTCCGGATCGATATAAGGGTGGGCGGTAGCGTAGGCTCCTTCGGTAGTAAATCAACAAAAATATCCGATTCACGTGGCTCCAGATAGTTCGCAACAACCAAGAAGTTTCATTTGTGTTCCGAACTGTAAACATTGGAGTATCGAGCTATGTTTGATGTGGTAGCAACATATTAGGGCAATTTAGAATAATGATTTTTAAAAGACTTTGTTTAAGGAACTCTCACATGGTTGTCGGTCCATCTGTCAAGACTATAGACATAGAAAAATTTTCGCTGCGCTCAAGAAGACCAACAAAGCGTGGAAAAGAGAAGTTAACATCATACGGACACGGTCTATGTAAAAAAGAGACAAAGGATCAAGTGACATGTGCCAACTTTTTTTACAGTAAAAGCCCCTAGCGTCCCGCCTAGCAAATGAGCAATCACAGTTTGTTTAAAATATTTGTTAATCTTAATTAGAATTTAAAATAAAGGTATCGTGGAGCCATGGTGTCTTGTGCTCTAGTAATTGTGATGCGACAAAAAGAAATAATCCAAGTAATCACACTTTTCACAGGTAAATAAGATATTGCCACACATTTTTCTAAAACTAAATTTCGCTACATTTATTCGTTTATCGACGAAGAAAACAGTATGGAACATAGTTTATTAATTTTCTTTGCCATATTTCATGAATCTAAGTCATATTTTACGTATCTCAGATAAAATGTATGCATTCATTTTCGGATCACCTGTTTATTGACATTGTTGTTCTTTTCGGATCACCTGTTTGTTCTTCTTTGTTTGCATTCTATTTCTATGGTCAAGACCTTTTTTCTCAAAAACGTGTGAAAATTATGATCTACTTTTTGATACTTTGGTAGAAGCTCAGCACAGTGAGTTTACATCTGTATGGAGCTTTCCTGAGCGGGTTAGAGTAAGTATTTTCCACATTGTTATTTCAGGTCGAATGTTCGCCTCCCGCAAGTGTCAATACAGAATTTAAACAGCGATGTAACTGTGTATATAGAGAGTATTAAAATAGATAGTTAAATTGGATGTTTTCTGTTTTTCGTATTCATTTAAGATTAATGTTAGAATGATAAGTAAGGCATCTTTCCTTATAAAAAAATAGCTTTATAGCAATTGGATAAAATAAACTTAAAAAAAAGCAAAATTTCCTTCAAAAAACCCTTAAAAGAGGCTCTAAAAAAGCAAGAAATAATTTTCCACTCAATGGGGAGGAAAAGCGCAAATTTATCCCGATAGGTGGCGTCTTGTCGTTGGTACCGAGCCGCCTCAAAGAAACTGTCAAAACATATGGGAATCTCTTGGAGTATTGCACTTTTTAATTTTATACTGAGAAAATGCCGCATTGTTATGCATGTAACTTGTAAAATATTGGAGTTCATTGATTTCCCAGTAACAAAAAAAATAGTGGGCAAAAAAATATCAAAAAAAAATATGCTTTTTCCTCGATTTTCTCCTTTGCTGAGCCTGAGAAACATTATAAATCAAAAGGAATGTTTCATGAATTTGATGAAGCTTCGCCAAAATAAAACAACAATTGAATTATAACAGCTTTGTTCTTTAATATTTCAACCTCAGCAGTTTCTAACATATTTATAACTTGGATGAATTTGATAGGTATATCAAATATGGAATAAGCCCAATATTGGGGCCAAACAGAGAATTAATAGAATTTTATATGCCAGAGTCATTCAAGAAACTTAGAATAATAAAATAAATATGATAAAATGGTTCGTGTAATTTTGGATGGTACAGAAATTCCAGTACAGAAACCTGAAATTACTATTGCACAGAAGGCATCATCAGGCAACTATAAACACGGAAATTCACACTCAGTTGCTTTGTTAAAATTTAAATCATATGCTTCTAATCTGAAATAAAAAGATTACTTGTAAATCTTACACGAAATTTAAAGAAATGTAATGCTTGTTAGCAATTTTTTGTAAGTTGCTATAAACTTTCTTGCCTGTTGTTTTAGCTTTTCTTTTCCGTAATTCTTATTTTATATGAGCTAAAGTTAGCATAAAATACATTGTTTGTCCGCAAAACCGAAAAAAATACAATCTAAGAAAGCAAAATCACGTAATACACAGTCAAGACAATATAAGCTCAAACTGACAATTGTTCCAAAGACTGAGCGCCATCTGTAATTCACTTTCCCTTCGCCTCCCCATTAATTATAAACGTCTATTGAAATCGGGTGGGGCTGGAGTTTATTGTCACTTTTATAATACTGTCGTTTTTGCAAATAGCGTACTAAGTAATCTTCATTACAAAAAATAATAATTGAAATCGGTTCATGAACAAAAAAGTTGTAGTTGAACATCCGTTTGAATCATATAAAGTGGTAACGAAAACGACAGTATTTTCAAGATTTCCTGAAAACTACTGAACCGATTTCAAAATTTCAAAAAATGAAACCTGATGGTATTACGAATCAATTCAATCGGTTCAGTCGTCTTTGAGTAATCGGTGTACATACATATAAAAATATACGCGACGAATAGATAATGTCCTCCTTTTAATTTTTTTAAGTCGGTTAAAAAGTAGCCTATTTGTTATTTTTGGGACAAGGTTCGTATAAAAGGAAATTTTCCAAAAATTGTACTGAAAGACTTCATTTCAAATCGCAATATAACTAATAGATGTTGCCACACGTGCGAATCCGGGGCGGGGCAGCTATAGCTCTTATACGAAATAAAAATATTCTATATGAATGGTTTAGATTCATGTCTTTGAATGTATCCGAAAACTTGCTAAATTATTAAAGCTTATTATATTTGGAGCTTCCTAGCTTTTAAATTAATAGATATTTCAAGACCGTCAACAGAGAGGCTTCTAGAGATCACTGCCCCTAAAAATATTAAAATTTAAGTGGCCAGAACAAGTTAAGAGGAAAAATGATTTATTTCACTATCCCTATTACTAAGTTATTTTTTTATTCCTTCGGTGTCAGTACGTTTTTTCTGGATAAAATGCTACTATGTCAGTCTGACAACGTGTATGCAAAATTTCATGATGATCGGTTGAGTAGATACGACGTGAATCGTAACGACAAACAACTACTCAATTACGCATTAATAATTATTAGCGACGATATCTACAGCTGGAATCAATTCAAAAAGGATGTAATTTAAACATCTATGTTTAGTTTAAACGCGTTTTAATTTAACCTACCGCGGTTTTAACCTGTTTAAGGTGGCACACCCTGAGCGAAAGTGGCGCCGCGGTGAAATTTATTTAATATTATAATTCTAATACACAATTTAATGTTTTACGTGGAATTTTTGGGGCCCACAGTCTAGTATTTTTAGACGATATTGTTACATTCCCTCGTAGTCACTGCTAGAAGTAGATAGCAAAACTGCTTAAAGTGGCCGTTTTTGACACATTTGCTATCTACTTCTACGAATGACTACGAGGGCATGTAGTGATACCTTCTAAAAATACTAAACCATGCCTTAAAAACTCCACGTAAAACATTATTAAAATCGTTTTCTATTAATACTTAACTTATTAAATAAAAACCTCTGAGGGCGCCACTTTCGGTCATACAACCGCCTTAATTTAATAAAATGCAACACAAAATTTCAAAAGCTTATACAGGATGTAATTGCTTTTGTACTAAAAGTTAAATTAGAAATTAATGAAACATCCCAAGCGCAGTGGTGCTGCGATTGCTGTGACCAGCGACACCCATGGAAACAAAACTAATTCGAGTGCGTATAAACTTTACTCTCGCTGGAACAATTAGCTGAATGCGCGACGAGGCTGCCTGGACGCGAGTCATAAGCGGCAGCGGGAGACGGTACCACAGAAAAAACTAAAATCTTCTGTGAAGACACCATCCATTTCCATACTATGGCGGTACGGGAGCCTTACAAATGTGAATATTTTTGGTTGTTTACATATTTGGATGCTTGTTACTAAATCACACAAAAAAGGCTGAAACGTACTTTATATAGATTTAAGTCTTATCGCAGATGTTCCATTGGGATGATTCGATTTGATAGACAGCGCGAAAGTCGCGTGTGGATTCTGTTACGCAATAATTGGAACGACATGCGATGCGCATGATAATAAAATTGTCAACTACTTCTGAAGCCAAACGTTTCTAATGAAAATGTGAAACTAAGCTCCTGTGACTTCGTTTACAGTCGCCGCCGCCGGTAGGTAAGTAGGCACTTGTGATTTTGAGTGTATTTTATTTCATTTCGTGGAAAACTTACAGCCATTGAAGTATGTATTGTATGATTTCACATAACAGCTCTTCTCAATTATCAATCAATTACCTATTATCGCAAGTGGGAGTCAGTGTAATTTTACTATCTCTAGTTTCGAAATTAATACTTACCTATTAAACTTGATCCAATATATCAATATAGGTATGCATGCGTATGCCAGACCCGGTAGCTTTTTTAAAACATAGAAATATATTTTATTTATTCTTTAGCTCGGGGATTCCCAAACTATTTTTGGCAAGAGACCCTTTTCCCAAAATAAACTGATTCCTCAGAACCCAAAGCCAATGTTACTTTAAAAATCCTAATATAAAGTGTAATTAATAATAATAATTATAATTATTCTTTTGTGTCAACCACTGGGAAACCGATATCGATCACTTTTGGAATCCCTGTTAGCTTAACAGACGGAGCTATCTTTAGCATCTCTACATTCTTCTTTTAAGATTAGCTATTTATTTATGTAACCATCACTTTGAATTGCACAAAAAGATACAAATAGCTTGATACAAGCTTTTTGTATCTGTCTGTACTATTAAGATTAGTAAAACTTCTAAAACACACACTCCTAGATAAGAGACCAAATGTAAATTACTCGCTATTCGCGCATGACTTGTGCGCTTCTAGATAAAGATCAGCCTATCCGGCTAATGGAAGAAATCTCATTGTGCTAAGGTGGCGAGCACCCCGTAATCGCTGGCAGCGTGCGCCGGCGCAGCCTGGCAACATCTACAGAATGGCAATCACCAGATCTTGTATGGCAACACACCTGCGCGCGCAGAAATAGGGCTTCTGATTGCTTATGCAAACTGTCAGCCAAGATTCTGAGTAGTTTAAATGAAAAATTGGCATCGAGATTGTGTCGTTTCTAAAGATCTATTTATTTTGAGTCTTAACATTACTTATATATAATTCATTCATTTAGTATATATTGCAATATTTAAAGCTTTAAATATTGTTGTAAGTAGTTTAACAACGCGTCTTATTTTCTCTAATTTAACATCCTTACTATTAATAATAATTATAAATGCGAAAGTCAGTTTTTTGTTTGGTACAGCTTCACGTCTTAACTACCTACTGAACCGATCATCATGAAATTTTGCATACACTTTGTCAGGGGTACAGAAAAGGAAATAGGGAACCTTTCACCCAGAAATAACATATAGATCCCGAGATAGCATAAAACTGTCCACGCAGATGAAGTCGCAGGCAGCCGCTACTAGTAATGAGCAATGTATCTGTCGCAGGCAACTGGCTTAATCAGCCGTTCAATTAGCCGCCTAGCCTTTTCATTGAACGTCGCCGTTTCATCAGCAGCCTAAATGACATCCAGCCAATACATCCAAAACAATATCTAATTAACGGGCTGGCAGATGCTAAGGCCGTTGATTGAATAGGATAACCATCGTGACGAATAGAAAATGAAATATTTTGAAATTGAATTCTTTATTATTATTTAAGTAAAATACTACTTAATATTATAAATGTGAAAGTTTGTGGGTTTGGATGTTTGTTCCTCAATCGCGGAAAAACTGCTAAACAGATTTGGATAAAATTTGACACACAGATAGTTTACAGCCTGGATTAAAACATAGAATACTTTTTATCTCAGCCAAAGGTTCCCTAGGGATTTTCCAAATGTCCACGCGAACGAATTCGCGGGCGGAGGCTAGTACTTTAATATCATAGGTGCCTGTTTTGTCTTTTTCTTTCGCAATATTAACTGCTGAGTTTTAACGAAGAAGATAAATCACATTTTAAGAAATCTTCTTGTCAACTACACTCGGCTTCAGAAAAATCGCACCTCTTCGAAAGTAAGTTTAGACTTGGCCACCTGCTATTGCTAGCTAACGTTCTACTGTGTAAATGTTGATATCTATTGAAAGTACATTTAATGAGCTTTCAATTAATATTTTGTTTGATTTAATTAACATAACAGTTACCATAATTAAACACTTAAGGCCAGTGTATTCCAAAAACTCTATCTCTGTCTTTTTCATTACGTGTGAAGAGTAATGTAAATAACCTCACTTTTTATTTTTTTCCATGTTTGTTGTTATTTTGAGCATAAAGTCACTTTTTGAGAAAGTAACCGTTAAATATTCTTCTATAATAATATGTCATTACCTATTTTTATTTATATTTTTCGTGGATAAGGGATTCATAAACTTTGAGTATTATCCAAAAAATATAAACTTAATGAAAATTTTCTTTGTCTTTGCATATTTTTTTAGTCGAGTGAAGATACGAATATCGTATTTTTAAACATTAAATAATCAAGATCGTTTATGAAACTTCAACATTTATTTTTATCTGCATATCAAAATAAAGAATAAATGATTGTTTATTTTTGAATCAAAGATAGGCCAAATTCGATAATTTGGAATATACTGGCTTTAAAGCGTTATTGCTTGCGCCGCCATAAAAGGGAAATAATAGGGGTAAATTCAGGAAATGCGGTTAAATTCGCTATTGAAATGATGGAGAAAACACACTTCAACAGTTCAATTAAAAATGGAATACCCAAGGTGGATAATATTGCCCATGAAGTTGCTCAAATATTGCAAAAAAAAATAGGCAATTTCATGTTGCTCAGAAACTGAATCTCAGTAATTAGCAACATACACATACATAGCAACATACATAGCCAACAATCTCTAGAAACCGTTGGAATACTCGTCGAACGGAATGAATTACTGAGATTCAATTTCCGATTCAACATTACATTGTCTAATTTTTTTTTTTTGCAATATTTGAGCAATTTCATGGGCAATAGTATCCATCTTAGGTATTCCATTTTTTTATTGAACTGTTGAAGTTTTCTTTATCATCTCGATAGCGAATTTACCCCTTTTATTTCTCTTTTATGGCGGCGCTAGCAATAACGCTTCAAGCGTTTATTTATGGTAACTGTTATGGTAATTAAATCAAACAAATATGAATTGAAAGCTCATTAAAAGTACTTTCAATAGATATCAACATTTACACAATAGAACGTTAGATAGCAACAGCAGATGGCCAAGTCTAAACTTACTTTCGAAGAGGTGCGATTTTTCTGACGTCGAGTGTAAAAAAAGTCTCGAATGGTAGTAAAATATAGAAAATTTAAAAGCACTTAATTACCTGTTTCTTAGCATAAAGAATTATTCATTTTCATTTTTCTAATACTTAGGTTCATTAAGCGTTTGATTTTTTTAAGAATAGGTAACACAGATAATGTTTAAACTATCAATAAAATAATATAAAATCAACAAAAACATTTAAATGTACAAAAGTTTCAATGCAATGATATTGATAACAAATATTTGTTATAATTGATACCTTGCTAACTTTAAAAGTTCTTCACCAGCAGCTGTCTTTGTCATAATCACGATATTATCATCGAAGTACGACACAAGTGTTCATCCAGTACCTAATAGTCTTTTTCTGTCCAGAACTCATGGTCACCTGAGCTTTCTCGTTTATCGTTTATAACCTCTAACCATAACAATAAATATTTATTCTTATGCTCTCTTTCTAATGTCTAAACTCCAAGGTTTACGGTGAGATGTTAAAAAGAAAACACAAATTATTTTCATATTTAAACTTGACAATAACATTGTTTACCTCAAACATCGGAACAAACAATAAATTACGAAAAAAACAAAACAATCACTTTGATGGTATTGGTCATTTTCTGAGTTTATTTCAAAACATTCTTTAAAACGTTCGTTCAAAGATTGATTTGCACTATTTTTTCACCAAACACTTCCATTTCACGATATTTTCGTGTAAACGAAGTGTAAACGTAATTTAATTGTGAAAAGCACCAGAAATCACAGCCGACCCTTGATCACGTAAGTCTGTTGCTAACAATTCTCGATTGAAATCGATTGAAAGCGCAGTTGCATTGCTGCTTTAGTTAAGATAGTTGTCACATTAGTTCTTACTAAAGCAGCGATGTAACTGCGATTTCTGTCAGTGTTGATTGCAACAAAGATACGTAATTACCCCCCTGGTCGACGCCATATTTACAGATTTGACAGCAACATCGCCTCAGCGTGCCTGGTGATAGAAAATGGAACTAAATTACAATGACTTGGCTAGGCAAGTGGTTAAACGTTATCGAACCAAGACATTTGCCTAGCCGTTAAGGCGCGGTGGTAGTGAATGTGGCGCCCCCACTACATTTATTTTTATTACTCGTAAACCAAGTCAATATTTAAAAAAAGCACAAGTATAAATCTCTTAAATTGTGTCTAGTATTTTTTTAATAACTCTTCAACAGTTTTCATTCTTTCTGTAAGTTTTAAAATCCATTTTAGCTCAAAGTGGCCACTTTTGGCAATTATGGATTTTAAAACTTACAGAATGAATGGTAACTGTTGAAGAGTTATTCAAAAATTATTAGACACAATTTAAGAGATTATTACTTGTGCTTTTTTTAAATATTGACTTGTTTTACGAGTAATAAAAATAAATATAGTGGGGGCGCCACATTCACTACCTACAGCGCCTTAAATGAAATGCCGGGATGTTATTTAGGCCGATGATTGAATGGCGCCTGTCAATGAAAAGGCTAGGCCGCTAATTGAACGACTGATTAAGCTAGTTGGCTACGACATATCCACAGTTTCAGAAACAAGCTAAAATCGTTCCTTATTAATCATCAAGGAATGCAGGAAACTCACAGGCAGGACATGAGTGTCATATAATCATAAAATTGAAACTTACCATGATTTTCTGTCCCATGCATTTGGTGTAAGTTGTTGTTTTCTTCGCTGGTTAGATTCTCGTCCGAATCTAAAGTAAACTTTTTTATAACTTTTGTTTATTTTGAAATGCTCAAAAAGAATATAGTCCAGAGTTATTCTTTGTTTTGTGTAATATTTATATTATTAATTATTATCATAAACTTAATATCTCGAAAAATTTTCTAAGTCTATGATTATTATTCGATTTTATGTCGTAGCGTTAAAAAAGTTTCTGTTTTCTTTTTATCAATTTTCGTCATTTTCTTCTTGCCATTTTCCAACCATAGACAAAGTAAATCACAGATCACATTTGTATCCATTAACACACATTAGCCAATTTTTTTTTTATTTCTTTTTTATTTCTCATGTTTTGGCATGGCTTTTACCAATCACGATTGGTAAAAATGTTTGCGTTATTTACTTTTTGTGTAATCATCGCAGCGTCAACGAATCGGTCCCGACGGAAGACCAGCGCTGGTCGCAGACCATGCATTATGCTGAGTCGGGACCGTTTTGGGACAATGTGCTATGTTTTGTTTGTTCATTTTGTATGTTGTCTCAAATAAATATTATTTCTTTCTTTCTTTCTTCTTTCTTTCTAATGAATAATTAGCAAATTTATATTAATATTATTATTTATACATTACAACTTTAAGTACTTAGTAGTTGTATCAATCATCATATCTCTTACACAAACACTATACTTGAATAGATAATGCCGTAAGAAGAATAAATTACTTATATATGTATATAAGTAGCCAACCATGTTACGTCATAAATAACAATAAACCCATTTGTTACTAATTAGGGAGATCGTAACAAGTGCACGCAACAGGGAGCGATTAATTACTTTTATGTCCGCATAAAAAATACCATGGCGGGGGCGGAAACCCAATGAAAACACCGGGAAACCGGCGGCAAAGCGACAACCAGCACCAAACAATAAACCTTTTATAGGCGTCATAAAGGTGGGTACATAAAAATCGTCGATTCATTTAGCCCGGTTTTACACCAGCGCTGATTTCCTGGTGCGCTTACTTTCGCGCACCTTGCGCCCGGCGGGCTTTTCACGGCTTTCCTCAGAAAACTATAGCGGTCCCGCTCGCAGCTACTGCCCCGTCTCGTTCGCACACGAAGGTCGACGACCGGGGCAACGAGCGCGCGAAAGTACTTTCACTGCGCCGGCGCATGCGAGTCTGCAACGCTGGCTCGCACTTATGCGCGGGTTTGCGTTTAGTTTGTACGAGCATTCACATGTGTGAGCTGATAGAACGCCAGTGCATTGGAGAAATGCCTTTGTGGGTCCGAGCCGATGCCCGGCGAACGAATCCGCAACAGTTTAGATGTTAACTACTCGTAATTTATCTAGGAATGCAACTCGGCTCTGCATTCTAAGCTTGGCTCACTCAAGTGTTTCTAGCTTAACTATACGACTTCGCATAAGTACAAAAGGGCGAAACAAAATCAAACTGGAAAGAAAGTGAATAACATTGGAATATTAATGTCTTTTGTAATAGCTCCTTTTTTGTCGGTTAGGTAAAAAGTTGCAAATGGCGTATAATAGTGTCGTGCCGTGTATCAGTCGTGCTAGGAAGCGCGGGTGAAAGCCGCCTTTCTGTCACGAGTGCACGCGCAGGCATACTGCACACTAATCCATAGGGTTGCTTACCCAACTAATTCAGTGTTAACCCTCGAATTTTGTAAAATTTTGGAGTATTTTCCATAGATTAATCAACAAACTAAACAGGTAAAACATTACGCTGCCTGCATATCTATTTATGCAGCTAAGTAAATCCAGGTTGAGTTAAAAAATTTGCGTAAGTTGCGTAAAACAATTTTAAAGTTACCTTCCAAGATTTGTGGTCGTTTTTTAATAAATAAAAAATAATCTGACTAAATTTTAAGAGTGATTTCTTTTATTTAAGTAAGAGTTAAAATTTGGTGGCCCTAAGGCTTGAGCGTGGCCTGGCTACTATGTGCTAATACACGATTGGCCGCGAATTTCATGATCAGATTACTTACACTTTTCGCCGCAGTTAGAAAGGAAACGTCCAGATTGAATCCGTGTGGTTTTCCAAGAAAATTAACTTCGAGTTAAATAAACTCTAACAAACTTTGCAAATGCGAAAGTTTCGATAAAATTTTTAGACGGTATCATTACATGCTCTCGTAGTCACTGCTAGAAGTACATAGCAAAACTGCTAAAAGTGTCAGTTTTTGACACATTTGCTATCTACTTCTACGAATGACTACGAGGGATACCTTCTTAAAAATACTAAACCATAGGTCCTAAAAATTCCACATAAAGTTTTATTAAAATAATATTCTATTAACAACTTATTAAATAAAATATCTGAGTGCGCCACTTTCGGTGGTATAGCCACCTGAGCAAATAGTATTTACATTTCAAATATTGTACTTATGAATTTTCAACTTGTATAAAGTCACGCTGTTTATTTTCAGTGGCTAAAGCGCAATTATTAACTAAATGACATAATGGTTCAGGTAAAAAAATATAATTAGATACCTACTATTGTTTGAATCCACGATAATAACATTCAGTCGTTAGATATATTATAACACTTTTACAACATTTTTATGCAATCTTACACTTAAGAAGTAGGTAGGTAATGGAAAAACTACAGAAGATAAAACTTGACGGATATAAATAATGAACAAATTATTTTTATAAAGTTTTTATAGAGTACCTATTAACATATAAACTCAAGCATTATGCAATGAAATGTCTATACATAAATAAGTACCTAATGCAGATTTATAGCCACAGTCCAGTAGACGAAAAAGTATTCGCCGCGTAATTCGAATTCCAGAGTCCAGTGAATAAACCATGAATACCATAAGTCCACCCGGGACGCGGCACGTGGCCTGCGAGCTGCATCTATTTGCAGTAAATGGGTCAAGCCGCGCCCAACTTAGCTGCAAGAACGAATACAAAAAGAGTAAAGCGAAATGCGCCCGCGCACACCGCCCGCCTGCGCCGGTTATCTCGCGTTAGCCGCTTTAATCTGTGGTTATATGTTAGGTTTCGCGCCTTTTTGTAGATAATTCCTTTTGAGAATTATTTTATTGTTAAGCTGCCTATTCTTCATGAAACTTAAGTAGAGTTGAATCTCAAGTCATTGTTTTGATTTGTTAGAGAGAATAGTAACCTGTCTAACACCTATTCAATCCAAGTTAAGTCATACAGTTCTTATGCAAATAGTTTTAAGTTCAAACGATCAAGGCTGTCACTGTAAAATAATAGTGGGCGACATTGGTGCGAACATACATATATAATTTAAACAACATATTGTATGTGACATGGCGGAAGTGTTGCCTTGTCGACCAGTTAGCCTTATAAGCAACCAATGTCATACTTGTATGAGACTTTATATGAGCGTGGTGCACGATTTTGATCTCGCTGAAATGGATATGGAGTCTGTTGACATTGACGCTTGTTATTAAAATCGATAATAGTAGAGACACACATGGTGTCGTCTTAACGTTTTCCATTCAATTGATGAGTCATCTTGTTACTTTGTTAATTTTTTTATATTTTGAGGAGACTTTTTTTATAAACTTAAAAACTTTTGAAAGTAACATCATAATACGGGGGACTTTAAAAAAGTTCTCGGATATCGTTTGCCCTAGGAAAAGTTCCAAAGTATTTTTAATAGCTGGTGAGAGCGTTATTATTTTTATAGTTTTGTTTTTATATAAAAGAAACTAGATCATATCTCAGATTCCAAAGTTGTTGCGTATTTGTTTAAAGCAGAAAAGCCGTTTGGATCCACCCTTCCCTATTAACCTATCGAGATAATCCGTGGAGCAGTTAACTCGCGCCGTAACCGCGCGCAGTGGAGGCGGCCGGCAGGCAGCGCGCGCGGCGGTGCATCGCCCGCGTTGCGCAACCGATATAAATACGCCAGACGAACTTGCGGTGAAAGTTCGCCGAGCCTATGATGCACATTGTAATTTCTAATGCATTACAAATAGACTGATTGCGAATTACTACATAAAAAATAAAAGATCTGAGTTTTTGGCAGTAGTCTAGACCCCAACTGCTTGCACGATCGTGATTGCCTATTCTTATTGTAAGAGGATTTCGATGGTACCGTGGTTTAGTGCCTGGCCCTACGATTGCGGAGGTTAAGCAACGTTCGCAAGGGTCGGTCATGGGATGGGTGACCAAAAATTTATTATCTCAGCTCCTCCGTGCTTCAGAATACACTGCATTTGTAGTCGTTAACACCCACCAATACGCATTGGACCCGCGTGGTTGGTTATGGCCTGTCCTCCTTATCCACCCATAAGGGAGGCCTGTGCCCCAGCAGTGGGGACATTAAAAAATGGCTGATGGACATTGTAAATAGACAACGAGAGTAGGCGACGATTCTGTGTTATAATTGTAGTAATCATCTTACAAAACTATAATATAGATATTATCAGCATACATTGATAAATCTTCTTCTCCTTATTTTTGTTTTGGAAATCTACTCCTCTTCGGGGAGTAATTTTTGCCAGTGTCAAGTTCAGTGGTATTGTTTCAATTTACATTAGAATGCGGGTGCATCACATTCCAATGCTGCTTAGAGCATTTGGCAACCAAGATCGCGCCTATTTCAATTATCCCACATATTGTTCAGTTGCGTAGTCACTTGAACCACAAAACTGCACCAATTTTAAGACACAATATCCACTGTGAAACAATTTGCAAATAATTAAAATGGCGCCAAAAACTCCCCAATGATAAATCAATGCACAATTGCACACTGAGGACGCGTTGCCAATTTTCAGTAGCCGTCGACAAGAAGTTTGAATCAGGCGTCACTTGGCGGAAATCCCAAACCATTTTGAAAAAAGAAATATATGTAGCTTACTTCCGCAAACAATATTTTGCAAGATGCACTGCCCGCCCGCCCGCAAAAATATGCACATGCACACCACAATTTTTTTTATTTAATCGTATGGCGTTTTATTATTATTTGTAGGATAATTTACTATTATTATATTTGAAATTATTAACATTTATAGGTCAACATCCAGGTCACGCAACCAGTCGATAGCTGCTGGTGTTAGGACGTCGTAGAGTTCCCGTGGGTCGCGTCGGAAATGGCGCCTTGGACATCGTTCCACAATATGTTGGGTGGTCTGGTCTTCAAGGCCGCAGTCGCACAGCGGATTCTCCACCCATCCCCACTTATGTTTCATATAGTTGTCCACCCATCCCCACTTATGTTTCGTGTCCCGTGCGGATTCTATTGAGGCGGCACCAGTACTTCCTCTGTAAGGAGAACCCCCTGGGCTTTTGGGTTGGGTCTGGAAAAGTAGTGCGGTGATCGGATTTCACATCCGACCACTCGTTCTTCCAGTATCGCTCCAGAACGAAGTCATCGGCCCTCAGCTTTCTGGCAGCTTCGCTTGTTGGTCGGCGTGACTTAAGTCGCTGCAGTGTTGGTTCAGTAAACTCTTGGTAGGCTGGCAGATCAGGTCGTTCAGTTATTTTTTGGACTTCCCTCACGAAAGCGTGTTTTCTTCGTAGGTGGGGTGGAGCAATGTGACTTAGCACGGGTAGCCAGTGGGTTGGTGTGGATTTTATAGTGCCTGAAATTTGCCTCATTGCATCATTTAGTCTCGTGTCTACTTTGTGCGTATGTGCGCTTTCGCACCATACAGGCGTACAGTATTCTGCTGCAGAGTACACGAGACCGAGCGCTGTTGTTCGGAGTACATCGGCGGATGCGCCCCATGTTGTGCCACTAAGTTTATGCAAGATATTGTTGCGTGTGGCTAACTTCAGGGAGGTTTAAGTTGCTCCCTGTAAGTAAGGGATCTATCCAGAGTGACGCCAAGATATTTTGGGTGGGAGTTATATCTGAGATTTTCACCCTCCAATTTAACAGCCGGTTGGTAGTTGGCAAGTGTGTTGTTCAGATGAAAACAAGAAACCTCTGTTTTGCTTGTACTGGGTATTAGCCTCCATGAGGAAAAGAAACTCGACATGGTTTTTAGATCCGACGTCAGGACTTCCTCTGCCTCCCCAAACTCCCGACTCCGAGCTACCAGAGCCACACAAACCACAAAATATCAGTGCACAATACATGCAAAAAAAAAATTTTTTTTTTTGTGTTGGGAGTTAGATCGTGCGTGGACGTAAGCTACATATTTATTTTTCAAAAAGAAGTTTCAGTATCGAACTTCGATATTTAAGGAATGATATTATGATAGATAATTAAAAAAACAGGCGTGAATTTTTTGGGCCTTTTAAAAGTCCTGTTGCAGTATTTGATGAGTTTTTATTCAAAAGTGGAACTGAATTTGTATGAAATTATTTGACAAGTATGTTATGTTAACGTATTGAGAACCCAATAGCTATTGCCAAAATATTAGTTACTTATTCGTTGTAATAAACATTTAGGTATGCACCCAAATTGAAATGGTTTAGAGAAAAGTTGTTTTTGATTTGTTTTGATAATAATAATAAAATAATAAAACATACTTATAGGTAAATATTTTACATTCAAGTAGGGTGAGCCTTAATGTGGCTTAATTACCCTCTGATAAGTAAAATACTTAATCTAGTTAAACATAACGTAAATAAGTTCAATTCGAAACTCATCAAGAATATAAAAAACTCAGATAAAGAAAGAAGAAGTTATATGCATCAGGCCCTGAAGATTTTTTAAATGTCAAAATACATGTTTCGATAGCTAAGTTCATTATGGCAGGTGCATAATATGATAAGGCAAACACTCAATGATCTTGTTTAAAATTATATAGCCGTCTCCGAGTAACCGTTCCTGAAAAATTATCGTACTATGATTGTGTAAAGTTCACGGTTTTTTTTGCGTTTTCATCTTCCGTTTTTGTGAACATCTCAAGTTCATCTCGGTTGTTGTTGCCAAGGTTTTAAATTAATACTTTTGTGTATTTAAATGGATCTTGTTGTGATACGAACGCACGGAGTCAAGGTCAAGAATTAAGGACAAATTACTTGAAAACTATAGAAACTGGTGAACTGAAGTAAGTTGTATCTGAACTTGCTGGAATATTAATAAAAATATTTGTTCTACTCGTACTACCTAAAAGTTATTCGTTCTAAATATTTATTGATTCAACTTCTATTTGAATTCTATTTCGAATGATTCGCTCGACTTGAGAAGCGTTGATGTATTATTTTCATAAAGTCGAACTTTATTATGGAAAATCAATATAAAGAGTTGTGTTTCCTCGTTTCGTGGAACCATTACCTGAGCCCAGCGCCCCAACACGGAAGCGTGTACTACGCATTGTTCGCAACAATTGTTTTCCCATTTTCGCGCGGTTCCCGCGGGCGTCGCTCCCGCGGCCGCCCGGTGACCGCCGCCGACCGTGCGTCGACCTCACGCGCCCGCCCGCCCGCTACTGCTTTGCTTTCACACCATCATCATTCGAATTTCGAATCGAAACAATTTTTCTAGATTGTGGCGAAGACAAAATATCTATTCAGCCCGAACTTTCTCCTGAAAGTACTAAGCATGCCCGAGAATGGAGTGAATGGAGTCATCTTTTTGCAATTTAGTCATGGATTTCGAGCATTGGCAAAAGTTGTCTGTGCGTTGATTTTCAAGGTATTGTGAATAGTTTTGAATAATTAATACATGGTCTAATTTTAGAGCGTCGTCCATCATCCTCGGCGACATGGTCATGACCATGGCTATGTGTTGGGCAGATGCGGCGCGTGGGCGCTCACGGTGACTAATTCTACGTTACGCAGCTAACGTATTGTTTGCTTACACAATATATCATATCATTAACTTGGTTAACTCCTTGCTGTCTATAATATTTGCAAGTAAAGGTCAGGCTAAGAAATCACCCTTCTTCTTCAGTCCAAAATGTTTCAGAAAGTTTGAAGAATAAACATGAAATTTTATCATAACTCAAATACTTATATTTGTAGTGAAAACAAGTTTTATTTGCGAACAATAACTTTCCAATCTAATCTAGATCGAGACGAGGCGATTCGCGACGTGTAGAGTACAATGCTCCACGGGGTGCACGTGGTGCGAATTCGGTTGTTTATCTGAACATTTCGCTATGTGGTGTGCATCACTATTTCGGCGGGCGGTTGTCGCCCCCTGGCGGCCGGCCAGTGCCCACGCAGGGTGCCGCTCGCTAATGCACTCTGACATTCGGGAAAACGCGGGAAATGTGTCAGACTTCGGTCACGTGTCCGCCTTAAGGATCATTAACACAGCTCAGTCACAACAACGGTCAGTCAAATTAATGAGGGCTTTTTAAAGTGACATTTAAAAATAAAAATAGTATCTATTTGTCTCACTAGATGGCGTTGATGGAAAGAGAAGTGTCAAAATTGGCAAATAAACGGCCTGTACCAAAGTGGCAAGTAAGCGCTCGCTGGCTGACATCTGCCCAAAGAAAAACACTTTAGGACACATCTGCCTGTCTATCTGAGTAGGTACTCTTCGCTTCGAAGCTTAGTAAAAAAATCACATTGATAAGTACATACATTTTTATCAACGCCATCTACCGAGCCTACAGTTTTTCCTCATTTTCAATACAAGGTGTGGCGTCAGTCTGACTGTGACCGTTGACGTGATTGAGCTGTGTGAATGATCCTTTAGTGTCAAAGGTGGCGTTAAAAATATCAGCCGATTTTTATAAGGTATTAAAATGTCCATGGCCAGTAGTGAAACAAGTAGTACCTTCACAATTACAATAAGCATTTTTGTACAAAAAATATGATAAATTAATGATTCATAGTTGCGTTGCACTGCACCACTTGTTTTTTTACATTCTCTTTGCACTGCACCATTAAGACCGCGATAAAAAAATCTGTTTTCTATATAAGTACTTACTACTTTTTTTATATTTAGATATTGTCATATTAATGCGCCAGTCCGAGGGCATTTTATGTTGTAGAAATAAAAGTCACAAATTAAACAAAAACTATAATTTAATGAAACTCCAAAGTAACAACACGAAAATACTAATTAAGCGATACAGGATCTCTCGATCATTGTTTCGTTTCGGCAGTTCTCATGGCCGGATGAAATTTAAAAAGCCTGTAAACGCACCGCTCCCAAACAACCATTGTGTCGATTTATTTTTATTTTTTCCGGCTGACAATACTGAGAATGTGGCGGTCGTGCGACGAACTCAATATGGTATTACAATTTAATTGCTTCTTAAAAATACTGCCCCTTTACTCTCGGCGGGATCAAGTTCGCATCAGGATCGAATAAACGTCAAAAATCTGCTATTAAACGACTGCCCAAAAAAAGGAGTGTACTTATTGTGTTCAGGGGGGTATTACAAGCTCTTAAAACTCTTACAGGTTTCTGAATGGCTATCGATGTGCCTCTTTTTCGCTGTATAGCAAATAAAAGAGACGCATTGATAACCATTCAGAAAACTGACAAGTTTTAAGAGCTTGTAATATCCCCCCCAGTGGTGAGTTACTGTGGGGTATAGTTAGAAAAACCTTACATCATCTCGAGTGACTGGCTATAGATTTTTTTGGTACATTGAAAACGGTTTTCGCAGTTTCCATACCGTTTTGACGTTTACTTAATTCGAACTCGATTTCGATAGCGTCGGGAGACTGATCTTATAATTTTACAATTTGGGGATTGAAAATTAACATGAAGTTTAATAGCGATAAAAGCAAAACAATAGTGTGTAATTACATGATTCTTAATATAAATATCGCTAAGTTACAATACAATACCTAAAGGTAAAGATTTTAATATAAATTGTGAAATAAATCAAATAAAGTAACAAATGAACGCGAGACTTATCATAATCTTCCCAACTAATTCAATCGAAACCGGACGGCCTAGACAAAGTAACATTTGCAAATCTTTGATATCGCTTCGGTTGTATATAAAGGCTGGTTTACATTATCTTAGTCTTTAGTAGAGTGCTTAGTAGCGTGCGTGTAGATTCGAATGCGAGTGCTTTAGTAGTTTTGGTGCCTTTCCAGTGACCGTTTACACGTTTCCAGTAGAGTGTCATTTTCGCCATACCTAATACCTATTATTTAATTCAATTACACGTCACGCGTTCACCGGCAAATGCACTCTACTAAAGACGCTACTAAAATGTCGATTTACATGCTTCCAGTGCGAGTGCGAGGAAAGTATCGCGCGGGGGTTGAGCGGGCGCGCAGGGGGTGCTACTGGAAAGCGAGTAGAAAGGCTACTAGAACGTTACTCTAAAGAGACTAAAGAGTCATAAGACGACTGTTTACATGTTTCCACTAAAGCACTCTCCTAAAGCACTCTACTAAAGACTAAGATAATGTAAACCAGCCTTAAAAGAGAAAATTTTACATATTAAAATAGGTACCTACGTCGGTCGTTTTGTATCGCAAGCGCTCTGAACTTAGTCACTTCAGTTGTACATTGTTAATTTAATCGCAGTAGGTAAATGATTATTTATTTTGATACGATTATTATTATTGACATAATCGAATTTCAAAACGTTTCGAAAGCGAAGCTATAACGAAGGTAATGTTAAATTTATATTAAATATTACTTTGGCCAGTGGGTCGGTATACTTGAACACAATTTGATAAAAGTAAATAAGAAATAAATATGTGACTATACTATACAAACTCCGCCAGTATTTAAGCTACCTCTTCGGTGCATTTTATACTAGTTAAATCGAGAAACACAGTTGTTTACCAAATATGGTGGACAAGATAAGTACACTTTGATGTTAATAGCTACTTACAAATATTTAGATCAAGTCTAAAGTGCACTTTAAACTTAATTAATAGGTGTTTTACGTTTTACATTAATACGAATATAAATATTATCTACCTATAACTTAATTTATTACTGTATGGTAGGTACACTTACTTAAGAGTCCCCTTTTTATGAAGTAATACAATGGTATACAAAAATATGTAATAATAACCTATGTCAAAATATGCAATAAAAACCATTAATAACAAAATCTTAAAATTTACACTTTTTTATTATTGCTCTTATTTTTATTTTTAACAAAAAGATTTTTATATGATAGGAATAATATCTATGTACGTACGTGTACACAATACAAAAACCTATGTTGATTTATATCAATTATGGTTTTCAATTTCACGCAACATTTCAATAATAGATAAATGATTCAGAATTTCAGATCTCTTATTTAGATAGGCAACTTTTTCTGTGTAGGTAGGTACAGTCAGTGGCACGAATCATGAAATTTTTTCGACGGAGTGGGGATAAGTTCGCGCATGTGCTCTTGTGAGCGACCAATAGCGCGCGCCCCTCTCCCTCCGCCCGCGCCCCTCACCGCAACGCATACCCAAAATACGAGTGCCGCGCAATCCCCATCCGATTTCATGATTCGTGCCACTGACTGTAATAACGTGAAAAGAAGCGACACTTGGGCATGGGTGCTGTAAAAGTGCTCGCGGCTATGTGTGAGTGCGCCGGGCGAGCGCGGGGGTGCCGCGACGCCATCGGGGCGAGGAATCTCCTCCGCGGAGGCATGTGTTCGTTTATACAGGGTTATTTGTAAAACACCAACAACCTCGCAGGACTCAGGAGTAGATTACTTACATCATAAACAACTACGTTAGATCAACGACTTTACTGAAAACGTAAAAAAAAAATGTTTCACCTCTCCAGCACGAAAAGGGCGCCTTTGGCGCGTAATAACTCGCAGCAAAATCTATTTTTGAAAAATTTTCAGCATAGGTTTGATCGAACTATTCCAACGATGAAGATTTGGGATTAATTACAAAAAAATTGTGCGTCCAACGATGAAGATAGTTGTCTGACTCCATAAGAGTTGAGTGAACAAGTTTTTAATGCTGAATTTAGCTTTTTACCAGGAAACTCACGTAAAATTTTCTCGCTGGTAGAGGTGAAAAGTTGTATGTTTTACACGAGACCAAAATTTTGATCTGCCTCGTGACTTTAAATCACCCACTGTGCTCAGTAGTCTATATTAGAATCACTCGCTACGCTCGTGTTTCAATTCTAGACTACTTCGCTAGTTCGTGATTTAAAGTCGACACTCGCAGCACAAATCGATTTTGGTCACTTGTATAACAAATAACTATTATGCAAAACTCGATCAACTGTTTCGACATTTGTATGAAAAGTCGATATTTTTCGTCTGTTTTCGGAAAAGTCGTAGAACTAACGTTGTTGTTTATGATGTCGGTAATATAAGCCTGCGAGGTTGTTGGTGTTTTACAAATAACCCTGTATAGCTGCCAGCGGACTGCAAATAAACTGCAAACCAGCTGCATAAGAACTGCATTACAACCGTGCAGTCAGTGTGCAGTTGGTAGAAGTGCACGCGACCGCAAGCGGACTGTCAGCACAGTAGGCCATGCAGTAGGATTGCAGTTCTTTCAACTGCAGCCTGGCTTCATCCAAACTGCAATTTTGCAGCAGGCGTGCAGTTCTAATTCAGACCATCTGATGGAGGCTAAGGCCGCCTTCGGACCGACATGTAATTAGATTAGAGCCTAAATATATATAGGATCGTGTATCCTACCTGACCGCACTAGAAGGTGGGTCGCTAGAATAGGAGTCTTGGTCTCATGGTCTTTGGTTGTAAGCCTCGCGCCTAAGACACATTCGACTACCTGCATGTATCGAGGCGCATAGCGCACAGTGCGGCTAGTTGCGAACATTCGTGAACGTTCGTGTTACTTCGATACATATCTAAGATCTAAGCGCTGATCTAGCCACCTGTCGGTGCGTAGGCGGCCTAATAGTACAGTTAAAGTAGGTACACGACACTCACATGGCATCACCTCTCGACGACGTTCACTATAACCACGTGTTCCCCCCGCAGCATCAGCTGCGGTATATGCCGGGTGCACTCCCACACACCTCGCCCCAGAGGAGTCTCCGTCACTACGGGTATCGGGCATATCTTCGCGGCGGTACCTTTCGGGACGGGTGTACCTAAAAAGAACACTTTGCTTAGCTTATATGGGACATTGTTCAGATGGGTTCATTTGTCAGATCCATGGGTTCATAAGTTAGATCCATGGGTCCATGCGTCAGATCCATGAGTCCTTGAGACAGAACGATGATTTAAGCGTCATATTCATAGGTCGCTCATAGGCGTAGTTTTAAGGGGGCGTACGCTGGAAGAATTTTTTATCGTAAAAAGTTTGTTGGTTTAGAGGAGAACAGACGGACGACAGACGGACAGCAGAACAGCCGGACAGCTTCGCTTGGTCAATAACTAAAACCTTTTAAAACACATACTGACTTCATCTACATAAAAATTATCACTCTAATCAAACACACACGAAACAAATACCCAGACAAGGTTCAAACAACAAAATAGCTAAATGTTCATGAGAGATTGCTGTGCTAAGCAGGATACATAAAAGAAAAAGAAAAACTTTAATCATAAAAATAAAAAAATAAAAAATTGTTTATAAAACAAAAACCGACTTCAAAAAACCTGCCTATAAAAAGCAAGAAATAATATTCCAATCATTAGATATGCATTATCATTGTTATAATAAAAACACGTCTATTGAAGTCGGTGGGGCTGGAGTACAACTTCCTATTTTTTTATTCTAAAAGCCCCACCCGACTTCAATAGACGTGTTTTTATTATAACAATGATAATGCATATCTAATGATTTGAATATTATTTCTTGCTTTTTATAGGCAGGTTTTTTGAAGTCGGTTTTTGTTTTATAAACAATTTTTATTTTTTTATTTTTATTGTAAGTACTTTCTGTATTAGGTATATTATTTAGGTAGAAAAATCGACTCAGCCAAACGTGAGATAATTGCGAAGAAACATACATACATACTGAGAACCTCCTTTTTTTGAAGTTGGTTAAAAAGACTACACTAAAGTATCCCTTTTCCAACAAAAAAAAATCATCTAATTCTGTTCATAAATAAGAAATTCGTCAAGGTAGTTGATGCAAAATCATAGTATTTTCAGGATTACTTGAAAACTACTCGACCGATTTAAAAAAAAATTAAATGGGACCATCTCGCAAGCAAACTCACACAAAAAAAGAATCATCAAAATTGGTTCATAAATGACGAAGATATGCGCGAACAACGATAAAAAAAAATAAAAAAAAACATACAATCGAATTGAGAACCTCCTCCTTTTGTTGAAGTCGGTTAAAAAACCAAACATATAAAGTTTCGAAAATACACTGCTAAATCACTTGCTAAATCACTCAACAAATTCATAATAGTTCACACGAGTAACAACATATTACATCATCGACGTAACACAGACAGTTAAATTTGATGAAAAGTGAAAAATATGGCGGGGAAAGTGGCGCCGCCGCTTGAGAATGCCGTGTCACACCGCATAATACGGACTTTCTTTACATAATACCCGATAACAGTTACACTTAACACACTGATTTAAATATATTATATTATAGATAGACTAGCGGCCGCCCGCGACTTCGTCTGCGTGGAAAGTTTTTTTGCTATCCCTCGGGAACGAAACATTTTTTCGAATTGAAAGGTACCCTATGTCCTTCTCTGTACCCCTGGCAACGTATATGTTAAATTTCATGATGATCGGTAGAGTGATTAAGACGTGAAGGCGTAACAAACAAACGGACTTTCGCATTTATAATATTAGTAAGGATTAATAAAAGCAATTTGTGCAAAAAACTTTTAATTTTACCACATTTGTATTAGATAAAGTTTGAAAAATGTTGTAAGCTTACAATTTTCAAAAAAGACCGTCAGCCATTCACGCTGCGCTGACGCGTTTTCACAGTGTATAAGTACGATAGCCAATAATGGCAACCCATTACGATTTAAAAAAACCTTTTCTGACACACACTTGACTATATTCGTCAACCATAGGCAATGTTCTGTTTGAGGTGTTTCTTATGTCAAGTTAATCTCGATCGTGGTATAAACTAGTATGCCGCTTTTCTAACGGAATCTTATGTCTATCTCATAGACAGAAAAATATTCGCTGCGCTCAAGAAGACCAACAAAGCGTGGAAAAGAGAAGTTAACATCATACGGACATGGTCTATGTAAAAAAGAGACAAAGGATCAAGTGACATGTGCCAACATTTTTTACATTAAGAGCTCCTAGCGTCCCGCCTAGCAAATGAGCAATCACAGTTTGTTTAAAATATTTATTAATCTTAATTAGAATTTAAAATAAAGGTATCGTGGAGCCATGGTGTCTTGTGCTTTAAGTAATTGTGATGTGACAAAAAGAAATAATCCAAGTAATCACACTTTTCACAGGTAAATAAGATATTGCCACACATTTCTCTAAAACCAAATTTCGCTACATTTATTCGTTTATCGACGAAGTAAACAGTATCGAACATAGTTTATTAATTTCCTTTGCCATATATAGTCACATTTTATGAATCTAAGTCATATTTTACGTATCTCATAAAATGTATGCATTCGTTTTCGGATCACCTGTTTATTGACATTGTTGTTCTTTGACAATCTATTTCTAAAGCCGGAACACAACAATTTTTAAATTGTTGTTATGGCGTCAGACTTAGGTAAGATGGTGGTTGCTAGCCAGGCGGACTTGAAACAAGCCCTACCAAAACCAACGACCACAGAGGCAGTTTAACTGGTTGAATTCTCACCTAATCCAGGAGGCACCTTCCTCTTCTTAACGCCTTTCCTCTTCCACACCTCGAGGACGTCGGCCAGCGCCAGGTTCCACTGCTTGTCGAACGCCACTAAGGTCGCGTGGAGCACGCCTCGGATGGCTGTTGCGTTGCGGGTTATCACCTGCGACAAACGAAATATTATGCGACACTGTTATGCTTTTCCACTAATACTTGTGTTTTATTTCTTGTCAAGCACGTACATGTAATCTACCATTTGGGGGCGTGGCCTACTTTTGATAGACCACGGTAATCTATCTATTCTGTGATGCTTGTCAAGCATCGCTCTCTAGCTAGACAGTCAAAATGTGATTGACATGCAGAAAAATTCACGGTGCTCGACTATTTAGGGGGTACATTACATTTTTTTGTTGTAATAGGTACCTTCTGCGTAAATAGGACAAATTAACACTATCATAAAATTCAGTGAATAGTTGAATACTCTATAAGGACGTAGTTAAATTAGTATGTAAGCTAAGCAACCTTCTTCCTATTAATATTAGAAATGTGAAAGTTAGGATGTTTGTTACCCAATCACGCAAAAACGGCAGAAAGGATTTTGATGAAATTTGGCACACATAGTTTAAGCCTGGATTTAAACATAGAATACTTTGTTTCCCGGTCAAAGGTTCCCTAGGGATTTTCCGAATGTCTATGCAATTAGATTAAATTTTAGTAAGATCTTTGGCACACATAATTGCTACCGGCCTCTTCATAATGTTTCTATAATCTATTTTTTTTATTTTATTTATTGATTCACCAACATTTGTATACACCAATACATTCAAAAAATAACTAGCTTAACTTATAATATATCTAGGCGCAACAAACACTTATAGGTAAATACAGCTTGTTCAAATACTTCTAGATAAGGTAGGAGTTTAAAAAAAGAGTTTAAAATTTAAATAATGAATTTTTTTTAAAGTTATTTTTATATAAAGCAACAGTACTCGTAGCATCATTGCGTTTTGTACGAACCAAGTATTAAAGAACGCAGCTTACTTAGCGGGTCAGAGTTAATATCGAAAAGGTCGCTATATTCATTCACCAATTTGCACAGTCTTGGGATGGGCGAATTAGGGCCAAACTTATTATTATTATCTAACGTAGGTATCTGTTATTATAACACGAAACAGTATGGAGTATAACTTAATTATTTTATATGCATTATTTATATATTAAATAGTATCCATTAACCTCTTATACTCCCGCAGTCACCGGGTGGTGATATTTCAACAACTGTTATTAGTAAAACGTGCCTCATACAACTATTATATATTCTGTGCCTCATATTTTAATAAATAATTAATTTATGTCTAAGTAGCTGTTACGTTTGCGTGATAACGACACTTAGAAATTTTTGCATAACTATAAGATACTTTGGAGAATTATCATTTTACAATATGTGAAAATTATTTAACAGATAAACACAGAAATAGGGTTTGGACAAGGATAGGAAAAACCTCGCATCTAGCCGATTGAATAGCAGTCTACTCGTTGAGTATAAATAAACTAATAGGTTTGTTTGTATTGTTACAGTGTGCGTATGTCTGGACGGTCACAGACAAATGTGTCCATCACAGCCGCTGGTTTTTTCAACGATAGTACATTCACGAGCTTCCTGGTAAGTACTACCTACTTCTCTATATTTTATTTCATTAATTTAACAGAACAACTGCATACACATTAAAACATACAAAATGAAACCACCTGCCAATTTCACACTCACACCTGATGTATGCGCCAGTAACAGGCGTTTACAGCATTCAGCATTCAGATAACTTCACTGTCTATGTCAAGAATTTATGGACGCATTCATGCAGTTACGATGTACTTATGTATAAGAGAGGAATTACACGATATTGCAGACTAACATCAGACTGATACAGGGCTCCCATTTTTACGATTTATTCCCAGAAAAAAAATAGTACAAATAGCAGCCCTGTATCAGTCTGGTGTTAGTATGAATGATCATGTAATCCCTCTCTAAGGTGCAGTTGCACTGTAGTACAATACTGAATTGCATCCCAATCCAACCAAAGTGCACACGAAAAACACTTCCATTTCTGAGACACACACATGATGTTAAAAGAACAACTGTTTCTTTTACTCTAGTTCAGTATTTATATTACAAATACAAGGGCGGTTTGATAAGTCCATGAATTTGAAAAGAAGAAATAAATATTTTTCATAATTTTTTGTATCTTAAAAAGAAACTCCAAACACTATTTCTTTACTTTTTTATTCAAATTCGGCAAAAGATTATTACTATTGGAAACAAAAAGCTCAAGCGACTTCTAACTTTTCTTAATGACCCTGTCGACCCTCTCGGCACCACTCATGACATCAATACTCATAGAATGAAGATGCGATTTTTTTCTATTCTCTAGATTTAGTCCACTGAGATTTTTCCTCCTACCAAACATGAATAAATGTCTTGGCAGGCAAAGATTTTTATCAAGCCAAAAGATGATGTCTGTAATGGGCCATCATTTTAGTTACCACAGTTTTCAGCAGGGTTGCATGATTTAAATCAAGTTGATTTAAATCATGATTTAAATCACGATTTTTATTGCATGATTTTTTTAATAAAAATCACTGATTTAAATCAAAATCCGAAAAAGCAATTAATTAAACGCTGGGAGTGCATATTAATCGACTGTAATGTTCGAAAAGATAGGTGTAAGCTAAGTTATTTATCGCAATAAAAACCAACAATCAAATATTAGATTTTTTGTGTCAGTAAAAATATAACAATAATGATTAGGTACTTTCATTCACTATATGCAATGCAAGTAGCATAGACAGACAGATACAGATTAAATTTCGGAAATATAAACAAATAAACACTCGAAACTTAAATTTACTCAAATCGTTTTTTCGGGTCAATGTAACATTTTACTTTTTTTGGCGGTGTTGCCAGCACTATGCATCAATTCTACCTAAATAGAAATGTTGCTCACAAGAAAAACTAGGGTAATGGTCGCAAAACCTAATAAAAATCAAAAAAATCAAATTAATCATAAAATTCACGATTTTTTTTAAAAAATCTGTTTTTTTTTGATTAAAATAAAAAAATCATGATTTTTCGCAACCCTGGTTTTCAGGCGATGAAAGAAAAAAATAATGGGTTAAAGAGGTAGGAACTTCGTTGAACTGAATAGGCAGAGCCACAATAAGATAATGTAGAGAAATAAAACAAAATATGTATGCCGAAAAAAGATGTTTCTTCTTTACAAAGTCATGGACTTATCAAACCACCCTCGTACCATGGGCAACAGCGACGCTTAACCACTGCTAAGGTCAAAATCGCTTGCACGCCGCGCCGTCACAACCATACGTTTAGTTCGTGTAGGGGCGATACGCGCGCACACGAATTGCCCATAGTACATAGTGCAAAGACATAGACATCATCCGAAGGACGAAACGGCGGCATTTTTACAACATCACCACAATATGACATTGCAGACACGTGTTGGCGTTGACACGTGGGTGACACGTAGCACGCTTCTATGAGCCTTGCATTTGAACCCTGACTATGGTTTTTATTTCAAGGCCATACGTTTCAATTTAAGCAATCATCATGCACTTTGCTTAATTGTTTATTTTTCAGTGATACTTTTCTGCTGCTGCACACACTTATTTTGAAAAAGTTTAAAATGTTATGTCGCTATGTTATGGCAAAAAAGCCGCACGAAATTATTATTTTTGGTTTTTCTAAAATAATGTTTGCCTTAAATTGTTCAAGGGAAAACTTTTATAGGTCATCTTAACAATGGTGTTTGATTTTGGTTTTGTATCAACTACTTTCAGCTAACTGGAAAGTTAAATCGATTTTTCTCAAAATATATAAAAAGCTTTTTCAAATATTTTTTTAAACTATTGATGACAACGTGTTCTTTTCTATCTTTTTTGCTGTTGTGGATCAAAGGAATCATTCTTTTCTGGGTTAATTTTTTTTTACCTAAACCTATCATGTAATTATTTTTTGATAGATTTCTCTCCTGAGACAAGGTTTAAAATAGAAATCAAAGAAAAAATATAACCTGTAAACATAGATAGGTAACTAAAAAATCTAAAAACAAAAACAGCTACATAATTAAATACCTCTTTGAATATTATTATTTGCTTTTTAGAGGTAAGTATTTAATTTTGTAGCTGTTTTTGTGTTCAGGATTTTTAAGGAGGTTTTTATATTTTTCTAAAAAAAGCTTTATTATTTTCCACCTTTTAGTGGTAGGTATGTAAGCGTGTAAATATTTTTTATCCCTATAGTAATACTTTCAATGATACGACTTTCCAAATTTACGCTGTTTGTTTTAAGGAGTTCCATTTTGCCTTCGTAGTCCAAGTCTAATCCAGAACATCGCCATCGCAGACCATAGCTCGGTTTGTTTTGGATTGTCATAAACCTACCAATATCTCAATTACTATACATATCCTATTTGACTTTGAGGAGTTCCCTTGTGTATTGTATCTTAGAAGTCCAAGGTCCAATACCAATGAAATTATAATGTTACCACATTTGAGGTATACCCTTTCAAACAAAGAAGGAATTATCTAAATCGGTTCATAAACAAAGAAGTTATGCCTGAAAAAAATTGTGCGATGGTAAGCTAAATAACTGATACTTATTTTTCAGGATTTTGAAAAAAAAAATAGCCAGATCACTGTATTTTTTTATGGGATCACACCTGACCTGAACTATGTTCTTTCAGATAAAAAAAAGTGTTGGATGTGAGGATCCTAACAAGGCGGACCACGCGAGTGGAAGTAAAAGAGGATATTTAAATTAAACTTTTATAATATTGAGAGGCGCGTTTACAAGTTGAGTGCGCGACGACGACTGCCGGCACCTAGTTACACAATACAAAATTGGTTTGGTAATATGAACCTGTAGGAACATACTGTGTCCCTACACCATTCCCCTCCTAAGAGGAAAAAAAAGGTAAAACATACAAAATATTAAAATCCTTAAAAATAAGTTTAGATCGACGCGAAAAAAATCATAACATAACAAAAGTCGCGTCATAACAAAAAAAATATAACACAAGTCTTTATGAAATACATTAAAATTTACGGCATAGAAATACAATAACATTATCGATTGTAATAGTGTAGCACGTCAGTCATCATTAGAAATGTTGGTTAAGTATAATACATTTAAACTTAAGTGAAAGAACAGAGGCTTCTTGTTAAAATGTTATCGGAAGCCTAAAGTATAATAAATTATGTACCAGACCCAACTTGAACTTACTGTAAACATCCTGAATGGATTTAGTCACAAAAAACAATAGCTCACTTCGGATGCAATAAAATGTTGTTTTGTTACGAATTACGATACGACACACTTGAAAGGGTCTAGACGAGATTTGAAGTTCACTTATGTTGGAAGTTGTAAAGTAGGTAACAATATCATATTTTACTGAGTGCTTTTGTTGACTCTGAATTGGGGAAGTGACCAATTAGAAAGAAAAAGTACAACAGAGTATTATACAGATTATTTTTAACAATGCACAATGTGCTGGCAAATAAAGAAAATAAGTAAGTAGTGTGTACTATCGTTAATAAAAATAACAGCATAGTAAACATCTACAATTACTATTGTAAAAATAAATTGATAACATTCTAAATAAGTTTACAAAGTAGGTATAACAATCAAATATAATAAAAACTACAAAAGAAAATAACAAGTTCTCTAATCTGATATCTAGGAATAAAGTATAAAATGTAAAAGATATAAAAAAGTATAACCATAAGTTTAGATTTCTACCAGTCAACATATGACGTAATAGGTATGTGTTTCAACATAATTTATTTATAAAATGATTTGTTTTTCCGACATTACATCAGAACAAAAAACAAAATTTATTTAGTTGCGAAGCAATTACAAACAAAAGTTAAATTCAAATTATATAAGTAGGTACAATAATGGAATGGTATGTAAACTATAATATGAAATTACAATTTAAAGTTAACTTACTGACTAATTACATAGTTTCTATAGCGCAAAATTTTCAAAAGTATACTAAAAACTATTAAATATTATAAATGTATTTATCTATGTAGGTAGGTATGTAAAAAAAAACTTAATTAGGTAATAGTTAACTATATAAAGAAAAGATTTAACTAAAACGTACTGGTGGTCGGGTTATACGACCGTAACGTGTTACACGGTTCTCACATGAGTTATTGTTCATGGGCATGATTCGATTGTCCTGTACCTCATTAGGTTGACTATTACTATCTAATATGTAATTTTTCTTAAAATTATCATTATCTTGCTCTATTAACATGTAGGCTGGCTTCAATCTGTCAATTGAAATGCGAGCCTCACGGTTAGGTAATTGAATTAAAAATACTTTAGAATTTCGCTCTAATACTTTATATGGACCGTCGTATGGCGGTTTCAACGATTTGTGAACCGCATCATCTCTAACAAAAACATATTGACATGATTTTAAATCTTTACTTACGAAGAATTTCTTTGAATTTCGTGATAATTCGTTAATTGGAGTAAAGTTACGTAAATTTTCTTGAATTTTGTATATTAAACTAGATGGGTCACTAGGGTCGTTTTTCGTAGATATTTCATAGAACTCTCCGGGTAAACGAAGTGTTCGACCAAAGGTTAATTCTGCGGCGCTTATGCCGTTATCACTGCGGCAAGCGGCACGCAATCCTAGCAATGCTGTAGGTAATTCATCAACCCAAGAATTATTATTTAGGCGAGTCATTAACGCTGCTTTAAGAGATCGGTGCCAGCGTTCGATTGCACCGTTACTTTGGGGATGATATGGTGTTGTGCGTATTTTATTTATCCCTAATAATTTCATAAGATTTAAAAATAGATTGCTCTCAAATTGTCGACCTTGATCGGTAGTGAGCTTTACAGGACAACCGTATCGTGCGATCCATTCGTCAAAAATTGTTTTTGCGACAACTTCAGCTGTAATTTCTTTTAAGGGAAAAGCTTCAGGCCAACGTGTACACCTATCAATGATAGTTAAACAAAATCTATATCCTTCTGGGGATATTTTTAGTGGTCCAACAATATCAACCATAATTTGATCAAAGCGATTGACAATTGGGAAGCTACCTAATGGCGAAATTGTATGGCGGCTTATCTTCGCCTTTTGACACTTTATACATGTTTTAGCCCATACGCTTATATCTTTATTCATCCCAGGCCAGAAAAATTTATTGGATACTAATTTACGCGTAGTTCGTATGCCTGGATGACTTAAATTGTGAATTGTATCAAAAGCTATTTTTCTAAATTCTTCTGTTAGATAAGGTCTAATAATATTTTCTGTAACATGACAATATATTGATTTATCACAAGTGGGCAAAGAAATTTGTTTGAAACATGTTTGGTTGCTATCGTTGATTTGTTGTAATAAATATTCATCTTTAGCTTGGGCGTCTGCAAGTTGACTGTAGTCAAGTACGGTTGGACAAAAAATAGTTTCGACGCGTGATAACGCATCGGCTACTACATTAGCGGGACCGTTAATATATCGTATGTCGGTCGTAAACTCACTGATAAAAAGAAGTTGTCTCGCACGTCTCGGAGTTTCTTTATTATCTTTACTGGACTTAGTGAATGCATGGCATAAGGGCTTGTGGTCTGTATAAATTATTAAATGGCGACCTTCGAATAATTTTCGAAAATGTATTATCGCTGAATGTATAGCGAGTAATTCGCGATCATAAGTACTATATTTTTGTTGACTCAAAGACAATTTTTTTGAATAATAACCCAGTGGTTGCCATTGTTCGCCACATTTTTGTTGTAAGACAGCTCCAATGCAGTTATCAGATGCATCTGTCATCAATGCTAGCGTGGAATCGGTATAAGGATGAGACAGAGTGGCGGCGTTTTGTAATGCCGTTTTACACTGCTCAAATGCATTTTCAGCTTTTTCCGACCACGTAATAATTGTTTTATCGTTTCTTTTTGTATTTGTTAAATATTTATTGAGTTCTGACTGATATGACATTGTATTCGGTAAGTGAGAGCGATAAAAGTTGACCATGCCTAAAAATCGGCGTAACTCTTGAATGGTTTTAGGTTTTGGGAAATTGACAATAGCATTAACCTTTTCTTGTAAAGGTTTAATACCGTCTGCGCTTACATCGTGACCTAGAAATTGAACTTTACTTTGACCGAAAGAACATTTAGATAGGTTAATCGTAATACCGAATTTTTTGAAACGCTGAAATATAATCTCTAAATGAGTTGTATGTTGTTCTTCGTTATCGCTTGCAATAATGACGTCATCTAAATAATTATAATGAAAATCTAAGCCTTGCAATACATGATTCATAAAGCGTTGAAAAGTTTGCGCTGCATTACGTAAACCAAAGGTCATTCTAGGGAATTCAAATAAACCGAATGGGGTAATAATAGCTGTTTTTTCAATATCATCAGGATTTACTTTTATGCAATGATAAGCTCTGTTCACATCTAATTTAGAAAATATTTTCTTTCCTGCTAATATATAAGTGAAATCACGTAAATGGGGAATAGGATATCGATCGGGTTTAGTAATAGAATTTAATTGGCGATAATCTCCACAAGGTCTAATATCTCCGTTTTTCTTTGGGACTATGTGTAGTGGACTTGCCCACGGACTTTTAGAAGGTCTACATATTCCTGCTTCTTGCATAATACGAAATTCCTCTTTAGCTTTTTTATATCTGTCCGGTGGTAACGGACGTACACGAGCGTGTACAGGAGGACCGGAAGTTTCAATATAATGAAAAATATCGTGCGATTGAGTTTCCTGGAATGACATCGGTTTCGTAATCTCCTTATATTTACATAGTAAATCGCTATACGGATGTCCATGACTAATTGTATTTATGGAAGGTTCAGCAACACTTACCACTGAAGCAATTACATTTAGGTCAGTCACTTGGTCTCTTAACCTACGTGCACTAAGGTCCACTAAAAGTTTATGATAAGTAAGAAAGTCCGCACCTAATATTGGTTGTTTTACGTCAGCAACGATGAAGTCCCACCTATACGGTCTGCGAAGTTTAAAGTTCAGCACCATAGATTTCACACCGTAGGTTTTAATTTCAGTTCCGTTTGCTGCGTATAGTTTATAATCAGAACACTGCGATTGTGAATGACACTTATTACGGTTGACGGGCAATACCGAAACGTTTGCTCCTGTATCTACTAAAAATCGGAGTCCACTATTAATATCTAAAATACGTAAGCGGGCGCAAGGTGATACGGCACAGATTTCCGCTGACAACTGTGCCTCGCTTCCTAGTTTTCCGGCGGCGCTGGCATTGTGGCCTTTTTGTTCCATGCGCAGGGTTGCACGCATTTATGAGCCTTTTCTTTGTATTTCTCATGGTAAAAACAAAGGTCTCCAGGACTTGAGTGTTGTGGTCGCTGCGATGAGTGATTTCTGTGCCGGCTAGATGTCCTCGATGAGTACCGGCGATATTGATTGAAATCTCTATATCTCGGACGAGAGCGTTCTGCGTTCAATAGGCGAATATTTAGTTTCGCTATTTCTGCTCGCAACAGCGCTATTTCGTTTGTTGTGTTAGAGGTGTTCGTTATCGCAGCCACTTGACTTGAGCGTGTCGCTTCAGCTACGTTGTCTGCGACCGAGGCTAGGTTTTCTAAGTCCTTCGTGTCTGTCACGGCTAATACTGCCTTGACTGTGCTTGGCAAATGTCCTTGCCAGAGCACGCGAAGTGTGTCATCCGGGATTTTGTCACGGGCCAGATCTCGCATCCGTCGCAAAAGTTGGGAGGGTTTCTGGTCCCCAAGCTCCATTTCACTGATAAGTTTTTCTATTTGTCTAGCCTTTGAATCTTCCAGGAGCGAAAGTAATTTTATTTTAATTGCGTTGAATTTACCGGACGCAGGTGGATTTGATAAAAAATCACTAATTTGAGTAATAATGTCTTTTGGCAACTTTGATACTACCATGTCGAAACGCGAGTCGTCACTTAATTTTTGAGGTGCTAATATTGCTTCGGTTCTTATAAACCATACGCGTGGTTGATCCGCCCAAAATTCTGGAATTCGCGACGCTAATTGAATTGCCATGATGTCGGTTGTCGGCGTAAACGATGGTATAGGCGTCGGAGGCAGAGACTTTTCCGGTTTGTCGTTTTCAGTATTCGACATAATTACACTATTTTAAAATTTTATTGTCCGAAATTTTATTAAACACTTAATTAATTATACACTATTTATTTTATCGTCCGAGTTATTTACGCGTATTACAAATTAAACTTCGTTCGGGGTCACCAATGTTGGATGTGAGGATCCTAACAAGGCGGACCACGCGAGTGGAAGTAAAAGAGGATATTTAAATTAAACTTTTATAATATTGAGAGGCGCGTTTACAAGTTGAGTGCGCGACGACGACTGCCGGCACCTAGTTACACAATACAAAATTGGTTTGGTAATATGAACCTGTAGGAACATACTGTGTCCCTACAAAAAGTATTATCTAAATCGGTTAACAACGGGTGAAGTTATGGTAAAACCATAGACATAGAAAAATTTTCGCTGCGCTCAAGAAGACCAACAAAGCGGGGCAAAGAGAAGTTAACATTATACGGACACGGTCTGTGAAAAAAAGAGATAAAGAATCAAGTGACAATGTGCCAATTTTCTTTACAGTAAAAGCCCCTAGCGTCCCGCCTTGCAAATGAGCAATCACAGTTTGTTTAAAATATTTGTTAATCCTTATTAGAAATTCAAATAAAGGTATTATTGTAGAGCCATGGTGTCTTGTGCTCTAAGTAATTGTTATGTGATAAAAAGAAACAATCCAAGTAACCACACTTTTCAAAGGTAAATAAGATTATTTTGCCACACATTTCTCTGAAACCAAATATCGCTACATTTATTCGTTTATCTATGAAGAAAACAGTATGGAACATAGTTTATTAATTTCCTTTGCCACAATCCTTACTAATATTATAAATGCGAAAGTCCGTTTGTTTGTTACGCCTTCACGTCTTAACTACTGAACCGATCATCATGAAATTTTGCATACACATTGTCAGGGGTACAGAGAAGGACATAAGGTACCTTTCATCCCGAAAAAAAGTAATGTTCCCGAGGGATAGCAAAAAACTTTATACGCAGACAAAGTCGCGGGCGGAAGCTAGTATAGTCATATTTTATGTATGTAAGTCATTTTTTACGTATCTCATATAAAATGTATGCACAGGGATGTATTTAACAGCACTTTAAATTTGATGAAAACAGCTATAAAATTGTGTATCAGCACTTTAAAATAATAATAGATCTATAATTTAATATTATCACATCAAAAATAATGGTTTGGTAAATTTATATGGTAAAATTAATTTGTATGGTGCAAAGTATTAATTTTAAAGCTAAGCAATTAAATTGTATAGTGCAAAGTATCAATATTAAAGCTTAGCATATTTATAGTGGAAACCATTATTTTTATAGTTTATTCAATAAATTTTGAAGCTAAACATTTTAGAGTGTGTTACTTACATTATTTTTAAAGTGCATTTATATATTCCCCAAATGTATACATTCGTTTTTCGGATCACCTGTTTATTGACATTGTTGTTCTTTGGCATTATATTTCTATGGGTAAAACATATATAAAAAAAATAAAAAAATAACATACCCTCGACTTGATAACCTCCTCCTTTTTTTAAGTCGGTTAAAATATTAAAAAACTCGAATAATGCTTTAAAGTTAAAGTATTTTTATTCTCCCAAATACATTAATAAATTCTAATGCTTGTTACAAGTTTTAACAGCTGATTTAATCCTGAAAATTAAATTATTTCAAGCAGCTGCCGGCAATCTTGGGAAATTAACTTTTGATTATTCAGAGCATTTATGATTTTATAAAAATTATATTCAACAACCATATAATGTTGAAAAGCTTTGAAAAGCGCTAAAATTATTTCAATATCTACCTCCGAAAATACAGCTAAACCTGCTAATTGAGATCACACATCACAAAAAGCAGCATGAAATCTCCAGAAGAGGTACTATATTTAGCTTGAAAAAATAAGGAAAATTACCGTGGCGTGGCGCGGAACCTTGGCGCGGCACTTACGAATTGAGCCGGCGAGGTCGCACCAGCGCCTTCCGTCTGTAAACATCTCGTCGGTGAGCTGGGGCTCAAGTCTGCTAATTTACAAATGCATCAATGGAATCTCAATTGGGTCTCAAACGCCAATTTTAACACATTTGGTATTCCGCTCCTTAAATAAGTTCAATCGTTTTTTAATGACAGGCCATCGAACTATCATTCGATCGTCATGGTACTTTTTGGCATTCTGCTAATAACTGCGTTACAATCGCGTCTCGATTTTTCAATTGATTGGTATTCTGCTCTTATTTGACGTTTGTTTGACGTTTATATCAATGGTTTTTCCATGACGATTTTGTCATTGAACTACAATTGAGCAACGACACCTCTTTCTTAGAATTTGTTTGTAAACATTAAACAATGAGACCATCAGTACCAAGTATAAGCTGGCATATTTTGGTTAGAGATCATCATAGATATTGAGGAAAAACAATGTGTACCTACTTACCTACCCCACAGAGGAATTTTAAGGATTGATTTTCCTATCAATTTAATTTAGTAGGTACCATGGGCAACAGCGACGCTTAACCACTGCTAAGGTCAAAATCGCTTGCACGCCGCGCCGTCACAACCATACGTTTAGTTCGTGTAGGGGCGATACGCGCGCACACGAATTTTGTTGCAAACTGGTTAAGCGTCGCTGTTGCCCATAGTACCTACCCATGGGAACTTATTAGGTGCTACGTGGCCTACGTGTTAGGTGGCTCTATCTACCAACTTTAGTTGTTCATTAAGCATTGGGTACCTGTGTATGCAAATTCTGTTATTATTCAATAGGTAGGTAGTAACCGACCGTACCTAATTAAACAACAAAAAGGTACCTACCTGCTTAAAAAAAATCTGGATGTGCTTTTGCCGGGCAACGTCTCCGGCTGCCCGTACTAATATATACATATCTTCTTTTAACGCTACCTAACTACTTAACTACTGAATAAATAGGAATAATCATGGATGAACATAATACCCACTGATCCCAAAATAAGTTGCTAAACACAATTATTATATTGGTGTCTACTGTCTAAGTGGTCTTTCATATATTCAGAATTCTAATTTGATTTTCGAATCTTTGTATTTCGATATTGTGTACATGACAGATAATAATAAAATAATTTTTTTTTGGTGTTCAATACCTATCATATTAAAGTATTTCTTAAATTATTTATTGTAATATATGCATAAGTATCTTTCTTTATCATAACATCCATAACCCAAGTACTTTATCGACTAATATTTATAAGCACCTACATACGTATTGTAAACTCGCAAATTATAATGAGCAACACTACACTTTGCTTCATAAATTGAACCAACATACATAGGTACTACCTACTGTAAATGTAGTGATTTTAAATGAGTTTTCTTTGCCACGGGCCACGGAATACATAATAGTTGCACGAGCCTTGATTTATTTGAGTTTTGGTAGATGTGATAGTAGACAAAATAAGATAGGTCAACATGAAATCAATATTTTATTTTATAATTGGCTCTTAATCTAAATCATAAACCAATACGATATGTATGATTTTAAAGCACAAACTTCATTTTCCCAGCAGTCATTTTTCCAGTAGGTACCCAATGTTTCATAGTTTTGCTTAGTCGCTTGGAGCAAATATGCTTTTGTTTGGTAATAACTTTTCCAGTATCCTTTCTTGACAATATAAAAGGTATGTGCTTATATCTGCAATGTCATTCATTACACATATTGTATCTGTAATAAAAAATTGGTAATTATTAAATATTCAATAGGTAAGAGTGGGTAAAGAGTTTAATTCATCAATGCCCGAAAGGTCTCCGGTGACCAGACAACAATAGAAAATCGATTGTCTTATTTTCCGGGTGTTGACGAGTAGCAAATAATATACTTATTAAAAACATTTACAGTTTTTTCATGTACTAAGTAGTTAGTATATAATGTAGCCAATAGCAGTGGCAAGGAGTAAATGTAACCTTTTCAAAAATGTTATGATCTACATAGTGGATCAGTGAAGTGAAATTTCTAAAAGATAAGCCGATGGTGATCGCCTTGTATGAACCCTTTGCCACTGCCTAATCGGTACCTCAATGTCTAAAATAGGAAGTATTACTTATTTACTTACTTTTTGTCTTTTTGTTTGATCATCTTTTCTTGCCATATAACTTGCTTATTATATTTTGCAATAGGTATTGTATCTAAAATAAATAATACCTAAGCAATTATTGTTGAGTTCATGAGATTGGTTTCAGAGTAATATTGAAAATCTTTGTGATATTTTGATGAGATTGTAGGAAAGTAGTTTACACTTAAATAGGAAAGCGCCTCAATAACTACATATATGAAGTAAAAATAAAGTAATATTTACTAATTTACTTATTCGTAGGTAGGTACATCTTTGTGTATATATTGGGTTTATTTATATAAAAAGAAAATGGAAAATTATCGGCTATTTAAAACTTGCTGAACGACAGACTACATACAACAGGGGGCACACTTAGATTAGAACAACGCAAACGGTCGAAACAAAGTGGCGCCATCTCTGTATCTTTACCATCAACTTTCACAACAAATCTTCAAGTTTGCTAAGAATGTCTCTGCAGTAGAACCAGACTAGGGGCGCCACCTTTTTTAGGACTAATAAAGTATTATTTTTTGCTAAAGGTAGAAAAAAAAGTATATTGTATGGAAATAAAGTATTATTTATGTTTACCTTTAAAAACATACTTTTTATTACTTTTGGCAATATTTAAACAAACCATGTCAAATAAAGTAAACACTTTATTAGAAACTAGCTTCCACCCGCGACTTCGTCTGCGTTGATAGTATTTTGTCTATCCCTCGGGAACAGTTCCGTTTTTCGGGATGAAAGGTATCCTATGTCCTTCTTTGTACCCCTGGCAACGTGTGTGTAAAATTTCATGATGATCGGTTCAGTAGTTAAGACGTGAAGGCGTAACAAACAAACAAACAGACTTTCGCATTTATAATATTAGTAAGGATTACTTACGAGTGGCAGGCAACCCTAGCGGATTTATAAAAAAAATATATTAAACTAATTAAGAAGACAATACAATAAAAATCGCCTTCTTAATTGGCTATAATAATTATTTATGCAACTGTAGTATAATTATGGCTATTACAACACGAATGTGGCCTTATCGCCTGAGTGTTTTAATACCTAATTTTATTATCTCTACATAATTAGGTATTCAAACACTTAGGTGATAAGAATTTATTATTGCATACAAGACTTTATTTTTTTCTTTAACCATGACAAGTATCCTCTATAAAGTGTTTCGAAACGGTGGCTTAATATCCAAGCGAGGGCTGCTAGTTGCGCCCCTCGCGCGTGCGTTTGTTATGAAATCATACGAACGAGTGTTTTAATGTTATACTGAATTTCATAATCATAATAAATCGTTTGGGCGTGGGCGTGGAGAGCGCGACATGCTCTCGCTCGGATATTGCGGTTTTATGAGACTGGTTGTTTTAATATTGGCTATAAGCTAACTGTTTCAGAACCTTTTTTACTGATTTATAGCATGATGGGTGTCGATAAAGTAATTTAAAAAATATTATTTTACAATTATGCAAACGAAAATCTTTTGGTGCGAATTACAATAATAAAATGATGAAATTTGACGACCTAGTAGCGTAGCAAATAACCACATCACCACTCATACATGACACTACTATCGTTGGACGAATACCATCTGGGGCGACACCTAATTGACCCGGAGGAAATAAAAACTCGTAAAACCAAGAAGATGCTGGACTTCCTGGAAGCCGCTGGGCTTAAATAGTTAGGCCGTCCGCTGCCTTGAGCGGGATCCCGCCGCGGGTACACGGCGCGAGAATATAGATTGCTGGTTTTTGACGGACAGATGCTTGCGCAGTGCATAAGTAAGCTCTAATCTATGTCGCCCCGCACGCGTGTCCCGCTTAACACAGCGGAGAGCCAGCCTTACTTTAATTAGGTGGCGAGTTTTAGTTCGCAGTGAGTGACTACAGCTTTATCTGGGGCCGTACCGGCTAACTTAAATGGCTATCGTAAACGCTTTCATTTGACAGATGGATGTGAGACATTGCTACTTTTTTTATGGTAAGTTTTTATTTAAGCTAAATAGAAGCAGCAATGTGTCACATCCATCGGACAAATGTCAAATGAAAGCGATAACGATAGCCATGTAAGTTAGCCAGTACGGCCCCTAAGCTGCATAGCCCCTAATACTCAAATAATAATAATCGTTAGACGAATATCTAGTTTAAACCTCGTCAAAATCACATATTTGTTTTTGGTGTCTTTTGTTTTGATTTATTCTTTTTCATTAATATTTTGTTACAAATAAAGAATATTACAAATAAAGTCAAAAAATATGAAATAAGAATAAAAAATACGTTTTCAGCGATTATACGATAATTTCATGTTATTAGTTCCGCATCGATTTCCAGAGGCGCTAGTGGACTTTCCCTTACAATGATACTCTTTGGACTACAAACAAATATTGTGTTGTCATGACTACCGACGTTCCGTTCTACAAAGCTCTTATTATATACTTCTAATAATTTAAATATTTTAGTGCAATATTTATCGTTTCGTAATACAATATGTCACATTTTGTTGTATTTTATGATGTTAAGAAGCTTTAAATACGTTTGACCGTTAATTATCCCCAAATAAGTCGTAAAAACAAAAATTTCGATTGAATACCGGTTTTTTTACTTGAAACGGAATGTATATGCGAGTGCTATTATTTTACACTGTGACATTTATCTTTTGGTAGATTTTAGTGGGCAACACCATCATTACGACGACATTACGATTCATTGACGACCATTAATGCGGTCATATTTTTTTTAGCAGAATACCGAATTAGTTACAAACGTAATGGCAACGTAATGAGGTGACGTCGTGATCGCAAAATCGTGTAATTTTATGTCAATTAGCAGACTTGACCCCCTGATTACATTATGGAGACACTGGATGGCGATGGTTGGAGATCGGTTGACTTACACCAAATGTGCTGATAGAGATGTTATTGAAATAGTAGCATAGGTGCAGGCTACATTTAGAATAATTTCGTTTAGCTTTTAGCTCTGGAACCCTAGTATGAAAAAAACGCGGTCAAGACATGAACGTAGCGAAACGAAACTAAATTTTCAAAGTATTCATGTGCATTCATATGCTTTAAATCCCTCATAATCATTAAGTTTTGGAAACCTAGTTAGCTGCTCTTACTACCTGCAGCATGTATAGTGATGACAATTGCTCAAGTAGAGCTTTGTTTAAAACTTATGACAACACAAAGATAATAATAGCAAAATAGTAAACAGTAATAGTATTTAATGAAGATTATTCAAATTTAATTATGTGGGAAATTACAACCATAGAAAACAACCTATCTCTACAACTACAACACTAACCGATCCTTCTAAAGGATTCTGATTTTTTGACTGATAAAATTTGCGCGACGAAAATTAAGCTTTTAACCTGCACAGTCCAAATAAGGGTAAAGGCGAATAATTTATTCAGCCGCTGCTGCTACAAAAATGGCGCACGAGTTGCTTCCGGGTGGAAAGTTGATCGGCGCGGGCGCAAGGTCGCATCTTGAGGACACTGCTCCAGCCTGCTGAGGGCTTACGTCACCCTTTATAAAAACGTTTACTCACATGTATGTAAAGTAGAATATAATTATACAGCGCATTCATTTCATGAACATTGTATGGTATGATCATTCTAAGACCTCATAACGTTGATTTTGTAGTAAAAATCACGGAACAAAAAAAATTTTGTTTTGTAGTAAAAATCATGTGTTTGTCCGTACAATTTTGTTATTTTTCAGATATGGATTTTAGCTGATTTTAGGGCTAATATAATAATTTATTTTATTATATTTTGGGCAACATCATGCATTGCAATTATATCCCAGTAGTAGCTACTAGTAGCTACTCTATCGAAATTGGAGACAACAATGAACGTCCATCGAAATGTTAGTTTCCGTAGTTCAAATAGAGAATAGAAAAGAACTTCCAAGTTGTGTTCCAAATTAATAGATTTTAAGAAAATTCATGACAATGAGCCCTCTTCTCCAGTACTGTCTTGCAAATAATGTGAACTTAAAAATTACTTGAAAAGCTTACACCATTCGAGGCTGCTACAACCCTGAATGTTTTCAATCGAGTCAAAGTCCAAGGTTTAACTGACCTTTCAGGGTTTTTTCTGCAGATCGAGATAACCAAGTAAGGAACTACACTTCGTCATCCAAAATATTTTTTGTTTACGTTACTATATTCGCTACGATGTAGTACTTAGTTCGCTTTTAATCAAGATTATTATCGTGACTGATCGGTTACTTATTATGGAATTGCATAACATTAGTTCTTAACTTAATGATTTATATCTCAATTTAGTGATCTCACGATTTTAGCCGAATCCATTCCGAGTACTGATACTACCGATTCCGTGGAAAAATATTTAAAGAGATCCTTATTTAATCTTCCCGTTGCGTAACTTGTGAAAAATACATATAATTCTCTATTCGCCTATCGAAGGCAGCGGGTGCGAGAGATGTCGTCGTCTGTCAGACGCACTTGCAACAGTCCATCCGGCATCGCCGCCGCCGCTGTGGTCGCAAATTGCCTGCATCAATGCTCTTCCTACTGCAGGTTCCCACATTAGACTGCCTAGTACCGTTAGCTTAGATTCCTCCATACTTTTACTGAATATTTCTAGCTTTCTTCGTTACCTGATTTGATCTGCAGTTTAGTATCTAATGACCACCACCAGTCTTATGAAAGGAATAAGTAGGAGTAATTCATTGGTGTGTTTTAATTGGAAGAACCGAAAAGTTAATAATTGATAAGAGATACAATAATTGGAAAACTATATAAAAGCATGATAAATCTTATCACAGTGCTCCGCAGCAAACAAGTATTTTTGAACTTCAGTGATAAGATCATTTCGAGACAACAGCAAGTCGGATGTTTACATTGCCGCGAGTGCCAACTGCTGCGCACAACATCGTACTTAAACCGAGATGGATACCTATAATAAATCATTGCAAATCCTTACTAATATTATAAATGCGAAAGTCCGTTTGTTTGTTTGTTTGTTACGCCTTCACATTTAACTACTGAAACGGTCATCACGTTCTCAAGAGTACACAGAAGGACATAGGGTACTTTTCATCCCGAAAAAAAGTATTGTTCCCTATGCATATAGATAGATAGCAAACAACCCTTTACACGCAGACGAAGTCGCGGGCGGTCTCTAGTACAAGATACTTATAATGATGAGACAAGTTACATTAATAAAAAAACAGTAGCTCATTGATCACTCAAACTAAAAAAAGCCAAAAATAGTTATTATTTGTATTGTGACGTTGTTGGCCTAAGCCCTATTTCACCGTCATCAACATCGGGAAATCAATTTGACAGACTAGCTTCTACCACCGTATTTATTTCCAAACAGCGGATTTCCTTCTCAAAATCAAACGCGAAAAGTAGCAGTGTATTCAATTAGCTAATATCCCGTATAAATAGAAGTGTTTCGTTACGTAAGAGAGTAACTGGACCGCGCCCAGCGCCCTTCGCCTTGGCGACGCCGAGCCAATCGTCTTCGGCCATGACTTGCGATTCCCTCCATGTGTTTAGGAAGCTCATGGGTATTTACAGAATAGTCAGTATTTATTAAGAAACAACTGTACGCCAAGTTCGATTTAGCTTTGTTGCCAAAGCTTTTGGGTGTTCTCCATAACAAAAAAAGCGTAAAGGTACTAAGCGTAAAGGTAATAGTTGTTGACTTGATCTCATCCGATGACATAAAGACAACAAACAATCAATCTATAACGATTGGTTGTAAAACCCAACTAGAAAGGAAATAAAAAAATATGGTGCTCAAAATAGATAGCCTTCATGAAGATAAACCCTTCAATTTAATGCGATTTGAAAGATCTGTGAATACGCAGTCGTGATGACAAAGAAATAGAGCTATAAATAATGCCGGAAAATTATAGAAACAAGAAGCCACAAAGTGTGTTGAACAGTTTAAACAATTGAAGGAAACGATTTTAATAACGATGAGAAATTGTGATCGATTGACAGACTTGAAGTGGATTTTATCATGAACAATCATACTCTATGCTCTTTCCACTACTTACTAATTCAACTTATTTTTGCTTGGAATTAGACAGATAGTAGGTAGATACTACGCATGATTTGAGATTATGTCATTATATTGTTCTGCTTATTTCTGATTTTGCGACTCTGCTATTCTGCCCTATCTGGTCTTTTGCGATTCTGGGATTCTGCGAGGCTGCGTTTTGTGATTCTGGGATTTTGCGAGTCTAGTATTTTGCGATTCTGCGAGTTTGAAATTTTGCGATTCTGCTCGCTTGTGGAAGGTCTATGTTTTATGAATTATTGTGAATGCAATCCAAAGTTTCCAAATTTAATTATTATGTATCAGAAGACTCAACTTTGTTATTCAAACTGTATTAAGCCGGCTGCTACGATTGTCAATAAGAAATCTTTCGAAATTCTTCGAAATTAGTTTTTAAAACTAAGAATGTTTGTTTCTGTTAGAAATAACAGAAACAAAAGTAGGTGATTATTGGGCGTTCTGGAACACATTCACTCCAGGTCTCTCACGTCCGTTCGATCCCTGTCGTGAAGTGTTCCAAACTGCCCAATAATCAACTCGATCGCTGTAGTAAAAATTGTTTCAGGAAGCCCAGTAATCAGTTTTAAAAATCGTGTTAGCCAGTGAAGGCCTGTTCTATAATATTTCCATGCCACATCACCTAATTCCACGAGCTCTTATAAAAGATTAGTGAAACTGCACGATTGGCATCCTCTGTGAAATTAGATCGTCTGTTTATATAATATCTATGCATCATTATTTTAAACGCATTCAATTGCAAACCTCGTAGCTCTATAGTCTTGTAGAACTGTCAGCTGATAATGAAGTTTGTAAAACAAAAACAATCTTTAAAGTTAGAGTGCCTATGTTCTCCGTTACCGACTGACTCAAATCGACATGGTAGATTACTACCAAATACAATACGCTGTGTCGTTTGTGGTCCATCAAACTGTGGGAAAACAAATTTAGTCATAAGTTTATTGCTGCATAAAGAGGGTCTTCATTTTCGAAACCTGTATGTTTATTCAAAATCCTTGTACCAGACAAAATACTTATTTCTAGAAAAAGTTTTAGATAGGGTGCCCGAAATATCATATAATAAATATAATCATAATAGTGAAATATTGAGTCCGCATGAGGCTTTACCTGATTCTATTATCATTTTCGACGACGTTGCTTGTGAAAATCAAAGTAACATAAGGGATTATTTTGCAATGGGACGTCATAAGAACATTGATTGTTTTTATATAAATCAGACTTATACTAAAATACCCAAACAGCTTGTAAGGGACAATGCAAATCTTGTTATATTATTTAAACAAGATGATATTAATTTAAAACATGTTTATGATGAACATGTTGGTTCTGATATGTCCTGGGCCCAATTTCGAAAAATGTGCTCAGCTGTTTGGAATAAGCCTTACAATTATCTTGTGATAAATAAGGATTGTGAAAGAAACAACGGATGCTACAGATTGACATTTGATACATTTATAATACTGGACTAAAATACATAACAGGTTGTTACACTACGAATAAATCACTCTCATTCGTGATTTAGAACCAAGCAGTATCCTATCTAAAATGGAGAAAAATCTGAAGCAAAAAATCGTGAAATCTGCTGCGGCTGTAAAAAGAAAAGTTGAAATGATAAAGGAAGCAAAAAATTCGAATAATATTGCCCTGGAAACCATATTTAAGCCCATAGTCGAACCACTTAACTTGTTAGCAAATAAAAATGAAGAAAAGCATCAAGGGAATGAAAAACAGTTTATGCCTTCTGTGAAAAAAAATAAGAAAGATCATTTCGATAGTTCGTCCTCATCTAGTGAAGATTTTCATGAAGATTACAGTGAAGAAGATGAAATAGATTCTGATAACAACTTACACGAAAACAAAACGCTTACAGTATCGCCTTCTGAAACTCACAATATCAGCGAGGGGTCATTCAAGTCTTTGCAGTCATCGCCAAACGTTAAAGAACATACACTATCGTGGTCAACATCTTCGGATGTAATGGGTAATATACCTTTTGGAATCAGAAACGAACGCGGAAAATTGATGCTTGGTAAAACCCGCGTCTATGATGATGGCAACATCTTAAAAATAGGAACGTACACATTGAATAAAACAGATGGATTGAAAGAGCTTTTGTTTAAAAAGAAACCAAATTTAGATATAACTACTGAAGAAGATTTACATAACTATAAACTACTTTTATTAGAAACCAATGCACACAGACGCAATTATGATTCATCCAAACCAATAAACAGCAATAAAGGTTTTAAGTACATGAACGTCATAAAACCTCTATTTAAGTTTGCTAGAAATGCAACTACAAGTGTGGAAAGTCTTTCGCATGGAGAAGGTATTAAGGTACTAAAAAAAGTTAAAAAGAATACTGATTTGGTTTATTGGGATGATCCGAATGAGTTAGTAGAACGATTAAAAATATTACTCGCCTCACGAGATGCGGGTAACACTGGCTTAGACAATGAAATTGTCGCAATTATTGAAGAACTGTGGGAAGCAGGAATAATCAAGAATTTAAAATATAAAGAACGCTTGACAGGGAAATGGATCAGTATGAAAAAGTCATCAGAGCAGCAATGAACATTGACAAGTTTGGCCATCATGTTCATAAGCGTCTACGATTAGCAGAATATATTGATACCTTCAGCGATACATTAGTGAAGTCAGATACAGGACACTACGATTTAAAATCATCAAAATTGAAAGGTTTAACGTCTCCAGACGAAGACGACGAAGCAGTAAATAAAGCTTATTTAGATAAAACAGTTCATGAACTAAGAGACGAAATAAAAAAAGTATCTCTTGATGTTAAAAAATATCTCAATAACTTGGAAAAGGTGACTTCAAATCGTTTGGGTAATTTATATTATACTAAAACAGAGATAGATAATTTGATTAAACTAAAAAATAAAAATGAGTAAAAAAGACATCGTCAATGAACTTCACAAAGCAGCAAGAAGAAATTTCCCGCGGCGATGTACAATCATAAAAGGAATAGATGATTTATGGCAAGCTGACCTTATGGATTTCCAGAAATTTGCACATTCCAATAAAGGATTCAAATACATTTTGATAGTAATAGATACTTTATCAAAATATGTGTGGGTAAATCCTTTAAAATCAAAAGACAAACAATGTGTGACACATGCGCTGCAAGAGATACTAACAAATTCATCACGAAAACCTAAATATTTACAAACTGACTTAGGCAAGGAATTTTATAATGATACTTTCAAAAAATTATTAGAAGAATATAATATAAATCATTATTCTACCTACTCTGTAAAAAAAGCTTCTATTGTAGAACGAGTAATACGTACTTTAAAACATAAAATTTACAAACTTTTTAGTTTGCACGGTCATTACCAATGGTTGGGGCAAAATTTAAATTCAGTTGTAGAAAACTATAATAATTCTACTCACCGTATAACTAAATTTAAACCTATTGAAGTCAACAAAGAAAACCAGATGGTTATAAAGTCTAACATTATTAAATCACAAAGACCTAAGATAGATCGCAAACCTAAGTTTCAACTTGGTGATCATGTTCGTATTAGTAAATATAAAGGAGATTTTTACAAGGGTTACACCCCTAACTGGTCCACCGAGATATTTGTAATAATTAAGGTAAATCATACGAATCCACCTACTTACCATTTAGAAGATAAACACAAACAGAGGATTTTAGGATCTTTCTACGAATATGAATTACAAAGAACTAAATTTCCTGATCTTTATCTCATCGAAAAAGTTATAAAAAGAAAAGGTAGAAAACTTTTTGTAAAATGGTTAGGTCTCAGCGATAAAGAGAATAGTTGGGTTGATAAAAATTCGCTAGTTTTGTAATATAAATGAAGCGATGTAATTAGATTGAACTCACTTTAAGAACATCAATGAAGAAAGGAAGTGGTATTATAAACGACTTAATAAATAACTTACCGTTTGAGTTACATATCCCTGGTTATCAGTTTTGTGGCCCCGGAACAAAACTTAAAAAACGGTTACTAAGAGGTGATCGAGGTATAAATAAATTAGATGAAGCTTGTATGTATCACGATATCGCCTATAATAACAGTGATTTGAGTGTTCGACATAAAGCTGATTTACAACTTTTGAATATGGCTAAGAAAAGATTGAAATCAAAGGATGCTGGGAAACGAGAAAAAGTAGCTTCATGGATTGTAAAAAATGCAATGAAAGCAAAACTTAAAGCTGGTGCTGGTGTTCGATCTTTTATGTCAATTGTAAAAAAAATACAAACACAAATAAAAAAATTAAAATCTAAAGACAATCGTACAGCTATAAAATACGCACATGCAGCCGCCAAAAAATTGTTTACAAATAAAAAAGGAATACGGTTGCCACGGTGTATTCCTATTCCAAAAAGTGGAGGTTTCTTACCTCTTATTCCAATCTTCGCTGGATTATCAGCTCTAGGTTCACTTGCTGGAGGTGCAGCAGGTATAGCAAAGGCTGTCAATGATTACAAGGCTGCTCAGAAAAATCTTCAAGAATCTGAACGGCATAACAAGATGATGGAAGCTGTAGCTTTAGGAAAAGGACTGTATATCAAGCCTCATAAAAAAGGAGCTGGTTTATATCTGAATCCTTCAAAAAACGAATGAAACGGCTACCCAGACGCCCTCTCACTAATTTAGATATATTAGAGCATGCTTCTGATATTCCACACTTTCGAGGAGTTTTCATGAGAGATGCACTACCTTTAAAACCACGAAAGATCGAGTGTGCTATAATAAATTTAGATAGTTCTGATAATCCCGGAACCCATTGGGTAGCCTACGTTAAGCATAATGACTACTGTGAATATTTTGATAGTTTTGGCAATCTTAAGCCACCGTTAGAATTGATAAATTATTTAAGGTACATGTCTATAAACTATAATTATGTACAGTATCAAAAGTTTGGAGCTGTAAACTGTGGTCATCTTTGTTTAAAATTTTTAAGAGACTATTGGAAATAACATTTAAATTGATAATGAAATTAAAAAACTTATCAGTACAAAAATGTCTTTCACTGTGTCAATAACTGGCAGAGGAGAATCTTTAATAACAAATTACTCGCCAACCTTGCAATTACGCGGAGAATATGAGTGTGGGCTCTTATATTTTTCAACTTTTAATTCTATCCCGAACATAGATGAAAGAAATAATAAATTTTATTACGGTAGTGATAAAGTTATCGAAATACCTGAAGGGTCCTATGAACTTCAAGATATTTGTGATTTTTTGAAAAGTAACATTAAAAATGCTGCGCTAAAATTAACTTGCAATAATAATACATTAAAAACTTGTATATACTGTTCCGAAAATGTGTACTTCGATAAAAATGATTCTCTTGGTAAAATTTTGGGCTTTGGTATGGATACAATAAAAGCTAATATAAGCACTGAGTCTCGGTCGGTATCCTGTCAGCATTTTATCAACAACTGTAGTGCGCATCGAATGTGATGTCATCAGCGGGTCATTTGTGAACGGGAAAGCAAGTCACATTATTTACGAATTTGTGCCTAACGTACCACCAGGTTATAGAATCATCGAAATACCTAAAAACTTAATTTATTTTCCCGTCAATCAGAGTTCAATCAACGCTATTAACATAAGGTTGTTAGACGCTGAAAATAAGCAGATCAACTTACGTGGTGAAGAAGTACAGCTGTATTTACACTTTAGAAAAAAATGATAAATTTTAATAAAACCCCATCCGCATCTACTGTTCAAGTCAGTTCTAAAAGATCCTCTCAGAAAAGAACACCGCTTCGTTTAAATAAGAAGCTAACCAAAAGCAATAAGGATTTTTTAAAACTACTGGGCTTGTTAAAATGAATATTTTAAATATTACTCAACCGGCATCGTACGATAACAGCATTGAAAGTTTCGAATATCATTCGTATAAACCATATGTAACGAGTTTTAACAAGAACGATGAAATACGAATACCTATTAATCAGCAAGATTTGTATGTGTTACCTGCACTCAGCAGTTTGTACATTGAGGGCGTAGTCAATGTGTATAAGTATAACAGTACTACTAAACAAAAAGAAAGAGTGACAAGTGTGCATTTTGTTAATAACCCAGCATTGTTTCTTTTTCAAGATATTCGTTATGAATTAAATGGTGTAGAAATAGATAAGGTAAAAAATGCAGGGATTTCTACAACTATAAAATCTTATCTTTCGTTGAATGAAAACGAATCGAAATGTGCAAAAGTTTGGGGCTGGTCACCTACAGGTACGACCAATGTCAACAATGGAGTATTCTCTGCATCAATACCTCTGAACAAAATATTAGGCTTTGCAGAAGATTATGAAAAAATTATAATTAACTGTAAACATGAGTTAGTACTATTGAGAAGCAATACAAATCTCAATGCTTTAAAACTAAATACCGATGAAGTTGTGGAGGATATAATAATAAATAAAATTGTCTGGCGAGTTCCGCACATTAAAGTATCAGACCGCGAAAGAATTAATTTATTAAAGCATTTAGAAAAAGATCGTCCCATTACAGTAGCATTTCGTAATTGGGACTTGTATGAGTATCCATTACTACCCAAAACACGTAAACACGCTTGGTCTATTAAAACCTCATCACAGGTTGAAAAACCACGATTTGTAGTTATTGCTTTTCAAACTAATCGTAAACATAATGCGAAAGAGTCTATGGCAGAGTTCGATCATTGCTTTATTCGTGATGTAAGAGTATTTTTAAATTCATCATATTACCCTTATGAAGGACTGAATATTAATTTTGCTGACAACAAGTTTTCGTTAATATACGAACAGTATGCAAGATTTCAGCAGTCTTATCATGGTCGTAGACCAGAGCCGTTGTTGAGTTTGAAAGAGTTCAAAGAAATTTCCCCCTTATTTGTTGTTGACTGTTCTCGCCAACACGAAACGCTAAAGGGATCAATTGACGTTCGTGTGGAAATAGAAGCAGATCAAGAGATACCTGATCAGACCGCCGCATATTGCCTTATACTGAACGACTGCATATTTGAATATAAGCCTCTGAGTAACATCGTTAAAAAACTATCATGAATAAAGATATTATAATAGTGGATGTGCAAGGTTTTAAAAATGATAAAAATGAATTCATATTAAAAGAATTAGTTATAGGCACATCTGAACACACTCAAATCTTTTTAATTAAACCTCCATATCCATTCTCTACACTGACTCTCGAAGAAAGGAAACATGTTTGGTGGATAGAAAGAAACAGAGGATACCGATGGAGTGAGGGATATATTGACTACAGAGAATTTAAAAGACTCATTAAACCTTACCTTAGAGAACGCAAAATCATAGTGAAAGGAGAAGAGAAAGTTAAATGGGTGCGTGAATTATGTGGTCATGAAAATGTTTTAGATATTAGTGTTAAGGGTATACCTAATCTAGAAACTCTAAGTAAACTTTACTGTAAAGATATGTTTGCATACAATTGTTTTAACCATATAAAATATTGTGCTTTGAAAAATGTAATTTGTATAAGAAAATGGATATTAGAAAATAAAATACCAATGTATGATTTTTTCAATAAATAAATAAGTGTACATTTAAAATCTTTTTTTCATTTACCTACCTAATTACGTTTTATATAGAAATAAAACGACATAATTCCTTTAAAGTTTAATTCATTAAAAGGTAATTTTATTACATTCTTATTTAATAAACCTTAATTACACAGTAAAAAATGTTTTTACATTTGTACAACTAAATCTAGCCTTCAAAAATTTTAAATGTAAGTAGGTATTATCTTTAAATGTATCTCTATAGGTTTATAAGTAACTAGAGATGTTACGCATAAAACCTACATGAGAACTTTAATTTACAAAAATAATTTGATTCAAAGCTTTAAAAACTATAGCTGTAACCACATATTTTTTTTGATATGTTGCTTATTAGACCTTCCGCCTGGTCCATAATCTGGTCCATGTCTTCCGACACCACATACTGCGCAGACAGTAGGGCATCCTCCGACGAGTCACCCAGCGCTTCTTGCTCTAGGTCTACTATCTCAATTTTAATTAGACGTCGTCCTTTCTTCGGCGGGCTCTTCACCACGAAGGACTGCTGCGTGTTGTGTGAGTGCTTGAGGAAGGACGATCTCTTCTTTCGCTTCCTCTTCTGCGTGTCATACGCCGCCTTCCGTATTTTGAGCACCAACGGCGTTTCTTCGTGTGGTGGCTCTACAACCCAAGGCGGGATCATCTGCGTCCATCCTTCTAGAGGGTCCTGCGCGTTTTGTAAGACCGGAGATGGTGAGCGCAGGTCTTCTACGAGAAGCTCGGTGTTCACTGACATGGCCTGAAACAAATAATATGAGTCATATATTTAAAAGCGAACAGATTCCTATATTTATTGTGTAAATACATTCAACTTATATTTAAAAAGCAACTTACCATCTTCGATGTTCTTATGAAAATAAATATACAATTGCAGTTAACACGAATATTTATACCTTTGATTTGTGATCGTGTGAGTTTGTATGTAAACCTATAGCTGACACAGCTCCTAAAATTGGACAAGTTAGAACTTGCTCCTGATGTCGATACCTTATTATGTTATGTAAGTGGAAACGTATTGCTGACAAAGCGGCAAACATGTGCCGCGATGCAATCAGAATTAGACAAGTTAGAACTTGTTTTTTGTCATTTATATTTTATAAATCCTCGCTGGCTATGAAGTAAAATGGTAAAAGGTAATTAGATTCAAAATAAAACAACAACTTACATACATACTATTTATTTAAAGTATTACTAACGTACCTATACTAAAATATATATTATAAAATTTGTATTCATTTATTTACTTATTACAAGGATACAGAACATATGTTTTAGACTGTAAAGTGATACAAAAATAAGCATAGATTTTGCTGAACACTGCTCTTTTAATTCTGAATTCACGATTTATAAACGAATCACACATATTGATAATTATACTTATAATATACTTAAATAACAGTATTAAAAAATTGACAATAAAGTGTTCACTAGGTACTCTATTATTTTTTCAACCAGTCCAAACAAAAAATCTCAGAAAAGGCTTGATTTATGTCCCCAGGACAATGTAGATATTTTATCTTTAAGTACAATGCGTTTATCGTCATTTGAAGATAGAGCAACTTTGTTAACGGCTTGCGTAAAAATCTCGTGTTTCAAAGACTTGAATAATACATTTTTCTTTTTAAGTGACTTATTAAGAAGTAGCACTTTATTATAATCTTTAAAATCCATTTTTTTTACTACAGATTTTTTTACCCCTTTTGCCTTTTTTATCTCTTTGTCTTGAGTTTTTACACAATATAACTTAGATCTCAAACCCACGAATTCAGTGATAAGTTGCCCTCCCATCTCGTCTTTAAATAATCCAGGGACCTTTTTGTTCCTCGGAACTATATTATACTGATTATTTTCCATGTAATTGCTTGTGTCAAAGTACTGTTGAAAATTGGATTTTATGTCTTCGTAAATGTCCGTTGCCTCGATAGAGTACAAAAAACTATCAGTATCGGTGTAACATAGTTTTAAATTGGAACCATAAAACGGTTTTGTAATAGAGTAGTGGAAATCATACATGTGATTTTTGGATATTTCGAGAACAGTGAATCCTATGTAAATAGGTTTATCTAAAATCACTGAATCAGGTTTCATTTGCACAGCTACAAAATTTTCTGCGAAAACCGTACAACTATGAAAATTTGGCCTTGAAATTAATTGCTCAGCTGTATAACATTTTTTCGTTTTATTTCTGGTGTCATTCCACTTATTGACTAAATATACGCTCAATCTTTTTTCAGTATCCTCTAAAGTTTTCCCAAAAATACTGTTATTTAATAATTTGAAAAAGTCCTGTTCAAATGTTGACTTAGCCTTTTGACGCAGTTCCGTATTCAAATCTATATATTGCTTAAGAAATGGGCTTTGTTTAAATTTAATTACTCTATGAATTTTTTTTAACAGTAAACCATGTTTGAGGCACGTTTTCAAATGCACGTAGTGAATTACGTAGTAAAATTTATCGTACAAATTTGGAATCAATTTAGGGTTTTTAGAACTGGGTGGTGTAAATTTTTGGGGACAAAAAGGTAAGTCATTGTGCAAGTCGTGTAGATGCTCTGGGTACTCTAAATCTACTTCTAAGATATAACCAAACTCTGAATCATTAGGTACATGAAGAATATTAAGTTCACTAATTTCCGTTTGGCTTATGAGTTCGAAATTTGAATAAGGCAAATAAGAACACATTGCATAACCATATAAGTTATTACAATCAATGTATAGTAAATAATTATCGGGCACAGACGGATCGTAATTTGATATGTACTTGTTATTTGCCTTAGCGTATCTAGTAGAGCACAAACACACACCACCACGGATTCCTTTTTGAATCATACGTAAAATTTCTAGATTTTCTATAAGTTCCAATTTTACTTTAGTTTTAAGTAACATTGCGTCAAAACTTAGGCCAGGTGCCGTCATGTAAAATGCAGGATCTAATCTGTAATTAATTTTACAAGTTTGACGAAAATTTTCAAAAACATCGGCAAGTAAAATGACATCCGTTTTAAGATATAAATCAGTATATTCGCCTAGATTTTTCAAATTGAACGTTGTCCAAACACATTGAGCATGACAATAATCTGACTCTGAAACAGTTTCACCGGTTAAACTACTGTAAAAACATTTTCGTGGTGGTAACCTGTCTTCATCAAAGCAATTCCAATTTGTCATATACTCATATGGATACTTATAAATTATTATTATTAATTATTATTATTAAATTATTATTATTATACACACCTTTACGTCTAAGTAAATCAAAATGTTCCATTTTAGGGAAAAAGTGATGTAAGTGAAAAAAATCATTTTTATTTAAATTTCCTGCAAGCTTTTCTAAACTAGTGCCTAAAAATTTAAATGAATCTACAAATCTAACTGGTATGTATTCCTCACGTCCTACACTAAAAAACTTTGTAAATGATATGTAGTTTTCTTTAGTTTTTGCTATAACTTTAATGTTACCCGGTGTCGCTCCCAACTGCCGAATAAATAAATGACTATCGTACCCGGATAAATTATGAAAAAATACTGGAATGAATTTTGGTACACAATATTGCAAGTTGCAGTAAGCATGAGATGCACCACGATACTTTCCTGTCAAATGACAATGATCTCTAACTTTATCGTCGAACAATAACTGATCACAAAGGAAGCAATATTTTGAATCATCAAAGCTCTTTTGCTCATCAGATGTTAGTGAAGTCATTGGAATTGATTGTTTTAAAATTTTGTGTATATTAGTTACATCTTCGCCAAGATATTCAAGAAACTTTTCAACACAATCCTGACCACGATATGACATGTATTTATTTTGAGAGCTATCATACGAACAAACAACGTAATATGCAAATGCGGCAGGCAAATGTTTTTGCAAAATGGATGTATTATTCGAGAGCAATCCATCACTACTTGATTCAGGCACTAATAAGGATTCGAAATCCGCATATATAACAAATGGCATATCTTGCATTCTATCGAAATGTTTGAATTGAATAACAGTGCCTGGATCAGGCAATACCGTCCGGACACCGCTACAAATATGAGTATTCAAATTTTGTTCGCTATTAAAAAATATCATACAATCGTCACAAAAGAAAATTTTTCCGTGATGTTTTGTTAACTGAGGTCTCAGTAATCTGCTCAAATTTTTTATTAAACAATAATGTTTAAATTCACCTTTTTCTAATAGTAATAAGTTGACATGATGTTTCTTTTTGCTCTGCGTTTTATAGAGAGGTCCAACAATGTTAGACTTGTTTGCGAGACCGTACACATTAACGCTGATTTGGTGATTATTTTTCTCGAAAATCTTAATATCTGAAAACCCAACTGGATACGTCATATTTTGAATATTCAGAACATTCTCAAAGTGAGGATATGAAGATGTTCGGTGTGCATTGTTCTTAGCTGGAAACAATGCGGCTACTATGCACCATAAAAAGCAGAAGGAGTCATTATTTTGTATGTTAATGCAAGCATGCTTTAGTTTTAAATTTCGCGGCAACTCAATAAACCGGGCGGCTCTCAATGGATTATACTTGTTGATATTAACTTCTAAGTATAAATTTCTTACAAAAGACCAACCGCTATCTTTTTCCTCAAATTCGTCAATACTTGTTACAATGGAGCTAACAATTTTTGAAAACAGATCATTAAAATCATAATTATGATGCAACACAACATTTTGACCAAAAGCAAATGATTTGATTTCACTAGCGCTAGTTTTCGGTAACTTAAACTCGGCGAAAAATTCAAAATTCACCTTAATAGAACTATAGGTTGCCTGTCTTGCAGATAACAAGTTATGCACGCGAGAGCGAAGCTGAGACAGGAACTCAGCCGGCGGACACACGCTGACGTCATCCGTGTCGTCACCGCTATCAGCCATCGTCGGCACTCGAACCCTGTACGATGCGATTCGACTTCGAAATGCACTGCTTATTTTTTCAATTCCGTCACTTATTTCGATGGAACTATTATTTTTATGGATATTACTTCTCAAATGGGCTGAGAATGCTTTACTTTTAACGGATAAGTCACAAACTGTGCAATACACTGTTTTGCTTGCCATATCGTTAAGTAGGTAGTAGGAAGAATATAATAAAAGCGAATTATTATCCTAAGCTGCCAAAATCAGTGATATTTTATTGAATGGACTGGTTGAATAGGTATAATAATTCCTACTTATGTACTTATGTATTTTATTTTTTAATATTATATGTATAAACCAAATATTATTTATTTTTAGGGAATAGAGTTTAACTCATAATAAGTAAATGTTTTTTTAAAGTTTATCTATTTATTTTATTTATTTTATAATGTATATATTCTACTAAGTTAAGTTTTTTAAGTATCTTAAATAATATATTATAAAATTAAAATACAAAAAAAATATCCTAAAAATATAGAAGTTAATAAAAAAAAAATATCTCCTATAACTAAGTTATTACTTTTTCTTAAAGCTAAAAAATTTTCCTTCCTCGGTGAAGTTTTTTTTGCAGAGCTTGAGCGCCTCCTTAAGTGGAATCAACTCTGGAGCATCGGAATCTGCTCGATATTTCAGGGAGATTACCGCCTGTTCCCAGCGATCTTTGGGCTCCACCTTCAATATGTCTTTGGTGTTGTACACCTTTACTTCAATGTAAGTATCACCGTCTCTCTGGGCGGTGCGGCGCAGGACCCCGTCGGCGACACGCCGCGACAAGCACGACTGCAAGGGCTGGCTCTCGCTGCCTCGTCGTCGAGCCACCGCCTCTTCCTCACTGTCTGAGTCAATTTGCCACCCAGTTGACTTTGTTGCAGCCGGTGCAGATGACTTTTTTGATGTTGGCGCCTTCCTTTTTACCGCTTTTGCAGGTTTCGGCTCTTTCTTGGAACTAAAAAAAACTGGATATAAATAAACGACCAAAGATACGCACACATCACATATCATATCATAACTCTTAAAATATAGTGTACGTCAAGATTACATGTTGAATAAACTTAGCCATAAAATAGTAAGTATGTAAAATGTAAAGGAAAAAATATAAGTACCTAAGTAATTGTTGTAAATGTAACTATAAAAGTGATATTTTAATAATAACAATCTAAGACTTAAATTTTAAAGTGTAAGTAAGTTTAATTAATACATACGTTACTTTGGAAGTCGTTTCCCCATCGGTGTCCGATTCGACGAAATCTTCCACGACCTGTTTTCTGGCGCCTTTGCTGCGCTTATTGTTGTAGTATTCGGAGTCCGACCTGCAAGTTATTATTACTAACATTAGATAATTAATAATTTACAGAATTTAAGATAAAATTTACTCCCGAATGAATTTAGATTTGATAAAAAAATATTTCCTTTTTATTTGTTACGTTTGAAACTCAAATTGAACAGAGGGCCGAGTGTAAGTTTGCAAATATGCAAACGTTACCATCGCGTTTGATATCATTGTGGTAAAGTAATAAGATCGAGATTTAAAACTTTTCACACAAACACGATAGTAACTTAAGCACGTTTACAAATTTACCTTATCGGATTAGTATTCATCACTAGAAAATCATTTAGTAAAATAACAACTTACGAACATTATGGCAATAGCACGGATCCTCGTTTTGCTCGTGTGAGTTGTACAGTGAGCTTGCGGTGATGGCAGAGCAGCTGGCTGATGGTCAGCGTGTGGGCGGGCGGGGCGCTGGCGCTGGGCAGGGGCTGGCAGAGTGCTCACGCAGAGAGAGGATGGAGCAGTCGGATGGATGACTGGCAAACCGCTGGTGACGTTGAGGCAGAGTGTCTTTGCTAATAGTGACGGAGCAGCACCACAATTTGTGACACTTATTGATCGGAAATCGTTTTAAATAGGTTGTTTTTGCTGAATCTTCAATAATTTCTTAATCAGGAGTGAAAAACATTTTATTATATTCGTGTGTTTATTATTTGAAAAATCTTCAGTTTAATGGAAAATTATATTGTAAGTAAAAAAAATGCGAAACTTTTTGTTGTTTTTTAATATTAAATATTTTATTTGACAGAGCACCACAAAAATTTATAAAATAAACTGGACCTGAAACTGAAACAGGTTCTTGTCACTCCTCATGTGATAATGATATACTTAAGTTAAACTTCAAACTAAATTTGTTCAGGATTATTTAGTTCCAAACTTTCTATTAAAATATAATGTATTAAATATAAATACGTGACGGTTTACAACCACTGGAAATCGTTATTACATATTTTACCAAAGTTAATTGTAATTATTAAGTATTTGCAAAATAAACATTTTATATTACGGAACGGAAGTAGTATCAGTTTAATGTCGCAAACTTGATATTCAAATAAGCCGACAATATGTAGTTAAGGCTATGTACATAATGGTTAAAATGGTAATGTCTTACTCTATTGATTTATTTTCACATTTGTGTATTTGAGGTATTTGAATAGTTTAAATGATTATTTTGTAATGATATCTAAATAAAGTTAAATTAAATAAGTATGAATTTCTCGTAGTTCTTGAAGTAATGAAGTTTTGAATGATTAGGTAGGCATTTAAAAACAAAGAAGCTACTAAAACAACGTGAGCCATCCTTAAATAACTACCTATCTAAAAACAATGACTACTTAAAAAATGCAAAATTTTATCTTCATCACGAAATATCCACACAAACTCGAACCCACAGCATGCATTTAAGTCAGAGATAATAACCATGCGACTTATCGCAATCATCAAATAAAATCAAACACCAGAAGAATGTTTAATTTTATGAAACTATATAATAATATCCGTAAGCGCACTAATATTACAATAGGTTTGTAATTCAAAACAAAGCTGCATTGTGTACACACGGCTTTATCAGAGCTAAGGTCTAAATCTGCATCGTTGGTTATAATCGACTGGCTTAGCGGTGGTAGTAAATTAAACTTCAACGGGTTCGATTCCCTCAGATATAATATTACAATAATGGTTCAGAAAAGTTGAGATGTTTTATGAAACTATGTTTTATATATTTTATAATTATCATTAAGTTCGCTGCGCTTTTGTCATCGTTTGTTTTAGCTTATTGATATCAGAAAGCAAGTTTAAGTAAAAATATTTATTTCAGTAATTAGCACAGTTTACTAAGATTTATGTACCTTAATGACAAAAACTTATGTTTTTCAAAAGTATTATGTAAAAAAAAATGGATCAACGGATTAATTTATTGACTTTGTTTAACTTATTCTGATGTTTTGCATAAATATTTCATACTTATAACAAAAAGGTCATTGGGCATTTTGTTCGAACATTTGACCTACAGCGTACACAAACTAAATCGGGCTAGGTATGTAGATAAATGTGTCTGCTACTCAGTGGTATGGGTCACATTCTTGCAGGACACGTTTAATTTTTTATCATTATGTCACAGCACTTTAATTAAAAATAAAATAAATAAAGATAATAAAACGTTTATTATGCTTGTACCACACATTTTCACAATGCTTAAAGTAAAAACTTCTGTTTTATTAACAAAAGTTTAATAACATTAAACATACAATAAAACACTTAATGTAAAATAACTTTTTTTCTGCCGGTCGGTACATAAAAAAATAATACATATTTTGAAAAGTGGGATTGAAACTTCAATTTGAAACTGGTTTGGTCTCTGTACGCAAACATTCATCAAGTGGGTCAAATATGCCCAATAACCTTTGTTATTTCGGTTTACAAGAGATCTAAAAGTCAATTTGTGCCCAAAAGAAAAAAAATACACTTTTAACGAAACTGATTATTTTATTTATTATTAACTGGGCTTTTTGACGATATTCAGAGAATATGTGTTTATGAAATCAATGATTGTATTTCATGAAAAATTAAATCAAAAACCTTAAAAGATAATAAATATAAAAATAACGAGACAAACCGTGTGCTCTAACTAGTTTATGTTGCGAATTTATTCTCACGGTGGTAATGTGGCTTACCTATTTGCTTACCTTACAAAAGTCAATACCACTGCATAGATAAACGTGATAAGTGAATTATAATATTCAATTTAAACCATTCCTTAACTCAATGCATTATGTGCGATTTTTTTCAATCACACAGTTTGAACCATGACGCAATGCACTTGCATTCGAGTCATAGTCTTGTCGTCCGCGTAAGTGAACAGTGCAGTGCAGGTTATGAGAAAACCCGAAAACTGGATAGATGGGCGGTCACCCATCTCTCGATGGCAGCATAAAGTGGTAATCTTTTCGTTGTTTTAGGTGTCGCCAACCTAATTTGGTCACCGGCACCAGTTACCTGTTGAGTTCTTTGGAGGTATATTTGCCTTATCTTTTGAATTATCATATCTGGGTGCCAACAACCACTAGGTGAACGGCACGAGCAATCAGCCGAAGAATGATAATTTCCTCAGCTTTGGCATTGACTATTATCCGATGTTCTTAATCGTATCGTATCGTGATGGAAATTCATTTCTGAGGTGCCACCAGCCAATGGGCGATGGGCATGAGCAATCGGCCGAAGAATGATATTTTCCTAAGCGTTATGATCGAAATTCGACTTCAGGTGCCATCGACCAAATTTGGCCACTGACACGAACAATCAGTCTAAAACAAAACGATAAGTTCCATAATGTCAGCCGCCGAGTGTGATCCATTATCGGTTTAAGCATCGTGCATAAATCAGTGTTACTATATTATAATGAGTGCAATACAAATGATTTGGTGTGCAGTGAGCTTAGCAGCATGTAAGTTTTACATAAAGTATATTTTATATTTATTCATCGCGAGTAGGTAGGAACTAGGGAGTTTAACCATATTTTCATACATTTAACTGGTCTTCCTGAAACAGTTTTTACTACAGCGATCGAAGTGATTATTGGGCTGTTTGGAACACTTCACGACAGGGATCGAACGGACGTGAGAGACCTGGAGTGAATGTGTTCCAGAACGCCCAATAATCACCTACTAACAAACATTCTTAGTTTAAAACTAAACGAATTTCGAAGAAACATGTTGCTAAAAATCTTTCAATATTTATTTTCTTTTTACAAGATTGTAAATGTCGTGTCGATCCATCTAACAAAAAACATGTATTACATTCCATTACAGAGAAATATCTGGCGTAACAATTACAGTGATACCTTCATAACTCAACGGAAGGAAAACGTGGCTTCAGAACGAAGGTTGCCCGCGCAGCCGTGAACGGCTCGCAAGGCAAAGGATCAGGCGTGATCGCAATACGTTATCCCTCCGAGGGCTCCTACGATTAGGCAATGGTTCTTCTTGACCATTTTCCCTTCGGCCGTGTCTCAAAGTTCAAGGATTTGCTGGCAAATGATATAACAAAAACAAGTCAATTAAATCGTACCTATGTGAATATACGTGATCTAAAAATACGGGATGATGCCAACCTTCAAATTGGTTTTGTATTCCATTTCGATAATTATACAATTATGTTCTATGTAGTCATAACTAGTCATGATAAAGACATTAGTTATGCAACATTGTGCAGTATGAATGCAGAGGGACCTCCCAGTGCACCGGTCACGTATTTACTTGACTGCCAAGTGAAAGTAAACAAATGGGCAAAGCTGCATCTTGATCATTTTCTCTTGGAACCACTACAAATTGTCGTCGGGAAAATAGATTGTTCATGCTCAACTTCAATCAAGTTATTGTATGCCCGCCAAATGTTTATTATTTTATGCTTTATCATTACATAGACACCAATTGGAATTGTGATTTGACATGAATACAAAATTAGACATTAGCAAACAGACAAACGGACGTAAAATTACCTTGACCATAGATTTCAAGGTGAATAAATAAATATCTTATTGATGTCTCGAAACTGATTAAACTCACAAAAGTATGGAGGATGTAAACAAAACATACCTATGTATTTTTAGGGTTCCGTACCCAAAGGGTAAAAACGGGACCCTATTACTAAGACTCCACTGTCCGTCTGTCTGTCTGTCACCAGGCTGTATTACATGAACAGTGATAGCTAGACAGACAGAAATTTTCACAGATGATGTATTTCTGTTGCCGCTATAACAACAAATACTTACTAAAAACAGAATAAAATAAATATTTGAAGGGGGCTCTTTTACCTACAACAAACGTGATATTTGCTGCCGTTTTTTGGTACGGAACCCTTCGTGCGCGAGTCCGACTCGCACTTGGCCGGTTTTTTATCATTGTTCATTATTTGATTAGGCAACCTTGCTCCAATCACACAAAATGATTGAATATGCTTATTAGGAATCAATAAAATTCTAAGTAATTTATGCCATACGTTTAAGAAGCTGTCAGTATTTCGCATGTTTTCATAGGTCAGGGACCAACCACAGAAATAATAAGTTCTCTAGATAATATTAAGGTCGACAGTTTTATAACAGCGACCTACATTCGGTGACCCATTTCGAGCGACAATATGACTATTGGTTGTAATTAGAATACAGTTCCCAGTTTCGCCAACTCATGAAATAGCCTTGGCTATAATAGAACGTTGTGAGGAATGGTAAAATTTAATAGACATGGTCAGTTGAAACAACATACTGTCACTTTTATCTATTGCGACCTTGAATGACTCCAAAAACGAATTCCCAAACACAGAAATAATGACCATTGACCGCTAGAGAAAGTAAACAGGCGTTTATGCTACGTACGTGCGGCCTTGACGAGGCCGTCATATTACCTGTCTGCGATCAAAATACAACGTTGAGCTGACGACACATGAGTCAAATCCCAATGTTGCCTAACTTGTGGTACGAAAAAAATTTGGTGAGCCGACCTTGAAAATTGATCTTTACCACGTAGTTAGTAGAATTCAATTCGGAATATGCCGCTTTGCAGTATCTATTGAAGTAGTTGAGGTGGGCCGTACCGTACCCCACCGCGATGCAGTGAAAGTGAATGGTGACGCGCAGTACGCGGAAGCGTACCACGGTAGCTAAGGTGAAGGTATGATAATGTGATTAGTGCTTGCTTGTATGGCGGCCACTACAGGTAATACTACATATTAAAATGCTCTATTTATAGGCTGTGGACACTATTCGAGTTGTGCTAGTGATGAAAGTTGTTTTGTAGATGGCGTGCTACGATAATATACTCCTAGCGTGACTGGTTACAGATGAATAAGAAAGCAATGAACTCTCTTATGAAAAAGAAAAATAAGAAAGCAATGAACTCTCTTATGAAAACGATGAATAAGAAAGCAATGAACTCTCTTATGAAAACGTAAGCGAAGAAACCTTATAGCAAATATCCAGTGACAAAATTCAAGTCTTTCATTTGAAAACTAATGAAGAACAACAAGGATTCCCCCATAAGGATTATAAATAAACGGAACTGGCTTAATTTATTCTATAAACAGATCTTGATTATTCTTAGTGCATCGCAAATCGCAATTTGTATGAAGGGCCAGACTTATTGACGCATTAGGTAAGAATATTTGAATCCCGGAAAATTTCCGTCGAAGCGATCAATCTCTGGCACCACAAATACCACAATACAACATTGATCCGGGAGTGCACTTCTTCAGCGGGAGTCGAGGTCAGAAACAGCATAACATAACAGCGGATATGACAGAAGTTAGGCGTGACGCAGTGGGTGCCGCGCGGATGGCTGCGCTTGCGCAACCCGCTCCAGATCCGCCACTCTCGTTTTCGGCGCGAGCCACGGTCACGGACACCTGACGCCGGTGTTTTGTTTCGGCTGGGCGTTTTTGTTTTATGATCGCGAATTTTTTAAATCCAATTCATGGTCACTTTGGCGGCGAAATAATGGCGCCATGGAATGTATTATTAAATTTTAGAAGGGTCACCAAATTTAACCGAAACAAACGCATGCAGTTTAAGAAGGTCGGCAATTTTTTTATATGGAAGGATCGTGACTTCCGTATTTTTAGTGGTGACGACTGACCTTTGTCGAAAGCATCGGTGCAGCCAGTCATAAACATTCACGTGACAAGATTTTTTGCAAGATACGCTTGAAGAATCAATTGCGAATACGCTATGGGTAAAAAGTGGTCGATAGGTAAGCGTTGAGATTTATCATTTTCATTGCGTTGATCTGGTTTTGGGATCAACCTTAATAATCCTAAATCATGCATTACGGAATATTTAATGAATGTTAGCATACTTAGCATATTAGTCTAAACTGATGATGATGATTTTTTTTCTTATCTGTTACTCTTACTTTTTCAGTTGGGTGGGTCATTGAAACAAGATATCAGACATTTAAGGGCTGTCGATAATCCATTTACATTCCTAATTAGCAGGGTAACTGTCAGGCTAGTGCTTTTACTTTAAGACGTAGTAAAGTAAAAACACTCGCATCTTAATTACCAATCAAACAACACCACATCCGAGGCTACCGAAAAACCAATCTGAATTCCAACAATCTTTGGCCTTGATTAAAAAAGGAGCCTGCATTGTGCAGCCGAAACCAATAAGGAAGGAAACTTTGTAGAAGCCGGAACTTCCAATGATGCATAAAGATCGAAAAAACAGCCGGAATCCTATTGGCCTTGTGTAGATGGCTGCCAAGGGCAAGCCCTTTATCTAGTGATAAAAACGCGGACAAACACCGCTGATAAACTGATAACTGAATCCAGCAAGGTCTCGGTCCTAAGTCAGTGGGTAAAGGTCAATGGAGGCGCGGTGACGTCGCTCCCCGCTGGATTTTTTTCCGTTAACTTGACATTGATTTTTATAGTGATGATATAAATAAATGACCTGCTTCAAATATCACACCTTGACTAATTATTATTGTGGTATGGCCAAAACATTTTGATATATAATTGTTGTGAACCTCAACGCTACGCGAAAGTTTTTCTATAAAAATTGATTATAAAATCAAAAGGCGCTTCAAATGTAAAGATAAATAAGCATTTAAAATTAAGGAGTATAAAAAATTAAGATTTTACTCGTTAAAATTAACATTTTACCAAATTACCAAACAAGTCTAAAGAAGGTCGAAAAGTTTTACGTATCGATATGAAAACTATTAATAAACACAAGGCACTTTAATGTTATAGTAGACACAACAATTACCTTTACACAAGTTCCGCGTGGCCTTGTCGAACGCACGAGCGAATATTATAAATGCATAAATATTCTCACGAATTTCAAGTTTTATTAACCTCAACCAAAACTTCAGATGCAATAAAGGAAGACCATAAAAACAAAGTTAAGTTCTAACCTTAAGACTAATGTCTTTCGAATGAATTTACCAAAACCAAAGACCTTGTTAGTTATACATTTTCCGAGTACCTAACAAAATTTACAGCAGTGAATTGTTATCTAAATTAAAAAAAGACACGAATATTCTCTCGAATACGACATCTCATACAGTGAACTTCGCGAAGTGAATTGTAGACGAGTAAGTAAGCATCAATTTCAGTTGTAGAATCATAATACTTTTTAAACATAGTTAAAATTTCTCACTATCTATTCCTTAGAGACCTTAGATTAGAAGGTTAAGCTTTTGACGTTTGTTGACATAACCACAATTCACTTCCTGGTTCAATTTATCCATTTCACAATATAGTTTTCTTTTGTGAGTACTTTTAGTAAATAAGGGATGATTCTTATCTTTCCTAGACTTTTATCAAATAGTGGTCGTATTGAGTTAAGGTCATTTCGATACATTAGAGACCCTAAACTTAAATCCGAATTTACAATCCAATATGAGCTGATGGGAGAGCAACAACGGTTGCATGCAGGAAGTGTCTGAGGCCGTGACTAGCGCGAGGTCTTCGCCAGAACCAGTCGCGATTGTGACGACATCTGTGTATTCTGTGTAATTGGCCAACCACATTGTAGATAGTTGTTTTATGCAATGTATTACCTCGATATTGCAAAGAAATGTTCTTAGCTTAAGTTGAATGGATTTTGTAAGATACTACTCTGATAAAACAAAGGAGAAGGAAAACGGTCTCCGAAATTTCATAAAATCTTAATCTTCGTGCTTTTTTGCCAACACAATTATGTGGATGACGATAAATGTGACGTCATCTAAGGTCAGCTGGATGGTAAGCAAGTGTTTAAATCAAACATTTCAAGAACAAAGGTTAAGAATCTTAACACTGAGGACAATTTGATCATGACATTAGAGGGTCAGCCTTATGTTGATTTGCATAGGTACACAACTTTAGTAAACTATCAAACTACGGAGTCTTGTCAAAATGTTTGGAATTTTAGAGGACTTAGTTCACTACCCAAAATATGAAAAGAAGACATCATAAACTGACAGAAAAATCCAGAAATAATCATAATCACTGTCGATTTATTTGCTACCAAGGGCAACTGAGCTGATTCTTGCCTTAAAGAAGATAAAACTTAAAAGAGACTTATAGGTCTAGTATACTACAATGTAAGAAAAATCACTCAGAAGCAGCAGCGGGCAAGTCAAGTTATCTACTACAGCATCCTTTACCTTATATACAAATAGTCAGTACAATTGGAGTGGAGTGGGCCCAAGTTCCACTGACAATCTGAAACGTGGAGTTGTCATTTGTAAACATATTTATAAAAACAATACAGATAGTTACATATTGGAATATTCCTTTCTGCGGGAAATGTGTCACCGACTATTTTCTAACATTGCCTCAGTACTTCAAATTGGGTTTTAAATCGTTTTTCTTATCTCGATGTTCGTTTAAAAAGTAAAGGTTGATTATTTAACCTTGCTTATTCCTTGTGATAATTTTACCAAAAACTACTTGTCTTGTTTCACAAATGTGGCGATTCGACAGAATATAACCGATACTCCTCAATGTGGTACTTAGAACTTCGTGTGTTTGTGATTTCTTTGTAATCAAATCGACTTTAAAAAAGCTGTAACTCTTAGTAAAATACTTGAAGGGCAAGTGACATTCTCTGTGGAAAATCACTGAGCCCTCTGACGGGCCGTGTCTGCTTCGTCGTAGTTTCTTGTTCGTTTGCTCTGCACGAAGGTTTATTTATTGTTTAGTTTCGACTAAACTCCGCAAACATGACGAAATTAAAACTGAGCAGAGCAATAATCATGTTATGGAAGTTTCCAACCACCCAAAGCTAAGACAAATTGAGGGTTTGTTTTTCCGATTTACCGTCCGGATTCCGGTCAGAACTTTGATTCACTGGCGATCTTTTCTTGATTGGCAGATGACAGTAAATGTTAGATTACATTTATTGTAAAGAAGTCTTTGGTAAGACACACATTTGGAATTATACACAACACTTTTCTGTTTAGTCTTTAAAAGAAAAAGAACAAGTGATGTGATTTTTTTACAGTCATTGTTATATATAGGCACAGTAATAGGTAACCATTTTGTGCATCTGTAGACTAATATGCATAAATAAATGGTAGCCAACTCCACTCTGCTGCATTGCGTAGGAAGATGATACATGTTGGTTGATATTTATGTATGAGATACTAACGTATACTATGTAGAATTTACGCTGATAATTTTCATCTTATACCTTTTTTTATATAAATTCGTCCACAAGAAATTTAACAAATATCAATAATAATTCATTTAATCGAGGGAATAAACCTTTTAGGTAGCAACAATATTTTTATTGAGTTTTTAATTTTTTTTATAACAGTGGGTGCTTGGAAAATTAGGCATCCGTCTGCGTCGGCAGTCGGAGCGCGAGTGAGCTCGCGTGCGCAGTGCCGTCGACAGGCGGAAGCGTACGTGCACCCGCGCAAGGCTACGCTCATGACCTCGCGTTGTCTTTGTCTAGCACTATCTAGTAGCGTCTGTTTGCCCGCGAGGCCGAATGCATCATACCTTTGCCTGCCGCGTACTTGAAACAAAATGATTATTGAAGCCATAAATTATCGTATTGTAATGTAACACGTTTTTTCGGGATACCGTCTAATTGCTGAGTGCGTGTGCAGCATTACTGTTATTGATATTGCTTACTTACATATTTATGGTAATATTTATGTTCGTTTTCTATTTCAGATATGGCACGACATAAGTGATCGTGCCTGCCGTATGATAGCAAAGGAGTCGGTGGGTAGCTGTAAGTATTAAATTTATTACTTTTTTTTTGAAAAAAGTATTGACGAACAAAAACCTTCACACAATGTATATAAGGCTTCTGTCACACGCCAAGTGGGAGAGGTTACAGTCATCGAGTTGGTCGCTGTGAGGCTTTTTTACGCACTTCGAATGTAGGCGACCTTGTCATTGCTTACAATTCGGGGTGAACCACTTGTACTGGCAAATGGTCGGAGAGTCAGCAAAAAAGGCGTTGCGCGTGTTTTGTATCACACCATACAAAAAAAAGATGCGTACTTATATGAAATCGAAACTTTAGATGGGGAAATTACAAATACTAATCGTTATTATCGACAGAGTATCTCCATCTTATTTTTAATTATAATAACTTTTAAACAAAATGTAAATCCGTTAAGTATTGGCATTAAGCAAAATCTGTAAGATAATAATTACTGACAATTTTTAAGTGCTGTGGATTTTGTGATAATAAATAAAAAAAACCACAGCCTCAAGAAATACTGACTTCCATTATAGCGGTTGCAAAAACGGTGTATGTGAAAAAAGCTCAAGATTATTTATCCCAACTACGAAGTAACACAATGTAGATCAAATACTCAAAATTATTTGTTAGCTTTGCAGGTATGTTTTAAAATGTCCAAATGTCCATATTAAGGTCTACACATACAAATGTTAACTCAAGCGCAATAGTAACATTTGTACATTTAAAAACCAAAAGGCCTCAGATCACCTCAGATTCCAATTAGCTGCACTAGTGTAATCAGCGCGTGCGCGTTGCGAACCGTTTCCTGCTCTCCAAACGAAGGGCAGATTGCGAGCTCGTCCAGTTCAATTGCTAGATAACAAGCCAGTATTGTTGTGTTTACCGCCCGCTGTCGCGAACGGCCTTACTCATTAACTTTCTGCTTGTTAACTTTATGTAAAGTACATCCCTCCCTTTAATTAAGTACACATACATATACTAATCCATCCATCCATAGGTACTAATATTATAAATGCGAAAGTAACTCTGTCTGTCTGTTTGTTACGCTTTCATACCTCCGATTTTATTGAAATTTGTTATAGAGATAGAGTAGAGCTTAAGAAAGAATAGGCTACCTTTTATCGCGAAATAAGGGTTGAAGGGGTTGAGAAAGGGGATGAAACTTAATGAAATAAAGTCATACTAGGTTTCGAAGCTAGGATCTTCAAATTTTGTGTTTAGGTTGACGATTAAAATAAATTATATGTGTATCAGTGTTTTTGATAATTCCACCGCCTAAGGGGTGAAAAGGGAGATAAAGAGGTGTATAGATAATTCTTCATTTTCGAATTAAAAATTAGTCTTTCCTCTTGGTTACACCAGTGTCAAGAAATTTATTATTTAGGCGTATGGTTAGAAATTAACGCAACATATAAGTATTGGTGTTTTTGGAATTTCAACCCTTAAGAGGCCTGCTAAAGGGGACTGAAAAAACGGCTGATCTGATTTTGATGAAATTAAAACAAAGAATACTTGTCCTGGTTAAAGGAATTTCTCAAATATCCACGCGGACGAAGTCGCGGGCAGAAGCTTGGTAGTTCTTTATAATCATAAAAAAGTATAATAGTGGGGAAGCGAACAGTTTATTTTACTTCAAAAATGTATAATAATTAACTTGAATTGTTAGCTGCATCAAAATACGCCGCCGCTCAATTTGAAGGCTCGCTACAAAAAAATCTGTATTCACTGAACGAGACCAAATATAGGGTCCGGACCCGGAGTGGTACCTACGAATAAGCGCGCGTTTGCGCACTGTCAAGGCGAGCGGCTACATCGAAACATACTAATGACTGATAAATGTATCAAATTGACGAGGAAGTATTATGTTATGATATGTACTGGCCCTTACGCGGACGCACACGCGCGCGACACACTCACTCACACACTAAACAATATGGCCGTGAGATAACTGACATCACAACAAGGCCCGCGCCGGCTGGTAACGACAGCAGAAAAGTCACTTATGCCGTAATCGAAAATAAAAATGACAGAATATTAAAGCCATAAATATAACCATAAACAAGAGCCATGCGTTTCAAGGCAAAATTTGCCGTAGTGTATTTAACATTTATCAAAACTACATCTTAAATTAAATTGACAGTAATAGAAATATTGTCTTTATTGTTTTCACTCTTAATAATTTTTAGTCATCTAACATGATTAATTATAATTAGTTTTTAATGTAAACATGGAAAATACAAGTATTGGCCTCTAAAACTGATGAGACGGAAAATAAATTGTGTTAATCAAATAAAATGCGTGATCCAACGGTACTTCGCAGCCGCAGCGCGCACGCGCATCGTGCATGTGCAGGTGTCCCACACCACACTGTGTTGTCGCCGCCTGGCCTTCATCAGAACTCCCAACAAATATATGGCCCGCACCTTGCTCCACTTCCAATACATTAACCAATAAACCTAATTTCACTTACATTGACAAAAAAAGAAAGGGCACATTTTAGATTACAGAAGGTATAGTTGTTGCAATTCGCGAATGCGCGTGGGATATGAATGTTGTTAGGCGTGCACGTGCACATTGTTTTAGTGTGCATAATACGAAAGCGTGCAGACGCACACTAAAACAATGTGCACGTGCACGCCTAACAACATTCATAGCCGATGCGCATTCGTGAATTGCAACAACTATAGCAAAACGATTATAATAGAGGATAAAAACATTTTTATTTTATCAATTATAATGAGCGGTTTTCTGACAGCTGAGAATTTTAGTTTATTTTTATGTTGATAGATGGCGCTATTCAACTACGTAGGTTTTTTTTTTATTTTACTCCCAGGGGCCCTACCGCCTAACTCAAAGCGATAGCTAGGCTCTATCCGTCCTTGTCATATCATAACACGATGACAAGGACGAAGAGTGCACTGACGTCATAAACCAAAGCCAGAGTCAAAGCGATAGAGTTAGGCGGTAGGCGACTTAACTGTCAAATTGACAAAATCCTTTGCTTTTTTCTTAAAAAGTTACGTACTTAGTTGAACAACGACATCTAGCCGTCTTTTAGGTACTACTTTTTTTTTTAAACTGCCTTTTGAAAACCGCTCATTGGAGTAACAAGCATGGGCATGCTCTAAGCAAGACCCGTTCAGTGGCATCATAGAAAACCACAGACCATACAACAAGTACTATAGAAGACACAAGTGATAAAAAATAAAAAAGACGCAGTTCAGATAGTATGGCTGTGCCAAGTATTCCAAACATTCATCGTCAATCTGAGAAATAGAAACAAATAATTGAAATAGACAAAGAAAATACCAGTAAATAAAACAAAGAATATTTAAGTGTAAAATTAAAATTCAAGGTAGCGGTAGGGCGCCACAGGGCTGACTAGACTAGGAAGTCGCTACTCACTTACACCTTGTCAATTATACACATTAGCTGATCATGAGCAATAACAATAAATTAAGTTTTGTTTTAACGCGTTTAGTTATTTACAACTAACAGATCATTCGATGAAGTTTCATGTTATATTAACCTGGGGTCTAATTGTCTAATTTCAAAATCTGCTTTCAGGATGTGATTCATTGATGCTTCTTTTTAACCGACTTCAAAAATTTGAAAAGGAGGAGGTTATCTATTCGTCGCGTATATTTTTTTTTTTATATGTATGTACACCGATTATTCGAAGACGGCTGAACCGATTGAAATGATTCAAACGTTATAACATGACGTTTGTTTCCAAGTTGGTCTCATTTTTTGAAATTTTGAAATCTATTTAGTAGTTTTCAAGTAATATTGAAAAAACTGTCGTTTTCGTTACCATTTTATATGAATTCAGGCGGATTTTCAACCATTACTTTTTTGTTTATGCACCGATTGAGATGATTCTTTTTTTGTTTGAAAGAAGACACCTTAAGAATGATACCATATTAATTTCATTGGTATTGGACTTTGGATTTTGAAGATACACAAGGGAACTCCTTAAAATCAAATAGGAACTGTACAGTGATTGAAATATTGGCAGGTTTATGACAATCAAAAACAAGTTAAGTATATACCTATTTATTGTCAAAGACCTGCTGGACTATGGTTGAACTGCGAAGGCCCAACGGAACTCTTGTGGAAATTGAGTTACACATTGAAAAATGTGAAACATTATAACGTTTTATTTTATAAAATCATCACTTACATACCTACCACAAAAAAGTTTAAAATAAAAAAAGCTTTTTAAAAAAAGCACAACCTCCTTCAAAAATCTTTAAAAACAGCTCTATAAAAAGCAAGAAATAATGTTCAAATCGATTGATTAAAACACGTCTATTGAAGTCGGGTGGAGCTTTAAGAATATAAACAATACAATGAATAAAAAAAATACTTCCAGCTCCACCCGACTTCAATAGACGTGTTTTAATCAATCGATTTGAACATTATTTCTTGCTTTTTATAGAGCTGTTTTTAAAGATTTTTGAAGGAGGTTGTGCTTTTTTTAAAAAGCTTTTTATGTGTCACATCCATCTGTCTAATGAAAGCGATTGCGATAGATTTTGAAAATTAGACAATAGGTAGGCTGATTATGAATGAGATAACATTTTAACGCAGTATCATAATTTCAGAAACTTAAAAATGCAAGCCCTCGCTCTTACAGTAAAATAAGAAAAAAGTCGATATTCGTTATTTATTGAAAGCATTTACTTGTCATTTTAACCGAATAAGGAATAATACCGCAGACTTTTTGACATTGTTTGACTTTTTCTATGGAATTATTAATTTTGCACACCCATTGGGTAAGAATACAGCGCTCAAATTTTGTAATACAACACCAATTATTGTAACTAGGTACCTATATTCTGCAAATAAAACGATTTGATTTGAAGTAATACAATATTTTAAACTATTTAAATATTGGGGAATTGCGGGAAAACATGAAAGTCGAATGGATGCAAAAAAATATTTAGCAATAATTTCCACACAAGAGATATTGAAACATGCAAGAAATCTGTGCACCGCCCGCCCGCCCACAAATAAATGCACATTCAATTATACCCGCAGACACACCGACAGCAACATACCTTGCCCCTTCCTTGCCTTATAAAAGTAACTTATGCATTATACAGACACCGTGTAAAAGGCAACATGCAAGGTGTGTTGCTGTCGGTGTCTGTGGGTATTTGCATGTGCATTTATTTGTGGGCGGGCGGGCGGTGCACAGATTTCTTGCATGTTTTACCATCTATTGTGTGGAAGTTATTGCTAAACATTATTTTTGCGCACATTATAATGGACTTTTGCACTAATACCACAGAATAACTAATAGTACAAGTATAAACACTATGGAAGTCAGCCAACTATCACTTCATATTGCCAGTGTGGTTCATTTATTTGCATAGTGGGGAAAAAGTTGCAGATTCCTCACTGGATTGGCTTTCAAACAATTCTCCCATTTGTACGATACTCAATAATTCTTATTTAATCAAATTCATAGCTTAATCATTTTAGGGTAGTATCGACTTGACGGTACTTTAATTATTTAATGTTATTTGTGTAAAATTCTTAAATTTGAAAAATAAACCCATATTAAGAGAGGAACAAATTGCAACCTTTTTTGCTGTCGGTGACAAGGTGTAAATTGCAGTGCCATTAATAGAAACGGTGCGTTGCAACGCGGCGGCGGCGGGCGGCGCGACAGCAAGGTTCTTCCGAGACATTTTTATGACTCAACCCGATTTACAATTTCACACCCATGCCCATGCTTGCAATGCGCATCTTACTGGGACAAATAGTGCAAAGTATGATCGAATAACCATAAACGACCACGGTGCGTAATATTGTAGTTTACTTTCCCTTAGTAAGACTACAAAAATAATAACTTTTTCACTTCTCATACTCGTAAACTTCGTCTTTATGTTGGGTACAGGCTGCATAAAATCGCGTTTCATGCTCTAGTGCATAAAGTAAAATCTTCGTCCAAGTCTCGATACTCTAATCTAAGACGAAGTTTCGTCAAGTAAACAGTAACACACGCAATTAAACTTTCAACAGAAATACATCATCTGTAAAAATTTCAGCTGTCCCGTTTTCACCCTTTGGGTACGGAACCCTAAAAAAGAAAAATACAATATTGCTGTTTAATTTCCTCACAATCGAAGTGAAGTAAGCGTTTTATGCACTTGTTGCACAATCTACAAATTGTTTTTTGGCTACATTAAATTGCTGCACCGTAGCTTTAATTGACGTTTTTACCTTACTTTACCAAACAGTCAGTAGTGCGATTTCCTTGAACATCCAATTGAATAAGACAAAGGTCAAGTTCAAAAACGTTGCACAATTATTTTCCTTGTTTGTTACAAGAGCACTAGTGTAAATCGACTTCACAATCTGTACAAGTTAACCAAATTTTCATATCAAACACTAATAGGGTTATTTATTATCCGAACAATTTGTAATCAATGTTGTTTTATCTCCATTGAATACAACAAAACACGTTATACAATCATGTCTGTAGTATAATATCTAGTTTAATCAAGGTCGTGTTATCTAAAAACATCATTTATTTTTAATTTGATATTTTGACTGGCAAGGACGACGACCAAATGAATTTTAACTAAAATTATATAATATTATGGTTGTTACATACAATTGTCTAACGACAAACGTCTAATGCACAATAAATTGTGTGATGCAAATATGAGTCTAATATACGCATGCAATAAATTGTGTGATGCAATTATGAACAACGACATTAGTGTATTTTTTATGATGCATAATGCAAGAAGATGAGCTGATGAGCAACATAAATTCTGAAACTTATGTAACAAGTAGTAGCTATGGTTAAATAGCATCTGGTTAAAACATAAACAACAATACAGATTTGATAATAAAAAAATGACACCACTATACCAGCGGTATGACAGGTAGTACTTATTGCCAACTTGTTATAACTACCAAAGTAATTATTCCGTTTCGCAACCCTAGTAGCACAAACATATCGAAAAAAAACGCGGGTAAAAGTACTCGTTATCTACGAATGAATGAATGATATATTTATTTGCATTAATTTTGAGTACAAGATTTGGTGTTCTTAAATAATAGAGTCCGTCAAAATCTACTTATAATTAAGCAAGCAAAAAAATGTACATAACATTAATTGAAGAGTAATATAGTTTCATACGGAAATGGAAATTTTCATTTCGCTTTTCGGCGATAGATGACGCCGTACCGTACAAATTTTTCATACAAAATTACTCTATCGATTTTTACGCGCGTTTTTTTCCTTGATAGGTGTTCGTGCTACGGGTACAGTACTTACCCGTAGATCGAACATCTATCGAGAAAAAAGACGCGCGAAAATAAATTTGAAACAGTAATTTTGTATGGAAAATTTGAACAGCGGCATCTACCGTCGAAAAGCGAAATGGAATTTCCCATAAACAATTGCTCTATACTTTCACGCGCGTTTTTTTTTCTCGATAGATGTTGATGCTTAGGGTACAGATTCAACAGACTAGCACTTTTCCATTAGTAAAAAAATGACTAGGAATAAATCATAACATAACATTATCATGCTTGCAATGCAGCAATTTTGGAAAGCGAAAGTGGGTGGCATCGAAAATTTAAGTTCTCTTTTCCAGTTTTGCTTACGAGCAATGTATCTAACATGTGCTTATTTGGAATTCACTTGATTTAATTAAGATTATATGAATAAATATTTATATTATTTAATATCATTGACATTTGAATTAAAAATCAATAAGTAAAAATGTAACTCCTTTGGGTATTAATTGAATATTTTGTGTATATTTTAGAGAGTTTGATTCATTTCGAAGAAATTGCATAAGCTTACGGTCAATAATTTGCGAGCCGACCGATATTTAGTCGTAAACCCTGCATTCTACAGGAAGCCATCAAGCTAGCCCAAGACGGCTGGTATTGGTGGAAATTCACCAAAATCTAGCTGGGCTTTTGTTGCTATTTCGGCCCGGCCATCAAAGCTTGTTCCGGGTTGGAAGCCCGCCAGAGATGTACAAAGGATGCATGCACACAGTTATGGCACCCGAATCTAAACACGGACGCATGCTAAAAGCAGAGTTAGATGATTAGCTAAGGTATCCGTTAAAAGCATTTTTTAACCCACTCAATGCTGAGGTGACGATGGAGACCACAGATCGTATTAGAAAAATACCCTATATCGACGCCTCAGAGGGAAAACTCGAAATGAATTTTTGCTAAATTTTTTTATTGCTTTTTTAGGAAGAAAACCTCGCAACGCATAATCCCGATCTCACTAATTTGTTCTTTCGATACTCGTAACAACATCGTTATTTAAAAAAACATAAAAGCCTCCGTACAAAAATTTTACAGCACGCAGTTCTTCCTCCTGAAAAGTTTCTCATTCTACACATACGAGGTTTTCACTCTAAGACGTAGATTCAAAACCCAATATTTGTCGAATGAAAGGTACCGAGAAGATTATAAAAACGTTCATAACAGGTGAAGAATACTCTTATTATTTACAAAATCATTTCAAAACGGGAAAGGTTTCGTTGTAGAGTCATCAAGTTATGACATTACATGATCTAACTAAACAACATTGAACGGTGAAATTTAATAAACATTGATCAAAATGTCGGTGAATGGCAAGGGATCATAATCATCACCGCTTGATAAAGAGTTTCAGGTATTTGACGTGTCTGAAATAACGCCAATGGTATTAATTAAAGAATGGAATATTTCCGTTAAATTGGATAACGTTTTTACTAAAGCGAAAGTGGTAGACGCAACACCATGTTGTTGCACATACCCGTCAATATTGACACCTGGGGCCGTATTATGACCTCTTGTTTCCTGCCAGTTTTCTGACTGGCTATCAATCTATCTCTTTTATTTGTTATACATCGAGAAAGAGACGTAAATATAGCAATTCATAAACCTGGCAAGTTTTAAGAGGTTGTAATACCTCCCCTGTATCCTCCAATAATCGATCATGGCAATTTCGCTATTAACTTTGCTATCGGACGTGTTTTTACTCCACCCCGGTCCCCGTTTAATCATAAGCTGGAAAAATGGTTAACGTTCGTAGATTACGCAGTAAACATTAATCTTGTCAATTCTCGTCTGAGGGCGGTGATTGAGAACTAAAAGGGAGTGAAGAAAGTAGGGGCCAAAAGCAAGTTATGTAAACAAACCACCTTAGCTGATAGAATTGCGACTTGAAGCAATAACTTTCGGTAAGATTAGAATTTCTACGAGATTAGTCACAAATTAATGTCATAACATTGCTATTTGCATTTTCTGTTTGCAATTCAAAATTTGAAGAGTATATCTATTATACCTATTACCTAATCTTCAGCCTAGATAGTGGAATAAATGCAGTCGCAATCATTCAGACTCAGTACTAAATCATCATGATAGCGCTACGTGCTTCTTGCTATTGACTAGAAAACAAAACATAATTTACAAAAGTATTATAAAAATTCATTATAATCCAGAAAATGATGCGTTACAGTGATGCAATCAGAAAGACGCAAAATCTCGTGAGAATTTCCAGCCAGCTAATCTGGCAGATTATCCAATGAGACCACTCAATGTGCCCCGGAAGCGATATTAGAAATGCCTGTGGGGTACAGACACTGCCTGCTCTGTACCGCTCTGGGTTTTTCAAATTAATAAGGTCGTAAAAGCCTGTGTGTTTCAGAGCACCGCTTGCTCTGTATCGCGCGGGGTTTTTCAACTAAAAATTTAATAATATCACCCTAAAAAGCCTGTAGAACACAGACACTTTGAGCTGTGATCCACAGTGATTTTCTAAATATAAATACCCCGAGCGATACAGACGCGTAAGGCACTAAGTGTCGTGAAACTTGGATATTTAAACTAAAATATCAAATCTCTCATATCAAAAGAACTTTTAACTCGTTAAAAAAACATGGGACGAAATTTATATTTGATAGGTCCTTTTAGAAAGAAATCCCCAATATACAGCTGTTTTTAACGTAATTTGCAAAATTTCTCGAAAACGGCATAGCACAATTTAACTTTACATCCTTTTTTACAATGTGTGTGTAAAGGGAAAGGAAACTAAAATACCATACGATAAATAATTTTAATTGAGAGTTTTATAAAAATTTTTATTTTTATAAAAGAAAAGTATTTTGTTAGTTTTTCGCAATTTCCGAGCGCAATAACTAACAGCCGAACGTTATTTCATTTTTTTAGTTCGTTTGATAATGACAGTACCTACAGTCAACAGCACATCAGATTTAGACTATAGGTACTTGACATTGTGACCGCCTTTATGCCGTACGTAATAAAAGCTGTTTTACAGTTCAACTGTTTAACTTAACGTGCTGTCTTGAATAAGCACATCAAAGAGTACATTTGTAATATAGGAAATAAAGAATCTTGCTGGCTATTTCTGTTAACATTGTAACCACTGATAATGATTGTGTTTTTTGTTTCTTAAGGCGCCCTACTACCCACTACTAGCGCCACCAATACATTTATTTTTATTACTCGTTAACTAAGTCAAAATTAAAAAAAAAACTTAAATCATGCTCTCTTAAATTGTCTCTAATATTTTTCGAATAACTCTTCAACAGTTTCAATTCTTTCTGTAAGTTTTAAAATCCATTTTTGCTCAAAGTGGCCACTTTTGGCAAGAACGGATTTTAAAACTTACAAAATGAATGAAAATTGTTGAAGAGTTATTTAAAAAAATATATAGACCATTTAGGGGGCACGATCTTAGCTTTTCATAAATATTTACCTGGTTTACGAGTAATACAAATAAATGTTTTGGCGGCGCTAGTAGTAGGTACTACGGCACCTTAAATATGTATTTTTATCTTTTTTGTAATATTCTTTATTTATAACCAAAATATTGATGAAAAAAGAATAAACCGAAATGAAAAACACATTAAGTATCACATTTATATTATGTCAAATTAGTGATACTTACTATGAAACATAACTAGGTTTTGTTTATTAATTATCCAAGAAACTTGAAAATGCGCACTATCGAGCTACCGCCCGCGACGTTCTTAGGAACTAAAGTCTGCTATATTTTAATCCAGGTTAAAAAACTATATGTGTGCCTTTCATCCCAATCCATCCCATTTAGCATAACCTGCCATTTTTATGGGTTTGAGAGAAAAAAAACATTTTAACATTTACAATAAATAAATATTAATAGTAGAATAAACAAAAAAAAATTACCACTTTGTTAAAAAAAAAATATCGCTAGTATGACTATAAATCACTATTTTAATATTCTACATAATTTACCGAAACATATAGAAGGAATACTTTAACCACAACTATAATTTTCTGAATTGTCTGTGTTCCACAGGCTTTTTAGGGTGATATTATTAAATTTTTAGTCGAAAAACCCCGCGCGCTACAGAGCAAGCGATGCTCTGAAACACACAGGCTTTTTCAACGTTTTTTAATTAGAAAAACCCAGAGCGGTACAGAGCAGGTAGTGTCTGTACCCCACAGGCATTTCTAATATCGCGCCCCGGAAGCGAGGCCTTAGTCTCTGGAACCTCCAGACATTGGTCTGGGAGACAGTAGTACATTTAACCGCATCTGTGGTCTAGTGGTTTGCCCACCCGTGTAAGACGCAGGGGTCCCGGGTTCGATTCACAGGGGGGGTACAATTTGTACTAGGTTTAGTTGGTGGTAGGGCTTATTTCAAGTCCGCCTGGCTAGCTACCACCATCTTACTTAATTCTGATGCCATAACAACAATTTAAAAATTGTTGTGTTCCGGCAATTAGAGGTAAGATAGCCCAGTTCTTCAGTGTTGAGGATTCCGGGCGTAGTGCGCTTCCATCTCCACTATTTGAACAACAGGCATATGAATCGTCATCTGCTGAATTAATAATCACAAATCCTGTCATTACCTTAATTCGCAGCCTGTGGTCCACGCATTCCTTGAGCACTGCGAGCGGTCCGTCCATTGCTTCGATTCGAGTCAGCACATTTTTTCTCCTTATCTCTTTTCGCACCGGTTCCGGCACTGAAAATAATGTCATCTGTAGAATATTTTACACAGACTAAATTATTTATTGATAATGAAAAAAGAAATTAAATATAATCTTTCATGTTCTTAATCCGGAATAATGAAGTTCAAAGACCTTACGATTACGAATATAATAAGCAATGACTAACATTATATTCAGGCGCACCATTTACTTCACCACCGACCACCTCCGTGGTCCAGTGGTTTGTACACCGGTTTTCAAGGGATCACCATCTTTGAGATCCCGGGTTCGATCCCCGGCTGGGTCAATTTAGAAAACAAACTTGGCTCGGGTCTTGGAATCAGAGCAATGTTTGTGATGTTGTCTAATATTTATTATCATAATTATTTACTAGCCCTATTGATCAATTGATTAACACTTAAAGTGTGATCAGACATACATAAAATATTGGATATAAGAAATAATTTAACAAGACAGCATCTGTTGTTGAAGTATTTCAACTAAAGGACAGACAAGATTTTCACGATGGTCGTTTGAGCCGGATAAAGATGAAAATAAACAAATAAACTCGACTGGGAAAACAAATATATAAAAACAAGGGAATCTTTACGTTTTAGATAAGCAGAGCTTTTGATATATTTTGTTCGTATGGAGAATTAATTTTACAAGATGAGGACAAAACACTGTTTAGCGGAGTAATCTTTCTTCGCATAGAAGTATCTATTAAATCCCTAAATTGTACATTTTAAGTAGCGGTCTTTATTGAGATAAACTAGTTACTGTCGCGCTCAGAGACTGTATAAAAGAAGACGGCTAGAAAAGAAGGTAGTTCTGAGGTGAAGAGTGACAAAATGAAGAAAAAGACTAGCTGTACCGACCCCATGGGCAAGAGAAAATCCGTAACACAATATTTGTGTTATCGCAAATTTTTCTCAAGACTGTGATACGGAGGCTTTGTGACGCAAGTATGATTATGGCAATATTTTAACAGGTGCTGTAACTGTGTCACTGATAGTACAGGGGGCATTGCCGCTGGGCGTTCAACCCGATACGCGGTAGTACATCAAAAATGTACTACACAAAATCTTCTGAAAGATATTCAAGTACCGACCTATATTAAATAATAATGGCTTGTTTAAATGATCACCATACTAACCTAACCTAACCCAGAATAAGTAAATTCTCACCAAATCTTCTTTGGCAGTGTAGGATTTGGTGAGCATTTACTTATTTTAGAGAACGTGTTTTTTTTGTATGCTAAAGTACCTATTCATTCCCAATAATAATTAAGAGATTTTTTTACGTTATTGACTAAGCTGTAATATCTCTGTTACAATGATATTAATGGAACAAAGGGTTGATAGACATTAACATATTCCTAATCAATCTATAGCGCTGACAAACTATTAAGTTGAATAACTAATGATTGCAATTGAAGACCTTAGGGATATGTAACCGGCAATACTGATTGATATTCAATCTTCGATCACGTATATTCTTTAAATATACTGTTTTGTTCACTTCACGTAACACTATGCCTGCGAAGGGCTCTGAGACACGGCCCGTTAAGTATGTGTAATCCATGTTCTGAGAGATTTATAGGAACCCAGAAAGGAGTTCGTATATCTTCGCTAGTTATGCCATGTCACATCATTATTCTACGAAGCTATTACCTTTTTTTTACTAAGTGTTAAGTTCAGTTAAGTTCTAATCTTAATTTTGTTTTAGAAATCCATTGATTTCCACTGTGTCCTAAAATAGAGGAGTCTTCTGCTATATTAGAAGTATACTAATGTACATTGTTTTTCAGGCTATTGTAGTAATAATAAATAGTTACTTACTTAACTTGTAAAAATATCTAAATTATTATTGTTCAACAGTTGCATCATCATGGGTATGATGAGCCTGGGTTTATTTGTGGTAGGAAGTTAAACATGATTCGTAATAAAAAAAACATTAACTTCAGTATCTTCTAGTCAGATGGATTCTTTAAAAATTATGTCAAGTGCCGTACCTACGTAAAGACTTCTTAGCTAAAATCTTTAGTTAGGGTATCCTTAAGGAAGCTGTCAGTTTCATAGAGTTTCTGTCAAATCTGTTGCAAATCTGGCAACTTTTTTGAATATAAGGTGACCTTAACTTTAAGAATCGTTTAAGTGTACTAACTTGCATAGATCGGCGTCATTGGTATAGATATTTTTGTTGCTACAATAACTGGGGTAGTGTTTACATTAAAATCGCCAAAATCTTTATGCTAGTGTTGCCAAAACAAGTAGATTTTCGGATTCGGATTAATTTGACAAAAAGTAAACTAAAAAGTAATCAACTTGATACCTAAATAAAACGGTATAGTTTCAATGGATCAAATCTCTACCTATTCAGTTTGTTTGTACCGTGTAATTCGATAGTACCTAATCAATTAACATGAAAAAACGACTACCGATCGTAAACTCGTCGGTTGTCGATGGTTAAAAATAACTGCGTAAATAACGATAAATCTATACGGCTCTCGAGCGAGGTACCAGGGCGGCATGGCTTGCATGCGGTCGCCGATCGCGAATTACTTTCACTCGACTATCCCCAGGCGGGCGCTGACCGCGCGCGGGGTCGTCGCCCGCGACCGAGCGCGGGAAACGCCATCATGCCATTCAGAAAAGCGCGCGCTGTTTACACAGATGCGCGCCGAAACGCGTTCCGTTGCATCACTTCCGGTTGCGTTCCGTTTGTGATTACAATGCATTGAGAATCGCACGTGCTAATTTAGTTTAAAATTTAATGCAACTAGGAGGACCCGCTCCTGCACGTTGCAAGTGCAGCACGCTCTTTAGTTACGTAATCGCATTGCATATATCTCAAGGCGGTTCCACAAAGATATTGTCGTTTTTACTACTTCGTAACGTTTCCAAAGATATTCCTAACGCGTAACTAGAATTAGGTATCCGTAATTTTGTAAAATATAGACTGAAGGTGTAATTAAAATAACAAAATTCTGTTTCTGTGTAAAATAGGTACCTACCTACACTATAGAGAGAGAGTAGTTGACGACTTATAATAACAAATGAGGTAACATAACAGCGTAGATAGTAGCTAGTGATGGATGATAAAATCTGACGAGGAGTTTGTCTGGTGTGCACGCGCAGCGCAGACGCCCGCTCGCGGCTTAGCGTGATAAAAGAGCACGCAACTATTGTTATCTTTTACAATTCAAACAGAAATGGTAAACAAATAATAACAATTATTGTTGTTGAGAACTTTTCCAGTCATTTATAATTTACATACGACGATTCATAAAAAGACGCAGATAGGTATCATATTTTAAAATTTTGACTGACAGCAGCTAATAAAACGAATGCTGCTAACTTAGAGCAACACCGGCTTTCGTATGCCGTGTTGCTCTAAAGCTGCTAATATAAAAGTTAAGAAAAGCAATGTAATTTCTAACTAAAATGTCATGTTGTTTTGTTTTTTCTAGAAAAACAGAAAGTCTTTAAACTGTCGTTCTTTGCGTATAATTTAGCACCTAGCAAGCCATGTTTTTGAGAAGCAATAGGGAATATGCATCAATTTTTTTTTTAATCTTAATCAAAAGTATAATGCGTGAGAAAATTAAGTGTACTATTAAAACTTTTCTCTTGCGTTTTTTTCTCGTGATATAGTTACTTGAAGTTAGCGCGCAGCAGCACCCGCCGAAAACGCTCCATACAAAACGGTGACGTCACACATCACGTTTCAGGTGTGTTTCGGCGCGTTTAATATGGAGTTAGCCAATAATCTTCAATTATCTCCCTAAATTTTGCGTTTAAGTACATATGTGTCATACAAAATATTATTTCTTATTCGATATTCTACCTGACTGTAAAGTGCATTATATCTGACAATGAAAAAAAAATATCGTTATTTTCCCCTGATTTCATCGTGTGATAAAACTAAAATAATACATTTTTTTTATTTTTTTTTTCCTGTTCCATCATGTTTTTATAAGTGTCCGCAGCGATCAAGCTCAAATTCATCGAAATCGGTGACTTATGCATATTCCCTATTGTTGCATGTACGTATATGTTTGGAGGCGGCGTCAACGACCGGCGCTCCAGGGTGCAACAGAGATGGCATGCGTCCCACTCATGTGGAAAGCGGTTATGCAACACTCGAGCGCCGCGAAAGTCTAGTCTGCGCCGTAACAATTCCTCGTCGCGATTCTGCGTCTAGCTAGATCGCACGATAGCGCTACCCCAACTCGGATGAGCTCAAAATAGGTTCACTGTTCATTCGCCGACGTGTAATTAAGTACATGTCTACCTTTGCTGTGCCGGTTTTATTTCCATCTATAGACTTATGTTCTAAATTTCAATCTCTAGCAAGTATATTTGTCTTATCTTACCCTTTTAGGGTATACATAATACTCATTACAGACAGCCTGAATTTCGACACTCTCTTGCGGTGCTTTGATATGGCGGTTGTGTTAATGATCATTGTAAAGTCCACTAGCTAAATTGGTCTAAACTATTGCACAAGAGGAGCCAATAATAGCCAAAGCAAACAAAGAGTTCATGAGCCAGCTGCGTAGAACTAGTCACTTGTTGCCATTTTTGTCAAATAGGCGGGAGAACAGGCGAGAGAATCTTGCAATCTCGTGTGCCAATTTTACATCAGGATAATTTAATTATTATACCATTGACCGAGCGACCGCGAAGCGTCTCCGTTTCAGCTTGAGCAAAAATGCTTTCGTATGTCCGTCCGGTTGTCCGTTTGTTCTCCTCTAAAGGTTGCATTTCTCAACCGATTCTGGTGAAATTATGTAAGTATAGGTTCTAAAATTGTATGGAATTTTCGAAAAGTTTTTCAATATTTTCCAAAATGGCAGACATATGGGGAAAAATATATTTCAGCCATTTCGAAAAATAACAAAAATGTTACGATCGCGAGGTCTACAGCTCTACACATTACTCGCTACATTAACAATTTTGTGAATTGTTATACAACTGTCCCGATAGCATATTCACACAAACGTCTCATTCAAATAAATTGTATATAAGTGGATCAATTCAGCGTCCAAATTGGGCTCATCAACCGTAAAAAAGAGGTAGAAAAAGGCAAGCGGATTATGTAAGAGGCAAGGCCGCCATCGGGCCACCGGGTCACGGGCGCCATGCAAATGAGCTGATGCCATTGTGATACCGCGTCATTCACCGGACCTGGATCGATCGGATGCCGCTCCACCAACGGGTCACTAGTCCAGGAATGTGTAACTTCAAGAAGAAATACAAAGGTCATGTACTTGAAAGAAAAACGGAGTGACTTATTGGAAAAACTTGACACTTCCGATAAATAAAAGGTCATTCTCATTACCGAAGAATATGTGAAAACTCGTGACATTGAAGCCCATAAATGAGTCACAAAATTGGTAAATATCAGGGTCCTTTATAAAAAGGTGCAATGTTGTATTTCTATGTGATGACGTCTACGAATTTACCATTTGAAGGGCACAGAATGTTTCGTAGCGACAACATCGTTGTAGCGACATCATAACATGCCTATATCATTAGGAAATGTTTGAACAAATTCCTCAGGCTTGAATAACAGAGGTAACTAAATCCAAGATTGATAGCGTGGGCGTGGCGTCCTCGGTCATATCCTTTCGGAATTGGCGTATTACGCTAAAACAATTTATTTATAAACATTACCTAGAGACTTCAGCTACACAATATGTTGAAAATAATGACGTTCAATCGATTTGCTCTATTTCCGTCCTCGCGAAGGGATGCTGAATGAAACGTCGTGATAGCGGCTTATCTTAGTATGTAGAATTCAACGAATTCAATTTCCTTGAATCTTAAGTTTTTCTGGAACTTTCAAGACATGAGCGGGTCTTGTTCCTGTGACACGTTTAACCGCCTCTGTGGTATAGTGATTCGCCCACCCTTGTAAGAAGCAGGGGTCCCGGGTTCGATTCCAAGGGGAATACAATGGCTACCACCATCTTACCTAAGTCTGACGCCATAACAACAATTTATAAATTGTTGTGTTCCGGCAGTTAGTAGTAAGATAGCCAGTTCCTCAGTGATGCGGATTCCGGGTGTAGTGCATTTCCACCTTCGGCCTTATCGTCACTTAACGTCAGATGAGGTGAAGATCAAGCACTATATAAGCCGTTGTGCATTAAAAAAAAACGTGCTTGTATTGCATTAAAAGTACGGTAAAATGTGTTGAAAGAAAAAGTAGGGTCTCAGGTGTCAGGAACATAACAAGCGAACATTCTTCGTCTCTGCATGCCCTACTGTGGGTGTGGGGTACACATGAAGTTATTATAAGTATTATTGCAGTGTCGAAAACAGTGAGGTAGGCAGTGCTAAAATATATATAACTTTGAAGGATGTTACGTTCTTTAGCACCGTCAGTATCGGTAACCGATCACATGTCCGAAATTTACTTGTCCTAATTTCATTTGACCGAAAACTGTTGACCGACGTTTTTGTTGCCATATGTTTTGTTTGCCATATTTTTAAATCATCGAAATATCATTTGGCATATGTCTCATTTTGCCGAACCACGTTTCAACGATTTTCAAAATAACTTTTTACTATTGGCCGAAGCCTCTTTTGACTTTTTTTCATTTGCCAGATAACTTATTTGCCATACTTTCACTTCACCAGAACAACATTTTACCGAATATCATTTGGCCGCAAAGGCTTACGCCCATCTACGGCCCAACTTTAAAATACCGTGTACAAACTTTCCATAAAATTTAAAAATCATTATTCAATTTATTATGAATAATGCAATTGGAATTAGTGTGTAATAAAGTCGCCATCACCAAAACCATTTTAATAACAATTCAAAGATTTTTAATTTTTATGCGCGTGACGTTGCTCGAGGTACGAAAAAATCTCGTAAACAATCGATGCGATATAAAAATCGATACCAACAAAATATATTATTAATTACTAACATTATTTGTAACGGCAATTCTTGTTTGACTGAGTATAACTTCAAAAAATATAGTTTTTATTAAAACCAGTGAAATTATAAAATATTTTTTAGATTATAACAGTATTGAACAAGATTAAAATCGATTTAGTAATCGATTCCGATAGAACAATGGCAGCACTACGTACTCGGCTGATCTACTGTCTGTCAGTTTGACAATGGTGACAGTACGACGACGGCGACGTCACAACGTTTGATTTGATTGTCGTTTGTTTGTGTTTTGTTGTTTTGTTTTGTATTGGAAGTGTTTTGCAGCGAGTGTGTATTTCTCGTGCATCCTTTACTTTTTGACCCATTTTACGCTAATGGACTCCGAGTCTCCGACCCTATCCCGAACTTTGGAGTTAGGCCCCGCTATTTTATATAACGATAATCTGGAATGGAAATGCCCACTTGACTCTCGCATGCATTGGATTCTGGAAGCAGCTCTGGTTAGTTTATTCAAAGTAAACAACATTACATTTAGTTAAAGTTGACTTCGAGTGACTAAACGATAAAACAAATGCCTTTGATATGAAAATTGTTGAAATAAATTGTGCCCATACTGACGAAAAAAAGTCGTTTTATCTAAAAAAGGCGACTTATTTTCTTAACCAACATTCAGTTTATTGAGTTTTTGACATGCCATGCTTTCATTTAATACACAATTCGTCTGTGTACACCACGATGTACCGTGGGCCGGAACTTCTATAGACCCATGGGCATGGTCCTTTATTTGAATAAAGATATTTTTTACTTTGACTTGACCTTTGACTTTGACATTGGTGGGTTAGGTTAGGTCATTGTTTTGACCACTCGTAGCAAAGCGATTGAAGCGGGTGGAGCTTAATATTGCTTGCATGCATGTTCCGTGCTTGCTTGTTTGCTTGCTCGCTTTGATGCATGCTTGCACGCATGCTTGCTCGTTTGCATGTTGGGTGCTTGCTTGCAAAATGCTTGCCGGGGGGTGCAGGGGGGCTGGCCCCCCTGCTCGGGGGGGTCCGGGGGCCTGAGGCCCCCCGCTATAAAGAAAAACTTTTAATGTACCAACCAGTAGGTTAGGTTAGGTTAGTGTTTTGACCACTCGCAGCGGAGCGAGCGAAGCGAGCGGAGCTCCAAAATGCTTGCTTGCATGCTGCATGCTTGCTTGCATGCTGCATGCTTGCTTGCATGCTGCATGCTTGCTTGCATGCTGCATGCCTGCTTGCATGTTGCATGCGTATAAAATTTGGGAAAATATTAATTAACCTAGAATCAAGTGTTGGTAGTTATGTTGCATACATATTTATTGAGTTAATCAGAAAATAATTTAAATCAATAAATAATTAATTTTCAGAACATCACGAAAATTTACCCGATTCCACTTTAAAAAGGTTTTGGAAATCAAATAATAATATTAGAATACTAAATATCATACTAGAAAAAATACTACTCGCTATGAAGATTAGAAATCGGAAATAGTGTACTTCAAGTTTTTAAGGCGTTTGGTGAACTGAAATTATGGCAAATAAATCAGTGGTGTAATGAATGTTCGGGAATATAATACTTCGACGAAACGTTCTTTCGACCGAGCATTACCTCGGTAAAAAGTTTTTCGGCCAATTGAGACGTCGGAGTATCGAAAAAAATCGACTTAATATTAGGTCAACTGATACAGTGGGAAACGTGATTTCGACGAAGTAAAAAAAGGCGAAACGAAAATAGTCGAAAAGTTGTCGGTAAAATGAAATTCGACCAACACAAAATTCGATCTTAAGATAGGTAACCGTCAGTATCGATGTTCTAGTTATTCCCCTTGACTTCCGATTGACATATTATAGCGTTTTGTCCAAATCTCCTAATACCGTGTCACCTGTCGACCCACGCGTATTAATGGTATATAATCCTCTCAATTGGTGAGTCCATACAAGTGGCCGCAGCCTGGGTGGCCATAGATTATCCTGGGGGCGGGGAGGGTGGCGGGCGGGTGGCGGGGGGGCGGCCAGGTCGTCGGCCGCCGCTGACACACAGCGGCGTGCGTTGAACGGGCGGCCTAGACTGACCTCGAGTGCGTGACCTAACGATACCCGTATAGGATATGGGAGACGAAAACTGTATTACTCAAGTTTCTACCAAATCTGAGTGGACTTGCGACAAGATAAAAAAGAAGAGAAAAGATACTCTTAGACTGAAGTTCACCAACATCTAAACAGTCGATTAATTTTTAACCGACTACTTTTGACGCTTTTATGTATGGAATAAATGTCAAAAACAGGTGGTTAAAAATTTATCGGTTGTTAAAATAGTTGTAGCCCAGTAAAAATCTACATTTAAATCTTTCTGGGGGGGAAAACCTAGGATAGTAATATTGGGCAACAAAAGATGCCATTAAAACAATAAAACCTTTTGTAGGAATTAAATTCGATTTGAAGTGTTTCTTGGTTTAACGCTACTGAACTATTAAGTAACAGCATTTAGTATATTGAGTATATAGTACTCCTGTTTATCAAAACTCTTGTAGTATACTCTTAAAAGTCTTGTACTTTTATAAAACAAGCATTTTTCTTATGAAAATAATTATTCCACAAATTTATCAAAACATGTTAAATTAAAAGCTACAAATGTTTTTTTATTTGTTTAACTAAAATGTTTTCACCCTTGTATTTCTTTAATCAAAAAAATCAAAAGTTGTAAAAAAAACTTACAACTTGTAAAAAACTCAATGGAAAGTCCTGAGTATTTCTGAGGGTGCCCGGCGACTCCATTCTGTCTGACAATTTTTACAAGAGTCTTGCATAAATTATTTGTAAAAAGACATTATTTACATGAATTTGTAAAAAAATTTTTGTAAACTACTTGCAGACTTGTAAGTTTTGATAAACAGGGCACTAGTCTTAAACATTTTATCACGAAGACATACTACAACAATATAAATACTATGACCATTAGCTATTTTTAGGGTTCCATACCCAAAGGGTAAAAACGAGACCCTATTACTAAGACTCCACTGTCCGTATGTCTGTCACCAGGCTGTATCTCATGAACCGTGATAGCTAGACAGTTGATTTTTTTACAGATGATGTATTTCTGTTGCCGCTATAACAACAAATACTAAAAACATAATAAAATAAATATTTAAGTGGGGCTCCAATACAGCAAACGTGTTTTTTTTGCCGTTTTTAGGGTTCTGTACCCAAAGGGTAAAAATGGGACCCTATTACTAAGACTCCGCTGTCCGTCTGTCTGTCTGTCTGTCACCAGGCTGTATCTCATGAACCGTGATAGCTAGACAATTTTTTCACAAATTATGTATTGCTGTTGCCGCTATATCAACAAATACTAAAAACAGAATAAAAGATTTTTTTGGTACCAAATGGTGTGCGAATTCGACTCGCACTTGGCCAGTTTTATATGTGCGCGAGTCCGAGTCGCACTTGGCCGGTTTTTAATTTCCACACCCACTGCTGGGGCACAGGCCTACCTTATGGATGGATAAGGAGAATGAGCCATAACCCACCATGCAGGTTTAATGCAGATTGGTGGGTGTTAACATCTGCAAATGCAGCCAGGAGCAACGGCTTAACCTGCCTTCCGAAACATGGAGGAGCTCGAAATAATACATTTTTGGTCGCCCATCCTATGACCGACCCTTGCGAAAGGTTCTTAACCTCCGTAATCGCAAGGCCAAGCGCTAAACTTAATTTAATTTTAAACTATGGGTGTAATTTAGCCTTAAACAAATGCATTTTATTTTATTTTTATTTCTTTAAAACTGATTAGCCCTCGAGTTTCTCAATACCTATTATATATATTTTTATATATAATATATTTTTATATATATTATATTTATTAGATGCTAAATTTTCGACAATCCCTTGAACTTATTTAGTACTTAATCATGTTATATGCGACAGGGACATTACCAATATTTAAGCATTATTATTAGGTTATTTTACTTTCAGTACTAGTAGTTTATTAATCATGTAGATTTTTAATTGAAATGTGGCCCAATAAGGCCGCTCGGATGTTCACTGATTAATAGAAAACTGAATTTGATTTGGAGTAATATACCTACTCTACAGTTAAGGAGTTCATTGGTATAAGATTTAAAATTTGTATAATCGCTTTATGCAGAGCGAGTAAGGAGTCACTCGTTACTAAAAGTTTTATCACTATTTCTCAATGCCTATATTATGGCTTAATGATCAAATACGTTCCTACATTCAATGACAAGATGTTTTAAAAAAAGTAGTAGATAAAACTTAAAATATACAAAAATACAAATAGATTCACAGAATGCAAATGTACTATCCGCGTCAATTGGTAATGCGCCTGGCGGCCATGATTTTAACCTCAAAAACGAAAAACAATTGTAATTTTCTCATATACCTAGACCCTTTCTTATTGAAAATAAGAATTCAATAATTAATATATTATATTACCTATTAGAATTTTACTGTTTTTTGTCATTTTTAGTTGCGGATGACGATGATGTGTATGTTAATTTGACAAGGTTCCAGCGCATTACCAATTGACGGGGATTATATCCTTATGAATGAATGTTCTTTAATAGAACTGAATCAATTACTTTTGTTTTATCACAGTTTTTCTCAGTTAATTAGATAGCCGCCTGACTATAATGATGACAGTTGGTTAAATTCGGTTCACCCTATTCCTACTTTAGCAATAACATAACCTTAAAACTTACGTTGGAATCGTGCGAACCGTTGCCTGTTCTTTTCTTCTAATAATCTTTGCACTTCCTCCTTCGTGTCTTTTTTCGCTTTTTCTCGTTTTTCAACTTCTTCTTTGTGTCCAACTGGAATAATTGCATTCTCTTTTTTCTGAGCGGCTTCGTACTGGTTAATATTTTCGTAAAGTGGTGCATTTTTCACAGGTATTTTGGCTTTTTTTGAATACAAAGCTTTAAGTGGATCAAATTTGGAGCTGCATGCACTAACTTCCGACTCAGAAGTAGAAGAATCTGAATTATTTTCTTCAGACATAACGAAAACGAAAAGATGAAAACAAAAACATAACCTAAAACTTAATGACAAATCAAATGTCAAAGTCACGATCACAGCACAGACTAAGGCTATATTCCGAATCACGATAAAATCGATGTCAGCGCTCACGTTATCTGTCAAACCCATACAAAATCACCGACTCAGAACGCATTTTAGTGCGCTGTCATCGATTTTAGTGTGATTCGGAATGCAGCCTAACTACGCTGCTATGCGCACAGACAACCACAGTCAAGACAGCAATACGTTCCATTTCACGTGAATGTATTCATAAAATTGTTATTTATAAATAAAATTACCTTTGATCAAATTAATATTGCAACTTATTGACTTTATTTAATCACCATTCTCGTTCATGATAGATCTGAAGCTGAAGGTTCTTCCTCTAAGTTTAATAACATAATGATTGCAATTAAGAGAATTAGGTGCCCGATCTGCATTGATAGTTATTAGTACCTACCTAACTGCAATAATTAAAAAGCTGATGCCATTCCATTCCCATTTTTGGAATTTCAACATTATACCTATTTATCTATCGCTTCCGCATGGCGCATGTTTCTTTATTTATTTAAAACAAACATCATGAATTATATTCCTATCCTTTGCAAAAGTTATTACTTATTTAGAATCTTAGAATAATTATTCTAAGTTTAGAATATATATGTTACGGCTAATACCCGAAGTGCGGCTAAACCTAGTTCTAGCCGGCAGGTGTAGCCGATAGCTGTTGGCTAAATCTAGGTGTGACCGATCTGCTTTACTCCTGTAGGTCCCGGGTTAGGTTAGAAATTTAAGGCGAGCGCGAAGCGCAGCGGAGCGTGAGCCTTAAATTTCGAGGTTATTTTTTTTTAACAGACAACAGAAAAAACTTTCTTTATATCCCATGCTGCACCTAGTTTTAGCCGGCTACACCTAGTATTAGCCGCAAGCAAATCGGCTACACCTAGTTTTAGCCAACAGCTATCGGCTACACCGAGTTTTAGCCGGCTAGAACTAGGTTTAGCCGCACTTCGGGTATTAGCCGTAACATATACAATAAAATACGTCCCTCCTGTTCCACATTCCACATAGTCGAGTTAAAATAGTAGAGGTTAAGTTTAGAATATATATGTTACGGCTAATACCCGAAGTGCGGCTAAACCTAGTTTTAGGCGGCTAAAACTAGGTGTAGCCGCTAGCTGTTGGCTAAAACTAGGTGTAGCCAATTTGCTCGCGGCTAATACTAGGTGTAGCCGGCTAAAACTAGGTGCAGCATGGGATATAAAGAAAGTTTTTTCTGTTAAAAAAAATTACCTCGAAATTTAAGGCTCACGCTCCGCTGCGCTTCGCGCTCGCCTTAAATTTCTAACCTAACCCGGGACCTACAGGAGTAAAGCAGATCGGTTACACCTAGCTTTAGCCAACAGCTATCGGCTACACCTAGTTTTAGCCGGCTAAAACTAGGTTTAGCCGCACTTCGGGTATTAGCCGTAACATATACAATAAAATATGTCCCTCCTGTTCCACATTTCACATAGTTGAGTTAAAATAGTAGAGGTACTTAACATTACCTATTTAGTTTCCAATCGTATGTTTCTTTGATCTCAGCAGTAACCTCAAAACATTGTCATTAAAGTTAAGGCGGAAACATACTACTCTGTCAGAATAGAGTGTCAGCACCTTTACTCAGGCTTACAAAATGAATAAACCTACCAGAATTGCCTTAGTAGTTAGTACAGAAGTATTATTAATTTGTGTACACAAATCATTCGCGCATCTCATCGCATCCACCGTCATCGTGCGCCCGCGCAGCGCAATCAACGCAAGGTCTCGCGCACTATGCAATAGGAAGTAGACTGCCAAGGTTGAGGTCCGGTCCTATCTGTCTTTCAATGGGCGGTGTAATGAGGAAAATATCATTAACCAACAAATAAACAACTGTTATTACACTTGTTGTGCTGCTGATAATGTTTAGGCATGACATGAGTGAGTAGATAGATATCATTTTATCACAGTTATGTGGATTTATCTTAGCCACAAAAGTAGTTACTGTTATAAATGTTATAACAAAATTATATTATTACAATTAACCGTATAAACTATAAAGTATGGATCTAGGGAAAAGCTTGGTAAGTATAATAAAGAAAATATATGTATACCTATCTAATATGCGGCACTAATATTATTAAAAACATTTAATTTTGCTCACATTAGGTACTATCCGCGTCAATTGGTAATGCGCCTGGCGGCCATGATTTTAACCTCAAAATCGAAAAACAATAGACCCTTTCTTATTGAAAATAAGAATTCAATAATTAATATAGGTATTATATTACCTATTAGAATTTTACTGTTTTTTGACATTTTTAGTTGCGGATGACGTTGATGTGTATGTTAATTTGATAAGGTTCCAGCGCATTACCAATTGACGGGGATAACCTACCTAGCTCCCAATCTACTCATCTCAATTTTTCTTGCAATGTTATTTCTACTCGACAATAGATGGCGCTGCTTTGCTATACATGAAAAATCATTTTACCTCTTTTACTTTTAATTACGTAAGTACCTATGAAAAATAAAAATAAATAATATAGCAGTTATTTTATGCCATTATTATGATTATTTGTATAAGAGAAGATAACATTATTATCATTTTTCATCCTTGCTAATAATGCGTAATTTTATGCGATAGAAAAATAGTAAATATTATTTCTATACTAAGTACCTACCTATATTTACTTTTTATCATAGATCGCAGTTAATCCTCTTATCATAGAATATACTTGGATCGCTAGCTAGAACTCATCATAATAGAAAATGCCGCATTTTCTATTATGATGAGTTCTAGAATGCGTTTTGTTTGTACCTATATGTGATCATAGAATGATTTTTCTACGCGAAAACTAATGTCGTCGTTCGATCGAAAGTTTTTGCCGATCGTCGTAACAATCGACGAATATTTTACAAGCGCTGCGCACACGCAACGAAGAAAGTGCTATAGGAAGCGTTTAGAAAACAAAAGTATTTTTGCATCGCGCGGCAATTATAGTGAAAGACTGAATGTGCATTGTGATATTTTTTGCGATTCTACAATGCGTTCTTGTTACATAGCTCTCGTAGCCTTCCGCACATTGTAACTATAGTAGTTACGAGTACATTATGATTGTTATGTAGGTAACTTCTAATTTGTTATTATCGCTGTCTTATGAAAGTGGACAATAAATAATAGTGATAGAGAAATCATTTTATTGTAACCTGCTGCTATTATTTTTATTTAATTTATTTTTCTATTCAAGTTTTATTTACTGAGGGAAGAAATTCTGTAAGATTTTTTTTCGTAATAAATAGTATGAATAACGACTCTACCTTAAATTTCTAGGAAGGCCTTGGAACTTCAGTTGTTTAAGGCTCGGTTATGCGGAAACATTTGTCTCTGTATTTTTCTTTACGTGTAAAAAGTATGGAAAATAACCTCACTTCTGCACTATTTCGTTGTTTTTTCATCATTATCTTTAGCACACTTAGAATGGTGTTATTATTACAAGTTAGCACACTTATCTTTCTTGAAAAAAGTTATTGAAGCTACTTCACAGTACGTTAAAGTGTATTTTGAATGTAGAATTCAATATGTTTCCCTTTCCGCTATTATTTACGCCAATAATATGACCCTACGCAACAGCTTTTGATGATATTCTGATTTTTTTACAATCATTTGTGATGTTTATACGCAATTTAATACTTAGCTAGAGAATCTCTTTAGCATGTCGTACGTTTTTTTTGTGGCTACAACTTTACGTTTTCTATATAAAAAAATAAATAAATTAAAAAAATATTAAAAACACGACTGCCCTGCCAAAACGAACTAAAAAGTTAAACAACAAGTGTCATTGCAGTCGGGGGACCTTATCATGGAACAATTTTTGATCAAAGAGGTCCCCCGACTGCAATGACACTTGTTGTTTAACTTTTTAGTTCGTTTTGGCAGGGCAGTCGTGTTTTTAATATTTTTTTAATTTATTTATTTTTATTTCACACATTTTAGTGACATATTATATAGTTTTGGAATGTGCTCATCAAGACCTTTCATTTGATGCCCATATTGTAATAACAAAAGAAAAAAATTTTTTTTTCACCTTTGAAAATGGCGTCGTACAGTCGCCATATTGATTTTTTCTAAAAAAAATATAGCCAGTGTCACTCGGGATGTTGTAAGGATTCTAACGATACCCCATTTATCCAAATCAGTTCAGGCGTTTAGAAGTTATGGTGGAATAAAGAAACTCACATACCCACAAACATACATGAACCCTGAACACATAACACTCTTTTTGCTTTGGGCAGTCGTGTAAAAATATGACCCCCGCAAACCATGTTTTTACTATCATGGCATGGACCCTTAAATTCAATTAATAGAGTACTTTGAAGGATATATTTTGCAAATTATGTTTTGTTTAAAATAGGAAATATCCATTTTCATAATTATACCAGATTTCCAATAATGTTTATAAGGAAGTGTCATAAGATTCGTGTTGTATTTATGCATGTGTTGTATTTGGGACGGTTCTGTATTTTGACTTTGCACTCCTACTTCTTCTTCTTCTTCTTATGGTGCCTCTCCAACTAGTGAAGATTGGCAGTCAGCTCCGCATACTTGGTTCTGTCCTTGGCAAGGCTAAAGAGTTCAGCGGCACTTGTTATTCCCGTCCACTCCCGAATGTTTCGCAACCAAGACTTTCTTCTGCGACCAGGTCTTCTTTTTCCTGCAACTTTTCCCATCATAATTAGTTGCAAGAACTCGTATCTGTCGTGCCGAAGCACGTGCCCCAGATATGCAACTTTTCTCTGTTTGATGGTTTGTAAAAGCTTGCGTTTCTGTCTGACTCGTCGCAGAACTTCCTCATTGGTGACTTTCTGAGTCCAGGATATAAACATCATGCGTCTGTATGCCCACATTTCGAAAGCTTCTATACGTTTCCTGAGATCTTCTTTAATAGTCCATGCCTCACATCCGTATAGGCCAGATGTAACACTGAAGAAGACGTACCCGAAGCGGGATTGTAAGGCTTCTGTTGCAGAGGACCTTTCTCATTTTTCCAAACGCACTTCGGGCAATTTCGATGCGAGTTTTGATTTCTGCGTCGCTGTCCCAGTTTTGTGTAAGCCAGATGCCAAGGTACTTATATTTAGTCACCTGTTCCAGTTTTTGGCCCGCCACAATTATGTTAGGTTGGATATTGGGCTTGTTGGATATGACCATCAACTTTGTCTTGGTGACATTCATTTTGAGACCAGCCTTCACGCTGCACTCGTTAACTCGATCGACAATTTGCTGCAACTCTGCTTCTGTAGATGCTATGAGAACGGAGTCATCCGCATACCTCAAGTTGTTAATGAGGCGGCCGTTTATCTTAATACCACAGTTTAGACCTTCTAGTGCTTCCCCCATGATCGATTCGGAGTAGATGTTAAAAAGGGTCGGTGATAAAATGCAGCCCTGTCGCACTCCCCTTTTGATGTCAATTTCCTTAGATTCTTCTCCCTCAACTCTGACCGTAGCACGTTGGTTGCAGTACCTAAAGGTTCTGTATTATTCGGATGTCTCTGTCATCCAATCCAATGTCCCTGAGAAGAGCAAACAGGCGATTGTGTTACACTCTGTCAAACACTTTCTCATAATCTATAAAACATAGGAAGACGTCTTGCTGCATGTCTCTACATTTCTGAACCAAAACCTGTACTGCGAATAAAGCCTCTCTTGTGCCCACTCCGTTTCGGAATCCAAACTGACTGTCGCTAAGTTGTTCATCGCATTTTATTCTTATTCGTTCGTGGATTGCAGAAAGAAAAAGCTTCAGGACCTGACTCATAAGACTAATCGTCCGAAACTCTTCACATTTGCGAGCGTTACTCTTTTTAGGCAGTGCGACAAAGGTTGACATTAGCCAGTCTCTCTTTAGTCAGACTCCTACTTAATCTTTTTTATTATAAACATGTTTAACATTTTGTCTGTTGTTGTCAACAGAGCGGCGTGCGCGAAGGCGGTCGGGCGTCCCACCGCATCTATGCTGTGTCGACGCAGGTTCGACATACACCGGGACGTCGCCAGGTGACATCGACGCGATAACATACACCCTTACGGCACCAATCAAGACCATACAAATAAACGCACTAGAATCATTTATGACAAAATCTTTAAAAAGTCTGTATGTATGATAATTAAAAAAAACTCCATGAGAGTACTAATATTTATTTTTAATTCAATTATTGTTAACGTATTTTAAATTTCTTTCTTTTACTTCCAAAGATGGTTGGCCTCTGATGCCTGAGGCGATCTGTCACATATTACCTACCTTTATTGCCTTTGAAAAGGTAATATTTTTTATTTTAATTTTAATTTAAGTTATAAATGTTTCTGAAACACTGCTTTAATTTCACTTACCTAATTGCTTACTTCATCAGATACACACTAAAATAACCTTTTTACTAAATAGTGATTAGTAGGTATAAGTCATTTTACTAACTCCTACTCTCTCCTTTAAATTATTCTATGTAATCAAGTTATCTACAAAACTTTATTAATAGTATTATGTTCATTCATTGGCTTATAATTATCGTGCATCATTCATAAAATTGGATATTCCATTTACTTATCGATTGCCAACAAATTTATGACCTCATTTGTCATAGAGCGTTGTCCGATTGCAGATATCTCTTAAAGACGTGAAAGCCTACGCTCTCGATCTTCACAGGTCGCTGCTGAAGAGGTGTGGAGGAAGAGGAGTGAGGTAGCCTGGCGCAGGGAAGAGCATCCAGCCGACAACGTTCAAGCCGACATGTGTTCCACAACCCAGTACCTAAACTACGCGTAAAATATACATCGAACAATGTACGATCCGTCCAAGACACTGCCAAACTTATTTATCGAATTTAATAGTGTAGATACAGTTTTAAGCCTTATATATTGTGTGTAGTTCGCGAGTGTTTAGTGTGTGACAGACAGTGTAGCGCCTCCTGGCGTGATTTAGAAGCAACAACGTGGCGGGGACGCATGCGCCGTCGGCACCGGCGCAGGCGATGCCATTTATTGAAGACGAATGGTGGGCAGCGGAAAATGAGGGCAGAATGGTCGATCTCTCTAATTGCCTTCAGGTAATTGATGTGATAAGTCTTGCTTTATGGCGAATAGTGCATTTACAGTGGCGCCCTCATTTTAATTTTATTATTGCTCGCTAAGTACATAATGTATCAAAAATTCACACATTACGATTAAAACTAAGGTTAGAAAGTTTATTTACAAACAACAACCTCTGATATAATTCGTTGTAGTAATAGTAGTAGGCAAAAGAGCAAAAAGTGACCACTTTCGGCACATTTACCTACTACATATTATTATAATACAATATAATGAGGGCGCCACTGTGAGGGCACTAATCGCCTTAAAAGTGACCGATGAGATAGCCAATGGCAACGAAATATGCGTCAGAATTAGGTATAATTATCATCAAATAGACAGATTATGGAACTCATAAAAAAGTATCATACGACCTTGATACTAAGCAAATCAAGGCGCCAAGATTAAGGACTTGTACTATTAGTTATTCTGTGATTATGGCTAAAGAGGCTTCAATTTATAGCTCATCAGCGGGCGATAAAACATTCTGATAAATCTTTATTGTCAAGGTTTACAACGTCGCGCCATCTATTGGCGAATAGAAATAATATAGGAAGTGTTTTACCATTGAAAATGGTTATTCGATGCAAATCGCCTGAGACGTATTTTTGACCATATCTCCGAGGATTTTGAGAGGATCGAGATGGAAATAGTACCAAAAGTTAAGGAATTTATCGAGACACGTGTGAACGTTTGAAAATGTTGAAACGTTGAAATTCTGCAAAATTCCAAAAATTCCGGTTTTTTTGGGGGGTGTTTGTTTACTAAATTGAAAATATTTCGGAAAAAAAACTGACTTAAGAAAAAATGAAAAGAAGGGTCCTGGGGTATTAGTTTAGCTACCAAATGGAAAAATAATGTAGGTGGTCCCTTTAGATTTGGAATTCTAGAAAAACGGGTGTTTCCATACATAAAAAGTTATGTAGCTTCTATGATTATTGACCGATAATCATGTTAAAAGATGCAGAAGCAGACGAGAAGTGCATTCGTTGGAATTTCGAAAATCGGTAATCGGCTATCGAGGCAGTCAGCGGGCGCTTTTGTAAAAATAAATAGGTACTACCTAGGTAATTTAAAAAATATAAATAGGATTTTGCATTTGATTTGATTTTGGTTTTTCGTAAATTTTTGTATTCATTTTCAATGCTCCGATTCTTGCGGGGACTGCAAAATCTGTGAATTTTTATGTATTGTAGGTACAACTCGCGCAGATAAAGAATGGGTTTGAAAATGGCGGCTCACCGCGCTTATCACAACGAGTGTGACTGAGAGAGCGATAGGTGTGGCAATTAGTGTGCAAGCGAGAAGTGAATATGAATGAAGCTATTTCTAATCCCATTCTTTATCTACGCGGGTTGTACTACCTAGCAGGAACTCAATGTAATTATTTTATTCATATTTTTAACTCGTAGGTATTAAATTTTATTACATAGGTGTAGGTAGTTTATCACTTGATTTCAAATTAAAAAGCTTGTTGTCATTTTGCTTACCTTGAAAATCTGCAATTCGATCAAGTGCTTTTTGATGGTTTCCTGTACAGACTTCCATTTCACTTTGCACATCAGCTATTTTTAATATCTCCACTCCAGTGCTGGGGCACAGACCATTCCTATGTGAGGTGGATAAGAAGGGTGGGCCATAAACCCATGACGCGGGTCAATGTAGCCGGGACCTTCCGAAGCAAGGAGGAGCTCGAGATAATATTTTTAGTGACCATCGCATGACCGACCCTTGCGAAAGTTTATCATAATAATATCATTGTGAAAAAAGACATATAGGTAATATGTAGCTTAGATCTCCAAAAAATGTATGCAAGATGCACTGAAAGCAAAAAAAATGCACATGCACACCACAAACCGTGTGCGTAAATGCACATGCACACCACAAACCGTGTGCGTAAACGTGTACCGCGTAGATTCGGTGTTGTTTTCTGGCATGATCTAATTTTTTGCAGAAGTAAGCTACCTCCATATATCTCTTTTTTCACAATGGTCCCAAGGACTTCCGCTTAGTGACGCCGATTAAATCAAATACTAATAATATCATCAAATTATATAACTATTGACCTGGTTTTTGCAGGACGCGGTAGCGGCGGCGGGCGGGCAAGCAGCCGCCCAGCTTCAGCAGATGGCCAGCTCCCTCGGCGAGCTGTCGCAGGCCGAGCTGTCCAACATAGTGGGAGGGCTCACGCTCGAGCCCGACGCGGAGGCCGCCGACCCCGACGACATCCTCAAGCAGCTCGGAGAAACGGCTTTCGACAACTTCGACACGTTCTTCACTGATCTGACGAATGCCACCGCGTCTGCTGTTCCACCTGTAGAAATTAAGGTGATTATTTGTATATTTATCTACACCCATGCTTTAAATCCTCTGTAAAAGGTTCTGCAACGGTTAGCTTACTGCCACCATTACAGTATCCGAGCGGGAGGAGGTCCTGCTGCGCCGCGCACCCATGCGCGAAGCGTTGCGTTATGGAATTCAGTACAACATTATAACACTTGCGGAAGACAATGACGCGGTGGGGGATGAAAGTCAAAGTCGAAGACAAAGTCATAGTCAAAACCTTTAAAGAGGATACATATCATGGGTGGAGATAAAGTCTTGTATGTACATAATTAGGTATTAAAACACTCATGTGATACTTTTATCACACGAGGCGAAAATACCCCTCATTATAGTACAGTTGCATAAATAACTATTAAAATTCATCATAATATTATAATGACACATGTGTGATGTCCCTATATGTTAGGTAGGGCACAGCACAGGCATAGGCCTTCATTGACGGACGGCAGTTTGTTGATAACCCAAACCCATCCCATGCCAACATTTCCTATGTGCTAAACGCACACGGTACAGCGCAGTTCATCGCTATATTAAATATTGCTGTCTCTTTGTTTAAAAGCTTTTAAATGATATCCAGTTTACATGTAAACACGACAACAACACATACGACAACGACGACGCAAAAGTTATGTGAATTTTAGTTCTGCTACTCACCGCTAGGAACACTGCATTGCAAAACTTGATGTTCTTGTCTTGTTTGATGTGGTGGTTTTTTATTTTTATAAAGAAAGATTGGTGGATTGGATTCATTATTAATGTTCATAATTTGTCATTTTCAGCAAGAAGAGAACAACAACATATCGCCAACGTCCAGTAGCCAGCTGCAAAGCTACTACCAGCAAACTAACCAGTTATTACTGCCCAATAATGGCCAACAGAGGCTACAACAGCTGCTGAGATCAGGCACAAATGCCATCAACAATGTAGTAGCAAACAATATTAGCAATGGCCGATATAACATTGCTTCACAAAACCCACTGCTCGCTGAGAAACTAGCAGCGACATCTAGTGGCATAAAGCAAGAGCCTTTAAGTTCGGATTACAATGGAACGACTATGAACTATGGAAGTGCTTCGCCAATGCAACGGGTGCCGAGTGGAAAGCCGCAAGTCCATGATGCTGGTGGAGGCAAAGGTAGGTATTTTTATTTTTAGTGACATCTATGGGAAAATTATGAAACTAATTGGTAAATTTAAAAGCATGCCAACAGTTTACTTTGCTTTAGTTTCAACTAGTAGCATAACTCAACAATAGATGGCGTTAGTAGTAAGTAGTAACAATAGTTCATTCTCTCCGCAATAGATGTCGCTACAAGTCATTAAGAGTGCTTTATTAACGAGTGCAGCGCCGATGCACTTTGTTGTCGCAATTTTCTCTTGCAATCGCCCGTCACGTCCACTTTCGATTTCCGCTCGAGGAAGTACCTACCGACAATTTTCCTTTCGTAATTTACTGCTTTTACCACAACGACATTTAGCTATTTTCTATTGAAAAGCGGCGGTGGTGTCTCTAAAGACACATTTCGATATTACCACAATATTATCCTAGTTACCTCTATTTACCTAGGTATAAGAAATTCGTATCCCTCAAGGAACAAGTGAGAACAGTAATTAAATTCAAATAAATTAATAATTGTTAATTACCTGGCATTTAATATCGTTTATGTTTATTTTTTTATACACTGCCTTCTTTTGCTATGTACTTATTTCGGTTTAAGTACGGTCACCAACAAAAGTCCCTTAACTGTTACACTGTATGGCGAATAAACAATCATGAATTAACTAGCGGCCGCCCGCGGTTTCCCGTTCCCGTGGATATATCGGGATAAAAAGTATCCTATGTTTTAATCTAGGCCGTCTACTATCTTGTGCCAAATTTCAACCAAATTTGTTCAGTAGTTTTTGCGTGATTGAGGAACAAACATCTAAACATCCAAACATCCAAACCCACAAACTTTCACATTTATAATATTAGTAGGATAGTAGGATTATTAATTATGTATTAAAGTTATTTCATAGTTGAATATTATGAATCAACTTTTTGGTAGGTAGGTACTTTGTCATAGCAACTTATTTGACAGCGAATGTCCCACAGTTTAAACACAGAAACATTAATTACAAAAGTTGCTATGACAAATTGGACTAAAGTCTTAAGCGAATTTGATTACTGACTGTACCTATGTTACCTAACTAGCCTCCGCCCGCGACTTCGTCCACGTAGACAGTAGAAAAATCCCCAGAAGACAGTAGGTATCCCTTGGCAACCAGCAGTTTAAAAGATCTCCTTAGTGTATGAAAGCTAGTACAACGGAGAGTTCAAGCTGTTTCCCTGGTTCTACCCACCTAAATTAGATGAAACATAGCTTAGATTTTAAGTTGGATTCCAAGCTACCAAAGTTTGAAAATACCATCTAAATCCATTATTAGGTATATAACAACAACATCAACACATTGGTATTCAACAAAAACATTGAAATTGCAGTTCTGCTGAAAAAAATACTTTTTTATTCCAATCAGTGCTCTAATTAGGTACAGCTACCTAGGCTATTTATGAAAACTGATTTTACACGGTAAAAGAACCTAAATAGTTAGACGTTAGGTGCGAATTAATATTTGTGTCGTTTTAAATTTCTATGGTTATCGACGTTATTAGAATAAACTATATCGGGATTTACACCATGTCCTACCAACATGGTGTTTATTTTTGAGACTCCGATATTTCGGCAGTTGCATGCGCCATGGTAACGGAATGACGGAAGAACTGTCGATTGTAGCGTGCGGGTAATGTCATTAGCAGACGAATCGGTCTACCCTCCGTCTAGTTCTTTTATTACGTTCGATACCGGTACCACTGCTGTCTGCAAATTCACTAAAAATAAACAGGTAGGTACCTACATGTTGTAAATCCCGTAATATTTGTGTCATGCAAGTTTGTGCAAAACAACTAAAAAGGCACTGGTTGGAAATTGTACCATTATGGAAGTGTAACAAATACTACGATTTAAGTACGAATACTACGATCGAAAGTACGATGCACATCAAATAGTTAGATACACCAAAACGTTACAATTTGAAACTTTACATGAAAATATGCTCGCCTTTAATACTGACAGATTGCAAAATGATATTGGTTGACATCCAACTTGTACCTAGCGCAGATATTAACTTTTAACAAAAAAAAAATTTTTTACCGTTGTTTTTATATCTCCCACGAGTGTTGTGAGTGGTGATAAGGGAACCAGAGAGCTGCAGACTACAGAATTTGCTTTTTTTATCAGTGTGCAACCGATTCCAGAGCAAAAAAGTGTCTATCCCATAAAGAAGCCGACGTTTTGCGGTGGTTTTCGGTGATAACTTTAGAACCCTTGGGAATCAGCCGATGGCTTAAGAACTTAGAATCGCACATGGTTATGATCCAGCCAACGGAAGCAAAGCACTTATCTGTAATTAGCAGAAAGTGAGCAGCAAATAAAATAAAGAATGTATTTCCAAATTAACTATTTGAAACGTCCATTTATAATATAGTTTTTGTTATAAATATAAAATTATACAATCCATTTCATTGTGATTAGACCTTCAGTCAGAAGCTTCAAAGATCTCCACCAAGCCTTAGCTTGGAGAACTTTGAAGAATTTTGAAATTACAATACAAAGAACTTTATAAAATACTTATATTTTGGACAATATTTTATTTAATTGTATATAATGATTCCTTCTTAGGCTGGCCCCAGACCTACCGGTTCCGTTTCTTTGCTTTGCTGTGCTACCTTGCTTGAAAGACCGCCGGCCAACCAGGGTAATTTTCAATCTATCGCATTTTGGGACTAGACCAAATTGGCAAGATAGCCATTAGCTTGGTTTTATCAAATATCATCGCCTGGATTGCGAAGTAGGAAGCTTTTAGGAGATATGCCACCCTGAACATGGACTCCGATCGTTAAAAATAACTCGATCGCTTATTTATACAAGATGTTTGGTAAAGCCTTATAAAACTGAATATGGTAGATAGGGACCATAATAAAACTGAACAACTTTTACTATGGGACCAAATCTGAAATCGCGAAAAAAAATGAACTGTTTCATACATTTTGATAATTTCGTTATTATTTTTTGTATAAAACAGCAGTTTTTTTTTTAAACGAAAACTAAAACTTCTCATCGCACCCCAGACGACGATATTTGATAACACCAAACTAATGGCTATCTTGCCAATGTGGTCAGGTCAAAATATGCGATAGATTGAAAATGAGCCTCTTGGCCGGCGGTCCATGGTAGAACAGCAAAGCAAAGAAATGAAACCGGTAGGTCTGGGGCCAGCCTTAACCCCACATACGCTACGAGGCATATTCGAATTGTATGACAATAAACGTCTATTTATTACCAATATACCATCGGAGTCCACAGTTGGATGAAAAAGTTACCTTCCTTTTCATCGTATCTTTTGGCAATCGTTAAATAAAACGTAAAATTGTTTCTGTCGTAGCGAGAAACAGTAAAGGAAAAAATATTTTGTAACAATATTATTACCTTTTCAGGAAACTGATTCACAAAGTATCGAGGAAATTTTACTATAAAACAGGGATGTTTGCGTTTCGCTCTGAGAAACTAAAAGGGGTCAGTGTGTCAATGTCGACTGTGACGTAACGCACGTCACACAGGATAATTTAACTTACTTACTTGCCTTGTGTGCATTTCAAAGAACACGGTGCAGGAAGGTTTCTCTTTTACTGCCAAAACTAGCAAAATATAGGTACTTCATATAGTCCAAAAATTTTTATAAGTATTTGGATGTTTGTTACTCAATCGCGCAAAAACTTTTTTGGATGAAACTTGGTTACAAAGCCTGGATTGATAAACTAGAATTTTTTCATGTCAGTTTCGTTTCCAGGGATGATTCCATTCCTTAGTCCGCGCTGACGAAGTTACAGGCGAAAGTTAATCCTACTACCTTACCTAATATTATAAATGTGAAAGTTTGTGGGTTTGGATGTTTGTTCCTCAATCACGCAAAAACTACTGAACAGATTTGGTTGAAATTTAGAAATTTAGAATTTTAGAATTTTCGGTAGAAGTGAAACAAGTGAAGTTCATACTCTCCATAAAATATATTTAAAAATTACTTACATTGGATATATAGCAATTTTCACACTATTTTCCAACTTAGGGAAGTCTAAAATTCACCATCCAGTGTTATCCAGGCCCCATGTTTACTAAATAGTATTTCACTGCACTGTCCTGTCACCACTTTTTTTTCTACGTCTAACATCACTCTCAATTACCACCAACTACAATGGCCAACATCGCAACGGTCATGGAGACGCAGCATGCTCTTGAGGCGAGACTGTTCAAGAAGATGGGTGAGTTGGAAGCCCAGTTGAAGGTGGTCCCACCGCAGTCTGAGGGCTCGCTCGCTCTTTTGCGGGAGGAGCTCCAGGATTTTAAAACACATATGCTGTCGATGCTTCAAATACTCCGTGATCAAATAACTGGATTGTATAAGTCCATCGATGAAATTGAGATGAGGCATCGCAGGAAGTACATCCTCCTTAGTGGTATCCCCGAGAGCAAGAACAACGACTTATCCAAGTTTGTGACAGAGCTATTCAACAGCAAGATGAGCCTGGATATTTCTTCGGAGAAGCTCACTGCCTGTCATCGGCTGGGCAGCGTTATGGAAGGGAAGTGTCGTCCTGTTCTCGTCCGCTTTGCTGACCGGTCGCTGAGAGCTGCAGTTTGGAGTAAGAAAACAGCACTCAAGGGTTCTCCTCACGCCCTTTCAGAGTTTCTTACCCGCCACCGTCAAGCTATATTCGTCAATGCTCGCAAGAGATTTGGCATAAGAAGGTGCTGGACGATGGACGGTAACGTGATTTTAAAGCTAAAGGATGGTTCCAGGCAGCGTCTTTTTACTACCGATGACCTCTCAGCTATTCCTGAGACTGAAGACGAACCACATCGCACACAGGCGCCCGGTTCCTCGGCCCCTGCTAGTTCTCCGGAGACGCGGCCCAAACAGAAACGGACAGCAAGAGCCAAAAAGTAATACCTGACTCGAAATGTCTTAATTGCTACCTTTTCCTTGCATAATATGTGCGTTTCTCGATTGAACAATGTTTATCATTTTGAATCTTTGAAGGTAGGCTAGACTTGTTTGTTAAACTACCTCAGTTTATCACTTTCTTTGGTGTGTCACTTTTATTTTCCAATATCACTCACAATTTTTTATTTGTATTTACTTTTGACCCTATCTGTCATTCTCACTGCCAGATTATTCTTTTTTTTTTTTTTTTTGTCGCATATTTTTTTGCTTTGGACGGATATATTTTATAACGTTCTAACTCAGTGACACTCATAGCCCTGGCCCTCTGCCTTTTAGCACTATTCTTTTTTAGCATATTATTATTAGCTCTTAACTGAAAACTGTTTTTAACTTTGTTATTTTTTATTTAATGATAATCTTTTCGCCTTTTGGCACTTCTGTGATGTATCGTAATTACTCACCTTGTCAACCAGCAGGACAGTTTAATTTTAATCAAAGTAGTACTTATACTTATATTTATTTTTATTGTTTATTTATTTGTATTAATAATTATTTTATTTTATAATGTCCAACAATGACTCGTTCCACACCGCATGCGACACGAGCTTCTCTTCCACATCCAGTGACCTGTCTCAGTCTGAACCAGAAACATTAGGCACCCTTCTTCACAACGCTATCAACTGTACTCCTCTTTCTTTTAATGTCTGTCATATCAACGCTCAAAGCATACCTTCCAGCTACTCCGATCTCCTTGACACCTTCTCCTCATCTTCCTTTCACGCCATTTTAGTCTCTGAAAGCTGGCTCAAGCCATGTCTTTCTTCATACTCCTACTCACTTCCTGGGTATGACCTAATTCGTAATGACCGCACTGGTAAAGGTGGTGGTGGTGTCGCCGTATATTTGCGCGGCGGTATACCGTACAAAATCTTGGCTTCATCTCCTTCACTCTATGCCGGTTCAGCTGAGTACATATTTCTGGAAATTTGTGTTAAGGGCGCCAAGGCGGTTCTTGCAGTTGTTTATTGTGCTCCCACCGTAGATTATATCTCTCATCTCGAGTCTGTCCTTGAACCGCTTTGTTCGGATTACAGACATCTCATAATCATGGGTGACTTCAATACAGATCTTTCTTGCAATTCTCCACAGTCTATCAAACTAACTAATATGATCAAGTCTGTCAACCTCTCGATTCTGCCTTTAGAGCCTACACATCATAATTTTTCTTCTCGTGACACTTGGCTTGACTTAATCTTAACCTCTCCTGACAATGTTCTGAACCACGGTCAGATACCTGCACCTGGCTTCTCTAAGCATGATCTTGTTTTTCTGCAATACCGTCTGCGACCCCCCAAGCTCAAACCATCTATTGTTTGGATGCGTAATTTCGCTCAACTCAACCTTGACAAGTTAAGAGAAGATGCCAGTAAACTTGATTTTGACGCTGTTCTTGGGTCATCGTCAGTTGATGATAAAGTCTCAAACCTTAATCACTGTTTACTTCAACTGTTTGATGCCCATGCACCACTAAAAGCTGTTCGTGTGAAGCGACCACCTGCCCCTTGGATTACCCGTGGGGTACGCATGGCCATGACTCGCCGTGATCGTGCATTTCGTTCTTTTAAAAATAATAGAACCGAGGCCAATTGGACACTCTACAAGACTGCGCGCAACAGGTGCAATCGAATGGTAAGGGCAGCCAAGCGGCAACACTTTCTCGACAACATCACCAACTGTTCTTCGGCCAACACATGGAAGTTTCTGCACTCTCTTGGACTGGGGAAAACCTCTCCCAATTCTAATTCTCTTCCGTTCTCTCTCAACGATTACAATAATCATTTTTCTAGTACTCCCTCTCCTGACCCAGCCGTCAAGTCTAACACCATCTCCAGCATTACTTCCAAAGGCCATTTGAACTCTGAGTCTTTTTCTTTCTCGCCAGTGACAATAGACGATATTAGTAAAGTTGTTGCCTCCCTTAAATCGAAAGCTGTAGGGTGTGATGATATCAGCAGGAAAATGATTGTCTGTGTCCTGGAACAAATTCTCCCTACCATAGTCCACATCATAAATTATTCCTTGCAGACAGGCCAGTTTCCTCTTCTTTGGCGTAAGGCGTATGTTACTCCTTTGCCAAAAATTTCCTCTCCTCGACTACTTAGTCACTTTAGACCTATTTCTATCCTTCCTTTCCTCTCGAAAATTCTAGAAGCTGTTGCCCACAAACAAGTCTCTTCTTTCATCTATTCCAACTCCCTCATCACTCCCTACCAGTCTGGTTTTCGTCCAGGGCACAGCACAACAACAGCACTCTTGAAAGTAACTGAGGACATACGATTGGGCATGGAGAGTCAACTAGTCACTGCCATTGTGCTCATTGACTTCTCTAACGCTTTTAACATGGTAGATCATGACATCTTGCTTGCCATTCTTAAGTCTTTCAACTTCTCATCGTCATCACTGGAGTGGTTTTCTAATTATCTTCGCGGCCGCCAGCAGGCGGTACGCGTAGGATCGGATGTGTCTCACTGGAATGATCTCTCCGCTGGCGTCCCGCAGGGTGGCATACTGTCTCCTCTTCTTTTCTCCATATTCATAAATTTCCTTTCCTCATCGCTTGGCTGTTCTTATCACTTTTATGCCGATGACCTTCAAATTTATGTACAGTCACCAACCGAAGATATCGACTCTGCTGTATCAATATTAAATAATGTCCTACGTAGCATCAGCACCTGGTCTACTAACTTCGGTATCGCAGTAAACCCGGCTAAATGCCAGGCTATTATTGTCGGCGGGTCAAAACAAATTGCCAAGATCGATAATAGCTCAGTCCAGCCTATTGTTCTGGATAACACCACCATCCCTCTCTGCCCCAGCGTCAAAAATCTTGGCCTCCACATTGACTCTACGCTTAGCTGGACGGCACATGTTGCCGAGGTGAGTCGAGCAGTTACATCTTCCTTACGCTTTTTAAATCGCTTTAGAAATTTTCTCCCTATCCGTACTAAGGTAACTCTCGTCACTTCTCTTATTTTCCCCCTCATCGATTATGCTGATGTCTGTTTTCCGGACCTTAATGAGGATCTTCTTAATAAGTTGGACCGACTTATGAATAATGCCCTTCGATTCGTTTTCTGCCTTCGCAAGTTCGATCACGTTTCTTCGTATCGGTCACAACTTAAATGGCTTCCTATCCGTCAGCGCAGACAGCAAAGGCTACTCTGCACGCTTTACTCCGTCCTTAATAATCCTCATGCTCCAGAATACTTAAAATGCAAGTTTCAGTATCTCTGCGGCTCTCATAATCGTCAGCTCCGGTCTACAAATTCTCTTGCTCTCTGTACTCCTCTCTTTCGCTCTGGCTATATGTCCGACTCCTTCACACTGCAAGCTCTGCGCCTTTGGAATGACCTACCTGACTCTATCAGACAATCTCCAAGCAAATTTTCCTTCAAAAAGAAAGTTAACTCTCTTCTCTTGGAAAGCTCATAATGTGGAAATCATTGTCATCTCTGTATCCTTCTCCTTCTTAGAAATTTAATAAATATTTATATATTATTATATATATATGTATTTTGTGTACCTTTAAGTATTATGTTTTATATTATTATTATATTTGTATATATTACTTTTGTATGTTATTAATGTTATTATGTACCGCATTCATGGTTTCTCTGTTTCCCAAAGGTTGACTGGCAGAGAATGCTTCTAGCATTAAGTCCGCCTTTTGTACTTTAGTTTGTAGTACAATAAAGATTTTAAAATAAATAAAATAAAATAATATTATAAATGTGAAAGTTTGTGGGTTTGGATGTTTGTTCCTCAATCACGCAAAAACTACTGAACAGATTTGGTTGAAATTTGGCAAATAGATAGTAGATAGCCTAGATTAAAACATAGAATACTTTTTATCCCGATAATCCCACGGGAACGGGAACCACGCGGGTGAAGCCGCGGGCGGCCGCTAGTGCTAGTATAAATCTAAAAATCCTGTAAAAAGCTTTACAATTTTGTCAGTTTCAAAAATTCGACCCTTTTAGTTACGAATAATAATATAACGTACCAACGTCATATACATGAGGACTACGTTGCGCAGGAATGAGGATAAATAGCCCTTTTAAATAGAGAAGTGCGTCGTCGCGGCAAACTGGCCGCTAAAACAGGAATCGTGTCGCACCAATCCTCCAGATGACCGACATTCAACCTCATGAGCTCTCGTTTGCCCTAAAGATGTTCTATGAAGTATTTTTATAATTCTGTAAAAAAAAGCATTATTGTATCTTCGAAAATTAAATCAATATTGAATCGGATCGATAATAAAAATACGTCAATACTTAATTAATACGTCATTAATACTTATAAATCATAAATCATAAAATCTTTATTTGTCTAAAACATGGTATTACAGTTCTTAAAACAAAGGTAGGCGCTCATGTTTTGCTGTATTAAACAGCATACAAATACAAAATACAAAAAATGTTCATCTTTATAATATAAGTCTAACAAATCCTTGTAAATCTTATTCAAATCTTTTCATTTTCAACACAACTTTGACCATGGTATATAATATTTTTTTTTAAATAAATGACATTAGAATTTATGATCAAGAAATTCTTTTATGCTGTAAAAATTCATTGAATTCAACCATCTAAAAAGTTTATTTTTAAAGGGCACCATATTGAGTGTTTTAAATTCGTTGGGTATCTTATTATAGATTTGTACACACATTACCAGGCAGCTTTTTCTAAATCTGGCTGACTTTGGAAAATCACTTATAATTAGTCTATGGATATTTCTGTGCTGCCGGTTTTTATTTACTTCACAGGCTTTTTTAAAGAGATCTTTGTGCTTGTGGACAAACTTTACAATCTCAAATATATACAACGAAGGAAGTGGTAACAAACCAAGACTTTGAAATAATGGTCTGCAAGATTCATCAGTAGGAATTCCACATATCGCTCTGATGCACTTCTTTTGCGCTATGAATGCTCTGTTCAAATCTGTGCAGTTTCCCCACACCACAAGGCCGTAACGTAAAATGGATTCAACACATGCATGGTATGAGAGAACAGCCGTGTTCATATCAGTGACTTTTTTCACTTGTCGTAGTGCATAAGAAAATTTATTTACCCTATCACAAACATTTTCATTATGAGATTTCCAGTTTAGGTTGCTATCGATAGTAACACCTAGAAATTTGGTAGATGACTCTTCCTTTATTCTAGGAATATTTAATTTAAAATTATGTTTCTGATGTTTTGACTGATTAAATTGAATATACAAAGATTTATTGAGATTAATTGTCAGATTATTTGCTACAAGCCATTTAATTATTTTGTCAATTGTATTATTTACTTCCATTTCATGATTTATTATTGAATTATTCATTTTGTCAGTGGTCACTTTAAATTAAAATAATAGAATTATAAAACTAAATTACTTCTTAGCTGTTCAATTAGCAACAAAAAAACAGTAAAAAATAATTATAAGTAAGTATTTTATTAAAAACGCGAGCACTCTAGTATTAAGGGGCCGTACAACGCTGGGAACAATTTTCATGGTAAAAAAAACACCGAAATTATTGACAACATTATCTATTTCTTATTTTGGAAAACTGTCAATCACAAAGCTAGAGAGCTAGTTAAGGTTTATTTTTATTATAGTTTCAAGATTATAGGTTTATTATCGGTTGGCACATCAGTAAATTAACAGAATTGGAGGTCACTTACGTTTTTTTGTATCGAAAAGTTTTTTAGCTACTTTCATGTTCATGTCAATCATGTAACTGAATAGGTACTACTTACCTTACCTTATTAAATTAATTACTGAAACCAAAGAAATTCTCGTGACAGCATTTGACTTTATTTTTCAAAATTATTATTTTTTACAAACTTTTTAAAAAGAAGATCATAATGTAAAAAGAGTAAAAAAAGTTTACTACTCCTTTAACATTGAATCTATACTCCCTGAAGAAGAGAGTAGATTGCCAAACCAAAAATAAAAGGAGAAGATTGACATGTCATGTCATTGTCATGATGGATAAAATTTAATTAAGTAAACAGATTACTGTCATTGCGATAATTAATAATTAATTACTACAGATTTTAATTAATTTGAAACAGATTTTATGCTGTGAGAAGTGGAAGTAGTGGGGACCGGTTCTATTCAAGGAGATAAAAGTAAATTCTCTAGTGGATAGTGATAATATCATGACGTTTTGCGGTTAGTTTGTTATTATTCCCTGTACTACGATAAGTTCGAAACGTTAGCGATAATGTCGTTTTGGAATAATACACTGATTATGATTTGTAACTTTTAATTTTTATCGTGTGCAACGTATGGGTTTTAATCAACTGGAAACTTTTCAGAATAAACACTAATACTCTAGAGAGTCTCTTTTTTCTGTATTATCCCCGGTTCTAGGCCACACACTGTATAATTTACTTTCTACATTATTTTTTGGGACCGATAAATCTGTGTGAAATCTTTGTTCAAAAATGTGAATTTGACGTTGTAGGCCCCTTAAGAGTCCTTTTATGTACTTTCCCGTTGTGGATAAAAATAAAACAAAAACAAAATAGGTATAAAATTGAACATTATAAAAAAATACTAAATTTAAATATTTACAAAATTGCTTTCTCAGGTAAGATATAGGTAAAAATATAAAAATATTAAGAATCATTAGATGTATAATTTTAACCTACTTCATACGAAAAATATTTCAACGTTATGGTTTTAATGTGTTTTTTGTTTAATTTAAAACAAGTGGCTGAAATTTAATTATGTCGTATATATTAAGAATCTTCTCAGAAAATATACGATTAGGTTTTAGAACATTTTTGTTCTGATAAAAAAGATGACGTAAAAACTCCACTCCTAAGGGTGTTTTTTTTTTAAACTGCGGCTCAAAAAAATTGTTTTGACCTCAAGTGTACGGGTGCCAAACGGCTTTCCTGTAGTGTAGGTGGCTTTGTGACACTATAGGGCACGTCACCGATCACAAGTGCACTACGAAAAAAAATATTGCTAAATGTACCTATTTTTTGTAGTACCTATATGAAGGGTTTTTAGGTGAAAGAGTTTTTTCTTCATTTTCAATAATCACAAAGTCAAAGTTATTTGATGCCACGTCTATGACCGCATTAAACATTTCTTAAGAAAAATGGCTATTGGTTGATGCATAAAGGTTCGCCGTCCCTGTCCTATAGCTAAGTAACCGATCGTACCAAAACATGAAAAACGTTGAGATTTTTATTATTTTCACAATCACAATCAATAGACATTTATTTTATCAATTTTCATAATGTATTTTTGAAATTTTATCATAAACATTTTAATTTAGGGAAAACCATCGACAGTGCAATCACTGCAGGATATTTTTCATGGGTATAATTAAAGTTTATCAAAAGTGTAATTAAAAATGTGGCAAACATCGTGTAATTAATGCAATATTTTGATATTTGCTTTGGATTGGAAAACCCTTATTAATTATAATGATTAGCTTTGCTTTATAATTAAATCAGATCGGATTTATTCCAATGTTGTACCTACCATAACATTTATAATAAATACAACTCGTTGAAGATAGGTTGTTCGAATTAAAAAAACTAATACCTATCTCTGTGAGCTGTTTCCTACCCCGCGTTTGTGACATTTTTGTAAATTTTACGAAATGGCTGAAATTTGAAATTTCTCCATCGCCATTTTGAAAATTTTCAAAAAACTAAATGGACTAACAAAATCCATATGAATATCAAACCTGTTCACAATTTTTTTGCCCAAGCGGTAACGGAGACGCTTCGCGCTCGCTCGTCTATATTAAATCCCGCGACTTCGTCTGCGTGGACAGTTATTTTTCTATTCCTCAAGAACTGTAATTTTTTCTGGATGTAAGGTACCCTTGGTGTGTCCATTTGACAACACGTAGTTTTGCAAAATTTCATGATGATCGGTTGAGTAGTTAAGACGTGATCAAGCGTTTTACAAACTAACAAACTCACTTTCGCATTTATAGTAAAAGTACTAGACTAGATGAAGACTAAATTTTTCGGATAAATGTCTTCATTGAATGAATTTTCCGATAAATATAGGATACTGAAAACTTGTAGATAGGTTGCTGTGTTGGACCCATAGACATAGAAAAAATTTCGCTGGTTGGACCGTTTTGGTGTTCGATTCTTTATCTGCGCGGGTTGTACAGATTCCGGCAAACATCTTGACGCTCTTTCGATGGAGTGGGGATAAGTTCCCGCATGTGCGCTTGCAAATGACGAATAGCGAGCGCCCCTCTCCCGCTGCCTCCGTACCTCTCCGCTACGCATACCCAAAATATGCGGTCTTGGCAATCTCCACCCGATTTCAAGATGTTTGCCAGGTACTGTACTCGACTCGATAAAGTTTCGTGCTGGGTCAGTGCTTCCAGATTCACTGTGATTACAGTAAAGGAGATGTCCCAGCGTTGCCCCAGTTTCATTTTATTTAATTACTTTCATAATTAAAAAATGTTAATTACATTTTATTTAGGTATAGTATTAGTCAAGAATTGTTTTATATTTAGAAAAACAATTACAAAAACATTAAGGTGTTTTCTGAAGTATTTTGTGAAAAAAATGTAAGTAAATAGTACTCTAATGATAAAAAATTGTGATTTAAAAGCGTTTTAACTTAAAAATCCCACTTTTTAATGCAGAAAATAATTATCAAGCTGATTCTAGAGTAAAATACCTACTCTGACATACTACTTTGATTAAGACGCGATAGACTTTCATTTTTTGAGAATGGTGGGGCAAATGACATAGGCGCGATGGGACATGTCTTTTACTGTATTTTAGACCTTTCTACTGTATACTGTAATGATAAATTACAGTACCTATACAGCAGAAAATTGATTGATAATGTAAAAGGCAACACACTTATTTTGAAATCTACTGTATTATTATTACAAACTACTCTAATTTTTTTTAGCTGACAACACTGTAATTTTACTTTTGTGATTTGTGCTGGGTAGAGATCGGTCCGCGTGGGAAGCGCGGGTGCACCGCTCGCATCCGCGTCCGCGCTGCAGCCGCCGCGTCACGCGCAACCATGACCCCGTTTTCACTGCTCGCACTTTACAACGCGTCTGCTCAGGGCTGTCGCCGCCTATATGTATCAAATCAAAAAAAATCCTGAAGTCTCTCTTATTCACTTCTAAAGCTTACGCGCTCACTAGACATGAAATAACACACTTTTTAACGGATACTAGCGCGGTTTTATTGAAAGTACTTTCGTAATTAGTTGGTATTTGGTTTAATATTTGATTTTCCCGACGTTTCGGCATCTTTGCAGCCGAAACGTCGGGAAAATCAAATATTAAACCAAATAGTGCGCTAGTATCCGTTAAAAAGTGTTTTATTAAAATCTCTCTTACTAAATACGGTTTTTTATTTCAGAGAGTAAAATCACGTTTTTACAAATTTCGATCGTTTGCAAATTATTCTTTAGTAATTAATTACATTTTTCTTCAATAATGTAACTTGAATTAAATTTTAACCAAAATCTTAAAAACAGCATTATCCTTACTAATATGTATAGTATTATATTATCTGTGCTAATATTATAAATGTGAAAGTCCGTTTGTTTGTTTGTTTGTTACGCCTTCACGTCTTAACTACTGAACCGATCATCATGAAATTTTACACACACGTTGTCAGGGGTATAGAGAAGGACATAGAGTACCTTACATCCCGAAAAAAGGAACTTTTCCCGAGGGATAGACAAAATACTATCCACGCAGACGAAGTCGCGGGCGGAAGCTAGTTCGTAATAAAAGGATTAAAATAATCGCATAATGATATCACCAGCTTGATTAAGAGGCTTTTAAACGCAATTAATACTTAAATAACATTGCTCCTTATTACATGAGACATATCAGCTGAGAAAAAATAGGAATCACCTGAATTCCTTCTCTGCGTCGTCGTTAAAGTCACGTAGATGCTACTTCATATCAGCCGTTCGACACCCACTGCTGGGTATAGGTACTAATTAAGTATTTTTAATATTAGTGTGAGTGGCAACCCTAGCGCAGCCCGTATCAGTGCGCTGTTATGTCATGTCACACGCGGCGTGCGGCGTGCGTCGATGCGTGTTGCACTGGCACGCAAAATGCTCTACTTAATTTTATATTTTTTACTAGCGGCCGCCCGCGACTTCGTCTGCGTGGAAAGTTTTTTGCTATCCCTCGGGAATTATACTTTTTTTCGGAATGAAAGGTACCCTATGTCCTTCTCTGTACCCCTGACAACGTGTATGTAAAATTTCATGATGATCGGTTCATTAGTTAAGACGTGAAAGCGTAACAAATAAACAAACGGACTTTCGCATTTATAATATTAGTAAGGATAGTAGGGATACTACGTAGGGATACTACGTAGGGATACATAGTTCCCAACCGCGAAAACATACAACTGGAATAAAAAATATCCTATATGTTAGTCCAAATTTTTTCTATCCTAGAATTTGATCTATCCAAACCAAGTTACGTATATCATATATATTGGTAAGATTTATTACCTAACCTATAAACTTTCTTTTTTCAGTTCATTTGTGCAATTAAGATAGATATATTACATTTTTCGCAGATAAATCAGTTTACCACAATGTTAAAACTGTTTGCAATATCTATGCTAATCTGCATCATGTTAAACGGCTTAGAACTAAATAGAAATACTTAATCATTTAATTCGATTTTTTTGCCTAATTAATATTTAATACCCGTGCATTTCGCAAGTAGAGCAACGTTCATTCGCGCTAGCTATGCTAGTGTCGCGAGTTCGCTCGTTACCTTGGGCCTTGTTAGTGCTAAGTGTTGACACTTATCCACAATCACGACTGGACACTATTAGGTTCGCAAATAGGACACATGTGGCCTGCAAATGCAAATTCATAAGTTGATTTTAAATCAAGTTTAAAACGTTTAGTCAACTAAATGATATCTACTGTTTAAATAACATTGATTTCTATTTTATGGGACGAATACAATAATTTAAATAGTATTGAATATACACTCGAGAGCAGAAAAATTGCACAACAGGCCTATTTTCATACAAACGAGGTAACTTTGAAGCTCTGGTTCTCCGCTCAGGATTAAACGGGCTGATCTGATGATGGCAAATTAAAAAATAAATGGAGGAGGCTCAGATCGCTAAAGAAACCCAACGGATCAGAAGCGTTGTTTACACCAGAGTCTGTATGGAGTTTTTAGTGTTACATTTTACATACTTTTGATGTAATTTTAGCTTGTATCTTTTTTAAGTTTAACCCTAAACTAAACGACTCAACGAGTCCTTAGCATTATGGGCCTCCACCATTTATTCTTTAATTTGACATCATCAGATCAGAGCCCGTTTAATCCTGGGCGGAGAACCAGAGCTTCAAAGTTACCTCGTTTGTATGAAAATAGGCCTATTGTGCGATTCTTCTGCTCTTGAGTTTAGTTACTTCAAATGTAATTAAAATCCAATGGACAGTTCCTATGGAAACCGAAATTCTAGTTTTTTCACACTAACATTGATGTTTATACAAAAGTGTCTATAAAAGTGTCTTAATCTTAATGTAATCTTAAAACGTTCACATAGTTATTTTCCACGATTTGTATTTCCGCGAATAATGTTACATTAAAATAAACCCATTTGGAACGATTCAGTATGTTTTCAGTATTATATGTCGTGGACCAAACTGAAATGGGCCAAGGTGATTTTAACACGTGTTTATTCATCGAATATTCTCGCCAATGGCTCGAAATGTAAACGTCATAATAATAATTATGGTGGATTCTAAGAAAAGTATGTAAATGTAATTAATTATTTCTAGTAATTTTTAGCTACGAAGAGAAAAACACAAGTTTGGTAATTATGAGTTACAATGTAATTTTTTATTTTCCCATGTTTCTGTTTAATTTGCATTAGCAAATGTACCTTTTTAAGAGGAAATTAAAAATGAAAAAGATAGTCACAGGATTTTCAGTATTTTTAAGTATCCTTCATTGATAACGATTAAAAAAAGCTATATTAATAAAATAAGCAAATTGAAAAGTAAGAAAACAACATCAATTATAAACTGCCTTTGCAGTGGTTTCACAGTCGAAAGTCTAAGTTCACGCGAACGCCCTGCGTGCGTTGAAATAAATAAGCTCTAGTTTGGTTCGTTTCATTTTTAAGTATGTACCTATTAGCCACTCTTAAGGCAGGTATGTAAGTACGTGTGATTGGTTTGTGGGACGCAGTGCATCACACTATTAAAATAATAATAATGTTAACAAATTATTAAAAGTATTTCACAAGTTAATACATACATAACACAGATTTGACACAAACGATTACACAATCAAAATTTGCCGTCACTAGCACCCTTGCTAAGTTGAGAAGACAACTTGTATAAAAGGTACTAGGCCCAACCCTCAAAGAAGTAGTATAAAGCAAAGTTACATGAAATTGCGTCGTTAAAAGCTATTTATTTGAAACATAAAAAAGTCTTTATTTATTCTGTGATACGGGTGTTAATGAGTGAGTAAATGAGTGAATTATTATTTATTTAAATAAGCTCACCAAGAAGCTTAAGCTTCTTGAAGCTCACATAATAAGCATTTTTGATTCGTCAGTTCTTTTACCCTACCACCACCCATTATTGACGTCTTTTAGCTGACAAGAAAAATGGGCGCAAAACAACTTGTTAGCTTTATCAGATGGAACGATATTTACAAATATTTCGTTACTAGTATAATACGAATCGATCTTATTGGCCGCTGTGAATTTATCTACTATGTGCGTAGTCATGTCCCACCACATAATGTCTCTCTCACACACTTATATCGAATTTGTGTTGAAAGCATCGTCTCGATGTACACAGAAGTCATAAAGTTTGAGTCGGGCAATACCTATAGGTATTTGTTTAATTTATCGGGCAAGGTAAGCCACAAGCCACAACCTAATATCCAATTCTGTCCCAGTTCAAATCTTTTTATAGTCGACGACATCACCAGTAACTGACCACTGAAGTCAGACTGACACACTCATTGCATTAATTGATGATCGTCACTACAATTAACGTCAAAAAATATTTACTAAAACAACCGGGAAAAAGTTCTGATGTAATTAAGAACTCAGTTTGATCATAGACATTCGTGGAAGCGCTTGGTGCCTTGGTATTGAGAGTATCGGAAACGTGTGGGCCAGAGACCGTGACCCACAAATGGGCGTATTAATAACACCGCCAGATACGAAAGTTGCAACTGACGGGACGAAACAGGAAAAAATAATATTATATTCTAACGCGCAGTGACGGATGCTTACTTTATCTTTTTTATTTTCTTTTTTTTTATTAGCTCCGAACGCATCCGAATATTCGTCGAGCGAGCTTTGTCTAAAAATAAAATGGGGATATCAGACCACGTTTCTGAATATGAACGTGCAGTTATAAGTGCATATTTTTTTATGATTTTTATCTGATATTTTAATTTTTTTCTTTTAAAAGATAAAATTAAAATGTCGGAAAAAAATCATGATCAATCGGCAAACTCACAAAAATAGCAAGACGTTTGCGTAGATTCTTTATTTTAATTATATACGTAGGTAAACAAGAATCAAGATAGTATCTTTTGATTACGCGCGTGTAATTCATGAATGAGCTCTAAATCTAGAAATCAGTTAAATTTTCATACATATTACATACTCGATTAGAATAGGGAAGGGATACACTCATTTCAGTTTTAGCTATTATATAGGTACTTAAAAATTAACCGTGTATAGACTAGTAAGTAAGTAATGACTTGAGTAAAACTTATAATTTTCAAATGCTTCTAATATTATATTCACATGCAATTATTTATAGAATAATTAAACATAAATGCAGTTTTAGTGCAGTTTTGGAGCATTTAAGTATAATTTATACTATAAATAAATTGCATGTGAATAATTAGCAGCATTTGAATATTGCAAGTTTTACTCAAGTCATTACTTACTTGTCGATACACTCTACGTGGGTTAGCGCCATATCTCTATATTTATGCATATACGTAACTATTCTGTGCTATAATAACCATCGAACAAGCTAAAACAAAATGTGAGAAAACTTATTATAAACAAAAGATGTTAATCAAAAAGAAAACATAACATTTGTTGTTGGTCCTTCGTGCATCACAGCACCCACTTTTGTCCTATTTCTGTATTAATTTTACTTTCTACTACCACGGTCGGAAGATATCACCATATCACTGTTTACTAAGGCTGCCCTTTGTAAAACATTCTTATAAATATTTAAATAATCGAACATACTTATGCAGTTGTGGTCAAAAGTTCGTTAAATATCAAGTTATATGCTATATTTACACCTTTATTTTGTAACTATACAACGTGTTAATGAATTAACGCAAAATGAGAAAACGTTGTGTGTATGTTTCTTCGGACCATCAAACTGAACAGCTTTTACTACGGGACCAACTCTGAAATCGCAAAAAAAAAACAACTGCTTCATATACATTTTTATATTTTTGTTATTAATTTTTGTATGAAACAGCTGATTTTTTTTCGCGATTTCAGAGTTGGTCCCATAGTAAAAGTTGTTCAGTCTGATGGTCCGAAGAAACGGTTTTCTCATTTGCGTTAATTCATTAACACGTTGTGTATAACTTGAAATGTACGTTTCTGAATGCAGTACAGTTAAAAGTTAAAAATGAATAGTTTGAAAATATCGTAAAAAAACATGATTAACCGGCAAAGACACGTGCGTAGACGAATTCATTCTTTTCATTATTTACATTAACAAAATATGGTGTGTCAAATTGACTTGGAATAATAGTCTCTTTTGATTACGTGCGGTTCTGTGAATGAGATCTAAATCCGGAAATCAGTTAAATTTTGTGACACAATCTAAATAATATACGTAGTCCTAAGTTTTTTTACAGCCTTATTATTTTCAAATTTCGAATATTGGCCAGAAACACAGTACATATAATATATAAGTTTTTGAAAAAACTTATATATGTACTGTGCCAGAAATGATTTGATTGATTTTGAACTTTTGAACTATGAACTTTCGAGCCATCTAAAAATAAAAAACAAATTTTTCTTTTGCAACGCTAATAACAAAAGTTTGTGTTATTATTGAATATTTTTCAAAACGGCTGAAATATGTTATTTTACATACTCCGCCATTTAGAAAAAATTTAAAAGCTGAATAGACCACAATATTATATATAGGTAAATCGAACCTGCTCATAAAATTTCACGACAATCGGTTGAGAATTGCGCGGAGAACAAACCTAAGGAGAACAAACGGACAGACATCCGGACATACGAAAGAATTTTTGCCCAAGCTGAAGCAGAGACGCTTCGCTTGGACTTCGCGCTCGCTCGGTCAAATATTGAAACTTAACTGCACATACTTGATTTGAAAAGGGAAGAGATACGCCCATAACTTTTTAAAGATATACTTAAAAATTAAGAATGTATAAGTCAAATGCAGAACCAAGCAACGCCGATCTCGATATCGCCGGAAATGTCGCACATAATACGCTCAATGTCATATACCGGATGTGAGGTAGTTATGTTAGTTGACAAGTACAAGCATAGTATTTTCTAGATCTTTTCTAAAAACAAACCATTAAAATGTTTAATATTTATAAAAATACAAAATTCGTTATTAATCATGGAGCGTGACAAAGATAATGAGAACTCTAAATTAATTAAGTTCGATTGATAAATCAAAACTTTTAACACGTTTCAATAAATAATAATAAAGTATGTAATTTTAGTGTTAGCCTTTTTCAGTATAAGTTAATTCACTGAAATATTTTTTTAGCAATAAGTACCGATCTAGTCCAATCAATGAGCATATTTGTTGTATGGAGATTTCCGAATAATTCTCCCGTCTATGAAATTTAGCATGTGATGAAGTTAGGTAATACAAATTACAGATGAACAATAAGCCAATAAATTTTGTTAGAAGAAGTTAGGTATTTTTACCTAAACATGAAAATCGCTTATATGTCTCTGTGAATATTTACGTGTTTATACGTACGTATACGTATATACGTACTTATGTACTAGTTAGAATAAGTATGTAAAGGAATCCAATCTTTTTTCGATTTCAGAGACACCCCAAATTAAACTTTTAACATTTTTCAATATATATTCTATTGAAGAAATGATCTGCTGATTATTATTTTTAATATGTTTTTATATCCTTAAATATATAGCTTTGTTCAGTAAGCCAATAAATTTTCTTCTTTAATCATATTTTTTTATCTTTTGGTCTTAAGAGGTAATGTGAAAAAAATAGTCGATCCATTTTTTTTATATTTATGTATAAATATGATTAAAGAAGAAAATTTTGTGGCTTACTGAACAAAGCTATATATTGAAGGATATAAAAACATATTAAAAATAATAATCAGCAGATAATTTTTTGAATAGAAGATATATTTAAAAATGTTAAAATATAAATGTGGGGTATCTACGAAATCGAAAAAAGATTGGATTCGTTTACATACTTATTCTAACTAGTATATAAGTACGTATACAGAAAGTATTTTAACCCGAGGAAATATTCACAGAGAGATATAAGCTATTTTCATCTTTACGTAAAAATACCTAACTTCTCGTAACAAAATTTATTGGATTATTGTTCATCTGTAATCTGTATTACCTAACTTCATCACATGCCAAATTTCATAGACGGGAGAATTATTCGGGTTAATATATTGGACTAATCGGCATACATTTTTACTAGATGTTTTTTTATACGAATCAATGCTATAAAAATAGAAAATCATTTTGTAATTTTGAATAAAATTTTTGGTTATATTTTATTAACAGAACCACATATGAATTAGTCTGAGTAGACTATTGTTGTAGAACTTGTAATCATGTTTTAAGTAAATAAGATTATCTTATCATGTTATGAAAAAACCTACAATCATGCCATTTTGCTGAGTGTGACAACTCCTTGAGAGCGAGCGACCACCTCATTCATGTCAATGACGCACGCACACACGCAGCACACACGCACGCACACACACGCTTTAGATCTAGGGCCCGCTTACATAACACCCAGGCACAGTAATTGCTCGCTCGATTATCGCGACTTTTGATATACTGAACATGATCTCAATGGACAATTTTATTTTATTTTCATACTGTGACAAACCTATACAGGGTGAAATTTTAATCATTTAGTTCCCGCCGTGGGGTGGTTCCACTCATGATTACAAGCAACTTTTACTATGGAGCCAACTCTCCTACTCGCAAAAAAAAAACAGCTGTTCCATACAAAAGTGCAGTACCTAATCGACCTTAATGTATGGAACAGCTGTTTTTTTTTACTTTAATCATGAGTGGAACCACCACACGCCGGGAACCAAATGATTAAAATTTCAGTGTGTATAAGGTAAACAAGACGATCAGTACCCCTAGTATAGCACGAAGAGCTATTGAAAAAAAAATAACGTTCGTAAAAACATCAGTAGAGTGTTTTTGTATAGAGAATTTGTACAGCGCCATCTATCGCCGAAAAGCGAAATGAAATTTCCCATAAATAATAATAGGTAATTACTCTATAAAATATACTTTACAAATGAAGAGCATGAAAAAAGGGAAAGCAGCAGGATATGACAGAATTACTGTTGAAATGCTGAGAGGTGGGAAAGAGCTGGTTGCGTCCTGGCTGTGCCTGATCTTTAATAAATGTTGGAACAGTGGCAAAGTGCCGGAAGATTGGCGTAAAGCCGTGGTCGTGCCGCTGTACAAAGGGAAAGGGTCACGGCAGGATGCTAAAAACTACCGCGGGATCAGTCTTCTCAGCATTGTCAGTAAATTGTATGCAAAGGTACTGATTGAAAGAGTGATGCAAAAAACTGATCAGAGTATTTGGGATGTGCAAGCGGGATTCAGAAAGGGAATGGGACGCACGGATCAGGTCTTCTCCTTGAGGTGCTTAACCGAAAAACACCTGGCTAAGCACAAAAAGGTTTACTGTGCCTTTGTGGACCTGGAGAAGGCCTACGATCGAGTTGACAGGAATGAGCTATGGAAGGTGTTGTCCGAATACGGATTGGAGAGCAGACTGATTCATGCACTGAAATCTCTCTATGAGGATTCCCGTGCATGCGTCAGGATTGACGGCGTATACACTGATTGGTTTGGCATCTCTAGGGGTGTCAGACAGGGATGTGTTGCGTCACCATGGCTCTTTAATCTGTTTTTGGACAGTTGTATGAAAGGTCTGAAAGAACGTGACTGTGGGGTTGTGATGAATGGGACTCAAATCAAGTGCCTTCTCTACGCTGACGACCAAGTTATACTTGCGTCTTCTGCGCAAGAGTTGCAGGAAATGATGTCGGTTATGAATGAAGATTTTGTGAGAAAAGGGATGAAAGTGAATGTAACTAAGACTAAAGTGATGGTGTTTGAGAGAGATGAAGAAATGACTGACTGTACGGTAATGTTAGGTGGCGAAAAAGTGGAACAAGTCCGTGAGTTTGTATACTTGGGGAGTTTGTTCACAAGGGACGGAAAGAGTGAGGAAGACATAGAAAGACGAGTGAAGAAAGGAAATTCGGTGAGTGGTGCTATACACTCGGTTATGAGTAGCCAAACCGTTTCTGCAAAGGCGCGAATGGCTATTCATAACGGAGTGCTGGTACCGACACTGATGTATGGAAGTGAATCTTGGGTATGGCAGAAGAAGAATGAAAGCAGAATAAATGCGGTAGAGATGCGATCGTTGAGGAAAATATGCGGAGTAAAACTGAGTGATAGAGTGAGCAATGAGGTGATTCGCAAAAGGTGTGGTCTGAAAGATGATATAGTGACAAGAATTCAGAAAGGAATGCTCCAGTGGTTTGGTCACTTAGAGAGGATGAATGAAAGGCGAATCACGAAAGAGATATACTGTGCGAATGTGGAAGGAACGATTGCACGAGGGCGTCCCAGAAAAACCTACGCGGACCAAATAGAGGTTATTATAAAAAAGGCTGGTGTACGCAGTGACAAAAACCGCAGGGCATGTATGAAAAGATTGATGGATATGAATGAAGCGAAAGAAGTGTGCAAGGATCGTAGCAGGTGGCGATCCATAGTCTCTGCCTACCCCCATGGGAAACAGGCGTGAGTGTATGTATGTATGTATGTATGTACAATTTTTCGATAAATGGTAGTGCTAAGGGTACTAATAATAGGGTCTTTATCACAGACTTAAATTACATTAAATATCATAGAACAGGTAGCCAAAAAAGTTAAATGTTACCGAAATTGTGTGATTAGTATAAAGTTTGACTTTTTTCTTACGAGAGTGGACTGCTGATTGATGAAGTGTAATGAAGAAACACTTTTTTTCGGAATATTTTGTTTTATTTCTCTACATAATCTTATTGTAGCTCTGCGTATTCATATTCAGTCTAACAAAGTTCGTACCTCTTTCACCCATTATTTTTTTCTTTCATCGCCTGAAAACTGGAAACTGAAATGAGGGCCCATTTCAGACACCACCTTTTGGCTTGATGAAAATCTTTGCCCGCCAAGACATTTATTCATGTTTGGTAGGAGAAAAAATCTCAGTGGGTTGAATCTAGAGAATAGGAAGGTTTCGCATCTTCATTCGATAAGTTTTGATGTCAAGATTGTCGCCGAGAGGGTCGACAGGGTCATTAAGAAAATTTAGAAGTCACTTGAGCTTTTTGTTTCCAAAAGTAATAATCTTTTGCCGAATAAGAAAAAAATGTAGTGTAAAGATTCCTTAAGGAGTTTCTTTTTAAGATCCAAAAATTAATTATAATAAAAAAGTATTTCTTCTTTTCGAAGTCATGGACTTATCAATCCACCCTCGTACCTAAAGGTATGGACCGGACTCTCATATTTGTTTTATATTTAAAACTCTTTTTATTGAGGACTTTCGTTCCCAAATTTTGGTGCAAAAGTAGCCTTTAAGGTCCAATTTCCATTTTAAAAAATATCAGATTTGGATAACGACTCAAAACATACCAAACCAATAACATATAAAGTTACTTTCCTAGCTATAAGTTTAAATAAGTTGCTTATTTGTAAAAAGCACCGTAAATTCAGTCAAAATCAAACCTCATTCCGAGTTTTGCTGCTCAAAGCAAAGCAATTGAATTTCATTGGTTCTGGAATAATGTTAGTGTGTAAATACTTTACCCAAATCTGTTCGAAGTGAATTCGATCGAAGTAACGGGTCGACCAGCGCATAATGCACTCGTTACTCCGCATACATTTTCAGAGAGACATGAAGCTTCGTATGTTTAACTTGTAGATGTGGCTTTTTAAAGCAAATACAAAAAACAGCCGAATAATATAAGATGGTCGTGCCAGAAAGCTACTTCCTAGCACGACCACAAACGCTTTTTTATGCACAACAAGTTGCCTTTGGCCTTCACCTCACCTAATATTAAGGGTGCACCGAGCGTCCACTAGCGCCGCCAATCAAGAAAAAATCATTACAACGAAATAACTATGTTTAACAAAATTCTGAAACATATAAAAACTATCAATAGTTATAAACTATTTTTGTATGCGTAAAATTCTAAGTTTAAATGCGTTCGTGTGGTTAAAATCTGGATTAACGCCTAAAGTGGCCACTTTAGGCGTTAATCCAGGTTTTAACCACACAAACACATTTAAACCAGGAAAAAAACGCATACAAAAATAGTTTATAACTATTACTAGTTTTTATATGTTTCAGAATTTTGTTAAACATAGTTATTTCGTTGTAATGATTTTTTCTTGATTGGCGGCGCTAGTGGACGCTCGGTGCACCCTTAAGTGACGAAAAGGCCGAAGGTGAGGTGGAAGCGCACTACACCCAGAATCGTTATCACTGAGGAACTGGCTATCTTACCGCTAACTGCCGGAACACAACAACTTTTAAATTGTTGTTTGAAATGAAATGAAATGAAATTGTTCATTTACTTGGAACATAGTTTGTTAAGGATGGTAATACAAAGTGTAGATAGATCAATATGTCCCGCCCTTGGCAGAGCATGTAAATGTCAAAAGAGGTACAAATTAACACATTAATATTAAAATAAATTAA